>CM067761.1:5655000-15655000 GCA_034642375.1 Vigna nakashimae | reverse complement strand
ATAATCATACTGAGGTATGCTTACCTCCACTTCCTTGAAGATGGGAAAAGTGGTGGAAAATGGAGGTGGTCTACCTGGCTCCAAAGTATTGCTTATTCCTGCCTGGGCCTCAAAATATTCAGCAGTCTCCTCCAGTGCAAGATTGGGAACATAGGATGATGTGAAAGTAGGTGGTGCAGTGAGCACGTGACTCTGGTTCTCATCTCCTATGTTGATGGCCATCTGCCCTATTTGATCATTCAAACTCTGCATGACAGCTTGAGTTTCTTGCTGGATCTTCATGCACTCTTGCTCGAACTGAATTCTCTGCTTGGTAATTTGCTCCAGTAACTCCTTTAATGTAGGTTCAGAAGTAGAAGGCTGAGGAGTTATTTGGGCAGGAGCATCAAACTGCTGATTCTCGTATTGCTGAACTGGTGGAGGCATAAAAGTATCCTGAGATGGTGCTTCCTGATATTCCTGTTGAGCATCGAACCATCCCAAGCTAGGGTCATTCCATCCAGGATCGTCGTTATAAGCATATTGCATAGGGGAAAATTTGCTCAAAAACTGATGCTCAAGATATCCCCAATCGGTAACGGATCTTAGAGGAAGAGAGTCTTTCCAATCCTTAGCTGCTCCTTGTAATGAATGCGGAAATGCGCTCAAGAAAATGTGATCAAGAGGAACATCTGGAGGCTTCATTGAAGAGCACACCATGTGGAACTCCTCCAAATGTCTATGTGGGCATTCCCCTGCAAAACCATGAAACTTAGGCAGCAAATATGTCAGTCCAGTGCTTAGAACGTAATAAAAATCATCCTCTGTAGGTGGAACCGGCTCCCTAGGAGCGCTCTAAGGAATTTGAGGATGATCCATATAATTCTCATCATAGAATTCAGCAGAATTACAATCAGAGTACCAAGCAGAAGGAGAATCATGATTATAGACACTCGCAGAATAAGCACTATTCACATCATCAAAATAGGTAGACATGGAAAATAAAAAGTAAAAAAACTAAAAACTAAAAATTATAAAACAGATAAAACACAACACATTTATACATGCAATACGTACACAAGACAGAAATTTTTTTTTTTATTTGTTTTTTTTTTTATTTTTTTTTATTTTTTTTATTTTTTTTTAAATATAGCAACTAAATACAGAACAGAGCACAATAAAATATAAAAGACAAAACATATATTAACACAACATAATCGAAAAACATAGCAAAAATCTAAAACAAAAAACCTGGAACTGAAGTGACAACGCCGCCAAAATTTGCTGAAGGTGTCGTTGTCGCCTACAAAAATAGAGAACACAAAACACACAAAATACACATATTAACAGAACAAAAATTTACACAACAAAAATCTAAAACCAAACCGTTATTGATTGGTCCCCGGCAACGGCGCCATTTTTTGATGCAGCTGTCGCGGCCGATCAAATTTTACGTGCAATTAAGAATGCAGTACAGTGCTAGGAATCGACTCCTAGGTCGTCTCTCAAGGACCAATATTTGTGGTTCGGTCTTAGATTTAACACGAAGTGGGGGGGTTTGTGATTTTGGTTTTGATGCGGTAAAATTAAAGTTGACTCGAAATTAAATAAAATATAATTAAAAACACTGAATTAAATTTTAACGGTGGTAAAAACTGAACGGTAAAAATGGAAAATGTCTAAAAATAAAATGAACGATAAAACACAATGACAGAATTTAACGGTACAGAAAATAGTAAACGGTAAAATAAAAGAGACAACAAAAATAAAACACTTAACTGAAAATAAAATTTATCAAAGATTCAACACTTGAAATAAAATGAAAATGAAAATGAGCAAACTGTGAAACAATTGAACTACACGCTTCAAAAATAAAATTTTACATTTGTGCACTATTTGGAAATGAAAACGGAGAGATTTATTGAAAGAGGAAGAGGCAAGAGCCTCCTCCAGGCCGTGGCTTCCTACCCTCCTAAAATCTGATGATTTTTCTCTCCTGCATGCTTCTCTGTTTTATAGCCAATTCTCTGAAACAAACTCTCGTGAGCCCTCCTTCCTTCCCGTGAAGTTTTTGTTTTGTCTCAATATGGCACAAATTTCTTTCATGCTGAGCTTGGACGTGCCAAAGTCAAGAAGATGGGCCCTCTGCTGTGTTTGTTTTCTGCTTTCTTCTTCCACGGGAATGTTATGCAAATTCGTGGTGCCCACACGCCTGCTGTAGCTTCCTCTGTGCATGCTGGAATACTGCTGGACCGTGGAGCTATAACATGAAGGCTTTCTGTTGTTGCTGCCCACTCCAAATTGCTTGTCTGTTTGTAACTCTGCTTGCTGGCTGGAAGTTGTGTGTGGCTGCTGCTGGCGTGATGGACGTGGAGATAGCTCTTTGTTGGCATATGTTTCCATGTGAAATGCAAGTAAAGAAGACCTTTGGAGCTCCTAGAAGGACATGGCAGCAGCCTTTCAAAACCGTGAACTCCTAAGCACATCAAAAATTATTCAAGAATCACGTTCCAAGCTGAAAGTGTGGTAGCTACTGCTGGACGGGAGTCTCCTTCTCAACTGGATTTTTATAAGCTCCATCATCTTCAAAGGGTGGCCACTCTCTTCTGCCCAAGCCGAGACACACTCTTCTCTTCAAGGTTGCAGCCACTGTTCCAGCCCTTCATGGGTCCTTCTCCACTCAGCTGGACCGTGAGCTTCCTTTCTTCCAGCTTTGCTTTGGACGTAAGCTGCTAGATGCCTCTCCAAATGCGCATGTGTCTCCCCAAAGCTTCCCTTAAGCATTAAATCATCATCATCTACTTCTCGGTGACTTCTTCTTTGCTAGGTGGTGGCTTCTTCTTCTTCAAGGTGCTGCACCGTGAGCTCCCTCTTCTACTGCCATGTCCGTGGGCTTTCAACAAGTATGACCCCCTTTTTTATTCCAAAACATGTGTTGGATGCTTGCTAAAATGAAAGGGCCGTGTGCTTTTCTATTTTCCATCCCTGATATTTCAGCAAATGAGTGGTGGTCGAGCTTGTTTTCCAATTAAAGTCCAAGACCAAATGCTTATGTGGAGTGGAAGAGCATGGTCAAAACAAAAATCTGCACATCTTTTGCATATGTGGGCCATGAAACCACTTCCCTTAATAACATTAATTAAATCAAATTCAGCATTTGCAACTCCTCATGTGGACGTTAGCTTCCAATTTCCAATATTGCCACCTTTTCTTTTATTCCATATCATGCCAAAATGAATTGTCCATCATGGGGCCATGTGTTTCAAAAACCAAAAGCTTTGCATTTTGTAGTTCTCCACTTTCACGTAAGCTTTCAAAGTGGTGGCCCCTCCATTATGTGCTTCTTCATGTGTTTAATGCTTTCACAATTTTCCAAGTGCCCCTTTACAATGGCCGTGTGCTTTACCTTCATAATACCAATTCATTTTATTTTGGAGCTAGACGTGAACTTTGTACAAGTGTGTGGTCCCCTCCTTCATTTACTTTTCTTATTAGATTCCAAGCCAATTTGCCGTGTGTTTCTCTTCAATTAATGGCCAAGCCAATTGGAAATGTACGTTAGCCAAAGAAAGGGTGCAGTTCCCACTTCTATTCCAAAGCAAATCGTTGAATCTTTTAGCATTTTTTTGAACGTGCAAAAATATGGGAGGCCGTGTGATGTCTATATTTTTGTTCCAATTTATATTTTGGCTTGCCAAAGTGAATGACCGTGGCATGTCTTCCAATTCATCATGCTTCCAGGAGAAATGAGTTGCCAAGTGAACCAATATTCCACTTCAAATTTTCCATTTCAACACACAAAATAAATCAATATAGTGCATCTCCTTCCAAGTAGATAACACACTGTGCTCTTCCAAATGTCCTAAAATATTTTCAAAATTTTACCTGCAATCAATAATGAAAATAATTAGCTCAGATAATTCAAATTAGTTAAAATAAGAATTTCTGATTGGATTAAGCTCAATTCAGTAAAATAGGAAAATACTGGACAATTAAACATAATTCCCTGATTAATTCTAGCACAATAAACTAAGTGAAGTGAAGAAAATAATGATTCATCAACGAACGTCCTCTTAACTCATTGGACGAACGTTCATTTCTCTGAGCGAGCCTTCGTTCGCGGCTGACGAGCGTTTCTGCGTGCCTTGTGGTTGGTTCAGCTCTATAAGTTATTGGAGACTCTTCCAAGCTCATTTTTAGCTACAAAATAAGGGATTATTGATGAAAGTACATCAAAGTAGCCAAAAACACAATTATTTAGAAAACAAGATAAAAGAAGAGGAATTAACAAGTTATAAGTTAGAAAGGAGTTGATTTTGCTACTAAAATGATGCTTAAATAATGGTAAAATTTAGCATTATCAGCTGGGCAGAGGTGGCAACCGCTTCTAAGGACGGCTCCAGGAAGATGACCAGGGGGTTTTTGAGGGGGATCTTGAGAAACTGTAGTAGCATCGCTCAAGGCGATCGTCGCACCAACGACAGGGGGGACTTTGGGGTTTGGCACGTCACTCGGAATCCAGTTAGCTAAAGAGACTCGGTGGACCAAGGGATTACGGTTGAGAGTCGACCGGACTCGCTCCCGACCACTTGAAGGTCCGACTTCGACATGCTTCCTCGAAGCCATAAAGTTGGATTTACGGGGAGACGGGGCAGACATGATACCTAACAAACACACAACAATTTAGCTAAGTTAACATCAACTTAACAAATAAAACAAACCGAACAAAAAATACCATTCCGAACGCCATTTGGTGACAATCCTCATGGTGAAGACGTTCAACTAAGCCGCGGGTAGAGAGACGGCGGGGGAGAGCATTGATAACTCTCATGGCTTCAAAATCCACCAGACTCAAAACATCGACCATATAAGCCTTTATCTTCTTGGGTTTCCTTGTCCAATAAAAGGGGAACAAAGGAAGTCCAATGTCATCATGGAACTCTCGACCTCATTAATAATGACCTTGAAATACTGGTCTTTAAAATTCTTGTATGAATCAGAGAACGGCCGGAGAAGGCTCCTATCCTTGACGGATGTCAGAGATACCTAACCCCCCTTAAGGAGTGGACAAACGTCGAAATAATTTAAGAAGACTGGGATAGTGGGGGTTATCCCAAGAGCCGAACACATCACCGTAAACGCCTGAACTAATGCCCAGGCATTCAGATGTAGTTGCACGGGAGCAACATTAAGCTCGTGAAGAACGGCCGTTTGGAACGCCGTAAAGGGTACCCAGACAGAGAGCTGATCGAAAAGATTGGCATACATAAAAAAAAAGTCGTCACTACTTGACTCTTTTCCGTGATAAACCCGTTCGTCTCCCTGCTCACCTTACCTTTATTAACCGAGATTCCTCTATGCCCCTAACAATATACACTCGGTCAATCCTCTACTTTAACGTTCTCTTCATGTGATATTCCGACACGTACAGGCTGACGTCATGTGACGCCCAATAATATCCTTGAACGACGGACAAGCCACTGACCGGTTCCAAAGGTACATCCTCAATGGGAACGCCACCCTTAAGTAAGTGGATAGATATCCCTTGGATAAACCTCTCTCCCCAACATGCCGAGGAGTGAGGTCCCGAAACCTCTTCCGCAGTAGGCACAAAAGACCTCAGACCCGTCTCCCGATTCTTCAAGATACGAGGACGATACTGAGTTGGGAGAAGACACCTGCTCATCACCACCGCCACCTTTGCCCGACGACTCTAATGAAGACTCAAGATGGAAGATTGCCATTTATTACTTGGGAGAAAAAGAATCCTCTAAAATCAGAAGCGGAAGAAGTAAGGAGGTTAAAATGACAACGTCCCACCTTCCTATTTATAGGCAAATTTTTGAACACTCCCGATACATCTTCACCGTTAAAAAATTCCCACGATTAACTGTATGGATATGAAGACGCTCCAATTGCCGCCATCACACGCGCGACATGTGTCTTCCCACCCAAACCCCCTTTCAAAGAGGGGCAGACGACAACGCTTCAACTACTCGATGCCAACACACGGTACATGCTTTCCCACCCAAACCCACTTTCAAAGAGGGGCAGATGATGAACGGGTCGCACCGCTCACAAAAGTTGAGTATAAAGGAATGCAGTATAGTTTACTAGGATTTGACTCCTAGGTCGTCTCTCAAGGACCAAATATGGGTTAAGTCTTAGATCTAACACGAAGTGGGGGGGTTTGTGGATGTTTTTGACACAGAAAAATAAAATAGATTGAAAAACAACTGAATAAAACAGAATTTAACAACACTGAAGTAAATTTTAGAAATAGTAAAATCAAAACAGTAAAAAAAAAATAAAACGTTTGAAAATAAAATGACCGGTAAAAAGAAATGGTAGAATTTACCAGTGCAGAAAATCATGAACAGTAAATTTAATAGATAAAAACATTTAATTGGAAATGGAATTCATCACTTAAATTAAAATTCTTGAACAATACAACTCAAAATGAAACAAGCAAACTGGTGCCACACTTCTACTGCTTTAGAAAATAAAACACTAGCACTGTTTAAAATGAAAAATGCAGAGGAAGAGGAAGAGGCGAGAGCCTCCTCCCAGACTGTGAGTGTTTTCCTAATTCTAATCTAAATTCTCATATCTCCTCTGGCTGCAGCTCTTTTATAGCCCAAAACTCAGAACATATGCGTATATTCCTCCTTCATTTCAACCAAGTTGTTTGTTTTGTTTTATCTCCAATTAGCAACCCGTGAACTTCCAGCTTTCACGGTTTTCTTGGTCTGCCTTCCATCCAGATTTTGTGTTGTTTGTGTCCCCATGAAGATTTTCTTCACCTCCTGGGTGTGCCAAAGAAATAAGGTGAGGGCCCCTCCATTTTGCAAACTCTCTTGTCATGTTCTGCACCTTGCAACCGTGGATTACCTTCCATACTCTTCTTCCTTCTCCACTCCAAGTAACACATCCGTATAGCCTCCTTCTTTGCTTGGACTAGCTGCTGGATTCTCCTTGTATGTGTACTGCTGGGTTGCCTCCGTGTGCTCACCAAAAGGAAGGTGAAGAAGCTTCTTGGTGAGCTGCTCCAGCTTCAAGCTGCTGGACCATGAACTGCTCATCTCACTTCACGGCTTCCTCTCCACTATCTTCTTTTCTCTTTACGTGAGGTGGTGGCTGCTGTTATGGAGTTACTTCTGGACGGTGCAGCTGGCTATAGTTCTTCTTCTTCTCGGTAGCTACTCCTTCATGGTTTGCTTCTTCTTCAATCATGTTGCAGCTGTTCCATCACGTTCCAGCTGAATGGTCCTCTTTAATAGATGCTTCCTATTCTTCCAAAGCCAAGGCCGTGACACCACTCCAGCTTCTTGGATGTTAGCTGCTGCCATTCCTCAAAACCGTGAGCTCCTTAGTAAGCCATGCTTGTCTCTTTTGGAATGAAAGAAGTACTGTCCAGCTCACTCCCATGTGCTTTGCTGCTGGATGCTTTCTACGTGTTGCACTAGGCCGTGGAGTGTGTGTGCAGCTGCTCCAAGTGCACTTCCAAAACTCTGCTTACTGGATGAGGCCATGAATGCTTCTTGATTTGAAAAGGAAATCAGCCACCTCACATGCTTTGCTGCAATAAATTGTGCTATGTGGAATGTGTTATCTACGTAAAATGAGTGACAAGGTGGGTCAGATTTCTCCCAACAAAGCCGTGACCTTCCATAATTGGTGGCTCCCATTTTTATTCTAGGAATAATGGATTTGCAAAAGTATGGGACCGTGTGCTTTTTTTATCAATGGAAGAATTTGTGTAGTGGAAAAAAACACGGAGATTAAAACCTGCACCTAGCCAAAGTGAATGCATGTGTGCCATGAAACCACTTCCCTTAATATTAATTAAATAAAATTCAGCAGTTTGTACGTGAACTTTGCTAAATCATGAGCCATTCTTCAACGTGGTGGCCCCCATGTGTTGTCCAACCAAAATTGATCGTGCAAAAGTGTGTGGCCATATGCTATGACACTTCATACTTCAACAAATTCAGCACCTTGGATTTTGGAGCGCCTCCAAACGTGACATGCTGCCAAACCATCAACAAAATTAGATAAACCCAAACCGTGAATGGTCGTGTGGTGCATGGTTTCCATACTAATTTTTCTTAAAAATTCTAATAACTGAGATGTTTCCAAGTAAATAATACAATGTGCAATTGAATTTTCTTCTAAATGTCCTAAAATATTTTCAGAATTTTCCCTGTACTCAATAATATAAATAATTAGTCTTAGAAAATTCAAATTAATTAAAATAAGAATTTCTAATCAAATTAAGCATAATTAAGAAAAATGGGAAAATACTGGACATTTAAGCACAATTCCCTGATTAAATTCGGTACAATAAGCTAAGTGAAATTGAGAAAATATTGACTCATCAAAATAGACCACACTTAGTCTTTTGCACTCCTGGGCAAAATCAAAACACAAATCAGGGAATAGTTCAAAGGACTTCTAGGAAGGTGACACACACTCAGCACGCAGAAAACAAAGACTCAAGAGAAAATAAACAGAATTTACAAAGTTCTCAAGAAATCTAGACAGAGAAAAGATGTAGACCATATCCAATCACAGAATCACTGAAAAGCACATACTTACAGAAATCATCCAAGCAATTCAATACACGGAAAAATAATCAATCAGCTTAAGAGGTGATTTAAAAATAACAAAACCTCACAGATGCACTCATAGTGTTTCTCTCAAGTGTCTAGGGTAAAGAATTTTCAACTCGATGCACTCAAGAAAGCAAACACAAGTAGACTTGGCAAGCTTCTAATATCAACACTTAAAACATATACATGTTCAGATCAAAAGGTCTTTTCTGGGTTGTAATGGGGCCAAGGACAGGGGAGGATAAATTTGGATAAGTAGCTATAGCTCAGAAGAAATAGAGGTGCACTAGGAAAAAATGTAAACACAGTGAAATCTCACCCAAACCTCTAATTCAATCCTTTTCTCGACTCCATTATTCACAAAATTATTTTTCAATTTTTTTTTTCTTTTTCTCATCATTTTTTTTTATCCTGTCTTTTTTTTTTTTTTTTTTATCACACAACAGGATATAAATTATCATTTCAAAACATGATGAGGAACCAACTAGCCAATTCATCAGAATTCCCAAGGAGACCACACTTATTCACAAAATACTTCTATAGCTCCAGACTTTCCTAAGGTTAAGGTAATCATTTGTTTTTCACTTAGGATCAGTGTATGAGCTTCAACACAAAGAAATATATACAGTATAGGCTCAAAGGGGTTATCAAAGGATAATAACAAGGTAGGCTTATTTGGCTAAAGAGGCTCAAGAATAAAATTGCCTTTATCACTTCCAAAAATGCATATAAATCAAATATATCAAAAAGAATCAAGCCAAGGCATATGTGCAAGCAATCAAGATACATATCACACAAGAAAGAATATTAAGTGGCTCAAATTCTCACACAGGGCATTCGTTACAATCAAATCAACCTCTTAAACATTATAATCATCTTCCAAGCAGAGAAAAGCAAGGATTTCCAACCATAAGTATTAAGTAAGTGAAGGAAAAATCTACAACTTAGACATCATCCAGAAATCAAGAGAAAAATGTAAAATTTATTGCACACAAAACTCGATAAAAATAACTTAAAACAGAAAAAATTTAACACTCAAAAACAAAAAATTTAACACACAAAATACAATCTAACAGAAAAATCAGAATTTCTCCCCAGTAGACCACACTTAAATCACACAATGTCCTCAGTGTGTTACAATTATCAGATTATCAATTTCAGAGCAGTCAAATAATATAGACATGTGCAGTAAAAGTAGAAAAATGGGAAGAAATTTTCAGTAACATCCATCAGTAGATGTTATCATTGACATCCATCAGTAGATGTCTAAATCACGTAGCACCCATCAGTAGATGCTAATTAATTTTTATTATATTTTTTTATTTTATTTATTATTATTTTTTTTTTTTTTTGAAAAAGGAGACCGGTACTGTGACAACAGTCTCGGTGGCAGAGACCGGAACTGTTGCTACAGTGGCAAAGCTTTCTGGCTATAAATGAGGCACTCCTCCGCGTCCAGCGCCATTTCCTGACTCTCACTCTCTCCTCTCTGCTTCTCTCTCAACTCTCTCTACTCTCTCTGCTCTCTCCTATGCTCTCTCAACTCTCTGCTCTCTGCTCTCTTCTCTCTTCTCTCTCTCGAGCGTCTGGATCTGCGAGGAAGCTCTGCCCCTTCGCCTTCTGAAGAGTCTGAGTGAGATCTGTGAGGAGCCTCTGCCTGTGTGCCTTCGGAGCATCTAAGATCTGCGTCAAGCTTTTGTAAGCCCTACTACTCCGGGTAAGTCCTCTACACCTTTGATCTCCTTCTTTCTGCCGTTCAAGCTTTCTGCTCTTAAGCTTTACCTTTTCCTGCTTTCCAGATCTTTCATTTTTTTTTTTTTCTTTTTCTGCTTTCTTTTCCTTCTTTATTTTCAGCTTTCTGCTCTTTATTGTGCTTTCTCTATTTTGCTCTCCCTTTCCCTTTTCATTTTTTTTTTCATATTTTTGAAACTGAAAAACACTTAAACACATAAAACACAACTGTCTAAAAACTTAAGGGGTATATCGGCTGGAAACCAGACGTTAATCTCCCTTCGATCGAAGGTATTGCAGAGACAATCGGGTAGAACAACGCCACGTACCCCACTTAAAACTAAATAAACACATAAACATAATATACAAGAACAATATGGACAAGAACAACCGGACAACTGGACATAGATCCGTTTAGGACCCTTTGCGAGGACCGTGAAACAGATCTGAGACCAAAAACTGAAACATTAAAGCATGACTGGACAAAATAAATCTGAAAGGAAACAAGAACAAATAAAGAAAACACTGAATTAAGAATCTAATGTTTTTATGTTTTTTTTTTTTATGTTATGCTTTTTTTTTTCTTGTTTTTGTTCTTTTTATATGTATTTATTTTTTATTTATGTATTTGTATATTACGAGAGGAAGGATGAGTGATATGGAATCAGAGAGATATACCAGTCAACGATGGCGTCCTACAGATGATCAGATCACGATGATGACCAAAATCTACAACTATGGGGTCACACACCCAAGCCGAGCGCAAGTCGTCGAGATCGCGTCTCGACTAAGGACCTTCGGCGAAGCCACTGAATACAACGTGCACTGCTGGTTTAACAACCATGGCAATCGGGTCAGGCGCTGGCAAGCGGAGATAGACCCCACAGGCACTCTCTTTTCACAACTGCCGCTATACATGTACGGTAAGACCTCTGATCACACCTCCATTGAATTTTCCATTCCTCTTCTATTATTAACACAAGTTTTTTATTTTTTATTTATTTTTTATTTTTTATTTTTTGTTTGAAAGAAAACAACTGGGTGATAATGAGGGCACCGAGGCTGCTGAATTTGTTTCCAGTTCCGATCATTATCGATGACGACAGAAATGAACGAGAAATTCCTCCACCAAAGCCTCTGCTCGCATACCGAACCAGAGCTCCCTCAACGGAGCTCTCCCTTAGACCACCACAACCAGCTCGAGAATTCTTCCAGTTTTAATGTTTTATGTTTTTTTTTTTTTTTTTTTATGTTTTTGTTGGCCGAGTGTGGCCAGAATATTAAGGACTGTAATATGAACACTTATGTTTTTTTATGTTTTTAATTTTTTTTTTTATGTTTTTTATTTGGTTTGTAATATTAACGATCACTAAAGATCGAACCTCGGACATCTTTATTTTATTTTTATGAATTTTATTTTTATTATCAATGTAAGACAGAATGTTTACTGCGAATTTGTTATGTTTCAATAAATGCACTCAGATTAGTGTCTCTGTTAAAACTTCACTTCTCTGCCTTACATGTTAATTCTACTCTTATGACTATATATATATATATATATATATATATATATATATATTTTTACACAAAAACTAAATAAATAAATAAAACAGAACACAATTTAACAAAACAAAAGACCTAATATCGAACACAAAAAATCAAAACACACAAAAAGCAAATGTCAAAAACAGCAGACAAAACACATATTTACAATACATACATTAACAAAATAACACGCGTGAAAGAGAACACACATTTTTTTTTTTTATAATTTTTTTTTTAAATAATAATAATTTGTAAACTAAGAAAATCAAAATTCTCCCCTAATTCGCAAATTAAGAAAATTAAGGGAAGAAGGAACATGAAAACTCCCCTGGTTATGGTGGCAGCTGCCAAATTTGGATTATCAGGGAGATGTCTTTTGCCTCAGGATCCAGCGATAAGATTTTTATGAGGAACTGCTTCATCAATATTGCCATATCATTCACAACAAGATTTTTCTTCTTTCTTTTAACAACAATTTGTTTCGACAATATCTTTCCTTCATTAATCATGCATTCCTTAATGTCAGCACCTGCATTTTCTTTTAACTCTGCATTCTTGTCATCAAACTCACAATTAATAGCATCTGTTATAAACTTAGACTCTGGGTGTAACACATAATCAATTTCGGCACAAATGGAGCAAAAACCAGATTCACAGTCACATTCAAAATTTTCAGAAAACTGTGTTAAATCAAAGTTTAGTCTTGACTCTATAAAATCATCAGATTGCACAGTTTCTCTTTCAAAATCAATATTGACGCAACTTTTACCAATGGGTTCAATGGCTGACACTGAATTAAAAATTTTAGATTGGTCAATCGAATTTGTATCAATATCAGTCATAAACCCTATAGAATCAATGTGCGTCAAATCACATGCATTTGAATGTGTAGGGAAATCAGGTAAAGTTGGAATCTCAGGTTCAGAATAAACCTGTTTTTGCTCACTCAGAAGTTTCTTACCAAACTCCAAGTTATCAGCTGCATCCTCAGGGCTATCAGTGTCAGAATCCAAAACATGCTGCTCAGGTTCTTCCTTTGCTACCTCAATTGGACTTTCACCAGCCAGCTTGCAGAGCAACTTCCTCGCTTCTGTTGGGGTTATATCCATCCAACATCCACCAATAGCTGCATCCACAAGTATCCTTTCATTGTCCAGGAGCCCTTCATAAAAATAAGTCAAGAGCAAATGCTCTGGAAATTGGTGGTTTGGACAAGTTGTGCAGAGCCTGTTAAACCTCTCCCAATAATCTGCTAGGTTTTCTTCTTGAAACTGCTCAATGGCAGTGATCTTCATCCTAATGCTGGTCACCTTAGCTGCTGGAAAGAACTTGTCGAAGAATTTTTGTTGTGTTTCCTGCCAACTATTAAAAGGATACTGGTATATGAACCAGTCTCTTGCTTCATCTTGCAGGGACATGGGAAACATTTTTATCAACACTGTCTCCTTTGAAACACCAGCAGGCCTCATAGATAAACACACCAAACTAAACTCCTTGAGGTGCCTGTATGGATCTTCATGTGCCAACCCATGGAATTTGGGAAGACTCTTGACTATCTCATACATCCAGTCTTGAGAATCTGTCATCTCCTCTAGTCTAGTTTAAAACCTATCTCAGACCTGGACTTCCACTTCACACAAAGATTGTATAGAAAGAAATATACAGAAACATAACATGGAGGAAAACTAATATTTTTTTTTAATTTTAGAAACAAAAGCTAAATACAAAACACAACACATTTATACATGCAATACATACACAAGACAGAATTTTTTTTTTTTTTTTTTTTTTTTTTAAAAAATTTTTTTTTTTTTAAATTTTTTTTTAATTAACAAACAAAATACATATGACACGCATACAGAAAATAGAACATCACATCATAACGCAAGATAAAACACAACAATTAAACATATATATACACAATATATATTAACACAGTAAAAATCTAAAACAAAAACCTGAACTGAAGTGACAACGCCGCCAAAATTTGCTGAAGGTGTCGTTGTCGCCTACAGAAATATACAAGACAAAACACACAAAACAAACATATTAACAGAACAAAACTTTATACAACAAAAATCTAAAACCAAACCGTTATTGGTCCCCAGCAACGGCGCCATTTTGATGAACGGGTTGCACCGCTCACAAAAGTTGATTGCGAAATTAATGCAGTATAGTTTACTAGGAAGTGACTCCTAGGTCGTCTCTCAAGGACCAATTTGAGTGGTTCAGTCTCAGATTTAACACGAAGTGGGGGGGGGGTTTTGTGGATGGTTTGGGCGGAAAAATAAAATTGGAACTTGGAAATAAAACAACAGAAAAATTAAAATAAATTAAAACTGGGATTTAAACACAATTGAATTTAAAAATACTGAAATAAATTTAACGACGGTAAAAACTGAACGGTAAAAGACGGTAAAAATAGACAATGGAAAATTTAGCAGTGTTTGAAATTAAAATGCTGGAACAATAAACATGCAGAAAACATAACAGCAGTGTAAATAAAATTTACCCAAAGCAACAGTGAAAATGAATAGTAAAAACAACGTTGAAAATAAACTGAACGTTAAATTCTGTCATTGCGTTTTACCGTTCAGTTTATTTTCAACGTTGTTTTTACTATTCATTTTCACTGTTGCTTTGGGTAAATTTTATTTACACTGCTGTTATGTTTTCTGCATGTTTATTGTTCCAGCATTTTAATTTCAAACACTGCTAAATTTTCCATTGTCTATTTTTACCGTCTTTTACCGTTCAGTTTTTACCGTCGTTAAATTTATTTCAGTATTTTTAAATTCAATTGTGTTTAAATCCCAGTTTTAATTTATTTTAATTTTTCTGTTGTTTTATTTCCAATTTCCAATTTTATTTTACCGCACAAAACATCCAGAAAACCCCCCCCCCACGTCGGGTTAAATCTGAGACTGAACCACTCAAATTGGTCCTTGAGAGACGACCTAGGAGTCACTTCCTAGTAAACTATACTGCATTAATTTCGCAATCAACTTTTGTGAGCGGTGCAACCCGTTCATCAAAATTGGTTCAGATTTCTCCCAACAAAGCCGTGACCTTCCATAATTGGTGGCTCCCATTTTTATTCTAGGAATAATGGATTTGCAAAAGTATGGGACCGTGTGCTTTTTTTATCAATGGAAGAATTTGTGTAGTGGAAAAAAACACGGAGATTAAAACCTGCACCTAGCCAAAGTGAATGCATGTGTGCCATGAAACCACTTCCCTTAATATTAATTAAATAAAATTCAGCAGTTTGTACGTGAACTTTGCTAAATCATGAGCCATTCTTCAACGTGGTGGCCCCCATGTGTTGTCCAACCAAAATTGATCGTGCAAAAGTGTGTGGCCATATGCTATGACACTTCATACTTCAACAAATTCAGCACCTTGGATTTTGGAGCGCCTCCAAACGTGACATGCTGCCAAACCATCAACAAAATTAGATAAACCCAAACCGTGAATGGCCGTGTGGTGCATGGTTTCCATACTAATTTTTCTTAAAAATTCTAATAACTGAGATGTTTCCAAGTAAATAATACAATGTGCAATTGAATTTTCTTCTAAATGTCCTAAAATATTTTCAGAATTTTCCCTGTACTCAATAATATAAATAATTAGTCTTAGAAAATTCAAATTAATTAAAATAAGAATTTCTAATCAAATTAAGCATAATTAAGAAAAATGGGAAAATACTGGACATTTAAGCACAATTCCCTGATTAAATTCGGTACAATAAGCTAAGTGAAATTGAGAAAATATTGACTCATCAGCAGACGATAACGCTTCAAACACGAGACGACTTCAAACCCAACACCAACTACGATGCTTAGGGCTTGGGGGGGCCTGTGTACTAGATGATGGACCGGACGATCATAAAGCCACTAGATGATAGACCAGACGGTCATTAAGCCACAAGAGTGGTCAATCTGGTCGGACGACTCTATAACTATCCTCACTCTGATTGGGCGGACGACGATGAACGACCATGAAAACTCTATAGATTATTTATGCGAAGATTAAGGTAAGCAGCGATTAAAGCCATTGGGCCGAAATTGAGCCGTGATTAATATCTCACTAATCCCAAACCCATGACGAAAACTATAAATACAAGTTAAAGGTAAGAGGTAGGTGGTAGCATTTACTGCGTATTTATTACTATTTTATTGAACCGCCAAACGGTATACATACTGACTTTGACATCAAAGGACCTTTTACAGATACACCTCCGGACGGAAAAGCGGGACATCATAACCAAAACTAATATATTTTACTTTAATAGAAATATTTTTTTTATATTGACCATTATCAAAATAAAATTGTGAAGAAAAAACACATAGCCTTTAACGTGTTTATCCTAACTAAATATTTTATATTGACACTATTTCATTAAATAATTATATTAAACTTCAAAATAAGGTGGACGATTTTATCTTAATAATAAAAATCGTTAATATATAATATATAATATAATTTGACATATCATTAAAAGGGTGTTTTTTTTCCTTTTTATTCTCATAATTGCTGATGTACACAATAACAACTCAACAATATACATATAAGAATCCCAAATCAACTAGAGTGATAGTGAAGACATAAATAGTGATTGGATCTCACCTATAGCTAGTTGGCGTTGGGAAAGTTGGGACTTTCTTTTTGTTGTGTTCTCTTAATAAGTAAGAAGAAACTAGACCTGTAAATTGTGGGTGGAAAAGATGATGATATTAGGGGAAGAAGATAATTGAGAAAGATCTTTCTGAGAACAAAAAAGTGAACGTTCTCTCACATATTATATATATATAACACAAAAATAGAATTTCTAAAATATATTTTCACAAGCTACTTTGAGTTTTGTTAGTATAATTCACTAGTAAAAAACGACGTTTTAAACTCGGACATTATGACTCGATTTTTATGGAACCGAGGTATATCAAAAGGCGGTGGCAGTCTCGTAATTTTAAAAATATTATATGCCCCGGTTGTTAAGCAACCGGTGTCTAAAGAAGATACTGATTCGGTTGCGAGAGTGAACCGAAGCCTAATCCTCGCATATCAAAGATACTGCCTCGATTGGAAGATAGAACCGAGGCATATTGGGCTTCTACTGTGTGCGCGCCTTATATCCAGAGCCAGAAAAGTTCTTCCCGAAAATTCTCCTCCTCTTCCCCTCTTCTCTTCCTCTTCTCTTCTCTTCTCCTGCGATACCACCTCTTCTTCTCTTCCTCTTCTCCTGCAACGTGCGACGACAGTGGACGGAGCGAGGACGCGGCGGTGGCGGCGAGGACGCGGCTGCGGCAAGGACGCTCTTCTCTTCTCTTGCAACGACCTCTTCTTCTCTTCCTCTTCTCCTGCGACGTTCGACGACGGTGGACGCGAGGACGCAGCGAGAACGCGGCGGCGGCGAGGACGCGACGGCGAGGACGCAGCGGTGACAAAGGGAGGTGACGGTGGGCAGAGTTGCGCTCATAGAGGGAGCGACGGGCAGATCTGGGCGCGACGAAAGGAGATCTGGCTGTCGGAGGGCAGATCTGTGGGGGAGATGGTGGTGGTCGGAGATGCTTCTGTCGACGGTTGAGGTGGTGCGACGAAGCTGAATCACGCCGTTGGTGGTAGTCGAAACTGCATGGTCTGTGGCAGATCTGTGGGGGAGATGCTTCTGGCTCTGTTTCACCGAAAAGGAAGAAATTTGGGTATGCCCTATGCTTTGTCACACGCATTTTGCTTCTCTGGTTTTGGAGATTGATGACACTGTGTTGCTGATTGAGTATGGACCGCCATTTGTGAGACGCATTTTGCTTTTCTGGCTTTGAACACTGTGTTGCTGAAATTGGTTTGGGAGCTGAAATTGGAAGAAATTTTGGGAGAATGACACTGTGTTGCTGAAATTGGTTTGGGAGCTGAAATTGGTTTGGGAGCTGAAATTGGAAGAAATTTTGGGAGAATTATTGGGTTTGTTTGACATCAGAGAATGAATGAACCGAGAATGAATGAACCAAACCATGAACGAGAGTCTGAATAATGAAAAAAAAAATACACTCTACTGCCTCGGTTATTTAAGAACCGAGGCATATTCCTGTCTCATTTTATCCCGGTCTATAACTGAAGCATAAAGTTTAACCTTTTTACCTCGTCCAGATATACCTCGGTTGTAGAACCGATGCCTATAAACATAAACAATCGAGGTCGTTTCTGTTTATTGTAGTAGTGATTACTAAGAATTTGGTGATTTGCAAAAAAATATTTCATATTTGCTTATATAATTTTAAATATAAATAAAAAATATTCAATAAGAACCAAATTTTAAATAAAAAAATAAAGATGCAAAAGTATAAATTAATTAAATATATTTAAATCATAAAAATAGTAGTATAATATATTTAAAATTGAGTAAATACCAATAAAAGAACAAAACTTTTACTGCATATCTATAACACACGTACCAGGATAAATATATTAATATATTACACTACACATATAAAATTGGACTGTGCTTTTGCTTAAGAAACAAAGTTATAATAACAATTAATTAAGAAAAAGTTTTTTTAAATAAAACTATAGGTAGTTTAAAGAATAAATTTTCTTATCATTAAATTAAGGGTTAAATATGTTTTTAATTCCTAAATTATGAAGCGAATTTGTTTTTAGTCCCTCTTTCAAATTAAGTTACATTTTTGTCTTTCTCCTTAAGAAAACCATAATTTTTCGTCCTCCAAAATTAACGGTGTTAAAAATAAGCTGAGGTTGCTAACGGTGGCATGCCAGATATTTTTTTTTACAGTGGTGAATTTTTTCCAGCTCCTTTCTCCCTATCCCTCCGACTCTATCACAGTCACCTCTGACGCCACCTCCGATGCCACCTTCGACGCCACCTCCATCGTGATCGCAAGCCGCCCCTTCCTTCCCACGGCCGTCCCCTGGAACAGATCTTGAAGTCTGATACTGTGAAACTCAGCCCTTGCCCATAAGATAATAGTATGTTGTGACTCTGTCAATGTTTCATTGATTTCCTACTTTTCTTTACAAAGCTTCATTGCATTAGGATTATGCTAAAGTGTGTAGGAATGAACATATTTTATATTTTGTTTCTAACATCTTCTATATAAGTAATTGTGTGCTGAGGAAATAATATTTAGTACGCTAATAGGCAGAGTAAATTCTCTGTGAACAAAAGTAATCTCAATGCTATAATTATGCAGAAAGATGTTCTAAAAGTTTGATGGTTTATTTGTAAACCTGGCATAGTACCCAAATGGGATTAATTTGGAAATAATTGCTGGTGTAGTCCTATTATTTGCATTTATTTAAGCAATAATTTAATTATGCAGACTCGTGAAATTTTGTTTTCTTTAATGGAACATTGATTGTGCAGTTGACGGGAAGCATTAACCCTACATATGTAGCTCAGATCTTGTTTGGCTCGACCATTCAGGTGTGATTAGTTGTTATGATTTTGTAATAATCCTCCTCATCAGGTGTTTCGATCAAACTTATTCACTGTGGTTTTTCATCTTCACTGCAGTTCAAGACCTGTTGGAAATGATGTCATTGGTATTGACTTAGGTACAACTAATTCATGGGTTTTCGTCATGGAAGGAAAGGTAACACTAATGTGTATTCACTTTTGGATTGTTTGTTCGTGTATGTATGCTATTTGTGCTGACTCAAGATATATCTTTTCAGAACCCCAAAGTTATTGAGAATTCTGAGGATGCTAGAACAACACCGTCTGTGGTTGCTTTTAACTAGAAAGGGGAGCTGCTTGTTGGTACCCAGCCAAACGTCAAGCTGTAACTAACCCGACAAACACTGTCTTTGGTACCAAGCGTTTGATCGGTAGACAATTTGATGATCCTCAAACACAAAAGGAGATGAAAATTGTTCCGTTCAAGATTGTTAAGACTCCAAATGGTGATGCGTGGGTTGAGGCTAATGGACAACAATATTCTCCTAGCCAAATTGGTGCTTTTGTTCTCACCAAGATGAAGGAAATAGCATAAGCTTATCTTGGAAAGTCAGTTACGAAGGAGGTAATAATTGTACCGGCTTATTTCAATGATGCTCAAAGGCAGGCAACAAAAAATGCTGGTAGAGTTACAGGTCTTGATGTGCAGAGAATTATCAATGAACCCATTACTATTGCACTTTCATACGGAATGAGCAACAAGGAGGGTCTTTTTGACCTTGGAGGTGGAACATTTGATGTATCCATCTTAGAAATTTCGAATGACGTGTTTGAGGAATGCTGATTTGTCTCTTCTACGTCTTTCATTCCTTCTTAACTTGTCAAAATTAATAATAGGACGAGATTGTAGTGACATCATCTTCGTATTAAGGTGAAAGCAACAAATGGTGATACTTTCTTGGGAGGAGAGGATTTTGACAATGCCTTGTTGGATTTTCTGGTGAACAAATCTGAAAGAATCGAGAGTATTGACCTTTCAAAGGACAGACTTGCACTATAGAGGCTTCGTGAAGCTGCTGAGAAAGCCAAGATAGAGTTGTCTTCAACATCTCAAACTGAGATCAACCTGCCTTTCATTACTGCTGATGCTTCTGGTGCTAAGCATCTGAACATAACATTGACTAGATCTAAGTTTGAAGCCTTGGTAAATAACTTGATCGAAAGGACCAAGGCTCCAGGGGACGACAAAAATGTTCGAGGTGGCGTCGGAGGTGGCGTCGGAGGTGGCACCGGAGGTGGCACCGGAGGTGGCACCGGAGGTGGCGTCGGAGGTGGTGCCGGAGGTGGCATCGGAGGTGGCATCGGAGGTGGATGTGGTAGAGTCGAAGGGAGAGGGAGGGGAGCTGGGAAAATGTGACTAATGTCAGCAAAAAAAATGACGTGTCACACCATCGTTAGCCACCTTAGTTTATTTTTAACGCCGTTGATTGTTAAGGACAAACAATTATGGTTTCTTTAAGGAGAAGATCCAAAATGTAGCTTAGTTTGAAAGAGAGACTAAAAACAAATTTGTTTGATAGTTTAGGGACTAAAAACTTATTTAACCCTTAAATTAATTATTTGCTAGTATTCTTTTTACCTTATATATTTAAAATATTTTACTTATATTTAAATACACTATCTTTCAATGGTATGATGGAAAATTCATAACATATATAGAAGTATTTATTATAAGAAAACAATAATTTGTTATAGTAATTAGGTTTAATCATTTTGAAGGTCCTTATTTGTACAAATTCGTGTTAATTAAGTCTTCGTATTTTGAAAGAGCTCTATTGAGTCCTTTTTCTATAAAATTGAATCAATTATAATCTTGCCATTAATTATTGTGGACGCGTTAAATTTAGTGTTAGGTGCCATGCTAAGCTAGCCATTAATATCCACATCCAGGTGGGGGTGTGGAATTAATTTATTTTTGTCAAAAACATGAATTTAACATGTAATGTCGTTTGTTCACCTCTCATCGCAGGCCACCATCGCCTGTCCCTACTGCCTAAGTGGCTTTGTCGAAGAGATCCATGCCGACTCCTCGTCGGGCCACCGTCTCAACCCTTTCCATGACAACCATGATGGTGCGGTGAATGAGGCTTACTGATTTGTGATGAAGAAGGTAAGTTAGGGCAAAGAGTGAGATCTGGGGAGTCTATCGGCTCATGGTGAGTGGGTGATTCAAAGGAAGGGTGGTTAGAATAATATATTTCAAGTTTTGGAAGGGTTTGAATATGAATTGGGCTGGTGTCATTGTTTGGGAGTACATTGGTAGTAGATTGTGAAGCTGGACAAGGTAGTGAAAAAGAAAAAAACGTCTCATTAAATGTAACATTACGTGATACAAAAATTTCTTTGTTGTTGATGTCAAAAATGACATAGCCTTTTGTTCTTGTTTGGAAGCCTAAAAAAACCCACCCCATGTCTAGAGCAGGCATCAAATTTTTGGCGAGAAGGATTTATTGATGCATAGCAAAGACAACAAAAAATTTTAATCATAGAAAAATTAGGAGGTTCTTTGTACAATAATTCAAAGGGAGTTTTATGTTGAATAACAGGTGAAGGAATACGGTTTATTAGGAAAACTACATGTTTAATAGCATAAGACCAAAACGGTGTGGGAAGGTTAGATTGAAACATGAGGGCCCTAGCCACATTAAGAATGTGTTGATGTTTCCGTTCCACACATCCATTTTGTTGTGGGTATAAACACAACTTGTTTGATGTAAAATGCCCTTTGATGAAAAATAATCTCTTTGAAAAAATTCAGGTCCATTGTCCGAACGGATACACTTAATGGTGGTATGAAATTGATTTTCAATTAAGGCAATAAAATTTCGAACATGCTTTTGGACTTCCCCTTTTGATTTTAATAAGACAACCCATGTAAAATGACTAAAATCCAATAGTTAGGAAATATTTATGACCATGAAAAGATGGTTTAGAAAAAGGTCCCAAATATCCATATGAACTAAATCAAATAAATTGGAAGATTTACTAATACTTGGGGAATATGACAAACATTTTTGTTTAGCTAGATGGCAAATGTCACAATTGTCATCAACATGTTTAGAAATAAAAGGAAAATTCATGTGTAAAACATTGAGACGTTTAGCCTAAAATGCCAAAGATTGGCGTTGCTGATGGGAGGGGTAGTGAAATTACTGATGAAGGAGGCTTTAGGTGTTGTTAAACTCGCATGCTGGTTGATGTCCAAGTGATAAAGACCTTGTTTCAATTTACCCAAACCAATCATCTTCAATGACCCCATTTCCTGTATATAATAATGGACACTAGAAAAGGTGAGAGAATATTTTTGAGAAAGAATGAGTTTAGAAATAGAGAGCAAATTAAAATTGAAATTGGGAACAAAAAGAACATTATGGATTATAAAATTTTGGGAGAATTGAATAGAGTCCGAAAAATGTGCAAAGACAACAATATCATTGGGTAAATTGATTTGGACAGGTTTAATTTTAGAATAATTAAAAAACGAATCTAAAGAGGAGGTAATATGATATGTTGCCCCAAAATCAATAATCCAAGGATTATTGTTTTGTGAGTGTGTGACAGGGATAATGTGTGTATTGGACAAACAATGATGAATACGTGATTGTGTAATGGACCAATTGGTGAAGACACTTGAGTGATGTTAGCCCGAGAGTGTTGGACAGAACTTGTACCATCAGTATCTGAAGGCTGTGGCTGGAGAAGGTTGATTAAAGTTTGATATTGGGCTTGGGCCAAGTGAAATTCAAATCCATTAGAGGAGGATCCCTTAACAGAAGGGTTGTGGTTGTTGCTGATTTCTTGAGCGGCACTATTGGCAGAAGCAACACCATCACGTTGATTAAAGCGAGGACGACTCGGATATCGTGGATGACCCGGTGGGTACCCATGCTTGCCATAACAGGTTTCAACAATATGGCCGGTGTGGTGGTAGTATACACACTTCTTGTTGGAAGCATTGCGTGTATTATTGCTTGTAGGACCCCTAGGAGGAACTTGACCGCTGCGTCCCTTACCAAAAGAAGTGAATCCAGAGTTAATGAAGGCATTTGGTTCTTCTTCTTCATGGGAAAGCAAATGTTGACGCTCTTGTTGTACTACCATAGAGAAAACACGGGATATTGGTGACTAAGGGTCCATAAGAAGGATCTGGGAACAAACAACAGAAAATCGGTCCTTCAATCCTTTGAGAAAATGGATAACAAAGTCTTGTTGATGATATGTCTTGGCAAAAGACTGACATTCTGGAAATAGGCGATAATTATCAAGCTCCTCCCAGAGCGTTTTGAGGATGTGTAGTATTCGGATACAATACGAGAGCCTTGCTTTATGCCATATATTTCTTCTCAGAGCTCCACAGTACGGAGAAGATCACTCTGAGAAAAGCGATCTCTAAGATCATCCCAGATAACAACAACACTTTCAAAATAGATGACACTTTGAGCAATAGATGGGGACACAAAGTTAAGGAGCCATGACATGATTAAAGTATTACAACGTTCCTATGGAGTGCGTAAAGGATCAGTAGCAACAGGTATAGCAATAACACCGGTGAGAAAACCCATCTTATTTTTAGAGATGAGGGCCATGCGAATGGTACGGGACCAAGAATGGTAGTTTGATCCGGTTAGAACAGAGGTAATGGTAATGGAGCTAGGCCTTTCACTATGATGGATACAATATGGGCTAGAAAGACTAGGATCTGCATTACCACCATTGGAGGTGATTTCAGATTCAGAGTGAACTTCATACATGATAAAGAAAGGAAGGTATTAGCAAAGCTCCAAGAGATGGAGCTCTGATACCATATAAGAGAACAAAATAAATGACAGATAAAGGTTGAAGACAAAAGGATTGAGATAGTAATTTTTGTTGTATTGATGAAAGAAATGCAGTATATATTTATATACAACCTATTGCCTATGAAAGGACAAAAAAGAATAACAGAAAAATATAATAGAGGGTAGAACCGTGAGTGAGGTGTGTGTAGCTCCTGTATTACCTAATTGAATATAAAGTTGTATCAGAAAAAAGACAAAAAATTGTACAAAATGAACTTATATATTTCTATTCAATTGATTGTGTTTGCTGGTTTGATTGAGCTGTTGTGCAACCTTTCTTTCTTCTTCTTTTAATAAGTGAGAAATATACAATTCTTTATTTGCATTGAATAGTCCTCCACAACCCAGTTCCACAGCTTCAGTCTGTTAGGGAATTTGGCCTTTCGTGTCAAAAATTCCATATCTCTACCGAAGTAGAGACATCTTGTGCCTTTTGCTTATAATCGATTCGTTGAGTAAGCAGTCTTTAGCCTTTGTTCTTTTAAAATCAACCTCCTTGCTTCTCCCTAGTTACTATGATATTATGTAGGATTTGATTAAGGGCTGAAATTATCATCATCACCATTATTAGAGATAATTATACGGATTTCCCTAACGTTAATGTCAATTATATTTATACTTTCCTGATTTAAATTTTTTAAGAATCAATAAAGTATTATATTGGATAATTTGTCATTGATTAATAACGTTTATCATTACATTATTTATTCTAAAAATTAGCATACATAAAAGAGAATAGTAAAGGGTTTAATTACTAAAGAAAGAAGCAAGCATTATTAATTTCAAGTGAAATAATTAAAATTTTATTTTATATTCAACGTGTTGAGAATCAAATAGATCCTCTACTGTAAAATGGACCGAAATCCACTATACTTTTAGGTCTTAGTTTTTTTTATTATTTTTACCGTTTTCTGTTTTCCAGAGCTCTATAAATATAGCTCCCCTTTACGTTTTTTAGAACTGTAGCACAATAACTGAATACAGTTAATAGAAAGAAAGATTTCGTTTTACTTACTCTTCTCCTCGTCCTCTTCATTTTTCTCTTCTACATCATAGTCATCCGACGCCTTTAAGGCCGTCGGACCGTCGTGCCGTCACCAGCTTCCTTAGTCTCCAGGAAAAAACTCTCTGGATCCTCCGTTCTCTCTCCTCTCTCTCGCAGGAGCCTTTGCCACGTTTGCTCAACTCTCTCACTCAGATGGCTTTACCCACATCACGGGTCATGAGTTATTGGTTATTGGGCCGTCCTCCTGTCTACACCATTTTGGGCCTCGATTTAATACAAAGAATAAAGATGTTCCAATAGTCCAAATAAATATAGTTTCTGTATTTGTAAAGCGGCTCAAATTGTCCAGAGGGCATTATTTCCAAGGGAACACTGTAACCACTGTTCTTATCACCTCCATTATCTGAGAGAATAGCTTGGTTGATAGAGTTGAGTTTTGCGCCATTATAGGCTCCATCCATCACCGGTTTTGCAAAATTTCCTGCAGTTAATGAAGCAGAGTATCTGTCAATAACAACCTGAATAGTGGCTGTATTTTTCTGCTCTCCACCAATTGGGGAATATGTTGAACCATCTCCTTTCTCAATGGTGAACTCGACAGTTCCTCTCCCAGAAAGCCTAAAAGCAATGGGAATATATTGATTTTCCCCAATGTTCTGAATGTTTATTTTTCCTAAAGGAATTGAGCGGGGATATTGTTGCGCATATTGCTCGGGCAACAAAAAAGATAATCCCGGTGCCTGTAACAACTCTAGCTCTGCTACAATGTCCAGTGTAGATGCAAGGTTCATAGATACTTTACTTGCATCCTGTTCCTTTATAGATTGAAAAAGAGTTTGCAAGCCCCCCTTTCCCTCTATCAGGGATGCATGTACCAAAGATCCCTTTATCTTCAGTTCTGTTGGTATACTGGCCAATACATAATCCTTTTCATCAACTGCTAACTTCAAAGCTTTCTTCACACTGACTCGTTTCCAGGGCGTTGATTCCGAAGTAGGGGAGATCTGCATCGAGCACTTGGTGTCTTTGGGAATGTAGCAGAACGATCCATCTGCGTAGTAGTTGTCATTAGAGGGCACGACCCTCCCTAAATACTTGTGGACTAACTCGAGGTACTTTTTAATAGCGTCGGAGATGGAGCAGAATATGACCTCGACCTTCTCGAGGGTTTTGCAGTGGGTGGCGGCCATGGAAATGCTGTCGAGGACGGTGTCGACGACAACGTTGGCGAGACGCTTCTGCTCGTTGAGAGGTGTTAAAACTTGTTTTTTATAACTGCCTTAATTTATTTCAATTTATTTTAATTTATTAGTTGCTACACTTTAGGAGCAAGTCTCGTTCTTATCCACCGTTTCGGAAAACTGCTATTGCTACGTGGATGCTTTCAATTTTATCATTATAAATGTATCTGAGATATATTGAATAAAATATCCTTTTCCAGAATTAAGGAATTCTCCACCGTCTTCCTTCTTCATTTTCTCGTTGCCTCTTTTTTCTTCTATTAATCTAACAAATTGGTATCCAGAGCATTTTTTTCTTAAGGGACCTGTAAGAATGGAAGGAGAGTCAACTTCCTTTCCAGTAACACTTCCCATCTTTAATGGGGAAGACTATGATATGTGGGCTGTAAAAATGCAGTCCTATCTAGAGGGACTGGATTTATGGGAAGCTGTGGAAGAGGATTACACTGTTCAACCGTTGCCAGAGAACCCTACCTTGGCTCAAATCAAAAATCACAAGGAACAAAAAACAAAGAAGGCAAAGGCAAAGTCATCCTTGTTTTCTGGTGTTACAAAATTGATCTTCACCAAAATCATGACTCTTAAATCACCAAAAAAAATTTGGGATTTTTTGAAGGAAGAATATGAAGGAGATGACAGAATAAAAAGCATGCAAGTGTTGAACTTAAGGAGGGAATTTGAGATGCAAAGGATGAAAGAGTCAGAGACAATCAAGGAGTACTCAAACACGTTATTGGACATTGCCAACAAAATAAAGTTGTTAGGCAGTGACTTTGCAGACTCCAGAATCGTCGAGAAAATCCTTGTGACAGTTCCAGAAAGGTACGAAGCGTCTATTGCCTCATTGGAAAACACAAAGAATCTGTCCAAGATTACTTTGGCGGAAGTGTTACATGCTTTGCAGGCCCAAGAGCAACGGAGGCTTATGAGGCAAACATGTGGTTGAAGATGCTTTACCAGTATAGCATCAAGTTGCTGCAACCAGTAAGAAGAAAAGCTTCAAGAAATTCCATCCAACAAGCAGCGAAGATATTACAAACAAAGGCAAGGATAAAAAGAAAAATTATCCACCTTGTAAGCATTGCGGAAAAATGGGACATCCACCATTTAAATGCTGGAAAAGACCAGACGCGAAGTGCAGTAAATGCAATCAGCTTGGCCATGAAGTTGTCATTTGTAGAAGCAAACTTCAATAGCATGAAGCCAATGCCCAAGTTGTTGAGCAAGACGAAGAAGATCACATTTTTACTGCAGCATGTTTTTCAGCAAGGGGCAACTCAGAATGCTGGCTGGTTGACAGTGGGTGTACCAACCATATGACATATGACAAAACACTATTCAAGGACTTGAAGCCCACTAAAGTCTCGAAAGTCAGAATAGGAAATGGTAGCTATATTTCTGCAAAAGGAAAAGGAACCATAGTAATTTCAACGAGCACAGGTACAATAACAATCTCAAATGTTCTTTATGTACCTAACATTGATCAAAATTTGCTAAGTGTAGGTCAGTTGATGGAAAAGGGATTTAAAGTGTCCTTTGAACATCAACATTGCCTTATTTATGACATTACTGACCGGGAAATTCTAAAAATTAAAATGAGAGGTAAAAGCTTCTCATTTGATCCAACAGAGGAGGAGCAGACAACCTATTACACTCAGTTCAGTCCTACAGAACTCTGGCATAAGAGACTTGGTCATTGTCACCTTTAAAGAATGTTAAAAATAAAGAAGATTGGCATGTCAACAGGTGTACCAATATTTTCTGATAATTTTCCAAATTGTAATGCTTGTCAATTTGGTAAACAAAACAGGAAGACATTTCCCAAATCAGCTTGCAGAGCCTCTCAAAAGTTGCAACTAATTCACACTGATGTAGCAGGACCCCAAAGAACACCGTCACTACAAGGTAGTCTTTACTTTGTTCTGTTCATAGATGATTTTACAAGAATGTGCTGGATATTTTTCTTGAAATTCAAGCATGAAGTGGCTGGAGTATTTATGAAATTCAAGAAAATGGTAGAAACTCAAAGTGGCTACAAGATTCAATTTATAAGGTCAGACAATGGGAAGGAATATACATCAACCAAATTCAATCAATTCTGTGAAGAAGCTGGGATTGAGCATCAATTAACAACTTCTTACACTCCTCAACAAAATGGGGTTAGTGAAAGGAGAAACAGATCGATAATGGAGATGGCTAGATGCATGTTACATGAGAAGGATCTACCTAAAACATTTTGGGTAGAAGCTGCTAATACAGCAGTTTACTTGCAAAACCGGCTTCCAACTAAAGCCTTGAAAGACAAAACTCTATTTGAAGCCTGGTATGAATATAAGCCTTCTCTAACCTTTCTTAAAGTATTTGGTTGTGTTTGTTTTGCACATGTTCCTCAGGTTAAGCGTGATCAACTTGACAAAAAGGCAATTCCGGGCATCTTTGTGGGATACAGTACAATTTCGAAAGCCTACAAAGTTTATCATCCTCAAACCGGAAAGATGACTATCACTAGAGATGTGCATTTTAATGAAGGGCAGCAATGGGAATGGAAGAATTCACAAAGCACAACTGAATCCTTTCACAATATACAAGATGATCATCCTGGAGAGCAAACCACAGAGTTGTTGCAGAATGAATTGGAAGATGAACCTCCAATTAGGGGCACAAGGCTATTGACTGATATCTATCAAAGATGTAATGTAGCCATTTGTGAACCTGCTAGTTGTCAGGAAGCACTACAACTCCCAAAATGGAAAATTGCAATGGAGGAGGAAATGTCTATGATACAGAAAAACAAAACGTGGGAACTAGTTGACAGGCCTAAAAACAGAAAAGTCATTGGAGTCAAATGGGTTTTTAGAACAAAGCTTAATGCAGATTGCACAATCAACAAATACAAGGCTAGACTAGTCGTTAAAGGGTATGCGCAAATTTTTGGTGTTGATTATTCTGACACTTTTGCTCCTGTGTCTAGATTAGATACAATCAGATTGGTGCTAACTGTAGCTGCGCAAAAGGGCTGGAAAATATTCCAATTAGATGTCAAATCAGCCTTCTTAAATGGAGTTCTAGAGGAAGAAATATATGTGGAGCAACCGGAGGGATTTGTGAAGCGTGGTGAAGAAGATAAAGTTTATCTACTTAAAAAGGCCCTATACGGCCTAAAACAAGCACCAAGGGCCTGGTACAGTAGGATAAATGATCACCTATTGAACATAGGCTTCAAAAAAAGCTTATCTGAGTCCACTCTTTATGTGAAACATAAGGGAAATAACCTTCTCATAGTTTCTCTCTATGTTGATGATCTTTTGGTGACAGGAGATGACACAAAGCTAGTTGAGGAGTTCAAGCAAGAAATGATGCAAGCCTTTGAAATGACGGATCTTGGTCTCATGTCTTATTTTCTTGGACTTGAGATCAAACAAAGTGAGGATGAAGTCTTTATTTGCCAAAGAAAATATGCAAAAGAAATATTGAAGAAATTTCAAATGGAGGAGTGCAAAGCAATTAGCACAACGATGAATCAAAGGGAAAAGTTCACAAAGGAAGATGGAACTGATAAAGTTGATGAAAGAAACTTTAAGAGCTTGATTGGATGTCTAATGTATCTCATTGCAACAAGGCCAGACATTCTATTTGCTGTAAGTCTCTTATCTCGGTTTATGCATTGTGCTAGTGAAATGCATTTAAGAGCAGCAAAAAGAATACTGAGATATATAAAAGGCACTGTTGATTATGGTGTTAAATTTAAGAAGTGTAAAGAATTCATGCTGTATGGATTTTCTGATAGTGATTGGGCTGGATCCATTGATGATATGAAAAGTACTTCAGGATATTGTTTTAGCCTAGGCTCAGGTTTTTTCTCATGGTGTACAAAGAAGCAAGAGATTGTAGCACAATCCACTGCAGAGGCTGAATTCATAGCAGCAACAGCAGCTGTAAATCAAGTTTTATGGCTGAAGAAGATTTTATGTGATTTACATATTCAGCAGAAGAATAAAACTGAAGTTTATATTGACAATCAGGCAACAATTGCAATTGCAAATAATCCCGTGTGTCATGGAAAAACTAAACATTTCAACATCAAGCTCTATTTTTTGAGGGAGATGCAGCAAAATGGAGAAGTAAACTTAGTTTACTGCAAATCTGAAGATCAATTGGCTGACATGTTTACAAAGCCACTTCCAATCAACAAATTTGAATTCTTAAGAGAGAAGATTTGAATTTGCAGTTCAAAAAACAAGGAGGAGTGTTAAAACTTGTTTTTTATAACTGCCTTAATTTATTTCAATTTATTTTAATTTATTAGTTGCTACACTTTAGGAGCAAGTCTCGTTCTTATCCACCGTTTCTGGAAACTGCTACTGCTACGTGGTTTCTGAAAACTGCTATTGCTATGTGGATGCTTTCAATTTTATCATTATAAATGTATCTGAGATATATTGAATAAAATATCCTTTTCCAGAATTAAGGAATTCTCCACCGTCTTCCTTCTTCATTTTCTCGTTGCCTCTTTTTTCTTCTATTAATCTAACAAGAGGAACGCCGAGCTTGTCTAAGTAGCGGAGGAGTTCGGGATCGGTGTCTTGGAGGGATTGCAGAGGGCGTTTCTTCTTGGGAGTTGAGTAGTAGCAGATATCGCAATTGCGGAGGATTTCACAGATCTTCTCGTCAGAGGAAGTGGCGGTTGCGGCAGTCTCCTTCACCTCGGCAGGCATTGTAACGTGGTGCGAAGGTTTTGGGGGTTTGATGTTTAGGGTTGGGGGACAATGGATTTAGGGTGGCGCTTGGGTTGCGGAGGTAAGGGGGAGATGGAGAGGTCGTTGTAGTGGAAAAGAGACACATGATGAGGTTTGGTTTTACAGAGATAAGGTTTAATCAAATAAATCTCCGTAATAACATTTTACTCTGCGACGTGCTTATTAAATGTTAGCTTAGCATGTCACTAGGGTAAAAAGTTTAATACTCTCCACAACAATTAACAAAAAAGTCATTATTAACTCAATTTTACACAAAAAAAAAAATCCAATTGAGTTCTTTAAAAATTCGAAGACCTAATTGAAACAGTGGAAAAATGACATTATATGACAACCTATTATAATGCAGTTTTGTAAATCAATTATAATATGAAACGCGGTGGCAAATTTGTAAATAACTTAAGACATATTATAACGTAGTTTTGTAAATCAGTTATAATATGAAACGCAGTGATAAATTTGTAAATAATTTTAAGACATATTATGACGTAGTTTTGTATATAAGTTATAATATGAAATGTGATGACAAACTTGTAAATAAGTTCAAAACCTATTATTACGTAGATATGAGCACCTGTTGGAAAAATCTTGATTTATTATAACGGAGTTTTAGAAATCAATTATAATATCTCTTCCTCTCTAATTTTTCACATTTCTCTCTCGCTATCTCTAATTTCATTTCACGCTTCCTCTCACTCTCGTTCCTCTCTTCCGTTCTCGGCACTCCGGCATTTCACGCTCCTCTCTTCCGCTCTTGGCATTTCATGTTCCAAGAACACTCCTCGGCGCCTGTGCTTTTTTCGGCTCCGAGAACACTCGTCCCTTCGCAGCGCGACTGTGGTTGTGGTTTAGGCTATAGAGAGAAGGAGAGCTAGGTTAGGGGAAGATGCTAGCAAACTGAAAGCACTATTTATACGGCTGACCATGTAGTTATAGAACGTTCGGAGACTACTTCTGCCTCCGCTGCCTCTTCGTCGAAATGTAGGTTTTATGATTCATAGTTTGAAATCTCCAAAATTTCTTCTACTATTTGTTTTTTCCTAATTTGTTATGTTTTTCTTCTATTAATTTCACTAATTTATGCTAGATTGGTGGGTATTGTGTTTGGATTGGTAGGAAAATTAGCGGCGTTAGCACGAGAGAGAGGAGGAGGAGGGAGCCTTCAATGCCGAATCCACAACGGTGATTGGAGAATTTTGAAGGTAGGCTAAGAAGTTGTTAGAATTATGAGATTTGATCCTTTGCTTTGAATTAAATTGTTCTTAGATCTTTGTATGGACATACTATCTCAATCTTTGTCTGTAACACTTTTTTCCCCTCTTTATCCTATTAATTTAGTTTTTTTGTCTGATTTTTATAGGTCTACTATGTATTTACACTTTACTTTTCAAGACTAATATACATGAAAAGTTCCTTTTTCCTAGTCTAGACCTGTATATAGTAGAAATTAAAGTTTAGCTAATGGTTGCACATTGATCAAACCATGGACATATAAAAGTAATGTTTTGCTTCAAATGTTACAGGAAAATTAGAAGAAAGATAACATGTAAGTTTCTGCTGGAAGGAGGGGGAAAATAAAAAAACAATAAAAGAAGAAAAAACCAATCAGCAGTTAAGTAAAGACTACTTTATCCTTAGTACATTAATTGTGGAAAACTATTGCTACTATTAAAGATAGCAATACTATCGTCAGCAATACTGTCAGTAGATCGCAGGGGAATATGAGCCATCTTGATAAATAGCTTTAATTCTCTCCATTATGAATAGAAAGTCAGTTTTAAGGCTTCCACAAATACTATTCAACTGTCACAATTTTTTGCTGGCTGACATCTCTTTGACATGGTTTGGCTGACGCAATAGTTCTGAATAGTAAGTTCTGAAAGCATAAGCTAATGGATGAATGTTCGTGAATGACTTATGTCCGTTGCACCCCCTAGTGCAATAAATTTGTCCTGCTGTAATTAAACAATTACTTAGAAAATAGGGTGGGGCCAAACTATCAATTAATTGACTTTTTGAGTTGCAAAAATTAGTCTGTCTGAAAAATACCCAGAAAAACATTTTGAATTTTTTTTATTCGCACTATTTCTAGACAATGAAAATTCATACCCCTTTATGAGATACTATATTCAATAAAATAAGATAGCTTCATGCAGGCATTTTATGGTCTTCGTATTCTGTGGGATCTCCAGGTTTAGTCCAACAAAATGAGAAAGAAAAAAATGAAGAGAAATATATACCCAATTGATTTGGAACTTATCATCCCTTCGGTTGGGTTAATATTTTATTCAAATAAAGAATCTGGCCTTTGAGCAGATCGATAAAATGGTTGTTTATCCTTACAAGTTGTAAATTTGTTTTATAGATTGTGATGGAAATATTTCTAGCAGGTCCAGTATGTTTGCTTGTACTTGCAAATGTATCAAATTTTGATTTTGATATTAGTTCTCCAATTTTTTTTTTCTATTTTTGGTCCTTGTTAATTTGAAGTCCTAGTAATACGTTGTTTGATTCATAACAAGATAAGAATGTTTTCTTTTATAACAAATGTTTACTCATTTATTATTTTAAACTTTTTTGTTTTGGTTGAGGTTAAGAAATCTCTCCAATGAACAAAGTGGATCAAACTAAAGATAGCTGATGAAAAGTAGCATAGGTCGAATGAAGAAAACATTGAGAGAGACCAATAAACCAATAAAAATACCTTGTTTAAATAGCTTTGCTGAAATATTAGATTTTTATGCCCAAAGGCATTAATTGATTCTATTAACCTCACTTGGTGGCATAAAGATTTAGTTATTATTTGGTGAGTTTTCTAGAATTTTTAGTTTACTTATTAGACAATAAACTTCATTGGAAAAATGTAGTTAGTGATTGAGGCATTAATGTATATTTAGACAAACTAACATGCCCCTGATTGTTTACAAATTTAAGGCATTTAAGTAAAATGTCACCATAAAACAATTGTGTATTTTGAATCATGCATGTGTTTTAGGATTTATGTTTGTACTTTTCATTTTTTATATTTGTAGGTATAGGTGTTGATCTTTTCTCTAAAGAATACCACTAGTTTGTTGTTTTATTGCTCAGTCATTTATTACAATTTTTATCCTTCATGTTTTTTTCTGGCTTACGTTCTTTTTCAACTACCAAGGACCACACCAGAACCATCACCATTAAACTTGTAGTATTTGGGACGCTAATATTAAGAAATTAAATAAGTTTTTATATTTTTGGATTATAATTTATTTTAGTACGTATGAGTTGATACCGTTATATCATTTATTGAGTTATTGAAAGCACATATTACAAAAATATAATACAAGTGGTTGTTTGTCAATGCTTAACGCAAAAGGGTAATAACAAAGAGAAAGATTAGAGTCTAATGCATGTTTAAGTTTTGGTTACAGACTAAAACCAAACATAAAACGTAGAAAAGGTTAAAGGAACAATAATAATAATAATAATAATAATAATAATAATAATAATAATAATAATAATAATAATAATAATAATAATAATAATAATAATAATAAAGCCAATAGAAAAGGTTGGAGAGGTTCTTTAGGCGAAACCTTGAATATGTTTTTGGAAATTAATGTGAGACAACTAAAACCATCTTTACCCCAGATGACATTATTGTTCAACAGTGGAAACACTAAATGTAGTATTAATTTTTATCCTTCATGTCTTTGTAATTTATTTTCTTTTAGTTGTATTATTTTTTAATATTAGACTTATTTTGTTGTCAAATGTAGGACGTTTCTAAGAAGACAAACATTGTTACACCTCTTCAACTACAATTGTCTCCTCTCCAACAACTTGGTGTAGCGGTAGTCATAATGGGGAATAAAACTATTGACATAGATATGCCTCCTGAACTCACATACAAGTCTGCTACCACAACTTTATTTGTATGTCATAGGGACATTTGTGAAATTGTCATTGGTAATGATCTCCTCTCTACAACAGTTCTACAACTTTGGAATTTGTAAGTAAACCTTCACAAACCATGAAAATACTATCATATTGCATTCGTGTATTTATTTTAACATTATTTGTTCATATTGAAGGTATTTGCATCACCTCTGCATCGACAGAAGGAATGCTACTATCCATGGATTTCTTGATCCTGTTATAATTCAAAGTGTAGGAAATAAATCAAAGGAGGTGCAAAAGTACTTGATAGGAATGTTTGAAAAGGCTGGTAAAGAGGTCTATTTAGCACCTTACTTGCATAAGTAAGTACATAATTTTTGAATTTTTCATGACTAGTTTAAAAGTTTCTTTTAATTAATATTATTCTAACTTGTAGGGGTCATTGGAAATTGCTCGTTCTCTTGTAGTTCTCTTATGTTCCTTACATAAGAAAACTAACACATTGTCCATCAAAAATATATTAGAGGCGTAACTTTTCCTTTCCATTTTGATTCCCTCCTATATTATTATTATTATTATGTAATTGATGTCTAACTTTTGTATAGGTCTTTGGAAGCTCATTCAAGATTGCGAGGTGTTCCATCTGTTTCTAGGAAGAAGATGCAAATAATCACACCTCATGTAAGAGAAGTTGACCTTCCTTTGTTTTGTGTTTTGTGATTGCTATTTTTATGAGGAATTGGCTGTGTTGTTTGTTTTGTGAAATTTGGTTTAGCAAAATATACGAAGGTACACGGTGCAAAGGCTAGCTAGAGTATAATATGATATTTTGTGTCTTTGGTTTGAATGAGTCTTGATTATTTGTATTTAATTTGCAGTGTTGACGCCAATTGGGCAGCTATGAATGTGGGTATTATATAATGAAACACATGCATATCATTATTTGTACAAACATTACTGAATCATGGAATAAGGTATTAAAATACTAATTGAAGACATTAGAAGAAACTAAGCTTCTTTTAATTGAAGTGTTAGTAGAAACTTGGCTACAATTCAATAATGTATGTACATTAATGTAATAGTTGGATTTAATATATAGTTTCCTGTATAAATGATGTATTAAATATTATTAGACTATTTAATGTTTGAAATGAATTTTATTTTGTTAGTTTAATTAAATTTGTTTATTTGAATCTATATTTATTATAAATTGATTGGATGAGATGATAATACAAGAATATTATTATAATTTGATTGGATGTCAAATGTAAGAATCAATTTTTTTTAAAAAAACAACACATATTATAACGTATTTTACTAAGACCAATAAACAAAGACGAGGTTATTATTAAAACCGATAGTAAAAAACCGAAATAACTAGTGATAGTGGACATATAGAAACTAAATGAAATATTTTCGTTCTTTTTATACATATGTTTATAAAGCACTTCCCTAAATTTCCATTTTTGAGAGAAAAAAGAAGATAAAATATCCTACTTCAAAGATACAATTCAAAATTGGCGATTCATCAATAAATCATTAGAGACGAATAAAAAGAAATAGAGTAACAATGTACGTTATGATACGTTGATCACATATTATAACGTACAAAAACTTCTACGCCTTAATACCTTCCACCTATTATAACAGACAAATGAAAATTTGTCATAATAAACTGCACACATTATGACCTTTCAGAAACTACGTAAATTTCTGCTACGTTATAAAATGCGCAGACTTACTATATCGCCAAAAATATGTCCCCACTGACTACGTTATTAAAGATCATTTTTTACGTTATAAAATGTCATTTTTCCACTAGTGTCAAGGACCTAATTGAAACAAATTTGCACAAATAAGAATCTCCAAAATGATTAAACCTAGTAATTATTAGTCGATAAAAAGTAACAACGGACACAATCTATCTTTTCTTGAATCAAATTTAAAATAGGTTATAATTTTATTTTGAGAAAATTTTAAAAATAATGATGAAATGACACATTTATATTTATTTAATATCCTATAAAATAAAATTATTATAAAAAAGTAAATTTCTATATTTATTTTAATAAAAGAATAAAACCTAAAAAGGATAATATCACATTAATGTAGAAAATTTGTGTATAAAAGCATATTGTTTTAAATCTAAAAGTTGCGTGGATTGTATACTTTACTCATTGAATAAAACTTCTCTTTGTTTGATTTTTCAATAAAGAAGAGTAGAATGTAGGAGAATTTGGGGAATAACATTACATAGTTATTCAAATTAAAAGCACAACATGAGAAAATTAATACAGGAAGCTTGTGAGAATGTGAAAGGTAGCATTACATTTTGGATTTGGTAGAAAATGCAGTGGTATCAAAGACTTTGAGGAAAAATCGTGTTGTTGGGATAGAAAGCTTGGACTGCAAAATGGTTCCAATGGTAGCAATCAGCTTCCTCTTCACTTCTGAATCTATGCCACCCATTGAAACTATCTCAGCATATGCTGCTGCTTCCTTGTTACCCTCAAATAATATTGGCACTGAAGATTTCAGTATCACCATCACAAACTGCACAATTATGTATAAGCAAGTCACATTAAATACCAGAGAATATTCACATAAATATGAACTAGAAAAAAGTATTCCTCAAACTTCTTTTATTACTTTCACTCTAACGTTATTTGACTATTTAAAGATGGAATCTTTTTAAAGTATCACAAAGAGAATTTAAGTTTAATTGACTGTTCAAAACTAGCTTTGTAATGTAGGATTGTTGTATTAATTTATTATAAATTTTGAATGATATAAATTTTTGGACATATTCTTATATCAAGTTATAAATACTTTATGTAAAATTAAATATTTATGAATAATAATGATATAATAAATATGATAAATTTTATTAGTAAGGAGATTCAAGAGTTTGGAAAGCTTAATACAAACCTAGGACCTAAGAGCATGTTTAGTGTAAAAAAATTATCAAAACAATTATGCAAAATTCGAAGTTGAAGGAAAGGAAATAAGTAAAAAACTTCTAATCTAAACCCAATTAATAACCTTCACAGACATTTAATCATGAAAACAATAAACTTATAATCTTACAAAATCTATTTATATAATAAAACTTTTATCTTATTTATATATTATAATTTAGTGTTATTTCTAATTACCATAAAACTTTCAACAAGCAATTAAAAAGAATTCAACGATTGAAATCCACAAAATTTCGTCAAATTTTCAAAACTTATAAATAAAAAAATATTAAGAAACAAAATCAGACAAAAAAAAACATATTTTTAATCCTAATACAAATTTAACTAACGAAATAAAAATAACAATACAAATTAATAAAAACATACTAATCGAAAATAAAAAATAAAAAGACTTATATAATTAGACAACATGCGGTAGATTAGGACTAAATAAAAATTTGAAAGACTTTTTTTTTCTGATATAAAACAAGGATTTTATCTGATTTAACCATAAGGCAGTCCTTAAAATAAACTTTAATACATATTAAAATATTAAAATGCAAATTTATATCTAATTCGTATTCATAAAATTAGTTTTAAAAATGAAAATTAATGATTTTATGATAAGAGAGTGAAATGTAGTAACGGGAGTTTGTGGTGCGTGAGGAAGATAGATATTTAATGGAGTGATATTGACATAATGACTGGGTTTCTAAATGTCAATGGTGGTGGCATGTTGGTGGGTGTCCCACAAACCACTTTTTCCATCATCCATTCCTTTTCACACGTGATACAGACAGAACAAATTCCAAGAATCTTATAGTGCGTTTTATCTTTTTTTTTTTTTTTTTGTAAGGACACATCTGTCTTACTATAAAAATTATCATTTAAATAAAGTTGAGTATATATGTTATGTTTTGACGTTAATTTAAACAAACACTTTTTGCTGACATTCTATTACTTCAGAGTTTAATGATTTTTAATCGTTCTTCAGGCCATTTGTGGAAAATAACATTAATGTTTTAATTGCCCTTTGAACTGGTTGACAATTACAAATTAAGATCCAACAGTTTATTAATTCCCCGGTTCAAAGCTTCCAACCAGCCAAGTTTTTGGTCCCATGATAACTAAAAGAGTGATCTTATTATAGATTGTTTACGAATGTTTTCACTAAAAACAAGCATCAATATAATAAGTGTGATATGATAATAGCATTTTAATGAGACCAGAAGAAAATCTGCGTCATCGTAAGAGAAGGAGACTATTGAATTTAGAGGTAACCATGATTTTAAGTGATTCAGATTCAGATTCATTATAAACATGAACATAATAAATTCAGATTGAAGAGGAATTGTTGAGAGAAATGACTAGGTTATAGAAAGAGAGGGAAATTAAGGTATAGAATTACCTTTTCAGGTTTTCCGATGATAGTAGAGACAGCAGTGGTGAGTTCAGAAAAGACAGGGTTAGTGTCAACTCCATCTAAGTTAAGATTGGTGATGATGTTCAGGCAGGGCATGTTCCTCCTTTTAATTTTCAAGGCCTCGCTAGCTTCACCCTATAAATACTGCAAGTTTCAATAAATATATATAAATACTGCGAGAGTGGTAGGTTCACCTATAAATACTGCAAGTTCCAATTCAAATATATATATAAATTAAAAAATATAAAGTGACACAAGAGAAAATTCTTTCTACATTACACAAGATATTGCATAAAATATTAAGATTCACACATAATACATTTTTTATACATGAGAATTTTTTTATTAATTCATACAAAAAATCCAAAAAAGAAAAAAAAATCTAACTTAAGTAAAAGAAGAAACTTATCTCAATAGTGACAGTTTACAATTTCAACACCTGAACATCTATTTTTATTACAGTGTTACATAAGAAAACACTTTCTATATCACAAAAGATACTACATTATTATTATACTAGATATATTACACTACACTAGATTGCATGAGATATTAATTATGTATATACATATTTTATAAATTTTATACATTATTCACTTATATATTAATAATAATAATAATTCAATTAATAATTAATAGTTTAAGCAAAAATTTAATAATTACTTAATTTCATTTAATAATATAATTAATTGGAAATAATATAATAAATTGTAATAATAACTTTAATTTTATTTTAATGAAAACTAGTAACTAATTTAAAAATAATATTTCATGAAATTATCTGAATTTAAAGAATAATTAAATATTAATATATATATATTTTGTTAATATTGTTTTTACAAGGAAATAAAATAAAAATAGTAAATATAGTTAAAATATGATAGCTGACTAAAAAATTAATTTAAAGTTTAAAACCTGAATTAAAAATGTATAGTAATTATTTTAATTTTATATATTTTGTCGAAATTACTCATTTCCTGATACATATTTAAATTATTTGATTTGACGTGATGACACTATAATGTAAATAAAAATTTCCATTAAAAAATAAGTAATAATATAGCAAAGAATTAATAATTACATAATTTCAATTAATAATATAATAAATTGTAATATATATAATAATAATAATAATAATAATAATAATAATAATAATAATAATTGAGGACGCGTAAATAACAAATTTTTATACATGGCATTCTTTCATTAATTCAGAAAAAAGTTTAATAAAGACATCTAATTGCATACGTGAATATTTTATAGTTGCAATTTTTGTTTAGTTTTATTTTTTGTTAAAAACTTCGTTTTCATAGACCTTAATCTTTCATCAATGGTTTCTTTATATTTCTTTTTGGTAGAAAATGTACTATTGTTCTGTTTGTAGAGTCATTCTAATTAGGTTTATGTTTATTTTTTACCTTTTCCTTTATTCCAAATTGAGAATAAGTTTTTCAAAAATATATGTATATGTATCCTAACGTATGATATTCAAATTGGATATCTGTTTGCATTCCTCAAAAACTTGGGTTTCAGTATGTCAATTTGGATCGAATATTTAATATAGAAAAGTGTATTATTAAAAATTGAGAACAATAAGCAAAGACCGAACACGTAAACTTGACCATCTGGATTGTATGAATTGTGTAGCTAGACGTTTTTGCATCCAGATGATGTAGTAGCTAGGATGCCCTCAACAGCTGCCACCCAAGGTAAGTCCGTTATGTTGTCGCCAATCTCACCCTATGGAGTAGGACCTCCTATCGTTCTCACACATGAGTTACTCCTCTCTACTTGAAAATAAGTAATCATAGAGCATCATGATAAATGACACTTAGCATGACCACATTCATACTTTACCATTCCAAACCATTCATGAGACATTCTGCCTTGGAATTCTCTTCCACATTACTTTAAAGCATTTTCATACACATATTATATTTTCACTCATAAGATTGAACGATCCTGTGAACGTTGGAGATCGAATGGAAGTATTGCTTTAACCTATGAACATAACCGAACATTAAACCCCTGAACCCTTTTTAACTTACACCAAGCTCTATTGGCTTACGCTGAACGCTACTGGCTAAGACCGAACACTATCGCCTTAAACTGAACCCTTACAATTTATACCGAACATTACGTTCAAGATTGAGTTCTCTTCAGAAGTCTGAGTGCCAGTACAAACCAAACACTCTTCAAGAAGCCGAGTGTCAGTACCAACCAAACACTCTTCGAGAGACGAAGTGTCAGTACAGACCGAGCACTCTTTAAGAAACCGAGTACCAGTCTAAGATCGAACACTTTTTAAGAATCTGAACGGTCATGAATTGGAGAGTCTCTAAAGAGATTGACCTAGTTATGACCAAGAGCAGAACAAGGCCAAACGGTCAACACTAACCATTTCAGCGTTCTGCGTAATTCTGCAGAATTGTGAACGACACCCAACATGAAAATTTCTAAACACTTTGGCTAACGTCTAATCCTCAAAACTTGAAACATATATCAATTCACACCTAATAAGATATACTTAAACTTCCAAAACACAAATCTAGAGAGTTTCATGATAGATTTCACCTCAATTTACACAAAATAAGAACCCAAGGACCCAAAGTCAGATTTCTCACTTTTCATACCTTATAGAAGAGCTTAAAGGCTCTAACAAGTGTAACTAAACATGCTCAGACACAATTCATTACCTAATTTCATTTCTAGCCTCAACTTCTCAATTTCACTCATTCACTTTCTCCAACCAAGAACAAACCGAACACTATTTCAGTAGAAACCAAACAGTTAACAAGTCTTGGTCATACACACAAATCAACAACACAATCATTCAATCACACATGCATACATTCAAACAACCAATTCCAATACAGAAAACATAAATTAAATTACTAGCTTCCCTTACCTCGAGTCAAAGAGACCACTTTTACACGTTTCAACCCGAGAACTTTTACAACAGCTACAATTTTTGGTTGGTGCAGCGAAACCAACCGAAGAAACCAAAAGAGAAAAGACTCAGGAACAAATTTAAGAACACATGCAAGCCGATCGGTGCTTGCATGCACAGAAAACACAGAGAATTCACAGGAAGAAGGTTCAGACCTTACCAACTTCAAGAGAGGATTTTGATCGGTGCAAAGTGAAGCCCTTGACACCAGGAGTGCTCAGGCACCAACTGATTGTTGATGGAAGAAGAAGGAAGGAGAAAATTTATAGAGAAGGTAAAGAAATATAAGGAAGAAAGTAGAGAGAAGGAGGAGAAAATGTGCAAAAGCTTGGTGGAGAAAAAGGTTGCAGCAAGAAAGTGACACGATTTTTCAAAATCCCAGTTTAAATACTGCTGCCAAAAACCGTTCGGCCATTCTCTTACTTACACCTGGCTTCCACTCTCTGTACGTTTTCTCGGTCTTCACACCAAGAACATCAAAATTTTGAATTTTGAAAATAGTAACAAAGTTTAAATTTGAATTTGAAATTTAAAATCCAACGTATTGAAACCTTTTTAATGAACTTTTTAATATCTCTAAATAATTTTCACATCTTTCTAACCTTTTAAAGAATTTAATTTCAAGATGAAAACAAAATCTAGAAACTAAAATGTTCAAAAGATTTATGATTCTTAACAATATAACAATGTACTGTATATATAATAATATTTAATAATATAATAACATAAGTATATTGATAGAACAATAATAAAATTAATATATGATGTAAAACAATAAATAAATAATTGAATCATGCTATTGTTAATAAACTAAAAATAAGTTAAATAATAAACTTTTAATGATATAAAAAAACTAAATTTCTTCTCAAATAGAAAATCTCTTCTCAAATTCTATATCGAGTATTAATTCTCTCCTTGAGAGTTCGACCAAACTTTCAAAGTCAAGGTGTCCAAACTGGAAGTGCTAGATCATAACTTCATCTTTCATGTCCACTTTCACACATCTCTCCTACAAGATCTACAACTCTAATTTAAACATTTGACATCTCTTCATTCTTACCCTGACTACAAGATGACCATTCTTCTCATTCAAATATAGTACCTGATCCTTTATTAAAATTGAGTTTACTTTTTCTAACAACAGACCTACATTTAAAATATTGTTCCTCAGCTTAGGAACATAGTAGACAACCCCATCTCTTTTTCATTTTCTTCTTCCATAAGAAGGTTTCTATCACTTTTCTTCTTAGCTCGACAAAACTTAGCAATGTGACCGGACTTACCACAATTGTAGCACTTCCTCAATTTGCATTCGTTTGCATAGTGACCGTGATTGCTGCACTTAAAACACTCAACCCCTGACCGATCTCCTCGTCCTTTCCCTTGTCCTCGGTCATGCCAATTCTGCTGACCACTTTGCTCTTCACTATCATTCTCAAAATCATCTCGGTTGCGTCCACCTTTTCCTCGACCTCCTCGTCCTCTGCCTCTAGAACCTCGGCTCTAAGTAATCTGAGTTTCATTTGAGTCAAACTTTTCTTGTAGTGCTTGATTGTCGGGTTCCCTCTTTTTCTTTTACTTCCTCAATTTGTGGGCCTTTAATGACCTAACTAACTCCTCCACAATGACAGTTGACAAATCCTTTGCATCTTCAATAGTGACCATGATACTTTCAAAATCATCCATAAGATTTCTCAAGATCTTTTCTGCAATCCGGTTAGGAGGAACCTCTTCTCCATTGATTCCGAGTTGGTTGGCCATATTCTGCACTCGAGCTATAAATTCGGCAACTTCGTCCTTTCCATCAATCTTAATATGTTTAAACTCTCTTTTGAGAGCTTGTACTCGGACCTGCTTCACACGGATATCACCTTTTCATCCATCTTCACTGTACTTGTTCTCCACTATGTCTCATACATCTTGGAATCTAAGAAGAACCTTTATCTACAAAGATCACTTGTCGCAATTGATCTTTTTCGACAACTGTAGCACACTCATTCTGTTGACTACTTGTCAACTTTCTCACAAAAAAACTCAAGCACTCACTTTTTTCCTCACGATGTTGGATTCTTTTCTCTCTTTTTTTTCTCTTTTGGTACTTAGAGTATAAAGTTATGATAACACTTTGTTAAAATAATCTCACGCATGAAAATATTTTTCTCTGAATTATATGCGTTACCTTTCATTACTTACTTGAATAAGACTATTAAAAATAGTTGTACAAAACAGAATAAAAACAACCAATATTGTGGCTGTTCTTTTACGCTACACAAATATAAAAACTAAACAACCGTGAAAACGCGCACTTAGAACCTATCAACGCCTGATAAAAATATCTCCGAAAAGTAACAAAATCAATAAATCAGAAATTACACTTTTAACTGTTTTAAAATTTAAGTTTATTTAACATTAAGATAATTGGATAAGGCTTACATAGACAGGGTTCTTCTTCGTGATATTTGTTTGTTGTATCTATTAACCCCTTTTCCTTTCTATGGTTTCTTTATGCATTCCGAGGCAAGAGAGCTTTGAAGTAATAAATTCTTTCACAATCATATAGATAAACTCTTATTTCAAAGTAACTTATTATAGACTTTATTTATTTATTTTTTTCTCCTTTATCCCATTATATATCTTACAATTCTATAAGTTTTTTTTTTCTGTTTACATTTATTATTCTCGGCATTCATGAAATAGTTTCTTGTTATTTTTATATTTTGAATAGAAAGGCAAATTGATACAGGTATGGCACTTTGCGTCTATGCAAATTCTTCTAAGAATAATATGTTTTGAACTTCATGTAGATTCCAAATATAATAAAACAGTGGTTCAATTGCTAGAGTACCACATATAGCTTATATATCTAGAAGATTGAAATGATAAAAGAAAATTAATGGCTCACGGTAGATGAATATACCTTTGATTTCGGATATCTAGGGTAATTTGATAAATAACGTTTATGAATGCTTAAGCCAAACTATATTGCTACCTATAGGCTTTCATCTGAACAAGATTCTTCAGTTTAACTCAAGAATTGACTACTCTCATTTCTTGAGAGTCTGTTTCGTGAATAGGTTTATTGTACTAGTAATATTGTAAAGAATATCAATCCATGGATTTTTCATCTCCATTTATATCAATCCACTACATACAGAACATGAGGTTATCTTACTATATTATACATTCAATTAACATTAGCTTTCATACATCACTGTCTTGAAAAATGTATTTGCCCTTTTCTAACATTTATAATTATTTTAATTTTATATGCCACTACAATTAAAGTCAACTCCTTATTTACTTGTTAGTATTGGCTATAATTGACGTGAAACTGTATAAGTGTCATCTTCATGGGATCATTTTCAGTGAATGCGATTGATGCAAGACTGTCTACTTGCTAAAGAAAATATAGAAAAGGATTTGGAAACTTGTGGTATACTTGGTGCCTATCTTGTAAGAATAATTATAAGGAGATTTGTCTCCCCTTTGTCTCGGTCTTGTAATACATTGCAATATGGCCAACCTTGCTACAATTGTAGCACTTGTTTGATCTACACTCGTTTGCATAGTGACCGTACTTGCCACACTTAAAACACTATACTCTTGATCGATTTCCTCGGCCTTTCCCTTGTCCTCGGTCATGTCAATTCTGCTGACCGATTTGCTCTTCATCATTCTCAAAATTATCTCGGCCACGTCCCTCATCCTCGGCCTCCTTGCTCTCTGCCGCTAGGACCTCGGTTCTGAATAATCCGAGTTTTATTCGAGTCAAACTATACCTGTAGTGCTTGATTGTTAGGTTCAACCTGATCATCCCAACTCCTTCTCCTTTGTTCATGGGCTTCTAATGACCAGCAAGTTCATCCACTGTGAGAATCAACAAGTCCTTCGATTCTTCGATGACGCACATGATACTTTCGAAATCTTTTGTAAGGGATCTCAAAATTTTTCCCACAACCCGACTAGATGGCATTTGTTCCCCATTCCTGCCAAGTTGGTTGACCACCTTCTCCACCCAAGTTATGTACTCGGTTATATGCTCTTTGGACTCCATCTTCAATTGTTCAAACTCTCCTTTGAGAGCTTGTATTCAGACTTGTCTAACGCGGTTGTCACTTTTATACGCAACCTCCAATATCTCCCAGGCTTCCTTTGCTGATTTGGTATTCGCTATTTTTTCGAATCCCGACTCATCTACTGCATTGTAGATAAAATACAATGTTGACCCATTTCTTGCAGGAGTTTTCTTCAACGCTGTCATTTGTGTCACCGTCTGATGTTCGTCCTCATAAGGTTCAACGTACCCGTCTTCCACCATATCCCAAACGTCTTGGGATCTCAATAACGCCTTCATCTATAGGCACCAATTATCATAATTGGTTTTTCTTGTCAATTGTGGCACACTAATACCATTGACAACCTTTGCCATCTCTCTAAAAAAAAAAAATCAAGTACTCACTTTTTCTCTCACGGTGTTTGACTCTATCCTCTCTCTCGGTACTCAGAACATAAAGCTCTGATACCATTATTAAGAAAAACGTGACCCACACAAATAATAATACTCTTCAATTTACTGGGGTTACTTTTCATTGAACTTTGGCAACCTTTAAATAGGAGCAAATAGGCCTTGGGCCAAGTATAAATAATAAAAACTGACAATATAATATCAACTAACTTAAAATAAAATCAACTTAATCTATCTCTATCTTATATCAATAAAATAATACTACCCTAAATAAATGAAAAATCAAAACTACCTATATCTATTTTATCTTTATTAAAATCAAATCAAATATTACTAAACCCAAACTAATAAAATAAGATTTTAATGAATTCCTAAAATTTAAGTTTATCCCAACAGTTGTTATAGTGCCTTCCTATTACTTTACTAATGGGTCACTCCTAGTTCGATTCATGTCCTTCATCCACCACTCTCTCAAGCATATGAAGTTGTAATGGAGGATGGAAAGTTCTTCTACAAGTAATCAGAAGAACTCCTTAGCACCACTGTAGTAACAAAGACCAATTTGACTCAAACTAAGATTTGTAGGAAAATTATCAAGTGCAACTAGATGAAGAATCTTTAATTTGCCTCATCCTTGTCAAGTGCAACAAGATGAAGAATTCTTTAATTTGACTCTAGACTTTATTTATTAGTATTAGACATTTGTATTTTACAATATTTGAATGATATAAATTATTTGTTACTATGTGTAATTTCAGGTTTGCATAATTGTTTCATAAAATAAGTTGTTTCATAAAAACTGACGATTATGTTACATACAGATTTATCCATATGTAATTATATATGGTTTTACTCCTAGGTAATTACATAGGAATTTTACCTAAAGATTTATCTGTATGTAATTACACACAAATGAATATGTATGTAACGTTACCTATGATCATTTAAACTATGGATTTTTATCTGTATGTAATTCATAGATAACACTATTTTACCTACATATTTTCGATCTTATATATGAATTTTAGCCGTAGATGACTCTTGATAGGGAGAGCTTTGACCTCCGTATATATCTTTGTTTTTTATGATGAACAATAGAATGATTTTATGGTTTCTTGCACAACAAATGACATAATAATTGTTTTATCTTTATCTTGTTTGTGCTTGATATGTGAATTCATTAGTATTGAATGGATCATGTGTAAAACGGATTGATAATCTCATTTCTAGTTGAAATAATCAGTTAAACATTGTATATAATATGTTAGATTTAACCAGATCACTTAGTAAGCTTAATAGGTCCAAACTATTCTATAGTAATCGATTATACAAGGTATATAACCGATTAAAACAGGAAGCGAGCCATAATCTATTTCATAAGTGAGATTCTCTGTTAAGAATGGAAATTGGATAAACAATATGCTTAAATGTTAGAATAATCGATTACATAAGTTTTCTAATCGATTAAATTAGTTTCCGTAGTCTAATCCATTCCATTTATAGCCTAATATGTTATAACGGTCAAATGAATCAATAACTGGCTTAAGTGTTTAGATAATTGATTACATACTCAGGATAATCTATTAAAACAGAAGCAAAAGCTTTACAAATTACTTAAAAATCCTAATCGATTATAATGTGATAGGATATCCTACATATATGTGTCTTGAGACTTGTTTCAAAATAAGAAAACATGATCATTTTCAAATACTGATATTTTTTTTGAGTTGTGATTACAAGTGCTTTCAAGAAGTGTTCTTGGAGAATCAAAAGCTTCATTGGTTACTTACCCATCAAGATTCATTCAAGATTTGTGTCAAAGTTGTTTTGATTCAATCTACACTAGAGGAGTTTATCTTAGAGATCAAGTTCATCATAAACAATATATGATTGTGTATCTGTTGGGTTTGCGAGGGGTTGAGAGCTATGATTGTTCTTGGTTGTTGTAAGAGAGTTAGGTTCTTCATATTTTGTATTGCTATATTGATTTTGAGTAGTGAGAGGAGTACATTGAGAGGGTTGTCTTTGTATTCTATAAACTTAATCAATTATAGTGGATTTCCTTCAACTCAGGTTGTTGAAGGAGGATTGAATGTAGGCTTGTGATAGTCGAACCAATATAGATTGTTTGTGTTGATCTTTATCTATTCTTTCTTGTTGATCCAGTACTTTTTTTGTATTGATTTCAAGAAAGCAAAAGAATTTATAAAGATTTTGAAAGAATCAATTAAAAGGCTAATCCAATTCACCCTTACCTCTTGGCTTTCGATATATGACCTTTCTTTTCTTACAATAACAACAATTTTTCTTATAGTGAATTCTATGTTTTTTCTTTGGCCAAAACCTTATTTTTGTGAAAGTAAAGTGTTGAAAGTTTTGTTTTGCATTTTTGTTTCTAATATTACTTATTAATTTTATTAAAAAGAGCTGGTCCTGACTTATCTTGATAGTGTTCTAGATATGGACTCATGCCATTCATTATGGTATAAAGTAAAGTTTCTATTAAGGAGTAGGTGAAATTAATTGAAGAAAAAAATAAAAAAAACTTGAGGATAATTCCAATTTTATGATACAACTGATAACTTTTTGGCAAATATACCAAATCGTTCAAGTAATACAGTGAATTAAGTCAAGATTATCGTTCTTTTAAGGAAATTTGAGTTATGTTATTCAATTAAAATTATTTATCAAGATCAATTACTGATGATAACATTTGTGATTTTAATTTGGAAATTAGCATGAAATTAACAACGTAAAAAATTCAAGATTGAAAAATACGATAAAAGATCACTAGAATTGGTCTTTGACTAACATTACAGTAAAATCCTGGACAACATACATTCTCTGTTCAAGCATTCACATAAGAGTATCTTGGTTAATTCCTTAAAACAAGTTCTAAAATTATCTATTGAATTATTAATTCCTTAATTAATTCACCAGATAATTTTGCATTAGATTCAGATGTTGAGAATGAACAAAAGCACAGAAACTATTCCTAGCATAGTTACTTTTAGTCTTTTTTCTTATGTTTCTGGTTCTAAAAATACTTCCCAGTACAAAAGAACTTTTAAAGAGAATTATACTTCCATATAATCAAAAGCAAGTCAAGAAAACAACTAGAATAGAAACATATATTGCACAGGAAATTTACATTAATGTGTAGTCATACAACTAATTCCAATGAACAAAAAATTTAGCCTATCATAGACATCTCAAACGTACTCTTTATAACAATTCCTTGCAGAAAGTGAAGTCTTGATGTCTTGAAAGGTCTCTTGATCGTCTCTTGAGTTCTCCAATATTTTTTTCTTGTGTTAGAAGATAGTTTCTCTCTTTCTGTCACGTCTTTTAAAGCCACTTAACTTCATTAATTCGCTGAGTGCACATGTACTGGTGCGCTATGCGAATTTTCTTATCTGCTGCACTTTAACTGATGTTATTCGCTCAACGCACAGGTACTGGTGCACTATATGAATTTCCTTCTTCTGGGAGTGCAAATTTTGGCTTTCGCTTTGCAAAAATTGGCTGATAGAGTCCAAATAACACACCATTTCCAGTACAATATTTAACATAACAATCTACTACCTATTACAACTTTTCAGTGAGTAATAACATGAATAATTATAAGATTGAGATCATTTAAAAGTGTAAAAACAATTCTTTTTCACCCTTATCAACTCCCCCAAACTTGAACTATTTCATGTCCTCAGGAAATCACAAAAAGAAAATAAACAACACAACAGACGATAAAATGACTTTTCACATCAGAATAATCACATGCATTCCCAAATATTTCAAATAAGTATGACATGGTGCATCACTCCAAAATCACCTGTGCATAGAATATGAACAACTAGATCAAGATTTATCATTACTCACATTCAAGTATTTGTCCTCACATGATAGTAGAATTGTCATAGAACTTCATTAGCTTTTGAATTTCATTTGATTCACACACTTCACACACTATTGGTTAAGTCCAAAGGTCTTTTCAAGTTAATGCTTGGCTTGACTAGAAAAAGAATCATGGTTTTCCTTGGATTCAAAGACACCTATTAAGAAGAGAACAACTTGAATTCCCAATCTAGTACTCAAATCCCAAAATATATTATTCATCGCATACCATTTTCTTTTAAAGCTCAACCTTCTTTTTCATTTTGAGCATCCTTTTTATCATTATTTTTTTTATATGATCTTTTCTTCCCCCAAACTTAAATTCAACCTTAACCTCATTTAAAGCATAATACATGTTCTCTTCTAAGGTGTAAGGTAGGATAACATCACAGGCTCAAGGTGAAAGAAAGAAATCAAGGCTCAAAGAGGGTTTGCAAATGTAGTACATTGTCTCAAGGTTGGCTATCTGGCCAAGTAGCTGTATAATCAATAACAAACAGGGCTTTTTCATTCTTAACCAAAAAGTGTGTGTATGTACGTGGAATCAAAATCATGCAAACGCCAATCCATATCTAGACAACTCAATATCTCTCAATCAACATATGCTTTCAACACTTACAGATCTTGTCATATTCCTACACCCAGATAAAAATTCTGAAGCACAACAACCACAAACATACATGTCATCATGCTCAAGAATCACATAACTTAATCAGATAATGTATAATCATTAAATCAAAACACTATTGTCTTTACAACCACAAACATAAATCAACTAAACAAAGTTCCCCATAATAAAAATTGAACTCAAATAACATGACACTAAACAAAAAAAAAAACGATAGGAGTCTCTATCCATCTGCTCTACCAAGGCCCATCAGGTTTTGATCTCCACTGGCTCTCCAGTGTATGGTAACTCTGTCGTGTCCATCTGGGTCTGGCTCCTCTTCCTCCTCATCACCGTCACCTACCATCATGTCCTCCTGCTGTTCTAGCTCTGGCTCTGGTGCTACTGCTGCTGGGTAAGCACTCCCCCACCCAAACTCTGGCCTGTACTCAGGCCATGGAATATGTGCTGCAAACTTGGTACCAGTCATCAGGGTATCTGCAGGTAAATCAGGAATGCCAAGGGACAGATTATACATGCTCTCTTGTAAGAACACCTGACCTTGCCTCATACTGGTGCACCAGTCACGAATGTCATCCTGTCGAGCCAGACTTTGCTGCTTCTAGTGAGTGAACAGGTCTGGTGAAGGAACAGAAGGAGCTAAGGGCGGTCTGACAGCTCTAACATTCCTGCGTGGAGGAGGAACTGGAGGAGGGGCATTCATAGTAGACAACTCCCCCCTGTTGGTGCAATTTCTGTCAAAAACTTTCTTGTTGAGAGGGGGTTGTAGATTCAAAGTTATATCGGATACCCCAGCTACTCCACTTGCCTTACACAAGGCTGTCACCAAAACAGGAAACCCAACCTTACAAGAATCATTATAAGCAATCAGTGCAATCTCCTAGGAGATATAAGCTCCCACATATCCATATCAATCCCTGTCATAATACCATATACCATATACGACCGTTCCAAGTTGATGTATGAAGTATGAGAGTTAGGACAAATGTTTGTGAATGTGAAGAAACTCCAGATGGTTGCTAGTGAACTCAAATCTTTCCTTAAAATTCTCAGTAACGTCCTACTAGTCCCTAGCTGATAGCCATATCCTGGGAGGCATAAAGTGGAGGTAATAAGGTCATGGTCAGGATGGTTGTACATTAAAATGCCTAGAGGGCACAACTGAAACATGAGTATATACAACATCATGTTCAATAATCTTTTGTCATAGCGTACTAGCTTGCTTCACACTTTGAAGACTCTAGAGTGAGGTTGAGAGTGGTCAGGTTCCCAGGTGTTTGCATAAAATTCTTTGACCAATACTTCATCAATCTCATCTGGGAGGTTGGCTAATACAAAATCCCATTGCCTCCTCTCTAGTTCTTCTTGGATATGGTCATATTCCCCAAGTTTCAATTCAATCCTCCTCTCAGGTAATAGTACCCTGCCTATAATGTTCTGATGAAACCTATCGGAGACTGCCTCTGAAATAAAACGGTCTTGGTCGTAGTTCAGCACAAGGTTCTCCTTTTGGGCTTTTGAAGGTTGGGATCTAGAAGAAGACCCTCGGGTGGTCTTCCTCTTCTTCTCTTGGGTGCTCTTGGGAGGTGTCATCTGCAAGAAACAATATACAATTCAACAAATATGGAAGAAGAGGTCAGATCAGATGAATCAAGCAAAACATAGGTGTTGCAAGATGGAATTTGTTATGCGCCACGGTGCGCTATGCGAAAAGGCAACTTCAGTGCTTGCTGTCAAGAACAATTTGCCATGCGACCAGGGTCGCTATGCGAATATTCAATTCAGAATGTGCTAGAATTGTTAATTTGCTGTGCGAGAGAACTCGATATGCGAATCTTCAAAAACAGGACTTGCAGGAAATGAAATTTCCCTATGCGAGAGGACTCTCTATGCGAAACTTTTAAATCAGAGATAGCAAGTGAACAATATGGATTCGCTATGCGAGACTTTCGCATAGTGAGAGGACAATACAACACATGCAACAATAGAGACATTCACTGGTCAAATGTGGTCCAAGCACAAAAGTTTTCATAAGATTAGTCATTCGCTATGTGAATCATTTATTGACCAGCGAATGGAACCCATCATTGGACAATTCAATCAGCAATACAACACGCATACTGTCAAATTCATGACTGAAGCTAACCTATGACAACAATAATACAGAAGAAGAAAACATACCGGAGCAAAAGTGTGGACTTGAAAGAGTCTAGAAAATGTGAGCAGGAGAATGAAGCAAGAATGATAAAGCTATGGAGTGATAGCAATGGAGGAGAAAGAGAGAAGTTGAGAGATAGAAAGGGTACTCCGTTTGTTGTGTGAAAGAAAGAAGAAATGTGGCTAGGATAAAATTGAAGAATGGTAAAATGAGAAAAAGGAAGAGTAGTTTTTTTTTTAAATAATACCCCTTCGAGTGGATTCGCATAGCGTACCAGTACCTATGCGCTGTGCGAAGTTTCTTGTAATGAATGCACTCCCTCGTTTTCTGCACAGTTGAATATTTTATTAGATCAAGTCGTTGAGCACACTAGGTTTTGTGCGCTGTGCGATTTAAGTTTTAAATTTTTTATTTTTTTAAACAAAAATTCACAGAGCGCACCTTCGCTGTGCGTTATGCAAATTATAACACAAAACCCTCTCTCTCCTTAATTCTCGCTCTGCAAAAAATGTTGCAAAGCGACTATTTTGATAGAGTCATCCTTAAAATTTTTGGTAGCATACACAAGTTGTGCGCTATGCGAATTAATGGCTCAATTTCTTCAAATTTGCTCCAGTGATTTTGCTTGCTTTGATTTTCCAATGCGCAATTCAGATCGCTTTACAAAGAGAAAATTAAATTTTAGGCCGCAAAGCGCATGTGGTGCGTTGTGCGAACCTGAATATAGTGAGCAATTTCTTTTTCTTCGTCGCATAGCGCATGGAATGCGCTGCGCGACCAAATCATTGTTCCAAAGATTATCTAGTCGCTTAGCGCACCTCAGCTATGCACTTTGCGACTAGAACGTTAGAAATCAACTTTAAAGCATTATCAACACTTCCTCTCCACACTCACTCTCAACAAGTACAGAAACATAATCAACAACACACATATATACAAACATGCGCTAGGGTGCCTCCTAGCAAGCGCTTCTTAAATAACACAATCTAACTTCTATTTAGATCCTCAGAATTTGGATCCATAAATTCTATAGCACCATAAGGCTTGACTGCCTTAATCACAAAAGGACCAAACCATTTAGATTTCAGCTTACCTGATAACAATTTGAATCTAGAACTGAACAATAGTACCTGTTGTCCAGGTTGAAAGTATCTTTTTATCAGCTTCTTATCATGGTAAATCTTGACCCTTTCTTTATATTTTCTTGAAGAATCATAAGCAGTCATCCTCATTTCCTCCAACTCTTGCAAATGAAGCTTTCTTTTACCTGCACAAAGAGAAGAATCAAAGTTAAGGAATTTTAATGCCCAATATGCCTTATGTTCCATCTCAACTAGGAGATGACATGACTTGCCATAGACTAACTGGAAGGGTGTTAGTCCCACAGGAGTCTTTAAGGCAGTCCTATATGCCCATATGACATCATCTAATTTTGTAGCCCAATCCTTTCTTGATGATGAAACAGTCTTTTCAAATATTCTTTTTGTTTTCTCTGTTGGAAACTTGAGCTTGGCCATTGGTCTGAGGATGATATGGAGAGGCAATGTTGTGCCTCACATCATAATGTGACAAGACCTTAGCCAATTGAGCATTACAGAAATGTGATCGTCCATCACTTATGAGGATCCTAGGTACACCAAATCTTGAGAAGATTTGTCTTTTGAGAAATTTTACCACTGTCTTGGGATCATTCTTTTGGCATGCTACAACTTCCACCCACTTACTGACATAATTCACTACCATTAAAATGTATTCATTGTTGTAGGAAGAAGGTAATGGTCCCATAAAATCCATTCCCCAACAATCAAACACTTCAACCTCTAAAATAGCCTACAGTGGCATCTCATGTCTTTTTGAAATGCTTCCAGTTCTTTGGCATTTGTCACAACCTTTTGCATGAGCATGTGCATCTTTAAATAAGGTTGTCCAAAAGAAATCGGATTGAAGCACTTTAGCGGCTGTCCTTTCTCCATTATAGTGTCCTTCATATGGTGAATTATGACAATGCCATAGAATACCAGCAACTTCCTCTGTTGTAACACACCGCCTCAGTAAGTGGTCAACACCCAACTTGAAGAGATAAGGATCATCCCAAAGATATTGTTTGGAATCATGTAGAAACTTCTTCTTTTGCTGCCAAGTCAAGTCATCAGGGAGAATTCCTGCAGCTTTAAAATTTGCCATATCTACAAACCATGACCTCTGTTGAATGAGCATCAGACGCTCGTCAATAAATTCTCCCTTAATTTTTTCTTCTTTATGAGTAACCTTAGTGTTAAGGAGGCGCGACAAATGATCAGCAATGACATTCTTGCTCCCCTTTTTGTCTTTAATTTCAAGATCAAACTCTTGTAACATTAAAACCCATCTTATGAGACATGGCTTTGAATTAGACTTTGCTAGTAAATATTTTATGGCTGAATGATTAGTGTAAATGATAACTTTAGACCCTATAAGATAAGGTCTAAACTTTTCAAGAGCATACACAATTGCCAAAAATTATTTTTCAGTTGTGGCATAATTCAATTGTGCATCATTCAGAACTTTACTAGCATAATGAATAACGTGAAAAACTATGGCACATCTTTGTCCCAACACAGCCTCAATGGCACAGTCACTAGCATCGCACATTAACTCAAAATCTTGAGTCCAATTTGGTGCGACTACAACAGGGCTAAGATTAGCTTCTCTTTTAAAATCTCAAAAGCTTTCAGACACTCCCCATCAAACTCAAACTGATTGTCTTTCACAAGCAAATTGCAAAGGGGTTTTGCGATCTTGGAGAAGTCTTTTATAAATCTCCTGTAAAATCCAACATGTCCAAGAAAGCTTCTTACCCCTTGGACAATTGTAGGAGGTGGTAGCTTTTTAATCACATCAACCTTAGCTTGATCTACACCTATCCTCCTGGATGAGATATTATGTCTTAAGACAATCCCCTCAAGAACCATAAAATGACGTTTTTCCCAATTCAACACAAGGTTCGTGGCAATGCATCTTTTCAAGACTACATCTAGGTTCTGCAAGCATAAATCATATGATTTGCCAAAGATTGAGAAATCGTCCATGAAAACTTCTATGCAACTCTCAACAAGATCAACAAAAATGGGTAGCATGCAACATTGGAATGTGGCAAGAGCATTACATAGACCAAATGGCATCCTTCGGTATGCAAATACACCAAAGGGATAAGTGAAAGCAGTTTATTCTTGGTCTTCAGGATTTACTACTATTTGATTGTACCCAAAATAGCCATCCAGGAAACAATAGTAGGCTTGTCCTGCCAGCCTTTCCAACATTTGATCCATAAAAGGGAGAGGAAAATGGTCCTTCCTAGTGGCTTGATTTAATTTTCTATAATTAATATACATTCTTCACGTTGTGACTGTTCTTGTAGGAATTAATTCATTCTTATCATTTTGAACAACAATCATACCCCATTTCTTAGGAACAACATGCACAGGACTCACTGATGAACGGGTCGCACCGCTCACAAAAGTTGAGTGCACGAAAATAATGCAGTATAATTACTAGGATTTGACTCCTAGGTCGTCTCTCAAGGACCAATTTTGGTGGTTCAATCTTAGATTAGTCACGAAGTGGGGGGGGGGTTGTGATTGTTTTTCGTTGAGGTAAAATAAATTAAAACTGGAATTTAAACAAAACATGTAGATGTTTTGTGCGGTAAAATAAAATTGGAAATTGGAATTTAAATAAAACAGAATTTAAAACCTTTTGAAATAAATTTTAAACACTGTAAAACTGAACGGTAAAAGATGGTAAAAATAGAACAGTAAATATTCAGAAACTGTAGAATTGAACGGTGTAGAAAAACATTAAACGATAAAATAAAAGAGACAATAAAAATAGAAAACAATTAACTGGAAATGCAATTTATCAATGCTTTCAACACTTAAATTAAAATCAACAGTACAACTAAAAATAACACGAGCAAAGGTGACACACTTCTACTGCTTCTTCAGAAATTAAAACTACAATTGCACGTTGAAATGGAAATTCAGAGAACGGAAGAGAAAGAGGAAGAGGCGAGAGCCTCTTCTCAGCTATCCTAAACTACTCCTAAAACTCTAATCTAAAATCTACTACTCCATTCTAAAATCTGATGCCTCTGGCTCCTCCCAAATCTGCCAATTTATAGCTCCTGAAGCTACTCCCGTGACTTCTCTTTTCGTGCACACTTGAACGTGACTTTGCCATCCAGCACCATTTCTTAATTTTGTCTTTTAGCAACTTTCTTCATCAATTAATTCTCCACTTTTGTTTCCTTGTGGACGTGAAAAAAAAACTTCCATTTCTCTTCACCACTTCATTGCTAATGAATAAAATATTCCAAACCGTGGCAGCTGCTTCCCCCTGGACGTAATACCATTCTCATGCCACCATGACAACACACCACTTCCTTTATTTTCCAAACACACACACGCTGCTGGACCATGGTGAAGGGCTGCATGCTGGACTGTGAACGTGTGCTTGTGTTGCAGCTGTTGGGCGTTGCTTCTGGATGGGGGTTGCTGGAAGGTGATGTTCTTCCCAAGCTGCTTCAATGGCCGTGATGAACGTCCAAGCTTCTGGACTGGACCGTGAGACTTCCAGGCATCAACTAAATGCCAACATAAAACCTTGAGTGGGATATAACACCGTGAGTGATGTGTGTTTCTTGTAAGCCAATTCTAAAATTCTGAAATGAGTGCCAAAGTGGGTCATAATGTGCTTTCTCCCAGCACTTTGTATCTTTCAAATGGATAAGAACCGTGAGTTGCACCTCTTGTTGGCTGCTTTTCATTAAAAATCAAAGTAAAGAATTTTGGAGGTATGTAAGCTTTCAGGGTAATTTTGTCCTATGCCCATGTTCTTTGCTGCTGGACCCAACACGTCACAAGCACACTAGTAGAATGAAATTCTTTATAGCTTTCAACTATGCACACCATTTTCTCTTTCACGTAAGTTTCCAAAGTGGTGGTCCCTTTTGATCACAATTATGTGTATTTGCTGAATGGTTTTCTAAAATGACTTTTTCATGGGCATAGGACATGTAACCGTGAGCTAATATGTGAAAGATGCCTTCCTCCTTAGGTGGCATGCATGGGGTCGTGGGCTTCCCTTCATAATACCAATCCAAATAGAATTTAGCATTTGATTTTAGAGGTCTTGGACGTGAGCTTCCTTTGCTTGGTGGCCAATTGATTTACTTCTCAAAGAAAATTCCAACCAATGGCCGTGTGATGTGTATGTGGGTTGCAAGCTTTGCTTAGAATAAATCATTGCAAAATCCATTGAGCTCTCCTTCTTGTGAACACTCTGTGGAGAGTCTTAGCACTGTCCAATGATCAATTTCAGCCACCACAAGTACTAAACATCAAGCAAACAATGCAAACATTTTAGAACACTCAAAACAGTAATTACTGGACTGACATAGGAGAGTAAAAAAAATACTGGGAACAGAACAAAACGAATTTTAACAAACGAAAAGCTATACGTGAAAATAGACATCTAGACGAAACTATGAAAAAAAATTGCATGGAAAAAGGATAAGAATTGAACTCAAACGAGAACAAACAAGCTGACACAAAATTCACGCAGCAACCAGCGAAAACTGAAATGGCTGAAATACATTGGGCTCAATTGCCAATTCTCATTTAACCTTCAAATGTCCCAAATTGTATCTCCAAATTTTCCTTGTAAAATAATTATCTCAGATAATTCAAATTAGTTAAAATAAGAATTTCCGATCAAATTTAGCACAATTAGGAAAAATAGGATAATACTGTACATTCAAGCACAATTCCTTGATTAAATTCGGTACAATAAACTAAGTGAAATCAATAAAATATTGACTCATCACTCACCCAAGCACTATCAGAGATGGGATATATCATTCCTGCTTCAAGCAATTTAAGTACCTCCTTTCGCACCACTTCTTTCAAACTTGGATTCAATCTCCTCTGTGGTTGTGCTATGGGTTTGTAGTCCTCTTCCATCATAATCTTATGCATGCAATACGTTGGACTTATACCTTTCAGATCAGAGATGTGCCAACCTATTACCTTTTTGTTCTCTTTTAAAATTTCCACCAATTTTGCTTCATCACTCCTTGATAGAGAATTGCTTATGATCACAGGCTTCTTGGAATTTTCCTCTAAAAACACATACTTAAGATGATCAGGAAGCATTTTTAATTCCATTTTATCCTGATTATCCAAGTCAGTCTTTTCCAATTTCTTCACTTTGACACTAGTGGATTTTTCTTCTTTCAATTTCTGCAGGTGATGTGAAATCTCCTCCACTTCACATTCTTCTTCAAAATTAAGATCCTCACATGCATCTACCAAAACACGCTTTAAGGGAGATTTCACATACATATGACTTCTCACTTTCTCAACCACACCATCCAAAACTTCAACTCTGAAACAATTTCCTCTATCTTTGGGGTGTTGCATAGCTTCCACTACATTAAAGGTAATTGTTTCATCATGTAACCTCACCTTCAGATGACCATCATCAACATCAATTATCACCCTAGCAGTTTTCATAAAAGGTCTACCAAGTATAAGTGGGACTTTAGCATCATCCTCCTCCATATCTAGAATAACAAAATCCACTAGAAAAACGAATTTGTCAATTTTCACTAAAACATCTTCAATAACTCCATATGGGTACTTGACAGACCTGTCTGGTAGTTGAAGTGTCATCCTTGTTGGTTTTACTTCCATGTCCCCTATTTTCTTTAACATAGACAAATGCATCAAATTGATTCTTGCACCTAAGTCTATCAATGCTTTTCCAATGAGGAGTTTTCCAATTGTGCATGGAATAATAAAACTACTAGGATCTTTAAATTTTGGTGGTAGAAGTTTTTGATTGATGACACTACAATTCCCTTGCACCTCAATTGTTTCTTCCTCAATATACTTTCTCTTCTTTGTCAACAAATCTTTCATAAATCTAGCATTAGAGAGCATTTGTTGAAGTGCTTCTGAAAAGGGAACTGTAATTTCTAGCTTTTTGAAGAGAGTCATGAATCTAGAAAATTGACTTTCCTTTTCCTTTCTAGAATAAGTCTTTGGATATGGTAAAGGATTCATAACTTTCTTTCCTTTATGACTATCTTCCACTTCCTTCTTTTTATCTTCTTCTTCCTCAACTTTCTCTTCTTTCTCTTCCTGCTATTCACTTGATTTTTCCTTTTCATCCTCCTTCTTCACAACTACACTTTCTAACACTTTACCACTCCTTGTAATTATAACTTTGCAATCCTCTTTCGGATTTGGTTCAGTGTTAGCTCCAAATGTATTTACAGGTTATATTCTAATTTCTTCGCCAATTGACCCATTTGAACTTCTAAATTCCTTATAGAAGCGTCTGTACTCTTTTGATTTGATATGGACAGTTGCATGAATTGTTGAAGAGTTTCTTCCAGTTTGGATGTCCTATAAGAAAGATTAGGTTGTTGTTGAAACTGTTGTTGTGGTGGTCTACTAGAATTAGCCTGAACCATGCTAGGATGAGGTCTCCATCCTTGATTATAATTTCCATAATTGCCTGAACGACCTTGATTACCCATATAATTTACCTCTTCCTTAGCATTAGACTGAATAACATAGTGTCCATTTTGGTGCTCTCCACCACACAGTTCACAACCTTGCACAATTTGATGATGTTGTGCTTGTGATACATTTTGGAGTTCCTTTGGTAGTTGTGACAACTTTTTCATCAGAGACTCAAGTTGTTGAGTCATAATTTTATTTTAGGCTAATAAGACATCTTGGGATTGCAATTCAAACATGTCTTTCTTTTGGGTTTGCACTCTCTCACTTTGGACATCATTTTCACTAGATGCCATATTTTCAATTATTTCATGTGCCTCATCAGGTGTCTTCCAGCTACTGTTACCTCCAGCTGAGGCATCTAGCATAAGCTTTGTGTGAGATTTTAAACCTCCTAAGAAAAAGTTTAATTGAGTAGGAACGTCAAACCCATGAATTAGAGTTTTTCTCATCAACCCCTTGAACTAATCCCATGTTTGACTCAACGAATCTTCAGGCTCTTGTTGAAAGGAGGATATTTCCTGTTTGCCTTTATTTATCTTGGATTGGGGGAAATATTTATGCAAAAACTTTGATACAACATCATACCAAACAGTCAGACTTCCCTCATGAAAAGAATTTAGCCAAAGCTTGGTGTTTCCAGTCAGTGAGAAGGGAAAGAGACTCAGTCTGATTGCTTCATCTGGCACATGTAAAATTTTTACAGTGTTACAAATCTCATTAAAAGTTGTTAGATGATCGTAGGGATTTTCGTGTGACAGTTTAGTAAATTGATTGTTGAACAAGGTGAATCAATGCTGACTTCATTTCCATATGAGTAGCATTCACCACAGGTCGGGCTATACTGTTGAAAGATGAAGGTACAAACACATAAGCATAATCTTCCAACATATGCCTAACTCTTGGTTGTTCATCATTATGTCCCTCCATATCCTTATCCTCTTGATCAGATGAAGAAAAAATGTTGGAAGTAGCAGACAAGGTAGCTTCTCTAGCTTCTTTTTTTCTATTTTCTCTCCTACGTCTACTATTATTCCTACGAGCTGTCCTTTCAATCTCAAAATCAAACAATAAATTCTTAGATGTTGTTCTGCTTCTCATGCAGAACAACAATCTCAAGTGATCAACCTAAAGAAGTAACAACAGAACAAAACACAACGTATATATACAGATATACAAAAATTTAAAACAATGGATTTACAGATAATAGAATAGAATTGAAATTGATAAACAATGAATAATTGAAATAACAATAAAACCAAATTTCCCGGCAATGACACCAAAAACTTGATAACATTTTGGCAAGTATACTAAATTGTTCAAGTAATACAGTGAATTAAGTCAAGAGTATCGTTCTTCCAAGGGAATTTGAGTTATGTTATTCAATTAAAATTATTTATCAAGATCAATTACTGATGATAACATTTGTGATTTCAATTTGGAAATTAGCATGAAATTAACAACGTAAAAAATTAAGATTAAAAAATACGATAAAAGATCACTAGAATTGGTCTTTGACTAACATTACAGTAAAATCCTGGACAACATACATTCTCTGTTCAAGCATTCACATAAGAGTATCTTGGTTTAATTCCTTAAAACAAGTTCTGGAATTATCTACTGAATTATCAATTCCTTAATTAATGCAGCAGATAATTTTGCATTAGATTCAAATGTTGAGAATGACCAAAAGCATAGAAGTTATTCCTAGCATAGTTACTTTTAGTTTCTTTTCTTATGTTTCTGATTCTAAAAATATTTCCAAGTACAAAAGAACTTTTAAAGAGAATTATACTTCCATATAATAAAAAACAAGTCAAGAAAAGAACCAGAACAGAAACATATATCGCACAAGAAATTTACATTAGTGTGTCGTCATACAACCAATTCCAATGAACAAAAAATTTAGTCTATCCTAGATATCTCAAACGTACTCTTTACAGGAATTCCTTGCAGAAAGTGAATTCTTGATGTCTTGAAAGGTCTCCTGATTGTCTCTTGAGTTCTCTAGTATTTTTCTCTCTTTGTTCGTGTGTCAGAAGATAATTTCTCTCTTTCTGTCACGTCTTTTAAAGACACTTAACTTCATTAATTCGCTCAGTGCACATGTACTAGTGCGCTGTGCGATTTTTCTTAACTGTTGCACTTTAACTGATGTTATTCGCTCAACGCATAGGTACTGGTGCGCTATGCGAATTTCCTTCTTCTGGCAGTGTGAACTTTGGCTTTCGCTTTGCGAAAATTGGTTGACAAAGTCCAAATAACACACCCTTTCCTGTACAATATTTTACATAACAATCTACTACCTATTACAAGTTTTCACTGAGTAATAACATGAATAATTATAAGATTGAGATCATTTATAAGTGTAAAAACAACTCTTTTTCACACTTATGAACAACCAAACCCATTTGTCCAAAGTGTTAGAATTAAGGAGGCTTATTTCTCAACACTAAGAGGGGGGGGGTGAATTGATATTTTATAAAAACTTAAGATTTTCAAATCTTTTTGAAAAATTAGAATGATCTTTAAACTTTCTTGTGTTGTAAGTAAATGTGCATGCAAAGAAAGTAAAAAGGAAAGAAAATCAAACTCAAGATTTTTATCCTGGTTCGACCTTAATGCCTACATCTAGTCACTCTCCCAATCAAACTTAGATTGAAGAGTATTTCACTATAATGATTAGAGTATTATAGCAAAGGTTTTACAGAGCTCTCTCAAATGTAAACACCTTCCAAACTCTTAATCAAATATAGAACATAATACACCTGCACACATAGAACCACTTGTCCTTGCTGCATAAACCCTTTGAGAATCCCCTTTCAAAGTCCAAGAGCTCCTCACTCTTCTTCCTGACGTGCACGTCCAGGGAAACAACAAATCAGAGATTGTAGAAACTTCTTTCGATCAAACCAGATACACCTACAATATTGATAATGTGATCAGCCAATGTAGTCCACGAAAATGTTTCTCAATAATGGCTCAAGATTCTTCAAATTCTTCACGTTCTTGATTCTTGGAGCGTATGTGCAACCAATAAAATCTTTTCTCACGAGAATACCAAATACGACTATTTACAATTGATCAAAAGTCCTTGTATTGCAAGCAAGGCAACAATATATAGTTGTTATCAATTCAGATGTAAAAAAGTCGATTACGTTACTTATGTAATTGGTTACATTAAAACAGATGTAAGAACATTACAACAACCTCAACTCTAAATTGAATGCTAAATTAATGTAATCGATTTACGATTAATGTTGGTCTAACATATTTAAAACTATGACCGTTAAAGTAGTTATGACTAGCATGAAATCAGTTTTCAAAACATAACAGACTTAACTGAATACACAACATATGTAATTGATTAACCTTAACACTTAAACAAATTTTGAAAACTTTTCTTCTCAAAAACTCATCACAACACATTTGAAAAAGATATATGCAAATACACGAGTTTTAATCGATTTAACAACTAATGTAATCGATTCAAACTACCCTTTTTGCCACAGCTCAAAACATATGTTGTCTGATGACCTTAATTGATTACTACATATAGTGTGCATACACAGATATAATCAAATCATAATCACAATAGTATGCATAAACAACATAGTATGTCCAACATATGCCTTTATCACAACATATGCATTTATCACAATATGTGCATATAACACTGTAAGCATGTACATATTCCACATATGTTTAACACAACATAGAAACACTTTTCTGTTTTGACATGACAACATTCATCTGTTGTTGCTATTAATGTGTTGTCATCATCAAAAAACAACATAATAGGGATTGGTGTTGAGACTTTGGCAAGTGTACCAAATCGTTTCAAGTAATAAAATCGGTAAGACCAGATATCGTTTCTCAAGAGACTCGTGTCACCAAACAATCGTATAATTTCTAACTAACTTAGACTAAAGAATGATTCCATAATTTGGATTTTTCAGCAATTAAAGTAAATATAAGACAAGAATGATAAAAGTGAACTTTGGTAACTCAAACACTTGGAAATGGAAAAGACTACAAATGATATAGAATAATATTGTTGGGGGTATGATTTCACTTACTTCACTCTTATGCATGAAAAATTACACCTTCTTCATTAACTTCCTAATGTCAATTGTCTAATTTACTCTAGTCCTAATCCCTTAGGTTGAAGAGCCTAAGTTTTTCCTATTAAATTCCAATCCCCTTGACAATCTAACAAGCAAACATGCATTAAAGAGTTGGGATTTTAAGACAACATGTGAATCATCTTCCATCCCTAGAATCAATGAACTACAAGGACTCTTGTTTCAGCTCTAGGTTTCATCTTACGTCCCCATAACCCATGAAACCCCAAAATCATGTCATGAACATTCCTATTACATGCAAGCTTTAAGATTGAAAATAAGAATATTAGCAATCAATGAAAGAAGCATCAAATATATTCAAAATAATTGCAATTACATAAGAATTCAGTGGCTACATCAATCCCCCAACAAGAATGAAGCTAGTTCTTCATGAATGAAGAGCTTGAGCTTACAACAATGGTGGAAATGGAAGAAGGCAGAAGACCCAAGGATGAAGAAGGGTTGTTCCCGTAGCTCCTAGCTTGCCTCCAAGTGCTCCAATAGAGAGGAATCGTGTTTGGGTGCCCAAAGACATAGATCCCCTTGTGTTTCAGCCCTAAATAGACCAAATTTTCCACATCAACATCGCCACCGCTCAGCTGCACGCTAGCGCACCTCATCGGCAACATTCCAGAGAGCTTGCGCTCAACTACATGTCAGTTGCACCCTAGCAGCAGCATTCTAGAGAGCTAGCGCTCAGCTGCACGCCAGCTGCACCTCAGTTACAACAAGTTTGGACGAATTGGGCTCAACTGCACGCCAGCTGCACGCTAGCCGCACCCCAACTTCCGCATTTATCTTTGTTCTCAAAACTTCCTCTTTTATCTTCATTCTTGCTTATATGGTTCTTCAGTTCTTTAGTTTGGAATACAAGTTTGGATGTAAATGACCAAAACATACTCAACAATGGGGATTAGTGATGAAATTGAATCATTAAAGTTTAAGATGCAACCACTTAAGAAACTAAAAGAAAACTAGGATTTACAAGGCAAAAAACTAGAAAATAGTTGATATTTTCTCTCAATTCAACACTTAAATCATGGTAAAATATGCCATTATCAATTGGTTTTAGCTATCGCATTGATCCCCCTATCAACACAAAGAATCAATGTCTTTTGTTGAGGCCCTAACTTCTTAAAATTTTGCTTTGTCACTTATGCTTATTATTAACCTAAACTTGCCTATTGAATTTATTTTTCATTTGGTACTAATGAAAAGATAGTCCTTTTGTGCATCAATTGCTTTAGAAGATGCTTGATTTGTTGTAGATATTGTCTATCTGATTCCTGGTTTTTAGAAAAAGGATGCCTTATATCTCAATCAAGAGGGGGGTGAATTAGATTTTAATTTAAAAAATTGATCTTTTAAAAAGCTTTGCAAAATCTTTGGTTTTCTTGAAATCAATAAACAAGAATGATGAATCAACAATAAAAGAGAAAGGATAAAGAAAGATTAACACAAGCAATTTATACTGGTTCGGCCAAGACTACATCTAGTCTTCCTTCAACATCCTTAGTTGAAGGGATTCCACTATAATGATAGAGTTTACAAGAATACAGAGATATCCCCTCTCAATATACTTCTCCCCACACTAAAAATCACTATAGCAAAACAAGGCTGAACACCCTCACACTCTTACCACACTAAGAACAATCAATGCTCTCACATAGAACACTCACGACTCTCTCTCCAGACACACCTGCATAGGAACACAATACCCAGATTGTATAGGATGAATATGATCTTTTAAGCACACTATGGGAATATTGATTGAATCAAAATTGTTCTAGCCCACTTTCTTGATAGAATCTTGATGTCTAAGAAACCCAAATTGATCCTTGATTCTTCAAGACACTTCTTAGACACCCTTGTAATCAAAACTTAATGAAACAGTTAGTTATGAAATTGATTGCAATTGAATTGTTTTGAAATAGAGCACAAGCTACATAAATATAAGATTTTCTGAATCTTAGCGCCTTTTAATTGATTAAAAAATTTATGTAGTTTGTTATGCTTTTGCTTCTGCTTTAAAATATTTGCTTCTATTTATATTTTAACAGAATATAGAATGCATCCAATCGATTATATAATTCTCATAAGCCAACAATAAATTAATATGACCGTTAAAACAGTTTAGGTTATCAAATGAAATGGATTTGAACAAAGTAAATTAACTTAACCGATTATACAACTTATATAATTGATTGATCTTGTCCTTAAGAAAATTTTCAATACAATTTTCATTTTAAATAGATCAACTCACTTATTAAACATATATTGGCATAACTTCGTGTTTTAATAGATTATACAACTTATGTAATTGATTACTATAGAGTTGTTTGCCCTTGTTAAGCATACAATGATATTTGGAGAAATCTAACAGATTATAGACTTTGTTAAATCATTTATTTCTACCAGAAATGATATGTTCAATCTGTTTAAAGCATGATTCATTTACAATTAATGAATTCATATATCAAGCACAAACACGATAAAGATAAAGCAATTGTTATGTCATTTGTTGTGCATGAAACTATAAGACCATTCTTTTGTTCATCATAAAAAACATAGATATTAAGGGTAGGATTACTCCCCTATAAACAATCTCCCTTTTTTTTTATGATGACCAACAAGAAACATGTTTTCCAGTTACTCTCCCTCTTTAGGCATTAGAAAAAAAATGGCAGAACAAGTAATATGGAAATAAGCAAGTGTTAAAGAACATCAAAAATACTTATAGACCATTGAGAATATGATGCTCCCGCTATCATAAAGAGATGTAGCACTATAAAAGTATGTGAACAATATATGATTGATGTTACAGTGTGTATCAGAGCTCAATGTATCTTTATGAAACAGTATACAGATGTATAGGATATATATATTAATGCATTTATATCATAGTATATATATATATATATATATATATATATATATATATATTCTCAAAGCATTTGTATAGCATTGGATATCAAATAATTTTGCTAATACTCATGTAATGTATGCAATGTCGATAAAGCATAAAGTATGGTTACACTAATGACATTAAGGTATCAGCTATATGCAGCAGAAAGTATGATACAAGTGTTAACACATCTACAACAGATTCATAACCCTATAGTAATGCATATATGATGAATTTCAAAACGAATTTTTGCTATATGCAACATATGATTTGTATGACATGCAAAACATGTAAATAATAAAATTTTAAACTTGATTAGCAACTAAAAAAAACAGTTGTAAGCATATAAAACTAGATTTGATGACTTAATCGATTACATTACTAATGTAACATATTAAGAAACCATATATCAAATTCTTTAACAAATTACGAAAATGTTTAATCTGTTAAATTTCCCATATTTGATCATAATTATATTACGTTTAACCTGTTATGATCACATTGTAACCTACAAACACAATATTCTTAACATTGTATAGTGTTAATATCATAATAAAGATTATATGGGAAACAATTATGTATCAATAAATGATCAATGAATGAAAATGAACCTTTGAACACATGATAGTGAAATTTCAAATTTCATCATTCAGAACAGATTCAATACATTGATTCAACATGTTCACAAAACAAAATATATTAAACCAAGTAAGCATCCAAACAGCGTGAAAACATAAACAAATGTTTCAAAGAGAAAGCCTTATGGCTTAATTACAAAACTTTCAAATCAAAATAGTATTAAATCAAATCCCTATTTTAATAAGAAATATCTATGAATTCTTCATCTACGTAGTCATCCTCATCCATATCCTCATCTTCAGAAGTACTTCGAAATATGTCTGCATTGTTAAATCCATCATCCAACTTTTTGTGGACATTGACAAGATATTTCTCAATCTTGTTGAGTCTGGCAAAATGATTCTTCATGTAATTGACCATGAATCTTTCAAAGTCTGTCTTTGGTTGAAAATAAATTTTGGATTCTGACTCATCTACCTTCAAAGGCACAACCTGTTCTTCAGCCTTTGGTACTTGCTCATCCTTAAATGTCCACCCTATCTCAGTCTTCTTTTTACCCATGTAATGCAGTACAAGTTTATCAATAAGATTTTTCTTGTTACAGCTAATTGTGACTTCATTAGTAAGATAAAAAAAGTGATGACACATGACCGTGCTAAAAAATAAAACATATGACAGACTAACCATATTCTCCTTGGAGATCTTGACCATATGATCTCAAATAACAGCAATCTAGTCAAGTTGTAACCTTCCTTTTAGAGCATGAATAAGGTATACATCTTATGTGGTTAGTTATACATGATTACCTCCTCTGGGTAATAGAATCCAGGCAATTGCAAATGCACACAATCTTTCATCCCTTTTCATTCCACCATGTTTAAACAATGTGAAGTCCTTGGGTTCATCAAGGTTTCTTAAGCAAGCCTTATATATTGCCATCTTGTTTCTTTCAAGTACACCTAAGTAAGGTTGTTGACCATTTGGCCTGAAGCCAACAATGGTTGACCATATTGCTTCATCCAGCTTGATGCAACCCCCTTAATTGTTGAACAAATAATACCATTTTAAACTTTAAGGTTCGCATAGAAAACCTTCACCAAGTTAGGGTACCAATCACCTGACATTTCAACGAACCTAGCAAAGCCTTGGTACTTAAGCTAGTCTTGGAAAACAAACCCTTCTCTCCTAAAGAATAGTATACCTAGAAGCTTGTGTGAAATGACCTTCCAGATACTCTAGAAATATACAAAGTTGCTCTGAGCATCTTCATCATTGATCCAACAAGAAGGGCTCGCAGACTTGACTCTTTGGGTGGACTTCTGCAACGTTTGGATGAGGATGCCATGGAGATTTCACTTTCAAGATCATTTCCTTTTAGAAAGTGGATTGGATTCAAGTTATAAATACAGAACGACGCAAGAACAAATTAATTGATTTGAAGAGTTAACCTATTTGATCAAGATGAGAGAGTAACCCATTTGAAAAATTAGAAAGCCCAAACATAACCAAATATAATTGATTAACCTAAGTTCATTGCATATCACAGTTTCAACAAGAGAGGAAACAATAAATTTTGCCTTAAAAATTTGTTCTTCTCAAAAGCTTGCAAAATGTTTTGTTTTTCTTGAAATCAATAAAAACAAGTATGATGAATCAACAATAAAAAGAGAAAGGAGAGAAAGATCAACACAATGATATATACTGGTTCAACCAAGCCTACATCCAGTCTTCCTTTAACAACCTTAGTTGAAGGGATTCCCCAATAATGATTGAGTTACAAGAATATAGAGATATACCCTCCCAATGTACTTCTCACCCCAATCAAAATCACTAATAGTAACAAGATATGAACACCCTCACAATCTTACCAAAATAGAGAATACTACCAGCTCTCCAAACACCTTGAAAGCAACCCTAACTCTCAAGAAAAACACCACAATTATCTTTCCCTAGCAAACCTGCACAGGAACATAATCTGCAGATTGAAAATGTTGAAACCAATCTTCACAACAATACACCAGTAGTTCAAAATTTATCATAATGCTTCAGCTTAGATTTCTTGAAAGAATCTTGATGAATAAACCGAAATTTGATCTTTGATTCTTCAAGACTGTTCTTAGACGCTCCTGTAATCAATACTCAATCAAAATGTTAGTTATGAAACTGAATATGCAAAAGATTGTTTTGAAACAGCGTGTAAGACATTTATTTATAGGATTTTTGAATCTTGACGCACTTTAATCGATTACGCAATTAATGTAATATGTTAAGTTTTTCCTTTTACTTTAATAGCTTTACATTGGTTTTAAATTTAATAGATTATATAGCACATGCAATCGATTAAATAATTCATACAAGCCAACAACAAATTCATTTTACCGTTAGAAACAGTTAAGGCTTTAAATGAAATTGATTTTCACATATGAAACATATTTAACCAATTAGGAAACTTATGTAATCAGTTATGTTGAACACTTAAGAAAATTTTCAAATCAATTTCCATTCCAAGTAAATCAATGCACTTATCAAACACATATTGGCACAACAATGTGTTTTAATCGATTATACAACTTATGTAATCGATTACTACACAATTGTTTGCTTTGGTTAAGCAAATCATGATATCTGAAGAAATATAACAGATTATATACAATGTCTAATCGATTATTTCTACCAGAAATGTAATGTGCAATCTGTTTAAACTTATTATTCATTTATAAATAATGAATGCATATACCAAGCATCTCAAGCACAAACACAATAAGGATAAATAAATTGTTATGTCATTTGTGTTACAAGACACCATAAAACATTCTTTTTGTTTATCATAAAAAACATAGATATATGAGGTGGGTATAGCTCCCCCTATCAACAATTTCCCCCCTTTTTTGATTATGCATAACAAGAATCATGTTTTCTAGTTACTCTTTCCCTTTGGGCATTAACAAAAAATTTCAAAACAAGTAACATGGAAAAAGTGCTAAAGGAAACATCAATAAAGTAATCCTTACAAACCATTTAAGATTATGATGCTCCCCCATATCATTAAGTGATGTAGCACTATACTAGAATGTGAGCATAATATGTTTGATCCTCAAAGTGTATATCAAAGCTCAATTCATCAACTTGAAACAATATACCTGATGTATATAACAAATACATATTAGAGCATTTATACTGAATTCAAATAAGTATATTATATGATATCATGTGCAATTCCTAATACTCAAGATAATGTATACAGTTTAGGTAAAGCACAAAGTATTATTGTAGTTTAAATGTATGATATAAGTTTATGATGCAGCAGAATATATGATAAATTTAGCAGCACATGTGCAACATAAGTACCTTCTCAAAATGATGCATATATGATGAATTTCAAAATGATTTTGAGCAATATACAACAATGATTTGTATGACATGCCAAACATGTATATAAGAACAATTAAAACTAGTTTAACAACTCAAAACAATAGTTATAACCGTGTCAAACCAAGTTCGAATACTTAACCGATTACATTAGTTATGTAACAGATTAAGAAAACTGCATTTTGAATTATTTAACAGATTATGAAATTGTTTAACCTGTTAAATTTTGTGAATATGATCAGTTTAATAATTTTGATCATTCAACCTATTATGATCATCTTGAAACCTACAAACAGAACTTTCTCAATATTGTAACATGCTAGTAACATAACAAACATGATAAGAACAATAGTTGTGTATCAATGCATGATTCATGAATGAAAATGAGAAATTGATCATATAACAGTGTAAAATTCCATATTGCATTCATTCATAACAGTTTCATTAACTCATACAATGTGTGCAATCAATCATAAACTTGATTTTAGTAATCCAATCATTCATTTAAATATTGCAAATATAGATTTCAACTCAACCATTCAGATTGCATTTAATATATCAAGCATTGGATATTGTTCAAAACAAAATATTATAATTTCTAATAAACATCCAAATCACAAAGTAGTAAATTGTTCAGAGGATAAAGCCTTATGACTTTATTACAAAACATTTAAAACTAAAGCAGTACTGAAATTTAAATCTTAATCCTTAATCTAGTCAAAGATATCAATGAACAAAGAACAATACCATCTCTCCAAACAACCTCAATATCTTACCAAAACAAAGAACAATACCATCTCTCCAAACACCTTGAAAGCAATCCCAACACTAGAAATGTAATGTGAAATCTGTTTACACTTATGATTCATTTACAAATAATGAATGCATATACAAGGCATCTCAAGCACAAACACAATAAGGATAAATCAATTGTTATGTCATTTTTTGTCCAAGAAACCATAAAACATTCTTTTGTTCATCATAAAAAACATAGATATATGAGGTAGGTATAACTCCCCCTATAAACATAGGTGATCGACACAATTTATGCATTCTTGAGTCTTTGTTTTACTTTCATTTTCAGCCTGCCTAGATGATTTTATTACAACTTCCAAATCGGTTTTCAAGCATTCATTTTCATTAACAAGATTATCAATTTTTTTTCTCTAAGTCTCTCTTTTCACTTTTCAATCTATTAACTTGATACTGCATTTTTATTGCTTCACCATGTAGCTCTTAAAAAGCATCAAGTAACTAATAATACCTATCTTCTGTAGACTCATTTTCAAAGCTGCTTTTGCTTCTTTTTGAGCATACAGAGCCAACCATCAAACCCAAATTATTCTCGTCTTTAATGCTATCATCAGAGTCGCTTGAAGGACAACTTGAATTACTATATTCCCATGCTATATAGGCCTTCTTCTGCTTGTGCTTTCTGATGTCTTGACTGGTCCTATCATCCAGATTTTGCTTCATCTTCATGACAAGACACTCAGGTTTGGTATGGCCAACTTTGCCACATTCATACCAAGTTAGGGGTGCAGCAGATTTGCCTTTCTTCATATTTGCTTTAGAGTTTCCTACAAAATCAGAACTAGATTTATTTCTTGATTTCATAAATTTTGAAAACCTTTTTACCATTAAGTTCATTGCATCCAACTCTAGATTTTTTTATTATGAATCAGCCTTTTCAATGTGTCTTCTTGAAGTTGTTTTGTTTTAAGTCTTGAAGGAAATGGTGTGTTTCTGTTCCTTCTCTTCTTCTTTTTTCAATCTGCCAAGCTCAAGCTCATGTTCCCTCAATTTTCCAAAGAGTGTTGCCATGTTCATGGTTGTCAAATCTCTTGATTTTGAAATAGCAGTTACCTTTGGCTGCCAACTTTTGTTTAAACTCTTCAAGATCTTGATATTGATTTCCTTTTTGTCAAAAGTCTTTCCCATGGCAAGAAGGTGGTTAACAATATAAGTGAACCACTTTTGTACGTCGTAGATAGTTTAACCACCCTTCATTAGAAACATTTTATATTCTATGATGAGAGAGTTCTTCCTTGCTCTCTTAACCTGATATGTTCCTTCATGGGTGACTTCTAGAACGTCTTACATTTCTTTTGGTGTTGAACATATAAAGATCCTATAGAATTCATCAATACTGAGTGCTGAGGAGATGATGTTCTTGGCTCTTACATCGTAGTGAGCTCTTCTATTTTCATCTGCAGTTCACTTAGAGAAGTTTTTGATCTTTGTCTTTCCATTCTCAATTTTCGTTGGTTCAAAGGGTCCATTGATGATAGCACCCCATCCACCCTTGTCCATTGATTCCAAGAAAATTTTTATCCTAATTTTCCAAAAAGGATAATTTTCATCCGCAAATAGTGGTGACCTATTTGTGGATGCACCTTCTCCAAATGTTTGAGATATATTGGCCATCAAGAACATTTTCGAATAAACAAAAAAGGTAATCGATTAAAATTCGAGTAATTTTTGAATTCCTAGCTATGTTACCAATTGTTAGAGAAAAAAGATGTCTTATATCTCATCCAAGAAGGGGGGGGTGAATTGGATTTTGGTTCAAAAATTGATCTTTTCAAAAGCTTTGCAAAATCTTTGGTTTTCTTGAAATCAATAAACAACAACAATGAATCAACAATAAAAGAGAAATATTAACACACACAATTTATACTGGTTCGATCAAGTCTACATTCATTCTTCCTTCAACAACCTTAGTTGAAGGGATTCCACTATAATGATAGAGTTTACAAGAATACAGAGATTGAATCAGAACTGTTCTAGCCCACTTTCTTGATAGATGTGTAAGAAACCCAAATTGATCATTGATTCTTCAAGGCACATCTTGGACACTCCCGTAATCAAAGCTCAATGAAATAGTTAGTTATGAAATTGATTGCAATTTAATTGTTTTTGAATCCTGACGCATTTTAATCGATTAAGAAATTTATGTAATTTGTTAAATTTTTCCTTCTACTTTAACATATTTGCTTCTATTTTGATTTTAACAAATTATACAACGCATCCAATCGATTATATAATTCTTATAAGCCAACAATAAATTCATATGATCGTTAAAATAATTCAGGCTATCAAATGAAACGGATTTGAACAAAGTAAATTGACTTTATCGATTAATTTTGTACTTCAGCAAATTTTCAATCCAATTTCCATTTTAAAAAGATCAACTCACTTATTAAACATATATTGTCATAACTTTGTGTTTTAATTGATTATACAACTTATGTAATCGATTACTACAGAGTTGTTTGTCCCTGTTAAGCATACAATGATATCTGGAGAAATCTAACAGATTATACAACTAGAAATTATATGTTCAATCTGTTTAAAGCATGATTCATTTACAATTAATGAATTCATATATCAAGCACAAACACAATGAAGATAAAGCAATATTTATGCAATTTGTTGTGCATGAAACTATAAAATCATTATTTTGTTCATCATAAAAAACATAGATATTAAGGGTAAGATAGCTCCCCCTATCAACATTGATAAACAAAAACCAATTGTTGTATTGATATGTGAACAAAACAATGTGAGAAAAGAATATTGAGAATAAGTTTTTGAATTTAAAATGCTTTGGGATGTGAATGATTTGTGTTGGCCCTAAGTGCTTAAGCTATTAGTATATATAAATAAAAGAATATGGATTAATTTGGTTACTCAAATTATTTTTGAAGCATAGGTATGAGATAGCAGTCAGGACCAAAGGAGAGACATACATGTGTTGTAATAGATAAACAAGTCCCACACTGTGAAACTATGAAAAAAGAAAAACTAATTTGTTCATGGTGCCTCATAATATGAAGTATTAAATGTTCATTCTCTTTTTATCTTTTGTAAGCAACAGTGCATGACATTTGCATAAATGATGTCCCTGATGCCTACATTCTTAAATGAGTTTCAATATGTGAACTTCTTTATTACAAATTCACTTCAACTAAAATTTAATCCAAACATCAAATCTCATATACTTGTTGCTTTGGCCTTCATTCATTAGAATCATTGGCCCTATGTAAAATCAGAGTGTGTATTCAATATAGGAGGAAGAGTAGTTAGTCCTTATATCGTAATTGCTTCATTAATGCCTAAATTAGAGGAAGCACTTGTGTTGTACATAAGATTACTTTAAGGAACAACTTTCTCTATACTTTTTGATGAAGATCCTAAAGAGCTTGATAAAGGTTAGTTTATGTAAAAATGTTTATATATTTTTTAGTTTATACTTTAATTTTTAAAAATGATGAATCTTTTTTTTTGTAAGATGAAGTGAGACCTTCAAGTGTTATTAATTTGGATGATTGAAGATGTGGTGATAAGTTGTATTTTATGATGCAACTTATCTTTTGTTTTATGTTTCTCTTTTTTTTTTTGGTTTTTGAGAAACCTATATTATGAATGAAATGGATAAATACTAATTTTTTAAGTTTTTAATTGAAATGCAATGTTAGTTAAGTAATTTAATTAAGCAATTAAAAAACAATTCACAAACAATGGTTCAAAAATATTATAGTTCAATTCAAATTTAATGAAGTTCAATTAAAAAATAATGTAGTTCGGTTCAAAAATAATATAGTTCAAACATGTTAAGGTAGATAAAAGTTCAGTTTAGTGAATATTTTGCTCAATCCCAATTTATTTCACTCTTATTAATTATCAAATATTATGTTCTGATATCATTATAGGTATAATATTGTTTATGATTTTATAACCTTATTAATACCATAATATTACATGTGGTTTCATAGTCTAACATTAGTTTTTTAACTTCTATTAATACTGTTTTATGAACCACATTGATATCAACATAAATTTTATTATTATACATAATTGAAATAATTAATCCTTATCTCACTAATTTAATGTAAAACTATCTAAAATTTATATAATTTTATATCATTATTTTTTAATTAATTATAGTAATTATTTCAAATAAATTAATGTTAGACATTACACGTTTGACATCTTATATATAGTGACACTTCAAAATTCATCAACCATGCTATTACCTAAAAATTTATTAAATAAAATAAAATAATACAAAACATGAAAAATCATATGAAACCTATAATAAAAATTATACTTAATTATAGTGATTATTAATAATAGTCAAATTTTTATGTTATGTTTATATATAAAATATCATAAATTACATTACTATTTCAAAAGTAAAATAAACAAAAAAAATAATTTGTTAAACTAATTATTCTAGAAAAAATAATCGCAATGGAAAAGTAGAACTATTCTAGAAAACAAAATATCCGTTTACATCAGCACATTTTACATATGGAATAAGAATAAAATGCAAAACATGTATAATTTCTTTGATGTGCGGTATTTGAAGAAGGATTTTGCAATGATTGATAAGAGAAAGTGTGTGCCCTTCAAAAAGAATCGTTGCTTGTGTTAAGGGAACACCTTCAAAGCTAGAAAATAGTTGTAGAAACACACATTTTTTATATATATTTAGTATATCTTTTTCAAAATTTGAATGGGTGATGAACATACTTTGGTGGGTGTAGTGCACTTACGCCACCACCAAGCATTTTTCAAACACCTAAAGAAGAAGAATAATTTATTTTCACGTGAATCCGGTCAACTCTTAGGAAATGCACTTTAGCTTTGTGGAAGGTGTGACTTATGCAGAAAAGGTCACATGAAGCACACTCACTTGGTGCATCTTATGTTCTTTAATGGAACCCAAACACGTGACAAAGGTCAGTGTGGTTTACTATTTCAGAAATAGTGAACAAGTTTGATTTTTTCTCAAAATGTAAAGAAAAAGTGGAATGTTATGTCGATGCGGGATGGACAAACGAAAAACATTATCATCAATTCTTCACAGCATTCGATTTGATGTTTGAAAAAGAATTCTTTCCTTTTTATGGTGGAAATAAAATTATTTTAGAATATATATATATATAATATACACACATATGCGTGCGTGTGTAAGTTGATTTTTTTCTTATATTTGTAAATATGAGGATTTTCAATTCTATATTAAGAATTTAAGGTGAATAAAAAGTCTTGTATGAATTACAACTAGGTAAGATAGACAATGTTATCAACGAGTATTGGTGACTTGTAGATTATGATTTTAATAATGCTACAAGACGAAAGAAATTGAAGATTTTAGTTATAATTTATTTAAAAACATTTTTGTAAAATCAATTATAATAAGAATAAATCTTGATAATGTAAACATTTAATTTTTTTTTGTCTTTAGAAAATTTGCATAGATAATCGATTATTTAGTGTAATAATCTATTATCACGAGCTCATTTGAAAAACAATTGCTCGCGTAAATAATTGATTGCTAAAAATAATCGATTATTCTGTTCAGAGTTAATATTGTCCAAGTTTCACAGATAATCGATTATCCCTTAGAATAATTGATTATCACCTAAAAAGCCCCATAACAAACACGGATAATCGATTATTACTTATAATAATCAATTATCAGTGGCAGTTGGGAGTTGTTTTTTTAATTCAGACATCTGGGTTATATATACTCTTTGCCAAACCCTTTAGAGGGTTAACCTATGCCATTTGAGAATACAGTTTGTTTGAGAAAGTTCTCAAGTGATAGTGTGCTAAGTCTTGTGAATAGGAGAAGCTTGCGTTTACTGTGTCTAAGGTCAGAGCGGTTCCCTTCAAGTTGGCTGAGGAGTTTACTTCCGGTTCGTTTATCGAAGGAAGGTGTTTTCTACTCTTTGATTATTTCATTATCTTGTAATCTATACAACTATATTTTTAGTGAAGAAGGTTAATCACTATTGATAGTGATTAAAGACTCAAGGTAGAATCTTTTGATTCGAACCAGGATAAAAATTTATGTGTTGATTTTCTTGAACCCTACACTCTCTGCACTTTTAGCATACCAACTATTTGATAAAAGTTATCTAAGAAAATCAAGATTTTTAAATGGACTATTTTATCTTGTTTATTGACTGCTACAAGCTTAACGCTCTTTGATCGCTTTTACTAGTCCGCTACGCGACTCGCTGGTACCAACAATTGGTATCAGAGCACGCTTTGATATTCTTTCAAAATTTTCAAAAATGGTCAGTCAAAATCAAGTTTACGCTGAAGGTGCTTCCATCACAGACCACCACTTTTTACTAGTGATAACTATGCATTCTGGATAGTCATAATGGAAATTTTCATGGGGTCAGTTGATAGAGGCATCTAGGAAGCTATAAAAAATGGTCCTTATATTCCTAAAAGTATTGATGATGGTGTTGAAGTGGAAAAACCTTATTTTAATTGGACAAACGAGGAAAATAGAATAGCCCAATTTGATATTAGGGCTCGTAACATTATATCTTCTGTTGTGGTGCTTGATGAATTCTATAGAATTTTTCTGTGTAAGACAACGCAGGAGATGTAGGAAGTACTCAGAGTTACACATAAGGGTACTGATGATGTAAAGCGCACAAGGAAGAACACACTCATTCATAAGTACGAGATGTTCAGGATGCAGTCTGGAGAACCAGTTTTTGATGTTCAGAAGCGCTTCACTCACATAGTGAACCATTTAACAGGGTTGGGTAAGACCTTTGATGTGTATGAATTAAATGTAAAAATTTTGAAATCATTGGACAAGTCTTGGCAACCAAAGGTGACAACTATCTCAGAGTCATAAAATCTCACCCAAATGTCGATGGCAAATTTCTTTGGAAAGCTTCGTGAGCACGAGCTTGAATTGCAAAGATTGACTGCGGAAAAGGATCAAGGAAGGAAGAAGACTCTTGCTTTCAAATCTGAAATATCTAAGGGAAAAAGTTCACAAAGAAATGATGATAGTGACTCTGATGATGAGGAAAACATGAGCCTCATGATAAAGAAGTTTGCTAAGTTCATGAGAGCAACAGGAAAGGACAAATATAGAGAAGAAAGGAAAGAAAAATCAAGGATCTCAATCAAGCATCAAGTTCTATGGATGTGGAGAAAGAGGACATGTTAAAATCGATTGTCCCAAAAACTAGAGAAATGAAGAAAAGAAAGAAAGGAAATTTCCCAAGAAAAAAAGGCTTATATAGCATAGGAAGAAAATGATTTCTGCTCTTCAAACTCAAGTGATGTTGATGAGGAAGCAAATATTTGCTTAATGGCTGACTTTGATGATGTTGAAAGTTAAGTAAGTGATTCTAGCTTTAAGTATAGTGAATTAGATTTGCAAATATCTTTCTTTGAATTGATGAATGAATCCAAAAAATTGGATGTTGTTCATAAGAAATTGAAGAAAGAATTTATTGAATTAAAATTGAAATATGAAAATGCATTAGATGAAGAGGTCATTGTAAGAAATAAGATTTGCAATCTTGAAACTAAAGTGTCCGAGTCTAATGTAAATGAAAATCTTGTTGAGTGCTTGTCTTGTAAGAGTCATATGTTTGATATTGATATACTTGAGAACTTACTTGTTAAAGCAACAAAGTCTAACTCACGTTATCAAACTAGCTTTAAAAGGAGTAATTTTAGAAACAAGAGCATGCATCAACATAAGAAACCACAAGGTAAAAGAACTCGTAGAGTTTGGGTTGAAAAGGTACTTTTGTGAAAAATAAGATGATGATGTTTGTTGTTTTTATTGCATGAAGCATGGTCATACTTCTAACAAATGCAACATTAAACATTTTGGAGTACCAAATAGAAAATATGCATGGGTTAAGACTATGAAATTATGCTTGTTTGCAGTACTAACCCCAAGGACCCATATTGAGATTGGGGACCTAAATTCTTGCTTAACTTGTTTTGTAGGAACCTACTAAGTCAAAGAAGGCATTGTGGTATCTTGACAGTGGTTATTCAAGACACATGACTGGTGACAAGAAGAGATTCATCTTTTTTGAGAAGAAGAAGCAAGTATTTGTTACATATGGGGACAACAACAAAGGAAGAATTTTGGAACCAATGACATTGAAGGAGGGAACACTTTGACCATAAAAGACATGCTATATGTTGAAGGTCTCAAGCACAACCTTCTAAGCATAAGTCAATTATGTGACAAAGGTCTTAAGGTAACTTTTGAGAGTGATAAATGCATTGTATATTTTAAAAATTCTTTTGATATTGCTTTGCAAGGTGTTAGGCATAATAACATTTATTTGATTGACATTGAAAGTGCATCTAGTCAGCATAACATGTTTAGTTGCAAAAGAGGAAAATCCTTGGCTATGGCATAAAAGGGCTGCACACATTCATATGCAACATTTGAACAAATTAATTTCTACAGACCTTGTGATTGGTTTTCCCAAGCTAAAATTTGAGAAAGACAAACTTTGTGCTGCATGTCAAAAAGGGAATCAAACCAAATCTTCTTTTTCATCCAAAAGTGTGATTTCAACATCAAAACATTTAGAACCCTTGCATATGGATTTGTTTGGTCCATCTAGAATCAAGAGTTTTGGTGGAAATTATTATGCACTTGTAATTGTTGATGATTATACTAGGTTTACTTGTACACTCTTTTTAACTTTGAAAAGTGAAGCTTTTAAATGATTCAAAACATTTGCAAAACGTTTTCAAAATATAAAGGAACTAGTGCAGAATTGACCTTTAACGTCACCCCATAGACGTCCGTCCACCAAAACTCCAACGTAAATAATTGACCGGTGGCATAAATGCAAATAATTGAGTGTGGAGACGTCCGTTCTGAAGGGGACCGGACGTCTATAATATAGTAGACGTCCGGCCCCTCTAACGGACGTTCAAAAGGCTGACGGGAGAGTTGAAGATTCAGCCTTTTGAACGTCCGTTCTGGAGGCTACCGGACGTCTACTATATTACAAAAGTTCGTCCCCCTCCAGGTTGGACGTTCAAAAGGCTGACGGGTTCACCTACCTTGTCAGTCTCTTGAACGTCCGTTCTGGAGGGGGCTGGACGTTTATAATATAGTAGACGTTCGTCCCCCTCCAGGACGGATGTTCAAGAGGCTGACAGGGTAGGTGAACCCGTCAGCCTTTTGAACGTCCGTCCTGGAGGGGGACGGATGTCTACTATATTATAAACGTCCGTCCCCCTCCAGAACGGACGTTCAAAAGGCTGACGGGTTCACCTACCCTGTCAGTCTCTTGAACGTTCGTTCTGGAGGGGGCCTGACGTTTATAATATAGTAGACGTCTGTCCCCCTCCAGGACGGACGTTCAAAAGGCTGAAGCAATCAACTCTTCAACTCTTCTGTCAGCCTCTTGAACATCCGTTTTGGAGGGGGCCGGACGTCTATAATATAGTAGACGTCCGGCCCCCTCCAGGACAGACGTTCAAAAGGCGTTTAAAATAAGGACATACACACCAAAACGCGAACCCGCGAGGAGTTACGCGAACCCCTGAGAGTTCTCTCTGCGTCTTGCATTTCCAGGTTGGATTTTATCCGTTTTGGACCATTTAATCTTACTTTTATTCTGATTAAATTGTTAAGTGATGAAATATCTTTCATTTGGACCGATTAAAAATCGTTTTCGGTGCGTTTTGGTGTAGTTTGTTGCGTGTTCTTGGGCGGCGTTTTTTGGCATACGTTTTAGGTCGTGCACTCCTCCATTTCCCTCCATTTTCATTTCGAATCTGCTCTTCAGACGTGTGGCAGTGCACAAACAAACGTCAATACCCCGTAATCCTAAATAACTCGTTCAGCCATATAGACGTTCGCTCCGGCACAAACGGACGTCTATATAAACGTCCGACCTGGCACAACAGACGTCTGGTTAACGTCACCCTCAAAGACGTTTGGTGCATGTCGGACGTCAAAAGGCCAAAATAACTGACGTCTAAAGCCCTTTCTGCACTAGTGTACTTGAAAATCAAAACTTTGAGAAGTGATCATGGGGTGAGTTTCAAAATGAGTCTTTGAAAAGTTTTGTTAGAAATATGGCATAACCCATAATTTTTCTACACCTAGAACTCCTCAACAAAATGGAGTTGTCGAAAGGAAAAATAAATCATTAGAAGAACCTTGATCATTGAAGAGTCCATGCATGTTGTCTTTGATGAAATTGTGGACCTTGAGGTGAACTCTCTTGAGTCAAACAAACCTATTGCAAGTGATGGAGATTATTTAAGGGAAGCTCTTGAAGAGATGTAGTTAAATGAAAACAATCATAGGGAAACTCAAAATCAAGAAGTTGATCGTAAAAGCTACCAACAACTTTGTGGGCTCTCCTTGGACAACATCATTGGAGATATATCAAAAGGGGTAACTACCAGACACAACTTAAATAAATTTTGTCTCACTATAGCTTTTGTGTCTCAGATAGAACCCAAAAACATAAAAGAAGCTCTTCAAGATGACAAGTGGTGCATTGCTATGCAAGAAGAGTTGGTACAAGAGGATTATCAAGTAATTGGTACAAGATGGGTGTTCAGAAACAAATTGGATGAAGATGGAAACATCACCAAGAACAAAGCAAGGCTAGTTGCAAAGGGCTACAGTCAAGAGGAAGGTATAGACTATGATGAGACTTATGCTCCGGTAGCTAGGTTAAAAGCAATTAGATTATTACTTGCTTATGCATCCTTGATGAAATTTAAATTGTATCAAATGGATGTGAAGAGTGCGTTTCTGAATGGTTTTATAAAAGAAGAAGTATATGTCAGTCAACCCCCTGGATTTGAGGATTTTAAATTTCTTGATCATGTGTATAAATTGAAAAAGCCATTGTATGGCCTTAAGCAGGCACTTAGGTCTTGGTATGAAAGACTTAGTAGCTTTTTTATTGAAAATGGTTTTTCTAGAGGAAAGGTTGATTCAACCTTATTCATTTAGAAAGTAGGAAAACAATTATTTTGTTGGTTCAAGTATATGTTGATGATATCATTTTTGGATCTACTGATGATTCGTTAGGTGAGAGGTTCGAAAAAACAATGCAAGGTGAGTTTGAAATGTCCATGATGGGAGAATTGAACTTTTTCTTAGGACTATAGTTAAAACAAATAGAAGGGGGAACTTTTGTTTCTCAAACCAAATATTGTAGGGAAGTGCTTAAGAAATTTGGAGTGGACACTTGTAAAGAAGCTAACACTCCTATGGCAACTTCTTGCTATTTAGATAAGGATGAATCTGGAGAAGAGGTAAATCAAACAATGTTTAGAGGCATGATAGGATCATTGTTATACCTTACAAGTAGTAGACTAGATATCATGCAGAGTGTATGTGTGTGTGCAAGGTACCAAGCTAATCCTAAGGAATCCAATTTAACTGTTTTTAAGAGAATCTTAAAATATCTTAAAGAGATTGCTTCTTTTGATTTTCGTATCCTTCTGATGCAACGCCTAATTTGATAGGATATTCTAATGCTTATGGGGGATGTAAAATTGATAGGAAAAGTACTAGTGGTACATGTACTTTTGGCACTCAAAGAAACAAGTGTGTGTATCCTTGTCTACCACATAATCAGAGTATATTGCTGCAGGAAACTATTGTGCCCAAATCTTGTGGATGAAACAACAATTGGAAGATTTTGATATCTTCCTTGATCACATTCCCTTAAAATGTGACAACACAGTGCCATAAACTTGACTAAGAACCCCATAATGCATTCTAGAATTACACATATAGAGATAAGACACCATTTTTTAAGAGATCATATTCAAAAGGGTGCTTGAACAATAGAATATATTGATATTTGCATCAATTAGATGATATTTTCACTAAGGCAATACCCAAGGATAGGTTTTATGATCTTAGAAGGGAGTTAGGAGTAATAGATATATCTTAAAATCAAAATTCATGAAAATTTAAGTTTTTCGTAACCCCAACGTCTTTAATCGATTATTTGATAGCTATAATCGATTATCTTGAGCTTTCAGAAAAGTTTTAGGTTCACAAATAATCTATTATTGCGAGGCATAATCGATTATCCTAACTCGCTCTTCAAATCTGGGTATTCATGAACAGATAATCAATTATCTTCATCAATAATCGATTACCAGTGATTTTCTGCAAATTATTTTTTGACCAGATAATCGATTATCATTAGTGATAATCGATTATCACTTGACGCAGGTTCAAAAATAGAGTTGATATAACATTCAAAAACGACTATAAACGGTTATAAACGGCTAGTTTTTCGAATTCTTCTATAAATACCCCTTCATAATCGATTAACAGTCACGTTTTGCACCCAAACTATGCCAAACACAAAATTTCCAACAGATTCCACTCTTGTTCTCATCATCTCTCTCATACCCTCTCCTCACATCTCCTTTTGCTGGTGGTGCTTCTTCATCTCGTTTTAGAGTTGCTCGTCCTGCCTCCATTGGAGGATGGATCTCCAACCCAGAGAAACAAGCTGAATTTTCCCATTTTTGGCGAGAACATCACATATTGGGTGTCAAATTTATCAGGTTGGAATTCTACAAATACTATGGCTTTCAATTTCCTAATTTATTCACTAGTGCAGAAAAGACCTTTAACATCACCCTTTAGACGTCCGACCCACGAATATCCAACATAAAAAATGACTGGTGGTATTTTCCATAAATAAAACAACTATTTAGATGTCTGTTATGGAGGGTTCTGACTTCTAAAGCCATTTAGACGTCTGTTATGGGGGGTCTGACTTCTAAATACTAAGGCCAGAAATTTAAAAAGTCACTTTTGGACTCCATTTAGACGTCTGATCCCACCACTCCAACTTCTAAAGCCATTTAGACGTCTGTTATGGGGGGAACCGACTTCTAAATACTCAGCCCAAAAATTTAAAATATTCACTTTTTGAATCCATTTAGATGTATGATCTTGCCACTCCGACTTCTAAAGTCATTTAGACGTCTGTTATGGGGGGAACCGACTTCTAAATACTCAGCCCAAAAATTTTAAAAGTCACTTTTTGACTCCATTTCTGATCCCGCCCCTATGACTTCTAAAGCCATTTAGACGTGTATTATGGGGGAAACCGACTTCTAAATTTGTGCATTAAAACACCACGAACGTGAGGCAGCCGTTACGCGTACTTGTTGTTCATTATCTTTCTCATGTTTTCTCTCCACGAGCTACGTTTTTGAAGTTCGTTTTCTCACTTTTGCACTGTTTTAAATTAATTTTACTTCGATTACATTACTCTTTGTTGAATTATCTTTCATTTGAATCGATTAAAATGCGTTTTCGTTGGGTTTTGGTGCAGTTTTGCTCGTGTCCTTGGGCGGCGATTTCTTGCGTTTTGAACTCCTCTAATTCCCTCTACTACGTTTTTAAAACCATCCAATACAAAAAAAAACATACAATGCATTCTCTTCAACTAAAATATAAAGTTGTAAACTCGAATCACCATGAGCCAGGAGCAACCCGAGAGGCCTCAAGCGGAGAAAGATCCAATCAAATATGGCAACGTTTTAGACGTTTGATCTGTTCCGATCAGACGTTTATATAGTTGTCCGATCTCTACAGGTCAAACATCTATATTGACCTTTGACTGGGGTTCGACGTTCCATCAATGTCACCCGAATAGACATCAGGTCGGGATCAGATGTAAAAAGCCCAAAATAACAAACGTCTAAAGTCTTTTCTGCACTAGTGATTTCAAACCCAAAGTATAACAAATTTGGTTGAACAACGGGGATGCATCTATCCTGACCTGATTCGAGTCTTTTACTACAACCTCAAGTATTGTGATGTCATTGTGACAAACCAAGGTAAAAAGGGTCCCAATCATTCTTGATGATGATATTTGGATCAATGGTGCACAACTCACGATATGGGATTATGCTGTAAGGTTCACCTTAGTGTTCCTGACTTCAATCGTCTTGTCGCTTTCCAATCTTTTCTGGGAAATCCCCAACAACAAACCAACCACCGTCAATTATTGGTGGGTGGATTCCAGGTAGAAGAGAGAATGATCCATTATTTGATTCTGTGGCTCTTGTGCCCTCGTGCTATCAATCATGCTCAATGTTCAGAGCAAGATCTTCTTCTCTTATATGGATATTGAATCACGTTCATATCGATTGCCTTGCCCTTATCGCAGATACCAAGTTAAAGGCTAAAACATACCATGCATATCATCTTCCATACGCTCTCCTAATTTCTAGAATTCTTGAATACAAAGGAGTAAGCGTAGATGGTGAACATACCCAAGTCATCCAATCAATTAGGACTGAAATTGGCGAGACAAACTTTTGGCAAATGGGATTTCTTGCTCGTGGACGTGTGCTTATTAACAAGGATGAAGATAATTAAGATGATGATGATGATGATGATGATATGGATGCCCATATGGCAGAACCTGTAAGAGTTGCAACTCTTTCTAAAGTTGGTCCCTCTGCAATGCCTTTATCATCAACTCTCTCTATGGAAGAACATTTTGTTAATCTATCCAAACAAATGAAGGACATGAGTTTTGCTCATCCTACGCAGTTTGATCATATTATTGAAATGCAGCAAACTCATCAAGAATATGTCTATGAAAGGCTTGAAGGTTTTGATACTCACCTAGGCAACATTCAGGAACACCTCAATCTTCAACCTCCAGAACGTCCCTCAAGTCCTACTTTTTAGAGAATAGATAGTTGTCTTAAAGTTTTATTATGTGTTGTCTTTTATCTTTTGAGTGAAATGTACTTTCCTTTGCATCAATGAATAAAACTTCTTCATTTTTCATCATTGCATAAATCCACTTATTGAGGGGGAGAATATTTTGAGGGGGAGTATATTTGCTTTTTGCTTATGATCAAAAAGGAGGAGAAAAACTTCCAGTGCAGTTACTACTAACTTGTTTGTAAGTTTGAATTTTGTGCAGATATTCAAAAATGCTTTTAGACAGGGAATTTTTTATCATCATAAAAAAGGGGGAGATTTTTACCAATGAGGAGCATTGGTGTCTTGAAGATTATGATTTTGATGATGCTACAAAGTGAAGAACTTGAAGACTTTAGTTATAATTTATTTAAAAGCATTTCTATAAAATCAATTGTAATAGGAATAAACTTTGATAATGTAAACACATAGAAGTTTCCTGTCTTTAGAAAGTTTGTGCAGATAATCGATTATTTGGTGTAATAATCAATTATCAAAAGCTCATTTGAAAAAAAATTGCTCGCACAAAATAATCGATTATTGCTCAGAAAAATCGATTATTTTGTTCTGAGTTAGTACTGCCCAAGTCTCAGATAATTGATTATCCCTCAGAATAATTGATTACCAGCTTTTGAAAAACCCCATAACAGACAAGGAAAATCGATTATCACTTACAATAATTGATTATCACTGGCAGTTGGGAGTTGTCTTTTTAATTCTGACCTTTGGGCTATATATACTCTTTGCCAAACCCTTTAGAGGGTTAACCTATGCCATTTGAGAATACAATTTGTCTAAGGAAGTTCTCAAGTGATAGTGTGTTAAGTCTTGTGAATAGGAGAAGCTCGTGTTTAGTGTGTCTAAGGTCGGAGCGGTTCTCTTCAAGTGTCTAAGGTCGGAGCGGTTCTCTTCAAGTTGGCTGGGCAGTTTACTTCTGGTTTGTTTGTCGAAGGAAGGTTCTTCCGTTAGTTTGTCGAAGGAAGGTGTTTTCTACTCTTTGATTATTTCATTATCTTGTATTCTGTACAACTATATTTTTAGTGAAGAAGGTTAATCAGTACTCATAGTGATTAACGACTAGATGTAAAATCTTTTTTATTTGAACCAGGATAAAAAAAATTTTGTTGATTTTCTTGAACCCTACTCCCTGCACTTTTAGCATACCAACTGTTTGATAAAAGCTATCTAAGAAAATCAAAATTTTTAAACGGACTATTTCATCTTGTTTATTGACCGCTAAGTATTCTTCTATGCATTTAAATTGGTTGGATGGTACCCGTATAAAGTATTTTGTTATTAAAGTCAGTTCAACCTTTGTCAAATAGTAATTAATGCAAAAGTTACCTCACTTAACCTACTTTTTTATCTCAAACACTTATTTATAGGTTTTCGTGGTGACCTTTTGATTAAGGTTGGCTTAATTACAGTCCAATTATGAGTAATTGCACTTTAATCTTAAGTTGATAAATTTCACAATTGATCTTATTTAAGGTTAGATAGTATGCTTGGTGATCATCTAGGCTCGGTGGCATGCTCTTCAAGCTAATGCTTCACTTATTTAGTTTATGCATGTCCGGTTAGCTTGTTTAGTGACCGATCGAGCTCAATAGCCTGCTCATTAAGTTAGTGCTTGACTATTCGGGTTGGTACATTGACGACCGACATGTTTTATGGTCATCCGAACTTGGGGACATGTGCTTCGAGCTGTGGATTGACCATTCAGACTAGTGCATGGTCAATTAGCGTGTTTGGTGTTCGACCGAATTCACTGGTATGCTTTTCAAATTGTGGATTGACCATTCAAACTATTATTGATCGTCCATATTGTGACTAACTAGACGGTTATCCATTACAGAATTAAATAATAATAAATTATATATTGAATATTCTCAGTGTCTAACTTTCAAAATGAATATGCACCAAAATAAGATATAACACACCAGTGCATTGAAAATATACGACAACAATTGTTTTGTGTCTATGACAGCGATTGTAGAACTGAGGTATATTTAGACGAGGTGAAAGGCATATTCAGGCGAAGCAAAAAGGTTATGATTTTGCCTCGGTTTAAAAAATCGGAAACAATAAACCAAAAAAAAAGTTGAGTCTATTGCCTCGATTGAGGTTTCAACCGAGGTCGTAGACCATTAAAATTAATTCATTAAAGGGTTTATGGTCTTAGTTGGATCCAAAACTGTGACAATATACCTTTTTTGCTTCAATTTTTACCAAAATTGTTGTCTAAAGTATGTCTTTTTTTCTAAATGTTTGTTTCTGTAAATATTCCATAGCATATATACAAGAACACAAACCCAGAAACACAAAAGAAGTCATGCACAAAAAACACACATGCACACAAGAACAATCATTTAATGTGATTTTTGGTTTTCATAACTATGGTCATTATCTTTGAACGAAATTTCTTTTTAGTACTCTTTTAAACTCATTTGAGGATAAAATCCCAAGAGCCCTTAATTTGGATTAATTTGAAGTTTTAAAAATATTTGCATTACAAATCTTAAAATGACCATAACTTTCACTCCAGTTAACTGTTTTCATATTATTATATATGCATTTGGGGTAGATAACAATTTCTGATACCGTGGTAGCTCGCTTAGCTAGCTAATCCTTCCAGATCTCCCAAAAATCGTTGTTTTCTGTTTTTCAGAAATTTATTTTGTTATTTTTTGAAAACTTTGCAAAAATATTTAAAATAGTTAGACTTTAAGTTTTGAGCTAAAATTTTTTGAGTGGTTTTCATGATTTTTTGGACCTTCATACAAATTTTAAAGCCATTTAGAATTCATTTGACCATACTCTCAATTTTACCTATACCTATGTTATACGAAGAACAAACAATCAAACGAAAACATCAAAAACCTAAAACAAAACTACCTTCAAGGTGGGTTTGATGCTTAAACGAAACGAAATAAAATCCAAAGAGCACCTATACACAAAATCAATCGGTAAAAATGAAAGAAAATGGTAGAGAAAGCAATTAATTAATGAAAAATGAAAGAAAAATGGAAGAAATGGAAGTTGATGGTGTGGAAGACATGGAGAAAGTAGCTACACAACACAAGGTTGTGTTTCAAATGTGCAAGAGACTCTTTATTTGCAAAATTTAACCCTAGAAACATGTTATACCTCAATTATAATATTAACCGAGACAATAAGGCTCTATGGTCTAAGTTCTATTAAGAATTGCTGCCTAAAGTCTCTCAAAATAATAAAATAAAAATTTAGTTATTTTATGTCTCGATTCGCGACATAATTGAAGCATAAGTACTCTATAGTCTCGGTTCTTTAGACAATCGATGTCATAGATTCCTTTAGGTTTCAATTTTTTGTGAACTGAGACATATATGTTTGCGATAATTGTAAAAATGTCGTTGTACCATTTTATACTTTGGTTGCAACGAAACTGTGTCAAATGCACGAGGTAAAATCCATATTTTTTTATTAGCAACAGAGACATCACTCTTGTTTTTAAATCTTAGTTAATTGCATTATCATTTAATAGATACAATAAACAATTATTTTTAATCAATTTAAAAAAATTTCTTAAAATTTTAATTGATTTAGTCTAAAATATATTATTTTCTCTTTGAAGAATTGCTACTTACACGTTGGTGTGATTCCATCTATGTAATGCTCCACTCCTCATTGTTCTTGAGCGGACGTTAAAAGTTGGAAAATAATTATTAGTTTTATGGAGGTTTTATAAGTGCTTTGGAATATGTATGACCCACTAACTTTATAATGCATAACACAATAATCGTACTATAAGAGATTTACTATTTGTGTGTCATTCACCTCTTAAAATGTTATTGTTTAAGTTTACTTATTCACCATATATAACCATTAATTTTTAAGAAAATATCCTGAATAATGAATAATTATATTCAGAGTAACTAGATCTCTTATTTACTTATTTATTTATATATGATAAAATAATTATAAATGTAAGTAGGAAATTAAAACGATTGTTTAAATAAGACTTGATAGTATTCATATTCTGTGATTCTATTTTAAAAATATTAAAAGATTCTATGTTTTCAAACATTTGTTTTAGTTAAAACTTTTCAAATATTATATTTATCTTTAAACAATATTTTCCTCTTGAAGTGTTACTTTAAAACTCAAATATGATTATTTTGAAAAATAGAGACAAGATCTTACCGGTAACTTAAAGTATTATCGTTAGAATATTATTTAATTTAAGTATATAATAACAACACAATGATACATCATCATAAATAATTATAATATCAAAATTTCGAGATTAATTATGATATGTAAATAGTTTTAATAAATGTAGGTTTAGACTACTCAAGGATTAAGAGGCTTAATGAGATTTGTTGGGTTGTGCTCTTTACTATCTCTGTTAGATCAGGTAGGAACATAAGTCTTCAGTCTAGGTCTAAGGGGAATGACTGATCATTCCTAATGGAGGGCTTAAGGGACCAATGTTTCTATTATCGACTTCATGGTGGACGCTAATTTTTCGATCCCAAATCCTTCGAGTGACATCATTAGAATCAATCATGTGAGGTATTGTCCACTTTTGAAAGTAGAACATAGTTTTGTTCTTAAAAAACTCCTTAGGTGGAAAAAGAAATGAGTGATTAAAACATAAGTCTTCTAATCAAAGTCTAGGGAATTGACTAATCATTTCCAATGGAGGAATTAAGAAACAGATTAATCGTCTAAAAGTATTGTTATTTTAAAACTCTAAGTATGACAATTTTGAAAAATAGTGACAAACCCGTGTGTTTATTGAAATTTTCCATCTTTGATCCTATGGTAAGAAAAAGTGTTAGCTTAGGAATTTAAAATGAGTATTTCAAAAGACATAGACAAAAACCATATTGGCATAAAAAGTTAAAGATTAAGATTACAATTGAAAATGTTTTTGTCCGAGTAAAAAGACAATCATCCTTTAATAAATTGTGGTCTCTTTTTTCAGTTGAATATAGTCTGAACTCTAGTAACCAGATTCAAATCTGCTATTATTTTCTTTTGAAAAGTCAAATTTTTAGTTTACATTATTATATATACCAGCAAATTTGAAAAAAATTGTGAAGTTAACACTAGTTTACATTATTACATTTGATAAGGAATATATGGCTTTTAAGCATTAGAATTGTGAAGTGACACACTAGTGAGTGAGGCTGATGGAAAAAGAGACTGGTGCTTTGTAAATATATATATATATATAATGGTGGATGTGGGAATTGCAATATGGACAGCAACTGGTGCTCTTTGTGGTCGTACAATCACTTATATTCTTTTTCTTAGGAAATGAGAATAAAAAAATATTTTCTTTGATTCCAATTTAAAATTACACAATAAAAAAAAATACAATAAAATCAAAACACGATAAAATAACATGTTATGGTTTTTGCTATCTATGTATCATTTTCAATGTTTAAAATGATACTATAATTATCTTTTATTTTCGTATATCTAATCTTGAATCTATACTTATAGTGAAGTACACATAAAACTAGATAAAACATGAATAGTGATTTAATTCAAAGTCAAATTACGTTGGTGTTTGTGTTAAGAGTTTACTTTGTAACAGTGAGGGTACACAGTACCCAAAAATTGTTTGTAGTTTGGCTATAGTTATTAACTTTTGAAATTCTTTTAATTTCCTCTAGGACCAGACAAGTATAGCCTTATAAAACAGTTTGGTTCAAATGCATAAACATCGCCAAACAGATAAATTATTATTTTCTGCACATTATTTTCACGTTTCTTTTCGTAACTTTTTATATTTTATTGATAATAAGAGACGCGTCCTTTACAAGATGTAACGTTGACGATTGTTTTGCTTGGATTACGGAAGAAATTGGGAGAAAAACACAGGAATGCTATAAACTAAAACTAGAAAATTATAATATTGTGTACTTATAATTTTATCGATACTCCATTGTGGCATTAATATGTCTCGATTAGGCTCTATTCACGTTGAAGAATGGGTTTGGGAAGAGGAAATAGATGGATTTGAAAGTAAGTTTATTATTGTTTATTTTAAAAGATTTGGAGATGAATGAGAATGAATTTGGAAGAAAAGTTTATAAAAGTTAGGGTAAAATTTGATCAATGTGACAGATAAAGAATGTTTTAATTGATAAAAAATGAAAATTACCAAAATATCCTTAGTGGTAAAAATGATGTAAAACGATATTTATTAATAATATTATAGTTAATTACTTCTTAATATAAATTAATATAAAATTATTTAATTATTTATTAATATAGATTAAAATAAAATTATTTAATTACTTATTAATATAGATTATTAAATTTTTAAAATTAATTTTATCATCTTAAATTAATATTATTGTTACAAAAGATTTTAATAAACATTCTCAATGTTTTTAAATCTTTTTCATTATTATTAACAGTAGTTATACAAAATATATTATTATGATTAATTGGTTTTTAAATAAATTTTAATTATTTTAATTGCATCTTAAATAAAACTCATTTGAATAATTATGAAATAAAACAAGGACAAAATTGACATTTACATCAATTGCCTTCAAATCTTTTCTCATCAGCGAGTGGTAATTTGATCCTCGATCCCGCACTAGTAGAAAAATGACATTTTATAACAAACCTATTATAACGGACAAAAATTATCCATCATAATAGGGAGATATTATAACGTAGTTTTTTAAATCAGTTATAATATGAGACGCAGTGGCAAATTTGTAAATAAGTTTAAGACATATTATAACGTAGTTCTGAAAATCAGTTATAATATGAAAAGCGGTGGCAAACTTGTAAATAAGTTGAAAACCTATTATTGATGTATTATAACGAACTTTTAGAAATCAGTTATAATATCTCAGTATCCCTCTCACTCTCGTTCCTCTTTTCACGCTCCCTCTCACTCTCATTCATCTTTTCACGTTCCCTCTCACTCTCATTCCTCTCTTCCTCTTCGTCTCATTTCTCTCTTTACGTTTTCTCTCAGTCTCATTGCGTTCGTCTCATTCCTCTCTTCACGTTCCCTCTCACTCTCATTCCTCTCACGCTCCGCTGCCTCTTTCCGCTCACGCAGCTCCGCTGCCTCTTTCCGCTCACGCAGCTCCGCTGCCTCTTTCCGCTCACGCAACTCCGCTGCCTCTTCCTCGAATTCTCTGAAGTCTAACCAAGTAGGTTTTATGTTTTTCCCTAATTTGTTATGTTTTTCTTCTATTAATTTCACTAATTTCTTAGATTGGTGGGGATTGTGTTTCGTTTGGTGGAGAAATTAGCGGCGTTAACACGAGAGAGAGGTGGAGGAGGGAGCCTTATCCACAGCGGGGATTGGAGAATTTTGAAGGTAATTATAGTTCACATTCTTCTCTGTAACACTTTTCCCCTCTTTTTATCCTGTTAATTTAGTTTTCATTGATTCTTGAAGAACAAAAAATCGTGTTTTAAGTCTCGTGTGTATTGGGCATAGTAATGTTGAACTGTATTCTTCCATTATCTCTGCTACTCTTTCTCTCAACTGCCCATGCTTAAATGAATTTGCTCACTCCATATTGATTTTTTCTATGGACTATTTCTAATTAGCAGTGATCAAGGTAAAATCTTGAAAAGTGCTGGATGGGACGTTAGTATTGGTGGATCACAAGGTACTGGAACCCTTCGTAATTTTTCTCGACCACCTCAGTTTAGAGAGAAGATAGCTGAAGCTTCACATAATAAGGTAACCCAAAGAATCCAGAGAGTGGTTATCAAAGGGATCTGCTAATAAAAGGGCACAGTGAGTCACTTGAAAGTTCCTCACCATGATGAGCATCTGGACAATCACACTGAAGATGTAAATGACTCTTTTCATATTGATGTTTGAGTGCTATAAATTGTGATCAAGGTTAGTGTACTATATTTTTATGGTTCAGTTTGTGTTAAAGTTTTGGTGCTTCTAAGAAAACTGGTGCATGAAATCAATAAAGAATATTTTGTTTAATGCTTTGTTTTGGTGCTTCAGTTTTATGCTTTGTTCTCTACAGGAAGACAATCAAGTTGTTCAGTGATTTCCACACCTTTGCCATTATTATTGCTTCAACTTGGTTAATGTAAGATTTTTATTTTAGTTTATTTTAGCCTTTTTTTATTCATATATGACTCTAGAGATTTCTTTTGCTCCCTATAGATTAAATTTATCAGGAAAACTTCTTTTCGTATGTGTGTGCTTTCACAAAATTCTCTGTGATTAATTTAATAACTAATGTGTTTGATAAGTTAGGTGAGATGTGACAGTGGTTTAGTTTAACACCAATGGTGCCTATAATATACACAAAAGTAATGGAACAAATTGCACAGAGCTTTCCTTTGAATTTGTTCCTTTGAAGAAGAATGGGAAAACAGAGGAGTCTATATATATATATATAGGTTGTGTGATGATACTTTGAAGTAAAGTCTGTTGGGAGTGTTATTGCAGGGCACACTGAGTAGTAGTAGTAGTCTTCAAGTATATTTTTCTTGCTGCCTTTACATCAAAGCATAATACTAAGTCATATGCCTTTGATTATTAATATATAAATGTGGCATAAGATTGTGTATGGAAGAGTTCCTTTTACAGGAGCAGGAGAACCTTCACATGTAGAATGATTTTTTATACGCCAAGAATACTTTTATTTTCATGAAGATAGCTAAAGTGATTGCATATTATTTAGTTATAACTAATATTTATTATATGAAAAGTCGGCTTCAAGTATGGTAGTCTTGGATTTTGCTTTGAGCAGAAACTTGGTTATGATAAGCTTCTTTATTATGTAAAAATATACTTTTACCCACATAATTCTTTTTTATTTATTTGATTTTTTATATATTTCACTTTTTAAAAAAAAATAATTACAAAAATTCACTCTTTATAATTTTTTTACTCTTATTAAATATAAATGTGTGATAATCTATTATTATTTTTATTTTTTAAGACTCATAACGGTTATGATGTTAAACTTGTTCGATACAATTTGATCATTCTTCAAAGTAATGGAACAAATTTTAAAATATCTTTTTAGAAAATAAAATAAATCTTTTAGTATTTTCGAAATTTAGAATATAGTATTTAAAAGCTAAAAGCATGCTTTTATTCAAATTTAAAGAATAAAATATATTTTAACATTTAGAAGATAAAATATGTGGTGATGGTTAATGATTGATGTGTGAATAATAGGAGGTAGGTGGTATGTATGATTATGTGCGTATGATAGCATTCCTATATATTGTCTTTAATTTATTGTCTTTTAGGAATAAGAGTAGTATGAGGGTCATTGAGAATGAACACAACACAAAAAAATAATCTTAGAGGTTTTCATAAACGTTATTAAATAACATTTATAGTGTTTTTGAGTTGTAGCGGTCTACAAAGCCTAACGTTGTTAAATAAACGTTAAAGTGTCACCACTTTCTTGGTTTCAGTTCATTGGCACAGAACGTTAGTATGGACCGAAGTTGGATAAAATCTAAACGAACAACCGAAGAATATGAGAGAGGAGTGGAACAATTTATTGAGTTTGCTACGAGGAATGTAGCAAATAATAATGGAAGATTTTATTGTCCATGTGTGAATTGCTTGAACGAGTGGAGACTACCCATTGCAGTAATACGAGAGCATGTTTTGTGTGATGGGTTCCTAAGGAGCTACACCAAGTGGACATGGCATGGTGAATTAGTAGAAGTGCCAATAGCACATGTGTCTCAAACTGAAGCAGAAGAAGTGGATTTGGTTATGGAAGATGGTTTGGAGCAAATGATTCGTGATGTTGGAGATGATGTCTTTGCACGATCACATATGTATGAAACTTTGTGTAGTGATGCAAAAATGCCTTTGTATTCAGGGTGCATTAAGTACACTAAATTGTCGGCAATATTAAAACTATTTAATGTGAAGGCAAGAAATGGGTGGAGTGATAAGAGTTTCACCGAATTGCTTGAATTAGTGAGTGACATTCTCCACCTCCACGTCATGAGAAATGGAAGAGAGCTCGCACTAAGCCATCAGGAGAATACACTTCTGAAGAAACTCGACTTGTAGCGGAGAAGATTGTTAGAAACTCATAATAAGCCTAATTTTAATTTTAATGTCTTTAGATATCTTTTTTGGCATATATTCTGTAATAGATGAACTAAAACACTATTTTTTCAGGATGACTTAGTGGAGAAAAGGTCTCAAGGGTCATTCACTCAAGAAGGCCGAGATGACATATTAGCGGTTGCCATTGGACGTCCGGAGCATCCAGGATATATCCGTGGTGTTGGACGAGGGGTAGGACTCAAGCAATTCTTTGGTGGTCCTACTCGAAAGGTTACTTTAGCACAACTTAGTGAATCCGATAAAAAGGTGTTAAGAAATGAGTTTAAGAAAGAATTGTTCCCAGAATTGAGAGATGAGTTATTGTCAGAAATCAAATCAGAGATAGCATCCTTAGGATTGACTATTCAAGGTCCACCAAAGGGGGCTTCCCATGTTGCTAGCACAAAGGGGAGTTGTCCTCTTCCTGAGGAATCAGGGGATGGTGTTGATGTCCCTGTTGATTGTGAATTGTATGTTGATGATCCCCACTGGCATTTGGTGGCTCTAGGTAAATTGCTGAATCATTGAAATCTGTATCCACATTCCTGATATTGAATCATTTTGAAAATTGCATTTAGCCTTTGAACCACAATGTTGTCTATACTTGCAGCCTCTCTATACTTGTTGCCTCTCTATATATGTGCTAAGTAAGTCATTTATACCATTTTACTCAACAATTGTCATCTTTTTTGTATCTTAGGTAAAATATATAATTTGGGAAGCACCATCCACCATGAGGCTATTAAAGATGATATGTTGCGAGTGGTGGTTGTAGATATTAAAGATTCTTCTGCTCGTGTTCCTTTGCCTAGTGAAGAGGTTCAAACAGTGGGGCAAGCTCCAGGAAATTTTATCATTTGGCCAGCCAGATTGGCAAAGCCAATTTTAGTAAGAATTTATATTCATATTTGCCTTAATTACTTATGTATTTGTTGTATTTGGATGCATATAATATTGGACTTATTTTGTGGTCAAATATAGGACGTTTCTAAGAATACAAACATTGTTACACCTCCTCAACCACAATTGTCTCCTCTCCAACAACTTGGTGCAGCGGTAGTCACAATGGGGAATAAAACTATTGAGATAGATATGCCTTCTGAACTCACATGCAAGACTACTACCACCACTTTATATGTATGTCATAGGGATATTTGTGAAATTGTCATTGGTAATGATCTCCTCTCTACAACAGTTCTACAACTTTGGAATTTGTAAGTAAACCTTTACAAACCATGGAAATACTATCATATTGCATTCGTGTATTTATTTGAACATTATTTGTTGATATTGAAGGTATTTGCATCACCTCTGCATCGAGAGAAGGAATGCTACTATCTATGGATTTCTTGATCCTGTTATAATTCAAACTGTAGGAAATAAATCAGAGGAGGTGCAAAAGTACTTGATAGACATGTTTGAAAAAGCTGGTAAAGAGGTCTATTTAGCACCTTACTTGCATAAGTAAGTACATAATTTTTTAATTTTTCATGAGTAGTTTAAAAGTTTCTTTTAATTAATATTATTCTAACTTGTAGGGGTCATTGGCAATTGCTAGTTATTGTTCCTGATCGTTCTCTTGTAGTTCTCTTATGTTCCTTGCATAAGAAAGCTAACACATTGTCCATCAAAAATATATTAGAGGCGTAAGTTTTCCTTTTTATTTTGATTCCTTCCTATATTATTATTATTATGATGTGATGGATGTCAAACTTTTGTATAGGTCTTTGGAAGCTCATTCAAGGTTGCGGGGTGTTCCATCTATTTCTAGGAAGAAGATGCAAATAATCACACCTAATGTAAGAGAAGTTCACCTTCTTTGTTTTGTGTTTTGTGATTGTTATTTTTATGAGCAATTGGTTCTGTTGTTGGTTTTGTGAAATTTGGTTTAGCAAAATATACAGAGCTACATGGTGCAAAGGCTAGCTAGAGTATAATCTGATATTTTGTGTCTTTGATTTGAATGAGTTTTCATTATTTGTATTTAATTTGCAGTGTCGACGTCAATTGGGCAGCTATGAGTGTGGGTATTATGTAATGAAACACATGCATACCATTATTTGTACAAACATTATTGAATCATGGAATAAGGTATTAAAATACTAACTAAATACTTATCCAACTATTCATTACAATATTGTTTTAACTCTATTATTTTATTTGTAGATCTTTAATGATTCATCTCCCATGGAAGCTGCAGACATGGAAGAAATTAGAAGGAACTGGGCTTCTTTTATTTTAAGTGTTAGTAGAAACTTGGCTACACTTAAATAGTGTATGTACATTAATGTAATATTTTGGATTTAATATATAGTTTCATGTATAAATGATGTATTAAATATTAGACTATTTAATATTTGAAATGAATTCTATTTTGTTAGTTTCAATAAATTTGTTTATTTAAAGCTATATTTATTATAAATGGATTGGATGAGATGATAATACAGGAATATTATTATAATTTCATTGGATGTCAAATTTAATAATCAATTTTTTTTTTATAAACATTTATTATAACGTACTAAGCAATGTATGATATGGTATGTTGATCACATATTATAACGTACAATAATATATACGTAATAATATATAACATATTATAACGTACAAAATTTTCTACGTTATAATATCTTCCACCTATTATAACGGACAAATGCAGAATTTGTTATAATAAACTGCACATATTATAACGTACTTCAGAAACTACGTTATAATATGTTGAACATATTATAACGTAAATTTTTTCTACGTTATAAAATGTGCAGACTTACTATATCGCCCAGAACTATATCCCCAGTAACTACGATATAAAATGTCATTTTTGTACGTTATAAAAAGTCATTTTTCCACTAGTGCCGCAAATCACCTTATTTTCTTATTTTCAAATAGGTGCAAGTAAACATGAATTTATGAAAGAATCTGTCCTTTCCAATCTTCTTAAACAATAAAATCAGTGCAAGTTAACACTGCCATTAGAGACTAAATGGATTTAAACTCGCGTATACACACACATATTTATTTGTTTGTACGTGTTTTTTTATTAATAAATATACATTATATTAACATATATTTAAATATATATTATATTAAAAAATATTTAAATATGTATTATATTAAAAGATATTTAGAGATTGAGAAAAAATATATTTTTAATTTTTTAATTAAATATTGAATAGAATAAATATAAAAAATTATTAATAAGTTTAGAAAGTTGATAAAAGTAGATTTTTGTAAAAACATATATAACATGTTAAAAATATACACTAAACTAAAGGATGGCCTATGCAAAAAAAATTTGTGAAGTATATTTGCTATAAATATGAATCAATATATGGACATATTGATCTAATATGAATTATTAGACTTGTCTAATCAATGCATTATTAGATTCATCTAATATTTAATGTTAGACTCATTTAATAAGTATATAAACACATTCGTCTAAAGTATAATATTAAACTCATCTAATGTGTGTGAACATGATCGTCTAATCAGATAATGAATATAATTGTTTAATATGTATTAATAAGCTCGTATAATAAGTGTATAAATAGATTCGTTTAATGATTATTGCTAAACTTATCTAATTATGCATGGTTAAACTCATCTAATATGTGTTGTAAGACTCGTTTAATTAATTTATGGACAAACTCACCTAATGCATATTCTTAGAATTGTCTACTCATTACAAAAACTCTTGGAATTACCAATGAAATTTTATGGACAAAAATAAATATGCCGGTAAATTTGAATTATCGATAAATTTTATTAATAAATGTTTTAAATTTTAATTACCGACTAATATTTCCGTTAGTAATACATATTTCATTTATTGATGAATTTTTTCATTAATAAATCTAATGATAACACATTTTATTTACTAAAATAAAAATTCGATGGTAAATCCTTCGATAATATATATTTTATTTATTGACGAATTTTTCTATCAGTAAAATTTCTCAATAAATGAAAATTTTCTTACTTGAAGGGAATCCACTAATATACTGGTTCGGTTATCACAAGCCTACATTCAGTCCTCATTCAACAACCTTAGTTGAAAGAAATCCACTAATAATGATTTAAGTTTATATTAATACAATGACAACCCTCAATTGCACTCCTCACACCACTAAAATCAAAATAACAAGTACAAGAGATAAAAACACTGAATCTCTTACAAATCATAAGAGCAATACCAGCTCTCAAACCTGACTATACTTACACAGGTATCCAATACACAAATTGATGAAGAACCTGATCTAAATACACTCTCTAAAGTGTAAATTGAATCAGAAACAATGAAGTCCAAATTTCTTGAATGAAATCTTGCTATGTAATCGCCAAGAAAGCTTTGATTCCTCTAAGAACAAGTCTTTAAGAGCACCTATATTCAAAACTCAGAAAATTTGTTAGTATGTCGAAAACTAAAATGTTACTAAATCAAGTCTTAAGTCAAGTTTATATATAAAATTCAAATCCTGACGCAGAATAATCGATTATGTTATTTACATAATCTATTATGTTTTTCTCTCTGTTTTAACAGATTATCTCATGTTAGTAATCGATTATTTGAACACTTATGTCTATAATTGCTTCTTCTAATAGTCTTAATAGATTAGGCTATCTGTGTAGTGGATTAGACTATGTTTTCTGTTTTAATCGATTATCAAAATTTTGTAACTGATTATATTGACACTTAGCCTCATTAGTCATCCATTTGTCGTTCTTAACAAATTATATCACTTATATAACAAATTATGGCATTCTCTATATTTTAATCGGTTATGTAACTTATATAATCGATTATAATAAAATGATTTGTCCTTGTTTAACTTTCTAAGTGTTTTGGCTTAATCTAACAGATTATTACACTTATGTAATCGATTATTTATACTAGAGACTAGATTTCTAATCTGTTTTAGGCTTGATTCACTCAACATTAATGGATTCAAACATCTAGCACTAACATGTTAAAGATATAAACATTTGTTATGTCATTTTGTTGTGCAATAAACCATTATTAATCATGTAACCTATTCATCATCAAAAACTAAGATGCAAAGAAGCTAAGCTCCCCTATCAACAATCTCTCCTTTTTTTATGATGACCAACAAAAAATGATGTTTTCCATTTACTTTTCCCCTTTGGGCATTAGCAAAAAATGGCAGAACAATCAAGTATAATTGAATTCACATGTGCAAAATATCAAAACAACTTACAAACGAGTGAAGTATGTGATGCTCCCCTTATCAAAAAGAGTAAATGCACTATAGAATGGTATGAGAAATTTATGAATGATGTCAAGATAAAGAGAGCAGCTTAAAAGTATTATACCAAATTCATGTATCAAAGTAATTTGACTTGTATCAGAGTAAAATTTGCTTAAAATAACAATGATAATACCATAATATCAAATGCTAAGTATGTTAAGTACACTTTGGAATGTTTAAAGCAAGTATGATTTGCAAATTTAAACATATATAGAGTATTATATCACAAATGTTATGTATTATGCAGCAAAAATCATTATATGTATACCAACATAGTTTATAAGTGCATAAATTGACTCAAAATTATGCATATTTCACTATGTATAATGGAATTCAAATTGAAATTGTATTGTATGCAACATATAATATGGATTGCATTCAAAACATGTACTTAATAACAACTTGAACTTGTGCAACAGACCAAAAATGCAGTTAAATGTGCACAAAACAAATTGATCACCTAACCGATTACATTAGTAGCTTAACAGATTAAAATCTACATTAATGGTCATTTAATCGATTATACCATCTGTAATCTGTTAAAATGTACAATATTGGTCTGAACAGAGCATATTGATACAAAACCTTTTTCACTTAAATTTTGACCTACAGAATAACTTTCTCAATACCATACAACGTTAGTGTTGAAGTGCAATATATATGCAGTAGTTTATTCCATTATTCATGGCCATTGAATGATAAAGAACATTTAATCATGGTACCAAGTGCTAAATATCATATTAACTATTCTATAACATAAATAACTTGGTAGTTTAATGTATTCAAGCAAATACAAATTAATTTAATCAATCATTCATGAAAGTATTATAAATTTTTATGAATGTAACAGAATGTAATACTAAAATGCTTTAGAAACATATGATGCACAACTTAGATCAAGAATGACTAATTCATTTATGATAGTATAAAACCTTTTCTTTGATAGAGGTTTTGTAAAGATGTCTGCCCATTGATGTAATGTATCTACAAATTCAATTTTGCAATCACCCTTTGATACATGATCCCTAATAAAATGATGTCTTACTTTTATATGCTTGGTTTTGGAATGTAGGACACGAGTCTTGGTTAAGTTTATTGCACTAGTGTTATCACATTTCAAATGAATTTTATCAAAATAAATGTCATAGTCCTCCTATTGACTCTAGATCCGTAGTGATTGAGCACAACAACTTCTAGTTGTAATCTACTCAGCTTCTATGGTGGATAGAGCCACACAAGCCTGTTTCTTTGAATGTCATGTAATTAATGAACATTCAAGCAAATGACAATTACGTACCACTATTACTTTTCCTATCTAGCTTGCATCCACCAAAATCAGAATCATTATATCCTTCTAGGGATATATTTGTACCCCTAGGATACCATAGACCTAATTGATTAAGCGAAGAGGGAAGCCTATTTGAAAGTGAAAATATCTCTCTAAATCAGATTTTAACTGATTATATTTTTAACGTAATCGATTATATCACATACAGAACATGATTTCAGCAAAAACAGAGAAGACAACCTAATTGATAACGGCTTAAAATATCGTTATCTATGATGTAATTTTTATACTAAATGCACCCCTTTTGACTTAGAAACTTGCTTTAACTCATCTTTTTGCTTTAGTTTTGTGAATAAGAGAGTTGAGGTTGAATTTGATGCTTTTATGATTAATTCCCTTTGTTTTGATAGAAAATGAGTTAATAAAGGAAGTAGAGATGAAGTGCTAAGGAGTTAGATCTCAGAAAGGCCTGGAAAAGCACTTGAAGGAAGGACAGTATGAAGCTTGGGCGCCCTGCAGAGAAGCTCAGGCGCCCTGCAAAGAAGCTTAGGCGCAGAAAATCGACGTTCGTCGCCCGGGCGCTCTCCTAGGCCGCCTGGGTATCCGACCCTGAAGCTTGGACGTCTAAACTGGAGGCTCAAGCCCTACGAAAATCGACGTCCACCGCTCGGGCGCCCTAAATGGGGCGCTTGAGCGTCGTGTTTCGCGGTTCAGGCCCAGTTCTTGCTCTGTTTCGACTCTTTTGGACCGGGCCCTGTTTCTACTCTTTTTCGACTCTATTTAAAGGACCCAGGCGCTCTAGGTTTTGTATCTCTGGCGAGAGCATCACAACACCACACTCTTCCACTCTCTGAAGGTGGATCTGGAGGCTGGAGCCTCCATCCTCTACTTTTAGGGTTTCACTATCTCATACTTTTCCATTATTCATCTAGTTTCTCCATTTCTATGGGGAACTAAAATCTATTTGTTGTTGGGGAATGATGTAACCTTGTGAACTCTCATGTATTTGAATTGATTCTTAATCATATATGCTTTTTCATTAATTGTTAGGGAATTCATCTGTTTCAATGCTTGCTTTATTAACTCATTTAGTAGCATGATTTTTGAATTGCATGAGTGTCGGGAGGTTCCTTACAATTCAGGTTCTTGTTAAATTCTCCCAAGGGTAATATTTCTCAAGGATGAGGGTATAAGTACTTGGTCGTCTTAAGCACTTGATCTTTAGACTTAATTTTCTAGGAACGTTAGGAATTGCATGAACTAAGAATTAAGGCAGACTTATTGCGCTGAGGGAGCGGGTTCTAAGTAATTTAGTGAGTGACGTTAACATTAATGTAAAAAGAAGAATTCTTATATACATGAGAGTCCACTTGGTGAAATCAAACCCTAACAGCATAATCATCTCATTTTATAAACAACATCCATTCATCGTTGTGTTCTCTGCTATTGATCAATTGCATTCATATTTAATTTTCTATCTTTGCATTTTAAACCAATGATCTCTTTTTATTTAAGTCTTAATTAATCGAGTTATCACACAACTGTTTAGTGCCGAGAGTCCTCTGGGATATGATACTTGTGCGATTCGATACATTTGTCGATCCATCAACAAGTATTTAGTTTCGTTTCTGGAGATCAAAAATATTGTTAACAAGTTTTGGGCACCCTTGCTGGGGACTCACGGTTTAAACTATTCTATTTGTGTGATTCTTAATTAATTTTGGCTTTATTCTATTTTACTTTATTTTATTTTATTTTATTTTATTCTATTTTATTTTATTTCCATATCTTTTATTTTTATTTTTATTTTCGTTTTTGTGCTAACAATATTTTCTAGGGTTTTGTGTCTAATGCTTGAAGTATGTAATTCAGACAAGAAATTAATTATGTGGGCACTCAATTCCACCAAGGTACTTTCGACCACTAGTGGGAACCTCACTCAAGCATAGATCAAAGTCAATTTGGACATGTTGTCGAACAATTTTATAGAGAACCAGAACAACAATAGCAGCAACAACTCTCTATATCAGAAAGATGGGCTAAGATAGATGACACACTTCAACAGTTAATGTAGATGTCTGATTCTCATCACAAAAGCACTCAAGCTGCCAAACAATTTGATAGGCTGCCACAACAACAATGGTAGCAACAACCCTCTATATCAGATAGATGGGCTAATATGGATGGCACGCTTTAACAATTCATACAGATGTCTGAGTCTCATCGTAATAACACTTAAGCAACATGCAGAAGGATGGAGGCGCATTGTAGGTTCGTAATTCAGAAGCTGGATGATTTTGGGGGCAATATGGAAGTTAGCCCTAAAGAGGAGTGCAACGCCGTTATCACTGAGAGTGTCAAGTTTTTAGATTAGAGAAAAATAAAGACAAAAGAAGAAAGTTTAAGAAAAAAAAGAGAAGGATGTAGAGGAAAAGAAAGAAAAAGAAGAGAGTGAGAGAAAAGAAAAGGAGAGAGAAGAAGAGGAAGAAGATAAGAGAAAAATAGAAAGAAAAGTAAAAGAAAGTTTGAGTGAAAAAGAGAAAGATAGAGAGAAAGAAGAAGAAGAGAGTGAGAGAAAAGAAAAGGAAACATATAGGGAAGAAAAGAAAAAGAGAGAGGAAGAGGATAAGAAAAAAAAAGAAAGAATTATATGAAAAACCTCTTCTGCCAAAGAATTATTCTAAGGAAGAGAAGGAAAGACAGTTTGAGCAATCCACTGAAATCTTCAAGGAATTGGAGATTAAAATTTTTGTGACTAAGACATTGCAATAGGTACCCGGTTATGTTAACTTCCTGAAGAAATTCAACAAAAAGAGAAAAAGTCCAGAGGAAGAAACAATTGAGGTATAGAGCAATTGCAGTGTGATCTTGTAGAAGGCACTTCCTCCAAAAGCTAAAGATCCGGGAAGTTTCAATATCTCCTGCACTATTGGGATTCATGAAAGAGGGAAAGTCTTAATTGATTTAGGGTCCAGTATCAACTTGATGCCTTTATCTATACTTGAAAAGATTGGTCGTCTTGAAGTCAAGCCTACAAAGAGGAAGATGTTGAAGATAAGTTGGTGTGGAGATAGAAAGGAGAACACCAAGATTAAAGTTGGAATTGGGTGATCCAGATTGAGCTTAATGGTGTCAAGCTAGTGACGTTAAAGAAGCGCTTGTTGGGAGGCAACCCAGTCTCTGAATTTTATTTTTTGTTTTATTTTGTTTTATTTATTATTTTATTTTTTCTTTTTAATTTAGTTTTGTGGTTTGGATTTGATTTTGTTTTTGTGTGTTTGAATTTTTTTTAGGGTTATATGCTACTTCTGATGGCAGTAATGACAACATCTACTAATGGATGCTTCTAGAACATCTACTGATGGATGTTGCTATGATGAACATGATGAATGACAACATCTACTGGCGGATGCTGCTATGGAAAGGATAGACATCTACTGGTGGATGTTAGGTGATTAGGCATCTACTGATGGATGCCGATAAAGATGAAAGCGATTGGTGTCTATTGAGGGATACCAATGAAGATAAGAAATATTAGCATCTACTGATGGATGCTATGTGATTAGACATCTATTGATGGATGTTACTGATAGCATCTACTGATGGATGGTATGATGATGAAGATTAGGTTAAGCTAGTGACGTTAAAGAAGCACTTACTGGGAGGAAACCCAGCTTTCTAAACTTTTCCTTTTGATTATTTGTTTTATTTTTGTACTTTGCTTAAATGAATTATTTTTCTTTGATTCAATTGTGATTGTTTTGTGATGAGTATTGCTTTGTGAGATTCTGGTGTATGGATTGATGTTGGGATGATGCATGATGTAATAATATGCAAGTGATGGCTCACAATGTATGAAACAGGTGCTTGAGGTAAAACTTGATTGAGACATTGAGCATGATATTTTTCTGAATTCTAGAACTTAAGAGTTTACCTGTGTGAGTTTTGGGCTTCAGAGTTGTTATAAATAATTGTTATTACTTTGGAAGCATGAATAATTTTGTCCAAATTTTATGCGATTGAACTACTTGCTTGCAGGTTTCATATGATCAAGACCATCTTTTGTTATCACTTATTCTTTTAGCCTTCATAGAAAATTGTTATCCATTAAAAAAAATAATTTGTTTTACCCTTTGAACCTTGAGCCTTATGCACTTTTGAAAACTCTGATTTTAATTCTTTAACTTGAGTTGAGTTGAGAATATTTCCAATAAACAATCTTGGTACCAACGTGGTACACTGCGTAATAATCCTTTAACTCAACTGAACTAATCAACAAATGTTTGTATTCTCTTCAGAATGCGCAATCAAACAGATTGCTTACAAGTCTTTAGACGGTTACTCTCACAGAAAGGATATATGTTCAGTACAACTGAATCTATAGACTCGCAAAGTGTTTTTATGTCTTCTCTCTTCTTACAATAGTAAGCTTATATAACAATGAAGTTTTAGAGTGTTTCTAGACTTGAGTTTTTTCTCTTCTCAAATATTTTCCGAGTTCTTGAACTCTTCTATGCTTTTCTCATATCACTTTTGTTGTTTTTGAATGTTGAATATTTAATGACATTTAATGCCTATTCAAAACAACAAAGTGGTTTTTACATTTTCTACCGTTCACGTAGGATTTTATCATTTAAGCTTCTCACTAAGATGTCAAGCATTGATTAAAGACTTATGAAGTAGATCATTTAGCTCATGTTATCGTCTATTATGTATAAACACTTTTTAAGTCCTGCTTTATTCAAGAAGTGCATTTAACAAGTTATCTTCTATCACAAGTGTTTGGAATATTAATTGAGACTTTCAAAGTGCTTTCTGAAAATATTGTCTAGAAAATTTTACCTTATTAACTAAGTTAAGAGTGTGATTGATTATGGTCTGGTACAATATAACTTTTGTGTGTAGCAAGACTCTCATTGACACTTAAACTTGAGGATCGTTTAGTTGCATCCAGTTTATGCCTAGGTAATCTTTTAAGACTTCCTAGTTTATGCTCATTTCGTTTAATGTTGTTTTGTTAAACTTCAAAACATATGAGAGTGTTTATACATTTTAATCTTATAGACGATTTTGTCTTAACAAAGCCTTACGGTTAGAGTCACCATGCCTACTCCACAAAAGCTTCATGGTCAAGGTCATCATGCCTACTCCACAAAAGGCTTATGGTCGTGATTTGTTTCCCATGCTTTTCAAAAGCCTTACAAGTAAAAACTTTGTCTATTCCACAAAAGCCTTACGAACAGAGCACTATACTTAGCTCAAGTGAAAGCCTTACAAGACGAAATGCAAGTTCTCCTTTTTCCAGCTCATCAAAGCCCTTTGGATGAAAAGGAATCAACTGGCTTTACGGTTATAAGATAAAGACATAACACATAAACATGCATTTCAGCTTTACACTAAACATACAACATCACTCCAACACAAGAGTAGAATCAAAATCTAATATCACAACCATGTTCCAACACAACACGACAAACCCACTCACAACTTGGCCAAACCCACTCATAACTTGGCCTGAACATGCACAACTAAAAAAAACATCAAACACAACTCAATCATGAATAAATATAGCTCTGAAAGACAATAAAACAACTCGGTATGAAAACATCACAACCCGACCAACACCTCAAACAGCCCGACAATCATCATAAACTGTTTGACCAAGATAAAAATTCTCCATACCTACCTCAAAAACACCCAAAACAAATCTAGAACCGCGAAACCGATATCCAAAACAACTTAAACAAAATAGTCCGGCTAGCCTAGGCCGACCACCTTACAACTCGACCAACCTAGCCACCACACAGCTCGGACAACAGACCACCTCTAACTCGACCAACCCGACCACTATCCACACTAACCACCTTATAGCTTGGCTGACAACACACCACAGCACACCCGAGCCTAACCTTTAATAGCTCGGCATACACTGTGCAACCTGGCATGAACACTTAGCAACTCATAAATATTGTGCACCTTGGCTTGACCATTTAACAACTCAGCAGCATTGTTAAACAACTCGGTTACAATATTAAAGCACCTAAATAGCACGTCTTAACAATCTAACTAATGTGGATTGAAACTTAAGAACATGGAAAATATTTCATAGTTCATGAATTTAGCACATTAAACCCAACTTAAGATACCCAACACTGCATAACCTGGCTTAGCCTATTAACATCACAGATCAACACCCAAACATAAAGAACAACACAAGACATGACAACTTAACAACTCATATTTAACTTAACAAAACCTCCAGTAATAGAAACAACTCAGTACACTTGATAACAACTCGATTCTGATTAACAACCATTTGTTCAAGCTTAACCAACATGGTTCAAAACTGAAATAATGCGGATTAACACGTAACAGCATGGTTCCCATAAAATACCACTCAAAGTATCATAGATCAACAACTTAACTAAAACAAATTCATGATAAACACCTCAGAATCAAACTGGTCAGCACAACTTACTTATATTAACACCGATTCAACTTAAAAGACAATCTGAATCCATTTACATACAACTCAGTTTGGACTTTAACCACATAGATCCTCTGAAACACACAAATTAAACTTTGAACAACATGGCCACTACTCTTATAACAGTTTAGTTACAACCATACGTAACATAGATAAAAACATATACAACATGAAGCTTAAACAACACAATTTCAAGCCTGCACCACAACATTCGCGCTTAACACAAGATTCACATCTAACACCATACCTTCATCACTTTTCATAACCATGCATCAGTTTCAAATATAGTAACTCCTATGCATAACTAATAAATCACTAACATCTTAAGCATTGAACCATAAGGCCGAAAATCATATATAACATACCCTAACTAATCAACGTGACTAAAACTATAACTAAAATGCTTCACCAATTATCATACTTAAATAACAGTTTATTATATGCACATAGACATCAACACACATGTTCATTAATCCGTTATTCTACATCACCAACTATCTATACATATAACTACTGGACCAAAGCACAAGCACTCATAACCCAAAATTCACGTATAACTATATTTATATAATGTACTGACAGTAACCTATCCCAATCCATTGACACTTCTAAAACAGCATATAACTATTAAATTTTATATCAGAATCATCAAATAATATCTCCCTTCAAATATACCAATCATTACAAACATTATACTACACCACAAAGATCAGAATTCCTAAAACAGAGAATAGTCACGTACCTGGTCTCCCAGTTCCTATATTCAACTTAAAATATTAGAATTCATCTCATACCCATCAATAAACCCATTGCACGACTGGTCAAAACAACAGAGAATTATACTAGAGAAACACACAAGGGTTAATTAACACCAAGTTATATACAAGTACATCCATCCATGGACATCACATAAAAAATTTGCATAACAAAAGCAAGGTCAATCCTCTTACCTTTGATTCTCCTGAGCCTCTTCTCCTTCCACAGATAGCTCTTCTACTGCACCAACCCATTCTCCCAGCCGTCACACTTTCATGCTTGCTAACCCTCAAACATGCTGCCTCCCTCCTCTCTTTTCCAGAATATTATAAAAATCTCATTATATTAAATTCAGGATTGATTATGATGCCAACTTTACTTTCTAGCCTCACTTTCATGGTAAAGCCTGATTCCCCTCTACAGGTTAATTTGCACGTAAAAAAATGTGATTGATTGCTCGTTACAAATCTTTCTCCTTACTTATCATAATAAACTTTAAATACCTATGTGTGTGTCAAGATTCAATGCACCTGTTATTTGCTCATCCACTGGAAAAACATGACAAAAAAAAGTACACCTAAGCTTTAATACAAGTTCGAACCCTCTATCTCAAACACAAACAGCACCAAACCAAAACAAGTATCACATTCATCTTTACTGTAACAATACATAACAAACTATATACATGTATTAATCACGTCAATGAATAATAAAATAATTTAATAAAGCATCATGTGGACCTCCAGCAAATCTACCGATATCCTCCTCTATGTCAGAAACATCTGCATGCTCCTCCTCCTCAACATCATCGTCAGAAGCCTCAAATGTCTCCTCCTGAACATTGAGCCTCATAGGTCTCATATGTCTGCTCCTCAAATACTCGCTCCTAAGCTATAGGGTCATCCTCAATAGGAGTTGCATGTCTTTATAGAAAGTATTTGAATGAATTGATTTTACCATTGAATTATAGTGGTATAAATATACAAATTGATAACCTAATTGGAAAGAGTAAAGGGAACAAACTCCATCAATTTAGCTCTAACAATTAACCTAAATCAAGGGAAAGTAGATATACAAAAATTGGCTAATAAAAACTAATTATTATAATTTAAAACTAACTATTATAATTGATATCCTCCCGCAAGTTCGATGATCTAGAAGAGAGATGCAACTTGGACAATAATGAGTCAAACCGAGGATGAAGCAAAGGATTTGCGAGTATATCAGCAACTTGATCATTAGTAGACACAAAGGACACCCGAAACTTGCCTTTTCGAACATTTTCACGAACAAAATGATAGGCTAAGGCTATATGTTTCATCCGAGAGTGGAAAATAGGATTAGAGTTGAGAGTTGTGGCACCAAGATTGTCACAATAGATAACCGGATTGGTTGTGGGCATGTGACCATGTTCAGTGAACAAGGATAGGATCCATAGAAGTTCACTGGCCGTGTCAGTCAAGGCTTTGTATTCTGCTTCGGTTGAGGAACAAGCAATAGAGAGTTATTTCTAGGAGCTCCAAGAGATGAGAGTGCTACCAAGATACAACAAATAATTAGTGGTAGAGATATAATCATCCTTATCACCCGCCCAATCTGCATCTGAGTTAGCGTGGAAGGTTAACGAAGCAGTTGCTGAGATGAAGATGCCTTTGTTGCAAGAGCCCGCCAAATAACGGAGCACCCGTTTGAGGGTAGACCAATGCGTCGTTTTGGGGTGAAGCATGAACTGCGCAAGTTTGTTAGTACTGAAGGCGATGTCCGGGCGAGTAAGACTTAAGTATTGAAGACTTCCCACGAGTGCGCGATACTCAGTTGAGCAAGGTAGGAGATCACCGGAATCCTTGAGTAGTGGAGCACTAGCGGACAAGGGAGTGAATGCTGATTTTGTGTTAGCCATGCCTGATTTATGGAGTAGATCAGTGATGTATTTCTTTTGTGAAAGAAATAGTCCTGTATCGGAAGGAATTACTTCGACGCCCAAGAAATAGTTAAGACAGCCAAGGTCTTTCTTTCAGCGAAAACCGAGCAGCAAGGGTGGAAATAAGGTTGGACAACTCTGTAAAGGAACTCCCAGTGATAATGATATCATCAACATATACTAATAAATATAGTGTGGGACCTGATTTTTCGTAGATGAAGAGAGATGCATGTGCAGTTGAATTGACAAAGCCAAGAGAAAGTAGAAACACTCGAAGCTCCGTATACCAGGCGTGGGGTGCTTGCTTTAGCCCATAGAGTGCCTTTTTGAGGCGGCAAACATGATCAAGGAAACTTTTGTTGACAAAACCAGGAGGTTGAAGCATGAAAACTTCCTTGCAGCCAACCAAATTTTGAGTAGAGGACCGATTGACAAGTTCCCAAGTGTTGTTGCTGTGTAAGTGATGAACAAATTTATGAGCACCAAAATATGATGTCACAAACTTGTTTCACAATCGGCAAGTATGACCGAATCGTTCAAGTAATAAACTTGGTAAGACCAAGTATCGTTCTTCCCAAAGGACTCACGGCCTAGTTTAGTTATGTGATTTGTTGATTAGCTAAGACTTACAAACGCAATAATTGAGATTTTATATGCAAGACAGAAAATAAACATGTATGCATGAGTTTTGATCAATGGCAAAAGCAAAAGATAAACACTTTCAATGAATTATATGAATGAATATGTTGTTGGGGGTCAATTTCATCTTATCCACTCTCATATATTTTAGGAATTCAACATTCAAATCATCATTGTTAATGCCACTCTCTAAAGTACCTTTCTAGAAGGCTTCTCCCTAATCACGAGTTCATACAATTCCTAGCATTCCTAATGATTAGTTCATAGGCTCAGGAGCTTAACGACAACCAACATAATATTGGGAGAAATTCCCCGGATCTAGACTTCCCCGTACGTTCCCGTATCGACAAAACCAATAATCATGCATCGAATGAGTTAAACCATGCAAGCATTAAGCAAAGAGGAAAAACCCTAACTAATGATGAAAGAAAGCATAAGTCTTAATTAAAAGATGTAAAAACAGATTCCATATATGAGAGCTTCAAAAGATTACATTGATTCCCCAACAAACATACAGAGTTTAGTTCACCATATTCATGGTGAACCTAGATGAATTACAATGAAAGAATGAAAGAATAAACCCAATAAAGGTGAAGAGGTAGCCTGAGCATCCAAGATCCTCCTTCAAAGGGGTGATAGAGAGAGTGTTTGCCTCGTTTCTGCCAAAGATGTCTAACCTTAGGAAACCCTAAAGCTTATATATCATTCATAAATTACAAAAAGTCAAGCCCAAGCCCATTAAAGTGTCGCTCAGCGGTGGTTGCGTGACTCGTTTTCTCCCCTCAGCGGCCATTTTGCCCCTCAGCGGTCCTCCCGCAACCTTCTGAGTGCCGCTCAGCGGTAAACTGCCGCTGAGCGGTGACTTCGGCTTCTCCTTTTGCACTTTTTCATGTCTTTTCTGATGTCATCTCTCTCCTTCTTCACTTCTTTCACCAAATTCACCTTAAAACCTGCACAAAAACACTGAAATCAAGCATAAACCTGTCCAGCTCTCTTATTTCTGAAAATATAGATAAAAGTGTGATTTCAAGCTAGTTTCTAAGTATAAAGGTTGCTTTTAGTATCAATTTTAAGCATGAAAATAACAGTTTTTCAACTGTTATCAGTAAGGCGTCAAACTCAGCTTGCATAGCTGAGCGCCAATCAGGGTCGCGAAGAGCTTGGGTGATGGTGCTGGGCTCGAGTGAAGAAGAGGGTTGGACATGGAGGTTAAGCTTTTTGAGGGGTTTGACAATGTTGGTTTTAGACCGGGTGATGATGCCACCTCCATAGGTTTGGGGTCTCTTGTTAGGATTGACATTGAGTTGGGATGGTCGCACAGAACATTGTGAGGATGGTGTTGAGGTTGGAGGTGAGGGAAGGGATTCAGAGTGTCCAGTGGAGGGTTGGGCCGGAGTCGGGGAGTTAGGGAAGGATGAAGATGAAGGGGCAGCCAATATCTCCTCTGATGGGTTTAGAGTGGTACTGACATGGGTTGGATTATGGGATGGAGTATGGAGAGTTGAAGTGGGCCTTGTTGTTGCTCTGCACTCGGCCTAGCTTGAGGTACTAAGGAGTTGTACGGGAATTCAGATTCAATAAACTTGACATGGCGAGAGGTGTAGATCCTTCATGTGGCTGGATCAAGACACAAGTATGCATGTTGATCAGCCGAGTAACCTACAAAAACACACATAGCAGACTTTGGTGCAAGTTTATGGTTAGCATATGGTTTAATCCAGGGAAAACACAAACAACCAAAACACTTTAACTTATGATAATCCGAGCTAATTTTGAGTAATTTGGAATAGGGTGACTAGTACCCAAGAATTGGTGTTGGGAGACGATTTTTGAGATAGGCGGCAGTTGTCATGGTGTGAGGCCAATATGTGAGGGGCAAACCTGAGTGGTGGAGAAGAGAGAGACCGGTTTCGGCAATGTGTCGATTCTGGAGTTCGGAAATTCCATTGTGTTCAGGTGTATGAGGTGGGGTGGTGTGATGACTTATTCCATGAGTGCTTAAAAAAGGAAGGAGACCAATATATTCGCCGCCATTATCCGTGTAAAGAATTTTGATGTTGTGATGAAAGAAATTTTCAACAAGCCACTTAAATTTGGGAAACAGAGTTTGCACATCAGATTTACGTTTTATCGGATCTAGCCAAATATAGCGAGTAAAATGATCAACAAACATGCAATAGTAGCGAAGACCATCAATTGATAAAATAGGGGAAGTCCATACATCAGAGAAAATTATTTTCAAAGGATAAGATGATTTAAGAGTGGATTCATGGAAAAGAAGTTTATGACTTTTGCTAATTTGACATGAGTTGCGCTCTGATTGTTGGAATTTATTTGATCCCAAAGAAAATGTTGCTGAATAAACGTGAAGATAGAAGAGGAGGGATGCCCAAGTCTATGGTGCCATGAAGCAGAGGAGTCTATGCGGACAGAGTGGACGGACGAAGAGTTGGCTCGCCAGAGATAGAGTCCATCCACACATTAGCCATTATGGGTTGTTTGACCCGTCTGCAAGTTCTTCACATAAAAAGAGTTTGGTAAGAAAACAACAGCAGAGTTAGTTTGTTTGGTGAGTTGAGAGACAAAGGATTTTCTGTACGGATGATGTTTAAACCTGAACTGTTACCCATATACAATGAGTCTGGACCCCTGTACGGATGATGAAGTGCGAGATTGGCAAGATCATTGTTGACGTTATGCGTCGCTCCACTATTAACCAGAAAATTAGTTTGAGATGTGCCAGGAGTTGCAGTATGGACCTGAACCTGTCTAGGCTTAGCAGAATAGGAACGAGGAGGCATCGGGACACCAGGGTGTTGCTGTTGGAAGGTGTGATACTGAGAAAGGACATGGCCTTTGACATTGCACCACTGATAGCAACCAAGAAACAGTTTGCGATTGTTAGGGCGTGAAGTTGATAATGCAGAAAATTGCCCAAATCGAGTTTTGTCATAATGGTTGGGTCGAGCTTGTGCATTCAAGGCTGTCATGGGAGTAGGAACCTGTCGTTGAGCAGTAGTAAGGGAGAATTCTTGAATGAGAAGCTTCTCGAGGAGGTCATAAAAAAGAATGGCAGTGTCCCTTGCATTGACGCTGTCAATGACAACTTTGTAACTGTCGTCGAGGCCACACAAGACATGGTCAGTCATGTCTTCAACATAGACAGGAGAGACAAGTGAGGCAAGGAGATCTGCATCTTGCTTAAGAGAATGCATGTAGGTGGTGATGGATTGGATACCTTTGGACGTCGTGTGGAGACGCTCTTTTAACTAATTGAGGTGGCTGCGGGATGCCTTAGCATAGGTGCGCTGGAGAAGAGTCCAAAGATCATGTGATGTTGTTGTTTGAGACACCAGGGATGCAACCTCAGAGGACAAAGTGGTGACGAGAGCACCATATAAGACGGTCTTGTGTGTTGAAGAAGAAAAAAAAATGAAGAGGATCGTGTTAGTCTGATACCATATAGAAAGTATTTGAATGAATTGATTTTGCCATTGAATTATAGTGGTATAAATATACAAATTGATAACCTAATTGGAAAGAGTAAAGGGAACAAACTCCACCAATTTAGCTCTAACAATTAACCTAAATAAAGGGAAAGTAGATATATAGAAATTGGCTAATAAAAACTAATTATTATAATTTAAAACTAATTATTATAATTGATAGCCTTCTCCAAGCGGATGCAGTAGATCTTCTCCTAGCACATAATTCTCTCTTCGAGAACTAGATGCAGTGTGTGTTCTTGTCATTTCTGACACAAAAACATTTATTAAATAAAATCACAATTAATAAATTAAACAACACAATACATATAAAAATACTACAAGAATAATCAAATAGATATTAGTTCAATAACTATAAATAAATTAAATAAATAAAAAAATTACACAATTAATTAAAAATAAAAAAATTCAAAACAAAATCAATTAACTATAATTAAATTAATAATAATTAATTCATTAAATAAAATAAAATAAATTTTATTATAATTACGTAACAAATTATAAATAAAACAATTAATTTAAATACTATATATAAATTAATTTACAAAATAATAAATTAATAAACTAAAAACTAAAAAAAATAAAAGAAACAGCGAAGGCCTCACCAGATTTGCTATATCCGTTGAGACCTTCGCAGTTATCTTCGTCTTCTTTTGTACACAAAAAAAAAAATGCAGGCACACCATCATAGAACACAACACACATAATATGCATTCAAATACATTAATGAAACAAATTATCATGTTATTTATCATGCATACAAGCATAGCAAAGAAACCCTAACCTCTCGAGACCAAACGAAAAACGTCAAACTCCACAGCACAAACCAGTACCACCACGAATGACGCACCTCCAACACAACAAAATGGAGAAGAAAAAAAAGAAGAAAATGAAAATAAAAATGGAGAAGGGGGAAGAAGGGAATATGGTAGGAGAAGAAACGAAAATGGAGAGAAAGTGAGAGTGGGGTGAGACTACAAGAAAATGAGAGGTAGAGAATTAAAGTTTTAACAAAAAAAAGTAAAATAGGTAAATGATAAATAAAGAAAGATAATTTTAGAATTAAAAAAAAAAATTGAAGAGGTATAAGAAGCAATTGGGTGGTGAGGGTGTAACACTCTACTAACACTACAAAAATTTAAATTTTTACTGTGAGTTATTTTTTTTGTTTCTAGCGGTTTTAACCCTGGAAAGTACGTTACTTGAGGTTAGGAAAATTCCTGAGAAAAGCTGCGTCGCTAAGTAATTACCGACGGTTTTTTGAGAAACTGCCGCAATTTCCAGAAGTTTTGAAAAAATCGTCGAAATTAGCAGAATTTTGCTAGAACCGCCGGAATTAGCAGGGATTTTGCTAGAACCACCGGAATTAGCGAAAGTTTGGTTGTAACCGTCGAAACTAACCGAGGTTAGATAAAATCGCCAGTAAAACCTAACTGGGGTTAGATAAAATCGTCGGTAAAACCTAATCGAGATTCTAAAACCGCCGGAAATGTACACATATGTTTCTTCTAGTTTTTTATTGTAATAAAATAGGATTGTGATAAAATTAGTTTTAGATTGTTTTTGTCTTCAACATAATCTTTTGTGATAGAGTAATAACCTAAAGATATAATTGTGACAAAAGTTTAACTTCACTGTAACAAGGAACAAAGTCTATAAAATATTTTATTAAATTGATATCCATAATCATAAACTAACAAAACTGAGATGAGATTCGAGGTTGCATATGTTGCTTCAACCTAGATTATTGAGTTGAAACATTATTTATTCAAAATTATGCGCATCACGACTCCATAATTATCTGTTGTGAATCCACCACAAGAGATTAGTGAATGAGTTTCCACCTTCAAAAGCTGTCAATGTTCTTATGATACACAATGCTGATTGCTTATCGTAAATTCCCTCCAAGGCACAGGTCATTCCCTTCCAACTCTGACTACTTAAAGATGGAAGTGTCCATTCCACAAGCTCCTTCACATAAGCAGCATCAGAGAACAACGTCTCACTGATAGGCAACAAGGGTAGCACTTGGATTCCAAGTCTGCACTCTTTACATGTAGCAGCGGCCCACCATAATGCACTATCCCTCTTATTAGACCACAGAACACCAATTATCCTATTGTCTTTTGCAAATTCTTTATTGTACATGTTGTCTTCAACTTTCACATGCCACCAAATTTGTGTAGCAAGAATTTCCATCGCCAATAGCGTTGATCCAGTAGCAACAAGACGTGAGTCAGCATATGTTAAACCCACCAAAGCTGCTGAATAGTACGCATTCACAGCTTCACTTGTACTTTCTTGGTTCCGTCCATCATCAAAGCTTCCTCTACAATATACCAACTCATACCTACAATGCAAACACCAAAACACTTCCTTAAGGCCTTCCATTCACCATTTCAATGCCTACTTCGGTCTCTAATAACTCATATAATATCATAAGCATTATAACTTACTCATGCACTGCACAACTAAAATGAGAAAAAGAAAAGAAAAACAAGATAAATTTTAATTAGCACTCACCTTTCAGTTTTCTCCTCGATTTCTGACCCAAATTCGCAGTGAATTCTTTCATTTCTTGGTGTTTGCTATACCACTTTGACTGAGCTGAAGCAAAGAGCCAAGTGGAATTCATTTGCCTGTCGAAAAATCGTGCTGCATAGTATGACATCTTGAACCCCTGTGAGTTCATGAACGTTAAACAATCCATCAATGTAATTAATGGAAACTAGAAATAAACACAGAATATAATTTTCTATTCATAAGGAGGACTTCTCTTTTCTATTTCAAGTTGTTCTTCAGTGACAAGTTCTTAGAAGATGTGGCGAATTTTATGATATCTTTGATTTGGCTTAGAGGTTGTTCAATAAGATTTTAGAAATATGGCTTCTGATTTAATTTCCTTGCTAATTAGATTTTATCAAAATCTAGTCTTGGTCCTGCTTATCTGCTAAATTCAATTTCGTAGTTTTCACCTTCCTAGATTGGTGTAATAACGTGTTTGATTGTATTAGTTTTGCAATTTAAATTGATGACTAGGATGTGAATTTTATACAGGTTAGGGTCCTCAGAGTTTATTTTCTATAAGGCTTTGCTTAAAGAAATGAGCCTTCTATGGCCACGACATCCAATAGAAACAACATTCCATAAAATGCATACCCCAGAACATGCATTGAAGACACCCTCAGATACATGCCAAAGTAACTCTAAATTGATGTTTATTGATAATACTTTGTGAATAAATTCTTGCTCAAAACCTTTGGAGATTTGAGTTTATACGTAGTAGAAGCACATATTTGTCACCAATTTGATTAATTTATTTGTAAAACGTATACATTCAATAAATATGTTTTCCAAATAATTGCAGTTTGGTGATCTAAATAGTTAATTTTTCAGAATGTGTCTTTTAATAACTAAATTGGGTTTTAATTTATTTAAGACTTTAAGATCTAATTTAATTTTTCAAGTTGATAAAATGAAAATTATTCACCATATCATATACTAGTTACTGATATAATCCACGATTCGATAAATGTCTTGAGCATTGTCTATATGAGCAGGGGTAGTGGGAAGAAGATTTATTCTGAATTTTTATATAGCCTGTTTGCTACCAGAAAACTTACAATCTTCGTTTTTTATGCTATTTTACTAATTTCTAGAAGTGCCACTTAAGGTGTGTGTGTATATCTTCTATTTTGTCCTTTTCACTTTGAAAGATATTCATCACCTCTTTTAATCTTCTGTTGAGTGATAACTTGAATTAGGGATTTACTATATGTTTATCCTGGACATAAACAAAAAATGTTCGATGATATTTTCGCATATTATGTCAAATTCAAATTTATGAGAAGTGTTAAGAATATGGTTTTTCAGATACACTTGAAAAATCAAGAAAAAAATCATTAGTAAACATATGAAACCCACCAATTTTAACTGATATGGTTTACTTAAATTATGCAGAACAATACTATATTTTTTAGTATTCCTTTTTGTTACTGAAACTTTTGACTTCATATAACTATACCATCTACATGATGGCAGTCACATTAGCCAGACTTATCGAACATTAAAAGTTGCAATGACCATAATTTAAAACCTTATTCTATAAATATAACTAACCAGAACCCATGCAACATTCCACTATGGAGCCACGCGGAATCAGGACGATGGAGCCACCGCGCCGGCCGCATGTCCCATACAATATTCCACGATGCCTCTCCCTTCAGGTAATGGTTGGTCCGAATCAAAACCGCAATCACCTGTGAAACACCACAAAACCCATTTTTCATCAGCGCCTTTATAACCATCTCCTTCAACATCATGCCTCATCTTTTAGGCAACCACGAGACCATCATGGTCATTCTCCACCTTTCGAGCAAGTCGCGAGCCTTAATTGCAGATAATCCCAAATTAGAAACAAAAAGCTCCAAATCTGAGTTCGAACCAGACCATCGCGAAGACAATCACCTTCATCGCAAGCTTCATTTTCACCACCGCAAGCCACTGTGAAATAGAGATCCTCCATCATCATCCCCACATCGTCGTCGCGAACCTCTGACAACCAACCACCACACAGCGCCATCATAGTCTTTCTCTCGCAAAACGCGAAGCTCTCGAACCCAGTCCTCGTGCCTGCATGACACCTGCAAATCTAAATCAAAATCGCGAACTAGTGTGGTTACATGTTATTTTATTTTAAGTCAAATAGAAAACGAGCCGGTGCGAAAATGAGCAGGGAAACGAAACAAACATTTCTTTAATAAAAATATATTTTTATTTTGTTTGCGGCTTTCTATAAAACCGCTGAACATTTATAGGGTTTCCCGCCGAAAATAAACTCCTGTTATAATGTATTTTTTTTAGTGTAACAATGATTAATAAAAGATAATAATACATTTTTTTATTTAATTACATCTTTCTCTCTTTAACAACTTTTTTATATTTTAATCGTTTTTTGTTTCCTATCACATTTTACTTTCAAAACAGTACTAAACGAAAAACAAAATCATTCCCTCCATTTAAAAAACTGGTCTCAAAACAAAACAAATAGGTTTTTTTGTTGGCAAAAAAAAAACTATCCTTGTAAAATAGAAAAAATTCTTATGAAAATCTGAAAATTAAGAGCAGCTCCACCTTCTCCACCAAAACGACCGGCAGCGTCGCATCCCTTTTCCGGCGATGGCCAATCCACCCGAAACTTCTGAGGAAAACGAAACCCTCTCTCTCCGTACCCTCTGCAACATGAGGTCCCTCCTCCTCCACCCTTCTACATCAAAAAGCACCGTCTCCCACATTCTCCAAACCCTAACCAGCTCCCCACACCCCACTACTCACTCCCTCAAGCTCCTCTCCGACGGCGCTTCTCGCCACCCCGACCTCGCCCCCACCATGGCTCTTCCCACCGCCGAATCCTCTCCCCGCCTCGCTGTGGAGGCCATCGCGTCCCTCTCGGGCCTCCATCTAGACGACGCGCGCTTCACGTCGCTGTGCTTCGGCGCCTCCGTGCCCGCCCGCGCGTGGATGCTCAGGAACGCGGGTTCGAGTTTCGAGGTCCGACCTGGCTTGCTGTTGGCGGTGCTGCTGGGGTTCACGAAGGATCCTTACCCTTACGTTAGAGACGCGGCGCTTGAAGGGCTCCTCCGATTCATCGAGCGCGTTGGAGAGTTGAAAGACGTTGGTTTGGTCGATGCTTGTTACCGACGCGCCGTTCAGTTGCTTCGGGACTTCGATCCCTGCGTAAGGTACTCTGCGGTTCGCGTGGTAAGGTTCTCTTCTGCTATCATTTTCATCGCCATAGACTCTTCCTCCTTTACTCTGCCTCTTCCAATAATTTCTTTACTTCATCAGAGATTATTTTTACTGCTTTGCCCTTGTAACGGGAAAAAACTAATATTTTAACTTAGACATTCTACAAACTAAATTACATAATTTAAATTTATGATAACTTTTGGATGCAGGAATTATATATAATAAAATTTTAATAGATAAATATTCTCCTATATAATTGTTTTAGTTTAGATTTAATAAATTATTAAAATTATTTTATGTGGTTATTTTTAATTATTTGAATTTTGGAGAAAGAGTAAATTATGAATAAGAGGGTGAAGAAGATCAATTGTGAGACGTAATTTTTGGTTGGTTGATCAAGAGTTTGTGTGAATGCACTTCTAAGTGAGTGAAAAAAAGAGAGAATGATGAAAGTATTTAATTTGATTTTACTGCATGATATTCTGCAAAAACGAGATGGAGTTTAAGAATGAAATATGTGGTCTATTAATAAGTGCTTGCATTTGAGAATATAAATTAACTATTGTAATAATTAATTGAATGTTTTGAATTTAAAGTAAGATAATTTTAAAGATTTGTGTTGTCCATTAGTTCTTATCCAAAATAATCATTATATAATTTGATTAAATTATATATAAGCTAATTAAATTTTAGAAAAAAACTGGGTGATCCTGTTTTCTCTCCAGGAAGCATAAAGACGAAGAAAGCCAAATTCGGTCCTGACCAGCCATGTTACCACGACTATTTGGTTATGCTGATAAATCCTGCAACTAAAGTTTAGGTATTTTTTTTAGGATAGTTAGTTAACTTGAAAGGAGATTTTAAGTTTGAACACGAATTCCTTAAAGGTGACTTTCAAAATATTTTTTTGGACAAATTTTTAAAATGACCTTATATTACCAAAGTATATTTCAATTATACAAGTTGTCAATATATAGTGATGCCCATGATCATAGTATTTCAGTCGGTTAATACCATGAAATTGGTCTTCTAAGTGGACCAAAGTAATATGATAGCGGCATTTATCTGCAATTTGAAGACCAATGGATATATGAACGAAGGGTCGATATGATGTGGAAGTGCTTTTAGAATGGGAGTATGTACTGCATTTAAGATTAATTTGATATGACCTACATCACCAACAGACAATGCCCAATGTGATGTAGGGAATACTTTTGGATGACTAATTAAACGAGGTGTCAAGTCCTTTTTTATTATTGGTAGATATTGTGTTGCGGAAATATTAGAAATGAGAAAATCTGATATTTTAGTATTAGTGTCAATCAGATAGTGTTCTTGTTGAGTTCAGTCAATTGTCGAATGATTAATATTCTGTTTTGAGCTAGTTGATGGTGGTAAGTCTTTGAATGATGTATGCTTATATATTCCAGGTGGCTTCATGGGGTATGATGTTGACAGCTTCTAGCTCAGAGATGAAAGCCTATTGGTCCAATGACGTATTTGCCAAGGTGTAGTATTGGGCTTCATATGTTTCAAGTTTTTTGGTGTTACGTATCTGTTTTAGTTTTCTAGAATTTCGGACAGTTGTTGCTTCAGTATGACGTAACTCATTCACAGTATGTATGTTCATATAGCTATGCTCCATGGCAAGAGATATGAATATGAAGGTTAGAGTTGAAGCATTTAATGGCCTCAGAAAGATGGAAATGGTATCGGAGGATCTTCTTTTGCAAAGTTTAGCAAAGAGAGTTTCAGGACGTGGAAAGCAAAAGGAAACCGAGAGTCCGAGCACATCTGAACAATGTGTCATGTTGGCAAGTAGTGTTGCTGGTGCACTAGTTCATGGACTTGAGGATGAGTTCTTTGAGGTATCTTCTGAAAACCCCTTGTTAGTAGAGGTTTATCTAAAATTGACAGCAATAATCTGGTATAGTTATAGTGTTTTTTCCTTGTGTGATTGTTTGATAATATTTTCTTCATTTGTGCCTAATATGAAGGTGAGGAAGTCTGTATGTGAGTCCTTACACACACTGACAAGTCTATCTGCTGAGTTTGCACGTGAAGCGTTAGACTCATTAATGGATGTGTTGAATGATGATTCTGCGGTGGTTCGCTTACAAGCTTTAGAAACCATGCACCATATGGCAATTAATGGCCGTTTAAAGCTTCATGAAAAACATTTGCACATGGTGTGTTTCTGATCCTCCATTAATCATTTTGCTTTATTTCTAGTTTGTATTTTAGTGCCTACGGTTTTTCCTTTCTCTGAAACTGCACGATGCATCTCATGTTGGACAAATTATGGAACCTTCTTCATATTGCTGTATGGAGATTTATTGGTTATTTGTATTCTTTTCTTTTTTCTTATTCGGAAATTTTACTGTGCTAGGAGGTAGGACAAAATTTGGGGGAAAAATCTAATGTTTTATTTGGAAGTTTTATGGTTAAGGAGTTTTGCTAGTGGTGTGATTATTTTCCTGGAAAATAAGTAGGGTTATAGTTGTTATGGTTTTAAATTAATTGGATGTAGTCTTCATTCTCTATTTTTGTTTTTAATAACAAAAGTTCCATTTTGTTTTCATTTTCTCACTATTTCAAAAGTCTGTGAAGGAATCGCTGACAATAACCTTTTATTGTTTTTTTTTTTCCACCATGTCCTATACATATTACAAACTTGTGAAAATAGAAAACCAAGTAAAATTAATGCGACATTTTTATCATTAAAAGTGAAAACAAAAGGTGAAAATAGAAATTGTTTTCTCAAACCAAATGGCCCTAAGCTTTTCAGTAGATTTGTAGAATGAACTAGGTCCCTTGGGTTGACCAAATTACATTTGGAAAGTGAAGAATGACTAGCAGGGTGCATGGAAAAGGTTAGTTTTGTTGGGACCAATGGTTAGATTGCCTGTTTGTGGTTTGCCAAACTGAAAAGAATGATTCTTTGTGTATCGGTGATCAAATCAAATACCGGGGACTGTTATGGTTTTTTCCTCTTCTAAAAGGAAGAAACATTTTTACTAAAAGCTGTCTTGGATAGTCCTTAAGTTTCAGCTGATAAAGTCTTTTTAATAAACAAGACCTGACCAACAGCATGAATCAGTGGTGGGGATTTTATTGATACTTGTTATGGATATTGAGTGTTTTCTTAGTTGAATTCTTGATTAATCTTAATCTTTTTCAAGAAACCTAATTTGCCAAAATCGTGAATTTTTCTCTAACTGACTCACCTAATGCCATTACTTGTATATATAATGCACTTTATAATTGATATTAGTAATATATTTTTCATTTTATTTTTCAGTTTCTTGGAGCTCTGGTAGATGATAGTTGGGATGTAAGATATACTTATAGGAAAATACTTAAAGTAATGAAGCTAAACAATCTGGCATTGTTCAAATCATCCGTTGATAGACTCCTGCGAAATTTAGACAGTTATCCACAGGTTTGCTCTATACTCGGTTCCATTTGCCTTTTATATTTTCAATGGCTACGTAAAATCTCTAGTTAATTTTTTATTTTTGTCAATATTCGTGGTCATTTTATCTGCAAAAATACCTATGTATACTACATGTACTTTTATTTCACCATTCAGGCAATAGCGTACTATATCCTTGAGGGCCTTGACTGCATATGAATATATCTTTTAACCATTTTCTATCCATTTTATTTTCTGTTTTTAATTTTTAAATATGCGATAATTTGTGTTTTGCATCATCATCTCTTCTTTCACAGTGCACCATTGGCAATTTTAGATGTTCTCAATTAAAGACGTGTCCCTTGAGAAGAATATCCTTAATTACTTGTATTATTCACCCTTTTACATAATATTTTTATCTTTGCTGCATCCTTGTCTTGATATTCCATTATGGTTTAACTTTTTGTTATGGCTTCAAAATTATTAGTAATAGCCATAAAGGTGTGTGGAAGAACAGGATAATATAAACAGAGTTATAGATGTTATTATTTAAGTGAAAACTAGACTAACCACAGCATGGGTGGACTACATACCAAAGTAGTCCCCCGCTTTCAAAACCAGCCATTAACAGAAGAACATTTAATGGCCCTTCAAAGAAAGTTATTCTCTCTTTCTTTTTGCATTCCCTCACTTTTCATTATACCATCCAGACAAAGAGGTGTGAAGTGATCCTGTATTAAGTGAAACAACTTTTCTGTTGTGGGTAGTCTCGCAACCTCTTTTGTTGCCCCCCGCTTAATTGCTTGCTCATGTGCTACAAAGTCATCCCTCTCACTAAGGGGTAATCCTGTTCTTTCAGAAGTTGGAGCCATGATTCTCAATGCAACTACTTTTTAACCAACCTATATTCCATTTAATTTTTAACTTTGGTGCTTCCAGGATGAAGCTGATGTATTTTCTACTTTTTCTCATCTGGGCCGAAATCATAAGAAATTTGTAAGGCTGATTATGAAGGACACGTTTGAAGAGGTGCGCATGTTCGGATTATTGCATATAATCATATATACAAGAACTTTTTGATCCTTTCACATATTTTGCATGTCAATGAGACAGATGTACATAAATTTCTTTGAAGTAGTGGCACTGATTACTTTTTGTTTTCGCTTTTACAGATAGAAACGGCTTTGGAAGGAAATGTAGAATTTGATAGTGCAAGGATAGCTGCACTGTTAATTCTTTCTATATCTGCTCCACTCTTGAATGCTGATGTAGGCAGAATACCACCAGTTATGTTTTCTTATGCAGTTACGTTCCTAGGTAGAATTTATAATGCTTTTAGTGATATCATGGATAGGGATTCCCTTTTGGCCTGCCTATGTGAGTTAAGCAGATCTACAGAGTATTCTGCAACAAATATTAACCTCACGGAAGGGGAGGAACAGTTGCCTTTATTTGAAGGTGATAATGCTCCAAATTTTTCTAGCAATGAGGTCACTGGCGCACATATCACAAGGGAGCCGAAAGAGTTAGCAGATAACCAGATACAACAACAACAATCTCTGAATGATGAAGTTATAAATTACATCCTTGCAAAGCCCCCTGCTATGTGGCTGAGGATACAATCAAGTCATACAAATGAAGTGCTAAGATCCTTAAGGTGAGGAATTGTTGTGTAACTTTAGTAACATAGGTGCCTTAGTATTTGTTGTTGTTTCTTCCAATATTTGTATCGTGTGAGTTGCATAGTAACCATTTAAAGGTTTAATAGCATTTTTTCTCCCAATTGTTGTCAGAATTATTCAATATGGTCCTTCAATTTTTATTTTTCATCTCAATGTAGTCTTCATTTTAAAAAAAAAAATGTTAATGTGATTTCTTTTAAATTGGTACTTGCATCATTTAGAGAGTGACGAGGTGGCTGTGTATATTGGTACTTACATCATTTAAGTCCAGCCACCTTGATACCACATTGGATAAACTCAGCCACCTTAGTCTCACGTCATCATTTACACTGTCACATCGTCATCGACTAAATAATGTTAACACCTTTAACGGAAAGAACTACAACTCTTTTTAGAAAAAATAAGGACTAAATTGAAATGAAGAAAAAAATTGAGGGACTGTATTAAATAATTCTGAGAAAACTTGGGGCTAAAAAGACTATTAAACTTCTTTAAAATAATTCAATTTCCACATATTGCTTTATATTTTGTGTGATTAATTTATCCTATATATACAGAATATGGGGATTCTAGTTAGTTGGTTTTTTTGCTTGAAATTTAAGATGTCCTGCAAGCTTTTATAATATAATAATAATATCACTTTTTTTTATATTTTTATTGCTAAAATTCAGTATGCATGTGCCTAATATTCTCCTTGTTCTTTTTAATCATTTATTTCTGTGCTGATGCCAATGATGCAGGTGTTTGAAGGAGTTAGCTGCCATGAAACATGATTCTTTGGGATCTGGTGATGCTGATGCTTTGGCATTTACTATACTTTACCTCCGGGTGATAGAGCTACTTGTTGAAGTATGGGAGCCCTTGCTGCCATCAAAAAAGTTGTGTTCTCAGCGAATAGGAAAAATGGAATTCAAACTGGGAAAGCTTGATAGGAGGGTTAAAGAATTGATGAGTAGGTTTATAGGCTTGTCTGCGGAAGAGGAATTGAACTTCTTGGAGCTAATGTTATTAACGTGTGCTCTCAGGATATGTAGAAGTGAAATCATCTGTCTTAATCATACATTGAAGAGGCTGAAAACTCTATATTTACGTGTTGAATCTATCCTTAAAGAAAGTCCAGCGTTGCCATCGAATTTCATAGTTGAACTTGGGAAAGTACTAAGTACCATCTCAACCGATGGAGCCTCTTGCAGTCCACTTCAGTTTGATGCATGTCTCAAGTTTTTCTCTCTGAAGCAGTTTATGTTTCATGGAACAATCAAACATGTAAAGGCAGAACTAAGCATTCCCAACAATGACATGGAACACCCTCTTCCCTTCGTTTCAGGGATACCCGTTGGTGTACCATGTGAAATCACTCTCCATAATATTTCAAGTGAGAGTAAGTTGTGGCTAAGGATGACTTTGGATGATGGTTTCGTACAACATGTCTTTCTTGATTTGGACTGTTTTGAAGGCTCTGAAGTGGTAAGAAAATTTACATTTGTTGCGCCCTTCTACAGAACACCAGAAGCTTATTGTCTTACATTGAAGGTTTGCATTGGTGCAGAATGTTTGTTTGAAAATGTTGGTCCAGTCCAAAGGTTTGGGGGACCAAAACATGAACTAGTACTTCTTTGTAAAGAAAAGCAAGTTTATCTTTCCAAGGTTAATAAAGATTAATTTATTATTATCTTTCTTGCTTTAAGCTAGGCTAGTGGAAACTACTGCACTATAAATACTGGTCTTGGTTCCTTTCACCTTGTCATTTAAAGGGTTTTTTTTTAAACTAAGAAATACCATAACGTTTTTCCATTTAAATAAAACATCTGCCATTTTTTTATTAGTTTATTTTTATTTCTACATCATAAAAATCACATATAACTAAGGAAAACGTTTCTTTAACAACATATTTTTGACAATAATTTGACAACGATACGTGTCACATTATTATTGGTTGTTTTTATCAAATTTTTTTAAAAGTTTCATTTTGTCTTCAAGGGCATCTTTGGAAAGAATGTTCAGAAACATTTTGGTACCTTTCCTTTTTTGAAAAAATATTAAGAAGAAAAACATATTCCTCTCTTTGAAACTCTCTCACCGCCTTCGACATTCCTCATTTGAAATTGTCTCTTCGCCACCGAAGTGTTGTGTTTGTCCATTGTTGTTCGTTCGTTGCTTGGGTCCACCGTTGTCTCTGGAGGAAGTCGTCTCTCTCTGTCCGTCATTAAAGTGTTGTCTTTGTATCGCTTGGGTCCACCGTTGGCGTCATTTCTCCAAAGCTTTTGTTTTCTCGCTCGTGTTATTGTTCCTTCGTCGGTTAGAATAAAGTTTCTCTTAACATGGCTTCTTGGTTGGGGTATTGAAATTATCAAATGTGTTAGTAATCTTTGTATCTCTTAGTTGTTTCTGTTTTTGGAAAATTATATTATTTTTTTAATTATTTCTCTATATTTACATATTTGGAATTTTTGCAGCCCAATTTTTTGTTTCTTGATTTGAGAAATTTGTTTCACCAGAGCAAGGTAAAGTATGTAATTTTTTTTATAGACTTTTGTAAAAACTAATTTATTAGGAGCCTTGGTGATTGACAACAGGTATTATGCTCATGAAACATATGATTTGTTGATGTTTGATAATAGATGTTTCAAATATAATTTGTTGATGTGATTAACTAGTAGGTGTGTTATACTTTTTTTTTGTTTTTTTGCATTTCCCAGACACAAAACCTTGAGTTATTTTTTGGTATGTTGTTAAAAAATTGAACTGTGGGATGATGTTCTCAATTACAATGAGAAAAGTATGCTTGATTACAACAATGTAAGTATCAGTAACTTTGTTAAATGACTAGATGATTTTGGTATTGTGTTAATTTTTTAAAGTGACTTGTGTTGATTTCAGGAGCAGTTGCAAGTATTTAGACAAAAATATATATGGACTGGATTTTAGACAATGACAATGTGTGAAGAGAACAAGTGCTGCAACACTTAGGATGTTGTTCTAATGTTTATTTGTGCAGCTGAGAATATAAGTTTTATTGGTCCAAATGGCAATTTAAGGCCCAAAATCAGATTTTATTTGGAAAATAACATATAGATGGGCCAAACAGGCAACTTTTACCCTTACACCTCCCAATTTCCTTACATACACCCCTCTTCTCTTAAACAGGCCCAATACTAAGCCAAACAGTAATCCTATTCTAAATACACCTCCTAAATTTTCCTACCCATACCCCTCCTAAGCTAGACTCCACCAGATCATGCCACGCGTCCAAATCCTCCCCACACAGATCTAGCCAACCATGTTTCGCCACGTCAGCCCTAACCATGAGCATCATCTTCCACCTTCTCCACAGAAACCCTAGCCGCCAGTGCCGTCAGCCGCCGTTCCGCCGTTCCGTCGCTCCCGCCAATGCCGCAAGTCGCTGCCACGGCCAGAACACCATCTCCTTCCTTTCTCCATCCGCGCCATCTCCAACCTTGCCGTCAACCTCCACCGCGACCAACGCTCCACCATGTCGCGCATCTCCTCCATTGATGCAAGCTCTGCACCGCATAATCCGCAACCTCCGTTCATCTTCTCCATTCTCGGAACCCAATCGCAAATCGCGATTCCGCCATGGACGCCATCAACGAGAGCACCTTCTCCTTCATCGCGCAACCTTTCTTCTTCCTCGCGAGAGGCAACCATCATCGCGCAACCTTTCTTCTTCCTCGCGAGAGGCAACCATCATCGCGCAACCTTTCTTCTTCCTCGCGAGAGGCAACCATCCTCGCCGCAACCATGCCGCAAGACCGCCACCACCTTCCTTCTCCTTCGCGCAAGGGTTCGAAGCCACCAAGACCGCCACCGTCAACACTCCCACACCATCTTCATCATGCAAAGCTCCTCTGAAATCATCACCAAAGCCGCCGCAAGAACGGCCATTACAGCGCCTCAATCATGCGCCATTTTTCTCGCGCACCACGCGCAACCGTCGCACCAGCCACCGCGACCTTCGCCACCATCCATCATCTTCACCACAGCTCCTCCATGGCAGCCACCTAGAAGCCGCTCCCCATCATCAACACGCACCTGCATTCAGAAAACCCAGAGACAAATGCATCATCACCACCGCAAAGGCGAAAGCGTAGAGAAGATCTCGTTCTCGCGGCGGCACAGGAGCCTTCCCCAATCTGAAACCCTAATTTTGGGTGGGAAAGGGGCTGACACGTGTCAGCACCTCATTGGTTCGTCCTCCTCTGGTCAAAGTTGGTCAACTGAGGGGTTTTCTTACAATTTCAGAAACTCAGAAGGGGCTAAAGTGCAGATAGAGGAAATTTCAGAGCATTTGTGTAATTTTGGAAATTCAGAAAAGTTAAAAGATAAAATTCAGTTGTTGAATTAATTTAATTTGGGAATATCAACCGAAAATATCTTCCAAATAATGTTATAATTATCTAAATCTTTTAGTTATTTGGAAGATATAAGATAAAAGATTCTATTAACTGAATACTCAGAGTCCAAGCCCAATCAAGCCCTATATAAAGAGACCTAGAGACTTCACTTCAGGCACTCTCTCATACTCCTCTCATTTTTCTTTCATCTTGTATTCAACTCCATTCATGGAGAACTAAGCATCTAGGGCTATTCTACTATAATTCCAAGACGGATTCTGAGGTTATGTTCAGTTAATGCAATTGTTTACTTTGATTATTGATTTAAGTTGTTCTCTCTATGTCTTTCATCTCTCTATCTTGTTAAAAGCAAAGATTTTTGCATCATAATATGTTTGAATCTACATGCATATTGATTATATGAGTTTTAGGGTTTCTAGGTTTAAATTGAGAATCTACTTTGATTTAATTTAGAAACTTTCATATGATTAAATGGTTTTTACTATCAATTGAGAATGTACTTTGGTTGGTAGTAATAATTTCAACTATAATCAATTGAGAATTTACTTTGATTGATTAACTTTTAATTTGGTTAAGAGATTTAAGAATAGACATGATTAAACACAATAAAATTTGATTGAGAATGTACTTTGGTTGAATTTATTGTGAATAATCTAGAAAGGTTTTGCATTTGATTGAGAATTTACTTTGGTTAAATGCATGATCGCCCTCAAATTAATTAAGAATGTACTTTAATTAATTTTAAACTTAAATAATAATCAATTGAACAATTATCTAAGAATAACCGATGACGAATCTATCTTGGAAAAGTAGTGGAATTAGCCTATTTAATCATAACTATTTTTAAGATTATTATTTGTTCTTTAAACATTCTTCAAACATCATTTTTATTCATAAGCATTGCATAGCATAAGAGTCAGATATTCAGAAGCAATTCCGTGTTCGTTGGGAGACGACTCAGGGTTACTTTAGCCCTATCTACCTTCTTGAATACTACTTGGCAATACTGATGTTGCCTTGAAATGTAGTATTAATTTGATAGCTTCGACGACAGCTTATCAGCTACTTGTTTTGTTCTTATACGTATATCTTTCCCTCTTATTGACAGATGTATTATTTATTGAAAATACCTTTTAAAATATTTGCATTGTAACAACATTAGATGACATATTTCTTAATTAATAAAACGAAAAACTTTTCCTATGAGACTCTGAGAAGGAGTGTTACAACAATGGTCATGCACCTCACCTCAGTTGGAGAAAACCACCTAAATGGACATTTTTTTGAAGAAATCAATGAACTAACTCATTATTGGTGCATGGAGCACACCCAATAACATTTAACTCACTCACCCATCTCAAAAAATGAAAAATTCAACAATAATAGAGCATGGGTAGTACTGTTCATCCAGGTGGGGAGTACAGTTGAAGTTTCTGTACAAATGAAAATTTTTTTCTCTGGTAATCGATTACAATTACTAGAGAAAAATTTGTCAATTGTACAGAAACTTCAACTGTTTTTCCCACCTAGATGAACAACACTCCCCACGGTCATTTTTCTGTCCCTATGGGTGATTTTTTTCTATTTCTGTCCCTGTAATTGATTGCCAGGGGCTTTTATAAGTGTTTAAACCAAGGTAGTTCAATTGGACTCCCCATGATGGTTTTGCCTGTGTTTTTGGTGACTTTTTCCAATTTTTGAGATGGTTGAGTGAGTTTAATGGTCATCATGTGTATCAAATCCATTAACATTCCATGATGAGAACATATTTTGGTTCAATCCATGAATATTAACATTGAAAAAACATGTTGTGAATTGGAAATGTTCAATACAATCCATTACAATAATTTTTTAAAATATTAACGTCAGCATGATTGGAAAGTGGACATTCCATAATTTTATCAAGTACACATTCCTCTCCTCATGAGTCAATCTTCCATTCAAAACATCAACAAATTTGGTTTTGAAAGAATGTTGCACACACAACTACATAAAAAAAATTCATGTTAGAACAATCCAAAAAATAATTAACAAAACAAGAAACACAAATTGGCAAAGAGGAAAGGGGAAAGGCTAAATGGAAAATGGGAAAGAGGAAGTGGAAAAGGGGAAAGGGAAAACGCGAAAGGGGAAAAGGAATAGTATCTTGCTCTCATCATCGAAGTCACCGAAGTTTTCCATTTCCCACAACAAAATCAATATAAAGGAGAACATATTTCTCGCTGGGTTGCTTCGCCGAAGAAGATGAAGCTAAAATAAAGAGAAACGAAAGAGAAAAAAGAAAGCTTGAAGGGAGAGAGGAGAGAGCTTGAAGAGAGAAAGGAGAAGGCTTGAAGAGAGAAAGGAGTGAGCTTTAAGAGAGAAAGGAGAAAGCTTGAAGAGAGAAAGGAGAGAGCTTGGAGAGAGAAAGGAGAGGAAACGAGGTTAGAGAGAGGATGGAAATGGATTAAGGGAAAAGGAAAAAAAGGGAAAGGGAAAATGGGAAATGGAAAATGGGAAACAGAAAATGGAAAGGGAAAAGAAAATACCTTGTTACCGGAGCTTTCCATTGCTTCAACAGAGTCTTGCCGGAGAAGATGAAGCTTCCTTCGTGAGAGAGAAAGAGAGAAAGGAGAGAAAACACACACAAAATGAAACAGTGGAGGAGAATGAAAACAAAAATGAGAGGGACATTTTCGGAAGCCAAATTCATTATCAATTTTAACAGAAAAAAAAATATTTTAAATGATCCAATAGCCTTTTGACACGTAACGTTGTCAATTTTTTGTCAAAATTGCGTTGTTAGAATATCGCGATCCTATAACTAAATGTATAATAGATAAATAATTATTAGCACTATGTTAAACTTTGGAAATTATTTTTTTTTTTCAAAAAATTGAAAAGAAGCAAAATAAGTGATGCATTTTGTAGTGATGTCAGATGAAAGAAATGCATTTTTAAAATGATTGGATTTCCGATTTTATGATATATTATATTAGCACCTATTTGTTGATTTTGAAAGAGTTTAATTAGGTTAAGTGAATGTTGTCCGTGCTTAAGAGTTTTTGAGTGTTTTTATTAGTTATGAGAGTTTTTATGGATAAATTTTTATCTTATTTCTATATTTAAAAAAAAAATCCTTGTGAAAAAAGATGGTCTAAAATGCTCTAATTGTTTGTTTACACGGCAAATGCGTTGGTTTTATCTTTTACTAATGGATTACGAAATGTTAGATAGAGATTGTAAATGATAAGTGTTATTGGATATCTAAGGTTCTTCGTTTGAAAATTTGGAAATTCTTAAAATTTGTTCATTTGGAAATTCTTCTAGCACTTATGGCTCTAGTATCGTCACCTTTTATTCATAAATCTACAAAAGTTATCTGCACATTGTTCTCAACTTTTTTTATCCTTTATTTTCAAATTCAATTCCTACAACAAAAGCAACTACCTTATTAGTCTTGGTTTGAAATATGATTTAGTTAATAAATATTTAATTGCAACACCTTATTACTCTTGGTTTGAAACTGATTTAGTAAACAAATATTTAACTTCAACATGGTCAATAAAGAAACTTTGGACCCAATCAAATAAGCTCTAAACTTCTCCGGTGCATACATTATAACAAGTAATTCCCTTTCACTTGTAAATAGAAAGCTTTCTCTTTTATTTGTCCTAGTACTACTCATACAGCATTGTTACTATCATCACATATAAGTTCAAAATTACATTGCCAACTAGGAACAGTAATTAGAGTGCTTGAATGAGTTTTTTTTTTTTTCAATTTTGCAAAAGCATAAAACATTTTTCATTAGAGAACGCACAAAGGAATATTTAAAACATAGACAAAAACAAAGAAAAAGGTGAATGGGTTTATTTAATAAAAACTATTTCTTCAATTTTTTTTTAAGTGACTTCATAATAAAAGATTATTATTTAAGATAATAATAAGTAAATAAAAGAGTGCATAATAAGAGAAGCTTGCCCAATAATTATTTTATATTAGTCGCATTAAAACATCTTACATGAGTTGTTAATCACACTAAAAATAATCAAAAACTTATAATCACAGATAGTAAAATTAAGGTTAGAAAGCACCTTATTTGATACACAAACGATGAATAATCTTCATAGCAACAAAAGTATCACTCAAGATACTTAGTAAAAGTTTTGGCTCTACTCACACTATGTTTTTCAAAGTCTCTCTTCATAAACACAGACAACCCTTGAACCTGAGTGAAAAGTTATTTTGAAACTTGGTTTAAGTTAAATATTTATTATAGACTCACATTTTAAAAATTAGGTCAGAAATTGAAGAGTCAATTTCGTAATTATCATTTTATAATCGATTATAATAAGTGGTAATCGATTATTCCAGAAACTATTTAAAAAATTATTTTCTCTTTGTGATAATTGATTACAAACTCTGATAATAGACTATTCCATAGGCTTTTCTAAAAATCTGAAATTAATTATGATAATCGATTATTACTTATAATCGACTATTCCATAGCCTTTTTCAAAAATCATAAACTTCCTTGAGTGTTCTGCTACTTAGGTTCTCCCTATTGACTCTTGAACTACTAATTTAAATACATAGATTACAAGACTTCAACAACTAAATTATTTAGTCTTCAATATATCTCTTAAATCAAAGCATTTTTTAAATCTTTAACACTAATTATCATCATCAAAAAATTTTATTGAAACAAGATATCTATCTTCTTTTTGCTAACAAAATTTAAATAAAATTTAAAAGGAGTGTCTTTATTGAGTAGGTTGTTCAAAAATTTTGCAATCTTAAAAAAGTTGCACAAATTTTCTATAAAAGCTAGCATGTCCCCAAAAAGCTTATAGTCCCTTTAATGTTGACTTTTCAATGAACTCAACTATAGGTCCATCTACTTGAATTTCCTGGTATTGTGATCAAAAGACAAAACCCTTAGGCCTTGTTCACTTGAATGCATTTCGGAAGGGTGATTGAGGGGAATTGAGAGGATTTGAAAGTAAATATTTTTGTTGTTTATTTGAGTGAATTTGGAGGTAAATGAGAGTGTATTTGGAAGTAAATTTTTTTTAATTTGTCACGTCAATCAAATCCTACACCAATTATCAGAAACTTTACTTTCAAATTCACTCTCACTTACCTCCAAATCCACTCAAATAAACAACAAAATTTACTTTCAAATCCTCTTAAATTCCCTCAATCACTCTTTCCCAAATTCATTCAAGTGAACAAGACCTTAGTCATTATAGGTGACATTTCTCTCAATTGACTACAACATAAGTCTTCATACACCACTCTGGTACAATTTTTAAGTTTTCAAAACAAGAATCAAAAGTAAAGTCAAATGAAATTGGGACTAGATTGAACAAATATAATGAAAATTGGAACTGAATTAAACAAAATGAACAAAATTTGGAATTAAATTGAGAAAAAATAATGAAAATTAGGACTGAACTGAATACAAGACAATGACACATAACATAAGATTGACATTGTCACGTAACATAATATTAACTTGACACATGAACAACTTTTTTTAAATTAGGAAAAAATTAAAAAATTAATAAAAAATTAAAAAAAAACATCTTCAATTAAGATCAAATTAAATATAAATTATAAAAATTGAAACTATATTGAATACTAAAAAAACAAATCTCACATTCAACAAATTTTGACAAGAAAAAAATTAATATTAAACCTGAATACAAAGATAATCCTAAAATCCAGACAACTTTGATATTCTAATGATTTTCTAACTTAAAATAAAATACCTTCACGTTAATTTTGAACCAAAACAACCAAAAACATATATTGTAAATATTTGTTCTTCGATTTAATGTAGCCCTAAAACACTAATCACTTCCTGCATTATGAATATTTTGTTATTTCTTCTTTTAGATATAATTTCAGACAATAAAAAAGCAATGGTTATCAAACTCGCGATTCAATGTTTACGTTCTCACTCTCATACGCCGAATTAACTCAGATGTAAACTCGTTTTCGAACAAATTCATTAAACTTGCCGCGAATTCGGTGAACTGAATTAAACTCGCAATCCAACGATCGAGTTGTCAAGTTCGTAGACTTTTTTCATACAAAAAAGACACCAAAGATTATTGTCTCCTATGTGAAATCAATTTGATTCGTTCTTCTCCTTCACTGTTACTCACAATTAGGGTTCCTTATTTTCTATACTCTCACGACTCATCCCATGATCGTTGATACAACATAATTCCGTTCTAGCTAGTGACCTACTATTGCAATCTTCCTGCGTTGTGTTCGTGTTACACCATTCTCACATTTAATGAAAGATGAAGTTTAAAAATTTCTTATTATGAGCAACCTTTTGTTTTATATCAAATATAGTGTACAATCTAACTAATTAAAGTTATTATAAAAGAATAACTTAATAATATTAGAAAAATATTTAAAATATAATATAATAATTTAATAATAATAATAATATTTCATTAAAAATAAAATAAAAAAAATTATTTATAGAATCATATAACAATAAAATATTATACTACTTATAAATATTTTAATTTTTATTCATTTAAATTAATCTGAGTTTACTATTCAAGTTTATCAAGTTAGCGTAAATTCTTGACTTTGACAACCTTGATCTCAACCATTTCAAATTTCCCTTATTATATACTAAATCTTTTCAATTGTCCAACCATTTATTTTTACATTTCGATCAATACTTTTAAATTACATTCAGTTCTTTTATTAAATACCAATAATTAAAATTAACAGCATATAACAATTTAAATTATCCATTATAAATTAAATTTATATTATTAAAATTATTTATTAAATATTGTAATTGTAACAAACAAATACTTTTAAAGAACAGATTGTCCATGAATTTAAAGAAAAATTTAAAGTTATCAGAAAAAAAGAATGGGTGTAATGCACGGCTATCATAAAGTTGAGCCAGAATCTATACTGGAGCATATTAACAAATTAGGTTCATACATGTAGCATCCCAGTATATCTGACTGCAAACAACTATATATGACTACTCTATTAGCATATTAACCCTAGTATCTATGGTGAGTGCCCTTATGGTCAATACCAAACACTTACAACTTCAGATTTTAGTTGATGAAAAATGAAAAGGGTTCACCTTTAGAAATATCCAACAAACTCATTTACAATGTTAATGCACTATAAAATGTTTTATGCACTCAAGAACCTTATTTCCTTACTCCTGACTGCAAGCAATGGCTGACAAGAAACACCTATTAACAGCTGCTGATCTGCAAGTTTCCTGCCATCCCTGACCGACTTTATAATTCTCAACCTGTAATGTATATATTTTTAGAGAGATATTTAAGAATTAAAGTATTTGAGGGTAGTAAAAATGCATCTTCAAAAGAAAAATATTAGATTAAAAGATTTACTCACTGTATCTACAATGTTCTCGCCAATCCTAACTCCTCCAAGCATAAAAATGGATTCATTGACAACTACAGCAGCACAATACCCCCGTGGATGAATCATTGGTTCCCCCATTATCCATGCCCCAAGACGAGGATCAAACAACTCGATACTTTGAACCATTTTTTTGCCGTCAAAACCACCAAGGGCGTACCTACGCAATGCATGAAATTTTAAGTAAAATATGTCTCTTTTCGGTCAAGCACAAGAAATTCAGATTTAGGTTTATGATTAGAACGGCGGTACTTTATCTATAGAATATTACCCTATTTATGATTACAAACTTTGTCCAACATGATATGAAGATAAGTTGAGCATTTCCAAACAATCACCTAATGGTTCTACAAAAAAAATTTAGATTTATAAACATTACTTGGTTACTTTGAAGCAAAAAATGTTGAACTCACAACTTTTCATTCAAAACAACTGAGCAATGGCAGCCCCGCTTTACATTCATGTCCGGTAGTTTGGTCCAAGAATGTTCCCTAGGATCAAATCTTTCAGCAGACCTGCAGTTATGTAAAAGTGTCATTCTCATTAGTACAAATATAAAATAACAAATATAAGGACAAACCATCATAGTCTAGATCAACCATGTTTGCCTGGTGAGTTTCAGCTAATGATGTAAATAAATTAAACCAAAATCAAGTTATACATATTACCTTAAGTAATCATTTCCATCAAACCCGCCAGTGGCATAAATTGACCCGTTGAGTTCAACTGCAGCAAGAGCAAATCTCTGAAATATAAAGAGCACTAAAGTTATACGTTAAATATTTTTCTATGATTTTCAAAGAAATTATCTAAATGGTTTCTTCAGCGTGAGAATAGGAGACTCGGGCCATCCTACTAAGGATGAATATGTAGAAGTATTTAAAAGGTAAAAGGCTTGATGCAAACAGATGGACTACATGGTATAAGATACACTAAACCCCCATTTTATTTTTTTTACCTTGGGCACGAATTAACTGACAAAAGTTACACAATTAGAAGCATAAGCCTCAAAACCACATATCTCAGTTCGTTTTGAAGTTACCATAATTATACCTCTCAAATCTCAATCAAAACCTAAAATATTGACCATTTAATTATTCCATTTTACCTTGCTTAGCATTGAGCGTGTAGGGATCCACCGCCCAATATCAAAATCAAGCATCTCAACATCTGCATAGATGTCAATTCCATTGCCACCACCAACAGCAAAAATTTTACCATATAAAGCAGCACCAGACAAGCTTCCTTTCTTCTTGTTCAAAGAAGGGCACATGGTCCAGTTATCATGAACTGGATTGTATGATTCAACTACACAGATAGAAGATAGGTTGTTAAAACCTCATCTCTTTCCAAAATACAATTAATTGAAAAGCACAGATAGATCTCATACCTGTGTCATACCAAACACAACCATCTCCACCACCAAAAACATAAATCTCACTATTCAACCGCACAACCGAAGCATATGAACGAACTGAGTTCATAGGCTTAAGAGGTTTGGTCACACTCTGAGAAGTACAATACAAATCCATAGTTGCTAACCATGATCTTCCATCAAAACCTCCAATTAAAAATAATGAATCCTTGGGATCTAAATCAGCTGTCGAATTTATTACTTCCTTCTCAACATGTTCCAAACGATTAGGGATATTACAAGCAGATTCTAAAACTTTACAACGATCTTTAAGATGCTGAATTTCCCTTTCTGCCTCAATCTGAATGACAAGTAAAAAATAAGCCAATGTTGATACTCAAGAAGACATCTATATGAAAAATAGAAAATAGTGCAAGTAAAGGTATACCAAAATTACTTCCAAAAGATTGCACTAACTTTTGCATCACTTCGAAAAATGTTTTCAAATTATCTCCCCAACCAATTGAAATAATTTATGCCTTTTGGAGCCTTAAGTAATTATCTCAAGTAATCAATGCAAGTTAAGCATGCCTAATGTACTTCATTTTAGTTTTTCTTACCTATACATCCAGTCAGTCTTGCATTAATACTTTCAAGTTTCAATTTATATAATCTTCATTCAGTTTACTTCCTAAAGACTCTAAATTACATGAAATTATGTGTTCACACATTTAAGAGTATTCTCATACCATAGATGGTGTGCCAACTTCAACTGACTATTTTAAATAGTCCACAGTCAGTAGTGGGGAGGCAGTTTTTGGAAAGGAAAAGTTTTAGAAGAATTGTGGAGAATGAGGTTCTCTCGAACAACCTCAGTTGGAGAATACTATGTAAACATTCTATATCAATTTTATGCCTACTACATTGGTAGGAGCGGAATTGGACTAAAGCAATAAAGATTTGAAGACAGAGTCTTGTATTTTCAATTCTTAATACACAATACTATATATCAGAGAGAAAGAACACAATGTGAGAACCACTCTACAAAAAGCTAGTTGTTGTAGTTGGACAATCAAAGGCCATATAAACCCCACAACAGAATCCCATATTAACATCCCACCATGCTTTGCCACCTCAGCACCCACATGAGGTGGCAATGTACTAACCCTTTGACTAGTCTGAGATGAACACTGCAATGTCAGTGTCACAACTTGTGTTGCTTGCTTGCGGCTACAAGACACTGTGGAAACCAAATTATATACCAATGGATTAGCACCTTGGAAAAACCACACCACAAAAAGCTAGCCATTGTAGTTGAAGAGCTCAAAGCTTCATAAACCCACACTAGAATTGCATACTAAAAAGACTTGTTGGAAGAGGATCCTACTATAAGCCAAGAAAAATTGAATTTCACTACATTTAAACTATGGACTCAACTTGTTTTATGTGTTTCACTCTGCCACTGCATTTGCTGCAGTATAACAACAACGTTGTGAAAATGAGTCAATTAAATATGAAATGTCAAATCTGCAAAGAGAATGAAATGAGTAAAAACAAGCCTAACAATAGGTGATCCACATATTTGGAGAATTCAAAAAGTATAGTAGAAGTTAAAAGTTGCATAAGGGTTTAATTACTTCAGAAGAATCTATATGCGAGGTAGATTGAGAAATTCCACATGCATGGTCAATTTCTTTGATAACCCAATACTTTTTATGCATGCTACCCATATGCTTAAAGATGTTAGGGATGGAGAAACAATTCAGAAATATGATAAATTTCAGATAGAATCTACAACACAGAAAAGAGTACCAGTCTCTGCTCCAGATAGTTAACAGTTAACTCCTTCAGTTTCAAATGCACGCCGTTAAACACATCCTCATGTACTTTGTTCTCAACTTCATCTTCATGTACTTCGTTCTCAGCCTCATCCTTGTGTACTTCATTCTCAACCTCAGTAGTATCTAATGGCTGGTTGTGTTCTACAAAAGAAGAATCATTTTCTGTCCAATATTTTCTTGTACTTGAGTGGGTAAAACAGTCTGTCTCTAATTCAAGCCTTTTAGATGTTTCATCTTCCCTCGAAGTCTCATTTGATGTAAGAGGTCGAGATAAAGTCATCCAATTTGGTGTATTCTGCGAGACAGAATTACCAGAGACAATTGATCCAGATGATAGTAACGAAATAAGTCTGCTTGTTTGCGCATGGTCTAGCTCAAACCAGAAATGGTTATGAGTGTAGTAGTTGTCTGCAAGTAATTCTTTAAATTTATCTTCGGACAGTGGCTGGCACTTAAGTCGAACACAAATTTGCACCTTAAATATTTTAATGAAGAGTATGAGTATAAAAGGTTTTTCATGTATCATGACCAGAATTATCTTCAATAACAAAACCATATCAATTATAGAATTCAAGTGAGTGAGCGATATACCTGTGCAGGATATTGTGTTTTCTCTGAACCATCAGTAGTCCATCCATAGGGATCTATAAACATTCTCCCTTTGCTAGCTGCCTCAAAAATTCCATGAAGCTTCCGGTCAGTATAATTAAACAAAAACAGAGGCAATCCTGGATCAATATTCTTCACATAAGAGAAGTGCTGAGCTGGTAAGCCTGTTGAAAACAGATAAATGTATCCATGAGCTAGAGATTTCAATCCTTATCTTCGTTGCCAGTACTGATTATCATATATAAATAATACAAATTTTAAGCACTAAGTTCATGAAAAGATATAAGTGTCTCCAAGTCATATAGAACACAATTTTCATTTCAAAATGCTGAATATCCTAAATACTTTCGGATTATTGACGGACTCACAGATGCAGTTTTGTTGTCATCCTTAACATTGCAGACATGTGGCTGCAATATCGTACCAGTTTTTCGAGACATATTGTGTCATGTAAGTGTTTGTAGACGCTATATTTTAGAGAAAGGAAAAGAAGAGGGAGACAGAGAAGAACTGACCAAAGAGTTGTTTAGAGAGGCATTCTTTCATTGTGGCGTTCTTGCATCCAAAGATTACAGCACCAAGTTCACTCTTCCTCAAATTTCTGCCACAAGATAAATTTGGAGGGAAAGGTTGATTCCCACAGTACTGAGGAGCTTGTCCTTTCTTCCTTGCCCCCGCCCTGGCATGAGAAGAGAAAGGTTATTTCCTATACCATCTATGTCAAAATTATAGTATAAAGAACTGAAAGTTGTCGTTATCTTGAAAAATATCTCTTGTGCTAATCGAAATCAAGGTTTGGACGATAAAAATGGGTTTTCTTATTTAAGTTATTGAGAAGATGAATAGATTATTCACAACCCCAGTACATACATATCCCACAAATGTCATTGTAAAAGTTGAATGCAACTCAATCCAAGAACAAAATTAGTCAATAAGAGAACAAAAGGTTAGCCTAAAACACAAATGCCACAAAGGAAACTTGCAAAGAAAGTACTATTCAAGAACAGCAAAACGATCCTACACCACATTTTAAATTTCAATTCACAAAACAGCGTCGAAAACCCACAAAACTTTCAAAGAGGTTGTGATCAACAACTGGAAAGAAAAAAAAAAGTGTGCATTTTGAAGCCTACATTCTTCTGGGCATACAGAAAGAAAACGATGAACAGAGAAAGCGAGAGAATCACGAGAGATGCTCCGATGATGGGACAGGGTAACAAATAGTCCCAAAGGAGTAACAATGGAAGGAAGAAGGAACAGCTTGTTATTACACAATGGCCAAATGTTTTCAATCAAAGCGCAAATAGACATAACCCCTTTGGTTCTTGTAGTGGAAAAAGAAAGAGCGAAGAAAAATAAAATAAAAGAAAAAATTTAAAACTTGTTTTTTTGTATACATTTTAGTCAAATAAAAGAAAAGGTATTACTATATTTTTATTTTATTTTCTCTCTGTCAGTGTCAGTGCAGACTGTGGTATATAGAATCGAGAAGTATAGTAATGAAAAAGGACTAGGAGTGAGGTTGGTTTAAAGTGAGAAGATTGTTTGATTTGACATGGGTTATTGTTTATTTCCTAGCAATTTGGAGTTACAAGTATTTATCGAATTAAATTATGTAAATTATTGTATTTAAATAAGAAATAATTTTAGATAATCATCGTAATTTTAAAGAAATTTTTAAAATTCATATTTATTCTTTTAAAAAATATTATTTTTATTTTATTTGAAAAACGTAGAGACTTTAATTAATAAATATTTAAAAACAACATTGCGGACACATCTAGAAAAACATTTAACAGAAACAATAAAGGCGTGTATTAGAAAGATATAATAGAAAATTCCACCATATTAAACATAAAAAATTAATAATCACACCAAAATAGGTATTCTACTTCACCATAAAAAAAATAAAAACAAATTATTGGTTAAATATAAAAATTATTGATATATTTTATTTTTAATAAATTTACTGTTTTAATATAATAATTTAATTTTATTAATTTTATTTAAATTTTATTAATATTTAATATAATTGAATATATATTTTATACATAATAATTGTCATATATATATATATATATATTAAATAAAAATTAATATTAATATGTAATTAATATTGAAAAAATATTAAAAAATTGAATTTATAAAATAAAAGCTAAAAATCAAAAGACTGAAATTGTATATTAGCATTTATTTTTTTCATAAGATATGTTATAATTATTAGAGATTAAATATGTATTTAATTAATAATAAAATGTAAATAAAATTAATGAAATCAAACTTTTAGTAACAAAAATATATATTTTTTCAATTTGTATCAAAATTAAAATATATAAATACTTGCTGCTATTGACAGATTATTTAAAAAAAAAGTATAATTATATATTATGTTTTTACCAAACAACTTACAAGATCATTAGATTATTCTGAAGCTGCTGTCATCGAATCGTATCCAAGTTCAACAGGAAGAACAAAAGAATTAGCCATGGGAATGCCAAAACACATGTGTTGAATTTTAAGGGTGAATTTAAAGACGGTAATTAAGTAGATTTGGAGGAATTTAAAGATAATTTTAAGGGATTTAAAAATAAAGTTTATCTTGTTTATTTTAAAAAAATTAATGATAAATGTAAAGAGATTTAAAGATAAAGTTTATAAAAATTTGTAAACATTTTGATAATATGATAGAATAAAAAAATGTTTTAATAAATTAAAATGTTAGATTATAATTTTAAACTTATAGTTAAAATTAATATATTATTATTATTTCAAAGATGTCCAAGAGAAAATGAACGAATAGAAGAAGTAAAAAAACCATAAAATTGTGAATGAAAGAGTGTGATGAGACTTTCTCAATTCCAGATGTTAGAAGGTACAAAATTAATGAGTTTCAAAATTGCTACAATTATTTAAGCGGAAGTTGTTATAGGAATTGAAAACATATTCAGTTCATTAATTTATTCTGTAGCAAGAATTCATCGTTGGCAAAACAACTATTCGGATATGTAATCCTGAATTTTGCTCTAACCGAGGTTATTGCCTTGTTTGCATTAATGATGATTTTTTTATTTGTTTTTTGTTTTCTAAGTTTCTCCTTTTGAAATGTGTAGTCTCTACTGAAGAGGACGAGACCCCAGAAATGGGGGAATGGGAGTGGGGAAGGGTTCTTTCATGACTAACCGATCTCTCCCTCTAATAAGCTCATTGAAAGACTTGGTGTCCAATAATAAAACTTAGGGAAGGTGTGATGCTAGGTAGACATTATTGGTGTTAACCTAGAGAGCTAAGTGCAAGTGCACTTTGTTACTTCTTATTTGTTATCTATTATTGAAACTAACACATTTCTTATTTTTAGAAAAAATATGAGCATTTCAATGAAATAATAATACATGAAAAGTAATTCTTTTCAGATCGTACTTACATGAGGGTGAGAACAATGATGGTTTAATAGGTTCGGAAGTCCCTATATTTGCGGATTAGTTTCAATTGGGTCCTCCAATTTTGGAAGTGATCAATTGAGTCCCTGTTTTGGTAAAATTGAATCAATAATGTCCTTGCCGTTAATCTTAGTAAACGGTGTTAACTTTCTAGCGAGGTGGCATGCTGAGGTGGTTTTTAATTAGCACGTGGCACAGGAAACCTTCTCCACTTCCCCTTCCCTTTCCCCTTTTCGGAAACCTTCTCCCCTTCCCCTTCCCCTTCCCCTTCCCCTTCCCCTTTCCCGAAACCTTCTCCCCTTCCCCGAATCATCAAGGAAAATCAACTTCTTATCACAAGTACCAACCATTCCATGATCACCAACCATAATAATACTAACATCATCAAAAACCCCTCTTTGCTCCAAACCCCGAATCAACCTCCCCATCATGGTATCAATCCTGGCAACAACCTCAGTGATCTCAGGATCATCGGCACCAACCTTATGACCCTGATGATTAGGGTCCTCAAAATAAAGCGTCATGAAATCAGGAATCTGGTCATCAGGCAAATCAAAATACCCCAAAACCGTATCAACCCTTTCCTCAAACGGAACAGGACCATTATACTGGCGACAATAATTGAAAGGGCAAGTCCAAAGACCCTTTTTTACCTCAGACCCAGGCCAGAAATAAGTGGCAGCCTTTAATCCATTGTTGACCACAGTTTCCCACAAGGGTTCCCCAAGCCGCCACTTGGGGTCATGGCTTCCCATGTAAAACGCCTCCCCAGAAACTAGATCGCTGAACTGGTTATTGATTATGCCATGGTAAGTAGGGTAGAGGCCGGTGGCGATGGAATAATGGTTAGGGAAAGTGAGAGACGGAAAAATCGGAATCAAATCGGCTTCTGCTTCGGTTCCGTTAGCGATCAAACAAGAAATGTGGGGTGTTGGGGCTTTGAATTGGTAACTGAATCGAAACCCATCTGAGGAAACTAAAAGGACAACGGGGCGGTTGAGTTTGGAGAGAGGCTGAGCGAGGAGAGAAGAGATTGATGGTGTTGGTGGCTTTGAAGAGAAGTAGAGAAAAGCGAAGGCGAAGGATGTTGATAAGGCAATGCAAGTGATGAAGATGAGAATGATGAAGAGGGATTTGTGGGAAGAGGAAGATGAAGATGAAGAAGAAGAGTCGGAAGAACCTGTGCTGAACGAGAGAAGAGCTTTTGATGAAGGTGAATCTTGGTCATCTTGGTCTTGGGTTGGGAGTGGTGTAGGCTTTGTGGAAGTCAATGCAGACAAGGGATTGGAACCCATGTTCGATGTAGTTTTTCTAAGTAATTTTGGTTGTTCTTCAGAGCTTTTCCACACAACGTGCCACGTGCTAATTAAAAGCCACCTCAGCATGCCACTTCGCTAGAAAGTTAACACCGTTTACTAAGATTAACGACAAGGACATTATTGATTCAATTTTACCAAAACAGGAACTCAATTGATCACTTCCAAAATTGGAGGACCCAATTGAAACTAACCCGCAAATATAGAGACTTCCGAACCTATTAAACCAACAATGATATATCAGACAAATCCTTCTTCTCAAATAACCTCAAATATGTAAAAGTAAAGAACACAATTATTTAAAGTGAATACAAATCTTGCACATGAATTCAAGTGAAGGGAACACAACGTTAGAGTGTATTCACTTGTGAAAATAAGTATAAAGGAGAGTGAGTAGATGAAGTTTAGTGGATTTGAAAGTAATGTTTTTATATTTGTTTTATGGAATTTTGAAATGAAAGTGAATAAATTTAGAAAAACCTATTAAAATGAAAAATTATCTTTTCACCTTGTTATTATTATTAGTATTATTTTTATTATTATAATTTTTATTATATATATATATATATATATATATATATATATATATATATATAAATTCAATAACAATAGGAATCGATTCTCTCGTAACAAGAATTAATTCCCCTCCCCTTTTAAATAAACCCAATTGCAGGAATCGATTCTGCGGTCATTTTAAATGGGAGTGAACCGATTCCATCATTTCCTCTGTATCCACAACAGCTGCTCGCTCATGCACAATGCTACAGTACCCAATATTGTTTTTGTTTGTGATTTAAAAAAAAAAAAAGGAGGTCAGTATAGAAAAATATATATGTATACCCTCAAACCCCCTAATTTGAGAAAGGATATTATTTTTTCAATTTTATTTGACCTATTGTACCGAATTTAATCAAAAAATTATATTAAAATATTCGATATTTTTCTGTTTTTGTTAACTGTGTTAATTTGATCAGAAATTTTTATTTTAATTAATTTGAATTATTTGAACTAATTATTTACATCAATTTGGAGAAAAAGAATTTGAAAATACAATTTAGGACATTGGAAAGAATACTCATCTACAATGTTATTTTGGAAGAAGCTACGCTGTTTCTTGGACTTTAAGAAGCAAAATTATTGGCCAGAACTAATACACCACAAAGCCTACGATGAATTTACGTGTCAGAGGCCTTGACATACGTTAATAAATTGCTGAATTAGCAATTGGGGAAGGACGTGGACAACACAAACATGAAACATGTCAGCAGCAGGACAGCATGGAGGATATTATTCTTTGAAAAGTGCATGGCCAGCAAGAGTTTTGCAAGGTAGTGCAGACACAAGCGGTCCTTTCATTTTCTCTTTAGAGAATATGCACACGGCTTGGGTCATTGGACAATTCAATTTTTGTGCAACATTCAGCAAAGCGAATAAAAGTGGGAGCCGCCTCTAAGGGGAATATTATCCTCAATGGAAAAGCTTGGCAAACGGACATGGAGAAAGGGGGCCATGACTGAACGTAGGAGATGGCTCATGGGAGGCTAAAGTTTCTTTTAAAAAGGAAGAGGCACACAAGAGAGAGGAGGATAGTTCTGGACGCTACTCTCTTGGCTGGAGTTCTCTGAAGAAAAACAAATTGGTTGGAGGGCAATGAGAAGAAAGCATTGACTGAAGTAGCTTTATTCCCTTTGCTGTTAACGTTTTTATGTAGGGCCATTTCCACTATGAATTGCAATTAAATGCTTAGTTTACTAGTTGCATTTTTATTTTATTCAATGAGCTTTGTCACTTCTACACGGCTGCACTTAATATTTGCTATAGTGGAAAGAGTAGGATATTTGTTTAATTGCTTTAAGGGAGAAATAACCAATTAATCTAGCTAGAATGAAGTGTAGTACGGTGACAGGAAGTGGGCATGGCCCATTTTGCAATGAAGAGCACATATATTTCAAAATTAGAAAAGCATTGTCTAGAAGCATGGAACATGCGGTGATGGATAAACAAATGAAGATGGAGATTGGATTGGAGTAGGTGTCACGGCTGCTGGAAGAAAAGAGAATGGTTCTTGATTTAAGCAAGGAGCTCGTTGATTTGAATGGAGTAGGTAGTGGAAGCACATGGTGATTCACGGCTGCTGGAAGAAAAGAGAATTATTTTTTCAATTGTTTGAGAATGAAGAAGTGATTAGATGGGGGTAGATGTACGGTGATAATTTGGAGAGAAGAAATTTTATTCATATGCTTTGGAGAATGAAGCACACGCAATGGTGCAGCACGTTAATGGGGAGAGCTTCAATTGTTTATTTTTTCTTTCTTTCTTAGTGGATGTACCACTTCACGGCTCCAGGAAGAAAAAAAGTCTCTCCCCTTTTCGGTTTTCTTACATAATTGGAATGTTTAGGATTGCTTTTATGCTTTTCACTGAGCATAGTCCGTAAAGGCTTACCCTTTTGAATTGAAGAATGACAATTGTGAAAAAGTAGCACGACCTGCCAAGTGTAGATAATTTAGCTTGTGAATGTTTTGAGCTTTGGGAATTAATTTAGAAGTTCATCTTATATTGCTTGAGAAATGACGTGCCGAAAAGGATGAGTGGTTTAACCGCCTCAGAAAAAAAATAGTTCAGAACAAATTTTATTTTACAGCTTATTTAAATTAACTCTTTACATGTTTATTTCTTGTCATTTCTGATTATTTATTTTGTGTTTAGCTTACAATGTGCATTTAATCTTCTAGTTTAAGTGTTGCACTTGTTACAGTGTTCAATTTAATATTTTCATGTATTTTAATGTCTTCAATTGTATTGGGTTGTGTTTAATTCTAATTCGAATTTATTTAATTTCCAGTTTAATTTAATTTTTCCATATCAAAAACAAAAAAAGACATTTACAAACCTCTCCACTACGTGTTTGACCTAAGACTGAACCACAAGTTGGTCTTTGAGAAATGACCTAAGATTCATTTCCTAGCTTATACTGCATTCTTTCTTGCAATCAAATTTGACAGGCCGCTACACCCGTACCACCTACCATCTTGCAAATCGTCATCCTTATCTCTTCAAATCAGTGAAAATGAACGTAGTAATCACTCACTCATCCCTCCTTTTTTTACAGTAAAATCGATGGAAATGAACACAGACTTAAAGAAAGAAGCATTTCCCATAACAACATGAAACTTTACCACATCTAACCCAGAAAAAATAACAAAGCTATAAAAGTTCCAAAATAGTATAAATTATAAAATCTGTATCTTTAAAAATAAATAAATAGACGATAAGTAAATTAAATAGAAAAATAAAATTACAAAATTCACAATTTTGAAGAGAAAATAGTTCACTAAGTGTCTTATAAATTTAATTTTTTTCATTGAAAAAGATTAGTTTAGTTCCTCTAATATAAGGATATTTAAATAATTTATTAACAGAGTATAATCATAAATGTGTTACATAGAGGAGTAAATAATATGTACTGGTTTAAAAAGAACTCATAATCATCCTCATCATGCAATTTTTTTTTATCATAGTAGAAACACTAGTAGAAAATGACGTTTTAAACTCGGACATTATGCCTCGGTTTCTATGGAACCGAAGTCTATCAAAACGCGGTGGCACTCTGGTAATTTTAAAAGCATTATATGCCTCGGTTATTAGATAACCGGTGTCTAAAAAAGATACTAATTCGGTTTCCAGACTGAACCGAGGCGTAATGCTCACATGCGAAACATACGGACTCGGTTGAAAATAGAACCGGGGCATATTACTAGGCCTACAGACTCGGTTGAAAATAGAACCGGGGCATATTACTGGGCCTTAAATCTGAGATTTATCAAAAGTTTTCCCCAAATCCTCCTCTTCCCCTCTTCTCTTCTCTTCTCCTGCTGCGACCACCTCTTCTTCCTTCCTCTTCTCCTACAACGTCGACGACAGTGGACGCGAGGACGCGCGGCGGCGAGGACGAGGCTGCGGCGAGGACGTGGCTGCGGCGAGGGGAGGAGCGGGGGATCTTGCGGCGCCACGCTCTTCTCAGCAACCGGTAGCGGAAGACGAAGGATACCGGGCGGAGAGCTGCGGCGGAGTGCCCCGGAAGGGAGATCCGGTGCGGAGGCGGAGGCTCAGGGCGGTTAGGGATGAGTTCGACAGGTAGATCTTTGTTTTCTTCTTCTTCTTCTTTTCTTTGCTGTTGTTGCTGATGGAAGATTGTTTTGTCTTCGTTAAGGGGTGGCGGAGGTGAGGAGACGAAGAGGTCTTTGAGCTTGTGGCGGACGCGGGCCTCGGGGAGGGGCGCGGGATCTTGCGGAGGGGGATGGAATCGGCGTCGGGCGAGGAACATGCGGAGGGTCTTGCGGCGGCGCAGGTGGATTACATGGGTGATTGTTGGACTGCGAGTGGGATCTGAGAGAGGAGAGGGAAATAGATTGATTAGAACTGAGAAAGGAAAGGGAAGGGAAGATACTGTGTTGCCCTTTGCTTTGTGCATTTTGGTTCTCTGGTTTTGGACATTGATGATACTGTGTTGCTGATTGAGTATGGACTGATTGATTCCTGTTACAATTTTCTTCTTTGTTTTAAATTTTTGAGCTGAAATTGAAAGAAATTTTGGGAGCTGAAATTGGAAGAATGAACTGAGAAATGAATGAACTGAGAATGACTGAGAAATGAACCGTGAATGAGAGAATGACTGAGAAATAAATGAACAATGAACCGTGAACGAGAGTCAGTACGAAAAATAAAAAAAAAATACACTCTACTGCCTCGGTTATCTAAGAACCGAGGCATATTCTTGTCTCATTTTATCCCGGTCTATAACCGAGGCATAAAGTTTAATCTTTTTACCTCGCCGGTATATGCCTCGGTTGTAGAACCGGTGCCTAAAAGCAAAAATAACCGGTGCAGTATGCTCTTAGTGTACTAGTGAAATCTTTCCATATCCATGCATCAAAACGTCTTCAGTGGCATTCATTGTTCAATGACGACTGCAAGTGACGGAAAGAGAATAATGGAGAAAGAAAAATAAAAATAAAAATAAAAATTGATATGATAAGATATGAAAATAGTTATAAAAAATAAATTTTAATATTTTTTTAAAAAATAATATCAAAAGAACTTAAAATATTTATGTACGTCAACATATCATTTTCTTATGTAAGGGCAATAGAAGTTAGAGAAGCGTAATGGGGTTTAATCGTGAGAGGAGTTAACATAAACAAGGTAAGGGGAGCTTTCTTGTTTGTATTTCTGTTAATGCTTGAATGCGCGTTTGATGATGAAACCTGTGAATTTCAAATTGATGCTTTGGTTTGATTAATGGACTGATTTGTATTTTGGAAATGAATTGTCATGGTGTAGAGCCAAAAAATATAACAACTTAGAAAAAAAGTAATAACTTAATGAAAATCCAATTCCTCTTCTTGCGAGAATCTGAGGAGCACCAAACAAATAAAATAAAAATAGAATCCAAAACACAAAGAGAAACCAACAATTTTTAAAGTGCAAAACCCCTCAATGCAAGGGTTAAACCAAGAGTAGTCCAAATAAAAAAAAAATTCACTATGATCAATAATAGGGTACAAAAGAGTCTTCAATAATAGCACCAAATGGTGTGTTCAATATGTCAATTTAAATAAGCACAAATGCTTACAAATGAGAACAAAAAAGATGAAAATTCTCCAAAACATGGCTGTTGGTGCGGGACTGATTTCTCCAAATCTAGACATCCAATTTACGATCCGAACGGTCAGAATGAAGAAAAATATGTCTGGAACCCACTGTCCAAAACTCAGCTCGATCCAACGGTGAACGACTTCATAGCAACACAAACACATGCAGGTTTAGGGTTATGCGGGAATAACTTTCTCTCTTCCTTTTTCTCTCCCTTGGCTTTTGCCTCTCTTCAAATGACTCTAATGTACCCTACTAATCTGACCCATCTCTATTTAATCTAGTGAGACATAAAGGTCCACATTATTTGGGCCTATTCTCCACATAGGAAGGGAGCCCAATAACCCAACAAATCTCCCCCTCACGACTATGTGGAGATATCCGCCAAACCGGCGATCTCACAACAAACTTCAAACTTTCCTCTTGGAAATGTCTTGGTCATCATATCAGCACCATTATCATCTATATGAACTTTAGCTAATTCCAACAACTTAGCATCCAAAACATCACGTATCCAATGATACCTCACATCAATATGTTTGGATTTAGAATGAAAAGTTAGATTCTTACCAAGATTAATAGCACTTTGACTGTTACAATACAACAAGTATTTCCCTTGCACAAAACCAAGCTCATGCAAGAATTTCTTCACCCATAACAACTCCTTACATGCTTTAATAAGTGCAATGAATTCTGCCTCAATAGTAGACAGCTACACACTTTTGCAACTTTGATTGCCAAGCCAAGGCTCCCCTGCAAACTGAATCAAATAGCCTGAAGTGGACTTTCTGGAATCAATGTCTCCAGCCATATCTGAATCTGAGTAATCCACCAAAGTAGGCTTATCACCTCAAAAACAAAGCCTAAAATCACTAGTACCACAAAGATACCTCAAAATTCATTTCACAGCATTCAAATGCTCTCTACCTAGATTTGACAGAAATCTACTGATTGTACCAACAACATGTGCAATATCAGGCCTTGTACATATCATTGCATACATCAAACTACTCACCGCATAAGCATAAAGAACTTTACTCATATATGTCTTCTCAGCTTCGTTTGAAGGACTTTGTGTAACACTCAACTTAAAATGAGTAGCAAGAGGAGTACTTACAACTTTAGCATTTTCCATTTGGAATCTTTGCAACACCTTCTGAATGTAGTTATCTTGTGATAGCCAAAGTTTCTTCTCTTTTCTATCACGATTGATACTTATACCAAGAATCTACTGAGCATCTCCCATGTTTTTCATGGCAAATGACTCGCCTAGTTGCTTCTTCAACCTGTCAATTTTGGATACATCTTTCCAACAATAAGCATAACAATATAATGAAATCATTCTCAGAAAGTTTCCTGACAAAAACACAATGGTCAGAAGTAGTCTTCTTGTAACCTTGCTCACACATAACTGACTCAAACTTCTTATACCACTGCCTCAGAGCCTGCTTCAAACCATATAGGCTTTTTCGTAGCCTACACAGATAGTCTTCCTTGCCTTCAACAAGAAAACCATCCGGTTGCTTCATGTAAATCTCTTCCTCCAAATCACTATGAAGGAAAGTTGTCTTCACATCCATCTACTCAACCTCCAAATCTAGAGTAGCAGCTAAACTTAACACAATTCTGATGGATGTCATCCTTACCACAGGTGAGAAAATCTCATTGAAGTCAACTAACCCCCTTTCTTTGTCTGAAGCCTTTCACCACTAATCTGGCTTTATATCTGGTAGATGTAGAATTGCCCTCTTGCTTCACCCTAAAAATCCACATATTCTCTAAGGCTCTCTTACCCTTAGGCAACTTCACTCAGTCATAAGTGTCATTATCATGTAGAGATTTCATCTCATCCTACATTGCATCCAACCACTTTTGCTTTTCTTCACTTTCAATGTCCTCCTCATAACATTCAGGTTCTCCCTCTTTAGTTAACATCACATACTCATTGATAGAGTACTTTTTAGAAGGTTGTTTTGGCCTGTCAGATCTTCTAAGTTGAGCTTCAGGTAGCTCAGGTGCATCACCAAGACTCTCATCTTGTGACACATCATGTTCCTCTTCATCAACTTATCAATAGGAACATCCAAGTCATCTCCAATCTGTTGATTATCAATATCACCATGTTGTTCATCATCAAGAACATCAATATCCAAATCATTAATAGACAACCGAATTGGATCAAAATCAGCCACATTACCATCTTCCTTAGGTGTAGACTTCTCCACCTTATCAATATCTTCAATGGTTTGATCTTCCATGAATTGCACATCATGACTTCTAACAACTTTCTTTTCAACGGGGTCATACAACTTGTAGCAAAATTCATCCTAACCAAAGCCAATGAAGATACATTGCCTTGTCTTCACATCCAACTTGGATCTTTCATCCTTTGAAACATGAACAAATGCTTTACAACCGAAGACACATAAATGATCATAAGTAACATTCTTGCCAAACCAAATCTTGTTTGGTACCTCAGAGTTTAAAGCAATTATAGGACTTAGATTAATAACATGCACTACTGTAAGCAATGCCTCACCCTAGAAATGCTTAGGCAATTTTGCTTCAGAAAGCATACACCTAACTTTTTCAATCAATGTCTTGTTCATCCTCTCTGCTAAACCATTCAACTAAGGAGTTTTGGGAGGAGTCTTGTCATGTGCAATACCATACTGTCTACAATAAGCATCAAATGGTCCACAATATTCACCACCATTGTCATCAGCTTCTTGCGTGGCTGCCTCTCAACCAAAGCATGAAATTCTTTAAACTTGTCCAATACTTGGTCCTTTCTTCGTAGTGCATAAACCCAAAGCTTCTTGGAACAATCATCAATAAAAGTAACAAAGTAAAGTGCACCACTAAAAGACTTTACCTTCAATGGGCCACAAACATCAGAATGCACCAATTCAAGCAACTCTGACTTCCTGGAAGGAGGATGCTTCTTGAAGGATACTCTGGTTTGTTTACCAGCCATGCAGTGAGAACATTTCTCCAACTCTACACTCTTCAATCCTGAGAGAACATCTTTTTTAGCTAAGCAGTTAAGTCCCTTTTCACTAATATGCCCAAACCTTCTATGCCACAAAGATGACTCCATATACATGACATTCACACTATCTTTAGCAACCAAAGCTTTTGTCTAGTAAAGCTTAGAGTTTTTCTCCCCTTTAACCACAATCAAGTTACCTTTGGTGAGCTTCCACTTTCCAGAACCAAAGTGGTTATCAAATCCACCATCATCAAGTACCTACAAAGAAATCAAATTAAAGCGAACATCTGGAGCATGTTTAACTCCTCTAAGCAAAAACTGTATCCCCATGTTGGTTTGCAAGTGAACATCGCCAATACCAATAACCTTAGACACCCCATCATTACCCATCTTCAATACTCCAAAATCACTAGGTGTATACGATGTGAAGAACTCCTTCCTGGATGTAACATGCAGTGTAGCACCATTATCAATTATCCACATGCTCTCATCAAATACGAGATTAATAGTGTCATAATCACGAAGACAAACAAGGTCACCACATGTAGTAGTAGTAACACGATCACCATCATCGGTATCTTTTTCTCTTTGCTTACCCTTTTTGTCTTTGCTCTCTTTCTTCAACAAAAAACAGTTCTTCTTTATATGTTTTGTGACAATAGTGACACTCCACATTCTTGTACCGAGACCTGGACTTACTCCTGCTTTTATCTCTACCACTATTTTGTTCTTTCTTCTGGCTTCTCCCCCTATTCTCTATAATAAGCACTTTTGAGTGAGATGAAGTACCCTGTGTCTTCCTTCTCATCTCCTCATTAAGAGCATCGCTCTTTGCCATTTGCAAAGAAATATCACCATTACGGGTAGCACTTATCATGGAAACCCGAAATGTCTCCCATGAATCCAGTAAAGATTTTAATAAGAATAAACCCAATAGATCATCATCAAATTTTATACTTGTTAAAATAGAATGGCTTAATTTTCAACACCAAGAGGGGGGATGAATTGGTGAAATACAAAAACAATGTTTTCTTTAAATCCTTTTCGCAAAGTGGATGCCTTTAAAAACTTTCTTGAAACGCAAGGAAAAAGACTTTGTAGTGCAACGGAATATAATCGAATGAGTAAAATACAAAGTTGTCTGAATGTAACAAAGTAGGGATAGAAAGATCAAACACTGAGTTTTTATACTAGTTCGGCCAAGCCTACATCCAGTATCTTTCCACACAGGAAGCAAATGCACTATAATGATCAAGATTTTTACAACAAGGCTTTTATAGAGACCTCCACGTCAAAAATATAAAACACCTCTCTAACCCTCTAATCAAAATATAGGCATATACAAACAAAGAACAACATCAAGATGTCCCCTCTCCTGCAGTCTTTAACACTTTAAACAATCCTCTAAGTCCAGAACGTCGCACGTTCTCTTCCTGTAGTCACAACAGGGAAACACCAATCTTCACAAGATTGAAAGGAACTGATCACGAAATAAACACCTCAAGTGCAGGTTGATCAGAAAGTAAGAGCACACAGATTCTTGCTCGTTAAACAATCACCAAAGAATGAACACCACAGTCTTCTTGATGAATTCTTGAAGCTTTCACACATTCTGGAATAGATCAATAATCTGAAACAAATCAATCAAATTGTTAGAATCACAAAAGTCTCTGCAGAAGTCAAATTCAAGTCTATTTATAGATTTTCACAATTCTGGCGTGCTCAAGTCGACTTAGCTACTAATGCAGTTGAATATCACAATTCAGTTAAAGCAATTAGCAGCAATCAATGTAGTTAATTGAATGTACAACTAATGCAGTCGAATCATAATTAATGCTTGGTCAACATATTTAAAAATATAGTCATTGTAACATTTAATACAAGCATTAACAGAATTTCAAAACTATAACAGACTTAGTTGAATGCATGTTGCATGTAATCGACTATATAACACAGTTAAACAAAGTTTTGAAAAACTTTCACTTTGAAAATCTCACAACACACTTTGATAATGGTTTGTGCAAAGACACGAGTTTTAATCGACTTACTTCATAATGAAGTCGACTTAAAACTGTTGTTTTGCCACACAATTAAAAGTTCAACATAAGTGCTTGTGGTTTTCCTTTTATAAAACACAAACATGCATTCACCAATAAAATCAATTATATAGCACAGTGAAATGCAATGTATCAACACAATCATGTTCTCAATGCTTTAAACAGATTTACACAATGATTAAAAATATAGCATGTAAGCAATAGAACACGTAACACATAAACACATAACAACACATGTGTTATTAATTATGTTGTCATCATAAAAAACCAGAAGCTGTGAGATTGTAGGTTCAGCTAAACCAGTGATCCCCTTATCAACAATCTCAACAATACCCACTCCTACTAATTGATCATAGCGTCCTTGAAATTCACTCAAGTGGTTTGAAACAGGAGTTCCTTCCTTTTACTTTAACTCCAATAAATTTTTCACCAAGTACAATTTATTAGTCCCTGACTTAGAAGCATACAAGGACTCAAGCTTATCCCATAGGCTTCTCGCATGTGTCTCATTAGCAACGAAATTATAAACATTATCATCAACAAACTGCTTGATAAATCCACATATCTGTTGATGTTCAAAATCTCATTCTTCATCTGACTTGGATTCCGACTTATTGGAAGCAAACACAAGAAGATGCAAAATTTTCACAAATAACAAGTCCTTCATCTTGCCTTTCCATAGGTGATAATTTTCTCCATTCAAATGAATCAATTTTGTATGTGCCTCCATCATTCACGCAAACTAAATAGTCCCTTAACCAAAGACCTCCGATACCACTCTGATGGGAGAAGGGCCAAAAAATACAACAACTTAGAAAAAAGTAATAACGCAACGAAAATTCAATCTCCCTTCTTGCAAGAATATGCGAGGAGCACCAAACAAATAGAACAAAACTAGAATCCAAAGCACAAAGAGACACCAACAATTTTTAAATGCAAGGGTAAAAACCACGAGTCGTCTAGACCAAAGAAAAATGCACTATGATTAATAATATGATAGAAAAGAGTCTCAAATAATAACACCAAATGGTGTGTTCAATAAGCCAATTAAAATGATCACAAATGCTTACAAATGAGAACCAAAAAGATGAAAATTCTCCAAAACAGGGCTGCTGGTGCGGGACTACTTTCTCTTAATCTAAACGTCCGATTGACGATCTGAACGGTAAGAAGGAAGAACCATATGTATGGAACCCACTGTCCAAACATCAGCTAGATCCAACGGTGAACGACTTCACAATGACAAAAACACCAATGCAGGTTTAGGGTTATGCAGGAATAACTTTCTCTCTTCCTTTTTCTCTCACTTGACTTTTGTCTCTCTTCAAATGACTCTAATGTACCCTACTAATCTGACCCATCTCTATTTAATCTAGTGAGACATAAAGGTCCTCATTATTTGGGCCTATTCTCCACATAGGAAGGGAGCCCAATAACCCAATAGTAATTTGGACTGCACTGCTTTTAATCTTTGGATATTTGATGTTTTCGTTATTTTGTTTTGTGGTAGCTGGTATAGAGGTGGACCTATAGTTTTAAAATTGTCCGTTAAGCACCAATGAAAATCCGTTCTATGAATGGTCTAGAAGGAGGTTCTACAACCTTCAAAACTGTACTAATTAGCAATTAGAATTTCCCAGATTAGGAGTAGGAAGACCCAAGACAATTAGTTTCCCAGAAGTGGTCTCTACAGCATAAAATTTTTGTACAGGTTAGTAGTGCGAAGGTCCATTATAAGGATGGGTGTTGGGTTTTGGTCTGTATTGTTAAAATAGGCATTCTAACACTTTAGTGGTGGGTCCACACGGTTAGCGTTTTAGGCATGTGGTTGCAGGATTAATTCTGGTCAGGCTAGCATTGCAAGGGCTGGTTCTGCAACTTTAATGGTCCCGTGTAGCATTAAAAGTGATTCATTTTAGTTAGGCTGTGTTCGTTTCAAAGACGGATTGTTAATTCATTTTATGTTCATTTTAAAGGATTGGCGAGGGATGGAAAGGGAAGAATTGCGGGAAAAACTAGTTTTTCAATCTTCACTTACATCCGCAGATTTACATTCTGTTCACTTGAACATAAAGAACTGTTTATGCGTGTTTGAGAGCGATGAAAGGCGAGGAAATGCGTGTTCACTTTAGCGTAAATGCGATGACGGAAAGACGTATATTTGTAGGATTGGGGTATTTTTCATCATCCGTTAGAGTGTAGAGTTTTGCAAGGATTTACCATACGATATCTAATTTACCCTTTGCACATTTTATAATTCCAACTCCTGGCTAACATAATAATCGATTTGAAGTATGAAATAATTGATTCCTTCGTTGTAAAATAAAAACGTAGAATTTATTATCTTTTCACTATTGAGTCATGAGTAAATTGTGCGTGTTGTTGTCTATGGTAGAGGACGTTGATGGCTGATGATTGAAGATGAACACCAGTTCAAAGAGGAAGAACTAGAGGTGTATTCAGTTACATTGTAGCAGTATTCGGTTCTAGGGGGTGAAAAATTTCTGAAGATGAAGTATTCGGTTCCCAGTGGTGGCATTTGGTTCCATCACGTTCATATTTGGTTCCAAGATGTGAACAATTTGTGTGAAGAAGGCGTATTCGGTTCCTACTCTTCATATTCAGTTCCCTTTTCGAGGTGCGGTTCCACAAGAAGCACCGGGAGATGGTTCTGTCAAAGTATTTTCCGCGCGTGATGCAGGAGGTAGAGACGACGTGTGAGGGGTGAAAGACGCTGAGGCTCTTCACGGTGAAGGACATGCGGTTTCGGAGGGGGGGAGGGGGAAGTTGTGGCAAGGCGTGAATCGTGAGCACCCCACGACGTTTGCGACCGTGGCAATGAATTGGGAATTGAAGGAGATGATAATTAGGGATTTGGATAGGTTTGTGGAGAGGAAGGATTTATATAAGAGTGTTGGGAAGGCGTGGAAGAGAGGGTATTTGCTTTCGGGTCCCTTGGAATTGGGAAATCGAGTTTGATTGTTATGGCTAATTATCTGAATTTTGATGTCTATGACCTGGAATTCATTGTTGTTAATGGAAATTCTGACCTTAGGAGGTTGTTGATTGCCACCAAGAATCGTTTCATTCTTGTCGTGGATGACATTGATTGCTCCCTTCATTCTTATCGAGGTTCCCGAATTTCATAGATAAGTTGTGGTTGAGTTGTGGGAATGAGAGGCAGGGGAGCAGTTTTTGCGAGACGAAGAAATGAAATCATGAATTCAAGATAAAAGTATCTCTCACCGTTGAATGATTTGAGTCTAGTGAAATGAAGATCATAAAAGATCGTTGGAATTAGTCTTAGACTACCATTACAGTAACATCCTGAACAACATACGTTTTATATTCAAGCATTCACATCAACGTACCTTGATTTAATTCCTTAAATCAAGTTCTAAAATTATCTATTAAATTATTAATTCCTTAATTAATTTAGCAGATAACTTTGCATTAACTCTAGATGTTAAGAATGACCAAAAGAACATAAGTTATTCCTAGCGTCATTACTTTTAGTTGCTTTTCTTACGTTTATGTTCCAAAAATACTTCCCAGTACAAAAGGACGTTTAAATAAAATTATAGTTATGTATAATCATAAGCAAGTCAAGAAAAGCAAAACAACATAGACATATATTGCACAAGAAAATTACATTAATGTATAGTCATACAACAAATTCCAATGAACAGAAAAACTAGTCTCTTCTAGACATCTAGAACATACTCTTTACAACAATTCCTTACAGAAAGTGAAGTCTTGATGCCTTGAAGTGTCTACTGATCGTATCCTGAAGTTCTCCAGTATTTTTCGTGCTCTTTTTATGTTAGAAGATAGTTTCTGTCTTTCTGTCACGTCTTTTAAGCCAACATCATTTAATTAATTCGTTGAGCGCACATGTGTGTATGCGTTGAGCGAATTTCTTAACTGCTGCTCTTCAACTGATGACATTCGCAGAGCGCATAGTGATAGTGCGCTATTCGAATTTCTTCCTTCTAGCATGGCTTGCGCTTAGCGAGAATTAACTAACAAGAGTCCAAATAATGCAATCTTTCCTGTACAATGTTTACACAACTTTCTACTTCCTATTACAACTTTTCAATGAGGAACAAAATGAATAATTACAAGATTGAGCTCATTTATAAGTGTAAAAACAACTCTTTTTCAAACTTATCAACTCCCCCAAACTTGAAGTATTTCATGCCCTCATGAAATCACAAAAGAAAATAAACATCACAATAGGCATTTGACATTTTGATAAAATGACTTTGCACATCTGAAAAATTCACATGCATTCCTAAAGATTTCAAACAAGTATGACATGGTGCATCACTCACAAAATCACCTATGCATAGAATATGAACAACCATATCAACATTTAGCATTACTCACCACTCAAGTGGTTGTTCTCACATGACAATAGAGTTGTCATAGAACTTCATCAACTTTTACATTTCATTTAATTCACACACTTCATACACCATTGGTTAAGTAAAAAGGTCTTTTTAGGTTATGGTTTGGCTTGGCTAGAAAAAAAATCATTGTTTTTCTTGGATTCAAAGTCACCAGTTAAATAGAGAACATCAGTACATGCTTCAATTCCCAAAGCAGTAGTCAAATACCAATATATATCACTTATTCCATACCATTTTCTTTCACAGTTCAACCTTCTTTTTCAGTTCAAGCACCCTTTTTATCAATCCGTTTTTTTTATGATTTTTTCTACCCCCAAACTTGAATTCAACCTTAACCTCAATTAAAGCATAATACATGTTCTCTTCTAGGGTGTAAGGTAGTATAACATATAATAGGCTCAAGGTGAAAGAAAGAAATCAAGGCTAAAAAATGGTTCACAAAGGTATCATAATGTATAAAAGTTGACTATCTGACCAAGTAGCTGTACAATAATAACAACAATGTCTTTCTCAAAAAGTATGTGTATGTACGTGGAATCGAAATCCTGCAAAAGTTAATTCCATATCTAGAAAACTCATAGTATCTCTCAATCAACACATGCTCTCAACACTCACAAATCTGGTCATAGTTCATACACACAGATAAAAATATGAAGCACATTGCAACCACAGTCATACATGTTATCATCTTCAAGAATCACCTCAACTTAATCAAGATAATGCATAAACCATGTAAATCAAAAAGTCAATTGTCTTTACAATTAAACAATTTAAAACATAACTCAACTAACACATAGTTCCACATAGTAACAAACGAAACTCAAATAACACAATCCAAATAAAACATAAATCATCAAAAATCTCCATCCATCTGCTACCAAGACCCATCTGGTCTCAATCTCCAATAGCTCTCCTGGTGCTGGTGACTAGGCTATGTCCATCTAGGATCAAACTCTTCTTCCTCCTCATCACCATCACTTGCCATCATGTCCTCCTGCTCTACTAGGTAAGCACTCCCCCACCTAGACTATGGCCTACCCTCAAGCCACAGAATATGGGCCACAAACTAGGCTCCAGTCATCAGTGAATTGTCGAGGAAGTCAGGTAGGCCAAGTGAAAGGTTATACATGCTGTCCTGTAAGGACACCTAGCGTTGCCTCATACTGGTACATCAGTCACGGATATCGTCCTGTCAAGCAAGACTCTAACGCATGTAGTCGGTGAACATGTCTGCAGAAGGAACTGAGAGGGCTGAAGGAGGTTTGGCTGCTCTAGTATTTCTACGTGGAGGGGGAACTGGAGGAGGGGCATGCATAGTTGACAACTCCCCCCTGTTGGTGTAATTTTGGTCAAAAAACTTTTTGTTGAGAGCGGGTTGTAATTTAAGGGTGATATCAAACACCCCAGCTACTCCACTAGTTTTACACAAAGCTGGAAACCCAAGCTTGCAAGAATCAACATTAGCAATAAGAGCCATCTCTTGAGAAATATATGCTCCCACATCAATATCAATGCTTGTGATTATACCATATACCATGTACGAGCATTCCACGTTGATATCTGAAGTGTGAGAATTGGGGCTGATGTTAGTGAAATAAAAGGTGCTCCATATTGTTGCCAAAGAATTCAGATGTTTCCTTAAGATTCGTACTGGTGTCCCACTGATGCCCAATTGATATCCATAGCGAGGTAAGAACAAGGTGGCAACAATAAGATCATGATCAGGATGACTGGACATAAAAGTGCTTAGAGGGCACTACTGAAAGGTAAGTGTATGCAGCATCTTGTTCAGAGATCGTCTGTCAAAGCGAACCAGATTGCCCCTCACCTTGGAGACTCTCGGCCGAGATTGAGAGTGGTCGGGTTCCTAGGAATTTGCATAAAACTCTTTTACCAAGAGCTCATCAATTTCATCAGGGAGGTTGGCTAAGACACAATTCCATTTTCTCCTCTCAAGTTCTTGTTGAATGTGGTCATATTCACTTGGTCTGAACTCCACTCGCCTCTCAGGTAATAGTGCTCAGCCCATGATGTTCTGATTAAATTTGTCTGAAGCCGCCTCTGAAACAAAGCGATCCTGATCATAGTTGAGAACCATGTTTTCCTCTTGTGCGTCTGCAGGTTGGGATCTAGAAGAAGACCCTCTGGTGGTCTTCCTCTTCTTCTCTTGAGTGGTCTTAGGAGGAGCCATATATGCAAGAAAAAGCTACACAAGAAGCATGGAACACAATGTAATCAGTTAAGCAATCAACAATGCATAAATGTTTCCAGATGGATTCGTTATGCGCAAAGTTGCATTGAGCGAATTGGAAGGCACAATGGCTGTTGTCAACAATAATTCGCTATGCGCACAGTTGCGTTGAGGGAATTTACAGATATCAAAAATCATGTTGCAGAGCTAATGATTCGCAGTGCGAAACTTTCGCATAGCGAATGTGACCTAACAGTGAATGACGCTATGCGAGCAGCTCGCTTTGCGCCTCAGAAACAATATCATATGGATCAGTATAGACATTCACTAGTCAAGTTTGGTGAATGTAAAGGTAAAATATGTAAACATCTTTTCAAAAGAATAAACCTTTCGCTATGCGAATCAATCCTAGACCAGCGAAATGAACTACTCCTTTGACATTTACAGACCACAAATGTTGTTCAGATGGACAAAGCATGCACAATTTACACCTAAACCATGGAATTTCTATTTAATTGGCTACAAAACATAAAACAGAGGAAGACAAACTTACCTAAAAGAAAGCATTTTGAAGCAATAAAGAATGGAGTGCAAAGACACAAGAGTGAGCACAATGGAGTTTGGCTGTGCTAGGAATGGAGAACTAAGAAAGAATCTGGGAGCAATGGGAGAAGAAGAAGTGGTAACACTGTGCGAAACTGAAGGGAGAGCATGGCTAGGATAAAAAAAATGAATGAGGAGAGATAAAATTTTTTTAAAAAAAGAAGGAAGTTAAAATTTGAAAACTGAGTAGTTTCGCTAAGCGCACCAGTCCTGTGTGCTGTGCGAAACAGCTCGTATTAAATGCCTTTCTTCTTTTTCTGAACTTTTCTAATATGTTATTCTTTTTTGAATATTGGGGTCAGTTGTTGAGCGCACGTCAGTTGTGCGTTGAGCGAATGACCATTTTTAATTTTTTAATGTTTCTTTTTTTGACCACTCTTCATTTTTTTAATATTATTCTTCCAACTACTCTCGCTGAGGGCACCTATGCTGTGCGCATAGCGAGACTAGTAAAATAGAACCACCTCTCACATTTTTGCTCGCTCTACGCAAGGCTTCGCACAACAAAACTTTTGAGACAGTGGGGCTCCCCAAACATTTGGTCGCTCAGTGCAAGGTGTGTGATGTGCGAATTAGTGGCTCATTTTCTCCTAGTTTGCTGCAGTGATTTTGCTCGCTTCGCGTTTCCAATACACTATGCGAATAGCTTTACAGAGAGAAATTAGAAGTTTGAATCGCTTAACGCTAGTGGTGCGCTATGCGAATGTTATTACAGAGACCGATCACCATTTTCTTACGCTTAGCGCATGGATTGTGCTGTGCGATCAAAACACTGTTGCCTAAAGTACTCATGTTGTTGAGCGCATCACAGATGTGCGCTGAGTGACTGGAGCGTCACAAAATCACACTCAGGCTTCTTTAACACTTCCTCTTCACACTCAAACTCAACAATACAGAAACAAAAACAAATAAACACACAGAGAAACATACATTTTCTAGGGTGCCTCCTAGCAAGCGCTTCTTTATCGTCACTAGCCTGACCTAGAAAATTCATGGTTAAGATAAATGAATAATTATGGTGAGGCGTTCAACCTCACTACCCAAATAATGTTTCAATATTTGAGCATTCACAATCCAGCTTCTATTTTGATCCTCATAATTTGGATCCATCAATTCTACAGCACCATAAGGCTTGACTGCCTTAATAACAAAAGGACTAGACCATTTAGATTTTAACTTACCTGGAAACAGTTTGAATTTGGAATTGAACAACAATACCTGTTGTCTAGATTGAAACTCTCTCTTGATCAACTTCTTGTCATGGTACATCTTAACCCTTTCTTTATATCTTTTTGATGAATCATATGCAGTTAACCTCATTTCATCAAACTCTTGCAATTGAAGCTTTCTTTTACCTGCACAAAGAGAAGAATCAGGGTTAAAGAATTTTAATGCCCAATATGGCTTATGTTCCATCTCAATCGGAAGATACAACCTATCTACAAAAATTAAAAACAATGGATATATAAAAATAATGGAACAAAATTGAAATTGATAAACAATCAAACAATTGAAATAACAATAACAATCAAATTCTCCGGCAATGACGCCAAAAACTTGATAACATTTTGGCAAGTATACCAAATCGTTAATGAAATAAGTTTAGAGTATCGTTTTCCAAAGGAAATTTGAGTCACGTTATTTAATCAAGCTTGTTTATCAAAATCAATTTACTGATGATAACATTTGATTTCAACTTTGAAAAATGGCAAAAAATTAAGAACGTAAAAATTTAAGAATGTAAAATTAGATAAAAGATCATTGGAATTGGTCTTAGTCTACCATTATAGTAACATCCTAAACAACATACATTATATATTCAAGCATTCACATCAACGTATCTTGATTTAATTCCTTAAAGCAAGTTCTAAAATTATCTATTAAATTATTAATCCCTTAATTAATTTAACATATAACTTTGCATTAACTCCAAATGTTAAGAATGAGCAAAAGAACATAAGTTATTCCTAGCGTCATTACTTTTAGTTGCTTTTCTTATGTTTATGTTTCAAAAATACTTCCCAGTACAAAAGAAAGTTTAAATAAAATTATAGTTCTGTATAATCATAAGCAAGTTAAAACAAGCACAACAACACAGACATATATTGCACAGGAAAATTACATTAATGTATAGTCATACAACTAATTCCAATGAATGGAAAAACTAGCCTCTTTTAGACATGTAAAACATACTCTTTACAGCAATTCCTTGCAGAAAGCGAAGTCTTGATGCCTTGAAATGTCTGCTGATCGTCTCCTGAAGTTCTCCAGTATTTTTCGTGTTTTGTTTGTGTTAGAAGATAGTTTGTCTTTCTGTCACGTCTTTTAAGCCAACATCATTTAATTAATTCGCTCAGCACACAAGTGTGCAAGCGCTGAGCGAATTTCTCAGCTATTGCTCTTCAACAGATGACATTGGCATAGCGCATAGTGATAGTGCGTTGTGCGAATTTCTTCCTCGTAGCATTGCGAATTATGGCTTGCGCTTAGCGAGAATTGACTGACAACAGTCCAAATAATGCAATCAAAGGTTTAGCTAAATGAAATGCACCTAGAAACCAAACAAAGGTTTAGCTAAATAAAACATGCTTCTAGGTATCACAGAGACTTAAAACATAAAAGTCAATCAAGCAAAGGAAAGTAAAGTAATGCAAATGGAAAGTAGAATGAGAGACGACCCTAAGTGAAAGTGCAAGTGACACTTGGATCCCCTTGACACACTTTCACACTAAGATGCGGAAACTAGACTATTACAATGTTCAAAGGTGCACTTGGAATTGCTTGAAAAGCATTTTCCCAAGGCTCTTAAGTTTCAAATGTAAAAAGTAATTAAACTACAAAGGTTGTGTGATACAATGATTCAAAAAAATACATGAAAATGTGTTTACAATAGAACAAAGAACATAAAAGGAACCTAGGATATGCTCTAGACTAGATTAAACAATCAATAAAAATAAAAAACACAGATCAAAACAAAGTGCAGTAAAACTGTTTGATAAAAAAGTGAAACTGTTTGATAAAATGCCCAAATGAAGTGTAGATTTTGTGTTTTCTGATCTTTGGCTTTCAAAAGTGGATTGCATGGTTTTAATGGCTTTTTATGATTGCATTACAGTGTATTAATCATGTCATTTCGTTTGGAAACACTACACCAACTTTTGCCAATCCAGAATTGAAAATCTAAGTATGGACAATATCAAACAGCACCAAAAAGTGAATTTTGCACCAGAAAATAGACTGGAAAATGGTGCTTGCAATGGCAAAAATGAATGGCAGTGTGTCTAAGTCTTAATTGACACCTCAAACAAGTTTATATCATCAAATTGGATGTGTGTAAACACTTAAACAACAAAGGAAAAGACTACACCAGAAAATCACTGGTCCACTTCCAATTTCAAGCAAATTTTGATGGTTTGGATGGTGATTTTGCATATATGCTCAAAATTGACCAAATGAACAATGCACACAAGTTTAAAATGGTAAAATAAACTTGCTCAAATGGTAAGAATGCACCAAAACAATCAGATTCATCAAAACATAGTTGCAAAAAAATGCACTAAAAACTGTTGTAGAATTGAGAAAGCAGTGGATTGAAAGCTGGCTGGTTCAATTAGAAACTCAAAGAAATCCTAATGTCTAGATCTAGCTGCAGAAAATTAGCTAGGAGATATTAAAGGACCTAAGACCAAACTAAGTGATGAGTCACCATTTTTTACCATACACTTAGCTTCCCGCACCATACTTTCTTAGTGAATTGTGCTTAATTATCAATTATTGTCTCATTTTCACTATTTGGGCTTAATTTCAAGACTAATCCTTATTTTAATTAATTTGAATTATTTGGGCTTAATTCTTTCAATTATTATTTTGCAGGATAATCACTGTTTGAAAGGTAGAGAACTTATTGCACACAATGGCTTGACCGAACGGTCTGTGCTTGACTGAACGGTCTATGCTTGACTGAACGGTCTGTTCTTGACCGAACGGTCTATGCTTGACTGAACGGTCTATTCTTGACCGAACGGTTTGTGTTTGACTGAACGGTCTGTTCTTGATCGAACGGTCTGTTCTTGATCGAACGGTCTGTGGAAGCCGAGCTCTACTGAACCGAACGATCTCTGACAATTCGTGCACCGAGCGATCATAGAGAGCGAACCTGCCGAACACTGATTGAATCGAACGTCTTGACCGAGCGCCTTGAACCGAACAGACGAACGTCTCTACCGAGCGATCTAACCCCTGAATGACCGAACGGTCAGATGCAGTGGTCAGCTGCAGGATCAAATGCAGTGTTGGAAGCATACTCTGGGATTTCAAGAGGGTTGATAGTATAGTTTAATTTCGTTTTAGAATGTCAATGGGTCAAACTTTAGGACTTTGGGCCTAATTTTAGGTCATTTTGTAGGACAAACCCTCTAGAAGGGCATTTTGGTCTTTTGGTTTGTATAAAACCCTAAAAGCAAAATTCACTAGAAGTCTCCAGCCGCCACTTAGTTCTGGGGAGCATCTTCCCCTCTGGGGAGGTTTAGGTTTTGTTTCTTTTTCCTTTCCATGTATTGAATCTTGTTTACAGTGCAAATTAAGAGTTGAAATCATTGCTGCATCCACTTTTCATTTTCATTTTACTGTTCATTGTCTTCTTCACTGTTGCATTTTACTGTTCATCATCTCTTTCCTTGCTGGTGCGTTTTACTGTTCTGCGAGTTACTATTCATCTAGTTTGCAAACATTGTTTCCATTCACGTTTTGCGTTTCTGGATTTGCGTTTTATGTTTAAGTTCATTTGGTGCATTTACATTCAGCTGCATTTACGTTTTCTGCATTCTGCGCGTTTACTGTTCCAACATTCTGTTTCTGCAATTTTGTTTCCGATGCGCTACTTTTTGATTCTGCACATTTACTGTGTATGCAATTTTTATAGACCGTTCAGTTTTAAATTAATACAGTTCGGTCTCTAACAGGCTTCATTGTTAGAGACCGTTCGGCCTTTTCCTTTGCTGTTTAAGTTGCTTTTACCGTTCGGTTTCCAAATTTCCTGCACTTCCATTTCCTTTCTTTACGGACCGTTCGGTCTCCGCTTTACAACCGTTCGATCTCACTTTAAGACCGTCTGCTCTTCATGCCTCCCACTTATCTTTCAGCGTTTTTAATTAAGTCTCTTGTGTTTAATTTCATGCTTTAATTTAGTTCATTTCTAGTCACAAAAACACTTTCAACCCCTCCCACTACGTGTTTGACCTAAGTCCTGAACCACATTTGGTCCTTGAGAGACGACCTAGGAGTCACTTCCTAGTCTATACTGCATTCTTATTTGCACTTCAAATTTGTATGGGCCGCGACAGCCCCATCACTAAGCACGGTGCAAAACTTGATGGAGAAACGTGACAGTGTTTTGAAACCATATTTCAAGCAACTCAACTACTCATTTTTCAATTCTGATGCCAAATGATGGAAGCAGCTCCAATCTTCAAGACTGAGGAGCTCCTCAAACCAAAAGGTGGCAGCGGAATGAAGAGATGGATGGTGGAAACAACACACGGTAGGTGTTTGATGAATTGTTTTGTGAAGTATGGAGGTGTGTGTGAAGTTTCTCCAGCTTAGGAGGCCTTCTAAGAGGGAAGGAAGCTAGAGGAAGATGGTGCGAAAGTGGCACAAGCAAGTGAACTCGAAGTCAGAGTGGCTGGAAGAAAATCAACAGCATTTCTCTATTACATTCAAGTTGAATTTACAAAGAGGAGAGTCTCTCTTTTATAGAAGAAGAGATGACTCTGAAGTGCCTAGCAAGCTATGAAAATGGAAAGATACATGTGCTGGAAATGTTGCCAAGCATGATTTACACGTTCCATACAAGAAAAGCATTTAAAACGTGCTTAAAAATTGGACGTTGGTGAGTGGCAGCGCTTGTTTGGTTGCCTTCCTTTCTTTGCTTCCTTTGCTTTCCTTAGCTCACCAAGCTTCTTTGGTTGATTGGCGATGGTTTCCAAGCCTTATTTTTGTCCTACAAAACAATGTGAATGTATTTAGTAAAGTAAACATTCTAAGACTTAGAAATAAAAGATCCTTTTGTTTAATAGTCCTTATTCAACTTCCCTTTCTTAGCCTTAGTGTTAAGTTGATACTTTTTTGGATGAAAAGTCCCTAAAGGAGTTGCCATCAAAGACGGTTTGTCCAATCGACTATCCTTGATAATTGCAAATAAGATTGACGAGGAGGGTGCAAGTGAAGTATGTAAGGAGTTAAAGAGAAGGGTACAGGGTGTTCCCATCTTTCCTGTATGTGCTGTTTTGGGGAATAGCAGAGCTTAAAGCTGGTCTTAAAATGCTTGTCAATGCTGAAACATCATATAAACTTTGCCTAGATCAAATTTTTCTTGCTTAGATTATTGATAACTTCTCTTGTAATGGAAAGTCTTCTTTTTTTTTGAAATTTCTTGTAATTGTAAGTCAAGAAGTCGGAAAATGTGATTCATACATGGTACCGAGTAATCGGACCCTTTCTCCTTTTTAGTTTTATACCCTGACAGAGGGCTTTTAGTTGTAGAAGCGTCCTTAAATAAAACTAAATATCCCCGTGGTATGAATCCATGGAACAGTACATTTTAATTTAGCACATTGAGTAATATTTTTCACAGAACAAGAATTGGGAGATTGTGATGTGTGAAAATGGAAAACAGAATACGAAAGCATTAAAACTAGAATGAAAATTTCTCTTGAAAACAAAACTAATTCAAGGCCGATTTACTTACGAAAGCAATAATCAAAATAAAGTCCAGCAAACATGAAATATAAAGATGAGTAATAAAACAAAAACAGGAAGAATAGAAATTGAAACTGAACATGACAAGAATTAAAATCACCTCGAGCATAACATCAACCCGATCGAGTTTAAAATTATCCATGCCGAGCTCCTAATATCTGGCCGAGGACGTCTTTTCAACTCCTAAGAGCTTGGCATAGAGCTCGGTGGTGTGTATAGCTGTCTTTGGAGGAGTCTCGTGTGTATAGCTGTCTTTGGTTTACTAATCTATGTTTAAATTGTTTTACATCTTATTTAGTCTCTATTATGAATCTATGAAGCTCATTGCATTATTTGAGTTTATGTAGAGTCTCTTTTAGAGTTGCATGCTATTTATAGTTGTATGTGTAAGGGGTGCTGAGCCTTGCCTTTGATTCCGTGAAATATGATGCTGTGATTATATAATTGGGTGGCTTTTCTTTCTTATGGCTGTAAGCTGAATGCAATTAACGTGCATTGTGATTGGAAGAAGATATTGGCTATGATTGGTTATATATTGTTGGGAAACAGCGGTACTTGTTCCCTCCTCTGTGAACCCCAAAATGGGCACTATGCGGAAGCGTAAAAATGAAAGCGTAGGAAAAGAGAAAATTAACACTGGAAATTTTAACGTGGAAAATCCTCTCGAAAAAAACCACGGGACCTAGTCCAGAAAAATATCTCCACTATGAAAGTAGGATTACAGTGTTTCTCTCACTCTCTGAGGATCGCACAATTAATCTCATCCTCTCGGATGGTATACAAAACTCTCACTTTCACACTCACAGTATCTTCTATTGTACTGTGTCTACACCTCTCGGTATTTCTCTCACACACAAAACTCTATTTCTCTCCTTCACTGTGGCTCTCTTCTCTTCACGGTGGTATTCTGCTTCTCTGTTTTGGTGTTCATTCTTCACTCTGAATTCATTCTCGGTGGTTCTCTATCTTGCTGCTGCCTTAGCTTCTTAATTTAAGAAGTTGTGAAAGTGCAAGAGTCCAAAAATGAAGGTTGTGGCTTGGAGCATTTTACGGAAGATTAGCAATGAGTGAGTGGTGCTTTTGGTTGGTGGCAGACAAAGCTTTCCACCATTTTTGTTTTATTCAACAAAACTCCCCCATAAAACAAAAAATGGGGCTTCCATCCCGTCTTCGTATCTTGACTTAGTTGGAAGGTACCACGACACCAGCACCTTGACAACAATCTTCAACCTTCTTGGTTGGTACTGACTTAGTCATCATATCAGACCAATTCAAGTCTGTATGGATTTTCTCAATCTTCAATTTCTTCTCATCCAGCGCTTCTCGTATCCAATGATACCGCACGTCGATATGCTTCGAGCGTGAATGGAACATGGGGTTCTTGGTTAGATGGATGGTACTTTGATTATCACAGTTCACCACATAATCATCTTGATCATGTCCTAATTCACTTAGGAAATTCTTCATCCATAACATCTCTTTAGAGGCTTCAGTCACTGCTACATACTCTGCTTCAGCGGTAGACAATGTCACACATTTCTGTAGTTTTGACTGCCAAGAAACAGCTCCCCCTGCAAAAGTAATCAGATAACCTGATGTTGACTTCCTTGAAACGACATCTCCAGCCATGTCTAAGTCTGAATATCCGATTAGCTTTAGGTCTCCATTGCCAAAACACAAGCTTCTTTTGGCAGAACCTCTTAGATACCTTAGTATCCACTTAACAGCTTCCCAATGCTCCTTTCCTGGATTCGACAGGAATCTGCTCACAACTCCTACAGCATAGCCAATATCTGGCCTTGTACAAACCATTGCATACATAAGGCTACCCACGGCAGAAGAGTAGGGTACCTTGCTCATTTCTTCTTTTTCTTCTTCATTCTTTGGACATTGAGACTTGCTGAGTTTGAAATGTCCAGCAATTGGAACACGAGCAGATTTGGCATTGTGCATGTTGAACCTTTTGAGAATCTTCTCAATGTAATCTTCTTGAGATACCCATAGCATTCTTCTAGAACGATCTCTGGAGATTTTCATTCCAAGTATCTTCTTTACTACACCCAGGTCTTTCATGGCAAAAGACTTACTCAATGCCTTCTTGAGAGCAGCTATTTTAATTTTATCCTTCCCTACAATCAACATATCATCAACATACAAGAGAAGTATGATTGACTCACCATTTTCATAATGCTTCACAAACACGCAATGGTCTGCGGAGGTCTTCTTGAAATTATGTTGGATCATGAAGGAATCAAATTTCTTGTACCATTGTCTTGGAGCTTGCTTCAGACCATAGAGACTTTTCTTCAGACGGCACACCAAGTGTTCTTTGCCTGGTTCTTCAAAACCCTCTGGTTGCTTCATGTAAATTTCTTCCTCCAGGTCTCCATGTAAGAATGCTGTTTTGACGTCCAGTTGTTCAATCTCCAGGTCTAGTGTTGCTGCTAGACCGAGAATTGCTCTAATGGATGTCATCTTCACCACTGGTGAAAATATTTCGTCAAAGTCTATTCCTTTCTTCTGGTTGCACCCCTTCACGACAATTCGTGCTTTGTACCTTGGGCTTGGGTTGTTCTCTTCATTCTTGAGCTTGAACACCCATTTGTTCTGTAATGCTCTCCTTTCTTTTGGTAATTCTACCAAATCATAAGTCTCATTTTCCTTTAAGGATTGCATCTCTTCTTCCATGGCTTGCAACCATTTTTCTTTGTCTTTCATCTCCATTGCTTCTACAAAGCTTTGAGGTTCACCTTCATCAGTAAAATTAACATATTCATCTGAAAAATACCTTCTTGACGGTTGCTTCTGCCTTATTGATCGTCTCAATTGGGGTTCTTGTGGAGCATCCTCAATTGGTTGATCTTCTTCCGTCAGATTAGGTTGATCTGCTTCTTCAGCCATTTCATCAAGTTGTAACTCTGGTTCGGCTTGATGAGTTTCTCCCCCTAAGTTGTTCATCACAATAGGGCTTTGATCACTTATCAGCTTAAGTGTTGGTTTCTCCACTTTCTTGATGTCTTGGATTGTCTGATCTTCAAAGAACACCACATCTCTGCTTCGAACAATCTTTCTGTTTGCAGGATCCCATAATCTGAAACCAAATTCATCTCTTGGAGAACCAAGGTATATGCACTCTTTCGCCTTAGCATCGAGCTTTGCTCTTTCATCTTTCGGAATGTGACCAGATGCCTTACATCCGAAGACTTTCAAGTTGCGATATGAGGCCTTTTTACCGGACCATACTTCTTCTGGAATCTTACCGTTTAATGGTCTTGATGGTGATAAGTTGATTAAATCAGCTGCTGTCACCACTGCCTCCCACCAGAATGACTTGGGAAGTTTTGCGTGAGACAACATGCTTCTAACCTTCTCGGCAATTGTTCTGTTGAATCTTTCAGCTACACCATTTATCTGAGGTGTCTTGGGAGGTACTTTCTCATGTTTGATCCCATGAGTCTTGCAATAGTGCTCGAACAGACCTCTGTACTCTCCACCATTATCACTTCTCAAACATTTCAACTTTCTACCAGTTTCACGTTCAACTGAGGCGTGAAACTCCTTGAAGATTCGTAGAACTTCATCTTTTCTCTTCAATGGATAGACCCACAATTTTTTTGAGTGGTCATCAATGAAGGTAACAAAATATTGAGCACCACCAAGGGACTTTTCAGAAGTTGAACAAACATCTGAGTGTACAAGATCCAAAATATGCTCTTTTCTTCTTCCATTTTCAGATCTACGGAAGGACACTCTACACTGCTTACCTGCTAGGCAGTCTTCACATAATTCAAGTGGTTGTCCTTTTATACTCTGGAGATGATCTTTCGCAAGGATCTCTAGTCCTTTCTCGCTCATGTGGCCCAGTCTTTTGTGCCACAGCTCCTTACTTTCTTCTTGAGCAACATTTGTCTCTCCTTTGTATATTTTTCCTTGCATGCAGTACAAGGAGCCTTCCTTCTTGCCACGAGCAACAATCATGCTTCCTCGGCTAAGTTTCCATTTTTCATCTCCAAACTGATTGTTCATTCCAGCATCATCTAACTTACCGACTGAGATAAGGTTTAGACGCATTTCTGGTACATGTCTTACCTCCTTCAGCACAAGTTTGTTTCCATTTTCTGACGTCAAAATCACTTCTCCTATGCCCACAATTTTGCTTGTGACATGATTACCCATCTTCACTGTTCCAAAGTCTCCTTTTTGATAGGATGAGAAGAATCCCTCATGAGGAGTAACATGGAAAGATGCTCCGGTATCTACTATCCAAGTGCAGTCATCAAAAGCAATATTTAGATAGTTTACCTCAGTGATAAGGAACACATTCTCATCATTTGATACCACCGCTGTTGTGGTCTTTTCCTCCAACTTCTTTTTGGGATCTACCATATCAGGGTGTACAGTTCCATTCTTCTGATCTCTCTTCAGGAATCTACATTCTTGCTTCTTGTGACCATCTTTTCCACAATAAAAGCATGTCAGACCTTTGGAACGAGACTTGAATCTTCCTCGTGACTTTTCACGTTTTCCTTTGCTTCTGTTTTCACTCCTTCCTCTATTCTCAACAACATTAGCTTCTGAGTGACTACTCGATCCCCTTTCTTTCCTTCTGGATTCTTCATTCAGTAAACTGTCTGTGATGTTATCCAGACTGAGCTTTCCATCTGGTGCTGAGTTACTGAGAGTGACCACCAATGTGTCCCAGCTCTCAGGTAGAGAACTAAGGAGTAAAAGAGCCTGTAATTCATCATCAATTTTCATATCTGCTTTCATTAACTGGTTCACAATACCTTTGAAGGTATTGAGATGCTCGATCATATTCTGGTCGTTAGAGTACTCCAACTTTACGAGTCGTCTGACTAGGTGAGCTTTGTTTCTAGGAGTCTTCTTTTGAATCATTGATTCAAGCTTTGTCCATAACTCATACGCATCGGTATAAGTCGATACATGCTCAAACAAGCTTTTGTCGATGTATTTCCGAATCATAGCCACTGTTTTACGATTCAGAATCTCCCAGTCTTTTTCGGTCTTTCCTTCCGGAATTTCCGAATTTGTGATCGGCTCATACAAATCCTTGCAGTATAGATGATCTTCCATCATCGGCTTCCAGTAGGAATAATTATCCGCAGTTAGCTTGAACATGTCTCCTTCCATCTTGAGTTTCACAGGACCGTGACTTTTTCAAATCGGTAGCTCTGATACCACTGTTGGGAAACAGCGGTACTTGTTCCCTCCTCTGTGAACCCAAAATGGGCACTATGCGGAAGCGTAAAAATGAAAGCGTAGGAAAAGAGAAAATTAACACTGGAAATTTTAACGTGGAAAATCCTCTCGAAAAAAACCACGGGACCTAGTCCAGAAAAATATCTCCACTATGAAAGTAGGATTACAGTGTTTCTCTCACTCTCTGAGGATCGCACAATTAATCTCATCCTCTCGGATGGTATACAAAACTCTCACTTTCACACTCACAGTATCTTCTATTGTACTGTGTCTACACCTCTCGGTATTTCTCTCACACACAAAACTCTATTTCTCTCCTTCACCGTGGCTCTCTTCTCTTCACGGTGGTATTCTGCTTCTCTGTTTTGGTGTTCATTCTTCACTCTGAATTCATTCTCGGTGGTTCTCTATCTTGCTGCTGCCTTAGCTTCTTAATTTAAGAAGTTGTGAAAGTGCAAGAGTCCAAAAATGAAGGTTGTGGCTTGGAGCATTTTACGGAAGATTAGCAATGAGTGAGTGGTGCTTTTGGTTGGTGGCAGACAAAGCTTTCCACCATTTTTGTTTTATTCAACATATATGTATGCGACGTTCACTGTTTTATTGGTCTGCTTTGGAGTTTGTCTGGTGCAATACATAAATTGGTTACCATATCACTCTACCCAGGTACGAAACCTTTCTACTAGTACAAGAGATTAGGATTTTCTGAAGGGTTGTAGCAATTTAATACTACTCGATATTCTGAAGAAATAATTGTTGTAATAATGTTAGATTATTGAAAAACGTTGGATTGCAACGTTCAAAACTTTAATTGCCAATAACGTTTAAATTCATTTTATTAAGTGCTCTAACGGTAAAATATTTAATGATTTTTATTGTCTTTTATTGATTTTATTCTTTCCTAGCTCTATAAATAAAAAGTTTTTCTCCATTCCAAAAACACACCAAAAGTCGTCTTCTCTCTTTCTCCTTACTTCTTTTCCTCTTCTAAAATTATTTTGGGTTTATTTTATATTCTTTTTAGAGATCCTTGCTAGTTCTGAGATCCTCATAGATATTCTGGGAAGTTCCTGTTGTATCCTGGGGGACTTGCGCAATACACCGCAAATAAGTCCTTAAGAACAGTGAATCTACACACCTCAGGAATACTGCTCGTGATTTTGTCAGCTTTTAGACAACAATCTTAAGGACTTATGGCTGACATCAACAACTCAATCCCGGAGGATCAAAACTTTGTTTTTAGAACTCAGACAGTATTTGCGAAACCCATAACTTCCAAAGGCTGCCAAGGTGCTTGCAGCAATGATGGCTTTTGATCGCTTGTAAGGACCGCGGATGAGGACGAAGAAGATGAGGTACTTGAGTAAATTTTCGTATATTTTACCCACAAAGAGAAAAGCACAACCAGGTATTTTCTCGTTTACCAATCTTAAATATTTTAAAATTGTTGGGGTGTAGGTAATTTTACTTAATTACTCGAAAAATAAATTTTGGCTTTTCACCTAATGATATTAATAGTATTCTAAATTTGAAAATGGTGATTGTGTCATTATATGTTTGTATGTGGATGACATGTTAAATTTTGGTACACGCAATGAGATTGTCGCTAGAACTAAATTGTTTCTAGGATCAAACTTTGACATGAAAGACATGAGTGAAGCCAATGTGATTTTAGGTATTAGAATCATAAGGATGAGAGATAATATATTACTATCACAATAACAATATGTTGAGAAACTTCTTAAGAAGTTTGGGTTTTATGACCTAAAACCAGTGAGTATCCCTTATGATGCTAAATCTAAATTAATGAAAAATAGAGGAGAATCATTATCTCAGCCTCAGTATGCCCAGTTAATTGGGAGCTTACTACACTTGATGAATTTTTCTAGACCTGATATTGCTTATGCAGTAGGTATATTGAGTAGGTACACTCAATGTCCAAATCAAGAACATTGGGATGCACTTTTTAGGCTTATAAGATACGTAAGAGGTTCAATGGATTACATAATTGAATATAGTGGATTTCCCACTGTACTAGAAGGGTATAATGATGTTAACTGGATCTTTGATTCTGATGTTAACTGGATCTTTGACGAAACAAAATCCACTAGTGGTTATGTATTCACAATTGGGGGTGGTACGATTACATGGAGATCAGCTAGACAAACAATTAAGATCAATAATGAAATATGAGTGGTTGAAAAACTTCTTAGCAAACATTCCACTAGGAATGAAACCAACCCTATTGGTGTCAATACATTGTGATTGCTAATCGGCAATAGTTATAGCTAAAAACAAGAATTACAATGGAAAGAATAGACATATACAATTATGCACAATTTGGTGAAGCAACTGCTAAAGAGTGGAACTATTTCCATTGATTATGTGAAGTCAGAACAGAATCTAGCAGATCCTATGACAAAACTCATGGGAAGACAAATGATATTAGAAACATCGAGGGGAATGAGACTTAAGCCACTTGCAAACAAACAAGTGATGGTAACCCAACCTTTTGTGATTGGAGATCCTATGAATAAGGTTCATATAACAAGTCACTTGTTAGTTCTGATAGCACTAAATTGATTTTAATCAATTATGTCCATTTCTATGGTGTGTGTGAAAGTGCTAGAGACTGCATTATTGAGAGGCTAAACTTTGTTATTAAAATTCTATGTGGTGAAAGAATTTTATTTTAAACAAAGTTTTTAATGATTTTCATATCCCTTATGGGTGGTGTATGATTTGCAGCATACACTTGATGAAATCACCTATACAAGTGTCGAGTGGGGCCGCTTGCATGAGATCTTGGCATGATCTCTAGAGCACTCATGAATACCGGGCACACGCACGGCCTAGTAAGCGCAACACAGCGATAACATCAAGGATTGTGGGGGTGTATTGTGATTGATAAACCTCTAACACACGTCAAGTGTCTTTGGTTCATATAGTTTGTTATACCAACTACACTGTGTGTTAAGTATTTCAATCTAAGACTGGTTCATATAGCTTACTATACCAGGTCTGATGCATTACATCCTATGAGACCCAAAATAAAAGGTTTTTATCTGTCTTTTAGTATTTGAACTATTTGAGTCAAAAACCTTTTATTTCAACTTTCTTTTGCAATAAGTGGGGGATTAGTGTAATAATGTTAGATTATTGTAAAAGAAAAACATTGGATTGCAACGTTCAAAACTTTAATTGCGAATAACGTTTAAATTTATTTTATTAAGTGCTCCAACGGTAAAAATATTTAATGGCTTTATTGTCTTTTATTGATTTTATTCTTTCCTAGCTCTATAAATAGAGTTTTTCCCCATTCCAAAAACACAGCAAAAACAGTCTTCTCTCCTTCTCCTTACTTTTTTTCCTCTTTTAAAATTATTCTGGGTTTATTTTATACTCTTTTTAGAGATCCTTGCTAGTTCTGAGATCCTCATAGATATTCTGGGAAGTTCTTGTTGTATCCTGGGGGACTTACGCAATACACCGCGGATAATTCCTTAAGGACAATTAATCTACACGCATCAGGAAATACTGCTCGTGATTTTGTCAGCTTTTAGACAACAATAATTCTCTGTTGTTTTAGTGCATAGTTGTAAGTGGGAATGTAGACTATTTTTTTTGGTTGACTAAACCTGTAGGTAGGTTATATTTCCGCACAGAGGATAAAGAGGGTTACAAGCAGAATAAGAATTTAAATTGGTTCCCTAAGAGCATTGGATTATTTAACTGGATAAGGTGTAATGTTTTATAGTTGTTGGAGAGTTGCACATGTTATTGTTTATAATTCAGAGAACCACACCAGTATTTGAGATTTTGGTACAGGAACGTGGATGGTTCAGTGTACTTGGAACTAGCTAAGTCTATAATATTGACGTTGTAGGGTTATATTGCAGTGTTACATCTGGTTATAAGTTGTTTATGAGTTTGGTAGCAGTAGAAATCAGTCTTGTATGTGATTGGTACCTTTTATTTAAGAAATCTCATGTCAAGTACCTTGAAAGGCCGTGAGGGTTTATAAGTGCTGGAATTAATCTGTTATCGTGATACTGCTAACTAAAATTGAGTAGCTGCAATGATCACTTGGATTATATAATGATACGACAGAGATAAGGTTTAGATAGCTGGTGTATGAGATATTATGAGTGTTAAAATGGAATACAGGAATATGTATTACTCGAGGTCTTAAACACCTCTACACTTACATTTATAGAAAACAAAGTAACTAACCACACTCCTTTCCAACTCACTCTTAGTTGGAACACACTTGAACACAACTCATACACACATAACTCATACACAATAACCAATAATTCTAACACTCCCCCTCAGGCTGGAGCATACAAATTGTATGAACCAAGCTTGGAATAATTGAACTCGGTTTTGAACTTGATGATTTGTCTTTAAGAGTGTGAGGCAAACAGAGATGGGTTATCACATGTCAATGAACTAACACCAGCTTGTGAAACTTCAACTTCAAACGTGGATAAAGGAGAGTAGCGGTGGACAATGACAAACTGCAAGGACTGAATCCCATTAATGATGGATGAGTGACGAGATCTGCAGTGGCTGAAAGCTATAAAACTGTAGGGACTACACTGAATCCCCATCAATGATGGATGGGTGATGGGATCAATAGTAGTAAAAGCTACAAAACTGCAGGGACTACACCCATGCTAAACTGCCATATTTGGTTTGCAGGATGGGTGATGGGATCAACAGTAGTAGCTGAAAGTTACAAAACTACAGGGACTACACCCATGGTGGACTGACATTTCCTTTGCAATGTTGTCTTGGAACAATACTCCCTCTCAGTGTGAACGACATGGAGGAAACGGTGAAATTGTTGACTGAGATTGGAAGTATCACAGTTGTTGGTCCGAAGATCAAAAAGATTTACAATCTTAAGAAATTGACAAAGCGGCAAATATAGTGAGAAAAAGGCAAGAACAGCAACACAGAGGCGAAACCCCCTACGGCAGAGCTGGAGGATGACAAAAGCGGAAAAAGGTAGGACTAGGTGCTGGTCCATCAACGGCGGAGACAAAGACAAATGAATATGGTAGCAATGGATGCTCTGGAGGGTCTGAACAAAGAGAGGGAGGTCCGGCGAGACGACCGACAGCGACGCGGTTTGATGCCAACGCCGAGAAGTTTATATTTGAGACGATTTAAGTGTAAATGTCACTTTTATCCTCAACAATTTCCATAATTTTACCTTGTCAGTTACATCATAGAAGGCTGTAAACGATTTCACTTCTTATGTATTCGATTCCAGAAAGGTATATCACATTAAAATAATACTAAACAAATTAAAATAGATAGTTTTTCTAATATAGAAATAAAAATATAGTTTGTTTGCAAATATAAAAAATAAACGAGTAATTAAATGTAAAAAATAAATTTAAAATAAGATAACAAAATAGATATACATGAAGTCACTGTTTTCCTTCACGGGTGAAATGAAGGATTGTTAGGGTCTATCCTTGCTTGCCCTATTTGTAAGGTTACATCATGTGATCCAAATTAACTTTCTATTTAATCACTTTTTCTGTATGCACTTTTCGTACATTTATTTTATACTTTGCATATTCTTTTATTTCTCCTGTGGTCGTGCTTATTTAAACATCCAACGTCAGTGTGAGAATTTTACTTACGTTTGACAGACCTTTAAACTATTTAAGCGTTTAATTTTGAAAGAAAGATACTCAATAGTATGAAATGAGAATTCAGAACTTTCCTTCCTGTCAATTTATCTTAATTTTCTTATGCTTAATAAAAATATGATGTATCTAATTGGATTAAGAAAGGTATGAGTATATTTTTTTAAAAAAGTTGTTAAAAACTTTTGGTTTTCTAATATAAAATGTGTGGATTGAGAGAATTTAAACTAATTGGATGGTGTGTTAGTAGTTAATTTTTTTTAAAAAAAGTTGTTGTATGACGGTTTATTTATTGATTTAAATGTTCAGAAAATAATCAAAGTAAGTTATGTTCTATGTATTTTTTTATGAGAATAAGATTGAATTTTATTTTTTTCATTTGTTTTTTTAATATTTTATTATTATCCGGTTCTAAGAATGGTTGAATAGAGTATTTTTTAAGATTTGTAATTTTTCTTTTTAGTCTTTTAAATTGAAGGTTTCTTTTTATTGAAGGATAAATAGATTTCATAATTCAATTATTTTTACTTATATTATTTTTTAAATTAAGAAATCAGAATAAATATAAAAAACATATGAATAATATTATATTTGATTTTTTATGCTAAAAAACTTCAACATTCAAACTAGGTAGTTTCATTTATTGAATTAATATAATAAGTTTAATCTATTATTTGGCTTAAAGTGTATATTGACGGTGCAGTTAATGATTGTCATAGTTAGTTATATGTGTTAGTGTTAGTGATTTTAAAAGAAGTTGAAGGAAATATGTGAGTAATTTTTCATTTTTTTCAAAGATGCAAATTTCTATTTATGTTGTTTATTGAGACCGATTATGTTTTGAAACAGAGTGAGGATTTTTAGATTTTGATTGAAGAGTAATTATACTTTAATATGTCATGGTTTTCCAGATTAATAAGTGGTATTTTAAAGTTTTAGATAAAGATGTCTAGAAAGACGACGTTGGTTTTTTTTTTTTTAAGTAATTCCCATGTTTTTTATGAGTAATTAAATTAAAATTTTATTTATAAAAAATAATAAAAATGATTTAATTTTTTATTTTTAAGTATTTATTTAGATATTTTTTCATAATAGGTATGTTCTGTTTATGTTTTGTAGAGTGTGATTTTTATTGTAAATTTTATGTAATTTTTTATGCTTTATTTTTGTTTAGTTTTTTTTATTTCTTTTTTTGTTATAATAAATTTTTGTGTAATTATAAATTATTAATGAAAATGAAAATTAGAAACAAAATCATATTATATGTGACAAATATTAAATTAAAATAAATCGTTTTCAACAATTTATGCAGTGAGGTGTCTTTTTGACATTCTGTCACTTTCTCTGCAAGTTTTCTCACATAAAGTTCAAAATCTATGAATTTGTTTATATTCTGCTTATGCAAAAAAAAGAATAGGTTTTTTTCTTTCAGTCCTTTTGTTTTATCGTTGAAATTTTATAATTTTATAATAACATAGAAATAAAAGTCAATTAATGATTCAATTAAATTTTATTCTTTTATAAATTTAGATACTTTTTAATGGATTATTTATTAGAAAAATCATTATATTAAATATTAAAATTTTGTATTTTTTAATTAAAACTTTATTGTTTAATTTTGTTAGAATCTAAAAAATAAAATATTAGAGTTGGTAGGTGTATTAAAATAATGAGACCGAGTATTTTATTATAAAATGATTTTATAATATTAATAGAAATTTTCTAAACTCATCTCATTACTTTAAACACTTTATCTTTCTAGAACTTTTTCTCTTTGTTTTCTCTCACATATGTCTAAGTGTTCTAACTCCTTGGTCATCTGTTTGATGATCAGAAGGAGCTTAGACGATCACGTCTTCAAGGTCTACCTATCTACCTGATCAATTCGTTGTTTAGAGCAAATAAGTTTGTACTCTTTTCTTTGGTATTTTAGGTTCATGGTCATGCAAAGATTGCATGTGTCAAGAATTTCTCTTCCTTGATTCTTGGTTGAATTTAGGTTCTAAGATTTGTCTCCAATCACCAATTTGTAGGTCTTTCTAGAAGCAATGGTTGGGGATTTTGGAGTTGTAGGGTTTTTCTAAGGTAAGGAGAGCTAGAGTTTTCTTAATTGATTTTTGTAGTGTAAGTTTGATGTTTATATGAGTATTAAACTAATTGGGTGAAATTTATGTTTTATGCTAGTCTTAAATTATTTAATTAAGTGTATTTGGGTATTTTGTGATGAAATGCTATTGTGAGGTATATTGGATGATAACTTGTTCTGGAATTGGATGATAACTTTTTCTGGAATTGGATGTTAGTATGTTGCAATTCTGTTTGGAATGTATGATGTAAAGTTTATGAGATAAGGAGTTGAAAATCTTGGAGTTTTGGTAGTTAAAATGGGGGTTTTTGATGTGCAATTGGTTGAGATAGTGTTTGGGTGTAGAAATCTGGTATTTCAAGTCTATTTATATGTCATTTGAGATTTGTTAGTAACATTAGTCAGTATAAATCTGATAGGGAACTTGGTATGGATCAAGGTGATGGTTTTAGAAGATTTAAGTACAAATAAAAGGGGGTTTTAACACGTGAAAGTTTGAATTATGGGTTTTGTGCTTAAATGGTCAGTGTGAGAAGTGTTAGTAAGTCATTTGGGACTTGTTAGAGTCCCTAAGTTGTTTGAAAATGAGTTATAACTAGTGGAATTAAAGTTGAGTCTCTAACGTTTAGATACATTTATTTAGGTACATTTAAGTCTATAATACGATTTAGAAGTATTAGAAATTGGGAAAGATATTTGGAATAAGTCAAGAGTGGTTAAGGGGTGTAAATCCTCTAGTTTTAGTGTTGTAGAATTATGTAGACTCACTAAACGAGAGTGATCGCTGAGCAAAAGGTGAGGGATCTTGGCTCACTGTTCTGTTGTCGCACAGCGAGAGTGACCGTTGAGTGAGAAGTGACGGAGCTTTTCTCATTGTTTTTGTTGTCGCACAACGAGAGTGGTCACTGAGCGAGAAGTGAGAAATCTTGGCTCATTGTTGTTGTTGTCGCATAGCGAGAGTGGCCGCTGAGCGAGAGGTGAGGGAACTTAACTCATTGTTTTTGTGTTCGTACAATGAGACTAGTCACTAAGCGAGTGTTGAGGGAGCCTGACTCATTGTTTATATGGTCGCCCATCGAGCTTGGTGCATTGAGCGACTAGTCCAGGACCTGTTTTTATTCTTTCTATATTTGTTTTCTGATAACCTTGAGCTATGTTTTGATTGTGAGAATGGTGTAAAAGTATTTATGGCATTATATGATCATTAATAATATATGTTGGGATTCAATGTGGAAGTATATGTATATGGGTATGGTCTCAAATGGTTTCGTGGTTGGTAACATGGGTTCCATGGAGGAACTCTTTCGGTATGGCTTCAAGTATTTTAGAACGAATGCAGGGAACTCAACATTAGGAGTTATCCTAACATTCTAATGATCTTTCATTCTTAAGTAGAGAAGATTGAAACATGTGGTTGGAGTAGTAGGAGGTCCTAGTCTAGGTGCTTCCTGGAGGCCTATGACACGGTAATGGATTAACCTTGTGTTGGTGGTAGGGTGAAACCCATTAGAATTGGCTTTGCAAAGCAATAGAGGTCACCACAACCCGTCATAGCTCGATATTCATTCTAAGTCCAGACAGTTGGTTTATGTCTTTGCATATTAAGATGGTTGGGTTGATATATGTACATATGATTCTTGTATGATACGTTATAAATGACCTTTGACTTGTTTTGTAATCTAGCTTACTATTTTCTTGTTGTTTCTGTTTGTTGTTATGTTTTGTTTAGTTTGGTTTGGCGATGATCATCTAGTGGGTGTGGGCAGAGGGTGATAAGATGTTACTGGAGTAAGCTATAGGTGGAGATTTTTCCGATGTTCCGAGACAACAATAGTAGAGTTATCTGTTTTAGCTTTGCTTCTTTTTTGTGGTTGAGATGACCATTCTTGCATTTAGTTTTGTTATAACTATATTGTATATAAAATTTTAAATTTATGGTTATTTTGGATGACTGTAAATTATACCTTATAATCTCTTCTCTAACTAGTATTTTGTATTAAACGAGTAACGACTATTATATAATATATGCTGCAAAATTTATCCTTAATTCAAATGACATATGATTTTGAATCATCGTTCTTTACATATCTTTACATGAAAATTGAAAATCAAATAATATTAAATTAATAACAATTGGAGTATTTTTAATTAAATTTATATTACAAATTTATGTTTTATAAAGTATTGAAAAGTTTTATAATTTTTAATTTAGTACCTCTGGTTTGATTTTGTTCGTTTAGTGAAATGATGTGAGCAATTGACTTTATATCTTAAATACAACATTTATAAACTTAAACAATGATCATAAAAATATTAATCTTAATTATCTTTTAACAAATGATATAGTTTCATTTTTAAACTAAATATTAAAACAAAAATTAAACCAATAATACCAATCAATGATTTTTAAGAAAAATAAATAAAGCTTTGGAGTTTAATTTTTTTTATTTAAATTTGTAATACTGGTCAAAATAGCATATTAATTAATAATAGATGTAAACCTCACCTTACAAGCGGGTTTTGTGAGGTTGAGTTAGGTTTGAGCCTATCTTAGCAGGAGTGCACCTTACAAACTTGTTAAACTTGTTTTCCGACTTTAAGTTAAGTTTAAAGTCCACTTTTTAACAAGATTGAATATTGAAAAATATAATTTTTTAAAATATTTTTATATTTAATTTTTTTAATAAAAATCTAATTAAAAGTATCTTTAAAATTTAATTATATTACTTTTTATTTTCTTCCTAAAATATGGAAACAATGACTATACAACAATAACAACTATATAAATCTAACTGACAATAAAATTAAAGTGTAATATACTAGGAGAATTGACCCTAGGTAGGACTGGGCAAAAATAACTTATATGTATTGTACTATAGTTAACTATACTATATTAAAAAAATTGATCCACTTTTACTAAAAGTTCAGTATACTATTTTATAATTTAGTTTTTAAAAACTAAACTTATAACAGTTTCGGTTTAGTTAACTGTGAAAACTGTATCTATTATTTTCTCTTCTCTAGTTCTCGTTCAATTGCTTTGTCTTGCTAATAAAACGTTATTTAATAATAAAATATTAATAAAAGAAATCTTTCAAATAAAAAATTAATAATGAATTTTTTTATCACAATTTTTTATATTTTTTCATCAATAAACATATATTACTTTTTAAATAATATTATTTTAAGTAATAAAAATAAAATATATTTTTTTAATTTAATTTTATTAAATGATTAAGTAATATAAATCATAAATAAAAGACTATATAAAAAAGATAATACTTTAAATATATTATATTTTTTAACATATTATTAAATATGTAAAAATATGTTAAAAAAACTTTTAATGATATTAAAATGTGTGTAAGCACACACTAAAATAATTATTTATTTTAAAAATCAACTTACTTTAAAATAAATATCAATATTATTATTTTTAAATGATAGTATTTTACATACTAAAACTAAAATATATTTTTTAATGTTAAAGTTTATTAAATGAATATATAATGAAATATCATAAATCTCAAGAAACGGTTCACATAGAATTTACATTTAATACCCATAAATCTCAAGAAAAACGTTGCAGCTAATGACCAAACCAAATCGATTAAACTTCCATTAACACTTCAAACCAGAACTAAGCATTAAAAACACTAACATAGAATTGGAACAACAAGGGAAAACGAACGACTTGAGACACGAACTTCAAATGCACAAACTAAATTCACACAATGAAAACGAAACCCAAACAGAATCAAAACCGAATTGGAACATTCAAAAAATAAACATAATAGCAGAAACAACCTAATCCTAAAATGAAAAACAAATTAGAACATTAACACAACAAGACAATCTGGACAGAAACGAAAATGCATTGTACTAGAACAAAAATGGAAGAACGAAAATAAAAGCTTCAAACAAAAAACGAAAGTGGCTCCCAAAGGTAAAAGCTGGAATGAAATTTAAACAAGAAAGGAGAAAGGCAATTGAAATCCAAAACAAACTTCCACTAAATTGCAAAATGTAAGTATACCCAAGAAGCCTCTAAGGAGGAACTGTTCTACTATTCCATAAGACCAAAAAACATAAAAGAGAGAGTTAGGGTGTGCCTCCCTTTGCAACAAAACTAGGTCAAAAATTACAAATGGGTCTCTCTCCAAATATAACCAAAAACGGTCCAAATACTAATTATGTCCAAAAGTCCACTGAAACGAAATTACAACTTAATTCTAAGCTAAAATGCTAATGTGACAAGTGAAGAATGACGTGACAGCTTTTAGTCCCAAAATATACTTTCAAAAATTCTTTTGCAATTAATAATGACAATAATTAGTCTAAGATAATTCAAATTAATTAAAATAAGAATTAATAATCAAAAAATTAAGTATAATTAGCAAAATTAGGAAAATAACGAACATTCAAGCATAATTCCTCAATTAAATGTAACACAATAAATTAAGTGAAATAAAGATAATATTGACTCATCAATAAACAAGTTAAAACTGACTTAAATTTAGTTCATATTATAATTCTTATGAAAATTATGATTTTTAATTTACTTCTGAGACACTGTGCAGTCATTAACAGTTGATGGTGAAATTACAAATACTTAGTTATTTATCAAAATAATAAAATAAAATCAATGAAAAATCACTTTTATTAAAAGTTTACTAAAAAAAACTTATCCTCTTTTTATTAGAAAATAAGTACGATTATCGTCAAAATTGTTAAAGGAGGAAAATACGCGTTAAACAAATTTACATATTGAAAAAAAAAATCCTATGATTAAGACATGATAAATAAAGGCTAACATGGTCTGACACAAACTGAATTAAGAGTGGAATGATTTTTTATTTATTTAATATTGTGAGTAAGTGCTGAGTAAATATCAGCAATAGAAAAAGTTAATAAATATTTGACATTTATTGCATCCTAATGAGTAAATCAAAAGTATATAATTGAAGATCACATGAAAACTAAAATGTAAAACCTTAGAGATATGAAAATGAAGTGCTGGGACCCAAATATTGTTAGGTTAGGTTTAGACATAAAGTCACGGAAGATCCAACTTTACACTTCACATAGAAAGCTACTTCAAGGATATATTTAGAACACTAAAAATAAATTGAATTTAAAATATATTTTAGCAGTTGAAATTTACTCTAAATCAAATATTTAATAATAATTTCATAAGATCTTCTATATTGCTAAATGTTTGTGATTTATGTAGAATAAGCAAAACTATTGTAGAATTGTGACTAGGGAGAAACATTGTACTTAAATTAAGGTTTAATTGCTTCCTTTGTCCCCAGTTTGGTTGAATTGTCAAATTCATCCTTATTTTTAAAAAAGTTTCATTGTCGTCCTCACGTGGTGTAAAAGTGTCAATTGAATCCAAACATAGAAAAAATTTGTGTCAAAGTAGTCATTTTTCCTATATCTCTGTGTCTTCCTTTCATACAATCAAGTACAGATATTCATTTTACCTTATCCAATTTAAGACTTTTCATAGCTCCAGAGAAGTGACATATGAAAGGAAGACACAGAGATATAGGAAAAATGACTACTTTGACACAAATTTTTTCTATGTTTGGATTCAATTGACACTTTTACACCACATGAGGACGACAATGAAACTTTTTTAAAAATGAGGATGAATTTGACACAATTCAACCAAACTGGGAACAAAGGAAGCAATTAAACCTTAAATTAATTTAGAATCATTTCCATAATTGGTAAGAAGGTGAATAGAAACACATCAAAATGATTTATGAGGTGATCGAGAGGGCGATGATTAAAGAGCTTTAGGTTAGCAAGGTAGTATATGTTATATCGAGTCACTTTTTTTTTTCTTCGAATGAAAGAAAACCCTTCAAAAAAATTCCAATATTTGATCAGCACATCAGGTAGTTTTTGGTCCTTACATTTTTAATATATAAACTTTAATTTCATTAACTTTATTTAAGTTTTATAAATAATTAAGGCAATAAAATACATGGTTGATGTTTAATAAATTTGATATATATTTATTAAAGAAAAGATGAATATTAATATGTCATTAATTTTAAAAAAATTTGTTTTTTATTTTATAACTTTAAAATTCTGAGTGATTTTTTCAAAATTTATATATCAAATTTGATTTTTTTTCCTTAAGAAAAACATGTAACAACTATTAAATAAATTAAATATTTATTCAATTACAATGAAATTCAAATGAAATTAAAGTTTTTATATTAATTGTAATTTTATTTTATTTTATAAAAAATGAACATATCAATATTTATTGTATTGAATCAATCATTTATTCAATAATTAATTTCAAACATAAATAATCATTTAAATTGGTTGTTTAATTTTGAATAACTTGAACCCTGAAATAAACACTAATATCTTATATTCTTGTTTCACCTTAACATATCAATTTAAAATAAGATAACGGTTTCATGTAAATCTGCACTATTTTAAATTTCAGTTCATTCAATTTAAATAAGAGGAGAGTAAATTTCAACTGTTAAAATATATATTTTTATCTTTTAACTACTACATGTAATATTTTTCACTATCTTTTATTATCATAAAAACAAACTATCCACTTTTCAATCCTAATTATAGAAGGATAGCCTAATCTAAAACCGTTACTCTATTATAAAATATAGAAAAGACTTTTAAAGTCACCTTTTAGATGTACGACCCTCGAATATTCAACATAAAAAATAACCAGTGCATCTTCTGTAAATAAAACAACCATATAGACGTTTGTTCCCTCTAGAACAAACGTCTAAAGTCATATAGACACCTGATGTGGGGAACAGACTTCTATATACTCATTTTTTAAATCTAAAAAGTTACTTTTTGACTCCATTTAGACGTCAGATCCCGTCAATTCGACTTCTACAGCCATATAGACGTCTGATGCGGGGGAACCGACTTCTATATACTCATTTTTTAAATCTAAAAAGTCACTTTTTAACTTCATTTAAACGTCAGATAACGCCAATCCGACTTCTACAGCCATATAGACGTTCGATGTGGGGGAACCGACTTCTATATACTCATTTTTTAAATCTAAAAAGTTACATTTTAACTCCATTTAGACGTCTGATCCCACCAATCCGACTTCTACAACCATATAGACGTTTGATGTGGGGGAACCGACTTCTATATGGTTGCGTTAAAACATCGCGAACGCAAGGCAACAATTACGCGTACTTAATGTTCATCATCTTCCTCACGTTTTCTTCCTATGAGTTACACTTTTCAGGTTTGTTTTCTCACTTTTGCATCATTTTAAATTAACTTTACTTTGATTATATCACTCTTTGATGCATTATCTTTCATTTGAACCGATTAAAATGCGTTTTCGTTGGGTTTTGGTGCAGTTTTGCTCATGTCCTTGGGCGGCAATTTCTTGCGTTTTGTAGTCCTCCAATTCTCTCCACTACGTTTTTAAAATCATTCGATAAAAAAAAACGTACAATACATTCTCTTCAACTAAAATATAAAGTTGTAAACTCGAATTACCATGAGCCAGGAGCAACCTGAGAGGCCTCAAGCGGAAAAAGATCCAATCAAATACGACAACATTTTAGACGTCTGATCTATAGTGTCAGACGTCTAACGTCACCCATATAGACGTCAGACAGAGATCAGACGTTAAAAGTCCAAAATAACATACGTCTAAAGTCCTTTATGCACTAGTGATACTTTCGTGATTTTAAATGCTAGTAAGCTAATATATAAAATAAAATTAATATGAGTATATATATATATATATATATATATATATATATATATATATATATATATATATATATATATATATATATATATATATATATATATATATATATGAGTTTGCTAATTTACGTGTGTATAGTAAGATATTTATTGGATAAAATATCTTAGATATTTTAAGCGGTTAAGGTATTTATGAACAACCAACCGGATTTTCAGGTAATCTGTTTATATCTTATTCTGTTTATATTTTATTGGGCTTATATCAGCTCAGGATCCCTGAGGTCAATTATAAGTACAAAGCCAGAGCCGAAAACCAGGTACTTTCCACTTACGCATTATTCACTCTACGCTACTTTCAAATACTCAATGGTGATAATCATTCACTAAATATTGAACCAAGAGCCGAGGCTCTTCAAATCACACGCCTAAATTGAGCGTCGGAGTATCTTTTGCAGGTACATCCTCCCTCGTCAAGAAGGAGACCGATCGGTTTGTGCCAACACCGATCGGCTAATAGCAGGAGTTTGGAAGCGAGCGAGCGCCCTAGACACGTCAGCAGGTTAGTCTCTCGGTCCCAAAATTATCCACCGAAACATTTTGGCACCCACCGTGGGGCCGAGCGTCAAACCCAACGGTGACCACGGGGAGCATGGAGAAACAACAAAGCTGAATGGTAAAGCCCGTTCTCTAGGAAGCACTCCTAGGTCAAAGACCGAGCGGTTAATTCCTCTCGGGAGAGAGGTAAAGCCCTCTCAAAACCGAACGGTAAAGCCCGTTCACTAGGAAGCACTCCTAGCTCAAAGCAGAGAGGTAAAGCCCTCTCAAAACCGAACGGTAAAGCCCGTTCACTAGGAAGCACTCCTAGTTCAAAGGAGAGAAGTAAAGCCGTCTCAAAACTGAACGGTAAAGCCCGTTCACTAGGAAGCACTCCTAGCTCAAAGAAGAGAGGTAAAGCCCTCTCAAAGCCAAACGGTAAAGCCCGTTCACTAGGAAGCACTCCTAGCTCAAAGCGGAGAGGTAAAGCCCTCTCAAAGCCGAATGGTAAAGACTGTTCACTAGGAAGCGTTCTTGGTCAAACTCAAAGACCGAGAGGTAAATCCCTCTCAGTTAATGTTGAAGGTCGAGAGGTAAATCCCTCTCGGTTAATGTCGAAGGGCGAGAGGTAAATCCCTCTCGGTTAACGTCGAAGGCCAAGAGGTAAATCCCTCTTGGTTCATGTTGAAGGACGAGCGGTAAATTCCTCTCGGTTAATGTCGAAGGTCGAGAGGTAAATCGCTCTCGGTCAATATTGAAGGCCAAGAGGTAAATCCCTCTCGGTTCATGTTGAAGGACTAGCGGTAAATTCCTCTCGGTTAATGTCGAAGGTCGAGAGGTAAATCCCTCTCGGTTAATGTCGAAGGCCAAGAGGTAAATCTCTCTCGGTTCATGTTGAAGGACGAGCGGTAAATTCCTCTCGGTTAATGTCGAAGTCCAAGAGGTAAATCCCTCTCGGTTCATGTTGAAGTACGAGAGGTAAATCCCTCTCGGTTAATGTCGAAGGCCAAGAGGTAAATCCCTCTCAGTTCATGTTGAAGGACAAGCGGTAAATTCCTCTCGGTTAATGTCGAAGGTCGAGAGGTAAATCCCTCTCGGTTAATGTCGAAGGCCAAGAGGTAAATCCCTCTAGGTTCATGTTGAAGGACGAGCGGTAAATTCCTCTCAGTTAACGTCGAAGGCCAAGAGGTAAATCCCTCTCGGTTCATATTGAAGGACGAGCGGTAAATTCCTCTCGGTTAATGTCGAAGGTCGAGAGGTAAATCCCTCTCAGTTCATGTTGAAGGACGAGTGGTAAATTTCTCTCGGTTAATGTCGAGGGTCGAGAGGTAAATCCCTCTCGGTTAATGTCGAAGGTCGAGAGGTAAATCCCTCTCGGTTAATGTCAAAGGTCGAGTGGTAAAACGCCCTCGGTTATTGTTGAAGGACGAGCGGTAAATCCATCTCGGTTAATGTCGAAGGTTGAGCGGTAAAACGCCCTCAGTTAATATTGAAGACCAAGAGATAAATTCCTCTCGGTTCATGTTGAAAGACGAGCGACAAAACGCCCTCGGTTTGTCTTTACGTGGCAAAAGCTTTCCAATACAGCAAACACAACCTCCCTCAAACTCAAGTCCTATAGTTAACCACGCCTAAAGCTGAACGCTTAACTCGGACTTGGGGGGCATAATGTATAATAAGATATTTATTGGATAAAATATCTTAGATATTTTAAGCGGTTAAGGTATTTATGAACAACCAACCGGATTTTCAGGTAATCTGTTTATATCTTATTCTGTTTATATTTTATTGGGTTTATATCAGCTCAGGATCCTTGAGGTCAATTATAAGTACAAAGCCAGGGCCGAAAACCAGGTACCTTCCACTTACGCATTATTCACTCTACGCTACTTTCAAATACTCAATAGTGATAATCATTCACTAAATATTCAACCAAGAGCCGAGGCTCTTCAAATCACACGCCTAACTTGAGCGTCAAAGTATCTTTTGCAGGTACATCCTCCCTCGTCAAGAAGGAGACCGATCAGTTTGTGCCAACACCGATCGGCCAATAGCAGGAGTTTGGAAGCGAGCGAGCGGCCCAGACACGTCAGCAGGTTAGTCTCTCGGTTCCAAAATTATCCACCGAAACGTGTTTTTTTTAGTTGGTACATTTTAGCAAAGTGTATCAAGTTTTAATGAACAAAAAAATCTCCATTTAAAGAAAAACATACTTTAAACCCAAGGGTATTTTAATAATTTTAATATTTAACTTAAAATAAAAAAAAAGTTAGTTATTTATAATCATGACTTAATAATTACCTTTTATTTTTTTATTTTAAAAAAAAACCTTAAACCCTAAACTCTATCATCCATGATTGCTGCCATGTAGTTATTTATCATTCATGATTGATGCCTATCATCCATGATTGCTGCCACGTAGTTATTTATCATCCATAATTGCTGCCACGTGTATTAGTAATTATTAGTTTTTTTAAAATAAAAAAATAAAAGTTAGTTATTAAGTCATGGATTGTAAATAACTAACTTTTATTTTTTTTATTTTAAATTAAATATTAAAATTATTTAAACACCTTTAGGTTTAAAGTAGGTTTTTCTTTAAATGGAGATTTTTTTATCTATTAAAACTTGATACACTTTACTAGAATGTACCAAGACCTTGTATAAATTAGCAAACCATATATATATATATATATATATATATATATATATATATATATATATATATATATATATATATATATATATATATATATATATATATATATATATATATATATATATATATATATATATATATATATATATATATATATATATATATATATATATATATATATATATATATATATAATATATATAAAGTCCACTCTTTTTTTTATTTTGATATTTAATATCTTCATAGACTTGAACCCTATAATGCGATGTTTTTAGCAAATTTGAGGAGAAAGGAATAATAATAAATTTTTAAAAATCTTCATTTAATGTATCATAACTTGTTCGACCAAGAAAATATCATAAATTGTCGTGATACAAATATAAAATAAGAAAGTAACTTCATAATAAAATCTTTAGTCGAAGAATTACAAGATTGGTAGAAAAAATATAACTAATTATAAATAATATGAATGTTTTGACTGAAGTTATTTATAAAGAAATCAAAGAAATGGTGAGGAGTGACACAATTGACCAGTTGTACTTAATCAAAGTTTAATATAATTAAGTTCTATTATTCGATTTTTTATTTGTCAAAAAGTTGAGATATAAGAAAGGTTGTCCATGCAGGATCCTGTGAACATAATAAAGTTATTGTTGACAAAGAAATTATGTTATCAGTTTCTTATTTGAATAGAATGAACTACAATATTACTCTTCAACGAAAACTTTTAAAATTTTTCTATCTAAACATGTTCTAAAATATAAATGGTCTTGTAACTCAACATAAATATAAATCCAAAACTTCTATAAGAAATAAAAAAAATTAAAACCCTCCTGTAGTCACTTTTTCTAAATATATCAACATATTTAATTAAAGTAAATTCATCTCTAACTTCACTATCAATATCGCCTTAATTCAATTGGAAGATAAAACTTACCATATTATCTTCGTAAACCAGCTCCCTAATTATTTTCCTACCAATTTACTACCATTCAATCATATTTAAAGTAATATTTTTCTCTATCAAGTTAATGCATGAAAAGTATTCTAAAATTCAATTTTAAAGTAGTTTTATTGTGACATTGACATATTAATAGTGCATGAAATTAAACTATTTATAGTAAATAAATAAATAAATAAAAATATATTTACTTTATACTAAATTGTTTTAGAGACTTTTTCAGATATTTTTTCAAAAGTAATATACTGAAAGCCGAACAAATCACTATACTGTACCATAATTGCACTCTAAAATAAAATTGTGATTATTACTTAAATGAAAATAAATTATCCCAGTTTTTGGAATAATCTAGAAAAAATTGAATATTTTATTATAAGTGTATCATTTTTATAAATAAAATTATAAAAAAACTCTCTAAATTTTAAATATATTTTCATTAAATAACTTTTAATGTTTACTAAAAACTCATTACATGTGCTTGGTTGCTTTGAAAAAAATCCAACATTTGAGAAGTTTTACCCTCATGAAAAACGATACAAAAATTACCATGGTCATAGAAGTGTCCATCGATGAATGATTATGCCACCCGCTTCCAAGGTTGATGTGTGATCATTATAAGGACTCTTCTCTTCCCATTTGCAAATCCATTCTTCTTGTGACCTCATCAACACAACCATGTTCACCAAACTTTTCTTCTTCTTTCTCCTCTTCACTCCCTTCGTCTTCACCACACAACAAGACACCCATGATGATTTCGTGCGTACATTGGACCGCAAAATGTTTGGTTTGGACGAAAACCAAGAAAAGTTTAGTCATTTCAGGTTGTATTGGCACGACGTGGTGAGTGGACGCAACCCTTCTTCCATCGAAGTAGTTTCATCAGGGTTGCAGAACTCAACGACGTCGTTTGGAGCGGTGAACATGATAGAGAACCCTTTGACATTGGAACCCCAATTGAACTCTCAGTTGGTGGGGAAGGCACAGGGGTTCTATGCTTCGACGTCGCAGAGTGATGTTACCTTGCTGATGGCCATGAACTTCGCCATCACTGAAGGGAAGTACAATGGCAGCAGCTTCACCATTCTTGGAAGGAACCCTGTTTTCAACGAGAAGAGGGAGATGCCTGTGATCGGTGGAAGTGGCCTCTTTCGTTTTGCTAGGGGTTATGCTCAGCTCAGAACTCACTGGTTCTCGCCCACCACCAGGGATGCCATTGTTGAGTATACTGTTTATCTTCTGCATTATTGATATATATCGTATCAAAGGATATTATTTGTATGAATCGTAATTTAAGTGAATAAGTGTCATCTAAGTTACAACTCAAAAAGTTAAAATAAAAAAACCTTTAAAAATAAAATCATCACTCTGTTTGACATTTTACCTTTTTAGTTTCTTTTTATATTTAAATATTTAGTCAAAATTTTATGTCTAAATATTTATTTCTTGTTTTCTGCTTCTGGTCAATTATTGATTTATAGACATTTACTTATCAGTTAACGAAGAAATTCAGCACCGTGCATTTAAAGAGGTTAGCAAAACGATAGAAATCTACTGTTTAGCAAAAGAAATTTGGAAATTTTATAAAAATAGTTGTTGTTCCTTTAGGGGATCGAGTCACTTAAATCAGCACGTCTTTATCACTAGTAAAAAAAGAGACTTTTTAACACGTTTAGTACGCTTCGGTTTTGAAAAAATAGAAGCATATCAAAACACGGTGGTGTTTTTGTAATTAACTAGAAATTATATGCTTCGGTTAACAGGGAACCGAAGCCTATGAAGTATATTGCCTCGGTTATCTCAACCACCCGAAACATAAAACTCTTTGCCCTCTGCAAATCAGACTGGACGCTTTTCTATGAAGGGGATACCACTTCAGTTCTTTGTAAAGAACCGGTGCCTAAATGTATAAAAGTCTGAGCACTGGGCTTTTGATCTGACAAATGTTTGCGTCAACTTTTTTTTAAGTTGTTTAGGCCTCGGGTTTAACGTGAAACCGAGGTAATATCTGTATGGTTTATTGTAAAAAAGGGTTTACACTTCTTCTTTCAGCAGAGCGACCTCCCACTTCTTTCTCTTCCCCGAGCGCGACCTCCCACTTCTTTGTCTTCCCTGAGCACGACCTCCCCCTTCTTTCTCACTACTTTCTTTCTTTCTTCTTCCTTTCTTGCAGACAAACTGGGAGGATCATCAATGGCACTACAATGACGGCGAAGGAACGACGACGACGCGGCTAGGGTGTGGCGAGGGTGCGACAAAAGGGCACGACGAAGAACGGCGACGACGCGACATCGTGTGGGCTGTAGCGGCGCTGCCTCCACAAGGGTTCCATCTCCGTCGTTTCCACAAATCCCTCCTGGTTCCAATATTAGGGTTCTTCAGATGGGGAAAGGGGAAAAACATTACGCCTTCTTACTCCTGTGCCGCTGTGGAGAGGATGGAGGCGCGACCATGGATGGCAGCTTAAGGAGTTCGCGATTGAAGCCCGTGGTTCGCGAATCGGAGCAGCGCCGTTCTGGGTTCTCTTATGGTGGTCCGGTTGCGGAGCGGAAAGGGAAATCTTGGGTTGGGATTTTGAAATTGGGTTTCTGAAATTGAAAAACTTGAGTCTCTGTTTTGATCTTGGTTGAGATTTTGTGCTATTGTTGGGTTGGGGGTTTTGTTCGAACACAGATTTTGGAAAAACTTTGGAGTTTGAGAGACACTAGAGAGCAATGCAGTTTTAGCAGAAGAGAAAAGCCTGTTAATTACGTTGTGCAGATGGCTATGTACCTCTGTATTGGGGAATTATTGTTGATGGCTATGTAGCATTTGTTGATGATGCAGATTTGCTTGAAGGTGCTTGCGGCAAGTGACTTGCTTCTTTCCCACAAGGTGCTTAACTCACCATTCCCTTTAATTTCTTCTCAATGTGTTAAGAATAAAACACTTCCTCTAATTGCTCAAACTCTTGTTCTGTAATTGGACAGGATGTTTCTACTCCATAGCTGTTGGAGGATTGATGTGTTATGAAATTCCTTTGTTGCTTTGGAGAAATAACCACTATAATAAGACATACGAATGGAGTACCTTAGTTCTATCAGTATTTTTCTTATCAGCAGTTAGTTCTATCTGTGTACATTAGCGCTAGTCAATCTAATAAAAACTCCTCTACTTTTAAATTTTCTTCTACCATTCTATATTCAAAATTTCTAAACAACAAAATATCCAAAATTACAGCATGGATCAGTACAGGCCTAAAATATGAAAAAAAAAAACATTACTACCTCGGTTACGTAAAAACCCGAGGCATAATCCTATCATATTTTGACTCGATTCATAACCGAGGCATAAAACCTACCTCTTTTTACCTTGCCTGTATATGCCTTGGTTGTAAAACCAGTGCCTATAAACAAAAGTAATCGATGCCATTTCCTTTTATTGTACTAGTGTATGTTGTCTCTGTCCGGTATTCGTGAGATTCTTTCCTCCGTTGTCCAGAGTCCGTTCGTCCTGTCCGCCTAGAAGGGTACCTATCAAAGGTGCTCCGATACTTAAGTCAGTAATGGTCCGATCGGTTGTTTAAGTGTTGCAATAAATGTGTAATTAATGAATCTGCCTACCTCTTACCTTTGACCTCTATTTATAGTTTTGGTCATGGGCCTTAATCATGGCCCAATTCAGAGCCCAATCCTCTAATCAATCTTTTACCTTAATCGCGACAGGAGACCTACTTGACACGACTGTCCGGTATGGGTGATTGGGACGTGCCGTCCATCCTTGTGTTTGTCTAGGGTCATCCGGGGTCATCTGGTACATTAGGCCCCCCAAGCCCTAGACAACTAATTGTCGTTGGGTTCTACGGTAGTGGGTGGCTGGTCGGTGCATTTTTGAATTGAGTTTGAGCGGGAAAACAGGTGTCGTGTTGTCATAGGCAGTCTGCCTCGGGTAGTGGGATCGTCACTTGATCTGAGTCGTTGAGAGGGTAGTGCCCCTCATTCTCTACCGGGCGGTCTAATCGACTCGACATTCAACGGGCGTGAGCGAACTTCCACATGAGTTCCTTGCAATGGGCGGTGATCGAATCAATGTCAGAGAAGGACATCACCGAGGTCGCGTTGGAGTTCGCGAGCCAGGGGGCCATGCTGGTCTGGTACCTAAACGAATTTGTCGATCGGTGAAACGCTGGGGATGTCTAAGCGGAGCTGGACGCCGAGAAGAAGATTGTCGAAGATCTTCGCGCTCAACTGGAAGCTCTCACTCTTGAGCATAAAAAGTGTGGGAAGCAGCGGTCCGAACTAGAAGAGAAAATGGACGAGGTGCGGTGGGAGCTGAGTACTATCGTCCAATAACTGAAGGACACCCATGCTAGGAGCGACCGGGTAGTTGAGGAAGCCGCACGGCTGAAGCTGGAGGCAAAGCGACGGGTAGAAAATGAAAAAGAGCTACAAAGTCAGGTGGATCGTCTGACCGGTGAGGTGGAGAAGGCCAACGAGGCCATTGCTACTTAGAACACAAATGTTCAAATTAAGCACGAAGAGGGCTTTAATAAGGCCCTCTGTCAAGCCGCTTATCTGTTGGGGACAAATCCTTTGGCCGCTTTCGACATTTGCCAAGATGTCTACGACGAGAAGATGATGCTGGTCGTATCCTGGCCGGTTGATGAGGACGTGGTGGTCGAGGAGGAGGAGCATCCGGATGACGAGGGTGATGACTGATTGATGCTGGGGAAATTTGTTTATTGCTTTTTTAGGATAGGAGTGATCAGGGACTGAAAGGGTTATACTTGTTTGTCTACCGATCGGTAGTTAGTTTTGATGTCATACAAATTTCATCTTTTGTTAATGAATTCTAAGTTTTTAAATTCTATCTCTATCGTTCGGTCATTTGTCATCGCTCGTTTAATGAATTTTACATACGTGCGCTTTAAAATTTTATGCTGATATGAAATTGTTAGTTTTGACCGTTTAGTGGGGGGTTCATTGTAGGAACTCCGTATCGGCCACCTGGCCAGGTTATTGACTCTTAAGAGTTTTCTTAAGAGCCTCAGATGGCACCGGTTCTATAAATGAACTTGTTGTTCACCATCCGGTCGTTTGTATGAGTTTCTGAGTCGGGTGGCAGTGGTTCTATTGATGAACTCGCCATTCACCACCCAATCGTCGTATTAACTTTTAAGTCGGGTGGCAGTGGTTCTATTTATGAAATCGCCATTCACCAAGTGTAAGTGGTGGAAATCTGGAGCGTTGTATTATATATCTGGAATGAAAAAGATATTACAATGGTAATTTCAACTAAAATAAAATTTCAAGTGTGAGGCGTTCCATCTATTCGGGATGACTTTGTCGCTCGGGTGTGAGAGACGGTATGCTCCGTTCTGAAGGTCTTTCGTTATCTTGAAGGACCCTTCCCAGTTTGCCGCGAGCTTGCCGTGAGTGGTCACTCTTCGTGCGTCTCCAGTCTTTCTCCAAACCAGGTTGCCGTCCTTGAAGCTCTGGGGCCGTACCTTGGTATTGTACTTCCTCCCCACCATTCGTTTGCAAGCTTCTGCCTTGAGGACTGCTCAGTCGCGACGTTCGTCTAGGGTATCCAGTTCCATCATGAGTTCTTCGTTGTTGAGCAGAGGGTCTTGTAGTTGTCGCCGTAGAGAGAGTTCCCCCAATTCAACTGGTAGCATGGCATCGGTGCCGTAGGTGAGAGCGAACGGCGTGGAGAGTCTCATGTGGGGTGCATCAGTATGCCCACAAGACTTCAGGGAGTTCGTCCACCCAAGTGCCTTTTATCTCTCCCAATCTTTTTGTAAGCTCAGTCACTATGGCTTTATTCACAGCCTCCGCATGACCATTTGTCTAGGGGTGTTCTACCGAGCTCGTGACATGCTTGATCCTCATGCCTTGGTAAAATAGCCCCAGCTTCCTGTCAATGAATTGTCTGCCATTGTCGGTCACCACGGTCTGTGGAAGGCCGAATGAGCATATGATTTTCTACACGAATTTTTGCACCTGTTGGGCTGTTATCGTTGCAAGGGGCTCGACCTCTACCCATTTGGTGAAGTAGTCGATGGCAACTAAAATGAACCTCTTTTGTCCTCGTCCAGGAGGGAAAGGTCCCACAGTGTCCATTTCCCACTAGGCGAACGGCCAGGGTGAGACTAGAGTCCACAATTTGCTTGGAGGGGCTTGCGGGATATTTGCATGAGCCTAACACTTTTCACATTTCTGAACAAAGTTCCTAGCATCCTCCTCCATCGTTGGCCAGAAGTAGCCGACCCGGACGACACGGGCTTTCAAGGTACGTTGGCCAGTGTGGAAACCACAAACGCAATTGTAAAGCTCATCCAACACGTACAACGCCTCCGGCAGACTCAGACATTTTAGAAGAGGAGTCGAAAATCCCCTTTTCACTAGTAAAAAAACACTTTTTAAAATCGCCATATATGCCGCGGTTTCGTAAAAACCGAAGCATTTAAAGACGCGGTGGCAGTTTTGAAATTAAGATGAAATTATATACTTCGGGTGTAGAAAGAACCGAGGCATAAAAAGTAATGAACTTATACTTATTCGGTTGATGCAGGACCGAGGCATAAGGAGTTTATAGTGAACGAGGCTTTTCATCTGATAGAAAGCTACGACCTCGGTTAATAGCATAATTGAAGATAAGGAGTTGCCTCTGCTGCTACTACCAAACCCTTCATTTATTACTACTACTCTACTACTGCTACCAAACCAAAACTCTTTCTCTTCTTCCTGCCTTCATTCTTTAAACAACCCTTCATCATCCCGCACACAACGACTTTTCTCGTGCTGCCGCTCCCCGTCCTGGACCCTAGCAACGGCGCCAACGCCGGCCATGATGCCTTCGTCGGTCGTGGATTCTCTCGCCCCCGTGGGTCCCTTTCCCGACCACCGTCGCCTTCAGATTTAGGGTTTATGCCTCCTCGATGTCGCGCTTCGCAGCTTCGGACGACGGCGCCTGAAGTGGTTGTGGTGGTGGAGCTAGTGGCTTGAGGGAGCAGGTGGAGAGTGCAAATCGGTTGCGGGCGGTCCTGGATCCAAGGCGGTGGGGGCGGTAGTCGAGGTTAGAGTCAGGTTCGAAGGCGTGATTGGAGGGGAGGGACGGTGGTGATGCGCTGCATTGGTGTGGTGGTTCTTGCCGCTGGCTCCTCATTTCAAGAAGGGAAGGGCGAAGTTGTGTAAAGGTTGCATTTCCCTGGAGGCTGCACCGGTGCAGTGGACATTTGGAAGCGAAATGAGGATTTTTTTTCCGCATTGTTCTTGAGCCCAGTGAAGAACAAGTACAGGTAATTGCCATTCAAATTGGGTTTATGAAATTGGGAAATCTTGGATCTCTGTTTTGATCTCGGATTGAGATTTTCTGGTTGTGTATTGTTCGAAGTTTCCAACATCAACTGAAAAACACTTTGACTTGCACCACTTTGTTTCAGGTTCCTTTGGATCTGAACAACATGCTTCCATTGTGTATGGTGCCTTAGCAGTTGATAGAGTTGCAATATGATAAAATAAAACGAGGAAAAAGACGATGATGCTGAAAAAATACTAAGAACCGAGGATGATGATGTTGAAAAAATACTGAGAACAAAGGACGATGATGCTGAAAAAATAAAATAAAAACATGTTATTGTCTCGGTTATCTAAGAACCAAGGCATAATCCTATCTCGTTTTGCCCCAGTTCTGAATCGAGGTATAAAGCCTACCCCTTTTTACCTCGTCCATATATGCCTCAGTTGCAGAACCGATGCCTATAAGCAAAAATAACCACTGTCATTTCCTCTTACTGTACTAGTGTTTGTAGAGGTCATCACTGATGATCACATATCGCGCAATTTTGCGGGCGTCAGCCGGTCGAATCAGGCGTCTGGTATCCTGATCTTGCACTAATTTGCTAATTTCGCTTTGCCAATCCTCCCCATTGTCTTTGTCGATAGCTAAGCACACCACTGAAGGCTCCGATAGCACCTGTCAAATAATGGTTGTCAACTGTCCCTTTTCCTTCACACTGCTGAGCTTGGATAACATGTTTGTCTAGACGTTCTCCTCGCGCGGGATATGCCTAATGTCCACCTTTTAAAATTTCTTAATCAATGCTTGGGCTTTATGGAAATATCTAAGGAGGTGTTCGTCCTTCACCTGAAATTCGCCCTTCATCTGACCTATGACGAGCTTAAAGTCTGTGCGGCAGGTTAGTGTGCGTGCCCCCATATCGTGAGCCAGGGCAAGGCCGACTATCATTGCCTCATACTCCGCCTGGTTGTTGGACGCCTTAAACTTAAATATGAGGGAGTGTTCCAGTAGGAAGTCGTCTGACCCTTCCAGGACCACCCCTGCATCCCCTCCCGCCCTTCTAGAGGCTCCATCAACGTATAAATTCCATTCGTCCGGATTGGGGGCCTGTGGTAATTCAACGGCGAAGTCGGCTAAATGTTGGCCCTTGACCGATCCTCGGGGCTCATACCTTAGTCAGAACTCTGACAATTCTACTGCCCAACTGACCATTCGCCCGACCAAATCGAGTTTCCTCAAAATCTTGGATATAGGGTGGTCCGTCCGAGCTACCACCTGGTGACTCTGGAAATAGGGGCGAAGTCTTTTGGCCGCGTTGAGGACGGCCAAATCCACCTTCTCCACCTGTTGGTAACGTGTCTCCGTGTCTTGTAGTACCCGACTGACAAAGTAGATGAGCCGAGGCTCTGGTTTCTCTTGCACTAGCGCGACGCTGATGGCGGCTGATGATGCGCCTAGATAAACTTGTAGCTCTTCGCCTAGCCACGGGCGGTTCATGACCGGAGGGTTGGTCAGGATGCCCTTAACTTCGTGTGCGCTCGGCCAGTTTTGGCATAAATTGGAAAGGGAAGTAAGTTGACCGACCAATCTTTGAATTTCTTTAAGACGTATGGGGCTTCTCATCTCCAAGACGGCATCGCATTTGTTTGGGTTGGCCTCTATACCACGGGAAGTTAGCATGAAGCCCAAGAATTTGTTGGCGGCTACCCCGAAAATACACTTGGATGGATTCAGCCTCATGGAGTACCGCCTTACTTGTCCAAAGACCTCCTCCAAATCCTTGATATGGTCATCGTCGGATCTCGACCGTATGACCATATCGTCCACGTAGACATCCATGCAGCGGCCGATCTGTCCCGCAAAGATCTTATCCATCAAATGTTGGTAGGTGGCTCCAGCGTTCTTGAGGTCGAATAACATGACATCATAGCAGTAGTTCGCTTTCTCAATTATGAAGGTCGTCTTCTCCGGATTTGTAGCGTACATCGGGATCTGATTGTAGTCAGAATAGGCGTCCAAAAAGATGAGCATTTGATGGCCAGACGCCCGTCGACCAAACCATCAATGCTGGGAAACGGGTGAGAATCCTTGGGACACGCCTTGTTTAGGTCGGTGTAGTTTGTGCACATTCGCCACTTTCCACTAGTCTTCTTGACCTTGACTACATTTGCCAACCATGTGGTGTAGGTCACCTCGCGTATGAAGCTAGCCTCCCACAACTTCCACACCTCTTCGTTGACGGTCGTGCTCTTCTCCGCGCCTAACCTCCTCTTCTTCTGTGCCACCGGCTTGGCCTCTTTGAACAGAGCCAATTTGTGTAACATTACCGAGGGGTGAATGTCCGGCATGTCAGACGTTGTCTAGGCAAACAGGTCACGATTGCGCCAGAGGATCGATCGTAGTTCCCGTTCCACCTCCAGCCCCAATCCTCCCGCAATGCGGGTAGTCTATTTTTCATCACGCCCAATCTTCACGTCGCACAATTCTTCTATCGGCTCGATCCGATTGTCCGTATTCGTACGAGGGTCAAGGTCGGCCATTGACACCTCAAAGCCAATTGTCCTTCGGCGCGCTACTCAGGGGTAGAGCTTCAATCCCGTTGCGTAACATTCTCGGGCCGTTCTTTGATCGGCCTTGACAATGACTATCACTCCCCTCTCTAATGGGTACTTCATGGTCAAATGAAGCATGGACACTATTGCTCCAAACGAGTTAAGGCACGGCCGGCCCAAGAGGACATTGTAGGACGTATTAACGTCTACCAGCAAGTATCGAACTTTCCTCCCGTCGCCCTCCCGACCGGTCCCTAAACGAGTGCGAAGGTCAACATACCCGCGTGTATCCACCCGTTCACCGAAAAACCCCACTATCTGCTTATTATATGACACGATGAGATCTTCTGATAGGTCCATGCGCTAAAAAGTTTTCCAGTACAAAATGGTAACGCAACTTCCCTGATCAATGAGCACCTTACTCACTTCATAACGAGTTATCTCCGCTGTGACCACCATATGATCATCCTCTTCTGGGTCTGGGGCGTGGAAGTTCGCATTTGTGAAAGTGATCGCCGACATGGATCTCTTAGATCTTTGTACCGAGTTGACTGACCGGAGTGCCCTGACATGACGCTTCCTCGTCGACGAGGATGATCCGCCTCTGGCAAGTCCTCTTGATATAGTGTTAATGCGTCTGCGCAGCGGACGATCATTACTCTTGCTATGGCTTCTACTGCATCGTTTATCTTTCCGATAACGGTTATCTCCGTAGTGTCATGAGCGCCCCCTGTCATCCTGTCTCACCGAACTCCTGTGTGGGCTACGCGGTCGTCCCGACGAGCTTAATCGATGGTCGGTGCTTCCAACTTGAACATACTTCTTCAACTGTCCAGCCTGGATCAGTTCCTCGATTCGGTCCTTGAGAGTTATGCACTCTTCCGTAGTGTGACCTAAGTTTTGGTGTCGTAGGCAATGCTTGTTTCCATCCGCGTTGGGCGGTGTGGAACGCCTCTTGGGCGCCTGTATGAGTTCAGCGCTCAATGCCTCTTGTAATATCTTAGCTCGAGGGGCGTTTATCGGGGTGTACTGTTGGAAATGTGGTCCCCTTGGGGCTCCTTCAACCTGAATCCCCTGGTCTTTCCTGACGGTCCTCTATGGCTCTTGCCCTCCGACTTCTCCTTTACCTCATGTACCTCCTTTCAGTAAGATTGTTTCATTTCTTCCATCCTTATCCCGTCTGCTGCCCGCTCACGCAACTCTTCCATAGTCTTCAGCGCGCACCTACAGACACTCTCCTTGAATGACCCAGGTTTGAGTGCAGTCAAGACATACTGAAGAGCCAATTTGGAGTTGAGACCTTTCACCTGTCGAACGATCTTCTGGTAACGGTCCATGAATGCTTTCAATGTTTCTTCTTTTCCCTGTCTAAGGCTTGACAGTTCAAAACCTGTTAAGTCCTGAGAACGACAACTGGCGAATTGCCATCCGAACATAGCCTTCAGGCCGTCGAAACTTTCTATAGAATTTGGGGGCAGAGAGTTCCAGAGCTTCCCCCTCTAGGGACAAAGAGAACGCCCTACACCATATTGCCCGGTCGCCTGTTCAAAGTGTCATCCTAGTAGTAAACGCCTTCACATAATCGTCAAGGTCGGTCGTCCCGTCATAAATGTTAAGTTGTGGCAGGACAAAGTGTTCAGATATGTGAACATCCATAATGGCTTGAACAAATGGTAGGTGGTCAACGGTGTCCTCAACCTTCACCACCAACTGTTTGCTCAGGGTTCCACTCTATGCCTAGTCGGCTTTAGCCTTGCTCCTCTCGACCTCGGACTCGGTCGGCTTCCAGGTGGGATCAGGCAGGCTGCTATGCTCTAAAGCACCTTCTTGAGCAGCTTTGTCGCGCTCTTCTTCGGTTTTATCCCCTGAATCTTCTCTCATGCGCTATGCGAGCTGAGCACTCGACACGTACGACCGCCATTTCCGCCTCATGTCGCTGCTGCAACTCCTCCATCTGTTGATGTAACATCCTTATCATCTCGGTTGGGTCCTTACTGCTCATGTTTCTCGTGGTCACCATTGGGTTTAATCACTCGATCCCACGGTGGGCGCCAAAATGTTCCTATATGGGGTCGAGTCATTTAAATATGCACGCCTTATGTTGTCTCCGTCCAGTCTTCGTGAGATTCTTTCCTCCATTGTCCAAAGTCCGTTTATCTTGTCCGCCTAGAAGGGTACCTGTCAAAGGTGCTCCGGTGCTTAAGTTAGTAATGGTCCGATCGGTTGTTTAAGTGTTGCAATAAATACATAATTAATGAATCTGCCTACCTCTTACCTTTGACATGTATTTATAGTTTTGGTCATGGGCCTAGAATTAGCAGGACCTTAATCACAACCCAATCCTCTAATCAGTGTTTTACCTTAATCACGTCAGGAGACCTAACTGTTACGATTGTCTAGTATGGGTGATTGAGACGTGTCGTTTGTCCTATGTGTTTGTTTGGAGCCGTCCAGAATCATCTGGTACAGTTGTAGAATATAGAAAAATATGGTATATATATATATATATATATATATATATATATATATATATATATATATATATATATATATATATAAAGAAAACAAATTATTTGATGTTCATATTTTGTGTTGAGTGCGGATAGGTGTATATAGTGTTAACGAAAAATAAAGAATTACTTATATTATAACTGAAAATAATAATATTTTTATTATTTATTTTAACAAAAGAAATATATATAATAAAGAATAAATATTTGGTTAAATGATATAAAAAATTTAAAATAATAGTAACGAAGGTTGTTAAATGACTGTAAAAGAAAAGTGATGTGTACAAAGTCTTAAGATTTTTGAAATGTGGATATTTTATTTTATAATCTAACAACTACAAAGGAGGTGTACTAGTTGTGTAATTCAAGCCTTTAATGTTTGTCAGTTTTGTTAGTTAAATACCGTTTTTTACTGTTATTGTTGTATGTTACATATATAAACATTTTGTAACTCTTTGTTAATACAGTTTTTCAATTACATTTTTCTTTCACGATCTTTGTTACATCTTCTCTGCTTATCTCATTTCTGCTACCAGTTTCTCTACATCATCTTTTCTGCTATCAGTGGTATCCAGAGCCTTGGTCGAGGAAGGGCCTAAGGTGAATCGTGGGTTAATCCGGGTACAGTGCGGTTGTACCACGTGAGTTTGAAAGATTAAAGAAAGAAGTTCTTTGGGCAAGAAAGAAGAAGGATAATGGCTGATTTTTCTATGACAAATCTCCCCATTCTCACAGATAAAAATTGGAGCCGGTGGAGTACACAGATGCAGGTTTTGTTTTGAGTTCAAGACGCCATCAGTGTGGTTGAAGGACAGGATTCTGCGGTTGATTTCCACAGTTCAGAGGATTAGAAGGAGATGCATCGAAAGAAAGATGATAAAGCTTTACTAATAATTCACCAATGTGTGGACGACACACATTTTGAAAAAATCCAAAATGCGAATACAGCAAGGGAAGCGTAGAATATCTTGGTCCGTTGTCATGCTGGAGGGGAGAAGATTAAGAAAGTAAGATTGCAAACACTGAGAAGACAATATGAATTGCTGCAAATGGAGGACAATGACAAGGTCAGTGAGTATTTCAATAGAATTTTGTGTCTTACCAATCAAATGAAAGGTTGTGGTGAAAAGCTCACTGATTTAATGATAATGGAGAAAATAATGAGATCATTACCTAGACGGTTTGATTTCATTGTTGTTGCAATCGAAGAATCTAAAGATCTTGCAGAGTTAAAGATCGAAGAACTTCAGAGTTCTTTAGAGGCTCATGAGATGAGACTTTTGGACAGAGATCCTATCAAAGCTGATGAGCAAGCGTTGAAGGTCCAACACATCAGAGGAGAAGGAAAGAAGAAGTATAATAATTGGAAAGGCAAGTCTGCTACACAAAAGAAATGGAAGAATAATGACAATTCAGATGATTATGAAGAAAAAAGTGAGTCATCTGAGAGAAAAAGTGGTTCAAGGAAGAACTATAAGAAGAAAGACAAGAGAAATATAGAATGTTTCTCTTGTCATAAGATGGGACATTTTGCTTCTGAGTAGATGGGACATTTTGCTTCTGAGTGTTACTCGAATAAGGATAAACAACACAAGAAAGAGTATAATAAAGAGGTTCATCTTGTCAAGGAAGAATCTAACTCAGAACCGTTAATTCCGATGGTTACAACGTTTCCAGAAGATTCATCATCGTTGAATAAATCTTGGTATTTAGATTCAGGATGTTCAAATCACATGACGTGTAATAGAGAATGGTTGATTAATCTGGATGAATCTAAGAAAAGCAAGGTAAGATTTGCAGATGACAGCACATTAAGAGTAGAAGGAATTGGAAATGTTACTATAAAGAAAAAAGATGGATTGCACGGGACTATAGAAAATGTTCTGTTTGTGCCAGAAATGAAGTGCAACTTACTAAGTTTAGGTCAATTGATAGAAAAGGGCTTTACAGTGATCATGGGAAACAACAATCAAGTGGAAGTGTTTGATAAAAACAAAAAGTTGATTTTGAGAAGTAAAATCTCGAAGAACCGCACGTTTTAAGTCTGTATGGATATGGTTGAAAACTTACAGTGTTTGTCTACGGTAAAGGAAGATGAGAACTGGAAATGGCATTTGAGGTTCGGGCATCTCAACTTTCAAGATTTACAGAAGCTAAGTAAGAAAAATATGGTTTTTGGACTGCCAGGTATTATTCTACCAGAGAAATCGTGTGAATCATGCATTGTTGGGAAGCAAACGAGAAGTCCGTTTAAAGCACAATTGGAAATGAGATCCAAAGAACGACTTGAAGTTTTACACTCAGATATATGTGGACCTCTAGAAGTGCCAACGCTGGCTGGAAATATATATTTTATCACTTTCATTGACGAATATAGTAGAATGATATGGGTCTATCTCATCAAATTGAAAAGTGAAGCTCTTTAGATGTTTAGAAAATTCAAGGTCAGCGTAGAAAGAGAGACAGGAACACAGATTAAAATTCTGAGAACAGACGGTGGGGGTGAATATACTTCATCTGAGTTTGAGAATTTTTGTCAGAGTTACAGAATAGAACGCAAGGTAACCGCACCTTATACGCCTCAACACAATGGTTTGGCAGAAAGAAGAAACAGGACCATAATGAATATGGCCAAGTGTATGTTGAGAGAGAAGGCAGTACCACGCGAGTTGTGGGGAGAAGTTGTGTCAACGGCTGTCTATGTGCTCAACAGGTGTCCGACGAAAAGGTTGCCAGGCAAGGTTCCACATGCAATTTGGACAGGTATGAGACCCTCTGTAAAACACTTCAAAGTTTTTGGATCTTTGGCATTTTGTCACATCGCAGATCAGAAGAGATCGAAGCTTAGAGACAAAGGAGAGGCTATGGTGTTTGTTGGGTATCATTCAACCGGTGCATACAAGTTCTTTGATCCTGTAAAGAGAAAGATGTCAATTAGTAGGGATGTGATCTTTCTTGAAGACGAAAGCTGGAATTGGAACTCCAATCATTCGAGCCTGAAGAAAACGACAACTATGATGCATGTACCAAAGCAGGATAAAGTAGATACTGATACAACAGGGATTTCTGAAGGCAGCATTGAAGATGAAGATTCTGCATAAGTTTCAGGAAGACCAAGAAGGCAAACGGCAAGACCTTCCAGATTTTCTGACTACGAGATGTACTCAAATGCAGGAGTAGATGAAGAGGGTGATATCATTCACTTAGCTTTGATGGCTGGAAGTGAACCGCTGGATGTAGATGAGGCTCTTGCGCAAACTATTTGGAGGGAATCCATGATTGAAGAAATTAAATCAATTGAGAAGAATAATACGTGGAAGTTAGTCAAGTTGCCACTCGAAAAACAATGCATTGGAGTGAAATGGGTTTTCAAGAAAAAGTTAAATCCAGATGGCACAGTATCAAAGCATAAAACCAAACTCGTGGCAAGAGGATTCCTACAGAGAAGAGGAGTAGACTTTACAGAAGTATATGCACATGTGGCAAGGTTAGAAACAATTCGATTGGTCATTAGTATTGCTTGTGCTATAAAATGGACATTATTCTCACTTGATGTCAAATCTGCTTTTTTACATGGTTTTTTGGAAGAGGAGGTATATGTCCAGCAACCTCCAGGATTCAGCAAGGAAGACAAGAAGCATTTAGTGTATAAACTGCATAAGGCTCTATATGGGTTGAGGCAAGCTCCCAGAGCATGGAACAAACAAATTGATGCATTCTTTGTCAGTCAAGGGTTCAATAAGTGTGCTGTTGAACATAGTTTGTATGTGAAAGATAGTGACAGCAGAGGGAAAATGATAGTTTGTCTCTATGTGGATGATCTGTTGGTGACTGGGTCAAGTTTGAAGGAAATTGATGAGTTCAAGCAGATGATGAAAGCTGAGTTTGAGATGACAGATCTCAGGAGGCTTAGCTACTTCTTAGGGATGGAGTTTATGTATACATCCACTAGATTAATAATGCATCAAAAGAAATATGTTAAGGACTTGTTGGAGAAATTCAACATGAACTGCTGTAATGAAGTCAAGAGTCCACTTGAGGTAAATGTGAGACTAAACATAGATGGCGATGAAGAAGGCGTAAATGAAACTGATTATAGACAACTTGTTGGATCTTTTCGTTTTTTATGCAATAGCAGGCCAGATTTAATGTTCGGAGTTGGTTTAATTAGTAGGTTCATGTGCAAGCCAAAGAAAAGTCACATGACAGCAGCCAAGCGAATACTCAGATATATCAAAAGGACTTCAGATTATGGCATACTATTTCCTTATGGTATGAAGCAGGAAGAATTGAGCTTAGTTGGATACACTGATTCTGATTTTGGTGGAGATCAGGTTGAAAGAAAAAGTACATCTGGGAATATATTTTTTGTGAACAAGGCACCCATATCATGTTGTGAAGCAAACTGTCATCACCCTATCCAGTTGTGAAGCATAATACATAGCCGGTTGTGTTGCTGCTTGTCAAGGGGTGTGGTTGAATGAGTTGCTGATGGAATTGCAAATTCAAAAAGGAAGATCTGTAGAATTGAAGATGGAAAACACCTCAGCTATCAGTTTGGCAAAGAATCTGGTTAGTCATGGAAGAAGTAAACACATTGAAGTCAAATACCATTTTTTACGTGATATGGTTAACAAAGGCAAGATTGAACTGGTGCATTGCAAAACTGATATTCAGCTGGCAGATTTGTTTACAAAAGCTCTAGATACTGCCAGGTTTGAGTATCTCAGAAAGGAGGTTGGAGTTGTGACACTAAAGGGCTTGAATTAAGGAGGTGTATTAGTTGTGTAATTCAAGCCTTTAATGTTTGTCAGTTTTGTTAGTTAAATATCATTTTTTACCGTTATTGTTGTATGTTACATATATAAACATTCTGTAACTCTTTGTTAATACAGTTTTTCAATTACATTTTTCTTTCACAATCTTTGTTACATCTTCTCTACTTATCTCATTTCTGCTACCAGTTTCTCTGCATCATCTTTTCTGCTATCAAAACTATTGGTCGTTTCTAGTTTTCGTCCCTCTTTCAAAATAAGGTACAATTTGGTCCTCATTTCTTTTCGAAACTTTGGTTTTAGTCCTCAAAACTTTGGTTTTAGTCCTCACTTTGTTGACTAAATGAGGACCAAAATTTTAACGGTGTTAGTTTTCAAGGACTAAAACCAACATTTCGAAAAGAATGAGGACCAAATTGTACCTTATTTTTAAAGAGGGACGAAAACCAGAAACGGCCAATAGTTTAGGGACTAAAAACATATTTAACCCTTTTTTTTATTTGTGTGTATATATATTATTTATAAAATAAAAACAATTTTCATTTTAGTTATAACTTATACTTTTAGTTTAACGGTTTTCTTTTATTTTATGTAAATCAATTATTTATAGTATTATTTTGGAGATAGTTACTGTAAAAATTTACAAAAATGGTTTATAATTGAATATTTGCATAACATTTATCTAGTGCATAACTTCTTCATTCATCCAAATTTCTTACATAAATTTAGTAGTTTTAATGATGTAGTGTGTGTCTATATATATATATATATATATATATATATATATATATATATATATATATATATATATATATATATATATATATATATATATATATATATATATATATATATATATATATATATATATATTTACTGTTGATAAATTTAATTTTTTATCCTATTATTTTAATAATTAATTGGCGGCAAAAGGTGACAGAATAGAAGTGTATTGGCAGCTTGTGGTGGTTGATCGTGCAACTCAATTCATTATGAGTGTTTCTCCAATTAAAAGTAGTTATCATTTCTTCTTTTGCATCTTCAAACATCTAACTTTTTGCAATGAAGATAAACCTAGGAGTTTGCCATGATAGAGTTTACTACTTAAGTGTAGATACATTTGTTAGATAAAATATTGAATGTATTTTAAATTTCATCTTATTAATTAATGTTTTTAATTTGATCAATTAAGAAAAATATTACTTTTATGTATTAAATTATTGAATCATAATTAATGATTAAAATTAACTTTATAAGTGTTGATTTAAGTTACAAAATTATTTAAATCATAATTTTTTAATTTTAATTTTAATATTCTATAAAAAAAAGAGTAAAAGAAGGAGTTGGTTGAACGTGTCAGAACTTGTCTCCGTTCATGTGTAATCTTCTTAAAGTGAATTAAGATAACTTAATGAAAATTATTTGAACTTATCAAATTGTTGATGGTCAATTCACTTGTTTTTTCACTCCCATGTAAAATTAAATCAATTTTATTTTAATTTAAGAATTTGTACAAACTTTAACATAAATTTGACACTTGAATTCAAGATACTCTCAATTATTGATTTTTTTTAATTTTATTACATCAAATACTTACTATAAAGTAAAGAGTTATGACTTATAGTTAAGTATAACTCTTTTACTTAAAAGTGTAAGAGTTGTTTCTACATGAACATACACTTCGTTAAATGAATCTTTTCTACAAATTCTTTGTTCATTATCTGTTTGAAGGAAATTATCCATTTTGTAGCATTTTTAAAGTAATTTTCTCAAGAAAAATTTCACGGATTAGGGATAATCTTATTTTTTTTAGTGGACAAAAAACTAATATTGAAGCTATTGATAATTCAAAAAATCTTTTGTTATGGATTGAGATTAATTGAAAGATGATCATCCTTACTTTTTCATCAAAAATATGATATGTTTATATAAAATCTCCCAAATTTGAAAAGTGAATCAATTTTTTATTTTGTTCAAAAGGAGTGAAACCAAACCACTCAGATAAGAAAGAGAATAATCCAGCCAAACTCTCAATCAAGTCATAAGTTGAAAGATTTTCACCTTGTCTTATTAGTTGATTTTATGTCATTTTTTATAACCATTAAACATAAAACACATGGAAGTGATAAATACATTTTATCATGAATCAACTCAATTTAGAATAAAAAAGTCAACTTTTGCATACCTTAATGAAGATTTATTTAGTAATTATATTCAAAACTCATTTCACTTCATAGACCTTACATGCAATTTGGTCCTCTCTTACATCAAAGAGAGAGCAATGATGAGTTATGGCTTTGTAAAGATGTCAATTTATGACAGCTAAAAACATTTAACTATAAAGAGGATAAAATAAATAAGATTAATGTGATTAATCAATTTTGAGTTGTAATTGGTATGAAAGAATTGAATTCTTGGTTCAAAGAAGGAATAGGGTAGGAGCATTAATGTAGGGGAGTTCCCACGTGATGCATAGATGCTCTATTAATTTACAAATATAGAAAAATAATGTTTCTTAAAGTTTTATTTATTTTACGACCTTTGAAAGATCTCACTTGTTCATTTTGATTATGTGCATAGTGTTTGATTTAAAGTAAAACATTTATGTATATCTCAATGAGGGTTAATGAGAAAAACACTAACTTGATGACCTATAATTTTATAAGCACAAGAGTTACTTTTGAAGATAATAATTATCTATTTGTCTCTTATCTTTTTATGTTATGAAATACATGTATATCTTATTATCTATTTGTCTCTTATCTTTTTATGTTATGAAATACATGTATATCTTGTTTTTCACTGAAAATAGGAATGCCATAAATTGTTGATGTTTATTAGAACAATTAAAAAAAAATCAAGTTGTTTGGATGTGAGAACCTCCATTTTTTTTTCTTCAAAAAACCCTTTTCTTCTATGTAAACTTATTTTCCCCAAAAACCTTCCTTTCTCTTCCAAAATTATGAATCAACTTCCATTCTTTATGAAGAATCAACATTACTAAATTAATCTACGTGAAAAATTCTACAAAAACCTTTAGTCAATTTCTCTTAACGATGAGTTTGAAAATTCTACCTACTCTCTAAGAGCAATCTGGGTTCCCTCTCTGTTTATGATCCTAAAATTTTGCCTTGAACATTGATCAGACCTTTGATTTTGTAAATAGAGTAATTTTTGAGTGTGACATTATTTAGGAAAGTAGAGTAGACTTAGGCAAACTTTATCAAGTGAACGAAACTAATTTCATTATTTAAATCAAATGTTTTATTTTTTAAAAGATATTAATTGATGGTATGATTGTTGTGTTTGAATGTTGCTACAAAGATGAGAATTTCTTAAGAGAAGTATAAGTTTCATGAATAATATTTGTAGTGGTGATATTTTCCTTGGTCTAGAGAAAGTTAAGAATTTGTGAGAGGAGGAGATTTTTGGGTTTATACTATGAAGTTCCTAAGTGAGGGTGAAACTACCAGGTTGGATATGTTAAGTAATGGTTGATGTTGTTGTGTTGTGAAATCAGTATGAAAGTGGTGATTGAATAATTAGATTCGTAAGAAACTTTATTGATTGAATGTGATTTTTGTGATTGCATGACAAAGCAATTTCTTTGGATTTGATTGTTTGAGTGTCTTTGATGTAGTGAGATGACTATTCTTATGAATTTATTATTATATGAAGGGTAAGGCTTAAAGAGGGTAGAACCATAGAAAATTTTGAATATGAAGATATGAAGAATTGACTTATTAAGGAATATGAAGTGTATTGAGGTTGTTAAAAGGTTTATGAATTTATTTTGGCATTGTTTGATTTGGGTTACATAGTTAGAATTTGTGATTTTGAAATTATGTTTGATTGATGAGTTAATATAGAACATGAATACACATGTTACATTCTTTGGTAATTGATTACATGTCAAGTTTAATCCATTATATAAGTGAGTTTTTCAAGAAAGTTTTGAAATTTTAAAGATTTTATGTTAAAGAAATCTATGATGATTCCATGCCTCAATTTGAATTATGATTGGATTGAGTTGCATCTGTGGATATATGCTTGTTTGAGGAATTTTAGTGTTGATATAATAGTTTAAATTTGTTATTTCCAAGGAAGAAATATTAATTTAAGGTCAATCAAAGTGTATTGAAGGGAATTTGTTATACGAGACGATCCTAACTCATATAGAGAAAGATAATTAGGTGGTGAGAGTCAAAGGAGGCCAAATGATATAATATGAATGAAAATTATACTCAGGGAACTAGTAAGGTTAACCCTATCATGACTAGATGAGATACATGAATTCAATTTGATAACAAGTTATAGAAAAGAATGAAATGATGGTAAGTATGACAGATATAGAGTCTTAGGAGTCCATTCAATACACTCGTCTTTCAGAAAGATAGTCTATATTTATTTTGTTGTTGAGCCACTTTTGAATGATGTTCATTTAAGCCATTGAGTTGAGTTATGTGGCCTGATTTGAATTCATGAATGATAACTATTTGTGTTTTTGGGTTGGGTCAAGTAATGAAATGTATTATTGAATGAGTTATTGGACTGAAGTAATGGAGTGATATAAATGAAAAAAATGAGAAGGACTAAGTTAATGATTGACTTTTACCAAAGATTTGTTTTGATAATTCTTATCATATGTTATTAATGTTTTATTAAGCTTATTCTTTTAAATGCATTATGTGAGTTTTTATGTTGATTTTTAAAGAGAATGTTCACTTAGTGAGTATTTGTATAATAATATATCAAGAAATGAGACAAGATGACTTAAGAAATTATTTTCTATCAAATATACTTTGATATTATTCATCTTTAGTTTGATATGTTACTATTTCCTAATATGTTATTTCTCATCAATTTTTTACGTTTTACCCTTGTATTTATGTATCTCTTGTTTTCTTTCTAATACGACGATTCATTATTTTTATATAAGAGAGCAATGGTAGGAACTTAGAGTGAAAATAATACGGTGGTATAGAAGACTAAAGGATTAATATTGAAATATCTTAGAGAATCTATTTAATTTATTTTAAAGTGTATTAAGTTCTTATTTTATGTTTTGAAGTACTTATGAATTTATTTTAAATTTATTTTGAAACATAATGTCTAAAGTCCATTAAAATTATCAATTTTTAATACATATTACCATTTTTAGTAGTAATAATTTTAAAGGTAGAAAATATAATTAATGACAAAAATTATGATAAAAAAATTAATAATTTATGATAATGGATTATAGTAATTTTAGAAGGAATTTAAAATTTTGAAAATTTTATTTTAGAAGTTTTGTAAAAAAAATAATGAAAAAAAAGTTAAATGATTGCAAATGGCAAAGAACCTTTCAGAAGTGGAATAGGGAGTAAGACATTTTCGATGGTGAAGTCAAAATACTATTTTTAATAAAATATTATTAAAAAAAATTAAATAGTGACAAATCATAGCCTAAAAATAGCAAGCATGGGGGAAGGCTGAAACGACACCAAAAATTGAGAAAAGTTTGAGAGAAGAGAGAGTTGGAGGGAATTCTAGTTGCAAAAGAGAAATGCTGGAAATTTTCGGGGAACAATTTCTAAGTAGGAGATTAAGTCTAGAATAGAGGTAAGGGGAACTAATCTTGAGTCTTTTGTTTTTGTATTATCCTGAATCTTGAATATGCAATCTTTTGCTTTTGTCTGATCTTAAATCTTGAATATGAAGTCCTTTTGTTTTTGTATGATCTTAAACCTTGAATATGAAATCTTTTGCTTTTGTTTGATCTTAAATCTTGAATATGGAGTCTTTTGTTTTTGTATGATCTTGAATTTTGAATATGATCTTGAATTTTGAATATGAACATTCTTCTATGATGAGATCCAAGTCTATTGATAGTTGTAAAACTTGATTTTGATTCTGTTCTACTGTGTTTACGTTATTATTTCTCAGAACGTTTAGTTATTTCTATTACATCTTTCTGGAAGGATGAGAATTGTCTAACTAGCTTTGCCAGATTCAACTTCTTGTTTCCCCGGAACTTTTATTGTTTTTATCTATTTATATTGCAATTTTCTGGAAGGATCAGAAGTTGTCTAACCGGCTCTACCATATTCAACTTCTTGTTTTCCCATAATATTTATTGTTTTTATCTACTTTTATTGCATCTTTTTGGAAGGATGGGAAGTTTTTCGTAGTCTTTATAAATGACATACTTATCTATTCTGACACTCAAGAAGAACATGTTAAACACTTAAGGATCGTACTTGAGATCTTGAGGGAGAAGAAATTGTACACAAAGATGTCAAAATGCGAGTTTTGGATGCAAGAGGTGAAATTCTTAGGACATGTTATATCATCTCAAGGCATAATGGTGGATCCAACCAAAGTTGAAGTAGTGTTGCAATGAGAAAGACCAAAGATTGTAACAAAAATAAGGAGTTTTGTGGGTTTAGTTAGCTACTATAGAAGGTTTATAGAAAGTTTCTCTAGAATAGTAGCACCTTTAACACAACTAACTCGCAAAGATCAACCCTTTGTCTGGATGGATAAGTGTGAGAAGAGTTTCCTAGAGCTGAAGCAGAGGCTGACCAGTGCACCAGTTTTTGGTGATCACTGACCCAAGTAAAAATTTTGAGGTTTATTATGATGCTTCTCATCAGGAATTAGGTTGTGTGCTCATGCAAGAAAGAAAGGTGGTGGCGTACGCTTCAAGACAATTAAAGGTTCATGAGAAGAACTATCCTACTCATGATTAGGAATTGGCAGCGATGGTGTTTTCCTTGAAGATTTGGCGGCATTATCTTTATGGAGCTCAATTTCAAGTATTCAGCGATCACATAAGCTTGAAGTACTTATTTGACCAATAGGAGATGAATTTGAGGCAAAGACGGTGGATGAAATTCTTGAAGGATTAAGATTTTGAACTCCTATATCATCCGGGAAAGGCAAACATGGTAGTTGATGCTTTGAGTAGAAAGGCAATGCAGGTTTCTCATATGATGATCAAAGAATAAGAGTTGGTGGAGAAGTTCAGAGATCTGAAGCTACAAATGGAGTTTGGAGCAGATTTCGTTAGATGTAGTAGTCTGACTATATGTAGCAACTTTCTCAATTTAGTTAAAGAGAAGCAGTTGTTGGACCTTGGCCTGAAAAAGATAACAGAAATGATCGATACAGAACAGGCTAAAGAATTTAGGCTAGGATCTGATGGTGTATTATGGTTTAGAAGTAGAGTATGTGTACCAGACAATGCAAAGATAAAGAGACAAATCCTTGAAGAAGGACACAAAAGTCGTTTTAGCATACATCTCGGTATGACTAAAATGTACCAAGATCTCAAGGAGTCCTTTTGGTGGCCTAGAATGAAAAAGGAAGTAGCACAATTTATAGCAACTTGTTTAACTTGTCAAAGGTGAAAGTGGAACATCAGAGACATGGAGGAATGCTACAACAATTAGACATACCATAATGGAAATGGGATAACATTGCTATGGATTTTGTTACTAATTTATCTCGGACAGTGAGAGGTAACGATGCTATCTGGGTCATCATTGATCGATTGAAAAAAAAAGTGCTCACTTTTTATCAATAAATCTGAGAATATCAATGGTTAAGTTGGCACAACTGTACATAAAAGAGATAGTAAGATTGCACAACGTCCCTTCAAGCATTGTGTCAGATCGAGACCCAAAATTCACTTCTAGATTCTAGCAAACTCTACAGGATGCTATGGGCAGCAAGTTACGAATGAGTTCCGCGTATCATCCCCAAACCGATGGACAATCTAAAAGAACCATCCAATCGTTAGAAGACCTACTAAGAACTTGTGTATTGGATCATCTAGGTAGTTGGGATGAAGTACTTCCTCTAGTGGAATTCACCTACAACAATAGCTTTCATGCTAGTATTGGAATGACACCTTACGAGGCTCTGTATGGAAGACGATGTCGAACTCCTTTATGTTGGTACCAGGACGGTGAAAAGGCTTTGGTAGGACCTGAATTACTACAACAGACCATGGACAAAGTAAACTTGATACGAGAAAGAATGAAGACTTCGTAGAGTAGACAAAAGTCATATGCTGATCAAAGGAGAAGACTGCTAGAGTTTGCAGTCGGAGATCATGTCTTTTTGCGGGTGAGTTCAACCACGGGTGTAGGAAGGGCTCTTCGTTCGAAGAAACTTTCTCCTAAGTTCATTAGTCCATATCAAATTTTGAGAAGAATTGGGCCAGTCGCTTACGAGATGGCGTTACCCCTTCAGTTAGCCAATCTCCATTCAGTTTTTCACGTTTCTCAACTAAGAAAATATGTGCCCGATCCTTCTCACATTCTAAAAGTAGAAGAGATTCAAATCAGAGGGGATCTCTTCGTAGAAGTACAACCTATTTTTATAGAAGACACTAAAACAAAATAGCTTAGAGGGAAGACTATCAACTTAGTTAGAGTGGTTTGAGATAGGAAAACAGGTGACTCTACATGGGAACTAGAAGATGATGTAAAGCATTCTTATCCCATCTATTTTTGTGAAGTGTCGAATTTTCGAAGTTGAAAACTTTTGTTGTTAGGGGAGAATGTAAAGTCCATTAAAATTATCCAATTTTAATAAACAGTAGCATTTTTAGTAGTAATAATTATAAAGGTAGAAAATATAATTATTGAGAAAATTATGATAAAAAACATTAAAAATTTATGATAATGGATTATAGTAATTTTAGAATAAGGAATTTAAAATTTTGAAAATTTTAGTTTAGAAGGTTTTGTAAAAAGGAAAAAATTAATTAAAAAAAAAGTTAAATGATTGCAAAATGACAAAGAACCTTTCAGAAGTGGAATGGGAAGCAAGACACTTTTGGTGGTGAAGTCAAAATATTATTTTTAATAAAATAGTATTTTTAATAAAATATTATTAAAAAAATCAAATAGTGTCAAATCTTAGCCTATAAATAGCAAGCATGGGGGAAGACCGAAATGGCACCAAAAATTGAGAAAATTTTGAGAGAAGAGAGAGTTAGAGGGAATTCTAGTTGCAAAAGGGAAATTCTGGAAGTTTTCGGGGGAAAATTTCTAAGCAGGAGATTAAGTCTGGAATATAGGTAATGGGAGCTAATCTTGAGTCTTTTGTTTTTGTATTATCCTGAATTTTGAATATGCAATCTTCTGCTTTTGTCTGATCTTAAATCTTGAATATGAAGTCCTTTTGTTTTGTATGATCTTGAACCTTGAATATGAAATCTTTTGCTTTTGTATGATCTTAAATCTTAAATATGGAGTCTTTTGTTTTTGTATGATCTTGAATTTTTAATATGAACATGCTTCTGTAATGAGATCCAAGTCTATTGATGGTTGTAAAACGTGATTTTGATTTTGTTCTACTGTGTTTACGTTATTATTTCTCAGAACGTTTAGTTATTAGTTATTTCTGTTACATCTTTCTGGAAGGATGAGAAGTTGTCTAACTCGCTTTGCCAGATTCAACTTCTTGTTTCCCCATAACTTTTATTGTTTTTATCTATTTATATTGCAATTTTCTAGAAGGATAAGAAGCTGTTTAACTAGCTATGCCAGATTCAACTTCTTGCTTCCCCATAACTTTTATTGTTTTTATCTATTTTTATTGCATCTTTTTAGAAGGATGAGAAGTTGTCTAACCGGCCAGATTCAACTTCTTATTTCCCCATAACTTTTATTGTTTTTATCTATTTTTATTGCATCTTTTTGGAAGGATGAGAAGTTGTCTAACCGCCTCTGCGAAGATTCAACTACTTGTTTCCCCAGAACTGTTATTGTTTTATCTATTTTTATTACATCTTTTTGGAAGGATGAGAAGTTGTCTAACCAGGTCTGCTAGATTCAACGTCTTGTTTTCCCCAAAATTTTTATTGTTTTTATCTATTTTTATTTCATCTTATTGGAAGGGTGAGAAGATGTCTAACCGGATATGCTAGATTCAACTTCTTAGTTCCCCATAATGTTTATATTAAGGTTATTCTTTTGATGGTAGGATAGAGGAATCTTAAAAACCGAAGGTTGTACATCCCTGATCATAGAGCAACCTTGGTCTGATCTAGTAAGTTGTGACTAGTCATATGTACTAGCGTTTATGGTGAGTTTGATTCGTGAAACATTTGATTCTTCTCTAGTGACCATTTATAGTAATATTTTATTATTGTTAATTTGTTTTGTGATATATTCATTTTGTATGATTTATGTGATGAATGTATTTTATGATGTTGGATATGAATTGTGCATTGGAATATAGTATGAGTCTGGAGGAGAGACTTTATAATGGTATGGCATTAGTGCATATGTTGATGTTGAGGATCCTGTTGTTGGTGGTTATCCTAATACTCTAATAATTATCCAATCTCAAATAGAGAAGGATGTGTTATTATGTGGTGAGAGTGGTAGGAGGTCCTAGTCTATGTTTAATTATGGTCATAGATGTTAACGGACTAACCTTGTAGGTAATATGATATATTGTATTTGGCCAAGATTATGTTGTGAGAGGAGTAGAAGTCATCACAAGTGCATGACCACCCAAGACTTCCATCAACATTATATCTGGATAATAAAGTCTAGTATAATGATTGTATCTTATAAGAATTTATGGTGAACGTATTACGTATAATAATAATGTTATGTCTCTCTTGGAATTTTGCATGGTAGTTCACCCTTGTTTGTTTGTGTCGGAAAATCTTATTTTTGCGATGATCGTATAACGTATATGTTATACGGGAGCAAATGAAGGAACGATGTTTGAATTTATACAAGTAAAGCATCAGATAAATGAAACATAGTTGAAGAAGAAAAAAAAATTTGAGTGAATTTCATGATGTTTGAAAACACATAATGTATTTTCAACAATCACTCTTTATAATGCTGGAGAGATGTTTGTAAAATAAATATACAATGATTATATTATTTATGAAATTATTAGCGTGTGAGATGTTTTATTTTGGGTGTTACGTAATGTGGTGTAGCTTTAAGAACTGTAGGATGAATAAGTTCTTCCACAATATTATTATCACAAAAACTGTATGATTATTTAATAGTTAATGAATTCATATTATAATGAATTTGAGTTGCTATAAAGATATTTGAAAGATCATATCAAATTTAGAAGTTATTTCTTATGACCCAACTAATGTTCCAACAAAGTTATAAGTTGAGAGAATTAATTAACAAGTGTTAAAGTTTTTTGTTTATATTTTTTTTCGACTCTTATTTCACGTGAATATATAGTCTTATACAAACTATTCGTACAGTATTTATTGATAGAATTATAATGTTTGAATGCAAATTAAGAAGGATTTTAACAAGGGAAAGCCATAGGAAACTCATTCGTTGAGTCACATGTCAATATTTAATGAAAAGAATAGATGGTTGTCTTTGATATACTAGTGAAAAAAAATGATATTTTATAACATACAAAAATATTTATTATAACGTAGTTAATAAAGATATAATTCTCGATAATATAATAAGTCTGCGTATTTCCTGTGTAATTTTTAAAAGCATTGAGCCAATTTGGAAAAGGAGAAATGGTGTTCTATAGTTGTACACATCACTGAAAGTTTGAAAGTGTTGAGAAAATTAGTAGTAGAGAGACACATTTGCATAACACAATTTATTGAGCATGAAAAAAAAAAAACTCAATTTGTTGAACAAATCTTAAAGCACCCATCGAAATAGAATTCTTAGCACTAAGAAAACTTAATACGTTGAGTGGATTTTGTAACGTTGGAAGAATTATTAAAATTCTTTTACCTTTTTTAAGTATAAATAAATGTAGAAAGAAAGATAAAAAAAGAAAAATTATATATAAGGTTGGTGAAAACTATGTAAAATTTGTAGAATGGAGTGCTTGTACACTTTGATTTTTTTTTTCTCTATAAACAATAGGTCTCCAATAGACATAATATGTTAAACTTTTCTTTATATATATATATATATATATATATATATATATATATATATATATATATATACTTTTTGAAAAATCTCTATTTCAAATCATTATTTAGTTAAAACTTTTGATGGTTGGAAGTTCTTAACAGTCATGTAAGGATTTTGTTTAATTTATGAAAGGAATGATTAATTAAATAAGATTATCATAACTTCTAAAACTAATGAATTAATTTAGAATGATTTTGTTAATTTAAACTTTTCAGAACTTAATTTCTTTATATGTGTAAGATTATATATTTGTAAAGTAGATGAAATATTTAGCAATTTAATTTAGTTATTGATATTATTCTAATATTTGTTTAAGGATTTTTGAAAACGATTAAATATATTATTTTTATTTTATATTTATTTTTAATTTTAATTATAATTAATTTGTTATTATTTTTATTTATATTTTAGATTTAGTTCATATTTTTTTATTATAAATAGAGAATTTTACGTAGATATATACATCGTTTTTACTGTAATCATGTTAATAATATTTGTTGTTTATTAAAATTGTTATCCGATTATTTATTAATCTTTGATTTGAGTTAAACAAAATAATATCACGAAAATATATAAAAATGAATTTTATTCTTCAACCGTTTTAATTTTGAAACTTGAATTACACTGTAATAGTTTATTTGTGGAGATCAGATCATAAAACAGGACTATTTGAGATACATTTTGGTGTGTAGTTGAATTTCAAATCTTGAAACGTGAATCAAAAGGTGAGAAACTTTATGACGTCTAAAGAGCAAAGAGGGAAGGGATGATTTTTGAAGCAGTCATTAGTTTGGAATTTCCTTTGAATTGTGTTGACATGTCTGCAACCCAGCTGGTTCAGCTTCACTCGCTGCTGCAACAATGCACATAATCTTCGCGCCAATTCTCCGCAGGCCCAAACTCATTCCATTCTCCCTTCAATTCTCAAACCTCTCTCCGTCTCTTTCATTTCACCAGTCCCAAAATGCACCCTCAAAACACAACATCGCTACCACTGTTCACTCCCTATGCGACTCTCGCCGTTTCTCCGAAGCGCAATATCGCTTCTCCCTCTCCCTCGCTTCCGGCTCCCTCCCCGATGAGCGCACCTGCAATGTCCTCCTCGCTCGCATGCTCGCTTCTCGAACACCTCACGCCACGTGGCGCCTCATCCAATCCATCATCGCTTCCAAGCCCGGTTTCGTTCCCTCTTTGGTCAACTATAACCGTCTGATGGACCAGTTTTGCGGTGCCCATCAACCCCAGGACGCTCACAGGCTGTTTTTTGACATGAAGAGTCGTGGCCATTGCCCAAATGTTGTCTCTTTCACCACTTTGATTAATGGGTACTGCATGGTTCGTGGTCTTAGGGACGCGCGCAAGGTGTTCGATGAAATGCTTGAGAGTGGCGTGGAGCCGAATACGGTGACTTGTAGTGTTTTGATTCGCGGCGCTCTTCGGGAGAGAGACCTGGAAGGTGGGAGGGAGTTGATGTGCAAGTTGTGGAAGATGATGAGTGCGGAAGCTGAAGATTCTGTGAAGACCGCGGCATTTGCAAATTTAATTGATTCTTTGTGCAGGGAGGGGTTTTTTGGTGAAGTGTTTAGGATTGCCGAGGAGTTGCCGTTCGGGAGTGGTTTTTCTGAAGAGCTTGCTTATGGACAGATGGTGGATTCTCTTTGCAGAGTGGGGAGGCATAATGGGGCAGCTAGGATTGTTTACGTAATGAGGAAAAGAGGGTTTGTTCCAAGTGAGGTGTCGTATAATTATGTCATTCATGGGCTTAGCAGGGATGGTGATTGTATGAGGGCTTATCAGTTGTTAGAGGAAGGAGCTGAATTTGGGTTTGTGTTATCTGAGCATACTTATAAGGTACTCGTGGAAGCTCTTTGCCAAGTGTTTGATGTGGACAAGGCGAGGGAAGTTTTGCTACTCATGCTGAGTAAGAAAGGTGTTGACAAGACTAGGATTTACAACATTTACTTGAGAGCTCTTTGTCTTGTGAACAACCCGACAGAGCTTTTGAATGTACTTGTGTTTATGTTTGAGACCCAGTGTCATGCTGACGTGATCACCCTCAACACGGTGATCAATGGTTTTTGCAAGATGGGTAGGGTTGATGACGCATCAAAGGTATTGCATGACATGTTAATAGGAAAATTTGCTGCACCTGATGTTGTGACCTTCACTACTTTGATTTCTGGTATGTTGGATGCTGCAAGAATCAATGAAGCTCTAGATCTGTTTCATAAGCTGATGCCTGAAAATGGTATAAGGCCTAGTGTTGTGACTTATAATGCTCTTCTCCGAGGTTTGTTCAAACTAAAGCGACCAAATGATGCATTGATGGTTCTTGATGACATGCTAAATGATGGCATTAGGGCAGATAGTACCACATATACAGTTGTGGTAGAAGGTCTATGTGAATCTGATCAAGTAGAAGAAGCAAAGAGATTTTGGCACAATGTTATATGGCCTTCAGGGGTTCATGATAATTTTGTTTATGCAGCAATTCTGAAAGGGTTTTGCCGCTCTGGCAATTTTGACGAGGCTTGCCATTTTTTGTATGAATTAGTAGATTCTGGGGTCTCTCCGAATATATTTAGTTATAATATTCTGATCAACTGTGCGTGCAATCTTGGTCTGAAAAGTGAAGCTTACCAGATTGTCAGAGAGATGAAAAAGAATGGTCTCAGTCCTGATTCTGTGACATGGAGAATACTTGACAAGTTAAATGGCAAAGTGGGGAAGGACATCCATTCTGAAGATCCTACCATGTCAGCATTTTATGAGGCATGACATGAAGTCAGGATTGAAGTAGATGAAATTTGGTTTGTGCTTTAAAATATCAACAAAGGTTTATGGTTTGATTCAAAGCGTCTAAAGCATGCATAAAAGGAGCTTTGAAGTTTGCACAATATCAATGAGGAGCATTAAACTAGGAGGACCAATGGTAAAATTCTGGATTTTCTCCATATAAACACGAAACTGGGTTATTAAGCCGTGCTTCAGCTGATATGCGTGGTACGATGATATTTGATCTTTAACAGAGATGAAAAAAATTACGAGTCTGAGATAAATTTTGTGATGTATGAAGCTACTGAAAGGGCAGTGACTTAACCGAAAGAAAAGAAAGGAGAACAGATTTATACACAGTCAGCATTGCATGACATACATCAAACACTGGTTTATGAACAAAAGGCACATAGACAAGCTCCAACAATGAAGCCATAAGATGAAATCTTCTACCGCAAGTTCTATCCATTAACTACTTGAAATAACTAGTGACAATTATTATGTACCTAAAAAAGGGTACAATAGGATTCTGATTATTTTTTTAACATAAAAATGAGATTTCTTTTTTAAACAATTTTGGTGAAGAATTTTGTAGATGTATGTAGTTGAAGAGTGAGAGGTAGAAAGATTTGCATAGGAATATTCGAGGTATGATGTTCCATCCCACAACAACAAATTGCAGGTGCGGTAAAAGTGAACCTGCCTTCTCTGAGCAATTGAGACAAAAATTTAGATCTTATTTTCAGTCTTACTCTAAGCAATTGAAACGAAAATATAATTATTTATAGGACATGAGTTGTTCGGTCTGTGGATTAATTTAGGTGAATTGTTTGGATTTGATTCATATTAAGTAACTTTTTTAAAAAATATTTTAATTTTTATTTTGAATTAATGGATTAAATATATTATATTTTAGTAAAAGAAATCTAGTATGTGATCTTAATAATTGTTTTTATAAGGAATTATAAATTTATATAACTTACTATTATATTCAAAAAATCATCGTATAAAAAAAATTGAAAATATAAATATTAAAACATCATTTTTTGGAAATATTCACAAAATTTGAATATTCTATTTGAACTTCATTATTATTATTATCTAATTTTATTTATCTAATATTATATTCACATTCGAACAAATCAACCACGCATCCAAATTTCTATTGAGTACGTTTGGATAATTGTTTTTTTTTTTCTAGAATGAAAGCAATCATGGTTGATTTTTTTATTTATAAAAAAAACTAACATATTTTTTTATCATCCTTATATAAAATTTAATTAGATCTTTAATTTTTATTTAATTATTTATTCTTCTAATTTTTAAAAATAATCCTATTAAATACTTTTCTCATTATATTAATGTTTGATTTTCGTTAGAATTTACTTACCAAATTCCTTAACTTAAAAATTAAAATTAATTTAAATATTTGGGCTTTTAAAGTGAGGTGATTTAATGTATAAAATATGGGTGTTACTCTCTCCACCACCACACGTCTCTTCCTCCACCTCCCCAATTTTCTAAAATGCCAATTATATCCTCGTTAAAATTTTTCTTTTATTAACTATTTGTTATAGTTTAATTAATAATAACAGAAACGTAAAATGAAAATAAGCCTACCGATGACATCCTTCAACGGATGTCAACATCCGTTTAAGGCGAAACGGATGTCGACATCCGTTTTGCCTTAAACGGATGTTGACATCCGTTGAAGGATGTCATCTGTATGCTTATTTTCATTTTACGTTTCGTTTTCATTTTACTACGTTTTGGGGGCTCATGCGAAGGATTAATGGAAGATTATTAGAAGGATTATTAGAAGCATTATGGGAAGGGTTTAGGGTTTAGAGTTTAGGGTTTAGGATTATTGGAAGGATTATGACTACGTACCTGGAGAGGAACCACGACAAGCACACTACACCACAAACGCACTGCACCACGTACTGCACCGAGAACAAGAGGAAGATTGCTTGATAATTCTTTTCACGATCACCAAGCTTTGCAGAAAAATATTTTACTCATACAAGGAACGTAGGTTATCAGTGAAATATGTTATAAATGAGTAAAATTAAAAAACAATAATTTTTAAAATAAAATTTTACTGAGGGGCAAAATAGTAAAGGAGAGGTGGAGGAAGGGGCAAAATAGTAAAGGGGAGGTGGAGGGAGAAGGCTGTGGAGGTGGAGGGAGCAACACCCATAAAACATAATATCCAATTAACAAAAAAAATCCAATTGAATCATTTTCAAAAAATTAGAAAAATAAATTGAATCAACTAAAAATTAAAAACTTAACTAAATTTTGTATAAGAATTATAGGAAAAAAAGAATTTTAGCTTTAAAAACTAATAAAAACACATTGATGTAGTCTATGTAAAATTAAATGAATCTAAAATTCCAAAACATTTTTGGACTAACGTTGTGAGTATTGCATGATATGTTTTAAATAGAATTCATCCCATTTTAAAATGTACTCCTTATGAATTATTTAAAGGAATAAAGCCTAATGTTTCTCATTGAAGAATATTTGTCTACAAATATTTTGTTTTAAACAATGGGAAACAAAATTTGGGTAAATTTGATTCAAAATCCGATAAAGTTATATTTCTTGGTTATTATTTAACTAGTAAAGAATATAGAGTTTTTAATCGGAGTTTGAAATTGAAGAATCTATGCACGTTATCTTTGTGTGGACCTCGAGGAGAAACCTTTTGAGTCAAGTGAATCAGATGTAGGTGAAGAAAAAGACTTGCAGGAGACAACAATTGATGAGATAAAATAATCAACTTGAAGATTTAGCTAAGACATGACAACAACCCCAAGGATTATCATTAGACAATATTATTGGAGATATCTCAAAAGGGGTAAGTACTCGTATAAGCTTAGCAAATTATTACATGACTGTGTTTTTGTTTCACAGTTAGAACCTAAGAACATCAAGGAAGCTCTAGAAAATGATCAATGGTGTGTAGCAATGCAAGAAGAACTCAACCAATTTGAAAGGAATCAAGTGTGGGAGTTAATCCCCAGAGAAAGCACTCATCTAGTGATAGGAACTAAATGAGTGTTCAGAAACAAACTGGACGAAGATGGAAAGATCACCAAGAATAAAGCTAGGATTGTTGATAAAGGATATAATCAAGAATAAATTGATTATGATGAAACATATGCTCCTATTGCCAGTTTAGAGGCAATACGCCCACTTCTTGCTTATGCATCTATTATGAAATTTAAATTATATCAAATGGATGTTAAAGTGCTTTCCTAAATGGTTATCTAAAAGAAGATGTATTTGTTGAACAACCACTGGATTTTGAAGATTATAAATAACCAAATCATATCTTTAAGTTAAAGAAACCTCTTTACAGTTTAAAACAAGCACCTAAATTTTAGGAATTTTCTTCTAGAAAATAAATTTAATAAAGGTAAAGTTGATTCCACATTGTTTATAAAAAAAGTAGGAAAACATATTCTACTTATCCAGGTATATGTTGATGATAATATATTTGGATCAACTAATAAATCTCTTTGTGAGGATTTTGCTAAGACTATGCAGGGTGAGTTTGAATTGTCAATGATGGGTGAATTAACATTCTTTCTTGATTTACAAATCAAGAAAACGAAAGAAGATACGTTTCTTTCTCAAACCAAATATTGTAGGAAAATACTAAAGAAATTTGAAATGGATAAAGCTAAGGAGGCATAAACTCTTATAACAACATCATGTTATCTCAACAAGGATGAATCAGGTTCGCCCATAAACCAAACTCTGTATAAAGTCATGATATGTTTATTGTTATATCTTTTTGCTAGTAGACCAGATAACATGGAAAGTGTATGTGTTTGTGATAGGTATCAAGCTAGTCCTAAAGAGTCTCACCTTACTGCAATTAAACGTTTCCTTAAGTACCTTTGTCGCAACCGGAAATCGCGACGGGACGACGATCCAAAAAGAAACGGGTTTTGAAAAGAGATTTTGGAGTCGCCACCATAGTTTATTTTGGAAAACTACGGAAAAACCATAAAACAATAAGACACAGTCCGCAAAAACCAGATTCTGGGTTCGGGAGTCGGTTACGCGTAGGGAAGGTGTCAGCACCCTACAACGCCTGCCCTAAGGCAGTACCTTTAACTAAATACGCGAATTTGATGTGGTTTTCAAAATGTTTAACTATCCCTAAAATAAAATTAAAAATAAACAAAATATATTTTTTTAGTTTTTTTGGGCCCGACAAGGATTGACCTTGCTCCTACGTATTCTCATTCAAAATGAGAAATCAGGGTTACGTAGTTCTAGCTAAAAGATTGTTTGTTGTTTGGAAAAGCATATGCTTTTAATTTTTGGAGATTTTTATGTTTTTAATATTTTCGAGAAAAAGAAGGTAATGAGTACTAGGCCGACGCGAACGGTCGCACGAGTACTCATACCTTTAAAATGATATTTAAATATTTTTAATTAATTTTGAAAAGAGAGATAACGATATTAAGCACTAGGACGATGCGAACGATCACACGAGCACTCATACCGTTATTTACTTATTTATGAAAACTTAAAAGTATTGAATGCTAGGCTGATGCGGACGATCGCACGAGCACTCATACCCTCGTTTAATATTACATAAATAAGAGAGAAAGGTATTGAACACTAGGACGATGCGAGCGATCACACGAGTGTTCAACCTTTAAAACATATTTTTGTAAATTTTATTTAAGAAGAAGAAAAGGTTTTTAGCACAAGGACGACGCGAGCGGTCACACATGTGCTTAACCCTTCAAAACGTATACTTTTTGTATATTTATTTAAGGAAGAAGAAGAGGTTTTTAGCACAAGGACGACGCGAGCGGTCACACGTGTGCTTAAACCTTTAAAACATATTTTTGAAATTTTACTTAAGAAAAGAAGAAAAGGTTTTTAGCACAAGGACGACGCAAGCGGTCACACGTGTGCTTAAACCTTTAAAACATATACTTTTTGTATATTTATTTAAGGAAGAAGAAGAGGTTTTTAGCACAAGGACGACGCGAGCGGTCACACGTGTGCTTAAACCTTTAAAACATATTTTTGAAATTTTACTTAAGAAAAGAAGAAAAGGTTTTTAACACAAGGACGACGCGAGCGGTCACACGTGTGCTTAAACCTTTAAAACGTATACTTTTTGTATATTTATTTAAGGAAGAAGAAGAGGTTTTTAGCACAAGGACGACGCGAGCGGTCACACGTGTGCTTAAACCTTTAAAACATATTTTTGAAATTTTACTTAAGAAAAGAAGAAAAGGTTTTTAACACAAGGACGACGCGAGCGGTCACACGTGTGCTTAAACCTTTAAAACTTTTCTTGTAAATTCTTTTTATTTAAACTATCAATATTGTGTTATTAAATATATATTTTATGATAAGTAAATGTCTAAAATAAAATAAATAAATAGAACAAAATAAAATAAGACAATACAGAAAAAAATAAATAAACAAAAGAAATTGGAGAGGCTGAACGGACGCTGGGAAGAGATTCAGAACAACGAGCGTTCGTTAGGTAAAGAACGAACGTTCGTCAGGGGAGAGGACGAACGTCCATTGGGGAAGATAACGGACGGACGTTTAGAAATGTGAGCTGAATGACGAGCGTTCGTCGAGAGATATGACGAACGGACATTGAGAAATTGAGGCTGAGTAACGAGCGTTCATTGGTTCGGAAACGAACGCTCGTTCGTTTGGATAACGAGCGCTCTTCAGGGAGAAGATTTGAACGAACGGTCAAAAAGATTAAGGATAACGAGCATTCGCTCGTTTGGTGAGAATGTTGAACGAACGGTCAAAAAGCTTAAGGATAACGAGTGTTCGCTCGTTTGGTGAGAATGTTGAACGAACGGTCAAAAAGGCTTAAGGATAACGAGCGTTCGCTCGTTTGGATAACGGGCGCTCGTTCGTTTGGGATGTTGAACGAACGGTCAAAAAGGCTTAATGTTAACGAGCGTTCGCTCGTTTAGATAACGAGCGCTCGTTGGTGAGAAACGAACGCTCAAAAAAGGCTTAAGGTTAACGAGCGTTCGCTCGTTTAGATAACGAGCGCTCATTGGTGAGAAACGAACGCTCAAAAAGCCTTAAGGATAACGAGCGTTCGCTCGCTTAGATAACGAGCGCTCGTTCGTTTGGAATGTTGAACGAACGGTCAAAAAAAAGGCTGAATGTTCCCGGACGTACGTTCATTTCTGGGCTTGGCCTAGTCCAATGCTTCTAACCTAGAATTTCCTAGGGGTTCAGAGATTCATCCTCATTCTCACTCCTTCAAGCCGGTTCGCACCTTCTCCAGAGATTCAAGGTTTCTTGTTCAATCACCACAACTGATCACCACCTCTGCCATGGCCGACCACCGTCACCTCAAACAGAACGCGCCTTGGCCTCGCCGGCGACCCCTTCGTACCACCAGAACCACCGTCAGCCGAGACACCATCGTTTCCACTTCTCTCTCTTCGAAAACCAGCGATTCTCAGGGATGGTTTTCCTCCGTCTTCATCTCTGATCCGCTCGTGCCATCCTCATCCATCAACATCCACTTCACCATTGCTAAAACCTCCACGACGAGCATGACCACTGTCACGATGATGTCCCTCCCCATGCCTATACTCATCCACCTCCTCGGCCACCCACACGGTCACCATCACCTACCAGGACGACCTTAGCGACGCCACTGCCACCACCACACAGCAGACTACTACTTCCAAACCGCCCCCCACGAAACAAATCAGCTACTCTCTTCCTCCCATTCGAGGATTTTCTCGAAGGCCGAATGCCTCCCTGCAACACCATTTTTTCCTCTCTGCCTCCCCTAATTTTTATTGTTTATTGATTGATTTTAATGTTGATTGAATCTTGTCCATTTGGTATTGGAAACGATGAGTGTGTAGTGTGCATACGAGCATGAGTGGGATAGATGATTCTGTGACAATGGTATATGGGCTGGTGAGACAGGGGTGCATGGAGTTTATGCAGTAAACATACATGATGAGTCTGGATGTACAGGTGAAACAGAGACTTACCTGCTGCTAACGTTCTCTGCATAGCCGGTGATCTCTTCTCGTCGGTGCCGGTGCCAATGCTGACTCTGGATGATGATTCCAGATAATGGTCTTCTCGTGTGCACTCTTTTCCCCTCTTTTCTCTCTCTGATCAAAACCAAATTCTGCTCCCCAAAATCTTGGAATTATCCTATTCTAACCACCTGGTCCCCCCTTGCTGAGACACGTATTCCATACCATTTCCCACGTTTTCTCCCTTTTTTCTATTTTTTTACTTTTTTCCAATTTTATTTTATTTATTTTCATTATTTTTAATTTTAATTTTACTTTTCAATTTTTTTAACTATTTTGATTAATTAACTTTATTAAAACAAATTGAAAATAAGAAATAAAATAGAAATTGAATTAAAAGCTAATATCTAGATAAAAAAATAAAAAGGTAAAATAAAAGAAAAATAATAAAAACACGTTTTTTTCAACCCGGACAAAATTGAGTGTTGACAGCTGCCCCTCTTTACTTAGATATTACTAAATAATATGAAAATTTAATCTTTTCGTATTATTTAAGTAAGGCTAAGTAAAGATAAAGACACTAATTTTGTCCGGGTTTCAATCATGAAAGAAAACAAACAAAATGGTTCAAGTCACGATGCCAAACGACCAACGTCAAGTAAAGTATCAGTAACAAAAAACTAAAACCTGGATTTGACCATTGCCTCGCAGAGGGCCAAACTCACAGAACAGAAATTTAAATCCGACCATTGCCACGCAGAGGGTCGATAACAGAAAATTAAAACCTGGATTTGACCATTGCCTCGCAGAGGGCCAAACTCACATAACAGAAATTTAAATCCAACCATTGCCATGCAGAAGGTCGATAACAAAAAATTAAAACCTGGATTTGACCATTGCCTCGCAGAGGGCCAAACTCACAGAACAGAAATTTAAATCCGACCATTGCCATGCAGAGGGTCGATAACAGAAAATTAAAACCTGGATTTGACCATTGCCTCGCAGAGGGCCAAACTCACAGAACAGAAATTTAAATCCGACCATTGCCATGCAGAGGGTCGATAACAGAAAATTAAAACCTGGATTTGACCATTGCCTCGCAGAGGGCCAAACTCACAGAACAGAAATTTAAATCCGACCATTGCCATGCAGAGGGTCGATAACAGAAAATTAAAACCTGGATTTGACCATTGCCTCGCAGAGGGCCAAACTCACAGAACAGAAATTTAAATCCGACCATTGCCATGCAGAGGGTCGATAACAGAAAATTAAAACCTGGATTTGACCATTGCCTCGCAGAGGGCCGATAACAGAAAATTAAAACCTGGATTTGACCATTGCCTCGCAGAGGGCCAAACTCACAGAACAGAAATTTAAATCCGACCATTGCCATGCAGAGGGTCGATAACAGAAAATTAAAACCTGGATTTGACCATTGCCTCGCAGAGGGCCAAACTCACAGAACAGAAATTTAAACCCGACCATTGCCATGCAGAGGGTCGATAACAGAAAACTAAAACTTTGATTTGTAGCTTTGAAAAGTTGGTAAATGCCGAGTTAAACATGAAGATTTTGCAAACAATTCTCCTCACTTCCTCTGAGATGATGTTATGTCATGATGATGCATGAATGCGTAGACACACGAGACTTTCATTTTGTTCTTTTCTTTTACTCTCGCTTTTTATCATTTTTTTTTTTTGAAAATTCCATGCTTGGAATCCATTGTTAATATTGTCATCAAACACGATGTACGTTCAAAACGCATTCCTAAAAACAACGTTGATAGGTATAGAACCCTTTGATGAGCAGGAAGAAAGTGTAACCCTGAGTTAAAATTCTTTTTATCGCTTTTTGCAATCCAAATTAACCTTAACCCTGTAGAATGTGGAAGAATGGTTATGAAAAGCAAATGAATAATGATTAACGTATGTGTGTCCCTCCTTTGGGGAAAAGTACTATTAACATGTTGTGCTCCCATACTGCCCCAATTTTGCGCAATGGAAAAGTGAAAAGATTTGGGAATAAAGGATTTCCCCCTAAATTGGATGATCTTCGATTGACAGGGAGAATTTTTTTTTTTTTTTTTTTTTTTTGAAAATAACATTGAATTGTGTCGTTCACCACATCATTTTGTTTCAAAGTTAAATTCATTAGAAAGATTAGGACCAACAGTCTTCAGTCAGCGTGGACTTTTATGGGCTTGTACCGTGGTTAAAGGTCATAGGTTTTGAAAGAAAGGATAATGAAGGCCCAAATAATTGTTTGACGGTTAAAGTCTTTAGACAAGAATCATTTGCAAGGTGTCCCGTCAACCGTCTTTAGGGATTTGAACTTCAAGCATATTTATTATTATTTTTTCTTTCTTTCCCTTTGGATCATACTTTTCGTTGCCCCTGTTGTGGTCTTTTATGATACTTCCCTTTTCATTCATTTTTTCTCAACTTTGGATGCTTATGATGTACCCTTTCAAATTGACGTCGACATGCTAATGATTCTTGTCTAGGGTGATGAAAACAATTACGAATTTTGGCTCAAAAGGGGTGCAATTGGATGAACTGCCTTTTGACGATTGGATAACGAAAAATGGCCACACGTCACTCCGAATCTTGTTTGTCTGACTTTCTCTTGAATTTAAACCTGAAACGAAACTATGTAGTGCCTGACACATCAACTTCATTTTTCCTTTGTTTTTTTTTTTTATTTTTTTATTTTTTATTTTTTTTTATTTTTTTATTTTTTATATATATTTTTTTATATATATTTATTTTTATACATATCTCCCTGATCAACGAATTATCGGTAATATGTAACATAATGAAAACTGCCCCAATATTGGGCGTATGATGAAATCCTTCATCTTACGGGAAATGAAAAAATAGGGTTCAAGTAATGTGAATGCAGATGCTTTATCAAGAAAAGAACACCGGTTACACCCAAAACCTTGAATCAGGAAAGGACTCACCAACGGTATTTTTTCAAAACCTTTTTTTTTCGAAAATACTGTGTCCTTGACAACTTTATTAACAACAAACTCAACATGTGACCTCTCTTTTTTCGTTTTCCGACATCTTCCAGGACCGAGCTCACCAACTTGATATACCTGTGATGCTTTTGTCAACAAACGCTTATTTATTTTCATTTTCATTTTCCTTTGACTACTTAACAGCTCAGCGTGACATGCAATATTTCAGATGGAATGCAAACAACCAAAATATGAATGAACTATGCGAACTTCATTTATTAAAAAAAAAAAAAACACAGAGTACAATAATCTTTAACGATAATATCAACATCCCCTTAATAACAACCACTATCACGGAATCATCATGCGTAAAACTTTTTTACTGCATCAGAATTAACTGGCAATGGTAACTCCTCTCCGTCCATTCTTGTGAGAATTAGTGCCCCACCAGAAAATGCTTTCTTCACTACAAATGGCCCTTCATAATTTGGAGTCCATTTGCCTCTATGATCTTTTTGTATAGGCAGAATCTTCTTCAACACCAGCTCACCTTCATGAAATTCTCTTGGGTGTACCTTTTTGTCAAATGCCTTTTTCATTCTTCTTTGGTACAATTGTCCATGGCATACTGCTGTTAATCTTTTTTCATCGATGAGATTGAGCTGGTCGAAACGAGCTTGAACCCACTCAGCCTCTTCTAATTGGGTTTCCATTAAAACTCGTAAGGACGGAATTTCCACTTCAAACGGAAGTACTGCTTCCATTCCATATACTAGCGAGAAAGGCGTTGCCCCAGTCGATGTTCGTACCGAAGTGCGATAACCATGTAAAGCAAAAGGAAGCATTTCATGCCAATCCTTATATGTGACCACCATCTTCTGCACGATCTTCTTGATATTTTTGTTAGCAGCCTCTACTGCCCCATTCATCTTTGGACGATACGGAGAAGAATTAAGATGATGAATTTTGAACTCCTCACATACCTCTGTCATCATCTGGTTGTTCAAATTAGTGGCATTATCAGTGATGATCCTGTTAGGGAGCCCGTATCTGCAAATCAACTCCTTTTTTATGAACTTGGTCACCACCTTTCTAGTCACATTAGCATAAGAAGCAGCCTCAACCCACTTTGTGAAGTAGTCGATTGCGACTAATATGAAACGGTGTCCATTTGACGCCTTTGGCTCTATAGCTCCGATGACATCTATTCCCCACATCGAAAAGGGCCATGGTGCAGACAACACGTTCAAGGTCGTGGGTGGCACATTGATACTATTTGCGCACACCTGGCATTTCTCACACTTTCTCACATGTGTACAACAATCATTTTCCATAGTCAACCAAAAATACCCCGCTCTCAGTATCTTCCTGGCCATTGAGTGCCCATTCATGTGCGTGCCAAATGTACCCTCGTGCACTTCTTTTAGTATCAGCTCGGCTTCTTTCGCATCTACGCATCTAAGGAGAACCATGTCATGATTCCTCTTATATAAAATATCCCCACTCAAAATGAAGCTGCCAACCAACCTCCTTAACGCCCTTTTATCGTTTTCGGATGCCTTCTCTGGATATTCTCGAGTCTTAAGATAATGCTTGATATCAAAGTACCAAGGTTTACCATCTACTTCCTCCTCGATGAAATAACAATACGCTGGCTCCGCATGACTCTTCATTTCAATCATTGACAACTCTGCATCTTGATCAACTTCAAACATCGACGACAAGGTAGCCAACGCGTCTGCTAATTGATTATCTTCTCGCGGTATATGATTAAACGTGATGGAATCGAAATACTCAATTAATCCCCTGATGTAAGCTTGGTATGGAATTAATTTAGTATCCCTAGTCTCCCATTCTCCCTTCAATTGATGGATGACCAAAGCTGAATCTCCATATACGTCCAAAATTTTTGCTTTAGACTCTATCGTTGCTCGAATACCCATGGCACAGGCCTCATATTCTGCGATATTATTCGTGCAATTAAAACACAACCTTGCCGTCATTGGAATGTATTGGTTCTTAGGAGAGATAAGCACTGCCCCTATTCCATGCCCCATTACATTTGATGCCCCATCGAATAATACCGTCCAGGCTTTTTCATTTTTGTCTTCTTTGTTCTCAGCAAATAAAGTCATGATATCTTCATCAGGAAACTCAGGTTGCATTGGCTGATAATCACTAATGGGTTGATGGGCTAAAAAATCTGCTAAAGCGCTACCCTTGATAGATTTCTGAGTAACATATACAATGTCGTACTCCGATAGTAGCATCTGCCATCGAGCTATTCTTCCAGAGAGAGCGGGCTTTTCGAAAATATACTTGATAGGATCCATTTTAGATATCAACCAAGTAGAGTGACTCAACATGTATTGCCTTAAACGATGAGCAGCCCACGCCAGTGCACAATAAGTTCGCTCTAACGACGAATATCGTTGTTCGCAATCTGTGAATCTCTTGCTCAAGTAATATATGGCATGCTCTCTTTTCCCGTCTTCATCATGCTGACCCAATACACAACCCATTGAATTGTCCAATACGGTCAAGTACAAAATGAGCGGTCTTCCTGGCATAGGTGGACGCAATACAGGAGGGTCCTGCAGGTATTGTTTGATCTTTTCGAAAGCAATTTGACAATCTTCATTCCAGACTACAGCCTGATTTTTCCGTAGCAACTTGAACATTGGTTCACAAGTAGCAGTTAATTGGGAGATGAACCTAGCGATGTAGTTCAGCCTTCCCAGAAAACCTCGAACCTCCTTTTCTGTTCTGGGCGCAGACATTTCCGTTATCGCTCTTACTTTGTCAGGATCAACTTCTATCCCTCTTTGGCTGACAATAAAGCCCAACAATTTTCCAGACTTTACTCCAAACGTGCATTTGGCAGGATTTAACCTGAGTTTGTACTTTCTCAGTCTCTCAAATAATTTCCTTAGATTGAAAATATGCTCCTCTTCTGATTCCGACTTTGCAATCATGTCATCCACATAGACTTCAATTTCCTTATGCATCATATCATGAAAGAGTGTCACCATTGCCCTTTGGTATGTTGCTCCAGCATTCTTGAGTCCGAAAGACACCACCTTATAACAGAATGTTCCCCATAACGTGATAAAGGTCGTTTTTTCCATATCTTCCGGTGCCATTTTAATTTGATTATATCCCGAGAATCCGTCCATGAACGAAAATAACGAAAATTTGGCCGTATTATCCACCAGAGTATCGATGTGCGGTAATGGGAAATTATCTTTCGGACTTGCACGATTCAAATCACGATAGTCAACACACATTCGAACCTTCCCATCCTTCTTAGGCATTGGTACAACATTCGCTACCCATTGTGGGTATCTTGTCAGAGCCAAAAATCCTGCGTCAGATTGCTTTTGGACCTCTTCTTTAATTTTTAGGGACATTTCCGGCTTCATTCTTCTCAATTTTTGCTTGACTGGAGGGCATTCCGGCTTGAGGGGGAGTGTATGCTGCACAATATCGGTGTCTAGACCCGGCATGTCATTGTAAGACCACGCGAACACATCTTTAAACTCCTTCAACAGGACACGCAATCTTTCCTTCACTTCCGCTTCCATACTAGTACCGATTTTCACTTCCCTTATCTCATCCTTCTCTCCCAAGTTGAGTATTTCAATCTCCTCCTGATGGGGTTTTATCTCCTTAGATTCTTGTTCCACTAATCTCAACAATTCTGGAGAGGGTTCCACATCATCTTCGAAATCATCTTCCGTATTATTGATAGGGTGCTCAAAATTAGGAACATTGATATCGTTATTTTCAAAACAATCATTGTCACATCTGCATCATTTAAATTTATGAAAAAGTATAAATAGATAAAATAAACAAAGAAAAATGCCAAATGATGATGAAATGCAACTTTATTGTCACGCTGAGTGAAAAGTAAAAAGAATCAATCCGCAAAACTTTAGTTTTAAAGCCCCAATCGAGACTATAAGCTTAATTAAGACTATTACATTTTGTTCACATTAAGCATCACAGGTAAATCCAGTGTTTCCCAATTGTTGAGTTGAGTATCAGGGGAGCAAGCCCACACGAAGCTCAAATTTTGAGGCATTTCTTCATCTTCCACAGCTGCTATCTGGTCAGTGTTGATCCATCCAGCACTGCGGAAGCTTTCCTTGAGGTTAACAATGTGAATTTTGCTCTCTCTGGGCCCTCGTCTTTCTGCACGGGCCAAACTGCGCTCTTTTCTTTCTTCAATCATCCTTTTCCTGTCTTCCTTGGTAGGTTTGTACCCCAAGCCATATCTGTTCTTGTTTTCAACGATTTCCAGAGGGAATGCTCGCCCTTGCCGATATTTGCCCAAACCTTCCCCATATACATAGCCCTCTTTTATCATAATCTTGGCCATCATAATAGAAGCACATGATAGACGAGGATTTATTGGAAACGGTTCCACACAAGCATTTCCCACGATCTCCAACGATTGGAAGGCTGTCTCAAGAGCTTCTTCAGCCGCCTCGATGTAGCGCGTGGATGATGGGCCACTCACAAGAAAATCCTCTTCTCCTGATACTATCACCAGCTTATCTCCCATCACATACTTCAACTTCTGGTGTAGTGTAAAAGGCACAACTCCAGCCGAATGGATCCATGGGCGCCCCAGCAGACAACTATAAGCTGGCAGGATATCCATAACCTGGAATGTTATTTGAAATACACAAGGGCCAACTTGTATTGGCAATTCCACTTCTCCCATCACTTCTCTTTTGCTACCGTCAAACGCCCTCACAATCATTGAACTCGGCCAAACTGTCTTGAAAAACATGGATGAGCAGCTGCTCATCATAAGCATATGCAGCCATCTTTCTGCAAAACATGGTCAGATGGCTCTTTGGGCATGTATTTCCCTTATACTTCTCAAAATCTGGCGCCTTGAACTTATGTGGAATTTTGACGCCAGGAACCAAGCTCAATCTAGAAACATCCCCAAATCCATAACTTTCATACCCCTCAACAGCCCTCAATCTTGCCTCTAGGCTCTCCAATTTATCCTTCGCCCCATCAACATTACTAGTTACCCCCTGAAACGAAGTATATGGCGCAGCCCTTGTAGAAAAGCCCTCTCCGGTAATCACAGGTGGCACCGGGGTTACTCGTATTCCATCAGTCATGCTTGCATGCATCCCTTCATTTACCATAGGTGCAGACATTACAACAGGCCCCTGAGTACTGATGGGCGGTAGGTTAGCAGTGGTAGGGAAAGAGAATGAAGTCTGCTCCCCTTCTGTGTATTCTCCCACAGGTGGGGTGTAACCTTGGGGTAATCCATACATTGGGAATGAAACAGATTGGCTCCCAGCATTGAACAACGGAGGGTAGTATTGAGCACTTCCCTCAACTTGCGCAGACGTGGCCCCTCCCGTAGTCTTCAGGGCTTCAAGAGCCGCCAAAATCTGGGCCATTAGATCCTTCAACTGGCTGACATCGGCCTTAATAGATTCGTGTGACTGCTCCCAATTCTCCATGACCTTCGAATTAGCTCTGGTCCTGTACGGATGTCTTGGAAAACTTGTCGTTGTTCTCTCACTTGTACTGCTGATTATTTTCTATTAGATAAGGATGAAAAATGCAAAAAGAAAACATGATGCATGCTAGTGATAAGTGGAAATCACAGGATAACTATGACAATACTGATGGAAAATTAACACAAGCCGATACCAAACAAACATCCCCTATCTTTCATTTCAAGAAAATTTGATCCATTACATCGTCTAAGGAACGAAACACAATTATGATGTACATCAATCCCGCGCCCGGGCAATGAAAGATTTCATCTCTCCCACCAACCATTTACAATGATTAATAAACAATTCTATTTCCGCTGGTGATTTACAAAAATGAGTACTAGCTTCAGCGTTCGACACCATCCTGGGGATGTCTTCAATTGCCCCATTTGCCAAAGCAGCCAACTGAGCGAAGCTTTCCTTCCAGTGCTTTACAGCCATTTCTTGCTCTGCGATGTGCTCTTCCATTTGCTTACAAGACTCCACAAGGGTACACAACCCAAAAGACATACTAAGACGATTGTAAGATAGATAGAAAAAACATTAGTCATGTCACCTCTTGGGTAGTTCCTTAGTTTCTTGACATTCTAAGAAACAAGCTTGTGTAACCCTTTCCACCATAGAGCTGTGTATATTGTGAGATAGATTATGTTGATATAAAGCACTTTCTTAGAGACCATATCCAAAAGGGGATTGTGAGATAGATTATGTTGACACCAAGCACCAATTAGTCGATATTTTTACCAAAGCATTGCCCAAAAAGAGATTTTGTGAGCTTAGGAGGGACTTGGCGATCCTAGAAATTGCTTGAGGGTATTGCTTGTTGCACTTTTTTTTATTTTTTTCATAAATCTTCATGTTATGTTATGTTTTGTTTTAATTCTCTTAATAAAAATTTGCCTTAATGTTTATCTTGTCTTATTTTTTGGCTTATATCAAAGGGAGTTCTCAAATTTAGGAGGAGAAATTATTTAATCATACATAACTCTTTTTAATAATGATAAAAAAGGGGGAGAAGTATGTTTAAAGGCTTAATCTTATTTAACTCTTGTCTACTATTCCATTTTCTTTAAGTTATGTATGAATTACATACTAGTACATGTTACAAAAAGCTTTAAACCAAAGGAAGTTTTGAGCATCATGAAAAAAGGGGAGATTGTTAGCATAAAGATGAAGTGTAGAAGTTTTGATAATGTCCAAAATTAAGTCTAAAGTGCTCTTGTTACAAGAAGATCTTCATGAAGACTTGTCTTGTGTTAAAAGCTTTTGTAATTTAGTATATTTATGTATAAGATGTGATTTATCTTTAATTCTATGTATTGTTCGCCTTAAGTTGCGTTAAAATTCATTTTGAATAAGAAAAACTCATTTTATACTCAAGATAATCGATTATCAATAATCATCATAATTGATCATCACAAACAATTATGAAAATCTTTAAGCAAGTTTTTGACAGTTGCACATTCATTAAATGCATAATCAATTACCGTAAGTGGATAATCGATTATCACACGTTAATTAGCTAACAATGAATTTTTAGAGGTATTCTTGAGTGGGATCTCTATAAATTAGATTGAGACTCTCATTTTAAAATATAACATACGAAATAAGTGTATTTCGAAATTCTTATCTATAGTGTATGGTGATAAGTGTTCTAGGGTTTGTGTAACCCTTATGTTGTGGCTTTGAGAACTTGACATGTTGGCATAAAGCGAAAACTTTCACTAGGAGTGTGATTGAGTGTTGTATCTATTGTTGAGTTGAAAGTTTGTCATCCTTTATGAAGATTCAAAGGAGGTGTTCATCCTTTATGAAGATTTAAGGGAGATGGTTATCTTTCGTGAAGCATTCGGAGGAGGTGTTCGTCCCTTGTGGGTTTCAGGAGAAGTAAGTTTCATCTTTTGTGATAACAAGAGATGTGTTCTAACCTTCAACTTATTTATTTTCTTTGTGATTGTAACAATTTGTTGGTTTATGCTAGTAAAACGTTAATTCTCGGTTGAGATTAACAAGTGGATGTAAGATCTCTGTGATTTGAATCTATATAAAAATTACCTGTGTAATTTTTTCTCTTCTTTAATCTTTAAATTTGTTTAAATTGTTTTAAGAAATTTTTATATTTACGAGAAAATTATTAAAAAAACCATTTGGAAAAAAAAAACAATTTCCCTTTTTGTTTGTTCAACACATTATGCTGCTCTAATAAAAAGAATTTAGCTTTAAAAACTAATTAAAAAGACACTGATGTATTCACGTGAAGAAAGTTATATCATTTTAGACTATCTTTTATCCCTTTCCTCTGTTTTTTTACCAATATTTATAACCTTAATTGATAAAAACATTGGCTTTCGTTTCTCATAGATGTTTTTTAGTTCATAAAGCAAATTATTTACCTTAATCCCAATTTCACAAGTTACCAATCTTTCTTTCTATTAAATCATCCAGGCAAGATAAAACAGAGATCAATATACGTGTTTTGTATCGTTTTTGTTTGTTTTCAATCACTTCAACCAAACAATCTTTATATATCCATGTATTATTAGCTAGGTGTGACAGTGAAGAGAGTCTAGTCAAATGTTCACACTTGCTTGAAAAGCATTTGAACTCTAAAGCTGATCATCAGCTTCAGTACCAAACCTTCCTTTTTCACTTTTTTATCACCAACATTCTGCACTTCAAGACTTGCACACTGCAAAATTATTACTTTGCTTCTAAAAACTTGGAAACCAAATCATTTAACCCATTACAAAGGGCTGTGTACTTCCGCTTTAGCTTCTAGCCATGTTCAGGAATTTGAGATATTCCTGACCTTTCAATGCTTCAGACATTTCAAACCAGAGTATGTGATTCTGCAGAAGGTGTATTAGTAGTAGTAGTAGTAGTCCTTCTTGCTACATGTTTCTAAGTTTAGTGACTATGATGGGGACACAAAATGCTTGTCTTGGAACTTGGTATAAGAGTATCCAACAGGTTGTGTCTGAATAAGCCAGTACCAGTACTCTACAGTCTCACGGCACTCTTACCACCCCACAATAAAACCCATTACTGCTATCTTCCTATGCCTTTTCCTTTAGGCAACTCTCTCAATTATTTCTTCTATCTTCCTTTATCTCTACAACACCAACCAAAATAAAACACACCACTCTTTCTTGTCATCTTTTGTTAACAACTATTCAGTAAAATTTCAGAACGCTTAATCTCATTTACCATTAACCATAATCTAGAGTATACATGACACAACAAAACAAATATTTGTAGTTTTCAAAATATAGAACATGAAGACACGAGTCTATATATTATGTCATTGTAAATTTTTAATTAAACAATCAATATTTATATACTTAAAATAATCTATAAATAAAAGTTAGTCAAATATAACAATTTAACTATGTTGTCATTTAATATGAAAATGGATTTAATTTATTTATCTAATATTGAAAAAGTGAAAAATAATATAAGATTTATTATTTATTTCTATAATCATATAAACAATTATACAATATGTTTATGGTTTTCATAAAATCATTCACCTTGTCCTTATTAACATTGCAAAAATCATGTTAGACAAACTTTAGAATTAGACACTTGACCTATATGTGTGGAATGGATGTATGTGCCCTATTCGTGTTGGAGATGAGGACACATGATATGTCAGGCAAGCTTCATAGCACACACTTACAAACTAGGGTTAATATATATATATATATATATATATATATATATATATATATATATATATATATATATATATATATATATATATAGACTTGAGCGAATTTGTATAGAAAAGGATTTCTGTTTTCCATTGGTGTGATTCCAAAAATTTTCAACTTACAGTTAATTTCCCTGGCGTGAGCCATGGTCACGGTCACAGACACTGGACCACGCTATATTCTCAGCTTCCCACACTGGAAACTGTAGAGAGATTCGCTGTCTGAGTAATAATTACAATGTTTCTTGCTTTGGAGCGAGCAAAATCCAAAGCCTGCAAGACCTTATTCATACTTTTGGTCATGCCAAGAGTGGCTCAGTTTCCAGCACAAACAGTGGCCTTGAACTAAATTAGAAGACCTATATATCAAGAAGCTGCTTGTTCATGCATGCATGATTATGAAGCTCAATCAGCGTCACAAAGGAGACAATGTTGGCCACATATATTATTTGCTGCTCAATACGTGACCACTCTTGGATGTGCAATAGTTTCACATGCAGCGTTCGATATTTGACAATACATGCACAAACCTCTGTGCAATCACTTTCAAGTTTTAATATTTCTTAGTCACTGTATCAATATCTTTGGTAAAGAAATTCACTTGAAAGTGATTTATGCTCTGTCAATTCTTTTTTTAATTTAATGTTCTGCATCAGATAAATTGATTATTCATGCCATAGCATACATGCATGCATTTCATCCAAACTATATGCATATGCATATGCAGACAAAAGTTGTTCCCTCGAACATACGACAAATATAGGTTCTGTCCCTCGATCGAACAATGTCTGCAAAGCTTGTGGGCTATGGCATTGTAACGCGGTATTTGTTGGATGTTTTTATTTAGTTCAAATGATTTTAATGTTTAAAAAGAACAAAAAGTCAAATACGGTGGGTTACCTATGCCCTAGGCAAAAGCTTATATCGTAAAAGACATTCATGGTTTTTTGTTTGAGTTTATATGTAATATCTTTATGTTTTTATTAACTAATTATCTATGGCCTATCAAATTATTATTTTCACTATAACATTTGCTCCTGATTTTCTGGAAATAGAAACACGCTATAAACAGCAGCAAGTTCCTTTACGTGAGGATAATTTCTAGACAAACACGTGTTTATTGTAGGCATTTTCTTAATTTAAAAGCTTGTGATAACGATGATCAAATAATTTTAACAATTAGTTTGCTGTCTTTTTGAATTTTGACGAATTTTGAGTATTTGATAAACTCGTTAACATGTAGCATTCGTTCCTATGAATGTTAGTGTTTGATAAACTCTTCGTTACAATTGCCATTGTCCTCCGCAAGATATATATATATATATATATATATATATATATATATATATATATATATATTTTGGTTTATCTTTACCTGAAATTGTTTGTCAAATGTTTTAAGGTCTTTTCTTAAGAGAAACAACTAAACAAATAATGTTTCATTTTATATTATTAGCATATTTTAATAAAAAAGATTTATTTACTAATTGTTCAATTAGCTTGCATCTTCCCCCAATCACTTTCCAACTGCACTCGGTTTAAGTTGAAAACTTGAAACTCAAAACTTAAAACTCAAAACTTAAAACTCAAAACTTAAAACTCAAAACTTGAAACTTGAAACTTGAATCTCGAAACACTTCACTCTCGCTTCAAACCAGCGCGTGCCTTCACTCTCTCCACCTGCTTTCAAATTTGCTTTCACACCTTCAACTCCCACACAAAAAGAAGATCGAGTTAAAAAAACAAGGTCAGCAACCAAAAAAACCACTTTAACAGCATATAAGAAACCTGTTCCTTTTCTGTGTCCTCATTTCCCTTCCCTTCCATCCCTCTCCCTTGTACAAAAGCTGTGTCCTTTACCACAAAACCAACCCACATTCCACATTCCCATGCAAAAACTCCATCTGGGTCATCCCCACTCTCCGTCAATGGACACCACACCCTCTTCCACACCTTTCCAGGACCTTACAGAAGCTTCTCCAAAGCCTTCAAAGAGAACAACATTCACCTCCTTCATGACAGCCCCCTCTTTCAAAGAAGACACCTACTTCGTCTCCCACCTCAAACCCTCCGAGAAAAAGGCCCTTCAAGACCTCAGGGACAAACTCCTCGCCTCCTCGGACTCCTCCAACCCCGTTTCGATGTGGGGCGTGCCCCTGGTCGACGGCGGCGACAGAGGCGACGTGCTTCTCCTGAAGTTCCTCCGAGCGAGGGACTTCAGGGTCCACGACGCCCTTAACATGCTCCTCAAGTGCCTCGCGTGGAGGACCGAGTTCGGAGCTGACAACATTGTGGAGGAGGAGCTGGGATTCAAGGAGCTCGAAGGAGTGGTGGCATACACTCACGGGTACGATAGAGAGGGGCACCCTGTTTGCTACAATGCCTATGGGGTGTTCAAGGATAAGGAGATGTATGAGAGAGTGTTCGGGGATGAGGAGAAGCTGAAGAGGTTCTTAAGGTGGAGGGTTCAGGTTCTGGAGAGAGGGGTTAAGATGCTTCACTTCAAACCCGGTGGGGTCAACTCGCTCATTCAGGTCACTGACCTCAAGGATATGCCCAAGAGAGAACTCAGGGTCGCTTCTAACCAGATACTCTCTCTCTTCCAAGATAACTATCCCGAAATGGTAGCTCGCAAGGTACATTGTTATGTTATATTGTTGGTTAGAGTGGTTTTGTATTTTATCAACCAAGTTCTTTGTTCCAGGAGTGTTGTCGACTAGAAAATGTGATTGAAAGTGGAGACTTTATTAAATGTAGCTAATGAGGTTTCTTACAACTTGATATTGAAGAACAAAAAGCCAGTGGATAATTCAGTTTTGTAACATGCAAACAAAAATTAGAATAAATAAAACTTTTATGTAAAAGAACAGAAACCGAGATCTTAAAGCTGCTTCATGAATGCAATTATGGGCAATGTCAAGGATTGTACCACAATGTGACTGCATAGATTGCATTTTTTTGTATTGTTAAAGAACAGGATGAAACTGCTACTGCTATTTAAAATCTTGGAAAGAAAAATGTATGTATTAAGTTTTGCTGAAATTCTTTAATTTTTTTCAAGTTAGTTTTAATTTATTACAGAAGTTTAGTTCAAACTGATCATTTGTTCTTTGCTTGTTATTTTTGTGATGTCATCTACACCTTTTAGTTTTGGTGTGATGTGAATTTCACTACTTTCTTGGTTTCAGATTTTCATCAATGTGCCATGGTACTTCAGCTTGTTGTATTCAATGTTCAGTCCGTTTCTGACCCAAAGAACCAAGAGCAAGTTTTTGATCTCTAAGGAGGGAAATGCTGCAGAGACACTCTACAAGTAAATTTTTATTGAAAGTTTGATTCGGGAACGCCTTCTTTCTTTTAAAACTTATTCATAGAAAGATTTCAAGTTGGCTCTCTACTTTTATCTTCCTTACAATTTTGTGTCAAGTTTTGTTTTATTCATGATTTTTTATTTTGTGTTAAACCAGACTTGTACCACACAAAATGCTTCTTACCCCACAATATTTCTTGCTTTTGTAGTTTAAGATGGGGTTATTGTCTTTTGTTCAGATTTATAAGGCCCGAGAATATTCCTGTTCGGTATGGTGGATTGAGTCGATCCAGCGATTTGGAAAATGGTCCCCCAAAACCTGCTTCTGAGTTCACAGTTAAAGGGGGAGAGAAAGTGAACATACAAATAGAAGGAATTGAGGTTACAATTTTCTTAACTTCATTCCTTTCATTTACCCTTACGAGAATTGTCAAGCTAAAGAATTGAATTTAATCAAAATGTATCAGTATTACAAAGATATTTACACTGTCATTATCTTAAGTTGTGATCGATAGAAAATGTAAAATTGTTTTACACTGTGTGTGTATGATGGTGGTTGAACTCTTGAAATGCTTGTGTTGTGGTACATATGGAAAAGATCATAGATTTGTTGTTAACTTGCTGTTATTGGGTGATAGAGTGGTGCGACAATTACATGGGATATAGTGGTGGGAGGCTGGGACCTGGAATACAGTGCTGAATTTGTCCCAATTGCAGAAGGTAGCTACACCTTAGCAGTTGATAAGGCAAGGAAGATTATGGCCACAGAAGAAGCAATCCACAACTCTTTCACATCAAAAGAAGCTGGCAAAATGGTACTCTCTGTTGATAACTCTGCCTCAAGGAAGAAAAAAGTTGCTGCATATCGCTATTTTGTGCGCAAATGCAACAACACATCATCTTCAGAGCTTCAATTAAGCCCCAAATAATTGTACCAACTACACAAAATGTAATCTTTTACCGATGCAGTTAATGAATTCTCTAAGTTTTTAACTCTTTTGGGTTATGATTCTGTACTTGGTGGAGCCAAGTTAAAGGTGTTAACTTAGTATTGTATTAGTATAATGTAAAAAGAATGGAAGAAACGTGGTAGAGCATGATGATTTGGTACATAAGAAAAAGCAAGTTGGTTTGCTTATACAATTTTAGTATTTGGTCGTGACTGTGATGACTTTTGTCAGCGGCATTGTTATTTAGTGGCATGTGTGAGGAAAGTAAAAGTACTTTAGTTTGGTCACAGAAGAGAATTGAATTGAGTGTTACCTGCTATGAATGGATTTGATTTGATATGATATATGGTCCCTGCATGTGAACGGTGATCAAAGACTAATGAAGACTTCACGGGCTCTGGATGTTGAAATTCAATTATGCAGCATCTTTCCTTGACTTATGCATTGATGGCGATGTCTGCATTCTGCAATGGTTTGGTATTACAGAATCGGATTTTTTTTTAAACTATCAATTGCAATTATAGGAAATAAGTTTTTAAAATGGTGTTTTTTTAAAGATTGCGATTTAAAAATCAGATTCAGAATATTTTAAGTATTTTGCCCCACTATGTACTGTTAAAAGTAAATATTTTGTGGAAATGTTTCAGAAAATATTGTAGATAGTACCCCCACATGCGAACTGCTTTTCCAGAAGCACTATGAATCAAGTCCTTTTTCTTTTTAAGCCTTTTTGATAGATTTATTAAAACATTTCCAAACAATAAAGAGGCTTGAAGTACTTTAAAAATGAGTGATGGGCATGTACGATTTTAGGCAGTGGAAAACCAGCGGAAGATTGAATAGAGTAGTAGAATGTGGATTTTCTAGTGAGAAGTGGGAATTTGAAGGGTTAAGATGTTGAATTTTCCGTCTTATAGTAAGAAAAATAGTAGAAAAGAGTGTGTAGGTTTATTGAGTTACTGTATTTAGAAGAATATTTCTAAGTTACGAAACTGTAGCAGCAGTTGCTTGTTCAGATTTATAGATATATGAGGACCGGCATTGATTTTCTGATGAGTGCTGACCCTACTTTTGTTTCAGTCCACATACTCAACCTCCGTAATAGTACCTTTTTCTTTGGTTAAAACAAATGTTTGTACAAAAGTACAATTATAAATTAGGTTTAAGAAAATTGGTTTATAGTCGCATGTTTTTATTCTAAAACACAACTTACAGATAATTTTCGGTTTTTCGTTGTCAAATAATTACTTAATGACTTCTCATAATACTACTATAGAGAAAATATAAATAAATATTCTTTCCAAATATTTTAGTCAAAATTTTAGAAATTATTAAATAAAAAATATCATTCGTTACTCAGAATGAAAATTGATTATATATTAAAATTTTGAAACTTAATTAAATTTATTTTCTACGCTTAATATGTTATATCTTATATTACTGATGTAACATCATTTATTATCACTAATACAAGGAAATCTTAATTAATTAATAATCAATTTAAACACTAACATTTTTAATAAAAAAATTGTGATAATTAATGTTAGAGATTAATTTCGAATTTAATTTAAAAATTAATTATAATTTTTTATTTATAATAAAAACTATTTTAAATATCAATAATTTTCGGTTTATAAATTTATATCTAAATTAATCACTATAATTTATTTAAGTTTATTAAATTTCATCATGATCAAAAATATTGTTTAAACTTAAATAAATAATATTTGTATTAATATCTAAAGTAAATATAAAGCTTACTGAAAATTCAAGTTGACCATTGCTTTTAGGGTAGCACATATTTGTATTAATTTTTCTCTTTTGAAATTTTTTTGTCAAATGTCAAGTCTATAGTATAATATGTGATACTATCAGTCATGTGACAAGTCAATGTCATGTGTCAATTTTAGTGTTAAGTGTCATTGTCTTGATTTCAATTTAGTTCTTATACATGTTTATTTAATTCAATTTAGTCCTATTTTTTTAAAAAAAAATATAACAATATTATCCCTGTAAGAACGTAGAAAAGAGAGTATTAGAGTAGATAGGTGTTTTAAAATAATGAGATATAGTATTTTAGTTTAAAATAATTTACTAATATAAATAGAAATTCTCAAACTCGTCTCATTATCTAAAATATCAATTATCTCTCTAAAACTCATCTTCTGAGTTATCTCCCCCTTATCTCTACAAATTCTAACTCCTAGATAATCTATTTGACGATTACGAAGTGCTTAGGAGATCACCATAATGTAATCTTCATTATCTATCGATCAGTTTCTAGTTTAGAGCAACTACTTTTTCCTTTCGTTCTTAAATTGAGATCATGCATAATGATTCCTTATCGAATGCATCATATGTCTTTTTTCCTAGTTCCTTGTTGATACGAGGTTCTAAGGACTCTCTTTGATCACATTTCTATGTTTTGTAGGCATTTCTAGGATTCATTGAGCTTTAAGCAATGTTTGGTGAGTTGTGTTGATATGTGGTAGTTTTCTTTGAGGTAAATGGAGCTAGTTCTTATTTTATGTGAAATTATAAAGTTTGAATTGGTAATATTTAGGATATGTAGTTTGTAGATGTTGAATATTTATGCTTGAATTGCTAGTTAATGTGAATTATTGTTGTGTAAGTATGTTTGATTTCACTATGTTGGTTGACCTTGAATGATATTATGGTAAACTCAAGATTTTATGATGAATGTTGTGATTGAAATGTTAGTGGATTTAAATTTGGTTAAATGTTGAGGAAAGATGAGTTAGGATGAACTATTAGGCATTTTAGTTTGACTAATACTATGATGATTTAAGAAGTTTTGATGTATAACATGAAATGTTTAGAAGATATATGAATGAGATTGTAATAAAGATTTATAAGGATATGATTTATTTAAGCATGCAAAAATGGGGTTTCATGGGGAAGACCCTTATGATTTGGTTATGTAATATTGGTATGAGAACTTTGAAATGGGGGAATGTTTTCTGACTCCAATAACTATCCAATCTTAAGTAGAGTGTGGTAGTTATATGGTGAGGAGTAGTAGAAGGTCTTTGCCCTCAGGTCAGATTGACCATAGGTGTTTGACGAACTAACATTGTATGAAAAGTTTGAGGTATGTTTTTTCACCACACATGTGCGGGTTTCCTCAATATTTCGACAATAATATATGTATCTGGATGATCAGGTCTAGAGTTAGGAATATGTGTGTCAATATGTGTTTGTTTTAAACTGACTTGACATTAGAACTGAAAAACACTATAAGGGGGTTGAATAGTGTTAATGAAAAAAAATTCTTTTCACAACCCTTTTGATATATCACATTATCAAGCTTTGTGATTTTCTTTTAAACGCTTATACGCTTGACCTAAAAAGAGATTATAACAATAATTTCTTTTGTCATGCTATTTAGAACGTACACTGTAGAGTTTGTGAACTTCCTTTGTTGAAGAGTAATTGTATTTAGAAATACAAGCACAATTGCATGTTTTGTAAGAGAAGCATTTGAGCAAGAGAAGAGATAAATGCATAGATATTTTATATGGCTTCACTCCAACCAAGCTACGTCTAGTCTCCTCTATAATCTTCAACAAGATTACAATTCAGTATTCGCACCACTCCTAATCTTCTCAGTCAGCTAATAACCACTTGTTACCTAGACTGGATGAGTATTCTCATCACTCCTAGTCTACAATCAACAAATAACCACCGATTACCCTAGAGTACATGAGTATTCGCACCACTCCTAGTACTAAGCAATCTTGCCTAGATTTTCTTAACTCAACTGAGTTCAACAACTGTTTTGATTCTTTTTAGAACTGCAATCAAAGATTGCTTACAAGTTGTTCAGACTATTACTCTCACAGAGAGAATGTGATTAAAATACAATGCAGTCTAAACACTCGCAGGTGTTTCTCTCTTTCTTACAATCAGTAAGCAATATAACAATGAAGCTCGAGAGTATTTATTTTCTTCTTTTCTCATTTTTCTCTTTTTCTCTTCTTCTGCTCAGACATTTTCTTTCTCTTCTTCTGCTCAGACATTTTCTTTCTCTTGAGCTCTTTCTTTTACTTCTCTTTTGAGCACTTCTTAGGATGAATATTTCATTGTATGTTATCCTCTTGATTTTTCTTTCGAAAGCTCTTCTATTTAACGACTTTTTGGATAAATTTTTGTTAAACAAAGCTCTTGGCCTTAATTCGTGTGCTTTCTCTTTCTTTGTGTACAATAACCATTAAATAAAGTCAACTTGTCAAAGCAGACATATTTTTTCAGTACTTTATTTGAAGTAGGTTGTACGTTCTTTTGAACACTGCTTTAAGTGAAGAACATTTTTGTGAATATCCCTTTTGTCTCTAACGTTCACCTTTGATATTTTGATTTGAAGTTCGTGGATGCGTGTAGAATAACTCATCTGCAAAGAATAGAGTAGATTGTGCATGTAGCAAATATGTTTTTTCTTATCACTTTTGTTGTTTTTTAATGTTAAACATTTATTGACATTTAGTGTTTGCTCAGAACAACAAAATGTTTTTTGATTTCCTACCGTTGGGGTAACATTTGACAATTAAGTTTTTCTTCTAAGGATACCAAGCATTAAGTAAAGAGTTCATCGTTGGACGAAGTAATGTTTTAGTTCATGGTATCATTTAGACAGTGTAAACACATCTTATAATTTTGCCTGTTTAGACAGACAGTGTTTAACACTGTTTGTGTTATCTTTGTTGTTTTAAGTTTTAGTCTTTTAATGTGTTTTCTCAATGACATTGTTTTGACAATCTTTTTTTTTCCTGAGAGCTAAAATGAACACCTTTTAGGTATGATAAGTTTTATGCATTTAGCTTCAACTCTCTTAGACATTTTTGACTTGTTAGTCGTCTAGCACTGCGTCAAATTGTTTTGACTTAGTTATTTTTCTGTTTCCTAAAATCCTAAGGTTTTTCTATGTTGGGGATTTTGATTCTAAGTCTTATGTTTTTTTCCTATGTTGCTTTCGAATTATTATTCTGTTTAATGTTATTTGATTAAACTTCAAAACATGAGAGCCTTTAGACACATAGATGATTTTGTCTTAACATTTAGGACTCGAGACTTTTGTTCATAAATGTTTGAATTATGGTTATACTTTGGATGACTATAATAAATGGTTTATAGGTTCTTAATGGATTAACTGTTATTGAATATGAATATGTGATAATTTATATTATAGTATTTAAAAAATAATTTGGGATGTTATTGTTCCTCTATAAATTGAGACCAAATTTATTATTTGTATAAATGTTATATTGATATTTTTATTAAAAATGACTTTTTAGCATATTACATTATTATATATTATTAACCCATATTCTTTTATAAGATTAAAACTAATTAAGTATACATATTAAAAAAAACAAAGTAAGTATTTAAAACCAATATATTATTAATTTATGTTTTTTTAATAAGAATAACTTAATTAATATCATTTATATAAATAATAAATTTGGTTCTCTTTTAATTAGGATCAAATTTATTATTGATATAAATGTTATACTAATATTTATATTAAAATATAGTAGTAAAAGTCATGATTAACAAAAACATGAGTTAATAATATACATTAATGTAATAGGTTAAAAAATATTTTTAATAAAAATATCAATATAACATTTATACAAATAATAAATTTATTTTCAATTTGGAGATGAACAATATTGTTCTATTTTAAAAAAATTTAGAAACTAAATTAAAAGAAAAACAATTACACTTAACACTAACACTGACATGTGCTATGTCGAGTCACGTGGTACTAAAGTGTCACATGTCACACAAAATGTGACAAAAATGTGGACCACCGTTCGGTTTCGTCCTTTAATGGTCAATACCGTTCAGTCCCATATTGAACATTGCAACTTCATTGCTTTTGGCTGAATAGGGCCTCCAATCGAGAGAGTGGACAACTCCGTCTGCTTCAGGTCTAATTCTGTCTCGAACCGCTCGACAACCTCACTTGGGATATTATGCTCGACTTCGGACCACTCGGCAACACTCGATCTACTATTTGGTTCCTTCTCGCTAACTTCAACCGTTCGGTCCGTGTTGGTTTTCTTCCTCTACTCATCCCCCAAGCTCACTTGGTACGGTTGGGTATCCTCCATGGGTAAACCCCGATCCTCTACTAGTACCTTGCCTATGAAACTGTGATTGGCTCCTCGCATTCGTTCCCCAAATGACTCGTCTTCTGACCTGCGACCCGCCAAAATCTTGAGGTCTTGTACAGACTCGTCCACCGTCCCTTTCTGTTTGGATGCCGCCAAACCCTTAACGATGGTTCCAAACCGTATCACCAGGGCTTCCTTCAAACCATTCCAAGAACGATTATTGGCTTTCTCCTTCCATGCTCCGAACTAGTAACCCGCGCTTCCCTCCATGCTAATGGTTGCCCAGTGCACCTTTTCTTCCTCCTTCACCCCTTGGGTCTTAAAAACTGTCTCCGCCCTAGCAATCCACCCCATCACATCAAACCCTTCGAAAACGGGTAAATCTACTCTTCTCTCCCTGCTGGGTTGCACTTCATGGCGTTCATCCCCTCTCTCCCCTTCCTCTTCCTTTCGTCGGTCCCAATGTTGGTCGTCCTGATTGTGGCCTCGACCACCCAACATCCTTATGATTTCTTGCAAATCTTAGCATATAATTTTGGCGTATTGTAGCATAATCTTGGCATATTGCTGCATAATCCAATCGCAACTCTTATGTCTGCACCGTCATTCTATTAACCGCAATTTCTTTCACCCTCACCCAATTCTGGCAGCGTCTCGATTCGACAGGTCGGACCAATTGATAGGTTCCTAAACCGGGAACCTAATCAAGAACTCCCATACAGTCTCTCACACCCAAAAAACAGAGAGAAATATATGGTGAATTGTGTATTATTAACAGAAAGAATAGTGTGTGTATATAAGATCCATAGACATAACCCTCTTCACAGGTCAATGGCCTATTAACAAACAATGTACTCAAAAGCTGTCTTCTAACTATCCAAACAATCTATTTATACAATTCCTCTACCTTCTATCTTAATCCCATTTTCCATTATACCCTTGTATTCCAAATACCCTATATCCTAACGGTTGCAGTTAAAATTTGAGTTTTCACAATGCGAGCCAAAAATTAGCTGAAAAAAATAATAATTACAGTAATAAAATGTAAATAAATTTATTTCAAAATTAATATTTGTATTATATTTATTATTTATTAAGTCGTTGTTTTAAATTAATAACAATCCTATTTATTTTAAAAGGAACCTTTTCCTTACTATTAAAGAAAGCACTTATTCTCTTTAATGATATAAACCTGAATATATAAGAATTCAGCTCGCATTTACTCTTATAAATACGTCAACTTATCTAAAAATTTTCACTGAATTTAGCACCAGAATACTTACAGATACCTTACACAGTTCCACTTTCCCCATAGCATGTCAGTTCATGCTGAACACCAACAGGGTCCAGATTCATTATCTCATTATTTTGAAAAAAAAAATCACAATATATAATTTGGGAGAGTTAATTTTTTGGAAATAAATAAAGAATACATGTTTTTAGCATTCTTTTAATAACACCAGATAGCAGACAAAAACAACTAAAAATAGGATTATGTTTTTTGTAACGACTAAGAAAAGACACACTTAAGTATCGTTGTTCGGTTTCCCAACCATGTGTCAAGGAAGAGAAGCAAAGAGAGAAAGACGTTGGAAACGTGTAAGAGAGTGAGCCCAGTGAAGGCAGAAAGGAACACGCAGCCTCAAGTGTTGTGAACGTGTCTTGCATGCAAATTGGTCACATATGTGTCACTCATCTCCTACGTGATCGGGTACTTGGAAAGAGTCTCTTGTATAATAGTAATAATCTGTGAAAACAAACAAACACCAGTTTTATTAGCTAACATTGAAAGATGACACAAGTTGTTAAGCCACATGAACCGAAGACACAGGCGTTTACACTTTTGAGTGGTCATACCATACCAGCTGTTGGATTGGGGACATGGAAGTCTGGTTCAGAGGCAGCCAATTCTGTCTTCACTGCCATTATTAATGTAGTTACACTGCCCTGCTTTCACTCTTATGTCTGTTTATGCATTTTCTGGGACATTGGGTGTCATCATTGTACATTGATGAATGATTAAAGCTTTAGGGTATGTTGCACTTTTAACATACTATAAAAAAACAGAGAGTTTTGTGGAACAAATTTCAGATTTTAAGAGCATTTCTTAACTTCAATACCCCCTTCAGAGTTTTCACATCTCTTTGAGGATCTCCAGTTTCTGACTTTATTGTACTTGGATAATGCTTTTTTTACCCCCATATTAAGAAGTCCAAAAGAAACAAAAAGATCATTTATTTTTTAGAAAGATTAAAAACAATTTTTTTTGTCTATTTGGGGTACTAGAAAAACATTTAACAAAAAGAAAACCAAGTTTGTTTTTGTCTTTTTGTGGAGCTGTATCTGATATGATCCAACTTTGGCTGCAGGCTGGTTATAGACACATAGACACTGCTTCGCAGTATGGAGTTCAAAAAGAAGTATGATTGTGTTTCCTAGTAGTTTATCTTGATTTAGATCACCATTTTAGTCATACTTGTTCAAATTATCTATCAACTTATAGGTTGGACAAGCACTCCAAGCAGCCATGAAAGCAGGAGTGGAAAGGAAGGATCTATTTGTCTCCTCCAAACTATGGTAATATAATCAAATAGATGTATACAAAATCTTTGGCTGATCCTTCTAAATTCATTTGAGTAATGTTATCTAAACATTTTAAAGAAACTCTCACGGTGAATTTTTATATCTACTAGGTGCACTGACTTGACCCCTGAAAGGGTTAGACCTGCTCTCAACAATACCCTTCAAGAACTCCAACTTGACTACCTTGATCTTTACTTGGTAATGAGTTTCTATCATGTCTGAAATATATGTTTTTTTTTGTACCTTTTTCTTCCATTCATGATGCACGTGGTTTGGTATGGGTAATAGAAGACAGACTCTAATGTATAAATTGCAGCAGATTCATTGGCCATTTCGTCTAAAAGATGGGGCCAGCAGACCCCCAGGACCAGGAGATGTTTTAGAGTTTGACATGGAAGGGGTGTGGAGAGAAATGGAGAAGCTTGTGGAGGAAAAGCTTGTCAGAGACATTGGAATCTGCAATTTCACTCTAGCAAAGCTTGAAAAGCTGCTGAGCATTGCTCAAATAATGCCTTCTGTCTGCCAGGTGAACTCATATAAGTACAGATTTTTTTGTTACTTCAATTTCTGTTATCCGGAATGAACAATGAAAAATCTCAAACGTTGAGTATTGAATTGGATAATGGTACAACACCACCACCTCCTTTTTTCTGAACTTGTATATTTGCTATTTTGTTATAGATGGAAATGCATCCTGGATGGAGAAATGATAAGATGCTTGCGGTTTGCAAGAAGAATGACATCCATGTCACTGTAATCAGCACTTTGCTAGCTTAACTTTGTTCTTTTTGGTTTTTGATTTTTATGACAAAGGGTCATGATTGAAATGAAAATTTTGACTGTTGTAGGCTTACTCTCCACTGGGCTCATCAAACAGTGGGACGAATCTGACCAAAGATCAAACGGTTGATAGGATAGCTAACAAATCTCACAAGAACCCAGGGCAGGTGCTGGTGAAGTGGGCCATCCAGAGAGGGACAAGTGTCATCCCCAAATCAGTCAAGCCAGACAGGATCATCGAGAATGTCAGTGTCTTCAATTGGGAACTTCCAGCAAAAGATTTTAAGGCCCTTAGCAGCATGCAGGAGCAGGTAGGCACTCAACATTTGTTTTTTTGACATTATTTGGTCTTTCATCTTAGTTTTGTAGCAAAAAAATCATACACATACACCTTATCTTTTACTTTACTTCACACATTCATTCACTCTATCCTATAACTGTGTTTCTTTTCTTTCCTTGGTTACTGATACATTGCAGAGAAGAGTTCTGGACGGTGAAGCGGTCTTTGTGAACAAGAGCGATGGTCCATTTAAGAGTGCGGCGGATTTATGGGACCATGAAGATTAGTCCACACTTGCACCAACCCTCTCTTTTCCAATGCACTTTGTAGAATTAGATTTAACGTAATGTAATACTTGTTCTTGTAAAGGGTAAGGGTTCAGGTCATTCACATTGATATTAGGTGCATAACCTCTATATGCAGCTTTTTTTATCTATGAAATGCTATAATTACTTCACTATTAGCTTATCAAGATTAGCATCAACTATGATTCCGATCGTATCAATAAAGTTAGGAGTAGTGAGTGTTTGGGAAGCTTGAGAATTATCTGATTCCTCAGTGCCAAAATCATGGTAAGCAGATTAGTGATCCCGAGGAATTTTCAATTATTCTGTATTTGTTTTATTAACCTTAATTACAAAAATCCTTAGGATTTTACAATGTAATTTGCCTTAGGTGATCTGTGTTCAGTAAAGGATGATGACAATTTATATTCAGAGCTAACTTGCTTTTGTATGTGATTTGATCCACTGAAAGGTTTTTTCAGAGTCTAAAATCTGTTACTGGACAAAATTTATAAGCAAAAGCTAAACTTCTGAGACTTTGATGAAACCACCACTGCAACCAACAAGAATGGTCACTGATGCACTAACCAAGGGCATTAAACACTTCCTATTCAATGCAAGCAATGAAGCCAGGGTGTTCCAATGGTTCATTATTATACCTTTAAAAGTCGGGGGCACTTTTCCAATTGTTCCTAGTGGTAGAGAATTTGAAGTAGAACAAAAGTAGTAATAAATGCAGAGTTTGAAGTTATGATTCTGAAAAGTGACAGATTATAGATAAGAGAGGAGGAACCTTGTTTGCTCCGGATGGTCAAAGGGCAATAATTTAAACTCTTTAGTGGGCATGATATACTAAAGGAATCAACAACCTTAATTTACGTAGCAAATAAATAAATGAGGTCCCTCAGTTTTTTCTTTAACTCTTGAGACCAAACGATTTTGTCATGGAACTGGTCATACCATGAGCTAAAAACAATCAATCTGCAGACCATTTTGCAGATATTAAGAGCATTGACAGAATATGGAACCTAGACAACTTCCATTTGATTTTATACGTCCGAAGTCACTCTTCACAATGCAAATTCAATTTATAAAATGAAGAAGACAAATCTTTCCATTGGTGACAGTCATAATGGTATGTAATTTACTTTATGGACACCCTGACAATGTTTTGAGAAGGCACAACCATTACATCTTGAGGTAGTCATGCAGTTTTGTATCTTTTTAAAGACCGAGTGAAATGAACATGTTTGAACATAGATTTTCATACAAAGCTCATCATTAAATTTTTCATATGATCCTAAAATATTCGTTTTGTTTCCTTCTAAACATACATCAACTTCTTTGAAGGCCCTTCATTAGTGAGCTTCAACGCGGTGAATAGTACTTGGACGATTGCCGTTTACTCATACCCCTGGCAAGGCGTGGAAGTTTTGACAAAGAGTTTGCTCTCGAATACCCTCCAAGAGCTTTCCATTCTTCATCTATTTCCAACCCAACCTTGCCATCCACTGTTTCAGTGTCTTCATTTCTAGTGGTTTTAGAGTGATGCAAGTTCTTGCTGCTCTTTCTATTTTGTCTACTCATATGGGATTGTGAGTTGGATTGAACAGGTTGTTCATTCAGAAACAAACATATGGCAGCACAATCATCAACCTTGGAACCAGGATATTTGTATCTCCAAGCTTTTACAGCACGCTTCACTAACAACTTGGCTGCGATGGACCTCCTTGGTGCTGAAGCAACTATGCTTATTACTTCATGGTTAGTGAGCACATCCCATATCTGTGTAGAAAATAGAAAATAAAAAATTTTGATCATTCCAATTGATGTTTGTAAAAGTAATTCATTGCTTCCATGATTTGACTAAATACTAGCATAGGTTAAACTGTTACTTAGGCCCTACAGTTGTCCACATTTCAAGGTTTAGTCTCTTTATGAGGAAACCAAAAGTTGTAGTTCCTTAATAGTTTTTTTGTGGCGATTTACCACTGTCAGAAAGAAAGTATTATCTGATGTTAACAATAGAGACCGATAATTAACTTTTATGTATGTGAAGGGACTCAAATTTACAATTCTCTCTTATGAGGATAAAACTATAAATGGGGACAATCATAAAAATCAAGTGAACCGGTTAACCTATTTGAATATGCATTTGGATTGGGAAAATATATGAAGCGAGAGAAACAACAACCAGTAATTTGTAATAGAACTTGGAATTTGAGATCAATTATACTAAGGTGACATCGTAATGTTGCTTACCCCATCAGTTGCCAAAACCACAAATTGATCTTGTGGGGTAATTTTTCTGTAAAATACATCAGGAACTGATATGAGGCCATAATCTTTGAGGCAAAAGTCCCCAAAGGCTCTTGACATGGCCAGTCCAGGGCAGTCATCATCAGGCATCCATATTCTGTACACATCTGGTTCTTCTTCTGCTGCAAACACTCTTCCTTCACAGTTAACGATTCTAGAGGTTTCACCTGAGAGAAATTGAAGAAAATATGGTTTAAACTCAAGATTTTAAGGTGTATTAAAGACTTGGAAATTGAGGGAAAATCCTAGACCTACTTGGAATTTCTGGTTTCAAGTCAACAGTGAGTTGAACAGCAACGAGTTGGTCCCTGTCCCTTGTGCAAAGAACTGCACGAGAATCACCCAAATTGCCAACTATCAGCTGGTCGCCCTGAATTTTAGGTGGGAAAGTGATGGATATAGTTATTTCCATAATTTAAAAGTGTTTGACTGGTAGGGAATGCTATTGTGAACAAGTAGTTATACCTGTTTAATTAAAGTCACAGCGGTGCAACCACTGCAATAGCTGTCAGTGTTAATTTCCCGAGCAAGGTGCTCATCCATCTCATCAAAGGATTTCAGAAAGCATCCCTCCCATGAAGCAAGGGACATCTGGTTACCGTCATCGTAGCCATCTTCAAAACTAGCAGTTTCTGCATCAGTGGCATCATAAAACTTTATTGTCTTCTGTTGTGAAATTTCGATTGCTGCAGACAGTTTTGAGGGCAGATTGTCACGAATAAATTGTGAAACCTTGTGGCCTAGAGGACCATGACCATCGAACACACCACAAAAAATCACATCCTTTTCTCCTGCGAAGTCCTATAAATAAATGTTCCATATCAAATCTTAGTCCAAGCCATGTCTTATCTATTAAAAGCACCATGCTGTGATAAAGGCAATAATAGGATACAGACACGGAGTAACTCAATTCTTTCATTATTAACCATAAAACCAAAGAAAACAATCAAGTACTGAAATGACCATTAAAATGGAATCTTGGTAGCAATTCCCCAAACCCAAGAGGGAGAACAAATGCAACTGTAAAAGGGCTTGCAGGTTGCTTTTCAACCGTTTATCTTCTTCTTCATAGACCATCTTAATATTTGGCTTATAAAAAAACCATCGAGAATGGTTAAAATTGAGTTACTTCTAAATCATGGCAATTATCATCAAACAGAGAAAACAGAGACACTCAGGAATTACAAAAAAGCATAGAAACTAAAGGATAAAGCTATGAAACACAAAGTGAAGACAAGGATAAAATTCTTATACACTTCAAATCTATATCTGGCCAGCGACAACAAATTTTCATGTTTTTGGTTCAATAAAAAGTGGTGGAGAAGGAGGAGACATAGAACGTGGGTAATAAAGGAAAGTTAAGGCAGAGAAAACTATGAATAACATGAAAAAACAAAAGGGAGCAAAAATGTTGAACAAAAATAACACAACTGAAGAACGGGTTACTACTAACACATTAAACAACTTTCTAATGAGAATCTTATCCTTTAAATTCACCAAAAGTCGATGATTAATGAAATGAAACAAAAGCTCGCGGCGAAAGAGACAACCACAATCCAGGCCACAGGAATTGATTGAAAACTTTAATGGCAATTAAAAAAAATCAAAAAGCACAAAAAGCCATCAAAATTTGATGGAATAAATAGAGAAAAATAAAAATGAAAATAAGTAGATGGGCAATCATACCTCCCAAACTGTCATTGCATCTTGGTTCACACCTTTCTGGCCCTGTTGGGTGTGCATTGAAACAAACTTGGAAGATCCTATTAGTCTCACCAATGCTCCACCACGTTCATAAGACTCATGATTTTCATGATCACACTCATATTCTCTATCATCTATCTCGCTTTCCACCTTCCCTCGAACCGAAACTTCGTGGCTGCAACAGCCTCCCATGTTTGCAACCCAGTCACAGCAATTTCCGATGAAGAAAACAAGGGCACCCCTGAAAAATCCAGGGAATACCCAGATGATATTCGGGAGAAAAGAAGCGAGGGAGAAAAGAAAGAAGAATTTTTTTTTTGTAGAAAGATATGAAGGGTCAGAATTCAGTGTGAAGCAGAGGCGTATAAAGGTGACGGACAAATGCATAAAACGAAGGCCAAAAATGCATGGAAGGACTTGGAAAATATACAAATGGAAGAAGGATAGAGAAAAGAGGTTGGCATGTTGAGACAAAGGTTGAAACTTGGAACTATGAATATTATCATATTATTGTCTGTTTCTTAGGTTGTTTTTTTTGTTGTTTGCTTTTTCTCCGTTGGCAAAAGTCAAAGTCTAATAGAGATAAAAGGAATGAAAAATAATTTTGGCCAAATAATAATTATATTTCAAAATATACCTAAATAAATTCTATCAACTCTAATTTGTGTCTATCAAAGTAAATATTCGTATATAGTCAAATAATTAAAAATTAATAATTTTTTAACTTTTAAGTAATTCTATATTATTTTTAAACATACACGAGTTTTACAGAAGATTTTTTCTAAATAAATTCATTTTTTAGAAGATTACAAAATCTTTCTAAATTTATTATTTACACATATACATTCATTTAATGTTTATATATAAGTCAGAATTCCGCAATAGATAATGATCATTGTACCACAACATCTATCCTAATAACTATTAATAGCAGATCACTATCAAAATTAGTTTGCCGAGTATTTATGAAACATATTCTACTGTTTATTATTTTGTTGAATGGAAATATTACTTAGCTAGTTTTAAGTAGAAAAGTTATATAAACGGTTTTACATATATAAATTATTTATTGTTAAAAGAATTGTTAAGCAATATTAATTGTTTATGTATAAACAGTCATTCATTAACAATAAGTAACAAACTTTGTTTTTTTTTTCAAACAGTTTACGTTAAGTAATAAAGGAGATAAATTATTACATTGAAAATACTTTGACATAGATAATTGAAAATCTTTTGAGTTGTGTGTTTTAGTTGATTCATCGGATCTTATTAAAATTAATATATTTACTTTTTACTTTATCTGTATAAATAAATAAATAAAAGGAAAGAATAATACCAAGTTAAATGTCTGATATTTCTTTTATATATTCAGTTAAATTTTTAAAACATTGCGTTCTTCGTAAACAATATTTCTTGATAACTCTTTTAGCTAAGAAAATTATCCCATATAAGGAAGCAATAATGTATTTTCTAAAATTAAATAAATTATTGCAGAAAATGTTTTTTTTTTGTTCTTATTATTTATTTAATATATAATGAAAACTTATAAAAATCAATATCAATATCTTAAAAGTAACAAAAAATTTAAAGAGATTATACCGAGATGGGACAATATTTACATAAATTTAAAGCTGTGTATTTTGTAAAGATGGAAAAAGAAAGGTGTAATGATTAATTTTTAAACAACATAAAATTTCTATAGACTATAATTATTAATTCTAAAAATTAAAAATATGTTATTAGTTTTTATCTTTGATGGTAAAAATATTATTTTGACATATTACAAAATACTTTATAGTGGTTGAACATTAAAATATCAAAATTAAGAAGTTTTAAATGATAAACTCTAAGTAAAATATTTAATAAAATATAATATTAAAAATAAATCATTAGATGAAAAATTAAAATAATGTATAATTATTTTTATTTATATAATAAAAATTTTCATTTAATTAAATTTTGCGCTTATTAAATTCAATTATCTTAATTTGAAATATATATTTTCGTTATCTTAATTATATTAATTTTTTATTTTATTTTTAGCACTAAACTAACTATACCAATTACCAATTTTATTTAATTAACATACCATTACCAATTTTTTCATAAATATCATTGCATCTACTCTTTGTTGATACATTATCTGTTTAGTGGAAATATAGAGTTGTTTGTTGATAATATATTATAGTCAGTGTGTTTTGTGAGTGAAGAAAAATGTGAATAAAGTGAAGTGAAATATGAATAGAGTGTAAATATTATTTATATTTTGATACAATTACTTTTAAGAGAAAGCATTTGAAGTTATTCAACTAATCAAACTGTTTTATTTGTAGAATCTCATTTTGGTTTGCATGTATATTTTAACCGGCTAAATAATGTAAAAGTATTTTGTATTTTCAATATTTTTAAAATGAAAAATATTTGAAAATGAATTAAAATTTTCTTAGCTATAGGTAATTTGAAATAGATAAAATATTTATTAAGAAGTTGTAAAATAAAAACATAAAACATTTTCATAAACTTTCATAAAAGAAAAAATCACCCTAATTTTATATTTGTTCGCGTTATTGAGATATTATGATAAGGTTAACCGATCTCTAAGTTTTACCATAATCGCATTATATTTTTTTTAATAAGTCTTTTCATACTTGTAAATAGTTAAATGGGATCACATACTGTTGGAGTAAAAAAGTTATTTTCAATTTTAAAAAATGAACAAAATTATACAAACTAAAATAAACAAACTTATAATATGATTATTGTAACTATTTGGATGATTTAGAGATATGAATTATAATAATCTTTTTAATTTAATTATTTTTTTTATTATGTTTTAAATTAAGGAGTCAATGGTTGAAAATAACTTTAAAAAATATGAGTAATACTGTATGAACTTTATTTAATGATGATTTTTTTTTAATATTCAAATTAAAGAGAGTACAATGATTTTATTTATGGAATGACAAGTTTTATTTAATTGGTTTATGGTAAATAAGGTTGTTTTGGTTTGATTTTATGTGTTAGTATATTTAAAACAAATTGAAGTGAATATGGGGATAGTTTTTAAGTTTATTTAGGAGTACATAATTCTATTTATACTGTATACATTATGTTATTTATATTTTAGAGCATGCTTTGAGGAGGTTCAATGACTTTGATGGAAAATTATTCTTCTTTAGTATGTCATAATTTTTTGAATTTAGGAATGGTTTCTTGGAGTTTTAAAGAGATATGACACCATTGCTTATATCTTTGTACTACATAGTTCAAAGCTTATTTTTGTTTTTCGTGAAGCAAATTATTATGTTTTTAAGTTAATTAATTTAAGTTTGTTCAATATAATTTTTATCATGAGTTCGATATAATCTCTAATACTATATATTATTTTATTTATTTAATAAATATTTATGTGATGGAAAATATTAATAGATTTTGAAAGTATCACAAATGAGATGTCAAAATTTATAGTTATACATAATATTACTTTAGTTGGAAAACTAAAAATAGATTTAAATTTATTTAAATATGATATTGAAGACATTTTTACGATAACTTTTATAAAACATATATAATCTTAAAAACGCATAATAATATGAAGTCTATTAATTATATTAAAAAGGATAAGAATCTACTAAACTTACACACTACGACAACAATCAAACTTGAATTCTAAAGCTTTTTTAAAGAAGGTTCAGTACAAATAATAATTAAATTCTAAATAATTTGTAAGAGATTTAAATAAAATTCTAAAAATAAATATCAAGAAAGACAAATTATCTTGGATTGAAAATAAACTTGTAATAATAAAATCTATAAAAGGTTGGTGATGAAGAATATAAACATTGTTCCACTTGTCGTCATTTTAAATTTTAATTTGTATATAATATATACAATACAATTTCTGTGACGTTAAATAAGAAATCCTATATATTAGAATGTCATCACCAAATTCAGCGACATCTATCTCATACTCATATTCACTTTATCTCATCTCATAATAATTATGCTTTTTACTTACTTGAATATTAACTATGGATAAACTATTTAAGTTGCATGTTGAAAAAAATAAACAGTTAAATCTATTTTACAAGTCAATGAATATCAATGTTTTAGGGTGTGTTTATTTACAAAAATTATTCTAACGTGAATATGTGAATTTATGAATTTGATTGAATTTAAAAATAAAGTATATGTTATTTTTTTTTTAAGAATTTAAAGATGATAGTAAATGGATTTGAAAATAAATTTTGTAAGAGTTTGAGTGTTTTGACTTAAATAATATATTAAAAAAATATTTAAATAGATAGAAAATTAAGATTATCAAATTAGTAATATAAAATAACATTTATATGAGTTATATTTGTTTTGTATAAATTATTTGAAAAACTAAAATTATAAAAAAACACTAAAAATTATGTTTGATGAAGTGGAATTGGTTTTTGGGACATCATACTTGATTTCATGCATGTTGGAACTAATTCCCTTATCAATGCATCTTATTGGGAATCGGTTCTAGGTCATGGGAATCGATTCCCTTCTCATATATGCATTTGACTAGAATCGGTTACAACGCTTATGGGAATCGATTCTCTTATATTGTGTTCACTCCATGGTGATGTTAAGGCAAGATAGTCTAGAAACTCTTTATTTTAAAATTTAACAAAAGCATCTAACAAAATAATGTCTATAAAAATGACCGTCTAGAATAACGAGCTAAACCCTATATATGATTAAATAATATCCTAAAAGTTAAAAGGAAGAGTCTAGCATTAATTAATGCAATATATTACTCTAAATGCAATGATTTGATAAATAAACTAGCATAAGTTCTATAGTACAAGGACCATGTTAAACGCTATAATGAGCGTCTAACATTTTAAATTCAAATGTACGAATAATATTCTTTTGTCTATTGTGTTGTTTCTCTTTATCTGCGTAGATCATATAAGGACATATGTTTTATTCAAATGTTTTTGTGTTGGTTCAGAAAAACTTCAATGGATACAAAGGCATTATAAGAATGTTTCTTCAATGTCTTTTGTTTGCTCAATCCGTACAAGCAGTACAGTTCCCTTTGCAAAAGCAAAATAGCATCTGACCTAGTACAAAAGGTTACAACACCTACATCAAAGTCAATGCTTCTGACTAACCAATCTTTTTTGAAGTTGCCTACATAAAGAAGACCGCATGAAGAGATGAAGAACAACTAATTGCATATACTCTTACATTGTCATTCTCTTGCATCGTCTAACTCTTTGAAAAAGAAAACTCTTTGTAACAAGTTTTCTAGATATACTTTGTATTGATGTAATTCCTCTCTAAGAGAGCTTCTCAACATGTACTTATTTTAAAACACTTTGTTGTCTTTGGATAGTCATAAGTGATTTAAAACACTTAATTGTTTAACTCAGGGGAGTTAAACGTTATAATTAGTTGGACTATTTTATACCATACATGATTATACTCATTGTAAACAAAGAGTGTAAAACTCGTTGTATATTTTCAAAGATAGTGAAACCCTTTAAGAGTGCTTAAATGAAAATTGGACGTAGCTCAGTTGGAGTGAACCAGTATGAAAACAAATATTCTTTCTGTTATCTTTTTATTGGCTTTCTATATTCTTTCTGAAAATCCTTAAGTGTTCAACTGTCTAAAGACCGTCTAACCCCTGCAAACAGTGTCTAACACTAAATTGTGAAAAGATTTCTAAACTTTATTCAAACCTCCCCACTTTCTAAAGTTTTCCTATGATTTCAGGTGGAATCAAGTATGTTAAAACAAGACAAGCTCGTTTATAGAACCCTTGATTTTGAAGTTTAACTAAACAACATAAAACGAAAAAGTCTCGTAGAATAGAAAACAAACATCAAATACTAAGAGAGAAACCCTAAGTTAGAAAGAACAAGTAAAACACAACTAATGAAAAAAAGAGTCTCTTACAAAATAAAAAGTATCAACTGCACCCACAAAGAAAACAATAAAAAACATAAAATCTTGAACAAATGATGAAAACATTTGAAAACATCAAAGCAAACAAGAATTAGGACATACATGCAGTACATACTTCTATTCTATCTTGTTCGGGAAGATTACTACAAACATTCATCTGCCTCATCTTATAAGAATTCAAATGAACGTTGGAAAGAAAAAGATAAAGAAGAATGATTCAGTCATCAAAAGTTGTGCCAAATGAGAAGTCAAATATGCTTTTGATAAAGTTCTGAAAAGCACGTCAGCTCTGACAAAAAGACTCCACCTTATGATAAGACATCTACACCAAAAGCCAAAAGAGATCAGATCTCGAGACAAGCTACATCAAAACGATCATTAAATCTAAAGGCAAGCATCGTCAAAATGGATATATCATCAAGATGTATAAATAAGAGACAAAAAGAAGAAGAAGATGATGATGAAGAAAATATAAATATGAAGATATACCATCATTAATTGAGGAAGGAAATTTCTTTGAGCTATTAAAGCAAAATTTCCTCTACCCAAGGAAAAAGGAGAAAGAGAAGAGCTCAAGAAAAGGAAATTCACTTAAGCTTCATCAGAACACTAGCTTAAAGAAAGAAGAGAGAGTAGTGGAGTGAAACACTGAGAAATTCTCTCAAGCGTTATTGTAATATCTACTTATCTTTGTAAGAAGATAGAAGAGAGAAAAAGAGAAGTCAAGCAACACTTATAAGCTTTATTGTGTTATTTGCTAACATATGTAAGATGAGAGAAAAGAGTGAAGAGAGAAACACCTGCGAGTGTTTAGACTATATTGTATTGTATTCATATTCTCTCTATGAGTGTAATAGTCTAAACGATTTGTAAGAAATCGTTGATTGCAATTCTGGAGAGAATCAAAACACTTGCAACTTGACTCTAGAGAGTTAAGGAAATCTAAGCAGCGTATCAAAGGATACCATAATTGTCTAGTACCAGGAGTGGTGCGAATACTCAACTACTCTAGGGTAACCAAAGGTTATTCGTTGACTAGGAACACCAAGAGTGGTGTGAATACTCATCCAATCTAGGGTAACAAGAGGTTATTCGCTAACTGAGGATACCAGGAGTGGTGTGAATACTCATCCATTCAAGGGTAACTAAAAATGACTTGTTGACTTAAAAATAAGGAGTGATGAGAATACTCAACTAGTCTAGGGTAATTGGAGGTTATTCGCCGATCAAGGATACTAGGAATGGTGAAGAATACTTCACAACCAGGAGTGGGTGATACTCAACTAGACGATGTATCACAATGATACTAGAAACGTATATGGATACAAGGAGTGGTGAATAATATTATGCAATCATGAGTGATTCAGACTCAACTAGTCAAAAGTAACAATGGTTACTCAATACAACTATGAACACTAGGAGTGGTTTAAAACACTTAAGTGTATTTCATTGAATATTTAATGGAACCCTCTAAGTTAACTTAGAGGAAAACTGGATGTAGCTTTAACAAGTGAACTAGTATAAAAGTTGTTTGTGTGATGTAGTCCTTTAGTAAACGATTGGATCTTAGTGAAGGTGATCATAATATGATCTCAAGTTAGATTGTATTCTCAGCTAGCATTTACATCTTCAACAAGTTACTGCCTAGATATCGTTTGGAAAATATTGAGTTAGTTTTGTAAACGATCTTTACGGAATTGCATTTATAAATAAAGTATAACTAACTCATAAGTGTTAGGTACATCATGCTTAGTTCACTAGAAAAAGAAAAAAGAGTTATGAAAACACTATTCAACCCTTGTTCTTGTGTTTTCTCACAGCTTCAAGTTCCACTTCAATGGGAATTGTTTCCCTCTCCTTCATCTTCAATCGTGAACTCCATGTCCTATAACTCAAATGCCAACACCACATACATGGAGAAAAACATGAAGCAATGATGATTTAATTCAGGAGTAAAAATGTATTTTCATACTTATCACTCTCAAACCACCTGAGTTAAGCAATATTCAAAAACCTCTCCATCCTGCAAAACCTATCCTTCTTGCTCTTAAATCTGCGAATTTGTACATCTTAGTCACCTATAAATCCTTTCAACACTCGCTATCAATAATATCATACCCACAAACAAACACAGTCTTAATGTGTAAATTGATTTGAGTTTAATTGAAAATATAAAGAACACAGAGACGATATGTTATTAGAAAAAGGGATACAAATTTATTATTGAATAAGGAGACCCAAAATGTGAAGAAGTTGAAAAAACTTAATGGATGTTTCTCCAAAAAAGACAAATAATAGATGATGACAAACAAAAGTATTATAAGTTTCAATACAAGAAAAATAACTCATAACAACTTAAAAATATATCTATATAACTTTGTAGATTGCTAGTTAAAAAATTTTTAATTGAACTTTTTCAAAATTTTTACTACAATTTTTCACAATTTTTCATAAAAAAAATAGGAGATAAATTAGACAAAAGTTGGTAACAAATTTATTAAGTCATGAACTTCTCCTTGTGAAACACTATATAAGATATTTGTATTTACTATAAAAATATTTGATTTTAACATAGATTTATTAGCGAAGGTTATAATAACCTCAATAAAAAAAAATATAATGGAGATTTTAAAAACCTCGTAAGTTTTAAGGGTTTTTTTTTTTTTTTTTGAGAAATTTCATTAAAAAAAATAAACATAATGGAGGTTTTTAAAATCCTCGTAAGTGTTAAGGGTGTTTGAAGAAATCCCTGTAAAATTCACAGATTTCAAATTTTTCACTTTAATTCCCACTTAACTTTTCGTGTTTTCCCTCTTATTATAGTTATAATGTTTTTAATTTTACCACTCTCTCTCTTTTCTTATGGTATTCGGTGTTGGTCTATTCTTTGTGCTGTGAAATTGAGATCTTGGCTATCCGAAGATCAAAGAAGCTATGCTGCCATCCACTGTCACCATTGAAAAGCATCTCCCGCACAGGTGCCACCAACACTCTTCAATCTTCATTTTCATCTTCAACATGCAGGTTTTGTTGGGAGGAAGTGTTTAAAATATCGAGAAAGATTTTGAGAGAAGAAAATGTTTGTTTTATTGAATGTTTTTAAAATTTTTTTCTTAAATATAAATGAATCACCTTTATTTATATTACTGATACTTTCTCAATGGTTAAAATTTTGCTATCACAACATTTATTTAAGGTTAATTATTATTTTTGTAGTACAGTTCTAAAGTTATTTAGAAACATTTTATAAATAAACATCTCTAGATAATTTTGCACTTCAATTTAGAATTTTTTTAGATAGAATTTTTAATAATTCTATTTGAATCCTTTTTAATCTTGGACTTTTATCTTATAAATCCAAAATATAAGATCAATTTACATTCTAACACCCTTGTTAAACCTGATTTTCTCAACTTTATAAATATTTCCTTCTTTAGCGGTATAGTGAAGATATTTACTTGATCATACATCTTCACATATTCCATTTGCGTATCCTTGTTGTTGATGCATTCTCTAATGTAATGGTAACAGGATGAATGTGTTTACTTTGATAATGAAAGACTAGATTTTTTGCTAAAGCTATTGTCGATTTGTTGTTCATGAAAATCTTTGCTAGCTTCACTTGTGACAAAACTCCTTCAATATGTTTCGTAGTCAAATAGCATTACAAATACATGAATTTGTTAGAATTTCAAATGCGTCTAAATCCCACATTGGATAGAAATAAGTAAAATGTAACATCTCATAATCTCACACTTGATAATACATAGTTGATATATTGTAGCATTACATTTAATATAACATCTCATAATCTCACACTTGATAATTCATAGTTGATATATTGTAGCATTACACCACTATTCACAATGAATATAAAAGATTGCATACATGATATATATATATATATATATATATATATATATATATATATATATATATATATATATATATATATATATATATATATGTTTTAAACTCGGATTTCAACTACAAACTCATAAATATAACTCGAACTCTTTTAATTTATTTTTCTATCTCTTTCTTCATTGGCACTGAATCGGACGACATTCCTTCAACTGCTCCCGTATAACAAATTATACGATCATCGCACAAACACAAACAAGTAGGGTAAGCTAACATGCAATAAATCATTTATAAAACATGCATAATTACTTTGATACACTCAACAAACATCATATAATAATTATGTCAGACACCCTCATACCATCATACAACAATCGCACCATAGACACTCATCCCATCATATCACAATCCCTAATAGATACTCATCCCATCATACCGCAATCCCCAATAGACACTCATCTCATCATACCACAATCCCCAATAGACACTCATCTGGATGATACATTGAAGAGCAATCAGGGGAGGTTATGCACTTGTGATGACCTCTACTTCTCCTTACAAATACACTTCCAAAATACTCCATATCATCCACAAGGTTAAACCTCAACTCTATGTCCAAAACCAGCACATAGACCAGGACTTCCTGCCCCTTTCACCACATAAGTCATCCTTCTCTACTTGAAGCCGGATGATTATTAGAGTATCAGGATAACCTCCAACAACAGGACCCTTAACATCAACATATACACTAATACCATGTCATTACAGAATCTCTCCACGAGACTCATATCATGTTCATATTCCTTAACTCATACCATGCTACTATAAAATCTCTCCATAATACTCATATCATGTTCAAATGCATAAATTCAAATTCAACATAATAAAATACATTCATCACATATTTAATACTAATTAAATATATAATTTGTTCAATAAGAATTAAGTTGAAAACTTGTTGAGTAGACTTCCAAGAAAGAGAGGTGTGTCACAATGGACATCTTAAGTACTAGGTCTTTCCTAGTCAAAGTGTTCCTCAACTAGTTCTTAACAAATTTCTTATTTACATATTTAAAACAACTACATATAATATTAACACAAAAATTCAATATAGATAGATATACAAGAAGCACATATGTTTTTCATTAATAGTATTCACAAAGAATTTCAAGACATGAATAGTAATACAACAATATTAAATCATAACATAAACGCTTAGAAAGGTTAGTATCCCTACCTTTATTCCAGACTTGGTTTCTTGATCAAAGGTTGTTTCCGGAAAACTTCCAGAATCTCCACACTAAAATTCTTCCTGCTCTAAATTCTTCATAATTTTTCTTTCTACTTCTTGGTGCAAAATCCCCCCCCCCCCTATGTTTTCTTTAATTTATTCATTTATTTTATAAAAATATATTTTTGGAGAAATGTATTTTACTAGGTTTGATTGAACTCATGTCCCAAGTTTTACAAGGTGTTTACCATCTGAGCTACTGTAAATTTTTCTTTAACTTATCTCGTTTTATTTATATAAGCTTATTAATTATATTTTTCATTCACAAAGAAATTTATTACTACTAGTAATAAAATTGTTACTATTAAGGTGAATATTTTTCATTGGTCTTACATTCCCCAAACAACAAAAATTTTCAACCTCGAAAATTCTATACTTCAAAAAAACATATGATAATACGATTGTTTCACATCATTTTTTTTAAAATAAGGCTCCCTTCACCACTTTGATCATGTAGTAACCATGAATTTAAATCTTAGTGTAGTATAACACGCAATGATCATAACTTACTTACTTTGAAATCTATATAACAGTAATTGTTTATTTGACATCCTGAATTATAATAATCAATTTCTCAATTTAGATTGTTTCAATGTTAGTGAATTATCAACCCAACAACAATTAATAATGACGACGATAATAATTATAAAATGACAGAATCAGTTAAATGGAAATTACTAAAATGAACAGTAGTAATTCATAATTCTAATGGTTCGTTATCAACTCAATTAAAGTTTAATTCAAATGTAAACACATTCCCAAGTTAACCATAATCGCAGAACCACAAACCATAATTCTAAAGAGCCTTAATTATTTTATGCTAAGTCCAAATTAAAATTTGAATATGTCAGCAATTTATTTATTTGTTTTTTTAATTAATTTATTTATTTAGTTTCAAGTCAATTACAACTTCTAATAGTTAAGTGTTAGTACATATTGATTATGGTAATATATTTTGATTCCTCAAATAATTATTCACAACTAATTTAAATAAGATTTTAATAAATATGTAATTACCTCTTCTACATTGTGCATTTCAACGTCATAATTAAAATTTAGAAATACAACACTTTTATGCATATGAGAGTGGTTCACATTGGGTAACACATCACTATTTATTAGATTCTATTAAATTAAAGACAGGACATTTGTATTGGTGCAAGGTACAATTGTATAATATGATTCGAATAACATTATACTTTCCCTAAACATTTATATTACATATTCCGCATTATTCAAATCACAACCCTTTCAAAGCCCATACCTATTATGTATGACCGATTTTTACAGGAATTTAATACCAATCATTTCACTTCAGCAAATTAAGTAAGGCATTTAGACTTCACAGGACAACATTCAATCCACACATAAATGTTTACAATATTATACTAGGCATAAAAAATTGAGTACCCAGTTCATTTTTACATTTCAACCAATTAAAGATTAAATTTTGAATTGAAAATCAATATGCACTAACAGTACTTTCATACACATGATTTTAGCATATAACATTTCCAATACCAATTCACAAGATTGTCATCAATCATGACCTAGTCATATTCATTATTAATTTCCTCCATACGACAACCAAAATCATACCAACAAAGTATATATATAATTAACCTTGCGCCTTAAAAGAGCGTAACAATATTAGACAGATCATGCATTTCAGATAACATATATCATAGAGATAAATGTATTCACATAAGTCATACTATGAGTTATATATATCAAATGTATTATATATCATCGTTAACTTTCTTTATGGGTTACTAGTCAATTCAATTTATACTAATTACTCTACATATGATAATTCACAAATACCAAAGCCTTTTTATTCAATTTTTATTCTAAAAACTTGAGTAAAATATATAACAAACATCTAGTCCTTTAATAAATTAGAATATCATACACAGGAAATTTATCCAATAATTTCCCATACTTATCACGTATACAAATATTATTATTATTATTATTATTATTATTACTATTATTATTATTTAAATAACCGACACTGTGAAACAACCGGTAGCAACAACCGAAATTGTTGCTATAGTGAAAATTTTTGGCTATAACTAGAGTATTCCTCCGCGTTGAGCGACACTTGAGTCTCATAATGGAGCGTGAGTTTGCTCTCCTTGAGTATCTTTCGAGAGTGTTCTAATTCTGTGAGGAGCCTCTATCTCTCTCTAAGTGTGCCTTTTGTTTTTGCATTCTTGTAAGTGTTTCATCCTCTCAATCTTTCGTTTTGTTTCTTCTTTCCTTTAAGCTTTCTTTTAATCCATGTTATTTTCATTTACGTTCATTCTTTGTTCTTGTTATACTTGTTTATTTTTTTGTTATTGTCTTATGTTATTTCACCACTCTTCACTTTTTTTTAATACTAATAAACTAATAATGTGGTATATAAGCTGGAAAACCGTTGTTAACCTCCCATCGTTTGAAGGTATGATAGAGGAATTCAGGTAGAACAATGCTACGTACCCTAAAAATTATTTTAATTTAAGCACATCATGGATATAAACTTGTTGGACTTAGATCTAGTAAGATTCTTTGCAAAGACCAGAGAATACATCTAGACTGGACTTCAAACTATACTATGGACAAAATTGAGTTAAAAGAAAACTAATTGTATCAACACTCTTTGACACAAACATAATATTCCTTCCCTTTTGTCTCTTAGAAAAATGAACAAAAATTTTAAAAATTTGGAAGTTCAAGACAAGCTGGGATATAAACGATGAAGTCCTACTAAAGAACAAGTTGTCCTACTAGAGACCCTTTTTACATATGGGATACGAAATCCAAATAGAGAGCAAGTGCACGAGATTGCAACGAAACTTAAAATTTATGGGGAAATTGGAGAGTATAGCGTTTATTGTTGGTTTCAAAATTATGGGTATCGTGAAAAGCAACGATGCTTGATGCAGAGCACCACCACTACATCTTACTCTCCACTACCCCTCTTTCCACCTTTTATGAATGGTAAGATATGTTGGATTTATATTTTTATTTATTTATTATTACTATTTTTTTAACATTTCTAATTCTTATTTATTTGGAGATATGGATAGCGTTGTTGGTTCCAGATCAAATGACGTTGGATCTTTTTCCAATCCCTCCAATTCATGATGAAAGAGAGATTTCTCCTCCCCTACTGTTCCAGGTCAAAGCTTCTTCCATTGAATTTTCCTTATGATTACCTTCCGTCGAAGAATAGTCTCCTTGAGGATACTACAATTGTCTTTATTTATTTTTATTACTATGGACTGTAATCTTTAACGGCCACTTGTGATAGACTTTTGAACATCTTTATTATTATTATTATTATTAGTAGTATTATGTATTTATTTGTAGACTTAAATCTAATGTAAACTAGCTAACCATCATTTTTTTAACACAATTTAAATTTGATTCCTTGATTCACGGTAAAGTAACTTTGCGTCCTTACTGTCAAATTTGTCGGTTTGTTTTTATCTACGAGCATTTATTTGTTTAATTATTATTTATTTATTTTGTTTAAGTAGTGTAAGATAGATTTTATTTATCATAAGGATAAGACCATCTTTCGTGTAACGGTTAACACATTTGGTTTTTCAATAACTCTATTCAAATTGGTGTTTCTTCCTCAATAATTCTATAGTTGCTCAATCTTCCTTCCTCGGTCTATACTAAGGTAAAATTTGACACTTGAAGAGTTGTATTGATTTTGGGTGTTTACAAGATTCAAGCCAAAAGTGAAATTTTCAAAGACTTACGAATGAAAATCTATTATTGTAAATTTTTACTCTGATGATGAAATTAGTTAAATCTTATGTTTTTCTTTGATTCATTCATTTGATAGTGTTTAAATATATCCTACTTACCTTAATTGAACTATATATATATATATATATATATATATATATATATATATATATATATATATATATATATATATATATATGTGTGTGTGTGTGTGTGTGTGTGTGTGTGTCTAGTTGGTTTAACGTGTAATGCTAGTTACACAATAATTAATTCACTTAATTAGTACCTACACTTAAAATATTAAGACCTACTCTAATATAATTTAGTACATTATCCAAGAGTACCTTACGTTTATAACTCCTAATCATATCATGTATCCACACCATAAAAATTATAAATTCAACAAATTAATGACCAATAATACTTGACATTGTATCAAACATGTTTATAGAATTGAAGTTCACTCAAAACAACCGTGAATCATTACTTTGATACCATAAAACAATGACAAATAGTATTTGTTCATCATGTGAATTATGTAAAAATTATAAATTCAACAAAATGACCAATAATACTTGAGACTGTATCACACATGTATATAGAATTGAAGTTCACTCAAAACAACCATGAATCATTACATTGATACCATAAAACAATGACAAGTAGTATTTGTTCATCATCTGAATTAGCAAAAGATTGACTTCATTTACCTAATTATATATATATATATATATATATATATATATATATATATATAAAATTAACTAATTATTTATTTATTTTATAAAATTATATTTTTGGAGAAATATATTTTACTAGGTTTGGACTCATATCCCTAGTTTTAGGATGTGTTTACCATCTGAGCTACGTAAATTTTTGTTTAACTTATCACGTTTTACTTATATAAGTTTATTAATTATATTTTCAATTCACAAAGAAATTTATTACTACTAGAAATAAAATTTTTACTATTAAGATAAATATTTTTCATAGGTCTTACATAAAACATCCTATAAGATTGAAAATCTATTAACCGTTATCTTAAGTTTTAGATACTTAAGATTTAAATAAAGAGTAATGTGAATCTTTTGTATAGTTAGAATTAAATGTCATTAATATTTTTTTTCCTAAATGGTTTCATAACTAATATGATTATAATAATAATAAATAAATAATAATAATATATTTTAATATATTAAAACATTGTTTTATTTTATCGTACGAAATCTTTCACTTGACAAATGTACTTTTAAATCTCTTTAATTTTAAACAACACAAATTTTACTTTCCAATACTTTCAAACTCAATCATTCTCTTGCAATTCCATCTTTAAAACCATTATACTTAATATTTATAAACAATACTAAAATTGTGTTTCTATATTTATAAATAAATACTATAATACATACATGCATACATACATATATATATATATATATATATATATATATATATATATATATGCGCTCATAAGTCTCTTGACAAAAAAGAAAAAGAAAAATATGTACTAAAAAATTGTGATCTATGTATTCATTAATCTTATAAAATAATAAAGCTTTTCCATTCTAAAAAATGAGGAGCCAACAGAATTATTCATTGCTCAACAGAAGTCATTTGGATTTCAAGGTCGAAAGCTTATATACCTTCCCAACTACTCGAATCTCGATAAAATAATTATTAATAAAGGTATACTGATATGCTTGTCTTTGAGATTATATTGTACATAGAGCAAAGCAGTCAATCTCATAATACTTTTTAAAATATTTTTATTATCTTATTAATATTTATTGCCTTGTCAGAAATGGGGTACAATGACTCAGTATAGGTAGACGAGCTAAAAATCTTTATATATATAAACACATTTAATTATATATTTTTTAAATTTTAATTGATTAATTAATCTATAATTGGTAAATTAAAATTACTATTTTTTTATATATTAAATTATTCATTATAATTAATAATTTGAATTTAATCTGTAAGTATTAACGAATTAAGTTATAATACTATTATATGACTTATTTGTATTACAAAAATGTTAATCTTTTAAACAACATTTTATTTTTTTACTTTTAAGATTTATCAGGTCAAAATGAATGGAGATGTTGAAAATATTAATCTGGTCCATTAAATTGTGAGAGGTTGGTTGGCAGGTTGACTAACAAGTTTAAATTAATTTTGATATGTCTAGTTCTATCTCACATTATTATCGCTTTGATTTCTTTATAGATTGATCTCATTCGACAACTAAATATCACATGCATAACTCAATTATAAAGATTTCACAACTCAACCAAAATTCTACCATTTCCAATAATTTATTTTCATATATTTTCCACATTACAATAAAAACATGACTCAAATTTAACTATAAAAAAGGTGACATGTTAGGCACATATGTGCAAGTTGTGACTCTTTTTTATGTATTATAAGTATATTAACTTTTTGATATAATTGGTGATCTTCAATTTAATTTAATTAGTTATATAATCATACATAATAGATTATACTTTCATATACCCGTTAATTTAATTTTGATTTTTAACATACATAAATGTAAATTAGTGTGTTCCAAATAAACAGGACACTATTAGTTGTTTAAATATATCAAATATTCTTGAATGGGTTACCAACTTTCTGAATACTGCTATTGTTTGTACCAAAAGTACGTATGTTCGGTGGTTGAATGGCTAACTAACAAGACGAGTCATCCTTTTGATACATATCCAATATATTGTTAGTTATTAGAATATTGCATAAGATTTAAATGAATAAAATATAACAAAACTAATTTTCCTTTCTCTTCCTATCATGTTCAATAATTTTATATTATTTAAGAATTAAACTTTAAAAGAGTTTAAATACTCCTTCATCCCACCATTCGATATGTCTTTTAAAAATAAAACTATGTTAGACAAATTTTAAAATAAATTAAAAGACTTGCAGTCATTTTGAATGATTTTCACGGTAGACTTTAGTATAGAAATATTTTTCATTTTTCTCTCTCATTTATTACATTGAATTAACATTGTGATATTATAATGAAAACAAATATAATTTTCAATTCTTGATATCCTATTTTAGTTTAACTTCCTAATTGTAATTAAATAAAGAAAATTAAGTAATTGGTTGACATTGAGTATAAACATTAAACCTCTAGTATATGGAAGAATTAACTATATGCATATTGTAAGGACCTAGTTGTTTTATTTTATATATATTATTTTAAGATGGGATGGGGGAAACGTTAGTTGTCATAGGGAGAGGTAAGTTTTGGTTTTATTTGGAAATTGGGGGAAACAATTGGGCAGTCACGGGACTTGGTTTTATTTGGAAGTGGGGAGCAAAGATGTCCGTGATTCCCCTCTCAGGTTGGCACATTCAACAAGATGCAAACTTAGAAGATAAAAGGAGGTACTGGGTTCTGAAATGGAAAAAGAATCCTTGCTGTCTTGCTGCAAATTTTGTGAAGAGAGGAGAAGTTCAAAGTTGTTGGTGTGGGAAAGAAACCTTGGTGCTCCATATCTTGAAGAGGATAGATTCAGAGTTTTAGCAAAGGAAGTCTTCAAGAGGTAAGGGGAGTTGGATTTTTTTTTTGTGTGTTGATAGTGGTTGCATGAGTAGGATGCTGGAAAATTGTGGTTGTATGTATGGTTGGATTGAAATTGATGTGTTGATTCATGTATGTGATCTTGTATGCTTTGGAATTGAAGGAAATTGGAATTTCATAGCTTTTTAGTCATTTGGAGAGGAAGTGAGGTAGTGATTTTGGGCATTTGGGGTCTAGAGTGTTATTGAGCCTTTGGAACAGTTTCACCCACTGTATTATGACTTGTTAGAGCCATCAAATTGATCAAAATAGGTGCAAAGTTGTAGAATTGGATTTTTGGTATCTAAGTTGTGAAAATTGGAATTTTATGGTTGAATTTGAGTATGAATCCCTTAAGAATTGAATAAGGAACGGTTATAATCAATTAGGTAAGTCCAATCTAGTATAAAACATGAATTAAGGGTGTTAGAAGTTAATAAAAATGGTTAGAATTGGAAAAATGAAGTTCTGGCCTCAAATCTGCAGAATTCTGCATCAGGTCACGCTCGGGCGCCCCTTTTTCGCGCCCAGGCGCGAGATATTCGCAGAAAGTCACGCCCGGGCGCCCCTTTTCGCGCCCAGGCGCGAGGTGTTCGGAAAAAGTGACTTGGTCTTTGTTTTTGATAGTTTTTGGGGTTCCGGGTGTCCGTTTTGGACGTTTCTTAAGTCGTTTTGGAGGTTTTGGACCCTTCCGGAACTGTTGGTGATGGTTTCAAAGCCATTTTCTTTGTCTAAGTATGAGTTACGGGGTTTGGTGTTGTTTAGTGGTTCTTTTGGGACGGTTATTGTCTAGTAAGGTGTATCGGGGTGATTATTGTTGTTTGCTTAACAGATTGTCATGTATGAGGAATGTTTGGAATGCATGATATGATATGATTTATGTGGGAAGTATGTGGATGTATGATTAATGTTATTTACTTAATAGATTGTCATGTACATTATGTATGAAATATGATAGATTATTGTGATCATCTGATGTAAATGCTGAAATTTGAGAATTTGTGGAATATATGTGGTGATGTGAGCTATAAGAAAATATGTTGTGTATGCACTATTTGAGTTGTTTGATACATCTATTGATGTAGTAATGTTGTGTGATTTGTGTGAGATTGTGAAAGGGTATGAATGTTGATCCAAATTGGTTGAAAGTGTATGGTTATAAGTGGTTTATGATGTACATTGTTGATCCAAAAGGAATATCATGTGATTTAAAGTGGTTGGATTGAATCGGAAATTTAGATCTCTCGGTGGGATCAATTAGTGTATTGAATGAATGGTAAGAGGCTTCCATATGGGGGGTTATCCCTAACACTCCAACGGTCTTTCATTCTCACTTAGAGAGGATTGACGCGTGTGGTGGGAGTAGTGGGAGGTCCTAGGGTAGACGCTATCACTGGAGGTCTATTCCGCGGCAACGGACTAGCCTTGTGTATGGTCGGGTGGAACCCCTCGGCAATGGCTTTGCAAAGCAGTAGAGGCCATCACAAGTGCACAACCCGCCCCAGCTCTACATACATTCTATGTCCGGACGTGTCTAGAGTCTTAACATGATAAGATATTGTCTTGATGAGTTTTATGAAATAAATGCTATATTGATTTAAAATGAATTGTATGATTGTCTGAGACCTAGCTCACCCTTGCATTTGTATGTGTTGCATGTGTTTGCTTTCCCCCTCGCGATGACATCCAATCCTTTGGATGTGAGCGTAGGTAATGATGTACCTTTGGAGCAAGCTTTGGAAGTTGAGGAAGACCCAGCTCCTAGTGCTTAGGATTTCTACTAGCTATTATGTTTAATGGCTCTTTATTTTAGAAGACTTCTAGTCTTCACGTTATCTTAATTTGTGTTTTGGAGAATTGTGATATTGTACTTAAGTTTTAAAAGTTTTCCAGCCAGACTTGGATAACTGTACTCCTTAATTCAATATATTGTGTACTCTTAACTGCTTTTTATTATTATAATCGATGCATTCTACGTATATACATTGTTATATATTTTGGGATGTCACACATATCAGTTATCAGTGCTCTTATCAACCTTTGTACTTCTACAAACATGTGAATATGATCTCTACTAATGTCTGAAATTTTCTTTCATAAGAAATCATGTCTTTCTCGTAAACGAGTTTATGAAAATAGAGACATTTACGTTGTTTATGAAAATTGAAAAATATAAAAGAAATCAATAAGTATATCGAATGGGGAATTTTTAAAAATTTAAATCATAGAAATTTATGAAAATAATTTTATCACTTAAAATTAGAGATATTTAAATATCATCTAAAAATTAATAATTTTAAATTTTACATATTTACTCTTTTATCAAATTTATCTCTTCACTTACTTAAGTTTCAATTGGGATATTGTCAGGTTAATTTTTGTTAAAACGGACTCGACATCTTTTTTTTCATTTATATTTGTGAGATTTCTTTTATGTTAAAATTTATAATAGTTAAATTTTTATTTTCTTCATAAAAAAAATTTAGTCAACATAAGTCATTGTTATTTCTCCAATACAATGCTAATAAGAGTTTTCTTTGTCAAAATCAATAGTGTATTTTTTACTAATGTTTAAAACGATTGTTTTGATTGATGTTAGTTGGGATTATTTTTCATTGATATATGTTAGCATTATTATTCAACCAATGTTGATTATAACATAGGTCGAAGTTATTTCTTTACTAGTATAACTAACATTAGTTTTCAATTTATGAAACCATAATTATTTATTAAAGTCAATGATACTATATTTTTCTACCAATGTAAGTCATGATTTTGATTTTGTAGTCAACATTGATATTATTGAGAGTTTTTATTTGGCAATATTGATCAAAGTTATTTCTTCATTAAATTTGTAAGGCTTCTTTGACTATGATTAGTGAGACTATTTTCAAATCGATATCAACCATTTTTTTTTCAAATAGTTGTTACTTTTTCACTGATATTAATTGATTTTTTATCAATAATAAAAATAAAATAAATAAAGAATTATTTAAGTATATATAAGACAAAGTACATCATGAATCCTTCCCAAGTAAATTGGGGACATCTTGCATTTGGCTTCAATGCTCATGCAATGCTATCCTCTTCTCTTCTCGTCCCATGTTTTTTACATTTGCACTAGACCATGTTTCAAAACCAATTTTACATAAATTAAGAATATATTTAAGTATATATATATATATATATATATATATATATACGAATTAATTTTTTTATATTATACCTATTACCAAAACTTATTGAGAAATCTTTAAATTTTTACAAGAAAATAGTTTTCATTAAAAAATATATTTTCTTACAAACCTAGCCACACAGTTGCTATACCCAACTTAAGTGGCCTCCTAACAGGATAATAAATTTTAGCATTGAATACCAAAAAATAAGGAGACAGAAACATTAATGCAATGGAAAGACCGCGTCTTCACATTAAATAATATGATAGTACACATCACATTGTTTTGCTTGCATGCTGTGTATCTATCTCTGACATGTTTGACATTAAAGTCAACGCGGACTTCGTTGTCTCCATGGAGTTCAAGGAAGTTAGGGTTTCAGCAAAATGGTTGGTGGGAGGAAATAACTATTTTAGTTTCTTAGAGTTTCCTATATTCCAATATCTTCTTATTCTGAGATACCTTGGTATAGAAGATAGTTTTCACTTAATATCTTCTTATTCTACGATATTTTGGTATCAATGTCTTAGAAGATATTAGTTTTCTCTTTTTATATATATATATATTTTGGATGAAAAAGATAAAAAGGATATCTTCTTTAATTGTAAATTCTTTAATTTTTTTTTATTATATATCTTCTATTCTTGAGATATTTATCTTCTCTGTTGATATTCGATAAATATAAATTTATAAATGTTTTAATTTTAAAGTGTAAATTATGTTTTATATTTTAGTTTTTTATTCTTTTAGATAAAAACATTATATTTCTTCTTTACCATGTTAAATCTTCTTATTGTTTACCTTATTGATAATTTGCAATAGCACAAGCTCTTCCTCTAGTAAAAAAAAACCACCAACAAGTGATTATATTGTTTTCTTGTACTTGGCTTAGTGGACGTGATGAATGGATAATTATAATGTTAATTTGTAATTGTTATTTCCTTAATCATTACTGATTATTCTTATATGAAACAAAGTGTTCAAAATGGTTTTGATAATTTGTAATGGTTCTAGTGTTCACACAGATGAAAAAAATAAGATGTACAGGTCTAACACTGACATGGGAAATTTTAATGCCTAAAGTCTTATGCAGTCAATAACATCCTTATTAGGTTTTACTCAACTTGTTCTATTTGAAGTTCGATCACCATCAATACTAAATGTTCCTACTTAGGCAGAGTCATTTGAACCATGTCATAGGCTACAAAAGCTCTTTCAAAGCTTAGGATTACAATGCAATTTTTGTAAATATTGTAGCAAGTCATATTAAGCTAATAAAAATATATATGGAATCACTAACTTTATTTCACATGTTGATAAGAAACAAAGGATGTTAGGTATTTGAAAAGGATTTGAAGACGACTCTAATGACATGAATTTGAAATTTATTAAATTCAACAACAGAAAAGTCTTCTTACACTACTAATTAATGCATTTCCTTTTAAAATTGTTGAAAGTGAAGTCTTGAATTGATTTTTGTTTAGTTAACTTAATACTTGAAAATGACAACTTTTAACAAAAAAGAAATTCAAAATTTTGATCAATTGATCCAAGACAATTGAACTCACTCAAATATTGATTAGTTTATATTGAAGAATCAAGAATTTATACAAAAAGAAAAACAATCATCAAATGGTGGTATTATTATTGATTATTCTAACACTTATAACAAAGACTCACTTGAAACTTCAATCTCTACCAGAAGAAGAGGCAAAGGAAATATTAAATTTGAAGTTGAGAATGAATTTTATAATTTGATAGCTTTGATTTTGAATTTGAAGATTAACTTTGATAAAAAAAATTCTAAAGTGAAAAAAAACAGGAAATATATTCCTTTAGATTGAGGATTGTAAATAACTCTAACACTAATGAGAGAGAGGATACCATAATATAACTAATCATAAGTATCATATTAAAATCTAATATAATATAATAATAAACTTAAAATACTTAAGGCTTCAAATTAAATTATGATATAATCCCAATTAAATTAAAATATGACATAATTATTGATATTTGAAGAGATTTATTAAATAAAAAGTAAATCTATACGAAATATTAATTATTAATCGTAAAATATACTATGGATTATATTACTTTTCTTTAAGAACATCATTAATTTATTGCTATTATACTTTAGATATCTTTTTATTATTATTATTATTATGTCATGATTATCGTTGCGACCATTGTTACTTTCATCCATATCAAGATGAAAATGATAAATATGAAAACAAAAGTTATGTAATGAGGATGAAAACCTCATAATGAAAATTATTATAATTCTCATAACTACAATAATAATGGTGTTGCTTTTATTTAACACAAGACGATCTTAATTTAACATTATGCAATAATTAAAATATATTTCAGAATAGGAAGACTGTGATCTTTTTATTAATTTTATTTATATCTTGTAAACTCTTAAAACTTAATGGTTATATAAAGTTTTAATTTGAATTCCTAAGTATTTTAGTCTTAACTGTTTATAAATTTTAATTTGATGATTGTATTACTTGGATTATTTATGAAACAAGTAATATTTTATGCACCAGAGAAATTCCAAGTATAGGACATTTAGTTAAAATAATAGGAATAAAAGTTTGGTTAAATTTAGATTTTAATTGTAATGATGAGATTGATTACTTTTTGATGTATTGATGGATGAATGACCAAGAAAAATACTGAAAAGTGTAGTGTGGAAGGAATTTTGAAAAACGGCTTAGACCATTTGTGGTCTTAATGAATAATGGTCCAACAACACAATAGTGGGTTCATCACACAAGGTCCATTAATCCCACTTACTCACCAATTTAAACAATTCAATAATTTCTTCTAGTGGGGTGGGCAAGAAAATGAAATAAATAAATAAATATATAATTCTCATAATTGCAAAAACCTAACATTACTTTCTTTCTTTTTTCTCTTTTGCCATATTTGGGGTATTATAGGTTAAAAATGAGGAATAGAACAAGTTAATGTTTATGTATCTGCCACTGTAACATGGACAAATTTATTCCATTAAGAGAACTTTGATAGGAGAAAAGTTTTAAGTTATCTCTATTTTAAGGTATATTAAATTACAATAAAATATGTAGTAGAAATTTTTTAAGATTGTTATTTTTTTCAGGATTGTAATATTAATATGTAAATAAAAGTCCGAAATCGGGATGTTGACCTCCCATATTTATCCAAGTAGAATTGTTAGTTATATATATAAATACATTTATATTGCTGAAATATAGTAGGTGTTTTGATTGCGAGGTCGAGTCATCAAACATCTTCACAATTTATTTTTTTTCATTGTCTGGTTTCACTTTTTGGTCTCCTGTTTCGTTCTTCTGTTCGGAGATGTATCTGTTAAAGATTTTTTGATGTCAAAGTCAGTAGGTGCATCATTCGGCAATTCAATATAACAGTAATAAATATACTGTAAATGTGAATCACCTACCTCTTACCTTTGATCTGTCTTTATAGAGTTTTAGTCATGGACCTGTGATTAGTGAGATGTTAATCATGGCCCAATTTCGGCCCAATAACTTTAATAGTTACTTACTTTAATATTTGCGTAATTAACTACAGAATTTTTACGGTCGTTCGTCCTTGACCATTCAGTCAAAGTGAAGATAATTCTATGATCATCCTACTAGATTAACCACCTTATATCATTATGATCGTCCAGTCCATCTGATAGAGTAGGTTTACAAAATATAATAGTAAATGTTTGAAATACCATAAATAATTTTTCTTACCAGAGAAAATGATCAATAAAATATCTCATCAGAGTTATTCATGGTTTTAATAAATGATCAAATATGATATTATCGGGAATACATCAATAATCAAGTTTCACGGTAAAAAGAAAACAAAAAAGAATATAAACACGTATCACCATATTCACAGAAATTCAACGCAGTCAGGGTAATGCATTTCGTTAACTCAACAAAGTTTGATGTGTTTCATTTAGTTTATGACTACTTAATTAATATTATAATTTATATGATTTGGATAAAATATTTTTTTTTCGTTAATGGATTTCAGTACTTTTCCTAACAACACACAAATCAAACCATCACAAATATCTATCACTTCATAACCAACAGAATCTTAACATATATTAATTTATACTCATTCATTTGAATAACAATTTCTCATAAAAATAGATATAAAACATATTACTCAATCATTATTATCTCAAAGCATATGTTTAAAACAACCAAACTATAAATATGACTTGAAAAAAAAGAAAAAACCTCTATTGCTTGAGTGATTAGATGGACATTTAAGTGATAAAATTCTTCTATAACATTAAATGGCACCACTTTTAAACTCGTTTAAGTTGCATTCTTGTGGCTTGTGGTTAGAGAAACATACTGAAAATCATAACTTAGTTTTTTTTGTCAATTGAATTAAAACAAACTTCCTTTTAATTCTAAATATTTCTTTTTTGATATAATTTAAAATATTCATTTCTTAATTTAATTGGATGTAAACTCAATTCATTCATCAACAAAATATTAAATTTCTACATCTATAATTCATTTCTTACAAAATAGTTATCATTTCCACAAATTATATACAAACCATATTTATTTACCATTATACATGTTTCTGCGTATTAATCTCATTACCATCACTCTAACACTATTAGTCAAAACTCATAAGTCAACTTTTTTTTTTATTATAAATTCAAATCAAACCAAGTTAAAAAATTATTTTTTTATTAATTAATGTTAAAAAGAATTTATCTTATTTAATTCCACAGTTATATGAATTTAAGTCAGATTATTTTGAAATAATTTACAATTCACTTATATTTCAAAAAATCATCTTTTAAACTCAAATATGAAACATAATTTCTCTATCTCTTTGGTCAACACATATTCCTATATCACAGTCACTCTCACATTCACTCTATTATTTTTATCAATAAATAAATTATAAATTTAATTCCAGTGAGTTAACTGTTTTGGCTACGAACCTTTCCTTCGCTAGTCACTAAGGTATAGCACACAAAATAATAATATAAATTCAGGCATCATATTTCTAATTTTAAAATTTATGAAAAATATTCTTACAACAAAAAATTCATCTGTACCTATAATTTAATTAAATTGTATTTAAAATTTATAGAAAAATAAAGGGGTGCACTTTGGAAAGTAAAGTATAAAGCATATGTTGTTTGAAATTTTCATTCTATTCTATGAAGAACAGTTCTAATAGTAGGAGAATCAAATTCCATTTTAGAATATAAGTTTTAGTGTACTAGTAAGCTTTTCATCTGTCACTATGACATTTTTTAGTTAAGATAAAATTTCAGGAATATAAATTTAATCAAATATTTAAGATGACTAAAACCAAAGTCACATATAGATACAAATAATTAATTTAAACAATTAGAAAAGATAAGTAGTTGAAGTTTAGGGGAAGTCATTCAGATTATGAATTATTGAGATTTGACACAAAAAAAAAACTAAAAAAAAATCGAAAGTAATCGATAATTTATAGTTTTAAATATATAAAATGTTAAATAATAATGAAAACAAACATTTTTATGATAGTTGTCTTAAAAGGTAAAGGTCTATATTTTATTGTATAAATATTAAATCTCAATAATATTTTAGCGTGAGTTAGTAATACACATGACAAATGTTTTTGTTTAAATAATTAAAACTCATAAAAAAATATTTTTGAATATATTAATTAAAATTTATGATAGATAAATATCTTTAAATATAAAAAAGTTATATTTTAAATTTACAACGTGTAACTTAAATAACGATACAAGATTATTATATAATATTAAGCAAATACTTTTAAAACTTAATTTAGAAATACAAATATAAAACAATAGATTGAAAAGTCCAAACAGTTAAAAACCAAACATACACATAAAAGTAAAGTATATGTAATTTGACGTAGTTAGATAGAATTATTTCTACCAATGAAAAAAATGGTTTATAAAATGTAAGGTAAAAAATAAAAATGAAAAAAATAATCTATGACAAATCTCATATTTCAAGTTTTAAAAAAAATTACAATGTAAAATATTAATACTTGATGCCTTCAAGATGAAAAATATAACAAGGTATGTTTATTATCGTCATGATAGTTATGTATGTAATTTTTGTTATTCTCATTTTTTTTCCTCTAATGTTGTTATTACCATCATCATTCTTATCATACCATCTTCTTCCTTCTTTTTCATCTTTATTTTTTCCTTGCTTTTTTATATTCTTCTTCTCACTCATTTTTATTTAATATAAGGTTGAATATGATTTTGATCTCTTAACTTTTTAGTTAAAATTGAAAATAATATATTTTCAAAATTTTAATCTAATTTTAATTTCTCAACTTTAAAAATGCATATATTTAATTATTTTAACTAAATTTTGTTTAGTTTATTTGACCATGTTTTATTATAACATTTGAGTTGTGACTAATTCCAATTTGATTGAAAGTTAAGAGATTAAAAATATATTTAACTATTTAATTTATATACATAGTTTACCAAATTTGGTGAGCAAAATTAACATTTATTTTAGCGATGATAAAATTACTGGCAAATTTTAAATAATACAACTAATGATGAATTTCAAAAATCTAATTGTTAACAAATTTTCAAAATATTTAATTATCGGCGGATTTATTAATGAATTTTAAAAAATCATTACTACCAAACATTACTACAATATAGTCAAAGCTAAAGCGAAAATTTTGACATTGACAAAATTTATCATAAAAAATATTCATTGATAATAAAATTTTAGAATTATTAACGTATTTTATCGATAGATATTTCTTTTGATTATTAAAATCCTAAATTTTTTGATAAATTCTATTTTTTTGATTATTTTTTCATCAATGATAATTTTTTGATAATTTTTTCTATTGGTAAAATTTTGTCAGTAATATAGTATTTTCTTGTAGTGATTGAATAACAAAATAAATCTCATCAATGACACCTACAAGAAGTTTCTTTTTCACTATAAAACATAAAAGTCTCATCTAATATATTCTCAATAAAAAAATAAAATTATATTTTCAGTTTATACTAAACATAATATTATTAGAGAACTTCACAAATCTTAATACGTAAATAAGTTTTAGTAAGATAACATACAGAATAACAGCTAAATCACTCAATTAAAGAGTTGAAACTCATTTAAAAAATATAAAAATTAATATAAATTCAATTGATAATATTTAAATTTACAATGTAACTTAAGTGAACGAGATTAAAAATATTCAAATTTGGTATATAAGTGAATTGAGCCAACAACAAAAATCAAATCTTAATTTTCTCTCTTTTCGTTGTACATATTATTATTGTACACTGTTTTACAAATGACATGTCCCACTAATAAATGATAATGGTTTAATTGAAGAGTATTAAGAATATTTGGTTCTCACTTGTATCATCATCCAACACTTGTGTTTATACACTTACCGATTGAGATTCGAAGCTTCTTGATCAAATTTTGCTTTTCTTCATTCGGCCTGTGATTGCTTCACCGCATGCACACACACAACTTTTGATTGGAAGAAAGATCATTATCAATGGATGATAATAATTACAAATTTAATTTTGATCAAAAACCAACATCTTCAAGCATAGTCCGTGAAGGTCGCAGTAGCCAACCAATGGAAGATAATGGAAAGTGGAGGGTGTCATGTTTTCATGATAGTGATGTTGAAACAAAACCCACCACTTACATTGGTGGACATTTAACAAAAAATTTGATCACAAGTCACACTTCTTCATTCATGATGCTAACTATAACACCACCAATCACCAAAAAAGAAAATCTACCGTAACATGTTATTACCCGTGACATCTCCAGTTCAAAAGTTTATGCATTAATGCTTGTTACCATAATAAGGAAAAAAGAAAAAACATAACTCAATCGTAAATAACTTTCCAAATGATTGATACTGTTTGGTCAGTTCATGAATTCGAAACTCCAAATAAATGAATTGAAAACCACATCGTACCAAAGAAGGAAAGTTTTGGTTCATATTTCACATGGCATTTGAAGTGAGTACAAGGAAATTCTATAGGTGCACCATTCAATTCAAAGGGACACATGGGAAATCGGGGAGTTCTCAAATATAACTATTCATATATCACCCATTACGTCCAACACAGATGGCCCAAACTGTTAAAACAGCTATTGCTAAAACTTGCTTAATTCATAGATTTTACCCTTTGTGTATGAGCTATATCCACTGGCTCTTGCCATATTTTAAAGAGGAATTATACGCACTATTTAGTATTATTGAATGAAGTTGATTGTAAATCGTTTTTAAACTGATTGTGAAAAGTGATTAAAATGAGTGTTACTATTTACATCCGATCTCAAACTAAATTTATTTTAAACACATGTTCAGAGCTTGTAAAAAAAATGATTGATTAAAAGTGCTACGAAAATATTGAAACTACATTAAATAAACAATTTACGCTTTGAATACCAAAAAAAGAAGTAAATGTGGTATTGGACGGGAGTGCCGTACAACATAACTATAAAACAAACACACACCATGTCAAGTAAAGAGTGATCATGTTGTGAAACTAAGACACAATAATTAATAAAGGATAAAGTCTTATTACTTTAGCTGAAGGCGAGTGATCAAAGAAAAAAAAAATCGAACCAGTTTTATTGGTTTAATCCCAATAATGGTCCTTTTCGGTTATGTTTTGTCTTTTTGTGTTCTTTTCTTCACTTAACATGTGGTTCACATCCATGTGAAATATTGATTGTAATCAATATCCAGCTAAGTTGCAACTCACACTTAAGAATTTTGGTCATATTTTAGCTGTCACTAATAATGGAGTCACACATTGAGATTTTTTTTTCCTGTGCATTTAGTCTCTCTTCAACTACCATGAGCCTTTGCGACAACCCCACATACACGATCGAAAGCCAATTGAACTTATCTTCACACCCACCGGGAAAGTAACGTGTCTAGGAACTTGGGACATAAAAAGAAGTAATGAATTATAAGTAAATCATTGTAGCATTCCGCCACCACCACTATGATATCAAACCCATTCTTACCTTCTCTGTTCAACTATTAATTCTAAACAGGAATCTTTGCAAGAAATATCCTACTTAAGTTTTCGCAGTTGCAGGGCTGTTCAATGCAAGATAATCTTCTCTCTTCTTTTCAACAGACAAGTTTATATTTCTAATCACTTTTATTGTGTCGTAAATAGCATGTGAATAATAATTTGTTTTTGTAATGTTGATGAAGCCATGAAAAATATGATTACTACCTTATTTATTGATATAAATGAAAATGGCCCTTTAATCAGTGAGTGCAAGGGAAGTCTCATAAAACGCACTGGTTAGTCTTCACATAACGGCGTTACTCAATGGCATACCCAGTAAACACATCATGAAACCCCAATAAAGAACCATTTAAAGAATAATAAAGTTCAGACTTGGATATGATAATGACGTCGTAACGTATCAAATCCCACCCGTAGTCAAAGAACATAAAACAAAAGTAAAAATATGGACTCTTTACTAATTTATGTCTCAAAAATTGCCTGAAAAAAAAAACTAAATGGGTGTACATAAACTACCGCCTTCATCCTCATACAAATCTTCCTAGTAATTTGAGGAAAATATTGTTGGACAAGTAAATAGATCTAATATCTTTAAAACTTAAGAAACATTCAATATTTTATTCATTGGTATTGGATTAGGAATATTTTGTACGATAATTCAAAGTTACAAAGGAAAGTACTACCTGATATATAGGAAAGTTGATCATATTTGCCTCCAGACTACAGATATTTTTTCACTTGATTGAGTTTTCAGCAATATGGATATAGGAGTACAGATCACTGACATTGACATATCAAATGTCATAAATCACCAATATTCTCACATTACGGAATATCCAATACAGGGAATTGGAACATAAAGAAAAAATAAGAACCATCTTGACTTATGATACACAACAATTATAAATTTCAATTTATAATTTAAAGCACTGACAAATTACAACAATTAAATTCACTTCGGAGATAAAAAGAGACAACACAACAGAATCCAATTATCCATTTCTATATCCATACAAGGGGCAATAAAAAGAAGAGTCCGGCAACAAATACCATTGATTTAAAGAAATGATTTCATTTTCAGTTGCAATTGTTACATGAAGGAGTTTGAAACAACATAGTAAACTTCTCTATTATCTGGGGTAACAAGTGAGGGAAGAAAAAATGTTTAAAAAGAAACATGTAGAAGGTTAAAAAATAACGTTACAGATGGAGTATAGAATTTCACCTATCGTATTAGGGCAATTACCACCACTGATGAACAAGAACTCCACTTTGTCTAAGGGAATTGAAGAGCTGCAAGCATTGAGCATATGTTTTCTCATACTTAGCACTCCTCTGCCCAGGACAACATCTCTGCCATCTATTGTAATGACATTCGAGGAAAATTTCATCTATCAAACATATAGCTCCAGTTTTAAACAACCTCGGAATCAGATCAAATTCAGTACCCTCAACATCCATCTTCATCACAACAAAATCGTTCTTTGTAACAGTCTTCTTCAACCATTCAGCAAAATCAAATCCCTGAATCTTCTCCACTTCGCCCTCAAACTCCTCCTTCCCCAAAGACTGCACAGGCCGAATCCTACCCATCCCCCTGCCTTTAATCTCGACATGCTCCCCAGGATCACGATGAATCTCAAACGTCAATGTTTCGTTCTTCACCCATGCAGCGTAAGGAACCAAAGTGATCCCCTTCTTCAACGCATACTCCTGATGAAAAGTCTTATCTGCTTCAATAGCATACACATGGAAGGTCTTGTTCTGCTTAGGATACTGTTTCCTAAACCAAGACCCTATGCTAGAGCCATAGCTTCTAGCTCCAACATCAATATACAAATACCTGTTCTTAAAGCTTATATCCGCCATTGAAGGAAGGTACTTTATGTTCTTCACATTCCTTTTCAAAGTAATCCAAGGCTTTAAAGGCTCCTCCGAAATCAAAGGCTCAGCAATCTTAACCAAATCATGCTTATAACCAGGAATGTAACATTTTCCATTTGAATCGCCAAAATCAAATTTACCAGCACCATCACCACACTCTTTTTTCAAAACAATTTCACGTATATACGGTATTGAAGAATCAAAACCTTCTAAGCCATGCAACTTCACTACTCTGAAACAATGAAACAAATCAAGGAACGAATTAAAACTATACGTATCTTTAGGGTTTGAAAAATGGAACACTGCGAACCCTCCAGGTTTCAGCGTGCGGTCGATCTCCGCCGCGAAATCCGCCGGCTTCGCCGACTGCAAGAACGAATCCTCGCCGGAGAACACGAAATCGAAGGTCCTATTGCCGAACGGAATCCGTTCACCTCGGCCAAACTTCACAAGCGGCTTCACCCCCTTCCGCGCAATTCCGACGGCATCTTTCACGCCAATCTCTCTCAGCGCGGAGACATCGCGTCCGGTCGGGGTTTCCACGCACAGCGACTTCGACTGCAGCGAAAGGTAACCGCCGGAAATCAGGTCCTGAAAAGCTGACGAGTAGAACCGAACACCTTTGATCCAGTCCTTACTGGTGTAAAGCTCGGGCTGCAGCGATCCACCACCGGAGACAGACTCGACGGCGAGAGGACCGGTGCCGGCGATGACGAGGCTGAGAGTCTGTGGCAGAGAGAAAAAACAGAAGTCGCCGATGTTGCAAGACTCACCAGTAACAGCGATGATGTAAGCGAAACGAACGCCGATGATCAAAACGCCGAAAAGGAGAAACCGTACGAGAAAGTTCCGGAGAGAACTGGGCTTGCCTAAGGACTGTTCCATGCTAAAAAAGCGCACTTTTCTTTACCCTTTTTTTTCTCACAGAATAATCAATAACAAAAACATTTGGCGCACTTAAGAAGGAACGAAGATGGATTATGGATTTTCCTTTTATCGAGAGCAGAATCGAGCTGAAGTGTGGTTGGCGCCGACTAGGGTTTTAGGTTGGGTGGCAGAAATTGGGAAATAGAAAGGTGAGCGAGGGGCAAAACGGGAAGACATAATTCGCAAATGAATATGCGGTGGCTTTCTTTTCTACGTTGTTAGAGAGTGCTTGCTATGGAGAAACGAAGAGCGAGTTCATGACTCGGAGAGTGCGACTAGGTGGCGGTGGTGGTGGTTTTTGCAGAGAAAAAGGAAACGCGTATGAAAAAGCAAACCGGATTGTTCTGCGTGGATAAAGGAAGAAGAGCGAAGGAATCTAATATTCTCTTTTCCGCAAATGGCTCAGAGACTTTTTAAAATTGCAAGAATGCCCCTGCCACGTCACTCTTCTTTTTCCTCCTTTCTTACTGTGACAGAGACAAATGTAACGTGGTTTCGGAGGGTTAGTCATGTCCACGTAGGCAATGCGAAAGTGTTTTTGATATTTTTTGTTTGTGCTGTTTTCTTTTGGAAAAATGATTCTTTGACACACCTAAATTTTTTACATTCATTTCACACTATTCTTACTTACTTTTTTCTCTCTTCTTTCTTGAAAAAATACAAAATTTTACATTTTTAAGACTATTTTACCTTTATACTCTGTGTCAAATGAATGTAGAAGTGTGTCATGATATCATTTCTCTTTCTTTTGCTTCCTGCTGGGTCCATCTTTCATGAATCGTGTTATAAAATGTTTGATATTATTGTTCACACTGCCAATATTCGTGTTGCATAAGATAGATTATTTAAAAAATATTGCAAATATTTTGGTGTTTAAATCAATTTTCGTGAAGCATCTAATGTCAAAGATTGCAAGCAAAGGAAGCAAACATAAGATGATGTTATGGTTTAAAGTGACATTGTCTTGATTGAGATGTTATTAATAATCTTATGAATGAAAAATACATCAATGTTAAGTACAAAGACTTGTATTTATTACAGATCCAGAAAATATGCACATGGTCAAATATTAAATGTTTTAAATTTATCTTGACTAAGTAGTTGATGTTTGGATACTTGAAATGCTTACAATAGAAAGACTCAAATGTTGATATCTAATAAAATATATATACTTACTATGGAAGGTATCTATTAGTATTTCTTAATACATATTTATTTCATACGTAAATTTATTTGTTGATTTGCTGTCAAAGAAATTAATTAAATAATTTATTATAACTTTTATTTATAATCTTATGAATATAAATTGCTTAAGATATTAATTTATTTATAATTACCTTTTATTTGATAACTCGTATTTTCATTTGTTGATTTTATGAAAATTTACTATAATTTTATTTTGTAGGTGAGTGGACGAATTTTGTATTTCTAGAATGAATATAATAACTTATTGTTAACATACTTAAAATAATATATATTTAAAATAAATAAAAGTTGAAATAAATTTATAATTCACTCACTGTTAAATATGAAATTTCTGATCTTACACTTGGATATGCATTTTAAAATCTATGCAAAATAAGGAAATTGTATATCAAAATAAATAGAATAATATTAAAGCATCAACTGATTTTTTAAATTCTGCAATTTTTGTATATATAATTTATATAATAAAATATTTAAAATTAATTGTTGGATTAATATTTATTAGTACACATCAAGTAGAATAAAATATAGAGAGAAAATAATTTATGTATACATTTATAATAAATCTTTGATGTAAAGTTTCAATCTTCCCTTGGTGTATTTTCTAAATAAGTTTGATTTTATAATAACCATTTCAAACTTGTTAAAAGTACCACTCTTGATTAAAATATCAAGTTTCGATAATTTTGTCTCTTTCAAATCTATTTTTAAATCAAGTTGCAATAGTTTATATTAAATTACCTGTTATTAAGTATCACAACTTAAATTAGTATTATTACAAATTAAAGAAAACAACGTATATATCTAAAATTATTTATCATAATACAATTTACATATTTAAAATACGTAAATATTTAATTCAGTAAATTTTGGAAAACTCAAAACTGTTACTACCTATTAACATTTACAATTCTCGTGACGAAGTGAGAGGGCATTGTTGGCATTATATTTGAGCGGTGAATCACTTTTTGAGTACACTGTACACATGAATAGAACCAATCAACGTTGAACAAGGAAAGAATATTATTATATAGCCGTTAAAGAGTGTTAATGACTGAATTACCCTTACTTCCGTGATCCGCCGGCACGTCCTTTGAGACCTCCGTTGGATGGGAGTGGTTGAGCGAAACGGTGTGCAGATGAAGAGAGCGACGGCACACCAGTCACGTGTAGCTAGTTTTGGACGTGGAAAGTTGGTTGATGTACCTCAATTCCAATGCATTTGGATAAGTTAGGTTTAGAAATTCACACTTTTCATAGATATTTAGTAAAAAAAACACTCATTTGATAAAAGGAATTTTGTGTATTCTTGAATAATATAACATTTTAAATATGATTGTTTTTTTTTTAAATAAATTCTTGAGTTTAAATATTTGGAATAGAAAAGGTTTAAAGCATATTCTACTGAAATTACTGAATGAAGATTTTGTTTCGTATTAATAACCATTTTTCTTTTATTTTGTGGTTGAATAATGACATGTACTGGACGTTCATATAATATCGAACATATTATATTTATACTTTCAAAATTAAGATTGAATTTCAGTCATCATATTAAATATTAATCAAAATAAAAATTATGTATTTATACACACATCAAATTAACACATAATAAGTCATAAGTAATTAAAAAAAATCAATTACATTCAAAACTTTTGAATTTTAGATATGTTCAAACACCGAAAAAGAAAAAGAAATTTAGAACAATAATATAAACAAACTTGTATACATCAAACTTAAAATATATGTAAGAGAGTTTTTTTTATAATAAAATTCATGAATAAATGCCATTCTCTTCTTAGATCCCGTAAGAATCTTTTTCTCTTTAATCATTTAAGATTTTAATAAGCACTTTTGAGTTTATCTAGTTTCTCCTCTTGAGATCACATCAGAAAGTTAAAAAATCATAAAATTATCTTCTAAGTATTAATTACGGCCATTCTTTGATATGAGTATTTTTTTTTTAATTATCATTTTTTAATTGTTAGGATAGAAATTGAATCCACAATCTCTCCCATACTTATTTCCAAATTCATTAAGCTAATCTTATAACTCTTAAGTATTAGTGGGACAACCTCTTTCACCCTCCTTTCTAACTTTACCACCAAGCCACCTTATAACCTCTCTTCATTAATGACATAATTCTACTAAGATCAGTCTCATAAAATTTATGTAGGTTCTTTAGTCAAATAGTATATGATATAAATGTTTAATGAAATTATTTTAATATATGTAGACATTTCTCAACTTACATGATCTTTTGATAAAGTGACATTATCTATGATTAATAATCACACAATTGAAACATTTACTCATATGATTGTTTCTATTACCATTTATTAACAGTTAAAAATTTGTTTTTTTAGGCATAGTACACTCGAGTGTTGAGTCTATTCATTTTAACATTCAAATATATTTTGGGAGTTCAATTTTATTTCAAAATCAAAGTTGGGTAAACAATATATTTCATGCATTATTAGTATTATGTTTGAGTGATGTCAATTATCCTATGATGAAAACCAAATGGTAAAAAAAGTTACACGATAACTATTAGCTGTGATTTTTGGCTTAGTAACAAACACTCAATTCAATAACATAATATATTATTCATAAAAGATTTTAAACATTCATAACAATATATAAACATTAAAATGATTTCATAAACTTCTAAATATAAATAGATATGACATATATTAAACAAATTCACATAATCAATTTAGTCAGTCATGATTGATTCACCCTCATATTGAATTATTCTAATTGCTTCATTTAATAACTTTTTTTTAGAAATAATCAATTAAATGCATATATATGTATTAAACTTACTTGATATAATCCTTTATTTTGGATAATTGATTATTTCCATGTCCATTACTTAAAATAAGTCTCCGAAGCACAAAATAATTGAATTTTTCATAGAATATAATTGATTAATTTGTTCTGAGACTTTCACTAATATTTTTCTCAGAAGATAAATCACCCAACATATTTATGCATTTCTATAGAACATACTCAAACATAAATAATTAATTCCTGGTACGTGAGAGTTTTCCTTTTCTTTTTGGTTAAGTTGAATACTTTATCACATATGTTAACTTAGGTCTAAAGAAGTGTATATTCATATATTTGAAAATGCATAAAACTTTTCATGAAAACACTGAAATGGAGAAAATGATTTAATTTAAAGACATTTAAGAAAAATAGATTTGAAAAATGGAAAAAGAGAATGATTCAAACTCTTCTTCCCCCTTACTTTGATCTATTTATCATTGCAAGTGTTGATTACAAAAGAAGCAACAAAATCCTCTCTTCCTCTACATAAATGGTAAATATGTTATCAATTAACCTATACATTCATGTTAATTACCTAGAATCTTGTGAAAAATCTTAATTAGCTCCATATAGTATAATTTTTCAGTGTGCATAATCTGGTACAATGCAGTGTAGGATCACATAGTGTAATTAGGTTACACAATATGATGGATTTTCCAAATTCACTACCATTTCTATTAAGTCCTAAACTTTTCACGAAGCAACTATCATAGATAAACGTAAGAGACAAACTGACTCGGTATTTGCTCATAATGCACACATGTAATTGCCAACGTATTTATTTAATTATTGAGTTAAAACTTTTAAGGTGTTAATTATAACTTGACTTTGACTAAAGACATCTTTGTGTAAGTTCCAACTAGCAATGTTGACCCAACCTTAATTAGGTAAGACTATTGGCTCAACATTAGTTTATGCCTATACATCTTAGATTTACCTTAATCCAAAATTTTGTATCCAAGTTAGAGAATCTTTAACTAAAACCTTAATTAATTAAATTATTTTTTTACTAATATCAATGGAACATGTTTTGATCAATAGTCTTTCAATTAGTTTGATTGAGACATCTTTAAGTAAGACTTAATTCGATTCTGATCGAGTTTGATTAGAATTAACTTTGATAAAAAATATAGTAATTGGAGATTGAGTAAGATCTTCATCAATAAAAGAATAAATTATATACATAGACTTATTAAACTAAATTTTATGATGAGATAAAGATGAACAATTTTTAAAAATTATTTGTTAATATTGACCTAATCCATTATAATTTGGATAAAGTCGATCGTATTTATCCGTTGTATTAATTAATAAAGGCTGGGCTGAGTGAAGGAAAAGTTGGCTTAATTGGTTAAGAAACATTGTGAAAAACATCATAAATTTAACGGTTAACACTGAAATGCGGTGTGGGAGCCAAAGGAAGGAAAATTCTATGTTTCCATCAACATTCTCTCACTTGAAGAACATACCATGTTAGACTTTTAGATCACGTCAAAGGGTGCATTGTTTACATCAAAGGATAAGATAATGCTTGAGTTCAACTCATCCACAAATAAGGCATATCAACACGTGCTTTCCACAAATAGTTGTATTATTTCCTTTTGTATATTGAGGTTCCACCTCAAGATTTTATCTTTTCATTATATGGCCAACTACTTGGATTTTAGTGTTTTTGTTGAATTGAATTATGTACACCATTAGTTAAGAACAAAACTGAGTAGCCAAGTTGCCGAATTTGGGAAAAGACGTTGTCTCATAATTGTTTTTGGCAGTTTTTCAATTAAAAGGCCTCACGTGGCATGGATGAGAAGGCCTGTCTCTCTCATACAGCTATTTATATTCCCTCATCACATATCAAAGTATGCAGCAAAATTAGGCATTTTTCCAAGGCTTTAATTTTACAACTCAAGCTACATTGTATTAGGAAGCACGAGCCTTACCAAGGTTGGTTTCTGATATTGACAAGTTTAAAGTTGCTGATTGCTTCAGAACAGAGTTGATCCCTCTGCATTTGTCGGAATGGGAAAGGTCTAAAAATGAAGCCATGGACTATCTGTATGATTGTTTCATGACATGAACAAAGAATTCCTTGACTATAATGCAGAGAATCCATTCCATAATTAAAGTCATCACATACATATATACTCCTTCATCAACTAAACATGTACAAGACCAAAACATTCATTCGTATTCAGGAGATGCTTTGTGAGGAAATCAAAAGGCAAAGTATGTATTTTCTTATTGTCATCATTCTCAAACACTATGTGCCACTTAAGATGACAGAGGTTGATATAACTGGTTATTTTGGTACTCAAACTTTATTTTTTTTCATTAATGACACATATTACGTTTTTAATTTCACATATAGTATATTGTTTGTTATATTTACTTATATAATTTGAAATGTTTTTATAAAAATTAAAATTCAAAATTCGTTTACCAAGAAAGCAATTATGTGAATCGTTTTAATTTTGTGGAATTTATTTTTACTTTTTACTTTCAAATCTTTTCCACTCTTTCTCTTCTCTCCTTTCTCTTTGACCTAGCAGCCACTCCCCTCTCCTTTTTCTTCTTCCTGTATTAGTCCTTCTTCTCCTCTGATCTTGTGGCACTCCATCACCACAATACCCAGTTTTTGATTAAATTTGCATGATTAGATTTTACATAGTTATATATATATATATATATATATATATATATATATATATATATATATATATATATATATATATATATATATATTTATTGGTTTGGTTTGGCCTGTGAGAAAAACAGTGAAGCATTGATTTGAAAAGCATGCGAGGGAAAAACAGTGAGGCTTATTGAAAACTATTGAGTCATTGAAGAGTTTGGAAAATCATTGAAGGTTTGAATGATTTTCGTAACATGGTGAACAATTTTTTTTTTTTAAATTATTGAAAACCATTAAGTTGTTGAATAGGTTTCAATGCAGTTTATGCACTATGAGTTTTACAAAGAATGGTTCCATGAGTTTTACAATGAATAGTCAGAAATTGCATTGGTATCAGAAGCCAAATATATGGAGACTTTATATGGAGACTTTAGGCAAAAGTTTTGCACAGGTAGGTTAACTATGAAAATGACATTCATTTTGAAGTGTAGAATATCGACTTCTCCTTGTCTTCTCCGAGCTGATGCGGTGGATCTCCTCCTTTTCCCTTGAAAAGAACTCTCTCCTCGATAAGATGACGCACCTCAAGTTAGAGCCATATCTACATAAACACAATAATCTTAAAAACAAAAAAATAAAAATTAATACAAACTTAAAATAAATATTTCAAATAAAATTAGTACAAATTTAAAATCAACATTTGAAATAAAATTAATACAAATTAAAAATAAATATTTAATATAAAATTAATACAAATTTGTTGTAATTGGAGGAAATATCTATAAAATATTTTTAATTACAAAAAATATCTATAGAATTTTTCTAATTAGACAAAATATTTGTAGATCTAATAATTTATTTTGCAAAATATATTGTTTGCTTATTTTTCTTTTTAGAATATTAGACCTTTTTATAATATTAAATTATTACAAATATAATCTTCCTAAGAGAAAATATTTATAGAATCTTCTACATTAGTATATTGTTTCCCAATTTTCCTTTTTAGAAAATTAGACTTTAAAAAAAAATTAAGTCACTATCTTTTTCAAATACAACAAAACAATCTTCATAAACATAATCTTCAAAAACAACAAAATAAATAAATAAACATCATAAATTAATTCAAATTTTAAACCGGATTTTCAATAATTAAATAAAAAATTGTTCACCGAATTTTCAAAACCATTGAGACCTTCAAGGATTTTCCAAACCTACTCAACAACTTAATATTTTCAATAATTTAAAAAGAAAAATTGTTCACCAAATTTTGAAAACCATTCTTTAACAATTTTCAAATTCATTCAACGACCTAAGAGTATTCTCTCACCTATTTTGTTAACTAATTTCATTATTTAGGTATATCAATTATGTAGGGAAGATCAAAATAATTCAACCATGATGCTTAAATGTAATTTCTTTATAAATTAGGTTGTGGCTTTTTAATGATATTATGTAAATATTATTGATTTTCATGATATTGATATTAGTCTTTATTAATGGTCTGATCAAGTGAGATTCGATATCAATAATAACTCATCCTCAAGTGAATATAACATTTTAATTATATCTGATCATTTAATTTATAGAGTTAATTATATAAAATAGTTATATTAAATATTAATATAAATGATAGATTTAATTTAAATTAAATTAAAATTTTTATTTTAAAATATAATTTTAATTTCGATAAAATGAAATATATTGAATTTTTGTAGAAAACATTTTTTATATGATTTTTAATAATTACTTTTATAATGAACTATGATTTTGTAAAGTTTATAATTAATTTTTTGCAAAGAAAAAAGTGATCACATGAAAATTAAAAATTAAAAATTCGTACATTTGTTTTACTAAATTCTTGCTATAATGGCAACATCTAGTCGCGTTAAATATGAATGGATTTAAAAAATAAAATAAAAAGCCTAACCGTTTTTATATGTGTAACCAAATTTCGTACTTGAAATCCAGCCAGCTGATTTAGTTAATTTGATTTCAGAAAGTATTCAAAAAATCAGTTTATAAGGTGAGGTTTACACCTCACTTATATATTATAATTTAGCTTTATCTCTAGTTGATGTGACACTTCTAACAACTACTATTATTAAAAAATATGTGAAGTGAGTCAAATTAAAACTGAATTTAATTAAATTATATAAAAAATAAAATGGGTTAGAATAAAAATATCCTGAATAGTTTTATGCATTTGGTTTTTCGGAAAGAAAAATCTGGTAAGAAAATCACAAATTTTATAAAATATATGCATAATAAAGCTATAGAAAATTCATTTGAATATCAATGAGAAAAAGGCTATTTTGAATGACCTTAAAGTGAAACACTAATATGCTTTTAGGCATTGAGTTTGATAAGATTTAAGATGCATATAAGAGAAAATCGTCAAGAGATTATTGTTGGATAAATTTTGCCAATAACAATTTATACGAAGCTTGAAAATAAAGACTAATAAATATTTGGATGAAATTAAATAATGTTTTTATAAGAAAAAAAAATTAAAATAATGTATTTATAAACTAAAAGTTGTATTATATTTAAAAAAATTAATTTATAAAAACTTTCTAATATTGTTTTTCAAACATTTTGATCATGGCACACCAACCAAAAAGAAAAAGCGTCATGTGAAGATTCAACCACTTCAATAAGTTGAATGGAGAAGGTTCAGAATATATACATGAAACAAAGTTTATTTTCTTTTCAGCACTTCTTGTATTACTAAGTGCATCTCTGTAGTAATTAAAAGACTAAAATATCCTTTTCACTGTTGTATACCACTAGTGTCATTAGAATGACAAGAAATAAAAAGTTCACCTTTATCTTATTAGAAAATAGGCATACCCACTCGTGTTTAGATCTCTTATTATTTCAAATATTAATTATTTATTACTTTTATAAAAAAGAAAAATTATGAATATAAACTTAATATTTTAAAATATTTAATATTAAAAGGATATACATATCTACTTGGATATCAGATTCTAACACATGTTTTCATGTGTCAAGACATTCTTAGACCATTCAACAATTTGATCATTTTGAAGGACCTGATCAAATCTATATTGGCAATGGGAGGGTTTGCGTCCTTGGTTCCGGTTGTTCTTGTTTTAAGCATTTCATTAATCTCACTACTTTGTTTTACTTATATAATTTGTTGCATGTTCCATCATTTTCTTTAATTTTTCTCAGTATTAGTAAATTTGCCCTTGATAATTGTGTCTATTTTGAGTTTTTTTTCCTCAATATTAGCTGTAAGTGGGTTTCTAGTGTAAAAGAAAATGTTGATGGAACTGTGAATAAATATAAAGCAACTGGTTATAAAGGATTTAATCACGAAACATTTTCTCCTGTTATTAAACTAGTTATCATCAAAATAATCTTTATTGTTGCTTTTGATTAATGGATGGGAACTATTTCATTTATACGTTAACGGCTAAAAAATAATTTTATGTCTAATTTAATTTCAAAATATTAATTTAAAATCTATTTTTTAACATGTCATTGTTAAAGTTTATCTTAACCAGAATTGTGTTTGTGTGTATATCATTCCATTAACTATTGGATTGTTATAAGATCATTTATTAATGTTTAGTCTCATTTATTAATGTTTAGTCTCATGCACGAGACATATATATGTCGGTGTGAAAGAGGTGTGTTGAAAGTTTCACATTAACTAGAAATAAGATAAATTAGAATATATGTGGGAACAAACATCACCTTATAAATTAGTTTTGTGTGGTTGAGTTAGACTTAAAGTCCACTTTTCATGGTATCAAAGCTATTGTTAGAATCTATCATAGCGAGATTTGTTGTTTATTAGACATATTGTTTCACTTGCTATCATACAAATATTAGACCATCCATTAATGTATAATCATATGCTCGAGATGATATACCTCGACATAAAAGGGTACGTTGAAAGTCCTATATCAACTAAAGATAAAATTAATTTAGAGTATATATGTAAATGTAAACCTCACTTTTATGAGATTTAGTTAAACTTAAAATTCACTTCTTAACATTAAGAATTAATGTCTTTCTTAATGGCACTCTTGATCACATTATGTAGATGACTCAATCTCGTGCATTCAGATAAGTCTTTGGTTTGCAAACATAATAAAGCAATTCTGTTGAATTAAGAACCACTGCACCTACTCACTAGATTCTTTGTAAAATTAAGGACATTTGCATTCATGATAATGACTTTAAATAGCCACGTAATAGATCAAGGTCATTCTACATACTTGAAAAGAAAAAGAAATGCCAACAGCCACACCAATCTGCCAGCTGTTATGGTACATAAAAAACAAAACAATAGGAATAATACACTAACAACTCACTCACCAACAACTGTGCACAAGACAACTCATAAAACAAAAAGCATGAAATAAAGAGAATTACAATCAAACCCCTATGAATTTTAAGTTTATCCAACAAAACTCTCTTATAAACTAAAAATTTTCCTTCCTTCATCCTTTATCGAGTTTACTCCTTCTATAAAGAGTTAAATTCTTTACTTTCATTTTGGTCATTCTCTTTCTTCATCTTGGCTGACTTCTTAATAACTTTGGATGACTTCTTTTTTACTTTGTCTGACTTCTCAGTAAGCTTGGTCAACCTCTCCACAGGGTTGTCTGTGCTATTTATTGAGCTCTGCACCGGGCTATCAAAGCACCTTCATTCTTTGTACAAGATTTCCACCATCAATGTCGACCTCTCCTTGCTACTCACCAAGCTGTTGTCATCACTTGTCGAGTTATGCATTGCACTGTCTATGTTTTCTACATGCTTCTCTAAGCTATGTAAGTTAACCACATCTAACATCAAGCTCTCCAATTCCTTCAGCAATAAGCTATCCAGGAACCTTCAACAATGAGCTACTTTACCTCCACAATAAGATGTCCGAGTTTCGCACCTACTCTACTGGGCTTTCTGAACTTTCCACTTGCTCCTCCGACCTCTCCAGCAAACTCTTTACTCGTTCTTTCGAGGTCTCCACCAAGCTCCCATTGTGTTTGGCTCGTGATCTCTATGCCATCGCAAAATCCGAATCCAACTCGATATCTGGTCTCCATAACTCTGCACAATTCGAATGCAACTTGACATCCAATCTCCACGATTCTACACACCTCAAACGCAAATCGACATCTAGTCTCTAGTTCTTCACAAAACCTGGATGCAAATTGGCATCCGATCTCCTTGACATCAACAGGAGCCCTACAACCTCGTTACCTGATATTTGTTCTCCATTATTGCCGAGTTGATTGACCACCTTCTCCACTCAAGTTATGACTCAGTTATCCATTCCTTTTGCTCCATCTTCATATGCTCTTCATATGCTCAAACTCTCCTATGAGAACTTGTATAATTTTCTTCGTCAGTTATGACACACTCATTTTGTTAACAACTTTTATTATCTTTCTCATTTTCTTTTTCCAAACACTTAAGCACTCACTCTCTCTTCTTTTTCTTTTTCTCTAAACTCTGATACCACCTTTTGTTGAATTGAGAACCGCTGCACTCACTCATTAGATTATCAGTAAAACTGAAGAAATATTTCACATTTATGGTAATGGCTTTAAATAGCCACGTAATAGACCAAGGATCATTTTACATACATGAAAAGAAAAGAATTGTCAACCGCCACACCATCAGCTATTATGGTACACAAAAAAACAAAACCCAGCTCATTAAACAAAAGGCATAACAAATCCATGATATTAAAGAAGCTCTTAGACAATAGTTTGATAAACTAAAGTTAAATCTGTAGCAACATGGGTTTTAGTCCATCAAGTGTGATCCTTCTTTATTTGTTTGTCAACATAATTTACAAGTTGTTTATATTCTGGTTTATATTGATAAAAATTATGGGAGTTCTATTAGAAATTATGGGAGTGAAGATAAAAAAGTATGGAACACATACAGAACATTGCAATTTGAATCACCAAAGCCCTGACAATCGGGAAATGCTATGATCATGAAACTCAAGGCTGCTACTTCCTGCACCCAACTTTTTTCTTTCTGCACCAGCATTAAAGTGATAATTCCTAAATTATACCTCATAAAAATTATAATCAAAGTCCCTACACCTCCTTAATTCTAAAGTTTTTCAGAATAGATGTAATCCCTACACCTCCTTAATTTTAATGTTTTTCAAAGTAGAGGTTTTGGAAGATACTTTTAGATTAGAAAATATCATTCGGAACATGTATTTCAAAATATAATTTTTTTTATCTGGGTGTTTTGAAAAATATTTTAGGAACCGAAAATGTCTTTCAGAACATATGTTCAAAATTCTTTTTTTATATACTAAACACCCACTTCCAATTTTTTTCTTTTTGAAACGTATATTTTGAAAGATATTTTTAAATTTAGAAATATTTTCTAAATCACATAATTTGGATAAAAAATTATATACCAGAATAAGTGTTCTACAAGGTAAATACTTTTTGAAGCACCCATTCTAGAAGTTTTCTTTTAATATTATCAAATATAAGTTTTATAATTTATATTAAAATATTTGAACTTGGATACGTTGAAATTTAACAAAATTTTAATTATTTCCTAAATTTAAATATTTTTAATTAAACTTTTATTTAAAAAATTTATTGGATTAAAAGAGGATGATGTATTCATGCATTACTAAATTATACATGAGTTTTATACAAATATTTTAGAGAAACAAATTCTAATTATTAAAACATATTTAAGACAGTTGTATTTTTTGTTTATAGATTTTATTTGCGGGCGTTTCACCTGAATCTTTAAGGGTTCATTTTGTACTTCTAAAATTTTCTAAAATACTTGTAATGCTTTCCATTAACACATGATTAATTTTTAGTAAAAGTAGAAAAATCTTTTGACCAATATGAAACGTAGAAAAACCAGAAATAACAGAAATATGAAACGTAGAATAACCAGAAACAACAAGAACCCTAAATCAATTTCACCAGAAATTGCAAACTCCATAGACGCACAAAGCTTCAACCTCCATCGTAGTTCGGTCATCTTCATCGCGATCTCCTCTCGCGCCTCCATGGGAACTGGCCATGGAGTGTGGCTGCGCGACTCTACGGCGACAACTTTTCGGTAGTGGCGACCTTGCGGCGGCGCGACATGGTGAGATGATGAAATTATGGTCTACTGTTTGGAGGAGATGATGATTTGTCAAGGTTGTTTAATGTCACATGTGCTTGGTGAATACATTGACCATGCCACATAACCCATACTAAACTACCGTTTATCCAATTTGACGGCAGACCTCTAATTACTTCAATTTTACAAGGACCCAATTGATACGCCGAAAAGAAAGGAGACCTATTTGAGATTCCGAACCAAAATAGGAACCTACCGAGACATTAAACCTACATTATTTTAATGAATTAATAATACTTAACATTACCTAAAAAATATTTTAAATTTTTAATATCAATTTTAAATAATTTTTTTTTCATAAATTAAATTAATTCATACAAATTAATTCATCCTACACTTCATTAATTAGAGAGTATTTCGAGAAATTGGAGGTACAGAACAAAAACCTTTGAGGTATAGGATAAAAAAGTTCGTAACTTTTAAGTTATTTAAGACAGTAGAGTCTTATTACCTCGGTTGTCTACTTAAACGAGGTAATAACTCCCCTTCCACAACCTTCTCACCACCACCATCCTCAACTCCCACCAAACAAACTTAACCTTAGACTCACCATCCTCAACTCGCTCCGCGCCACTGCCTCTACCATTGGTCGTCGCTGTTGCCTCCACTGTTGGTCGTCACCGTTGGTCATTGCCGCTGCCTCCACCGTTGGTCGTCGCCACTGCCTCCACCACTGATCGTCGCCACTGTCTCTACTTCTCTCACGCGAACTACGTTGTTCGTTGTCGCCTTTGGCTGTACGTCGTCGACACCGGCTATTCGTCACTGTCTTCAGTCGTTCGTCGTCGCCTTCAGCCGTTTGTTGTTGCCTTTAGCTGTTTCGCCACCGCCTCCGTTGTCCCAAATAAAAAAGAAAAAGAAAATATTTTGAAAAGCAAAAGTCCTAATTTTCTAAAAAAATAAAAAATAAAAAAAAGGCATCTATAGCCTCAGTTCGAAACCAACCGAGGCAAAAAACTCACACATACTGCCTCGGTTCAGAACCGAGGCAAAAATGTTACCCCTTTTTGCCTTGCCTATATATACTTCGGTTCAGGAACCGAAATCATAAACCCAAAACAACTGAAGCAATAGTCCTTCGTTGCACTAGTGTTATTGGCAATAAAGAACCAAATTGAACAACCCGTTGAGGAAGCACAAGAATAATTGCTACTGTCTACAATAATTAAAGAAAATAATGTGATAAAGTGTTAGAGAATGGAGGGTCTATGAGAGAAGAAAGGGAAAACAAAGGACTTAACTGCTAGTCAGTTAAGTGGGTTTGGGAAAGAGGCCTATATAAGGACCTCTTTGTTGTATCAGTTAGGTGGTTAGACATTTGTTGATTTGTTGACTAGTCATAGCACCTGGTGAAGGAGGTTAAGCTCCTGGAATATTATGTATTCTTGTTTCTTTCTTGAAATACACACCCATTATTCATCTCATACTGTGTGGTGTTTGTTTCTGTGAGCGTAAGATGTGAGTGAGTTAGATTTCTTGCCTGAATCTCTAACATAAAGTCTACTGGCAGAACAAGTTTATGTATTATCAATAATAAGCCAAAATTCATCCTTCATAGCTAGCCTTGTTTATGAGAGAAGGTTTTTTAAGTTCTGACACAGCCTTTCAAAGCCCTTTCTGACACTAATAAAAGAAATAATAAGATGTAGGAAGAGATTGATGAGGGTAGGAAGCAATTGCCTAACCTGATTGTTAATCTCATTATTACTTTAACAACAATTGTCAAACTGCCCATATGCTTGCCCTATAAACATCTCAAATCCCGTCACAATGGTGACTCCTTCTTCTGCTTCTTTCAACAGTCTAATCATCTTGGATGTGTACACAACATAAAAAACTAGGGAATAATGTTTCAAAGCATGCTGCATAAAAAACAAATGGAAAGTTATCATATTAGTAATAATTTTTGTGAGATCAAAAAATTAAATAAGCCTTCTCAGACACCAATAAACATATTTCATCTTAATAGAAAACCAACTTCTTCAGCAAATGGAAGAAGATATGATTCGCAATAATAACATATCAAATTGAAAACTTACACCAGCAATGTTTCATTTGCACTCTCACTGCATCACTTGTGCTCTTTTTTATCAGTGGCAGCTCACGAATCAAGTTATCATCACATTCACATTCTCCGTGTTATTTTTAAATGGGAATGAAGTTTTTTAAGCATATACAACATGTACATTACGTGTTACACTCTTTTAGTTAAAATTATTTTTCTACTTTACATAATTTAATTACAATTTAAAATTTAATTGAGTTCAATACAAGATTTAGAAATAAAAGCTCTAAAATTCAATGCATCCATATTAAAGTTAGATATTTATAAATTTAAATAACTTTATTAAAATTATATAATTATTTTGTTACTTTAATGTTTTTTATAATTTAAAGAATAGAAAGTTTGACATAAAACTATCAAAGTTAACTTACAAAAAATGACATGCAATTGTGCCACAAGGGTAATTTTGCCATTTATTATTACTTGCATCACATGGCATTATTCTGTGTCTACCAAAGACAGGATAGGACAAGAGCTTACTGAATTCATATCATGGTGTATTTGGAAAAACTTATTTAGAACTTTAGGTTTATCTTATGACATAAGCCCTTATGCAAGTGTTTGGAAGAGCAGATGAAAATGGTTTACGGCTTATCCATAAGCTAATTTTTGTTTATTCCAAGGAGCTCTTCAAAATAACTTACTAATATGAAAACAATTTAACCTTAATTTTTCTCTTTGGTTATCAAAATAACTTAAACAGAAGCAATAAGGGATAAAGCAGTGAAATGAAGGACCCCATGTTGGTCTGTTATACAGAACATAGAGAGCCCCATAGGAGAGTTGGAAACAACACCAGAACTGACATGTGCAGCGGATTCGCCAGAAACAGAGTTGCACTTTACCAGCATTCTTGTTTGATCACATGTTCATTTTGAACTTCTAGTGACAGAAAAAATGGTGGGTCTCTCTGTATCATCGAGAGCCGATGATTCCTATTCACAGTCATGACTCCCACAACACAAAAATGCCAAATAGCAGCCACTGGCCACTTCTACACCAGTGCAGTATTAACAACTACGTTTGCCAGTATGAATTACATACCTAAGTATGAAAGGAACTTTCAATTTGGGTGGAACAATATCTCAAAAAAAGTCAGCTTCTTCAGCCATCTTCAACAAAACTCTTCTAATCGGAAATTACCCCACTCCATGTTTATAACCTATAACATTTAGAAATAAATAATCAGAGCATGCTTCGACACCAGATAGAAACACGGTAAAGCAACTCTTTCACAAGAAATCAAATCTCACATTCATAACCCACATACCATATCTCCAGATTTTGGTATAAGTGTGCCATTTTGGAATAGCATATGCACGTTCTACATATGCTGCATTTCTCCCAATACCAAGAATCACAACAGCAATTACATCCTGATTGTAGAATCTGCTTCCAGCTAATGTTCCAATGGTATCATTAACCTACATCAAATCAGCAAGTTAAGTTTCATTTACAGTTTATATATTAAACCACCAAGAATGACTTAAAATAAAATAAAAATGACATAATAAAATCTTGTAACTCAAAAAACTCAGTCAGACACATTGGAAATCGTCATACTCAAATCCTAGCCATAAAATATAAATAAAAAAAGAGAGAAGAGTGAGACTAAATAGAGCAACAATTAGGATATCCATCCCAATTTTTTCCATGGACTTGGTTAGCTCTCCCACCACATCTTCACCAACCTACAAACAAGTAATGAAGGAGTATCCATGCTCACTAAGAGATCAGAGAAACAAAAAGAAATTCACTCTCTAAAAAAAATGAAAGATCTTATGGTTAGGATGCTGTTTTGAATTATAATGAGGCAAATAATGATTGTATTATTGCAATATCTAGAGACTTGCAAAAATTTATACAACAAGAGAGAGTGAATCGTTCAAATATCTGGACTGTACATCACAGTGTAATTAAGATGAGTGACAGGAAGAAAATAGTGCCTGCACAAGTAAAATTGAATATCGAAAAATGCTAACAATAGGCTTTATAACACACAAAAGCTTGCAAATCTAAGATAATTTTATTTGTAGGAAATCCAAACCCCAATCCAAAACGATGAGAGAAAACTCTAAGTGGAAGATATACATAGGAATAACATTATATTAGATGTACCTAGATTGGAGAACTCCTCGTGAAACTTGATTTACATCAGTGATCTCATTGTACCAATGGGGATTGGACGTCAAACAGATCGGACGTCCGCAAAACCATAACGGTCTAATCACGCTATCCTTTCGCTTGCCATCCAGATAAACAACAACTATGAGGTTGGTCGGTCAAACCGCCAGCTAACCAGGACACCTGTAAGGACCGGCCGGTCGAAAGGCCAAACTTCGGGAGACCGGCTATGCCGCTAATTAACGAGGTTTAAGGTAAGTTATGGTCAAAAGCTATTGGGCTAAATTTGGGCTGTGATTAACTTTTCACTAATCCCAAACTCATAGCGAAAACTATAAATACAGATACAGGGTGAGTAGTAGATAGGTGGCATTTACTGCATATTTATTAATGTTATATTGAAAAGCGCCATTGCTCTCTGACTTTGACATCGGAGAATCTTTCGCAGGTCTCCCACCCTAGAGAAGGAAATCGAGAAATAAGGAGCGAAAACTGGACATTCAGGAGTCGAGAGGAGAAGGACGTGGAGGTATTGGACGACTCAGCCCCTACAACCGAAACTCATGAAACTTGATTTACATCAGTGATTTCCCTGGCCTTTGCATCAATGAGTTAGAGTTGAAGATTTTCCTGAAAGAGATGCCATAAACAAAGTACATCAGAAATATCAATAAGCCAAAAAATTATAGTGTGAAAGCTACAAGATCATAACTAAATACAAGCAGATAATAATACTCGCTGTAGTAACCCCTTGTGCCAACGATCTCACGCAACAAATAACTCTAGGTATCATTCCATCTCCAACTTTTCTCTCTTCGACCATTTTCTTCACTCTTTTTATGTCACTCTTCTTCACCAAGCTGTTTGGATCGTTTCCATCCTCCAGAATCCCCGCCACGTCGTTCAGCAGAATCCGCTTCTCCGCGCCAAGCACTACAACAATTCTCCAGAAACAGTGTCGGCGTTAATGTTGTAGGATGTCCGGACTCGTCGGCAGCAAGGAAGGTGACGACCGAGATGTGGCTGCTGCGATGAAGGAGAGCAGCACTGCGGTGTCGACTCTGGCGACCTCGCCGACGAAGCCTAGATCAGCGGCCCTGGGGATGGGACGGGCGGTGAGGATGTAGCCATCGAGGCCGGAGAGACCTACGATAGTGGCCCCGGCCTTGTTCATGGCGGCGCCACCATACTGGAACCCTATGGTTTTGCCACAAAATTTCTGGAGCAAGGGGAGCGTTTTAGAGAGCATGTCGACTCGGTACTAACCTGGAGTGGTTGAGTCGGTGGCTATTTATGGAGGTTGAACCGAGTTGGCAAGATGTAAATAGCACGGTGGTGGTGGAGGCGAGAGGAAGGGAAGAAGGGGAAATATTTGTGATGGTTTTTAGCAATTAAGAAATATTTCTTTAATTTTACATTTTTCTTCTACACCGGTTAAAAGTTTAATTGGTATAAAAGAAATATTTCTACACCTATTTTCAATATAACTGGTGTAAACTTTTTGTCATTTATTACAATTTTTTATACCTATTTTAAGTATAATAGGTATAAAAAAACTTAATTTATTTATGATATTACCACCGCATGTCTTTTTATATCTGATGGATTTCAACAGTTATAAAAAATCGTAATAAAAAGTGAATTTTGTACTAGTGGGAGAGTGTTAAGACTTTGTTAAGTGTACCAAATCGTATCAAGTAATAATAAATGATAAGACCAAGTATCGTTTTTCAAGAGACTTACGACACTAGACAATCATGTGATTACTCAACTAATTAAGACTTTGAAGAACAATTTAGGGTTTTGAATGCAAAAACAAGAAAGTAAATATGAATGCAATTTTGATCAATTGAAGAATAACACAAAAGTGAATTATGTTTAAATTATGAGATGAATATGTTGTTGGGGTTTAGATTTCACCTAATCGCTCTCATGGATATATGAATTCTTCTTCTTTATTAATTGTTAATGTCACTTTCTAAAATACTTAAAACCCGATGTCTCGGCGAATAAAGCCTATCCTTAATTACTAGTTTACAATGTCTTGCATCCGTAATAATTAATTTTGCATTACGAATAGAAGCTTAAGACAACCAAGAGACCAAGCATTCTATCCCTATGTCTAGGCAATAGTTCCCATGGGAGAAATTCCCCACTTCTAGGTTTCGCTGTATGTGTCCATATCAAAGAAAACCAATAATCATGCCATGAATGAGTTAAACATAACAAGCATAGAGCAAAGGAGAATAACCCTAAAAATTAATGAAAGAAGCATAAATAAATTGGAATCAATCAAATACATGAGAGTTTAGAGGTTACATCTTCCCCAACAACAAATTGAATTTAGTTCCCCCTTGTCATGGAGAAACTAGATGAAAAATGGAATGAGAATGAAAGATAAACCCTAAAAACCGAAAAGGAGAGCTTCCGCATCTAATTCTACCTCTAGAGAGCTGAGAGAGTCTGAGTTTGTGTCCGTTCTGTCAAAAGATACTCCGTCTAAGACGTCCAAGTCCTTATATACAGTTGAATTGGATCATGAGCCAACGTCGTCAGCGCTCAATGCCCCCACTTAGGGTGCCTAGGCGAGCTTGCGAGAGAAATGAAGCTCAACGCCCCAAGAAGGGCGCCCAGGCATGGCACGGTTCTCGAGAACTGGCGCTCAACGTCCCGTAAAGGGCGCTCAAGCGTCCTGCGACTTCTGCAACCTTCTCTTCTGGTGCTCTTTCTGTCCTTTCTAAGTTCCAACTCCTTGATATTTTAATCCTCTTCAAATTCATTCAAATTTCCTACAAAATCAAGGGAATTAAGTGATAAAATCCTTAAGTATACCTTAAACTCTCTTATTCACACAAATAAGCTGAAAACATGAGTTCAAGCAAGCTTCTAAGTCAAAAAGAGTTGTTTTAATATCAAAATTATATAACAGATAACAGTATATTAAAAAAAGTTTGGAATTTAAGTTTATATGAAAGTTCTTGTGTGCTAGAAATGCAAGAGGAGAGGAAAAGTGAAGCGAGAATGAAGAAAAAAATAGATATAAAAAGAAAGATGTGTGCACTTACACATGAAAAAAGTTGTTTTCAGAGGAATCTTTGACCATTTCTTTTCTTTGTTTTATTAAATATTAAATAGTTTTAAATAGGGGTGATTTGAGAATTGTTTAAAAATTTGGATGTGTAGGATGAAGGGGTTGCAGGTGCAGGGTGAAACTCCTGAAGCTAAGAGGTATTTGGGACCTAAGTCCACACAATAGAAAGCCCATAAATATAAAGTATATATAACACATCTTACGAGGTATGCTAATAACTTTTATGAATTATTGTATTTATTGTTTATCGAAACATTAAGATGAATTGAATGCAGACACAATCGCTTACCTAATTCAAGAAAAACAAGTACTCAAGATAAGGACAAGTACCCTAGAGATTGAAGGTTGTAAGTGTTTGTAGCGTCAAATCTTTGTAGGATACACACTTGGTTCTGTAAGAACAAAAAAAAAAACACGTATTGACATGTGACATATCTTTAACATCATTGATATAGTATTAACAAACTATCAATTTTTCAAAAATCGAAACCTAATCGAAAAAAAAGAAATAATTAAATGAACCATTTGAAATTTTCTCACAAAAATGGAAACCAAAATATATTTAAATTTATTTCTTTTATTACAAGTAGTTTGGATGCGATGATCAATCTATGTCTAGTTTAAGTGATTGTAGATCATAATATTGTATTGTAGAATTGGATTTAAGAATGTTGAAATTTTTTATTGTTATTGCGTTTCTTTTTTAATCGCTATTATGACATGAGGAAATGAACCTATAAGTAGGAATGAGGCTAGATGATATGTGTGGGTTTAAGAGGAAGACTTCAATAGTTGCTTGACGTATAAATGTATCTTACATAGTGTAGTAATAGTCTCGATTTTAGTGTCAAGTTGTTTAACACTGACTTCTTATGAAAGACTAACTGAAGAGTCTATAATATATGTTTATATTTATATATGGTTTATGTTTTTTTGACCATAATTATTTAATATCTGAAATATATGAACTTTAAATATGAAATTACTCTCAGTTGTTAAAGATGGTTAGCGTGGATTTGGTTTTTCAAAATAGAAGCTGGTAAGAAAATCACAAAAATTTATAAAAAAAATGCATAACAAAGCTATAGAAAATCCATTTGATGCCATCTATGAGAAGAAAAGGCTATTTTGAATGATCAAATGTCTAAGTGAAACACTAATATGGTTTTAGTTACATACATTTATATCTATTTGATATAGGTTAAGCCCCTTTAATTGTCCCTATTTTTGTGGGTTTTTCCCAGTTCAATCCCCGTTTTATTAGAATCCCTAATTGAGTCTTAAAGAATGCTAATTTGAGTTAATTGGGCCCCTGCCGTTAAATTGGCTTAACGGGGTTTAAGGATAGAAGTTGATGAAGGTCATGTTGAGGCTGAGAGGATACAAGTTGAGATAGATGATGGTGAGGCTAAGAGGATAGAAGCACATGATGGTGAGGGTGATAAGTTAGAAGTACAACATGGTGAGGGTGATAGGTTAAAAGTAGAATACTTGGAGGATATAGAAGTAGAAGTCTGTGATTGGAGTACATCACATGATGATGATTATGGTGAGGTGAATAGTAAGGATGTGTTAGTAAACATAAATGTGCAGTGTGACTTCAGTGAAAGTTCTGGTAATATGGTGGTTGAGGTTGAATCTGTTTTACTTGGGTCTAAGTCAGATATGGAAGAAGATGAGATTAGTGATGTCAGTTTGTTCAATGATGAATGACAATCTGAGGACTTAACTTCTCCTAACATAAGTGATGAAGAGGGTTATGGGAAAGTTTGCTACATTTAGTATGCCAAAAAATATGCTTGATTTCAACTGGAAGTGAGAACATATTTTGTGCATAAAGAAGACATCTTGGATGCCATCAAAAGTTATGCAATAGAGAATGGAAAAAATATGAAATTTGTTAAAAATGATAAAAAAAGAATTAGGGTTAAATGTTGGGATCAAAAGGAGAATGTCTGTGGGTGACATATTTTGATTTCATAGATGTAGTAAAATCATGGCAACTGAGGACTATGGTTAACAAGCATACATGCAGTAGGGAACACAAGTTGTGCCTATTCAATGCAAAATGGCTTAGTAAAAATTGGAAAAAATAATCAGAGAGAATCCTAATGTAAAGGGAGTTGATATTAGAGATAAACTTAGTAGGAAATGGAACATAACAATATATAAGAATATGGCTTACGGGGCCAAAGCCTATGCATCAGACGAAGTGGAAGGGTCCTTCAGTATGCAATATAATATAATTTATGACTATGCTCATGAGCTATTAACAAGAAACCTAGGGTCCACAATCAAGGTCAAAATTGAGGAAAATGATGGAAAACCAATATTCAAGAGCTTTTACGCATGCCTAAAGGCATGCAAAGATAACTTTGTCTCATGCAGGCCCATCATTGGCCTTGATGGAGCATTTTTGAAAGGCAGACATTGTGGTGAGCTGTTAACTGTTGTTGCTCGAGATGCAAACCAAATGTTGCCACTCGCATATGCCATCGTAGAGGTCGAGAACAAGGAGACTTGGACATGGTTTATGGAGCTACTCATTGAAGACCTAGGTGGACCTGAGATGTGTTCTTCACTTACATTGATATCAGATCAACAGAAGGTATATTGCATTATATTCATTGTCTTTTATGTTATACAAATGATTTAAAATCAATATTAGCTAACTTATTGCTCACTCATTCACAAGGTCTGTTACCAACTGTACAAGATGTTATTCCTAGAGTTGCACACAAATTTTGTGTAAGCCATTTATATGCCAACTTCAGGAAGAAATTCCCTGGAAAGAATCTTAAGAAGTTTATGTTGAGGGCAACTACAACAACCTACCCACAAAAATGGGAGAAGGAGATGAGAAGTATCAAAGAGGTGAACCAAGGCGCTTTTCGGTACTTGATAGCTATTCCTCCAAGGTTTGCCACTCTCAGTTTACATATCTTTTACTTTCTGATTATTTTATATAGTCATTGTATGACATACATCTTCATTGAAGGTTTTGGTACACATCAAGGTTAACAAGCACAACACAATGTGATACTCTTGATAATGTAGGTAGAAGACGTAGAATTATAGTGGAAAAGGGAAAAAGAGACTATGACTACATTTTTATAAACAAAATTAAACGGATGGATAAACTAACTGTACTAAGCGCTCTATGCAATTTTTTGGCTGGAATTTGAAGGCTATTTATTTCGGTCTTGCCTTTCCATCTTTTTTGCCCTTTTGTGCAAACTTGCTAGAATTGCAATCAAACAACAACCAATTATCAATTGCTCTTTGGTAACCTAAAACAGTAACGAGACAAAAAATGAAATAAACATGAGAAATTTTTTGTTAAAGGTGTATGGTCTTCGACATTTGACAATAACTAGCTTTGTCAACTAGAGCTGCTTTATTCTCATTTAAAAAATAGTGAGATGATGCAATTTTGGACTTCACCAGTTAAAGAGAGAAAAAGAAAAACACTATATAAAAACTTGAACTTTCAAAACCTTAAAAGTTAACATCAAATCAACCCCAACCATCATCGACCAAAGAAATTCTAACACCAATTTACCTTATCCTCATTGATTACTGATCCATTGCAAGGTTTTATCAACCCTAAAATGCCCCATCAACCCTTCCTCATGCATCTCTTTGACAAGGAGTTTTCTTTGTGATCCTTGGGGTATACAAATTTTTCCCTCTTTGAAAAGATACCCATCTCTCACATAGAATCCTCCTTGTGGTTTTTGCAAACATTCCTCATATAAGGTGACAAACTCACTATCTTGAGTATATAATTCTTTTATGTTATCAAACCCAAGAATTTGAGCTCCTAAAGTGGCTAGTAAAATATTTCTCCTTGACAAAGCATCCGCCACTATATTAAACTTCCCTTTCTTGTATTTGATAACATAAGTGAATTGTTCAATGAATTCAAGCCAATTAGCATGTCTCTTTTGCAACTTGTGTTGGCTCTTCAAATATTTTAGTGATTCATGATCACTATGAATAATAAACTCCTTGGAAACAGGATAATGTTCCCAAGTTTGAAGAGCCCTCACAAGAGCATAAAGCTCTTTGTCATAGGTGGGGTAATTACAAGAAGCACCATGAAGTTTTTCGCTAAAATAAGCAATTGGGTGGCCTTCTTGTAATAACACAACACCTATTCCATGTCCAGAAGCATCACATTCTAACTCAAAAGTTTTGGCAAAATTTGGAAGAGCTAGAATGGGAGATTGAGTGAGCTTCTCTTTAATTATCTCAAAAGCCTTTTGTTGTTTTTCTTCCCAAGTGAATGTAACATCCTTTTTCACCAAATCATTGAGAGGTGAAGCTAGAGTAGAGAAGTTAGGCACAAATCTTCTATAAAAGCTTGCCAATCCATGAAAACTCCTAACTTCTCCTACATTCTTTGGAATTGGCCACTCTTGGATGACATTTATTTCTCAAGATCAACATGGACCCCACTTTTATTGACTACAAAACCTAGAAAGATGACACTATCAACACAAAAGGTGCATTTGTCAAGATTTGCAAACAATTTATTGGTTCTAAGAATTATTAGAATAGCTCTCAAATGTTTTTCATGATTTTGCAAATCTTGACTATATACCAATATGTCATCAAAATAAACAACTACAAACTTCCCAATGCAATCTCTTAAAACATGATTCATAAGTCTCATGAATGTACTTGGGGCATTTGTAAGACCAAAAGGCATTACTAGCCACTCATATAACCCAAACTTAGTCTTAAAAGCAGTTTTCCACTCATTACCTTCTTTGATTCGAATTTGGTGATATTCGCTCTTAAGATCTATTTTTGAGAAAATTTAAGCCCCATGTAATTCATCCAACATATCATCAAGTCTAGGGATGAGATGTTTATACTTTATTGTGATGTTGTTGATAGCCCTACAATCACAACACATGTGCCATTTCCCATCCTTTTTGGGCACCAACAACATAGGTACAACACAAGGGCTTAGGCTCTTTTGAACCAAACCCTTATCTAGTAATTCTTGGACTTGTGACTCAATCTCTTTGGTTTCTTGGGGATTAGTCCTATAGGCAGGCCTATTAGGAAGAGTTTCCCCCGGAATGAAGTCAATTTGATGTTCTATTCCTCTTAATGGAGGAAGCCCATTTGGAATTTCTTTGGGAAATAGATCATCAAATTCCTTCAAAAGTTTTTGTATTGAAAGAGAAAGAGTAGAAGTCTTAGACTCACTAGATGTGCATGTGAGTGTTCCTTGGCAAAGAAGAAGGTATGAAGGTTGCTCAACTTGAAGTGTGTTGTTTAAAGTCTTTTTATTTAAAAGAACTTCATGTTGAGTGACCTTGTGGGAGGGAACACTAGACTCCATCACCTCTCTTTCTTCGCTAATGACTACTCCGCTCTTTTGTTTTGGATTCTTTTTCTTTTTTTGTATTTTTTCCTGGTCCCTAGTGGACTTCATTTGTGCTTGATCTTGTGCCACCTGGGTAGGTGTCAAAGGTTGAAGCACAAATTTCTTGTTTTTTTTTTTTGTGCACAGTTATGGTATTGGTAAGACCATGGTGTATAATGTTATGATCAAATTGCCATGGTATTCCCAATAGCACATGGCAAGCTTCCATGGGAACTACATCACAACTAACTTCATCTTTGAAGTTCCCTATGGATAGAGCCACTTTAACTTGATTCTTGACCGTGATGTCCCCATCTTCATTTAGCCAATGAAGTTTATAAGGTTTGCGATAGGGTATTACAACAAGATTCAATTTTTCAACCAGTCTTGTGCTACAACAATTGCAGCAAGAACCACTATCAATAGTGAGAGAACAATAATTTTCTTGAATTTTACACCTTATATGAAAGATGTTCTCTCTTTGTGATAACTTTTCTAGACTTGGTTGACTGCTAAGCACCCTTCTCACCATGAGAAGTTGACAATCATCCGCAAACACTTCCTCTTCTTTTTCTGTTTCACTCTCACTATTACTGGTGGGGGATTCACTTTCACTACTATAAATGTCCTTTCCTTTTAAAATGATGGTTCTCTTAGTAGGACATTGAGCAGCTATATGACCCCTACCTAGACACTTGAAACACTTTATGTCACTTGTGCGAGTGTGTGAAGAGGACTCTTTATTTGGTTTTTCAACTATTTTGGCTAGAGGTTTGAGGGGTTCTTTTGCTTTAGTAATTCTCTGCTCAAAGGGAGATTGAAATCTTTTGGTAGAAATTTTCCGCAGATTTTGTTGTTCTACCTTTATACACATTTGAACAAGTTCATTCAAATCTCTATAAGGTAGAAGTTCAACTTTATCCCTTATATCCAAATTCAACCCACTCAAAAATCTGGCTAAAGTAGTTTCCTCTGCCTCTGTGATCCCTTCTTTCATTATGTATAACTCCATCTGTTGTCTATATTCTTCAACAGACATAGACTTTTGTTGCAACCTTTGGAGCTTATGCATAAGTTCCCTTTTATAGTAAGAAGGAATGTGTCTTTTCTTGAGAGCAGTTGTGAGTTTATTCCAATATTTGATGGGAGGAAGTTGTTGTCTCATTCTTTCTTTGACTAGAGCAATCCACCAATACATTGCATACCCTTGAAAACTAAGGGTAGCAAGAGAAACTTTTATCGAACTAATTAACTACTTTATGTACAATTTTCGTTTGTTTTGACCGATTATTTTCGTGTTCTTGTCCTTCATAGGCGCATTCTGCTTTCTCTCTCACTGGTGGAAACACTTTTTTCTGACAAACCCACCTTTTGAAGGTTAGTTTTCATTTTCGTTTTGAAGAACTTATTTGTTGAACTTGTTGATTGTTGTTTTTTGTTTGTTGTTGTTATTTGATTGAACTTATTTGTTGTTGTTGTTGTTGTTTGATTGAATTTGTTTGTTGTTTTTTATTGTTGTTTGTTGTTGATTCTATACTACACGTTCATAGTTCATGCCTTATAAAATACCAAAAGCTGAAATTTGTTGTTTATCTACTTTTCAGGTCTTGTAGAGTTGTAGAAAATGATTACAATTAATTAAAAGAAATAAAAAAATTGCTTAACGTCAAATTTAAAAATTCGACGCGTCTCCCGATATGACGTCGACCTTGAATTCGACTTGAAAGGCCAAAAACAATGATGTTATACGATATTTTTGTACTAGTGGATGTACCATGTGTAGGGAACTGAGTCACAACAAAAAATGCTTCCCCAAGAGAAACGAAGTGCAGCAACAGGGAGAAAAACCCAATTCATTGCCAGAGGGTCAACCACATGGAGAAGAACCACTTCATAGTTTTATGAAAGGAAATGTAATAGATTAAAGTTTCATGTAATACATTACAGACATGTTTTATAAACAATGTTTAATGTTTCAGTATCCTATATATTTGGTATTTGTATGAATAATGGATGACTAATTTTTGGTATTAATATACAATATCTTAGGGCATGTTGTATAATCCCATCTTCTTCCCATTCTTGTCAGAAGTTATCTGGTATTTATATAGAGTTTTCAATTCTTACTAGATAATTTTGTTCAACTCTTCAGTTTGACATTCGTAGTTTCTTGATAGAAACTAGATTGAAAATTTATTATTTATCTTGATTATTCCCTTAGTCCATGCATTGTGTATGTTTGTAGTTCTGTGTTGTCAAGTGTTTAACAAATGCTTATTCAACACTGTTTTACAGGTTCTGTACAGGTTCTATGTAGATTGTACACAAATTTTATGCACATTTTAGGGCAACTGTTGACATAAAATTGATACCAATACAGACAAACCAATTGTACTCATTGTTTGCAAATCTTCATTTCATTAAACATATGAAAGTGATTTATCTTCATTACGAAAAACAAAAATACATTGCAACACAACTAACACATTAAACAAAACTACATTAAATTGACCTACATTACACCTACACATAGACATCAAACAAACTTACATTAAACTGTTTTATCAAGCCCTTCCACTAGTAAAAAACGTAGATTCTGTCGCCCCATATATGCTTCGGTTTTGCGAAAACCGAAGCATACAACCATATATACCACTGCACAGTGCACCTATTGCTTCGGGTTGACCGCAACCGATGCCTAAACACCTCTGCAAGTTAGTTTGACAAGTTTCTCAAGTCTGCAAGTCAGGTTGACAACTCCCTACTGCCTCGGTCTGTTGGGAAACCGATGCCTAAACCACTTCTGCACTTGCTACACCTGCCTCGGTCTGGCTGTAAATATATATGCAGGTCTATTTCTGTAGTTGGGAATGTAGCAGAAACAGACCTCATTGTAAATGAAACAGGGGAATATGCCCTAGTTGAGGCCATAACCGAGGTAGAAGAGCACCCTATGGCCTCAGTTAAGGTCACACCCGATGCAAAAAGACTTGCAGATGAAAAAAAAAACAAAAATAGAGGAAGGAATATTCCTCAGTTGAGGTCCCAACCGAGGCATAGAGGGAGACATACTGCGGAACCGAGGCATAAAGTCCTACGAAAAAAAACCAAAACATATACTATTTCGGTTAAGGTTGAACCGATGCGAAATCCTTTACTTTTATGCCTCGGTTCGCACCCGAGGCAAAAAGTACTTTTTGCCTCGCCTGGATATGCCTCGGTTCGGGAATCGCTGCCTATGGCCAAAAATAACCGCTGTCGTTTCCTCTGACTGCACTAGTGTTCCCATCAAAATTTCAACTATGATGATGTTCATTACACATAGAATAGTAACAACCCCAACCAAAATTTTCATCCACCTTTCAAGACCTATCAAAACTTTATGCACACCAACTATATCTTCTTATCATTTTCATTTTCAAAACTCTTCAGCAACCTCTCATCATTTGCTTCAAACACCATTCCATTTCTGAAATCCCTATTGTAAAATTCTAACATGTTGGCAAATTCCTTGTATAAAGGTCTCAACATACCACGTTTAAAAAACTTGACACATCAATCTTTCACCTCATAAAAAATTAATCCTGTTAAGTCAATTTAATGACAGGGGCCCAGTTAACTCAAATTAATATTTTTTAGAACTCAACTGAAGATTCTAACAAAACGAAAAAAATCCAAAAAAAATAGGAATAAATACAGGGGTTTTAACCTTTGATATATCTCATAAAGATAAAATGTTTCAGTATGAACTTTTGTATATTTAGAAAAAAGAAAAAGAAAGAATAGTGTAGAACAAAATGTAAAAGATTTATGTGGATTAAAATATGAATACTGCATCACCGAAAGTCAGCTGAAGATAATAAAATATGGAAAATGTTATGTCGACAACCAATATTTGCCAACAATTTGACAACGCCAGGTGACGTCTTTGCATTGGCCAAATTTAATAAAAAGAAAATAGAAAAAGGTTATCAGACTAAGGGCAAAATTGGAAGAAAAGTTTACAAGTTTAACATTTTTTGTTTTGCGGTTTTTGTTTTCGTTTTTTCGTTCTCACCTCTACAATTCTTTCATCCCTTCTATCTTCTCTCTCGATCTAACCTCTATCTTCTCTGTCGTTCTAACCCTAGTTACGTTTTACCTTGTTCTGGGAGTTGACCTTGACTTCTTTCATCTATGCCGTTGTGTCATCTATTCTTGTATCTTTTTTCTGATTCGAAGTTTGGTGGCGGTTTGGCACTACAAAAATACATGGAATTACCGACGGAACTTTACCGACGGAATCATTTTCGTCGGTAAACGATGTACTACCGACGGATTTTATCGACGGATAAAAAAAAAGTGATTACCGACGGATTTTGATCTTCGGTAATTACCGACGGCCAGAATTCGTCTGTAAATCCGTCGGTAAAGCCTTCGGTCATTACCGACGACCACAATCCGTCGGTAAATCCGTCGGTAAAGCCTTCGGTAATTATCGACGACCCAAATCCGTCGGTAAATCCGTCGGTAAAAAGAGCGGCAAAATTCCCGCCCATTTTTCCTCTCTCACTGTGCGAAGAAGACTATGTTTTAAGAGCATTTTTCACCTTCTCACGGTACAGCAGCACAGCAAGGGTGAAACTATCTCACGTGAAGAAGCTCAAGATCCAGCAGCTTCCATCCAGCAACAACACGCTGAATTTATCACGGCTGGAGGTAAGAGGAGCCACCACCGAGAAGGAATGGAGTGCACGATGAAGAAGCAAAGCTGCACGCACATGGAGCTACTGTTACCACAGCCAGGAGTGTGTCTCGGCCTGCAGCATAATAGGCATGGTCCAACACGTGAAGATGGTGAGAAGCAGCATCCAACAAGTTTCCAAAGCACATTGATGAACCACACGGAACGTCACTGCTGCCATGGATGCTCAAAAAATAATTTAGGAATTTTCCAAATTTTAGGGTTTCTAAAACAATTGGACAACCTAAGTTTAGTCTTTGATTTTGGTTTTGGAATGAATTGGATTGTTGTTTTGGTTTAGCAATGAAGAAAGTTTGATAAAAAAAAAACATTTGAGGAAACAGACGAAGGGGAAAGAGGAAGAAGATGAACCAGATCAACATATTTACCGACGGACTTACCGACGGCTTTTTCCTTCGGTAATTACCGACGGCCATAAAAGCCGTCGGTAAAGGTTACCGACAACGTTATTACCGACGAAATTAGGTCCGTCGGTAATTCGTCGAAAAAATACCATTATCGACGGATTTTTGACGTTTCCGACGGATTTTGACCGTCGGTAATAAATGTTTTTTTTGTAGTGTGGGTGTCACGAATTTAATTCTTTTTACGTTGTGTGTGTTATAATGAATAAAGGTGTTATATTGAAAGAAGAACGCAGAATATTAATAAGTATTTAAAATTTAGGCAATGGTTTCAGAAATGAATATAAGTTGTGGAATTTGTTGACCAAAAAACCATACAAGTGAATTTAAGGGTCATTACTGGTTGGGAGGTTATGTTTGGTGACCCCAAGAAGTGGGGAAGAAGCCATTCTTACTGAGGGGACCCAGTTGGACAAGTGCGGAGCTAATCTGCAGAAAAAACATTATGGTAATCGCTTACAGTAGCCTGGTAAACGATTACACGAGAGAAATCACTGTTTTGTACAGAAAATTGAACTGAAGTAGTCAGCTGTGGTGTCATGGGTGATGATTGGCAAAAATTGTTACTTTCAGGCAGGCACAAATCCACTTGTATTTACTTGGTGTTGGTGTTTCATTGGTGGTAGAGAGTGGTAAGTGATGGGAGGTGACCCGAAGAAGTGGAGAAGAAGCCGTTCTTGCTGAGGGGACCAAGTTGGACAAGTGCAGAGCTAATTTGCAGAAAAAACATTGTGGTAATCGTTTAGAGTGGCCTCGTAAGCGATTACACGAAAGAAATCACTATTTTGTACAGAAAGTTGAACTGAAGTAGTCAGTTGTGGTGTCTTGGGTGATCATTGGCAAAAATTGTTAATTTAAAGCACAAGTCCACTTGTATTTACTTGGTGTTGGTGTTTGACTTGTGGTAGAGGGTGGTAGGTGATTGAAGGTGACCCCAAGAAGTGGGAAGAAGTCATTCTTACTGAAGGGACCAAGTTGGAGAAGTGTATAGCTAATCTACAGAAAAAACACTGTGGTAATCGTTTACAGTGGCTTAGTAAACAATTACACGAGAGAAATCACTGTTTTGTATAGAAAGTTGAACTGAAGTAGTCAGTTGTGGTGTCATGGGTGATCATTGGAAAAAATTGTTACGTTCAGGCACAAATCCACTTGTATTTACTTGGTGTTGGTGTTTCAGTGATGGTAGAGAGTGGTAAGTGATGGGAGGTGACCCCAAGAAGTGGAGAAGAAGCCATTCGTACTGAGGGGACCAAGTTGGACAAGTGTAGAGCTAATATGCATAAAAAACATTGTGGTAATCGTTTACAGTGGCCTCGTAAACGATTACACGATAGAAATCACTGTTTTGTGCAAAAGGTTAAACTGAAGTAGTTAGTTGTGGTGTCCTGGGTGATCATTGGCAAAAACTGTTAATTTAAAGCACAAGTCCACTTGTATTTACTTTGTGTTGGTGTTTGACTGGTGGTAAAGGGTGGTAGGTGATGGGAGGTGACCCCAAGAAGTGGGGAAGAAGTCATTCTTACTGAAGGGACCAAGTTGGAGAAGTGCAGAGCTAATCTGCAGAAAAAACATTGTGGTAATCGTTTACAATGGCCTCGTAAACGATTACACTAGAGAAATCATTGTTTTGTACAGAAAGTTAAACTGAAGTAGTCAGTTGTGGTGTCCTGGGTGATCATTGGCAAAAACTGTTAATTTAAAGCACTAATCCACTTGTATTTACTTGGTGTTGGTGTTTGACTGGTGGTAAAGGATGGTAGGTGATGGGAGGTGACCGCAAGAAGTGGGGAAGAAGACATTCTTACTGAAGGGACCAAGTTGGACAAGTGCAGAGCTAATATGTAGAAAAAATACTGTGGTAATCGTTTACAAGGTCCTTGTAATCGATTACAATGGCAAAAATGGCCTAAACTTGATTTCTAAGGCATAATTTGAAAGGTCTTTGAGTCTAGATTACAACAAAACAAGAATCAACTCATTTGGAGTTCGGTGAAGAAAGTTATGAGCGAAAGAACAAGCAAAGGTTAGAGTTGGCAAGAATATATGAAACGCTAACTTGAAAGAATAAACTGTACCAACTCAGATGTCCAAAAATTAAAAATTAGTAGTCATTTAAAAGCTTTTTGAGTCTAGTTTCTAATAAAAAAAAGAATCACATCATTTGGAGGTCGGTGGGAAAAGTTATCATTAAAATAGCCAGCAAAGGTCAAAGTTGACAGCATGTTATCTCACTCAAATTGCCTTTGGCTACTTATGTGCGCACAGGTGGCTCCTGCAGCACAAGTTTTTGTACAAAACCAGACTTTTGTTCGTGTAATCGTTTACAAGGCTCTTGTAATCGATTACAAGGCACAAAATGGCCTGCACTTGTTTCAGCACTTGAACCAACTTGGTCTTGACACCAACATTGGGTCTTTCCTTCACCATGGACTGCCCAAACCCTAGTTTCCTCCCTCTACTCACACTTAAACACTAAAAATAACTCTCATCAACTGAAAAAATATGGAAAAATAACATAAAATGTCTTTGGCTACCTGTGTGCCCACAACTAGCTCCTACAACACAAGTTTTTGTACAAAACCATATTTGTTTTCGTGTAATCGTTTATAGTGTCCTTGTAATCGATTACACTGTCAAAAAAGGTCTAAACTTGATTTCCAAGGCATAATTTGAAAGGTCTTTGAGTCTAGATTCCAACAAAACAAGAATCAACTCATTTGGAGTTCAGTGAAGAAAGTTATGAGCAAAAGAACAAGCAAAGGTCAAAGTTGACAAGAATATATGAAACACTAACTTGAAAGAATAAACTGTACCAACTCAGATGTCCAAAAATTACAAAGTAGTAGTCATTGGAAAGATTTTTGAGTCTAGTTTCTCATAAAAAAAGAATCACATCATTTGGAGGTCGGTGGGAAAAGTTATAAGTAAAATAGCTAGCAAAGGTCAAATACCAACATGTTCCCCAAACAAGTGCAAATGTGGCTCAATCATAGTGGTTTTCACAATGGTCACCCACGTTAACCTGACTGACTACTTCAGTTGAGGTTTCTGTACAAAACCTTGTTTTCTCTCGCCTAATCGTTTACCAGGATTGTGTAAACGATTACAGCAGGGTTTTTTCGCACGACAAACTTAGACCTTGCCCAACGTTGTTCCCCCACTGAGAATGGGTTCTTCCCCACTGCTTGGGGTGACATCACATCACCTACTACCCTGTCAGACCACTCAAACACCAACATCTTACAAACACAGCTACAACATATCGAACACAAAACTTCAGCAGATACTCAAATCCAAAAACCCACAAATCATAATAACAATGGTATTAAAAAAAATATGTGACCAAACCAAAAACTCAAATTATATATTATTGATCTAAATCCGATACATTACACTTTGTTTTCTTAATCTATTTACAATGATCATTTACTTTCTATTAATCAACTCAATACACATATCACTCAGTTTTTATTCTACGCACTACGGTTCCGGTGTATGGAGTCCTAAGTGCTCTTCCCTTGTAACGCCTTCGTGAGTCCTAAGTGCTCTTCGCAATCAATGACCGATGCTCGTCTGTCAAGCGTTCGTTCAAAGTATATATATACTTTGTCGAAAAAGAGTGATGAACGGTCAACTGCATCAAACAAAATAAAATAAGCAAAATTACTAAACCCAATAAGCAAAACAAAACGATACGAACCCCAAACCTAAACCCAAACCAAAAAATCATGTAACGAAATGGAACGACAAACCACTTACCTTCGTCGTCAGACAATGCTCACCGGACCTTGCCATTGCGCACTATAACGTTTACGAAAAACACCACCTTTACAAAAATGGAGGAAGATAACACGACGCACAGAAAACCATCACAAAGAAAGCAAAATGAAGACGCAGGAATACAAAACCTTCATTTCCAATGAAACAGATTTTCGGATTACCACTTCAGACAAAACCTACCTACGTTCGACTGCTTTTAAAAAATTACACTAATAAACATACAACACGTGGCGTTGTAAAAAAAAATTAAAAATTTGTTATTGGAATATCACGGTCCATAAAATATAGATAAATCGTAAAGATTCCTTTCCTATCAACATAATCATTAGAAACAGTCTTCTTTTACATACCACACAACCGACAGCTTCAGGAGTGCAATTGCTATGTCAATGGAAGCTCAACCAGAGCACCAACTCAATGTCATTTTTTTTCCATTTCCAGCACCTGGGCATATGATTCCCATGGTAGACACAGCAAGGCTATTTGCCAAGCATGGTGTTAGTGTCACCATCATCACTACCCTTGCTAATGCTCTCACTTTCCAAAAAGCTATAGACACTGACTTCAACTCTGGATACCACATCACAACTCGACTGCTTCCATTCCCCGCAGCACAGCTTGGTCTTCCTCAAGGTCTTGAAAACGCCAAAGATGCCACTACTCTAGAAATCATTGGTAAAATGAGGCTTGGAATATTAATGATCAAAGATCAAGTCGAGCTTCTGTTTCAAGAACTACAGCCAGATTGTCTTGTGACTGATATGTTGCATCCCTGGACAGTAGAGTCTGCTGCGAAACTAGGCATTCCAAGGCTTTACTATTACAGCTCGAGCTACTTCTCCATCTGTGCCAAACGTTCTATCCTCAAGTACAAGCCGCATCAGAAGTTGGTTTCTGATACTCACAGGTTTACCATTCCTGAGTTGCCTCACAAAATAGAGATGACCCCACTGCAGCTACCACATTGGTTAAGAACGGAGTCTTCTGCCACTGAATTTTTCGAAGCAGTTTTTGAGTCAGAGGGCAGAAGTTATGGATCACTGTGCAACAATTTTCATGAACTTGAGGGTGATTACGAGCAACTTTATAAGAGCACTGTGGGGAAATCCTGGAGTGTAGGACCAGTATCAGCCTGGGTTAACGAGGATGATGAAAGAAAGACCAATCGAGGACACTCGGAGGACCTTGCACGGGAGCCGGAATGGCTCAATTGGCTTAACTCCAAGCAAAATGAGTCTGTGCTTTATGTAAGTTTTGGGAGCCTCACCAGGTTCTCTCATTCTCAACTTGTTGAACTGGCTCATGGTCTTGAACAATCTGGCCATAGTTTCATCTGGGTCATAAGGAAAAATGAAGAAACTGAGAAGGGAGACAGTTTTGTTCAAGAGTTTGAGGAGAAGATGAAAGAAAGGAAGAAAGGATATATCATTTGGAACTGGGCACCACAGCTGCTGATATTGGACCACCCTGCCACAGGTGGCTTTTTGACTCACTGTGGTTGGAATTCCATTCTTGAAAGTGTGAGTGCTGGATTGCCAATGATTACATGGCCAATCTATGCTGAGCAATTTTTCAATGAGAAGTTGGTAGCTGAAGTGTTGAAAATTGGAGTCCCAGTGGGAGCTAAGGAAAACAAATGGGTTGGCGTGGAGGATTGTGCAGATGTGGGAAGGGAAGAAATTGCAAAGGCTGTGGTACATTTGATGGGAAAAGAAGAGAGCACAGAAATGAGGAGTAGAACAAGAAAACTAAGTGATGCTGCCAAGAAGAGTATAGAAGAGGGTGGATCCTCTTACAGCAACTTGATGCAGTTGCTTGATGAACTCAAATCTTTGAAGATAACTAGAACACTTGACAGACAATCCAAATAGTGGCTTCAGATAAAACTATGAGTTCAGTAAAACTATTCATTCCAGAATGTTTTCCTTTCCGTTTGCTGTTGCCTGAAAGTACAATGTCTCTGAGGAGCAGTTACTGAGGTTAATTTTCAATGTGTGTTGAGTAGTGTATTGTAATAAGGTAATAAGAAAAGAGTTTTACATCCATGAGGTTTTCGGTAAATGTAAGTGTTGGAATATTGTGTTATGATGAGTTTAGTAAGCGTTGAATAGTAAGAGTTGAATATTGTGTTATGAAGAGTGTTTAGTAATTCTATAATGTTAGTGTTAGATTTAAACTTTAAATTTACAAATTAATTATACCTTAAAAAAAATACTATTATTATATTGTTTTTACATTGCATTTGAGAAAAAGCATGCTTCAATATCAGGAACAAAAATAGCTCTATGAGATGAATATTGAGGGTCTTTCTAACAGTATGAGCCAGATGAACAAACAGTTCGCTGATTAATGCAGAGGACACATTCCATAATCAAATAAGAATGTATAAAATCAAGGCATTCATTCATGAGATGCTTTGTGAAGGAAATCAAAAGGTAAAGTGTCTTATTTTCTTATTATCATCATCCTCAAAGACTAACAGAAGGAGGATTTATGGAAAATATTCATCTCTTAGACAGATAATGTTTTCCTTATTTAGTGGTGTGAATACCTTCAGTTTGAAAACAACCTTATTAAGTATTTATATTACAAATTAATACAAATGATAGATGAATTCATATTAAACTAAAGGTTTTATTAAAATATAATTTCATTTTATGCTAATTAATTTTGAATAAATGAATTAGATAATAAAATTTTAGTGATGAAAGACATTTTGTATGTGATTATAGTAATTATATTTGTAAGGAAGGAACTATGATTTTGTAAAGTTTATTATTAAATATTAACAAAAGATTGATCATATGAAAACTAAAAATTTAAACATATTTCTTTTACTGAATTTTTGCTATAATAACAACATTTGGTCGGGTTAAATATGAATGGATTTTAAAAATTGAATCAAAACCTAGTCGTTCTTATCGGTTTGAAGTTTAGATGATTTAGTTCATTTTGTTTTTTTTGTTAAAAAAAACTTTTAACTTCGAGATTACACAAATCAAATTAACACTGAATTTAATTGGATTATATACAATAAAATTGGTTCAAATACAAATTATCTTGTGATGAACTTAAAAAAGTCTAAAAATAGTGATGATTTTAAAAGAGAATACTCTATAATATATTAATAAGATATTTAAACTATAAATAAATTTTCTATTACCTTACATTTATTTTATAAAAATTACTATCTCTCGTAGATTTTTTTTATCTAACTTTTTCATCTATCTTCTTTTTAGATTTCAAACTCCAAACTTTATTATTTTGAATATAAAAAACCATATGATTGTTCATAGTAATTAACACTACACATTCACTCGATCAAGTTGAAGAACAAAATAAATTCTCTTTTTATCCTTTTTGAGGTTCTTTAAGTTGCATGTGGACTATAAGGGTTGTGCAAATGACCTGAAGGCACTCTAAGAAATCTTTGTTGCTTTATGATTGTCATTATGTTTATATTTTTAATTGGAGTTTTGTTGGTTGGTCTAGTTAGGATATCATGTGAAAAAAAATAAACAATTTAATGGCAAGAGAAACTAATTTTAATCTTTTCACTTTTTGAATTACATTGTTTGGTTTTGGTTGATTTATTTTGTAGATTGATGAGTTAGTATATAATTATTGTTGATCTTGATTGAGTTGAGTAAGAATTTGGTTGATGATGTGAAATTGTGTTGAATGATGAAAATGACATTTGAAGTTATGGAATTGAGTTTTAAATGTAAAGTGATATTCTTTATTCAAATGGATCATTTTTATGCATTAGTTTTGTTTATGACTTGTTTAAAGAAGGAAAATTCTTATTTGAATTAAAGGTATAATTGATTATGCAAATTTGTGAGTGTGTATTATGCATACTTACTACTAATTAGACGAGCTAAATCCTTGCTGAGCAAAACTAAAAAATTTGGGTTCTAGGGAGATTCAAATTATTTCACTTGTTGAGCAAGTTAGCCCACTGGACAAGTTTATTTAAATAAACTCACAAGGAATAAGTCGTTGGACGAGAGAAAACGCCATCGAATGAAAAATAATTTTGAATTTGGTAGAGAGGTAGGGGTTTGATCGTTGAGTAAGTGTCCCCTCGTTGGACACACTTATATATATATATATATATATATATATATATATATATATATATATATATATATATATATATATATATATATTCTAGTGATTGACTCGCTAGAAAACCTTTTAGTTACTGACTCGCTAGAAAACCTTTTAGTTACTGACTTGTTAGAAAACCTTTTAGTTACTAAGCAATTGCTTTCTGAAAGGTAGCTCATTAAGCGAGTAACTAAGCTTGTTGAGCAATTCGAAAATTTGATGGTGGATTAAGGTTTGAACTATATAGAGAATCTATAGAAATTTTGATCATATGAAAGAGGGATGATTTTAAGACTATGAAAGTGAAAGGAATGGAATGAAATGAATGGCCTATGGAATTGTATGTTTTGTATGAGTTTTAGTACTTGTAAGGAGAAGTGCAATGCTTGTTAACTTAGTGTTACGCATTGACTATGGATACCTGTTTTTGGTGAAGTCATTCTAAACTCTACTCTAGACTTACAAACTCATATAAAGTGTGAAGTTTAGGTGGTGATAATTGAGGGAGCTTCTTAGAAAGGGATATAGGGTGTGACCTCTTTTCTAGTGAGACTATAAGTGAACTTACATTCCCAAGATGGGATCAAAACTTGTGATGTTGGACAATTTGTGATTAATCTTTTATGATGTCATGGTAGGTGCACGATTTCTAGTGTCCAACTCAATGTATAAATTCAGAATCGAGTATAAAATGTTAATGTTTATATTTCTTTGGTTTAAATAAGCTTTTGGTATTAATTTTTGTAAGAGAATATCAAATTGGTTTTAAAAAATTAGACTAAATTGAGTCAAAATAAAATAAAAAATATATGAATTAAATTAAATATAAGACAATAACACGCGATATTGTCACTACCATATAACTACCCACACCATGTAGTAGTCCCACTATCCCATGGCATCACTACTGCCATGTGGTGCTGCTATTGTCACATGACACAAGATTAACTTGACATGTCTACATTTGTTTCATTAAAAAAAATAAAATCAATAGGCTTAAATACAACTTTGGTCCCTATTTTCATCTACTTTATTCAATTTGGTCATACTTTTTTCATGTGTTCAATAAGGTTTATTTTTTGTCAATTTGGTCCTCTCTGGTAACAACATTTAAACTGTTAATGGGTGATGAACAATATATGTCCCGTTTCGGTTTGTGCTTTTTTAAATTTTTCTTAATTTTAGAAAAGTTGTATATGTGTTAAGTCAACATTGTGGAATGTAATAGTGTCAAATCAATTTAATAACAATTTTCGTTAATTTTATTCAATTTAGTCCAAATTTTCTTTAATTCAATCTCAATTTTTTCACTTTTTAAATTAAGACCGAATTTAATTTTTATAAAAATTTATACATAAATTTTTATTAAAATTCATATTTTTAAAATATTTCATTCAATATTTTTAAACCAAATCTAACTATATTATTGGAATATAATTATCAAATTTATGTTTGATTTTTGATACATGTAAAAAAATAAGATTAGAGTTGGTTTCAAATAATTAAAATTTTTCCTTCTAATTTAAAAAATAATAAATAATTTTCCTATTAAAATTTAAAATAAACGAAAATTCAGATTGAATTAAACAAAATTAAAGAAAATTTGATTTCAATTAAGCAAAATTAACGAAAATTGAAAGTGAATTGAATATAAGACACTCTCACATTACATTAATATTAACACGTGACATTAATATTGACTTGACACGTGATATTGACAGAGAACATGACAAAATGTTGACATGACACGTGAACAATATTGTTTTTAAATTAAGAAAAATAAAAAAAAACATATTTTTTTTTAAATTCATGACTTGAGAGGTGACACACATTATTCACCTTTCATTAACTATTTAAACAACATTACCAAAAAGGACGGAATTAACCAAATTTGATGAAAATTTGGATCTTATTAAAACTCCAATAAAAGAGAGGACCAAATTAAACAAAGTGGATGAAAATAAGGACAAAAGTTGTATTTAGGCCAAAAAATTAAAACTAAAAAACCACAAACAGACATATGGCGTACATTTAACGTCGTAGATACAATAGTAATGGAATGACCATCAATTTTTTAAAAATTAGAATCTAATTGAGAACAAAAACGAAAATAATTGACGAACCAATTTGAATTTTTCTCACGAAAATGGAGACTAAAAGTGTATTTTAACCTATTTATTTTATTATAAGTAGTTTGAATGATTCTGGGTCATAAAATTATACTGTATGATTTTAAGAATGTTAAAGATTATCATTAACTTATTAATTCTCTTTTTATAGTTATTGTGTTTCTATTTTACTATGACCCCTAATTGATGGAATCCTGCTCGACGTAGTCCTCCTTTTGTATTTTTACCTTTCATAGTTTAGCTCTTAAGGAGCATGGGTTACTGTAAATACCCAACTCCTCTCTTGTATTGGCACTTTTGAGCTTAATGAGAATCTGACTTTCTGACATTCAGAAATAATTCTCTCTTGAAAGTCATATGCTAGAGAGTCCAAAGACTCCCTCTAGCCACCTTCCTTGCACACTGCCTCCATTTTCATTTTCCTTGAATTCCACCATGCTCCACCTTATTTCTCTCATTTCCACAACGTTGCTTCCATGCTGTTAGAAGGTGGGTTTTAAGCCTAACTCAACCCCACAAAACCGGCTTGTAGGGTGAGGTTTGCACCTCACTTATATATTTTAATTTGGCCTTATCTCTAGTCGATGTGGGACTTCCAACACACCCCCTTCACGCCGAGGTATAGACATCTCGTGCGTGATAGTAGAAATTGGGTGGTCCGATAACGGCCCGATAGCAGGTGGAATAGAAGAATAGAATGCCCACTTAGAACTCGCTAGGATAGGCTCTAACCATGGCTCTGATACCATGTTATGAGAAAAGAAAGGATAGGAATTGTATTTCTTATTCCATAAGAAGAGAGTACAATTTTACATATATATAATTGTCTGAAACAATATATAAACGGAATATAAATATAAAAATAGAATATAAATATATGAAGATAAATGCACAGATATGAACGGAAAATAAATTAAATCCAATATCCCCCTCAAGCTGCAGCATATATATCCTTAATGCTCAGCTTGGACAACAAAGATTGAAATTGTGCTGGATGCAGAGCTTTAGTATGAATGTCTGCAAGTTGTGCTGAAGTAGGAATGGACAGGAGCTTAATTACACCAGCTTGAACTTTATCTCTTATGAGATGACAATCAATTTCAATATGCTTTGTTCTTTCATGCATGGCTGGATTTTTTGCAATTTGTATAGCAGATTGATTATCACAAAACAGAGAAACTGGTTGTGGTAGAGGTTGTTTCAAATCATGGAGCAAATACAGAAGCCATTGAATTTCACATGTTGTGGAAGCTAAAGCTCTATATTCTGCTTCGGTTGATGATCTAGATATAGTACCTTGCTTCTTGGATTTCCAGCTAATTAATGATGCACCATAGAACACATTAAAACCAGTCACAGACCTTCTAGTGTCAGGGCAAGCAGCCCAATCAGAATCACTAAAAGCCTTGAGAGCATGTTCTGTGTTGGAGGGAAAGAATAATCCTTGTCCTGGATTGTTCTTGATATATCTCAGGATTCTTATTGCTGCTGCATAGTGATCTTCCAAAGGATTGGAAAGAAATTGACTGAGAGTACTAACAGCGAAACATAAATCTGATCTTGTGTTGGTTAGATATAGTAACCTGCCAAGAAGTCTTCTATAGGCTTGCACATCTGAATAGGGTTTCCCTTCTGTCTTGGAAAATTTTGTGCCTGGCTGTATAGGAGTAGAAACAGGTTGACACCCCAACAATCCTGCATCTTCTAGTAACTCTAGAGCATACTTCCTTTGTGACAAATTAATGCCCTGTTGAGATCTTGCAATTTCTAAGCCCAGAAAATACTTGAGTTGGCCTAAGTCTTTAATCTTGAACTTTGCATTCAATAGAGCCTTCACAGTTTGGATTTCCTGAATGTCATCACCTGCCAAAACTATATCATCTACATAAACAAGTAAGATGGTAATATGAGCAGAATCACTTTTGACAAAAAGTGAATAATCTGATTTTGATTGTGTGTAGCCCAAAGAAAGTAAAGTAGTTGTCAACTTGTAATTCCATTGTCTAGAGGCATGTTTGAGTCCATATAAAGACTTCAACAACTTGAAAACTTGTCCTGGTTTTTCAGATTTATAACCAAGAGGAAGAGACATGTATACTTCTTCATCTAGATCCCCATGTAAAAAGGCATTAGTTACATCTAGTTGATGTAAATACCAATGTTTGGAAGCTGCTAAAGCTAGAACCAATCTTACTGTTGTGAGTTTGACAACAGGTGAAAAAGTCTCAAAGTAATCTAAACCTTGTTGTTGTGTGTAGCCTTTGGCTACAAGCCTTGCCTTGTATCGTTCAATACTCCCATCAGCATGCCTCTTTATTTTGTATACCCATTTACATCCGATAGGTTGCTTTCCATTAGGTAGATCAGTCAAAACCCAAGTTTTGGTATTTTCTAAAGCTGCAATTTCTTGATCCATGGCATTTCTCCAACAATAATGTTTGATGGCTTGGTTATAGGTTTTAGGTTCACTAACTTGGGAAAGATTAAGGACATATGATTTATGAAGAGATGATAATGCATCATATGATAGATATGAAGAGATAGGATATAAGGTACCACTACCTAATGGATGACTGAGTGGCGGAAGAAGTAGATGACATGTTGCAATGATAGTCCTGCAGATAAGATGGTGTATGTTTTGGCCTAATTGATTTCCTTTGTGGAGTAGCAGTGACAGGTTCAACAGAAACAGGCTGAGAAGAGAAAATAACAGGGTCGGAAACAATAGAAGGAGGAGATGTAAGTGGTAAAGAGGGTTGATCAGTAACTTCTGAGAAAAGAGGTGATGGAGGTGAAATAATTTTGGTGACAAAATCCAAGGAATTTTGTGTATTAATAGGTGAGTGCTTGTCACTAGTAAGAAAAGGAAATATATTTTCATAAAATACTACATTCCTTGATAGAAAAATTTCCCTAGAATTGAAATCTAACAAAAGGTAGCCTTTCACTCCTATTTTAAAACCCAGTAAAACACATTTTCTTGCACGAGGTTGAAATTTTGTTCTATGAGTTTGAAGAGTTGAAGCATAGCAAAGTGAGCCAAAAACTCGTAAGTAAGTAATGTCAGGTTTAACATTGTGTAACAGCTGAGATGGAGAAAAATATGTCAAAACTTTGGAAGGTAAAATATTAATGAGTTGCACAGCATAACGAACAGCAAAAGACCAGAAAATTATGGGCAAATGGGATTGAAACATTAAAGATCTAGCAACATTGAGAATGTGTTGATGTTTTCTCTCAACGACTCCATTTTGTTGAGGTGTTTCAACACATGATAATTGATGTTGTATCCCTTTTTGTCTATAAAAATCTGTCATTGCAAACTCATTACCATTATCTGATCTAACAGCTTTTACATCAATGCCAAATTGTGTTTTTATATAAGAAACAAAGCCAATAAGTTGTGATCTTGTATCTGATTTACTTGTCATTAATTTAATCCATGTGTATCTAGACATATCATCCACTATAGTTAAGAAATATTTGAAACCATCAACAGAAGAAGTACTATAGGGCCCCCAAATATCAACATGAATTAAATCAAAAGGAGCTTTTGAAACAGTAGTACTTAATTGAAAAGGTAATTTTCTTTGCTTAGAATAATGACAAGCATCACAATGCGTGTATTTTGTATTGGGTAAAGTGGCATACATGTTGCGTAATTTGGTATAACAAGAAAAAGAAGGATGCCCTAGTCTATAGTGCCAAATATCTATAGAGTTATGTCTTATTGTAGAACAAGCAATAGAATTCTCAGAAGTAATAGCAGCTGGTGAACCAAGGGGTGTGGGTGCAGGAACTATCATGACATACAAGCCATCTCTTTCTTCAGCTTTCCCAATCATCTGCAGGGTTGACTTGTCCTGTATTTCACAGGAAAATTCAAAAATGTTAAGTTTACAAGATAGAGATTTAGTTAACTTTGTGACCGAAATAAGATTGACAGAAAAATTAGGAATAAACAAGACATTATGTAAAGTAAGGTGTGGGCTAAGTGAAACAGTGCCAGAAAAATGAGCAAATGAAGAGTTCTTGTTGGGTAGTGATACTGTAATTGGTGAGATTCTATGATAAGAAATAAAATGAGACAAAGAATTAGATATATGATCAGTAGCACCTGTGTCTAGAATCCATTTGGAATAGATATTACCTTGAGCCTGGGAAGAAGTGGAAGCATTATGAGAGCTCACTAGATTAGTAGAATGTGGGATTGTGGGATTAGATTGAGGAAGAAGTGCCAATAAACCATGAATTTGCTCTTGAGAAAGTCCCAAAATTGCGGAATGTGACTGTGCCGGAGAATTATTATAAGAAGCAACTACTGTAGAAGAATCTGTTGTAACATTGTGGACTCTTTTGGATTTGAGATCAGGTGGTAATCCATGTATTAGAAAGCAAGTATCAATGGTGTGGTTTGTCCTGCCACAGTGAGTGCATTGTCGAGGTGCACCAAACCTTCCCCCTGAGGAACGAGCCTGAGAACCTTGATAACGAGCCTGAGAACCTTGATATGAAGATCTTCCCCGGCCATAATTGTAGCAACCGGAATCGCGACGGGACGACGATCCGAAAAGTAAAAACTGTTTTTGAAAAAAAAAAGATTTTGGAGTCGCCACCATAGTTTATTCTGGAAAACTACGGAAAAACCATAAAATGATAAGACCTGGTCTGCGAAAATGAGATTCTAAGTTCGGGAGTCAGTTACGTGTAGGGAAGGTATTAGCACCCTACAACGCCTGCCCTAAGGCAGTACCTTTAACTAAATATGCGAATATGATGTGGTTTTCAAAATGTTTAACTATCCCCTAAAATAAGATTCTAAAGAAACAACATGTATTTTTTAGTTTTTTGAGCCCGACAAGGATTGACCTTGCTCCTACGTATTCTCATTAAGAATGAGAAATCAGGGTTCCGTAGTTCTTTTAGAAAATTGCTTGAAAATTTGTTTGAAAATTGATTGAGAATTTTGTTTATAAAATGATTTTGGATTTTTGGGAAAGTGAACCTGACAAGGACTGGCCTTGCTCCTACGTATCTCCACTTTTGATGGAGAATCAAGGATCACGTAGTTCTGGCTAGCCATATTGTATGTTGTTTGAAAATGTGGATGTTTTTGGGTTTTGAAAGATTTTGTATTTTTTTGGTATTTTTATAAAATAAACAAAAAATGTTTTCAGCACAAAGACGATGCGTGCGATTACACATGTGCTTAACCTTTAAAATATTTTTGGTATTTTTATAAAATATTTAGATTTTTGCATGATGAGCACTAGGCTGATGCGTACGATCGCACGAGTACTCACACGGCTTTTTTTTCTTATTGTTTGCGTAATGAGCACTAGGCTGATGCGTACGATCGCACGAGCACTCACACGGCTTTTTTTGTTTATTTTAGATTTTGGGTAATGAGTACTAGGTTGATGCGTACGATCGCACGAGTACTCATACCGATATTTATATTATTACATGTTTTTAAAGTTTTATATTTTTTTATTAAGAAGGATAGATGGGTTGAAATGTGAAAAACATAAAGAAAAATTGTAATAGAAAACACGATGAATTTATAAACTAAAAAATGATCAAAATGCATATATAAATAGAATGAAGAGAAAATGTATACCTTGTTGAAGATTTGTGTGATGAAATAAAACTCTACTTGTAATAAGTTGTGAGAAAGATAGATGGAAGATGAAGAAGATAACTTTATGGTAGAAATGGGGTACGGGATTTATTATGTATAGAGAGATAGTAAAATGTGAGGGAGAAATGAAGTAGAGTTTCGGGATGGAATGAAGAGATTTTGAGAGAGAAGATATGGATATTATGTAAATTGTGTGTGTGAAGTGAAGAGAATGTAGGTATTTATAGAGTTAAGGATGAAGAAAGTTGATGAACAAAAATAATATAATAAGTTGGTGGAAAATTTAGATGAAATAAAAATTAATCACAAAAATGCAATAAAATAAACAAGTAAAGAAATAAAACGTTTGGGGAAACAAAAAGTTGAATCTGGCAGAGCCGGTTAGACAACTTCTAATCCTTCCAAAATGCAATAAAATAAATAAGTAAAGAAATAAAACGTTTGGGGAAACAAGAAGTTGAATCTGGCAGAGCCGGTTATACAACTTCTAATCCTTCCAAAATGCAATAAAATAAATAAGTAAAGAAATAAAACGTTTGGGGAAACAAGAAGTTGAATCTGGCAGAGCCGGTTAGACAACTTCTAATCCTTCCAAAATGCAATAAAATAAATAAGTAAAGAAATAAAGCGTTTGGGGAAATAAGAAGTTGAATCTGGCAGAGCCGGTTAGACAACTTCTAATCCTTCCAAAATGCAATAAAATAAATAAGTAAAGAAATAAAACGTTTGGGGAAATAAGAAGTTGAATCTGGCAGAGCCGGTTAGACAACTTCTAATCCTTCCAAAATACAAAAATAAACAACTAATAACATACAAATGGCATAACATAATCAATATCACGTTTTACAACTATCACACTTGGATATCAACACAAAAGCATACTCTCATTTAAATTCAAAATCATACAGAAACAAAATACTCCATAATCAAGATTTAAGATCAGACAAAAGCAAAATATAGCATATTCAAGGCTCAAGATAATACAAAAGGAGATACTCAAGGTTAGCTTCCCTTACCTCTATTACAGACTTAATCTCCTCGCTCTCTGAAAACTTCCAGAATATCCCCTTTGAAATTAGAAATTCTTCCAACTCTCTTCTCTCAAAAATTTTCTCAATTCTTTTGTGTAAATTTTCAGCCTCCCCCCTTGGCTATTTATAGTAAAAAAAATTTACTATTCATTTGTACTATTCATTTTTACTATTCATTTTTTTATTCATTTTACTATTACAAAATTAATTTTTTATTTGCAAATTGGTGAATTCTGATCTCAAAGCTACGTGGAACACTTATCCAAAATTTTTTTTTTTTTACTTTTCACTTTTTACTATTCACAATTCACTATTCACTATTTACTATTCACTATTCACTTTTTTTTATTTTTATTTATTTATTTATTTATTATTAATTTTATTTACCCGGACGAAATTGGGTATTGACAGCTGCCCCTCTTTACTTAGATTTTACTAGATAATATGACAAACAACGTTTGTATATTATCAGAGTAAAAGATAAGTAAGGATAGAAATACTAATTTCGTCTGGGTTTCAAAGAGAAAGGGGGAGAATAACAATCGATTCAAGTACATAAGATGAATAGAATCACGATGCAACAAAAATTGAACTTAAGGGCGAGGCAAAAATTAAACTTAAGGGCCAACGTGAAAACTGGGCTTGGGGGACAGCGTGGAAGCTGGGCTTCAGGCCAGTGTGAAAACTGGGCTTGAGGGCCAGCGTGGAAGCTGGGCTTGAGGCCAGTGTGAAAACTGGGCTTGGGGCCAGCGTGGAAACTGGGCTTGGGGGCCAGCGTGAAAACTGGGCTTGGGGGCCAGCGTAAAAACTGGGCTTGGGGGCCAGTGTGAAAACTGGGCTTGGGGGCCAGTGTGAAAGCTGGGCTTGGGGGCCAGTGTGAAAACTGGGCTTAGGGCCAGTGTGAAAACTAGGCTTGGGGGCCAGTGTGAAAACTGGGCTTGGGGGCCAGTGTGAAAACTGGGCTTTGGGAGCCAATGTAAAAATTGGGTTTTGTGGGCCAGTATGGAAACTGGGCTTTCAAATTTTGAAATTCTTGAAACTTGTAATTTGAGAAATGTTGGCCAGTGTGGAAACTGGGCTTGGGGCCAATGTAAAAATTGGGCTTTGTGGGCCAGTATGGAAACTGGGCTTTCAAATTTTGAAATTTTTGAAACTTGAAATGTTTTGTAATTTTGACACAAATTTGAAAGCTCGATCGACATGAAACAATATGGCTTGATAGAGAAAATCTGAATGTTATTCTTTTTGTGTTTTCTTTGTTTTTTCTTTGTTTTTTTTTTTTTTGAAGAAGGAAATTGATAACCATTCATGTGAATGAAGAGGATTTCGATGAGAAATACTTTCTTTTTGATAAATATATGAAAACGTTTGCTTTGTTTTGTTTTGTTTGTTTGTTTTTTTTTGTTATTTTTTCGAATCAATTGTCTTACTTGCAATCATCAAGACTGGTCATTATTTCCAATGCTTAGAAAAGTGAGGAATGTCATACATCCGAGATCTAACTTTGAGATTATTACATTTTGACTTTTTCTCCCGAGACATCAACGTACATATGCTTGAATTCACTCGCAAGTGAAGAATGAGAGTTGTTTAGAATGGTTTGGAAGATAATGCTAACATGTCACCTCATACGCTCCGTAAAGGAGATGAGTGCCAAAGCGAAACACGAGGTATCTAAAAAGTTGCCCCAGTTTGGTGTGGTGAATCCATGATAATTCTGGTGAAAAATTCAAGTAAGATCTGCAAAGCTACCCAATTCTTGAGATCATGGTTTGACGAAATTTCAAGGAAAAGACGCGAGGTGAGGTTCACCAAGCTGCCCCAGTTTTCGTTGTTTTTTTTTTTTTTTTTGCATGGGGTTCTGTTTGGAAGAAGTAGTGGGTATGAAAGGGTCGGCTAAAAGGATGGATCAAATTGGTTTAATTTTCTTTTGTATGCTTCTGACTGGTTGGTAGAGAGGTCCCCTATTCCTGAGACATTATTCATTTTCAAATCCCTTTTTATTTTTACGACACATTAAAAGTTATTTTGTCTTATCGCAAAATTAAGCTTTATGAAAATATGAGCAATCATTAGTCAATCTCCGTGGACTTTATTAGGCTTGTAACAATGGCTAGGGGCTAAAAGGTATTAAAAGAAAGGGGTATAAAGGCCCAAATGAAATGTTTGTCGGATACATTTTTTTTAAAACAAGGGTTATCATCTACGCATTGTATCAACTATTTGATCTTTTGAGCACTTTGCTTTTGTCTTGAACTTCGTTTTTCCTTCATCTCTGGTTAAGTCTGTTTTATTGTTGTTGTTATTTTTTTTTTTTTTTACCCTTTTTGAAGGATTCACTTCATTTGATCGTTGAGTACTCTTCATCTGCATCCCAAGTTGACTCATACTAATGATAACCCTTGCTTGGGAATAATTTTGAAAAAGAATTTATTTTTGGCTCAAACGGGGTAACAATGGTTATAGTTTTTTTGCTTTTTGGATAAAGAAAGAAGGCCACACATCATTTTGAACTCTGATTGCTTTATTTTCAAAAATTAATTCTACGATTAGATGACCTCAACATGAGCCGTTTTTTCCTTTTCTTTTCATTCTTTATAGATCACCCTTTCGGGTTTCTGAATCTAGTTGACTTATTCTACTTTTTTTTTTGTTTTTTTTGTTTTTTTTTAATGGATTCAGGGATCACCCTACTAGCGTAAGCGAGAAAACTTTTGGCCATGCCAATTTGCCCCGGTGTAAAAGTTTATTTTGTTACTCAGGGCAGTGACAGTATTTGTTCGGGGAAAATCCTTTTATTTGGGAAGGTGAAGGGTGAGATTTTTCAAACACCATGCGCACAAACGTCTCGAGAGAAAACATCAAATTGTTATTTTTGATTCAACATTTGACCTCGAAAAAAATCTGACACTACAACTTTTGTTTTCTTTTTGTTATCAAATTTTTTATTTTCTATTTTTATATTTTTTTTTTGCTATTTTCGAAAAAACAAGAGTTTGACAATTTGCTAGAAAGACAAGTGACTCAATATTGCCTTTTTGTATTTTTTTTTTTTTTTAAATTTTGTTATTTGCAGCCTTCGTTTACTCCACGACACCCTATTAGGACATGATTTCCAATAAACCTTGGAGATACCAAATAATGAAAGTTCACATTAAAAGTCACGGATGAAAGCGTAATATCCATGAGCATAACCCTCACAGCAAGACAATTCAAAACATGAACAGAACAACATCAATTTCACCTTTTACAACAACCTATGCTTTCCCATATAGTTCTTCATTTGTCCATGGCATTTGTAGGGGCGAACTCGCGCCTTGTCAGAGTGCTGGATTGACTTTCTTCAAACTTTAAACATCCTGAATCGATCAAAGATTGCACTTTATGCTTTAGAGCCTTGCATGCCTCTGTTGAGTGTCCACACGCTCCTTCATGATAATCACACTTGGCATTTGTGTCATAGCTCTTTGGGTACGGAGGTCGTATAGGCCTAGTTGGACAAACCTTTATGAGGTTTCTGCGGAGAAGATCTGGCAGTAACTCTGTATAAGTCATGGGGATAGGAGTGAAGTTGGCGACCTTCTCATCACGATTGTAATCTCTTCGCTTAATGGGTCGATTGAACCCATGGGAATGTGACATTTGAGGATAGGCAATAAAATGTGAGTTAGCTCTTCGTTTTTTTATCTTTCTCATGTCTAGGACCATATTCATTTAAACTCGCTACTAACTGTGGGCCTAGTGCAATTTTTCCATTTCTTATGCCACCCTCGACCCTCTCTCCAATTACTACTATGTCAGCAAAACCTGAGGAGACACTGCTTATCATGTGTTCATAAAATGGTGGTTGTAGAGTATTCAAAAATATGGTAGTCATCTCCTTGTCGCTCAAAGGCGGTTCTACTTGAGCAGCAATTCCTCTCCACCTTTGGGCATATTCTCTGAATGATTCAGATTCTTTCTTCACCATGTTTTGCAGTTGTATTCTATCAGGTGTTAGATCTTTATTATATTCATACTGCCTTAGGAATGCATCAACCAGATTTTTCCATCAGTAGATGTGAGTAGTTTCTAAGCGCATGTACCAAGTCAGAGCCACGCCAATTAAACTTTCTTGGAAGATGTGAATCAAAAGTTTTTCATTGTGGGCATAAGCTGCCATTTTTCTGCAGTACATAGTTATATGGCCCCTTGGGCAAGTATTTCCCTGATATTTCTCAAACTCTGGCAACCTGAACTTTGGAGGTATTATCACATCAGGAACTAAACATAGTTTTCTAGCATCTCCAAATTCAGAACTTCCTTCGCCCTCTATGGCTCTCAACCTTTTCTCAAAGACTTCTAATTTACTCCCGTCGTCCTTAAAATCTGCAGGTGTAACGATACAAGATGAAGACTTCGTCTCAGGTTGTTTTTTCATTATCGTGCTCTCAATACCTGGTTGGATCGTCTTTCCCTGAATTGTGAAAGTGGTTGCCCCAGGCTCATCTTCTACTTCAACTGCATTATCTTCGTCCTTTTGAGCGTCAAGATGTTCCAAGCGCACTCCTGAGGGTGGAATGTAATTCGGGGGAAGACCATAGGAAGGGAAAGTTTGTGCCTCTGGAACTCTTTGTTGTGGTCGTTGTGCGCACGAATCTCCAGGGCTTTGTAAGGCATTCAGGGCCTCTAAGATTTGACTCATTTGTCCCTTCAGCTGTTGGATATCGGCTTTCATCCCCTCTTGAATTTCCCCTTTGTTCTCCATGATTTTGCCACTGGTTCGTGTCCTTTAGGGTGTTTTGGAGACTTAGCCGTATTATTATTTTTAAACTAAATTTTATTAGATGAAATAAAATTAAGAAAATAAAAACGAAAAGAAAAGGAGAAAAGACAAAGCAACACAATTACTATAGTAAGAAATTATAAAGATGTGAAAACATTGCCAAATGTATAATCTGGAAATTAACATGAAACAAAGTCAATAAGACAGTTCATCCATAACATTTAAGTTCACCACATGTGAGGTATGCAAAATCACGATCAACTATCACGAGCCTCAGCCACCACATTCTTCATTTCTCTCATCAGTTTCTTGCAGTAATTGAGGAAAGTCTCAACCTTTTTAGGTGGGTTAAAGATCGGCAATGCAGACTCAGCATCAGCTAATAACTTAGGGACATCCTTAATGGCTTCATTGGCAAGGGAAGCTAGTTGTGAGAAACTTCTCCTCCAATTTTCTGTAACTAGATCTTGTTCAACGGTATACTCCTTCATCTGATTCATCCATTCTTGATGTTTCTTCTCTGATTCAGCCCGATGCCAACGTTCCTCCTTCAGTTTCGTTACCGCTGCTTTCGCCTGTTTCTCGACGTCGTTCATTCTAATATGCATTTTGTGCAGCTCCTCTAGTGCCTTTTGCTTGTCCCTCTTGAATTGGTCACACAATACCTTCGTGACACGCTCTGATATCTCAATTATACCATACTCCCGGTCTTTCAAGGTCAGCTCAATGTTGGCCACTATCAGCTCTTGCTTTTGTCTTCTTAACAACTCCTCGTATGCTTTGCTGTTTTCCACACCATCTTGCTTAAGATTCACATAATCACGTTGTAGGTTCTGAAGATTACTGGTCAACTTGATATTTTCTAGTTTCATTTGCTCGAATTTTGCCTTCAACAATTTTATTTCCTCATTTTCAGCTTCATGAAACTGTTTTCCATAATCTAGATTAGGAGAAATTATCTTGAAAGGCAACTTCACTGTCCTAACCCTTTCTGCGATCCAATGGCTATAAGGATTTCCTTCATCAATAGTCCATGGTCTGGGGTCCATTTTTGCACGAATAATGTTGCCCCAAGCATTCCTAACTTGATGAAGTACTTCAACAAAGGTTCCTTCCTCATAATAGATTTGCAACATGGCAAGAGATGCAGGTGTAGGTGATCCTCTCATAGGATGCCCAAATTGCCTTTGTGCTAACACAGGATTGTAATTAATACAACACCTGATACCCATGAGAGGTACATTAGGGTACTTCCCGCAATGATATATAATTTGCGATCTACGCTGCCAAGGGACACACCACTTAACTTGTTCTTCATTTAAACTTGCACAAAGTCGCGCCCATTCATCTGCCCCTTTCACATTTGGTTTACACTGCAATAGCTTATCCATGGAGCACGGGGCATTTAAGGCGTCCTCAGTCACACGGGAGATGAACCACATATACAACACTGGCAGACAACATAACATTTTTCCTCCCTTTAGCTCATAACAACGATTCAGGGTCCCATAAACTTCAGCCAGGATAGCAGTGACTGGATTCTCACAGCGCTCTTTGTATCCCACAAATGCGTTCATGGCGGCATAGTCGACGAAATTCTTGACATTAGGAAAAAGCATGACACCATAGAAGAGAAGAGCCAATACATCCATAAATGTTTCCCAGTTTTCTTCTTCAGCTAAACGATGCAAGTATCCTATTAGGTATCCTTGAGGAAGGCCCCTCACTTTGCCCTTGATTGTGAACTTGTTCTCCAACTTCATAGGGTGTACTTTCATGATTCTCGCTAGCTGCAAGACGGGTACATACTGCCCAAGGTAATTGTATGGAGCTTTTCCCTCAAGAGGTATATTTAAAATTTGCTCGAATTCTTCCACTGTTGGCACTAGTTGGAAATCTTGAAAAGTGAAACACCTCAATGGTGGATCATAGTATTGGGCTAAAGTAGTAATTGCTGATGTTTGGACCTCCACCTCTAATAGGCTCAACAAATTCCCATACTCCTTCTTGAATGCATCCTTTTGGGATGTCTTCATTTTCATTACCAGTTTTCTCAGACCATTCATATTTCCTTCCTCCGCTTCAATGGCTATCCTTTCCTTTAAAATGTTTGAACTTGTAGGTCGGTCAACTTCCAATCTCATGTTAATTTCCATTTTACCTCTACGGCTTAGTCACAAATTTATAACTTTCTACCTAGGACCAACAAGACCATAAAAAAAATGCATGAGAAAGACGCATAATGATATAGTGATATATACAACATGTTTAATTTTATTAAAAAATAACGGTTATAAGACGACATACATCTCCCTTCGTGCCCTAGATAAGGTTCGAGACTTGAGGTTCAAAGTTAAATATATGCAATCTCACAAGGATAGTTCCCTAATGCTTAAATCAAGGCCACCAGAGTTATGGCTCTTTTCACTACATCTCCACAACAGTCAGAGTAAGCAACTAGATGCGGAGACATAAATGAAGAGAACAGACTCTAGTTGGAGTTCTCACGATAGCCAAACAGGAAGTACATCCCAGAGTGACACCGCTACACAAACCCTATAATTCTAAGTTGCGCTCAGACCCGGGTATAGGGCCTCACTCATGATATGCAAAATGTGTGTGGAGGGAGATTATAATGCAAAACAACACTTGCAAAATAAACACAAATAAGTAGATATATAACATGTCATCTACCATAGGGTTCAATATGGAACAATCAAAACAAACGCACATGCAATTATGCCAAATATTAAACATATATAAAGAAAAAAAAAGGAAGGAAAACATAATGAAAAACCACATCGAATTCGCACATCTAATTAAATGGCTTGACTCTCTAAATTCCCCAGTGGAGTCGCCATCTGTCGCAACCGGAATCGCGACGGGACGACGATCCGAAAAGTAAAAACTGTTTTTGAAAAAAAAAAAGATTTTGGAGTCTCCACCATAGTTTATTCTGGAAAACTACGGAAAAACCATAAAATGATAAGACCTGGTCTGCGAAAATGAGATTCTAAGTTCGGGAGTCGGTTACGTGTAGGGAAGGTATTAGCACCCTACAACGCCTGCCCTAAGGCAGTACCTTTAACTAAATATGCGAATATGATGTGGTTTTCAAAATGTTTAACTATCCCCTAAAATAAGATTCTAAAGAAACAACATGTATTTTTTAGTTTTTTGAGCCCGACAAGGATTGACCTTGCTCCTACGTATTCTCATTAAGAATGAGAAATCAGGGTTCCGTAGTTCTTTTAGAAAATTGCTTGAAAATTTGTTTGAAAATTGATTGAGAATTTTGTTTATAAAATGATTTTGGATTTTTGGGAAAGTGAACCTGACAAGGACTGGCCTTGCTCCTACGTATCTCCACTTTTGATGGAGAATCAAGGATCACGTAGTTCTGGCTAGCCATATTGTATGTTGTTTGAAAATGTGGATGTTTTTGGGTTTTGAAAGATTTTGTATTTTTTTGGTATTTTTATAAAATAAACAAAAAATGTTTTCAGCACAAAGACGATGCGTGTGATCACACATGTGCTTAACCTTTAAAATATTTTTGGTATTTTTATAAAATATTTAGATTTTTGCATGATGAGCACTAGGCTGATGCGTACGATCGCACGAGTACTCACACGGCTTTTTTTTCTTATTGTTTGCGTAATGAGCACTAGGCTGATACGTACGATCGCACGAGCACTCACACGGCTTTTTTTGTTTATTTTAGATTTTGGGTAATGAGTACTAGGTTGATGCGTACGATCGCACGAGTACTCATACCGATATTTATATTATTACATGTTTTTAAAGTTTTATATTTTTTTATTAAGAAGGATAGATGGGTTGAATTGTGAAAAGCATAAAGAAAAATTGTAATAGAAAACACGATGAATTTATAAACTAAAAAATGATCAAAATGCATATATAAATAGAATGAAGAGAAAATGTATACCTTGTTGAAGATTTGTGTGATGAAATAAAACTCTACTTGTAATAAGTTGTGAGAAAGATAGATGGAAGATGAAGAAGATAACTTTATGGTAGAAATGGGGTACGGGATTTATTATGTATAGAGAGATAGTAAAATGTGAGGGAGAAATGAAGTAGAGTTTCGGGATGGAATGAAGAGATTTTGAGAGAGAAGATATGGATATTATGTAAATTGTGTGTGTGAAGTGAAGAGAATGTAGGTATTTATAGAGTTAAGGATGAAGAAAGTTGATGAACAAAAATAATATAATAAGTTGGTGGAAAATTTAGATGAAATAAAAATTAATCACAAAAATGCAATAAAATAAACAAGTAAAGAAATAAAACGTTTGGGGAAACAAAAAGTTGAATCTGGCAGAGCCGGTTAGACAACTTCTAATCCTTCCAAAATGCAATAAAATAAATAAGTAAAGAAATAAAACGTTTGGGGAAACAAGAAGTTGAATCTGGCAGAGCCGGTTATACAACTTCTAATCCTTCCAAAATGCAATAAAATAAATAAGTAAAGAAATAAAACGTTTGGGGAAACAAGAAGTTGAATCTGGCAGAGCCGGTTAGACAACTTCTAATCCTTCCAAAATGCAATAAAATAAATAAGTAAAGAAATAAAGCGTTTGGGGAAATAAGAAGTTGAATCTGGCAGAGCCGGTTAGACAACTTCTAATCCTTCCAAAATGCAATAAAATAAATAAGTAAAGAAATAAAACGTTTGGGGAAATAAGAAGTTGAATCTGGCAGAGCCGGTTAGACAACTTCTAATCCTTCCAAAATACAAAAATAAACAACTAATAACATACAAATGGCATAACATAATCAATATCACGTTTTACAACTATCACACTTGGATATCAACACAAAAGCATACTCTCATTTAAATTCAAAATCATACAGAAACAAAATACTCCATAATCAAGATTTAAGATCAGACAAAAGCAAAATATAGCATATTCAAGGCTCAAGATAATACAAAAGGAGATACTCAAGGTTAGCTTCCCTTACCTCTATTACAGACTTAATCTCCTCGCTCTCTGAAAACTTCCAGAATATCCCCTTTGAAATTAGAAATTCTTCCAACTCTCTTCTCTCAAAAATTTTCTCAATTCTTTTGTGTAAATTTTCAGCCTCCCCCCTTGGCTATTTATAGTAAAAAAAATTTACTATTCATTTGTACTATTCATTTTTACTATTCATTTTTTTATTCATTTTACTATTACAAAATTAATTTTTTATTTGCAAATTGGTGAATTCTGATCTCAAAGCTACGTGGAACACTTATCCAAATTTTTTTTTTTACTTTTCACTTTTTACTATTCACAATTCACTATTCACTATTTACTATTCACTATTCACTTTTTTTTTTTATTTATTTATTATTAATTTTATTTACCCGGACGAAATTGGGTATTGACAATAATCATTGGCAGGAGAGGGTTTACCTCTGCCATTGAAGGTAGAAAAAGAAGGTTTAGATTGAGAAACGTGTGACGCCATGACTGAAGGTTGAGAAAGAATTCCTGATTGTAATTGTCGCTCATGTTGAATTATCATCGAAAACATTTTGGGTAAAGAAGGCAAGGGATCCATGAGAAGGATCTGAAAGCGAACAACAGAGTAATTATCATTCAAGCCTCTAAGAAAACAAAGAACACAATCATTTTCACGATATTCCTTCATTGTCTTAGAAACAACACAACAAGAAGCAGAAGATTGGCATTCAGGAATAGGGCGAAAATTGCAAAGTTCATCCCAGAGAATCTTCATTTTAGTGTAATATGCAGTAACACTTAGATCAGACTGATGCATTGAATAAAGATTTTGATGTAATTGGGAAATTCGAACAGAATCACCTTGGGAGAAACGATCTTTGAGATCCTTCCATGCCATAGCAGTAGAGTCAATCCAAATAATACTTGTAGCAATCTCATGAGAAACAGAATGATTGATCCAAGATAAAACTAGATTATTGCAACGCTTCCATGCTTGAACCATTGGATCTGTACCAGCGGGACAAGGAATGGAACCATTAACAAAGCCAAATTTATTCTTCATTTGTAGTGCCATAGACATCGAGCGAGCCCATCCATGATAATTGTGACCTTCAAGAATCGGGGAAACAAGCACCAATGAAGGATTCTCATTAGGATGAATGTAATAGTCATGTGTTGTATCTTGTAACGATGCGAGAGTAACAGAGGGAGTAGCCATAAAAGGAGAAGAAAAAGGCAGAAAAGCCAAGAACGAAAGGTAGAAAATGAAGATCTGGACAGGAAAAGAATTGGTTGCGGAAGAACGTGATAAAAAATTAATTTTCTTCTGATACCATGTTAGAAGGTGGGTTTTAAGCCTAACTCAACCCCACAAAACCGGCTTGTAGGGTGAGGTTTGCACCTCACTTATATATTTTAATTTGGCCTTATCTCTAGTCGATGTGGGACTTCCAACACACCCCCTTCACGCCGAGGTATAGACATCTCGTGCGTGATAGTAGAAATTGGGTGGTCCGATAACGGCCCGATAGCAGGTGGAATAGAAGAATAGAATGCCCACTTAGAACTCGCTAGGATAGGCTCTAACCATGGCTCTGATACCATGTTATGAGAAAAGAAAGGATAGGAATTGTATTTCTTATTCCATAAGAAGAGAGTACAATTTTACATATATATAATTGTCTGAAACAATATATAAACGGAATATAAATATAAAAATAGAATATAAATATATGAAGATAAATGCACAGATATGAACGGAAAATAAATTAAATCCAATACATACGCGTCAGCCATTGCTTCGCTGACACATCCTTACACACGCGTCAACATTCACATTGCCTCGTCATTATTCTCTCTCGCGCATATCAGAGAGCCTCATTCTCGTTTCTCTCCATTTCAAGTTTCTCGCGTCTCCACACTCCAAATCAGGTTATCTTCTTCACAGATCTACATTTTCTTCCACCACTTCTTCCTCGTTTCATCCAGTTTCATTCACAGTACATCATCTTCACCGAACAGTGCTTCGTTCTATGGCCTCCCCTAGGTTTTTCTTCTTCTTTCATCATTTCCTATGATTTTAGTCGATTAAAATCACTCTTGATCCGTTCCAAACCTTTTCCACCGTTCAATCTTGATTTTGAACCGATTAATCGGTTCATTTTGAGTTTTCCCTCTTTTCTAGGGTTTTGTTGTGTTCGTTCTCAGTTTTCCTTAGATTTCATTCGAGTCATTCCTCGATCTCGTGTTCCTCATCATTCCGCTGCGTCTTATCTCGTCGAGGAAGGCTCGAGGAGTTCGAATCGTGCTCGCACAGCTTCTATCGTCATCTCCTCGGGTGCTCGTCCATCAGTTGGTATCAAAGCTCAGGTTTGAACACGCTTCAGAGGTAAGTTGCGTCATGTTCTCTGTCTTCAATTTGTTTTTCTTTTTCGCGTTGTTTTCTCTTGACTCAGCGTTGTTTCGATTCGGTCTTGTCTGATTCATATTTTGCTCCTTTGATTCTGAGTCGCGTTTCTATTTTGCATTTATTGTTGTTTTTTTTTTCTGAGTTGTTCATCATTTTCCTTCTTTGTCTTGTGTTGTAATCTGTGTTGAATTCTATTTTGTGATTCTATACATCTGTTTGTGTCGTTCTGTGTTTGAGTCATTATATTGAGTTTTATTTTCATTTTATTCGGTGATTTCACTTTATTTGAGTTTTTAATTTCTAAATCCATTTCTGTCATGTTTTAGTCTTGTGCTTTGTTTTATTTTGTTATTCTTAATCTGAGTTTAACCTTTCAAATTTCCAATTCATGATTTGATTTGATATCTGCCTTGTTTGAATCTTGTCAATCATCAAGAGCCGTGACATTCAATTGAATGAGTTCGATGACAGATTTTAGTGGTAGCATTGGTTGATGTATCATGTGCTAATTGTGCGATTCATGATCTGAAATGTGTTTGGAATGTGAATGTCATTGCACACCAAATGAATGATGAATTTCAATTGTGAGCTCGGGTGCAATTGACTAACATCAACACTGTTTTTCACCAATCACACCGAAATTGGAATTGGTTTTGAAGAGTCTGTGAGTCATTCATACTTGGTTTTAAATTCTTTGCCAAGTTCTGATTCAAAATTTTCCAGTATTGATTTTGTTTCATTGGCATCTATTGAGGTATATGAATATGCAGAATTGCATTAAAACTGTTTACAACAGTGATTGAATTTAGTTTGAACTTCTGAGTTTGTGATCCATAGTGTGCATTCACTGTTTTCACTTTGTTATCAATTCTGCAATTGAGAATAAATTTTTGTTCACTCAAGGAAGCCTAAACCAATGATATTGAAACTATAATTGTGGCTGAGAGTGATTAACCTCTTGTTTACTTTTGGATATTTTTTTTTATTGATTAAGAATAAATAAAAGTAAAATTAATAATTAATTAAGAATAAATAAAATTCCATTTTGGTATTGTTTATAATTTTTTAAATGAGCTATTGATAATTAAGAAATCACCAAAGTGAGTTTTTTTACCTGGAGTATTCCATAGAGAAATTATAAATGTTCATGTTTATGCATATCCATGCAAATATTGGTCGGCCCAAAGGAAGATTAATATTTGGCCGGATTGTATACGCACTTGTGAAGGTAACATGTGATAATTATTCTTTTACGTGTCAATAATAAAATCAATCCAAGAATAAGTTTGTTATTTGACATGTTCTTATTATTAGTGTTGATCATTACACCAAGATACCTCTAGCAATTAATATTACTGTACAAAGACTTGATATTGATTAGGCATTGGATGTCTTGAGATGGGATAGGCTATTATTTGAATTATATTTATATAATTATTAATTTTACAATGTGAGCTTAATTTCTTTGTTTCTCTTATATAAAATACAGTTACGATGGCTTCTAGATCTGTCAACTTAAATTCAGTTTTGGTCCTCAACAGTACAAATTTTAAGGATTGGAAAGACAACATAGAGATAATTCTTGGTTGCATGGATTAAGAAACCTCCTTCTCTTAAGAACTCAAGTATCTCTGACGAGAGAAGAGAATATGAGAAGTGGGATCGCTCAAATCACATGTGATTGATGGTCATTAAGCATGACATTCCAAAGGTTTATAGAGGTATTATATCTAAAGAAATTACAAGTGCTAAAGATTTCCTTGTTGAGATTGAAAAGAGCTTTATGAAAAGCGCTTTGTGAAAAGCGAAAAGGCGGAAGCAAGTGCACTTCTTCAAAGCTTGACTTCCATGAGGTATCTAGGCAAAGTAAATGTGAGATAGTACATTATGGAAATGTCAAACATTGTTTCAAAACTTAAGGCGTTGAAACTTAGTTGCAAGAAGACTTGTACATTTTATTCTAAACTCTCTTCCTATACAATTTGGACAGTTTAAGATTTCCTACAACAGTCAGAAGGAGAAATTATCTCTTAATGAGCTCATTGTGTTCAAGAAGAGGAGAGACTAAAGCAAGAAAGGACTAAAAGTACTCACTTAACTAGTACCTCTAATGACAAGGGCAAAATATGATGCTTGGCGTGCAAAGAAAGGGTTGCCTAAGCTATCAGAAGACAATTAATTTTGGAAGATGAATCTATTTAGAGATGTCAAATCTGTAGTGATGTAATGTTTTAGATTATTATCTTGTACTGGTTTTCTAAATTTTGGTTTTGAAAGACATTTCATTGTACTGTCATTTAAGCGAAATTTGATTTCATTTGTTTATTTGGACAAATTTTGTTATTTATATTAGTTTGGAAATAATGAATTCAAATTTTTTTTATTCAAGTTTTGTTGAAACTGATTCACTTTTGGCAAATAATAATCTATATATTCTTTATACGGTGACTTCCTATTATGAATCCTTAAATATGAAATTGCATGATACTAAGCATAATATTCTTTAAGGATATTGAGTTGGGGGGAAGAATAAAATTTAAAGGAAGAATTGTTGGAAGTGATCTATTTCGTAAAGTTCAAAACCTCTAGTAAGTTTAGAACCTTTATAAGAACAAACTCAAGATCCTTAGAAACATGTGCTTCATGAAGAGTATAAATCTATGTAAGACAATAAGGTTTGAGAACTTGTACCGTTACTAGAAGGTATGAACCCCATTGGAAATAAGTGAATACTTAAAACCAAAAGGGATTCTAATCGTAATATGGAGAGGTATAAAGTTTGTCTTGTGACGAAGGACTATACTAAAAAAGAAAGGGTTTGTATGTTGATGACATCCATAAAGCTTTTATCATGCAGGGAGACGAGTTTAGTCTCAATCAATGCCCAAAAGGAAATTTAGAAATTCAAGAAAGGCAGAAAATTCACTATGTTTCAGTGATAAGGGGTTTGATGTATGTCCAAGTATGTACGCATCCGGATATAGCATATATAATTGGGGTTTTAGGCAGACATTTAAGCAATTAATGAATGGATCTTTGGAAAACAACCAATAAGAGAACAAAGGTTTATAAGCTCACGTATATAGGGTCAGACTAGTAAGAGATCATCAAGTATTCTGACAATTTTGTAGGATGCCAAAATAGTTTAAGATCCACTTCATGTTACATTTTCATGCTAGCTGGTGGTGTGGTTTCTTGGTCTAGTACCAACAAATCCTTATGGCTTTATCCACTATTATTACAGAATTTGTAGCATATTATAAGGCATCAAATCAAGGTATATTATGAAAGGATTTGAAAGAACAAACTCCTTGATGATATATCCTCTTCATAAGTCTACACCCAAGGTGGTTCATGAGCCTATTGTTTATATGGGTGTGTTACAGTTTGAGGAATCTTTGGTTCAATTTAGTCATCTTTGTGTGTTTGTGTTCTATGTTTGGTTTTGATGAATGCATACATTCTGGTTTATTATTCAGAAATTATACTTTGTACATTAAGGTTATTGTATTGATCTCATTGAGATAAAGTTATGACCAGTTGAAAATAGAAGTGTTGCAATTTTGAGCTCATAAAGTCTAACACATTTGTAAGGATTTATATGGATATATATATATATATATATATATATATATATATATATATATATATATATATATATAATAACAATTATTAAATGTGTTAGGGCCATTATATTTTATTAGCCAACTTTATAAAGTGATCTAATTAAGATAAATATGGATAAGGGTATATTTGTCATGAAAGGTATATTGTGTAGAGACCAATAATAATTTTAATTTGTTGAAGGGACCAAATTATAATTAATGAAACTAAAGAAGAGTAAATGAGGAGAGGTTACTTAAAGGGTCATGGTCCCCATCTTTGAGCACATCGTATCATTCTTGTTACTTTCTCTTCATCCTCATCAGAAGAGAAAATCCAGAGAAAACCTAAGGTGCTATATAAAGGGAAGATCAAATACCAACTCAGGTTACTTATTCATTGTTCCCAATGTCTAATCCATTAGGTACGCTTCCTCTTTAATGTTCTAAGGGTATTGGGAATTGCTTTGATTAAAGGGTTCATTGCTCATTAACTGTTAATCTGTCAATCATAAAACCAACATGAGTGACTTTAGTTATTTATATATATATATATATATATATATATATATATATATATATATATATTGTGAAAGTGGAAAAAGGAGGAAGTAACCGTGAGACTTGTGAGATGAAGGGCTACTGGAAAAATATTAAATAGTGAGTGAGTTTGTGACTTGATCTGCAGGAGTGTGTGATTAAGGAAGCAGGAGAGAAGAACCGTGACCGTGAGAGAGGAAGAAGGCTGGGATTCATTTAGGTAAGGGGGTGTTATCTTTGGTATAATCATTGTATATGGGGGTTGTACTGGTGCAGTTTTATTCCTCTATTTAAGTTCTAAAATAATGGTATAAATATTCATGTTCGTTTGGATATATATATATATATATACTCTCCTCTGTTACGTCATGAAAGCTTTACTTCACTTTTGTTGGGTGGCAAAAAAGAGGTTCAGAGGTTAGAGAAACTCATAGTTTATTGTTTTTGCATGGAGTGCATGGGTTTTATATTAAGTGGGTTGATCTTGAGAGTAAGACTCTCAATCATGAAGATGAAAGAGGAAGGTCATAAACTCACTTCATTGCTTGTAACATGAGTCAATTGTGTTTATTTGTGGTTGACAAACTACAAAAATAATTAATTTTATTGGCGCTTTTTATATGCGATTTTATAATCCCGAATAGATTTTGACAGTTTTATTGAAAACCTCCACTAACATTTAGTACATTTATTTTTTTAATTATTTTTCCACGGTTTATTATAAACCGCAAGTAACTTCAAAATAATTTAATTTCACGCCCTTCATTCTTCGTCTCTTATTTCTCCAAACCCTACAAATGTTGAAAGTAATCAAGAGTACTACCCTAGACGCCATTGCCACCACATATCCCACCCAACTCCTCTCCTAAGACTGACACAACTCTCTCGAAAAACCTATCATCTGGCTTGCCGATGTTCACCCATTCCTTTTCACTAACCTCGTCCTATCCTTCCTCCACCAACAATATCCCCTCGAGATTGACCAAAACAACTTATGTCACCTCCCCCCCTCCTCTTCCTTGATTTTCTGTAGCAGGTAGCTCTTGCAAGGAGAAACTCCTCTGCCTTCCTCACCGCATGCATGGACTAGATCGAGTGTCGCCTCTGCCACATCGTCGCCACCCTCTCAGACCGCCTTAAGCATGCCGAGAGTGCCTTCATAGAGTGTGTCGTAGGGAACTGGTTCGGATGTTGGGAGGAGCAAAATATTGTCGCCGCCAAGGAGGCGGTGGGCGCCTCCTTGTGTCTCATTGTGCCTCACTTTCTCACCGATGAAATTTTCTCAAATCCACCCTGAGTTCAATATCTAGGATTTTCTACCATTTTCTATCGATTCGTCTTCGTTCCTCTTCATCTAGAGGTTTGTATTGTTTAAAAACCTTCTTCTCTATTTTCATTACTTCGATTTCTTCATTTCCACTGACTAATTCATCTTTTCCATCGTTTAAATTGTTCTCTTCCGCCAATCCTTCGAACCTAGGGTTCATAGTTCGTTTCCCCTTCTTTCGCGACTTCCTCTATTCGCCCAATGGATTTGCACCAAATTCATTCTTTCTCACCAATCCGCCATGATCAGGGGTCATCATGTGGTATCAGAGCCTAGGTTAGGTGCGTCCGCTTGAGCTAAGTATTTTTCTTTATTTTTTTGTGTTGTAATTTTGTTTTGAGTATTTGTCTTGATCTGTGTATGCCATTTACTTCTTCTATGTTGTAATAATGACAACAGTTGGATATGGAGATCTTGTGCCAGATAGCCAATTGTCAAAACTTCTTGCTTGCATTTATGTCTGCATTGGAATTTTGTCTCTTCAGCTTATTGACAATGTTCCTATATTACAAATAGACATGGTATGGTGTTATTTTATGATACAAGACATCAGATGGCTCGCAGACACGTGAAAGCGTCTTGAAATATTTAGGATAGGAATTGAATGGGCTCATGGAAAGGATTCTCTTCGCCTGAGTCTCTTACAAGGTGGTCGATTTCCAGAACTTGCATGGTTAGTTGTTTCCTTTCTTTTTTTTTCACTTAAAACACTCTATGTTTGTGGTGAAAATTAAACACCTAATTTTTTTCTTCATCTTGTCAATAATGAATTTGTTTTGTTTATAGGTATTTGAGAATATAGCTGCTTGAAGGGGTAGTGGCATATCATACTGGACAGTTAGAGAAATCCACAAAAGCATTAGCCTTTGCAAGAGCTAAGTTTGAACAGGTTTGTAAAAGTGCGATCAATTGGATAGAAGAAATATAGTCAACATTTTTCACATTTGTTGGAGTTAGAGGAGTTTCAAATATTAATAGCCTAAAGCTTGACCTTCTATAAGGAGTTTAATATTTAAAGTATTTAAAGTTTTGAAGTTTGACCTTCTACAAGGAGTTTCAATGATTTTTCATGAAAATAGAATGGCTTAGTTTCAATACCAAATGGGGGGTGAATTGGTGAAACACAAAAGTAATGTTTTCTTTAAATCTTTTTCGCAAAGTATATGTCTTTAAAAGCTTTCTTGAAATGGAAGGAAAAAGACTATGTAGTGCTGCAGAATATAGTCGAATGAGTAAAATATAAAGTCGACTGAATGTAACATAGTAGGGATAGAAAGATCAAACGCTGAGTTTTCATACTGGTTCGGCCAAGCCTACATTCAATGTCCTTCCACCATAGGAAGCAAATGCACTATAATGGTCAAGGTTTTTACAACAAGGATTTTATAGCAACATCCACATCAAAAATATAAAACACCTCTCTAACCTTCTAATCAAAATATAAGCATATACAAACAAAAAACAGCAGCAAGATGTCCCCTCTCCTACAATCCTTAACACTTTGAACAATCTTCAAAGTCTAGAACGCCGCACATTCTCTTCCTGTAATAACAACAGGGCAATTCCAATCTTCACAAGATTGATAGAAAGTGATCACGAAATAGACACCTCAAGTGCAGGTTGATCAGAACGTAAGAGCGCACAAATTCTTGCTCGTCAAGTAATCACCAAAGATGAACACCACAGTCTTCTTGATGAATTGTTGGAGCTTTCACACTTTCTGCAAGAGATCAATTATCTGAAAAAAAATCAATCAAATTGTTAGAATCACAAAAGTTCTTGCAGAAATCAAATTCGCATCAATTTATAGCAATTCGCAGCTCTGACGCATTTTAATCGACTTTGCTACTAATGCAGTCGAATACAACTCTTCAGTCAAAGCAGTTAGCAGCAATCAATGCAATTAATTGAATGGAAAATTAATGAAGTCAAATCACAATAAATGCTTGGCCAACATATTTAAAAATATAATCCTTGTAACATTTAATTCAAGCATTAACAAAATTTCAAAATTGTAACAGATTTAGTCAAATCCAGGTTGCATGTAATCGACTATATAAAACCGTTAAACAAAGTTTTGAAAAACTTTCTCTTCAAAAATTCTCACAGCACGCTTTGAAAAAGTTTGTGCAAAGCCAAGAGTTTTAATCAACTTACTTCATAATGAAGCCGACTTAAAAATGTTGTTTTGCCACATATTATAAGTTCAACAAAAGTGCATGTAGTTTTCCTTTTCTCAAATATATGTCATGCATAGATAGATAAGATCTCATATAAAACACAGTGAATTACAACAATGACAGAATCATCACAAACATGTTCTCAAATAATCATAAACATGAAAGTTATGATCATGTAACATATAACAACACATGTGTTATTAATAATGTGTTATCATCATCAAAAACCAGAAGCTCTAAGATTGTAAGGTTTAGCTAAACCAGTGCTCTCCATATCAACAATCTCAACAGTTTTTGAAATTGATTGATATATACAATTTTATTTTTGTATGTTCCCTGCCTCGTTTTCTCTAGTAAGCAATGCTCTTTTCTGTGCAGCAGCAAGTGTCAGATGAAGCCTTATCATTTGTTATGAGCATGGGATATGTTGAACATGATGCAAAGTGAGTATTGTGGATGAACAATCAAGATGTTGGGGTGCCATCAATTTCCTTGTTGAGGAGAAAGCAAAGAAATTGCAAAAGCGGGAGGAGGATATAAGGAGAAGAAATGAAATTAAGTGAGTTAATGTTTATCTGCTTTATTTTCTTTGTTTTTCTCTTTCTAAATTGCTTGCTCCCAGGGTACAAAAGCGGTGTGGAATGACACCCTTAAAGAAAGTTGTGGATCTAGAAAGATTGAAGGAATTAGTCTCTATTGGGTAAGGGTTATTTATGTGTCGTATTGTGAGTATTGATATTTGTTCATGCGTAAATATTGTAAAGATTGGTCTATAAGGGGACTGCTTTTTTGAACGTATTGTGAGTACCTAGGCTTGTGGCACCAAGAATTTTTTTATTCGTTTGCATTAACATGAACTAATCAATATTATTAATAGTATTGATTAAACTACCAATTTGGTCTCTCGGGCATTATCCTCTCTCCTAAGTTATTCCTAAAGTTTATGTTGTAATTCCTAAAACTTTGAGATATGCAAGGCCGTAAAACTATTTGTAAATGATCCATATTTCTCCTTTTAGAGGCAAATCCGAAAGGGAAAAGAGTAATTGGTGAGATTTATGCTTTTGATTTTGGTTTAATCATTCACGAAGTCCCTATTTTCGCGTGGAATCTCAATTTAGTCCCTTTGTTTCTGGAAATATCAATTGGGTTCCAAATTTATGAAAATTACAACAATTGGATCCTTTCCGTTAAATTGTGTCCAACGGCGTTAGTGTGTGTTTGACGTGGCACGCTGTAGTCAGTGTCGCAACCGGGATCGCGACGGGACGACGATCCGAAAAATAAAAAAAAAAGAGATTTGGAGTCGCCACCATAGTTTATTATGGAAAACTACGGAAAAACCATAAAATGATAGGGCATGGTCTGCGAAACTGAGATTCTTAGTTTGGGAGTCGGTTACGTGTAGGGAAGGTATTAGCACCCTACAACGCCTGCCCTAAGGCAGTACCTTTAACTAAATATGCGAATATGATGTGGTTTTCAAAATGTTTAACTTTCCCCTAAAAATAAAATTCTAAAGAAACAAAATATTTTTAGTTTTTTAGGCCCGACAAGGATTGACCTTGCTCCTACGTATTCTCATTAAGAATGAGAAATCAGGGTTCCGTAGTTCTTTTAGAAAACTGCTTGAAAATTTGTTTGAAAATTGATTGAGAATTTTGTTTGTAAAATGATTTTGGATTTTTGGGAAAGTGAACCTGACAAGGACTGGCCTTGCTCCTACGTATCTCCACTTTTGATGGAGAATCAAGGATCACGTAGTTCTGGCGAAAAAGATTATTTGTTGTTTGAAAACGTGGATGTTTTTGGTTTTTGAAGATTTTATATTTTTTGGTACTTTTTTTATGTAATATTTAGATTTTTTGCGTAATGAGCACTAGGCTGATGCGTACGATCGCACGAGCACTCACACGGCTTTTTTCTTGTTTTTTATTGTTTTGCGTAATGAGCACTAGGCTGATGCGTACGATCGCACGAGCACTCACACGACTTTTTTGTTTATTTTAGATTTTGGGTAATGAGTACTAGGCTGATGCGTACGATCGCACAAGTACTCATACCGATATTTATATTATTACATGTTTTTAAAGTTTTATATTTGTTATTAAGAAGGATAGATGAGTTGAAATATGAAAAGCATAAAGAAAAATTGTAGTAGAAAACAAGATGAATTTATAAACTAAAAAAAATTATCAAAATGAACATAAATAGAATGAAAAGAAAATGTGTACCTTGTTGAAGATTTGAAAGATGAAGCAAGACTTTGCTTGTGATAAGTTGTGAGAAGAGGTAGATGGAAGGTGAAGAAGATGAATTTATAGTAGAAGTGTGGTATGGGATTTACTATGTATAGAGGGATTGGGAAATAGTAAAATATGAGAGGAAAATGAAGTAGAGTTTTGGGATGGTAATGAAGAGATTTTGAGAGAGAAGAGATGGATATTATGTAAATTGTGTGTGTGAAGTGAAAAGAATGTAGGTATTTATAGAGTTAAGGATGAAGAAAGTTGATGAACAAAAATAATATAATAAGTTGGTGGAAAATTTAGATGAAATAAAAATTAATCACAAAAATGCAATAAAATAAATAAGTAAAGAAATAAAACGTTTGGGGAAACAAGAAGTTGAATCTGGCAGAGCCGGTTAGACAACTTCTAATCCTTCCAAAATGCAATAAAATAAATAAGTAAAGAAATAAAGCGTTTGGGGAAATAAGAAGTTGAATCTGGCAGAGCCGGTTAGACAACTTCTAATCCTTCCAAAATGCAATAAAATAAATAAGTAAAGAAATAAAACGTTTGGGGAAACAAGAAGTTGAATCTGGCAGAGCCGGTTAGACAACTTCTAATCCTTCCAAAATGCAATAAAATAAATAAGTAAAGAAATAAAACGTTTGGGGAAACAAGAAGTTGAATCTGGCAGAGCCGGTTAGACAACTTCTAATCCTTCCAAAATGCAATAAAATAAATAAGTAAAGAAATAAAGCGTTTGGGGAAATAAGAAGTTGAATCTGGCAGAGCCGGTTAGACAACTTCTAATCCTTCCAAAATGCAATAAAATAAATAAGTAAAGAAATAAAACGTTTGGGGAAATAAGAAGTTGAATCTGGCAGAGCCGGTTAGACAACTTCTAATCCTTCCAAAATACAAAAATAAACAACTAATAACATACAAATGGCATAACATAATCAATATCACGTTTTACAACTATCACACTTGGATATCAACACAAAAGCATACTCTCATTTAAATTCAAAATCATACAGAAACAAAATACTCCATAATCAAGATTTAAGATCAGACAAAAGCAAAATATAGCATATTCAAGGCTCAAGATAATACAAAAGGAGATACTCAAGGTTAGCTTCCCTTACCTCTATTACAGACTTAATCTCCTCGCTCTCTGAAAACTTCCAGAATATCCCCTTTGAAATTAGAAATTCTTCCAACTCTCTTCTCTCCAAAATTTTCTCAATTCTTTTGTGTAAATTTTCAGCCTCCCCCCTTGGCTACTTATAGTAAAAAACAATTTACTATTCATTTGTACTATTCATTTTTACTATTCATTTTTTTATTCATTTTACTATTACAAAATTAATTTTTTATTTGCAAATTGGTGAATTCTGATCTCAAAGCTACGTGGAACACTTATCCTTTCCAAAAATAATTTTTTTTTTACTTTTCACTTTTTACTATTCACAATTCACTATTCACTATTTACTATTCACTATTCACTTTTTTATTTATTTATTTATTTATTATTAATTTTATTTACCCGGACGAAATTGGGTATTGACAGCTGCCCCTCTTTACTTAGATTTTACTAGATAATATGACAAACAACGTTTGTATATTATTAGAGTAAAAGATAAGTAAAGATAGAAATACTAATTTCGTCTGGGTTTCAAAGAGAAAGGGGGAGAATAACAATCGATTCAAGTACATAAGATGAATAGAATCACGATGCAACAAAAATTGAACTTAAGGGCGAGGCAAAAATTAAACTTAAGGGCCAGCGTGAAAACTGGGCTTGGGGGCCAGCGTGGAAGCTGGGCTTGAGGCCAGTGTGAAAACTGGGCTTGAGGGCCAGCGTGGAAGCTGGGCTTGAGGCCAGTGTGAAAACTGGGCTTGGGGCCAGCGTGGAAACTGGGCTTGGGGGCCAGCGTGAAAACTGGGCTTGGGGGCCAGCGTAAAAACTGGGCTTGGGGGCCAGTGTGAAAACTGGGCTTGGGGCCAGTGTGAAAACTGGGCTTTGGGGCCAGCGTGGAAACTGGGCTTTGGGGGCCAGTGTGAAAACTGGGCTTGGGGCCAGTGTGAAAACTGGGCTTGGGGCCAGTGTGAAAACTGGGCTTGGGGCCAGTGTGAAAACTGGGCTTGGGGGCCAGCGTGGAAACTGGGCTTTTGGGGCCAGCGTGAAAACTGGGCTTGGGGCCAGTGTGAAAACTGGGCTTGGGGGCCAATGTGAAAACTGGGCTTGGGGGCCAGTGTGAAAACTGGGCTTTGGGAGCCAATGTAAAAATTGGGTTTTGTGGGCCAATATGGAAACTGGGCTTTCAAATTTTGAAATTCTTGAAACTTGTAATTTGAGAAATGTTGGCCAGTGTGGAAACTGGGCTTGGGGCCAATGTAAAAATTGGGCTTTTTGGGCCAGTATGGAAACTGGGCTTTCAAATTTTGAAATTTTTGAAACTTGAAATGTTTTGTAATTTTGACACAAATCTGAATGTTATTCTTTTTGTGTTTTCTTTGTTTTTTTTTTTGAAGAAGGAAATTGATAACCATTCATGTGAATGAAGAGGATTTCGATGAGAAATACTTTCTTTTTGATAAATATATGAAAACGTTTGCTTTGTTTTGTTTTGTTTGTTTGTTTTTTTTTTTGTTATTTTTTCGAATCAATTGTCTTACTTGCAATCATCAAGACTGGTCATTATTTCCAATGCTTAGAAAAGTGAGGAATGTCATACATCCGAGATCTAACTTTGAGATTATTACATTTTGACTTTTTCTCCAGAGACATCAACGTACATATGCTTGAATTCACTCGCAAGTGAAGAATGAGAGTTGTTTAGAATGGTTTGGAAGATAATGCTAACATGTCACCTCATACGCTCCGTAAAGGAGATGAGTGCCAAAGCGAAACACGAGGTATCTAAAAAGTTGCCCCAGTTTGGTGTGGTGAATCCATGATAATTCTGGTGAAAAATTCAAGTAAGATCTGCAAAGCTACCCAATTCTTGAGATCATGGTTTGACGAAATTTCAAGGAAAAGACGCGAGGTGAGGTTCACCAAGCTGCCCCAGTTTTCGTTGTTTTTTTTTTTTTTTTGCATGGGGTTCTGTTTGGAAGAAGTAGTGGGTATGAAAGGGTCGGCTAAAAGGATGGATCAAATTGGTTTAATTTTCTTTTGTATGCTTCTGACTGGTTGGTAGAGAGGTCCCCTATTCCTGAGACATTATTCATTTTCAAATCCCTTTTTATTTTTACGACACATTAAAAGTTATTTTGTCTTATCGCAAAATTAAGCTTTATGAAAATATGAGCAATCATTAGTCAATCTCCGTGGACTTTATTAGGCTTGTAACAATGGCTAGGGGCTAAAAGGTATTAAAAGAAAGGGGTATAAAGGCCCAAATGAAATGTTTGTCGGATACACTTTTTTTAAAACAAGGGTTATCATCTACGCATTGTATCAACTATTTGATCTTTTAAGCACTTTGCTTTTGTCTTGAACTTCGTTTTTCCTTCATCTCTGGTTAAGTCTGTTTTATTGTTGTTGTTATTTTTTTTTTTACCCTTTTTGAAGGATTCACTTCATTTGATCGTTGAGTACTCTTCATCTGCATCCCAAGTTGACTCATACTAATGATAACCCTTGCTTGGGAATAATTTTGAAAAAGAATTTATTTTTGGCTCAAACGGGGTAACAATGGTTATAGTTTTTTTTGCTTTTTGGATAAAGAAAGAAGGCCACACATCATTTTGAACTCTGATTGCTTTATTTTCAAAAATTAATTCTACGATTAGATGACCTCCACATGAGCCGTTTTTTCCTTTTCTTTTCATTCTTTATAGATCACCCTTTTGGGTTTCTGAATCTAGTTGACTTATTCTACTTTTTTTTTGTTTTTTTTAATGGATTCAGGGATCACCCTACTAGCGTAAGCGAGAAAACTTTTGGCCATGCCAATTTGCCCCGGTGTAAAAGTTTATTTTGTTACTCAGGGCAGTGACAGTATTTGTTCGGGGAAAATCCTTTTATTTGGGAAGGTGAAGGGTGAGATTTTTCAAACACATGCGCACAAACGTCTCGAGAGAAAACATCAAACTGTTATTTTTGATTCAACATTTGACCTCGAAAAAAAATCTGACACTACAACTTTTGTTTTCTTTTTGTTATCAAATTTTTTATTTTATTTTTATTTTCTATTTTTATATTTTTTTTTTGCTATTTTCGAAAAAACAAGAGTTTGACAATTTGCTAGAAAGACAAGTGACTCAATATTGCCTTTTTGTTTTTGTTTTTTTTTTTTTTAAATTTTGTTATTTGCGGCCTTCGTTTTCTCCACGACACCCTATTAGGACATGATTTCCAATAAACCTTGGAGATACCAAATAATGAAAGTTCACATTAAAAGTCACGGATGAAAGCGTAATATCCATGAGCATAACCCTCACAGCAAGACAATTCAAAACATGAACAGAACAACATCAATTTCGCCTTTTACAACAACCTATGCTTTCCCATATAGTTCTTCATTTGTCCATGGCATTTGTAGGGGCGAACTCGCGCCTTGTCAGAGTGCTGGATTGACTTTCTTCAAATTTTAAACATCCTGAATCGATCAAAGATTGCACTTTATGCTTTAGAGCCTTGCATGCCTCTGTTGAGTGTCCACACGCTCCTTCATGATAATCACACTTGGCATTTGTGTCATGGCTCTTTGGGTACGGAGGTCGTATAGGCCTAGTTGGACAAACCTTTATGAGGTTTCTGCGGAGAAGATCTGGCAGTAACTCTGTATAGGTCATGGGGATAGGAGTGAAGTTGGCGACCTTCTCATCACGATTGTAATTTCTTCGCTCAATGGGTCGATTGAACCCATGGGAATGTGACATTTGAGGATAGGCAATAAAATGTGAGTTAGCTCTTCGTTTTTTATCTTTCTCATGTCTAGGACCATATTCATTTAAACTCGCTACTAACTGTGGGCCTAGTGCAATTTTTCCATTTCTTATGCCACCCTCGACCCTCTCTCCAATTACTACTATGTCAGCAAAACCTGAGGAGACACTGCTTATCATGTGTTCATAAAATGGTGGTTGTAGAGTATTCAAAAATATGGTAGTCATCTTGTCGCTCAAAGGCGGTTCTACTTGAGCAGCAATTCCTCTCCACCTTTGGGCATATTCTCTGAATGATTCAGATTCTTTCTTCACCATGTTTTGCAGTTGTATTCTATCAGGTGTTAGATCTTTATTATATTCATACTGCCTTAGGAATGCATCAACCAGATTTTTCCATGAGTAGATGTGAGTAGTTTCTAAGCGCATGTACCAAGTCAAAGCCACGCCAATTAAACTTTCTTGGAAGATGTGAATCAAAAGTTTTTCATTGTGGGCATAAGCTGCCATTTTTCTGCAGTACATAGTTATATGGCCCCTTGGGCAAGTATTTCCCTGATATTTCTCAAACTCTGGCAACCTGAACTTTGGAGGTATTATCACATCAGGAACTAAACATAGTTTTCTAGCATCTCCAAATTCAGAACTTCCTTCGCCCTCTATGGCTCTCAACCTTTTCTCAAAGACTTCTAATTTACTCCCGTCGTCCTTAAAATCTGCAGGTGTAACGATACAAGATGAAGACTTCGTCTCAGGTTGTTTTTTCATTATCGTGCTCTCAATACCTGGTTGGATCGTCTTTCCCTGAATTGTGAAAGTGGTTGCCCCAGGCTCATCTTCTACTTCAACTGCATTATCTTCGTCCTTTTGAGCGTCAAGATGTTCCAAGCGCACTCCTGAGGGTGGAATGTAATTCGGGGGAAGACCATAGGAAGGGAAAGTTTGTGCCTCTGGAACTCTTTGTTGTGGTCGTCGTGCGCACGAATCTCCAGGGCTTTGTAAGGCATTCAGGGCCTCTAAGATTTGACTCATTTGTCCCTTCAGCTGTTGGATATCGGCTTTCATCCCCTCTTGAATTTCCCCTTTGTTCTCCATGATTTTGCCACTGGTTCGTGTCCTTTAGGGTGTTTTGGAGACTTAGCCGTACTAAATTTTATTAGATGAAATAAAATTAAGAAAATAAAAACGAAAAGAAAAGGAGAAAAGACAAAGCAACACAATTACTATAGTAAGAAATTATAAAGATTTGAAAACATTGCCAAATGTATAATCTGGAAATTAACGTGAAACAAAGTCAATAAGACAGTTCATCCATAACATTTAAGTTCACCACATGTGAGGTATGCAAAATCACGATCAACTATCACGAGCCTCAACCACCACATTCTTCATTTCTCTCATCAGTTTCTTGCAGTAATTGAGGAAAGTCTCAACCTTTTTAGGTGGGTTAAAGATCGGCAATGCAGACTCAGCATCAGCTAATAACTTAGGGACATCCTTAATGGCTTCATTGGCAAGGGAAGCTAGTTGTGAGAAACTTCTCCTCCAATTTTCTGTAACTAGATCTTGTTCAACGGTATACTCCTTCATCTGATTCATCCATTCTTGATGTTTCTTCTCTGATTCAGCCCGATGCCAACGTTCCTCCTTCAGTTTCGTTACCGCTGCTTTCGCCTGTTTCTCGACGTCGTTCATTCTAATATGCATTTTGTGCAGCTCCTCTAGTGCCTTTTGCTTGTCCCTCTTGAATTGGTCACACAATTCCTTCGTGACACGCTCTGATATCTCAATTATACCATACTCCCGGTCTTTCAAGGTCAGCTCAATGTTGGCCACTATCAGCTCTTGCTTTTGTCTTCTTAACAACTCCTCGTATGCTTTGCTGTTTTCCACACCATCTTGCTTAAGATTCACATAATCACGTTGTAGGTTCTGAAGATTACTGGTCAACTTGATATTTTCTAGTTTCATTTGCTCGAATTTTGCCTTCAACAATTTTATTTCCTCATTTTCAGCTTCATGAAACTGTTTTCCATAATCTAGATTAGGAGAAATTATCTTGAAAGGCAACTTCACTGTCCTAACCCTTTCTGCGATCCAATGGCTATAAGGATATCCTTTATCAATAGTCCATGGTCTGGGGTCCATTTTTGCACGAATAATGTTGCCCCAAGCATTCCTAACTTGATGAAGTACTTCAACAAAGGTTCCTTCCTCATAATAGATTTGCAACATGGCAAGAGATGCAGGTGTAGGTGATCCTCTCATAGGATGCCCAAATTGCCTTTGTGCTAACACAGGATTGTAATTAATACAACACCTGATACCCATGAGAGGTACATTAGGGTACTTCCCGCAATGATATATAATTTGCGATCTACGCTGCCAAGGGACACACCACTTAACTTGTTCTTCATTTAAACTTGCACAAAGTCGCGCCCATTCATCTGCCCCTTTCACATTTGGTTTACACTGCAATAGCTTATCCATGGAGCACGGGGCATTTAAGGCGTCCTCAGTCACACGGGAGATGAACCACATATACAACACTGGCAGACAACATAACATTTTTCCTCCCTTTAGCTCATAACAACGATTAAGGGTCCCATAAACTTCAGCCAGGATAGCAGTGATTGGATTCTCACAGCGCTCTTTGTATCCCACAAATGCGTTCATGGCGGCATAGTCGACGAAATTCTTGACATTAGGAAAAAGCATGACACCATAGAAGAGAAGAGCCAATACATCCATAAATGTTTCCCAGTTTTCTTCTTCAGCTAAACGATGCAAGTATCCTATTAGGTATCCTTGAGGAAGGCCCCTCACTTTGCCCTTGATTGTGAACTTGTTCTCCAACTTCATAGGGTGTACTTTCATGATCCTCGCTAGCTGCAAGACAAGTACATACTGCCCAAGGTAATTGTATGGAGCTTTTCCCTCAAGAGGTATATTTAAAATTTGCTCGAATTCTTCCACTGTTGGCACTAGTTGGAAATCTTGAAAAGTGAAACACCTCAATGGTGGATCATAGTATTGGGCTAAAGTAGTAATTGCTGATGTTTGGACCTCCACCTCTAATAGGCTCAACAAATTCCCATACTCCTTCTTGAATGCATCCTTTTGGGATGTCTTCATTTTCATTACCAGTTTTCTCAGACCATTCATATTTCCTTCCTCCGCTTCAATGGCTATCATTTCCTTTAAAATGTTTGAACTTGTAGGTCGGTCAACTTCCAATCTCATGTTAATTTCCATTTTACCTCTACGGCTTAGTCACAAATTTATAACTTCCTACCTAGGACCAACAAGACCATAAAAAAAATGCATGAGAAAGACGCATAATGATATAGTGATATATACAACATGTTTAATTTTATTAAAAAATAACGGTTATAAGACGACATACATCTCCCTTCGTGCCCTAGATAAGGTTCGAGACTTGAGGTTCAAAGTTAAATATATGCAATCTCACAAGGATAGTTCCCTAATGCTTAAATCAAGGCCACCAGAGTTATGGCTCTTTTCACTACATCTCCACAACAGTCAGAGTAATCAACTAGATGCGGAGACATAAATGAAGAGAACAGACTCTAGTTGAAGTTCTCACGATAGCCAAACAGGAAGTACATCCCAGAGTGACACCGCTACACAACCCCTATAATTCTAAGTTGCGCTCAGACCCGGGTATAGGGCCTCACTCATGATATGCAAAATGTGTGTGGAGGGAGATTATAATGCAAAACAACACTTGCAAAATAAACACAAATAAGTAGATATATAACATGTCATCTACCCTAGGGTTCAATATGGAACAATCAAAACAAACACACATGCAATTATGCCAAATATTAAACATATATAAAGAAAAAAAAAGGAAGGAAAACATAATGAAAAACCACATCGAATTCGCACATCTAATTAAATGGCTTGACTCTCTCATTTCCCCAGTGGAGTCGCCATCTGTCGCAACCGGGATCGCGACGGGACGACGATCCGAAAAATAAAAAAAAGAGATTTGGAGTCGCCACCATAGTTTATTATGGAAAACTACGGAAAAACCATAAAATAATAAGGCATGGTCTGCGAAACTGAGATTCTTAGTTCGGGAGTCGGTTACGTGTAGGGAAGGTATTAGCACCCTACAACGCCTGCCCTAAGGCAGTACCTTTAACTAAATATGCGAATATGATGTGGTTTTCAAAATGTTTAACTTTCCCCTAAAAATAAAATTCTAAAGAAACAAAATATTTTTAGTTTTTTAGGCCCGACAAGGTTTGACCTTGCTCCTACGTATTCTCATTAAGAATGAGAAATCAGGGTTCCGTAGTTCTTTTAGAAAACTGCTTGAAAATTTGTTTGAAAATTGATTGAGAATTTTGTTTGTAAAATGATTTTGGATTTTTGGGAAAGTGAACCTGACAAGGACTGGCCTTGCTCCTACGTATCTCCACTTTTGATGGAGAATCAAGGATCACGTAGTTCTGGCGAAAAAGATTATTTGTTGTTTGAAAACGTGGATGTTTTTGGATTTTGAAGATTTTATATTTTTTGGTACTTTTTTGATGTAATATTTAGATTTTTTGCGTAATGAGCACTAGGCTGATGCGTACGATCGCACGAGCACTCACACGGCTTTTTTCTTGTTTTTTATTGTTTTGCGTAATGAGCACTAGGCTGATGCGTACGATCGCACGAGCACTCACACGACTTTTTTGTTTATTTTAGATTTTGGGTAATGAGTACTAGGCTGATGCGTACGATCGCACAAGTACTCATACCGATATTTATATTATTACATGTTTTTAAAGTTTTATATTTGTTATTAAGAAGGATAGATGAGTTGAAATATGAAAAGCATAAAGAAAAATTGTAGTAGAAAACAAGATGAATTTATAAACTAAAAAAAATTATCAAAATGAACATAAATAGAATGAAAAGAAAATGTGTACCTTGTTGAAGATTTGAAAGATGAAGCAAGACTTTGCTTGTGATAAGTTGTGAGAAGAGGTAGATGGAAGGTGAAGAAGATGAATTTATAGTAGAAGTGTGGTATGGGATTTACTATGTATAGAGGGATTGGGAAATAGTAAAATATGAGAGAAAAATGAAGTAGAGTTTTGGGATGGTAATGAAGAGATTTTGAGAGAGAAGAGATGGATATTATGTAAATTGTGTGTGTGAAGTGAAGAGAATGTAGGTATTTATAGAGTTAAGGATGAAGAAAGTTGATGAACAAAAATAATATAATAAGTTGGTGGAAAATTTAGATGAAATAAAAATTAATCACAAAAATGCAATAAAATAAATAAGTAAAGAAATAAAACGTTTGGGGAAACAAGAAGTTGAATCTGGCAGAGCCGGTTAGACAACTTCTAATCCTTCCAAAATGCAATAAAATAAATAAGTAAAGAAATAAAGCGTTTGGGGAAATAAGAAGTTGAATATGGCAGAGCCGGTTAGACAACTTCTAATCCTTCCAAAATGCAATAAAATAAATAAGTAAAGAAATAAAACGTTTGGGGAAACAAGAAGTTGAATCTGGCAGAGCCGGTTAGACAACTTCTAATCCTTCCAAAATGCAATAAAATAAATAAGTAAAGAAATAAAACGTTTGGTGAAACAAGAAGTTGAATCTGGCAGAGCCGGTTAGACAACTTCTAATCCTTCCAAAATGCAATAAAATAAATAAGTAAAGAAATAAAGCGTTTGGGGAAATAAGAAGTTGAATCTGGCAGAGCCGATTAGACAACTTCTAATCCTTCCAAAATGCAATAAAATAAATAAGTAAAGAAATAAAACGTTTGGGGAAATAAGAAGTTGAATCTGGCAGAGCCGGTTAGACAACTTCTAATCCTTCCAAAATACAAAAATAAACAACTAAAAACATACAAATGGCATAACATAATCAATATCACGTTTTACAACTATCACACTTGGATATCAACACAAAAGCATACTCTCATTTAAATTCAAAATCATACAGAAACAAAATACTCCATAATCAAGATTTAAGATCAGACAAAAGCAAAATATAGCATATTCAAGGCTCAAGATAATACAAAAGGAGATACTCAAGGTTAGCTTCCCTTACCTCTATTACAGACTTAATCTCCTCGCTCTCTGAAAACTTCCAGAATATCCCCTTTGAAATTAGAAATTCTTCCAACTCTCTTCTCTCCAAAATTTTCTCAATTCTTTTGTGTAAATTTTTAGCCTCCCCCCTTGGCTATTTATAGTAAAAAAAAATTTACTATTCATTTGTACTATTCATTTTTACTATTCATTTTTTTATTCATTTTACTATTACAAAATTAATTTTTTATTTGCAAATTGGTGAATTCTGATCTCAAAGCTACGTGGAACACTTATCCTTTCCAAAAATAATTTTTTTTTTACTTTTCACTTTTTACTATTCACAATTCACTATTCACTATTCACTATTCACTTTTTTTTATTTATTTATTTATTATTAATTTTATTTACCCGGACGAAATTGGGTATTGACAGTCAGTTTCTTAACTGACGTGGCTGACTGAAGCAGAAACAGTGAAGCATGTGGATATTAACAATTTTTTAAGTAAAAAGAAAATAATTGTTTTAAACCAAAATGGAGATTCAGCTTTTGTGCGGATCGAATTAGGGATTGGGATTCTTCTGAGTACTTCTAGGGTTCGGTTCGTCCAAAGTTCATTTCATTTCACAAAATTGGAGTATCAATTTGGGTATTTAGGGTTTAATCGAAGTTCACCTTGAGAGAGTGTGCAGTTGTCGTCGTCATCGGAGTTGTGGGACCTTCTTCAGTTGCAATCTGGAGTGGCCAGGTCAGTAAAAGTTTGGTTTTGTTACAAACCTTTATATTGCGATGTTGGGTGGTGGTCCCCGTCTATGTATTGTGTTTTATTTTTTATTGCAATGTTTAGGTCCCCGTTGTCGGATTGTGTTCCATTTTTTATTGCAATGTTGTGGTCCCCCCATGCCCCCCATGTTTAAAGTGATAATTGTCTGTGTGTGTGAGTGTGTTTTGGTTATGGTTTTAATACATGTTTTGTCGTCAATTGATTGCATTATAGGTGTATAAATACTTATATATAGTGTTTTGCATCATGGACGAGGATATTGAGGTTGTCTTTCACCATGGAGGGAAATTAGTTAACGATGGGAAGCTTAAGTATGAAGGGGGGAGACATCTAGGCTTATGTTTGACCCAGATATTTGGAGTTATTTCGTGATTGTTAGTGTAGTGAAATCTTTGGGATACCATGGGCTTAAAGATATGTGGTACTCTGTAGGAGGGGCTTCAATGTTGGATGATAAGTTAGAGCCTCTGTGTGATGACACTGGTGCCATGCATATGGTTAATTTAGCTAGGCTGAATGGTGAGGTGCATATGTTTTTGATACACCCTGTTTCTGAACCCGAAGTCATACATATGTTGGAATATGTTGGTAATGATGAAGGAGAAGTTGAAGAGAGGGGTGATGTTGATTGTGAAGAAGTGGAAGTTGATGCTGTTATGGAGGAAGAGGTTGATGGAGTTGAACAAGTTCAGGAAGTTGGTGGTGATGGTGAAGAAGTGGAAGTTGTGGCTGTTACGGAGGAAGATGTTGGTAGAGTTGAAGAAGTTGGTGGTGTGTTGGAAGAGATGGGTGAAGAAGTGGAAGTTAAGGCTGTTATGGAGGAAGAGGTTGATGGACTTGAACAAGTTCAGGAAGTTGGTGGTGATGGTGAAGAAGTGGAAGTTGAGGCTATTATGGAGGAAGAGGTTGATGGACTTGAACAAGTTCAGGAAGTTGGTGGTGATGGTGAAGAAGTGGAAGTTGAGGCTGTTGTGGAGGAAGAAGTTGTTAGAGTTGAAGAAGTTGGTGGTGTGTTGGAAGCGATGGGTGAAGAAGTGGAAGTTGAGGCTGTTATGGAGGAAGAGGTTGATGGACTTGAACAAGTTCAGAAAGTTGGTGGTGATGGTCAACATGAAGGTGTAGAAGAGAATGAAGTTGAAGCAGATGTGGAAATCCGAAGATGGAATTCCTCTTTTGAGAATGGTAGTGGTGATAAAATAATGAGTGGTTGGAGGGGCTTGTTGATGTCAATGTTGGTTGTGATATAGATGATGATATACATGCAGATTTCGAGAGAAATGTGGAAGTGGAAGTCCAAAGTATGTCAAATGACTCTAGTGGACCATGTTCCAGTGTGAGTTGTGATAGAGGTTTATCAGATGATGAGTGGGAATCTGAACAATTAATTAGTGGAGCAGAAAGTGATGAAGACGATACCGATGTAGAGGGTTATGGGACTTTTGCAACATTTGTGTTGCCAAAAAGTATGGTTGACTTTAAGTGGGAAGTTGGGACATATTTTGCTGAAAAGCAAGACATTTTGGAGGCTATAAAAAATTATGTGTTGGATAATGGAAGAAATATTAAGTTTGTTAAGAATGATAAACAAAGAATGAGGTTGAAGTGTGTGGGTGCAAAAGGTAAATGCCCTTGGAAGTTATATTGTGGTTATATGAAGGTAGTGAAAACATGGCAATTGAGAACAGTGGTGGACAACCATACCTGCAGCAGGGAGTTGAACCTTAAATTAATTGATGCCAAATGGTTGAGCAAAAAGATACAAAAAACTATTAGAGATAATCCTACAGTTAAGGGTGTGGATATAAGGGAAAAAGTTCAAAGGAAATGGAACATTGGTATTTCAAGGTGTATCGCCTATAGGGCCAAAAACATAGCAACAGAGCAAATTGATGGCTCTTTCAAAGAACAGTATAAAAGGTTATATGATTATGCCCATGAGTTGGTGGCCAAAAATCCTGGGTCAACAGTGAAACTAAAGGTTGAGGATGTGGGGGGTAAAGTCGTTTTCAAGAGATTCTATGTATGTTTAAAGGCTTGCAAAGACAGTTTTATGTCATGCAGGCCAATGATTGGTTTAGATGGAGCATTTTTGAAAGGTAAGTACGGTGGTGAGTTGTTAACAGCTGTGAGCCGAGATGGGAATGAGCAGATGTTGCCAATTGCATACTGTGTTGTTGAAGTTGAGAACAAGGATTCATGGAGGTGGTTCTTGGAACTGTTGGTAGATGACCTTGGAGGGGCTGAAATTTGTTCTTCATTTACCTTTATATCAGACCAGCAAAAGGTAATAGTAATCATTAATTTGTAATTGTACATTTTAATTTTAGGTTCTTAAGTATTTGTTGGCTGTATTCATTACTTGTATATTGTATTGCAGGGTCTACTTCATGCAATAGATGAATTGCTTCCTAGAGTTGATCAAAGGTTTTGTGTGAGGCATATGTATGCCAACTTCAGGAAGAAATACCCTGGTAAAAACCTGAAGCGTTTAATGTGGAGGGCAGCTACAGCCACACATCCACAAACATGGGAGATGGAAATGAGAAACATAAGAGCAGTAAACGAAGATGCTTATAAGCATTTGATTGCCATCCCTCCAAGGTTAGTCTTCAAAAGTAGAACATAATTCCTTATTGATATAATGTTAATAATAATTCTATTATTTGTTGTAGGTATTGGTCAAGATCAAGGTTCACTGAAAAAGCTAAATCTGACACCTTAGTAAACAATATGAGTGAGCGCTTCAACAGTGTCCTCGTTTCTGCCAAGAGTAAACCCATAATTACTTTGTTGGAGACGATACAACTTTACCTCATGCAAAGATGGGCCAAGAACAGGTCAAGCATATCATCATTTACTGGATTCATTTGTCCCAAGATCCTATCCAGATTTAGAAAGGAATCTGAGTTAACAAAAAATTGGATTCCTAGGTAAATTCCAGTAATCACTTCTATGTTATATATTAATTTACTACTGTGGTTAATAATTATTGTTGTCTTCTTCTACACAGTTGGTCAGGCAACAAGCTATTTGAAGTTCGTCACATGTCTAACAATGGAGATAAGTTCGTAGTCAACATAGATGACTCCTCATGCACATGCAGAACTTGGATGATGACTGGAATCCCCTGTTGTCATTCATTGGCTGCAATGAGGTTCCTCAAAATTGATGGACAACAATTTATTGACTCTTGCTACATGAAGTCCAAATATGAGGAGACATATTCAACAATTATATATCCCTTAAATGGAGCCAACATGTGGAACATTACTCCATATCCTGATGTGTCTCCACCACACAAAAGAGTATTGCCTGGAAGACAAAAGAGAAAACGAAGACTAGAGCAATGGGAAATGAGGAAGGATGAATCAAGAATGACCAAATCTGGCTTGCAGAAGAGATGTGGCATATGTAGAGAACATGGCCATAACAGAACTCATTGCCCATCAACAACCCAAGCAGGAACTGTGCCCAGTACATCAGCAACCCAAGCAACTCCATCCACTCAACAATCTGAAATAGCACATCACTCTGGGAATCAACCGTAGTAGACAGTAGGAATGAAATTTTGTAATATTTTTAGGCTACAAAACATTATGTAGAAAAGCAGTAGATGTAGGAAAATGTTATTGTGGTACTGCAGTTGATAACTGATGGAACTTCATGTTCTTTTAATGGTTAATTTGGTCTGTATGACAGCAGTTTTATGTACTACTTCAGATTAATTAAATTTCAGCAGATATGCTTAATTTGGTTCCATTTATTTGTTGTGTGCATTGATGTTATGTTGATCTTTTAACATGGTTATGTTTCTGATTTTAACATGGTTATAAAAGTTCTAGTGTGGTTTTGCTTGAGATTAATGAACTGTTCTGCCAATTACTATCCATAAATCTCCAGGAATCATCGAAAATGGGCATGACTCAGAAAGATCAACACATTCTACTTTTATATAGTGCTTGAGATTAATGAAAATTCTATGAAGTTTATATAATTTGTGCTTATTAGTTCACTTCGAAACCACTTCATATGATTGTGTTTATTAGTTGACAGTTCAATACGAAGAGTATTTTGGCCAAAAGTTTCAATCAATACTTTGAATTACTTCCTTACCAAAAGTTACAAACAATACAAACTTTTATAGTCAAAATAACTTTGGTTCATTGCATTCTAAGTACATTCCATCATAAGTACAATGAAATCATTTGTACGAACGAAAAAACACTATTGTAAGTACAATAATGTTCACCACAACAAGAACAGAGACAATCCCTAACAAGACATTAAGCCTATTTCCCAATTTCTTCACAGACAAGTCCAAATCACTTATAATCTTCCATCCACCTTCCATTGCTTCTCTGTTCAACAAAGACTCAGACTTGCCTTCACACTTTGCACTCGTTTCCGTTTCAACAACCCCATGATCTGCACACCATGTGAAATAATTGCAACCACCATCTTCACCACCATTCTGTGACAACAAAACACCAATCAGAGCACCCTCGAACTCAAAATAAGAACAACGAAAAACCCAACAAAAAACCTTACCTTAAACTTAGGGCAGCCCCAAAATTTCTTGCCTCTGTTCTTAACTGTTCTTGATGTTCTGATAACACATTTCATCCCACAATAGCACAACGGACCACCAATGTTGTTCTTAACTCCTCGAGCACCACCACAGACCACATTACTATCTTGCTTCCGCCACCCGCTGCATGACGAAGACGAACAGGGATGCATCTTCAACCACAACTTCGATTAAACCCTAAATACCAAAATTGATACCCCAATTTGTGAAATGGAATCAACTTTGGACGAACCCTAGAAATAATCAGAAGAATCCCAATTCCTAATTCGATCCATTCAAAATCTGAATCCCCATTTTGGTTTAAAACATTCATTTTCTTTTTATCCACATGCTTCACTGTTCCTGCTTCAGTCAGCCACGTCAGTTAAGAAACTAACTACAGCGTGCCACGTCAAACACACACTAACGCCGTTGGACACAATTTAACGGAAAGGATCCAATTGTTGCAATTTTCATAAATTTGGGACCCAATTGATATTTCCATAAACAAAGGGACTAAATTGAGATTCCACGCGAAAATGGGGACTTCGTGAATGATTAAACCTTTGATTTTTTATGTATCTTATTAAAATCAGGAATTCAGTGTGCTAGGTTACCTCAAATGTATATTCTAAACATAATGCATATCGATTTATTAAGTTCTTGTGTAATAATATAAGTGTCTTGGTGTTAGTGATAAAGTATCTAAATTAAAATATGATTCTAATCTATACCATAACCAGGATTTGTTGATTCTGAAGCTTGGTTGAAAAAGTACTAAACATATTTTTCATATGGTTAGAGTCCATTAAAAAGAATCTGAAATTTCATTTGGTAAACTTGTGTTTGGAAATGGATTCCAGATTTTTTTTCCCTGCTAAATGCCTCATGTTTTTGCCTCTCAAAACCAAAGGATGATTTTGAATCTGAAGATGATGAATTGTGTCCACTTGACGATGAGAAAGACAACCGTGTTGGGGAAGTTCAGCAAGATGAAGATGACCATCATGCTTAAATTCAATAGGATGAAGACAGAAATCTTGATGAATTTCAACTTGAGGAAGATGAACAACTTGCCAGGGCAATTCAAGAATGTTTAAGCATCAGTTTTTGTATATGTAGAATAATGTAATATTTGGATTGAATATATAGTTTTATGTACAAATAATGTATTAAATATTATTACACAATTTAATGTATGAAATAAATTTAATTTTGTTTGTTCAATTGAATATTTTCGTTAACAAGGTATATTGATTATAAATTGATTGGATGAGATTATAATACACAAAAAATGATTGTAAATTGATTGAATGTTTAATGTGAATATATAATTTTATTTTTTTGAAAGAAAAATGATTTTCTAGCGGTTTTGGAAAATCTCTGGTAATTACCGGTAGTTTTCCAAAAACCCTTGGAAATTGGGGCGGTTCCACAGAACCCCGGTTAATTTCGGCGGTTCCAAAAACGCTTGGAAATAGGGGCGGTTTTGCAGAAAACCGTTGGTAATTTAGTGATGCTGATTTTCTCAATGGTTTTTGTAGTCGCGGAAAATGTATTTTTTGGGAGTTAAAATCCCGTTAACGTCAAAAATAACCCATACTAAAATTGCATATTTTTGTAGTGACATATACATGTAATATTATTGGGTAGAAGAAGATGGAGAGAAAAGAGAATGGGTTGATATGTTTTATAAGTTAGAGAATTCATGATAAAAAAAAGAAGATGGAGATAGTTTCCTCGAAGAAGAGAAAACATGTTTTTTTTTTTAATGGTGGAGTTTAAGTTTTCATAAGGTGTATAAATAATAGTTTATGGGATGTAGAGTTTAAGTGATGAGGTTATATGATGGTAATGGAAGGATGGGCATAATATGATGGTAATGGAAGGATGGACATAATATGATGGTAATGGAAGGATGGGCATAAGAGGGAGACCTTGAGAGAAATCTTGCTTGGTGTGGTTTTGATATATTAGTTAACGTGAAAGCATTAGTGGAAAAAAAATATTCTATGACGGGTGAAAATAATCCATCATAATAGGTTGACCGATGGCAGAATCATAACAAAAATAAGATATATTATAACGTAATTTTATGTATCAGTCATAATGTAAAACGTGATAGCAAATTTGTAAATAAGTTTAAGACAAATTATTATTTAATTTTGTATATCAGTCCTAATATAAAACACGGTGGCAAACTTGTAAATAAGCTTAAAACCTATTATTACGTATTTATAGAACCATGTTAGAAGGGTGTAAAATTTTGTAATGTATTATGACTGGTTTTGAAAAATTTGTAGTAAGATCTCTTTATTTCCCATTTTCATCACTCTTCTTTTCATCACTCTCGTTCTCAATGCAAACTCTAATTTCTCTCGTTCGTTCTTTCATCGCTATTCTTCACTCTCGTTTGTTCATCACTTTCATTCAGGTAACTTTAGAAATGGATGTATAGGTTTGTTAAATTGGTAAATGAACATGTGGGAAAAAAAATACATTGGAGTAAGACTAGTTCATATGAGTAATGTAGCTTGGGTATTAAAGACGAAGGTTCTTATGCAAATTGGGTTAAGATGCATAGTATGGTGAAGTAGAAAAGTGAAACACGTGAATATAGGTAAGAGGTGTGGGGCAGTTGGTTAGTTTAACAATACTAGGGTGTAGATGGGAATGAAATATTTTTTATACATAAAGAGGTATCATGTGGTATTTCACGTAACTTGGTAGTATAGAATTAGGTAGAAAAGGAGAAATATAAAATAAAATAAAGAATAATAATGATGGATTGTGATACATGTAGGAAGTGGAATGTTTCATATAAGTTTTTGGAGGAATAATAATTTCATACATATTTAGCAGTGATTTCCCGTGAATGTCCATGATGTGTTTATTTTGGTTATATTATAAGCATTCAAGAAAGAATGAGAAGTGGAGTTACCTAAACAGAAGAGGAATGTGGGAAATAGTGAATAAAGGAAGATAATATGTTAGCAACTTTTTTAACAATTTTTTGAAAATAGACTATGTGTTATTATTTTATTAGTCCATATATTTGAAACAGACCAATCACAAAATATCACATAAGTTGTTGTAAAAACGTTGTCAAAACAAATTGTTAAAAAAACATTTTCTGTGAATAAAATTATATATATGAGACAAAAGGTAGGCCATGATGTTTGGTATGTGGGAATTAGTATTCATTTACAAAGATGAAAAATGTTTTTTCAACAACTTTTTTTGACAACCGCTTATATAGTAGTTCGTGATTGGTCTGCTTCAAATATACGACCAATAAAATAATGATACATAGTCTATTGTCAATTTTTTTTTTAAAAAGTTAGGCTTAATAGCCTCTTTTGTCTCCAGTTTTGCTCTATTATGTCAATTTGGTCTCTGGTTTTAAAAAGGTGTCAACTTGGTCCTCACTTTTGCATCAAAATTGTCCCTTCTGTTAAATTGAAACAAACGGCGTTAAGGATGGATGATCTGCAAAAGACGTGGCATTTTTAAATTGTATGTGTGGTGACGTGTTTGGTATTTCCTTTAATTATAATTAATTTGGATTAATCTTTTTCTTTTAATTACTTTTAATTATAATTAATGTGACAATTAGCAATGGCGTCCCACTTCTCCGATCAAATCTTCTTCTTCTTCCAAAAAGAGTGTTGCAGTTAGTAATGGATAATCGGCAATGGCGTCCTACTCCTCCACCGAATATCTGTCCCACTTGCTCCCTCTCTCACTTCCCCTTATGCCCTGCTTCGCCTCCCACACCCTATCACCACCCCCATCCCCCAAACTCTTCTTTCTTACGCCCCCGCCAACCTAAATTTCCAAATGGCTGCGTTGCGATTTATCCATGGTTGTTCTGGTTTTGTTCTCTTTCTTTTCAGGTCTGAGGAGGCATGATGTTGATGCGCGATGAGGATTCCCGCGGTGCGGATGGTTTCTACGTGATTAGGGTTCTACAATTTGGGGCTCTTTTCGATTGGGTTTTGGACGACGTTGTGGTTGTTGTTCTTGTGCGTCAATGGAGGTGCGATTCACAATGGTTGTTGGACGACGTTGGTTGTGTTCTTGAGCGTGGTTGAGGTGTCGTTGTCGACCTCAACAACATCAAATCCACCTTCTCCACCCTTGTCAACTACTACAATTCCACCGGGGGATTCATGTCGATGCGTGCGAATCGGCCAGAATATCCGAGCCTGGATCGATTTTGATGGCCAGAATCTATTGTTCAACGTAACGGTGGCGCCATAGGTAACTACGTGTCAACTGACATGCAAGTTGGGTTTTCCGCTTCCAAAACGAACTGGATCGAGGCGTAGAGGGTGTCGACACCCAATTTCGTCCGGATAAATATAATTCATAAAAAAAAATACAAAAAAAAAAAAAACAAAATGAAAAATACTATTTATTTTACTTTTTGCACCCCTAAATTTTCTTTTAAAAAAACTTAATCAATTGGCCCAAAATAATCTCACTTTTTTACTTCCTCACCACCAATCTTTTCTTATCACACCCCATTCTCCACATCACCATCCACCTCATCCTCCACATCATCTACCTTTTTCATTTACTTTTTCCACATCATTTCCATATTAATTTTATATATCAACTTTTCTAATTATTCCACTTACATTTTTTAATTATATCTTCTCCATCAACATTTTTTATTATCCATTCTTCTTCACCTAATTTCTCCACCAACTTTTTATATTATTTCTTTCACTTATTTTCCACATTAACTTTTACTATTCACTATATTTTATTTTACCTAATTTCTCCACCAACTTTTTATATTATTTCTTCCACTTAATTTCCACACCTAATTTCTCCACCAACTTTTTATATTATTTCTTTCACTTATTTTCCACATTAACTTTTACTATTCACTATATTTTATTTTACCTAATTTCTCCACCAACTTTTTTATATTATTTCTTTCACTTATTTTCCACATTAACTTTTACTATTTACTATATTTTATTTCACCTACTTTCTCCACCAACTTTTTATATTATTTCTTTCACTTATTTTCCACATTAACTTTTTCTATTCATCTTTTTTTAATTATATTTTATTTCATCTAAATTTTCCACCAACTTATTATATTATTTTTATTCATCAACTTTCTTCATCCTTAACTCTATAAATACCTACATTCCTTTCATTTCACACACACATTTTTTTACACAAGATCCATTTTGTTTTTTCTCTCACACCAAACCTTTTCATTTCCACCCCAAAACAAAAAAAACAAGAGAAAATTCTTTTCCTACACCCTTTTATTCATATTTTGAACCCCATTAGGCTTTGGCCCATTCGGTTTTAAACCTTTTCTCTCCTAGGCGCACACCCCACTTTGCATCTTTACACCCCTGCAAACAACAAGAAAAGGGCCTCCGACCTGACCAGCACCTGCTATGCGACACCCCTAAACCTCACAGTTGCACTCCTACCGTCCGTTGGGCCTGAGAACCGGAGTCTTCCGACACACCTGGTTTTTTTTCTATACACCCCTATCCTTATTTAATTGGTTTTTATGCTCTTAGTATTTGTTTGGTTTCGTATTGGTTGCTTCATTTGTTTTATTTTTTATTTTCTTCACTCTTTTAGTATTTGTCTCACAATTATAATATATTTCTCGTGTTTTGTATTTTATTTTTATTAATTGGATTTGTTTATTTTAAACTTCAATTTTATTTGTTAATAGAAAATGACACAACCATAAAAAAAACAACAACCTAAAAAAAATGAAAAAGATACAAAAGAAATAAATATATAAAATTGCAGCATTATAAAATGGTTTTAGAAATTTTTTAGTAACGTTATTCCTTTAAGCAATTGTTTTTTTTTTCCTAAAATATATAAGATTAAAATTAAGAAATGGTTTTAGTGTGTTTTTCTTACGTTTAGCAAATATGGTTTATTTTTGTTTTCTATTTATTTTGACTTTCTTAAAAACACTTGTGTAAACAATTTTACTATTTTTGTTTCAAATAGCTAAATATCATTTTGTGTTATGTAAATAACTAAGTAATTATTAGACTTTATTTTAAATATGCATGAAAAATTTATTTTAATATTGTAAAAAATCTAAAAAAAAAAAAGAAAACAATACACATTATTTTTACATAATATCCATCTATTCTCTCTCAAAATCTCTTCATTTCATCCCAAAACTCTACTCAATTTTTCTCTCACACTTTACCGTTTCCTATTCCCTTCAAACATAGTAAATTTCATACCATATTTTTACTATAAATTCATCTTCTCCACCATTAATCTATCTCAACTCACCTCTCTTTCTTAATAAAAAGAAAATAAAAAAAATGTAAAACTGTAAAAAACATGTAATGTAATAAAAGCGGTATGAGTACTCGTGCGATCGTACGCATCAGCCTAGTACTCGTTACCCAAAATATAAAATAAACAAAAAAGCCGTATGAGTGCTCGTGCGATCGTACGCATCAGCCTAGTACTCATTACGCAAAACAATAAAAAACTATAAAAAAGCCGTGTGAGTGCTCGTGCGATCGTACGCATCAGCCTAGTACTCATTACGCAAAATAATAAAAAACAAAGAAAAAGTCGTGTGAGTGCTCGTGCGATCGTACGCATCATCCTAGTGCTCATTACGCAAAAAATCTAAATATTACATCAAAAAATACCAAAAAAAATATAAAATCTTCAAAAAACCAAAAACATCAACACTTTCAAGCAAACAAACAATTTTTCAGCTAGAACTACGTGATCCTTGATTCTCCATCAAAAGTGGAGATACGTAGGAGCAAGGCCAGTCCTTGTCAGGTTCACTCTCCCAAAAATCCAAATTTATCCATAATCATTTTCCAAACAAATTTTCTAAACAATTTTCAAACAAATTTTCAAGCAGTTTTCAAAAGAACTACGTAACCCTGATTTCTCATTCTGAATGAGAATACGTAGGAGCAAGGTCAATCCTTGTCGGGCCCAAAAAGCTAAAACATATTGTTTGTTTCTTTAGAGTTTTATTTTAAGGGAAAGTTAAACATTTTGAAAACCACATCCATATTCGCACATTTAGTTAAAGGTACTGCCTTAGGGCAGACGTCGTAGGGTGCTAATACCTTCCCTACACGTAACCGACTCCCGAACCAAGAATCTGGTTCTAATTGACCTTGCCTTATCATTTTATGGTTTTTCCGCAGTTTTCCAGAATAAACTATGGTGGCGACTCCAAATCTCTAAATTTTCAAACTCGTATATTTCGTTTTCGGATCGTCGTCCCGTCACGATTCCGGTTGCGACAGATGGCGACTCCACTGGGGACTGCCAGAGAGTCAGGCCATTTAATTAGATGTGCGAATTCAATGTGGTTTTTCTTTGTGTTTTTCTTCTCCTTTTTCTTTATCCTTATTTGATTTTTGTCATAATTGTATGTGTGTTTGTTTTGATTATATTGAACCCTAGGGTAGAAAACATGTTATATCTGCCTGGGAATCTTCTGGTTGTTTTGCAGGTGAGGGTTTGGGGTGTACATTTGCTTTCTCCCTTCACACACACACCATATGCATATCATGAGTGAGGCCCTATACCCGGGTCTGAGCGCAACTTAGAAATAGAGGGGTTGTGTAGCGGTGTCACTCTGGGATGTACTTCCTGTTTGGCTATCGTGAGAACCCCAGCCAGAGTCTGTTCTTTTCATTTGTGTCTCCACATCTAGTTGATTACTCTGACTGTTGTGGAGAAACAGTGAAAAGAGCCATAGCTCTGGTGGCCTGATTTAAGCATTAGGAAGCTATCCTTGTGAGTGCATATATTTGGCCTAAGAACTTTAGTCATTCAACCTTTGATAGGGCACGAAGGGAGAAATGTGTATTCCTATAACCCTCACACTGTTCATTCTATTTCAAAAAAAAAAAACATAATAATGTCTTTGCATTCTCATGCCGTGCATGCGTTTTTGTTAATCATTTTATTTTACCTCACTTTACCATGCATCATTCGGTAACATGCTAATTTTAGGGGAAATCATCAGGTATTCACTTGATATAGCAAAGATGGAAGTCGATATAAGATCTGGTGCTACACAACATATTGAGTCCCTCATGTTAAGAAATAAATCTCACCTGAGGACTCACAGTGGAAACTTCACAAGTCTGATAAAATTAGGCAGAAGACTAAAAGCCATAAAGAGACAAACCTTTAAGAAGAGATATGGTAACCTGTTGAGTCTAATGGAGGTGGAAGTATCGTCGCCTGCTATCACATCCTTCGCACAGTATTATGATTCCCCGCTAAGATGCTTCACCTTTCAAGACTTTCAGCTAGCACCAACTATAGAGGAGTTTGAGCACATTCTGGGAATGCCACTAGAGGGTACCACTCCTTATCATTACTTGGAGCATCATACTTCTATCCCTACCCTTGCCACCATAATGAAGATACATCCCAAAGAACTTGAAGACAAGTTGGTAACAAGGAATCAAGTACGTGGACTGACACAAGGATTTCTGGAGCAACACTTGCATTATTTAGCAGAAGGGGAAGATTGGGAGACTTTCATGGATGTGTTAGCTCTTACCATGTATGGCGTCGTGTTGTTTCCTAAAGTAGAGGGCTTTGTGGATTATACCGCAATTGATGTTTTCGTGGCAAAAAAGACGAGATCTGAGAATCCTGTAACAGCAGTCCTTGCAGATGTTTATGGGACCATGAGTTTTTGCCACGAGAGAAAAGGGAAGAAAATACTTTGTTGTCTGTCGGCGTTGTATGTGTGGATGACTGCGCGTCTATGTAAGGGGTCGGGTGATGTCAGATGTCCGTCGGAGGATCCTTCGCACCAAGGACTCAAACACAAAGGAGGAAATGAGTGGGCCCAATTCTTTGCCAGTTTCAATGGAAGAAAAGTAAGATGGCGTCTCCCTTGGCTTGAGGCTAAGCCCTCTATCCATTATTGTGGCCCATTTTCCAATGTACCCCTTATAGGTACCCGATATTGCATAAATTATAACCCTATTTTGGTTCAAAGGCAATTCGGACGTCCCATGAAAGGGGCACCCTCGCCGGAATACCTTACAACGTTGTTCATCTATTATGAGGATGGGAACTTCACTGAAATATTGAGGAAAGTCAGGAGTTCTTGGGAAAATGTTATGCGAGCAGAAAAGGATTTAAGATTGGGAGTGATGGACGACAAAATTAATTATCACACCTGGATCTGGGAAAGGGTAAAGGAAGTCAAATTGCCTTTCAAACCGATCGTTCATCAGCTAGCTAACGAAGGACCATCCCAAGAACTAGAAAGCGAAGAGGTGAAGCAATTGAAAATAGAGATGGAAGAACTGAAGGAAAAGAATGCTAGGTTGGAAAAAGAATTACAAACTACGCGCGACGATTTTGTTCATATGAGGAATGATAAAGAAGAAAAAGCATACGCCTATGAAGAAATTGTCAAAAGTCAAAAGGCTGAAAGAGTTTATGCATTCCAATTGAAACAAGACCTCTTAACCGCAAGCAAAGAGCTGGCCATGAGAGTGAAGGAGAAGAACGCAACATTAGAAGAGGGAAAACAATGGAGGCTCCTCTACGAAGAGGCTAAAAGAGATAAGCGAGAGGCTCTGAAGAGACTAAGAGAAGCGCAGGTTCAAGTAGAAAAGGCGGGGCACGACATGAAGGAAATGGCCTTGTCTTTTGAGACAGATATGAACCAAGAGCGTTGGAAGCTAGCAGAGGCAGAAAAAGAGCATCGCATCATGATAAAACAAATGGAGGAGTACATTGAAGAGCAAGAGGAACGGTGGAGGTCAATGGAGTTTGGAGAAAGGCATCATGCCTTGGTAAAACAAATGAAAGACCACATCGCGATACAAGGAGAGGCTGTGAAGCATTGGAAGGGAAGTTTTTCCCAATTGGCTATGTTGGCGAACGGAGCAATTGAAGACATTCCTAAGATGGTGTTGGACGCCGAAGCCACGACCCACTTTTGTAACCCGCCTCCCGAGATAATGCTTTTTATTAACCATTGTAAATGGCTAGTAGGCGAAATGAAGGCCTTCATTGCTCGGGTTAGGAAGTGATTCATGTCTTGATAGATTTTTTTTTTTTCTCTCTTTATGAAGGACTTAAGATGTTTTGTATGGTATCAACTTGTATCGATTTCCATCATTAACATTGTCGTGATCTTATGATTTCCACCTATGATTAGCATGCATCACATTTTTCCTTGTTCTTTCTCTCTCCCTTCTTCTTTCCTTTTTGTCTAGCGCATTTCATCTAACTTAAGTTAATAATAAAGCAGTAAAAAAAAACGGCCAACTTTCCACGACATCCCTACAGGACTCGAGCCAATTCAAGGATCATGGAAAGCTGGGAAGAGTCACAAGAATCCATCAAAACTGAAATGAGCCAGTTGAAAGACCAAGTTGGCCAAATCTTGGTTGCCCTTGAATCCCTGAAGGCTACTGGAGAGTCTTCATCTACACTGGTTGGCGGAAATACCCATTTTTATCCCCCGTTATTCAATACTATGAGCCAATCGATTCCTTTCCCGTTGTATGGGTTACCCCAGGGATATACTCCTCCAGTAGGAGAATATTCAGAAGGGGAGCATGCATCGTTTCCCATTCCCACAACTATTGATGTCCCGCCAATCACCACTCATGAACCTATCTCTGTGGCAGCTCCCTTGGTAAGTACTCAAACGAACGAAGCAATTACAGTTGAAGGAACACGAGTGACTACGGTACCGCATATGGTGGTTAACCACGATTCTTCAGCAAGGGCTGCATCACAAACTACGGCGCGTGTGGGAACCAATAACATTAATGGAGCTAAAAACAGACTGGAGATTCTGGAGGAAAGAATGAGGGCTATTGAAGGGATAGAAAATTATGGGTTTGGAAATGTCGCAAGACTAAGCTTGGTTCCTGGAGTAAAAATACCGCATAAGTTCAAAGCGCCAGAATTCGAGATGTACAAGGGTAATACATGCCCTAAAAACCATCTGGCCATGTATTGCAGAAAAATGGCCGCGTACGCTTATGATGACCCGCTACTCATCCACGTTTTCCAAGACAGCCTGGTCGGGGCAGCATTAAACTGGTATACCCACTTAGAGCCATCTCGAATCCGTTGTTGGGCAGATCTGGCTGACGCCTTTGTAAAACGGTATATATACAACACACATGTAGCGTCGGACCGTCTACAATTACAAAATATGGGGAAGAAAGACAATGAAACCTTCAAGGAATATGCCCAACGGTGGAGAGAATTGGCCACACAAGTAGAGCCGCCTTTGTTTGAAAGAGAAATGGTGGCTATGTTTGTAAATACGCTCCAGTCACCGTTTTATGAATATATGGTGGGGAATGTGTCCGTCAATTTCGCTGACATTGTCATAATCGGCGAGAGGATAGAAATCGGGGTGAAGAATGGGAAGATTGTAGGTGGAACGTCTGCGGTGGAAAACTCTAAAAAGAAGCCATTTTTCAATCCGGGAAAGAAGAAAGAAGGAGATGTGCATGCAACATTGGCAATGCCTGTATGGAGAGGTCATGCTCCTATGCACAATTATAGGCCATACCTAGGCCAACCTCCATATTCAGCCAATGCGCCTTTTGCTCATCCAATCAGGCCTCAACAACAACAAGGATTTTACCAATCACAACCCGTCACGAATAATGCTTGGAGGACTGGGCCAAGTGCAAATCCAAATCCAAATGCAGGTCAAGGCGGTTATCCGGGAAGAACACAGGAAAGAAACTTTGTTCACTTCACCCCCATCCCCATGACTTACACTGAATTATTACCTCACCTTGTCAAAAGGGGTCTGGTTGCTATATGCCCAATGATACCCATGCAGCCTCCATACCCCAGGGGTTATGACGCCGATGCCAAGTGTAGTTATCATGGGGAAGGCGTGGGTCACTCGACTGAGAGGTGTATGGCCTTCAAGCGTAAAGTGCAGGCCCTAATTGATGCTGGGTGGCTAAAATTTCAAGAAGATAAACCTAGCATTGATACTAATCCGTTATCCGGACATGGTAATGCCTCGACAAATGCCATTGAAGTTAAGAAGCATGAACTGATAAGGGATGCAAGTAAGATCCGAAGTTCCAGAAGTTTTATTTTCAAGGAATTATTAAAGTCGGGATTTTTAAACGGGGTTTATGATTTGGGAAGAGCATGTGGACTCCATCCATGCATGGAACACTCTATCGAGGAATGCGTGGAATTCGAAAAGTTTCTACAAGATCTGCTTGATAGGAATTTGATGCAAGTGTGCTATGAAGACAAGGATGAGGAGGTGTTTGCACAAACTAGTATGGAGCCAGATGTAACTTTGCCAGAGCCGTTGATAATCCGTTTCACTAGAACCACCCCTACACCAGTAATTCAAGGAAGATCGCCCGTTGTCATCCATACACCTGTTCCTTTTCCTTACAAAAGCGAGAAAGCTGTCCCTTGGAGGTATGGGACACATGTAGTCGACGAAGGACAGTGCGTTGAAAGCTATTTCTCTAGCCAGAATCCAGTTGTTGAAAATATATCAGGCATCGGCGGAATGACAAGGAGTGGTCGAATCTTCACGTCACCAAACTTGACGAAAAGAGGAACTGGCAATAATGAAACACCGATGGACGCAAATACTAAGGAGCGTTCGAAAGGAAAGGGTGCGCAGGTAGAGGAGACCCCTGACAAGGCGAACAAGAAAGAAATCTCTGAGGAAGAGGCTTGCGAATTTTTGAAATTCATACAACAAAGTGAGTACAAAGTGGTGGAACAATTGAATCGTACGCCTGCTCGGATCTCCCTGTTAGAATTACTCATGCACTCGGTCTCCCATAGAAAACTGTTGATGAAGGTACTGAGTGACGCCCATGTAGAACAAGGTATTTCCCTGGAAAGTTTCGAGGGCATTGCCAGCAACATCACTGCTAATAATTATCTCACCTTTACCGATGAGGAAATACCTGAGGAGGGGAGGGGGCATAACAAGGCTCTCCATGTTTCTGTGAAATGCCTGGATTACGTCATAGCACGCGTATTGGTAGACAACGGCTCCTCCCTAAATGTCATGCCCAAAACGACATTAGATAAGCTACCTTGTGACGGAGTACACATGAAGCCAAGCTTTATGATTGTGAGAGCATTTGACGGTAGCAAGAGAGAAGTTATGGGAGAAATAGAATTGCCGGTCCAAATTGGCCCATGTGTTTTTCAAATAACTTTCCAGGTCATGGATATCCTCCCAGCCTATAGCTGTCTGTTAGGCCGCCCATGGATCCATTCAGCGGGGGTTGTGCCCTCCACATTGCACCAAAAACTGAAATATATCATGGGAGATAAGTTGGTCATAGTTTCTGGAGAGGAGGATCTCCTTGTGAGTGGCCCATCCTCCACCCGTTACATAGAAGCAGCCGAGGAAGCTCTGGAAACAGCTTTTCAATCATTAGAAATTGTGGGAAACACCTATGTTGAGCCATTTCCTATGAACCCACATTTATCATGCACCTCTATCATGATGGCCATGGTCATGCTCAAAGAAGGTTATAAGTACGGGAATGGTTTAGGCAAGTATGAACAAGGACGTACATTCCCATTGGAGGTGATTGGAAACAAAAACAGATATGGCTTGGGGTACAAGCCCAGCAAGGACGATCAAAAGAGGTTGATTGAAGAAAGGAAGGAGCGCAATCTGACTCGAATGGGGAAGTGGGAACCAAGGGCGAGAAAAATCCACATTTGTGGTATCAAAGAGAGTTTTCGTAGTGTTGGATGGGTGCACACTAGCCATGTAGCGGTCGTGGAAGAGGAAGCTAGACCTGAAAGCTCAAACTTCGTGTGGGTTTGCTCCCCAGAGGCACAGCTCAACAATTGGAAGACTTTGGATTTACCCGTGATGTTTAAATCAAATGAAATGTAATTGCTTTACCCGGAGCTTTAGAATTCATGATTTACGGGTTGACGTTTTATTTTCGGTGTGATAATTGAATCGTGTTCGTTCTCATTTCTATCATCATTTAGCCTTTTTCATCATTCTTCCTGTTTATTTATTCTTTTTCGCAAACTTAAATAATGCAGATATGACAATGAATGTTTTGAAAATAATAATGTCGATATCCCTAAGTGGGAGCATCCTGTCATTAATACGGAAGATGATCCGGAAGATGATCTGAAACCCTCTCCAGAACTTTTGAGATTAGTGGAACAAGAGTCTAAAGAGATAAAACCCCATCAGGAGGAGATCGAGATACTCAACTTGGGAGAGAAGGATGAGATAAAGGAAGTAAAAATCGGTACTAGCATGAAAAAGGAAGTGAGGGAAGGGCTGCGAGCCCTACTGAAGGAGTTTAAGGATGTTTTCGCTTGGTCTTACAAAGACATGCCAGGGTTGGATACCGATATTGTGCAACACAAGCTCCCACTTAAGCAGGAATGCCTTCCAGTCAAGCAAAGACTAAGAAGAATGAAACCAGAAATGTCATTGAAAATTAAGGAAGAGGTACAGAAGCAATTCGACGCAGGATTTCTGGCTGTGGCAAAATACCCACAATGGGTGGCAAATATTGTACCAGTACCTAAGAAAGATGGGAAGGTTTGAATGTGCGTCGACTATCGTGATTTGAATCGTGCAAGTCCGAAGGATAACTTTCCGTTACCACACATCGACACTTTAGTTGACAATACAGCCAAGTACTCGCTATTTTCGTTCATGGATGGTTTCTCGGGGTATAATCAGATTAAGATGGCGCTTGAGGACATGGAAAAGACGACCTTCATCACGTTGTGGGGGACCTTTTGTTATAAGGTGATGTCTTTTGGGCTCAAGAATGCCGGGGCAACATATCAAAGGGCGATGGTGACACTTTTTCATGATATGATGCACAAGGAGATCGAGGTTTATGTGGATGACATGATTGCAAAGTCTGAATCGGAAGAAGAACACGTCCTCAACTTGGAGAAATTATTTGAGAGATTGAGAAAGTATAAACTCAGGTTAAACCCTGCCAAATGCACATTTGGAGTGAAATCCGGGAAGTTGTTGGGCTTCGTGGTTAGCCAAAAAGGGATAGAAGTGGATCCTGACAAAGTGCGAGCGATATCAGAAATGCCTACGCCTAGCACGGAGAAGGAGGTTCACGGTTTTCTAGGTAGATTGAACTACATTGCTAGATTCATCTCCCAATTAACCGCTACCTGCGAACCAATGTTCAAGTTGCTACGAAAGAATCAGGTTATGGTTTGGAACGAGGATTGTCAAGCCGCTTTTGAAAAAATCAAACAATACCTGCAAGACCCACCCGTATTGCGTCCACCCGAGCCAGGAAGACCACTCATTTTGTACTTAACTGTATTGGAAAGGTCAATGGGTTGTGTATTGGGTCAACATGATGAAGCTGGAAAAAGAGAACATGCAATATATTACTTGAGCAAGAAATTCACAGACTGCGAACAGCGATATTCATCGTTAGAGCGAACTTGTTGTGCATTGGCATGGGCCGCTCATCGCCTAAGGCAATACATGTTGAGTCACTCTACATTGTTGATAGCCAAGATGGATCCTATCAAGTTTATTTTTGAAAAGCCCGCTCTCACTGGAAGGATAGCTCGTTGGCAGGTGCTATTGTCAGAATATGACATCGTATATGTTACTCGAAAATCCGTCAAGGGTAGTGCTCTAGCAGAATACTTAGCTCATCAACCCATCAACGATTATCAGCCAATGCAACCTGAATTTCCCGATGAAGGTATCATGGCTCTATTCGAAGAAGGCAAGAAAGACCGAGATGAAGAAACATGGATATTACTATTTGATGGAGCATCGAATATGATGGGGCATGGCGTAGGGGCAGTACTTATCTCTCCAGGGCAGCAGTACATGCCCATGACATCAAGGCTGTGTTTTAATTGCACAAATAACATTGCAGAATATGAGGCCTGCGCTATGGGTATTCGGGCGGCAATAGAGTTCAAAGTGAAAATTCTGGAAGTATATGGAGATTCAGCTTTAGTCATCAACCAGTTGAAGGGAGAGTGGGAAACAAGAGACGCAAAATTAATCCATTACCAGGTATACATCAAAGGATTAATGGAGTGTTTCGACATCATCACATTTAACCATATACCACGGGAAGATAACCAATTAGCAGACGCGTTGGCTACTTTGTCATCCATGTTTGAGGTTGACCCAAATACAGAATTACCAGTGATTGAAATGAAGAGCCATGCGGAGCCAGCATATTGCCAGTTCATCAAGGAGGAGATGGATGGTAAACCCTGGTACTTTGATATCAAGCACTATCTTAAGACCCGAGAATATCCTGAAAAAGCATCTGAAAATGATAAAAGGTCGTTACGAAGGTTGGCTGGTAGCTTTATTTTAAGTGGGGACATTTTATACAAGAGAAATCATGACATGATTCTCCTCAGATGTGTAGATACAAAAGAAGCCGAATTGATATTGAAAGAAGTGCACGAAGGTACATTCGGCACCCACATGAATGGGCACTCAATGGCTAGGAAGATCTTGAGAGCTGGTTACTTCTGGTTAACCATGGAAAATGATTGTTGTACACACGTGAGGAGGTGTGAGAAATGTTAGATGCATGCAGACAATATCAATGTATCGCCCACGACTTTGAATGTGTTGTCTGCACCATGGCCATTTTCAATGTGGGGAATAGATGTTATTGGAGCTATAGAGCCAAAAGCGTCAAATGGACACCGCTTCATACTAGTCGCAATCGATTATTTCACCAAGTGGGTTGAAGCTGTTTCTTATGCCAGCGTGACTAGAAAGGTGGTGACCAGATTCATAAAAAAGGAATTGATCTGCAGATATGGGCTGCCTAACAAGATCATCACTGATAATGCCACCAACCTGAATAACCGGATGATGGCGGAATTATGCGAGGAGTTCAAAATTCATCATCTTAATTCTTCTCCTTACCGTCCGAAAATGAATGGGGCAGTAGAGGCTGCTAACAAGAATATCAAAAAAATTGTGCAAAAGATGGTTATCACCTATAAAGATTGGCACGAAATGCTTCCTTTTGCTTTACATGGATATCGCACGTCAGTACGAACGTCAACTGGTGCAACACCTTTCTCGCTGGTGTATGGAATGGAAGCAGTCCTTCCATTTGAGGTGGAAATCCCATCTCTACGGATTTTATTGGAAACCCAATTGGAGGAAGCTGAGTGGGTTCAGGCTCGATTTGACCAGCTCAATCTCATTGAAGAGAAGAGACTGACAGCGGCGTGCCACAGGCAATTGTATCAAAGAAGAATGAAAAAAGCTTTCGATAAAAAAGTACACCCAAGGGAATTTCATGAAGGCGAACTGGTGTTAAAGAAGATATTGCCCATACAAAGGGATTTCAGAGGCAAATGGACCCCAAATTATGAAGGGCCGTTTGTAGTAAGGAAGGCATTCTCTGGAGGGGCACTAACCCTCGCAAGGATGGACGGAGAAGAGTTACCTTTGCCAGTTAATTCGGATGCGGTAAAAAAGTTTTACGCATGATGATTCTGAGATGGGGGATCCTACTAAGGGATATTAATGTTGTTTTGTAAAAATTCTGTTATATTCTGTGTTATTTTCTTTCAATAAATGCCCTACAATTTCATTCATCATTTAATTCTTTCATTTTTGCTTCTCGTCACGATTCATATCATACTGAGTTTTAAAAGTAAAATAAAGAGAAACGACAATGATTAAAGCATCACGGGTATATTCCATTGAGCACAAACTCGCTCCTCAAGGATGTCGTGGAAGAAAACAAATAAAAATAAAAATATAAAATAATACAATTCAAAAAAAAAAAAAGAGAGGGGTCATCAAAATTTCAAACTGTTCAATTTGTTTTACGAGTTCTTTGTTATTCTCTTCCCATTTCATTGTCTCATATGCATAATGATTTCAAAATTTTGTTTTTCATGCTCATGGCGTTCGCTTTGGATCTCATTTCATTCGAAGTCATTTTTCCGTACTTTCTTTGTAAATAATTTATTTTCGGTTGAACCCAGTTTTCCATCATTTCGTTTAGATTAGAAATTTTGTTTAGACTCAATGAATCAAGAAGAAATAAAAAAAAATCTATTTCATTTCACCATCAAGAGAGATTTACAGTAAGGTTGGAGAGATGATTTTGAACAAAGATCATTTTGAATATACTCATACGACCTTGACATTATGATAAATAAAATTAAAATGCAAAAAAATGAAAACAAAAAAACAGGTAGATCTAACGGATAGGATACAGAGTTACCTCACCATACCATGAATTCAAACATAAAAAAACATAATAAAAGATGTTCGGGGGTCGATCATTAGTGATCGTTAATATTACAGTCCAAAACAAAAAAAAAATTAAGTGTCCATATTACATGTCCTTATTAAATTCCGGCCGCACTCGGCCAACAAAAACAAAACAAAAAAACATTTCAATGGTAGAAAAACTCTCGAGCTGGTTGTGGTGGTCTAAGAGAGAGCTCCGTCGAGGGAGGTCTGATATGGAATCCGCGGAATGCAGGAGGCGCTGGTGGAGGGAATTGTCGTTCATCTCTGTCGTCGTCAATGATGATCGGAACAGGGAACAGATCCAGAAGCTTCGGAGCCTTCATGACTACCCAACCGGTTTCTCCAAAAAAAAAAAAATAATGATAAAGAGAAATAATTGTGTCAAAAGAAGGAAGAGAGGGAGAAAATTAAAAAGACAAGGATGAAGTTAGGGTTTTACCATACATGTACAGGGGTAGTAGAGAAAAGAGGGTGCCGGTGGGATCCAATTCCGCTTGCCAACGTCTTACTCTATTCCCATGATTGCTAAACCAGCACTGGACGTTGTACTCCCCCGCTTCTCCGAATGCCCTGATTCGATTAGTGATCTCAAAAATCTCAGCTCGACTTGGGTGAGTGACTCCGTAATTGTAAATGTTGGTCATTATCCTGATTTGGTCGTCTGTCGGACGCCACTTTGGGCAGGTCGGTCTCTCCATCTCCATTTCCCTAATTTGTCTAAATAAATAATAAATAAAAAAAACAACAAAATAAACCATAAATAACAAAAATACTATGTTCATAGTCTAATGTTTTCTTCCATTGTGTTTCTTTTAAGCTAATTTTGTTCTTTGTATTGGGTCTTTCGAGTCTCGTTGTCCAGTTTGTGATCTGTTTCATGGTCCTCGCAAAGGTTCCTAAACGGATCTACGTCCAGATTGTCCATGTCCATGTCCTTGTGTTCATATGAGTAATATTCTTTTTAAGTTTTCTGTTTTTAATGGGGTACGTGGCGTTGTTCTACCCGATTGTCTCTGTCATACCTTCAAACGAAGGGAGATTAGCGTCTGGTTTCCAGCCTATATACCCCTTAAGTTTAAGACAGTTTGGTTTTTAAGTGTTTTAAGTTTTGAAAATTAAAAAAAGGAGGAAGAAAGAGGGCTCAGAAAGAAATGCAGAGAAAGGCGAGAGGGAAATAAAAGCAGACAAAGCGAAAAGCAGAAGAAAATGAAGAGCTTGCAGGAAAGGGAAAAGCATGACAGAAAGCATAAGGAAAAGAAAAACAGAAAGGGAAAAGAGGAAGGAAAGCAGGGAAATCGAAGAAGGAACAAAAGCAAGAACGGAAAAGCGTAAAGGAAAGCAAAAAAGGAAAGTGGGAAAGCATGAAGGGAAGTGAAAAAGAAGAACGAAAACTTAAGAGAAGGAAAAGGAGATTAAGAGTTCAGAAGACTTACCCGGAAGCGGATGGTACACAAGGAGAAGCTCGTTAGAGGACTCGGAGGCCTTCGAAGGCAGGGACGGAGGAGCCTTGCAGATCTCAGACGCTCTCGAAGGACGCTCAAAGAAGAGAGAGTTAGAGAGAGAAGGGGAGAGCAGGAGAGAGAGTGGTCAGACTGAAATGTCGCCCAACGCGGAGGAGCTCTCGACTTATAGCCAAACAAATCCACTGTGGCTACAGTTCCGGTCACTGCAACCGTCTGGTGTCGGTCCCGGTCTTTCTGATTTCAAATTTGAAAAGAAAAAAATTGAAAAATGAAAACGGGTAGGGTTTTGTTGGGTCAATCCGGCCCAATACAAGACTTCTTAGATGATCCGATTTTACCAAAAAAATAATAAAACAAAATATAAAAAATATGATAAATAAGAAAATCTTCAAAAATAATAAGTGGAGTGATGTAAAATTTGAAGTGTTCAAAATTATTTTTCATCTGCACGATAAAGGACATTTTTCAGGTTCATTGGGCCTCAGTGTCAGGTTAGCCTTCTTTGAACCCAATTCTTCTGAAATATAAATTTGAGTGAAAAATTATTTTGGAAATGTTCATAATTTTCACATCACACCAATTTGTTTGATTTAATTCCTTTTCCTTCTACATTTTGAATAAATCTAAAAAAAAATAATAATAAAAAAAAACAGTGCTCGAGCCCATTAGGCCCAATGGCCTTCATGGTTTTCTCTCGAGTCTACTTCTTTTGAAAATATGTCAAAAATATTTTGTTTTCACATTTTTGCTGTTGAATGATGTTTAGTACATTTTGTTCAAATTGTCCTGTGTGATTTTCTTTGAATTTGTAAAAAAAAAAAAAAAATCTGAGAATGAAAGGGAACAGTGCTCGAGCCCATTAAGCCCAATGGCCTTCGTGGTTTTCTCTCGAGTCTATTTCTTTTGAAAATATGTCAAAAATATTTTGTTTTCGCATTTTTGCTGTTGAATGATGTTTTGTACATTTGTTCAAATTGTCCTGTGTGATTTTCTTTGAATTTGTAGTTAAAAAAAAAATCTGAAAATGAAAGATGAAGAGTTTTTGAGCCCATTAGGCCCCTTTGTCATATGTGGTTTCTCTTGAACCAGTGCATCTGAATTTCTGAAAAATAAAAAATACATGTTTAAGTAGATTTTGTGTTTTCAATTCATATTTTCCCTTCCCATTTGTGTGACAAGTATTTGTGCAAAAAAAAAATAGAGGAATTAAGACCCTTGTCTGAAGATTTTGTCATGGTTGTAAAAAGAATAGTGTTGGGCCCATTGAGTCTAGTAGTGTTGCAAAATTTTTCTTCAGTTCAATGATTGTGAAATCCTCTCATAACAAAAATGAAAAGAATGAATTTCTTTTAGCTTGTTCCATAAACTTTGAAAAAAAATGTTTTTTTGGTCATCTTCTTGTGTCAAGTTCACACGACTCAGGTCATCTGATCCATTGGGTCAATGTGCCTGGTAAGTCCAACTTCCTTTTATGTTATTTCTCCTCAGGTCCAATCCGATCTGGATTTTCCCGTGTCGAAAAGTAAAAACCAAAAAAAAAAGATTGATTCGGAGCCCATTGAGTCCAATTGTCCTTCTTTGTCAAAAAAAAATATACAAATAGATTTCTTTCTATAAATTGCATAATTTTCATTAATATACTTGTCAAATAAACAAGAAGCATAATTGTGGAAGATACAAATTGTTAACAATGTGTTTTTAGTACAATCTTCCAAATTATCATGCACGATTTTCTTGGAATTTGTTGTCAAAAAAAAATAATTAAGAATTAAAGAGGCCCACCTAAGCCCAGTTCCTGCAGTGGCTCACAAAAGCACAGTTCCTATACTGGCTTGCAAAGCCTAGTTTCCATGCTGGCCCGCAAGGCCCAATTTCCATTGGTCGAGAAATCCCCATTTCCACAATAGCTCACAAATCCCATTTCCCATACTAGCCTACAAAGCCCAGATCCCATGCTGGCCCGCAAGGCCCAGTTTCCATTGGCCAAGAAATCCCAATTTCCCCACTGGCTCACAAAGCCTATTTCCCATGCTGACCCCAAGCCCAGTTTTCATACTGGCCACCAAAACCTAATTTTCTCTAAGAAAAAAAAATCTGTTTTTCAACTAGTATCATCATTTTCATTTCATATTACTTTTCTTCATGCATAAAATAAAAAAAATACGCAAAAGTTGAGTCATTTGTTTTCGATGCAAATTATCCATTTTATGAGATTTCAAAAAAAAATGTGTAATGGATGTCATAATCTCCTGGAGTCAAATGATCAAGTCACATATTCTTAAGAGATATCTGTGTGTATATTGCTTGAAAACATCATCCTTCAGCCCTCGCCAAACCAAAGATTGACCCAATCATGTTCTTGAGCCCAAATAATTGACACCAAGTTTTACACTGGGGCAGATTTTCCGTTACCTCCACTGGCTTTCATTTGGGAGATCCTGGAATCCGTTGTGAAAAAAAAAAAAGAGAAGAAGAAAAAGGATGAAAAATAACTCTTGTTGAGATCATTTAGTCCTGTCTCCTAATTAATCTTTTGAAAATAAAACAACCAAAATTTGAAATGACGTATGGCCATCTTTCTTTATCCAAAAACAAAAAAACAAAATATATCCTTTGATACCAAATTTGAGCCAATATGAATTTTCTTTTCGAAATTTACCTAAACAAGGGTTACCATCATAATAGAAGTCAACTAAAGTTGCAAACAATAAACTTAGTGATCAAATGAAGAGAATTCAGCAAAAGCAAAGCAAAAATGGAAAGAATCACAAAGTGATGACAAACAAAGAATGAAATTTGAGAAAGGGCAAAATAGTCAAAACAGATTTGACGAATAGCTGATACAAGGTGGGGATGGTAACTCTTGTTTCAAAAAAATATATCCACAAACATTTATTTGGGCCTTCATATCCTTTCTTTCAATACCCCTCAGCCAAAGCCACATTACAAGCCCAATAAAAGTCCACACAGATTGAATAATGGTTGCTTAAATTTTCATAAAGCTTAATTTTGAGACAAGACAAAATGACCAACGATGCAGTTGTAAAAAAATGATGATGAAAAATAAATGTCCTCAGATAAAGGGAACTCCCTATTGATCAAAATTATACAAAGGAAAATCAAGCCAATTTGGGCAATTCTTTCAAACCAATCATTTCCATATCCATCACAAATTTCTGAACAATTTCATATCTCATTCAAAAATTTTCCCCCGAGTCCCAAACTTGGGGCAACTTTGTAAGTTTTCATAACCTTTTCGCCTGTTCTTCAAAACCAGGGCAACTATGTGAGTTTCATATGTTTCGGCCCAGCCCATTCAGAATATTGGACGACTTTGTTAATTTCACATTTGTTTCATCTGTATATTCAAAGTTCGTACCAAGACCGGGGAATCCCTTGTTGGGCCTCTCAAATTTGTCCGCATTGAAATTCATAGATCCACCCTCAAAATAAGGGTAGGCACTTTGGGGCTCTGTATGATTTTGAGTCCATCTTATCATTTGTAAACCCAGAATGGGGGGCAACTTCTTTTTGAACCTCGCTTAATTGACTCATACCCAAAACCAAGGCGTGTCTTTCATATGCTTCAGCCCATTCAGAGTATTGAGCAACTTGGTTAAATCTCAAATTTTTTTCATCTGAGCATTCAAAGCTCATACAAAGACTGGGGCATCCCTTGTTGGGCCTTGCATGATCTTGGTCCGCCCTGAACTTCAAAGCTCATACAAAGGCTGGGGCATCCCTTGTTGGGCCTTGCATGATCTTGATTCGCCCCAAATTTCATAAATCCATTACCACCAAAATTGGAGCAAATTTTTGCAAATCTCACATGACATTCTCACACTCCTTTTCCCAAACACCAAACCGGGGTAACCTTTGGGTATATCATTGTTTCACATTGACATTCACATTCACATATTACATCATTCATGGATGATTGTATGAGGAATGGAATGCCCAAAAAATGTGTGGGAAACCTTTCATTTTAACTAACCTCTGGTATCAAGCATAAACACACTAGTATCTCGTCAAGAAATGTGTAGCATACAAGCTCCATTTTGAACAATTAACTTTAGAATTGGACATCCATTGAAAGGAAATTGGAAGTCTAGATCGTCATAAATTTGATGATTTCAAAGAAAGCAAATTGACTCAGTGAAAAAATGTCATAATTTCATAATCTTCCAATACATCATATACATATTTTCATCAACTTTGAATTTGCCTCCATGTGTATTCATCAAATTTTCTTCCTTCAAAAAGACAAAAAATGCATCGAAGTTTTCCCCTCCATGTACATTACATCAAATTTTCTTCCTTCAAAAAGACAAAAAAATGCATCAAAGTTTTCTTCTCCATTTCGTAATTTACATCAACCATATTTCAATCTTATACAAAACCTTGTTTCAAAAAAGGATGGATACTCATTTCTATCTAAAAAAAATCAAAATCAAAATTTTTTCAACATCTCAAAATTTCAACCAATTCCAATTTTCAAATTCAAAGCAATCAAACATTTTTATCTCGGCCATCTGCAAGATAATGGTCGAAAGCACTTTTCAGCTTTGTTTTATCTCGGCCATCTGCTAGATAATGGTCGAAAGCACTTTTCAGCTTTGTTTTATCTCGGCCATCTGCTAGATAATGGTCGAAAGCACTTTTCAGCTTTGTTTTATCTCGGCCATCTGCTAGATAATGGTCGAAAGCACTTTTCAGCTTTGTTTTATCTCGGCCATCTGCTAGATAATGGTCGAAAGCACTTTTCAGCTTTGTTTTATCTCGGCCATCTGCTAGATAATGGTCGAAAGCACTTTTCAGTTTTGTTTTATCTCGGCCATCTGCTAGATAATGGTCGAAAGCACTTTTCAGCTTTGTTTTATCTCGGCCATCTGCAAGATAATGGTCGAAAGCACTTTTCAGTTTTGTTTTATCTCGGCCATCTGCTAGATAATGGTTGAGACCAGTTTTTCAGTCTTATTTTTCTCTCGGCCATCTGCAAGATAATGGTCGAACCCAATCAAAGTCAAATTTCACATTCACTTAATCTTGTTTATTTTATTTATGCACTCAAACAAAAATAATAATAATAAAAAAATAAAATAAAATAAAATAAAATAAAATTACCTCATTCTCATCCATAGGGTTGTTACAACCTCCACAATGTCTACACACCTCAATTCTGTTAGCCTTGTTCATATTTATTTTAAATTTTCCCGTTGTTCATTGTCCATTTGAAATCCAGACGAAATTAGTGTTTCTTTCTTTACTTAGCTTTTACTCCAATAATACGAAAACTCAAAATTTTCATATTATTCAGCAATATCTAAGTAAAGAGGGGCAGCTGTCGACACCCAATTTCGTCCGGATAAATATAATTCATCAAAAAAAAATACAAAAAAAAAAACAAAATGAAAAATACTATTTATTTTACTTTTTGCACCCCTAAATTTTCTTTTAAAAAAACTTAATCAATTGGCCCAAAATAATCTCACTTTTTTACTTCCTCACCACCAATCTTTTCTTATCACACCCCATTCTCCACATCACCATCCACCTCATCCTCCACATCATCTACCTTTTTCATTTACTTTTTCCACATCATTTCCATATTAATTTTATATATCAACTTTTCTAATTATTCCACTTACATTTTTTAATTATATCTTCTCCATCAACATTTTTTATTATCCATTCTTCTTCACCTAATTTCTCCACCAACTTTTTATATTATTTCTTTCACTTATTTTCCACATTAACTTTTACTATTCACTATATTTTATTTTACCTAATTTCTCCACCAACTTTTTATATTATTTCTTCCACTTAATTTCCACACCTAATTTCTCCACCAACTTTTTATATTATTTCTTTCACTTATTTTCCACATTAACTTTTACTATTCACTATATTTTATTTTACCTAATTTCTCCACCAACTTTTTTATATTATTTCTTTCACTTATTTTCCACATTAACTTTTACTATTTACTATATTTTATTTCACCTACTTTCTCCACCAACTTTTTATATTATTTCTTTCACTTATTTTCCACATTAACTTTTTCTATTCATCTTTTTTTAATTATATTTTATTTCATCTAAATTTTCCACCAACTTATTATATTATTTTTATTCATCAACTTTCTTCATCCTTAACTCTATAAATACCTACATTCCTTTCATTTCACACACACATTTTTTTACACAAGATCCATTTTTTTTTCTCTCACACCAAACCTTTTCATTTCCACCCCAAAACAAAAAAAACAAGAGAAAATTCTTTTCCTACACCCTTTTATTCATATTTTGAACCCCATTAGGCTTTGGCCCATTCGGTTTTAAACCTTTTCTCTCCTAGGCGCACACCCCACTTTGCATCTTTACACCCCTGCAAACAACAAGAAAAGGGCCTCCGACCTGACCAGCACCTGCTATGCGACACCCCTAAACCTCACAGTTGCACTCCTACCGTCCGTTGGGCCTGAGAACCGGAGTCTTCCGACACACCTGGTTTTTTTTCTATACACCCCTATCCTTATTTAATTGGTTTTTATGCTCTTAGTATTTGTTTGGTTCCGTATTGGTTGCTTCATTTGTTTTATTTTTTATTTTCTTCACTCTTTTAGTATTTGTCTCACAATTATAATATATTTCTCGTGTTTTGTATTTTATTTTTATTAATTGGATTTGTTTATTTTAAACTTCAATTTTATTTGTTAATAGAAAATGACACAACCATAAAAAAAACAACAACCTAAAAAAAATGAAAAAGATACAAAAGAAATAAATATATAAAATTGCAGCATTATAAAATGGTTTTAGAAATTTTTTAGTAACGTTATTCCTTTAAGCAATTGTTTTTTTTTCCTAAAATATATAAGATTAAAATTAAGAAATGGTTTTAGTGTGTTTTTCTTACGTTTAGCAAATATGGTTTATTTTTGTTTTCTATTTATTTTGACTTTCTTAAAAACACTTGTGTAAACAATTTTACTATTTTTGTTTCAAATAGCTAAATATCATTTTGTGTTATGTAAATAACTAAGTAATTATTAGACTTTATTTTAAATATGCATGAAAAATTTATTTTAATATTGTAAAAAATCTAAAAAAAAAAAGAAAACAATACACATTATTTTTACATAATATCCATCTATTCTCTCTCAAAATCTCTTCATTTCATCCCAAAACTCTACTCAATTTTTCTCTCACACTTTACCGTTTCCTATTCCCTTCAAACATAGTAAATTTCATACCATATTTTTACTATAAATTCATCTTCTCCACCATTAATCTATCTCAACTCACCTCTCTTTCTTAATAAAAAGAAAATAAAAAAAATGTAAAACTGTAAAAAACATGTAATGTAATAAAAGCGGTATGAGTACTCGTGCGATCGTACGCATCAGCCTAGTACTCGTTACCCAAAATATAAAATAAACAAAAAAGCCGTATGAGTGCTCGTGCGATCGTACGCATCAGCCTAGTACTCATTACGCAAAACAATAAAAAACTATAAAAAAGCCGTGTGAGTGCTCGTGCGATCGTACGCATCAGCCTAGTACTCATTACGCAAAATAATAAAAAACAAAGAAAAAGCCGTGTGAGTGCTCGTGCGATCGTACGCATCAGCCTAGTGCTCATTACGCAAAAAATCTAAATATTACATCAAAAAATACCAAAAAAAATATAAAATCTTCAAAAAACCAAAAACATCAACACTTTCAAGCAAACAAACAATTTTTCAGCTAGAACTACGTGATCCTTGATTCTCCATCAAAAGTGGAGATACGTAGGAGCAAGGCCAGTCCTTGTCAGGTTCACTCTCCCAAAAATCCAAATTTATCCATAATCATTTTCCAAACAAATTTTCTAAACAATTTTCAAACAAATTTTCAAGCAGTTTTCAAAAGAACTACGTAACCCTGATTTCTCATTCTGAATGAGAATACGTAGGAGCAAGGTCAATCCTTGTCGGGCCCAAAAAGCTAAAAAATATTGTTTGTTTCTTTAGAGTTTTATTTTAAGGGAAAGTTAAACATTTTGAAAACCACATCCATATTCGCACATTTAGTTAAAGGTACTGCCTTAGGGCAGACGTCGTAGGGTGCTAATACCTTCCCTACACGTAACCGACTCCCGAACCAAGAATCTGGTTCTAATTGACCTTGCCTTATCATTTTATGGTTTTTCCGCAGTTTTCCAGAATAAACTATGGTGGCGACTCCAAATCTCTAAATTTTCAAACTCGTATATTTCTTTTTCGGATCGTCGTCCCGTCGCGATTCCGGTTGCGACAGAGGGTTCTAGCATGGAGCTTCAGCAATCCAGGGCAAGAAATTCAACCTGAATGTCGGGAAGCAGAGCAGAGAGCAGGAACAATTTTCTTGGATGCGAAAGGCACAACAGAGCAATGTGTGCCAGAATTTCGAGGCGCGCGATAAGTACATGTTTCTCGTCAACTGGTTCAGGTTCGGAGCAACGGGAGGAGCTTCGGTTACTGTTGGAGGGAGGACAATGAGGGGAGACAGGGTTTTGTTCAAGTTGGACCCTGGAAGGTTCTGGAAGGATTGGACGGAGGCAGAGATAGAATGAGAGAGGGTGGAAGGGAGAGAGGTACATAGAGGAGAGGATGGTTTAATGGAATGGATTAGGGTTTTGAATTAGGATTTTGAAGATTTGAGGTTTTGTTTAGTGGCTAAGGAAATGAATTCTTCCGCTGAGGATTGCAGAGAAGAACGAAGTCTCTTCTCCATCGCACTTTCTCCACTCTGTTGAGGAAATGCCCTAATATCCCAGATATCAAAATACTCTAAATCAACTTTTTCCCAATTAAAAAAATCATATCTTTAATATTCACCTCAACGTGTAATGACACGTTATCATTAAATACTGCCAGATCATCAGTCTATTAACTCCGTTTGCTTCTATTTAACGGAAGGGACAATGTTGACGCAAAAATTAATAAGAGAGGATCAATTTCAAACGCTTTTAAAACGAGGGACTGAATTGACATTATTGAACAAAACTGGGGACAAAATAGGCTATTAAACCAAAAAGTTATTAACTTGTCATACTCCTTTTAAGAAATAGTTTTAAATGAAAAGCTTCTAAAAGAAATAGAATGGTTACATAAGTTGGTAGAATATATGAAATGTTAGTACAAAGTGGGGATCACTTAGAAAAGATGGATGAAATTTTCTTACTTTATTTAGCATGTGTGTATAAAAAATGGGGGCTACATTTAGTACCTGTTTACTATAAATGATCAGTTTGACTTTCGGATATTTTAATGTTTTTAGTGGGGATAATTCTTAAAAATGCTTCTACGGGAAGATTAAATTCGGAATAAGGATGCTGAACGATATGGTGAAGATTTGAATGGGGATTACAGATGTTAGACAATATGTGGCGGAAAATGATAATGAAATTGGAAAAGGTTTTTTTAACAATTTTTTTTACAACTTTTTTACATAATGAAATTATATGAGGTTTGTCGCATTGATACGGGTGTGTTGATATGGTGTCATGTCATCAGTTGTTTTCTCTTTCGCCTGTGAGATATGGAAAAAAGATTTTTCTTGGTAGTGCGACAAGGAGATAGGATGCATTCAAAAAACAATTGATGACTCTTTCAGTCGTGTGATGCAGGAAGGAGGCATTTTTTGGCCGTGTGATGCAGGAAGATAGTGGGCACGGATACTAGTGAATCTTTTGGTCGTGCAATACGGAAAAAAGGTTCTCTTTGATCGTGTGATGCAGGAAGAAAATGAAAGATAGTGGGTATAAATACTAATGAATCTTTTGGTCGTGCGATGTAAAAAAGATGTTCTTTTTGGTCGTGTGATGCGGAAAGAAAACACTAGGAGATCCAAACTAGAAGCTTGTGAAATTGATGGGATAATTATATTAAATAACCTGTAATTTCTTGTTATGGTAATATATGTTTAAAATATTGTTATAAATATTATGATTGATACTATGATATTTCACCCCTAATGTTTTGTTGGGTTATTGGGCTCCCTTCCTATGTGGAGAATATGCCCAAATAATGTGGATCATTATGTCTCTCTAGGTTAAATAGAAATGAGTCAGATTAGTAAGACACATTAGAGTCATTTGAAGAGAGGCAAAAGCCAAGTGAGAGAAAACGGAAGAGAGAAAGCATTTCCCGCATAACCCTAAATCTGCACTGGTGTTTTCCTATTTGTGAAGTTGTTCACCGTTGGATCAGACTAATTTTTGAACAATGGGTTATAGATATATGGTTCTTTATTCTGACCGTTCGGATCGTCAATCAGAGGTCTAGCTTGGGAGAAATCAGTCCCGCACCAGCAACCCTCTTTTGGACAATTTTCATCTTCTTTGCTCTCGCTTGTAAGCATGTGTGCTTATTTAAATTGGCTTATTGAAAACACCATTTGGTGTTATTATTGGAGACTCTTTTTTACCCTATTACTGATCATAGTGAATTTTTCTTTGGTCTAGACGACTCATGGTTTTTACCCTTGCATTGTGGGTGTCTCTTTGTGTTTTGGATTCTATTTTTTGTTCTATTTGTTTGTTGATTACTCTATGCTAAGTTGTTATATTTTGGCCTTTTCCCCATCATGTTTTAATGGTTGTGGTTTCCACTTGCAATGATCATTTTATATGGAAGCAGATGTTTGTGCAGATGTTTCATATGCGATTTAAAGCAACAATTGGTTGGAGAAAAGAATATGGGTTTTGTTAAGTTATTTTCCAATAAAAGTTTGAAGACTATGTAATTTGGTCTTGGAAGTGTAATTGTACCTTGAAGATATTATTTCCTTTTGTATGATAAAATGTTAAAGACTTTATTGACTCTATTTCTCTGTGTATTCAAAGTAAATTTTTTTCCGTAATCGTGGTATTCCAAGAATTGGGGTGTTACAGAATGACATTTTGTACAAAAACTTAGTGCATACTCCCGATCTTGGGAAACATCACTCCTTAGGGTAATTTTTGTGTACTTAAGGGTGCCTTTTGCAATTTTTGTCAATGCATGACACCTGTTGGTCATGGTTGATGGTGCCAAGTGCTTCAAAAATGTAGTTTGTGAAGGAAAGACCCAAGGTGTTTTCAGCAAGGTACGTCAAGTCAAACAACATATTTAGCCAATATATGCCTTGGTAATGTAATCGATTACTAGGGGCTGAATGGATTTTTGTACAAAAACTTGGTGCATACTCCCCAACTAGGAAAACATCACTCCCCATGGTTATATTTTGTGTCCTTGTATGTGCTTTTCGAGTTGTTTTACGTTATTTAGTCCATTTTCTTATATGAATGGGAGTTTGTTCCTAGCATTTTGTATTTGCACCATTCATTAATAACAATGAAGTCTATTATGGTTCAATTTCATTAAAGAGAAGTCATGATGTTATAATCCATTTACTCATTATGGAAGACCTTGACAAAAACCTTTTCAATATACAAACTAAATTTGGATCAATGTTTTTAAAACTTTGAGGGACTTTCTTGTACACCTCATCAAGCCAATCATCATGGAAATGTTGGGAATAATCCAAGTGTGATTCTTAATCTCACACTAGGTAAAAGTGACAAAATTAAACACCATATAAGAAAAAAGATTGATAATGCCTTGAGGTTTTTGGTTAAAAGTAGTGTCAATTTCTTATGTGGTTGGACTCATGTCACGTTTATATAATATCTTCCTAATGTAACTTTCTCAAGAACCCATCAATGATATTAAGGTGATGGTAGGTGACCGCTTAGACTGTTGTGACAATAACAACAACAAAAACACATCAACACCACGACCACAACGATAATAATATAACTAAAAGTCAACTACACTTGAGAGGAAGTAAACCATATGAAAAGGGACTCATGTTGGAGGGAGATATTGTTGGGAATAATTCAAGTGTGAGTTTAAGTCTCACATTGGGTACGAATGACAAAGTTAAACACCATATAAGAAAAAGACCCATAAACTCAATGCTTCAAGCTTTTAGGTTAAAAATGATGTCAATTCCTTATATAGATTGGACTCATATCACATTTATATAATATCTTTCAAAGGAAACCCCCTCAAGAACCCTAAGGAGAAATATGTACATCCATTTGGTGAACATGTCTTTTCTAATTGTTGCCACAACCATGAAGGTACGTATGATGACTAATTTTACCATTATGGAAAATGTTTCACAAACTTTATTCCCTATCTCTTACGATGTATGAATGTAACAACTCTCACTTTTAAATGCTTTATACTTCCATCTGAGTGATATTTTATTTTGTGTACTTATTTACGTTCAAAAAATTTCTTTTCAAGAAATAATATATGCACACTAACCAAAATCTTTTATGACTTCCTTAAAATTATTTGATTATTCTTCTAATATCACAACTACAACAAAATGTTTAGTAGAAGATCGACCATTATTTTAAAGTTAGTAATAAAAAGTGTGTGAGACATGCTCCTGAATATACGAACTTTCGAAAGATTTTATCTTTCTAATGACATGAGTGATAAAATCCATATATTAAATTAAATAAAAATATTTATGTAAATATTTTTTAATTTTTAATTAATTAATTAATATCTTTAATCGGATGAATTAAAATAATTACTATAGTTATATGTTAGATTAATTTATTATAATTAATAATTAAAATTTAACTTATAAATATGAATGATTTAAAATTACAACAATATTATATATTTTATTACAATATTATTATATAATTACATTTTCTAAATCATATAAGATAAAAAAAGTAAATTTTTAAAATTATTTTTTATTTTAATTTTTAATTTTAAAAAGTATATCAATAAACCAACCCACCACATGCCTTATTTGATCCATTATATTGACCCATTAGACAAAAGAAATAAAAAAAAAAACACCTGAGTATCGATTTGATTGACACTTTTTCCCACCATTTAAGTCATTGAACGATAGGCTTTACGAGCCAACAACCACGGATGTCCTCCACAAAATTATGCATCTCCACGAGAACATTATTCTATACTTTTTAAGTGGGGCCCAGTGACCCGTGCATACGCACGCTTCTTTTCCTACTAAATTCTTTTTCCTACTAAATTACTAGCTATTTTGAAGAAAAGTTTGAATGATTGTTGACTTGAACTATTATTATATTATTATTGGTACTAGTTTCTTTCGTGTTATATAGATCATGGCACACCAATAAAAACGAAAAGGATCCGTCTAACGTTGCACTGTGGACACTTCAAATGTGAAAGAGCAATTTTTAGCCACGAAGACAACATAAGTACTGTGCTCCTCCCACCTTCTCATAATGTCAACTAATTCAATGCCACGCATAACCTCCTTGCATGTATTTCCTAATAATTCATATATCATTTATTCAAACTTTTTTTTATTTAATTCAAAAATTTTATTATTCATTTTTGTTAAAAGATGTATGTTCAATAAAAAAAATATAAATATTATCCTGAGTATAGAAAAACATATCCCTTACAATTTTTATAAAGACAGAAATATTTTTCTTGCTAACAATTTTTAAGCTTATATATATAAGTCTATAACCATTGTGTGTATCACAGAAAGTTGTCTAAAAGAAAAGAAATAGAACCTAATAGATGGCCAAAGCTATGGATACTAAACACCAACACCAATTGAATGTCACTTTTCTTCCATATCCAACTCCTGGCCATATGAACCCCATGATCGACACAGCAAGGTTATTTGCGAGGCATGGTGTTAATGTTACCATTATATTAACCCCCGCAAATGCCTTAACTTTCCAAAATGCCATCGACAGTGACTTCAGCCATGGATACCATATCAGAACCCAACTGGTTCCGTTCCCTGCAGCTCAAGTTGGTCTTCCTGAAGGGGTTGAAAACATCAAAGATGGCACTTCCCTAGAACTACTGGGCCGAATCAGTCGTGGAATATCAATGCTCAAGGATCATATTCAGCTTCTGTTTCAAGATCTTCATCCAGATTGCATAGTGAGTGATATGTTTTATCCTTGGACTGTGGAATCCGCAGCAGAACTGGGTATTCCAAGAATCTTCTTTTACAGCTCAAGCTACCTATCCGACTGTGCTAGTCATTCTGTCATTCACCACAGGTCTCATGAGAGGTTAGTGTCCGATACCGACAAGTTTTCAATTCATGGTTTTCCTCATAGAATAGAGATGACCCCTCTACTGCTAGCAAACTGGGTAAGGGGGGTTCGTGAAGAAGTCTCATACTATTTTGAGCCAATGTTTGCATCAGAGAGAAGAAGCTATGGAGCCCTCTATAATAGTTTTCATGAACTTGAAAGCGAGTATGAGCAACTACATAAGAGTATAGTGGGGATCAAATCTTGGAGTATTGGACCAGTTTCAGCCTGGGTTAACAAAGATGATGGACAAAAGATGAATAGGGAACACAAGGAGGACCTTCCAGAAGAGCCAGAGTGGCTAACTTGGCTTAACAGTGAGCAGAATGATTCTGTAATTTATGTGAATTTTGGAAGCCTCACTAGGCTCCATCATGCTCAACTTGTAGAACTGGCTTACGGGCTTGAAAATTCTGGTCATAGTTTCATCTGGGTCGTGAGGAAAAAGGATGCAAATGAGAACGAATACAGTTTCCTGCAAGAGTTTGAGGATAAGATGAAAGAAAGCAAGAAGGGTTTTATCATATGGAACTGGGCACCACAGCTGCTGATATTGAATCATCCTGCCATAGGAGGCATTGTGTCTCACTGTGGTTGGAACTCTCTTCTTGAAAGCTTGAGTGCTGGATTGCCAGTCATCACATGGCCTATGTTTGCAGAACAATTTTACAATGAGAGGTTGATAGTTGATGTGTTGCAGGTTGGAGTTTCAGTGGGAGCTAAGGAAAACGAGTTTTGGGCATTAGGTGACAAGGATAATGTGGTGGAAGGGGAAGAGATTATCAAGGCTGTCTTAAAGTTGATGGAGACAGAAGAGGGCAGAGAAATGAGAAGGAGAGCAAGAAAATTCAGTGATGCTTCCAAGAAGACTATAGAGAAGGGTGGACACTCTTACAACAACTTGATTCAGTTGATAGATGAGCTTAAATCATTGAAGATATCTAAAGCACTTGCAGAAGTAAGTTAGATAACTGAAATGGAGCAGCAATGAAATGGCTCTAGGAGATGTATCTGATGATTTTCTGAAGCCTTTTAACAAGATGAATAAACCGCTTACAACGGCTAGGTTTCTTATCGTTGTTTCGTTGTTTCGTTGTGCCCCTAATAATTTAAGGGTTCTGAGGAAATTATGACGAAGTGAGAGTTAAGAAAAAACAACACTTTGGCCTACTGATATCCTAAATGTCACCACGTGTTTTAAGGAAGTTCTTAGAATAAAAAAAAAAGTTATGTCATGCGTTTTTCGATTTAGACTTTTGTAATGAAAGTGATAAGTTAACAATTCAATTTTAACAACTTTTTGCCAATGTTATGTGTTATATGGTTTTGGCCTATTTCAAATAAATTATTTTTGTTGAAAGCTGAGTTGGAAAAGGGTTCAAGGTTTCCATTTTTATGATAATACTTCTCCTTACCAACTATCACATAAAACGAACAGCACTTACCACGTGAGAGATGTTTCAGAAAATTTGAAAGACTAGCGTTGGCTTTGTTTAAGTCTTCACTGAGAGATAGGCAACCGACGCCGACCTCCTCTGAGAAAAAGATAGACAATTTCCACGGAGTTTTCTGGTACAAGTATTGTTCTACTATCTTTCTCCTCTTGGGAATTTCTTTTATTTAATTAGGCCTATATATGATTACAAAGAATGAAGGGTTCTGATTTATTTTTCAGATACAAGCTTGAAATTCTTTCTCTATATATAACAGAAACTTCTCTTCAAGCTTTATTTTTTCTGAAGCAGCATCTACCCCTAAGGAGTAGAACCTCGTACTTTGCACAAGCAATGAAAGCTCAATGGCGCAACCACCTCAATGTCCTTTTTCTTCCATATCCAACAACTGGCCATATGATACCAATGGTAGACACTGCCAGGCTATTTGCCAAGCATGGTGCAAGTGCTACCATTATCACTACCAAAGCCAATGCTTTAACATTCCAAAAGGACATTGAAGATGACTTCAGTTGTGGATACGACATCAGAACTCTTGTGATTCCATTCCCTGCGGACCAAGTTGGTCTCCCTGATGGGTTTGAAAACATTAAAGATAGCACTACCCCAGAAATGTTGGGTCAAATCAGGCATGGAATATCAATGCTTAAAGATCAAATTGAGCTTCTGTTTCAAGACCTGCAACCAGATTGTATAGTGACTGATTTTTGCTATCCTTGGACAGTGGAGTCTGCTACAAAACTGGGCATTCCAAGGCTTTTCTTTTACAGCTCAAGCTACTTCTCCAACTGCGTTAGTCATTCTATTAGGAAGCATAGACCTCATGAAATCCTAGTCTCTGATACCCACAAGTTTACAATTCCCGGTTTACCTCAAAGAATAGAGATGACGCCAGCGCAGGTAGCGGAATGGGAAAGGACTAAGAACGAAACCACAGGCTACTTTGATGCAATGTTTGAATCGGAGACTAAAAGCTATGGAGCACTGTATAATAGTTTTCATGAACTTGAAAGCGATTATGAGCAACTTCATCAGAGTTTACTGGGGATCAAATCTTGGACAATTGGACCAGTTTCTTCGTCGGTTAACAAAGGTGATGGACAAAAGGCTAATAGAGGACACAAGGAGGACCTTGAAGAAGAGCCACAATGGCTAAATTGGCTTAACTCTAAGCAAAATGAATCTGTACTTTACGTATGTTTTGGTAGCCTCGTCTGGCTCCCTCATGCTCAACTTGTCGAACTGGCTCATGGGCTTGAGCATTCTGGTCATAGCTTCATCTGGGTCATCAGGAAAAAGGATGAAAATGAGAATGAAGATAGTTTGCTACAAGAGTTTGAGAAGAGGATGAAAGAAAACAAGAAAGGTTTTATCATATGGAACTGGGCACCACAGCTGCTGATATTGGACCACCCTGCCATAGGAGGAATGGTGACTCACTGTGGTTGGAATTCCATTCTTGAAAGTGTGAGTGCTGGATTGCCAATGATCACCTGGCCAATCTTTGCTGAGCAATCCTACAATGAGAAGTTGGTAGTTGATGTCTTGAAGATTGGAGTCTCAGTTGGAGTGAAGGAAAACACGTTTTGGATGAGCTTGGGTGATGAAGCAATGGTGAGAAGAGAGGATATAGTGAAGGTTGTGATGCTTTTGATGGGAAGTAGCCAAGAGAGCAAAGAAATGAGGAAGAGAGCAAGAAAACTCAGTGATGCTGCCAAGAGGACTATAGAGGAGGGTGGACACTCTTATAACAACTTGACTCAGTTGATATATGAGCTTAAATCGTTGAAGATATCTAAAGCACATACAGAAGCAGGGTAGATAATTGAAATGGAGCATTAATGTAGTGCTTCTCGGAGGTGAAGCTAGTGATTTTATAATTCCTTTTGCTTATAGAACAAGATGAACAACAACTTCAAGTACTTCTGAAACTGTTTTACATGGATCTAGCTTGCTACTTCTGTCAGTGTTTCAGTATAATATTTTAGTTTTTCCTATGTCATGTCATTTTCTTGTTTGAACATTTTGGATAAGGAAAAACGAAACGAAAAAGAAGAAAACAAAGACTAACAACTTAACTAAGAGATTGGTAAATTTCCCCGCTAGAAAAAAAAGGGAGGAAATATTTTGGTGAGTACTGATATACCAACTATTTGCAAGCTTCCATGTATCCAAAATGTGGAGACATTGACATAAGTGGAATGTAAACAACGGTTCCAATTTGCTTTTCTAACATGACTTTTTCTTCAATCACATGGTTTGAAAGCTTTGTGGCAACTAATTCAGTGTCATTACATAATTCTTCTAACTCTGCTCTAAATTTCTTAGCAACATTACTAGAGTTCTGATCTTGAGTATTTCTTGTACTAGAACAGAGTTTGGAGAATGATAAAGAGCCCTATTCTATTCGTATTTGAACAAATTATTATGAAAACAAGTGTTTCAATACACATCATTACCAAAGTCTATATATTATGAGGACAAATTATGTTTCGAAAATAATACAAACAGGCTAAAAATTATTGTTTGATGCCACTCAATTTGCGAAAATAAGAAATTTATCAGCTTTACCTTATATCATTAATATATCAGCTATACCTTGATTATGGAGCCAGTAAAGCTTTGTTATTATATATTTCATTTATTAATTATATTTACTTTTATAATATAAATTACAATTTCTATATAATGACAAAACCACCGGCCTATGGTATATATAATAAGGGGGGAAAAGGTAGGTTGATGGAATATTCACATTTTGGTGCTGTGCTATGTCAGATGATAACTCAGTTTCTTTTGCAACAATACAAAGTTTCCATGTGTTGTTGTTTTAGTGGTTCCTATTTTTCAACTACAACAAGTGTTTTTTACTTGTTAGGGAACAAAATAGATGACATGAACAAGTTCCCAGGCTGATTAGTCTACCTATTTTTTAACCTGATTATGCAGTTTGATAATCATTTTAACAAAGTTTATGGCCGTCAGTACATAGAAACAGACATTAGCATACTCTTAAGTTTGACATTTTCAACCTAAAATATGCTAGTCTAGTTTCAAACCTTGTTTTAATTACTCCAACAAAAAGAAAAATAGGATACAAGAAGATTTGAGGCAGAAGCTAACGAAAGAAGCGTGTCAAGAAGAACGAGGAGACCAAGAACCGGCCAAATGATCAAGTTAATAATTAACAGAAAATGGTTCTTGTCTCAAGTCTAGTGGTCATACAAAAAGAATAGCACTTACCACTTGAAAAATGGATGTCGAAAGTTGAAAGAGAGGTACAAGCTGTATTTGAGTTTGGAAGGAGAAGTGAGTGATTTTTTCTAAACACAGTTTGCAATGGAGACAGAATCCCACCAACTCAATGTAATTTTTCTACCATATCTATCTCCTGGCCATTTGAACCCCATGGTGGATACAGCAAGGCTTTTTGCTAGATATGGTGCTAGTGTTACCATCATCACCACCCATGCTAATGCTTTGACATTCCAAAACGCCATAGACAGTGACTTCAATTGTGGATACCACATCAGAACTCAAGTGGTACCATTCCCAACTGCCCAACTAGGTCTCCCTGATGGGGCTGAAAACCTCAAAGATGGCACTTCCCTAGATATAATTGGTAAAATCTTTTATGGAGTGTCGATGCTCCAAGGTCCATTTGAGCTTCTGTTTCAGGATCTGCAACCAGATTGTCTTGTAACTGATCTGCTGTATCCTTGGACAGTTGAATCAGCTGCAAAACTAGGCATTCCAAGGCTTTACTTTTACAGTGCAAGCCACTTCGCAAGCTGTGCCACTTATTTTATCAGAAAGCATAAGCCTCATGAGAGGGTAGCTTCTGCCACCCAGAAGTTCTCAATTCCTGGCCTTCCACATAATATTGAGATGACCAACTTGCAGCTAGAACAATGGATAAAGACTAAGGATGAATTTTCAGACTTAATGAATGAAGCCAATGAATCAGAGATGAGAAGCTATGGAACGCTGTGCAACAGTTTTCATGAACTTGAAGGTGATTATGAGCATCTTTATAAAAGTACTAAGGGGATCAAGTGCTGGAGTATAGGACCAGTTTCAGCATGGGCTAACAAGGGGAATGAGGAAAAGGTCACTAGGGGACACAAGGAGGACTTTGCACAAGATTCAGAGTGGCTAAATTGGCTTAAATCTAAGCAAAACGAGTCTGTACTTTATGTGAGTTTTGGGAGCCTGACGAGGCTCCCACATGCTCAAATCGTTGAAATTGCTCACGGGCTCGAAATTTCTGGCTGTAGTTTCATCTGGGTTGCCCGAGAAAAAGATGAAATTGACAATGGACAAATTTTCCTTCAAGAGTTTGAGGAGAAGATGAAAAGAAGCAAGAAGGGTTTTATCATATGGAACTGGGCACCACAGCTGCTGATATTGGACCAACCTGCCATAGGAGGCATGGTGACTCACTGTGGTTGGAATTCGATTCTTGAAAGTGTGAGTGCTGGAGTGCCAATGATGACATGGCCAATGTTTGCAGAGCAATTTTACAATGAGAAGCTGGTAGTTGATGTGTTGAAGATTGGAGTTCCGGTAGGAGCTAAGGAAAACAAGTTCTGGACAAGGCTGGGAGAGGATGCAATGGTGGGAAGGGAAGAGATTGCAAAGGCTGTGGTACAGTTGATGGGAAAAGAAGAGAGCACAGAAATCAGAAGGAGAGCAAGAGAACTTGCAGGTGCTTCCAAGAAAACTACAGAGAAGGGAGGATCGTCTTTCAACAGCCTCATGCAGTTGTTAGATGAGCTAAAATCATTGAAGAAAAATAAAATAAAAATTTAGTCTTGATGCTTCTTCCTCTTTTTTGCTTAACAAATCATCCTAAGGTAATAAAGGATTTTGAAGGTGGAATAGCAATATTGAAGAACTCCAGCTTCGAAGTTTGCTGGTCTTTATTCTTGATAAGTCATTTTTGAAAATGATGATGGAAAAGGAAATTATTAAATTAAACTATTGCTAAATTTTATGTATTCAAGTTTTTTGTTACGAGACACGATTTTGTTTTGTCGATTTAATGTTCTATTGTAAATTTTGTTTATTTATATTTTAACAATTTATAAAATTTGATTATATTCTTTGTATATACTAAAAATAATTACATTAGTTTCGGTAACCCAATTTTTAAAAAATGTCATACTTTTGTACTGTTAAAATGAGTTTAAATTTGTAAATTAATTTCACTCATCACATGTTTAAATAAGGTTGATTTGAAAAAAAAAAAAAAAACAGTTTTTCTAATATAGATCAAAATGAACTCAGCTCGTTAAATGGATTTGATTTGAATTGAAAATAGATTGAGTCATAGTTCATAAACACCAAACTTTTTATTATTTTTTACTCTTATTATAATTATTTATTATTTTTGTTCACATTTTAATATTTTTAAAGATTAAAATGTTAGTTTGATAATGTTTGTAAATAGATATTTTATTTTCAATTATTATCTTTATAATAATATTTGATAAAATGTATTAATACTTTAATTATACTGTTAAAAAAATTGAGTGGATTTATTGTTGTTATATTACAATAAGAATAAATCATCCAAAAACTAAAAAAAGAAAATGAACCAAATTAAGTTGATTTATTTTTATCTTAAGCCGGGTTAACTGGCTTTGACATTGTATCTATATCGATAACTTTCTTTTGATAACTTTGTATTCTTTGAATGTTACGATAGGGGATTAAAATTTGGTTAAAAAAAGGAGGAAAATGAAAATGAAATACTTAGGGCATTGAACACAGTATGAAGCACATACTAGAAATTGATGGTGAGTGATATCATAAACCACAACACAATAGATGAAGGTTACAAAACCAAATCAAAATGGTTTAAACAACACATTAGAGGTTTTGTTAGTGTCCAATTATGACGTGGTATTGTGGTAACTGTCAAGTTTTCTTTCGAAATCAACTCAAGTTATGAAAAATCTGAGCGTTCATGTGATATAGGTGTCTTTCTAAACAACAGCACCATAAAAACACAAATTTGAAAGAAAATTACAATCCACAGTCTCTTTTCCCACCTCTTTACTCACAATTACTTCCCTTTTCCCTTCACAGAACAACTCCAGAAATAAACATTAGCTAAACACAGAAAGCTATTCCCAAATTTTATCCTAATAAACATTTTCGCAAACAACTCGCCTGCATAATTCTTATATAATGACTGATAAAATCTTTGAATACAACACAAGTTTTACGCTGGCTTATTAGTAAACTATTCAAAAACAAGTCCAATATAAGTTTTCCTCAATTCATTTTTAATATCTTAGGTTTTGATTAGATTTAGGGTAGAGTTGGAAACAAAAAATAGAAAAGGAAAAGAGAGGTTGTTTTGATAAAAGGAAAATGATCGGCGAGTGTGAAGAAAGTGAATAGTATCATATGTAATTACTATGTAAAAATAATGTAAATTAAAGTTAAAATCAGAATGTAAAAACTCAATAAATAAATAAATTATATATCATAATAAACTATATTTAAATAAATTTTATTTATTATTTAAATTATTTTATTATATTAATTATTATTTTAGTTTATTTTAATAATTATTTTGTTACAACAAAAGAATATAGTTATAAATATTAATTATTATATATTACATATTAATTAAATTTAACAAAAACATTTCACCGTTAAGGTGAACATTTTAAAAGAGAAGACAAAACACACAAACAAACAACACAAAAGTAAGAGTAAGTTAATATAAAAAAAATACAAAAATATCATAATTTATTAAACATATATTTCATACCAAATTAAACAAACATCCTAGGCATGCCATGACTAGAACTGACCATTCTGATAATGTATAAATGTGGAGTTATAGCGAATTATGCACTTGTGGTGGTCTCTACTACTTTACAGAGTCTTTGTCAACGAGTTCCACCCTACCACACGAACAAGGTTAGTCTGTTCTGTGTCTTAGGCCATATTGGAAGCACTTAGATTAAGACCTCCTTCTACTCTCACCACATGTACCGCTCCTTTCTAACTGAGAATGAATTATCATTAGAGGGTCATGATAACCCCTAAGACTCAGCTCCCTACATTTATACCGACAACACTTTGATACAACCACTAAGAATTCTCCTTAGAACTCTTGCAAACCTTAGTCCATCCAATCATATATTCCAAATCACACTACTCAACATAAAATAAACCATCATACCATTTAAAATCATGCATATAAAAGGAAAGAAATTAAAACATCCAAAAAGATCCATAACCACTCGCCCAGCACCAGAAACAGGGTTTCCAACAAACACATACTCGCCCAGTGAGCAACCTTCACTCGCCTAGTGAGAGCCAAAACAATGAGCTTCACAAGCCCAACGAATTGGCTTGCCTAACCACTCTACATAATTCCACATACACTACTTCTGTAGAATTTGCATCCTCTCAACCTAACTTGACCTACCTTTGACACTCTTACCAACTTCTACCACTTATACCTGGTGTTTTAAGCTACACTTGACCTATCCAAGATTATGTATCCCAACTTTAACCATGTTTAAACTCATTTTACAATGAAAATCTAACTCGTGACAGCTAAAACTACATTTTATGGACCTTAAATCATTTCTACCTTTTATAATGCAAATCCTAGCACCTTCTCCAAACACTCCACTTTGTCTCAAACCTTCCAAATCAAAATCTCACTCTTCAAAACCCCTAAATTGAGCTTAAAACCTTCCTAAACCACCCTATGGACTCATACTCATTTCCATATTATAATTTTAGCAACTCAAGCTACCAACAAGTCTCAATTGACCCTACAACATGTTCTAGATTACAGTTTCTCTCCTTAGACCTTGACTTCTAAAACTCACTTATCAAAACCTCCATTTTAGCACAAAAAAATGACTTATAACTCATCCTTTTTCCTTTCTCTTCAACATTACCATAGATATTACATCCCTGACTTCACAATTACATAATTCATGACAATATTCAAGTTCAAACAAAAGCATCAAAGTCCATAAACAATAATTCAACCAATTACATGCATACAAACACATTTAATATTAAAAACCATCATTTTAGGTATAACAATCAACATACATTAATTACATGTACCATTAACTATCAATTCATGCTTTATAATACAAATTAAAGACAAAATTAACTTCCCTTACCTTTTAGAAGACCAAATGCTGTAGAGAACCATATTTAGCTCACACAACTCAAGGAACTCTATTTGTATTTATAGACAACAAAAACACAATCAAGGTATATTGTTAATACCATTGATCAAGAAAGAGTCTTATAAAAGACTCGGACATTATATGTAAACTGAACGGGACCCACATGCAACAGAAAAGAAAAGACCAAATAAAAGGGGTCAAAACTTAACTTACTCAAATAGATAAACTAATCGGTCTGAATTGAATAACTCGTTGTTAGGATCACTCCTACGGTCTCAATTCTTCAATCAGATGAGCGGAGAGAAAAAATCCTAAAGACAAGTCAAAGAACTCTAGAAAAGTGGTTTGTAGAGAGATAATGTAAATATTGAAACTTGTTTATAACAAATCCATTTATATTAAAACTTTTTAATATTAAAATAACTGAGTTTCACTATTTTTAATCCATTACCACTTCTAAAGTATCATTTTCTAAATCTTTACAATTATCACTTTAATTATAATCAATTATGGATAGTTTTTTTCTGAAAATAAATCTCACAAAATTAAAAAGGAAGTTAAAAATAAAATTTATCTTGCTTTTTATACTTTGATATTTTTATTTTCATTTTTTCTTTGTGGTTTGATCTAGAGCTGTTAATTTTTTTTTTAGCCCCAAGGCCAGCCCGTGACGTTTTTAAACTTAGCTCATTTTTTTTACTCATATCTTAGGGAGCTTTTCTAAAGCTCTTATCCCCCGAAAACCTCATGAAATGGTTGGGATTGAATTAGAGTCGGGTCAGACCCCTAACCCCCAAAACATTAGGTTTTTTTATACGAACGTTGAACTATTCCCATTTACTTCTGAAGAAACACTTGTCTACGAGCTTAGAGTTGACGACACGACAACATCAACCTCAAAAATTGCAAAAACTGCAAAACCTAATTCGATCGTTCTCTCAATCACCCTCTTGCTTGTCGATTTCACATTGACCATTTTGGAGGTACCTACTTCATTTCTCACCTACTTCATGCTTATTTGCCTATCTAATTTAGGTTTTACTTATGAAATTATGGTTTGAAAAGAAAGAGAAATATTGTATAGAAATGCCCCCAAATTATTGTTAACAAATGTGTTTCCAAATTTTAGATATTTATACTCTGTAATCTTAATCAAATTACAGAGGAGATTATAGAAAATGTGATGCCAATATCTCAACCAAGAGAGGGTGAATTGGATTTTGCTTTAAAAACTTATTCTTTCAAAAAGCTTTACAAAATCTTTGAGTTTTCTTGAAATCAATAAGTCAAGTATATGAATCAACAATAAAGGAGAAAGGACAGAAAAATGAATAAAAAGATTTATACTGGTTCGGCCAAGCCTACATCCAGTCTTCCTTCAACAACCTTAGTTCAAGGGAACCACTATAATGATAGAGTTATACAAGCAAGAATATAGAGATATCCCCTCTCAATGCACTCTCCTTCCCTAACTCAATATCACTTACAATACAAGATGTGAATCACCTCACAATCTCACAAACCCATAAAGCAATCATAACTTTTTGTACACCTTGAGAGCAATCCCAACTCTCAATGCAGAACACACAAGCTCTCCTCCTGGCTCAAAACAACAAGAACACCGTGCTCTTGATTGTAATGAAGACAATGATCCTCAAAGAATACACCTAGAGTGCAGAATATAATCAACAATGTATCAACACAACTATCTTGCAAGAATCTTGATGATTTCTTTCCAAATGAATGATCTTGATTCTCCAAGAAGTATTAGGAAGTTCCTGCAATCAATACTTAACAAACAAGTCAAATATGAAAGTGTAAGTTCATGTAATTGTATTGAATAACCGTGCAACGTGTCTATTTATAAATTTCTAAATCCTGACGCAGTTTAATCGATTACGCTTTTAATGTAATATGTTAAGCTTTTCTTTCTGCTCTAACAATTTAACATATTAAATGGCACATGCAATCAATTAGATAAATCATACAAGTTAACAACAAACAAATATGATCATTATTATAGGCAGTTATGACTTTTAATGAAAAAGATTTTTTTAAGATAAACACTTTAATCGATTATGAAACTTATGTAATCAGTTAAGTTTCATACTTAAGCAAAATATAAAATCATTTTCCATTCCAAATACATCAATGTACTCAACAAACACATGTTGGCATAACGTGTTTTCATAGATTATACAACTAATGTAATCGGTTAAAACATAAATATTTTGCTCTTGTTAAGCATGTATTGAAATCTGAAGAAATTTAACAGACTATATAAATAGTCCAATCGATTATTTCTTCCAAATGTACAAAGTGCAATGTGTTTAAACAATTGATTCATTTCCATACAATGAATGTATATACCAATCATTTCAAGCACAAACACAATAAAGATTAAGCAATTTTTTATCCATTTATTGTTCAAGAAACTTGATACGCTGTTGTTGAAGCTATCAAATTAATATTACTTGTTAAGACAACTTCAGTATTATCAAGTAGTATTTTAGAAAGTAGATAAGGTTAAAGTAACCCTAAGTCGTCTTCCAACGAATACAGAATTACTTTTTAATATTGGTCTCTTATGAATGTTATGTAATGCTCAAGAATTAAAGTGTGAAACTATGCTAATGGAATTAATGTTTCAAGAATGTTTGAAGAACAAATAGGATACTTAGAAACAATTATGATGAAATAAGCTAATTCCACTACTTTTCCAAGATAGATTTATCATCAGTTATTCACAAATCATTGTTCAATTGATTATTGTTCAAGTTTCAAATTAATTAAAGTACATTATTAATTAATTTGAGGGCGATCATGCAGTTGACCAAAGTAGATTCTCAATCAAATGCAAGACCTTTCTAGATTATTCACAACGAATTCAACCAAAGTACATTCTCAATCAAATTTTATTGTGTTTAATCATGTCTATTCTTAAATCTCCTAACCAGATTAAAAGCTAATTAATCAAAGTAAATTCTCAATTAATTATAGTTAAAATTATTACCATCAATCAAAGTAAATTCTCAATTGATAGCAAAAACTCGTTCAATCATATGAAAGTTCCTAAATTTAATCAAAGTAGATTCTCAACCAAACCTAAAACCCTTGAACTCATATGATTAATATGCATGTAGATTCAAACACGTTATGATGCAAAAATCAATACTTTTAATATGATTGAGAGATGAAAGACATAAAAAGAGAGCAACTCAAATCAATAATCAAAAGAAACAATTGCATTAATTCAACTTAACCTCAGTGGAATATCATATGATGAAATATCTTTTATTAATAATCAGATGGAAGAAATCTAAAATTCAAAGAATGTGTTAGTGATGTTCGCATAAATATGAGCATGGGTTTGAGATTATATGGATTGCAAGATTGAATTCAACCTATTTAATGCATTCACTTTAACTTATTTTTCGGTATATTAACACGTGGATGTATTTAAATGAGTTTATACCTTTTTCATGCTAAAAAAAGAAGAAATAAGAAAATTTATACGTTATAATTTATTATTATTTTAATTTTAATAGTTAATTATATTTTGTTAATATTTTTTTGGCTTAACATTTATGGAAAATGGAGATAATACATTCTTTTTTATTTCCCTTTTTTTCCATAAAAAGAATAAATTAAAAAATAATTTGTTTAAACAAAAATTGAAAATGATGATATGAGTAGTTATACGAGTCATACATTTTAAACGTGAAAAAATAAACCATAGTCAATTAAAATAATTATATTCATTACATTGTTAATTTATTATTATTTTGATTTTAATAATTAATTATATTTTGTAAATATTTTTTTGGCTTAACATTTGTAGAAAATGGAGATAATACATTCTTTTTTATTTAACTTTTTTGCCATAAAAAGAATAAAGTAAAAAATATTTGTTTAAACAAAGATTGAAAATGATGATTGTAAGAGATTATGCGTAGTTATACGAGTCATACATTAATTTTAAACGTGAAAAAATAAATCATAGTCAATTAAAATAATTATATTCATTACATTGTTACAAATTATGATTCTTATTTTGATAACAGATCTATTTTTTTATGATAAGAAAGAGAGATAATCATTTACATATATTAATAAAGAGAAGTGAGAATTTAATACTTTTTAACATAACTATTTTCAATTGAGAAATTATTAATCTTTTGAGTTGATAAATAGAATAAATGAAAGATTAAGATCGAGAATAATTCATTTAAATTGATCTCATAAGGTGTTTTTATCATATAATTTATTAATTAAGCAAAAGTGAAGACACAATTTGTATTTAAATAAACTAAATTTAATTCATGATGAATTAAAGTGTATTTAGATGAATAAAAAATTATATAGAAATTAACTTTCCAAGGTAGTTATCTCATTGCCACGCTGGCACTCCCAATCATGCATCATTGCCATCATCGCAACATTGCTGTGGCAGCTATATCATTCCTTTTTTTGTGATACTCTCGCTCCTTCAACCAATGCCATCACGCCACGTCATATTCGCTACTAATAACGCGCGCGTGAGCTCAGACCACTCTGTTCCCCCGAAACTTCGATAACTTCCATAACGATTTTACCAACATTGCCACCTTACATTAGCAAACACAAAAACACCAGACCACGCTGTTTTCTTTCACTTCAATTCTTTCAAATCCCAATCCAAAACCAAACACAAGATGTCAAATCCCGACGGAAATTCGTCGCCAAAGATACATGTTCAGTCTCCCCCAGTGGCGCCTTCTGCGCCCACTGAGAGCCAACGGACGTCGGCTACCGGCGGCGGCGGAATATCCGGAATCCTGCGGCGGTGGAAGAGGGAGGACTTGATGAAGAGAGGGTCATTAGCACTGCGAGGGATCGCTCTGTTTCTCTCTTTGATTTCATTCATTGTCATGGCCAGCAATAAACACGGCGATTGGAGAGATTTCGACAAATATGAAGAGTACAGGTAGAAATCTGACACCCGGTTTTTGGAATTTTGGATTAAGAACCATTGGTATTGGTCAAGATTTGTTTTTTTTTTTTTAATGTTGATCTGAGAATTGAGATGTGAGATAAAACTATTCGTTGGTCTGAGTTGTTAGGATAGTTTATTGGTTTTGAGACAGATAAATGTTAGAAATATAATGTGTTAAATAAACAAGAAGGGTTGGTCTAACCAAAATGACTGGTCTCTCGTGGAGTGAAACAAACCAAGGCTCGAATTTCCACTGATAGAGGTTTTCACATCTTGTGTGTGAATTGTTATCTCCTAAAGGGAAAAACAGTGAGAAACCAACAAAATTATGAGTTTAATTTTATTTAACACTTGGAATCAATACACTTTAGAGAGCATTGAATACGTGAATTAGCTGTCAGAACTTGTTCTAGCTTAATGTATTGTCTCAGATTCAAACTTTAAATGTGCAGTTATGTTAAAAAGTTTCAAAACACTTGTCACTCCTAATGATGAATTTTGTCACAATCACAAGGATATAATACGTGTGGTTTCTTCTTATTTTAAATTACACTTTAAATAAATTCTATATAAAATGTGTGATCTTTATCATGACAATTATAATTGATTGAATCACAATACAAAACTTCAGTTTTAGATACATAGATAGTGGATTCACGACAGTGATGAAGTTGAATTGTGATTTGGAGAATGACAGGTACTTGCTAGCTATAGCGATTTTGTCTAGTTTGTACACTGGAGGCCAAGCGTTCCGTCAAATTCATGAACTTTCCACTGCAAAACAATTGCTTAAGCCAAAAATGGCAGCTATCATTGACTTTGCTGGTGATCAGGTTTGATATCATTTTTCTCTAATTTCATCGATCCAGCTTTTTTTATTATCGTATGTCTGGTTCTATGGCTTGTGAGGAGTCACTAATCAAAGTCGGTGTGTTTAAGTTTAAGTTGAATCAAATTTTGTTGCCTCCTTTGAGGCTGAATGGCTGAGAGCTATCACCAGTTTTAAAAGATTGGGTTGGAAACTTTTTACTTCTTTCAGAAGTTACCTCTACGGAAATCGTGAAAATGAAAGAATATCTAGCTTCAAATATTTAGTAATAAAAATGTTTTTATAAGGATGCAGTGACGTTTTAAATGCTTCAATAATGCAATCACATGGGAGATTTTTATTGGCCTTAGTTTTGGACAAGTTAATGAGTCCAACTGATGGCAACACCATATAATATTCAGATGATCTATCAGTTGGTAGAGGCTTCAGTTTGAATGACTCAAAGCTTTAAAGTATATTTGTTTATTCAAAATCACAACCTTTATGATTGGCTATGATATGCGAAATATTTGCCCTTTGAAGGACTACAAATCTTAATTGCATAACGTTTTTTGTTGCAGATTGTTGCATATCTTTTGATGTCATCTGCTTCTTCAGCAGTTCCATTGACAAATAGAATGAGGGAAGGGTCTGACAATATATTTACAGATGCTTCAGCTGCAGCCATTAGCATGTCTATTTTTGCCTTTTTGTCTCTAGCAGCATCAGCCCTTCTTTCTGGCTACAAACTATCAACTCAACCTTATATCTGAAGGCGGAACTGTGCAAAACTCTCCCTATTATTGTTTCACACTTTCATACTTCTATACAAATCACATTTTTCTGTAAAGATGAGAAAGGAACTCAGACCTCACTTCTCTGGCTCTGTTCACATGCTAAACAGTGAGATCTGATATTGATTTAATATACCAATACATGTAATGTTTAGTCTCTTTTGTATTGGAGACTGTTTATTGACCAGTTTGGCCAAAAAAGGAAAAACCAATGTGGGGAATGCATTATTCTTGCCTGAGTCTGAGACACAGGCAATAGAAGTCAGAACTGAAGTGCATTTTGTTTCCATAGCAATAAAAGACTTGACTTGCTAAAATGTTAGATTTCAACTTTCAAAATTTGGACACTAGTTTAATACAAAATTCTCTACCGTGAAAATTTTCTGAACTGCCTCTTCTTTTCTGCTTAAATAAGAAGTTACTAAACATTTCATTATCATCAAAATTTGCATCAAGGACTATGTTTTGTTTTGAGGGCAATAAGGACTTTGAATTGAATATTTATCAAAGTCTGAGATGGCGTTGTAAAATATGGAAATCCTGGACCTCCTGATATTCATCAGTCATCACAAATCATTTAATATAAACTAGAAGTAGAGACTGCATAGTGGAAATTGCCAGCACAAGCATTCTTACAAGATTAATTAAAGAAGATTCTTCCAAGAAAACCTTTTCCCCTAAAATACAACAAAAGAATAATAGAATTCATTCGTCAAATCATATGATAAAGATCAAAGTTTCTATTGGGAGATGAACTTGGTAGACAGGTAGTATAGCAACAATTTGCTGTCACTATGGTTGTAGTTCCACTCACTAATCTAAATGAGGTAACCAAGAAAACAATTGGGAATTCTTTGTCCATATTCTGCTGTGATGAGTAACTAAAATCCTACATGCTATACAATAACATATCCAGGATAATATTAATAAGTAGGGCAAAATTCAGAAGTCCTTTGACAGAAATGACTGAAGGAAGGAGTCATCCTTTCTCTCATCCTTGGCATTTGAGTATGTAGCATGTGAGTACGGTGCATGATCCGTGTATAAACTCATTGATTTGTTGAGAGCCGATTGGCCAAAATTTCCAGGGTTCTGGAACTTGTCCAGTGCAAAAGATTCCTGATTTCTGGTTGCTGGAAGTTTGGTATTATTGTAGAGAGAATTTTTGAAACCCGATGAGTTGGAATAACAGTTCACTGCAGAGGGTCTTATAGGAGCCGATATGCTGCTGTTCACAGGATTTCTGTTCATGTTATAACTTGCGCTACCACGTGCAGCAGGCACATCATGGTTGTGTTTCCCTTCATAGGTTGTGATCACAGCTTTGATATCATGCCCAGCTCTCTCAACATGTTTTCTCACTGAACAACCAGGGGCAGTGCATTTGTAATAGCTCCTGCACATGGAATGTGAACAAGTTATGGTATTGATGACAATGAACTGTAACGCATAGAAGCATTGACTAAAGGTCTTTGTTCTCTTCAGTTAATTACCTTGCATTTGGATTTCCTTTCACTACTTTCTGTCCATATTTCCTCCACCTAAAGCCATCATCAAGTATATCAATTTCGCTTGTGGTTTGAACTACAACTCTAGGCTCTCTCACAGTTCTACTCCCTGAGGCGGAATAGTCATCATTTTCATTATCTCCTTTCCTGAAACAAAATGAATCACAATTAGTTATATTATATTTCAGACCAATTAAACTCTGCATTTTCATTCTAAAGTAGTGAATCAGGCCATTAGATTGTCGTTTATCGATCTTACCATCTTTTTGCCTCTGGTCCAAGGTTATCTTCATCTCCCCCAGAATAACTGGTTTGGGATGTTTGTTCAAACTCCTCCTCTCCTACAGAAGCTGAAGAATCTTCCTTCATGGAGAAATGATCCATTTGTGGATTGCCTAGGGTCACCACTGATTGATCAGAAATCCCAGAGTTTGTGCAAGATGAAGAAGGTTGATGAATTGATTGAGAGCTTGTTCTTCTAGTAGACTGTGGTTTTGGGTGGTTATGATGGCCCTTGTACACTATTTCAGTAATTTGGCCATCCAAAGACTTCTCAACTTTCTTCTTCACAGAGCAATTTGGATGTGTGCATTTGTAATAACTACGAGGATTTTCACTCCCTTTCACTTGTTTCTGTCCATATTTTCTCCAGTTGAATCCGTCTTCCGATCTCTTTTGTTCTCTAACAGACTGAGATGCATTGGCGTAATTAAAACGACCAGACCCAGGAACTGAATTGCTTTGTAATTCTGATTTGTGCGATGCCATTTCTGCGGAAAAGCTCTGAATCGGAGGGTATTCAGATTTTGTTGCTGTCCTCTCAGATGAATAATCAGTTTGCTTTGAAGGTTCATTGAATTTCCACATATCTTGCTTCTTAAGAGGTTCCTGCAGCTCAAGTAAAACAGGTAGTTAGAATACAAATCCAAATACACGACAAGAATAACATGTTTCAAGTCATCAATAAATCAAATCTTGTTTACTGTGATTATGCAGCTTGATTATATCATTACTATGGAGTTTATTGTTTGTCAAAACATAGAAACATACATTGACATACTTTTGGCTTAGAATTTTTCAACTTGGAATATGCTATGCAAGTTCTTTTTTAACCGTTCAAACCGTGTTTATGCCAACAAAAATAAAATAGGGAGATAAGATTAACAAAGAAGAAGATAATACAAAGGACCATTAAAAACAAGTAAACAATAAACTGACCCCACAAAGCGATCCGAGACAAAAAGAAAAACTAAGCTAAGATTAGAAACGAGTCCAAATGTCTAAACAGAAAAGAGAACAACAACCAGCCTGCAAGTGTATTTGATGATCAAAGATTAACCAAAAAGACACAGAAAATAACACTTGTTTAAGTGAAATAGTGACAAAAAGACAACAGTGCTCACCACTTGAAGCATGCCTGAGGAAGATTGAATTTGGGTTTGGAAAGAGAAGTCCGAGTAGTTTTTCTCATCCTCTTTGTCACGTTGTTGTTCTTCTCCTGAACCGTTCCTCCAGTTGAAGGTCTGCGCAGCCAAAGCCTCAGTAGTAGGAGATGCAAAAATCTAAAAACCACACACATAACACCAAAGAAAACCCCACAATTAGTGATGAAACCAAACCAGAGCAGATTATTTACATGAGAAAGCTTGTAACTTACATTTGGAGAAGGCAAAAACAAAGAAGAGTTGAAGAACTCAGATGGGCTGAAAGCAGCTGAAAAGGGCAAGTAAGAAGAAGGGGAAGGGGGAGAGGGAGAGAGAGGTAGAGAAGGAGGTTGAGCAGACTTGAATTTTGGAACATCAAGTCCAAGTTGATGATGATTAAATTCAGAAGTTCCCCAGTTACTATTATGATCACCCATGGTCATGTTACTATAGTATTGTTGTTTGTTATAATTGTTGGAAAGAAGGTGAGTGAAAGATATCTTCTTGAGGGAAGAAAAGGTTGGTAGGTTTTTAGTTTGTATTGGAAAAACAGAAAGTGGTGTGTGGCATGATATAAGGAGAGGAGACAGAAGTTAATAGTGAAAATATAGGAGGGAATTGGTGCAAGATTTTTTGGCAAAGCTTGAAATCACCAGAAAAAAGTCTTGGAAGGTGCTTCTAGGAAGGTGAAGAAATGTTTGACCGTGGAAAGCTCAATTGGGTCAAGACTTGTGGGTTTGACTGGGTTGCCTCAGCCTGCCAGCTACTTGCTACCACCTTGTTCCATTATAACACAATTATTGGATGATTTTGTATATATAAGAAGAAATAACTATATGGATTAAGATTACTTTTATCTTTAATCATTTTTATCTCAAGATATATCACTATCATAACCACTTTCAGATCTCAAATACACATAAAAATATTCATATTCAGGAAACTTAAACAAGAGTAAAGTTTTTAGCTTTGAAAGTTAAACAGAATTTTGTAAAAAGGGTTAGTAAATCTGAATAGTTGGGAGAAAATTAGTGAGTCAAATAGCAGACAAAAAGATTTTACTTTTATTGAGGGAACGGCGGCTTGTAAAAATAGGATCCGTTATTGGATTGTGTTGGTGTGTGATAATTTGGTGCAAATGTCAGAAATCTAATGTTATGAAACAACCTAAATATTCAATGTCTATCTTCAATTATTTATTGGACCGTTTTGTTTGAGGAGCCTTAGGTTGTTTTTCACTTCCGAAATTGGTTAAATAATTATAGACGTTTCTTTTTCAGTTGTTTATATGCCTAAAGATTTCTTGTTGGCTTGAGTTACCCAAAGAGATAAGGGAGAATAGATCACTTTAATTAATAATAGAAAATATTTGGCTAAAATATTGTAAGTAGTTCAGCATTAAAATATATATATAAACTGTCATTTAATTTATTTTAGTAAAGTGTATCTTCGTAAGCACAAATGGTTCTATGGTGTAGTGGTTAGCACTCTGGACTTTGAATCCAGCGACCTGGGTTCGACTCCCGGTAGGACCTTTTTGTTTCTCATCATTAAAATTTTGACAATCTTAATGTGTAATTTTCTACATTCCAAAACGTTAGAATTAAACACCATTCTCTCTTAACATGTGTTGTCCATTAAAATATTAACAAAAACTTCAAAATTAAATCATATATATCTCTGTCTCATATGAACAGTCATCCAAAATATAATAAAAATAATTTTTTTCTAAGTTTATCTTCTAAACTTATAGAAAAATTTGTCTGTGTGACCGTTGTATAGATTTATATGGGATATTTTATAAAGAATATCTATGATATTTTTCTAAAAAATATGTATTAAGTATGCCTGTCATATTAATACCAATACTTAACATATCTCAAATCACTTCTTCAGTCGATATTCAGTCTTTATATGTTAGAATAAGTTTATCAAAACACTTCAATAATAAAAGTATTATAATATTTTAATTTTAATTAATAAAAAAGTAATAGAAAATAATATCTTAATTACTTATTTTAATTAAAATCACATATTGTATTGTCTCGCATAAATGACAGTCCAACTGCTAGTAATGTTAATACTGAATAGATTAAATTGAGGTAGAAAAAGGTATTATGGAAAATATCATATCTTAGTTTGAGGCATAATATAACACTATCCCGAGTCTCTTCCTAAAGTCCTCAAAACAATTTTCTGGTTTGCATGCTTCATAATTTTTCAGCTGCTGTCACTGTCAGACTTTATCAGGAGATAGAGAGATGCAATCTCTCAGGTGAAGCAGGTGTGATTTTCTTTGTTTGAAAATATTTGGATTGTGCAGGTGAGAGGCTTGATGGCATTGACAGTGAAACTGCAGCACAAAGGCTTAAAGGAAATACTGTTACAGTAAAGGTTCATCATGTAACTGTCATACTTCCTTAATATAAGCTTTATTTGTAACAGTGAGCTAGGCCTTGGAATCGGATACTCCATGAGGCTGTAATCGGTTACTCAAAATTTAGATTAAACTAAATTCTTTTTTTCAGCAGAAAAGATTAAAATATAGGAAGCACATGGGATTGTTTCATATGGTAATTAACTGGCAATAGTTTATTTCTCGTGTGAAATTGACTTTCCCTTAAAGTAATGACTTGAGAAGGGTTGAAAAAGCCCAAAGACTATAAAGACTTAGATCAATAACTAAAAGAAACCAAATTTTAGTCAAAAAGTCAACCTAGCAGAAAAAAATATTTTTCTGAACTAATCAAAATAATACTAAATTTAAAAATAAATAAAAATCATAAACCTTAAACACCAGTCTGAATTGAAAGAAAAAGTTTATAGTAGAAAGAATCAGGTAGAAAAAAAAAGTTTTTTTTTTAAGAATGGAAAGAAGAAAGCAATAGAAAAAGGAGAGTAGAGTGGAAGGAAGAAGAATAAATAAGAGTTGCTGCATCCTACCGTCTCACATGTAATACTTTTCTTTCCACTTTCTTACTTTTTTTAATTTCTTTTTCTACGAATATATCACCAATTAATGAAAATCCGAGGCCACATAAACAAAAATAACCATGAGTTTTTCATCCGCTATCTTACACAGTTTCAAGCATATAGGAAAACAGTCTTTTAAATAAATTACTTCTCTGAAATATGAAATCACTCAAAAGTTTATTTTGAAAAAGAAATAAGCGTGACAATTTTATTATATATTTTAAGAAATGAACAAACCATAAAATAACTAAAATATGACCTAGTTAAAAAACAAAACATCCTAACTTTATATAAGAGATAAAAGAGTTAAATATGTTTTTAATCCTTAAAATGTAATAATTTAAAAAATTTAGTTTTAAAGAGTTGATATAGTGTTTAAATAATGAGACCATGTTATTTTAAATATTAAAATTATAAATAAAAATTTCTTTAAAGGTCTCATTACTTAAAACACAAATTATTTTTCTAAAACTTGTTCTCTAATTCTTTATTACTTTCTCTCTTAAAGTTCTAACCGATAAATCATCGTTTTGAAGATTAAGAAATGTCAAGGTGATCACAACAACAATATCTTTATTTCTATCTGATTATTTTTCTCAAAAGAGTAAGTTAGTTTCTACTCTTCTTTATTGAACTATATCTTCTTTCTTTCATGTGAGCAATCTTTTGTCCCATGTGTCTTTCTATCATTCTAGTATGTTCCCAACTGATAACTGATTTTAACTAGGTACTCGATCATGATTATGTGGTGTGTAGGTGTAGATAGAACTTTTTAAGTTGATGATGGAGTTTTAGGTCCTTTTGAGTTGTTTTAGCTTCTATTAGCTAAGGGAAGCTAATGTTTTTTTCTCTAAAGTCTTTTTTAGTTTGATAATTTGTTGTTATGTGTTTTAATTGAAGTAAAATTGATTTGGTATGGTTTTGAGTAGATAGCTTGCGGAAATACAATTGAATGGCAGTATGAGTACTTGAAAATAAATTATATGTGTGTTATTTTAGTTGGAAGAGTATTACCAAGAATGATGGTTAATTGCTACTTATTTTGGTCACTTAAGATAATATCTTAAGGTTATAATTAGTTTGAATCTACTATTGCATCTTGATGTAGTCAGTAGGTAGAGTTTTAGACTAGTTTATGGCCTATTTTAGAGATTTTGACAGGTGAAAATATGTCTGACAGGTAGATGAAAAGTTTTTTTTTTCGCCTTACAGACGTCTGATCCTGTCACCCCAACGTCTATATACGATTATAGACGTCGGTGCCCCTCCTAACGGATGTGTATATGTCTGACAGGTAGATGAAAAGTTCTTTTTTTCCGTCATATATACGTCGGATCCTGCCATCTAATGTCAAAATGTTTGACAGGGTAGATGAAAAGTTGTTTTGGACGTAATATCAGTGAGGGCCCCGACGTCTAGGCGAGAATTGACATCGGTTCCCTAGGTGTCCAACGTCTTGTTTGCTATTAAATCAGAAATCGAACCCGCGGTTACGCGCACTTCATCATCTTACTTCTCTCTGTGGCATTGCATTTTCATGTGCGTTTTTGTCTCTTTTGAACCATTTTAACATACTTTTACTCCGATTAAATTAGTCTTTGATTGATTATCTTCCATTTGAACCGATTAAAATGAGTTTTTGTTGTGTTTTGATGGAGTTTTTCTCGTGTCTTTGGGTAGCGTAGTAGCATATTCACCCTTTGCTAGTTTCCTCGTAAGAAAAGCTTGCGTCTTTTGGATGTCTTATAGCGTTTCAACCCAAAATTGAACTTGGGTCCTTGCCTAGTTCTCAAGTCACCGTATTCGTTTTCATTGTCGGTTGGAATGGAACTAGGCGAACCCAGATTCAGTTTTCGATTGAAATGTCATAAGAGGTCCAAAAGGCGCAACATTTTCTATGACAAAACTAGCAAAGGAAGAAGGTGTTACTACGCTACCCAAAGACACGAGCTGCAGTAGACGTCGGTTAATGCTATATATGACGTCTATAGAGCCTTTAGACGTTAGTTAATGCTATATCTGACGTGTATAGAGCCCTTAGACGTCGGTTAATGCATGTCTGAAGTCTATTGTGGAGTCTGACGTCTAATTAACGTCACCTACAAAGACGTCGGATCTGGATCTAACGTTAAAAGGCCAAAATAACAAACGTTAAATGCCTTTTCTACACTAGTGAAAATATGGTTTGTAACATGTAGAATTTGAGTTGTGAGCTTTTTAGTTATTGCTTTGATTTGGTATATCTCATTCCTAACCAAATAAGCAAATTGGTACTAGATTTTAGTTATAAAAATGTCTTTGGATCAATTCTAGTGTCAATGATATCAATTTGGTCATTTAGATAGGTCTCGGTACAACCAAATCAAAAATCTAGTTAGTATCATTTGGTATAGCGTTGAGCAATCTTATGTGGTGTTGAGCGTTGTCAAACCTGAGAGTCACTGGGTTCCATGACGCTGAGCGCCACGAAATCAATGAGCTCTCTCACTTTTGGGCACTAAGCGGTGGAATTGGGCGTTGAGGGCCATGTGTTAAAAGGAATTCCATGAGGAAAATCCTGGTGTTGTGCTTTAGTGTAGGGGGCGATCTTGGCATCCCAATAGTCATCCAACCTTAGTAGATAAGGGTGATTATGTCATGAGAAGTGGTAGGATATCCTTAGCGTAGGGTTAGTTTGACCATAGGTGTTTGACAGGTTAACCTTGTGTGGTAGTTTGGATGGTAAGTCATTTCACCATATATGCTTAGGTCCCCCAAGAGTTTGATGTAATACCCTAATATTTTAAAGAGTATTACTTTTAGTAGAGACTAAATTAACTTATCTTCAATCCAACTTTATTTCAATTCTCTCAAAGTACAATACCAAACTTACAAACTTCAAACAATATAGTCTTCACCACTTAACATAAATTCAAATTTCAACTTATAAGTTTTACACAACATAATTTTTCCAATACAAATTTATTCTTTTTACAAAATATCCCTGAAAGTTTTTCCCCGCATCTCTCTCATCTCTAAGCTTTTTCAACCGCATCTGCAACATTATCTATTCACATATAACATGAGTTATATGATCATAGCACAAACAAATAAGGGTAAGCCAACCATATCATATCAATCATTAAACTTGTAATAAAAATATTTCAATCATGTATTTCTACAATTACTAAAATATCATTACCCCGATGTCATTAATTCATCATTATCAAAATCATCTTCCTCAATTTCATAAACCTTACAATTTTACCATGCTTACTCACGAAGCCTTATGGTCAGACCGCTCTCTGCCTGCTTCCTTAAGCCTCACCTGTATACTATGTCCTACCTTCTGAAGCCTTATGGTCAGACCCCTCTCTGCCTGCTTCTATAAAACTTACGAATCATATGTTTATGTCAAAGCCTTATGGTCAGACCACTTTCTGCCTGCTTTCATAAACCTCAGGTGTTACTTTGCTCATACCAAACTCTCATGGTATAATTCGAACATACTACTCCCGGTAGTAAACCTCATTTCATAAGTAATGATTTCTCATATCCATTCCAACATTTCATAAAATCAACAATTCATACCCTCTTATCCACCTAACTCAATCATGTTCATTCTTTAATCATAAATTCATAATAACCCGTTTTGGTATCAATAAATTAAACATATTGCCAGATATCATGCTTCATATTATAAACTCATTTTGCCCATAACGAGTATAACTCAACATATTTTCACCAAACAAAGATCATGGATCAACCAAAATATATCAACATATCTTAGGAACTACATACTAAAGTCTGGGCTCAATGTAATGATAAATAAAATATATGATATTTTTACCATGATAATATTATGCATCTACAATCAACTTGTTTTATTTTATTTTCATCCTATTAGAGATTTTTCTTTACCCCAATTGGTCACCGGAGAGGACCCAGATGTCTGAACGCATCAAACTCACCTTCGACGCCAGCACATATGACTAGTCACAACTGACTGGACCAGGCCAGGGCTGCTCTATGATCAGGGATGTGCCAACTCAGGTTTTTAAGGTTCCTCTATCCTACCAACAAAGAAGGGCCCTCAATAATTAACAATTGATTTATTTAAATTATCTACCATGTTCTCTTATGCTCTAAATTTGAAATGCCAAATTTTAATATTTTCACTTCCTCTCACAGCAACCTCAAACAATATCTATACATTTATTTCATACCCATATACAAGCTTTTACAGAACCTTTAATTCAGACCTTCCAACAAGATCAATTTCAGCTAACAAACTCATTCAAAACAGATTAAATTCATCACATCACAACATGTACAATTTCACAGTTTCAGTTATCACACCCAATATAATAAAAGTCATGAAATAGTTTCACAAGAGCACACCAGTTCAACATTCATATGCAAATATTTTATAAAATAAATACATACAAAAATAATTAGCTCCTATTACCATCAAAATAATATTAATATAAAAATTCAGGGGAAACAAGAAGTTGAATCTGGCAGAGCCGGTTAGACAACTTCTCATCCTTCCAGAAAGATGCAATAAAAAAATAGATAAAACAATAAAATTTCTGGGGAAACAAGAAGTTGAATCTGGCAGAGCCGGTTAGACAACTTCTCATCCTTCCAAAAATACAATATAAATAAGAAATAAAAGGTTTGGGGAAACAAGAAGTTGAATCTGGCAGAGCCGGTTAGACTACTTCTCATCCTTCCAAAAATACAATATAATTAAGAAATAAAAGGTGTGGGGAAACAAGAAGTTGAATCTGGCAGAGCCGGTTAGACTACTTCTCATCCTTCCAAAAATACAATATAATTAAGAAATAAAAGGTGTGGGGAAACAAGAAGTTGAATCTGGCAGAGCCGGTTAGACAACTTCTCGTCCTTCCAAAAATACAAAAGAAACAAATAAATGTTCTCATTCAAAATTCAAGACCATACAACAACAAAATACTACATATTCAAGATTTAGGATTTGAGCAAAGCAAAGTATAAGAGTGGCTTCCCTTACCTCTATTACAGACTTAATCTCCTCGCTCTCTGAAAACTTCCAGAATATCCCCTTTGAAATTAGAAATTCTTCCAACTCTCTTATCTCAAAAATTTTCTAAGTTCTTTGGTGTAAATTTTCAACCTCCCCCCTTGGCTATTTATAGCAAAAAAATTTACTATTCATTTTTTACTATTCATTTTAACTATTCATTTTTTTTATTCATTTTACTATTACAAAAATAATTTTTTATTTGCAATTTGATGAATTCTGATCTCAAAGCTACGTGGAACACTTATCCTTTCCAAATATTATTTTTTTTTTTAACTATTCACAATTTACTATTCACAATTTACTATTCATCATTTTTTTTTTTAGCATTTAACTTACAAATATTTTCAAGAATCTTACAATCTCCCCAACAACAATTATTTTCGCCCTCGAAAATTATTTATTTAAACAGAGACTATTTAACAAAAAAAAAATTACTTACAAAAGAGATATGGATATTCCTTTATCATAAATTCTTCCAATTCCCAAGTCATTTCCTGTGTGTCTTCATTCCAAAGTACCTTTACCGTGCGAATATCCTTCCCTCTTAACTTTTTCATTTGAACATCTAGTATACGCACTGGGCCAACTTCCATTGTTAAATTTTCCTTGACCTGAATTTCATCAACTTCTAACACATGCTTTGGATCTGGAATATACTTCCTTAGTTGGGATACGTGAAAAACGTTATGCAAATTTGTCAATCGAGGTGGTAGTGCTATCTCATAAGCCACTGGCCCAATCTTTTTGAGAATTTGATACGGTCCGAGAAATTTTGGTGTCAGTTTCCTCATCTTGATAGCTCTCCCGACTCCTGTAGTTGGCGTTACTCGTAAGAATACATGATCTCCTTCTTCAAATTCTAACGGTCTTCTTCTTTTGTCGGCATATGACTTTTGTCTACTTTGAGTTGCTTTCATCCGATTTTGGACTAATTTTATTTTTTTTCTGTGGTTTGTTGTAATAGCTCGGGTTCCACTGTCAGTGCTTCCCCGTCTTGAAACCAACACAACGGTGTTCTACATCTTCTTCCATATAAAGCTTCATATGGTGGCATACCGATACTGGAATGATAACTGTTGTTGTAAGTAAATTCTACTAATGGTAGTATCTCATTCCAACTTCCAAGATGATCTAATACACAAGTTCTCAGCAAATCCTCCAAAGATTGAATAGTCCTTTCTGTTTGACCATCAGTCTGAGGGTGATAAGCCGAACTCATCTTCAACTGTGTTCCTAGAGCCTTCTGTAGCGTCTGCCAAAACCTTGAAGTAAACCTTGGATCTCTGTCTGACACAATGCTTGTAGGTATGCCATGCAACCTCACTACTTCCCCGATGTATAACTCCGTCAGCTTTTCTAGTGACATACGTTGATTAATAGGCAAAAAGTGAGCGTTCTTGGTTAGTCTATCAACGATAACCCAGATAGAATCGTGATCTTTTGATGATTTTGGTAAATGTGTTACAAAGTCCATCGAGATACTGTCCCACTTCCATTGAGGAATGTCTAACTGTTGTAACATCCCTCCCGGTTTTTTATGCTCCACTTTTGCCTTTTGACACACCAAGCAGGCTGCTACAAACTCGGCCACATCCCTCTTCATTCCATTCTACCAAAATGACTCTTTCAGGTCCTTATACATCTTAGTCATACCTGGATGTATGCTAAGACGACTTTTATGGCCTTCGTCTAAAATTAAATGTTTTAATTCACTCTTTGCATGGATACACACTCTGTTTTTAAATCGAAGTATGCCATCTTTACTTAGAACGAACTCCTTAGCTTGATCGGTGTCCAACAACCTGATCTTTTGCTGCAACTCTTGATCCATCGACTGCTCAACCTTCACTTGTTCTAAGAAGTCACTAGTGATTACTAAATGACTACACCATATGTGATCTGGGTTTAACTGCAACCCCAAGTTCATATCACGTAACTTTTCTAACAGTTCTAATTCCTTCACCATCATTGTTGTTATCTGAGCTTGTCTCCTACTCAATGCATCTGCCACCACATTGGCTTTTCCTGGGTGATATAAAAGCTCGAAGTCATAGTCCTTCATATATTCCATCCATCTTCTTTGTCGCATGTTCAACTCCTTTTGATCGAACAAATACTTTAGACTCTTATGGTCACTAAAAACTTGGAAACTTGCCCCATAGAGGTAGTGTCTCCATGTCTTTAATGCAAATACTACTGCTGCAAGTTCGATGTCATGCGTTGGGTAGTTCTTCTCATGCGCCTTTAGCTGCCTAGATGCATAAGCTACAGGTCTCCTTCCTTGCATTAGAACGCACCCCAATCCTTGATATGACGCATCGCAGTACACCTCAAAAGATTTGCTAGAGTCTAGAATGATTAATACTGGTGCTGACGTTAGTCGTTGCTTCATATTTTCAAAACTGGCTTCGCACTTGTCAGTCCAAAGAAATGGTTGATCTTTACGAGTTAACTGAGTTAGAGGACCTACAATCTTGGAAAACCCTTCGACAAAACGTCGGTAATAACCGGCTAATCCTATAAAACTTCGTACTTCAGTTACAGTTTTCGGCCGCTCCCACTTTAGCACAGCTTCCACTTTTGCTGGATCCACTGAGATTCCTTGAGCAGAAATCACATGACCCAAAAATTGTACTTTCTCTATCCAGAACTCACACTTTGACAGTTTCCCATACAGTTGATGTTTTCTTAAAATTTCCAACGCCACCCTCAAGTGTTCTGCATGCTTTTCCTTATTCTCTGAATAGATAAGAATATCGTCTATAAATACTACCACGAACTTATCTAAACATGACCGAAATATTCTGTTCATGTAGTCCATAAAAATCGCTGGGGCATTCGTCACACCAAACGGCATTACCACGTACTCAAAGTGTCCATAGCGAGATCTGAAAGTCGTCTTTTGTACATCTTCCGTCTTGACAAGAATCTGATGGTACCCAGATCTGAGATCAATTTTTGAAAACACCTCTGCTCCTCTCAACTGATCTAATAGATCATCGATTCTTGGCAAAGGATATTTGTTCTTTATTGTAACCTTGTTCAACTGTCGATAATCCACGCACAACCTTGAACTTCTATCCTTCTTCTTCACCAGCAATACAGGAGCTCCCCATGGAGACACACTTGGACGGATAAACTTCTTCTCCAACAGATCTTCGATTTGCTTTTTCAACTCTGCTAGTTCGGCAGGAGCCATTCTGTATGGAGCCATAGAAATCGGGCCAGCTCCGGGCACTAGATCTATTGTGAAATCGATCTCTCGACTAGGTGGTAAACCTGGCACTTCTTCTGGAAAAACATCAACATATTCTTCTACCACAGGTATTCCGATGATTTGTTCTTCAGTATTCTCTCTTTTCTCCTGAGCTAACACCACATAGCAGGTAGCTCCATCTTTGATATCCTTCGCAGCGACTCGAGTTGAGCTTAGTTCTAAATTGTTCAAATTTAGAAACTCTATCTTTTGTTTCCCACAATCAATAAGAACGTGATTGGCAGTCAACCAATCCATTCCTAAAATAATGTCTAGATTTTGAAGGGGTAAGCAGATCAAGTTCACTTTGAACTTGCGTCCTGCAATTTGGATCGGGCATCCGACACAGACTGAACTGGTCGTAACTGGTCCCGATGCTGGTGTAGAAACTACTAATTCACACCCTAGATCAAGCATCGGTAATCCGAGTCTTTCTAAACATGCTAGGGATATAAAGGAGTGTGTGGCTCCAGAGTCAAACAAAACATATACGCATTCTCCTAACAGCATACAGGTGTGTAAGATTAATGTACCTGGCTTAGTAGCCTCTTCTGCAGACATTGCGAATACTCTTCCTGTTACCCGGGGCTTTACTTCAGCAGAATCTTGTTGTTGTGGTTCTCCCACCTTCTTTTTCTTTGGACAAACATTAGCAAAGTGTCCCGGATCATTGCAGATGAAACATCTCTTCCCTTCAACTTTTTCTCCAATAAGTTTAGGGCAGTCACGTCTGAAATGTGCTCCTCCACACTCAAAATACTTCACTGTTCCTCGATACGATAATTGTGGTTTTTCATAAGGCTTTTTGTTGAATTTTATTGAAGATTCTCCCTTTGCAAGTCTGGAAACTCTACTTGGATCAAACTCTAACAATTCTATCATTCTGGCTTTTTCTACCAATGCTGGAAACTCTTGTATTTCCAATGGCATAAGTACCTTCTTCAGTTCATGCCTTAGTCCTCCCTCGAATTTTCGACATCTCCATTCTTCTGTGATATTCTGAGTATAAAATCTTGAGAGATAATTAAATTTTACTACGTACTCTTGTACTGATAGCCTTCTTTGTTGTAAGGTCAGAAACTCTACCTCCCTTGCAAATTTTGCACTGTTTGGAAAATATTTTTCCAGAAACCTTATCTTAAAGTTCTCCCAATTCACAACCTCACCACGAATCGTCATCAACTGTTGCATACTTTCCCACCAATATTCAGCCTCACCCACCAAAAGAAATGATGCATAAGTTAATTTTTGTTCTTCTGAGCAAGTTATTACCCGGAAAATCTTCTCATTCTGCCTTAGCCAAGAGTCAGCCTCATCAGGAGTAGCATCCCCATTAAATTTAGTTGGATCATGCCTTAAAAAGTCATTCAAGCTAGAATGATTTTGAGGTGCTTGATCAACTTGTTGTTGTTGCATCTTTGTCGAGTTTTAAATGATTTCTTCAAAAAGATAACAATACAATTTAGCATATGATATCAATTTCCTCAAATAGTCATTTTCATCATAAACCATTAATAATTTTACTAAGAATAATAATTTCACTCCCCAGAGTCCCAAAATATTTTCGAAAACCATTGCTCTGATACCAAATTGTAATACCCTAATATTTTAAAGAGTATTACTTTTAGTAGAGACTAAATTAACTTATCTTCAATCCAACTTTATTTCAATTCTCTCAAAGTACAATACCAAACTTACAAACTTCAAACAATATAGTCTTCACCACTTAACATAAATTCAAATTTCAACTTATAAGTTTTCACAACATAATTTTTCCAATACAAATTTATTCTTTTTACAAAATATCCCTGAAAGTTTTTCCCCGCATCTCTCTCATCTCTAAGCTTTTTCAACCGTATCTGCAACATTATCTATTCACATATAACATGAGTTATATGATCATAGCACAAACAAATAAGCGTAAGCCAACCATATCATATCAATCATTAAACTTGTAATAAAAATATTTCAATCATGTATTTCTACAATTACTAAAATATCATTACCCCGATGTCATTAATTCATCATTATCAAAATCATCTTCCTCAATTTCATAAACCTTACAATTTTACCATGCTTACTCACGAAGCCTTATGGTCAGACCGCTCTCTGCCTGCTTCCTTAAGCCTCACCTGTATACTATGTCCTACCTTCTGAAGCCTTATGGTCAGACCCCTCTCTGCCTGCTTCTATAAAACTTACGAATCATATGTTTATGTCAAAGCCTTATGGTCAGACCACTTTCTGCCTGCTTTCATAAACCTCAGGTGTTACTTTGCTCATACCAAACTCTCATGGTATAATTCGAACATACTACTCCCGGTAGTAAACCTCATTTCATAAGTAATGATTTCTCATATCCATTCCAACATTTCATAAAATCAACAATTCATACCCTCTTATCCACCTAACTCAATCATGTTCATTCTTTAATCATAAATTCATAATAACCCGTTTTGGTATCAATAAATTAAACATATTGCCAGATATCATGCTTCATATTATAAACTCATTTTGCCCATAACGAGTATAACTCAACATATTTTCACCAAACAAAGATCATGGATCAACCAAAATATATCAACATATCTTAGGAACTACATACTAAAGTATGGGCTCAATGTAATGATAAATAAAATATATGATATTTTTACCATGATAATATTATGCATCTACAATCAACTTGTTTTATTTTATTTTCATCCTAGTAGAGATTTTTCTTTACCCCAATTGGTCACCGGAGAGGACCCAGATGTCTGAACGCATCAAACTCACCTTCGACGCCAGCACATATGACTAGTCACAACTGACTGGACCAGGCCAGGGCTGCTCTATGATCAGGGATGTGCCAACTCAGGTTTTTAAGGTTCCTCTATCCTACCAACAAAGAAGGGCCCTCAATAATTAACAATTGATTTATTTAAATTATCTACCATGTTCTCTTATGCTCTAAATTTGAAATGCCAAATTTTAATATTTTCACTTCCTCTCACAGCAACCTCAAACAATATCTATACATTTATTTCATACCCATATACAAGCTTTTACAGAACCTTTAATTCAGACCTTCCAACAAGATCAATTTCAGCTAACAAACTCATTCAAAACAGATTAAATTCATCACATCACAACATGTACAATTTCACAGTTTCAGTTATCACACCCAATATAATAAAAGTCATGAAATAGTTTCACAAGAGCACACCAGTTCAACATTCATATGCAAATATTTTATAAAATAAATACATACAAAAATAATTAGCTCCTATTACCATCAAAATAATATTAATATAAAAATTCAGGGGAAACAAGAAGTTGAATCTGGCAGAGCCGGTTAGACAACTTCTCATCCTTCCAGAAAGATGCAATAAAAAAATAGATAAAACAATAAAATTTCTGGGGAAACAAGAAGTTGAATCTGGCAGAGCCGGTTAGACAACTTCTCATCCTTCCAAAAATACAATATAAATAAGAAATAAAAGGTTTGGGGAAACAAGAAGTTGAATCTGGCAGAGCCGGTTAGACTACTTCTCATCCTTCCAAAAATACAATATAATTAAGAAATAAAAGGTGTGGGGAAACAAGAAGTTGAATCTGGCAGAGCCGGTTAGACTACTTCTCATCCTTCCAAAAATACAATATAATTAAGAAATAAAAGGTGCGGGGAAACAAGAAGTTGAATCTGGCAGAGCCGGTTAGACAACTTCTCGTCCTTCCAAAAATACAAAAGAAACAAATAAATGTTCTCATTCAAAATTCAAGACCATACAACAACAAAATACTACATATTCAAGATTTAGGATTTGAGCAAAGCAAAGTATAAGAGTGGCTTCCCTTACCTCTATTACAGACTTAATCTCCTCGCTCTCTGAAAACTTCCAGAATATCCCCTTTGAAATTAGAAATTCTTCCAACTCTCTTCTCTCAAAAATTTTCTAAGTTCTTTGGTGTAAATTTTCAACCTCCCCCCTTGGCTATTTATAGCAAAAAAATTTACTATTCATTTTTTACTATTCATTTTAACTATTCATTTTTTTTATTCATTTTACTATTACAAAAATAATTTTTTATTTGCAATTTGATGAATTCTGATCTCAAAGCTACGTGGAACACTTATCCTTTCCAAATATTATTTTTTTTTTTAACTATTCACTTTTTACTATTCACAATTTACTATTCACAATTTACTATTCATCATTTTTTTTTTAGCATTTAACTTACAAATAGTGTCAATGATATCAATTTGGTCATTTAGATAGGTCTCGGTACAACCAAATCAAAAATCTAGTTAGTATCATTTGGTATAGCGTTGAGTAATCTTATGTGGTGTTGAGCGTTGTCAAACCTGAGAGTCACTGGGTTCCATGACGCTGAGCGCCACGAAATCAATGAGCTCTCTCACTTTTGGGCACTAAGCGGTGGAATTGGGCGTTGAGGGCCATGTGTTAAAAGGAATTCCATGAGGAAAATCCTGGTGTTGTGCTTTAGTGTAGGGGGCGATCTTGGCATCCCAATAGTCATCCAACCTTAGTAGATAAGGGTGATTATGTCATGAGAAGTGGTAGGATATCCTTAGCGTAGGGTTAGTTTGACCATAGGTGTTTGACAGGTTAACCTTGTGTTGTAGTTTGGATGGTAAGTCATTTCACCATATATGCTTAGGTCCCCCAAGAGTTTGACACCAATATATGTATTTAAATGGTCAAGTCTAGAGTCGAGTTATATATATTTTGGCTTTGATGGATTTTTAGAGTGGAATTATTGTATTTCTGACTTGATTAAATTGCATGTGCTTGTTTGTTATATTGATTCTTTCTCTTTGGCAATGATCACTTGATTGATGTGAGCAGAGGAGAATATTTTAGTGGAGCAGGTGTTGGGTGATGAGGGTGTTGATGCGTAGATAGCTATAATAGCTTTGTTTACTACCGCTATTTGAAGAACCTTTAGTTTATTTGTAGGTATTTTTAGTGTAAGATATTTTATATATAAAGTTTGAATTATGGTTATATTTTGGATAATTGTAATCGTATTTTATATATCTTCTTTTAGTTAGTTGTTCTTGTCTATTGATGATGTAATCATTCTCTAATAGTATTAAAACTATAAATTTTAGGATGTTATAACTTTCATGTAAAATTAGAATTCATCTATGTTCAAAACTTAAATGTATTTTGGTCTCCAAATTTAAAAAAATGAATGGAGATGACCATTTTAATCCAATTATATTATATTTATTTGATGTCTCAAATATGTTTCCCAACTCACATGAAGTAGGAACGTATAAAGCAATGTAAACAACTCAAATGTTAAAATGAAATGTGTTTAACATGTCAAAAACATTTAACGTAATATGGTTAAAAAGATTATATTTATTCATTTTTAAAGTCTGGGAACCAAAATGTATCTAGTTTGTAACATAAGTGAATTCTAATTTTTCATCAAATTCATGGAGTAAAAACATATTTAACTTGAAATAAAAAAAAATAGTATCTTATTTTTAACAATATATACTACCTGAATCACAAGTTTGTTGGGTTAACATTGTTGTGTTAATAATCATATTTAATGTAGTTTGTTTTAGAGTTTAGAATTTCGTCATAGTCTTGTTATTGTAAAGTATCTTCAAGGATTAAGAAAGAAAAGTACATTTAAGTTACTCTTAGTTTTGACTCTTAAATAATGTGAGACTAGTACGTATATTAGAACAAACCCTATTCAAGATCTAATGGGAATGAAAGTTTATCTTCAAAACCATTTTTCATTCCACTCACTTAAGGATTAAGGGTATAGTGTTCCTTTTTTAAACCACTTTTCTTATTTCCACAAGAGAGCAAGAGTTCATATTTGGAACATTTTTTCAATTTTCACAAACGGTGTTAATTATCACATATAACATGAAGTGGGTTGAGAAAACATTGTTATGGTCAACCATTTGAGGTATTAATCGTTTGGAAGTCAAAGTTCTAATATTGTTTTGTTCTTAAAATGTGTCTCACATTAAAGGAGAAAAATCCATTTATTTAAATAGTCTTTGACCTCAACTACTAAACAAGGTAAGACTATTGATGAGTCAATATTTTATTCACTTCACTTAGTTTAGTGTGCTAGAATTAATCAGGGAATTCTGCTTAAATGTCCACTATTTTCCCATTTTTCCTAATTGTGCTCAATTTGATCAGAAATTCTTATTTTAATTAATTTGAGTTGTTTGAGACTAATTATTTGCATAGGGAAATTTTTGGACAATATTTTGGGATTTAGAGAAATGCCACATCCATTTTATTTTAAGCTAAAAAGAGAAAGGAGGTATGGATTTATTTTTGGGGGTGCACACGGCCCACAATGGATAAAGGAGTTCTTGGGAATCATCTTAGGAGGTGTGGGAAGAGAAATGGGAAACCGGTCCACGCACACGGGAGTCCAGTAGCACATGAGAAGCAGCACACTCCAGCGGACGGCTTGGACACTCGGGCAGGGGGTGACGTCTAGCAAATAAAGGTGATGGCCTTGGAGAATAAAAGGGTTTCATCTTGAACAACACACAGCAGCACACGGTCCAGGCAATGGAGAAAAGCACGCGGAGAATGGGAAGCAGTTTGGGGAGCGGCCCAGACATCCAATAGCTGCCACGCGTCCAAATTATTTTCTTCATTTTCCAGCAGCCACATGGAAGAGGGGGTGCATCCAGCAGATCCATCAATTTGGATTGGGTTTGGCTTCCAACACATTCAACCACGTGAGGCAAGGCATCCAGCATTGGAGAAAAGAGACACATACGCACATCTGGGAGGTGCACACGGAAGCAGCCCAGTAGCACACATCCAAGGGCTTCACGGGGAAGTTGGTCCAGAGGAAAAGGAGAGAGTTGCACGGAGGGGTGGTCCTTCATCTTTTAATTTTCGAATGCTCCAGCCGCAACGGAGAGAGGGATATTTTTTGCTAAGGAGGGCGTATCACGCTGGAGGGGGTGCTGGAAGAAAGAAAAATACCGAGCTGGTTTTTAGGAGGTCTTGGGTTTGAAGAAAGGAGGTTACGGAAATGAGAGAAAGAGATGGATGGGAGTAAGTGGTGCCCAGGCCGCCACCCTCACGGAGGGATTTCTATTTTTGTTGGCTGGAACGTTTATACTGGGGGGTCTCTGCACTTGTTTTTCTGAGAAGATGATTTTCAATGAATGAGAAGAAAGTTTTAATGCTTCATCCCTTTGGCTAAATCTTCATTGCATTTTCATTTTTGTTGGAGGCACATTTTTACTCTCGGTCTCAGCTTTGGTGTTGGCGGAAAACGCTATTCTAAAATTTTGGGATGGAATGGTGATTCAAGGTGCTGGAATGAGGTGCTCCACGGAAGATTGACACGGAGCTGGAATTAGCCGATAGGTGCCAAGGATGGCTGGAAGAAAAGTGTGATTTATCCTTGGAGAAGAGTGCATTCAATTTCATAGAAGAGAGAAGCGGTGATTTCAGTAACAACACTTGGGATTTTCCTTTCGGTTTTGGCTTTTATCAAAGGAAGGAGAGTTGATTCAGTTATTTATTGAGATTAGAGGATTTAGTGCTTAATTGGAGAAATGAAGCAAGCACGCGTGTAGACACTGTCACGGCTGGAAAGAGGTGGAATGATGGTTCCAGAAGGCACGGAGAAAGTGGTGTGCTGTCACGGAATGGGAGGATGCACAAACTCACATTTTTAACTTTTGATTAAAGCCTTTTACTGCTTCTTTGCTGGAACCAAAAAAACAAAGGCACCGTGATATTGCTTTTGGAGAATAGGAGCAGCACGGTGATGGGCTGGGAGTAGATAATGGTGCACGGGAAGGTGGATAAAGGTAAGGAAAAAGGATGTCTAGAAGAATGGCACATACGGTGGTGGATAAAAAAATGAAGATAGAAATTAGATTGGAGTAGGTGTCACGGCTACTGGAAGGAGCGTGCGCATTTCTTTTGCTTTCATAGAATGAAGAAGTAGGTTAGGTGAAATGGAATTGCTTGGTACGGCTGGAAGCAAATACGAGAAAGTTGATTTGAAAGCTGCTGCCACTGGAAGGCCACGGAGAAAGGTTTTTTTTTTTGAGTAAATACTTTGCAGAATGGAGTTGGAAGAAGTGAAGCAAACAGGAATTTATTAAAGGGAGCATTTTCTTGGAGAATGAAGCACACAGCTGCACGGTTATTTGAGAGAAACGCTGATTCATTTTGCGTTGGGTGCTTTCAATTTTTTATTCCAGCTTGGAGTAGTTTACTTGTTTAGTTTATTTCATTTGACACGTTTGATTCCTTACTGTTCATGCATTGTTTTTGATGTCGTTTCAATGATGGATGTACTTCATCTAGATGATTACAAAGTGCATTTAATTTTTTAGCTCATTATTGCATTTTAATAGTTTTGGATTCCTTTTTCTTATTTCTCTAATGCATTTAAATTAGTTTTGGCTTTAGGAATGTTTAATTTACTGCTATCATTTTGTCTGTTCTGTTCAGTTTATTTATCTTCTTGCATTTCCAATTTCCTCACTTATTTTAGAAACCGTTCGGTATTCACGCTTTGTTAATTCATTTCACTGTTTTCAATTATGTTTGGTTGTATTTAATTTCCAGTCTTAATTTACATTATTTTTGAATCACAAAAACACTTTCGAAACCCCCCCCCCCTTCGTGTTTGACCTAAGTCTCGAATCGCATATGGTCCTTGAGAGACGACCTAGGAGTCACTTCCTAGTCTATACTGCATTCGTTTATGCACAACTTTTGTTGGGAGGTGCGACCCTCTCATCAACTATTGAATAAAACTTTTAAGATGTCTCCTAGATGCATTTTAAGGACAAAAGTATGATGACGACCTAGATTATAAAGTAAACAATACTTCAAATGTGATGATTTTAAACATAGAACAAAGTCACTAGTACAAAAACATTGTATAACCTTGGAGTTTTTCTGCCTTTCACGTCGAATTCGAGGTCGACATCATATCGGGAGACGTTAAATTGACGTTAAACATAGAACAATTCAACGTAAAACAAATTAACATCGAATTTTGTCAATATTCGACGTTAATCAATTTTTTTTGTCTCTTTTAATTAATTGTGATCCTTTTTTATAATTCTACGAGACCTGAAAAGCAAAAAAAGAACAAATTTCAGTTTTTTATATTTTATAAAGCATGAACTATGAACATGTAGTGTAGTATCAACAACAAAAAACAATGACAAACAACAAACAAACTCAATCAAATAACAACAACAAACAGATTCAACCAAACAACACCAACAAACAAGTTCAACAACAAAAACAACAAACAAGTTCAACAAATAAGTTCTTCACGAAAGCGAAAACTAACCTTCAAAAGGTGGGTTTGTCTAAATAAAGTGTTGTCACCAGTGAGAGAGAAAGCAGAATGCGCCTATGAAGTACAAGAACACAAAAATAATCGGTTAAAACAAACGAAAATTATACATAAAGTAGTTAATTAACATGCATTTGTAACAAATGAAAGAAAGATTACATGTGATGGTTGTCAAACTTCGTTCTTGAAAAGCTTGAGCAGAGAACACGGTATCGTGAGCTCAAATAAAGTGAATGAATTTTCAATCTCCCGCTCAAATTTTTATTGAATTCGCAAACCTTTTAACGTCTAACGTTGCACTACAAAAAACACATTTATTACCGACGATCAAAATTCGTCAGAAACGTCAAAAATCCGTCGATAATGATATTTTTCCAACGGATTACCGACAGGCCTAACCCCGTCGATAATAACGTTGTCGATAATCTTTACCGACGGCTTTTTATGGCCGTCGGTAATTACCGAAGGACAAATCCATCGGTAATTGCTAAAAAAATTCGTCGGTAATTACCAAAGGAAAAAGTCGTCGGTAAGTCTGTTAGTAAATATCTCGATCTGGTTCATCTTTTTCCTCTTTCCCCTTCGTCTGTTTCCTCGAATTTTAAATTTTTTTATTAAACTTTTTCATTGCTAAACCAAAACAACAATCCAATTAATTCCAAAACCAAAATCAAAGACTAAACTTAGGTTGTCCAATTGTTTTAGAAACCCTAAAATTAGGAAAAATCCTCAATTAGTTTTTTAGCATCCATGGCAGCAGTGGCGTTCTCCTGGTGGCGCTTTCCCATGGTAGCAGTGACTCTCTCCAACAACAGTAGTGGCACTCTCCAAAGCCAACGGTGGCGCTCTCCAATGGTAGCAGTGGCGTTCCGCGTGGTTCTCCCACGACAGTGGTGGAGTTCTCCTATGGTAGTGGTGACGTTCCAATGGCAGCGATGGCGCTCTCCAACGGTAGCGGTGGCAGTATAGGAAGATGGTTGCACGAGAGTGAAAAATGGTTGCAGACAAGGTGAGAAATGCTCTTGAAAGAAGAAATGACGATTTGTGAGAGATAAAAACGTAGTCTTCTTCGCGCAATGAGAGAGGAAAAATGGGCGGGAATTTTGCTGCTCTTTTTTCGACGGATTTACCGACGAACAAAATTCGTCGGTAATTACCGAAGGCTTTACCGACTGATTTGGTGCGTCAGTAATTACTGAAGGCTTTACCTATGGTTTTATCGACGAATTGTGTTCATCGGTAATTACCGAAGGCTTTACCGACGGATTTTGATCTTCGGTAATTAACGAAGGTCAAAATCCATCGATAATCACTTTTTTTACATGCGTCGATAAAATCCATCAATAATGCATCTTTACCGACATAAGTGATTCCGTCGATAAAGTTCCGTCGGTAATTCCATGTATTTTTGTAGTTTGGGACATTTTATGTTTCATATCCTTTTGACGTCTAATTTTAGGGAATTCAACATCATACGTAAATACATTTTCACCTTCGCGTCAAACATTTTTGCAAAATTTATCCAATATAACAAATTTGACGTCGAATTACAATTCTAAACGGCGTCTAATAATTGCATTTATTTAAAAAAGTGTTTAATGTCTCAGGAGATCCCTATTTTCGTCCCGAATTTGAAATAGGACCCTTTCTTTTTTGGCGTTTCAATTGGGTCCTTATTTTTGTAAAATTGAATTAAATAGGACATTTCCGTTAAATTGATGAAACGACGTTAAATGTTGTATCATCTGGTATGCTGACTGTCATTTTTAACACACGTGTCATTAGCAACGTGGTGGAATTATATTATTTTAAATTTTGAATTAAAAAATTAAATTAAAATAGGGAAAATTCAATTAGGCCAAAAATGGCAGCTCCGCTTTCTCCGCCTTTCTCCGCCTCCCGCAGCTCTGCTCCCCGGAGCAGCCCCAGCAGAAACGACAGGGTTTGGAGTCCCCGGTGATCTTGCAGAGCAACCTGGACGCAGATAGGAGATGAGTGAGAAAACCCAGTGCCTGCAAAAACTGATGTCGTGGGACAAGAAAATGAACCAAGGCACGCTCCTAGAGGAAGGTTTCTTCGGGCGCAGTTCCGCTTACTACAATCGATGCCCTCCCATTCATCTTCTTCCTCGCCTTCCTTCCGCCAAAACTCAGCAGTATTTGTGGATCTGGAGAAACTGAATCGCTCCCAACTACTGCAGATCCTGGTTAACTCACCCGTGGCACATACCATGCTATATTCTCAAGGTTTTTTATCTTCTCTTTCAACAATTTTCTCTCCTCAAAAGAATTATCAGATAGGAGGCACCACCACCATAACCACGTTTTCCCCAAATCTATTTTCAATTAAGCTTAGATTCTGCCTTCATTTCTGCACGTTTCCCCCAAATCTATTGCCAACTTTGCCCTAATTGAAGTTTTTAACTTAACTTTTTAATTTAAAATTTAAAATAATATAATTCCACCACGTTGCTAATGACAAGTATGTTAAAAATAACACAGTCAGCATACCAGATAATACAACATTTAACGTCGTTTCATCAATTTAACGGAAAGGTCCTATTTAATTCAATTTTACAAAAATAAGGACCCAATTGAAACACCAAAAAAGAAAGGGTCCTATTTCAAATTCGAGACGAAAATAGGGATCTCCTGAGACATTAAACCTTAAAAAAATGTCACCGGTCATTTTTAACGTTGACTATTCAGTGGTTAGACATTAAACGTGTGATGTTATACACTGTGTTTGCACTAGTAAGTTATCTCAATAGACTTTAAGTCATGCCATTGACAATATTAATAAAAGAGAAAAAAAATTCTAAAGATCAACCCTTATTAAAATAATGGAAATTTATGGACAATTTAAGTATATATATATTTTTAAATATTTTAAAAATCAAATTATGGAGAAGCTTTCAATTCCAAAAGAGAGGTCATTTATTTTTTCTTGCTTTTAATAGTTTTTTTAAATAATTTCATTTTCTATCTAATAAATATATGAAATATTTGATTCACTAGTGCAGAATTGACCTTTAACGTCATCCAATAGACGTCCATCCACAAAAACCCCAACGTAAATAATTGACCGATGGCATATTCATAAATAAGTGGGATTGTAGACGTCCGTGCTTGCAGGGCCCCGACATCTATAATATTATAGACGTCCGGCCTCCCACAACGGACGTTTAAGAGGCTGAAGCAATGAACTCTTCAACTATCCTGTCAGCAAGTCGGACGTTAGGTGCAGGTCGAACGTCAAAAAGCCAAAAGAACAGACGTCTAAAGCTCTTTCTGCACTAGTGATTATATCAACATTTTCTTAAAATGCTTAAGTATTCATTAAGTATTCATTGTGTTAAATGGAGCCTAAAATAATTCATATAATAAATTATCAAATGTTATTTAATTAAAATTACAATGAAATATATGAATGTCATGTGTTATATTTTTAATGAAAATCTTAAACATTTAATTACTTATGTATTGTAAAATACATAATAATAACAGGCATAATATTATTTTTAGAGAACTCGATGAAGTATTTTAAACATGAGTTTACAGGACAACAATTAATTCAGATTTTGAGTATTATATACCAAATCTATTAGACAAATTTCTTAGTAAATATTTATGAGAAAATAATTTTTTGATAAATTAAAAATAATTTAGAAATAAATTGATTTCAAACTTTTATTCCTAACTTGTAGGGAAAAGATATACAAATTTATGATTTGTCATGAGATGGGAAGGAAGCTAACTTAGTTGTCACCACATAACATAACCTTTTTATTTGTAAATTTCTCAACAATTGTTGCCGCTCAAGTACGCACCAATATTTAAAGAATGTACTCTATTTACTCAAACAAAAAATAAATATATATATATATATATATATATATATATATATATATATATATATATATATATATATATATATTCAAAACTAGCTTCATTATTGGTATAAAAAACTTTTCATTATGAATAAACTAAATATTAATCTAAATATACTTTAAAAAAAAGGCTTTCAGTTATATATGAATCTATAACTTGATTAACGATAAAATATATTGTGTTTTGTCGTTAAAAGAAATCAATTTTTTTAATATAGTTTTGTCATATAATTAATGGATAATTTGTCTCAAATATGTATTTCTTTTAATTTGTATGAATGAAAAACTATTTATTTGAAGAGATTTCTTGAATGGATTCAATACCACACACAAGGATAGTATGATTCATCCAAAATTATTTAAAAGCAATAAATGAATTTTAATTAAATAATGAACGAGATTTTATAAATTTATAATTTTAATAATCTTTAATTAATCATAGAAAATGTGTAATTATAATTAATAACATTTTCTCCATTAGAGAGATAATGTTCTTATATATAGATGGCGAAAACTGAAGAGACCAATAGAGTGAGTCACACGAGGGAAAAAGTACCAATTTCTGATTTGATCCCTCCAGAATCTCGCAGATCTGAGATTACCGCCGACGGAATCCGATTCGCCGGAACCCAACTCTACCGTGGGTCGGTTTCTCAGGTGTCACTGCACTGTCATTAGTATTATCCCCTTAATCAGAGCTTTTCTTTCGCTTCAAATTCGAGGTAAAGTTTCGATTTTTGTTGCGGCCCTCGTTTTGTTTCGTCGTTTTAGAAATGGGTTTCAGATTTAAGACCCTAATTAGTGTTACTGTGTAAATTTGGCGTTTTTTCCCCTCTGTACTTATTTATTTGTTAATGTTGTTGGCTCGTTTCAGGTTTGATTTGAAGTTGTAAGGTGGAATAGCTTAGTTGTTTGTAAATCAGCCAACACATACAAGCATGGGAAGCCAGGACAATAATGGTTATTCTCTTCTTCACTCACGTCTTCTATCTGTTTGACTGTTTAGAAAATTGTTCATTGGAACTTCATGAGATGAGTCTCAACTTCAATTGAATGTCTAAATTCTTAGATGAGCAGTGCTACATACCCTGAAAATTTTGTTAGGATTCAACTAGAATTTCACTGATTGCCGGCTCATTCTAGCGAAACAAATTAGTTATGAGATAAATTGTCATACATTGATAGGGTAACGATATATACGGGGCTAATCAGTCAGAAATCATTATGGATCTGACTTTTAAAATAGTTATTATAAGATTCAACAAACTTATCATACGTTGAGAATCCGTGGTTAGATGAAAGTGTATGGGCATTCTACTAATTGAATTCGAAAAGGATGAGTAAGTTATTTTGTTTTTCTTTGATTTTTTAAAAGTGTTCCTGATTTTCTTTTGGTCTATTTTCAGCAGCATTGTCATCAAACTCATTTCTACCTCACAAATCCTCCAAGGTGTTTGTTGCTGGTCACCGGGGTCTTGTTGGCGCGGCCATTGTCCGCAAGCTGACCCAAGTTGGATTCACTAATTTAGTCCTGCGTACTCATGCTGAGCTTGATCTCACTCGACAATCTGATGTTGAGGCCTTCTTTGTCTCCGAGAAACCTGAATTTGTCATTGTAGCTGCAGCCAAAGTTGGTGGCATCCATGCCAACAACACCTATCCTGCTGATTTCATTGCCATCAACCTCCAAATCCAGACCAATGTCATCGATTCTGCTTATCGCAATGGTACCAAGAAACTATTGTTTTTGGGTTCCTCTTGCATTTACCCCAAATTTGCTCCCCAACCGATTCCAGAAGATGCTTTGCTTACTGGACCATTGGAGCCTACAAATGAATGGTATGCCATTGCCAAGATTGCCGGGATCAAAATGTGCCAGGCTTACAGAATTCAGTACAAGTGGGATGCAATTTCGGGAATGCCCACCAACTTGTATGGACCATACGACAACTTCCACCCTGAGAATTCACATGTGTTACCAGCTCTGATGAGAAGGTTTCATGAGGCAAAGGTCAAAGGAGCGAAAGAGGTGGTGGTATGGGGCACAGGGAGTCCATTGAGGGAGTTCATGCATGTTGATGATTTGGCTGATGCAGTTGTTTTCATGATGGAAAAGTACAGTGGACTGGAACATTTGAATGTAGGGAGTGGAAAGGAAGTTACTATTAAGGAATTGGCTGAGTTGATGAAAGAAGTGGTGGGGTTTGAGGGAGATCTTGTTTGGGATTCTACTAAGCCTGATGGTACTCCAAGGAAGCTCATGGATAGCTCAAAACTTGCAAGCCTGGGTTGGACACCAAAAGTCTCTCTTAAGGATGGTCTTGCTGATACCTACAAATGGTACTTGGAAAATGTCAATCTATGATTCACCTGGTTAAGCACAATGTGCCTTGTCAAATTTTACAGTTACCTGTCATTTCACCGTGTAGAATTTTTTGGTTTAAAGAATAATTATCCAGAGAACAGTACTTCACTAATTTTTATGTAACAGTAATGTGGAATGAAATTTCAGTGTTTATTTTTGTTACTTTCAAGAGATCATGAGATTAAAAATTATTGTTACAAAGTAGAATCTTTGAACAGAGTTGTAATTTCACAGTCATATTTTTGTTTTAAATATATATTTCCATTAGTAATTTGTCGGGCACTATCTCTTGCACACACCAAGTTATTCAAAACTGGTTGTGAAATAAGTGTTATAAGTATTTCATAGTGATTATTCAGCATAAATGGTAGTGCTCCTTCAAGATTCTAAAATACTTTCCTTTGCTTAAATCTACTGTATTTCATCAGTTGAATGCGTTGACTTGAATGATCATGTTCAACCATGTAATTCAAAACATAAAAATAGTGCTTCGGACCATTTTTATTTTTTCAAAAAAAAGTGTTAGATGAAAATATTTTAGACTTTAAGGGTTGTGTGAAGTCACTAATGGATGAAGATTTGAAAGAATCAAAGTACACATTTTCTTTATAATATACTCTCCCAGTTGGAGAAATTTATTGAGAATTATAAAATTTTGTAAGTTTTATTTCTGTAAAATTTATTGAAGCATATTCATGATTTTATAATTTTGAGCAAGTTTTAAATAATATCAATGAAGAACATGTTAGACAGAAAAACGAAAGCTTTTGCCTATAATTTTTACACAAATGGCACGTTGTTACGAATATAGCTGTACACTTTATTGTGTTATGCCAAATTATGCTCTTAAGGATCCAAATTCTGACTTTTTTGGTGGTTGAAAAACCACTTGTTGTTTAGTACTGAATTCTGGTATGATATTTATTTGATTTTAAAAAAACTGAATTTGAAAATAATTTATACGATTAATGTTGATTAAAACCTTTTAAATTATTAAAAAAATTATTTATATTTTCTTAAAAATGAAAATATAAGAAAAAAAATTAAATTGTTTTTATAATTTTTTGTTTAATTAAAATTTTAATTTGAATAATGATATATGTAGAATTAAATAAAACAGAAATTGAAGAAAAGTCAGAAAATTAAATAAGTTATTGAATGAGTATGTAAAGAAATAAAATAAAAATTTTAAAAAATACTAAAATTAAGTTAATTTTACTTAATAACATTATCATGTTGAAATTTATGAAAATATTGATTATGTTATATGTAATTGTTAATTTTTCCAATTTTTTACATATTTTACTTATTTAAATTAGAAAAATGTATTTAACTGTTTTTTAAAAAAGAATGTCCTAAAAAAATTTAAGTGATTGCTAATACATGAGTTAAATATAATTCTAATATTTATATTTTTTAAGTATACTTTATTTTTAAAATTAAATATACTTTTTGACAGAATATTTTTGTATGTAAAAAAGCGAAAACATATAACAAATTGAGAAAGTATTAACCATACAACTAATACAATCAATATTCTCAGTAATTTCAACACAATAACGTTATTGAGTAAAACTAACTTAAAAAATTAATATTTTTTAAATTTCAAATTTATTTGTTTAAACATTGGTTCATTAATTTATTCTTTTTACTTTTCTCCAATTTCTGTTTTATTTAATTTGATAAAATCATTATTGTATTACAAATTTCAGTTAAAGACAAAACTGCACACACTTATCTATTAATTTGTACAAAAATTATTTCTTAACATTTTCAATTTTTTTAACATAAATAAATTTTCTAATGCTTCAGATAATTTTAACCAATATTTATTATATAAATTATTTAAAAATTTAATTTTCTGTTTTCTTAAATCAAAACAGCAGACAAAAATTAATTTCTTCAAAACCGAAATTCAACTGGTTTTATGAAGATGATATTGACATTCAGACCCAGTATTGAGGTTTCTAATTTTTGCCTAACATATTAAAGTGTGCTATTCTTGTACATAAATGAAATAGCTTTAGTCTTATTTGCAACAGTGATAGTTGGACTTAAACCTTAATAGGTGTTTGAATTTGTTCAAAGCTAGTGTGGACTTAAATGAGATTTTAAAACTATGTTAACTATCTACTAATTAGGCTTTTGACTTTGCAACTGTGAAGATGTTTACCCAACTATTCTATTTTCAAAATCAACATACTCTATTGCTTTAAACCTCCTATTTTGTATTTCCATTTATAACATACTATGCTATGGATGTGGATTCTTCTGTTAAGTGTACACATTTAATATTTTTATTTTATCCTTAATTATATTTTAAAATTAAAGAAATAAAAATAAATCGGCCAGATGTTAAAAGTAATTACGCCCTTTATTCAACTAACTTGTAAAACTTCCTTGTATTAATTTCTTCACAAGTTTCTTTTCTTTAACTACTATATGAACTAATTTTAATATATTGAAATTTTTATTTTACTTTTCATTTTTAGTGTGTATAGAATAAGAAAATCATTCAAATAAAAAACATAAATGGAAATCCAGGAGTCCTGAATTCTTCCGCAAGGACAATTATTGCTAAGAGCTAGAATAACAATGTGATAAGATATCCAAACATAGGAGATTAACTAAAAGACAACATAGAATAAGACAAAAGCAATAAAATGGTACAATTCTTTTTCAAAATTATTAAAATGGGTAGATTTCAAAATAGTTATGAAAATAGACAGGTTGTGACAAACACAACTTCTACATTACTTTAATTGAAAACATTTTTAAATTAAAATTGTATCAAGTTAACTCAACTTTAATTTAATATATTTTAAATTGAAAAAGTTGACACGACTTTAGTTCAGGTCATGTAAAATATAAACTTATAACATGACTTCAACTTTAAAAATGTTTTGAATTAAAATCGTGTTACCTTAACACAACTACGTACTTACTCTTGTAATTATTTTACAAATATGTCCCATTTAGGTGATTTTTTTAAAAAAAATAAATTGCACCAAAATGGTGCTTTTGCCCGCAGAATAGAGCATGCCATGAAACTAGACAAATTAACATCATTTGGAAGCGAGAAACTGCATTCCAGATTAAAAATGTATGAAAAAACATATACACGTTCCTCTTCTATTTGGCATGATATGGTGACATCAAGGAAAGTTAAAACACCCTCAATCATCAAGTAACAGTTTTTACAAAAGGGTAATAATGTTTGCTTTTCTTTTACCTTTAATTAAAAAAGGTGTAGCATATCATACACAGATCAGAAAGCAAAATAAAATTCTGGAGGTCACAAGAACATATATGATGGTGGTTATGAAGAAGCATGATGCCACACACACACACCTGCAAAACAAATATATCAATCAAGAAACCACAGTTTAATACGTCAATCAAGAATGTCTCTTATAATATGAAGCACTACAATACAAAGACTAAGCAGTTAACACTTCCAAAACATCCATTAGTTCAATGACTCAGACCATTTATACTACTCTGTGGTGCCACATTAGTTTCTGTTCTAGCCAAAGTTCTTGAGACAGCTTAAGCTAGAAGCATTCAATTTGTGTTGTTTATATTGTTTATAGTGATAGTGTAGTATATTTATAGACCTAGAAACAGTTTATATTCACCCTATTATTTATGAGTAATGGGGCAGTAGGTCTTGTCAAGCATGATGAAACAAAGTAGGGTTTCCTACCCTAAATGAGTCTCATGCAATACAGAGACCCAAATATATCCAACCTCTTGTGCTCGTCCTATAACCAAGACTCATTATCCCAGACGGACCATAGACCTTTAGGCTCGAGCCATTCAAGACAAAGATCCTATGTATACTTGGTTTTGGGCGAGTTAATCTTAAGGATTATAAGGCTAAAGTTTTTTAAGTCATAAACACATCAATTAACAACTGGATTGCAGCTGACTAGTTTATTTTAACGAGAAATTGGGAGATAAAATCATTTTTAAAAGAAATGACATGATGTTCCAAACAACATGTTGAGAAAATCAAACATACTTCTCTATGTCAAGATTACAATATACGTAAACTTCTTGAAGGGCACACTAGACACGATATGGACACACTTTGACATGTGTAGTCTCCAAAACGTAGGATACAAGGACCCGAATCTATATATTAGATCACTATGAATTATTTAATTTAACAGCCATTATTTATATACTCAAAATCATCTATAAACAATATTAGTCAAATATAATAATATAAACCTATTGTCACCTAATACAATCCAATCCATCTATCTAATATCCACAAAGTGAAAAGTAGTGATCATATAAATTTGTTCCTTATTTCTATAATCATGATAGAAACTTATGCAATAAGTTTGCAAGTTTATGGGCTTTTAGAAAATTATTGTATTTGTCCTTATTAACATTGTGTTAGAGTCATGTCAAAATTATGTCAGAGACACATATTAACATTGTGTTGCTATCGCCAACACATGTCGGACACAGAAACACACCATTTGTGAGGCGGAGCTTCATGATAAAACACACGACGATAGAAATAGGAAGAAATAAGGCACACATTTCAAAAGCCCAATGCCTAAGTTTTTCTATTAGATAATAAACGTGGCCTTAAAAGTGTAAAATAAAATCACGAACAACATGAAGTAAGTGCTCAGAGATGAGGATAAAATCACCTTTCAGAATTTTGGACATGAAATCAAATTTAGCGTGTTCAAGAATCATTTTCCAAATCGTCAGACTCCGAATCACTTGCATTATAACCTATAAAAAATGCACCAAAACCAAAAAGGGTCACACTAAATTACAATAGAAAACATAGATAATATTCTTCTAGCATAGAACAAGGGAGGATTTACCTGGAGGTTTACGGCCAACTCTCCAGACTGAAGATCTGACCCTCGAGGCTTTAGTCAGCCAAAGTCTTCCCTTCATTCCCAAACTAATAACATCAGCCTTGGAAACAAAAGAGAATGACGAAACAAGTACATCTACATTCCACACATTATTTATAATTTTTATTGTTCTTTATATTTGATCAATGGTCCATATAATCCATATTTTGCGCAATAAAATCTTTACATACATATTTGCAGCCACTTCTGTGTACTGCACATTAAAACAACAAAATTGGAAAACACAAAAGAATGAGTTTCAACTCTATTAAAGAAGAAAACCTGACCTCAAAAGCTAAAAAGACTCCTCAAATTGATAGAACTTCTCACATTGCTACTCTAGACATATGTGCATAGGAATATAAGCATTATAAAGGTGTGTACGTTAAAATATACATGATTTAGGATCATAGAAAGAACTAAAATGCTTACTTGCATTAAAAAACAGTGTAAGTTGCCGAAACAAAACTCCAGCTCTGATTGAATTACAAAACCCCCAAAAACTATGACGTTTGCCACAAACAAACCCCGAAAACAAAACTCCAATCCAATAAAAGTTCATTGAAGCAGACTGAATGCAAGGAAAACAGCAAAAACCAAGAAAGTCAAAGAAACACACCTTCTGACCATCTTTGGGAATACCATAGCCATGATAGTACATCTGACCCACCAAGACCTGCATGTTTGTATCACCTGCCTTAGCCTCCTTGAGAGTGTCCTTGAACCACCGCTTCGCACAATCTGCCACTACATCCGACAGTGGTACACGCCCCGTGCTCTCCATGCCTCCGCTTCAAAGATGGGGCTTTCTTCTTCCTTCGTATCTAGAACAAAAACAAAAACAAAAAACCAAAAGGGTTTCGGGAAAAGGGGTCAATTCCCACAATTCTTTTGAAAATGGAAACGAGGGGGGTATCCTTAGGATTGAACTGGAACACCAAGAGAATCAGAATTGCAAAAGGTCAAATAAAGTTGGTACCTTTTATGCTGTTGGCAGTGGTGTGTGAAGATGATGGAAAAAGAATTAAGGGTTTTTGAAGTTTGCAGAAAAGAAAGAGAGAGAAAGACAGCTACCAGGCGGCGTTCGGAGCTGTTTTCTCTCCAACTATATTTTTGTTACTTGTTTACTGTTTTATATTTTAACATAAATCACTTATTAATAATAATTAAGAACACAAATTGAAATTTCTACCTTGCAATCCAAGTCTTTTCTTTTTTAGCATAAAAATATAATACTATTAATTTTCTATATTTTTAAAATTAGATAATGAAAATGTTTGGGATGAGGTCAAATGGCTCAATACTATGGTATTATTTGAAATCCAAATGTTAGGTATATTGATAGGTTTTTGAAAGGGAAACCCTCTCTAAATACACAATCGAACACAAACACACAGAGAAGTAAGTATAAACTACATATTTTTTGTATTTCAATATCGTATCTCCACACTCCAACCTCCCAGAGAGCCTAATACTCTCCCCTCCATAGGATAAACGTGATCCTATCTTTACACTAACAATTCAAAAGTGTCCAAAACAGATACATCAGCTCTTTTATAGGAGCTTTATTTTCCGTCCAATATCCTAAAATAGTTATAACTACCTAGCACTTCTCCCCCGCTTTATTTCCTTTTCTCTTTCTTTCACAAACTATCCACTTCCTATCATATATCACAATTATCTATTGTCAATACCCAATTTCGTCCGGGTAAATAAAATTAATAATAAAAAAAAAAGTGAATAGTGAATAGTAAATAGTGAATAGTGAATTGTGAATAGTAAAAAGTGAAAAGTAAAAAAAAAAAATTTATTTTTGGAAAGGATAAGTGTTCCACGTAGCTTTGAGATCAGAATTCACCAATTTGCAAATAAAAAATTAATTTTGTAATAGTAAAATGAATAAAAAAATGAATAGTAAAAATGAATAGTACAAATGAATAGTAAATTTTTTTTACTATAAATAGCCAAGGGGGAGGCTGAAAATTTACACAAAAGAATTGAGAAAATTTTGGAGAGAAGAGAGTTGGAAGAATTTCTAATTTCAAAGGGGATATTCTGGAAGTTTTCAGAGAGCGAGGAGATTAAGTCTGTAATAGAGGTAAGGGAAGCTAACCTTGAGTATCTCCTTTTGTATTATCTTGAGCCTTGAATATGCCATATTTTGCTTTTGTCTGATCTTAAATCTTGATTATGGAGTATTTTGTTTCTGTATGATTTTGAATTTAAATGAGAGTATGCTTTTGTGTTGATATCCAAGTGTGATAGTTGTAAAACGTGATATTGATTATGTTATGCCATTTGTATGTTATTAGTTGTTTATTTTTGTATTTTGGAAGGATTAGAAGTTGTCTAACCGGCTCTGCCAGATTCAACTTCTTATTTCCCCAAACGTTTTATTTCTTTACTTATTTATTTTATTGCATTTTGGAAGGATTAGAAGTTGTCTAACCGGCTCTGCCAGATTCAACTTCTTATTTCCCCAAACGCTTTATTTCTTTACTTATTTATTTTATTGCATTTTGGAAGGATTAGAAGTTGTCTAACCGGCTCTGCCAGATTCAACTTCTTATTTCCCCAAACGTTTTATTTCTTTACTTATTTATTTTATTGCATTTTGGAAGGATTAGAAGTTGTCTAACCGGCTCTGCCAGATTCAACTTCTTATTTCCCCAAACGTTTTATTTCTTTACTTATTTATTTTATTGCATTTTGGAAGGATTAGAAGTTGTCTAACCGGCTCTGCCAGATTCAACTTCTTATTTCCCCAAACGCTTTATTTCTTTACTTATTTATTTTATTGCATTTTGGAAGGATTAGAAGTTGTCTAACCGGCTCTGCCAGATTCAACTTCTTATTTCCCCAAACGTTTTATTTCTTTACTTATTTATTTTATTGCATTTTGGAAGGATTAGAAGTTGTCTAACCGGCTCTGCCAGATTCAACTTCTTGTTTCCCCAAACGTTTTATTTCTTTACTTATTTATTTTATTGCATTTTTGTGATTAATTTTTATTTCATCTAAATTTTCCACCAACTTATTATATTATTTTTGTTCATCAACTTTCTTCATCCTTAACTCTATAAATACCTACATTCTCTTCACTTCACACACACAATTTACATAATATCCATATCTTCTCTCTCAAAATCTCTTCATTCCATCCCGAAACTCTACTTCATTTCTCCCTCACATTTTACTATCTCTCTATACATAATAAATCCCGTACCCCATTTCTACCATAAAGTTATCTTCTTCATCTTCCATCTATCTTTCTCACAACTTATTACAAGTAGAGTTTTATTTCATCACACAAATCTTCAACAAGGTATACATTTTCTCTTCATTCTATTTATATATGCATTTTGATCATTTTTTTAGTTTATAAATTCATCGTGTTTTCTATTACAATTTTTCTTTATGCTTTTCACATTTCAACCCATCTATCCTTCTTAATAAAAAAATATAAAACTTTAAAAACATGTAATAATATAAATATCGGTATGAGTACTCGTGCGATCGTACGCATCAACCTAGTACTCATTACCCAAAATCTAAAATAAACAAAAAAAGCCGTGTGAGTGCTCGTGCGATCGTACGCATCAGCCTAGTGCTCATTACGCAAACAATAAGAAAAAAAAGCCGTGTGAGTACTCGTGCGATCGTACGCATCAGCCTAGTGCTCATCATGCAAAACTCTAAATATTTTATAAAAATACCAAAAATATTTTAAAGGTTAAGCACATGTGTGATCGCACGCATCGTCTTTGTGCTGAAAACATTCTTTGTTTATTTTATAAAAATACCAAAAAAATACAAAATCTTTCAAAACCCAAAAACATCCACATTTTCAAACAACATACAATATGGCTAGCCAGAACTACGTGATCCTTGATTCTCCATCAAAAGTGGAGATACGTAGGAGCAAGGCCAGTCCTTGTCAGGTTCACTTTCCCAAAAATCCAAAATCATTTTACAAACAAAATTCTCAAACAATTTCCAAACAAATTTTCAAGCAGTTTTCTAAAAGAACTACGGAACCCTGATTTCTCATTCTTAATGAGAATACGTAGGAGCAAGGTCAATCCTTGTCGGGCTCAAAAAAACTAAAAAATATATGTTGTTTCTTTAGAGTCTTATTTTAGGGGATAGTTAAACATTTTGAAAACCACATCATATTCGCATATTTAGTTAAAGGTACTGCCTTAGGGCAGGCGTTGTAGGGTGCTAATACCTTCCCTACACGTAACCGACTCCCGAACTTAGAATCTCATTTTCGCAGACCAGGTCTTATCATTTTATGGTTTTTCCGTAGTTTTCCAGAATAAACTATGGTGGCGACTCCAAAATTTTTTTTTTTCAAAAACGGTTTTTATTTTTCGGATCGTCGTCCCGTCGCGATTCCGGTTGCGACACCTATGAAAGATAATGTAAGTAATGTAGTTTTTATATAAACTTTTGTTTTTAGGTTGCATGAGTTTTTATTAATATTGACCTAATTATGATTCAATTATTTAATTATGATTGGCTTAATTACCTACTTAGTCCCCATGTTAGGAGGTAATTTTCTGTTTAGTACCCGGTTTTAAAAATGTAGGCATTTGGTACCTATGTTTTGAAATTTGTATCAATTCAATCATATCCAGTTAACGGCGTTATAATTGATGCGAGAAATTAAGGACGTTAATGATAGCCTGGGTGGAATAGCTATCAAATGTTTGAATGCATCTTCATTAACGTCCTTAATTTCTCGCATCAATTATAACGCCGTTAACTGGATAGGATTGAATTGATACAAATTTCAAAACATAGGTACCAAATGCCTACATTTTTAAAACCGGGTACTAAACAGAAAATTACCTCATAACATGGGGACTAAGTAGGTAATTAAGCCATTATGATTCAATTATGAGTAATTAAGCTTTAACATTAAGTTGATCAACGATCAGTCCAATTGAAGGTTTGACGGTCTATTCGATGGTCATCCAAGCTCGTTTACATGAATCAATGCTTAACTTATCTGATCTAGTTCATGGTCGGTTAACCTATTTGGTGGCTGGCTGGACTCATTGTGTTATTTGAAGTTCAAATGTTAGGTATTTTGATGTTAAAATTATATATGACAGATATCAATTAATGCAAGTAACATGCTTTCTTATATCAAACTTTTATTTTTAGGTTTTGTGGATTTTTTATTATCATCGACCTAATTATGATTCAATTGTGAGTAGTTAAATTTTAATATTAAGTTGATCGGTTAAGACTAATTTATTCTAGTTTTGTTCATACCGATCATTCCATTTAAAGGCCAGACAGTTTGCTTCATGGTCATCCAAGCTCAATGGCTAACTATGAGTCAATGCATGACTTATCTGACCTAGTGCATGGTCGGTCAACCTATTTGGTGGCTGGCCAGACTCATTGTCCTACTCACCTAGTCGGTGATTGGTTATCTAGGATGATACATGGCTGACTGGTTGATTTTGGTAACTTGTACTTCGAACGGTGGAACTCTATCCATATTGGTATATGATCAACCAACTTGTTTAGTGTTTGGCTAGACTCATTCATTTGTACTTTAGACTATGAGATAACCATCAAACTGATGTACCATCAACAAATTTATCAATAATGACCAAACTTATTGATTCACTACTCAAATTATAATTTATCATCCCAGCTATGACTAACCAGACAATCATAAAAAAAATATCATAAAAAAAAGTAATGTATTTTATTTTATATTTCACTTTAAAATGATAAACACTAATGATTTCATAATATTGTAAAATAAAATTAAATATTAAGTGACATTACACATGCATATAAAATATAGTATGAAGGTATCTTCAATAGCCTGATAGTAACCGTAATGATATTTTGATACTTAAAATAATCTTTTACTACTTTTTATTGTTTTCTTTTACAAAAAAAATATATCTGGCCATTTTATCTTTATATAAGTATAAGTAATGAAATAGATGTTAAATAATTATTTCATAATATTAAAAGTAAGGTTTAAACCCTCATTTGGTCTTCATATTTGTGTGTCAATCTCAAGTGGGTCATCATGTTTTTTTTTGTCTCAATCGGGTCCATAAACTTGTAAAAATGGCCAATTAAGACCTATCCGTTAATTTATCAATAACGTCGTTTGCATTTGCTTACGTGGTGCATAGATAATGAACTGAGTTTAAAAATTGAAATAGGTGGATAATAGTTATATGAAAAATATATATACATGGCAGAGAATAAGGAAAGTAGTTATTTTGAGTGGGAGTTTTTTTTAAGTTAAACAGAAAAACTGAAATGGGAATTAGGGATTTCATGAGTTAGGAATTTTGTTGTGGTGAGCAAGTGTGAGAATTAGGGCTTGGTCGACTTTGCGAAGACGAAGATAATCACGTGGTGGTGGAGGAACGAAATTGAAAGTGGATGTTAGTTAAGGTTAGTATCCTATGTTTTACGCTTTTCGCCTTTACGAATATGTAGTTAGGTTGCTTTGTTTATGCTTTGTTGTGGTCCCGAAGTTGTTTCGTGGTGGTCCCGATAGTGGTATGTCTATGTGTTTAGGTTATAGTTGATTTAGTACTGTTATTGTGTGATGGGTCCCGAGATTGGTATGTGTTATGGGTCCCGAGATTGGTATGTCACTGTTTGTTGAAATGTGTAAAGTGTTGTGGTCCCAAAAGTGTCGTTATGAATTGTTTAGTAGTTGTGGTGACGTTTTCTCTTTGAGTGTTTCCTTAGTGCGGATGTTAGTTTGTTCCCCTATGTCGTTGATGTCTGACTGTTTGCTTAGTTAGTAAATAGTGAAAAATAATAATATTTCCCCCAATGTACAGGTGTTAAAAGCTTGTGGTTGAATTATAATATTGCATGGCTGAACATATTAAAGTTCTGGTCCATCACTGTGGCCATTTTGTTAGTGATGAGAATGAAAATTTTAAATTTGATGGCGAGATAGCAGAATGGTCTTGTGATCCAGACCTATGGTGCTATTTTGGAATATTAGCTTCAGTGAAAGACTTAGGTTATATAGACATAAAAGAACTTTGATACAGTATAGGAGGTCAGTCAATGGTGCTAGATAGGTTAGAATTATTGACTGATGATAGGGTGCTATGCATATGCTGAATATAGCAAGGTTAAATGATGAATTTCATTTGTACGTGGTTCATAATACCATGGAACCAGAGATAATAGAAATGATTGATTGGGTTGATGGTGATGGGGTTGATGGTGATGTTAATGATGAAGTTGATGTTGCAAGAGAGGTGGAGGGTGAGCCTGATGAAGTTGATGTTGCAAGAAAAGTGGAGGGTAAGCCTGAGGGTGAGGTTCATGGTGATGTTGAGGGTCATTGTGAGGATGAGGTTGAGGGTGAGGGTGAGGCTGATGTTCAACCTGAAGTTGGAACAGAAATGGAGGAGGGTCACTGTGAGGATGAGGTTGAGGGGGTGAAGGTGAGGTTGATGTTCAGCCTGAAGTTGGAACAGAAATGGAGGAGGGTCACTGCGAGGCTGAGGTTGAGGCTCAAGTTGGAACAGAATTGGAGGAGGGTGATTGTGAAGTTGCAAAACAAATTGAACATGTGGAAGATGGTGAAGTACATGATGTAGAGGAGGTTGAGGTACATGATGTAAATGATTTTGAGCTGCAAGATGTAGAAGAGGATGGGATTGAGGATGATCATGTGGCTGATGATGAGGGTGAGGATGAGGCTGGAGATGATGGTAAGCATGAAGAGGTTGGAAATGATGGTGAGGATGAGTCTGTGAGTGAAGAAAGTCTAGTTGATGTCACCATTGAGTGTGACATTGGTAGTTTGAAACGAAATGTGAGGGAAGAACAACCTGGCAGTTCAGTAGGTGAGTCATCAAGGACAACTGATAATGATTCCATGAATGATGTTCGTGGCTTGTTTGACACTGAGTGGGTGTCAGATGAGTTGGATAGTGGTCTAAACAGTGAGGACGATGATGATTCCATTCAGAGAACTTTGTTTCCCACATTTAGCATGCCTAAAAGTTTGACGGATTATAAATGGGAAGTGGGAACCTATTTCACTGAGAAAAAGGAATTTACAGAGGCCATTAGGACTTATGCACTGAGTAATGGAAGAAATTTGAAATTCATGAAGAATGACAAAAAAAGGGTTGCTGTAAAATGTTTGGGGAGCTAGGGTAAATGCAAATGATATGCTTATTATGCCTACAGGTCAACTGCCAAGTCATGGCAGCTATGAAAAGTTATTGATGATCATAATTGTAGTACAATTTGTAATGTGAAGTTGATGACTTCTAAGTGGTTGAGTCAAAGGATGGCAAAATCTGTCAAAGAGAACCCTAATGTGAAGGTGATGGACATTAGGGACAAAGTAAGTAGGAAATGGAATGTAGGAATCTCTAGAAATATGGCTTTTAGGACAAGAGCCATGGAAAAAGATAATGTTGAGGGGTCATTCAAGGAACAATGTAGAAGAATCTATGATTATGTTCATGAACTTCTGAGAGCAAATTCAGGTTCAATAGTCAAAATAAAGGTTGAAAATAGTAATGAAGAGTGTATATTCAATAGAATTTATGTATGCTTGAAAGCATGCAAAGATAGCTTCGTTAGTTGTAGACCCATTATTGGATTAGATGGATGCTTTTTGAAAGGTAAGTATGGAAGGGAGTTACTAACAACAATTGGAAGAGATGGAAATGAACAAATTCTTCCCATTGCATATGCTGTTGTTGAGGTAGAAAACAAAGACTCCTGGACTTGGTTCTTGGAGCTTTTCATTGCAGACCTTGGTGGGGAAGCTGTTTGTGGAGCATGTACATTTATTTCAGACCAACAAAAGGTCAGTCACTCATAACAAATGTTAATTACAACCTACATCACAAATAAGTCAGCTGACATGAGTATTTGAATTTGTAGGGACTTTTGCCTGCAATTCAAGATCTTCTACCTGGGGTAGACCAAAGATTTTGTGTTAGACATTTGTATTCCAACTTCAGAAAGAAATTTCCTGGAAAAGACCTAAAACGTATGATGTGGAAGGTAACAACAGCCACATATCCACAACTATGGGAGGCTGAAATGAGGAAAATTAAAGAAATAAATGTAGACACATTTAAATACTTGATTGCAATTCCACCTAGGTATGTAATCACTTTTCTCCAAACCTTATTGTGCTTTTACTGTTATATTTGCTTTGACATTTTATATTTATTGACATTTTAATCTCCCAGGTTTTGATCAAGATCTAGATTCAATCCTAGATCACAATCTGAAACTCTTGTCAACAACATGTGTGAGGGGTTCAACAATGTGCTAGTTAGTAGTAGGTGTAAGCCACTTATCAATATGTTAGAAGACATTAGGGTTTACATCATGAAGAGATGGGCTACGAATAAAACAAAAATGGTTTGTATCAAGGTTATGTATGCCCTAAGGTTCTCAACAGATTCGAAAAGCAGTGGTTAACCAGATATTGGTTACCAAGGTAAGTTCACACCCACATTTAATTTCTGATCATCGTTAACAACATGTTGCTAACTGTGTTGTCATTTTTGTGCTCATGACAGATGGTCATCAAATCAATTATTTGAAGTCTTACACATTTCACAATTTGGGGAGCAATTTGTTGTCAATATTGAAAACAAGGACTGCAGTTGTAGAAAGTGGTTAACTGGAATTCGTTGCACTCACGCAATAACTGCAATGAAATTCTTGAATTTAAATGTAGAAGACTACATTGGCCATTGGTTTAGGAAGTCTACTTATGAAGAGACCTACAACACCATCATTTATCCTATTAATGGTCAACTTGTCTGGGACATAACTTCATATCCAGATGTGTTACCCCCAAAGAAGAGGACAATGCCAGGAAGACCCAAGAAAAAGCGAAGACTAGAGCCTTGGGAGTTGAAGAAGAATGACACTGAATTAAGAAAGGGTGGAAGCAAAAATACCTGTGTTGTCTGCAAACAACTTGGACACAACAAAAAAACATGTCCACAACGACCTACAACACAATCTGTGCCTCCACCATATGTGTCTACTGACCAACCTACTCAACAAACACAACTTACAATCCCTCCACCAAGAGATGTGCCTATTTCTCAAGAGTCAACTGAATGTCCTTCTCCAAACGTTGTTTAATCTGTACTGATGAAGGACCAATGTATTATTAGTTTTTTTTTTGTGCAACGTGTATTGCTCAAGACATATTTAGTAATGAAGACAATGTAGTATAACTTTTGTTTTGGTCTATGTGTACTTCATGAAGACATATTTGGTGTAATTTTTATTGAAGAAGAAATATCAAATTTATTTTCTTATGTTATTGACTGAGTAAGATTGATGAAGTAATATCAGGTTTATTTTCATATGTTATTGACTGAGTAAGATTGATGAAGTAATGATATCAGGTTTCTTTTGTTATGTTAATATCAGGTTTGTTTTGTTATTTTATGCACTGAGTAAGACAAAGTTCATATAAGTTTTTTTTTGTTAAATGATAATGAAATCCACTTTTTATTCATGTTGTTATCATATGTTTATGATGTTTAACAAAGTGGCTTTCTGATGTTACCTTTGCACTTCCTTTAGCAACAACAACTCATATGAAATTACATTAATCAAATAAGACAGTATTAAGAAGTCAACTTTATATTTAAAACAGGCAGACAACAACATTCCATTCCAAACATCCTTCCAAATATCAAATTACATTCATATAAACCTACTTTCATCTACTTTCATCAACCAAGTTTCATCAACATTGATATCACAATTACATTACAAACACATGCAACAAACACCATGCCCATTAAAACCTTCATCCTTTTCTCCAAAATAACTACACTTTTCTCCAAACACCCAATTCTCAGCTTTTCACCATCTCTTTCTTCCATCTTCATCGCACTTTGTTCCTTCTTCATCAAACTTCTACCTACTTCTTCATTCCTTGCACTTGCACTACTGTCTTCTAAATTCACCACATTTCGAGAATCAATTACTTCTTCAGGGCACCACTCAAAAAAGTTGCATCCAACGAAATCTTCACTCTCAACCTGTGGAACAACAAAACACACTCCCCCGTCATTGAAATCAAAACTCTCACTCTCTGGAAAATCAAAACCATACAATAACTCACAAAACTGCTTCCATTAAACTCACCTTGAAGTTAGGGCAATCCCAAAATCTTTTGCCCTTGTTTTTAGGGATTCTGGCAAGGCGGAAGACTGCAAGCCCACAAAAGCAACTGGGTTTTACACCCAACCTGCTCCCACTACCAAAGCTATTTTGAAAATCCCAACCCGTGCATTTGAAAGACGAAGAACAACCAGACATTTTGTCACTTCAACACTGCTTCCACAACTCTTCCTATCGAAAACGAAGATGTTAAACTTTCGAAATCAGGGTTCTCTCTAAATATTAACTTTTACGGCTAACACATCACACTTGACAATCTATTCACACAACACAACGCCAATGAAATTTAATAAACAATGTCTCGTCAACTAAAACATATTACACCTCAGCAAAGGCAAACGACGTTACTGAAAAATTAACGGAGAAAGCTTAATCGACTCATTTTAACAAGTTTAAGGACTCGATTGAGACCGAAAAAAATATGATGACCTACTTGAGATTGACACACAAATATGAGGATCAAATGAGGGTTTAAACCTAAAAGTAAAGTATTTTTGACATATATTACTTTTAGCACAAAACTGAGACTATCAATTTTTATGTAGGTAACCTTGCATAGAGTGATCACATGATCTTATTATGCATATACTTGACATTGAGTTTTTGGTTATGTGGTAAATTTTCCAACTGCCACGTCTTATTTTATTATATAATTTTCGTTTATTTTCTTCTAATAAAAATATTTCATATTTTATTTTATTTGTCTTCCTTTCCTTCTGTGATGCACCCACTATTCTAAACAAAAGAAATTTTATTTACATTAACAAATACATAACCAGTAAATTCTCTCTCTCTATATATATATATTGTGTATATTGTATTTAAGACAGATACATGAGCTACATGGCATGAGACAATTATGATAAAACCACTACATAACGGATTACAAAATCCATTAACCAAAACCTTATAGGAAGCACAACACAAATATACACGTTCTTATACGAGGAGAAAAGCGAATTGTTGATCTTGTTATTTGACACTGCGTTGCATGCTGAGCCTGAATCCGAGTGAAGTGAATTTCACCTTCGAAAAAAGCTCTGAAATTGATGCTACGCCATATGCCTTCTACATTGTTCATGCATCTAGGTGTGCATTGGGAGGACTAGGGAACATGTGCTCTCTATGAATATAGTGCACGATAAAGAATCTTCTGTAGGACTGTATCACGTAGCTTTCCTATTCCTTACATGGGAGAAAAACTCGTTACAAAAGTTTTCATTCTGTGGCAAATTCAAGAATCGCTCCAACTATCTGCATCATCATCTTCATCACTTCCGGTCAGTGCCTAATTCAATAATTAACATTAGCTTAGTTAGTTGGTGCTGGGAGGAGGGGCCGAGGAGCAAACCCTTGTTACAGTAAACAGAGTGAGAGACAGACCTGACGAATTGCATTTGCTTTTTCCAGGATGGCAGCAACCCTCAAGTTCGTTTTCGGACCCCCGATGCTGGGTGGTCGGTTCACCGCTGCAGGCCTCAAGTTGAAGGACTGACAAAAAATTGTAGATGTATATTTAAAATTTAAAATGTATACAAAAGGGTACGATCAGCATGAACAATTACATAAAACTTGCTAGCTCTAACCTTCGTTCTTATCATTTCTAACAGTGAGTCTCTTTCATCTCCCTTTGCTGCTCTGGGGGGCATAACCCGTTCAGTGACCTTCCTCAGCTGCAGTAATCAAAGGCAGTGTGTCATGCATGGATTTTAAGACCACATAAAGGGTACATTATATGAGAACAAGAAAACTATCATTACCCGGCTTTTGTCAAGAGCAGCTACAGGGTCAATTACAGGATCTTGGGGAAGAACGCGCTTATTCTTTGGTTTTCCATATGGCATGTCAGTCTGACCAGATGTATCCAAAGGAAACGCCATTTCTCCCTCTGAAGGCGGCATACTGTGCTTTGACTGCCCAATTCCTGGACTGGGAGGCGACAAGGGTGAGATTGAAGTATCTTCTTCCATCCTCCCTTCCAGATTCATTGAAGACTGCTTTGAAATTTTAACTTCTAAACCGGTCTCTTCCATTAACTGAGTTTCTGCTGGTTTCTCTTTCGGAGAAAGGGGCCCATCTGGGTAAACAGGACATTCTTCAGGTAGCACCAAATGCAATTCTCTAGGTCTACCCGTTTTAACTTCTAAGCTGCCACCTTCCGTTAACTGACTTGTAGATCGTGTTGGTTTTTCTTGCTGAAAAATAGAGTCAGCCCCAGAAATAGCATGCACAGCAGGCAGCATTGATGAGTGTGGACTTGAATTCAATGCTTTTTCTCCCTCAGAGTGAACAACATAGCCAAGTCGAGGCCTGTCCCGTAATGCTAAGAAAGGGTTTTGTATCTGGCTTTGCTCTGGTACCAGGAAACTCTGTTGGCCATTTGCTTCATTTAACATTACAGGAAATTGAAATGGAATAGCAACAGCATGCTCTGAAATTCCCACAGAAACCCCAGAAGAATGTTGATGCTTATTGCTTTGCATAGCCATGACAGGTAAAAATAGATTCTGAGATGGCCGGGTCTCTTTTTCAAAAGTAGATAAACCAAATTGAGACTTATCATCAGGTGTATTTGGCTGTATCGGTTGGAGTGAGGCTAGACTTGCTTCTTCTCTCTGTGTAACTAGGGAAGCATGTTGAATCTTAACCGATCTCCATTGCATTGGAGGCAGAGGGGGCATAGGTGGCATCTCCTCAAGATTGTTTTTAGTTGCCTTGTGTAAGAAGCCAGAGATAAGTGGTGCTAATGGATCCATGACATGTTTTGTTGGGTTAATTCGTTGATCAGATGACCTTTGAGGATCTAGCTCCAAACAAACAGGCACTGCTTTCAGGTCATAGATCGAAGAGCTATATTGGATTTTCTCAAGAGATGAATGCCGAATATTATTCCACATTCCAGAATCAGGAGGATCGCATGGAACTGATCTGTTCATGTCTGATGGAAATTCAGTAGAAGCAATATCTACGTGATCCACTACCTTCTGGGCTGCTAATTCTGTCAAAGATTCTCTACTATCCGCCTCACTAACTATCATTTCTTCCTCATGAGGATCTGCAAATATAGAAAGAGATTCTTCCAACTTTGTAAGATTACTCATTGGAGATGGTATTATATCTGAAGACGGATGTTCACTATTGCCATCATCTTCAACTAGATCCAAACTGCAGGTGGATACACTTATTTCTTGGCCACCCAATATACTTGGCACCTGTTCAAAATTTCCTTGTTGATCAAGATGCAGAACTTCAATTTCTGGTAAATCTGGTTTGTATCCGTGTGTAAAATCTAAGCCTAGCTCCTTTGTAAAACTACACTTTGGTTTAGTCTTCGCAGCAGGAACCAGATCTTCTGAGTTCAATTGGGTAGCTATAATATCCTCCTCAGATTTTAAATCTCGGCCATCAAGCAACAGCTTAGAGCTTGGATTCAGGTCTACTTCCACAGATGGGCAAATCGGATCCTCCCCATGAATATCAACATATTCACTACCCAACATTTCAGAAGAGTTTTCGTTAAGAGTTGCTTCCTGAATAACTTCAATCTCAGAATGATCACCACATTCACTTTCATTAGCTAAGTTCAATTCATTAGAAACTTGGAACAGAGCATTATAATGGACATAAGGATCACAGACATTCACATTGTTCGATGGATTGTTATCAAAGGAAACCACTGGGCAAGCATCATCTCTTATTGGGTAGAGAGCCTCAGGTTTGGTCACTATAGATTCAACAAGACACTCCTTTTCTTCATCTTCTTCTATTCTTAAATGAAGTTCAGCAGGGCCGGATGGTGTTTCAGCCGATTGACTCTGTGTAGGTAAGGATGCTGGTGAGGCAGCTCCAAGATCATAAGACATTAATGAATGTCCAGAATCTATCAGGCCAGAAGAGACTGGTATACAATCAGAAATCGCTTCACCCCGAACATGGGCATCATCATTCATGACAAACTCACGACAATAAGTCGTTTGCCACTCAAAAGTTGGGAGAAGCTGGTTGGATGGCATATCTTCAATCTGTGATGTGGAGTTTTCCATAGATTGAAAATCTGAATACTGCACTTGTGATTGGGAATGTTCTACATTTCTAACTCTTGTGAATGAACAATTATCATTGGATTCCCAGGAGGTTCCAGTTGAAGGAAAATCTAACAGACCATGTGCTTCATTATGCTCTCCAATTCTATCTTGTTCAGAAGAACTATTTTCTTCAGAAGTTGAAGAGTCTCCAAATGATTGAGAATCTGAAAACTGAGCTTGCATTTGAGGCTCTTCTTTTCCATTTGAATCAGTTAAGTTTTGAATATTTAATAAGCTTTTCATAGGTCCATACTCATTATCTGTTTCCAATTCAGACTCCATGGTAGCTAATGCATCCATATAATCATCAACCTCGCTAGTCACATCATCAGAGTGGTAGCTAACTAAGCTACATTCTCTTTTCTTTAGTTCATCAAGTACCAATTCTTCTTCATCAATTACATTGGGATAATTCGAAGACATTTCCTCTCTTACACCACCAGAGATTTGTTCATTCATCTCCACCATATATCCACCTGTCTCCCTATACATTTCTGTGTATGGGTTCAGTTCTAGTTTCTGCTCATTTGGTGTTGAACGCAAGTTTTCATTTCCCAAAGACCTATTCAACGGAGCAATGCTACTGATTTCAAGAGTTTTAATCCCACTTTCACTATCATCTAACACCAATTTCCCTGGCTGTGGAATGATTGAAGTTTCACATACCAGTTTATGATCAGGTGAGTGGATTTCCAGAATTTTCCCCATGTAACTTTTCCCAGTTTTTTCAACTGCAGATCCATTCAACTGTTTCGTTTTCAACTTTACCAGACGAGCAGGGTCCCTACAAGCATTCTCAATACGCTCCTCGAGAAATAACTCATGCAGTCTGCAATAATGGAAATGGATCGAATTTTGAGTTACTAAATATCCATTTAAAGACCTTGCATTTCTAAAACCAGAAGAATAATTAATGCACCAAAATAAAATTATTGGAGCTCACTTTGCATGCGATGGTACGACTTCTGGGGTTTCACCATTCTTCAGTCGTGTTCCTTTCTTTTGCTGGGTACAACAAAAAACTACATATAATATGTATCAAGGTTGCAGATATTCAATTTTGCATGGCATAAATTGCTTTCCGTGCTATTTAAATCAATTGTCCAGAAATTTGTGATATTAAGTTGTAGAATCAGCCGTTTAGTACCTCAATTTTACGAATTTTCTTTTCCCTTTGAACTTCTGCTGTTGCTGTTCCAGAGGAAGCAGACTTCACTGTAAAGAACGATGGATCAGTATAACGCTTCAGACATGCCCCAGCCCCAGCAACATCAAACCTTTCAGGGCCAAAAGGAAAAACAGAAGTTTCAAATATCTATAACAAAAGTTAGGAAGTATAGAAATAAATCCTCTATTTGTGCTTAAATTTGTGTTCTAAGAATCAGGACACCATACTTGTCCAGAAGGAACAATCTTGGAGGACCACGGCTTTCTTCATATGAATCCATTATAAATCGGGGTAAGTCTCCGCGGGTAACAAGATTGTGTTCAGACCGAAGATTAGGATGCCATTCAATTCCTGAAATGCAGAATCAAGTTAAAATTTGTCAAGGGAACATTATCACCAATAGGTGAAATATTGCAGACACAAACAATAATAAAAAAGACTCTACTGATTAATATAACCTTCATTTGTATAAGTTGATGAATGATGAGTTTGTGTCAAAAAAACTTTCTCAAGTGCTGGAACTTCAGCCTCAAGCTGTTGAACACGCGATATAAGACTGCGACCTCTTGCAGCCGTAGCAATTACCTCTTCATGCAAGTCATGGAACATCTCAGCAGCAAATCTAACAAAAAAGTGCAGTTAAATGCAGAAAAATTAAAATAGTAGCATAAAGAATTATATTTTAAAATGTTAAATATTGACGCGGGACACACTACAAAATGGAATTAAGATTCTAATAACGGATTGCGAGGGACAGAAAATGCCAGGATTACTGCAACTCTTGTGAGATGCATAAATTTTCCTATCAGAAAATTTGAATAAAATCCACAAGATTAAGCTTCAGATTGATAATTGTTTGTTTTTATTTTTTGTTTTGAACACTAAAAATGTCTGTTCACATAGCTTCTTTTTAAAAACTATTGTTGTTTTCAAAACTGAAAAACATAATTAGCTACAGACCGTCTCTGTTTTAGCTTGTGCTTTTTTAATTCTGGGAACAAGGAAACAGTTAATTGTGTTTTGAAATAAATTTATGAAGCGGATCTGTATTTATTTTCTCACTCTCTAAAAGGTTTTCAAATTAATATTACCAAAACACAGTTTTTCAAAACTATTTTAAAAATAAAATCAAAGCACAATCAACTAGGACTTAAGCCACCTGGCTCAGTTCAGGTGATTGATGATGGCAGATCCTAAGATTGACCTTTGATTCCTTAGCACTCACTCCTTATCCATGAAAAAAAAAACACGACATCTGTAATTCTTGTCAGCTTAAATTTTTTTACCTCCAGTGATTTAAAGAAAATCTATAAATACACAAAAGCGTAATTCTAAATCATAAACAGTCCAATCATATTTAAACCAAATAATTCCATTCGTCAAATCCAAAACATCGTGCCAGAAACTTAATCAAAGACTTGTAATCTACGCATCGTTCGAACACCTACATAAAAACCATCCAACATCTTTCCATCCTCAGCTCAGAAATTAAAACAATCTATGCAGACCTGCTTTTTCTCGCTTTTCATCCTCTGAAAAAAGTGGCTACGTACAAAGCAAGAAGAACCAAAAACTAATGAAAAATCAAGGAAAAAACACAGAAAAAAAAGACAAATTAAAGCCAAAACGGAAACAAAATCTAGAATCTAATCCCCCGGATCGGATTCGACTATAAAACACACGACGAAAAATCAACCAACAACCACGAAATATTTAAAAAGTAGGACAAGAAAAATCGATTCATCCACCAACTCCATCCACCGAACCAGCTAGCAAAGTTGCAAACAGACAAAAAAAGATACAAAAAAGGCAAAGAAAAGAACTATCTGAATCAAAGCTCCTTCCTCTAACAAACTCTACCGTCAACAACTAAACAACAATTAAATTTAAAATGTTTCATTAATGGAAATCTTTCTTTCTTCAAACTCAGAAACACTGATTTAAACTCGGCGCGATCAAGGAAACCTTGAGCGCAACTGCAACTGCGCAACCGCGCCTCGATGGAAGAAGCGGTTACAGAGATAGAAGTTAGAGAGAGAATGTGAACTGACTGAGCGAGGTCGCCGAGCTGGCGGAGAAAGCCTACGAGTCCTGCCATTGCAACAGCTTCCAGGAGTGCTTCGGAGTCATCGCTATCGGCGGCGCGGTACAGCTCCGGATCCGTCAGTGCGTGCGCACTCCGAATGTGGTGCCTGCAAAGTGGCATTCTTCAAGCTAGTGCAATTTGGAAACCCTGCCGTTTTTCGATCTTCTCTCCGGCAGCGACGCTGCGTTTTCCGGTGGTTTTGCAGTGGGAATGGAAGAGAAAGAGAAAGAAAGAGAGTTTAGTTTTTTTTTCACATTAAAAAAATTATGAATAATTATATATAGGGTGGAATGCGTGTTAGTTAGAGACGTGAAGACGGTGACTGTGTCTGTTATGTATGGAAGTCATATATTTATTTTCTATTTATTATTTTGCTGCGAAGCAGTTAAAATACAGTTAAGATACTTTATTTATATTTCCCACTTTATTTACTCTCTTCCTAATATTTTTAGAATTTAATAATATAGTTTAATGGTGGAATAAATACATCAATAATATAAAAAGTTATTGATAATGTAACCTAAATAAATAAAAATCATCACACTGACTATATAGAAAAATCAATCTGATATTTTAAATTACTTTTTAGAAAAATGAGGGTGATGTAATAATGCTATCACCTTTTCTGATATTTGGAAGAGCGCGCATTGTGGCGCTTATGATGCGGTAGGTAGTCTTGGATCATGTTGCTTTTGGATTTCGTTAGAATAATAATGCAATGCAATGAAGACAAATATTAATCACTTTACATTAAAATAATCATTCAATAATTAAAATTAATTTTTTAGAAAAAATTACTTTTCCATATTTTTGTAATACACTTTTATTATTAATTCTTTGACGTGCAACCTTCTCTTACTCTCCAATTAATTAATATATAACATTTAGAAAATTTCAAATCGATAAGTTCAATTTATTTTATATATATATATATATATATATATATATATAAGTGTAAACCATACTTTAAAAAGTTAATTTGTAGAATTGAATTAGATTTAAACTCTATTTATTAATATAGTATCGGAATATTTTAAAGTTATTGTGCTTACTTAGAGTTGAATCCTTCATCGGATGGAAAAAAAATATTGAAAAAATAAATAATCACATTACTCTCTTCTATTTTTCCAATTATTATTATTTTTGTCTCAAAATAAATAATATTTGATTTAAATCATTATTTGTATTTTTTTAAATTTTAATAAGATTCTTAGATTTTGATTCGTCTTAATTGTATTTTTTTTGTTTTCTAAATGTATAACAAATAAGTTTTTTTTTCTATTAATTTAAGTGAAACGACTTTGAACTTAATGAGTTATAATATTAGATTAATTACATTTTATTTGGTTTCAAAATTCACTTAAGTTAACGTGTTTAATATACACATTTTTAAGATGTTGTGTTTGTTCCAACATTTGAAGGTGCAGACTTTAAAAAAAGAGGTTACATTTTTTATTCTTGATTATTCAACTGAAGTATGTTCCATTCTTATTGTTGTTTATCTTGCACATGTCTCCTCTCATGGTAGTGGCTTGAGGAGGTTAGGTATAAAACTCATTTGCTACTTCATGTTGGAACAATTTTCCAAGAATTTAGGGAAACAAGATGAACAACAATGTAGACTTGATATAATCTTCTAGGCGTGAATACACACTTTCCTAAAAGCAATATTTCGTCCCTTATAAGAGTGAAGGGGACCACGAAATCCGCTTTTGAGATACAAAGAAGAAATACAACGATGATACTCACTCTTAGTATTAACGTTAAACAAGAATATGATTCTCAGGAATTGATTTGTGTGTTAAGAGAATGACCGAATTCTTTTTGAGTAGAGCACAGGATCCCTTTATATAGATGTTGATCAGGCATCTTTCAAATCCAAGAGATACCAGATTCTGATTAGTTACATTTCTTGATTGTAACTTTTCATGAATGATTGTAACTCTTCATGAATAATTGTAACACTTCATTGGTTATAACTCTTCATGAATAAATGTAACTTTTCATAAATCTGAAAATTGTCTCTAATACTCTTAAATTCCAACAATCCTCCACCATTTGAGAGTATTGTATAATTACTTAACACAAAACATCAATTTAATAATTGCAATCTTACACACAAATGAAAGTGTACATAGACTTGAACTTTCACTTAGTAGAATACACATTTCAGGAATTCGAATTTTATTGGTGTCGAAACGATTGAACCAACATAATGCATAGTGAAATCTTGAAGATACTCTACATATAAGATAAATTACATATTCTTATTATACTTGACACAATAGGGCCATGCGTCCATATCTATTCATAAGTGCAACAAAGTCATGCCCCCTTGACTTCTTGAAGCGGCCAAACTTCGCACTTACATAGGTTGATTTCTTAGGTAAACATGTTCCTGTGACAAAACATAATTTCAAGAAATCAATTAAGAATTAGTCAACCTCCTAAGCATCACAGATCTAAAGCACTCTTGAAATACTTATTTGTGCTTTCAATCATCAAATAAGAGATTTAATCTTATTGAACTTAAGACTCAATGTCATATTAAGCGTTAAGTTAAGATTCTCTTACTTGTGATTAATTGTGGGCTCCATTCCTATTCCAATTGTCATTCTGGAAATGGAATCTTTAGCCAATGCCTTAGTAAATCCATCAGCCAAATTTAACTTTGTTCGTACGAAATCTACTGTAATAACTCCATCTTTGATTAGTCCTTGGACATAACTATGTCTCACACCAATATGTCTTGATTTGCCATTGTATACTTGACTATAAGCCTTTGCCAATGTTGCAGCATTGTCACAATGTATTGCTATTGGTGATATTGGTTTTGGTAACAATGGTATTTCGAACATGAGATTCCTCAACCATTCGGCTTCCTTTCCTGCCGAGGCTAGAGCTATAAACTCTGAAGCCATAGTGGAATCTGTAATGCAAGTTTGTTTCTTGGACGACCAAGAAATTGCACCTCCCCCAAGGAGGAAAATCCAACCACTAGTTGAAGAGTGATCTTCTGCATTTGTAATCCAACTTGCATCAGAATATCCTTCCAAAACTGAAGGATAACTACTATATGTTAATCCATAATTAATAGTTTTCTTTAAATACTTAAGTACTCGACGTACTGCTTACCAATGTGATAAACTAGGATTGCTAGTATATCTACTCAATTTGCTCACTGCAAAAGCAATATCTGGCCTTGTACTTATCATTGCATACATTAAACATCCTATTACCCTTGCATATTCCAGTTGTGAAACTGCTTTACCACCATTTGGTAATATCTTTAAACTAGGATCCATAGGGGTTGAAGCAAGAGAGCATTCATAATTGTTGAATTTCTTGAGTACTTTCTCAATGTAATGAGATTGAGACAAAATTAATTTCTCATTTTCTCTCTTAATCTTTATACCCAGTATAACATCTGCTTCTCCCATATCCTTCATAGAGAAATAAGATGATAGAAATGTTTTGGTCAAATTAACTTGATCTAAATTTGTTCCAAAAATTAGCATATCATCAACATATAAGCAGATTATGACACCATTACCGTTGTTATCAAATTTACTATACACACACTTATCTGAGTTATTTATCTTGAAACCATTTGATAACACAACATCGTCAAACTTTTGGTGCCATTGTTTTGGTGCTTGTTTCAATCCATATAAGGATTTAATCAATTTACATACCTTGTATTCTTGGTTTTTCATAACAAAACCTTCTGGTTGTGTCATATACACTTCTTCTTCTAATTCTCCATTCAAGAATGCTGTCTTGACATCCATTTGATGAATTACAAGTTTATGAATTGCTGCAAGAGCAATTAATATCCTTATAGTGGAGATTCTAGCCACTGGTGCATATGTATCGAAATAATCGATTCCTGGTTTTTGTTTAAAACCTTGTGCCACTAAACGTGCCTTGAACTTATCAATAGTTCCATCAGCCTTCATTTTCCTTTTGAAAATCCATTTACATCCTATTGGCTTACACTTAGGAGGTAAGTCAACTAAGATCCATGTGTTATTTCCCAAGATAGATTCCATCTCATCATTAATTGCTTCTTTCCAGAAAGCTGCATCCTGAGACTTTATAGCCTCTTGATATGTTAATGGATCTTCTTCTATATTATAACAATATGAGAACTTTGTTAAGATACCATCTCTTGTACCTTCAACTAAATATACATGAAAATCTGAGCCAAAAGATTTCTCTTTTCTTGCCCTTTTGCTTCTTCTGAGTTGAGATGTACAAGCCTCACTCTGATTAAGAGTTTGATCATTTGATCCTTGATCAATTAAGTTTTGGTATAAACCTTCAATATTAGTTTTAGGAGTTAAATCCTTTGGACGAGGAATTGAAGAAAACCTCTTTTCATCAAATATTGCATCTCTTGATTCTATAATTGAATGAAGTGATACATAGTCATTTTGTTCTATTACATAGAATCTATATGCTTTGCTATATTCAGCATATCCTATGAAGATGCACTCAATTCCCCTTTCTCCCAATTTCTTGCGTTTGGGTTCTGGCACTTTTACAATTGCCCTACAACCCCAAATTTTGAAATAATTCAAATTTGGCTTTCTTTTATACCAAAGTTCATATGGGGTTACTTCATTCCTTTTCATTGGAACTCGATTTAGAATATAACAAGCTGTTAACACGGCTTCACCCCAAAATCCTTCACTTAATCCTGAATAGGACAGCATGGAGTTGACCATTTCTTCTAAGGTCCTATTCTTTCTTTCTGCTACACCATTTTGTTGTGGTGTATAAGCTGTAGTTGTTTCATGTATAATACCATAGATTGAAAATAAATTGGATCATAATATTCACCACCTTTATCCGTTCTCAATCTTTTAACTTTAACACTTACTTGTAACTCTACTTCATTTTTATAAAGTTTAAATTTTTCTAGGGCTTCATCCTTAGAAAACAAAAGATAAACATAACAATAACGAGAATGATCATCAATGAATGTTATTAAATATTTCTTATTTCCTAATGAAGGTGTATTATGGAAGTCACATAAGTCACTATGCACTAATTCAAGTAATGTTGAATTCCGTTCAATATTAGGAAAAGGATTTCTTGTTATCTTTGTCAACATACATGTTCTGCATTTTTCTATGTTCAAATCAAAAGGAGGAATTAAATCAAATTTAGACATTGAATATAATTTTCTATAATTAACATGTCCAAGACGAAAATGCCATAAAGAAGAATCATGATTCATAACATAAACAGAGTCTTTCACATTATTTATTACACTTAGTTTGAACATATTATTACAAAGATATCCTAGTCCAACAAATACACCACCCTTGGATAATATGAATTTATCAGATTCAAATACCAATTTAAATCCCAATCGATTCAAGATTATTCCAGACACTAAATTTCTTCTTAATTCTGGAGCATATAATACATCTCTTAAAACAAGTGATTTTCCAGAACTAAGTAATAATTCTACTTGTCCAATACCGAGGACTTTAGCCATAGAATCATTTCCCATGTAAAGAACTTCTCCATTGTCATTTTCTTTAAAAGTTTTGAATAAACAACGCTCTTTACAAACATGTCTTGAAGCCCCTGAATCGATCCACCATGAATCATCACTCTGCACACAGAAGATTTCAGAAATCATCTCCACAAAATTCAAAACAGAATTATGTGCAATTTGTGTACAATTACCTTTTTTCAGTTGGCCTTGGCTAGACTCGCCTTGACCCTGTTTACCGCCATTCTTGGCCATCTTCCTTTTCCAGATTGTGCAATCCCTCTTTAAATGACCAAGCTTGCCACATTCCCAACAATTTGCTTGTTGACTTTCTTTACCAAATTTTGGCTTTTTGTTTATCTTTCCTTTATGGAAATTATGAGGCCTTTTCTTGTTATTTGGTATTGTTTTTGTTTTTTCATCTTCCACCACATTAATAGTAGAAGAATTAGGATGATTGGAATCCTTTTGACCATCTTGCAGACGGATCCCTTCTTCTATCCGAAGATGAGCAGCCAATTGTTCAACATTCATATCATCTTTATTATGTTTTAGAGAATTTCTAACATCTTTCCAATTTGGTGGTAGTTTGTCAATTATAGAAGAAACAATGAATGTCTCATCCATTTCAATACTATGTTGCTTGAAACTTCCTAGGATTCTTTGGATTTCATGAAATTGTTCCATTATTGGTCTAGCATCAATCATTTTGTAATTATTAAAATTACTAACCAGGAATTTCTTGCTTGATGCATCTTCAGAAATGTATTTGCTTTCAAGTTGATCCCAAAGTTCTTTTGCAGAATCCACATATTGATATATGTCAAATAAAGGATCAGACATACCGTTCAGAATGTGACCACGACAGACATAATCATCATTCTCCCATTTGTTCCTTTTCCGTTGTTCCTCTAATGTCTCGTTTTCGCTTTCTTTGGGTTGGGGAGAACTTAGAACATATGCCACGTTTAGAGCCGAGAGAAGGAAATGCATCTTCTTTTGCCATCGTCGGAAACCAACACCTTCAAACTTGTCTAATTTGTGAAAGTTTGCAGACATCTCACGAATTGTTGTCATCTTAGAGAAAATATTGCTTTTAGACTGTTGGAACAATTTTCCAAGAATTTAGGGAAACAAGATGAACAACAATGTAGACTTGATATAATCTTCTAGGCGTGAATACACACTTTCCTAAAAGCAATATTTCGTCCCTTATAAGAGTGAAGGGGACCACGAAATCCGCTTTTGAGATACAAAGAAGAAATACAACGATGATACTCACTCTTAGTATTAACGTTAAACAAGAATATGATTCTCAGGAATTGATTTGTGTGTTAAGAGAATGACCGAATTCTTTTTGAGTAGAGCACAGGATCCCTTTATATAGATGTTGATCAGGCATCTTTCAAATCCAAGAGATACCAGATTCTGATTAGTTACATTTCTTGATTGTAACTTTTCATGAATGATTGTAACTCTTCATGAATAATTGTAACACTTCATTGGTTATAACTCTTCATGAATAAATGTAACTTTTCATAAATCTGAAAATTGTCTCTAATACTCTTAAATTCCAACAATCCTCCACCATTTGAGAGTATTGTATAATTACTTAACACAAAACATCAATTTAATAATTGCAATCTTACACACAAATGAAAGTGTACATAGACTTGAACTTTCACTTAGTAGAATACACATTTCAGGAATTCGAATTTTATTGGTGTCGAAACGATTGAACCAACATAATGCATAGTGAAATCTTGAAGATACTCTACATATAAGATAAATTACATATTCTTATTATACTTGACACAATAGGGCCATGCGTCCATATCTATTCATAAGTGCAACAAAGTCATGCCCCCTTGACTTCTTGAAGCGGCCAAACTTCGCACTTACATAGGTTGATTTCTTAGGTAAACATGTTCCTGTGACAAAACATAATTTCAAGAAATCAATTAAGAATTAGTCAACCTCCTAAGCATCACAGATCTAAAGCACTCTTGAAATACTTATTTGTGCTTTCAATCATCAAATAAGAGATTTAATCTTATTGAACTTAAGACTCAATGTCATATTAAGCGTTAAGTTAAGATTCTCTTACTTGTGATTAATTGTGGGCTCCATTCCTATTCCAATTGTCATTCTGGAAATGGAATCTTTAGCCAATGCCTTAGTAAATCCATCAGCCAAATTTAACTTTGTTCGTACGAAATCTACTGTAATAACTCCATCTTTGATTAGTCCTTGGACATAACTATGTCTCACACCAATATGTCTTGATTTGCCATTGTATACTTGACTATAAGCCTTTGCCAATGTTGCAGCATTGTCACAATGTATTGCTATTGGTGATATTGGTTTTGGTAACAATGGTATTTCGAACATGAGATTCCTCAACCATTCGGCTTCCTTTCCTGCCGAGGCTAGAGCTATAAACTCTGAAGCCATAGTGGAATCTGTAATGCAAGTTTGTTTCTTGGACGACCAAGAAATTGCACCTCCCCCAAGGAGGAAAATCCAACCACTAGTTGAAGAGTGATCTTCTGCATTTGTAATCCAACTTGCATCAGAATATCCTTCCAAAACTGAAGGATAACTACTATATGTTAATCCATAATTAATAGTTTTCTTTAAATACTTAAGTACTCGACGTACTGCTTACCAATGTGATAAACTAGGATTGCTAGTATATCTACTCAATTTGCTCACTGCAAAAGCAATATCTGGCCTTGTACTTATCATTGCATACATTAAACATCCTATTACCCTTGCATATTCCAGTTGTGAAACTGCTTTACCACCATTTGGTAATATCTTTAAACTAGGATCCATAGGGGTTGAAGCAAGAGAGCATTCATAATTGTTGAATTTCTTGAGTACTTTCTCAATGTAATGAGATTGAGACAAAAGTTCATTAGCATTTAATTGTTGAATTGTAACATTTATTTCACATGGAACTTCTACTTTAAATATAAATATAGACGAAAGTTCATTAGCATTTTACTTTTTACATTTTTTTCATTCCTTTTCCTTACTAATTTTTGAAGTTATTCTGAGAATTTATTCTATTATCGTTTTCTTTATTTGTGTATAGTTGATAATCTCAATTAATTAATTAAAATTATCTGTACTATAATTGTTAAACATTATAATATAATTCAATTTAGTTTATTTAAATCATTATGTAGTAAATAGTCTTATCTAATAATTTTAAAATTTTGGTTAAGTATTAGAATAATTTAGTTGATAGAGTTATGTATACCGAAGGTTTACTTCCTATTTTGGTCCCACTTTTCGTAGGGTCTGTTCAAATTGGTCCTACTTTTTTTCAAAAGTTCATTAAGATCCCACTTTTCGCAAAAACAATGCAAGTTAGTCCTTTTTGGTTACGGCGTTAAAAAACTAACGGCACAGCTGCCCAGCTGGAAGAAAACTGATGAGCTGTACGTTTTTTCGTTGACGTGGCACTAGATGGCTTCATCCGTTGACTACCAAATGGAACTTCTGGGACCTTCAGTCCTCTCTGGCAAAGTCCACCCCTTTAGGCTTCTCCGCCAACTACATAATCGGCAACTTCATCGTTTTTATCAGAGACACCGAACTCTCCCACAAGGTCTTCGCCAATGTCAGGCCCAACGCTTTCCACCTGGTAGGCCACCCCTTCGGCAAGAAGCTCTTCGGCGAACACAACCTTATCTACATGATGGGTCAAGAACACAAGAATCTCCGCCGTCGCATCGCCCCCAACTTCACCCCCAAAGCCCTCTCCACCTACACCGCTCGACGCCGTGAGCCGCTACGGTTCGATCAGGAGGGTTTCGCTCTCGTTCGGCTCGCACGACGGCGCCATCGACGATACCCTAGAGAGCTTCGGTGAGGTCGGCTCGAGTCGTTTCCACGAGCGAGGCGCGAGCCTCGGCGACGATTTGTTCGTCGATTTGGTGCGTCCCGAAGCGGTTCAGGATCTCAGGCAAATTATCGATCGCATGGTTAGGTCTGGTTATGAGAGAGAGTGTCTTCAGGTTTATAGCAGTGTCCGTCGCGACGCTCTGGATGAGTGTTTAGTCATTCTGGGTGTTGAGCGGTTGAGTATTGAAGAGGTTCAGAGGGTTGAGTGGAGAAGTTTGGATGAGAAGACGAAGAATTGGGTTCAGGCTGTGAAGGTTGTTGTTGGGGTTTTGTTGAGTGGTGAGAAGAGGCTGTGTGATGGTTTGTTTGGGGATTTGGATGACTTGAAGGAGATTTGTTTCAATGAGACTGCTAAGGGGTGTATTATGCAGTTACTGAATTTCGGCGAGGCTATTTCGATTTGTAAGCGCTCGCCAGAGAAGCTGTTTCGGATTTTGGACATGTATGAGGCTCTGAGGGATGCCATGCCTGATTTGCAGGCTATGGTTTCGGATGAGTTTGTGATTGGTGAGGCCAATGGAGTGCTGAGTGGACTTGGTGAGGCTGCCAAAGGGACTTTTGCTGAGTTTGAGAATTGTATTAGGACTGAAACTTCCAAAAAACCAGTCATAACTGGGGATGTTCACCCTTTGCCTCGTTATGTCATGAATTACCTCAAGTTGCTTGTGGATTATGGTGACCCTATGGATTCACTTCTGGAGATCAGCGAGGAGGATCTCCATCGGTTTAAAAATGATCTTGGTGGTGATGGTTCGCAGTTGGAGGCCATGTCACCCTTGGGGCAGCGGATTCTGTTGCTCATGTCTGAGCTTGAGTATAATCTTGAGGAGAAGTCGAGGCTGTATGAAGATAGTGCTATGCAGCAGGTGTTTTTGATGAACAATCTGTATTACCTAGTGCGGAAAGTGAAGGACTCGGATCTTGGGAAGGTCTTGGGGGATAATTGGATTCGGAAACGACGTGGTCAGATACGGCAGTATGCTACAGGGTATCTCAGAGCCTCTGGGAGCAGGGCCTTGTCTTGTTTGAAGGATGAAGGGATTGGAGGGAGCTCTAATAATGCGTCGAAGATGGCTTTGAAGGAGAGATTCAAAAGCTTCAATGCCTGCTTTGAAGAAATTTATAGGGTTCAGACTGCTTGGAAGGTACCGGACGATCAACTTCGAGAGGAGCTGCGGATATCTATATCGGAGAAGGTGATTCCTGCATATCGCTCTTTTGTGGGTAGATTTAGGAGTCAGCTAGAGGGAAGGCATGCGGGGAAATACATCAAGTATACACCAGAGGATCTAGAGACCTATCTATTAGATTTATTTGAAGGATCCCCTGCTGTATTGCATCACATAAGGAGGAAAAGTACATAGTACATTATAAGATCTTTTAGCTGGTGAACTCATTTTATGAGGATTACTTGAAAACGGTTTCCTGTGTCATGTGTATTTCTACTTGGATAGGTCTTTATTTTACAGGTCTTTATGTTAGAATGGGATTTTGTGAAATTCAAGTCTTCTCCTGGGCTCGTGAGGTAGTGAGGTTCCGGCCGCCGGCGACGTTGGTGTCGCATATCGCGGCGGAGAGGTTCGCGCTGACGGAGTCGTACACGATACCGAAGGGGGCGATCGTGTTCCCGTCGGCATTCGAGTCGTCGTTTCAGGGGTTCAGTGAACCGGAGCGGTTCGACCCGGAGCCCTTTCACAGGCTTTACTTTTCCTTCTCATTCATCGCATGCAGCCAATGGAGGAAGCCATCTAGTGCCACGTCAAAAAAAAAAATGTACATCTCATCAGTTTTCTTCCAGCTGGGCAGCTGTGCCGTTAGTTTTTTAACACCGTAACAAAAAAAGACTAACTTGCACCGTTTTTGTGAAAAGTGGGATCTTAGTGAACTTTTGAAAAAAAGTAGGACCAATTTGAACAGACCCTACGAAAAGTGGGAACAAAATAGGAATTAAACCTATACCGGAAAGTATAGGTATGAATTAACAGAGTTTTGAAGGTATATGAATTAATAAAAGAGTAGTTGTATGATAGTACATTAGTGGAAGACCTTTTTAGAGTAAAAGGAGACAACGTTGGAACTTGGGTATACCTGATTGTGACTCTAATTATTATTCTGGAACTTTGTCCACTTCTCATGCTCTCGACTTCTATTTGTTTTATTTACAGAGACAAGCTAGCAAACATGTTTGCCTGAACAAATACCTAAATTAAATAAATGTTGTACTTTTTTAAATAAAATATTTTCTTAATGCTTTTATATATAAAATAGCATCACTTTTAAATATGACACTTTTAATTTAAAACATCAATAATCTTATTGAACGTAAACTTGTATACAGGTAATAAGATACTAGCCATAGTTGAGAGTTTTTATAATTTGAAAATGGATTTTTCTTTTTTGAGAAAAGAGATTCATCTAAAAAATTATTTAATGTTTAAGTTAGTAAGAAAATTAAGATTTTTGTAGATATGATAAGTATAATGTTTATCGAGAGAAAATTTTGTAAAAATTAATAATTGTATTTATAAAATTAATATAAATCATAAATTTATACTTTTATTAAAATAATAATTATATAATAATAATATAATAAATAATTATTATTATACTAAATTGTTAAAGATTTAGTTATAATATGTGAATATAATTAAATAAACGTGTTTGGATTGTTTTATAATAAAAAAATTAAAATTTTTATTAAGGTATGTTTTTTAATATGTTTAAACTATTAGGAAGATCTATGTTTAAAGTGAGAGATAATTTATGATATAAAGGAAACTAAGTGGTTTATCAAATTTCAAATTAATATGATTACAGAAAGAGTGCGTTGGTTAAAGAAGAGCTTTTTGACAGCGTAGTTTGATCAGACATGGGAATTCGGCGTCCGTGTGGACCCAATGGGACAGTCCTAATGGAGTTATAGAAATCACTTATTCTGCATTTTTATTCTTTCCCTTTTCCGTATTCAAAAGGGTTATTTATTACTATCTTTCTCTTCGCCATATTTACAATCCGAAAATAGTTATGAAAAATAAACAACAATAAAGAATTCCTCAAGATTAGGGTTGGGCACAATTCACTTAAAAATCATAAACTATAGTTTATCTGTACTGTTTTGTACCTAAATAAACTTAAACTATTTTTACTAAATCCAATTATATTGTTTAATAGTTCAATCTAAAAATACTGAACTTATTATATAGTTAATTGTTAACCGGGGTTAATTGGAGTTTAGGTCATTCACTGTAACAATTTTCTGCTCATCCCCTTACATTCCATTACATTCCTTCTTTCAACTCGCCCATTGGAATCTTGTCGCTGTTGAACGTTGTCGTCGAAGGTTTGTCGCCGCCGTTGAAGACTTTTCCGTACTCTGTCATCGCCGAACTGTCGAAGGCTCTACACGGTTCGCCGCTGTCGAAGACTCGTAGCCGTTGAAGGCTCACCACCATCGAAGGTTTTTCCGCTTTTTGTCGTCACCTCCTAACTGTTGAAGGCTCTACCACCATTTCACTCTAAGGTGCTAATGTTTTTTCATTTCTCTTTCAAAAGGGATAAATAAAATTGGAAAGCGATGCACTCATGAGGGTGTATTCATCTGGGATGATCCTAGTGGTGGTAACACTTGATTTTCTTCTGGATTTTGTGGGAGCTTTAATTATTTAGAAAATTTTGATTTTATTTGCTTTTTTTGGATAAGGATAGATTTTGTGAATGAATGGTGTATTTGGTTGAGATGCATGACATACCTTTGTACAATTAACTAGAGAAAATTACTAAAAGATGTAGTTCCTCGTATATTTCGAGAATCTGGATTTGTGAATGATGAGTCATATTCATCTGACAAGGATGAGTAATAATTTGCTGTGAGATGCAATTTGGTTCATTGTAAAGGAAGAGCAGTGTGGTATGCTACAGTTCAGTGGTAATACACAAAGAGGAAGAAAGATGGAATGGAATGGGAGTGAGTAGAAGTGATATTAAATAGCCAAAGGGAGAGCAAAATTATTTGTTTTTTGGTAAAGGGAGAGTAGCATTGGCAGCATATTTTGTTCAATGGAGAGCAGTATACACAACATTTTTTATTTATAGAAGAGAGGCAGTCATGACTCAGTAGTTTTTAGGCTTAGATTTGTATGGGGTTACTTGATGGTTTTTAGGCAATGGAGTGAGCTGGGTTAAGTAATTAGGCTTTGAAGGAAAAAATGGGCTTAAATTATGGGATTATATTGTGACTGCCAAGCTTTTAAATTGGTATAAAGCAAGTTGAAATAAATCTTATAGGAGAAAAGTTTCTTAAAGCACTGAGATTTGAATGTGCATTTGGTTTGGATTTTGTTGAAAGTTGAATTGAATAATGAAGGTAGGAGAGTTTGTTGAGCGTTATCTCATATATAATAGAGCAGATTATAATTAGCATAGCTCTCTGCAAAATTAAATGAAGTTGCAGAATTAAATGAAGTCAAAGGGGAGTAATAAGATGGAACAATGATAATATGAAAATGGTGTGGGCTACATAGGATATAGAGAGATGTAGTGTAACAGATTGGAAGGTATATATAGTGTTAATGTGTATGTTTTCTCACCGTGATCCCAGGAAAAGCGGATATGCATATGTGTTCATTAAGAATCTTGATGTATCAGTAGATAACAAGACACTGTATGACACTTTTGCTGCCTTTGGAACTGTGCTATCTAGTAAGGTAGCGGTTGATGAGAATGGTCAATCAAAAGGGTATGGATTTGTGCACTTTGACAATGACGAGTCTGCTCAGAATGCTATCAAAAATTTAACGGCATGTTAATAAATGATAATAAATGTTGCAGTAGCTCGGCGAAAGGAAGAAAGGAAGTCTAATTTACAGGTGATTGTGTGCTTGTTTTTAAATTTTGAATTAATCTTGTTTTAAATTTGTATGAATCTTGTTTTAGCCTTTTATAATATATATTCTTTTACTGTATTCAGGCCCAGTTTTCTCATATGCAAATTGCACCTTTCTCTGCTGGCATTACTGGATACCATCCAGCTTATTTTGGTCCAGGAACACGTGGGTTTGTCTCACCTCAGGCAACAGGCTATGGTTTTCAACCTCATGTCTTGCCACAAAGCATGTCTTGCCACAAAGCATGTGTGGTTTAGAGTGGTTTTAATTATCAGTGATAACTGTTAGAGTGATTTGTATTGTAGAAGTGTCAAATACTTTAATAGCAGTACCAAAACTGTTTTCACAAAACAGTTTACTGAACTGTATTGGAGTTAACTGAACTAAAAAATAGTCCAGTTCAGTTTTTTTGAACTATTTTTTAGTTCAGTTCAATTTTTTTGAACTATTTTATAGTTAATTGTAATAGGTTTATAGTGCAGTGCAAATAGTGCAGTTTGCCCACCCCTACTCAAGATTAGATACAGAGATTAATCAGATTTCTAAAATATATGTCGATATAATAAATTAAGTAATACTTTCTGTACTTGTTATCTTGTGTCCCAAAATTGAGATGAAACATTTTAAAACCTAATTAACATTTTTGGTCATAATATAATTATTATGTCATAACAATGAGTGTGTTATGAAACCATGAATATTTGGAATAGTTAGATATGTAACATCTTACTAGTAAGGAAGATTGTGACTATTGATTTATTCTTCTTTATTTATAAATATGTGGTAAGTCACTCGTATAAATTTGAGTAGCTTCTAGCACTATAATCACATTAAAGTGAGTTTCTCACCTTGGTCCAATGAGTTTTTTTTGTTAAGGATGTATTGCTTCGATGATGTCAAATGACTTATTGAATTCCACTATAGGATTGTAAACCTGAAGACTAGTTTTTAGCTGACAAATAGGATTCAAGTTAGTTACGGATCAGACATTAATGAAGTGAGAAAAATTAAAGTAAGTAGTAGTTGAGTCCTCAAGTTCATTAAAAAAGATTTGGTGGTCAACTTGTCTAAATCAAATTAAAAATTTTCAAAGTAAGAATGTTGAGTGTCCTATTGAGGTGTTGTAAGATCTTTGAAAATATTTGTAAGTCAGATACTAGAAAAAAAAAAGTAAATAGTGAATAGTAAATTGTGAATAGTAAAAAGTGAATAGTAAAAAAAAATATTTTTGGAAAGGATAAGTGTTCCACGTAGCTTTGAGATCAGAATTCATCCAATTGCAAATAAAAAATTATTTTTGTAATAGTAAAATGAATAAAAAAAATGAATAGTTAAAATGAATAGTAAATGTTTTTGCTATAAATAGTCAAGGGGGGAGGCTGAAAAATTTACACCAAAGAACTTAGAAATATTTTGAGAGAAGAGAGTTGGAAGAATTTCTAACTTTTGCAAAAGGGGGTATTCTGCAAGTTTTCAGAGAACGAGGAAATTAAGTCTGTAATAGAGGTAAGGGAAGCCACTCTTATACTTTGCTTTGCTCAAATCCTAAATCTTGAATATGTAGTATTTTGTTGTTGTATGGTCTTGAATTTTGAATGAGAACATTTATTTGTTTCTTTTGTATTTTTGGAAGGACGAGAAGTTGTCTAACCGGCTCTGCCAGATTCAACTTCTTGTTTCCCCACACCTTTTATTTCTTATTTATATTGTATTTTTGGAAGGATGAGAAGTTGTCTAACCGGCTCTGCCAGATTCAACTTCTTGTTTCCCCACACCTTTTATTTCTTATTTATATTGTATTTTTGGAAGGATGAGAAGTTGTCTAACCGGCTCTGCCAGATTCAACTTCTTGTTTCCCCAAAGCTTTGGTTGTTTCTTATATCTTTTGTATTTTTGGAAGGACGAGAGGTAGTCTAACCGGCTCTGCCAGATTCAACTTCTTGTTTCCCCACACCTTTATTTCTTATTTATATTGTATTTTTGGAAGGATGAGAAGTTGTCTAACCGGCTCTGCCAGATTCAACTTCTTGTTTCCCCAAAGCTTTGGTTGTTTCTTATATCTTTTGTATTTTTGGAAGGACGAGAAGTTGTCTAACCGGCTCTGCCAGATTCAACTTCTTGTTTCCCCACACCTTTTATTTCTTATTTATATTGTATTTTTGGAAGGACGAGAAGTTGTCTAACCGGCTCTGCCAGATTCAACTTCTTGTTTCCCCAAACCTTTTATTTCTTATTTATATTGTATTTTTGGAAGGATGAGAAGTTGTCTAACCGGCTCTGCCAGATTCAACTTCTTGTTTCCCCTGAATTTTTATATTAATATTATTTTGATGGTAATAAGAGCTAATTATTTTTGTATGTATTTATTTTATAAAATATTTGCATATGAATATTGAACTGGTGTGCTCTTGTGAAACTATTTCATGACTTTTATTATATTGGGTGTGATAACTGAAACTGTGAAATTGTACATGTTGTGATGTGATGAATTTAATTTGTTTTGAATGAGTTTGTTGGCTGAAATTGATCTTGTTGGAAGGTCTGAAGTAAGGGTTCTGTAAAAGCTTGTATATGGGTATGAAATAAATGTATAGATATTGTTTGAGGTTGCTGTGAGAGGAAGTGAAAATATTAAAATTTGGCATTTCAAATTTATAGCATAAGAGAACATGGTAGATAATTTAAATAAATCAATTGTTAATTATTGAGGGCCCTTCTTTGTTGGTAGGATAGAGGAACCTTAAAAACCTGAGTTGGCACATCCCTGATCATAGAGCAGCCCTGGCCTGGTCCAGTCAGTTGTGACTAGTCATATGTGCTGGCGTCGAAGGTGAGTTTGATGCGTTCAGACATCTGGGTCCTCTCCGGTGACCAATTGGGGTAAAGAAAAATCTCTACTAGGATGAAAATAAAATAAAACAAGTTGATTGTAGATGCATAATATTATCATGGTAAAAATATCATATATATTTTATTTATCATTACATTGAGCCCAGACTTTAGTATGTAGTTCCTAAGATATGTTGATATATTTTGGTTGATCCATGATCTTTGTTTGGTGAAAATATGTTGAGTTATACTCGTTATGGGCAAAATGAGTTTATAATATGAAGCATGATATCTGGCAATATGTTTAATTTATTGATACCAAAACGGGTTATTATGAATTTATGATTAAAGAATGAACATGATTGAGTTAGGTGGATAAGAGGGTATGAATTGTTGATTTTATGAAATGTTGGAATGGATATGAGAAATCATTACTTATGAAATGATGTTTACTACCGGGAGTAGTATGTTCGAATTATACCATGAGAGTTTGGTATGAGCAAAGTAACACCTGAGGTTTATGAAAGCAGGCAGAAAGTGGTCTGACCATAAGGCTTTGACATAAACATATGATTCGTAAGTTTTATAGAAGCAGACAGAGAGGGGTCTGTCCATAAGGCTTCAGAAAGTAAGACATAGTATATAAGTGAGGCTTAAGGAAGCAGGCAGAAAGCGGTCTGACCATAAGGCTTCGTGAGTAAGCATGGTACACTTGTAAGGTTTATGGAAATGAGAAAGATGATTTTGATAATGATGAATTAATGATATCGGAATAATGATATTTTATCAATTACAGAAATACATGATGATAATATTTTTATTACAAGTTTAATGATTTTATGATATGGTTGGCTTACCCTTATTTGTTTGTACTATGATCATATAACTCATGTTATATGTGATTAGATAATGTTGCAGATGCGGTTGAAAAAGCTTAGAGATGAGAGAGATGCGGGGAAAAACTTTCAGGGATTTTTGTAAAAAGAATAAATTTGTATTGGGGAGATTATGTTGTGTAAAACTTATAAGTTGAAATTTCAGTGATGAAGACTATATTGTTTAAAGTTTGTTTGGTATTGTACTTTGGAGTAATTGAAATAAAGTTTGATTGTTTATATGAGATATCAAATTAATTTAGTCTCTACTATCAGTAATACCCTTTATATTATTTTGGATGTTACAGGTGTGTTATGGAAAAGTTGGGTTACTGTAATCTAAAGATAAAGAGAAGAAAAATAAAGTTGATCTAAGCGATTTAGAGTAAAATCTAACTATGTCCTTTTAAAAACAAGTTAAAATACATAGGAAGTAATTATTGAATAGAAAATTTCCAAATCTTTTTGCAAAACTTCATCTAATTAACGTGAATAGATGAAGTTTTTTATACTTGACAGACACATTGTCAAGCAATCTTCTTAAGAATAACATCTGATGAACAATATTAAACACATCTTAAAGTTTGACAAATGCATGTTCGAAATTACTTTTTAAAATATATTTTTGCTAAACTCTTCTTTTTATGTTAAACACAAATTAATAACATGCAATCTAAAAATATGAGAGAGTACAGGTATTTACACACGTTATTTTTATATCAATTTGTCTAATATCTCATTATACATTCAATTCTTATAAACAATATCATGTTTCCATTAATGCATACTAAGATTCCAAGTTATAAAGAAATTATTATTTAGACCCAACCACTTTTGACTAAATGTAAATATTATTAAGAACACGATTACTCTTGGCTAAGATTGAGTATTCATTGGAACACATTCCTAACTAAAACCAAGTACTTTTTGAAATGCAACCACTCATAGTTAAATTGCAAGTATTGTTTCAACTCAAGCACTTTTGGACAAGCATTAGTTCTTTGAATCCAACCATTCTTTCTAAACCACTTTGATTTCAACGGGTGTGATCTAAAATATCGCAAAATTTTCTCACTAAAAGAGATAAACTTCCTAAGATAAACATAATATGATAAACACTCTTTTACATTACTCTCAAACATAAAAAATGTTTTCCTCACAAAGTAAGACTTATGAATGTTTAATGTTACAAGAGTTTGTTCTCATTCTTCAAAGAGTTATACATTAGTGCAGCGAAGGGAAACGATCGCGGTTGTTTTTAAATTTACGTCGCGATTTTAGAATAGCGACATATACGGGCGAGGTAAAAAGTCTGGGACTTTAGGCCGCGGTTACAACCGCGGTAATAACCTAGGGATATGACAATGGTTCTATCTTGAACCGCGGCCAAAATCCTTTTTTTTTTAATTTTCGTGTAACCTTTGGCCGTGGTTCCAACCGCGGTAATAACCTGGGGATATGACAACGGTTTCTGCTGGAACCGCGGGCAAAACCTTTTTCTTAAAAAAAAATTTCGTCTAACCTTTGGCCTCGGTTGTGGCTGAACTGAAGCCATAGGTAGACTTTCTACCCAATGAACTGCTTGTCTCAGATGTTTTGGAGGAGACTTGTGCAATGAGCAGAACCACAAAGCATAACTCTCATGTACAGAAATAACAAGTAATTGTCAATGGCGCATGAGATTTATAATAACTTAATTATTATACATTAAAATCACATATGGAACTTTATTATGTTAACAAAGTTTACTTACCTAGATATATAAGGAATAAAAATTATATTCTTCCTTCTTGCAAATATGCTTGTGAGATAAGTTGTGATCTCATCAAAATCATTTGTTTCGTGAATGACTTGGGGATCAATGAACCCATAGACATCATTGTACCCCAAGTTGTTACTGACACCAAACATATACCTGAAATAAAAAATTACCTTTGATATAAGTATACTTGATATATAAATCAATTTTATATAAATAATTGCTCATAGACTTATATCATCCATAATTGAACTAATGTAATATTCAACTCTTCTGTTCCCGACGCAAGCTCTCTGACATCATATTCTGACATCATATATTCTACAAAATTACAAGACAAAAAAAAGTATTCATCATTCAATGACAAATTAAGGTTAATTCAATTCAATCATAGAATCATTAAATAAAAAAGAACATTAAAATAATCACATATATTCAACATAAAAATAACATTGTAAAATAAAAAAATTAAACCTTAAAATCATACCATCATACAAAATTATACAATCATACAAAATTATTCAATGATACAAAATTATATAATCATTCAATCACATATTCAATCATACAAAATTATACAATCTTATAAAAGTAAAATTTAAACATTAATATAAGAACCTGATAGTGTGAAAAGCCAATAATGATGGACAACCCGCGATCAAAACGCTAGAAAATTCAACTCTAAAAAAATTCAAACCTGCAAAATATACAAACAAATATTAGTTTTAGAAACAAAAACAAACATCAAAACGCAATTTACCTCTAAGGGGAAGAATCGAAAAAACCAAATCAGAAAGACGTTTCGAACAATTTTGATTGGTTGAAAATCTTCCTCAACGTTGAAAATGGCCACAACACCGAACAAAAATGGAAGCAAAGTCGCGTGCTAGAGGAAGGAAGATGGAGGCTCTTTGAAACTATTTGTGCAAAGGAAGACGATGACATTGTTCCTTTGCGTTTTATTTTTTTAACCTAGGCAAGGTTACTACCTCGGTTCATTGAGTAACCAAGGTAATAAAGAGGATATGGCCTCGGTTCCCCACTTAACCGAGGCCTATTCTCCTGAAAAAAAAAATACATCTGAAATGACAATTTTGAAATCTTTTCAAACTTTATGTCGCGGTTCATCGCCAAACCGCGGCCTGTTCCCTGACGCTTACCTGCCCCCATTTATTGCAGGAGTGCCACGTGGGGAAAGTCAAAATTTGACAGGGGGTTTATGCCTTGGTTCATAGGGCAACCGCGGTCTGTTCGCTAACCTTTATGGTGTTCAGACTGCAGTAGGGAATGTCAGAATTTGACAGAGGGTTTTATGCCTCGATTCAAAGGGGAACCATGGCCTATTCCCTGATGGTTACCTACCCCCATTTATTGCAGGAGTGCCATGTTGGGAAAGTCAGAATTTGAGAGGGGTTTTATGCCTCGCTTGTTTGGGTAACTGAGACTGTATACCACCTATGGTTGCGGTTGTAGAGGAACCACGATATATACGTTAACGAGAATTTCAAAAATGTCATCGTGCCAACTTATGATTTGATTTCTTGTCAATCAATGCATAATAGGCTCGTTAAAAAACCATATTTTTACTAGTGATATCAACATTCCTTCTCTGCAAATATGTTTTTTTATATAAAGTTGAGAAGAAAATAATTGTTACAAATCCTTTGGAGTCAAGAGTTTGTTCTCTTTCTTGAAAGAGTTGTATCAACATTCCTTCTCTAAAAAGATGTTTTTTTATGTAAAGTTGAGAAGAAAATAATCATTGCAAATCCTTTTGAGCCATTGTGAGACAAATTGAAGTTCTTCTTCTTGAATTATTGTTTATCCACACTCAGGCTCATGAATGCATTAAATGTTTTTCGTTTAGCATAAATGCAAGTGGCTTATTAACTCGACTTGTTTGGAATATGACATGGCTATCATGTCTACACAAGTAACATAATTGACTAATTCCATAACAATAAGATTCTTTTTTTCCTTGAAAATTTGTTTACATATGGATTAACTTTAGAAATTCTTTTGTAAAAGATCTTGATGTAAGCATGCCATTGCCATAAGAATAAAATTTTGTCCAAGTATAAAATAAGCATTTATAAATCTTCAATGTCTATTATGAAATGTTCAAAACTTATTGTTTCTCACAAAATATACTCGCTTGTGTTTGCTCAAGGAAAAGCTTATAAGATAAAGTATTCTTGTTAGATGAAAAATATAAAAAAAAAACACTTGTGTTTCTGCAGCCATACTAATATCCTTGTTAGGCTAAATATGACACTTACATATGATGAAACTTGATGCTTATTTTTTAATACTTTGTGGCTTGAGTACAAAATTCAAACCAACTAAGAGTCTAATGAACTTTGATCTAAATCCTAAGGTTTTCATTAAGAGGTTGTGTTACCAATGAGGAGCATTGGTTTCCTGAAGATATTATAGTTTTGATGATGTTACAAGATGAAGACTTGAAGACTCTTGTTGTAGTTTCTTTAAAAACATTTTGTAGAATCAATTGTATATGAATAACTCTGTTTATGTAAAAACACTTAGAAGTTTTCTTGTTTAGAAGATGTTTGCACAAATAATCGATTATTTGGTGTAATAATTGATTATCACGAGCCTATTTGGAAAACAATTGTTTACGCAAATAATCGATTATCACTGTTAGATTTAATATTTCCCAGGTTGCGCAAATAATCGATTATAACTAATGATAATAGATTATATTAGGCAGTTGGAAGTTGTCTTTTCATTTTATGAACCTTGGGTTATAAATAGTGTTTTCGATAGCTCTTAGGATACAACTTTTCATTTGAGAGTATTAGAGTTGTGTGCCTAAGGGAAGCTCTCTATGAGTGAAAAGGAAACTAAGTCATTTGAGAATACAAAATTTTTCTGAGGAAGTTCTCAAGTGTTAGTGTGCTCATATCAAATCTTGTGAATAGGATAAATTTGCGCTTAGTGGGTCTAAGGTCGAAGCGATTCTCTTCAAGTTGATTGAGCAGGTTCTTTTGTTCGTTTATCGAAGGAAGGTGTTTTCTGTTCTTAGTCTTTATTCCATCCTATTGTAATTTGTGAACAATATTTTAGTGAAAAGTTAATCATTGTTTATAGTGATTAACTGCTGGACGTAAAATCTTTTGATTTAAACCAAGATAAAATATTTTGTGTGATCTTCTTTTACTCTGTTCTTGTTATTTTCCAACTGTTCGATAAAAGTTCTAAGAGAAAAACACAATTTTTAAAAGAACCATTTTTGTCTTGGATATTGACCGTAACACAACTCTTTCAGTTGCGCGAGACGTTGATACCTACAATTGGTATCAGAGATTGCTTTGATAGTTTTTCATGTTTTTCAAAAATGGGCGGTCATAACCAAATGTATGCTGAGGGTGCTTCTATTGATAGACCACCTTTGTTTACAGGGGAAAATTATTCGTTTTGGAAAATAAGAATGCAAATATTTTTAGAGTCTATTAATAGGGGTATTTGGAAAGTTGTTTTGAATGGTCCTATTATTCGTACTGTAAATTTGAATGGTGGAGAGCAAGAAAATCCATATTTTTCATGGACTGCTGAAGAAAACATATGAGCTCATTTTGATATAAAAGGTCGTAATATAATATCCTCTGTTTTGGTATTAGACGAATTTTACAGGATCTCAGTGTACAAAACGACTCAGGAGATGTGAGAAGTTCTTCAAGTAACCTATGAAGAAACCAACAATGTAAAGCGTGCTAGGGAGAACACCCTGATACAGGAGTATGAGATGTTCAGGATGCAATATGGTGAAACCATTGTTGATGAACAACGCTTCACACATATCGTCAACCATCATTTTGGTTTAGGTATAAAATTTGACATTGACGAATTAAATGTTAAAATTATGAAATCTTTGAACAGGACGTGGCAGCCAAAGGTTACTATGATAACTGAGTCTCAGGACTTGACGTCCATGTCTATGGCTGTGCTTTTTGGAAAGTTGAGAGAGCAAAAACTTGAATTGAATAGATAAAGTGTTGAGGAAGCCCAAGGAAAGAAGATAATCAAAATTGAAAATTCAAAAGGCAAGAGTTCAGAAAAGGATGACGAATCTAAAAATGAAGACTCAGATGATGAAAATATGAGTCACATGATTAGAAAATTCTTCAAGTTCATGAAATCTAAAGGTAAGGAAAAAATTAAAAATGATAGGAAAAAAAAAACAACGATCTTCTTTGAATTATAGGTGTTATGGTTGCGGAGAAAAAAGACACGTTAATGCAGATTATCCAAACCTCAAAAAGGGTGAAGAAAATAAGTCTTTCAAGGAAAAGAATGCTTACATTGCTTAGAAATAAAATGACTCAAGCTCAACTAGTTCAAGTGTTTCCAGTGAAGAAGCCAACTTGTATTTAATAGTTAATATTGATGACACTGCAAGCCAAGTAAGTTCTTCTAATTCTGAAACTTCTGAAATTGACTTGCAAAAAGCTTTTCTTGAATTGCTAAATGAATTTGAAAAATTTGATGCTGCTCATAAAAATTTGAAAAATGAGTTTAAGGATTTGAGAATTAAATATGAGAAGGCATTGGATGAGGAAGTTATTTTAACAAATAAAATCTGTAATTTAGAAATGAAAGAGTCTTCAACTGTTGAACATCCTATTGAATGTCTTTCATGTAAAAGTCACATGCTTGATATTGATATTCTTGAAAATTTGCTTGAAGTAGCAACCAAAAACAATAATGTTGAAATGTCTATACCTCTTAAAAAAGTTTATAAAAATAAAAGTGTTTTTAAAAGTAGGAACCAAATTAAAAGAACTCATAGGGTATAAGTTGAAAAAGTTGTCTTATATAGAAATTTAAATTTTATCACATGTTTTTACCGTATGAAAAAAGGGAACTCTTCTAACAAATGTAGAATCAAACATTTTGATGTTCTTAATGAAAAATATGCTTGGATTCCTGTTATAAAGTAATTTGACTCTAACCTCAAAGCACCCAAATGAGGTTATGGGACCAAAACTTTATTGTTTTGTTTTTCAAGTTAAATTTTCAAAAGGAAAAGAAAGTTCAATGGTATCCTAGTAACTTTTAAGAGTTTTGAAAGTAATTTATGAATGCTAGATGTGTGTTAGGTTGAAAATTTTGCCCAAATTTACGTTTTTCAGAAATTAACGTAAATAATCGATTATCAAGGGTAATGATTGATTATCTTAGTCTCAAAATATGAATTTTGACAATTTAGCTCACAAATAATCAATTATTTAAAGTGATAATTGATTATTTTAAGTTAAAATATAAAGAAAAAAAAATTTTAATTTTTTTTTAGTATTTGTTTTTTATTTTAAGAAGAATATTACATTTAGGGGAGTAATATTTTTAAAGGACCTAAATTCTTTTTAAGTTAATTAATTTAGGAAGAACATAAAAAGTATATGATCTTTTGAATATGATAAAAAAAGAGGGAGAAATTTTTTATTGATATCTTTAACCTCTTGATTATCCTCCAACCCTCCTTTCTAAGTCTTAATTGTATTTCTTGATTAGAGTTGAATTTCCATTTTGTAATTCATGATGTATTTTGCTCTTTCATGTTATAAAAATTTAAATTTTACTCTATTTTGAAATGCATTTATTCTTTTGTTGAGGGGGAGCAACATTTGAGGGGGAGTATTTATTTTTACTTTTGCTTATGATTAAAAATGGGGGAAAACTTCTAATTAGTACAGTTATTACTAACATGTTTATATGTTTGTAAGTTTGAAATCTATGCAAGAAATTAGAAATGTTGAGATTGTTGATAGGGGAGCACTGATTTAGCTGAACCTACAATCCTAGTAATATATGAGTTTTTTATGATGACAACGCATAATTAATAACACATATGTATTATGTGTTACATGTTCTATGCTTACATGTTATATGTGTATATTAGAACATGATTGTGTTGTTGTTGTGTTGTTCATTGCATTTTATTGTGTTATATATGTGATTTTATACATGAATGTATAACACATGTTTTTGGATAAGAAAAACCACAAGCACTAATGTTGGATTTTAATTGTGTGACAAAACAACAGTTTTAAGTCGATTATGTTATGGGGTGAATCGATTAAAACTCGTGTCTTTGCACAAATTTTTTTCAAGTGTGCTGTGAGAGTTTTTCAAAGAGAAAAGTTTTCAAAACTTTGCTAAACATTGTTGAATAATCGATTGCATGCAATATGTATTCGATTAAGTTTTTTACTGTTTTGAAATCTGTTAATGCTTGATATAACTATCACAACGACTATAATTTTAAATGTGTTGACCAAGCATTAAATGCTACTCGACTACATTAATTGTGAATTCAATTAATTGCTTTGACTGCTACTAACTATTATAACTGAATTTGTGTATTCGATTACATTAGTAGCGAAGTCGATTATATTATGTCTGATACAATTTTATCTATATATTGACACAAATTTGATTTCTGTAAAAACTTTTATGATTCTAACATTTTCATATTCTTTTGCAGAAAAGTGTAAAGCTTACAGAAAGAGGAAAAACTCCAAGAAAGTAGTTTGACCGTGGTGATAAATTACTTGTGATTTCTTGAAGAGCAAGATTGTTGAGTTTCAAAGTTTGATCTATCTGCACATTTGGGTGTCTACTACAAGATCATGTTCTACAATCTACTGAAGATTGGGTTGAGTTCCCTATTGTGATTACAGGAAGAATGACGTGCTGCATTCTTGACTTTGAGGGTTCCTCAAAGGGGTTAGGCTGCAGGAGAGGGGATTTTAGCTGCTAGTCTGTTTATGTACTGCCTATATTTTGATTAGAGGGTTAGAGAGGTGTTTTATATTTTTGACGTGAGGTTTTTATAAAAACCTTGTTGTAAAAACCTTGTTGTAAAAACCTTGATCATTATAGTGCATTGGCTTCCTGTGGTTGGAAGGACATTAGATGTAGGCTTGGCCGAACTAGTATAAAAACTCAGTATTTGATCTTTCTTATCCCTACTCTTTTACATTCAATCGATTATACTTTATACTCATTCGATTAAATTTTCACTGCATTAAAAATCTTTTAACTTGCGTTTCAAGAAAAGTACAAAGGCATCTCTTTTGGTAAAAGAGATTTTGAAAGTTTTAAATTTTATACTTCACTAATTCAACCTCCCTCTTGGTATGAGAAATTGAGTCATTCTATTTTAACAAGAAATGCTTTTAAATAAGAGATTTTTTATCATCGTCGAAAAGAGGGAGATTGTTACCAATGAGGAACATTGTTTCTTGAAGATATTATAGTTTTGATGATGTTACATGATGAAGACTTGAAGATTGTTGTTGTAGTTTCTTTAAAAGCATTTTATAGAATCAATTGTATAGGAATAACTCTATTTATGTAAAAACACTTAAAAAGTTTTCCTGTTTAGAAGATGTTTGTGTAGATAATCGATTATTTGGCGTAATAATTGATTATCATGAGCCTATTTGGAAAAGAGTTGCTCGCACAAATAATTGATTATTGCTCATAATAATCAATTATCATTGTCAGTTTTAGTATTGCCCAGGTTGCGCAAATAATCGATTATCATTTTTTGAAAACCCCATAACGGACACAAATAATCGATTATCACTTATGATAATAGATTATATTTGGCAGTTGGGAGTTGTCTTTTCATTTTTTGAACCTTGGGTTATAAATAGTGTTTTCAACAGCTCTTAGGAAACAACTTTTCATTTGAGAGTATTAGAGTTGTATGCCTAAGGGAAGCTCTCTGTGAGTGAAAAGGAAACTAAGTCATTTGAGAATACAAAATTTTTCTGAGGAAGTTCTCAAGTGTTAGTGTGCTCATATCAAGTCTTGTGAATAGGAGAATCTTGCGCTTAGTAGGTCTAAGGTTGAATCGATTCTCTTCAAGTTGATTGAGCAGGTTCTTTTGTTCGTTTGTCGAAAGAAGGTGTTTTTTGTTCTTAGTCTTTATTCCATCCTATTGTAATTTGTGAACAATATTTTAGTGAAAAGTCAATCACTGTTTATAGTGATTAACGACTGACGTAGAATCTTTTAATTCAAACTAAGATAAAATATTTTGTGTGATCTTCTCTTACTCTACTCTTGTTATTTTCCAACTATGCGATAAAATATCTAAGAGAAAAACATAAATTTTGAAAGAACCATTTTTATCTTAACTATTGACCGTAACATGTTTTCCACTTTAAAAACTCTTTTCGCTAGGGGTGGGCAAAGAGTACTGTACTGCACTTAACTATAAACAATTATAGTTAACTATAACATAGTTTAAGTAAACTAAACTAAACTAAAAAATGGTTAAAAAAAACAGAATTGAACTAGTTTTTGGTTCAATTATACTGCAATAGTTTAGTTAACTATTGCAAAGACGCTGGTCTCTTACTGTTAAGTGGCAAGACACTCTTACTGTCAAGTGGCAAAGACAAGATGGTTTTCCTCTCCAGCGGTGACGAAACTGTACCCTTTCCCCATCAAGAACTTGCCGAGTGCAGTGGCTTTGCCCTTCACCTGCTTGGCGTCGGCCTTGAACCCAGGCGTCGCAACCTGTTTCAGTGCCACGGCGAGGCCCCCAATCTGGTGGTTGTGAGGACCACCCTAGAGAGAAGGGAAAACAGTGAAGTTGATTTTGTCCTCAAATTCATAAACGTCATTTTCTGACTACCCCTTCTTAGGCGGCTTCGGACCCTTCCGGTAGAAGATCATGCCCGCCTTGGGACCGCGCAAGCTTTTATGCCGGAGGTGTAGTACCCGTGGGTGAGGTGACTGCCAGAGGGCAAATCCAGCCCCATGATGCTGTCGTGGGGTTCAATTTGGTCAATGAATTCGTTGCCACCCTAGTAGTGATTTCGATAAAGCCTTCGACAACGATGACGACGACAACAAACCAACGAACCTTCAACGGTGACAACCTTCAATGATGACAGCCTTCAACGACGACAACCTTCAACAGTGACAACCTTCGACGACGAGTGAGCCTTGACGAACGAATTAACGCACGAGGAGGCAAAAAACAAACGAGGTTCGTGGTTGAGAAAGCAAAAAGAAAACTTAAACTATAGTTAACTATACTGGATATAAAATAAGTTTAGTATTTTTAAACTGAACTAATAACCAGTTTAATTAGATTTTAGTAAAAATAATTTAAAATTTTTAAGTATAAAAAAGTACAGATAAACTATAGTTTAAATTTTTTAACTTAACTCTGGTAAGCCCTGTTTTCCAATGCAAGAGACGTTGATAGATACAGGTTGTTGTTTAGGAACAAATGACTGACCTTATTTGTGTTAAGTTTTAAGAAAAGGAAACATTAAAAGTATTTGACATCAACGAACCAAACCCTATCACATATTAAAATATCACTTTAAACTTAAAACCTAAAAATAATGAATCTATATATATATATATATATATATATATATATATATATATATATATATATATATATATATATATAATAGATATTCAAATTTTATACTTAGTTCTAAGCAATTGCATGTACATAATTTCAAAAATTACACAATTTGCTTTTTTTTTTTCTCAAACTACAAAATGGTTTGTTATTAACTACAATTACTTGAAAATTAGAAAACAAATTAAATATAATTACATCTCATTTCAATTAATTTTTGGCTAATTTGGATTAAGAACTATAAAAGTATAAATGCTTAAAAATTAGAAGACAAATTAAAAATAATATCATTTTATCTCAATTAAACTAGGTAAAAGGTTTCTCCTGGAGATATTATACGAAAATATAAAGAAAACTATGAATGTAATTGATGACTGCTGAATATATGAAATTATATAAATATTCCTAATACTTTAGACCTGGACTCTAAGATGTGGTAGTTGGATATACTTCGATGAAGGAATGTGTGTGCTACAAGCATAAAGATAGAATAGGTTTAAAGTTACTAAGGAGTAAAGAAAGTTAGAAATTAACTTAGACTTAAATCCAAATTAAATTTATGATTAAAGAAATCTCAAGTTTTATTTTAAGAATATATTAATGGATTAACTTACGAGTTAAATAATTTATATTCAATGGATAAATGATAATTTATAAAATTGGTGAAATGATCCATTCAGATTAATTAATTATATTGTTTTAGAAATTTCATAAATAATTAATTACCTTGTAAAATAGTTTATTATTTTGATTCTAAAAGCTCTTATTTTGTGATGAAAAATATAACCTGTTACATTGAATAATAAATATTTAGTTCTATTTTTTTCTATATAAATAAGTTCCTTAATTTTCAAGATTTTTTACTTAGTTTCTCTTATGAAATAAATGAAAAACCAAAAATACAAAATAGTTTATTCAACTATAAATAGTGAGAGAAAAAAACACACACAAAAAACATAAGAATAGTGCATACGTATTCTTTCTAAACAAAATTATGAGTGTAAAAATTTAATTTTTCAAGGTTGTATAAAAAGAAATGCGTAAGAAAAGATAAAGTTTTAAAAATAAATTTCAATATTCCAAAAGAAATTAATCTTTAACACTTGATTGGGAAAAACCTAGGTTAACAAAAAATAATGTTTCTCCTAAGATTGTCACTAAACTCTTTGATTATTAATTTGTTTCTTTCTTATGTTCTATCAACAGTTAGCATATTGAAGCATATCTAATAGGACTTATAAGGAAACATTCTAAATCTGTAAGTTAGCATTTGAGAAAGTGCTTTTGAACTGTGGAACTCCCTTTTTGCTACTTTCCCCCCACAAACTCTCCCATGACATTATTAAAGCTTATGCAGTTTAAAACCATTTGTAAAAGCTATAAACAATGATTTTATTATGTTTAATGCTTAAAAAGACGTGACATGATCCAATTTTCAATTGAATGCTTTTGGAGCACTACTCCATCAAAATGGTGGGTCTTTTAATAATACGTTAGGAGAAGCCTTAATCACTGGAGAGAGAGAGATAGAGAAAGAAAGGTGTCCCATTTTTAATATGTAATAAAATTAAGCTCAACAGAATCAACAAGATGTTGCACTCCTCTCTTAATTGCATGCTTTCCTCACTCACAACATTTTGCTGTAACACATAACATAAATGATTACATGTCTTAACGGATAAATATAATAAAAATGTTGAAATTTTATATTAATTAGAGATAAAATAATATATAATATACATTTTGTTACAAACTTTATCTGATAAAATTAATATTTAGTCTTATGTACAAAATGTATCTACCTGGATGTAAAGGATGTGTTATAGAAGTTTTATATTGGTTAAAGATAAAATCAATTTAGAATACATGTATAAATATAAACATCATCTTACAAACTAATTTTTTAATATTAACTTAAAGTTAAACTTTATGAAATCTAATTTATATAAGAGATAGACATTACTTTCGATCTAAAATAATAAATTTATGTATATTTTTCTTTGTTATACCTTTTTATTTCTACTAAATGCAACTTTGAGTCAAATTTAAATTTCTAAGAAACTTAACAAATAATATTTAACGTGAAATATCATATTTACATTTATGTTAAATATTACATTTATATTAAATATTATGGAAGTATATGTACAAGTCCTTTGAGATATGGGTCTCTTACTTGATGAGTGAGAATTGATCTATATCTTAAATATATAAAGTTGTAACTTAAAGTATGAGTTTACTTGTATGTAGAATAGTCCAATGAAAAAGAGTGATTTGCAATGAATTGAAAGTTTAAAAACGTTCCAAGAAAATTTGAACTCTTTTTCATTTTCTGCCTTTAATGGGAAGTGGAAAATATAACCATGTATATTGTATGTATTGAAATGGAAGTGCATATATAGAATGATGTAAACTTTGCTTGAAAGGTTTGGGAAGTGGGGGTAAGCAATTGTGGAACTCTTTTCAATTTTAAGATGAAGATGAACTTCAACCAACGTTTTAGATGAATGCACAAACACATCATGAAGATATGAAGATGTTGGTTGATTAATTAATATGTGGGGGGATTCAGTTGGCACCTTTATTTCTTGTTAAGCTAACTCTATTGTTTTGGTTAGTTTCTTCTTTGACTCACATACATCTAATATATAGTAACTGCTTCTTCTGTCCCACAAATCCCTGGTTGGTGACCTTCAATGTCGTCTTTTCACCTTCCTAAGACTCATTTGGCACATTTTTGGACCCACCAAATGAACCACTCTTGTTATGTGTTACATTCACATCATGGTCCAAGTTTTTCAACTCTAAAATCATAAAATGTTACAGCTTTAAGTTGGTGAAGTATATGTAGAACCAAGTAACATGTTACTACATAGGAAAAACATTGTATGAAAAAGGTCACATCAGGCATGGCTGAAGTAAGGGGTCAAAACCCAAAAGCACACTGAGTTGGTTTAAATTTGGTAGCAAGAAAACAAGATGATGAGTTTGATATTTAAAGTAAACACTAAAAACATAGTTTATCTTGGTCACTGTTCTGGCAACACTCAATTATTTCTTTGAGTTCACTCTTCATTAGCTTCTTCAAACCACAAAATTACTTCTAGTAATCAGTGCAAATGAGAAAACTACAACATATTCTAGAAACTCATGTACTGAAAAATGCATTCAAGAAATTAATTGTCGAAAACGAAATCCCAAAAGGGTTGTTTTTTCATCTTTTATTATGGTTTGTTTTTTCCCTTTCACACATCTAGCACAAATATTTTTTTTTATTGATCTGGACTTTTCTTCAAAGGATTCGGGCCTACGATCATGTCAAGGGTTTTTCTTTCTGCACCCTATATAATATCTTCTTGCACTCCATCAATATGTGAATTTTCGGATTTTACTTTTTTGAAAACACGAGACCCATTCTGGAAATAATTTTTCGGAAATGTCTTTCAGGACAACCACTCACCCTCGGATCAAAATTTCCAGAAGTTTATATTTATGTGATGGTGTACAGGAAGAAAGCTTTTTCTCATATGGATTACACAATTTGAGGGTAAAGCGAGAATTTTAGTACTTATAGGGATCCAGGAGAAAAAGGCGGGAGGTACAGAAAGAAATCCCAAAAATGGTGTCTTCGTTGTCCGGTTTTAAACCTAAGCCCATCTGAAAATACCTCCGTAAAGCCCATGCATTTGCTAGGCCCGGTATTTGTCATTTAAAATTACAGCTTAAAATTTAGTCGACAAAAATGAACAAATTGTTTTTTCTTTGGACAATGTAGGAAAAGTAAATGTAATAACTACAGGCCCGTGGTCCTGGAAGAGTTTTAAATGAAGGAGATTTTGAAAAACAAGAGTGATGGAAAGATGGTGGTGAGACCACATGAAACACGACACTTTATAAAAATGTATTTTTGCACTTAAAAGTGGTCGTCATACGATGTCTTTACCTTCGTCGTGTTTTATGTTCTTGCACTCGTGCTTGACCACAATGTTTCTTCTTTATTCCTCTTCCCCTCAAGTTTTGGTCTTAGAATCCTTACAAATTAAAGCAAAAAGCATTTTAAGGAGTAGTTTGACGTGCTTAGTGCAAAGTTGGGATCTTAATTATGGCATGAAGATAATGCACTACCAAATAACAAAGCCAATCTGCCGACTTCATTCTATATATTTCTACTTCCTTTCGTTATCGTGTTATATGAAGACACGGTTGGGACCAGAAGCGCAATACAGTGGCAGCGAATGGGAAACATTTTACAATGTAACTCCCATTAATGGTTTATATGGACCCTCTCCTTTTCCTTTTGGACTCGCCATATTTTCCAAGATGCACTACTTTTATATGAAATTTTTCATAAAAGGAGGTTTTTTCATATATTTATCCATCTAATTCAATCACATAAAATTAGTTTATGTACTGAATGGTCATATGAATATATAGTGGGATCAATCGGATAAAGCCACTAAAAAGAAACGACCGATTGAATAAGTTGATGTCTATACGTTATGTAAAAGGATAGACTGAACAAACGACTTCCGAAAAAGAACTATCCTTAAACATCACTTCTAATAAAAAATTATTAGTAAGCATTATTTATTAGGCAATTAACTATGATTGGACTGTGATTAAAAATTCACTAATTTAAGACCCATATTGAAACCTTACTAGGCAATGATTTATGATTCGACTGTGATTAGAGTTTCACTAGTCTCAGACTCATATCGAAACTTATAAGTAGAGGTCAAAAGAAAGGAGGTAGGTGATTGTATTTATTGCGATTTTACTATAACTCCAATCGAATCAACCACTGACTTGAGCGCATCAGAGTGCCTTTGATAAATACACCTAGGCAGTTTGAAGCATACACAATGAGAGATTTTGATTAAAAACGTTCAAAAATATCTAAAGTGAACTTGGAATAAAGTATGAAAGAATATTTTTTTGGAGATCCTCTACACCCAACAGAGTTGGTAAGGTGAAGTTTCTATTTATTTATATATTTTTAGTCAACATGAAACTTTTACTTAAAAATTGATATAATTTTTAATTTAAAATCTTCAAATAATAAGTTTATAATTTTTTTATACCGTGTTTAATTTTATTATTTTTATTCCATTAATGGTTTATGATCTATTTCCATTATTTATTTTATTTTATTTTGGATTCACCAGATTTTCCACGATACACAATTATTTCATTTTATCAAAATTGCTTTATTTCTAATTTTACAACCGTTATTGAAGGACATGGACGAGTGTTTGTCGATTGTCTTGGTTAGGATTTAGGTAACTTTATTAGTTAATTTACTAAAACATATTCAATGTTGAATTGAGTTAACAAGAATTTAGACAAATTTATTATTCAATTTATTAAAAGAAATATGTGATTAAGTTGAGTTTTGTTGACAAATATCACACCGTTTTTATTTCTAATATCATTCTACTAGCAGAAAAATAAATAAACACAAAATTATACAAAACAAATTCAATAATTGTCTAAAAATAATAACATCATGCTCAAATTTGTATAACACAAAAAAGTACTTTTAATCCTTTGACTTTTGATCCCAAATATTTTCGCTGTCTAAAACAAAAATTTAATTATACATCACACCACTTTATTACAAAAATATAAAAAAAATCAAACAAACTTGAAAACAAGAAATACTGTGTATCTTAAATCCATTATATAATTTGTATAATCTATTCTAAGACATATCCAAATAATATGAGACTTACAAAATATATTTTCATCGACTAACAATTTTTTTCACTTCGTATATTAAACTCTACACAAGACAATTCACTTTGGAACGGATTGAATTTATTAAATCAAGGTTAAGTTTTGAAAAATAATTATCATTCTTGTTATGAAATAATAATTTTTAATTATTAACCTAATTAAAATATATAATTATTACAAAAATTAATTTTAAGTTTGAAGTCCTAATAAATTTATTTAAACTAATTCAAAACGTAATTTATCAATAATATAATATAATAGCTAGTTTCAAGGTAATAATTTATATAAAAGTAAGTTAATTTGAGATAAATTAAATTTAATCAAATAATAAATGAAAATTAATTTAATTTAATTAAATTAAATCGAGTCAAAGTTGAATAATTAGATAACTTAAACTCATAACTTAAAGTCAACATCACCAAACTAATGTGATTCATGTTAATATTTATTTAATACAGGTTCTTAACTACTTACGTTTCTTAAGCTATGATATTAATTGCTGGATACATAGTTCTAACCGACAATATTATATTATTTTAAAATTAATTGATCCAAGTTAATAGTAAGATTTGATGGTAATCCAACAAATATATATTTATATACAATAAATTTTATATAACTTTTTTATTAATATATATTCGGTGAAGAGTTGGTTTTAATTAATTTTTTATTTATTCCTGGAAAACGAGAAAGAGAATAAATATTTTCTTGATTGGTGGGTTAAAAAATATAGTCCTTAATATTGTTTAGTAAACTTACACTCCCAAATTTTAAGACTCTTAAAAGAATAAATATCTTTGTATTTTTGGAAATAAAAACGATTGCCTGCAATAATAACACATTCCTCACATTTATCTATTTTTCTTTTATACTTTACTTTTAATTTGTTAATTAAATAAAATTTATTTTTGTCAAATATCACCTGATGATGGAATAGTTCTCTTTACTATAATATTCCTTTAAAATATAGTAGGAGATTTGTATGTTCACTTGTTTATCTATCTATCTATATATATATATATATATATATATATATATATATATATATATATATATATATATATATATATATATATATATATATATATATATATATATATATATATATATATATATATATATCGGTTTGCACTTGAAACACCAATCATTCTACCTCTGTTTTTCTCTGACCTTTGCTCTCTTTCCATTCTCAACTCTCAACCATGATTGCCATGTCTGAGAAACCCCTTCAACAAGTTACTCCACAGGTTTCCGAAACCACCCTTTGTCCTTCTTCTAAGAGGTATTCAACTTTGTGCTTCAATGGTTTCTCTCTATAGCTTTACACTTTCCAAATCATTTTTTTTTGGCAAATGAAAAGTCTCTTCCTCCCATCATTCGCTAGTTTGCAATCTTCAATCCTCTTCAGCTCGTTGAACTTCTAAGGAGAAACTATACATTATCTTTAGCACGGTCTAATGCTTTTGTAACATTGAATTAATGTTATTTTTGTTATTCAAATCTATTTAAAGAAGTAATATCTGTCAATAAAAGTTGTATGATCTGAGGTGTGGGTTGAATTTCTGACAGTGCATTTCTTTAGTCATGCTAGATATTATCAACATAAAAATCAAAATCCTTGCAAGTTATTGTTATTTTTTGCCTGTTAAATGTTTGATATTATACTTCAGGTTGGAAGGCAAAATTGCTATTGTAACTGGGGGTGCTAGGGGGATAGGTGAAGCAACTGTGAGAGTTTTTGTGAAGCATGGTGCAAAGGTGGTGATTGCTGATGTTGAGGATGCAGCTGGAGCCATGCTTGCAGAGACACTGTCTCCATCAGCCACCTATGTCCACTGCGATGTTAGCTTGGAGAAAGAGGTTGAGAACTTGGTGAGTTTCACAGTTTCTCGCTATGGACACCTTGACATCATGTTCAACAATGCTGGGGTGTTAGGGAACCAGTCCAAGAACAACAGCATTGTGAACTTTGATCCTGATGAGTTTAACAGAGTGATGTGTGTGAATGTTAAGGGAGTGGCTCTGGGAATGAAGCATGCTGCAAGGGTGATGATTCCAAGAGGAGTAGGGTGCATAATCTCAACTTGCAGTGTTGCAGGGGTCATGGGGGGCCTGGGACCACATGCTTACACAGCCTCAAAGCATGCCATAGTTGGTCTTACAAAGAACACTTCTTGTGAGTTGGGGAAGTATGGGATAAGAGTGAATTGCATTTCACCATTTGGAGTGGCTACTTCCATGCTGGTGAATGCATGGAGGTCTTGTGAAGAGGAAGAGGACATCAATTTTGGGGTGCCCTTCCCAGAGGAGGTGGAGAAGATGGAGGAGTTTGTTAGAAGTCTTGCCAACTTGAGAGGAACAACTTTGAGGGCAGTGGACATAGCTGAGGCTGCACTTTATCTTGCCAGTGATGAATCTAAGTATGTCAGTGGCCACAATCTTGTTGTGGATGGTGGAGTCACTTCCTCAAGAAATTGTATTGGATTGTAACTTCAATTTCTTGGTTTATTCATGTTCCTTGTTTTTCTTCATAGTTGGTAGCTGCCTGTGTAGGATCATGCAAATGTGTCAAGCTTGTACAATGATTCTCAATCAATAATTCTTCAGTATGCCCACTTGCAGTTATTCTGAACACTGATTAAGTCAAGGATTTTTTCTCAACTCGGTCTACTATGGTTGAATATATGTTATTTTGATTGTAAATGAAGCCTTTTGAATATACCAAAATATCACTAATTTTGGGTGCGATTCCTAGTATGTGGGGTTCTTGAAGATTCACTCAGTAATTAGTAGTTTGAGTTTAAGTTCTGCATACATAAACATACAATTATATTAAAGGATTACAAAAATTATTATTTGATGATGTACCTTTCATGAAAGATGATTATAGAGAAGATACAACACTAACTATTACATGATACATGACATTAATTAATGAAATATGAGTTTAACACAAAATAAAAAATTAATACTACCTTCGACTCCTTGAAATAATAAATTTGTAAATTTTCATAAATATGTATTACTCAACCAAAACTTAATAAATTTTATCAAAGTTAAACAAAATTATATATACTAGGGTGCAATGATCTTGTAACAAAAGTAATCAAGCATTAAAGAGGGAGCAATAATATTAATTAGGTGGCACCCACTACACTTGCTTTCTCATGAGATTGGAGAGGGTGATTATAGTAAGATGTATGATTTATGAGCTTCATTAGTTTATGTTGAATCACCCAATATGTAGTTCAGAAACTACAACCAAGTTGATGAAAATGCAGAGTATTCTGATGAACAATCATTCACTAACATTATTTTTGGCATTTTAAATATTGGAGAAGATCCAAATAGAGGTTTGTGTGAGGGTCACGTAGCCCTTTGTCTAAGGGCACTGTATTTGGTTGACCTTAAGAATCCCATAGTGTGGGAATCAAACACAACTTGTTATTAGAAAATGAGATACGACAGCGAAGAAAGCAGGGGATTGTGGGGTTTTAAAAATTCTGAAGCTCAATATCTTGTTCAAGATAATCATGACTGTATCTTGTTTTGGTTTGGACCCTAATGTTCCTACACTAACTACTTTATATTCAATCGTGATTTTTAAGTTATAACACAGATTTCAAAATCATCAAGGTCTTGAAGACTGGGAAATGTCTGAAATATTCAACATCGATGCATTTTATGAGGCACCAAATAATCTTTTATTAATAATATTTCAATATTAACATAATGGTTTTCCATATATAACTCCCAATTACAACAAATACTTTAGAGTTTATTCAAACTTTAGTATATTTTTTTTTTCAGAAAGGTTTTTGACGTATGTTGTAGAAATGAAAAATATTAGTTTTTGTATGTGTCATGGTTGTTTATTTACCTTCTAAATCTTATTTAAACTGAAGTTGAGGTTTTGGGTCCCAATGAATAATTTTTAAATATGATTCCAACTTTTGAGTGCTTCGCTATCAAATTGTTAAATATTGTACAAGAAGAGGGGACAAAACCCACTTACAACTTGAACAAATTATTCACATTTTGTGGGATTAGCATAATATTGTTGGGAAGCTAGTGTATTGATTGCACAACTTCTAAATTAATAGGTATTATGTGAGATGATTAGTGGAATTAGGTAGCTTGAGAGACTTTACATGCAAAATAAGTGTTCTACAACACAACCTGCTTGTAAAAAGGCTTTATTGTCTTTAATGTGCAATCAATCAAACAATATATTTCTTAAAATGATGCAATGTATTTATTTCTTATATATTTATGATTTGTAGCAACCACCAACCATATATCTTTGCCGATTTTTCTGCATTTTTTCTTTCAACAAGATATTGTTAAGTATATATATACGTCCAGCTTACTCAAATTTTATGGAATTTTAATGAAATTTAAATCTGGTTAAAGTTTATTTAGTGGTAATCAGTGAGATAATATTGCTGGGTTAATATGTATACAAAATTATCAACACTTAATCATGCTTTCTGGTTGCTGTATTCAAAATATTGGAAATTTGAGGAAAACGCTAACACACATAACGTGTGTATCAACTGACAAATATAAGCGTATTGGATACCTCGGCAAAAGAAACCACTTAACTCAAATTTATCAACTTTTGCATTGTTGTTATCCATAAAAAAAATATTTTCTTTGAGTTTGATTTTTATTTTAATTCATATTTTCTAATTTTTTGTAATTCACCTTAAATTTGGGTGTTATAGACTCTAATTCATGAATAAGAGGAAAATTCAATTTTATTTTTCACACAAACGCTTAGATTGTGTTCACATTAAATAAATAATGGATTTTGGAGAAAGAGTACATGAATTTGAGAATAAGTTATGTTTTTGCTGAATGAGACCGGGGAACTCCTGCAATGTCTGTAAACACTCATCTCCTCCGATCGGTTCTTCTTCTTCTCTTCACTCCTTACACTCGGGATTGATCACAAAGTGTGTTGACCTGCAGCAAACACTCCGACGCTCAAGTCAGAATGGGCTATCGCAAGTCTATAATTATAAAATTGAACAGAGCATTTACCTTCCCCTTTGACTTCTATTTATACAATTTCAGGGAATATTATTCATTAATTTACCTCTTAATGGCTTTCAATGCTCACTTTAAATACTCGACAACGACCGTTACCTCATTAACCATGCATTCATGAGCATTTAACGACTTTCTGCAGTCTACTTTCCTCGCGCTCGCCCGATCGGCTATGTTATGAAACACCCGATCGGTTGCCTACCCTCGGTAGTAATACAAGCCGCGGCCGGTTGCCTATCCTCGATAGTAACACAATCCGCGGTCGGTTGCCTACCCTCGGTAGTAACACAATCCGCGGTCGGTTGCCTACCCTCGGTAGTAACAAATTAATTGTTATTTTTTGGTTTGATTTAAACTATCATATAGTCCTCATATTTATTAAGAAATCTCAAGTCGGTCCTCTTATTTAAAACACTCTCAATTGAGTCCTAAATTTTGTAAATTCGTAACAATTAAGTTCTTTGCGTTAAGTGGTTAGAAACAACTTGAAGAACTGTTGAGCTGTAATTTTTTTTTTGAGAACATGCCATTCTTGATAATTTCAGTGGCTGATGTGTTTTAGGTCATTGTACTAAGCTTTGACAACCCTCAACTCTGACTGCAAGACTCTGACCTCAGTTTCTTTTTCATCCTTGTGTTGGATGATTATGTTTACCTCATTAAGTGACTCTTCTGTCTACCTCTTCAACAATTTAATTATTGCCAACAATTCATTTCTTTTCACAGTTCCTTTTTGTAAAAGTGTCTCAAATTCCTCTGCTGATTTCTTCATAATTTGCAAATCAATTTTTAAATTTTCCTTATCTTCTTCTTACTCAAGTAAGCATGACATCTCCATGATTTTCTTGCTTCATCTAACTCATCTTTGTCTCTACTGTACATCTCTATTTCACCATAGAGGTATACTATTTTCTTCTCCAATTAGTATGTCTCCTTGGCTTTGGCGTGTTCCTTAACCAGATCCTCCAATGCTTTCTGTTCTTCATCATCATCATCCGATTCGCATTTAGAGAGGTTTATCTTTTTCTCTACTAAAATTTTTATCAGGATTGTTTGCATAGTGTCAATACCAAATTTCGTCCGGGTAAATAAAATTCATCACAAAAATAACTGAAAAAAAAACATAAAAAAACCAAAATGAAAAATACTATTTATTTTACTTTTCGCACCCCCAAGTTTTCTTTTAAACACTTAATCCAATGGCCCAAAATAATCTCTTACTTTTTTTACTTCCTCACCACCCCTTTTCTCGTATCACACCCCACTCTCCACATCACCATCCACATCACCCTCCATATCACATTCCACATCATCTACCTTTTTCATTTACTTTTTCCACCTCATTTCCTTATTAATTTTTATGTACCAACTTTTCTAATTATTCCACTTACATTTTTAATTATATTTTCTTCATCAACATTATTTCACCTATTTTCTCCACCCACTTTTTATATTATTTCTTTCACTTATTTTCCACATTAACTTTTACTATTTACTTTTTTCTATTATATTTTATTTCATCTAAATTTTCCACTAACTTTTTATATTATTTCTTTCACTTATTTTCCACATTAACTTTTACTATTTACTATATTTTATTTCACCTAAATTTTCCACTAACTTTTTATATTATTTCTTTCACTTATTTTTCACATTAACTTTTACTATTTACTTTTTTCTATTATATTTTATTTCACCTAAATTTTCCACTAACTTTTTATATTATTTCTTTCACTTATTTTCCACATTAACTTTTACTATTTACTTTTTTCTATTATATTTTATTTCATCTAAATTTTCCACTAACTTTTTATATTATTTCTTTCACTTATTTTCCACATTAACTTTTACTATTTACTATATTTTATTTCACCTACTTCTCCACCAACTTTTTATATTATTTCTTTCATTTATTTTCCACATTAACTTTCACTATTTACTTTTTTCTATTATATTTTATTTCATCTAAATTTTCCACTAACTTTTAATATTATTTCTTTCACTTATTTTCCACATTAACTTTTACTATTTACTATATTTTATTTCACCTACTTCTCCACCAACTTTTTATATTATTTCTTTCACTTATTTTCCACATTAACTTTTTCTATTCATCTTTTTTTTAATTATATTTTATTTCATCTAAATTTTCCACCAACTTATTATATTATTTTTATTCATCAACTTTCTTCATCCTTAACTCTATAAATACCTACATTCCCTTTACTTCACACACACACAATTACATAATATCCATCTCTTCTCTCTCAAAATCTCTTCATTCCATCCCAAAACTCTACTTCATTTTTTCTCTCACATTTTACTATTTCTTAATCTCTCTATACATAATAAATCCCATACCCCATTTCTACCATAAAGTTATCTTCTTCATCTTCCATCTATCTTTCTCACAACTTATTACAAGTAAGGTTTTATTTCATCACACAAATCTTCAACAAGGTACACATTTTCTCTTCATTCTATTTATATATGCATTTTGATCATTTTTTTTAGTTTATAAATTCATCTTGTTTTCTATCACAATTTTTCTTTATGCTTTTCATATTTCAACTCATCTATCCTTCTTAATAACAAATATAAAACTTTAAAAACATGTAATAATATAAATATCGGTATGAGTACTCGTGCGATCGTATGCATCAGCCTAGTGCTCATTACGCAAAACAATAAAAAATAAGGAAAAAGCCGTGTGAATGCTCGTGCGATCGTACGCATCAGCCTAGTGCTCATTACGCAAAACAATAAAAAACAAGAAAAAAGCCGTGTGAGTGCTCGTGCGATCGTACGCATCAGCCTAGTGCTCATTACGCAAAAAATATATAAATATTACATAAAAAAAAATACCAAAAAATATAAAAACCTTCAAAAACTAAAAACATCCACATTTTCAAACAACAAACAGTCTTGCGAGCCAGAACTACGTTATCCTTGATTCTCCATCAAAAGTGGAGATACGTAGGAGCATGGCTAGTCCTTGTCAGGTTCACTTCCCAAAAATCCAAAATCATTTCAGAACAATTTTTCAAACAACTTCCAAACAAACATCTCAAACAGTTTCAAAAGAACTACGTAACCCTGATTTCTCATTTTGAATGAGAATACGTAGGAGCAAGGTCAATCCTTGTCGGGCCCAAAAAACTAAAAAATATATTTTGTTTATTTAGAATTTTATTTTAGGGGATAGTTAAACATTTTGAAAACCACATCATATTCGTGCATTTAGTTAAAGGTACTGCCTTAAGGCAGGCGTTGTAGGGTGCTAATACCTTCCTTACACGTAACCGACTCCCGAACCTAGAATCTGGTTTTCACGGACCGTGTCTTATCATTTTATGGTTTTTCCGTAGTTTTCCAGAATAAACTATGGTGGCGACTCCAAATCTCTTTTCGAAACTCGTTTCTTTTTGGACCGTCGTCCCGTCGCGATTCCGGTTGCGACACATAGGAATGGTTACACATATGAATTTTTTTCTGTTCCAACATTTTATCCAGCTCCTACACAGCAAGGACCAGCTCAACGTTAGATTCTTGCATCTTCTTTAATTGTAACTTGAGATTTGCATTAAGGTCTTTCATTGAATTTTAAAGTAACTTTACCTCTAGATTACAACTCTTTTTCGTGAAAAAATAATAGAAAATAAGAAAGTGAATACTAACATGCAAACCAACATCAAAATGAGAAATCCTGATGGGAAGAGAAACAAAGGAGGGCTTTGTGGTCTCCACATAATCGGCAAAGCCTCAACTGATTATCTTCGTCTTTTATCCGATTCACATTTAAATATCTTTCATGGTGTTTGTCTTGTGTTCAAAATCTCTAATTCTCTTTCAAAATCTCTCTTTCTATAAACTCTATGTAGTTGAAATCCCTAATCTGAACTACATAAAATCCCTAATTTATTTTGCTACCCACATTGACCAATTAAATAATGTCATGTAAAAAACTATTACATCATCATAATTTAAATATCAATTCCACGTAATAAAACATTCAGATCAACATGTTTATTGTGCAACACGTCACCAACTCTTCACGCGGTTTCTGATACTTAATGGAAAATGCTTAATTGTTACGAATTTACAAAATTTAGGACCCAATTGAGATCATTTTAAACAAAAGGACTAACATGAGATTCCTCAACAAATATGAGAAGCATTAGAGGATTTAAACCTTATTTTGTTTTTAACGGATTTGGAGGTGAGTGAGAGTGAAATTGGTAAAAAATAGTGTAAGATTTAACCGATGTGACAGATAAAAAAATGGTTTAATTGGTAGAAATTAAAGATTATCAAAATGTCCTTAATAGTAAAAGTAATATAAAAAATAATTGTTAATAATATATATAATTGTAAAAATTATTATAAGGAGAAAAAAAATAATTTTTTTAAAAATAAAAAATATTTACATTTGAGTAAACACCAAAACCAAAACTACAACTCCATTGGAATGAACAATGAAGCTTGGAATCGGTTACACCTGTGTTGGAACCAAATACGCCTATGGTGGAACCAAATACGTCATGCTCATAACCAAATACGACTTCTTCATGATTTTTTACATAAGGTGGAATCAATTCCCCGTCCTTTGGAATCGAATACGGTTTGAGTCTTTGTATTCAGCCTCGAGCTCCATTGGTTCAAAGTTCAACTTCTTCAACATTCACTACTTCAATCCTCATCCATGATTGCATCATTTGCCTTTACACTGTTGGAACAACCTATACTGATTTTGCGCAACGGAAATATTAAAACAAAGTACGATATGGATTGTTAAAAGCAAAGAGCTTGTTCGGTCAATTTAAAAAATGGTTCCTTTAATTTTCTTATAAAATTTTTATCAAACAGTTGTTAACTTTTTGGCAAGTATACCAAATTGTTCCAAGTAATATAGAGTAAGTTCAAAGTATCGTTCTCCCAAGGGACTTGTGCAACACATGACAATTCTTTCTTTTATAACTCAATTAGACATCAAAGTGTACAAAAAACACAAGAAACTCTTTTTGGTATTTTTATCAAACAGTTGGTGTGCAAGGAATTATATTTAAAAGAAACTTTGTTGGAATTGGGTTTCATGAATCATATGAATATAAAACTCTGTTCAATATTTCATTACTTCATTCAAACATTCACATCAAGGCATACTAGTCCTAATCCCTTAGTAACTAGTTCTAAATTAATATATTAAAATGATAATCCCTTAGTCAATTTAATATACAATTTGCATTAAGTCTGATGTTAGGAATGATTAAGTTATTGAGTCTATCCCTAGATCCCAAATCACTTAAGTGCTCTATCTACGTTCATGTTCAAAGTTACTTTCCAGTAATCAAAGACATTCAAATAACATTCCAGTAAGGAGTAGAAAAAATCACCCAACTGATTTTTATCTTGGTTCGACTCAAAAGATTCTACATCTAGTCGTTAATCACTATAATTAGTGATTAACTTTTCCACTAAAATATTGTTTGTACAGATTACAAGATTTCAAATAAAGATTAAGAAACGATAACACCTTTCGTTCGACAAACGAATGGAAGAAGGCAACAAGAACCTTTCTTCGACAAACGAACCAGAAGAGCTTCCTTCGACAAATGAACCAGAAGAGCTTCCTTCGACAAACGAACCGGAAGCAACAACTCTGCCAACTTGAAGAGAACCGCTCTGACCTTTGATACACAAAGTGTGAGCTTCTCTTATTCACAATACTTGACAAGAGCGAGAACTAGCACTTGAGAACTTCCGTAGATGTCACTGTATTCTCAAATTCGCAAAGTTGTCTTTTGAAGGTTATGAGAAAGAGATTTATAACCTATTGGTTTGAAAATGAAAAGACGCATTCCAACTGCTAGTGATAATTGATTATTGTAAGTAATAATCGATTATAAGCGAGACATGGACTAGTTAGGATATTTAACTCGTCAACCAGTCGGCTCGCGTTCTTCACCTTCTGCCACTCGGTTTTGATTCGTCACAACCTCGTGCCGTTCGATTCAACCCCTTATCACCTTTTGTCGTTCGGCTCGATTCCTCAGCTTTCCAGCGTTCGATGCTAACTGCTCGGTCTCGGTCATTCCTTGCTTGGTCTCACAGCTCTCCACTGCTCGACTTGATTCCTTACTACCTTCCATATTCGGTTCGATCACTCACAACCATATGTCGTTCGATTACCTTCTTCTCTCATACAACTTTCCACCGCTCAGCTTAATTCTCGTATACCTTCCAACACTTCATTTTATTCTAGTTTGGACTTAATATCGTTACACTTCTTTCCAGAGTCGTTCGATCCGTAACTGTGTTCGACTTGTGTTCGACACCATTTGGTCATTAACTTTTTGGCATGTGTTTAGCTTGTGTTCGTCTTCAACCTGTTAGTAACCGTTCGGTCTTTTAGTTTTGTTCAGCCTTCAACTTGTCTTTTAGTTGTGTTCGACTTCCACCTATTAATCTATTATACACCGTTCAACCTTTTTGATACGACTGTTCGGTCTTCAACTGATGATGACCATTCGATTTTGAACAGTGGTCACCCTTTAACTACTGTACGTTGTTCAACTTTCAACTTTATATGTCGTTCGGTCTTTTAGCTGTGTTCGACCATGAACAGCGTTCGACCTTGTTCTAATTGTAGTCGTTCTGTTTTTAATCGCGTTCGATCATTGTTTGTTAGATATCATTCGGTCTTCAACTGTTATACGCCGTTTGATTTGCATCTGGGCTCTTGTTCCCTTTCCTCGCGGACCAACATAGAAGAATGCTTTTAAGCTTAATGCAACAACGGTCTTCGTATTCTTCACTTTGTAACCTCATCAAAATCATTGTCTTCAACACACCAACGCTTCTCATTGGTAACACACACACACACCATGTAAAAAAAATCAATGGAAAAAGATATGCAATTGTATATTTATTTGTAACGGTTATTCTCTTAATTAGGATAATTAGTTGTAGTAAATGTATATATGAAAATTTAGCTTATTTAGTGGGCTAAAAATCAGCTTGACAGATTGTAATCATTTGTATTTATATGAAAATTCTCTAGCAAGAGCAGAGACTGTTTTTTGGCTCAATCTTCTCAGAGTTTAACATGGTATCAGTCTATGTTACGATCCTAAAACCTAGTTTGTGTTTTTTTCAGCCTTGTCCTAGATTCATGATCCTACTTCACGATTCTTCTTGGTTATTTTTTTTTCTCGTTTCCTATTTCCCTAGCTCGATGGCTTCCGAAAAATATGATGTCTTATACATTCGCCTTAATGAAAAAAACTACTCAACTTGGGCATTCCAATTCCAGATCTTTGTCACCGGAAAAGACTTGTGGGGTCATCTTGATGGCAGCACTCCTGCCCCTAACAAAGACCAAGAGACGATTGTTCATGCCAAATGGGCAGTCAAAGATGCTCAAGTCATGGCTTGGATCCTTGGTTCCTTTGATTCGAACATTGTCCTGAATCTTCACCCTTACAAGACTGCAACCACAATGTGGTCTTACTTGAAGAAAATTTATAGTCAAAATAATGCAGCTCATTGATTCCAACTTGAGCACAACATCGCTATATTTAAACAGGATAGTCTCTCCATCTCTGATTTTTACTCTCAATTTTTGAATCTTTGGGCTGAATACACTGATATAATTTATGCAAACTTGCCTTCTGAAGGTCTAAGTTCTGTACAAACAATCCATGATATTACTAAATGTGACCAATTTCTTATGAAATTGCGATCTAACTTTGAAGGTATCCGGTCCAATCTCATGCATAGAGATCCTATCCCATCGTTGGATGCATGTCTCAATGATTTGTTACGTGAAGAACAATGTCTTCTTACACAATCCATCATTGAAGAACAAAGATTATCTACTGTTCCAATAGAATACGTGGCACAAGGGAAGTCACGCCGCCATGACATGAGTACTATTCAATGTTTTAGTTGCAAGTGATTTGGCCACTATGCTTCAACCTATCCAAAAAAATTCTGCAACTACTGCAAAAAGGATGGTCATATTATTAAGGAATGCCCAATAAGGCCACCACGACGACCTGCAACAACTTTTACAATCACAACTGATTCTTCTATTCCGAACAGTTTTGCCAATTCAACAGTTGTCCATCAAAATGCTACTACTGATGTTTCAACTTTGACCTCTGAAATGGTTCAACAAATGATCATTTCAACCTTTTTTGCTTTGGGATTCTGAGGTAACTCCTCTTCACCATGGTACTTTGATTTTGGGGCTTCCAACCACATGACCAACAATACTCGATTCCTTACTAATATAAAAAAAAAATATTTGGGGAATCTCAAGATACATACTGCTGGTGGAAATCAATTGCCTATAACAAAAAATGGTGATATTTCTTCATTTCTAACAAATGTCTTTGTTGCTCCTGGTCTCACTAGTAATCTCATTTTTGTTGATCAATTAGTCGACAATGATTATCGAGTTCAATTCTCACAGTCTGGTTGTCTTGTGCAGGATCAACACTTGGGGAAGATAATTGCGAAGGGGCCTAAAGTTGGACGTCTTTTTCCCATCAATTTCTCGTTGTCTCCAAGTCTTTCTTTGCCTTTAGTCTCTTGTAATTCTGCTATTGTTGATTACCAAGTGTGGCATAAGCGCATTGGGCATCCCAACTCAAATGTACTCCATGACATGCTCAAATATAGTTTTCTTGGAAATAAACACACCTCATCTCTTAATAATATTAATTTTGATTGCATTCCTTGTAAGCTTGGCAAAAGTAAAATTATGCCTTTTCCAACATTCAGTCGCATGAAACACAACCATTTGATATCATCCATAGAGATGTTTTGGGGGTGGCACCAATTACATCTCATGCTCATTACAAATATTTTGTAACTTCTATTGATGATTATAGTCGTTTGAGTTGGGTTTATTTTTTGTGCTCAAAAGATGAAGTCTTTTCCACTTTCAAATTCTTTTATGCTTATGTTCAGGTCCAATTGTTCTCCAAAATCAAGATTCTTTGCTTTAATAATGGGGGAATACACATCACACTTATTTAAGGAGTTCTTGTAATCCAATGACATTTTATCTCAAAGATCATGCCCATCAACCCCCCAACAAAACGGGGTAGTTGAACGGAAAAATCGTCATTTGCTAGATGTTGTTCGGACTCTTTTGCTGGAGTCGCATGTGCCATCACAATTTTGGTGTGAAGCCCTTTCCACTACAGTTCATCTTATAAACAGATTGTCATCTCCTTCCATAAGTAATGAATCCCCTTTCACTCGATTATTTGGTCACCCACCCGATTACTCAACTCTTCGTATCTTCGGTTGTGCATGTTATGTCCATTTTCCTCTACAAGAACGCACCAAGTTCACTGCACAATCTGTTGAATGTGCTTTTCTTGGCTATTCTCCTCATCAAAAGGGCTTTCTATGTTATGATCCTAACCTTCATCGGATTCGGGTGTCTCGAAATGTCATTTTTATAGAAAGTGTATATTTTTTTGCAAACCATCATGACTCGTTCTCTTCTCCAATTTCTATTTTGCCATTGTTTCCTAATTCTTCAACAAGTCAATCATCATCTAGACCTTTATTGACCTATCAAAGGCGAAATATTGCCACTCAACATCACCAAGCATAATCCCATGGGCTCCTTCAAGATAATTCCTTGGATGTTGATCCAGTACAAGCTCCAGAACTAGAACCAGCTCCTTTACGACGCAGTTCACGCATTGGTAAGCCCCCAGAAAGGTATATATGTTCCATGACAGTAACATTGTCATTTATTCCTATTCCTTCTTCTTATAAACAGGCAATGAAGAATGAATGTTGGCAAAAAGCTATTAAAAGTGAACTTCTCACCTAGGAAGAAAATCAGACATGGGATATAGTGCTGTGTCCCCCATCTGTTAAACCTTTAGGTAGCAAGTTTGTGTTCTCTATAAAGCTGCGTTTGGATGGCTCCACAGACCGTTATTAGGCACGACTAGTTGTGCTTGGAAATAAGCAAGAATATGGCCTAGACTATGATGAGACTTTTGCTTCAAATGCCAAGATGACCACTGTGTGCACTATCCTTACTCTTGCTGCATCTAAATCTTGGCCATTACATCAAATGGATGTCAAAAATGCATTCCTCCGCGGTGACCTATAAGGAGGAAGTTTACATCACACTTGGTGGTATGTCGACCCTCTCCCCGAATACTGTTTGCAAATTGAAACGCTCTTTATATGGATTGAAGCAGGCCCCAAAAGTATGATTTGAAAAGTTTCGCTCCACTCTTCTTGGTTTTTCTATCAATCAAAGTTAGTATGATCCATCAATTTTCCTTCAACGAACTCCTAAAGGCATCATTTTACTTCTTGTTTATGTGAATGACATTGTGGTCACTAGTTCTGATCAAGATGTTATTTCTAGAATCAAACAAATTTTGCGTTCAAATTTTCACATGAAAGATATAGGCTATCTCAATTATTTCTTGGGTTTAGAGGTGCATTACCATCCTGAAGGCATTTTCGTAAATCAACATAAATATATTCAAGATTTGGTCCAACTAGCGGGACTCACCAATGCTACCCCTGTTGACACTCCAATGGAAGTTAATGTTAAATATAGATGACATGAAGGAGAGCTTCTTGACGATCCCACTTTATATCGAAAACTAGTTGGTAGCCCTGATATTTCTTTTACTATACACACTATTAGTAAGTTCATGCAATCTCCACAACACTTCCATATTTTAGTAGTGCAGCGTATCATTAAATATCTCCTTGGCACCTCAAGTTGTGGTTTATTCTTTCGTGGTAATTCATCTTTTCAACTCCAAACTTATAGTGATGTTGATTAGGCTGGTTGTTCAGACACTAGGAGATCAACTACTAGCTGGTGTATGTTCCTAGGGAATGCTCCTATTTCATGGAAATGTAAGAAACAAGATTCAGTCTCAAAGTCATCCACTAAAGTAGAATATCGCGCAACGTTTGCTACTTGTTCTGAAATAATATGGCTACTTGGTCTTCTTACAAAGCTTGGATTGTCTCAAGCACAACCCACTCCAGTGCATGCTGATAACACCAGTGTCATACAGATTGCAGCAAATCCAGTTTACCATGAACGGACGAAACACATCGAGGTTGATTGTCACTCTATCCGAGAAACGTATGATTGTAGAATCATCAATCTACCACATGTCTCAACATATGTTCAAATAGCTGACATTTTCACTAAATCGTTACCACGCCAGCGTCACAATTTTCTACTTGGCAAATTGATGCTTGTAGATTCACCAAAATTAGTTTGAGGGGGGATGTCAACAAAATAAATGACAAAAGATATGCAATTATATATTTGTTTGTAACGGTTATTCTCTTAATTAGGATAATTAGTTGTAGTAAATGTATATATGAAAGTTTAGCTTATTTAGTAGGCTGAAAATAAGCTTGACAGATTGTAATCATTTGTATTTATATGAAAATTCTCTAGCAAGAGCAAAGACAGTTTTTTGGCTCAATCTTCTCTGAGTTTAACACACTAATCAATCTCGAAACCATTTCAACCACGTTGCGTGCTCTTTTTTGTCTCGTTTTAAATGATAGCTGAGAGATAATATTGGTTTTCACAAAATATCAGTGCAAATCTCTTTCTCTCATGCTGTGTTCGTTTTAAATGATTCATTGTTTACACAATATTGACAACATGAATTTGTTATGATATTTTGTGTTCATTTACACTAAATTGAAGGCGATGGAGAGCGCATAAATGTGAAATATGTCATTCATCCCATCTCATATTTTATGAAGAGATTTGTGAGTGACTTTAGTCATTTAAGAAAACTACCTTTAGTTTACCTATCACATGCAACACTACCCAATCATTACTATGAGATATTCATATATTACAATTTAGTTTTCTTTATTACATAAAAGTATTGAACATTTTTTTAACAATAAATACATTAAGAAATTTTATTTATTATAATAATAATCTACTTTATTTTTTCAAATAATTTTTACCAAAAAATATATTACTAATAAATATAATTTTATATTACTTTTAGGTTTAATCCTTTTCGACATCTTTATTTGTGCAGGATTGTCTCAGATAGGTCCTCGTTTTCTAAAGTGTGTCAAAATGGTCCTTAATTTTGAAAATTGAAATCAATTGAGACCTTTCCGTTAAGTTGGGTGGATGGCATTAAAGAAATTGATGTGTGGGATGCTGAGATGACCAAATGGTAGTGACGTGGCACAGTAGTGTTGTTGACCTGGCTTAATGGTGAGTTTTTTATATTTAAAGAAGTCAAATTTGTAAATCAAAACGCAACCTTTTGATTTTTAACAGAAACAATGAACGTTTTAGAAGAAGGAATCCCTAAATTGAAGAAATCCCCAAATTGGTTGACGAGAGCGAGGTTCGTGTTGGAGGTTGTTGAGCTTGTTGCAAGAAGGGAATTTTGGTTCGACGCAGGTGGGTTGGTTTAAGAACGTAGTTGTTCGAAGACGATGTCGAATGAGCATTCTTGTTGTTCGTCGACATGCATTGTGTGGCGGAAGGAGAACCGTAATTTGTGTTCACCGATTTGCCACTGTGGACTCAGATGTGCGATGAGAACTGCTAAAACTTTGAAGAATCGTGGCAAGCAATTTTGGGGATGCTTGAAGTATAAGGTATGATTTATTTGACATTTGTATTATGTAGAAGTGTTTTTGAGAATCGATTGTTTTTTATATAGAGTGGTGCTGAAGAGGGTGGTTGCAACTACTTCAAATGGTTCGATGATGTTGTGGAAGAGGAAATGGGCAAATGCTTGAAGTGTGAAGAAAACAAAGAAAGTTCGGTGCACAGTGAAGAAATGGATAGTAATAGGAAAATTTTAGTTAAGTTTGAGAAATCTTTGTTGGTTGTTCAAAACTGGATGAAGGTGTTGATATTTTTGGTTTTTCTTTTATGTGTAATAAACACAATTTGCGTATCAATGTTGATGAGAATGGGCTGATGGGTTGTAACCGTGTTGTACCTTTCTTCCATTTCAATGAAAGTCAGACTTCTTATTAGTGAAAACTTTTATTTTTGTTATGGAATGTGATGAGTAAATAATGTTATTATGTTGAAGTTGTTATGTTTTTATGAGTGTATATATTGCTACATACACCTGTGTCATGCATATCTAAGGTGTTTTTATGAGTCTAAAAAAATCTGCATTGCTCAGGGTCACTTTTTAAACAATTTTGCATCACCCAATAATAAGGCATATATTGTTTTGATGCCCAAATATGTAGATAAACATACGTGTACAACAAAATATAAAAGTATACAACAAATATAAAACATCAAAATATACACTGATATGCAAAGGTGAAGAAACAAACTGATTTCATTGATAAGCAGAGGTGAAGAAACCAATATAAAACATCAAAATACAGACTGATAAAAGCAGAATGACATTGTCTGATGGTTACGAAACTGCTGTCTAATACAAAAAGATAACCAAGCTGTTGCGTAATACAAAAAGATTACCAAAGTACTGTCTAATACAAAAAGAGTACCAAGTTGCTGTCTAATACAAAAAGATATAAAAAAAACATTAAATTTGTTCATTTATCCCCTTAAACTGCAGCTTCTTCCTGATTTGATGATGGGATGATTGGTTGAGTTGATGGGTTACTTTGTTGTGTTTGTTGAGAGTTGAAATCAATTGTTTGTTTTGCTTTGGTGTAAGAAGTCCTGTTGTGGCCGAGTTCCTTACAAATGCCACATCTTTTCTTTAAACCACACTTCCTCATTCTTTTGTCATCCTTCACCAACTCTCATTGCTTCAACCTTCGCTTCTTCTTTGGTCTCCCAGGTAAAATTCTTTTTGGTGGAGAGAGAACATCTTCATATGTGGTAATCTCCCACAGATTGTTACCATTTATTGGATAGACAATTGAAGAGTATGTTTCTTCATATGTTGACTTCCTAAAGCAACATGGAATGAATTCCTCTGCATCAAGATTTAGGAATTTCATAGCAGCTAAGGAGTGACAACATGGTATGCCAGTGATTTTCCACTTCCTGCATGTACACAAATTTTCATCTAAATTGACTACAAATTTGTCACCAGCTTGGGACACATGGTGAACTTCAAAAATCTTATTTGCTGACCAACTGTAAAATCAAAACAAGAAACACATTATAATCATAAACCACTTACACATTTTAAAAGAAATCATAAGTGAACAAACCTCATTCTTACCACGATATCCAATATTTAGTTAATTGAGACTCCTTCTTTAGTCTAGTCTTGATTTTTGGACAAATGTTCCCAGAAAGTGATTGACTTTTTGTCCTGTTAGTTGCCCATCTCTTCATCAAGTAAAGGCGGATTTCCTCCATCATGGTTACGATTGGCTTAGACCTTGTATGCACCATTACACTATTGAAAGCCTCTGACATGTTGTTAACCAAAGTATCACACTGAGGCTTACTGGTAAATCTTGATCTTGACCAATACCTAGAACATATATATGTTCATCAATGTTACTGTGAATAGTTGACAGATATTTAACAATAGAAATTTAAATACAAACCTAAGAGGGAGTTTTAACAAGTATTTGAAAGCCTCATCGTTAAGCTGTTTAATATTTCTCATTTCTGTTTCCTATGCTTGTGGATGGGTTGTTGTAGCTGCCTTCCACATCAAACGCTTGAGTTGTTTTCCAGGGAATTTCTTTCTAAAATTAGCGTATAAGTGCCTAACACAGAAACGTTGATCAACTCCAGGCACCACTTCTTGTACAACTTGTAGTAGTCCCTGTTGAATAAAATTATGACAGTGTTGTTAGAGATATGATTTCAATATCAAAGATAATTAACATAATCGAGGAATAGGTCATGTGCATTACCTTTTACTGGTCCGACATGAATGTAAATGATGAACTTACTTCCTCCCCACCGAGATCTTCAACCAGAAGTTGAAGGAACCATTTCCAAGTATCCTTGTTCTCTACTTCCACCACGGCATACGCAAGAGGTAACATTTGATCATTTGTGTCTCTACCAACAACAGTTAACATTTCACCACCATATTTTCCTTTCAGAAAAGCACCATCCAACCCAATTATTGGCCTGCAGGACACAAAACTATCCTTGCAGGCATTTAGACATGTATAAAACCTCATAAAACTGATTCCATCCACATTCTCTTCAACTTTGACTTTTACTGTGGATCCTGGATTACGAGCTAAAACCTCATTGGCATAATCATAAATCCTTCTATATTGGTCTTTGAAAGACCCATCAACATGGTCTGAAGCAATGGCCTTTTCCCTATAAGTCATACATCTAGATACACCTACATTCTATTTTCGATTTATCTTCTCACAAATTTCCTTTCCCTTTACTTGGGGATTTTCTCTAACAGTTTTTTCCAACCTCTTACTGAGCCATTTTGCATTAAGTAATTGTGCTCTCTACTACATCTGTGGTTGTCAACAATAGTCCTTAATTGCCACGTATGAATGGCTTCCATATAAGCACAATATGCCATCCAGGGCACTCTCCTTTAGCACCCATACATTTTAGCCTCATTCTCTTCTTATCATTTTTAATATATTTAATATTTCTGCCATTTTCTATTGCATATGTTTTGATTGCATCCACAAAGTCTTCCTTCTTAGCAAAATAAGTTCCCACATCCCATTTATAATCTACCATTGTCTTAGGCATGCAGAAGGTTACAAACTTCCCATAACCCTCCTCTTCATCATCTTCTGCTTCACTTTCTGCTCCACTGTCTAATTCATCAGATTTCCATTCATCATTGGACAAACCTCTATGATGATCACTATTCATTCCATCATCCACATCACTATCATCAGATTGCACATCAACTTGGACATTACCAAACCAATCTACCAAACCAATCTGCCACTTTATCTCCTACCTCCTCTTCTAAATCACACTCAACATTAACATCAACCAGACCTTCCATACAGTCGTAATTAACCTCCTCATTGCCATCATCATGACCACTACTGGTCCAGCTTCAAACATCACCACCATCCTCTTCAACCTCACCCACACCAACCTGTGTTTCAATTTCTCCTTCAACAACAACATCATCATCCTGACCTCTCTCACCTTCATTGACAGCCACCTCAAATTGTCTTTCACTGTGTTGTTCACATTCATCCCCACCAACCTCTGTTTGAATTTGTCCTTCAAGAACATCATCAACCTCAACTCTTTCTTCTGAAACCACAACAGTTTCTTTGATTCCATCACACTGGCCTCTCTCACCTTCATTAACAGCCACCTCAAATTGTCTTTCACTATGCTGTTCACATTCACCCCCACCAACCTCTGTTTCAATTTCTCCTTCAACAACATCATCAGCCTCAACTCTTTCTTCTAAAACAGGTTCAACAACCATACCCCCAACTTGCTCTTCACCTTCACCCTTAACCATACCTACAGGTTCAACTTCTACTTCATCTGTATTTTGAGGAATATATTCTAACATATGTATCACCTCAGGTTCAGAGACATTGTGAACAACAAATAGATGAACCTCACCATTAAGCCTGGCTAAGGTAATCATGTGCATGGCTCCTATGTCATCCAACGAAGGTTTCAACCTATTTTCCAAAACAGAACCACCATCAACGCAGTACAACAACTCGTTAAACCCATCATAACCTAGACCTTTTAATACACTGACTACAAGGAAATAGCTCCACATGTCTGGGTCAAAGGAAAAACTTGTACTCTCCCCCTCATACTTAAGTTTTCCTTCATTTATGAACTTTCAACTATGGTGAAAAACAACTTCAAAATTTTCTTCCATTACGTACAACACAACAATTATATTTTAACCTATAAAGTAAGAAAAGACTTTAACAATGGGGGACCACATTGCAACCGACCACAAAAAAAAACATTAACAATATATACAAACCACAACCCACTGAAAAAGACAATCAAACAACACTTTAATAACGAGGGACCACATTGCAATCGAAAACGAAACAATATACAACATACAACAGTGTAGGACAACCATAAAGGACAAAATCATCAAAAAATTCAATCAAAAGCACATTTACTAACCTCAACACGTGGTTCACTTCGAACACTTTTGCCACTGCCTTCCACGTGCTTCACTGCCAACACCTTCTTGATTCTACCGAAATACCACCGATAGATCACTCGCAAATCTAGAAACGATACCTATTTAGTCACCAATTACACCAAATAACACTGATATACCCTATTGTCCCCCAAATTGGAACCACAAAAGTCAACCCTCGACAAAACCCTATTCTCCCAATTATCCCAAATTCTCCAACATTGAAATTAAATAAAACCTAATTAAAACGTTCACTGTTTCTGTTAAAAATCAAAACATTGCGTTTTGATTTACAAATTTAACTTTTTAAAATATAAAAAACTCACCATTAAGCCAGGTCAACAATAGTACTGTGCCACGTCAGTACCATTTGGTCATCTCAGCATCCCACTCATCAATTTCTTTAACGCCGTCCAGCCAACTTAACGGGAATGTCTTTATTGATTTCAATTTTCAAAATTAAGGACCATTTTGACACACTTTAGAAAACGAGGACCTATCTAAAACAATTATGCACAAATAAAGATGTCAAAAAGAATTAAACATTATTTTACCATTAAAGTAATTTAACAATCTTTACTTTTTACCCATTAAAACATTTTTTTAATGTATTACATCAATCAAATTTCTCACAATCTTTTATAAACTTTGCTTTCAAATTTATTTTTAACCATTTCTAAATCTCTCTAAAAAAACAGCACACATCTTATTCTTAAATTATCTGAAATCCACTAATTTCCTTTCCTTTACATCCTCTCTTTCAAATAAATCTTCCATAAATCGATACAATATCCCATGCATCTCATAAATCTTCTCTCTTCCCTTTCCACAAATTCGTTCAAACAAATAATAGTATTCTCTCTAATCCGTCTTCACAATTTCACCGTTCAATATTACCATTGAAAAGAACATACATCGTTAAAGTGCTAGGGAAAATATGAAAAAAGTATAGTTCAAACAAAAAGATTTTGGGTTAAATGAAAAAGTTTTGATAAGAATACGGTAGAAGCTTCTGCACCCTCTCAAATGTCTTGCTCCATCCCATCAAAAGTTTCTTAATATTTTTTAATATTTTTTTCCGGAACAAGAGACAAGTGATTATCTTCTGAAAACAATAAAAATCGAATTTATTTTAATATGCTTCGGAAAGTGAAATCTGAAATGATGGGATGTCAGGAGAAATTTGATAGCTGTAAAAATATAGTACTTACAAAAAAGGACCATAAAAAGTATTATGTGGGCAAGACTGTGATAAAGCCCAATATTATGGAAACATGTGATCAAATGTTTGAACCAAACTAATTTTCTTACAATATTTCTGCAACCTTTGACAGGGTCAAACTTAAAAAGTAAATAAAAGACAAAGTAAAAGCTTCAGAACCAAAGGATAATAAAACTCACTAAAACATAAAATAAAAATCTAGCAGATCTACACCAAAAACTAAATAAACAAAATTTTAGTTACAATTTTAATTCCAAAAAATTGTTTTAATCTTTGTTTTAGTCATTCCAATTTTCAAAAGTATTTTAGTTCTTTAAAATTAAAAAAAATAGTTTATAAACATTAAATTTGAGAAACTAAAATAGTTTTTTAAGAATTAATGTTTACGATTTAAGATTTAAGATTTTCTTTCATTTTTAAAATGTAGTATTTCGAAACTAAAATTATATATATATTTTAATTTTGAGAGAAAAATATTTGTTTTCTAAATTTTAAGAACTAATTTTTATGGACTAAAAATAAAATAAAATTTAATTGATAAAACTTAAAAATTGACAATTGCAAAATTATTTAGATTATTATTTTTCTATGGGAGATTAAAAAGAAAATATGTGGCAGAAATAGCTTTTTGTTAGAGTTGGACTCTGGGAATTTTGGTGGTAATTTTAGGTTTCAAACGAAGATTCATTGATGAAAGATTTTTCAACTTAAGCTGGTAAGATATGAGAATGAGGAGTTTCTCGTACTAGTGTATGTATTTATAATGACATTTTAATCTTTATAAACAAAGTCAAGTTACCAAAAAAGAAAAGTTTAGTTACTCGATTGTTTTTATTGTTATTCACTAAATTTATTGGTTTATAATGGTAATTTGAAATAGGTGGATAAATGAGTTTTACATGGATTGATTTTTTACAACTGTTTTATAAATGATTGAACTTATATAAGTGACCATAAATATAAGAGTATTAAAATTGTTTAAATTCATATAAACTCAACTTACCATTGATTCAAATAAGGTTAGATTAACAAAAATATAGTTTTTTTTAATGTGTGTTCACCTATAACTCTCTTTATGTTAAACGAGTTTAACGTGTGATGACCTATAACTCACTACTAAGAATTGTTTATCATTTGGTATTTTAAATTCTATAAAGTTTTTTTAATAATATTTAAATGGTCTTGTGCTTAATTTATTTGTTTGCTCAATTGTATTGGTTGATACTTTGATTTTTACTTACTATTCATAATTGTTAATATTTAGAGAATAAATAGTTAAAGTAAGCTAATACGACTCACTACCAATTGACTCACCATAGATTAAGCTAAAACATAAATCAATTCAACTTGACTTTGGTGAGATGAAAAATTTGTAACTCAAACCCACTATGAATTGTTAGATTACCTGGGTTGACTCATTTAAACAAATTTTACTCTTTCCACTTGTTTCATATAGTTATTGCAATATAATTAAAGTATATTGACTTGACTTATATAACAAGAATATTGATCTATTTTACTTAATATTAACCATAATTATGACAAATATAATAAGTAAAATTCAAAGTATTGACTTACATAATTAAATAAATAAACAATTCATTAAATAATATTATAGCTCAAAATATTATCAAAGTCTACATAACTAAAATTAATAAATAAATATAATAATAAAAATTATTTAAACAATTATAAAGGGTTGTTCGTAGTGAGTTAATATTCTACCTATCTCCAACCTAACTCAGATATCTTAAAATCTTATTCAAAATTAGAAAAAAGGCTTAATTACCTACTTAGTCCCCATGTTAGGAGGTAATTTTCTGTTTAGTACCCGGTTTTAAAAATGTAGGCATTTGGTACCTATATTTTGAAATTTGTATCAATTCAATCCTATCCAGTTAACGGCGTTATAATTGATGCGAGAAATTAAGAACGTTAATGAAGATGCATTCAAACATTTGATAGCTATTGGGACCTCAGAGCCTCAGCCAAATACATTAGTGTCGCAACCGGGATCGCGACGGGACGACGATCCGAAAAAGAAAAAAAACGGTTTTGAAAAAAAAGAGATTTTGGAGTCGCCACCATAGTTTATTCTGGAAAACTACGGAAAAACCATAAAATGATAAAGCATGGTCAAATAGAACCAGATTCTTGGTTCGGGAGTCGGTTACGTGTAGGGAAGGTATTAGCACCCTACAACGCCTGCCCTAAGGCAGTACCTTTAACTAAATGCGCGAATGCGGATGTGGTTTTCAAAATGTTTAACTTTCCCTTGAAATAAAAACTCTAAAGAAACAAACAATAGTTTTTTAGTTTTTTTGGGCCCGACAAGGATTGACCTTGCTCCTACGTATTCTCATTCAGAATGAGAAATCAGGGTTCCGTAGTTCATTTGAAACTGCTTGAAAATTGTTTGAAAATAGTTTGAAAGATTTGTTTGAAAAAATTGATTTTGGATTTTTGGGGAAATGAACCTGACAAGGACTGGCCTTGCTCCTACGTATCTCCACTTTTGATGGAGAATCAAGGATCACGTAGTTCTGACTAGCCATATTGTATGTTGTTTGAAAATGTGGATGTTTTTGGGTTTTGAAAGATTTTGTATTTTTTGGTATTTTTATAAAATAAACAAAAAATGTTTTCAGCACAAAGACGATGCGTGCGATCACACATGTGCTTAACCTTTAAAATATTTTTAGTATTTTTATAAAATATTTAGATTTTTGCATGATGAGCACTAGGCTGATGCGTACGATCACACGAGTACTCACACGACTTTTTTTCTTATTGTTTGCGTAATGAGCACTAGGCTGATGCGTACGATCGCACGAGCACTCACACGGCTTTTTTTTGTTTATTTTAGATTTTGGGTAATGAGTACTAAGTTGATGCGTACGATCGCACGAGTACTCATACCGATATTTATATTATTACATGTTTTTAAAGTTTTATATTTTTTTATTAAGAAGGATAGATGGGTTGAAATGTGAAAAGCATAAAGAAAAATTGTAATAGAAAACACGATGAATTTATAAACTAAAAAAATGATCAAAATGCATATATAAATAGAATGAAGAGAAAATGTATACCTTGTTGAAGATTTGTGTGATGAAATAAAACTCTACTTGTAATAGGTTGTGAGAAAAATAGATGGAAGATGAAGAAGATAACTTTATGGTAGAAATGGGGTATGAGATTTATTATGTATAGAGAGATAGTAAAATGTGAGGGAGAAATGAAGTAGAGTTTCGGGATGGAATGAAGAGATTTTGAGAGAGAAGATATGGATATTATGTAAATTGTGTGTGTGAAGTGAAGAGAATGTAGGTATTTATAGAGTTAAGGATGAAGAAAGTTGATGAACAAAAATAATATAATAAGTTGGTGGAAAATTTAGATGAAATAAAAATTAATCACAAAAATGCAATAAAATAAATAAGTAAAGGAATAAAACGTTTGGGGAAACAAGAAGTTGAATCTGGCAGAGCCGGTTAGACAACTTCTAATCCTTCCAAAATGCAATAAAATAAATAAGTAAAGAAATAAAACGTTTGGGGAAACAAGAAGTTGAATCTGGCAGAGCCGGTTAGACAACTTCTAATCCTTCCAAAATGCAATAAAATAAATAAGTAAAGAAATAAAACGTTTGGGGAAACAAGAAGTTGAATCTGGCAGAGCCGGTTAGACAACTTCTAATCCTTCCAAAATGCAATAAAATAAATAAGTAAAGAAATAAAACGTTTGGGGAAACAAGAAGTTGAATCTGGCAGAGCCGGTTAGACAACTTCTAATCCTTCCAAAATGCAATAAAATAAATAAGTAAAGAAATAAAACGTTTGGGGAAACAAGAAGTTGAATCTGGCAGAGCCGGTTAGACAACTTCTAATCCTTCCAAAATGCAATAAAATAAATAAGTAAAGAAATAAAACGTTTGGGGAAATAAGAAGTTGAATCTGGCAGAGCCGGTTAGACAACTTCTAATCCTTCCAAAATACAAAAATAAACAACTAATAACATACAAATGGCATAACATAATCAATATCACGTTTTACAACTATCACACTTGGATATCAACACAAAAGCATACTCTCATTTAAATTCAAAATCATACAGAAACAAAATACTCCATAATCTAGATTTAAGATCAGACAAAAGCAAAATATAGCATATTCAAGGCTCAAGATAATACAAAAGGAGATACTCAAGGTTAGCTTCCCTTACCTCTATTACAGACTTAATCTCCTCGCTCTCTGAAAACTTCCAGAATATCCCCTTTGAAATTAGAAATTCTTCCAACTCTCTTCTCTCAAAAATTTTCTCAATTCTTTTTGTGTAAATTTTCAGCCTCCCCCCTTGGCTATTTATAGTAAAAAAAAATTTACTATTCATTTGTACTATTCATTTTTACTATTCATTTTTTTATTCATTTTACTATTACAAAATTAATTTTTTATTTGCAAATTGGTGAATTCTGATCTCAAAGCTACGTGGAACACTTATCCTTTCCAAAAATAATTTTTTTTTTATTTTTCACTTTTTACTATTCACAATTCACTATTCACTATTTACTATTCACTATTCACTTTTTTTTTATTTATTTATTTATTTATTATTAATTTTATTTACCCGGACGAAATTGGGTATTGACAGCTGCCCCTCTTTACTTAGATTTTACTAGATAATATGACAAACAACGTTTGTATATTATCAGAGTAAAAGATAAGTAAAGATAGAAATACTAATTTCGTCTGGGTTTCAAAGAGAAAGGGGGAGAATAACAATCGATTCAAGTACATAAGATGAATAGAATCACGATGCAACAAAAATTGAACTTAAGGGCAAGGCAAAAATTAAACTTAAGGGCCAGTGTGAAAACTGGGCTTGGGGCCAGCGTGGAAACTGGGCTTGGGGGCCAGCGTGAAAACTGGGCTTGGGGCCAGTGTGAAAACTGGGCTTGGGGGCCAGTGTGAAAACTGGGCTTGGGGCCAGCGTGGAAACTGGGCTTGGGGGCCAGCGTGAAAACTGGGCTTGGGGGCCAGCGTGAAAACTGGGCTTGGGGCCAGCGTGAAAACTGGGCTTGGGGCCAGCGTGAAAACTGGGCTTTGGGGCCAGTGTGAAAACTGGGCTTGGGGGCCAGCGTGGAAACTGGGCTTTGGGGGCCAGCGTGGAAACTGGGCTTGGGGGCCAGTGTGAAAACTGGGCTTGGGGGCCAGTGTGAAAACTGGGCTTTGGGAGCCAATGTAAAAATTGGGTTTTGTGGGCCAGTATGGAAACTGGGCTTTCAAATTTTGAAATTCTTGAAACTTGTAATTTGAGAAATGTTGGCCAGTGTGGAAACTGGGCTTGGGGCCAATGTAAAAATTGGGCTTTGTGGGCCAGTATGGAAACTGGGCTTTCAAATTTTGAAATTTTTGAAACTTGAAATGTTTTGTAATTTTGACACAAATTTGAAAGCTCGATCGACATGAAACAATATGGTTTGATAGAGAAAATCTGAATGTTATTCTTTTTGTGTTTTCTTTGTTTTTTTTTTTGTTTTTTTTTTTGAAGAAGGAAATTGATAACCATTCATGTGAATGAAGAAGATTTCGATGAGAAATACTTTCTTTTTGATAAATATATGAAAACGTTTGCTTTGTTTTGTTTTGTTTGTTTGTTTTTCTTTTTTGTTATTCTTTCGAATCAATTGTCTTACTTGCAATCATCAAGACTGGTCATTATTTCCAATGCTTAGAAAAGTGAGGAATGTCATACATCCGAGATCTAACTTTGAGATTATTACATTTTGACTTTTTCTCCCGAGACATCAACGTACATATGCTTGAATTCACTCGCAAGTGAAGAATGAGAGTTGTTTAGAATGGTTTGGAAGATAATGCTAACATGTCACCTCATACGCTCCGTAAAGGAGATGAGTGCCAAAGCGAAACACGAGGTATCTAAAAAGTTGCCCCAGTTTGGTGTGGTGAATCCATGATAATTCTGGTGAAAAATTCAAGTAAGATCTGCAAAGTTACCCAATTCTTGAGATCATGGTTTGACGAAATTTCAAGGAAAAGATGCGAGGTGAGGTTCACCAAGCTGCCCCAGTTTTCGTTGTTTTTTTTTTTTTTTTTGCATGGGGTTCTGTTTGGAAGAAGTAGTGGGTATGAAAGGGTCGGCTAAAAGGATGGATCAAATTGGTTCAATTTTCTTTTGTATGCTTCTGACTGGTTGGTAGAGAGGTCCCCTATTCCTGAGACATTATTCATTTTCAAATCCCTTTTTATTTTTACGACACATTAAAAGTTATTTTGTCTTATCGCAAAATTAAGCTTTATGAAAATATGAGCAATCATTAGTCAATCTCCGTGGACTTTATTAGGCTTGTAACAATGGCTAGGGGCTAAAAGGTATTAAAAGAAAGGGGTATAAAGGCCCAAATGAAATGTTTGTCGGATACATTTTTTTTTAAAACAAGGGTTATCATCTACGCATTGTATCAACTATTTGATCTTTTGAGCACTTTGCTTTTGTCTTGAACTTCGTTTTTCCTTCATCTCTGGTTAAGTCTGTTTTATTGTTGTTGTTATTTTTTTTTTTTTTACCCTTTTTGAAGGATTCACTTCATTTGATCGTTGAGTACTCTTCATCTGCATCCCAAGTTGACTCATACTAATGATAACCCTTGCTTGGGAATAATTTTGAAAAAGAATTTATTTTTGGCTCAAACGGGGTAACAATGGTTATAGTTTTTTTTTGCTTTTTGGATAAAGAAAGAAGGCCACACATCATTTTGAACTCTGATTGCTTTATTTTCAAAAATTAATTCTACGATTAGATGACCTCAACATGAGCCGTTTTTTCCTTTTCTTTTCATTCTTTATAGATCACCCTTTCGGGTTTCTGAATCTAGTTGACTTATTCTACTTTTTTTTTGTTTTTTTTTTAATGGATTCAGGGATCACCCTACTAGCGTAAGCGAGAAAACTTTTGGCCATGCCAATTTGCCCCGGTGTAAAAGTTTATTTTGTTACTCAGGGCAGTGACAGTATTTGTTCGGGGAAAATCCTTTTATTTGGGAAGGTGAAGGGTGAGATTTTTCAAACACCATGCGCACAAACGTCTCGAGAGAAAACATCAAATTGTTATTTTTGATTCAACATTTGACCTCGAAAAAAATCTGACACTACAACTTTTGTTTTCTTTTTGTTATCAAATTTTTTATTTTATTTTTATTTTCTATTTTTATATTTTTTTTTGCTATTTTCGAAAAAACAAGAGTTTGACAATTTGCTAGAAAGACAAGTGACTCAATATTGCCTTTTTGTTTTTTTTTAATTTTGTTATTTGCGGCCTTCGTTTTCTCCACGACACCCTATTAGGACATGATTTCCAATAAACCTTGGAGATACCAAATAATGAAAGTTCACATTAAAAGTCACGGATGAAAGCGTAATATCCATGAGCATAACCCTCACAGCAAGACAATTCAAAACATGAACAGAACAACATCAATTTCGCCTTTTACAACAACCTATGCTTTCCCATATAGTTCTTCATTTGTCCATGGCATTTGTAGGGGCGAACTCGCGCCTTGTCAGAGTGCTGGATTGACTTTCTTCAAACTTTAAACATCCTGAATCGATCAAAGATTGCACTTTATGCTTTAGAGCCTTGCATGCCTCTGTTGAGTGTCCACACGCTCCTTCATGATAATCACACTTGGCATTTGTGTCATGGCTCTTTGGGTACGGAGGTCGTATAGGCCTAGTTGGACAAACCTTTATGAGGTTTCTGCGGAGAAGATCTGGCAGTAACTCTGTATAGGTCATGGGGATAGGAGTGAAGTTGGCGACCTTCTCATCACGATTGTAATTTCTTCGCTCAATGGGTCGATTGAATCCATGGGAATGTGACATTTGAGGATAGGCAATAAAATGTGAGTTAGCTCTTCGTTTTTTATCTTTCTCATGTCTAGGACCATATTCATTTAAACTCGCTACTAACTGTGGGCCTAGTGCAATTTTTCCATTTCTTATGCCACCCTCGACCCTCTCTCCAATTACTACTATGTCAGCAAAACCTGAGGAGACACTGCTTATCATGTGTTCATAAAATGGTGGTTGTAGAGTATTCAAAAATATGGTAGTCATCTCATTGTCGCTCAAAGGCGGTTCTACTTGAGCAGCAATTCCTCTCCACCTTTGGGCATATTCTCTGAATGATTCAGATTCTTTCTTCACCATGTTTTGCAGTTGTATTCTATCAGGTGTTAGATCTTTATTATATTCATACTGCCTTAGGAATGCATCAACCAGATTTTTCCATGAGTAGATGTGAGTAGTTTCTAAGCGCATGTACCAAGTCAGAGCCACGCCAATTAAACTTTCTTGGAAGATGTGAATCAAAAGTTTTTCATTGTGGGCATAAGCTGCCATTTTTCTGCAGTACATAGTTATATGGCCCCTTGGGCAAGTATTTCCCTGATATTTCTCAAACTCTGGCAACCTGAACTTTGGAGGTATTATCACATCAGGAACTAAACATAGTTTTCTAGCATCTCCAAATTCAGAACTTCCTTCGCCCTCTATGGCTCTCAACCTTTTCTCAAAGACTTCTAATTTACTCCCGTCGTCCTTAAAATCTGCAGGTGTAACGATACAAGATGAAGACTTCGTCTCAGGTTGTTTTTTCATTATCGTGCTCTCAATACCTGGTTGGATCGTCTTTCCCTGAATTGTGAAAGTGGTTGCCCTAGGCTCATCTTCTACTTCAACTGCATTATCTTCGTCCTTTTGAGCGTCAAGATGTTCCAAGCGCACTCCTGAGGGTGGAATGTAATTCGGGGGAAGACCATAGGAAGGGAAAGTTTGTGCCTCTGGAACTCTTTGTTGTGGTCGTTGTACGCACGAATCTCCAGGGCTTTGTAAGGCATTCAGGGCCTCTAAGATTTGACTCATTTGTCCCTTCAGCTGTTGGATATCGGCTTTCATCCCCTCTTGAATTTCCCCTTTGTTCTCCATGATTTTGCCACTGGTTCGTGTCCTTTAGGGTGTTTTGGAGACTTAGCCGTATTATTATTTTTAAACTAAATTTTATTAGATGAAATAAAATTAAGAAAATAAAAACGAAAAGAAAAGGAGAAAAGACAAAGCAACACAATTACTATAGTAAGAAATTATAAAGATGTGAAAACATTGCCAAATGTATAATCTGGAAATTAACATGAAACAAAGTCAATAAGACAGTTCATCCATAACATTTAAGTTCACCACATGTGAGGTATGCAAAATCACGATCAACTATCACGAGCCTCAGCCACCACATTCTTCATTTCTCTCATCAGTTTCTTGCAGTAATTGAGGAAAGTCTCAACCTTTTTAGGTGGGTTAAAGATCGGCAATGCAGACTCAGCATCAGCTAATAACTTAGGGACATCCTTAATGGCTTCATTGGCAAGGGAAGCTAGTTGTGAGAAACTTCTCCTCCAATTTTCTGTAACTAGATCTTGTTCAACGGTAAACTCCTTCATCTGATTCATCCATTCTTGATGTTTCTTCTCTGATTCAGCCCGATGCCAACGTTCCTCCTTCAGTTTCGTTACCGCTGCTTTCGCCTGTTTCTCGACGTCGTTCATTCTAATATGCATTTTGTGCAGCTCCTCTAGTGCCTTTTGCTTGTCCCTCTTGAATTGGTCACACAATTCCTTCGTGACACGCTCTGATATCTCAATTATACCATACTCCTGGTCTTTCAAGGTCAGCTCAATGTTGGCCACTATCAGCTCTTGCTTTTGTCTTCTTAACAACTCCTCGTATGCTTTGCTGTTTTCCACACCATCTTGCTTAAGATTCACATAATCACGTTGTAGGTTCTGAAGATTACTGGTCAACTTGATATTTTCTAGTTTCATTTGCTCGAATTTTGCCTTCAACAATTTTATTTCCTCATTTTCAGCTTCATGAAACTGTTTCCATAATCTAGATTAGGAGAAATTATCTTGAAAGGCAACTTCACTGTCCTAACCCTTTCTGCGATCCAATGGCTATAAGGATATCCTTCATCAATAGTCCATGGTCTGGGGTCCATTTTTGCACGAATAATGTTGCCCCAAGCATTCCTAACTTGATGAAGTACTTCAACAAAGGTTCCTTCCTCATAATAGATTTGCAACATGGCAAGAGATGCAGGTGTAGGTGATCCTCTCATAGGATGCCCAAATTGCCTTTGTGCTAACACAAGATTGTAATTAATACAACACCTGATACCCATGAGAGGTACATTAGGGTACTTCCCGCAATGATATATAATTTGCGATCTACGCTGCCAAGGGACACACCACTTAACTTGTTCTTCATTTAAACTTGCACAAAGTCGCGCCCATTCATCTGCCCCTTTCACATTTGGTTTACACTGCAATAGCTTATCCATGGAGCACGGGGCATTTAAGGCGTCCTCAGTCACACGGGAGATGAACCACATATACAACACTGGCAGACAACATAACATTTTTCCTCCCTTTAGCTCATAACAACGATTAAGGGTCCCATAAACTTCAGCCAGGATAGTAGTGACTGGATTCTTACAGCGCTCTTTGTATCCCACAAATGCGTTCATGGAGGCATAGTCGACGAAATTCTTGACATTAGGAAAAAGCATGACACCATAGAAGAGAAGAGCCAATACATCCATAAATGTTTCCCAGTTTTCTTCTTCAGCTAAACGATGCAAGTATCCTATTAGGTATCCTTGAGGAAGGCCCCTCACTTTGCCCTTGATTGTGAACTTGTTCTCCAACTTCATAGGGTGTACTTTCATGATCCTCGCTAGCTGCAAGACAGGTACATACTGCCCAAGGTAATTGTATGGAGCTTTTCCCTCAAGAGGTATATTTAAAATTTGCTCGAATTCTTCCACTGTTGGCACTAGTTGGAAATCTTGAAAAGTGAAACACCTCAATGGTGGATCATAGTATTGGGCTAAAGTAGTAATTGCTGATGTTTGGACCTCCACCTCTAATAGGCTCAACAAATTCCCATACTCCTTCTTGAATGCATCCTTTTGGGATGTCTTCATTTTCATTACTAGTTTTCTCAGACCATTCATATTTCCTTCCTCCGCTTCAATGGCTATCCTTTCCTTTAAAATGTTTGAACTTGTAGGTCGGTCAACTTCCAATCTCATGTTAATTTCCATTTTACCTCTACGGCTTAGTCACAAATTTATAACTTCCTACCTAGGACCAACAAGACCATAAAAAAAATGCATGAGAAAGACGCATAATGATATAGTGATATATACAACATGTTTAATTTTATAAAAAAATAACGGTTATAAGACGACATACATCTCCCTTTGTGCCCTAGATAAGGTTCGAGACTTGAGGTTCAAAGTTAAATATATGCAATCTCACAAGGATAGTTCCCTAATGCTTAAATCAAGGCCACCAGAGTTATGGCTCTTTTCACTACATCTCCACAACAGTCAGAGTAATCAACTAGATGCGGAGACATAAATGAAGAGAACAGACTCTAGTTGGAGTTCTCACGATAGCCAAACAGGAAGTACATCCCAGAGTGACACCGCTACACAACCCCTATAATTCTAAGTTGCGCTCAGACCCGGGTATAGGGCCTCACTCATGATATGCAAAATGTGTGTGGAGGGAGATTATAATGCAAAACAACACTTGCAAAATAAACACAAATAAGTAGATATATAACATGTCATCTACCCTAGGGTTCAATATGGAACAATCAAAACAAACGCACATGCAATTATGCCAAATATTAAACATATATAAAGAAAAAAAAAAGAAGGAAAACATAATGAAAAACCACATCGAATTCGCACATCTAATTAAATGGCTTGACTCTCTAAATTCCCCAGTGGAGTCGCCATCTGTCGCAACCGGGATCGCGACGGGACGACGATCCGAAAAAGAAAAAAAACGGTTTTGAAAAAAAAGAGATTTTGGAGTCGCCACCATAGTTTATTCTGGAAAACTACGGAAAAACCATAAAATGATAAAGCATGGTCAAATAGAACCAGATTCTTGGTTCGGGAGTCGGTTACGTGTAGGGAAGGTATTAGCACCCTACAACGCCTGCCCTAAGGCAGTACCTTTAACTAAATGCGCGAATGCGGATGTGGTTTTCAAAATGTTTAACTTTCCCTTGAAATAAAAACTCTAAAGAAACAAACAATAGTTTTTTAGTTTTTTTGGGCCCGACAAGGATTGACCTTGCTCCTACGTATTCTCATTCAGAATGAGAAATCAGGGTTCCGTAGTTCATTTGAAACTGCTTGAAAATTGTTTGAAAATAGTTTGAAAAATTTGTTTGAAAAAATTGATTTTGGATTTTTGGGGAAATGAACCTGACAAGGACTGGCCTTGCTCCTACGTATCTCCACTTTTGATGGAGAATCAAGGATCACGTAGTTCTGACTAGCCATATTGTATGTTGTTTGAAAATGTGGATGTTTTTGGGTTTTGAAAGATTTTGTATTTTTTGGTATTTTTATAAAATAAACAAAAAATGTTTTCAGCACAAAGACGATGCGTGCGATCACACATGTGCTTAACCTTTAAAATATTTTTGGTATTTTTATAAAATATTTAGATTTTTGCATGATGAGCACTAGGCTGATGCGTACGATCGCACGAATACTCACACGACTTTTTTTCTTATTGTTTGCGTAATGAGCACTAGGCTGATGCGTACGATCGCACGAGCACTCACACGGCTTTTTTTTGTTTATTTTAGATTTTGGGTAATGAGTACTAAGTTGATGCGTACGATCGCACGAGTACTCATACCGATATTTATATTATTACATGTTTTTAAAGTTTTATATTTTTTTATTAAGAAGGATAGATGGGTTGAAATGTGAAAAGCATAAAGAAAAATTGTAATAGAAAACACGATGAATTTATAAACTAAAAAAATGATCAAAATGCATATATAAATAGAATGAAGAGAAAATGTATACCTTGTTGAAGATTTGTGTGATGAAATAAAACTCTACTTGTAATAGGTTGTGAGAAAAATAGATGGAAGATGAAGAAGATAACTTTATGGTAGAAATGGGGTATGAGATTTATTATGTATAGAGAGATAGTAAAATGTGAGGGAGAAATGAAGTAGAGTTTCGGGATGGAATGAAGAGATTTTGAGAGAGAAGATATGGATATTATGTAAATTGTGTGTGTGAAGTGAAGAGAATGTAGGTATTTATAGAGTTAAGGATGAAGAAAGTTGATGAACAAAAATAATATAATAAGTTGGTGGAAAATTTAGATGAAATAAAAATTAATCACAAAAATGCAATAAAATAAATAAGTAAAGGAATAAAACGTTTGGGGAAACAAGAAGTTGAATCTGGCAGAGCCGGTTAGACAACTTCTAATCCTTCCAAAATGCAATAAAATAAATAAGTAAAGAAATAAAACGTTTGGGGAAACAAGAAGTTGAATCTGGCAGAGCCGGTTAGACAACTTCTAATCCTTCCAAAATGCAATAAAATAAATAAGTAAAGAAATAAAACGTTTGGGGAAACAAGAAGTTGAATCTGGCAGAGCCGGTTAGACAACTTCTAATCCTTCCAAAATGCAATAAAATAAATAAGTAAAGAAATAAAACGTTTGGGGAAACAAGAAGTTGAATCTGGCAGAGCCGGTTAGACAACTTCTAATCCTTCCAAAATGCAATAAAATAAATAAGTAAAGAAATAAAACGTTTGGGGAAACAAGAAGTTGAATCTGGCAGAGCCGGTTAGACAACTTCTAATCCTTCCAAAATGCAATAAAATAAATAAGTAAAGAAATAAAACGTTTGGGGAAACAAGAAGTTGAATCTGGCAGAGCCGGTTAGACAACTTCTAATCCTTCCAAAATGCAATAAAATAAATAAGTAAAGAAATAAAACGTTTGGGGAAACAAGAAGTTGAATCTGGCAGAGCCGGTTAGACAACTTCTAATCCTTCCAAAATGCAATAAAATAAATAAGTAAAGAAATAAAACGTTTGGGGAAATAAGAAGTTGAATCTGGCAGAGCCGGTTAGACAACTTCTAATCCTTCCAAAATACAAAAATAAACAACTAATAACATACAAATGGCATAACATAATCAATATCACGTTTTACAACTATCACACTTGGATATCAACACAAAAGCATACTCTCATTTAAATTCAAAATCATACAGAAACAAAATACTCCATAATCAAGATTTAAGATCAGACAAAAGCAAAATATAGCATATTCAAGGCTCAAGATAATACAAAAGGAGATACTCAAGGTTAGCTTCCCTTACCTCTATTACAGACTTAATCTCCTCGCTCTCTGAAAACTTCCAGAATATCCCTTTTGAAATTAGAAATTCTTCCAACTCTCTTCTCTCAAAAATTTTCTCAATTCTTTTTGTGTAAATTTTCAGCCTCCCCCCTTGGCTATTTATAGTAAACAAAAATTTACTATTCATTTGTACTATTCATTTTTACTATTCATTTTTTTATTCATTTTACTATTACAAAATTAATTTTTTATTTGCAAATTGGTGAATTCTGATCTAAAAGCTACGTGGAACACTTATCCTTTCCAAAAATAATTTTTTTTTTTTACTTTTCACTTTTTACTATTCACAATTCACTATTCACTATTTACTATTCACTATTCACTTTTTTTTTTATTTATTTATTTATTATTAATTTTATTTACCCGGACGAAATTGGGTATTGACAATTAGCATCATATTCCACTTTCATAGGCTCATTTGCAATGATGTCACAAAGTTGCTACAATGCATCAAAAGGATCATTCTCAGATAAACGAATATTCAATTGTCCATGCGGCTTTTGTTACATGGAAAAATAGGATAAGGTTCGACATCAATAACATGTAAACTTTAGAACTGAGAAGAGTAAAGTAGGAGCCCTGATGGAAGCATATCCTTCACGTTCAAGACTGGAACGGCTCCTTGGACAAAATGACGTAGTGGAATGAAGAATGGTTTGAAGGTGTTCGGCGCATGCAAGGTGTTTGTCAAAATGCGTGACAATGTTTGGATGTGTGTGTGAGGTACAGCTTCAAATACGAATATTCATTTTTCAGTTTGCAAGAACCACTTTAAGTGCCATTTTCCTGGTGCAGATTGCTTGTGTTTGCTGTTTACACATTCTCAACTTTAGATATTCAATTTGGATTGGCAAAAGCTGGGGATTCTGTTTCCAAACACATTTCAATGCTTATATCAATGTAAACAAATCATAAAAAGCACATAAACCCCTGCAATCCAATTTTGAAGAATCAAAAATCAGAAAAACCCAATTTCTGCATCTCTTAGTGGAATTTTGTCAAACAGTTTGGAATTTCCATAAACATTTACAATGCACACGGTTTACAATCTGTTTTGAGTTTTATATTGCTTTTGTGATCTGTTCTAGACCCTTTCTTAGGTTCCTTTTGTGTGCCATCTCTTTTTCCCACCCAAAATTCTTTAGAAATCAACTTTAATTGGCTTTCCATTGTGCTGTCAAGTGGTTTGCAATTTAAAATATGGTGGAGTGAAATATTGTCATGCTCACGATTTTGCTAGTTTTGTATGGATGTGTGATGTTGTAGTGAAGTCTTAAACATCAAGATTGCTTCTCTAAAGGGGTAGCATATTAGGCAGTGGAAGACTTGTTAAATTGGCTACAAGCTTGGACTCCAAGAGCACATTCTTTTTGCTGTTCTAGCACCCATTTCAGCAGTAAAACACATTAATTTTGGATTTCCACCAAACTGAAACTACAAACACACTTGGCTTTGTTCAATTGTCCACAATCTTTACTTGTAATTTTGACTTGATATCACGGAACCTTTGTAGTTCATTCCATTTTGTTTCTCATTTCCAACTTAAAGTGACTTGGGAAAATGCTTTTCAAGCAATTCCAAGAGCACCATTGAACATTGTAATATTAGGCTACACATCTTAGTGTGAAAGTGTGTCAAGGGGCTCCAAGCGTCACTTGCACTTTCACTTAGGGCCGAGTCTCATGTTTTCATTCCATTACATTCTTTCTTTAATATTTTTGCTTGTTGTTATTTTTGTTTTACGTCTCCGCGATAGGTTCGCGCTTATACAAATAAACCTTCTTTTGGTTTCTAGGTGTATAACATTCTTGCATTTAAAAAGTTTTTGAAAGATTTCTACCTAAACACTAAGGTAAGAAACAACCAAAAAAACTCTGGCTAAGGAAGGACAAAGTTCTTAAGCCTGTCCATTGTGACTCACCTCACCTTTCTGGGAGCTATTTGGTTCATTTTACCTCTAGAATCTGTTTAGAAATCCTTCACCAAAATCTAAAGAGTTTGATGTCTTGTTATGATTCCTATAGGTCTTCTTCTTCATATAGGTCCTCTTAGTCTTCTAGTTTTAATCCATCCATTAGTTTCAAAGAAATTAAAAGAAAACTTGATGAAGCTATAAGAAGGACTTGTTCCTTTCATGAATTTGATCGGATTGAGGATGAGTTGTATAAACAAGCTAGGGCAAATATTCCATTCTTTGGTAAGGATATTGGTTCACTAACACACCTAACTTTGGAAAGGGAAATTAATGACATGCATCCATTTATTACTAGAAAAAGTAAACATGAATCCTATTTTCATTCTAGCAATAGTGAATCTTATGTCCTTAATCTCTACACATCTAGATTTGAAATGCATGCAAGAGAGTGGTGGGATGAAAGACAATATCATGTTAGGATAGGTAGAAAGTCCCTCATTCGTGATTGGTATGAATTAAAATCTTGCATGAGAAAAGAGTTTGTGCCTTCACATATTAAGAGAAACCTCAAATTCTTGAGAGATTACATTGAAGAAGGAAAAACATTTCTTGAAAGCTTAAACGACAATGGGTTCCTTCTTAGAGAACTATAATTTGAAATTAGACTTAAGGAGTTAAAAGCTAAGAAACCAGAGTTGAAGGTTAATAGACTACAAAGAGATGTTGAGAGACAACAAGAGGAAATAAGACAAGACGAAGAGAAGAGAGAGAAGAAAGAGAGTTAAGAGAAGAAGAGAGAAAAGAGCGAAAGAAGAAGAGAGACAAGTAAGAGAAAGAACAGAGGTAGAAAAGAAGACAAAAGAGGAAAATAGAGAAAAAGGGAATTTGCTGCTGATGGCAAATTCAACTCTACCAAAACTCATGGAACCTAAAAGGGAAGGCTTCCAATTCTTTACTTCTTTTCCAATTATTGTGCACTCTTCCATTATTTATTTTTATTTTAAATCAATTGTCATCTCGTATTGTGTGCAATAATTTTCAAAATATGACAATTCAAAACTTGAGTTAATGTTACCCTAGTGTAAACCAGTAACTCAAGATAAAAATCAAATAACTTGGAAATATGGAATTCTCCATTTTTTCCAAGACTAATTTTCAGAATTTTTTTTTCAAAAATACAAGACTTTTCTTTTGTCTTCTTATCTTTGTTTTCATCTTCTTCATCATACTCATTTTTGCTATCTTTTGTAGATATATTTTTTATCCAAGAGGACAACAAAAACCAAAGTTGTGCTTCTTTCTCTCTTTCTGATTTGAGGACAAATCGTTTTTAAAGAGGGAAGGAATGATGACAACCCATTTAGGGACTTCCCATCTAAAGAAGTATAAACTAAAACTAAGACTAAAGAAAGGGAAGTAGAATAAAGATTGCTAAAGCTCTTTCCTTATCTAAGTTTTAGATAGATTCTCTTTAACTAATTCCATTGTTTGTAGGATAATAAAGGTTGGAAGGATCCTAGGAAGTTGCCAAGCAAGAGGGAACAAAGGAGGACAAGAAGAGTACAAGAATTGCACATGGCGCTCAACACACGTGTTGTGCCGCTCAGCAACAACGAGACAGACTTCTCTTATATTTGAGCACGTTTTCAATGTTTACCATATGGAACATGTGGCCAACTGTATAGCTTTATCTGCACACTTCTCGTAGAGCTTCATGCACATTGCTAATATGTCCAGTAGCTTGCTAGGCACGTTTCTCTTCATCTATAGAAGAGAAGCCAAATCCTTTGTAATGGTAACTTGAATTGAAAGAGTGTTATGCTACTGAAATCCAGCCACTACTTCTTCAAGTTCCTTGCTTGAGCTTCTTTAGCCTATCTTCCTCTAGCTCCCTTCCTCGCTGGAAGACCATCTGAGCTTGAACCTCTTCACCACACACTTCCAAACATTGCCAAACATTCCATTAGACACTTTATATGCACTATCATCTTCATCCTTCACTTCATTCTGCTACCATCTCCAGATCTTAGGAGCTGTTTCTTCTTGAAGATAGAAGCTGCTTCTATCAAGGCCATACCGGGGGTCAGAAACAAAACCAACCAAGTGTTTAGGCCAAGCGATAAAAGACTAGAATGCTTGTGCCATAGTGAAAATCTCATATGTGGCAAAGGAATTGAGGCATCTGGTATGATAATGTTATCTATTGAGACCTTCACCTCATCCTCTGATAGCTCCATACCATGAACAACAGTCGCTACCTCAAACAATGTTCCACGAGCTACTAGCATCGTCTCGGTACCATCTAAAATGTATAGCAGACATGGACTAGCCTCGTCCATATCATCCCTTGGGACGGCTGGTGCTGAACAATTTTTTCCCGCTTCTCCTTGTCAGAGTAAATGTTAGATTATACAAATAATAAATTATTCAACAAAAATGTTTATTAATTTTACCTGTGGGAGGCACAACATGTTCCTATACTAGAGATGGTTGCGGGCACATCCCATAACTCTCAAACTGCTGCTGGAACTGGCGCATAACTTTGTCAATCACTTCTGTAGTGACTTCATCATACAATTCTGCCACAGCTCCACCCTAAAATTTTTTTATATCTCATGTCAGCCTTTGTTCTTGTTCTTCGATGTATGCATATGAAGTTTAACGCGAAGAACTCCCAAAATAATCTCTAATGCCTACTCTAATACTAGTAGCACACACTCGTCCAGGGTGCTCAAGTCGTCCAATTGCAGTGGTAAGAATATCCTGACAACCCTTTAGAATGAAGTTACCTTGGGAGCTATGCTCAACCAAGGAATCCTGTAACATAAAAAAACCTCACTATTCTTTAAAAAGTTCAATGTAGTATGTATAATGAAACTATTATTATATTAGGAATAGTGATAACTTACAATTCTTTCAGATATTTCTCGTGCAGTCTCAGAAGAGTAGGCGCCCGATGATCTTAAACGAGCCAACTTCCACTTCTCATGCCGAGAAGGTGGAGAAAGAGGCTAGGGGCTATGATAACAGTTGAAAAACTGTTATTTTTATGCTTAAAATTGATACCAAAAGCAACCTTTAAGACTTAGAAACTAGCTTGAACTCATATTTTTGCTTTAGTTTTGTGAATAAGAGAGTTGAAAGTGAATTTAATGGTTTTGTGCAAGATTCCCTTTATTTTGTAGGCTAATTGAATGATTTGAAAGAAGAATTGAAGTACCAAATGATTGGAGTGCTGAAAAGTCAACCAGAAACCAGAAAAGTCAACCAGTCAACCAAAAAAGTCAACCAGTCAACCAGAATACGAAAAAAGTCAACCAGACGAGTTTTGGGCCAGTTTTATGCGATTTTATGATCTGTTTGGGCCTGGACCCGTTTTCTATTATTTTTATGTCCTATTTAAAGACCAAGATGTCTTAGGGTTGGTATCTTTGGCAGAAACGAAGCAAACACTCTCTCTTCCACCCCTTTGAAGGAGGATCTTGGATGCTCATACTACTTCTTCACCTTTCTAGGGTTCTATCTTTCATTCTTTCATTATTGTTCATCTAGGTTCACCATGAATATGGTGAACTAAACCTTGTATGTTTGTTGGGGAATCAATGTAATCTTTTGAAGCTCTCATATATGGAATTTATGCTTGCATCTTAATCTAAGATTTATGTTTTCTTTCATCATTAGTTAAGGTTTTTCCTCTTTGCTTAATGCTTGCTTTGTTTAACTCATTCAATGCATGATTATTGATTTTGTCGACACGGGAACGTACGGGGAAGTCTAGATCCGGGGAATCTCTCCCAATATTATATTGGTTGTCGTTAAGCTTTTGTGCTAAAAGAACTAATTATTAGGAATGCTAGCAATCGTAATAACTCGTAATTAGGGATAGGCCTTCTTGACAAGGTAATTTAGAGAGTGACATTAACAATGATGATTTGAATGTTGAATTCCTAAAATATATGAGAGTGGATAAGATGAAATTGACCCCCAACAACATATTCATCCATATATTTCATTGAAAGTGCTTGTCTTTTGCTTTTGCCATTGATCAAAACTCATGCATACATGTTTATTTTCTGTTTTGCATATTAAACTCCAATTATTTCGTTCTTAAGTCTTAGCTAATCAACAAACCACACAACTAAACTAGGCCGTGAGTCCTTTGGGAGAACGATACTTGGTCTTACCAAGTTTATTACTTGAACGATTCGGTCATACTTGCCGATTGTAAAATAAGTTTGTGACATCATATTTTGGTGATCATAAATTTGTCCATCAAGTTTTTGGCGTTGTTGCCGGGGACTCGTGGTTTAACTGGTTAATTTGTGTGATTATTGATTATCTTTGACTTTAATTTTGAATTTCTGTTTTTATTTTCTATTTTTATTTTTTCGGTTTTTATTTTGTCTTATTTGATTTGATTTGATTTTATTTGATTAGATTAGATTTTATTTTATTTTATTTTATTTTATTTGATTTGATTTGATTAGATTTTATTTTATTTTATTTTATTCTATCTTATTTTATTTTATCTTCTGAATCTTTTATCTTCTCCTATATCTTTTTGTGCTAACAAATATTTTCTAGGGTTTTGTTTTCTTGTGTATGCAGGAAGCAATTAGAACAAGGAGCAAGAAAACAATAGAGCCTCTGCTTGAAAGTCTAGACGAGAGTAGACGGAGGAGAAGAATCCGAACATCTAGAGAACTTTTCCCTTCTCCAGAAACTCTCTTACAATCATCACCACAAGGTTCTGTTCATAGCACAGAAAATATGAAGAACAACAATGTTAGAAGAACTCTTGCTGACTACACCAATATAGCTGGACCTCAGCACTTTAAGAGTATAGCTAGACCTAGAGTCAATGCAGCTAATATGGAGGTCAAACCAGCACTGATTCAACTAGTGAAAAGCAACCAATTCAATGGGTTATCTCATGAAAGCCCATATGAGCACCTCACTACCTTCAATGAGATTTGCAACACAGTCAAGATTAATGGAGTGTCAGACGAAGCTATCAAACTTAGCTTGTTTCCTTTCTCATTGGGAGGCAATGCTAAGCTTGGTTGAATTCTTTCCCAGAAGAAAGTTTCATAGAGTGGGAAGCAGTGGTCACAAAATTTTTAAACAAGTACTTCCCATAATCTAAGGTGACAAAAGGCAAGCAAGAGATTTCTTCATTTAAACAGGGCATGGAAGAATCACTAGGGCATGCATGGGACAGGTATAAAAGCTTGCTAAGAAAAACACCCACGCATGGCTTTGAAGATCAGGAAGTAGTCTTAACTTTCCTTGGAGGGCTAGGTTCACAAACCAAGATGATGTTGGACGCCTCAGCAGGAGGCAATATTAAATGGAAAACTCCAGAGGAAGCAACAGAGGTTATAGAAAACATGGCTACTAGTGATAATAAGCTGCACAGTGAGAGAGGAGCTCCTATGCAAAAAGGAGTTCTCCAATTACAAACACATGATGCCCTGCTAGCTCAAAACAAAATTCTAACTCAATAGCTGGAGACTCTGACTAAAACTCTTGCACAATTACCCAAAGAGTTGAAAACTGCTGCACAGGTACAATCCCAATTGTGCGAATTGTGTGGAGGCGACCATATCAATGGTCAATGTGCCTTTCCAGTTGAAGCCGTAGAGGATGTAAACTATATGACCAATCAGTACCGTCAAGGGAGCTACAATCATGGGTGGAAACCACACCCAAGTATTGGTCAAGGGCAAACTGGGCAAGCTGGTCAATATAATAAGCAGCAGCAGCAACCCACCTTATGGCAACAGTTATCTATGCTTAATGAAAGGTCCATGAGGATGGAGGAAACTCTCAACAATTTCATATAGAAGACTGAGTCTACACAGAAGAGCACTGAAGCTGCTATCAAAAATTTGGAGACTCAGATGGGGCAGATCACCAAACAGGTGGAAGAAAGGCCAAAATAGAAATTTTGGGGCTAATACTGAGGTTAACCCCAGAGAAGAGTGTAAGGTGGTAGAGAGTGTTGATGATGAGAAAGTTGAGTTAGATACAGAAGAGAGAAGAGAAATAGAGAGCAATAACACTTTTCCTTTTCCAATCCATCAAGGGAAACAACTGGACTTCACAAAATTATTCAAAATGGTGGATAATGATGCACCTTGGGAACAGATTTTGCAACAGATTACGGTTTACACTAAATCTAATGAAGAAATCTCTACAAAGAAGAGACGTAGAGATGCTGAGGCAAAGGAGTGTATAACTGTTAAAAAAGAGTCATTCCCTCCTAAAGCAACAGACCCAGGCAGTTTTTCTATCCCTTGTACCATAGGGAAGAAAAGGGTGAAGAAATCTCTTCTTGATTTAGGTTCAAGTGTTAACTTGATACCTTACTCCTTATTGGAGCAAATCGGCAATGTTAATGTGAAACCTGTAAAGGTTAATCTAGTAATGGCCGATGGATCTTTAAAGGAGCCATATGGGATTGCAGAGGACATTATAGTTTGTGTTGGCAAACTTCAGTTCTTGGCAGACTTTGTGGTGATGAAGATGGAGACAGAGAAGATACCTATCATACTTGGAAGACCGTTTATGAAAACGGCCAAAGCTATCATTGATGTAAATGAAGGTATAGTGGTGCTCCAGGATCAAGAGGAGAGAGTGGTTGTAGACGTCTTCAAGGATGAGACGCAAGCACAGGAGGAAGAAGCTAGTTATAAAGCTGCATTTCAAGATGCACACATGACTAGCCATAAAGATGAAAAGCCCAAGGTTGCAAGTAACCATTGTTTGTTGTTTCAGGTACATAAGGAAGAAAAGATTGGAAGAGGAAGAGAAATTCCTGATGACTGGGAGAAAAGAAGACCCCAACTTGGCACACCTGTAAGAATCAAGAACAAGTTGTGGGTTGTGAAGGGCTTTAAAGAGAAGGAGATGATAGAGATAGAGTCTCCACATTCTAGAAGGACCAAAACAGTTCACAGGAAACAGCTGAGGAGTTGGTGGGATGACAACATCAACTATAAAGCAGGAACTTGAGCTTACTGGGTTAAGCTAATGACGTTAAAAGAGCGCTTGCTGGGAGGCAACCCAGTGATTTTAGAACTTTTAAATTTTACTTGGGTTTGTAATCTTTAAATCTGTTGAACATTATATTGCTGAACATAGCATCTACTGAAGGATGCTAGTTGGATATAGCATCTACTGAAGGATGCTAAGTGGTAACACCTACAGATGGGTGTTGGTAAGTTTGAAGCACCTACTGATGGGTGTTGGTGAGATTTTAAACACCTACTGATGGGTGTTTGTAGATTTTGGGTCAGGCTCGTGACGTTAAACAAGCGCTACCTGGGAGGCAACCCAGTTGATTGATTATTTTTGCTTGTTTTACTTTAGTTAGGGTTTGCATAAGTATTTTAAACATTGAATTGCAGGGAACCAGTGAGGGGCATGTCTAAGAGGCACGTAGGTTAAGAAAAGAAGGAGAAGAGCACTTCACGAAAGTGCCGCTGAGCGGTACTCTCGCAGATGGGCTTTAGTTTCTCCTTAGCGGGACCCGAGCCCATTAGGGTATTTTTATACCCTAAGCTGCGCATATGCTCATACTTTCAGGTTCTTCTCTGAATAAACACTCCCACATACCTTCTCCAAGGTTTTCCACATCTTTTCCCTCATCCCTCTTTAGAAAATCTCCCTTCCACTCACTTGCTCACTAGTTTTCCATCTAAGTTTGGGGTTGGGAGAGAGCATCATTGAAGGGGCTGATTTCTTCATTGTGGTTTACTAATGCTTAACAATATATCTTTTGGTTTTGTGAATTATGTTTGATGCAAGGATGGCCTCCTCATCGGGCAAAAAGAATTAAGACTATAAGATCCAAGAAGAAGGAAGATACAGAGGACAACTCAGACTGATGAGGAGCTGAGATAGCATTTACTGATGAATGTTATCATATGCTTATGCTTTTGTTGGTTTAAAGTTTTCTGAACTTATTTGTTTTTGTTTTTATATTAGGGTTTATGTACTCTATTGGAAACCTGGTTTGTTATGATGGTTTGCTATTAACTGTGATTGTGTGATAAGTAATGCTGATGATGCTTATTGATTGATTGATGTTGAGATGATGTGCACATTAAAATGCTTATACAGGTGATTCACAAGCTTTGTGAACAAATGCAGGGTATCATGATTGTGATTGTGAAATTAAGCATGATGTGTATGTCAAATGTGAATGAGCTTATATGTGAGGTTTTGAGCTCCAGAGTTTTTGGTATGATTGAATGCTATTACTTTGAAAGCATGAATGACTTTGCCCAGGTTTTCTATGATTGAATCAATTGCTTGTTTTGCATCATGTGATCAAGGACGTTTGTTGGAACCCTTTTTATTGGCCAAATTCATAAAGTTAGCCCACTAAAAGAGAACACTTTGTGTTCTATCCTTTGAACCCTTAGCCTTGAACATACACTGAAAACCCTTGATTGAAAATCTTTACCTTGAGTTAAGTAGAAGATCTTGTGTGGTATTGTTAAATGTTCAAGTTTGGGGTTGTTAGGAAAACATGAAAAAGGAAAAGCATTGAGCTAAGAGCTAAAAAGTAAGAATATGCAAAGAAAAAGAAAAGGAAAAAGAGAAAGAAAAGAAAAGAAAAGAAGAAGCAAAGCTCAATGCAAATTCAAAGGAAAGTTGGGAATGAATAAGAATAATTGTGTTGTTATGATTCTCTTAACTCAAGGATTTTGTGATCCAGAAAAACCAATTTTCTTGTTAGCCCAGCCACGTTATAAGCCATTGAAAAGTCCTTGTGATGATGCATGCTTGTGAATGTTTTTGATTGTGGTTAAATGAAAGGCAAAGTTGATTCATGTGACATTGTGATAGTGGAGTGAATGAGTGATTACCTCTTATACACTTGTGTTTGAGTGAAACACTTTACCTAGTGAGGAAATATTCCATGAGCACATGAACATCCATGCTTAATTGATTGATCATTCATGAAAATAGCATTTGTTGGATATTAAGTGACTTTGTGAACACCAAAGCATGTGCACGTCTTGATTGAAATCTTGGTCATAAGCTTGATTGAAGTCTTTACTTATCTTGAAAAGAAGATTTTTGAATGAGTGAACCATTATATGAATTGGTAGAAGATTGAGTTACATCTTGTTTGCTTGAGGACAAGCAAAATTTTAAGTTTGGGGTTGTGATAACAATTGAAAAACTGTTATTTTTATGCTTAAAATTGATACCAAAAGCAACCTTTAAGACTTAGAAACTAGCTTGAACTCATATTTTTGCTTTAGTTTTGTGAATAAGAGAGTTGAAAGTGAATTTAATGGTTTTGTGCAAGATTCCCTTTATTTTGTAGGCTAATTGAATGATTTGAAAGAAGAATTGAAGTACCAAATAATTGGAGTGCTGAAAAGTCAACCAGAAACCAGAAAAGTCAACCAGTCAACCAAAAAAGTCAGCCAGTCAACCAGAATACGAAAAAAGTCAACCAGACGAGTTTTGGGCCAGTTTTATGCGATTTTATGATCTGTTTGGGCCTGGACCCGTTTTCTATTATTTTTATGTCCTATTTAAAGACCAAGATGTCTTAGGGTTGGTATCTTTGGCAGAAACGAAGCAAACACTCTCTTCCACCCCTTTGAAGGAGGATCTTGGATGCTCATGCTACCTCTTCACCTTTCTAGGGTTCTATCTTTCATTCTTTCATTATTGTTCATCTAGGTTCACCATGAATATGGTGAACTAAACCTTGTATGTTTGTTGGGGAATCAATGTAATCTTTTGAAGCTCTCATATATGGAATTTATGCTTGCATCTTAATCTAAGATTTATGCTTTCTTTCATCATTAGTTAGGGTTTTTCCTCTTTGCTTAATGCTTGCTTTGTTTAACTCATTCAATGCATGATTATTGATTTTGTCGATACGGGAACGTACGGGGAAGTCTAGATCCGGGGAATCTCTCCCAATATTATATTGGTTGTCGTTAAGCTCCTGTGCTAAAAGAACTAATTATTAGGAATGCTAGGAATCGTATGAACTCGTAATTAGGGATAGGCCTTCTTGACAAGGTAATTTAGAGAGTGGCATTAACAATGATGATTTGAATGTTGAATTCCTAAAACATATGAGAGTGGATAAGATGAAATTGACCCCCAACAACATATTCATCCATATATTTCATTGAAAGTGCTTGTCTTTTGCTTTTGCCATTGATCAAAACTCATGCATACATGTTTATTTTCTGTTTTGCATATTAAACTCCAATTATTTCGTTCTTAAGTCTTAGCTAATCAACAAACCACACAACTAAACTAGGTCGTGAGTCCTTTGGGAGAACGATACTTGGTCTTACCAAGTTTATTACTTGAACGATTCGGTCATACTTGCCGATTGTAAAACAAGTTTGTGACATCATATTTTGGTGATCATAAATTTGTCCATCAGGCTACCACCGTCAGATGAAGGTCTACCTTTTGCCTTTTGCTTGAGGATTTTCTCCTCAAGCTTCCTATACCCACCACAAGATAATAGGTGGGGCTTTTTATTTTGAGGACTTATGCCTTATGCTTTGGTTCTTGTTGCCTGTCACATATAATGAATTAGTTCAAATGATATAAATTTGTTAATGAGGAATTGAATAATATCAACTATACTAACCTGTCATGCCTCTGATGTCCGACTCTCTATAAAGCGGCGTCAAGTCTCCTTATCAATGGTCTTATATTTTTCACGTGGAAACTCATTTTTTTTGGCTCCAAATACATATCTCGAGGTCAACTTAGTCTTAAAACCCCGAATTTGGAATGTCAAATGTCGTTTGCAATAAACATAATAAAGTTGTATCAATACAAAATTATCAATATAAACAAACTATAACTCAAATGATATTAGTTAGCTTACCAATATATCGTTCCATATAATGTTTCATTCAACCACGGATACATGGTCAAAAGATGGAGTAAGAATATTAATCCTGTCACGCGCTAGTACTCCTAGGTATGATCTGAAGACATCTGCATTTGGGTCAGATGTCACACTAGTGATCATATTAACATCCATAGGTGTTCTTTCACCACTATTTCTTCTGACCATTAGTTGTCTCAACCTGGTGACTCCTCTAGTAGGTTTGGATGAGGGAGCCTCATCCCCTGATGAATGTGAGTGGTCAGTCATATATTTTTCAAAATAAATAACAACATGAGATATTAATAAAAAACTTAGGTAATATCATATAATTTAACAAAACATGTAATAGGAGTCATATGAAATATTAATAAAAGACTTATGTAATATTAATAAAAAACTTATAGACAAATTTGTAATTCATACATAAATATATGGATTGGTCATATGTATATTCTCTCATTATGTTCTGACCGAATTGCATGTACATTGTCAACTAGAGGGTAGTCATTCAAATTTGTCATTGTTTGAAATGAATGGTTGTCAGCAATATGAATATTAGTCAGATTTGTCTTTGTTAACTTCAATTTGTTTTTTGCCTTGAAGACCAATATACTAATGATCCGACACAGGATCTTTGACATAAGAAACTTGAGATGCTTGATGAACCATGATAAACGGTTCATCTCGATCACCCACCTTTCGAAAATCAACTAGTGTCATACCCAACTCATATTTTCACACTATTCTTATTGTCAAATCATTACATTTGAACAATGAAATAAAAACTTGGTGTAATCAACCTCCCATGTCTCTTATATTATATGATAATATCTCATTGATCTAAGTACAAGATTTTGATCTTTTGATGTGAAAAATTAGAGCGACTCAGCTTCTAGACTAACTCCACTATTTTATATTGTGCTTTTATTATCCAAAGTTTTAGTATAGAATGTGCAATTGTTGATTTCATAACCTGTACAACATGCGACATCAAACTTTAAACCATTTGTAAGCCACAACAAAGTCTAAGAAGAATGTGGCTCTTTGTCAACTTCAGATTTGAACCACGACATAAATGTTCTGTTATGCTCCATCAACTGTCATTTCTCTTATTGTCTTTGATTTTTATTCTTTACAATATCTTTGTGTGCTTGTAAAAAATGATCACCTCATTTGTATTGTTCAATATATAAAGATGTGCTTGCAACAATTCTTCGCGGTCTTTGGTCACAACATTCACACCTCGGATGCTTTTACTTGTACAACATTTATTCAACCATGATGTGCGAGGAACTCCAATTGGATTTGTTGAAGTCATGTAATCTGAGCAAAACTCGATACTTTCGTCAACGATATACCTTTCAATCATTGAACCTTCGGGATGATATGGATTTTTAATGTACCCTTTCAAAATCTTCATATAACGCTCAATAGGGTACATCCATCTTATATATACCGGTCCGCACAACTTGATTTCTGTAACCAAATGAACAAGTAAATGTACCATGATGTCAAAAAAAGATGGAGGGAAAAACATCTCTAGTTGACACAAGATGATAACAATCTCGCCTTGAGGTTTATCTAACTTTGTAGGATCGATGACTTTACTACAAATTGACAAGAAAAATGAACACAACCTGTTTATGGTATGCCTAACATTTTTGGGCAAAATTCCATGAATAGCCACTAGTAACAATTGTTGCATTAAGATGTGACAATAGTGAGACTTCATGCCAACAAGTTTAAGTCATGCATCGACACTATACTCTTCATATTTGAGAAGTATCCTTATGGTACCTTGATACTTTTTAAACAAAGACAAAAACTTATCTTCTCTTGTCTGAACATTGTGTAACATGTAGGGAGCAAATAAGTACGTTTACCAATCTCTCTGGGTGCCAACTCTTCTCGAATCTTCATGTCAACCAAATCCAAACGAGCATTCACTCCATCTTTTGTCTTTCCTGAACGTTGAGTAGTGTATCAATCAAGCTATCACACACATTCTTCTCTACATGCATCACATCTATGAAATGTCTAACATCTAACTTTGACCAGTATGGAAGATCAAAGAATATTATTTCTTCTTCCAAGGGGTCGTTACAGATGACTTCTTGGAAGTTTTCCCAAATACATGATGTATTTTATTAACTTTTTCAAGGATTTGAAGGCCAGTAAGCGGATTTAGTGCTTCGCCCATCCATTGAATGCTTTTTTTAACCTTCGATATGGATGATTACATTTTAAAAATCTCTAATGACGCAGATACACCGTCTTCCTTTCGTGTTTCAATTGTTGAGCTGTAATGTTTTCTTCACATATAGGACATGCTTTATTACCCTTGACACTGTATCCTGACAAATTACCATAAGCTGGGAAGTCATTAATAGTGCAAAATAACATTGCATGCATCACAAAAGTTTCAGAAGTGAATGCATCAAATATTTCAACCCCATCAACCCATAACAACTTCAAGTCTTCAACTAGTGGGCTTAGATAAACCTTTATGTCATTTTCAGGCTGCTTTGGACCATATATCATCATAAAAAACATCTTGTAGTTCCTCTTCATGCATAATGCAGGAGATAAGTTGTAAATTATCAAAATAATTGGCCAACAACTATGATTGGTACTTAAACCAAGCCTAATATTTCTACATTCTTAACCAAATTGAGGGAATTGTTGATCAATATTTTTCCATTGATTTGAATCAGCTGGATGATGAAGCAGCCCGTCAATTTTTCTCTCATTTACATGCCATCTAAGGTTTTTAGCATCTTTTGGATTCGGCAAAAAATGCTTAAGCTTGGGCACAATTGGAAGGTACCAAACTACTTTCAAAGCAGATCCATTTTTTTCTATCTGACCATTATCTTCACTATTTTTTTTTTTACTTGTATCGTGATAACCCACATTTTGGATATTTTTTCAAAAATTCAAATTCTTTCCTATATAAAATGCGTCATTGGGACAAGCATGTATCCTTTTATACTCCATACCCATCAGACAAAGAATTTTCTTCGCATCATAATTACAAGTGGGTAGTGTATTTCCATATGTCAACATTTCATTCAACAACGTCAACAATTATGTGAAACTCTTATCATTTCATCCATTGGTCGCCTTCAAATTCATGAGCTTTAACACCGCTGTGTGAACTTAGTTGAACCGACATACAAAAGTGTTTTACCATCACTTGACATCGTCTCATACACATGAGCTTTGGCAAAATTTTCTGCACCTACATCGAGGATCATGTCCTCTAATTTTTCTTCATCCGGTCGATCTTCTTCCATGTTATCATAGGAAACCATTATAGATAAGATGTTCCCTAATTTGGGTTGCATTCAACTTTCTCCCATTCAAACAGTTCACACAAGGACATCTAAACTTCATTTCATCATCACTTCTACCCTCATTAGGTTGTGCAAATTGTATAAATTCCTCTACCCCTCTCTCATACTCAACACTAATGCGTGGTAAATTAATCTAATTTCGATACATACGATCCATACGTAAATATTCTAAAATATTCTACAAGATTACAATACAAAAAATAATATTGTATTGATCATTTAATGATAAATGAAGGTTAATTCAATTCAATCATACAATCATACAATTAATAAGCATTGAAAAAAATCACATATTCAACATAAACAATATTAAAAATAACATTGTAAATTAAAAAGTTAAACTTTAAAATCATACCATCATACAAAATTATACAATCATACAAAATTTTTCAATCCTTCAAAATCATACACATTATATGATCATCCAATCACATATTCAATCATACAATCATACAAAATTATATGATCCTATTGAAAAGTAAACTTTAAACATTAATATAAGAACCTAATAGTGTGAAAAGCCAATAAAAAAAGGACAACCCGCGATCAAAATCGTAGAAAATTCAACTTTCCAAAATTCAAACCTACACAAATATACAAAAAATATTAGTTTTACAAAACCAAATCAAAAATACGTTTGAAACGATTTTTATCGGTTAAAAAGCTTCATAAACGTTGACTGGCCACGGCAACCGAGGCCTATACTGTTGAAAAATTTTCAAAAATGTCACCACGTCATTTTATGCTTCGGTTTCTGCTGAACCGAGGCATAACGGACGCAGTAATATCTCTTTTTTTACCAGTGATAGTTCAACATTCATAATATATCTGGATTGTCAAGTTTAAGTATGTGGTATGATTATGATGAATGTTTTATTATCTGTAAAGTGTAATATATGATGAAATATTATTATTATGTCGAACTGTTTTATTATTGTTGCGTGTTTGTTTTCTTGTTTGTAATCATTACTTTAATGTGTGAGTTTCGGAAGACGTCTTTTTAGATGTCCTAGTGAGAAATGATGGTGAAATATATAAACAATTAAATGATTTTCTGTGTGTAAATCTTACCAACGTAGTAGGTTTGTTTTATTTATTATTGTATTGTCATGATTGTAACATTTTATTTTAGTTTTATACTATTAAAATTGGATATTACATAAAATATGACGTAATAGATTTTTCATATTTGTTTTATATAATTATTTTTAAGTTAAATGCATTTTTCATTTTAAAATTAAATAGATATAATATTTATATTTACATTAAAAATAATACAAACAATTCAAATTATATTTTAAAAAAAATTTAAAACATATTTTACATATAAAAAATTAACACAGATTGAAAAGTTATATTTATTATTTTTTTAATATTGGAATCAAAATATATAAAAAATTAATATATTAAAATTTAAACAAATTTTAACTTTACATCTAAATTGAATGAATAAAAACCATATTTAATTATTTTTTTAACAATGAGGTGATTGCATTGTTTGAATTTGATGGGAAGCCAAAGATAAAAATAATTTGGGCATTTATGAATTTTGTTTGGAGTGTTAGATAAAGGACAATAAGAGTATATTTAATGAATGGGTTGTTTGAGTGTAACAGTTGAGACAGAGTACAGTGTTGTTGGTGTGCACGATGAATTCAATTTGGATTTAGATTTAGAGACAGAGAGAGTTCAGGAAAGTGCCAGAAAACTGCAAAACTTTGCAGACACGCAGAGCATTGCTTAAAGAAGATTTCATGTGTCCATTGGATTCACCACATACGTGTCACTCTCTCACACCCTTTTTCTACCCCTACCCTCTATTTTTTATTCATTTTCTAAACACCACAAATTACTTACAATAAATATTTATATAAATATCAAAAAACCAAATTAATACATTTATTAAATATTGGAATTCAAATTATAAATTTGGTTTTGGAATTGGCATGAGGTAAAAAGGTTATTCATTTATTTATTAATTAATTTAACCCTAGTTTTTTTGGTTGTAGAAGGTGAGCATTAACTTCACCATCCCACTAGCAAGAGTTATATTCTCAGTGGTCGTTTGCTGTATGCAAAAATTGATGATGATGAGTTCAGAGGAAACGCGTGTTAGAAGAAAAGGTTCAAGGAAAAGAAGGGACGATTCTGTTGCGTGGAGGTCACAATCGTCGTCATCACCACCACCATGTGTCACCCTCACAGTCACAGAGAAAGAGACCGTGGTGAAAGGTAACAACAACATCAACCACAACTCCGACAATGAAATTCATGTGTTAATGTCTTCGGATGCACAATATTGTTACTACATGTTGGAGGCCATGCCTCAGCCAGGACCTACATGGTCCACACCAGGTCCTTGTGTGTTGCCTGAGCCAACACCACCATTTGAAGCCACCCGAGATTCTTCATGCACTTGGTGGCTCAGATGTCTCCAAGGCTTTCATGAAAATTTGACCACAGAGAAATTGGATCCACCATTTCAGGAAAATGCTGTCATGGAAAATCGCAAGGGATTTGGCTGTGAATCACCTCTTGTGGATGCAATAGATCTCAGTTATTGTTGTCCGGATGATTGGTTGGTGATTCCAACAATGGACCAGGATGTTGGAGACTGGCTAATACCATAGGAATTTCCTGTTTTTCTTTTGTTGCTTCTTGGTGTCTTTCGCAGTTTATTGTAGCAAATTTGAATGTGTTTTTTGGAATAGGAAAATGTTGATAAAATGTTGTGTAAATTGTATAGTCCTTTTCTTTTGATGGGATTCAAACATATATTTGTTCATTTCACTGTGTGAATTTCGTTTTCCAACCAACACAGAGAGCTTCAATTGCTCTCCTTTGCACTTCAAATTTGTGGAGATGGAATGAGTTTGATGTGTTAAGATCTTCAACTTTCTTATGGGTTCATTTCCTCATACTATTCATTTGTAAGCAAATTTTCGGTGAGTGGGGGCCATTTAGTTTAGTGGGACTACCTTAGAATTTATCTAATAATAAAATGCATAATACAAAAATAAAATTAGGCCAAATAATTAGAGTTGATAAATAATTAGGTCTAACTCAAAACAAATAAAATGGGAACTTTAATTTAAGCAAGTGAATTTTGACAGTTCAAATACATTTAAACTAGGAATAGTTTTAAACGTATAAATCAGTTCATTTAATAATAATAATAATAATAATTTATATTATTTTACTTAAATACATATGTACATATGTTGTATATAATTTAATTTTCTTATTGAATTAAATTTAAAATTAATTCATTCATTTTCTTTTTAAAATAAGTCGGTTTAATATAAGGCGGGGTATCTAAAATTTAAAAAAGTAGGAGTTGACCCATTTTCTTATATTTGACCTTTTAGATTGGATTGTTTTGGGTGGTTTGCTTTCCAGCTCTACAAATGTTCATAGGAATCATATTTTGTTACTTCAATAGATTCTGTTTTATAAACATAAAAGGTAGAGAAAAATCACACATCTTAAACACAATTTTAATATTTACGTTTTATTATCTATTTATTAATTTTTTAAAGATTACGTTTTGTTTTAATATATTTAAATGTTTTATTTAATCATAATACATGTATAATATAAATATTTAAAATGTTTATATAAAAACATTTTGTAAAGGAAAATAATTCATTCTTAAGATGGCAGTTTAATTTTTTGGATACCTTTGAATTATTTTTAAATATTATAAAATCATTAATAAATCCTTTTTCCTTTAAAATAAAAAATCCAAAATTTCAAAGTAATAAAAGCAATAATTGTAAACTTCATTTACAATGTCTTCACTTATTATGCTTTATTTTGAGTGATAGGGTGGATCGACATAGACATGTCATTGAGGTTCATATCAACATTATATAGTTTAATTGATAGGATTGGTTCTTAATTTTCGTCCGTCGGATTTTAGAAGCATTGTTGTTATGTCATGAACCATCCATATGAGATGAGAGAAGAGATTTTTATAAAGAATGGTAACTTAATTTTTATTAAAATTATTTTTTAAAAAGTACATTTATATTCCACACCATGGTTAAAAGAATAATCACATATAACCCAAATATAATTGCAATTTGATACAAAATATAAGAATGAGTAATCTTGATTTTTAAATTAGATATAGAATATATATATATATATTTATTTATTTATTTATTTATTGTAAAATTTCTACACCCATCTCATTCAAAATTATTGAAACATCCCTTTATTTTTTTTATACTAAGTTTTCTCATATATTTTAAATTACTTTCTTTCTCATTAAAAAATCAAATCAATAACATGAAAATATGAAATAATGATATCTGAAAAAGATAATTAGAATTTTAGTCATTCAAATTTGTTATTGAACAAATCCATACTGTTTTGTTTTAAACTATAAAATCAAATTGTTTCATCACTTCAGTTGAAGAGAGAAATTCAATTAAAATATATAAATATTTTAGATATTTAATAAAACTCAAATTGAGAATTGAGGAAGAATTTAAAATTCAATAAAATCGTTTTTTCTTGATAGAGAAACACATAAACAATAATATAACAGAAACATCAAAACAAAGTAGGAATAATGTGATCTCATTTGACATCAACATCAAACTGCACTGACTCAACTTTTAATAAATTAAATAATTTTTCTTGATAAAAATATTTAAATTTACAATAAATTTAAAACTGAAGTAAAAAAATGATAATTATTAGTGTACAAATCTTGGACGCGATGTCCTCCAAGCGAAATTGAGTATTACATAATGCAATATCAAAAATAAAATATTTAGCTAATTACATCTAATTAGTAGATATACTTTTTTTTATTAAATTCAATTATGAAATGTTGCTCAAAACTTCCATTTTAGTGATAAAATCACTCTCTATGGTACCTACTACGTTTAATACTATGAACTAAGTAAGATATTATAAAAGTATATATTTTATAAAATAAATCAAATTATTTCTAACATAATTTTAATTATATTTTTTAATGTATAATTAAATTAATTAATGCAACTGCAAATCATGTATACTCGAATTATTATTACACAATTAAACTAATTAATACAAGTATACGATAATAATACATAAACTACTTTATTTAATACAATTTTTACTTTTACTGGTAAAATTATGTAATAATAACACTGATACGGATATTTCATTTCTCAATTGATATATTTCAATAATAAAGCATAAAGTTTAAGTGTAGAATCATATATATTTTAATTACAACCCCACCTGCTTAAATAATCTATGCAAACAGGTCTTACGTAATCCACTTCCATGTTAACAGTGCTTTAGTTTAGTTTATAGAAATCATATTCATATATTCATATTTAAATGATCATATATAAAATATGTATTTGCATATACGTAATATTGTAAACATACAAATATCACCACAATATAAACATTAAAACAATCATTATCGTACATAATTTCACTAGTCATATAACTTCATGGATTCTTTTCTTTTTTTTTTCCAATAAGTATTAAAATTTAGAAATTTACAATTAACAAAAGTTATATTTGCCTTCAAAATATAAAATATCGCATCTCAATCAAAACAATAACAAATTCATATTTTATTTCTGTATTGTAATATTCATTACAAAAATTTTCACTAACAATATCTAGATCTCATCAAATAAACTTAAAAGCCACATGTTAAACGATAAAATTGTTTCTTTGTTGGAACTGACACAAGTTGGCTATGATGAAAGAAAATGTCATCATGCATCGTACATTCCAAAAACATCAATTCAAGTTCATAGCACTTTTAGATTAAACCTAAACTAAACATTTGAAGAAAATGACTAATCAACTTTCACACGAGTTAATGACAAACCTAACAGCCCAAGGCTTCATTAGTCATTATTCTACACAGCATCCCTAACTTTAGTGGTTTAATATTGTGATATATTGATCATTTCAAAGGTGCAAACTTTAATCACAACTTTAGGAGCTAATCCAGACCCTTCAATCCCCCATATCATAAATCAATCAATCTCAACCATCTATGCATTATTGAACCAATACCAAGGGACCAAACTTGGATATACCTTCCTTTCATTGCCTATAAAATGTGACACAACACAACCAAGCCCTCCATAACACAACTTGTGCAACCATTTCCTAAAACACAATCCTAGGACCATACATTAATTTCACAACATGGACGATGTTGTTGAGATGCAAGAGAATCATCAAAAGATGGAAGAGCAAAACAAGGCCATAGTTGAAATTCTCTACAAGTCACTATGGGGACAAGGGACAATGGGCAATGTGACCAAATTGCTAGCAAGTGACCTTGAGTGGTGGTTCCACGGTCCCCCTCATTGCCACCACATGATGAAGGTGCTCACAGGAGAAATAGATCACACTAAAGGCTTCCGGTTCGAGCCGAGGCGGATCACCGCCGTCGGCGGCGACCACGTGATCGCGGAGGGGTGGGAGGGCAAGGCCTATTGGGTGCATGTTTGGACAGTAAAAAATGGCCTCATAACTCAATTTAGAGAGTACTTCAACACATGGCTTGTGGTGAGGAATCTGAGGCAACCAAGTTGGGAAGATAGCAAAGATAGCATCATATTTTGGCAAAGCCAGGCTCGTGATCTCTATCAAAGGTCACTTCCAGGACTTGTACTAGCCATTTAGCCACCACAGCAACACTTCATGGTTGTGGTTAATTGGAAGCTCGTTAGGGACATTATAATGTATAATGTACCATAAAATGGCCCTACGGATTAAACACATGTTGCTCTACTCAGCAACATTGGACTGCATTTTTTGTATTATATTTGGCTTGTGGACCTCATCCACTGTTCTATAAAATGATTATCAAGTTGAAAGGGAAAGGAGTAAATAAGAGGGCCAAGAAAAAAAGTTGTGAAAAAATGGTCTGTGAAATCATGTGTATAATATTAAATGTTCATGTTGCACTCATTGTTGGTTTTGCTGTCTTGTTCTGTAATGTGTTGGATTTTTTTTTTCTACTATATACTGAGCATATTATTATATCTGAAGTATGAGTTGTTTATATAAGAAAAGTTGTTTATATGAACGTTGTGATTTGAAGGGTTTGATCATAAGGCGAAAGAAGGTGTTTGGCCTACATCTCACAGATTCTACACACAAAATCAGGTGAAATGATATGATAATCTGAAGAGAGAATGCGAAATGAAAGTTGATGATGGTACTAGAATCTTGGAAGGTATATAGAGAGTTGGATACATATTTAATATAATTGTTGTGTTGTGTAACATTTATTTTACAGTAGTATTAGGAAATCAATCTGCATATCATGCAATTGTCTTGCAGTAGACAGTGAATTCAGTTTTCTTCGTGCTCTTATTTATTCTATTTTCTTTCATTGTAGTCATTTGCCACTCCTTTTTAATCTTTTCCTTTGATCACTCAACAATGTTAAGGAAAAAATCACTGACTTTTTGGTTTTTTTATGTGTTTTTAAAAGTAGTCATAGTAACAAACTATGGTCTTTTCTACTCTTCTCCTTATGTTAAGTGATAAAATAGAGTAAACTCTTGTTTTGGTTGTTGAAGTTTTAAAATTTTTATAAAATTAATGAAAAAAGCACATTAATGTAGATGATAATCTCAACATGGTTAGCATCTCCATCTAAACTTAAAAGGTTAAATTTATCGCTAAAAAATATAGGATTAAGAAATTTTGAAATATTATCCTACCAAGTTTGTCCTTGAATTCTCAGTCCAAAAGGCACCAACTAGTGTGCACATTAATTAACTCCCATATATATGGGACAAATTCATGTTTTATAACTTTGTATAATTGACCCTTTATTTCTGAGGTTCAAAGAAACAAATTTTTATTTAAAAAGCTTGAACAAGAGTCCTAGAGACATTTTCCATTGATCCAAAAAGGGATTTCCAGCTGAGTTTGTGTAATGTAAGCAAGTCAATCCCATAACTCGACATATTATAATATACTCTTTCAAATTGCAAAAATGTTAACAAGTCTCAACTTTATATTTCATTTAAATATATAAATTTACTTAGGAAATTGGATGAAACGGTTGGAAATTTCATCATTTTTTTTAACTTTAGGACTACGATAACATTTTACTTGTTAAATTAAAAGTGATAATTTAATTGTTAAAATATAATAATAGTCTCCCTGAAAAAATTCTATAGATTTTTTATTAGGTTTTGTCACACAAAAAAAGAGAGGTTATTATTGAAATCTTTTCTTTATACATAACAATGGGATGTTTCTCTCTGGAATTATACAATGTGCAACTGTCATACATATATAACTGCAAACTATACACTCATTAACACAATTTTGTGTTCCAAAACATATAATCCCTTAAGGACAAAATATGCTACAATAATGAATTCTGAAATACTGTATCTGAAGTACTCTCAAGATCACTTAGATAAATGATAATTACTACTGCATCAGTGGAATGAAGTGAAGGAGAGAGCCACCACGCTAAGCTCATGGGTCTATACGTGATTGAGAATGCATTCTTATTTTATAAATTTAACTTAATAAAGGAAATACTAATATCACTATCAGTATTCAAGAAAAAATAGTGGATGAAAGTAAACAATGAAAACAATATATAAGATTGTTAGAAATGTTGAAATAGAAGATACCTATGTAATTTTTTAGATGGTTAATTTTATTTAATTTTTTAAAGATGATTGTTTTTTGAAACGAAAAAAAAAGAGTTTATTATAAAGAAAAATAATTAGATGTTGTATTTGACTTTGGAAATTACGGAGTGTAAGAAGAAAAAGCTTTCACTTTTAACAATTAACTGACAGAATAAAAAAGTATGCAAGCATTTGTTTAAAATTATTTTTCAAGAGACTATGTTCTCTGAAAAAATAAAGTTGGGGTGTTTGAGTAAACTATTCATGATATATATAAAAAAAGAGGAATTTCCATTTTTCTGCTAATTTTTTTAGAATTACATTTGTATATAATCGAATATTTCGTACAATGACATAATATAAGAAAAAAAGGATATAATAGAAAAGGATCTGATAGAAAGATGTAGTAATTAAACATGCTTAGACCTTGTGAAGATTATCTACTTAGCAAGGGTTAAAATCCAAGTGTTTAATTTAATATAATTATTTAACATAATCATTTCAATAAAAACCATTTAAGTATTGATGAAATATTTTTTAAAAAAAAATTTCTAAATATTAAAGTAAGTAGATATTCATGAAATATTTTAGTTGATGTTAGATACTTCAACTTTGAAATAATATTTATTGATGAGCCTTGTACATGTACTCTTTGCCATACAACCTAAAAACCTTGATGAGTTCACAAGCCTTAACTTATTGACAGCACATTATTCTTCAAAATCAGTTTAAGAATCGGATTGCATGTGAAGACATAATTGGAAGGGAAGCAACAAAAGTATATAACAATGTTTGACAATATAAAGTTCCTGATACGAAAATATGAATGTTACATCACGTGATAACAGCATTTGATGAAACAATGTAAACATTCGATTTACATTGACCTTTCAGATGCCAAATCAAGAAGCTTACGGAAGAACTCATGGGGATACAGTGGTGGTTGTTCGGCTAATGCCTGAGATATGTAAAAAATGATACTCAGAATCATAAAACAGTAATGTAGGCGTTTGTTCTGGTTGATGCTGTGTCTTTTTACATGACTAAAGATGTTTTAATTTTTTAATATAACCTTAGTTTAGTCTTATTTTTATTTATCTATTGGGTAGAAAGCTTCCGTTTGCTCCCTACACTTAAAAAGTAAGCTTTCGTTTCTATCTGCTTCAAGTTCATGTCATTTAGCCCTTGTGATATGCCAACTGCTTTTAAATGCAGCGTAGAATAAATTATACCCTAATGGAACCTCTACGTGGTGAAAGCATATACTTGGGGAGTTCCTAGATAGAGAGGAAAATACACAGAAAAGATTATGAAAGAAAATAAATTATCTAAGAAGGAATTTACCTGATGAATCAGAACAGTAGAAGGTGTCATTCCAGGCACAGTATTTACCTCTATAATCAAAACCTACAAAATTGAAAGTTATCCAGGAATAAGATGACGACAAGTCATTGAAACATAATTCCTGCATGAAAAGACTAAATACTAAGTGATTTCTTTGATTTCAGTGAATGGATGATGATAATCTATTAAGCATAGACTCTCTCAATAGACGCTATGCTCTTAAACAAGGATGTATTGTCAGCATACTAACTGATCAGTATATTTGAGCTGAAAATAGGGGAGAGTTTAACAAATAAAGTTTATCATAGGAATATTAATGATGCCATCTCCTAAATCCAAGAATGGATACTTTACAATATATACATACATACATATATACACCCACACTCAGCTCTTTTAAGCATTCTAAAAACCTTGAAATACATTGTGAGGTACTTAATGCAGGTATTGTACAAGGTGATGCTTGTTTATGAAGATAGAAAATAGACGGGTATGAAACAAAACATAAGAGAATGACAATAGAGGGGTTAGAATTCAACAACCTCTCCACTGTCAGCATTTACAAATGCATCTATTCGTGAAAATCCTTCCAATTGTAGAGTATTTGCAATGAGTTCAATATGCTGTTTACATCTCTTCAAAGCATTCTCACTATACAGAGAAGAAAAAGACAATTAACATTCAAAATCAATTAAAAGAAACCCACAAGGAATACAATAGGAAATAGGTACATCAGCACAACATTGCAAAGTGAAGAAACAATGACTTGTTAACCTTTCTCTACATAATAATACATGATGGAGCATGACACGGGTCTACCTAAATACAAATTAGGAAATCTGCACTGCATTATAAAAAAAATTGAGACTGTACATTGAAAATATGTCAATCATAGACATCAAAAAGCATCAACCTTAGTTGCAAAGGAGGATAGATTTACATTACCAAACAATCTAATTCAACCCATAGTGAAGAGGACGCATCTTTCTAACTTCAACCGATCAATATATAAAAGGAAATTAAGGAACAATAATTAATGCTAGGGTAGAAAGTGTCAACCATGTAATATAAGTTGCAAAGAACTTAGTTATTAGCAAACTGTCAATAGAATCAAATCAAGCCTTAATGACATTCTTATCACCACAACAGAACAGGCTATGCCCTTGTCAAATGCTCTTAAGAATGAAGCGATAAAGCTCAGTATAAGACACGAGATTATGAGGCACAAAGAAGGTTCTGCCATTGGGTTGTGGAATTTATTTTGAATACCTCATAATTGACAAGGGAGGCGGAGTCAGATTGATGCCAGTCCCACCTGCCAATATACAAGTATATGAAAAAATGAACTATGGTGAACAACTGCATTTGACAAGGTAGGAAAAAGTACTAGAAATAAAATAGATAAGAGGCATTCACACATAGCCCCCATCCTCAAGACAGTTATAACTTCCTCATACATTTATTCCTTTTTTCTTTTGTCTACTAATCAATAGTAGCATCCTCCTAACCTCTGTGCTTAGCTTGGACTAGCTTATTGTGCATTTAGAATTAAAAATCTTTTCAGCACGGCCAATTAAGATCAATTTTCTTTTTAGTTTGATGAGAACTTAACTACCATTAATTATGCTCGAAGCATTTTTCCATTACATTTTCCCAGCTTGAAAATCATGAGGGTTCCCATCAATTTCAAAGATGGATCCAAGAAACATAAAGCATGCTACTTGAGGAATGATTTGGTGTATGCACATTAAGAAATTATTTTTAATACATTATAACTACAATTTTAAAATCTTTCACGGATAGCTAGTAAAATAAGTGACTATTTTTTACATTAAGTAGAATGAAGCACACAATCCCCAATTTTCACCTAAAAAATTTCTAACTCAGATATTTGATCTTCTTTAACTTGAAATATCTTAACTGAAAAGCCTTTGATCCTGGAAACTTAAGTGTAGGGTTTTCTTCATAGAAATCTTAAACTTCACAACTCCAGTGTTCTGTTGGAGTAAAGGCCACTAATTTCTATCTTTATACTATAGTTTCTAAGTTTTGTAATTATCCTTCTATAAAAATAATTAATTTTAAATTCTAGATCATTCTATGATGGAGACCAACCTTGGAACTTCTCCTCTAGTGACAAAATATCACCAGATTCTTTGACAGTTACACTAGGACTTAGTGAGTGCATTGATCCACGTTTTCCTATGACGCCAACTGTTATTTCCACCCATCTGCTGTTCCCTTTCCACGTAAGGCCACTACCAGTGGCATTCTCAAATTTGGTTGTCACGAGTATTTCATCTGTCTGTATGAAAGGTTCAAATATTAAGTGCTCCGGAGGAGGGTTTGGCATCTCAATCATACCATGTGCCTGCACATTTAATAAAAAAGGTGAAGAGTTAATCTAATGCAGTCATGGTACTGGTATGTTACACTACGAATAGATACAGCAATATTATAAATACATATTACTGCGATGCCATTACACATTGGTACCAATTTTTCAGCAAATGCTTTTTTTCCCTGTCTCTCTCATATACAGAATCAGAGCTACACTACTAATGATCACTCAACATTCCTCAAAAAGTGAGATCGTGACATGATTTTATTACTTATGCATACCTTTGATAAGCTATTTGGAGGAATTCTTAGTAGACAGTCCTCCAGAGCTTTGACATATATTGCAAGGTCCTGGGAACAGCTGTATGAAAATAGAATTAGCTAGATGTAAAATATAATTCATTAAACCCAATGACAACCTTTAATCATTGGTATCATTCACGAGATACTAAAAAAGTAATAAATCTACCACAGTCTAGCAACACCAGTTGAGCATCCATCTTTTGCTGGTTTGACACATAATGTTTGGCACTGCAGCTTCGAGGTAAGGTCATGCCATGTATCATTTATAGACTTATTATAGAGATCGGCTTTTTGCCTGACATCCTTGTTTATGGTAAGAACTCCAGAATTTGCAAGCTTTTAAGATTAGGATATCAGAATGCAAAATCAGAGAAACATGTCAAATTGTTGAAAAAACTAGGCTTAAATTTCAATGATTTTTCTTAAAGATAAAAGGGATTGTATCTTACAAACAATTGATAATAATTATACCTATTAATTTTAAATTTGGCATAATTGTCCATAAATATGTAACAGCCCATAATCCCTACACTAACATTCATAATGGAAGAAATTCTAAATTATAGTAATAAACTCTAAAAATAGATAGAGGCATATCCTTAATACAAATTGAGAAAAGTAATGTAAGAGGAGTGTTCTTTATCTTTCGCTGAAAAAATATTCAAATTAGGGGCACGTACATGTTTTAAAGCCACAGAAGTTGCAACTTTGTCCATACAAATGTTGGATGCCATTGCACCAGGACCTTTAACAAAAGATAACAGAGAACAGACGAAAATAAAAATTAAGAGAATAAATAAACATGATTAGTGGATACCATTATACCAAATAGTCTCACATATTAGGTGCACGCTATAAACAAACCTGTATAGGGCACTCCTTCAGCATCCAGCAAAGATTGAAGTGTACCATCTTCTCCAATACCTCCATGCACTATACAAAACAGGGAATAAAACATTGTATAAAGTAAAGGTGATGCGAGAACTCTTCCATGATTTGAAGTAAAGGTGGAAAATTGTGATGTACTTTCTCTGAATCATGATGCCTTACGAAGAAAACAAGAAATCATCTACTGGAGTGTTTCTAGTAGTGTTAAGATTAACTAGACCCTACTCTTTGTAATTTTATATAAACAATGTTTGTCTTAATGGTTTTTTGTTATCCTTGTTCTATATATAGAAGCATGTTATACTCTTTGCAGTACGTTTTTTGTGTGTAGAACCTTCTACTATAATATAGTTTCTTTCTTTCACTTTTGTTGTTGTGTGAATCCAACAATAGGGTATGAAAGCAAATTAATTTTTAAAATCTCTTCCCCATCTCAACCAAACATATTGTCTACTTGAAATCCTCCCTTGCATTAACCATAAAAAATTGCCTCTTGTTAATCCAACCATACACTTAGACAAATAACGAGGGACTTGTAATCCACTTTAGAATATGTTACCATATTATTGGCTTTATTGTAGTCATACCTAAAATTTTTTTCCTCTATAACCTTTTTGTGATTCTACCTCAAGAAATTTAACTTTTGATTATCTTGAAGTGTTAGATCAAAATGATGTTTGTTGTTAGAATCTAAGATGATAGGATAGATTGGATTTAGGAGTTAAGGGTGTGAGGGTGTCAGTTGTAAAAAGGGGAACGGGTCAAAGCTGCTATAAATAGAACTCTTGTAACTCTGTACAGGGCATTGAGTGAATTTGTTGTAAAGATATGATTTTAGCCTGTAGAGGAGGTTATGCTCCTAACCAGGGAGGTTATGCTCCTAACCAGGGAGGTTATGCTCCCAACCAGGGAGGTTATGCTCCCAACCAGGGAGGTTATGCTCCCAACCAGGGAGGTTATGCTCCCAACCAGGGAGGTTATGCTCCCAACCCATTCTTTGTAAAAAGAGTTCTTTCATGGTGAATAATAGAAAAACCCATTCTTTCATTACAGTTTCTACCTACAGTCAGTATTCTTAGTTAGGTTTCAAACCCAAGAACCTAACAAATTGGTCCGACCTGCCGTTTCGAGAAGCTGCCGAATATCCTTAGGAGAGGGGTGCCGGATCAAGAAGGGTCAAGAACGGATCAAGAAGTAATCAAGAAACTCTTGGATCCAAATTGGGGGCAAATCGATGATGGAGGGAAGCACGAAGGGACGATTGGAGGCTCTGAAGATTACGATGGAAGGAATGAAGGCGAAATCTGTCGTAGTGTGCCGGGACTTGTAAGAAATAATGAGGATGATGGGGGCGCGGGCTCACACCAACAAAGGACAATCAGATGGATGTCAGGCTTCCGCAAACGAGAAGGATATTGGCGGGAGAGTGGGTGGCGAACATCTGGAAGGGCAGAATCAATGGCGGAAGAGGGATGAATTAACCACTTTCGAAGGGCTGGACCCGCTAAACTGGATCAATAATGCAGAGAGGTTTTTTGAGCTTCAAGGAGTAGCGGAGGAGGAGAAAGTGCGGCTCGCGTACATAAGCATGGAGGGCAATGCGGGCTACTTGATCAGAGCCTGAAAGGAGAAAGCCAAGAATCGTTCATGGGATGGTTTAAGGAAGCCCTGGTGATAAGGTTTGGAACCCTTGTTGAGCCTTTGGCGGCATCGAAACAGGCAGGGACGGTGGCGATGCAGACTGCAAAGAATGTTGAAGAATTCCAGGGAGGCGAAAAGGTAGGGAACGAGAGCGGGATTGAAGACCAGTCGTCTTGGGACGACCGAGCAGAGAGGTGACACTGTCCGAGGCCAATCACCCAGGCAGATCGGGAGCCGCCGAAGAGTGTGGGGTCAGTACTGAACAATCGGAATCTGCCAGATTCACATGGAAGAGGACTGATGGACCCGAACGGGAGAGAACTGCCGAATCCGAACGTGAAAGGACGGGAGGAACCGAACGGTCTTACAGTTACATTCAAAGGCCGAACGGTCTTACAGTCCAAACAGTCTCTCAGTAATTGGCCAAACGAGCTTACAATTAAAATGAAGGCTGAGGAGGGAAAGGTGGATGGAAGAATCAATGCCCGAGAGAGAAGGATGGATTTTGTGAAGAGGTGGACCAACGAACAAAAGAAGGGCCTTGCCGTTCGTGAGGCACCTGCAGAGGGGAGAGAACTTTTTGAAGCTTTGAAAGACATCGAAGACCATTTCCTCATGGCTTATAATTCTGGAAAAGAGGTGACCAAAATGCTAGAAGCTAATAAAATCCACGAAGAATGGAAGTCATTGGAGGAGGAATTGCCACCACCCAAACCTCCAGACCTGAATTGGAGGACAGTTGCCAGAGGGTTCCATTCATATGACTACACGATGATGAAGAGGAGCAAGGAGATCAAATCTCACGATTCCAACCTTGAGGACAAGGTTGTTCTGCAGCGGGGTGTAATGTTAGGATCTAGGATGATAGGATAGATTGGATTTAGGAGTTAAGGGTGTGGGGGTGTCGGTTGGAAAAAGGGGAGTGGGTCAGAGCTGCTATAAATAGAGCTCTTGTAACTCTGTAGAGGGCATTGAGTGAATTTGTTGTAAAGACAAGATTTTAGCCTGTAGAGGAAGGTTATGCTCCTAACCAGGAAGGTTATGCTCCCAACCCCTTCTTCGTAAAGAGAGTTCTTTCATGGTGAATAATAGAAAAACTCATTCTTTCATTACAGTTTCTACCTACAGTCAGTATTCTTAGTTAGGTTTTAAACCCAGAACCTAACATTTGTCAAGAAGATGCATGAAGCACACTCCATGTTGATACTAAGAGCTAGCTATTCATATAGTGAATATGAAATTATTTTATCATGTATTGTTAGAAACTGACATAGGCAAGCAGATCAATGGCAGAAAAAATAGATAATGGGCCTAGGTACAAATTTAGGGTGGGGGGAGAAGCATGTGCTTGAAGATGTGGTTAGTTAGACATGTAAGAAAGAGAGGTGAGGTAAGTGGGAATTCAGTTAGAGAGAGAGTACGGAGTATTTATTTCTGTGAACAAAGGAACGTTCCTTGTGACCTAGGAGGGCCTAGATGCAAAGCATAGGCAGGGGTACAATTACATTCATTTAGTGTTCCATTTTTCATAATTCATATTAATATTGCTTTTGTGAGTGAAAGTGAGAGAGTACCATTACTAACAACAAATTGAAGTTAATATTTAACAACTAGAAAACACTTTTTGCTCACCTGCAATAAAAACTGTTGCCTGGACTTCCTTGGCTAGCTTGATCCACTTCCTTAAAGAAAATTTCACTGGAAGTTCATCAGAAATATCAAACCCTGTAAACCAATTTTGGTCTTTCAAACCCTGCATAAGCTCATCCATTACTTTCTTTCGTAGGTTAGATGTTAAGGCAGCTCGTTCTGGCTCAATTGCTTCCATGCATGCATCCAGTACCTCCTCAGTAGTATGTCGTAGCACAACAGAATAACTGTACACAGATAATTATAAAATTATTTCTTTCTAATTACATTATCAAGATGTCACATGCATAAATCACCATCAACACAAATGTTACTGATGATTGAATTGCCTATGTCAAGGTACTTTACACAGATTGTTGGTTCTGGAACGTACCAGTTATTTGATACATTTCTAGATTGCAATTGCTGATTTTATAACCTTAATAAGAAGAATATAATTTTACTTTATGGAGCATAATATATTCTAAGAGAAACCATGAAAGAAAATCAGTTCCGGATAGAAGATTGCAAGCAGAATATAACATCCTGTGTAGAACCAACTCCTCTGAAAAGGTAATCTGTTAGATGGAGGTCCAACAGTGGTTTTTTATTTGTGGCTTGTTCGATATTTCCTTGGGCTTCAAGAGTCAAATTCCACTTTTCAAAGTGGTAAAATTTAATTTAATTGTGAACAATGGAGATGGAAAAGATCAAATTTCACAATTTGGCCAATGGGTCTTTGATATCATGCTAGTGTCCAACTTTAGAAATTGGCCTTAAAATCTAACTCCACTTTATAAAACTTACGTAAAAGCTCTATTCAAGTCATCTCCCTAGTTGAAGTGGGACTAAACCACCACCTTCGAGGTCACACTTAAGGCAAATCCCAAGAAGGTGGAAACTAAGGCAGATTAGGATGACTACAATAAGCAGTTTTCTAATACCAACTCTCCTGAAAGCATAAACTAATAGGGGAACCCTAGGAATAGGTTCGTATGCTTCTAACAGTAAAATAAAGTTGTTTTCGTATGAATATTCAAAAATCAAGGAAAATCTTGAGGTAGAGAAAAGGAACAGTACTTACGGTAATGACCAAACTGTTCTATTCATTACGTCATCATCCTTCTTTCCCACACCAACACTAGTTGAAAAGTCACTTGTTGGGGAAAGCAAACATGGAGTGACCTCAAGCTGCAAGACCAATTATTTTAGCTTTTTTATAGAAAATCCCATAAGTTTTACAGAATGCCATAAGACCTATATATATATATATATATATATATATATATATATATATATATATATATCTGAAAATGAAATATTATCAGCTGAACAATAAAGTAAAATGTCACATTCATGAAAGATCTTGAGGTGTATACATTGTTAGATGTTAAGTTGTGTGTTTATGTTAATTGGGCTTAGCCCATTCTGTATTTAGGGTTTAACCCTTATCTTACATTATAAATAAACTACCCTATGTGTATGCTACACATATAAGGGATATTTTCTCCCAATCTTCTCTATTTCTCACATGGTATTAGAGCCATAGAGCCTATCACTCGTAACAAGTCCTTGACTCAGGCGCCACCGATCATATCACTGGTAACAAGTCCCTGTTTTCTTCCTTGTCATGTCCGGATAATTTACCCTCGGTAACGATGGCTGATGGGTCTAGAGTCTCATCACATGGTATTGGTACTGTTCATATTTTTCCGTCCATATCCATTGATAATGTACTTTATGTCCCTGGGTCTCCTTTTAACTTATTGTCCGTAAGTCGTCTAACTCGTTCCCTTAATTGTGTTATTTCATTTACCAAAGATTCTGTTTGGTTGCAGGATCGGAGTTCGAAACACATGATTGGCACAGGATGTGAGTCTCATGGCCTATATCATCTCAGCCCTTCTCCACATGCTGGCGTAATCATGGAGTCACCATCCCTTCTTCATGCTCAGTTAGGTCATCCCAGTCTTGCCAAACTGCAACAACTTGTTCCGAGTTTGTCGAAATTATCAAGTTTGTCGTGTGAGTCTTGTCAGTTAGGTAAACATACTCGTAGTTCCTTTCCTCGTAGTGTTTCACAACGAGCGTCATCCCCATTTTCATTGGTTCATTCTGATATTTGGGGACCTAGTCGTGTTAGGTCAACTTTAGGATTTCAGTATTTTGTTACCTTTACTGATGACTATTCCAGATGTACTTGGTTGTTTCTCATGAAGAATCATTCTGAGTTGTTTTCTATTTTCCAAAACTTTTTTCAATGAAATAAAAACTCAGTTTGGGGTTTCTATTCGCACTTTACGTAGTGATAATGGCCGTGAATACCTTTCTCAACCGTTTAAACATTTCATGGCTTCTCATGGCATTCTTCACCAAACCTCATGTGCCTATACCCCTCAACAAAATGGGGTGGCTGAGCGCAAGAATAGACACCTTATTGAAACAACTCGTACCCTTCTCATTCATGGTCAAGTACCCTCACATTTTTGGGGTGATGCTGTTCTCACGGCATGTTATCTTATCAACCACATGCCATCATCCGCCCTAGATAACAAAATCCCTCATTCTATCTTATTTCCTCAAGACCCTCTACATCCATTACCTCTTAGAGTTTTTGGGTCTACATGCTTTGTTCATGATTTTAGTCCTGGTCTTGATAAGTTATCTCCTAGGTCTCACAAATGTGTCTTCTTAGGATTTCCACGGTCACAAAAGGGCTATAAGTGTTTTTCCCCTTCCCTCAATCGTCATTTTATCTCTGCTGATGTCACTTTTGATGAATCTTCTTTTTACTTTACACATCTATCTTCTAGTTCTGTACCTCTCCCGGTTACTGTTGATATTCCTCTTATCTATAATCCTCCTGGTGATGCTCCACCCATTTTGTCTCCTCCTTCTTTAGACTCTCATTCACCACAGGATCGTCCTTCACCACCACCCCTTCAGGTTTATAGTCGCCGCCATTGTCTCCCTCATGACTCACTTCCAGTGCCGCCTCCTGTGTCTCCTCTGGCTCCAGCAACTGAGTCTGACTTGCCTATTGCCCTCCGTAAAGGTATACGCTCTACCCGTAACCCTTCCCCCATTATATTGTTCTTAGTTACCACAGATTATCTCCATCTTTTTACACTTGTCTCTCATCCATTTCTTCTGTGTCACTTCCTAAATCTGTGGGTGATGCCTTAACTCATCCTGGCTGGCGTCAAGCTATGCTGGATGAATTAAGTGCTTTACAGAAAAGTGGAACTTGGGAGCTGGTCCAATTACTATCTGGAAAGTCTGTTGTTGGTTGCAGGTGGGTGTATGCTGTCAAGGTTGGCCCTGATGGCACAATTGATCTCTGAAAGCTCGACTGGTTGCCAAAGGCTACACACAGATTTTTGGTTTGGATTATGGTGATACTTTTTCTCCAGTGGCAAAAATGACCTCTGTTCGCCTCTTCATTGCCATGGCCGCTCTTCGACAATGGTCTCTTTACCAACTTGATGTCAAAAATGCTTTCCTACATGGTGATTTGCATGAAGAAATTTATATGGAGCAACCGCCTGACTTTGTTGCTCAGGGGGAGTCATCTGGATTGGTATGTCGTCTTTGCTAATCCTTATATGGCCTAAAACAATCTCCTCGGGCCTGGTTTGGTAAATTCAGCTGTGTTGTTCAATAATTTGGTATGTCTCACAGTGAAGCGGATCATTCAGTGTTCTATCGCCACCCAAGAGCTGGATGTATTTACTTAATAGTGTATGTCGATGATATTGTTCTCACAGGAAGTGACTATCTCGGCATCTCTCAGATGAAACAACACCTTTGTCATCATTTTCAAACCAAAGATCTTGGCAAACTCGGTACTTTTTGGGTATTGAAGTAGTACAATCCAATGATGGTATTGTCATATCTCAGAGGAAGTATGCGTTAGACATCTTGGAGGAAACAGGATTAATGAACTGTAAATCTGTTGAGACACCTATGGACCCTAACATCAAACTCCTACCAAATCAGGGGAAGCCTTTCTCAGATCCTGAACGGTACAGAAGATTAGTTGGTAAATTAAACTATCTTATTGTTACGCGTCTTGACATTTCCTTCGCAGTTAGTGTGGTGAGTCAATTTCTAAACTCCCCATGTGAAGACCATTGGGATGCAGTTGGTCGCATACTGAAGTATATTAAAGGATCACCTGGAAAAGGTTTGCTATATGGCCCTAACAACGATACAAAAATCGTTTGCTATTCAGATGCTGATTGGGCAGGTTCCGCTTCTGATAGGAGGTCTACTTTTGGATATTGTGTCTCTATTGATGGCAACCTGATATCTTGGAAAAGTAAGAAGCAAAGTGTTGTGGCAAGGTCCAGCGCAGAAGCAGAATATAGAGCTATGGCATCTGCTACTTGCGAGCTTGTGTGGCTTAAACAATTACTTAGTGAATTGAAATTTGGAGATGTCACTCACATGACACTTATATGTGATAATCAAGTTGCTCTTCATATTAGCTCTAACCCTGTCTTCCATGAGAGAACCAAGCACATTGAAGTTGATTGTCATTTTATTAGAGAAAAAATCATATCCGGAGATATCAAGACTGAGTTCGTTAACTCAAGCAACCAGTTGGCAGACATATTCACCAAGTCCTTACGAGGACCTAGAATTGACTATCTTTGTAACAAGCTTGGAACATATGATTTATATGCTCCAGCTTGAGGGGCAGTGTTAGATGTTAAGTTGTGTGTTTATGTTAATTGAGCTTAGCCCATTCTGTATTTAGGGTTTAACCCTTATCTTACATTATAAATAAACTACCCTATGTGTATGCTAAACATATAAGGGATATTTTCTCCCAATCTTCTCTATTTCTCACATACATCTTCAACGCTTTGATACAATGTTAAAAAGTGGACTTAAGTCTAACTCAACCTCACAAAATCAGTTAAACAATAAAGTAAAATGTCATATTCATGAAAGATCTTGAGGTGTATACATCTCCAAGCTTTGATATAATGTTAAAAAGTGGACTTAAACCTAACTAAACCTCATAAAATCAGCTTGTTAGGTAAGGTTTGCACCCACTTATATACTATAAATTATTCTTATCTCTAATTGATGTGAGACTTCCAACTGATCTTATATTCTAAAATAATCCTATTCCATTTAAAGAGAATGAAGAGAACCTGGATAAGTGTGTTATATCTGTTACATCACATTGCATGATGATTCTGAATGTATGTAAATATGCAATAGCTCAAACAAACTAAGGGAAAAAATGACAAACTAATGCTTATAAGTTTCTTTCAAAAAATTGTCAAAAATAAGAACATAAATATTTTAAATTGGATGCCGCATATAAACTTCAGCAGATGGGTTACCAAAGCATGTACAATAATTTTAAGGTCTTCCTGATTATAGACACTTACATCATGGAAGGCTAGCAAATTGAGCCAAACATTTGTACCACTCATAAGAGACACTTGTCGTTCTGATGTGTCACCTCCAAAAATGACAAAAACTTTTCGAGCTCCTTTATGGTGAGATAATGAATTGTTAAGTTGTAAGGACTTTGACTTGCTTGGAAGTTGACCTAGTATACCATTAACTGATGCAAGATTTGGAAATCTCAAGCAAGCATGACGAATAATGCTTCTGAGGATATTTGTATGAGAAAACCCAACCTGAATAACATATATAACATTTTCAAGTAGTGAACAATAAGAATTGGATAGATAAGAAAAACAAAAAATAATTAACTTTATCATCTGAAAGTGATTTAATTGGTGAGTGCTGTGTTTAACACCATGCTTTCAATACGTGTAACATTCGATAGATCCGGTATAATCCCCTTAAAAGGAAATAGACAATTTGTCATGTCACTAAAACACATAAGATTAAAACAACCACAGCAACCTCCTTCCTACTAAGTGATCAATTACATGAATCACGCAATGCAATTGGACTTTATTAAAAACCAAACTCTCAAGGATATTCCCCATAGATACCTTTTTCCTAATTGTTTCTAATGTTCTTCTTGGTTGGTCTCCATCTACCTGTATTTTTAGCGCTAAAACCTAGAATCTACCTCTCACTAGTATTTCGAGTGACCTTCTTTGCACCCAGTCAAACCATCTTAACTAAATTTTTACATTCTTTTCCTTAAGAGGTGTCATAAGAATATCTCCTCTTATACAATCATTTTGTATTCTCTCATTTTTTTTGTTATCACACATCCGGCTTAACATATTCATTTTTACTACACTCACCTTTTTTTTCTCTTATTACCCATTTAAAGTTCAACATTCCCCATCATAAAGAATAATTGGTTGTATGACAGTCTGACAGAACTTCCTGACTTGTTAGGTACTTCGCTGTGACCAATAACCCCTAATGCCTTTCTTCATACAACACAGTGAGATTAAATGGTCAATTTAAAAGATATAATAAAAAATCGGTCACAGAAAAATTCAAACCAAATACAAACACATAATTATGACAGAGATGGTTTGGGAAAATATAGGGAACTGTGGATATAGAATACAAGAAATATGATGCAGATACATCCAGAAGTACCTTAGAAGCTTGCTGAAATAGAAAACTGGTCTGTTCCATACCACTGATCTGAAACATGTGTTGATTTTAACATTTAGAAAACTAGTGAACAATCAAGATTAGTAGTGAAACTGCTAAAGATAACCATATTATTCCCAAGGAAGGGAATCATCTCACCAGGTTAATGTCAGTAAATACTATGGAACCTGATTCAGTCCTTCCAAACTCGTTTTCTGAAGATGGTGATAACTTGGAACCTGAATTTGGCAAAAACCATCCATCAATTCGAGCAAAATCTTGCAGGCAAAGCTGTTGAAATAACAGAGATGCTCCTTTGCGAATATTCTCAATTACATCCAAAGGAAACCGTGGTGGAGTGTGATAAGCAACCTGCAAATATGTTTCATCTGACTAAGAAAATATTTGCCAGCATTGACTGAAACCAAATAATAAATAAACTGAAGGAAAAGGAAGACGGTCAGTGCACTATATTTTAGCTCAGAAAGCATGTGCCATATATCTTGCGTGCATATAAACACATTCACCCAACTATTGACCTGTTGGGTTGGAAGGTACTTCCTGCGGTAATTAAATATTGCATCATTCTCTTTCACGTCATTTGCCCCACGAAATTGAAGCTCCACCTGTTCATCTAAATGTTACAACGGAATGTGGAAAATTTATTGGGCAATAGCAAATGCAATTTCCACGTACAAACTGCTTGAGTAATTTCCCATAGACATTGGCAGCCACAGAATGATTATTTATAAATACAAGCAATCCCAACTATTATCACTAAATTTTCTGTCACGAGTCATGTCCAGTTTATGGTCTTGAATTGAACTGTATCTCATAATACATCACATATCCTCAAGATGAAAATTCCTTTCACTTTCTTCATTTTATACATTTGAAAAAGAGAAATTTAGTCAGATCCAGTTTGATTCAACGGAATGAAGAAGTAAAGAAGTGGAATAATCATTATCTTCAGGATGTTTCATTCAGTCTAAAAAAATAATGATCATTCCATTCCAAACCAAATTATGTAGCTGGTACATGAAATTAAATAATACAAAAAAAAATATTGTTGACTGGAAAAACAAACATTCATTAGGCAAAAAACAAGGTGGTAGCAGAGTATACGTTATCATTTTTAGAAAAGACAATATACAAAGGGAAGTAAGATCAATCCAGTTTGAATTGAATGGTTCAATTTTGGAGGGAGTAGTGAAATTCACATTCCCTAAGAAACTATCATTCTATTCTAGATTTTTTCAAAGAGTTTTAGTCCATTGAATAAAAGGAACTGATACTTTCTTGTGTCTTATTTAAGATAATAAAAAACAAGTGCGAATATTACAGAATTGCAGTGAATAAATAAGAAATATCAACTGAAAAAAGACAAAACATACCTCAGTTGGAAGTAGTACTACAGGAAAGCAATCAGAACCAGATCCTACATCAAGGACAATGGCTGTAAACTCACTCCCTCCTTCAAGAAATACTTCTATTAGCACTTTATTGTCAATTCCCTATCACATTCAACATCAATTATCAATACCAAAAGTTAACTTATAGAGCAACTCACACAGACACTAAACGAAGTTTCATCAAATTTCTCCTAATCCCTCACCCTATTTTACACTGATATTAAACCCCCTTGATTATGTTCCACTAACAAACCCCCTATACATTACACAAACACCCACTCAAGAAACAAATTAAACCATGTAATGTAACTTTACAAGGGGATTGCTGTAAATGTTAAAAAAGTTAAGTTAGGTGAAATCTCGAGGTTTTAGAGTAATTTGGTCTAACATATATTGTAAGAGATGTACAGCTTGTTACTCAGATATATTTCTGAATAGGAACTTATAGGAAAAGAAAATAAGAAGGTAAAAGGAACATCTGTATTAAAATCAACTTATACACTTCAACTTTTACAGAACCTCTTTTAGCTAACTTCTCCATAAATGAAAAATGCATACATTGATTTTATCTAAAAAACATTTTCATTCATTTTACATTTCTTCTTCTTCTTAATATTATTATTATTATTATTATTATTATTATTATTATTATTATTATTATTGTTATAATTATTATTATTATTATTATCATCATTATTATTATTATGCAAGTACTTAAGCTTATTCAAACATAGCCTTAACATATCTATTGTTAAAATGTATTCCTCTTTAGTTATTGATTTTTATTCAGTCATATATATTATTAACGGAATCTGGATTGCATTGAAGTGAAAAATTTATTGGAAATACCTCAAACATAATTTCATTGGCTTTTACAAGGGAATCATTAACACCATAAGCAACTCTAACACCAATGCTTGACCCTCCTCTTGTTGGTTTTACCTGAAGCATCAAATTTACAACATCAATAAGCATAAGAAAACTCCCTTACAATGAATTAACTATGAAACTATAATGACTGAACTAAAATCAAATGCCTTACCACAACTTTCCCCAAGTCAGGGTCCAGCTGGTGCTTTTTAAACCATTCTGATACTTCCGATTTGTTTGTTTCATATCCCTAATTGACATATTATAAAATAGTGTGTAAATAATAAAAGTTGTATGACTAGATTTTAAAGATAGAAAATACTTTAATAACAATAAAACATGGACGAAATCTAATACAATAAAAATATTGTTGAACATTAATCATGAAGCATCCAATTGTTTAACATTTAAAAACATTAAATCATACAGACTTCTGAGACGCATAACTAATTATCATTACAAGGTGAAGCAATAGTCTGTTTAAAACACAGTTTATAATACCTGAACTAAGAAACTGGGTACTGTTATGAATCCATGTTTCCGGAGCTCCAGTGATGCTTTATGCTGACAATAATTTTAAGGGAAAAAGTGAGTCAGAGGAACAGTAAAAGTCAAACTAGTAAGTGACAAAAGATTACAAGAGAGGAAAAGGTTAGAAAATATGAACCTTAGATCTAAAATGTGTGACGGCATTCAAGGTATGATAAACAGAAGAAAAAAAAGATGTTGGGGAAGAAGCATGACAAAATACACGTCCTATACCTTGTCAAATGCTTGGACACACTCCTTTGATCCCGTGCCAACAAATGGAACATTATATCTTTCCAGCAATTCCTAGTAATATTTGACATAGAAATATCATTGATAAATACACACACTCATCACAACCTAGAAGAATTCCAGATATATATACTGTATATATACTGCACCTGAATGCCACCATCTTCACCAAATTTGCCGTGTATAACTGGAAATACTATGTCAACAGCTGTAGCTAGATGCTTTGCTAAGTCAGACAATGTCTGGAAACTTTGGGCAAGGCTGCAAATTGAAGAAGTAGGCATCTTTACTCTCAAGTTTTAAATGCAAATTATTCCATACAACATTTTGTGAGTATTTGATCCATAATTTAAAGGCATATTAGGAAGAAGGAATTATTAGTAAAAATATTTATATTTTGGGAACATTTAACCACACAGGTGTGTTGTTAATTATTCCTAAATTGGAGAAAGTTTGACCACAACTTACTTTATTATAATTTTCCATAATTTGAAAGGGTACACTAACCTTTCAAGTTTAAAATCAAAATCAGCAGGTGTGTTGGAATATACCTGTGAAAGAATACAGAAAGTAGAAGAATGAATGGCTTGAATGCGACAAACGAGGCAAAATCAAACCAATGACAGATCATGGAGATTTCAAGTTAGAGGTGATGATCCGGTAAGTAGACATTTCACTTATTTGTGTTTATTGGGATTAACCAAGAGTTATATATTATTAAACTTAAGTTATAAGCAAGAATTTAGTAGACTGTAGACCAAAGAAGAACCTAATTCAACTAATATTTTGCCCCATATGGTTGTCGAAACTGTAACTCGTCTTGCCTAGACTTTTTTTTTTCAGATTTTCTACTATCTAATTAATCATATCATAAGTTTAGCCTCATGCGTGTCAGAATTCTTCTCAGTATACCAATCAGTGTAAGAAAAGATATAGTTTGACAGAAAGAGAGCTCATGGAGCATATTTTGGGAAAGATGTATCATACTAACCTGAGCTGAGGAAATTGCATACGCATTGAGATTGCAGTCAATATAATAGCAACTAACGTGTAAATTGTCTCCCTGTCAGATAACAGGAAAAGAAATGAGACTGATATATATGAAAGAAATAAGACACTAAAACAGAAAACAGAACCTTCAGCTGCTTTCCAAATTAGCACAGACTGGAACAACTCACCTCCACTAAAACAAGCCAAAATAATGAAATGAAAAGACAGTAAACTCAAGTGAAATTTCTCTCACGATTGCAGCATAAATTACTTAAATTACCACAGTTTCTTCTTAGTCGCTTTTAAAACACAATATACTGACAATATAATTATAATTTCGAAGTAAACTGAAGAAAGAACAATCACAGTAACCAGCTGCATTAGTCTCTGACTCAATAGACCGGAGGAAACACATGGTAGGACAACAAAACTGTAAACGAAGGGCATAATTAACTTGCAAGAGTTTGAGTTTTAAATTTAATAATCCAAGGTTTAATAAAATCAACTTAATTATGATGAAAAAGGTCATAGGACCAAGGTTTCAAAACTCTGTCCGCAACTACAGTTTCAAAGTCAAGGTCTCTGAATGACCAGAATGGTTGACTTTTGTAATAACTAGTTCAAAAGCCATATTTAAGGTGATTTCTATTTGGTTAACACCTATAATTGTACAATTGTTGACTTTTTAAATAATTACTTCAAAAGTATAATTAAGGTAATTCTAATTGATCAACACTTTTATAATTATATTATTATTAACTTTTATAAGGAATTACTCTTTTAACCGTGATAACTAGGGTCTTTGACTTTAGTTGGACATCCAGTGAACTTCGGTCCTCCGACGCAATTATGGTATTAATCTTTGGTGCGAGCCTTAATCTGACTTAAATCCCCGGTCCCTCTCCGAGAAAGTATTTTCTGATAATCGAATTCTAGTCCTCTGATAAGCTTAAACCAAAATTAAACTGTAACAGAATTCCGAAGAATCTGTACCTGCAAGTGATCAAGGAGTGATCGAGCCGAATTGAGGGAAATCCCACGCTCAGCGGAAGGACCACCGCATATGAGACCAACCTTCAACACCTTCCCCTTCTCCGTCGCCTTCTCCATCACTCCGCCGTCAACAACGGCCACCTCGTGGTTGGAGCAGAAGAGGTTGATAGAGTTAGCAGGGGAGGAGGAGAGCGAGCGAGAAAAGGAGAGCGTGCGGCGGCGGAGAAGCGAAGGAATATCAGAGACTAAAGAGCGTCTCGGAAGAGTGAAGTGCGTGTGAATTTGTGTTGAACTCAACATTTTATGCTATGATGGAAAGGCATGGTGCCTCCCAACACCAAGCGTTCAAGCACAACAGTGGTTGCATCTTGCAAGCACCGGTGTGGCCGGCAAGTCAAAGTTATAATTTTCGGAAACAAAATTCTAACATAAACATCAAATTCATGTGTAATAAATATTTTCGTTCAATTTCAACTAAAAAAATCTTATATCTCATAAAAATATATATAGATATTATAATAATTAATGATTATTTAACATAATATTGTTAAATTTATATTTTAAATAATCCACCAACCGGGAACTCTTGGGAGGGAATCTATAATATTTAAATCGGGAAATAAGATAAGATAAGGGGATGATGTTGTTTAAGTGAATTTAACAATAAAAACAAAAAGAAAAATAAAAGGTACTGCTTTGGTATATTTAACTATTCTCAGAAACTTGGTTATTACGGAGGAGACCCACTTTCCCAGATTAAAATATTATTGTTCAGATTTGATTTTAGGAACACCAATAATGTTTGGATAAAGGGGAATATTTAGACTTTCTTTCTATCTTTGATTTAGGGAGGTAATTAATAGAAAAAAATAATAGATGACTTTGTACGAATATCTAGTATAAATGTGAAAATTAAATTATTTTAATAATTTATTATACGCAGAAATCAAGGTACAGAAAAAGTTTAATTCAATTTTTTATCTAATATAATTTAGTTAAATATTTTCATTTGAATAAATATATTTTTAGTCTCTTAATTATCAAGTTTAATCTCTTAAATTTTGATATATTTTATCTTTCGATAAAAAAATTGTAATTTTTCATCTTCTATGAATAATAGCGTTAATTTCTTTCTGGCTATTGTAATTTTTCGTCTTCTATAAATAATAACATTAATATTTTCTTGACCTAACTAACTATATACGAACGTCATTTCAAATTTTGTTTATGACTCTAATTAAAATTAAAAAAACAATATTAAATTGTAGGTCAAAACTTTAATTTATTTTTTTAATCATCATTCTTTGTCTTCATCAAGAATCCCCTCTCATTCCCAGTCGCCTCACCTAAGGCAAGAAGCTCAGCAACCTCAGGCAGATCATCCTAGTCATTAAAACTCCCAAGTGCCCCACCGACGAAGATGCCAACAGCGGCGCCGCATTCTCATCTTTCCCTTGAATTAGAAACTCATATCCAACTTGTTGCTCTAATTTAGTCTCATTCCTTGAAAACAGTGTCATATTCAAAGGGACAACAAGCGGAAAATGGTAAGGCTCCGCAAGGTCATCACTAGTTGCCAACGTATAGGGCATAACGAGAAACATCATACTCAAGCCTATAGTAGGAATACCAAGGGTAAGAAACAACAGGTACTTAGAGGAACTATTACAAAGCATCAAAACGGCAGCACTAAGTCCCCCGTAACCTTTCAGAACCCCATCGATAGATCCTATTAAAGTGTAATGCAAATTCTAGAAGAATGTAGAAGCTCCTTAGATAGAAGAATTGAAATGTAATACAAGTTCTAGAATATTCTAGAAAAACCTAAGATAGGAAGAAAAATCAAGAATATTCTACATAGGCAAAAATCTAGAACATTCCACATAAGTTGTGCTAGTATGTTCTAGAATAATCTATAGGTTTATAAATACCCATGAACTCTACCATTTGATGTATGAAGCCAACATCTACTACAACTAAAGACATCTACAACACTTCTTCCAACTACTACTTCTACATTCAACTATCTCTACATTTTCTCTATCCCATCAACTACTCCTTTCACAACCTCAAAATACTAACAGTGGTACCAGAGCTACGTTCGATCATTTACTGGTTGTAGATAAAATTTTCAACTACCTCAAACAAAACTATAACTCATTCTACTACTTCCAAATATATTCTCAACATATGGCTACTACTAATCAAACATCATCAATTCCAGTACCTATTTTCAAAGGAGAAAATTATGATTTTTGGAGTGTCAAAATAAAGACATTCTTCCGCTCTCAAGATTTATGGGATATCATAGAAGAGGGATTCACTATTCTAGAAGACACCTCTACTCTTACTGCATCTCAAAAGAAGGAGTTGAAAGAAAATAAGCAGAAGGATTTAAGGGCTTTATTTGTTCTTCAACAAGCAGTTGATGACACAATTTTTCCAAGGATAATTGGTGCCACAAGTGCAAAACAAGCTTGGAACACAATACAAGAGGAGTTTCAAGGAAGTGACGAGATACGCAATATTAAACTTCATTCTCTAAGACGAGAGTTTGAATTATTAAGAATGAAAGAATCTGAGACCATTAAAGACTACTACTATTCTAGAATAAAAGAAATAGTTAGTCAGATGAGAGCCTATGGGGAAAATATTCTTGACAAAAAGATCGTTGAGAAAATTTTAATTTCTATTCCCCAAAAGTATGATGCAATCGCAACCGCGATTGAACAAACAAAAGATTTGGCTACATTGTCAGTCACATAACTAATGGGCTCTCTTGAAGCTTATGAACAAAGATTGAAAAGGCATGAAGAAGACTTGGTTGAAAATGCCTTTCAATCAAAACTAAAATTATGGTCTCAGAATAAAGAATATGAAGGAAATAAAAGTAGAGAAGAAATTTCTAGAAATAAAGAAAATCCTAGAAGCTTCTCTATGACTCGTCAAGAAAAATATCCTTCATGTGGCATATGTAAAAAGACAAGTCACTTGGAAAAAGATTGTTGGCATCATGGAAAACCTCAATGCCACTATTGCAAGAAATTTGGTCACATAGAAAAGTATTGTCGTAATAAAAATAAGCATCAAGCAAACTTTGCGGAAGAAGATAATCAAGAGAAACTCTTATTCTACACCAATCAAGAATCTTCTGGTAGAGAAGGAAGTTGGTACTTGGATAGTGGATGCAGTAATCACATGGCAAAAGATCAAAGTATCTTCAAAGACATTGATAAATCTGTCAATGTCAAAGTTCGGCTAGGAAATGGCACCATAGTGGAGTCTTGAGGCAAAGGAGCTGTCATGGTGGAGACAAAGAAAGGTACGAAATTCATCAATGATGTTTTACTAGTTCCAAATCTTAAAGAAAATCTTTTAAGTATTGGCCAAATATTGGAGAATGGATATTCTCTTCATTTTGAGAAAAATACATGCAAAATTTATGATAGTAAAATGATAGAAATTGGCCAAGTAAAAATGGAGAAGAGAAATATAAGCTTTCCTATAAGCTTCAAACCTGGAACTAATATTGCCATGAAGGTAGAAGATGATGACTCATGGCTTTGGCATAGGAGATTTGGCCACTTCAACACACATGACTTAAAACTTCTATATACGAAAAACATGATGAGAGATCCTCCATGCTTGAAGGAGAATAATGAATCATGTGAAGGATGTCTCCTCGGAAAACAACATCGATTACCATTCTCGACAGACAAAGCATGGAGAGAAAAAGACTTATTGGAGTTGATTCATACCAATGTTTGCGGACCGATGAGAACACCTTCACATCATAACAACAGGTATTTCATCCTTCATTGGTGACTTCTCTAGAATGACATGGGTCTATTTCTTAAAGGCAAAGTCATAAGTTTTTGGAGTATTCAAGAAATTCAAGGCCTTTGTTGAGAAGCAAAGTGGAAAACAGCTAAAAATACTTAGAAGTGATCGTGGCAAGGAGTACACATCTCGCGAGTTTGACAAATTATGTGAAGATGAAGACAAAGAGCAACAACTTACAGTCGCATATACTCCACAACAAAATGGCGTGTCAGAGAGAAAGAATCCAACAATTATGGAGATGGCAAGATCAATGCTGAAAGAGAAAAGTATGCCTAACACTTTTTGGGCTGAAGCAGTCTACACTGCAGTTTATATTCTAAACAGATGTCCAACTAAAACAGTACAAGACAAGACTCCTATTGAAGCTTGGAGTGGGAGAAAGCCATCAGGTAAACACCTACGAGTATTTGGGTCTATTTGCTACATACATGTTCCTGATCAAAGGAGGCACAAGCTTGAAGACAAAACTATACGAGGAATATTCTTGGGATATAGCACACAATCAAAAGGCTATCGAGTCTACAACCTACAAACGAAAAAGCTCATCATCAGTCGAGATGTTGAAATTGATGAAAATGCTTCTTGGAATTGGGAAGAAGAAAAAGTTGTTAAAAGCAACATTTTACTTCCAGTGCAACAATCTCAAGAAGAGGTAGAAAATTCAGGTATGCTTTCTCCACCTCCACAACAAGATTCTTCACTTGAATATAGTCCAAGAAGAGTAAGATCTTTGGTAGACATATATGAAACTTGCAATATGGCCATGATTGAGCCTAACTGTTATGAAGAAGCATCAAAGCAGGAAGTATGGGTCAAGGCTATGGAAGAAGAGATTAAAATGATTGAGAAGAATAACACTTGGGAACTCCTAAATTGCCCTCATGGAAAAGACATCATTGGAGTCGAATGGATATATAAAACAAAGCTCAATCCTGATGGAACTATACAAAAGCATAAAGCAAGATTGGTTGCCAAAGGCTACTCACAGCAGCCAGGAATAGACTACAATGAGACGTTTGCTCCAGTTGCTCGCTTAGATACAATTAAAGTTTTAACAGCTCTTGCAGCACAAAAAGGATGGAACCTCTATCAACTGTATGTCAAGTCAGCCTTTCTAAATGGGATGCTCGAAGAAGAGATTTATGTTGAACAACCACAGGGCTTCATCAACGAAGGCAAAGTACTAAGACTTAAAAAAGCATTATATGACCTAAAGCAAGCTCCTCGAGCATGGTATAGCAAGATTGATAAATACTTCATCGATCAAGGATTCAGGAGGAGCAAGAGTGAGCCAACACTATTAAGGCACAAGGTCAGTACCATCTCATTGTCTCTATATATATCGATGATCTTATCTATACAGGAAACAATATAGAGATGATGAAAGAATTTAAAGAAGACATGATGAAGACATTTGAAATGACCGACATTGGCTTGATGAACTATTTCCTCGGTATAGAGGTGAAACAAGAAAAGGAAGGTATATTTATCTCTCAAAAGAAATATATTGAAGCTCTATTAAAGAAGTTCAAGATGAATGGTTGTAAACCTGTCACTACTCCACTAGTAGTAAACGAGAAGCTACAAAAAGATGATGAAGCACAAGAGGTAGATGCATCATGCTACAGAAGCTTAATTGGAAGTCTTCTCTATCTCACAGCCACACGACCAGACATTATGTATGCTACAAGTCTTCTATCAAGATTCATGCAAAAGCCAAGTCAGATTCATTATGGAGTAGGAAAAAGAATTTCAAGATATCTACAAGGCACAAAGGAGTTTGGTATATGGTACAAAACCATGACTAACTCAAGGATGATTGGCTACACAGATAGTGATTGGGCAGGATCAATGGATGACATGAAAAGTACGTCAGGATATGCTTTCTCACTAGGATCGAGTATTTTATCTTGGGCATCAAAGAAGCAAGCAACTGTGGCACAATCAACAATAGAAGCAGAGTATGTAGCAGCTGCTAAAACCACAAGTCAAGCAATATGGCTAACAATAATACTTGAAGAAATGGGTGAACCACAAGATGAGCCGACTATTATCTATTGCAATAACAAATCGGCAATAACAATAGCAAAAAATCCAGTCCATCATCAAAGAACAAAACATATAGCCATTAAATATCACTTCGTTCGAGATGAAGAGACAACTAAACAAATTCGACTCGAGTACTGTCCAACAGAAGACCAAATTGCAAGTATATTTACGAAGGCATTACCAAGACCAAGATTTGAACTACTACGCACAATGTTTGGAGTTACCGAATTTGCATTAAGGAGAAGTATTAAAGTGTAATGCAAATTCTAGAAGAATGTAGAAGCTCCTTAGATAGAAGAATTGAAATGTAATACAAGTTCTAGAATATTCTAGAAAAACCTAAGATAGGAAGAAAAATCAAGAATATTCTACATAGGTAAAAATCTAGAACATTCCACATAAGTTGTGGCTAGTACGTTCTAGAATAATCTATGGGTTTATAAATACCCATGAACTCTACCATTTGATGTATGAAGCCAACATCTACCATTTGTATGAACCAACATCTACTACAACTAAAGACAACTACAACATTTCTTCCAACTACTACTTCTACATTCAACTATCTCTACATTTTCTCTATCCCATCAACTACTCCTTTCACAACCTCAAAATACTAACAGAGCCTCTGCTAGCAGGGAAGATTCCCAGTTTCTGCAAGAATCCCCTCTCATTCTTAGGGATGGCAACGGGTCGGATCAGACACGGGTAATGCCTACCCGCAACCCGACCCGCCGGATAAAATTGTACCCACTATCCGACCCGCTATTCGTCGGGTATCCGTTTAAAAACTACCCGCAGGTATTTTAAAACCCGCGAGTACCCGCGGATACCCGAAAAAAAAATATTTAATACATTTTAAAAATAAAATTTAAATAAAAATACACACACACACACACACACACACACACACATATATATATATATATATATATATATATATATATATATATATGAATATAAATTAAGTTAAATGTAAATTAAAATTTAATTTTAATTAAATTTAAACTAATAAAATATAATTTTATTTTATTTTTAATTAAATTTAATAAAAAAATATATAAATTATTTATTTTTTAATTTTTTGCGAGTAATGGGTACCTGCGGGACAGGTAGTATACTATCCGTACTCGACCCGTTTAGAAGCGAGTATTAAAATACTCGCTGTCCGTTACCTGCGAGTAATAAATATCTATAGACGGATTTTACCCACGGATACCCGTGCCCATAGATAAAATTGTCATCCCTACTCCTTCCCTGTCACAACTGAAAAACAGGATCTTGATCGAAAACCGGATCTTGCATGAACAAGATGAAATTTTGGCAACAACCTAGGAAAAGGATTAAGAAAAAACAAAATAAAATTGAGAAGAGGAGAAAGAAACCTGAAGCGCAGAGAGATTCTCAGTGTAGAAGTCAGGAAAGGTAGTGAGCATGGCTTTTGAAGATGGAGAAAAAAATTCCAATTTTGACCTTAAAATTTAACGTTTTAACATTTTTTTTATTTTAATTAGAGTAAGAAACAAAATTTAATAGGACAAAATATTACAGTTTCTCTAATGAAAGTATATCAAAAATTGAAAAATAAACTAAAAATAAATATATTAAATGGTTGTGAGACTAAAAATATATTTAATAGCTTAAAAATTCAATAAAACCTTTGTATATCCCGTAAAATAACTATTTTACATTTATAACTTTCAACTTTATATAATTTGAAAAACGCCCCTCTTAGAAACTTGGTTCTCCAAATCGGATTTAATTTTCAATTCTTAAAAATCTATGTATATAAATGATTTTGGTTCAATTTTTTATGAAGATGACATGCCTATGTACTCATTAAGTCATACAAAATTTATAGTAGATCTAACATTGATAAAATTATGACTAATTTTAAATTTTGAATGTATTTTATATTTTCAAGACGTTAAATGCTTTGATTATTTCATTTAATATTTTTTTACGTAGTGGTAAGATCTATAAAATAATATAATTTTATTAGTCAAAATATTTTGGCATACTTTCCTTACGATTTACTGTGCTGAGTGTAACTCGTAGAAAGAGTTATGGCAATTTTCACTCAGACGAGCAATAATACTATTTTAGTGATCTATATCATTTACGTGTATAAAAATTCTTATTATTTTATCTACAATCACTTTTTTAATTAAAATAATCATTTATAGTAAAAGTTTATTTACAATCAAATTATAATTTTTTTTAAAATTTAATAATATTTTTATATTAATAAAATTATTTTATTTTTGGTTATTATAGAAGTCGTAAAATTGTTTAAGTATAAAAATATGAAAAATGATAATTGACACAATTAATTCTTTTACATTCATTTAATATTATCCTTTTTATATTTTTTTTAAAAAATGATTATTAAACACCTAAATTTTTTATATTCATTTGACACTATCCTTACTTACTTTTTATTCTTCTTTCTTGAAAAAATACAAAAGTTTTATGACTATTTTACCTTTGTGTTTTGTGTCAAGTGAACGTAAAAGTGTATTATGGTAATATTACTCTTTTTTAAATTATAAAAATTCTTTCTTTTAAGACTATTTTACCTTTGTTAGATGCATCATGAATATCAAACCTTTACTCTAAAAATAAATATAACAAACTATTTTTGCACAAAAATAATGTGAATCTGAAAAGAAGAACACGTAATAAAGTTATCTATTTTTAAATATCAGTAAGTATTAATTTAACTTTTGTGGATTTTATTATACCATATCAGCGTATAGATTTCTGTATAAGATATTTCAGAATAGACAATTCAGAAACCTCTTACAGAAGCTGATAATGAATAAGTTCCTCCAATTATAGTAATATATACATAAACACAAATGCAACAGCACTTTGTTATTCTCTTTTGTTAATATTTGTTGATTCGACAGAAGACCAAACATGTCAATAACATATTCATTCATAACAAAAGTGTCATGAAAAGTACCAGAAGCCAAAAATAGACATACATCAGTACAGAACAGTGATATTTTCTTTCGTCATTTCGTGAAATGCAAATTATTAAACTTATAATATGACAGTGAAGCAGTTGTTGCCGTCTTCTACATGTAATGGAGTATCGTGAAAGAACGAAACAGACACCAAACAATTATTCGGAGTTAGGTTTACAATTAATAGAATATTGAGATAGGATCAAGTTGATTCAACAGCTGATAGACCATCTTATCTTCCAAGCATGTAGCAAGATTAGGTTTTTATTCTCGACCAAGAAACCTCGGATTCACCAAAACCCTTTCGTGTCTTGGATGCTCAATTTTCTTATAAGCACTTCAGAACTTCCACCATCTGGACAAAGTACCATGATGCCTTTAAACGGTTTGGAAAAAACAGATTTTTGTCAATTTTTTCCCACATAAAGGCGTGATTAACAGAAGACCGACCACATTGATAAGAAAAATCATCAAACCATGGCAAAAAATAATTTCTCTACCAGTGACATTTAAAGAATTGAGAGTTACTTTTTGGAAGTAGCCATTGATTCAGGTTAAATCGTCCTCTTGCATCTCTTTTTCTTTCAAAACATTCTTTACCCTCAACAAAAGGGTTGACTTCCAAGGTTCCTGCATTGAAACGATCAAGTCATATACAATGTTAGAAACATATAGGATTTTATTGGACCCTGGAGATTATTGTGACTTCAACTTTTTACATCTCAGATGATAGTGGTGTTGTTACAATGCCTATAGCAAGATAGCAGATAGTGGGAAAACCACTATTTTGAATTCTTTTTATATATACACATAAATTTTCAAAATTGATAAAAATTACTCAAAATTACTGATAGACATAATAAAAAGGAATCGATATCTTAAACATACATACAAGTAAATAAATACTAATACTAATAAAAGTCAAATTCAAGTTTCCTAGACAGGAATTATCAATCATCACATTCTAAATCCAAATCTTTCTATCATTTTGACTATTATTATCTATAGATTTTAATTTTGGAAATTAAAATCTCAAAAGTAGCCAACACCATAATGTCTCTATTCAAAGGGAATTTTAGGATCCACAGGTAGCACCAGTATAGGACCTACTTCGGTTGTTATTGAGGTACTATTTGCTCTCCTGTGACCGCTACACTAAACAACTTCATTACATAGTGTTGACGCAATTGATACAATAAAAGCATACAAGACACGATCGTCATCAAAGAGGTTCGGAAGTAGCATTATTTAAACAGATGGAATCAACAATTGAGAAGTCGAAGATGCATCTTTATGTACAATGATATTCTCAATTTTGCATTATACCAACGACATGCACAAAAATACAACAATGTAAATACCAAATAGCTCCAAGAAGACAAAAGCACAAGAATGCCAATAATGTACAATATACTTTATGCCATGTTGGTTGTAAAACATGAACAAATTAGGCTTATGCATTGTCCTCTAGGACATCTATCATTTTTTATTCTAAAGTCTATGTTTTCTTTCTTATTTTCCAAAGAATTTGTTGAGTCATTTAAATGTGATGTATGTCAACTTAAAAAGCATTACTGTGCCACATATCCTCAAAGTAATACAAAAAGTGTTCATTCTTTTGATTTGGTTCATTCTAACGAGGCCTACATCCAACTCTAGTATATATAGTGTTAGATGGTTTGTCACTTTTGTTTATGACTATACCTATGTTACATGGTTTTTCTCATGAAAGAAAAATCTAAAGTTTTTACCTTATATGGGAAGTCAATCAAATGTTTTGTCAAAATATATTTTAGGAAATTTTAGATATTATTCTCATGTATTTAATTTGTTATATTCTTTGTATTTTGCTATTATTACTAGAATAACAATTCCATAATTTGAGATTTGTTTCATAGAATAGGCTGCTCATTCAAAAAGCTCTTGTATATATATCCAATGTATGTAAGGAGACAAATAATAAAAAATATATTCTCTCTTCTAAATTTAAGATGACATCAGAGCCCCCGATCCTTGGGAGCCTCTTACAGTGTGATTAAATTGCAGCCTTCATTGCTGTCCAACCCTAGAGTTCCATCACAACCTTCATTGTTGCCCAACCCTAGAGTTCCATCACAACCTTCATTGCTACCCAACTCTAGAGTTTCATCACAACCTTCATTCCTGTGTGATCTCAAACACTCATCATCCGTCTTCGTTTTTTGTGCCTTAATTGCACTGTTTTGTAATGACTGAAATGGAAAATGTAGACAAGTTCCAGAGTACGGGAAAATTGCAGAATGTTCATTCAGCTTAACAATTGAATGGAAAAAAATATCTTATAAATGATTTCAACTCATTAAGACCATTTTAAAAGGAAAAGAAAAGGTCAACCATCTCACTAAAGATGCCCCTATGGAAGAAGATGCCAGATTCAAGTCATGGGATGAAGAAGACTCCATGATCATGGCATGGCTATGGAACTCAATGGTTCCGGAAATTAGCAATACATTCATGTTCCTCATTTCTGCAAAGGCTATATGGATTACAATGTAGCAAACCTACTCTAAGGAAAAGGATGTTGTCCAAATTTATGAGGTGAAAGTAAAAACAATGGCAGCCAAACAAGGCACTAAAACTGTCATGGAGTATGCTAATCAACCGAAATCTTTGTGGATGGCATTAGATCATTACAAGGTCATAAATGCCAAGTGTTCTGAGGATTCAACAATTCTAAGAGAATACATTGAACAAGATCGGGTGTATGATTTCTTGGTAGGCCTAAACCAAGAATATGATCATGTTAGAATCCAAATATTAGGCCAAGAGAAGGTTTTGAGCTCAAGAAATAATGACAATTATTTGGAGTAAAGAAAGCAGGAGTCTAATGCTTGAGACCCCAATTGCGGATAATTCAGCTATGATTGTTGAAGGAGCAATAGCCATGGTTACAAACAAAAGAAAGTAGGCCCTTTTCCAAGAACAGAGAAGAAAAATAAAGGAGTTTGGTGCACCTATTGCAACAACCTGTGTCACACAAGGGACAAACGCGGGAAGTTACATGGAAAAACTCAAAGCAAAGATTAGGGACACAAAGGAGGCCTTCCAAGGAGAGGAGGGCAAGCTCATGTTGTTGCTAGTCCTGAAAGTAAGAAGGATTTGTACTACTCAACCATGAGGAGTTAGAACGAGTAAGGTCCTTTCTTAGTAAACTGGAAAAACCCGCAGGTACATGTTCATTAACATACTCTAGTAAGTTCCTATTTTCTTGTGGATTTAATGTCTCAAATACCCCATTTACCCATCATTGGATACTACACTTTGGAGCCACAAACCATATTACACCATTCTCTAAACACTTCTCCACATATTCCCCATGTCCCAATAGTAAGAAAATTTCTATACTTGATGGAACCCTCATAATTGTAGCTAGACAAGGATATGTCCATATAACCCCAACCATAATACTAAAAAATGTTCTTCATGTCCCTAAGTTATCCACAAGTCTGATATATATACAAAAACTTACCAAGGACCTCTTATGTAATGTAGTTTTTCATAGCAACTCTTGTATATTGCAGGACAAGAAGTCAGGAAAGATGATTAGACATGCTAGAGAATGGAATGGCGTTTGCTACATGGAAGATTTGAGTATGCCCATTGAGAGTCACTCTCCAATATCTGAATTCTCCATGGTCAACAAAGAAAAAATCCAATTGTTTCATTGTCGTTTGGGACATCCTTCATTTCGGGTCATAAAGTTAATATTTCCTTCCTTGATTAAAAATTTAAATCTAGAAGATCTTTATTGTGAGGTGTATGAGCTTGTCAAACACAAGCTTGCACCTTTTCTTATCAGTAATAAAGTAAGCAACTCTCCATTTTATCTTGTTCATAAGATTTGTGGGGTCCCTCTAATATTCCTAGTACTTCAGGGTTTAAATGATTTATAACCTTTATAAATGATTGTACAAGGGTAACATGGCTTTTCCTTCTTAAACACAAATCTGATGTCAACTATGTTTTTCTACAGTTTGTTTCAATGTTTAAAAATCAATTTGGGGTTGATATAAAAATAATTAGGTCTAGTAAGGCCAAAAATTACTTCAATCATATTCTAAATTCTTTTTGTCAAAAGGAAGGAATAATCCATGAATCCTCATGTGTATACCACACCAACAAAATGGGATTGTAAAAAAGAAAAATGGGCACTTATTAACTCAAACTAGAGCACTTATTTTTCAAAATAATGTTCCAAAAAGATTTAGGGGAAAATTATTTTCACTGCTACTTACCTTTTACTGTTTCGTCCTCAAAAAGCCCCATGGAAGTCTTAAACTCATTCTACCCACATATAATCCATACAAATAACCTTCAACCTAGAATATTTGGGTGTCTTCTTTGAACATGTTACTTGAAAAAGAATGATTTTATTAGTTTCATTCATAGTAATTACATTCTTCTTACCTCTATTGTAGCAATCTAATCTTCTAAGAAGGAAAATAAGAAGACAAAATAATCTAGAAGATCATACACATGTTTTCTCTAATTAGGAAGATTCTATAGATATTTTCTTTAATTAAGAAGATTCTATAGATATTTCCTCTTATTACAACACTCCCCCTCAAGTTGGTAAATGAATATCAATCATTCCCAACTTGCCTACTAGATCTTGAAATCTACCCGGAGGAAGTCCTTTTTGTGAAAATGTCTCCTATCTGAAGTTCTGTAGGAACATGAGTTGTAATCACAAATCCTCTGTCTAGATTATCTCTAATGAAATGTCTGTCAATCTCTATGTGTTTGGTCCTGTCATGTACTAGATTATGGGCTATGCTCATGGCAGACTTATTGTCATAGTGTAGTTGCATAGGGTTATCCACCTTGACTTTAAGATCATCCAAAATGATTTTCATTCAGAGTCCTTCACACATTCCTTGAACAAGAGCTCAGAGTTCAGCTTCTGCACTAGAACGAGATACTTTATCTTGCTTTTTGCTCCTCCATATTACCAGACTATCTCCAAGAAATACACAATACCCAGAAGTAGACTTTCTGTCAGTAATAGAACCTGCATAGTCAGCATCATTATATATTTTCATAGTCAATGTGTCTTCCCTTTTAAATAATAGCCCCTTTCTTGGACTTGACTTCAAGTATTGGAGAATTTTGTCTACTGCTTGCATATGTCTCTTTCTTGGATCATGCATAAATTGGCTCACTACACTAATTACATAAGCAATGTCTGGTCTTGTGTGTGATAGATAAATCAATTTTCCTACCAATGAGAAATAGAGAAGATTGGGAGAAAATATCCCTTGTGTGTTTAGCATACACATAGGGTAATTTATTTATATTATAAGATATGGGCCACTGCCCTTAATACAGAATAGACTAAGCCCAAATAACATAAACACACATCTTAACATCTAACACTCCCCCTCAAGCTGGAGCATATAAATCATATGTTCCAAGCTTGTTACAAAGATAATCAATTTTATGTCCTCGTAAGGACTTAGTGAATATGTCTGCCAACTGGTTGCTTGAGTTAACAAACTCAGTCTTGATATCTCCAGATATGATTTTTTCTCGAATGAAATGACAATCAACTTCAATGTGTTTGGTTCTCTCATGGAAGACAGGGTTAGAGCTAATATGGAGAGCAGCTTGATTATCACATATAAGTATCATGTGAGTGACATCTCCAAATTTCAATTCACTAAGCAATTGTTTAAGCCACACAAGCTCGCAAGTAGCTGATGCCATAGCTCTATATTCTGCTTCTGCACTGTACCTTGCCACAACACTTTGCTTCTTACTTTTCCAAGATATCAGGTTGCTACCAATAGAGACACAATATCCAAAAGTAGACCTCCTATCAGAAGGGGAACCAACCCAATCAGCATCTGAATAACAAACGATTTTTGTATCGTTGTTAGGGCCATATAGCAAACCTTTTCCAGGTGATCTTTTAATATACTTCAGTATGCGAGCAACTGCATCCCAATGATCTTCACATGGGGAGTTTAGAAATTGACTCACCACACTAACTGCGAAGGAAATGTCAGGATGCGTAACAGTAAGATAGTTTTAATTTACCAACTAGTCTTCTGTACCGTTCAGGATCTGAGAAAGGCTCCCCCTGATTTGGTAGGAGTTTGATGTTAGGGTCCATAGGTGTCTCAACAGATTTACAGTTCATTAACCCCGTTTCCTCCAAGATGTCTAACGCATACTTCCTCTTAGATATGACAATACTATCATTGGATTGTGCTACTTCAATACCCAAAAAGTACCGGAGTTTGCCAAGATCTTTGGTTTGAAAATTATTACAAAGGTGTTGTTTCATCTGAGAGATGCCAAGATAGTCGCTTCCTGTGAGAACAATATCATCGACATACACTATTAAGTAGATACATCCAGCACTCGAGTGGCGATAGAACACTGAATGAACCGCTTTACTGCGAGACATACCAAATTGTTGAACAACACAACTGAATTTACCAAACCAGGCCCGAAGAGACTGTTTTAGGCCATATAAGGATTTGCGAAGATGACATACCAATCCAGATGACTCCCCCTGAGCAACAAAGCCAGGCGGTTGCTCCATATAAATTTCTTCAAGCAAATCACCATTGAGGAAAGCATTTTTGACATCAAGTTGGTAAAGAGGCCATTGTCGAAGAGCGGCCATGGCAATGAATAGGCGAACAGAGGTCATTTTTCCCACTGGAGAAAAAGTATCACCATAATCCAAACCAAAAATCTGTGTGTAGCCTTTGGCAACCAGTCGAGCTTTCAGACGATGAATTGTACCATCAGAACCAACCTTGATAGCATACACCCACCTGCAACCAACAACAGACTTTCCAGATGGTAATTGGACAAGCTCCCAAGTTCCACTTTCCTGTAAAGCACTTAATTCATCCATCATAGCTTGACGCCAACCAGGATGAGTTAAGGCATCACCCACAGATTTGGGAATTGACACAGAAGAAATGGATGAGAGACAAGTATAAAAAGATGGAGATAATCTGTGGTAATTAAGAACAGTATAATGGGGGGAAGGGTTACGGGTAGAGCGTATACCTTTACGGAGGGCAATAGGCAAGTCAGACTCAGTTGCTGGAGCTGGAGGAGACACATGAGGCGGCACCGGAAGTGAGTCATGAGGGAGACAATTATGGCGACTATAAACCCGAAGGGGTGGAGGTGAAGGATGATCCTGTGGTGAATGAGAGTCTAAAGAAGGAGAAGACAAAAGGGGTGGAGCATCACCAGGAGGATCAGAGATAAGAGGAATATCAACAGTAACAGGGAGAGGTACAGAACTAGAAGATAGATGTGAAAAGTAAAAAGAAGACTCATCAAAAGTGACATCAGCATAGATAAAATGACGATTGAGGGAAGGGGAAAAACACTTATAGCCCTTTTGTGACCGTGGAAATCCTAAGAAGACACATTTGTGAGACCTAGGAGATAACTTATCAATACCAGGACTAAAATCATGAACAAAACATGTAGACCCAAAAACTCGAAGAGGTAGTGGATGCAGAGGGTCTTGAGGAAATAAGATAGAATGAAGGATTTTGTTATCTAGGACGGAAGATGGCATGCGGTTGATAAGATAACATGCTGTGAGAACCGCATCACCCCAAAAACGTGAGGGTACTTGACCATGAATCAGAAGTGTACGAGTTGTTTCAATAAGGTGTCTATTCTTGCGCTCAGCCACCCCATTTTGTTGAGGGGTATAAGCACATGAGGTTTGGTGAAGAATGTAATGAGAAGCCATAAACTGTTTAAACGATTGAGAAAGGTATTCACGACCATTATCACTACGTAAATTTCGAATAGGAACCCCAAACTGTGTTTTTATTTCATTGAAAAAAGATTGGAAAATAGAAAACAACTCAGAACGATTCTTCATTAAAAACAACCAAGTACATCTGGAATAGTCATCAATAAAGGTAACAAAATACTGAAAACCTAAAATGGACTTAACACGACTAGGTCCCCAAATGTCAAAATGAACCAATGAAAAGGGGGACGACGCCCGTTGTGAGACACTACGAGGAAAGGAACTACGAGTATGCTTCCCTAACTGACAAGACTCACACGACAAACTTGATAATGTGGACAACCTCGGGACAATCTTTGATATTGCGCCTTCTCTATAGGAGAACTTTCCCCACTTCCAATTCTGTGATTCTCTTCTGTTAGGATATTTATCCTATTTATCATCATTATATTGTGTCAAGGGTTACCCTATTTATCAAGATTATATTGTGTCTAGGGTTACCCTATTTATCAAGATTATATTGTGTCTAGGGTTACCCTATTTATCATAAATACATTGTGTCTAGGGTTACCCTAATTATCATGTACTCTTGTATCAATTTATTCTTATAAATAGAAGATTATGAGAGGGATCAATGAAGCCCTCTTGAATTATTTTACAGTTTAATTCTCAAGTTGGTATAAAAGCGGGTCGATCCTGCTCTGGTTTCTGTCTCGTAGCACCTGTCCGGTGCCACGTTCTCAAGTTGGTATAAAAGCGGGTCGATCCCGCTCTGGTTTCTATCTCGTAGCACTTGTTCGGTGCCACAGTCTGCCGCCATTGACCGTCGCCGACCACTGTCTGTCGCTGGCCGTCGACGTCAGTCTCTGACCGCCGGCCGCCATCTCCGGCCGACATCGCCGACCAACGTCTACCGCCAATCGTCGGCTGTTGGCCGCCGCTAGCCACCATCATAGTTTCGTTTGTCTAAACCCTTAGGGTTTTCTTGTTCCTCGCTGGTACGATTCGTCTTCTTTAGAGATGGCGTCTGACAATACTCTTTCCTTCTCCAGAAGTCCATTAATTACCTTTGAGAAGCTAAATGGAAAAAAATATTTATCATGGTCTGCTACAGTTGAAATGTTGTTCCTTGGCCAAGGGCATTATGACCACCTTGAGCGAGATGGAAGCCATGTGTCTACTGAAAAAGTTGATCAGTGGAAACAAGCAGATTTCCAGTTGTGTGTCCTGTTATGGCAATCAGTGGAATCCAAACTTCTTATATCTCTGAGGGCTTGCAAAACTTGTCACTCCTTTTGGAAGAAAGCTCAAAGCATTTATGCCAACGATATTTAACGTCTCTATGACACTGCAAACAAGCTTGCATCTCTTAAAATGACAGACCGTGATATGGTGTCCTTCATGGCTGAAGCCCAATCTGTTGTCGAAGAACATAGGATGTTTTTGGAAGCGGACCCATTAGAGGCTATCAAAATGAAACTAGACAAATTTTACATGGTCTTGATCTTTCGTACCTTAGATCTCGATTTTGCTCATCTCAGAGATAAACTTCTAACCAGTCATGAAGTCCCCTCCATGGAAACATTGACCACTCGCCTTTTGCGTGTCCCGATACCTCAAACTCAGGAAGTGCATCAACTAGTGGAATCATGTGTCATGGTTGTCACACAAGGAAGAGGAGGACGTACCACTAGAGGAGGAGGGCGAGGAGGTTGGGGACATCCTCAATGCACATACTATAAAAGGATGGGTCACACTCAAGAGAATTGTTACTCCGTACATGGTTTCCCTTCAAAAACTGTCAATATTTCGAAGACTGAAACTTCCACTTCGAAGACTGAAACTTCTACTTCTAAGTTCTCCGAGGATGAATATCAAGAGTATTTAAGGTTAAAGTCTAACAGTTTGGAACAACCATCTCAATCTCCATCAACAGCCTACGTTTCCCAATCCATTGAAGGTCAAAATTCATGGATAATTGACTCAAGTGCTTCTAATCACATTTCTGGTAATATCTCTTTGTTCTCATTTAAATCCTTTCGAGAAAAACCTCATTTCATAACCCTTGCAAATGGATCTAAAACTTCCTCCAAAAGAGTCCGTCATGTTTCCTTGTCTCCCTCCCTCAATCTCAACTATATTCTTTTTGTCCCTAGTTGACCTTTTAATTTAATTTCCCTAAGCCAGTTGACCAAAATGTTAAATTGTTTAATAAGCTTTGATCACAAATCTTTTGTTATACAGTAGCGTGGTTCAGGAAACAGATTGGAGAAGGATATGAAGTTGGCGGATTATACCATTTTGGATCTCGTCCAAGGATGTCCTGTGTTGTTGCTCCTAATCCTAAACTGCTACATGATCGACTTGGCCATCCTCATTTGTCCAAATTAAAAAAGATGTGTCCTAAACTTAGTGGTCTCTAGACCGTAGAATGTGAGTCATGTCAATTAGGAAAACATGTTAGATCTTCCTTTCCTAAAAGGTCTCAATTAATATGTAATTCTAGTTTTCCATCATCCATTATGATATATGGGGACCTAATCGTACTTGGGTTTATAATCAATATGTATTATGTTACCTTCATTGATGAATATTCAAGATGTACTTGGGTTTATAATCGTTCTGAATTGTTAGCTATCTTTACATCCTTTTTGAATGAAATGCAAAAGAATATTTTTTATCCTCCTTTTCTGCCATCTTGAGTTCCCATGGTATCTTACATCAATCTACTTGTCTTCATACATCGCAGCAAAATGGTATAGCAGAACGAATAAATAGACACTTGGTTGAAACTGCCCGTACCCTTTTGCTTGATGGCCATATTCCTGCTCATCATTGGGAGATGCCATCTTAACTGCATGTTATTTTATTAATAGGATGTCATCCTCCTCTCTTGATAATAAAATCCCTTTCTCCATTCTGTTTCCTAATGATCCTCTCTTTCATACATCCCCCGAGTGTTTGGCTGTGTATGTTTTGTTCATGACATGTCTCCAGGTCTAGACAAACTCTCCGCTCGCGCTCTCAAATGTGTCTTCTTAGGCTATTCTTGACTTCAAAAAAGGATATCGATATTACTCTCCTCAAACTAAGAAATATTACATGTTTGCCAATGTCACATTCTTTGAACAAACTCCTTACTTCTCTCCATCTGTTCACGATGTTTATATCCTCCAATAGGTCCTTCCTATTCTAGTGGCTGAGTCAAATAGTTCCCCTATCTATATCATTCTAAGTCTTGATCACAATCCTACTGAACCCGTTTCTTCACATATTGAGATCATGCCACAGAGGGCCCCAATGGATAGTCCATCTCCCCAAGACAATGGTGAATCTCCTACTTCAGATTCTTCTCCCTCGTCACCTCCTCCCACGCCTCCTGGTGCAAATGAGTCAGCATGGCCTATTGCTCTCAGAAAAGGTACTCGTTCCACTCAAAATGCTCATCCCATTTATAATTTTCTTAGCTATCATCCATTGTCGCCCTCCTATTTTTCTCTTTTATCCTAAGTGTCTTTTGTTGTTATACCCAAGAATGTGAAAGAAGCACTTGATCATCCTCGACGGCAACAAACTATGATTGTAGAAATGCATGCTCTTGACCACAATAATACTTGGGAGTTGGTGCCCCTTCCCCGAGCAAAAAGGCAGTTGGTTACTGATGGGTGTATGCACTTAAAGTCGACCTTGATGGTGAAATTAATCAGCTCAAAACCCGACTTGTTGCAAAAGGTTACACTCAGGTTTATGGTCTTGATTATTGTGACACTTTCTCTCCTGTAGCCAAGATGACTATTATTCGCCTCTTCTTTGTCATGGCAGACATTCGTCACTGGCTACTTCATCAATTGGATATGAAGAATGACTTCCTACATGGTGATCTTGAGGAAGAAGTATATATGGAGCAAGCTCCTGGATTTGTTGCTTAGGGGGAGTCTGGTATGATATGGAAATCGCATCAATCTTTATATGGCCTCAAGCAATCACCACATGCTTGGTTTGGAAAGTTTAGTCCCATTGTTCAAAAATTTGGGCTAAAACACAGTGAAGCAGATCATTCGGTTTTTTACTGTCATTCTTCTTTGGGAAATGTGTTTACTTAATAGTATATGTTAATGATATTGTGATTACAGGAAATGATGTTGCTGGAATATCTCAATTGAAAGAGCTCTTGCGTAGACATTTTCAAACAAGGATCTTGGAAGTCTTAAATACTTCTTAGGCATTGAAGTAGCGCAATCAAAAGATCAAGTTGTAATCTCCCAAGGGAAGTATGCTCTTGATATATTACAAGAAACATGCATGATTGATTGCAGACCAGTAGACAGTCTCATGGACCCAAACCAGAAATTAAAGACAGAAGAAGGTGAATTATTCTCCGATCCAGAGAGGTATAGGATGTTGGTTGGAAAACTGATTTATCTTACTATTACAAGGCCAAATCTATCCTTTACTGTTGGAGTGGTTAGTCAGTTCATGCAGACTCCATGTGTTAGACCATTGGAATGCTTTCATTCGCATTCTAAGGTATGTCAAAAAGGCTCCCGGACAAGGATTGTTATATGAAGATAAAGGAAGCATTCAAGTCTCTGGGTATTGTGATGCAGATTGGGCAGGTTCGTCTATTGATAGACGATCTACTACAGGATACTGTGTTTTTCTGAGAGGAAACATTATTTCATGGAAAAGTAAGAAACAAATATATTAGCTCGATCAACCGTTGAAGCTGAGTATAGGGCAATGGCGTCACTAACATGTGAACTTATATGGGTGAAACAATTCCTTCCAGAGCTTAAATTCTGTGACATCCATACTATGAAGATGTATTGCGACAATCAAGTTGCTCTCTACATTGCACCAAAACCAGTGTTTCACAAGAGGACTAAACATTTAGAATTGATTGTCATTTTATTCGTGAAAATTTGTTGACTAAAGAAATATGTACTGAGTTTATTGGGTCAAACAATCAACTTGCAAATGTATTGACCAAGTCATTAAGGGACCCTTGGATTGAGTTTATTTGTTCCAAGCTTGGTACATACAATTTGTATGCTCCAACTTGAGGGGGAGTGTTAGGATATTTATCCTATTTTATCATCATTACATTATGTTAAGGGTTACCTATTTATCATTAGAGTTGTCAAAACAGGTAACCCGGTCCGACCCGACCCACCACGGGTTGGTGGGTTAAACGGGTTGGCTCATTGGCTCACTTAATTAACTTTTTTTTCACCCTCTTCTTCTCAAATTCTTATAACATGTTACTTTGATCGATCAAATTGAAACAGTAATAATTGGACCAATTGATATAAAAGAAAATGAAACAAAAAAAAATATATTGTTATATATATTCTAAGCTATCAAGCATAAAATTTTGCCAATTTAGTTTAATGAGACATACACAACCATTTGACCAAGAAACTACAAATATCTGTTAACAAAAATATATAACACAAGATAAAATTGTCATGTTTGTAGATATGTCTAAAAACAAGATAAAACAAATGATATATTCCAGAATTATCCAATCTATAATATTATCCATCTATTAAATTGGAGTCTTGAATGGATAAATCCACAGTATTATGCTCTCTTGAAGCATCTTCTTTATCTCCATCTATACTATTATCCAATTTATAATCTTAGGGTTTTATTTGTAGAGGAAAACTTTTGGAAAGACAGCAACGCGAAAGGCTTTATTGCTAAGTAAAGATTGTGCATTTTGAATAATTAATTTGATTTCAATAAAAAAAATAGGATTTGAATATTTAATTTAATTTAATTAAAAAAAATAGGTGGGTTGGTGAGCCAACCCGACCCACCACGGGTTCAACCCATGTGAGTCGGGTTCTTAGTGAGTCGGGTCAAAATTGGTTCGCATCAAAATTTTTGCATTTTTTTCTAACCCAACCCGGCTCAAACCCATGGTGAGCCGAGTTGGCTCACGGGTTTCAACCTATTTTGACAACACTATTTATCATAATTATATTGTGTCAAGGATTACCCTATTTATCATGATTATATTGTGTCTAGGGTTACCCTATTTATTATGATTATATTATGTCTAGGATTACCCTATTTATCATGTACTCTTGTATCAATTTATTCTTATAAATAGAAGATAATGAGAGGCATCAATCAAGTCCTCTAGTTTAATTCTCATGTGAAACAAGACGTTTTATATTACTTTCCAGCAGTTAACACAAATGGATTCTGATTTTGATTTTAATAAAATGCTACAAATATTAAAAGAATTAGATAACATTAAAGAGTAGTCACGTGACTATGTTTTTCTGTCTTGGGATAGAGAAGTATACCAATGGGGTTATGTCATTAAACTCCTTGACTACTCTAGTAAAATTTTCAACATCTTCCTCGTCAATTGAAGCAGCTAAATCCTGAAATATGATAATTATATTATGAATATTAGAAAGAATAGAAGGGTGTGCAGGAAACTAGGGGAGCTAATTACTGCTGTGGCACTTGTCATTGAGACTTAAGAGCTAATTGGACAAACTGTAAGTTACTGTCAGTTAGAAGTGTGAACACATAGGAGATAGAACCGGTCATTGAGAATTTAAAGACAAAGGTAGAGAGGACAGAAGGAAGGTCAATTTCACGAGTGTAGATTCCTCTTTGAACACTAATTTTTTCATCTTCCGTTTTAGATTTGTAATCTCCCACCCAGATCTTGATAACAGGCACAATAAAAAATATCCCTATTATCTCTATTCTACTTCATCTGAATATGATACAGTTCCATCAAAATTCCACCACTTACAGCCAAAAATTTGTATTCACGGGTTGTGGAGAATGTGGGATCCAAGTCCTACGTTATCAAAGGAAAATATGTTAGAAATTTAAGTGCAAAGTATTCTCCAGTATGTAAAATAGACTCTAAAAAAACCTGATAAAGCTCCAAAGAGTTGGAAATTGCAACAAAATCCCCTTTAACAAGCTGACAAAGGCCTGAATTAAGAAGATGTACTCTAACTCCATATTTCAACAAGTTGCTATTCAGTGACTGTCGGGCAATATCTTCATAAATCTTAATTGCCTTCTGATATCTGGTAAAAACATCAAGTAGATCAATATCCCCCAAGTTTTAATGCTTTGCAACTTCATCTCTAGTCAGTTTGGGTAAATAAACTTTACATGGTATGCATATCCCAACGCAATTAATTGATAGCTCCAACCATTTTAAGAATAGAACAGGTTTACATGCAATTTCAAGAGATATGCAGGTAAAAGAAAGTTAACCACACTTACTGTTGAAGCTGGACAAAAAATTGTGCAACTTTAAGCTTGCACTGTATCACAGAGGTTGCTGCATCTCCAATTTCAAAAAGTTCAGCAGCCCTCTCATAATGCAATCTAGCACAGTCTATGTCTTTGTTGAGCTCACATAAGTCGCCAATTTCCTAAATCCAGGAACATGAATTCAACTCTGCAAATTTACTTTATTTTCAAAGGATTTAAACTCCCTATCAGAACCGCAAAGAATGAAAGAAATACACAAACAACAGATACAGAATAACATAGCATAACACCACAGGAACGTGAACTTGAACATAAAAAAGGTCTTCAACAGAATTGGGGAAACAGGACAGGAAGGCACATACCAACAGACTTGCCCAAGTCATGTCTACACACTGTGAATGTGTATACTCAACAACAAAAGGTACCTTTGAATACTTAGCAGCCATGATGTGCCTACCAAGCTCTTCGTAGATTGTCACTACTTTATTTAAGCAGAAAACAGCTCCTTAAATGAGAAAACAGAAGCAAAAAAAGTTAGCTAAGGCCCTGTTTCATTCTCTTTTCAACTTTTGGCTTAAAAGACATTTTCTAGTACAATTTCACATACTCATGAATCAATGTCTCATACATATTCTATCAAGTTTTAAAAAGTATTTCCAAACAAGCGTTTAGAAAAACCATGAACAGTAAGAAATGTTTTCTTGTCTTTTTTTTATCTTGTTCAACATTTTTGAACTCCACATGTTTATGTCTTACACCACACTGCACCAGATGTGTAACTACCCTTGTTTAGCCACACTTTGAAAACTAAAAACAATTTTCAAAAAAAGATTAAAAAAAAAAGAAGCAACGTATGGTACTGAGATGCATCTTCACTTGCCTGGGAATGCAAAGACACCAACGAAACTGGACTGTATGCAATCATTTTCTCTACGCATTCACACAGTCAACACATTGTAACTACCCATGAAAATTGAATAGCTCAAATCTCAAATGCGTCTTTTAGGTCCATTTTACCAAGATAAAATATAAGTCATCCCATCTTAATTAGATTGTTCCAAGTTATTAACTATGTGAATACATGAAAGAAAAAAACAGTTTATTTACTCTGCCATCATACTTACACAATCTTTACATTTTACTCCTTACCCTCGAAACCTATACCCATTTTAGTTCTTACACATGCAGACTCTGTAACTTGTTTCCATCTCTACATATACACTTTACTGATTCCAATTTAGTCCCCACAATTTCCGACAACAAAGACAAAAACGGAAATAAATAGTATATAAAAATAGAAACTTTTAGGTGTGCAAGAACTAAAAAAATAGAGAGGTTATGTACAGGGAGCAAATGAGTAATTAAACAAAAGTTCTACACGAAATCCAAGGGAGGACGTTAAAGAGCACCTTGTAATGAAGTTTTCTTGTAGCAACGAGCACCTTCAGTATAAGCATTTACAGCATCATGCTTGTTACCTAACTGCACTACCCATAATTGGACAAAAGGGCATCATATTATAATATATATATATATATATATATATATATATATATGGTAACAAATGAACCAAAGCACAAAACTGGGTTTCAAAGTGTGAAAAGGATCATGGTGAGAACAGAACCTTTATGTGACATGCAGACGATTCGACGAAGAGTGAGCCCGCCTTGTCCCCTGAACGAACAAAGAAACAGTTAAAAGTGTGAGAAAAAGATGAAAAGGAAAAGAAAAAGTTTTGGAAGAGATTGTGTGTGTGAGAGAGAGAATGCGACATGATTTGGCGAGTTTGAAGGAAGTAGCGGATTTGTGGAACAACAGAGCGGCGTCTTCGACTTTGGCACCGAACAAGGGGCAACAAGCGTGGAGCTTGTTCTCCGCTTTCTTGGCTAGTATATGTCCCTTCACCAAGTGATCGTCCATTGTTGCGTTCTGCGTGCGTGCGTTGCTTCCTTCGTCACCGTTGCGTTTTGGCTACAGAAAAGGTCGCCACATACGCTGTTGCGTAAAAACGACGTCGCGTAGTGGTATTGGTCATGCATCTTTTTTCTGCTGCTTTGCTTGTTAGTTCGGTTCGTTTCAGTTAAGCCAAAGCCGAATAGGACAGGTCAACTTCAAAATTCTGCAACCAAGTCCCAGATTCTCGTGTTTAAGGTTTCACGTTATCCTACGGTAAATTAACTGGTATTTTAATTCGATTTAAGAAAAACTGTTCAAGAAAAAAAAAAGATTAGCATCAATATCTCAAAAATGATTTTTTAATTTAAAATTGGGTTAGTGCTAATTATTTAATTTTTTATTTAACGTGGTTCAATATTTATTAAAAAAACACATTCAATTATTACTTGAATTTGAATTCTTGACTCAAGGATTCAGACCAATTGAAAAAAAATTAAAACTGTTTGGATTTTTGAATTAAAATTTATTTAGATTTAAACTAAATAAAATTTGTTATTTTTAAGAAAAAAATTGTTATTTAATGAGTCAGTGAACTAATATATTTAATCTACTAATTATGATGAGTTAATTTAAAAGTTCAAAATTTTTTTAATGTACTAATAAATAAATCGAATTGATTTATTAAATGACTAATCGATAATAAATCAAATTAAATTATTAGATCTGATGATCCGTTCTAACAATACTATCATTAATCTATAAATTCGTCAAGTTTATGTCGAATGTGAACTTTCAACTCTTACGTATAATTTAAGTATTTTAAGAAAAGATTATTTAAAAAATCACATAAATAAATAAAAAATTATATCACTTTGAACTTAAAAATCTTAAAATAATACATTTATAGTATTTTATTTTATTTTTCTTAAAAAAGAAAAAACTTATACGAATTCTGAATTATTAATAAAGTATTAAAACACTATGTAGTGATATTAAGTAATAGTTTGGCGTTTGGGTGGAATAGTAGAATGGTTAGGAATGGAGTGAGTGACATGAAAGCTATGATTGGGATTGGGAAGCCTAGATTTGATGGGTGTTTGTTTGTATCATTGGTTGGTGGGACAGACATTTGAAGCAATGGTAGAGAGAAGAGGAAAATGAGTTTAAGTGCACTAAAATAATAAAGTGGAACATAATGGTCATACAATTGCATTCATGTCCTACCTAGGATATGTGAAGAATGAAATCCCATATTGGTGAGAAATTTTAAAGTGGTATGATAAGGTGGTTATAAAAGAAACCCCTTACCCCTTTTGTAATACATCCCATTCTCTCATGTTCTCTCCTTTCTTGTATTCTCATAATTTTGAGAAGTTCTGATAGGAAGAGAGAGATGCTGTAAATTTCTTCCAGTAGTATAAAATTTCCATTTTGTCTATCATCGGTATTTTTTCTCTTTCTCTATTTTAGTTGTGTGTGCTTGTGTTGTATGACTGATACCCAACAGTGGTATCAGAGCTATTGGTTAGTATTCCGCTGCTATTGTCATTAGAATAGTGTTGGTAAAATTCTGAGTATGCTCTGTGGTTGCGGTTTAATCCGATCTTCCACATCAGAAAAGAGTTATTACTGGAAACGTTTGGTAGTGTGAAAGTGCTGTCTGGGAAAGTTCTGGCTAGGAAAGACTTGGTACTTAAGAGTGTCCGTTTGTGACCCACCTCTCTTTCCTGGGAACTTCTTGGTGCTTTACTTCATGGTCTACCTGTACTGTTCCAGTAGACAATACTATTCATTGTGAGAAGTGCATAAGCCGGTTCTTAAAAACCATAACAACAAAATACGAGATAGAGAGGTTCAACGGCAACAATTTTGCGTTGTGGAAATTGAAGATGAAGGCAATTTTGAGAAAGGACAATTGCATAGCTGCAATTGAAGGAAAACCCGCAGAAATGACGGAGCAGAAGTGGAAAGAAATTGACAACAACGCCATCGCGAATTTGCACCTATCAATGGCAGATTCAGTGTTATCCAGTGTGGCGGAAAAAGAAACAGCAAGGGAGATTTGGGATGCCCTCATAAAATTATATGAGGTGAAGTCTCTCCACACAAGAATATTTGTGAAGAGGAAACTCTACATTCTCCGGATGAGTGAGTCCACAACGGTGACGGACCACATCAACCATCTGAACACTTTGTTTGCCCAACTATCAGCGGCTGATTTCAACATAGTTGAAAATGAACGCGCGGAGCTTCTACTGCAGAGTTTACCCGACTCGTATGATCAACTCATCATGAATATTACGAATAATAATATTGAAGGTAGTCTACACTTTGAGGATGTTGCCGGAGCAATTCTTGAAGAAGAATCCAGGCGAAGGAACAAAGAAGACATGCTGGAAAGTTGAAAGCAAACACAAGCTTTGGTGATGATGAGAGGAAAATCAACGAAATATGGGTCTAGTGGGAGTCAGTCCCATGATATATCTCAAAGTAAGAAGCATCTCAAATGCTACAATTGTGGTAAGAGGGGGCATGTCAAGAAAGAATGTTGGCACGGGAAGAGTGGAAGAAAGAACTCTGAGGCATCAACCTCACAAGGTTGTATAGCAAATACCTCAGAGGATGAAAATATTCTGTGAGAAAGAAGGGAGGTCTGGTAAGTCATAAAAGCTCAGAAGATCATGGCATATGCTTGTGGGAGATACGTTGCAAAAGGCTAATGCAATGGTTACATCGACAAGTCAAGAAGAAGCGGTGTTGACGTGACATCGTACTTGGACAAATGTCAGAGTGAAGTTTGCAAGGCAGAACGTAATCTGTACCCGGGCTTAAACATAGATCGAGGTTTACTAGTTTGACTACCAGAAAAGAAAACACAAGAAGACTTGGTTCATTCTGATGTAAGGGAATCACCGGAGTTATTCCTAGGAGAAGCAAAGTTTATTCCAGGAGTTTGAGTGTATTACACCAAGAGGAAGTCAAATGTGTTGTTACCAGTTCAAGGACACTAAAGCACAAGCTTGAAACTAGGGAAAGAATTAAGTGCTTGGATATGCTAACAATGTGAAGGGGTATTGCCTGTGAGTTTCACCGTTCACAAGGTTATTGTTAAGCAGGAATAAAATGATGCTCCAACCAGAAGGCTTTGAAGAACAAGAAAACTTGGTTTGTAGGTTGAACAATGGCTAGGGAGTTTGATATGAAGGACTTGGAACCGACAAACAAGATTTTAGGGATGCAAATTCACCGAGACAGAAAAAGATAGGAAGATTTGGCTTTCTCAGAAGTAAAACTTACTGAAAGTCTTGCGGCTCTTCAACATGCAAGAGTGCAAGCCAGTTTTACCCCATCTCCTATCAATCATCCTCAAGTATGAGTCCTAGCAATGAAGCGGAGAAGATGGAGAAGTCTCGAGTACCGTATGCATCAGTGGTGGACAGCCTTGTAATTGCTATGATGTGTACAAGACCCAGACATTGCACAAGCAGTGGGAGTGGTTAGTAGGTTCGTAGCAGGTTTTGGTGGAGAGCAGTGAAATATTGATCGGGTGTTGCATTGCGTTTCGGAGATTCGATTCTACTGAAAGTTTAACGAGCAACATGAAGGCAAAAATGGTGTGAAGATTTGATTAGTTTCATCAAAATCTTCAAGTGGGAGATTGTGAAGAATGAAGTCCCACATTGGTGGGAACTTCTAAAGTGGTATGGCAAGGTGGTTATAAAAGAAACCCCTTGCCCCCTTTGTAATACATCCCATTCTCTCATGTTCTCTCCTTTCTTGTATTCTCATAATTTTGATAAGTTCTGATAGGAAGAGAGAGATGCTGTAAATTTCTTCCAGTAGTATAAAATTTCCATTTTGTCTATCATCGGTATTTTTTCTCTTTCTCTATTTTAGTTGTGTGTACTTGTGTTGTATGACTGATACCTAACAGGATTTGCAACCATTTTGGACTTTCAAAATTTACAACTAACCAGCTAATCATTCATTAGCAATTTCATTCCTAAAGAGCTAGAGTATATTTGGTTCAGATGACAGAAAAAAGTAGGTAAAAGTAGAAAACAAATCAGGAAATATAAAATATTTTATCAAATGAGGATATTATCCAAACAAAACAAAATGAATAGTTTTCATTTTTTTACATGATTTAGTATCTATTTAAATGAATAAAAACAGACCCAAAGAATACAGTATGTCCAAGTCATAAATTACTATATTTTGAACACTTCAAAAGTTATAAATATATCTATCTTAACTTACTTTACAGTGAAAAATTACTATATTTTTACTTTACCTTATTTTAGTAGTTTGGATTCATTTCCTTACTATTTTTGTGATATTTTGCATTTCAAAATATTTTTCTAAAGAATTCTCAAAAATGACAAAAGGGTCTATGAGATTTTCTTCTTCTTGATTTGTTGTAGGTTTAATTATATTACACTATTTAGTTAATTCGGTAACGCTGATCTAAAAACAAGATTCAAGCAAACTGTGAGCCCAATATGAAAATGTGAAGCTGTCAACTTGAATAGACATATCCATGACTCATCACTATATATGCAAAGTTAGGCCACAATAGACTAAGAAGACAATTGGGCTGCTGCTATTCAAAGTTTCCCCTCAACAGTCTTCTTATTTTTAGATTATTTTAAACCAAAATTAACTTTCTTACATAAATATTGAATAAAACACAGAAATCGTAAAATATTGTTAAATTACATAACTAACTTTTAAGGTTTTTTAAAATGGTAAGTCATATTAATTATATTTAATTTACGCTTATTACAAGGAAAATAATATTTTATTCACCCAATCAATGGTTACTGTTTTTTTTTAAAGTTATAAACTTTTAGTTTTATTTGATATGTATATTATTGAGAAACACTTGTGACATATACACTTTTTAGTTTTAAAAGTATAATGTATAGAAGTTGTAAATGATAATAAGAGTAGGACTTTGAAAGTAATTTGGGCAGTGTTTGGTTGGTCGAAGGAGGACCACCGTAGTGTGCATATTGAAGGGGAAAAATCCATGAAGGGATCAACAAGTGAAGTTGGTTTTGGCCATGCACATGTCAAAGTAGGACCATTCAACCACTATGTACTGATAGATATTACAGTCATCAACATTAGATTGAGATGCTTGTTAAAGGCCTAACTTAGCGGGATTGGTCGTTGGTTATACAAACATGGTTTGGCCATTATTCTCTTTCGCTTCCGATCCCACTTTTCTCTTTGAATCAACCAAACCCAACCTTAATCAACATATGTAATATACTTTGCATTAAACACAACTTTCATCTTAGATACTCAAATCAAATTGTGAGACTATTCATCTTAAATCACAATTATGTGATAATAGTATCTAAACGTATTTCACAACTATTGATGTTGGATTGATTAAACATAAGACAAATTTACAATATATAAATGAATATAAATTTTTTATAAGTTAATTTTGTAAGATTAAGTTAAATTTAAAGTTTAATTCTTAAAATAATATTAAAGTCATTCCAAACTTATCTTATGAAATTTGTTATTTGTTAAATCTATCCTTGTTGTCAAACAGTTATTAAGACATAATTAATGCTCAAGTTAGAGATATATATGATGGGTGTATAAGTGAATATAGATTTGTCTTCTTTTTTCGAGTTATTAAATATATATTAGGATACATTGGTATTGATTTATATATATTTTGCATACAAGAAAAACTAATTCTAATTTTGTAAATTATGAAGGATCATGATGAAACTAACAGTTGGTTGGAGTGTGTTCATCACAATAGATTTTAAATTGATTAGTAAAAAATAATAGGATCACGATGAAAGTGTAAGTGTAATTTGAAATAGAGAAGTTTACTATTTAGTTGATATAGATGGACATGGCAACTTTCTGGTGGGGTGCATTTTGGTAACCAGTCCAAGTCAGTGATCTTAGCTTCTGTCTTTATGATATTTCAGAGAGAACAGCAAATTGATAATTGATAATGACAGCCTTTCATATTTCTTCTTTTTTGTGTTTCTTTTGCTAAAAGTATGTTATTTGTTTCTCTGTGTTAACATATTCTAGAAGTTTGTAATATTATATATGTACCCAAATACAAAAATCACTGCATAAATATGTATACTTACTATAAGCACATTCATCTAGGAACGATTAATTGAAGAAAGAGAGTTTCTTTTGGCTAGGCAAGAAAATAGAAAGAATTGAGGGAATTATTTCAAGAACTTTTGAGGAAACTTTAATCATATTAAATGAATAGTTTTCAATCAAAGCTCAGACACACTGATAAATAAGTCTTAAATTGTTCTTGCATAAAACTAATATATAAGGTATTTGTCAAATGAATTATTTAACTATGAAACATCCTAATTAAAAGAGGGGTAACACTATATAACATTATGTTTGTACTGATTGACGGATCAATTTAGCAAAGATTGGAAACTGTTACATTTTTGACCTAAAAAGTCACTATTTGAAGTTTTTTGATTAAAAATGAAAAAAGAAAATGGTGCACTTGTTTTCTTTTTCTTCTTTTAATAATGAGAAATCTTATGATTTGATCCCAAAGTTCCACTTTCTTAAAATGAGTGGTGGATTCCATTATCAGAGAGTTTAATTAGTGCAACAGAAATTAGCATTTCCTGCATAACATGAAATGATTGAGATGCTGATTTTGGTCCCCTTGAATTCAAAGTATTCAGCAGTTACGTGCTTGGTATAACAAGCTCATCATGTTTCCAAGTCCTAAGCAAAAACATAGTCAATCTCATGGAAACAACAAAAATGCATGGCTGTGATGAATTCCATTGGAAAAAAGACTTCCTTCCCTTTCAACGTTGAAAGGTATTGATTGAATATGCAGCCATTAGCCATACCTGAAAAGTGGTCTATTTCTCCATAGATGAGTAAAATTTTCCGTATATGACAATTACTAAGTTAATCTACCTACTCACTAATCTACTGCTACATGGTTTACTGCCTTCATACTCAACTGCATATTTAATCAAGTCAAGTAAAAGATATATACTTCTCATTACTCTGTCCTTATCTCGTTACAAACATCAACCAAAATCATATCTTCGAATAATCTTTTCTTGCTTTTTTTCCATTTGATTGGACAAGAATAGCAATCATGCTATTCACTAGGAAAATGCCTCTTGTCCCTACCTAAATTTCAAAAATATCATTCTTTTATCATAAATCTACAAGAAAAAGGGGTTAGAAAATCTTATACTGATCATGCTAATGTAATGTTCATAAGTGAAAAACAAACCTCGTTTCACCATTTTTTTAGTTCTTTCAGTTCTATTGGTCTTACCATTTACATTTAAATTTATATATGATATATATAACAGTCTATATCTTATAATACTTTTTTAATGAATTATTATAAAATAATATGCAAATCAGTTCTACAATTTTTTTATAATAATTACGATGATATGGATAAAATAATTTATATATAAGTATGATAGGACCAAAATTAAATGCTTGATTAAAATCCTTCTTGGACGCTTGCGCTATCATGACGATATGATGGTGCGAGGTACTAAACCATGTTCTTCATTCCAAATTTTGAAGAAAAGTAAAAAGCTGTATTCACACCAAAGCTAGATTATATGAATTTGGGGTCAATCAGATATGCACGTTCCTAACTTTGTGAAAGCTTGTTATTATTATTATTAAAATATTGCCAATACAAAAGCAAGCTAAAGTTCCCTCCAATATGTTTACGTGGGGTAGTAAAAAATGTTATTATTGTACTGAATAGTTTATGATGAAAAAAGAATATAAAATTTCTTTTTACGTGTTAGTTATTATCTGGGTTAAAAATGGACTGTACATATGTACAAAAAGAGCTTTTTACATTATTGATCCAAAATGCTTAACAAGTTATCGTAATGAAAAAATAACGGTGACAAATTTACAATTTTAGTAATCTTTTAATGATAGTTATTTAAAGAATTATCGTTGAAAGTCGAGCTTTGGTGAAATAGCCATGTTTGTTTAAAAATGTTGTGATAAGCGTTGATGTAAAATGAAATTTATACTTATTTATAAATTATAAATTGATCATATTTTTATAAATTAAAGTTTATATATATTTATATATTATAATTGGTCATATCTTAATTGATGTATGATTTTTAATATATTTTTTTGTTTAACTTAATTTTATAATATTATAAATTAGTTATATATCTAGTTAAAAATCCATGAAACCGAGTTGATGAGTTTTGTGCTAGCAAAATATTGAATTATTTCCCACTTAATTAAACTCGTTTTAATTATTCATTTTGGGACCATTATTTGACATTATGGTTGTAAGTGACATGCCCATTTAACAGAGTCCAATGCCACAATACCTACTTTCTTGTCCAACTCCCCATCCTGGTTAACACCACATAAAGCACTAATTTGATTTGTTAATTAAGTATTTCTTTTAGAGTGTGATGTCAAGTGTAGCTTACAAAATTGACGTGTCTGGTATAATATATTAGTAAATCCTAAAAGGCCATTCAAAATCTCACTCTCTTTTCATATATTCCTATGCTTTTACACATATTATAACCCTTATTCTTTTCATGCATACACCTATTCTTTTATACTGCAATATATTTGGTTAATATTGTCTTCTTCTACTCACATCATTATCAGTGTCCTAGTGGAGTGGAAAGCCAGGTCAATGGGCTGCATCCACATATTATATATCACACCATCCAGCCAAAAAGTTACTCTATATTGTTAGATATCTTCAAATAAATATGCTCAATTTGGATTTTTTTATGTTATTTATCTATTGTGCTTTTGAAATACATTAATAGAAAGAATTTTAATATATTAATATTAATATATATAATTTTAATGTCCAGAGAACACAGAACTAAAAAAAACTCGACAGAGAAAATTTGAACTATGGTGATAATTAATAATATACAAGGTTTGGTCATACCATTGCAGTATGAGACTCCATTCTGTGTGGTTGGCCTTTCGTTATCTGATCTGCTAAATGTCAGGCCATGGTTGGTTGGAGAAATCGAAAATGTTAGAGGTGAGACTGATGCAGGACCCAAAGGAATAAATTTTAGGAAGCACTAATCTTTGTTTTCACACATAACATGTCTTGTTGGGAAAAAAAACATGACCCACCAATGGCTTTTACACGCTTACCATGGCTCTTTCTTCAAGCCAAAAAGGTGGCTCCATGTTAACACCTATGCATGCTGTGGAATAGCACAAACTTTTTCTAAATCAGACCATTTTGTAGAGCTCGCTAGTTATAATAAAAACAAATCTATAGGGGCCTAGGAATCAGCAAGCACATATATGTGTCTCTATATTGTTTCTACATGCCTATTTTTTGACCCCTTTCTCTCTCTCTCTCTCTGCATTCTGTCATAGGTTGCTACATAATAGGTATTGCTTCTTTCTGTTTGCGTCTAGTAGGCTACTGGAGATTGCCTTGACTATCTTTACTTACCATGAATTGCTACCTCTATCTTTGCCTAAGTTCATTTCAAAGCTTTGGTCAATATATGCATGTATCAAACAAAACTAAGACTCAATCAGAATTCTTAAGGATATATATATATATATATATATATATATATATACATATAAATGCGGCTATAATCATCTTGTTCAACTTGTTCTTTTATATGTAAAAAGCATTGTTCTAGATAACATCGCAATGAAAAAAATGACACAGCTGAGTTGGTATTCATATCTCAATAATCATATGTTTTCCAAAGGATATGTATATAAAGAAAGAAAGAATACAAACACGAGACCACATTAAAATTTATGTAATACCCAGAGCAAACTATTATTTCCATAAAATTCTTGACAAATATAAATGGAAAGCAACTCATGTAATCTTATCAATACATTTATCATTTTCCAAAAATATGTGAAACTTTAAAATTAAAATAAATGGTCAGAAACATTTTAACCTACCCCTATAACATCATAGTACAATCTTATGATTCTTAAAAAGATATGAAGTCACCTTCTAAACATAAGGACACTAGTACAAAATATACTTTTAAACTCGCACAATAGACCTCTTTTTATACAAAACCGCTGTCTATTCAGACACGGTGGCAGTTTGGTAATTAATGAGACTTTATAGGCCTCGGTTCAGACGAGACCGGTGCCAAAAAGAGATATTACTTCGGTTGTAAAGACAACCGGTGCCTAAATATTAGTGTCTGACGCAGTTTCTGACGCGGTTAAGAGGAACCCGAGGTGAAAGAACTATACGACACCGGTTTGTGGGAAGGACCGAGGCATAAGCCTCTACTGCTCAGACCCGAGGCATATAAGCCTCTCTTTTTTTCCCCAAAATTTTCCCCAACTTAACCTAATCTCCCTCCGCACTCTCGCGCCTCCCCTGGCTCTCCCTCCCTCCCTCCCTCCCCTGGCTCTCCCTCCCTCCCTCCCTCCCTCCCCTGGCTCTCGCCTCGCCTCCCCTCCCCTCGCTCTCGCCTCCCCTGGCTCTCGCCTCCCTCCCAGGCTCTCGCCTCCTCTCGCTCTTGGATTCTTCTCTCCCTCCATTCCATTGCCGCTTCTTCCTTACCCCCACGAACCTCCCACAACTAAACCACACCACGCCACTGCCAGCCCCAGATCTGCCACCGTTTCCGTAAAGAGCACCCGATGAAGAGGAAGGAGAGGCATCGCGCAGTCGGCGGCGGCGGAGGAAGAGCAGCGCGCGACAGAGGAGTGGACAATCTCCGATGAGATGCGGCGGCTGGAGGAGAATATTGGAGAAGAATGGCGCGAGGATGAGGGCCTTGTGGCGGAGGCAGATGCGGAGGGCGCGGGGGCGAATGCGGAGGGCGCGGAGGCGAATGCAGAGGATGTGGCGGAGGAGGAGGAGAAGCGACAGAGGCAGCGGTGATGGCGGAGGCGGATGCAGATCCAGATTTCATTTCTTTTTGTCCAGCTTGTGCGGATCCAGAAGCTTTTTTGTCCAGATTTGATTTTGTTTTGATTTGTTTGGTTCCTTTGTTAAATTGAATTTGACTGTTAAATTGATTTGTTGAATTGAATCTAAGAAGCTTGAGGCACCAAAATGATTTTTGTCAAGAAGCTTGAGCAAGTGTCTGTCTGATTCTTCTATCAGTGTGTCATATTTTCACTCACCCTTCATCAATGGCACTCTCAGTTTGCAGTGTTGGCCCCTGGAATGAATTTTCCTTTTGCGGCATGCGTGGTGTGGTACAGTGTGAGTGGGAAAGTGAAGATGGGTCCTTTGAGTGTGTCTCCCATGGGGTTTGGAACTTCCGTGAACCTTTTTTCAAATGCCAAAACCAAAAGATTTTGTGTAATGTAAAACAAATCTGCACCATGGGGCACCAAAATGATTTTTGTCAAGAAGCTTGAGTGAGCAAAGACAAAAGCTTGAGTGAGCAAAGAGAGGCACCAAAATGATACGAGTGGCTAAAGAAGAAGAAAAAAAAATGGACCCTACTGCCTCGGTTCAGGCTCCAACCGAGGCAGTAAAGGAGGAGAAACGATTTCGGTTGTCAGAACCGAGGCCTAATCGTATTATTATATGTCCCGTTTCAAAACCGAGGCATAAAGTCCATTGCTTTTTACCTCGCCCGAATAAGCCTCGGTTCAGGAACCGGTGCCTATCAGCGAAAATAACCGCTGTCGTTTTCCTTTACTGTACTGGTGGGAAGTCCAACTTCTAAATACAACTATCTCAATAGTAATTTTAGCTCACATTAGTTCCACTTTCAAAGAAATATATCAATGTGAATATAAGAAGGAAACCCTAACATATACTTTCTTCTAAGCTAACAAGAAGCAAAATCCAAACTCCCGTGAGTAGACGTTACATTATATTTAACAAATCTAAGAAAAGAAGATTTCCATTCGTAACATCCCAAAAATATAGCAATGAACCATATAATAGAATAATTACAATTAATAATAACTCAGATCAGTCTTAAAATTTACAAAAGCGTACGGTTATGGGCGAACGGCCTCACAAAGAGCTACCAAAAATTAACTGTACAAGATAAGCAATATTTGACCGAACGGTTTTAACAAAACCAACATCAAACGGTCATACAAAACAAAAGGAAAAGGTGAGCGAACCACCAACTTGCAAAATAACTAAACTATTGACCGAACGTCCTACTGTTCGGTCTTTACTTCTACTTCTACCAAGTTTTCTTCTTCCAGCGCCTCTTCCAGCAGCTCGTCTCCCTCTGCTCACACCCACACGGATGATCATTGCAACGACAAGGACGGATGTACAAAACCAGACAACACAAGAAAATGCAGGGTAAGCTTATGTAATTTAATTCAAGTATAAACATACGCTTCAAACAATCAAACGTACAAGGTAAATTTAACATGCGTAACATACACATCCTAATACTAGACTGACTGTCCGGACTGTATGAAATCTGTGTAGCTATGACGTTCATGCACCTGGGTGATGTAGTAACTGGAATACTCTCATCAGTTGCCTCCAAAGTACCCCTAAGGACTAGGACATCCTGCCATTCCCACACATGACCTATCCTCCTCTACGTGAGGACGAGTACTTACGGAACATCAGGATGAAGCGCCAGCTAAGCATTACCACATTCATACTTTACAAATTCAATATTCAACCAAGAGTCGTTCCTCCTCGGAACGCTGGTCCAAAATCCACAACCTTTCTTTCATCTCATATACTCTTCATCTTTTATAATTCTTCGTTTTAAAGTCATTTTTATCATAAGTTCTAAAAACATAATATACCGAACGTTCAACCCTCTTTAGAACGAGGACGAATGATAGGAAAAATACCGAGAATTTCCCGTGCCAGAATAGAATAAGACCAAAAGGGTTCCTGTTAGTTTTAGGAAATAAACCAAATACTATTATACAATATATGACGAACGTTACTTACAATATGAATCAGTTAAATGAACTGACTCTCGTAAACTCCAACCAACTCTCAAAGAATACATCAAATACGAAGACTCTAGGTCAGAGAAAAAGAATATAGAAACGTTAAGACGTTAAAGAAATATACTTAGAATAATTCATACATGGAAACCTAATGTCAGTCAATGACCGAACATAGTAGGGGAAATTCTATTGAAGTTGGACGAACGCTAATGTCATCAAGAAATATCATTCCATAACCGAGTTCGAGCGCTTAGTATAAGACCGAGCGTCACCCATTAAAAGGACTTGGTGTGAGGTCGAGCAGTACTAAACTTGAAATAAAAGATTAATAAATAAGGTACTAGCAGAGTTGTGTTTAAGAATGATTACTATATACAAATACATATATTTACAAGATTTTAAGTTTATTTCTGGATACTCAGATACAACTACGCTTGGCCGAACGCTCAAGCACAGTATTTTCACAAGAAGACGCTCGTCCTCAACTAGGATTCTTTCCAAATGAAAGAATCCAATTTCACACAATATTACTAGAAACACTGAACGGTCAAGGACCGTTTCAATGACGAACGTACATTATCATAGTGGAAATTTCATACTCAGATTTTTATTTATCTTCAACCCATTTTTCAATACATCATTTCATAACCTTATAACTTCACACAAAACATCAATTTACATACTTCAAAAATCCATATCATGTTAATAAATCATACTCCAAACAAATACTCATATTCTCATTCATACTTTCTAACCTATCAACCATCATGCATTATATTCATTTCAGTCAAATAGTGATCGTTCATACAATCAAATCAACAGACAAATTAAATTAATAATCTTCTCTTACCTCTATCGTGAACGATCGTACAAGATATAGGATGTGGTTTGCCTGACTAAGATTCTCCTACCCTTGACGTTCAATCAACCCTTCAAACCAAAACCAACGACAGACATACTGTTTTAGAAGAATACTATGAACTCATGCAACCAGGAGTTGGTTTGCATGTGCCAGGGAACGAACGACTAAAGGAGAAGAGAACTTACCAGATCAGAATCCGAAAATGTTCGGTTCAGAATGAAGCTTAGGACGCCGGGAATGCTTCTACAGTGCCTGAACGTAGATCGGAGTAGAGAAATGATGAGATTTCCTAGAGAGAAGAGGGGAATTTTTAGAGAGAAGAAGGAGAATATTGAAATATCAGGTTCTTGGGAAGAAGGTGCATGCAGAGAGAGTGAGACGGTGTTTTCAGAAAAATCAGTTTTGTTTCCCACGTTCAAACGAACGTCCGCTCATCTGCTGACACTTGCCTTCCACTATCTGATTTCCAATTCCTTGTTACTTGACACCTGGCGTTCGTTCAGAGGGGTTTTGGGTGCGTTTTTAATGATTTTGACACCATTTTTCACAATTTTTAACACGTTCATATATATTGAATTTCAATTGATATTTATTCAAAAATTTTATATTTTCAAATATATTCTTTGGATAAGACATTCAAATTTAGTCAATTTTATTTTTTTTATAAAATATTCCAATTACTATCAAATAAAAAAAAACTATTTAAATATCATATAACTATTAAAAATTAAAATAAAATATCAATATTGATTATCTTTTATGGTTGATCTTGATTAATGTTATTTTTTTTGTTGAAATTCATAAAAAAATGCTAAATTGGGCCAAACCCTACTATGATAGCACTAGGTCAAACCCATCCAAAGTCAAGTCCACTCTTCCTTGGCCAAAAAGTCTAGCCAAGTTCATTGAGTCCAAATGGAGTTAAGCCGGTTTAGGCACATGTTGAGCCATGTAAGCTCTGACACAATCCCAATCAAGAAGAGGCAACTTGGATTCCGTCAAGTCTAGTAGGCTTAGGCCTAGTCGAGTTGAGTCGGTAGAGTTTGATTGAGTTGAGTTGACCCAAGTTACCTGAGTTAAGCCAAGTTAGCTTTGACTCAAGTTGATCTAAGTTGACCTAAGCGTAGTTGAGCTGAGTAAGGCATGTCAACATTCATCCTAGTCGAGATGACCCATGTTGAGTCGAGTTGGACTAGGCTTAAATAAGTCATAATTCAGTTAAGAGATCAAGTTGAACTTAGCCCAATTAAGACTAGGTTAACCTGATTCAGCCATGACCTAGGTCAAGTAAAGTCTACCTAACCTAGGTTGAGTCGAACCAGTCTACTTTTAGGTTGGCTAAGTTGACTTGAGCTTGATCAAGAGAAGTTGACCCACATTGATTGACTCAGGTTGACTTAGGTCTTGGTTAAGCCAAGTCAACCCAAACCTAGGTGAGTCGAGTTGACATGGGTCCAAGTCAAGCTAAGTCAGGGTAGGGTCATTTCCATTTAAGTCAAGCTAAGTAGAGTTGACACAGGTCCATGTCGAGTCAAGTTTGGTTGAATCTAGCTTGGCTCACATCCAAGTCAAGTTGGACCCAAATAGGACCAAGACAAATCATGTCAATTTTGGTTAGGTCGAGTTGGATCGAGACATTCAGTCAACTGAAACATAGGTCAACCCAAGCCAAAAAGATAAAAGTATGATTTTGAGAATAAAAAGATTTTCAAAGTTTTATATTTTAAATGAAATTTGAAATTCTCTAATTTTAAATAATCTAAGACCTAAGTCAACCTGAGTCAATCAATGTGGGTCAACTTCTCTTACTCAAGCTCAAGTCAACTTAGCCAACCTGAAAGTAGGCTGGTTCGACTCAACCTAAGTTCGGGTAAACTTTACTTGACCTAGGCACTTCTCAAAACCAAATTTATAATAATGATGAAACTAACATGATTACTATGCAAATTAGAAGTTTTCTATATCTCCTCATCACACGAACAAAGACAACAAAAGGAATATCACAAACTTGTTTCTTCCATAATATTTTGCAACACCTGAAAAACAAAATGAATAAAGGTAGGATTATGGCACAATCGAGAATACCATTAATTCATTTCCAAAGTTGATTTGCAAAATTGCATTCAAAGGAAAAATGTTGGCCAAATTCTTGAAAATTTCATATATACCTAACATATTTGAATTCAAATTTTCTATTAATTACTGTCCAAAGACAACCGACTTAAAATTAACTTCTTAGTCACTAGAGACCTAAACTAAGGAATGCAAGCCTTTCAAGTTTTACCCAACCACAAATTAATCTCCAATCTCAAATGAAAAAAAAAATATATATTTAGTTAGTTTTTGAAAAATATTGTTATTAAACAAACAAAAAGTAAAAAGCTCATAATAATTAATATAAATAAAAGTATAAGGTATGGTTGTCCACAAATATGTATCATCATATCTAAAACTTTTTCGATCAATTACTCTACTAACTTTAGTATCAGAGTTTCTTTTGTAAGTACTTTCTAAGAAATTTTAAACGAAGGGGTCGAACAAACAAGAGATATGAACGACGCGGGACAATTTATCCAATAATTGACATAACTCGTTCGACCCATACCGAAACATTTTGGCGTCCACTATGGGTCGAGCAAACATATATCTTACTTCCATTGTAACCACAAGAAACACGACGAACGATATAATATTGAAAGAAGTCAACCTCTCAGCTTCATTCACCCTAAACTTGTCAGCCTCATTCGGTCTCAATCTCTCTATCTCATGCGATCTCAACCTTTCGGCCTCGTTCAACCTCAATCTATCGGCCTCGTGTGGCCTCAACCTGTCAGCCTTGTTCGGCCTCGACCTCTCGGCCTCGAATTCTATCGTTTTTCAGTTTGGATAGCTTCGCATGTCCGACCTCAACCTGTTAACCTCGTTCTAAACTTCTCAACCTCGTTTGGTCTCAACCTGTCGATCTTGTGCGACCTCAACCTATCGGTCTCATGTAACCATAATCTACCAGCCTTGTGTGGCCTCAACCTGTAAGCCTCGACCTCTCGACCTCGAATTTTATCGACTTTTCAGTCTTTACAGCTTGGCCTCATGCGACCTCAACCTGTTGACCTCGTTTGACTTTTTGGCCACAACCTCTCAACCTCAAATTCTGTTAACTTTTCGGACTCGATAGCTTGTCCTCATTCAACCTCAACTTATCACCTTGTTCGTCTTGGCAGTTTGAACTTCTCAGCCTCAAATTTTATTGACTTTTCAATCTTGACAGTTTGGTCTCCTTCAACCTAGATCCCTCGACCTCGTTTGGCCTTGATGTCTTAATCTCCTTTGACTTTATTTATCGTCCCACTTTGAACTCAACTTATCAACCTCGTTCGACCATTTGACCTTAACCTTTCAACCTCAAATTTTGTCAAATTTTTAGACTTGATAGCTCGACCTCATTCAACCTCAATCTGTCAGTCTCATTCGACCTTTACCTTTTGACTTTGAATTCTATTGATTTTTCATTCTTGACACCTCGACTTCATTCAACCTCAACCTCTCAACCTTCTTCGTTCTCGATTTCTCGACCTCATTCGACCTTTACCTATTAGATTTGTTTGTCCTTGTGGTCTCAACCTCTCGGTCTCGAATTCCATTGACTTTTCAATCTTGATAGTCTAACCATTTGGCTTGGTGATATGCTGTCGTTGAAGCTATCAAATTAATACTACTTTTCAAGGCAATTTCAGTATTGCCAAGTAGTATCCAAGAAAGTAGATAAGGCTAAAGTAACCCTGAGTCGTCTCCCTACGAACACGAAATTGCTTTCGAATATCTGACTCTTATGAATGTTATGCAATGCTTAAAAGTAATGGTTGAAGAATGTTTAAAGAAAAAATAAGAAACTTACAAACAATTACGAAGAAATATGCTAATTTCACTGCTTTTCCAAGATAAATTCATCATCGGTTATTCACGGATAATTGTTCAATTGATTATTGTTTAAGTTTCAAATTAATTAAAGTACATTCTTAATTAATTTGAGGACAATCATGCATTTAACCAAAGTAAATTCTCAATCAAATGCAAAACCTTTCTAGATTATTCACAATAAATTCAACCAAAGTACATTCTCAATCAAATTTTATTGTGTTTAATCATGTCCATTCTTAAATCTCCTAACCAAATTAAAAGCTAATCAATTGATTATACTTGAAATTATTACTAATCAACCAAAGTACATTCTCAATTGATAGTAAAAACCATTTAATCATATGAAAGTTCCTAAATTAAATCAAAGTAAATTCTCAATTAAACCTAGAAACCGTAGAACTCATATAATCAATATGCATGTAGATTCAAACACATTATGATGCAAAAATCTTTACTTTTAACAAGATAGACAGATGAAAGACATAGAGAGAATAACTTAAATCAATAATCAAAGTAAACAATTGCATTAACGTAACCTCAGAATCCGTCATGGAATTACAGTAGAATAGCCCTAGATGCTTAGCTCTCCGTGAATGGAGTTGAATACTGTAGGAACAATCGGTACCGTTATAAAGTCGCGCAACAGAAAATATAGATAACGGAAAGCGTGTAACGATCACAACACAAGTTAAAATTTTTATCGAACAGTTGATGTGCTAAGAGTTTAGGGATCAAGAAAATCAACACAGAATTTTTATCCTGGTTCGAATCAAAAGATTCTACGTCCAGTCGTTAATCACTATGAATAATGATTAACCTTTTTTCACTAAAATATGGTTTGCAGATTACAATAAGATAATCAAAATAATCAAATAATAGAAAACACCTTCCTTCGACAAACGAACGGAAGAACCTGCTCAGCCAACTTGAAGAGAACCGCTCCGACCTTTGACACACAAAACGCGAGCTTCTCCTATTCACAAGACCAGGCAAGAGCACTCTATCACTTTGGGAACTTCCTCAGACAAACTTGATGACAAATTTATGATCACAAAATATGATGTCACAAACTTGTTGAACAATTGGCAAGTATGACCGAATCGTTTCAAGTAATAAACTCGGTAAGACCAAGTATCGTTCTCCCAAAGGACTCACGGCCTAGTTTAGTTATGTGATTCGTTTATTAGATAAGACTTAAGAACGAAATAAGTGAAGTTTAATATGCAAAACAGAAAATAAACATGTATGCATGAGTTTTGATCAATGGCTAAAACAAAATACAAACACTTTCAATGAAATATATGGATGAGTATGTTGTTGGGGTTTATCAATTTCATCTTATCCACTCTCATATATTTTAGGAATTCAACATTCAATTCATCATTGTTAATGCCATTCTCTAAATTACCTTGACAAGAAGGCCTATCCCTAATTACGAGTTCATACAATTCCTAGCATTCCTAATAATTAGTTCTTTTAGTGTAGGAGCTTAACGACAACCAATATACTATTGGGAGAAATTCCCCAGATCTAGACTTCCCCGTACGTTCCCGTATCGACAAAATCAATAATCATGCATTGAATGAGTTAAACAAAGCAAGCATTGAGCAAAGAGGAAAAACCCTAACTAATGATGAAAGAAAGCATAGGTCTTAGATTAAGATGTAAACACAAATTCCATATATGAGAGTTTCAAAAGACTACATTGATTCCCCAACAAACATACAAGGTTTAGTTCACCATATTCACTGTGAACCTAGATGAACAATAATGAAAGAATGAAGGATAAAACCCTAGAAAGGTGAAGAGGTAGCCTGAGCATCCAAGATCCTCCTTCAAAGGGATGGAAGAGAGAGTGTTTGCTTTGTTTCTGCCAAAGATACAAACCCTAGGACGTCCTAAAGCTTATATACTATTCTAAAATTACAGAAAATTTAGGCCCAAGCCCATAAGTGTGCCGCTCAGGGGTAAAGTGCCGCTCAGCGGTGAGTGCGTGAGTTGGTTTCTTCCCCTCAGCGACCATTTTGCCCCTCAGCGGATCTTCCGTGAACTCCTGAGTGCCGCTCAGCGGTAAACTGTCGCTCAGCGGCAGTTTCGACTTCTCCTTTTGCACTTTTTGATGTCTTTTCTGATTTCATCTCTCTCCTTCTTCACTTCTTTCACTAAATTCACCTTAAAACCTGCACAAAAACACTGAAATCAAGCATAAACCTGTCCAGCTCTCTTATTTATGAAAATATGAATAAAAGCATGATTTCAAGCTAATTTCTAAGTATAAAGGTTGCTTTTAGTGTCAATTTTAAGCATGAAAATAACAGTTTTTCAACTGTTATCACAACCCCAAACTTAGAACTTTGCTTGTCCTCAAGCAAACAAGATGTAACTCAATCTTCTACCAATTCATATGATGGTTCACTCATTCAAAAATCTTCTTTTCAAGATAAGTAAAAACTTCAATCAAACTTATGACCAAGATTTCAATCAAGATGTGCACATGCTTTAATGTTCATAAAGTCAGTTAATATCCAACAAATGCTATTTTTCATGAATGATCAATCAATTAAGCATGGTTGTTCATGTGCTCATGGAATATTTCCTCACCAGGTAAAGTGTTTCACTCACACACAAGTGTATAAGAGGTAATCACTCATTCACTCCACTATCACAATGTCACATGAATCAACTTTGCCTTTCATTTTACCACAATCAAAACATTCACAAGCATGCATCATCACAAGGACTTTTCAATGGCTTATAACGTGGCTGGGCTAACAAGAAAATTTGTTTTTCTGGATCACAAAATCCTTGAGTTAAGAGAATTATAACAACACAATTATTCTTATTTTTCCCAACTTGCCTTTGCATTTGCATTGAGCTTTGCTTTTTCTTTTCTTTTTTTTTTCTTTTTCTTTTCTTTTCACATTCTTATTAGCTCTTAGCTCAATGCTTTTCCTTTTTCTTTTTCATGGTTTGCCAACAACCCCAAACTTGAACATTTAACAATACCACACATGATTTTCTAATTAACTCAAGGTAAAGCTTTTCAACAAGGGTTTTCAATTTGATGTTCAAGGCTAAGGGTTCAAATGATAAAACCCAAAGTGTTCTCTTTTAGTGGGCTAACTTCATGAATTTGGCCAATAAAAAGGGTTCCAACAAACGACCTTGATCACATGATGCAAAACAAGCAATTGATTCAATCACAGAAAACCTGGGCAAAATCATTCATGCTTTCAAAGTAATAGCATTCAATCAATAAAAACTCTGGAGCTTAAAACCTCACATATAAGCTCATTCACATTTGACATACACATCCTGCTTAATCTCACAATCACAATCATAATATCCTGCATTTGTTCACAAAGCTTGTGAATCACCTGTTTAAGCATTTAATGTGCACATCTATCTCAACATCAATCAATCAATAATCATCATCAAGCATTACTTATCACACAATCACAATAATAAGCAAACCATCATAACAAACCAGGTTTCCAATAGAGTACATCAACCCTAATCTAAAACAGAAATAAAATAAGTTCAGAACACTTAAACCAACAAAAGCATAAGTCCTGCTCTAGTTATGATAGCATTCATCAGTAAATGCTATCTCAACTCCTCCTCAATCTGAGTTGTCCTCTGTATCCTCCTTCTTCTTGGATCTTATAGTCTTGATTCTTTTTGCCCGATGAGGAGGCCATCCCTGCATCAAACATAATTCACAAAACCAAAAGATACATTGTTAAGCATTAGTAAACCACAATGAAGAAATCAGCCCCTTCAATGATGCTCTTTCCCAACCCCAAACTTAGATGGAAAACTAGTGAGCAAGTGAGTGGAAGGGAGATTTTCTAAAGAGGGATGAGGGAAAAGATGTAGAGAACCTTTGAAAAGGTATGTAGGAGTGTGTGTGCAGAGAAAAGTCTGAAGAGAGAAACTAAAGCGCAGCTTAGAGTATAAAAATACCCTAATGGGCTTGGGTTCCGCTAAGGGGCAACTTAAGCCCAGTATGCGACACTACCGCTCAGCGGCACTTTTGGGAAGTTTTCTTCTTCTTCCTAGCTTAACCTAGGTGCCTCCTACTCATGCCCCTCACTGGTTCCCTGCAATTAAATTCTCAGATCACTCATGCAAATTCCTATCATGCAACTAAAGCAGAACAACAAAAATATAATCAATCAACTGGGTTGCCTCCCAGGTAGCGCTTGTTTAATGTCACGAGCCTGACCTAAAATCCACCAACACCCATCAGTAGGTGTTACAAACTTACCAACACCCATCAGTAGGTGCAAAATTTTCTCACCAACACCCATCAGTAGGTGTTACAAACTTAGTATCCTTCAGTAGATACTTAACCACCTAGCATCTTTCAGTAGATGCTATATCCAACAAAGTATTTACAAAAATAATGTTCACATATTAAAAGTTACAAAACAAAATCAAAAGTTTTTAAATCAACTGGGTTGCCTCCCAGCAAGCACTCTTTTAACGTCATTAGCTTGACCCAGTAAAGCTCAAGTTCCTTCTTCATAGTTGATGTTGTTATCCCACCAACTCCTCAGCTGTTTCTTGTGCACTGTTTTGATTCTTCTAAAATGTGGAGATTCAATCTCTATCATCTCCTTCTCTTTATAGCCTTTCACAACCTACAACTTGTTTTTGATTCTCACAGGTGCACCAAGTTGGGGTCTTCTTTTCTTCCAGTCATCAGGAATTTCTCCTCCTCTTCCAATCTTTTCTCCCTTGTGCACCTGAAACAACAAACAATGGTTACCTGCAACCTTGGGATTTTCATCTTTATGGCTAGTCATGTGTGCATCTTGAAATGCAGCTTTATAACTAGCTTCTTCCTCCTGTGTTTGCGTCTCATCTTTAAAGACGTCTACAACCACTCTCTCCTCTCGGTCCTGGATCACCACTATACCTTCATTTACATCAATGATAGCTCTAGCCATTTTCATAAACGGTCTTCCAAGTATGATAGGTATCTTCTCTGTCTCCATCTTCATCACCACAAAGTCTGCCAAGAACTGAAGTTTGCCAACACAAACTATAATGTCCTCTGCAATCCCACATGGCTCCTTTGAAGATCCATCGGCCATTACTAGATTAACCTTTATAGGTTTCACATTAACATTGCCGATTTGCTCCAGTAAAGAATAAGGTATCAAGTTAACACTTGAACCTAAATCAAGAAGAGCTTTCTTAATCTTTTTCTTCCCTATGGTACAAGGGATAGAAAAGCCTCCTGGATCTGTCGCTTTAGGAGGGAATGACTCTTTTTTAACAGTTATACACTCCTTTGCCTCATCATCTCTATGTCTTTTCTTTGTAGAGATGTCTTCATCAGATTTCGTGTAAACTGTGATTTGTTGTAGAATCTGCTCCCAAGGTGCATCATTATCCACCATCTTGAATAATTCTGTGAAATCCAGTTGTTTCCCTTGATGTATTGGAAAAGGAGAAGTATTTTTGCTCTCTATTTCTCTTCTCTCTTCTGTTTCTAACTCAACTGTCTCATCTTCAGCACTCTCTACCACCTTGCATTCTTCTCTGGGGTTAACCTCAGTATTAGGCCCAAAATTTCTGTTTGGCCTTTCTTCTACCTGCTTAGTAATCTGCCCCATCTGAATCTCCAAATTTTTGATAGCAGCTTCAGTGCTCTTTTGGGTAGACTCAGTTTTCTGTATGAAATTATTAAGAGTTTCCTCCATCCTCATGGACCTTTCATTAAGCATAAAAAACTGTTGGCATAAGGTGGGTTGCTGCTGCTGCTTATTAAATTGACCAGCTTGCCCAGTTTGCCCTTGACCAATGCTTGGGTGTGGTTTCCACCCTTGATTGTAGTTCCCTTGACGGTATTGATTGGTCATGTAGCTCACATCCTCTACGGCTTCTACTGGAAAGGCACATTGACCATTGATGTGGTCACCTCCACATAATTCGCACAACTGAGATTGTACCTGTGCAGCAGTCTTCAACTCTTCAGGCAATTGTGCAAGAGTTTTAGTAAGAGTTTTCAACTATTGAGTTAGAATTTTATTTTGTGCTAGCAGGGCATCATGTGTCTGAAATTGTAGAACTCCTTTCTGTTGCATAGGAGCTCCTGTTTCACTGTTAAGCTCATTATCACTAGTAGCCATATTTTCAATAATTTCCGTGGCTTCCTCTGAAGTTTTCCATTTGATATTGCCTCCAGCTGAGGCATCAAGCATCATCTTGGTTTGTGAACCAAGCCCTCCAAGGAAGGTAAGGACTACTTCCTGATCTTTGAATCCATGCGTGGGTGTTTTTCGTAGCAAGCTTTTGTATCTATCCCATGCATGACCCAGTGATTCTTCCATGCCCTGCCTGAATGAAGAAATCTCTTGCTTTCCTTTTGTCACCTTTGATTGTGGAAAGTACTTGTTTAAAAACTTTGTTACCACTGCTTCCCACTCTGTGAAACTTCCTTCTGGAAAAGAATTTAACCAAAGCTTAGCATTGCCTCCTAATGAGCAAGGAAACAAGCTAAGTTTGATCGCTTCATCTGGCACCCCCATTAATTTTCACTGTATTGCAAATCTCATTGAATGTAGTGAGGTGCTCATATGGGCTTTCATGAGATAACCCATTGAATTGGTTGCTTTTCACCAGTTAGATCAATGCTGGTTTGACCTCCATATTAGCTGCATTGACTCTAGGTCTAGTTATACTGTTAAAGTGCTGAGGTCCAGCTGTATTGGTGTAATCAGCAAGAGTTCTTCTGACATTATTGTTCTCCATATTTTCTGTGCTATGGTCAGAACCTTGTGGTGATGGTTGCAACAGAGTTTCCAGAGAAGGGAAAAGTTCTCTAGATGTTCGGATTCTTCTCCTTCGTCTACTCTCGTCTAAACCTTCAAGAAGAGTTTCTGTTGTTTTCTTGCTCCTTGTTCTAATTGCTTCCTGCATACACAAGAAAACAAAACCCTAGAAAATTGGTTAGCACAAAAAGATATAGGAGAAGATATAAGATTCAGAGAATAAAATAAAATAAAATAAAAATAAAAACCGAAAAAATAAAAACAGAAAATAAAACAAAAATTCAAAATTAAAGTCAAAGATAATCAATAATCACACAAATTAACTAGTTAAACCACGAGTCCCTGGCAACGGCGCAAAAAACTTGATGACAAATTTATGATCACCAAAATATGATGTCACAAACTTGTTGAATAATCGGCAAGTATGACCGAATCGTTTCAAGTAATAAACTCGGTAAGACCAAGTATCGTTCTCCCAAAGGACTCACGACCTAGTTTAGTTATGTGATTCGTTGATTAGCTAAGACCTAAGAACGAAATAAGTGAAGTTTAATATGCAAAACAGAAAATAAACATGTATGCATGAGTTTTGATCAATGGCTAAAACAAAATACAAACACTTTCAATGAAATATATGGATGAGTATGTTGTTGGGGTTTATCAATTTCATCTTATCCACTCTCATATATTTTAGGAATTCAACATTCAATTCATCATTGTTAATGTCACTCTCTAAATTACCTTGACAAGAAGGCCTATCCCTAATTACGAGTTCATACAATTCCTAGCATTCCTAATAATTAGTTCTTTTAGTGCAGGAGCTTAACGACAACCAATATACTATTGGGAGAAATTCCCCGGATCTAGACTTCCCCATACGTTCCCGTATCGACAAAATCAATAATCATGCATTGAATGAGTTAAACAAAGCAAGCATTGAGCAAAGAGGAAAAACCCTAACTAATGATGAAAGAAAGCATAGGTCTTAGATTAAGATGTAAACACAAATTCCATATATGAGAGTTTCAAAAGACTACATTGATTCCCCAACAAACATACAAGGTTTAGTTCACCATATTCATAGTGAACCTAGATGAACAATAATGAAAGAATGAAGGATAAAACCCTAGAAAGGTGAAGAGGTAGCCTGAGCATCCAAGATCCTCCTTCAAAGGGATGGAAGAGAGAGTGTTTGCTTTGTTTTTGCCAAAGATACAAACCCTAGGACGTCCTAAAGCTTATATACTATTCTAAAATTACAGAAAATTCAGGCCCAAGCCCATAAGTGTGCCGCTCAGCGGTGAGTGCGTGAGTTGGTTTCTTCCCCTCAGCGGCCATTTTTCCCCTCAGCGGATCTTCTGTGAACTCCTGAGTGCCGCTCAGCGGTAAACTGTCGCTCAGCGGCAGTTTCGGCTTCTCCTTTTGCACTTTTTGATGTCTTTTCTGATTTCATCTCTCTCCTTCTTCACTTCTTTCACTAAATTCACCTTAAAACCTGCACAAAAACACTGAAATCAAGCATAAACCTGTCCAACTCTCTTATTTATGAAAATATGAATAAAAGCATGATTTCAAGCTAATTTCTAAGTATAAAGGTTGCTTTTAGTGTCAATTTTAAGCATGAAAATAACAGTTTTTCAACTGTTATCAAAACTGTATTCTCGAAATGGCATAGATCCTTTTCACTCACAGAGAGCTTCCCTTAGGCACAAAGCTCTAATACTCTCAATTGAAAAGTTGATTCTAAGAGTTGTGAAGACCTCTATTTATAAGCCTAGTTTCGTGCAGAGTTAAAAACTGAAAAGACATCTCCCAACAGCCACTGATAATCGATTATCATAAGTGATAATCGATTATTTGTGTCCGTTATGGGGTTTTCAAAAAAGTGATAATCGATTATCCTGAGCAATAATCGATTATTCCAGAGACTTGGACATAATTAAATGAAACAGTGATAATCGATTATTCTATGTAATAATCGATTATTTGTGCAAGCAACTCTCTTCTAAACTGGCTCATGATAATCGATTATTCCTTTTGATAATCGATTATTTGTGCAATGACTCACTAAATACGAAAACTTCTAAGAGTTTTTACATAATTACATTTTATCCTATACATTTGTTTCTACAAAATGCGTTTAACAAAAGATGCATTTAGAGTCTTCAATTCTTTAGCTTTTATCATCATCAAAATTTCACAGTAGCTTCAAGATACCAATGCTCCTCATTGGTAACAAATACAAGATGAAGGAAAAGTGAGAGGAGTATGAGAGAATGAATGAATGAAGTGAAGTTCCCCCTGGGTCTCTTTATATTTAGTTGACAAAAACTTTTATCTTATATCTTCCAAATAACTAAAAGATTTAGTTAATTATAACATTATTTAGAAGATATTTTCTGTTGATATTCTCAAATTACATTAATTCAACAACTGAATTTTATCTTTTAGCTTTTCTGACTTTCCAAAATTACACAAATGCCTTGAAATTTATTCTATCTGCACTTTAGCCCCTTCTGAATTTTCCAAATAAAATCTAATTTTGCGCCTTGAATTGCCATTTGGACCTATAAAACTTATATTCTCAGTTGCACAAATAAACATTAGAACATCCAAGAATAATTTATGCGCTAAAACTCACTTTTTACGTCTCTTTATTTTCCAAACCCAACAATTTTAATCATCACAAATTCTCTTAAAATCAATCATTTAAGCACAATTATCCCATCAAAAATTTGAATTTTAAAGCATAAATGTGGGCATAAATATGCACTCATCACTTGGTCATTTATCTTGAACCATCATAAGCATTTAGACTCAACTTGTCAGCATGTTCAAACAGTCAACCTCAACCTCTCGACCTCAATATATCAATCAACTTTAGTATTCATAACTCGGCCTCATCCTTTTGGCCTCATCCTCTAGGCCTTAGATCGACCTCAACCTCTTGGTCTCATCATCTCACGATCGGGATCAAATCTTTGAGTAAGGGTGAGTTCCAACTAAGGAACTCCCCTTGAAAACTCCATTGGGTAAGGGTGAATGCCAATTAAGAAACCCCTCTGGTTCAAACTAAAACATTCAGGTGAGGGTGAGCTTCAACCTAGTAACCCTTCCGAAATATTCTATCGGTTCCACTAAGAAACCCCTCCTGATCGGATTACAACATTCGACATACACAAGAACCATGTATTGTTTTTTTTTTTCAAAACCCCTTTGTCCCTTCTACTATAGGTACTCAGGCTTTGGGAGCTAGTGTACGGTACATACCCTTAGGACGGATCACCCCTTAGGCCTATCACCCTTGGTCCATCACAATTAGGTCGATCACCCTTGGCTAACCACCTTTGTGTCAATCACCCTTTAGCCAATCACCCTTGGTTTGATCACCCTTTGATAGATCACCAAAATCGAATGGCAAGACAGACCGATTAGAGAATGAAGGTTAGATTAACATTAAGCCAATGATAACCATGAACCAATTTACTAATGTTGATTAAGGTATGATTAGGCCATGATTAGCAATCAAAAAGTTCAAAGCCCATAACAACTACTATAAATAAAAGTTTAAGGTATGGTTGTCCAAAGACATGGATCATCGCGTCTAACACTCTTATGATCGGTCAGCTATTAACTTTAGCAACGAAATACTTTTTACAAGTACCATCTGAACGATCTTGGACGTATATGGAAGACCTAGAAGACCAAACAAACAAAAGATAAAAGTATTGTAGGACAAATTATCCAAAGATTTACTTTACTCGTTCGAGTCCTACCAAAACAACTACCTTCAATAGAATAAATTCTAAATATTATTGATTTTGAAATAATAAAAGAAAGTTGAAACTCATGCTAAGAAGAATCCAATTAATTTTATAAGAAAATTTGATGAACAAAATCAATAACATTGTTATGAACAATATACCTATATTCTTTTTTAAAAAAGAAAACCCAAAAATCATCTAGATTACTAAAAGCATCATGAAAATTATGTTATTCTACTCTGGATATAGTCGGATGAAATTATCATGGTTAACTTATGTTCCTTTCCAAAGCATGCACATTTTAGCTTTAAAAAGAGCTAAATGGATACGAAACCTCCTAAGAAAACTTGTTAGGCCACAAAAATTTAACTCACATATGTTCTTGATTTTGAAAATAAAGCTATTTTGACTTCTAGTTTAGATACTTTTTTTTTCTTTAATCATTGAAAAATGTTCATTTTATTATTTTAATCTTTATAAAATCTTTATTTTCTATTCTTAGTTCTTATTAAATATTTTCCAAAATTATAAATTTAAAATAAAAAATACTATAAGTAATTGTTCCTTTATGGTCCAATATACATATTAATAGAGCATCATTCAATAAGATTTTTTAAGCTCCTTCATTATGGAACAATCTAAACCTATGTCTATTTGGGTCATATCCACTTATTATAACTAAATCTTGGCAATTTGGTATGATAATTATTATCTATGACTTTGTTATTATTTACTATTGTTAACTCCTTAACAAGTATACCAAATTGTACAAGTAGTAAGTATTGTAAGTCCAAATATAATTTTCTAAGAGATTTGTGTTTTTTAGCTAACTATGATTACTTACTAATTTAAGCAATAAATATGAACATTGATTGATTTAAACAAGTGAAAAACATATAAATCTACTAAATATAAAAATTATAAAATGATCGGGTAAAGACTCACTATGGTTGGACTTCATGACCCAAACTCTATGCAATCATCTATGCAATTCAAGTATTCACATCAAAAGCATTCAAACCCTAATCCCTTAGAGACAAGTTCCAAATTCTTATGTGAAAATACTAATCCCTTAGATTTTCAAACACAAGGTTTGCATTAAGAAAAGATGTTTAGAATAACCAAGAGCTTTGGTCTATATTTAGACCCAAACATGTTGGTTATTCTATCCATGTCTAGGTTCTAAAACATTTTTCAATGATTAGACATCACCCAAATAGCAAATATATTACATCATGCACGTGAATGATAATGATAGAACACAATAATAACGAAAGATATTCTATTACATAGAAGAAGCTACAAAGAGTTTAGGTACATTACATCCAACCCCAATGAAATGAAGTTTAGCTACTCCTATACTTCTAAAACACAAAAGGGGACTAAAATGGTGAAATGGATGAAGAAAGATGGAGTCCTTGAGTCTTAGAAGTGCCTCAACCTGTGTCTTTAACTTCAAGTTCATTTCTATGTCCAAAAACTACCTTTTTCTTCAACTCTCGACACTTTAAAATGTTCTCCAAAAATGTGTATTCTCACTAGGCAAGATTTACTTATCTGACATGTTGGATTGCTCTACTATTGGGCCACAAGGCTTTTTGACTAGGCTAGTGTCAAAGTTTCGCTAAGTAATGCCTTGGTGGGCGAGTGGCTCCTGACAACAACTATTTATTCTTCTCTATTCTTTCATTTTCCTGCAAAATAATTTATATAACAAAAATTATATCTATCTTTGAAGAATATATACAAATCTTACATCTTTTCATGGAATTCAACACAAACCACATGACATAAGACAAATGAGAGGTTCTAATAAATGTGAATAATAGGTAATTATTACATTTATCAACTTCATTGTTATTATATTCTTAAGGCGATTATTATTCCAATAGGAACATATGGTCCATTATCCATGTTGATCCTATAAATACAATTAATATTCCGAAAGAATATCAACTTGATAAATACTTATACACAATATTTATAAAGATCTTAACTCTCTTACTAACTTAAGTCTTTTGCATATGGATCTCCAAGAGGTCATTTCTTCATGAGCTTTCAAAAGCACCGTTAGAATCTTGTCACATGTTCGCAAGTCTACACTAATAATAAAAAGAAAAATGTTTAATACAAAATAATAAGAAATTAAATAATCTTTTTAAAAATAACGACTAAAAGTAAACATTAAAAAAGTACAAATATCGAACTAAAAATATTTAAACTATCACTATTTTAGTCATAATATTTCAAAATTGTATTTTATCTTCTATAAAAATTATAATACTTTATCTTAAAAATAAGTTTTAGTTCTTATTACGAACTAAAATCACGTGTTTGTAAAAGAAATTTGAAACTTATTAGAACTAAAAATGATTTGAAAAATTTTATGAAAACTATTATATATATATATATATATATATATATATATATAGATATATATATAGATATAGATATAAATGCTAGAGCACATATGGAATAAAACCTATGCCCTTCTAACTTTTAGTATGGGGTATAACTATTGGATAAACTCAAGTAAAATATTTTTAAAATTGGATATCTTTATATTATTCTAGCTTATTCTAAAACGTGTTATTAAGACCTTATAATACAGATGAAGAATGATGTCACTTTCTGCCAAACTAAGGAAATCATGTTTCTATTATAGACTAGGAAACACGAATATTTGGAGGTATATGATAGACTAATTAGAAGTATATAATCTCACATAATGACTTTACATTATTCTTTTTTGAACTATTACTTTATGCGTGAAATGGGATATATTCTTTCTGCATATTACTCGCATGACTAAGGCATGACAAGTTTCTGTGGCCTTGGAAAACAAAGGTTAGTGGGGTAAAAAATTCAATCAGTGAAATCATGAAGCTTTAAAAAACTTGACTATTTTTAATTTTTCTTAACAAGAAAACAGAAAATAAAAAAAAAAATCATATAGAAAGAAAATAGGCTGTTAGTCTCATCAGTACCAATTGTGTCCTCACATGCTCCGCGAACCCACTATTCTAATCTTTTGAAATAATTCAATTCAAAAAAAGCAGCAGTTAGGTTGTTGATTGGAAAAGAATATTCATGACCACAAAAACAAGACAACAAAAAAGCTAACAAGTATTATTGGAACAAAGAAAAACTTTCCACTATGGAAGTACTTTGCATATATTGTTTGACAAATCCTTGATTTATTAGCATGATAAACTCATTGTGGAACCATGCACAAGAGAGCTATCTGCAGTTCTAGATACTGTAGTACCAAAGTCACTGTCAAACATAAATGGTGGAACAATAGCGCATACGAAAGAACATTTTGCAATTGTGCTAATTTTCTTATTCATAACAAGGTTAAGGTGCATCTGATATATGAAGCAACTGAGGAGACTTTTGAGAAGGAAATACAGTACCACCAAGACATGAGTCAGTTCATACATAACATATTGATACCATTTTCAATCTAAAATATGGATTTATGGTTTTTTTTTCTTATATATTGTTCAATTTTTTCAGTTAACATAAAACTTAGATTCATACTTAGATTTTCAACCGTATCATACTTTCGTAACTGCTCAAATGTTCTATGAAAGGAGTTAATCTTAACTTTATTTTCCTTATTTATAGCAATTTCTGAGGAAATTGTGTCGCCAAACTTGAGACAGCAACATTTGTGATCATGACACACAATTGGGCATGTTATGTGGCAAGCAGCCGTCTAAATGTGTGGACATGAAAATAAATATGCTAACAACCTCGTGCTAAAGAGTGGCTCATCATCATATTGTCCACTTCTCAATGAGGGCAAGAAATATGGTTCAGAAAGATTGGTCTATTCAAAATCCTCCTTCTTCCCCACATACTTACTACCTTTCTCCTTCCAAATCAACACAGATAATGACATATTGTAAAAAAAGTGTGCAAATACCAAAGTTGGGGTGAGATAAAGATAAGGGTTTATGATCTTCAATATATACGGGTAAGATCTTGTGATTTTTTCACATATACACATGTTGCTATGTTATGTTCCTATGAACGTAGGCGTGCTGCAACTGGTTCAATCTGCACTAAGCAGCACATTTGGCAGTTATGGTGGTTAAAGAAACTTTAGTCTCATTCATCAGGATAATTATTGCTACACACTACGTTATGTTTATCATGGTGAGAGATTTGAAAATGACAACGTTATTTGTTTTGGCCACATCTGTGTTTAATTGATTATAAAACCAAAGAGATTTTGTACTTTAGTTTTTCTATTTAATAAATTTACGTCCAGATTTGAAGCATAAGGGTTTGTGTGTGTACGTTTTCTTTAGTTGATCAGCGACAGAAGTTAATGATCTTGTACCGTATGAATTCTACTATCAACACCTTCGTTTTTTTTTTCTGTTTTTCTATGGTGTATATATATAACTTTTAGAGCTCTTTTCTGTTTTTCTCCCCTATTTTTTATATTAATTTATATACCATAGACAATTGTAGGGTTGGATCTTCAACCCTACAAGTTCACTTCAAGCTTTCTCAAGGAAGCTTTTGACCTTTAAAGAGAATAAAAAGATGTCTATTTTAAGTGAGCCTCACAAAATTTAAATTTAACAAGTCTCTCATGATGAATCCCTTGCAAATGTCTATTTTTTCTAAACCAAATCAATTTAATTTTTGAACAAAATATTCTTTCAACAATAAAACCTTGATCACATTTTACCAGAGCATAATATAATTAATTTTTTTTCGTAATTTATATTTAATGTTTTCTTTATTTTGTTTTCGTTGTCCAAAGCATTACATGCTCATCATGGTTTAATAGTATTGTGTTGTCACGGTGAGTTCATGTGATATCAGCATATAGAAATTAAATAATTAAAATTTCATTGGCATATATATATAGTGGGAGTACACTGGAAGAACAATTTAGGGTAAACACAACATCTACAGAAACAACCAATCAAAATCATAGAGTAATATTAAAATAATTTGAATAACTTTATTAAAATATATTTCTTATCATCATTTTATGAGTTGTAAAAAATCTTTACTCAATCAACAAATTAACCATTGTTTACATGATTTACAGTAGATTTTAAATTCAAATCTTGCTGTCAGTATTATACAGTAAAGACAAAAACATAGAAATCCTTTTAGTACATGAGAAACTCTTTGATTTGTTGTGTTCATATGAAATTTAGTTGTATATATTATAATATAAAGAAGATCTGTACCCTAATTTTGGAGTAGTTGATGGGGTATATGAGTAATTGAGTGTGTGTGTTTGAGTGATGAAGTGGTGTGGTCCTGTTATTTATGACTTGTGACAAGCTGTTTGGGTTAAAATCTCAGGCCCCGCACCCAACTAAGCCTTTCATTTCTTGTTGCCAACGCCCTTTGCTCCCTTTAAAAACACTCTCAATTCCCTCTTTTCTTATGCATCGCTTGCAGATTCCACTGCAAAAATTCACCACCTCTTTCTTTAACCTTTCTGCTTCTTCAATAATTTCTCTTCCTTTTCTTCTCAGGCTCACAAAAAGTATATTCTGTTGCTATACCAAGTGACATGATCATCACAATTGAAGGTGCATGTTGAGCAAGATGGAGAAGCAGGGCACGTGCAACACTAACTCTTGAACACAACACGAAGGGTGTGAACTCAGAGAATTGTCACATTCTTTTCTGCTAGAGAGATCCTATATTTTCTGCAGCGAGTTAGTCCTTCATGTGCCCCTCTTCCCCATCATGACAACAGCACCTTATCTTGCATTTGGAAGTGTTCAAGGATGGGATTTTGATTCGCTTCTGTTCACAATTCAGCATCAAATTCAATTTTTTTTATATAGGCTTCTTACAGAAGGTGAGTATAGTACTGTGTCTCTTCATCATCTTCATTCATTTTGGCCCCTTTATTCTTCAACATTAGCATGCCTCAGTAGTCAACATGATGAGATTGAGAGCACTGTTTGAAATAAGTGTAAAAGCAACTGGTGCATCTACTGAAAACATTCAGAAAAATCACTTGAAGTTTTCTTATGTGGTAGGAAGACGTGATGATTATTAAATTTTGTAACTGAATCAAACTAGCATTTATTCAGTTGAATAGACATTCAAACTTTGATGATATTGAGTAGCTTGAAATATATGTATATAGATGTAGGTCTTACAAATATTATTGTGTGTATAATGAACTACTTTAATTGTGTCTTAATCAAAGAGCATGACATCTTAAGCATGTGTATTAATCAAAATGATGAAGGGGTTAGTGTGAGTCACAGTCTAATTCGTAGGTCTCTCTTTCTCCCCTCCAATCACCCATCGCGAAAAGGATTTTATTTGATGTGGAAAACTCTTGCATAAAGATCACCATGCAAGACTATCATGATGCAAAAAAAACTTACTTTTGGCTTCAGTTTCATCTTGTGTCAACCGAGGTCATTCTCAATGAAGCACTAGTTAATGTTAATACCTTGCCACACCCTCAATTTCGTATGCTTTTATTGTTAAAATTGACGAAAGTGGTATATGACTCAGTGCCAGGTTTATCCTCCTCAAAAGAAAAAGTTCATCTGTTGTGCGCACTTGGGAACTATATATTGACATAGTGGCATGCCTTTTCATGGATAAACATTGATTACACAAGTCTCTTGACACGAGTTGCCATATAATTTTACACCGCAAGTTTATGTTCATATAACTTCTTTTGATCGTTTTGCATGCCATCGTCACGATGTCAAAACGGAAGCCTTCGAACAAGACAAAAAGAGGTAAAGGAGTTTCGAACTTTTGAAATATTCATATAGGAAGCGAAGGGGTAAGAAAAAAAAATCAAGGTATTTCATTCTTCACCAGTTATTGTGTTAATTTCTGCAATATGACAAATATGCATGGCTAGTTTGCAGCAGCTAGCTAGGTTTATCAAGCTAGTTTCTTTGGTATCATCTATGGTTCAAATTAACTTTCAAACTTGATATGAAACAGTGGTTGATATTGTAGCTACTGGAGAAATCAAAGTTGTACTCGTCAGCTGTGAATTTTCAGAATTTTGCATTCTCAGTGGTGGATATTAAAAATCTGTCATAAATTCAGTCACGGAATTAGGTGATCTTCACTCTTATATCATCATATATAGTTGTTGATTAATGTCCTAAAGTCTTGAGACAATTATAAAAACCCCACCATGAGAGAAGATATAGGGAAGATGTTTTTTTGGTAATACAAGCCAGATAGTTACCATAATTACATAAAATATAACTTGTGTGATACACATAAAAGAAGTATTAATTCGTGGGAGTTAGACTAATATCTTTCGAGAAATCAAAAAGCATTAAAAGGTGAGCTACCTCAATGAACTAGGTTTCCTTCATACATAAGAGCTAGTATTTGAGTGTTCTCTGATTATATATAATATGAATGCTAGCAACATGATATGAGTTTGTTTACTACATGTAAAACTGTGTGTGTTCATAAGAAGAGAAAGAGAAATTGATTGAGCATTTTAAAGAAACTTAATATATTTGTGAGAATAATTGATGATGAAGTGAAAAGAAGGATGCGTCCAAGAGACAGCACATGTAAATGGCATAGTGAGCAGTCCCCATATATGATGGTTTCCGTACACTTACTGAAAGGATCTGTCTTTAATTAAGCACACAAAAAAGGGTTTTGAGAAGTTTGGAAATATGTGGTGTGGCATTTATGATTGTTTGAAAGGCAGTGTCCGTTTTGTTTGCATATATAGCATCTAAAGAAACATGGGGTCGTGGATACAGCTCATGAGATGGGATAAGAATTCAGAGTTTTTTACCATTATTTGTTGCTATTCTCCTTCTTAATTCAGATGCCAATTTGTGATCATTAATTAACTCATCACTGATGGCATTTTGGAACACAATAGGACCATTCCATTTCCATTAAAAACCAGATATTCATTTTCTTATCAATGACACTGACCAAGAAAATTGGTTTCTTTTCCTATCAGTACTTCGCCCTACACAATAGCAAGAGTCTTCATATTTTAAGATACGTGGGCCGTTCTCATAAAGAGCTTTCGTATTTGCACCGACACCACTCTAATTTCAAATGGGATACTTTTTCTACATCTTAATTTTCTTCTCTTTCAAGTTTAAAGGTAGTGATAAATCTGGTTGATTTAAGTTAAGCCTAATTTAGGTCTGTCTACTTTTGGATCTTCTCCATGATTTTGTTATTAATTTTTTTTTGAAAATAAAAATAAAAAATATTTAAATTGTCTTATATCTTAATTTTTAAACGATATAAAATTATTAAATATAATAAAATATCACAATATTTATTTTATAAGTTGATTTTATATTATTAAATGTATTATATTACTCTATTGTTATTAAATTAATAATATATATTTAATTTCACATACGATATTCACGTACCAAAATAATGTTTATTTCGTGATAGATTAATTGGACACGTGTTTTTTTTTTTCACGTTTTAGTTTGTAGGTTTAATGTTTTAATAGATTTATGTTTTTGTCCAGAATTTCAAATAGACTCTTTCTTTTTCGGCCTTTCAATTGGGTCCTTATTTTTATAAAATTGAATAAAATAGGCCCTTTTTGTTAAATTGATGAAACGTCGTTAAGTGTTGTATGACCTGGTATGTTGACAGTGTTGTTTTTAACACACGTGTCATTACGTGGATAAATTCTTTTATTTTAAATTAAAAAATTAAATTAAAACAGGGGAATTCAATTAGGGCAAAGTTGACAATTCAATTGCAGAACCCCATTCTCTGCAAGTTATGATAATGTATTCCGGCGACGTGTCCTCGAACCCCATGTTTTCCGACACCAGTCTACAACCACTCCCCTCTCAACCCTTTCCTTTTTCGCAGACCGACGAACCAACCTAATTCCACAAACCGTAGAGCTTCCAAAAATCCTTGTCCCTAAAACCGAACCCTCTCAACCTTTCAAATTCTTCCCCCAATACCATCCCACCCCCTTTCTCCGTCTCCCGCCGTTCCCCGGAGCAACCCCAGATCTTGATGCTCTACTCGGTGGCGGTGCACAGCCAGTACCTGTTAAGACTAAAGTAGAGGGCATGGATAATAGAGCCAGCATTGAGAGAGTAGAGACGCTTACCCTCAGCCAAATCCCACAGCAAAACAACTCCATCTTTTCCACCACTGGCACACAGAGAACCATCGGGAGAAACAGCAACAGTGTTCACATACCCACTATGTCCAGCAAGGGTATTTCTCAGCTTGCAGTTCGTGAGGTTCCACACCTTAACAGTGCGGTCCCAAGATGCAGACACAATAGTCGGCTGAAGAGTGCTAGGGCTGAAACGCACACAGCTAACCCAAACAGAATGAGCATCATTGTCTTGAATGGTGTACTTGCATTCACCAAGGGTATTCCACAGTTTGATTGTGCGGTCACGCGAGGCCGGCACGATCTGACGGTTGTCAATGGAGAACACCACAGAGAGAACGTCCTTGGTGTGTCCAACAAAACGGCGCGCGGAGGTGTCGACTGCAAGGTCCCAGAGGCGGAGCTCGCCGTCCCAAGAGCCGGAAAGCGCAAACTGTTCGTCAGAAGATAGAACAACATCCTGATATGGTTTTGATGGTACCACAGTTCCACCACGTTGCTAATGACATGTGTGTTAAAAATAACACAGTTAGCATACCAGATGATACAACATTTAACGTTGTCTCATCAATTTAACAGAAAGGTCCTATTTAATTCAATTTTACAAAAATAAGGACCTAATTGAAACGCCAAAAAAGAAAGGGTCCTATTTGAGATTCTGGACGAAAACAAGGACCTATTGAAACATTAAACCTAGTTTGTATCTATACTTGAAAACTAATTTTTAATTTCTATAAAAAAATTAAGTTCCTTTTTTGTGGCTTTTGTTAAGAAATGTATGTGAGAAAATTTTCCATACCTAGAAATCATTATTCTCAGTTTTGTTACCAAAATAGGCAAAAAGACATCATATATTACTAGATTAGGCAAATTCAAATCAAATTATGAAAATGGAGAAGTCGTGGGGGGCCCAAACGACTTCAAATGAAGAAGTCGTGCCCCATGCACGACTTAGCACTGTTCATTTGTTTAGTGTTGAAGTCGTGCACCCCAAAAACGACTTCTGGGTCTTATAATCGATTACAACATAATGGTAATCAATTACAGAGTGTTGAAATCGTGACCCCCCTACACGACTTCAAATCAGTAGGGAAAAAACGTACTGGTAATCGATTACAACACTTCTGTAATCGATTACCAGTGTTTTATTTGTGCAAGAACCACTCTGGTAAGCGATCACAAGGTTCTTGTAATCAATTACCAGTATGTTTTTGGTGGGTTTTTGAAAATTTGTATTATGTTTTAAAGCATATTTTGAAGTTGATTAAGTGTATTGATATGAATTTTTGTAAGCACATATTGTTGTTGATTACATTGTGATGTATTGTTATGTATAGGAAAAGTATATGATTTTATGTAAATCATAAGACAAAATCATAATACAAAATCATAATACAAAATCATAAGATAAAATCATAAATGAAATTTGTAGTATTTTATTGAATTAAAAATGCATTACAAAAGGAATAAGCTTAAATTAAAAGAAAAGGACACTACAAATTGAAAGGCATCTAGGAAGATGATCCACCATGTGGACTAAAATGACGACGCAGATAGTCAACGTTGTGTTCCACATGCTCAACTCGAGCATCAATAGTGTCAAAGCGGTCACTCATGTTCAGCTCCAATTGTTCAAATCTTGGATTCATGCTTTCATTGAGTGTATTGAAGCTGTCCTCAACAAATGTTCGAAGATCATTTATCCCCCTCATGACGTCATCAAATGAACTAGTTTGTTGTTGAAGAAGTGGTGGTGGTGGTTATAGGTGAGGAGGTGGTTGATTTTGATGTTGAGGTGGAGGAGGAGAATTTCTGTGAACCCATCTATTGTCAGCATTTGTGATCAATCCAAATGATTGTATGACTCCTCCTGATATTGTCCAATGCCTACTAGGTGGGACAAATATTTCATCCTCCAATGGAACTTCAAAATGTTCTAGGATCCGGGTGACCAAAGTTGGATATGGTAAAGGAACACCTAGCCTCAAATCCTTCTTCATCCTATGTCAGATGAGATGGGTCCAGTTTATCTGCTTTGCTGTTTATCCACATTATGAGAAGATCTTCCTCTGTTGCCTGTGCAAAGTTAGAAACACATGGAAACAAAACACGACATATAACATAATGTAATACTCTAGCCTCAGCTGTCATATTGTCGGCTAGAATTCTACTCGCAGGAGGATTGTGTGGCAAACAAATTAATTGTCTGGCAACATTCATATTGTATTCATCGACCCAATCCTCAAATAATTTACCCTCAAAGTTCAACCCAACAGAGGGAAGGTCGGCAATGGAAGCAAAAATACTGGGTTTGATAATCATTTTCACGTTGTTGACCTCAGTTTTCATTGTTTCATTATCAGAAAACTTGAGGTTACTATGAAACACACCTACCAAATCAGGATAATAACACGCATAATCGCAGACAAATTCATCCAATCCAATATATTTTAGCATGCCAAAAAATTCAAAATTTTGACTTTCGAAATATTGGTCATCTAGGTATTTTGGCTCAATGATTTGACGGTCTTTATATAGCGAGAAATCCCTTTGGGCTAGTGCAGAAGTTGAAAATTGAAGATTTTGGTGTGGAGCAGTTGGTGATGGTGGTGGTGAGGGCGAGGGTGAGTTTACTGCGGGTAAAGGTTGACGACGGCGACGTCTGTTGAGACTTTGGCAAGTGTACCAAATCGTTCTAAGTAATAAAACCGGTAAGACCGGATATCATTTCCCAAGAGACTCATGTCACCAAACAATCGTATAATTTTCAACTAACTTAGACTAAAGAATGCTTTATAATTTGTGTTTTTGTGCAATTAAAGTAAACATGAAACATAATTGATAAAAGTGATCTTAGATACTCAAACACTTGGAAATGGAAAGATTAGAAATGATATGGAATGGTATTGTTGGGGGTATGATTTCGCCTACTTCATTCTTATGTATACAAAATCACTTCCTCTTCATTAATATGCCAATGTCAATCTACTAAATTACTCAAACCCAATTCCTTGGTAGAGAGAGCCTAGACTTCCTTATTAAGCTTCAATCCCTTGGAAGACCTAACAATTATTTCCGCATTAAGAATTGAGATCTAAGACAACCAAAGGTCCTAGTTCTATCCCTAGATACTATTTCCTTTAGGTGTTTAATCCAAGTCCAGATTTTACCCAACATTTCCCAATATCATGCAAACCCTAAAATCATGCCATGAGTAGTAACTTCACAACAAGCACTACGAAAAGGAATTAAACACTAACAATCAATGAAAGAGACATATATTCATTCAAAACATAGTAGTTTACATAAGATTTCAGTGGCTACATCAATCCCCCAACAACAATGAAACTAGCCCTCCATGAAAGGAAAGCTCAAGCTTACAACAATGGTGGAAATGGAAGAAGGAAGAAGACCCAAGGGTGAAGAAGGACTGTTCCCATAGCTCCTAGCTCGCCTCCTAGAGCTCCAAATGAGAGAAATCGTGTTTGGGCAGCCAAAGATCCAAACCCCTTTGAGTTTTAGGGTTAAATAAGCTCGATCTGACACATCAGCAAAAGTCGCGCCCAGCGCCCTCTCAGTCGCGCCCGGGTGCGAACCTCTCTAGAAAAGTCACGCCCGTGCGCCCCATTTCTCACGCCCGGGCGTGAAACTCTCTGTAAAGTCGCGCCCGGGCCCCCTTTGTCACGCCCGGGCGCGACCAGCAGGCAGAAACTAGCTTATGTGCAGGTGGCGCTGGGCGCCCCTGACCTAGGGGGGCCCGGGCCTGACTTTTCAGCACTGCATCATTTTCACTTTTTCCGCAGATCTGCTTGCTTCTAGTGGTTGGTTCAGCTTTAGACATTATTGGAGACCCTTCCAAGCATATTATTAGCTACAAAATAGGGGATTATAGATGAAATTACATCAAAGAAGCCCAAAACACAATTATTCATAAAACTAAGATAAATTAGAGGATTAAGCAAGTTATAAGTTAGAAAGGAGTTGATTTTGCTACTAAATTCATGCTTAAATAATTGTAAGAATTAGCATTATCAAATACCCCCAAACTTACAACTTTGCTTGTCCTCAAGCAAAAGGTATTTGTCTTTAACATAAAACAATTTTCAAAAGCACAACTGAATTCACAATACTTGCTTAACTTGAAACAACTGGAAATGTGTAACAAATTAGTCTTCCACTGTGGTGCTCACAATACATTGAATCAATCAAATGTCATAGTTTATAAGAGATCAACAATCATGGCAGAATGCTTTACTGAATTATGTAGAACCAATCCTCACCCAAGATAGTGTTTCACTCTAATGTTCTGGTGTATAAGGATGTGTATCTATCACTCTACTATCACAATGTCACACACATCAACTTTACCTTTCGTTTCAACCAAGTTAAACACATTCACAAGTAAGTTAGCATCACAAGGATTTTAATTGACTTGTATTGTGGTTGGGCTGAGAAAGAAACATGGTTTTTCTGGATAACAAAGCACCTTGAGCTTAAGAGATAAAACAATTTACTTCATGATATAGCATTAGTCTCTCTCTTTGCTTCACAATTGGATAAACGACTTCTCAACTTATTTCCCAATTCTTTTTCAATGAATTCATTTTTCTTCCTCTTCTTCTATTTTCTTTTTCCTTACTTTTCTATCTTTCTATTTTTCTCAATACACCCATACTGAACAAACTCCCCCAAGCTTAAACCATTCTTTTGTAGTACAATTGGTTGCTCTATTAAGCTCAAGGTAGGGAAATCAAGGAATTTTCAATAGACTTGAGGTTCAAAGAGGGAAGACATCTTTCATTAAGGTTGAAGGGGTTAGTATTGGCTTATTTGGCTCAAAACATGTAAAAGAGGTAGAAGAGTAAGATGGCCTTGATCATGTCTAACAAGCAAGCAAATGATTCAATTCAGAGAAACTCAGGCAAAGTCAATTGTGATCTAACATAATAGCATTTACAAGAAAAATATAAGGCACAACATCTCACAAGGTTAACTCAAAGTTCCACAACATCATGAAGCAACTGCCATAAATATTGATCGCAATTAAACATGGAGCATTCTCATAATTTGAACTAACTTGAACCATCTCAAAAATCATTTCATATTCAAGCATAAGCATCATGGTTCAGCACAGTCTACCAAGCCAGATAACTTAAACATCTTCAAACAAACTAAAAAGTAAAAGTCACACTCAAATTTAAAGACAAGCAAACAAAACATAAAAGCAAAATAAAAGGGCTTGTGAGTGCACAGAGGAGTCTCCAATTCTACTCATGAAACGCTATCATCGCTCATATCGGAATCCTCCTCCTCATCTGCATTATCTTTACCAGCTGCTACTCCACCTCCCCCTACAAAATTGGTCTGGTCTCTAGGCCGAGTGAAAAACGCATCAAGCAACATCATGGTTAGTGTTTGAAAACAAGTTTGGAACCAAAAATTAGCACTTAACCAGTGGTATAGAATCATGTAGCTTGATAAAACATGTAAAACAAAAGGCTAGCAGCAAGCCCCACTTATAACATAACCAAATTACATAAAAAGTAGGAGTGTTGTCCTGGTGCGCCATAGCTGAGCTCTCCCCAGGACGGACGTTCAAGGGACTGAAGCCAGTTAATTCTGCAGCCACCTTTGTCAGACCCCTGAACGTCGGGCCCTCCCAGAACGGACGTTCAAAGCGTTCAGTGTTCAGCGTTCAGTCAGCCCCTTAAACGTCCGTCCAGCCAGGACGGACGTTCGCGGCCTAATGAATGTCCGCTCCACGCTCACGGACGTCTACAATATTATAGACGTCCGCTCGCGCCCAGGACGGACGTTCAAGTGGCTGCCACTAGAGTTGAAAGCGTTCAGTGGTGAACGTCCGTCCCACTTTCACGGACGTCTATAATATTATAGACGTCCGCTCCCTCCCAGGACAAACGTTCAAGTTGCTGACATGGGAATTGAAAGCGTTCAGTGTTCAGCCCTATGAACGTCCGCCCCACTCCCATGGACGTCTATAATATTATAGACGTCCGTTCTCTGCCAGGACGGACGTCTATAGTTTAACTTATTTACGAATATGTCACCGGTCAATTATTTACGTTGGGGATTTGGTGGACGGACGTCTATGGGAAAACGTTATAAGCCAATTCTGCACTAGTGTATTAAAAATCTGTTTTAACATATTATTGTCTCTATTTTTTTATTTTCTACAAAAGTTACCTTATTATTATAATAATATTAGTAGATATGTTGACGTGGTTGAGTTATGTAAAGTTTACTTTTATAACTTATAGTTTCATTATTTTTACGTTTTAGTTACTGTTGAATAAAATTTACCTTTTAAGTATCGTTTAAATTTTTATACCGACACTTCCAAATCCACTTTTTCTAATGTTAAAAAATAAAACCTTTACACCCTCAATAGTGGATACTGTGACACGGACGCCAATTGTAATATAAAATATAAAACTACTCGTTTTAGTTTGTATGAGCAGTTTCTTTTAACTATATTAGTCCCATCAATTTCTCTTTCTTTTGGTTGTTGTCTTTTCTTTTTCCTCGTTAATACTTCTCTCCCCTTTTATTTTATGAATTTTGTTTCTTTTATATTATCTTATTACACCCACTATACATTGATCTAAATAAAATAGTGTTGAAGTTGCAAAAGTTCAGACATGTTTGTCGCACAAGACAAGGTAGCTTGGTCTGCGCTTTATGTTTACCTTGTTGCTTCATTTTACGCAAAACACTAACTGAAACTATCGTTGTAAAATTAGAGGTTTTCTAACATTGCCCCAAAATAAGAAATTTGAAAACGAAAAGGGTTACATCATCATGCGAACATCCAAAAACACAGATTAGGTAAATAATCATAAAACTACGTATTATTTCTCAAATCTTATATTCAAAATACGTTCAAAGAATATATATATATATATATATATATATATATATATATATATATAATAAAGACAAAAACAGAATAAAAAATACCCCTGACATGCTCTACATCTTTTAAAGTCGTGAAAATTAGTCACGAAAAAATTCGTGTATTACCATGAAATTTGAGTGTGAAAATTATCCACGAATTTGTATATATTATCTATGGAATTTTAGTGGTGGAAAATTAGTTACAGATAATAGTGCATATATATTATTTACGAATTGATATTTTTCTAAAGACAAAAACTAGTAAAAAAAAATACTAACGCGCATTTTATATGTTTCAGTTTTCAATGAAGTATAAAATAGTGCGGTGACAATTTTGAAATTTTCATGAACTTATATGCTTCAGTTCAAATAGAATTGAAGTTGTATAATGTTTATAGTCTCGGTTTCCATCTCAACCGTGGCCATAGACCCATGCGTCCACTGACATTCTCTCGGTTCCCTACAAAATCGAGGCCATATACCCCTTGTGCCCACTAACAATTTTCTTTTTCCTCTGACAACTCGGCTGCTAACTTTTTGGGGAAAGACTTTATGGCCTTGGTTTCCTACATAATCGAGACCATATATATACTCCTTGCACTCACTGACATTCCCCCTTTGGAATTTGACATAATCTCTATGGGGAGGCTATGGTCTTGGTTGGCTGCAGACCCAAAGCCATAGACCCTCTGCGTCCACTAACTTTCTCTCTGCCCTTAGACTATTCTGACTCTCCTTTGACTTATTTTAAATATTTAATATATATATTTGGGGTTTTGGCCTCAGTTTGGCGGGGAATCGAGGCAAAAAAGGTGAACGAAAATTACAAAACTACCATTTTGAATTAAGTTCGAATTTTTTTAAATGGCTTTAGGCCTCAGTTAAGTGGACAATCGAGCCTATATACCCCATATTGCCTCGGTTATTTAATGAATCGAGGTAGTAACGTTTAAGTAGGTTAAAAAAATTAAAACAAAGAGTGAACAATTTCGTCTTCTTTGCAAAACTGTTCAAACACTCTGCAAGCTCTCCTCTGCCGCGCCTTGGTCGTGGTTTTCTTTGCATTTCCGATCAACCTCGATTTTGATTGTCACCGTGACCCAATTTTGGAAGCATTTACATTGATCAAAATTGTTTTTGAAGCATTCTTGTGTCGTCAACGTAGGTTCTTCATTTTCTTTTTTTGCGTTTTTGGATTGTTTTAATACGGTTTTTGATTATTTTGTTGCATTTTTTTTATTGTTTTGGATGATGAGACTTACATTTTGTTTTCTTTTTGTGTAGGTATTGCGTTTTTGCTATGAAATTTGTTCTGTTCCAAAACGCGGGTAGTCGCATCTTCTATGTTGTTGTCTCTTTTTTCACGCTCTCAGGTTCCTATTATTGTGTTTATTAATTTTATTTTGTTAATTTTTAATTTTTTGTATATTGAATATATATAATTATGTATGATCGAATGTTTGAATTGATCATTTGAGTGTATGATTGAATGTTTGAATTCAATTGTCCATTGTTATTGGTTTTTCACTATCAGGTTTCGTATATTAATTCGAATGATTGTATGATTGAATAAGTGATTAGATGATCATATAATATGTGTATAATTATGTATGATTGTGTAATTTTTTTATTGTATGATTTTAAAGTTTAATTTTTTTAATTTTGCAATGTTATTTTTTAAAAAATTTATGTTGAATATGTGATTATTTCAAAGCTTATTAGTTGTATGATTATATGATTAAATTGAATTAACTTAATTTGTCGTTAAATGATCAATATAATTTTTTTTATTATAATTTTGTAGAATATTTCAGAATATTTACGTATGGATCATATGGATCGAGGGTTAATTTACCACGCATTAGTGTTGAGTATGAGAGAGGGGTAGAGGAATTTATACAATTTGTGCAACGTAATGAGGATAGATGAAGTGAAGTTTAGATGTCCTTGTGTCAACTATTTGAATGAGAGAAAGTTGAACACAACACAAATTACGAAACATCTTATCTGTGATGGTTTCCTACGATGTTATAAAACATGGATATGACACAACGAAGAAAAACACTTTTCGACTGTCTTCCAAATTGAAAATGTTATTGATTCCACCATGGAAGAAGATTGATCGGAGACAAATTAGAGGACATGATGCTTGATGTTGGCGTAGAAAATTTTGTCCAAGCTCATGTGTACAAGACGATATCCAATGATGCGGAAAATCCTTTGTTCGTCGATTCAACTAAGTTCACACAGTTTTCAACAGTGTTAAGGCTCATGAATTTGAAGGCGGCCAATGGATAAACTAATAAGAGTTTCACATAATTGTTGACGTTGTTAAATGAAATGTTGTCACATGAAAATACACTACCCACTCGTAATTATGATGCGAAGAAAATTCTTTATCCTATGGGTATGGAGTATAAAAGGATACATGATTGTCCCAATATAGGAAAGAGTATGAATTTTTGAAAAAGTGTCAAAAATGTGGGTTATCACAATAAAAGTAAAACAACAACAACAATATCGGGACGATAGAAAAAATGTGGTCAAATAGAAAAAAAATGGTTCTGCTATACATTTTAGATGGTACCGGGACTATGCTCGTAGCTCGTACAATAGTATTTCAGGCAACGACTAACTTTCATTGTATGAAGCTATCAGAGGGTGAGGTCAAGGTCTCAATAGACGACATTATCATACCAGATGCCTCAGTTCATCTGTTCACAAATGAGATTTTCACTGTGGCACATGCATTCTGTTAGCAAAATGATGAAGATGAAGTTTTGATGATGCCCAAATCAAGTCAAGAACAATCAAGACTCATGAAGAATGATCTTTGAAGACTTGTAACCTTTTGTAATAATTGTATGAACATAGGAAAATTAGTAGTTTTATGTATGCATTCAAAAGTGATGTAAAAATAAGCCATAAGCAAAATTTTGTGCAGTGTTAATCGATTAACAGAAGGTGTTAATCGATTGTTCTAGAGACGAATGGAGAAGCACAGCAATGTAGTGTTAATCGATTAACAGAGGGTGTTAATCGATTAACGTTAATCGATTAACAGAGGGTGTTAATCGATTAACAAAGTGAACGTTTGAAAAACTAGCCGTTTTTAGAGCCGTTGGACTATCCGTTGGGATGTTAATCGATTAATCACTGTAGCTAATCGATTAACACTGTCAGAAAGGCTGAAAACGAAAAATGGAAGAGTCTTTGGATGAGTCTATAAATAGACTCTCATTTCCTCTCAAGAAAACATACAGAGACACAAAAACTCTTCCCTTGTGCTCAAATACTCAGAAATTCTTGAGACTTGTGTGTTCTTGTTCGGCTTGTGAAACTCTTGTCTGTGGAGCTGGTGAAGTGCTGCTACGGTGACAGAGGAAATAGCCGGTTCATCCTTGGTGTGTCTAAGGAGGTGTTCGGAAGAGAATCATCCTTCGTGAAGTATTCTAAGGAGGTGTTCATCCTTCGTGAAGTATTCGGAGGAGGTGTTCATCCTTTGTGAAGACTCAAAGGAGGTGTAGTTTCATCTCTTGTGGTATCAAGAGAGGTGGTTTCTAAACTCTTACAAATTGTATCTTTGTGATTGTAATTTGTAATTGTTTTGTGTTAGTGAAACTGTTTATCTTGTTTTGAGATAAGCGACTGGACGTAGGATTGGTAAGATCCGAACCAGGATAAAATCATCTGTGCAAATTTCTCTCAACCTTACTCTTGATTTATTTGTCTTTATTAATTGTTAAGTAAGTTTAATTGAGTAGAAATTAAAAGGCACACGTTAGTATTAAAAACCCCTCTTGGTTTGTTGTTCCACGCTAACCCATCCGCTGCAGCCGCCTCTGACACACTCTAGTCTTTTACTGCTTGGCCTAAACACTTGGTTGTCTGTTTTTGACCCCCAATATGGACTCCTACTTTACACTTCTCAATTTTAAAGTTTACATATTATTGATGTCGAAACTTATCCTATTTTTCCATATTAAAACATATGCATATATGGACAAGAGAAGATTCATTTATTTAAGGATGATCCTCTTAGTGCATTGCAACAACTTTGTGATATCATTGCAAATGAGCCTATGAAGGTTGAATATGATCCTAATGTATTTGGGAGAGGCTCTGAGGTCCCAATATACCTGCATAGTCAAGATGTCAAGGACCTTGCGTCGGGAAGAGAAGAGTTGAATATTACATTATTTTAGCTATGGATGATGTAAGTCTATGTGCAATTATTTATATAAATTTGATTTATATATCAAGTATACTTATATCAAGGTAATTTTTGATTTCAAGTATATGTTTGGTGTAAGTAACAACTTAGGGTACAATGATGTTTATAGGTTCATTGATCCCCAAGTCACTCACGAAGCAAATAATTTTGATGACATCCAAACATACCTCACCAGCAACTAAGCAAGGGGGAAGGAGTTATATTTTATCCCTTATATATATGAGTAAGTGAAGTTTGTTAACTTCAAAGTTTCATTGGTAATTTTAATATATAACAATTAAGTTATTATCAATTTTAGGCACCATTGGTAGCTACTTATTGTTTTCATACTAGAGAATTATGCTTTGTGGTTCTGCTCATCGTACAAGTCTCCTCCCAAACATCTCAGACAAGTAGTTGATTGGTAAGAACCTCAATGTTTGGACTTTCTTTGTTATATAAATGAATGTTAAAGCCCTTTTATTATAGTTTCATTGCAGTACATATTATGTTGTCTAGGAGATCAACTGCTAACGGTAGAAAGCTTGCATGATTGATTCTCAAGGTTTGACATATGAAGTCATACTTTCTTATAGTTGTTTTGTTTTAATGATTTTCACTAATTATTTACAACTATGATGATATATTGTAGTGTCATAGACAAAGTGGGTCATATGAGTGTGAATACTACGTAATGTATTGGCTGACACACACTATTCGTGCCCATATTACAAAAGGCTGGGAAACGGTAATATTTAGATTTAATGAATTTTTATTTTCTCCATGATTTGGAATTCATATACACTAATTATTATCATGTGTCTTATGCAGAGATTCAAGACTCCTACTCCACTTCATGAGAAGTCCCTTACATTCCTAAGGAAGACACTTGCAAAACATTTAATTAGATTATACAATAGTGCGTAGTTATTACATTAGCACATTAGTTGATTTATAGTTATTAGTTATTAGACTTTTTGCATTATGCTTTAAACATTATGTGATGTAAATATTGAATGTTGTTTGAATCTGTGTTGTAAATATATTGTTTGATATGCAGGTCTATGTCCGTGATAGTGAATATCACAAAACAAACATGCTATTAAAAAAGATTCCAGGATAATAGACTTCGGTTGTGGCTAAAATCAAGGTAGAAAGGGGCACATGATTTAAAAAATAAAAAATAAAAAATAAAAAAAGAGCTTTGGCATCGATTCAGCTTGAATCGTTGCCATAGGCTTACGTTATTACCTCGATCCCCTCCACCTCTCTTTTTTTTTCCTTACTACTTTTTATCCTGAGAAACCAAAGCAAAAACCTAAACATTTACCTAGATTGGAACCGAAGCCAAAAATCCCTCGTTCAAAAACCAAAAGATATTATAAAAACAACTATTATCGTTTTCTTTACCCTAAATAAATGCAACTTTTTAATGTCTCTCGAATATTGTTCATATAAGATTATTTATTATGGTTTTGAAACACGATTACAGTAGGTTCGTAGATAAAAAAAGGTAATATAAATTACCAATTTAAAATATATAAGAAAGATACACGTATAGATACAACATTTTAAAAGCTATAATCCATATCATAAATAATACAGGACAAACATAGCATAATATCTACCATATTTTATATTATTATCTGATAACTATAAATATTATTATTTTATTTAAAAATTTATTTAACTTCACTTTTATTACTTAAATATAATATTTTATTATTAAAAAGGGTTGAAAAGGTGTCATATAATAATTTTTCAATAATATATAATTATGATGACTATGCTTTAGAAAAACTAGATAAATTTAGATTCACAGACTAAGATCTATCATAAATATTTCATTACTTTAGCAACTTTTCATCTTCAGTACAAATTAATAAAACTTGAAATCTCACCGAATTTCGTAATTTAATACTCGCACTATACATAATTAACTCAATAATACATTGGTCATTTCCTAATTACGTGTAAATTTAGTAATATTACTTTAGTGATCATCACTGGGTCGTCCATGCTTATGTTTCTCGTGGTTATTATTGGGTTTAAAAGCAACTCGGTCTTACTGTGGGCGCTAAATGTTTTGGTTGTAGGGGCTGAGTTGTCTAATACCTCCACGTTTCCCTCTCCTCGTCTCTCGGTCGTTCGGTCCTCGCCCCTCACTCCTCGATTTCCTCCTCTGCGTGCGGGTAGAGACCTATCAAAGATTCTCCGATGCCAAAGTTAGTTTGAGAGCAATGTCGTTTTTCAATAGAACAGTAATAAATGTGTAATAAATGCAACTCATCTGCCACTCACCCTGGATTTGTATTTATAGTTTTTGCTATGGGCTTGGGATTAGTGAAAAGTTAATCACGGCCCAAATTCAGCCCAATAGCTTTTAGTGACTACTTACCTTAATCTTAATCATAAACTGGTTAATTAGCAATGTGGTCGGTCGGTCTCCCAAAGTTTGGTCCTACAATCGGCTAGCCCATTTAGGCAATCTAGTTAATTGGCGATGTGGTCGGCCGGCTTCACATGAGTTGTTGTTCATCCAGATGGCGAGCGGCAAGGTCGCGTAATTGGCTTATCATGAACCTACGGACGTCCGGTCTTTCGTTGCCCGACCCCTCCTAATGACGAGCGACAAGGTAGCGCGATTGGACAATTATGATTATTTGGACGTCCGGTTTGTTCGGTGCCCGGTCCCTACTGTTCGTCTAGAGAATCTAGCTCGATTCGCAGCTCTTGGTCATTCAGCTGTAGGTCCTCTACCTGACGTCGTAACGAGGGCTCCCCCAGCTCGACCGACAACATAGCGTCAGTGTCGTACGTTAGGTTGAAGGGGTCTCTACGGTCGTTCCATGGGGTGCGCATCGGTAGGCCCACAACACTTCTGACAACTCATCAACCCAAGCTCCCTTCCTGTCCCCCAATCGTCTTTTTAGCTTGGCTACCACGGTTTTATTCATGGCCTCCACATGACTGTTCGTTTGTGGGTGCTCCACCGAATGGTGACGTGCCTGATCCCCAAGTTTTTGAAAATTTCGGCCAGTATTTTTTCGATGAATTTTCGGACGTTATCTGTGATGATCGTTTGAGGGAGACCAAAACGACACACCAACTTCCAACAAAATTTCTGAACTTGGGAGGTCGTTATGGTCGCTAGAGGCTCGGCCTCCATCCACTTTGTGAAATAGTCCACTACTACTAGGAGGAACTTCTTATGGGCCCGACCTGTGGGGAATGGTCCAACAATGTCCATGCCCTATTGGGCGAATGGCCATGGCGACACTATCGTATGTAAGGTATAAGGCAATAGGTGGGCATTGTTGGTGTTCGCTTGGCAACTGAGGCATTTATTGACGAATTTCTTTGTGTCCTCTTCCATGGTTGGCCAGTAGTACCCTGCTATCAGTACCCGGGCTTTCAAAGCCCGCCATCTGGTGTCGAAACCGCATATTTCGTTGTGGAGCTCGTCCATTACGTAACGCGCTTCCCCCTTCCCTAAGCATTTAAGGAGGGGGGGGGGGTGGAGAATCCTCTTTTGTACAGGTCGTTCTCCACTAGGAGGTAGCGGACGATCCTCTTTGCTTCGCCTGGTTTGACAGGTCGTCCGTCATCCTGTCGGGACATTATCTCCCGGATTTCCTATCGCTAGTCCCTTCCCTCGTCCGACACTGTCAGGCACTCGACCAAGGGTTGCAGTAGCACTTGACGTACGACAGTCGTTAACTGTCCCTTTTCCTTTTCCGAACTAAGCTTGGATAACATATCCGCCTGGGCATTATCTTCCCGTGGGATGTATTGGATGTCAATTTTCTCGAACGATTTTGCCAGTTCCGTTGCTTGATGGAAGTACCGCAGCAATTGTTCCTCTTTTACTTGGAAATCGTTGTTCATCTAGCCCACGACCAATTGGGAATCCGTCCGGCACACGACCTTTCGAGGCCCCATGTCCCTTGCCAATTCTAGGACGGCGACCATGGCTTTGTACTCTACCTGGTTATTGGACACCTTGAATTTGAATATCAAGGAATGCTCCAACAACAATCTGTTATGGCCCTCTAGCACTACGTCCGCCCCACTTATTGATTTGTCGGACGTCCCGTCCACGTACAGGTTCCACTCATCTTGGACTGTGAGGGGCAGTTCTACCGCAAAATCGGCTAAGTGTTGACCCTTGATCGATCCCCTTAGTTCATATCGTAGGCCGAACTCCGACAACTCCACCGCCCAGGCCACTATGCGCCCCGCCAGATTGGGTTTCCTGATGATTTTTGAGATGGGGAAATCGGTTCTGATGATCACTTGGTGACTTTGGAAGTACGATCAAAGCCTTCTAGTTGCATTCAACAAAGCCAGCGCCACCTTCTCCACTTGTTGATAGCAAGTTTCGGCGTTCAGGAGGGTTCGGCTAACGAAGTATACGAGCCTTGGCTAGGGCCGCTCTTGCGTTAGCATGACACTGATGGCCGACTCTGATATGCCCAAAAATATATGAAGATCCTCTCCCGGCGCGGGACGGTTCATCACTGGTTGATTAAGCAGGATGGTCTTAACGTCCTGAAATGTCTGTTCACACTCGACATCCCATACAGAGCTGACTCCCTTTCTCATCTTCCGCAGGACGGGTTTGACCCTTTCGGCCAGCTTCGGGATGAATCGTGACAATGTTGTGAGCCGACCGATAAGTCTCTGAACCTCCTTAAGAGTGGTCGGGCTTTGCATCTACAACACCGCTTCGCACTTGTCAGGGTTAACTTCAATCCCTCGGGATGTAAGCATGAAGCCTAGGAATTTTCCTGCGGCTACTCCGAACATGCATTTGGCTGGGTTCAGACGCATCCCGAACTTCCTAACTTGGCGAAAAACCTCCTCTAAGTCTCGTATGTGACCCATGTCGTCCTCCGAGTGGACGACCATGTCGTCCTCCGAGTGGACGACCATGTCGTCCACGTAGACGTCCATACACCGACCGATTTGTTTCCTGAAGATCCTATCCCTCAATCGCTGATAGGTGGCCCCGGCGTTCTTCAAGCCGAAAGGCATTACTTCATAACAGAAGTTCGCCCTCTCGGTGATGAAGGTCGTCTTCTCCCGGTTTGGCCCAAACATCGAAATTTGGTTGTATCCTGAGTAAGCGTCTAGGAAGCTCAACATCCGATGATCGGAGGCGCCTCCACCAAAGCGTCTATGCTTGGTAAGGGGTGTGAGTCCTTTGGGCAGGCCTTATTTAAGTCGATGTAGTCGGTGCACATGCGCCACTTTCCGCTGGTCTTTTTTACCATCACCACGTTGGCTAGCCAAGTGGTGTAGGTGACCTCCCTGACAAACCCTGCCTCTTTCAGTTTACCCACCTCTTCTTCCACAGCTTTCCTCTTCTCCTCGCCCATCCGTCGTTTTTTCTGTGCCATTGGGCGGGCTTCTTTGAACAATGCCAATTTATGGGACACGACCGAGGGGTGAATCCCCGACATGTCAGCCGCTGTCCACGCGAATAGGTCGCGATTCTTCCACAGGAGCGACCTAAGGTCGGCCATGGCCACTTCGGAACCGACTGCTCTTGTCTTCCTTTGTCGGGTGTAAAGCTTGAGTCTTGCGGCGTAGCACTCCCTGGTTATCTTTTGATCCGCCTAGACAGTGCATATGGTTCCCTTCTCCGAGGGGTACTTCATAATGAGGCGGGGAGTGGAAACGATCGCCCCAAAGGCATTGAGGCACGACCTACCAAGAAACACGTTGTACGAGGTGTTGGCTTCTTCCAGCAAATATCGAACCCTTTTCTCCTTGCTTGACCGCCCGGTCCCCAATCTAGTGTGTAGCTCTAGGTATCCCCGGGTGTCTACCCTCTCGCCCGCAAAGCTTATTATTTTCCCGTTGTAGGGAACAATGAGGTTTTTCGATATATCCATCTGTTGGAAGGTTTTCTAGTAGAGGATGTTCACCGAACTTCCTTGATCCACTAGGACTTTGTTGACACCGTACCTGGCGATCTCTGTCATTATCACCATCGGATCGTCTCCCTAGAGGCGTTCAAGGGAGTGTATTGCTAGAAACAGGGTCCTCGTCTTGGTTCCTTCTGTTTGAGGCCGCCCGACTTTCCTGCCGAAGTGCCCGGTTTTCCCCCGTCCGCCCTTTCCCCCTATGCTCTTGACTTTCCTTTTCGTATGACAACTTCATCTCTTCCACCCTAATTTCGTCTGTCACCCGCTCCCTCAACTCTTCCATAGTTTTGGGGGTTGTCGACATCTTTAAACGGTCCTGGCTTGAGGGTGGGAAGGATGTAATGTAGGGCAAGCTCTGGGCTTAAGCTTTTCACTCGTCGCACGGTCTTTTGATAGCGATCCATAAACGCTCTCAGCGTTTCTTCCTTGCCCTGCTTCAGGGTGACCAGCTCGAAAACGATCAAGTCCTAAGTGCTGTTAGCGACAAACTACCGGTTGAACAGGCGTTGTAAGCCGGCAAAGTTCTCTATAGAATTGGGGAGAAGAGAGTTGAACCATTCAAGTGGTTCTCCTTCTAATGATAACGAAAATGCCCGACACCAGATAGCGTCTTTGCCTGTCCTAAATGCCATCGCGTTTGAGAAAGTTTTGATGTTGGCCTCGGGATCTGTGGTCCCGTCATACGTTTTAAACCGTGGCGGAACAAATTGCTCGGATATCTGAACATCCATGATTGCTTGGACAAATAGGAGTAATAGTGTGGGCGAAGGCTGAGGCTTCACCATCATCCGTCTATCCTCAGCGGCGCTCTCCGCATGTATTGATATCGCGTCCGCTATTATGCTCAGTCTGATCCACAGTGGTGGCCTTTCCCTTCTCCTGCACCCGTTCCTCCTCACCTTCCTTTCCAACGATCTCTTGGGCTATTTGTGCCTCACACTCGACCTTAACGGTCGCGAGCTCGTTCTCATGGCGCTGCTGCATCTCGTTTATCTTTTGCTGTAACACTCTGATCATCTCCACTGGGTCGTCCATGCTCATGTTTCTCGTGGTCACCATTGGGTTTAAAAGCAACTCGGCCCCACGGTGGGAGCCAAATGTTTCGGTTGTAGGGGCTGAGTCGTCTAATACCTCCACGTCTCCCTTTCCTCGTCTCTTGGTCGTCCGGTCCTCACTCCTTACTCCTCGATTTCCTCCTCTGCGTGCAGGTGAAGACCTGTCAAAGATTCTCCGATGCCAAAGTCAGTTTAAGAGCAATGGCGTTTTTCAATAGAACAGTAATAAATGTGTAATCAATGCAACTCATCTGTCACTCACCCTGGATCTGTATTTATAGTTTTTTCTATGGGCTTGGGATTAGTGAAAAGTTAATTACGGCCCAAATTCAGCCCAATAGCTTTTAGTGACTACTTACCTTAATCTTAATCCTAAACTGGTTAATTAGCGATGTGGTCGGTCGGTCTCCCAAAGTTTGGTCCTACGACTAGCTGACCCATTTGGTCAATCTGGTTAATTAGTGATGTGGCTGACTTGCTTCACATGAGTTGTTGTTCATCCGGATGGCGAGTGGCAAGGTCGCGTAATTGGCTTATCATGAACCTACGGACGTCCGGTCTTTCGCTGCCCGAACCTCCTAATGACAAGTAACGAGGTAGCGCGATTGGACAATTATGATTATTCGGATGTCCGGTTTGTTCGGTGCCCGGTTCCTACTGGTACAGTTTCTCTTTTTCAAATTATGATAATATCTTTCACCTGTTCTTTTTATAAACAACTTGAATTTGACATTTTATTTAAAGGGAAAATTCAGTACCACTAATTTGTTGATTCTACATAGGTTTAAGTGTCATAATTAAAGTTTTGTTATGAATAAATAAGCGTCTAGAATAATTTTTAACTCATTTATATGGAAAATCAATATTTAACCTAGAGTTGTCAAAATGGCCACCCGGTCCACCACGGATTGGTCATTTAATGAGCTAACCCAACCCAGCTTATTTATTAACGAGATAGAAAAATTCAAACCCGGCTCGATCCAAGGTTCATGGGTAAACGGTCTGGCTCACTGGATCACTTAATTACAATTTTTTTTAAAATAAAAACATTATAAACTTTTTATAATTTAAATCTAAACAAATTAATGTGTTTAATTAATTTTGAAAATAAGAAACTTAAATAATTTTTTCAAACAAAAACAAAATAATAAATATTTTTTATAAAATTAAAATTAAATTTTAATAAAATAAAATTAAGTAGGTGAGTTGGTGGACTAACCTAATCTATCACGAATTTAACCGATATAAGTCGAGTTTAAATCTAATTTACATAAAAAAAATATAATTTTTTAAACTCAATTCAACTTAAACTAAGAGAGAGAATTAACCATTTTTACAACTCTAATTTAACCAATGAAGTTTGGTCAAAAGCTCGTTATGGGACTCAACCTATTTGCATCCGTATGGTCTATGATTTAGTGCATAGTAGCTCTAACATAAATAGCCTTATCTAATAGGTAGGTTTGTCAATATTTATGTTATAGAAAACATATGCTTTACAGAGGAATAATAATAATAAATTTTCACATTATATTGTTTATATATATATATATATATATATATATATATATATATATATATATATATATATATATATGTATGTATGTATGTATTTATATATTATTGACTTTTAAAAAATTTCAAAGTATTAACATAGACGAAATCTCAGTATCTCAGGTTACTTAAGATAAGTCCATTGATAATTTATCTTAAAAGAGAATAAAAAAAACTAAATAGGTTTCCTTTTGGCTTTTAATCACTATTGAAAATTGTATTTAGTTTCTAAATTAAATATAAAGTATTTAGTATGAGAATTAATGTAAAATATTATTTTCAATAAATGTAATGAAGATGTTACATATTTTAGTTAATTACGAAAGTGCGTTTGTTTCAGAAAAATATTCTATTTATTGTCGGTGGGAAAACATGTGTTTTATATTCACTTTCATAAAATACAAAGAATAAATATTTTATAATTTAATTTAAAGATGAGTATAATTTTTTATAATAATTTAAAGATAAACAATATATTTCACGTAAAAAAAGTTATATTTTTTTATAATTATTTTTAGATAAACAATTTTATAGACAATTATCAGCATTTTCAAATAAGCAATTACAGATTTATTCACCAAATTAGCATTTCCTTAGTACTATGAAAAAATCACATTAAAATTATTTAATAATTGACACTACTGTTTAATTTGACACGAAGCTAAATTAGTGGATCATGATTTTGTTTTAATCTTGAAGCACAAAGGCACAATCACAATTATTCTGAAAATATATATTTCAGTGAATTATTTACTTCATAAGAATGATATATTTATATTGAGGGTGTAAGCATGACATTGTATATACAATAATTATACTTTTGAGACACATCAAATTTTTACATTTATTTGATATTATTTTTTATCTTTTTATTTAAAAAATAACTTTTTTTATAATTATTTTATTCTTATATTATGTATTAAATAAATATAAAAATGTATCATTTTATCATTATTCTTGTACATAAAATATATTAAAAATTGAGTAATGATATGATAATATATTTTTACATTCATTCAAATAGAATAATCATAAAAAAATAATTTTCTTTTATTTTTCAATAAAAAAGAAAATAAAAAATAAAAATAATAATAATTTTAAATAAATATAAAAAACTGATGTGTATTAAAAAATAATTTCTAAAAAATGTCAGAAAAAGTATATTGGATACTGTTTGTGAAAACCCTGTGCACATAAAAATCACTTTCAGAGTTGAACTCTTCCATTTAATATTACTTTCCCCTTTAGATTTCATTTTCATAATTCATAAAGGTTGATAGAAACTTTGTGGCCCATAAATAAGAACCATATTAAGTGAGGTAAATGCAGGGCCATATGTGAGAGAAAAAAACACCAACTCTCTTCCACACATATACAACAAATTTGAAACCTCAATAAGCATGTGAATCAACTAATCAATAAAGTGAAAAAAATACTGTTTTGTACTACATTTTATCAGACAAGAATCTTCTCCATCTTATTTTGGTGTGACGAGGATTCGAATTTTCATGCAATTTATAAAAATCTTCTTCAACAAACTAATCACTTTCAAAACGTGTTTGGTAACATCAATTCCTTTTCTTTCTTTTACCACTACTTTGGTTCCTCATTAGCTCTTATTCTATGAATTATGAGGGTGTCCATAGAAATTGAATCTTTGAATAATCAGTGAAAATCCAGTATATATTATAATCTATTTACCTTCTACTGAAATATGGTATAGTAATAGGGAATTAACATTACTCTTTTTCAGTAAATGTTTATTATTTATTTAAATATATATTAAATTTTAATTATTTAAACTATACTATTAATTGATCTGTGATAAGCATAATTTTCTTTGTTTTAATAAGAATTTTAAAAACTGTTTAACGAGTAGGTTGATGTAAATGATTAGTTGATTAGTTTATTATTTTTAGAAAAAAAGTTAATTCTTCTATAACTTAGGAATTATTATATCATTAAAGCTAATCTTTCTATAAATATTTACTATATATAAAACAATCCTCACCTAAAATCTGTATTCGTCACGTGTCGATGTATTAGTGCTTGTTAACCTATATAGGGTGTTGCTTTCTGCACCCTAACATTTTCCTCCCGCACCCTAGCAATTTATTAAATTTCCGCTTTTGTCTTTATTTGAAAATTACGTTTGAATATATTTAATCAGAAAATAGAAAATACTTCTGAAATTTTGTTTCCGAAATTTCTTTCAGGAAATTTCTTATGAATTTTTTAAAATTTATTTTCAAAATTTATTTTCTGAATGATGAGTTATTGCTTTCAGAATCTCCTTTTCAGGTTTGAAATGAAAAATATATTTTGGAACTTTGTTTCCGAAAAAGGAAAATATGTTTCTGGAAATTTTTTCCAAAATTGTTCTCTGATTTTTGTTTTAAACTCACTTCTGAAATTCGTTTTTGGGATAACGACTTCTCTCTTCTGAAATCTTATTTTTGGAAAACACTTTTTTTCCTTTCAGACAGCATTTTTCTCCTTGCGAAATCTATTTTTGGTCAGTAAGGAATCTATTTTCCGATCAGTCACATTCATTATCTGGACTGCACCCTCCCAAACGCTTCAAATAAAATTCATAAAGGACAAAACTGGAGTTAAAAAACTGATAGGGTGCAAATGAAGAAAATGATAAGGTGCAGAAAACAATTGCCACCAATATATTATGTGTATTAATCTTTGCATCTCCATTGAATTATTTATTTTGATACTGTCCTCAGATTTAAGCCAAGATCAATTGCCATATTTAATTGAGTAAATATGATTTGCAAATGTATTCTAATTATATTGAGTATATATAAATTCAATAATTAGAAAACACAAATATCTAAGGCAACCTATAATGTATTTTTAGAAAAATTTAAAAAAAAGATTTTTTTCAATTTTCTGACACTGACACAAGAACAATCCTTTTTATATTACAGTAGATTACATGTTAATAATTACGTGTAAATAATTTTAATTAATAATTTAGTTTGAAATAAAATAAAACTCAGAAACATAGTTAATTATCCAACCAAAAAGGAAATAGCTACCACTAAATAATCTATAAATGTAAAAAATTAGGAAGCCCAAATATCAACTTTTTAACACAAGCATGCATTTTCGCAAAAAGTTCAAAAAAAAATATTCTTTGTACATTACAATAGATTACATATCTTATTAATTGATGACACAAGTAGTTAGAAAGAGACACATAAGTATACTATAATAGTTATGGTAATAATTATACTAACAAATAACAAGTTCTACATCAACAATTTCAAACAAAGTTTACCATAAACTATAAAGTTTTTGAAAGATAGAAGCTAGCTTTCACGATTATATGTTTATTTAAGTGTATCAACATCTTGCTTTAGAGGTAAATTCACACTTATTTCTTCATCTATTTACACTGGTAAAAATGATTATTGCAAAAAAAAAAAAACAATAAACACAAGAAGCAAAAACATAAGAAAGAGTAAGTTAGTTTATGAAAGAAATATATAACAATTAAATCAATGTCATAATAAAATAGTGTATTTCAAACATTTAAAAAAATCAAATATACAATTGCAGACTCTCTACACTCAATTATCCAGATATATATAGAGATGTGTTGACGCTAGGTAGAATCATAAGTGTCATATTCAACTTGAAACTAGTTTTCACTCAATCCCAAGCTAATGAAATAAGTTAAGTAATCAATTCATCCAAAAACAATTATAAACTAATTCACAAACATGAAATAAAAGCATACTTTGGTAAAGATAACAATACCAGTACAAGAGAGTTCCAAAGAATTACATCTTTGTTTCAACACTTAGAGAGATTTATCTCCTCATGACAGATGAAAATAACTCAATTTGGTAATTATGAAAAAACGTTATGTACCAAACAAGCAACATAGGTCAAAGTTGTCAAGTTGTTGACAACCTAAACTACTGAAAACTTGCATGAAAAAGTGCTCTAACTATATACCTCTAATAAAATATATGTCTGGTCAAAGTAAAGCAAAATATGTCTAGGATAAACTTTCAAAACTTCAAATTGATATGACGGTTAATGAATCGAGAATCTTAATTTTTCCCAAATGACTCAAACAAAGAAAATGAGAGTGTTGTCCAAGCGAGAATTTACTCGCTTGAGAAAAATATTTGTTACTTGGGCAATAATTTATCCATTTAAAATTCTAATCTTATAAAAGAATAAGTTACACAAAAACTATAAATGTTAGTTACTTATTTGTTTTGTTTGTTATGTTTGATTTTGGATTGAAGTTAGAGTTTAAAATAATTTTGAATAGTACTGTGTTTCCTTAAATTTAGACTGTCTTTAGAATTTAAGATTATTTTGAACTAAAAATTATTTAATTTAAATTAGGAAAGAAAATGTTATTCTTTTTAAATTAAAAAAAACTTTTAATTAAATCAAGTAGTGAGTCAAACCGTTTCATCTATTATAAACAATATTAATTTCAAATTTTTTTAATTTATTAATAATCGAATTAGATTAAATAAGTCCATGATTGATAGTTGTTTTTTAACACAACTTTTTGACTGATGTGACGTCTCTCTTCGATTATCTTTTTCTTTCATAAAATTGGAATTTAAATTTTTAGTAACATCATGTAAACATAATTTTATTCGGAACTAGTAGTTTCCTATTGCTGGGACCTGAAGGTGATGTGAGTTGCACCCTCCTTTGTTGAAAAAATGGAGTATGAAGGTAAAAAAGTTGCAGTATGAAAATGCCTCGGATCCTTACAAGGGAAGAAAATTACCGAAATATGAAGGGAAAGTGTGTCAGAGTCCAAAATTGGACAACAATCGGGTGCAATAATAATAAAGTTGATGGTACCCATCATATTTATATACTTATATATTTGTCTAAATATTTATTGAGTAATATTTTTATAAATAATAAAAATTAAAATGAAGAAAACATAGAATCAATAAGAATTCAGTGTAATAAAACAACAATTATCATTTTTTAAAGCCAAACAATATAAAATTATAGTGTTTTTGAAATTTTTATATTAATGGTGAAAATATTTTTAATATAATTTTTTCCTACGTATTTTGAATCCTTAATCATGTTCAAACTTAAACTAAATGTCAAAGTCAAAATTTGAAATGGAAAGCAATGAAAATATATAATTTGGTGCTCTCTTCCATCCACCAGTTATGCTGGACGGTTGACAAAGTTATAATTTTCTTTCTAACGAAACGCGTAAGCAAACGAACGAAAAGCTTAGCTACAAAGATCGAAGATGAGTAGAGGTGGACAATGGTGGGTTAGAGGCAAGTGTTTGAAACTACGTTTCTCAAATGTCTGGGCTTCAGCTGTTCTAAGAACACATCTCAGAGAAATTATCCCACAATTATAGAAGACTTTTGCCATCAATTTTCTCTCTCCCATCTTACCAAATCAACCAACAACTTTGATCCAGAAAGGGTAGTTGGACGTGATTCATCTCTACCTCTTCAATCATTATAGCTAAGGCTGTACTGATTTGGTTTCATTTTAAAGCGTTTAGGCATTACATACTAAGTAGGATGCATTTATGAAATGGTCTATAGGATGCGTTTAGGCATTTTAAAGCGTTTAGGCATTACATTTTAAAGCGTTCTACCACGAGACTTCTTCCCATTCATCTGGCATATATGAAATGGTCTATAGGATGCGTTTAGGCATAATTTGAATCTTTTTTGTTTGTTTCTACCACTCTCAACCGCACTCTGCGCTATATATGTACCTGATTTAGCTATCAATCATTGTGAAAAACAAGCTTTTATCTTAGCATTACATACTAAGTAGGTGCATACAAAATAAAAATGTTTCTCATTTAAAATCAAGCCAAACAGAATCTTGCAAGAGTTCTAAGAATCAAACTGAATTCCCTGCAGCGTTGTGGTGCTGATATTTTTCTGTTGGTGAATTCAAATTTTTGCTCACTTTCATCGTAAAACCAGCCTTCTTCAACCACATGCAGAGACTTCTACTATTCTGGACACAATTTATTTTAGAAGTTTTTCAATTTCTTGAGAGGATTTATTTAAAACTAACAACTATCTTTCAAAACTTAAACAAATAACGAAAAAATCCTATACGTTTTTAAAAAATGTTTTATGTATAATTTTTGTGTGTATCTTGTGAGATATTCTAACCACTGATCAAAGCTCTCATTTTGTGTCCTTACTTTCCTTTTTAAGCAAGAATGTGCGAGAGTACTGGTTGAATTGATAAAATTTTAAATTTTTGAGGAACATACCTATTTCTGTTGAAAGAGACAAAAAGAAAACTCCTGGTGCTACCGCTCGCGAAAGCTCCTCCTTTACCGATCGGTTCTTCTCTCCTCCGTCTTACTTCCTGACTCTTCCTCTCGCAATGACAAAGTGGGGTGACCTGCAGGAAACACTCCAACGCTCAAGTCAGAATTTATCTCTGCAAGTATAGTGAAAATTAGAAAATCAGACCTTTACCTTCTCAATCGATTGTTATTTATATGGTTTCAAGGAATATTATCCATTAATTTACCTTTTATTGACGATCAATGCTCACCTTAACTGCTCGACAATGATCGTTACCTCATTAATTATGCATTTATGGACATTCGAAAGCTGTCTCCAGCCAATGGCCGGAGAGTTCGCGAGTATTACCCTAACGTCCGTTCGGGACTGATCGACTTCCATCGTCCCTTGGCGTCCGACCGGGAATGATCGGGCCAACCTACTCAGTAGTAACAATACCAAATAAATATTACACTACAATCTTGAAGTTCTTCTAGATCCCGCTATTATAACAGATGACCAACTAATCCACTTTATTTTCATTAAATGCCCAGTTGTGTCAATGAGATGATATTGTATAATGTTCTAAAGCTTTCTGTTTCTATTGATATGTACTAATTAATCAAAGTAGTCACCTATTTTTTCTGGGAATGGAAAACAAAAATTTAAGGCAGATCTCTTTTATACTACTGTCTTGTAGTTTTTATTAGAAAATGATACTGAGATGTTTTGAATATGCTTTACATTGTGTCAATCACACACTTACAATTTATAAACTTATATATTGACTTTTCACATGTAAAGCCATAAATTCTACTGTTAAGACATCATTTATTCCCTATTATTGTCTAATAACAACTACATTAACTACTGACCCTTGCATTCTAAAAGTGGCAAAACTCTTAAACAAATACTAATAGAAACCATCAAATGAGCTTGGTGGAGATCCTTCTAGGGAGCTAAAACTTGAATCGGGTTAGGAGATTGGAAGAAGAAGAAGAACTTCAAGGACTTTTACTCTTATGAAAGATGGTGTTTTCAAGTTCTTCCCTTCTCTTAAACTTTGTAAAGATGTACAAAAATATTTTGCCTTGGGCCATGTATTTTGGCCGAGTTATCTTGCCTTTTTTTAAGACTTGTCCTTGTGTCAACATTTTTCGAAATTCAACTGCATCTAGCTCAAATGAAAACTCTAAGTCTAATTTCCAACAAAAAAAGAATAATCTCATTTATAGCTGTTGAGATTGTTAATAGGGGGAGCACATGTTTAGCTGAGCCCACAATCTTTTTGATATTTGTTTTTGATGATGACAACACGTAGTTAATAATAACACATGTATATGTACTGTGTTATATGTGTTATATGCTTATTGTGAGATTTGTACAAGCATAACTGTGAACATATTATGTTGCATACTACTGTATTGGAAATGTGATTATATCTGTGCATGCATAATATGAGTTTTGAAATGGAAAAATCACATGCACCAAGCATATCTGTATGACTTAATCGATTACAATTGTGATATAATCAATTAAAGTCATCAGACAACTTAAGCTTTAAACTGTGGCAAAACAACAGGTTTTAAATCGATTAAAACTTGTGTATTTGAACAAATATTTTTCAAGTATGTTGTGATGGATTTTGAGAAGAAACGTTTTCCAAAATATACCAAGTGTTAAAACTTAATCGATTACATGTATCTTGTATTCAATTAAGTTTGTTAAAGATTTGAAAACTGTTTCATTGCGTGGCATAACCGTCACAACGGTCATATTTTTAAATATGTTGACCAAATATTAAATTCAAATAAATTACATTAATTGTGCATTCAATGAATGTGTTTGACTGCTGTTAATCCTCTATACTCCATTTTCCACCGAAACATTCATAGATCTAAACCCTCCGCTAGGGATTTTACATTTTTCATCATTTTCTTTGAGTTTTGACCGATTAAACACCTCTCCAACCTTCGTTCTTCCCTTTCAACCATTTAAAACACCATTTCCACCGATAAATCGGTCAGTTTAGTGATTCCTCACCGTTCTAGGGTTTCCTTCGTGTTTCTAAGGTTTTCCATCAATTAAACCTCGATCTAGGGTTTTGTTGTGTTCGTTCTCAGTTTTCCTTAGATTTCTTTCTAGTCATTCATCGATCTCGTGTTCCTTATCATTTTGCTGCGTCTTTACTTGTCGGAGGGCGCTTCGAAGGAGTCCGCATCGCGCCTTAGTCACTTCTTGGAGTCGCTCGTCCATTACAATTCTTCATTCAAATCAAAGGTGCCGAATACAAGCAATGGAGCAAGGTATTTAAAGGAGAAACAAAGCTCCTAGTTCACGCCTACACTTAGCTACGTTAGCTATGATGCAAGGGCCAGCTGTGCAAGTGGGAAGAAAACGTGAAGAGCCATGTGTTTGGAACTGCTGAATCATTTTTGAAGCTGCTGGATGCACATGGATTGTGCTAGATGCACATGATGTCGTAATGTTCACGTAGAGCGCAAGTTGGAGGGAGTTGAGCAGTGCAAGCCCTTTTGTTCTTCAACCAAGCTACTGAATGTGACTCATGTGGGCTTCCAAAGCAGCTTGATGGACAGCTGGACAGTGCCTTTATGCATCCAAGTGAAGATTCCAACATTCCTCCACGTGAAGATGTGGCTTGCTTCTCCATTCTTGAAGTTTCCTTGCTTCTTGATTAGTTGATCCATGATTTCTTAACCTTATTAGTCCCTACAAAACAACATCCAAACATATTAAAGATAATCCTTCTAAGACTTAGAGAAAGAAAATTAGGAAAGAGCTTCTAAAAGTCCTTCTCCAACTTCCCTTTCTTTAGCCTTAGCTTAAGTTAGTACTCCTTTGAATGGAATGCCCTAAATGAGTTTCCATCATACCCTCCCTCTTGAGAAAACCGATTTGTCCTCAAATCGGGAAGATATAAGGAACACAACTTTGGTTTGTCACTTTCCTCTTGGATCAAAAATATATCTACAATAAGCTTCAAATATATCTCCAATTAGTATCAATCCAAGAAAGAATTTTTTTATGGAAGTAACTTTAGAATAAGGACTTTGTTTTATAGTTTTAAGGAAATTTGAAAGTCCTAATTCACAAGTCATTTTTATTTTATCTTGAGTTTCTTCTATCCCTAAGGGTAACAATAACTCAAGATTTAAATTGCCATATGGAGAGGGTAATTAAAATTGGTGTGACAATTGGTTTAAAAGAGAAGTTATCATGCAAAGATTTAAAGATAATTGAAGAAGAATTGAAAGATTGGAAACCTTCCCTTTTTGGTTCCCTTTGAATTGTAGGAGTAGAATTTGCCATCAGTAGTAATTGCTCCTTTTCTTTCTTTTCTTTTTTCTCTTATCTCTTCTTCTTTTCTTCTCTCGTCTTCTTCTCTCTTCTCTTCTTCTTTCTTTCTCTTGTCTTCTTCTATCTTTTCTCTTAATTTCTCTTCTCTCCTTCTAGTCTCTCTCTTTCATCTCTTATCCAAGAGTTTCTCAAGTTTTTCTTTAAACTCAATTTCCCTACTAGAGAAACCATCTAGACCTTTCATAAATGTTTTTCCCTCTTGAATGAGGTGTCCCATTAATTCTAGGTCTCTCTTGGCTGGAGAGGAATTTTTTTTTTCTCATGCAAGCTCTTAGTTCATACCAATAATGAATGAAGGATTTTCTACCTTTCTTGACACTATATTGCCTATGATTCCACCATTCACTTGCATGTTCTTCTAACCTAGAAAGATATATGTTAAGAGCAAAGGATTCACTATCTCTAGCAAGAAAAGGACGTATTTTTATCAATTTTTCTTTCCCAAGCTAAGTATGTTAAAGCACTAATGTCTTTACCAAAAAATGGAATATCTTTCCTAACTTTGCTGTACCTTTCATCCTCCCTTCTTTCTTTTTGATCACCCTTATTTTGATTTTTCATGTATTGGGCAAACAAGTTCCTAAGCTCACTCATTTCTATTCCTCTCTTGGTGATCATGATTTCCTCAAACATATTTTTAATTTCAAAAAATGGATTCTTAGTTTGAAAGGGTTTAAGATTTTACCAAGAGACAATTCCCAGGTAAGAGAGGTGAGCCAAAAGCTGCTTAAATACTAAGTCTAACCTAGCTAGAATGTCTAAGGCTACTTACTTGACCATTTTCAAAGTAAGATTCACTATTGAATTTAAAAAATGGACTCAAAAAATAAAAATGAAAGATAAAACACCTAGACTTGTAATTTTCAGACTTCTAATGGAACAAAAGCCTAGAGCGTGGAGATAAAACAAAGGAAATCCTAGATGAGGCTTGTAGCTTTGGCTAACAAGACACATTCATCATTTACTATCAATGCAAGCAAATAAAATTTCCAAGATTGGAGAAAGCACCAAGGACCCTTCCAAGCACTTGGTCTTAATTGGCCTTTTACAATGAAAGTCGAAAGAGATCTAAAACAGGAACATTACAAATCAAATGACTCAAAGTAACTACAAAAGAAATAAAAGTGTTGCTAATTTGGTCCACTGATAACGGTTGAAAATAAGGTTATTTGTGATGTAATTTTGATACCAAATGCACCTTTTTTGCTTAGAAACTTGCTTGGAATCATGTTTTTGCTTTAGTTTTGTGAATAAGAGAGTTGAGGTTATACTTGATGATTTTATCACTAAATTCCCTTGATTTTGTAGGCTATTGGAATGATTTGAAGGAAGAGTTAAAGTACCAAATAGTTGGAATGCAGAAAAGTCAACCAGAGTGCAGAAAAGTCAACTAGAATGCACTCTGCGAGGCTTGGGTGCCTTGTTTGGAGGCTTGAGTGCCAGAACTCGCAGTCCACCGCCTGGGCGCCTAAAATGGGGTGCCCGAGTGTCGTGTGTCGTGGATTAGGCTCAATTTTTGCTTTGTTTTGACTCTTTTGGACCGGGCCCTGTTTATACTCTTTTCCGACTTTATTTAAAGGACCGAGGCACTCTAGGTTTCATATCTTTTGATGGCTTGAGCACAGAAACACATTTTTCACCCCTTGGGGGTAGATTTGGGGATGGTGACAACTCTCCTATTCGTAGATTTGGGGATGTGACAACTCTCCTCTTCTCGTTCTAGGGTTTTTCTATCTCTTTCATTCTTTCATTCCATTGTAATTCTATTTGTTGTTGGGGGATGATGTAACCTTGTGAACTCTCATGTATTTGAATTGATTCTTAATTCCATATGTTTTTTCATTAATTGTTAGAGTAATTCATTTGTGCTTATTACATGCTTTGTTTAACTCATTCATCGCATGATTTATGAATTGCATGAGTGTTGGAAGGTTCCTTACGATTCAGGTTCTTGTTGAATTCTCCCAAGAGTAATATTTCTCAGGGATGAGGGTATGAGTCTTGGTCGTCTTAAGCTCTTGATCTTCACATTTTTTCACTAGGAATGCTAGGAATTGCATGAATTGGTGATTAAGGACATGCTTCTTTGCCGAGGGATCGGGTTTAAGTGATTTAGTGAGTGACGTTGACATTAATGCATACAGAAGAATTCTTATATACATGATAGTAAATTAGGTGAAATCTATACCCCAACAACACATTCATCTCATATTATCAACTTCATCCATTCATTCTTGTGTTTAGCTTTAATTGATCAAATTGCATTCATGTTTATTTTATTGCATTTGCATTTAAAAACTCCAAAATATGTTCTTTAGAGTCTTAATTAGTTGAGTAATCACATAACTGTTTAATGTCATGAGTCTTCTGGGATACGATACTTGGTTATACCATTTTATATTACTTGTGCGATTTGGTACACTTGCCAATCCATCAACAAGTTTTTGACGATGTTGTCGGGGATCAAAAATATTGTTAACATCCACTTCTGCAGAAAATGATTAACGTGATCACATTGAGGCTTCTAGACAACTGTATTCTACTACTGGAGAGCACCCAGATGGAGGCTTGATGACCTGTACATTGCCTAGTTCAATGGTCATATGAAACTGCACTTTAAGCAGACGCTATTCAACTGTTCCAGGTGCTAAAGGTTCAATATGTTCTTCTTATCAGGCTTTTAATCAACTCAATGTTTGCCCTTAAGGATTCACAATCCAGCACTATTATGTTAAATCACAACCACCATATATTCCAGACAGAAACAAACTACCTAGCACAAGAAAAGGAACAATTTGGTTTAAACAAAGTGTGAAGAGATATGTTTTGAACACTTTGATAAACTGAAATCTGCACCTTTAATTGTAAAAAACTAGTTCAATCAACAAGTTTCAAAATCATTTTGATCTTTTAAAATGTTTCTCAAATCAGAAACTGTATAAGCCAAATTGATAGCACAATTTAATTTGAGAAAATGGATTTTTCAGTGCCAAAATTTTCCCCTCGGCCAAGACTATTCAAATCCCACTTCTAACTGTCTTAGGGTACTCTAGCAAGTTTCTTTTAGAGGATAGAAACTCAATCTTACAAACCCTCAACTATTTGGCTTGTGTTTCAAAATTTGGCAAATGGAGTTGCCAAATTTTCACTCTTATTTCTCACTGCATAATGATGTTTCAGGAAGCTATTTTTCCTTGCTGTGGAGGCACTTGGATCAAGAGCTATATGAGTTTCCACCCCTCGAGATGCTACCACTAGCATGAGCCATAATCCTAGCACACACTTTGCACCAATAAGCATATGAACAACACCTAGGGATGGCAACGGGTTGGGTCGGGCACAGATAGTGCCTACCCGCAACCCGACCCGAGAAAAAAAAATCCACCCGCTACGCGCATGGATACCCGCTTAAAAAATATCCGCGGGTACTTTAAAATTCGCGGATACCCGTGGATATCCGCGGATACCCGTGGATATCCGCGGATACCCTCAAATATTTAAAAAAAAATATATTTTAATAAATTATTAAAATAAAATTTAAATAGAATTACAAAAAATATATAAAATTTAATATAAATTAAATTAAATATAAATTTAAATTCAATTTTAATTAAATTTAATCTTGTACAATATAAATTAATGTTAATTTTAATTAAATTTAAATTAATAAAATATAAATTTAATTTTTATTTTTATTTTTTGCAGGTAGCGGGTATCCGTGGGTACGTATAGTATAATACCCGCACCCGACCCATTTATAAGCGGGTATTAAAATATCCGCTACCCGCGGGTTGCGGGTAGTAAATATCCGCGGGTATCAACTATCCGTCGCGGATTTTATCTGCAGATATCCGCGGGCGTGAATTTTTTTGCCATCCCTAACAACACAACAAATCAAGAAGAAACTGACCAAATGACCAGAATTTAAAACTGAAACAGATTACTTTGATGAAAAAAACCAGAATTCCAAGAATGACCAATCAATGAGTTTAAAGCTTTAAAAACAGGTTGGCACGTCAAAAGGAACTTATGAATGGTAGAATAGATTAAAAAAGCAAGAAAAACCAAAATGCAGGTTGAAATCAAGGTGAAACCAAACTGTTTGATATTTTCCTAAAACTGTTTGATTAAATGCCCCAAAGAGAATCATATTTTTGTGTTTTCGGGTTTTAACTGGTTGAAACTGGATTGCACGGTTCTGCAGGATTTTTAACACTTGATATGGGTTATTTTGATCATTTATTTTCAATCTAAATCATTGAATCAGCTCTTGCTACAATTCAAATTGAATTTTGAAAGTCAATTCATTAAAACAGAATCAATTTTCAACTCTACACCAGAAAAATTGTCTTGGTTTTGGTGGTTTGAAACTCAACTTTGTACATAAGTGGCTTAAACTCGAAATGAATCACTTCAACAACTTTAATTAGTGATTTGAAACGTGATCAAACTCTGAAATGAGTTAAAACAGATTGCTACTCAAATTGACCTTGCGACTTCCTAATTTAACTCAAAATATGATGGTTTAAGAAACAACTATGCACTTAGGCCAAGATATTAATAATTGAAATCTGCTAGCAAATTTTAAACACCATTTTAAACTTATTCAAGCTATCAAATAGCTCAGAATTAGCATAAAACAAATCAGACCTTGTTATGGCCAATTTATGCAGAAAAATACCTCATCAATCCACCAAAATCAAGTTTGATTGATTCAAAAGCTATAACAACAATTACAATGACTCAAGGAAGTCTTAATACACTAGATCAAGCTGGAATTTATCAGCTAGAATGAATTACATTTAGATTAGACAACCAAGGATTTTAAGCACGGCGAAAAGCTTGAAAAACAAACTATAACAGTCGAATGCTAGTGTTTGTACACAACCAAGCTATGAAAATTGCATTTCATTGCTTATAATGGTTTGTCACACCTTTAGCCACTTCCAATAACATCAAACAAATTTGTGCCAAGCAACAAAATCAATAAAAGCCAGCTGAAACAGATTAAAAATTTCAAAACTAGATTTGAATTTCTTGAGCAGATTTGAAAGCAGAATCAGTTTCTAGTGCTTTTTCTTATATCACCAAGGCTAGAACATGTTCTCATTGCCTTAATTGGTTGATTTAAAGCTTTTCCAGCACTCTAAACTCAAGCAAACCAAAATAAAACTTAACAGAACAATATACTAAATGAAAATAGAATTAAAACTGCAAATACAGAATGCACAAGACTAAGACAGAACTGAAATTGAAAATTAAAGTTGGAAAAGACACAAACAATGAAGTTTCACCGTTTAAAATGATTAGTAAACATGACTACACATAGGAAACACGAAAACCATTACTGGAAATACAATTAAAACTCAAAACGGCAGTGAAAGAAATGAAATAGTGGACTAGAACAAAATAACAACATAGCGACACATGTGGAATAGAAATGGAGTAGACAATGGAAGGAAAGACTTAGCTATGGATGCGTGGATGACCACAACTCATGATACCACATGATGGAGGAAGGATCCAGCTGAATGTCCGATGCAACTACTTCTATTTTCACATCTTCTTCTCTGAACAGATATGGACACAACTACTTCTATTTTCACAACTTAATGTCCGATGCAAGCAGCTGGTTACGTGAATGACTGGATGAAAGAACGCAGCAAAATGAAGAAGGATTGAAAGAGTAGGTGTGTTCAGTGGAATGAAGATATAAAGAACTAAAAGGTATTGGAGGAACTCTCTAAGCGGTGGTGTTCAGTGTTTGAGAAATGAAATAGAGGCGGAGATTCAGGTGCTAAAATGTGATGCGGATGGGTGGAGAAATGCTAGAATTGGAAGCCTAGCTAGGGAGAGAGGCTAGAGGAAACTCTCAAGCTCTCTCTCAGTGACCTTCAATAAGAAGAAAGTTCTGGACAATATCAACAAAAAACAATTCTTCATTCAAATCAAAGGTGTCGGTTACAAGCAATGGAGCAAGGTATTTAAAGGAGAAACAAAGCTCCTGGTTCACGCCTACACTTATCTACATTAGCTATGTTGCAAGGGCCAACTGTGCAAGTGGGAAGAAAACGTGAAGACCCACGTGTTTGAAACTGCTGAATCATTTTTGAAGCTACTGGATGCATATGGATTGTGCTATATGCACATGATGTCCTGATGTTAACGCAGAGCACAAGTTGGAGGGCGTTGAGTAGTGCAAGCCCTTTTGTTCTTCAACCAAGCTGCTGAATGTAACTCATGTGGGCTTCCAAAGCAGCTTGATGGACTGCTGGACATAGCCTTTATGCATCCAAGTGAAGATTCCAACATTTCTCCAAGTGAAGATTTGGCTTGCTTCTCCATTCTTGAAGTTTCCTTGCTTCTTGATTTGTTGATCCATGATTTCCTAACCTTATTAGTCCCTACAAAACAACATACAAAATATTAAAGATAATCCTTCTAAGACTTAGAGAAAGAAAATTAAGAAATAGCTTCTAAAAGTCGTTCTCCAACTTCTCTTTCTTTAGCCTTAGCTTAAGTTGGTACTCCTTTGAATGGAATGCCCTAAATGGGTTTCCAACAGGAGGAAAACGCTCAAAGAACCAGGAATTCCTGTGGTGTTAAAATCTTGAAGGTTGCTTGAGAAGCTGGATTGATTGATTCGATCTGTCTGATCATTTTACACAACAGAGGTGCATACTACTGGATCAAGAAGCTCTTGCAAACGCTTTAGTGTTGTTGTTTCCCTGTGGTGTATACGAGAAGAAGAACATGTGGTTCTTGACTTTGAGGGGGATCTCGAAGGGGTTGACTGCATGAGAGGATTGTTCTTGCTGCTAGTCTGTTGTAATTTGCTATTTTATATTAGTGAGTTAAAGAGGTTGTTTACATTTTGACGAGTGAGGTTGTTGTAAAAATCTTGTTGTAAAAACTCAGATCTTATAGTGCAATTAGCTTTCGGTCTAAGGTTAATCAGAAGGACACTAGATGTAGGCTTGGCCGAACTAGTATAAAAACTCAGAGTTTGAATCTTCTTCTCCCTAACTCTCTGCATTTAATCGATTGCATAATATCTGTATTCAAATACGCATATTGTTACGTTGCATAAATTTTTACTTGCGATTCAAGAAAAGTTTAAAGACTTACAGTTTTGTGAAAAAGATTGCAAAAGCAATCATTTTTATACATCACCAATTCACCCCCCTCTTGGTGTGAGAAACAAAGAACATATTTTTTAACAATTGGCACTAGAGTTGGGTTTCAAAAATTATTTGAAAAACAAATCGATTAACCTTTCTATCTAATCGATTGTTCGATCCTGAAAAATGGCTTTTGTCTCTCAAACAACGAGGATAAGTGAATCTGTTTTTGAATTTGTGCATGTTACTTGTAATGATAAGTGTAATTCCATCATTGATGGTTTTTATGAGTCTCTTGAAGCAGGTTTATTGCGAGACAAAGAAAATGACATAGATGGACGGTAATCCAGAGTTGAAAAAGTAAATTTGTAGGCAAAAAAAATTACTAGATTCCTCAACAAGGAGAAATGTGACGAGCATCAAAGTGATGATAAAAAGAAGATCAACCAAGAAAATCTATCAGGAACTGATCTTATCATGATGGCCAAATCTGAACCCATGAAAGCATGCCTGAAACAAGAAGCAAAGGGATCCATGCGGTATCTGGATAGTGGGTGTTCAAGGCACATGACAAGAGATCCGACAAAATTTACAAGCATATCTTACAAGTGGACTGGTCATGTCACATACAGTGATAATAACAAGGGTAAAATGACCGACATTGGTAAAATTCAAACACCTTCTACATATGAAATTGATAATATACTGCTTGTTGAAGGGTTGAAACATAATCTTCTTAGTATTAGCCAATTGTGTGACAGAGGACTGAAAATAATATTTGAACCAAAGTACTGTTTAATAAGCAATGGTCAAACTGGTGAGCTATTATTAATAGGACAGAGATATAACAACATATACATAATCGACTTTAGAAAAAATTCTTTCAAGTCTGTTGTATGTCTTATGTCTAAAGAAGATGATGTGTGGTTATGGCACAAAAGACTAGCTCACATTAATATGGGTCAATTAAACAAACTGGTGTCTAAAGATCTTGTTATTGGTCTTCCACATTTGTTATGCTTCTAAAAGATTATGTGATGCCTGTCAAAAAGAAAAGCAAACAAGAATGTCCTTTAAAAACAAAAGAGAAATATCCACTACCAGGCCACTTGAATTATTGCACATGGACTTGTTTGGTCCTTCAAGAGTAAGGAGTCTAGGTGGTAATTTGTCTGGTTTAGTGATTCTTGATGACTATTCTCGTTTTACTTGGAAATTTTTTTATGCTACTAAAAATGAAACTTTCAAGGTTTTTAAGAAATTTAAAGCAATAATCCAAAATGAGAAAGAACTAAAGATTAAATCCATTCAAAGTGATCATGGCCGAGAACTCCTCAATAGAATGAAGTTGTGGAAAGGAAGAATAGAGCATTGGAAGAATTGGCAAGAACAATGCTTAACGAGAGAGATTTACCAAAATACTTCTAGGTAGATGTTGCAAGCACAACATGCTATGTATTGAATAGGACTGTGATCAGATCTATGCTGAAGCTGACCCCCTATGAGCCATTCAAGGGAAGGAAGCCTATCATCACATATCTACGGATCTTTGGATGTAAGTGTTTTGTTCTCAATAATGGAAAGGAAAATATTGGTAGGTTCGACTCCAAACCCGATGAGACTATCTTTATTTGTTACTCTCTCACAAGTAAAGTTTACAGAGTATATAATAAAAGAACTATGTGTGCTGAAGAGTCTATACATGTAGTGTTTGATGAACATATTGACATTGCCACTAATCAAATGCACTCTAGAAAGTCTATAGATGCAGGTGACTCTGTTGGAGAGGAAGAGGGAAATGAAGAAATTCATGAAGAAGAAATTTCTGAAACTGCAGCTGATCCTCCCAGAATTGAATCGATTAAGGAATGGAAAACACCAAGAAATGTCTCAACGAGTAACATCATTGGAGACATCACGAGAGGAGTTTCCCCTAGGCTACAACTCAATCAATTCTGTATGAATGTAGCATATGTGTCCAAGATTAAACCCAAGAACATTGATGCTGCTCTTATTGATGAAAATCAGATGATGGCAATGCAAGAAGAGATGAATCAGTTCAAGAGAAACAATGTATGGGAATTAGTCTCGAGAACGGGGAATTCAGCAAGTGATAGGTACCAAGTGGGGATTCAGGAACAAGATGGATGACTCCAGAGAAATAATAAAAAATAAGGCCAGATTAATTGCAAAAGGCTACAGTCCAGAAGAGGGAATCGATTATGATGAGACTTATGCTCCAGTGGTCAGATTGGAGGCAATAAGGATTCTGTCGACAATATTTTTGATCTCCAGAAACGAAACCAAAAACTTATTGATGGATCAGCAAATGTACCGAATCGCACAAGTAATATAAAATGGTAAGACCAAGTATCATATCCCAGAAGACTCTCGACACTAAACAATTGCGTGATAACTTAACTAATTAAGACTTAAAAGAAACAAGATCATTGGTTTAAAATGCAAAGACAAAAAATTAAATATGAATGCAAATTGATCAATAGTAGAGTAACACAAAGATGAACATATGTTGTTTATTATGAGATGAATATGTTGTTGGGGTTAGATTTCACCAAGTTCCCTCTCATGTATATAAGCACTCCTCTTTATGCATTAATGTTAAGATCAGTCACTAAATTACTTAGAACCCAATCCCTTGGCACAATAAGCTTGCCTTAATTCCTAGTTCGTTCAATTCCTAGTGTTCCTAGAAAATTAAGTCTGAAGATCAAGAGCTTAAGACGACCAAGTAGTCATACGTTCATCCCTGAGAAATATTACCCTTGGGAGAATTCAACAAGAACCTGAATTGTAAGGAACCTCCCGGCACTCATGCAATTCATAAATCATGCAACTAAATGAGTTAAATAGAGCAAGCATTGAAACAAATGAATTCCCTAACAATTAAGGAATAAAGCATATAAATTAAGAATCAATGCAAATACATGAGAGTTCACAAGGTTACATCATTCCCCAACAACAAATATAGTTTAGTTCCCCATAGACATGGAGAAACTAGATGTACAATGAAAAAGCATGAGATAGTAAAATCCTAAGAGTAGAAGAGGAAGCTTCTGCCTCAAGATCTGCCTTCAGAGAGTAGAAGAGTGTGCTGTTGTGTTGCTCCAGCCAGAGATACAAAACCTAGAGCGCTTGGGTCCTTTAAATAAAGTTGGAAAAGAGTAGGAACAGGGCCCGGTCCAAAACAATCGAAATAAAGCAAAAACTAGGTTAGATCTAAAACACGCGACGCTAGGGCGCCCCAGGTGGACGTCGATTTCCGTAGGGATTGAGCCTTCAATTTCGCCCAGGCTTCAGGGGTTCGACGCCTGGGTGGCCTAGGGCGCCTGGGCAGCGGACATCGATTTTTCCACGCTCAAGCCTCCTGTAGGTCGCCCAAGCTTCATGTGTTTCCCTCTTCTGGTGCTTTTCTAGGCCTTTCTGAGCTATATATCCTTAGCACTTCATCTCTGCTTACTGTATTAACTCATGTTTTTATCAAAACAAAGGGAATTAGTCATAAAATTATCAAATTCAACCTCAACTCTCTTATTCACACAACTTAATGAAAAAACATGAGTTTAAGCAAGTTTCTAAGTCAAAAAGGGTGCAGTTAGTATCAAAATTACATCATAGATAACAATATTTTAAACCGTTATCACAACCCCAAACTTAGAGCTTTGCTTGTCCTTAAGCAAAACAGAATGTAACTTAGCTCTTAACAATTATCATAGTGATTCAACAATTTTTCACAATATTTTTCTCAAGATAAATCATCACTTCAATCAACCGATCATAAGAATATCAGTCCAGATGTACATATGCTTTCTTTCAAATAACTCAAAGTGATGCTCAAACAGTTCAACATATGTTGTCCTTAAGAGTAATCAATCAACCAAGCAGAGAAGTAATAAAAAATTCAAAGAACTATTCCTCATCAAGGAAAGTGTTTCACTCAAGTACTCAAAAGTGTATCACTCAAGCATTCAAAAGTATCTCACTCCCTTATAGGGGTATAGTGTTGGTGCCTTTTTCACTTTGCTATCACAATGTCACACAAATTAATTTGGTTTTCATTTAACCACAATCAAACAGACTTACAAGCAAGTTGTCATCACAAGGGCTTTTCATGGCTTGTAACTTCCTGGCTGGGCTAAGAAGGAAATTGGTTTTTCTGGTCAGCAAAATTCCTTGAGTTAAAAGAGATATTTATGAATTTATGAATTACTCACATGTTCTCTTTTCAAGAAGATCTTTCCCAACCTTTTTCCCTTGTAGTGAGCTCTACTTTCTTTTCTTTTTTTTTTTCCTTTTTCATTTCATTTTCTTTCCTTTTTATTTTTATTTTTCTTTTTCTTTTGCTTTTCAATTGCTCACTGCTCAGAAAAGTGGGGTTGTTGGTAACTGGAACCTTTTTCAATACCTCACAAATATTCTCAACTCAACTCAAGGTAAAGAATTTAAAACAAGGTTTTCAAAACATGCTTAAAGCCCAAGGTTCAAAAGGTAGAGCAATTGGTTTTCTTTCCAGCGGACAAATTTATGAAGGCTAAAAAAAATCATGGAAACCAAAAGATGGCCTTGATCATATGAAACCTGCAAGCAAGTAGTTCAATTACAGAAAATTTGGGCAAAATCATTTATGATTCCAAAGTAAAACCAAGTATTCACAACAACTCTAAAACCCAAAACTCACACAGGTAAACTCTCAAGTTCTAGAATTAAGAAAAAACATCCTACTCAGTATCTTAATCAAGTTTTACCTTAAGCACCTGTTTCACATGTTAGAAACAACCACCTGTGCGTTTTCACATCATCCATAATCTCAACCTCAATTCAAACAATAAGCATCAAAAGGTAACTCTCATCAAAACATAACATCAGAAAAACTAAACCATTGCAATAAGATAGAGCAAAGTACATCATTCCTATACTATAGAAAAACAATACAAACAGGAATATTAAAAGAGTTCAACAATAAACAAAATAAAAATAATAAAATAAAAGCAAGGAAAAGTAAAGAGAAATCCTGTCTAACAAAGAAGTGTCCATCAGTAGACGCTAAATACAATCATTCTCTAATCATCAGAGTCCTCCTCCTCATCAGCTGTACCTCCACCTGTTGCTCCATCATCTGCATGTGCCGGACCCTCTGGATATACCACCCTGGCAGCAAACTCCTCTTGTGAAATAAACTCCATATCAAAAAAGGCAGACGTGAACGTGCTCAGCAACTCCTACTCTCCTCTGTAGAGAGCCATCATTCGGGCATCCATCAGAGACACATACATGTCCCACATCTGAAACGGCGGCTTCATGGGCAGGCCCGTGTGCTGGTGGTGCCCTCCTTTGTACCCTGGGAGCCTGTTGTGGTGGCATAGCTGGACCCTGCTCCTCTATAGTGCAATAATAGGTGAAATAGGCCTCATCTAGCTCCTTCCTTGGATGCTGTAGTGGTGGCGCTGACACATCAACACCCATAATCTCACACAGATGTGTGATCAAAGAGGGGTGTCCCAGAGCGGTCCTGCTGCTCATAGCCCGTGCACAGCTCTTGATTTCTTCATCAATAATTGCCCCTAAGTTGACCGCCCTGCCACCCAATATACAATACAAGAGAATAGCCCTCTGAGTGGTGATATCAGACATATGAGAGCAAGGCTGGATATTGGCCTAGGAGAAGGTCATCCAATATCTTACCAGTGGTATCAAGGATTCCCTCTTGATGTGGATAGGTACATCAGATCTGCTCCTCTCAAAGTTCCCTCCAGGCACATATAGGGTCCTCTCTACATCCTCATAATCAACCCCTTCAGCCATAGCCCGCTCATACTGGCACTGCTCTCCTTCCTAGTCAGTGCCCAAATAGGTGTTGATGGTGTTAGCATCAAAGAGGATCTTCTTTCCCCTCACATAGCTGGCATATTTCTCCTGCTCTCCACCTAACGCCTTAGCATTAGTATAGAACTCTTTCACAATAGGGCTGCTGGCAGGAGCAGGGTAGGTAGCCAGGTTCCCCCAGCCTCTGTTGTTGACCTCCCTTCTAAATTGGGGAGCTAAAGTAGGGATCAGTCCCACCCTACGTTCCATGAGCCGCTTCTTGGCGTTAAATGAAGGGAAGTATATCTTGTGGGCAGCCGTCCTGAACTGGTGAGAGTAGTACTGCTATTTTTCCTTTTTTTTGTTTCTTGCAGTCTTCATTCTCATGGCAGATGAGCATGTCATTCCTGCACACGGAGATTAAAAAACAAAGCCAGAAGACATCAAACATTAGTTCCAAAAATATATCAAACCAGTACCACTGTTCCCAAGACAACTAGGAAACCATCAGTGCCATCTGTAGAGGACCAAATAGCCAGAAAACAAAAAAAAAAACCGTGTGCTGTTATAGATGTCCGCCGCCCAGGCCCCCTAAGCCGCCCGAGTGGCGAGCGGTGCTGCCAAGCGTGGGTTGCTTCCATTTTTCAATTTCCAAGTCAATTTCCACTCAATCCCAGCAAAAATTAGCATAGTTTAATCCGTCCAAACAGGGGCAAAACAAGTTTATACAGCCCCAATTAACAGTCAATAAATTTCATCATTATTCATCAATCCCTTTCCAAAAACATGCATCTTTATAAAAAATTCATCAATTGAAAGCTTAGGGCTTATGACTTACTTGACTGGAGGCAAAGAATTACATAAATTGTTCAAACAATGGAATGAAAAGTGTGCTTCTAGCTGTCATCACTTCAAAACCCTAAACTTGGACTCTTCGATGGTGCAAAATTGGTGAAATCTTAGGGTTTTTGTGAAATTGAAAGGGGGAAAGTGGAGAGAGCACTTAGGATAAGTGTTTTGAGAGGCTAGGTTGAGAGAGATCAGAGAATGGGGGCTTGGGCGAAACCTTTGGAGTTAAAAAGGGTGAAAATGGGTTGAGTCCGCCCAAGCTTCGGGCTAAAATGCCCATCTGCAGTACCGCCGCCCGGGCGGGCTAAGTGGGGCGCCCGAGCAGCGGGTGGTACTTCTCCTCCTCTTAATTTAAACTATTTTGGGTTTTGCCCTGCCTTAGATTCTCAAATTCAGCCTAAATTTTTTTAGTTTCTTTTCCCTAGTCCTCAAAATAACTCTCAGATTAATGAATTAATCTCTCCTCTCCCCTCAAACATTCAGCTATTACAGAGTAGGCACACTAGACTCACATAAACAAAAACAGAAAAAAAAAGTTTGTAGCAACACTGGATTGCCTCCCAGTAAGTGCTTCTTTAACGTCACTAGCTTGACCTAGAGTAATCACAAAATAAACAGAAAATAAAATAAAAGTAAAACAAATACAGGTTTGTAAAACACTGGGTTGCCTCCCAGCAAGCGCTTCTTTAACGTCACTAGCTTGACCCAATAAGCTCATGTCACATATTTGATTTTGGTGTCATCTTTTCCTTTTCCACACCAATTGATCTTCAGCAAGTTCCTGTCCACCTTTTTAGTTCTCCTTGAAATTGGAGATTTAATCTCTATTAGTCCACTAGCTCTGAGTTCTTTCACAACCCAAAGCTTTTTATTAAATCTCACTAGTAGTCCTGGTTTCAGTTCTTCATGTTTCTCTAGAGAATCTTGATGAACACTTTTTGCTTTGCTATCTTTTTCTTCCTGTTGTACCTGTGACAATAAACAATTTTTACCTTCCTTACTTTGCTTGGCAGCTTTAGTACTGGTCTTTGGTGTACCTCCCCTTGAAGTCCTGAGACTAGTCTTCTTCACCTAGATTGGCTGCTCAGCATTGAAGACATTGAAAATCACCTCCTCTTCTTGGTCTTTAAGCGCTATAGTTCCATCATCCACATTAATGATTACCTTGGCCGTTTTCATGAACGACCTTCTAAGAATAATAGGGATCTCCAAATCTTCCCCCATCTCCATCATCACAAAATATACCAGGAATCTGAGATTGTCAATTTGAATCATCACATCTTCCACTGCACCAAACGACTTTTTGGTGGATCCATCAGCCATAAACAGAGTCATATTTTCAGGTTTGACTTCAAGACCACCAATCTTTTCAAGAACAGATAATGGCATCAAATTAATACTGGACCCTAAATCAAGTAGTGCTTTCCTTATTTTATGTTTCCCAATAGTACAAGGAATGGTGAAACATCCTGGATCTTCAACCTTAGGAGGGAGTGCCTTTTGTAAAATCACACTACATTCTTCCTGTACCTCCGTTGTTTCCTCCTTTAAATATTTCTTTCTTTTGAAGAGTTTCTTAAAAAAATTAGCATATTCAGGAATCTGCTACAGTGGTTCCGTCACAGGAATTTTTATTCCTAATTTCCTGAAAATTTCTTCAATGCACCCTAATTGGTTTTCTTTCTTTTCTAGAGCACTCTTCAGGGTGATTGAGATTTTTCTCTACTTTTTCTCTTAACCTCTTTTTTTTTTCTCTCTCTCGTTCTCCTCTCTTTCTTTTTCTTTCTCAATCAAATTTTCTTTTTCTTTTCTCTCAATTTTTTTCTCATCTTTTTCTTTTATCTCACTCTCTTCTTTTTCTTTCTCACTCAACTTTTCTTTTTCTTTCTCTCTCTCATCTTTCGTACTCACAATGACCTTACATTCTTCTTTGGGGCTAGCTTCAGTATTAGCCCCAAAACTTTTGACAAGCATCTCTTCATATTTCTTGGCCATTTGACCAACCTGCATCTGCAAGTTTCTTATGGCAGCTTCAGTGCTTTTTTGAGTGGAAAGAGATGCCTACATGAATTGTTGGAGGGCTCCTCAAGCTTTGTAGTTCTGTCAGATAGAGAGGGTTGTTGTTGCCACTATTGTTGTTGCTGCTATGGTGGTCAATTGAATTGTACACCAGTTTGCCCAAATTGGCTTTGTCTTGTGCTTGGATAGGATTTCCACCCTTGACTGTAGTTGTTGGGATGGAACTGGTTGCCCATTTAGTTCACATTCTCATTAAGATTCTTGGGCACTGCACATTGACCATTAATATGATCACCACTATATAGCTCATAGAGTTGTTGTTGAACGTGTGAGACATTCTGGCACTCATTTGATGGTTGAAAAAGTTTTTTGTCAAAATCTCCAACTGTTGAGTGATAATTTTGTTTTGAGCAAGCAAGGCATCATAAGACTGTAGCTGTAAAACTCCCTTAGGTTGTGAGGGAGTTTTTCTTTCATTGTGCATCTCATTATCATTGGTAGCCATGTTTTCAATTAACTCATAAGCTTCCTTTGGAGTCTTGCATTTGATATTGCCTCCAACTGAGGCATCCAGCATCAATTTGGTTTGTGAACACAGACCTCCAAGGAAAAGAATGACTACTGTTGCTTCATCAAAACCATGACTAAGTGTCTTTCTCAGCAAGTTTTTGTATCTATCCCATGCTTGCCTTAATGATTCCTCCATGCCTTGGTTGAAAGAAGGGATTTCCTGCTTCCCTTTGTTGATCTTTGACAGTAGGAAGTATTTATTCAAAAATTTGGCAACCACATCTTCCCACCTAGTAAAGTTCTTTTCAGGAAAAGAGTTTAGCCACAATTTAGCGTTTCCTCCTAGTGAAAAAGGAAACAAACTCAATCTTATAGCATCATCTAGCCCTCCATTGAATTTGTTTCTTTTTACTAGATGGATCAATGAACGCTTCATCTCCATGCTTGTGGCGTTGACCATTGGCTTTTGCAATGCTGTTAAAATGGTACGGGCCAATAACAATTGCATAATTTGCCAAAGTACGTCTGCCCTCATTTTTGTCCATGCTTTCTTGATCAGATTGTAGGACTTGTGAAATTCTTTCTAGAGAAGGTACTCTAGAAAGTTTCTTTCTCCATGGCCTCCTACTAGTCTCAACTCCTTCAAGAAGAGGTTCAAAACTTTTGTTGCTCCTTGTTCTTATTGTATCCTGCATAAAACAAACAAAACCCTAGAAAATATAGTTAGCACAAAAATAAAAAAAAATTAAAAATAAAAGCTACGAAAACAAAATAAAACAAAATAAAATAAAATAAAGTCAAAATTAATTAATAATCACAAAAATAGAATAGTTTAAACCGTGAATCCCCGACAATGGCGCCAAAAACTTGTTGACAATATTTTCGATCTCCAGAAACGAAACCAAAAACTTGTTGATGGATCAACAAGTGTACCGAATAACACAAGTAATATAAAATGGTAAGACCAAGTATCGTATCCGAGAAGACTCTCGACACTAAACAACTGTGTGATAACTTAATTAATTAAGACTTAAAAGAAACAAGATCATTGGTTTAAAATGCAAAGACAAAAAATTAAATATGAATGCAAATTGATCAATAGTAGAGTAACACAAAGATGAACGAATGTTCTTTAATATGAGATGAATATGTGGTTGGGGTTAGATTTCACCAAGTTCCCTCTCATGTATATAAGAATTCCTCTTTTTGCATTAATGTGAACGTCACTCACTAAATTACTTAGAACCCAAAGCATGAGATAGTAAAACCCTAAGAGTAGGCTGCGGAAGGTCACACGATGCTTGGACGCCCTTTTATGGGGCCCTAGGCATAGATTGTCTCGCAATCACGCTTGGGTGCCCTTTTTTGGACCCTTAGAGGTGGACTTCACTTTTTCTCACCTGGGCGCCCTTCCTGGGGCGTTGAACGCCAATCCTCTCGCAAGCTTGCCTGGGCGCCTTAAGTAGGGGCACTGAGCGGTGTCAACGCTGGCCCACGATCCAATTCAGTTTTATATAAGGACGTGGACGTCCTAGAGGGAGTATCTTTTGACATAAGTGACACAAATTTAAATTTTTCCAACTCTCTGGAGGCAAAATTGGATGAGGAAGCTCTCCTCTTCGGTTTTTAGGGTTTATCTTTCATTCTCATTCCATTGTTCATCTAGTTTCTCATTGACAAGGGGGAACTAAATTCAATTTGTTGTTGGGGGATGATGTAACCTCTTGAACTCTCATGTATTTGAATTTGTTTTAATTGATATATGCTTCTTTCATCAATTGTTAGACATTTTCTCCTTTGCTCTGTGCTTGTTATCTTTTGATCATTCATGGCATGATTTTATGGTCTTCTTTTTTATTGGGAAATACTTAGAAACCACGATCTAGAGAATTTCTCCCAAAAGCAATATTGCTCAGGGATGGGGATAGGAGGTTTGGTCGTCTTACGCTTCTAATCGTAATGCAGAATTAATTATTGGGGATGCAAGGGATTGTGGTCTAGTAATTAAGGATAGGCTTTCTTTGCCAAGGGATTGAGTTTTAAGTAATTTAGAAAGTGACGTTAACAATTGAATGAAGAAGATGAATTCTTATATGCATGAGAGTAAACTAGGTGAAATCTAAACCCCAACAACATACTCATCTCATAATTACAATATCATTCATTCACCTTTGTGTTTTTCTTCAACTGATCAAAAGTGCATTCATATTTAATTTATTGTTTTTGCATTCAAAACCCTAAATTGTTCTTAAAAGTCTTGATTAGTTAAGTAATTACATGATTGTTTAGTGTCGTGAGTCTCTTGGGAAATGATACTTTGTCTTACCAATTATTATTACTTGATACAATTCGATACACTTGTCGAGGTCTTACCAAGTTTTTGGCATCGTTGCCGGGGACTCCTGGTTTAAACTATACTTTTGTGTGATTCTTAAGCGATTAGACTTTATCCTTAATTTTATCTTTTTTATCTTTAATTTTTTTTTGTTTTTAATTTTTGTTTTATCTTTAATTTTATCTTTTTTATATGTGGGTGCTAATTAGGTGCTCTAGTGTTTTTTTCTCTAGTGTATGTAGGGTACAATTCGGACTAGAAGCACAAAAGTTTTTGAACTCTTTCTTGCAGGTCTAAACAATAGTAGAAGAAAAAGGAGAAATAGAACGTCTGGAGAACTTTTACCTTCTCCTGAGACTCTTTTACAGACAAAACACCTCAAATATCTGACCAAGAAACAAAAGATATGGTTGAAGAGCAGAATGGTAGACGTACCTTGGGAGATTATGCAACAATCATTGGCCCTCATCATTTTAATAGTATTGCAAGGCCGAAGGTTAATGCTGCAAATATGGAGATGAAACCTGCTTTGATTCAATTGGTGAAGAGTAACCAATTCCATGGATTATCACATGAAAATTCATATGATCATCGGACCACATTCAATGAGATATGCAATACTGTGAAGATCAATGGCATGCCAGATCAATGGCAATGCTAAGATGTGGTTGAACTCTTTTCCAGAGAATAGTTTTATTGAGTGGGAAGCTGTGGTTACAAAGTTTCTGAACAAATACTTCCCACAGTCAAAGGTGAACAAAGGGAAGTAGGAAATATCTTCTTTTAGGAAGGGCATAGGTGAAACATTAGGTCAAGCGTGGGACAAATTTAAAAGCTTGTTGAGAAAGATGTCCACTCATGGTTTTGATGAACCTACAATAGTCATTCTATTCCTTGGGGATCTAAGCTCACAAACTAAATTGATGCTAGATGCCTCAACTGGAGGTAATATCAAGTGCAAGACTCCAAAGGAAGCCTATGAGTTGATTAAAAATATGGCTACAAATGATAATGAGATGCACAGTGAAAGAACTCAACTGCAATAAAAAGGAGTTCTACAAGATGCTCTGTTGGCACAGAATAAGATTATGACTCAATAGTTGGAGGCTCTAATGAAGAAAATCTCTCAATTACCAAACGAGTTGCAGAACGTTTCTCAAGTTCAACAACAACTTTGTGAGTTGTGTGGCAGAGATCATATTAATGGTCAATGTGCTATGCCAGAAGTTACCCAAGAGGAAGTCAATTTTATGGGTCAAGGTAATCAATTTCGTCAAAGTATTTACAACCAAGGATGGAAACCTCACCAAGTATGAGTGAAGGACAAGTTGAGCAATTCAATAGACCACAACAACAACAATGACAACAACAACCCTAATTATATGAAATAACTGCAAAGCTAGAAGATACACTCCAACAGTTCATGCAAGTGTCTATCTTCAATCATAAGAGCACTGAAGCTGCTATAAGGAATTTGGAGATACAGGTTGGCCAATTGGCTAAACAGTTGGAGGAGAAATCAGAAAAGCAGTTTGGGGCTAATACTGAAGTTAACCTTAAAGAGGAATGTAATGTTATTATGAGCATAAGTAGTGAGAGGTTGGAAGAGAGAAAAATAGAGAGAGAAGAAAAAGATGTGTTGAGTGAAGAAGAAGAAAGTGAATAGAGAAAATGTGAGGTTGAGAGGAAAGAAAAGGGAGAAAGAAAAGAAGAAGAGGGCGAGAGAAAAGAGAGAAAAATTGGGAAAGCTCTTCCTTACCCTAAAGATTACTCTAGAAAGGAAAAAGAGAGACAATTAGAGTGTTTTAAGGAGATGTTCAAAAAATTAGGGATTACTATTCCATTGATTGAGGCATTGCACCAAATCCCTGCATATGCAAAATTTTTTAAGAAGTCCCTCAAAAAGAAGAAATATTTAGATGAAGGAACAATTGAAGTACAGAGAATTTGTAGTGTGATTTTGCAGAAGACACTTCCTCCTAATTGGGGATTGTGATGTAGGCAAAACTCTAATTGATTTAGGGGATATCATCAATTTGATGCCCTTATTTGTGCTAAAGCAGATTGTTGATCTTGAGGTTAAACGTACTAAGATGGTGTTGCAAATGGCAGATATATCTACCAAGAATCCTTATGGTGTAGTGGAAGATGTTGTGGTCCAAGTTGACAAACTTAAATTCCTAGTGGATTTTGTAGTGATGGAGATGAGGAAGATCTGAAGATTCCTATCATTCTTGGAAGGCCATGCATGAAGATGATGACAAATTTCTGAACACCAAAAACGACGCCAAAAACTTGTAACCTCGGCAAGTGTGACCGAATCGTATCAAGTAATAAACTTGGTAAGACCAAGTATCGTTCTCCCAAAGGACTCACGACCTAGTTAGTTATATGACTTCTTGATTTAATAAACTTGGTAAGATCAGGTAGTAAACATGTATGCATGAGTTTTGACCAATGGAAAGAAGAACACAAACACTTGGAACGAATTATTTGGATGAGTATGTTGTTGGGCTAATCAATTTCATCTTATCCACTCTCATATATTTAGGAATTCATCATTCTTTTAATTAATGTTAATGTCACTCTCTAATTTACCTTAAACCCGATGTATCAGCGAAGAAAGCCTAATCATAATCACTAGTTTACAATGTCTTGTCTCCCTAGCAATTAATCATGCATTATAGTGAATAGAAGCTTAACAACAACCAACAATCATATTCCTATGTCTAGGTTTATACTACTGTTGGGAGAGTTTCCCCGGATCTAGATTTTACAGTATGTGTCCATATCAATAAAACCAATAATCATGACATCGAATGAGTTTAACAATGCATGCTTTGAGCAAAGAAGAAAAACCCTAACTAATGATGAAAGAAAGCATGTATCATAAATATGATGTTGAAACACAAAATTCCATATATAAGAGCTTCAAAAGATTACATTGATTCCCCAACAACAATACAAATTTTAGTTCACCATATTCATGGTGAAACTATATGAACAATAATAAAGGAATGAAAGACATAGAAAAACCCTAGAAAGAGAAGAGGAGAGTGGTCACCATCTCCAATTCTACCCCCAAGGGGTGAAAAGTGTGTTTTGCGTCTTCTCCAGCCAAAGATACAAACCCTAGGACATCCTAAAGCTTATATTATATTCTATAAAATACAGAAAAATAGGCCAAAGCCCATAAAAGTAACAGAAAACCGGTCCAAGCCCATTTACAATGGCGCTCAGCGGTATTTTACTGCTGAGCGGTATTAGTGCATAATCCATTTTGCCCCCCAACTACTGTTTTGCCTCTCAGCGATGATTTCGACACCTGAAAACCGCCGCTCAGCGTAAAATTACTGCTCAGTGCCACTCGGTCGCAACTTTTTCTACATTATGGTTGACTTTTCAGCATTCCGGTTGACTAGTTGACTTTTCTAGTTGACTGGTTGACTTTTCTGGTTTCTGGTTGACTTTTTAGCATTCCAATCATTCGGTAATTCAATTCTTCTTTCAAATCATTCAATTAGCCCACAAAATCAAGGGAATCTTGCACAAAACCATTAAATTCACCTTCAACTCTCTTATTCACAAAACTAAAGCAAAAATATGAGTTTAAGCTAGTTTCCAAGTCTTATAGGTTGCTTTTGGTATCAATTTTAAGCATAAAAATAACGGTTTTTCAACTGTTATCAAAAGACAACTAAGGTTGTCATCAATGTAGATGATGGAGTTCTAATTCTTAAAGACCAAGATGAAGAGGTGACTTTCAGTGTATTTAATGATGAGCAGCCGATTCAAGTGAAAAAGCCTAGTCCAAAAGCTACAAATGAAAATTTGTCAAAGACTAGTGTATCTAAGCAAGCTACTGACCTAGTTAAGGGAGGTAAGAATTTTTTCTTGTCACAAGTAGAGGAAGAGGAGAAAGAGATTAAAGAGAACATAGTTCACCAAGACTTGAAGTGTGAAGATGAAGAAGTCAAACCCAGAAAACCAGTCAAGTACAGGAACATGTTATGGGTTGTGAAGGAGATTAAAGTGAATGAAGTTATTGAGATTGAAGCTCCATATTCTAGAAGAGTCAAGAAGGTGAACAGGAAGTTGTTGAAGATAAGTTGGTGTGATGAAAGCAAGAGAAACACCAACATCAAAGCTTCAAATTGAGCATTATGGCGTTAGGCTCGTGATGTTAAACAAGCACTTGTTGAGAGGCAACCCAATATTTTTGAAAACTTTTATTTGTTTTTGTTTTGTTTGGTGTGTTTGATATTGTGTGATATTATTTAGTTTGCATTAGGGATGTTTTTGTTGGATGTATGGTTATGATGTGCATCAAGAGTTTAATTATTTTAAGTGTGAGATGTTAAGCTTGAGTTGGAAAGTGAAAAGTTTTCAAAGGGCAAAAATTTTAAAAGTTAAGGGTTGAAGCTGAGGGCCCCTACCTAAAGACAGTTAGGGCAAGCAAGAAAAGAGGGGAGAATAAGTACCACATTGCGCTCAGCGCCCTTCTGAGGGGCGCCCACCGCTAGTGATGAGGGTTACACACGTTGGGCTTTTGAAGCTCAGCGTCATTAGGCCCAACCCATTCTGTTAACCCTAAAGGGCATGATTCTACCCTCATTTGTCATTCTCACACTTTCTAGATACCTAAGACCTTTGCGTAGGGTTCTCTATCACTTTCCTCTTTCATCCCATTACTAAAAATCACCAGTTCCACTCTCTTTGATTCATTCCATCCATCAAGTTTAGGGTTTTTGGTGTGCTGTTCTTAGTGTCCATAAAAGTTTTAAGTTTTCACAAGCTCTATGTACATCTTTCAAAAGCTTTGATTACCATTCAAGTAAGCATCTTGCATTTGAAAGTTTTGATTTTTGATGTTTATGCATGATATGTTGTTGAATCTGTTGGTTAAACTGTTTGGAGAGGGGATATTGTTGAAAATAAATGTTGGGAAGCCCTGGATTGAAGGACAAAAGTGTCAAATGGTCATGCTACACTTTCGGGTATGGCGTTGAGGGCCCTCTAGGAGCTCAGCGCGGGCGTGGCTGGTGCATGGTGTTTGTTTTGTGTTCTGGTGGTTTTGATTATGTGCAAGTGCCGTTGAGGGCCCCGTGATTGGCCCTTAGCATTGGAGAAAAGTTTTTTTATGTTGATTGGTGCTTTAAATTTAAGATGCTTATGTTTGATGTGTTATGTTGAGAGTGTAAATTGTGTTATGAGCAATAGAAAGCATGTTTGTAAGTACTAGTGAGTATGTGTTGAATGAATTGATATTATAGATGACTCATTAATGGAATGTATTATGTATGTTTGTGGTGCAGGTATGGCTTCATCCTCTGGTAAGCGTATTAAGACCCTTACCTCCAAGACAAACAGAGGACAGAAGAGGAAAGAGAAAATATACTCTAACAAGTTCCTCTTGCATATGCATGAGAGGCACTTTCAGATAGTGCAAAACAGGAGGTTGTTGATGGAGAGAAATATGGGGTTAATACCTACCACGACACCTGAGTTTGAGAGGGAGCTTGAAAGAAAGCAGTGGGAGAACTTAGCTTCTTATCCATCACCTACCAACAAAGTTGTGGTGAAGGAGTTTTGTACAAATGCAAGGGCATTCAGTGCTAGTCATGAGGCATATACAAGCTATGTGAGGGGAAAAAGAATACCCTATGATGTTGTCACAATCAATAGGTTTCTTGGTGCTGAATGGACAAAGGAGCAATGTCGGTTTGCTCTAGCAATAGAGGAGGATATTAATTATGCTGATGTGGAGGGGACTTTGTGCATGTCAGGTGGCTAGTTCCAAAGGAATAAGAATGACACGCCAATTCATATTAGGAGGTCTTACTTAACTCCTTTGGAAAAATATTGGATGTCATTCCCTCATGCCAATATCCAAACTTGTTCACATGTATCAAACATCACCACAAATAGAGCAGTCTTCCTCTACTATGTCCTCAGAGGTTTAAATATTAATGTGGGGCAAATAATAGCAGATGAGATCAAGCACTGTGTCCATGATGTGAGCAACATATCACCTCTACACCTCCATTTGAACGGCCAAGGAAGGAGATTGATGCCTCCTATTACACCCAGTACTGTATGCTGGATGAGGCAGGAATCCCTATGCCAGCACCACAACCTCCTAGGCCTCATAGGAGAGAACCACAATAGGCTGAGTAGGATCAGGCCCAGGATGCTGCTCCTTTCCAGATGAAAGACATGTATATGTCTCTAATGGAGTCCAGGATGGAGGCATTGTACAGAGGAGAACAAGCGTTATTGATGACCCTAACTTCTGCCTTTCCTAAGAGACAATTCATGTCTCAAAAGGACTTCATGGCCCATGTTGCATGGTCTACTGATCCAGCTTAGGCTAGTGGAGGAACTGGGGCATCCGAAGCAGCTGCTATGGAGGAGGTTATTGATGATGAAGAGGAGGAAGAAGATGAAGATGAAGAGGAAGAAGAAGAGGAAGATGATGAGGATGATGAGGATTCTGATAAGCTGTTGTGCTTGATCGCATCTACTGATGGAAGCTATTATATCAGGATTTTTCTATTGCTTTATTTTTATGCATTTGTGAACTATGAAGTTGTTTAATATGTATTGTACTTGGCTAATGAAGTATGCTTAAATGGTTTGGCTAATGAAGTATGCTTAAATGGTTTGGCTAATGTGTTTGTGATGAGTAATATTGTCTCGTGTTGCTTTATTGCATTGATTGATGTTGAGATGATGCATGGTCTAGTCTTATAGACAAGTGGTTGCTCATGATTTTGATTGTTAGAAACTGATGCATGATTAATTTGCTAGGCAGGATGTTATTGCATTGTGGAACATGATTGAACCTGTGAGAGTTTGGACTCCAGAGTCTTTGATTGATTGAATGCTACTACTTTGGAAGCATGATTGATTTTTCCTAATTTTCTATGATTGAACCACTTGCTTGCTTGTTACACATGATCAAGGCCATGTTTTCTTCTCCCTTAGAGTCAATGTCAATAAGTGAGCCTAACAAAGAAATATGTTTCTCTTTACCCTTTGAACCTTGAGCCTAAATTATAAATTTGAGAAAAACCTTTTTGAAATCCTTTCCTTGAGTTGAGTAGAATATGTTATATGGTAATGGAGAATGGTTCAAGTTTGGGGTTGTGGGAAAGAAAAAGAAAAAGCAAAAGAAAAAGAAAAGAGAAGAAAAGAAAGAAAAGTAAGCTCAATGAAAGGAAAGTTGGGAATGAATTGAAGATTGGTTTCTCACATAAAAGAAGAAAGAGAGTTGATTGTTAATGTGAATAAATGAATTATGCACTCTTTTAACTCAAGGAACTTTGTTGTCTAGAAAAACCAATTTTCTTCTTAGCAGACCTCAATTCAAGCCTCAAAATGTCGTTGTGATGATAACTTGCTTGTGAGTGTGTTTGATATGTGGTTAAATGAAAGACAAAGTTGATTCATGTGACATTGTGATGGTAGAGTACAAGAGTGTCACCTCACTATACACTTTTGAGTTCTTGAGTGAAACACTATAGGATAACATTCTTGCTTGGCTGTTGATCATTCATGAGTACACATCCTGACTGATATTTTTATGATAAGTAGTTTTGAGTGATTACTTGTCTTAGAAGAAAGTGCTTTGTGATATGTCGAACCATTGAAGTGTTGTTTAAGCTGAGTTACATGTTGTTTTGCTTGAGGACAAGCAAAGTTTCAAGTTTGGGGTTGTGATAACGGTTGATTTCTGTTAATATTTTTTTTAATCTCCAGAAACGAAACCACAAATTGTTGATGGATCGACAATTGCACTGAATCGAACAAGTAATATAAAATGGTGAGACCAAGTATCGTATCCCTGAAGACTCTCGACACTAAACAATTGTGTGACAACTTAATTAATTAAGACTTAAATATAACGAGATTGTTGGTTTCAAATGCAAAGACATAAAATTAAATATGAATGCAAATTGATCAATAGTAGAGTAACTGATGCGGCTATCGCGACCCATCAAATTTGATGTGCACATAAGAATGCAATATAATGCTAGGAAGTGACTCCTAGGTCGTCTCTCAAGGACCAAATGTGGTTCGAGACTTAGGTCAAACACGTAGTAGGGGGGTTTGAAAGTGCTTTTGCAAGGAAAATTAAATTAAATTAAAATTGGAAGTAAAAGACAACTAAACAAAATTAAAAGCATTGAATGAAAGCAGAAAACCGAACGGTTCTAACAATAAGTGTTAAAACTGAACGATGCTATGAAGGACCGTACGGTCTGAAGCAATGACCGAACGGTGGACTATAAATTGCATAGTAGTAAAAACCGAACGGTCAAACATGAAAACTGAACGTTCTCTAAAGAAATTAAAGAGGAAATGAGCAAACATGAAAGTTGAACAGTAACGAAAGCAAAAGATGAAAGGGGTCATTCGGTCTCTAACAGACCGATCGGTATTACAGTGTAAAAGCCGAACGGTAATAAAGCAAGACAATGGAAATGAGATTGAAAACTAAACTAAAATCATAAAAAGCTCAAAACGTTGCAGAAATGCAGAAATGAAGCAGAAAATGCAATGAACAATAAATTAAACTAGTAGAACTAGAATGAACATGCAGAGCTGGTATGAAGAAAAACAAATTGAACACAACTAGAAAACGTAAATAAAAAAAAACAGAGGCTGCAGTGAAATTAAGCTGAGAAACATAAAGGGACAAAGTTGAAAACGTGAAATGGAAGCTAAAATCTAATAGAATTAAAATGCACAATTGGACATAACTAATGGAACTGGATGAAACGAATTAAGCAGAGACGTGACTCCAAGCAAATTGGAAAATGAAACTAATTGGATCCAAAATCTGAACGTGAAAATGGGATTGGAAAAGAAAGGCAATGCGTAGATGAAAATGAAGATTCAACAACATAAAATGAAGAACGTAAAGTGGAAATTGCAATTAAAAACAGAGGAGATTCAATACATGAAGATAAAAAGTGAAAACAAACAAAACCTCCCCAAACGGAAGGAGGAAAAAGATGTTCCCCAGAAAACATAAGTGACGGCACGAAGACTTAGGTCAAATAAAGGTGAATTTTGGGGTATATGGACCCCAAAACACAAAACTGCCCATGACCTAAAATTTGGATCCCATGTCCTAAGGTTCGATGTGGCCACCCTTTTGATGTCTCAGAACGTGCTTCAAATACTAATGCTGCTGAGTTCTCTGGTCATCTCATTTGATCGTTCGGTCATTAAAGGCTCCCACCGTTCGGTCAACAATGGTCTACAGGCTGGTGTGCAGTGCAGTCTTTACAAGGCCGTTCGGTCAAGAGCAATTGCTGAGACCGTTCAGTTACTACAAAATCATTCCCGTGCTCGGCTATCCAGTGTAGGCTCTCAATAGCCCGTTCGGTCAAAGCTTCTGGGACCGCTCGATTCATGGTGCTTGACCATTATATTCAACAGTGCTCAGGAGATAGTTTCTCGTTCTGTGTAGACCTCAACAGACCGCTCGGTCTGACGCACTTTGTTAGATCATTGTCAAGACTCTCATGCAGCTTCCAAGACCGTTCCATCATCCACTCTGACAACAGGTTTTTTCTGTTCGGTTCTATGAAGCTCAGCAATTCTATTCAATAATGCTCAACTGGTAGCTGACCGTTCGGTGGAGGCTTCCAGGAAGGCTCTCAGCTTGTTTGGTGCAGACTTTGACAGGTCGTTCGGTCACATCTTTGACAGACCGTTCGGTCAATACTATGGTCAGACCCTTCGGTTATACAGACCTTAACCGTTAGGTTCTGGCATTACGTTCAAACCTTTTCTCAACTTTTCAAAAGTGATTGTCCTGCAATTTATAATTGAAATAATTAAGCTCAAACAATTCAAATTAATTAAAATAAGAATTATTCTTGAAATTAAGCCAAAATAGTGAAAATGAGATAAAAATGGAGAATTAAACGCAATTCACTAACAAAATATGGTGCGGAAATCTGAATGTATAATGAAGAATTGTGACTCAGCAAAATAGACCACACTTAGTCTTTTGCACTCCTGGGCAAAATCAAGACGCAGAACAAGGAACCATTCTAAATACCTCAAGAGAGTGACACAATCTTTAGGAAACAACAAGAAAAAGACACCAAAGACACAAAGCAGATTTACACAATCCTCAATGATTCTGGAAAAAAGAAAAGGAGTAGACAACATCCATCATACAGGTATCAGAGAAAGCACATACTCATCGAAATCATTCAAGCAATTCAAAACATGGCAAAATAATGAATCAACGTAAGAGGTGAATCAAAAGCAATAGAACCTCACAGATGCACTATCAGTGTTTCTCTCAAGTGTCTAGGGTAAAAAGAAATTCAACTAAATGCACTCAAGAAAGCAAGCAACAACAAACTTGGCAAGCCTCTAATATCAACTCTCAAAACAAATGCATGTTCAAATCAAAAGGTCTTTTCTTGGATATAATGGGGCCAAGGATAAGGGAGGATATAATATGGATGAGAAGCTACAAACCAAAAAGAATAGAGGAGCAATGAGGAATAAGTGTGTAAACACAGTGAAATCACACCCAACCTCTACTTCAATCCTCTTCTCGACTCCATTATTTACAATTTTTTTTTCTCATTTTTCTGTATTTTTTTTCATCTTGTCTCTTTTTCTTTTCTCTATTTAGGACTCAACTGTAAAAGACAAGATACACAACATATTTACAAAAAAATGAAACAAGAAGAGGAATCAACTAGCCAATTCATTAAATCCCCAAGAAGACCACACTTGTTCCCAAGACACTTCCAAAGCTCCAAAATTCCCTAAGGTTAAGGTAAACATGGTTTTTCACTTAAGGGTGATTAATGAGCTTGGAAACAAAGAGCAGGGGAAAAAGCATAGGCTCAAAGGGATATCAAAGGATCAAAACAAGGGAGGCTTATTTGGATAGAGAGGCTCAAGAACAAAACTGCCTTTATCACTTCCAAACATACATATCCATCAAGAATTTTCAAAAAGAGTCAAGCCAAGGCATATGTGCAAGCAATCAAGAGATACATCACACAAGAAAGAACATAAAGTGGCTCAAATCTCATATAGGGTATTTGTCACAATCAATTGAACCTCTCAAACATCATAATCATCTTCCCACGCAAAGAAAAGCAAGAGTTTCAAACCATAAGTATCAATCAAGTGAAGTGAAAGACGAGTCTACAACTTAAACAAAATCCAGAAATGAAGAGAATCATGCAAAACTGTATACAGGACACGGCAAAAACAACCTAAAATAGAAAAAATTTAACAAAGAAAACAAAAATTAACAAAGAAAAATCAAATTCTCCCCCAATAGACCATGCTTAAACTACACAGTGTCCTCAATGTGTCACAAGCAATAAGATCAGAAATTAGAACAGTGAACAAATCATGGACAAGTGCAATACAAGTGGGGAAAGGGGGGGAAGGGAAAAGAAAAACTCCCCCAGTCATGGTGGTAGTTGCCAATTTTGGACTATCAGGTAGATGTCTTCCACCATTGGATCCAGCAAGGAAGTTTTGAGGAAGAACTGCTTCATCCTCTAGATTTGATCGAGCAGGGAAATGTCTTCCACAGTTGGATCTAAGAAGTGATTGTTGATGAGCGGGTTCAGCTAGTGCCTATTGATCCTCAAATTGTTATGTATATAAACACCTTTTGCTTTCACTGTGGGTGCATGTTGGTCAAATTCATGTGTACCTCCTACAATAGGGTTAGAGCAATGTGGCTCCAAAGAAATGACATGCAGAGGTATAACACCCAATCCCAATGTAATAGGCTGAGCCTCAAATATACTCTCAGAACATGAATCACTTTCAAATTTAGAAACAATATCAACAACAGGCTCAGATTCATGTTCAGTGCATGGATAAGAAGTATTCAGATAGGATGGCAAAAGTTGTTTCTCATCATGCAAAGAGTGGAAATAAAAAACATGCTCATCAACATCATAATTATCAACATACCCCTCATCAGCATAATCCTTAAAAGCATAATCATCAACAACATAATCAAATTGAGGTATATTTACCTCCACTTCCTTAAAGATAGGTAGAGTTATGGTAGATGAAAATGGTCTACTTGGCTCAAAATTGTTGCTTATACCTGCCTGGTCCTTACTGAAACTACATGTTCTCTTGTTAAAACAGAAGGTTCTGCATGGTCATCTGCTCCAACAACTTCTGCAATGTAGGCTCAGAAGTAGAAGGCTAATGAGCTATTTGGGCAGGCTCATAAAGCTGCAACTATTGTTGTTTCTAGACTAGGGAGGCATACAAGTACTCTAGAATAGTGGTTCTGGATAATGATGTTGTTGTGAGGTACCCTGCCATCCCAAGTTAGGATCATTCCACCCAGGATCATTGTTGTAACCATATTGCATAGGGGAGAATTCGCTCATAAACTAATGCTCAAGATCCTCCCAACTGATAACGAATCTTGGAGGAAGACAATATTCCCAATCTTTCGCTGCTCCTTGTAATGAGTGTGAAAATGCTCTTAAGAAAATGTGATCATCCGGGACATCTGGAGGTTTCATTGCAGCGCAAATGAGATAAAACTTCTCCAAATGTTTATGTGGGCATTCACCTGCAAAACCATTAAATTGGGGCAGCAAATGTATTAGTCCAGTGTTGAAAACGCAACAAATATCCTCCTCATCAAGTGGAACCGGATCCCAAGGAGCACTCTCAGGAGTTAGATGATGAGTCATATTGTTCTCAACATAGAAATCAGCAGCATATCCATGAGGACTATACTCGGAGTTAGATGTAGAAGGAGAATCATAATCATAGGCACAGGTAGAAGAAGTAGTTTTCATAAAATCAAAATAGGTAGACATGGAAAAAGAAAGGGGAAAGAAAAAGAAAATGCTCAAAATTATGAAACAAATAAAACACAACACAATTAAACACGCAACACGCACACACAAAACAAAACATCACATCACAACACAAGACAAAACACAACACACACTAACACAACAAAGACCTAAGACCGAACCGTTGGTCCCCGGCAACGGTGCCAAAATTTGATGCTCCTATCTGGGCTTATCAAATTTGATGTGCACATAAGAATGCACTATAATGCTAGGAAGTGACTCCTAGGTCGTCTCTCAAGGACCAAATGTGGTTCGAGACTTAGGTCAAATACGTAGTGGGGGGGTTTGAAAGTAAAAAATTAAAATTGGAAGTAAAAGACAACCAAACAAAATTAAAAGCATTGAATGAAAGCAGAAAACTGAAAGGTTCTAACAATAAGTATTAAAACCGAACGGTGCTATGAAGGACCGAACGGTGGACTATAAATTGCATATTAGTAAAAATCGAACGGTCAAACATGAAAACTGAACGTTCTCTAAAGAAATTAAAAAGGAAATGAGCAAACACAAAAGTCGAACGGTAGCGAAAGCAAAAGATGAAGGGGGTTGTTCGGTCTCTAACAGACTGATCGGTATTACAGTGTAAAAGTCGAACGGTAATAAAGCAACATAATGGAAATGCGATTGAAAACTAAACTGAAAGCAGAAAAAGCCGAACGGTTTCTAACAATGAAGCATGTTAGAGACCGAACGATATTTATTTAAAACCGAGCGGTCTAAATGAAGAAGCTCAAAACGTTGCAGAAATGCAGAAATGAAGTAGAAAACTCGATGAACAGTAAATTAAACTAGTAGAACTGGAATGTACATGCAGAGCTGGAATGAAGCAAAACGAACTGAACACAACATGACTCCAAGCAAATTGGGAAATGAAACTAATTGGATCCAAAATCTGAACGTGAAAACGGGATTGGAAAAGAAAGGCAATATGCGTAGATGAAAATGAAGATTCAACAACATCAAATGAAGAACGTAAAGTGGAAATTACAATTAAAAATAGAGGAGATTCAAGACATGAAGATAAAAAATGAAAACAAACAAAACCTCCCCAAAGGGGAGGAGGAAAAAGATGCTTCCAAGAAAACGTAAGTGACGGCAGGAAGACTTAGGTCAAATGAAGGTGAATTTTGGGGTATATAGACCCCAAAAGACAAAACTACCCATGACCTAAAATTTGGATCCCAAGTCCTAAGGTTCGATGTGGCCACCCTTTTGAAGTCCCAGAACGTGCTTCCAATACTACTGCTGCTGAGTTCTCTGGTCATCTCATCTTACCGTTCGATCATTAAAATCTCCCACCGTTCGGTCAACAATGATCTACAGGCTTGTGTGCAGTGCAGTCTTTACAAGGTCGTTCGGTCAAGAGCAATTGTTGAGACCATTCGGTTACTACAAAACCATTCCCGTGGTCGGCCATCCAGTGTAGGCTCTCAACACTGCGTTCAGTCAAAGCTTCTAGGACCGTTCGGTTCATGGTGCCTGACCATTATATTCAACAATGCTAAGGAGATAGTTGCTCGTTCGGTGTAGACCTCAACAGACCGCTCGGTCTGACGTATTTTGTCAAACCGTTGTCAAGACTCTCACGCAGCTTCCAAGACCGTTTGGCAAAGCCTTTAGAGAACCGTTCGGTGAAGTAGTAGACCGTTCGATCATCCAATCTGACAACATGTTTTTGTCGTTCGGTTCTATGAAGCTCGGCAATTTTGTTCAACAATGCTCAGCTGGTAGCTGACCGTTCGGCGGAGGCTTCCAGCAAGGCTCTCAGCTCGTTTGGTGCAGACTTTGACAGGTTGTTCAGTCACATCTTTGACAGACTGTTCGATCAAGACTATGGTCAGACTGTTCGGTTATACAGACCCTAACCGTTCGATTCTGGCATTACGTTCAAACCTTTTCTCAACTTTTCAAAAGTGATTGTCCTGCAATTTATAATTGAAATAATTAAGGTCAAATAATTCAAATTAATTAAAATAAGAATTATTCTTGAAATTAAGCTCAAATAGTGAAAATGAGATAAAAATAGAGAATTAAACACAATTAACTAACAAAATATGGTGCGGAAAGCTGAGTGTATAATGAAGAGTCTTAACTCATCAGTAACACAAAGATGAACGGAGGTTGTTTATAAACTGAGATGAGTATGTTGTTAGGGTTTGATTTCACCAAGTTTACTCTCATGTATATAAGAATTCTTCTTTTTACATTAATATTAACGTCACTCACTAAATTACTTAGAACCCGATCCCTCGACGCAATAAGTTTGCTTTAATTCCTAGTCGTGGAATTCCTAGCGTTCCTAGAAAATTAAGTCTGAAGATCAAGAGCTTAAAACGACCAAGTACTCATACCCTCATCCCTGAGAAATATTACCCTTGGGATAATACAACAAGAACATGAATTGTAAGGAACCTCCCGACACTCATTCAATTCATAAATCATGCTACTAAATGAGTTAAATAGAGCAAACATTGAAATAGATGAATTCCTTAATAATTAATGAAAAGTATATAAATTAAGAATTAATTAAAATACATGAGAGTTCACAAGGTTACATCATTTCCCAATAACAAATAGAGTTTAGTTCCCCATAAACATGGAGAAACTATATGAATAATGGAAAAGCATGAGATAGTGAAACCCTAAAAGTAGAAGAGGAAGCTCCCGCCTCCAGATCCACCTTTAGAGAGTAGAAGAGTGTGTTGTTGTGTTGCTCCAGCCAGAGATATCAAACCTAGAGCGCTTGGGTCCTTTAAATGGAGTTGGGATAGAGTAGAAACAAGGTCCGGTCCAAAAGAGTCGAATTAGAGCAAAAATTGGGCCGGATCTGCAACAGGCGACGCTTGGTGATGAGTCAATATTTTTTTGATTTCACTTAGTTTATTGTACCAGATTTAATTCGAGAAATATGCTTAATTGCCCAGTATTTTCCCATTTTTACTAATTGTGCTTAATTTGATCGGAAATTCTTATTTTAACTCATTTGAATTATCTGAGCTAATTATTTTCATTATTAATTGCAGGGAAAATTTTGGAAATAATACAAATTAGGACATTTGAAAAAATATTCATCTACACACTATGTTATTTAATTGGAAGAAGTTGCATTGCTTTATTTTGTGTGTTGAAGTGGAAAAAAATGGAAAAGATATTTGGTTCATGAAGCTTGGTTTCAGTTTGGTTGCTGGAAACAAAGTAATCCACGATTTTGGTGTGCAGCATCTCACATAAAGAAGGAAGAGGGAAGTGGCCACATGGAAAAGAAGGTAACAGCCTATGTGGTCCATCCACCACCAACAAAGTCATTTTCTTTGGAAAAGAGAAGCAAGCATGTCCATGATGGCACAAGTTTTATTTAGTTCACATTTTGAGGTGCTTATCATAGCTGGACTAGCACATGGCACACGGCCCGCAAGCATATTAATGGAAAGAGGGGGGCCACCACTTGATGAAAATTCATGGTTTTCTTTATGGCAAGGGCAGCCCATGTGCAATGAATGGGGAGACGCGGACAACATCAACACGAACCTGGTCCAACATCAAGGCACCACGCGTCCAGCAATGAAGGGGGTGCACTGTCCAGTAAGGCCCACCACGGCCCAAGGCAGGAGAAGACCTTCAAGCTTGGAGGGATGCAGACGTAAAGCAGCAGCAACACACAACCAGCTGGCCCAATAGTTTGGAGGTGCTTCACGGTCATGCCCCAGCAGCTTAGAAGGAGGGCAACACACGGCCCTTGTGGCTGACGTGTTCAGCAGCGGGGATGAGGGTTTAAGAAAAACCTGTGGAGCTATATGAAAGGGGGTCTCGGCTGGGAGAGCCAAGGGCCAGTCGTTACTTTTCTTCTTGGCTGGACGAGCGAAGGGAGGCCGCCATTTACACGTTCTTTTGGATTGGAGATGTAGGAGCTGTTGCACGTTGAGCTGGATGCAGCAGCGATGCTGGTTCATGAGGGGAGAGACAGACATAAGGAAGCGTGGAACTTTTATTTTTTTTTCTTCTTTTGGGTTTAAGAAATTAGCCGCCACTCTCTCGGATGGAGTTTTAGAGGCTTTTGCTTTGAACGTTTTATGGAGCTTTTGAATGGTATTCACGGAAGCATTTTTTTTGAATGAAAGCTTTTACGCTATTTTATGGATGAAAAAGTGTTACTTTCTATGATGCTTATTATTACACATGGTCCTTTGCGTTTCTCTTGGTTCAAGCATTTTATTTATTGAAATTTTCATTCTATCAATTAAAACCCAGCATTGTCCCATCACGATGATTGCTTAGAAATGAAAAGTGCATCCCATTTGTGAGCAGCAGACACGTCCCACGGAGAGGGGATTTTATTTCATCTTTTGGCTTGTTTTCAATGAAAGAAAAGAGGAGTTGTTTTCACTTTGGGATATGCAAAAGTTGTGAGTAATGTTTAGGAAGAAGTGTCACGTGAAATGGTAGAAAAAGTTTATGTTTTCTTATTTCTTTTGTCTTAGGATATTTTACATTATATGTGGAATTGCTTGTCATCTTTTCAATTGAGTGTTAAATTTTAATAGACCAAATTGTGTTGGGATATTTGTTTATTGTAGAGTTTGGTTTAATATTTTCTTTTACTTTAATGTTATATATTTTGTTCGGTTGTGATATTTTAGTTGTAATGTTAGCTTAAGTAAGTTATGTTGGTCATTAGAGATATTACATTGCTTTCTTGAGATTTTCGGACTGTTCTTGTGTTTATTCTGCTTTGCTTATTGGTGTTTTAATTTAGTTCATTTGAATCACAAAAACACTTTCAAAACCCCCCACTACGTGTTTGACCTAAGACTCGAACCACATTTGGTCCTTGAGAGACGACCTAGGAGTCACTTCCTAGCTTATACTGCATTAATTTTGCAATCAACTTTTGTGTGAGGTGTGACCCTCCCAACACTTGGGCGCCCCATTTAGGGCCCTCGGGCGGTGGACGTCGATTTCCGCAAGGCTTGAGCCTCCAATTTCGCCCAAGCTTTTGGGTTCGACGCCTGGGCGGCCTAGGGAGCCGGGTGGTGGATGTCGATTTTTCCACGCTCAAGCCTCCTACAGGTCACCCAAGCTTTGTGCGATTTCCTCTTCTGGTTGTTTTCTAAGCCTTTCTGAGCTCTATATCCTTAGCTCTTCATCTCTGCTTCCTGTATTAACTCATTTTCTATCAAAACTAAGGGAATTAGTCATAAAATCATCAAATTCAACCTCAACTCTCTTATTCACACAACTTAATGAAAACTCATGAGTCTAAGAAAGTTTCTAAGTCAAAATGGGTGCATTTAGTATCAAAATTACATCACAGATAATGATATTTTAAACTATTATCAATTTCACCGTTAATTGGGATTAAATTTGATAATAAATGAACCCTTTTTGACTTAGAAACTTGCTTGTTCTCTTATTTTTAGATTATTTTGGTGAATAAGAGAGTTGAGGTTATACTTGAAGATTTTATCACTAAATTCCCTTGATTTTATAGGAAACTGGGATAAATTGAAAGAGGAGTTAAATTGTGACGAAGTTGGAACTTAGAAAGGTGTTAACACTCGGCAAGTGTACCGAATCGTATCAAGTGATAAACACAATGGTAAGACCAAGTATCATTTCCCAAAGGACTCACGGCCTAAATAGTTATGTGATTTCTTGATTAAATTAGACTTGTAAACAAAATCATTATGTTTGAATTGCGGAAATAAACATGAATGCAAGTTTTGATCAATTGGATTGAAAGATGCAAAAGTGATTGATGTAAAATATGAATGATTATGATGTTGGGGTTTTCGATTCATCCTATCCACTCTCATGTATTCAAGAATTCATCTTTTTTCATTAATGTTAATGCCACTTTCTAATTTACCTTAAACCCGATGTCTCGGTGAAGAAAGCCTACTCCTAATCACTAGTTTACACTGTCTTGTCTCCCTAGCAATTATTCATGCAATACATTCGCACAGAAGCTTAAAGGCAGTCAATCCTCCTATCCCTATGTCTAGGTAATATTGCTTCTGGGAGAATTTCCTCAGTTCTAGATGTACTTATATGTGTCCATACAAATAACATCAATGATCATGCAATTGAATGAGTTAAACTAAAGCATGCATAGAGTATAGAAGGAAAACCCTAACAATTAATGAAAGAAAGCATATAAATTAAAGAATCAATTCAATACATGAGAGTTTCAAAGGATTACATCGGTTCCACAACAATAATGAAAGTTTAGTTCAGCATAGACATGGTGAAACTAGATGAAAAACAATGAAAGAATGAAAGATAGAACCCTAGAAGTTGAAGAATAGAGCTTGAGCATCCAAAATCCTCCTCCAAGGGGTGAAGAAAGTGTGATTTTGCCTCTTTTTGTCCAAAGATACTAACCCTAATTCGACTAAAACCTTATATAGTTTCCTAAAAATTATAGAAAATAGGCCCAAGCCCAAATAAATGGCACTCAGTGGCACTTTTGCCGCTTAGCAGTAAGTGCGGGTCTTCAGAATTAACGCTCAGCTGCAGTTTTGGTCCTCAACGGTGACTGCAGGACTTCAGAATGCCGCTCAGCAGTAAAATTGGCACTCAATGGTGACTGTGGCTCTTCTTTTGTGCACTTTCACTTCCTTTTCTATGTCCAGCTCCTTACTACTTGAACTTCTTTCATCTAATTCATCTTAGTTCCTGTGAAAATAAAGAAAACCAAGCATAAAACCCATCCAGCTCTCTTATTTCCGAAACATAAGCAAAAGCATGATTCCAAGCTAATTTCTAAGTCATAAAGGTTGTCTTTAAAGTCAAAATTAAGTATAAAAATTATAGTTTTTCAACTTTTATCAAAAGGACAGAAAGAGCACTAGAAGAGAAGGCTGCAAAAGGTCACAGGACGCTTGGGCGCCCTTTTCTGGGGCCTTGGGCGCAGATTGTCTTGCAATCATGCTTGGATGCCATCTTCTGGACCCTTAGAGCTAGACTTCATTGTTTCATGCCTGGGCGCCCTTCCTGGGGTGCTGAGCGCCAATCTTCATGTAATGTTTCACGCCTTAGCGCCCTTCTTGTGGCGTTGAGCGCCACTCCTCTCGCAAGCTCTCTGGTCTCCCTAAGTAGGGCGCAGAGTGGTGACAATGCTGGCCCATGATCCAATTCAGTTGTATATAAAGGCGTGGACATCCTAGAGGAAGTATCTTTTGACAGAAGTGACATAAATGCATATTTTTCCAACTCCCTGGAGGCAGAAGTGGATGCGGAAGCTCTCCTCTTCGGTTTTTAGGGTTTATCTTTGATTCTCATTCCATTGTTCATATAGTTTCTCCATGACAAGGGGGAACTAAATTCAATTTGTTGTTGGGGGATGGTGTAACCTTGTGAACTCTCAATTGTTATATGCTTCTTTCATCAATTGTTAAAGATTTTCTCCTTTGCTTTATGCTTGTTATGTTTTGATCATTCATGGCATGATTTTATGGTCTTCTTTGTTATTGGGAAATACCTAGAAACCACAATTTGGAGAATTTCTCCCAAAAGCAATATTGCCCAGGGATGGGGAAAAGAGGTTTGGTTGTCTTAAGCTTCTAATAGTAATGCAGAATTAATTATTAGGGATGCAAGAGATTGTGGTCTATGAATTAAGGATAGGCTTTCTTTGCCGAGGGATCGGGTTTTAATTAATTTAGAAACTGACGTTAATAATTGAATGAAGAAGATGAATTCTTATATGCATGAGAGTTAACTAGATGAAATCTAAACCCCAACAACATATTTATCTCATAATTACAATATCATTAATTCGTCTTTGTGTTTTTCTTCAATTGATCAAATGTGCGTTCATAGTTAATTTATTGTTTTTGCATTCAAAACCCTAAATTGTTCTTAAAAGTATTAATTAGTTAAGTAATTACATGATTGTTTAGTGTCGTGAGTTTCTTGGGAAATGATACTTAGTCTTACCAATTATTATTACTTGATACGATTCGGCACACTTGCCGAGGTCTTAACAATGACATTATCCACCACAAAAGTCGAGTATGTTGCAGTTGGAAGCTGTTGTGCTCAATCTGTTTGGATCAAAAGTCAACTAGAAGACTATGGTATATCATCAGATCATATTCATTTAAAATGTGATAACACAAGTGTTCAATAAATTTGACTAAAAATTTTGTTCTTCACTCCAAAACTAAGCATATTGAAATAAGGCATCATTTCATAAGAGACCACATCCTTAAGCGTGAAATTAAGGTTGAATATGTAGATACCTTACATCAAAGCACTAAGAAACTGAAGCTTTGTCATGATCAACACTTCAAATGACTTCAACTTTTTCTAGCACATTTGTTGACTCAGAAGGTGCTGCACGTGACTTTGATTGGCCTTTAGTGGTAGAAGTCAATCCTAATTCCTCTCTTTGCTCTAAGTGATTGCCCTTTTTCTGACAGGATCATCTATATCGTGAAGCACACAAATACAATTATCACACAACCGAAATCAATTGATATTAAAAGGATGAAAGGAGAGAAAATACTAACCTCCAAATACAATTCCCAAATACTACTTTCCGGTTGCAAAAATTAAACCACGGTAACTTCTGTCACCTGGGTGGAACAAAAGCAATTTGTAGAAAGGCAAACCAAAAATGGTTCTCTAGATGAGGAAAGAATAGAGGAAATGGTACCACAATGGCTATTTTACCATTTAAGCATCTCTTCTTCAGTAAAGAGAGGAAACCATCACTGGCATCAATTGACTGAGACTAATCTTTAGAGACACTAAGCTAAACTTTTTCCCGCTTTTGTTTTACAAATTTTCGAGCTCCTAGTGCATCATTGCTCTCCATTTCACTGTCACTTTCTTCCTGTCAAATTTGAGTCCAGAAAATGATAACTCGCAAATGCATGCTACAAATTCTTTTAAATATTCAATAATTTATTAAGTTTAAAACTTTGTAAATATTAAATATATTTAACTTTAAGACTAAATATTTAATTAACTAAAAAAGATCGCATACCACAATTAAATATAATCCAAACTAAACAAATTCTATGTCATTTTTCAATATTATATATATCATAGTCAGATTTTATTATTGTTATAGTTTTTTTTAATGATGATACTAATACAAATTATATTTACTATTTGAAACGGTGCACTATAATAAAATAATTAAATATTAACTAATTTAGAAATAAAAAATAACAAGTTATTATATCTAACCTAAATACTATTTTATAACCTAAAAATTATTAGTATCTAAAATATATAGTTTCTATTATTAATAAAAAATTATAATTACTTTATGAATTAGAATATTTAACATTAACTATCAAAATTTTCATTACTTTCTGTTGTTAGATTCTAAAATTGTCACAAATTTAAAATCTAATAATAAAAAAGTAACTAATATCTTATAAACTAATCTTATAAATTAATTTAAACTCTAATTCAGCCAATATAACATACCATGAAAAAGGGAGCAAGAAAAAAGGTGTAATTAGACAAAAAAGAACACAGCTTTGCAAATATTAATATGTTCCAATAAATATAAAGATAAATGCAAATCCAAAAGTGAGCATGAAAAAATACATGAATTGTAACATCGCTATGAAAAAAGAAATTGAAAGATTATAATATAACAAGGGATGTCATGGCAAATAATGAGAATAGGATTTTGAATAAGTTTTCAATATGATAGTTTCCCCCTTCTTTCTAGCAAAACATATCTACCAGAAAAAACAACTTTGAACTTATCAGCACATTGTTGTGATCAGTCATCATTGCTATGAGGCCAACAACAGAAGTCGTGCTTCTAGCAAAGAGAGGTATGCCTGTAGATTACAACTTGTAGTTTCAATTACACTTACAAAAAGATCTACACAACATTAATAAATCAATTTGTGATAGCAAAAAGCAACAACTTGTACTAATATAATGATTACAGGTTATCCTCTTGTCACTCCCACTATCATGTGCCTGACAATGATTACAGATGGAGGAAAATTCAGGGTCTGAAACCTAATCTAAGATAAGATTATTCAAATATACAAAATGATTTCCAACTTTTGTTACTGACATTGCTGATTTGATAATTACAAAGGCCATGGCAGACTCTATTAGTGGTTTGGAGCAACCTCTAGTTCTGTGGATTGAGTCGTAGTTCTTCTGACCAGTAGCCAACCATTACATTTATGATTTGCACAATCAGCTCAGAGTCTCTTTTCGAGCGGTTCCCTTCATTCTGCCAACCAAAACATTAACTCTATCTTCAACCCACAACCATCTTCCTCCTACACCCCTACACCATGCACCTCAAACGTTAGCACCACCCAGACCCGAGAAAGCTCTACCACAACCCTTTATCTTCAACCCACAACCCACGACCCGAGAAAGCTCTACCACGCCACCGTCTCCTATGCTGACGCCACCCCCATAGAGTGGAACCTTGTCATTGGTTAAGGGTGTGTGTCCAACTGGCCCAAATTCTTCTTGCCACTGCCTATCCAGCCCAAACTCAAAACGAAATTCCTCAAACTCAAAACCCTAACTTTCTCAATCCCATCAAAACTCCAAAACTTGTTTCAATCCTTGCGCCATTGTCGTGTCCCGCCGCGCCTCTGCCTCACTTTCATCGTGCTCGCGAATTATGAATGTTGCATTTGAGCCGTCGATTTTGCATCCTCCTTCCTGCAACAAAAATAGAACCAGAAAGAGAAGAGAGAAGAAGAAGAACAACCAATCACATGTTAGCAAAAATCAAAGATAAAGTTTTGATGATGAACAGAGTTGCACAAGTCAAGACAAATTAAAGATTTATGTATTTTTATAAAGCTTTTGTAATAATCTAAGTTGATGAAGTAGTGCTCACAAATGTATTAGGAGTGATTATTGTAATTTACATTTAAATGCTGTTGAGATTCGTCAACATTCTGTTTTAATCGATTAAACCTAGTTTTAATCGATTAAAACCGAGGCTGATCCTGAAAACCCAAGTACCACTGGAATAATCGATTAAAGTGTATAATAATCGATTAGCTAATCGATTAATCCTGAGAATAATCGATTAACACTGACCGTTGGGGATTTCAGATTTGAAAAACTAGCCGTTGTACTCATTTTAGTCGATTAATACTTATGTTAATCGATTAAATGCGTTAGATGGCCCGTTTTCGAAAAATGGAAGGGTATTAGGCTGAGTCTATAAATTGGCTCACTATTTCTCTCAAAAATAACTCTTCCCTTGTGCTCTAGTACTCTGAACTCTTTTGAGAACTCTGTGAATTTGCTGAAGCTAAGGAAACTCTTGTCTGCAACGTCCTGAAGTGGTATTGCGGTGACAGAGGAATAGCTGGTTCATCCTTGGTGTGTTTGAGGAAGTGTTTGGAAGAGAATCATCCTTCGTGAAGCATTCGAAGGAGGTGGTCATCCTTTGTGAAGATTCAAAGGAGGTGTAAGTTCATCTCTTGTGGTTTCAAGAGAGGTGGTAATTTCTAAACTGTTACAAATTATTTTTCTGTGTGACTAATATTTGTAATTGTTTTGTGATAGTGAAAAAGGTTTATCTTGTTTGAGATAAGCGACTGGACGTAGGATCTTAGTGATCTGAACCAGGATAAAATCACCTGTGCAATTTTTCTCTTTCCCTTACTCTGTTTTTTATTTTTAATTATGTGCTTAGTAAGAAAGAATTAAGAGAAAAATATAAAAAGGCATAATAAAAGAATATAACCAATTCACCCCCCCTCTTGGTTTGTTATCACGCTAATAATTCCGCTGCAGCAATTCTAACATCACACTGCCACGAGCCAGCACTAGCGCCGCTGCGAGCCACCACAAACGCTACCTGTCGCACCATCTCTACACCGTTGTCATGAGGTCGTTGCCTCCGCTCAAGATGCAGATCATCCTTGCTCCAACGTTGGGTCATCTACGATGAAGAGAAATGGCAAAAATCACGAGGCACAGAGGAGAAAAATCGCGAGGCAGAGGGAGGCACAGATGAGAGAAATCGCGAGAGTGCGAGATTGAAAGAAGAACAATAACTACTTTAACCTAAGGGCTACTACGTCGATTATAAGCAAAATTGGTGCGTAAACCAACTAATTGCTTCGGTTACGAAGCAAAGCGGTTCATAAACCATTTTAAAAAATTTAAAATTTATATTATATGTCTCGGGTTACAGACAACCGGGGCAATATCCATTGGATTTGGGAACCTGATGAGGTGACGCGGACTTTTATGCTTTGGTTGGCCTTCTAACTGAGGCAGTAATGTCTATAAGCATCGGTTCATATAGAACCGAGGCATATAACCACTCAATATTTACAAAAATTTCATCGCACTTTTATATGCTTCGGTTTCAATAAAACTGAGACATATATTGCGCATTGAAAAAGCCTTTTTTTACTAGTGATGTATGCAATTTGAACATATTACTGTTACATCTCATTATTGCATAATCATACTTTAACTCTGATAAAGATTACTATAATGCATAAATACTAAATTGCTTGATCTAGATAAGCCTGAAGGGTTATGCAGGAATACAGTTTGTTGACTGAGCTACAATGGAAAATCAACATTTCTCTATAGCAAAAATCGATTATGATCAAGATCTAATCGATTAAGATTCGTCATTTGGTTTGAAGATTCCAAACTTCTGGTATCTGATACTTTAAACCTTGTCTTATATTTTGCTATATGTTTATTCATCTTATATCTCTTTGCTTAATCTGCTGTGAATATGATTTGAGATTATAAGTGTTTAAACTATTATGATGATTCAACATGTATCAATACTGCTTTGATATAATGTTTGTAATATTTCTCTGATACATTGCTTGGATATTCTTAAGTGATATATGCTCTGATATAACTATATTATGCATTTTTGCTATGATATCTGAATATGCATAAGGACAGGGGGAGCTGTTAAGACCTCGGCAAGTGTACCGAATCGTATCAAGTAATATAAAATGGTAAGACCAAGTATGGTATCCCAGAGGACTCACGACACTAAACAGTTGTGTAATTGCTTAACAAATTAAGACTTAAGAACAATTTTTGGGGTTTTGAATGCAAATACAATAAAAAGAAACATGAATGCAATTTGATCAATTGAGGCTAAACACTAAAATGAATGGATGAAGTTGATAATATGAGATGATTATGTTGTTGGGGTTTAGATTTCACCTAGTTTACTTTCATGCATATATGAATTCATCTTCTTCATTAATGTTAATATCACTTTTTAAATTACTTAAAATCTGATGTCTCGGCGAAGAAAGCCTATTCTTAATTACTAGATCACAATGTCTTGTATCCCTAATAATTAATTTTGCATTACAATTGAAAACTTAAGATAACCAAAACTCGCTTTTGGGAGAAATTCTCCAGATATAGGTTTCCCCGTATGTGTCCATATCACGAAGACCCTAGAAATTGCAGAGGAGAGATCCCACATCTCCAAATATAGCTCTAAGGGGCGAAAAATGTGCTTTTGTGCTCAAGCCATTAAGAGATACCAACCCTAGGTCGTGCAAGTCCTTAAATAGATCTAAATTGGATCATGGGCCAACGTCGCTGGCGCTCAATGCCCCTGCTTAGGACACTCAAGCAAAACTGCGACCAAATTGGCGCTCAACGCCCCTAAAAGGGTGCTTAATCTTTGTGCAATACATGAAGCTGGCGCTCAGCCCCCCTTTCTAGAACTCACCCTGACTGGCTGGCGCTTAGGGCCCCTTTCTGGCGCTCAGCTTCAGCTTGACTTTTCTACACTGCGTCTTTTTCTCTTTTTCTGCATTCCAACTCCTTGTACTTTAACTCCTCTTTTAAATCATTCCAATAACCTACAAAATCAAGAGAATTTAGTGATAAAATCATCAAGTATATCCCCTACTCACTTATTCACAAAACTATACTAAAAATATGATTTCAAGCAAGCTTCTAAGTCAAAAAGGGTTGATTTAATATCGAAATTGAATCACAGATAATGATATTTTCAACCGTTATCAGAATCCCAAACTTGAAACTTTGCTTGGTCCTCAAGTAAAATGTAACTTGGCTTAAACAAAATATTAATACTACAATGGTCTAGCACAACAAAAAGCATTTTCCTCTCAGACAAGTAAATCACTCATGTTTGTTCCTCATAAAAATATTAGTCAAGATATAATGATTCTTTAGCCAATCAAGCTTCAACTATGGTGCTCACATAATCAAGACATACACAATAGATGCAAACCTCATGAATAATCAACAACCAAGCAAGAATGTTATCATACAGTGCATGGAACAATTCCTCACCAAAGATAGTGTTTCACTCAAGCACTCTAAAGTGTTTCGCTCAAACTCAAAAATGTATAGTGAGGTGACACTCTTACACTCTTCCATCACAATGTCACATGAATCAACTTTGCCTTTCATTTAAATACCATCAAACACACTCACAAGCAAGTTAGCATCACAAGGACTTTTCAAGGCTTGTAACATGGTCAAGCTAAGAAGAAAATTGGTTTTTCTAAACAACAAAATTCCCTGAGTTAAGAGAGTGCATAATTCATTTATTTACATTAACAATAATCTTTCTTTCTCCTTTTATGTGAGAAACCAATCTTCAATTCATTCCCAACTTTCCTTTCATTGAGCTTAACCTTTTCTTTTCTTTCTTTTCTTCTCTTTTCTTATTCTTTTGCTTTTTCTTTTGCTCAGTGCTCTTTAAAGATTTTAACAAAGTTCTTTCCTGTTTCTCACAACCCTAAACTTGAACCATTCTCCATTACCATATAAACATAGTCTACTCATCTCAAGGTAAGGATTTCAAAGGTTTCATTCAAAGTTCAAATTTAGGCTTAAGGTTCAAAGGATAGAAAAAACATTATTCTTTGTTAGGTTCACATATTAGCATTGGCTTATAAGGGAAAATCACGCAAAATCAGTCATGCTTCCAAAGCAATAGCATTCAATCAACAAAAACTCTGGAGTGCAACCTCTCACAGTTTAAATCAAGTTCCACAATTTGATAACATCCTGCCCAACAAATTAATCACAATTGAAATCATGCATCTATTTTAAACACAACTATGAGTAAGCACCATCTATGCTTAAAAGTATCACCAATCATTAACTCAACATGCATCATAGAACAATAGAGCAAACAAAAAAATATTACTCATCACAAACTACATTTTATCACATCATACCAAACCATTGCAGCACAATTCATTTAACCAAGTACATAAGCAAGCTAAAATAAAAACAAAATAAAAAATATTCAAATAAGCATAAAATAAAGCAAAAATATAAACATCCTGATCCAGCAGCATCTATCAGTGGATGCTTTCATCTAAATCTTCCAGCATCCCTCAGTAAATACGAATTCTTCTCATCAACATTCATCAGTAGCTGTTGATCTTTCTCATCTTCATCGACATCCATCAGTAGATGTCGTCAATAGCATCCATTAGTAGATGCTTAATCTCATAGCATCCATCAGTAGATGCTTAATCTAGTAGCATCCATCAGTAGATGCTCTCATCTGAATCTTCATCATCATAGCATCCATTAATAGATGCTTTAATCTAGTAGCATCCATCAATAGATGCTTTAATCTAGTAGCATCCATCAGTAGATGTTCCTCTTCATAGTAGCATCCATCAGTAGATGCTCTCATCTAAATCATCTTAGCCTCAATCAGTAAATGCTATCATCTGAGTCCTCCTAGCATCCCGTAATAGATGATGTCTAGCATTCATCAGTAAATGTTGTCATTACTACAAAGAAAAATCAAATCCAAACCACACAAATAATTAATTAAAAAGAAAAAGTCAGAAATTGGGTTGTCTCCCAATAAGCGCTTGTTTAACGTCACGAACCTGACACCATTAACCATAATCCGGTTTTTTGATGTTGGTGCTTTTCTTTCTTTCATCACACCAACATAACTTCATCAACTTCCTGTCCACCTTCTTGACTCTTCTAGAATATGAAGCTTCAATCTATATAACTCCATTAACTTTAATCTCCTTCACAACCCATAACTTGTTCCTATACTTGACTAGTCTATCGAGTTTGAATTCTTCTCACTAGAGGAAAAATAAGATGCCATGACGGGCTAGTATGATAGGTGAAATCCATCTATCATAATACATTGACCGGTGGCAATTTTGTAACAAAATTAAGATATATCATGACGTATTTTAAGAAACCTAACATAATAGGTGTAGCGGTGGCATTTTCGTAATAAAAGATACATATATTATGATAGGTAAAAGGTCACCTATCAAAATAGTTGGGCGCGATGACAAAATTGAAATTATAGGAAAAACATATCATGATAGATATTGGAACACCTATTGGAACACCTATTGTAATAGGCGCATAACCCCTTTCAATCTCGTAGTCCAGCGCACATCATTTCATTTCTTTCAATTCGCACAACTTTTCTTCAAACTCGACCCATAGAGTTTTTCTTTCTCGCACCATTTTGTTTCTTCCAATCTATATCTCTCGTCGCGTAGAGAATTTTTTGGTCTCAACCCATAGCACATAACACATCGCGCTCCACGTTGTCTCGAAGCCCTAAACGTCTTGAATCCTCCATGTCGCGCACACTAGTCGGAGCATCCTCGTCATCGGCACGCCTCCACGACGTCTATTGGTGGTCGTCGAGGATTGTGAGCTTCCGGTCATTGATCTCAACCGCTTAGAGAACAGGGACGAGACTGTGAGGGAAGAGTGCAAGTAGCACATTACTAGGGCTTCACATGAGTGGGGTTTCTTCCAGGTGGTCTCTCGCATGTACGTCTCTTCACTCCGTATAAATTTGTATAACCTTCTTTGCAGTAAATGACATTTTGATGCTTTAGTTAGTAGAAAACAAATTTTACTACTCCCACTCTCTTCCAACCCGTGGAAGTTTGGCACACCAAATGCTTCATTTTCTTTTCTGCACATTATGTGAAGTTGTAATTTATCTCATTTATAACTGTTTCACACTTCCACTCTCACCTTTTGTATAGTTATTGGCCGATATTCCCTAATTACTTGTCATGGCCTTCTTGAAGATTCTCACTTCTCAAATGTGATTGTAAATTGTTCTTCTATGTTGAAAACATAATTTGAAACTTCTAACAGCAAACTAAGCACACACATTGCCTTAATTGGGTAAGGACCTGTACCATAAAGAAAAGAAAGGGAAAAAAAGTAAAATAGGAATCCTGTCGTTTATTCATCTTATCTAATGGCCAACTTTAACCTCCAATTCCAATTCTGCTGCAGCGTCGTGCAAAGCAAGCCACTTAGTTACGACCATGTCTGGTACATCAAGCATAACTTTTCTGGTACATCAAGCCTGCCCCAAATTCTCCCTTACCACTTTTCTAGTACATCAAGCACAACTTCTTCACCACTCCCAAGATGCATCCCACCATCTTTTGGACTTTGCTACCTTGCACCGCCAAGTATCCCTAGCCACACACATTCCCCACAGTTGTTCACTACAATAAGTTGAGCACCATCTGCTATAAACAACATAAGATAAATAATGCATAAAAAAGTTTCAATTAGAAATCAAAAAGAAATAGTGTTATTACCTGTGAGTATGATGTAGCAAAATGTAAACAGAGAGACGAGAATGAAGGAAATAGGTTCCCTTTGCATTTTTACTGTTATTTATGTTTTCTAATTCTATACAGCTATTTTTTTACTAGGAACTACTACTTTACATTTTACCACAACCAATTTGATTTAATGAGCTTGTGAGAGCAACAAAATCACCTACACCTTGCAGCTGAGACATTTCAAATTTCTTCATCATAGCAGCACCTTTCTTTTGTCGAGAAGCCAAAGGTGCTTTCCCTTTTAACTTTTGTTCTTTTACTTTCAATTTCAATTCCATTGTATAAGAAAGGCTTTAAGTGAAGTGAATTTGTAGAATATTTAGTGTTCTTAAATGCATTGTGTTGAAGTCTAAAGAATAGTCACTTAGGAACACCTTTCTTTTGTCGAGAAGCCAAAGGTGCTTTCCCTTTTAGATTTCACCTAGTTTACTCTCACGCATATATGAATTCATCTTCTTCATTAATGTTAATATCACTTTCTAAATTAATTAAAACCCGATGTCTCAGTGAAGAAAGTCTATCCTTAATTACTAGATCACAATATCTTGTATCCCTAATAATTAATTATGCATTACGATTAGAAGCTTAAGATAACTAAAACTCACATCCCATCCCTGAGCAATACTGTTTTTGGGAGAAATTCTCCAAATCTAGGTTTTCCAGTATGTGTCCATATCATGAAAACCTATAATCATGTCATGAATGAGTTAAACATAACAAGCATAGAGCAAAGAAGAATAACCCTACCAATTAATGAAAGAAGCATATATCAATTAAAACCAATTCAAATACATGAGAGTTCACAAAGTTACATCATCCCCCAACAAGAAATTGATTTAGTTTTCCATTATCATGGATAAACTAGATGAACAATGGAATGGAAGGATAGAAAAGTGTGTTTCTGTGCTCAACCCATCAAGAGATATCAACCCTAGGTTGTGTAAGTCCTTAAATAGATATAAATTGGATCATGGGCCAATGCCGCTGGCGCTCAGCGCCCCTACTTAGGGCGCTCAAGTGAAACTACAAGAAAATTGGCGCTCAGCACCCCTTTTTAGTGCTCAGCCTTGACTAGCTGGCGCTTAGAGCCCCTTTCTAGCACTCAGCTTCAGTTTGACTTTTTTGCACGGCGTCTTTTTCTCTTTTTTCTGCATTCCAACTCCTTGTACTTTGCTCCTCTTTTAAATCATTCCAATAACCTACAAAATCAAGGGAATTTAGTGATAAAATCATCAAGTATACCTTCTACTCACTTATTCACAAAATTATACTAAAAACATGAGTTCAAGCAAGCTTTTAAGTCAAAAAGGGTTGATTTAATATCAAAATTGAATCACAGATAATGGTATTTTCAACCGTTATCAAGAGCATTATATGTTGTTTAATTGTTCACATGTTACTAAAAGGGTGAGACAGTGATAAAAGCATGTGAAGATTATTGGCAGGGGGGGCATTAAATTATCTCTAATATACTGATTGATGCATCTCAAATTGCTTTATTATCTCTGTTTCAATTATAGTGTACTATATGCCCTTTTTGCTAATGCCCAAAGGGGAAGAATAGTTGATGTAATTGAACTATGTTTAATTGTACAACATGGTTTTATTAATCATGGCTGTGCATCATAAAACAAGGGGGAAATTGTTGAGATTGTTGAGAGGGGGAGCAAAGGTTTAGATGAACCCACAATTTGTGATATTTAATTTTGATGATGACAACACTTAGTTAATAAAAACACATGTATATGTACTGTGTTATATGCGTTATATGCTTATATGCTTACTTTGAGATTTGTACAAGCATAATTGTGAACATATTATGTTGCATACTATTGTGTTGGAAATGTGATTATATTTGTGCATCCATAGTATGACTTTTGAAATGGAAAAACCAGATGCACCAAGCATATTTGTATGACTTAATCGATTACAATGGTGTGATAATCAATTAAAGTCACCAAACAACTTAAGCTTTAATATGTGGCAAAACAACTGGTTTTAAATCGATTACGTTAGTGGTTAAATAGATTAAAACTCGTGTATTTGCACAAATCTTTTTCAAGTGTGTTGTGATTGATTTTGAGAAGAAACGTTTTCAAAAATATACTAAGTGTTAAAACTTAATCGATTACATGCATCTTGTATTCAATTAAGTTTGTTAAAGATTTGAAAATTGTTTCATTGCTTGACATAACGGTCACAACGATCATATTTTTAAATATGTTGACCAAGAATTAAATGCAAATCGATTACATTAATTGTGCATTCAATTAATGAGTTTGACTATTGTTAATCTGTTATAACTGTGAGATGAAATCGATTAGATTAATAGCATAATCGATTAAAACGCGTCTGATTTGAGTTAAACTATATATAGATGCATGATTTGAATTTATGTAAGACAATTGATTTTAACACTTTCATATCTGTTTCAGATAAATGCTTTTTAAAGTTTTATAGAAGAGGAAAACGTTCCAAGAACCAAGAATTCTTGTGGTGTTCAAATCTTGAAGGTTGCTTGAGAAGTTGGATTGATTGATTCAAACTGTTTGATCATTCTGCACAGCAGAGGTGCATACTGCTGGATCAGGAAGCTTTTGCAAACACTTTAGTGTTGTTGTTTCCCTGTGGTGTATACAGGAAGAAGAACGTGTGGTTCTTGACTTTGAGGGGGATCTCAAAGGGGTTAATTGCAAGAAAGAATTGTTCTTTCTACTTGTATGTTGTTATTGGCTATTTTAGATGAGTAAGTTAGAGAGGTTGTTTACATTTTGACGAGTGAGGTCACTGTAAAAACCTTATTGTAAAAACTCATATCTTATAGTGAAACTGGCTTCCGGTCTAAGGTTGATCGGAAGGACATTGGATGTAAGCTTAGTCGAACCATTATAAAAACTCAGAGTTTGAATCTTCTTCTCCCTAACTCTCTGCATTTAATTTATTGCATAATATCTGTATTCGAATACGCATATTGTTACATTGCATACATTTTTACTTGCGATTCAAGATAAGTTTAAAAACTTACAGTTTTGGGAAAAAGATTGCAAAAGCGATCATTTTTATACATCACCAATTCACCCCCCGTCTTGGTGTGAGAAACGAAGCACATCTTTTTTAACAATAGCTTTGTGGAGAAAGTTATGAGCAAAACAACGAGGAAAGGTCAGAGTTGACGAGATGTTATCTTGAACGAAGTTTTGGGCTTGTTTCTTGGATTGAGCTTGATTTGGGCCTTGAAGAGCCTTTATAATTTGAAGGGACATCCCCCATGGCCGGTCACTTAAGGGAGAAGCTCCCATTCATCTTCCTTGGACGTTAGTTAGGAGGAAGAGAATCCCATTCATCCCCTTGGACAAGGAAGCTTCTAGGCTCTTTTCAAGTTCATGTACTTTTTTCTTTCTAGAGAGCTCTCATTGACCTATAAAAGGAGAAGTTCCCCCTTTTGTATTCGTAGAACTTTAATGGCATTAATGAAACTTTGCCAAAATTGCAAGACTCACTCTTCTAAGTTATCTTGGAGTTCTCTTTTATAAACTTTTACTTTTTCCTTCAAGGTTGGTTGAACCTCCTTCCAGGATGCATCACTTACTCATTCATCAAGCCACTCAATCTCTTATTCTTCATGCTTCTCGCCTTCATCATCTTCAGCAAGAAATTTTCATCAACTTGTTTGAAGGATCTTCCATCAAATAAAAGATGAAAATGAGAAACAAAATTGACAATAAGCAAAAATGTAATTTTATTACGGGAAATAAAATTATAATATTTCTCTCTATAAATCCAAGGAGAAACAAATAACATCTTCTCCTGAAAATAAGAAAACACGACTACTTAGAGAATTTAAAAAAAAAAAAAAAACATATTTTCTCTTAATTTTTTTCACAACTGACTTTGGTACGTTCTATTAAGAAATCATACGCCCTTTTTATTACAAGAAAAGTACCAAAGCAAAGTCCCTCTTATGTGTGAGTTCTTTTCTCACATAATCATCATTAATGGTGGAAACTTCCGGCCTATGAGAAGTTGGTTAAATATAATAAGACTAACAAACTAAGAAACTTGATAGCTTTCAGAAATAGCAAAGCAATTCAGTACAAACAAATTACTGTTGCAGGTGAAGAAAACTTGATATCTTTAATTTATACAAAAAGAATAGAGATTGTATTATAAGAAAAAATTAAACAAAGTATAGACTAAATAATAACGGAATGGTTAGCGATCGATTCTTATTTGCACCAAGTGAAGCAAGATTACTTATTTTCACAAGCATACAATGCGATCAAAATTGAAACACAAAACATTGAAATAAAAAACGAAACACAAATTGAAGGAACAAATGTCATATCTAATAGAGATGAAATGCACAAAAACGAATATCAACAGAGATGAACCGGATATGACTGCACGAACGGCAAGGAGAGTGCTCTGAACGGTGTGTCTGAGAGAGAGAGAGGGCTGTGAACCTAGAGAGGGTAGGTAGCAAGCGAGAAATAACAAACGCACCGGAGAGAGCAAATGAAAAATCCCAAATTCTTTTAAGTGGAATTTGAAATTCTATAATTGAAGTTAATAAAAACTACCTTTTAAAATTACTAGAATTTGAAATTCTTTCTAAATACAGTAGCTAAAGAAAGTATTCTACCACATAGCATTCTATAGTTCGCTAAAACACTGAATTACCCTATAAAAATTCGTTATCGAAACATACCGTTAAAGGTTTGTTCTCCATATGCCGATTGATGACTTCATTATGTATACAGTTTGTTAACTGCTTGTATGGTTTAGCTCGTCTTTCAAGATGTGAGTCTTTTCAATAAACGTTCTGTTACCTGAGCCAGTTTGACAACCAAAATTAATTTTGGCCCAACAAACCAAAAACTGTGGTTTCTGAAAACCCTTGTTTGAATCCTGATTTAAGAAGCAGTGCTTCCCAAGTCCTGGCCCCAGGAACAAAGCTTTTCGCAACAATTTTCTTGGTCAATTCTATTGCTTCAGCAATCAAGCCTTTTTGGCACATCTGAAAGATGATATTATCAAAGGATGAAGATCTAGGAAACAAACACTTCTCCAACATTTCCTCCAACAAAAAGCACGCTTCACCAATCTCACCTTTCCCAACCAAACCATCAAGCATGATTCTGTATGAATGCAAGTTGAGCCCAACACCCTTCCACCCCATTTCCTTCATTACCTCCCTTGCCTTACGTAAATCCCCTGCTAAACACAAAGCACCCAATAAAGTATTGCAAGTAACCACATTTGGTTTGCATTCTAACTCTTCCATAGAAGCAACAATCTTAAAGGCCTCATCTATGTTATTCTGCTTACACAAACCATTTATATACACGTTATAAGTATAAACATCAGGAACGACTCCAAACACAAGTATTTCATCAAATAATTGATCTAACTTTACATACTCCCCCTCTGCTACAAGCCCACTCAAGACCATAGTATAATTAACAACATCAGGTTTAATTCCATCTTGTTTCTGCTGGTTCAGAACATCCAAAGCATCCATACCCTTCCCTTCCTTCACCAAGAACCTAATCATGTTTGTATAATCCCACACACCAGGACAAAATCCCACTTTCCTCATATCCCTCCAAACAATCAAAGCCTCACCACTGGTCAGATCGTCTTGTTCACACAATGATGATATTATCGAAGAACATATTGTCTCATCCAAACCATACCCATCTTCTATCATACAATTCAGCATCTTAATGGCATAACCCACCCTCTTAATTCTACACAAGGCCTTGATCAAAACCCGAAATGTCGATTCCTCAATGCGAATGTTCATATGCTGGCTTTTCAGCAAGATGTCGGGAACCATTTTGAGATACTCTCTCTTCCTACAAAGCAGTGAGAGAACCAAATTCAATGAGCAAACAGTTGGTGTGCACCTGAACCTGGGGATCCTGAAAAACAAATCCACAGCATCTTGGACCTTGTCAGAAAGACCATAGAACCTAATAAGGTACACAAGGACAGACTCTGGAGTTTCAAACTTCTCCGAGTGTTCAAGGTGGTCAAGGAGAGCAGGAATGTCCTGCAACTGGGAGCTGTTGGTTAAGGTTTTTATGACAAAGTAGTAAGCTTTTGGAGTTGGGTCACAGCTGTAAGCTTTGAATGAGTCAATGAGAGTGGAGAGAAGAAAAGGGTGGGGAAGGTTAGCTGTTTGGGGTTCCTGGGAAAACCCCATTTCAAGGGTTGCTTGTTTGAGCTTTTGCATGGCTTGTTGTTGACCAAAGTTGTGGTGCCATGGGGTCTTGTAAGGAGAGTGTGGCCATTTCCTGAATTTTCTGAGGTATTTGTTAGCTCTCTTGGATAAGGGCTGTCTCACCATTTCGATCTGCCGAGGAACAGAGCAAGAACGGACATTGGATTAATTGTATCAACGAAACAAAACCAAAATTTTGGCTTGGGACTGATGCAAATCAAACCTTAAACTGAGACAGATTTTGACAAATTTATAGACGTACGGTTATATAAATAGTTAATGTAATTTCCTTTATTGAAGATTATGTATCTTTTATTTATATACTAGTAAATTACAAAAAAGTACTATTCATTCGTTAAAAGTTAGAATAACTTTCTTTGAATGAAAATATGCTGAGGTATTTCTTTCCAAGGACAATGTATTTAAAAAAAATCAATTTCTATCATATTCATCTTTATTTTAAAATTAAAATTCAATGTTTTTTAAATTTCCAATAGTTAAAATTAATATTATATAACAACACAAATTTTTTTCTATAAAGTTAAAATATTATTTATACTTAAAATAATTTACTTATCACAATGGTACTACAACTTAATATTTAAAAGCTTTTATTTAATATAAATCTTAATTATATGCCTATATATATATATATATGACATAAAAACATAAATCTTTTAAAATGTAAATATTATATTTTAGATTATGAGAAACACCTTATATAAGTGTATTGCATATCTCTTTAGTCGAGTTCTTATTAGTTGACCATTCACTGCTAAGTACTTATTAGTGTGTATTGTATGCCTGTTTGGACAAGCTCCCTTTGACTAATCACTCTTAACCAAACACCTTTACTTCGAGCTTTTATGCATTGACTAATCCAAGTCGAGGTCCTTTAGGTTGAGTTCTTATGGTTTCACTTCTCATCACCTTCTCAAAAAGTTTTCTTAGACAAGAACATCTTCGAAATTGCTAAGTCGAGTCCAGTACTCCTTGCTACTCTCATAGAAATCACAACTGGAGTCCTCAAGGTCAGCTCCCAAAGCTCCTTTACCTTTGGTCGAGACACAAACTTTTCATCTACATCGTCACATCACATACGCAGACATCACTTTCACAATATCACATATTCTATTTCATATTATATCAGACAACCACATAATTTATACCCAATCATTACTACATGCAATATAAAAATCCCAATATATCCTCTAACATATTTTAACTTTAAACAAGTTATCAAACCAACAATGAAACAACACATTATTCCACACCCTAGTTCATCACACAGAATGATCTTAGCGCAAGACATCCTCTCATACAAAGCGACTTGATATATGTAGATAAGGATAAGTCCGATATAACTCAGTCATCAGACACAACTCGACCAAGGTCAAATAATAGTCAACTAAAGTTGGATATAACTAAGTTAAGGTCGGATACATCTCAGCTAAGGTTGGATGCATTTTGACCAAAGTCGGATGCATCTCAACACCCTAGTTCATCACATAAAATGATCTTAACGCAAAACATCCTCTCTTACAAAGTTACTTGATATATGTAGATAAAAATAAGTCTGATATAACTTAGTCAACGGATACAACTCGATCAAGATCAAATAATAGTGGACTAAAGTTGGATATAACTAGGTTAAAGTCGGATACATATTTGCCAAGGTTGGATGCATTTTAGCCAAAGTCGGATGCATCTTAACCAAGGTCAAATGTAGCTCAGCCTAGGTTGAATACATCCAACGGTGTTACCATCTATTTGTTGAGTGCTCCCCATTTATGTTTTTGTCCTTGGTTTTCAATTTTTTTTTGCACAATAGTCACCCAATTCAACCGGTTTGTGTTTTGGTATGGTAATTGTAATGATGTTTGTGGTAGATAAGAAGTAGTTGTATAAAGCTTGGTTGGATTAAATTATGTTAAATCTATACAAAAAGTCCCACGCTTCTACCAAGTCATTGTTCATTGCTCCCACTCATGTTTCATGTCCGATTTATCCATCATAGTTATACTCAACCACAACCAACACACTACAACATCTACCAATTTTCATCACATGTGTTCAGGACTCTTTCTATGGAGGACGTGCAATGAACTCAAGTGGAGTGTAGGAGTGCTACATAAAAATGCCAAGTGTCGAAATAAAGAAATGAATAAAACGGTAACATACCGAGGTCGACCACTACTATTCCGACCTGAAATGAAGAGCTTGGCCAGACGTTATGGAACTCAACAGGAATGATGTTAAGTTCGACTAGGGTTCATGGCGCTCGAGATGAATGATGTTAAGTTCAGGAAGACTTCACAGAGCTCGATTAGACGTTGTGGAGCCTAGACAGTATCATACCAAAAGTCTGCTTTTTCACGTATTAAATCACGCCATTTAATGTTCTCCTTCTTTCATCTGTGCTCTTGCGCATTCCTGTACTTTTTTTCATCTATTAACAAATGGTCATTTTTTTCTATCAATATAGAACCTTCCTTTGTGCTTCTTATAAGTAGTTCCAGGGCGAGATCGAAGGCCCGGTTCAACTAAAGGCTGACAATGGAAGGTGAGTGCAAGGAGTGCTCACGGTGGTGTGAAGGAGAGTTTGTTGTTAGACCCCTTCCTAGCACTACTGCAGAAGCCGCAGCTATTGCCGGTTTTGATACCGGAGGATGACAGAAGCTTTGGCAAATGGCGTCGAGGCGACGACTGATCCGTAGAGAATGAGGCTAGGGCTAGGGCTAGATCCCCTACTCTACCTCTATGTTTCTGCGTGTATGGAAGTAGAAGAAGATAGTGGAGGAAGAGAAATCAAAGAGTTGGAGAAGCGGATCTGTGTGATGATGTTTTGGGATGATGATGGAGGTTCTGAACCGTGAGTGGGTGACAATGGAAGAGAAGAATGGATGAAGGTTAGGTGCCTGTGGGTGTTCCTTTGGTGAGGAAGAAGGAGAGTTAAGGGGAAAATGTATAGAAGACGAGTGGGAGCGTGTGTGTGTCTCGTGGTAGTTTTGATAAGGGAGAGGCATCAACATAATCATGAAAGGGGTATGGGAAAGGAGAAAAGGTCCGAATGAAAATTCAAAAGCAAATCCCCTGCACTCCATTTGTCTCATTTTTCAATCTTCCTTTTTCCACACAAGCGCAGCTTCAAAACAATTAAAAAAGCACGTGGAAGAGGATTCCTCAACTGTGTCAAATTTTGATGTTAATATCTCATTTCCCCCTATCAATAGCTTACCTTTTCACGACTTGATTTATACGGCTTGTGTATGTGGAATATTCTCTGTTATTTTCTTCTTTTCTTACTCTAAGTAATCTAGTATCAGGTTGACATTTACTTGTTCTTATGTAGGGAGAGAGCGTTGTCTTGTTCCTTAGTTGAACTTTCTCACACGTAGAGAAGTCAAAAACTGCTATTCAAACGATTAGTCATCACAAGAAGTTGATCCTTTCCCTCAAAGAAAACCTATCCCTTTAACATGCTTCACGATTCCACACATACATACATATATATTAAAGCTTCAGTTTTTTATTCTACAAATTAAATTCATATTCTTGTGCAACATCCTTGAAGTTCAACAATCAAATATGGCAAACCAATTATCACCACCCTTTGGCACTCCCATCATCGCACATCAGTACTGTGCTCCAGGTATATATGAGCCTCTATCCATGGTTCAATATGATCATAAGCATATATAATTGATAGATAGTTTGATATATTCGACATTTTCTTCTTTGATTAATCTGAAGTGGTTATTTGTTAATTATATCGTGCCTTGCATATTGTAGGTCCACATCCTGTTGATCTGATAATCACAAAGGAGAGGAGTAGAGCAGATAATTTCACTGTGACAGACACCAATGGCAACATAGTTTTCACTGTTAAGAGCAATCTCGTAAGCATTGTAAAACCCCGCAAACACAGTTTCTTGTTTGACTCTCATGGAAACCCCATTGTTCATCTTCGCAGATCGGTAAGTTTAGTTCATACATAGCTTTATTTTCTTCCTTTTACACATGAATTTGTACTTTAATCAAACAAGAACTCTCGTCTCATGAAATCATTGATGGAAATTGAAATGTGAGTATTAGTCACATTGAGTAAAAACGAAAAACATGAACACCATGTAATGCTGTTCCCTACAAACTGTAGAAGCCTTACTTTCACTTAATTTGTTTCTATTGTGACACCAGATAGGCCTTAGTCTGCTTTATCAAACCAGTTAGACCTTTAGAAATTATCAGAAATAAGAAAGTTTGAGCATAGGATCTCCTTGTCTTAAATCTTTGAAGAATAAAATTCCTTGATCGGACTTCCATTTACTAAGATGGATCCTTAACCCTTTTATCATAGAATCCAATTGCATTAGCATTTAGTATAAAAAGTTTGATGGTTGAAAGTGTTAGCAAAACTAAACCTTTATGTGAAAATCTTGTTTACTTCATTGTATTATTACTTGTTTCGTGATTATGTATGTCAACTAAAATACTTACATTTTATAAACTTACATCTTAGTTTTTCATCTCCAAACCATAAACTCTATCATTAAAACATAATTATTACCTATTATTTTCTAATAATCACTACGTTAACTTGTGAATCCTTTCTAAGCAAATAAACAATTCATTAAATTCTATTATTATATTTAAGTTTATGGTAATATAAAGTTAAGTTTGAACTTGCTGGATAATACAGATTCAGAATAATGTTTGGAGAGCATTCAGAGGCCAAAGTGAAGAATCTAGGGATCTGATATTTAGAAGACACAATTCCTCATTTTTTCAGCTAAGGTTGAAATTCGATGTGTTCTTGGCAAATAATGTCACTGATCTTTGTGACTTCAAAATCAAATCAAGTTGGTCTGGACGCTCTTGGGATGTTTACATAGGCGATTCCAACATACTTGTTGCCCACGTAATTTAATCTTAATACACAATTATTATTTTGATTAATTTCCCGAGATAGAGAGGAAGGAAAAACAATATAACTATTTGTTTTACACACATCACATACTATTTATATATATATATATATATATATATATATATATATATATATATATATGATATGCTTTACACGTACTTATTCATGGAAATGATTGTCATTGCAGATAAATTCAAAGCTTGGCACTATGTTTAGCCGAGAGAAGTACACGGTGTCCGTGTTTCCAAATATCGATCATGCATTCATTGTGGCTCTAATTCTAACTCTTCAACTTTGATGAGTTACCACATGATTGAATCATACTCGAATATCTCAATTTCTTCTATACATTTGTATTCGATTATTTGAATTTTTTTAATTGTTTTGACATTTTGTAAATTCTTTATTATACGAAAGTTTTATTATTAAATGAGTGGCATCTTATGCATTAAAGGAAAAGATAGTTCAATTTCAATTATAAATTATCACATGATGAGAAAGAAGAAGAACTTTAAACTTCACTATGAACCGAGATCGTATGGCCACTTCTACTACCTCGGTCGGAACCATAATCGATGTCTCGGTTGGAATCATAACCGATGCCTCGGTTGGAACCATAACCGAGGCAGTAGGGTCTTTTTTTTTTGCTTGTCTGTCAGTCTTTACGTCTCGGTTGTGGCATGAACCGATGCTATAGGGGGTTTTCAGCTTCGGTTATAGTCACAACCGAGACATATTTTCCTTTTTTTTTTAAATAACAGTTTTGTTCTACAACATTCCCAAATATAGAAATAGACCTGCATATAATTTCACAGCCAAAACAGTCCAAAAAAATCCATAAGCATATATTTTGAATAAAAATTATATTAAATAATTGAATTACATATTTAGTCAGTGCTTTCCTCACGAGTTTAAGTGACTTCTTTGAAATTGTAGCAATCATATTGAATCTCTGCATAAAACATAATAATTTCAATTAGTGTATATGAAATCTAAACTATAGAGAAAATAAAATTCAAACCTAAATATTATTGTTTGTCATCCATTGGTGTAATGTGCATGAATAATGGTATCATCATCCAAAACATGCTGTAGTAACCACATTCATATGACTCTGTTTGTTTATTACACTACAATATAGCATCATAATTATAAAATGTTAAGTAACATCATTGGAATGGAACATAATGTAACAAAGTATGGACTACAATATCAAACCTTAAGGGGAACCCATGCAAGAATATCCTGACGACCTTCTTGTGTGAATTGACCTTGGGAGCTCTCCTCAACCAAGGAGTCTTGTAACCTAACAAAACTTCAAAATCATTTGAAAGATCTATGTAATATATATAACAAAAATGTTCTAAAAATATGAGAAATGATATCTTACAATTCTTTCAGATATCTCTCTAGCAGAGTGGAAGTGTAGGAGCCCGATGGTCTTATACGGGCTAACTTCCACTTCTCGTGCCGAGATGGTGGTGAAGGAGGAGGAGGAGGGTCACCACCCTCAAAAAGTGGAAATCTACTATCTGACTTCTGCTTCATTATTTTTTCCTCAAGCTTCCTATATCCACCACGAGACAGTAGGTGTAGATTTTTCTTCTGAGCACTTATTCATTGTGTTTTTGACCTTTTTTCCTAGGACAAATGAAACAATTGTTGTGATATAAAACTATGAATGATGACTTGAATGATTTTACCCACACTTACCTGCCACGTCTCGGATGATATAAGCTCTACAAATTGACGCCATGTTTCTTCGTCAATTGCTGAATATTTGAAACATGGAGTTTCATTAGGTCCAAATATATATTTGGACGTCAATTTTGTCTTAAACCCTCGAAATCTTTCTGCAATTGCAAATAAACACCAATTCCTTAAGCTCTCGACATTTGGGATACCAAATGTCATCTGCAAAAGAAAGTAATAACCTTATATCAATATAAATTTATCAATATAATTAAACTAGAATTTGGAGCAATATTCATTAACTGACAAATAGATCTAGCCAGATAAGATTCTGATCAACCTTAGATACATGGTCAAAGGATGGAGTAAGTATAGAGATTCGATCACGTGCTAGTACTTCAAGGTAAGACCTAAATTCATCTGCATTTGGCCCAAATGTTATTCAATGACCACGTCAATAATGACAAGTGTCCTCTCACCTACATTTCTTCTAAGTTCAATTTGTCGTAACCTCGTCGCTCCTCTAGTAGGTCTAGAAGTGGGGACTTCATCCCCAGACGAATGTGGTGCCTCATCCATATATCTGTCACAAAATATAAGATGAAAGATTAATAAAAGACTTATAAAATAAGAAACAGGTTAATAAAATATTAACAAAAGCCATAAATTTTTACACAAACATGAAATTCATACATAATGATACGGATTGATCGTATGTATATTCCCTTATTGTGATCTTCCCGAATTTCATGTACATCATCAATTAGAGGGTCATTATCCAAATTTATTGTCGGTTTAAATGGATGGTTGTCAGCAATATGAAGATTAATTATGTTTTCTTCTTTACCATCAATTTATCTTTTCCTTGAAGAGCGATGTACCAATGGTCAGACGCAAGATCTTTGACATAAAAAACTTGACTTGCTTGATATGCCATGATAAACGGTTTGTCTCCATAACAACCTTTTCGAAAATCAACTAGTGTCATACCAAATTCATCTATTTTGACACCACTCTTATTGTCGACCCACTTACATTTGAAGAGTGCAATAGAAAACTTGGTCTAATCAACCTCCCATATCTCTTTTATTCTACCATAATATCTCATTGATCCAATTACAGGATTTTGATCTTTTTGATGTGGAAAATTGTAGCGACTCAGCTTCTAGACTGACGCCACTATTTTGTATTATGCTTTTATCATCCAAAGTCTTTCTATAAAATGTGCAATTATTAATTTTATAGCATGTACAACATACAACATCAAACATCAAACATCAAACCATTTGCTAGCCACAACAAAGTCTTAGAAGACCGTGGTTCTTTTAAAACTTCATATTTGAACCAGGACAAGAATGTTTTGTTATGCTCCATCAACTGCATTTCTCTGATTGTCTTAGATACTTGTCCTTTACAAGGGCTTTGTGGGCTTCCAAAAATGGGATCACCTCATATGTGTTGTTTAATATGTACAGATGTACTTGCATCAATACTTCATGACTTTTCGTCACCACATTCACACCTCAGATGCTTTTACTTGCAGAACATCTATTCAACCATGATGTCCGAGGGACTCCTATCGGATTTGCTTTAGTCATATAATCAGAGGAAAGCTCAATACTTTCTTCAACAATATATCTTTCAATCATTGAACCTTCTGGACAATATTGATTTTTTACGTACCCTTTCAAAATCTTCATATAACACTTAATAGGATATATCCATCTTAAGTATACTGGTCCACACATCTTGATTTCTGTGACCAAATCAACAAGTAAATACACCATGATGTCAAAAACGGATGGAGGAAAAAACATTTCAAGCTGACACAAGATGATGATAATCTCGCCTTGAAGTTCATCTAACTTTGTAGGATCAATGACTTTACTACAAATTGACGAGAAAAATTAGCACAATCGAGTTATGGTCTGCCTAAATTTTTTTGGAAAAATTCCACGAATTGCCACCAGTAACAATTGTTGCATTAAGACGTGGCAATCGTTAGACTTGAGTCCAACAAGCTTTAAGTCCTGCATTGATCCTCTTGATATTTGAAGACAAAAACTTATCTTCTCTTGTCTACACATTGTGTAACATGTAGGCGGAAAATAAGTATGTTTACCAATCTCTCTTGGTTCCAACTCTTCTCGGATCTTCATGTCAACAAAATTCAAACGCGCATTCATCCATCTTTTGTTTTCCCTAGATGTTTAGTAGTGTACCAATCAAGCTATCGCAAACATTTTTCTCTACATGCATGACATCTATGCAATGTCTAACATCTAAATTTGACCAATATGGAAGATCAAAGAATATTGATTTCTTCTTCCAAGGGGTCATTACAGAAGACTTTTTGGACGTTTTCCCAAATACATGATGTACTCTATTAACTTTTTCAAGAACTTCAAGTCTAGTAAGTGGAATGGGTGCATTGTCTTTCTCTTGTTGTCCATTGAATGCTTTCTTTAACCTTTGATATGGATGATTAGATTGTAAAAATTGTCGATGACGCATATACATTGCCTTCCTTCCGTGTTTTAATTGATGAGCTACAATGTTTTCTTCACATATAGGACATGCTTTATGACATTTCACATTGTACCCCGACAAATTACCGTAAGCTAGGAAGTCATTAATAATGCAAAATAACATGGCATGCATCATGAAAGTTTCTGAAGCAAAGGCATCAAATATTTCAACCCCATCAACCCACAACAACTTCAAGTCTTCAACTAGTGGCCTGAGATAAACATCTATGTCATTTCCAAGCTGCTTTGGATTAGATATCAACATTGACAACATCATGTACTTTCTTTTCATGCACAATCCAGGAGATAAGTTGTAAATTATCAATATAACGGGCCAACAATTGTGATTGGTACTTAAATTACCAAAAGGGTTCATTCCATCAATAGCTAAGCCAAACCTAAGATTTCTACATTCTTGACCAAATTGGGGGAATACTTTATCAATATTTTTCCATTGCTTTGAATCAGCTGGATGGCAAAGCAGCCCATCAGTTGTTCTCTCATATACATGCCATCTTAGGTTTTTAGCGTCTTTGGGATTTGTGAACAAAAGCTTACGTCTGGCCACGAGTGGAAGGTACCAAACTACTTTCAAAGCATAACCATTATTTTCTGTGTGACCACTATCTTCACTGTTGTTTTTTGACTTGTATCGTGATAAACCCACATTTTGGACACTTTATTAAAACTTCATTCTCATTCCTATATAATATCCAATCATTTGGACATGCATGTATCCATTTATACTCCATACCCATCGAACAAAGAATTTTTTGCATCATAATTATGAGTGGGTAATGTATTTCCATCTAGCAACATTTCATTCAACAACGACAACAATTCTGTAAAACTCTTACCAGTCCATCCATCGCTCGCCTTTAAATTCATGAGCCTTAACACCGCTGACAACCGTGTGAACTTAGTTGTCTTCTATGGAACCCATTTCATACACATGCGCTTGCACAAATGCTTCTGCGCCAACATTGTAGATCATGTCCTCTAAGTTGTCTTCTTCCGGTCGATTTTCCATATCCATGGTGGAATCATATACATTTTCAGTTGGAGATACAGTTGGAAAGTTTGTTATTCGTCGTGCCATATCCATGTTGTATAACTTCATATGAAACCATCACAAATAAGATGTTCCCTAATATCAGTTGCGTTCAACTTCCTCCCATTCAAACAGTTCACACAGGGACATTTAAACTTGACTTCATCATCACCACTTGTACTCGCATTACGTTGCGCAAACTTTATAAATTCTTCTACCCTCTCTCGTACTTAGTGCTGATGCATGGTAAATTAATCCACCCTCGATCCGTGCGCATGTTTATTGAAATTGTTTACACAACTTCAATAATCTTGAATCATCACTTTGATCATGTTTGTATTCAAGGTGTGCCATATCCCATTCAAGAAGATTCACTTTTTTTAGTTTAATAAACATAAATTTTAAACAACATATCTAAAATTTCACGAAAATTTGCCAGCATTTCACATTGGTCTTCAGGTTACACAAAATGAAAGTGATTATAAATCACAATGAAATATGCACCTGAAGATCAATACAAAACACAAATACAAATTTTCATGAAATTTAAGACATGTATATTAAAATTGATATGTATTAATAAATTATGAAAAAATTATTACTCTTTTTAAACTGTCCAACCGGACAATTCAAGATTCAATACTTGTAAATTAATATTACCATCTCTTATTCATTTGTAAAAAGTACATTTGTTCAAAAAAATCTAGAGATAGTAAATAGTTTTTGTATTGAATCTCAAACAGGAAACTAGGGCTAATTCACAATAACAATATATTCAACAAAACAAATAATTACATATGCAACATACAATACAATCAATCAAACAATATATTCAACTAAACAATATATTCAAGAAAACAAATAATTACATGTTCATATTAAGAGGAAAAATTTAAGAGTAAGAACCTGGAGCGTGAAAGCCGGTCAACAATGAAGAATGTGCCTCACCTCAAAAATATAATATCTAGACAAAAACAAACAACACATTAATTAGTCTCATGATTGCTAACCTCCTTAAAGTTTATTTTATCACCATATTAACCAATGTTACAAACAATTCAAAATATTATTCTCTAACTTGTATATCTTTAATTAAAAAATATAAACCAATTTACATTATCAACCAATTTAAGACAAACAATTCAAAATTCTATTCCCCTAATTTCTATATCCCTAATTCAAAAATATATATCAATCAATTTACATTATCAAGTAATTTAACACAAATAATTTAAAATTTTATTCACCTAATTTTAATACATTTGGTTAAACCCTATATCCCCTTCTTTGGATTATCATCAACAAACACTACCATTGCTACTATAATCAATTTGAAAATGAAAAAAAAAAATTAAAATGGTGGCAGCAAAGACAACTTACCATGAGTAGGAGGAGAACCATGGCTGCCACAACAAAGGCGGAGGCGTTGCGAGTGAGGTAGAGGTGGAGGCGCAGGCATGGCAACGAAGATGTTGGCGCTAGCAAGGAGGCAGAGGCGTGAGGCGGCGAGGAAGGTTGAGCCGCGAGAGAAGGAGACAGAGACGCAGAAGGTTGAGGCACGACGAGGGAGAGAACAAGAATTAGAGGCGGGGCACGATCGCAACGGAGGCACGACAACCACAGAGGTGGATGGCGGCAAGGAAGGTGGTAGAAGTGGACAGTGGTGGAGTAAGAAGAGTGGCAGTGGTACAGAAGAAGAAGAAATATTGCGTGAACAAAACTCTTCGCGATTTTGGAAATGTAACTCCAGAAAAGAGGTATTACCTCGATTGATCAACTTAACCGAAGCAGAAAGGGCCTACTACCTCGATTTTCAGCGCAATTGATGCGTAAACATTTCAATAAATGGCATTTTTGAAAGTAATTTGACCATATATGCCTCGGTTAGGCACCCAAACGAAGCAGAAAGAATTTATGGCCTTAGTTCTCAACAACTAAGGTAGTATCAATTGATTAATATGAATTTAGAACATTTTCTTTTACAGGGAGCAGGTTTGTGGCAGGATATACTGCTTCGGTTGCATGCAAAACCGAGGTAGTATGCTTCTTTAGTTAGTGGCACCAGAGGGATTTGGCAGGAAGAAGGCTGAAAGGACGGAGTGTGCAGGGGTATATGCCCCGATTTGTTGTCATAACCGAGGTAGTATTTTTTGTCTCCAAAAAGGTGTCAGTTGGAAGGTCAGATTTGGAGGGCTATATGCCTCGGTTGGCCATAAAAACCAAAATAGTATCGTTGTTAGGCATCAGTTTTCTTTTAACCGAGGCATATAGTGTGGTGAAAATTGCGAAATTCCACCGCGTTTTGATACGCTTCGGTTTTCCTGAAACCAAAGCGTAATGTGCGAGTTAGAATCCCTTCTTTTTACTAGTGCTTAAACTTATTCTGTGTTTACTTATTCAAGTAAACATATGAACTTTTTTTCTAAGTCATGTTTATCTCATTGTAACAAACACAAGCCTAAAGGAAAATGGCTACGGGTTTAAAGGAGACAAGAGCAAGTAATGCGCAAGAGCACACATGTGAAAGAAGAGAGAACGTTATGGTACAAATCTTTCCTCCTAATTCCTTTTTTCTCTCTACTTGCTCTATAACTGTCTCTACTGCTATAATCGTCTCTGTTGTTGCAATCGTCTTCCATTTAAGAAAAATCTAAATTATCCACCGATATTTATATACGGGTAGTAATTACTTATTAATTATTATCTTTGTTATTTTTATTGTATAAATTACTTTTGTGTCAAAGCATGTGCAGGGCTATAGGGTTCATCACAGAAATAGCAAAGAGCCCTTAAATCTCCTCTCAGTCATAAAAGCAAGAGTGAGTTTCTTATTAGAGTGTAGGGTAATCTATGAGTCCGTTGGCTTGTTCAGAGGTTTAGGTGTAGACAAAATGACCTTGGTAGTCGTATATGTACTCGGGTTTAAGAGAAAATTTAGTAGGAATGTTTGAAGTAGAAGCTAACTCATACAATTTAGCAAAATGGAAGGAGGCCTTAAAGTTAGTCAAGTTCCACATGAAAATGGCTCAAGATAGAATGAAACAATTGGATGATAAGAATAGGAATGATAGATCCTATGATATTGGTGATTTTGTGTATGTCAAGCTTCATCCATATTGTCAAATTTTCGTGGCATTCAGATCTAATTCCAAACTAGCCCCTAAATATTTTGGACTATTTCAAATAGTTGATCAGATTATAGTGGTGGTTTACAAGTTGAGGCTTTCGCAAGGGTCAAAAATTCATGATGTTTTTCACATTTTGTAGCTTAAAAGGCAGGTGAGTCACACACCTGTTCTAGTTCACTTCCTGTACAGTTTGACGGTGTTATGAGGGTCAAAGAACCTGAGAAAATTCTTGATTGAACAACTGTCAAGTGGGACAACAAATTTGTCACCAAAGTATTAGTCAAGTGGAAGCACCAATTATTAGAAGATGCAACTTGGAATTCTTTTTTGATTTGAAGAAGAAGTATCCATATTGTCATCCTTAAGAACACAATTTTTTTTTAAGGCAGGGGAATTGATATAGGAATTCGATAAGAAGCAACGTGGCTCAACGTGGCAGCCAATAGCTTAATTACATTTTGCTGCAATTATGTTAGAAGGTTGTAGAATTTGTTATATGATTTTAGTTTTTCAAATAATAAATACTCAGTTCAAAGGGAGGGGAGAACGATTCTTACGACAACAAAAACAATCTTCTTCTTCTCAAAATTTTCTGCCATTATTTTGGATTTAGCTTTGAATCCCTAAGATTTGAGATTCTTTGAATATTTCTATATTCCTAGAACTTTCATTATCACCCAAATCACCTTTTAATTACTAGATAAAACATATATAGATAAGCACAAATGTCATACCAATTCTAAAACGAATATAAATTAAAAAATAAAGTAAAACTATGAATATAAAAGGAAGGCATGATTCCTCCATTAAGGAGTGTCGAGAGAGTTAAAATGTATGCAGCCTCTTCAAATTTTCAAATTAGTAGATATTTCAAACTTTCCCCTTACAATTTTATTTTAAATTTTTTCTAAAAGATTTACGCATCGGTTGTGTTTATAATTGAGGTAATAGTCTCTTCGATAGTTAAATTCCAGAAGCATAAAACAGTAAGCATGTTTCACTCTTTCTTCTTCTTCTTCTGCCACAGAACCACTTCTCATCTTGTGCGAACAATTTCTTCGTGTGTCGCTCCACCGTTACTGTTGCGTTGCCTCCTTCAATGGTCGTCGTTGTTGCCTTCACCATTGGTCGTTGTTTCTGTATCCACCACTTGTCATTCTTCCTTGCGCAATCGTTCTCTCTTTCAGGCGAAGTTGTTGGTTTGTGGCCTCCATTTCTCTCGTGCAAAGTTCTTGGTGTGGTCTTAATTTATGTCGCGCGAACATTGTTGCTTCTATTTCTCTCGTGCAAACTATGCTTTTCATTGTCGCCACCGTCATTCGCCGCCACCACCGGTCGTTCGTCGCTACCTTCGACCCTTGGATGTCATTGCCTTCAGCTTTTCGTCGTGGCCTTCGCCGTTTCATTGCCCTCTGCGACCGTTTCGTTGTCGCCTTCGTTGTCCCATTGTAAATAAAAAAGAAAAAAAATATTTTGAATAAGCACAAGACTCAATTTGTGAAAAAAACAAAGATTTATCACCTTAGTTCGAAACCAATTGAGGCAAAAGAACTCTACATACTTCCTCGGTTCAGAATCGAAGCAAAAAGACTATCCCTTTTTGCGTGTATATACGTCGATTCATAAACAGTTGTGTACAAAAATAACCGGTCGTTTTCCTTTACTAGTGACATGTCAGTATATCAATGCACCTCTGTATTAAAAAAAAGGTTTAATACCTATTTTGGTCCCTCTTTTTGTAGGGTCTGTTCAAAGTTGTCCTCCTTTTTTTCAAAAGTTCACTAATATCCTATTTCTCGCAAAAACGATGCACATTAGTCCGTTTTAGTTACGGCGTTAAAAAGACTAACGGCACAGCTGCCCAGCTGGCAAAAAATTGATGAGTTGTACAGTTTTGGTTGACGTGTTAAATTGAATTGCTGATTCATCCTGAAAGCAAAGGGATTCATGGTTGTTTTTCCCAAATTTAAAAGCAAAGTTAGGATTGTTGGTGATTCGTACTACATTTGTTCTCAAATCTAAAAGCAAAGGTTAGGGTTCTTGGATATTCGTGCTACTGTTGTTCCGAAATTTAAAAGCAAAGGGTTAGGGCTTAGGGATGACTTCATCACAAAGTTGTTCTTCCCCTCGAAACAACACCGTGTGAAGATTGCGAAAATCCTTTGGACGTTGCCTTTGGCCTTTTGAACAATATACCTCCCATTATTCATCAAGAAAACATAGCATAAAGCAGGGTCCTTGTAAATCTTCGACTTCCCTTCCAGATTGCTCTTTAACAACTCCATTATCCAATCCATTTGCACTGACAGAGAAGATGAAGAGTGGACTCTATCATCAAGCTTCGAGTACTCTTTCAGAAACTTGCTCCAAGCTCTGTCGCGACCGGCACGTCGCACGGAGGTAGTTCATCACGTTGCGAGTGATCGGGTGCATACCGCCACCGGGAACCACCGTCTTCACCGGATCTCGACGAATTAAATTCTCCAGCTCAATAAAAATGCCCCTAATTAATTCCCCTAGCCTTTTCCAAATCGTAATCACTTCGTTCCTAAGCAAGACGCTGAACTGATCAGAAAACGGGGCTTCAAATTTGGGAATTAGGTCACGAAGCGTCTCGAACACGTCAAGGATTCTGAACAGCCGTTCCGGAGACAAACCTCCATGAACAAAATTCAGCAACCGAATCGCGGATCCATGACAAACCTCCATGAATGAAATCCAAGAATCTCTTTGCTTTCAGGATGAATCAGCAATTTAATTTAACACATCAACCAAACCCGTACAACTCATCAGTTTTTTGCCAGCTGGGCAGCTGTGTCGTTAGTCTTTTTAACGTCGTAACCAAAAAGAACTAACGTGCATCATTTTTGCGAGAAGTAGGATGTTAGTGAACTTTTGAAAAAAAAGATGATAACTTTGAACAGACTCTACAAAAGAAGGAAGCAAAATAGATATTAAACCTAAAAAAACTGAATGGAAATATTTCTAGCACTATGGTTTAATCGATATAAAATAATGGCTACTAATAAATACTTTTTTTGTAGTGTATTAACAAATACGTGAATATTATTATTATTTTTTTGTTAAAAGTTGAATATGTAGTTGGCTACCAGTACTTAACTTACGAAAAAAAAAACTAAATATGTAATTTAATTATAAAACTGAAATTATTATTCCATATAACTATAGCGACAAGCATAATAGTATATTAAAAGAACAATGATAAACTTCACAGCTATTTGAAGAAAGGAATATATAAATATACCAATCGTGGACCTCCACAATTAGCATTGCTAAACATCTGTTAAATTCCACACACGTCATTTTTCTCGATTAAGATATTTTTCTTAGTCCATTTTTAAGATTAAGTTAAACATAATTCAATTTAAAATGGAGATAAAAATTTTGTTGGCAAAATTTATTACGGTTATTGTGTCATAGGTTATCGGCTCATATAATTTTATATTTATCTTATAAGACTCATGTTGTTATGGACTATGAAAATATGTTACACTTTTAGCTGAAGTTTAAAATTAATTATGTTTTAAATCTAGATGAAAACAAAATTTACTCTGAACCTTGATTAACTTAAAACTAATGAGTTTTTTTTTTCAATTTCAATTGAGTTTGATTTGGTTTAATTTTCTTTTTAGATTTCAAACACATTTAAACATCCAGGGTCATACATATAGTGCATTTAAATAAAATAAAATTATTAAAGAAATAACATCAATTGTTTAGGGTGTATTCGTATCCAGGGATTTAATGTGAAGTGAAATTATTAGCTATGATTAGTGCCCGTGACGTTTGTATCCAAGGATTTAGGAATCATGAAAAGGGCTGACTTGCGATTAACACCCTATGTCATCTCGTTCGGAGGAAGGGATTTGTGGGTAATAAATATGTTTATATAAAAGTTTCCCTCCTTAACACAACGTCCATTTATTATGTTTACATTGTCAGGTTAATTCTGAAATTGATTATAGCAATCATGAATCGATTCCATATACGTATACATATAAATATACATGATACAACTAATTCCTAAAATCTCGTTTGAAGATAGGATTGTATATATTAATTTTAATTATAAAAATAAATTAGTAATTTTATATTTTAATCTATTAAAATATTTTTTAATTCTATCATATTTATAAAAATTTTCACAAGTATCTTAAATTTTACGTTTAAATCTTTTCACTTTCACATCAAAATCTTTTAAAAGAAAACACAAATGACACCTTTAAATCCACCCAAATTATCCTTTTCCTCCCTCAAATTCATTTGGATAAAGTTTTTTGTTTTTTTTTTAAAAAGAAAGCAACTTACACAGAAATAATTATTTTCAAATTAAATAAAATGATTGGTTAATTCCATATAAAATAAAATTAAACTAATTTTTCTTTTAGTTTAAAAATAGATCGGACACAATTTTTCAAACAGTCGATTATGCTTATTAAATAATTCATGATCTAGTTTATCCTATTAAATCACATTGATAGGATTAATTGGATAAATAATTAAGTAGGTAGGAAAGAGAAGGAGAAGAAACGAGGAAGTAGAAATGTAAAACAAATATTATTTCTTATTATTTTTCAAAAGGGTGCGGAAAATTGGTCAAAGAAAAGTACCCCTGAAGACTTTTTGATAATATTACCAAAGTATAATTGGTTATTGACTCAAACTGTAATGAATATATCTTTGGAGTTTAAAAGAATTAAAATTTAAAATAAGATAAGTGAGTCAACACAAATAATGTAGTTCAAAGCCGTAATATTAAAATGGCAAAACTATCACAAATATTCTATTTTACAGGATAAATATGACCAAAATTTCATCTTATATTCGAAAAATAAAAAATATTATTCATTAGACAGGAAACGGTACAATTAACGTCATATCATAGTTTAACAACTCAAATTACATAATAACAGAACACCAGGCAAATAAAACAATCTAAAGACTAAAATCCGAAATCTAAAATGGATTATTAGAAACTAAATTTATTTGAGGAAAACTTTAATTCGTGTTTTAAATAATTGTTTCAATTAAATTGCATTTTTCGCATGAAAATTTGGACTGAGCCACGTAATTGGAATCAGTCGCATCGCGTATGATAAATATTCGATTAAGCAACCAAGACTAATGCGCGTAAGAAAACGCAACACGCTAACACTGACGTGTATAATTTAAAAAAATAAAAAATAACGATCTTTTTTCCTATAAATTTAAATTAATTTATACATAGATTAGGGATCAAATTTTAAAAATAAGATGGAATGTCTTCAAAATAGCTAACTATACCATTATCTTAATATTTAATTTCTAGCTTCTCCTTTGAAATTTAAATACTTAGATTCGTGTTTATTTATAATAAATGCCTCTGTATATGCATTAATCGCGCTCTACAATTGTTGAATATACTTAATATTTCATTATGTTTTACATAATTAAGAAAACAAATAGAATATTTTTTTAACGACAATAGTCCGAACCCTAAACTTCCAATCTGTTATTTAAGTTAAAAAGAACTTTTAATTTTTATTTCTTAGTTTCTAGTGTATTTTTCCTTTCTTTCAAACCAAATTCTCCTGCTTTTATTTTTATTTTCACATATTAATTAAACATGTGATCAAAATACTCTTTAGTTTTATTTTCTCATGTGGGTTATATTATTCGTTTCCTGTGGTGCGGAACCTGTACACTATTAAATTTTTGTAAGACTTACGCGACCTTTCTGAAAGTTATATATATATATATATATATATATATATATATATATATATATATATATATATATATATATATATATATATATATAATTTAATAACTATTAAGAAATAGTATATCCATATGGTAACTATTTCAAATTATTTTAAATAATAAACTTTCGTGATGATATTTGAAAAATTGATTACAAATTGTATAATATTGATAATGAAATGATGTTTAAAATATAATTATTGTGAAATGTGTATAATATGATATTTAGAACGAACGGTTAGCATTCAAGATCGATCGGTCTATCTATTATAGCATTGTTCGTCAATAACAGTGTTCGTCAACAAGGTCAAATCAGGACAATGCTCGTAACCAAGTCAAACCAAGTTAAATGATGTTGGGCTACAATTGAGCCAACATTTAAGTTATTGGGCTAATAATTCAGTAGAGGATAAAATAATTAAATATATGTGGTTAAAGATATTCATAAGGCTCTTTATGAGTAACCGACTGAATTTTATAGTAAGTCTGTTTATATTTCATTAGGCTTGTGATAACCTATGAATACAGGGCCAAAGCTAAAAGTCAAGTATATTCCACTTACGTTCTACTCACACTCAACTCATAGTCATATTCTCAAATACTCAAATAGTAATAATCATTCACTAAACATTCAATTAAGAGTCAAAGCTCTTCAAATCACACGCCTAACTTGGGCGTCAGAATGCCTTTTGTAAGTACCTCTCCCCTCTACTGGTGAAGGAGAGCGAAAGGTGCGAAGCGAAAGGTGCGAATTGAAGGAGCACGAGCAACCCATTGAAGGATGAGTGTGCGGTCTATATTGCAGGAGAGCGAGCGACAAAGTCATCCCAGAAGCGACAAAGTCATCCCAGAAGCGACAAAGTCAAGTTAGAAAGATTAGTCTCTCTGTCCCGAAAATTCCCACGGAAACATTTTGGCGCCCACCGTGGGGCCGAGGGGCATCTCTTATAACCATAAGGAACTGGACAAGGATGCAGTTTCACCATCAACGTCAACGTCAACAAGCTTCTACAGCTCTACAGATAATTATTTTGATATAGATTCATTTTATAATTTAATTTAATTTAAATGTCTTAATTCAATGTTATAATATTGTTCAAGATTTATTAAGGGTCCAATAATGCACTCACCACTTAGCCAAATTTGGCATCAAGTGTTCAACCGTGCAACAATTCGACCATTTGGCCTCATTGGTATTCAGTCGTTCGGCTAGACAGCATAGTTGACAGGACCATGCATACCACTCAGCCAAGAGGAGTGCAAGAACCGAGAGGTAAATCCCTCTCGTTGAAGAAAAGACCGAGAGGTAAATCCCTCTCGCTGAAGAAATGATCGAGAGACAAATCCCTCTCGGCTGAGAGGGAAATCCCTTTCGTCAACCAGAAGACTGAAGAGGTAAATCCCTCTCAGAAGTAAGCCATCACTAGCGTCAACAAAACCCAGGGAACACTTTCCAAGAACCCTTGGTCCTAAACCAAGTAGTGAGGAACGTTCTCCATGAACGCTCACTCTCGTCCTAAACCGAGCAGTGTGGATGTCCCTGAGGACTTACACTCTCGTCCATTAGGAAGTTCCAAAACGAACTCCTACGCTGAAAAACCGAGCGATGAGGAACATTCTCCGTGAACTCTCACTCTCGTCCTAAACCAAGCGGTGTTGGACGTCCCCGAGGACTGACACTTCTGTCCACTAGGAAGTTCCAAAACGAACTTCTAAGTCGAAAAACAGAGCGATGAGGAATGTTCTCCTTGAACTCTCACTCTCGTCCTAAACCAAGCGGTGTTGGACGTCCCCGAGAACTGACACTCTCGTACACTAGGAAGTTCCAAAACGAACTCCTAAGTCAAAAAACCGAGCAGTGAGGAACATTCTCCGTGAATTCTCACTCTCGTCCTAAACCGAGCGGTGTTGGACGTCCCCAATGACTGAAACTCTCGTCTGCTAGGAAGTTCCAAAATGAACTCCTAAGTCAAAAAGCTGAGCAGTGAGGAACGTTCTCCGTGAACTCTCACTCTTGTCCTAAACTAAGCGGTCACAAGCATTCGGCCGTTCGGCCGCCTCACATATATTCAGCCAATCGGCCTCAAAGGTCATCAGTCATTCGGCCTCGTAAGTACTCGACCATTCTGCTTCACAAATATCCGGCCATTTGGCCCAAAAATTATTCAGCTAGTCGGCCTTATAGTGCAGATAAACAAAATTTATAAAGATATTCATAGAGCTGTTTATGAGCAACCGACCAGATTTTAAGGTAAGTTTGTTTATATTTTATTAGGCTTATGATAACCTATAAATATAGAGCCAAAGCTAAAAGCCATGTACGTTCTATTTATGTTCTACTCACACTCAACTCATACTCATATTCTCAAATACTCAAATAGTGATAAGCATTCATTAAATATTCAATTAAGAGTCAAACCTTTTCAAATCACACACTTAACTTTGATGTCGAAGTACCTTTTATAGGTACCTCTCCCTCTATTAGTGAAGGAGAACAAACGGTACAAACCGAAAGAACGTGAGCAATCCATCAAAAGATGTGAGTGCGATCTATATTACAGAAGAGCAAGCGACAAAATAATCTAAAAACGACAAAATCACGTTAGAAAAATTAATCTCTCAGATCCCGAAAATTCCCACAGAAACAAAATGTAATTTTAAAACATGACAAATTGACAATTACAGTAAAGACCCATAATATCATTGATTGAAAGTGAAGAAAAGTATAACAAAATGTAGTAGAAAAATTCCGACGGTCGACATTGAAAAAGAATCTACAGCCAACAAATTCAATGAAGAAAATGATAACTTTTATTTCTTGATAAAAGATAGACAAGTTATTTTGGCGAAAAGAAACAAATAAATTTTTGTGTATTTAGTTATAAAAAGTACAGGTGATGTGACACCTTCAATAATGAAAATATTTGAAAAATTATTGTAAATGATCTATTTAATTAAGAAAAAAAATGCAAGCATATCCAACGTCTAGCTAGATCCTCATCATCAATAATGTGTCTTCTATATAAGAAAGTCACATTCATTCAAGATTAGAAAAACAACACTTTCGATTTGAAGACAATAATTACATAATTTGTTATTACTTGTTTGTTTGAGTGTGATCCCTCTACATGGCATACCCAAACCCTCATTATTCACCGCAGCCCACCACCTCCGTTCCGATGCCAGCGGTGCCGACCACCGTGATCGGGCCCCAGTTCTGCGCTCCGTACCCCGTGGATCTGGCGGTGGTGAAGAAGGTGATGTCCATCGCCGACGGCAACTTCGTGGTCACCGACGTCAACGGCAACGTGGTCTTCAAAGTCAAGGGCTCTCTCATGACCCTCCGTGACCGCCGGGTCCTCCTCGACGCCGCCGGCCACCCCCTCGTCACCCTCCGCCGCAAGGTTTTTCAGTCTTCCTTTCTCCTCGTCTCACCCACCTCTTCACTTATTCGTTTCAATTATTAGGTTAAAGTTTATACTTAGTGAAAGGTAATCACGCATGCTTGAATTAACTAAACACTCTGAGATTAGTTACCTCTTTTAGATGATCCCACACAGTCTTCTTTCGATCTAGCCTTTATTATATTTTAAAAAATAGTTTTTAAAAAGAAACACAGTAATCTCATTTAATATATTATATAAAGCGAATTTCTAAATATTAAATATGATTCAAAAATTAGAATAAATCCGTGTTATGCTAGTAAGGTGAAATTGTTACGGTAATTTTGAATGTATAGAATGGTTAAATATAGTTATAAAAATAAATTTTATGTTGTTTAAGTGGGTTTATCCAATTATAAAAATTGGTGAAAAATGGTATTGTTGATGCAGATGATGACAGCACATGATCGGTGGCAAGCTTTCAGAGGGGAAAGCACAGACGACAAAGATCTAATATTTTCTCTAAAGCGATCGTCCCTTATTCAGTTTAAGACGAAATTGAATGTGTTTATGGCTAATAACACAAGAGAAGATATTTGTGACTTTAAGGTCAAAGGTAGCTGGTTTGAACGATCTTGCGTTGTTTATGCTGGTGAATCTAACAACATCGTTGCTCAGGTAAAACTCTTCTCATTAAATATCCAAATCCATATTCTTTTATTAATTAGTTGCACATAAATTAATTTATTTCAATACTATTTTAATCATAAGTATTGGTAACTGAAAAAGTTTTGTTGGAATGGTATTACAGATGCATAAAAAGCACACAGTTCAGAGTATTTTGATTGGAAAAGACCATTTCATGGTGACGGTTTATCCGAACATTGATTATGCGTTCATAGTGGCGTTAATAGTGATTCTTGACGAGATTAACGATGATGCAAGAGAAGAATAGAGAAGTTGGGAAACCGCTTTGTACTTTTTCATTTAGATTTCATATAAGGTGCAGGATCATTCAAACAATGCTTAAATAAGAAGTAATCCTATTGATGTTCGTAATGTATAAGCTCAAATATTTATCCCACCATGATACACTTTTAGATATAAGGATAACATAATCATAAAACTTTAAGGTTTGTAGTTTTCCAAAAAAAAGAAAGAGTAAATAAAGATACTGTGAAATAAACCTAAAACATTTAAGTGTGTCAAATAATATTTTTCGTATCCAATGTTAATCTAACAGATAAGGTAAATAAGAAAAGTGAAATATTTGGAGAAAAAACACATAATCTCGTTACTTAAATAATAGAAATAGGTTGTATATAATCATACATACTCTTATTACCAAGGCCGGGCAACCGACTGGAAAGGTTCGGACGAGATGTTCCAGTCTGACATGTCCGATCGTGTGTCCCAGCCTGATGTGTCCGATCGGAACCCTTTAGCACAACGTGTCCGATCTGGCAGGTGTGTAAAATGGTGGACTGGAGACAACAGTTGAATGTTCATGAATGTGTAGTTAATGAGGTAACGGTCATTGTCGAGTATTTAAAGTGTGCACTGAAAGTCATTAAGAGGTAAATTAATGGGCAATATTTCCTAAAAATCATATAAATAGGAGTCAAAGGAGAAGGTAAACTCTATGTTCATTTGATAATTATAGACTTGTAAGAGCCCATTCTGACTTGAGCGTCGGAATGTTTGCTACTGGTCAAGCCATTGGCGTTGTGAACAAGTGCAAGGAGAGCGAAGGAAGAAGGACCGATCGGACGAAGAGGAGTGTTCTCGGACGGAAGAAGCAGGAGTTTTCCCCGGTCCCATTCAGCAAAAACATTTTGGAGCCCACCGTGGGGCCGAGGGTAGTTGAAGACAACCTTTACGACCATAAGGATGGAGCAGGACCCGGCAGCATTTTTACAGGAGATGAGGAGGAGAATGGAGGCAATGCAGGCGGAAATTGAAACCCTAAGGGCGGAGCGTGATGCGGCTAGAGGGGCGAAAGCTAATCGTCCAGCTTCTGCTCACGCTCAGTCACCACCAATTGTGGAGATGCCGGAAACGGAGCCAGACTCAGAGGACGACACGGACCCCATTCCTGATAGTTATTATCAGGGAGAGGAATAGAGCGAGGCCGGTTCGCATCGCGCTGCAAACCGTCCGGCCCCGGCCGGTCGGGCTAGAGCGTTGCATCCGTTCACAGCAGTGATCATGGAGGAGCAGATTCCGGATAGAGCGTTTCCGGCCTTGGAGAAATATGATGGCTCGGGGGATCCGGAGGAGCATTTGAGATCTTTTGTTGACGCGATGACCATTTACTCCCCCAGGGAAAATGTGTGGTGTAGAGTTTTTTCTTTGTCAATAAAAGGAGAAGCTTTAGCCTGGTTCCACTCACTAAGACCTCGAACCATTAATAGTTTTGCCACATTGAGAGATATGTTCGAACGACAGTTTTCGGCGGGTAGAGCGCGAAATCTGACGTATCTAGAATTGACCAACATAAAGCAGGAGAAGGGAGAAAGTCTTAGGGATTTCATGGATAGGTTCAACAGAATCGCTCGACAAGTAAGGGGGGTAGGCAAGAAGTTTACCATTAGTACTCTGGCTACCGCACTGAGGCCTTCCCCATTTGTCGATAACTTGTTCGCAGAGCCTCCATTAACCTTAGACGAGTTGCAAGAGAGGGCCGCTCGGTTCATTAGAATAGAAGAAATGAGGGCGGTCCAGAGACGACAACAAGAGCAAAGCACAAGTTCGGGGTAGGAGAAAAAAGAAGGCAAGAAACCGTTCGTCCCAAGCGAACAGCCGAAGGGCCAAAAGTTTAGAGATGGCTCGAAGGGGGGTAGGTACGAGCGATACACCCCGTTGAATGTGCCGAGAGCAAGGGTGCTAGAAGAGGCCCTGAATGTGGATTTGTTGAAGGTAAGACCTTCCCAGTCGTCACCTAAGGCGGATGAAACTAAACATTGCACCTATCACTTAAACATAGGGCATAACACCGAGGAATACACGGTGTTGAAGGATAAGGTGGAAGAATTTATCCGAGCGGGTCATTTAAGGAGGTTTGTTAAGGAAGAACGAAAGACGAGGAGTCCACCCAGAAGGACTAGGGTGGAAAGAAGTGACAGGAGAGAGGACAGGCGTCCCGACCGCAGGAGGAGTAGAAGTCGCAGCCATGGCCGATCGCTGCGGGGAACAATAAACACCATCTCGGGTGGATTTGCGGGAGGGTCGTCGTCGTCCGCGAGGAAGAGAAACCTGAGGGAGCTTAAGAGTGTCCACAGGGTAGATGTGAGAAAGCACTCCATGCCGCCAATCACGTTTACGGATGAGGATTTCCACGCTCCCAATCCGGATGAGGACGACCTGATGGTGATAACGGTAGTTATTGCCCGATATAGCGTAGGAAAGGTGTTGGTAGACCAGGGCGGCTCTGTTAACATTTTGTACTGGAAAACATTCCAGCAGATGGACATATCCGAAGACCTGATCGCCCCGTACAACGAGCAGATAGTAGGATTTTCGGGAGAAAGAGTAGACACCAGAGGATATGTGGATCTCAGAATGTGCCTGGGAACCGAACGGAGCAAGGAGGTGAGAACCAAGTTCTTGCTGGTGGACACGAACACTTCCTATAATGTGCTATTGGGACGACCATGTCTCAACACATTTGGGGCAATTGTTTCCACACCCCATCTCACACTTAAGTTTCCGTTGGACAATGGAAATATCTGTACCGTTCAGTCTGATCAAAGGATCGAGCGAGAATGTTACATGGCATGATTGAAGGTTCGACCATCGTCGTCGGATCCGCCCAGCCGGCATAGGAGGAGACGATCGGAAGTAGCCATGGCAGACTTGGACCTAAGGACTAATACTGACGATCGGATAGAACCGATGAGGGAGATAAAGCCCTTCGGCCTTGGGCAGAAGGAAGAGCAAGTTACGACCATCGGGACTGAGTTGGAGGAGGATCAGGCCAGATTAATTGGCACTTTGTTGAAGAAAACCCAAGACTTGTTTGCCTGGACTGCAGCTGATATGCCAGGAATCCACCCAAGTGTTATGTCACACAAGCTGGCATTGTTCAAAGAGGCCCGACCGGTAGCTCAAAAGAAGAGAAGAATGAGGGAAGAGAAGAGGTCGGCAGTGGCAGTGAAGGTGAAGAAGTTATTGGAGGCAGATTTCATCCGTGAAATCAAGTACACAACGTGGCTGGCAAACGTTGTGATGGTGAAGAAGATGAAGGGGCAGCGGAGAATGTGCACAGACTTCACAGATCTGAATAAAGCTTGTCCCAAAGATTCTTATCCACTACCCAGCATTGACGCGTTAGTGGATGGGGCTTCAGGGTTCCATGTGCTAAGTTTCCTGGATGCATATTCAGGATACAATCAGATCCCTATGTATCCCCGGACAATGATAAGACAACGCTTATCACTGAGCGGGCGAATTACTGTTATGATGTTATGCCGTTCGGGTTGAAGAACGCAGGGGCTACCTACCAACGGTTGATGGATAGGGTATTTGCTGACCAGATAGGCAGATGCATGGAAGTGTATGTAGATGACATGATGGTGAGGAGCCGCTCGGTAGAAGATCATGTGAGAGATCTTGCGAAAGTTTTCCATCAAGTTCGCAAATATAACATGCGCCTTAATCCGGCTAAGTGTACTTTCGGGGTGCCGACGGGAAAATTTCTGGGATTCCTGCTGACAACTAGGGGCATTGAGGTGAACCCCGATAAGTGCAGAACAATATTGGAAATGAGGAGCCCGCACAAGTTGAAGGAGGTTCAGAGGTTGGTAGGGAGGCTAACTTCTTTATCTCGTTTTATTCCCATGTTAGCCGAGCAGATAAAGCCGATCGTAAGAATTATGAAGAAGAGTTCGGGTACTAATTGGGACAACCAGTGTGAGCAAGCCTTTAACGAGGTGAAGCGCATATTGGTCAGCCCACTGGTCATGGGACGACCCGATGCGGGGTACCCATTACAGCTATTCCTTGCAGTCTCGGAGGACACGGTCAGCTCGGCATTGGTGCAAGAGCAACCTGAGTTCAAACTCGTGTATTTTGTCAGTCGCACGTTGCAATCGGTGGAGACTAGATACAAGCGAGTCGAGAAGATCGCTTTGGCAGTAGTAATGGAGGCAAGGTGGTTAAGGTCATACTTCCAGAGTCATCACGTGATAGTGCGAACAGATCACCCGATCGCAAAAATCCTGCGCAAGCCAGATCTGGCAAGGAGAATAGTAGGATGGTCTGTGGAGTTGTCAGAATTTGGACTCCAATTCGAGCCAAGAGGGTCGATCCGAGGCAGCATCTGGCTGACTTTGCGGTCGAATTACAAGAGGAAGAAGAAGTGTACCATGAGTGGATACTTTATGTGGATGGCTCTTCAGAAAAATCTGGTGGTGGAGCAGGCATTGTATTGGAAGGACCGGACGACTTTGTTGTAGAACAAGCAATTGTCTTTCGGTTCAAGATAAGCAATAATAAGGCCGAATACGAAGCAGTACTGGCCGGGCTCGAGCTGGCTAAGGACATGGGGGCAGTCTTGGTCAAATGCTGAACGGATTCCCAATTGGTGGTAGGACAATTAACTGAGAGCTTCCAGACCAAGGATGATCAGCTGCTTCGTTATTTTCACAAGGTAAAGGAGATGGTGAAGCAGTTCCAGAGGTGGAATTTAAGCATGTGCCAAGGGACCAGAATGCGAGGGCGAATGTCTTATCCAAGCTTGCCCACAGTAAGGAGAAGGATCACTTGTCGTCGGTCATAAGGCAAGTCATGATGAGCCCGTCGGTGGAGTGTCTCGCAGTCAACGAGATCTCCGCTCGGCATGACTTGAGGAAGGAGATAAGAGAGATCATTCAGAGGCAGGAGAGTGGAACGTATGTTCGGGCACCAGAGGCAAAAAAGGTCACTCGGTATTTGCTGATAGGAGAGGACCTTTACAAAAGGGGCTTCTCTTTGTCCCCTATTGAAATGCATATCCGCAGAGGAAGCCGAGTATGTGATGAGTGAGCTGCGTGAGGAGGCATGTGGAATGCATACAGGACAGCGAGCTTTGCGGGCCAGGGTGATACGAGCGGGCTATTTCTAGCCGACGGTCGAAAAGGATTGCAAAGAGTTTGTGTAGAAATGTTTAAAGTGTCAAGAACATGGCCGAAATTTCAATCTACCATCAGTAGAATTGCACAGTTTGATGTCACCATGACTGTTCGCGCAGTGGGGAATGGATATTGTTGGACCCTTTTCGGTGGGCCGAGCGCAAAAGAAATTCCTACTGATCGCAATTGACTATTTCACTAAGTGGGTAGAAGTAGAGCCGCTCGCAACGATCATGGTCGCCCGGGTGCAAAAGTTTGTATGGACGCTCGTATGTAGATATGGAATTCCCAAAGTTATAGTTACTGATAACGGGCGGCAATTCATTGATAACCGTTTGGGAGAGTTTTACAAACGGCTGGGGATTAAACATGTTACGAGCTTAGTGGAGCACCCTCAAACGAATGACTAAGTGGAAGCAGTTAACAAAGTCATCGTAGTCGAGTTGGAAAAAAGGCTAGGAGAAGCCAAAGGCCTCTGGGTAGATGAACTTCAGGAGGTCCTATGGGGATACCGCTGCACGCCACACGGCACAACTGGTGAAACCCCGTTCAGCCTAACATATGGAGTGGATGCGATGTTGCCAGTCAAAGTAGGGGAACCTACCATACGAAGGGGAATACAAAGCTTGCAAGATAATAATGAGGAGATGCGGGTAGAGTTGGATACCCTTGATGAACGAAGAGATGTGGCTATGATCCGGGCGGAAGCTAAAAAGAGACTGTTGGCAAGGTGCTACAACACCAAGGTTAAGCCACGACAATTTGTGGAGGGAGACCTTGTGTGGAGAAAAACGACAGAAGCCCGACGGAACCAATCGACAGGAAAGTTAGCTGCGAATCGGGAAGGCCCCTTTAGGGTGGTACAGAACTTATAAAATGGAGCATACCGCCTGGAGCACCTGACGGGAAAGGCTATACCTAATACATGGAACGCATCTCATTTGAAATTTTATTTCAGCTAAGAGCTTTGTACCCATTATTTCATATCAATAATATATTATTCATCACACAATTTTAGTCATGTGTTCACAGTCGAGCAGGTGAGGCAGATTTCTTTCGTGAACTGTCACCTTGGTCTTAGGGCACGCTTCTAGATAGCTCCTAAGACCTAAACCGAGCGGGTGAGGCAGATTTCTTTCGTGAACTCTCACCTTGGTCTTAGGGCACGCTTCTAGAGAGCTCCTAAGACCTAAACCGAGCGGGTGAGACAAATTTCTTTCGTGAACTCTCTCACCTTGGTCTTAGGACACGCTTTTAGAGAGCTTCTAAGACCTAAACCGAGCGGGTGAGGCAGATTTCTTTCGTGAACTCTCACCTTGGTCTTAGGGCACGCTTCTAGAGAGCTCCTAAGACCTAAATCGAGCGGGTGAGGCAGATTTCTTTTTTGAACTCTCACCTTGGTCTTAGGGCACACTTCTAGAGAGCTCCTAAGACCTAAATCGAGCGGGTGAGGCAGATTTCTTTCGTGAACTCTCACCTTGGTCTTAGGGCACGCTTCTAGAGAGCTCCTAAGACTTAAACCGAGCGGGTGAGGCGGATTTCTTTTGTGAACTCTCACCTTGGTCTTAGGGCGCGCTTCTAGAGAGCTCCTAAGACCTAAACCGAGCGGGTGAGGAAGATTTCTTTTGTGAACCCTCACCTTGGTCTTAGGGCACGCTTCTAGAGAGTTCTTAAGATCTAAACCGAGCGGAACTCTACAAGGCAAACCAAGCATGAAACAAAAAGGCTATGCGCGAAAAAGACAAGTAAAACAGGAAAATGCAAATAAACATGGAGAAGGAAAATTGGCAAAAGGGAACTTGAAATTTTTATTAACTTCCAAAATGTGTTACAAGTGGAGTTTTAAAGCGGTAAAATCCTAGGTCTAAATACTTAGGATTGGCCTACAGCTTCACCGGTCTCGGCAACCACTTCAACGGGAGGGTCGGCATTTTGAGCAACTGGGGAAGAAGATGGGGGAATGTGGATTGGAACTAATTTTCCATCCACCACCATCATGCTCACGTCCAGGCAGGGATCGTCGGTAAGCCTTTGGAAGAGAAGATTACATTGGGCGAGAGCCTTATCAAACCCGAGCAGATGCTCGTTCACCATTTCATCGCCCAACTGCTTTTTTTCTGCTTCCAACTGGGTTACCCGAGCGAGGAGAGAATCCCGCTCGGCCGTCAAGGTTGCGTTGGAGGAGGTGGCCTTCTGAAAGTCAAGCTTGGCATCGTCCAGTGACCGTTGCATACGCCGTTGAATAGCGCGGGCTTCGGCCAACAGAGTGTTGGCTTTCTTCTTGTCCTCTTCCGCCATTCGCTCAGTCTCGGCCAGACGCAGGGTCAGATCCTGGTTGGCCTTAAAAGTGGCATCGAACTTCGCCTGGAGGGCGTGAAGTTCGGCGGAAGCAGAGGCCCTCTTATGGGCGGCATAGGACATGCACATAGCCGACCGTGCAGTCAATTCCAAAGCCATGTTGGTGGCTTCTTCCTCGGTCATCCCACTGACCAAGGCCTTTTCCTCAGTGAAAAGGTCAAAATGGAGGCGTTTCGCCACCCATGCATCAGGGCTCAAAAGCCAGGTGAGGGGAGGCCCGTCGGGAAGACGCCTCTTGGATTGCTTGGATTCGGCCGAAGCTTCCCGAGCGGCCTTTCGTTTCCCTTTCTTCTTGTGTGAAGACTCGGGTGGGGGAGCCTGTTTGGAAACAACCTCGACTTGGGGAGGGGGAACGGACGACTTTTGGACTGGAAGGGAGGTGGCCGGCTTGGCAATAGCCGACGGGGCGGGGGATGCGCCCTCGCTCGATTTCCTGACTTCGCCTCCTCTTTGGGTGAACAGGCGAGCAAAGGTGTTATTTCGAGAAAGATCCATCTTGGACAGATAATCTACAAAGTGGCAAAAAATTCAGTTAAGTTACAAATGGCTGCTCACTAAGATGGGCAAAAATAGCTTACCGAACACATTAGATGGAAGATTTTTGTTGCCCAAGAAACCGATCAGAGTGCGGCAAGAGGACTTAGGGGGTAACTGACAGAGTTGATTGATCAAGTCCAAGTCCTCGGGACTCATCTGCGGTTTCGGCCATGAAAGGACCTTCCGAGGATATCGGGTCCAACAAAAAGGAAACTTGGCCTCCCGGGCGGGGGTGCAGAAGCTCTGGTACCCAGACTCTGTGGGTACAACCTTAAAGAAATGTCCTTTGAAGTCTTTGTAAGAGTTGTTGAAACGATTCAGCAGGTGCTTATTGCCGACCGTCCGGAGGGACACCCAAGGTTTGGTCGGGTGTGGTTGTACGTGAAAGAAGTAAAGAAAGGCCGCTGGAGTCAGCCGAAGAGCTAAGCCAGTGCAGATGGCGGAGAACGCCTGCATGAAGGCCCACCCGTTCGGATGAAGCTGAGTGGGAGCCAAGTTAAGGTTTCTCAGTACACCCATCTGCAAATCAGAGAAGGGCAGAAGAACCTTCAAATCCTTGAACATTGTGGCATAAACGTAGAAGAAGTCAGAGGGGTAGTCGCCCCGACCGTGGCAGACACGCTCGGTCCTCTGATAGATAGCTAGTTTGAAGTGTTGGGCGTTGGCAGCACTCTTGACCAGGCAGATGTGGGTGATTAAATCACGGAAAGCCTGACGATTGTAGACAGAGGAGGGAATTTGCCTAACTTCATGAGGCACCCAGTCATAGCTGGGAACAGGTGGCCAAGCTCAGGGTTTCCCATCCTAAGCGCCGGTGGAGTCCACGTGGATGACAACTTCGTTAGGAGCATCACTGTCAACCAGGAGATCGGAGGAATTCCCCGAGGGTGAGGCCCTAGCGTCGTGACCGGTAAACGCTGCCAAAGAGGAAGATGGACTGGCGTTGTCATTGTCAGCATATCCCCTACCCTCGTTGTCGGAGAAATCAGAAGACATGATTACCTGAGACAGGGAGAACAGAAGGAGCAGAGGAAGATTCTGAGGAAGAAGAGGCTGGCGACGGCAAGGAGATTAAAGTAAAAAATTAGGGTAAAAGTATGAATATTTATACCAAAATTAAAACCGACTCAAGGGGCATATCTGAAGCGTCAAACGTCAAGAGATCTGACGGTTTGAGAGACGCGACGTTTCGGTGATAGTAAAATCTGACGGTTCAGGTGGTAAGACGCTTCGTTTTTCACATTTCCCGCCTAAAAGTTACAGTCGTGACTTTACAGTTCCCACCAAAGCAGTGTTAAGGGTGTTAAAGACTTGGTTAGACAGAGAAGGAGAGAGGCCGAACGGAGGTCACTTCAAAACCCTACGCAAAAGTATTTTTGCTAGGGCTTGGGGGACTTGTGTTACAACCAAGGGCGGGCAACCGACCGGGAAGGTTCGGACGAGATGTTCCAGCCTGACATGTCCGATCGGGTGTCCCAGCATGATGTGTCTGATCGGAACCCTTTAGCATAACGTGCCCGATCGGGCAGGTGTGTAAAATGGTGGACTGGAGACAACAGTTGAATACTCATGAATGTGTAGTTAATGAGGTAACGATCATTGTCGAGTATTTAAAGTGTGCATTGAAAGCCATTAAGAGGTAAATTAATGGACAATATTCCCTAAAAATCATATAAATAGAAGTCAAAGGAGAAGGTAAACTCTCTGTTCATTTGATAATTATAGACTTGCAAGAGCCCATTCTGACTTGAACGTCGGAGTGTTTGTTGCAGGTCAACCCATTGACGTTGTGAACAAGTGCAAGGAGAGCGAAGGAAGAAGGACCGATCAGACGAAGAGGAGTGTTTCCGGACGGAAGAAGCAGGAGTTTTCTCCGGTCCCATTCAGCAGAAACACATACCAAAAACAAACTGTTTTGATAACATTAGAGTGTGATTCTTGTTTATCGAAACTGTCTTATATATAAGAGAAGAGAAAGTTAACTTGTTACTGGCAAAAAAATCTTAATAAATTAAACGAAAAATATCCATAAAAAACTTTGACAATTATATATTTTTAAACTAACCATAAACAAAAATTATATATTTTTAAAATAAAATTTAAATAAAATTACAAAAAATATACATATAATATAAATTAAATTAAATATAAATTAAATATTAATTTTAATTAAATTTAACCTAATAAAATATAATTTTATTTTATTTTTAATTAAATTTAATTAAAAAATATATAAATTAATTTTTTTATTAGTTTTTGCAGGTAACGGGTACCTGCGGGTTGGGTAGTATACTACTTGTACCCGACCCGTTTAGAAGCGGGTATTAAAATACTCGCTATTTGTTACCCACGAGTAGTAAATATCCGCGTATATTAATTACTTGTGGGAATTTTACCTGCGGATACCTGTGCATGTAGATTTTTTTGCCATCCCTAGGTGGAGTATACCTATAAAGCATAGTCAAGCTGTTCATCCTTTTGTATGTCAGAAGAAGTTGTCTTTCATTTCTTATCTCTTAAGAGAGGAGTTTCTAATCTCAATCATTATTTCTATATTGTAAATTGTTATTTATTTTAGTGGGAAACTTAGTCCCTCTTTTGCAGAGATTAACAATTGGATTTGGAAATGTTCTCTATCCTTTCTTCTCTTTATTTATTTTGTTTGAAGAAATTTTTTAAAGGGAAAACGAAAATTTTATTAGAACCAATTCACCTCTCCCTTCTTACTTTTGTGTCCGAACACGCTTTTAAACATTCTGATGCACGATACCAATTCTTATAACCAAAAGTGATAATTAATTATTTTTTTCTATTGTAAGATTTTCAAAATAGTGATAATCCATTATCATTAGTGATTAATGATTATTGCCGAACCCTAATCAATTATTTCTTTCAATGATAATCGATTATCCTAAGAGATAATCGATTATTGCCGAATTGAAGTGTTTTCTCATTCTACACATGATTGTTTTTCTCTATTATAAGGTTTTCAAAATAGTGATAATCAATTATCATTAGTGATAATCGATTATTGTCGAACCCTAGTTAATTATATCTTTCGGTGATGCGGAATTGAAGTGTTTTCTCATTCTACACATGATAATCGTATATCTCCCATGGTATTCTATTATTGTTGCATGTAAATTATACTAAAGAGCAAGTTATAAGACTCATAATGGTTTACAAGTGAAAATAAAAGTCTGATACAAAATTTTCTACAAAAATGTTTTAACAATGTATGTAAATAATTCTCCAAGGCTTCAAGTGCATCTCATCAAATTCTCTTCAAAGCATCAATGCTTCTCATTGGCAACAATCTCCTCCTTTTTTATGATGATCAAAAATTTGTTGAAGGCTTGTGATATGTCATGTTCTTGAAGGTCCTATTCTTAATTGACGACTAAGGAGAAAAGAGTAATTAATCCAAAATAGAGATAAATAACAAGATATCAACATAATCATATATCTCCCCCACAAATATGTACCAACTATCACAAGATGTCCAGAAGATGTTAATCAAAAACTATCTCCCCTTTTTTATCATAATAAAAAAATCATCTAATCTTTTATGCTCCCCCTCAATTAGTTAATTCAAAACGAATTTAGGTCCCTTTGAAAGTACTCCCCCTAAATGTAATATTCCCCCTAAAATTTAAAACAGATTCTTAATTTTTTTTATGTTATAACTTAAGATAATCAATTATCACTCTTGATAATCAATTATTCCCAATTCAAACTTGTACGTTGGAGCCAAAATGAATATTTCAAGACCTTCATAATCGATTATCACCCTTAATAATTGATTATTGGATGTTAATTTCTGAAAACGCTATTTTAACTATTTTTGGGCACTTAAGACATGTCTAAGATTCATAAATCATTTTAAAGCTATTAAAATTTACCAAGATATTGTAGACCTTCTTTTCCTTTTGAAAATTTAACCTGTAAAACAAAACAATAAATTTTTGGTCCCCATAATCTCATTTGGGTCCTTTGAGGTTAGAGTCAGATTACTTTATAACAGGAATCCAAACATATATCCCATTTAGAACACCATAATGTTTTTGTTCTAAATTTATTTGAAGTGTGTCCCTTTTTCATACAATAAAAACATGTGACAACATCCAAAATCGATTATCCCTCATGGTAATCGAATATTGCAGCAAGTAAACTATACTAAAGAGAAAGTTACAAGACTCTTAACGATTTATAAGTGAAAGTAAAAGCCTAATATAAAGTTTTATACAAAAATGCTTTAACAATGTATGTAAATAATTCTTCAAGGGTTCAAGTGCATCATCAAAATCTCTTCAAAGCATCAATGTTTCTCACTGGTAACAATAATAATGGTAACAAGATTTCAATGATAATCTTAGAATATAAAGGATACTTTCTAATTCTTTCAGTTGCACATTGTAGTATAGGTATGGGATTATGTAATGTGACTACTTTATATACTATTTGATTGTCAGAGGATCTTTTGGTGTTTCATGTTCTAACTCTTGTGGTAAAATGTAATAAAAAGATTCCATAGAAATAAAGATTCATAAAGAAGACTAGACTTGAAGTAATGTTGGCAGATGATTTCAATTGATATTGAAAAATGTTTATCAATGATATTAATCTTTGGTAATTAAGCAATATATTCAAAAGGTCTTTAGAGATGCTATTATGAGGAAATAACAAGTGCTAAAAGTTTTCTTGCTGAGATTAAAAAACATTTTGTGAAAAAGCGATGAGAAGGAAATAAGTGCACTTCTTCAGAGCTTGATTTCCATGAATATCAAGATAAATGAAATGTGAGAGAATACTGATAAGTGTTCAATATGAGTTAATTTTGAGATGAACTTGACACTTTTCTTGCTTAGATTATGTTAATTTTCGATTAAACTCACCTTAATCACTATAATAAAAAATGTTATTACATATGACCAAAATTCATATATAAGGTTAAAAATCATAGGTAAGATAGTGTTACCTACAAATTATTGCATAATATGTTTGCAATCTTTTACATATGATACTCACCACTACAACACTATAACTTTTTACACCTTAGTACAAAGGAAAAACATTTAAATTCTACTTCTAAATTAGAAAATTGTTCTAAATACAATGGAAAGACTAAATGTAAATGAAGACTAATAAAAAGACTACTCAAGTTATTCATCGTGAAGCAGATTTTGATCAAAGTGTGACACACTTGCAAGCCATAAAGAAATTGAGAAATACTAATGTACCATACTAATGTGGAAATGTAATAACATAGTTGATTAAAGAAATTGAGAAATTACAACAGAGAGAATTGAGGCTCAACCCTCGACTGATTTGATTAAAAGATGTCGCAACCGGGATCGCGACGGGACGACGATCCAAAAAAATAAAACAGGGGTTTTGGAAAAAAAAAAGATTTTGGAGTTGCCACCATAGTTTATTCTGGAAAACTACGGAAAAACCATAAAATGATAAGGCTTGGTCTGCGAAACTGAGATTCTTGGTTCGGGAGTCGGTTACGTGTAGGGAAGGTATTAGCACCCTACGACGCCTGCCCTAAGGCAGTACCTTTAACTAAATATGCGAATGTGATGTGGTTTTCAAAATGTTTAACTTTCCCCTAAAAATAAAATTCTAAAGAAACAAAATATTTTTAGTTTTTTAGGCCCGACAAGGATTGACCTTGCTCCTACGTATTCTCATTAAGAATGAGAAATCAGGGTTTCGTAGTTCTTCTAGAAAACTGCTTGAAAATTTGTTTGAAAATTGTTTAGAAAATTTGTTTGGAAAATGATTATGGATAAATTTGGATTTTTGGGAAAGTGAACCTGACAAGGACTGGCCTTGCTCCTACGTATCTCCACTTTTGATGGAGAATCAAGGATCACGTAGTTCTGGCTAGCCATATTGTTTGTTGTTTTGAAATTGTTGATGTTTTTTTGTTTTTTGAAGATTTTTTAATTTTTTGGTATTTTTTGATGTAATATTTAGATTATTTTGCGTAATGAGCACTAGGCTGATGCGTACGATCGCACGAGAACTCACACGGCTTTTTCCTTGTTTTTTATTGTTTTGCGTAATGAGCACTAGGCTGATGCGTATGATCGCACGAGCACTCACACGGCTTTTCCATTATTTTTTATTGTTTTGCGTAATGAGCACTAGGCTGATGCGTACGATCGCACGAGCACTCATACAGTTTTTTTGTTTATTTTATGTTTTGGGTAATGAGTACTAGGCTGATGCGTACGATCGCACAAGTACTCACACCAATATTTATATCATTATATGTTTTTTTTAAAGTTTTATATTTTATTTTTTTTTATTAAGAAGAGAGGTGAGTTGAAATATCTATGACATAAAAATATGAAAAAAAACATAGGATAAAATTGTGGTAGAAAATAGGATAAATTTATACACTAAAGAAAATGATCAAAATACATATATATAGAATGAAAAGAAAATGTGTACCTTGTTGAAGATTTGAAAGATGAAACAAGATTTTGCTTGTAATAAGTTGTGAGAAGAGATAGATTGATGGTGAAGAAGATGAATTTATAGTGAAAATATGGTATGAAATTTACTATCTTTGAAGGGAATAGGAAATGGTAAAGTGTGGGAGAAAAATGGAGTAGAGTTTTGAGATGGAATGTAGAGAATTTGAGAGAGAAGAGATGGATATTGTGTAAATTGTGTGTGTGAAGTGAAGAGAATGTAGGTATTTATAGAGTTAAGGATGAAGAAAGTTGATGAATAAAAATAATATAATAAGTTGGTGGAAAATTTAGATGAAATAAAATATAATTAAAAAAAATGAATAGAAAAAGTTAATGTGGAAAATAAAGGAAAGAAATAATATAAAAAGTAGGTGGAAAAATAAGGCGAAAAAAAAACGGATAATAAAAAATGTTGATGGAGAGGATATAATAAAAAAATGTAGTGGAATAATTAGAAAAGTTGATATATAAAATTAATATGAAAATGATGTGAAAAAAATAAAAGAAAAAGATAGATGATGTGGAGAGTGATGTGGATGGTGATGTGGAGAATGGGGTGTGATAAGAAAAGATGGGTGGTGAGGAAGTAAAAAAATGAGATTATTTTGGACCATTGGATTAAGTGTTTAATAGAAAATTTAAGGGTGCAAAAAAAATAAAATAAATAGTGTTTTTCATTTTGGTGTTTTTGTGTTGTTTTTTTTTTTATTTTATTTATCCGGACGAAATTTGGTATTGACAATCACAATAAACATCCATAATAAAATTCATACCAGATAATTATAAACAATTAACAATAATAAAACATTACAATAAATGGTCATAGAAGAATACAATATTTGACAATCATAAAAATAATCTTAATATAAAAAATTCATGGGGAAACAAGAAGTTGAATCTGGCAGAGCCGGTTAGACAACTTCTAATCCTTCCAAAATGCAATAAAATAAATAAGTAAAGAAATAAAACGTTTGGGGAAACAAGAAGTTGAATCTGGCAGAGCCGGTTAGACAACTTCTAATCCTTCCAAAATGCAATAAAATAAATAAGTAAAGAAATAAAACGTTTGGGGAAACAAGAAGTTGAATCTGGCAGAGCCGGTTAGACAACTTCTAATCCTTCCAAAATGCAATAAAATAAATAAGTAAAGAAATAAAACGTTTGGGGAAACAAGAAGTTGAATCTGGCAGAGCCGGTTAGACAACTTCTAATCCTTCCAAAATGCAATAAAATAAATAAGTAAAGAAATAAAACGTTTGGGGAAACAAGAAGTTGAATCTGGCAGAGCCGGTTAGACAACTTCTAATCCTTCCAAAATACAAAAATAAACAACTAATAACATACAAATGGCATAACATAATCAATATCACGTTTTACAACTATCACACTTGGATATCAACACAAAAGCATACTCTCATTTAAATTCAAAATCATACAGAAACAAAATACTCCATAATCAAGATTTAAGATCAGACAAAAGCAAAATATAGCATATTCAAGGCTCAAGATAATACAAAAGGAGATACTCAAGGTTAGCTTCCCTTACCTCTATTACAGACTTAATCTCCTCGCTCTCTGAAAACTTCCAGAATATCCCCTTTGAAATTAGAAATTCTTCCAACTCTCTTCTCTCAAAAATTTTCTAAATTCTTTTGTGTAAATTTTCAGCCTCCCCCCTTGACTATTTATAGTAAAAAAAATTTACTATTCATTTGTACTATTCATTTTTACTATTCATTTTTTTATTCATTTTACTATTACAAAATTAATTTTTTATTTGCAAATTGGTGAATTCTGGTCTCAAAGCTACGTGGAACACTTATCCTTTCCAAAAATAAATTTTTTTTTTTACTATTCACTTTTTACTATTCACTATTTACTATTCACTATTTACTTTTTTTTTTTTGTGATTAATTTTATTTACCCGGACGAAATTTGGTATTGACAAAAGAGTTGGGCCGTTGTTGGGTTGTTGTGCTGCACTTGGCATTTTGTCGTTGATTGGATGAAGCCCGCTTAAACAGAACGTTGGGTTTGGCTCCATTTAGTAGGACAATGTCGTTTAATGTGTTTTTGCTGCTGCTTCTGGGGTCATTGGGATTATGCTTCATGTTGGCAAACTGAAAGAAGCACCCTTGATGGAAACCTAATTAGGCAAGTCATCCAAAGGAGTACTAACTCATGCTAAGTTTAGGAAAGGGAAGTTGAAGAAGAACTTTTAAAGGCTCTTTCTTGATTTTCTTTCTCTATGTCTTAGAAGGATTCCTCTTTCAATACTATGTGGTTGTTTTTTTTTTTGTAGGATACAATAAAGGCAAGAACCATGGCCAACAAATCAGATTTGGGAAAAGCATTCTTCAAGGAATCAGTACCAGGGTCTCTCCATCGCCCTCAGATAAGGGGGGCTCCTGCGCAGATGTACCAAATGAACTTCCCAGCTCACGTGCGCCCAGACGCTCACAGGAGAAGGGCGCTCCAGTGCCAGTAGAGTTGCCTGAAGCACGATTTAGCAGCATTGTCCATGTGACCCAGCATGCTTTCCGTGACCCAACTGACTTGGCCCCCAAGCTCGTTTCTTATTTTTAATTTTGGAGGGAAATTAGGACAGAATTGAGGCCCTTCTTCACCTATAAATAAAAGGGCCTCTCCTTTGTAATTTTGTCCTTTGAGCTTTAGTGAAATGCTGCAGAATTTTATTCTAGCCCTATATGGTCTTGAGTCACTCTTTCTCTTCACTTTCTCTACCCTTTCCTCTAGGTTCCTTCCATAGTAGGAAGGCCTTTTGAGCTGAGAGGTCTCTACACACACTATTTCCATTAAAAACACAGCAAAACACCACTCATCTTCATTCATTCCGTTGCACCATCATTGCTTGTTGTTTGGAGTTGCTACCTGCGAGTTCCAATCCTAGGTAGACTTCCATTAACCCTCGAGCATTTCATAAGGAAAAGAGAAGCACCCTATAGAACTAGGGTTCATGATAGAGAAAAGGTGAAGCAAGAGGAAGAAAGCTCCCAAGTGCTCAATCCCCTACCAGGAGCATGAAGTTGAACTAAGGGATGTTGATCGGTGAAGAAGTTGATCGGAGGGCTTGGAGAGGAGAGCAAACAGAGATTTTCCAATAGGGAGAAGCTTGAAGCATCGTTAAGAAGGTTTCCCATTTCCTTCTTTCTTTGACCTTATATAAAGGGGTTTTCTTTGCCATGTAATAGAGAGATAGCCTTACATAGAAAAACACTTTATAGTTTATAGCTTGAGCTTTTTAGTTTATGCAGTAGAAGTTCTCTTTGTAGAATAGATAGAGGGATTGAGATTCTAGGCTTTTTACGCGCATCTCGTAATGTAGATTCTAATACTCTCGGACTGTTGATCGAGCTGTTGATCGAGCAATCACAGTGGTGACTACCCGTGATCGCCTCAGCTTTGCTTCCACGATGATTTATTCTTCTAAGTCTTATTTCTCTCTTAATAGACCTTTAGTTTTTGTTGATTCTTTTGTTGTGATTTATGTTCTCTGCCTTTAGTTGCTTTCTTGTGATGATTAGTTGAATTTAGGGTAAACTTTCATTATTATTTTGTTTTGTTGCATTTTATATTTGATAGTTGAGTATAGGTTTCAATTTTAGATTATGAACTTTGATTTTAAGCATTGATTTGAGTTTTGGTTGCAATTTTGGATTTCACATTCTGATATTGAACTTTATTTTCCATTGTGTTGATTTTTATATGTTGATATTAGTTTTATGCATTTGATAGTTAATAGTTTAGCATCTATCTTTGACTTTGCACTTAGATTTTAAGAGTTTACTTCAATTTTAGTTTGAACATGTTGTTTTTGTAGTTTTTGTATTAGTTCTTCTTAGTTCTTGCATTGTTTTGATTTGACGAATTGTTTAAACTGTTTAGGTAGTTGTTGTTAGGTGTTTGTTTTAATCAAAAGTAGTTTAGGTTAGATTTTTTACTTTGATTATAATAATGAGAATTCATGTACTATTATGCACACTTTAGTTTCTTTTGAGTCTTAAGATGTATTAGATTGTAGGATTCAATTTTAGTGTATGTTTGTTAAAATTCAAGTGTGAGATTTGCATTAGAGTTTTATAATAGGTTTATTTGTATTAAAGATAGGCTTTTGTTTCCGATCTTGGTTAGAAACATGAATTTGAGTTGGATTCACAATGGTTTGGTGAACTGAGGGAGATCATTGTTTTCAAGTTCTGAAAATGAACTAAAAGATCCCAAATTGGGTCTGTTTTTCACAAGATGTCTTCCTGAATTGTGATCAAACATTTTTTGCACTAATCCTATAAGAATTTGATTTTAATTTCTGTTATAACCATTTCTTCTTGTTCTGATTCTTTGATTTTGGTATTACTATAGAATAGAGACTAGGTTCATTAGTTTAGATGGTGCAATTTTCCATTCTTTTGGTTTTGTTATATGTATTTACCATTTATTTTCATTAAATTGTTCATTGATTTCATGTATCACTAGTTTCCATATCCAATTACTTCTAGTTTCCTTGCATCATTAATAGCATTCATAGGTTAGTTTTAATTACTATTGGACTTGTGTGCATAGTTGGATTCCATCTCTTCATTACTTTAGCTTAGGTCTTATTTCCTTACATTTTATTTTCTTATTTTCTTTTTAAACAGATTTTAATTTTTTACTCTTTTCTTTTTAAATTTCATTTCTTTCATTTTAATTGTCGCCACCTGTTTAGTAATAGTTAGTAAATAAAAATAATTAACCAAACACTTTTAATACTTAATTTAGTCGAGTCCTAGGATTGATATCTTGGGTGCCCTATGCTACATTAGTAGGGACATATTTTGTTCTGCTTTAGGCGACTAAAACGTAGTTTAACAGGAAGCATGACACGCGACACACAATTTCCACATGGTTTAGACGTCTAACTTAAGAAAAATCCTATGTTACTTAGGCCTTAATACAAGCCTTAAAAAAACTTACATTACATGGCTGAATACAATGACCTAGATATCCTATACTACTCTTTAATCTATGCTCCATGATGGCTCCAAAGGTGGCCCACAAGGTAGAGTTGATGTCATCTTCATAGATGACTTCCACTCTCTTGAAAGTGTTTGGTCATGACTAGGGTATTTGCCATATTCCCTCCCTCTTGAAAAGGATTTCCCCTCAAATCTTCAACATGGAACAAGGCAAACATCCTTTTCTTCTTTAGAGTTTTGGTGTGCTTCTTCACGGGGGTCAAATACCCCTTTTAAAACACAAGTTAAAACAAATGTTGTAATAACGAGTATATGAAGGATATAGCTCCGAAGAACGATACACCTTGAATCAAAGGAGTGATTATTGTCTTGGAAAGTAGGGGCATGTTTCTTAAAGACCTTATTTCCAACACAAAGATTCTTGGGGTCTTTTCTTTCCATGCTTCTAGAGGAAGATGGTAAGGAGACCTTTGCATCTTTACATAAGCCTTTGGCCCTTAACATCATAATTTCTTTTTTGGGGCACTCTTGAGACTTGTGCATCATGCTTTGACACTTAGAACAAGACGAGTCTTTTATTTTCTTTTTACCTTTTTCTTTTTCTATTTTCTTTCTCATTTGAGCTTGATTCTCTTTCACTTGAAAAGGTGTGAGAGGATGAAGTACACACTTCCTTTTATTATGAGTGATGGTTATCTCATTGGTGTAGCCATTATGTAAAGATTCTTTATAAAAAAGACAAGGCCTTCCTAACAAAATTTGACAAGCATCCATAGGTAATATGTCATATAGTGCACTATCTTTATAATTCCCTATGGATAGCTTAACCATCACTTGTTGATTAACTTTCATTTCCTTGTCTCATTGATCCATTTAAATTTAAGGTTGAGGATGAGGAAAAGTAGTTAATCCAAGCTTATTAATTAACCTAGTGCTACAACAATTTAAACATGAGCCACTATCCACAATAAGAGAACATGTGTTGTCTAAGATTTTACATCTAGTGTGGAAGATGTTGTCTTTTTGTGTGAGCTCTTGTGAACTAAGTTGATTATGGAGAATCCTCCTTATCATAAGAAGTTTTCCCTCACAAGGATGGGCATCCTCACTTGTGCTTTCTACTTGGTTCTTTGTTCCACTTCTCACACTTTCACTTTCACTTTCTTCTTATTGACTACTATAGGCATCATTACCCCTTAAGATCATGGTTCTTTTGGTGGGGCATTGTGAAACAATGTGACCTCTACCAAGACACTTAAAAAATTTAATGTCACTAGTGCGAATGTGAGATGTTGTTCCCACCCTTGTCCTTTTTCTTTCCTTCTCTCTTTTCTTTCCCCAGATTCCAAGAGGGTTCTTCTTTTACCACTTGTTTTCCCTCCCTCTTGTAGTCCCTCTTAATATTTGAGATAGAGTGAAGTTTGCTTCTCAAAATTTATTCCACTTTGATGCTTAATTGTACCAAATCATTCCAATCTTGATATGGTAACAACTCCACTTTATCTCTAATTTCAAGGTTAAGACCACTAAGAAACCTAGAGATGGTGATCTCATCCTCCTCTCTAATTCCCGCTCTCATCAAATAAAGCTCTATCTTTTTCCTATATCGTTCTACACTTAGATCTCTTTTGTTGGAGCCTTTGGAGATTATCCATTAGCTCATGGTTGTAGTAGGAGGGAATGTGCATCTTTCTCATGACACTCTTGCGCTCATTCCAATATTGAATTGGGGGGAAATTAGAGAGTCTTCTTTCTCTAATTAGGAAAGCCTACCAATGTAAGGCGTTCCCTTGGAAACTTATGGTGGCTAGGGAGACTTTTCTTTCTTCACTCACTTGATGACATTCAAAGAATTGCTCTACCTTCATCTCTCAATCTAAATAAACCTCAACATCTTCCTTTCCATGGTTCTCTCTTTCATGTTCTCTCCTCATTCTATGTGGTGGAGGTTGATAATATTGGTTGAGTATCCTACTATCTACTCCTTGATGTGAGTAAGTATGTATGATTATAGGTGGAGTGATTGAACTCCTCCTAGTATAACTTCTACTTCTACTCTTGCTCTTTCTTATTTTTTTCTTGGGTTTTCTCTTATTTTCCATTGAGAATTCTAGTTCCTAATCCAATTTAGCAAGATATTCTTCTTTTTCCATCTTTTCTTTTTCTTTCAAAATAGCTTCTTGCTTTTGCCAAATATTTTGTGACTTTAGCTCTTTGGCCAAGGTTTTCAAAGTGGGTTGTATTTTCAAAGGTTTTAAAAATATGGAATGCAACAAACAAACTTGAATTCCAAATATGTTTCCTTAAGAGATTTAAGGAAGAAAAAGAGACTTAGGGTTCCCTTCCAAGCAAGAGAGGTCAATCACAATTAATTGCTTAGAAATTAAGTATTTTCTAGCCAAAGTTTACCTCAAGTTCCTTGGCACCAAACTTCTCAAAGGGACTCAAACTTGGACTACAAGTAGTAGGCACATAATAACTACCATAATTAAGGAAAGCAATGTATCTACATTATACGACCTAATGATGAATTATAAGGATCTTTGGTTCTCTCTTACCCACCAACTACAAATAACGCTTAAAAAATAAGTGTCCAATGTTCTCGTTAGGACAATCCCCTAACAAGCCAAATATTACAAATCAAAGAGAAAGTTAAGACAATTTTACAATATAAAAAAAATACAATGAAATCTCTCTTCCTCACTAAGTGTATACTCTTTTATCTTCTTTTTTTCAACAAAGAAATCAAGCTCTCCCCAAGGCCTTCTTCACCTAAGATGCCAACTTCAAGGTTTTGGATCGCCTCTAGGACGAAAAACCTACACTAAAAGAGATCAACACAAAAAAAAATGGTAAAAATAAACAAGGCTATCTGAAACGGAAATTTTAGGTGACAAAACTAAGATTAGAAACGAGACAAGCAAGCAAATAAATGTTTAAGAATAAAGGTTCAATACACAAAAAACATTTCAAATGAAGAGTTATAGAAACGATCACAGAAACTCAAAATTTACTAGAGTAGAAAAAATGTTTTTTGTCCTTTAGCCAATTTTGGAGCACATGTGGATTCATGTGCAAAACAACCATCAAATCATCATAAAAATGCACACCAAAGAGTTGTAGTGGTAGTGTGAAATGTACCTTGCTTTTTTACTTTTGTTTTTTGTACTTTTTTTGTTACTTTTTCTTTTTTCTATTTTGTCTCTTGTTTTTCTTGTAACTTTCCAAAATATAAAGCACACAAACAAACACCCCAAATCATATTTTAAATATGTCTTTAAAGGTTTATAAGGTCACACACACAAAATGGTAGAAAATTCCTACTAGAATCAAAATTTTGGCAAGAAACTAAAAAATGACATGTATGAAACCTAACTTTATGACTTTGTTGATTAACAAAAGAAAAAGCACTCAAAGGTTCCCAAAAGGTGCAGTTTTGAAAAACACACAAACATATATTTTTGGTGATTGTTTCAAGGTTTAACTTAGAAATAAAGACAAGTAAAGGACTAAAGATGATTTCTAGACAACATGGATGGATCCAAAATTTAAAATGACACCAAATAACATATATAACCCATAAAAAAAGTGAGGAAAGATTCAAAAATAGAAAAGGCACATAGAACATAAAAAACACAAGAACACCTAGTGGAAAAGATGAATGATTCCAAGAGTAGAGTAAAGAGAACCACAAAAACAACAAAAATGGAAACAAGATTATGACAAGTAAGAACAACACATAAACACATAAAAACAATAAAGATAAGGAAACCAAGGAAACTTAGCTATTGAAGAATCAAAGCTCTTGATACCAAATGATGGAAACCTCTTTAGCTAGGTTGGGTCAAAACTAGAAGATGTGCATGGAGAGGATGTTTCCTTGGATGATGAGTGCGAAAATGGGGTCGGAAAAGATCCAAGATTACATAGCTAGGGTTGGACAAGGTGATATGCTCACAGTTTTGGTTTAAATGGTGATAATGAGGTGTTGTTTGATGGCTCCAAGAGAGGTGAGGCCAACACAAGGAGGAAGGTGACTAGAGGGGTCTCTAGGGTTGCTCTAGTCTTGATCTAGGAAGTGTATGGCCATAATTTGGCAGCATAACACTACATTAATCCAAGATTAAATACAAGGGTGGAGACACCTCTATTTATAGGCCAAAGGTGTCTACTTCTAATCCTAAAAGCATGATATTTCACCTTTGCTCTCATTGGCCAAAAATGAGGTCTTCAAAAAAGTGGACAAATGTCTATAAATCCTCTCCAATGATAGAAGGGCATGTTGCCACTCACAAAACACATTCCTCTCCATTCTTGGAATGTCATATAGTCACTACTAAAAACAAATAATCTCCAATGGTGAAGAGACATGTGATCATTACAAAAAAAAAATCTTCTCCACTCCTAGGATGCCACGTGGCCACTTCTAAGAATGTATTTGACTTAGTAGATTGTTAGAACAAATTGGGCTTAAAAATAAAACTGAAATTGAGATTGAGATTTTGAGTGATATTAACTCTATGGGAGTTGCTCCCTCCACCCCCACACATCTCTTCCTCCACCTCCCCAATATTCAAAAATGCCAATTATATCCTTCTAAAATGACAATTATATCCTCAAAAGTTAAAATTTTTTATTTTTATTATTTTAATATTTTAATTTATTTAAAACTTCTGATTTACTTTCCTGCACATCTTCTTCTCTTCCATTTCTGTTTACCTTTCTCTCTTCCGTCAAGCTTCTTCTCCATTTATCATTTTCTCTTCAAGCCTCATCAACCTTTCACTTCTATTTCTCCATTTCTTTCTTCTTCATCTATAACAAATTCATATTTTAACAAAATTATTACGTTTAAAAACTAACCATATATAACATTTAAAATTATAAATTTAAATATAAATTACTGTAAATAAAATAAACAAATAAAATAAAAATGAAACGTAAAAGGAACACTGCCTCTAGACGGATGACATCCTTCAACGGATGTCAACATCCGTTTAAGGCAAAACGGATGTCGACATCCGTTTCGCCTTAAACGGATGTTGACATCCGTTGAAGGATGTCATTCGTCCAGAGGCAGTGTTCCTTTTACGTTTCGTTTTTATTTTACTACGTTTTGCGGCTCATGCAAGGATTATAGCTTGGATATTAAAAGAATTATTGGAAGTATGGGAAGGGTTTAGGGTTTAGGATTATAGGAAGGATTATGATTACGTACCTGGAGAGGAACCACGACAAGGACACTACACCATAACGCACTGTACCGAGAACAAGAGAAAGATTGCTTGATAATTCTTTTCACGATCACCAAGCTTTGTAGAAAAATATTTTACTCATACAAGGAATTACGTAGGTTATCAGTGAAATATGTTATAAATGAATAAAATTAAAAAACAATAATTTTAAAAATAAAATTTTACTGAGGGACAAAATAGTAAAGGAAAGGTGGAGGAAGGGGCAAAAAAGTAAAGAGGAGGTGGAGAAAGAGATGTGTGGGGGTGGAGGGAGCAACTCCCTAACTCTATAATACAGTTGTCCAAACACCCTACAGGAAAAAACAAAAACTTCTTTTTGGTATATAATATAACCTATTTCTATTATTTCTATTATTTAAATAATGTGATTGTGTTTTTTCTCAAAAAATATTTCACTTTTTTTATTTACCTGTTGATTAACATAGGGATAAATATTTGTGCTTATACATTACGAACTTCAATAGGATTACTTCTTATTTAAGGATTGTTTGTTCAGAATGATCCTGCTCCTTATAAGAAATCCAAATGGAAAAGTACAAAGCGGTTTCCCAACTTCTCTATTCTTCTCTTGCATCATCGTTAATCTCGTCAAGAATCACTATTAACGCCACTATGAACGCATAATCAATGTTCGGATAAACCGTCACCATGAAATGGTCTTTTCCAATCAAAATACTCTGAACTGTGTGCTTTTTATGCATCTGTAATACCATTCCAACAAAACTTTTTCAGTTACCAATACTTATGATTAAAATAGTATTGAAATAAATTAATTTATGTGCAACTAATTAATAAAAGAATATGGATTTGGATATTTAATGAGAAAAGTTTTACCTGGGCAACGATATTGTTAGATTCACCAGCATAAACAGCGCAGGACCGTTCAAACCAGCTACCTTTGACCTTAAAGTCACAAATATCTTCTCTGGTGTTATTAGCCAAAAACACATCCAATTTCGTCTTAAACTGAATAAGGGACGATCGCTTCAGAGAAAATATTAGATCTTTCTCGTCTGTGCTTTCCCCTCTGAAAGCTTGCCACCGATCATGTGCTGTCATCATCTGCATCAACAACACCATTTTTCACCAACTTTTATAATTGGATAAACCCACTTAAACAACATAAAATATATTTTTATAACTTTATTTAACATTCTATACATTCTTTCACCTTGCAAAATTTACCGTAACAATTTTACCTCACTAGCATACCACATATTTATTCTAATTTTTTAATCATATTTAATATTTAGAATTTCGCTTTATATAATATATTAAATGAGATGTACTGTCTTTCTTTTTAAAAAATACCTTTTAAAATATAATGAAACCTAAATCTTAGAAGACTGTGTGTGATTAACTTTCACTGAGTATAAACTTTAACCCAATAATTGAAACGAATATGTGATGTGTTGGAAGGGAGGAAGAGAAAGGAAGAATGAAAAACCTTGCGGCGGAGGGTCACGACGGGGTGGCTAGCGGCGTCGAGGAGGACACGGCGGTCACGGAGGGTCATGAGGGAGCCCTGGACTTTGAAGACTACGTTGCCGTTGACGTCGGTGATCACGAAGTTTCCATCGGCGATGCTCATCACCTTCTTCACCACCGCCAGATCCACGGGGTACGGAGCACAGAACTGTGGCCCGATCACGGTGGTCGGCACCGGCGGCATCGGAGCGGAGGTGGTGGGCTGCGGTGGATAATAAGGGTTTGGGTTTGCCATGTAGAAGGATCACACAAACAAACAAGTAATAAACAAATTATGTAATTATGTCTACAAATCGAAAGTGTTGTTTTTTGAATCTTGATTGAACGTGAGTTTCTTATATAGAAAGCACATTATTGACGATGAGGTCCAGCTAGAGTTGGATGTGTTTTCTTAGTAAAACAGATCGTTTACAATAATTTTTCAAAATGGTTCATTTCTCAAAGGTGTCACATCAAACGAAGAAATAAAAATTAAAATGTTTTTTAAGTTAAATAATCTATTGGAAGTTGGTGTGTGAGAGAATTGATAGATCCAAAGAATTGAGAATCAGTTAATTATTATTTTTTTTAAGAAATTTAGGGATGAATAAAAATAAAGTAAAATATGTGAAAATTATCGTAAGATAGATATGATAAATAAAAAAATGATTTAATTGATAAAAATTGAAGATTATTAAAATATTTTAGTAATATGAGTAATATAAAATAATAATTGTTAATATTATATATAATTGTAAAAGTTATTATGTATATTATTATTATTATATATATATATATATTATTTATTATATATTATTATTATTATTATTATTGCATATGATGGAACAGAACAGAAGATGGAATTGAATCCATGAGCACTGGAATCGAATATAACATCATGTGTATTTTTTTTTTTTTTGAGTGGAACTGAATCCATGAGCATTGGAATTGAATACAACATGTGTGCATTTCTTCTGTAGAGTGAAACCGAATACTTTATAGGTGGAATCGAATACACCATGTGAAGAATCGAATACATGCGTTCTTCAACCTCCTGCAAGTTCTCTTCTTCATCTTTGTTATCTTCAACCTCTCTAGTCTTCATCTTCGACTTCCTTTCTTGGTCTTCATCTTCAACAAACATGTCTCCAACCTCCTGCAAAAAGAAAAAAACCTTCATAGCTTTTAATTTGGACGTGGTATTTTAAAAAACCTTCATAGCTTCTAATAATTCATTTTAGATTTCTGATTTTAGTCTTTAGATTTTTATTTAACTGGTTAAGGTTTTTATTATTATGTAATTTGAGTTGTTAAATTATGATATGACGTTAATTGTAGTGTTCCCTGTCTATTATAATAGATGAATTATATTTTTAATTTTCGAATATAAGATGAAATTTTAGTCATATTTATCCTATAAAATAGATTATTGTCATAGTTTTACCGTTTTACAATCATTTTTCAAATTTTTACGAGCAAGATCATTTTTTTTTCAAGTCACAGAAGTTTCAGAACTAGAATAACTTATTTTGGCTTGTAGTGTCATCAATATTAACTCTCATACACAAGTTTGCTTCTTCAACATAATCACTTGAACTAAAGGTACTTGATGCATTATCCTCCCAAGCAATGTAAGCTTTTTTTCTTGAAAAACTTCTTTTCTTCACCCTTTTTGATGTTTGGACAATTCGCATTAAAGTGTCTTTTTTCTCCGCAACCATAACACCTGTAATTTGAAGAAGATCTTTGTTTCTTCTTCCAGTCCTTTTTAATTTGTTCATTGCCTCTAGATTTCATGAACTTGTTGAATTTTCTAAACATGTGAACCATATTTTCATCGTCTAACTCTCCATCTTGAGATTCCTCATCCTTTTCTCAACTCTTATTACTTTTTGAAAGTTCAGATTTGAAGGTCAATGTTTTCTTCTTTCCTTGGTCTTCCTCAGCACTTAGTCTATTCAACTCGAGCTCATGCTCTCTCAACTTGGTATTCCACGTATAAAGATTTCAGAATTTTGAACATTTAATTCGTCAGTGTCAAATTTCTTACCTAAACCAAAAAGATTGTTACCAATAAGGAGTATTGGTAAAACCTGAAGATATGTTTTGATGATGCTGCAACTTATAGATTTTGGATGTAGTAGGAAAATAGTTAAAAGCAACTTGTAGATTTTAAATGTAGTAGGAAAATGTTAAACATTGTAATTTTTACTAGTGTAATCGATTATGGTTAAGCAATAATCGATTATCACAAGTCATACTTGAATAATCAATTATCACTTCATATAATCGATTATCACATTTTTGAAAACCTATAACGGACTTGAATAATTGATTATCACTTACAATAATCGATTATTCATGGCAGTTGGGAGCTAACCTTTGGCACTCAGTGTACTTGGCTATATATTTTGTTTTGGAGAAATTAGAAGGTAACAATTTTCGAACTGAGAAAGCTTAGAACACTGTGTGTCAGAGGAACGTTCTTAGAGAGCTTTTTGTTCATTGTTCCCTTGCTTGGTCTTGTGAAAGGAGAGGCTCGCGTATCGTGTGTCGATAGTCGGAGCAGACTCTGTTCAAGTTAGCAAGGTGCTCTGCCTGGTCTTGTGAAAGGAGAAGCTTGTGTATCGTTGGTCGATTGCTGGAGCGGTTCTCCTCAAGTTGGTAGAGTGGTTCTTTTCATTTTATTCATGTTCATTATCTTGTAATCTGTTAAACAATTTTTTATTGAAAAAGGTTAATCACTATTTATAGTGATTAACGACTGGACGTAGAATCTTTTGATTCGAACCAAGATAAAAATTATGTGTTGATCTTCTTATTCCCTACACTCATATTATTTTACGTATATCAACTGTTTGATTAATTTTCTGAAAGAAAATTATTTTTACTAAAAGGACAAAATTAATTTTAATTGTGATCGAATACGCTTTCCGCTCTCTGAGTTTTAATTCCGCTGCGCTATACTCTTCGAAAATTAACCCCTCCGATACCTTCAAAGATGGTTTACGATATGTGTGTAGCGTTTTTGCACATCAGCAATGATTTCACCCTATTGCATCCTGAACATCTCATACTCTTGTATCAAGGTGTTCTTCCTAGCATGCTCCACATCGTCAGTTCCTTCATAGGTTACTTAAAGAACATCCCACATCTCCTGAGCCGTTTTGCACACTGAAATCCTATAAAATTCATCTAATACCAAAGCAAAGGATATTATCTTACGAGCTTTTATATCAAATTGAGCTCATTTTGTTTTCTTTAGCAAACCATTGCAAATATGATTTTTCTACCTGCATATCATTTACAGTAATAGTGGGAACAAAAGGTCCATTCAAAACAGCTTCCTGAATACCTCTATCAATAGACTCCAAAAAAATTTGCATTCTTATTTTCTAAAAGGCATAATTTACCCTTATAAACAAAGGAGGTCTATCAATTCAAGTACTCTCTGCATACATTTGGTTATGTCCACCCATTTTTGAAAATTTGAAAAACTATCAAAGCAAGCTTTGATACCAATTGTTGAGATTGGTATCGCGTAGTGGAAAGGATTTAAAGAGCGTGTTACGGTCAAGAACCAAGAAGGGAGAGGTGAATTAGTTCTTTTAAAATTTTGGCTTAATACCCTATTTTGTCCCTAGTTTCGCTCGAAAATGTCAAATTAGTCCATCCTTTAAAAAATGCGTCAATTACGTCCTCACTTAATAAAATTTGCATCAATGAAATCCCTTCCGTTAAATCCGTACAAATGGCGTTAATTAAAGAAAGAGAAAAATAATTAACGTCGTTTGTACGGATTTAACGGAAGGGATTTCATTGATGCAAATTTTATTAAGTGAGGACGTATTTGACGCATTTTTTAAAGGATGGACTAATTTGACATTTTCAAACAAAACTGGGGACAAAATAGGGTATTAAGCCTAAATTTTTTTATTCTCTTTAAGAACTTTTATCAAACAGTTTAAGTGCTAACAGTGTAGAATCAAAGAAAATCAACACAAATGATTTTATTATGTTTCGAATTAAAAGATTCTACGTCCAATCATTAATTATAAACAATGATTAACCTTTTTCACTAAAATATCATTTCAGTATTATAAATAAATTAATGCAAATGATAAAAGGTAGAGAACCCCTTTCTTCGACACACAAACGGAAGAACCTGCTCAATCAACTTCAAGAGAACTACTTCGACTTTAGACCCAAGAAGGTCAAGAACCAGGAAGGGAGAGGTGAATTGGTTCTTTTAAAAAATTTTATTCTCTTTAAGAACTTTTATCAAACAGTCTAAGTGCTAACAGTGTAGAGTCAAAGAAAATCAACACAAATGATTTCATCCTATTTCGAATTAAAAGATTCTACGTCCAATCATTAATTATAAACAATGATTAACCTTTTTCACTAAAATATCGTTTCAGTATTACAAATAGATTAAAACAAATGATAAAAGGTAGAGAACCCCTTTTTTCGACACACAAACGGAAGAACGTGCTCAATCAACTTGAAGATAATTGCTTCGACTTTAGACCCACTAAGCGCAAGCTTCTCCTTTTCACATTAGAGCACACTAACACTTGAGAACTTTCTCAAAACTTTTTCTATATTCTCAAATAGATTATTTTAATTTTCATACACATAGACACACATCTCTAATACTCTTAAATGAAAAGTTGTCTTCTAAGAGTTGTGGAAAACACTATTTATAGCCTAAGCTTCGTGAAAGGTCAGACACTGAAAATACATCTTTCAACTGCCAATGATAATCGATTATCATAAGTGATAATTGATTATTTGAGGCCGTTATGGGGTTTTTGGGGAGCTCGGTCACACAGCTCAGGGATGGAGTGCTTTAAATGTGGTAATCGTGGTAAGGTTGGGCATTTTGCAAGAGAGTGTAGATATGATAATGGAAAGGATTAAACAATCAACCTCACATAACAAGTTATAGAAGAAGCATGAACATTGTTGATGACACGTACCTCAAGGGTCGAGCATAAGGAGAATTTGGCGTGTTTTTTAATAACAAACAGAGGTCAACTGGACAATGGAGTAGGTTGGAGAGGATTGTAAGATATGTAGATATACTAGACAATGAAGTGAAGCATATGAAGAACTCAGTAATGCAATCGAGCATAAAATAGAACTAAACAAGATAGTCGAGTATCATAGACAAAACGACAAGACACACTGATAGATTTGTGAGGCATTTGGATAGGTAGACATTGTGCATTGAGAGATCAAAGAAACATATGACAAGCTCGAGGGGCAAGAAGAACTCAATAAGATTGTCGAGTAGTGCGGTGAACTTGACAAAACAACTGGGTAGTGAGGTGAACTCGAAAAAAAAAACTTGAGTACTTGGATAGCTCACATAAGTTGGAGGAACATATATAGAGCTAAGTGAAGAAATCAGAGCAAAGCTTGTTGGAGAGATCAGTAAAGAGCTCAACAGAGAGCTTGGTAGCGAGTTTGATAGAGAGCTTATAAGAACGTGTAGAAAGCTCGACAAAGAGCGCAATTGAGATCTCGGTAGAGCATGTTGGTAGCTTAGTGTTGAGCCCAAGTAACTCGGTGGAGCATGGGACCAATTTTCTTAGATTGATGTGTTGTTTACATAGCTCGGAGGAGAATGTAGAGAGTTCGGTGGAGTTTGAGGTAAGCTTGGTGAGCAAAGAATTTGAAAATTGTGTGGCAAATATGCTCAGGTTTATGGATTGAAAGATGAAGGTCAAGGAGAAATTGAGCAAGCAAGTGAAGGAGAATGAGATCATGTTTTTGAGGGAGGATGATAAAGAGTATAACAATGAGGATGAAGTAGACGATGCTGAAGATAAGGAAGACGAGGAGGATGATGAAGACGAATGACGATGAAGATGACAATAATGATGACGATGATGATGAAGAGATGCTCCTGAGGAGAAAAACGGGAAAAAGGAAGATTTGGGAACACATTATATTATTCGTCTTTTATGCACTACTAAGGAGGAGGAAGCATCTAGTGATTTTAAACCAAAGGAAAACGAGAAACACCAAAAAGTTCTTGCAGAGCGTCAAGCACGCGTTGCCACAGAATATACGAAGTTGAAGTTATAGGTTTCATGCAACCCATTGAGGAATGTTGCTGATGTGGCTATAAAGAAATGAAATGAGTTTGGTTGTATGTGAGATGATGTTGTTCGCTAGAAGGAAGAGACGACGAAACAAGTAAAAGAAACGACGAAGGAACACAACATGCTGCGATCAGAGATAGGGAATTTGAGCCACATGTTTGTCACTAGCATGAAAAAGATCTCAGCGAATGAGAAAGATAAAGATGAAGATGTAAAGAGGAACCAAGCTAAGAAGAAGATGACCATGGTCAATAGGCCATGGTTAATAAGAAGACGATTAAGATCAAGAACACGTTGATTAAAGTTATTGAGAAGTCAACCAAGTCGGCCATGAAAAACAAGTCGACCATGAAAAAAGTAAGGAACCTTATTGTTAGTGAAAGGAGCAAGTTCGGTGTGAGTGATGCACATGGAAAAGTCGGGATGTAGGAAATAAAGAAGAAAAACATAACCATTAAATTTTTGGGAGGGTTTTGTTAGAATAAACTTAAATGTAATAGAATTAGATGAGTTGTTTATTTGTTTTAGAGTTTTATGTGTTTTAGAGTGTAAAGGTAGAGAGGTTAGTGCAGTGGTTATTAAACAATAATAAGAAATAATTTTGTCTTAACGGTAGAGTTTATGACTTGAAGATGAAAAGTGAAGATGTAAGTCTATTGTAACAAATTATAACAAAACAAGTTGAGTTTTGCTAATACTTTCAACCAACAAACCTTTTATACTAAATGCTAATGCACTTGAATTATATGATAAATGGGTTAAGGATCCATCTTAGTAAATGGAAGTTATCAAGGAATTTTATTCTTCAAACATACAAGACATGGAGATCCACTGCTCTCTTTCTTGTTTATGATAATTTCTAAAGGTCTAACTGGTTTGATAAAGCAGACTAAGGCCAATAGTATGTTTCTGGTGTCAAAACATAGGCAAATTAATTGAAAGTAAGCCTTCTACAAATTGTAGGGACCAACTTATTCGTGTTCAATTTTTTCGTTTTTAATCAATGTGACTAATAATCACACTTGAATTTCCATCAATGATTTCATGAGACGAGTTTTTGTTTGATTAGAGTACAAATTCATGTGTAAAAGGAAGAAAATGAAGTTATGTATGAACTAAACTAACCGATCTGCGAAGATGAACAATGGGGTTTCCATGAGAGTCAAACAAGAGTTGTGTTTGCAGGGTTTTACAATGCTTACGATATTGCTCTTAACAGTGAAAACTATGTTGTCATTCATGTTTGTCACAACGAAATTATCTACTCTACTTCTATCCTTTGCGATTATCAGATCAACAGGATGTGGACTTGTAATATACAATGCACGATATAATTAACAAATAACCACTTTAGACTAATCAGAGAACAAATATGAAAATGTTTAACATATCAATGGGAATAGCCCTATGGACAAATGTATAGCATAAGTCTCTTCTTTTTAATTTATTGTATTGAAGGATGTAACTTATCGTACTCTCACATCAGATATCACTTGTTGCAAGGGTGGCCATCATAATTTATGTTGGTTTAGTTGGACAAGATGTGTGGAATGAATTTTACCAGTACTTCAGGGAAAGCAAATTTGTAATTTCATACTCAGCATTTCAACAAGTTGGTATGACTATTCATTGTATTCATTATATAAGCACTAGTAGTGTCATAGACTTTTTCAATTTGGTTATCGTGATCTTTGCTAAATGAAATGCTAACGTAAATTCAACATTAGCAGTGTCAGGCTTTTAGCCTTAAATGTGTATTGGTAGGGTATGAAAAAAGTTGTAAAAGAGTATGTTAAGAGTCATGAAACTTGTCAATGCCAGAAATACATTATCATCGACAGGTCTTTTGCAACCTCACAAACAACATTCAGTATTAGTCTATATCAGTCTGAAGTTGTCCGTTCGATATTGAAACCACACAAGCAACATTAAGTACTTAGTCTGATGAGGCAAAAGGAGAGGGGCATTATGTGATTCTCTAATTTTCTCTTATAGGAGCTATGCTATGGGCAATTGGAGGGTTCCTCCTATTGTAGTTTTCTTTTCATTGCAAATAACATACAAATCACAATGCCCTCATTTTTCTCCATTCTTTTTTATCACTATTTTGTTTGGTTTATAACATAATTACTAATTATTTAAATATATAAGACAATAATCAATTATAATATGGTAATTGATTTAAAAGATAATTAATTGAGTATCTCATATGCGGGAAAGTACAACTATGGATATTGTCATACTAACTTCATTGAACCAAACTTGAAACCAAATCCATTTTTGTTGCATAGAATGCGTGCAGTTGTATTATTGGCAGTCATCACATGTAATTTCACTCTTGTTCAACAGGAGTTTGCGAAATGGCCACTCCTGATAATGATGGCCACACGAGAAGGTATAAACCAGGCCCTAAAATTGGTATCAATGATATGGGAAGAAGCCAACCTTTGTCAAACCTACAAATTGGATTAGCGTTAAAATATGTGCTACATTGTCTTTTATTCCCTCCGTTACACTTATTTAGATGACTAAAAACGCAGTTATCATGGATGGGAGGAAGTGTATAACTAGGATTGGGAATTGAATGTATACTAGTATAGTAAAAGGAAATGACATCGGTTATTTTTGTTCATAGGCAACGGTTTCTCAACCGAGGCATATATTGACGAGGTAAAAAGTCTTCCTCTTATGTTTCGGTTGTGAACCGAGTTAGTATCTTATCCTCTACTGCCTCCGTTGGGACTTGAACCGAGGTAGTAGAGTGATTTTTACTTTTTTTTTCCTGGCCACACCTTGTGGAGCATGAGGAAGTAGAAGTGCGTGCAGAGAGTGGTTACAGAGTGATTCCCAAACATTGGAAATTTATTATGAATCCGACCTCTTAAATTGTTCTATTTCTTTGCAAAAGCTTTAAAGAAAGCAAATAATTGATCTCTGGGATGCAGGCCCTCTTTGATGATAGGGTGATTCACAAACTCTTGGCTCCACATATATAACTTTGGAAATTTCTCAAGGGTAAGCAATTTTAACCCTGCAATTTCCTGCAATAGTTCAACCCAATATTCAATGAAATGGGCAGCAATATCTTCCAATCATATGCTCTCTCCTCCAAAGAACTTCTTCTCCTTTAGTGCTTCCTGTAGGACCTCCAAAGCTTCCATGGCTTTCTTCGTTACCTTCTCTCGCCCCTTCTCATCATTACAGCACGCATTCCATATTGCAGGCAAAATCTACAAAAATAAAAATGAATGATGAGTTTTGAAATTGAAGATAGTGTTAGAAATATAAGGTAAAGCATACCTTATCATCTAAGGTCTTAGCCCAAAAATGTGCCAAGGCTCTGTCATAAGGGTGTTAAGGCAAGAGGGGGTTATTATTCCAAGTCTCATCGATGTATTCAACAATAAGAAGCAACTCAGCTAAAGGGTATCCGTTGTGGACGAGAACAAGACTCCCTTCAGCTTCAAAGCAAGCTTAACCCTGTTACTAAATGGGCTCGCCCACTTCCCCAAATCACCAAAAATCACTAATCTCATGCGAGCACAAAGAACTCAAAAATCCTCAAACGAAACCCTCGTTGCCAAACGCAGAAGCCCTCGTCGCGCCACCGCCACACTATCACCTCGCCCTTATCACTCCATCGTCGCGCCTTTACTGTGCTAAGGACGATCCCCTACGAAGGTGAGATCCACCGCCAACCGCCACCAACGAAGGCGAGATCATGCCTGAGTTGCGCCTCCCACAGTGTCACCAAGCCCCAAATCGAAACCCCTAAATCGAATCGCCAATGCCAAGCCACAGAGTCGCCAAGCCCCAAATTGAATCGCCAACGCCTTGCTGCCACCTCCACGAACAGGGGCTGTCACGCCGTGGAGACAAAGTCGCGCCGGCCGCCCCTCCCTACGCGAAACCGCGTCGTCTGAACCTGAAAAGAAAGAAGGGAAGAAGAGAACCCAAAGACAAACCCAAAACGGAAAAGAAAAAGAAGAAGAAGAACGACCCATGTGCCACCGCGAGGCACCACAAACGTCGCCTGGTTGCGCCATCTCCACATCGTTGCCTGGTCGCCTGGTTGCGAGAAGAAGAAGAACCAATAATGAAGGCCAGGGTTTTGAAAATGAAATCTAATTATCCCTTACCCCTTTCGGACCGAAAATACTAGAAAGATAGGGTTTATTATCTCGGGTCCCAATAGACTGAGGCATTCTCAGGGTGTTGTTAGTCATCGGGTGGGGTTTGAACTGAGGTCATATTATCTATATGCCTTGGTTCCCCTTAAACTGGGTCAGAAAGGTTAACTTAAACTACAAAAATGTCACCGATTTCTTATAGAATTCGGTTCCGCCTCAACCGAAGCCTATTGTGCGATTTCAAATCCAGTTTTTTTACTAGTGGTAAAAGTGAACTAAGAACTTATATATGGCAAGTAATTTACCATTTTTGTGTTGTCATGTCGTTGTAAACCCAGAATGGTGCAAATGTGGAAAGTACAATAAAATCAATGGAGGTGATATGAATCTGCAATATAAAAACCCAACCTTAGCACCTAAAAGTTCCAATTATATTAAAAATGGACAGTGTAAATCATGAACATGAAGTCTAAGAACTGCATTCTAATGTAGTCATGTTCTTGGCCAAGAAGACCAGCAATTGTTGAATTTACGTTAGCATTTCATTTAGCGAAGATCACGATATTAAAATTAAAAAAAGTCTATGACATTGGTAATGCTTATATAATGAATACGATGAATAGTTACTTGTTGTAATGCTGAGTATGAACTTACAAATTTACTTTCCCTGAAGTACTAGTAAAATTCTTTCCACACATCTTGCCCAGCTAAACCAGCATAAATTATAATGGCTACCCTTGCAACAAGTGATATATGATGTGAGAGTACGATAAGTTACGTCCTTCAATACAATAAATTAAAATAAGAGACTACTGAGATTATGCTATACATTTGTCAATAGGGCTATTCCCATGGATCTTTCATAATAGGTGCATGCTGACAAACATGTCTAGGAAGAAAGTTTTACAACGATGATCGATAGAGATCCTTTTGAAAACTATTCCAACCCATCATGGTTGTTCAATTTCATCATGATCATATGCTTCTTTTATTGATCAGGTAAGTTTAAGAATGAGAATGGGAAGAGGAATCCAAAAAGTTAAAAATAGATTGATTTCATGAAACAGTAAGACAAAAAGCAGTTGAATATGAAAACCTTCCAAATATTTTTCTTTCACTGCACCAATGTATACAGCAGGTTGTGTGTGTTTGTTACTGACATTCAACTATGATATTTTTATATAATACATACACTTGATATTTTTTGGTATATATTTAAATTTAGTTCTATATGTATAACTTGTTAAATTAATGAGTGTTACATCCATTTATGGATAATTTCATCAATTATAGATAAATAAATACATGTAAACAATTGTGATCGAAACAATATATATGAATGTTTAAATTATAAATGAGTAGAAAAATAAATTAATATTAATAATTTTGAAATTTATGGTACATTATGCAAGTTTTGAAACACATGATAGTTTATGAAAATTTTAAAAATCATGATAATCTACATATAGGCATTGAAACCCATGGTATTTTAGAGAGGTTTCAAAGCTCACGATAGTTAATAAGAATTTTTAACCATTAAATACCATTATAGGCAAGTTATAATAACTTATTAATATATTAATTTTTTATAATATAATTACGAACTTATCCTGAATAATTTATTTATACAGGTGGATAATTTATTCATCTATAACTCTCTACATAATTTCTTTTAGTTAAATTAAATTATGTATGGATGTAAATAAACCCATAAGAAACAATAAAAATATTATTTCGTCTTCCGTATCATGGCTCCATATATTATAAAAATCATTGATTTATTAAAACCCATTTACGAATTAAAATTATCAACAATTTATTAATGATCAAAAATTCATCTATAAAATGTTTGTGGGTAAATATTTTTCTATCAATTGAAATAATTTACCAACACTACTACAAGTCTAGTCTTCCTTTATCAACCATTATTCCTATGGATATTTTTATTACATTTTATCACAAACTGAGTTAGAACATGAAACACCGAAAAAACAATCAAATAGTATATAAAGTAGTCACATTACATATCCTATACCTATATACAATGTGCAACGGAGAGAATTAGAAAGTATCCTTCATATTCCAAGACTATCATTGAAATCTTGTTACCATTATTGTGTCACATCACTCTTCAAACAGAAGAAAACGATATTTGTGATAATCCAAGTTCAAAAAAAATTGTTGAATGATAGATTCGAGAAGAGTTTGTTGTATAAGTGGTTTTAATACGTTATATAAAGTAGTCAAATATAGGTTAAATTTACATTCCCATTTTTTAAGTTTTGCTAGTTAAGTATTTAATATTGAAAAATTGAATCAATTGGGTCCTGTCGTTAAATTAACTTAACGGGGTTAAGTTTTTGCTTACCTGTGAGGATGATGGATAATTTTGGAGACGTGACATGCACAGACCCTTATTTGTGGTTTTTTATTAATGAAACCCTTGTATGTGACATTTTATAAATGAAACATTTAAAAAATTGGAGTTTTTATGAAAGATTTTAAAATTAGGGTTAATTGAAGTTTGAATTGAGAAGAGAAAATCTAAAGCTTCAAATTGGCAGGACGTCAACCATGGAAGCATCTTCGTTCTGTGTTCATCATCAAGCCCAGATTCACCTGCAAACAGAAACCAACCCAGAATTGCACGTCTGCATCAACAACCAAAAATCACCATCTTCATCATGAACCAAAAGTCGCGAAGCTCCTCCCATGGCCTTCATCTCCTTCGCACAACCTGCATCAGAAATCGGGACTAGAGAAAAGCAAATTCGCGCAACAGCCCAAGAACCCCAACTCAAACCCTACGAAGAACCCTAAGCGCAAATTTCATCTATCCCTCTTCTCCATCTCCCGCCACTCAAACCTTCATTGGACAACCATAGCAACCAATCAAACCAGAATCGCGTCACCCAGGAAACCATCAACACCAGTCATGGCAGAATGCAAGCGGCCGCCGTAGAAGCAAGAGAGCGTTTTCCCCTTGCCAATTCTCTTCCCAATTTTAAACCCAATTTTGAATACTCATTTTGAAGACTCATTTTTGAAGAATCGTTGTTCTTCGCAATTCCACAATTTAATGCGCAACAAGAACCTAATCTCTAGGGGCATCAAAGTTCCAACAGGTTTCTAACTAAGTTCAAACACTTAAACCGATTGCTTGCCTGCCTACCACATCGTTTGAACCGACAACAAAATTGCACAAAAAACGACGTTAACACCAATCTAAAGATTTAAAAAAAAAATCGTGTAATGATCATCCGAATACAGTAATGTCGAAAGTTGAAGAGGACACATATATCCGTGATGCAAGAAATCTTAAATCAAAGCCTAGAATTTTTCAAATGAAACTATGCAATCTTAACAAGGTACTTATGAGTGCAATCTTCCCAGTGACTCTTAGGTGAGGGATTCACGTGAGAGCTTCCCACACCGTACTGTTACACTTGAATCCACTCCCAGACACAATTTGCCACACTTTGTTCCCCTTGCGCCATTTCACCAACGTCGTCGGACCTCACGCTCTTCTCTCTGGAAGCCCTAATATTTGTCGCGCTGATAGCAGCTGTGTCATTTTGGTCCACCGCTTTATTCCCTGCCGTTATGGCTGCCGCTTCCAAAGGTTCTCTGATGGTTATGGGGTCGTCATCTATGGCCGCAGAACCACTATGCCCAATTTTAAACCCAATTAAAATTTTAATGTATCCTAATTTTAAAATCTTTCAAAAAAACCCCAATTTTTAGAATGTTTCATTTAGAAAATGCCCGTGTAACGTTCTCTTCAAGCCACGTTTGATATAATGTTCACTCCACCTTCACACGTCATAAAAAATTTAACGGGTTAACTTGATTTAACCGCAGAGGTTCAATTTAGTCATTTTTTCAATAAAAAGGACCAAATTGACAAAAATAAAAAAGACATGATGTAACTGGGACAACCCACAAAACTACAAGAATGATTGAGATTACCGACGGTCATAATTCGTCGGTAATGTATAAAATCCGTCGGTAATTAGCATTTACCGACGGCTTACCGACGGTCAAAATTCCGTCGGTAAAAACGTTGTCGGTAAACTTTATCGACGGATTTTTGGCCGTCGGTAATTACCGAAGGATCTAGGCCTTCGGTAAATCCGTCGGTAAATGTCGCGACCTGGTTCATCTTCTTCCTCTTCCTTCATCACTGTGTAAATTTTGTTTTTCATTTCCACGAACTCCGCCACCAAAACGCCATCACGCGAGTAATAAACTAGTTTCCAAAGTATCAAACAACCAATTTATTTTCAATAGTTAAAATTATAGGGAATCATGGAGAGTTTTTCTGCAATTCTCAGATTTGTAAGATAAATGTTCCTAATCGTTTCAATGTGGTGGAAAGAACGGTGGTAGAAGGCAACGGTGGTGGAAAGAACGGTGGTAGAGGACAGCGGTGATGGAGGGAAGAGGTGGTGGAGGGCAGCGGCGGGAGGGCAGTGACGGTGGAGAGCAACGACGATGGAGAGTAGCGGTGGAAAGCAGCGGTGGTGGAGAGCAGCGGTGGTGGAGGGCAGCGGTGGTGGAGGGCAGCGGCGGTGGAGGGCAGCGGTGGTGGAGGGCAGCGGCGGTGGAGAGCAGTGACGGTGGAGATTTCTTTACTGATTGAAGTATTAGACTGAGATAGAGATAAATGAGAGGAGAAATGAGTGTTTGGCACGTATATTGGCACTGGATGTGAAGCCAGTTTCGAAAAATTTTGATTTTTTACCGACGGTCAGAGGCCTTCGGTAATGTCGTCCAGCGAAATAATGGGCGGGAAAAATCCCGCTCATTTTACCGACGGCCAAAAGCCTTCGGTAAATCCGTCGGTAATGTCATTCGCGAAATAATGGGCCGAAAAAATCCCGCTCTTTTTACCGACGGCCAAAAGCCTTCGATAAATCCGTCGGTAATGCGCATGTCACGTACCGACGGCCAAAAGCCTTCGGTAAATCCGTAGGTAATGTGCATGTCACTTACCGACGATCGAAAGCCTTCGGTAAATCCGTCGGTAATGCACATAAAAACACCGTCGGTAATTCCGTCGGAAATTAAGATATATCGACGGATATTGATCCGTCGGTAAAAATCCGTCGGTCATATTAATATTTTTGTAGTGATAGGAACCTATTTTAACCTAAAATATATAACGTTTGATTTGATAACACAGTTATGGCAATTATGATCGAATTGTAATATTTGAAATTCTTTCCACCAGAATAAGAAAAACAACTTATTCATAGTAAATTTGCGTTCATATATATAGATTATAATTCATTAACATTTTAAGTAAGTGATTCTAAATTTTTTATGCTTAACTATCCTTTATTTCTTATTTTTATTTTGTCGTTTCTTGCAATAATTTGGTGTTTCTAATTTTATGTAAACCTGTACAAGAATTCCAAAATTAAGGATTTATTTTATAAAAGAAAACAAAATTTTGTCTGAAAGCCCTAATTCCATACCAATTACGAATTTTATCTTGGCCAGGAACGACGAACTTAAGGTTGGGGAAAGGACCCTTGCTTTTTTGTTGCAAAAGTGAAGTTTGATTCTGCAACTAAATTCACACCCATTCATCTTGACAAACTACAAATAATCAGTCTATCAATTGATTGTTTTTGAAAACTTATCAATTGTGCGACTAAATGAATGAAGCTTTTATAATCTTTATAATTTTCAAATGTAATTAACTTATTTTTAGAAGTTCCTCCATAAATGAAATAAATGTTGTGAATACTATTATATATAATAAATTGAAGTCTAAAACGTTTATTCATATGGACTACTGTGATGAAGAAAAACATAAAAAAAAAATACTAAAAATGAAAGTTGATTTAATTATTCTAAAATATTGGTAGTTTTAATGTTTGTTTCATAGTTTTGTTTTTTAAAAAGTATAGTGAGCTGAAGAAAAAAAAAATTAAATTTTTCTTGATCTTGATTTCTAAATCTAAAGAATATAAATTATTGGGAGTAAAGAAAAATGTTTCATTTGAAGACTATGAGAGTTTTTATTTTTACATAAACATTAATAATGAAGTTAATATTTTGACTTTGAATTTTTTGAGATAATATTGTTAAGATTAATCACTTTATTTAAGTATAATTCGTTTTGGCACATAAAATTTATGATAATTTTATTTTTAAAAGAGGTTTATGGAAAAAGAATGCATATTTAAACTAATTTTGACCCTACTAAATAATATTAAATTATTGATTGTACTGAAACCTTCTCAAAATGCATTTACCATTAATAAATAGAAGAGATTCACTTTTTTGTGTACATAATTTTTTTCTAGTTTTAATCTTTTAAATTTAAATAGTTATTTATAATAAAAAAATCGTTCTATATTTATACTTTTTTAATAACTAGTTTTCAAAATTAAAATAATTATTTCTAATAAAAAAATTATTTACACACTAAAATTATAAAAATATTTTTAGGATTTTATTAATAATTTTGTTTAAATATTATTTTATTAGTTTTTGGATATAATAATATTTAGTTTGATTCGATAGAGATAAAATAATGTTATGTAATTATGATTTTCAATTTATTTATTATTTTATAATAGATTAAATATATTTTATTTTTATTTTTCATGATATTGTATTGTTATGATTATTTAAACTCTTTCAATTATTAGTAAGACTCAATTTTATTTTGTAAAGATTATTTTATAGTTTAATAAGACTCAATTTTATTTTGTAAAGATTATTTTATAGTTTAATAAAAATTTTGCTGTAGTAAAATAAATGTGAAAGTGAACGCAGGTAACACATGTAAATTTGCTAATATTAAAATAATGATACTTTTATGCACATGTGAATTTGCTAACATTTAATAATAATATTTTGGATATTTATGAATATAAAAAATTGCAATGGAATTTTCTATATTTTAATTTATGTTTTTATTTATGAATAATATTATTTATATTATTATTTATGGATGTTTTTATGTATACGTTGTAGTTGTGCTTCTACTAGAAAATATAATTTTATTCTAGGTCAAAAAAGTATATAATCAATCAAATTTATGAATGATATATGAACATATGAAAGGATTGGGTTCGCGAAAGGGATGAATATTTGTGCTTACATATTACGAACATAAGTAGGATTTCTGATTTATGGATTGTTCGTTGAGAATGATACTGCTCTTTATTATAAGAAATCCAAATGAAAAAGTACAAAGCTGTTTCACCATTTCTCTATTCTCCTCTTGCATCTTCGTTAATCTCGTCGAGAATCACTATTAACGCCACTATGAAAGCATAATCAATGTTCGGATAAACCGTCACCATGAAATGGTCTTTTCCAATCAAAATACTCTGAACTGTGTGCTTTTTATGCATCTGTAATACCATTCCAACAAAACTTTTTCAGTTACCAATACTTATGCTTAAAATAGTATTCAAATAAATTAATTTATCTGCAACTAATCAATAAAATCTACCTCCGTTTACTGATAAGTCTCTAATGTTTGGATACAAGTTTAAAACAATTTAAAAAAAAATTATAAAGATTAAAGAAACAGTTTTCTATAAAAAAGAAAAAAAAACAAAAATAGGTCATTTTAAACTTGAGATGCGAAACACATATATATCTTGTTCGAGAAAAAAAGAAATATCGTGGAGGGAGAAAAATGTGTTTAAAAGAATATGGATTTGGATACTTAATGAGAAAAGTTTTACCTGAGCAACGATGTTGTTAGATTCACCAGCATAAACAACGCAAGATCGTTCAAACCAGCTACCTTTGACCTTAAAGTCACAAATATCTTCTCTTGTGTTATTAGCCAAAAACACATCCAATTTCGTCTTAAACTGAATAAGGGACGATCGCTTCAGAGAAAATATTAGATCTTTCTCGTCTGTGCTTTCCCCTCTGAAAGCTTGCCACCGATCATGTGCTGTCATCATCTGCATCAACAACACCATTTTTCACCAACTTTTATAATTGGATAAACCCACTTAAACAGCATAAAATATATTTTTATAACCTTATTTAACCATTCTATTCATTCATTCACCTTGCCAAAATCACCGTAACAATTTCACCTTACTAGCATACCACATATTTATTCTAATTTTTTAATCATATTTAATATTTAGAATTTGCTTTATATAATATATTAAATGAGATGTACTGTCTTTCTTTTTAAAAACTACTTTTTAAAATATAATAAAGCCTATATCGAGTAAGAGTGTGTGATTAACTTTCACCAACTTTAACCTCATAATTGAAACGAATATGTGATGTGTTTATAGGGAATAGGAGAAAGGAATAATGGAAAACCTTGCGGCGGAGGGTGACGAGAGGGCGGCCGGCGGAGTCGAGGAGGACGCGGCGATCATGGAGGCTCATGATAGAGCCCTTGACTTTGAAGACCAGGTTGCCGTTGACGTCGGTGACCACGAAGTTGCCGTCGGCGATGGTCATCACCTTCTTCACCACCGCCAGATCCACGGGGTACGGAGCGCAGAACTGTGACCCGATCACGGTGGTAGGCATCGCCGGCATTTGAGCGTAGGTGGTGGGCTGCGGTGGATAATAAGAGTCTGGGTATGCCATGTAGAAGGATCGCACTCAAACAAACAAGTAATAACAAATTATGTAATTATTGTGTTCAAATCGAAAGCACTGCTTTTCGAATTTTGAATGAACGTGAAAGACACATTATTGATGACGAGGATCTAGCATAGAAGTTGGATATGTCTTTTCTTTATAATTTTTCAAAATTGTTCACTATTGAAAGATGTCACATCACATATTCACTTTTCATAATTCAGCACACAAGAAATGGAAAAATAAAAATTAAAAAGTTTTTGAAGTTAAATAACCGATTGGAAGTTTAGGGTTTGTTTTCTTAATTAGGTAAAACATCATGAAATATTAAGTATATTCACCAATTGTGGAGCGCGATTAATGGATACGGAGGCATTTATTATAAATAAACACGAATCTAAGTGTTTAAATTTCAAAGGAGAAGCTAGAAATTAAATATTAAGATAATGATAGTTAGCTATTTTGAAGACATTCCATCTTATTTTTAAAATTTTATCCTTAATCTATGTATAAATTATTTTAAATTTATTGGGAAAAAAGCTCGTTATTTTTTATTTTTTAAATTATACGCGTTAGTCTTAGCGTGTTGCGTTTTCTTACTATTATTCTTGGTTGCTTAATTGAATGTTTATCATATGCGATGCGATTTATTCCAATTACGTGGCTCACTCCAAATTTTCATACGAAAATGCAATTTAATTAAAACAAATATGTAAAACACGAATTAAAGTTATTTAATCTAATAAATTTTGTTTCTAATAATCCATTTTAGATTTTCTGCTTTTACTCTTTAGATATGACGTTAATTGTACTGTTCCCTGTTGATTATAATCGATGAATAATATTTTCTTTTATTTTTCTAATATAAGATGAAATTTTGGTCATATTTATCCTATAAAATAGATTATTGTGATAGTTTTGGCATTTTACAATAACGGAACCATAAGTTATTCTTTGAACTACATTATTTCTGTTGACTGACTTTTCGTTTTTTAAAATTTTAATTTTTTCAAGCTCAAAAGATATATTCATTAGAGTTTGAGTCAATAACCAATTATATTTTCGTAATATTATCAAAAACGTCTTCAGGGGTATTTTTCTTTGACGAATTTTCCACACTCTTTTGCGAAAATAACAAGAAATAATATTTGTTTTCACATTTCTACTTCCTCGTTCTTCTTCTCTTTCCTATCTACTTAGCTACTTATCCAATTAATCATATCAATGTAATTTACTAGGATAAATCTAGATAAAAGCAAAATTTTCCCAAGCTTTGATTAACTTAAAACTAATAAGTTTTTCTTCAATTTCAATTGAGTTTAATTTGGTTTAATTTTCTTTTTAAATTTTAAACACACATTCAAATCATCCCGGGTCATATAGTATATCTAAATATACGTATACATATAAATATACATGATAGAGTTGATTCCCTAGTTGGTTTTTTTTCCCTTAGTAATAAATAATAATAAATAATAATACATTAATTTTAATTAAAAGTAAAATAATAATATTACATTTTAATCTATTAAAACATATTTTTAATTCTATTAAATCATCAAATCTCTTACAAACTTTCATAAATTTTATTTTCAGATCTTTTCATTTTCATTTTCAAATAACTTAAAAATAACAATACAAATTTTACCTTAAAATCTATCCAAATTCATAGATTCGCAAATTCATTTGGATAAAGGTTAAAAAAAACAACTTACATAAAAATGAATTTATCTTTATCTGAATCTATTTAATTCACAGCTTAAAATGAGTTTGTTCCACAAATTGATTGAGGGTCAGTTCGTTTAAAAAAGAAAATCACAATTCAAATTTTTTTGGTGATGTTATTATTTTATTAAAAACATATATTTATATTATAATTTATTTCTTATATTAGTATATTTAAAATTTAAAATTAAATTTATTTATGTGCTTATTTTCTTAAAAATATTATTTCCAAAAAAGGCTTAATACCTTATTTTATCCCCAGTTTCATTCGAAAATGTTAAATTAGTCCATCCTTTAAAAAAGGCGTCAATTACGTTCTCACTTAATAAAATTTGCATCAATGAAATCCCTTCCGTTCAATCCGTACAAACGACGTTAATTATTTTTCTCTTTCTTTAATTAACGCCGTTTGTACGGATTTAACGGAAGGGATTTCATTGATGCAAATTTTATTAAGTGAGGACGTAATTGACGCATTGTTTAAATGATGGACTAATTTGACATTTTCGAGCAAAATTGGGGACAAAATAAGGTATTAAGCCTTAAAGTACAATAAGTGGAAAGATTTTGTATTGAAAAAAACATGAAAAATATGGTACGAGTATCTTCTGAAAATTCTTCCTTCTTTGACAACATTATTTTCTCCTTTTTTCAAACTTTGTTATTTTCCTTTTATATTCCCAGTTGATTGGTTCAATGATAATTCATATCATATATTGTATTGGTTCTTTAATTGACTTTCCATTTAATTATGGTTGTGCATCATCAAAAAAAGGGAACATTATTGAGATTGTTGATAGGGAGAGCACTGGTTTAGCTGGACCCACAATTTCAGCAATATCTGAGTTTTTAATGATGACACCGCATAATTAATAACTCATGTGTATTGTGTGTTACATGAAATTTATGCTTACATGTAATATGGGTATATGAGAACAGGATTGTGTTATATATGTGTTGTTCATTGCATTTCACTGTGTTATATGTGTGATTTTATACATGAATGCATGACACATGTTTTTGGATGAGAAAAACCACAAGCACTAATGTTGAATTTTAATTGTGTAGCAAAACAACAGTTTTAAGTCGATTGTATTATGGGGTGAATCGATTAAAACTCGTGTCTTTGCACAAACTGTTTTAAAGAGTGCTGTGAGAGTTTTTCAAAGAGAAAAGTTTTCAAAACTTGGCTTAACATTGTTACATAATCGATTGCATGCAATATGTATTCGATTAAGTTTGTTACTATTTGGAAATCAGTAATTGCTTGATATAACTGTCACAACGAGTATATTTTTAATTGTGTTGACCAACCATTAAATGCTATTCGACTGCATTAATTGTAAATTCAATTAATTGCTTTGACTGCTACTATCTGTTATAACTAAATTGGTGTATTCGACTACATTAGTAGCGAAGTCGATTATGTTGCGTCTGATACGCGTTTATCTATATATTAACACAAATTTGATTTTTTTTATAGACTTTTGTGATTCTAACATTTTCATATTCTTTTGCAGAAAAGTGTAAAGTTTACAGAAAGAGAATTAGCTCCAAGAAACTAGTTTGACCGTGGTGATCAACTAATTGTGATTTCTTAAAGAGCAAGATTGTTGAGTTTTCAAAGTCTGATCTATCTGCACATTTGGAATACTTCAGCAAGAGCAGGTTCTACAATCTGCTGAAGATTGGGTTGAGTTCCCTATTGTGATTACAAGAAGAAGGACGTGTTGCATTCTTGACTTCGAGGGTGCCTCAAAGGGGTTGGACTGCAGGAGAGAGGATTCTTGCTGCTAGTTTGTTTTCTTGCTGCTAGTCTGTTTATGTACTACCTATATTTTGATTAGAGGGTTAGAGAGGTGTTTTATATTTTTGACATGAGGTCTTTATAAAAACCTTGATCATTATAATGCATTGACTTCCTGTGGTTGGAAGGACACTGGATGTAGGCTTGGCCGAACCAGTATAAAAACTCAGTTTTTGATCTTTCTTATCCCTACTCTTTTACATTCAATCGATTATACTTTATACGCATTCAATTATATTTTCGCTGCATTGAAAATCTTTTAATTTGCGTTTCAAGAAAAAGATTTTGAAAGTTTTAAATTTTATACTTCACCAATTCACCCTCGTATTGGTGTGAAAAATTGAGCCATTCTATTTTAACAAAAGCAATGGAAAAATATTGATCAACAATTCCCCAAATTTTCTCAAGAATGTAGAAGTCTTAGGTTTGGCTTAACTACTAATGTAATGAACCCATTTGGTAATTTAAGTACGAATCATAGTTGTTGGCCCGTTATATTGATAATTTACAACTTATCTCTTGGATTGTGCATGAAAAGAAAGTACATGATGTTGTCAATTTTGTCTAGTCGAAAGCAGCCTGAAAATGACATAGATGTTTATCTCAGGCTACTAGTTGAAGACTTGAAGTTGTTATGGGTTGATGGGGTTGAAATATTTGATGTCTTTGCTTGTGAAACTTTCATGATGTATGTCATGTTATTTTGTACCATTAATGACTTCCTAGCTTACGGTAATTTGTCGGGGTACAGTGTGAAGGGTCATAAAGCAAGTCCTATATGTGAAGAAAACACCACAACTCATCAATTAAAACACGGAAGGAAGACAATGTATATGCGTCATCGGCAATTTTTACAATCTAATCATCCATATCGAAGGTTAAAAAAAGCATTCAAAGGACAGCAAGAGAAAAGACAATGCACCCATTCCACTTACTAGACTTGAAGTTCTTGAAAAAGTTAATAAAGTACATCATGTATTTGGGAAAATGTACAAGCACTAGTGCAGGCAAGAGAAACGACAACGGTTATTTTCGCCCATAGACAGTGGTTCCTAAATCGAGGCATATACAGACGAGGCGAAAAGTCTACCCCTTTTAGCCTTCGTTGTGAGCCGAGGCAAAAAAGAGTAAGATTTTGCCTCGGTTCAAAAGTAACCGAAGCATAAGGATTTTTGCTTTTTTAAATTTTATTTTTCAAATGATTTTTTGCCTCGGTTCAAAAGGAACCGAGGTAGTATCTCGCAAAAGTTGTCGCAGGAATAGCCACTGCAGCTGCGCTTCTTGAGTTTGCAGCTTTTATTATATATTAATTAGGTACGTTAATTCAGCTACTTAAAAAGTATACATATATGACTTTTTGAAGTTTAATCTAACATTTACGAGAAGAACAATAAAGGAGGGCGGGGCATCAAAACAATTAAAGGGACAATACAAAAACATGAGCTTAAGAAAGAAAACTACTTTCTGACAAAAGTGTAAAAAGACAATCACTATACAAGCTGTAACCCCAACCAAGTTGGCATGCATCAATCATTTGCACCACACCAAAATATCATTAATGATATAAAGCAAACAAAATATTTGTTCAGTATCCTATTCATTAGACCTATAACAATTTCCTTCTCATAAACCTAAACTAAATTATAACTGTTTTATACTTAAAAAAATGCCCTTGTTTATAATATGCGGCATGAAATTTCTTTCTAACTCATTACAGCAAGCAGAAATGAGACACGATATTACCATGTCCTTAATTCTTTACATATTAGGCTAGTCATGTTTTTCAGTAATGATGCTTCTCTGTTGCGGCAACCCATTCTAAGTCTTTTCATTGTAGCCCACTCCAACTGCAACTTTCCACAGTTATGTACTTCTAAAGCTATAGTCCTTGGAGTGGAAGCCTCCAGTTGTTGGCAGCTTGTAACTTTTAGTGTTGTCAATGGAACAAGTTTCTCTGGAAACTGCCCTTTTAGTTTAGGACAATCATGTACAGAAAGATGTTGTAGACGTGGAAAAGCACCTGTCACAGCTTTACATTCCCATTGTTCCCATTGCATCATAAAAGAGAACTTTAATTTTTCCGGGGATTTAAATGAACAAGAGTTGTTCCCATGAAAATCAGCACCAATGTTCACTATCTCATCACACCCTGAAATCATCAACTCCTTCAAAAATGTCAAAAGACCAAGTAGAGGAAAACGTTGTCAATTTTTACAATTGTGCAACGATAAGTACACCAGATTCGATAATGAATTATTGAGTAACCAATTAGGAAATTGTTTACCCACATCGTTACTTACTGACAACTTCTTCAAGCATTTTAAAGGTCGTAGATTTTCAATTACATTCTCAACTTTTGTTGAATCCATAGGGGATCCAACAATTAACTTCCATGTTAACCCTACCCACGTAAGGTGTGGTTTATTCTTCAAATATGCTTCTAATGCATCAGAAGGATTCTCAATTCCATCTGGCTGGCAACAATTCCATCTCTCACGACGTTAACTATAGGATTCTAAAGTCTAAACCAACATGGCAGGATATTCTCTTCACATGATTTTTGGCAGCAACTTAAGCATATGATGTGTCTCGTAGCCTTGGACACTGCCTAGTTAGCAAGAACAGGGGCGTGATTTTCTGTTATGCTAGGGCTTATTAATTCCAATAACCTGAGAAAAACGAATATTAAAGAGCAGAGGAGGGAATCGATGATAGTTGAACTTCGCATAACCAAAGACAAAAAAGAAATAGAGAGAAGATAACTAGCACGAGTCAATTCATCATCGAGCATCTTGTACTCGTGCTTGACCCAATTGGTGTGATGGCCATGTGGGGCTCAACCGATGTGGTACACGAGGGTCTTCTTCATCCCCACGGTGCGGTCGCCATGGGCCACAGGGCGGTCCTTTCTAGTGGTCTTCCAGTAGCCCTTCTCGGTGGCGCGGTTGGTCCTGAAGCCATTTCCATACTTGTAGTCCATCACGCTGAAGAAGTACCATTCCAAGTTCTTTCAGAACCTATTGCTAAAATAAAACCTTATTGTTAACAATTCGATGCCATAAAAAACAAAAATAAGTTAAGAAACACTTTGAATCCTTGGAACTAAACCCTATTGCTAACAATTCGATACCACAAAAATGGGCAAAATGCTCACGGGGAAGGTCCTAGGGTCAAGCTTGTAGACATCAACCACTACGATATGGTCGTACCAAGACAGGTTTCTGGTGATCTTGCGCTTCAGGTTCAGGTAGAACACCACCAGCTCTTCGTCGGTGGGGTGGAATCGGAAGTCGGGACCCATAGGTACCATGGATTGGATTCAAGAGAGATGAATCGCTGAGAGAGAAAAAGAGTGAAAGATAATTGGGGATTAGGGCTTTCGTTTATGATTGGTGAAGAGGGAGAATTGGGATTATGAATAAGAGAAGTAGAATAAGGTTCTAGGTGGTTGGTAAATGAAAGAACTTACCACTTGAAGAGAGAAACAGTGACAGCGAGAATAGCAGGTGACGACATTGGACGATAGCGCTGGACGACGACGCTAGAGGCAGTGAAGGTGAGAAGAGAGGACACTTAGCCGCGAGAAGAAGAAGTGGAACAGTGGATTCGCAAGGAAGAAGAAAATTGTTTTCGTCTAAATGAAACCATGTCTACGTTTGTGAAATTAATTAAACGATATTAACTCGGTTAAGTATACAACCGAGGCAATAACATCCTACCGCATTGGTTAAGTGTACAACCGATGCCTATTCCTTTCAGTAGAGCTTTTATGCTTCGGTTTTTAGTGAACCAAGGCATATAACTTCGTCATTTTACGGAAATGCCACCGCGTTTTTATATGCTTTGGTTTCATAGAAACCGAAGCGTATGTGATGCGTTAAAAAGGTGATTTTTTACTAGTGAAGAAGTCATCCGTAACGACCCATTGGAAGAAGAAATCAATATTCTTTGATCTTCCATATTGGTCAAAGTTAGATGTTAATCATTGCATAGATATCATGCATGTAGAGAAGAATGTTTGTGATAACTTAATTGGTACACTACTCAACATCCAGTTTGTTAGAGAACATCTGTCATTATTAACGTTGTCACAAGAGTAGCATCTGGACCAAATGCAGATGTTTTTAGGTGTTACCTTGGAGTACTAACATGTGATCATATCTCTATCCTTACTTTATCCTTTGACCATGTATCTGAGCCTGATCAAAATCTTATCTGGCAAGATCTATTGCTAAGTTAATCAATATTGCTCCAAATTCTAAATTCATTATATTGATAAATTTGTATTGATATAAGGTTATTACTTTCTTTATTGTAGATGACATTGATATCCCAAATTTCGCGAGCCTAAGGAATATGTGTTTATCTGCAATTGTAGAGAGATTTCAGGGGTTTAACACAAAATTGACGTCCATATATATTTGGAGCAAAAAGTGATGAAACTCCATGTTCTAAATATTTTGCAATTGACGAAGAAACTTGGCGTCAACTTGTACAACTTCGTTCATCCAAGTCGTGACAGGTAAGTGTAGGTAAAATCATTCAATTCATCATTCATAATTTTATGTCATAACAATTGTTTCCTTTTGTCACAGGAAGCAAGGTAAAAAACACAGGGTATAAGGGCTCAGAAGTCAGATAGTAGACTTCCACACCTACTGTCTCATGGCAGATAAAAGAAGCTTGAGAAAAAAATAATGAAGCATAAGTCAGATAGTAAACTTCCACTTTCTGAGGGTGATGACCCTCCTCCTCTTCCTTCACCACCAGCTTGGCATGAGAAGTGGAAGTTAGCTCGTATAAGATCATCAGGCTCCTACACTTTCGACACTGCTAGAGAGATACCAGAAAGAATTGTAAGATGTTATTTCTCTTATTTTGTTATATATATTACATAGATCTTTCAAATAATTTTGAAGTTTTGTTATGTTACAGGTCTCCTTGGTTGGCAGAGCTCCCAAGGGCAATTCACAGAAGAAGGTCGTCAGGATATTCTTGCCATAACTATTGGACGACCTGAGCACCCACGACGAGTGCGTGCTGTTGGGACTGGCACAAGCATACAATAATTCTTTGGTTCTTCCTCGTGTCCATCTTCATACGGATTAAGTAAAGAGTATGAAGAAAAAATGAAGTAGGACATCAAAAAAGAGATCACGCAAGAGATCACAAAGAAGGTTCAGGCAGATTTGTATGATGAAGTTGCTGAAATGGTTACGCATCAGTTCCAACAACAGTTTAAGCATTATGGCATGCGTCTTACGCCATCTTCTATAGCGAAACATGTTGTGCCCCCTATACGTAAACTTAATAATCATTTTTGTTTATTAATTTACTTTTTGTATAACCTAACATATAATTTGACAGGTAAAAGTGGCAAAGGAAGTTGCTCAGCTGTCGGTGTGCCAGGGGACGACATGGATGACAGTCGTCTATGTCAGCTATATATTATCTCTCCTACCAGGATTATGCTAGTGGCTCGTGGCACAGTCTATGAGGCAACCAATGTAGTGCATGGTGTGGAGCTAGGAGAAGATGAGGTCAAGGTCTCGATGGATGAAGTTGTCGTAGCAGTTGCCATTATTCCTGTGCCTACAGAGGAGCTTTTCACTGTGGCACAGGCATTTAAGTGCTTCGCCGCCTAGCCTAGACAATTGATTGGTGTTGTATCTGACCCCCCGATAAACACTCCTACTATATACTTCTCAATTTTAAACTTTACTTCTTATTGACGTCAAAACATAACCATTTTTTCATGTAACAGCAGACAGGTTAATAAGAAAGTCCTACACCGAAGAAGACTCATTTATCTGAGGGCGACGCTTTTGGTGCGTTAGACGAGCTTTCTAACATGATTGCAGATGCGTCAATGATTGTACCATGGAATTCTACTACATTTGGAAGACATGCTGAGATCCCATTGTACTTGCATAAGCAAGATGTTAGGGAGCTTGCGTCGGTGATAGAAGAAATTAATATTACACTCGTTCAGCTGTGGATGATGTAAGTTTATGTGAACTTTTTTATATAAAATTGATTTATCAAGTTACTTATATCAGATCATTTCTTGATTTCAGGTATATGTTTGGTGTCAGTAACAAGATGGAGTTCAATGATGTATATGGGTTCATTGACCCCTATATGACTCATGAAGGAAATAGATTTGATGACATCCAAGCATGCATCACTAGTTGCTTTGCAATGGGGAAGCAAATATATTTTCTCCCTTATATGCTTTGGTTTGAATTTTATTTTCTCTATAGTTTAGATTTCGTATGCACTAATTGAAATCATTGTGTTTTATGCAGAGATTCAATTTTACTACTTCAATTCCAGAGAAGTCACTTAAGTTCGTAAGGAAAACACTGGATAAATATGTAATTCAACCATATAATAGTATGTAGCATTAGGATATAGTAAGTTCTATGTTTGTACATTATTATTAGTTTAACTTTGTACATTGAATTGATTTATGCTTCTTAGTTGATTTATGATTACATTGAATTAATTTATGCTTTTAAGAAGTTGATTTATGATTACATTGAATGAATTTATGTTTTAATATAATTTTATTGAAAATATATGCATCTGGATTGTTTTGGACTGTTCTGTATGTTAAATATATGCAGGTTTGTTTATGCGGTTGGGAATGCTGTAGAAACAAACTTGTTCTTAAAAAGGCCAGGGGAATACGCCTCGATTGTGACCATAACCGAGGCAGAAAGCCCACCTATGGCATCGGTTAAGGTCACAACCAAGGCAGAAAGGCTAGCAAAAAAGAAAAAAAAATAAAAAACAGTCTACTATCTCGGTTCAAGTCCCAACCGCGACAATAGAGTCCGAGATACTGCCTCAGTTCAGGGGGAACCGAGGCGAAAGGTCATTAAAAATAATAAAAAAAAAGCAAAAACCCTACTGCTTCGGTTATGTTTGAACCGAGGCAAAATGGATAGAATTTTGCCTCGGTTCACAATCGAGGCAAAAAAGGGGTAGACTTTTTGTCTCGCCTGTATATGCCTTGGTTCAGGAACCACTGCCTACAGGTGAAAATAATTGTTTTCGTTTCCCTTTACTACCCTAGTGTTAACAACCCGTCTTGTCTACTATAATGCTCGACCACTCTTCTACACATCCGGTTCGGTCTGCCACAATGCTCAGTCAACCTCTTCAATAACTTGTCCTCTTTGCTTTACAAATCCTTTACCAGTGTCAGCCTCAAATTCATCCTAGGACCCCTACACCCTGAAATTTAGGAGGAGGAAGAAGAAGGAGAGGAAGAATATGAAGGAGGGGAGAAAGATGAAGAAGATGAAAGAAAGGAAGATGAGGAAGAATAAGAATAAGAAGGGATATATCCTTCGGTAATTACCGACGAATGTATCCTTCAGTAATTACAAATGAAAAAACTAAGAAGAGGAAAAAGAGGAAGAAGATGAAGAAGAAAAAGAAGAGGAAGAGGAAGAAGAAGAAGGGATATATCCTTTGGTAATTGTCGGCGGATATATCCTTCGGTAATTACAAACAAAAGAAATAAGAAGAGGAAGAAGAGAAAGAAGAGAAAGAAGAAGAGGAGGAAGAGGATGAAGAAGAAGGGATATATCCCTCATTAATTGCTAGCAGATATATTCATCAATATATATATAAATGAATTGTCCATTTGTAATTATCGATGATCAATATCTATCAGTAATTATTAGCGACAAAGTTGTTATTAATAGATTTTAGATTCTAAGTGATCCGTCAAAAAATAGACATTACCGATGACTATTGACTTTTTTCGATAAATTACTATCGTGGTTAACTTTTTTCTTCTAAAGTAAATTTTTATACTTTTTAAATAATGAACTTAACGTGGTTTTATTTGTTAATAACGTTGACTGTTTAAAAGAAGTTTAAGGAGATTTATAGAGTGAAATTTTGCACTTGGACAACAGATTTTTACCGTTTTTGGCGGATATTCGTCATCGATAAATTTAATTTTTTAGAGAATTACCTATAGAATGTTGTAGTTGATTTTTTTATAACAAGAGATTAAGTGAAAAGAACTTGGTCTCACATATCATATCTTAGGTTCTCTTATACAGTATATTTATTTACACGCTTGCAAGCGATAAAATTGTTTTAGTCATTTCTATGGCACTAAGAAAATCTTTTTGTGTAGTATCAGAACATTTCATAGTGTGTGTATAATATAGCCAAAAAAGCTGTAATTAGGTATCCCTGATTCATGAATAACTTATCATGAATTGACATCTGAATCAAAAATCCATTAATAGATTTGTAAGAATGTTATTGAAATAATCTGTATAAATTATTCACACAGGTTAACTTGCGTATATTCAGAATAATTCATGAGAAAGTTATTCAGATATCAACAAGTATTGGTAATTGTTGATGCCACCAATTTTAGGATGAATCTTTCTTTGTCAACATTATTCAATAGGAAAATGTTATGTCGACAACCAATATTTGCCAAATATTTGACAACGCCAAGTGGCGTTTTTGCATTGGCCAAATTTAATAAAAAGAAAATAAAGAGAGGTTATCAGACTAAGGGCAAAATTGGAAGAAAAGTTTGTTTACAAGTTTAACATATTTGATTTCATGGTTTTCGTTTTCGTTTTTTCGCTCTCACCTCTACACTTCTTTCATCCCTTCTATCTTCTCTCTCGATTTAACCTCTATCTTCTCTGTCGTTCTAACCCTAGTTGTGTTTTACCTTGTTCTGGGATTTGACCTTCACTTCTTTCATCTATGTCGTTGTCATATATTCTTGTATCTTTTTTCTGATTCGAAGTCTGGTGGCGGTTTGGGTGTCATGAATTTAATTCTTTTTACGTTGTGTGTGTTATAATGAATAAAGGTGTTATATTGAAAAAAGAACGCAAAATATTAATAAGTATTTAATATGTAGGCAATGGTTTCAGAAATGAATATAACTTGTGGAATTTGTTGACCAAAAAACCATACAGGTGAATTTAAGGGTCATTACTGGTTGGGAGGTTATGTTTGGTGACGCCAAGAAGTAGGGAAGAAGTCATTCTTACTGAGGGGACCAAGTTGGACAAGTGCAGAGCTAATCTGTAGAAAAAACATTGTGGTAATCGTTTAGAGTGGCCTCGTAAACGATTACACGAGAGAAATCACTATTTTGTACAGAAAGTTGAACTGAAGTAGTCAGTTGTGGTGTCCTGGGTGATCATTGGAAAAAACTGTTAATTTAAAGCACAAGTCCACTTGTATTTACTTGGTGTTGGTGTTTGACTTGGGGTAGAGGATGGTAGGTGATGGGAGGTGACCCCAAGAAGTGGGGAAGAAGCCATTCTTACTGAAGGGACCAAGTTGGAGAAGTGCATGGCTAATCTATAGAAAAAACACTGTGGTAATCGTTTACAGTGGCCTGGTAAACGATTACAAGAGAGAAATCACTGTTTTGTACAGAAAGTTGAACTGAAGTAGTCAGCTGTGCTGTCATGGGTGATCATTGGCAAAAATTGTTACTTTCAGGCACAAATCCACTTGTATTTACTTGGTGTTGGTGTCTCAGTGGTGGTAGAGAGTGGTAAGTGATGGGAGGTTACCCGAAGAAGTGGAGAAGAAGACATTCTTACTGAGGGGACCAAGTTGGACAAGTGCAGAGCTAATCTGCAGAAAAAACATTGTGGTAATCGTTTACAGTGGCCTCGTAAACGATTACACGAGAGAAATCACTGTTTTGTACAGAAAGTTGAACTGAAGTAGTCAGTTGTGGTGTCCTGGGTGATCATTGGCAAAAAATGTTAATTTAAAGCACAAGTCCACTTGTATTTACTTGGTGTTGGTGTTTGACTGGTGGTAAAGGGTGGGAGGTGATGGGAGGTGACCCCAAGAAGTGGGGATGAAGTCATTCTTACTGAAGGGACCAAGTTGGAGAAGTGCATAGCTAATCTGCAGAAAAAACATTGTGGTAATCGTTTACAGTTGCCTAATAAACGATTACACGAGAGAAATCATTGTTTTGTACAGAAAGTTGAACTGAAGTAGTCAGTTGTGGTGTCCTGGGTGATCATTGGCAAACTCTATTAATTTAAAGCACAAGTCCACTTGTATTTACTTGGTGTTGGTGTTTGACTGGTGGTCGAGGGTGGGAGGTGATGGGAGGTTACCCCAAGAAGTAGGGATGAAGTCATTCTCAGAGAAGGGACCAAGTTGGAGAAGTGTAGAGCTAATCTGCAGAAAAAACATTGTGGTAATCGTTTATAGTGGCCTCGTAAACGATTACACGAGAGAAATCATTGTTTTGTACAGAAAGTTAAACTGAAGTAGTGACTTGTGGAGTCTTGGGTGATCATTGGCAAAAACTATTAATTTAAAGCACAAGTCCACTTGTATTTACTTGGTGTTGGTGTTTGACTGGTGGTAGAGGGTGGTAGGTGATGGGAGGTGACCCCAAGAAGTGGGGAAGAAGTCATTCTTACTGAAGGGACCAAGTTGGAGAAGTGCATGGCTAATCTACAGAAAAAACACTGTGGTAATCGTTTACAGTGGCCTGGTAAATGATTACACGAAAGAAATAATTGTTTTGTACAAAAAGTTGAACTGAAGTAGTCAGCTGTGGTGTCATGGGTGATCATTGGCAAAAATTGTTACTTTCAGGCACAAGTCCACTTATATTTACTTGGTGGTTGTGTTTCAGTGGTGGTAGAGAGTGGTAAGTGATGGGAGGTGACCCCAAGAAGTGGAGAAGAAGCCATTCTTACTGAGGGGACCAAGTTGGACAAGTGCATAACTAATCTGCAGAAAAAATACTATGGTAATCATTTATAGGGTCCTTGTAATCGATTACAATGGCAAAAAAGGCCTAAACTGGATTTCCAAGGCATAATTTGAAAGTACTTTTAGTCTAGATTCCAACAAAACAAGAATCAACTCATTTGGAGTTCGGTGAAGAAAGTTATGAGCAAAAGAACAAGCAAAGGTCAAAGTTGGCAAGAATATATGAAACACTAACTTGAAAGAATAAACTGTACCAACTCAAATGTCCACAAATTACAAATTAGTAGTCATTGGAAAGCTTTCTGAGCCTAGTTTCTAATAAAAAAAGAATCACATCATTTGGAGGTCGGGGGGAAAAGTTATCATTAAAATAGCCAGCAAAGGTCAAAGTTAACAGCATGTTATCTCACTCAAATTGCCTTTGGCTACTTATGTGTGCAAAAGTGGCTCCTGCAACACAAGTTTTTGTACAAAACTAGACTTTTGTTCGTGTAATCGTTTACAAGGCTTTTGTAATCGATTACAACGCACAAAATGGCCTGCACTTGTTTCAGCACATTAACCAACTTGGTCTTGACACCAACATTGGGTCTTTCCTTCACCATGGACTGCCCAAACCCTAGTTTCCTCCCTCTACTCACACTTAGACACTAAAAACAACTCTCATCAACTGAAGAAATATGGAAAAATAATGTAAAATGTCTTTGGCTACCTGTGTGCCCACAACTAGCTCCTACAACACAAGTTTTTGTACAAAACCAGATTTTTTTTCGTGTAATCGTTTATAGTGTCCTTGTAATCAATGATAGTGTCAAAAAAGGTGTAAACTTGATTTCCAAGGCATAATTTGAAAGGCCTTTGAGTCTAGATTCCAACAAAACAAGAATCAACTCATTTGGAGTTCGGTGAAGAAAGTTATGAGCAAAAGAACAAGCAAAGGTCAAAGTTGACAAGAATATATGAAACACTAACTTGAAAGAATAAACTGTACCAACTCAGATGTCCAAAAATTACAAATTAGTAGTCGTTGGAAAGATTTTTGAGTCTAGTTTCTCATAAAAAAAGAATCACATCATTTGGAGGTCGGTGGGAAAAGTTATCAGTAAAATAGCTACCAAAGGTCAAACACCAACATGTTCCAGACAAGTGCAAATGTGGCTCAATCATACTGGTTTCCACAATGGTCACCCACGTTAACCTGACTGACTACTTCAGTTGAGGTTTTTGTACAAAACCTTGTTTTCTCTCGCGTAATCGTTTACTAGGACTGTGTAAACGATTACAGCAGGGTTTTTTCACACGACAAACTTAGACCTTGCCCAACTTTGTTCCCCCACTGAGAATGGGTTCTTCTCCACTGCTTGGGGTGACATCACATCACCTACTACCCTGTAAGACCACTCAAACACCAACATCTTACAAACACAACTGCAACATATCGAACACAAAACTTCAACAGATACTCAAATCCACAAACCCATAAATCATAATAACAATGGTATTCAAAAAAAATATATGTGACCAAACCAAAAACTCAAATTATATATAATTGAACTAAATTCGATACATTACACTTTGTTTTCTTAATCTATTTACAATGATCATTTACTTTCCATTAATCAACTCAATACACATATCACTCATTTTTTATTCTAAGCACTACGGTTCCGATGTATGGAGTCCTAAGTGCTCTTCCCTTGTAACGCCTTCGTGAGTCCTAAGTGCTCTTCGCAATCAATGACCGATGCTCGTCTGTCAAGCGTTGGTCAGAGTACATATATACTTTGTCGAAAAAGAGTGACGAACGGTCAACTGCATCAAACAAAATAAAATAAGCAAAACTACTAAACCTAATAAGCAAAACAAAACGATACGAACCCCAAACCTAAACCCAAACCAAAAAACCATGTAACGAAATGGAACGACAAACCACTTACCTTCGTCGTCGAACAATGCTCACCGGACCTTGCCATTGCGCACTATAACATCTACGAAAAACACCACCTTTACGAAAATGGAGGGAGACAACACGACGCATAGAAAACCATCACAGAGAAACCAAAATGAAGACGCAGGGAAACGAGACCTTCATTTCCAATGAAACAGACAGGGGTATTTTCGGATTATCACTACAAACAAAACCTACCTACGTCTGTTTCGACTGCTTTTAAAAAAAAATTACAATTAAACCAATAAACATGCGACACGTGACCTTGTCAAAAAAGTGTTAAAAATTCGTTGTTGGAATATCACGTTCCTATTCAATATTACCAGCAATTTTTTACTTTTGCCCTTAGGAATGTTTCTTGTTTTACCTACAAAATGTTGTCGTTGATTTTTTTATTACAAGAGATAAGAAAAAATATATTTTAAAATTATTTTTCTTTTACCATAATGTACGTCATTTTTTCTTTATTCATTATTTATTTGTTATTTTACTGAGATACTTTAAATTAAACAAAGAATGACATGTATACGGTGTTAAAATAATATCAAATATTTAACATATAATTATTTAAAAATAATGCCTAAAGAACTTGGTCTCACCTATCATATGTAGATCTATTATAAGGTATCAACCACACAAAAGATAAGAAATAATATATGTTAAACAATTTTTTTTAACAACATTTTAACATAATACATACCTCATTTTTTTTATTAGATCTAAAATACATCAGTATAATAATAAATAAATAATAAACAAGTGAAAAATGACAATATATTGTATCAAAATATTCTAAAAGATTTGTGTCAAAATATATTTTTTCATATAATATATAACACAAGGGACATCTATACGTGGAGTCACTTGAAATATTATTTTCTCACTTTTTCTTAGATTCTCTTATACAAGCGATAAAATGCTTGAAGTCATTTGTATGGCACTAAAAGCATCTATTTCTTCAGTATCAGAACATTCCGTATCCTTAACAATCATAAGTAGAGCCACTATGAATGCGTAGTCCACGTTGGGATAGACCGAAACTTTGAAGCCACCATTATTCTCCACCTATATTACAGAGAGAAACATGCATATATTATTAGACTAATATATTCAAATTTTACTAATTATGAAAAACATGCGTCAAAATAAGTATAGTCATATACTTGAGCTACAATGGTAGGAGATTCCCCTGCATAAACACTGCACGACCGTTTACTTCCATAAATGATCACTCTAAAGTCACTTTTCTCTTCGTCTCGGTTGTTTGCAAGGAACACGTTTAGTTTAGTAATTCCAGACGGAATCGTTGACGATTTCATCATTTTCTTCACCCGAAATAGAAATTTAGATGAATCACTGCTTTCACCCTTGAAAACTTTGCATTCTTCTGAAGACTAATTAGATATAATAAGTTGTGAATTTTTAAATAAGTCAGAATATTCATCAATCAATGAAACGGTAAAAAAGAAGACAGAAATTAAGAATAAACCTTAATTTTAGCAAAAAGAATTATAAACGGGTACTTAACACTTGGTGCTATAGCAAAATACGTCATCTAACAGTTAGTTTAGTCATGGGGGCAAGAATGAAAAAGTAATTATGTTGAGAATGAGGAACCAAACCTTATTGTAGAAATTGACGATGGGGTTTTTTGAATCGTCATATAAGACACGACGGTCGTGAAGTGAGAAATAGGTATCATTAATATAGAAGAGACGATCATCCTTCTCACTGTATGCGACTCCTTTCTCAGTATTAATTTGTATACTGACAGGGTGAGGAACACAATATGAAGGATTGATAACTGAGACTTTGTTTTCCATTAGAGACTTATGGAACCAAATTGTTTTCTTCAAGTATGTGTTGTATATCCTAATATATAGAGCACCACACAATTGAACTTTACCATTATGTCAGTATAGTGTACACATATGTATATGGTATCTGTCATATACACGCGTTTTATATATATATATATACGACCAAGTCAAGATTTTGACAGCATTGATGAATAAAAGCGGTCACAAATAAGACGCAACAATCAAATATGCATTACCACAATTAAGTGCATTTGGAGAGAACAGAATAAATGGTTCACCAAAATTAAAGTTTAATATGTGCATTTTAACAAATGAAAGATATATTTTATCACCTGTTTAATCAGATATTTAAAATTTAATATTAATTTAATTATTCGTATGAAGCTTAAATGAAAACTAAACTTAACATGATATATACATCAATTAAATATATAGTAGCCACTCTAAAGTTTAACTATAATAGTTTTAAAACGATTTAAATAATCTAGCACTGTTATTTAAATTATTTAAAATATAATTATTTTAAACGATTGAAACGTTTTCCTTGGGTTGTATTAAAATTTCAAACAGTTTGCTAATTTTCAATCTTAATAGTTTGATCTTGCAGATATATATATATATATATATATATATATATATATATATATATATATATATATAATAACTTTGCCGATAATTTTTCTAGTTTCTTTTAATTTATAAACTTTAAACAATAATCAAATGGGCGAAAATTTAGCCACTCACGAAGATTAAAATAGTTAACTAATCCTTATATTTTAAACTATTCTAAACGTTTTTTTACAATTTAAGGTACATATTATTTATTCATTTTAAATAAATTATCGTAAATCATTTAATTATAAGTTATAAAACTAAATCATATACTTATAAACTTATAAAACTAATTTAATTTTGAAATTATCTTCCAAAATTTTCATAACCATCGACATCAATTTAATTAGAACATTCGTGTATTTGCCTTTGAATTTTCAAAATTAATATAATAATGATACAGAAGACCAAACTTTAAATGTGATACATTCATCAATTACTTAAAGAAGTGATCCAATATAATAGATGAGAAATTTTCATCAGATAAAACGGGAAAAGAGAACGTTGTCTAAAATCGATATCAACACACAACAAACCAAAATTGTTGTATTCCATTTGTTCCTTCTTCGCAAATACAACGAAGATAGAGTAATTAGAAAAGTTGGAAAAAACAAATTGTTGAAATGTCTACTGCGTTTGTTTTTTCTTTTGCATTGTCGTTCAACAGGCGAAAATTCAATGACGTTAATGACATATTTTTTTCAGTAATTTCTTTTGTTCCAATTATTAGTATTTCCAGTCTCTCCACATCAATTCAGGGAAATACAGCTGAAGTTGTTCTTAGCCAATAGACATTAAAGAGTGTGGTCAGATAACACTCATAGGTAGTTCAATATATATTGGTTATTATTTATTATTTTGTTACTATATGTTATATTGTTGTTTAGATAAGTATTATAGGAACAATTGAATCCAGGTTGAAATGCAATGCATGATTGTATGAATTGATGTTTACATTTTGTTTGCTAAAATGCACTGGAATTTATTGATTGTTGGGTGACTTGCGATCCCTTTATTGAATACTTCAAATTGTATGTTGATGAAATGTCAAGCCAGTTATAATTGATTAAATGAATTTAATTAATTTTATCATCTTATTAGGTTCATGAGTGGTTTTTCACAGTTTTGGTATGTCCTTTTATATTCATAGTGTGTTTAACTTGAAAGGAGTATAAGAGCTAGAATGATGATGTGTTTATTGTTTGGTAGAACTAATGTTTAGAATTTTATCTTTGAAATGTTGTTGCTGGTTATAAAACTTGAGTATTTCAGAGTGATAAGGACAGGGATAATGTAATCAATGAATATAATATATTGTATGGCTTATATGTTTTGCATGATAAAGGATAATTTGTGAGACTTTGAGAGTGCGGTTATTTCCATCTGCATGTGTGATTGTTGGAAGAACTTGTTTGTTAATTGTTTGTTTCAAAATTGATTTTATCTGTGTAAAACCATGAATTGTTTGACCATATGTAACATCTCAAAAATACAGTGATAAACCATATAATAGAATTAATTACATTTAATAATATATCAGTTCAGTCTTACACTAAACAATGTACACTTACAGCCGAACGACCTTACATAAGCTTTCCAGCTAAACTGTACAAGATCAGAGAAAACATGACCGAACGGTTCACAAAAGCCAAATACCGACATTCAGATAGCAACAAAAGAGAGGAGGTGACCGAACGATCACCTCATAATAAACTATCTACTAAACGAACATCCTACGGTTCGGCCTTTACTTCCACTTCGACCAAGTTTTCTTCTTCCGGCGCCTCTTCCAGCAGCGCGTCTCCTTCTGCTCACATCCACACGGATGATCATTGCAACGACAAGACGAACGCACAAGACGAGACAACACAAGGAAAACACAGGGTAAGCTTATGTAATTTAATTCATGCATCAACATATAATTTAAACAATCCAACACACAAGAGCATTTCAACACATGTATCACTACGAAGCCTATCACTAGACTGATCGTCCGGACTGTATGAAATATGTGTAGCTACAGGCGTTCGTGCACCCGGGTGATGTAGTAACTAGGATACACTCAACAGCTGCCACCTGAGGTTAGCTTTATCTGTCCAAAGTACCCATAAGGACTAGGACCTCCTGTTGTTCCCGATCATGACCTACCCTCCTCTACGTAAAGACGAGTACTCACGGAACATCAATATGAACGACCAGCTTAGCATGCCCATAGTCATACTTTACCAAATCCAGTATTCATACATGAGTCGTTCCTCCTTGGAACGCTCGTCCATAATCCACAATATTTCTATATCATATTTTCTTCATCTTTCACTAATACATATCTCATTTAATCACCTCGTACAAAGATTCATGAGAATTACAAATAACGAACGTTCAACCCAAACTTAAAAACTGGGCTGAACACATAGAGCGTGACCGGGAGATATTCAAATTTTAGAATAAATTAAGACCAAGGGTTGACATCGGGGTTTAAGAAAGATAGCGAGCACAATAATATATTCCAAGGACGAATGGTTCGAACGTTAATTTCAACGTTGAGTCAATTAGATGAACTGACTCTTGAGAACTCACTCAGAACATTAAAAGACTAAACCAAGAACGTGGACTCTAGGGTGAAACCAATGAATAAGGATATTTCAAGGCATTCAAAAATTGGTACTTAGAGTGATTCACAGGAAGAAAACCAAACACTTGTGTTTAATTGAGTTTAGTATCAAGAAATCAAAAATGCAGTCAAATATTGAACACAATAGAGAGCGAACCCTAGAGGGCTTAAACGAACGCTCGTCTTAAAAATTAGCTTAAGGACATGGAACGAGTGCCTAGTGTAAGACCGAGCACTACTCAGTACGAGCGCTTGGTGTAAGACCAAGCACTAATAAACTTAACATAAAAAGGCTTGATAACAAAGTACAATAATATTGAAGTAGTGTTTACGAACAATAAAATATACAATAAAATGTATACTTAGATTTATAACCGAACGTTAATACCCAACTATGCTTGGCTGAACGCTCATGCACAGTATTTCGAAGTGAAGACACTCGTCCTCAACTAGGATTCTTCCCAAAGGAAAGAATCCACTACAAATCCAAATTCACTAGAAAACCGAACGGTCAAGGACCGTTCAGTAACGTACGTACACTTTTCTTAGGGGAATTTCTTATCAGAATTATTATTATTCAAATTCCGTTCTTAACATATAGTTTCACACCTTTATACATTCATACCATAATCAATTTTTCATATCTCATACCATTCAATCATAGAAATTTCATACATTTCATGCATCATAACATAGTACAATCATTTTTCATATCCAATCAAGTCAACGAACGTTCATGCAACACATAGTCATATCAATTAAATTAATAAGCTTCCCTTACCTCTTAAGGTGGTTGAACGGTCACATATATGAACTAGGGTTCTCCTTCTAACAGAGGCCTTAACGTTCTACAACACGTTCTACGAACTATAACCAACATAAAACCAGACAGATACTCAGAATGATAGGATTAACTCATGCAACCATGGATTTGGGTTTGCATGTTACAGAAAAGACATGAATGGAGGAAGGATGAACTTACCAGTTCAGAATCTTAAACTGATCGGTTCAAACGATCGTCCTCTACGCTGGAAGTATAGAACTTGTGCCTGAAGGGTGATCGGAGAGGACAAAGAGTGAGTTTTGGTAGAGAGAAGGGAGAGCTGTTTAGAGAGAAGGAGGAGAAACGAAGATCAGAGTTTTGGAGAAGAAGAGTGCATGCAGAGAGTGACGCGAATTTAAGAAAAAATCAGTTTTGTTTAAAACGAACGTCCGCTCTCCTGCTGACACCTGCATTCCACTATCTGATTTTCGGATCCTCGTTTCTTGACATCTGGGATCCGCTCAGAGGGCATTTGGGTGCATTTTAAATGAGGTCTGACATTCCCCTTAAGTACAAAAATTTTCGTCCTCGAAAATTTAAGACTTACTCGGAAACAGGTGGGGATACAAGTCCCTCATGGCATCCTCCACTGCCCACATAGAGTCGCCCGTCTTCTCGTCCCAGACTATCTTCACCAAACGGATGGCTTTCCTCTTGTAGTACTTGGTGCGGCTATCTTCCACACGGATAGGTTACATCTCCAGCATTCGGTCTAGACGACGACGAACGTTCTCTAACTCCAATATGTAAGAGGGGTCGGCTATGTACTTCCGGAGTTGAGAAACGTGGAAGACTGGATGAAGATGTGATAGATGTTATAGCTGAGGGGGCAATGACAACTCGTACGCTACTGGTCCGATCCTCCTCAGGATTTGATAAGGCCCAACGAACTTGGGAGATAGCTTCTTGGGACGAATGGCTCTACCTACTCCAGTGGTTGGATTTAGTCTAAGGAAGACGTGTTCTCCTACAGTGAATTCCAAGGGCCTTCTCCTCTTGTGTGCATACGACTTCTGTCGGCTCCTTGACGTCTTCAATCTATCTTGGATCAATTTCACCTTCTCGGTCGTCTGCTAAATGAGCTCAGGTCTAGTCAACACCTTCTCTCCTTCCTAAAACCAGCATAGTGGCGTTCGGCACTTCCTCCCGTAGAGAGCTTCAAACGGAGCCATTCCGATGCTAGACTGAAAGCTGTTGTTGTAGGTGAATTCCACCAGCGGTAAGACTTCATCCCATACGCCCACATGATCTAGGACGCACGTCCTCAATAAGTCTTCAAGCGTTTGGATGGTCCTCTCAGACTGACCGTCCGTCTGAGGGTGATAGGTTGAACTCATCTGCAGTTTGCTACCCAATTCACTTTGCAGGTGTTGAGAGGGTCGCACCTCCCACAAAAGTTGATTGCATAAAAGAATGCAGTATAGTGCTAGGAAGTGACTCCTAGGTCGTCTCTCAAGGACCAAATGTGGTTCAGTCTTAGATCTAACACGTAGTGGGGGGTTTGACAGTGTTGTCTTGATTAGAAATGAACTAAATTAAAACTGAAAATTAAATACAACCAAACATAATTAAAAAAAAAACAATAAAGTAAATGAAATTAGTAAACCGAACAATCCTAAACCGAACCCAACCAGCTAATTAAATTGGGCTTGATGTGAAATAAAAGCGAACAATGGTGATTAAAAATAGCTCCCGAAAGTGATGAAAGAGCTAGCCTATGAAACCGAATGGTCTACGTCACCCTTGGAAAAACTAGATACCAAAACCAATTAAATGCCTAAACGAATTAAATGCATAAACCACAACGAAAATGAGCCTTCAAATAAAATTTGCGTCACCCTTGAAAGAATAGATGCATCATGTAGATATGCTCGCGTCAGGCACCTTGCAGCTGGAATTAAAGAAGCAATGAAGATAAGAAATAAAAGGCATAATGCAATATTCTTTCAACATCATTTCTTCACGGAACAAATAAAAAAAAAAGAAAGAAAGCGCAAACAGTAACAGGGTTGAACCAGAATTGCCGAAGGATAATGATGAACTTTGAAAAATGTGAATGAGGAATCAGTGAAAGTAATTTAAAATTGAGCATGGACTTCAACCTGAATGTATTTCAATATGGAGAATATATAAAAATTCTCAGTTCAAGCGTGAATTCAATATAAACCCTTGTGGACGTGACAGCTGTGTGCATATTTCTTTTAATAAAAAAATTAAACAAACTTTCTCCTCATGAAACCAGCGCTAGGCAAAATGGAAGAAAAATAAACGTAATGAACCCATAGTTTTTCACTCAGACCGTGCGCCCTGATGTGGGTGGCGGCTCCCAGTTACACGTCTGGCCCCCTTCTTCCATCACTCATGTGCCCCTTTTTCCTAATTGAAGTGTGCTTCCAGCTTGCAAATAGTAAATGTATCACTTTCCTTCTGCTACCCATAACCCTCCATGCTTGCTTTTTTTCTCCAGCTCCACTCTCCTCTGGTGGCTACTTGGGTGGCAGCTGCTCTCCTTTTCTTTCAACTCCACAGGTTTTTAAACCCTCATGTGCCATCTGTCCAGCCCTTACGCGTGTTACTGGACTTGCTTCTCCATTGTGCACACCCCAAGCTGCTGTTCCAGATTAATCTGTCCGTGTGCTTGCTTTCAAAACATGGCAGCCTTGGGCTGCGTTGATTTCTGCTTGTCACACCCTTTCAAGGCCTGCTGTGTGGACGTTGCTGGATGCTCATTGTGTTGGTGCACCTGGATGCTAGACAAAAGTGGGACGTAGAGGCTGTTGGATGCACCCCCTTTTTCAATTGAAGCACCCCTTTCTCAAAGGGCCAAAGAGTAAAATCACCATAGTGTCCTCTTTCTTGTGCACACTTCTTTTATGGAGAGTCTTGAATTAAGTGACAACCTTCCAAATGTCCCAAATTGTTATCCAACAATTTCCCTACAATTAATAATGCAAATAATTAGTCTCAGATAATTCAAATTAATTAAAATAAGAATTTCTGGTTCAATTAAGCACAATTATCAAAAACGGAAAAATACCAGACAATTAAGCACAATTCCCTGATTAAATCTAGCACAATAAGCTAAGTGGAGTGAATAAAATATTGACTCGTCAGCAGGGACTGCCAAAACTGAGAAGTAAACCTTGTGTCTCGGTCCGAGATGATACTGGACGGAACTCCATGCAACTGAACGATCTCGTTGATGTAGAGATGTGCAAGCTTCATCATGGACATCTTCAAATTAATAGCTAAGAAGTGTGCGTTCGTCGTTAGCCGATCCACTATCACCCAGATGGAGTCGTGATTCTTGACCGTGCGGGGTAAGTGGGTCACGAAGTCCATCGAAATGTTGTCCCACTTCCACTCAGGAATCTCCAACTGTTGTAGTAGACCGCTCGGCCTCTGATGCTCCGCCTTTGCACGTTGACAAGTTAAACATGATTCCACAAAACGAGCGACATCATTCTTCATTCCTGGCCACCAGAAAGACTTCCTGAGGTCTTGATACATCTTAGTCATGCCAGGATGCATGCTAAGACGACTTTGATGCCCTTCCTCCAAGATAATCCTCTTCAGCTCGCCATCGTTTGGAACGCACGTCCTGTCCCTATAGCGTAAGAGACCGTCCGATCCATTGTTGAAGTACTGGCTTGGTCTGTACCGAGCGCGCCCATTATTTTCACCAAGTCTTCATCCACTGACTGCTTCACTCTGATCCGGTCAAAGATATCACTGGACATTCTAAGGTTACAGCATCTGATACTGTTCGGTTCCAAGTCGAACTGTAACCTCAGATCTCTAAAGCTCTTAACTAGACTGAGTTCTCTTACCATCATGGACAAGACATGAACTACCTTTCTGCTTAAAGCGTCTGCTACAACGTTCGCTTTTCCTGGATGGTAGAGTAGTTCGAAGTCATAGTCCTTCAAGAACTCAATCCACCTCCTCTGCCTCATATTCAACTCCTTCTGATCAAAGAGGTACTTGAGACTCTTGTGATCACTGAAGACTTGGAATGTAGATCCATACAAGTAGTGCCTCCAAATCTTCAGTGCGAAAACGATCGCTGCCAATTCCAAGTCATGCGTCAGATAGTTCTTCTCGTGTACCTTCAGCTGCTGAGAAGCGTAAGCGACCTCTCTCTTCTCTTGCATAAGTATACAGCCCAAACCTTGATGAGAAGCGTGGCAGTAAACTTCGAACGGTTTGACCGTGTCAGGAATGACTAAAACTGGAGCGCTCGTCAACTTCTGTTTTAGTTCTTGAAAACTCGATTCACATTGATCGGTCCAGGTGAATGGGTGATCCTTTCTGGTTAACTGAGTCAGCGGAGCTACTATCTTAGAGAATCCTTCAATGAAACGTCTATAGTAGCCCACGAGTCCCACAAAGCTGCGAACCTCAGTAACTGAACGCAGATTCTCCCATTCCAAAACCGCTCGTACCTTAGCCGAATCCACGGAGATACCTCCAGCCGAAACCACGTGCCCCAAGAATTGTACTTCCTTCATCCAAAATTCACACTTAGATAACTTAGCGTACAACTCATTTTCTCTGAATACTCCAAGCACGAGCCTTAAGTGTTCTTTATGTTCTTCACAGCTCTTAGAGTAAATGAGGATGTCATCAATGAAGACCACCACGAATTTGTCCAAATACGGCCTGAAGATGCGATTCATGTAATCCATGAAGATAGCTGGTGCATTGGTCACACCGAACGACATCACTACATATTCGTAGTGTCCGTAACGAGATCGGAAGGCTGTCTTCTGAATGTCGCCTTCCTTAACCCGGATTTGATCGTATCCTGATCGCAAATCAATCTTCGAGAATACTGTAGCCCCATGCAGTTGATCTAATAAATCATCTATCCTCGGCAGAGGGTACTTATTCTTGATGGTTAGCTTGTTTAACTGCCAGTAATCAATGCAAAGCCGAGAGCTGCCATCCTTCTTCTTCACTACAAGAACAGGCGCTCCCTAAGGTGATGCGCTCGGCCGGATGAACTTCTTATCCATTAGATCTTCAATTTGCTTCTTGAGTTCAACCAACTCAGCTGGTGACATCCGATAAGGTGCCACAGAGATAGGTCCTGCCGTCGACACCAAATCAATCGTAAATTTTACCTTGTGAGGATGGGGTAGTCCAGGTATTTCATTCGGAAAGACGTCCAGAAATTCGTCCACAAGCGATCGTCCTCCACTGAGCTTACTATTGGACGATCGTTCTTGCCTTAAATCTCTGAACTCCTGATCTACGTGCTTCATTATCAAGAAACAACTGGCGCCCTCCATGATGTCCTCTTTTAGTTGACCGAGCGTCACATATAACTCTTCTTCATCTTCATCGGGAAATACTAGTTTCTTCTCTCCACAATCTATAAGAATGTGATTGGCAGTCAACCAATCCATCCCTAAAATCACCTCCAAACCTTGAAGAGGTAAGCAAATAAGGTTAACTTTAAATCTACGCCCCTCAACTTATATAGCACATCTGACGCAAACCATAGACGTCCTAACTTCACCAGCCACTGGGGTTGACACCACCAAGTCGAACTGCATCTCGCTATCAGCTAGCCCAAGTTTCTCAACGCACGCCTTCGAAATGAAGGAATGAGTTGCCCCCGAGTCATACAACACACAACAATGTTTACCATACAACAAGAAATCACCGAATATGAGATTATCTGAGCTTGCTGCCTCCGCACCAGTTATAACATATACACGCCCAACCGCTTGGGCTTGTCCACCTCTTCCTTGTTGAACTCTCCCAACATTTGGTGGTGTTATTATTGCTCGTCACCCCATATTGCACTCATTCTCCAAGTTCCCGTTTCTCCTGCAACAGGTGCAATATTTTCCTCCCACTAGTTGAGGGCATGACGATCGGTAGTGTGGTCCTCCACACTGAAAACCGGTCACAGTTCCTTGCTGTCCAGACTCTCCGACAGTAACCACTGCCTGAGACCCACTTGGATTTAGTGGTTGTGCTAAACGAACGTAAGGTGTCCTTCTCAGATTCGCATTGTTCCTAGAAGATATGGGTCCTCTTACTGACTGCTGTTGTTGCTTCTTCTGTTGTTCCACCTCTCGAACGTTCTTTTCTAATATTTTTGCTCGCTCCACCATGGCAGGAAAAGACCTAATACATAGGCTGGATATCAGCAGCTTCAACTCACTCCTCAGCCCATTTTCAAACTTCCTACACTGTCATTCTTCGCTGGTTGCCATAGTGTTAAATCTCACTAGATGCTTGAATTTATTGGTGTACTCCGACACTGACATCCCCCCTTGTACTAACTGAAGAAACTCGACCTCCTTTGCAAAACGAACGCTATCTGGGAAGTATTCTTCATAAAACTTGCTTCTCAATACTTCCCATGAAATGGGACTTTGAGCGTTTGTCAATATCGTCTTCATGCTCGTCCACCAATGACTGGCCTCTCCAGTCAGTAGATACTCAGTGAATGCCAAGCGATTGTCGTCCGGACACCTCTTGGCATTATAGATTCGCTCCATATCACGCAGCCACTGATTTGTCTCATCGAGAAGACACTTCCCATTGAATTTGGCTGGGTGATGTTGTACAAAACTTTCTAAGCTCCACTCGGCCTGATGGGTAACGTTGGAAGTGGACGCTCCTGACGTGTTCCGGGTGGTTGCTATTATCTCCATCAGCTGTCTTTGAGTTGCTTCCGAGTTGGCACGTGCGGCCTCTAAACTCTGTAATGCGACCGTATTCTGCTGTACCAGAGCAGCATTCTGCTGTTGTAGGGCTTTATTACTGATTCCAACAACCTGGTGTTGTCGGATGCATCGCGTTCGATAGGTTGAGGTTGAGGGGGAGGTCTCGGTATCATTAGTTCTCTGAGAAGTGGAGAAAACAAACGTTAGTGAAGTCTAAAGAGTTTAAAATAACTCATCAAACGAACGTTGAGCACACAACAAAAACATAGTGCACTCATAACCTACAATGTCCTTAAAAGAACAAAACTGCTCTAATACCTCAGTCTTACAGTAAACAATGTACACTTACAACCGAACGACCTTACATAAGCTTTCCAGCTAAATTGTACAAGATCAGAGAAAACATGACCGAACGGTTTACAAAAGCCAAATATCGAACGGTCAGATAGCAACAAAAGAGAGGAGGTGATCGAAGAATCACCTCATAATAAACTACTATCTACTATCCGAATATCCTACGGTTCGGCCTTTACTTCCACTTCGACCAAGTTTTCTTCTTCTAGCGCCTCTTCCAGCAGCGCGTCTCCTTCTGCTCACATCCACACGGATGATCATTGCAACGACAAGACGAACGCACAAGACGAGACAACACAAGGAAACACACAGGATAAGCTTATGTAATTTAATTCATGCATCAACATATAATTTAAACAATCCAACACACAAGAGCATTTCAACACATGTATCACTACGAAGCCTATCACTAGACTGATCGTCCGGACTGTATGAAATATGTGTAGCTACAGGCGTTCGTGCACCCGGGTGATGTAGTAACTAGGATACACTCAACAGCTGCTACCCGAGGTTAGCCCTATCTGTCCAAAGTACCCATAAGGACTAGGACCTCTTGTCGTTCCCGATCATGACCTACCCTCCTCTACATAAAGACGAGTACTCACGGAACATCAATATGAACGACCAGCTTAGCATGCCCATAGTCATACTTTACCAAATCCAGTATTCATACATGAGTCGTTCCTCCTTGGAACGCTCGTCCATAATCCACAATATTTCAATATCATATTTTCTTCATCTTTCACTAATACATATCTCATTTAATCACCTCGTACAAAGATTCATGAGAATTACAAATAACGAACGTTCAACCCGAACTTAAAAATTAGGCCGAACACATTGAGCAAGACCGGAAGATATTCAAATTTGTGAATAAATTAAGACCAAGGGTTGACATCGGGTTTTAAGAAAGGTAGCGAGCACAATAATATATTCCAAGGACGAACGGGGTGAACGTTAATTTCAACGTTGAGTCAATTAGATGAACTGACTCTTAAGAACTCACTCAGAACATTAAAAGACTAAACCAAGAACATGGACTTTAGGGTGAAACCAATGAATAAGGATATTTCAAGGCATTCAAAAATTGGTACTTAGAGTGATTCACAGGAAGAAAACCAAACACTTGTGTTTAATTGAGTTTAGTATCAAGAAATCAAAATGTCAGTTAAATACTGAACACAATAGAGAGCGAACCCTAGAGGGCTTAAACGAACGCTTGTCTTAAAAATTAGCTTAAGGACATGGAACGAGTGCCTGGTGTAAGACCGAGCACTACTCAGTACGAGCGCTTGGTGTAAGACCGAGCACCAATAAACTTAACATAAAAAGGCTTGATAACATAGTACGATAATATTGAAGTAGTGTTTACAAACAATAAAATATACAATAAAATGTATACTTAGATTTATAACCGAACGTTAATACCCAACTGTGCTTGGCTAAACGCTCATGCACAGTATTCCGAAGTGAAGACGCTCGTCCTCAACTAGGATTCTTCCCAAAGGAAAGAATCCACTACAAATCCAAATTCACTAGAAAACCGAACGGTCAAGGACCGTTCAGTAACGTACGTACACTTTTCTTAGGGGAATTTCTTATCAGAATCATTATTATTCAAATTCAGTTCTTAACATATAGTTTCACACCTTTATACATTCATACCATAATCAATTTTTCATATCTCATACCATTCAATCATAGAAATTTCATACATTTCATGCATCATAACATTGTACAATCATTTTTCATATCCAATCAAGTCAACGAATGTTCATGCAACACATAGTCATATCAATTAAACTAATAAGCTTCCCTTACCTCTTAAGGTGGTTGAACGATCACAAATATGAACTAGGGTTCTGCTTTTAACAGAGGCCTTAACGTTCTACAACATGTTCTACGAATTATAACCAACATAAAACCAGACATATACTTAGAATGATAGGATCAACTCATGCAACCATGGATCTGGGTTTGCATGTTACAGAAAAGACATGAATGGAGGAAGGATGAACTTACCAGTTCAGAATCTTAAACTGATCGGTTCAAACGATCGTCCTCTACGCCAGAAGTGTAGAACTGGTGCCTGAAGGGTGATCGGAGAGGAGAAAGAGTGAGTTTTGGTAGATAGAAGGGAGAGCCATTTAGAGAGAAGGAGGAGAAATGAAGATCAGAGTTTTGGAGAAGAAGAGTGCATGCAGAGAGTGACGCGGATTTCAGAAAAATCAGTTTTGTTTAAAACGAACGTCCGCTCCCCTGCTGACACCTGCATTCCACTATCTGATTTTTGGATCCTCGTTTCTTGATATCTGGCGTCCGCTCAGAGGGATTTTGGGTGCGTTTTAAATGAGCTCTGACACTATCTCTATTATAAACAATTTTTGTATGTGTATAAAGTTGATACCAGTGCATAATTATAGTACCTGTAATTCTCCTAAGATATCATGGGTTATTTAAAACTGGTTAAATTTCAAACTTTAATGTAGTTCGAAACGTGTTTAAAAAATTTTAACAATTAAACGTGCATAATCTATTAAAAACGTAATGATTCTAAAATACTTGTCTAAAAAAATAAAGAAAATAAAATAACTTCAATTTCATTATTTAATCATGATAACTTTAAATAAAATTAGTCTTATTATTAGAAGGTGGGTTTAAGCCTAACTCAACCCCATAAAACCGGCTTGTAGGGTGAGGTTTGCACCTCACTTATATATTTTAATTTGGCCTTATCTCTAGTCGATGTGGGACTTCCAACACACCCCCTTCACGCCGAGGTATAGACATCTCGTGCGTGATAGTAGAAATTGGGTGGTCCGATAACGGCCCGATAGCAGGTGGAATAGAAGAATAGAATGCCCACTTAGAACTCGCTAGGATAGGCTCTAACCATGGCTCTGATACCATATTAGAAGGTGGGTTTAAGCCTAACTCAACCCCACAAAACCGGCTTGTAGGGTGAGGTTTGCACCTCACTTATATATTTTAATTTGGCCTTATCTCTAGTCGATGTGGAACTTCCAACACTTATTGACGAATTTTAGTTATTGTCGAACGATTTTGTCTCTCAATAAATCAAATTTTTTAATGTATAATTATAAATTTTATCATATTTTATGAGTTTAACTTACCATGTCAACGAACAGAGAGAGAGTTGAATGTAAATATAATGTCATGAAACACATGAATAAAATCACCGTATAGTTATCCATTACTTATCTACCAATTTAAATAAATTATACATAAATTGGTGATCATGTTATAAAAGAATAGCTTGCCTATAACCAAGTAATTTAAAGAATAATTCGTGAGTCAAGTTATTCACATAGCATTTATTGGTAACTGTTGATTTGACTAACTTCATGAGAGGTTTTCCCTACCTATTAGTAATTTTCTTTTTGTTTTTTTTAACCTATAAAATTGTGTCGTTGGTTTTGTTATTACAAGAGTTATGGTAAAAAAAAACTTGTCCCACACATTTCGGATATAATAACTATAAGGTTTCAATAACTATGATTGATATAAAAAAATATAACAGAAATAGTCATATACAACATAATACAGGTGGATTAGGGAGGACCTGCAATTTATTTGCTCAATTTTACTTGAATTTTCTTATACAATATTACATTTATTTACTGGCTTGTTCAAAGCGATAACGATAGAGCAATACTGTTTTGTGTACTATCAGTGGACCCATTAGAGAATTTCATGTCCTTAACAATCATAAGTAGTGCCACTATGAATGCGTAGTCCACGTTAGGATAGACCATGACATTGAAGCCACCATTATTCTCCACCTACATTAAAGACAAAAGCATGCATACGTTATTAGTATAATTCTTAGAGATTTCATAAATATCTACAGTATATAGGTATATAAGTGAAGTAATTATAGTATGATTATTAGATTTCATATCTGTTATATAAGCAAAATCTACTATAAGTATGTATGTAAAGTGAAGATAAACTTTACTTTATTAAATAATGTTAAATTAGACTTAGATTTACTTTAATATGGACATTTAAAGTACATTTTAGTTGAGATTTAAATTTATTATATCGTTTCTAATTTTCTTGTTTGATGTGAATATATAAATCTTTTTGACGAAAAGATATATTAAATTTTTTATAATTAGCAAAACTAAATTAATTTATACAAATAAGAACAAATATCATTTTAACAATCGTGTCTAAAGAGATTGAGTTAAGATTAATTCTATTAATAACAAGTTTACTTCTCATAAAAAACAAAGAACTACTAATACATGTAAAAGGATATACTAACTCATACTTTTGCTACGATGATAGGAGATTCACCGGCATAAACTGTGCAAGAGTTTTTACTTCCATAAATGATCACTCTAAAGTCACTTTCTTTTTTGTCTTCATTGTTTGCGAGGAACACATTCAATTTTGCAATCCCAGGTGGAATCGATTTATTGGTTTTTTCCACGGAAAACAGCAATTCAGATGAATCGGTGCTTTCACCCTTGAAAACTTTGCATCGCTCATGAATCGTCACGGCCTGCATAACGGATATTAATTAAGAATAAAAATAACATGGATAGTGTAGCGATACACATAATACCGATCCAACTTATGCAAATTTTCTCACTCAGGATTAATTAAAACTAATAAGATATGAATATTAAGGAAATCAGATATATGCAGGAGAAAGCAAACCTTATTGTACAAAGTGACGATGGGTTTTTGTGTATTATCATATAAAACACGACGGTTGTGAAGTGTAAAAAAAGTATCGTCCATATAAAAGAGACGATCACCCTTTTCATTGTAAGTCACTCCTTTCTCTGTATTAACCTGTAAAGTGATAGAATCAGCTGAACAATAGAAAGGGTTGATAACTGAGACCTGATCTGCCATTGATGAGAGGAAGGTATTTGAAGGAACAACACTGTCTTTATTTATGTCTTGTATTTGCCAATTTATAGACCAACTACTTATGGTATCTATCAAATAAAACGCGTTAGATACATACACACAATTGAACTTTACCAATACTAATACCATTTCCAATTGAACCATCTGTCATATACTGTTGTATATACGGACCAAGTCAAGATTTTGACTGCATTGATGAACCTGGTCTAACATCGATATCAACAAACCAAAAACTGTTGTATTCCGTTTGTTCCTTCTTCGCCAATACGAAGAAGATGAAGTAATTAGAAAAGTTGGCAAAAAATGTTGATATGTCTACCGCCGTTTTCTTTTGAATTGTCGTTCAACCGGCCGACAATTCAATGTACGTCAATGACTTTTTTTTTTCAGTCTCTCCACGCAATAATGCCATCAATTCAGGGAAATAAAATTGCAGTATTTGATGATCAATCATATCTACAGATCTGTACCAACAAAGCAATCCAAAAAACCAATTACAGATTTGTACAAGAAAGGAATACGAGAGAAGACAATGCATTAGGAAAAAAATATTCAAAAGAAAAAAAAAATCAAAATGGCGTAAACAATCTCAAATCCTAAAAATAATTATCTAAACAACCATTTTACCTAATTAATCACACGAAAGTAACCACTGAATAATGACGGCAAGAGTGCAAGGAGCTAGCAAAGAAACTAAAAGCAGTTAATGTTGGATGCGACAACTACCACCGTGACAAAAGGAAGAGCTGAAGCGAGCACAGTAGAGGGAGGAGACAAAGTTTAGAAGTGCTGGCACGAGATGTGCAGAGAGGAGAAAGCGTGAGTGCAAGTATAAAATATGCATTTTGATTTTAAAATAATTGAGCATACAACTTTTTACACCTAACTCTAGATTTATCGTATAGAAAATTTTGTAATATATTATAACTTTGTCATTGTTTCATTTACTTAACTGTTATCAAATTTTGGCTTATTAGATCCTTTGAATCTTTTTAATATTTAATTCATTTTTCTCATAATTAAATAACTTGGATTAAAACATAACTAGAAACATAATTTTAAAAATTATTAAATTATAAAGTATACAATTATAAAATTTTAAAAAATTGAACATAATAGATTTTAATTTACTGCTATTTTATCTAATTCTATTTATTGAGTCATGAAACTAAAATTTGAAATACATTAAATTTTCTAAAACAAAATATATATTTCAAATAATTCAATTCAATTACATAATAAAGTATTTAAAAATAAAAATAAACAAAAAGATGTCTAATTTTAAATTTGTTGTCTAAACAAAGTGTAACTTAAACTTTTAAATCTAAAAAACTTAAACAAAATTTAAAGAACACCTAAGCAAAATTCAATCTCTACTTTAGAAGAGATAATTTGTTCAATAAAGTGTTATTTCAACGATGACTTCCTTTTTTTATATTGGTGATGATCATCGAACACATAAAACAATGTAATTATATAATTGCATACTTAAAACTCTTAGAATTCATGACTAGTTATAAGTGGTTACCCGTTGTTTATGCTGAAAGGGATCGAGGGAAACTCCTCATGCTATCGTTCGGGAATGTTCTTCTTTCACCGATCGGTCCTTCTCGCTTCCGCCTAATTTTCTGACTCTTCTTCTCCCAATGCCAAAGTGGGGTGACCTACAGGAAACACTCTGACGCTCAAATCAAAATTTATCTCCGCAAGTCTAGTGAAAATTAGAAAATCAGACCTTACCTTCTTAATCGATTGTTATTTATATGGTTTCAAGGAATATTATCCATTAATTTACCTCTTAATGATGATCAATGATCACCTTAACTGCTCGACAATGACCGTTACATCATTAATTATGCATTCATGGACTTTCAAAAGTTGTCTTCAGCCAACGGCTGGAGAGTTCGCGAGTATTACATGGCGTCCGATCGGGAATGACCGGCTTCCATCACCCTTACGTGACCGGTCGGTCTGACTAATACTGTACTCGTCCCTTGGCGTCCGACGGGGAATGATCTGCCCAACCTACTCGGTAGTGGCTAAGCATGCCCGGTTGGTCTACCATACTCGGTAGTAACACAAGTCCCCCAAGCCCTAGCAAAATATTTTTTGTGTAGGGTTTTGAAGTGGTCTCCAATCGGTTTGCATCTTCTCCTATGAAGGCCTTCAACTGTGTTGTCGATATTTGCAAGGGCGGGAAGTCGTAGAGTCACGGTTGTAAAATTTAGGCGGGAAAAGCGAAAATGAACCGTCAGATCGCCTAAACCGTCAAATCTTTTTGAACATGAACCGTCAGATCGCCCAGACCGTCAGATTTTTCTGCGTTTGACGCTCCAGATTTGCTTGGTGAATCGCTTTTTACCCTGTATAAATAGCCCCACCTTTGCCCTAATTTTTTACTCCTTTCTTCTCGCCGTCGTTACTGTCTCGTGCTCTATTTTCTCGTACCTATCCTCCTCATCTTCATCCTCTCAGGTAACCATGTCTTCTGATTTCTCCGGCGAAGAAGGCAAGGGGTATGCCGACGAAGATGTTAGTACTCCATCTTCCTCCTTGGGTGCCATTGCTAGTCAGGGTGCTGCGGCTTCCCCTTCAGGGAACACTTCCGATCTCCTAGCGGATAGCGATGCTCCTGAGGAAGTCGCCATCCACGTGGACTCCTCCGGCGCTTGGGATGGTAAACCCAGAGTTTGGCCTGTTGTCCCTAGCTACGATTGGGTTCCCTATGAGGTCAGGAAAATATCTTCCTCCTTCCACCATCGTCGACCATTTAGGGAGTTGATTAGTAATATATGTCTGGTAAAGGCTGCTGAAGACGATAGACATTTTAAACTAGCTGTTTGTCAGATGACCGAGTGCGTATGCCATGGTCGGGGAAATTACTCCACCGACTTCTTTTATGCCTATGCTACTATGTTTAAAGATTTAAAAGTTCTCCTCCCTTTTTCGGACTTCCAAATGGACGTTCTGAGGGAGCTTAACATTGCTCCTACTCAGCTGCATCCGAACGGCTGGGCATTATGCAAGCGTTCTCCGCCATCTGTACCGGCTTAGGCCTTAGGCCGACTCCTGAGGCTTTTCTCTACTTTTTTCACGTGCAGCCTCATCCGAAAAAACCTCGGGTTTCGCTTCGCACGATCGAGAATAGGCATCTGCTGTCCCTCTTCAATAGTTCGTAAAGGACTTTAAAGGGCACTTCTTTAAAGTCGTGCCTTTGGAAACTGGGTACCAAAGTTTCTGTTTCCCGAACAGGCAGGCTAAGTTTCCCTTCTATTGGACCACCAACCCTAAGAAGGTTATCTCCTGGCCCAAGCCCCGGATGACACCCGAGGATCTGGATATAATAAATCAACTGAGTCAGTTGCACCCCAAATCCTCTTGTCGCACTCTGATCGGTTTTCTGAACAACAAAAACCTCCATTCTAATGTGTTCGGTGAGTTATTCATGACCATCATTTGTTGAGCAGCCATTTGGGACTTATTTAAATTTATTTTTAATGTGTAGATTACTTGTCCAAGATGGATCCGGCCAAAAACAGCACCTTCGCCCGCCTGTTCGCGCAAAGAGGGGGGACGTAAGGAAAACAGACGGGGGCTCATCCCGCGCCCCGGCTGCTACTGTCGTCCCTGCAACATCCCTGTCAGTCCAAAAAGCACCACCTCGTCCGCCCGCTGTTGAAGTCCCGCCGTCGACATCCACTCGTCGTCCTGCTGACGAGGCTCCTTATTCGGAACCGATTCCAAAGGAGAAAGGAAAGCGGAAGGTCATTCGGGAATCTTCTGCCGAATCCAAACATGCCAAGAGGACTCTGCCCCGACGGTCCTCCTCTCTCGGGGCCGTTGAGTCCCAACTTGTGGGTGGCGAAGCGCATCCACTTTGATCTTTTCGCTGAGGAGAAGGCTCTAGTCAGTGGGATGACCGAGGAAGAGGCCTCCAATATGGCTATGGAGTTGGCTGCTCGGTCTACCATGTGCTTAACCTATGCCGCTCAGAAGGGAGCCTCGGTTTCAACAGAGCTTCAGGCACTTCAAGAAAAGTACGATGCCGCCGTGAATTCTAATCAAGACTTGACCTTCCGCCTGGCCGAGACGGAAAGGATAGCGGACGAGGACAAGAAAAAAGCCAATACTCTCCTAGCCGAGGCCCGCGCTGCTCAACATCGTATGCAAAGGTCTTTTGACGATTTAAAGCTTAACCTCCAAAAATCGACTACCTCGCAGAAGGAGTTGGCGACTGAGAGGGATGGCCTCCTAGCCGAGCGGGATGTGCTTCGAGATCAAGTGTTGAAGCTAGAGACGGACAACAAATTTCTGGGCGATGAAGTAATGAACGAACATCTGCTCGGTTTTGAAAAAGCGCTCGCCCAGTGCAACCTCCTTTTTCAAGTTCCCACTGACGACCCCCGCCTTGACGCGAGCATGATGGTGGTGAATGGGAAACTAGTTCCGATCCATGTTCCTCCACCTTCACCTCTAGCCATCCCAGATGTTCAAACTGCCGTTGAAGTAATCGAAGAGACCGACGAGGTTGATGTCCAACCTTAGGTCTTAGACATAGAATTTTACTACTTTTCAGCCTTTGTAACTTGCAACTGAACTATGTTTCTTATGAATGAAATTGGAATGTTCTTATGAAAATATGCTTGTAGAGCCTTTATTTTGTTCGCCTATGCATGATGCTTAATTTTGCGCTTGATTTGTCAAGTTTTCACCAATGGACCTCTTTCGTCGCTCGGTTTAGGTCTTAGGAGTTTAGTACGAGCGTGCCTTAAGACCAAGGTGAGTTCACGAATGAAATCTGCCTCACCCGCTCGGTTTAGGTCTTAGAAGCTATCTAGAAGCATGCCCTAAGACCAAGGTGAGAGTTCACGAAAGAAAGCTGCCTCACCCGCTCGGTTTAGGTCTTAAGAGCTTTCTAGAAGCGTGCCCTAAGACCAAGGTGAGAGTTCACAAAAGAAATCTTCCTCACCCGCTCGGTTTAGGTCTTAGGAGCTTTCTAGAAGCGTGCCCTAAGACCAAGGTGAGAGTTCACAAAAGAAATCTTCCTCACCCGCTCGGTTTAGGTCTTAGGAGCTCTCCAGAAGCGTGTCCTAAGACCAAGGTGAGAGTTCACGAAAGAAATCTGCCTCACCCGCTCGGCTGCTATAACACGATGAAATTCTCATGTGATGAAAATCATAATATTATTAATATGCGATAAAAAGTACAAAGTAGTTTCTTAGCTGAAATAAAACTTTAAGTGTGACACATCCCATGTATTGGGTATAGCCTTTCCCCGTCGGATACTCCAAACGGTATGCTCTGTTCTTTAAGTTTTCGACGACTTTGAAGGGACCTTCCCAATTTGCAGCTAGTTTCCCTACAACTCGGTTTCTTCGGGATTCCGCCGTTTCTCTCCACACTAAATCTCCTTCAGCGAATTGTCGGGGTTTCACCTTGGTGTTGTAACGTCTCGCCAGAAGTCTTTTATGAGCCTCCGCTCGAATCATTGCAACCTCCCTTCGTTCATCTAAGGTGTCTAACTCCACTCGGAGCTCATCATTGTTTTCTTGCAGACTTTGAATTCCCCTTCTGACGGTAGGTTCCCCTACCTCTACGGGTAACATAGCATACGTTCCATATGTAAGGTTGAACGGGGTTTCTCCGGTTGTACCGTGCGGTATGCAACGGTATCCCCAAAGGACTTTTTGAAGCTCATCCACCTAGGCTCCCTTAGCAATTCCAAACCTTTTCTTTAGCTCCGCAACAATGACTTTATTGGCCGCTTCCACTTGTCCGTTCGTCTGTGGATGCTCAACCGAGCTCATTACATGTTTAATTCCCAGCCTTTTGTAAAAATTTCCCGATCGTTTATCAATGAACTATCGTCCGTTGTTCGTAACTATAGTTTTGGGGATTCCAAATCGGCAAATGAGTGTCCACACAAACTTTTGAACCCTCACCGAAGCGAGCTCGCCCTATGGGAAAAGGTCCCACAATATCTATTCCCCATTGTGCGAACGGCCAAGGAGACATCAGACTGTGTAACTCTACCGGTGGTAGATTAAGGTTCTTGCCATGCTCTTAACACTTCAAACATTTCTGTACAAATATCTTGCAGTCCTTTTCTATCGTCGGCCAAAAATAGCCTGCTTTTATCACCTTCGCTCGCAGCGCTCGTTGCCCAGTGTGCATTCCACACGCCCCTTTGTGCAGCTCCCTCATAACGTATTCGACTTCCTCCGCGGACACACATTTTAATAAAGGTAAAGAGAACCCTCTCTTGTACAGATCATCCCCTATGAGTAAGAACCGAGCGACTTTCTTGGCTTCAACCGCTCGGATATGCGAGCCGCTCTCCTGCTTCTGAATAATCTCCCTGATGTCCTTCCTCCAATCAGGTTTATTGGAAACCTCGTGGATCGAAGGCACTCCACCGAAGGACTCATCATAACTTGCCTTATGACCGACGATAATTGATCCTTTCCTTTGCAGTTGGCGAGCTTGGATAAAACATCCGCCCTCATATTCTACTCTCTCGGCACATGCTTAAACTCCACCGTCCGGAATTGCTTCACCAACTCCTTTGTCTGATGATAATAACGAAGCAGTTGATCATCTTTGGTTTGGAAACTATCATTCAGCTGTCCCACTACCAGTTGGGAGTCAGTCCGACATTTGACTTCAACAGCCCCTAAGTCCTTAGCCAGTTCGAGCCCGGCTATTACTGCAAAAATGTTTCTGCTGAAAGGGACCGAGGGAAACTCCTACTGCTACCGCTCGGGAACGCTCCTCCTTCACCGATCGGTCCTTCTCGCTTCTGCCTTATCTCCTGACTCTTCTTCTCCCAATGCCAAAGTGGGGTGACCTGCAAGAAACACTATAACGCTCAAGTTAGAATTTATCTCCGCAAGTCTAGCGAAAATTAGAAAATCAGACCTTACCTTCTGAATCGATTGTTATTTATATGGTTTCAAGGAATATTATCCATTAATTTACCTTTTAATGACGATCAATGCTCACCTTAACTGCTCGACAATGACCGTTACATCATTAATTATGCATTCATGGACTTTCAAAAGTTGTCTCCAGCCAACGGCTGGAGAGTTCGCGAGTATTACCCTGGCGTCCAATCAGGAATGACCGGCTTCCATCACCCTTACGTGACCAGTCGGTCTGACTAATACTGTACTCGTCCCCTGGCGTTCGACCGGGAATGATCTACCAAACCTACTCAGTAGTGGCTGAGCATGCCCGGTCGGTCTACCATACTCGGTAGTAACACCCGTTATCATAAATTCATGTTTAATTCATTTTTTTGATCGAATACATCACGAATTACTCTTATTTCCATAATCTGCTTAGTGCATGTAATAAGAAAAAGGAAAATTCACATCACATAATTTGTATACAAATTAATTTATTATCAAAAAGATTGGACGTCTGCCCAAAGTCAAATACCCACTACAAAAGACATCAAGTTTGTAATACTACGTGTCACTCTCCTAGTAATTTCAAGTTTTCTAACAATGAGAGTCATATGAGGAGAGGAATAAGTGAAACCAGGTGATCAAGACTTGGTTGCATATGATGAATATCGTTGTTGAAACATTTTAGAGGACTAAGAGTTGAAATATTTTGCACCAAATAAACATGAAAGAGCTGTGTAAATGGTAGGTTGTTGTTGCGGTGCATGAACTAGAGCTACCTGCTGTAATGGTTGGTATGAAAAGCTTGACCACTAGTGTAGAGAAGGCCTTTAATGTCACCCTTTAGACGTCCGACTCCCAAATATCTCACGTGAAAAATGACCGGTGACACTTCTGTAAATAAGTTAATGTTGTAGACGTCCGACCGGGCAGGTCCCCGACGTCTGATGTCTCTATAGACGTCTGAGCCCCTATGTCGGATGTATAATGACCTGACAGTAGGTGAAAAGTTGCACTGATCCATTGCTTTAGACGTCTGCGCCCCTATGTCGGATGTCTGATGTCCGCATAGACGTCTGAGCCCCTATGTCGGACGCCTAATGACCTGACAGGTAGGTGAAAAGTTGTCCTGATCCATTGCTTTAGACGTCCAGGACCCTCTGTCAGATGTCTGATTTCCTTATAGACATCCGGACCCCCATGTCGGACGCCTAATGACCAGACAGGTAAGTGAAAAGTTGCCCTGTTCCATTACTTTAGACGTCCGAACCCCTATGTCGGACGCTGATGGTGGCAAAGAATACCAAAAGTCATTTTTATGTCGTAGAGTAGACGTCCGGATCCCTATGTCGAACATCTGATGTCCCTATAGACGTCTGGGCCCCATATATCGAACATATATAGGCTCCGTCATAATTAAATTTTAAATAAACATAGATGTCCAGGCCCCATATGTTAGACGTCTGACGTCTCTATAGACGTCCGATGGGAGAGGGCCCCGACGTCTAAGGTGTTTTATTAGTCTTTGCGCAAACTCGGGGCAGTTACGTGCACTATTCATCTTCTTCCTCCTCGCATTTCCTCTCTCGGCTTTGCATTTTCAGGTACAATTTTCATCTTTTGGACCGTTTAAACTTTTACTCAGATTAAATTAGTCTTTGATGGATTATCTTCCATTTGAACCAATTAAAATGAGTTTTCGCTATGTTTTGGTGTAGATTTACTAGTTTCCTTGGGCGGTGATTTCTTGCGTTTTGGACAGCTTCTTTTTAAGTTTTCCACTCCTCCAATTCCTCCACTACGTTTGTAATCGGTTAAGAAGGTTAACATTCTTGTTTAAAAGTTTTTGTCTATGCATGTTATTGGCTTTTCGGTATGCATGTTTTTGGTATTTAGATATGCATGTTATTAACTTTCGAATATGCATGTTATTAACCGTCGAATTTGTATGTTGTTGGCTTTTGGTTTTGCATGCTGTTGGTTTTTGGAGATATACATATTATTGACTTTTGTGTATGCATGTTTTTGCTTTTGTGTATGCATGTTATTGGCTTTTGAAGATGCATGTGATAAAGTTTTGTTGTTTTGTTATGATTGGTATGTTAAATTATTAGTATCTAATTGAGTGAAATTTAGTTCTCATTTGAAATTTAACACAAACGATTAATCTTTTAATCGTTTGTGTTAAATTTTGAATTGCGCGATTGGACAGTTTGGGAAAATTATTTTTCATTATTTGCTATAACATGTACGTTAGAGTTTATTGATAAAATTTTGGTTCAATATTTGTATTGTTCTCCGGATGCATATTTGATTGTGACCATCCTTGACCACTCTCATTTCGTGTATATTGGAGACCAATACGAAATGTTGCCGAAATCTTATCAAATTTATGATGTAGACTTCTTTGCATGTGTCTTAGCAAATTATGAAAAATAATTTTTCTGAATGGGTAGGGCCTAACCTTGTGAGAGTTAAAAAATTGAAATTGATGAAGTATATTATGAACATAGTATGGATCGAAGCTGAATGAGTGAACGTCGCATCAGTGAAGAATATGAGAAGGGTGTTTTAGAGTTCTTGCAATATGTTGAATAAAATGCTAAGTCTGTGAACGAGACATATTTTTGTCCTTGTGTTTGTTGTCTTAATCAAACACTCCAAGACTTAGACAATATGCGTGACCATCTATTCATGTTTGGCATAATGAAAACTTATACCGTTTGGACTTAGCATGGAGAAGTACTGGACCAGCCTACCACGTCACGAGGAACATATTATGTGGAAGAATGAATGAGTGATCATTTAGAGGACATCATACACGATGTTGGTGAAGATAATTTTGGAAGAGCTAATTTATATGATTCTCTTAAACATGATTCAGAGCAACCATTGTTTCTAGGATGCCCTAACATTACACGTATGTCTGCAACTTTGAAGTTGTTTAGTGTAAAAGCAAGGAATGGATGGACTAATAAAAGTTTCACATAGTTGTTGGAGTTGTTGAAGGAGATGCTTCTAGAAAATAATACTATACATATTCCTCATTACGAGGCTAAGAAAGTATTATGTTCAATGGGACTCGAATATTAAAAGATACATGTTTGTCCTAATGATTGTGTTTTGTACATAAAGGAGTTTGCTTCGCTAAAGCATTGTCCAACTTGTGGTTTATCCCGTTCTAAAAAGAAAAATGAAAAAAACACTTGTGATGAAGGTAATGATGGTGCACCTAATAAGGTGATGTGGTATTTGCCTATGATACCTAGGTTCAAACGTACGTTCTCTGTTAAAGAAGATGCAAAGAACCTTAAATGGCACACTACCGAAAGAAAGTGCGATAATCTTCTTCGACACCCAGCTGATTCATCACAATGTAAGAAGATCGATTAAAAAATTTCTAGAATTTGGTGCAGATCCAAGAAACTTAAGACTTGCACTTGCAACTGATGGTATGAATCCTTATGGGAACTTAAGTAGCAAACACAATTCATGGCCAGTTATGTTGATGATATATAATCTTTCTCCTGTGTTTTGCGTGAAGAGAAATAATGTGATGTTGTCCATGATGATATCGGGTCCTAGACAACCTAGAAATAATATTGATGTTTACTTGAAACCTTTAATTGATGATTTGAAAATGTTGTGAGAAGAAGGGGTCGAAGTGTTCGATTCTGATGTTCAAGAATCTTTTCGTTTGCGTGCAATGTTGTTTTGCACTATAAATGATTTTCCAACACATTGAAACTTAAATGGTTATAGTGTAAAAATTCATTTCGCATGTCCCATTTGTGAAGAAAACACTAGTTACTTTCAATTGAAGCATGGTCAAAAGACAGTATATACAAGACATCGAATATTCCTTCTCGTAATCACCCTTACTGTAGATTGAAAAAAACATTTAATGGAAGTGTTGAGGATGAGGTTGTGTGCAGACCCCGTAATGATGAAGAAGTGTACAACGAAGTAAGAAACATTGACATTGTCTTCGGAAAACATCATAAAAGTACCTTTGCGAAAAACATTTGGAAAAAATGATCAATATTTTTTAATCTTCCGTACTATTGTAAACTTGATGTTAGATATTGTATAGATGTCATGTTATGCACGTGGAAAAAATGTTTGTGATAGTGTCATCAGAACTTTATTAAACGTGAAAGGAAAGACAAAAGACAGAATAAAAGCACGACAAGCTTTGACTGACATGGGAATCCATTCTGAGTTACATCCACAGTCAATTGGAAGATGCACCTATCTACCCCCAGCATGTCACACTCTTTCTAAAAAAGAAAAACAAAGTTTTTGTAACTCTTTAAGAAGTGTGAAAGTTCCATAAGGTTATTCTTCAAATATTAGTAACCTTGTTGTTATGCAAGAGTTAAAGTTAGTTGGTTTAAAGTCTCACGATTGTCATATATTGATGCAACAATTGCTACCAGTTGTTATTTGAGGCATATTACCTACTTCTGTTAGAGGTATTCTGTCACATCTGAGTTTGTTCTTTAATGCCATTTGCAAGAAAGTTGTTGACCCTATGGGTTTAGATCAATTGAAAAATGAAGGAATAAGAATACTGTGTGAATTGGAGATGTATTTTTCACCTTCTTTTTTTGATATCATAGTTTATTTGATTGTTCATCTAGTAAGAGAAATTCGAATATGTGGACCGGTTTTCTTAAGGTGGATGTCCCTGTTGAAAGATACATGAAGATCTTAAAGGGATATGTCAAGAATCAGTATTGACTAGAAGCTTCAATCATAGAATGATACGTTGCAGAAGAATCCTTTGAATTTTGTTTAACTTATATGCCAAGTTATGAATCAGTGGGTCTTCTTAAGAGTAGGCATGAAGGAAAATGTGAAGGTAAGGGTATTTGAGGTGTGAGAATTGAGTGTGTTAGTAGAAAAGAAGTTGATCAAGCTCATTTGTACATCTTAAACAACACTATTCATGTGATTCCTTATATTTCTGAACACGTTAATGAAATAAAGGCAGCATACCCAAGAATGAGTGAAAAATGGCATCTTAATGAACATGTCAAAACCTTCTTACAATGGTTTAAGAAAAAGATTTATGTGACTCCAGATGTTTCTGAAGTCTATTGAGGCTATCTTGCGGGTCGAACACATATGTCATTACATATGGTGGGTACAATATAAACAATATTTCTTTTCAAACAAAGGTAGAAGATGATAAAAGTAGAGTTCAAAATAGTGGAGTTGCACTACAAGTTGAGGCTATGCACTTTGATAGTTCTAAAGACAAAAATCCAATCACAGCATCCATGAGTTATTTTGGAATAATACAAGAAATATGGGAAGTTGATTATGTCAGTTTTAGAGTCCCAATTTTCAAGCGTAAATGGGTTGATATCAATTCCGGTGTCATGACAAATGACTTTGGTTTCACATTGGTGAACCTCAACAAGATGAATTACACTGATGAACCATTTATTATGGCTAGTCAAGCAAGACAAATATTTTACGTAAATGATCCAGCAAATAAAAAATGGTCAGTGGTTTTGGAAGGAAAAAACATGCACAACTATGATGATGAAGATTCTCTTGATATACTTGAGACAACATTTGTTGCATCAAGACCCATTGAAGACAAGGTCGATGACGTAGCCGATGACATCCACGCAATTCGTAGTGATCACAATGAAGGGATCTGGGAAAAAACAATATCTTAATAGGTTTTGTGATATTTTTTTAGTGACTTTAAATGTTGTCTTATTCATCATATTTGATGTAGTACTAACCTTGTATATATTTTGCAGGTATGTCGACCTCAGGATCAAGACGTCGTCGATCTGTCACACGATTGCCAGAGGTGACATCCCAACACGTTGATGGATAGAGAAGACATGTTGACATTGACCCCAAATCAGGTGTGCCATCAGGGCTAAATGTTGATAGGTTTAGGAGTTATATGGGTGTGTTAGCAAAAACCCATGTGTCTATCCTTCTTAATTCTTGGGAGGACGTCCTAGAGGTCGACAAGAACCTTTTATGGCAAGATATTCAGGTATGTATACTTCAATGAAATTTTATAAACTTTTTTCTCTTATAGTTTTATGTCATTAACATGTTCTTTATTTTAAACAACAAAATTATGAAATTCCAAACACTGCTCAGCTTAGAAATAAAGTGTTGTCCCATGTAGCGACCAAATAGAGGGATTTCAAGACAAGACTGACACATGTATATGTCTTTGGAGACAGACAACATGAGAATCCATGGGAACACTACAATTTCACATAGGAGGAGTGAATGCAGTTTCATGCATCTAGAGAGTCTACCGACTGGCATATTTGTCTCTTAATATCTATAGAGTCTTTAGTTAATGCAATTTATTATGATTTTACACTTATGAATATACATGGTTTCATAGGGTAAAAGGTTAGCCGCCCAAGAAAGGCAAAGGCTAAATGATGCATCACACGTGTTATCACGAGGTGGTAATGCAAAACTTGAGAAGAAGATGAGGAAGACTCGAGCGGAGGCCTTAGGACTTGAGTCCCCCGACCTAGCACCTACACCTGTTAGGTATGAGCTATGGAAGGCTGCTCGTACTAAAATCTGATGGGAGAATGACATCTTCCTCAACTGCCTTGATCTCATAAAAAATTGTAAGTTTACACCAAACCATTGTTTGATTGTGTATTTATCATCGCATTTTCCTTCTTACAAAGTTTTTTTATATGCAGAATGAGTTGGTTGAGCAGCAAACTCAAGGAACATTTGTTGGCCAAGGTAGGGACGACATTCTAACAACTACAAGAACAAAAAGAAATTCAAAGAGTGCTTGAAGAGAAGTTGAATTCTATGACGCAGCCCACCACGGGGTTGCCCACTAAAGCTCCCACACCACTTAGGGTCAACACTAGGGGATCATGCTCTGCTGTAGAGCCTATTGAGTATAGTGACCAGTATGAGCTATTGGTTGATGGGGATCCCCCACGAATTGTGGTTGTCGGACGAGTACTTGAGGAAGGGCACACTGTTCATGGTGTTTCCCTATTACTGCACCACGTGTGTTTGACGATTGATGAGGTTCGGGATCCCCAGGCTTAGGCGCGTGTACCCACTTTAGAAATTCATTTTGTGGGGGAGGTCGTAGGAACATTTATAGCCTGGCCTAAAGCATTGATCATGTCACACATTGGTACACCACAAATATAATAATTTTTTATTAGTCTTTGTATGTTAAATTTAAAAATATTTATTGATAACTTTGAAATTTTTATGTTCAGTTCATACACCCTCACAAGCAGCCGATGCATCAGCTAGTCATATATGAAAATGATAACTTGGCTGAAGCGGAGGATGATCCTCTAGCAAAGCTCATGACAAAATTACCCAGGATGAACAGAGGACCAGTAGAAGTGTACTGGGATAATAAAGTATTTGGCATCCCCCACCCCACGTCCTAGTATATATCACATTCAATGATGCATCGGAGATCATTGGGGAAGACAAGATGTTGAATATTTCCATCCTTCAATTATGGTGCATGTAAGATAGTTAATTTTGTCTTCCATATTAAACTTATTTACATTCTTAGTTTCTAACAACTTAACTTTGTTGTTTTAGGTACATGGACACAGTCATTGGGGACCAAGGTTAGTCTTCCATGTACGAATTTGTTGAATCTCAGACCATCCAACCTTTTGGTAACACAATTGAGAGCAAACAAAAGTATTTGGAAACATGGATGACTGAGTTAAACAGAGACATATAGTTTGTGCCATACATTGATGGGTATGGGTTGCTTAATGTAAAATTTCATTAATGTTTTCTTAATTAGTTTACTAACTATTTATGAATCATGATAGGTCTCACTGGCAGCTAATGCTTATCATTCCCACACAATGTAAAATTGTATGGTTTTGTTCGCTACATAAGAAGATGAAAAATGACTTAAGAAACATGCTTCCAGGGTAAGTGTTTCTCTTTTTATGTTTCAAATTCATTTTGACCTTCGCATTTTATGATAAATATAGTTATATTAATATTACCTTGTGTTTTCAATGTAAATAGAGTAATGGGTAAAAACCGAGGTCAGCTAGTATTCGTCCTGTATCCAAAGGTTGTAAGTCATTCATAGTTCTAATTTATTTTACTAGTTATTGAATGATCTAAATGCTTGACTATTTAGTTAGTCATTTTAGTGTAACAAGCAGCTAGATTCATGGGAATGTGGGTACTATGTCATGTCTTGGATTAAGACCATCATTCAAGCTGTCATTGTACATATGACTGGAATGAGGTAATGATGCTTAACTTATTTAGATTTTTAGTTTCTAACATCTTAACTTTGTTGTAAGATAGGTACATAATGCATCTTTCTTCATTTTTCAACGCTTCAAGAGTACATCTGCTATACCAGAGGACGCAATTAAGAAGATAAGACAGGAGTGGACAACTTATCTTCTACAAAGATGGACTTAGATAGGAAGATTTATTATTGTTGTTCAACATATTTAGATTTACTAGTGTTAGTTTAACTTAAATTTTTGATAGTTTAGGTTTTGGATTGTTTTTTAGTACTTTGTTAACTTCAAATGAGTTGATATATAATATTACAATGTTCTGGGACATTTTATGCTTTCATGTGTGGTTTTATTGCAAAAATAAATACCTTTTTTTTTTTAAAAAGAAAATACCCAATAAATGTCTGTTAGTGCCACATCGGATGTTTGTCAGTGTATACAGAGATGCTCAATGAATTACAGAGGCCAAACTCGTTCCAAGGTCTTAGACGTCCGACCTGTGTAGGGTCAGACGTCTATATAGACGTTCGACTAAACAGGTTGGACGTCCCATCAACGTCACCCATATAGACGTTCGATACGGGTCGGACGTAAGAAGTCCAAAATAACAGACGTCTAAAGTGATTTCTGCACTAGTGGGCATTGGATGGATCCAACTACAACACGTTTGTAAAATTCGCCTACTATGGACGATGTTGGAATTTTGTGACTCAAACAATATTTGGTTGAAGGAGTCAAATAAGATAAATAAAAATATATTCCTATCCTATTTTTGAGGAGAATTATATGCATGATTTAATTAATTAAGTATGGATATTTCTCAAAATCGGAGACAATAAAAGATTATGCGAACATGGTTCTCGGCATTGCAAACAAAATATGTCTTCTTGGCATTGAGATTCCTGGTTCTCGAATTGTTCAAAAAATACTTGTAATAATTCCAGAAAGATATAAAGCCGCATTGACTTCTGTAACACCCCTTACGGAGTACCACTAGAAAATAATAAAATCCAAAATTTTACGCCAGTTTTTTTTTATTAACATCGCGGAACTAAACCTCAAAAGTCTAGGCGTCTTACAACATAAGGTTAAAACCTTACAAATATCAAATTCATTATTCAAAAATATAAAATTACTTTAAAACATGATAAATCCCCCATAGTTATTCCCATAACTCTCATCGGGTTACTCCATCTCTGCCTCATCTGCAACGCCATCTACTCCCGTACAAGTACGATCATCGTAGGTGGAACCATAACCACCAAATGAAAGGGTGAGTAACTAAAAACCTAACATAGCACATAATTTCAATATCAAAATATCATAACTTAGATTATCTTAGTCACAACCTTACAATACAACAAAATATTCAATTCATAACTTAGATCATCACCACCCAAACTATCAAAGTCACAATATTACAATACGTCACAGTATTAAACTCACAACTCAAATCATTTACACAAGCTTCTATTGTATCCTTGAATTTTGTCGTACCAAACATGTTTCGCAAAACAGGGCGATTCGAGTCGTCTTCCATCGCAACTTCAGACCTATCTCCCTGACTCCTCAAGGAATTACGAGTAAAAACTTCGGTTATGCGCACCTACCGAGAACTATACTCACACGAGCCGAAGTCATTGGGCGATACATCCAACCCTCTCTAGTCCCCGCGCACGAGGAAAGGGTGACACTCGAACCTCAGTCTCCATAAAGACTCTACACACTATCGTATCGCAATACGAACACCATCGATTCAACAAAAATTCTAAGGAAATGACAGAACGCTTGCTCTCACGATTTTACCATCACAACCGTACGCAGATCACCATCATGCACAAAGTCAACCAAATTCATTCACCAACAATTAATTAAAATCACAAATAATTAAATAAATTAATTTAATTATTTTTCCTACTGATGCACCTCCGTGAAATTACTAATTTCACACTTCCATCAACTAGAACAACATTTCTAGTGCACCCCCACTTTTTAATTAATACCCAACATCAAAGGAAACACCTAATTCTAATACATCTCCTTTTTACTTTAAACACACTCCTTTCTATATCTACATTTTCAAGTGGACCCCAAGACCATTAATTAACATTTTCTCTCACTTCCAAAGTAGGTCCCACTTGGAACCACTCATTTCTCATCAAACTCTTACTTTCTTTCTCCTTCTTCCTCACTTTTACGTAACTAACTCTCTTCCTTCACTCTTTCTCTTTTGTTTTTCTTTTAACTATACCATGTCCACCTTACCTTCTTCTCTCACCAAACAAAACCGTGGACCCCACTCTCATTCTTCTACTCCTTTTAATCTATTTTATATACTAAAACTACAACTTCACTCCATGCACCAATCTCATAAGTAGCAACCCCTTCTTCTCACACTCCCCTTTTCTCTTCCCCTCCTTCGTTTAACATCATGGTCCCACACCCCTTACTCACTGTTTTACTTTTTATATTTTTTTATTTTTAACATTTACATGAGACACTAACCTTCTCTCCCCTCCCTCTTCTCTTCAATTTCCCTTCTCTCTTTTACATGGACAACCATGAACCACTTTTTCTTTCTCAACCCCAAAGTCCAAGACTCTCATCTTTTCCAATCTTCTCTCTTCGTGATCCTCTTCCACACATGACACCAACCTTCATTCCCTTCACTGTTTTTCATCCAAAATTGTGCCTTTGTTTGCCTTTCTTCCTCATCTTCTCTTTCTATCACAAAAATAAACAACCCATTTTGAAGAAACTCTCTCTAAGCTCTCCTTCCATTCTTTATACTCCTTCAAAGTATCACACTTCACTCCTTGAATGAAACCGCATGACACCCACCCCTCACCAAGACTCATTCTCATTTTCATAGTCCAAGTCTTTCTCTTCCAACAATGGAAGATAAGTCTTACTCCCATCCTACCCACACTCTTGGTCAAAGAGTATAGATAAGTGTCCTTTCAAGGTGTTTAACTCATACAAGGTAAAAAGGATGCAAAACGATACACAATACTGTCAGGAGCGGCTACAGCGGATGGGTTAGCGTGGAACAACAAACCAAGAGGGGGGGTGAATTGGTTCTTAATAAAAACGTGTGCCTTAAAAATTTCTACTCGATTAAACTTACTTAGCAATTAATAATAACAATAAAATAGAGTAAGGTTGAGAGAAATTTGCACAGATGATTTTATCCTGGTTCGGATCTTACCAATCCTACGTCCAGTCGCTTATCTCAAAACAAGATAAACAATTCACTAATCACAAAACAATTCCAAACTACAATCACATAGATACAATTTGTAAAAGTTTAGAAAACACCTCTCTTGATGCCACAAGAGATGAACCAACACCTCCTTTGAATCTTCACAAAGGATGAAACACTTCCTCTGAATACTTCACGAAGGATGACTTCCTCTTCTGAACACTTCCTTAGACACACCAAGGATGAACCAGCTATTCCTCTATCACCGTAGCAGTATTTCACCAACTCTACAGACAGAGTTTCCTTAGCTGAGCAAGAGCACACAATTCTCAAGAGTTTATGAGTATTTGAGCACAAGGGAAGAGTTTCTCTTGTTGATCTTGAGAGGAAATGAGAGTCTATTTATAGACTCATCCAAAGGCTCTTCCATTTTTCATTTTCAGTCTTTCTGACTGTGTTAATCGATTAACTTAAGTGGTTAATCGATTAACTCACCAACGAATAGTCCAACGGCTCTAAAAACGGCTAGTTTTTCAAACGGTCACTTTGTTAATCGATTAACAGCCTCTGCTAATCGATTAACGCTAATCGATTAGATACCCTTGTTAATCGATTAGCATGCATTGTTGTGCTTCTCCATTCGTCTCTGGAACAATCGATTATTGACCTTTGTTAATCGATTACTGCTAATCGATTACCTTCCCTGGTTAATCGATTAGCACTGCACAGTTTTTGCTCTTGGTTCATTTTTACATCACTTTTGAATGCATACATAAAACCACTAATTTCCTGTGTTCATACAGTTATTACAAAAGTTTACAAGTCTTCAAAAATCATTCTTCATGAGTCTTGGTTGTTCTTGACTTGATTTAGATATCATCAAAACTTCATCTTCATCATTTTGCTAACAATCTCCCCCTTTTTGATGATGATCAAAACCTTCTTGATGTTTAAAGCTTTTGATAATAATCTGTATTTAAAACACAACTTAAGGAAGAAACAATTGTTAGTGTACTTAGAAATAAGTTTAAGGCTTTAAATATTTCTCCCCCTTTTTGATCATTATTTAAAAGTGATGTATAATTGCTCCCCCTAAATTTATTAGAAATTATACTCCCCCTTAAGAAAAGCATATATGCATAGAAATATTAAGGAAAAACAACACACATTTTATTGAATTCAAATAAACATTCAACCATACAAGAATGGATAGGACAAATGAGTGAAAGGAGAGATGAGAGGGTTATTTTGAATTTCTAAGAGATTTCTAATATCCCTAAATCTCTTCTAAGCTCAAAAAATCTATCCTTAGGCAATGCTTTGGTGAAAATGTCAGCTAATTGATGTTGTGTATCAATATATTCTATTTCACAATCTCCCTTTTGCACATGATCTCTAAGAAAGTGATGCCTAATCTCAATGTGCTTGGTTCTAGAGTGCATTATGGGATTCTTTGTAAGATTGATTGCACTTGTATTATCACACTTAAGTGGAATATGATCTAAATGAATGTCATAATCTTCTAATTGTTGTTTCATCCATAAAATTTGCGCACAACAATTTCCAGCAGCAATATATTCAGCCTCAGTGGTTGATAAGGCTACACAGGCTTGTTTCTTAGAGTTCCAAGAAACTAAGGAACTACCTAGAAGATGACATGTTCCACTAGTGCTTTTTCTATCTATCTTACAACCTCCATAATCTGCATCGGAAAAACCTACAAGACTAGGTTCCGTTCCTGATGGATACCATAAACCAAAGGATGCCGTTCCCTTAAGATATTTCAATATTTTTTTAACTGCTGTAAGGTGAGATTCTCTAGGACTATATTGATACCTAGCACACACACAAACACTCTGCATAATATCCGGTCTACTAGCAGTAAGGTATAAAAAGAACCTATCATGCATCTATATTTAGTTTGATTTACCTCTTTACCTGACTCATCTTTGTCAAGATAGCAAGAGGTTCCCATAGGTGTAGATGCTTCCTTTGCTTTGTCCATTTCAAACTTCTTAAGAATTTCTCTACAATACTTAGTTTGAGAAATGAACGTACCTTCTTTCATTTGCTTAATTTGAAGACCGAGGAAGAATGTTAATTCTCCCATCATAGACATTTCAAATTCACCCTGCATAGTCTTAGCAAATTCCTCACAAAGAGATTTACTAGTTGATCCAAAAATAATATCATCAACATATACTTGAATAATCAAAATATGTTTTCCAACTCTTTTAATAAACAAAGTGGAATAAAATTTTCCTCTATTAAAATCATTTTCTAAAAGAAAATTGCTAAGTCTTTCATACCAAGAAGATCTAGGTGCTTGCTTTAAACCATAAAGTGCTTTCTTTAACTTATAGATGTGATTTGGAAATTTAAAATCTTCAAAACCGGGTGGTTGTTCAACATACACATCTTCTTTTAAAAAACCATTTAGAAATGCACTTTTAACATCCATTTGAAATAATTTAAATTTCATTATAGATGCATAAGCAAGAAGTACGCGTATTGCCTCTAACCTGGCAACTAAAGCATATGTCTCATCATAATCTATACCTTCTTCTTGACTATATCCTTGAGCCACAAGCCTAGCTTTATTCTTGGTGATGTTTCCATCTTCATCCAGTTTGTTTCTGAATACCCATTTGGTTCCAATTACTTGATGAGTATCTTCCCTAGGAATCAATTCCCAAACTTGATTTCTTTCAAACTGGTTGAGTTCTTCTTGCATTGCTATACACCATTATTCATCTTGAAGAGCTTCCTTAATGTTCTTAGGTTCTATCTACGACATAAAAGCTACTGATAACAGTTGAAAAACTGTTATTTTTATGCTTAAAATTGATACCAAAAGCAACCTTTAAGACTTAGAAACTAGCTTGAACTCATATTTTTGCTTTAGTTTTGTGAATAAGAGAGTTGAAAGTGAATTTAATGATTTTGTGCAAGATTCCCTTTATTTTGTAGGCTAATTGAATGATTTGAAAGAAGAATTGAAGTACCGAATAATTGGAGTGCTGAAAAGTCAACCAGAAACCAGAAAAGTCAACCAGTCAACCAGAAAAGTCAACCAATCAACCAAAAAAGTCAACCAGAATACGAAAAAAGTCAACCAGACAAGTTTTGGGCCAGTTTTATGCGATTTTATGATCTGTTTGGGCCTGGACCCGTTTTCTATTATTTTTATGTCCTATTTAAAGACCTAGATGTCTTAGGGTTGGTATCTTTGGCAGAAACGAAGCAAACACTCTCTCTTCCACCCCTTTGAAGGAGGATCTTGGATGCTCAGGCTACCTCTTCACGTTTCTAGGGTTTTATCCTTCATTCTTTCATTATTGTTCATCTAGGTTCACCATGAATATGGTGAACTAAACCTTGTATGTTTGTTGGGAAATCAATGTAATCTTTTGAAGCTCTCATATATGGAATTTATGCTTGCGTCTTAATCTAAGATTTATGCTTTCTTTCATCATTAGTTAGGGTTTTTCCTCTTTGCTTAATGCTTGCTTTGTTTAACTCATTCAATGCATGATTATTGATTTTGTCGATACGGGAACGTACGGGGAAGTCTAGATCCGGGGAATCTCTCCCAATATTATATTGGTTGTCGTTAAGCTCCTGTGCTAAGAGAACTAATTATTAGGAATGCTAGGAATCGTATGAACTCGTAATTAGGGATAGGCCTTCTTGACAAGGTAATTTAGAGAGTGGCATTAACAATGATGATTTGAATGTTGAATTCCTAAAATATGAGAGTGGATGAGATGAAATTGACCCCCAACAACATATTCATTCATATATTTCATTGAAAGTATTTGTCTTTTGCTTTTGCCATTGATCAAAACCTCATGCATACATGTTTATTTTCGTCTTTTGCATAATACAATCCAATTATTTCGTTCTTAAGTCTTAGCTAATCAACAAACCACACAACTAAACTAGGCCGTGAGTCCTTTGGGAGAACGATACTTGGTCTTACCAAGTTTATTACTTGAACGATTCGGTCATACTTGCCGATTGTAAAACAAGTTTGTGACATTATATTTTGGTGATCATAAATTTGTCCATCAGCTACATTCATACAAAAATTAACTAAATTTCTTCTAGTGTTTACCCCTTTTGATATGTCGCCAATGATGTTGTCCAGTGATAATCCTCTAGGTTGTTGCCATATTTTGTTTAGATCTTCATCATCTTGAGGATTATTCATTTTCTCTTCATTGGTTGTCTTTTGCAAGTCTTCATTTTCACCTGCATCTGATTCATCTGACTCAAGAGGTTTTGCCTCAAGGTCCACAATTTCATCAAAGACAACATGCACCGATTCTTCTATTTCAAATGTTTTCCGATTAAAAGCTCTATAAGCTTTGCTAGTTAGAGAATATCCAAGAAAAAATAGTTCTATCGGCCTTAGAATAAAAGTTTCTTAATTCTTCTTTTCAAATATTTAAAACAAAAACATTTTTAAAAAATATTCTTAAATATGAAACATTTGGTACCCAACTATTTTGTATGGGTCCTTTGGGTTAGTTTGAAAATTTGAAATCATTTTACAACCCAAATATATCTACCACTTGGAACACCATAATTCTTAATTTTACATTTGTTAGATGTATGACCCTTTGTCATACAATAAAAGCATGATACAACATTTGTGTTCCTATAAGTTGTTCCTTTTTCTACCCAAGTTCTACGGGTTCTATGATTGTGTTTATTTTTAATTCTAGGAACATACTTATTTTTAACAACCTTATTTTCATTATTTTTACTACATTCTCCTAAGGTTGTTTCATCTAGTAGTTTCTTATAATTAACATAAGATGCACATTCATCACTACTAGTATATTTACCTTTTTCATAAAATAAAATTTTATTTTTCAAAATTTTATTTTCTTCAAAAATATTTTTAAAATTTGATTTTAATTCTTTATTTTCATCTGCTATTGATTTTTCAACGTTATCAACTTTCAATTTATGTTCATCACAAAATTTACACTCAGTAGATATATTTGTATCATTTTCTACATTTGAAATTTTACTATTTAAAGTTTCTATTTCTTCTAAGGATTTTTCATATTTCTTTTGTAATTCTTTAAAATCCTTTTTCAATTTCTTATGAGCAAGATCTAGTTTTTCTGATTCTATCAATAATTCTCTATAAGTTTCATGTAATTCATCTTCATCAATATCATCAGAATCGCTAGAGGTACTTACTTGACTTCCAGCTATATCGTCATTTACCACTAAACAAATATATGCTTGCTCATTAGAATCACCCATACTTGATGTTGTGCTTGATGAAGAGCTTGAATTATTCTCTTCCATGATTAAAGTATTCGTTTTAGCACACCCAATTTCATCTCCGCCTTCATGAGTTACTCTTAAAGTTTCCCACATTTCTTTAGTGCTTTTACAGACAGAAATCCTGTAAAACTCATTAATAGTTAAAGCAGATGAAATAATGTTACGAGCTCTTACATCATTACCAAATTTTTTCTTATCTTCAGCAGTCCATTGGTCACGGGGCTTTGGTTCCTGCATATTGTTAGTTGGAACAAAAGGACCAAATGCAACAACATCCCAAATATCTACATCAATAGATTCCATAAAAATTTGCATTCTAACCTTCCAAAATGCATAATTTTCACCTGTGAATAGTGGTGGTCTATTGATAGAAGCACCCTCTGCGAATGTTTGATATGATTCCGCCATTTGAATGACTATCAAAGCAAGCTCTGATACCAATTGTCAGAAGCGGTTGCAGCGGATGGGTTAGCGTGGAACAACAAACCAAGAGGGGGGGTGAATTGGTTCTTACAAAAAACGTGTGCCTTAAAAATTTCTACTCAATTAAACTTACTTAGCAATTAATAATAACAATAAAATAGAGTAAGGTTGAGAGAAATTTGCACAGATGATTTTATCCTGGTTCGGATCTTACCAATCCTACGTCCAGTCGCTTATCTCAAAACAAGATAAACAATTCACTAATCACAAAACAATTACAAACTACAATCACACAGATACAATTTGTAAAAGTTTAGAAAACACCTCTCTTGATGCCACAAGAGATGAACCAACACCTCCTTTGAATCTTCACAAAGGATGAAACACTTCCTCCGAATACTTCACGAAGGATGACTTCCTCTTCCGAACACTTCCTTAGACACACCAAGGATGAACCAGCTATTCCTCTATCACCGTAGCAGTATTTCACCAACTCTACAGACAGAGTTTCCTTAGCTGAGCAAGAGCACACAATTCTCAAGAGTTTCTGAGTATTTGAGCACAAGGGAAGAGTTTCTCTTGTTGATCTTGAGAGGAAATGAGAGTCTATTTATAGACTCATCCAAAGGCTCTTCCATTTTTCGTTTTCATTCTTTCTGACTGTGTTAATCGATTAACTTAAGTGGTTAATCGATTAACTCACCAACGGATAGTCCAACGGCTCTAAAAACGGCTAGTTTTTCAAACGGTCACTTTGTTAATCGATTAACAGCCTCTGCTAATCGATTAACGCTAATCGATTATATACCCTTGTTAATCGATTAGCATGCATTGCTGTGCTTCTCCATTGGTCTCTGGAACAATCGATTATTGACCTTTGTTAATCGATTACTGCTAATCGATTACCTTCCCTGGTTAATCGATTAGCACTACACAGTTTTTGCTCTTGGTTCATTTTTACATCACTTTTGAATGCATACATAAAACCACTAATTTCCTGTGTTCATACAGTTATTACAAAAGTTTACAAGTCTTCAAAAATCATTCTTCATGAGTCTTGGTTGTTCTTGACTTGATTTGGATATCATCAAAACTTCATCTTCATCATTTTGCTAACAAATACAACATGGTTTAAGTGTACCCATGATATTTTCCATAAACATGCATCATTCCAAGGTGCCCAAAACATATATACCCATTACACAACAAAACTTTCAAAAATATAAGCTCCCATCGTATACCCCTTTACAATACCATTTTGAAATCCACATGTATACCCCAAAGTATACCCAATACAATAGCAAAATGTGAATTAACATATGACCACCCCTCTACCCAATCCATACGTAAAAGATATTATACCAAGGTCATGAATGCACATCACTTTAAAAATAATCACCTTCTACCCATCATACACTATATTATATTCCCAAATTAAACCCCTTACCTCAATTCCAAGCTAGCTTCCAAAGGCTCTTAGGTTTCCTTTTCTCACTAGACAACAAGCTTCCACTCCTCTTGGTCTCCTACAAGTGACGTCCAAAAACTCCAAGGCTAGGGTGGCTCTTCCTTTCTCTCCCAACTTGGTTGCTCTCCAAAATCTCTTTTCCACTCTCCAACCTTTAACCTCCCCCAAGGTCACTTACAAGCCTCCTAAGTCTAGAAAACATGTACCCACCCAAGCAAAGTGGAAAACAACATGTGCCCACCCAAGCAAAGTGAAAAAAAAAAAAGAAATGGCCCAATGAGAGATTAAATGAGAATAAAAGCTCCCTCTTGGAATAAATTAATGGAAGCATTAACATAAAAGTGTTTTCCTCAACATCAATAAAATAATATAACATTCACCCTTCTCTTTTATCATTTAATGCATGAAAAGCAAAGCAAAACAAGGCACTTCCACGCTCATCTTAACACTTCAAATTCTATCTTTCTTAACTCATAGTGGGACCCACATGTCAAGGTGGAAATTAAAAAGAGCTAAGCACACACACCTTCCCGTGCATACTCACATTAACCACTAGATCAGGCTACATCCGTTAATATAATAACGCAAATAATTATACTTAAATACTCTTTCAGTGAGAGAATCAAAGAAATGCAAGCTTTGAATTTGGTTCAAGAACTTAAGATGTAAAAGATGAAAGATTCGGAGACAATAAAAGATTATGCAGACAAGATTCTCGACATTTCAAACAAAATACTTCTTCTTGGCATTGAGATTCCTGATTCTCGAATTGTTAAAAAAATATTTGTAATAATTCCAAAAAGATATAAAGCCACATTGACTTCCTTGGAGAACTCAAAAGATCTTTCAACAATTACCTTGGCAGAACTTTTGACCGTACTTCAGGCTCCAGAACAAAGAAGACTCATGAGAGAAGAAGGTTATATTGAAGGGGCTTTGGCAGCTAAATTGATGAAAAAAAAAAAAGCCAGGAAGTTTCAACCAAAGAAAGGATATCAAATCCACTCATGTCTTTCCATCATGTCCTTTTTGTAAGAAAAACAATCATCCACATACAAAGTGTATGTGAAGACCAGATGTGAAATGCCATTAATGTGGACAATTAGGCCATTTGGAGAAAATCTGCAAGTCATCAAAGAAACAAGAGAATGTACAAGTTGTTGTTGAAGAAGGTGAAGAAGAACTTTTTGTGGTTTCTTGCTTTGTTACTGCAAGATTAACAGAAAATCGGCTAATTGATAGTGATTGCACAAACCACATGACTTACGATCAAGAATTATTCAAAGATCTTGATGCAACCTACAAAACAAATGTCATAATTGGAAATGGAGAAAAAATAGCAGTGAAGAAAGGAACCATCACGATCAAAGGTTGCACATGTTTGAAATTAATTACTGATGTTCTATACGTTCCTGAAATTGACCAAAACTTATTGAGTGTATGCAAACATCTAGAGATAGGCTATAAAGTTATATTTGAAGATAAAACCTGCATGATTAAAGATTCAGATAATAAAGAATTATTCAGAGTTCAAATGAAAGGCAAGAGCTTTGTCTTGAATTTGATTGATAAAGAGTAGTTTGTTGTGCACAAGGTTGAAGACAATATGTAGGTACAAGGGTTGCCTGAATTGGAAGAGAAATCACCTGTATGCGTAACTTTGCAATATGGAAAACAAACAAGGTTGCCTTTTCCAAATGACAAATCTTTGAGAACAACAAACAAACTGCAATTAGTACATACGGATATCGGAGGACCTAAAGAAACCCCATCTCTAAATGGCAAAAAAGTTAGAGGAAGAAGAGCAACCTAGGACAACTCTTCCTGAAGCAAAAGCTGAAAAAACAGAAAAGCTAAGAGAACAAGTACAAGAAAATGAGGAAGTTGTGGAAGATTGTAAGGACGAGAAGACTAAGGAAGAAATTGTGATTGAGACTTTCAAAAGTGAAGGAACTTTGGATGATACGGTCAAGGACGAAAAAACTTAGTGTGTGGTGATGGTCTACAACATGTGAACACCAACTCTGCACTGAACACAACTTCACGTGGTAGTAGATTCAAACCAGAGGAATTGCCCTTCCAACATTCCAGACCTGCACCGACACCACTCCATTTGGGAACAAAACAACACCGGTTTACTCACTACTGAACTCGAATATCTTTTACACTAAAACAATGGTGCAAACTATTAAAGTGTAATGCAAATTCAAGAAGAATGTAGAAGCTCCTTAGATAGAAGAATTGAAATGTAATACAAGTTCTAGAATATTCTAGAAAAACCTAAGATAGGAAGAAAAATCAAGAATATTCTACATAGGTAAAAATCTAGAACATTCCACATAAGGTGTGACTAGTATGTTCTAGAATAATCTATGGGTCTATAAATACCCATGAACTCTACCATTTGATGTGAGAAGCCAACATCTACCATTTGTATGAACCAACATCTACTACAACTAAAGACAACTACAACACTTCTTTCAACTACTACTTCTACATTCAACTATCTCTACATTTTCTCTATCCCATCAACTACTCCTTTCACAACCTTCAAATACTAACAGTGGTACCAGAGCTACGTTCGGTCATCTATTGGGCGTAGATAAAATTTTCAACTACCTCAAACAAAACTATAACTCATTCTACTACTTCCAAATATATTCTCAACACATGGCTACTACTAATCAAACATCATCAATTCCAGTACCTATTTTCAAAGGAGAAAATTATGATTTTTGGAGTGTCAAAATGAAGACATTCTTCCGCTCTTAAGATTTATGGGATATCATAGAAGAGGGATTCACTATTCCAGAAGACACCTCTACTCTTACTACAGCTCAAAAGAAGGAGTTGAAGGAAAACAAGCAGAAGGATTCAAGGGCTTTATTTGTTCTTCAACAAGCAGTTGATGACACAATTTTTCCAAGGATAATTGGTGCCACAAGTGCAAAACAAGCTTGGAACACAATACAAGAGGAGTTTCAAGGAAGTGACGAGGTACGCAATATTAAACTTCATTCTCTAAGACGAGAGTTTGAATTATTAAGAATGAAAGAATCTGAGACCATTAAAGACTACTATTCTAGAATAAAAGAAATAGTTAGTCAGATGAGAGCCTATGGGGAAAATATTCTTGACAAAAAGATCGTTGAGAAAATTTTAATTTCTATTCCCCAAAAGTATGATGCAATCGCAACCGCGATTGAACAAACAAAAGATTTGGCTACATTGTCAGTCACACAACTAATGGGCTCTCTTGAAGCTTATGAACAAAGATTGAAAAGGCATGAAGAAGACTCGGTTGAAAATGCCTTTCAATCAAAACTAAAATTACGGTTTCAGAATAAAGAATATGAAGGAAATAAAAGTAGAGAAGAAATTTCTAGAAATAAAGAAAATCCTAGAAGCTTCTCTATGACTCGTCAAGAAAAATATCCTCCATGTGGCATATGTAAAAAGACAAGTCACTTGGAAAAAGATTGTTGGCATCATGGAAAACCTCAATGCCACTGTTGCAAGAAATTTGGTCACATAGAAAAGTATTGTCGTAGTAAAAATAAGCATCAAGCAAACTTTGCGGAAGAAGATAATCAAGAGAAACTCTTATTCTACGCTAATCAAGAATCTTCTGGTAGAGAAGGAAGTTGGTACTTGGATAGTGGATGCAGTAATCACATGGCAAAAGATCAAAGTATCTTCAAAGACATTGATAAATCTGTCAATGTCAAAGTTCGGCTAGGAAATGGCACCACAGTGGAGTCTCGAGGCAAAGGAACTGTCATGGTGGAGACAAAAAAAGGTACGAAATTCATCAAGGATGTTTTACTAGTTCCAAATCTTAAAGAGAATCTTTTAAGTATTGGCCAAATGATGGAGAATGGATATTCTCTTCATTTTGAGAAAGATACATGCAAAATTTATGACAGTAAAATGATAGAAATTGGCCAAGTAAAAATGGATAAGAGAAATAGAAACTTTCCTATAAGCTTCAAACCTGGAACTAATATTGCCATGAAGGTAGAAGTTGATGACTCATGGCTTTGGCATAGGAGATTTGGCCACTTCAACACACATGCCTTAAAGCTTCTATATACGAAAAACATGATGAGAGATCTTCCATGCTTGAAGGAAAATAATGAATCATGTGAAGGATGTCTCCTCGGAAAACAACATCGATTACCATTCTCGACAGACAAAGCATGGAGAGCAAAAGACTTATTGGAGTTGATTCATACCGATGTTTGCGGACCGATGAGAACACCTTCATATCATAACAACAGGTATTTCATCCTCTTCATCGATGACTTCTCTAGAATGACATGGGTCTATTTCCTAAAGGCAAAGTCAGAAGTTTTTGGAGTATTCAAGAAATTCAAGGCCTTTGTTGAGAAGCAAAGTGGAAAACAGCTAAAAGTACTTAGAAGTGATCGTGGCAAGGAGTACACATCTCGCAAGTTTGACAAATTCTGTGAAGATGAAGGCATAGAGCGACAACTTACAGTCGCATATACTCCACAACAAAATGGCGTGTCAGAGAGAAAGAATCGCACAGTTATGGAGATGGCAAGATCAATGCTGAAAGAGAAAAGTATGCCTAACACTTTTTGGGCTGAAGCAGTCTACACTGCAGTTTATATTCTAAACAGATGTCCAACTAAAGCAGTCCAAGACAAGACTCCTATTGAAGCTTGGAGTGGGAGAAAGCCATCAGCTAAACACCTACGAGTATTTGGATCTATTTGCTACATACATGTTCCTGATCAAAGGAGGCACAAGCTTGAAGACAAAACTATACGAGGAATATTCTTGGGATATAGCACACAATCAAAAGGCTATCGAGTCTACAACCTACAAACAAAAAAGCTCATCATCAGTCGAGATGTTGAAGTTGATGAAAATGCTTCTTGGAATTGGGAAGAAGAAAAAGTTGTTAAAAGCAACATTCTACTTCCAGTGCAACAATATCAAGAAGAAACTCAAGAAGAGGAAGAAAATTCAGGTATGCTTTCTCCACCTCCACAACAACAAGATTCTTCACCTGAATCTAGTCCAAGAAGAGTAAGATCTTTGGTAGACATATATGAAACTTGCAATATGGCCATGATTGAGCCTAACTGTTATGAAGAAGCATCAAAGCAAGAACTATGGTCAAGGAAATGGAGGAAGAAGATCAAATTGAAGATATGTTACCAAGACCAAGATTTGAACTACTGCGCACAATGCTTGGAGTTACCGAATTTGCATTAAGGAGGAGTATTAAAGTGTAATACAAATTCAAGAAGAATGTAGAAGCTCCTTAGATAGAAGAATTGAAATGTAATACAAGTTCTAGAATATTCTAGAAAAACCTAAGATAGGAAGAAAAATCAAGAATATTCTACATAGGTAAAAATCTAGAACATTCCACATAAGGTGTGACTAGTATGTTCTAGAATAATCTATGGGTCTATAAATACCCATGAACTCTACCATTTGATGTGAGAAGCCAACATCTACCATTTGTATGAACCAACATCTACTACAACTAAAGACAACTACAACACTTCTTTCAACTACTACTTCTACATTCAACTATCTCTACATTTTCTCTATCCCATCAACTACTCCTTTCACAACCTTCAAATACTAACACAAACATGTCCTATGCAACCAAATAAACAGACTAGAACAAGTACATATCAATTCTGAATAGACCATCACACCTTTAAATGAAATCAACCATTATATTGTGCTGTAAAACACTAGCTTTTGGAGAGGACCAACTTGCTGATTGACTTACTTGGGAAATCCAATCACCGAACCAATAGGACCACTGCTGAATAAAATTTACTGCCGCACAAAGGTTAGTTTGGTTTTTGTCATATCAGTTGGCCAAAGTCAACAATTTGCACTAAAAGGAACACAACCACTTTTGTGCACTTTTCCAATCTCCACCACCTCAATAACAACACCTGAAGCTTAGAGTTTCGACTAATTGGGTCGCTAGCCACAAAAGTTAGTCAAACTGCTACACCGTATGGACCATAACTCTTGTTGCAAATTACATAAATAAAAGTTGGTACATGGTGCCACGGTTGGAACGTTGGACAGCGAGTTCGCTGCTGCAACGCCGGATACGAGTTGGCTGTTAGACTGAAGAGGTTGGAAAATGAAAAGAGTTCTAGGGTTTACAAGTGAAACGTGAATGTTTCAAATTTTTTTAGTAAGTTAAAACACTTTTTTTTAAGTCTACTCGAAAATTATAAGATTGAAAATACTAATTTGTTAAAAAGGGAATACATGAAAATTATGTTTATTTAAGTTTGATAATCAACAACATATTTTAATAACTTATTTTTATTTATTAAACTATCATCACATGTTTTTAAAGTCTGTTTTTTAAATTGATTTAAATTCACAAACTTAAAAAGTCTATTTCGTATCAGGGAAGGAGAAGAAGTGTGGTTGACATTAAAGTTACACGAAATTTCGAAATCAATTATAAAGTCTCAAATACTAAATGAATAAATTAATTTGTAACTAGTCATTGTTCAAATGTACGTACCCTTATTGATGATATGACTCTAAATTTTTTATTTTAAAGACAATATTCAATTTTCTACCCATAATTGTTTTTTACCTACAAAATCTTATGGTTGGTTTTGTTATTAAAAGATAAGGTCTTGTCCAGCCGAAATCGACTCAAATATATTAGGCTAATAATAATCTACTAGATATAAGGTATCGTTAACTCTTCTATGATTGACATAATAAAAGATAATAAAAAAAGTCATATAGAAGATAACAACAGACACATCTATATAAATATATTAAGGAGTACTTGGAATTTATTTGCTCAGTTTTACTTTGATTTTCTTATACAACAGTTAACTAGTTAAACGAAATGACACTCTCACGTACATACAATTTTATATTCATTTGACATTAATTTTTTTTTAAGACATAAAATTTTACTTTTTTATAATTATTTTATTTTTATAACATATGTCAAATGAATATAAATGTAATCACTGTATTATCACTCCTACATTTATTTTAGTCGTCTGAATCAAGAGATAAAGATGTTGAAATCATTTTTATGGCAGCGCTGTTACTTTGTCCACTACCTTTGGACTCATTAGAATAATACACGTCCTTGACAATCATAAGCAGTGTCACTATGAATGCGTAGTCCACGTTGGGATACACCAAGACATTGAAGCCACCATTATTCTCCATCTACATTACACACAAAAACATGCATATGTTATTAGCCTAATATATTTAAATTTTACCGCTGATAAAAAACATGCATCTAACAAAAAGTAGTCATACTTTGGCTATAATGGTAGGAGATTCACCGGCATAAACAGTGCACGAGTGTTTACTTCCATAAATGATCACTCTAAAGTCGCTTTTCTTTTCCTCTTTGTTGCCTGCGAGGAACACGTTTAATTTAGTAATCTCAGAAGGGATCGTCGACGATTTCTTGACTTCCTTCACCCAAAATAGCAAATCAGATGAATCATTGCTTTCACCCTTCAAAACTTTCCATTGCTCACGCACCGTCATAATCTGCATAAGAGAAATTATGAATTAGAACAACATGGAAAAAACGCAACACACTTACTATAACAAAAAAATGTCATCTAACAGTTAGTTTAGTTCAGTGGTTAGAATGAAAAATTAAACTTACTGCAAACATGAAATTAATAAAAGTAAATAATTAACTTTAGAATGCTTAGTTAGCAGCATGAGGAACCAAACCTTATTGTAGAAAGTGACGATGGGTTTTTGTGTATCATCGCATAAGACACGACGGTCGCGAAGTGAGAAAGAGATATCCTTAATATAGAAGAGACGATCATCCTTTTCACTGTAAGCGATTCCTTTCTCAGTATTAATTTGTATACTGACAGAGTGAGGAACACAGTATGAAGGATTGATCACTGAGATTTTCTCTGCCATTGGAGAGTTAGGTGTTTTATGGAACCAAAGTGTCTTCATGTATGTGTTGTATATCTTCATATATATAAAAGAAAAAAAAAATGTATTATGTAGAATGGATCAGTTGAAGCTTTCCACTTGCAAATACAATAGTATATGAAATCCATCGTTCTGATATGTTATCCACATATATACGCCTCATTTATATATATATATATATATATATATATATATATATATATATATATATATATATATATATATATATATATGACTAAGTCAAGACTTTGGCAGCATACTGAATAAACTATTCAATAAAAATGATCGCTAACAAGGCTAAACAATCAAATATGCACTGCCACAGTTAATTAAGTATGGATTCTGTGATAATAAAATAAATGGTTTAAACTGAACCTGAAATTACCATCAAAATTAAAGTTAGACTTAGTATGCCCATTTTAAAAAACAAAATATATATATATATATATATATATATATATATATATGTGTGTGTGTGTGAACTTGTTGGATCAGATATTAAAATTTTAACATGGATAATTACTTTACTTATTTGTATTAAATTCACAAAGAAAAACTAAAGTTAGCAGCATGATATATACATGAATATAAAAGAAAAATAGAGTACAACAATTTAACATATATATACACATTCTAAAGTTGGACTAAAATAGGTTTAAACGATTTCAATAATTTGGTCACTTTCTTTAATTTATTTAAAATATTTACTAGACTATTTTTAGTCAGTATGTTTTAAACAATTTGAAAGGTTTTCCCTGGGTTGTAATTAAAAGATTCTTTATTTTTCATTGTTATAAATAATTTAATCTTGCAGATAAATATATAACTTTGACAATAATTTTTCTAATTTTCTTAATTTATAAAATTTTAAACAATAAATAACTAAAAACTTGGTCACTCATGAAGATTAAAATAAATACTTAATCCTTGTATTTTAAACTATAATAAATTTTTTTTTTATAATTTAAATCACATAATATTTACTCATGATAACTGAATTATCTTAAATCATTTAATTATAAATTATAAAACTAAATAAAACATTTTATTTTTACGGATACAAAAACTAAATCATATGTTTACAGTTAAAACTAATTAATTTTACAACTTTATTCAAAAAATTTCATAACCATCAATATGAAATATTCCAGTATTGTTTGTGTATAAATTTCTACGATTAATCACAATTACAATTTCAACGACATAATAAAATTAGAAAAGACTAACTTTAATGAGATACGTTCATCAAATACTTAAAATAATAATTCAATATAATGAAAAGGAATTTTTCACCATACAAAATGTGAGTAAAGAGAACCTTGTCTAAAATCGTTATGAACACACTACAAACCAAAACTGTCGACGTAGTCAAAACGGCAAGCCTTCCGTTTGTTCCTTCTTCTCAAGTACAACGAAGAAGATGAAGTAATTACTTAGAAAAGTTGGCAAAAATTGTAAAATTATCTGCAATTTTTTTTTCATCGTCGTTCAACCTTAAAAAAATTCAATTCGTTATTAAAATATTTTTTACTTGTGTAGATGGGATCACTTATGTGAATAAAATGAATTTTTTTTTGGTAGTTCAGAATGATTGACACCGGACGTGGAAAAATTCAACGAGAACGTGTTACCTGAGAAGAAATTAACTTTATCATCTATACTTCAACAACGGGTATTTTATTCTCTTTTTTTTATATCCTTATTATTACGTGTGTTTAATATATTAAAAAATTCTTAATATATTTTAAACTATTTATTAAAAAATATGAATATAAATTTTTCATTAGATTAAATTGAAAAAGTTCAACATTTAAGACGAAAAATGCATAAATTCATTATCTTAACGTATCAACTTTTTATATAGTTGAACTTTTCATTGGTGGAAAACATTTTCGTGACAACTTGATATGATAGATGAAATTGAGGTGTCATAATAACTTTACCAATTATATTTTCATAATAAAAATAATAATTATTACAATTAATAAATAAAAAAAATATGTCGTCAGATAGTCTTATTTTCGTAGTAAAAGTAACATTTATTTAATAAGTTGGAACAATGAAAATATATTCAACAGTTATTATGACATAGTTAAGTGTTTGATTGAAGAAAAATGGTAGAAAAAATTAGCACGCAACCTGTTCTGAATTTGACTCATATATCATGATAAAAACAATAGATACAAACAACTTTCTAGCACTACAAAAACTAGAAAACAATAGATAAATTTATGTACCATAACATACACTCAGTTAAATTTATTTGTTAATGAATAGCTTGGCTTGTTAGTTGGCGATTGATATTGTGCAGTTTAAAGTGTTTGAAAAAATGAGTTGCAAATTGTGTTTAGTGTAACAATGAGTTGCAAACTGTGGTTAGTGTAAGAATGAAGGTTGATTTTTGTATGTATGTATTGAGATGCACATAATAGAAGCTCAACAACAACTTCAAAAGACCTTGAATTTGTATCGACCTAGTTGAAAAATGTCTTAAAATTTAAATCACATCCAAGAAAGTAAACCTACAATATTTGATAACTCTCCATTTTTTTCCTATTTTTCTATGTTAATAATCTTCTTTTAGGTTAGATTTGCTTCTTATTTTCTACAATTAAAATAGATTAGTTTAAATAGGATAAAAATAGGTTTTCAATAGAAATAGGGTTAATTTTCTCTTTTTAGTTAAATAAAATAGGTTTCTTAAATAATTAGGTATTTTCGCTTTTAGAAAAATATTCAGAAAAATAAATAAATAAATAAATAAAACTTTTTGTTATTGTAGGCTTTTATATTGTTTTAATTCTTTAATTCATTCTTTGTGCAGACATTGGGCCCTGTTTTGTTTTTCAATTGGAGCTTATTGGATTAAATTGGGCCGCTGTATTGGGCTTCTGAAATTTAGATTGAGTTGTTGAAATGTAGTGATGTGGGCTACACGTGTTGATGTTGGGTGTTGCTCTCTCCAACACCACACCTTTCTCTCTCCACCTCCCTTTACTATTTTGCCCTCAGTAAAATTTTATTTTTAAGGTTATTATTTTTTAATTTTACCCATTCACAACCTATTTCACTAATAACCTAATGTAATCTGATGCATGAGTAAGATACTTTTCTTTTATTTTAACATTATACTTCTTCCTCTCTCATATGCTGTGAGATACTACAAGTTGAAAAGGTTGGTGGTGGTAGAAAAAATTATCAAGCAGTCTCCCTCTCGTGGTGGTGCAGTGTCACTCTCGTGGTGTAGTGCGTGGAGTGGTGTAGTGCGTGTGTGGTGCTTCCTCCTCCAGGTGCGTACTCTCGAATAAACCTTCAAATAAAACCCTAAAATAAAAAACGAAACCTTTAAAACAGATTTAAAGGTTTCGTTTTTTATTTTAGGGTTTGTGTTTTTAGTTTATTCTTTGTTTTGGAGATATTTTAATAATTTAATTTAAATGTTTTGATTTATTATTTTTGAATATAATTTTAATGTATTTTAATAATGTATATTTATATTAGTTTATATTTATATTTTTGTATTTTGGATGTTATATATAATTAGTTTTTAAACATAATGATTTTGTAAAATATATATTTTTTATATATGATTTTGTATCTTACAATTTTATAATTATATAAAAAATTACTTATTACTTTATTTATATGAAATATATAATTTAATTATATTAATATTTTTATATTTGTTTGATTAAATATTAATTATGTTAATAAGGCTCATAATAGTTTTGTAGGTGATTATTATTTAAAATGGATGAATATCTTCATATGGATTCTCAAATTGGTTGTAGTTTGAAATCTGATTTGTCCTCATCAATTAGCAAAGTTGTAGAGGGAGATTTAACAAATAAATTTACAACAAATGAAATATTTCAATCACGGGAGCACTTAATTCAATGGGTAAGAGGGATGACTTATGATTTAGGATTTGTTGTGGTAATACTAAGATCTGACATAGCTACTTGTGTACGGGGAAGAAAAACGTTCGTCATACTTGGATGTGAAAGAGAGGGGAAATATCGAAAATACAAAGTCGATGTGGTGGCTAGTGTATACGACACTCGTAAATGTGAGTGTCCGTTTAGATTAAAGGGTAAACCATGTTCATATGGAACCAGATGGGTGTTGAAGGTGATGTGTGGACACCACAACCATGAGTTGGCTGAAACTTTAGTTGGTCACCTTATGCTAGCAGGTTAAATACAAGTGAGAAGTCATTACAGGTTGATATGACAAAGAGTAAAGTTACACTTGCAAATATTTTATTAACACTCAAACAAAATAATGATCGAAATGTGACAACGATTAAACAAATTTAGAACGCAAGGCAAGCGTATAAACGATCATTAAGGGGGTCCAGAACTGAACTACAACAACTTATGATGTTGTTGGATCGGGATAAGTACATTCACTAGAGTAGGTGTGCTAATGATTCAGAAGTTGTTATTGACTTGTTTTGGACATATCCTGATGCGGTCAAATTGTTAAACTCATTTAATGTTGTATTTTTGATGGATTCCACATATAAAACAAATAGATATAGACTTTCGTTGCTTGAGATTGTGGGTATGACATCTACAGGGTTAACCTTCTCAGCAACATTTTCTTTCTTGTCTACTGAAAGGCAGAGTAATTTCACATGGGCTTTGGAAAAGCTGAAATGTTTATTGTTAACATCTGAGGGTGATCCTAAAGTCATTGTCATTGACCGAGACTTGGCTTTGATGAATGTCATTGCAAATGTATTCCCGGAGTCATATAAGATGTTATGTCGATTCCACATCCTTAAAAATGTTAAAGTTAAATGTAAAATGTTAGTTCATTCTACTGAGGTATGGGAAGTGTTGATGGATGCATGGGAAAATGTGATGGATTGTGATGATGAAAGCTTGTTTGCTGAGTATGTGAATGGTTTTCAATACGCAAGCAGTTCATGGCCTTTATTATTTGAATATGTGAATCAGACTTGGATTATTTCGTACAACACATACTTTGTAAAGTTTTGGACGAACAAAGTAATGCATTTAGGGAACACAACCACAAATAGGTATGTTGTAATGTTATTTTATTTATTTGTTTTGTAGATAAATATTTATTTGCACTTGTTGATGGTTTGTTTTTTATGTTAGGGCTGAATCTGCTCATTGGAGCCTGAAGAAAGTTCTGGGCAATAGTATGGGTGATTTGTGTTCTTGTTGGGATAATATTCATAACGTTATTATCCTACAACACAACAAGATTAAGGCATCATTTGAAAGTAGTCTGTTGCTCACGAGTGACCATTTTAAAGGCTACAGATATAGAGAACTTATTGGATGTGTGTCTCGATATGCATTGGATCTCATTGCTAAGGAATTGAAAATAGTGCAGCAGATAGGATTGGACTCCTCAAAGTGTGGATGCGTATTGAGACATACATATGGTGTCCCATGTGCATGTGAATTAGCATGATATGATCCTAGGATGATCCCTATAGGTGAATTTCATATCATGTGGCGAATATTGCATTTCTCAAATGTTGAATTAAATGATACCGAGCCTTAGTTATCCACTAAAGATGAGTTGAAACAAGTAGAAGAACGATTCAATGAGGTTGACATTGGCGATAAAGTCACCATCAAGCAGAAGTTACTTGAGATTGTTTGTCCTACATTGAAATCAATGGTCCCTCCATTACATAAAGTAAAGACAAAGGGTGCACAAAAAAGTAAAGTTCAACGAAGTGAAAGGTCTACTACGCGGGATCCATCATATTTTGAGTATGTGGACGCCTTTCATTCAACCATAGAATCTTCATCTGTGAGAAGTAAATTGCAATCAAAACCAAAAGCAGTGAAGAAAAGGAGAATTCCAATAGACCAGTTTCATTCTATTACTCACCCCTTCATTGTGCACGTTGTTGATGTTGTGGTTGATGGTCACTATGGGTACAAATGCATTGTTGCATTGTTGGAACTCGGAGAAGATTCATGGCCCGTTATCAGGAATGAGTTGTACAAAGAACTAAGTGCATGGCGTGATGAATATGCAAGCCTAGTAGGAGGCTATAATAGACTAGAAGAACTAAGGAACTCTTTGTTGGTGCAGGCTAACAAAATATTTCTAGGGTTTTGTTTTCTTGTGTATGTAGGAAGCAATTCGCACTAGAAGCAAGAAAACCTCAGAACCTCTTCTTGAAGGCCTGGACGAAAGTAGAAGGAGGAGGAGAGTTTGAACTTCAAGAGAACTATTTCCTTCTCCTAAGACACTCTTACAACTTTCACCACAAAGGTCTTACCATAGCACTGAAAATGTGGTAGAGGAGAATAATGGTAGACAGACTCTTGCAAATTACACCATTGTGGTTGGCCCTCAATATTTTAACAGTATAGCAAGGCTGAGGGTCAATGCTGCAAACATGGAGGTGAAACCGACATTGATACAATTGGTGATAAGTAATCAGTTTAGTGGGCTATCAAATGAAAGCCCATATGAACATCTCACCACCTTCAATGAAATATGTAACACCGTGAAGATAAATGGAGTGCCGATGAAGCAATAAAGCTTAGCTAGTTTCCTTTCTCATTGGGAGGCAATGCTAATTTATGGTTAAATTCTTTTCCAAAAGGAAGTTTTACAGAATGGGAAGTTGTGGTTGCAAAGTTTTTGAATAAGTACTTCCCACAATCTAAAGTCAACAAAGGGAAGCAAGAGATCTCTTCTTTCAGACAAGGCATGAAGGAGACATTAGGTCAAGCATGGGACAAGTACAAAATCTTTTTAAGAAAGACTCCCATGCACGGTTTTGATGAAGCAGTAATTCTACTTTTCCTTGGAGGTCTTGGTTCACAAACCAAGTTGATGTTAGATGCCTCAGCTGGAGGTAATATTAAGTGTAAGACTCCAAAGGAAGCAACAAAATTGATAGAGAACATGGTTGCTAATGACAATGAAATGCATAGTGAAAGAGGAGCCTCTATTCAACCAAAAGGGGTTCTACAATTGTAGTCAAATGATGCCTTGCTTGCTCAGAATAAGGTTATAACTCAACAGTTAGAGAATCTAACAAAGACACTTGCTCAATTGCCGAAGGAATTAAAAACAGTTGCTCAAGTTCAACAACATATGTGTGAACTATGTGGTGGTGACCATATCAATGGTCAATGTGCTTTTCCAGCGGAGGCCCTAGAAGATGTAAATTTCATGAACAATCAATTTCCATACCGCCAAGGTAATTTCAACCAAGGATGGAAATCTCACCCAAGCATGGGTCAAGGTCAGGGACAATTTGGACAAGCTGGGCAATCAGGACAATTTAGTAAGCCACAACAATAACCATCATTATGGCAACATATGTCTACACTCACTGAAAAACATACAAAGTTGGAAGAAACTCTTAACCAGTTTATGCAGGTAACCATCTCCAATCATAACAGCACTCAAGCAACCCTTAGAAGTATGGAGATGCAAATCGGACAGTTAACTAAGAAGTTTGAAGAAAGGCCTGATAAGAGTTTTGGGGCTAATATTGAGGTTAACCCTAAAGAAGAGTGTAGAGTTTTAGTAACTGTAGATGTTGAAAGAGTAGAGTTAAAGAGAAAAGAAGAAAAAGAAGAAAGAGTAGAGGAAAAGGAAATGAGAATAGAGAGAAAAGAGAAAGAAGAGAGAGAAGAAGAAAAGGAAAAGAAAGTAGAGAGAAAAGAGAAAGAAGAGAGAGAAGAGATAAAAATTGAAGATATTCTTCCTTTTCCAACAGATTATGAGAGATTAGAGAAAGAGAGACAGTTTGGGCATTTTACAGAAATATTCAAACAATTGAAGGGTGATTTACCTTTGAAGGAGATATTGCAACAAATTGCAAATTATACAAAACCCATGGAACAAGTCTCCACAAAGAAAAGTCATAGAGAATAGGAGATAAATGATTACAAAGCGGTCAAGAAGAAGCTGCTCCCTCCAAAAGAGAAGGATCCAGGAAATAAAGCCCTAATTGATTTAGGGTAAAGCGTTAATTTAATGCCTTATTCTTTACTTGAATAAATGGGTGATCTTAAAGTCAAGCCTATAAAGATGAATTTGTTAATGGCGGATGACCCTTCAAAGAATCCTTATGGTATAGTAGAGGATGTTATGGTTTGTGTTGGAGAACTAAAATTCTTGGTGGACTTTGGGGTGATGGAGATGAAGGATGAAAGGGTTCCTATTATTCTCGGAAGGCCGTTTATGAAAACGGCTAAAGTCATCATTGATGTAGATGAAGGAATAGTGGTATTTCAAGACCGAGGAAAAAATAAGGTTATTGATGTCTTCAAAGAGGAACAGCAGACAAAGACTAGTTATAAAGCTGCATATCAAGATGTACTCATGACTAGTCCTCAAGATGCAAAGCCAAGCTTCGAAGGTAAAAATTATTTCTTGTTTCAGGAAAGGGAAGAAGATCAAGATAGCAAAGGAAGGACAGTTCATGATGATTCAAGCAAGCACACCCCAAACTTGGTAAACATGTGAAATTCAAAAATAGGTTGTGGATTGTTAAAGACTATAAGAAAAATGGAGAGATAGAAATTGAGTCTCCACATTCAAGAAGAGTCAAAGAGGTGGACCAGAAGCAGCTGATGAGTTGGTGTTATGAAAGAAAGATAAACACCAACATTGAAGATGGAACATGAGCTTTACTAGGTCAAGCTAGTGATGTTAAAAGAGCGTTTTTCTGGGAGGCACCCCAGTAATTTCAGAACATTATTTTATATTCATATTGGTTGTAATTTTTGTAACTTTTGGATACTACTTTTATGTTGAAACTTTTTGTGTTAGCATCTACTGATGGATGCTAGGTGGTTAAGTATCTACTAAAGGATACTAGGTTTATTACACCTACTGATGGGTGTTGGTAAGAAAGATTTGCACCTACTGATGGGTGTTAGTGGATTTTGGGTCAGGCTCGTAATGTTAAACAAGCGCTACCTGGGAGGCAACCCAATTGATTTACTATATTTTGTTTGTTTGTTTTGATTCTGCTGTAGTTGCATGTTAAGGATTGAATGTATGAGTGATTTGAGAACTTAAATGCATGAAGTGAGTGAGAGGCATGAGTGGAAGGCATCTAGAGTAAGCTAGGAAGAAGGAGAACATTTCACGAATGTTGTTTCGATGAATATGTTGTTAGGGTTTGATTTCACCCAGTTTACTCTCATGTATATAAGAATTATTCTTTTTACATTAATGTTAACATTAGTCACTAAATTACTTAGAACTCGATCCCTCAGCGCAATAAGCCTGCCTTAATTCCTAGTTCGTGCAATTCCTAGCGTTCCTAGAAAATTAAGTCTGAAGATCAAGAGCTTAAGACGACCAAGTACTCACACCCTCATCCCTGAGAAATACTACCCTTGGGAGAATTCAACAAGAACCTGAATTGTAAGGAACCTCCCGCCACACATGCAATTCATAAATCATGCTACTAAATGAGTTAAATAGAGCAAGCATCGAAACAGATGAATTCCCTACCAATTAATGAAAAAGCATATAAATTAAGAATAAATTCAAATACATGAGAGTTCACAAGGTTACATCATCCCCCAACAACAAATAGAGTTTAGTTCCCTATAGACATGGAGAAACTAGATGAATAATGGAAAAGCAGGAGATAGTGAAACCCTAATAGTAGAAGAGGAAGTTCCCGCCTCCAGATCCGCCTTTAGAGAGTAGAAGAGTGTGCTGTTGTGTTGCTCCAACTAGAGATAGAAACCCTAGAGTGCTTGGGTCCTTTAAATAAAGTTGGAAAAGAGTATAAACAGGGCCCGGTCCAAAAGAGTCGAAACAGAGCAAAAATTGGGTCGGATCTGCGACGCATGATGCTTAAGAGGCCCATTTAGGGCGCCCGGGCAGTGGCCCATCCTCATGTAGGGCTTGAGTGTTCAATTAGTCGCCCAGGCTTCGGGGGCCGCCGCTCAGGCGGCCTAGGAGGGCGCCCAGGCAGTGGACGTCGATTTTCCGAGGCTCAAGCTTCTAGATAGGGCGCCCATGCTTCATGCGGTTCCTTCTTTTGGTGCTTTTATAAGCCTTTCTGAGCTCTAACTCCTTAACACTTCATCTTTGCTTTCCGCATTCTCTCATTACCTATCAAAACAAGGGAAATTAGTCATAAAATCATCAAATTCAACCTCAACTCTCTTATTCACACAACTTAATGAAAAAACATGATTTCAAGCAAGTTTCTAAGTGAAAAGGGTGATTTTAGTATCAAAATTACATCACAGATAATAGTATTTTCAACCGTTAACACAACCCCAAACTTAGAACTTTGCTTGTCCTCAAGCAAAACAAAATGTAACTCAGCTCTCAACAAATATCACAATGGTTCAGTAGTTTTTCACAATGTTTTGTAATACAAATAATTACTTCAAGTTGCTCATCATGAGGATATCAGTAAAGATGCACAAATGCCTTAATTCATCTAAACTCAAAGTGATGCTAGAACAATTCAACAGATGCTATCCTTAAGAATGATTAATCAACCAAGCAGAGATGCAATCAAAAATTCAGAGAACTACTCCTCACTAAAGAAAGTGTTTCACTCAAGCACTCAAAAGTGTATCACTCATGCACTCAAAAGTTTATCACTCAACTAAAAGGTGTATAATGAGGTGTCAGTGTCTTTTCACTCTTCTATCACAATGTCACACAAATTAATTTTTCCTTTCATTTAACCACAATCAAACATACTCACAAGCAGGTTTTCATCACAAGGACTTTTCTTGGCTTGTAACTTAGGTGGGCTAAGAAGAAACATGGTTTTTCAGGAATGTAAAATCCTTGAGTTAAGAGAGATATTTATCAATTTAACAATTACACACAAGTTCTCTTTTCAAGAAGATCTTTTTCTTATTCCCAACCTTTTCCCTTGCAGTGAACTTTTCTTTCTTTTCTTTTCATTTTTCTTTTCTTTTGATTTCTCTTTTTCTTTTTCTTTGTGCTCACTGCTTGTTTTTCTAGCAACCCCAAACTTGAACCTTTATCAATACCTCACAAATATTCTCAACTCAACTCAAGGTAAAGAATTTAAAACATGGTTTTCAAAACATGCTTAAGGCTAAAGGTTCAAAGGATGAAACAAACTGTTCTCTTTTTATTTGGAAAAATTCATGAGTAGGCTAAAAAGGGATAAACAACAGATGACCTTGATCATGTGAAACCTGCAAGCAAGTAATCCAATCACAGAAAATTTGGGCAAAATCATTCATGCTTCCAAAGTAATAACAATTATTCACAAAAACTCTGGAGTTCAATCCTCACACAGGTTAAATTCAAGTTCCAGAATTCAGAAAAACACCCTGCCCAATATTTCAATCACAACTGCCTCTAGTATCTGTTTCACATGTTAGAAGCAACCACCTGTGTATTGTCACATCATGCATCATCTCAACATCAACCTAAACAATAAGCATAAAAAAGTAATACTCATCAAAACACGACATCAGAAGAATCAAACCACTCCAATAAGATAGAGCAAAGTACACCATTCCTATACTACAGAAAAAAAAATTAAAAACAGGAATATAAAAATAGCTCAACAATAAAAATAATAGCAATAATAAAAGCAATAAAAGAAATAGAGATCAAAGAAATCTTGTTTTAGTAGCATCCATCAGTAGATGCCTTCATATGAATCTTCCAACATCCATCAGTAGATGTCAATCTTTCTCATCTTCCTCAGCAACCATCAATAGACACTGTCAGTAACACACATCAGTAGACCTGAATATGTTGTTAGGGTTTGATTTTACCAAGTTTACTCTCATGTATATAAGAGTTCTTCTTTTTACATTAATGTTAACATCACTCACTAAATTACTTAGAACCCGATCCCTCGCCGTAACAAGCCTACCTTAATTCCTAGTTCGTGCAATTCCTAGCATTCCTAGAAAATTAAGTCTGAACATCAAGAGTTTAAGACCAACAAGTACTCACACCCTCATTCTTGAGAAATATTACCCTTGGGGGAATTCAATAAGAATTTGAATTGTAACGAACCTCCCGACACTCATGCAATTCATAAATCATGCTACTAAATGAGTTAAATAGAGCAAGCATTGAAACAAATGAATTCCCTAACAATTAATGAAAAAGCATATAAATTAAGAATCAATTCAAATACATGAGAGTTCTCAAGGTTACATTATCCCCCAACAACAAATAGAGTTTAGTTCCCCACAGACATGGAGAAACTAGATGAATAATGGAAAAGCATGAGATAGTGAAACCCTAAGAGTAGAAGAGGAAGTTCCGACCTCCAGTTCTGCCTTTAGAGAGTAGAAGAGTGTGTTGTTGTGTTTCTCCAGTGAGAGATACAAAACCTAGAGCACCTGGGTCCTTTAAATAAAGTCGAAAAAGAGTAGAAACAAGGCCCGGTCTAAATGAGTCACAACAGAGCAAAAACTGGGCTAGATTTGTGATGCACGACACTCGGGCGGTGGACGATCCTCATGTAGGGCTTGAGCCTTCAATTGGTTGCCCAGGCTTCAGGGGCCGTCCATTTTCCGAGTCTCAAGCCTCCAGATAGGGTGCCCAAGCTTCGTACAGTTCCTTCTTTTGGTGCTTTTCTAGGCCTTTCTGAGCTCTAAGTCCTTAGCACTTCATCTTTGCTTTCCGCATTCTCTCATTACCTATCAAAACAAGGGAAATTAATCATAAAATCATCAAATTCAACCTCAACTCTCATATTCACACAACTTAATGAAAAAACATGATTTTAAGCAAGTTTCTAAGTGAAAAGAATGTTTTTAGTATCAAAATTACATCATAGATAACAATATTTTCAACCGTTAACACTTACTATATCCTAATATCTACTACATACTATTATATAGTTGAATTACATTTTTAGCCAATGCTTTCCTTACGAGTTTAAGTGACTTTTTTGGAATTCGAGTAGTCATACTGAATCTCTACATAAAACACAATAATTGCTATTAGTGTATATGAAATCTAAACTATAGTGAAAATAAAATTCAAACGTAAATATTGTTGTTTCCCATCCACTGTGTAACGTGCACAAATAGTGGTCATCATCCAATACATGACGTAGTAACCACACTCATACGACCCATTTTTTCTATTACACTACAATATATCATCATAATTATAAAATGTTAAGTAACATCATTGGAATGGTACAAAATGTAACAAAGTATGGACTACGATACCAAACCTTAAGGGTTATCCATGCAAGCTTTTTAGCTGTAGCAGTAGATCTCCCAGACAACATCATATGTGTTGTCAGGGAACTATTAAAAAGGTTGGCTTTAACATACATTTATATAAGAAATAAAGTTGAAACATTGAGGTTCTTACCAATCTTCTACATGTCTAAGAGGCTTGGAGGAGACTTGTTTAATGAACAAAACCATACAGCATTGTTCTCCGGTGTGAAGATCACAACTAGCTGCCAGTGACGCCTGAAATTGGTGATAACTTAATTGTCATATACCAAAATTCATAAATGAAACTTTAAAGTTAACAAACTTCACTTACCCAAGTATATAAAGGAGAAAATATATGTCCTTTCCCATTCCAAAGTAGGTGGTGATGTATGTTTGAATTTCATCAAATTTATTTCTTTCATGAGTCAAATAAGGGTCAATGAACCCATATACATCATTGAACCCCCTCTTGTTACTAACATAAAACATATACCTGAAATGAAGAAATGATCTAATATAAGTAACTTGATAAAAAAAATTATATAAAAAGTTCTCATAAACTTACATCATCCACAGCTAAATAAGTGTAATATTAATTTCTTCTCTACCCGACGCAAGCTCCCTAACATCTTGGGCATGCAAGTACAATGGGATCTCATCATCTTTTCCAAATGTAGTAGAATCCCATGGTACAGTCATCGGCTCATCTGAAATGATGTTAGCAAGCTCGTCTAATGCACCAAGAGGGTCATCCTCAGATAAATTAGTTTTCTTCACTGTAGGACTTCCCTCTAGACCTGTCTACTATTACATGAAAAAATGGTTATGTTCTGACGTGAATAAAAAGTAAATATTAAAATTGAGAAGTATATAGTAGGAGTGTTTATCGAGGGATCAGAGACACATCACCAACCAAATGTCTAGACCAAGCGACGAAGGACTTAAATGCCTCTTCCACAGTGAAAAACTCCTCTGTAGGCACAGGAACAAGGGCATCTGGTACGACAACTTCATCCACCGTTACCTTGACCTCATCTTCTTTTAGTTGTACACCATAACCTATAGTGGTCGTCTCATAGACTATGCCACGAGCCACTAACATGGTCACGGTAGGAGAGAAAATATATAGCTGATGATGAGAGGGTCGCACCTCCCAACAAAAGTTGTGCAGATATTAATGCAGTACAGTGCTAGGAAATGACTCCTAGGTCGTCTCTCAAGAACCAAATTGGGTTCAGTCTCAGATCTAAACACGTAGTGGGGGGGATTTTGAAAGTGTTTTGGTTTGATGCGGAAAATTAAAATTGAACTGAATTAAAAACGTTGAAATAAACTACAGTACAGTAAAACGAAATTAAAACAGTAAAAACGAAATTATTACAGTGAAAACGAATTTACAGCAATAGTAAACAATAAAAACAAATTTGAACAGAAAACGAAAATTTCAGAAAACGAAAATACGGAAAACAGTAAATACATTAAACAGTAATATAGTGAACAGTAAAAACAGAAAATAAATTACAGCAGTAATTAAGAATAGCAACACAGAAAACACATAAATTCAGAATCCCAGTTACAGTAATACAGAAACGGTAACAACGTAATACAGAAATACAGAAAAACAATAAATACGAAATACAGTAAGTTTCAAGTATGAAAACAGAATCAACATTACAGCAGCAAAATACTTAGAATAAAATTACAGTGAATGATCCAGACAGAGTGAAATAATCAACAACATAGTAAAAATAACAGTAGAACTTAAATTGTAGACAAACAACAACATGAATTAAATTGCAACAGAACTTGAATTACATCATTAAACAGAACCGTAAAACAGAATTGCAAATTTAGTAACAGAAAATGAAATCAAATGGTGCATTGAATTTAAATTCATTACAACAAGGAACATAAACTTGAAACCTAGTGTGTGCACCACAGCTCTCAACCGTAGCCCTCCATTCTCAGTCACAAGCTCCTACTGTTCCAGCCCCTTCGTTGTATCTTCCAGCCTACTGTCCATCACTCTTTGTTGTCCAGCAGTTGTCTCACGGCCTCTCTCCTTCCAAACCCTCTACTCTCTACTCCTACACTACACTATTCTCTGGAACTCTACACTACACTACTCTCTAAACTCTACACTACACTCTGAAGCTTCTCACCAACTCCACGACTCTCTCCCCCTTTATCTCCTTTTGGTTCCGCCCATACTTAACTTTTTTTCTTTTTTTTAAAAGTGTTTCTTCCATACTGGACCGTGCCAATAATGAATAAGGGGGTTCTCCACTTTTATCCAATTAAGGGAAGGTTGCAGTCCACTTTCTATGTGCTTCATTTTAAAAAGGAAGAAGACAAAAAAAACATTCCCATTGCCAAATAAACAATTAATTTTCTTCTTTGAGTGTGCGGGCTTCCTCTCTCCTGTTTGCTTCTGGACCACTGCACCTTCATTCTCCTCTCCACCGTACTGCATGAAGCTGCTGGAACGTACTCCAATGAATCACCGTGCACCACTTCCAGCCAAATCAAAAATGTGTGCTGCTTCAACTCTTTGCTGGATCGTCAAGCTGTTGGACGTTGCTGCTAGAATGTGCTGGACGTGCGTTGTCTTCCACTCTGCTGGACGAGCGCTGGAGTGTGTTGGACGTGCGTTGCCTTCCACTCTGCTGGACGAGCGCTGGAGTGTGCTGGACGTGCGTATTGCTCCTGGACGTGCGTTGTCTTCCACTCTGCTGGACGAGCGCTGGAGTGTGCTGGACGTGCGTTATCTTCATTTTGCAGTATTCTCCATCCAAACCTCTTCAAGTTGGACCGAGAACTTCCCAAGCTGGATGGCTACTCTTTTTACTGTGTGCACCGCATGTTGCTTGCTGGACACCGTGTGCTGATGTGTGCTTTGGGCCGTGACTCTCCTGCCACCACGTAACCTTTCATCCCTCAATCTCCACTGGACTCTACTGGATGCACCGCTGCTTTTCTCTGCTGGACCGTGAATGGAATTCCGTGTGCACCTCCCAGATGTGTTGATTGTTGGATGCCACCCGTATCTCAAGTGTGGACGTGCGTGCTTCTGTTGGGTGCAGGCCGTGATCTCCTCTCTTCTGCGTGCTTCTAGATGTGGGTCGTGACACCTCCTTCCTTCTAATAAATTAAGCACGCAGCTCCCCAATTATTTCTTGTTGCACCGCCTTTCTCTCCTGGACGTGTGCAGCTTCTATTAAAAGGATGGAATGTGCTTCCAAAGTTGGCTCACCAATTAATAGTGAATTTTTCTTAAAGAAAGAAAGAAAAGGAATACGTGAAAGCACATTTCAATAATAAAAGCTTGAATAGTAAAAGCATTCAACTTTTGGATGTGACAACTATGGTCATTATGCTATTAAAATTCAAATTGAATTTGTGTGGGCAAGACTCCACGTGAAATCAACAACCTCTTCTTACAGTGCACTCTTAAATATGAAATTCACAGCTCTTCACCCATTTTACCTCCAAATGTCCCAAATTATATTTCCAAAAATTTCCCTTGCAATCACTAATGCAAATAATTAACTCAAATAATTCAAATTAATTAAAATTTGAATTTCCGATCAAATTAAGCACAATTAAGAAAAATGGGAAAATATTGGACGTTTAAGCACAATTCCCTGATTAAATTCGGTACAATAAGCTAAGTGAAATTGAGAAAATATTGACTCATCAGCTGACATGGACGAGTGGGGCACCAATAGTTGAGCAACTTCCATTGCCGCTTCTACCTGTCAAATTAAAGGTTAGGTTATACAAAAAGTAAATAAATAGACAAAAATCATGATTAAGTTTACTTGTAGGGGGAATAACATGTTCCGCTACAGGAGATGACGGAGGATGATTGCCATAATGCTCATAACGTTGCTCGAATTGGTGCGCAACCATTTCAGCAACTTCATCATACAATTCTACCCTGATCTTCTTTGTGATCTCCTGCGTCATATCTTTTCTGATGTCATCCTTTAGCTTTTCGTATGAAGCTGGATGCGAGGAAGACCCAAAGAACTGTCGTATGCCTATGCGAGTCCCAACAGCACGCACCCGTCCTGGGTGTTGAGGTCGTCCAATACCTGTCGCAAGTATATCCTGACAACCTTCTTGTGTGAATTGACCTTGAGAGCTCTACTCAACCAATGAGTCCTGTAACATAACAAAACTTCATAATTATTTGAAAGATCTATTATATAACAAAAATGTTGTAAAAATATGAGAAATGACATCTTACAATTCTTTCAGATATCTCTCTGGCAGAGTTAGAAGTGTAGGACCCTGATGATCTTATACGGGCTAACTTCCACTTCTCATGCCGAGAGAGTGATGAAGGAGGAGGAGGAGGGTCACCACCCTCAAAAAGTGGAAGTCTACTATCGTACTTTTGATCCATTATTTTTTCCTCAATTTTCCTGTATCTACCACGAGACAATAGGTGTGGATTTTTATTCTGAGCACTTATACCCTATGTTTTTTACCTTGTTTCCTGTGAGAAAATGAAACAATTGTTAGATATAAAATTATGAATGATGAATTGAATGATTTTACCTACACTTACCTGCAACAACTCGGATGAACGAGGTTGTACACAATGATGCCAAGTTTCTTCGTCAATTATAGAATGCTTAGAACATGGAGTTTCATTACTTTTTGCTCCAAATATATATATGGACATCAATTTTTTCTTAAAACCCTGAAATCTTTCTGCAGTTGTAGATAAATACCTATTCCTTAGGCTCACAACATTTGGGATATCAAATGTCATTTGCAATAAAGAAAGTAATAACCTTACATCAATACAAATTTATCAATATAATGAAACTAGAATTTGGAGCAAAATTGATTAACTTACCAATAGGTCTTACCATCAAAGATTCCGATCAGCCTCAGATACATGGTCAAAGGATGGAGTAAGGATAGAGATACGATCACGTTCTAGTACACCAAGGTAAGACCTAAAAATATTTGCATTTGGTCCATATGCTACTCGTGTTTCCACGTCAATAATGACATGTGTCCTCTCACCTGCATTTCTCTGAAGTATAAGTTGTCTCAACCCTGCCGCTCCTCTAGTGGGTCTAGAAATTGGGACTTCATCCCGTGACGAATGTGGTGCCTCAGCCATATATCTGTCATAATAAATAAGATGAAAGATTAATAAAAGACTTACAAAATAACATATATTATTTAACAAAAGCCATAAATTTTTACTCAAATATGAAAATCATACATAATCATATGGATAGGTCATATGTATATTCCCTCATTGTGATCTTCCCGAATTGCATGTACATCATCAACTAGAAGGTCGTCATCAATATTTATTGTTGTTTTAAATGAATGTTTGTCAGCAATATGAAGATTACTTATACTCTCTTCTTTATCTTCAATTTGTCTTTTTCCTCGAAGAGCGACATAACAATGGTTAGACGCAGGATCGTTTACATAAAAAACCTTACTTGCTTGATATGCCATGATAAACGGTTCGTCTCCATAACCAACCTCTCGAAAATCAACTAGTATCATACGAGATTCATCTATTTTGAAACCACTCTTATTGTCGACCCACTTACATTTGAAGAGTGCAACCGAAAACTTAGTGTAATCAACCTCCCATATATCTTCTATTCTACCATAATATCTCATTGATCCAATTATAGGATTTTGATCTTTGGATGTGGAAAATTGTAGCGACTCAGCTTCTAGACTGATGCCACTATTTTGTACTATGCTTTTATCATTCAAAGTCTTTGTATAGAATGTGCAATTATTAATTTCATAGTCTGTACAACATACAACATCAAACTTCAAACCATGATTCTTTCGGAACTTCAAATTTGAACCAGGACAAGAATGTTCTGTTATGCTCCATCAACTGTCATTTCTCTAATTGTCTTGGATACTACTCCTTTACAACGACTTTGTGTGCTTCCAAAAATGGGATCACCTCATATGTGTTGTTTAATATGTACATATGTGCTTGCATCAATTCTTCATGACTTTTCGTCAGCACATTCACACCTCAAATGCTTTTACTTGTAGAACATCTATTCAACCATGATGTCCGACGGACTCCTATCGAATTTGCTTTAGTCATATAATCATAGCAAAACTGGATACTTTCTTCAGCAATATATCTTTCAATTATTGAACCTTCTAGACGATATTGATTTTTGACGTACACTTTCAAAACCTTCATATAACGCTCAATAGGATACATCCATCTTTAGTATACTGGTCAACACATCTTTATTTCTCTAATCAAATGAACAACTAAATGCACCATAATGTCAAAAAAGGATGAAGGGAAAAACATTTCTAGCTGACATAAGATAATAATAATGTCGCCTTGAAGTTCATATGACCGTAAGATCGATGACTTTACTACAAATTGACAAGAAAAATGAGCACAATCGAGTTATGGTCTGCCTAACTTTTTTGGGCAAAATTCCACGAATTGCCACTAGTAACAATTGTTGCATTAAGACGTGACAATCATGAGACTTAAGTCCAACAAGTTTTAAGTCCTGTATTGACACTAAGCTCTTGATATTGGAAGAGTATCCTTATGGTACCTTGACACTCTTTAAACAAAGACAAAAACTTATGTTCTCTTGTCTGGACATTGTGTAACATGTAGGGGGCAAATAAGTACGTTTACACATCTCTCTTGATGCCAACTCTTCTTGAATCTTCATGTTAACCAAATCCAAATGAGCATTCACTCTATCTTTTGTTTTTCCCTGGATGTTGAGTAGTGTACCAATCAAGCTATCACAAACACTTTTCTCTACATGCATGACATCTATGCAATGTCTAACATCTAACTTTGACCAATATGGAAGATCAAAGAATATCGATTTCTTCTTCCAAGGGGTCGTTACAAAAGACTTCTTGGACGTTTTCCCAAATACATGATGTACTCTATTAACGTTTTCAAGAACTTCAACTCTAGTAAGTGGAATGGTTGCATTGTCTTCCTCTTGTTGTTGTTAACACTTCGGCAAGTGTACCGAATCACATCAAGTAATAATAAATGGTAAGACCAAGTATTATTTCCCAAGAGACTCACGACCTAGACATTCATGTGGTTTCTTGATTAATTAACTTGTAAAAAAAATCATAGTGTTTATAATGCATAAAATAAATATGAATGCAATTGTTGATCAATTGACTTGAAGAATGCACAGGTGATTGATGTATAAAATATGGAATGATTATGTTGTTGAGGTTTCCGACTTATCCTATCCACTCTCATGTATTTATGAATTCATCTTCTTCATTAATGTTAATGTCAGTTTCTAATTTTCCTTAAACCCGATGTTTCGGTGAAGAAAGCCTACTCTTAATCACTAGTTCACAATGTCTTGTATCCCCAACAATTAATTATACATTAAATTCGCACATAAGCTTAAAGGCAACCAACCCTCCTATTCCTATGTCTAGGTAATATTGCTTTTGGGAGAATTTCCCCAGTTATAGATTTTTCCATATGTGTCCATATCGACAAAATCAATAATCATGCAATTAAATGAATTAAATAAAGCTTGCATAAAGGGTAGAGGAAAAACCCTAACAATTAATGAAGTAAAACATTTATAATATAAATTATTTCAATACATGAGAGTTTCAAAGGATTACATCATTTCTCCAACAACAATGGAGGTTTAGTTCACCAAAACATGGTGAAACTATATGAAAATAAGGAAAATAATGAAAGATAACACCCTAAAAGTTGAAGATCGGAGCTTCCGCATCCAAAATCCGCCTCCAAGGGGTAAAAAGAGTGTTTCTGTGCCTCCTTTTGTCCAAAGATATGAACCCTAAGTCATCCAAAACCTTAAATAAAATGCAGAAAAAGTCCAAGCCGACGAGACTGGCGCTTAACGCCCCACTTATGGCGTTCAATGGTAGCTGCGGCACTCAACTGACGCTAAGCAGTGGCGCTCAGGCATGAAACAGTGATTGCAACACTCAAGTGACGCTCAGTAGTGGCGCTCAAGCGTGAAACAGTGGTTGTAGCACTAGACTGGCGCTCAACGGTATCTGTGATTCTTCTATGTGCTACTTTTCCCACCTTACCTGACTCCAACTTCTTGCTACTTCAACTTCTTCATCCAATTCATCTTAATTCATATCAAAACAAGGAAAACCAAGGATAAAACCAATAATACCACATTCAACTCTGTTATTCTCACAACTTAAGCAAAAGCATGATTTCAAACTAGTTTCTAAGTCATAAAGAGTGTTTTTAATATCAAAATTAAGTATAAAAATAACGGTATTTCAACCGTTAATGCTTTCTTTAACCTTCGATATGGATGATTAGATTGTAAAAATCGCCAATGACAAATATACATTGTCTTCCTTCCGTGTTTTAATTGATGAGCTGCAGTGTTTTCTTCACATATATGACATGCTTTATGACCCTTCCACTAGTGCAGTGAAGGGAAACGACAGCGGTTGTTTTTGAATATACGCTTCGGTTTTAGAACCGCAACATATACATGCAAGGTAAAAAGGTCTGACACTTTAGGTCGCGGTTCCAACCGCAGTAATACATTGAAGGCTACTGCCTCGGTTCTTTAGAAGCCGAAGTAGTAAAGAAGAAAAAACAATGGGGGGAGGGGTTATTACCTCGGTTGAATCGGGGTAATAACTTGGGGATATGACAGCGGTTCTTGCTTGAACCGCAGCCAAAATCCTGTTTTTTTTTTTAATTTTCGTGTAACCTTTGGCCTCGATTTTTCCACAACCGAGGCCTAATCTCCTGCAATTGTTTTTAATAACAGGTCTATTTTTGTGATATCCACTATCAAAAAAATAGACCTGCATATCAAACATTATCATAATAACACAGATTCAACAGATTCAACACAATAGTCAATATTTACATCACATAATCTACAAAGTCTAATAACTATAAATCAACATGTTCTAATGTATTTTAAATCTAATAACTATGAACTATTATATAATCTAACTAAATGTTTTGCAATTGCTTTCCTCAAGAATGTAAGTGGCTTCTCAGGAATTGCAATTGCTTATACAATTAATAAACATTCAAATAATCAATTCAAACATTTAATCACACATAATTACATAGACTCAGCATACATAAAATGAAAACTTTACAAAAAAAGTTTAATAAACACAATAATAGGAACCTGAGAGCATGAAAAAGGAGCCAACAAAAGAGAAGATACGACTACCCAAGTTTTGGAACGCAGCAAAATCATAATACCTACATACAAATACAACAAAATGTAAGTCTCATCATCCAAAATAGTAAAAAATGCAAGAAAATAATAAAAAAACTTATCTAAATAATCCAAAAATACAAGGAAAAAATGAACAAACCATGGTGACGACACAATAATGCTTCAAAACTGATTTTGATAGGTGTAAATGCTTCTAAAATGATTACGAAGGCAACGACGACAATCAAAATCAAGGTTGATCGGTGAGAATGGGCTTGGCGGAGGAGAGCTTTTCAGATCTGGAGAGAGTTCGAACAGTTTCAAAGAGTCAACGAAGACGAAACTGTTCACTCTCTGTAATATTTTTTTAACTTAATCAAATTTAACTACTTCGATTCATTAGAAAACCGGGGTAATAGAGGGGATACGACCTCGATTCCCAACTTAATCGAGGCCTATTCTCCTAAAAAAAATTAAAATTGATCTGAAATAGCAATTTTTTAAATTTTTTTCAATTTTTATGTCGCGGTTCCCTGCCTAACCGAGGCTTATTCTCTTAAATATTTAAAATTTGTTCAGATCAAGGAATAGGTCGCGGTTCCCCTAAGAACCGAGGCCTATTCTTTGATAGTCCGACTCCAAATTTATTTCAGGACTGCTTTGGGGGGAATGTCAGAATTTTGCAGGGACAACAGGCCGCGATTCCCCCCAAAACCGAGGCCTATTCCCTAACGCTCTAACTCCCAATTTATTTTGCAGGGACAATAGGCCACGGTTCCCCTCAGAACCCAAGCTTATTTCCCTGCAAATTCATATCAGGACTGACTTGGCGGGAATGTCAAAATTTTGTAGGGACAATAGGTCGCGGTTCCCCTCAGAACCGAGGCCTATTCCCTTGCAAATTTATTTCAAGACTGCCTTCGGGGGAATGTCAGAATTTTGCAGGGACAATAGGTCGCGATTCCGCTTAGAACCGAGGCCAAAAGGCATATATTGCCACGGTTTTGTTCTAACTGAGGCCTATATTGTCGATATAATTTCAAAAATGGCACCGTGCAATATTATGCTTCAGGTTCTGGTAATTCATAGTGCCATATCCATGTTGTATAACTTCGTATGAAACCATCATGAATTAGATGTTTCGTAATATCGGTTGCATTCCAATTCCTCTCATTCAAACAATTCACATAGGGACATCCAAACTTGACTTCATCATCACTTGTACTCGCATTACGTTGCGGAAACTCTATAAATTCTTCTACTCCTCTCTCGTACTCAGTGTTGATGCGTGGTAGATTAATCTACCCTCGATCCGTACGCATGTTTATTGAAATTGTTTACATAATTTCAATAATCTTGAATGATCACTTTGATCGTTTTTGTATTCAAGGTGTGACCCTATCCTATTCAAGAAGATTGACACCTTTTAGTTTATTAAACATATAAATTTTAAACAACATATCTAAAATTTCACAAAAAGTTTGCCAGCATTTTGCATTGGTCTTCAGGTTACATGAAATGAGAGTAATTATAAATCACAATCAAGTATGCACCCGAAGATCAATACAAAACACAACTGCAAAATTTCATGAAATTGAAGACATGTATATTAAAATTTATATGTATTAATAAACTATGAAAAAGTTATTATTCTTCTTAAACTTTCTAGCCGGACAATTCAAGATTCAATACTTGTAAATTATTATTACCATCTCCTCTTTATTCGTTTGTAAAAAGTACATTTGTTGAAAAAAATCTAAAGATAGTAAATAATTTTTGTATGGAATCTCAAACGGGAAACTAAGATTAATTCACAACAACAAATAATATATTGAAGCAAATAATTCATGATTTCCAACCTTAAACTTTATTTCATCAGCAAATCAACTAACTTAATACAATAACCATTGTATAACCATTATATCAATCTAATCATCAAACAACAAAAACAATATATCAATCTCACAACAACAATTATCAAACATATATCCATTTTAATCACCAAAGAATAATAAAATTTATAATTCTATCTATCACCAATATATCATCTCACAACAATTATTATCAAACAAATATCAAAATTTTATGATCAAAGAACAATGTAATTGCTAGTATTATGACCAATATATCAATCTCCCACCAATTATTATCAATCAAACACAATAAAATACAATCAACCAACCATGATAAAGGGGCGCAAAAGAAATGCGCGAAGGAAATGGAAGTGAAGGCGGAGCCTGCAGCAGTGGAGGCTGAGCGACAGAAGGCTACAGCGACAACAACAGCATGGAGTTGTTGGACGAAGAAGCGGAGGCAGCAACATTAGTCGTTGGAGGCAACAACGTTAGTCGTTGGAGGCAGCAGTGTTAGTCGTTGGAGGTGCAAATGCACAACCCTTGGCGCGAGAGAAATGGAGGCAGCGTACAGCCTTAGCGCGAGAGAAATGGAGTCATTGTGGAGTCCTTGGAAGAAGCAGGGATGGAGGGAGGCACAAAGGAGAAAAATCGTGAGGCGGAGGGAGGCATAGATGAGAGAAATCGCAAGACATCGAGAGAGAAAGAAGAACAATAACTTCATTTTTTGATTTTTAACCTAAGGGCTACTACCTCGGTTATACGAAAAATCGGTGCCTAAACCAACTAACTGCTTCGGTTATGTAGCAAAGCGGTGCATAAGCCATTTTAAAAAATTTAAAATTCATATTATATGCCTCAGGTTATAGATAGACCGAAGCAGAAAGGTCCTACTTCTTTGGGTAGGCACCAACCGGTGCAATATGCATGTAGAGATGTCAAGTCTGGCAGATTATTATGCCCCAGTTCTGAGAACCGAAGTATATAACCACTCAATATTTACGGAAATGCCACCGCGCTTTTCTACGCTTCGATTTTAGTAAAATCGAGACGTATATAACGCGTTAAAAAAGCTTTTTTTACTAGCGAAAGAATCAACTTAAATACTACAACGTCTACGAGAGTAACATTCCTATCTTTTTGTGATAATCATGTTGGTATTTATTTATCTTAAAATCCTTCTGCAATCAAGAGATAAACATTGCTTCATTCATGATTATGTCCAAAAATAAATTATGGATTTAAAGTATGTAAATATTAGAGATCAACTTGTTAATATTTTCACAAAACCCTTAGTTGAAGAAATATTTGAGTTGTTGAAAAATCTTTTGGACATGAAATTTATTGAGTGAATGTTCTAATTCAATATGTCTAGTGCATACATAGAGCATACAGTATAAAACATCATAAGACATATCATCAAGAAATGTCATAATCAATCATATGGTTTAGAGTATTTGCATTCCCTACATGGGTTGAAATAAACATGAGGAAAGCTTGGTCTTGTCTTTTTTTCATGAGTTTTTTTTTTTTGCATAAATATGAGTTTTTTTTTCAATTTCTATCCCAACTCCTCATATCAGGCTAGGAGCTAGGAGTGCTCACAATTATCCATTTCAATCAAAACATATAAGATTTTCCATTCCTTGTGTCTTGTCTTTAATATACAAAATGGAACGATTGAAAGGGGTGAATCATTTAGATGCATAAATTAAGTAGTTATGCCTAACCCTGAACTCCTGACTACACCTAAACATATAATATTTTCATTTCTTTACTTAAGAGTTTTCATTTCTTTATAATTGAAGTAATTATAAAATCTGAATGATTTTTTATAGTGCATCATTGGCATAAAGTCCCATATGTTTTAGAGAATTGTGTTCATCGGAGGAGTTAATAACTGCATCTTACAAAGAATGCAAGGTTCTTCACAAACATCTTCTTACTTGTATTTAGCTTGATTGTTATGTGTTGTTTAGGGCTAGAAGTGACTGAAGAAAAGTTTTCGAGTATATGATTGTGTTGGTTTTCTATAGAAGGAATATATCTTTGGATTTCTTGAAGTAAAGACCATAATTCAGTGGCTTGCATCTTGTTAAGGTAATTTTATATTTTTAGCCATCACTGTATCAAGTAATTTTAGGACCACCTCTTACTTAAGAAAAAGTTGATGCTATGAATGCTAATTGCTCTTTGTTATGGTTTTCTTATTAAAGAATCTTTTGATGAAGTTCATTTTGTAAAATTAATTCTAATTAGAATTAAGTTTGAAGGGGAAAAAATTATGATTGAGTGTTTTTTATTTTTATTCTAAGAGTGTGTTAGTAGTAAAAATCATATAGAGTATTTGGTTAGCTACTTTGAATAATTTTAACTTAAAAGTAAACATGAGATTAAATATGTGAAAATTGATGTATATCTATGTTAATTGATATTTTATCATGAATTTATATAAGTCGAGTTGATTATGGAAGTAACAACTTTAAGATATGTGAGACAATTATAAACCGAATTAAACTACTCTTTTGTGATTGCACCATTGAAGATGTTCTTGCTAATTAAAGAAAACACGATATTTTTGGGTGGAGGTTTGTTTTGGATCAAAATCATTTTTCTATTCCATTAGATCAAAATCATTTAACATCTCAGGAAAAAAGAATGAATGCAGCTAATTGAATAAGAAAGATGCAGAGGAATGATTCCTCTTATAGGCATAGATGTCTTGAGGATATGTTAGAAGATGTCAGCAAGGGCAGATGATGTGGAAGCCTAATAAAGTGTTTGAAGAGGGAGCTTCTTAGGTCTTTGTTGGGTGAAAAAGAGGAAAACAAATGATAGGGATCTAATGAAACTGAATGGAAAGATACTTGGCTTCCTAAGGATATTGTTCCAATTAACTTTTATTCAAACCTGTCAGTGCCAATCATATAAATCAGCCTTATATATTGCTTATATAGAATTTGCTTATGATTAGGGTGAATCTTAAACTTCCCTACACGTTCTAGGCTTCATATGCTTTTGTTTTAAACTTCCAAATCCCATAAAAGATAAACTGCAGGATTATCCTTTTTATGTTGCTATGAGATACTGGTAAGAAATAGGACAGATAAACACTCAGTTTCAGACCCACCACCCTTTCTTCTTTGCTTCAAACTCAGAAGGCCTTTCTTCCTCTAAATTTTCCACATCAAAAGAGATGAGTTTCTTGTCTTTAAGAGGGTTCTTTGTTTTAGCCTGTGTTGGGATTTTAGCTTCTCAACCAGGCATGGCTTTTGGCCCAATAAGCAAACATCTTGGTCTAAGATGGGATCAGAGGCAATCACCACTTGCTCAAATAGTTTGTGTCCTAAAGGTTGTTACAATGGAGGACTTGCAATCACAATTGGATTTGGCACCTCCACCTTCATTGACATTTGATCCTTATCAATGAAACAAAAGGACGATTCGAAAAGGACATTGTATGTACATTAATGTAATATTTGGATTTAATATATAGTTTCATGTATAAATGATGTATTAAATATTATTAGACAACTTAATGTTTGAAATGAATTTTATTTTGTTAGTTCAATTGAATTTGTTCATTTCAAGCTATATTGATTATAAATTGATTGGATGAGATGATATTACATGAATATGATTATAATTTCATTGGATCTCAATAGTAATAACTAATTTTTTTTAAAAAAAAAACATATATTATGACGTACTAAACAATATACATCATTATATATTGATTCTGAAAATCATGTATTATAATGTATATTATGACGTACTAAACAATGTACATCATAATATATTATTAAACATATTATGATTGGTAAAAATATCTACGTCATAATACACAACATATTATAATAGGTAAACACATCTATGTCATAATACGTTTCGCTAATTATGACTGATAAAAGAAAGTTTGTCATAATAAACTGCGCATATTATGACTGATTTAAAAAACTACGTCATAATATGTTCAAGCTATTATGACGTAATTTTTTGTTACGTCATCAAATGTGCAAGCTTACTATAACGTCCAAAACTATGAGTAAATACGTCATAATATATCATTTTTGTACGTCATAAAATATGATTTTTTCACTAATGTGTCCAAATGGGGAGAAAGATCTCGTTATTGTATGTAGTTTTGGCTATCATCAAGAAAGAGAGATTTCTCATCAAATAATAAAAATTTTAAATTATCAATGAATTTTATCGATAAAAAATTTGTCAGTAAAATTTGTATTGTCAATAAATTTATATACAAAATATATCGACATAAACAAATTTATCAATAAATCAAATTTAAATATGAATTTATTTCTTTTAGTAAAATTATATAAGTAATTTCAAGAATTTTCATAGTGATATTAAAATAAATGAGGAGAAAACTATAAATTTATAGGAATATGCTTATATTTAAGCTTATGAATACTTTTCTTTTCCTATTTTTATACTTTTTAAATAATGAGGTTAATGTGGTACTATTTGCTAGTAACGTTGTATTGATTAACAATAGAGGACATAATTGACATTTGTAGGTTATATTTTTCCAAGATTAAAAAGTGTTTTCGATTAGGTTGATTGTTTGAAAGAAGTTTGAGGAGATTTAGAGAGTGAAATTTTGTTCGATGACAGATTTTTGCAATTTCTAACATATTGATAATTGGTAAATTCAGTTTTTTTTTTAAATTACATACAAAATGTTGTCGTTGATTTTGTTATAACAAAAGGTGAAAAGAACTTGGTCCCACATATCATATCTAGCATATACATATACAAAATGATACAATAGACATCTATACGAGGAGTCACTTGAAATATTATTTAAGGAGACTTTATTTACACGCTTGCAAGCGATAAAATTGTTTTAGTCATTTCTATGGCACTAAGAAAATCTTTTTGTGTAGTATCAGAACATTTCATATCCTTAACAATCATAAGTAGAGCCACTATGAATGCGTAGTCCACGTTGGGATATATACCGAAACTTTGAAGCCACCATTATTCTCAACCTACATTTAAGACAGAAACATGCATATATTATTAGCCTAATATGTTCAAATTTTACAAATTATGAAAAACTTGCATCTAACATAATTAGTTGTTATATACTTGGGCTACAATGGTAGGAGATTCCCCGACATAAACACTGGACGAGCGTTTACTTTCATAAATGATCACTCTAAAGTCACTTTTCTCTTCGTCTCGGTTGTTTGCAAGGAACACGTTTAGTTTAGTAATTCCAGACGGAATCGTTGACGATTTTCTTCACCCGAAATAGAAATTTAGATGAATCACTGCTTCCACTGCTTCCGCGTTTGCTCCCACGACCTCTCGTCTCCTCCTCTCCGTGTGGTGACCACCGTTTATCGTCGTCGTCTCCTCCTTTCCGGTGTCCTCTTGCGTGTGCCTCTGCTTCGCGTCTGCCTCTGCTTCCATCTGTGTCTGCCTCAGCTTTGGTGGTTGCGTCTGCCTCTGCTTCCTTCTCCGTCGCCGGTGCCGGTGCTTCCATTTCAATCGCGGATTTCATTCTCGCCAATTTGCTGCCACGCTCCCAGGTAATTGATCCTAAAACTTTCTCCATCTTCATTGCTTGTGTAATTTGTGGTATTGATATAGAAACTTTGGCATGAAAAACAGTACTAAATTCACCAAATTAATTCATTGCTTGTGGTTAAGTAATCAAAATTAAGGAAAAAATAGAAAATGTTTTACGTGTGGTATGAGATAAATATGAGAGTTATTTTAATGTGTAGATTATTATTGCTAGTGTAGAAAAATGAGATAAATATGAGAGTTATTTTAATGTGTAGAGTATTATTGCTAGTGTAGAAAAATTTATTCGTGATAAACTTCATTTAGTAAGGATATATATTCTTCAAATCTTATGATATGCTTGAATATATTGTTTGTTACTGTGAATTAACCTTAGTTTCCCGTTTAAGATTCACTACAAAAATTATTTACTATCTCCATATTTTTTTAACAAACATACTTTTTAGAAATGAAAATAAAGGAGATGGTAATAATAATTTACAAGTATTGAATCTTGAATTGTCCGGTTGGACAGTTTAAGAAGAGTAATAACTTTTTCATAGTTTATTATCACATATCAATTTTAATATACATGTCTTAAATTTCACGAAAATTTGTCGTTGTGTTTTGTATTGATCTTCGGGTGCATATTTGATTGTGATTTATAATCACTTTCATTTCGTGTAACTTGAAGACCAATGCGAAATGCTGGCAAAATTTCGTGAAGATTATGATATGTTTAATAAACTAAAAAAAGTGAATCTTCTTGAATAGGATAGGGTCACACCTTGAATACAAACACGATCAAAGTGATCATTTAAGATTATTGAAATTGTGTAAATAATTTCAGTAAACATGTGTACGGATAGAGGGTGGATTAATTTACCACGCATCAGTACTGAGTACGAGAGAGGGGTAGAAGAATTTATAGAGTTTGCGCAACGTAATGCGAGTACAAGTGGTGATGATGAAGTCAAGTTCAGATGTCCCTGTGTCAACTGTTTGAATGGGAGGAAGTTGAACGCAACTGATATTAGGGAACATCTTATCTATGATGGTTTCATACGAAGTTATACAACATGGATATGGCACGGCGAATTAACAGACTTTCCAACTGTCTCTCAACTGAAAATGTTTATGATTCCACAATGGATATAGAAGATCAAGCCGAAGAAAACAACTTAGAGGACATGATCCATGATGTTGGTGTAGAAGCTTTTGCCCAAGCGCATGTGTATGAAACAATGTCCACTGATGCGGAGACTCCTTTGTATGCGAGTTCAACTAAGTTCACACGATTGTCAGCGGTGTTAAGGCTCATGAATTTAACGGCGAGCAACGGATGGAGTGATAAGAGTTTTACAGAATTGTTGTCGTTGTTGAATGAAATGCTGCCAGATGGAAATACGTTACCCAATCGTAATTATGATGCAAAAAAAATTCTTTGTCCGATGGGTATGGAATATAAACGGATACATGCATGTCCAAATGATTGCATATTATATAGGAATGAGAATGAAGTTTTGATAAAGTGTCCAAAATGTGGGTTATCACGATACAAGTCAATAAACAACGGTGAAGATGGTGGTCACACAGAAAAGAATGATTCTGCTTTGAAAGTAGTTTGGTACCTTCCACTAGTTGCCAGACTTAAGCGTTTGTTCGTGAATCCCAAAGACGCTAAAAACCTAAGATGGCATGCTGATGAGAGAACAACTGATGGGTTGCTTCGTCATCCAGCTAATTCAAAGCAATGGAAAATTATTGATCAAGAATTCCCCCAATTTGGTGAAGAATGTAGAAATCTACGGTTTGGCTTAGCTACTGATGGAATGAATCCATTTGGTAATTTAAGTACCAATCACAGTTGTTGGCCCGTTATACTGATAATTTATAACTTATCTCCTGGATTGTGCATGAAAAGAAAGTATATGATGTTGTCAATGCTGATATCTAGTCCAAAGCAGCCTGTAAATGACATCGATGTTTATCTAAGGCCACTAGTTGAAGACTTGAAGTTGTTGTGGGCTGATGGGGTTGAAATATTTGATGCCTTTGCATAAGAAACTTTCATGATGCATGCCATGTTATTTTGCACCATTAATGACTTCCCAGCTTACGGTAATTTGTCAGGGTACAGTGTAAAAGGTCATAAAGCATGTCCTATATGTGAAGAAAAAACTGCAGCTCAACAATTAAAACACGGAAGGAAGACAATGTATATGCGTCATCGACGATTTTTACAATCTAATAATCCATATTGAAGGTTAAAGAAAGCATTCAATGGAGAACAAGAGAAAGACAATGCACCCATTCCACTTACTGGACTTGAAGTTGCTGAGAAAGTTAATAGAGTACAACATGTATTTGGGAAAACGTCGAAGAAGTCTTCTGTAACGACCCCTTGGAAGAAGAAATCAATATTCTTTGATCTTCCATATTGGTCAAAGTTAGATGTTAGACATTGCATAGATGTCATGCATGTTGAGAAAAATGTTTGTGATAGCTTGATTAGTACACTACTAAACATCCAGGGAAAAACAAAAGATGGAGTGAATGCGCGTTTGGATTTGGTTGACATGAAGATCCGAGAAGAGTTGGCACCAAGAGAGATTGGTAAATGTACTTATTTGCCCCCTTGCATGTTACACAATGTCCAAACAAGAGAAGATAAGTTTTTGTCTTTGTTTAAAGAGTATCAAGGTACCACAAGGATACTCTTCAAATATCAAGAGCTTAGTGTCAATGCAGGACTTAAAGCTTGTTGGACTGAAGTCTCACGATTGCCACGTCTTAATGCAACAGTTGTTACCAGTGGCAATTCGTGGAATTTTGCCCAAAAAAGTTAGGCTGACCATAACTCGATTGTGATCATTTTTCTCGTCAATTTGTAGTAAAGTCATCGATCCTACAAAGTTAGATGAACTTCAAAGCGAAATTATCATCATCTTGTGTCAACTAGAAATGTTTTTCCCTCCATCCTTTTTTAACATCATGGTGCATTTACTTGTTCATTTGGTCAGAGAAATAAAGTTGTGTAGACCAGTATACTTAAGATGGATGTACCCTATTGAGTGTTATATGAAGATTTTGAAAGGGTATGTCAAAAATCAATATCGTCCAGAAGGTTCAATGATTGAAAGATATATTGCTGAAGAAAGTATTGAGTTTTGCTCTGAGTATATGACTAAAGAAAATCCGATAGGAGTCCCTCGGACATCATGGTTGAGTAGATATTCTACAAGTAAAAGCATCCGAGGTGTGAATGTGGTGACGAAAAGTTGTGAAGAATTAATGCAAGCACATCTGTACATATTAAACAACACAGATGAAGTGATCCCATTTTTGGAAGCACACAAAGTCGTTGTAAAGGACAACTATCCACGACAATCAGAGAAATGGCAGTTGATGGAGCATAACAGAACATTCTTGTCCTGGTTCAAATCTGAAGTTTCGAAATAATCACGGTCCTCTAAGACTTTGTCGTGGTTAGCAAATGGCTTGAAGTTTGATGTTGTATGTTGTACAGGCTACGAAATTAATAATTGCACATTCTATACAAAGACTTTGGATGATAAAAGCACAATACAAAATAGTGGCGTCAGTCTAGAAGCTGAGTCGCTACAGTTTTCCACATCTAAAGATCAAAATCCTATAGTTGGATCCATGAGATACTATGGTAGAATTGAAGAGATATTTGAAGTTGATTACACTAAGTTTTCCGTTGCACTCTTCAAATGTAAGTGGGTAGACAATAAGAGTGGTGTCAAAATAGATGAATCTGGTATGACACTCGTTGATTTTCGAAAGGTTGGTTATAGAGACGAACCGTTCATCATGGCATATCAAGCAAGTCAGGTTTTTTATGTCAAAGATCCTGCTTCTGACCATTGGTATGTTGCTCTCCAAGGAAAAAGGCAAATTGAAGATAAAGAAGAGAATCTAAGTAATATTCATATCACTGACAACCATCCATTTAAAACGACAATAAATTTGGATGACGACCCTCTAATTGGTGATATACAAGCAATACGTGAAGATCACAATGAGGGAATATATATATGACCAATCCATATGATTATGTATGAATTTCATGTTTGTGTAAATATTTATGGCTTTTGTTAAATAATATATGTTATTTTATAAGTGTTTTATTTATATTTCATCTTATTTATTGTGACAGATATATGGCTGAGTCACCTCATTCGTCAGGCGATGAAGTCCCCACCACTTCTAGACGGACGAGAGGAGCAACGAGGTTACGACAACTTATACTTAGAAGAAATGCAGGTGAGAGGACACCTATCATTATTGACGTGGTCACTCGAGTTGCATCTGGCCCAAATGCAGATGTATTTAGGTCTTACATTGGGGTATTAACACGTGATCGTATCTCTATACTTACTCCATCCTTTGACCATGTTTCTAAGGCTGATTGGAATCTCATCTGGCAAGATCTATTGGTAAGTTAAGCAATATTTCTCCAAATTCTATATTCATTATATTGATAAATCTGTATTGTGATAAGGTTATTACTTTCTTTGTTGCAGATAACATTTAATATGCCAAACATCTAGAGCTTAAGGAATAGGGTTTAAGACAAAATTGACATCTAGATATATATTTGGACCAAAAAGTAATGAAAATCCATGTTCTAAATATTCAGCAATTGACGAAGAAACATGGCGTCAGTTTGTAGAGCTTCCTTCATCCGAGGCGTGGCAGGTAAGTGCAGTAAAACCATTCAATTCATCATTCATAATTCTCTACTATGACAATTGTTTCATTTTGTCACAGGAAAAAAGGTCAAAAACATAGGGAATAAGCGCCCAGAATAAAAATCCACACTTACTGTCTCGTGGTGGTCAAAAACATAGGGAATTCTTGCCACAACTATTGGACGACCTGAGCACCCAGGACGGGTGCGTGGTGCTGGGACTGGCATAGGCATACGACAGTTTTTTGGGTCTTCCTCTCGTCCATATTCATACGAAAAGATGAAGGAGGAAATAAGAAAAGAGATGACGCAGGAGATCACAAAGAAGGTTCGAGCAGAGTTGTATGATGAAGTTGCTGAAATGGTTGCGCGCCAGTTCCAGCAGCATTATGAGGATTATGGCAATCATCCTCCACCATCTCCTGTAGCGGAACATGTTGTGCCCCCTACAGGTAAGGTTATTTATTTCTTGTTACTAATTTACTTTTTGCATAAACTAACATTTAATTTGACAGGTAGAAGCGGTAAAGGAAGTTGCTCAGCTGCCGGTGCCCCAAGGGATGACATGGATGACACTCGTCCATGTTAGTTATATATTTTCTCTGATACTGGGACCATGCTAGTGGCTCGTGGTACAGTTAATGAGACAACCACTGTAGTGCATGGTGTACAGCTTGCAGAAGATGAGGTCAAGGTCACGGTGGATGAAGTTGTCATAGCGGATGTCGTTCTTCCTGTGCCTACAGATGAGTTCTTCACTGTGGAAGAAGCATTTAAGTCCTTTGTCGCCTGGCCTAGACATTTGGTTGGTGATATATATACTTCTCATTTTTAATATTTACTTCTAATTGACGTTATAACATAACCATTTTTGCATTTAACAGCAGATAGGTCAAGAGGGAAGTCCTACATCGAAGAAGACTCATTTATCTGAGGATGACCCTCTTGGTGCGTTAGACGAGCTTGCTAAAATCATTTCAGATGTGCCGATGATTGCACACTGGGATTCTACTACATTTGGAAGAGAAGCTCAGATCCCATTGTACTTGCATCATCAAGATGTTAGGGAGCTTGCGTCGGGTAGAGAAGAAATTAATATTACACTCATTCAGTTGTGGATGATGTAAGTTTATGAAAACTTTTATATATAATTCTATTTTATCAACTTATATTAGATTATTTCTTCATTTTAGGTATATGTTTGATGTTAGTAACAAGAAGGGGTTCAATGATGTATATGGGTTCATTGACCCCTCTATGACTCATAAAAGAAATAAATTTGATGATATCCAGACATACATCACCACCTGCTTTGGAATGGGGAAGGAGATATATTTTCTCCCTTATATACATGGGTAATTGAAGTTTGTTAACTTCAACACATTCATTTATTAATTTTGGAATATGATTTATAAGTTATTAGCAATTTCAGGTGTCATTGGCAGCTACTTGTGATCTCCATACCGGAGAACACTACTGTCTGGTTTTGTTCATTGCAGAAGTCTCCTCCTAGCCCTCTTAGACATGTAGTAGATTGGTAAGAATCTCAATGTGTGGAATTTTTTGTTATATAAATGTATGCTAAAGGAATTTTTTTCAATAGTTCCCTTGCAACACATGATGTTATCTGGGAGATCTACTGTTACAGCTAAAAAACTTGCATGGGTTGCCCTTAAGGTTTGGTATTTTAGTCCATACTTTGTTACATTTGGTTCCATTCAAATGATGTTACTTAACATTTTATAATTATGATGATATATTGTACTGTAATAGACAAATGGGGTCATATGAATGTGGTTACTACGTTATGTTTTGGATGATGACCATCATTCGTGCACATTACACCACTGGATGGGAAACGGTAATATTTAGGTTTGAATTTTATTTTCTGTATATTTGGATTTCATATACACTAATTGAAATCATTGTGTTTCATGCAGAGATTTAATAGGACTGCTCCAATTCCAGAGAAGTCAATTCAACTTGTGAGGAAAACACTTGCTAAATATGTAATTCATTTATATAATAGTATGCATTAGATATTAGATTATAGTAAGTTCTAAGTTTATGATTCTAAGTTGTTTTATGCTTTTCTACATTATTATAAGTTTAACATGTACATTGCATTGATTTATGCTTGAAACTTGATTTATGATTACATTAGATTGATTTATGCTTCTAAGAACTTGATTTATGATTCCATTCAATATATTTATGTTTTAATATAATTTTGATTTAAAATATACGTTTGTGCATTATTATGGACTGTTCTACTATAAAAATATATGCAGGTATGTTTCTGTAGTTGGGAATGTTGCAGAAACAGACATCATTTTAAAAAAAACGTACTTATATGCCTCGGTTCAAGTCATAACCGAAGTCGAAAGACCACTTACGGCCTCGGTTATGGTCACACCCGAAGCAGAATGTGTTGCGCATGAGAACAAAAAAAAGAGTCTACTGCCTCGGTTCAGGCTACAACTGAGGTAGTACAGTGGGACTTACTGCCTCAGTTACAAGGAACCGAGGCATAAAGTTCTACGAAAAAAAAATTAAAAAAACAAAAAACTTTACTGCTTCGGTTAAGGCTGAACCGAGGCCAAATCCTCTCTTTTTATGCCTCGGTTCCCAATTGAGACCAAAAGTATTATACTTTTTGCCTCGTCTGAATATGCCTCGGTTCAGAAACCGCTGCCTATAGACAAAAATAACCGTTGTCGTTTCCCCTGACTGTACTAGTGAGGTATCATTAATATAAAAGAGACAATCATCCTTCTCACTGTAAGCGACTCCTTTCTCAGTATTAATTTGTATACTGACAGGGTGAGGAACACAATATGAAGGATTGATAACTGAGACTTTGTTTTCCATTGGAGACTTATGGAACTGATGGACAAATTTGTTAGCACCAAAATATGATGTCACAAACTTGTTTCACAATCGGCAAGTATGACCGAATCGTTCAAGTAATAAAACTTGGTAAGACCAAGTATCGTTCTTCCCAAAGGACTCACGGCCTAGTTTAGTTATGTGATTTGTTGATTAGCTAGGACTTACAAACGAAATATTTAAAGTTTAATATGCAAAGACGAAAATAAACATGTATGCATGAATTTGATCAATGACAAAGACTAAAGATAAACACTTTCAATGGAAATATGAATGAATATGTTGTTGGGGGTCAATTTCATCTCATCCACTCTCATATATTTTAGGAATTCAACATTCAAATCATCATTGTTAATGCCACTCTCTAATGTACCATTCTAGATGGCTTTTCCCTAATCAAATAGTTCATACAATTCCTAGCATTCCTAATGATTAGTTCATGACTGCAGGAGCTTAAAGGCAACCAATATAATGTTGTCAGTAAAATATTGGGAGAAATTCCCCGGATCTAGACTTCCCCGTATGTGTCCGTATCGACAAAACCAATAATCATGCATTAGAATGAGTTAAACAATGCAAGCATTGAGCAAAGAGGAAAAACCCTAACTAATGATGAAAGAAAGCATATGTCTTAATTCAAAGATGTACTCAACAAATCCATATATGAGAGCTTCAAGAGATTACATTGATTCCCCAACAAACATACAAGGTTTAGTTCACCATATTCATGGTGAACCTAGATGAATTACAATGAAAGAATGAAAGAATAAACCCAATAAAAGTGGAGAGGTAGCCTGAGCATCCAAGATCCTCCTTCAAAGGGGTGGAAGAGAGAGTGTTTGCCTCGTTTCTGCCAAAGATACTAATCCCAAGGACGTACAAGCCCTTATATACTAATCTAGAGTTACAAAAGATTACAAAAGCCCAAGCCCAAAAAGTGCCGCTCAGCGGTAAATACCGCTCAGCGGTGATTGCGCGTCACATTTCTTCCCCTCAGCGGCCATTTTGCCCCTCAGCGTGACTCCCGCAACCTCCTGAGTGCCGCTCAGCGGTAAAATGCCGCTGAGCGGTGCCTTTGTCTTCTCTTTTTGCACTCTTTCTTGTCTTTTCTAATGTCACTTCTCTCCTTCTTCACTCTTTTCACTAAATTCACCTTAAAACCTGCACAAAAACACTTAAATCAAGCATAAACCTGTCCAGCTCTCTTATTTATGAAAATATAGATAAACTGCATGATTTCAAGCTAGTTTTTAAGTCTAAAGGTTGCTTTTAGTATCAATATTAAGCATGAAAATAACAGTTTTTCAACTGTTATCACAACCCCAAACTTAGAACTTTGCTTGTCCTCAAGTAAACAAGATGTAACTCAATCTCCAACCAATTCATATGATGGTTCACTCATTCAAAAATTCTCTTTTCAAGATAAGTAACAACTTCACTCAAACTTATGACCAAGAGTTCAATCAAGATGTGCACATGCTTTAGTATTCACAAAGTCATTTAAGTTCCAACAAATGCTATTTTTCATGAATGATCAATCAATTAAGCATGGATGTTCATGTGCTTATGGAATATTTCCTCACTAGGTAAAGTGTTTCACTTAACACACAAGTGTATAAGAGGTAAAGTGTTTCACTCATTCACTCCACTATCACAATGTCACATGAATCAACTTTGCCTTTCATTTTACCACAATCAAAAACATTCACAAGCATGCATCATCACAAGGACTTTTCAATGGCTTATAATGTGGCTGGGCTAACAAGAAAATTGGTTTTTCTGGATCACAAAATCCTTGAGTTAAGAGAATCATAACAACACAATTTTTCTTATTCTTCCCAACTTGCCTTTGCATTTGCATTGAGCTTTGCTTCGTTTTCTTTTCTTTTCTTTTTGTTTGCATATTCTTACTTTTTAGCTCTTAGCTCAATGCTTTTCCTTTTTCATGTTTCCCCAATAACCCCAAACTTGAACATTTAACAATACCACACAAGATCTTCTACTTAACTCAAGGTAAAGATTTTCAATCAAAGGTTTTCAGTGTATATTCAAGGCTAAGGGTTCAAAGGATAGAACACAAAGTGTTCTCTTTTAGTGGGCTAACTTTATGAATTTGGCCAATAAAAAGGGTTCCAACAAATGGCCTTGATCACATGATGCAAAACAAGCAATTGATTCAATCATAGAAAACCTGGGCAAAATCATTCATGCTTTCAAAGTAATAGCATTCAATCAATAACAACTCTGGAGCTCAAAACCTCACATATAAGCTCATTCACATTTGACATACACATCCTGCTTAATTTCAAAACCACAATCATGATATCATGCATTTGTTCACAAAGCTTGTGAATCACCTGTATAAGCATTTTAATGTGCACATCATCTCCACATCAATCAATCAATAAGCATCATCAAGCATTACTTATCACACAATCACAGTTAATAGCAAACCATCATAAAAAACAGGTGTTCAATAGAGTACATCAAACCCTAATCTAAAAACAAAAACAAATAAGTCCAGAAAACTTAAACCACAAAAGCATAATCATATGATAGCATTCATCAGTAAATGCTATCTCAGCTCCTCATCAGTCTGAGCTGTCCTCTGTATCTTCCTCTTCCTCTTCATCATCATCTTCATCAAATGCATCCTCCTCCTCAGCTTCATCTTCTTCCATGTCTCGAGCTGAAGCTTCAGCTGCTTCAGCTCCTCCATGCAATGGTTCTTCTGGCCAAGCTACCACGTTATGGAATTCATCCATAGTCCATCTGTGTGCTGGAGGGGTATCATACATCCCCACTATCATCTCAGCTGTGGCCACCTGCCCTCTATGGATGGACTGCAACTGAGCACCTATAAGAGACATATACATGTCCCTCATCTGGAATGGCTCTGCCTCATGAGTATCAGCAGATGTCCTGCTCTGTGCTGGCCCTCTCTCTCTACGAACCTGGCGTGGTGGAACTGGCTGAGCTGCCTGCTCACCTCCACAGTACTGTCTGTAATAGGCCTCATCTATAGCTTTTCTTGGCCTCTCAAATGGTGGAACAGAAGTGTCCACCCCAGCTTGTTTGCAAAGGTGAGTGATCAAAGAAGGATGTCCCAGTGGTGCCTTGTTGTTTGAAGTGTTAGCACACACACTAATCTCATCAGCTATCACCTGCCCAATATTAACATTCAAATTCCTGATAGCACAGTAGATGAATAGTGCCCTGCTGAGAGTGATATCTGACACATGTGAGCATGGCTGAATGTTGGCATGAGAAAATGCCATCCAATACTTTGCAAGAGGAGTCAAATCTGTCCTCCTAATGTTAACCACTGCTCCAGATCTATTTCTTTGAAAGTGTCCTCCAGGTATGCACAACACTCTCTCCACATCCTCAAAATCAGCACCTTCCTCCATGCTAAGAGCAAACTGGCATTGCTCACCAGCCCACACAGTATCCAGGAAGTTGTTGATGGAATCAGGATCATACCTGATAGCATGGCCTCTGACATAGCCCAAATAATTCTCAGCTGGATAGTCACCAATCTTCTTTGCATTGGTATAGAATTCCTTAACTACAGCTATGTTGGCAGGTGCTGGATAAGTGGCTAGCTTCCCCCAATCATTCCCTAACACTTGCTCTCCAAATTGAGGAGCAAAGTTAGGTATCATTCCAACTTTTCTCTCCATTAGAAGTCTCCTGTCCTGAACCACCCTAAAGTGCTTCTCATGTTTCCTAGAGAGGAACCTGCCATTATGGGGCTGCTCTGGTTCCTTTTCCTTCCTCTTGGTTGCCATGGTTTTCAATCTCTTTCCTGAAGAGGATGCCATTCCTGCATTCAAACACAAATCCAAAACCACAGAACATGATGTTAATCATTAGTAAACACAGAACACAACTCCTTTCGAAGCTAAATCACCGCTGAGGGCCAGAATTTCCCCTCAGCGCCACCAGTGCCTCATTCAAACACGCAAAAACCAGAAAAAACCAAGTCTGGCAGAGTGCCGCTCAGCGGTAAATACCGCTCAGCGGTGACCTGCAGATTTTTGCAAATTTCGTTTTAAAGCTTTCCTAACTCCACCCAAATGCAATTTTCAGTTTTCCAGTACATAATCAAGCAGTTTAATCGGTTCAAACATCAAATATATCATCAAATCATGCATAGAAATCAAAACCCCTAAATATTCATGCTTTGACAATCACATTCAAACTCAAGAACCCTAGAATGAACAAAATGCATTTTACTTACTTGGGTGGAGATGCTAGATGATATGAGAATGCTTCCAAACTAGAATGCTCTCTTCCAACCCCAAACTTTGATGTCACACTAGTGTAAAAGTGAGTGGAAGAGAAATTTTCTAAAGAGGGAAGAGTAGAAAGATGTGGGAAACCTAGGAGAAAATATGTGGAAGTGTTTGTGCAGAGGAGGGCTTGAAAGAATGTAAAAACGCGCAGCTTAGGGTTTAAAAATACCCCAATGGGCTCGGGTTCCGCTAAGGGGAACTTAAGCCCATCTGCGATAGTACCGCTCAGCGGTAATTACCGCTCAGCGGCACTTTCGTGATGTGCCCTTCTCCTTCTTTTCTTGACCTACGTGCCTTCCTAGCATACCCCTCATAGGTTCCCTGCAATTCAATGTTAAAAATGCTTATGCAAACCCTAATTAAAATAAAACAAACAAAAACAATCAATCAACTGGGTTGCCTCCCAGGTAGCGCTTGTTTAACGTCACGAGCCTGACCCAAAATCCACCAATACCCATCAGTAGGTGTTTCAAACTTACCAGCACCCATCAGTAGGTGCAAAATCTTCTCACCAACACCCATCAGTAGGTGTTAAAAACCTAGTATCCTTCAGTAGATACTTAACCACCTAGCATCCTTCAGTAGATGCTAGATCCAACAAAATAATGTCCAGAATAATGTTCACAGTTTAAAAATTACAAAACCAATATCAAAATTAAAAGTTTGTAGATCCACTGGGTTGCCTCCCAGCAAGCGCTTCTTTAACGTCACTAGCTTGACCCAATAAAGCTCACGTTCCATCTTCTTTATAGTTGATGTTATCTTTCCACCAACTTATCAACTGCTTCCTTAGGACTGTTTTGGATTCTCTAGAATATGGAGACTCTATCTCTATCATCTCCTTCTCTTTAAAACCTTTTATAACCCACAACTTGTTCTTGAGTCTTACAGGTGTGCCAAGTTGGAGTCCTCTTTTTTTCCAGTCTCTAGGAACTTCTTCTCCTTTTCCAATCTCTTCTACCTTGGGTACCTGAAAATACAAACAATGGTTATCAGAAACCTTAAGATTTTCATTTTTACCTCTAGTTATGGGTGCATCTCGAAATGCAACTTTATAACTGGCTTCTTCCTCCTTTGCTTGTATCTCATCTTTGAAAACATCCACCACCACTCTCTCCCCTCTGTCTTGGAGCACCACTATACCTTCATTAACATCTATGATAGCCCTGGCCGTTTTCATAAACGGTCTTCCCAGTATGAAAGGTATCTTTTCGTTCTCCATCTTCATCACCACAAAGTCTGCCAAAAACTGAAGTTTGCCAACACAAACTACAATGTCTTCTGCAATCCCACATGGCTCCTTTGAAGATCCATCAGCCATTACCAGATTAACCTTTACAGGTTTTATTTTAACATGGCCAATTTGCTCCAATAGAGAATAAGGCATCAAGTTAACACTTGAGCCTAAATCAAGGAAAGCTTTATTTACCTTTTTCTTCCCTATAGTGCAAGGGATAGAAAAACTACCTGGATCAGCTGCTTTTGGTGGGAATGACTCTTTCTTAACAGTTATACACTTTTCTTCCTCATCATCTCTACGTTTTCTTTTTGTAGAGGGTCCTTCATCAGACTTTGTGTAAACTGCTATTTTCTGTAGAATTTGTTCCCAAGGAGCTTCATTATCAATCATTCTGAATAAGTCTGTGAAATCCATTGGTTTCTCCTGATTTGTTAGAAAAGGAAAAGTGTCCTTTCGTTCTTCTTCTCTTCTCTCTTCTGTTTCATCTTCTTCTAACTCAATAACCTCTTCATTTACACTCTTGACCACTTTGCACTCTTCTCTGGGGTTAACCTCAGTATTAGCCCCAAAGTTTCTGTGTGGTCTTTCTTCCAACTGCTTAGTAATCTGACCCATCTGAATCTCCAAATTCTTTATAGCAGCTTCAGTGCTCTTTTGAGAAGATTCAGTTTTCTGTATAAATTGCTGAAGAGTTTCTTCCAAACGTGTTGATCTTTCATTAAGCATAGATAATTGTTGCCACACGGTTGGTTGCTGCTGCTGCTTATTATATTGATTAACCTGCCCAGTTTGTCCTTGGCCAATACTTGGATGTGGTTTCCAACCCTGATTATAATTGCCTTGACGGTATGGAAACTGATTAGCCATGAAGTTAACATCCTCCACAGCTTCCACAGGAAAAGCACATTGGCCATTGATGTGATCTCCCCCACATAATTCGCACAACTGGGTTTGTACCTGTGCAGCAGATTTTAACTCTTTAGGTAATGAAGCAAGGGTTTTGGTCAGAGTCTCCAGCTGTTGAGTTAGAATTTTATTCTGTGCTAGCAGAGCATCATGGGTTTGTAATTGAAGAACCCCTTTCTGTTGCATAAGGGCGCCTCTTTCATTGTGCAGTTCATTATCACTTGTAGCCATATTTTCAATGATTTCAGTTGCTTCCTCTGGAGTTTTCCATTTAATATTGCCTCCAGCTGAGGCATCCAGCATCATCTTGGTTTGTGAACCAAGCCCTCCAAGGAAAGTTAAGACTACTTCTTGATCTTCAAAACCATGCGTGGGAGTTTTACGTAACAAGCTTTTATACCTGTCCCATGCATGTCCCAGTGATTCTTCCATGCCCTGCTTGAATGAAGATATCTCTTGCTTTCCTTTAGTCACCTTAGATTGTGGGAAGTATTTGTTTAGAAACTTTGTAACCACTGCTTCCCACTCTGTGAAACTTTCTTCCGGAAAAGAGTTCAACCAAAGCTTAGCATTGCCTCCCAATGAGAAAGGAAACAAGCTAAGTTTGATTGCTTCGTCTGGCACCCCATTAATCTTGACTGTATTGCAGATCTCATTAAAGGTAGTAAGGTGCTCATATGGGCTTTCATGTGATAACCCATTAAATTGATTACTCTTCACCAGTTGAATCAATGCTGGTTTGACCTCCATGTTGGCTGCATTGACTCTAGGTCTAGCTATGCTATTAAAGTGCTGAGGTCCAGCAAGATTAGTGTAATCTGCAAGAGTTCTTCTAACATTATTGCCTTCCATACTTCCTGTGCTATGAACAGAACCTTGTGGTGATGATTGCAAGAGAGTTTCTGGAGAAGGGAAAAGTTCTCTAGACGTTCTGATTCTTCTCCTCCTTCTACTCTCTTCTAGGCCTTCAAGAAGTGGTTCTGTTGTTTTCTTACTTCTAGTTCGAATTGCCTCCTGCATGCACAAGAAAACAAAATCCTAGAAAAGATTTGTTAGCACAAAAAGATATAAGAGAAGATATATTCAAAAGATAAAAAGAATAAAGATTCAGAAGATAAGAAGATAAAAGATTTAGAAGATAGAAAGATAAAAGATAAAAACAAAATAAAATCTATTCTAAAAATAAAATCTAACCTAAAAGATAAAAAGATAAAAGATAAAATAAAATAAAATCTAAACTAACCTAATAAAATAAAATCTAAAAAGATAAAATCAAATCTAATCAAATCTAAAAAATAAAATCTAACCTAAAAGATAAAAAGATAAAATAAAATAAAATCTAACCTAACCAAATAAAATAAAATCTAATCTAATCTAAAAAATAAAACAAAATCTAACCTAATTCTAAAAGATAAAATAAAATAAAATCTAATCTAAATAAAATCTAACCTAAAAAGATAAAATAAAATAAAATAAAAACAGAAAAAAATAAAAACAGAAATTCAAAATTAAAGTCAAAGATAATCAATAATCACACAAATTAACCAGTTAAACCACGAGTCCCCGGCAACGGCGCCAAAAACTTGATGGACAAATTTGTTAGCACCAAAATATGATGTCACAAACTTGTTTCACAATCGGCAAGTATGACCGAATCGTTCAAGTAATAAAACTTGGTAAGACCAAGTATCGTTCTTCCCAAAGGACTCACGGCCTAGTTTAGTTATGTGATTTGTTGATTAGCTAGGACTTACAAACGAAATATTTAAAGTTTAATATGCAAAGACGAAAATAAACATGTATGCATGAATTTGATCAATGACAAAGACTAAAGATAAACACTTTCAATGGAAATATGAATGAATATGTTGTTGGGGGTCAATTTCATCTCATCCACTCTCATATATTTTAGGAATTCAACATTCAAATCATCATTGTTAATGCCACTCTCTAATGTACCATTCTAGATGGCTTTTCCCTAATCAAATAGTTCATACAATTCCTAGCATTCCTAATGATTAGTTCATGACTGCAGGAGCTTAAAGGCAACCAATATAATGTTGTCAGTAAAATATTGGGAGAAATTCCCCGGATCTAGACTTCCCCGTATGTGTCCGTATCGACAAAACCAATAATCATGCATTAGAATGAGTTAAACAATGCAAGCATTGAGCAAAGAGGAAAAACCCTAACTAATGATGAAAGAAAGCATATGTCTTAATTCAAAGATGTACTCAACAAATCCATATATGAGAGCTTCAAGAGATTACATTGATTCCCCAACAAACATACAAGGTTTAGTTCACCATATTCATGGTGAACCTAGATGAATTACAATGAAAGAATGAAAGAATAAACCCAATAAAAGTGGAGAGGTAGCCTGAGCATCCAAGATCCTCCTTCAAAGGGGTGGAAGAGAGAGTGTTTGCCTCGTTTCTGCCAAAGATACTAATCCCAAGGACGTACAAGCCCTTATATACTAATCTAGAGTTACAAAAGATTACAAAAGCCCAAGCCCAAAAAGTGCCGCTCAGCGGTAAATACCGCTCAGCGGTGATTGCGCGTCACATTTCTTCCCCTCAGCGGCCATTTTGCCCCTTAGCGTGACTCCCGCAACCTCCTGAGTGCCGCTCAGCGGTAAAATGCCGCTGAGCGGTGCCTTTGTCTTCTCTTTTTGCACTCTTTCTTGTCTTTTCTAATGTCACTTCTCTCCTTCTTCACTCTTTTCACTAAATTCACCTTAAAACCTGCACAAAAACACTTAAATCAAGCATAAACCTGTCCAGCTCTCTTATTTATGAAAATATAGATAAACTGCATGATTTCAAGCTAGTTTTTAAGTCTAAAGGTTGCTTTTAGTATCAATATTAAGCATGAAAATAACAGTTTTTCAACTGTTATCAGGAACCAAATTGTTTTGTTCAAGTATGTGTTGTATATCCTAATATATAGAGCACCACACAATTGAAGAATGGTATTTGTCATATACACGCGTCATACTGAGTTGTCACCCACTCCAGTCTCCAATTTCTTTTTCTTTTCGTGGCACTTCCAATACACATAATTCTCCAATCAATTTGAAGACTGGTCCCAAGCATCATTACACCTCTGTTGTCACTCTTCAATCTCATCATTTAGTTCTGGAACATTTTCCTTGGAACATATTCCCGTTTACTGTACATACAAACTTGTAATATATCACCATTTGGTTAACATAAAGAACGATCCCATCAGTCAATAATATTTAGCGAACAATAATATAAATCGAGTAATATAAATCAAGTGATCAGTTTTAAACGAGAATTAGGATTAAACCTTGTTATTACCGAGTAGGTTAAATCGACCGGACAGTAGGCTAAACTGATCGGCCAACCGACAATCGATCGATCATACAAGGACGATCGAAGTGTTATTACTGAGGTTAGACTGACCGAACCAGCAGGGAAGATGGAAGCCAATCATTCCCGGTCGAACACTAGAATAATACTCGTGAACTCTTCAGTCGTTTGTTGGAGACAACCTTTGAATGTCAATGAATGCATAATTAATGAGGTAATGGTCACTGTGGAGCAGTTAAGGTTGGCATTGATCGTCATTAAGGGGTAAATTAATGGATGATATTCGTTGAAACCCTATAAAAAAAATTGATTAAGAAGGTAAACTCTCTGATTTCTGATTTTGACTAGACTTGCGGAGATAAATTCTGACTTGAGCGACGGAGTATTTCCTGCAAGTCACCCCATTTTGGCATTGAGAGAGGAACATCCAGGAGGTAAGACCGGAGTAAGGAGGATCGATCAGCAAAGGCGGACCATTCCCGACCGGAAGCAGCAAGCGTTTTCCTTGTCCCATTCCAGCATAAACATTTTGGTGCCTGATGACAAATTTATGAACACCGAAATACGGCGCCACAAACTTGTTGAACAATCGGCAAGTGTGACCGAATCGTTTCAAGTAATAAACGCGGTAAGACCAAGTATCATTCTCCCAAAGGACTCACGGCCTAGTTTAGTTATGTGATTCGTTGATTATTTAAGACTTAAGAACATAATAAGTGGAGTTTAATATGCAAAACAGAAAATAAACATGTATGCATGAATTTTGATCAATGGCTAAAATAAAATACAAACACTTCAATGGAATATATGGATGAGTATGTTGTTGAGGTTATCAATTTCATCTTATCCACTCTCATTAATTTTAGGAATTCAACATTCTTTTCATCAATTGTTAATGCCACTCTCTAAATCACCTTGACAAGAAGGCCTATCCTTAATTAAGAGTTCATACAATTCCTAGCATTCCTAGTAATTAGTTCTTAAGTGCAGGAGCTTAATGGCAACCAATATACTATTGGGAGAAATTCCCCGGATCTAGATTTCCCCGTACATTCCCGTATCGACAAAATCAATAATCATGCATTGAATGAGTTAAACAAAGCAAGCATTGAGCAAAGAGGAAAAACCCTAACTAATGATGAAAGAAAGCATAGGTCTTAAATGTAAGATGTAAAAACAAATTCCATATATGAGAGTTTCACAAGACTACATTGATTCCCCAACAATAATACAAGGTTTAGTTCACCATATTCATGGTGAAACTAGATGAACAATAATGAAAGAATGAAGGATAAAACCCTAAAAAGGTGAAGAGGTAGCCTGAGCATCCAAGATCCTCCTTCAAAGGGGTGGAGAAGAGAGTGTTTGCTTCGTTTCTACCAAAGATACAAACCCTAGGACGTCCTAAAGCTTATATACTATTCTAAAATTACAGAAAATTTAGGCTCAAGCCCATAAGTGTGCCGCTCAGCGGTAAGTGCGTGAGTTATTTTCTCCCCTCAGCGGCCATTTTGCCCCTCAGCGGATCCACCGTGGTCTCTTGAGTGCCGCTCAGCGGTAAACTGCCGCTGAGCGGCAGTTGCGGCTTCTCCTTTTGCACTTTTTGGTGTCTTTTCTGATTCCATCTCTCTCCTTCTTCACTTCTTTCACTAAATTCACCTTAAAACCTGCACAAAAACACTGAAATCAAGCATAAACCTGTCCAGCTCTCTTATTTATGAAAATATGAATAAAAGCATGATTTCAAGCTAGTTTCTAAGTGTTAAAGGTTGCTTTTAGTATCAATTTTAAGCATGAAAATAACAGTTTTTCAACTGTTATCAGGGGGCCGGACGTTTATAATATAATAGATGTCCGTCCTCCGCCAAGACAGACGTTCAAGAGGCTGGCAGAGTAGTTGAACCCGTCTGCCTTTTGAACATCCGTCCTGAAGGGGGCTAGATGTTTATAATATAGTAGACGTCCGTCCCCCTCCAAGACGGACGTTCAAGAGGCTGACAGGGTGGTTAGAGATTTAATTGTCTTCAGCCCCTTAAACGTCCGATATCGGGGGACAGACGTTTATTATATTATAGACGTCCGGGCCCTCCGAGGACGGACGTTTAAGGGATGACATGGGGAATTGAACCGTTCAGTTGTTCAACCTAGTAGACGTCCGTCCCCCTCACACAGACGTTCAGATTATTATAGACGTCCGTCTCAACCGAAGACGGACGTTTAAGGGCTGACATGGGGAGTTGAAACGTTCACTTGTTAAGCCTACGAGATGTATGTCCCCCCACACAGACGTTCATAATATTATAAACGTCCGTCTCGCTCCAGGACGGACGTTTTAAGGGCTGACCATGGGGACTGAAACGTTCACTTGTTAAGCCTACGAGACGTCCGTCCCCCCACACGGACGTTCATAATATTATAAACGTCCGTCTCGCTCCAGGACAGACGTTTTAAGGGTTGACCATGGGGACTGAAACGGTCACTTGTTCAGCCTAGTAGACGTCCATCCCCCTCACCCGGACGTTGTAAATATTATAGACGTCCGTCTCGACCGAAGACGGACGTTTAAGGGCTGACATGGGGAGTTGAAACGTTCACTTGTTAAGCCTACGAGACGTCCGTCCCCCCCACACGGACGTTTATAATATTATAAACGTCTGTCTCGCTCCAGGACGGACGTTTTAAGGGCTAACCATGGCGACTGAAACGTTCACTTGTTCAGCCTATTTTAAAAACAAAATAAGATATTTAAAGTTTACTGCTTATAAAAAACAAAGAACTACTAATACATGTAAAAAGGTATAGTAACTCAGTAATCATACTTGGGCTACAATGGTAGAAGATTCCCCGACATAAACACTGCACGAGCGTTTACTTTCATAAATGATCACTCTAAAGTCACTTTCCTTTTTGTCTTTATTCCTTGCTAGGAATACATTTAATTTAGTAATTCCAGCTGGGATCGATTTATTGATTTTTTTCACAGAAAACACCAATTTAGATGAATCGGTGCTTTCACCATTGAAAACGTTGCATCGGTCATGCATCGTCACAGCCTGCATAATGGAAATTTAAGTAGACATATCATCTGTGTAGTGGGCGAATATGAAATGCCTAAAAGTAATTAAGTTGAGTAAAATTATAGATAGATGCATGAGAAACCAAACCTTTCTGTAGAAGGTGACCATGGGGTTTTTTTTAGGACCGTGATATTCCAACAACGTATTTTTAACACTGTTTTGACAACGCCACGTGTCGTTGTTTGATTGGTTTGTTTTAAAAATAAAATTTTTTTAAAACCTACGAAAAGGAAGTCCGTAACCCTGATTTTTAGTGAAAATCCGAAAATAGCCCTTTCTCTGTTTCATTGGAAACGAAGGTCCCTTTCTGTGTTCCATTGGAAACGAAGGTCGCGTTTCGTGCCGCCTCACTTTGTTCTGTATGCGTGGTGTTGTCTTCGTCCAGTTTCGTCTCCTGTTATCGTGCGGAATGGCAAGTTCCGGTGACGATTGTTCGACGACGAAGGTAAGTGGTTTTCCATTCCATATCGTAGCTTGGTTATTTGGTTTGGGCATCTCGTAGCATGCTTATTTGGGTTGTGGTGCTTGAGTTATTGGGTTTCGTTGTGTTGTGGTGCTTGGGTTATTGGGTTTCGTTGTTTTGATGATTTTATTTTGGTCTATGCAGTTGAGTGTTCGTCACTCTTTTTCGACAAAGTATATATGTACTTTGAACGAACGCTTGACAGACGAGCATCGGTCATTGATTGCGAGGACTCCATTTACGTGGTTTTTAGATGTCAATGTCAATGTTAAAGTAGGTAGAAATATATTGAGTGAGTTATTGGGTAAGTGGGACGACTGTAGTAGTGGTTTTTTAGTTGGGAATAAAGTTTTGAATATAAATGAAAATGATATTTATTTAGGGTTGGGATTGAGTACAGATGGTGCAAATATTAACTTAAAGGAAGAGCTGGGCAATACTGAATGTGTGAAATACATAGGCAAAGGAACAAAGGAATTTAATTCGATATACAAAATTCTAATGCGAAAACACAAGAAAAAGATCCCTTGTTCTCATTTTTGTAGCCTTTACCTCGTGGTAGGGATAAGTGAGATTTTATTTCCAAAACGTAGCGGGAAAGTGTTTCCCGTAATGTTTAATCTTGTTGACAACTTATGTGGTTTGGGTAGTTACTGTTGGGGTAGTGTAGTATATCGTTTTCTGTTACATAGTTTGTGCAAAGCTTCAGGAGGCTTGAAGAAAGGCAAAGGTATTTCAAACGTTTACGTCGATGGTTGTGTTTACATGCTGCAGGTAATTAATAGTATTTGATGTAATTACTGAAATTGTTTTTTGAATTAAGTTTCTTACAAGTTAAGATGATTTATTTGTCTTAGGTATGGTTTTTTGAGCTCTTTGTTCCACCAAAAGGTCCTATTGATAAATTTCCACGAATATTGCATTGGATGAATATAAGTGTTGGAGACAAGTTCCTTAAACAGTGTATGGAGACAGGTTTGGTAAGTTGTTTGTTATCGGAAGTTTTGTTATGTTTTCATATATTGACAAAAGTAGTGTAATCTGTAATGTGTTGTTAAATTTCAGGTTGTTGAAGATGTTTATGGTGGTCCTTCAACCAAGGATAAGGAGGAATACAGACCAACACCTAAAAGAAAGGATGCTAAACCAAGAGGAAAGAAGAAACAAAAAAGAATTCGCAGAGAAACTTTTATGCGTGCCTTAGAGGAACAAGAATTTCTAATTGAAGAACTTAAAAGGAGGGTTGCAAGTTTGGAGGCACAATTGGCTGAAGAGAAGGCAAGAAGGCAAAATAAAGATGACGTTGGACAAAGTGTGCCTCGTACAGAACCATCCGTGAACACTAGTTTTGTATCCCCTACTGACATTGACGGAAATGAACAACCTTTGAAGACGTATGTTAGGGTTGGATCACGAAGGCGTTACAAGGGAAGAGCACTTAGGACTCCATACACCGGAACCGTAGTGCTTAGAATAAAAAATGAGTGATCTGTGTATTTAGTTGATGGAAAATATTATTTGGAAAGTAATGATAATTGTAATCATTGTAAATAGATTAAGAAAACAATGTTTAATGTATCCGATTTAGTTCAATGAAATAAAATTTGAGTTTTGGTTTGAATTGGTCTCATATTTTATTTATTTATTCAATACCATTTTTATTATGAGTTGTGGGTTTGTGGATTTCAGAATGTGGTCATTTTTTTTGTCTCCTAAGTTGCAGGCTTGTTTGTAAGATGTTGGTGTTTGAGTGGTCATTTTGGGTAACATGGGTGACCAATGTCAAAACCAGTTAATTTGAAGGACAATTTGAGTTGTTGGTGATGTGATGTGAGTGCAAGGAGTGTGGGGTGACCCCTCATCAGTTGGAGGAGAAAGCATTGCAAGGGATGAGTGAGGGTGTTCAAAAAAGGGTCTGGTAATCATTTACAGACTCCTTGTAAACGATTACCCGAGAGAAAATGGGAGTTTGTACAGAAAGTCCAACATAGGTAGTCAGTTAGGTGAACAGGGGTCACCATTGGAAAAAAAGCCGAGTTTTAGGCACTTCTGCACCTGTCTGATGGTGGTCCAGGTGTTTCAGTGGTGGGAGAGGGTGGCTGGTGATGTGATGTGAGGCCAAGGAGTGTGGGGTGACCCCTAATCAGTTAGAGGAGCAAGCTTTGCAAGGGATGCGTGAGGGTGTTCAAAAAAGGGTCTGGTAATCGTTTACAGCATCCTGGTAAACGATTACCCGAGAGAAAATGGGAGTTTGTACAGAAAGTCCAACACAGGTAGTCAGTCAGGTGAACAAAGGTCACCATTGTTAAAAAGATGAGTTTTATGCATATCTGCACCTGTCTGATGCTGGTCCAGGTGTTTCAGTGGCGGGAGAGGGTGGCTGGTGATGTGATGTGAGTGCAAGGAGTGTGGGGTGACCCCTCATCAGTTGGAGGAGCAAGCTTTGCAAGGAATGAGTGAGGGTGTTCAAAAAAGGGTATGGTAATCGTTTACAGCATCCTGGTAAACGATTACCCGAGAGAAAATGGGAGTTTGTACAGAAAGTCCAACACAGGTAGTCAGTCAGGTGAACAGGGGTCACCATTGGAAAAAAAGGTGAGTTTTAGGCACTTTTGCACCTGTCTGAGGCTGGTCCAAGTGTTTCAGTGGTGGGAGAGGGTGGCTGGTGATGTGATGTGAGGCCAAGGAGTGTGGGGTGACCCCTCATCAGTTGGAGGAGCAAGTTGTGCAAGGGATGACTCAGAGTGTTCAAAAATGGGTCTAGTAATCGTTTACAGCATCCGTGTAAACGATTACCCGAGAGAAAATGAGAATTTGTACAGAAAGCCCAACACAGGTAGTCAGTCAGTTGAACAAGGTCACCATTGGAAAAAAAGGTGACTTTTATGCAGATCTGCACCTGTCTGAGGCTGGTCCAGGTGTTTCAGTGGCGGGAGAGGGTGGCTGGTGATGTGAGTTAAGGCCAAGGAGTGTGGGGTGACCCCTCATCAGTTTCTGGAGCAAGCTATGCAAGGGATGAGTGAGGGTGTTCAAAAAAGGGTCTGGTAATCGTTTACAGCATCCTGGTAAACGATTACCCGAGAGAAAATGGGAGTTTGTATAGAAAGTCCAACACAGGTAGTCAGTCAGGTGAACAAGGGTCACCATTGGAAAAAAAGGTGAGTTTTAGGCACTTCTGCACCTGTCTGAGGCTGGTCCAGGTGTTTCAGTGGTGGGAGAGGGTGGCTGGTGATGTGAGTTAAGGCCAAGGAGTGTGGGGTGACCCCTCATCAGTTGGAGGAGGAAGCTGTGCAAGGGATGACTTAGAGTGTTCAAAAAAGGGTCTGGTAATCGTTTACAGCATCCGTGTAAACGATTACCCGAGAGAAAATGTGAATTTGTACAGAAAGTCCAACACAGGTAGTCAGTCAGCTGAAACAGGGGTCACCATTGGAAAAAAAGGTGACTTTTATGCAGATCTGCACCTGTCTGAGGCTGGTTCAGGTGTTTCAGTGGTGGGAGAGGGTGGCTGGTGATGTGATGTGAGGCCAAGGAGTGTGGGGTGACCCCTCATCAGTTGGAGGAGCAAGCTGTGCAAGGGATGATTCAGAGTGTTCAAAAAAGGGTCTGGTAATCGTTTACAGCATCCTGGTAAACGATAACCCGAGAGAAAAATGGATTTTGTACAAAAAGTCCAACACAGGTAGTCAGTCAGCTGAACAGGGGTCACCATTGGAAAATAAAGTTACTTTTAGTTTTACAGACAACTACAATGTTATTAAGTGGTATTGGTTAGTGGTATTGGTGTTTTACTCACAACTGCCATGTTATTAAGTGTATCATAAATTGAACATTACATAATAAATGTCGAGAATTGAGGAACCATTTTGAAAGTAAACAACTTCATTAAATTAAATACTTGAAATGATCAAAGCAGGAACTGTAGTACATAGTTCTTTAACATGCAGTAAATAAAGCCTAAACAACCAATTTTAAGTTTGAGGATTGTTTCCAGAAGCACTTTGCAAGTGTTGCAGTTGTTCTTCAATGTTCCCAACGCGCGATTGCAACGCATCAAACCTTGTAGTGATGACCATGTCCATGTTTCCAAATCTTGTTTCAAGGGCATCAAATCGAGTTTCAAAGGCATCAAATCTTGTACCAACAAAGGTTTGAAGTTGTTCTATGCGGTTGATGACATTATTTAGTGTTGTAGATGAACTGCCTTGTTCATCATCTTGTCCTTGTTTATGTTGACCTTCTTGTAAGGGGGGATGGGGGGCGTTGCCTTTGGGAACCCATTCTCCTTCATCATTTTGCATATAACCAAATGATGCTACAACTTCACAACCAATTCTTTGCTTGAACTTCAGTTCTAAAATGGGATCACTTTCAGTAGGCACTTCAAAGTGTTCCATGAAGATGGTTATCAAATGTGGATACGGCAACTTTGCGTTCTCCCTTAATGCTCTTTTCATCTTATATCTAATAAGATGTCCCCAGTTAATGTGAATGGAATTGAAAAGTGCCCATAGCAGCATAATATCCTCTTCGGATGCCTGACCAATATTGGTTGCACGAGGAATTAATACTCTAGTGAGAACGTAATGAAGTATCCTTGGTTGAACCTTCATTTGCCCCGCTAGTATTCTAGATTGTATGGCTGCATCATCTCTACACACTAGTTGCCTTGCACTGACAGAATCGTATTGTTCTTTCCACTCATCTACAACTTTTCCTTCGTAACAAACACCATCAGATGGGAGATTAGTGAGTTGTTGAAAAAGATTAGGGCTCACCCTAATTTTTACACCTTTAACTTCGCTTCGAATAACCCCAGTATCCGATATTGACAAGTTGCTATAAAACACTCTGACTAATTGTGGGTGGTAATGTCTTCTTAAACACACAAATTCAGTCAGCCCAGCTTCGTGTAATATGTCATAGAATTGAAATTTTTTTCCTTGAAAGTATTCGTCCTCTAGATACTTACTTTACAAAATTTCCCGATTTACAAAATGTTGGGCATATTTCTCCTGTTGCTCATCCGACGAGAAGAGATCATTGGTAGGCGTTGGAGGGGATGACGATGGTGATGGGGTTGGACTCCGCCGGCGGCGACGTCCACCAACGGAAGAAGATGCCTTTTGTTTCTTCGTTCCACGATCACCCATTGTATTTCGTTTAGGGTTTTGCACTGAGAGAAGTAAGGTTTTCGAAACGAATTTGAGGAAGGATGTGTTTTGGGCGGTTATGTACACGATTGCAAGTTATACACGTTATGCAGTGGGATAATTTGGTTTAATTAACTGCACACAGTAATCGATTACCAGATCCTCGTAATCGATTACAATAACAAATACTGGTTTGGTCATATGCATTAGAAACATTCATTAAAGGGATTTCATGGATGAGCATTTTAACTTACAAAAACAGAAAAAAGTAACAAAAAAAGCAGCAAAGAAGTTGTATATATCAGTTGATGTTGTTATCGAAATTGTTATGTACAGCTGACAACAACGACAAAAATCCAAAATGACCCATTTCGGTATCTTGTGATAGTTGGATAGTGTCCGCTTCAAATTGTTGACGGTGATCACATTCAACAACATTACTTGGTCTTTCGCCCTGAAACAACACAAGTACTAAGTTAAACATAATTCATAGACAAAAAAGTATTTAATAAATATGTTGACCGTAAATAATGACTCACGCATTATTCGGTGGGTGGTGTTGAAGTGTTTGTCAATGAAGTTGACTTTCGTCTTTTGGTTTTTTTCTCAACAGTGGACTTCAACCTATTTGTGCGTGGACGTCCTTTTCGTTTAACAGTTGCAGGACTGTGTACAAGGACATCAGATGTTCCAACTGGACTAAGTGGTATTGACGTGCATGCACCAGTATCGTATCTTAGTTGGCCTGCATCACTGATGATGTTATTTGTCATGGAAGAACTGAACCCAAATTTTGTACCCAAACAATTAAGTTCTTTTTCCAATTCAGTACTAGCTTCCTCAGACTCACATGCAACTTCAGCAATTTGATAAAAACGTTCGCACAACAGTTTGTATCTTTGCATGCGTGGTTCATTTGTGGAATTACTATACGATGCTGTTATTAGTGTGTGTCTTCTTCGAATGTTTTTGCTCCAACGCCTCAAAATGTATTGTGAGGGAACACTGTAAACATCTTCTTGACCAAATACCAAGAGGGAATGGCGACATATAATTCCTCTAAACTCAAAGAGTTAGCAAGAGCAAGTGCTTGTCTGTGTGATGGGATCAAATTCAACTTTGTAAAATTTATCCGGTACACGATTACCCTCCCACATTCGTTCCTCTTTTATAGTGTAAGTGTTCCACAAGTCCTCCTTTAAGGTGTCTTTGATGAAACAATTCATCCTTGAACGGAATTCAGTTTGGACCTCCTCAAACTTTGCATGTGTGTATTCCACTTGAATTTGTCTCTCAATTGGTGACTGAGAACCACATGCAATAGTGGTGTTCATGGAGGAGAAGTCGGCTTCTATTTCCTTCTGCGCCTTTACCCTAAGTGCATTGTCGTATTGGACCACATATTGTTGAAGTGTTGTTGTAGAATTGATAAATCCATCAAAAAAGGCATTCATTCCCTCACTTCTCTGAGTCGTAGACACGCCTGCCCAAAAATCTTTTTTCAAGTAACACGGAACCCATTTATGTCTCTCTTCGTACAAATTACATAGTCATTCATTTTCCTCCAATCCATGTTTGGTAAGTAGTTCCTTCCAACCATTTTCAAATTCTGTTGGACAAACACAATCATATATAAGCGCATGTAGTTCGGTTTTGATAACGGAATTATTTCTATACCCGTGCAATTTTTCAGGCAACTTCTTAAGGATGTGCCATAAACACCACCTGTGCCTCGTATGAGGAAACACTTGTTCAATAGCGTTGGCCATTGCTCTGCATTGGTCAGTAATAATACCTTCAGGTCTCTTACTACGCATGCATCTTAGCCGATATTGGAACAACCAGACAAATGAGACAGTGTCTTCCGAAGACAACAATCCACAACCAAGTAAAATCGAGTGTCCATGATGGTTAACTCCAACAAAAGGTGCAAATGGCATGTCGTACTTATTTGTTAAGTAAGTGGTGTCAAAGGAAACAACATTACCGAATTCTTCACATGCAGCACGACTTCTTGCATCAGCCCAAAACACACTACAGATTTTATTCCCTTCATCCAGTGCAATGTCATAGAAGAACTCGTTATTTCTATCTTTTATTGACGAAAAGTGTCGTAGGAGTGCCTGACCATCACCATCCTTACATAAAGATCTTCTGTGTTGGCCAATATAGTTTCGAGCGTCCCGCTCCACGAAGTCCATGTTTTCATATCCCCCCGCATCGTTCACAATGCTAAGGAAACTCTTATTTAACCTAACTCCAGCATCGTGGTTGACCTCCAACGTGTGTTTTGCATGCATGCTTAACTTTCTATTGGCTGCAAATAGTTTGGAGTTATTTGGACAAAGATCATGGTTGTGGTCCAGAACAACGATCCTTATAAACCACTTGTCCTCCTTCTTTGCAATGGTTATCCCAGCAGGACATTGGTTAATTTGACTTGGAAGTGTTTTTACCACTGGTTTGATGGAAGACACATATTTTCCCTCCCTTGAACAAACTATTCTGAGGTAGTAGACGTTGTTGTCTTTATCTTTTTTAGAAGTTCTAGTCCGCACGGCAAACCCACGTCTAATGGCGTAGTTTGTGTAAAAAGTTTTTGCTTTAACCATTGAGTCAAAACACATATGCACTGTTGGGTCAATATCCATTAAACTTTCATTGGGCTCATCAACATTGTCATTATAGTCATTCCCTTGATCCCCATCCATTGTGTGCGTTGACATTAAACCCACCTTTAGAGATAAAGCAAATTATATTTACTCATCACACTTACCACTATGACCACTGGCAACTAAAAAAATAATGAAAATAAAATCTTTTCGAAGAACTAATTAAAATGTACCCTGGTGGAAAATCTTGTGCCCTTTAATGAAGGTCAGTGGTCCTAACCAACCTCATCTTCTACATTTAATTCCACCATAAATGATCCTTATGTGCTTCTCACCAAACCTCCGAACTTCGTCGTGGCCCTTCTCTTTAATCAACACCCGGGTAAGTTGTCTGGAAGTGCTTGGTTAATGGAAATAAATGTTAACGTTGGATTCTAACGTTGGTTGTTGACGCAGCTGTGTATTCCCGCCAAAGGTCATATTTTTGCCTTGTCAAACACGTATTTGCTTATCTGTGAAAGCATGCATTGATGGTTGTCAGCATAAAGTTTCTCTCTCCTAACCCCCAATCAATGCTTTTCACTTTTAAAGGCTACCCATCAAATCAGACTATCTCCCCACAATTAATGTAACTTGATTTTAATAAGTTAACTTAATGGAAATAGATATAATATTAATATTTTTTTGGTTACATTGATTTCATATAATTTGATTGTTCACGTACTTGTATTTCAATTTCGGGGAGAAACCAATTGTGTAGGCTTCAATCAGGTGACAGTATCTGTAACCCGTTTACCATTGTTTAGTTGTGAGTGACTTCTTTAATCATCCTACTGATGTATCGTCCTTAACCTAGAACTTTTTTGTGGACAGGAAATTTCTGCATAATCATGGATGCATGGGAAGACCTTGTTTATGATGATGATGTCCTTGAATCGTTTTTGAAAAAATGCGATGCTTCCGCAACGCTTATTCCTGGTCCTGCAGGTAACATCCAAGCAGCTTTCATGAATAGAACGGGAACAGAACAACCGAAATCGACACAAGAATTTGCTCGTGATGTTGCTGACGCAACCTATGAACGAGATTTCAACTCCAATGCTTGGAAATGGGCACAGATGTTTATTGAACACCACGGTACACTGAATCTCATACACGCTTCCAACAACATTATTACCTTTACTACTTGTACTTTGTTTTCATATTTTTTTATCATAGGTCTCGTAAAGGATGGAAAATTCGAGAACGTTAACTCCCTCCAAGAGGCAAAATCAGCTGAGGTCCTTCCATTGGTTGTTTGCATATTGAAAGAGTGCAAGCCAGATGGGTTCGGAAATATGCAGTTGACTCTTAAGGTAATATTTGTTATATTGAACAACATAACATTTTATGGTACATTACTAACTTATTATACCAACTTCTGAAGGACCCAACTGCCACGATGAAGGCTTCCTTGCACAAGAAAGTTCTTGAAGATCCTAAAATTGCAGACAATATCGGAGTTGGTTCCGTTATCATACTCAATCTTGTAAGCCATCAAATTTGTACTTAACTACCAGAATTATTTTTTTGGTATTTAAGTGTTCTTCTTCTTACAAATTTCGTTTGTACATTTAGGTCCACCCCTTCACTGCATTTAGGCAAAACCACTACCTCAATATTACGCATCGCTCTATAGTCAAGGTATTTCCAGCTCAAGTTTCTCCTCCTACATTTGACCTTGTTAAGGAGACACCAAAACCTGTCATTCGACTTCCTATGTGGGCAGAGAAGGAACTCAATGTGGATGACATCCTTCGCAAATTTGTACGTCCATCTGACCAACCATCAACGTCCAATCAAGCACACAACCAATAGTGGGTTTAGGATAACTGTAATTTTATATGAACACCATTATAAGTATTTCATAGATAACTGTAATATTTCAAACGTACAATGTATTATTTTGTTATGTATGTTGTGTACCTGAATCTCTATTAATGGTATGTTATAATGAATTTATTTATGTCATACAAAAGTTTTGAAGTTAATTGCTACCTTTTTTTTTTCCAATGTTGACCCCTGTTCACCTGACTGACTACCTGTGCTGGACTTTGTGTACAAAACCAATTTTCCTCTCGGGTAATCGTTTACCCGGATGCTGTAAACGATTACCAGACCCTTTTTTCAACACTCTGAGTCATTCCCTTGCACAGCTTGCTCCTCCAACTGATGAGGGGGCACCCCACACTCCTTGGCCTCACATCACATCACAACCCACCCTCTCCCACCACTGAAACACCTACACCAGCCTCAGACAGGTGCATATTTGACTAAAAGTCACCTTTTTTTCCAATGGTGACCCCTGTTCACCTGACTGACTACCTGTGTTGGACTTTCTGTACAAATTCCATTTTTCTCTCGGGTAATCGTTTACCAGGATGCTGTAAATGATTACCAGACCCTTTTTTAAACACCCTCACTCATCCCTTGCAAAGCTTGCTCCTCCAACTGATGAGGGGTCACCCCACACTCCTTGCACTCACATCACCAGCCACCCTCTCCCACCACTGAAACACCTGGACCACCCTCAGACAGGTGCAAATTTGACTGAGTCACCTTTTTTTCCAATGGTGACCCCTGTTCACCTGACTGACTACCTGTGTTGGACTTTCTGTACAAATTCCATTTTTCTCTTGGGTAATCGCTTACCAGGATGCTGTAAACGATTACCAGACCCTTTTTTCAACACCCTCATTCATCCCTTGCAAAGCTTGCTCCTCCAACTGATGAGGGGTCACCCCACACTCCGTGCATACCTAGAGAGAATATACTAAATGACATTTAAGAGAATGGGAAAGAAATTAAAAGTGGAAGAGATTAAGAAAAGGAAACTTAGGAATTGAAGATGCGCCACTTGAACAAGCTTCCAAGATAAGCATCAAGAGGAGGACCGCCACTTGCTTGAACAAGATAAGGTCTGCCCAAATTTGGGACTTTAGAGACAGGATTCTATCTCAAAGAGGATTGCAAAAGTGCAAATCAACTCAAATTCATTGAATCAAGGTAAGGTGTACAAAAAGGAGACCCCTAAGCCTTCTTATATAACCTTTGGAGTGAGCTAGGATGCAAGATCTAGGAGATGTGGGACTTATGAGTGTGGAGGTCGTCCAGCAGCTGCTGCAGTTCCTCTAGGGACTTTTGAGTCCCACATTGCTCAATTCTCTCCACTCCAAAGGGTTTATAAGGCAACTAGTTCTCCTATAGTTCAAAACATGAAAACTACCTATGCTACCTTGCACTAACGCCTAGGATGCCCATTTCCTCTCCTTTTCTTTTTAAGACCAAGCCATGGAAAGTCCCACATTGCTTGTTCTTAAAGAGAAAGAAGAGTTTATAAGCGTCTCTACAACTAGAAATAATGAAAGAACAAAAGAGGCAAATACAAGCCAACGAAACCTATTCTACTCTTTTTTATGCTTGTTGTCACTTGAAAACTCTTCATTGTTGCCCCATCTATGATCATATCATCCCCCCCAAGTTGGAGAGGATTCGACCTCGAATCTTGAAAAACCTGCAACAAAGAGAGATTAGTGACTTATTTCGTGTATAAACCAAAGGAACTCCTCCTGGATCAAATGTTAACCTACAAAACACATCAAACATTTTGTGAATAAATTGATGTTTACCAAACAATGTATATGGAAAAGGAATATTGAAAGAATGGGTCTTTGAAATTTGATTTATTATTTTTTTAAGGAAAACTAAACATCCTTCTTTAGAAAAACTTTTATTTTTGTCTTGAGTTAAGTGTAAAAAAGAATACATTAACTCAAGATGTGGGTTGGAAATGGTGTGTGAAGAAGTGGTAATAAGAGATGAGAAACATGGGATATTTTCACAAAAGTTTTTAGGAAAAGTAGAAAGCTTAATATTTGGAGAAAAGTGGGAGGATGGAAAAACTCCCCTGTCATAGCTGGGATCCAGTTGAATGATGGAAGTGGAAGGTGCCTGCAATAACACTTCCTTTGTGATTAGGACATTTGCCTTCTCCTTTTCTCTCACAATTTCTTCTTTTTCTTTGTTTGCTTTCTCCTCTTTTTCTTTCCTCTCATGTTCTTCTTTTACTCTCTCCTCTTGGTTATCTTGAATGTCCTTATTTAAACAACGAAGCATAACCTTCTCTTTTTCTTCACTTGGTGAGGAAGAAGAGCTATAAGTGTGTGTAGGTGAGGAAGAGGTAGACTCATTAATGACAACTTCTTCTTCCCTAATGCACACTACCCTTTTATTAGGACAAGAAGATGTTATATGACCATGCCCTAAACATTTAAAACACTTAATATGGCTAGGTCTAGAAGGAGATGTAGATGGGGAGGAGGAATGGTTAGAAGAAGAATGGTTAAAAGAAGAATGAGGACAAGATTTGTTAGTGGATTCCTTAGAAACATTCTTGGCTTTATCCTTTGATGATGAAGATTTGTAGAAAACATCTTTTGAAATTTTGTTGTGAAAATCCTCTTTTTGCAAGAGTTTCTTCTCAACTTTCATGGCCCTATAAAGCACTACATCTAAAGTCTCATCATCATGGAGTTTTAAAACATCTTGGATGTTTCTATTGAGTCCACTAATAAATCTAACTATTTTTGCATGATCATTTTCTTTAGTGTTAGTATGATACAGGAGCACTTTGAGCTCGCGAGCATACTCCTCCACACTTCGTCTACCTTGAGTAAGCCGTTGGAGCTTAATCAAGAGGTCCCTATGGTAGTATGGAGGTACGAAACGTTGGTACAAAATGTCCGTGCAATGTTCCCATGTACTCGCGGGTGAGGCCATGGTTAAGTATCTCCTATTTAGCCATTGCTTGGCGTATCCCTCTAAAGCTAAACAAGCTAACTTTACACGCAAAGGTCCATTTACACTATACAAATCAAAAATTTGGTCTACTTTAGCTATCCAATCTAGAAAAATAGACGGCTCGGCTTCCCCTTTAAAAGTAGGCAAGTTCAACTTTGGTAGTGTTTGGTCCATAGCTTTATCTTCTTGGTGCTTCTTTGGCGAGGGAAGGTATACATTTATGGTTCTAGCTTCTTGCTTCTTCTTGTAGGAAGCATGATCATGACCATGAGGTTACTTTCCTTTAGCCTTTGTGTCCGCGTCTAACCGCTTGCTCATAGCATCAAGTTGATGTTGTATTTGTTGGTAAGCCTTCATCACATCAAACTTGCTAGAAGGACTTCCATGGGGGCTATCGCCATGAAATGAAGCATGGCTGGAACCTGCAGACATGGTAAGGCAACAACCACAAAAAACTAACACCAAAAAAACAGGTTAGAACCAATGAAAAATCACGGCAATACAGCAGCCACAATTCTGGTCACGGTTTCACTCAAATAAAGCAATGAAATGGTTCAAAACTCACGACAAAGTGTCTCAAAAAAACAAGGTAAGGGCAGTACCCTTCTTTCAAAATAGTAAAGTGTCTCACAAGTCCACTTCGAGAGCACCAACTCAAGTCCAAAGCAAATGGAAAAATGTACAATCCACCCTTAATGCAAAGGAGCCAAATCAAGACAGCACATGGTAGAAGCCAAAAAAATGAATGAAAACTACAAGACAAATGATGGAAATGGAACCTAAAAATCAAGAAACTTGGCACACAATAAGGAGGCAGCAATCTAATGATTTTATGAAGACAAAATAGCGAGAATAATGGAGGCAAAACAGTGGCACAAAATGAACAAGACAGCAAAGAAAATTAACACAACTAAGGAGCAAAATCACATGAACATGCTACGCATACATGAAGAGCAAGACCGAATTAATGCTGGAAATAATTTTGGCAAACCTCAAACCAAAATATTCTGTATTGGAAATGAAAAAGAGGCTCTAAATGAAGCAATCAAACACACCAATCAATGAGAAAACTCTCGGCCAAGCACACCAAACAACAACCAATTTTTTTGTTGATTTTATTTTGATACAGCAAACAACATTTGGTAAAATGTCTCGGTCAAGCCACTTTAATGAAGAAAATGTGTTTGATTGGAAGCACAATTGTAATGGTTTATAGCCTCTATTTATACAGAACAAATAAGCAAGGTTCACACGCTTAAATCCAATGATGATCAAGCTCAATTCATCATACAAGCAAGGAGATGTAAAAATGCTCTTAGCTATGCAATTTCAGAAAAATACTCTAGAAAACTCCTAAAGGGGAACAAACATATGACTCAATTCAAAGCTAATAAGCAAGAAAAGACACATACAATCCAGCCAAGACAAGAAATTAAAGTTGGAACAAACAAACAAAAGGAAATATGACACCTACTTGTTGAAGACCTCCAATAGCATTGTTGCTGTTTGATGAATTGTCTACTTGCACAAGGCTCTGGACAGCCACGGTTTAGTCCCTCAAAGCTTTGATTTGAAGTGTTGATTCCTTGCTTAAGAGTATTGAGAGGGTGTAGCAACGTCCAGGGAGCAATTCCAGCCACCAAAATGTCCAAACAGCCAACAATAAAGCAAAACAGAGGAGTATTAATTCAACAGTAGAAAACTGGATGAACACAGTGGAGAAACAAATTTACTGGGAACAGTACAGAACGAATTTGAGAAAAGTAAAATATGTTCACGAAACTAGACATCCAGACGAAACTAGGAAAAAAAAGTTCATGGAAAACGGACAAGAAATGAAGCTAAACTAAATCATACAAGTTCACTGTATTTTCACGCAGAGGCTGGGCGAGACAGAAAAAGGCTCAGTGAAAATGAATATATCTAAGCTATTCTACTCTAGCATGCAATTCCTAAGAGATCAAAAACCTAACGCTCATGATACCACATGATGGGGAAGTGCATACCTAGAGAGAATATAGTAAATGACATTTAAGAGAATGGGAAAGAAATTAAAAATGGAAGAGATTAAGAAAAGGAAACTTAGGAATTGAAGATGCGCCACTTGAACAAGCTTCCAAGATAAGCATCAAGAGGAGGACCGCCACTTGCTTGAACAAGATAAGGTCTGCCCAAATTTGGGACTTTAGAGACAGAATTCTATCTCAAAGAGGATTGCAAAAGTGCAAATCAACTCAAATTCATTGAATCAAGGTAAGGTGTACAAAAAGGAGACCCCTAAGCCTTCTTATATAACCTTTGGAGTGAGCTAGGATGCAAGATCTAGGAGATGTGGGACTTATGAGTGTGGAGGTCGTCCAGCAGCTGCTGCAGTTCCTCTAGGGACTTTTAAGTCCCACATTGCTCAATTCTCTCCACTCCAAAGGGTTTATAAGGCAACTAGTTCTCCTATAGTTCAAAACATGAAAACTACCTGTGCTACCTTGCACTAACGCCTAGGATGCCCATTTCCTCTCCTTTTCTTTTTAAGACCAAGCCATGGAAAGTCCCACATTGCTTGTTCTTAAAGAGAAAGAAGAGTTTATAAGCGTCTCTACAACTAGAAATAACGAAAGAACAAAAGAGGCAAATACAAGCCAACGAAACCTATTCTACTCTTTTTTATGCTTGTTGTCACTTGAAAACTCTTCATTGTTGCCCCATCTATGATCATATCACCCCTGTTCACCTGACTGACTACCTGTGTTGGACATTCTGTACAAATTCCCATTTTCTCTCGGGTAATCGTTTACACGGATGCTGTAAACGATGACCAGACCCTTTTTTGAACACTCTGAGTCATCCCTTGCACAGCTTGCTCCTCCAACTGATGAGGGGTCACCCCACACTCCTTGGCCTCACATCACATCACCAGTCACCCTCTCCCACCACTGAAACACCTGGACCAGCCTCAAACAGGTGCAGAAGTGCCTAAAACTCAGCTTTTTTTCCAACGGTGACCCCTGTTCACCTGACTAACTACCTGTTATTTGGACTTTATGTACAAAATCCAATTTTCTCTCGGGTAATCGTTTACAAGGAGTCTGTAAACGATTACCACACCCTTTTTTGAACACCCTCACTCATCCCTTGCAAAGCTTGCTCCTCCAACTGATGAGGGGTCACCCCACACTCCTTGCACTCACATCACATCACCAGCCTCCCTCTCCCACCACTGAAACACCTGGACCAGCCTCAGACAGGTGCAGATCTGCATAAAACTCACCTTTTTTTCCAATGGTGACCTCTGTTCACCTGACTGACTACCTGTGTTGGACTTTATGTACAAAATCCAATTTTCTCTCGGGTAATCGTTTACAAGGACTCTGTAAACGATTACCAGACCCTTTTTTCAACACCCTCACTCATCCCTTGCACTACTTCGTCCCCCTACTCATCACGGGTTACTCCACACTTCTTGCGTTCACATCAATCACCGACACCCATTTCCCCAGTCAGAACTTGATCAAATCCTTCCCATTAATTACCATTAATTTTAGTGAAAATGGTCTCGTACTTTTCAAATTCTTATTATAATGCTGTGTTCATTTTTCAATCACTAATTTTGTCATTATAACAAACACAAACACAAAGTAAAAACAATTCATTTCGAAATCCAACCACTAATCTTATTACAAACACATACTGTACATTGTCAAATAACATTAGGTACATATTTGAACATCTTATACATGTCAAATTTTATCATTTCTTAGCAATCCTAAACAATGCCGTATAGTTGTAGGGCTTCCATTCTTCTTATGTTCTCGTTGTCCAGGATCCAGTCACACACATATTTCTTTCTAATCCCAAACAGCTCCTCCTGAAACCAACATTTTCCACATTACAAACCAGCACATACAAGAATATTATCAAACACACAGTTCCAACTTACAGGCATGCTTTTCCCGTTGTATTTTTCATCTCCATCCCAGATTTCCATTGCTTTCAACATTATGACTCCACAATCATGTCTGAAATAATATACCCACAACATCAAATTACTTTTGCCCATATACATCACAATATAATTCGGCAGTACAGTTGAAGAAACTTACAAGTTTGGTTGGGATGGGATATTTGCTTGTTTAACAGTCAAAGGACCAATACTACCTTCCGGTGTATTCATCAAGATGCAAAAAAATCGTGCCATATTTTCAGCCTACCAGTTAACAAATACAATAAATACTTAAACAATACAGGGTTATGTCATAATCACACGGTAATCAACAATGAAAGATGTCGAATCTTACAACGGCTGTGTCTATCCTTTTGCGGTCTCTGATCCCCTTACCCAATGAGTCAATCACAAAAATCTCCAATGACCTCAATTTCACTAAATAACACCACCAACGATCATCGTGGACAAATGGCAGAAACAACTACAAACAATATAAACAATTTCAGTAACACATTTACAACCAAAAGTCGACAAAATTTGCAAATTCAAGGTTACTCACAAAGTCCGCTGTGGCAAAGTCTCCAAGTCCAAAATGATCGGAATGCAAATAACTGTTATAGTTATGAAGCGTCCAAACATGGCGATTCTGTGGATGTTCCCTATAATCTGTAAGAATATGGTGCTATGGACAATTTCAAAATCATCAATAAAAAATCGATCAAAAATACTTTCTTCAATCAAATATGATACAATATCAAATTTTATTTACCGAGTATAACGGACTAAAATGAATCCTCTTAACAACACCGCACAACCTTTTCTCAAAGTACATAAAGATCGTACAAGCAAATAACACCACCTACACAATAAAAAATTTTCACATTACTAACATAAACTAAAACATGAAACACAACCAAATGTGACAATACTAACCATGTTATCAACGTATTTCATTGGGGCCAAAGTGTAAATTGAAGTCGTGCTCAAGCTTTGGCCAATTATCTCGCTTACAACCCTAAACATACAAATATTAGTCAATCACAAACAATACATATTCGTCAGCCACAACTACAATTCATACCATATACCTGTGTACGGTCATCTCTCTGACGCTGACTGCTATATACAATTGGTCTACATCAACAGTGGTGCTTGGATCACCAACAAAACTGTGCAATAGGGGTATAACCAATGGCACGACCTCCCGTTCTTCTTCATCACCATCATCATCTATTTCAATAAAATTAATGTTATGAACAATTCTTGAAACTATCTCCTCTTCATGTGCGGTTTTATCCTCCCTTCTTACTTCAGTATATGCACCTAGGGGGTCATGAACTGCATTACCATCACCTTCTTCTTCAAATCCACAATCAGGACCAACTTCAGCCTCTTCGTCTCCCCCAACTTCAGGCTTCTCCTCACCTCCAACTCCAGGTGCTTCATCAACTCCACCACCAACCTCTTCATCAGTGCTACATCCATCTGCTTCATGAAAGATTGGAGTTTGACAAATTTCAAATAACTCCCTAGTAAGAACTCCAATCTTGGCATTCAATGCTCTGATATCTTCATTGTTTTTCCTCAATCTCTCCTTCGCACCTGCTTCCCATGTCCCGTCATCAGAGCTTTTGTCATCATCATCATCTTTGTCAACCTTGGATCCTTCACCCAAGGATCCTTCACTCATCCCTCTGTCATCCATGTTGAAAGCTGCACGGATTTCCGGCCTATGACGATCTTCCTTTCGTAGATACCACTCCATATTTAACTGCACCAATATCACACAACAAATTCAGACAAAATAGACAATCCATTTTAACATACAAAATAACGAAAAACTAAACACTTAAATCTCCGGTCATAAAAATATGTTCAATTTTTTCGGTCCTTGATTTATACGAGAACCATCGCATTATGCGCGGGAAAAACCTGTGCGAAGGATGACCATGCAAAGAAAGTCTTTCAACCGCCCAGGCCTACAATATCATAAAATCATTTCATCAAACCTAATTCACAATGTTCTGCACTATATCAAAATAGTGAACTACAAATCATATTACCTGCAACACTGCCACATTGCCACTTAGAGTGAGTGACTGGGGGATACCTGCTCCCATAATTTTCTTCTTACATTTATTTAAATTCTCTACAATATGTTTATGTACACCGGTGCACCAATCATATAGACACAAACGGTCTAAGTCATCTAACACTGCAAAAGGCATGTTACAAACATGCCTTGATTTCCTAGGGAAATAGAAAACAACCAAACAAATTTGTTGGAACAATCGGTACCGTTATAGAGTCGCGCAGCGGAATAAAATACTTAGAAAGCGTGTTACGGTCACAAATCAAGTTTAATGGTCCGTTTTAGAAAAACAATTTTCTTAGAGAAAATTTATCAAACAGTTGATATGCGTAAAAGATAAAGAGTGTAGGGAATAGAAAATCACACAAGGAATTTTTATCCTGGTTCGATTCAAAAGAATCTACGTCCAGTCGTTAATCACTATAAATAGTGATTAACCTTTTTCACTAAAAAGTTATTTAACAGATTACAAGAAATAGTGAATAAAGCAGATAAATAAACCTTCCTTCGACGAACGAACCGGAAGAAGAACACTCTGCCAACTCGAAGAGAACCGCTCCGACTATCGACAAACGAAACGCGAGCTTCTCCTATTCACGAGACCAGGCAGAGCACCTTGCTAACTCGAAGAGAGCTTGCTCCGACTATCGACACACGACACACGAGCCTCTCCTGTTCACGAGACCAAGCAAGGGAACTTGAACTATAGCTTCTGAGAACTTCCTCTGACAAACAGTATTCTGCAAGAGCTTCTGTTCAACAACGTTAACGTTCTAATTTCTCCAAAACAAAATATATAGCCAAGTACACTGAATGCCAAAGGTCAGCTCCCAACTGCCATGAATAATCGATTATTGTAAGTGATAATCGATTATTCAAGTCCGTTACAGGGTTTTCAAAATGTGATAATCGATTATATGAAGAGATAATCGATTATTCCTGTATGACTCTGTGATAATCGATTATTGCCATTCCATAATCGATTATTGCAGTTAAAAATGCAAGTTTACAAGGTTTACAAGAATTTCCTACTACATTTAATTTCTACAAATTGCTTTTAACTAATTCTAATATCTTCTTCAACTAAAACTTCTTGTAGCATCATCAAAACAAATTTCTTCAAGATTTACCAATACTCCTAATTGGTAACAAAATTAATATATATAACCTACACACTACATCAACATCAATGTTTTTATCATGAACAATGACATTAAACATGTCCGTCATGTCATTCAAACTGATGGTTTTTTATTTGAACATTTCACCAACCAATCCACCAACTACTTCATCAAAGGGAATCTCTAAACCACCTATTTCTAAACCTATGCTCATGAACATATCAATAACTCTAAAGGGTACCAACTTTTGACTTACTCTAAAACTGTTATCATGCCCAACCCACCTGCAAACAATAACCTTCAATAATTTCAAATTCACCTCCACAGGGCTTTGAATATTCAAACACCACATAAATGGAGTCATCCTAATCCGATCCACATGACACTGTCGTAATAAACGATTCATTTGAATAATAATCGATGAATCCATCGAGATAAGAAGTCGCCACTACTAAAAAAATCATAAAAATTTATTACTAACTACAACTCATACCATAATTAAATAATATATAAACACAAAATTTAAATTTTTCTTACACTTGCTTTTTTCCCTTCCATTGAAACGGCCCTAACAAGATACATTCCACACTCAGTTATATCATTCAACTTAATGAAAACCAAAAACACAGTGTAAAACACAATGTCAGGGCTCGCCCATTTTTAATTACACCAATAAAAACGGATACCACTGCTCCACGACCTCCTCCACCAGACGCGAAATGCACAACAAAACAACCACACCCGCTTTCCGAATGCCAAAATGGAAGGGTTTCTCTTTGGACGACAGACCCACACAAAGGATGGAAGGGTTCAACGCTGTGGGTAGGGTAAAGATGGAACACACAGCCACAGAGATCCTCGAAGGTTTCAACGCACGTTTTGAAGAAGGAGGAGAGAACGACAGCGAGGATGGAAGCTTCGAAGACGGACGACACAGCGAGAGAGAAGACGGACGACACAGCGAGAGAGCGACACACAAGATGGAAGGCTTGAACGAACGTCTTTCCCACCTTAAACCGCCAAACCCAAATCTTAAAATTTTAATCTGGAAATCCCAAAATACCCTTCGCCCCGTAACCCTTTCTCTGTTTTATTTTCAAATTATTTAGCCAATGCACAGCTGCCACGTGCTGCTGTTAAATCTGTGTCAAAATTTCGTTGTCCAAATAACATTTTTCTTTTTTTTATCATCATATAAGACACGACGGTTGTGAAGAGTGAAAAAAGTATCGTCCAAATAAAAGAGACCATCACCCTTTGCATTGTAAGTAACTCCTTTCTCAGTATTAATCTGTAGAGTGATAGAGTCAGCAGAACAGTAGGAAGAATTGACAACTGAGACCTGATCTGCCATTGATGAGATTATGTGTTTGATGGAACCACACTGTCTTTATTTATGTCTTGTATATGCCAATTTGTAGAGCAACTATCTAAGTTTTGCAATACTAATACCAGTTGCAAGTGTATGGTATCTATCAAATTTACACGCGTCAGATATACACACACGATGAGTCAAGATTTTACTAAATAAAAAGTGGTGACAAATAAGACGCGACAAGTTAAGTATGCATTTGGTCAGAACAAAACAAATGGTTTAAATCGAAATTAGTAGTTGATTATGTGCATTTTATCAAATCAACGATAATTACTCAATAAATTTTTAAAGTAACGTGAATTTTCGTTACGTATGTGGAAAAAACCGAGGAGAACGAAGAAGACTTGACCTTAATACAGTTTTGTTCTAACTATTGCTATTTTCAGTCTCTTCACTTAATAAAGTCCTGCTTATCCAAAAGAAAAATATATGTAATTGTCCGTGATTAGGAATTCAACTACATTAAACCTAGGTTGATTAGGTCATTTGCCACGTAACTTGTATCTATATTCAAGCAACGGTATTAATTAGGGTTCCCTGCCTGCCTAAACGTACACCCTCTATTCCTGGAAGCTATACAAGTTTATCATCCACTTGATCCACACTAGGAATAAAAATATGGCTTTTTGACAATAACGTAGGCAAAACCAGCACAAATAATATAAATAAAATTATTTATTAATCATAGTATTGATATGTCATTGCTAATTTATATTTTTAGTAGTAACATCGGAGCACTATTATTTATATTTTCAAAAACATTATTAATAATAACATTTACCTAACAGACGTTTATTTATATTTTTAAAAAACACAAATGAAAGTTCCTCTGCTTTACCAAAGCTTATTTAATTTTCTAAAACAAATTAAAGATAATGTGGGCGTAGATCTAGTCTATTAATTATTTTATTTTTTTAAAATAAAACTATAGATAACGCAATCTGATCAGTGTTGTTGATGGTTAAAAAAATTAATAATAAAAAAAATAAAGCAGCTTGTGCCATTGATATGTGAGAGGTGAATATTTCCACAATCCGTGCTAGGTTCAAACACATACAAGTCGGTTATAAAATCATCAGTACTTAGTATATATTTATTTTTAAAAATAACTTTTAACCTATGATATTTTAGACTTTTGTTAAATGTCTAAAGTCATAATGAAAAATGTTAATAGAGGTCTGTTGTCAATTTATGAAGTTCTTTTTTTCTTTGGCCAATATTAGAAACCATAGAGAATTAATATACATACAAAAATACATTACAAAAATTTTCAGAATTTTAGAAATAGTAACAATTAACAAAAAGTGCAACAACCAATGAAAATACAACAACCAATATATTTAGATATAAAATAAAAAATGAACTAATGTGAGGGAGTAGATGATAACGATTAAATATACCGTTATCTATGATATAGTTTTGATATTAAATCAATCTTTTTGAACTTAGAAGCTTGATTGAACTCATGTTTTTAATATAGTTTTGTGAATAAATGAGTAGAGGGTATACTTGATGATTTTATCACTAAATTCCCTTTATTTTGTAGGTTATTGGTATGATTTGAAGAAGAGCAAAAGTATCAAGGATGTTGAGATTGTTGATAGGGGAGCACTGGTTTAGCTGAACCTACAATCTCAAAGCTTCTGGTCTTTTATGATGACAACATAATTAATAACACATGTATTGTTTATGTGTTACATGTTTTATTGCTTATATGCTATATGTTTTAATCAATGTGTAAATTTGTTTAAAGCATTGAGAACATGATTGTATTGATACATTGCATTTCACTGTGCTATATAATTGATTTTATTGGTGAATGCATGTCTGATGTTTTATAGAAGGAAAACCACAAGCACTTATGTTGAATTTTTAATTGTGTGGCAAAACAACAATTTTAAGTCGACTTGATTATGAGGTGAGTCGATTAAAACTCGTGGTTTTGCACAAACCATTTTCAAAGTGTGCTATGAGGATTTTCAAAGTGATAGTTTTTCAAAATTTTGTTCAATTGTGTTACATAGTCGATTACATGAAATCTGCATTCGACTAAGTCTGTTACAGTTTTGAAATTCTGTTAATGCTTGAATTAAATGTTACAACAGCTATATTTTTAAATATGTTGACCAAGCATTAAATGAGATTCGACTGCATTAATTGTACATTCAATTAACTGCATTGGTTGTTGCTAACTACTATAATAGAATTGTTATATTCGACTACATCAGTAGCTAAGTCGATTAAAATGTGTTTGAATTGTGAAAATCTATAAATTGACGCGAACTTGATTTTTGTAAGAAATTTTGTGAATCTAACAGTTTGTGATCTTTTGCAGAAAGAATTTTTACAGAAAGAGAGAAAGAGCTCCAAGAAATAAGAAGTGACCATGGTGATCATCTACTTGTGGATTCTTGAAGAACAAGTTAACTGCACGTACAAAGGCTGATCATATTTGCACATTGGGTGTGACTAAGAGATCAGAGGCTACAATCTTGTGAAGATTGGATTGAGGTTCCCTGTTGTGATTACAGGAAGAAGAGCGTGTTGCGTTCTTGACTTTGAGGGTGGCTCAAAGGGTTTAGATTGCAGGAGAGGAGATTCTTGTTGCTAGTCTTTTTGTATATGCCTATATTTTGATTAGAGGGTTAGATAGGTGTTTTATATTATTGACGTGAGGTCACTATAAGAACCTTGTTGTAAAAACCTTGATCATTATAGTGCATTGACTTCCTATGGTTGGAAGGACACTAGATGTAGGCTTGGACGAACAAATATCAAAACTGAGTGTTTGATCTTTCTATCCCTGCATTCTTTTATTCAGTTGACTTCATATTGTACTAAATCGATTTAATTTCCACTGCATAAGCAAATCTTTTTCCTTGCGTTTCAAGAAAGCTTTTAAAGGCATCCACTTTGCGAAAAAGATTTAAAGAAAACGTTGTTTTTACATTTCACCAATTCCCACCTCCCTCCCTCTTGGTGTAAGAAATGAAGTCATTTTATTTTCAACAAAGGATTTAGAATTCAAGAGGGACAGTCAAAGCATAAAAAAGGAGCACAAGAGGTCATGCAGGGTGCTTGGGTGCCATATTTGTGGGGCCTGAGCACCGGTTTGTGTAGTGTAGGGCGCCTGGGCACTCCAAAAGGGTGCCTGAGCGTCAACTTTGTACTATGGGGCGCCTAGAAGGGCGCCTGAGTGCCCCAGTTTTCTCTTACAGAATGCTTGGGCTCCCTAAGTGAGGCGCTAAGCGCCAACGACGCGGACTTTTCTAGGGTTTTTCTATCTCTTTCATTCCATTGTTCCTCTAGTTTTCCCATGACAAGGGGAAACTAAATTCAATTTGTTGTTGGGGAAGATGTAACCTCTAAACTCTCATGTATTTGATTGATTCTTATTTATTTATGCTTCTTTCATTAATTGCTAGGGTTATTCTTCTTTGCTCAATGCTTGTTATGTTTAACTCATTCATGGCATGATTATTGGCTTTCATGATATGGACACATATGGGAAAACCTAGATCTAGAGAATTGCTCCCAAAAGTAGTATTGCCTACACATATGGATATGAGTTTTGGTTATCTTAAGCTTCTTTGCGTATATAATGCAAAATTAATTGTGAGGGAGACAAGACATTGTAAACTAGTAATTAAGGATAGGCATATTTTCAACTTCGTCCATTCATTCTAGTGTTTAGCCTCAATTGATCAATTTGCATTCATATTTACTTTCTTGTTTTGCATTCAAAAACCCACAAATTGTTCTTCTTAAGTCTTAATTAATTGAGTAATCACATAAATGTTTAGTGTCGTGAGTCCTTTGGGAAATGATATTTGTTCTTACCATTTTATTATTACTTGATACGATTTGGTACACTTGTCAACATCTTAACAAGTTTTTGGCGTCGTTACCGGGGACTCGTGGTTTAAACTATACTTTTGTGTGATTCTTAACCGATTAGACTTTATCTTTTTATCTTTTTATCTTTTTATCTTTTTATCTTTTTATCTTTTTATCTTTTTATCTTTTTATCTTTTTATCTTTTTATCTTTATATCTTTTTTATCTTTTTATCTTTTTATCTTTTTATCTCTTTTATCTTTTAGTGCTAATTGGGTGTTCTAATGCAGTGTTCTTTAGTGTCTGCAGGATATAATCCAAAAATTGATACTAGGAGCACAAGATCATCAAGAGAAGAAGGTTGAAGAAGGTCGTAGGGCGCCTGACCCCTTTCAGGGCCTTGAGAGCAGGATGTCACGCATCACCGCCTAGGCGCCCCAATGAGGGTATTAAGCACTAGCCTTCAAATGCGATTAGAATTTTTGTATTTAGGTCTAAAAGTAGAGAAAACTACCAATTATAGATGAAGAAGGCAGATAATGAAGAGAAACTAGTTCACCAAGACTCTGTGCATGAAGTTGTTAAAGATATCAAAGAGAATAAAGCTATTGAGATTGAGGCAGACTTTGTGCATGAAGTGGTTAAAGATATCAAAGAGAATGAAGTTATTGAGATTGGGGCTCCTTATTCAAGGAGGGTAAAGATGGTGAACAGAAAGATGCTGCAAATAAGTTGGTGTGATGAAAGCAAAAGGAACACTAACATCATAGATGCGGATTGTGCTTAATGGTGTCAAGCTCGTGACGTTAAACAATTGCTTATTGAGAGGCAACCCAATATTTTACTTTTTCTTTTTAATTGATTATTTGTGTAGTTTGGATTTGATTTTGTGTTGCAGTAATGACAACATCTACTAATGGATGTTGGAAACCATCTACTGAGGGATGCTAGGAGGACTCAGATGACAACATCTACCGATGGATGCTGCTATGATGAGGGTGATGAATGATAGCATCTACTGATGGAGGCTATGTTATTAAGCATCTACTGATGGATGTTATGTGATTAAGCGTCTACTGATGGATGCTACTGACGACATCTACTGATGGATTCCGATGAAGATGAGAAAGATCAACATTTGCTGATGAACGCTGATTAGAAAGATTAGACATCTATTGAGGGATGTTACTGAGAGCATCTACTGATGGATGTTATGCTACTAGAAATCTACTGATGGATGTTACTGAGAACATCTACTGATGGATGTTGATGTGAAGGATTTGCATCTACAGATGGATGCTGGAAGATTCAGATGAAAGCATCTACTGATGGATGCTGCTGGATCAGGATTTTTATGTTTTTATTTTATTTTTATGCTTATTTGAATTTTGTTTATTTTGTTTTTATGTTAGCTTGTTTATGTACTCGGTTTATTGAATTATGCTGCAATGGTTTGGTATGATGTGATAAACTGTTGTTTGTGATGAGTAATATTCTTGTGTTTGCTTTATTGTTCTATGATGCATGTTGAGTCAATGATTTGTGAGGCTTTTAAGCATAGATGTTGGTTGCTCATAATTGTTAAACACAGATGCACAATTTCAATTGTGATTAATATGCTAAGCAGGATGTTTATCAAATTGTGGAACTTGAGTTAGCCTGAGAGGTTGGACTGTAGAGTTTTTGATTCATTGAATGCTATTACTTTGGAAGCATGATTGAGTTTGCCTATTCTTTTATGATTGAACCACTTGCTTGCTTGTTACATATGATCAAGGCCATGTTTTGTTCTCCCTTAGAGCCAATGGTAATAGGTGAATCCAACAAAGAACAATGTTTCTCTTTACCCTTTGAACCTTGAGCTTAAAGTTGAAAGTGGAAAAGTCCTTTTTGAAATCCTTACCTTGAGTTAAGTAGAGTATTTTTTGTGGTAATGGAGAATGGTTTAAGTTTGGGGTGGTGAGAAACCGTAAAGAACTTTGTGAAATTCATTAAGGAGCATTGGACAAAAGAAAGAGCAAAAGAAAAGGAAAAGAGAGGAAAAAAGAAAAGAAGAAAAGGTTAAGCTCAATGCATGTAAAGTTGGGAATAAGTCCAAGATTGGTTTCTCACATAAAAGGAGAAAGAGAGGTGATTGTTAATGTGAATAAATGAATTGTGCACTCTCTTAACTCAAGGATTTTGTTGTCTAGAAAAACCAATTTTCTTCTTAGCCTAACCATGTTACAAACCTCAAAAAGTCCTTATGATGATAACTTGCTTGTGAGTGTGTTTGATATGTGGTTAAATGAAAGGCAAAGTTGATTCATGTGACATTGTGATGGTAGAGTGTAATAGTGGCACCTCACTATACACCTTTGAGTTTGAGTGAAACACTGTCTTTGGTGAGGAATTGTTCCATGCACTTTAGGATAACATTTTTGCTTGGTTGTTGATCTTTCATGAGTTTGCATTTGTTATATGTCTTGATTATGTGAGCACCACAATTGAAGCTTGATTGGTTAAAGCCTCATTATATCTTGACTAATCTTACTATGATGAGCATTCACAAGTGAGTTACTTGTCTAAAAAGAAAATGCTTTTTGTTGTGCTAGATCATTGTAGTATGATTATTTTGTTTAAGCCAAGTTACATTTCGCTTGAGGACAAGCAAAGTTTCAAGTTTGACGTTGTGATAACGGTTAAATATACCGTTATATGTGATATAATTTTGATATCAAATCAACCCTTTTTGGACTTAGAAGCTTACTTGAACTCATGTTTTTAGTATAGTTTTGTTAATAAGTGACTAGAGGGTATACTTGATGATTTTATCACTAAATTCCTTTGATTTTGTAGGTTATTGGAATGATTTGGAAGAAGAGCAAAAGTATCAAGGATGTTGAAGTAGAATGGCTTAGTTTCAATACCAAGAGGGCGATGAATTGGTGAAACACAAAAATCAGAGTCTTTTAAAAATCTTTTTCACAAAAGGATGATCTTTCAAAAGTTTTTTGAAATAATATTTTTTTAAGTGCAACGGAAATAGTTGACTACGTGAAAAGTAAAGTTGACTTACAAAATTAAAAGTGCAAGGATAGAGAATTCAAACACAGGTTTTTATATTGGTTCGGCCAAACTACCTACATTCAGTGTCCTTCCAATCCCAGGAAGCAAATGCACTATAATGATCAAGGTTTTTACAATAAGGCTTCTATAGCGACCTCCACGTCAAAATATAAAACACTTCTCTAACCCTCTAACCAAAATATAGGCATATAGAAACAAAGAACAACAACAAGATGTCCCCTCTCCTATAGTCTTTAATCACATTGAACAATCCTCAAAGTCTAGAATGTCGCACGTTCTCTTCCTATAGTCACAACAGGGCAACCACAATCAGTCAATGTGCACAGATTCTTTCTCGTCAAGCAATCACCAAAGAATGAAGACCTCGGTCTTTCTTGATGAATTCTTGGAGCTTTAGCACGTTCTACTAGAGATCAATAATCTGAAACAATTCAATCAAAACGTTATATTCACAAAAGTCTCTACAGAAATCAAATTCGCGTCTATATATAGTTTTTTTACAAAACTGACGCTCCTAAGTCAACTATGCTACTAATAGAGTCAATTATACTCAAACAGTTATAACAGTTAGTAGCACTCAAACCAACTTAATTGATTTCGCATTTAATACAGTTGACTCACAATCAATGCTTGGTGAAAGATATAAAAATGTAGTCGTTAGACATCAGAAGAATTTCATTATAAAAATACAGTCGACTTTGTAACACTTCAATGCAGTTTTGAAAAACTTTCTTTCCAAAAATACTCACAACACACTTTGAAAATGTTTGTTCAAAGCCACGAGTTTTAATCGACTTACTTCATAATGAAGTCGACTTAACTGTTGTTTTGCCACATATTATAAGTTCAACAAAAGTGCATGTGGTTTTCCTTTTCTAAAACATATGTCATGCATTCACAGATAAGATCTCATGTAAAACACAGTGAATTGTAGCAATGACAGAATCAACACAAACATGTTCTCAAATAATCATACACATGAAAGCTATGAACATGTTACATATTTAACAACACATGTCTTATTATTATGTGTTGTCATTATCAAAAACCAGAAGCTCTGAGATTGTAGGTTTAGCCAAACTAGTGCTATTCCTATCAATAATCTCAACAAAGGAGTTGGAATTCAAGAGGGACAGTTGATGAGAGGGTCGCACCTCACACAAAAGTTGATTGCATAAAAGAATGAGGTATAGTACTAAGAAGTGACTCCTAGGTCGTCTCTCAAGGACCAAATGTGGGTTCAGTCTCATATCAAACACGTAGTGGGGGGTTTGTGAATATATTTTGGATGCAGAAAATTAAACTGGACTGGAAATTAAATAAAAAAAAATTAAAAACGTTTGAAGTAAATTTCGAAACAGTAAAAACCTAACGGTAAAAGACATCAAAATAAAATAAACGTGTAATCCTTTTTAAATACCCCTAGTGTGCTCTTCCTATTTCTCAATTAAAATTCAAACTAACCTCTAAAATAAATTAACACTTCATAAATAAAAGCGTAACACTATGTCCTAAAATTGAAAACGTCATTGTTTGTAGAGAAAGCAGAATGAATATCCATAATAACATCATCGTGCAGCTCCAAAAATAACCCATCATGAACAACTTGAAGGCGATAAATAAAAAGACAATGTCTCCAATGTTATAAGCTTGCAACGTATGAGCTCAAAGTCAGATAATAAAAGGCATATTATAGTCATCTAAAAGAAGCTTATCATGGAAACAACACAAGAAAATTTGCACGAACAGTAAAACACTGTGATTAATAAAACTACTTCAATCTAAATGTTTTCTAATATATATGATGAGTCAATATTTTATTCACTTCACTTAGTTTATTGTACTAGAATTAATCGGGGAACTGTGCTTAAATGTCCGGTATTTTCCCATTTTTCCTAATTGTGCTTAATTTGCCCAAAAATTCTAATTTTAATTAATTTGGATTATTTGAGCAAATTATTTGCATTATTAATTTCAGGGAAAATTTTGGAAATATAATTTGGAACATTTAGAGGGCCATCACATGATTCAAGACTTTCCACAAAAGAAGTGTGCACAAAGGGTATTACGGTGATTTTATTTTTTTGGGCTTATGAGAGAGGGGTGTTTCATTATTGGAAAAAGGGTGACATCCAGCAAATCAAAGTGGTGTCCAGCAAGAAAGTAGAAGCGGTCCAGCTGCCACTTGTCCGTCCAGCAAATCCAGCAGCTCCAGCAAATTGAATTGGGTTTGAGGGGGTGCTGGGAGAGAAATTGGCAGCAGGAGCCTGGTCCAGCATCCAGCAAAGACTTCACGCATCCAGAAAAGGGGGTGTGTCCAGCTGAAGCAGTGAAGCATACACGGCCCACAAGAAAGAATGGGAAGCAACTAGAGGGGTGCGTGGACAGAATGGAAGGTGCACACGGAAGTTGGTCCAGAGGAATGGGCGAGAAGAAGGTGTGGTAGGAGCCGCCAACTTGGAGGGCAGCAGCTTGAGAAAGGAGGTGCACGAAGAAGCCTTCACCACGTCCAATCCAGCAGCGTCCAAAATTCTTCATCTTTCTCCAGCAAAGCAACGTTGTGTCCTGGGAGGGGGTGCGAGGTCCAGGTGGTGCAGGTCTTTGGGGGCATCCAGCCGCCACTTGGGAGAAAGAGGCGTTCAATTGAAGATGGGCTTCATTGAGGGAGAAGCAACACGAGCCCAGCTATCTCTACGTGCAGTCCAGCATGTCAAAAGCAAGGAGGATGGGATTTGGAGTCCACGGCCCTACCCTTTGTGCATTCATGCGTCCAGCTTGAACCAGAGGAAGCCCGCACGGAAGTGTCCAACACCTTGAATCCAGCAAGCAGCTGCACACATCATCCACACTTGAGACACGGGTGCATCTAGCAGCTTGAGAGGTCCAGGAGGTGCAAAGAGAAATTGAAGAGCACGAAAGAAGGGTTACGTACACGGAAAGGTCCAGCGGCTACAGTAAAAAAAAGAGGGAGAGCTGTTCCAGCCGCCATCTATTAGTTTTGGCTTTCTTTGCTTTGAAGGAGGGTAGTAGCACGTAGAGAAGGGAGAGTGGTGTCTCGGCTTGGGGAACACACGTCCAGCCGCCACCGAGAGAGAGTAGTTTCCGGAGTGTAGGGTGATAGAGAACTGGAGAGGGCTGGAGGTGGGAGAACCAGCCACGATCTTCATTTTGGCAGCACGCGAGATTTTTCTTTCTTTTAAATAGAACCACGTGAATATTGAGATGGAGGGTGTGTCATGGCCTGGGATGCACACGGTGAATTACTTTGGAAGCATTGTTATGTATGGTGATTCATTGGAGAGTTACGTGCCAGCATAGGAGAATGGAATTTCATGTGCTGATTTCATCTTTCACATGCAGTCATTTTATTTTGTTTCCTTTAGATTTGCGTCTACAACTTTATTTTCTTTTAGGCAGTTGCAAGCGGTGTGCACAAGTTAAATTCACTTACTTTGCTGAATGAAGTAGCTTAGTCCGAGATTTTATTTTCAATGTCATGCGATTTTAATTTCTTGTTTGCTTTAGGCATGTGTTGAAGCTGCTGAATAGAACATTTCACCTTTTAACTCAATATTACCATTCACTAGCATTAAATACTGTTTTACTTGATTTAATTTTAAAAGCTTGCACCGAGAATTTTAATGCATTAATAGTAGCACCGTGCTCATTTATCTTGCTTTACTATTAGCGTTTTCTTTTTAAGTGTTGATTTCGTGATGAATAACATTTCATTTCTTTAGCTTAAGTGTTGTGTTTGAATAGTATGTCTAAGTGTTTCTTTATTATCTGCTGCATTTTAATTAGTTCACACATATTGTTTTAGAACGTTCGGACTTCAATGCTTGTTCATTTATTTCAGTGTTTTCAATTATGTTTGGTTGTATTTAAGTTCCAGTTTTAATGTAGTTCAATTCTAAAGATAAAAACATTTTCAAACCCCCCCCACTGCGTGTTTGACCTGAGACTTGAACCACATTTGGTCCTTGAGAGACGACCTAGGAGTCACTTCCTAGTACTATACTGCATTCTTTTATGCACACCTTTTGTGAGAGGTGCGACTCTCTCATCAATATATAATATAAGAAACAAGTTTTGATGCGTGAAAGAAGAAAACGAAACCAAATCGTTGTGCTGCACCGCTTCAATCAATGCTTGCTGGAAGTGAGTCTTCAACCGTAGCCCTCCATTCTCAGTCACAAGCTTCTACTATTCTTGCGCCACCTCACGGTCCACTGTCCAGCTCTCTCTACATTACACTACCTACACTACACTACTCCTACTGCCTGGAACGTAAACTACTCTGGTGGAACTGGCATTCTTTTATTGCCAAAACTCAGACCATACTATGTACCCCTCTTTCATTCCTGACATGTGCTTTTCAAAGAAAGAATAAATAAAATTATCTTTTACCAGTAGCTTTTCCGTGTGTTTGTCTCCCTAACACCTTTGTTTTTTTTCTTCAATCTATGCTTAAAGTAAACAAAGGTGGGCCCTCCAAATGTGTTGTCTATGTGTTTTTTTCTGCTTCCCCTCCAGATGTTGCCAAATTCCTTTGAACCAACCGTGGTGCCCATACTCCAAGATGCTGCTTTCCTAGTGTTGCTTGAACGCTTGTTGCTGCTGTTTAAAAATGAAGAAACATGTTGCGCCGTGAGCTGTGTTGTTGGACCACTTCATTGCTGGATGCTTTAAGACTTTGGTCGTGGTGTTCTTCTTCCAACAAGGCCGAGACACCCTCTTCACGTCCAGCCTCCCTTTTCCACTCTGCTGGATGTCACCTCTACTGGACTAGCTTCTTTATGTGTGTGCGCAGCTGTTGGCTATCCGTGAAACCAAAGGATGCTTGAAGGTTCTAGCTTGAAGCGTGAAGATTTCGATTTGCACTCTATCCATCATAAAACCAATAGAAGCCACCCATTCTTAGTGGAGATTTACTTATCCGTGGGCCCATTGTGTTTCTTGGTGCAGAATTTTTAAAGAAGATAAATGTCCTTCCCCTTTACGTGTGTGCCGTTGAATGCTTCCATGTGCAACCCTTTTATTCATTTTTTAAAAAGCAAAAGGTGTCTTTGTGGATGTGTTGGAAAACGACCGAATAGAATTGCTCACGCCCAAGTGTTAGAAAAACTTGAATGAAGTGCTCCAACATGAATTGAGTGGCAAAGTGAGACAAACAAAATAAATCATAAGAATGAAGCATGATTTTCCCAACCAAACCGTGAATGGTCGTGTGGTGTGTATGGTTTTCAAACCAATATTACTTCTTTAAAAATTCTAAGAAGTGTAGCTTCTTCGAAAATAGCACAGTGTGCAAATGAATTTTCTTCCAAATGTCCTAAAATATTTCCAAAATTTCCTTGTACTCAATAATGTAAATAATTAGTCTCAGACAATTCAAATTAATTAAAATAAGAATTTATGGTCAAATTAAGCACAATTAACAAAAACGGAAAAATATCAGACATTTAAGCACAATTCCCTATTTAATTCTAGCACAAAAGACTAGGTGAAGTCAATAAAATATTGACTCATCAACAATCAAAGCATCAAAAAAAGAGCACAAGAGGTCACGCAGGGCACCTGAGCGCCCCATTCTGGGCACTTGAGCGCCAATTTGTGTAGTACAGGGTGTCTGAGCGCCAGCTTTATACTGTGGAGCGCCTGAGCACCCCGAAAGGGTGCTTGAGCGCTAGTTTTCTCCCGCAAAACGCCTAGGCGCCCTAAGTGAGGTGATGAACACCAACGACGTGGACTTGGACTTGTTTTTTGTTATTATTTTGATATATTTAAGGACTTAGACGTCCTAAGGATTGTATCTTTTGATGGCTTGAGCATAGAAACACATTTTTTATCCCTTGGGGGGTAGGTTTGGGGATGTGACAACTCTTCTCTTCTCTTTCTAGGATTTTCTATCTCTTTCATTCCATTGTTCATCTAGTTTCCCCATTACAAGGGGGAACTAAATTCAATTTGTTGTTGGGGAAGATGTAACCTCTAAAGTCTCATGTATCTGAATTGATTCTTATTTATTTATGCTTCTTTCATTGATTGTTAGGGTTATTCTTCTTTGCTTAATTCTTGTTATGTTTAACTCATTCATGGCATGATTATTAGTTTTTGTGATATTGACACATAGGGGAAACCTAGATCTGGAGAATTGCTCCCAAAAGTGGTATTGCCTAGACATAGGGATATGAGTTTTGGTTATCTTAAGCTTATGTGCGTATGTAATGTAGAATTAATTGCTAGGGAGACAAGATATTGTAAACTAGTAATTAAGGATAGGCTTTCTTCGCCGAAACATTGGGTTTTAAGTAATTTAGAAAGTGATATTAACGTTAATAAAGAAGATGACTTCATACATGCATGAGAGGAAACTTGGTGAAATTTGAACCCTAAAACAATATTCATCTCATATTTTCAACTTCATCCATTTTATTATTACTTGATACGATTCGATACACTTGTCGACATCTTAACAGTAGACCGGTGTTGTGACGGTGAGGAGAAGACAACAGCCACCAGAAAGGGAAAAAAGAGAACTCAACAGTGTTACAAATGGTGTCTGTGCACGAAACCAAATGATTAAAATGAAAGAAAATCATACATAAAGTCTTTAATCAATGGACATTTGTGTTAAGTGAAAGAAACATTACCTTTTGTGGTCACCGAAAGCTTCCCTAGAGGTGTTCGACCTAAAATGAAGAAAGTGGGCACATAAATAGTGAACCAAGTGCTCTTTATCGTGCTTTTAAAATATTTTTACCCTCAATTTTTTATGAATTTGAATACCGATAGACGTTTATTCTTTGACCAACAGATGTTTGTTCTTTGACTAACACACATTTGTCCTTTGACCAATTACCTCTGATCAAAAAAACGTTAATTGCGTAATTTTGGATTTTACGGTTAAATATATTTTTAGTCCTTCAACTATGAGGCGATTTTGGATTTTGTCCCTCTCCAAAAGTTTGGTACACTTTGATCCTTTTGCTTTTAAGAAAGTATAATTTTTAGTCCTCCAAAAGTAACGGCGTTAAATTTTGGCTGAGCTGGCTAATGGTATGCCACATCACTTCTCCTATTTTTTGAAATGTGTCATCTTTGCTTCTTGCTTTGTCTCTTTCTTCGACCCATGACTCTAAACTACGCACACGTTATTCTTCCGGATGAGGGAAATTGGAAAATGGGAGTGGACTATTACAAACTTCTTCAGGTAGATCGAAGTGTCAACGATGAGATCTCGAGAAAGCTTATTGAAGGATTGCTATGAAGTGGAACCCTGATAAGAACCCTAACAATAGAAAAGATGTTGAATCCAAATTCAAGAAAATCTCAAAACTTATGTTGTACGATTTCGTGTCTGCACACTTTTACAGGATGAAGCCGTGAGGTCGTTTTCCTGGGCACTAAAGCTACTGTGATGAAGTTAACATAATTAATTTTTTTTTATTTTTTTCACATTTTACTTGTGGAATCTAAATTTATGAGAAGTTACACATCTTTTTAATTTACATTGCTTGTTTCTTTTGTTTTTGTTTTTGTTTTTTATAAATCACCTTCTTGGAAGGCTTTCTTAGGGTTCATGTATTTGCAGATTTGGTTTTATCCAATGTTTTATAATGAAAGATCTATATATGTTAACTTGTTATATTTTTTTGTGACAATCAGGTAGTTGTTGTTGTTGTGGATTTTAAAGATTAAACTGGAGAACAACAAACCATGCAGCATAATCTCCAAAATGTTTGCCTCAAAAAAGGGCCCTTGTGGAATCACATGCTCTGGTGATGACATAATCTACTAAATCTAGGGAACTGTTAGATATTGCAACAAAACATGTTTCTATCCTTCTATCTCGCTTAAGAGAGAAACCAATTTCTTTGCAAGGTGGTCGAGAGTCCCAGAGTTAGCACACCTAACACATACATGTCTCTATGAAAATGAAAAAATGAAGAGAATTGGAGATGGTTCCAAAGAAGTTAGCTTACAAGTTATATAAAAAAGAATTTCCCCCTCCCCCAAAATAACAAACTTGGCAAGCATTTAATTTTGAATCTCTGGCATACTATGAATTAGTCCCCATTGTGCTAATCTCTACATACATAATGCCCAAAATATTTTCAGGTAAGCAAATTGCCCTCCGTCGGAACCCCTCCAATCGCAATACGATGACCTCGACATCACCGGCCGCATCGACATCATCACCAACCGCCTCGGCCTCTAGTACCAGTACGTGCCCCTCATATCTTCCCTCATCCGGGAAGGCTTCTCCCCTCCCACCATCGGGGAAACCATCGACATCTCCTGCACAGAGAAGAATCGCCTCATAGTCATCGCGCAAGTCGATGAGTCCCTCGTCGAGTCCAACGCTAACCCCGAACTTCTCGCCGCCTTCGAGACCGGCAACGTCGAGCTCCTCTATGAGAGCTGCCTTCTCAGCACTACGCATGGGGGGATAGAGAGGGCAAGGAATGTAGGAGTGGTGAGGAGCAGGTTGAGACAGAGGATGGGGAGGGAGTGAGGCGGGTTCCGGTGGTGAAGTTGAGGATGTTGGCGTCGGTCTGGTCGGTGGTGAGGGATTTGCCACCGATCGAAGATGGAGGAAGAGGGGGCGGCCCGATAATGAAGAGAGTTTTGGAGGATGATGGAGATGAATAAGGGAAAGTATCAACACGTTTCAGAAAAAGGAGAAGTGATGTGACACACCGTTAGCCAGCTCAGCCAAAATTTAATGTCGTTGCTTTTGAGGAACTAAAAATTATAGTTTCTTAAAGGTAAAGGATCAAAGCGTACCAAACTTTGAGAGAAGAACGAAATCCAAAAGTGCCTTATACTTGAAGGACTAAAAGTATATTTAACCTTTTTATTTATGATATTGGCAATAGTAATTTTTTCCACCAATAATTTTTAACTTATGTGCTTGGTTGTTAGATGTTGAATGCTAGACATTCTACAATCATTTTACACTAGATGTTTGATTGATAACTTGGGAAGAAATTCATATAAAGTAAAGCATCAAATTCTTCATAACTAAAAATTTCAATGCTCAAGATGGAAGACATATTTTGTCAATTTCCTGCAATTTACCATGATCAAGTTTATGCTCATTCAGAATAGGTTGCTTCTTTATAATAAACATGAGAGGCGGTGTCGACAGTCCAACCTTAATATGTCTAAATTATACAACCAAACATGTGAGATAATAACAAACGGAGAGTGCACACACACAGTTCAAATACAAAATATAATTGTAAGAGGTATAGATGGGTTCTGTTAAGCCTTTTTCTCTTCTGTTATATTTTTCTTATCCCTATATTTTGCCTATATTAAGGCACAACTTGTGTCGATTATTTGAAAAAGTATATGGGTTTTTATTTTTCAAATAAAAACATTTTTAAAAAATATTTTTTATATTATATATTTTTAAAAAGGAAAATATACAGTATAATGTAACTTAAATCATTAATACCTATAAATTAAGTTTACACGGTTAGGAAAATAATTTAATGTGTAAATATAATAATTATTTTAAGGATTCAAAATTCTACTTCAACTAAGACGATTTCATACACTAGTAAAAAAAAGGTTTTTAATGCGTTCTTTGGGTCTTTCTCACGTCCATCTTCATATGGATTAACTAAAGATTATGAACAAAAGCTTAAGGAGGAAATTAGAAAAGAGATGACGCAGGACATCACAAAGAAGGTTCGGACAGAGTTGTATGATCAAGTTGTTGAAATGGTTGCGCGCCATCTCCTATAGCGAAAGGTGTTGTGCCCCATACAGATAAACTTAATAATCATTTTTGTTTATTGCTTTACTTTTTGTATAACCTAACATTCAATTTGATAGGTAGAAGCAGCAAAGGAAGTTGCTCAGCTACCGGTGCACTAGGGGACGACATGGACGATACTCGTCAATGTCAGCTATATATTCTTTCTCCTATCGGGACCATGCTAGTGGCTCGTGGCACACTCTATGAGGCAGCCACTATAGTGCATGGTATAGAGCTAGCAAAAGATGAGATCAAGGTCATGGTGGATGAAATTGTTGTACCAGATGTCGTTCTTCTTGTGTCTACAAAGGAGTTTTTCACTATGGCATAGGCATTTCACACTACAAGAAATATTGCATTTATATACGGATATTTATATACGGATTATAATCCGTATGTAATTCAGATATTACATACGGATTTTATATACGGATTTTAAAAAATAAATTATATACGGATATTATATACGGTTTTTTATATACGGATATTTCGTATATAAATTCCGTATATACCGTTGGCACGTCATAGTGGGAAAATTACCCAAGGATGGAATCCGTATATAAGTGGTATTATATACGGATCAGAGAAATAATTATTTTAAAAAATTATATTTCTGATTAAGGGGAAGCTGGGTGTCATTTCTCAACCTCGAGCTTTCCTCTCTTTGTTGAACCCTGGACATTTCTTCTCTGTCGAACCATCACACTTTACTCTCTTTTGAACCATCTTCGGTCTCAGTTCGGTGTCCTCCTGTGGAGCCATCTTCGGTGTGGGTGTTGGTCTTTGGAGTCGTCTTCGGTGTGGGTGTAGATCGTGCTTTGCTTCTTCGTCGTCTCTCTCTATGTATTATTGTGACCTTCATCAATCCTTCATCAAGCACTGTGGTTGGGGCTCATTGTTGGGTGCGATGTCGTAGTTCGGCGTTGAGTAGCTTAATCGGGTAAGTAAATCAAACCCTAATGCTTAGTAAATTTGGTTCTTCTCTGGCCATTCTTGTCATCAAGCGATTGCCATCAATCATAGACTTAATCTCGCACTCTTCCAGTTGTAGAGGAACCCTAGGACTGTTGTTCTCGCACTCCGATTTTGGGTCGCCATCATTCAGTCTCAGTGACTCTAGTAAGTCCAGAATGTTGTTCCTTTAATATATATATCTTTATTTCTTTGGTGTGTAGTGGTTTAATGTTGCGGTTATTCACAGAGAAGAAGAAGTTCGAATGTCTAAGCATCTTTTAGTGTTCGATGTTGTAGATATGCTGAATTGCTGATTGTTGTGGTAAGTAAATTTTGTTCATTCCTAAGTGATTTCATTTGTAAAAGGAGAAAATCCTAAACCTTTGTTCTTTGGTTTTTCGGGCACAAAATGGGGTTTGGTTTGGTTGGTGTGCTGTGGAATACTTTGGTGCATTGTTAGGACATTGAGTGAACATTAAGAGGCGTGTTAAGGTATGTTTACGCAATCTTTAAGGACTATAACATATAATTTATATTATTAATTATATATATGTTTTATATGGTTTTCTCTGGTTGAATTTGTTTGATATAGGACTGTAAAGGATTCGAAGGGTAAGATAAGTGGAGGAAGCTTTGGGATTCAAAAAGGAAAGTACCACAAAAGGGTAAGTAGTTATTACGTTTTGTTTAATGAGTAAATAGCTATTCTATTCAGTTTAATGGTTTTGATGTGATTACCATATACATTGTTAATTGAGAAGCCATAAGTTAAAATACTCTAGCTTTACATACCTAATCTACATCAGGTGACTGCTACACAAAAAATTGTCCTCTGCTAATTTTATAAACAAATAAAAACCAAGGAAGGAAAAAAAAATTAAAATTAAAAGCCATTGGCAATTCTCACTACTTGAATGCCCCTTTGCAAGAAATGAAATACAATTTGAAGGGTCAAAGAATATATGTTTAGAACCATTTACATTTCACAAGTCCCTTTGCTTCAATCTCTGTCTGAGGTGTATTAGTTTTCCTTGGACCTGTTTAGGTATATCATCATCAGATAAGCCAATTTCAATCCCTTCTACTTGTTTTCTCTGTACAATATCATGGTACATTGGAAGAAACCGAGTTCGGAAAGACCTATAGGAGAAATAGGGTAGCAACACACACACAACAACCAAAAGGGTTACTAGCCAATAAAGACCACTGGGAGCACATGCTTCTACAAAAACCCTGTAAGATGTTGTGGATATTGCTGCAGATAAGTAACCATAGACCAACACAAATACATACCAGAAAGCGATGCTGCCCCATATAAAAAAATGTTGTATCCAAGTAAAGTAATTTATGGATATTGCCATTTGGCAATTCACAGTCCACACCACACATGTATACATTGTCACCCCAAGTATTTCAAAATCAACCACTTTACCATGTCTTCTGAAGGAGTGAAACCAACTGGCATCTACAGAAGACTTAAATTACTGAAATTTTGAGTGATACCTGTTATAAGGACACAACCACACAAGTCAAGTGTTCGAAGATCAGGGCAGCCATAAGCTAAACTCGTTACTCCAACATCACTGACATTTTCACACCATCCAAGGTTCAAACACTGTAACGGATTGCAGTAACGTCCAATTGCCTGCATTCCATTTATTTATTAGAATATATCTCAGCCATCTTAGTTGTTATGTGGTTGTGACAATCAACAGGTCTTGAACCCACCTGTAGTACAGTGTCGGATGCAGCTTTAACACATCCACATAGATTCAATACTTTAAGCTCTCTGCATAAACTGGCTAGGTAAGCCAGACCATTGTCACTAAAGGCTGAACAACCACTAATGTTCAATTTTGTAAGATGCCAACAACCTAAGGCTATGGCATACAATGAATGATCTGTGAGCTTGAAACTTTTGCTGAGTTCCACGATTTGCAGGTCATGACAGAAATTTGCAATAGACGCAACAGCATTGTCCTCTAGTTGGGGTTTGTCTTGACGAAGGATTAAAGTTTGCAGTTTTGTAAATTTAGGAGTAAGAGATAGGACCAAGTTATTCATGTTCTTGCTACACCTGAAAAGAATTACATAATCAATTTTGAAACTGGTTTTGAACTCTACCCCCAAAAACATGCAAACATCAATTTCCTTGTTTAAATTTTCTATAACCAAGGTGCCCTGTTACCAGTAGCTTATAGTTGTTATTTAAACAAGTGCAGCCATGTTTATCTGACCTAAAAGGTAAATGTTCAACACCATAGACACACTTCATCCTCTTGTCTTCCACACAAAGGAATTAATCCGTATTGCTAAATGAAATGCAAAGCAATCATATGAAATTAAAATGGGCTACAATCTCACCAAGTCTCTATGCTAGCAATCCATAAACACATCTTAAAGGTGAGCTAAAACTTACGGCATAACTATAGCTAGGCTAGTTAGTTCAATAATCCAATAACAGCCTAAAACACAGTATATATATACTAGTCTGTTACAGTTGCAGGAGGTTTTAACTACCTCCTTTATTTATTTATCCTAGTATACACTTCTCCAGTGAACCTATCATATATCTAGAAACAATTGCTGCATACTAGAAAGACCACTCAATTGCTATGAAGGGTAGTCATTTGATATGGTGCGAAGATCCTGCCAAAAGGGTTTAGACATGATCCTTAGCTTTTTCTCCCCTGAAGTCCTTTCTTCTAATCTCCTAAATAGGGCATCCTCTTCCCTCTTTTGTTGTTGTGCTAATGTTACTGGACGACCCTTGGAAAAAAACAATTGACGTGGGAAGTACGTCATTTGGAATAGTTAGATTTACTAATTCCTTCAGGCCTGCCTTCCTTATACCCTCTTTTACCTCAGCAAATACACAATGAAGACATTGAGAAGAAACTTGTTGGTATGAAATATTTTATTCTAGCCTCTTTTGGTTAATTTGTATTAGTGTCTTCTGAATGTGTGGATTGTGTTTCTTGTTTTTCTTTTCTAGCTATCAAGTATTTTAAAGATGTTTACAGAAATGGTGCTTGCATTTTACATTGTAGGTGTCGTGAAAAGATCATATCCAATACTGCCCTCTGCAAGTTAGGGTGCAATTAAGGGCTTGCGGTACTTTCTATCTCTGTCTCATATTTTTATTCCATTTTGTATCCTCTACATCTGTTATAAATGCTTTGTATCAGCATTTTTCATATTTACATTTAAAACTTTATTGTATGTTTTTGTCTTTATCCTCCATGGAATGCACATAAGGTTGTACTGGTGCAGAGAGGCACTTTTCTTTAACTATGTTTGGTTGTACATCGATCTATGTAAGATATTAATCACTTGCACTTAAAGTTATAAATCTCTAAGTTATGTTAAAAGTCACGCATTAATAAACTGCTCTAAATTAGTACTAAAAGTTGTACAACCTTCTATATTAAAATATTAAAATCTTAGTCATTCTAAGTTGTGTTAAAATATGAGTAACCCTTTATATAAAAAGTTTAATAACTCTAAGTTATATAAAAAGTTGAACAATGATCTATATTGAAACCTTAATTAATCACTCTAAGTTATACTAGAACTTGTACATTGATACATATTATATATTAAAAGTTTACGGCATGCAATGAATATTGTAACTAGGAAATATAGTTGGTTTTAGGGTGGAGATGATTCCAGGGGTCATAGTGAGTTTAAGGGTAAATTATTTGGGAAGAATAATGGTGGTATAGGGGTATAAGGGATTATAGAAGGGTTGAATGTACCTCTTCTTCAAAAACGTCCAGCCCCAATAAAATGTACCTCTTCTTCAATTTGAATGAGTGCTGGTGTCTCATCATTTTGAGAATGTCCGTGTGCTTTGTGTGGAGTGGAAGAAAATTCTGCAGATTCTTTTCAAAGGGCCGTGGCACCACCTTGAAGAAAATTGTGAAGGGTTTGAACTCTTGAAACGATGCATGAATTGTTCATCTGTTTTTTCAAATCATAATTGTAAACAAAAGCATTACAATTACTAGAAGTTGCCACTGTTTTCAGTGGCAGCAGCTGGAAGAGATAGTCTTAGCTCCAAACCTGCTAGCAGGGTTTAGCTCTGCAACTCCTTTCTCTGCGTCATCAAAAAAATCCTTGTCCTCTTTATTTGTCCCTTCATCAAATCAAATTCTGAAACTGGACTGTTTCAGCATTGGACAATAGTGCAGTATTTCTCTCGGCCAAGGCTATTTGGCTTCATGTGCATGCACTCAAATCTCACTTCCTTTACTGTTTCAGGGTGCTCTAGCAAGCTTCTTTTAGGTTCCAAACACTCAATCTCTCATTAACTTTCGTATGGAGCTGGTCTCTCAAAATTTGGCTGTAGGAGTTGCCAATTTTCACTCAAATTCTCACTGCGAAAAGTGTTTTATGCTGCTGAAAAAAAAACACAATTAATGGTTGCTGGACAACACACTTGAATTCACAAATTTAGGTTCCTCTCCACTTCCTAAGATGCTACCTTGGTAGGGAAAGGGTTCTGCAACTTGTATGCTCCAATTGGACTTGACAACACCATTGCAATCATCCAAAACACTGACCAAACAGATTAAAAATCTGCACCAGTTTCAACACCAAAATTTGACTTGAACTTGACAATTTAAGAGGCCAAATTGGATTTCAAAGTACATTCATCAAAACAGATTCAGTTTTCAACACTGCACCAGAAAAATGGCTTGGTTTTGGAGGTTTGAAACTCAAATTTGCACAGAAGTGGCTTAAACTCGAAATGAATCACTTCAGCAACTTTAATTAGTGATTTGAAACGTGTTAAAACTCTGAAATGAGTTAAAAACAGATTGCTACTCAAATTGACCTTGCCACTTCCTAATATAACTCAAAATATGATGGTTTAAGACACAAGTCTGCACTTAGGCCAAGATATTACTAATTGAAATCTGCTAGCAACTTTTAAACACCATTTTAAACTTGTTCAAGCTATCAAATAGCTCAGAATTAGCCGAAATCAAAATCAGACTTTGTTATGGCCAATTTGTGCAGAAAAATACCCCAACAATCCCCCAAAAACAATAGTTTTGACTAGTTTGCTCTCAAATTTGGTATGACCACTGATTTAATATTTCTGTTATTCCAGTATTGTTTTGTGCATTTTATTATCTTTCTTTAATGATGTCTGAACCCCGAATTACCCCATTTCATGCATTTTACATGTTTTGACTCATTAAGCACATTTTAGCCTACCTAGACTTAAGAATTTTTTAGGTTATTGTTTAGGAAGCCATTTGATAGGGCACGTGTCCTACTATGGAGACGTGTATTAACCATTGGCTAATTGTTTTGTAATCAATTTATGTACAGAACATGGATGATGCTCAACCAAATCGTTCATGGATGTACGATAGGTGTCATAGAGGAAGAGGTGCTTTGAAAGAGTCTTTTGTATTGGGTGTTGAAGAGTTTATAAGTAAAGCTTGTGAACAAGAACGTTATCATAGAGACGGGGGTCTTCGATGTCCATGTTTAAAGTGCGATTGTACAAAAATTCTGCACGAAAGAGTTGTAAAGGTTCACCTTTACAAGAACGGTTTCAAGCCTAATTATTTCATTTGGGACGATCATGGGGAAAGATTGCCAGAAGATCATGTACAGAATCATGAAAGTTCGATGGCTGTAGAGACGGAAGGTGGTCAAATTAACCAATTTCAGACAATGCAAGACATGGTGCATGATGCTCTTAGGCAAAATGAGTCGTGGCAAGCATCTACTTCTAATAACATTGAAGAGGCTCCAAATGAAGAAACACAAAGGTTTTTTAATTTTTTGTTGGATGCAAACCAGCCGTTGTATGAAGGAGCATCAGACTCGAAATTATCGATGTGTGTCAGACTATTAGCTTGCAAGTCAAATGGGAATATTCCTAACCAATGCATAGATTTTATTGCAAAAATGGTTATGGATGCAACACCCTTCAAATCAGGTTTGCCTAAAACATACTACGATGCAAAAAAGTGTGTATCAAAGTTGGGATTACAATCGCAGAGGATTGATTGTTGCGTGGATGGTTGCATGCTCTTCTATGATAATGAATATGGTAAGAATGATGGCGCCTTGCTTGAATGCAAATTTTGTGGAAAGCCAAGATATCAACCACATAACACGGGAGCAACTACTAGCAAACAAGTTCCTATGAAATCAATGTTCTATTTGCCATTAATTCCCAGACTACAAAGAATGTATGCCTCAACACAAACTGCAGGACAAATGACATGGCACTATCAGAACATGTCGACGAATGGTGTTTTGCGTCATCCATGCGATGGAGAGGCTTGGAAGCACTTTGATAGAGTATATCCTGACTTTGGTATCGAGCCACGCAATGTTCGACTCGGTTTATGCTCTGACGGTTTTAACCCATATGTACAGGCATCAAATATACCATATTCATGTTGGCCAGTTATTGTCACTCCTTATAATCTTCCTCCAGAAATGTGCATGTCTAAACCTTACATGTTCTTAACATGTCTCATTCCCGGGCCATTCAATCCAAAGGTTGGCATAGATGTGTACTTAGAGCCCTTGATAGACGAATTGAAGAAGCTGTGGACGGGTGTGGTAACATATGATATTTCAAGGAAACAAAACTTTATTTTGAGGGCCATGCTAATGTGGACAATTAATGATTTTCCTGCTTATGGTATGTTGTCCGGCTGGAGCACTCATGGTAAACTGGCATGCCCACATTGCATGGAGCATACAAAGGCTTTTAGATTATATCATAGGGCAAAAAATTCATGGTTTGACTCTCATCGGAGGTTTTTACCGAAAGACCATGCTTTTAGGAGGAATAGGAATGCTTTCAAGAAGGGGGAAGTGGAGATCGATGACGCACCACCATATCTTACAGGACCAGAAGTTTGGAACAGAATCAATGATTATCCTAAAATAACTGAAAATGGTGCACCAAGAATTGATGGATACGGTGAGTGGCATAATTGGACGAAAAAAAGCATCTTTTGGGATCTACCCTATTGGAAGGATAATTTGTTAAGGCATAATCTTGACTTCATGCACATTGAAAAAAATTTCTTTGACAACATCTTTAATACTGTGATGAATGTTGCGGGGAAGACAAAAGACAATGACAAGGCCCGAATGGATATAGGTTTGTACTGTAGACGAAAAGATTTGGAGCTAAAAAGTCATAGCAATGGAAACATGTATAAGCCAAAAGCAAATTATACACTATCAACAGACCAAATAAAACAAGTCTGTCATTGGGTAAAAGGTATTAGGATGCCTGATGGATATTCTTCTAACTTGTCAAGGTGTGTTGATGTGAATAGGGGAAAGCTCATTGGGATGAAAAGTCATGATTGCCATGTGTTTATGGAATGCTTACTTCCTATAGCGTTTAGTTCTTTACCGGCTCATGTTCTGCATCCCATTACAGAGATAAGTCATTTCTTTAGAGATTTGTGTTCTACAACATTGAACAAGGATGACCTGGCGAAGATGGAAGAAAACATTCCCATCATTCTGTGCAAGATGGAGAGAATATTTCCTCCCTCATTCTTTGATTCTATGGAACATCTCCCTATCCATCTTCCATATGAGGCACGACTTGGTGGACCAGTCCACTATAGGTGGATGTACCCATTTGAAAGGTACCCATATGACATGTTATTGTTCAATTTACCAGGCATAATTCAAAAACCCTAACACATCAATTTCAAATTTGTAGGTTCATGGGATATGCTAAACGTTCAGTAAAGAATAAGGCTAGGGTTGAAGGATCTATTTGCGCATCATACTTACACAGAGAAACAACTCATTTTTGTTCCCACTATTTCAAAAACTTCATGTTAACACCACAAAGCAATAGAAATGAAGTAGACATTGAAATAGAAAGTTTTACGACAACATTATCAGTGTTTAACCAACCTGGCCGTCATTCTGGAAGGGAATCAACACATTGGTTAACTGATGAAGAATTGAGATCAGCTCATGTTCATGTCTTGATCAATTGCAATGAAGTTGAACCTTACCTTCAGTAAGCCTCCAAAATAAATTATATTTCCCAATTCTTTCATTTGATATAATTAATTTTCTTTGACCTAATCTGGACGTACATGTCGACAGCTCATTCTTACATGTCTATCAACTATCTGAGTCAAACAGTTCGACGTACGTACATGCTAATTTCCCATTATGGTTCAGGCAAAAAGTACGACTTCCTATCAATCTTACACGTTCATTTCTTTCTTAATTTTTTAAGATTACATTGTTGAATAGTTTCATATCATGAATGGTTGTAGGTTCATAACGATCCTTTAAGTGTGAGAAACCAACATCTTAGAGATTTATCACTTGGTCCTTTAAGGTGTGTAAAGGAATGGCACACCTTCTTTGCTAATGGATACAAATTTCATACCCATGCATGGAGTCAGGGCAAGAGGACAATAAATAGTGGGGTTCATGTTAAAGGGCTAACAGAAGGAGGTCAAGATGATTTTTATGGTGTCATTAAACACATCTATGAGTTGGAATACAATTCAACAACCACTGAAAAGAAAATTGTATTATTTTATTGTGATTGGTTTGATCCATCAAGAGTAGGTACAAGGGTGGATTCAAAGTATGGCATTGTGGATATTCGAATGGATAAAAGATATGTGTTGTTTGATCCTTTTATCATTGCACATAATGTACAACAAGTGTATTATGTACCATATCCTACGTCACGCACGGACAAACGAGGTTGGTGTGTTGCGATAAAAACGAAGCCTAGAGGTCGCATTGATTCTAATGATGTAGAAGCCGATGTGCCATACCAAGTGGAGGAAATGTCACATGTTAATGACATCATTGAAGTTGAAGAAGTAGTCCGATTACAAGATGTAGAAGCTGGTCTTGAAGAAGTTGACCCTAACAATATTTCATCATTTCAAGGACAAATAGATGAAGATATAACGGAATCAGAAGAATACAATGCAGAAGGACAGGGTGAAGATGACAATGAAGATGAATTTCATAGTTCTAGCACTGAATAGAGTTAGGGTGTATTGCTCCTTATTTTTGTCGCTTTATTGTAATGTTGTCCACAATCTTAAGAGTTAGGGTGTATTGCTCATTATTTATTGTACTTTATTAATTTAGAAAGTGTTTGATAGAAACAGTAAAACAGTAAAAACCAAAAAAAAATTGAAATTACAGCAGTAAATAATAACAGTACAAACAGTAAGTACAGAATTTTCAAAATCAGTAAAACAGTAACAACAAAATACAGAAAACGAAATGATCAACATGCAAGAAAAGGTCCCTCATGGACTAAATGCTCATGGACTAAATTACTTCTTCATCTTCCTTCATTTATATAGATTACAAAAGTCCATTACCCTTGAATTTATCACTGCCACTAAACGTTCAAATTCATCTCTACATGAGGAGATTAAAGATTTTTAGGCATGGTACATCCATACGAAAGAATTGAATGTAATGCGAAAGAGAATAGAACCTAGAAATACCTAAACATCATTACCTAAACTATATAAAATAGACAAAGCTATGACAAAACATAATGCAACCAGAAAGAATCTCAACTAAAGCTCTACAAAGTAAAAACAGCAAAAGAGACATCTAAAGCAGAATGATATTAAGCTAACAAAGCCTAATTACAAGTCTGGAAAGAAAACAGCAAAAGAAGAAAGAAAGAACTCTAAACATAACCTAAACCAACTCCCACTAAAACGCTTCTAAAAGAAAGACAGTGAAAGGAATAAGCAAAGAGTTAACAGTAGCAGAAAGAAAATAGTTCTACAAAGGATGAAACTTGAAACAAAGCATGAAACTAATCAAGAGCTTAAAACAGAACAAGTAACTACAAAGGAATAGAAAATAATAGAAATAGGCAAAGAAAAGGGACCAAAAAGTTCTAAAACAGATTAAAAAAAACAGTAAAAGAACCTAAGCTAAAACAACATAAACCAGAAAATGAAAGAACTGTAAAAACCTAAAGAACTATTAACAACAAAGCTAAAAACTAAACTAAAACAGATCAGTACCAAAAATATGTATTTACAGACTAAAACAAGAATGGGAAACTAGTCTAGGTATTTAAAACTAAACTGCTTTTCATCTCTACTTTTTCATGTTGTCTAGAAACAGCCAAATCTAAACTGCTTTTCAGTTTACCACTGATGTCATTAGAAGGTAAAATTGAGATAAGCAACAATTAATCACATCACAGGAATGAATAGAAGGGTGTATAGATTTGGAATGATGAAAGAGACCATCTGCCTGAATGGAGAAAAAAATTAAGGTGTAAAAGATTTTGAAAGTTAAATTGAATGGAAAAAGGTTGGAAAGAAAATTGAGGCTTGCTTCTTCAAGTCAACTTGTCTCTTCTTTTCCACATCAAAGAAATAAGAGAAAATGTATCTTTATTTATATTCTTTCTCTCCTTCCATTTATTCCTCTCAATTTTTCCTCAAACAAGCAGAATGCAAAAAGCAAGAGACTAATTAAAATGAACACAGATTAAAAATGGTAATGAGTTTTTGAATTAGAATTTGGTTTAGCATATGATTCATGACGACATTAACAATCTATAATGTGTATATTTTTGGTTTTTTATTTATTTCTCTATACCATTTAGGACGTGGTGTATGTCTTCTAGGAAGGCTTGACTTTTGTAGCTTATATGGTCGTTCCATCCTATGTTCTGTTCTACACACGTTACTATATACATATGCATTTTGTGTTTGGAGATGCCATCCTTTGTTTTTTTGATACAAGTTGCGTGGTAGGGTTTGGTTTATTTCCTTGTTCTGTTTTAAATCAAGGATACAACTTGTGACCACGATTCGTTTAATGGATATTTCATTTGTATCAGGACTGTCTTTCTGTGAGAATTTGTTTGGTTTTTATGGTTAAACTGTTAAAGTCGAAAAATGGTAAAAGAGAAGTTGTAAGTCTAGCATTATAAAGGACTAACATTCTAACAAATATTACAGCATTTCCCACAAGAAAGCAATTCTATTTGAGCTGGTTGAATGTTCTGTGGGGACTGGAGTGATGCTTAATAAACCTTGTCCTACTTTTCTCCTGTTTAATAAAAAGCAAGATTTTTGGTGGCTTAACGAGAGTTTTGGGGCCTTGGGTGGTCCCACCATAGTGGAGAAGCCTAGGAGATATTCCACTAGGATGCCAAAGGTGATGGGTAAAAGGAACTGGCGCATAGGATTGAACCTCTTACAGTGAGCATGTTTGGTACACCATATGTGGCTAAGCCTTATAGGTCACCCAGTAGCTAAATAATGATCCAAGACAGGTTCTTGAATGATTTTATTATGAACACAGTTGTTCTGCCAATGTGGCAGGAATACAACACAAGATATCTCAACAAACAGGTCTCCCGAGAGGACCTTAACTCTCCCAAACCCTTTTCCTCCTAAACTTCAAAAAACTAGAAACAACACCCTAAAACAGACTATATATCATATCATAGTATGTTTTAGGCTATAGGAGGTTATAACTGCCTCCTTTATTTATTTCTCCTATCAAAGTCAAAGGCTTTGGGAAGTAAAGTCAATATTTTATTTATCCGTTTTCTGTTGTCCAGTTTCTAATTGTTTATTGTCAAAGCTGACACATTTTTTCCATCCTTTTACTGGCTTTTAGTATCACTGTTTCCAAGAAATGGCAATAATCTGGTTTTAAGTTTGGCAGGGAATGGAGTATAAAGTATGGCATTGGTTAGATTTTAAGTCTGCCTAAACTGTTGTGTCGTGGTTACTTAATTACAGTTAGTCTTTTAAGTCATTTATGTTAACCTTGTAGTGCTCATTAACAAAGTATATAGTTTTGGTTGGTAAATTTTTGTGGCTGAACTTCATAAAAATTTCTAGACAGACTGGGTAAATCTTACATGTGGATTACGTATGTAGAATATGGCATCAAGTGGTTCTGGCCCTCCTAATCCACCTTCAGGAAATCCCGATAAGGGGAAGGGGAAGAAGAAATCTTATGTAGTGAAGTTGATGACACGTTTCAATAATGAAATTGGTTCAACCAGTCAGCCAACTACACCTACCTCTACCTCCACTGCTAGATCTGTTCCACCTCCATTAGTTGTTCCTGCCTTCACTCCCACTCCACATCAAGTTCCTACATCTACACCCACTCCATACCAAGTGCCTCCTCATGGAATGGCTTCACTCTCTCCCAATATTGGTTCTAACCCATCAACTCCCACAAATATTGCACCATCACCTGGTACAGACGATGGAAATCCACATTCCAGTTCAGCCGCCAATTATGTCGAAGAATGTTCCAATAGTCGTCCAATGATTACACCTGTTGGAGGAGGGTAAGAAAAAAATTAACTCAATTAATATATGGACAAATCATTGTTGTATTACTCTAATGTTTGAGTTCAAATTTGGTTTAGGTTTTATCCTACAAAAACTGCATCGAAGGCAATCACAGCCACCATCAAGCAACAGTTTGATGAGCCATGGCTAACATGGGGCTCAATCCCTAAGTCAACCAGAGATGTCTTCTTCGAACGTTTTAAGGTACATAAAATATTCTCTGTATGTGTACATAAAATATTCTCTGTATGTGTACATAAAATATTCCTTGAATGATATAGGCATCAGTTTTCTATAGAAATTTTCTGGCAGATTTAATTCGAGTTTGGATCCCCTTTTTTGAAGTTATACCACTAAAGTAACCCCAAAATAAACTACTATTTCATGCATCCATCATTAAAAGTGCTAACTCCTGAAAATGAAAAAGGAAGACTTAGGAAAGAACCAATGTGACTGCTTTGGCCAATATACATTTCATTCTGCAACAATTATAATGTCTAAGTCCCAATGAGTAAACATTAAAATATTAAACAAATACGAAAAAGAGAATCCATAAGCCCTTAGCGACATATAAGGAAGTCCCAATGAGTAAACATTAAAATATTAAACAAATACGTCTGATTCCCCCATATCATGATAAAGAGGTGAAGGGTTAAAAACTCACTGATTATGGTTGGGTATTGTCCATGCTAGCTACAATCTTTCTTTCATAGTTAGCTACCATTTCATAACCTCATCAATCTAAAACTAAACAAAACACAGAAACACAAATTATAAGATAGAAAAAATTGTTTCAAAGATAAATTACAAACAATTAAATAAGCCATCACAAAGAAAAAGGTGGATAATTGATATTTACGCAAAAATTGGTGAAGAGATACTAAACACAAATTGCTAATCATTCTTTGTCTATTTGTGTTACAGAATCTCTCATTGATTAACAATAACTTAGTTTTTACGATTTCATTGATCACACAACCCTATCCATCCCTTACTTGATTTATAATATTTTGCTAATTGATAAATATATCTACTTTATCTTCATAAATCAAGTCTATATATCTACTTCAACCCTATCCATCCCTTACTTGTCATTGTGGAACTTTTTGGTTTAAACTCTACATTTTGAACATAAATTCTTTTCTTGTGATTTTAACACTTAGAAACCTCTGTATTTTAACATTTTGGTTCATCAATCCAATTACACTGAGCAATTATTCTCTGTATGTGTAAATCAAACCTATTATTCAAACCTATTATTTTTAATATAACAGAGAAAGGTTTCATGGAAGCCTGAAGATGAGGAAAAAGTAAAAAAGAATTTTCACACCAAGGCATCTCATAGACTCTCAGAGATGTATAAAAAAGCTAGAACTATTGGAAAAAGACCTAATTGGCTGGGAGACGATACTTGGAATGCTCTTTTGGAAAAGTGGAACATGCCACTTTATAGACAAAAGTGTGAAACAGCAAAGAAGAATCGGACATCTGAAAAGGGTGGTTGTTTGCACACTCGAGGGTCTATAAGCGTGCATGAGCATGCTATTCGTTTGGTATGTAACTTGTACATTTTTTTTCTTATGTTTGTAATCATAAACTTTAAAAATATTTATTAATAACTCATTTTGTTTGCAGTCACAGGAGCTTGGTCGGTCTGTGCATGTTGATGAAATATTTCAGCAGACACATATTCGTCAATCAACAGGGGAATTTGTCGACGAAAGGTCTAGGCGGACCCATGTAAGTTTGTACTAACTGTATCCCATTATAAATGTTTGGTTTTTAAACCTCATGCTTAATATTAATATTTATTCATTTAACAGGAACAATTTGTTGCAAAATTTGATCAAATCAGATCTGAGACTGCATCTGTTGGTGTCTCATCATCTTCTCCTCTAGACCCTGCGGAGGAGGAAAGATTGAGAAACCGATGTTGGTTAGAGGCTGCTGGTGGAAGATACAAGGGACGCGTATATGGCATTGGAAATGTCAGTTCCCAAGATGACTGTGTCGATAGTTACCTCCAACAGACACAGGCATCTTCTTCTGCTCAACAACAAAATTTAGAAGAAATTGTTAATCTCAAATCGCAGTTACAACAATATGGTTAGCAACTTCAAAAGTTTGAAGGCTTTATTGGCGTCCTCCTGCCATTCCTTCCGCCTTCAGCAGCCGCAGCTGCACAAGACTTTTTAAACCTTCAAAATCCTCAACTTCAAAATGAAGTACCCAATGATGTCCAACCAGAACAGCAACCTCCAGAACAGCAACCTCCAGAACAGCAACCACCACACCAGCAACCAACAGATGAACAAGCAGAAGATGGAAATGATTATATGCATTATTAGGCATTTTGTAGAACTTATTTCCATTATTGTTGAACTTTTTTAGAAGCAGAATCACAATCCGTTTATGAACTTACCTGATGTTTATTATTGCACTTATATTGATGTCAAGAATATTTATGTATTCATATATACAATGTTTCCTTTATGGATTAAGTGTATCTGAAAAGCTTTATGGATTTATATGTCAATGTGCAATGTATAATGTCCAGGATTGCTTATATCAATTGTGAATGTTCACTATAATGTCCAGGTCTGTTTGTATATTGTGTATGGGAAACTTCCATATACAGAATACGTATTCAGCTCTGCTTAAAGCATTATATACGGATATATCCGTATATACTGTCCTTAAATAAGTTATATACAGAAATTATATACGGAAATTATATACAGAAATTATATACGGATATTATATATGGAAATTATATACGGAAATTATATACGAAAATTATATACGGATATTATATACGGAAATTATATACGGATAAATCCGTACATAAGTTATATACAGAAAAATCCGTATGTAATTTCTGTATATAATATCCGTATGTAATTTCCGTATATAATATCCGTATGTAATTTCCGTATATAATATCCGTATGTAATTTCCGTATATAACTTATATACGGATTTATCCGTATATAAACCTAGCTACGACGGTATTATATACAGATTTTTTTCCGTATGTAATCCGTATATAACCAAGTTTTACATACGGATTTTAGGTGTTATATACGGATTTTGGCTGTATGTAATTCACTTTTTTCTTGTAGTGTCAGTCCTTCGTCGCCTAGCCTAGACATTTGATTGGTGTTGTATCTGACCCCCTGGTAAACATGATAACGGTTGAACATATCGTTATCTGTGATGTAATTTTGATAGTAAATAAATCCTATTCTACTTAGAAACTTGTTTGAAATCATGTTTTTCTGTTAAGTTGTGTAAATAAGAGAGTTAAGGTTCAACTTGATGATTTTATGACTAAATTCCCTTGTTTTGGCAAGAATTGAGATAATATGGAAGAAGAGTTGAACTGCCAAGGAGATGGAGCTTAGAAAGAGCTGAAAAAGCACTAGAAAGTAGGAAGGCCCGAAGCTTAAGCACCCTTTTTAGAGCCCTCAGCGCCAAAGCCTATCGCACCTCACACAAAAGTTGACTGCAAAAAGTAATGCAGTATAGTGCTAGGAAGTGACTCCTAGGTCGTCTCTCAAGGACCAAATGTGATTCAAGACTTAGGTCAAACACATAGTGGGGGTTCTGAAAGTGTTTTTGTGATCAGAAATGAACTAAATTAAAACTGAAAATTAAACACAACCGAACATAATTGAAAAGCATTAAAGTGAATGAAAATAATAAACTGAACAATCCTAAATCCTGCATACCAGCCAGCTAATTAAATTGGGCATGAAAAATGAATGAGCTAATAAAATGAAACAAACGGAACAAACTAGAAACTAAACACTTTCCGACGATGATAAAAGAACTAGCCCATGAGACCGAATGGTCTATGTTAGCTTTGGAAGCAATACATGCATAAACCAATTAAATGCATAAACCACAAGCAGCGAAAATGAGACTTCAATTCCCATCACGTGAGTCAATTAGAATGCAATAGATTTTAACTAATCTAATTGAAAAGAGAAATGTGCAGTTGGAATTAAATTTATAAATCCGAAAATGCATAAGCCGTGAATGTAATATAAAAAAAACGCCAAATGAAGAACCATTGAAATTAATTTAAAACGTTGCAGGCATTAATAAAAAGAAGACCCGTGCTGCACTTCTCTAGAACGGATCAACCTTTTCTCCTCTCTGCTTCCAACTGTCGCATGGTTTCTAAAATGAAAAAGAGACTAAATCCTTGTGGTGTTAAATTCATTCCTCAATCCTTGTGGTGCACTTCTCCCAACAAAACGAATTCACCCTTTCTCGCGTGCACTTTCCAGCCCAAGTGGTTCAGCATTGTGCACTTTCCAAAATAAAGCACCGTGATCTTCAAAATGTAAAATTCAATCTTCCTCCAAATAAACCAGCGTGTGTTTCTTTCCACTCCAGCAAAGTAATTTGAGTGCAGTCGTGACACCACACTATGGATCAGCGTGCAACGTTTCAGCATATCACCGTACACACTCCTTCATTCTCTGTGCTACACCAAGTTGAGCGTGATTTCTCCCATCCCATCATGCTTCCAGCTTAGTTTTCTCGGGACGTGGCAGCCAAAGAACCGTGAGGGTGATGGCTCATCTTCTCTCGTTCAGCACCGCTTCATTCTCAAAATAAAGGGGCCATGAGTAAATCAGCAAAGAGGAGTAAAAATCAGCTCTTCATTCATCATCCCAAAAACAACATTCCAGTATAGAAACATGAAAATGTGGCAAAATAAAATAAAGACAACATTCAATGCCAAACAATGTTGGCCGTGACAGCGTTGGAATCAAGAGGATAAAAGAGTACTCAATGCAAAAGTGCTGAATCCATTTCCATTCAATGAAAAAAAAAACAGCGTAAAAACTCAAAAACTCTCCAAAACGTCCAAAAGCCAAACCCCTCCCCAAAAACAAGTGGCAAGTGGCGGCTAACCTAAAGGTCGTGTGTCTCCCCTTTTAATAAGGGTGGGGTCCACAAAAAAATTAAAAACCCTAACCTAAAAGGCACATGTCCTACAAATGGGGTTTTTTACAAAATTGTCCTTAAAAGGGTCCAAAAGACCTAATTCTAATTAAGGGCTTCTAGAAAACGAAATTACAACCTTAATTAGAATCTAAATGACTAAATGTTGAGCCTTTGAGTGTGTCACACCATATCCCAATGCTCCAGATGATGTTTCCACAACTTCCCTGCAACCAGAAATGCACTTAATCAGCTCAGAAAACCCAAATTAGCACAATTACGAATTTCTGACCAAATTAAGCAAAATTCGGAAAATGAGGAAATAACAGACAATTAAACACAATTCTCTGGTTCATTTAAGTGCAATAAACTAAATATAATTCAAGAAATAACGACTCATCACCTGGGCACCCTTTCTAGGGTGTTGAGTGCCACTTTTCCTAAAGAACCACGCCTACTTGCCCTCCAAGTGAAGTTGAGCGCCAATTTTAGTATCGCAGCACGCTTGGGTGCCTTTTCTGGGGCGCTGAGCGCCACTTTTCTTGAACCACGCCTACTTGCCCTCCAAGGGAAGTTGAGCACAAGTTTTAGTATCGCAGCACGCCCGGGCACCATAAGTGGGGAACTGAGAGCCAGCGAGATGGGCCTGGGCTTCGTTTCTGTTTTGATTCCACTTTATTTAGAGGACCCAGACGCCCTAGGTTTGGTATCTTTGGCAAAGGAGGCACAACAACACACTCTTCCATTCTTTGAAGGTGTATTTATATGCAAGAGCTTCCATCTTAAACTTTTAGGTTTTTTCTATCTCATTCTTCTCCATTGTACATCTAGTTTCTCCATGACAATGGGGAACTAACTTCTATTTGTTGTTGGGGATGATGTAACCTTGTGAACTCTTATGTATTTGAATTGATTCTTAATAATTTATGCTTCTTTCATTAATTGTTAGGGTAATTCTTCTGTGATCAATGCGCCCTTTATTTAACTCATTCATAGTGTGATGTATGAATTGCATGAGTGTCGAGAGGTTCCTTAAATTTCAGGGTCTTGTATAATTATTCTCAAGAGCAGTATTTCTTAGGGATAGGGGTATGAGTCTTTGTCGTCTTAAGCTCCTGATCTTCAAAATTAATTATTAGGAATGCTAGGAATTGTATGAACTAGTAATTAAGGATAGGCTTTTTTCACCGAGGGATCAAGTTTTAAGTAATTTAGTGAGTGACGCTGACTTTAACGAAAGAAGAAGAATTCTTATATACATGAGAGTAAACTTGGTGAAATCTAACCCCAACAACATATTCATCTCATAAACTAAACCTCATCCGTTCATCGCTGTGCTACTCTTCAATTGATCAAAATTTCCTTCATATTTAATTTTATATTTAATCGAGTTATCACACAACTGTCTAGTGTCGAGAGTCTCTTAGGACACGATACTTGGTCTAACCATTTTATATTACTTGTACGATTCGGTACACTTGCCGAAGTCAAAACAAAACGCTCCTACTATATACTTCTTAATTTTAATATTTACTTCTTATTGGCGTCAGAACATAACCATTATTTCATGTAACAAAAAACAGATCAAGAAGGAAGTACTACACCGAAGAAGACCCATTTATTTGAGGACGACCCTCTTGGTGCGTTACACGAGCTTGTTAACATCATCACAGACGCGCCGATGATTGTACCATGGGATTCTACTACATTTGGAAGAGATGTTGAGATCCCATTGTATTTGCATTAACAAGATGTTAACTAGCTTGCGTTGGGGAGAAAAGAAATTAATATTATACTCGTTCAGCTGTGGATGAGATAAGTTTATGAGAACTTTTTAATATAAAATTGATTTATCAAGTTACTTATATCAGATCATTTCTTCATTTCAGGTATATGTTTGGTGTCAGTAACAAGATGGGGTTTAATGATGTATATGGGTTCATTAACCCCTATATGACTCATGAAAGAAATAAATTTGATGAAATCCAAGCATACATCACCACCTGCTTTGCAATAGGGAAGAACATATACTTTCTCCCTTATATACTTGGGTAAGTGAAGTTTGTTAACTTTAAAGTTTCATTTATGAATTTTGGTATATGATAATTAAGTTATTACCAATTTTAGGCGTCATTGGTAGCTACTTGTGATCTCCATACCGGAGAACACTAGTGTCTAGTTTTGTTCATTGCATAAATCTCCTCCCATCCCTCTTAGATAAGTAGTATATTGGTAAGAACCTCAATGTTTCAACTTTCTTTGTTATATAAATGTATGTTACAGCAATATTTTTTAATAGTTCCCTTGTAGCATATATGATGTTGTCTAGGAGATCTACTGCTACAGCTAAACAGCTTGCATGGATGACCCTTAAGGTTTGGTATTTTAATCCATAATTTGTTACATTTTGTACCATTTCAATGATGTTACTTAACATTTTATAATTATGATGATATATTGTAGTGTAATAGACAAAACAGATCATATGAGTGTGGCTACTACATCATGTATTGGATGATGACCACTATTAGTGCACATTACCCAAGTGGATGGGATATGATAATATTTAGGTTTGATTTTTATTTTTTCTATAGTTTAGATTATACACTAATTGAAATCATTGTGTTTTATGCAGAGATTCAATATGACTACTCCAATTCTAGAGAAGTCACTTAAACTCGTGGGGAAAGCACTGACTAAATATCTAATTCAACTATATAATAGTATGTAATAGATAGAAGGATATAATTGATAACAGTGAGTAACTTTCCAATTAAAATAGACTCTAGAAATAGTAACTTTCAAATAGAAGTAACTTTCCAATTAAAATCTTTTATTGTTGAATATATTACAAATTATCAGAAGAGGAAGTAAATCTATACCTTTATAAATATTTCTCAAGAATTTTGAATTCAACTCTGTCACAATCAAAATTACTCTCATGAAAGATGAATATTTAAGGACAGGGATTTACGTATATTTTTTATTTTTGATAATTTATTAAATATTAAAACATTTCAATTAGAAAGTATGAGTTATTAATGGTATTGGAAGGTGGGATTGAGCTCATTGAAACTCAATAGGAAATTGACTGGTTTATTGATTTCGAAAAGACGGAAAATCATTTAATGAACACTGTAAAGTTGTTTAATGTTTTCATCATGTCATACAACGAGGATATTCTATCATCTCTCGTTACATGTAACTATAACTCATTGCAACTCAACAAGAGACAATCTCATATTAAAAAAATAAGTAATAATTGCACATCTTTCTTTTTCTTATATATCTTTTTCAAGACCCTAAATCTGGTGGAAAATACAAAAATAATTTTGTGCGGGTGTGAAGCAGAAGGAAAGAAAATTGCATGAGTAAATATGCAGAAAAGAAAAAAGGTCGGAAGGTTGGATATAAAGGATATACAAAAGTTGATTGAGACTCTTATAAGAAAGATGAAATGGAAAACAATGACTGAGAAAAGTAATTGAAAAAAGTTCATGCAAAATTTAACTAAAAGAAATGTTGTAGATAGTTAAGTTATCCACTTATATAAATAAAATCCATAAATATGTTGTAAGTATGTTATAAAAAATTATTCTATAAATAACTTATTCATAGATAACTTGCCTATAACTAAGTTATTTAAAGAATAATTCGTGAGTAAAGTTACACATATAAACTCTTATTGGTAGTAATTCTTGATATTAATAAATTTATGATAAGTTTTTCCTACCCGTAAGTTATTTTTTTTTATCTACAAAACTGTGTCGTTGGTTTCGTTATTACAAGAAATGGTGAAAAAAAAAACATTGCCCACAGTTTTCTTATCTATTATAAACTCTCAATAACCAATGGCGGAGCTCAAGTGTTGGTGAAGGGACATTGGCCCTCCCAATTTTTTATTTTTCATACATAAAATAAATATGTATATAAAAATAATTTTATTTGAATTTTAGCTTATTTTATTTGTTTGGTTACTTAAAAAATGTTGTACATCTATTTTTGCACATTATCTTGAATCTGCCATTGTCAATAACTTCGCTATCATTGATATAATAAAGGATAATAGGAATAGTCAGCATAATAGAAATGTATTTCCTCACTTTTCCTTTGATTTTCTTATACGATACATTTATTTAGTCGCCTAATGCAGCCGATGCCACTGACGAAATCAATTTTATGCCTGGAGCAATTTGAATACCAACTTTCATGTCCTTGACAATCATAAGAAGTGCCACTATGAATGCGTAGTCCACGTTGGGATAGACCAAGACTTTGAAGCCACCATTATTCTCCATCTACATTACGGACAGAAATATGCATGTTATTAATTAAGAACAAATCTCTAACTTACTGAAGAATTAGTGTAGTGAAGCTGAATTATGTCTAAATTCCATTACTTTATTATGATATTAAAGTAATTTAAAATCTATTTTAATTCATATTTGATTATTAAGTCATATTGATTATCATATTTGATATATTTGTATAATATCTTTGATGGATTATTTATAACACATGAATAAAAATAAATCTGAATTTGCTGAACTTCTATTTAATCAAATTGAGTTAAGCTTAAATTTATTTCTTTAATGTAAAATATTTAAATTTTACTACTAACAAAAAAATAAAATACTAACACATAAAAAAGATATACTAATTTAGTAGTCATACCTCAGCTACAATATTAGGAGATTCACCGATATAAACTATACAGGAGCTTTTAATACCAGAAATGATGACTCTAAAGTCACTTTTCTTTTTGTCTTGGTTGTTTGCGAGGAACACGTTTAATTTAGTAATCCCATGTGAGCTAGATTTATTGATTTTCTTCACAGAAAATAGCAATTGAGATGAATCAGTGCTTTCACCCTTGAAAACTTTGCATCGCTCATGCAACGTCACAGCCTGCATAATGGAAATTAATTAAGAATAAGAATAACATGGATGATGTAACCATACACATGCAAATTTTGTCAATCAAGATTAATTAAAAATATAAGATATGAATATTAAAAATATCAGAATATCAAAATATCCAAAAAAATTTATCACAATCATAAATATACACTCCAGAACAAATCTAGATAATAATATAATAAATATTAATACAAATAACTAAGGTCAAATAATTAATTTTAAGTAAGATTATTTTTGTAGGTGGGCGAATATGAAACAAATAAGTAATTAAATTGAGTATGATTATAAATGAGAAAGCAAACCTTTCTGTAGAAGGTGACAATGGGTTTTTGTGTATCATCATATAAGACACGACGGTTGTGAAGTGTGAAAAAAGTATCGTTCATATAAAAGAGACGATCATCGTTTTCATTGTAAGTGACTCCTTTCTCAGTATTAATCTGTAGAGTGATAGAGTCAGCAGAACAGTAGAAAGAGTTGATAACTGAGACTTGATATGCCATTGGAGAGAGAGGAAGGTGTTTGAGGGAACAACACTGTCTTTATTTATGTCTTGTATATGCCAATTTGTTGAGCAACTATCTAAGTTTACCAATACTAATACCAGTTGCAAGTGTGTGGTATCTATCAAATTTACACGCGTCAGATATATACACATACGACTAAGTCAAGATTTTGGCAGCACTATTCAATAAACTCGTCGAAATTAAAGTTAGATTTACTATGTGCATTTTACCAAATCAGTAATAATTACTCTATGAATGTAACAGTACGAAATTAAATTAAATAAAAAATATTACACAAAAGGAAACAAGCACATCAATAAATATAAATACATATTAAAGTATAATTAAGGTAACTTAAAATAATTTAAAAATTTAATCTCATACTTTAAATTATTTTAAAATGTTTACTCGTAAGGACTACAATGAAGTTTTGGAACTATGTGGAAAAAAAAGAACGCGGAGAAGACTTGACCATAAGAGGTTATTTAGTTTATCATCTACTTTTGTTCTAACTATTGCTACTTTCAGTCTCTCCACGACACTAATTGGTTGGTTATAGATAAGACATTAATAATTTCTCGGGATAGAATTGGAGATGAAAAGTGAAAGAAAAAGAGAGAGAAAAAGAGTAAATAGTGGAATTATTTGGATGCAACAAAGTGAATGAATTTGAGTAAAAAAAGAAAGTGAAAAGTTTGTAATATAGATAATTTATACCATTGAAAATAAATAAATGTTAATTAGATTATATAAATAATTACTAATATATTAAAATAATTTATTTTATTACAAATTATTATAAATTATATTTAAATAATCAATAAATTTGAAGAATTTTGAAATTAAATATCTATCTATATGTACAAATATATATATATATATATATATATATATATATATAATTATTGGAAAAAAGGTAGAAATATTTTTTTTTGTAAATATAAAAAAGTAAAAGTGCATTAAAAAAATTGTAATATTTGAAACCTGGTGAGGAAAAAAATATATGAATAAATTTTCATTTAAAAACTAATTCACCTGATTTTTTTTCTTTCTATCACATTATATAATGAACCATTTATTCGTCAATAACATTGATTTTATGTATTTTAAATTACCATGTGTTAGTCTACAAATTATAAAATTTTAAATTTTAGTTGTTTACAAATTACAATTATGCATCACTCTCATATTTTAACATCTTTGATAAAAAAAATAAACACAAAACGTGATGATATTATAATAAAAACGTAAATTATTAATGGATTATTTTATAATATAGTATTTGTCAATAAATAATATTATCAACAAATATTTTTTGATTTATCAATAAAATATCTCTTGATAAGTTGTATTTATTAACAAATTTACTTGTATATGTAAACTAGACAAAACATAGTCAGAGACAACCAATCCAAACTAATGTGTTATGCGAGAAAATGACAATAAATAAGGAAAAAGAAACCTCGGTGCATGTTGGACCACTAGTTAAACCTATTAGATGACTGAGTTGCACATGCTATCGAATTTCTCTGGAATGTTCGTGTTTTAGCTGTGAAGTCAACCAGAGTCTTTTTCTACTTGTAGCAGTAACTCTCATACTTCAGCCCTGAAGTTTGATTAAGTCATATCGTATGTTTAAGTTAACGCGTGTTATTGGAAGTCATTTATAAGGTAATATACAAGGTGCAAATCTCATCTTACAAACCAATTTTTTGGAGTTGAATTAGGTTCAAAATTTACTTTTCTAATATGGTATCTGTTAGAAATATTATATCTTTTATTTTTCAATTTATCTTTCAGTTAGTTTGTTATTATTTATTATTTGTATTTTGGGCTTAGCTCATATTTCTTCTGTTATAAATAGAAAACCCTATGTGTATTTAACACAAGGGAGATTAATCCCATGTATCATTTTCACTATATTTAACATATCTCATTTTATTTAAAAAAAAATGTTAGAAATATTATATCTTTTATCTTTCAGTTAGTTTGTTATTATTTATTATTTGTATTTTGGGCTTAGCCCATATTTCTTCTATTATAAATAGAAGAGTGTTTCATCCTACACCTCCAAGATCTCATCCTGCACCTCCAAAAATTCCACTTTTAACCTTCTGACATCTCATCATCATTCTGCACCTCCAACTTTTTCAAAACTTTATTTCTAACTTTAATAAATATTTTTCCATTTTCTTTTCTTTTTTATTAAAAACAATCTTCACTACCTTAATAATAATTTAATTTATTTTATTTTAAAATTTAAATATTATTTAAAACAATTTTGTATTGTAATAATTATTAAAATATAATTTATATTATAATAATAGTTATACTAAAAACATAAAAAAAAATAATTAAAAAAAAATAATAATAATAATAAATAATAATAAAAATAAATTTAATTTAATATATTCAAATATATTAAATTATAATAAAATAGTAAAATAAATTAAATAATTATTAAATTTTAAATAAAAATGAAAATTTTAAAAAGCTTATTTATATATTAAAATCTATAAAATATGTTAATACTTTGATTTTTATTTAAAATTTAAATAATATTAAACTTAAATAAAAATTATAATATGTACTTATTATATTTATATATTTTAATAATTAATAAAATATAATTTATATTTTTAAAGTTTTATTAAGAAAATTGAAAAATAATAACTAAAATAAGAATAAAAACAAAAATAAAAATAATACATAAAATCATATTTAATATATTTAAATATATTAAATTATATCAAAATATTAAATTAAATTTAATAATTATTAAAATTTAAAAAAAATAAAAATTTTGAAAACTTTGTTAATCGGATATCGATATCCGATAAGTTATAAATCGGATATCCATATCTGATAAAGAATGTTAAAATTTTATTTTCTATAAATTTTAATAATTATTTAATTTAATTAATATTTTAATATAATTTAGTATATTTAAATATTTTATTTAATATAATTTACTTTTTTGTTATTATTTTTATTTTTAATTATTTTATTTTTTTCTTTTAATATAATTATTATTATAATATAAATCATATTTTAAGAATTATTAAAATATAAAATTATATTAAATAATATTTGAATTTTAAATTTAGTTATTATTAAGGTGATATAGAGTCTTTTTAAGAAGAAAATAAAAATGTATTTATTAAAATTAAAAATAAAATTTTCTATAAAGATAAAGGTATAGGATAATGATGATATGTGAGAAGGTTAAATCTGGAATTTTTGGAGGTGCAGGATGAGATCTTGGAGGTGTAGGATGAAACACTCTAAATAGAAAACCCTATGTGTATTTAACACAAGGGAGATTAATCTCATATATAATTTTCATTATATTTAACATGGTATCAGAGCAAGTTTTCTGATCTCTTATGGTAGTCTTTGCTGTCTGCCGGTGGCCGGCCGTCATGGCCGCCGGCAGCTCCTAAAAATTTCATAAGATTCATTTTCTCTTCTTTTTAAATCTCAGCACCGAGAATCAAAGAGAGAAGTCTCCTGGGAACCACTGCCTCCTCTGAACCAGTCGCCTTCTCGTCGGCCACCGTCACAGTTCCGACCGGTGACCAGTGGATCTGGACCGTCTCTTCAAGCGTGACCTGACCCTGTCGGTTGCTGTCTTTGTCTCGTCTGCATGCGCTGTAGATCTCGAACGCGTGTTGATCACGCGCCGCCTTCTCGGCGTCGGTATCAAACTGCGCCATTGCTAGTCGTCTCACCGAACTTCCCTCTCTCTGTTCAGACCTTCCAGAGCAGCCATTGCTACCATCGACGCCTGTCTTCTTCTCGCCGCATGCTTCCGCATCTTTGGACCTCCTTCTTCTTTCTGCATTTTTTTGTGCTTCGTCTATGTTGTAGAGGGTTTCGCCTCTGTATTGTTGTTCTTGCCTTGTTCTTCCTTTCTTATTGTATTTGCCGCACAGATCTGCTGTGTTTATTGCCTTCTTCTCCACTGCTCTCCTTCATCCACTTCTGAAGTTGAAGTGTTTATTGCCTCCTTCTCTGTTGCTCTCCTTCATCCACTTCTGAAGTTGAAGTGTTTATTGTCTCCTTCTCCGCTGCTCTCCTTCATCCACTTTTGAAGTTGAAGTGTTTATTGCCTCCTTCTCCACTACTCTCCTTCATACACTTTTGAAGTTGAAGTTTCACAAGCTTGGTTCACACTTTTGAAGTTGAAGTTGAAGTGTTTATTGTCTCACTCTTGAAGAAAAATCATCTAGTTCAAAACCTAGTTTAGTTATTTCAAGCTTGGTTCATACAATTTGTATGCTCCAGCTTGAGGGGGAGTGTTAGAAATATTATATCTTTTATCTTTCAGTTTATCTTTCAGTTAGTTTGTTATTATTTATTATTTGTATTTTGGGCTTAGCCCATATTTCTTCTATTATAAATAGAAAACCCTATGTGTATTTAACATAAGGGAGATTAATCCCATATATAATTTTCATTATATTTAACAGTATCAAAGTCATGTTTAGAGTCTATCATAGCAAGTTCTATGTGGGCATTTATGTTTTCACCCGTTGTCGGGCCACTATCAGACCACCTATTTCTACTATTACGCTCGAAATATTTATACTTCGGCATGAAGAGGTGTGTTGGAAGTCCCACATCGACTAGAGATAAGGTCAATTTATAATATATAAGTGGGGTGCAAACCTCACCATAAAATTCATTTGTCGGGGACTTATGATCTAACACAAGGCAATTTGGGCATTTATGACTCTTTTAGACTTTGTTGTGAATTTTCCTTTTTAATGTTGTTGTGTATGTAGTTGGCTTTAGTTTTTTAAGACTTCCATTGATTTAGTTAGAACTTAATGCCTGTCGCGGGGTACGCGTTAGAGCTTGATGTTGTTATTGAAAGTTTTTAGGAATGAGATTTCAATAGCGGAACTAACTAAATCAAACCAGATGTGTAAATCACCAGGGATGAGGTTGTGTGTTTGGATTTAGTGTTTTGGAACTTAAGGGAAGTTTGATGGACTTATTACACCAAGGGATTGGGTGAGGGTTTTTCATACTTAGGTAGGCACAACAAGAGGGATCTGAGTGTTCTAACTTCAGAAAACATGAAAGTGGAATTCTTTGCCAATTGTATGTCTCTTTTGTTTGAATTTCTTTTATGCAGTTTGCCTACGGATGTTTCTAGTTGTTGAAAGATCCTAGGGATGAGATTTCAACAATTGAAAGGGGAGTACTAAGTGATCTTGCAACAAGAGGGATCTGAGTGAGGTTATTTAGGAAATCCATTTCAATCATTTTGCATATTGGAATTGTTGTTTGGTTGGTGTGCTCAATTTTGTTTCTTCTTTTCCTTATTTCTTTGTTTGTGTTTTTTTTTTCTATATCACTTCTCTATATCTTACTTTTAATTTTATCTTTATGTTTTAGTTTTTGTAAGAAATTGTTGAAGTTTCTATTTTTCGTTGTTAAGTGTAATGTTCTGTAATGTATGTTCAATATTGTTTCATTCGTTAAGCATATATATATATATATATATATATATATATATATATATATATATATATATGTTGCTTTAGGTGAATATTTGTGAGTATCTGCAATGAGGTGACTGAATTAATGAGGAAGAGAATTTATTCGCTCAGAATTTGTGAGTTGAGCGAATCTAAAAAAAAAATCAGTAATTTTCTTCGCTCAGCGCACAAAGCTAGTGCGCTCAGCGAATAAACACAAATTTAAAAAAAAATGTAACTTTATTCGCTCAGCGCATGTGCGCTTAGCGAATAAACACAAATATATAAAAAAACTTTAATTTTATTCGCTTAGTGAATAAACACAAATTAAAAAAAAGTGTAACTTTATTCGCTTAGCACACAGCTCTGGTGCGCTCAATGAATAAACACCCAAAAAGAACTTTTATTTTATTCGCTCAACGCACAACTCTGGTGCGTTCAGCATATAAACACAAATCTAAAAAAAAAGAAAATTCGCTCAATGAGCAATTCACTCTTCGAATTTTTCACTGCAACTTTGAAACTGTTCGTCACCTTATTTGCTCAGCGAGCTCTTTGCTCAACGAGCTGTTCGCTTAGCGAGTAGTTCGCTGCAGTTTTCTAATTTTTTGCATTTCTTACCATATGTTCAATGTCCTTTTGTGCTTAGCTAATATTATGTAGATAACTTCTTCTAAGACCACCACAGGGTCTTCTTCAAGAGTACAACGTGCTGAGGCACAGGAAGAAAACCTTGTTTTAAACTATGATCAACATAAGTTCTCCTTTGAGTTTGCGCATCTCTCATGGCCTGAGGGCAGGCCAGACTTCAGGTGGGGAAGTGCAAGTGCCTTATATGCAGATGATGATTATGTATGTGTAGATGGAGTTATCTTCAATGTTTAGTTATGTTATTTATGTTTTGTAATATGTTTTGAACTATGTGTTAGTGGTAAAGACATGTGACTTTTTGATTTAATGGTTATGCATTGTCTTGATTAAGTTGATGTGATTCTTGAAAATGATAACACATATGACCGTGGTTGCAATGTGCTTCATATATTTTTATCTGTGTGTGAGTATGTATGACCAGATCTGTTGAGTGTTGAGAGCATGTGTTGAGAATAAGAAATATGATGAGTTGTCTAGATATGGAGTTTACTTTTGCATGATTGTGATTCTACATACATACACACCTGTGTGGTTAAGGATGAGAGAGACATTGTTTGATATTGATTATACAGCTACTTGGTCAAACAACCAACCTTAACACATCATGATACATTTGTGAACCCATTTGAGCCTTGAAAATTGTTTCCTTCCACCTTGAGCTTATTAGATTATATCCTACCTTACACCTTAGAAGAGAACATGTATTATGCTTTAAAAGAGGTTAAGGTTGAATTCAAGTTTGTGGGAAGAAAAGACCAATAAAAATAATATGATAAAAAAAAAGCTCAAAATGAAAAAGAAGGTTGAGCTGTGAAAGAAAATGGTATGTAATGAATGATATATTTTGGGATTTGAGTACTGGATTCGAAATTGAAGTTGTTCTCTTCTTAATAGGTGTCTTTGAATCTAAGAAAAACCATGATTCTTTTTTCTAGCCAAGCCAAGCCTTAACCTGAAAAGACCTTTGGACTTAACCAACAATGTGTGAAGTGTGTGAATCAAATAAAATGCAAAAGCTGATGAAGTTCTATGTCAATTCTACTGTCATGTGAGGACAAAAACTTGAGTGTGAGTAATGATAAATGTTGATATCGTTGTTCATATTCTATGCATAAATGATTTTGTGAGTGACGCACCATGTCATACTTGTTTGAAATCTTTGGGAATGCATGTGATTATTCTGATGTGTAGAGTCATTTTATCAAAATGTCAAATGTCTGTTGTGATGTTCATTTTCTTATGTGATTTCATGAGGGCATGAAATAGTTCATGTTTGAGGAGTTGATAAGTGTAAAAAAGAGTTGTTTTTATACTTATAAATGAGCTCAATCTTGTAATTATTCATGTGTTCCTGATTGAAAAGTTGTAATAGATAGTAGATTGTTATGTAAAATATTGTACATGAAATGGTGTATTATTTAGACTTTGTCAGCCAATTTTCGCAAAGCGAAAGCCAAAATTCGCACTTCCAGAACAAGGAAATTTGCATAGCGCACCAGTACCTGTGCGCTGAGCTAATAACATCAGTTAAAGTGCAGCAGTTAAGAAAATTCGCATAGCGCACCAGTGCACAGCAGTTAAGAAAATTCGCATAGCGCACCAGTACATGTGCACTGAGCGAATTAATGAAGTTAAGTGGCTTTAAAAGATGTAACAGAAAGACAGAAACATTCTTCTGACAGAAGTTCCGGACAAAAGAAAGAAACAAAAACATCTCAGAACTTCCGGAGACTACTTCAAGACATAAAGACACAATTATTGCAAGGAATTGCTTCAAATGTGTACGTTTTAGATGACTAGGAGTAGTTAAATTTCTATTTCGTTGGGATTGGATGTAATGAACTCACTGTAATTTAATTTTCGTGCTCAATATATCGTTGTTCGTTCATATGCTCTTTCTTGAATTTATTATCATTGTATGAAAATATAATGTTATTTGAATGTCTTTGATTAATGGAAAGTGATTTGGTTATGTATTGTTCTAGTGATTTGGGATTTAAATTTGATGATAACGCCTATTTTAATATAATTTTTAAAAATTTTGTTTATAATTATCATTACATATCTAAATATGAACAAACTTCGATTCATTTCTGTAACTAATTTCGATTCCTACTTTTCTATCAAAATTGAAGTTTATATTTATCATTACATTTCCTGTTGTTATACTTGTTATACTTAATTTTTGATTGGAAAATACCGAATAAAATTTAGATTTCACGGGATAGGACGAGAGGGTGGTGATTTCCAGCGTGAGCAGGGACAAGAACTTGAAGGATCACGTACTAGAGACGAAGGGTGAGAGCAAGATTGGATTTTTTTTTTCCCCGCGTCAATATCATGAGGTTTCGTTTTTTATTTCTTTACATTTCTCTTCACAGAGTGAAACCATGATTGCTTCTATGTTAGTTTATTTATTTTAGGGTTTTACTTCCTCCAATCTCACAGTTTCAACATCCATGAATATTTGTTGATCAAAGATATAATAAAATATGTAGAGAAATAAGATTTGGGTGGAGAACATTTATAAAAGGATCACAATGTTTTACCATCACATGATCAGAGACAACATGACACAATTGCCCAATATTATTTCTCTTTTTACTACAATTTCAGTTTTCAACATCAAATTTCAGCTTGTGTCATCTGTAAAGTGGTTATGGGAAGTTTGGGTCTTGTAATTAACTTGTAAAGGCTTTTGTAGAATGCATAAACAGTTATAATCTTCACAAGTTCCTATTTTTTTTTTCTTCTTCGATTTTTTGGATGCTTCGATTTTTTGGATGCTTGTAAGATTTGATTGGTGGAAGAAGGATGTGATGCAAGCTGATAATTAATTTGATTTAGTTGATGTGAGATTTTTCTTAACCTTCATTGTTTGAAAGTGTAGAGTGCACGTGTCTTAAGCAATTAGGTCGTTCAAATAATGGAACTTTTCCATCAAATTTATTTGAACTTAAAAATATAGATGGCCTGATAGGAAGTTTTAATTTCATATTAGGGATTGAAACAATGGGATTATTATAACTTTGAGAAACTTAAAAATGGTGTCAAGTACAGTGGCTAAATCTAATATTATATTGTAACTTTGAGAAACTTAGGGATGAATTGGTAAATGTTTTTTCATATGGGAACTAAATAAATAGATTTTTCATTTAGGAACTAAATAAATAGATTTTTCATTTAGGAATTAAATTGAAAAAATAATATTTGATGCGGGGATCAAAATTTTATTTTAATATTTTTTTAATTAATTCTAAACTTCAGGAAACACTAGTGGAAAAAAGGGCATAGACGTCCGTTTTTTAGGCCTTTTAACGTCCGACCTCCAACGGACGTCTATTCGGGTGACGTCTATGTAGACGTCCGTTATGTCAGGTCGGACGTCTATATGGACGTCCGTTGTGTACGGCCGGACGTCTATATGGACGTCCGTTGTGTCCGGCCGGACGTCTATATGGACGTCCGCTGTGTCAACCCGGATGTCTATATAGACGTCCGCTGTGAACCTCTCGGACGTCTATATACTACTGCAGAAAGGGCTTTATTAGACGGCTTATTTAGGGTTATTTAGGATTACGGGTTAGGGTTATTTAGGATTACGGGTTCGAACGTTTGTTTGTGCACTGCAACACGTCTGAAGAACAGATTCAAAATGAAAATGGAGGAGTAAACGACCTAAAAATGTAGGTCAAAAAACACCGCCCAAGAACACGTAACAAACTGCACCAAAATGCACCGAAAACGATTTTTAATCGGTCCAAATGAAAGATATGTCATCACTGAACAATTTAATCGGAACAAAAGTAAGATTAAATGGCCCAAAACGCATAAAAACCAACCTGGAAATGCAAGGCGCAGAGGGAAAGGTTCGCATAACTCCTCGCGGGTTCGCGTTTTGAAGTGTGTATCTTTATTTTAAACGTCTTTTGAACGTCAGTTGTGGCGGGGGCCGGACGTCTATAATATAGTAGACGTCCGGCCCCCTCCAGGACGGACGTTCAAGAGGTTGATGGGTTGTACTACCCTGTCAGCCTCTTGAACGTCCGTCCTGGAGGGGGACGGACGTCCATATATAATGGACGTCCGTCCCCCTCTAGGACGGACGTTCACGCGACTGACAGGGTAGTACAACCCCTCAGTCTCTTGAACGTCCGTCCTGGAGGGGGACGGACGTCCATTATATATGGACGTCCGTCCCCCTCCAGGACGGACGTTCAAGAGGCTGATGGGTTGTACTACCCTGTCAGCCTCTTGAACGTCCGTCCTGGAGGGGGACGGACGTCCGTCCCCCTCCAGGACGGACGTTCACGCGACTGACAGGGTAGTACAACCCCTCAGTCTCTTGAACGTCCGTCCATGAGGGGGACGGACGTCCATTATATATGGACGTCCGTCCCCCTCCAGGACGGACGTTCAAGAGGCTGATGGGTTGTACTACCCTGTCAGCCTCTTGAACGTCTGTCCTGGAGGGGGACGGACGTCCATATATAATAGATGTCCGTCCCCCTCCAGGACGGACGTTCAAGAGACTGAGGGGTTGTACAACCCTGTCAGTCGCGTGAACGTCCGTCCTGGAGGGGGACGGACGTCCATTATATATGGACGTCCGTCCCCCTCCAGGACGGACGTTCAAGAGGCTGATGGGTTGTACTACCCTGTCAGCCGCGTGAACGTCCGTCCTGGAGGCGGACGGACGTCCATTATATATGGACGTCCGTCCCCCTCCAGGACGGACGTTCAAAACCCTGTCAGCCGCGTGAACGTCCGTCCTGGAGGCGGACGGACGTCCATTATATATGGACGTCCGTCCCCCTCCAGGACGGACGTTCAAGAGACTGACATCTCAGCCTCTTGAACGTCCGTCCTGGAGGGGGACGGACGTCTATTATATATGGACGTCCGTCCCCCTCCAGGACGGACGTTCAAGAGGCTGATGGGTTCACACCCTGTCAGCCTCTTGAACGTCCGTCCTGGAGGGGGACGGACGTCTACTATATTATAGACGTTCGGCTCCCTCTAGGACGGACGTCTCCACACTCAATTATTTACATTTATGCCACCGGTCAATTATTTACGTTGGAGTTTTCGTGGACGGACGTCTATGGAGTGACGTTAAAGGTCAATTCTGCACTAGTGAAAGAGTGACATGCTTAGAAGATAATGATGTCAGACTTGCATTGAAACCATAAAAAAATACAAAATTCTGGTAGTGATATACATGGTACCAGTATGATTGTGACTGGGAAGTTTATTTAGCAAAAAGTAATGAATGTAGCGCATTCTATTAACCTCAGTTATATTTTGAAACTAATATTAACTTAATGACCATTTCTCTTTATGTAGACAAAACCTCATGGGCTTGGTGATGTGGATTCACTTCTTTATTCAAGCAGGATTCTAAAAGTATGATATGACTCAAACAGTACATTTATCTTTTAGGATCATCTTGTGTGTCAATTTCTTATTTTCTATGTTGTACATTTGAAAAATCTTTTCAATAAATGTTTCTAAATAATTTAAAGAATACTCTGAAATGGGTCTATTTTTTCAAGATACAAACACTAGTACAATAAGGGGAAACGACAGCGGTTATTTTTCGCTATAGGCACCGGTTTCCCAACCGAGGCATATTCAGGCGAGGTAAAAAGTCAAACACTTTTGGTCTCGGTTGTCAACCGAGGCATAAAGTCACATCCTACTGCCTCGGTTCATCTCTAACCGAAGCATATACGTTTAACGTTTTTTTAATTTATTTTTTTCGTAGCACATTAGGCCTCGGTTCGTTGTAACCGAGGCATAAAGTTCCACTTTACTGCCTCGGTTCTGGCCCAAACCGAGGCAGTAGATCCATTTCTTGTTTTTTTTTCTCCTCCACTACACATTCTGCTTCGGTTTTGACTATAACCGAGGCAGTAAGTTGGCTTTTGACCTCGGTTTTTACCAGAACCGAGGCATATAAGTACGTTTTTTTTTAAAGTGGGGTCTGTTTCTGGAACATTCCCAATTACAGAAACAGACCTGCATATCTTTTTATAACCAGAACAGTCCAGAATATTACAGAAACGTGTATTTTAAATGAAATTCATATTAAAACATAAAATATATTGAATGGAATCATAAATCAAATTCTTAGAAGCATAAATCAATCCAAAATGTAATCATAAATCAAGTTTCAAGCATAAATCAATGCAATGTACATGTTCAATTTATAGTAACGTAGAAAAGCATAAAACAACTTAGAAACATAAACTTAAAACTTAGTATATCCTAATATCTACTACTACATACTATTATAAATGAATTACATATCTTGCAAGTGTTTTCCTCACAAGTTGGATTGACTTCTCTGGAATTGGAGCAGTCCTATTAAATCTCTGCATAAAGTACAATGATTTCAATTAGTGTATATGAAATCCAAATATAGAGAACATAAAATTCAAACCTAAATATTACCGTTTCCCATCCAGTGGTGTAATGTGCACGAATGATGGTCATCATCCAAAACATAACGTAGTAACCACATTCATATGACCCCATTTGTCTATTACACTACAATATATCATCATAATTATAAAATGTTAAGTAACATCATTTGAATGGAAGCAAATGTAACAAAGTATGGACTAAAATACCAAACCTTAAGAGAAACCCATGCAAGCATTTTAGCTGTAGCAGTAGATCTCCCAGATAACATCATATGTGCTGCAAGGGAACTATCAAAAGAAATTCTTTTAGCATACATTTATATAAAAAAAAGGACCACACATTGAGATTCTTACCAATCTACTGCATGTCTAAGAGGGCTGGGAGGAGACTTATGCAATGAACAAAACCAAACAGCCGTGTTCTCCGGTACGGAGATCACAAGTAGCTGCCAATGACACCTGAAATTGGTAATAACTTATGAATGATATACCAAAATTAATAAATGAATTTGTTGAAGTTAACAAACTTCACTTACCCATGTATATAAGGGAGAAAATATATCTCCTTCCCCGTTCCAAAGCATGTGGTGATGTATGTCTGGATATCATCAAATTTATTTCTCTCATGAGTCATAAAAGGGTCAATGAACCCATATACATCGTTGAACCCCTTCTTGTTACTAACATCAAACAGATACCTAAAATGAAGAAATAATATGATGTAAGTAAGTTCATAAAATACCAATATATATAAAAGTTTTCATAAACTTACATCATCCACAGCTGAATGAGTGTGATATTAATTTCATCTCTCCCCGACGCAAGCTCCCTAACGTCTTGCTGATGCAAGTACAATGGGATAAGAGATTCTCTTCCAAATGTAGTAGAATCCCAATGTACATTCATCGGCACCTCTGCAATGAGTTTAGCAAGGTCGTCTAACACACCAAGAGGGTCATCCTCAGATAAATGAGTCTTCTTCGGTCTAGGACTTCCCTCTTGACCTATCTGCTGTTAAATGCAAAAATGGTTGTTATAACGTCAATTAGAAGTAAATATTAAAATTGAGAAGTATATAGTACGAGTGTTTACCGGGGGATTAGATACATGACCAACCAAATGTCTAGGCCAGGCAACAAAAGACCTAAATGCTTCTTCCACAGTGAAGAACTCATCTGTAAGCACAGGAAGAACGGCATCCGCTATGACAACTTCATCGACCGTGACCTTGACCTCATCTTCTGCAAGCTGTACCCCATGCACTACAGTGGCTGTCTCATACACTGTACCACGAGCCACTAGCATGGTCCCAGTATCAGAGAGAATATATAACTCACATGGACGAGTGTCATCCATGTCGTCTCCTGGGGCACCGGCAGTTGAGCAACTTCCTTTACCGCTTCTACCTGTCAAATTAAATGTTAGTTTATGCAAAAAGTAAATTAGTAAGCAAAAATAAATAACCTTACCTGTAGGGGGCACAACATGTTCTGCTACAGGAGATGGTGGAGGACGATTGCCATAATCCTCATAATGCTGCTGGAACTGGCGCGCAACCATTTCAGCAACTTCATCATATAACTGTGCTCGAACCTTCTTTGTGATCTCCTGCGTCATCTCTTTTCTTATTTCCTCCTTCATCTTTTCATATGAATATGGACGCGAGGAAGACCCAAAAAACTGTCGTATGCCTATGCCAGTCCCAGCAGCACGCACTCGTCCTGGATGCTCAGGTCGTCCAATAACTGTGGCAAGAATATCTTGACGACCTTCTTGTGTGAATTGACCTTGGGAGCTCTGCTCAACCAATGAGTCCTATAACATAACAAAAGTTCAAAGTCATTTGAAATAGCTATGTAAGATATATAACAAAATTAATGTAATATAATAAGAAATGACATCTTACAAACGTTCAGATATTTCTCTGGCAGACAACGAAGTGTAGGAGCCCGATGGTCTCATACGGGCTAACTTCCACTTGTCGTGCCGAGATGGTGGTGAAGGAGGAGGAAGAGGGTCATCACCCTCAGAAAGTGGAAGTCTACTATCTGACTTTTGCTTCATTATTTTCTCTTCAAGCTTCCTATATCCACCACGAGACAAGAGGTGTGGATTTTTATTCTGAGCGCTTATTCCCTGTGCTTTTGACCTTTTTTCCTGTGACAAAATTAAACAATTGTCATGGTAAATAATTATGAAGGATGAATTGAATGATTTTACTACACTTACCTGCAACGCCTCAGAAGAACGAAGCTCTACAAACTGACGCCATGTTTCTTCGTCAATTGCTGAATATTTGGAACATGGATTTTCATTACTTTTTGGTCCAAATATATATCTCGACGTCAATTTTGTCTTAAACCCTCGAAATCTTTCTGCAGTTGCAGATAAACACCTATTCTTTAAGCTCTCGACGTTTGGCATATCAAATGTTATCTACAACAAAGAAAGTAATAACCTCATATAAATACAGATTTATCAATATACTGAATATAGAAGATTGAGCAATATTGCTTAACTTACCAATAGATCTTGCCAGATGAGATTCCGATCAGCCTCAGAAACATGGTCAAACGATGGAGTAAGTATAGAGATACGATCACGTGCCAATACTCCAAGGTAAGACCTAAATACATCTGCATTTGGGCCAGATGCAACTCCAGTGACCACGTCAATAATGACAGGTGTCCTCTCACCGTCATTTCTTCTAAGTATAAGCTGTTGTAACCTCGTTGCTCCTCTCGTCCGTCTAGAAGTGGTAGGGACTTCATCGCCCGACGAATGAGGTGACTCAGCCATATATCTGTCACAATAAATAAGATGAAATATAAATAAAACACTTATAAATTGTGCAATATATTATTTAACAAAAGCCATAAATATTTACACAAACATGAAATTCATACATAATCATATCGATTGGTCATATATATATTCCCTCATTGTGATCTTCTCGTATTGCTTGTATATCATCAATTAGAGGGTCGTCATCCAAATTTATTGTCGTTTTAAATGGATGGTTGTCAGCGATATGAATATTACTTAGATTCTCTTCTTTTTCTTCAATTTGCCTTTTTCCTTAGAGAGCAACATACCAATGGTCAGATGCAAGATCTTTTACATAAAAAACCTGACTTGCTTGATATGCCATGATGAAGGGTTCGTCTCTATAACCAACCTTTCGAAAATCAACAAGTGTCATACCAGATTCATCTATTTTGACACCACTCTTATTGTCTATCCACTTACATTTGAAGAGTGCAACGGAAAACTTAGTGTAATCAACTTCAAATATCTCTTCAATTCTACCATAGTACCTCATGGAACCAACTATAGGATTTTGATCTTTGGATGTGGAAAACTGTAGCGACTCAGCTTCTAGACTGACGCCACTATTTTGTACTGTGCTTTTATCATCCAAAGTTTTCGTATAGAATGTGCAATTATTAATTTCGTATCCTGTACAACATACAACATCAAACTTCAAGCCATTTGCTAACCAGAATAAAGTCTCAGAGGAACGTGATTCTTTTGAAACTTCAGATTTGAACCAGGACAAGAATGTTCTGTTATGCTCCATCAACTGCCATTTCTCTGATTGTCGTGGATACTTGTCCCTTACAACGGCTTTGTGAGCTTCCAAAAATGGAATCACTTCATCTGTGTTGTTTAATATGTATAAATGTGCTTGCATCAATTCTTCACGACTTTTCGTCACCACATTCACACCTCGGATGCTTTTACTTGTAGAATATCTACTCAACCATGATGTCCGAGGGACTCCTATCGGATGTGCTTTAGCCATATACTCAGAGGAAAACTCAATACTTTCTTCAGCAATATATCTTTCAATCATCGAACCTTCTGGACGATATTGATTTTTGACGTACCCTTTCAAAATCTTCATATAACGCTCAATAGGGTACATCCATCTTAAGTATACTGGTCCACACAACTTTATTTCTCTGACCAAATGAACAAGTAAATGCACCATGATGTCAAAAAAGGATGGAGGGAAAAACATTTCTAGTTGACACAAGATGATGATAATTTCGTTTTGAAGTTCATCTAACTTTGTAGGATCGATGACTTTACTACAAATTGACGAGAAAAATGAGCACAATCGAGTTATGGTCAGCCTAACTTTTTTGGGCAAAATTCCACGAATTGCCACTGGTAACAACTGTTGCATTAAGACGTGGCAATCGTGAGACTTCAGTCCAACAAGCTTTAAGTCCTGCATTGACACTAAGCTCTTGATATTTGAAGAGTATCCTTGTGGTACCTTGATACTCTTTAAACAAAGACAAAAACTTATCTTCTCTTGTTTGGACATTGTGTAACATGCAGGGGGCAAATAAGTACGTTTACCAATCTCTCTTGGTGCCAATTCTTCTCGGATCTTCATGTCAACCAAATCCAAACGCGCATTCACTCCATCTTTTGTTTTTCCCTGGATGTTTAGTAGTGTACCAATCAAGCTATCACAAACATTTTTCTCAACATGCATGACATCTATGCAATGTCTAACATCTAACTTTGACCAATATGGAAGATCAAAGAATATTGATTTCTTCTTCCAAGGGGTCGCTACAGAAGACTTCTTTGACGTTTTCCCAAATTGATGATGTACTTTATTAACTTTCTCAACAACTTCAAGTCCAGTAAGTGGAATGGGTGCATTGTCTTTCTCTTGTTCTCCATTGAATGCTTTCTTTAACCTTCGATATGGATGATTAGATTGTAAAAATCGCCGATGACGCATATACACTGTCTTCCTTCCGTGTTTTAATTGTTGAGCTGCAGTGTTTTCTTCACATATAGGACATGCTTTATGACCCTTCACACTGTACCCCGACAAATTACCATAAGCTGGGAAGTCATTAATGGTGCAAAATAACATGGCATGCATCATGAAAGTTTCTGAAGCAAAGGCATCAAATATTTCAACCCCATCAACCCACAACAACTTCAAGTCTTCAACTAGTGGCCTTAGATAAACATCGATGTCATTTCCAGGCTGCTTTGGACCAGATATCAACATTGACAACATCATGTACTTTCTTTTCATGCACAATCCAGGAGATAAGTTGTAAATTATCAGTATAACGGGCCAACAACTGTGATTGGTACTTAAATTACCAAATGGATTCATTCCATCAGTAGCTAAGCCAAACCTAAGATTTCTACATTCTTCACCAAATTGGGGGAATTCTTGATCAATAATTTTCCATTGCTTGGAATCAGCCGGATGACGAAGCATCCCATCAGTTGTTCTCTCATCTGCATGCCATCTTAGGTTTTTAGCGTCTTTGGGATTCGCAAACAAACGCTTAAGTCTGGCAACTAGTGGAAGGTACCAAACTACTTTCAAAGCAGAACCATTCTTTTCTGTGATGCCACCTTCTTCACCGTTGTTTTTTGACTTGTATCGTGATAACCCACATTTTGGACACTTTATCAAAACTTCATTCTCATTCCTATATAATATGTAATCATTCGGACATGCATGTATCCGTTTATATTCCATACCCATCGGACAGAGAATTTTTTTTGCATCATAATTACGATTGGGTAACGTATTTCCATCTGGCAGCATTTCATTCAACAACGACAACAATTCTGTAAAACTCTTATCACTCCATCCATTGCTCGCCTTTAAATTCATCAGCCTTAACACCGCTGACAACCGTGTGAACTTAGTTGAACCCGCATACAAAGGAGTCTCCGCATCAGTGGACATCGTTTCATACACATGCGCTTGGGCAAAAGCTTCTGCGCCAACATCGCGGATCATGTCCTCTAAGTTGTCTTCTTCTGCTTCATCTTCCATATCCATTGTGGAATCATAAACATTTCCAGTTTGAGAGACAGTTGGAAAGTCTGTTAATTCGCCGTGCCATATCCATGTTGTATAACTTCGTATGAAACCATCACAGATAAGATGTTCCCTAATATCAGTTGCGTTCAACTTCCTCCCATTCAAACAGTTCACACAGGGACATCTGAACTTGACTTCATCATCACCACTTGTACTCGCATTACGTTGCACAAACTGTATAAAGTCTTCTACCCCTCTCTCGTACTCAGTGCTGATGTGTGGTAAATTAATCCACCCTCTATCCGTACGCATGTTTACTGAAATTATTTACGCAATTTCAATAATCTTGAATGATCACTTTGATCGTGTTTGTATTCAAGGTGTGACCCTATCCCATTCAAGAAGATTCACTTTTTTTAGTTTATTAAACATATCAATTTAAAACAACATATCTTAATTTTCACGAAATTTTGCCAGCATTTCGCATTAGTCTTCAGGTTACACGAAATGAAAGTGATTATGAATCACAATCAAATATGCACCCGAAGATCAATACAAAACACAACGACAAATTTTCGTGAAATTTAAGACGTGTATATTAAATTTGATATATCATAATAAACTATGAAAAAGTTATTACTCTTCTTAAACTGTCCAATCGGACAATTCAAGATTCAATACTTGTAAATTATTATTACCATCTCCTCTATTTTCAAATCTAAAAAGTACGTTTGTTAAAAAAATATGGAGATAGTAAATAATTTTTGTATTGAATCTTAAACGGGAAACTAAGGCTAATTCACAATAACAAACAAAATATTCAATCATATCATGAGATTTTAAGAATATATATCCCTATTAAATCAAATTTAACAATAATAAACCATTCTACAATAACAATAATAATCTACACTAACATAACATATACAAATATTTCAGTAATAATTCACTGAGGCTTCATTTTTCTTTCGCAATTTTCTATTCTTTCTTTAGTTTTGATCACTTTAAAACAAGCAATGAATTAAAATCTTCATCTTGTAATCTTTTTTATTGTTAGGGGTTCCAAATTGATTCCACCGTTACTTTTGCATCTGCTACTCACTTTTCCACCCTTAACATATTCAAACATTTGCACTCAAATCTTGGAACCAAAGATCCTCTATGTTTCCCAACCAATAGAAATATTCTCTACTCACATTTTACACTGTCAAAGTCTCCTCACCTTAAATATTTGATTTCTCTACTTACACAACATCAATTTTATTTTAATCAATAAAAATATTTGATTTCTCTTATTTAATGATGAGACTCTCTATTTCACTTATGGTAGTTCTCACAGTGTTGATCGTCAAAATGCCAATCCTTGTAAATTGTAGAGTCCTTCCATCACAGCAAAACCTCACTCATCATCATAAACCTATCAAGGATCAACCACAGTTTACACTTTCACTCACCAAAGACAAACCCAACACTCACGAAAATATAAGAACCCGTTTTTTGATTGAGACTCAAGCACAAGAGGTTCGGGTCATTAATCATGTCGGCGTCAATTAATTTTTCTACCCGGTTATGTAATAGATATCAGTGCACACAAACAATGAACATGGAAAAACTTTTAGAATCAATTACCTGGGAACGTGGCAGCGAGTTGCCGAGAATGAAAGCCGCGACTGGAACGGAAGCACCGGCGACGGAGATGGAAGCACCGGAGATGGAAGCACCGGAGATGGAAGCAAACGCAGAAGCCACACAAAAAAAAGTGTGACGCGTGGCGGAAATGGAAGCACAGCACACGCGAGAAGCCACCGAAAACGGAGGAGACCGGAGGAGCAAACGCGACGACGAGGCGACGGCGTTGAACGAGGAGACCGGAGGAGCAAACGCGAGGGTGAGAGGGTTACCTTACTTCTTCGTTTTGCTTCTGTAACGGCGCGCTAAGGGAAGAAGATGAAGGCGGTTCGTTTTCGCGAAAAATTTAAACACCTTACTGCCTCGGTTCCCCACTCAACCGAGGCATAAAGGTCTTACCACCTCGGGTTTCTTTATAACCGGTGCATAAACAACAGCTGCAGGTACTGAAGCGTCAGAGTTGCAGACGCGTTGGCAGGTCTGAGGCAAGATATATGCCTCGGTTATTCTAAAAACCGAGTTCGAAAGTGCGTTTCGGCTTCGGTTCTTTACAACCGGTGCATAAACAGTAGATTAAAAAACTGAAACGTCAAAAGTTGCAGGAGTGTGGCAGTTCTGGAGAACCATATATGCCTCGGTTATATGGAAAACCGAGTTCGAAGAGCTTTTAGGCTTCCGTTTGCTTGGGAACCGAGTTAATAACTCTTGGCAGGTGATAGCAGTGATTGCAGGGGTAGGTGGCAGGTCTGAGCGCAGAGGTATATGCCTCGGTTCTGCTCAGAACCGAGTTAGTATCGAGCTTTAGACATCGGGTATTCGGCAACCGAGGCATATAAGTTACCTTTATTTACATTTCTGCCACCGCGTTTTTATACGCTTCGGTTGTGCTTAAACCGATGCGTATGTGGCGTTTTCATATCCCCATTTTTTACTAGTGAAATGGGCTTATGTTCAAGGTGAGTTCTTTTGGCATTTAATATTTTTTTAGTTCAAATTCTGATGCACTACTTGGTTTGTTTATCAATATATTTTAAATATTTATTACCTAATAATTCGAGGATACAGGTAATTCCAGCAACATTGGGTGTCAGTATTAGAAGGTGGGTTTAAGCCTAACTCAACCCCACAAAACCGGCTTGTAGGGTGAGGTTTGCACCTCACTTATATATTTTAATTTGGCCTTATCTCTAGTCGATGTGGGACTTCCAACACACCCCCTTCACGCCGAGGTATAGACATCTCGTGCGTGATAGTAGAAATTGGGTGGTCCGATAACGACCCGATAGCAGGTGGAATAGAAGAATAGAATGCCCACTTAGAACTCGCTAGGATAGGCTCTAACCATGGCTCTGATACCATATTAGAAGGTGGGCTTAAGCCTAACTCAACCCCACAAAACCGGCTTGTAGGGTGAGGTTTGCACCTCACTTATATATTTTAATTTGGCCTTATCTCTAGTCGATGTAGGACTTCCAACACACCCCCTTCACGCCGAGGTATAGACATCTCGTGCGTGATAGTAGAAATTGGGTGGTCCGATAACTCAAGTCCACTTCTAATATGGTATCAGAGCCATGGTTAGAGCCTATCCTAGTGAGTTCTAAGTGGGTATTCTATTCTTCTATTCCACCTGGTATCGGGCTTCTAATTCTTCTATTCTACCTGGTATCGGGCCGTTATCGGACCACCCAATTTCTACTATCACGCACGAGATGTCTATACCTCGGCGTGAAGGGGGTGTGTTGGAAGTCCCACATCGACTAGAGATAAGGCCAAATTAAAATATATAAGTGAGGTGCAAACCTCACCCTACAAGCCGGTTTTGTGGGGTTGAGTTAGGCTTAAACCCACCTTCTAATATGGTATCAGAGCCATGGTTAGAGCCTATCCTAGCGAGTTCTAAGTGGGCATTCTATTCTTCTATTCCACCTGCTATCGGGCCGTTATCGGACCACCCAATTTCTACTATCACGCACGAGATGTCTATACCTCGGCGTGAAGGGGGTGTGTTGGAAGTCCCACATCGACTAGAGATAAGGCCAAATTAAAATATATAAGTGAGGTGCAAACCTCACCCTACAAGCCGGTTTTGTGGGGTTGAGTTAGGCTTAAACCCACCTTCTAATAGTCAGTGCTTCCAAACAGTACCATGTTAACTCTCTCGTAGTACCTCTTGCTTCTCAAACTTAAAAATATAGATGGTCTGATGCTCACAGGTATCGTAGTTGTAATTTGGTTATAAGATAATTTCCATCCCCGAAATATGGAGATTCTAAATCTATTATTATAGAGGAGCAAAATGAAGATTTCCAGATAATGAGAAAGGATAGGTTTTAAAGGATGTCATTTGAAAACCCAACTAGAGGGAACTGATTTTGTCAGGCTGCTTGAAATATATTGGAGTAATAAGGGTATCGTTAACCCTTATTACATGTTTAGGTCATAGAAATGCAATTATGCAATCTTGTTCTCTTCTTACCTATGGAAAGGGGGAAAACTATTAACGTTACCTTTCAATCTTTTTAACTATAGATTTTTTGTATTTTAGAGCAGTTTAGCTCTTCCTTCTCATCAGATAAACATGTTGTATTTTTATCTATGTATAATAAATCAATAGTTCTGAGTAGATCATTCTTTTCTTAGTAAGACTTAATAGTACGTGGGGTGCATCTCTATTTTTTAGTTTTCATTCAATTTATATGTTTTTATTACTAAAAATTTATTAGTAAATCTTTTTATGATTGATTAGTAATATGATAATGTTACTTCCCTTTCCTCTTGGTGTCTGTTGATATTGATATTGTCCTCGTTCTACAATTTTGTTTTATTACTCTAACCCTTTTGCATATATAGAATCAACATTCGGTGCTTTTTTATAATTTTATTTCTACCTCCAATTTAAAGGTGTAATGGAAGTGTAAAAGTGGATGATAAGAGCATGGTTCGAGCTATTGACATGACTGCATTTGAGCTTGATCTACTAAAAGAATATGATTCACGCTTTAAGAAGCTGAGTCTAGGTGATAAATTGTTTATCAAATTCTTCAAGTGATTAATTGTTAGAAAGACAAGTTATTGAATTATAGACAATGTAATTGTTAATTTTTTAAGTTGGATTACAAACAATGTAATTTTCTATTTCTATGTATAACCATTTCAAGTTATTAATTATTTAGACTATATTATAGAATTGAATTTTATACCGGTTTAAAAATGGATAGTAGCACATACAAATCAAATATTCCAAAACAAAACTTCACTTTTATACCTGTTCACTAGTGTAGTCAAGGGAAACGACAGTGGTTAATTATTTTCGCTTATAGACAGCGGTTCCGCAACCAAAGTATATTCTAACGAGACAAAAAGGGTAGGCTTTTTGCCTCGGTTCTGAACCGAGGTAAAAAAGGTAAGATTTTACCTCGGTTCATAGATAACCGAGACAGTACAACTTTTCTTTTTTTTATACTTTTTTTCTTGAAGGACTTTTTGCCTCGGTTCCTACTGAACCGAGACAGTATCTTTCCAAAATTATGATGGTTACGCTGCTTCACACGACTTCTTACTTTCTTTGATTTACGGCAGTAGAGGGGCTTTATGTTATGGTTTTGTGCCTAGATATTTTTAATCCATTCATTAGATCTTGCTATTGTTATTGCGTTGAAGTCAGGTAACATCAGAACTATATAAATGATGTTTTGAAAACTCTCGAGGATAGGATTCTAAACCAAAAATATACCATTGGCACTGACATTACCAGCATTCCCCAAAATTTGGATAAAACTTGCAAACCAGTAGCTTTTCGGGAGTGAACTCCCTCCAAATAATTTAATAAAAATAAATATATATCAACAAACAAAAATCTAAATCTTATAAAAAATGAATCACAAATTTTTTTTTTCTTTTTCTTCATAAAGTTACAAATAACGGCCTAATGCCACTTCCCCACTAACCACGCAACCTAGTTCACAGAATTATCCCAAAAATCAACTGATCTTAAAATATATTATCCAATGATCACTATAACACTGTAGTTGCAAATCACATTTGCATCATATCTCGTAATGTTCAAACTTTTTTTAGAGGGATTGCTCCATGAATCTTCTAAATTTAAAAGAGAGGTACTATGAGCATTCAACATCTGATTCATCCGGTCCATTGATGTATAGCTCAAACTCATCATGACTCCACTTGCAAATTAGGTGAAGATGAAATGTAGCCATCTTGGTTCCCATTAAATGCTGCAATTAAAAACAATCGTTACGTTAGTATGTGAGTTTCGTAATCACAAAGCACTAATAATGGTACATCATCATTATAGTCTCAGTTACCAACACTTAAAAATGCATAGTACTTGTTAAATCGACTTGGAAATCCTAGTTATTTATTTATAAGATAGTAAATCCTAACCAGCTTGTTCAACGTTAATCAGTATTATTAACTTTGTACCTGCTCATGGGGACCAACTTGTTTAGACACAATATAATAGAGGCATTATGGCATATTATTAGCATAAGGAACCTGTCAACAATCACAGTATAAATTATATAAAATAAAAGAAAACATGGAAAACAAAATGATAATAGAGGCATTATGGCATATACAAGTGTGAATAATCAACCACTATATCTCTAGTTTCACCTTATAATGATATTATATATGGAAAAGTAGTTGACAAGAACAAACTTGTAATTAGAAAATATTGAAAAAAGACATACCAAAGAGAACCATGCTATGCTATAAAGAAACATCTGCATCCCATTTTAAAAGTTTAGAACTTTGGAAAAAGAGAAAATATTTTAATGTTGTATTAAAAAAATACTTACCAACAAGGACTACAGCTTGATTAACTAGTTCTAGTTATACCCATACCAAAGGGTCCCTCTTTGAGATCAACCTACAACACTCAGACAGTGAAAGTGTGAATTCATAACTTAGAACTGAACGGAGTACCCAACGATTATGAAGTACAAATGGTCGATGAAGAGTTTCTACTACACGACCTTTGCATGGAAAAGTCACTCTAAACACCTTTTCCGTGGCAAGGCTTCCTGATCTTGCAAAATCATATTCTCCAAAATCCTTAAACAGCCTGCAAATGAACCAACAAAACTCAAATCTGCGTGAGAAAGAAAATGGGACACCTAGATTGACTAGGTAGTTGGAGAGATAAAATTGAACATATGTTTGACAAAAAGAAGAAATTGAACAGGGAACAAACAGAAACTCCATTCAGAACACTACAAGAAAAAATAGAATTAAACACAGCCAAAATTCGTATATAAGGTCCAAAATCTGTATATAACACTTAGTTACATACGACTTATATACGGACAAAAATCCGTATATAAAACTATCGTAGATAAATTATATACAGATATATCCGTATATAATTTATATACGAATTTTTTCGTATGTAATTTACGTACGGAAAAATCCGTATATAATTTACATACGGAAAAATCCGTATATAAAATCCGTATATAATTACATACGAAAAAATCCGTATATAAATCTGTATATAACATTTTTTACAGAAAAAAAAATATTCAGCACTTACACATACATTAATCACAAACTTGTAATATACATATAACTAGTAATCACAATAACTTTTTTTCAACACCATATCAAACATTTCACATTTAAAAGAGATATATATTACATAAAAATCATTATCAAAATAAGTTTACAAAATGTCTAATATATTCATAAATAGATTGTATTGCTCATAAGATGTAAAACAATATAAATTTTACAATTCATAAGATGTCAAACAACATAGAATGACAGGTGTAGAGTTTCCTAATATGCATCAATAAATTTTACAATTCATAAGATGTCAAACAACATAGAATGACAGGTCTAGAGTTTCCTAATAATCAATCACTAAGGATTTTCTTCATCTGGGCGTTGATCTTGTTGCACTCCATCATCATGATAACAACTTCACCACATATTGCTTTTTCCCTTCTCCTTATTAGATTGTGCTGAGAGTGGAGGAGGTGGGTCAGAACCACTAGATGCCATGTCCTGACAAAAATAAATGCAATTGGATGGTCATACATAATGTTGACAAACTCTATTAAACAATTAAGATGGTCAAAACATTGAAGAACATTAAGATGAATTTAAAAAAACTCATAGCATTATAAAAGGTTTTTTACATTGTGTTAGGATAAGAAGAATGAAACCAAGATTAATGCACAGTAACCTAATCTACTAGAATGTGATTTAAATGTTGTTGGAGGCCCTTCTATACAACAGTGTGTAAATAAATATAATTGCAATTTGCACAAAGGTATTTTGATTACTTGGTGGTATGAGTCCTTTGTTTAAAGGAAATGTAGGAGGGAAATAGAAAGGTATTATAAAATATAAAAGGTTAAATATAAACCATGTAAAAAATTTCTAATTAAAACATTTCTCAAACCAGACTCTTAATCTTTAAATCTTATATATCTTTTACATTGAAATAAAAGTTGTAAAATAATTTTAAAGATTAAGGGAATAGATATAACTTGTAAAATTAAAATTAAAATTTGATATAGTGAATGTGAATTAGAAATGAACTTAACACATGGTTTGGATTGAGCATGATAAAAGAAAAAAAATAAGATTAATGTATCAAAAGTTTAACGAGTGTGACTTTTCATTTTCTAAATTTTAAAGAGCCAAGTGAGTATAACTTTTCATTTTTCTAAATTTTAATGAGTTTTGGAAGTTTAATTACCTGTCGCAAGATCCAAATAGGGTTAACATTGACGAGAGAAAATAGGTTAGAAAACTTTCTATTTCCCTCCTATATGTTTCCTATCATAATGGGTAAGGCAATTTTTGACAGTATGTAAGGCAATTTTTGACTTAGTACAACATATCAATTTAATGCTATTATCTATGTTAAAAAGGATTAGAGAATTGGAGTTTCATCCAACAATAATAACATTGTAGTTATTATTGGAGAATGCAATTAGACTTTATGATCATATATATATATATATATATACATATATTTATATATGTATACATATATATATGTGTACATATATATATGTGTACATATATATATGTGTACATATATATATGTGTAGATATATATGTGTACATATATATATGTGTACATATATATATGTGTACATATATATATGTGTACATATATATATGTGTACATATATATATGTGTACATATATATATGTGTACATATATATATGTGTATATATATATATATATATATATATATATATATATATATATAAACACCAAGAATATAGATTAAGCTCTCGAATTCCCAATTTGAAGTATGCAAGCTCCAACTTATTACAAACAGACTATACTAAACCTGATTTAGAAGACAAAAAATGTAGTAGGATTATAAATTGTGTGGTCAAATCATGGATTTGGTAGCAAGATTAGAAGTTGCATGTGAGTAAGATGTTCTAAACTAAACAATAAATGACATAAACATATTTGCATTGTTCCACACAAGTTCATAACTAATAAGTGGTTATAATAAAAAAAACTTAACAGGACCATTAATGCAAACAGAGCAATCCAAATATTAGATTATTCATGCACTTGCAATATTTAAAAGCAACCAGAAAAGGCATAAATTAAATTTAAAGTAATCTTCAAAAGCTTTATTCTTGAAATTTTTCACAACTTATAAGAGAATATGGTCTTAGAAATCAGGATGAGGTATATGGTATCCACTAGTGTAAAATAGGCTTTTTATAGCTACTGTTTATACCTGTTCAAATTTATCAGGTATAAAAAATAATGTAATGGCAATATCGTAAATAAGATAAATTCTTTTACTCTTCACTTCCTCTCCCTGCGTCTTCACTTTTACGCTGCACTCCTTCTCCTTTGCTTCTAAATCGCCAAATCAATGGTGAAAACCCTCATCCTACTGGACTGCGACTTCTCTCTTTTGCTATATTTGGGAGGTTAGGGTTTCGCGACTCATCTAGAAGCGATTGATGCTGAAATTGCGGCCATTCTCGATGAGGCTCGAACATCATACGCCACCCACAACCGAAAGCTCATGTCACTCCTCCGAGCCAAATCCTCTTCTTCGGTCTTCTTTTCCGCCTTCTCTAGAACCCTAACTCCTCTCATTGATTTTCAGAGGCGCCTTGCCTCTGTTGAACGCGTCGTCTCCTTCGTCTATGCCCTTGCTGCCTCCGCCTCCGACGAGTTCCTCGATTGCTTCCTCAAGTTCCTCCTAGCTGCCGCTACGACATCCAACAAAACAGCCAGATTCCGAGCGTGCCAGATCGTCTTCGAGGTAACTGATTCTCACAATTTCCAAGCACTATTTAATTGAGTTTTCTGAACATTACTGAATTTTATATATATCAGTCACTGAAGGGATAGTTTTATGAAGTCTGATACTGAGGTGAAAAATGCTTACAATTTCAAGATTTATGATTGCATGGAAGATTGTTAAAATTAGAGCTAATATCTCGGATTTGTTGAATTTTAGATAATATTGCGGCTTCTAGATGACGCAGAAGTGAGCAATGAGATATGGGATTAGGTGATTGAGTGGATGATGGTGAGGGTACGAGACAAGATCCCTGTGGTGCGTAGTTTTCCCCTCATGTCATTAGCTAATGAGTGTGCCAAATGCCATGGACTAAAAATTGGGAAGGCAGTTGATGATGATGATGTGGGGAACTACTTTATGCTTGCAATGGTGTTTCCTGCTAGTAAGGTTTGTCCTGTTACTATTTTTTTTTTCATAAAATTGTTTCTTATGAGCTATATTTATAGGAGACCCTCTTTTATATCTAAGTGTCTGTATGTATTTATATTTATAATAACTATGCGGCATCTATCCTTACCAAATTTCTATATTTTTTTACATTTACATAGGTTTCGAAGGATGGAGTACGCCTGTCTTCAAACCTTTATTATACTATGGGATGTCCTCCTATGGGCTCAAGTGTGTTTGTTTGTGCAGTACAGAAACAGCTCTTGCCTACTCCTGCCAGTGGGAGCAATCAACAACATTATATGGAAAATAGTTGTCTACCTATTAATAATTGCAAGGAATTGTATCTTCTGTTGGTTCCTTCTAACAGTGGGCTACCGTTGAAGTTTAATAATTTTCCCTCATTGGACGTGTCTAAGGTGAAATCTCATGTCCAATTTGAGAATGACATTGTTGCTTCTCCTGCAACATCTTCTTCACACCTTCTTCTGTATCAAAGTTTCCTAATGCTAGTGGTTTGTCTTCTCCACAATTTGAGGATTCAGCATCTAGTGTGCCAAATCAGAAGAGTCAATCACTGATTTCATCTGATGTCAGCTTAGCAGTAAGTGATGAAAGTTCTAAGCAGTCACTTGAGACATGGGCAACTTCATGGTTATATTCTTGATATTTACTTTTAGGGAATCTTGTCAGTATTCCAATGTTTTCAGAGTGTTTTTTCCAAGTGATATGAGCTAAGAAGCTGCCAGTTGCCAAATCTGGTCATTATCCACCAAATGGGGTGGTGAAATCAATAGCTCCAAAATCTAACTCCAAAGAGTTTTCATCATTTGCCCTGCACATTCAAGAGTTTTCTTGTAAGCCTAAAGAAAATATGTAAGTATTTCTACCAAAACTCATGTATTAATATTCTCTGTCCTTTGCATTATTGGCTAAATGATAAATTACTATGAACATTAAATTTGCATGTTATCTTAGTCTTGGGACACATGGCCACAAATAAAAACAAGAAAGAAAGGATAATTAGTATTCGTCACTTTGGCCCTGATGAGTAGAACATAGGCTAGATTCTTTTTTGTGGTGTTTTTAGAAATCATTGTAACTCTCAGATCTTTCTAATTTGGATGCAACTCGGTTCTTTTCAGCTTTATACTTGCAACAACTCAATCTGTCATATAGGATAAGGAATCTGAAATACATGTTTGACAGATTTTTGTGGAATATGTTTCATTGTTCTGCATATGAGAAACTGCCCCTTTCTCTTGCATAGTTTGGTCAAGTTTGGAAAAATTTTCATAGTGATTATTGATTGATACTAACCTACTGTTACTAACAAATATCATCGATTTGGCATTAAAATGTTCAATTTAAATTCACTGACTTATTTGTTATTCGAAGAGAACAGTAAGACATTTATAAGAAACTAACTGTTGTTGTTGGAAAACTTAATGAGCTATAGATTTCCATTTTAGAATCTCACTTTTATAATATAAGAGTTATGTTTTAAGGTTTGCAATTGGATATCCTATGATTAAACCAAATTCCAGTGTTTCTGTACCATCTGCACCATTTTGTTTGAAGTTGAAAGATGGTGAAAAACTGTGACAGATTAAAATTGGATTGATAGAAGTTTGGTGATTATTGTGTCTGCTTCAAGTGGAATAAGGTGAGTCAAACTTGGAAATCTTATGAACATAAACTGTTTTAGAAAATGAAATAAAGAAATCCAAATGGGAAATTAAAAAGTTGGTTGAAAAAGACAGGCAAGTTGGGTGGTTCTCAAAGTGTAGGGCAGAGTGCAATATGTTTTGGTGTTTTTCGATATTGTTGCAGAATCAGATCACTAGGATATAAAATAATGCAATAGGATATTCACCACTACATAATGCAAACATTGTCATCCTTAAGATAATGAAAGCCCAAGGAATGAGCTTTAAGGAATTAAATAAGAGAAGATAGGATATTAAATGATGGATAATATGAAGTAAAGATCTGTCAATAATGAATTTGAATTTTTTTTATTGAGTTTTTAATGTTAGAATTAAATTGGTATATGTTAATTTTAATAGGGATAATATAGAAAATCAGTAAAGAATCTTGACTCGTCAATAATATTATGTAGTTATGATATTTTTATTTTTAAATTTTTTATAACTTTTTATAATTGAATGATGCAATTCTTTTTTATATTCTTAATTAATTGATTTTTTCTACTAAACAAATTAAACTTATTCGTTTAAAAGGGTGCGAATTGGTTGGCAGAGCTTATAAATAAGGATAAAGGGAATAATTTACTATTAATTGATATTATAAATCTATTTACATAAAAATATAGTAAATGTAGTTGAGATTCCTAACATGACCGACTTGATTTTTGTACCATACAAAGAGTAGTAAATAGGTTCCGTACATGATTATTTGAATGCACCTTCAGGTTTAAAAAAAACAAATTGGTAACTTATTATTAAGCCATTAATATTATAATTAAGATATTAAGCCATTAATATTATAATTTGACTCAAAGTATTCATTGTGTAGATATTTGATGACACATTTCCAATGGAGCAACATGTCATAAAGGATGTTCGGGAGCAGTGGACTGCCTTTTTTTAACCATTTGTAAATGATTAGATGTTTCAATATTACATTTTGAATTTACGAACTATTTTATGTGTAACTATATTAAGTAACTATGTTAGGTAAATATATTTAGGAACTTTGTTAGGTAAATATTACATTTTGATGTGTTAGTAATTGAAATAATATTGATTATTTTACTCGTTATTGATTATTTAAACTGTATTATGGGATTAAATTTTATGCAGGTCTGAGTATGGATAGTAGTATATACAAATAAAATATTTTTTAAAAAAAGTCACTTTTTACACTGGTTAAATCTATATCAAATATAAAAAGTCTTGTTTTTGGTATAAAAAAAAGTTTTTTTCTCTGGTGTAAATATCAGACTTTTATACCTATTATAAACAAAATAGGCATAAAAGTAAAACTTTCTACACCGGTTCTAGAGTAGGTATAAAAAATCGAAAACTTTCTATATCCCCTGCTTCTATACCTACCCAAAAATAGGTATAAAAAGCCTTTTTTAAGAGGTATAAAAAACCTTTTTTGCACTAGTGATCTAACACATAATTTTCTTGAAACTTTCCTATCTGGCCTTCCCAACTCTACTGCATAAGATGGTCCTCCTGCTTGAAACCAACTGAATGTTCATTTTCTGTTCAGCTAATTGTACAAGGAATAAAATGTCAAACATTATTTTCCACATAACCAAAAAAGAACTATTAAGACAAATCAAAGAAAATATCATACTCTACGGATTATGCAGGGATCCTAATCTTCCTAAAATACTTGTCTAATTCAATCCCAAAAGTAACAATAATTGCCCTCTTAAATCTCCCGTTCTTCCTTTATACAATGTAATAAACTCTTCTTGCTATGTCTCTGGTGACCTTTATATAGTATTGTTACTTATTGTATAGACAAATGCTATACTAGGATTGAACTTACTTTACAACCGATACAATTTATGAATTTTGATTAGAAGTTGTGATGGAGCCAAATTCCAGAGGATTCCAGTGGCCTGAAGCTCCCAGATCAGAGGTGTGGTAAGTGTGTTGGTGTGCAGCGGACTTGATGGAGTAAATGTTGATGGAGGTGTTTGAATGAAGCAAGGTAGAATGAGTGAAGCCTCTCAGCTCAGAAAGCCTTCATATAATGGAAGGAAGCTTGAGAGAAAATGAAGAAATTGCAAGCAATTTTGACTCAAGAGCAGAATGCAAGACTGGAATATATTTCTCAGCATTTGGGCATAGCTCTAAAGTAACTACAAAAGGAAGAGGTCTCCTATTTATAGGAAAATAAGAGCCTCAAATCTGAAATGAAATTCAATCCAAATGCAAATGAAAAAGGCGCCAATTTGCTTCAGCTCCAAACATGCCTCAGCAGCACACGTGAACAGCACCAATTCTGAATTCTTTTTCCAACTCAGCAGTACACGTGAAAGCTGGCCTAGCTGAGTTTTTTTGATAGCTTTGGCAGCAAGCTTCTCCCTCCAAGTCTCCCTTTTCATGTGCTCAAATGCTATGCTGGCAGCTGCTTCCTCCAATTTTATTAATCCTACAAAACAAAGAAAAAATGTGCTTTTAATTATGGGAAGAAGGATTAATGTAAATTACCTTCCATAGAAGCAAAATAGTATATGGTCCTTCTTCCTCTTGAATCCTCTTTGCCATGGCTCTAGTAAGAGGTCCAATGTGCGTCTTAGATGGTCTTCCATCAGACCCTCCCTCTTGAAAAAGATCTGTCCTCAGATCTGCTTCATCCTGTTGATCATCTCCTGTGAAAGGAATTAAATCGCAGATGTTAAAAGTAGGATTGACACCATAACTTTCAGGAAGGTCTAATATGTATGCATTATCATTTATCCTTTTGACTACCTTGAATGGACCATCTCCTCTTGGACTAAGTTTGGATTTCCTTTGAGATGGAAATCTTTCCTTTCTCAAATGAAGCCAAACTAGGTCTCCTTTTTCAAAAACTATTTTCTTTCTCCCTTTGTTGTTGTATTCTGCATATTTTTGAGTTTGTTTTTCAATTTGGATTTTGACTTTCTCATGTAACCTCTTGATAAACTCCGCTTTAGAAGCACCTTCTTTATGAAGAAGAGAAGATGATTCTGGAAGAGGTAGTAAATCAAGAGGTGTGATAGGGTTAAAACCATAAACAACCTCAAAAGGAGAAAGATTAGTAGTCTTGTGGACTACTCTATTATAAGCAAATTCAATGTGAGGTAGATGTTCATCCCAAGATTTGTTATTACCCCTTAATATTACCCTTAATAGTGTAGATAAAGATCTATTTACTACTTCAGTTTGCCCATCAGTTTGTGGGTGACATGTAGTAGAGAATAGAAGTTTAGTTCCAAGCTTTTCCCATAAAATTTTCCAAAAATGGCTTAGAAACTTCACATCTCTATCAGACACTATAGTTTTGGGTAAGCCATGCAATCTCACTATTTCCTTAAAGAAGAGTCTAGAGATATAGCTAGCATCATCTACTTTGTGGCAGGGTATAAAATGAGCCATTTTACTAAAACGATCTACTACCACAAATATAGAATCATACCCCCTTTGAGTTCTTGGCAATCTTAAGACAAAGTCCATGCTTATGTCCTCCCAAGGGGTATTAGCTATAGGAAGAGGTGTATAGAGTCCATGAGGCATAATTTTGGACTTGGCTTGTAAACAAGCTATACATTTAGAACAATGCCTTTGAACATCTATTCTCATGTGTGGCCAATAAAATTTACTTTTCAAAATGTTTAGAGTTTTATCAACTCCATGATGGCCCATGAGTCCTCCGCCATGACTCTCTTTGATAAGAAGTTTTCTAATGGATCCTTGGGGTATACAAAGTTTTCCTTTATTAGAAAGATACCCCTCAGAAAGATAGAATCCATCAAAAGGCTTCTTAAGACATGATGAATAAGTGGATGCAAATGTTTCATCATTTTCATATAACTCTTTTATGTCATCAAATCCTAATATTTGAGATCCTAGGGTTACTAATAATGCATGTCTTCTAGATAAAGCATCCGCAACAACATTAGTACTCCCCTTTTTGTGTTTGATGACATAGGGAAATTGCTCAAGATATTCCACCCACTTTTCATGTCTTTTGTTTAGCTTTGCTTGCCCTTTAATGTACTTGAGAGATCATTGGTCAGTGTGTATGATGAATTCTCTAGTTACCAAGTAATGCTCCCAAGTTTTCAAAGCTCTAATGAGGGCATACAACTCTTTGTCATAGGTAGGATAGTTTAAGGTAGGCCCCCTAAGTTTTTCACTAAAGTAAGCTACGGGATGTCCTCCTTGTATTAAAACAGCTCCTATTCCTACCCCAGATGCATCACATTCTAGTTCAAAGGCTTTGGAAAAATCAGGCAAAACTAGAATAGGTGCATGTGTTAACTTGTGTTTCAAAGTCTCAAAAGACAACTCTTGCTTATCACCCCAAATAAAAGGCATATCTTTCTTGACTAGCTCATTTAAAGGAGCAGCTATGGTGGAGAAGTCTTTCACAAATCTTCTATAAAAACTTGCTAACCCATGAAAACTTCTCACCTCTCCTACATTTTTAGGGGTTGGCCATTCTTGTATAGCCTTGATCTTCTCTGGATCAACATGTACACCTTCTTTTCCCACTTTGAATCCAAGGAAAATCACACTTTCTTGACAAAAAGTACATTTGTCAAAGTTGGCAAAGAGATGATGTTCTCTAAGAAGAAGCAAGACTTTTCTGACATGGTTAAGATGTTCTTGAAGGCCTTGACTATAGATTAAGATATCATCAAAGTAGACCACTACAAATCTGCCTATGCATTCCCTAAGCACATGATTCATTAATCTCATGAATGTACTTGGAGCATTGGTCAAGCCAAAGGGCATGACTAACTGATGAACGGGTCGCACCGCTCACAAAAGTTGATTGCAAATAAGAATGCAGTACAGTGCTAGGAGGTGACTCCTAGGTCGTCTCTCAAGGACCAATTTTTGGTGGTTCAGTCTCAGATTTTTTACGAAGTGGGGGGGGTTTGTGGATGTTTTGTATACGGGAAAATTAAATTAACATTAAAACAACACTGCAGAAAACGTAAATGCAGTGAATAAATAAAGTACAAAAAAACCGTAAATTGCAAAACTAAATAAAAAGTGCTGAAATAAAATTCAAAACAGTAAAATGGTAATTAAATTGCAGAAACAGTAATTGTGTAGAAAATGGTAAAGGAAAATAAAATTTAACGAACATTGATTGAAAAACGCAAACTGAAAAAATACAATTAAAATTCAACTTGGAAACTGGAATTTGAATCAAACACAGAACCTTCCCCAGAGAGGAGGAGGAAAAATGAACACTCAAAATTAAAAACGTCCGTGATTGCTCTCCCTAAAACTACTCCTAAATTCTAATCTAAAATCTAATGAGTTTTTCCTTCTCTGTCTGCTGCTTCATTTATAGCATTTATAGCCCAAAACTCATACAAACTCCTGTGAGAAAATAAGTCCATGAGCAACTTTTCCTTGCCTTCCCGTGAGAAAATAGGGTGAGGGCCCCTCCATTTTTCAACTACTCTTTGTCATCTTCTACATTGCTCACGGCTGTAGCTTCCTCTGCTGGACCATAGACGTGAGTTTCTCTCTAGCCGTGCCAACACCTCAAGCTTTCTCCCTCTTGGTGTCTGTTCCAAGCTGGATGCTCTTCATTTTGCTACTGGAACGCAACTCTCTGCTGCTGGAATCAACCGTGATAACGTGCACACCAGTCTAGCTTTTGTTGCTGGAATAAAAATCCGAGAGAGAGACCCTCAACGTGGATGGGTGCTCCTCCTTCTTTCTTCCAATTGCTGGACACTGCTGCACATCTTTTTTTCAAGCCAAAGTGGGCCGTGAGCTTTTCTCTCTTCTTCCTTCCAAATTAAATCAACACAGCCGTGACCTCCTCCTCTTTGGTAGACCAGCTGATGCACTCCTTCTTGCTTCCAGCAGGCCATGTGATCTTCTACTCCATAGAAGCCTTTCCCTTGGACATGAGCTGCTGCTGGGTTTGGACGCTCCCTCCATTTCAAACTTTGTGTATGTAGCAGCTACCTCCATGGCCGTGAAGTGCTGCAGGACGTGAGCTCCTCAAGTTGCTGCACCGTTCTCACTTTACTAGAATTGTGCTTCCCTTCTCCAATAATTGAAGATGATAATAACTATTAAAAACCACTTAAGCCAAAAGAAATGGGACCGCCCCTCCAAGCACTCTTTACGTGACATTGCTTGATTTTTTAAGAAACTTTCCATCCATGACAAAGTGGTGGCCCCATGTGTTGTCTCCTTTTGGCACCTTTCACAATTTAGAAATCCTTGTACGTGAGCTTTCAAGAAATGTGACATCTCTTTTAATTCAAGAAATGTGTTGGATGCATCAAGGTGGCCGTGAGCTTTACTCATGCCTTAATATCAATTTACCAATTTAATTCCAAAAGTTCTTCCAAGCTCCTTCCTATGTGTGCCGTGACATACTTTCCTCTTTCTCCACCAAAGTGAATTTGGTATCATGCTGGACGTAAGAATGTGGCAAAGGTGGTCCCTCCTTCATCTTTTGTTTCTTCTCCTTATTCATTCAATTAAATTCCCTTCTTGGTGGCTTGTTGTCATTATGTGCTTCTTCCAAAACGTATTTCTTAAGAGTGTTGGGAGGTCTTAGCATTGTCCAATTATCAATTCCTAGTCACCACAAGTACCAAACAACAAGCAAATGCAAACAGATTAGAAGTCACTCAAACAGTGTGCACTAAACTGACATAGGAGAGTAAAACAAATACTGGGAACAATACATAACGAATTTGAACAAAGTAAAAACTATACGTGAAAATAGACACCCAGACGAAACTATGAAAAAAAATTGCACGGAAAACGGATAAGAATTGAACTCAAACGAAGACACACAAGTTGACACAAAATTCATGCAGCACTGTACGAAAATTGAAATAGCTGAGATGCATTGGACTCAATTGTCATTTCTCATTTAACCTTAAAATGTCCTATAATATTATCCAACAATTTCCCTAAAATTAATAATGCAAATAATTAATCTCAGATAATTCAAATTAATTAAAATAAGAATTTCTGATCAAATTAAGCACAATCAAGACAAACGGGGAAAATACTGAACAATTAAGCACAATCCCCTGATTAATTCTAGTACAATAAACTAAGTGAAGTGAAGAAAATAATGATTCATCAAAATAGACCACACTTAGTCTTTTGCACTCCTGGGCAAAATCAAGACGCAAATCAGGGAATAGTTCAAAGGACTTTTAGGAAGGTGACACACACTCAACACGTAGAAAACAAAGACTCAAGAGAAAATAAACAGAATTTACAAATTTCTCAAGAAATCTAGACAGAGAAAAGATGTAGACCATATCCAATCACAGAATCACTGAAAAGCAGATACTTACAGAAATCTTCCAAACAATTCAAAACTTGGTAAAATAATTATTCAGCTCAAGAGGTGATTTAAAAATAACAAAACCTCACAGATGCACTCACAGTGTTTCTCTCAAGTGTCTAGGGTAAACATTTCAACTCAATGCACTCAAGAAAGCAAACACAAGTAGACTTGGCAATCTTCTAAAATCAACACTTAAAACATATGCATGTTCAGATCCAAAGGTCTTTCAGGGTTGTAATGGGGCCAAGGACAGGGGAGGATAAATTTGGATAAGTAGCTATAGCTCAGAAGAAATAGAGGTGCACTAGGGAAAAAAATGTAAACACAATGAAATCTCACCCAAACCTCTAATTCAATCCTCTTCTCGACTCCATTATTTACAAAATTATTTTTCAATTTTTCTCTTTTTCTCATCATTTTTTTTATCCTGTCTTTTTTTTTTTTATCACACAACAGGATATAAATTATCATTTCAAAACATGATGAGGAACCAACTAGCCAATTCATCAGAATTCCCAAGGAGACCACACTTATTCACAAAATACTTCTATAGCTCCAGACTTTCCTAAGGTTAAGGTAATCATTTGTTTTTCACTTAGGATCAGTGTATGAGCTTCAACAAAAAGAAATATATACAGTATAGGCTCAAAGGGGTTATCAAAGGATAATAACAAGGTAGGCTTATTTGGCTAAAGAGGCTCAAGAACAAAAATGCCTTTATCACGTCTGAACATGCATATCAATCAAGTATATCAAAAAGAATCAAGCCAAGTCATATGTGCAAGCATTCAAGATACATATCACACATAAGAAAGAAAATTAAGTGGCTCAAATCTCACACAGGGTGTTCCTCACAATCAAATCAACCTCTCAAACGTATAATCATCTTTCCAGGCAGAGAAAAGCAAGAATTTTAAACCATAAGTATTAATGAAGTGAAGGAAAAATCTACAACTTAAACATCATCCAAAAATCAAAAGAAAAATGTAAAATTTATTGCACACAAAACACACTAAAAACCACTTAAAACAGAAAAAATTTAACACTCAAAAACAAAAAATTTAACACACAAAATACAAACTTAACAGAAACTAACAGAAAATCAAAATTTCTCCCCAATAGACCACACTTAAATCACACAATGTCCTCAGTGTGTTACAATCATCAGATTATCAATTTCAGAGCAGTCAAATAATATAGACAAGTGCAATAAAATGTTAGGAAATGGGAAGAAATTTTAGTAACATCCATCAGTAGATGTTATCAGTGACATCCATCAATAGATGTCTAAATCACCTAGCACCCATCAGTAGATGCTAATTAATTTTTATTATTTATTTTTTTTTCTGAAAAAGGAGACCGGTACTGTGACAACAGTCTCGGTGGCAAAGACCAGAACTGTTGCTACAGTGGCAGAGCTTTGGCTACAAATGAGCCACTCCTCCGCGTCTGAGCGCCATTTCCTGACTCTCACTCTCTCCTCTCTGCTTCTCTCTCAACTCTCTCTCTGCTCTCTTCTCTCTCTCTACTCTCTCTGCTCTCTCCTCTCTCTCTGCGTTTGGATCTCTGCAGGGAGCTTCTGCCACCGTGCCTACTGAAGAGTCTGAGATCCGCGAGGAGCTTCTCTGCCAGCCTACTACTCCAGGTAAGTCCTCTGCTCCTGGATCTGCCTTTCTTTCTTCTTTCATGTAATTTATTTCCATACTCCCCTTTAAACTTTCCGTTATTCCTTTCTTCTTTTCTTTTTGCCTTTTATTCTCTGCTTTCCTCTTTCCTGCTCTCCCTCTCCCTTTTCAATTTTTTTTTTCATATTTTTGAAACTGAAAACACTTAAACACATAAAACACAACTGTCTAAAAACTGAAGGGGTATATAGGCTGGAAACCAGACGTTAATCTCCCTTCGATTGAAGGTATTGCAGAGACAATCGGGTAGAACAACGCCACGTACCCCACTTAAAACTAAAAAACACAGAAACATAAATTACAAGAACAACAAGGACAACAGGACAACTGGACGTAGATCCGTTTAGGACCCTTTTGCAAGGACCGTGAAACAGATCTGAGACCAGACACAAAAATATCAAAGACTCACAGGACAAAATAAATCTAAAAAGAAACAAAAACGAATAAAGAAAACACTGAAACTAATTTCTTTTATGTTTTGCAATATGTTTATTATTTTTTTTTTATGTTTTTGTTCTTTTTATTTTTATATATTTTTTTTTATTATGTTTTAGAATATTTCAAGAGGAATGATGACGAGTGAGATGGAATCAGAGAGATACACCAGTCAGCGGTGGCGTCCTACAGATGATCAGATCAAGATGATGACCAACATCTACAATTATGGGGTTACCCATCCAAGCAGAGCGCAAGTCGTCGAGATCACGTCTCGACTAAGGACCTTCGGAGATGCCACCGAATATAACGTGCACTGCTGGTTTAACAACCATGGCAATCGGGTCAGGCGCTGGCAAGCGGAGATAGACCCCACTGGCACCATCTTTTCACAACTGCCGCTGTATATGTATGGTAAGAACTCTCATCATACCTTCATTTTTATTGAAATTTTTCACTTCCTCTTCTATAATTAACACAATTTTTTTTTTGTTTGAAAGAATACGACTGGGTAATTATGAGGGCACCGAGGCTGCTGGATCTGTTTCCAGTTCCGATCATTATCGATGACGACAGAATTGAACGAGAAATTCCTCCACCAAAGCCTCCTGCATTCCGAACCAGAGCTCCCTCAACGGAGCTCTCCCTTAGACCACCACAACCAGCTCGTGAATTCTTTCATTTTTAATGTTTTATGTTTTTGTTGGCCGAGTGTGGCCAGAATTAAGGACTGTAATATGAACACTTATGTTTTTTTTATGTTTTTAATTTTATGTTTTTTTTATTATGGTCTGTAATATTTAACGATCAGAAATGATCGAACCCCGAACATCTTTTTATTATGTTTTTATGCATTTTATTTTTATTATCAGCAGTGTAAGACAGAATGTTATCGGTGTACTAGGTTATTTTCAATAAATTCACTCAGATTATATCTGCTCAAACTACACCTCTCTGCCCTATTACTGCAACTTTACTCTCTGATTTTTTTTTTTTATTATAACAAAAAACTAAATAAATAAATAAAAACAGAACACATATTAACGAAACAAAAGACCTAATACTGAATCAAAATATCAAACCAAATAAAACACATATTTCAAAAATAGCAAACAAAACACATATTTACAAAACATACATTAACAAAATAACAGACCTAAAACAGAACATAATTTTTTTTTTATTTATTTTATTTTTATTTTTATTTTTATTTTTATTTTTTATTTTTAAAAAAAAATCATAAACTAAGAAAATCAGAATTCTCCCCTAATTCGCAAACCAAGAAAATTAAGGGAAGAATGAACAGGAAAACTCCCCTGGTTATGGTGACAGTTGCCAAACTTGGACAAGCAGGGAGATGTTCTTCGCCTCAGGATCCAACAAAGAAAATTTGAGGAAGAACTGCTTCATCATTATTTTTCTCGTAGCAATTTGTTTTAGCAGTATCTCTCCTTCCACTAGCATTTGTTGAGTGTGTGACACCGGAATAGCTATCTCTGGCTCGCTCAAAGAAGTAGCAGTATACTCTTCTTCATTAATCATGCATTCCTTAATGTCAGCACCTGCATTCTTTTTGAACTCTGCATCCTTGTCATCAAACTCACAATTAATAGCATCTGTAATAAACTTAGAGTTTGGCTGTAATGCATAATCAATTTCAGCACAAATGGAGCAAGAACCAGATTCGCAATCACATTCAAAATTTTCAGAAAACTGTGTTAAATCAAAGTTTAGTCTTAACTCTATAAAATCATCAGATTGCACAATTTCTCTTTCAAAATCAATATTGACGCGACTTTGACCAATGGGTTCAATGGCTGACACTGAATTAAAATTTTTAGAATGGTCAATCAAATTTGTATCAGTATCAGTCATAAACCCTATAGAATCAGTGTGCGTCAAATCACATGCAATTGAATGTGTCTGCAAATCGGGTAAAGTAATTGGAATATCAGGTTCAGAATAAACCTGTTTTTGCTCACTGAAAAGTTTCTTACCAAACTCCAAGTTATCAGCTGTATCCTCAGGGCTATCAGTGTTAGAATCCAGAACAGGTTGCTCAGGTTCTTCCTTTGCTACATCAATTGGACTTTCACCAGCCAGCTTGTTGATGAGTCAATATTTTCTTCACTTCACTTAGTTTATTGTACTAGAATTAATCAGGGAATTGTGCTTAATCGTCCGTTATTTTCCTATTTTTCCTAATTGTGCTTAATTCGATCATAAATTCTTATTTTAACTAATTTGAATTATCTGAGCTTATTATTTTGCATTATTAATTATGGGAAAATTTTGGATATCTTTTTGGGACATTTGAAGGCTAAATGAGAAATGACAATTGAGCCCAATGCATTTCAGCCACTTCAATTTTCGCTGGTTGCTGTGTGAATTTTGTGTCAACTTGTTTGTCCTCGTTCGAGTTCAATTCATATCCGTTTTCAATGCAATTTTTTTTCATAGTTTCGTCTAGATGTCTAGTTTCATGTATAGTTTTTATTTTGTTCAAATTCGTTCTGTGTTGTTCCCAGTATTTTTTTTACTCCCCTATGTCAGTCTTGTGTTTACTGTTTGAGTGACTTCTAAATTGTTTGCATTGTTTGCTTGTTGTTTGATACTTGTGGTAGCTGGAATTGATCATTGGACGGTGCTAAGACCTCCCAACACTCAAGGATTCAACACTCATGTTGGCACATTTTAAAGCTCATTTCAAGAAGTAATATTGGTTGGTTTGGAAACCATGTTGCAACTCACGGCTTTTGAAGAAAGTGGCTGCCATTTGTCTTAAGATGCACACGGTCATGGAGAAGCTATTTCAGCAAATATACATTTTTGAATAAAAGAGGGACCACATGGAAGCAACAAACTTACGGCCATATGGAAAGGAATTTCACCTTGCATTTGGTTTTGTTTATTTTGTCTAAAGGAGACAACACATGGAGCCACTTGGTTGGAAATTCACATCCACATGCATTCCTAAATGCTAAGGAAGGCTATGGAATTTACGTTGGCAGCATATAGACTTTAAGTGAAATGAATGAAAGTGGGAGCCACCACCTATTAAAGGCCACGACAATGTACATTCCTTGGCTGCAATTCATTCCTTCAAATGAAGAATTTTGCAAAAAGAAAAGCATAATACCAATTGGAATCTAAGTGGGAACCACCAAATAGTATTGTAGAATTTTTCTTTGGCTTAAGAAAAGGAAGCCGTGAAGTTGGATAAAAGAGGGGACCACGTTACTTTTACATTGCAAAGCATTGTTTTCATTTGCGTTTGATAGAAATGGAAAGCCACCTCACGTTTTTTTTAGCTTGGTGCAGAATTTTTGAAGTGTTTTTCCAATCAAAGCTCACGGCCCACTTTAGCTTGAAAAGGATGTGCAGATTTCTGTTATTGGTCTTCCACTTTTCCACTCCACACAAGCTTGAGGTGCTCACGGTGATTATGCTGGAGAAAAGAAAGCAAGGCATAGAGGTGGATGAAGAAGCCACAATCACGGTGCAGCAGCTGGTCCAATTGAGAAAGATGCTCCACGGTCTTAGACTTGGAGAAGGAGAACGTCCAGCAGCTACAACTTGTGAAGAGAGAAGAGTTGATTCTTAGAATGGAGAAGGAAGGAGAAGGGAGCTACAGCTGGAATGGTGTGTTCACTAAACAGGCTCAAGAACAAAACAAGAGATGGAAGTGTGAAAGAAGGATGAAACGTTGGAATCCAGCAAGGTTGAAGCCACCACCGAAGAAGAGTGTCACGGATGCTGCAGAGAATCAAAAGGAGGCAAGGGGGAAGAGTTGGTGACACGGCTGGAGCAAGCAAAAGGAGGCAGCCACTTTGAAGAAAAGAAGAAAACGTTGACTTTCCATACAGCAACTTCACCCACGGCCTGCTCATTCACGTGGTCCAGCAGCTTGGATTCATGAAAGCAGTGCAGCCACCACACTCCCACCATCTTCACTCTCGGTCCATCATCATCCTGCAAGGCTTCATCACCACCAGCAACCGAGAATGGAGGCAGCAACACATCCTTCACTAACCAAAAAACGGTCCAACAAAATTGAAGGGAGCCCACGGGTGGAAGGGAATGTCACGTGAATTTTGGCTAAATCAGATACAACAAAAAGGAGGGCCCTTGCTTATTTTTTTTTGCACGTCCCAGGAGCACATATGGGTGGAAGAAATTGATTAAGAAAAAGGTCGTTAATGGGAAACCAAAACACGCAAGGGGCACAATGTTGTTTTGTTTCTTTCTTTCAACAACACTTCATGGCAGAAATAAAAGAGAGGAGTGGCTATAAAATGAGGCAGCAGCAGCAGAAGAATTACGTAGAGTTTTAGGAGTAGAAATTAGCAGACGTTCTGGCTTTGTTTTTCTCCTCCCCTATGGGGGAGGTTTTAGATTTCTTTCAAATTTTCAGTTTCAAGGATTAAATTTTTAATTGTAATTTCCATTCAGCTTTTCTCAATGATAGTGTAATTTCCACTCTGCATTTTAATTCTGTCAGCTTTCAATTTGCATTTTCAAAACTTTGTTCATTTGATTCTTAATTTTTATTTTCACTGCACTCGTGATTTACGTTTTCAACTGAATTTACCGTTTTCCTAAATTACTGTTTTCTATATCGTTAAAATCTGTCAATTGCGTTTTACAGTTTCTGAATATTTACTGTTCCATTTTTACCGTTTAATTTTAAATTTCCACACCAAAACCAAAAACACTATCAAACCCCCCCCCCACTTCGTGACTAATCTAAGACTGAACCACCAATATTGGTCCTTGAGAGACGACCTAGGAGTCAAATCCTAGCACTATACTGCATTCTTTTATGCACAAACTTTTGTGAGCGGTGCGACCCGTTCATCAAAAATGGCGCCGTTGCCGGGGACCAATGAAGGTTCAGTTTTAGATTTTTGTTGTATAAAGTTTTGTTCTGTTAATATGTTTGTTTTGTGTGTTTTGTCTTGTATATTTTTGTAGGCGACAACGACACCTTCAGCAAATTTTGGCGGCGTTGTCACTTCAGTTCCAGGTTTTTCGTTTTAGATTTTTGCTGTGTTTTTCGATTATGTTGTGTTAATATATGTTTTGTCTTTTATATTTTATTGTGCTGTGTTCTGTATTTAGTTGCTATATTTAAAAAAAAAAAATTTAATTTTTTTTTTTTTTTTTACTATTGATGTTCTGTCTTGTGTGTGCTTGTAGCATGTATAAATGTGTTTAGTTTATATGTTTCGTAATTTTTAGTTTTTAGTTTTTATTTTTATTTTCCATGTCTACCTATTTTAATTTTGTGAATAGTGCTTATTCTACAAGTGCCTGTAATTATGATTCTCTTTCTGCATATTACTCTGATTCTTGTGCTGATTTTAATACTGAGAAAAATATGGATCATCCTCAAATTCCTGAGAGCTCCCTTTGGGAGCCGGTTCCACCAGTTCAGCAATATCAGAGTCAGCAATATGATGCTCCTGCCCAAGTAGCTTCTCAGCCTTCAACTTCTGAACCTACATTGAAGGAGTTATTGGAGCAGATGACCATGCAGAACATTCAGTTTCAGAAAGGGAACATGCAGTTCAAGCAAGAGAGCATGGAAACTCAAGCTGCCATTCAGAAGCTGACTGATCAGATCGGGCAGATGGCCACTCAACACTTTCAAGATGATAGTGGCATCAACATAGAAGATGGGGAGCAAAGCTATGAGTTTACTACTACACCCACTTTCCTACCTTTCTATGATCCCACTCTTGCACCTGAGACTGTTGATGATTATTTTAAGGACCAGGCAGGTACGAGTAACACTGTTGAGACAGGTAGACCATTTTTATCTTCCACCGTGGAGGTAAACGTACCTCAACTTGAATGTGCAGTTGATGAATTGGAAATTCATGAGAAAATTTATTCTGAGCAAAAACATGTTTATTCTGAAACTGAGATTACAAGCTCTTTACCAGATCTGCCTATACATTCAATTGCTTGTGATTTGTTGCACAATGATTCTACAGGTTTTAGGATTGAAACTGATACAGACTTGATTGACAATTCTAAAGTTTTTGATTCAGTATTAGTCTCTGAAACCATTGGTATAAATGTTGTGTTGAATGAACATGATTACAGTGATGAAATTTCCATTGATAATAGCTTTGCACTGAATGTGGATTTTGTTGATGATGCATATGTCAATATTGATTTTGAGACAGGAATTTTGCAGTCGCATAACATGATAGAGTTAGAACAAAACATTGATCTGACTCAGTTTTCTGAGAATTGTGAATGTGATTGTGAATCTGGTTCTTGCCCGATTTGTATTGAAATTGATTATGTGTTACAAACAGATTCTAAATTCATAACAGATGCTATTGATTATGAGTTTGATGACCAGGTTACAAAAGTAAATGAGAATACAGGTACTGACATAGAGGAAACAATGATAGATGAAGGAAAGTATACTGCTATTTCTCTTATTACTCTGGTGTCACAGACTCAACAACTGCTGGTGGACAGAAGGCTCCTGATTTTGTTGATTCAACAACTTGCTCGGAGAAGAAGGAAGAAAAGTCTTGATTTGAGTGAGAGGGCAGTACTGGGCGAGCTGCTCCTGAAGACATCTTCGCCGGATCCTGAGGTGGAAGATATCTCACTGATAGTCCAGAATTGACAACTGCCACCATGACCAGGGAGCACTCTTTTTCCTCATTATGTACATATTATTTAGCTTTTCTGATGTGTTTTCATGGTTGTGTTTATTTCATTTTTAAATTGTGAGCATGAATTAAAAAAAAAAATATATAAAAAATAAAAATAAAAATTTGTGTTGTGTTTCAAGTATGTTATTTTGTTAATGTATGTTTTGTAAATATATGTTTTGTCTGCTGTTTTTGACATTTGTGTTCTTTTTGCTTTGATATTTTGTGTTCGTTATTTGGTATTTTGTTTCGTTAATATGTGTTCTGTTTTTATTTATTTATTTAGTTTTTGTTAAAACATAAAAAAATCAACAGAGGGCAAAATTGTAGTAAAAGGCAGATAGGTGTAATTTGAGCTGAAACTATCTGAGTGCTTTTATTGAAATAACCAAGTTCACCGATAACATGCTGTCTTACTCAGTTAATTATAGATAATAATAAAAAAAAAAAAAAAAAAAAAAAAACAAAACATAATAAGATAGTAAGGGCAGTAGTCGATCATTAGTGATCGTTTAGGATTACAGTCCAACAAATAAAAAAAAAAAAAAAAAAAACAAACATAAGCGTAATAATGATGTTCGGGGTTCGATCATTTGTGATCGTTAATATTACAGACCTGAATAAAAACAACAAAAACCTAAAAAAAAAAAATAAAAATAAAAAAACATAAAACATTAAAACTGGAAGAACTCTCGAGCTGGTTGTGGTGGTCTAAGGGAGAGCTCCGTTGAGGGAGCTCTGGTTCGAAAAGTCACGAGCGGAGGCTTTGGTGGAGGAATTTCTCGTTCATTTCTGTCGTCATCGATGATGATCGGAACGGGAAACAGATTCAGCAGCCTCGGTGCCCTCATTATCACCCAGTTGTTTTCTTTCAAACAAAAAAAAACAAAAAATAAAAAATAAAAAAAAATATAAAAAAATAAATAACTTGTGTTAATTATAGAAGAGGAAGTGAAAATTTTCAATACAAATTGAGGTGTGATCAGGGTCTTACCGTACATATATAGCGGCAGTTGTGAAAAGAGAGTGCCAGTAGGGTCTATCTCCGCTTGCCAGCGCTTGACCCGATTGCCGTGGTTGTTAAACCAGCAGTGTACGTTGTATTCAGTGGCTTCGCCGAAAGCCCTTAGTCGAGACGCGATCTCGACGACTTGCGCTCGGCTTGGGTGTGTGACCCTATAGTTGTAGATTTTGGTCATCATCGTGATCTGATCATCTGTAGGACGCCATCGTTGACTGGTATATCTCTCTGATTCCATATCACTCATCCTTCCTCTCGTAATATACAAATGCTTAAATAAAAAATAAATAAATGTAAAAAAGAACAAAAACATAAAAAAAATAAACATAAAAAAAATAAAAAGAACTAAAAAAAAAAAAAAAGAGAAGCATAAAAAAAAAATTAGATTAGTTCTCTGTTTTCTTTATTTGTTCTTGTTTCCTTTTAGATTTATTTTGTCCAGTCTGTATTTGATGTTTCAGTGTCTGGTCTCAGATCTGTTTCACGGTCCTTGCAAAAGGGTCCTAAACGGATCTACGTCCAGTTGTCCGGTTGTTCTTGTCCATATTGTTCTTGTATATTATGTTTATGTTTATGTGTTTATTTAGTTTTAAGTGGGGTACGTGGCGTTGTTCTACCCGATTGTCTCTGCAATACCTTCAATCGAAGGGAGATTAACGTCTGGTTTCCAGCCGATATACCCCTTAAGTTTTTAGACAGTTGTGTTTTATGTGTTTAAGTGTTTTCAGTTTCAAAAATATAAAATAAAAATAAAAAAATGGAAAAGAGGGAGAGCAGGCAAGAGATCAAAGCAGAAAGAAGACTGAAAGCAGGAAAAAAAAAATGATAGATCTGAAAGCTGTAAAAGGAGAAGAACTGAAAAGCAAAGAAAAGAGCAGAAAGCTTAAAGGGCAGAAAAAGGAAATACTGAAAGGGAAAGACTGGAAGGCAGGAAAAGTAAAAAGCAGCAGAAAAAAGCCGAAAGAAAGGAGATCCAAGGTGCAGATGACTTACCCGGAGTAGTAGGGCTTACAGAAGCTTGACGCAGATCTCAGAAACTTCGAAGGCGCTGAGGCAGAGGCTCCTCACAGATCTCAGATTCTTCAGATGGCACGGTGGCAGAGCTTCCTCGCAGATCCAGACGCTCGAGAGAGAGTAGAGAGCAGAGAGAGCAGAGAGGAGAGCGGGGAGAGATTAGAGAGAAGAGAGGAGTAGAGAGAGAGCAGGGAAGTCAGAAATGTTGCTCGACGCTGAGGAGGTACCCTTTTATAGCCAAAAATTCTGTCACTGTAGCAACAGTTTCGGTCATTGCCACCGAAACTGTTGTCACAGTGCCGGTCATCTCCTTTTTCAAAAAAAAAAATAATAAAAAATAAAAAAATAATAAAATAAAAAAAAAAAAAAAAAAATAACATCTACTGATGGATGTTACTGAAAAATTTCTTCCCATTTTTCTACTTTTACTGCACATGTCTATATTATTTGACTGCTCTGAAGTTGATCATCTGATGATTGTAACACACTGAGGACATTGTGTGATTTAAGTGTGGTCTACTGGGAAGAAATTCTGATTTTTCTGATTTTTCTGTTAGATTGTATTTTGTGTGTTAAATTTTTTGTTTTTGAGTGTTAATTTTTTCTGTTTTAAGTTATTTTTATCGAGTTTTGTGTGCAATAAATTTTACATTTTTCTCTTGATTTCTGGATGATGTTTAAGTTGTAGATTTTTCCTTCACTTACTTAATACTTATGGTTTGAAATCCTTGCTTTTCTCTGCTTGGAAGATGATTATAATGTTTGAGAGATTGATTTGATTGTGACGAATACCCTGTGTGAGATTTGAGCCACTTAATTTTCTTTCTTGTGTGTGATATGTATCTTGAATGCTTGCACATATGCCTTGGCTTGATTTTTTTTGATATACTTGATTGATATGCATGTTCAGACGTGATAAAGGCAATTTTTGTTCTTGAGCCTCTTTAGCCAAATAAGCCTACCTTGTTATTATCCTTTGATAACCCCTTTGAGCCTATACTGTATATATTTCTTTGTGTTGAAGCTCATACACTGATCCTAAGTGAAAAATAAATGATTACCTTAACCTTAGGAAAGTCTGGAGCTATAGAAGTATTTTGTGAATAAGTGTGGTCTCCTTGGGAATTCTGATGAATTGGCTAGTTGGTTCCTCATCATGTTTTGAAATGATAAGTTATATCCTGTTGTGTGATAAAAAAAAAAAAAAAAAAGAAAAAAAAGAGAAAGCAAGAAGACAGGATGAGAAAAAATGATGAGAAAAAGAAAAAAAAAATTGAAAAATAATTTTTGTGAATAATGGAGTCGAGAAGAGGATTGAATTAGAGGTTTGGGTGAGATTTCACTGTGTTTACATTTTTTCCTAGTGCACCTCTATTTCTTCTGAGCTATAGCTACTTATCCAAATTTATCCTCCCCCTGTCCTTGGCCCCATTACAACCCAGTAAAGACCTTTTGATCTGAACATGCATATGTTTTAAGTGTTGATATTAGAAGCTTGCCAAGTCTACTTGTGTTTGTTTTCTTGAGTGCATTGAGTTGAAACTGTATACCCTAGACACTTGAGAGAAACACTGTGAGTGCATCTGTGAGGTTTTGTTATTTTTGAATCACCTCTTGAACTGATTAATTATTTTTACCATGTTTTGAATTGCTTGGATTAATTTCTGTGAGTATATGCTTTCCTTGATTTTGTGTTGGATATTATCTACATCATTTCTCTGTCCAGATTTCTTGAGAACTGTGTAAATTCTGTTTATTTTCTCTTGAGTCTTTCTTTTCTGCGTGTTGAGAGTGTGTCACCTTCCTAGATGTCCTTTGAACCATTCCCTGATTTACGTCTTAAATTTTGCCCAGGAGTGCAAAAGACTAAGTGTGGTCTATTTTGATGAGTCAATATTTTCTTCACTTCACTTAGTTTATTGTACTAGAATTAATCAGGGAATTGTGCTTAATCGTCCGTTATTTTCCTATTTTTCCTAATTGTGCTTAATTCGATCATAAATTCTTATTTTAACTAATTTGAATTATCTGAGCTTATTATTTTGCATTATTAATTATGGGAAAATTTTGGATATCTTTTTGGGACATTTGAAGGCTAAATGAGAAATGACAATTGAGCCCAATGCATTTCAGCCACTTCAATTTTCGCTGGTTGCTGTGTGAATTTTGTGTCAACTTGTTTGTCCTCGTTCGAGTTCAATTCATATCCGTTTTCAATGCAATTTTTTTTCATAGTTTCGTCTAGATGTCTAGTTTCATGTATAGTTTTTATTTTGTTCAAATTCGTTCTGTGTTGTTCCCAGTATTTTTTTTACTCCCCTATGTCAGTCTTGTGTTTACTGTTTGAGTGACTTCTAAATTGTTTGCATTGTTTGCTTGTTGTTTGATACTTGTGGTAGCTGGAATTGATCATTGGACGGTGCTAAGACCTCCCAACACTCAAGGATTCAACACTCATGTTGGCACATTTTAAAGCTCATTTCAAGAAGTAATATTGGTTGGTTTGGAAACCATGTTGCAACTCACGGCTTTTGAAGAAAGTGGCTGCCATTTGTCTTAAGATGCACACGGTCATGGAGAAGCTATTTCAGCAAATATACATTTTTGAATAAAAGAGGGACCACATGGAAGCAACAAACTTACGGCCATATGGAAAGGAATTTCACCTTGCATTTGGTTTTGTTTATTTTGTCTAAAGGAGACAACACATGGAGCCACTTGGTTGGAAATTCACATCCACATGCATTCCTAAATGCTAAGGAAGGCTATGGAATTTACGTTGGCAGCATATAGACTTTAAGTGAAATGAATGAAAGTGGGAGCCACCACCTATTAAAGGCCACGACAATGTACATTCCTTGGCTGCAATTCATTCCTTCAAATGAAGAATTTTGCAAAAAGAAAAGCATAATACCAATTGGAATCTAAGTGGGAACCACCAAATAGTATTGTAGAATTTTTCTTTGGCTTAAGAAAAGGAAGCCGTGAAGTTGGATAAAAGAGGGGACCACGTTACTTTTACATTGCAAAGCATTGTTTTCATTTGCGTTTGATAGAAATGGAAAGCCACCTCACGTTTTTTTTAGCTTGGTGCAGAATTTTTGAAGTGTTTTTCCAATCAAAGCTCACGGCCCACTTTAGCTTGAAAAGGATGTGCAGATTTCTGTTATTGGTCTTCCACTTTTCCACTCCACACAAGCTTGAGGTGCTCACGGTGATTATGCTGGAGAAAAGAAAGCAAGGCATAGAGGTGGATGAAGAAGCCACAATCACGGTGCAGCAGCTGGTCCAATTGAGAAAGATGCTCCACGGTCTTAGACTTGGAGAAGGAGAACGTCCAGCAGCTACAACTTGTGAAGAGAGAAGAGTTGATTCTTAGAATGGAGAAGGAAGGAGAAGGGAGCTACAGCTGGAATGGTGTGTTCACTAAACAGGCTCAAGAACAAAACAAGAGATGGAAGTGTGAAAGAAGGATGAAACGTTGGAATCCAGCAAGGTTGAAGCCACCACCGAAGAAGAGTGTCACGGATGCTGCAGAGAATCAAAAGGAGGCAAGGGGGAAGAGTTGGTGACACGGCTGGAGCAAGCAAAAGGAGGCAGCCACTTTGAAGAAAAGAAGAAAACGTTGACTTTCCATACAGCAACTTCACCCACGGCCTGCTCATTCACGTGGTCCAGCAGCTTGGATTCATGAAAGCAGTGCAGCCACCACACTCCCACCATCTTCACTCTCGGTCCATCATCATCCTGCAAGGCTTCATCACCACCAGCAACCGAGAATGGAGGCAGCAACACATCCTTCACTAACCAAAAAACGGTCCAACAAAATTGAAGGGAGCCCACGGGTGGAAGGGAATGTCACGTGAATTTTGGCTAAATCAGATACAACAAAAAGGAGGGCCCTTGCTTATTTTTTTTTGCACGTCCCAGGAGCACATATGGGTGGAAGAAATTGATTAAGAAAAAGGTCGTTAATGGGAAACCAAAACACGCAAGGGGCACAATGTTGTTTTGTTTCTTTCTTTCAACAACACTTCATGGCAGAAATAAAAGAGAGGAGTGGCTATAAAATGAGGCAGCAGCAGCAGAAGAATTACGTAGAGTTTTAGGAGTAGAAATTAGCAGACGTTCTGGCTTTGTTTTTCTCCTCCCCTATGGGGGAGGTTTTAGATTTCTTTCAAATTTTCAGTTTCAAGGATTAAATTTTTAATTGTAATTTCCATTCAGCTTTTCTCAATGATAGTGTAATTTCCACTCTGCATTTTAATTCTGTCAGCTTTCAATTTGCATTTTCAAAACTTTGTTCATTTGATTCTTAATTTTTATTTTCACTGCACTCGTGATTTACGTTTTCAACTGAATTTACCGTTTTCCTAAATTACTGTTTTCTATATCGTTAAAATCTGTCAATTGCGTTTTACAGTTTCTGAATATTTACTGTTCCATTTTTACCGTTTAATTTTAAATTTCCACACCAAAACCAAAAACACTATCAAACCCCCCCCCCACTTCGTGACTAATCTAAGACTGAACCACCAATATTGGTCCTTGAGAGACGACCTAGGAGTCAAATCCTAGCACTATACTGCATTCTTTTATGCACAAACTTTTGTGAGCGGTGCGACCCGTTCATCAAAAATGGCGCCGTTGCCGGGGACCAATGAAGGTTCAGTTTTAGATTTTTGTTGTATAAAGTTTTGTTCTGTTAATATGTTTGTTTTGTGTGTTTTGTCTTGTATATTTTTGTAGGCGACAACGACACCTTCAGCAAATTTTGGCGGCGTTGTCACTTCAGTTCCAGGTTTTTCGTTTTAGATTTTTGCTGTGTTTTTCGATTATGTTGTGTTAATATATGTTTTGTCTTTTATATTTTATTGTGCTGTGTTCTGTATTTAGTTGCTATATTTAAAAAAAAAAAATTTAATTTTTTTTTTTTTTTTTTACTATTGATGTTCTGTCTTGTGTGTGCTTGTAGCATGTATAAATGTGTTTAGTTTATATGTTTCGTAATTTTTAGTTTTTAGTTTTTATTTTTATTTTCCATGTCTACCTATTTTAATTTTGTGAATAGTGCTTATTCTACAAGTGCCTGTAATTATGATTCTCTTTCTGCATATTACTCTGATTCTTGTGCTGATTTTAATACTGAGAAAAATATGGATCATCCTCAAATTCCTGAGAGCTCCCTTTGGGAGCCGGTTCCACCAGTTCAGCAATATCAGAGTCAGCAATATGATGCTCCTGCCCAAGTAGCTTCTCAGCCTTCAACTTCTGAACCTACATTGAAGGAGTTATTGGAGCAGATGACCATGCAGAACATTCAGTTTCAGAAAGGGAACATGCAGTTCAAGCAAGAGAGCATGGAAACTCAAGCTGCCATTCAGAAGCTGACTGATCAGATCGGGCAGATGGCCACTCAACACTTTCAAGATGATAGTGGCATCAACATAGAAGATGGGGAGCAAAGCTATGAGTTTACTACTACACCCACTTTCCTACCTTTCTATGATCCCACTCTTGCACCTGAGACTGTTGATGATTATTTTAAGGACCAGGCAGGTACGAGTAACACTGTTGAGACAGGTAGACCATTTTTATCTTCCACCGTGGAGGTAAACGTACCTCAACTTGAATGTGCAGTTGATGAATTGGAAATTCATGAGAAAATTTATTCTGAGCAAAAACATGTTTATTCTGAAACTGAGATTACAAGCTCTTTACCAGATCTGCCTATACATTCAATTGCTTGTGATTTGTTGCACAATGATTCTACAGGTTTTAGGATTGAAACTGATACAGACTTGATTGACAATTCTAAAGTTTTTGATTCAGTATTAGTCTCTGAAACCATTGGTATAAATGTTGTGTTGAATGAACATGATTACAGTGATGAAATTTCCATTGATAATAGCTTTGCACTGAATGTGGATTTTGTTGATGATGCATATGTCAATATTGATTTTGAGACAGGAATTTTGCAGTCGCATAACATGATAGAGTTAGAACAAAACATTGATCTGACTCAGTTTTCTGAGAATTGTGAATGTGATTGTGAATCTGGTTCTTGCCCGATTTGTATTGAAATTGATTATGTGTTACAAACAGATTCTAAATTCATAACAGATGCTATTGATTATGAGTTTGATGACCAGGTTACAAAAGTAAATGAGAATACAGGTACTGACATAGAGGAAACAATGATAGATGAAGGAAAGTATACTGCTATTTCTCTTATTACTCTGGTGTCACAGACTCAACAACTGCTGGTGGACAGAAGGCTCCTGATTTTGTTGATTCAACAACTTGCTCGGAGAAGAAGGAAGAAAAGTCTTGATTTGAGTGAGAGGGCAGTACTGGGCGAGCTGCTCCTGAAGACATCTTCGCCGGATCCTGAGGTGGAAGATATCTCACTGATAGTCCAGAATTGACAACTGCCACCATGACCAGGGAGCACTCTTTTTCCTCATTATGTACATATTATTTAGCTTTTCTGATGTGTTTTCATGGTTGTGTTTATTTCATTTTTAAATTGTGAGCATGAATTAAAAAAAAAAATATATAAAAAATAAAAATAAAAATTTGTGTTGTGTTTCAAGTATGTTATTTTGTTAATGTATGTTTTGTAAATATATGTTTTGTCTGCTGTTTTTGACATTTGTGTTCTTTTTGCTTTGATATTTTGTGTTCGTTATTTGGTATTTTGTTTCGTTAATATGTGTTCTGTTTTTATTTATTTATTTAGTTTTTGTTAAAACATAAAAAAATCAACAGAGGGCAAAATTGTAGTAAAAGGCAGATAGGTGTAATTTGAGCTGAAACTATCTGAGTGCTTTTATTGAAATAACCAAGTTCACCGATAACATGCTGTCTTACTCAGTTAATTATAGATAATAATAAAAAAAAAAAAAAAAAAAAACAAAACATAATAAGATAGTAAGGGCAGTAGTCGATCATTAGTGATCGTTTAGGATTACAGTCCAACAAATAAAAAAAAAAAAAAAAAAAACAAACATAAGCGTAATAATGATGTTCGGGGTTCGATCATTTGTGATCGTTAATATTACAGACCTGAATAAAAACAACAAAAACCTAAAAAAAAAAATAAAAATAAAAAAACATAAAACATTAAAACTGGAAGAACTCTCGAGCTGGTTGTGGTGGTCTAAGGGAGAGCTCCGTTGAGGGAGCTCTGGTTCGAAAAGTCACGAGCGGAGGCTTTGGTGGAGGAATTTCTCGTTCATTTCTGTCGTCATCGATGATGATCGGAACGGGAAACAGATTCAGCAGCCTCGGTGCCCTCATTATCACCCAGTTGTTTTCTTTCAAACAAAAAAAAACAAAAAATAAAAAATAAAAAAAAATATAAAAAAATAAATAACTTGTGTTAATTATAGAAGAGGAAGTGAAAATTTTCAATACAAATTGAGGTGTGATCAGGGTCTTACCGTACATATATAGCGGCAGTTGTGAAAAGAGAGTGCCAGTAGGGTCTATCTCCGCTTGCCAGCGCTTGACCCGATTGCCGTGGTTGTTAAACCAGCAGTGTACGTTGTATTCAGTGGCTTCGCCGAAAGCCCTTAGTCGAGACGCGATCTCGACGACTTGCGCTCGGCTTGGGTGTGTGACCCTATAGTTGTAGATTTTGGTCATCATCGTGATCTGATCATCTGTAGGACGCCATCGTTGACTGGTATATCTCTCTGATTCCATATCACTCATCCTTCCTCTCGTAATATACAAATGCTTAAATAAAAAATAAATAAATGTAAAAAAGAACAAAAACATAAAAAAAATAAACATAAAAAAAATAAAAAGAACTAAAAAAAAAAAAAAAGAGAAGCATAAAAAAAAAATTAGATTAGTTCTCTGTTTTCTTTATTTGTTCTTGTTTCCTTTTAGATTTATTTTGTCCAGTCTGTATTTGATGTTTCAGTGTCTGGTCTCAGATCTGTTTCACGGTCCTTGCAAAAGGGTCCTAAACGGATCTACGTCCAGTTGTCCGGTTGTTCTTGTCCATATTGTTCTTGTATATTATGTTTATGTTTATGTGTTTATTTAGTTTTAAGTGGGGTACGTGGCGTTGTTCTACCCGATTGTCTCTGCAATACCTTCAATCGAAGGGAGATTAACGTCTGGTTTCCAACCGATATACCCCTTAAGTTTTTAGACAGTTGTGTTTTATGTGTTTAAGTGTTTTCAGTTTCAAAAATATAAAATAAAAATAAAAAAATGGAAAAGAGGGAGAGCAGGCAAGAGATCAAAGCAGAAAGAAGACTGAAAGCAGGAAAAAAAAAATGATAGATCTGAAAGCTGTAAAAGGAGAAGAACTGAAAAGCAAAGAAAAGAGCAGAAAGCTTAAAGGGCAGAAAAAGGAAATACTGAAAGGGAAAGACTGGAAGGCAGGAAAAGTAAAAAGCAGCAGAAAAAAGCCGAAAGAAAGGAGATCCAAGGTGCAGATGACTTACCCGGAGTAGTAGGGCTTACAGAAGCTTGACGCAGATCTCAGAAACTTCGAAGGCGCTGAGGCAGAGGCTCCTCACAGATCTCAGATTCTTCAGATGGCACGGTGGCAGAGCTTCCTCGCAGATCCAGACGCTCGAGAGAGAGTAGAGAGCAGAGAGAGCAGAGAGGAGAGCGGGGAGAGATTAGAGAGAAGAGAGGAGTAGAGAGAGAGCAGGGAAGTCAGAAATGTTGCTCGACGCTGAGGAGGTACCCTTTTATAGCCAAAAATTCTGTCACTGTAGCAACAGTTTCGGTCATTGCCACCGAAACTGTTGTCACAGTGCCGGTCATCTCCTTTTTCAAAAAAAAAAAATAATAAAAAATAAAAAAATAATAAAATAAAAAAAAAAAAAAAAAAAAAAAAAATAACATCTACTGATGGATGTTACTGAAAAATTTCTTCCCATTTTTCTACTTTTACTGCACATGTCTATATTATTTGACTGCTCTGAAGTTGATCATCTGATGATTGTAACACACTGAGGACATTGTGTGATTTAAGTGTGGTCTACTGGGAAGAAATTCTGATTTTTCTGATTTTTCTGTTAGATTGTATTTTGTGTGTTAAATTTTTTGTTTTTGAGTGTTAATTTTTTCTGTTTTAAGTTATTTTTATCGAGTTTTGTGTGCAATAAATTTTACATTTTTCTCTTGATTTCTGGATGATGTTTAAGTTGTAGATTTTTCCTTCACTTACTTAATACTTATGGTTTGAAATCCTTGCTTTTCTCTGCTTGGAAGATGATTATAATGTTTGAGAGATTGATTTGATTGTGACGAATACCCTGTGTGAGATTTGAGCCACTTAATTTTCTTTCTTGTGTGTGATATGTATCTTGAATGCTTGCACATATGCCTTGGCTTGATTTTTTTTGATATACTTGATTGATATGCATGTTCAGACGTGATAAAGGCAATTTTTGTTCTTGAGCCTCTTTAGCCAAATAAGCCTACCTTGTTATTATCCTTTGATAACCCCTTTGAGCCTATACTGTATATATTTCTTTGTGTTGAAGCTCATACACTGATCCTAAGTGAAAAATAAATGATTACCTTAACCTTAGGAAAGTCTGGAGCTATAGAAGTATTTTGTGAATAAGTGTGGTCTCCTTGGGAATTCTGATGAATTGGCTAGTTGGTTCCTCATCATGTTTTGAAATGATAAGTTATATCCTGTTGTGTGATAAAAAAAAAAAAAAAAAAAAGAAAAAAAAGAGAAAGCAAGAAGACAGGATGAGAAAAAATGATGAGAAAAAGAAAAAAAAATTGAAAAATAATTTTTGTGAATAATGGAGTCGAGAAGAGGATTGAATTAGAGGTTTGGGTGAGATTTCACTGTGTTTACATTTTTTCCTAGTGCACCTCTATTTCTTCTGAGCTATAGCTACTTATCCAAATTTATCCTCCCCCTGTCCTTGGCCCCATTACAACCCAGTAAAGACCTTTTGATCTGAACATGCATATGTTTTAAGTGTTGATATTAGAAGCTTGCCAAGTCTACTTGTGTTTGTTTTCTTGAGTGCATTGAGTTGAAACTGTATACCCTAGACACTTGAGAGAAACACTGTGAGTGCATCTGTGAGGTTTTGTTATTTTTGAATCACCTCTTGAACTGATTAATTATTTTTACCATGTTTTGAATTGCTTGGATTAATTTCTGTGAGTATATGCTTTCCTTGATTTTGTGTTGGATATTATCTACATCATTTCTCTGTCCAGATTTCTTGAGAACTGTGTAAATTCTGTTTATTTTCTCTTGAGTCTTTCTTTTCTGCGTGTTGAGAGTGTGTCACCTTCCTAGATGTCCTTTGAACCATTCCCTGATTTACGTCTTAAATTTTGCCCAGGAGTGCAAAAGACTAAGTGTGGTCTATTTTGATGAGTCAATATTTTCTTCACTTCACTTAGTTTATTGTACTAGAATTAATCAGGGAATTGTGCTTAATCGTCCGTTATTTTCCTATTTTTCCTAATTGTGCTTAATTCGATCATAAATTCTTATTTTAACTAATTTGAATTATCTGAGCTTATTATTTTGCATTATTAATTATGGGAAAATTTTGGATATCTTTTTGGGACATTTGAAGGCTAAATGAGAAATGACAATTGAGCCCAATGCATTTCAGCCACTTCAATTTTCGCTGGTTGCTGTGTGAATTTTGTGTCAACTTGTTTGTCCTCGTTCGAGTTCAATTCATATCCGTTTTCAATGCAATTTTTTTTCATAGTTTCGTCTAGATGTCTAGTTTCATGTATAGTTTTTATTTTGTTCAAATTCGTTCTGTGTTGTTCCCAGTATTTTTTTTACTCCCCTATGTCAGTCTTGTGTTTACTGTTTGAGTGACTTCTAAATTGTTTGCATTGTTTGCTTGTTGTTTGATACTTGTGGTAGCTGGAATTGATCATTGGACGGTGCTAAGACCTCCCAACACTCAAGGATTCAACACTCATGTTGGCACATTTTAAAGCTCATTTCAAGAAGTAATATTGGTTGGTTTGGAAACCATGTTGCAACTCACGGCTTTTGAAGAAAGTGGCTGCCATTTGTCTTAAGATGCACACGGTCATGGAGAAGCTATTTCAGCAAATATACATTTTTGAATAAAAGAGGGACCACATGGAAGCAACAAACTTACGGCCATATGGAAAGGAATTTCACCTTGCATTTGGTTTTGTTTATTTTGTCTAAAGGAGACAACACATGGAGCCACTTGGTTGGAAATTCACATCCACATGCATTCCTAAATGCTAAGGAAGGCTATGGAATTTACGTTGGCAGCATATAGACTTTAAGTGAAATGAATGAAAGTGGGAGCCACCACCTATTAAAGGCCACGACAATGTACATTCCTTGGCTGCAATTCATTCCTTCAAATGAAGAATTTTGCAAAAAGAAAAGCATAATACCAATTGGAATCTAAGTGGGAACCACCAAATAGTATTGTAGAATTTTTCTTTGGCTTAAGAAAAGGAAGCCGTGAAGTTGGATAAAAGAGGGGACCACGTTACTTTTACATTGCAAAGCATTGTTTTCATTTGCGTTTGATAGAAATGGAAAGCCACCTCACGTTTTTTTTAGCTTGGTGCAGAATTTTTGAAGTGTTTTTCCAATCAAAGCTCACGGCCCACTTTAGCTTGAAAAGGATGTGCAGATTTCTGTTATTGGTCTTCCACTTTTCCACTCCACACAAGCTTGAGGTGCTCACGGTGATTATGCTGGAGAAAAGAAAGCAAGGCATAGAGGTGGATGAAGAAGCCACAATCACGGTGCAGCAGCTGGTCCAATTGAGAAAGATGCTCCACGGTCTTAGACTTGGAGAAGGAGAACGTCTAGCAGCTACAACTTGTGAAGAGAGAAGAGTTGATTCTTAGAATGGAGAAGGAAGGAGAAGGGAGCTACAGCTGGAATGGTGTGTTCACTGAACAAGCTCAAGAACAAAACAAGAGATGGAAGTGTGAAAGAAGGATGAAACGTTGGAATCCAGCAAGGTTGAAGCCACCACCGAAGAAGAGTGTCACGGATGCTGCAGAGAATCAAAAGGAGGCAAGGGGGAAGAGTTGGTGACACGGCTGGAGCAAGCAAAAGGAGGCAGCCACTTTGAAGAAAAGAAGAAAACGTTGACTTTCCATACAGCAACTTCACCCACGGCCTGCTCATTCACGTGGTCCAGCAGCTTGGATTCATGAAAGCAGTGCAGCCACCACACTCCCACCATCTTCACTCTCGGTCCATCATCATCCTGCAAGGCTTCATCACCACCAGCAACCGAGAATGGAGGCAGCAACACATCCTTCACTAACCAAAAAACGGTCCAACAAAATTGAAGGGAGCCCACGGGTGGAAGGGAATGTCACATGAATTTTGGCTGAATCAGATACAACAAAAAGGAGGGCCCTTGCTTATTTTTTTTTGCACGTCCCAGGAGCACATATGGGTGGAAGAAATTGATTAAGAAAAAGGTCGTTAATGGGAAACCAAAACACGCAAGGGGCACAATGTTGTTTTGTTTCTTTCTTTCAACAACACTTCATGGCAGAAATAAAAGAGAGGAGTGGCTATAAAATGAGGCAGCAGCAGCAGAAGAATTACGTAGAGTTTTAGGAGTAGAAATTAGCAGACGTTCTGGCTTTGTTTTTCTCCTCCCCTATGGGGGAGGTTTTAGATTTCTTTCAAATATTCAGTTTCAAGGATTAAATTTTTAATTGTAATTTCCATTCAGCTTTTCTCAATGATAGTGTAATTTCCACTCTGCATTTTAATTCTGTCAGCTTTCAATTTGCATTTTCAAAACTTTGTTCATTTGATTCTTAATTTTTATTTTCACTGCACTCGTGATTTACGTTTTCAACTGAATTTACCGTTTTCCTAAATTACTGTTTTCTATATCGTTAAAATCTGTCAATTGCGTTTTACAGTTTCTGAATATTTACTGTTCCATTTTTACCGTTTAATTTTAAATTTCCACACCAAAACCAAAAACACTATCAAAACCCCCCCCCACTTCGTGACTAATCTAAGACTGAACCACCAATATTGGTCCTTGAGAGACGACCTAGGAGACAAATCCTAGCACTATACTGCATTCTTTTATGCACAAACTTTTGTGAGCGGTGCGACCTGTTCATCACTTGTAGAGCAACTTCCTCGCTTCTGTTGGGGTTATATCCATCAAACATCCACCAGAAGCTACATCCACAAGTATCCTTTCACTGTCCAGGATCCCTTCATAAAAATAAATCAAGAGCAAATGCTCTGGAATTTGGTGGTTCGGACAAGTTATGCAGAGCCTGTTAAACCTCTCCCAATAATCTGCCAGGCTTTCCTCTTGAAACTGCTCAATGGCAGTGATCTTCCTCCAAATGCTGATCACCCTTGCTGTTGGAAAGAACTTGTCGAGGAATTTTCGTTGTGTTTCCTGCCAACTATTAAAAGGATACTGGTATATGAACCAGTCTCTTGCTTCATCTTGAAGGGACATGGGAAACATTTTTATCAACACTATCTCCTTTGAAACATCAGCAGGCCTCATAGATAAACACATCAAACAAAACTCCTTGAGGTGCCTGTATGGATCTTCATGTGCCAACCCATGGAAATTGGGAAGACTCTTGACTAGCTCATACATCCAGTCTTGAGAATCTGTCATTTTCTCTATTCTAGTTCAAAACCTATCTCAGACCTGGACTTTCACTTCAAGCAAGGATTATAAAAAATATAGAAACATAACATGGGGAAAACCAGTATTTACATCAATTAAAACTTCCAAAAACAACCACTAAACAAAACACAACACATTTATACATGCTACACGCACAAACAAGAAAGAAGAAATTTTTTTTTAAACAACAGCTAAATACAAAATACAACACAACAAAAATATAAAAGACAAAACATATATTACCACGTAAATAAAATAAACAGTAAAAATCTAAAACAAGAACCTGGAACTGAAGTGACAACGCCGCCAAAATTTGCTGAAGGTGTCGTTGTCGCCTACAGAAATATACAAGACAAAACACACAAAACACACATATTAACAAAACAAATATTAACAGAACAAAAATCTAAAACTGAACCTTCATTGGTCCCCGGCAGCGGCGCCATTTTGATGAACGGGTCGCACCGCTCACAAAAGTTGATTGCAAATAAGAATGCAGTACAGTGCTAGGAGGTGACTCCTAGGTCGTCTCTCAAGGACCAATTTTTGGTGGTTCAGTCTCAGATTTTTTACGAAGTGGGGGGGGGGTTTGTGGATGTTTTGTATACGGGAAAATTAAATTAAAATTAAAACAACACTGCAGAAAACGTAAATGCAGTGAATAAATAAAGTACGAAAAAACCGTAAATTGCAAAACTAAATAAAAAGTGCTGAAATAAAATTCAAAACAGTAAAATGGTAATTAAATTGCAGAAACAGTAATTGTGTAGAAAATGGTAAAGGAAAATAAAATTTAACGAACATTGATTGAAAAACGCAAACTGAAAAAATACAATTAAAATTCAACTTGGAAACTGGAATTTGAATCAAACACAGAACCTTCCCCAGAGAGGAGGAGGAAAAATGAACACTCAAAATTAAAAACGTCCGTGATTGCTCTCCCTAAAACTACTCCTAAATTCTAATCTAAAATCTAATGAGTTTTTCCTTCTCTGTCTGCTGCTTCATTTATAGCATTTATAGCCCAAAACTCATACAAACTCCTGTGAGAAAATAAGTCCATGAGCAGCTTTTCCTTGCCTTCCCGTGAGAAAATAGGGTGAGGGCCCCTCCATTTTTCAACTACTCTTTGTCATCTTCTACATTGCTCACGGCTGTAGCTTCCTCTGCTGGACCATAGACGTGAGTTTCTCTCTAGCCGTGCCAACACCTCAAGCTTTCTCCCTCTTGGTGTCTGTTCCAAGCTGGATGCTCTTCATTTTGCTACTGGAACGCAACTCTCTGCTGCTGGAATCAACCGTGATAACGTGCACACCAGTCTAGCTTTTGTTGCTGGAATAAAAATCCGAGAGAGAGACCCTCAACGTGGATGGGTGCTCCTCCTTCTTTCTTCCAATTGCTGGACACTGCTGCACATCTTTTTTTCAAGCCAAAGTGGGCCGTGAGCTTTTCTCTCTTCTTCCTTCCAAATTAAATCAACACAGCCGTGACCTCCTCCTCTTTGGTAGACCAGCTGATGAACTCCTTCTTGCTTCCAGCAGGCCATGTGATCTTCTACTCCATAGAAGCCTTTCCCTTGGACATGAGCTGCTACTGGGTTTGGACGCTCCCTCCATTTCAAACTTTGTGTATGTAGCAGCTACCTCCATGGCCGTGAAGTGCTGCAGGACGTGAGCTCCTCAAGTTGCTGCACCGTTCTCACTTTACTAGAATTGTGCTTCCCTTCTCCAATAATTGAAGATGATAATAACTATTAAAAACCACTTAAGCCAAAAGAAATGGGACCGCCCCTCCAAGCACTCTTTACGTGACATTGCTTGATTTTTTAAGAAACTTTCCATCCATGACAAAGTGGTGGCCCCATGTGTTGTCTCCTTTTGGCACCTTTCACAATTTAGAAATCCTTGTACGTGAGCTTTCAAGAAATGTGACATCTCTTTTAATTCAAGAAATGTGTTGGATGCATCAAGGTGGCCGTGAGCTTTACTCATGCCTTAATATCAATTTACCAATTTAATTCCAAAAGTTCTTCCAAGCTCCTTCCTATGTGTGCCGTGACATACTTTCCTCTTTCTCCACCAAAGTGAATTTGGTATCATGCTGGACGTAAGAATGTGGCAAAGGTGGTCCCTCCTTCATCTTTTGTTTCTTCTCCTTATTCATTCAATTAAATTCCCTTCTTGGTGGCTTGTTGTCATTATGTGCTTCTTCCAAAACGTATTTCTTAAGAGTGTTGGGAGGTCTTAGCATTGTCCAATTATCAATTCCTAGTCACCACAAGTACCAAACAACAAGCAAATGCAAACAGATTAGAAGTCACTCAAACAGTGTGCACTAAACTGACATAGGAGAGTAAAACAAATACTGGGAACAATACATAACGAATTTGAACAAAGTAAAAACTATACGTGAAAATAGACACCCAGACGAAACTATGAAAAAAAATTGCACGGAAAACGGATAAGAATTGAACTCAAACGAAGACACACAAGTTGACACAAAATTCACGCAGCACTGTACGAAAATTGAAATAGCTGAGATGCATTGGACTCAATTGTCATTTCTCATTTAACCTTAAAATGTCCTATAATATTATCCAACAATTTCCCTAAAATTAATAATGCAAATAATTAATCTCAGATAATTCAAATTAATTAAAATAAGAATTTCTGATCAAATTAAGCACAATCAAGACAAACGGGGAAAATACTGAACAATTAAGCACAATCCCCTGATTAATTCTAGTACAATAAACTAAGTGAAGTGAAGAAAATAATGATTCATCACTAACCATTCATACAAACCAAACTTGGTCTTGAAAGCAGTTTTCCATTCATATCCTTCATGAATTCTTATTTGATGGTATCCACTTTTAAGATCAATTTTGGTGAAGAGATTTGCTCCATGTAATTCATCCAACATGTCATCTAACCTAGGAATGGGATGCCTATACTTGACAGTTATGTTGTTGATGGCCCTACAATCTGTACACATTCTCCAAGACCCATCCTTTTTAGGGACCAACAACACAGGCACAGCACAGGGACTTAAACTCTTTTGGATCCACCCTTTGTTCAACAAGTCATTAACTTGTTTCTCTATTTCTTTTGTTTCCATAGGGTTGGTTCTATAGGCTGGCCTATTAGGTAGGCTTGCCCCAGGCACCAAATCTATTTGATGTTCTATTCCCCTCAAAGGTGGTAATCCACTTGGTACCTCTTTGGGAAATATATCATCAAATTCCTTTAAAAGTTTTTGCAACCCCTTTGGTAGAGAACCAAGTTCATGAGTGATTGAAACAAATGCCTCTTTGCAATAAAGAAGGAAATGAGGTTGTCCAAGAAAAAGATTTTTGGAAATATTCAAGGTTTGAGGTTGGACAACTTCATGGGCTGAGGCATGGGTTACCAAATTCTTTCTTTCTTTCCTATTTTCTTTTTTCTTTTCTCCATCCAACTTCTTCTTAAGAATTATTTGGTCCTCTCTTACTTGTGAAGGTGTAAGAGGACACAAAATAATTTTCTTTCCCTTGTGTTGAATGGTGATTTTGTTGGTGACTCCATCATGTAAAGCTTGTTTATCATATTGCCAAGGTCTTCCAAGTAATATGTGCCCTGCTTCCATTGGTACTATATCACAAACAATTTGATCTTCATATTTGCCAATGGAAATAGGTACACTTACTTGTTCTTTAACTACTATTCCATCATCCTCTTTGATCCATTGAAGTTTGTAAGGTTTAGGATGCTTCAGCCTATATTACCAAGGCTAGATCAACTCATCACTGCCTCTAATAGTAACAAACAGCTTGTATAGTACTGGTAAGCACAGAACTCAATAGAAACAATTTCAAAACAGTGACAATGTTAAAACAGCAACAGTAGTTTGCACAAGACTTTAGACAAAACAGAATTTAAAGTTCAAAGCTGGAATTGACTCAAACAAGAAATGATTCACCGTTTAAAATGAAAAATGGACATAATACACTGTAAGAACACATAATTAAAGGTTGGAACAGAATTACAGAAGCAGAATTAAAACTGAAACAGAAATAGAAAATAGAAACAGAAACAGAAAACAGAAATAGAAAACAGAAACAGAGATGGAATTCAACAGAATTAAATTGCAGAATGAGAAGAAATGCTTAGCTCCTTGGTGCGTGGAGAACCTAAGCTCTGGATACCACTTGATGGAGCCAAATTCCAGAGGATTCCAGTGGCCTGAAGCTCCCAGATCAGAGGTGTGGTAAGTGTGTTGGTGTGCAGCGGACTTGATGGAGTAAATGTTGATGGAGGTGTTTGAATGAAGCAAGGTAGAATGAGTGAAGCCTCTCAGCTCAGAAAGCCTTCATATAATGGAAGGAAGCTTGAGAGAAAATGAAGAAATTGCAAGCAATTTTGACTCAAGAGCAGAATGCAAGACTGGAATATATTTCTCAGCATTTGGGCATAGCTCTAAAGTAACTACAAAAGGAAGAGGTCTCCTATTTATAGGAAAATAAGAGCCTCAAATCTGAAATGAAATTCAATCCAAATGCAAATGAAAAAGGCGCCAAATTGCTTCAGCTCCAAACATGCCTCAGCAGCACACGTGAACAGCACCAATTCTGAATTCTTTTTCCAACTCAGCAGTACACGTGAAAGCTGGCCTAGCTGAGTTTTTTTGATAGCTTTGGCAGCAAGCTTCTCCCTCCAAGTCTCCCTTTTCATGTGCTCAAATGCTATGCTGGCAGCTGCTTCCTCCAATTTTATTAATCCTACAAAACAAAGAACAAATGTGCTTTTAATTATGGGAAGAAGGATTAATGTAAATTACCTTCCATAGAAGCAAAATAGTATATGGTCCTTCTTCCTCTTGAATCCTCTTTGCCATGGCTCTAGTAAGAGGTCCAATGTGCGTCTTAGGTGGTCTTCCATCAAGTTGTATTGCAAAAGATATAGCTTATTATAATTACCAGAGTTATGGCATCCCTAGTTGCCATTGCCAAAATGTCAGAACAGGAAACCTTATTCTGGAAGCCAGGTACACTGTTGACTACAGCCTTGGCTTTGATCACAGTGTCAAATCCATCACCAGCTAGTGAAAGATTTATTTCATAATCAACACATAATCATTTGCATCATCCTCAGTTCATATCGAAGCCTTAGTCTAACAAACAAAGAGAAGTTGTCTCAAGTGACAGAATCATTACTTGAGTACTCTTTTCAACAAAAGTTCCGAATCGTCCACTGTCAAGTTCCCAATCAAGGTTTCATAATTAGTGCTCCCACTTTTGTATTTTTTTTTCTTTTCCTTTTATCAAGAATGCAACATATGATTGGTACAGGTTGTAGTGCTAACCTACAGTATAGCAATCCAATAGCATTCTTTCAATTTTATTAAAGAAAAAGGCTTCAAAATTACATTTAAAGCTTCATTATCAAAACTTACATGAAACTTTGATCTGTTTGTAGAAGTTCAAGTATTCCCCTGAAACACCTAATGGATAGTAGTAGATAGGTAGTTAGATACACCTATACTTGAAATGGACTAAAGAAAATAAGGCACAGATATCAAGTAAGGCTGAAAAGGTAAACAACCTATAGATATTATGATAAAAATATAAGGCTCAACTTATTGTAAACAATGTCATATTATTAACCAAAGAAAAAAAATATTGTTAGTCAAAACACAATGATAACAATGACAGTAGAAAAAAAAGTGAATAAATTATGTAAAACTAAAATGAAAACACTTCTAGCTTTAATTTTGAACATCTCACTCTCAACTTATCCCCTCCCGCTGCCTCCACTCTCGAATCCTGGACAAAATAACCATCATTAGTAAAAAAAAAATTACTTCTGAATGAGAAACATGTTTGGAGAAACAAGCTTCGAAACTGAGATAAGATTATACTTAAAGTATGGTATCAAAGGAACATCAGTTTGATAACCCCATTATGTGTGGCTTTATTCTTTATACTTATAGGTCTCAAACAACCCTTTTCCAAAAACATGCCCAATCCAAACCATATTTAACAAAGTAATTTACTAAACCTAATATGAATGCACTAACCTTGGAAACCCTCGTAGGAGGTGAGAAGATGCAATGGTGGTTATGGAACAATAGCCCGGTCACACAACAGCTACGGTTTAAGCTTTCACGAGTCCAACAACCTCAACCTAGCTTCTTCTCGAGCTCGCGAATGTCCTCACCTCATCACTCTCACAGAGCCTTCATCGTCACATCACCGAATCATATTTTGCGACTTCATTTGTCCTCGTTACAGCCTTTTCCATCGATTACATCCTCATTTTGGCACTGTTTCACCGATTTAGTCGTTGAATCGTCCTTTTCCACCGAACACGTGACCTAAATCGCATTTCTCACCAAACAATCTTCCTATTTTTCACTCCGTTTCGAATCCTTTCCGCTCCTGGAGTATCATCGCGAACCTAGGGTTTTCCAGCCACGTTCCTCCTCTTTCGACTTCTCTTGCTAAGGCCCTTCATTGAATCCGGTCGTGGTGTCACTGTTAACTCGTAGAAGAAGCTTCGAGAAGTCCAAGGAGCGTCTTCTATAAAGAGGGTTCTTCGTTGAGAGAGCAGAGGAAATTAAGACCTGGGGCAAGAGGGTTTCTTAATACAAATACTATATAATTTTTTTTAATAAAATATTTTCCAGATCCGTATGTAGTTTTGGTAGGAAAGATTCACTTTTAATTATACACACATTGGGGCCATTACATAAACTTCAGTCTTTATAAATCTTTCCCGCCACAACGCGCCTTGCTTACATATCCACGTACAAATTATAAGTAGATGAAACTCTGTATATAAAATCTATATATAATTTATTTTTTTAAGTCCGTATATAAAATTCGTATGTAATACTTACAATACATACGAATTAGAATCCGTATATAAATATCGGTAGATAATTTCAGTTTTTCTTGTAGTGGAAACCCAGAAAATAAGAAAAAATTAAACCTATTTGATTGTCGCACCCTTGCGCCCCCGCCGCGTCTCCGTCGCGCCTCCGCCGTGTCCCCGTCACGCCATTGATGATCCCTTCAGGTTGGTTGTCCACGCGAGACGAAGAACCCTAGGCTGGGTTGGATGCACGAAGAATCCTAGACCAATCGGAACAGAGAAGAGGAAGCAAGCCTCCCTCTCGACGACACGAAAGAGAAAACCCTCTTTGGCTTGCGCGAGACCTTTGGTGCTGCCCCAAAGTTGGGTCTCTCCGTGATAAAAGAAGCAAGATGAAGAAGAGAAAAGAATCTCGCTCCCTTGCGCAACACAGATCCAAATAGGGAAGAAGGGTTCCTATCTAATAGAGAAGAGGAAAAGGATGAACACCCCTTTCGCGAGGCAGAACTCCCCAATGGGAAAAAATAGAAAAAGGGTGAAACCCTTAATTTGGGTTATCTGATAGAAGCCCACTTGGAGTAAGAAAAAAAAAAGAGAAAACCTAATTGTGCTGTGGAGGAAGAAGAAAGCTCGTAGGCAGCAAAGAAATCACTGGAGGAAGCGGCGGCGGCAGGAATGAGGCACCAGCGGAGAAGAAGAAAGCGCGAGAGAGAAAAGAAGAAACGAGCACGAGGAAGAAAAACAGTGACTTCAAGATTTCTGGAATTTGAACCAAGGAAAGAGCTACCCCTTCGGTAACACCACAAAATCGATGCCTAAACCATTAAAAAAAATATTAAAATAACATTATATATCTCGGTCTAAGTTCAACAGAAGCAGAAATATAGTACGACATTAGGTGAACACCAACCGAGGCACTATAGTTGGATCTTGGCAGACAATACTGTTTCGGGTTTCTGAAAAACCGAAGCAAGAGGGTATAGACCTCGGGTATAGGGTGAACCGAAGCAGAAGAACTATTCTATATTTACGATAACGCCACCGCGTTCTTATATGCTTCGGTTTCGTAGTAACCGAAGCGTATATAACGCGTCATATGGCTCTTTTTTTACTAGTGGTTAAAGCTCAACATCTATAAAAAGTCTTATTTTTCATAACTGTTATAATTACAGCAGGTATAAAAGTAAGATTCCTTTATACCTGTTGTGAACCCATCAGGTATAAAAATGAGTTTTTTCCTGATGCTTTTTTATTCCTACTCCCAAAATGGCAGGTCTGAATACCAACTTTTATACCTGTTATAGACATAACTGGTGTCAAAAATTGAATTTTTTACACCCATTCAATAAGTGGTATGAAAATTAAAAAAATTTTATACCCCTGGCTTTTATATATACTCGGAAACAAGTATAAAAAGCTTTTTTTAAAAGGTATAAAAAACTTTGTGTGCACTAGTGGACCCACTTTCAGATATGGTATCAGATTCATGGTTAGAGCCTATTGTCGCAAGGACGACGATCCGAAAAGAAACGAGTTTTGAAAAGAGATTTTGGAGTCGCCACCATAGTTTATTCTGGAAAACTACGGAAAAACCATAAAATGATAAGGCATGGTCAATTTGAACCAGATTCTCGGTTCGGGAGTCGGTTACGTGTAGGGAAGGTATTAGCACCCTACAACGCCTGCCCTAGGGCAGTACCTTTAACTAAATGCGCGAATATGGATGTGGTTTTCAAAATGTTTAACTTTCCCCTAAAATAAAATTCTAAAGAAACAAAATGTATTTTTTAATTTTTGTGGGCCCGACAAGGATTGACCTTGCTCCTACGTATTCTCATTAAGAATGAGAAATCAGGGTTCCGTAGTTCTTTTAGAAAACTGCTTGAAAATTTGTTTGAAAATTGTTTAGAAAATTTGTTTGGAAAATCATTATGGATAAATTTGGATTTTTGGGAAAGTGAACCTGACAAGGACTGGCCTTGCTCCTACGTATCTCTACTTTTGATGGAGAATCAAGGATCACGTAGTTCTGGCTAGAAAGATTGTTTGTTGGCTTGAAAGTGTTGATGTTTTTGGTTTTTTGAAGATTTTATATTTTTTTTGGTATTTTTTTGATGTAATATTTAGATTTTTTGCGTAATGAGCACTAGGCTGATGCGTACGATCGCACGAGCACTCACACGGCTTTTTCTTTGTTTTTTATTGTTTTGCTTAATGAGTACTAGGCTGATGCGTACGATCGCACGAGCACTCACACGGCTTTTTTATAGTTTTTTATTGTTTTGCGTAATGAGTACTAGGCTGATGCTTACGATCGCACGAGCACTCATACGGCTTTTTTGTTTATTTTATATTTTGGATAACGAGTACTAGGCTGATGCGTACGATCGCACGAGTACTCATACCGCTTTTATTACATTACATGTTTTTTAAAGTTTTACATTTTTTTTATTTTCTTTTTATTAAGAAAGAGAGGTGAGTTGAGATATCTATGACATAAAAATATGAAAAGACACAAAAAAAAATTGTGGTAGAAAACAGGATAAATTCATAGACTAAAAAAAATGATCAAAATGCATATATAAATAGAATGAAGAGAAAATGTGTACCTTGTTGAAGATTTGTGTGATGAAATAAAACCTTGCTCGTAATAAGTTATGAGCAGAGATAGATTAATGGTGGAGAAGATGAATTTATAGTAAAAATATGGTATGAAATTTACTATGTTTGAAGGGAATAGGAAACGGTAAAGTGTGAGAGAAAAATTGAGTAGAGTTTTGGGATGAAATGAAGAGATTTTGAGAGAGAATAGATGGATATTATGTAAAAATAATGTGTATTGTTTTCTTTTTTTTTTAGATTTTTTACAATATTAAAATAAATTTTTCATGCATATTTAAAATAAAGTCTAATAATTACTTAGTTATTTACATAACACAAAATGATATTTAGCTATTTGAAACAAAAATAGTAAAATTGTTTACACAAGTGTTTTTAAGAAAGTCAAAATAAATAGAAAATAAAAATAAACCATATTTGCTAAACGTAAAAAAAACACACTAAAACCATTTCTTAATTTTAATCTTATATATTTTAGGAAAAAAAAACAATTGCTTAAAGGAATAACGTTACTAAAAAAATTCTAAAACCATTTTATAATGCTGCAATTTTATATATTTATTTCTTTTGTATCTTTTTCATTTTTTTTAGGTTGTTGTTTTTTTTATGGTTGTGTCATTTTCTATTAACAAATAAAATTGAAGTTTAAAATAAACAAATCCAATTAATAAAAATAAAATACAAAACACGAGAAATATATTATAATTGTGAGACAAATACTAAAAGAGTGAAGAAAATAAAAAATAAAACAAATGAAGCAACCAATACGGAACCAAACAAATACTAAGAGCATAAAAACCAATTAAATAAGGATAGGGGTGTATAGAAAAAAAACCAGGTGTGTCGGAAGACTCCGGTTCTCAGGCCCAACGGACGGTAGGAGTGCAACTGTGAGGTTTAGGGGTGTCGCATAGCAGGTGCTGGTCAGGTCGGAGGCCCTTTTCTTGTTATTTGCAGGGGTGTAAAGATGCAAAGTGGGGTGTGCGCCTAGGAGAGAAAAGGTTTAAAACCGAATGGGCCAAAGCCTAATGGGGTTCAAAATATGAATAAAAGGGTGTAGGAAAAGAATTTTCTCTTGTTTTTTTGTTTTGGGGTGGAAATGAAAAGGTTTGGTGTGAGAGAAAAAAAAAGATGGATCTTGTGTAAAACAATGTGTGTGTGAAATGAAAGGAATGTAGGTATTTATAGAGTTAAGGATGAAGAAAGTTGATGAATAAAAATAATATAATAAGTTGGTGGAAAATTTAGATGAAATAAAATATAATTAAAAAAAGATGAATAGAAAAAGTTAATGTGGAAAATAAGTGAAAGAAATAATATAAAAAGTTGGTGGAGAAAGTAGGTGAAATAAAATATAGTAAATAGTAAAAGTTAATGTGGAAAATAAGTGAAAGAAATAATATAAAAAAGTTGGTGGAGAAATTAGGTAAAATAAAATATAGTGAATAGTAAAAGTTAATGTGGAAAATAAGTGAAAGAAATAATATAAAAAGTTGGTGGAGAAATTAGGTGTGGAAATTAAGTGGAAGAAATAATATAAAAAGTTGGTGGAGAAATTAGGTAAAATAAAATATAGTGAATAGTAAAAGTTAATGTGGAAAATAAGTGAAAGAAATAATATAAAAAGTTGGTGGAGAAATTAGGTAAAATAAAATATAGTGAATAGTAAAAGTTAATGTGGAAAATAAGTGAAAGAAATAATATAAAAAGTTGGTGGAGAAATTAGGTGTGGAAATTAAGTGGAAGAAATAATATAAAAAGTTGGTGGAGAAATTAGGTAAAATAAAATATAGTGAATAGTAAAAGTTAATGTGGAAAATAAGTGAAAGAAATAATATAAAAAGTTGGTGGAGAAATTAGGTGAAGAAGAATGGATAATAAAAAATGTTGATGGAGAAGATATAATTAAAAAATGTAAGTGGAATAATTAGAAAAGTTGATATATAAAATTAATAAGGAAATGATGTGGAAAAAGTAAATGAAAAAGGTAGATGATGTGGAGGATGAGGTGGATGGTGATGTGGAGAATGGGGTGTGATAAGAAAAGATTGGTGGTGAGGAAGTAAAAAAGTGAGATTATTTTGGGCCAATTGATTAAGTTTTTTTAAAAGAAAATTTAGGGGTGCAAAAAGTAAAATAAATAGTATTTTTCATTTTGTTTTTTTTTTTGTATTTTTTTTTGATGAATTATATTTATCCGGACGAAATTGGGTGTCGACACCTATCCTAGCGATATTTCTTGTTTCTTGCGCATTTCAAATCCACCCGCTATCGGGCCGTTATCGGACCACCCAATTTCTACTATCACGCTCGAGATGTCTATACCTCGGCATGAAAGGGGTGTGTTGGAAGTCTCACATCGAGTACAGATTAGGCCAATTTATAATATATAAGAGAGGTGCAAACCTCACCTTACAAGCTGGTTTGTGAGATTAAGTTCGGCTTTAAAAACCCACTTTCGAATATGGTATCAAAGCCATGTTTATAGCCTATCCTAACGAGTTCTATGTGAGCATTTCTGTTTCCACCAATCTTCGGGCCACTATTAGACCACCCCATTAATTTTACTATCATGCTCGAGATGTCTGCTTCCTGAGGAATCCTTCTTTGTTGGATGCAGTAGTGAAGGAGATGTCTTTGCTAGAGCCAACTTCATTTCCCCCTTGACTCATGGAGTTTTCTTTTCTCCTTCCTTCCTCACTTTTATCGCACTTTGTCTATATCTTTTGATTGTTCTAATTGTTGATCTGATGTTGTGACACACAGAGGACATTGTGTAGTTTAAGTGTGGTCTATTAGAGGAGATTTTTCTTTGTTTAGGTTTTGTTTTCTAGGTTGTTTTCTAGGTTGTTTTTGTTGTGTCTTATGTATAGTTTCACATGTTTCTCTTGATTTTTGGACATTGTTTTAGGTTGTAGACTTCTCCATCACTTCATTGATACTATGATTGGTTTGAAATCCTTGCTTTTCTATGCTTGGAAAGATGATTATGATGTTTGGGAGGCTGAATTGTGACAGAGATTCCCTTCACGAGAATTTGAGCCACTTGATATTCTTTCTTATTTGTGATATGTCTCTTGATTGCTTGCACATGTGCCTTGGCTTGACTCTGGTTGATAATTCTTGACTGATATTCATGTTTGGAAGCGATAAAGACAATTTTGTTCTTAAGCCTCTCTAGCCAAATAAGCCTACCTTGTTTTGATCATTTGATAGCCCCTTTGAGTCTATGCTTTGCCCTTTTACTTGTTTTGAAGCTCATACATTAGCCTTAAGTGAAAAACCATCATGACCTTAATTAACCTTAGGGAATTTCGGAGCTTTGGAATTGTTTTAGCAACAACTGTGGTCTTCTTGGGGATTTGATGAATTCGATAGTTGGTTCCTCTTCTTGGTTGTTGTGTAAATATGTGTGCATCTTGTCTCTTACAGTTATGTTCTAAAAAGAGTGAAAAGAAAGAGACAAGACAAGAAAATTAAAAAAATAGAAAAAAAATGAGAAAAATAATTTATTTTTTTAATAATGAAGTCAAGAAAAGGATTGAATTAGAAGTTTTGGGTGTGATTTGATATTATTTTCACTTGTTCCTCATTGCTCCTCTATTAATTTTGGTTTGTAGCTTCTCATCCATATTATATCCTCCCTTTTCCTTGGCCCCATACAACCTTGAAAAGACCTTTTGATTTGAACATGCATATGTTTTGGGTGTTGATATTGGAGGCTTGCCAAGTCTGTTTGTTACTTGCGTTCTTGAGTGCATTGAGTTGACATTATTTACCCTAGACACTTGAGAGAGATTAGAGGCTTGCCAAGTCTGTTTGTTGCTTGTTTTCTTGATTGATTATTTTTCCATGTCTAGAATTGCTTGGATGACTACCATAAGTATCTGGTTTCTCTGATTCTTTCTGTGTTGGATGTTGTTTACTCCTTTTCTTTTTCCTGATTCCTTGAGGACTGTGTAAATCCGTTTGCGAGTCTTTTTGTTTCTATGTGCTGAGGTTGTGTCATTCCCTTGATCTGCGTCTGGAGTTTTTCCAAGAGTGCAAAAGACTAAGTGTGGTCTATTTTGATGAGTCAATATTTTCTTGACTTTACTTAGCTTATTGTACTACATTTAATTAGGAAATTGTGCAAGAATATTCATTATTTCCCCAATTTTGCTATTTGTGCTTAATTTGTTCAATAATTCTAATTTTAATTAATTTGAATTATCTGAGGCTAATTATTGTCATTATTAATTGTAGGGGATACTAGTAAAAAATTGGATTTGAAATCACACAATAGGCTTCGCTTGAGGAGGAACCGAAATCTATAAGAAAGCGGTGGCATTTTCGTAGTTTAGGTTAACTTTTCTTACCCGATTTAAGGAGAATCGAGGCATATAGATAATATGACCTCGGTTCAAACCCCACCCGATGCCTAACACCCTGAGAATGCCTTAGTTCATTGGGACCCGAGGCAATATATCATATCTTTCCATAACCCTGTCCTCGCGCATTTCACCCTCACATAACCCTCTCCTCATCCAACAACACCCCTTTTTTCTCCTCCTCCCCAAACCCTAATGACTCCCACCCTTCGTCGTCGCGTCACATCCACAAAAATGGCGTCTCCTCCACCTCCGCTTCCTCCGCCTCCTCCAGATCCTCAAAACCCCCTCATCATTCGCCCACAACTACCAGATCGCCATCGCCTTAATTCCATCCGCCTTATTCCTCCTCAACCTCGGTGGCACCCCGTTGTCGCCATTCCCGACGCCTTCAGCCTCAAGTCTGTCGCCTTCTTTGTCGTGTGGTTCTCCCTTATCTTCGCCCAACTCGCCTTCTTCCTCTCTGCCTCCTCCTCCCTCCTCTCCGCCTTCAACTCCTCTATCGTCGTGGCTGGCATCGCCTCTTTCGTCTACACCCACACCACATTTCGCCTTAGCGTTTGTTCCTCTCTCTAGTTCAAGTGGGTCCGGCCTGCTCGAAAATACTTCCATCACCGTTCCACTCCAGCGTCTGCTCTTCGCTTGCCTCCTCGTCTCCGCTGCGACGGAGGGTTTCGTTTGGGGATTTTCGGGTTCTCTGTACTCGCATGTGGTTAGTGATTTTTGGTGATTTGGGTTCTCTGTAACCACTCGCTGCACGCACTTCTACTTCCCCATGCTCCACAAGGATTTTCCCCACCCCATTACAGTACCAAGGTGTGTGCCCTTTCATGGCGAGGATCTCTATGCTCAAGCACAGGATCAAACCCCAATGGTCAATTGCAAACTATTTCTGATTTTTTTTACTGGAAACAGGTTTGATTAGAGCTTTCAAAGATGAGGAAAGGGGTTACCCTCCTTTGTATCTTGTTAGACCAATTGTTCAAATTGGGACAACTACAACTGGTTGTACAAGAGGGTTGGAGTGTCTGACATGGTTGGAGAAATAACAAGATGGTTCGGTTTTGTATTTTTTTGGAGTGGTGGAACACTCTCACAAGAGCAAATGAACGAGCTGGCACATGGTTTGGAATTAAGCAAGCACAAGTTCTTGTGGTTTATGAGAGGGTCAAGCGATAAGGCCAACGCAGGTTATCTCGGTGGAGAAAAAGATGTTGTATGTGTTTGTGCTCAAGGTCACAGGGTTGGAAGAATTTGCCTTGAACTAATTTCTTATGACAATAAGCTGAACAAAGTGTGGCCAGAAAAAAAAAAGTAAAAACCACTCTACTACCTCGGTTTAAGTCCCAACGGAGGCAGTAGAGAACAAGATACTAACTCGGTTCACAACCGATGCATAAGAGGAAGACTTTCTACCTCGTTAGTATATGTCTCGGTTGAGGAACTACTGCTTATAGAAAAAAATAACCGATGTCATTTTCTTTGATTGTACTAGTGAGAATTCTTGGAAGTATATTTTGTGACATTAAAAGGCTGCCACGTCAACAAATACTCTCTACATAAATGTTTTAGATTTAATTAGAGTGGAAATTTAGTTTTTAGGACTTTTTGAACTGATTTGCAGCATTTTTGTCAATTTAGGAGATATCCAAAAGTGGGGCTTGGCAACCTAGGGTTTAGTGCCCAACAGCCTACGGTTTAATCTCATACTTTAAATTATTTTAAAATGTTTACTCGTAAGGACTACAATGAAGTTTTGGAACCTATTATGTGGAAAAAAAAGAACGCGGAGAAGACTTGACGTTAAGAGGTTCTTTAGTTTATCATCTACTTTTGTTCTAACTATTGCTACTTTCAGTGTCTCCACGACACTAATCGGGAGGTTATAGATAAGACATTAATAATTTCTCGGGATAGAATTGGAGATGAAAACTGAAAGAAAAAGAGAGAGAAAAAGAGTAAATAGTAAAATCATTTGGTTGGAAAAAAGGGAATGAATTTGAGTAAAAAAGGAGAGAAAAGTTTGTAGTAGAGATAATTTATACCATTGAAAATAAATAAATGTTAATTAGATTATATAAATAATTACTAATATATTACAAAAATTTATTTTATTACAAATTATAATAAATTATATTTAAATAATCAATAACTTTGAAGAATTTTGAAATTAAATATCTATCTATATGTATAAATAAATATATATATAATATATATATATATATATATATATATATATATATAAATACAAAAAAAGGTATAAATATTTTTGTTTGTAAATATAAAAAAGTAAAAGGGCATTAAAAAAATTGTAATATATCAAATTGGATTTACAAATGAAAAAACTTATTGAAAAATTTATAATATTTCAAACCAGGAAAAAAATATATGAATAAATTTTCATTTAAAAACTAATTTAAAAAATGTATACCTGATTTTTTTTCTTTCTGTCACGTATTATATAATGAACCATTTATTCGTCAATAACATTGATTTTATGTATTTTAAATTACGATGTGTTAGTCTACAAATTTTAAAATTTTAAATTTTAGTGTTGTTTGCAAATTACAATTATGAAAATGTGCTAGCGTAACTAAAGTAGTTACTATCTCATATTTTAATATCCATGTTTCATAAAACATAAACACAAAAAGTCATATTATAATAAAAACGTAAATTATTAATGGATTATTTTATATATAGTATTTGTTAATAAATATTATGAACAAATTATTAATGATTAAATAAAAAAAATTAAATAAAAAATAGTATATTTAAGTCTGATAACACACTTAAAATTTAAGTCTTTTGGCTAACAATTAAAATTGAAGTTTGTTGATCGTAAAACAGATTTAAAAGGTTTAAAATAATATACTTAAAAAGTTTATTTTGTGACGGTGAATATTATTGGTAAGTTGTATTTATTAACAAATTTATTTATGGATGTATTTATTTAATTTATCAATAGATATATTTGTTCATAAACTGTTATATTTATAATTATTGATTTAATTTATTAATAAATATATTAATTAATAATTATTAACATATATATTTTGAAATGATTATTGCTTTTTGAAAATTATCAAAATATATCGGTTAATAATTATTGAAAATTACCATAAAATATATCGGTTAATAATTATCGAAAGATATATTAATAATTACTGACTAGTGATGTATGTTAGTAAATGCTACCAATAACATTATAACCGAAATTGACAATTCATTGATAAATAGTAATTACGGACATATTTTTACAGTTTTGGACAAATAGTTATTGGTAAATCAGTTTTTTTAGTGGAATTTTAAGAAGCCTCTAATTATTGAAATTTAATTAGTTTAGGTGGAGTCACATAATAATAATTTAAGGTATCTTGTATAATTAATTATGCTAACATACTTATTCAATTATTTTTTTCCAAACTCTAGTTGAACATGAATGTCAAAAGGACGACCATAATCCCTGGACTACAAATAAACTGAACAACGCAATACCTTTTATACTGTAAAATAGACAAAAGATAGTCAGAGACAACCAATCAAAACTAATATGTGGTATGCGAGAAAATGACAATAAATAAGGAAAAAGAAACCTCGATGCATGTTGGTCCACTAGTTAAACCTATTAATTACATGACTGAGTCGCACATGGTGTCGAAGTTTTGGAATGTTAGTGTTTTAACTGTGAAGTCAACTAGAGTCTTCTTCTACTTGCAGCAGTAATTCAGTAATTAGCATACTTCAGCCGTGAAGTTTGACTAAGTCGTATCGTTGGTGTAAGTGAACGCGTGTATCCATGGATACCATACGTTATTGCAATGTTCTTTACCTGCTACTGCAAAAGCATAATCATAACCTAGAATTCTTCGTCTCCCTCTCTCTCCAATGGAATATCCATCCCCAGTTATCGACCTTTCCTACTGTGCTCCTTACACTATCAATCTTCAAATTAACACAGATAAAGGTGCCACTTACGACGGAAATGGTGTCCGTCGTTTTTATATCAAATCTCCCCATTTAACCCTTCACGACCGTTGTGTCTTGTGTGATGCTGGCGGAAAGCCCATCCTCACTCTATATTGGAAGGTTTGGCTACTCTCACCTTTATTATTGTTAAGGATGTTTCTTCTTTTTGTTTATTTATGATTATCTTTGGCTTTGCTCAACAAAGGGGTTCATAGTTTTACAATTCTTGAAGTAACACTTGTTAGTATTAAATTACCCCTTTTGGTTTTACTCATCTTCGCTAGTTATAAATCAGGGTTCAAGTGAAAACATTAAAGACAGAAAATGAGAATGAATATATAGGGCATTTGGAGACAATAAAGAAAGGGAGAAACTCAAGGGCTTAGAAGAGATGAAGATAAAAAGGAATCTGAGATATAGGAGAAGGATAGAACACTTTTTAATGTTTTTAATTGATCGTCTTAAGTATCTTTTTGTCAGAACAAGCTTCATCCATCCATACTCTTATTTATTCCTACTAGTTCCCGATCTACTATGCATCTAACTATAAATCACACTTCCTACTACGTTTCACATCGTTTACACAACATGAATTTTTTACGTATATGTAGAAACATCTACCAAGTAGAAAAAAAAAAACGCTTAATGTTCATGAACCTTTTATTTTGTAGGATACTTTATAGTATCATAAATTAAGTCCATTTTAGTTTAAATAATTATACTTTTCATCAATTCAGTTTAGCTTTTCATATATTCCATTCATATAAGTTCCAAACCCTACTTATTTGATTTATCACGCAAAATATTAGTTCAATCTTATACCATATATTTCGCTTAGATCTTATACCATATATTTTAGGCATGATTGGATAATCAGTCATACTGTATTCATGCATCAATTCCCTCTTATAGTGTATTCACGCATGATATTCTAACAAATTCAATACGCCAGCAAATCCATCTCAGTTACTGAATTATGAACGAATGTTCTTATGTAGATCATGACAATGCACCGGCGATGCCAAGTTTTCATGGGTGAAAGCAATGATTCCTCCAGATTGCTGTTTTCAGTGAAAAAGGCAGAACTTCTCCAGAGTGGATTGATGAGATTAGAGGTCTTCCTTGCATACAACAAAAAAGAAATTGAGTGTGACTTTAGGGTAGATGTTGGGAGTGGCAAAAGATCATGCCATGTATATGCAGGTGAATCTCCCACAATTGTTGCCTCGGTATGTACTCTGTTACGTCTTCAAACAACATAGAAACAGTGTTGTATGGGTTAATTATACAGTGTTTCTGTCACTAATGCAGATGCAGAATAATGGTGGCTTCAATGTCCTTGTCAATCGCAACGTTGATTATGCATTCATAGTGGCACTACTTATGATCGTTAAAGACATCAACTTCTTTTACGATTGACTGCGGGATTTTGCAAAGGCAATAACGCCAGTGGCATTGGGCATCATGATGATCTAAAGGACTTGCCTACTAATTTTACTCGGATTGTGGAAAGAAAACAAAGATTGGCTTGATTCAAGTTTTCATGTAGAACACATTGGGTTTGGTTTTCGACCATTTTCATGTTAATGCGTGTTTCCAAAGTGTATCTATTAAAGAGTAATGCAAATTTTAGAAGAATGTAGAAGCTCCTTAGATAGAAGAATTGAAATGTAATACAAGTTCTAGAATATTCTAGAAAAACCTAAGATATAAAGAAAAATCAAGAATATTCTACATAGGTAAAAATCTAGAACCACTAATGGAAAAATCACATTTTATGACGTAGAAAAATCACATATTATGACTTAGTTCTTGGGGACATAGTTCTGGGCGTTATAATATGTCTGCACATCTTATAATGTATCAAAAATTTACGTCATAATAGCTTGAACATATTATGACGTAGTTTCTGAAATCAGTCATAATATGCACAATTTATTATGACAAATTTTCATTTGTACGTCATAATATGGCGAAATGTATTATGACGTAGATGTATTAGTACGTTATAATATGTGATGTATTATGATGTAGATATTTTTATCAATCATAATATGTTGAATGTATTATGACGTACAATTTTTTACCTATCATAATAAATTGTTTTCAAAATCAATGTATTATGACGTACATTATTTAATACGTCATAATATATGTTTTTAAAAAAAGTTGATTTTTACAAATTGACATCCAATGAAATTATAATCATATTCCTATTCATCCAATGAAATTATAATCATATTCCTGTTCATCCAATCAATTTCCAATCAATATAGTTTCAAATTAACAAATTAAATGAAACTAACAAAATAGAGATCATTTAAAATATTAAATTGTCTAATGATATTTAATACATCATTTATACATAAAACTATATATTAAATCCAAATATTACATTAATGTACCTACAATATTGAAGTGTAGCTAAGTTTCTACTAACACTTAAAATAAAAGAAGCCCAATTCCTTCTAATGTCTTCAATGTCTGCAACTTCCATGGAAGATGAATCATTAAAGATCTACAAAAAAAAATAATAGAGTTAAAACAATATTGTAATCAATAGTTAAATTATTTAGTTAGTTTTTTAATACCTTATTCCATGATTCAGTTATGTTTGTACAAATAATGGTATGCATGTGTTTCATTACATAATACCCACACTCATAGTTGTCCAATTGACGTCGACACTGCAAATTAAATACAAATAATCAAGACTCATTCAAACCAAAGACACAAAATATCAGATTATACTCTAGCTAGCCTTTGCATCATGTAGCTTTGATCAATTTTTCTAAACCAAATCTCACAAAACCAACAACACAACCAATTCCTTATAAAAATAGTAATCACAAAACACAAAACAAAGGTTAACTTCTCTTACATTAGGTGTGGTTATTTGCATCTTCTTCCTAGAGACAGATGGAACACCCCGCAACCTTGAATAAGCTTCCAAAGACCTATAAAAGGTAGACATTCAATACATCATAATAATAATAATGTAAGAAGGAATCAAAATAGAAAGGAAAACTTACGCCTCTAATATACTTTTGATGGACAATGTGTTAGCTTTCTTATGCAAGGAGTATAAGAGAACTACAAGAGAACGATCAGGAACAATAACTAGCAATTGCCAATGACCCCTACAAGTTAGAATAATATTAATTAAAAGAAACTTTTAAACTAGTCATGAAGAATTAAAAAATTGTGTACTTATGCAAGTAAGGTGCTAAATAGACCTCTTTACCAGCTTTTTCAAACATTTCTATCAAATATTTTTGCACATCCTCTGATTTATTTCCTACACTTTGAATGATAACAGGATCAAGAAATCCATAGATAATAGCATTCCTTCTCTCGATGCAGAGGTGATGCAAATACCTTCAATATAAACAAATAATGTTAGAAAAAGTACATGAATGCAATATCATAGTATTTTCATGGTTTATGAAGGTGTACTTACAAATTCCAAACTTGTAGAACGGTTGTAGAGAGGAGATCATTACCAATGACAATTTCACAAATATCCCTATGACATACAAATAAAGTGGTGGTAGTAGCTTGCATGTGAGTTCAGGAGGCATATTTATCTCAATAGTTTTATTTCCCATTGTGACTACCGCTGCACCAAGTTGTTGGAGAGGCGACAATTGTGATTGTGGAGGTGTAACAATGTTTGTCTTCTTAGAAACGTCCTACATTTGACCACAAAATAAGGCTAATAATATATGCATCCAAATACAACAAATACATAAGTAACTAAGGCAAATATGGATAAAAATACTTACTAAAATTGGCTTTGCCAATCTGGCTGGCCAAATGATAAAATTTCCTGGAGCTTGTCGCACTGTTTGAATCTCCTCATTAGGCACAGGAACAAGGGCAGAAGAATCTTTAATATCTACAATCACCACTCGCAACATATCATCTTTAATAGCCTCGTGGTGTTGGAGCTATTTCATTTTCTTGACATCCATTAAATGCTTTTTTTAATTTACGAAAAGGATGGTTTGCACTAAGAAATCTTCGATGTCCAATGTAAACCGTTTTCTTTCCATGCTTTAGTTGATGATGACATGTGCCTTCTTCACATATAGGGCATGCTTTGTGACCCTTTGTGCTATACCCACTCAAATTACCATATGCTGGAAAGTCATTGATTGTACAAAATAACATGGCATGCAACTTAAAAGTGGAGCCTGTGTACCCGTCAAACACATCAACGCCTTCCTCCCACAACATTTTTAAATCTTCAACTAGCGGACTTAAATAAACATGAATGTCATTTCCTGGTTATCGTGGACCAGAAACCATTAAAGACAACATGACGTATTTACGTTTCATGCACAACCAAGGAGGTAAGTTGTAGATCACTAACATGACAGACCATGAGCTATGTCTACTACTCAAGTTATCGTACGGGTTCATTCCATCTGTAGCAAGTCCAAGCCTAAGGTTTCTTGGATCATTTCCAAAATATGGAAACATATAATCTATTGTCTGCCATTGACTACAATCAGCTGGATGCCTTATTTGACCATCTCTTTTACGTTATCTGCATGCCATCTAATGAGTTTTGCATCTTTGACATTGGCAAATAATCTTTTAAACCTTGGAATTATAGGAAGATACCACAACACCTTTGCTGGAACACCCTTCCTCACATCATCTTCGAAGTCACCATCTTTTTGCTTGTATCTTGATAACCCACAATGTGGACATTGATGTAACTTTTTATATTCCTTCCTATACAACACACAATTGTTCGGACAAGCATGAATCTTTTTATACTGCATACCCATTGGACATAATATATTTTTCACATCATAATTAGATGTTGGCATTGTGTTACCTTCAGGAAGAATGTCACTAACTAACTCAAGCAATTCGGTGAAACTCTTATCACTCCACCCATTTCTTGCCTTCACATTAAACAGTTTTAATATTGCCGACAATCGACTGTATTTAATGCACCCCGAATACAAAGGCATTTCTGCATCACTATACAAAGTTTCATACATATGTGATCTTGCAAAGACATCATCTCCAACATCACGAATCATTTGCTCCAAACCATCTTCCATAACGAAATCCACTTCTTCTGCTTCAGTTTGAGACACATGTGTTATTGGCACTTCTACTAATTCGCCATGCCATGTCCACTTGGTGTAGCTCCTTAGGAACCCATCACACAAAACATGCTCTCGTATTACTGCAATGGGTAGTCTTCGCTCGTTCAAGCAATTCACACATGGACAATAAAATCTTCCATTATTATCTACTACATTCCTCGTAGCAAATTCAATAAATTGTTCCACTCCTCTCTCATATTCTTCGGTTGTTCGTTTAGAATTTATCCAACTTCGATCCATATTAACGTTCTGTGCCAATGAACTGAAACCAAGAAAGTGGTGACACTTTAACGTTTATTTAACGTTAGGCTTTGTAGAAAGCTACAACGTAACAACACTATAAAGCTACAAATAAGAAAACTTATTTTTAAATTATGGGATGACATCTTTAAACAACATACTAATTCTATGCCTTGATTTCATCCTGATGTATGAAATTACCCTCTTCATGATGAAAAAACAAAGGATGTTGGGTTTTCTCTTTTCTTCACTAAGGACACAAGTAGAAAGCAAAAAAAGAGCATGAAAATGAATGAGAAGGGTATATAGGTAAATATAGAGCAATTGACCATTGAATTAAAATAAATAGAAAATTGGTTTGAAAAAAATGTAAAATACTAACTTAGATGCACTTTCAAAAGTTTTATTTTTCTAGTCAAACTTAAATAGAGATATTTTAAACATTGAAATAAAAAAGTTTTTTATTAAGATATTTTTAAATTTTAGGCTTAATTTAATAACAGAAACATATGATAAATTTTATAAAGGGCTTTTCTAGTATTGCTCTGTATCAAATAAAAATATTTAGTTAATCTGATATATATATTTTTTATTTGAATTAATGGTCAATATGTTTGTAACAACAAATCTATAATGAACCTAGTAAAATGTGATATAGTTTTAATTAACATATGATTAACTTTTTAGTGTTTTATTTATTGTAAATGTTAAATTATTCTCCTTTGTCATTAAAATACCATCTTTCTGTTTGTTTGTCTTAGTGTAGCATTTTTTACTGTAGCTACGTCACACCCATATTATATGGGTCTGACATTGGGTCGTTTTAGTTTTTAATATCCTTTAGGTACTTATTATTTAATTCTTTTGTTTCTTTTTGCTACATAAATGGTAGGAAGTGAAGGATGCAAGTTTTTACAATTTTATCTTTACGACACTTAACAGTATACATATGGAAATACCATTTCCTAATTTCCATTCTAATTTCTTGCTAATTTTGAATTTTTTTGGAAGATACTTAAATGCTTGTTTTTCACATTTTATTTTTGTTTTTTACAGTTACAATAGTTATAGGTCCACCTGAATGTTTTTTGTCATTGTATATAGCAAAAGATCAGATTGTGGAATTGTGACTTTATGTCTGGTGGTGGTGGATGGTATTATTGTTAAACATCTACTAACTTAAATTGATTAGCATATAACTTAAAAAAAAATCAATCAAGCCCTAAAAGAGTTATCAATGTGCTACATCCTTTCTAACTTCTGGCTTCTGTCACAAAGTTTGAAAATTTCCTTTTCCTACTACTCCAAAAGCAAGACAAATAAAACACAGAAAAATTAACAATTAAATCAATCTAGTTGTAGAGAACAAATGAAAAATCAATACAATGAATACCTCTGGAACCTTGGTTCATGGGAGACTATGTTAATCAGTATCTAAAAAATTTAATAATTAAAAAGGATTTGAAATAACAAGAGGGTCCCATAATTCAAATAACTGAACCCCCTCAAAGTTAAAAGACCCTCTGATTGCAACAAAAAACTGGACAGAACACACTTTTGAATAAACTGATCATAGGAAACCTTCAGATCATTCTCTAAAGGCTTAAGAAAATTTACAGTACAATAGTAAGTTTAAGAGAATTAGAATTCATGAAACAGACCAGAACTCCACATGGAGTCATCTAAAATTGTGACATTTACCAGCTAAAAATCTAGCTTTATTATGATCAATTTCTAGCTTTCCAATATTTTCCTGCAAGGCAACAAGTGCTCCAGCACAAAGGTTTCCTTTACTATTATTCAATGAGGTATTATAGACGCAATAAATTTCATATGAAAGAGACCATAAAATCAGTCCTCTAGAACTTTCATCAATAAGTTAGATAAAGGCCAAGAAATATAATGAATTGTAGGCAAACGGGAAGAAGAACAGAAAGCATACGTAAACTGAATCAGCAGCTTGGACAAGCCTGTTCACCGGAACACCAAGTGCCTGAAAAGCCACACTTTTTAGTTAGAATGTGTATGTTAGCAGGAAGGAGAAACAAAAAGCAAATAGGAAGCTAAAGATTAAAAGGTAGATATATAATTTAAGGCAATTGTCAATAAGAAAAGTGATAAGATTATGCCATTAAGTGGAAAGGCAGTGAAGGGATCTCCCACCTCTTCTTAACCCTAATCTCACTCCCTCCTTCAGGCAACAACCTCTTCCTCACATCACCACCGCCATTATACCTACCCGCCACCGTCCTACCCTAGTTCACCGTCTTCTTGTTACTCTCACACACTGATTTCACCTTCTCCCTCTCAAACATCTTCCTTGCTTGAATCTAACCCTAAACTACTGAACTTTCCTCTTTCTTCTTCACTCTCCCAACAATCTTCGCCCTCGATTCTTCGTCGATCTCCGGAAGCTTCTAGAAACATGATTTCCAACGACTCTGCATGGCGGCGGGCGTCGCCGCTTCCAGAGGTGTACGAAGCTTAACTCCGGCAGACTTTGGAGCTTTCAGTGGAGGCAGAAGCAGGGCTTTCAGTTCAGTGGCCTTCGCCTTCTCCTAACCTAGCTCTCTTTGTCTCTATAGCCTAAACCACAACCGAAATCGAAACCAACGAAACTTTAATTTACACTTACCCTAGCGATAGAATGATGTCACGCAGTGGTGTTCGGGGGTGCCAAGCTCGTAGCAGAGAACGTCAAGAAACGAGCTCCCTTGCGCGTTTAGAGAGGAAGAGAGTGAGAGGGAGTATGAAATTAGAAATAACGAGGGAGATGTGAAAATTAGAGAGACTTGATATATATTATGACAGATTTCTAAAAGTCAGTCATAATACACTAAAAATTTTCAGACACTATAACAGATATCTATATATACGATATAATAGATTTTGAAGTTATTTACAAGTTTGCAACCATATTTTATATTATAACATATATACAAAACTACGTAATAATATGTTTTCAACTTATTTACAAGTTTGCCACCGTATTTCATATTATGATTGATGTATAAAACTACGTCATAATATATATTAATTTTATTACGATTTTGCCACCGATCAACCTATTATGATGGATAATTTTTATCTGTTATAATAGGTTTGTCATAAAAAGGTATTTTTCCACTAGTGAACATTCCACATAAGTTGTGGCTAGTATGTTCTAGAATAATCTATGGGTCTATAAATACCCATGAACTCTACCATTTGAGGTATGTAGCCAACATCTATCATTTGTATGAACCAACATCTACTACAACTAAAGACAACTACAACACTTCTTCAAACTACTACTTCTACATTCAACTATCTCTACATTTTCTCTATCCCATCAACTACTCCTTTCACAACTTTAAAACACTAACAGTGGTACCAAAGCTACGTTCGGTCATCTACTGGGCGTAGATAAAATTTTCAAGTACCTCAAACAAAACTATAACTCATTCTACTACTCCCAAATATATTCTCAACAATGGCTACTACTAATCAAACATCATCAATTCAGTACCTATTTTCAAAGGAGAAAATTATGATTTTTGGAGTGTCAAAATGAAGACATTCTTCCGCTCTCAAGATTTATGGGATATCATAGAAGAGGGATTCACTATTCCGGAAGACACCTCTACTCTTACTGCAGCTCAAAAGAAGGAGTTGAAAGAAAACAAGCAGAAGGATTCAAGGGCTTTATTTGTTCTTCAACAAGCAGTTGATGACACAATTTTTCCAAGGATAATTGGTGCCCCAAGTGCAAAACAAGCTTGGAACACAATACAAGAGGAGTTTCAAGGAAGTGACGAGGTACGCAATATTAAACTTCATTCTCTAAGACGAGAGTTTGAATTATTAAGAATGAAAGAATCTGAGACCATTAAGGACTACTATTCTAGAAGAAAAGAAATAGTTAGTCAGATGAGAGCCTATGGGGAAAATATTCTTGACAAAAAGATCGTTGAGAAAATTTTTATTTCTATTCCCCAAAAGTATGATGCAATCGCAACCGCGATTGAACAAACAAAAGATTTGGCTACATTGTCAGTCACACAACTAATGGGCTCTCTTGAAGCTTATGAACAAAGATTGAAAAGGCATGAAGAAGACTCGGTTGAAAATGCCTTTCAATCAAAACTAAAATTACGGTCTCAGAATAAAGAATATGAAGGAAATAAAAGTAGAGAAGAAATTTCTAGAAATAAAGAAAATCCTAGAAGCTTCTCTATGACTCGTCAAGAAAAATACCCTCCATGTGGCATATGTAAAAAGACAAGTCACTTGGAAAAAGATTGTTGGCATCATGGAAAACCTCAATGCAAGTACTGCAAGAAGTTTGGTCACATAGAGAAGTATTGTCGTAGTAAAAATAGACATCAAGCAAACTTTGCTGAAGAAGATAATCAGGAGAAACTCTTATTCTATGCCAATCAAGAATCTCCTAGTAGAGAAGGAAGTTGGTACTTGGATAGTGGATGCAACAATCACATGGCGAAAGATCAAAGCATCTTCAAAGACATTGATAAATCTGTCAATGTCAAAGTTCGGCTAGGAAATGGCACCACAGTGGAGTCTCAAGGCAAAGGAACTGTCATGGTGCAGACAAAGAAAGGTACTAAATTCATCAAAGACGTTTTACTAGTTCCAAATCTTAAAGAAAATCTTTTAAGTATTGGCCAAATGATGGAGAATGGATATTCTCTTCATTTTGAGAAAGATACATGCAAAATTTATGATAATAAAATGATAGAAATTGGCCAAGTAAAAATGGAGAAGAGAAATAAAAGCTTTCCTATAAGCTTCAAACCTGGAACTAATATTGCCATGAAGGTAGAAGTTGATGACTCATGGCTTTGGCATATGAGATTTGGCCACTTCAACACACATGCCTTAAAGCTTCTATATACGAAAAACATGTTGAGAGATCTTCCATGCTTGAAGGAGAATAATGAATCATGTGAAGGATGTCTCCTCGGAAAACAACATCGATTACCATTCTCGACAGACAAAGCATGGAGAGCAAAAGACTTATTGGAGTTGATTCATACCGATGTTTGCGGACCGATGAGAACACCTTCACATCATAACAACAGGTATTTCATCCTCTTCATTGATGACTTCTCTAGAATGACATGGGTCTATTTCTTAAAGGAAAAGTCAGAAGTTTTTGGAGTATTCAAGAAATTCAAGGCCCTTGTTGAGAAGCAAAGTGGAAAACAGCTAAAAATACTTAGAAGTGATCGTGGCAAGGAGTACACATCTCGCGAGTTTGACAAATTCTGTGAAGATGAAGGCATAGAGCGACAACTTACAGTCGCATATTGGTAAGCGACGGTTCGAGGCACATCAGCGAGAAGGAGGAAATCGAAGATTCGCTTGAGCTGAAGTACCGAGAAGCAGTTGAAGAAACGATTTGGAGGTTTGTTCGGTGGAAAACCTAGGATTGGAGGTTTGTTCGGTGGTAAACCTAGGGTTTGATGCGGAAGCGGATTTGAACGGTGGTGAAGTGATTTTAGTCGGCGAGAAGGTAACTAATCGGTGGAAAATGATTTACGGGGAGGTCTGCGGGAATGATGCGGTTCGTGGTGGAAGAGACACATCGAGAGAGAACGTAGGGGAAGGTTTCGCGAAATGAAGATGTGGTATTGTGCTGACGGAACTCGCAAGGGAATAAGGCACGCGTGGCAGTAGATCTGATGCAAGCCACGAGGAAGCTATCAATTGGTGAGAGTGGCGTGAGATGGATGGTGTGGAGGAGAGAGAATCTGATAATGGAAAATGAGAGAATGATAACGTGAGATGGAAGGTGGCTAGAGGAGATCCTTTGGGATTCTCTAACTTGACTTTCAAGGGAATTAAATTCTGGAGTTCTCTGTACAGAAAGTTTAATTCATTATTCTCAAAAGTACCTTACAAGAGGTGGTGGCATGTCTATATATAGGACTAAAAGTCCCTCCTATCTAGCACATGCCTAACACCTTTTATACATGTTTTTAATAAAAGTAAAAGAAATACTACACTAAACCAATTAGCCTTGGTCCCCGCGTATCATCCCCTCTCCCTTGGAAAGGATTTGTCCTCAAATCTGATGGTGCTTTTGAAGACTTATTTCTGTTAGCTTCATAAGGGTTCCTCCTGGGTCAAAGATCCATCTGCAATAAACATCAAACATATCTCTAATTAGTTTTCTTTGACCCAATAAGATATATAAAAGAATATGTGTAGAAGAAGGTTTCCAAATTTTGAAATTTTTAATTTTAATATAACAAAGAAACCTTTCTTCATTTGAAATCTTATTTGTATCTTGAGTTATTGGTAACCATAAAGGTAACCATAACCCAAGTTGGAACTTTGCATGTGTTGAAAGTGAAGACATTTTTAAAGATGGAGTGGCCAATTCTTTGAAAGAAAAGTGAAATTTGGAAAATTCAAATATAAATGGATAAAAGTTAGAGAATAGAAAACCTCCCCTTAAGAATCTAGTTTCTAGGGTAGGAGGAGATGTTGCCTTTAGTTGCCTTTTCTTTTCTTCCATTTCTATTCTTTCAACTTCTTCCTTTTCTCTTCTTTGTGCTTCTTTTCTCTCTTTCTCTCTTCTTTCATCTTCTTCTTTTCTTTCTCTTTCTTCCTCTTTTCTTCTCTTGTTTTCTTCTTCTTCTCTTTTCTCTTGCTCTCTTCTTTTCTCTTCTTCTCTTTTCTCTCTTTCTTTTTTCTCTCTTACTTCTTGCTTTTGTTTTTCTCTTTTTAATCTCTCAATTCTATATTTGCTTGTTTCTTCCCATAGCCTCTTAAGTTTTTCTAGAAACTCACTTTCCCTACGAGAGAACCCACTTAAATTTTGAATGAATGACTCTCCTTCTCTAATAAGCTCTCTCATAAGTTTTATGTTTCTTTCAATTTCTCGAGGCACAAACTTTCTTCTCATACAAGCTTTCAATTCATTCCAATCATGAATGGGATATTGTCTACCTATCTCAACATGATATTGTCTATCATCCCACCACTCTCTTGCATGCTTTTTAAAACTAGAAGTGTAAAGACTAAGAATATAAGATTCATTATCTCTAGAATAGAAGGATTCATATTTACTTTTTCTCACCATGAATGAATGCATGTCATTAATTTCCTTTTCCCAAGCTAGGTATGTTAACGCACCAATATCATCACCAAAGAATGGAATATTTTCACTAGCTTGTTTATACAAATCATCTTCAATCCTATCAAATTCATAAGATGAACAAGACTTCCTTCTAGCTTTATCATGTTCTCTTTTGATGCCTTTGTAACTAAGTTGCTTATCAACATTAAAATTCCTAGAAGACCTGTATGAATAACAAAACATCTTTGTTTCTAAAAGTTTTTCTAGTGTAAAAGATCTACAAGATTCACACTTAGACAAGTCCCAGGTAAGAGAGGTGAGTCATGAAGACTGCTTAAGTACCAAGTCTTGCCTTGCCAGAAATGTCTTAGGTTACTACTAGTTATCCTTTAAACTAAAATCACTTTTAAAATCAAAGAACACAACTCACAAACAATCACAACAATTAAACACTAAAAGACGAGACTTTTCGGACTCTAATGTGACAAGGCTTAGAGTTTAATCCCTTTTAGCCTAAATCACCCTAAACGTAAGACACTAAAATTTAAACACAAACAAGAAAAGTTTTGCCAAGAGTTGAAAGAGCACCAAGGACTCTTCCAAGACACTTGGACTTTGAATGGCCTTTTACAATGAAATTTAAGAAAACTAACACAAAAAGCCTATTACACATAAAAATGAAGAAAACAATTACAAAGGATGCAAACAGCTGTCACGGTCTGGTCCAAACATTTCATTACTGCATGTCTTTTCTTCAAATCCTTTATACGCACTTAGACTTATTGCTTCTGGACAACTTTGGGGTCTTCTAGTTCTTGGGTTCAACTCTTTCTTGGGCTTGTACACTTGATGCAGAGAAAGGCTCCTATTGACTGTCCATTTCAATGTGTGTTGCACACAGAAAACCTGCACAGATATTCAGACCAACATCAACAATTCACACATTACAAGTAATTACAAACCATGACAAAAACAGTTTAATCAAAACATAATCCATTTAAGGTAAAAGAAACTCCCTTCAGTTCAAAGCTTCCACATGAAGTGCTTAGGTTGCTGTTTTCTTAGTAAACTTCTGCTCAAACTAAACTCTCAAACATCAACTCTGCACACATAAATCTAAACAAAATCCAGCAACAAAATCCAGCAAGTGCAAATGGACAGTGAATTAAATTCAGATTGGATGTAATTCCATGCAGAAACTATCCACCTAATTAATTCAGTCACCAAGTCAGAACTGGAATTTAGGTGCTTTAATCACTTCTTAAAACTGGATGATACATTGGCAATTAAAACCAGATTGATGCACAACTGATTATGACAAGAGCAGCCTTTTCAGAAAAATCAGTGAGTTACACTGGGTAGAAACAATGGACCAAACTAGTCAAGAACAATGTCCTAAACTAATTCAGAAATCAGTGGACCATGCTAATCAAATCAATGGACAGAGTAATGTGAGGCAAATCAGAAATTGGCAATTTTAAAACCGTGTTCTTGCAATTCCAGAAATGCTCATAAAACAATCAGCACATTATTTGCAATTCCTATGCATCTACCAAGTTCCCATAGGTCTTTATCAAATCAGAATCAACATTCAACATGCCCAATTAAACCATAAAATCAACAATTCATTTTCAAAACAGTGATTACAACAATGAATTCAGCAAGCAATGTTGGAACTAAAATGAATGCAATGACAGTTTAAAGATTCACAAGCACAAATAGCATCTCCAGGAAATCAATAATCAATTAAAACAACACTGATTGCAGTTGCAGTTGCAACAAATCACAACTGCTCCAATCTAATTAATCCAAGTTCTTTTCCTGCACAATGAACACAATCAACAAATGGTTAAATGAAACTGAACTCTCTTGCAAATGCCAAGGAATTTAGGCTAAATTAGCCTTACTAAGCTCACAACACTGAGATTTCTCTTTAAAAATTTAAAACACTCAAATGAAAAGTTTAAAAGAGAAATTTTCAGTCTAGGCCAGAGAATCCTGTGGATCACCACCACCTAATATGCTACCATTCACACTTACCTTCTTTCAAATCCCAAAAACCAGAATGGAATCAGATTTCTCAAAATCAGGGAAATGATTAGGCTAAGGCAAAGTGATAGACAAACAGGACAACCACTCAAACAGCAGAGCAGACTCTAACCAAGGAAACTTTAGACCAGATGAAATAAGCAATTAAAAGCTTCAATTAAAGATTGGCCGAATAGAGTTCACATGCATTGTAGACAAAACTAGATAACCAACAAAGACAAGTAAGAAACAAAGCTATCAAAAAGGAAAGCACTCAAAAATGAACCTAAGAATTGCTCTAGAAGGGATTAAGAAAGCAAGAAAAACAAGCAAGTTAGGGCAGAAACAGTTAAATGACTCAAGTACTGAATTTTACAAAAGCGTTTGATAAAATGCCCCAACAAATTAGTTCATAACTGATAATGTTTTCAGTTTCTGATTTTGGAGCTTCACTTATTTGGATTGTACAAGGTCTGAATGCTTTTTAAACTTGTATAGATATTCTTTTTCACCTGTTTTGATTTCATTCAACAGACCCTAGCTCTTACTACAATCCAACTGATACACAAATCAAAATTTCAGTACTGCACTATACTTGCTTCATAAAAAAAATTGACTTAAAATGGTGGTTTCAAAGGTGAAAAACGCACAAAGGCTGATATAACTCGAATTAACTATCTCAACATGTTTAAAACTTCAAAACAAACTTGTTTTGCATTAAAATTGGATGTAGAACATAGTAATTCGAAAATTGAACTTGCAATAGCCAATTATGCAATCAAACAGGTCAACCACACCACCAGTTTTAAGTTTCATTGAGTCAATTGACAAATTATTGATGAAAATGACTTTAAAAATAGCAATTGGAAACTTGAACAAGACACGAGGAAGTTAATGTAAGATTTCCAGCAAGATCTATATGCCAGAACAGACTGTAAAACAAAAACTAGACTCAAACAAGACAATGCAGATCGGTCAACTGCAACTTTGATACTGTTGGCGTTTCCACAAGATGCCACCAAGCTATTTGCTTCAGCAATTCATGGCTTAAGTGATGTGCACCTGATACGAACTCATTCAAGCATTTTATCACCAAAATAATATGTATTGGCCATGACAATAAACGCAAATCAAAATACACATCAACAGTACGTTAAATCTGAGATTACGGTCACTTTTGCATGCACCCGAGCTCACAATGAATGTATCATAGCTCATATGGTGTATAGCCACTGATCATATATTCCAGAATCTCAGAAAAAAAACTCAACACAGCTTTGAACACAAAATTTATGACATTTTAAGTAATTAAACATGACTGTAAACATGACAGAATATGATTCAGCAATGAAAATGACTCAACAAAAATTTGGACCGATTAAGATGATGAAAGACACAACCAAAACAAGGTTAGCATACAAGAAATGACTCAAGCAGAAACCTAATGAACAGATCAAGACCAAAAACACATGAATCAACACAAGACAGAGAAGGAATCATAATGAACAACACGAATATTGAAGAGATTCAACACGAATGAATAAGATCAAGACAGAATCGAAACAACTCGTGAATTTCATTACAACGCAAGAAACTTAAACTCAGATCAGAGACGCGAATCAATGGAGAGATACTTAGCTTTCGAAGCGCGGAGAACCTGGCTTTGATACCCCATGGTAAGCGACGGTTCGAGGCACATCAACGAGAAGGAGGAAATCGAAGATTCGCTTGAGCTGAAGTACCGAGAAGCAGTTGAAGAAACGATTTGGAGGTTTGTTCGGTGGAAAACCTAGGATTGGAGGTTTGTTCGGTGGGAAACCTAGGGTTTGATGCGGAAGCGAATTTGAACGGTGGTGAAGTGATTTTAGTCGGCGAGAAGGTAACTAATTGGTGGAAAATGATTTACGGGGAGGTCTGCGGGAACGATGCGGTTCGTGGTGGAGGAGACACATCGAGAGAGAACGTAGGGGAAGGTTTCGCGAAATGAAGATGTGGTATTGTGCTGACGGAACTCGCGAGGGAATAAGGCACGCGTGGCAGTAGATCTGATGCAAGCCACGAGGAAGCTATCAATTGGTGAGAGTGGCGTGAGATGGATGGTGTGGAGGAGAGAGAATCTGATAATGGAAAATGAGAGAATGATAACGTGAGATGGAAAGTGGCTAGAGGAGATCCTTTGGGATTCTCTAACTTGACTTTCAAGGGAATTAAATTCTGGAGTTCTCTCTACAGAAAGTTTAATTCATTATTCTCAAAAGTACCTTACAAGAGGTGGTGGCATGTCTATATATAGGACTAAAAGTCCCTCCTATCTAGCACATGCCTAACACCTTTTACACATGTTTTTAATAAAAGTAAAAGAAATACTACACTAAACCAATTAGCCTTGGTCCCCGCGTATCACATATACTCCACAACAAAATGGCGTGTCAGAGAGAAAGAATCGCACAGTTATGGAGATGGCAAGATCAATGCTGAAAGAGAAAAGTATGCCTAACAGTTTTTGGGCTGAAGCAGTCTACACTGCAGTTTATATTCTAAACAGATGTCCAACTAAAGCAGTCCAAGACAAGACTCCTATTGAAGCTTGAAGTGGGAGAAAGCCATCAGCTAAACACCTACGAGTATTTGGGTCTATTTGCTACATACATGTTCCTGATCAAAGGAGGCACAAGCTTGAAGACAAAACTATACAAGGAATATTTTTGGGATATACTATCGAGTTTAGAACCTACAAACAAAAAAGCTCATCATCAGTCGAGATGTTGAAGTTGATGAAAATGCTTCTTGGAATTGGGAAGAAGAAAAAGTTGTTAAAAGCAACATTCTACTTCCAGTGCAACAATCTCAAGAAGAAACTCAAGAAGAGGAAGAAAATTCAGGTACGCTTTCTCCACCTACACAACAAGATTCTTCACCTGAATCTAGTCCAAAAAGAGTAAGATCTTTGATAGACATATATGAAACTTGCAATATGGCCATGATTCAACCTAACTGTTATGAAGAAGCATCAAAGCTGAACTATGGTCAAGTCAATGGAAGAAAAAGATCAAATTGAAGACACTACTGGAAAAACGCAATTTACAGACGGCATATTACCGAAGGCTTTGAAGCCCTCGGTACTGAGATGATTAGCGAAGGCTTGTAAGCCCTCGGTAACATTCTCTCTAATTTAAGTCTCAGATTGGAATTTTTGTTCCCCAGTTTCATTTTCTTCACGCTTCATCGTTTTCTCCAAATTTTTCGATTTCTCTCCCCTTTGTTCTCTTCTCTGAAGCTTCCCCCTTCCCTTCCCTATTTTGCTCGTGCCCTCCAATGTACCCTCCAATATTGAGCGATTCTGGGACAAGTGAGGGTTGGTTGGTTGACACTGGTTTGGGGATTCTTTGGCTGGGATTGAAGATGACGGTTTGGGGTTCTAAGCCTAGGTTCGCTGAGGCCGGTTTGGTGGTTTTACGGTTGGGTTGGTTGACGCCGATTTGGGGGTTTTGCGGCTGGGTTCGTTGACGCAGGTTTCGGGGTTCGTGGGAGATGTCCGGAACGCGGCGGCAACGACAGTCTCACTGAAGGTTGGTAGATCTGGAGCGAATAGCATTGCGATGGTGATGGAAGTAGCAAGACGCGCTACGACTGTTTTTGTGGTGGCTCTGCCGGTCTGCGAAGGGGACAAGAGTGTGTGGATGTGAAACTGTACGTTTGTTATAATTAATTATGAAATAAAAATGAAATTGACTTTGCATATGTATGAGTTAAAAGTAAAAATTTGGAATTGGAGTCTGAGATTGAGATTGAGATTGAGTTTGAGTTTGCACTTGAAAGAATGGGAGTTCAGCAAAAGCTCATTTCTTTCTTCTTTCATTCTTCTCTTGTATTCATCATGATTCCTTCAAAATCTTCAAGTATCTATATTATATGATTGATTTAATATAATATTGTATGATGTAGTGATTCATTACATGGAGAAAATATTGAACGAATAAATGGTGCTCTTTAAGTGATTTTGTCTTGAAGCATGGTTAGAAAATGTTATTGTATTTTGTACTTTAAAATGAATAGAAACTGGGACTTGTGTGAAATTTACATACTGGTCAATATTTGATGAGTATACTGTGTGCTTTTTTAATCCATATCACACCCTTTTGAAGTTCCAAATGTAAGACCAGTAAGTAATCTTATTTACGAGATCCCAGAGTCTGTGTTTGGAATACATTTAGATAAAATTATGTGCTTCTGAATATTTTGGATGCCTTTATAAGGCTTTCTGTTGAGCTGTGAGACTTAAGCACGTTTTCATAGATTGATAAAATTTGAATAACTGTAGATATTATGATCATCGTTTGGCATTTCCTTTGCTTTTAAAACTTCATATCACGCAAGCTTGATTTTTTCAGTTTCTAGTGTATCGGGTTAGGATTTGTAGTCTTGCTTTTCTATGATGGGTCTTGGTCGTGGCTGTTTGTTTATAATATCATAGCTTATGACACATTCCTTGTATCTTCATAGATTGTTAATAAGGGATGTTAGTTTCTCAGTTTCCTGTTTTATATTTAAATTCTTCACAAAACTGCTGCTTTAAACGGGTTGTTGTTAATTTCAATGGACATTTGCTTCTGTTATTAACATAATTTTATTTATTATATTTCAGACCATGGCCAAATCTTTTGAGGTTACTGAGTTACCAGGTACATGAAGTTATGAATTTTATTTAATCCATTTGTTTTGTATAACTAGCTCTTGATGCATTTTCTAAAAACCACTAGAGCTCTTATGCAACATGATTTTGCAGTTAGATCAGCCAAGTTTATTGCACGCAGACAATGGGTTGTTGCCGGAGCTGATGATATGTTTATTCGTGTATATAATTATAACACGATGGATAAGGTCAAAGTATTTGAAGCACATACTGATTACAACTGTTTTCTTCTTTTCCAGATTTGGAATCTTGGCTCACCTGACCCTAATTTTACATTGGATGCGCATCAGAAAGGAGTAAATTGTGTTGATTATTTTACAGGTGGTGACAAACCATATCTAATCACTGGTTCTGATGATCAAACTGCCAAGGTTTTGTTTTAATATTTGTTTTTGTTTGTTTGCTTCTTTGATTTATCTGTTTATGCAATTATATACATACATATATGCATATAACATATGAAGAGGAATAACAGTTGAAACTTACGAAACAGGTATGGGATTATCAGACCAAAGGTTGTGTCCAGACCCTAGATGGTCGCACACACAATGTATCTGCTGTATGCTTCCATCCTGAACTTCCTATAATCATTACTGGTTCTGAAGATGGTACAGTACGCATATGGCACTCCACAACTTATAGGTAAAGTGGAATGCACAGATTACTGAGTTATGAGGTTTAATATTATGCTTATTGCATTTGTCACTTTCCTCTAGATTTTTTTTCTTCAATAGTCATCACTTGTGTTGGAAGTTGGATTATTTGTTTATGGTTGACTTTTGACCTTAGAGAATAAAACTTATATGGGTCTGCCTTTTTGTTTATTCTGTTTGTATAAGCACATAAAAAGAGTGGAAAGGTTTATTTTGGTGACTATAATGTCTAGATGTGATTTAAAATTAAGATAGCACATATTGAGATTGATAGGACATATTCAGGTGTCTGGTTTTAAGTTGTTGCTATATTTATTGGAAGTATATTTTCAAAAAAATTTTTATGGTTTGATCTGCTTGCAGGCTGGAAAACACATTAAACTATGGCCTTGAAAGAGTCTGGGCTATTGGATACTTGAAGGGTTCACGTCGGTGAGCTTTTTTGTGGATAATTTTTGTGCAATTTCTTAATAAATTTTTTTATGCCCTTGAACAGTGTGAGTGGGAGATTGCTGTGGCAAATTGAGCCTGTATTATGAAGTTTCCTTGCCTTTACTCTTTTTTCATAACCAAAATTATTGGGTGCGTTCAAACAGAGTTGTGATTGGCTATGATGAAGGAACAATTATGGTCAAACTTGGTCAAGAGGTACTTGTGGCTAGCATGGACAACAGCGGAAAAATTATTTGGGCTAAGCATAATGAAATTCAGACTGTCAATATAAAAGGTGTAGGAGCAGATGTTGAGGTGTGAACTCTATAATAAAATTTTGGCTGATTAATTTGCTAGCATGAACTGTCAAGTTCTCTTTATTTTTAGTGACATGTGCAAGTACTATGCTTCTTAGATTGCTGAGGGAGAAAGGTTACCTTTAGCTGTTAAGGAGTTGGGCACATGTGATCTCTATCCCCAAGTGAGTTAATATGCTTTTTATATTTTGTTTCATTATATATATATATTTCTTAAAATTGTGTAATTTGCAAAATTTATGAGTTAGAAAATGACAGATGTTAGAAATTGGAAAAGAAGAAAATGAAACTGGTTCATAGAGACATTTATTGATGTTTTAGAATCCATTAGTTAGAAAAAATAAGTACATGAAGACACTTGAAGGGAACAAAATGAAATTGGTCCAAAAACTTTAAACTATTGATTGTCCTATTTGAATACATTTTGAGTTAGAAAATTAAGAATGTTAGAAAACAAAGAAAAAAATGAAAGTGGTCCAATTTCATTACGGTATCATAATCCTAATCAAATCCATTTTATAAGTTATTAGAAAACTATGATTATCAGCAATTTCAGTCAAAATAATATTTTCAAAATTTTTGCAAACCAGGAGTATTGCAAAGAGATGGAGAAATATTCCAAGTACAAGTATTAAAGTCCCAATCGTGAGCAACCTTAGGAGTAAGTTTAACTCTTTTACTGTTAGGGACACCAACAAGCATAGAGATACATCTATCTTTCAAGAAACCAAATATCATTACAAAATATAATTTGGTCTGTCCGAAAACTATGTTCTGAAACCAAATATCATTACAAAATATAATTTCAAGACAAATTTTCTATTTTTAATTATTTTTGCTCTAATGCAAAATTTGGCAAATTCAGAAAGTAGCATTTGTACATGATTTAGCAAATTAGACATTTTGGTACATTTACATTGACCTCATCATCGGCATTTTTCTCATGTTTCATGAATCATTAATCATGAAACATCATGTTACATAAAGATTGAGCAACATATAAGATTAAATTCCATCCCCGTTTAGAACTTGTTTATATACCAATATGTAGTGGCAGGCGTTGAGATGCAAAATTTAGGGTGTTTGGTTACATAATTGATTTAGTCACAGGTAAGCTTGAACTGAAGTATTATATGTTTTAAACTTAAATTTGAGATAAAGTGGGACATAATTTTCTCAACTCAATACAAAAGCTACATTTTTGGTTCTTTTGCTGTTTTACTTTGTAGAGCTTTAGTTTAGATATATATGCATCACATTCTGCAGCAGTCCAACGCTCTGTTTTTTTTTTCGTCCTTCGGAAATTACCGAAGGCTTTTGCCCTTCGCTAATTACCGAAGGCTTTTGGCCCTCGGTAATTACCGAAGGGCGAAAGCTCTCGGTAAATGTTAGCGACAAGGGATTTACCGAGGGCTTTTTGGCCGTCGATAAGCCTTCGGTAATTACCTTTTACCGACGGTTTTGGGCTGTTTCCGAGGGCTTCTGGCCTTCGGTAATGCCCTTCTTTTTTGTAGTGAGATATGTTACCAAGACCAAGACTTGAACTACTATGCACAATGTTTGGAGTTACCGAATTTGCATTAAGGAGGAGTATTAAAGAGTAATGCAAATTCTAGAAGAATGTAGAAGCTCCTTAGATAGAAGAATTGAAATGCAATACAAGTTCTAGAATATTCTAGAAAAACCTAAGATATGAAGAAAAATAAAAAATATTCTACATAGGTAAAAATCTAGAACATTATCCACATAAGTTGTGGCTAGTATGTTCTAGAATAATCTATGGGTCTATAAATACCCATGAACTCTACCATTTGAGGTATGTAGCCAACATCTATAATTTGTATGAACCAACATCTACTACAACTAAAGACAACTACAACACTTCTTCAAATTACTACTTCTACATTCAACTATCTCTACATTTTCTCTATCCCATCAACTACTCCTTTCACAACCTTAAAATACTAACAGTATCAAATTAGGTTTTACTGTTTTTAGTTTTTTAAGTTACCAAATCAGTAACTTTAGTCATGTTAATGCGTGTTTCCAAAGTGTATCAAAATTATTTCTTAAGATATAGTCTGTACTGATTTAAGATATTCTTCTTTAGCGAATTAGACATACATGACAATATAATTTCAGTGTGAAATTTATCTTATTATCATCTTTCTCTTTCAAATATATCGGATTAACCTTCAAATATTAATATTGATCATAAAGTACACTAGTAGAAAAATGACATTTTATAACAAACCTATTATGACGGACAAAAATTATCAATCATAATAGGGAGATATTATAACGTAGTTTCTTAAATCAGTTATAATATGAGACGCGGTGGCAAACTTGTAAATAAGTTTAAGACATATTATAACGTAGTTTTGAAAATCAGTTATAATATGAAAAGCGGTGGCAAACTTGTAAATAAGTTGAAAACCTATTATTGATGTATTATAACGGATTTTTAGAAATCAGTTATAATATCTCACTATCCCTCTCACTCTCGTTCCTCTTTTTACGTTGCCTCTCACTCTCATTCCTCTCTTCACGTTCCCTCTCACTCTCATTCCTCTCTTCCTCTTCGTCTCATTCCTCTCTTCACGTTCTCTCTCAGTCTCATTCCTCTCACGCAGTGGCTCTTCGTCTCATTCCTCTCTTCACGTTCCCTCTCACTCTCATTCCTCTCACGCAGTGGCTCCGCTGCCTCTTTCCTTTCACGCAGTGGCTCCGGTGCCTCTTTCCTCTCACGCAGTGGCTCCGCTGCCTCTTCCTCAAAATCTCTGAAGTCTAACCAAGTAGGTTTTATGTTTTTCCCTAATTTGTTATGTTTTTCTTCTATTAATTTCACTAATTTCTTAGATTGGTAGGGATTGTGTTTCGTTTGGTGGAGAAATTAGCGGCGTTAACACGAGAGAGAGGTGGAGGAGGGAGCCTTATCCACAGCGGTGATTGGAGAATTTTGAAGGTAATTATAGTTCACATTCTTCTCTGTAACACTTTTCCCCTCTTTTTATCCTGTTAATTTAGTTTTCATTGATTCTTGAAGAACAAAAAATCGTGTTTTAAGTCTCGTGTGTATTGGGCATAGTAATGTTGAACTGTATTCTTCCATTATCTCTGCTACTCTTTCTCTCAAGTGTCCATGCTTAAATCAATTTGCTCACTCCCTATTTATTTCCTCTTACATTTCTTAGAATAAGCCAATTTTATGTAGTACTCAACGAGGATTAATGATTACGTAATTATTGGTATGTAACGATGAAGTTATTTATATGTTTTGAGACAGTTGAATTTAGAAGAAGGAAAATATGGTTTCCTGAAAAGTGGGAGATAAATATGGTATATATGTGTGTGATGGATTTGTTTTACACAGATAGAATAAGGCTAAGGCAGTGTGAGTGTGAAAATGTGAATATTGTAGACAAGCACATAGGACAGGGATTCTCTTAAAAGAAAAAGTGAGTCTGATGGATGTCCATAGAAAGAAGCAAAAAGAATAGTATATATCCATAGCAGAAAGAAACAAGAGAGAAAAGAAAGAAGAAAACAAAAATGAAGGGTAAGTGTAAGCAGAGACAGAAGCTAATTGGGATGGAAAGTTAAGGTGGATGGAATGGAACTTGGGCTTTCGCACTTGGTGCGGTTGATGTGTTTTCCCTTTTCAACTTCTTGTAAGTACATGTCTCTAGCTTTGAGAGACAAGAAGACCCCACAAGATGAAAGATGGTAGAGAGTAAAGGGAAAGATATGTTCGCACATACACCTCACCAAAATCAGAAAGCAGGAGCACCCGCAGCTAAATCAGACTTTTCGTTTTTGTTATATATACATTACCTCCTAATCTTTTGTTTAAAACACACCCTCATATTTCAAACCACATTATCATACAGGACAAAAAGGTGAAGGTGTGAGTGAGTCTCAATGGTCAAGACAATTTGACCGAGGCTGGTCCTTCTCTGATTCTGGAATGATACAGATCACAGAATAAAGTTGGTGCCTTTGATTGATGAGCACGACTAGATACCACTACACATATGCACCATAATGCACTGTTGATGGGGTCTTTCTTTACCCTTCTGGGATTTCTCTTCTATGCATAATATAATATTGTCTAATGCATATAGTTACTTTACAGAAAATTTCTTCTACAATATTTATTGGCTAAGTTGCATGCAGTGTGAGCAGAGAGTTAGACGTATGTGGGATACCCAATGATTATTTTAATATTTTTTGTTGTACACTTTTTAAAAAATATTTAAAGCAGAAATATGTAATATAGAAAGTTGATTTTGGATTCTTTTTAGAATGACTCTGCAAACTGTCACTCTAAGAAAACTACATATATTTCTGTAGTTTCTTTCTTTCTCTCTTATTTTCTGCATTTTTTAGGAGGTGGTCTTCTATAAGAGTCTTGGACCTTCATCTATGGTGGAAAATTTGTAGAGTCTAGGTTCGTTGTATATACCAACAAAATCCTGTATACAGTGATTAGGATAAGGGTATTTGTTTATTTTTTTGGTCTAGATAATTCAGGTGTGGTGTGCAGTTTCGACACATGGATTCCATCACGTACCTCTTGTTTTCTCTACCTTTGACAATCCTCACTGTAAGTTTTTTATTAACTTGTAATTTGTCTATTGTATGTGTAGGATTGATGAAAGAGATGTTTTGAGTCAACTTGTTGAGAAAGCCCTTCAATGCAAATCTTTCTTGAAAGAAATTGTAATCCTTGCATCAGCTAATGTTGATCAAGATATTTGCATAATTTCTGAAAAATTGGCCACTGTTGTAAAGGCATGTATTTATTTATTTATTTTTATCTAGTTCTTGTATTATATCACTTAACTGGAACATGGTTGTTACAATTGAGTTAAAATGGTACGCAAGTGCATAAAATAATGCCAGGGACTTTAATGCATAATAAAAAATCAAAAGGAGATTCATGATGTATAATGTAGCTTTAAACGCAGGATGTGAAGTCAAATGTCCATACCCTTTATCATGATATCGCAACACGCAAACAGAAAATAAGGTGCATTCCACGATAGCTGTGCTATTGTAAAATATGTTTTAAGATATTTTTAGGAAGTAAACTTTTAAGACTATAAACTTTAAAGTGTAGATTTAAATATGATTACATATATTCTTATCTCTTATTACGTAAAATTGTAATTAGTGGTTTCTCTTATTAATACAGGCTAGCAACTATGATCAGCACGATACTTGTGATCTTGAGCTTACTTTGGCAAAATTCTTGTGGAAAGCTCAAGTCAATAGAATATTAAATGGTGTACCAAAGCCCACTGTCCAGCGTATTCAGAAGCATCTGAAGGAGGTATCTGCTGTTGCCTTGGTTTATATTGTTTTTTGGCATTCATTGAAAAACCAAGATGCCCCTTTTTTATCAGTACTGTTCACTTTTCTGCTTTTATAAAATGTCTTGCCAATATAAACAATTTTAAACGTACTGAAATGTCCGAGTGCATGATAGGGGCATATCACCTGAAGATCACTATATGTTGAAAATTTCAAATGTGAATAGCTTAGGTTTGCAGTGGACAGAACTAGCCAAAAAGGTTATTCTTTTTCCTTTGGTGATTCTTCTCTGTACTTTATTACTCTAGCTGACTTTTGATTTTAAATATGAACAGGTGGCATCGGATTACTATATGTTGAAAATTTCAAATGTGAATAGCTTTGGTTTGCAGTGGACAGAACTAGCCAAAAAGGTTATTCTTTTTCCTTTGGTGATTCTTCTCTGTACTTTATTACTCTAGCTGACTTTTGATTTTAAATATGAACAGGTGGCATCGGATTATGGAAGCTCATTCAAGGTTGCGGGGTGTTCCATCTATTTCTAGGAAGAAGATGCAAATAATCACACCTAATGTAAGAGAGAAGTTCACCTTCTTTGTTTTGTGTTTTGTGATTGTTATTTTTATGAGGAATTGGTTGTGTTGTTCGTTTTGTGAAATTTGGTTTAGCAAAATATACAGAGCTACCACTACAAGAAAAATCATTATTACATACCGCCAAAATCCGTATATAACATCAAAAATCCGTATATAAAATGATTTTACATACGAATTATATACGGACAAAAATCCGTATATAAAAAAGGCGTAGCTAAATTACATACGGAAAAATCCGTATATAAATTACATACGAAAAAATCCGTATATAAATTACATACGAATAAATCCGTATGTAATTTACATACGGATATTATATACGGATAAATCCGTATGTAATTTACATACGGATATTACATACGGATAAATCCGTATATAATTACAGATACATATGTTTCTATTGTTTATAACATATTTAACATATTTAATTAGATTGGTTTTTTCTAATAGTTATATAATTAATATTAAAACTTTTACACATTAAAACTTCTCATAAAATTTTAAATAATTACTACCAGATTATAAATGTTAAGAATTTATAATATATAATTGTGTTGAAAATCAAATAATTAAAACATGAAAATTTTATTTGAATACTCTATAAAGAGAGTTCAAAGAAATAAATACAGAAATTACTACCACCACTTCTCTCTCCTACTCATGAACTCCAGGTCTTGCCAAATAACATTCACATGTCTTTGTTTCTTGTGAAAAAAAAGATAAAATAACTTTCAACTTTTTGCTTGGAGTTGGTTCTCTACTAACCACTGCTCCTCTTTATCCACACCCCTACTACCAGCAAAATGCTAATGCTCTGAAAGAAAAACAAAGTTCTAGCTGCTACTGCTGCTCATCATAAAGACCACATTCGGACGCTTCATGCTTCATAAGTTTGGGATGTACAAGCTGGAAATTCCTTCAGTTGATGGTGTGAAATGTGCAAAAGATTCTGTAGTTGTGTCTTCATGCCAAGCAAGCTTAATGGGTAGTTCATCCTCTGCTTGCAATGTTCCTGGCTACAGAACCACTTCTAATGTGATTGCAATCAAAGCAAGAAAAGCTAACCTCTGCATATACAGCTTCAATGCTTTGACTTTCAGACCATCCAAGAGGGACATCACCCTCTGTGGTAATTAAAAGAAGAAGCTTACACAAGTAGGCCTAGAGCTTGGTCACTTGTGTATACATACAAATTTCAAGAAAATAAATGAAAAAAAAAACTCATATGTTCTCTTTTTGAAGCCCATTATGGGCACATATCTCTTGTCTCTCTCTCTTCATTGTTTTACTGCATTATTTGTTTGGTAATATTGTTTTCAAAAGAGAAGGGAGAAGGAGCATATATATCAAAATAAATGGGAGAAATCTTCAGTTCAGGATCAATTTCTAAGGAGTAAATATACAATTTTCTTTTCTGAAAAAAAGTGAACATTTCTTGGTTTGGTTTGTAGACCAAAAGTTCTCTATTTACTAACAAATTTCTCCCCACTAAAGCTTCCAAGTTACCTCTAAAATAGACCAATTGGTTTATTTCAAAACTTACAACGATCACAGCAACAATTTTCAAGAATCAATTTTGTATTTTCTTCTTCCTCAAAAACTGATTTAGGGAGAGATTTTTTTTTATGTCAAATTTTCAATGATCAAAGCAACGAAAGTAACAATTTTCAAAGAATCAAATATTGTTTATTTTCTTCTTTCTCAATACCGGATGGGTGGTTGAAATACAAACATAAATCTCTGCAAACCAACAATACAAAGCTAAATAAAAAACACTCAAGTTGATATAGCATGCCAATGGACAATAACTACTTTTCACATCAAATTACGGTGATGGGCCTAATAAAGAAGCAAACAAATTTCAAAAGTAGAGAGTAATCAACCTTACTTTTATACTAGTAATCACCCAATTTTGACCCAATCTCTTTTTTCTTTTCCTCTTTGCCAAATTACACTCCACATTAACTCTCAAACCAAACCAACAAAATGATTCAATCTTTTTTTTCTTTTCCTCTCTGCCAATACAAACTTAATATAAATTATGCCAATGACATATAGATGATGAGAATATGCTTGTTCTCATTGATTTAGAAGTACATTCCACGCTGCAACTAGTTAACAGGATTCTTTCAACCATTCTAAATTACATTTTTTAATTATATTTTTCACTTTACACTCATACATCTCTGCATATTAATTTCTAAAGTAAATTTTAGTAGTCTTTTTAAGTTGTCAACTATTAAAAGAAGAAAATTACAAATGAATCTTAATCCTCAAAAAGAAGAAAATTGAAGGAACTCAATTACCCAAGTTCTCATGGAAACTCTGCAACTCCTTCAAACCTTAAGCAGAGAAGTGCACTCTAGAACAAGGGGCTACCAAGTTGCAAGGAGGTTGGTGCTGGAAGCAAATCACAACTGCACACAAATTGTCTCCACTCTTACGCAGAGAAGCTCCAGTGTCAACAAAAAGCACACGCAAAACCCAAATCCATATTCGCAAAAAAGCAGAGATTGAAGGAAAAAAGGAGAATGCTCACATCTTAGGCCGACTAGTGGAGATCTCGGCCAGAAGGTGTCGACCAATTTGTTGAGGTTGGAGTGCGCGTGAAGCTTAAGCGAGAGATGGGGCTCGTTGAGCATCGCCAGCATCCCACCTGCAAAACTCACCAAAGTTGTTTAGGGATTTAGGGAATGAGCAGATAAGAGAGTTTGAATGGAGAACTTATGGATTTAGGGATTTAGGGAACAATGGGAATAAAGAAGTATTAGATAAATTAAACCTAGATGATGGGAACGGACGAGAAAGGAAGAAATAAGGGTTAGATACATGAAAACCTAGGTTCGAGACTACGGCAGTGAGATGTCGCCGACGATGACCTTGGCTAGCCGGGAGAGGTGCGACAATGATGAGGGACCTAACAGCAATGGAGGTGGCACCGTAGTTAACTTGGGAAGGTGCGAAAAGGAGGCTGTTGTTGTTGTTTGCGTGAAGAAGGAGAAGAAACCCTACGAAGGTTTCATGCTTTGTGAGAATTTGGAAGAAAGGTAGAATTTTGAGGAGGGAGAAAACGAAAATAAAGTTTTACTTTTATTTTATATTTTTTTAATAACTAATTATAAATATCCGTATCTAATTTAGGTAGGTAATAATTTTTGGGATTTATATACAGATTTTAATTTCTTACATACGGATATTATCTTTGGATAAAATTCCCGCCCAAAAGCATCAATATTATATACATATTTTATATACAGAAATATCGGTAGATAAAATCTGTATATAAAATTTGTATACAATTCGTTTTTCAGGATCCGTATGTAAAAGTCGTATATAATACTTATATTACATACGGATTAAAATCCGTATATAAATATCGGTCGGTAATGGCTATTTTTCTTGTAGTGTACATGGTGCAAAGGCTAGCTAGAATATAATCTGATATTTTGTGTCTTTGATTTGAATCAGTCTTCATTATTTGTATTTAATTTGCAGTGTCGACGTCAATTGGGCAGCTATGAGTGTGGGTATTATGTAATGAAACACATGCATACCATTATTTGTACAAACATTATTGAATCATGGAATAAGGTATTAAAATACTAACTAAATACTTATCCAACTATTCATTACAATATTGTTTTAACTCTATTATTTTATTTGTAGATCTTTAATGATTCATCTCTCATGGAAGCTGCAGACATGGAAGACATTAGAAGGAACTGGGCTTCTTTTATTTTAAGTGTTAGTAGAAACTTGGCTACACTTAAATAGTGTATGTACATTAATGTAATATTTGGATTTAATATATAGTTTCATGTATAAATGATGTATTAAATATTAGACTATTTAATATTTGAAATGAATTCTATTTTGTTAGTTTCAATAAATTTGTTTATTTAAAGCTATATTTATTATAAATGGATTGGATGAGATGATAATACAGGAATGTTATTATAATTTCATTGGATGTCAAATTTAATAATCAATTTTTTTAAAAAAACATTTATTATAACGTACTAAACAATGTTGATCACATATTATAACGTACAATAATATATACGTAATAATATATAACATATTATAACGTACAAAATTTTCTACGTTATAATATCTTCCACTTATTATAACGGACAAATGAAGAATTTGTTATAATAAACTGCGCATATTATAACGTACTTCAGAAACTACGTTATAATATGTTGAACATATTATAACGTAAATTTTTGCTACGTTATAAAATGCGCAGACTTATTATATCCCCCAGAACTATATCCCCAGTAACTACGATATAAAATATCATTTTTGTACGTTATAAAAAGTCATTTTTCCACTAGTGATAATGTTATTAAAATTGATTTAGTCAGTTTTAGTGTAAAGTAAATTGTTAAATTTTAAATATGGTTTAAAACGTAAATTATTTTTAATTGTTTTATGAATATATATATATATATATATATATATATATATATATATATATATATATATATATATATATATATATATATATATATATATATATATATATATATATATATATTATATTCCTCTATTATAAGAAAAATTTTAAATAACAACTAATATAGAAATTAAAAAATAATTAGTCAATATATTTGTCAAATTAGAAACTATGTTATAAATTAAAAATAGTATTTAAAACATTGTCTAATATTAATAAAAAAATATAATTTATTTGTGAATTAGAATTTAAATTGATCTCTACCAAAGTTTTAAATACTCGCATTTATTAATTTAAAAAATTCATTTATAAAATAGAATTTGTCAACGATAATAAATTGGTTGGTAAAATCGGTTGGTGAATTACAATTTTTTTTTAGTGATGGATATTTTTATTGTTAAAGAAGAGTCAATGACACCTGGGGCAGTCGTGGTCGATGCCAGTAGCAATGAAGGCTATGCTAATAGCAATGAAGGAGGACGAAGGAAAGAAAGAGAGGGAGGAGACATATCGCATAATGGACTTTTTACTATGGCTAAAACAACCCTTTAACTTTGTATTTGGTTAAAAACTTATAATTCTACTCTCTCTTGAAAGTACGTATTTAGATTTTCTAAATTTGTTTTTCTTATTATAACATGATGAACACTTCAAACCATCATGGTCAAAATTAAATTACGAATATGTTATGATAAAAAAATTTCGCATGATTCTTTTTCTATAAAAGAAAAGCAAGAATAAAAACTAAAATAAATTTGGTTTATAAATTAAGTTGATTAATGTGTAAGTTATTTTTTTTAGAAACTATCTCATATAACTTTTCTAAATTTTTAATTTAAATTTTAAATAAACTAATTTTTAATGTTTTTTTTTATTGGAAGTGTTTGCAAATAAACTTAGTTCAAATATTAGACTTTGGTCAACTCTCAAAACTAGTTGACTAAAGAACATGTAGAAAATCGGTTAAAATAACTATATCCAGTCAAATTCGTCAGAAGTGACCACATTTAATATAACCATTTTGTTGGAATTTAAAAAGAAATAATTATTAAAACTCTTTATATTATTGTTATTGGTATTATTTATATACAAATTATTGTGATGATAAGTGTAACATCTCAAAAATACAGTGTAAAACCATATAGAGAATAATCACATGTTAACAATACTATAGATCAGTTCAACGTTCAACTATATACGATTACGGTCGAACGACCTTAAATAACATCAGAGAATTTAAAATCACTACTTTAACTGCCAATAGACCGAACGTTCTACAAAATATAAAACTAATATCAAACCGAACGTGATGGAAGAACAGTTCCGAGAAGTGAACGAAGGCGCGATGCGGACTCCTCGAAGCTTCCTCCAGAGAGATGACGCAGCGGAATTTGATAAAAACTCGAAGAAAAACAAAAACAGAGGGTTAAACTCGATAGATACCCTAGAAATGGAAGGAAACGCAATATGAACCGATTAATCGGTTCAAAATGAAGATTAAACGGTGGAAAAGGTTTGGAATGGATCAAAAGTCTTTTTAATCGGCTAAAATCAGAGAAAATAATGAAAGATGAAGAAACCCTAGTGGAGAAGATGATATTCGGTGGAAAATGGTGGAGATGAATGGAAACCCTAGAAGAAGATGAGGAAGTGTGGTGAACAAAGAGAAGATACCTTCGTGTACGGAGTGTGGATCTGTGGTCGGAGATAAGGAACTCTCGAGAGCGAGAATGAGACGCTCTGAGATGTGAATGGATGCGTCAAGAGAAAGAAATGAGAGGCGCGGTTCTGCGAGAGTGAAGGAGGATGACGCGTGGCTAAGGAGACTGACGCCACTGAAGCGGATTGGAGCAAGGGTGACGTGAGAGAGAAGCACGGTGGAATTTGGAAAAAATGAAAGTGAGAGAAGTGCTTGGAAGGTGGCTAGAGGGAGTCTTTGGACTCTCTAGCCTGACTTTCAAGAGAGAATAATTTCTGATTTCAGAAAATTCAATTCTCATTAATCTCAAAAGTCCCAATACAATAGATGAGCTGGGTATTTATAGTAACCCATGCTCCTTAAAAGCTAAACTATGAAAGGTAAAAATACAAAAGGAGGACTACGTTAAGCACGATTCCATCATACCCTCCCTCTTAAAAAAAGATTTGTCCTCAAATCTGGCAATCGCCTTATGGAGAAGCTCCACACAATCTTTGGGAGCATGGCCATCTTGGAGTGGCCTTATTCTTTTATATTCACTTTTTCTTCCTCCTGGATCAAACACAAATCTGCAGTAAACATCAAATATATTTTCAATTAATACCAATCCAAGAAAGAATTTTTCTATAAAAACAAGGAAATAAGGACTTCTAATATCTTGTTTTGTAGTCTTTGTAACTTTTAGAAGTCCAAATTCACTTTTGCCTTGAGTTATTTCTTTTCTTAAAGATAATAATAACTCAAGATATGATGAATTGTCATATTTTGAAAAGGTTTGCATGGAATATGAGATGACAATTTGTTTGAAAGAGAAGTTAAAAATTGAAAAATAATCAATTATTGGAAAAGAAGTAAAGATTTGAAAACCTTCCCTTTTAGGTTCCATGGTCTTTGAAAGAATATGATTTGTCATCAGTAACAATTTCTCCTTTTCTTTCTTCTCTCTTTCTTGCCTTTCTCTCTTTTCTTCTTCTTTTCTCTCTTCTTCTCTTCTTAATTCCTCTCTTCTTCTCTCTTCTCTTTTCTCTATTTCTTCTCTCTCTCTTCTCTTCTTCTTTCCTTTCTTCCTTTTCTTTTCTCTCAATCTCTCTTTCTCTTTTCTTATCCTTGATCTCCTTAAGTCTTGCCCCAAATTCTAATTCTCTACGAAGAAACCCATGATCATTTAAACTCTCAAGAAATAATTTTCCATCATTAATGCAATCCCTAATTAGTTCCAGGTTTCTTTTAATGCTTGAAGGCACAAACTTTCTTCTCATGCAAGCTTTTAAATCATGCCAATCACGTATGGAGGACTTTCTACCTTTCCTAACATGATATTGTCTTTCATTCCACCACTCTCTTGCATGCACTTCTAACTTAGAGAGATATATACTAAGAACATAATATTCACTCTCTTCACAAAATCAAGGATTTATTTTATCAATTTCTTTTTCCCATGCTAGGTATGTTAATGCACCTATGTCTTTACCAAAGGATGGAAGATTCCTAGCTTGTTTAAACATTTCTTTGTGTAAAAGGTATACAAGATTCACACTTAGACAAGTCCCAGGTAAGAGAGGTGAGTCATGAAGACTGCTTAAATACCAAGTCTTGCCTTGCCAGAAATGTCTTAGGTTACTACTAGTTACCCTTTAAACAAAAATCACCTTTAAAATCAAAGAACACAACTTACAAACAAATATAAACAATTAAAAGACTAGACTCTCGGACTCTAATGTGAAAAGACTTAAGAGTTTAATCCCTTTTAGCCTAATCACCCCTAAACGTGAACACAAAATCAACAAACAAAACACTTCAAAAACCAGCGGACTCTAATTACCCTACGAGATACAAAAATCAAGTCAATATTAAATTCTACTCCTAGGGTGAAGCTTGTAGCTTTGGCTAACAAGACACATTCACCTGTCTAGCTATGCTAAAAAAAAATCAAAGCAATCAAGAAAAGTTGCCAAGAGTTTGAAAGAGGACCAAGGACTCTTCCAAAGCACTTGGACTTTATAAAAGGCCTTTTTACAAACAAAAAAAATGAAATTAAAAGAAAGCTAGCCTATCAACCTATTACACATCAAATGGAACAAAAGAAATACAAAACATGCCCGCTGCCACGGTCCTGGTCCACTTCATTCAGCTTTGTTGTTCCACTTTGTGCTTCTGCTATCAATTCTCTTGGTCTTTCCTGATCAGTTTCCTACAAAGGCAAATGCACAGATCTTCAATCAAAATTTCCTTAGCTAAAACAGATTACACAAGGTGATGTGTATATATATATATGGAAGTAAGCACTTCCATTTTCTCGGTCTTGTGCCCTTGATGCAGTCACAAAGAAGATGTCTTTTGCTCTCTAGGAATAATCTGCAAGAAAATCACACCCAATTCAGCAAATCACAACATCCAACAAATTGCAAGATATAACACAAACAGTTTAAACAAACAGAAGCAATATAGCTAAGCAACTTCCCTAATTAATGCTATTTCTAGTTGTTGGCTTTAGTGGACTTTGTTGTAGGTTCTTCCTCATGCTCAACTAATCAGCAGATTCATTCTTCACTTGTAGACATCCTACACTGCATTCTTGTAACTGATGCACTAGCTATATGACACCAATTAAATCAGGTCTACACAGCTACACCAAAAACAGTAGATCCACCACATGATACAATGCAGGAAAAATGAAGAATAAGTTGATTCACAATTAAATGACCAGTATAGCCTGTATAGCAAATCAGTGAATTAAACTGGTCAGAATCAATGGACCAAATTGGTGACAACAATGTTCGAGATTAATCAAAAGTAGTAGACCAATTTGATCAACCAATGAAATACAATGTGCAGCAGTATGTGCAGAAGTATGTGTAATCAGGAATTGGCAATTAAAACAGTGTTGATGCAACAAAATGAAGAAGTTCAAAATGCAATCAGAACAGGTAAAGTAGCAGTGATTCAGCAAACAAATTAAGGTTCAAAATGAATGCAAGCGTAGATTAAAATGAGTACAATCACAGCTGCTCTAGTTTGATCACTCAAACTCCTTTTCCTGCACAATGAACAGTCAGCAACAAGTTAGATGAACAATGAAATTCTCTATTTCAAATTGCCAAGGAATTAGGCCAAGTCAGCCTTACAAAACTCACAACACTCAGGCTTCTCTTTTGAAATTTAAAGCACATAAATGAAAAGGTTTGGAAGGGAGATTCTCCCTTGGCAGTTCAAAGCTGGAGAATCTTTCAGACCACCACCACCTAAGATACTACCAAGCACACAAACCTTCCTTCAAATTCCAGAAACCAAAATGTAAAAACTTCTCATCTCAGAAAAGGCTAGGCTAAACAGAGTAATGGACAATACAGGACAACCACCAAGAATGTAAGCACCAGATAATGAAACTGTCAATACAGCAGAGAAACTGACTCAAGAGCAGATATGAAAGCAAACAAAAGCTCAATTACAGAACAGCAGAACAGAATGCACATGCATTGAGACAAAACCAGGAAAGTTAATCAAGACAAACAAGAACAAGGTAATGAATAATGTGAGCACTCAAACAGGATCCTAAGATCAGTTCTAGAGTAGATGTTAAAAGCAATAAAAAAAACCAAAGAGGTTGCATTTGCACCCAATTCAAATTCAGTTCAGAATTGGTTGAAACTGTTCCATAAAATGCCTAAGAGAAAAGGCTTTTCTAATGCATCAGCTTTCATAAAAGTCAATTGCACTGGTCTGTCAGCTTTTTAGAACTATATAAATGTTTCTTTTGAATTGTTTTACATGTAAACAGAATGACCAAGCTTTTTGCTGCAATGACAACTCAATTTCAAATGCACCAGTTCCACAAATTTCAGAAAAGGCAAACAACTAGCAACTTGTGAATGAAAAATGCCAAATATTTGGTGGTTTAAAGAGTGAAAAATGCTTAGGACAGCTATAACTCGTGGTTTCTTTGCATCATCAGTTTCAAATATCTAAAAGAAACTTGTTTGTAAAGCAACTGGATGCAGAAACACACTATCTCAAAATTTGACTTAGTCAGCCCCAAATTACTCAATGTAAGCAACTTAACCACTCAAATTTTGACTCAAAGATTCAAATAGCTTTTTATCAACTAGCTAAAGTCAAAGACATCAATTAAAATTCAAACAAGACACTAAGAAGTTAATGCAAGATGTCCAGCAAGGATCTAATGCTAAACCAGATTAAGAAACGCAAAGAACATAGACACAAGCAAAGTTATGCAGATCGGCCAACTGCAAATGAGACTCTATTGGAGTTTTCTCAGTGCAACCAAGCTTTGCCAAAGCAATTCATTGCTTATATGGTATGCACATGGTACTGGCTCAATCAATCAGATGTATCTCAATCAAACAAAATAACCAGAAACAAATTAGGCACCAAATAATTGTTGTGAACCAATGCAAAGCTGCATCTCATGTCAAACACTAAGCACCCGAGCTCTTAATGAATTTGTCATTGCTCATATGGTGTATAGCCACTGATCATATAATCCAGAATCTCAGAAAAAAAAATCAAATACAGCTTTGAACACAAAATTTATGACATTTTAAGCAATTAAACATAACTGTAAACATGACAGAATATGATTCATCAATGAAAATGACTCAAATGAACAAATACTTGCACCGAATTAAAATGATCAAAACACTCATGATAATGAAGGAAAATGATGAACAACTCTGAAATTGAACGAAACAAAACACAAAGAATCCCAACGAGACAAAACGAACAGAGGATGACATAAAACAGAAACGCGAATCATAATCAAAATGAACAAAATATGAATCAGACAAGACCGAATCGAAACAAAGCGCAAAGAACAGAATCAAACCGAGACAAAATAAGATGAATGCACCAAGACATCACAGACACAGATTCAACAGAAGACTTGAATCAACATTACGTGAATCAGAAAAATGAATCACAAACAAGAACAAACCAAAAAAAACAAACGCGAAGCAAATGAGAAAAAAAAATTCAGAACAGATAGAACAACTTATCTGTTGACGCGTGCTCGAACCTTGCTCTGAATACCACTTGATGGAAGAACAGTTCCGAGAAGTGAACGAAGGCGCGATGCGAACTCCTCGAAGCTTCCTCCAGAGAGATGACGCAGCGGAATTTGATAAAAACTCGAAGAAAAACAAAAACAGAGGGTTAAACTCGATAGATACCCTAGAAATGAAGGAAACGCAATATGAACCGATTAATCGGTTCAAAATGAAGATTAAATGGTTGAAAAGGTTTGGAATGGATCAAAAGTGTTTTTAATCGGCTAAAATCAGAGAAAATAATGAAAGATGAAGAAACCCTAGTGGAGAAGATGATATTCGGTGGAAAATGGTGGAGATGAATGGAAACCCTAGAAGAAGATGAGGAAGTGTGGTGAACGAAGAGAAGATACCTTCGTGTACGGAGTGTGGATCTGTGGTCGGAGATAAGGAACTCTCGAGAGCGAGAATGAGACGCTCTGAGATGTGACTGGATGCGTCGAGAGAAAGAAATGAGAGGCGCGATTCTGCGAGAGTGAAGGAGGATGACGCGTGGCTAAGGAGACTGACGCTATTGAAGCGGATTGGAGCAAGGGTGACGTGAGAGAGAAGCACGGTGGAATTTCGAAAAAATGAAAGTGAGAGAGGTGCTTGGAAGGTGGCTAGAGGGAGTCTTTGGACTCTCTAGCCTGACTTTCAAGAGAGAATAATTTCTGATTTCAGAAAATTCAATTCTCATTAATCTCAAAAGTCCCAATACAATAGAGGAGCTGGGTATTTATAGTAACCCATGCTCCTTAAAAGCTAAACTATGAAAGGTAAAAATACAAAAGGAGGACTACGTTAAGCACGATTCCATCAGAATGTCACTAAGGTTCGGCCTTCACTTCCTCCGCATCTTCCAATACTTCTTCCAGAAGCTCTCCTCCTTCTGCTCACATTCACACGGATGATCATTGCAACAGGACAACGACGTGACGCACAACAAAGACAAAAAAATAATAAATAGGGTAGGTTTATGTAATTTAATTTATTCAACAACAACATACAACATTTATAATTAAACCAACAACAACCACATCATAATTCATACATCAAAGCATGCAATTAACGACCACTTGACTCTGACTGTGTAGCTACGACGTTCGTGCACCCGGGTGATGTAGTAACTGGGATACCCTCAACAGGTGCCACCCGAGGTTGATCTGTTCCGTCCAAGTTAACCTTATGGACTAGGATCTCCTGCCATTCCCACACGTGACTTACTCCTCTTTACGTGAGAACGAGTAATCATGGAATATCAGGATGAACGCCCGCTAAGCTTTGTCCATATTCATACTTTACCAATCAATAACCACTTCCTGAGATATTCCTCCCTGGAATACTCGTTCATAATCACACTATTGCACTCACATCACATTTCAAACTCCATTAAAATCAATCATTAATATATTCGACTAAAATACGATCATACTCTCTCATTATTTCATAAATTTGACTGGAATAACACTTCTTAGAAACTAACATGACTTAGCATTACTTATTAACTTAAATAAACAAACCACTAAGAGTTCAAAACGGACGTCATGAAGCCTAGGCCGAGTACTAAGACTCTAGGCCAAACACCTTTTAAAGACCAACACTGTTTGACGCACGATAGTAATACTGATGAGAAACTATGAGTAACAAACGCTATCGAGTTTGAATGAAGACTCTTATTCTACACACGGTAATAATACATTTTATAGAAAACAAGACCCAACGCTTGGCTTAAGACCGAGCCCTGTAGAAACCGAACACTATTGAACGAGCTGGTCCAAGACCAAGTGCTTATCAGGAACGAGTGCTACTGAGACTGAACACGTGGTCCAAGACCGATCACTAATAAACCCACATAAAACGAATGAATATAAATCTACACCATTGAGCCACCACTTATTCTGAATGAAAAGAACAACAACGTCTACAACCTTAAGTAGTATGACACATTAACTAAACTATTTAGGAAGTCTAAAGAAAACTACACTTAGGCCGAACACTCATATATACATATCTACTGTTATAACACGCTCTTCACTAACAAAATTCCTTGTAGAAGAAGAACTTAATATAGACGGACGCTCAAAGGGGAACATAATGATTAATACAAACTCTCGGTCAAAGTTTAACTAATCCTATATAGTATTACATGAAGACTTTTAGACTCTATCCTCAAAACATAAGAACTTACGTAAGACCATGTACTCCCAGAAGAATCGAGCGCTCGTTAACCACTCTCGACCCTACTACCACCTTTATTCAGAATACCACAGTTCGAATATCAAGTTATATCTCGACTCAATTCACAACATATATCAGTCATCCATATAAACATCCAAATAAGTAGTATGTATATATTTCATACTCATCCAATAATCCAAACAACATATCATGCAAACATACCAACGTTCAAACAAGAGTATTAATCAAATTATATAAGCTTCCCTTACCCCTATACGAAACCGAACGCTCAACTATGCAGAATTAGGGCTCCCTACTTCCAAAAGTTAAATTCTTTGCGAGAAGTTGCAAAATCGAAATAGAAAAGTCATTTTTTTAAACATTAGATATCGAACATAGTAGGGATCGTGTGTAATACACACTAGACGTCGGACCCCCTTCCTCAAACGTTAATAAGCTGCGAAAATACCCCAGAAGTGACGCCAAAATGAATTAATTTAACAATTAGACGTCGGTGGTGGAGGGGGCCGATGTCAAATGCCCTTTTAAACCCCAAAAACTCAACATGAGCTTCACTTTCTTTCGCATTTTTGTTTGGATTTTCGCGTTCACCTTTGCTGTTGCAAGTTATGGTTGATTGATTTTCTTCCAATTAATTTATTTTGCACCGATTAACTTTAGTTTGCACCGATTAAATTTTGTTTGCACCGATTAGTTTTGGCTTATGGTGGAGTTTTTTTGTTCGAGTTGATGAACCTTGACGGCGACATTGCTTGAAACTCATAATATATATAATTTTGTGATGTGCTGGATGGTTTTGTGTATTTCGGGTGTGGTTATATTGTAAAGGAAAATAATTATTTAAAAAAATGGACGTTTGTTTAGGAAGGGGCTAACGTCAAAATTGGTGTTTCTCACGTGGTAGCCGACGTCAATTTACGTCACATTTGGAATCCGACATCAAATTGAGATCTCCCAATAAGACGTCGGATTTGGGTTGGACGTTAAATACCAAAAATAACAAACGTCAAATATTGTATTCTTACAAGCCAACTAACTAATATAATTGCTTGAATTGGATTATAATTCATTTCTCATTAATTAAAATATATGATGTCTAGTTCATCCCTCGAGCTCTTCAAACCTCCCCTTTATGCTGTGTTCACTTGGGGGTATTGTACTGTTTACGTATAAAAGCGAGCAAGGAAACGAACTGAAAGTTGTGTTCGCTTGAAGAGAATTGTGCGGAAGGAATGTGATTGAAATGCGGGATATGCTGTTTTTTCGTCACCCGCTAAGAAGAGGCGATTTGGAGGGATGATAGTGTAAATGTCTCATGTGCCCTTCTATAATTTCAAAATTACACATCTAGTTTTGCATGTTTAATATAATATATTATAACTCATAAGCATGGATTCGAAGCTCGAAGTTGGCTACTGTGCATTCACGAGTAACTGAGTTACTGTAAGTTGTAACTTGCAGAAGAGATTCCTGAGCTTTTGCTTCACACAGACGTTCAACAGTGAAGATTCCCACATGCATTAGTCACACTATACACAATATTATTTGCACTAGCTTTTGACCATTAGGAACAACGATTAATATGTGGTGCATGTGTGGTTGTTATTGTGTTAATTAAGCCACCCAAAAGAGCATTGTGTTGTGAAAGTGAATGAGCTGCAAGTGTGTTGAGTGTAGAGGAAGAGACAAAGCTAAGGTAAGGTATGATTGTAGTTTTTTAGACTGTGTGTGTTATGTTTTTACGTTGCAGGCCATGGAGGTAGATGAAGAAGATAAGGTGGATGGGTGGAGGAGATGAAGAAGAAAAGGGTTGATGAAGAAGAGAAGTGTGCGAAGCTAGAGAAGACGACGAACGTTGATAGCGTATTCGGTTCGAAGATGTCGTATTCGGTTACAGGTCATGTGAAGAAAACCATGGAGAAGCGTATTCTGTTACCCTCCTGCGTATTCGGTTACCAATGAGTGTATTCAGGTAGCATAGGGTGCATTCAGTTACGAGGTGGTGTGTTGGGGATGGTACAGCGCGTATTCAGTTACCCTCCTACAACTCCTACGTTTTGCTTCGTCCTTGCAAGTCGTTGGCGCGTTGATGGTTGAAGAAGGTGGACGGTGCAGTACCCATGCGACGAAGGTAGTGGTTGTAGAGGCATGCGTTTGGTCCAAAGGAAGCTCTCCGTGGTGGTGAACGATGCAACGCGCATCCCATGCTGGTTGAAGCAGTGGACGAAGTATTCCGTGATGATGGAGGATGGTCCTTCAAGTAGCGACGAAGTTGTCTCTCATGGTGAAGGATGCACCAATGATGCGATGGTCGTTGAAGCAGTGGACGAAGGAAGAGGATGCCCAAACAATAGGATGCAGAGAAGAGTGTAGATCTCACGTTATTGGTTCAAATATCAGAGGCCTAACCGTTTGTTTGTGATGCTTTGTGATGCAGGTGTTGTGAACATGGTGAAGGACAAGCTTGAACGTTGATTGCTAAGGTCTTGCGTGATGGATGTTCATCAACCTTCTGTCTTGTGTGTGGTTGGTATTATGATTTTTGGATTTGGAGTTTTTTTTTTCATGGTAAGGGAACGAGTTTATCATGGGTTTTTTATTCCTATTGTGAAGGTGGTGGACATGGGTTAAGCAAGAGTTATTTGTTTGGGTGAAGAAGGTTATTTGTGCATATTTTTCTGCCAACCAAGATGGCAGTTTTGTAGTTGAAGATTGAAGATTTTTAATTATTTCTCTACACTTGGTTGATGAATTGGAACAACTTTGTTGAAGGTAGATTATCAATTAAAAAAATTATGGTTTTATTGAACCATGATCTAATATTATCATATTAACAGGTTTGGTGTTACTGTATTAGTTGAAAAACATTGAAAATAGACATCGATCTAAAGTCCAGAATCAGTAAATCTTTGAGTACATTGGTTGGACTTTCAGTGCACTATTTTGCCTTATTCTTACTTCAAAATCCACGTACACATATTTTCAACAGGTAAGTGTTATTGTTTGTTTATTTTTAATAAATATACGAATGCCTTTTTAATGTGTTATTTAATTTTTATTGCTTTATTTATAATGAGTATATGAATGTATTAATGTATTTTGTTTAATTAATATATGAATATTTGATATATGAATGTATGATTATATGAATAAGGTATGCTTAATGAATATATGAATGCATTAATTTAATTATAGTATGTATATTTGTTTAAGTAAATATAGATGGAAGAAGAATTAGATTTGTCTGACTTGGACCATAAATATATAGGATATGATGTGGTGGTGTAGACTTTAATATAGTCGCAATGCTACATCAATTACAAATAACCACCTCAGTGGCTGCACTAACAATGTTATGCATTGTTGGTCATGCCTTGAATATATTGAATATGTGCTTGAATGATCCAAGTAGTGTTAACAATTTCGTACCCGACAAAGACCATCGTAGGGAACAATTAATGTCGTACCTGGTGCATACTAATCGATGTTGTAACATTATTCGGATGAATCCAGAGACATTTATTAATCTTTGTGAGAGACTAAGAACAACTAGGTTAGTTAAAGACGTCATTCGCTCGACAGTGGAGGAACAAGTAGCTCAATTTCTTCATATAATTGGCCATAATGATAAGAATCAAAGTGTCGCATTTTTCTTCCATCAATCTGGGGCGACGGTTAGCAAACACTTTCACAATGTGTTGGATGCTATTTTAAGTCTAGAATCAGAATTTTTAACTCAGCTATCCAGAGATGAGGTTCATCCATATGTCTTGAACAACAATCGATTTTATCCTTACTTTAAGGTAATCATTTGAATTTGTCAGTGAAAATGTAATTTTATCAAACGATGTTAATGTTATTCACCTGTATGATGACTTCTTAATTCAATGTTTAGGATTGCTTAGGGTCCATAAATGGTACTCATGTTCGTGTAAGGGTGCCAAGAACAGATGCTCCAAGATTTTGTGGAAGAAAATATTGGCCAACTCAAAATGTGTTTGCCGCATGTGACTTTGAAGTGAAATTCACAAAAGTTCTAGTTGGGTGGGAAGGCACAACATCAAATTCTAGAATCTTAAAAAATGCTCTTGATCGAGATGATCTGTTGGTGATCCCCCAAGGTAAGTGTCTTAATTGAGATGTTATGATTCGTTCTTTATTGGTGACTAAATACTCATGTGTACAAATGTGTAGGAAAATACTATCTTGGCGACGCTGGATTTATGCTGAAGAGTACGATTATGACACCATATAGAGGTGTCAAATATCACCTTAAAGAATTTACATGCAGAGGAGCACAAAATCCACGCAAGCTTTTTAACCATCGACATTCATCATTGAGAAATATTATTGAAAGAACATTTGGTGTATTGAAAAAACGGTTCCCTGTCATTGCAAGTGGCACTGAACCACATTATGGATTGGAGACAATGACAAACATTATATTAACTTATTGTATCCTACACAACTTTATCCGTGGAGTTGATAACGATGATTATAGGCTTATTAGTACTATTAGGGATGCCATAGCAGATGAAATGTGGCGATATTATCAAAACTCATACTTATTGTAATTGATTGTTTTTTATGACTATGTTATTTGAATATCACATCTATTTGCTTTTATGATTAATTAAACTTGACTTGTTACCATTTTGTTTATGAAATAGGTTTAATATGGACAAGGGTAAGGGAGTAACCATTGAGTCCTCTAGAGGTATAAGAGAGTTCATTAAATGGACAGAGGACATAGATGCTAGGCTTTTGCATTCTATGATCGAGGAAACCTGTTTGGGTAATAGGGTTGATGGAAGCTAGACAACCCAAGCCTATAAGAACATGGTTCAAAACCTTCATAGTTGTGGTTATGTTAATGTTAGTAAAAGTAATGTCAAAAATCGTCAAAATGTGTTGAAAGACAGATGACGTGAGGTTCATGACCTCTTTGCTGGATTGAGTGGATTTGCATGAAACCCCGTAAGTATGAGATTTGAAGTTGAGCACGAAGTCTGGGATGACCTCATTAAGGTATTTGTTAAATATTTAGATTTGGTGGATTCTTAAAAGACATAAGTTCAACCACTATCTGTTTAATTTATGTTGTTTGGGTCGAGACCAAGTGCATCAAAGTGGAGAGTTAACAGTATCAGACACTATGATTTAATGGTGGAATTATGGGTGGCGGATCGAGCTATTGGGAGTGATGTTCGGACCGCTCGTCAAGCACGTCAACAACGGGTTGGGCCTCGTGTATAGGTTGATATGAATCAGAATATGGAGTACATTCCTGAAGAGCCTATTTATCCAGGGTATAGAGACTTAAATGTCCTTGGCTCTACAAATGTTCATTTTGGTGTAATTTATGATGCAGCCGTCCGTCAAGTTTCAGCTATGGAAGATAGAAATCAAATACTCTGTCGCACCTCGACATACACATACACAGAGGGCGACATTTATTGAGTGCTATGAATATTGCTAATGAAAACTTGCTCGAGCATTGTTATGATTTCTTATGTGGAAAACCCACATGTACTAAGAGGTTGATGGGACTTCCACCACAAAAGAGGTGGAATAAGTTATGTAAAATGATCTCGGGTGGTGACTGTTAGGGATGTCTTCAATCATTAGTTGTATTACAATTATATTATTATATGTTCAATGTACCTGTTTTGTAATTGTGAATTCTTGGTATTCATCCATGTTCAACTTTTAAGTTATGGTTATGATGTAATGGTTTGTGTTTGCTTATTGTTATTATTAATATTCAATAATTTGTTATGACTTAATTTGTTATTGTTTTTTTTGTGTGGTTTTGTTGAAGAAATTGTTAAATGGCCTCATCATCAACCAAAAAGCCTAGAAAAAGTCGTAAGGGAAACGAGACCATAACTGAGGCAGAAGCTGCAACCTATGTCAGACCATCTGTTGAAGAACAATTAGATCATCATCGTTTCTTCAGTCACAACCATCAGATGGAAAACTATGCAACTGATTTCTACACAAGGAATATTGTTGTCCCAAAAATAATGAATTTCGAATCATTTGCCGGTTGAACCTTATATTTTCAACATCATCTTCTATTTCAAGGAGTGGTTGAATTTCTGGCATTGTAGGCACCCTTCTATCCGAATTTGATCAAAGTTTTTTATTCAAATCTAAAGATTTCTAGAAATCGATATTTGCTCAGTGAGGTCAACAAAAGAAGAATTAGATTGAAACCTGCAGATTGGTTGAATGTTGCTAATATGAAGGATGAGGGTCAAAAATTTTGTTATTCAAATATCCCATATCACTTTCCATATGATCGGGATATGACATTAGCTACTATGGTTAGACCAAAAATGCAGGGTCAATGAGTTAAAACAATTGGTTCTTTGAATATTAATGATAGACTTCTACATTATGTTGTTGTGCACATGTTGACTCCACGACCTGGAAATTTTGCAAGGTTATTGCAGGAGGATATCTTCATGTTATGGGTGCTTAAAAATAATATAGCTATCAATTGGCCTCATCACATCATGCAACATATGCTTAAATTCAAGGTCGCTGACACACCCCTTCCATACGGTGTCCTTATCACCCAAATCATGCAATATTGTGGAGTACATGTTGATGGCGATGCCAGCACTCTCATTGGGACCATACATCACTTTTCAATTAATTCTTTGAAAAGGGTTGAATATGGTTGAATATTGTTAATGTAAACGGTCTTTGGCAACACGATGTCAGTGATGATGAAGAAGAAGACCAACCACACCATCATGAGAACCCTGTGCAACCTCCTCCACATCAATCAAATCCTAATATGATGACTCAAATGTAGGAGGAGGTTCAAGACTTGCAACACAAAATGCATGGTATGGAACAAATGCAGGTGTGGGTTCAGCTTATTGAAGATAACTTGACAAACCTATCCATCGACATGAACCGACAATTTGCTCTCCTTAATCAGAATTTTAACTTAATTCTTCAGCATTTAGATGATTAAGTTGCTTACTTGTCCGTGAATGTATTAGATGACTATTTTGCTGAAATTCACTTATGTTCGCACTTTTTATTTTATGTCATGTAATATTATAACTTCGTTTAATTATCGGCTGTATTCAAAATTAATAAATCTCACTTCCATAACAAATAAATTCATACTTCTTGGAACTAATTTATATTACAAACAAATACTACATTTAAAAATAAATTCATTTTACTAAATTATAATTTTTTACATTTTAAAAACTAATTTTCAACATTATTTTTAATTTTTTACTCTTTATAAATATTTTTACAATTAAATATAACATTAACAATTATCATTTTATATCACTTTAATAACTAGGGGCATTTTGGCAATCTTTAATTTCTACCAATTAAACAAATTTTTTTAAACTGTCACATTAATCAAATCCTACACTAATTCTCACAAACTTTACCTCTAAATCCACTCTCAATTACCTCCAAATCCACTCAAGTAAACACAAAAAAGTTTACCATCAAATCCCCTTAAATCCATTCAATCACTCTCCCTCAAATCATCTTCCCCAATCTCCCCCAAGTGAACACACCCTTAAAGATTTAGTAAGAAAATTTACCAATTGTAGTTGGATGGAACAATAGACAAGCTTTAATCTTCAATTGTTGATTTGTTGTTTTAGAAAATTAAATTGGGTTTTAATATATTTACTTTTGCATGAGAAACATCATTGTTGGCTAGATTTATAGTTGACTTGTTGTCAACAAGTAGCTGAATAGGTTTCTCCGCTTCAACATTCATTATTGTTATAATGGACTTAAGTCATATAGTTTGGTACTTTACACTAGAACAACACTATACTTAGCTTCACAGGTAGATAGTGCTACCATCGATTTCTCCTTACTCATTAGTGGAAAAAGTTGGTTATAGGGACTTACTATAACAATTGAAATCAACTTGTCATAATAAGTTGATTGATGACATTTTTATAATAAAAATAATTATTATTATGACCCGTAAAATGAGACCAGTTATAGTAAATTAAGCAGTAGCATTTTTGTAATAAAAAAACTTCTTATAATTGATAAAAGGGTTATAATAAGTGAAAATGGAAAACTTATTATGACAAGTGAAGTCCACCTTTTATAATAAGTTGGATGTGGTGGAAAAATTAAAATTATGTTCAAAATTTATTATGACAGGTTTAGGAAGTCCACCATCTTTATGTTCTCTGCATTCTCTATTCACAACAATCTTTGAGTTCTTTGCTTTTGTTTGGACAATTAGGTTTGTCCTTTTCCTCCACTTAGTTTGTTGATATGTTGTGTTTGAGATTAGTTACTTGAACATCAAAGTAGCAGTGGACATTTTAGGGTCCTAACCATTACACTAACATTTCTCTTTCTCATAATTATTCTTCGTTCTCATATGTTTGTAATTTTAAGAAAGGATATTTTTCACAGGAAATTTACAATGAAGGTTGAAGAAACTTTGGGTTTGTAGATGTTGTTCCTTTGAGTTGTGCTATGTTACTAAGGACATTCGTGAATGAGAAAAGTGTAGAAGCATGTCTTGAAGCACAACCTTATGCTCTTGCAAGACTACACAATATTACCACAAGAAAAATCACAGTTACATACGACCAAAATTCGTATGTAACCTCCAAAATCTGTATGTAACCTCCAAAATCCGTATATAAAATATGTTACATAGAGACACAAATTTGTATGCAAAAGGGGTGTAAATAAGTTACATACAAATTTTTTTGCATGTAACATCTGTATATAATTACATACGGAAAAATCTGTATATAAAATTTGTATATAATTACATACGAAAAAATTCGTATGTAAAATACGTATATAATTATATACGAAAAAATTCGTATGTAATTTCTGATTTTATTAAAAACATAGGAGATTCTATATCTACATTTAATTACGAGTTTCGATAGTTGATAAAATAACTGTCAAATTGTCAAAAACTATCAAATAGATGAAACATTTACAATTATTTAATAGAAAATATAATCCACTGAAACCTTTCAACATTTATAAAAAATAAGACATGTTTCAAGCTAAATGGTTTCTATATCTAAGAAAAGACAATGCTAAAGTAAAAAAAAAAGATTGTACAAGAAAATATATAAGGATACCATAGTTGAATGAATAAATAAAATATTTGTCTAGGATGGTAAAATATGAAAGTTTAAAGGCAAAGAAAGATGTTTACAACAACTACAATATCTTCTGTGGATAGAGAAAGATGTCAACTAGATATATGTTGCACTATTCTTTACAAAACAAGATGTCTATCTCATTGCTCAGTTTCCCATACTGTGAAATGTTATAGGATAATAGTTGTCAAAGCAACAACCTACAACTGCTCCAATATTGTTCAAGCAACAAAAGCAACTGCCCCAACCTACAATAATATGGAAAAAAAGAAATATGATTAATAGTTTTAAGAAATTAATTGAAAGATTCTACACTTAACTCATTAAATTAATAGAAATTTATTATATGTCACTTTCTTTATGAGTCTATACATCAATTTGTAATTTTATAAAACTTCTCTCTTTATTGATATAATAACTCACCAAATAAGTTAATATATAAGTTGATTTTTATTTGCTTGGAAGACTTTTTTTTTCTTTTCTTGAGAGTTTTTATCTAAAATTTTATGAAAAGGAATTCAACTAATTAATAATAATTGAACGAATAACACATAATGTCTAACAAGGTGAGTAAACATGAGAAAAATGGACGAACTTCTTCTCTTTGAGTGAGCGTGAGCATAAGCGAGAAAAAAGGTTAGTGCGAGACATTCTTCTTCTTTACTAGTAACCCTGAGCAAGTGTGAGTGAGAAACTTTAGTGAGTTAGCACGAGACTGCGACACGAGAGGAAAACTTAACACTTATGGTTTATATATTTGTGGGTTGGTATATATGTGGGTGAGTGCGCTGGAGAAACTAAGGAGACAATGAGGTAAGTATTGTAAAAGAGTGGGTATATTTTCATATTTTATTTTTAATAATCACTACAAAAAAAAAGGGCATTATCGAAGGCCATAATCCCTCGGAAACAGCTAGAAGTTGTCAGAAAAGAACCCTCACAGACGGCTTATCGACGGCCAAAGAGCCGTCGGTAAAACCGTTGTCGCTAACATTTACCGAGGGCTTCTTACCTTCGGTAATTACCGAGGGCCAAAAGCCTTCGGTATTTACTGAGGGTCTTAAGCCTTCGGTAATTTTCGAAGGCCACTACCCTTCGGTAATTACCGAGGGCTGTAAGCCTTCGGTAATTACCGAGGGCTTTTAGCCTTCGGTAATTACCGAGGGCTTTTAGCCTTCGGTAAGTACCGAAGGCCGTACCGAAGGCTAAAAGCCCTCGGTAGTTACCGAGGGCCGAAAGCCTTCGGTAATTACCTAACAGGGGTATTTACCGAAGGTCAAAAGCCTTCGGTAAGTTCGAGGACAATGTAACACATAATTGTATTTCTTATGAAACCAACCACATAAACATACCTGCATAACAGTTTCAAGCACAAATAGACCTGCATAACAATTTTCAAGTACATACAAATTTGCATAATGTGCATCTAAAAGATGCAATCATTGATCAATATCCATAGAACATCCATTAAAAAATAGAACATGGATTAATCCATAGAACATGCATTTATAATTAAAACATAAAACAATGTAACATAATGATGTTGTAACATCCAAAGTCATCCCGTTGATCTAACATCAAAATGATCTAAACTCCAAATGTTCTAATATCCAAATGTTTCTATAACAAGTAAAAATAAAATCAAACTAATAATGTACATAGTTATCATCAGAATGATCTTCATCATCCTGCTCTTCTATTGATGGTTGGACTAGTGTGGGTTGAACTGATGTGGGCTGCTGATAACAGTTGAAAAACTGTTATTTTCATGCTTAAAATTGATGTTAAAAGCAACCTTTAGACTTAAAAACTAGCTTGAAATCATGCTTTTATCTATATTTTCAGAAATAAGAGAGCTGGACAGGTTTATGCTTGATTTAAGTGTTTTTGTGCAGGTTTTAAGGTGAATTTAGTGAAAGAAGTGAAGAAGGAGAGAGATGGAATCAGAAAAGGAAGCAAAGAGTGCAAAAGAAGAAGCCAAAAGCACCGCTCAACGGCCTTTTACCGCTGAGCGGCACTCAGGAGGTCACGGGAGGTCCGCTGAGGGGCAAACTGGCCGCTGAGGGGAAGAAAAGGGACGCGCAGTCACCGCTGAGCGGTATTTACCGCTGAGCGGCACTTTTATGGGCTTGGGCTTTTGTAATCTTTTTTAACTCTAGAATAATATATAAGGGCTTGCACGTCCTAGAATTAGTATCTTTGGCAGAAACGAGGCAAATACTCTCTCTTCCACCCCTTTGAAGGAGGATCTTGGATGCTCAGGCTACCTCTTCACCGTTTTAGGGTTTATTCTTTCATTCTTTCATTGTTCATCTAGGTTCACCATGAATATGGTGAACTAAACCTTGTATGTTTGTTGGGGAATCAATGTAATCTTTTGAAGCTCTCATATATGGAATTTGTGCTTGCATCTTAATCTAAGATTTATGCTTTCTTTCATCATTAGTTAGGGTTTTTCCTCTTTGCTTAATGCTTGCATGGTTTAACTCATTCGATGCATGATTATTGGTTTTGTCGATACGGGCACGTACGGGGAAGTCTAGATCCGGGGAATTTCTCCCAATATTATATTGGTTGTCGTTAAGCTCCTGCACTTATGAACTGATCATTAGGAATGCTAAGAATTGTTGTTAGAATCGCTGCAGCGGAATTATTAGCGTGGTAACAAACCAAGAGGGGGGGTGAATTGGTTATATCCTTTTATTGTGCCTTTTTAATATTTTTCTCTTAATTTCTTACTAAGCAGATAATTAAACGTAAATAAAAGAGTAAGGGAAAGAGAAAAAGTTGCACAGGTATTTTATCCTGGTTCAGATCACTAGGATCCTACGTCCAGTCGCTTATCTCAAACAAGATAAACCTTTTTCACTATCACAAAACAATTACAAATATTAGTCACACAGAAAAATAATTTGTAACAGTTTAGAAATTACCACCTCTCTTGAAACCACAAGAGATGAACTTACACCTCCTTTGAATCTTCACAAAGGATGATTACCTCCTTCGAATGCTTCACGAAGGATGATACTCTTCCAAACACTTCCTCAGCACACCAAGGATGATCCAGCTATTCCTCTGTCACCGCAATACCACTTCAGGACTTTGCAGACAAGAGTTTCCTTAGCTTCAGCAAATTCACAGAGTTCTCAAAAGAGTTCAGAGTACTAGAGCACAAGGGAAGAGTTCTAAAGGTTTTAAAGTAGAAACAATATTTTTTGAATGAAAGGAATTTTTAACTTGTTTCCCCTTTTGACATGCATCACATAATTTATCTTTTACAAACTTTAATTTTGGTAAACCAATTACTAGTTCACTAGATACTAGTTTGTTAAGTTGTTGCATATGTATATGAGCAGCACGCCTGTGCCACAACCATGGGTTTTCCTCTTTAACAACTAAACATGTAATATTTTTATTTAATACATTTTCTAAATCAATTAGATAAATATTGTTATATCTAACTCCTTTTAAAGCAATTTCAGAAGAATTAATCTTAAAAATAGTACAAGAATTCTTCTCAAAAGTTACCTTGAATCCTTTGTCGCACAGTTGACTGATGCTAATTAAGTTATGCCTCAGTCCTTCTACATATAGCACGTCTTTGATCATCAAGGTGTCTTTGCTTCCTATATCCCCTTTTCCAAGAATTCTTCCTTTGTTGTTGTCACCATATGTAACAAAGCCTTGTTCCTTTTCTTTAAAGTATGTAAATTTTGTTATGTCTCCTGTCATGTGTTTTGAGCAACCGCTATCGAGACACCACATGACTTTTCTTGATTTTTGTAATTCCTGCAAAAGAAAGGAACAAACAAGCTATTTTAGGTACCCAACTTCTTTGTATGGGTCCTTTTGGGTTAGATTTAAATTATTTAGCAACCCAAACATATCTACCACTTGGAACACCATAATGCTTAATTTTACATTTATTTGAAGTATGACCCTTTTTCATACAATAAAAGCATGATGCAACGTTTGTGTTCCCATGAGATGTTCCTTTTTCTACCCATATCCTACGGGTTCTTTTATTCTGTTTGTTTTTAATTTTAGGAACATACTCATTTTTAACAACCTTATTTTCATTATTTTTGCTACATTCTCCTAAGGTTGTTTGTTCAGAAAAATATTTGAATTTTATGCAAGATTCGCATTCATGATTAGCAACATATTTTTCTTTTTCATAATATAGCACTTTACTTTTCAAATTCCTGATTTCTTCTGCTTGATATAAAAATTTATTTTTCAAACTTCTGTTTTCTTCAGATAAATTTGAAAATTCAGTTTTCAAAGCATCATTCAATTTAGTGAGATTTTCAGAAGTAAACTTCAAATTTTTATTTTCTTCAAGAAGGTTGTCAAATTCAGATTTTAAACTTTTAAAATCCTTTTTCAGCTTTTTATGAGAAATATTTAATTTTTCAGATTCAATTAACAATGCAGCATATGTTTCATGCAATTCATCTTCATCAACTTGACTATTATTATCAGAATAATGTGAGCTACTTACTTGGCTGACATTATCATCATCTGCCATTAAACAGATGTTTGCTTCTTCATCTGAATCGCTTGAATCTGAAAAGGACTCATTATCGTCTTCCCATGCAATGTATGCTTTCTTTTTCTTAAAGAATCTTTTCTCCTTTTTGTCTTCACCTCTCTTCTGATTTGGACAGTCTGCCTTTAGATGCCCCTTTTCTCCACAGTTATAGCATCGGTAATTTGAGGAAGATGCCTGATTATCTTTCTTTTCGTACCTAAACCTTCCTTTACCTTTAGACTTCATGAATTTGTTTAATCTTTTGATCACAAGGCTTAAGTTTTCCTCTTCGTCTGAGTCTTCATCTTCCGATTTACCCTTGCTTCTATCAACCTCTGATTTTAACGCCAAACTCTTCTTGTTGGTTTTGGCTTTAGCTTCTTCTTCATCAAGTCTTCCGAGATCTAATTCATGTTGCCTCAACTTTCCAAATAAGGCCGCCATAGTCATGGTGTTGAGATTTTGTGACTCCGAGATTGCAGTCACCTTAGGTTGCCACGACCTGTCTAAAGACTTCAAAATTTTAATGTTTAATTCATCAGTATCGAATGACTTACCCAGTCCAATGAGATGATTGACGATGTTGGTGAAGCGTTTTTGAACGTCAGAAATTGTTTCTCCTTGCTTCATCCTGAACATTTCATACTCTTGAATCAGGGAATTCTTTCTTGCCCTCTTTACGTCATCTGTTCCTTCATGTGTCACTCTTAGCACGTCCCACATTTCTTGAGCAGTTTTGCAGACAGAAACCCTGTAGAACTCATCAACAGTCAATGCTGATGCAATAATATTCCTAGCTTTCACGTCATTCTGAAATCTTTTCTTTTCTTCAATGGTCCATTGACCACGGGGCTTTGGTTCCTGTATATTGTTAGTAGGAACAGAAGAACCAGACGCAATAACATCCCAAATTTCACAATCAATAGATTCAATAAATATTTGCATCCTTACCTTCCAGAATGCATAGTTCTCACCTGTGAATAGTGGGGGTCTATTGATTGAAGCACCCTCTGCGAAGGTTTGATTTGATCCTGCCATTTGAATGACTATCAAAGCAAGCTCTGATGCCAATTGTTAGAATCGCTGCAGCGGAATTATTAGCGTGGTAACAAACCAAGTGGGGGGGGTGAATTGGTTATATCCTTTTATTGTGCCTTTTTAATATTTTTCTCTTAATTTCTTACTAAGCAGATAATTAAACGTAAATAAAAGAGTAAGGGAAAGAGAAAAAGTTGCACAGGTATTTTATCCTGGTTCAGATCACTAGGATCCTACGTCCAGTCGCTTATCTCAAACAAGATAAACCTTTTTCACTATCACAAAACAATTACAAATTATTTTTCTGTGTGACTAATATTTGTAATTGTTTTGTGATAGTGAAAAAGGTTTATCTTGTTTGAGATAAGCGACTGGACGTAGGATCCTAGTGATCTGAACCAGGATAAAATACCTGTGCAACTTTTTCTCTTTCCCTTACTCTTTTATTTACGTTTAATTATCTGCTTAGTAAGAAATTAAGAGAAAAATATTAAAAAGGCACAATAAAAGGATATAACCAATTCACCCCCCCCCTCTTGGTTTGTTACCACGCTAATAATTCCGCTGCAGCGATTCTAACAATTGTATGAACTCGTGATTAGGGAGAAGCCATCTAGAATGGTACTTTAGAGAGTGGCATTAACAATGATGATTTGAATGTTGAATTCCTAAAATATATGAGAGTGGATAAGATGAAATTGACCCCCAACAACATATTCATTCATATATTTCATTGAAAGTGTTTATCTTTTGCTTTTGCCATTGATCAAAAACTCATGCATACATGTTTATTTTCTGTCTTGCATATTAAACTTCAAATATTTCGTTCTTAAGTCTTAGCTAATCAACAAACCACACAACTAAACTAGGTCGTGAGTCCTTTGGGAGAACGATACTTGGTCTTACCAAGTTTATTACTTGAACGATTCGGTCATACTTGCCGATTGTGAAACAAGTTTGTGACATCATATTTTGGTGATCATAAATTTAACCATCAGCTGCTGAGGGGAAGCGGGTGACAAGGAGGGTGGTGGATGGGTCGGAGGGATATTGAATTCATTCTGTGAAGTTTCAAGCAACACTCTCATGACCAGGGTCTTAAAGTTTGTAAACTCTGCTCTCAGATCAGTGATTTCCTGGTCACGTTGTTGTAGCGCCTGCGTGAGGCGGAGAACAACCTCGTCAGGAGTAGTGGTGGAAGAAGAAGGTTGGTGCTTCAGAATCTAAATCATACCAACAGAAGACTTAGTACTATGGAAACGTAATCAAGAGGGAGGAGATATGATAGCAATGACGACTCTACACATAGAGGGCATACAGCCTTAAATATGTTTGCACATAAGTATGTTAAGTATTTTGGCCAAAGGTAAACCTTTACGGTTACATTATCATTGTTCTAGTTCCAAACCGGTAAAGAAGGTTATAATTTGAATGTAATAGGTTGGCTATCAAAGAAGGAACATAACTATCCCGGTTACAACTCTTGTGGAATTATACTACAAGGAAGAGTAACTCATGACCTCAAAGCTCATGCAGGAGATACAAACAAAAATTCCTTTGCATATATCAGATTATTAAAAATCAAAACCACATTCAAATGTTGCAATACTAAAACGTTCACCGGGTCCTTGTTTTAGTTTCCATTGGATTAAGCTACTTATTTCATGAAATTTCAGGTAACTTTATTTGATGATTTTAATTCTCTTTAAACTCTAAAATGAGTTATAAACAGCCTGCAACTCAAAATCACTACTCCACTTCTATTTTGACTCAAAAAGTGATGGTTTTCACCGTGTTAAATGTCCTTGCAATGTCCAGTTCGAGTTTGATCATGCTTAGTTGTTGTTTTCAAGCTTAGTTTAGTGTATTTACACTTTCTATAGTCATTTGCATTGATAGCTACCTGTTGGAATCATTATAACTTAGAATGAGGTGTGTAATTGTTTAATTTGCTACATTATTAGCTGTTATAAGGTCAAATTTTGGAATCTACTATTTCTATGCCAAATAATAACTCAAAAGACTTTGTTTTGATGATTTAAAGTTGTTCTAAAATTCTAATTTGACTTATAACCACTGTTGTGCAATTTGACAACTCAAAACCTAATTTACAGCTCATTTTTTCTAGTGCAAAGTTGAATCCAACTTTGATTTTTGAATTTGTGCATTTGTAATTGGTTTCGGTTGTAACAAAAGCTAGGTTGTGATTTGAATTGAAACATGTGAAAAAGAAACATTCTACAGGTGCTAAAAGGCATTTACTCTAATGGTTTCATCCTGAGCACACTCTTTTTGGCAAAAATTTATTGATTGTAATGCTTGAGACAAGTGTATTTGATACATTCATACATGTTTGAAGTGCTAACAATCAGAAATTATGACTGAATCTCAAAAAGAGTAGTTCAATTCATCAATTTGCTAGTGTTATCATTGCTTGTGTTTTTTGTAGAGCTTTGCACCGTGCTTTAGTCTTTGAGTGGTTTTAGGTCACTTTATATCTCCTAATTGATAGTCTGCAGCTAGGTCTAGTTGATTAGGACCTTCTTATGCATTTAATTGAACCACCCAGCCTTGACTCTGCTGTTTCTCCATTCTACAACAATTATTAGTGAAATTTTCTGTATTTATGGGAACTGCCACTATCAATTGTTGATTCTATGTGTTTCTGTGTTGTTTCAATGTTTGTGCACATCTATTATACCATTTCAAACTTTTGTGCACTGTTCATTTGGTCTTTTTCCAGCCAATATGCAAAATCACTTCTTAAACCATCAATTTTCACTAATTCATCTGTTGTGTCATGTTTCTTAGCTTCCTTTAACAACTTTAAACTTGTTAGGATGTTTAGAATACACAGTCTTAGGTAACTTTAGGTCAATTCCCATTTTGTAACCTACTAAGTACACATTTTAGGTCTAAGTAGCAAAATTTTGGGAAGCTATAGTGATTTTGATGGCCAAACAGATCAGAATTTAAGTTTAAGTTTGGCTGATCTTGTTGTCTTCAAAGATTTGAAGAGTCTCAACTTGAGTTATAGTGATTGGGCATTAGATTATGCGGACAGTGAAGGTTATTCTACACATTCTAGTTCTTGATGACTATGTTAAACATGAATAATTATTTCCATTTAATTTTAATACTTTGCAGGGTTGGAAAATCTGGAAGTCCTTGACTTGAGTGTGAAGAGAGAGCTGGATAATTTCACTATTATCCTAGTTTGTTTGAATTTCCTTCCATCTCTCAAGTCTTTATATTTATCATGCAACAGGTATTTATTATCACACAACAGGTTCAATGTATTCAACGGTAAGGATATATATTATAATGATGATGATGTGTGATGAGCATCTTTTCAATTTTTACTTCAAAATTGGTTGGCTTCTTTTACTACTTTTGAGTACTAACACATGTTCATTGCTTTACATTTTGAAACTCTGTCATCCAAGTTGCTTAGATTAGAAGTCCTTGAAATAAGTTGGAACTATTTGACTAATGACATTTTGCCATCTCTCGAGGGATTCATGTCTCCGGAAGAACTCTATTTGTCTGGCAATGAATTTGACTCAGATAATCATATCCAAGGTGGAATAATTTTCCCATTTCATTTGTAAAGCTAAGGATACTGATAAGCTTCAGGATAATATATATATATATATATATATATATATATATATATATATATATATATATATATAATATACGTATGTAATGTAAGACACTTTACCTTGCAGGTTTATGCTCTATGTTGAAGGATCTTGAGGTCCTTGACTTGTCTTACAACAACTTCAATCACACTGATATTGCATTATCAGTGGACTTTCATCTCTAAAGTCTTTAAATTTAGGATATAGTGAATTGACTCCAAGATAAATTCTTAGTATGTTACACTTCCTACATTTCAAATCTTCATCATGCTTTTTGGTTGAAAATATATGAGTGTAATGAGTATGTATATTACTAGATAATCAAAGATAACGTCTCTGGAGATTCTTCAGATGGAGGGGAACCAGTTGAATGAGACTATTTTTTGACATTTAGGTTAGTTGTGCTTATTCTTTATTTTACTGAAGTAGATTCGAATCAATGCAAATATGCATACTCCTTATTTAGTGTGTACACTCATAATTAGATGTTGTCAATTTTGTTTCTATTAGAGAAGGATGGATTTACATGGCCACCCAATTTACAAGTCCTAAAGCTGACTTCAAACAGTTTCTCCAATGATTTTCTGTCATCTCTAAGTGGGCTTCAACGTCTCAAATCCCTTGATTTTAGATCAAACCGATTAAACGGATTGCTCGATATAAGTGGTTAGTATGACTATTTTTTTTATGGTGGTTGGACTTAGACGTAGACCTATAATTTGTAACCTACAAGTCCTACTAAGTACACTTTAAACCATACATACAATATCAAACTTCATTTCTAATAAACACTTTTAAATAATTAAAAATAACATAAGATCTGCACCCATACAATTCTTTTAAAAGGAAATCATTTTATTGATTTTATAACACTCTTAATTCTAAGATACTTGTTTGGAATATGCAAGAAATTGGCTTTGAATGGAATTGTAGTGGTGCTAACAACAACAAATGAAATAAGGGGTTTGGAAGCAGTGGAAAGATTGAAAGAGTTTCGACCATCAGACTTTGTGGTTTTTCATCAACTTCATGTGACACACACTTCCAATGTTACATACTTAGCATATTTCATCACAACCAGATTTAGAAAACTTTATATATTGGTCAGTGTTATTATCTCCTTCCCTCCTTTTCAATTTTTGATCATAAAATTTTAACACATGTAAACCCGAGTGTTGCAGGTGGATTTCAATGTTTTTTAAAGCTTAATTCCTTTGCTTCTTATATATGACAAGTTCTATGTGGTTGAAAGTTCAAACTCTATATCAGAACTATTGGACCATCCATGTTTGAAGCAGAGGCTCTTGGTTTAGGAGCTATGTATGAAACCGGGACTATTTGTGTACCTAAGCCATATAAGGTGACTTGCTGCTAGGAGTTGTAGTTTGGATCGCTACCTACTGGTGGTTCTTTCATCATCATGGAATTCATACAATTTGGTGCATCTAGAGCTTATCAGGTCAGAAACCTAGAAATTACTTATGATTAGGAAAGTTATAGTATCAACCATTTACAATATATAACATTATGTGTACGTTGATTGGAAGCAGGTCAAGGGGAAGTTAGAGGTTGAAAGCTTCACTTCGTAGTTGAAGTTTTGCGTAGTTAGAGGACACATTTGCACGCATTAAAAGCAAAGGCAACAGACCAATAAAATTTCTCAATCAAACAACATCATACACTATTGCCACAAGAACATCAAACAGATTCAAGAACATTGTAACTCATAATGAATTATTAAACGCACAACTTACCTCAACCAAGAAATCCCATGACGATGGCAACCTTTGTACAGCACGACAGCCTCACAAGACCATAACGACCCCTCCAACGAAGTCCTTCAACCTAGTTCCTTCAAGTTTTGAGCATAGTGTCCTGAGGTCACCACAACACTATCGTCATGCCGCGACCACCACCTTCGAACAACCTCCTTAGAATAATGTACTCCCTCAACCACCACCCTCCTCACCGGCCCTATCCTAACGTCGACAGAACAATTGCAGCAAAAAAGGGGTTATTTTTTATTTCAGAACAAAAGAGGAAGATGCTTGGGGGTTCAGAGGTGAGAGACAAAAAATTGGGGAAACCTTCTGTGAAAACTGAAATTTGGAGAATGGGAGAGGGAAATCCCAAATTTTCATTTCATTATGTCGACGCTTATACCGATGGCCTATGGGGCCTTTGGTAAACTTAAAAAGCCTTCGGTAATCAACCACTTACATGATCGTCGGTACATCCTTCGGTAAATGAACTTTACCGAAGGCCCCAGAGGCCGTTGGTATTATTCCTTCGGAAATTAACGCTTTTCCTGTAGTGAATTAATTATAAATCCGTATGTAAAATTAGTAGGTAAATTTTATTTCATTTACATACAGAATTTGTATACGAAAAATCAGTAGATAAAGTTTCGTTTACATACGAAAATATCTGTAGGTAAAATTCGTATTTAAAATCTGTATATAATATCTATATTATCTATAGATCAAAATCTGTATGTAAATATCAGTCAATAATTCTCATTTTTCTTGTAGTATTTCCAAATGTTTTCAAAACCTAGAAAAAAAACTAAGGAGATTCAAATACTCTAATTTTGAACCTTTGTGATGCATTTTTGGAATTGCTCAAGTACCCTTTAAAATATGGTATATATACATACGCTTAATTTGTGTGTATATATATATATATATATATATATATATATATATAGACGTCCCCCCCCACAACGAACGTTTAAGTTGCTGACAGGGTAGTTGAAGAGTTAATTGCTTCAGCCTCTTAAATGTCTGTTGGAGGGGCCCGACGTGTATAATGTTATAGATGTCCGATTCCCCCTACAACGGACGTCTATAGTCCCACTTATTTATGGATATGCCACCGGTCAATTATTTACGTTGGTGTTTTTGTGGACGGACGTCTATGGAGTGACGTTAAAGGCCAATTCTGCACTAGTGAATCACATAACTGTTTAGTGTCGTGAGTCCTTTGGAATATGATACTTGGTCTTACCATTTTGTATTACTTGATACGATTCGGTACACTTGTCGGAGTCTTAACACTGAGCTCCTATTCACATTGGCCAAGCTCCTATTTACCCTGGCCGAGCTCCCAATTTTTGTTGTCGGGTTCCTTTCTTTACAAGTCAAGCTTCTTTCTTCAATTGTCGAACTCTCTTTTCCTTGTTATGTGCTTGCACTTGGTTTTTCCTTCATCTCATCCCAACTCCTTTTATTTTCTTCATTAAATTGCACATCTAAACTTACTAACACTTTATTTGTTATTGGTTGTATAATGTATATGCTCTGGCCTTTTTATCATACCCAATAAACACATATTTTTTTATTCTGTCTTCCAATTTAGTTCTTTGTTGTGCTAGAATATGATCATAGGCCTTGATTCCAAATATTTTGAGATCATTCACACTTGGTTTCCTCTTGCTTCAAGCTTCATTGGGAGTCTTTTCTTTTAGATTCGCATGTGGGCGCCTATTTTGGACATAAACCACACATTGTACTACTTCTGCCCAAAAATTTTCGCATGTTCTTACTTCTGAGCATAGTTTGAACTATCTTGAGAATGGTTCAATTCTTTCATTTTACTACACTATTTTCTTGTGGTTAGTGTGAAGCTATTAAGAAAGGATTTATTTTGTGTTCCTCACAATATTTCATGAATTCTTCTCATCTGAACTCACATGTCCTATTACACCGAACAACTTTTATTGGTTTTCTAGTCTCCTTCTTAACCATTGTCTTGAACTTCTTAAATACCTCGAAAACCTTGGATTTCTCTCGTAAGAAATAAACCTATGTCTTGCGTGAAAAGTCGTCCATGAACGAGATAACCTATTTCTTGCCACTAAAATATTCAGGGGTAATGGTGCACACGAATCGGTATGAATTAAACCAAGTTGTGTCTCTGCTTAGTACTCAACAGTCTTAGAAATTTTGTCCTTGGAAGCCTTCTAAGTACACAGTCTTCACTAAAACATATTTTCAAACTCTATATCTAGTAGTCCATGCACCAATTGCTTCTTTGACAACTCGACCAATCCTTCAATGCCACATCACAACTTCATCTCTCACATCCATCTTCAAACATTTCTCCTATACTATGTTTAGCTCCATATTGTAAATTATATGTTTTTTTCATTTCAACTCGGGCTATCAATCAACTGAATTTATCCTTCAAGTACAGTACTTGGTCCTTTATCAGAATCAAGTTTCCCTTTTCCATCACTTGTTCTATGCTCAAAATACTACCCTTGAAATCAGGTACATAGTACACCTCTCGGATTTCACCAAACTGACCATCCTTTTATAGATACCAAATTCTACCTTTCCCTTTTACGGTTACCTTTGAATTATCTCAAAAAGAAACATGCCTGACATCCACTTTGATGAGCTCTTTAAACATGCTTTCATCAACGCACATGTGATTACTAGTCCCAATATCTATATACCAGACCAAGTTGTTTGAATAACTCAATTTTAACTCAGCATCTGTTGTTTTGTTTATATTCACCTTGACTTTTGTACTCCTGAATATCAAGCATCTCAGAATGAGTTTTGTACTCTAACTCGAGAGCCTAACCTACAGCTCGACACCTCAACATCTAGTTCTTCGAACTCGATAACCCAAAATTCGGGCTCTTCCAGCTCAATAACCCGACATTTGGGTCTGATAGCTTGGTAGCTCGGCAGCTTGGTCTTTAGGGTTCTTGAAATCATCATGATCCCAATCCCTTCATCAGCCTCCTTATTAAGAAAAATTGTTTCCTTTTTTCTTTTCAATTCAATAGTATTTTGCTATATGATTGGCCTTACAAAAGTTACAACACTTGGACGACCTGCAGTAGACCGACCTCCTTTGTTTCTCGCTTTTCCAAAACCTCTTCAATTTTGCTCTCGAGTTTGCTCATTGTTGTGTTTGCGTCACCTTGACCACGAGATTCTCTTCATCCATCGGAGAAAGCAGCTGAACATTTGGCTCAGCTAACGTGTGGAATGGTAACAGATGTGATTGAGTCTTACAATCTGAAGCAATTGTTCAACCTTTAATATATATAGCTACATAGATTTAGTCCTTTGCATAATAAAACAAAAATCATCGTGGGATGATCATGATTGAATAAATATATATGGTTATGGATGCATGATGATTGAATAAATATATGGTTATTGTATATGGTAAAAGTAAATGTTACAACTCTTTTAAGAATCAATTAAAGCTAATAATATAATAAGGAATAAAATTTTCTTTTAACGGTGAAAGAAGCCTGGTTCTCTTTGATATGATAAAGAAAACACAACTGTGATCATTTTCAAACACGCATTTATGAGAGATGTGGTTGTTTTCGAATTTATATGATTAGTTTCTTAAAGAAAATTTAGTGTGATTTAGTTAGAACTTTGCAAAATTAATTGAGTAAAACTAAATTTAGAAAATGTTTAAACCTTGGTCCTCAATTTTGTATGAAAATCTCAGTTCAGTCCTCGTTTTTTCATCTGTCTCAATTGGGTTATATTTTTTGTAAAAATGAACACATTTTACCCTAACCGTTAAGTTGTTACAAATGGCGTTAAGAGGTGCTGACGTGGTGCACGCTGATGTAAAAGTGTCTGATTATGTGGATTTTTTTTTTAAATGTAAGAGTTTTTGACGTGACAAAAATTATTTCTAATCTAACAAATCAATTGGTTTCTAACAGAGACTCGCTCCCATGGACCTCGTCATAAGTCGTCGACCACCAAACCTCCCCATGGAAGAAATGAGGAATGTAATTAAACCAATTTAATCCCAATTGAACCCAGAAAACCTAATTGAACTCCAAATATTGCTATCCTCTCTTTAATTCGATAACCCAATCTAGGTAGTCTCTCTTCCTCTTCTAAATACGTTAATGTTTTTTTTCTCAATCTATCCTGTGAACTATGAACAAAAGGTTCAGACTTTTGGTCCCAATTCTCAAAAAATAAAATCTAGCTTGAGGGCTCTTTGATCTCGTGCAAGAGGACTGCTAGGGGAGCACCTATCTTTTTCCCCATATCTCTTTCGGTCTCGCGGACAACCCCAACTCTGGGAAAGGTTCTCCCTTCACGCGAGCACTTATCTTGTTCCCCATATCTCTTTCGCTTTTGCGGACAACCCCAACTCAATATTTTAATTCTTGTACTTATTGTGTATACGAATATGTTTTTCAAAGATACGGCTCTGTAATGTCTTCATCACCCAATTTAAACACTGATCGTCTCCTGAAAAAGAGACAAGGACCTGAAACCCATTGATCAATACCTATTCATTGCCCCCAATAACAGAGAACACTATAAAACAGATTCAACATCCTAGCCACAACCATGTTCAACCTCCAACCACCAAAAAACCCCAAAGCCATACCCAATAAAACACAGTACAAATAAGAAGATAATTGTCGGTGACATCGCCGGCGCCGAGTGCGGATTCCGAGTAGAGGTGAATCGATCACGACGGCTCAGGATTCACATAACAGAGTGCGTTTTTTCCCTCATCGGTGATGCCTTTGGCAACGACCAGGATTATCGGCGACGACGTGACGATGAGCGTTGGCAGTGGCATAGTGTGGCGATTTGGTGGCGAGCCTTGGTCGTGGAGGTGAGCACAGTCCAGGAGTCGCAGCGCGTGAAGGGAGAAACAGGTGACAACGGCGTTTCCAGCATAGGTGAGGTTGTCGACAGCGATTTCGGCCGACCATAGAGGTGCGCGGCAACACTGGTCAAAAGGAGAACCCTTTTCTTTTTGAAGAAGAGAAACCCTCTGTTGCGGCTAGCTAGGAAGAAGAATGGAAGAAATTCCTAAAGTAAGAGCTTCTTACTGCACCAACACAAATTTTTTAGAAAAGATGAAGAGTATCAACACAGATTTCTTAGACAAGACGAAGAGTATCAAGTGCTTAGACAAGAGGAAGAGATCAAATGACAATTAGATTTATGCTATGTCAAACACTGCTTATTTAAATAACAAAGTACACGAAATCAAATAATACACATCAACATATTATCTGTACACCACGTCAACACCTCTTAACGCCGTTTGTGACAACTTAACGGTTAGGGTAAAATGTGTTCATTTTTACAAAAAAATATGACCCAATTGAGACAGATGAAAAAACGAGGACCGAACTGAGATTTCCATACAAAATTGAGGATTAATGGAGGGTTTAAACCTTTAGAAAACTAATTTTAAATTAAATAAGGTTTAATTGCTTGCATTGTCCCTAGTTTGGCTGCAACGTGTCAAAGTAGTCTATCTTTTTAAAAAAATTTCAATTACGTACAAACTTGGTTTAAAAGTGTCAATTTCGTCCAAACGTATGTAAAATTTGCTTCAATCAAGTCCCTTCCGTTAAATTCACCAAAACGGACGTTAATTTTTTAGTTCTCTCTCCTCTGCTCCTCTGCTTCTCTGCTCTGCTCCTCTGGACATTATAAAATAATATAATGATAATATAAAATATAAAATAATACATTAAGCAATTATTAGAAAATTTGAAAATATTATGCATATATATTAAATGAAAAAAGCAGTATACGTGGACTAAGTTATACAGAACTTCTGCACAGAGTAATGATTGTGGATGAAACTCTCATTTCTCATATATTTATACTTGGTTTTAGTTTATCTTACAAAAACATGAAAACTAAATCTAAACAAAAAGTATTCTTTTCACACCCATATTCTGCTTCATTCGATAATTGCTTTTCATAGTAAAATATTATATTAAAATAATAACAATAAATATAATTAAAATATTATAATTCGTAGTAAAATATTATCTAAAAATCAAATAATTCATTTTTCTGTTCTTTAACTAAAAAGGTATTTACAAAATTATTTATTTTGGTATAATATTGGTTGAGCTGTTTCTACATATTTTCATTTTCTTTAAAAAAGAATTATACGTTTTGTGTTAATTATATATATATATAATTTATCGTCATTAAAAGTATATTAAAAATATATATAAGATAATAGGATAAATCATATATATTTAAAATAATTTATTAATTAATTTATTTACTAAAATAGTTTTAAGATAATAAAATATAAGATAGATATTTATATTTGAGATTAATAAAATTATTTTACTTTAAAATACACACATATTTTAATTAATAGATACTGTATAACTTTAATTTTTTCTTTCAATTAACAGGCACAATTCTCTATTAATAAATCATATGTAGCATATTGGTAAAAAAAAAAAGTGGAATAATAATTTAGATAAAATCATTTAGTTACATCATGATCATGATTTAATTTATGTAAATATTAAATATAAGTGAAAAACATTTTACTAAAGGAGCAGCAGAGCATAGCAGCAGAGCAGTATAGCAGAGAAGCAGAGGAGAGAGAAAAAAAATTAACGTCCGTTTATGGGATTTAACGGAAGGGACTTGATTGAAGCAAATTTTACATACGTTTGGACAAAATTGACACTTTTAAACCAAGTTTAGACGTAATTGAAACTTTTTTAAAAAGATGGACTAACCTGACACGTTGCAGCCAAACTGTGGACAATGCAAGCAATTAAACCATTAAATAATTTATGTATAAATATTTTCATTTTTAAAGTTAAACAAAATATAATTATAAAGATACTTAATTTAAAATCATTCAAAACTCTTGATAGTGGAACGTGGAGTTACTAATATAGAAATAAAATTTTATGACAGGTAAAATATATCTTTTATGACAGGTATTTTAACGTTTACTACAACGTATTGAAAAATATTATCATAATAAATCGAGGTAAGTGTGATATAGTTTCAATTACTTATTATAGAAGGTCAAAATTATTATGACGATTTAGTGTACATTTGATTACATGTCATAATAAATACAACTTACTGTGCCAGATTTTGTAAACTAAATACTTGTCATAATAAATACAACTTACTGTACCACATTTGATTACAAAATTATTATGACGATGTAGTGTACATTTACCATCCTGCCCATTCAATTCTTACATTAACTAAATATTTTAACATAATCCAAGTATATATACACACATATGTAATACATTAAAAAAAATCCAAAATTCATATTTTTGAAAATCAAATTAAATACACTTTCACAATGTTAAAAGTACTTTCGTATTATAATTTATTTAAATAAAACTAAGGCTTTGAAAATTACAGAGAAATTACAAAAAAAAAAGAAAAGGACATTACTCCATTTGTGTTCTCAGGGCACTAACATCTCGCAACTCCAAACCACATAAAAGGACATTTCTCCATTTATGTTCTCAAGGCACCACGTCTCACTGAGTCAATATATCCTTCTCATCGTTGACGGACAAATATTAAATTGTTATAATCATAATAAACCTTTTAAATTCATTCTAAATAGAGGTAATAAATAGTAAAGTATATATATATATATATATATATATATATATATATATATATATATATATATATATATATATATATATATATATATATATATATATATATATATATATATATATATATATATATATATATATATATATATATAAAGAGAGAGAGAGAGAGAGAGAGAGAGAACATACCTTCTTGCGAACAAGCCGATTTATATCCACCAATCCACATCTCCTAAAGAACTAGCTTGTATATCATTACAAGTTTTCCATCCTTCACATTTAGTGTGCATTGAGAAAATGTTTGTGGTGGCTTCCACAGTTACATCAATAAGTTAATATTAAACTATTTTCTGGACTAACAAAGCAATCAATAAGTTAATCATAAAAAAATAATGACAAAAGAAGCAGTCCCAGTTCCATTAAGATGCACAATAGACTAATCCCCATAATCCTATAGCTATTACACAAAATGGCTTTTACAGGCTTTACATTCTCTCCAAATAACGCCTTTTGCTTGACATAAATTATTAATTAATATTTCCGGTTTGATGAGACAAATCAGGAATGAAGGATGTATTTATAACATTAAGCTTATGAATTGTAATATTTTCTCTCTCTCCCGAGACAAGGTTAACAAAAACCACTTTTACAATATTTTGCTCATAAATTAAGTAGCTACTTGAATGTTTTAATGTTCATAAGAATTCTTTTTTTGGGAAAAAAGAGAATTACCCAGGAGGGTTATTGTCAGAGGGACCACGACCAACCATCCCATCCAATATGTGCTAGATGTTTTACGTCTTTGGGGTGACCAATTTGAATGTCTGAATCTTTCTCATCTGCAAAGAGCACATTAATTCATCTTTCTTCAACTTCTATTATATTTGAAAATGTCTTCAACTTTTATTATATTTGAAAATGGAAATGGATAAAATAATTAACGTGTTAAAAGTAATTTGAAACTAATAACAATGAGGGAAAGGAACGTACCGAACATTTGAGAAAAGAATCTTAGATGACCTTTCAGGAGACCCTTCACCTTGTTGTTGATATGTTGAACAAATCTTATGCATTCAATTTTCTTCAAACAAGTAATATGAATTCAGCTTTACTTAAACTCGGGGTAAATTATTTGAAGTCAATAGTAAAGTAAAGAATTTTCTTCAAACAAGATTATTTGAAGCCAACAATAAAGTAAACACAGATTCAACAAACTATCATTTTTCTTATTAATTTGACATATTCTCTAGCTCTTCCAGAAACAAAGCACCCCGTTCACCTGACACTAGTGCACTCAGAGAGACATTGATGATTTAGCTAGCTACCCATTCATTATCTTTTCCATAAACTTACCAATTTTACAGTATAAAATGACGAGAACAAACTGTAAACGGAGTACCTGAATTTCATAGCCAATCTCTTGCAAAGAAGTTGCAACTATTACCATAAGTAATTGGTGAGAATCAACCAACAGTTCTCCAAACACCTTCAAAAGAAATCAAAATCACATCAAAAGAGAAATAAAATTTCATAGAACAACCACAACAGAAAACTCATATAGCACTAAAATTACTTAACTAACTTGACACTAACTTCAATGATTACAAATGGATGCCAACCTACCCCTATTAATAAAAATCATGCTGAAGTGAACCACATGCACAACCTAAAAACACCAATGGATAAAAAAGTATTTGAAAATGGTAAAACTAGCCGATGCAAGTTGAGGTTTCCTGTATCTAAAATGTTGCACTGTGTGGTTAAACAAACCCGCATCCATGCCCTCACCACCACCTCTCCTAAATTTGTCCAAAATCATTGGCAAAAAATGGGCATCCTGCTCAATGTCCAACGCAATCTTCTGAAACATTTGGAACACAACGACCAAGTAAAGAAACACCATGACCGTACAAATCCATTCAAGATCTTGTATGTGAGTAGCTGTTGGCGTAGTCTGGTGGAGGCCGGCATCACCGGTGATGCCTTTGGTTAGCTGCACAAAGAACGAAGACGAATCGGGTGTTGCGATGACGTCGATAAAGCCTGCGATGTTGGTGATGGAATCGCTGGTTGTTGCGGGGCCTTGAGGGCTGGTCTTATGGTGGACATTGCGATTGGGATCGAAAGGAAGAAGTGCATATATAGTGACCAACAAAGGCTTGCGGAGGCGTCTGTGAAGAGAAATGTATGGAACTGAAACATGAAATTACGGATGATGAGATATTATGACAGCGTCATGCTCAATACTTATGTCAGGCGTGCATGTGCTCAAGGCTAGTTTGGATGACAGAAAACATGATTAATACTTGATAGGAAGCTACAATGCTGCCAAAGATAAGTTTATCTCATATAAAGGGTTTAAAGAATTTGTTTTAAGATATGATTATGGAAAATACTATGCCTCAAAAACTTTCTTTGATGATTGAAAGAAGAAAAGGGTTTTGCCTGGGTGGGTGAACGAATCATCAAGTGTTGTCGATGATATCAAGATAGGATGGTCTGGCATCCATGCAAGTTGATTGCAACAATTTCTTATCTTTTTATCATTGGTTTGCTCATCATGTTCTAAAATCAAGATAAAACTTGATCAAACAGTCTAGACTCAAATAATAAGATTTTTTTTTTTGGCATGGTTTATGGTGTAGATGTAACGACATTATTTAAAATAACATGAGGCACCTCATACAGGGTTCCACAGAATTTTTCTTTTTCTTTTTCCTTTCGAAATTGAAGTTGACTTCAAATAAAAGGATACAAGTTGCTTTAAATTAATGGTGTCACAGCAACACAGGTCAGTTTTACTTTTTAGAATTTATTATCAATAGTATTAATGTAGTAAAGGTTTTAAAGTATGTATATAATAAGAATCATGGTTGCAAAAGTGTTCTTTTTTTAAGAAGAACTTTAGTATTGATGAAAACTAGGATCAAAGGTCACAAGTTTAACTGTTACTTTTCCTAAGAAATTAGCACACGTTACGAAAATTCTTAAATTCAATCAAAAGTAAATTCTCAATCAAACACTAGCACAGTAAGACGAAATGACACCGGTTAAATTTACTTATAGACACCGGTTCTACAATCGGTGTATATATAGACGAGGTAAAAAATGGTAAGTTTTATGCCTCGGTTTTTAGGTAACCGAGGTAGTATCATGTTTTTTTAAAATTTTTTCAACCTTTAGGATGTTGATTCACTATGGAATGATCTTGTTGATGTTCCCAGAGCTCCCAGAGTTGGTAAACAGCCATCCTCAACCATCCTCAGCCAAGTCTGTTTCATCGCACAGGAAGAACAACAACAACAACATTTCAGAAATTCCAACATACACCACAAAGCAATACACCACAGAGAAATACACAACAAAGCAATACACAACACATAGAGAAGCTTCATTGCACGTTCATTGCACAGTATAGAACATCATCAACAAAAGACATCATCAACAAAAGAGAAGCTTCGGAGGCATCAGCGGAGGCAACCCACTCGTTGTTGGGGGAGAAACGCGTGATGGTGGCCGAGGCGGAGGCGACCCACTCGCCGTTGGGGGAAGAAACGCATGATGGTGGCCGAGGCGGAGGCGACCCACTCGCTGTTGGGGGAGAAACGCGCGATGGTGGCCGAGGCAGAGGCGACCCAGTCGCCGTTGGGGAAGAAACGCGCAATGGTGGCCGAGGCGGAGGCGACCCAGTCGCCGTCGGGGGAGAAATGTGCGATGGTGGCCGAGGCGGAGGCGACCCACTCGTCGTTGGGGGAGAAATGTGCGATGGTGGCCGAGGAGACGAACGCGCGCGATGGGCGACCCACTCGTGCATCTGATTCGATTGAACAACGACCAATTGGGATTTTCTGATTTAGGGTTCCATGGCGCGATTCTGGTAGCACCAACGACGATGACAGTGGGCGATGACAGCAACGACTACAAAGGTGAGAGCGACAGCGACGAAGGATGAAGCGAACGACACCGACGAAGGACTCACAACGACGACGCTGGTGGAGGCAGCCCTTGGGAGAACAACGGTGGTGGCGACAAAGACGAAGCAGCAACGTGAAGAAGAAGAACCGAAGAGGAAATGAACACAACCAAGCTTTAAGTGAAAGATGAAGCAATGAACACAAAAAAGCAACGAAGAAATGAACAACAGTGGCAGCACAAAGACAAAGAAGAAGAAGCAGAACCAGAAGCGTGAGAAGAAATGAATAAACTCTGAGAATTTTATAGCTAATAAAAGAGACTACCTCGGTTGTCCAGAATAACCGAGGCACTAGCGCTCTACAGCACCGGTTATAAACGAAACAGATGCTTAAATTGAGAAAATCTGTAGCCTATATGCTTTGGTTAAGAATGAACCGAAGCTGAAGATCGTTTTGTTCAGGCTTTATGCCTCGGGTCTGCAGGCAACCGAGATAGTATCACCTTTTCGTAAAGTTGTCAGCTCAAGTCCTGAACTCGTATCACCTTTTAATGAAGTTGTTAGCTTTTAGGCACCGATTATGATTCGGTTTTTTGTGCAACCAAGATTGTATCTTGGTTTTGCACCGGTTCAACGTCCAACTGAATTATATAAGATCGGCTTTATTACAAACCTGCCACCGCCTTGTGATAGACAGTGGTTTGGTTTCAAATGGAGTATAATGTGCGAGTTTAAAAGCCAAAATTGTACTAGTGAAACCTATAAATTTTTTGATCATATGATTAATATGCATGTAGATTTAGACATTTTATGATACAAAAGTTATACTTTTAACGTGATCGAGAGATGAAAGACATAGAATAATATCTAAAATCAATAATCTAAAGAAACAAATACATTAATTTAACTTAACCTTACATGGTAAAATAAAAGTGCGAAGAGTGGTGGATGATTGCTTCCAATGGAGAAGTCCGAGTGAATGAATGAGTTATGATTTTTGTCTCCTCTGAGTCTCTTTATATAGACTTGATTAGACTTAGACTTTGAATATTTTGTTGATAAGATCTTTTATCTTATACCTTTCAAATATTCAACAGATTTAATCAGTATTTGATAGATATTTCCGGTTGATATTTTCAAATTAAATTAATTATCTTTAAATATGAACTTAATTGTCTCTAAAATTCCAGTTGTCTTTCTTAATTTTAATAAATTACAAAAAAACCCCTAAGATTTCCTCTAATTGCACTTTAAATGAATAAAATTATAACTTCAGTGGCACAAATAAACATTAGAAAATCCAACATAACTTATGCAACTAAAAATAACATTTTAAGCATTTTTAAATCTCAAACCCGATAAATCCAATTTTCACAAATTTACTTTAAATCAATCATTTAAACACAATAATCTCATTAAAATTTTGAATTTTAAAGCATAAATATGGACATAAATATGCACTTATCAGTACTCATTGACATAGTGACCATGCTTGCCATATTTATAGCATTCTACTCCAGAATTAATAGACTGACATCCTCGACCTCTCGCTTTTCCACAACCTCTCCAATTTTGTTGCCCGATATGCCATTTATCTTCACGATCACATTGCCCACAACCTCTTCGTCCACAGTCTCTTCCTCCCGCACCACCTTGGCCTTAAGTGTTCCGAGCACCTCCATTTACATCAAGTTTTGCTGAAGTATCTCATCAAGTGGTTCAAACAATGTTCTCCTCTGCTACTCACGTGTCTAAAAAACCTAACAAGCTCTTCAACTGACAACATGATCAAGTTCTTTAACTCCTCAATTACACACACAATACTCTTAAAGTCCTGTTAATTTCCGTAGGATCTTCTCCACTGTAACATTTCCTAAATGTATTTTTAATATGTGAAATAAGCTTGGTTCTCTTTGATATGATAAAGAAAAGACAACTGTGATCCATTTTCAAACACGCATTTATGAGAGATATGATTGTTTGCGAATTTATGTGATTCAATTTTTTTAAAGAAAATTTAATGTGATTTAATTAGAATTTGTAAAATTAATTGAGTCTAACTAAATTTAGAAAACTAATTTTAAATTAAATAATTTATGTATAAATGTTTTCAGTTTTAAATTAAATTAGAAAGTTAAACAAAATATAATTTTAAAGTGACCTTCATTCAAGACAACTTGATCAAATAGTGTTGACTCTAGACTCAAATAATTAGATTATTTTTGGCACGGTTTGTGGTATAGATGTAACGACATTATTTAAAATAACATGAGCCAACTCATACAGGACTCCACAGCATTTTTCTTTTTCTTTTTACTTTAGAAATTGAAGTTGACTTTTAGTATTGGTGAAAACTAGGATCAAAGGTCACAATGTTAACGGTTACTTTTCCTAAGACATTGTACACTTTTAACATGAAAAGTTAATAATTTGTCCCTTGCAGGATGATGTTGAAATTTCATTTGAAGTGAGTGAATTGGGAAAGGCTGAAAAATTGAAGTATTGGATTGACCACCAAATTCTATGTAGCACAAAGGGTTCATCCCTAGCAAGTGGATTGGGTCCTTTTTTTTTACTGTTTTTTGGTTCAGAATGATTGCAAGAGTTCACATCAGTTTTTTTTTTTTGTAGTGGTATTTTAAGAAGTCTCTAATTATTGAAATTTAATTACTTCAAGTGGAGCCACAGAATAATCAGTCAAGGTATCTTGCATAATGTTCACATACATATTCAATTATTTTTTTCCTAAACTCTACGGTTGAACATGAATGTCAAAAGCACGACCAAATAAACTGAACAACGCCATAACTTTTATACTGTAATTCTCAGTGTTTTAACTGTGAAGTCAACCAGAGTATTCTTCTACTTGCAGCAGTAATTCAGTAACTAGCATACTTCAGCCGTGAAGTTTGACTAAGTCGTATCGTTGGTGTAAGTTAACGCGTGTATCCATGGATACCATACGTTATTGCAATGTTCTTTACCTGTTACTGCAAAACCATAATCATAACCTAGAATTCTTCGTCTCCCTCTCTCTCCAATGGAATATCCATCCCCAGTTATCGACCTTTCCTACTGTGCTCCTTACACTATCAATCTTCAAATTAACACAGATAAAGGTGCCACTTACGACGGAAATGGTGTCCGTCGTTTTTATATCAAATCTCCCCGTTTAACCCTTCACGACCGTTGTGTCTTGTGTGATGCTGGCGGAAAGCCCATCCTCACTCTATATTGGAAGGTTTGGCTACTCTCACCTATATTATTGTTAAGGATGTTTCTTCTTTTTGTTTATTTATGATTATCTTTGGCTTTGCTCAACAAAGGGCTTCATAGTTTTACAGTTCTTGAAGTAACACTTGTTAGTATTAAATTACCCCTTTTGGTTTTACTCATCTTCGCTAGTTATAAATCAGGGTTCAAGTGAAAACATTAAAGACAGAAAATGAGAATGAATAGGGCATTTGGAGACAATAAAGAAAGGGAAAACTCAAGGGCTTAGAAGAGATGAAGATAAAAAGGAATCTGAGATATAGGAGAAGGATAGAACACTTTTTAATGTTTTTAATTGATCGCTCTTAAGTATCTTTTTGTCAGAACAAGCTTCATCCATATATGTCGCAACAAGAAAAACAAAAACTACTTAAAAAATATAATGGGAAACACAGATAAAAGACATTCAAGCACAAAAGTGACACCTTAATAGAAGTTATTTGCCTTCATCGCTTATATGTGTTGGTGAAAACTATTATTTGTAGTTAAATTATTATGAATATTAAGAAACTCGTCATATGTTATTGTTTTAATCTTTAAGAAGGAGTTTCTAAATAATTTGGATCACTAGTATAATCTTTCAAAATAAGTAGGGAAGTTAAATTTGTCTTATTTTCATTATTATATGTAGCTTCTCTTTTACTCAAATAAATTTATTACATAATTCATTACCAAAGACCCTAACGACAAGAATGAAGTTAAGATAAAATCTTGGACATTTTGCAGTCTTTTTATTCAGCTTAAATAATTATGTACAATTTTATTTTTATCAACAAATAATATAATAAATATAGTAGACTAGTATAACACAACATTTTAATCCTTTTAAAAATATGTACATAGTGGCCATTTACTTAAAACGTGCAAAGCATGCAAAACAAATAAACACAGCAAAATGAAACTTCATGTATAAACAAACAATATATATAGACTTACACAAGAATACCCACAAGACCATTGATATATGTTATACAGAGTGCTGCGAAAGCTTTTTGAAAAAGGCTTAGAAACGTTACTGGATGAACTTTTTTTCTTTATCATTGGTCAAGTCTCTTTCCGTAAGGTTTGGGAGTTAGTTTTGGAGTGCTTCTTTCCAAAGATGGGTCATTCCACACTCTATAAATAGTTCTTTTGTGATCATTTCAAAATATACAACACTTCTTTCATTCTTCTTTTTTCTTTTATTTTGTTCGTTCTCTCTTTTCTTTCTTATAATATTATGGGTTTATTTATTTTACTCATTTTAGAGTTCTTTACTTGTTCTGAAATCTTCATTAATTTTTGGGAAGTTCTTATTGTATTCTGGAGGTTTGTACAATACACCACAGATAAGTCCTTAAGGATAGTTGATTCGCACGTCTCGTGAAATCTTTTTTCATGTTTTTTATTTTATTTTATTGGCATTTACAACAATCTTAAGGATTTATGACTGACATCCACAATCCAGTTTTGAAGAATCAAAACATTGTTTCAAGAACTTATACAGTCTTCGTTATTTGATGTGTATTGTTCCTGTAAGGAAGCAAAAGACATTTAGGATTCGTTGATACTCAAATAGACTATTGAAGCTGTTATTAGACAAAAGTTCATCATTGAGAACTATTATCGTTGGGAAATTATTGAAGATAAGGATATAAAGTCTCAAATTAATGAGAACCACAAGCTGGTTGAAGATATCAAAGCGAAGAACATTCTTGTACGAATGAATTTATTTCAGAACTTATTATCAAGAGCCACCATCTACACTGATTACAAACAAAAACTGAAACACAGACACAAATAGATGTTATTTCCAAAGCTCATCACACACATAATTAGTGAAGATACCAACAAAAAAAATGTGTTATTGTAAGGGTCAAAACTTTGTCTGTAAAAAAAATTATGATAAAGGACAAACATGCTCCAAAAAGGTATCCAAAGCTCATCACATACATAATTAGTGAAGATATCAACAGAAAAAAAATGTGTTATTGTAAGGGTCAAAGCTTTGTCTGTAAAAACAATTATGATAGAGGGCAAACATGCTCCAAAAAGGTACAAACACAAAATTGATAAAAATAGAAAAAGTAATTTTCAAAAATCTCGCCCCAACAAATCTAACCCTACTTTTAAGAAGAAAAGAAATTGCTTCCTGTGTGGAAAGTCGAGTTATCATGCATCAATGTGTAGGCACAGAGTAAGAAATGACAACCCTGAAAGGGAAAATATTGTTGAAAGACATGACATTATTGTTGAGGTCATTTCACAAGTAAATTTGATTACCATTGCGAGCAAATAAGTAGTAGACTCTTACGTTACTAGGCATATCTGTGCAAACAGAAGTGTCTTTACCTCTTACATTAGTGTGAAGGATAGAGAAGAACATGTTTACCTCGGTGATTCCAAGACAACTTTGTTCTTAGAAAAGCAAAATTTTTTCAAATCACATATAGAAAGACTCTAACCATGAGCGATCTGCTACACATGCCACTAATCAAAGTTAATTTAACCTCTATAGTACTATGTGGAAAAATGGAGTTTAAAGTGTCATTTGAGTCTAACATTGTAATGACAAGATAATGTTTTTTTTTTGGCAAGGATATTGTGATCAAGGTCTCTTTTTAACATTTCTCAAAATATTAATGAATCTTGTTTTTCTACTTATATTATTGATTCATATGATATGTTGCACGCTAGATTAGAACATGTGAATTCCTCATATATTATGAAATTATATTGACCGGGACTAATTAATATGCATGATAAACAGAGTGGTAAATGTGACATATGTGTGGAATCTAAAATAATAAAGAAAACATGTTATTTTTTAGATCTTCAAATTGAATTGTTATGGCTAATTTATACAGATCTAGCTCATTTAAAGCAAACCATGTCTTAAGGAAAACATTATTTTGTAACCTTTATAGAGGATCATTCTAGATACCAAATTTTACTTAATCAAACATAAAGATGAAGCTTTTGATGTGTTTTTAACTTATAAAACAAAAGTAGAAAATCAACTAAATAAGAGAATTAAGAGGATTATATCAAATAAAGCTTATGTATTGTTTAATTAATTTTGTGTTAGAGAAGGAATTATTTATTCATATTCACCTAAGTCTAATAATAGAGACAAAGAATAGAACTCTTAAGAAAAGATTGAATGTCATGCTTATTAGTTCTAGTGCACCTGATAACCTTTGGAGCAAAATCATGCTTACTGCATGCATTTTATAAAATAGAATACCTCATTAGAAAACTGGTAAAACACCTTATGAGTTGTGGAGAGTTAATCAACCTAACCTTAAATATCTAAGAGTGTGGTGTTGCCTAGCTAAGGTGATGTTACTTTATCCTAAGAAAAGAAAAATAAGCTCTTAGGCTATGCTAAACATAGTGGTGCCTATATGTTTTTGGTTCTTAAAAGTGATATACTTGATAGTAGTCCTATAGTGGAGATGAAAAACAATGATTGTTTCTAACATGTGTTTCCTTTAAAAGTTAGTGAGACGTCTCAACCTATTGATAATAATAATAATAGTGATACTTTTGAAAAAGACAGAGGAAGGAAACTTCCTTTGATAATTATTTCTATACTTATATTTTTTGATAATGATCCAAGTAGCTTTGTAGAAGCTATTAGTGCTTCTAATGCAAAATAGTGGGATAAGGCCATTAGGACTGAAATTGAATCAATTTAGAAAAATAATACTTGGACCTTAGTATATTTGCCTAAAAGAGCAAAACGCATTGGTTGCAAGTGGATCTTTAAGAAAAATATCACCCTAATGAATCTATAGAGAAGTATAAGGCAAGATTAGTAGCAAAAACCCAACATAGATTATTTTGACACCTTAGTCCCTATGACTAGGATTTCCTCCATTCGAGTGTTGTTAAACTCAACAGGTATCCATAAGCTAGTGATACATCAAATGGATATTAAAACTACCTTTTTGAATGGTGATTTAGATGTATGACTCAACTTGAATGATGTATTGTACCTGGTCAAGAGAATAAAGTATGAAAACTTTTAAAATCTTTGTGTGGGTTGAAACAAATACCAAAAATATACATGAAAAACTTGATAATGTATTGTTATGTGATGAATTTTCACCTAATGATATTGATAAATGTCTCTACTCTAAATCTTAAAATGGTGATTGTGTCATTATATGCTTGTATATGGATGATATGTTAATTTTTGATACATGCAATGAGATTGTCATTTAATGGATTGAACATTGAAATGAAAGACATGGGTGAAGCTAAAGTATTTAGGTGTTAGAATCATAAGGAAGGGAGATAGTATATTACTATCCCAAGAACAATACATTAAGAAACTTCTTAAGAAGTTAGGGTATTATGACTTTAAACCTATGAGTAGCCCTTATGATGCTAACTCTAAATTAATAAAAAATAGAGGAGAATCTATATCTCAGCCTCACCGTGCCCAAATAGTTGGGAGCTTACTACATTTAATGAGCTTTTCGTATCTAATATAGCAAATCAGGAACACTAGGATGTAGTTGCAAGGCTTGTGAGATACTTAAGAGATTTAATGGATTATGCCCTTGAATATAGTGGATTTCCTATTGTACTATAGAAGGCTACAATGATTTTAATTGGATCTCTGATTCAAATGAGAAAAAATCCACTAGTGATTGTGTTCACACTAGGTGATGGGGAAGTGCATACCTAGAGAGAATATACTAAATGACATTTAAGAGAATAGGAAAGAAATTAAAAATGGAAGAGATTAAGGAAGAGGAATCTTATGATTTGAAGATGTGCCACTTGAAGGAAGCTCCAAGATAAGCATCAAAGGAGCACCACCACTTGCTTGAGCAAGATAAGGTTTGCCCAAAATAGGGACTTTGGAGACATAATACTATCTCAAAGAAGATTGCAAAAGTGCAAATCAACTCAAGATTCAATTGATTCAAGGTAAGGTACCAAAAAGGAGACCCCTAAGCCTTCTTATATAACCTTTGGAGTGAGCTAGGATGCAAGATCTAGGAGATGTGGGACTTATGAGTGTGGAGGTCGTCCAGCAGCTGCTGCAGTTCCTCTAGCGACTTTTGAGTCCCACATTACTCAATTCTCTGCACTCCAAACGGTTTATAAGGCAATTAGTTCTCCTATAGTTCAAAACATGAAAACTAGTTATGCAATCAAAACATCAAAACATGAAAACTAGTTCTCCTATAGTTCATAGGCAATTAGTTCTCTAAACGCTCATTTCCTCTTCTTTCTTTTTAAAACCAAGCCATGGAGAGTCCCACATTGCTTGTTCTTAAAGATAAAGAAGAGTTTATAAGCGTTTATTCACAAGAACTAAGAGAAAGAAATCAAAGAGGCAAATACACGCCTAAGAAAACTTTTCTACTTTTTTTGTGCTTTTTATCACTCTGAAACTCTTTATTCTTGACCTATGTATGATCATATCATCCCCCCAGGTTGGAGAGGATTTGACCTCGAATCTTTGAAAAAGCTGCAAAAAGAGAGATGAGTGACTTATTTGGTTGATAATCCAATGGAACTCCTCCTGGATCAAAAGTTAACCTGCAAAAAACATCAAACATTTTGTGAATGAATTGATGTTTACCAAACAATGTATAAAGAAAAGGAATATGGAAAGAATGGGTGTTTGAAATTGGATTTATTTTTTTAGTGAAAACTAAAAATCCTTCTTTAGAAAAACTTTTATTTTTGTCTTGGGTTAAGTTTAAAAAAGAAAACATTAACTCAAGATGTGGTTTGGAAATGGTGTGTGAAGAAGTGGGAAAAAGAGATGAGAAAGGTGGGATATTTTCACAAAAGTTTTGAGGAAAAGAAGAAAGCTTAATAATTGGAGAAAAATGGAAGGATGGAAAAACTCCCCTAAATTTGCTTGAATCCTGTAGAATGATGGGAGTGGAAGGTGCCTTCAGTAGCACTGCCTGTGTATGTAGGACGTTTTCCTTCTCATTTTCTCTCTCAAGGTCCTCTCGTCCTTTCTTTTCGTTCTCCTTTCTTTCTTTCCTCTCAGTCTCTTCTTTTACTCTATCCTCTCTTTCTTTTCTTGCTTTATTTAAATAAGTAAGCATGACCTTCTCTTTGGCATCACTTGATGAGGAAGAAGAGCTATAGGTTGGTGAAGGTAAGGAAGAGGTAGACTCATTAGTCATATTTGCATGATCATTTTCTTTAAGGTTAGTACGATGTAGGAGCACTTCGAGCTCGTGAGCATACTCCTCCACACTTCGTCTACCTTGAGTAAGCCGTTGGAGCTTAATCAAGAGGTCCCTATGGTAGTATGGAGGTACGAAACGTTGGTACAAAATGTCCCTGCAATGTTCCCATCTACTTGCGGGTGAGGCCATGGTTAAGTATCTCCTATTTAGCCATTGCTTGGCATATCCCTCTAAGGCTAAACAAGCTAACTTTACACGCAAAGGTCCATTACACTATACAAATAAAAAATTTGGTCTACTTTAGCTATCCAATCTAGGAAAATAGACGGCTCGGCTTCCCCTTTGAAAGTAGGCAAGTTCAACTTTGGTAGTGTAAGGCCTTGGTCCATAGCTTTATCTTCTTGATGCTTCTTTGGCGAGGGAAGGTATACATTTATGGTTCTAGCTTCTTGCTTCTTCTTGTAGGAACCATGATCATGACCATGAGGTTGCTCCGCTTTTGCTTTCGTGTCCTTGTCCAACCATTTACTAATGGAGTCAAGTTGATGTTGCATTTGTTGAAAAGCCTTCATCAAATCAAATTTGCTAGAAGCACTTCCGTGATGACTAGCTCCATTGGAGGAAACACGGCTTGAACCTGCAAACATGTTAACAAAGCAAACAATAGCAAAGCTAACACACAAAACTGGTTAGCAACAGCCAAAAATCACGGCCAAAACAGCAGCACATGGTTTCACTCAAAACAACAAGAAAAGAAGCTCAAATCTCTCGGCAAAGTGTCTCAAAAAAACAAGGTAAGGGCAACACCTTTCTTTCAAAATAGTAAAGTGTCTCACAAGTCCACTTTGAGAGCACCAACTTAATTCCAAAGCAAATGGAAAAATGTACAATCCACCCTCAATGCAAAGGAGCCAAATCAAGACAGCCCATGGTAGAAGCCAAAAAATTGACTGAAAACTACAAGACAAATGATGGAAATGGAACCTAAAAATCAAGAAACTTGGCACACAATAAGGAGGCAGCAATCTAATGATTTTATTAAGACAAAACAGCGAGAAAAATGGAGGCAAAACAGTGGCACAAAATGAACAAGACAGCAGCAAACAAATTGACACAACTATGAAGTAAATCACACCAACATGCTAGGCATACATGAAGAGTAAGATCAAATTAATGCTGGAAAATAATTTGGCAAACCTGAAACCTATATATTTTGTAATTGTAGTAAAATAGAGGCTCAAAATGAAGCTAGCAAACACACCAACAATGAAGATAGCTCACGGCCAGACCAGCATAAACAATGCAAAACAGTTTTGAATTCTTTTGTGGTGCATGCAGTTTAGGAGATTGGCTAGTCTCGGCCAAGTAAAATTGAAGTGCTTAGGTGTGTTTGCACAAAGCTAATATTTGATTGGTTTTAAGACCTCTACTAATGCAGAATATATAAGCAAAGTTTACACACTTAAATCCTATGATGATCAAACTCAATTCAGCATACAAACATGGAGATGTAAAACTCTTAGCTATGCAATTTCAGAAAAATACTCTAGAAAACTCCTAAAGAGGACAAACATATGACTCAATTCAAAGTTAACAAGCAAAGAAAGACACATACAATCCAACCAAGACAAAATATTAAAGCTGGAACAACAAGCAAAAAGGAATAAGGACACCTACTTTTTGAAGACTTCCAATAGCATTGTTGTTGTTTGAAGAAATGTCAGCATGGATAAGGCTCTGGACAGCCACGGGACTCACCTCCAAACTTTGATATGAAGTGCTGAATCCTTGCTTAAGAGTGTTGGGAGGTCTTAGCCCCATCCAATGATCAATTCCAGCCACCACAAGTACCAAACAACAAGCAAACAATGCAAACAGATAAGAAGTCACTCAAACAGTAAGCACTGGACTGACATAGGGAAGTAAAAAATTTACTGTGAACAACACAGAACGAATTTGAACACAGTAAAAATTGTACATGAATCTAGACATCCAGAGGAAACTTTGAAAAAACATTGCATGGAAAACGGACTAGAAATGAAGCTAAAATAAATCATACAAGTTGACTGTATTTTCACGCAGAGGCTGGGCGAGACAGAAAATGGCTTAGCAAAAATGAACATATCTAAGCTATTCTACTTTAGCATGCAATTCCTAAGAGATAAAAAACCTAAGGCTCATGATACCGGATGATGGGGAAGTGCATACCTAGAGAGAATACTAAATGACATTTAAGAGAATAGGAAAGAAATTAAAAATGGAAGAGATTAAGGAAGAGGAAACTTATGATTTGAAGATGCGCCACTTGAAGGAAGCTCCAAGATAAGCATCAAAGGAGGACCGCCACTTGCTTGAGCAAGATAAGGTCTTCCCAAAATAGGGACTTTGGAGAAAGAATACTATCTCAAAGAAGATTGCAAAAGTGCAAATCAACTCAAAATTCAATTGATTCAAGGTAAGGTACCAAAAAGGAGACCCCTAAGCCTTCTTATATAACCTTTGGAGTGAGCTAGGATGCAAGATCTAGGAGATGTGGGACTTATGAGTGGGGAGGCCGTCAAGCAGCTGCTGCAGTTCCTCTAGTGACTTTTGAGTCCCACATTGCTCAATTCTCTCCACTCCAAAGGGTTTATAAGGCAATTAGTTCTCCTATAGTTCAAAACATGAAAACTAGTTATGCAATCTAATGCTACACGCGTAGGACGCCCATTTCCTCTTCTTTTCTTTCTAAAACCAAGCCATGGAGAGTCCCACATTGCTTGTTCTTAAAGAGAAAGAAGAGTTTATAAGCGTTTATTCACAAGAACTAAGAGAAAGAAATCAAAGAGGCAAATACACGCCTATGAAACCTATTCTACTTTTTTTGTGCTTTTTGTCACTCTGAAACTCTTTATTCTTGACCTATGTATGATCATATCACTAGGGGATGGTGCGATTACATGGAGATCAGTCAAACAAACTAATATTGCAAGATCAACAATGGAATTTGATTTTGCTGCTCTTGAGATGACTGGTAGAGAGGTTGAGTGATTGAAATCTTCTTAACAAACATTCCACTAGGAATAAAACCAACCTCATCGGTGTCAATACACTGTGATTGTCAATCAGTAATAGTTATAGCTAAAAAGGAATTACAATGAAAAAGATAGACATATACAATTGAGACACAATTTGGTTTAGCAACTACTAAATAGTGAAACTATTTTCGTTGATTATGTGAAGTCTGAAGAGAATCTAACAGATCCTCTAACTAAACTCTTGATAAGAAATATGAGCTTAGAAATATCGATGGAAGGGAACTTAAGCCACTTCCAAACAAACAAGTGATGGTAAAAAAATATTTGTGATTAAAGATCCAATGAATAAGGTTCACACTACAGGAAAAGCGTTAATTTCCGAAGGAATATTACCGACGGCCTTTGTGCCCTTCAGTAAATTTTCTTTACCGAAGGATGTACCGACGGTCATGTATGTGGTTGATTACCGAAGGCTTTTTGAGTTTACCGAAGGCTCCATAGGCCGTCGGTACAGGCATCGACCTAGTGAAATGAAAATTTGGGATTTCCCTCTCCCATTCTCCAAATTTTAGTTTCCACAGAAGCTTTCCCCCAATTTTTCGTCTCTCACCTCAGAACCCCCAAGCGTCTTCCTCTGTCGTTCTGAAATCAAAATTAACCCTTTTTTGCTGCAATTGTTGTGTCGACATTAGGATAGTGGTGGTGAGGAGGGTGTGGTGGTTGAGGGATAACATTATTCCGAGGGGGTTGTTCGAAGGTGGTGGTAGCGGCGTGACGACGGTGTTGTGGCAACCTCAAGAGGGTGTGCTCAGAACTTGAAGGAACTTGGTTAAGGGACTTTGTTGGAGGGGTCGTTGTGGGCTTGTGTGGCTCTCGTGCTGTACAAAGGTTGCCATCGTCAACGGCTTTCTTGGTTGAGGTAAGTTGTGCGTTTAAAAATTCATGGAGTTACAATGTTCTTGAATCTGTTTGATGTTCTTGTGGCAGCAGTGTATGATGTTGTTTGATTGAGAAAGTTTATTGGTCTGTTGCCTTCGCTTCTAATGCGTGCAAATGTGTGCTCTAACTGCGCAAAACTTCAACTACGAAGTGAACCTTTGATATTGTTTGAATGGTTTAAAGTGTACTTAGTAGGACTTGTAGGTTACAAATTTTAGGTCTAAGTCTAAGTCCAACCTCCATAAAAATAAAATACTTATACTAACCACTTATATCGAGCAATACGTTTAATCGGTTTGATCTTAAATCCACTTGTTGATCACCCACGTGAGCTTCTTGATGCATCAACCGTGGCAGAGGCCATCAGTGTGATATCTTGCGGGTACGAGGATAAAACTGAATGGGAACAGCGTGTCAGATGGATGTATGGATCAGTTACTGAGGATGTCGTTACTGGCTACAAGGTGCACAATAGAGGATGGAAATCAGTTTACTGTGTTACCAAGCATGATGCATTCCGTGGCACAGCTTCCACAAATCTCACTAACAGACTACATCAAGTCCTAAGATGGGCAACTTGGTGGGTTGAAATATTCTTCTCAAGAAACAATGCATTTCTAGGTAGCCCAAGAATGAAGTTTCTCCAACGGATTGCATACCTTAATGTTGGAATCTATCCATTCACTTCCTTTTTCCTTATAGTCTACTGCTTCCTCCCTGCACTCTCCCTCTTCTCAGGCCAATTCATTGTTCAAACTCTCAACGTCACTTTCCTTGTTTATCTCTTGACCATCACTGTGACTTTGTGCATGTTGGTTGTGCTTGAAATCAAGTGGTCCGACATTGAGCTGGAAGAGTGGTGAAGAAACGAGCAATTTTGGTTGATTGGAGGAACAGATGCACATCTAGCTGCAGTGCTGCAGGGTTTGCTCAAAGTGATAGCAGGGATTGAAATCTCTTTCACCTTGACATTAAAATTTGGTGGGGATGATGTAGATGATGAGTTTGCTGATCTGTATGTTGTGAAGTGGACATCCCTTACGATACCACCAATGACAATCATGATGGTTAACCTGATAGGAATAACAGTTGGAGTTAGCAGAACAATATACAGTGTGATACCTCAATGGATTCGTCTACTTGGTGGTGTTTTTTTTCAGTTTTTGGGTATTGACACATCTTTACCCTTTTGCAAAAGGATCGATGGGAAGGAGAGGGAAGACACCTAGCATTGTTTTTGTATGGTCAGGTCTCATAGTTATACAACCCAAACCAATTACAAATGCACAAATTCAAAAATCAGAGTTGGATTAAACTTTGCACTAGAAAAAATGAATTATAAATTGAGGTTTTGAGTTGTGAAATTTCCCAACAGTGGTTATAAGTCAAATTAAAATTTTAGAAAAACTTTAAATCATCAAAACAAAGTCTTTTGAGCTATTATTTGGCATAGAAATAGTAGATTCCAAAATTTTACCTTATAATAGCTAATAATGTAGCAAATTAAACAACTACACACCTCATTCTAAGTTATAATGATTCAAACAGCTAGCTGTCAATGTAAATGATTGTAGAAAGTGTAAATACACTAAACTAATCTTGAAAACAACAACTAAGCATGATCAAACTCAAACTGGACATTGCAAGGACATTTAAGACGGTGAAAACCATCACTTTTTGAGTTAAAATAGAAGTGGAGTAGTGATTTTGAGTTGCAGGCTGTTTATAACTCATTTTAGAGTTTAAAGACAATTAAAATCATCAAATAAAGTTACTTGAACATTCAGTTGTGTGTTTAAATCACTTGCATATGTTTTTTAGTATCAAACCACCAAACTAGGACTTTTTCTAGTGCAAAATATTTTTTCCAGAAAAGGTTTGATTCTTTTCTCTAGTTGCAGTGCATTTGTAGTCATTTATGAATCATATAAGGGAATGAGACAATGTCTAGCCTTGATTATATGTGCTACATCAGTTAAAACATGATTCTGTTTCAAAAATTCTGCACAAAATGGAATAAATCTGGTGCAATCTCATAAATCTGTTTCAGTGTAACTTTTTTGTTTATTAAGCAATGTTCTAGTTTGTATAATGATATTAAACATGTTCCAAGTAATAGAAACCTGTATTAATCACTAAAGTGCAAAAACCATAGTTGAGTTGGTAATAAATCCTGAAACAAGGTGTTATTATTGCTTTTTTGATCAATCTTTTCACCGTGATTGATATCATTGCTTGTGTCTTAGGTGTTTAAATTCTTCTAGTTGATTCTCTGCAGTTATATAAAGTGTTTTAGGATGTCTTAGAGTCATTGCAACTGTTGTCTTCATTTCATTTCACTGAATTCTGAATTTTAGTGTAGTTTTGGTAACATTTTCATGCATATTTGGCAATGTGTGGTATGATTTGCTGAATCTTGTTGTGTTTGTGCATATACAAAGTTTGAGCAAGTTTATTTTTCCATTTTAAAGTTGTGTGCAGTGTTCAAATGCTCATTTTTATGCCTATATGCATAATCATCTCTTAAACCATCAGAATTGGCTTTAAAATGGAAGTGAACAAGTGAATTCACATTGCAACTTCTAATTTGTTTCTTGCTTTTTAAATCAACTTTCATTACCAGATTATTATCATTTGAAATGGTGGACTACAGGTCTCATTTTGTTGGTGTAGAAATCTCTGCATATGACAGTCAAGTAATGTTTTATGTTTTAACTATAAATCTCTGCATTATTATGTTACATTGCTTTATGTTTTAACTATAAATACATGTTCTATGGATTAATGAATGTTCTATGTATTAATGGATGTTCTATGGATATTGATCAATGATTGCATCTTTGAAATGCACATTAAGCAGGTCTGTATGTGCTTGAAAACTGTTATGCAGGTCTGTTTGTACTTGAAAACTCTTATGCGGGTCTGCTTGTTGGTTTCATAACAAATAAAATTTTCCCTTACATTTCCCTCCAATTGACCGAAGGCTTTTGGCCCTCGGTAAATACCAACGTTAGGTAATTATTGAAGGCTTTTGGCCCTCAGTAATTATCGAAGGTTTCTGGCCCTCGGTAATTACCGAAAGCTTTTGGCCCTCGGTAATTACCGAAGGGCATAAGCCCTCGGTAATTGTTAGCGACAAGGGATTTACCGAGGGCTTGTTGGCCGTCGATAAGCCGTCTGTAAATATCCTTTTCCGACAGCTTCTGGCATTTTCCGAGGGCTTTTGGCCTTCGGTAATGCCCTTCTTTTTTGTAGTGTCATATGGATAAAAATAAGTCACTTGTTAGTTACGATAACACTATGTTGATTTTAAATCAAATATGTCTATTCCTATGGTGTGTGTGTGTGTGTGAAAGTGCTAGAGATTGTATTATTCAGATGTTAAACTTTGTTATTAAAATTCTATGTAGTGAAAAAAAATTTAGTTTAAACAAAGGTTTTAATAATTTTCATATCCCTTACGGGTAGTGTATGATTTGCAGCATACCTTAAGGGCTAACAATGCTTACATGAGATCTTGGTATGATTTGTAAAACATTCATGAATATCTAGCACGTGCATGACCTAGTAAGCACATCACAACAATAACAACAAGGATTGTGGGGGTGTAATGTGATTCATAAACCTATAACACATGTCAAGTGTCATTAGTTCATATAGTTTGTTATACCAACTATACTATATCAAGTTTCGCGATCTAAAACTAATTCGTATAGCTTGTTATACCAACTCTAATGCATTACATCTTATGAAACCTAGAATCTTTTTTTCTATCTCTTTAGTTAATGTTATATCTTTTGCAATATGTGGGGAATTGTTATATTGCATTGCAAAAGCGTTTTGGAAAAGCTTGAGAAATGTTATTAGATGAACGTTTTTTCTCTCTCCTTGGTCAATTCTTCTCCCGCAAGGCTCGGGAGTTAGTTTTGGGCAGCTTCTTCCGCAAGATGGGTCATTCCTCACTATATAAATAGTGTTTTTCTGGTCATTCCAAAATACACAACACTTCTCTCATTCTCCTTATTCCTTTTATTTTTTTCCTTCTCTCGTCTTTTTCTTATAATATCTATATTTATTATTTTACTTTTTTTAGAGTTCCTAGCTAATTTTTTTATTTTTAGAAATTTTTGGAAAGTTTCTCTTATATCTTGGATGTCTTGCACAACAGATTGCAGATAAGTCCTTCGGAGCACTGAATACACATCTCGAAAAATCTTTTTTCATAATTTTTATTATTTTTTGTCAACATTTTACAACAAAATATATATATATATATATATATATATATATATTTATTTATAATCAAAAGAGGATTATCATTAACCACCTCTATGAATTTTTTTTGTATGTATCATTATATTTTTTTTTATTTTTATTCCATGTAAAAGAAAATGACAATAGATTCCGAACAAAAGTTAATATTGTATTATTGAAATATATGAGGTTAGTTTATTTTTGTATTTCATGGAAGTTGATGTTTTCTTATTATCCGTAACCTTAATTTTAGGCATGATTTTATAGTTTTTCCATTTACTCTAAGGATTGATGGGATAATATATAGGTCATACTGTATTCATGTATCAATTCCCTCTTACAGCCTATTCACGCATGATATTATAACAAATTCCATACGCCAGCAAATCAATCTCAGTTACTGAATTATGAACAAATGTTCTTATATAGATCATGACAATGCACCGGCGATGCCAAGTTTTCATGGGTGAAAGCAATGATTCCTCCAGATTGCTGTTTTCAGTGAAAAAGGCAGAACTTCTCCAGAGTGGAGTGATGAGATTAGAGGTCTTCCTTGCGTACAACAAAAAAGAAAGTGAGTGTGACTTTAGGGTAGATGTTGTGAGTGGCAAAAGATCATGCCATGTATATGCAGGTGAATCTCCCACAGTTGTTGCCTCGGTATGTACTCTGTTACGTCTTCAAACAACATAGAAACAGTGTTGTACGAGGTTAATTATACAGTGTTTCTGTCACTATAATGCAGATGCAGAATAATGGTGGCTTCAATGTCATTGTCTATCGCAACGTGGACTATGCATTCATAGTGGCACTACTTATGATCGTTAAAGATATCAACTTCTTTTACGATGGAACGCGGAATTTTGCAAAGGCAATAACGCCACTGGCATTCCGCATCATGATGAACTAAAGGACTTCCCTAATAATTTTACTCGGATTATCGAAAGACTAAAGCAAACAATGATTGGCTTGATTCAAGTTTTCATGTAGAAAACATTGGGTTTGGTTTTCGACCATTTTCATGTTAATGCGTGTTTCCAAAGTGTATGAAATTACGTTTTACTGTTTTTAGTTATATAAGTTACACTAGTAAAAAAATAGATTTAAGCTCGCACGTTACGTTTCGGTTTTGTCAAAACCGAAGCGTATTAAAACGCGGTGACATTTCTATAATTCTGAATCATATTATATGTCTCGGTTCTAAATCAACCGCAGTCTAATAGCCATACTGTCTCGGTTTGTAGAGGCAACCGAAGCATATAAGTTTTAAAATATTACACAAGTCAAACGCTTCAACTGACAACTTTTTTAAGACAAAGATACTTTCTCGGTTAACACTTCGAACCGAGGCAGTATACCCTGCTCTTCCTGCCACGTCGCCCTGCTGCCACTGACAACTTTTTCGAAACAGGGATATGGCCTCGGTTAATACTAAGAACCGAGGCAGCATAACCTGCTCCCTCTGACCACTCTGAACTGCTCCTTCTGAACATTCTTAACTGTCCCTTCAAGTACATTGGGATACTGCCTCAGTTGCTTTAAACCGAAGCCGTAGAGGCCTTTCCACTTCGGGTTGGAGGAAAACCGAGGCATATAGCCAAATTTATTTTGAAAAATTGAATTTACTGAAATGTTTATTCCTCGGTCTGGGATATAGCCGAGGTAGTATCGGCTTTCTGACTTGGTTATTTGGTTAACCGAGGTAAATGCGTATTTATATTTCCAGAACAGCAACGCTTCTTCTTCTTCACGCGACATTTCTCTTCTTCACTGTTCCTTCACCACTGCGTTTTTCCTCGTCGCCACGCCCCCTCCGCGGTAGTGCTTCCATCGTCGGTGCCCTTCCGTTTCTTCTCCTTCTCCGTCCTCAACCGTCCACGACTCTGCGTGTCCTATCACTATGCGCTGCCTCTGACGACGCTGCTGCCTCCGCCGGTCACACTCCGTCACTGCAGCCGCCACCGGTCACAGTCCGCCACCGTGCCTCTGCGTGTCCACGACTCTGCGTGTCCTCAACCATTTCTTTCGCGCATTTCACACGGTTGGTTCATTATATTCGACTTTGATAATAAATTTACTGTTTGATTGATAATAATTGGTGAGGGATTGATATATTGGCCATAATAGTAGTAATTATATAATTATTTGATAATAAAATTTTGATATATGTTTGATAATAATTGTTGTGAGATGATATATTGGTGATAAATAGAATTAGAAATAGAATTATATAGTTATTTGATCATAAAATTTTGATATTTGTTTGATAATTGTTGTTGTGAGATTGATATATTCGTTATTGTTATTTGATGATTATATTGGTATAACGGTTATTGTATTAAATTGGTTGATTTGCTGATTAGATAAAGTTTAAGGTTGGAAATCATGAGTTGTTTGCTTCAATATATTGTTTGTTGTTGTGAATTAGCCTTAGTTTCCCGTTTGAGATTCAATACAAAATTTATTTACAAATGAATAGAAGGAGATGGTAATAAAATGTATTTAGGGTTGTAATATTTTAAAAATTACAACATATCATTTTTTTACAAATGAATAGAAGGAGATGGTAATAAAAATTTATAAGTATTCAATCTTGAATTGTCCGGTTGGACAGTTTAAGAAGAGTAATAAGTTTTTCATAGTTTATTATAACATATCAATTTTAATATACATGTCTTAAATTTCATGAAAATTTGCCGTTGTGTTTTGTATTGATCTTTGGGTGCATATTTGATTGTGATTTATAATCACTTTCAGTAATTTTAGTCTTGTAATTTTTTATTTTCTGTTAAATTGCTTAAATTTAAACTATAAATAAAGTATGTTACGTTCCAACATAGTCTCTTTTTCTTTTCAATTTTTAAATTTTATTTCCATGTGTCACTTTAGTGTTACATCACACGAAATTATTTCTTAACATATAGTCTGTACTGATTTAAGATATTCTTCTTTAGCGAATTGGACTTACATGACAATATAATTTCAGTGTGAAATTTATCTTATTATCATCTTTCTCTTTCAAATATATCGGATTAACTTTCAAATATTAATATTGATCATAATGTAATGTTATTAAAATTGATTTATTTCTAATGTAAAGTAAAATATTAAATTTTAAATATGGATAAAAATGTAAAATTATTTTTAACTGTTTTATGAATATATATTTCTCTATAAGAAATTTTTTAAATAACAACTAATCTAGAAATAAAAAGTTAAGTAGTCTATATTTCTCAAATTAGAAACAATGTTATAAATTAAAAATAGTACTTAAAAGAGTCTCTCATTAATAAAAAAATATAATTTATTTTTGAATTAGAATTTAAATTGGTCTGTAACTACTAAAATTTTAACTGATTATTCATTTTAAATTAGACTCTCACTAATAAAGAATGAATTAAGTTGTACTTTGCACACTTAAAAGCAAGTGTTTTCCTTTGTCATTACAAGAAAATACATTTATTGATTAAAAAAAATTCATTTATAAAACAAAATTTATCAACAAGTTTTACACTAGTGCAGTCAAGGAAAATGACAACAGTTACTTTTGTCCATAGGCAGTGGTTCCAAAATCCAGGCATATACAGGTGAGGTAAAAAGTCTACCCCTTTTTTCCTCGCAATCGAGGCAAAAAGGATACTATTATGCCTCAGTTCAAAGGTAACTGAATCATTATGGTTTTTGCTTTTTTTACTCTCTTTTTTCCAAATGAGTTTTCGCCTCGGTTGCTTCTGAATCGAGGCAGTATCTCGGACTCTACTACCTCGGTTGTGACATATAACGAACTTAAATAATCGATTATCACTAACAATAATCGATTATCAGTGGCAGTTGTAATCTATGTTTTCAAACTCAGACCAGTTGCCTATATATAGTTGTTCCAAAACCCTTAGAGGGTTAACTCTGAGCTTTTTGAGAATACAGTTTTTTTGAGGAAGTTCCGAAAAGCTAGTTCAAGTGTTTTGCATGGTCTCATGAATAGGAGAAGCTCGCACTTTGTGGGTCAAAGGTCGGAGCGGTTCTCTTAGAGTTGGCAAGGTTGTCATCTTCTGGTTCATTTGTGGAAGGAAGATTTTATTGCACTGTTCCGGTTCGTTGGTCTAAGGAAAGTGTAAATTCCTGCTTCCGGTTTGTTGGTCGAAGGAAGCACCTTTCCGGTTCATTCGTCAAAGGACGGTTTTATCATTCTATTCATTCACTCCATTGTAATTTGTGAAACTGATTTTTAGTGAAAACGTTAATCACTTTTTTTAGTGATTAAAAACTAGACGTAGAATCTTTTTATTCGAACCAGGATAAAAATTATGTGTTGAATTTTTCTACTCTTTACACTCTTTACATTTTGCGCATATCAACTCTTCGATAAATTTTCTCTAAGAAAATTAATTTTCTAAAATGGACTATCTTAATACGAATTTGACCGAACACACTTTCCGCTATCTATATTTCATTCCGCTGTACGACTCTATAACGGTATCGATTGTTCCAACATGAGCAACTTCCTTTGTCGCTTCTACCTATCACACATAAAATATTAGGTTATACAAAAATTAAATTAACAAAAACAAAATGATTATTAAGTTTACCTATAGGGGCACAACATGTTCCACTACAGGAGATGGCTGCAGACGCATGCCACTGTTTGAACTGGCGCATAACCATTTCAGCAACTTCATCATACAACTCTGCCCTGACCTTTTTTGTGATCTCTTGCGTGATCTCTTTTGTGATGTTCTGCGTGATATTTTGTTAATACTCTTTACTTAATCCGTATGAAGATGGACGCAAGGAAGACGCAAAGAACCGTCTAATGCTTATGTCAGTTCCAACAGCACACACCTATCCTGGGTGCTCAGGTTGTCCAATAGTAGTGGAAATAATAACCTGACAACCTTCCTGTGTGTATTGACCTTGGGAGCTCTGCTCAACCAAGGACTCATGTAACATAACATAACTTCAAAATTATTTGAAAAATCTATGTAATAGATGTAAAAAATATGTTGTCAAAATTAGAGAAATGACATCTTACAATTCTTTCTGATATGTCCCTAGCACTGTGAGAATTGTAGGAGCCTGATGATCTTAGACGGGTTTACTTCCACTTCTCGTGTCGAGATGGTGGTGAAGGAGGAGGAGGAGGGTCACCACCCTCAAAAAGTGGAAGTGATGGAAGCAACTCCTAGACGTGCAGAAGAAGCTCCAAAACTCAGAGAAGTAGCAGCGGATTGAGAGAAAACAGTGGAGGTTCGGAGCGCACTCAAGGTGTTTGTGAAATTGTCTGGTGGTGTTTGAATGGATGTTTTGGTAGATCTCTAACTCAGTAGGCTTTCCAAAGGGGAAAGAAGCTAGAGGAGGTGCAAGATAACAATGCACAAGGTTGAACTTGAGAATGAAAGCTGAAAATTGGCAGCATTTCTTTACTACAAATCAAGTTGAGTTTACAATTGATGAGCTCTCTTTTTATAGGCAAAGATGAGCTTTGGAAGTGTGCTATGAAAGCTATATTAGCATACAAATGAAAAACGTGCAGACTCCAAGTGCAGATGGGGGTGAATGAAGGAAGTCACCCGGTTGCTTGTGTTTCACGTTTTGCACATGTAAAATGTGTAAAATGTGTTTCTTTCATGGCTAATTAATGTGCAGCAGCAAGGCTTCTTTGGCAGCATCATTATAAGATCCAATTCCTTGTTATTTGGCCTACAAAACAACATAAAGTATTTTAGTTAAAGAAGAACAAGCTAAGACTTAGAAAGAAAAGATTAAGTCCTTTATTCAACTTCCCTTTCTTGGTCTTAGAATGAAGTTGATACTTCTTTGGATGGGAAGTCCCTAAAGGGGTTGCCATCATTCCCTCCCTCTTTAAAAACGATTTGTCCTCAAATCGGGAAGAAAGAAAGAAGCACAACTTTGGTTTTTGTATTCCTCCGGGGTCAAAAATATATCTACAAAAAATAGCAACAATTAGTATGAAGATAAGAATGTATGCAAAGATAAGAAGATAAAATGAAGGCCTTGTGACAAAAATTTTATTAGAAGAAGTCTTGGCCTTTAATAATTTTTTGGATGCACTTTGTTTTGAACATTCCCCATGATAAAATGAAGAAACAAAGTGATGTTTTTGAGAAGAAGAGTCAAGGTATTTACCTTTTAAAGAAGAAGTTAACAACATGCATACCTTTGTCTCCTTATTTTCTTGAGAAGGTTGCTTGTCCAACCTATTTTCTTGTTTTCTTTCTTTTTCAATTTTTTCTTTGATTTTTTTCTCATCCTCTTTCACTTGTTCAGGTGTAAGAGGAATCAATGTGATTTTTTTTTCCTTTGTGGAGGAAAGTTATTTTGTTGGTATAGCCATCATGAGTGGAATTATGATCAAATTGCCATGGCCTACCAAGTAATACATGCCCAGCATCCATTGGAACAACATCACATAAAACATTTTCTTCATAGTTTCCGATGGATATTGGTATGTTTACTTGTGTGTTCACAACTATTTCTTCATCCTCTGTTATCCACTTAAGCTTATAAGGCTTGGGATGAGAAATAGTAGGTAAAGCCAATTTGTTCACCACTCTAGAACTACAACAATTGCAAGAGGAACCACTATCCACAATTAATGAACAAGTATTTTCAAATATTTTGCATCTTGTTCTGAATAGGTTTTCCCTTTGTGATTGTTCTAGTTCATTGGTTTAACTTCCAAGAAGTCGTCTTACCAATAATAACTTACCTTCACAAGGTAAGGCTTCTTCCTCAGACATAGAAGTATCTGAGTCACTAGAAGAATCGTCATTTTGACTTTGATGATCTAAGAGATAAGTAGACCGTTTGTGAGGACACTCAGAAGAATAATGTCCTCTCTCTCCACACTTAAAGCATCTGGTCTCTCTACCCCTTGTTTCTTTTGAAGATTCTTTGTGAAAGGTATTTCTTTCTCGCTCTCTCTCTTTTTCTTTACCTCTCACTCTTTCTTTTTCTTTTTCTTTTTCTTGAGGCTTTTCATACCTCTTTGGACTACCCTCCATCTTAGGATTTGTCCTATACTCAAATGTGGTAGGATAGTTCCTTTTTTGTGGAAGCTTTTCTTCTAATTTGTTCTTCCACTCTCACACATAGCTGCACAAAATCATTGAGATCTAAATAAGGTAAAAGTTCTACCTTATCTCTAATCTCATAGTTAAGACCGCTTTGGAACCTAGCTATGGTGAATCTCTCTTCCTCTTTGATTCCAGCTCTTAACATGAGTAATTCTAATTTCTGCCTGTATTCCTCAACACTCATGTTTCTTTGTTGAAGTCTATGGAGCTTGTCCATGACTTCTCTAGCATAATATGCTGGAATATGCCTCCGATGCAAGGCTGCCTTTAACTCATTCCAGTACTGGATGGTATAGTCGCCATGCATCTTTTGATCTCTAATGATGGAGGTCCACCAATAGAGGGCTGCTCCTTGAAAATTCAAGGTGGCTAAGGTCACTTTCCTCCTATCATCTATGTGGTAACATTCAAAAATTTGTTCAACCTTCATCTCCCACTCAAAATATTCTTCCACATTGTCTCTGCCATAGAAGGGGGGAAGGTCAAGTTTGGGTTCCACATGATGGTTCCTATGATGGTGGTGTCTCCTAGGAGGGTGTTGATAGTGATCAAAAGGATGAAAACTATTGTGATCACTATGTTGGGAATGATCACCATTATCATGGTGTTGCCTATGAGAGTGTTCCTCATTATTTTGTCCTCTCTGATTGCGAGTGAGGTTTGCAACCATCTGTTTGAGTTCATTTAACTCAGCTTTAGTTCTATTAAGTTCCTCTCTCAATTCCATATTTTCCTCATCATGATGAAAGGTTCCTTGAATACTAGAGTTACTCATACTTGTGAAGTAGATAAAAGGTTTTCAAAAGAGTTTTGAAAAGCTTCACAAGTGTTGAGTCAAAACACTTTTCAAAGATTTGTTTTTGTATTTTTGGTGAAATGACTTCTAGATAGATTCTAAAGGTAAAGAAACCGAATAGCTCTCAGGAAGGAGAGGTGAGTCTCAATGGACAAGCTTAAGAACCTTGTCCTTCCTTAGCCAGAGGTTCTCCTATTTCTTACCCAAGTTTCAATGGAGAAGTCTTTTCAAAACAATTAGAATGCAAAAAATGAGATGCTCCTAATAAACCAAACGAAGGTTTGTCTATATGGTAGCGCACCTAGCTATCACGGAGACTTAGAACACAAATATCAACAAGCAAATAGTAAAGAAAGATGATAAAGAAATGAAAGAGTGAAACACGGCCCTAAGTGAAAGTGCAAATGACACTTGGAGCCACTTGACACACTTTCACACTAAGAAGTGGAAACTAAACTATTACAATGTTGTATGGTGCACTTGGAATTGCTTGAAAAGCATTTTTCCAAGCCACTTTAAGTTTCAAAAACCAAGAAGAAATTACCACAAAGGTTCCGTGATAGAATGCCACTTATACCAAGAAGTATAAAAGAATTTATACAAAGCCAAGTGTGGCTGCTACAGCAAAAGAAATATGCTGGAATATAACTCTAAAGTGATGTTTTTCTGCTGAAAAGAAATGCTGGACAGCCAACGGAAAGTCCTCTTGAAGTTCCCTTGTAACAAAGTTAGCAAGACCTCCACTCCTTAAGATGCTACCCCTTTGATAAGGTCCAACTGGATGTTAAAACTCTACCAAAAGATAAGATTCCAGCAGACAAAAGGCACAAAACCAGTGAGTGATCAAAAAGAGTGCTGCAACAAAGTTGAATGCAGAATAATTCTGACAGCAGTATATGGAAGTCAAGAAAAGTGATTTCTAAACACTTTGGGCTGGAATAAAGGCTAGCACACAAAAGGAACTTAAGAAAGTGTCTAGAACAGATTAAAAAAAACAAGAAAAACCCAAAAACAGTGATTGAATTCTGTGCAATGCAAGTGTTTGATGAAAATTCAAAATTGTTTGATGAAATGCTACAAAGAACAGCAGATTTTGTATTTTCTGGTTTTTGACCTTTCAAATCTGGATTGCAGGGTTGATATTGCTTTTTTATGAATGCTATACAATTGGAGAAGCATATATATGTATTTGGAAACTTAAACCCAGCTTTTGCCAATCCAATAATGAAAATAATGAGAATTTCAAATGTCAAACAGCAACAAAAAAAAATGCTTACTACACCAGAAAGTGATGTGAAAAATGGTGCTTTGAGATGCAAAAATGAGTTGCTGTGGTTTGATGACAGAATTAATGGTTCAAGCAACTGTATATCATCATAATAGGTGTGTCCAAGCACTCAGTCAGCAAAGAAATTGACTGCTGTAAAAGATGACAAGTGCACTAAAAAAAATGAGGAAAATTTGGTGATGCAGCAAGTCAATACCAATTTGGCCCAAAAATTACCATATGAACAGTAACCAACCAATTTCAATTCACCAAAAATGACTCCAAACTCAATGAAACTGATCTAAAACAGGCTAGATCTCAATATGAGATGTGCACTTGCATATTTCAAGTAAAATGATGGTTCAAGATGTGAAATGCTACCTTGGCTATGAAAAGAGCAATTGGACAGTGCAAACAGGTTTTAAATGATCAAATGAATGTGTTCAAACAGTTGCAAGGCACAGAAACATACACATGCTCGAAATCATAGTCAGAGTTGCTAATTATGCAGCAAAAAAAAAAACTAGAAATCTGCATTAGAATTAAAAAATTGCATAGAATCAAGGCTGGCTGGATCAAACAAGATAGAAGAATGGTCCTATGCACTAGATCTAGCTTAGACAAGATGAGCTAGAAGATTAAAATGGCCTAAGACAGAGCAAAGACATCAATCACGGTGAAAAAGATTGAATGAAAACTGTGACAGCACATGAAACCAGATTTCTGAGGAACTCAACTATGCTTATTGCATTGTAGTGATTAATACTGGTTGGCACCGCTTAGAACATGTTTCACATCATCAAATACACTTGTTCCAAGCTTAAGAACAGCAAAATGTGCACTGGAACAGTTTTTGGATATTGCACCAGTTTTGAAAAGTCTGTGCAGACTTTGAAAATCAGAAACAATTTTCTTTTTGCAATGCTATAGCTCATATGATCAGGCTAGACATTGTCTCACTGCCTTATATGATCAATAGATGACTACATATGCATCAAACCTCAGATTAAAATGCCAAATGAAAGCTGGAACAGATTTAAACCAATGTAACAGTAAAACACGGCAACACTTGTGCACAATACTGGACAAAACTGGAGAATGAATTTGAAAGCTGGAATGAACTCATACAAACAATTTTCACCGTTTAAAATGATCAACAAACACTAAGGAAAAGTAATTGCATGATTACAGCACTCACAGACACGAATTAAACCAAAACAGAATAAAAAAAAATTTCTAAAACAGTGACAGAGTTTGACAGCACATGACAGAAACGAAAATTGAACAAAAGAGAGGCTTATCTCTTGAAGACAAGCGTGGACGTGCTGGCTCCTGATGCCAAATGATGGAAGCAACTCCTAGACATGCAAAAGAAGCTCCAAAACTCAGAGAAGTAGCAGCGGATTGAGAGAAAACAGTGGAGGTTCGGAGCGCACTCAAGGTGTTTGTGAAATTGTCTGGTGGTGTTTGAATGGATGTTTTGGTAGATCTCTAACTCAGTAGGCTTTCCAAAGGGGAAAGAAGCTAGAGGAGGTGCAAGATAACAATGCACAAGGTTGAACTTGCGAGTGAAAGCTGAAAATTGGCAGCATTTCTTTACTACAAATCAAGTTGAGTTTACAATTGATGAGCTCTCTTTTTATAGGGAAAGATGAGCTTTGGAAGTGTGCTATGAAAGCTATATTAGCATACAAATGAAAAACGTGCAGACTCCAAGTGCAGCAGCTGTTTCCAATCCATGTGCTCCATATGTTCCTCATGGAAAAGGTGCTAAATGAAGGAAGTCACCCGGTTGCTTGTGTTTCACGTTTTGCACATGTAAAATGTGTAAAATGTGTTTCTTTCATGGCTAATTAATGTGCAGCAGCAAGGCTTCTTTGGCAGCATCATTATAAGATCCAATTCCTTGTTATTTGGCCTACAAAACAACATAAAGTATTTTAGTTAAAGAAGAACAAGCTAAGACTTAGAAAGAAAAGATTAAGTCCTTTATTCAACTTCCCTTTCTTGGTCATAGAATGAAGTTGATACTTCTTTGGATGGGAAGTCCCTAAAGGGGTTGTGATGGACAAATTTATGATCACCAAAATATGATGTCACAAACTTGTTTCACAATCGGCAAGTATGACCGAATCGTTCAAGTAATAAACTTGGTAAGACCAAGTATCGTTCTCCCAAAGGACTCACGGCCTAGTTTAGTTGTGTGGTTTGTTGATTAGCTAAGACTTAAGAACGAAATATTTGGAGTTTAATATGCAAGACAGAAAATAAACATGTATGCATGAGTTTTTGATCAATGGCAAAAGCAAAAGATAAACACTTTCAATGAAATATATGAATGAATATGTTGTTGGGGGTCAATTTCATCTTATCCACTCTCATATATTTTAGGAATTCAACATTCAAATCATCATTGTTAATGCCACTCTCTAAAGTACCATTCTAGATGGCTTCTCCCTAATCACGAGTTCATACAATTCCTAGCATTCCTAATGATCAGTTCATAAGTACAGGAGCTTAACGACAACCAACATAATATTGGGAGAAATTCCCCAGATCTAGACTTCCCCGTACGTGCCCGTATCGACAAAACCAATAATCATGCATCGAATGAGTTAAACCATGCAAGCATTAAGCAAAGAGGAAAAACCCTAACTAATGATGAAAGAAAGCATAAATCTTAGATTAAGATGCAAGCATAAATTCCATATATGAGAGCTTCAAGAGATTACATTGATTCCCCAACAAACATACAAGGTTTAGTTCACCATATTCATGGTGAACCTAGATGAACAATGAAAGAATGAAAGAATAAACCCTAAAAAGGTGAAGAGGTAGCCTGAGCATCCAAGATCCTCCTTCAAAGGGGTGGAAGAGAGAGTGTTTGCCTTGTTTCTGCCAAAGATACAAACTCTAGGACGTCCTAAAGCTTATATACTATTCTAAAATTACAAAAGATCTAAGCCCAAGCCCATAAAAGTGCCAGAAAACAAGTCCAAGCCCATTAAGAATGGCGCTCAGCAGTGACTGCGCGTCTCTTTTCTTCCCCTCAGCGGCCATTTTGCCCCTCAGCGGACCTCCCGTGACCTCCTGAGTGCCGCTCAGCGGTAAAGTGCCGCTGAGCGGTGACTTCGGCTTCTCCTTTTGCACTCTTTGATTTCTTTTCTGATTCCATCTCTCTCTTTCTTCACTTGTTTCACTAAATTCACCTTAAAACCTGCACAAAAACACTGAAATCAAGCATAAACCTGTCCAGCTCTCTTATTTCTGAAAATATGGATAAAAGCATGATTTCAAGCTAGTTTCTAAGTATAAAGGTTGCTTTTAGTATCAATTTTAAGCATGAAAATAACAGTTTTTCAACTGTTATCACAACCCCAAACTTAGAACTTTGCTTGTCCTCAAGCAAACAAGATGTAACTCAATCTCCAACCAATTCATATGATGGTTCACTCATTCAAAAATCCTCTTTTTCAAGATAAGTAACAACTTCACTCAAACTTATGACCAAGAGTTCATTCAAGATGTGCACATGCTTTAGTGTTCACAAAGTCATTTAAATTCCAACAAATGCTAGTTTTCATGAATGGTCAATCAATTAAGTATGGATGTTCATGTGCTCATGGAATATTTCCTCACTAGGTAAAGTGTTTCACTCAACACACAAGTGTATAAGAGGTAAAGTGTTTCACTCATTCACTCCACTATCACAATGTCACATGAATCAACTTTGCCTTTCATTTTACCACAATCAAAAACATTCACAAGCATGCATCATCACAAGGACTTTTCAATGGCTTAGAATGTGGCTGGGCTAACAAGAACATTGGTTTTTCTGGATCACAAAATCCTTGAGTTAAGAGAATCATAACAACACAATTATTCTTATTCATTCCCAACTTTCTTTTGCCTTTGCATTTGCATTGAGCTTTGCTTCTTTTTCTTTTCTTTTCTTTTCTTTTTCATTTTCTTTGCATATTCTTACTTTTTTTAGCTCTTAGCTCAATGCTTTTCCTTTTTCATGTTTTCCCAACAACCCCAAACTTGAACATTTAACAATACCACACAAGATCTTCTACTTAACTCAAGGTAAAGATTTTCAATCAAGGGTTTCAGTGTATATTCTAGGCTAAGGGTTCAAAGGATAGAACACAAAGTGTTCTCTTTTAGTGGGCTAACTTAATGAATTTGGCCAATAAAAAGGGTTCCAACAAATGGCCTTGATCATATGATGCAAAACAAGCAATTGATTCAATCATAGAAAACCTGGGCAAAGTCATTCATGCTTTCAAAGTAATAGCATTCAATCATACCAAAAACTCTGGAGCTCAAAACCTCACATATAAACTCATTCACATTTGACATACACATCCTGCTTAATTTCATAATCACAATCATGATATCATGCATTTGTTCACAAAGCTTGTGAATCACCTGTAAAGCATTTTAATGTGCACATCATCTCAACACCAATCAATCAATAAGCATCATCAAGCATTACTTATTACACAATCACAGTTAATAGCAAACCATCATAAGAAACCAGGTGTCCAATAGAGTACATCAACCCTAATCTAAAAACAAAAACAAATAAGTTCAGAAAACTTAAACCACAAAAGCATAATCATATGATAGCATTCATCAGTAAATGCTATCTCAGCTCCTCATCAGTCTGAGCTGTCCTCTGTATCTTCCTCTTCCTCCTCATCTTCATCATCTTCAAATGCATCCTCCTTATCAGCTTCATCTTCTTCCATATCTCTAGCTGAAGCTTCAGCTCCTCCTCCATGCAATGGTTCTTCTGGCCAAGCTACTACATTATGAAATTCATCCATAGTCCACCTGTGTGCTGGAGGTGTATCATACATCCCCACTATCATCTCAGCAGTGGCCACCTTCCCTCTGTGAATGGACTGCAACTGAGCACCTATAAGAGACATATACATGTCCCTCATCTGGAATGGTTCTGCTTCATGTGTATCAGCAGATGTCCGGCTCTGTGCTGGCCCTCTCTCTCTACGAGCCTGGCGTGGTGGAACTGGCTGAGCTGCATCCTCACCTCCACAGTACTGTCTGTAATAAGCCTCATCAATAGCTTTTCTTGGCCTCTCAAATGGTGGAACAGAAGTGTCCATCCCAGCTAGCTTGCAAAGGTGAGTGATCAAAGAAGGATGTCCTAGTGGTGCTTTGTTGTTTGAAGTGTTAGCACATACACTAATTTCATCAGCTATCACCTGTCCAATATTAACATTCAAATTTCTGATAGCACAGTAGATGAATAGTGCCCTGCTGAGAGTAATATCTGACACATGTGAACATGGCTGAATGTTGGCATGAGAAAATGCCATCCAATACTTTGCAAGAGGAGTCAAGTCTGTCCTCCTAATGTTAACCACTGAGCCAGATCTATTCCTTTGGAAGTGTCCTCCAGGTATACACAACACTCTCTCCACATCCTCATAATCAGCACCTTCCTCCATGCAAAGAGCAAACTGGCATTGCTCACCAGCCCACACAGTATCCAGGAAGTTGTTGATAGAATCAGGATCATACCTGATAGCATGGCCTCTGACATAGCCCAAATAATTCTCAGCTGGATAATCACCAATCTTCTTTGCATTGGTGTAAAATTCCTTTACCACAGCTATGTTGGCAGGTGCAGGATAAGTGGCTAGCTTTCCCCAATCATTCCCTAACACTTGCTCTCCAAATTGAGGAGCAAAGTTAGGTATCATTCCAACCTTTCTCTCCATCAAAAGTCTCCTGTCCTGAACCACCCTAAAGTGCTTCTCATGTTTCCTAGAGAGGAACCTGCTATTATGGGGTTGCTCTGGTTCCTTTTCCTTTCTCTTGGTTGCCATGGTTTTCAATCTCTTTCCTGAAGAGGATGCCATTCCTACATTAAAACACAAATACAAAACCACAGAACATGATGTTAATCATTAGTAAACACAGAACACAACTCCTTTCGAAGCTAAACCACCGCTGAGGGCCAGAATTTCCCCTCAGCGCCACCAGTACCACAATCCAGAACGCAAAAATTCAAAAGAACCAAATCTGACAGAGTGCCGCTCAACGGTAAATGCCGCTCAGCGGTAACTCTGTAGATTTTTGAAAAATCTGTTTTAAAGCCTTCCTAACTCCACCCATATGCAATTTTCAGTTTTCCAATTCATAATCATGCAGTTTAATCGGTTCAAACATCAAATATATCATCAAATCATGCATAGAAATCAAAACCCCTAAATTTTCATGCTTTGACAATCACATTCAAATTCAAGAACCCTAGAATGAACAAAATGCATTTTACTTACTTGGGTGGAGATACTAGATGCAATGAGAATGCTTCCAAGCTAGAATGCTCTCTTCCAACCCCAAACTTTGATGGCACACTAGTGAAAAATTGAGTGGAAGAGAAATTTTCTTAAGAGGGAAGAGTGAAAATATATGGAAAACCTTGGAAAAAGTATGTGGGAGTGTTTGTGCCTGGAAAGAAACCCTAAAACGCAGCTTGAGGTATAAAAATACCCTAATGGGCTCGGGTCCCGCTAAGGGGAACTTAAAGCCCATTCTGCGATAGTACCGCTCAGCGGTAAAATACCGCTCAGCGGCACTTTTGTGATGTGCTCCTCTCCTTCTTTTCTTATCCTACGTGCCTCCTAGACATGCCCCTCACTGGTTCCTTGCAATTCAATGCTTAAAATAATTATGCAAACCCTAACTAAAATAAAACAAACAAAAACAATCAATCAACTGGGTTGCCTCCCAGGTAGCGCTTGTTTAACGTCACGAGCCTGACCCAAAATCCACCAACACCCATCAGTAAGTGTTTCAAACTTACCAACACCCATCAGTAGGTGCAAAATTTTCTCACCAACACCCATCAGTAGGTGTTACAAACTTAGTATCCTTCAGTAGATACTTAACCACCTAGCATCCTTTAGTAGATGCTGTATCCAACAAAATATTTACAAAATAATGTCCACAAATTAAAAGTTACAAAACCAAATCAAAATTCAAAAGTTTGTAAATCACTGGGTTGCCTCCCAGCAAGCGCTCTTTTAACGTCATTAGCTTGACCCAGTAAAGCCCAAGTTCCTTCTTCTTTTTCTTCTTTCTACTGAACTTCTTCAGAAATTTGATCAAACCAGGAACTTGTTGCAGTGTCTCAATCATAGGAACTTTAATCTCCAATTTCTTGAAGATTTCCATAAAGCACTCAAATTCCTTCTTCCTATGATACTTCTTTGGATGGGGACGAGATTTTTCATATGATTCTTTATTTTTTTCTCTCGTCCTCTTTCTCTTTTCTCTCACTTTCTTTTTTTCTTTTCTTTTTCTACTCACCTTCTCAATCTTCACACAAATTTTCTCTTCTTCTTTCTCTTCTCTCTCTTTTCTCTCTTCTTTTTCCAACTCAACTTTTTCAACATTTACACTCACTAGCTCTTGACACTCTCCCCTGGGGTTAACCTCAGTATTAGCCCCAAAATCCGTGTCAGGCCTTTCTTCCAACTGCTTGGTAATCTGCCCCATTTGAATCTTCAAGTTCTTAATAGCAGCTTCAGTGCTCTTTTGAGAAGATTCAGTTTTCTGTATAAATTGCTGAAGAGTTTCTTCCAACCTTATTGATCTTTCATTAAGTATAGAAATTTGTTGCCATAAGGTTGGTTGCTGTTGTTGCTTGTTAAATTGCCCAGTTTGTCCAACTTGCCCACTTTGTCTTTGACCAACACTTGGGTGTGGTTTCCACCCTTCATTGAAATTCTCCTGACTGTATGGAAATTGATTGGCCATGAAGTTAACATCCTCTAAAGCTTCTGCTGGACAGGCGCATTGACCATTGATATGATCACCTCCACATAATTCACACAACTGTGATTGAACCTGTGCAACAGTCTTTAACTCTTTTGGCAGTTGTTCAAGTATCTTTGTGAGATTCTCCAATTGTTGAGTTATTATCTTGTTTTGAGCTATCAAGGCATATTTGGATTGCAACTGTAGAACTCCTTTTTGTTGAATAGGAGCTCCTCTTTCACTGTTCCACTTATTGTCATTAGTAGTCATGCTTTCAATTATTTCTGTGGCTTCCTCTGGAGTCTTCCATTTGATAGTGCCTCCAGCTGAGGCGTCAAGCATCATCATGGTTTGTGAACCAAGACCTCCAAGGAAGATTAGGACTACTTCTCCTTCGTTAAATCCATGCGTGGGAGTCTTTCTTAATAGGCTTTTGTACCTGTCCCATGCATGCCCCAGTGATTCTTCCATGCCTTGTCTAAATGAAGAGATCTCTTGCTTCCCTTTGTTGATTTTAAAGCTTTGTTGCTGCCATTGTTGTTGTGGTTGGTTCTCAAATTGTCCGGCAGCTTGCCAAAATTGGCTTTGATCCATGCTTGAGTCATGTTCCCACCAGTGGTTGAGATTACTTTGGTAGAATTGAGTGCCCATTAAATTCTTGTTCGAATTGCATCCTGCAAACATTAGGCACAAAACTCTACAAAATATTTGTTAGCACAAAAAGATATAGGAGAAGATATATATTCAGAAGATAAAAGATTCAGAAGATAAAATAAAATAAGATAGAATAAAATAAAATGAAATCTAATCTAATCTAATAAGATAAAATAAAATAAAATAAAATCTAATCTAATCAAATCAAATAAAATAAAATCAAATATAATCTAATCAAATCAAATAAAATCTAATCTAATCAAATAAAATAAAATAAAATCTAATCAAATCAAATAAGATAAAATAAAATAAAAAACAGAAAAATAAAAACAGAAATTCAAAATTAAAGTCAAAGATAATCAATAATCACACAAATTAACCAGTTAAACCACGAGTCCCCGGCAACGGCGCCAAAAACTTGATGGACAAATTTATGATCACCAAAATATGATGTCACAAACTTGTTTCACAATCGGCAAGTATGACCGAATCGTTCAAGTAATAAACTTGGTAAGACCAAGTATCGTTCTCCCAAAGGACTCACGACCTAGTTTAGTTGTGTGGTTTGTTGATTAGCTAAGACTTAAGAACGAAATATTTGGAGTTTAATATGCAAGACAGAAAATAAACATGTATGCATGAGTTTTTGATCAATGGCAAAAGCAAAAGATAAACACTTTCAATGAAATATATGAATGAATATGTTGTTGGGGGTCAATTTCATCTTATCCACTCTCATATATTTTAGGAATTCAACATTCAAATCATCATTGTTAATGCCACTCTCTAAAGTACCATTCTAGATGGCTTCTCCCTAATCACGAGTTCATACAATTCCTAGCATTCCTAATGATCAGTTCATAAGTACAGGAGCTTAACGACAACCAACATAATATTGGGAGAAATTCCCCGGATCTAGACTTCCCCGTACGTGCCCGTATCGACAAAACCAATAATCATGCATCGAATGAGTTAAACCATGCAAGCATTAAGCAAAGAGGAAAAACCCTAACTAATGATGAAAGAAAGCATAAATCTTAGATTAAGATGCAAGCATAAATTCCATATATGAGAGCTTCAAGAGATTACATTGATTCCCCAACAAACATACAAGGTTTAGTTCACCATATTCATTGTGAACCTAGATGAACAATGAAAGAATGAAAGAATAAACCCTAAAAAGGTGAAGAGGTAGCCTGAGCATCCAAGATCCTCCTTCAAAGGGGTGGAAGAGAGAGTGTTTGCCTTGTTTCTGCCAAAGATACAAACTCTAGGACGTCCTAAAGCTTATATACTATTCTAAAATTACAAAAGATCTAAGCCCAAGCCCATAAAAGTGCCAGAAAACAAGTCCAAGCCCATTAAGAATGGCGCTCAGCGGTAAATACCGCTCAGCGGTGACTGCGCGTCTCTTTTCTTCCCCTCAGCGGCCATTTTGCCCCTCAGCGGACCTCCCGTGACCTCCTGAGTGCCGCTCAGCGGTAAAGTGCCGCTGAGCGGTGACTTCGGCTTCTCCTTTTGCACTCTTTGATTTCTTTTCTGATTCCATCTCTCTCTTTCTTCACTTGTTTCACTAAATTCACCTTAAAACCTGCACAAAAACACTGAAATCAAGCATAAACCTGTCCAGCTCTCTTATTTCTGAAAATATGGATAATAGCATGATTTCAAGCTAGTTTCTAAGTATAAAGGTTGCTTTTAGTATCAATTTTAAGCATGAAAATAACAGTTTTTCAACTGTTATCAGGTTGCCATCAGGAAGCCTACTATTTGACTTTTGATTTATTTTTTCCTCAAGCTTCCTGTATCCATCACGAGATAGTAGGTGTGAACTTTTATTCTGAGCACTTATACCCTGTGCTTTAGACCTTGTTTCCTGTGACAAAATGAAACAATTGTTATGAGATAAAATTATGAATGATGAATTGAATGATTTTACCTATGACTCGGATGAACAAAGCTATACGAACTGACACCAAGTTTCTTCGCCAATTGTAAAATATTTAGAACATGGAGTTTCATTAGGTTTTGCTCCAAATATATATTGACATCAATTTTGTCTTAAACCCCAAAAATCTTTCAGCAATTGCAAATAAACACTTACTCTTGTGACCACGTCAATAATGACAGGTGTCCTCTCATCTTCATTTCTCCTAAGTATAAGTTGTCCCAACCTCGTCGCTCCACTGGTAGGTCTAGAAGTGGGGACTTCATCCCTTGACGAATGTGGTGCCTAAGCCATATCTCAGTCACAATAAATAAAACGAAAGATTAATAAAAGACTTATAAAATAAGATATATTATTTAACAAAAGCCATAAATTTTTACATAAATATAAAATTCATACATAATCATATAGATTTGTCATATGTATATTCCCTCATTGTGATCTTCTCGAATTGCATCTACATCATCAACTAGACGGTCGTCATCCAAATTTATTGTCATTTTAAATGGATGGTTGTCGGCAATATGAAGATTACTTAGATTTTCCTCTTTATCTTCAATTTGTCATTTTCCTTGAAGTGCGACATACTAATGGTCAGATGTAGGATCTTTGACATAAAAAACCTGACTTGCTTGATATGCCATGATAAACGGTCTGTCTCCATAACCAACCTTTCGAAAATCAACTAGTGTCATACCAGATTCATCTATTTTGACACCACTCTTATTGTCAACCCACTTACATTTGAAGAGTGCAATAGAAAACTTAATGTTAATGCCACTCTCTAAATTACCTTAAACCCGATGTCTTGACGAAGAAAGCTTAATCATAATCACTAGTTTACAATGTCTTGTTTCCCTAGCAATTAATCATGCATTATAGTGAACGGAAGCTTATCGGCAACCAACCATCATATTCCTATGTCTAGGTTTATACTACTGTTGGGAGAATTTCTCTGAATCTAGATTTTACCGTATGTGTTCATATCAATAAAACCAATAATCATGACATCGAATGAGTTAGACAATGCATGCTTTGAGCAAAGAGGAAAAACCCTAACTAATGATGAAAGAAAGCATGTATCATAAATATGATGTTTAAACAAAAAATTCCATATATGTGAGCTTCAAAAGATTACATTGATTCCCCAACAACAAGAAGAGTTTAGTTCACCATATTCATGATGAAACTAGATGAAATACAATGAAAAAGTGAAAGATAGAACCCTATAAAGTTGAGTAGGTAGCCTTAGCATCTAAGATCCTCCTCCAAGGGGTGGAAAGGTGTGTGTTTGCTTCATATTCTACCAAAGATACAAACCCTAAGACGTCCTAAAGCTTATATATTATTCTAAAAATTATAGAAAAGTAGGTCCAAGCCCAAAATAATGGCGCTCAGCGGTAAAATACCGCCCAACGGTAAGTGCGTGCGTTAAATTCTTCCCCTCAGCTGCACTTTCACCCCTCAGAGGTGCTAATGAGTGTTAAGTAGTGCCGCTCAGCGGTAAAATGACACTGAGCGGTACTTGCGGCTTCTCTTCTTTTGCACTTTTTGAGTTCTTTTATGACTCCATCTCTATCCTTCTTCACTTCTTTCATCAAATTCACCTTAAAACCTGCATAAAACACTGAAATCAAGCATAAACCTGTCGAACTCTCTTATTTCCAAAAATATAAGCAAAAACATGATTCCAAGCTAGTTTCTAAGTGTTAAAGCTTGCTTTTAGTATCAATTTTAAGCAAGAAAATAATAGATTTTCAACTATTATCAGCATCCTAAACATCTCTAACAGCCGATGAGATGCTTTCATGTGGAAATTTCTTTGTATCTATGTTTCATGTTCAGGTTTCCACTGCACCTTCATCTGTAACATTAAACAAAGTAAACATTGATTAATGAACATACTAAAATAAGAGGGACAATTAGTTTAATTGATTGTTCAACTGAAAGCGCTCCTAGAATGGCTTTTTGTCGTCATCAGGTATTGTTCCCCAAGTAGGCCATGGACTTAAAAACTGTTGCTTAATTGAACGTGTGATGGCCTGGGAAGCAACCCTAGATGGAATAAACTTGAATAATAAAAGTCATTTGAATTACAATAGGGTTTAAACATCAAATTATATCAAGAGATTAAAATCTTACCCTTTATCATACAGCTCAATCCATGGTCAATCATGGAGGGACGGGTCAAGACCTTCACCATCACCACTTGAATCTGGATCAGTAGATGGTGTGACAGTCTCAAAAGGCGGTATACAAGATGAGGAAGGTATAAAAGTAGGATCAAGGACAGGAGTGGAGATAATAACCACAGGGGGAGGAGTAGGGGGTTATAATCATAGGAGGAGGAAGAGGGTCTGCTGCATGGGTAGCAGAAGGGTGTGCTGCAAGGGTAGGAGAAGGGTCTACTGCAGGGCAGCAATGGTAGGTAGTTTAGCAGGCACCCTAAGTACATACTTTGGTGCCTGTCGTTGCCTCTTTTAATGCCTTGCTAACCCCTTTCCTTTATCCGGACGTTCTGAACCTTGTCCTTTCATTACTGCATTGAAATGGTTACAAATAAAGCGAAAAAATAGAAATGAATAAGGAAGGATCAATGGTTTTTAAAGTCAATGTATAAATAATTGCATACAACTTTTAAGATGGTATTTTAGATAACTTTATTCAAATGATAGTTCAATTTGCTACAATAGATGTCCAACATTCAATCGTCGTCATCATGATCTTCGTCTTCATCTTGTTCTTCTTCTTCGTAGTCATCATCATCATCTTCTCCTTCTTCTTCTTCTTCTTCGTAGTCATCATCATCATCTTCTTCTTCTTCTTCTTCTTCTTCTTCTTCCTCTTCTTCTCGTACTTCATCACCTTGTATTGTTGCTTCTAATTCATCTCCATCACCATCAGGATCGACCAATGCAGTTACACATTCAACTTCAATAATTTCTTGTGGTTGTGAAATTTGGTCAAGTTGGTAGGCAATATCTTCCTCAACCTCATTTGAGTCAATGCGACCTCTAGGCTTATTTTGTATTGCTACGACCCAGCCACACTTGTCAATATTGCGGAATGGTGGATATGGTAATAATAAACCTGCCTGACAATAGTTAGTAGTATGAAAGGATCAAATGGTCCATATCTTAATCTCTAGTTGAGTTTGACAATATTAAAGCGTGGATCCACTCTAGTACCAGTTCTAGAAGGATCAAACCATTCACAATAAAAAGGTACTACTCTATTTCGAGAAGTAGTGTTTTTGTACTCTAGCTCATATATTTTGTGAATGATGCCATAAAAATCATCATAACAACCCTTTGTTAGGCCCTTGACATACACACCACAATTTGATGTTTTCTTTCCTTTAGACCATTCATGTGTATGGAATTTGTAACCATTGGTGAAGTAAGTATGCCATTCTTTGACACATCTCATTGGCCAATTCGAGAGATGTCTTAACTCTTGAACTGTGGTAGTTAATGTCGGATTAAAAACCTACAAAGATACTAACAAAAATATAAAAGCAAGAGTCAAATTAACCTTCTCTAAACGTAGGAAAATGTACGAACCTGATTTCTAAACCAATGGGGAAACTCTGACTATATTCTAACATAAGTATTTCCTTCTACGACTTGCTCAACAACAACAAATGAGCTGGTACAAATGAAATTCATTAGTTTATAACAATTGTACCTTTGGAAAGATAAGAGATGGATGATGACATACTCAGGGTACGACTTTACTTCACTGCAATTGATTAAGACTTGAACATGAGTAGAGTTGAATTTAGCATCAGTTAACCAATGAGTTAATTCTTTCCCTGCGTGACGGCCTGATTGTCGGAAAACTGATAATGCACCTTTACGTCGTTCAACTTGCCATTGCATTTCATTTCTGACATGAGTGGGGGACAACATGAAGTTTTTGAAATAATGTGAACAAAAATACGTTGTCTCTCGGTGCAAGTAAGCTGCACAAATTGAGCCTTCTACTTGATGACAAATTTATGAACACCGAAAAACGGCGCCACAAACTTGTTTAACAATCGGCAAGTGTGACCGAATCGTTTCAAGTAATAAAACTCGGTAAGACCAAGTATCGTTCTCCCAAAGGACTCACGGCCTAGTTTAGTAATGTGATTTGTTGATTATTTAAGACTTAAGAACAAATTGATTGTAGTTTTATATGCAAAAGACAGTAAATAAACATGTATGCATGAATTTGATCAATGGAAAAGACAAAATACAAACACTTTAATGAATTATATGGATGAGTATGTTGTTGGGAGTTATCAATTTCATCTTATCCACTCTCATATACTTTAGGAATTCAACATTCTTTTCATCAATTGTTAATGCCACTCTCTAAATCACCTTGCAAGAAGGCCTATCCTTAATTACGAGTTCATACAATTCCGAGCATTCCTAGTAATTAGTTCTGAAGTGCAGGAGCTTAAAGGCAACCAATATGCTATTGGAAGAATTTCCCCAGATCTAGATTTTCCCGTACGTTCCCATATCGACAAAATCAATAATCATGGAAATGAATGAGTTAAACAAAGCAAGCAATAAGCAAAGAGGAAAAACCCTAACTAATGATGAAAGAAAGCATAAGTCTTAAATGTAAGATGTTAAAACAAATTCCATATATGAGAGTTTCACAAGACTACATTGATTCCCCAACAACAATACAAGGTTTAGTTCACCATATTCATGGTGAAACTAGATGAATAATAATGGAAGAATGAAAGATAAAACCCTAGAAAGGTGAAGAGGTAGCCTAAGCATCCAAGATCTTCCTTCAAAGGGGTGGAAAAGAGAGTATTTGCTTCGTCTCTGCCAAAGATACAAACCCTAGGACGTCCTAAAGCTTATATACTATTCTAAAAATACAGAAAAATTAGGCCCAAGCCCATAAAAGTGCCGCTCAGCAGTAAGTGCGTGAGTTGTTTTTCTCCCTTCAGCGGCCATTTTACCCCTCAGCGGATCCAACGTGGGTTTCTGAGTGCCGCTCAGCAGTAAACTACCGCTGAGCGGTACTTGCGGCTTCTCCTTCTGAACTTTTTGATGTCTTTTCTGATTCCATCTCTATCCTTCTTTCACCAAATTCACCTTAAAACCTGCATAAAAACACTGAAATCAGGCATAAACCTGTCCAACTCTCTTATTTCTAAAAATATAACCAACAGCATGATTTCAAGCTAGTTTCTAAGTGTTAAAGGTTGTTTTTAGTATCAATTTTAAGCATGAAAATAACAGTTTTTCAACTGTTATCACAACCCCAAACTTAAAACTTTGCTTGTCCTCAAGCAAACAAGATGTAACTCAATCTTCTACCAATCCATATAATGGTTCACTCATTCAAAAATCTTCTTTTCAAGATAAGTAAAGACTTCAATCAAACTTATGACAAAGATTTCAATCAAGACGTGCACATGCTTTGGTGTTCACAAAGTCACTTAATATCCAACAAATGTTATTTTTCATGAATGATCAATGAACTAAGCATGGATGTTCATGTGCTCATGGAATATTTCCTCACTAGGTACAGTGTTTCACTCAAACACAAGTGTATAAGAGGTAATCACTCATTCACTCTACTATCACAATGTCACATGAATTGTCTTTGCATTTCATTTAACCACAATCAAATAAATTCACAAGCATGCATCATCACAAGGACTTTTTCAATGGCTTATAATGTGGCTGGGCTAACAAGAAAATTGGTTTTTCTAGATCACAAAACCCTTGAGTTAAGAGAATCATATCAACACAATCATTCTTATTTTTCCCAACTTTCCTTTGCATTGAGCTTTGCCCTTTTCTTTTCTTTTCTTTCTCTTTTTCTTTTTCTTTTCACATTCTTAATTCTTAGCTCTTAGCTCAATGCTTTCAATTTCCCTTTCATAATTTCCCAACAACCCCAAACTTCAACATTTATCAATACCACAAAAGTTTTTCTACTTAACTCAAGGGTTCAAAGGATAGAACACAAAGTGTTCTCTTTTAGTGGGCTAACTTCATGAATTTGGCCAATAAAAAGGGTTGCCAACAAATGGCCTTGATCATATGATGCAAAACAAGCAATTGATTCAATCATAGAAAACCTGGGCAAAATCATTCATGCTTTCAAAGCAATAGCATTCAATCAATAAAACTCTGGAGCTCAAAACCTCACATATAAGCTCATTCACATTTGACATACACATCCTGCTTAATCTCACAATCACAATCACAACATCATGCATTTGTTCACAAGGTTTGTGAACCACCTGTATAACCATCTAATGTGCACATCTCAACATCAATCAATCTCAAAGCATCATCAAGCATTACTTATCAAACAATCACAATCATAAGCAAACCATCACAACAGACAAAGTTTCCAATTGAGTACTGATAACAGTTGAAAAACTGTTATTTTCATACTTAAAATTGATACTAAAAGTAACCTTTATACTTAGAAACTAGCTTGAAATCATGCTTTTATTCATATTTTCAGAAATAAGAGAGCTGGACAGGTTTATGCTTGATTTCAGTGTTTTTCTGCAAGTTTTAAGGTGAATTTAGTGAAAGAAGTGAAGAAGGAGAGAGATGAAATCAGAAAAGACACCAAAAAGTGCAAAAGGAGAAGCCGTAACTGCCGCTCAGCGGCCGTTTACCGCTGAGCGGCACTCAGCAGTTCACGTTGGAACCGCTGAGGGGAAAAATGGCCGTTGAGGGGAGAAACTAACTCACGCACTTATCGCTGAGCGGCACTTTACCGCTGAGTGGCACACTTATGGGCTTGGGCCTAGATTTTCTGTAATTTTAGAATAGTATATAAGCTTTAGGACGTCCTAGGGTTTGTATCTTTGGCAGAAACGAAGCAAACACTCTCTCTTCCACCCCTTTGAAGGAGGATCTTGGATGCTCAGGCTACCTCTTCACCTTTATAGGGTTTTATCCTTCATTCTTTCATTATTGTTCATTTAGGTTCACCATGAATATGGTGAACTAAACCTTATTGTTGTTGGGGAATCAATGTAATCTTTCGAAACTCTCATATATGGAATTTGTGTTTACATCTTAATCTAAGACCTATGCTTTCTTTCATCATTAGTTAGGGTTTTTCCTCTTTGCTCAATGCTTGCTTTGTTTAACTCATTCAATGCATGATTATTGATTTTGTCGATACGGGAACGTACGGGGAAGTCTAGATCCGGGGAATTACTCCCAATAGTATATTGGTTGTCGTTAACCTCCTGTGCTAAAAGAACTAATTATTAGGAATGCTAGGAATTGTTTGAACTCGTAATTAGGGATAGGCCTTCTTGACAAGGTAATTTAGAGAGTGACATTAACAATGATGACTTGAATGTTGAATTCCTAAAATATATGAGAGTGGATAAGATGAAATTGACCCCCAACAACATATTCATCCATATATTTCATTGAAAGTGCTTGTATTTTGTTTTGCCATTGATCAACCTCATGCATACATGTTTATTTTGGTATTTTGCATAGTAAAAATCCAATTATTTTGTTCTTAAGTCTTAGCTAATCAACGAATCACATAACTAAACTAGGCCGTGAGTCTATTGGGAGAATGATACTTGGTCTTACCGAGTTTATTACTTGAAACGATTCGGTCATACTTGCCGATTGTTCAACAAGTTTGTGACATCATATTTTGGTGATCATAAATTTGTGCATCAAGTACATCAAACCCTATTCTAAAAAATAAGTAAGTACAGAACACTGAACCAAATAAAAGCATAAGTCCTGCTCTAATTATGATAGCATTCATCAGTAAATGCTATCTCAGCTCCTCATCAATCTGAGCTGTCATCTGTATCCTCCTCTTCTTCTTCATCTTCAGCATCCTCAAATGCATCATCATCATCATCATCATCAGCTTCAGCATCATCGTCCTCCATCACCATAGCTGAAGATTCAGCTGCTTCAGCTCTGCCTCCTTGTACCTGCTCTTCTAGCCAAGGTACCACATTATGAAACTCCTCCATAGTCCACCTGTGAGCTGGAGGTGTATCATACATTCCAACAATCATTTCTACAGTAGCCACCTGCCCTCTGTGGATAGACTGTAACTGTGCACCTATAAGAGACATGTACATATCCCTCATTTGGAACGGTTCTGCTTCATGTGTCTCAGCAAATGCCCGACTCTGTGCTTGCCCTCTTTCTCTGTGAGTACGGCGTGGTGGAACTGGCTGAGCTGCTTCCTCACCTCCACAGTATTGTCTATAATAAGCCTCATTAATTGCTTTTCTTGGCCTTTCAAATGGTAGAGCAGAAGTATCCACCCCAGCTATCTTGCAGAGGTGTGTGATTAAAGAAGGATGTCCTAAGGGTGCTTTATTGTTTGTTGTGTTAGCGCACACCCTGATCTCATCAGCTATTACTTGCCCAATATTAACATTCAAATTCCTGATTACACAGTAAAGGAGGAGTGCCCTGCTAAGAGTGATGTTTGACACATGAGAACATGGCTGAATGTTGGCATGAGAAAACGCCATCCAATACTTTGCAAGAGGAGTCAAGTCAGTCCTCCTAATATTCACCACAGCACCAGTTCTATTCCTTTGAAAATGTCCTCCAGGTACACATAAAACTCTCTCCACATCATCAAAATCAGCACCTTCTTCCATACAGAGAGCAAATTGGCACTACTCACCAGCCCACACACTGTCTAAGAAGTTATTGATGGAAACAGGATCATACCTAATAGCATGGCCTCTGACATAGCCTAGGTAGTTCTCAGCTGGATAATCACCAATCTTTCTTACATTTGTATAGAATTCTTTCACCACAGCTATATTTGCAGGTGTAGGGTATGTGGCTAGCCTCCCCCAATCATTCCCTAACAATTGCTCTCCAAATTGAGGAGCAAAGTTCGGTATCATTCCAACCTTTCTCTCCATAAGGAGTCTCCTATCTTGGACCACCTTGAAGTGCTTTTCATGTTTGCGAGATAAGAACCTATTAGAATGGGGTTGTTCTGGTTCCTTTTCTTTTCTTTTGGATGCCATGGTCTTTAATCTTTTGCCTGAAGAAGATGCCATTCCTACATCAAACATCAAACATAGATGCAAAACCACAAAACATGTTGTTAATCATTAGTAAAACACAAAAGACACCTTATTTCGAAACTAAAACACCGTTGAGGGTCAAAATCATCCCTCAGCGCCACCAGTGCAGCAATCCAGAACACAATGCATCCAAAATTTCAACTCTGTCAGAGCGCCGCTCAGCGGCAAATTACCCTTGAGCGGTGACTCTGCAGATTTTTGAAAAATTCCTTTTTAACCTATCCTAACTCCAGCCACATGCAATTTTCAGTTTTCCAGATCAAAATTAAATAGTTCAATCAGGTCAAACATCAATTAAATCATCAAATCATGTATAGAAATCAAAAACCCCTAACTATTCATGCTTTAACAATCACATTCAAACTCAAGAACCCTAGAATGAACAAAATGCTTGACTTACCTGGGTGGAGATGCTGGATGAGATAATAATGCTTTTCAAGTTGAGATGCTCTTCCAACCCCAAACTTAGATGGAAAACTAGTGAGAAAGTGGAAGTGAAAGAAAGATTTTCTCAAGAGGGAAGAGGGAAAAGATATGGAGAACCTTGGAAAAGGTATGTAGGAGTGTGTGTGCAGAGAAGAGTCTGAAAAGAAAAACTAAAATGCAGCTTGGGGTATAAAAATACTCTAATGGGCTCGGGTTCCGCTAAGGGGCAACCTAAGCCTAGTCTGCGATACTACCGCTCAGCGGTAGTTTGCCGCTCAATGACACTTTCGGGAAGTTTTCTTCTTCTTCCTAGCTTAACCTAGGTTCCTCCTACTCATGCCTCTCACTTGCTCCCTGTAATTAAGTTCTCAGATCACTCAAACATTCAATCCCTATCAAGACAGATAAAATCAATCAACTGGTTTGCCTCCCAGGTAGCGCTTGTTTAACGTCACGAGCCTGACCCAAAATCCTCCAGCACCCTTCAGTAGATGCAAATCTTTCTTACCAACACCCATCAGTAGGTGTATACAAACATAGTATCCTTCATTAGATACTCTTCCGCCTAACATCCATCAGTAGATGTAAACCCTGTAACACACTTACAACAAAAACAAAAATACCCAAAAGTTCAAAATTACATCACAAAACCAAAAATTAGAAGTTCTTAAATCACTGGGTTGCCTCCCAGCAAGCGCTCTTTTAACGTCACTAGCTTGACCCAGTAAATTTCAAGTTCCATCTTCTTTTTCTTCTTCTTTCTACTGAACTTCTTTAGAAATTTGATCAAACCAGGAACCTGTTGCAGTGTCTCAATCATAGGAACTTTAATCTCCAATTTGTTGAAGATTTCCATAAAGCACTTAAATTTCTTTTCCTTCCTATGATTCTTCTTTAGATGAGGATGGGGTTTTTCATATGATTCCTTCTTCTTTCCTCTCATCTTCTTTTTCTTACGCTTCCTCTCCCCAAATTTTCTCTTTTTCTTTTCTTTTATTTTTTCTTCCCTTCTCTTTTTCTCCTCAACTTCTTTATTTTCACACAAATTTTCTTTTTCTCTTCTCTCTCAACCACTTCTTTTTCTTTTTCTTCATCTTTATCTTTCTCACTCAACTCTTCTTTTTCTTTTCTCTCTATCTTTTCTTTATCTCTCCCTATTTTTTTCTCAACAAAAATCTTGTCACTTTCAGTGACAATAGCTTGACCTTCCTCCTTAAGGTTAACTTCAGTATTAACCTTAACGTTCAATCTCTGACTAATGTAACGAAGGTGCATTTCCATCCTTTTACATGATGCTTCAACGCTTTCTGAGTAGAGGTGGAATTTTTCAAAAGTCGTTGAAGGGTGTCATCCAAACTTTCTGATAGACAGGGTTGTTGCTGCCATTGTTGTGGTGGCGGCCTATCAAATTCTTCGGCAGCTTGAGTGCTTTTATGATGACAATTAGATATCTGTATGTACTGTTGAACTGCGTCCTCCAACGTTATCCTTCTTCCCGATAGAGAGGGTTTTTGTTGCCCTTGTTGTGGTGGTTGATTTTTAAATTGTTCGACAGCTTTCCAAAATTGATTGTTATCCATGCTTGAGTGAGGTTCCCACCAGTGGTTGAAATTACCTTAGTAGAATTGAGTGCCCATATAGTTAAATTCTTGTCCAAATTGCATCCTACAAACATTAGACACAAAACTCTAAAAATATTTCTTAGCACAAAAATATGGAGAAGATAGATAAAAAAAAATCAAAGGATATAATTGAAAAGATAAGAAGATAGGAAATAAAAATAGAAAAATAAAAACATAAAATAAAATAAAAATAAAATAAAATAAAATAAAAACCGAAAAATAAAAACAGAAAATAAAAACAAAAATTCAAAATTCAAAATTCAAGTCAAAGATAATCAATAATCACAAAAATTAACTAGTTAAACCACGAGTCCCCGGCAACGGCGCCAAAAACTTGATGACAAATTTATGAACACCGAAAAACGGCGCCACAAACTTGTTTAACAATCGGCAAGTGTGACCGAATCGTTTCAAGTAATAAAACTCGGTAAGACCAAGTATCGTTCTCCCAAAGGACTCACGACCTAGTTTAGTTATGTGATTTGTTGATTATTTAAGACTTAAGAACAAATTGATTGTAGTTTTATATGCAAAAGACAGTAAATAAACATGTATGCATGAATTTGATCAATGGGAAAGACAGAATACAAACACTTTAATGAATTATATGGATGAGTATGTTGTTGGGAGTTATCAATTTCATCTTATCCACTCTCATATACTTTAGGAATTCAACATTCTTTTCATCAATTGTTAATGTCACTCTCTAAATCACCTTGCAAGAAGGCCTATCCTTAATTACGAGTTCATACAATTCCGAGCATTCCTAGTAATTAGTTCTGAAGCGCAGGAGCTTAAAGGCAACCAATAAGCTATTGGGAGAATTTCCCCGGATCTAGATTTCCCGTACGTTCCCATATCGACAAAATCAATAATCATGGCAATGAATGAGTTAAACAAAGCAAGCAATAAGCAAAGAGGAAAAACCCTAACTAATGATGAAAGAAAGCATAAGTCTTAAAAGTAAGATGTTAAAACAAATTCCATATATGAGAGTTTCACAAGACTACATTGATTCCCTAACAACAATACAAGGTTTAGTTCACCATATTCATGGTGAAACTAGATGAATAATAATGGAAGAATGAAAGATAAAACCCTAGAAAGGTGAAGAGGTAGCCTAAGCATCCAAGATCTTCCTTCAAAGGGGTGGAAAAGAGAGTATTTGCTTCGTCTCTGCCAAAGATACAAACCCTAGGACGTCCTAAAGCTTATATACTATTCTAAAAATACAGAAAAATTAGGCCCAAGCCCATGAAAGTGCCGCTCAGCGGTAAACTGCTGCTCAGCGGTAAGTGAGTGAGTTGTTTTTCTCCCCTCAGCGGCCATTTTACCCCTCAGCGGATCCAACGTGGGTTTCTGAGTGCTGGTACTTGCGGCTTCTCCTTTTGCACTTTTTGATGTCTTTTCTGATTCCATCACTATCCTTCTTTCACCAAATTGACCTTAAAACCTGCATAAAAACACTGAAATCAGGCATAAACCTGTCTAGCTCTCTTATTTCTAAAAATATAACCAAAAGCATGATTTCAAGTTAGTTTCTAAGTGTTAAAGGTTTCTTTTAGTATCAATTTTAAGCATGAAAATAACAGTTTTTCAACTGTTATCACTACTCTAGCTTTATTTTAACTGAAGTTTGGATTCTCCCATAAACCTTTCGAATGGATACATCCACCTGTATTGCACAAGTCCCTCAAGCCAAGCTTCATATGCAAGATGAATTGGAATATGCTCCATTGAATCAAAGAATGTAGGAGGGAATATTCTTTCTAATTTGTAAAGAATAATTGGGATATTTTCATCCATCCTTTTAAGGGAATTCTCCTTTAGTGTCGTGCAACACAAATCTTTAAAGAAGTTACTGATTTCTATCAGTGGATTTAACACGTGCATTGGCAAACAACTGAACGCAAGAGGGATGAAAGTCTCCATGAATACATCACAATCATGGCTCTTCAACCCTTGAATAGTGCCATTCTAAAAATGGCACATCTAGACAAGTTAGAAGCATAACCATCTAGCATTCTGAGCTCCTTGATCCATCTAGACATTATTCTTGCCTCGTCTTTTGACATGATGCAATTTGCTTTTGGTTTAAATAATCGATCGTTACCTTGTGCCTTCAACTCTAAGTCTTTTCGTCCACAATACAAAGGTAAATCTTTTCTTGCTTTCTCATTATCTTTTGTCTTACCTATAACATTCACAACTCTGTTGAAGACATTATCAAAGAAATTTCTGTGTGCATGACATTGAGGTTCTGTCTTAGCAAGTTGTCTTTCCAATAGGGAAGTTCCCAGAATATGCTTCTTTTAGTCCAATTATGCCATTCTCCAAACCCTTTTGTCCTATTCTGACCAGATTCAGTGACTTTTGGATAGTCTTTCACCCTTCTCCAAACATGCGATCCAGTTAACTTCAGTGAGGGCATATCCGTTTCAACTTGCCCTTTGCAAAATGCCTTTTTGTTTCTTCTAAAGGGGTGATCAATGGGCAAGAACCGTCGATGGCAGTCAAACCAACTACTTTTGCGACCATAACTCAATTGGAATGACTTTGTATGTTCCATGCAATGTGGACAAACTAATCGACCATTCTTGCTCCAACCAGATAACATGCCATGCGTTGGAAAGTCATTAATAGTCCACATCAAGGCTGCCCTCATAAAGAAATTTTGCTTCCTTGAAACGCCAAACGTCTAAACATCATTCCATAACTTCTTCAAATCATCAATCAAAGGCTCCAAAGAAACATCAATCAATGATTTGGGATTAGATGGACCTGGTATTATACACGATAAACACATGTAAGGCTTTGTCATTCACATCTCAGGTGGTAGATTGTATGGGGTAACTATCACGGGCCAGTATGAATATGGTGATGCAGACGCCTGAATGTACGGAGTAAACCCATCAAAGCATAGACCAAGTCTGACGTTACACGGTTCACTAGCAAAGGATGGATGTTTACGATTGAAGTGCTTCCAAGCTTCACCATCAGAAGGATGACACAAAAATCCTTCAGTTTTGTTTTCATCATGTCATGTCATGTGTTTTGATGTTTGCATTGAAGTAAACATTCTTTGTATGATATCGAGGTGTTTCCTTCAAGTTTTTTGCCTCCGCCCAACATGCATCATATGATATCGAGGTGAGCCACAAAACTTGCATTCAACCAACAATGCATCATTTTTGCCACTGTCATTGTCATAGAATAACATACATCCATTAACACAACAATCAATCTTCTTGACTTCCAATCCCAACATTGAAACACATTTTTTGGCTTGGTAAAAATTCTTCGGCATAAAATTGTTTGGTGGTGTCAAATCTAACATCAATTTTGTATAGAAGTCCACTGCTTGAATGGGAACGTTCCAATTAGATTTGCCAGCCATGAGTCTAATGCACACTGAAATTTTGACTCAGATGAAACTTCAAATACAGGTAGATTTGCCTCCGTCAGTAAATTGTAAAACCTCTGAGTGGTTTCATTTGGAGGATCTTCATCATGACTATCGTTTGCTTCTTGTTCAGCATGGTGACAAAGATTATTGTCGACCATCTCTTGCATATAGGCAAATTGATCTATCTCAAATGTAAGTACAATAGTATTCAAACCTGATGCAAGCCGCTTTTCAGCTGCAATGGAGGTCGAAGGAATTTCTTCACCATGAAATGTCAAAACCGTGTAATTAGGCATGAACCCTTTTTGGTAAAGGTGAAGTTTGATGACTTCATGTTTCAAAATCCTTGTACATTTGCACTTGATGCACTTGATGCATGGACATCGAATCCCTCCATCAAGGGCATAATATTGATATCGTCGGGCCGTCTCCACAAACTCTTCAACTCCAATGACAAAAGATTCCTTCAAACCTCTCCTTCCACTATAACAACGGTCGTATATCCATCCACGATGGTTGGGAAAATGGGCCATGTTCTGTGACAAGCCAAACAAATAAAAACTTAGCCAAAACGGCTACACTCCATGTGACATAAGTAATAAACCTATTACTACTCAAGTCGAACATGGAAGGCAATTTGAACACTGTTGTCATAGGCATTCAATAAGGGCATGCAAAGAGAATTCCTCAGTATTGAATTGCCTTAGACATCGTAAGGGGTTGTGTATTAAAGTTGGAGGAGACAACTTATTACTACTGAAGTTCTCTTGTCTAGGGTACTTCCAAATATTTTGTAGGTTCTAAGTGTTTATAGTATTTTACCCTTCTCATTGCATTGAGAATGTGTGTAGTACCATAGGATTTTAAATAACTACTTAACTTAATCAAGTTGTAGCCTAATAAATGAAAGACAATATACATGAACATACAATATAGACATCAACATAATTTAGGCAATCAAATATCTATAAAAGCATGGATATATAATACATATTAACATCCTTTAGGCAATCAAATAACTATAAAAGTATCTGTGACAAACCAAATTTAGTGAAGAATCAACTACACAATCACAATCAACAAACCAATTCTTGGTGGGCTACAGGTTTGATAACAAATTTCTGCAAGGAAATAAAATTGCAAGATGTTCAGCCATTTACCAAATGCGAAACAGATTCAAAAATGGAAAAATTGGACTAGTGCAATAAGTAGAAAATTGGTGGTTTGAGATTCAAAATCACACAACAGCAGCTACAGATCAAAACTAAACTCTTTAGGAAATTTGTTTGATGAAAACAAACATGTTAAAACTCAAATTTAAGCCAACCAAACTGCTACTCAAAATAACTTGTCTACTTCCCAAAATTGACTCAAAATTGGTGGTCTTGGAAGTGATTTTGTGCCTAAGCCATTCTGACACTTTGGTAATTATTTCAATAGTTTTAATGAATCAAAACACACCATTTTGAAATCTAATTAGGCACAAAACAAAACTGCCACTCAGATTCACTTTGCAAGTTCCGAATATGGCTCAAATATGATGGTTTGACATACTAAATTGCATACAGGTCATTCTAACTTCATATCAACGGTTCTAACAACTTTACTACAACAATTTGGACTTGTTTAAACTTCCAAACATGAAAGAATCACAACAGAACGAAAAATTACATTTAATGACTCAATTATGCAAAATTTTGATGAAACACACATTAGGTATTTGAGGTTTATGGAATTCTTTGTTTTTGAATAGTTTACTAGGTCCATTTCACTACTCTAGACATGTTAGGATGGTCACATTAGTTAAAATAAGTGTACATTAGGTCTGGGTGCAAATCCTCACCCTTATAAGCACACTTTTTAGGTTCCAAGTACTAAAATTTTGAGTTGTACCTAATTCTTTGCTTTTGAATAGTTTCCTAGGTCCATTTCAATACTTTAGACATGTTAGGATGTTCAAATTAGTTAAAATAAGTGTACATTAGGTTTGGGTGCAAATTCTCACCCTTATAAGCACACTTTTTAGGTTTCTTCTACTCAAATTTTAAGTTGTACCTAATTCTTTTCTTTTCAATAGTTTCCTAGGTCCATTTCACTACTCTAGACATGTTAGGATGTTAGTATTTTAATAGACTTTGCATTCTTTGCACTTTTATTGTATTCTAGGTACTACTTTTAGGTTCTAAGTTGTCATATTTTGAGTTTTAGGTATTTTTTGTAGTGTGAGTTCTTAATTTGCTAGGTTTTACCATTCTAAACTTGTTAGGATAGTTACTTTCTAGTTTATTTTCCTAGTTTAGTGCAATTTGGAATTGTATGTAGTACGCCTTTTTTGAGGTTTGAGTAGTGATTTCTAGCTACTTCATCTACTTTTTTAGGTTTAGCTACTTCATCTATTTTGACATGTTTCTTAGCTTCCTTTAACAACTTTAAACCTATTAGGATGTGTAGAATACACACTCTTAGGTTACTGATGGACGAGCGCCTGAGGAGATGACGATAGAAGCTGTGCGAGCACGATTCGAACTCCTCAAGCCTTCCTCGACGAGATAAGACGCAGCGGATATGTAAACGAAGCTCTAGATTGAGAGCTGACTCATAGGAAACTGAGCGAATCGAAATCGAATAGTAGAAAAACTCTAAAATCATGAACGAACCCTAGAAAAGAGGGAAAACTCAAAATGAACCGATTAATCGGTTCAAAATCAAGATTGAACGGTGGAAAAGGTTTGGAACGGATCAAGAGTGATTTTAATCGGCTAAATCAGAGAAAATGATGAAAGAAAAAAAAACCTAGGGGAGGCCATAGAACGAAGCACTGTTCGGTGAAGATGATGTACTGTGAACGAAAATGGATGAAACAAGGAAGAAGTGGTGGGAGAAAATGTAGATCTGTGAAGAAGAAAACCTGATTTGGAGTGGGGAGACGCGAGAAACTGAAATGGAGAGAAATGAAGATCTGTTTCGTGGTGGAAGAAGATGCGAGAATGAAATGTAATGAAAATGTGGTGATGGTGTGTGCAAAAGAAAGGTTGACGCGTGGCTGTAGAGCGCTGAAGCCACTAGCATGAAGCGGATTGGAACAATGGTGACGTGAGAGAGAAGCACGGTGGTAATTGGAAAATGGAAGTGAGAGAGGTGCTTGGAAGGTGGCTAGAGGGAGTCTTTGGACTCTCTAGCCTATGACTTTCAAGAGAGAATAGTTTCTGATTCAGAAAACTCAATTCTCATTAATCTCAAAAGTACCAATACAAGAGAGGAGTTGGGTATTTGTAGTAACCCATGCTCCTTAAGAGCTAAGCTATGAAAGGTAAAAATACAAAAGGAAGACTACATCAAGCACGATTCCATCATACCCTCCCTCTTAAAAAAGATTTGTCCTCAAATCTGGCAATCACCTTATGAAGAAACTCCACACAATCTTTGGGAGCCAGATTAAAATTGTTTTTTTAAACAAGTCCTAATTGTTTTTTTAAACTTGTTAGAACATTAAAATTGAAGCCAGATTCATCTATGTGCAATTTGCATATTCAAACCTCATTTTTGAGTGAAATTGGGAACTAAAAGGGTGAATCAGTTATACAGTTTGGTTTTGAGCCCAATTAGAATTCAAACAACTTTAAATTGATGAATTAAAGTTGCTGAAAGTATTATCAAAGAGTCAAAATCACTTATGCATGAATTCACTTTTAAAACCACCAATCTTGGGTCAATTTTTTAGTGTATAGTTGAAAACTTTAAGTGTTGTTTTGATGAAATTGGTATAAAATTCCATTTTGCTTGGAGCAAAACATGTTTCAGTTTGTCTTGCTTTCTTCATCTATTGAAGAACCTTTCTTAGAATCCATTTGAGTTCCTACTTCTATTCTACACCTATTTCTATTAGTTTTAAGCTTGTTGGCATGTTAAAATTGACCAATTCAAGTCAGATTTTGGTGTTGTCCAGTGACCATTTCTGGTGCAGTTTTTGATCATTTTTGGTACTAATTTATGTGTGAAATTGTGGTGTTCTGAAGACTTTGAGGTGCAGCAAGGAAAAATGTTGAAATTGGAAACTCATATAGCCAAATTTTGAGTTCTAAATTGTTTTCGTAGTTAGGTTTGTTCATTACATTTCATTCCGTTAATTTAATAATCCAGAATTGAATTTGGGTAAACAAAATAATCAAACAATAGCTAGAAAGGGATTCAAAGGCCTTTCTTCACATGTTTGGGGTGAAGGATAAATCCAAGATATTGCTAGTTGAAGACCCTATTAGTCAAGAGAAGAGGTTATTAGAGAGAAGGAAGAATGCTAAGATGGAGAAAGCTGCAAAATCAATCTCAGAAATCAGCTTGGAAGTAGATAGGCTTGCAGGGATGGTATGTGTTATGGTTGCTAATGATCAGTGATTGGATTTGGTTAGGTATCAACATTTGAGTGAATTATCAACAAAGGTTGAAGATTTGCAGAAACAGATGTGCTTAATCTGATTGAGTTATTGATGAATCAATTTCTTAAACTAGATGTTATAATGGTTGAAGGGGATGTGAAATTAAAGAGGAAAATTTAGGTTATTCCAGATACTGAGATGCATTTTATTGATTTTTGTTTATCAGTGTATCTCAAATTACATTTGTTTAAGCACTTCTAGTTCTAATGTTAGTGAAAAATTAATTTTGAAGGTAAAAAGAGTTCAAAAGTATGTTGAAACTCTGGATTAGCTGAAGATTAAGAATTCCTTGCTTGGTAGCAATGGACATCATGCACCATTGAGAATGTGTGTAGTACCATAAATAGTTTAAGGTACTTTTATCCTGCTACATCAATAGTTTCAACAGCTTGCTTAATCTGACACTTTGCTAATCATTTCAAACTATAGATATGATGGAATCCTACTTGACTTAGTCTTCCTTTTGTATTTTTACCTTTCCTAGCTTAGCTCTTAAGGAGCATGGGTTACTATAAATACCCAACTCCTCTCTTGTAATAGGACTTTTGAGATTAATGAGAATTAGGATTTCTGAAATAGAAACTATTCTCTCTTGAAAGTCAGGCTAGAGAGTCCAAAGACTCCCTCTAGCCACCTTCCAAGCACCCTTTCTATTTTTCATTTTCCATTTCCATGGTGCTCCATATTTCTCTCTCTTCCACGCTGCACCACAGATCAGTCGCCACATATTCGGCTCCTTGAGCACGCGTCAGTGCTTACTTTCCCACACAGATCTGCATCATCAGAAGAATACTCCACACTTCCCTTTGCTCTCGAGGCTTCACTTCGCTCAAGCCTTTTCTCACGTCTCCACCGTCAAAATCAGGTTATATTTCTCACTGATTCACCATTATATTCTCAGATCTTCATTCCTTCTCATCAGTTCATCTTTTCCACCGATCATCTTCCTCAAACTTAGGGTTTTCTCCTCATTTTCCACTTTCCTTCAAATTCAAACGATCAAAACCATTGTTCTACCATTTAAACTGTTTTCCACCCATTGATTTTCGATTTCTACCGTTTAATCGGTCCAAATCCAGTTTCCCCTCTTTTCTGGGGTTTCATTGTGTTCATTTTCCATATCCTTCGAGTCAGCTATTTTAGAGCTTTGTTTTCATCATTCCGCTGCGTCTTCACTCGTCGGAGAGAGCTTCGAGGAGGTCCGGTTCGTGTTCGCGCATCTTCAATCGATCTCTCCTCGGCGCTCGTCCATCAAGTGGTATTCAGAGCAAGGTTCGAGCACGCTTCAGAGGTAAGTTGTCTCGCGTTCTCTGTTTTCCCGTTGTTTTCTCTTGATTCCAAGTTTAGTTGTTTCGATTCGGTCTTGTTTGATTCATATTTTTTTCATTTTGATTATGATTCGCGTTTCTGTTTTATGTCATCCTCTGTTTGTTTTGTCTCGCGTCTTTGATTCAAATCATGTTGATCTGTTTAGCTTATGCGTTGTTCATCATTTTTGAGTTGTTCATCATTTTCCTTTAATGTCGTGATTTGTTTTTCTGATCTCAGTTGTTGCGAATCTTGTTTGTGTTTCGTGTTTTGAATCTCTTCATATGTTTAGGTTTCCAAATTATGATAAGGTTGGTTGATCTGTGCTTGTTGTGCTTTGAGTTCGTGTTTCCATCATTTTAATTCGGTGCAAATTTTTGTTTAAGTCTTTTATGTTTTGAAATCTATTTTTGTTTCTGTCAAAGTCATGTTAATTTGCTTATTTGTCTTTTAATTCAGTTGAAATATGTTCTTAAGGTTTTTGTTGCATGTTAGCTGTTGATTAACATCAGCACACCATATGAGCAATGACAAATTCATTTAAGAGCTCGGGTGCTTAGTGTTTAACATGAGAAGCAGCTTTGCATTGGTTCACAGCAGTTATTTGGTGCCTAATCTGTTTCTGGTTATTTTGTTTAATTGAGATGCATCTGATTGATTGAGCCAGTACCATGTGCATACCATATAAGCAATGAATTGCTTTGGCAAAGCTTGGTTGCACTGAGAAAACTCCAATAGAGTCTCATTTGCAGTTGGCCGATCTGCATAACTTTGCTTGTGTCTATGTTCTTTGCGTTTCTTAATCTGGTTTAGCATTAGATCCTTGCTGGACATCTTGCATTAACTTCTTAGTGTCTTGTTTGAATTTTAATTGATGTCTTTGACTTTAGCTAGTTGATAAAAAGCTATTTGAATCTTTGAGTCAAAATTTGAGTGGTTAAGTTGCTTATTTTGAGTGAGTTGGTAGCTGAACAATTGCAATTTTTGAAAGACTTTGTTTCGGCATCTTTAAGCTATTTAAACCAGTTTTAATTCATGCTCTAAACTTGTTGATGCAAAAGTATTATGAGTTCTAGCTGCCATACATATTTAGACTCTTGAGACCACCAAGTTTTGACCATTTTTCCTTCACAAGTTGCTACATAATTTGTGTGCTAAATTCTGATTTCTGGAATCTTGTATCTGGACTGTAGCAACAGGTTTGACCATAAAAAAAAATTGACAACAATCAATAAAAATAGTCATTGAACAGTTTTAAAAACCAATTGGGTCAGTGCAGTCTAGTGTGTGTAAATTTTTGAAATACCAAAATCAGAAATTGTTGATAGAAACTGGATTTCTCTTAAACATTTCAGCAGCTTCTTGTTTGGTTTTTAATTACTTTTAAAATCTTTTCTAGAGCTATTATTAGGTTCTGTTTGTGTGTTCACCTTATTCATTACTTTGTTTCTTGCTTGTCTTGGTTGATAACTCTGGTTTTGTCTATCACATGTGCAATCTATTCTGCTGATCTTAATTTGAAGCTTTTACTTGCTTTATTCATCTGATCTAGATTTATCTTAAGCAATAGATCTGTTGTGTTGTCCTTATTTGTGGCTGTCCTGTTCTGTTCTACCTCTTTGGCCATTACTTTATTACTTGAGAAGTTTTTTCACTCTGGATTTCTGGAATTTGAAAGGAGGTTTGTGTGCTTGGTAGCATTTTAGGTGGTGGTGGTCTGGAATACTCTCCAGCTGTGTACTGCCAAGGGAGAATTTCCTTTCCAAACTTTTCCATTTTGAGTGCTTTAAGCTTTAAGAGAGACTGATTTTTGTGAGTTTTGTGTGGCTGCATCTAAGAGCCAAATTTCTTGTTGAGAGTGTGTTCTTGTTTAAGTGCTGAAATAACTTCTGAACTTGTGATACAGCTGTCGCGGCCGATCAAATTTGATGTGCAATTAAGAATGCAGTACAGTGCTAGGAATTGACTCCTAGGTCGTTTCTCAGGGACCAAATGTCGTTCAGTCTTTTGTCAACACGTAATGGGGGGGTTTTGAAAATTGTTTTGGTTGCGGATGAAATTTAAAAGCGTTGAAATAAAATTAAAATAGTAAAACGAAATTAAAAAAAAATGAAATTGCTACAGTGAAAATGAAAATACAGTAACGTAAAACAGTAAAAATAAATCTGGACCAAAAAATTAAATACAGAAAACGAAAATACAGTAAATAATAATTATAGAAAACAGTAGAAACAGAAAATAAATTACAATAGTAAATAATTACAGCAAAACAGTAAATACAGGAACAGAAAAAATTCAAATATGAAAACAGAATTAAAATTACAGCAGCAAAATACAACAAACAAAAATACAGAAAATCATTTCAACATATGATATAAAATATTTTAAGACAAGAAATAAAATTAAAATGTGTCTACCATTAACCATGAACCATTTTACTAGAAGAAAATAATTTAAATGAATGCCTTTAAAGCTTGAAATGAAAGACGTTACACTCCTCCTAGATTGGCTTAGTTTTCCACTTGAAATACAATTAAAGAAGACCTTTAAAACTAACAAAACAAGGACGTGCAGCAGCTATAAATTGGCATATGTTTCCATGTGAAATGAATTAAAATAAGGCCTTGGAACTAATACATAAAAACGTGGCAGCAGCACTTGAATTGGTTAAATCCACCTATTTACCAAGAGCAATTGAAAGCTATTAAAATGAAAGCAATTAACGTGCAACCATTACTCCATTATAGTCATGTCTAATTCCAAATAGAATAAGAAATGCAAGAAAGGGGTCGTGGGCCACTTCTTCTCAATCACATGAAAGAAAGCACTTGGTTTAAGAATTCTGAAAAGTTGTTTCCATTCACGTAAATTCCTCCTCCAAAAGATGCTCTTTGAAAGCTTTTGTCTTCTTCTCCAAAGCACTCTTCACACGGCTCACCCTCCTTACTTTCCATCTAAAATCAATCACTACTTCTTATAATAATAACAATAACAATCCTATTCTAACAAACCAAACTCGGTGCTGCATAAATGATTCACGTTTCCCTTCATTTTAATCAAAACAAAACAAGATGGAAAGGTGCAAAGGTGCTGCTCCATGGACTCAACACTACACGGCATTATATAAAAGAAAGGCAAAGATAACATAGCATTTAGAAAAAACAAGTAGGACCCTACTACTTTCTTCAAAGCTAAATAAAATTGTATATGCTGGCTGAATTCATATCCACATCACCATGCAAACAATTACTTGGCCATGTTCAAATGAATAAAAAGATGCAAGACCGTGGACACTTGCACTTTTTCTGCAGAATTTAATGCACACACCCTTTCTATAAGCTAATGACCGTCCACTTTGCTGCATCCATTCCAGTTGCACTCTCCTTTCCTCCTTCTTCAACTACGTTCCCTTCTCATCAAAAATCACTTCTCCCCTTTGTAACAAATCCTTCTCTTCCTCTCTACTCTTTAGCAAGCAAATAAGTGTGTGTGGTTTACTCTTCCATACAGCAGAAACAAATCAGCATCTACAAGGTTTCACTGGCCTCTCCTCTTCTCTTTACCGTGAACTCCCATCTCATATTAAACAACTTTCTTTTTGTGGTTTTTTATGTTGAATAGGTGACGGCAGTTCCTTTCTACTCTACTATGAAAGCAAAACAAATGAACATGATATTTGGTTCTACACAAAGCCATGAATCATCTTTTCAAAGGTTACAAGATGCTAAGAGATTGTATGAAAATGCAGAAAACCAAAATGGAAGATGCAATTACAATTCAAGAAAGAAAATAAACATAAGCTATTCATTCATCATGAACATGTTTCCAGTTCTCAAGGAAAAGCATTCAAAGTACAAAGAAGCAAAGCAAAGTAAAGGAAACAAACTAGCTGCCTCTTGGTCTTGTGTCTTCTTCCAGTAGTGTTTCAAGAATCAAATACAGTTTTGCTTCCCTCTTCTAGCTCTCTGGACGTATCATCTCACACCAGCACCTTCTCTTTCTTCATGAAGCCATGATCTCTGTAATACTCTTGCTATACTCCACGGGAAAAGAGAAAAGATAGGATGCCCCCCAAATTGCCGAGAGGAAGGAGGTTTTAAGAGACCCCAAAAATCAGCATGTGTGTTGTCTCTTTGTGCCATAGAGTAGCGACTGATCCACCACCTAGTAGTTAGCCTTTTTCATTTTTCTTCAATTAATCCCCTGTGCTTGGATTTAGCTCTCCAATTGGTGTTTCACGGGATGACTTTGTTCTTGGATTTAGCTCATTCTACCTTTTCTCAATTGTATGTTGAATTTTCCAAAGGTGGTATGTGTATGGCCGAGACTTTCAAGTATGGTCACTTCCCTCATTCCCTCATTTAATTTGTAATGTGAATTGTATACATAAGACAATGCTATTCTTTTCCAAAACAATTCATAAAACAGTGGGCTGCACTTGGAACTTGGTGGTCTCTTCTCTTTCATTCCAACTTAGGCTAAATGTTTTGCAAAATTCTTCATTTGAATCCAAAGAGTTGCCGTGAGGTGTAATGATGCCAAGCCTATTTTGCTTTTACAAACTCAAGAAAAATATTTCATTATACGGATCAATACACAGATTAATTCAATGCAGTACGGCTTCGACTACATAACACAGTGTGTAAATAAATATTCTTCCTAATGTTCTAAAATATTTACAGAATTTTCCCTGCATTCACTAATGTAAATAATTATTCTCAGATAATTCAAATTAAGTAAAATAAGAATTTCTGATCAAATTAAGCACAATCAGTAAAAACGGGAAAATACTGGACAATTAAGCACAACTCCCTGATTAATTTTAGTACAGTAAACTAAGTGAAGTGAAGAAAATAATGATTCATCAAAATAGACCACACTTAGTCGTTTGCACTCCTGGGCAAACTTAAGACACAAAACCAGGGAGCAGTTCAAACATTAGAAAAGTGACACAGACTTGACAGACAACACAAACTCCAAAACAGAAACACACTTTCACAATTCCCACAAAATCTGGACAGTAAAAGGTACAGGCAGAATCCTACACAAAATCAATGAAAGCAAATACCCAAAGAATCATCCAAACAGTTCAGTACAAGGAAAACAATCAATCAGTTCAAGAGATGAATCGACAGCAACAGAGCCTCACAGATGTACACAATCAGTGTTTCTCTCAAGTGTTTAAGGTAAATCAATGTCACTCAATGAACTCAAGAAAGCAAACACAAATAGGCTTGGCAAGCCTCTAATATCAACACTCAAACAGATACGCATGTTCAAATCAAAAGGTCTTTTTATGGTCATAATGGGGTCAAGGACAAGGGAGGATATATCTGGATGAAAAGCTATAAACCATAAGGGATAGATGAGCAATGGGGAACAAGTATAAACACATTCAAACTCACCTACAGCCTCTAATTCCATCCTCTAGTTAACTCCATTATTCACCGTTGTTCACAATTTTTTTCTGTTTTTCTGATTTTTTTTTTTTTCATCATTTTTTTTTCTTCATCCTGTCTTTTTTCTTTACTCTGTTCAACACACAATTTCAAGAGACAAGATGCACCACATATTTACAAACAGAAACAAGATATGAAGAGAACTCACTAATTCATCTGAAATTCCCAGGAGACCACACTTATTCCCAAAACAATTCCAAAGCTACAAAATTCCCTAAGGTTCAGGTAATAATGGTTTTTCACTTAGGGCTAGTGTATGAGCTTCAAAACAAAGAAATGGGGAAAAACATAGGCTCAAAAGGGTATCAATGGATCAAAACAGGGTAGGCTTATCTGGCTTAGAGGCTCAACAACAAAATGCCTTTATCCCTTTCAAACATGCGTATTAGTCAAGAATCAATTCAAAGAGTGAAGCCAAGACATATGTGCAAGCAATCAAGGCATATATCACACACAAGAAAGATCATCAAATGGCTCAAATCTCACACAGGTAATATGGTCACCATCAATTCAACTCTCAAATATCATGATTATCTCCCAAGCAAAGTAAAGCAAGGAATTCAACAGTTTAGAGTATCAATGAAGTGCAGGAAAACTGACAACCTAATCATAGTCCAGAATTCACGAAAATCATGCAAAACTGTACATAAGACACCACAAAATACACAAAAACGAAACATAAACAAAGAAACAACCTCCCCTAATAGACCACACTTAAACGACACAATGTCCTCAGTGTGTCACATTCAGCAGATCAAAACAATCAGAATAGTCATCAGATATCGACAAAGTGCAACAAAAGTGAGGAGGGAAGGAGAGAAGAAACTCCCTGAGTCAGGTGGGAGGGTAGGTGGGGTAGACCAAAGACGTCTCCTCCACCACTGCATCCAACAGAGAAGGATTGCTGAGGAAGGGCTTCAGTCTATGCCCGTTCACCTTGAAGCTTTTAGCTGCAGATGGACCCTGGATTTCTACTGCACCATAAGGATAAACATTAGTCACAACAAAGGGTCCAGTCCACTTTGATCTCAACTTACCACCCATGAGGCCGAGTCTAGAGTTATACAATAAAACCTGTTGGCCAACCTCGAAGTCCTTTCTAACAATGGAGTTATCATGGAACCTCTTGGTTCTTTCCTTGTAGAACTTCGAATTCTCATATGCTTCCAATCGGATTTCATCCAGTTCATTCAGTTGCAACTTCCTTTCCTCTCCAGCTTGGTCCATGGAGAAGTTGCATGTCTTCACAGCCCAATATGCCCGATGCTCAATTTCAACTGGTAGATGACATGCCTTTCCGAAGACAACCCTGTACGGAGACATCCCAATCGGTGCTTTGTATGCAGTCCTGTGGGCCCAAAGAGCATCGTCCAATCTACTACTCCAATCTTTCCTGTTGGGCTGGACAATCTTTTCCAAAATCCTCTTAATCTCCCTGTTGGAGATCTCAGCCTGCCCATTTGTTTGGGGGTGGTAAGGTGTAGAAACTCTGTGCGTCACCCCATATTTCTTGAGTAAAGCTTGCATGGATCTGTTGCAAAAATGGGTTCCCTGATCACTAACAATTGCTCTAGGTACTCCAAACCTGCAAAAGAGGTGAGATCTAACAAAATCCACAACAACCCGAGCATCATTAGTTCTGGTGGCTTTAGCTTCCACCCATTTTGAAACATAATCCACAGCAAGGAGAATATAGGAAAAACCAAAAGAAACAGGAAAAGGACCCATGAAATCTATACCCCAGACATCAAACACCTCACAGAATAGCATAGGTTGTTGAGGCATCTCTTGTCTCTGTGAAATTTGTCCTCCTGCTTTCTGACAAGGCTCACAAGTGCTACAAATCTTCTCCGCATCCTTGAAGATGGAAGGCCAATAGAACCCACAATCAAGCACCCTACGAGCTGTTCTTTGTATCCCCAGATGACCACCAGGTGAGGAGGCATGACAAAACTGCAGGACCGAGTCAATCTCATGGTCTGGAATGCATCTCCTAGTAACCTGGTCACTGCACAACTTCCACAGATATGGGTCATCCCAAACATAATACTTAGCATCACTCTTAATTTTAGCAATCTGAGCACGTGATGCTAAGGGAGGAAAAATAGAAGCAACCAAATAATTTACAATGTGTGCAAACCAAGGAGTCGGGTGAGAAGAAGAAATCATCAACAAACTCTCATCAGGAAAGTCATCCTGGATGGGCAGCACATCAACTTCATTCCCAGCTCTCTCAATCCTGCTAAGGTGGTCCGCAACTAGATTCTGTGCTCCACTCCGGTCCTTAATCTGCAAGTCAAACTCCTGGAGCAGTAGCATCCATCTGATCAATCTAGGCTTTGACTCAGCCTTTTTCAACAGAAACTTAAGAGCTGCATGGTCAGTATATACAATAACAGATGATCCAAGCAAATATGACCTAAACTTATCAAGAGCAAAAACAATTGCCAACAATTCTTTTTCAGTGGTGGTATAGTTTGCTTGGGCAGCATCCAAAGTGCGTGATGCATAGTAAATCACTCTTGGCAGCTTGTCAATTTTCTGTGTCAAGACAGCCCCCAATGCATAGTTAGATGCATCACACATGAGCTCAAATGGGGCTGTCCAATCCGGTGCCTGAATGATAGGGGTGGTAGTCAAAGCTTCCTTGAGGCAATCAAAAGCCTGCTTGCATTTTTCATCACAAACAAAGTCAACATCCTTCTGCAGTAGTCTGGACAAGGGAAGCGCCTTCTTGCTGAAATCTTTGATGAAGCGCCTGTAGAAACCTGCATGTCCAAGGAAAGATCGCACCTCTCGCACGCAAGAGGGGTAAGGCAACTGTGAAATCACAGATATCTTAGCAGGATCTACCTCTATTCCCTTTTCAGAAATGATATGCCCTAAAACCAAACCTTGTTCAACCATAAAGTGACATTTCTCAAAATTGAGAACAAGGTTTGTTTCTATGCATCTTTTCAAGACTTTTTCCAAACTGTCTAAACATACATCAAAAGAAGATCCATACACAGTAAAATCATCCATAAACACCTCTATACAACTCTCAAGAAAGTCACTAAAAATGCTAAGCATGCACCGTTGAAAGGTACCAGGAGCGTTGCATAGACCAAAGGGCATCCTCCGATAGGCAAAAGTGCCAAAGGGGCAGGTGAATGTGGTTTTCTCTTGATCCTCAGGAGCAATATTGATCTGAAAATATCCAGAAAAACCATCAAGAAAACAATAATGAGATTTACCTGCCAGGCGCTCCAGCATCTGATCAATGAATGGCAGGGGAAAATGATCTTTCCTGGTTGCTTGGTTGAGCCTCCTATAGTCAATGCAGACTCTCCAGCTGTTCTGCACTCTAGTTGGGATAAGCTCATCCCTCTCATTCTTCACCACAGTGAGGCCAGTTTTCTTGGGTATGACATGGATGGGGCTCACCCACTGACTGTCTGAAATAGGATAGATGATTCCTGCTTGCAAAAGCTTGGTCACCTCCTTCTTGATGACTTCCATGATCACGGGGTTTTGCCTTCTTTGTGGCTGTCTCACTGGCTTTGCCCCTTCTTCCAAAAGAATTCTATGCATGCATGTGGATGGACTAATACCAGGTATGTCAGCCAAACTCCAACCAATGGCCTTCTTGTTGTTCCTCAGTATACCAAGCAACTTCTCCTCTTGAACAGAATCAAGGGAGGTAGAAATGATCACCGGTTTCTTTTCATCATCCTCCAAGTACACGTACTTGAGGTTATCTGGTAGCTGTTTCAGCTCAAGAGTGGGTGCCTGCAAGTCAGATTCAAGTGTACTTCCTGCAACATTGTTAATGCATTCTGACTCTAAAGAGTGTACAGGTAAAGGCAGATCACTTATCTCATCACAATCCAAATCAATGTCCATCTCAGATATGTCAACAACATCATCAATATCATTCATAGCATCAATATCCTGGACATCACAATCCTCATCAAAATCCACAACATTATCAACATCATTCTCAAAACCTGATTCGAATCTAGATTCAATACATGAATGCAAAGAAGATAGAAAAGAATGCTTCTTCTCATGCACAGAATTAAAGTTGTCAACAACAAATTCATCAATAATGTCATCCAATGTATCAATCCTAAACAGAGAATGGTCCTCAGCTGGAAATTTCATTGCATCAAAGATATTAAAATGAACAACAATATCAGCAAATTCCATAGACAAAGTTCCAGCATACACATCAATCTTAGTTCGGGCAGTTTTCAAGAATGGCCTGCCTAAAATAATGGGAGCGGATCCATGAGAGAATCCCTCCTCCATTTCCAAAACATAAAAATCAGCAGGAAAAATCAATTCACCAACCCTTACCAAGACATCTTCTATGAAACCTGTTGGGTGAGTAACACTCCTATTAGCCAACTGAATGACCACACCCGTGGTTTGCAAAGGACCAAGAGATAAAGATTCATATATAGACAAAGGCATGACATTAACAGAAGCACCCAAATCAAGCATGGCATTCTCAAATTTATTATTTCCAATTACACAAGGAATGCAAAATATACCTGGATCTTTGCACTTTTCAGGAATGTGCGGGACCGACTTACCAATAAGTGCAGATACATTTCTTCCCATGCTAATCCTTTCATTTCCCTTCATCTTCCTCTTGTGTGTGCACAGCTCCTTCAAGAATTTTGCATACTTTGGTATCTGCTTGATTGCATCAAGTAGAGGTATGTTCACCTCCACCTTCCGGAAGGTCTCCAGAATTTCTTTATCTACCTCTTCCATCTTTTTGCTAGGAAGTGCTCGTGAAGGGAATGGAAGAGGGATAGGTCGGTCAATCAATGGAGATGGTGTGGCAGCAGTAGTGGTGGTTAAGGGAGGAGATCCTCCTGAAGAAGAACCACCGACTGGAGAAGAAGATTCACCTGCCTCAAATGTCCTGCTTGGACCAGCTTGGTCCTCCTTTTTGTGAGAAGTAGCAGGCACGGGTGTCGGTATAGAGGCGGGCTCTGAAGGTACAACAATCTGCTTCCCTGATCTGAGGGTTATGGCACTCACATTTCTTGGATTCTGCACAGTCTGCGATGGTAACTTACTAGAATTTTGAGACTGCGCCTGGTTTATCTGAGTGGCCATCTGACCTATCTGGTTAGTGAGGCTCTGTATGGACGCTCTAGTCTCCTGCTGAAATTGCATGTTGTCTTTCTGAAACTGCATGTTATCTTTCTGAAACTGCAGGTTTTGCACAGTCATCTGTCTCACTAACTCTTCCAATGAAGGTTCAGACGAAGTGGAAGGTTGGGCAGCTGGTTGGGCAGGTGCCTCTTGCTGTTGCTGTTGTTGTTGCCTTTGGTGTTGTTGCATGGGTGGAGGCACATATCTGTTAGGTGTTCCAGCATTCTGAAAAGGTGGCGCCTGCTGCTGTTGCTGTGGCGCATTGTTCCATCTAAGATTGGGGTGATTCCTCCACCCTGGGTTGTACCTGTTGCTGGACAAGTCATGATTTTGCTGTTGTGGCTGCCTGTTGTTGTAGATGTTTGTAGTATAAGCCTGAGGCACATCAGAGGCAGCAGGATGTTGCAAAGAAGGACATGCATCTGTGTAGTGGTCACTGGAAGGACAAATAGCACATAGTCGTGCAACAGATGCAGATTGAGATGTCGATCTCTGGTTGGTAGTCAACTGTGTCACCATCTTCGCAAGAGAGTTAATCTGGCCTTCTAACTTGCTTTCAACAGCTGATAAAGACTGGGCAATATCTTGTACGCCCTTCACCACAATGGCATCATTCCTGTTGCTAAACTGCTGGGAGTTGGAGGCCATCTTCTCAATCAATGGTCTGGCCTCAGCAGGTGTGATGTCTCCAAGAGCTCCACCACAGGCAGCATCGATCATACCTCGATCCATGTTGTTCAAACCCTCGTAGAAATACTGAATAAGGAGTTGTTCAGGTATCTGATGGTGGGGGCAGCTAGCACAAAGTGTCTTGAATCTCTCCCAATATTCGTACAGGTTCTCTCCACTAAGCTGTCTAATCCCAGTTATGTCTTTCCTGATAGCTGTGGTCCGGGATGCTGGGAAAAATTTCTCCAAGAACAGCCTCTTCAGATCATCCCAGCTAGCAATGGATCTCGGCGCTAAACTATACAACCAATCCTTAGCAACATTTTCCAATGAATGAGGGAATGCCTTCAAGAAGACGTGCTCTTCAGGAACATCGTGCGGTTTCATACTGGAACAAACAACCAGGAATTCCTTCAAATGCTTATGTGGACTCGCACCTGCAAGACCATGAAACTTGGGCAACAAATGGATCAGTCCAGTCTTGAGAACATACGGAACGTCCTCATCAGGATATTGGATGCACAAGCTTTCAATATCGAAATCAGGTGCAGCCATCTCCCTAAAAGTCCTCTCGCGAGGTGGAGGTTGTGCCATATTGTTCTCAGTGTGAAAAACAACAGAATCAGAATCAAGTACAGATGCAGTAGATGCAGTATGCACAGAATACTCAACAGTAGGATGCACAATATCTAATGGAACAGGTTCAAAAACAGACTCTAAAGACAAATTCCTAGAATGCCTAATTAAGCTATGAAAAGTCCTATCAATCTCAGGATCAAAGGGTGGTATGAATCCAGGATTTCCTCTAGTCATGCACTAAATCACGACACCCTGTAATCAAGAAACAATAGCACAGAAAATTCAAACCACAGAAATAAACACAAGGTAGCAAAACAACACTATCACAAACACATACACAAATCACACAACACAGACACAAGACTCAAAACTGAACCGTTGTTCCCCGGCAACGGCGCCAAAATTTGATACAGCTGTCGCGGCCGATCAAATTTGATGTGCAATTAAGAATGCAGTACAGTGCTAGGAATTGACTCCTAGGTCGTTTCTCAGGGACCAAATGTCGTTCAGTCTTTTGTCAACACGTAATGGGGGGGTTTTGAAAATTGTTTTGGTTGCGGATGAAATTTAAAAGCGTTGAAATAAAATTAAAATAGTAAAACGAAATTAAAAAAAAATGAAATTGCTACAGTGAAAATGAAAATACAGTAACGTAAAACAGTAAAAATAAATCTGGACCAAAAAATTAAATACAGAAAACGAAAATACAGTAAATAATAATTATAGAAAACAGTAGAAACAGAAAATAAATTACAATAGTAAATAATTACAGCAAAACAGTAAATACAGGAACAGAAAAAATTCAAATATGAAAACAGAATTAAAATTACAGCAGCAAAATACAACAAACAAAAATACAGAAAATCATTTCAACATATGATATAAAATATTTTAAGACAAGAAATAAAATTAAAATGTGTCTACCATTAACCATGAACCATTTTACTAGAAGAAAATAATTTAAATGAATGCCTTTAAAGCTTGAAATGAAAGACGTTACACTCCTCCTAGATTGGCTTAGTTTTCCACTTGAAATACAATTAAAGAAGACCTTTAAAACTAACAAAACAAGGACGTGCAGCAGCTATAAATTGGCATATGTTTCCATGTGAAATGAATTAAAATAAGGCCTTGGAACTAATACATAAAAACGTGGCAGCAGCACTTGAATTGGTTAAATCCACCTATTTACCAAGAGCAATTGAAAGCTATTAAAATGAAAGCAATTAACGTGCAACCATTACTCCATTATAGTCATGTCTAATTCCAAATAGAATAAGAAATGCAAGAAAGGGGTCGTGGGCCACTTCTTCTCAATCACATGAAAGAAAGCACTTGGTTTAAGAATTCTGAAAAGTTGTTTCCATTCACGTAAATTCCTCCTCCAAAAGATGCTCTTTGAAAGCTTTTGTCTTCTTCTCCAAAGCACTCTTCACACGGCTCACCCTCCTTACTTTCCATCTAAAATCAATCACTACTTCTTATAATAATAACAATAACAATCCTATTCTAACAAACCAAACTCGGTGCTGCATAAATGATTCACGTTTCCCTTCATTTTAATCAAAACAAAACAAGATGGAAAGGTGCAAAGGTGCTGCTCCATGGACTCAACACTACACGGCATTATATAAAAGAAAGGCAAAGATAACATAGCATTTAGAAAAAACAAGTAGGACCCTACTACTTTCTTCAAAGCTAAATAAAATTGTATATGCTGGCTGAATTCATATCCACATCACCATGCAAACAATTACTTGGCCATGTTCAAATGAATAAAAAGATGCAAGACCGTGGACACTTGCACTTTTTCTGCAGAATTTAATGCACACACCCTTTCTATAAGCTAATGACCGTCCACTTTGCTGCATCCATTCCAGTTGCACTCTCCTTTCCTCCTTCTTCAACTACGTTCCCTTCTCATCAAAAATCACTTCTCCCCTTTGTAACAAATCCTTCTCTTCCTCTCTACTCTTTAGCAAGCAAATAAGTGTGTGTGGTTTACTCTTCCATACAGCAGAAACAAATCAGCATCTACAAGGTTTCACTGGCCTCTCCTCTTCTCTTTACCGTGAACTCCCATCTCATATTAAACAACTTTCTTTTTGTGGTTTTTTATGTTGAATAGGTGACGGCAGTTCCTTTCTACTCTACTATGAAAGCAAAACAAATGAACATGATATTTGGTTCTACACAAAGCCATGAATCATCTTTTCAAAGGTTACAAGATGCTAAGAGATTGTATGAAAATGCAGAAAACCAAAATGGAAGATGCAATTACAATTCAAGAAAGAAAATAAACATAAGCTATTCATTCATCATGAACATGTTTCCAGTTCTCAAGGAAAAGCATTCAAAGTACAAAGAAGCAAAGCAAAGTAAAGGAAACAAACTAGCTGCCTCTTGGTCTTGTGTCTTCTTCCAGTAGTGTTTCAAGAATCAAATACAGTTTTGCTTCCCTCTTCTAGCTCTCTGGACGTATCATCTCACACCAGCACCTTCTCTTTCTTCATGAAGCCATGATCTCTGTAATACTCTTGCTATACTCCACGGGAAAAGAGAAAAGATAGGATGCCCCCCAAATTGCCGAGAGGAAGGAGGTTTTAAGAGACCCCAAAAATCAGCATGTGTGTTGTCTCTTTGTGCCATAGAGTAGCGACTGATCCACCACCTAGTAGTTAGCCTTTTTCATTTTTCTTCAATTAATCCCCTGTGCTTGGATTTAGCTCTCCAATTGGTGTTTCACGGGATGACTTTGTTCTTGGATTTAGCTCATTCTACCTTTTCTCAATTGTATGTTGAATTTTCCAAAGGTGGTATGTGTATGGCCGAGACTTTCAAGTATGGTCACTTCCCTCATTCCCTCATTTAATTTGTAATGTGAATTGTATACATAAGACAATGCTATTCTTTTCCAAAACAATTCATAAAACAGTGGGCTGCACTTGGAACTTGGTGGTCTCTTCTCTTTCATTCCAACTTAGGCTAAATGTTTTGCAAAATTCTTCATTTGAATCCAAAGAGTTGCCGTGAGGTGTAATGATGCCAAGCCTATTTTGCTTTTACAAACTCAAGAAAAATATTTCATTATACGGATCAATACACAGATTAATTCAATGCAGTACGGCTTCGACTACATAACACAGTGTGTAAATAAATATTCTTCCTAATGTTCTAAAATATTTACAGAATTTTCCCTGCATTCACTAATGTAAATAATTATTCTCAGATAATTCAAATTAAGTAAAATAAGAATTTCTGATCAAATTAAGCACAATCAGTAAAAACGGGAAAATACTGGACAATTAAGCACAACTCCCTGATTAATTTTAGTACAGTAAACTAAGTGAAGTGAAGAAAATAATGATTCATCAACTTGCAATGTGCTGACCATTTAGTTGTGCAGATTTTGTTCTGATTAACACTGTTCAAAAGTAGTTTGCACATGTGGGAAGTCTAACACAAGAATACCTACAGTGGAGAAAAAGGAGCTTTGCTACCTTCATAAACTACACCAAGTTGAATAGGGAGTTTTTTTTTTATTCTGTTGTGTAGTTTCGTGCTATATTGGTGCCTGATTAGAAATAGTTAACCATATTTGATTGAATATTCTGCTTGGATATCATATGGTTTAACTGTTCCTGAAAATTGAAATTGGTTTAGTAAGTTTGGACATTCATACATTAAGTGATAGTGCTGGTCTAGTATTATTATTGGCTTAGCAGATTTAACGTAGGCAAACTATTTCTTTGATTCAATTCTGGCTCATAAATTGGATGTTGTAATTGTTGTTTGGAAGCTGCAATAATCCTTTAAGGGTTCAAAAACACCAATGCAGGGAGAAAGTTAAATTAGGAGTGGGATTTGGGAGTGCAGACCAGAACCTTCACTGATACAGCTATAGCACCTCAACAGAGTTTAGCTTAAGCAACCAGAAGCAGAAGCAATTCACGTGGGAGTGTTAAACTGAAGGGAGTTTCTTTCATCTTAAATTACTTCTGTTGTGGTTGAACTGTTCCTGTTATAGCCTGTATTGCTTAGCATTATTTGGCAGTTGATCTGGTATGGTAATTTTTGTACACTAGGATTAGCCAATCTGAATCTGACTCTGAATTGGAATTGATTCTGCATTGCATTGGATTGGTCAGGTTTTGATTAGTCTAGATGGTTGTTTAATCAGCTTTGATTTACACCTATTTGCATCTGGTTTAATATCCATTTCTATTTGTGCCTTGCTGAAATTTGGTGTGAAATTTTAGTGTGCAGAGCTGATCTGTTTGGTAGTTTAGTTGGAATTACATATTTGACATTGATTTGCATTGTGTCCTCTGCTGAACTAGTTGTGAATTTTCTGTGTAGTTTGGGAAAAGCCATACTGATTGTACTGTAGCAGACTGTAAATTGTGCACTGAATCCTATAAGTTGACACCATTATTTGAGCAACAACAAAATCTCAGTGGAAAGCTTGTGCAGCCAAGAGAAAGGGAAGTTCTTACTGCCCTATATCCTCTTTTGCAATTTGTTTTAACTAAGTGAATACTCACAACAGTTTTGTGCATTTGTGATTATAGGATAAACCAGAAGCTAGAAAAGGGGACAAAGCTGGCCGAACCAGCAACAGAAGGAGTGTACATCTTTTTGGCACAAGGACTTGGCATCAAAGGTGGACTGTAGCTGAACCAGTATCTGACCGTGGCAGTGTACATGTTTTGTAATTTTTTGTCCCATTTGATGTGTAATAGGCTGATAGGCTAGCTTTCTTTTAGTTTCATTTTTTGTGTGTAAAAGGGCCTTTTATAAAGTCCAAGTCTTTGGAAGAGTCCTTGGTGCTCTTTCAAACTCTTGGCAACTTTTCTTGACTATTTTGATTTTCTTTAACATAGCTAGACAGGTGAATGTGTCTTGTTAGCCAAAGCTACAAGCTTCACCATAGGAGTAGACTTTAATATTGATTTGATTTGTGTTTCTCGTAGGGGTCATTAGAGTCCGCTGGTTTCTTTAGTGTTTTTTTTTCTTAGATTTTTATGTTCACGTTTAGGGATGATTAAGCTAAAAGGGATTAAACTCTAAGCCTTTTCACATTAGAGTCCGAGAGTCTATTCTTTTATTTGTGCTTAATTGTTTGAGTTGTGTACTTTGTTTCTAAAGGTGATTTTAATTTAAGGGGTAATTAGTTAGTAGCCTAAGACATTTCTGGCAAGGCAAGACTTGGTACTTAAGCAGCTCTTTAGCTCACCTCTCTTACCTGGGACTTGTCTAAGTGAAAGTTTTGAACCCTTTAGATTAAGAAAACTTTTAAAAACAAAGATGTCTTCTTATGGTTCATATAGGTCTTCTAGGTTAGATAAAGCTGATGAAATGTTTAAACAAGCTAGGAATCTTCCATCATTTGGTAAAGACATAGGTGCATTAACATACCTAGCTTGGGAAAAAGAAATTGATAAAATAAATCCTTGGTTTTATGAAGAGAGTGAATATTATGTCCTTAGCATATATCTCTCTAAGTTAGAAGAAAATGCAAGTGAGTGGTGGGATGAAAGACAATATCATGTTAGGAAAGGTAGGAAGTCTTCCATACGTGATTGGCATGATTTAAAAGCTTGTATGAGAAGAAAGTTTGTGCCTTGAAGCATTAAAAGAAACCTAGAATTAATTAGGGATTGCATTGATGATGGAAAACTATTTCTTAGAGTTTAAAGGATCATGGGCTTCTTCGTAGAGAATTAGAATTTGGGGCAAGACTAAAGGAGATCAAGGATAAGAAAAGAGAAAGAGAGATTGAGAGAAAAGAAAAGGAAGAAAGGAAAGAAGAAGAGAAGAGAGAGAGAGAAGAAATAGAGAAAAGAGAAGAGAGAAGAAGAGAGGAATTAAGAAGAGAAGAGAGAAAAGAAGAAGAAAAGAAAGAAAGGCAAGAAAAAGAGAAGAAAGAAAAGGAGAAATTGTTACTGATGACAAATCCTATTTTGGAACCTAAAAGGGAAGGTTTCCAAATCTTTACTTCTTTTCCAATAATTGATTACTTTTCAATTTTTGACTTCTCCTTCAAACCAATTGTCATGAAAACATTTTCAAAATATGACAATTCAAATCTTGAGTTATTCTTATCTTTAAGAAAACAATTAACTCAAGATAAAATTGAATTTGGACTTCTAAAATTTTCAAAGATTACTAATCAAAGTATTAGAAGTTGTTATTCTCTTGTTTTTAAAGAAAAATTCTTTCTTGGATTGATATTAACCGAAGATATATTTGATGTGTATTGCAGATTCGTGTTTGATCCAGGAGGAAGAAAACTATATCTAAAAGAATAAGGCCACTCCAAGATGGCCATGCTCCCAAGATTGTGTGGAGCTTACTCATAAGGCGATTGTCAGATTTGAGGACAAATCTTTTCTTAAGAGGGAGGGCATGATGGAATCCTACTTGACTTAGTCTTCCTTTTGTATTTTTACCTTTCCTAGCTTAGCTCTTAAGGAGCATGGGTTACTATAAATACCCAACTCCTCTCTTGTAATAGGACTTTTGAGATTAATGAGAATTAGGATTTCTGAAATAGAAACTATTCTCTCTTGAAAGTCAGGCTAGAGAGTCCAAAGACTCCCTCTAGCCACCTTCCAAGCACCCTTTCTATTTTTCATTTTCCATTTCCATGGTGCTCCATATTTCTCTCTCTTCCACGCTGCACCACAGATCAGTCGCCACATATTCGGCTCCTTGAGCACGCGTCAGTGCTTACTTTCCCACACAGATCTGCATCATCAGAAGAATACTCCACACTTCCCTTTGCTCTCGAGGCTTCACTTCGCTCAAGCCTTTTCTCACGTCTCCACCGTCAAAATCAGGTTATATTTCTCACTGATTCACCATTATATTCTCAGATCTTCATTCCTTCTCATCAGTTCATCTTTTCCACCGATCATCTTCCTCAAACTTAGGGTTTTCTCCTCATTTTCCACTTTCCTTCAAATTCAAACGATCAAAACCATTGTTCTACCATTTAAACTGTTTTCCACCCATTGATTTTCGATTTCTACCGTTTAATCGGTCCAAATCCAGTTTCCCCTCTTTTCTGGGGTTTCATTGTGTTCATTTTCCATATCCTTCGAGTCAGCTATTTTAGAGCTTCGTTTTCATCATTCCGCTACGTCTTCACTCGTCGGAGAGAGCTTCGAGGAGGTCTGGTTCATGTTCGCGCATCTTCAATCGATCTCTCCTCGGCACTCGTCCATCAAGATATCTTAAAATGATATTAAAGTAGTAAGATTAACACTAAATCAATCTTAAGTTGAGTAATGCGAGATTTCACCCACACTCATACACTGTAATTTGTTCTTACATGGGATTTCCAACACTTATTTCTAACCATTATGGGATCACTCATACTATGACAAAAAAGGTGTGAATTTGGTAAAGAACTTTACTTTAGCATGTCAAGAACAAGATGGAATTTTCTAAGACTAGCTAGTAAAACACAACTAACAAAAACATTGATTCAGTTTAGCCATTACCTTTAGATCAGAGAGACCAATCACACAAGCACACTCCACTACTTTAGCACCACCAAGTTCTACAATTGAAAGCAAACTTAACCATTTTAGGAAAAACAACAAAAAATTGGGGTTAATTCATAAAGGTTTTTTTTATATATATTTAAACATGCTTTTTATTTCTAGTAGTTACCCAGGAGTGTGACAAGACAGTTACATGTATGAACCCTTAATTTAAAGTGAATCATGGTCTACAATCATGAGAAATCAAAGCTGAATGCATCTTTACTTACTCACCACAGAAATACATTCACTTTATAAGACATTTTTTCTTGCAAAAGAGAATATAGAACAAAAGAATTATTTCAATCATAAAAGGCTGCAAGAGCACCTAGAAGTCTAATTGCTACTGATAGAGTTCCGCCTGTGGCCACCAAATCATCAATAATTATGACACGTTCGCTGGACTGAATAGCCCCAACATGTAACTCCAAACAATCATTTCATTTCTAGAACAAATTTTTCAGAAATTACTTCCCTTAAACATGAACCAAGTCAAAGATTAGGCATCACTTTGCAGACCAAATCAATGCACTGGAACAAGTACCGGTTTAAATTGACAGACACAGCTGAAAGATTATAAGAATCTTGTTTATGTGAGTATTACTTTCAACTTACAAGAAAATGAATTGTTTCAAAGTGAGCAACATGTTTAATTTAGTATCTTATTTTCCTAACCAGAATGAATTGTGTTATGTCAACATGGTTAATTCTTTTATTTTTAGATAATAATTTTGGTTGTATGTAAACATTAAGAGAACTATTTTTTCTTGACTGATTTGAATTGAAACATGTGCAAAAGAAACGTTATACAAGTGCTAAAAGGCATTTAGAACCTGTGAAATCCAAGTAAAAGCCTCCAAACCGAAAGTCAAAATTTTTGAAAGCATGCCTCAGCCTTTTCTTAACAAAACTGGTCAAATATTTACCTACCAATTTACTCTAATCCTGTAACATTAAACGGGTGCTAATTGATGGTTGACAAAGAATTTTGATATGTTGATCTTATCAAATGGGAATAGATAAAACCCAAAGTAACTACATTAATCAAGGTTTATAAAGAGGAGGACAAGGACATTTAAAGAGCTCTGGCAGCTTCTATGGAAAGCATGAAAGAATCAACTGCTATGGCTGGTGCAGACAATAAAGATGTTGATGTTGTAGTCAATGGGAAAAACAAAACCTTCGCCAAGAGGCCTAGTTTAGGAGTAATATAAGGTTAATAATAATTAGAGTTCAATTTTTGTATTCAATAATAAAAAAGTGATAGTGAGGATTAGCAGGGTCAGTGAAGAGTTATGAAAAGCAATGGGAGTCTGGCTTTCTTGAATACTAGCAGAGGGAGAGAAGTCTCTATGAAATACAAGTAAGCCCTACTTCACTTCAAAACCTAATTAATTGGAAGACGTTTTGTGAATTCAAAACCTTTAAACAAAAGCAATGATCCTAAACTAAACCACTAGGATATGAATTTTCTCTTTAGAAAAATATGTAGATAGCGAGCCATTGTTTGTGCCATTATCTATAGCTTGTGCCATATGTCTTGAGGGAAGTTGATGAAACTTCAGGACTAAATGCAACTTCTACGGTTGTTGCATGTTTTAAAACACCGAACATAAGCAGCAAACAAGATGAATAAGATATCAATCACATGGGTGAAGATAGTTTGTCATTTTAAGCAGGCCACACAATCAACTAATCAAGGAGCATTACACAAAATGCTCCACTAATATTTTCCATGGTAAAATGGTTTAGAACAAGTTCAGAACAAATTATAAAAGCTAAAAATTAAAGCAAAACAGTGAAAAGAAGATGAAAAATAGGAAAAATGAGGAGTTAAGAGACTTACATATCGACGCGAGAGAAGTCGAGCAAGTGTGTTGTCTTCGGTTGTTGCCTCTTCCACGAACCCCACACTGCTCTCAACGCACCAGGAAGCCCCTCGTCACCGTTGTCACCTCCTCAACGAAGCCCTCCTGACGAAGCGACAACCACTTTGTCATGCAACCCTTGCAACCACATAACGAACCGCCACCAAAGAATGCTTGCGCGAATGAAGTGTGAATGCCTGTGTGAAGGAGGGAGACGACGTCCGTGAATGAAACCTCACAGATTTAGGGAATGTTGGTGAGGGTTTGATGGCTCGAAGAAAGGGGGAATGATAGTGAGAGTTCGAAGAAAAAAAGGGGAACTTTGGCTCGAAAAATGGAAGTTGGTAGAGGGAAACCAAGTCTGTTGGGGTTAATTAGACCAGCACCTTACTGAGGGTTATATATCCTTCGGTAAGTTAATTCACCAAAGCCAATACCGACGACTCAAAGGCCTTCGGAAATAATCCGTCGGTAATGAGCGCATTTCCTGTAGTGGATGGTGGTAATAGAAAAAAATCTAAAGGGAGTCGATGAGGAAGCCCCATAGAGCTAATCGAGGAAGATGGGAGGAGGGATGGGCGGCGACAGGGAGGAAGAAGGCAGCAGACGATGGCGGTAGAAAATCTTTGATTGTGATAGAAAAAAAAATCGGATGGAGAAAGACACGCAGTTCACGTAATTAACCCATGTTAACTGCACTCAAATTATTCAAATTCAATTTGTTTAACCTAAACTATAAAATAATTTAATTATTCTTTAGTACAAACCAGTTCAATTGTATTAAGTATAATATAACATAGTTAACTGTAGTTTAGTTCAGTTTGGTGAACTATGCCCAACCCTAGTGTTTACTTTAAGAAGGATTTGGGAGAGACTGAATGAATGAATTTCCGAAGATTGAGGGTGAATTAATTGTTGATTATTTGAGTGAATTTGGAAGTAAGTGAAAGTAAATTTGAAAATAAAGTTTGTGAAAATTAGTGTAGGATTTTATTGATGTGACAAATAAAAAATTATTTAGTTGGTAGAAATTGAAGATGACCAAAAGGTCCCTAGTTATTAAAGTAATACAAAATGATAATTGTTAAAGTTATATTTAATTGTAAAAATGTTTATAAAGAGAAAAAAAATAAAAATTAATTATTAAATTTTAAAAATGTAAAAATATTGTAATTTAGTAAATTAAAATAATCTTTTCTAAAATATAATGTTTTTCTAATATAAAAAAGTGGTATGTTTTAGTGATGGATTTTATTACTAAAACTCATTTGCAATTTAGTGCCCAATTACATTATCATATTATATGTTGAAACGTGCAAATAAAGGGTAAGTGGTAGTTTGTTTGATTTTTGTCCAATTGATTTTGCATGCTAGTTCATGGGTACTTACACTTTGTTCACTTGAATGAATTTGAGAGGATTTGAAGGTAATTTTTTTTTGTTTATTGGAGTGGATTTTGGAGGTAAGTGAGAATGGATTTGGAAGTACATTTTTTTAATCTCTCACATCAATTAAATCCTACACTAATTCTCACAAACTTTACTTTCAAATCGACTCTCACTTATCTCCAAAATCCACTCAAATAAACAACAAAAAATTTATCTTCAAATCCATTCAATCACTCTGCCTCAAATTCATTCAAGTGAACAAAGCCTTAATGTAAATATGTGAAGTTTTAGCTAGTTATTATGTCCAACCACATAAAATATTTCAATAGGGGCATTACAGTATGCAAGGCAAGGAAAACTAGTAAATAGGGATATAATATGCTTATATCAAAGATAAGGGAGACCACGATTCCAAAAACGTGGAATCAGTTAAAGAGACGATGTATTCGATTCGAAAAATTATGGAATCAGTTACAAGACCTTGTATTTCATTTTAAACAGCGGGAATTGGTTACACTTATAAGCATTAGCGACTACATGTCCACGTATATATAGGTTTTCACGTTCTTTTGCTTTTATTGGAGGCTAAAATTGGATTTTTAGTTCGATACTTTCAAATTTGAGCATATCTACATGGAATAAAAATTCATCTAATCCCACAAATCATCGCCTTTTTTACCTTTCAAGTTCACTCAAGCGAACACAATTTCAAAGTTCAATCTATTTGCACAAATACACTTCTACATTGTTTTCCTTTCAAGCGAACACAACATTAAAGAGATAAATACATGTTGTCTTCAATGCTTCAAGTATTCACTAATTTCGAGAAAATTCAATAAAGTTATTTTCATTTTAATTTTTTCCTATCTTCTCCTTTCTTATCCTTATCATTGTTTCTAGTATTTTTTGACAAAAAAAAATCATTCTTTTGGTTTTAAATTTGAAGATAATATACCTTTTTAATTATATATTTTATTTAATTAATGTGGATAGAAAAAGATTAATTAAAAAAATAGATAATGTAATTACACACAAATAAGATAATTCTTAAAAATATAGTAAAAAAAGTTGTATAAGTTAACTTTGTATAATTAAAATTCGCTCAATGTTTTTACTATAATTATTTGTTTTTATTTTTATATGAATGAAATTAAATTTATAATTAATTGTTTTGTCTCTTCTCTTTAATCAGTATCAAGTATACATTTATTAAATTCTATCATATTGAGAATTAGGTTATAGGAAAGTTGTTCCCCATCAAGTTATAAATACATTAATATGTTATTGGTTATTTTTAAAATTAGACTCTCTTGCTTGCTTATTTCGGGTTATATGTACAATGCAGGTTTTGGTTGGAGTGTACTACGATGTTGGGGACAATGTCAAGTTTTGTTTTCCATGGCCTTCACCACCACTATGCTTAGTTGGAGTGTTATTGACTTTGGTTGCAGAACGCCAAAGAGGCCATTTGTTGGGGCACATCTTATCTTCTTAAATCTATCACTCATCTAGACATCATTTATGTCCAGGTTACTCTTCTCTTCATAATAGTTTCTTGGTTTAATACATCATTTGATCCCTACTTTTAGGGGTTTGGTTCAAAGTCATCATATCTTTTTAAAAAGTTCAGTACACTAGTACAGGCTAGGAAACGACAGCGGTTACTTTTGCCTATAGGCAACGGTTTCTGAACCGAGATGATGGAAACCAGTTAGGGCATTCCATTCAAAGGAGTATCAACTTAAGCTAAGGCTAAGAAAGGGAAGTGAAGAAGGATTGTTAAAGACTCTTTCTTAATTTTCTTTATCTAAGTCTTAGTAGGATTATCTTTAATATGTTTATATGTGTTTTGTAGGGTCTAATAAAGCTACGAGATCATGGATCAACTAGCCAAGAAACTTGATAAATCAAGAAGCAAGGAAACATCAAGAATGAAGAAGCAAGCCAAATCTTCACTTAGAGGAATGTTGGAATCTTCACTTAGATGCATAGTAAGCTGCTTTGGAAGCCTACATGAGTCACATTCCAACCAGCAGCTTGGTTGAAGTTGAAGAAAGCCTAGTGCTCAGCAGATGAGGGTTTGCGCCCAGCGTCAACAAATGCACCAGTTTCCATTCACGTTTCTTCACCAGCTTTTTGTTTGATAGGCCACGTAGCCACTCACGTTTTCTTTCCACTTGCACAGCTGGCCCTTGCATCATAGCTAACGTTAGCTAAATAGGCATGAACCAGGAGCTTTGTTTCTCCTTTAAATAGCTTGCTCCATTGCTTGTAACCTTTACCTTTGATTTGAATGAAGAATAGTTTTCTGTTGATGTTGTCCAGAACTTTCTTCTTATTGAAGGTCACCGAGAGAGAGCTTGAGTGTTTCCTCTAGCCTCTCTCCCTAGCTAGGCTTCCATTCCTAGCATTCCTCTGCACATTCCGTAACATATTTCAGCACCTAAACCACTTCCCTCATTCCATTTTCTCCATCACTGATTCATCTGTTTTCTTCACCGCATCACTGTTTGATTCAATCTTCCTTTGCCTCAACCTTATCTTCATAAATGAATCATCCATTCTCCTTCAATCCAGTCACCGAACACTGTTGAAGAGTGGGTTCCAGAGTTTAAGCTTCCTCTGGTCATAGTCATCATATTTCATCTTCTTCCGCTGCAACAAAATGATGTTCATCCTCCTTTCCAGTTCAGATTCCAGAAGCTCCTAGAAGAAGTTCCGTTGATTCCATCTTGCACCAGAATCAGCTGGATCTTTCTTCCATCAAGTGGTATCCAGAGCTTAGGTTCTCCACGCACCAAGGAGCTAAGCATTTCTTCTCATTCTGCAATTTAATTCTACTGAATTCCATCTCTGTTTCTGTTTTCTGTTTCTGTTTTCTATTTCTGTTTCAGTTTTAATTATGCTTCTGTAATTCTGTTCCAGCCTTTAATTCTGTGTTCTTACAGTGCCTTATGTCCATCTTTCATTTTAAACGGTGAATTTTCTTTGTTTGAGTCATTTCCAGCTTTAATTTTCAATTTCAGTGTTGTCTTGGTCATGTGCAAGTGAATATTGCAGTTTTAATTTCTGTCACTGCTTTGGTATTCTTTTCTGCTGGTTTAATTCGTTTTGCTTGAGTTCAAGTGCTAGATAAGCCATATATCAACCAATAAAGGCAATGAGAATTTGTTCTAGCCTTGGTGATACAAGCTAAAGCACTAGAAATCCATTTTGATTTCAAATCTGTGTTGAACTCTGCTGCAAAATTTCAATTCTGTTTTTAAATCATGAATCTGTTTTCCAGTTGATTTCTTTTGATTCTAGTGCTTTATACAAATTTGGTTGATGATATTAAATGATGCTAAAAGTGTAGCAGACCATTACAAGCAATGAAATGCAATTTGCATAGCTTGGTTGCTCACAATTAATAGCATTCCACTGTTTCAGCTTTTAATCCAAGCTTTTCACCGTGCTAAGTTTCTTTGAATTGTCCAATCTGAGTTTGGTCATGCTAAGCATCTCAATTCTAGCTTAGTTCCATAGAGTAACATCATCTTGAGTCATTTTCTTTGCTGTCCATTCTTGATTCCTTGAAATCTGATTTCTGATGGTATTTTTGGTGCATTTTTGCTTCATAAATAGGTTATAGCAAGGGTGAATTGTTGAATCTTGCTATTTCTGTGCATTTACAATGCTTGAGCAAGTTTAAATTGTCATTTGAAAGTTGTTTTCACTGTTCATTTGGTCATTTTCCAACCTATATGCAGATTTGCCTTTTAAACCTTCAAATGGTGCTTTAAATGGAAGTGAACAAGTGATTTTGCATTGAAGTATGTTTCTGATTGGTTTAACAGTTTGGACATGCTTAAATTCATTATACAAAGTTGTTTGAAGAAGAAATTCAGCTGTTGAATCACTTCCACACAGTTTTGGGTTTAAAACCACAAAATCAATCCAATTTTTCTGGTGTAGAGTTGAAAACTGAATCTGTTTTGATGAATGTGCTTTGAAATCCAATTTGGCTTGCAGCAATACCTGGTTCAGTGATTTAAAATAGAATTAAATGGTTAAAAGAAGAAAAGCAAAGTGTTAAAAGGGATTCTGAACCGTGCAGCCCAATCAAAACCCAAAAACACAAAATCTGGGTTTCTTTGAGGCATTTCATCGAACACCTTCTGTTTTTATCAAACAGTTTCGTGCTAACTGTCTTTCAACATGTATTTTGGGTTTTCTTGCTTTATTAATCAGTTCTAGAACCATTCATAAGTTCCTTTTGACGTTCCAACCTGTTTTTAAAGCTTTAAACTCATTGATTGGTCATTCTTGGAATTCTGATTTTGTTCATCAAAGTAAATCTATTTCAGTTTAAAATCCTGGTCATTTGGTCACTTTTAATCTGATTTGTGGTGCTGTTTAGATGCTTATTGGTGCAGATTTTGTGCTAGGGTGATTGCTCATGCTAGTGGTAGCATCTTGAGGGGTGGAAACTCATATAGCTCTTGATCCAAGTGCCTCCACAGCAAGAAAAAATAGCTTCCTAAAACACCATTCTGCAGTGAGAAAAAGAGTGAAAATTTAGCAACTCCATTAGCCAAATTTTGAGACACAAGCCAAACAACTGAGTGATGGTGAGATTGAGTGTATATCATCCAAAAGAAATTTGTCAGTGGAGTGAAAATACCCTGAAACAGTTCAGAAAGTGAGATTTGAGTGGATGCACATGAAGCCAAAATACTTGGCCGAGAGGAAAATCCTGTTTTAGCTTCTAATGCTGAAAAGTCCCATTTCTTAAGTCTGATTTGTGCTATTCAATATGTTTACACAGTTTTTTGTTTTGAAAAGGCAATGCCAATGATCAAAATGATTTTTGAAACACCTTTTCGAACTGGTTTTTCCAATTGAAGGTGCAAATTTCAGTCTATCCAAACTGCTCAAAATAAATTTCATCACACTTGACCAATTGGATTTTCTGGTTTTACTAGTGCTGCTATATATATTTTGACCAGCTTGGTTCATTATTGGTGATCAATTAGAACAAACAACTTTCTCATTTCAAGTTGATTGACACTAATGAACTGAGTCTTTTGCTGCTTGAGTAAACTTGATTTTGGAAAGCTGTAGTATATTTGCTGGTTATGGTATGTAACAGTGCAGGTTTCTTTGAATTGAAAGGAGAAAGCAGAACAGATTGAACCTTCAGCACTTGGAACAGTTGAACAACGTCTGCTTAAAGTGCAGTTTCATATGACCATTGAACTAGGCAATGTACAAGTCATTAAGCCTCCATTTGGGTGCCTTCCAGTAGCAGAATACAGTTGTTCAAATGCAGAATACAGTTGTCCAGAAGCCTCAATGTGATCATGTTAATCATTTTCTGCAGAAGTGGACCAAATTAGCATAGTGGCAGCAACATTTTTTTTTATTTCTTTTGTAGTTACTTTGAGTCATTTGATTTGTAATGTTCCTGTTTTTAGATCTCTTTCAACTTTCATTGTAAAAGGCCAATTAAGACCAAGTACTTGGAAGGGTCCTTGGTGCTCTATCCAATCTTGGCAATTTTCTTTGCTTGCTTTGATAGTAGACGGTGAGTGTGTCTTGTTAGCCAAAGCTACAAGCCTCACCTAGGATTTCTTTTGTTTTATTTTCATGCTCTAAGATTTTTGTTCCATTAGAAGTATAGGTGTTTTATCTTTCATTTAGATTGTTTGAGTCCATTTTTAAATTCAATAGTGAATCTTACTTTGAAAATGGTAAAGTAAGTAACCTTAGATATTATGGCTAGGTAAGACTTGGTATTTAAGCGGCCTTTGGCTCACCTCTCTTACCTGGGAATTGTCTCTAGGTAAAATCTTAAACCTTTTCAAACTAAGAATCCACTTTTGAAATTAAAAAGATGTATGAGGAAATCATGATCACCAAGAGAGAAATAGAAATGAGTGAGCTTAGGAACTTGTTTGCCCAATACATGAAAAATCAAAATGAAGGTGAACAAAAAGAAAGAAGGAAGGATGAAAGGTACAACCAAGCTAGGAAAGATATTCCATTCTTTGGTAGGGACATTAGTGCTTTAACATATTTAGCTTGGGAAAGAAAAATTGATAAAATACATCCTTTTCTTGCTAGAGATAGTGAATCCTTTGCTCTTAACATATATCTTTCTAGATTAAAAGAACATGCAAGTGAGTGGTGGAATCATAGGCAATATAGTGTCAAGAAAGGTAGAAAATCCTCCATTCATGATTGGTATGAACTAAGAGCTTGCATGAGAAAAAATGTTGTTCCTCCTTCAGCCAAGAGAGACCTAGAATTAATGGGACACCTAATTCAAGAGGGAAAAACATTTATGAAAGGTCTAGATGGTTTCTCTAGAAGGGAAATTGAATTTAAAGAAAAACTTGAGAAACTCTTGGATAAGAAAAGAAAGAGAGAGACTAAAAGGAGAGAAGAGGAATTGAGAGAAAAGATAGAAGAAGAAAAGAGAAAGAGAGAAGATGAGAGAAGAGAAAAAGAAAAGAGAGAAAAGGAGCATTTGCTACTGATGGCAAATTCTACTCCTACAATTCAAAGGGAACCAAAAAGGGAAGGTTTCCAATCCTTTAATTCTTCTTCAGTTATCTTTAAGTCTTTGCATGATAACTTCTCTTTTAAACCAATTGCCACACCAATTATCATTATACTACCCTCTTCAAAATATGGCAATTTAAATCTTGAGTTATTGTTACCCTTAGGGATACAAGAAACTCAAGATAAAAGAAAAGTGACTTGTGAATTAGGACTTTCAGATTTCTTTAAAACTATAAAACAAAGTCTTTATTGCAAAGTTACTTCCATAAAAAAATTCTTTCTTGGATTGATACTAATTAGAGATATATTTGATGCTTATTGTAGATATATTTTTGATCCAGGAGGAAAGTAACAAACCAAAGTTGTGCTTCTTTATATCTTTCCGATTTGAGGACAAATCATTTTTCAAGAGGGAGGGTATGATGGAAACCAGTTAGGGCATTCCATTCAAAGGAGTATCAACTTAAGCTAAGGCTAAGAAAGGGAAGTGAAGAAGGATTGTTAAAGACTCTTTCTTAATTTTCTTTATCTAAGTCTTAGTAGGATTATCTTTAATATGTTTATATGTGTTTTGTAGGGTCTAATAAAGCTAGGAGATCATGGATCAACTAGCCAAGAAACTTGATAAATCAAGAAGCAAGGAAACATCAAGAATGAAGAAGCAAGCCAAATCTTCACTTAGAGGAATGTTGGAATCTTCACTTAGATGCATAGTAAGCTGCTTTGGAAGCCCACATGAGTCACATTCCAACCAGCAGCTTGGTTGAAGTTGAAGAAAGCCTAGTGCTCAGCAGATGAGGGTTTGCGCCCAGCGTCAACAAATGCACCAGTTTCCATTCACGTTTCTTCACCAGCTTTTTGTTTGATAGGCCACGTAGCCACTCACGTTTTCTTTCCACTTGCACAGCTGGCCCTTGCATCATAGCTAACGTTAGCTAAATAGGCATGAACCAGGAGCTTTGTTTCTCCTTTAAATAGCTTGCTCCATTGCTTGTAACCTTTACCTTTGATTTGAATGAAGAATAGTTTTCTGTTGATGTTGTCCAGAACTTTCTTCTTATTGAAGGTCACCGAGAGAGAGCTGGAGTGTTTCCTCTAGCCTCTCTCCCTAGCTAGGCTTCCATTCCTAGCATTCCTCTGCACATTCCGTAACATATTTCAGCACCTAAACCACTTCCCTCATTCCATTTTCTCCATCACTGATTCATCTGTTTTCTTCACCGCATCACTGTTTGATTCAATCTTCCTTTGCCTCAACCTTATCTTCATAAATGAATCATCCATTCTCCTTCAATCCAGTCACCGAACACTGTTGAAGAGTGGGTTCCAGAGTTTAAGCTTCCTCTGGTCATAGTCATCATATTTCATCTTCTTCCGCTGCAACAAAATGATGTTCATCCTCCTTTCCAGTTCAGATTCCAGAAGCTCCTAGAAGAAGTTCCGTTGATTCCATCTTGCACCAGAATCAGCTGGATCTTTCTTCCATCACGAGACATATTCAAGCGAGGCAAAAAGTCTAATACCTTTGGCCTCGGTTAAGAACCGAGGCATAAAAGGAAAGGATTTGGCCTCGGTTCAGCCTTAACCGAGGCAGTAAAGTTTTTGATTTTTTTAATTTTTTTCGTAGGACTTTATGCCTCGGTTGTAGCTGGAACCGAGGCAGTATGTCTCACTCTACTGCACCGGTTGTGGTTGGAACTGAGGCAATAGACTTTTTTTTTTACTCTTTTTTTTCTCATCTGCAAGACTTTCTGCTTCGGCTGTGACCATAACCGAGGCCATAAGGGGTCTTTCTACTTCGGTTGTGACATGAACCGAGGCATATATCCTTGTTTTTTTTTAAATGAAGTCCGTTTCTGCAACATTCCCAACCACAAAAATAGACCTGCATATATTTTTATAACCAGAATAGTTCAGAATAATGCAAAAACGTATATTTTAAATGAAAATTATATTAAAACATAAATATATTGAATGGAATAATAAATCAACTTCTTAGAACCATAAATCAATCCAATGTAATCATAAATCAAGTTTCAAGCACAAATCAATGCAATGTACAAAGTTAAACTTATAATAATGTAGAAAAGCATAGAACAACTTAGAAACATAAACTTAAAACTTATTATATCCTAATATCTACTATATACTATTATATAAATGAATTACATATTTAGCAAGTGTTTTCCTCACAAGTTGAATTGACTTCTCTGGAATTGGAGCAGTTCTATTAAATCTCTGCATAAAACACAATGATTTCAATTAGTGTATATGAAATCCAAACTATAGAGAAAATAAAATTCAAACCTAAATATTATCGTTTCACATCCACTGGTGTAATGTGCACGAATGATGGTCATCATCCAAAACATAATGTAGTAACCACATTCATATGACCCCATTTTTCTATTACACTACAATATATCATCATAATTATAAAATGTTAAGTAACATCATTTGAATGGAACCAAATATAACAAAGTATGGACTAAAATACCAAACCTTAAGGGCAACCCATGCAAACTTTTTAGTTGTAGCAGTAGATCTCCCAGATAACATCATATGTGTTGCAAGGGAACTATTAAAAAAAATTCCTTTAGCATACATTTATATAACAAAAAAGTCGAAACATTGAGATTCTTAACCATCTACTACATGTCTAAGAGGGTTGGGAGGAGACTTCTGCAATGAACAAAACCAGACAACAGTGTTCTTCGGTATGGAGATCACAAGTAGCTGCCAATGCCACCTAAAATTAGTAATAACTTAATTGTCATATACCAAAATTAATAAATGAAACTTTAAAGTTAACAAACTTCACTTATCCAAGTATATAAGGGATAAAATATATCTCCTTCCCCATTCCAAAGCAGGTGGTGATGTATGTTTGAATATCATCAAATTTATTTATTTCTTGAGTCATGGAAGGGTCAATGAACCCATATACATCGTTGAACCCCTTCTTGTTACTAACATCAAACAAATACCTAAAATGAAGAAATAATCTTATATAAGTAAGTTGATAAAATAGAATTTTATAAATAAGTTTTCATAAACTTATATCATCCACAGCTGAATGAGTGTAATATTAATTTCTTCTCTACCCGACGCAAGCTCCCTAACATCTTGATGATGCAAGTACAATGGGATCTGAGCTTCTCTTCCAAATGTCGTAGAATCCCAGTGTACAATCATCGACGCATCTGAAATGATTTTAGAAAGCTCGTCTAACGCACCAAAAGGGTCATCCTCAAATAAATGAGTCTTCTTCGGTGTAGGACTTCCCTCTTGACCTATCTGCTGTTAAATGCAAAAATGGTTATGTTATAACGTCAATTAGAAGTAAATAGTAAAATTGAGAAGTATATAGTACGAGTGTGTACTAGGGGATCAGATACATCACCAATCAAATGTCTAGGGCAGGAGACAAAGGACTTAAATGCTTCTTCCATGGTGAAGAACTCATTTGTAGGCACAGGAAGAACGACATCTCCTGTGACAACTTCATCCACCGTGACCTTGAACTCATCTTCTGAAAGTTGTACACCATGCACTACAATGGTTGTCTCATAAATTGTACCACGAGCCACTAGTATGGTGCCAGTATCAGAAAGAATATATAATTGACATGGACGAGTTTCATCCATGTCGACCCTGGGGCACCGGCAGCTGAACAATTTCTTTTACTGCTTCTACTTGTCAAATTAAATCTTAGGTTATGCAAAAAGTAAATTAGTAACCAAAAATAAATAAGTTTAAATGTAGGGGGGACAACATGTTCCGCTACAGGAGATGGCGGAGGACGATTGCCATAATCCTCATAATGCTGCTGCAATTGGCGCACAATCATTTCTGCAACTTCATCATACAACTATGCCCGAACCTTCTTTGTGATCTCCTGCGTCAGCTCTTTTCTTATCTCCTCCTTCATCTTTTCGTATGAATATGGACACTAGGAAGACCCAAAAAACTATCGTATGCCTATGCTAGTCCCAGCACCACGCACCCGTCCTGGGTGCTCAGGTCGTCCAATAGCTGTGGGAAGAATATCCTGACGATCTTCTTGTGTGAATTGACCTTGGGAGCTCTACTCAACCAAGGAATCCTGTCACATAACAAAAGTTCAAAATCATTAGAAAGATTTATGTAATATATATATAACAAAATTAATCTAAAAATATAAGAAATGACATCTTACAATTCTTTCCGATATTTCTCTGGCAGACTCAGAAGTGTAGGAGCCCGATGGTCTTATACGGGTTAACTTCCACTTCTCGTGCCGAGATGGTGGTGAAGGAGTAGGAGGAGGGTTACCACCCTCAGAAAGTAGAAGTCTACTATCTGACTTCTGCTTCATTATTTTTTCTTCAAGCTTCCTATATCCACCATATCCACCACGAGACAGTAGGTGTGGATTTTTATTATGAGCGCTTATTCCCTGTGCTTTTGACCTTTTTTCCTGTGACAAAATGAAACAATTGTCATAGTAGAGAATTATGAATGATGAATTGAATGATTTTACTACACTTACCTGCCATGCCTCGGATGAATGAAGCTCTACAAATTGATGCCATGTTTCTTCGTCAATTGCTGAATATTTGGAACATGGATTTTCATTACTTTTTGGTCCAAATATATATCTAGACATCAATTTTGTCTTAAACCCTCAAAATCTTTCTACAATTGCAGATAAACACCTATTCCTTAAGCTCTCGACATTTGGCATATCAAATGTTATCTACAACAAAGAAAGTAATAACCTTATATCAATACAGATTTATCAATATAATGAATATAGAATTTGGAGCAACATTGTTTAACTTACCAATAGATCTTGCCAGATAAGATTCCGATAAGCCTCAGAAACATGGTCAAAGGATGGAGTAAGTATAGAGATACGATCACGTGCTAGTACTCCAAGGTAAGACCTAAATACATCTGTAGTGTTTTAATTGTTGAGCTGCAGTGTTTTCTTCACATATAGGACATGCTTTATGACCCTTCACACTATACCCCGACAAATTACCGTAAGCTGGGAAGTCATTAATGGTGCAAAATAACATGGCATGCATCATGAAAGTTTCTGAAGCAAAGGCATCAAATATTTCAACCCCATGAACCCACAACAACTTCAAGTCTTCAACTAGTGGCCTTAGATAAACATCGATGTCATTTGCAGGCTGCTTTGGACCAAATATCAACATTGACAGCATCATGTACTTTCTTTTCATGCACAATCCAGGAGATAAGTTGTAAATTATCAGTATAACGGGCCAACAACTATGATTGGTACTTAAATTACCAAATGGATTCATTCCATCAGTAGCTAAGCCAAACCTAAGATTTCTACATTCTTCACCAAATTGGGGGAATTCTTCATCAATAATTTTCCATTGCTTTGAATCAGCTGGATGACAAAGCAGCCCATCAGTTGTTCTCTCATCTGCATGCCATCTTAGGTTTTTAGCATCTTTGTGATTCGCGAACAAAAGCTTAAGTCTAGCAACTAGTGGAAGGTACCAAACTACTTTCAAAGCAAAACCCTTCTTTTCTGTGTGACCACCATCTTCACCGTTGTTTTTTGACTTGTATCGTGATAACCCACATTTTGGACACTTTATCAAAACTTCATTCTCATTCCTATATAATATGCAATCATTCAGACATGCATGTATCCGTTTATATTCCATACCCATCGGAAAAAGAATTTTTTTTGCATCATAATTACGATTGGGTAACGAATTTCCATCTGGCAGCATTTCATTCAACAACGACAACATTTTTTTAAAACTCTTATCACTTCATCAATTGCTCGCCTTTAAATTCATGAGCCTTAACACCGTTGACAACCGTGTGAACTTAGTTGAACCCGCATACAAAGGAGTCTCCGCATCAGTGGACATCGTTTCATACACATGCGCTTGGGCAAAAGCTTTTGCGCCAACATCGCGGATCATGTCCTGTAAGTTGTCTTCTTCTGCTTGATCTTCCATATCCATTGTGGAATCATTAACATTTTCAGTTGGAGAGACAGTTGGAAAGTCTGTTAATTTGTCGTGCCATATCCATGTTGTATAACTTCGTATGAAACCATCACAGATAAGATGTTCCCTAATATGAGTTGCGTTCAACTTCCTCCCATTCAATCAGTTCACACAGGGACATCTGAACTTCACTTCATCATCACTCTCTATCCGTACGCATGTTTACTGAAATTGTTTACACAATTTCAATAATCTTGAATGATCACTTTGATCGTGTTTGTATTCAAGGTGTGACCCTATCCCATTCAAGAAGATTCACATTTTTTAGTTTATTAAACATATCAATTTTAAACAACATATGTCATATTTCACGAAATTTTGCCAGCATTTCGCATTAGTCTTCAAGTTACACGAAATGAAAGTGATTATAAATCACAATCAAATATGCACCCGAAGATCAATACAAAACACAGCGACAAATTTTCGTGAAATTTAAGACATGTATATTAAAATTGATATGTTATAATAAACTATGAAAAAGTTATTACTCTTCTTAAACTGTCCAACCCGACAATTCATGATTCAATACTTGTAAATTATTATTATCATCTCCTTTATTTTCATTTGTAAAAAGTATGTTTGTTCAAAAAATCTGGAGATAGTAAATAATTTTTGTATTAATCTCAAACGGGAAACTAAGGCTAATTCACAACAACAATATATATTCAAGCAAACAAATAATTACATATGCAACATGTAATATATTCAACCAAACAATATATCCAACCAAGAGTAAATAATGTCATTTCAATTAACTTTAGGGTTTAGATACTTGAGTTTATTTCACTTGTTTACAACATGTTTCTCAAACCTTATTTGAATATTGTCTAAATTAATGTATCTCCCTTCCTTCCATCTAAAACCCAACAAGTCTTCTTTTTTAAATTTTTTTTCTTGTTATTTCTTCTAAACTAAACTATCCAAAATAAACTCTCTCTTTTTTGTCTACTTTTCCTTATTTTTATCTACACCAAATGCGTTCAATTGGTTTCAAAATATATATCTTGTTATTTTTTTATGTCTTATATTTTGTTAAATACCTTGATTTATTGATGGAAGCTACTCCAGGATATGCAGAAGAAGCTCCAAAACTCAGAGAAGTGGCAGCGGATTGAGAGAATGCAGTGGAATTTCTGGATGCACGGAAAGTGTTTGATAAGATGCTGGAAGTGTTTGAGTGGTTGTGTTTGGTAGAATTCTAGCTCAGCAAGCTTTCCAAAGGGGAAAGAAGCTAGAGGAGGTGCAAGATAACAAAGCACAAGGTTGAACTTGAGAGTGAAAGCTGAAAATTGGCAGCATTTCTTTACTACAAATCAAGTTACATTTACAAGTGATGAAGCTCTCTATTTATAGAAGAAGGAGAGCTTCTAAAACGTATTGTGCAAGTTATTTAAATGTGCACATGCTATAAAACAGATAGAGGAAGCTTGGGCAGCAAGCTATAATTGCCAACTCAGCAAAGCAATTGAAGAAGATGGAGTTGTTGTCTTTGGTGTTGAACGTAATGCAAAAGCCATAGGCACCAACCATCCATTTGTGCTTCTTTGCTTTACTTACGTGGCAGCCCTTTTAAGTTGCATAGACATGGTTCCTCCCTTTTATTAATATTCTACAAAAGCAATGTAAAAGTATTTAGCAAAGAGAAAGATGACTTAGTAAGTAATACTCCATAAGAGTAAGCTAGTGAGTGCTCCCTCTTCCTCTTGGATTCTCTTGGACATAGCTCTTGTTAAAGGTCCTATGTGAAGCTTAGATGGTCCTCCATCAGTCCCTCCCTCTTGAAAAAGATCTGTCCTCAGATCTTGGGAATCCTGTTGGGCATCTCCTGTGAAAGGAATTAAATCACAAATGTTAAAAGTAGGACTGACGCCATAACTTTCAGGAAGGTCTAATTGATATGCATTATCATTTATTTTCTTGACCACTTTGAAAGGACCATCACCTCTTGGGCTTAATTTGGATTTACGTTGAGAAGGAAATCTTTCCTTTCTCAAGTGAAGCCAAACTAAGTCTCCCTCTTTAAAGATTACTTGTTTTCTCCCTTTGTTGTTGTAGTCAGAATATTTTTGAGTTTGTTTTTCAATATGGGTTTTAACCTTTTCATGTAACTTTTTTATAAACTCCGCTTTAGAAATACCTTATTTATGAAGAAAAGAAGATGAATCTGGAAGAGGAAGTAAATCAAGCGGTGTGATAGGGTTAAAACCATAAACAACCTCAAAAGGAGAAAGTTTAGTAGTCTTGTGAACTACTCTATTATAAGCAAACTCTATATGAGGTAGATGATCATCCCAATTTTTAATATTGCCCTTTAACATTACCCTTAATAGAATTGATAGAGATCTATTTACTACTTTTGTTTGCCCATCAGTTTGTGGGTGACATGTAGTAGAAAATAGTAGTTTAGTTCTTAGCTTGGCCCAAAGTGTTTTCCAAAAGTAGCTAAGGAACTTAACATCTCTATCAGAAACTATAGTTTTGGGTAAGCCATGTAATTTGACTACTTCTTTGAAGAAAAGTCTTGCTATATAGCTAGCATCATCTACTTTGTGGCAGGGTATGAAATGAGCCATTTTACTAAATCTATCAACTACCACAAAGATTGAATCAAACCCCTTTTGAGTTCTCGGTAGACCTAGGACAAAATCCATACTAATGTCCTCCCAAGGGGTGCTAGCTATTGGAAGAGGAAGATAGAGTCCATGAGGCATGACTTTAGATTTAGCTTGTAAACAAGCTATGCAACTAGAACAATGCTTTTGGACATCTATTCTCATGTGTGGCCAATAAAATTTGCTTTTTAAAGTATGAAGAGTTTTATCAACTCCATGATGGCCCATGAGTCCTCCTCCATGACTTTCCTTGATAAGAAGCTTTCGAATGGATCCTTGGGGTATGCATAATTTTCCTTTATTAAAAAGATACCCCTCAGAAATATAGAATCCGTCGAATGGCTTCTTAAGACAAGATGCATATGTGGATGCAAATGTAGGATCAGTTTCATAAAGTTGCTTAATGTCATCAAAACCTAGTATTTGTGATCCTAAAGTAACTAACAATGCATGACGTCTAGATAGAGCATCCGCAACAACATTAGTACTTCCCTTTTTGTGTTTGATGACATATTGAAATTGCTCGAGATATTCTATCCACTTGGCATGTCTTTTGTTCAGCTTTCCTTGCCCTTTAATATACTTGAGAGATTCATGGTTAGTATTGATAATAAATTCTCTAGACACCAAGTAATGCTCCCAAGTTTGCAATGCTCGAATAAGGGCATATAGTTCTTTGTCATAGGTAGGATAATTCAATGTAGGTCCCCTGAGCTTTTCACTAAAACAAGCTATGGGGTGACCTTCTTGTATAAGGACAACTCCTATTCCTACCCCAGATGCATCACATTCGACTTGAAAAGCTTTAGAAAAATCAGGTAAATGTAGAATGGGTGCATGTGTTAACTTATGCTTCAAGGTCTCAAAGGCTAGACTTTGCTTTTCATCCCACTTGAATGACACATCTTTCTTTAAAAGTTCATTGAGGGGAGCAGCAATAGTAGAGAAATTTTCTACAAATCATCTATAGAAACCTACTAGACCTAGAAAACTTCTTACTTCTCCCACTGTTTTCAAGACAAGCCACTCTTGGATAGCATTAATTTTGCTAGGATCAACATGTACACCTTCTTTCCCAACTTTGAATCCCAGAAAAATGACACTTTCTTGACAAAAGGTACATTTGTCAAAGTTGGCAAATAAGTGATGTTGTCTACGTAAAATCAAAACTTTCCTCACATGTTGAAGATGTTCTTTAAGACCTTTGCTATAGATTAGAATGTCATCAAAGTAGACTACAACAAAGCTGCTGATGTATTCCTGAAGGACATGATTCATTAGTCGCATGAATGTACTAGGAGCATTGGTTAAGCCAAAAGGCATGACTAACCATTCATAGAGGCCAAATTTGGTCTTAAAAGCGTTTTTCCATTCATCTCCGTCTTTGATTCTTATTTGATGATATCCACTTTTAAGATCAATCTTGGTGAACATGTTTGCTCCATGTAACTCATCTAACATATCGTCCAACCGAGGAATAGGGTGCCTATACTTGACTATAATGTTGTTGATAGTCCTACAATCTGTACACATTCGCCAAGAACCATCTTTCTTTGGGACTAACAACACTGGCACGGCACAAGGGCTAAGACTTTTTTGTATCCACCCTTTTTCCAATAAATCATGGACTTGCCTCTCTATCTCTTTGGTTTCTGTAGGGTTAGTCCTATAAGCTGGTCTATTGGGAAGACTAGCTCCAGGGATCAAATCAATCTGATGTTCAATTCCTCTAAGAAGTGGTAAACCACTTGGAACCTCTTTAGGAAATAAATCATCAAATTCTTTCAAAAGCTTTTGTAACCCTTTGGGAAGAGAATCAAGTGGATGATTTATGGAAACAAGTGCCTCTTTGCAATAGAGAAGAAAGTGAGGTTGTCCAAGAAAAAGATTTTTAGATTGTTTTGTTGGGACAACTACATTGGTTGAGGCACTTTCTAACAAACTCAAATTCTTCTCTTTTGAAACTGTTTTATTTTTGAGTTTTTTCTCACCATCCAATTTTTTTAAGTATTATTTGATCCTCTCGTACTTGTGATGGTGTAAGAGGGCTTAAGATAATCTTTTTGCCTTTGTGTTGGATGGTGATCTTGTTGGTGACCCCATCATGCAAAGCTTGTTTGTCATATTGCCAAGGTCGCCCAAGTAAGATGTGACCTGCTTCCATTGGAACAATATCACAATTGATTTGATCTTCATACTTGCCTATGGAAATTGGTACACTTACTTGTTCCTTAACAACTATTCCTTCATCCTCTTTTATCCATTGAAGTTTGTAAGGGTTAGGATGAGGAGTAGGAGTTAAGCCTAGCTTTTCCACCATTCTAAAGCTACAACAATTACAACAAGAACCACTATCCACAATCATAGAACAAGTTTTATCAAAAACTTTGCAGCGTGTGTGGAATAGGTTTTCTCGTTGAGATTGTTGTAACTCCACATACTTTGCTTCAAGGAGTCTCCTAACCATAAGAAGATCTCCATCACAAGGTGGAGCTTCATGTTCCTCTTCAGATGAGGACAACTCAAACGCACTGGAGGTTGATACCTCACTATGATTTTCATGCTCAAGGATATAGGTTGACTTTTTGAAGTGACACTCAGTTGAATAGTGTCCTCTAGCCCCACATTTAAAACATCTAGTCTCCCTACCCTTGGAATCTCTAGTTTGCTCTCTTGGAGACCGTTGTTCCTTTCCTTTAGAGTTCTCTTTTTCTTTTCTTAGCTCTCTATCCTTGCTTTTGATCTTATCTTTCTCTCGTTCACGCTCTCTCTCTTTTGATTCTTCATATCTTGGAAAACTACCCTCCCTCTTAAAATCTTTCCTATATGAAGAGGAGGTAGCATAAGGTCTCTTTGTGGAAGCTTTTCTTCTATTTTGTTCTTCCACTCTCACACATAGCTGGACAAAGTCATTGAGATCTAAGTAAGGTAAGAGTTCTACCTTATCTCTAATCTCATAGTTCAATCCACTCTGGAATCTAGCTATGGTGAATCTCTCTTCCTCTTTAATCCCAGCTCTTAACATGAGTAATTCTAATTTCTGCCGGTATTCCTCAACACTCATGTTTCTTTGTTGAAGTCTATGGAGCTTGTCCATGACTTCTCTAGCATAATATGCTGGTACATGCCTTCTGTGTAAGGCTGCTTTTAACTCATTCCAGTATTGGATGGTATAGTTGCCACTCATCTTTTGATCTCTTATGATTGATGTCCACCAATAAAGGGCTGCACCTTGAAAAGTCAAGGTAGCTAAGGTCACTCGCCTCCTATCATCTATGTGGTAGCACTCAAAAATCTGTTCAACTTTCATCTCCCACTCAAAGTATTCTTCCACATTGTCTCGTCCAAAGAAGGGTGGAAGATCGAGTTTAGGTTCCACATGATGGTCTCTATGGTAATGATTACGCCTAGGAGGGCGTTGATAGTGATCATAAGGGTGATAACTATGGTGATCACTATGTTGGGAATGATCATCATGATCATGGATTTGCCTATGAGAGTGATCCCCTATGTGAAGCTTAGATGGTCCTCCATCATTTACACTCTTTGAATCAATTCCTTGAAAAATACTCAGCCTTCAAAATTTGTTGTTGAAAGGGGACAAAGGGACACAGTGTAGTGCACTCTCATTATCCCTTTACTTCTTTAACTAACTTCGCTTCCACTCTTTGAATCCCTATGTTCTAAAAGACTTATTCTTCTTTTCAATTTCAAAAATAAATAAAAAATAAAATACATTTTCAATCGCTCTAAGTGTTAGGCTTAGAACCAATTAATCATCCCAAATTTCCAGCCTTCAAAGTTTGTTGAAACTCAGCTTTTATTTTTTTAAATAACAATCTACAATTCAAAGTGTCAATCTACAATTCAACGTGCCAATCACTACTTTGTACATTTCTAAATTAACTCCGAATAGTGCGTAACACACTACTTATCCTAACAATCCAACTGCGAAACAGCCAATGCACTGCCAACAACAAACAACCAATACACTGCCAACAAAATTAAAAAAATCAAAGCAACCAATACATACAATTTGTTTCTCTTTCAGCCTCCACCGATTATTATCAGAAAAAACACAATGAACCAACCTCAATGCAGACAGCAAGATTGAAACAACGTTGGAGGCAGTACCGGCGGAGGCAGCAGTGGCAGAGGAAGCACCGGTAGGGCAATGGTGGCATGACGGTGAAGCGAGGAGGCGCGACCAAGAACGAGGAGGAGCAGGAATGTGCGAGCACTGGCAAGACCGAGGCAAGCGAGACCATTAGTAGCAGCAGTGGCGGAGGTAGCACCGGCGAGGCACCAATGGCGTGGCCAAGAACGACGACAAGTAGTGGCACTACCAAGACGGAGGCCGGCAGCAAAGCGGTGACGCGGCGAGCCAAGGAGTGGCACTAGTGGACGAAAGCGCAAACGCAAATGAAGAAAAAACCGTATACGAGGAAGAAGAAGAAGTTGTCGACGTAAATGGAGGTTCTGCGAGATTTGAAAATATGAAGTTGAGCTACTACCTCGGTTACTCACACACGCGTGGTAATATAAGCATACAGCATCGGTTAAGAGTATCAACGGTGTAGAATGTGTGGCTAATAGACCTCGGTTCAGTGCTAAACCGATGCCCTAGGTCTGACAAGTAAAAGCTGGAGTAGGCGTAACAACAGTTGGACAAGTGTAGCACCAATTGGACAAGCGTAGCGACAATTGGAGAAGGTGGTTTAGGCATCGGTTCCCCAACAGACCTATGCAATAGGACACGGTTTAGGCACCGGTTTCCTAACAAAGTAAGGCAGTAGGGAGTTGTCAGACTTTTCAAGTCTTTTCAAGTGAGCAGTAAAGGTGTATAGGCTTCGGTCTCATCCTAACTGAGGCAATAGGAGGGGGTTTAGGCATCGATTTCTTGGCAAACCGAGGCAGTAGGTAGTTGTCAGACTTCTCAGCGCCTTTTCAGACTTCTCAGACTGAGCAGCAAGGGTTTGTAGGCCTCGGTTTGGTCTAAACCGAGGCAATATGGCTATTCGACCACAGGTTGTATGGTGACCGAGGTATATAACCTTGTACGCTTCGGTTTTTGTATAACCGAAGCGTATATGGAGCGTCAAAATCTACATTTTTTACTAGTGGTAAGATCTCATATTTTGTTAAAAACTGTTGAATCTGGTCCTTTTCGCTCATGCCGTTAAAAACATAACGGTGCAAGTGCCACCGTGACATCTCATAAGCACGTGGCACACGTTAATATGTGCACTTAAATGATTTTTTAATTGAATAAAAAAGTCACTGCCACTCATCATCACCATCTCCAAACAAACCCTAATTTCTCTCCAAGAAAACCTAACTGTCGCACCATCCAGTGTTGTCACCGCCATCCTCGCCGGCAGCCGTCCTCCAAAGCATCACACGCCACCACCAAAGTTATGCGACGAGAACGCGAGAAACCCTAGGTCTCCACGGTTTGCTTGTAGGACTGATTGTGGTTGCAGGTGGAGACAAGCAGCGGGGCGATTAGTGGTGGAGAAGAGTGGCGATTCGCGATCTGCAGCAGCCGGTGATTTGGTTGATGGTTAGTGGTGGGAAATTCTGTGGTGGAGATTGGTGGCAGTGTTGTTGGCGCGACGACGATTTGGCTGGTGTGAGGGTGAAAATGATGAAGATTGGTGGTCACGACATAACAAGGGATCACGTTGGGTGGTGGCGCGAGAATGAAGGTGAGATGCGGAGGTGATGGAGGTGCAACAGGAGGGATAATACGCTTTGGTGGTGGCGCGTCATGTGTTGGAGAGAACGGTTGTCGACGACGATGGCGGTGACGGTGTTGGATGGTGCGACGACTAGGGTTTCTTGGAGAGAAATTAGGGTTTGTCTAGAGATGGTGACGATGACATGGCATTTGCACTGTTATGTTTTTAACGGCGTGAGCGAAAAGGACTGGATTGAATATTTTTTAACGAAATATGGGGTCTTACTGAACTTTTTTAAAAGGTAGGATTACTTTGAACCAAACCCCTAAAAGTAAGGACCAAATGATGTATTAAACCTGGTTTCTTTTATTTGTGTACTTTTATCATGTGCAAAATGCTTATGACTACAGAGAAATCAAGGAAAGTATAGCTATTGGGTGTGCTTTTTTTGCAAGTGGAAATGCTGAGAAGGACTATGCTTGTTAGGAGAGATTTAAGGACATGGACTTTCCGATAAATGTTTTTAGAGTAGATAAAAACAACCCTAGTTTATATGTGGATGGAAAAACTACTATGACACTTTACAAGAAGACATTGTCCCTCCAATAGTTGTATTGTCAATCATAATTAAGCACTCATTTTGTTGAAAGTTAAAATTAATGACAATAACCTTGTAAATATTTATTTGTAAGTTTCTTTGCTTGTTTTAAAGCTTCTTGTTTTTTACAAATAAAGGAATTATCCTTTTTTTCTTTATTGGTATTTTATATACAAATTTATTTATATATAATTTTTTTTTCTTTTTTTATATATTACATATGTTTTATCCATATGTAATTACATGTGGATAAATCTATATGTAATTACATACAGTTATTACATACAGATTTATTCGTATGTAATTATATACAGATAAATTCGTACGTAATTTACATATAAGCAATTACATACAGATTTTGAAGGTTATATATAAATTTTGATGATATGTAACTCTGATTTTCTTGTAGTGAAAATTTGCATAGATTAAGCCTGGTATAGGTTACTAAGAGACTTAGACCTATAAAACCTATAAACTGTCTAAAACAAGTTCTTGAAACTGTTAATAACAAATAAAATTAAGTATAAACTGCCAAGACCAGCTAAAATAAGATTACAGATACTAACATGAGATTTTCCATGAATGGGGATGCAAGGATTCTTTCAATCGAGGTTATGCAGAATCCAATCAGTCTTAAGAGGTTTTTGTGAGCTGCAACACTTATAAGTTGAACTTCTCTCGAATGCAGCCTCTCCATCAGGGTTGTGATAATCAATGAGACGCTTCACAACTACTTTGGTGTTTGTATAGAGTACTCCTTTGTTCACTTTTCTAAAATCACCTCACCTATTATATTTTCTAAAATGAATTTGGAAGTAAAGTTTGTGAGAATTAGTGTATGATTTGATTGACGTGACAAATTAAAAAAATTTACTTCCAAATTCAATCTCATTTACCTCCAAATTCACTCAAATAATCAACAAAAAAATTTATTTTCAAATCCTCTCAAATCCCCTTAATTACTCTTCCTCAAATCCACTCAAGTGAACAAGGCCTAAAGTTTTTGGTGGCAAATTGTAGTTCACGCCAAGAAAATCTTCTCAATTGCCCAAGGGAGATTTTGCTCTCGTCTTCACCTGTAAAATAAATTTTTCAGATATTACTATCACTTTTCTAAGGTGTATGGAATATGCTTCAACCCTGTTTGTTCACAGAAAACAGGACTAAAATGACATCAAAGAAAAATTTAATCTTTATGGCAAGTTTTTTTTTTTTTAAACTTTGTTATCTATATATATTTAAATATAGCTTGAAACTCTTCGAATAATCCGTAATACTTGGAGGGTGCAAATGAACTATTACACTTGTCAAATCTTATTTTATTTGTATACATATATTTTTACGGATGTAACTCTTCTAACACTTCTAAAAAAACTCTCGTAAAATCAATGTTCAATCTCTAAATCGGCAAATAAATAATCCGCAAATAAATAATCAGAGTTTTTAATATGAAAGGTAAAATGATACTTTGGCAACTTTATATGTGAAAACCTCATTAAACTTGTCAATCATCCATTCTTATTATTATATTATGATAATATGGTTGTTTTTTATGTTAAGATATTATTTTTCACACATGAAAATTAACAAATACTAAACCAGATCATAAATATATTAAAATATTAGTCGAAAAGTTTCTAGTTAACAAGTAAAATTACGTGTTCTAGCCAATTTTCTTATTTTCAGGAGCCAAATATAGATATATTGCTTTCTATATTCTCATTATAAAGAATTATTATCTTTGTCTTTGGGGACTAATAAGATATTATCTTGCTCTTATAATCTCACATGAAGATCAAGACCCTTGAGGGCATTGTATAATTTTTTTGGAGAGGGTAACAATATGTAAATATGAATAGAAGAAATGTTAGTCAAGTATAGCAAAATTCGTTTTCATTGCTGTGAGTACCCGGTTATAAATAAAGCTCAATTGTTATATTTTAGAAGACTGGAATGGTAATAAAAAAATAGTGCAGCTAACCGTTCTTTTGTTTAAAGTAATCTCTGATTGGGTACTAACAGAATACCACCATTAAGACTACAGTTTTCATCACGGTGCTTTCGAAGAATTCTAAATATTACAATATTTAAAAATGTTTTAACAAATAACACAACATTCAATACACTGAAACAATATTAAAGAAAACACATTCTTATCCAAGTGTAAAATAAAATTAGTATACCTCTTGTTTCATTATCAATCTTAGTTGATTCACTTTCAAATTGAGATTGGAGAATGGAATGTAGAAAATCAACTTACGAATAAAAAAATAAACACACATAAGAAAAGTAGTTGAAATTAGAGTTTGTTGGAATTTTGTGACTCAAACAGTATATAGTTGAAAGAGTCAAATCAATTAAATAAAAATATATTCATATTCTATTTGTTACGAGGATTTTATGTATTATTTAATTAATTAGTTTAATAGATATTTCTCAAAGTCGATTACAAATTCTGTAGTATAAATATTTACTATTTATGCTCAATAAAATATATTAGTTTCCTTTTAATTCTTTTGTCTCTTATACTTTAAAATCCAACAATTGGTATCAAGAGCATAAAGAATCTTATTGGATTTGTGATATAACCCATAAATATTTACAACCACCAAATAGCCACCACACCTAAGATGGAATCTCAAACATCCTTTACTATCATTAATGTGGATGCATTTGATGGACTAAACTATCAAATGTGGGCTATCAAAATGGAAGCATATGTAGATGATAACGAAGTGTGGGAAGCGGTAGAAGAGGACTTCATTGTGTCTCCCTTACCAAATAATCCTACAACTGCTCAAATGAAAAATCACAAAGAAAGAAGACTTCGAAAGTCCAAAGCCAAATCAATTTTGTTCACTGTTGTATCTCTAGTCATTTTCAACAGAATAATGACATTGAAAACAACACATGAAATCTGAGAGCTTTTAAAGGAAGAATATGAAGGTAGTGAAAGAATAAAAGGAATACAAGCTTTGAATTTGGTTCGAGAACTTGAGATGCAGAGGATGAAAGATTCGGGGACAATAAAATATTATGTGGACAAGCTTTTTGGCATTGTAAAAAAAAATGTCATCTTGGCATTATGATTCCTGATTCTTGAATTGTTCAAAAAATACTTGTAACAATTCTAGAAAGATATGAAGTCACATTGACTTCCTTGAAACTTAAAAGATCTTTCTACTATTACCTTGGCAGAACTTTTGACCACACTTTAGGCTCTAGAACAAAGAAGACCCATGAGCGAAGAAGGTCGTATTGAAGGGGCTTTGGCAACTAAATTGCTGAAAAAATAGGGCAAGTCAGGAAGTTTCAACCACAAAAAAGATAACAAATCCTCTAATGTTTTTCCATCATGTCCTTTTAAAAATATCATCCATAGACGAAGTGTTGGTGAAAGCCAGATGTGAAATGCCATAAATGTGGACAATTAGGGCATATGACTAAAATATGCAAGTCATCAAAAAAACAAGGGAATGTACAACACTAGTGCAATGAAGGGTTACTGCCTCGGTTGTTTTGGGTTTATGATCGCGGATACAGAACCGAAGTATATCCAAGCGAGGTAAAAAGTCCGACTTTTGACCTCGGTTCAAAAACCGAAGTAAAAAATCTATGATTATTGCCTCAGTTCTAGTTTGAACGGAGGCCGTAAACCCTTAAAAATAATTAATTTAAGGCTCTATGACCTCGGCTGGGGTCTAGAACCGCTATCTAAAGTATGTTTTTTTTAAAAAAAAATTATTCGTTTCTACAAACATTCTATAACATATATACAAGAACACAAACCCATAAACAAACCTATAATTTCAAGTTTAAAAAATATTTGCATTGCAAATCTTAAAAGGACTTAACTTTCACTCTACTTAATCTATTTCTATTTTTACCAAAAAAAATTGTTTTTTTTCAAACTTTTCAAAACGAAAACATGAAAAACTTAAAATGAAACTAACCTTGAATGTGGCTTCTGTGCTGAAACAAAATGAAATAAATATCCAAAGAGCACGTGTGCACAAAATTAATCGGTAAAAATGAAAGATAATGGTAGAGAAACAATTAATCAATGAAAAATGAAAGAAAAAAAAAAGAAATTGAAGATGATGGTCTGGAAGGCGTGGAGAGAGCAGCAACGGCGCAAAGCAGTTTACAAATGTTTAAAATGTTCAAGAGACTCGTTTGCGAAATTTAACCCTAAAAAACATGTTATTACCTCAGTTATTTTTTCAACTGAGCCAATAAAGGTCTATGGCCTCGGTTCTTTAAAGAACCGCTGCCTAAACCCTCTCAAAAAAATTAAAAAAACAAATTCAATTATTTTATGCCTCGATTATCTAAATAAGCAAGGCATATACCTTTATACGATAATTACAAAATGCCACCACCCAATTTTAGGCATCGGTTCTTTTTGAACCGAGGCATATATCTTTGCGCGATAATTACAAAAATGTCACCGCGCCATTTTTAGGCATTGGTTCTTTTTGAACCGAGGCATATATGTTTGTGATAATTACAAAAATGTCACCGCACCATTTTTTGCTTCGGTTACAACTAAACCAGTGTCAAAAGCACGAGTTAAAATCCTTATTTTTTACTGGTGCAAGTTGTTGTTGAAGAGGGTGAAGAAGAAGAACTTTTTATTGTTTCTTGCTTTGTTATTGTAAGAACAATAGAAAGTTGGCTAATTGATAGTGGTTGCACGAACCACATGACTTATAATTAAGAATTATTCAAAAATCTTGATGCAACCTACAACACAAAAAGTTAGAATTGGAAATGAAGCAAAATAACAGTGAAGGGCAAAGGAACCATCGCGATCAAAGGTTGCACAGGTTTGAAATTAATTACTGATATTCTATATCTTCCTAAAATTGACCAAAACTTGTTGAGTGTTGGCCAACTTCTAATGAAAGGCTATCAAGTTCTATTTGAAGATAAAACATGCATGGTTAAAGATTCAGATAATAAACAATTATTCAGAGTTCAAATGAAAGGCAAGAGCTTTGCCTTGAATTTCATTGATGATGAGTAGTTTGATGTGCACAAGGTTGAAGACAACATGCAAGTACAAGGGCTTCCTGAATTGGAAGAGAAATCACCTGTATGTGCAGCTTTGCAATATGGAAAATAAATGAGGTTGCCCTTTCCAAAAGACAAATCTTAGAGAGCAACAAACAAACCATAATTAATACATAAGGATGTCGGAGGACCTAAAGAAACCCCATCTCTGAATGGCAAGAAATTAGAGCTATTATTTGTTAAAATTGGTGAAAGTCAAATTGAACTAGAAAAATTAAAGGAAGAAGATCAACCTAGGACAACTCTTCCCAAAGTAGAAGCTAAAAATACGGAAAAGTCAAGAGAACAACTACAACTAGATGAGGAAGTTGCGAAAGATTTTAAGGACTTAGTGTATGTTGACTTTGTGTCAAGGAAGAGATTGTTAGAATTTTGTGACTCAAACAACATGTGGTTGAAGGAGTCAAATCAGTTAAATAAAAGTATATTCCTATCCTATTTCTTAGAAGGATTTTATACATTATTTAATAAATTACTTGAGCAAATATTTCTCAAAATCGGTTACAAATTTTCTACTATAAATACTTATTGTTTATGCTCAATAAAAGATATCAGTTTTCCTTTTATTCTTTTGTCTCTCATACTTTAAAATCCAACAGAGTTTATCAGAATTTGAAACTTGAAATTAAAAACAAAATTGAAAATGACTTGGGAGAAAATCAACTTACAAATACATAAACAAACTTATGAAAAGGTAAATGCATGAGGACGAGAAGATGACTTACACAAGAGAATGGCTTCTGCAAATAGAAAATGCTCTGAAGGAGAAGAGAACATGATGCAGATAAGAAGCGAAGATGGCTTCGGAGCAACTCTGTAAGTACGAAAAACCTATTCTTTTTCGTCACCAATCTGATTATAAATTTTACGAATCACTTCTTTGAGCTTTTCAAACTTTTTCCTTGGAACGATAAGGAGGTTGTCGACGATAATGATGCTACGGAATCCGAACTCAAACTCGAGATTATCCTCTTGGTAAACTTCTTCGTCATCACTAAACGATGCAGGAAAAAAAAGTGTAAGAACATCGCTACCTAGAGTTTTAGTTCAATGCCTAGAACAAAATAAATTGGAAATCAAAAAATAGACACCTAACAATTCTATAAGTTTCATCGGAAGGAAGACAAATGAAGTTAAGATCAAGAGTGGAGAGATCGACACCAAGAAGTAGTGTAATGTCTTTGATCTCCTTCATTACCATGACGTCCACCATGATTATGGCCTCAACATTATGGAAATAAATGTTCTTTTATATTGGTTATAATGTTTAACAGGTATAAAAAAAAGTTCTTTCATCTTATTTTTTGTATGTTTTCAACTAAAGATTAAATTGGAAATAGATGTTATTTTTATACCGGTTATAGGTTTTACCAATATAGAAAAACATCTTTTTAAACTTGTTTTGTTATAACGGATATAAAAAGTTTTTTCATTTATTACCATTTTGTCACCGTGTTACTTTTTATACCTGTTTAAAGTGTAACTGGTATAAAAAAGTTTATCTTATTTATGATGCCGACACTACAACACTTTTTATACCTGGTGGATTTTAACATGTATAAAAAGTATCTATAAAAAGCGTACTTTACACTAGTGCTCTTTCCTTTACGGTTACCTTTGAATTATATCCAAAAGAAACATGTCCAACATCCACTTTGATGAGCTCTTTAAACATGCTTTCATCATCGCATATGTGATTACTAGTCGCAATATCTAGACACTAAACTGAGTTGTTTCGATAGCTTGACTTTAACTCAACATCTATTGTGTTGTTTATATTCTCCTCAACTTTCGTACTCCTCGATATCAAGCATTTTGGAATGAGTTTCGTCCTCTAACTTGGAAACCCGACCTTACAGCTTGACACCCCAACATTGGCTCTTTCAGTTTAGCAACTTTGACATTTAGGCTCTTCCAGCTCGGGAACCCGACATCCAAGCTCTTACAGCTTGGTACCCTGACATTCAAACTCGACAACTTGGTCTTTGGGGTTCTTGACGTCATCAGGATCCCAATCTCTTCATCAGCCTCCTTAATAAGGATATTTGTTTCCTTTTTCTTTTCCACTCGATAGTATTTTGGTATATGACTTGCCTTATCACAATTATAACACTTGGTCGACCTGCATCATTGGCATAGTGGCCATGCTTGTCACATTTATTTCATTCTACTCCAGAATTAACAGATCGACCTCTTCGGCCTCTTGCTTTTCCACAACCTCTCCAATTTTTATTTTAGGTTTGTATATTTCTTTGTCCACAACCTCTTCTTCCAAGACCACCTCGGCCTTGAGTGTTTTGAGCACCTCCCTTTAGGTCAAGTTTTACTGAAGTATCTGATCAAGTCGTTCAAACAACGTTCTCCTTTGTTGCTTGCATGCCTAAATAACATAGAAAGCTCTTCAATCGAGAACATGGTCAAGTCCTTAGATTCCTCAATTGCATACACAATATTCTCAATTCTCAGAGTTTTTAGTCATTGACCTTAGGATCTTTTCCATGATAACGTAACATTTCCTAAATGTACTTTTAATACGTGAAACAAGCTTGGTTATATGATAAAGAAAACATAAATGTGATCCATTTTCAAACACGCATTTATGAGACATCTGTTTGCTCAAATTTATATGATTCAGTTTTCTTAAAGAAAATTTAGTGTGATTTAATTAGAATTTGTAAAATTAATTGAGTCTAACTAAATTTAGAAAACCAAATTTAAATTAAATAATTTATGTATAAATGTTTCAGTTTTAAATTAAATTAGAAAGTTAAACAAAATATAATTATAAAGTTACATTAATTCAAGACAACTTGATCAAATAGTGTTGACTCTAGACTCAAATAATTAGATTTTTTTTTGGCACGGTTTGTGGTATAGATGTAACGACATTATTTAAAATAACAGGAGCCAACTCATACAGGGCTCCACAGCATTTTTCTTTTTCTTTTAACTTTAGAAATTGAAGTTGACTTCAAATAATTTGGTGAATGATGCACATGTGTTTTGCAGACAATTCCAAGGGTTATTTCGCTGCATAAGTCTGGTAAACAATTGGTACAGTGGCCAAAAGAGGAAATTGAAAAGCTACGAGAAAAACCAGTCAATTTGCCCCCAAGCCTTAAAAGGATACAATTTGCTTCAAATTAATGATGTTACAGCAATACAGGTAAGTTTTACTTGTTAGAATTTATATATTATCAGCAGTATTAATGTAGTAAAGGTTTTAAATTATGTATATAATAAGAATCATGGGTGCAAAAGTGTTCTTTTTTTACGAAGAACTTTAATATTGATATGAAAACTAGGATCAAAGGTCGCAAGGTTAACTTCCTAAGACTTTAGTACACTTTTAACATGAAAAGTTAATAATTTGGCCTTTGCATGATGTTGAAATTTCATTTGAAGTGAGTGAATTGGGAAAGGCTGAAAAATTGAAGTATTGGACTGACCAGCAAATTGTATGTAGCACAAAGGGTTCATCCCTCAGAAGTGGATTGGGTCCTTGGTTTATGATTTTTGATTTAGAGGGATTGCAAGAGTTCACATCAGTTTTTTTTTTTTTTTTTTGTAGTGGTATTTTAAGAAGTCTCTAATCATTGAAATTTAATTACTTCGAGTGGAGTCACAGAATAATCAGTCAAGGTATCTTGCATGATCAATTATGTTCAAATGCATATTCAATTATTTTTTTCCTAACTCTACGGTTGAACATGAATGTCAAAAGGAGGACCAAATAAAATGAACAACGCCATACCTTTTATACTGTAAAATAGACAAAAGATAGTCAGAGACAACCAATCAAAACTAATGTGGTATGCGAGAAAATGACAAAAAATAAGGAAAAAGAAACCTCGATGCATGTTGGTCCACTAGTTAAACCTATTAATTACATGACTGATTCGCACATGGTATCGAATTTCTGGAATCTCAGAGTTTTAACTGTGAAGTCAACCAGAGTCTTCTTCTACTTGCAGCAGTAATTCAGTAACTACCATACTTCAGCCGTGAACTTTGACTAAGTCGTATCGTTTGTTTAAGTTAACTCGTGTATCTATAGATACCATACGTTATTGCAATGTTCTTTACCTGCTACTGCAAAAGCATAATCATAACCTAGAACTCTTCGACTCCCTCTCTCTCCAATGGAACATCCATTCCCAGTTATCGACCTTTCCTACTGTGCTCCTCACACTATCAATCTTCAAATTAACACAGATAAAGGTGCCACTTACGACGGAAATGGTGTCCGTCGTTTTTATATCAAATCTCCCCGTTTAACCCTTCACGACCGTTGTGTCTTGTGTGATGCTGGCGGAAAGCCCATCCTCACTCTATATTGGAAGGTTTGGCTACTCTCACCTTTATTATTGTTAAGGATGTTTCTTCTTTTTGTTTATTTATGATTATCTTTGGCTTTGCTCAACAAAGGGGTTCATAGTTTTACAATTCTTGAAGTAACACTTGTTAGTATTAAATTACCCCTTTTGGTTTTACTCATCTTCGCTAGTTATAAATCAGGGTTCAAGTGAAAACATTAAAGACAGAAAATGAGAATGAATATATAGGGCATTTGGAGACAATAAAGAAAGGGAGAAACTCAAGGGCTTAGAAGAGATGAAGATAAAAAGGAATCTGAGATATAGGAGAAGGATAGAACACTTTTTAATGTTTTTAATTGATCGCTCTTAAGTATCTTTTTGTCAGAACAAGCTTCATCCATCCATATTTATTCCTACTAGTCCCCGATCTAATATGCATCTAACCATAAATCACACTTCCTACTACGTTTCTCATCGTTTACTCAACATGAATTTTTTACGTATATGTAGAAACATCTACCAAGTAGGAAAAAAAAAACGCTTAATGTTCATGAACCTTTTATTTTGTAGGATACTTTATAGTATCATAAATTAAGTCCATTTTAGTTTAAATAATTATACTTTTCATCAATTCAGTTTAGCTTTTCATATATTCCATTATAAGTTCCAAACCCTAATTATTTGATTTATCAGGCAAAATATTAGTTCAATCTTATACCATATATTTCGCTTAGATCTTATACCATATATTTTAGGCATGATTGGATAATCGGTCATACCGTATTCATGCCTCAATTCCCTCTTATAGTCTATTCACGCATGATATTCTTATGTATGAATATGAATGTTCAATACGCCAGCAAATCCATCTCAGTTACTGAATTATGAATGAATGTTCTTATGTAGATCATGACAATGCACCGGCGATGCCAAGTTTTCATGGGTGAAAGCAATGATTCCTCCAGATTGCTGTTTTCAGTGAAAAAGGCAGAACTTCTCCAGAGTGAAGTGATGAGATTAGAGGTCTTCCTTGCATACAACAAAAAAGAAAGTGAGTGTGACTTTAGGGTAGATGTTGGGAGTGGCAAAAGATCATGCCATGTATATGCAGGTGAATCTCCCACAGTTGTTGCCTCGGTATGTACTCTGTTACGTCTTCAAACAACATAGAAACAGTGTTGTATGGGTTAATTATACAGTGTTTCTGTCACTAATGCAGATGCAGAATAATGGTGGCTTCAATGTCCTTGTCAATCGCAACGTTGATTATGCATTCATAGTGGCACTACTTATGATCGTTAAAGACATCAACTTCTTTTACGATGGACTGCGGGATTTTGCAAAGGCAATAACGCCAGTGGCATTGGGCATCATGATGAACTAAAGGACTTCCCTATTAATTTTACTCGGATTATGGAAAGAAAACAAAGATTGGCTTGATTCAAGTTTTCATGTAGAACACATTGGGTTTGGTTTTCGACCATTTTCATGATAATGCGTGATTCCAAAGTGTATGAAATTACATTTTACTGTTTTTAGTTTTTTAAGTTACCAAATCAGTAACTTTAGTCATGTAATTTTTTATTTTATGTTAAATTGCTTAGATTTAAACTATAAATAAAGTATGGTAGGTTCCAACATACTCTCTTTTTCTTTCAATTTTTAAATTTTATATCCATATTACATCACACAAAATTATTTCTTAAGATATAGTCTGTACTGATTTAAGATATTCTTCTTTAGCGAATTAGACATACATGACAATATAATTTCAGTGTGAAATTTATCTTATTATCGTCTTTCTCTTTCAAATATATCGTATTAAATTTCAAATATTAATATTGATCATAAAGTAATGTTATTAAAATTGATTTAGTCAGTTTTAATGTAAAGTAAAATGTTAAATTTTAAATATGGTTAAAAACGTAAAATTATTTTTAATTGTTTTATGAATATATATTCTTCTATTATAAGAAAAATTTTAAATAACAACTAATATAGAAATTAAAAAATAATTAGTCAATATATTTGTCAAATTAGAAACTATGATATAAATTAAAAATAGTACTTAAAACAGTGTCTAATATTAATAAAAAAAAATATAATTTATTTGTGAATTAAAATTTAAATTGATGTTTACCAAAGTTTTAAATACTCGCATTTATTAATTTAAAAAATTCATTTATAAAATAGAATTTGTCAACGATAATAAATTGGTTGGTAAATCGTTTGGTGAATTACAATTTTTTTTACTGATGGATATTTTTATTGTTAAAGAAGAGCCAATGACACCCGTGGCAGCCGTGGTCGATGTCAGTAGCAATGAAGGTGATGCTAATAGCAATGAAGGAGGACGAAGGGAAGAAAGAGAAGGAGGAGACATATCGCATAATGGACTTTTTACTACGGCTAAAACAACCCTTTAACTTTGTATTTGGTTAAAAACTTATAATTCTACTCTCTTTTGAAAATACGTAGTTAGATTTTCTAAATTTGTTTTTCTTATTATAACATGATGAACACTTCAAACCATCATGGTCAAAATTAAATTACGAATATGTTATGATAAAAAAATTTCGCATGATTTTTTTTCTATAAAAGAAAAGCAAGAATAAAAAATAAAATAAATTTGGTTTATAAATTAAGTTGATTAATGTGTAAGTTATTTTTTTAGAAACTATCTCATAACTTTTCTAAATTTTTAATTTAAATTGTAAATAAACTAATTTTTAAAGTTTTTTTTTATTCGAAGTGTTTGCAAATAAACTTAGTTCAAATATTAGACTTTGGTCAACTCTCAAAACTAGTTGACTAAAGAACATGTAGAAAATCGGTTAAAATAACTATATCAAGTCAAATTCGTGAGAAGTGACCACATTCAATATGACCATTTTGTCGGAATTTAAAAAGAAATAATTATTAAAACTCTTGATATTATTGTTATTGGTACAATTTATATACAAATTATTGTGATAATAGGTGTAACATCTTAAAAATACAGTGTAAAATCATATAGAGAATAATCACATGTTAACAATACTATGGATCAGTTCAACGCTCAGCTATATATGATTACGGCCGAACGGCCTTAAACAACATCAAAGAATTTAAAACCACTACTTTAACTACAATAGACCAAACGTTCTACAAAATATAAAGCTAATATCATACCGAACGTCCCTAAGGTTCGACCTTCACTTCCTCGGCGTCTTCCAATACTTCTTCCAGAAGCTCTCCTCCTTCTGCTCACATCCACACGGATGATCATTGCAACAGGACAACGGCGTGACGCACAACAATGACAAAAAAATAATAAACAGGGTAAACTTATGTAATTTAATTTATTCAATAACAACATACAACATTTATAATTAAACCAACAACAACCACATCATAATTCGCACATCAAAGCATGCAATTAACGACCACTTGACTTTGACTGTCCGGACTGTATGAATCTTGTGTAGCTACGACGTTCGTGCACTCAGGTGATGTAGTAATTGGGATACCCTCAACAACTGCCACCTCAGGTTGATCTATTCCGTCCAAGTTAACCTTATGGACTAGGATCTCCACTACAATAGAGAAGGGCATTACCGAAGGCAAGGAGCCCTTGAAAACAAACCGAAACCATCGATAAAAGGTAATTACAAACGGCTTATCGACGGCCAAAGAGCCCTCGGTAAATCCCTTGTCGCTAACCTTATTAAAATTTATTTATTTCTAACGTAAAGTAAAGTGTTAAATTTTAAATAAGGTTAAAAACGTAAAATTGTTTTCAATTGTTTTATGAATAAAAATTTCACTATATGAAATATTTTGAATAGCAAGTAATCTAGAAATAAAAAAATTATTACTTATTTTATTTATTAATTAAATTATATATTTTATAAATTAAAAGTAGTACTTTATAAAACAGTTTCTAATATTAGAAAAATATAATTTCTTTGTGAATTAAGATTTAAATTGATTTCTAGCTATCAAAGTTTTAACTTCTTACTATTATTTGTCGAAACAATCGGTACCGATATAGAGTCGCACAGCGGAATAAAATATAGATAGCGAAAAACGTGTAATGATCACAACACAAGTTAAAATAGTCAGTTTTAAAAATTGATTTTTTAGCGAACTTTTATCGAACTGTTGATGTGCTAAGAGTTTAGGGATCAAGAAAATCAACACAATTTTTATCCTAGTTCGAATCAAAAGATTCTACGTCGAGTCATTAATCACTATAAATAGTGATTAACCTTTTTCACTAAAAATATAGTTGTACAGATTACAAGATAATGAAATGAGCAAATAATAGAAAACACCTTCCTTCGACAAACAAACCAGAAGAGTGCAACAAGTAACTTCCTTTGGCGCTCGAACCGGAAGCAACAACTCTGCCAACTTGAAGAGAACTGCTCCGACCTTTGACACATAGAGCGCGAGCTTCTCCTATTTACAAGACCAAACAAGAGCACTCTATCACTTTAAGAACTTCCTCAAACAAACTGTATTCTCAAAATAGAATAGATCCTTTTCACTCACAGAGAGCTTCTTTTAGGCATAAAGCTCTAATACTCTCAATTGAAAAGTTTTTTCTAAGATCTGTGAAGACCTTTATTTATAAGCCTAGTTTCGTGTAGGGTCAAAAACTGAAAAGACATCTCCCAACTGCCATTGATAATCGATTATCATAAGTGATATATAATTGATTATTTGTGTCCGTTATGGGGTTTTCAAAATGTGATAATTGATTATCCTGAGCATAATCGATTATTCCAGAGACTTGGACAATATTAAATGAAACAATGATAATCGATTATTCTGTGCAATAATCGATTATTTGCGCGAGCAACTATCTTCTAAATTGGCTCGTGATAATTGATTATTCTTCTTGATAATCAATTATTTGCGCAATGGCTCACGAAATACGAAAACTTCTAACAGTTTTTACATCATTACAATTTATCCTATACATTTGTTTCTACAAAATGCGTTTAACAAATATGCAATTAGAGTCTTCAATTCTTCAGCTTTTATCATCATCAAAACTTCACAGTAGCTTCAAGAGACCAATGCTCCTCATTGGTAACATTATTGATTTTAAATTAGTCTCTCATTAATAAAGAATGAATTAATTTGTACTTCCGCAACTTTTATCATTACAAGAAAATTTATATCTATTAATGAAAAAATTCATCTGTAAATCCGAATTTACCAATAAATTTTATCGATGAATTTTAAAATTTTAATTATCAATTGATAACTATGACAGTAATAAATTTGCTCGTAAATTTGTTAGTAATTAGAGTTTTTTTATTGACAGATGTTCTTATCAGTAAAAAGGAGTCACTGGCAATGGTGGCAATCATAGAGTCGACTTTAGCAACAACAAAGGTGATGCCAATAGTGGCAAAGACATTGGCGACAATGGCAATGGAAGAGGAGGAGGAAGAAGGGAAGGAGGAGGAAGAAGGGAAAGAAGAGGAGGGGGGACATATTATAGTATGGGCTTTTTACGACAACTAAAACAACTCTTGAACAACTATTTTCAAACCGTCATAGATGTCTCCTTTCTTAAAAGTTTGACAAAAATGATAACAATCAAACTAATCATTGTTAAACTTTAAATGATGGTGATTGTTCTTGAATCATCACTAAAAGTCATAAAAAAAAGAAAACAAATAACTTACAACATATCATGACAGAATAACAAAGGCAAACCAGTTAGAGTATACAAAAAAGCATCTCCATGTAAGTGTTAACAAAGGTACATAATATTACCATGGGTTCAGCATTTGCTTGTTTGTGAAGTGGTAAAGATAAATCAGAAACAAGTAAACAAATCTTTGAATAAATCTGAAATATTAATCATAGGTGAGGGGAAGACTCGCGACGAGGGTTTAGCGATGTGGTACAGAGAGCTTTGTAAGGGAGCCTCGCAGCACAATGTAGAGAGCTTTTCGGTATAGTTTTTAGAGAATGGTGTGATAGAGACTTGTAGCGTATTGTGAAAATGGCAGTGCTTCAGGATTAGAAGAGGCTCTCACAAAGCAATTTAATATTGGTAAAGGCTCGCTTAGGTTTATCACCAAAGATAGTGATGATTGTGAAAATGTAGGGGAAGAGAAAATGAAAATGTAGCAAGAAAAAGAAACCCTCAAGTGAAAGTCGTGTGTATTTTCTTTATGAAAGTACTACACATTCAACAAGCCCTGCCTGTGAAATATACACCTCCATCACAACCCGCCCTTTCTACTAGGATCATGGCCACCCAAAGCATGACCAATCTCTACAATACCTGAGTACAAGAGCAACTCGACATCTCAATACCCGAGTACAAGAACATTAGTGATAAGATAAATTTGATTTTCCAATATAGGAGAAACGCGGAGTTCCAATTGTACAAGAATTCAGTGAGTACAATATCAAATCTCTAGTACAGTGCCCAGGTACAACAACAAACACATCATTCCATTGTCCAAATACAAGAGTAAACTCGATGATCTAGTGCCCAAGTACAAGATTAGCTTGGTGTTCTAGTGTCAAGTAAAATAGCACTTTAGTAAGAATAGGAAGACCTCAAAGAGCCAAGAAGAACTCGGCCTTTCAATGGTCAAGTATAGTAGAAGCTCAACCTTCTAGTGACCGAGTACAGTAGAAGCCTGAGCTTTCAGTGTTTGAGTCCAAGAATAACTTGGCATTGTTGCGCCCGATTGTAGTAACAAATTATAATCTGACATTGCAATACCTGGATCCAATAAAGAATGATGCATAAGGCAAACCTAGTTTGGAGAAAATATAGCTATAAAGAAAAAAGAAAGCTTGCATCTAATCGGGATGAATCGAATTTCATTGTGGATCCCCTCTATAACAAAGCTTACAAAGTATAAGAACTTAATGAAAAGTTAATCATCAAGGTCACCTCAAGACAAACCTCAAGAGTAGCTAAGAAAGAGGACAAACTTCCATTGCTAGAATGCCTAAGACGACACAAAGACAAACGTCCAAGAGATAAGTAAACATTTTATTTCCAAAACCTTTACTTTAGATCTTTGATTTGTTTAGTTATTTGTTTCTACTCCTTTATGCTAATAGGGACTATTGGCTAGCAGTACCATAACTACGATCACACTATATAACTATGCAAAAATAACCATAAGGAAAGGAAGGAAACATAAAGAAACTTGAAGGATGAAGATATACTTGCAAGAGCAAGAAAGATAGCCATCGCAATCGGGGTTCCTTGCCTAGGCTTTTCTTAGGGACACCCAAGGACAAACATCGACTATTAGAAAGTCTGCTCCTGCAACACATAAAGCCCATCAACATGGCATCATAAGTCCTCAAATGAAGCACTTGAGTTACTAGACGGCAACGAGAAAGTCAACGGAGAGGCAACGATAAAATACCATGGAGGTGACAATTATAAAATTCCATAGATGTGGCAATTAGAAAAGTCCACGGCCTCTTCCAATTTTCTAACCTTAGCTTTAGTGTTCTGTCTTCTTTCCTTTCCTGGCCAACACTTCTTTTGGACAACCAGTAAGGCTTCTTTGAAAAGCACAAGTATGTAGGAATCCACATTGAGGTGAATGTTTGGCATATCATTGATTGTCCATGTGAATAGGTTGTTATTGGCTTGTAGCACCCTTACCATTTTTTGATGGATTGGCAAGTGTACCAAATCGCACAAGTAATATAAAATGGTAAGACAAGTATCGTATCCTAGAAGACTCTCGACACTAGATAGTTGTGTGATAACTCGATTAATTAAGACTTAAATAAAACAAGATCATTGGTTTAAGATGCAAAAGACTGAAAATTAAATATGAATGCAATTTAATCCATAGCCGAAGAGCACAATGATAAAGGGATGTTGTTTGTAATGAGATAAGTATGTTGTTGAGGTTAGATTTCACCAAATTCCGTCTCATGTATGTAAGAATTCTTCTTTATGCATTAATGTTAACGTGACTCGAACCACCTAAACTCGATCCCTCGGCGAAATAGGCCTGTCCTTAATCACCAGTTCATGCAATTCCTAGCATTCCTAGTAATTAAATGTGAAGATCAAGAGCTTAAAGACGACCAAGACTCGTACCCTCATCCCTCAGCAATATTACTCTTGGGAGAATTCAACAAGAACCTGAATTGTAAGGAACCTCCGAGCACTCATGCAATTCATAAATCATGCGATGAATGAGTTAAACAAAGCATGTAATAAGCACAGATGAATTACTCTAACAATTAATGAAAAAAAAACATATGTTATTAAGAATCAATTCAAATACATGAGAGTTCACAAGGTTACATCATCCCCCAACAATAAATAGAGTTTAGTTCCCCATAAACATGGAGAGACTAGATGAACAATGGAAAAGCATAAGATAGCAAAACCCTGAAAGTAGAGGAAGAACACTTTCGCATCCAAATCCGCCTTCAGAGAGTGGAAGAGAGTGTTGTTGTGCTGCTCCAGCCAGAGATACCAAACCTAGGACGTCTGGGTCCTTTAAATAGAGTGACAGTAGAACAGAATCAAAGCTCAAGCCCGAGTCAGTGGAGCTCAAGCGCCCCACTTAGGATGTCCGGGCAACAAGCAGTGGTTGTCCACGCTCAAGCCTTGCAGAGGATGCCTAAGCTTCGAGCCTCCGGCGCTCAGGCGGTGAGCGGTGGTCTTCTGCGCCCAAGCCTTAGAGATGACGCCCAAGCTTCGTGCATCCGGTGCTCAAGCGCCTAAAAAGGGGTGCCCGGACGATGAGCGACACTCTTCTATGATCAAGCCTCCAAAAAGGGCACCCAAGCTTCGAGCCCTCCTCCCTTCGGGTGCTTTTCCAAGCCTTTCTGAGCTCCATCTCCATGGCACTTCATCCCTACTTTCCATATTATCTCATTTTCTATCAAAACAAGGGAAATTAGTCATAAAATCATTAAACTCAACCTCAATTCTCTTATTCTCACAACAAAATAGAAAAACATGATTCCAAGCAAGTTTCTAAGAAGAAAAGAGTGCATTTAGTATCAAAATTACATCACAGATAACGGTATTCTCAACCGTCATCACAACCTCAAACTTAGAACTTTGCTTGTCCTCAAGTAAAACAGACTGTAACTCAGCTTTTCAGAACAATCACTACAATGACTCAATCTTTTTCAAAAACTTTTTCTTTCAGACAAGCAATCACTTTTATCAACTCAGCATACAAAAATTAGTCAAGATGTGCAGATGCCTTAATTCAATCAAATTCAATGTGATGCTCACATACTTCAACAGATGTTATCCTTAAGAATTATCAATCAACCAAGCAAAGATGTAATCAAAAATTCAAAGAACTACTCCTAACCAAGGAAAGTGTTTCACTCAAGCATTCAAGAGTGTATAACTCAAGAACTCAAAAGTGTATCACTCAACTCACAGGTGTATAGTGAGGAATTGGTGCCTTTTTTACTCTGCTATCATAATGTCACACAAATTAACTTTGTCTTTCATTTAACCACAATCAAACAAACTCACATGCAAGTTTTCATCACAAGGGCTTTTCATGGCTTGTAACTTGGCTAAGCTAAGAAGGAAATTGGTTTTTCTAGTCAGCAAAATCCTTAATTTAAGAGAGACATTTGTGATTTCATCATTCAAGCACACAAACTTACCTTCTTTTCCCAGCTTTCCCTTGCATTGAGCTTTTCTTTTCTTTTCTTTTCATTTTTCATTTTCTTTTGCTTTTTCTTTTCACATACTTACTCCTTAGCTCAATGCCTTTTCTTTTTCCTTTCCCAATCTTTCCAGCAACCGCAAACTTGAACCTTTATCAATACCTCATCAAATGTTCTCAACTTAACTCATGGTACAGATTTTCACAAAGGTTTCTCAAACATTGCATAAGGCTCAAGGTTCAAAGGTCAAAACAAATTGTTTTCTTTTTAGTGGATAGAAATCATGTGAAAGTTAAGAAGAATAAGGGATAACAAAAGATGGCCTTGATCATATGAAACCTACAAGCAAATAGTTTAATCACAGAAAATTTGGGCAAAATCATTCATACTTCCAAAATAGTAGCAATTATTTACAAAACTCTGAAGCCCAAAACTCACACAGGTAAACTCTAAAGTCTAGAATTTAGAAAAAACACCCTGCTCAGTATCTCAATCACATTTTTAACTCAAGCACCTGTTTCATACATTTTGAGCCATCACCTATATATTAGCAAATCATGCATCATCTCAACATCAATCAACACACCAGAGCATCACAACACAGTACTTATCACAAAACACAACAGTTGAACCAAAGCAGTGTGATTTATCTAAGCAGAGTACAATAACAAAAAAATAATTAAAAGGAGAAACAATAAAAACAAAAACAAAATAAAGTCTAATAATTAAAGAAATAAAAACAGAGAAATAAAAGAAATTTTGGTCTATAAGAGAGGTGGCATCCATCAATAGATGCCCAGTACAACTCATCACTCATCATTAGAGTCCTCATCCTCCTCAACATCATCATCCTCATCCTCGACATCCTCATCCATAGCTGCAGCTTCAGCTGCTTTAGCTCTACCACCCTTTTGTGATGGGTCAACGGGCCATGCCACATAAGCTGCAAAGAGTCATCCTAAGACATGAACTGTCTCTTAGGGAATACAGTCGTTAGTATCCTCAACAGCGCATGCTTGTTCCTGTATACAGCAACCAGTCTAGAATCAAGCAAAGAATAATACGTGTCCCGCATCTGAAAAGGAACGACATCATGGACTGGCTCCTTGGCTGGTGGTGGTGCTCTCCTGTGTGTCCTGGGCTGCTGTGGTGATGCTGGTTGGCCTAGCTCATCCACTGCACAATAGTGAATAAAGTAAGCTACGTCCAGCTCCTTTCTTGGACGCTCAAGTGGTAGCCTAGAAACATCAATACCGATAGCCTCATAAAGATGGGTGACCAAAGAGGGATGTCCCAGGGGTTCCGTATTGGATAAACCACGGGCACAACTTTTAATCTCATTGGCTATAACCTGCCCAATATTAATGCTAAGGCCCTTGAGAACACAGTAGAGGAAGATGGACCTCTAGATAGTGATGTCCGATACATGGGAGCATGGTTTAATATTGGTATGAGAAAATGTCATCCAATACTTTGCCAAAGGCGTCAGATGAGGTCTAGTGATGTGAATGGGTGCCCCAGACCTGTTCCTCTGAAAGTGCCCTCCAGGTACACATAAGTCTGCTCGACGTCCTCATAGTCAACTCCTTCTAGCATGGATGTGGCAAACTGACATTGCTCCGCTTCCCACTCTACACCAAGAAAAGTGTCAATGGTGTCAGCATCAAAGGCAACCTTCTTACCTCTTACGTAGCTAATGCTTTTGCATTTGTGTAGAACTGTTTGACAATGCCTACATTGATGGGACAGGGTTAAGTTGCCAGGTGGCCCTAGTCTAAGTTGTTCAGCTTCCTTTCAAATTGAGGAGCCAAAGACGGTATGTTGGCCACCTTTCTTTCCATAACCAATCTCCTTCCCTCTACAGTTGGGAAGTTGTTAACTCTTGGCAAGTGTAACCGAATCGTATCTAAGTAATAAATATGGTAAGACCAAATATCATTTCCCAAAGGACTCACGGCCTAAACAATTGTGTGGTTTCTTGATTAAATAAGACTTGAAAAAACCAATTCTTTGAGATTTAAATGCAAATACTAAAAAGTAAATATGAATGCATGTATTGATCAACTGGAAAAAAGAAGCAAAACGTGCTTGAAATATATGGAATGATGATGTTGTTGGGGTTTTTAGTTCATCCTATCCACTCTCATGTATTCAAGAATTCATCTTTCTTCATTAATGTTAATGTCACTTTTTAAATTACCTTAAACCCAATGTCTTGGTGAAGAAAACCTACTCCTAATTTCTAGTTTATAATGTCTTGTCTCCCTAGCAATTATTCATACATTCCATTTGTACAGAAGCTTAAAGGCAACCAACAATCATATTCATATGTCTAGGGTGATACTAGTATTGGGAGAATATCTTCATATCTAGATATATCTATATGTGTCCATACAAATAATATCAATGATCATGCAATTGAATGAGTTAAATAAAGCATGCATAGAGTATAGAAGAAAAACCCTAACAATTAATGAAATAAAGCATATGAATTAAAGAACCAATTCAATACATGAAAGTTTCAAAGGATTACATTGATTCCCCAACAACAATGAAGGTTTAGTTCACCATAATCATGATGAAACTAGATGAAAAACAATGAAAGAATTCAAGAATGAACCCTAGAAGTTGAAGATCGGAGCTTCCGCATCCAAAATCCTCCTCCAAGGGGTGAAGTTTCGCCTCTGTCTGCCAAATGATGTCTAACCTAAGTCAACTAAACCCCTTTTATAATTTCTAAAAACTACACAAAATAAGCCCAAGCCCATAAAAATGGCGTCCAACGGTAATTACCACTGAGCGGTAGTGCGTGTCTTCTATTTTTGCCCCTCAGTTGCAGGTTTTCCCTCAGCGGTGATTTCGGCACTTCAAAGCTGGCGTTCAGCGCTAATTTTCGCTCAACGCAACCTTTTCTACACTCTAGTTGACTTTTCTGCATTCTGGTTGATTGGTTGACTTTTCTGGTTTCTGGTTGACTTTTCTGCATTCCAACCATTTGATGCTTTAACTCTTCTTTCAAATCAATCCAATAACCTACAAAATCAAATGAATCTAGCATAAAACCATTAAATTCAACTTCAACTCTCTTATTCACAAAACTAAAGCAAAAACATGAGTTAAAGCAAATTTCTAAGTGAAAAGGGGTTGATTGATTATCAAAATTAAGTATAAAAATAACGGTTTTTCAGCCGTTATCAGAAGTATCTCTCATAGGTAGGAGTTCTGAACTTGATTGAGTAGAACTGCTCTTTCTCCTTCATTTTTGTTCCCTTTTCTTTGGTGCTAAGGGTTTTAATCCTTTTTGCCTAAAGAAGATGTCATTCCTGCACATAAAGATTCACAAAACAAACCCGGAAATCATAAAGCATTAGTCCCTAAAATTCACAAACTCTTATTATTCAGAAAGAGGGAAAAGTAGAGAGCCCTCAACATCACCTGCATAGGGCCAAACAACCAAAAACAGAACAACCAGGAAAAACATAAAATCTGCCACTATCGCTCACTACTTTGGCGCCCCACAGGGGTCGCTTGAGCGGCACGTGGTGCAGTCAAGCATAACCTTGTTGTTTCTTTCCTTTTCCAAATAAGTTTCAACCTAGTTCATACCAAAATTAACATCATTTAATCGGTTCAAACAGTGGGAAATCAAGCATTGACAGTATAAATTTCTCATCAAAATCCTTCAAGAATCAAACTTTAAAATGCTTACTTCATCACATAACAAGAACTTACTTGGTTTGGAGACAAGAAAACAAAGATTGAAGCTCAAATTAAGTGCAAAAGTCTGAACCCTAGTTTTGGTTATTAAGTGCACAAGTTCCCCTTTTGCTTTTTGTCTTGTTTTGGGTATTCCTGGACCTGGGTTCTCAAATTCAACTTAGAATTTTCCAGTTTCTTTTCCCTAACCCTCACAATAGCACTCATATCAGACAATTAATCTCTCCTCACCCCTCAAACATTCAGTTATTAGAGACTAAGCACATTGGAATCAAACAAACACAAAACAAACAAAAATAGAATTCAAAAATCCAAACTAAAGAATAGTAAAAAAAATAAAAGTTTTTAAAACACTAGGTTGCCTCCCAGTAAGCGCTTCTTTAACGTTACTAGCTTGACCCAATAGGCTCATGTCACATTTTTTTATCTTGGTGTTGTCTTTTTCTTCTACACACCAATAGTTCTTCAGTAACTTCATGTTCACCTTTTTTATTCTCTTGGAAATTATAGATTCAATTTGTATTAGTCCACCAGTCCTGAGTTCTTTCACAATCCACAGTTTTTTGTTGAATCTCACTGGAATGCCTAGTCTAAGTTCTTCATAATTCTCTAGTGAGTCTTGATGAGCACTTTTTTCTTTGCTGTCTTTTTCTTCTTCCTTTACCTGTGACAAAAAACACTTTTTACCTTTCTTGCGTGGCTTGGCAACTTTAGTACTGGTCTCTGGTGCATCTCCACATGCAGTTTTGAGACTAGTCTTCTTTACTTGGATTTTTTGCTCAGCATAAAATCATCTCCTTTTCTTGGTCTTTAAGTGCACTAGTTCCATCATCAACATTGATGATCACCTTGGCCGTTTTCATAAATGGCCTTTCAAGAATTATAGGGATCTCCAAATCTTCATCCATCTTCATACCTACAATGTCCACCAAGAATCTGAGATTGTCAGTTTGTACCATTGATAACAGTTGAAAAACTATTATTTTCATGCTTAAAAGTGATACTAAAAGCAACCTTAAACACTTAGAAACTAGCTTGAAATCATGCTTTTGGTCATAGTTTTAGAAATAAGAGAGCTGGACAGGTTTATGCTTGATTTCAGTGTTTTATGCAGGTTTTAAAGTGAATTTGGTGAAAGAAGTGAAGAAGGATAGAGATGGAATCAGAAAAGACATCAAAAAGTGCAAAAAGAGAAGTCGCAATTACCGCTCAGTGACAGTTTACCGCTAAGCGGCACTCAGGAACTCACGTTGGATCCGCTGAGGGATGAAAATGCCGCTGAGGGGGAAGAATCAACTCGCGCACTTACCGCTGAGCGGCACTTTTATGGGCTTGGGCCTAATTTTCTGTATTTTTAGACTAGTATATAAGGTTTAGGACGTCCTAGGGTTTGTATCTTTGGCTGGGAGGAAGCAGAAACACACTTTTCACCCCTTGGGGGTAGATTGGGAGATGGTGACGGCTCTCCTCTTCTCTTTCTAGGGTTCTATCTTTCATTCTTTCATTATTGTTCATCTAGCTTCACCATGAATATGGTGAACTAAACTTTGTATTGTTGTTGGGGAATCAATGTAGTCTTGTGAAACTCTCATATATGGAATTTGCGTTTTAACATCTTATTTTAAGAAACATGTTTTCTTTCATCATTAGTTAGGGCTTTTCCTCTTTGCTTAAAGCTTGCATTGTTTTACTCATTCAATGCCATGATTATTGATTTTGTCGATATGGAAACGTATGGAGAAATCTAGATCCGGGGAATTTCTCCCAATAGCATATTGCCTAGACATAGGAATATGAGGGTTGGTTGCCGTTAAGCTTCTGCACTTCAGAATTAATTATTAGGAATGCTATGAATTATATGAACTCGTAATTAAGGATAGGCCTTTTTGCAAGGTGATTTAGAGAGTGACATTAACATTGATGAAAAGAATGATGAATTCCTAAAAGGTATATGAGAGTGGATAAGATGAAATTGATAACCCCAACAACATACTCATCCATCTAATTCATTAAAGTGTTTGTATTCCTCTTTTCCATTGATCAAATTCATGCATACATGTTTAATTATTGTCTCTTGCATTTAAAACCTACAATCAATTGTTAACAAGTCTTAAATAATCAACAAATCATATAGCTAACTAGGCCGTGAGTCTTTTGGGAGAACGATACTTGGTCTTACCGAGTTTTATTACTTGATACGATTTGGTCACACTTGCCGATTGTTAAAACAAGTTTTTGGCGCCGTTTTTCAATGTTCATAAATTTATCATCAACCATCACATCCTCCACCACACCAAAGGGCTTTTTGTTGGATCCATCAGCCATAAACAGAGTCATCTTTGCAAGATGGACTTCAAGACCACCAATCTTTTTAAAAGTAGATAAGGGCATTAAATTGATACTAGACCCTAAATCAATTAAGGCTTTCCCTATTTTATGCCTCTTGATAGTGCAAGGAATGATGAAACTTCCTGGGACTTTAACTTTAGGAGATGGTGCCTTCTACAAGATCACACTGCACTCTCCCTGTACCTCAATTGTTTCCTCTTCTAAATATTTCTTTCTTTTAAGGAGCTTCTTCAAAAACTTAACACATTCAAGAATCTACTGCAATGCCTCAGTCACAGGAATTTTAATCCCTAATTTTCTGAAAATTTCTTCAAAACACCCTAATTGCACCTCTTTTTCTTTTCCTGAACATTCTTTAGGGTGATGAAGATTTTTCTCAAATTTTTTCTCTTTTCTCTATCTCTTTTTTTTATTTTCTCTCTTCTTTTTCTTCCCTCTCTTTTAACTCAACTCTCTCTTTTTTCTCTTTCTCTTTTTCTTCTTTCTCTTTTTCCCTCTCATTTTCTACACTCACAATAACCTTGCATTCTTCCTTGGAGTTAACTTCAGTATTAGCCCCAAAATTGTTGATAGGTATCTCTTCCAACGTTTTGGCTATTTGGCCAACCTACATATCCAGATTCCTGATAGCAGCTTTAGTGTTCTTCTGGGTGGTGATAACAGTTGAAAAACTGTTATTTTCATGCTTAAAATTGATACTAAAAGCAACCTTTATACTTAGAAACTAGCTTGAAATCATACTTTTATTCATATTTTCATAAATAAGAGAGCTGGACAGGTTTATGCTTGATTTCAGTGTTTTTGTGCAGGTTTTAAGGTGAATTTGGTGAAAGAAGTGAAGAAGGAGAGAGATGAAATCAGAAAAAGACATTAAAAAGTGCAAAAGGAGAAGCCGAAGTCACCGCTCAGCGGCAGTTTACCGCTGAGCGGCACTCAGGAGCTTACGGGTGATCCGCTGAGGGGAAAAATGGCCGCTGAGGGGAAGAAACGACTCACGCACTTACCGCTGAGCGGTACTTTACCGCTGAGCGGCACACTTATGGGCTTGGACCTAGATTTTTTGTAATTTTAGAATAGTATATAAGCTTTAGGACGTCCTAGGGTTTGTATCTTTGGCAGAAACGAGGCAAACACTCTCTCTTCCACCCCTTTGAAGGAGGATCTTGGATGCTCAGGCTACCTCTTCACCTTTCTAGGGTTTTATCCTTCATTCTTTCATTATTGTTCATCTAGGTTCACCATGAATATGGTGAACTAAACTCTGTATGTTTGTTGGGGAATCAATGTAATCTTTTGAAGCTCTCATATATGGAACCTGTTTTTACATCTTTTAATTAAGACTTATGCTTTCTTTCATCATTAGTTAGGGTTTTTCCTCTTTGCTTAATGCTTGCATTGTTTAACTCATTCGATGCATGATTATTGGTTTTGTCGATACGGGAACGTACGGGGAAGTCTAGATCTGGGGAATTTCTCCCAATATTATGTTGGTTGTCGTTAAGCTCCTGCACTTATGAACTGATCATTAGGAATGCTAGGAATTGTATGAACTCGTGATTAGGGAGAAGCCTTCTAGAAAGGTACTTTAGAGAGTGGCATTAACAATGATGATTTGAATGTTGAATTCCTAAAATATGAGAGTGGATAAGATGAAATTGAACCCCGAACAACATATTCATACATAAATTTCATTGAAAGTGTTTATCTTTTGCTTTTTGCAATTGATCAAAACTTCATGCATACATGTTTATTTTCTGTCTTGCATATAAAATCTCAATTATTGCGTTTGTAAGTCTTAGCTAATCAACAAATCACATAACTAAACTAGGCCGTGAGTCCTTTGGGAAGAACGATACTTGGTCCTACCAAGTTTATTACTTGAACGATTCGGTCATACTTGCCGATTGAAAAACAAGTTTGTGACATCATATTTTGGTGCTCATAAATTTGTCCATCAAGTTTTTGGCGCCGTTGCCGGGGACGCTGGTTTAACTGGTTAATTTGTGTGATTATTGATTATCTTTGACTTATTTTTTTATTTTTAATTTAAATTTCGAAGTTTTATTTTTTCTGTTTATATTTTACAGTTTGTATTTTATTTGATTTTATTTTATTTTTCTGTTTTCTGTTTTTCTGTTTTCTGTTTTTATTTTCTGAATCTTATATCTTATATCTTTTTGTGCTAACCAAATCTTTTCTAGGGTTTTGTGTTCTTGTGTATGCAGGAGGCAATTCGAACTAGGATCAAGAAAACAATAGAACCTCTGCTTGAAGGATTAGAAGACAGTAGACGGAGGAGAAGAATCAGAACATCTAGAGAACTTTTTCCTCCTCCAAAAACTCTGTTGCAACCATCACCACAAGGTTCTGACAATAGCACAGAAAATATGGAGAGTAATAATATCAGAAGAACTCTTGCTGATTACACCAATATTGCTGGACCTCAGCATTTTAACAGCATAGCTAGACCTAGAGTCAATGCAGCCAATATGGAGGTCAAACCAGCACTGATCCAACTGGTGAAAAGTAATCAATTTAATGGGTTATCTCATGAAAGCCCATATGAGCACCTTACTACATTCAATGAAATTTGCAACACAGTCAAAATCAATGGGGTGCCAGATGAAGCGATCAAACTTAGTTTGTTTCCCTTCTCATTGGGAGGCAATGCTAAGCTTTGGTTGAATTCTTTCCCAGAAGGAAGTTTCACAGAGTGGGAGGCAGTGGTAACAAAGTTTCTAAACAAGTACTTTCCACAATCAAAGGTGACAAAAGGCAAGCAAGAGATATCTTCATTTAAGCAGGGCATGGAAGAATCACTAGGGCATGCACGGGATAGATACAAAAGTCTGTTAAGAAAAACACCCACGCATGGCTTTGAAGAACAGGAAGTAGTCTTAACTTTCCTTGGAGGGCTTGGTTCACAAACCAAGATGATGTTGGACGCCTCAGCAGGAGGCAATATTAAATGGAAAACTCCAGAGGAAGCCACAAAAATTATAGAAAACATGGCTACTAGTGATAATGAGCTGCACAGTGAGAGAGGAGCTCCTATGCAACAAAAAGGGGTTCTTCAATTACAAACACATGATGCCTTGCTAGCTCAAAATAAAATTCTAACTCAACAGCTGGAGACTCTGACTAAAACTCTTGCTCAATTACCTAAAGAGTTGAAATCTGCTGCACAGGTACAAACCCAGTTGTGCGAATTATGTGGAGGTGATCATATCAATGGTCAATGTGCTTTTCCAGTGGAAGCCGTGGAGGATGTTAATTTCATGGCTAATAAATTTCCATACCATCAAGGGAATTACAATCAAGGGTGGAAACCACATCCAAGCATTGGTCAAGGACAACTGGGCAAGCTAATCAATATAATAAGCAACAGCAGCAACCAACCTTTTGGCAACAGTTATCTATGCTTAATGAAAGATCAACAAGGTTGGAAGAAACTCTTCAGCAATTCATACAGAAAACTGAATCTTCTCAAAAGAGCATTGAAGCTGCTATAAAGAATTTGGAGATTCAAATGGGTCAGATTACCAAGCAATTGGAAGAAAGGCCAAATAGAAATTTTGGGGCTAATACTGAGGTTAACCCCAGAGAAGAGTGCAAAGTGGTAAAGAGTGTGAATGAAGAGATAATTGAGTTAGAAGAAGGAGAAACAGAAGAAAGAAGAGAAATAGAAAGAAAAAACACTTTTCCTTTTCCAATAAATCAAGAGAAACAAATGGACTTCACAGAATTATTCAGAATGGTGGATAATGAAGCACCTTGGGAACAGATTCTACAGAAAATTGCAGTTTACACAAAATCTGATGAAGAAATCTCTACAAAGAAGAGACGTAGAGATGATGAGAAAAAAAAGTGTATAACTGTTAAGAAAGAGTCATTCCCTCCTAAAGCATCAGATCCAGGTAGTTTTTCTATCCCGTGTACTATAGGGAAGAAAAAGGTAAAGAAAGCTCTCCTTGATTTAGCTTCAAGTGTTAACTTGATACCTTATTCTTTATTGGAGCAAATTGGCAATGTTAAAATGAAACATGTAAAGGTTAATCTAGTAATGGCCGATGGATCTTCAAAGGAGCCATGTGGGATTGCAGAGGACATTATAGTTTGTGTTGGCAAACTTCAGTTTTTGGCAGACTTTGTGGTGATGAAGATGGAGACCGAGAAGATACCTATCATACTTGGAAGACCGTTTATGAAAACGGCCAGGGCTATCATAGATGTAAATGAAGGTATAGTGGTGCTCCAGGACAGAGAGGAGAGAGTGGTGGTGGATGTCTTCAAGGATGAGACGCAAGCAAAGGAGGAAGAAGCTAGTTATAAAGCTGCATTTTGAGATGCACCCATGACTAGACGTAAAGATGAAAATCTTGAGGTTTCAGGTAACCATTGTTTGTTGTTTCAGGTACCCAAGGAAGAAGAGATTGGAAGAGGAGAAGAAATTCCTAGAGACTGGAAGAAAAGAAGACTCCAACTTGGCACACCTGTAAGAATCAAGAACAAGTTGTGGGTTGTGAAGGGCTTTAAAGAGAAGGAGATGATAGAGATAGAGTCTCCATATTCTAGAAGAACCAAAACAGTTCAAAGGAAACAGTTGAGAAGTTGGTGGAATGACAACATCAACTATAAAGAAGATGGAACTTGAACTTTATTGGGTCAAGCTAATGACGTTAAAAGAGCGCTTGCTGGGAGGCAACCTAGTGGATTTAAAAACTTTTGATTTGGTTTTGTAACTTTTAATTTGTGGACATTATTTTGTAAATATTTTGTTGGATACAGCATCTACTGAAGGATGCTAGGTGGTTAAGTATCTACTGAAGGATACTAAGTTTGTAACACCTATTGATGGGTGTTGGTAAGTTTGAAACACCTACTGATGGGTGTTGGTGGATTTTGGGTCAGGCTCGTGACGTTAAACAAGCGCTACCTGGGAGGCAACCCAGTTGATTGAATATTTCTGTTTGTTTATTTTAGTTAGGGTTTGCATAAGCATTTTTAAACATTGAATTGCAGGGAACCAATGAGGGGCATGTATGGGAGGCACGTAGGTTAAGAAAAGAAGGAGAGGAACACATCACGAAAGTGCCGCTGAGCGTTACTCTCGCAGAATGGGCTTTAGTTCCCCTTAGCGGGACCCGAGCCCATTAGGGTATTTTTATACCTCAAGCTGCATTTTAGGGTTTCTTTCCAGGCTTTTCTCTGCACAAACACTTCCACACACCTTCTCCTAGGTTTTCCACATCTTTTCACTCTTCCCTCTTAAGAAAATATCTCTTCCACTCACTTTTTCACTAGTGTGCCATCAAAGTTTGGGGTTGGAAGAGAGCATTCTAGCTTGGAAGCATTCTCATTGCATCTAGTATCTCCACCCAAGTAAGTAAAAAGCATTTTGTTCATTCTAGGGTTCTTGAATTTGAAAGTGATTGTCAAAGTATGAATATTTAGGGGTTTTGATTTCTATGCATGATTTGATGATATATTTGATGTTTGAACCGATTAAACTGCATGATTATGAACTGGAAAACTGAAAATTGCATTTGGGTGGAGTTAGGAAAGCTTTAAAACAGGTTTTTCAAAAATCTGCAGAGTTACCGCTGAGGGGTAAACTGCCGCTGAGCGGCACTCTGCCAGATTTGATTTTTCTGGTTTTTTTTTGTGATCTGGAATGTGGTACTGGTGGCGCTGAGGGGAAATTCTGGCCCTCAGCGGTGGTTTAGCTTCGAAAGGAGTTGTGTTCTGTGTTTTACTAATGATTAACATCATGTTCTGTGGTTTTGTTTGTGTTTTGAATATAGGAATGGCATCCTCATCAGGAAAAAGATTGAAAACCATGGCAACCAAGAGAAAGGAAAAGGAACCAGAGCAACTCCAATTTAGCAGGTTCCTCTCTAGGAAACATGAGAAGCACTTTAGGGTGGTTCAGGACAGGAGACTTCTGATGGAGAGAAAGGTTGGAATGATACCTAACTTTGCTCCTCAATTTGGAGAGCAAGTGTTAGGGAATGATTGGGGAAAGCTAGCCACTTATCCTGCACCTGCCAACATAGCTGTGGTAAAGGAATTTTACACCAATGCAAAGAAGATTGGTGATTATCCAGCTGAGAATTATTTGGGCTATGTCAGAGGCCATGCTATCAGGTATGATCCTGATTCTATCAACAACTTCCTGGATACTGTGTGGGCTGGTGAGCAATGCCAGTTTGCTCTTTGCATGGAGGAAGGTGTTGATTATGAGGATGTGGAGAGAGTGCTGTGTATACCTGGAGGACACTTCCAAAGAAATAGATCTGGCTCAGTGGTTAACATTAGGAGGACGGATTTGACTCCTCTTGCAAAGTATTGGATGGCATTTTCTCATGCCAACATTCAGCCATGTTCACATGTGTCAGATATTACTCTCAGCAGGGCACTATTCATCTACTGTGCTATCAGAAACTTAAATGTTAATATTGGGCAGGTGATAGCTGATGAGATTAGTGTGTGCGCTAATACTTCAAACAACAAAGCACCACTAGGACATCCTTCTTTGATCACTCACCTTTGCAAGCTAGCTGGGGTGGACACTTTTGTTCCACCATTTGAGAGGCCAAGAAAAGCTATTGATGAGGCTTATTACAGACAGTACTATGGAGGTGAGGAGGCAGCTCAGCCAGTTCCACCACGTCGGGCTCGTAGAGAGAGAGGGCCAGCACAGAGCCAGACATCTGCTGATACACATGAAGCAGAACCATTCCAAATGAGGGACATGTATATGTCTCTTATAGGTGCTCAGTTGCAGTCCATTCACAGAGGGCAGGTGGCCACTGCTGAGATGATAGTGGGGATGTATGATACACCTCCAGCCCACAAATGGACTATGGATGAATTCCATAGTGTAGTAGCTTGGCCAAAAGAACCAGTGCATGGAGGAGGAGCTGGAGCAGCTGAAGCTTCAGCTAGAGATATGGAAGAAGATGAAGCTGATGAGGAGGATGCATTTGAAGATGATGAAGATGAGGAGGAAGAGGAAGATACAGAGGACAGCTCAGACTGATGAGGAGCTGAGATAGCATTTACTGATGAATGCTATCATATGATTATGCTTTTGTGGTTTAAGTTTTCTGAACGTATTTATTATTTGTTTTTAGATTAGGGTTTGATGTGCTCTATTTGAAACCTGGTTTCTTATGATGGTTTGCTATTAACTGTGATTGTTTGATAAGTAATGCTTGAATGATGCTTTTGATTGATTGATGTTGAGATGATGTGCACATTAAAATGCTTATACAGGTGATTCACAAGCTTTGTGAACAAATGCATGATATCATGATTGTGATTGTGAAATTAAGCAGGATGTGTATGTCAAATGTGAATGAGCTGATATGTGAGATTTTGAGTTCCAGAGTTGTTATTGTTGAATGCTATTACTTTGAAAGCATGAATGACTTTGCCCAGGTTTTCTATGATTGAATCAATTGCTTGTTTTGCATCATGTGATCAAGGTCGTTTGTTGGAACCTTTTTTATTGGCCAAATTCATAAAGTTAGCCCACTAAAAGAGAACACTTTGTGTTCTATCCTTTGAACCCTTAGCCTTGAACATACACTGAAAACCCTTGATTGAAAATCTTTACCTTGAGTTAAGTAGAAGATCTTGTGTGGTATTGTTAAATGTTCAAGTTTGGGGTTGTTAGGAAAACATGAAAAAGGAAAAGCATTGAGCTAAGAGCTAAAAAGTAAGAATATGCAAAGAAAAAGAAAAAGAAAAAGAGAAAGAAAAGAAAAGAAAAGAAGAAGCAAAGCTCAATGCAAATGCAAAGGCAAGTTGGGAATGAATAAGAATAATTGTGTTGTTATGATTCTCTTAACTCAACGATTTTGTGATCCAGAAAAACCAATTTTCTTGTTAGCCAAGCCACATTATAAGCCATTGAAAAGTCCTTGTGATGATGCATGCTTGTGAATGTTTTTGATTGTGGTAAAATGAAAGGCAAAGTTGATTCATGTAACATTGTGATAGTGGAGTGAATGAGTGAAACACTTTACCTCTTATACACTTGTGTGTGAGTGAAACACTTTATCTAGTGAGGAAATATTCCATGAGCACATGAACATCCATGCTTAATTGATTGTTCATTCATGAAAAATAGCATTTGTTGGAATTTAAATGACTTTGTGAACATTAAAGCATTTGCACATCTTGATTGAACTCTTGGTCATAAGTCTGAGTGAAGTTGTTACTTATCTTGAAAAAGAGGATTTTTGAACCATCATATGAATTGGTTGGAGATTGAGTTACATCTTGTTTGCTTGAGGACAAGCAAAGTTCTAAGTTTGGGGTTGTGATAACAGTTGAAAAACTGTTATTTTCATGCTTAAAATTGATACTAAAAGCAACCTTTATACTTAGAAACTAGCTTGAAATCATACTTTTATTCATATTTTCAGAAATAAGAGAGTTGGACAGGTTTATGCTTGATTTCAGTGTTTTTGTGCAGGTTTTAAGGTGAATTTGGTGAAAGAAGTGAAGAAGGAGAGAGATGAAATCAGAAAAGACATTAAAAAGTGCAAAAGGAGAAGCCGAAGTCACCGCTCAACGGCAGTTTACCGCTGAGCGGCACTCAGGAGCTTACGGGAGATCCGCTGAGGGGAAAAATGGCCGCTGAGGGGAAGAAACGACTCACGCACTTACCGCTGAGCGGTACTTTACCGCTGAGTGGCACACTTATGGGCTTGGACCTAGATTTTTTGTAATTTTAGAATAATATATAAGCTTTAGGACGTCCTAGGGTTTGTATCTTTGGCAGAAACGAGGCAAACACTCTCTCTTCCACCCCTTTGAAGGAGGATCTTGGATGCTCAGGCTACCTCTTCACCTTTCTAGGGTTTTATCCTTCATTCTTTCATTATTGTTCATCTAGGTTCACCATGAATATGGTGAACTAAACTCTGTATGTTTGTTGGGGAATCAATGTAATCTTTTGAAGCTCTCATATATGGAACCTGTTTTTACATCTTTTAATTAAGACTTATGCTTTCTTTCATCATTAGTTAGGGTTTTTCCTCTTTGCTTAATGCTTGCATTGTTTAACTCATTCGATGCATGATTATTGGTTTTGTCGATACGGGAACGTACAGGGAAGTCTAGATCCGGGGAATTTCTCCCAATATTATATTGGTTGTCGTTAAGCTCCTGCACTTATGAACTGATCATTAGGAATGCTAGGAATTGTATGAACTCGTGATTAGGGAGAAGCCTTCTAGAAAGGTACTTTAGAGAGTGGCATTAACAATGATGATTTGAATGTTGAATTCCTAAAATATGAGAGTGGATAAGATGAAATTGAACCCCGAACAACATATTCATACATAAATTTCATTGAAAGTGTTTATCTTTTGCTTTTTGCCATTGATCAAAACTTCATGCATACATGTTTATTTTCTGTCTTGCATATAAAATCTCAATTATTGCGTTTGTAAGTCTTAGCTAATCAACAAATCACATAACTAAACTAGGCCGTGAGTCCTTTGGGAAGAACGATACTTGGTCCTACCAAGTTTATTACTTGAACGATTCGGTCATACTTGCCGATTGAAAAACAAGTTTGTGACATCATATTTTGGTGCTCATAAATTTGTTCATCAGTGGAAAGGGTTGCCTGCATGAATTGTTGGAGAGTGACCGCAAGCTTTGTAGTTCTGTCAACTAGAGAGGCTTGTTGTTGCCATTGTTGTTGTTGTTGTTATGATGGTCTATTAAATTGTCCACCAGTTTGCCCAATCTGACTTTGGCCCATGCTAGGATGAGATTTCCACCCTTGATCATAATTGTTGGGACGAAAATGGTTGCCCATATAACTAACTTCTTCATTGATATTCTCAGGCATAGCACATTGACCATTGATATGATCATCATCACATTGTTCACAAAGTTGTTGTTGAACTTATGAGACATTCTGGCACTCCTTTGGTGGCTGAGAAAGCTTCTTTGTCAAAATCTCCAGTTGTTGAGTTATAATCTTGTTTTGAGGAAGCAAAGCATCATAAGACTGTAAATGTAGAACTCCCTTAGATTGTGATGAAGCTCCCCTTTCACTGTGCATCTCATTGTCATTGGTAGTCATATTTTCAATTAACTCATAGGCTTCCTCTAGAGTCTTGCATTTGATATTGCCTCCAACTAAGGCATCTAGCATCAATTTGGTTTGTGAACCAAGACCTCCAAGGAAAAGAATGACTATTGTTGCTTCATCAAAACCATGAGTAGGTGTCTTTCTCAGCAAGCTCTTGTATCTATCCCATGCTTGCCCTAATGTCTCTTCCATGCATTGTCTGAAAGAAGAGATTTCCTGCTTCCCTTTGTTGATCTTTCACTGTGGCAAGTATTTGTTTAAGAACTTTGTAACCACATCCTCCCATACAGTCAAGAATCACACAAATAGAATAGTTTAAACCGTAAGTCCCTGGCAATGGCGCCAAAAACTTGTTGATGGATTGGCAATTGTACCAAATCGCACAAGTAATAAAATAGTAAGACCAAGTATGGTATCCCAGAAGGCTCTCGGCACTAGACAGTTGTGTGATAACTCGATTAATTAAGACTTAAATAAAATGAGACCATTGTTTTAAGATGTAAAAGACTGAAAATTAAATATGAATGCAATTTGATCAATAGCAGAAGAGCACAATGATAAACGGATGTTGTTTGTAATGAGATGAGTATGTTGTTGGGGTTAGATTTCCCCAAATGCCCTCTCATGTATGTAAGAATTTTTCTTTATGCATTAATGTTAACGTAACTCACTAAACCTCGTAAACCCGATCCCTCGGCGAAATAGGCTTGTCCTTAATCACCAGTTCATGCAATTCCTAGCATTCCTAGTAATTAAATGTGAAGATCAAGAGCTTAAAGACGACCAAGACTCATACCCTCATCCCTGAGCAATATTACTCTTCGTAGAATTCAACAAGATCCTGCATTGTAAGGAACCTCCAGGCACTAATGCAATTCATAAATCATGCTATGAATTACTCTAACAATTAATGAAAAAAAGCATGTGTTATTAAGAATCAATTCAAATACATGAGAGTTCACAAGGTTACATCATCCCCCAACAACAAATAAATTTTAGTTCCCCATAGACATGGAGAGACTAGATGAATAATGGAAAAGCATGAGATAGAAAAACCCTAAAAGTAGAGGAAGGACGCTTTCGCATCCAAATCCGCCTTTAGAGAGTGGAAGAAAGTGATGTTGTGCTGCTCCAGCAGAGATACCAAACATAGGACGTTTGGGTCCTTTAAATAGAGCGACAGTAGAACATAAACAAAGCTCAGACCCGAGTCAGTGGCGCTAAAGCGCCCCACTTAGGGTGCCCGGGCAAGCGCTCGGGCAGCGAGCGGTGGTCGTCCACACTCAAGCCTTGCAGAAGACGCCTAAGCTTTGAGCTTCCGACACTCAAGCGCCTCAAAAAGGGGCGCTCGGCCAGTGAGTAGTGGTCTTTTACACCCAAGCCTCAGAGATGGCGCTGAAGCTTCGAGCACTCCTCCCTTCTGATGCTTTTCCAAGTCTTTCTGAGCTCCATCTCCATGGGACTTCATCACTGTTTTCCATATTATCTCATTTTCTATCAAAACAAGGGAATTTATTCATAAAATCATTAAACTCAACCTCAACTCTCTTATTCTCACAACTTAACAAAAAAACATGATTTCAAACAAGTTTCTAAGCAGAAAAAGGTGCATTTAGTATCAAAATTACATCACAAATAATGGTATTTTCAACCGTTATGACCATTATATGTTCCTGCTTGGAACCTAAATTAGTTCCCATGTTGTTGGTCTAGCCTTCCAGTCTTAACTGCTTGACTTCTTCTTGTGGCTTCATTATTTCCTTAAATATGTCCATCTTTAGGAACTTCTTCCAATATAAGATCTTGTCTGAGTTTCCCTGGTCGATCAATACTTTGTTCACCCCATAATTGGTGACAGAGATCATCATTTGGTCATTCTTGTCAAGGTCTGGAGTGTTGAAGTCCTCATCCATCAAGATGATGGGAGGCATAGTCCTCAGTTTCCTTTCAACGAGATGGACAATCTTTAGTTCTTGGATATTCTTTTGTGCGCTGTTGTTGAAGAACCACCTCCTACAAATCCCTTTGAGATCGTATTTATATGAGCGGGTGATCCCTGCTTAAGCTTTAGCTCCTAGGCCTAGAGAGTTCCCTATGATACTCGATCCTTGAATCACAACATGTACTTCTCTCAAGACTACACTTGCAAGGTGGGTTTCTTTCCTCCTACTTGATCTTGATGTATTCCCTAACGTGACCCATTCAAATCAACTATTTTATTTTATCACAAAAGGTGGTGCATTCCTCCATTATGTGCCTCATATTCTTGTGATACAAGCAATTCTTGGTATCAATAGGTGGTCTTCTTCCTCTAACATGGTATCAACTCGACATTAAAGCTTCTTCAAGTATCTTTGCCCTTAATTGTGGCCCCCTAGGAAACTCTTTAGAGTGAGGGTCACTCCCTTTTCCTGTGTGGTTTCATGTATGCCTTCTTATCACTCGACTAGGCTTTGTATCTTATTTGTCATTCATGTCCTCTGATGGCTTCATACAAAGGGTTTCAGAAAAGGGACCAAGCCATAAAGTTGTGATCATATAGTGCAAGGCTATTTCATGATTTAGGTTTCAGATGCCTTTTGTCTTCCCAAACCGCTCCATTAATGCTTAGAGTGACTCTTCCTTCTCTTGCCTGATATTCACCAAGGCAAGACATATTGATCATGTGGCTAATTTGTAGTAAATTGTGCCTCAAACTTAGAACGAATGGTGGTGAAGCTATCGATTGGGTGGCAAGGAATTGAATCAGGCCAACGCTTCTCCCTTGAACGATATTGAGAAGGCCCTACACAAAACGAGGTCACTCGAGCTATAGAACGTTGATAAACGGGTCGCACCGCTCACAAAAGTTGAGCATAATATAAATGCAGTATAATTACTAGGAAGTGACTCCTAGGTCGTCTCTCAAGGACCAATATTTGTGGTCCGGTCTTAGATTTAACACGAAGTTGGGGGGGTTTGATGGTGTTTTTGTGAATGCAATAAAATAAAATTGGAAATTGGAATTTAAATAAAACCGAATTTAAAAACACTGAAATAAATTTCAAAGCAGTAAAACCAAACGGTAAAAGACGATAAAATTGGAACAGTAAATATTCAGAAACGGTAAAATTTAACGATGCATAAAACAATAAACGGTAAAATAAAAGAGACGGTAAAAATAAAAACACTTGACTGAAAATGAAATTTATCAAGATTCAACTCTTAAATTAAAATTCCAGCGAGAAAACTGTAACACATTGCTTCAGAAATTAAAGCATTTGCACTGTTTAAAATAGAAACTGAAAGCTGTTAAAAGAGGAAGAGGCAGAGAGCCTCTTCCAGGGCCGTGAATTCTATACTACACTACTCCTAAATCTCCTCCTTTGCTTCTCTGATGCTGCTGCCATTTATAGCCACTCTATGGAAATCCTCCTTCAATTCAGCAATTTGGGTTTTGTCAGCCCGTGATCTTTCAGTTTTGTTTTTGTTTAGCTTCCTGACTTTTCCAAAATGAGCAAAACGGTGGGACCTTCACTTGTCTTATTCTTCAATTTGTTGCCACACACTTCTTCATCTCTTCACGGAAATAGTTTGCTGCCGTGGTCTCCTCTCTTTGTTGGATGGTGGTGATGAAGCTTTGCAGGATGATGATGGACTGAGAGTAAAGATGGTGGGCGTGTGGTGGCAGCACTGTTGTACCGTGAAGCTCTCCAAGCTGCTCTCGGTGAAGTGTTGGCTTCTTTTTCCAGCTCCTTGCTGCAAGCTTGCTGGACTTTGTGGTGACACCTTCTTCAGCTCTCAGCCATTACCGTGCACGTCTTATCTGCTGGAACGTAACTCTCTTCTTCCTTCCAGCCAGCGTCCAAAGCTACTGGACCGTGATTCAAGGGTGCTGCTGCCATGCTTTCAGAAATAGCCGTGACACACTTCCCTCAACGTGGTCCACTTTTTCTTTGTTGATTATTGGGATGCAAGCCGTGGTCCTCATCTCCTCTCCAAGGTGGTTGCCGCTGGATGCTTGAAGCCTTTAAACGTGTCAGCAACACTCCTTCATGTTCTAGACTTAGCATTGCTGGAAAAATAAACAATTAAGAATGTATTGCACCGCTCCCCTAGAAGCCAAAACTGAATTGTTTTTCTCCAAATGGAAACCACGTTCCAGCGGTGTGGTGGCTCCCACTTGTATTTTGGTTTCTTCTACTTCTTAAATAAATAAGATTCTCTTATTGGTGGCTTGGTGGCCGTGTGGTATTTGTTACCTAAGTGAAATCCCTTCTCACATTAATAGTATTGTGCACTTTCGAAAATGACATATCACGTGAACCTTTCTTTCCAACCAAAAATCTTGATGTGGCATGATTTCCCTTAATGCCGTGCTGCACCCTTTTTGTTTCCAAGCTCACTTTCCATTAAAAACCCGTGGCCCATGGTTGTCCCCTTTGTCATCTTATAAAAAGATTTCCCATTCTATGTATTTTGGTGCTGCCGTGAATTTTCTTCATTCACGTGGCCCCTCTTCTCATATGCTTTTTTGTCAAAATGCATTATTTAGTGGATATCCATTACCTTTCACCAATGCAGCCGTGAATTTTCTTAAATTGGTTCGTTCCATGTGTGCATCATAATTTTCTTTCAATTGGAAATTTAACATTTTCTTGCTTCTTTCAGTGTGCATCATGGAAATAAATTTTCACTTATGTAATTGATGAGAATTTTATCTTTCAGTCCCAAAACATTATCCAATAATTTTTCCTGCAATCAATAATGAAAATTATTAGTCTCAGATAATTCAAATTAAGTAAAATAAGAATTTCTGATCAAATTAAGCACAATCAGTAAAAACAGGAAAATACTAGACAATTAAGCATAATTCCCTGATTAATTTTAGTACAGTAAACTAAGTGAAGTGAAGAAAATAATGATTCATCAAAATAGACCACACTTAATCTTTTGCACTCCTGGGCAAAATTAAGACGTAAATCAGGGAATGGTTCAAAGGACTTTTAGGAAGGTGACACAAACTCAGCAGACAGAAAAATAAAGACTCACGAGAAAAATAAACAAGATTTACAAAGTTCTCAAGAAGTGTGGACAGAGAAAAGAAGTAGACAATATCCAACACAGAATCAAAGAAAACAGATACTTACAGAAATCATCCAAGCAATTCAAAGCAGGGTAAAATAATCAATCAGCTCAAGAGGTGATTCAAAAATGTCAAAACCTCACAGATGCACTATAGTGTTTCTCTCAAGTGTCTAGGGTAAACATTTCAACTCAATGCACTCAAGAAAGCAAACACAAATTGACTTGGCAAGCTTCTAATATCAACACTCAAAACATATGCACGTTTAGATCAAAAGGTCTTTACTGGGTTGTAATGGGGCCAAGGACAGGGGAGGATAAATATGGATAAGTAGCTATAGCTCAGAAGAAATAGAGGAGCACTGGGGAAAAAAATGTAAACACAGTGAAATCTCACCCAAACCTCTAATTCCATCCTCTTCTCGACTCCATTATTCACAAAATTATTTTTCAATTTTTTTCTTTTTCTCATCAAAATTTTTTTTTTCTCATCCTGTCTTCTTTTTTTTTTTTTTTTTTTTTTTCACAACAGGATATAAATTATCATTTCAAAACATGATGAGGAACCAACTAGCCAATTCATCAGAATTCCCAAGGAGACCACACTTATTCTCAAAATACTTCTATAGCTCCAGCCTTTCCTAAGGTTAAGGTAATCATTTGTTTTTCACTTAGGATCAGTGTATGAGCTTCAACACAAAGAAATAGATATAGTATAGGCTCAAAAGGGGTATCAAAGGATAATAACAAGGTAGGCTTATTTGGCTAAAGAGGCTCAAGAACAAAAATGCCTTTATCATTTCTAAACATGCATATAAATAAGGTATATCAAAAAGAATCAAGCCAAAGCATATGTGCAAGCAATCAAGATACATATCACACAAGAAAGAAAATAAAGTGGCTCAAATCTCACACAGGGTGTTTGTCACAATCAAATCAACCTCTCAAACGTATAATCATCTTTCCAGGCAGAGAAAAGCAAAGATTACAAACTATAAGTATTAAGTAAGTGAAGGAAAAATCTACAACTTAGACATCATCCAGAAATCAAGAGAAAAATGTAAAATTTATTGCACTCAAGACACACTAAAACAACTTAAAACAGAAAAAATTTAACACTTAAAAACAAAAAATTTAACACACGAAATAAATACTAACAGAAACTAACAGAAAAATCAGAATTTCTCCCCAGTAGACCACACTTAAATCACACAATGTCCTCAGTGTGTCACAATCATCAGATTATCAATTTCAGAGCAGCAAATAATATAGAAAAGTGCAATAAAAAGTTAGGAAAAATGGGAAGAAATTTTTCAGTAACATCCATCAGCAGATGTTATCAGGGACATCCATCAGCAGATGTCTTAAACACCTAGCACCCATCAGTAGATGCTAATTAATTTTTATTATATATTTTTTTATTTATTTATTTTTATTTATTTATTTTTTTTTTTTTTTCTGAAAAAAAAAAAAAAGGAGACCGGTACTGTGACAACAGTCTCGGTGGCAAAGACCGGAACTGTTGTTACAGTAGATTATTTTGGCTATAAATGGCTGCTCCTCCGCGTCCAGCGCCATTTCTGACTTCTCTGCTCTCTCTCTACTCCTCTCTTCTCTCTCTCTGCTCTCTTCTCTTTCTCTGCTCTCTCAACTCTCTCGAGCGTCAGGATCTCTGCAGGGAGCCTCTCCCCCCCGCGTCCGCGTGCTCTGAAGGTGTACGAGCCCTGCAAGGAGCCTCTGCCACCGTGCCAACTGAAGAGTCTGAGATCCGCGAGGAGCTTCTCTGCCAGCTCTACTACTCCAGGTAAGTCCTCTGCTCCTGGATCTGCCTTTCTTTCTCCTTTCATGTAAGTTTCCAGATCTTTCACTGCTTTCTTTTCCTTTCTCTTCTTTCCAGTCTTATTTTCTTGCGCTTTCTCAGCTTTCCTGTTATTTATTTTCTTTGCTGCAATACTTGTCCTCTCCCCCTGCCCGATCTATCTTCTCCTTTTCAATTTTTTTCATATTTTTGAAACTGAAAACTCTTAAACACATAAAACACAACTGCCTAAAAACTTAAGGGGTATATCGGCTGGAAACCAGACGTTAATCTCCCTTCGATTGAAGGTATTGCAGAGACAATCGGGTAGAACAACGCCACGTACCCCACTTAAAACTAAATAAACACATAAACATAATATACAAGAACAATATGGACAAGAACAACCGGACAACTGGACGTAGATCCGTTTAGGACCCTTTTGCAAGGACCGTGAAACAGATCTGAGACCAGACACTGAAACATCAAATACAGACTGGACAAAATAAATCTAAAAGGAAACAAGAACAAATAAAGAAAACAGAGAACTAATCTAATTTTTTTTTTTTTTTTATGCTTCATTTTTTTTAGTTCTTTTTATTATTTTTTTTTTATGTTTATTTTTTTCTTTTTTTTTATGTTTTTGTTCTTTTTATTTTTATATATATATATATATTTTTTTTTATTAAGTTTTAGAATATTTCAAGAGGAATGATGACGAATGAGATGGAATCAGAGAGATACACTAGTCAGCGATGGCGTCCTACAGATGATCAGATCAATATGATGACCAAAATCTACAACTATGGGGTCACACACCCAAGCCGAGCGCAAGTCGTCGAGATCGCGTCTCGACTAAGGACCTTCGCAGATGCCACCAAATATAACGTGCACTGCTGGTTTAACAACCATGGCAATCGGGTCAGGCGCTGGCAAGCGGAGATAGACCCCACAAGCACTCTCTTTTCACAACTGCCGCTATACATGTACGGTAAGACCTCTGATCACACCTCCATTGAATTTTCCATTCCTCTTCTATTATTAACACAAGTTTTTTATTTTTTATTTATTTATTTTTTTTTTTGTTTGAAAGAAAACAACTGGGTGATAATGAGGGCACCGAGGTTGCTGAATCTGTTTCCAGTTCCGATCATTATCGATGACGACAGAAATGAACGAGAAATTCCTCCACCAAAGCCTCCTGTATTTCGAACCAGAACTCCCTCAACGGAGCTCTCCCTTAGACCACCACAACCAGCTCGAGAATTCTTCCAGTTTTAATGTTTTATGTTTTTTTTATTTTTATTTTTTTTTCTTTTTTTTATGTTTTTGCTGTTGGCCGAGTGTGGCCAGAATTTGAACAAGTACTGTAATAAGGACACTTAATTTTTTATGTTTTTAATTTTTTTTATGTTTTATGTTTTTTTTTTTTTTTTTTTTTGGACTGTAATATTAACGATCAATAATGATCGAACCTCGGACATCTTTATTTTATTTTTATGAATTTTTATGAATTTGAACAATTTTTTTTTTTTTTAATTCATGCTCACAATTTAAAAATGAAATAAACACAACCATGAAAACACATCAGAAAAGCTAAATAATATGTACATAATGAGGAAAAAGAGTGCTCCCTGGTCATGGTGGCAGTTGCCAATTCTGGACTATCAGTGAGATATCTTCCACCTTAGGATCCGGCGAAGATGTCTTCAGGAGCAGCTCGCCCAGTACTGCCCTCTCACTCAAATCAAGACTTTTCTTCCTTCTTCTCCGAGCAAGTTGTTGAATCAACAAAATCAGGAGCCTTCTGTCCACCAGCAGTTGTTGAGTCTGTGACACCGGAGTAATAAGAGAAATAGCAGTATACTTTCCTTCATCTATCATTATTTCCTCTATGTCAGTACCTGTATTCTCATTTACTTTTGTAACCTGGTCATCAAACTCATAATCAATAGCATTTGTTATGAATTTAGAATCTGTTTGTAACACATAATCAATTTCAATACAAATTGGGCAAGAACCAGATTCACAATCACATTCACAATTCTCAGAAAACTGAGTCAGATCAATGTTTTGTTCTAACTCTATCATGTTATGCGACTGCAAAATTCCTGTCTCAAAATCAATATTGACATATGCATCATCAACAAAATCCACATTCAGTGCAAAGCTATTATCAATGGAAAATTTATCACTGTAATCATGTTCATTCAACACAACATTTATACCAATGGTTTCAGAGACTAATACTGAATCAAAAACTTTAGAATTGTCAATCAAGTCTGTATCAGTTTCAATCCTAAAACCTGTAGAATCATTGTGCAACAAATCACAAGCAATTGAATGTATAGGCAGATCTGGTAAAGAGCTTGTAATCTCAGTTTCAGAATAAACATGTTTTTGTTCAGAATAAATTTTCTCATGAATTTCCAATTCATCAACTGCACATTCAAGTTGAGGTACGTTTACCTCCACGGGGGAAGATAAGAATGGTCTACCTGTCTCAACAGTGTTACTCATACCTGTCTGGTCCTTAAAATAATCATCAACAGTCTCAGGTGCAAGAGTGGGATCATAGAAAGGTAGGAAAGTGGGTGTAGTAGTAAACTCATAGCTTTGCTCCCCATCTTCTATGTTGATGCCACTATCATCTTGAAAGTGTTGAGTGACCATCTGCCCGATCTGATCAGTCAGCTTCTGAATGGCAGCTTGAGTTTCCATGCTCTCTTGCTTGAACTGCATGTTCCCTTTCTGAAACTGAATGTTCTGCATGGTCATCTGCTCCAATAACTCCTTCAATGTAGGTTCAGAAGTTGAAGGCTGAGAAGCTACTTGGGCAGGAGCATCATACTGCTGACTCTGATATTGCTGAACTGGTGGAACCGGCTCCCAAAGGGAGCTCTCAGGAATTTGAGGATGATCCATATTTTTCTCAGTATTACAATCAGCACAAGAATCAGAGTAATATGCAGAAAGAGAATCATAATTACAGGCACTTGTAGAATAAGCACTATTCACAAAATTAAAATAGGTAGACATGGAAAATAAAAATAAAAACTAAAAACTAAAAATTACGAAACAGATAAACTAAACACATTTATAATTGCTACAAGCATACACAAGACAGAACATCAATAGTAAAAAAAAAAAAAATTAATTTTTTTTTTTTAAATATAGCAACTAAATACAGAACACAGCACAATAAAATATAAAAGACAAAACATATATTAACACAACATAATCGAAAAACACAGCAAAAATCTAAAACGAAAAACCTGGAACTGAAGTGACAACGCCGCCAAAATTTGCTGAAGGTGTCGTTGTCGCCTACAAAAATATACAAGACAAAACACACAAAACAAACATATTAACAGAACAAAACTTTACACAACAATAATCTAAAACCAAACCTCCATTGATTGGTCCCCGGCAGCGGCGCCATTTTGGTAAACGGGTCGCACCGCTCACAAAAGTTGAGCATAATATAAATGCAGTATAATTACTAGGAAGTGACTCCTAGGTCGTCTCTCAAGGACCAATATTTGTGGTTCGGTCTTAGATTTAACACGAAGTTGGGGGGGTTTGATGGTGCTTTTGTGAATGCAATAAAATAAAATTGGAAATTGGAATTTAAATAAAACCGAATTTAAAAACACTGAAATAAATTTCAAAGCAGTAAAACCAAACGGTAAAAGACGATAAAATTGGAACAGTAAATATTCAGAAACGGTAAAATTTAACGATGCATAAAACAATAAACGGTAAAATAAAAGAGACGGTAAAAATAAAAACACTTGACTGAAAATGAAATTTATCAAGATTCAACTCTTAAATTAAAATTCCAGCGAGAAAACTGTAACACATTGCTTCAGAAATTAAAGCATTTGCACTGTTTAAAATAGAAACTGAAAGCTGTTAAAAGAGGAAGAGGCAGAGAGCCTCTTCCAGGGCCGTGAATTCTATACTACACTACTCCTAAATCTCCTCCTTTGCTTCTCTGATGCTGCTGCCATTTATAGCCACTCTATGGAAATCCTCCTTCAATTCAGCAATTTGGGTTTTGTCAGCCCGTGATCTTTCAGTTTTGTTTTTGTTTAGCTTCCTGACTTTTCCAAAATGAGCAAAACGGTGGGACCTTCACTTGTCTTATTCTTCAATTTGTTGCCACACACTTCTTCATCTCTTCACGGAAATAGTTTGCTGCCGTGGTCTCCTCTCTCTGTTGGATGGTGGTGATGAAGCTTTGCAGGATGATGATGGACTGAGAGTGAAGATGGTGGGCGTGTGGTGGCAGCACTGCTGTACCGTGAAGCTCTCCAAGCTGCTCTCGGTGAAGTGTTGGCTTCTTTTTCCAGCTCCTTGCTGCAAGCTTGCTGGACTTTGTGGTGACACCTTCTTCAGCTCTCAGCCATTACCGTGCACGTCTTATCTGCTGGAACGTAACTCTCTTCTTCCTTCCAGCCAGCGTCCAAAGCTACTGGACCGTGATTCAAGGGTGCTGCTGCCATGCTTTCAGAAATAGCCGTGACACACTTCCCTCAACGTGGTCCACTTTTTCTTTGTTGATTGTTGGGATGCAAGCCGTGGTCCTCATCTCCTCTCCAAGGTGGTTGCCGCTGGATGCTTGAAGCCTTTAAACGTGTCAGCAACACTCCTTCATGTTCTAGACTTAGCATTGCTGGAAAAATAAACAATTAAGAATGTATTGCACCGCTCCCCTAGAAGCCAAAACTGAATTGTTTTTCTCCAAATGGAAACCACGTTCCAGCGGTGTGGTGGCTCCCACTTGTATTTTGGTTTCTTCTACTTCTTAAATAAATAAGATTCTCTTATTGGTGGCTTGGTGGCCGTGTGGTATTTGTTACCTAAGTGAAATCCCTTCTCACATTAATAGTATTGTGCACTTTCCAAAATGACATATCACGTGAACCTTTCTTTCCAACCAAAAATCTTGATGTGGCATGATTTCCCTTAATGCCGTGCTGCACCCTTTTTGTTTCCAAGCTCACTTTCCATTAAAAACCCGTGGCCCATGGTTGTCCCCTTTGTCACACTAGTGCAGCGAGGGGCTTTTACCGCGGTTGATTTTCACTATACGTCGTGGTTCTTGAACCGCGGCATATTCAGCCGCGGTAGTAAGTCAGACACTTTATGCCGCGGTTCTAACCGCGGTATATAGGCTGCGGAATATGCCGCGGTTGTCTAGGGAACCGCTGCCTAAATTCATTTTTTTTAAAAAAAAAAAAATTAAAAAAAAAATTAAAAAATGCACTATATGCCGCGGTTGTGGTTAGAACCGCGGCATATTTGTCTCGTTTTTAAAAAAAAACGAAGCACTATATGCCGCGGTTGTGGTTAGAACCGCGGCATATTCCCCTTATATGCCGCGGTTGTGGTTAGAACCGCGGCATATTCCCCTGCAGTTTTTTAAAATTGCAGGTCTGTTTTTGTGATATCCACTACCACAAAAACAGACCTGCATATAAAAACATTTACAGAAATTCAATTTCAACATAACAAACACATGTTCAAATGTATTTCAACATCAAATAAAGTAGAGAGTCTAAGAAAATTCTATCTAATCAAATGCATTGTTTAAATCTAAATCTAAGAGCTATTGTATAATCTAACTATATACTTCGCAGCAGCGTTCCTAATGAATAGTAGTGACTTCTCAGGAACTGGTGTAGTAGTCTTGAATCTCTGCAAAAGACAATTCATTTTAATTAGTGTATATGAATTCAACATTTGTTAAAAAATCAAAATTTGTTAAAGTTAAATATTACCGTTTCCCAGCTTCTTGTGATGTGAGAACGAACAATATGGGTCATCCAATACATTACATAGTATCCACACTCATATGACCCATTTTGTCTGTTACACTACAATATATCATCACAGTTGATAATAGTTAGTGAATAACATTTGTTATAAAACAATTATAACAAAGTATGACTTTAGCATATGTCAAACCTTGAGAGAAATCCAAGCAATCTTTCTACTCTTAACAATTGATCTCCCGTCCATCATCATACTTGCTGGAATAGAACTGTATATAAAAAAATGTTTTAGCATTCAGTTATATAACAAAGAAAGTCCAAACATTGAGGTTCTTACCAATCAATTGCTTGTTTGAGTTGTGTGGGAGGAGGCCTGTGCAATGAGCAGAACCACAAAGCATAGTTGTCTTGCACAGACATAACAAGAAGTTGCCAATGGCGCCTGAAATTCATAATAACGTAACTATTAAATATTAAAATCACATATGGAACATTATTATGTTAACAAAGTTCACTTACCCGGATATATAAGGCAAAAAGTAGATTTTCTTGCCCCTTCGAAAACTGCTTATCAGACTCATGTTGATATGATCAAAATCATTTGATTCATGAATGTCTTGGGGATCAATGAATCCATAATCATCAGAACGCCCCAACTTATTAGTGACCCCAGACATATACCTGAAATCAAAAATTAACTTTGATATAAGGATACTTGATATATAAATCAATTTTATATATAAATAATTGGTCATAGACTTACATCGTCCATAGTTGAATAATTGAAATATTCAACTCTTGTGTTCCCGACGCAAGCTCACGGACATCTTGGCTATTAAGGTATATTGGGACCTCAGAGCCATGCCCAAATACATTAGCATCATACTGAACCTCCAAAGGCTTATCATCAAGGATGTCACCAAGTAGATGCAATGAAGAAAGAGGGTCATCCTCAGATAGAGGAATCTTCTGTTGTTCCTGCGTCTGTTGTTACATGAAAAGATAAGATAAGTTTTGACATCAAAAACCTTTAAAATTGAGAAGTGTAAAGAAGAATTTCATACCGAGGGGTCAGAAACTGGTTTAACCAAAAATTTAGGCCAAGTGATAAACGACTTATATGCTTGTTCCACAGTGAAAATCTCTTCCGTGGACAGTGGAACCGAGGCATCTGGCATGATCATTTCATCCACTGAGACCTTCACCTCATCCTCTAATAGTTGCATACCATGACATACAGTCGCTGACCTAAACTCTATTCCACGAGCTACCAGCACCATCTCATCTTTTTCTAAAATGTATAGCAGACATGGACTACCATCGTCCATGTCATCCTCTGGGATGGCTGATGCGGAACAACTTCCTTTGCCGCTTCTCCCTGTCAGAGTAAATGTTAGATTATACAAGAGATAGAAATAATTGCACATAAATGTTTATTAAGTTTACCTGTGGGAGGGGGAGGGACCACATGTTCCTCTATAGGAGACTGCATCGGGCGCATGCTCTGAAACTGCTCCTGGTAGAGCATCTGGAATTCAGCCCTCACCTCGGCCCTGATCTCCTGCATAAGGTCTTGTCGGACCTTTTTTGTGATCTCTTCTGTCATCCTTTGTGTATCGCTGTACGAATATGAAGGCTGACGAGAAGAGCTCCCAAAATAATCCGTAATTCCTACTCCAGGACCTGCAGCACGTACACGTCCAGGGTGCTCAGGTCGTCCAATTGCAGCAGCAAGAATATCCTGGCGACCCTCTGGAGTGAATTGGCCTTGGGAGCTCTGCTCAACCAAGGCGTCCTGTAACATTACAAAACACCATTATCAGTTAAATAGTTTAATGTAGTATGTATAATGACAATATTTATTATTTTAGGAACAGTGATAACTTACAATTTTTTCAGAAATCTCTCGTGCTGTGTCGGAAGAGTAGGTGCCCGATGGTCGCATACGGGCCAACTTCCATTTCTCATGTCTAGACGGTGGAGAAGGAGGCTGAGGAGGGCTACCACTCTGAGATGGTGGTATAGCATCTGCCTTTTGCTTGAGGATTTTCTCCTCAAGCTTCCTATACCCACCACGAGATAATAGGTGGGGGTTTTTGTTCTTAGCACTTGTTCCTTGTGCTTTGCTTCTAATTGCCTGTCACATACACATTAATTAATCAGTTCATATGATATATATTTGTTAATGAGGAATTGAATAATATGAACTACACTAACCTGCCATTCCTCTGACATCCGACTCTCTTTAAAAAGCCGCCAAGTCTCCTCATCAATGGACTTATATGAACTGCATGGACTTTTATGTTTAAGGTGTCCAAAGATGTACCTTGATGTCAACTTGCTTTTAAAGTTTCTGAAATTTTCTGCAACAGTTGACAAACACTTATTTCTAAGTGTTGGGACATTTGGAATGTCAAATGTCATCTGAAAAAAACATAATAAAGTTGTATTAGTACAAAATTATCAATATAAACAAATTTTAATTCAAATGCTATTAACTAACTTACCAATATATCTTGCCAAATAATGTTCCGATCACCCTCGGACACATGATCAAAAGATGGAATGAGAATGCTAATCCTATCACGTGCCACTACTCCAAGGTATGATCGGAAGTCATCTGCATGGGGGCCAGTTGCCACACCCGTGGTGACATTCACATTCACCGGAGTTCTTTCACCACTATTTTTCCTGATTAATAATTGTTTCATCCTAGTGGGTCCTCTAGTGGATCTGGTTGGGGGAGCCTCATCCCCTGAAGAATGTGGATGATCAGCCATATATCTGTCAAAATAAATAACAACATTAAATTTTCTTTCAAGACTTATGTAATATCATATAAATTAACAAAACATGTAATAGTACAGAAATTGAAAATTCATACATAAAGATATGGATTCATCATATGTATATTCCCTCATCATGATCTGACCGAATTGCATGTACATCATCGTCAACTACAGATTGGTCATCCAAATTTGTTGTAGTTTGAAATGAATGGTTGTCAGCAATATCAATATTAATCAGATTGTCTTCGTTAACTTCAATTTGTTTTTTGCCTTGAAGAGCAACATACCAATGGTCAGACGCAGGATCTTTGACATAAAAAACTTGAGATGCTTGATGTACCATGATAAACGGTTCGTCTCGATAACCCACCTTGCGAAAATCAACCAGTGTCATACCCGAGTCATCTACTTTCACACCACTCTTATTGTCAAACAACTTACACTTGAACAATGGAACAGAAAACTTGGTGTAATCAACCTCCCATATCTCTTCTATTATACCATAATATCTCATTGATCCAAGTACAGGAGATTGATCTTTTGATGTGGAAAATTGAAGTGACTCAGCTTCTAAACTGACTCCACTATTTTGTACTGTGCTTTTATCATCCAAAGTCTTCGTATAGAATGTGCAATTATTGACTTCATAACCTGTACAACACACGACATCAAACTTCAAACCATTTGCAAGCCACAATAAAGTTTCAGAAGAATGTGGCTCTTTGTCAATTTCAGATTTGAACCAAGACATAAATGTTTTGTTATGCTCCATCAATTGCCATTTCTCTGATTGTCTTGGATTTTTATTCTTAACAATGGCTTTGTGTGCCTCCAAAAAAGGGATGACCTCATCTGTGTTGTTCAATATATAAAGATGCGCTTGCAACAATTCTTCGCGATCTTTTGTCACCACATTGACACCTCGGATGCTTTTACTTGTAGAAAATTTATTCAACCATGCTGTGCGAGGAACTCCTATTGGATTCGTTGATGTCATGTAATCTGAACAAAACTCGATACTTTCTTCAGCAATATACCTTTCAATCATCGAACCTTCAGGACGATATGGATTTTTAACGTACCCTTTCAAAATCTTCATATAACGCTCAATAGGATACATCCATCTTAAGTATACCGGTCCGCACAACTTGATTTCTCTAACTAAATGAACAAGTAAATGTACCATGATGTCAAAAAACGATGGAGGGAAAAACATCTCTAGTTGACACAAGATGATAACAATCTCGCCTTGAAGTTCATCTAACTTTGTAGGATCGATGGCTTTACTACATATTGACGAGAAAAATGAACACAACCTGTTTATGGTGTGCCTAACATTTTTGGGCAAAATTCCACGAATAGCCACCGGTAACAACTGTTGCATTAAGACGTGACAATCGTGAGACTTCATGCCAACAAGCTTTAAGTCCTGCATTGACACTAAACTCTTCATATTTGAAGAGTATCCTTGTGGTACTTTGATACTCTTTAAACATACACAAAAACTTATCTTCTCTTGTCTAGACATTGTGTAACATGCAGGGGGCAAATAAGTACGTTTACCAATCTCCTTGGGTGCCAACTCTTCTCGGATATTCATGTCAACCAAATCCAAACGAGCATTCACTCCATCTTTTGTCTTTCCCTGAATGTTGAGTAATGTACCAATCAAGCTATCACACACATTCTTTTCCACATGCATCACATCTATGCAATGTCGAACATCTAACTTTGACCAATATGGAAGATCAAAGAATATTGATTTCTTCTTCCAAGGGGTCGTTACAGATGACTTCTTCGATGTTCTCCCAAATACATGATGTATTTTATTCACTTTTTGAAGAACTTCAAGGCCAGTAAGTGGATTTGGTGCTTCGTCCCTCTCTTGATCTCCATTGAATGCTTTTTTTAACCTTCGATATGGATGATTACGTTTTAGAAATCTCCGATGACGCAGATACACCGTCTTTCTTCCATGTTTCAATTGATGAGCTGCAGTGTTTTCTTCACATATAGGACACGCTTTATGACCCTTGACACTGTATCCTGACAAATTACCATAAGCAGGAAAGTCATTAATGGTGCAAAATAACATTGCACGCATCATAAAAGTCTCTGAAGCGAATGCATCAAATATTTCAACCCCGTCAACCCACAAAACCTTCAAGTCTTCAACTAGTGGGCTTAGATAAACATCTATGTCATTTCCAGGCTGCTTTGGACCAGATATCATCATAGACAACATCATGTACTTCCTTTTCATGCACAATGCAGGAGATAAGTTGTAAATTATCAATATAACTGGCCAACAACTGTGATTGGTACTCAGATTACCAAATGGGTTCATTCCATCAGTGGCTAAACCAAGCCTAAGATTTCTACACTCTTTACCAAATTCGGGGAATTGTCGATCAATATTTTTCCATTGCTTTGAATCAGCTGGATGACGAAGCAGCCCGTCAATTTTTCTCTCATCTGCATGCCATCTAAGATTTTTAGCATCTTTGGGATTCGCAAACAAACGCTTAAGTCTGGGCACTATTGGAAGGTACCAAACTACTTTCAAAGCAGATCCATTTTTTTCTATCTGACCATTATCTTCACTATTGTTTTTTGACTTGTATCGTGATAAGCCACATTTTGGACACTTTGTCAAAAATTCAAACTCTTTCCTATACAAAATGCAGTCATTGGGACAAGCATGTATCCTTTTATACTCCATACCCATTGGACAAAGAATTTTCTTCGCATCATAATTACGAGTGGGCAGTGTATTTCCATCTGGCAACATTTCATTCAACAACGTCAACAGTTCTGTAAAACTCTTATCAGTCCATCCATTGCTCGCCTTCAAATTCATGAGCCTTAACACCGCTGACAAACGTGTGAACTTAGTTGAACCGACATACAAAGGTGTTTCTGCATCAGTCGACATCGTCTCATACACATGAGCTTTGGCAAAATTTTCTGCTCCAACATCGCGGATCATGTCCTCCAATTTGTCTTCATCCGGTCGATCTTCTTCCATGGTGGAATCAGTAACATTTACACTTTGAGAGTCAGTGGGAAAATCCATTTCTTCGCCGTGCCAGATCCATGTTGTATAGCATCTTAGAAAACCATCACATATAAGATGTTCTCTAATTTGAGTTGCGTTCAACTTTCTCCCATTCAAACAGTTCACACAAGGACATCTAAACTTCACTTCATTATCAGTTCTCCCCTCATTACGTTGCGCAAATTGTATAAATTCCTCTACACCTCTCTCGTACTCAGCACTAATACGTGGTAAATTAATCCAATTTCGATCCATATTCCTAAATATTACATAAATAATATTTTAAGGTTTATAAATAATACAAGAACTACAACACACATTACCAAAACTATAGCAAAAATCATATCATACATTACCAAAACTATAACAATTTCATGCACTATCAAAATTAAAGCAAAAATTATACCAAAACTATAGAAACTTCATACATTACCAAAACTATAGCATTATGCAAAAATTAATGAAGAAATCACGTTAAAAATGCAAATGGACATAAATACCTGGAAGAGGAACGGCGGCGGAGAGGGTGAAAAACGCAACACAACGGCGGCGGAGAGGGTGAAAAACGCTAGGAAATCACGATTTTGAACGGCTAAAACTCGTTTTTATCGTCAAAAACGAATAATGACCGAACAATTTTGAGTTTAAACGGTTAAAAACGCAAAATCTGAGATGAAGGGTGGTTCGGAGGAAGAAGAAACGCGAAAACAGAGAGAACGCGCGAGGAAGACGATGCACTGTTCCAAGTTTTGTTTTTTAACTCTGAACGGGGGAATCTACCGCGGTTCACTACTTAACCGCGGTATAAAAGGGTTATATGCCGCGGTTTAACCCCCAACCGCGGCATATACTAATTTAAAAAATTATCAGAAATGGCATTTTTGAAATTATTTTCAAACTATATGCCGCGGTTCAGCGGGCAACCGCGGCATATACCTCGAAATATTTCAAATAAACATTGAATTAATTTCATATAGGAGAATATGCCGCGGTTCTCTGGGGAACCGCGGCATATACCCCTGAAACGTGTTCAACCCAACTGCCTTTCACAGAATTTGAAAAGTTACAGGGGGTATATGCCGCGGTCCTCTGGGGAACCGCGGCATATACCCCCTGTAAATTCTGAAATTCTCTGACTGGCAGAGAAGTTGAGACGTTACAGGGGTATATGCAATAAATTGGCAGGGTATATGCCGCGGTTCTCTGCACAACCGCGGCATATACTCTGTTATTTAATTTTTTATTCATACGTGGCGTCAAAGGCAATGGTTGACTGGGGTATATGCCGCGGTTCCCAGTAGAACCGCGGCATATATGTTCGTTTTATTTACAAAACTGCCACCGCGCACCATTATGCTGCGGTTTTCGTTGAACCGTGGCATAATGTGCGCTGTAAAAACCCGATTTTTTACTAGTGTCATCTTATAAAAAGATTTCCCATTCTATGTATTTTGGTGCTGCCGTGAATTTTCTTCATTCACGTGGCCCCTCTTCTCATATGCTTTTTTGTCAAAATGCATTATTTAGTGGATATCCATTACCTTTCACCAATGCAGCCGTGAATTTTCTTAAATTGGTTCGTTCCATGTGTGCATCATAATTTTCTTTCAATTGGAAATTTAACATTTTCTTGCTTCTTTCAGTGTGCATCATGGAAATAAATTTTCACTTATGTAATTGATGAGAATTTTATCTTTCAGTCCCAAAACATTATCCAATAAAATTTCCTGCAATCAATAATGAAAATTATTAGTCTCAGATAATTCAAATTAAGTAAAATAAGAATTTCTGATCAAATTAAGCACAATCAGTAAAAACAGGAAAATACTAGACAATTAAGCATAATTCCCTGATTAATTTTAGTACAGTAAACTAAGTGAAGTGAAGAAAATAATGATTCATCAAACGTCATTTGGTTCATGAACATTCTAAGATGTTCATCAAACTCGAAGGAGTTGTCATACTTCTCAAACACTAAGAGGATCCACCTGTTCGATAAGGAGTCTCCATTATGTTCGGTGTGACGGGAAGCAACCTAGTTATGTTCACAGTAAGAATGGACAGGTGTTAACACATTAGGTAAGTGTACCAAATTGTATCAAGTAATATAAAATGGTAAGACCAAGTATCGTATTCCAGAAGACTCACGACACTAGACATTCATGTAATACCTTAACTAATGAAGACTTAAGAACAATTTCATTGGTTTAGAATGTAAAATGTAGAAAAAGTAAATATGAATGTATTTTTAAAAATTGGGGCAAAATACAAAAGTGAATGGATGATTTTGATAATATGAGATGTTGTTAGGTTTTAGAGTTCACCATCCTTACTCTCATGCATATAAGAATTCATCTTCTTCATTCAATTGTTAATGCCACTATCTAATTTACTTAAAACACGATCCCTCGGCGAAGAAATTCTATCCTTAATTATTAGACCACAATCCCTTGCATCCCTAATAATTAATTCTGCATTACGAATAGAAGTTTAACACAACCAAACCTCTTATCCTCATCCCTGGACAATATTGCTTTTGGGCGAAATTCTCCAGATTATGGTTTCTAGGTATTTCCCAATAACAAAGAAGACCATAAAATCATGCCATGAATGATCAAAACATAACAAGAATAGAGCAACGGAGAAAATCGCTAACAATTAATGAAAGAAGCATATAATAATTCAGAATAAATTCAAATACATGAGAATTTAGAGGTTACATCTTCCCCAACAACAAATGAGTTTATTTCTCCATAATCATGGAGAAACTAGGTGTACAATGGAATGAAAGTGATAGAAAAACCCTAGAAACCGAAGAGGAGAGCTCTCACATCCAATTCTGCCTCCAAAGAGTGGAAAAGTGTGTTTTTACATCGTTATTGCCCAAAGATACTCCCTCTAGGACGTCCAAGTCCTTATATACAACTGAATTGGATCATGGGCCAACGTCGCCAACACTCAGTGCCCCTACTTAGGGCGCCCAGGCGAGCTTGCGAGAAAACTAGTGCTCAGCACCCCTAAAAGGGCGCCCAAGCTTAGTGCGATACATGAAACTAAGGCTTAGGGCCCCTTTTTGGCGCTCAGCTTCAGCGTGACTTTTTCGCACTGCGTCTTTTTCTCTTTTTCTGCATTCCAACTCCTTGGTACTTTAACTCATCTTTTAAATATATCCAATAACCTACAAAATCAAGGGAATTTAGTGATAAAATCATTAATTATACCCTCTACTCACTTATTCACAAAACTAAATTAAAAACATGAGTTCAAGCAAGCTTCTAAGTCAAAAAGGGTTGATTTAGTATCAAAATTGCATCACAGATAACGGTATATTCAACCATTATCACAACCTCAAACTTGAAACTTTGCTTGTCCTCAAGCAAAATGTAACTTAGCTTAAACAAAATAATCATACTACCATGGTCTAGCACACCAAAAATCATTTTCCTCTAGGACAAGTAAATCACTCATGTCTGCTCATCATAGAAAGATTAGTCAAGATATAATAATGCTTTAGCCAATCAAGCTTCAACTATGGTGCTCACATAATCAAGACATACACAACAGATGCAAACCTCATGAATAATCAACAACCAAGCAATAATGTTATCATAAAGTGCATGGAACAATTCCTCACCCAAGATAGTGTTTCACTTAAACTCAAAGGTGTATAGTGAGGTGTCAATGTCTCTTTCACTCTATTATCACAATGTCACATGAATCAACTTTGCCTTTCATTTAAATACCATCAAACACACTCACAAGCAAGTTATCATCACAGGGGCTTTTAAAGGCTTGTAACATGGTCGGGCTAAGAAGAAAATTCATTTTTCTAGACAACAAAATCCTTGAGTTAAGAGAGTGCTCAAGGTTCAAATGAACATTGTTCTTTGTTGGGTTCATATATTGCCATTGGCTTATAAGCGAGAAGAACACAAGGCCTTGATCATGTGTAACAAGCAACCAAGTGGTTCAATCATAGAAACTTAGATGAACTCAATCATGCTTCCAAAGCAATAGCATTCAATCAATTAAAAATTTTGGAGTCCAAATTCTCACAGGATAAATCAAGTTCCATAATTTAATAACATCCTACCCAACAAATTAATCACAATTGATATCATGCATTAGTTTTTAACAAAACTATGAGCAACCACCATCTATGCTTAAAACTATCACCAATCATTAACTCAACATGCGTCTTAGAACAATAGAGCAAACACAAGAATATTACTCATCACAAACAATAGTTTATCACATCATACCAAACCATTGCAACACAATTCATTAAACCAAGTACATAAGCACTAAAACAACAACAAAATAAACAAAATTCAAATAAGCAAAATAAATCTTGATCTAGTAGCATCTATCAGTACATGTTGTTAGTAACATCCATCAATAGATGTCTAGTAGCATAGCATCCATCAGTAGATGCTCAATCTAGTAACATCCATCGGTAGATACTCTCATCTGAATCTTCATCATCATAGCATCCATCAATATGATGTTGTCCACCATCCATCAGTAGATGTTGTCATTACTGCAAATCAAAATCAAATCCAAACCACACAAATAATCAATTAAAGAAAAAGTTAGAAACTGGGTTGCCTCCCAGTAAGCTCTTCTTTAACATCACTAGCTTGACGCCATAAAGTTCAGTTTCACTCTTGATGTTGGTGTTCCTCTTGCTTTCATCACACCAACTTATCTTAATCAACTTCTTATTCACCATCTTGACTCTTCTAGAATATGAAGTTTTGTTAACCCTCGGCAAGTGTAACCGAATCGTATCAAATAATAAAAAATTGTAAGACCTAATTCTTTGAGATTTTAAATGCAATTTACTAAAAAGTTGTGATATGTTCATTATCTAAGATTTGTAAAACTAATTCTTTGAGATTTTAAATGCAATTTACTAAAAAGTAAATATGAATGCATGTATTGATCAATGGAAATGAAGAAGCAAAACATGTTATTTAAATTATATGAATGATTATGTTGTTAGGGTTTATCAATTTCATCCTATCCACTCTCATGTATTCAAGAATTCATCTTTCTTCATTAATGTTAATGCCACTTTCTAATTTACCTTAAACTTGATGTCTCGGTGAAGAAAGCCTAATCCTAATCACTAGTTTACAATGTCTTGTCTCCCTAGCAATTATTCATGCATTACATAGCACAGAAGCTTAAAGGCAACCAACCATCATATCCCTATGTCTAGGCAATACTACTATTGGGAGAGATTCTCCAAATCTAGATTTTCTCGTATGTGTCCATATCGACAAAATCAATACATGAGAAAAGAGGAAAAACCCTAACAATTAATTAAAGAAAGCATATATATTAAAGAACCAATTCAATACATGAGAGTTTCAAAGGATTACATTGATTCCCCAACAACAATAAAGGTTTAGTTCAGCATATTCATGGTGAAACTAGATGAAAAATAATGAAAGAATGGAAGATAGAACCCTAGAATTTGAAGAGTGGAGCTTGAGCATCCAAAATCCTCCTCCAAGGGGTGAAGAAAGTGTATTCTGCTTCATTCTAGCCAAAGATGACTAACCTAGGTCGACTAAAACCTTATATATTATTCTAAAAATTACAGAAAAGTAAGCCCAAGCCCATAAAAATGGCGCTCAGCAGTAAATACTGCTTAGCGGTAAGTGCGACACTTCATATTGATGCTCAGCTGCATTTGCCCCTCAGCGGTGACTACGGGATCAAGAACGCCGCTCAGCGGTAATTTTCGTTGAGCGGTACTCACGTCTTCTCTTTGTGTGCACTTTTCACTTCCTTTGCTAATTCCAACTTCTTCCTACTTCATTTCTTTCATCCTATTCATCTTAAAACCTGCAAAAACAAGGAAAACCAAGCATAAAACCCATCCAACTCTCTTATTTCAAAAACATAAACAAAAGCATGATTCCAAGCTAGTTTCTAAGTCATAAAGGTTGTCTTTAAGGTCAATTTTAAGTAGAAAAATAACAGTGTTTCAACTGTTATCACAAACCTAAACTTAGAACTTTGCTTGTCCTCAAGCAAACAAGATGTAACTCAATCTTCCACCAATCCACATAATGGTTCACCACATTCAAAACTCCTTCAAGTAAGTACTCAAATTAGCTCATCACAAAGGCTTGAATCAAGATGAGCATATGCTTTAGTGTTCATGCAGTCACATAATATCCTACAAATGCTATTGTCATGAATGATCAATCAACTAACCATAGATGTTCTTATATGTTCATGGACTTTTTCCTCACTAGATAAAGTGTTTCACTCAAACACACAAGTTTATAAGAGGTCACTCATCTACTCTACTATCACAATGTCACAGGAATTAACTTTGCCTTTCAGTTAACCACAATCAAAAACACTTACAAGCAAATATCATCACAAGGACTTTGCTATGGCTTATAATGTGGTTGGGCTAACAAGAAAATTGGTTTTTTTGGATCACAACATCCTTGAGTTAAGCGAATCATTAACAACCATTCTTCTTTCTTCCCAATTTTCTTTTGCATTGAGCCTTTTTCTTTTTTCTTTCTTTTCTTTTCTTTTTCTTTTGATTTTCACGTGCTTAACTTTTGGCTCAATGCTTGTTATTTTCCCTTTCTAGACTTCCCAACAACCCCAAACTTGAACATTTATCAATACCATAAAATACTCTCAACTCAACTCAAGTAAAGCTTTTCAAAAAGGGTTTTCAAATCATGTTCAAAGCTAAAGGTTCAAAGGATAGAACACATAGTATTCTCTTTTAGTGGGCTAAAATCATGCATCTTGGCTAAAAAGGGTTACTAACAAATGCCTTGATCATATGACACATACAAGCAAATGATTCAATCATAGAAAACCTGGGCAAATTCATTCATGCTTTCAAAGTAATAACATTCAATCAAAAACTAAGGATCTCAAAAATCTCACATATAGGCTCAATTAACCATTCCACATATACATACTGCTTAGCATCATAATCACAATCAGAACATCATGCATTTGTTCACAAAGCTTGTGAACCATCACTTGTATCTCAGCATTTATTGCACAATCTCAATATCAATCAATATCCAAGAATCATCAAGTAATACTCATCATGCATAAGTCACAAGAAAACCATCATAACAGACACAATTTTAAACTGAGTACATCAAACCCTATTTTACTAACAGAAGCAAATAAGTTCAATAAAATTTAGAAACACTGGGTTGCCTCCAAGTAAGCGCTTGTTTAATGTCACGAGCCTGACCCAAAATCCTTCAGCACCCTTCAGTAAGTGCAACTGAACATAGTATTCTTCAATAGATACTCTTCCTCCTAACATCCTTCAGTAGATGTACCATGTAACAATTTTACAACTAAAGCAAAAATACCAAAAGTTCATAATTACATCACCAAACAAAAAATAAAAGTTCTTAAATCACTGGGTTGTCTCCCAGTAAGCGTTCTTTTAACGTCACTAGCTTGACCCACTAAAGCTTAAGGATCAACCAACTTCATCACTGTAGACAACCGCTCTACCTCTCCGCCCACATAATGTTTGAGGCGTTGACCATTCACCACACAACTTCTCTGTTGATCATTTCAACCAATTCAGTTGCTCCATGTGAACGCACATTTTTCACTATGAATGGTCCTGACCATTTTGATTTCAACTTTCTAGGAAAAAACTTCAATCTTGAATTGAACAATAGCACCTGCTACCCTGGAGTAAAGACCTTTTTTATCAACTTCCTGTCATGATAGAATTTTACCTTTTCTTTGTAGCTTCTGGATGAATCATATGCATGCAACCGCATCTCTTCAAGCTCCAACATATGCCTTCTACGCTTATTTTGAGTTTCAGAAGGATCAAAATTTAAAAATCTAAGCGCCCATAAAGCTTTGTGCTCCATCTCCACTAGCAAATGACATGTTTTCCCATAGAATAGCTAATAAGGTGATAAACCCATAGATGTCTTCATTGCAGTCCTGTATGCCTAGAGAGCATCATCAAGTTTCTGTGACCAGTCCTTTCTCGATGCAGCAACTGTTTTCTCTAAGATTCACTTGATCTCTCTGTTAGACACCTCAACTTTCCCAATAGTCTGTGGATGATAAGGTGCAGCTACCTTATGTCTCACACCATAATGTTTGAGTACCTTTTCTAGCTGATAATTACAAAAATGAGATCCTTCATCACTAATAAGTACTCTAGGAGTTCCAAAGCGTGGGAAGATCTGCCTCTTTAGAAATTTAATCACAGTGCTGGCGTCATTTTTAGGACACGCCAAGGCTTCTACCCATTTTCTCACATAGTCCACTACCACCAAAATGTATTCATTGTTCAAAGATGGTGGAAATGGTCCTACAAAATCAATGTCCCAGCAATCAAAGACTTAAACCTCTAAAATGCCATGTAATGGCATCTCATGACGTCTTGAAATAGTCCCAGTTCTTTGACATCTGTCACAATTCCTGGCATGATTATGAGCATCTTTAAATAAAGTAGACCAATAAAAACCTAACTGGAGAACTTTTGTTGTTGTTCTTTCTCCATTGCAATGTCCTTCATAGGGTGAGTCATGATAGTGCCAGAGAATTCCTTCTGCTTCTTCATTTGTCACACACCGCCTCAAACGATTATCTGCTCCAATTTTGAACAAATAAGGATCATCCCAGATAAAATGCATGGGATCATACAAAAAAAATTTTTGTTGCCAATTAAAATATTCTACAATTACTCCTTCAGCTTTAAAATCGGCCATATCAGCGAACCACGACATCTTTTGAATATGCATGAGTGTTTCATCTAAAAAAGATTCCCAGATTTTTGCTTCCTTGCTAGTGACTTCAGTATTAACCAACCGAGATAAATGATCAACTATCAAATTCTCACTCCCTCTCTTATCACGGATCTCCACATCAAATTCTTGCAATAGCAGTACCCATCTAATCAAACGTGGCTTAGAATCTGGTATTGTCAACAAATATTTTATAGCAGCATCATTTGTGTAGATAATCACCTTAGACCCAATAAGATAAGGTCTAAATTTCTCTAAAGCATAAACTATGACTAGGAACTCCTTCTCAGTAGTAGCATAATTCAATTGAGCATCATTCAACACTTTGTTATCATAATAGATAGTGTGAAATACCTTCTCTTTTCTCTGACCAAGGACAACTCCTATTGCATAATCACTAGTGATGAGTCATTATTTCTTGAACTATATTTAGTTTATTGCACTTAAATAAACCAGCGAATTGTGTTTGATTGTCTGTTATTTCCTCGTTTTCCGAGTTCTGCTTAATTTGGTCAGAAATTCGTAATTGTGCTAATTTGGGTTTTCTGAGCTGATTAAGTGCATTTCTGGTTGCAGGGATGTTGTGGAAACATCATTTGGAGCATTTGGATATGGCGTGACACACTCAAAGGCTCAACATTTAGTCATTTAGATTCTAATTAAAGTTGTAATTTCGTTTTCTAGAAACCCTTATTTAGAATTAGGTGTTTTAGACCCTTTTAGGGGCAATTTTGTAAAAAAGACCCATTTGTAGGACATGTGCCTTTTTGGTTAGGGTTTTTAATTGATTGTGTTGGAAAAAAACTCTCAGCATTTTAGAGAGCCTTGGCCAACCACACATGGGAGGGAAACTCCTACACACTTCATTTTTCATGTTTTGAGCTTTTTTCTCTCTTAGGGTTTCTTGTATGAACACTCTTATGGAGAGCTTGACTTGGGTGTCTCGGTTTTGGCCATTTCAATGAGCAAGATGCAGATTTTCTTCTTCTCTTAACTTACTCTTGGTTGTCTTAGCTTATTGGTGGTGAAAAACTATTCATTTCTACTTCCATTTGCTTGTTCTTGATGCTTGGAATTTGAGTTTTGGAGCTTGTCTTTGCATTTCCACGGTGGATGTTGGGTTTAAGTAACTTTATATTTCGTTTCCTCTCCCTTTGCTATTGTTCCTCTCGATTTTTATCTCATTCTATATGTCGTAACCAGAATCGCGACGGGACGACGATCCAAAAAGAAATGGAACGAGTTTTAAAAAGAGAATTGGAGTCGCCACCATAGTTTATTAAGGAAAACTACGGAAAAACCATAAAAGGATAAGGCATGATCTACAAGAACCAAATCTGGGTTCGGGAGTCAGTTACGTGTAGGGAAGGTATTAACATCCTACAACGCCTGCCCTAAGGCAGTACCTTTAACTAAATACGCGAATATGATGTGGTTTTCAGAATGTTTAACTATCCCCTAAAATAAAACTCTAAAGAAACAAAATATATTTTTTTAGTTTTTTGGGCCCGACAAGGATTGACCTTACTCCTACGTATTCTCATTCAAAACGAGAAATCAGGGTTACGTAGTTCTTTTTGGAAACTATTTGGAAAGTTTGTTTAGGAAATTGTTTGAGAATTTTGTTTGGAAATGATTTTGGATTTTTGGGAAGTGAACCTGACAAGGACTAGCCTTGCTCCTACGTATCTCCACTCTTGATGGAGAATCAAGGATCACGTAGTTCTGGCTAAAAGGTTGATTGTTGTTTGAAGATGTGAATGTTTTATGTTTTGGTATTTTCCCGTGAGAAGGAGAAAAGTTTTTAGCACAAGGACAATACGAACGATCACACATGTGCCTAAACCTTAAAAATATATTTTTGTATTTTTTTATAAAAGAAAGAGAAAAAGGTTTTTTAGCACAAGGACGATGCGAGCGATCACACATGTGCTTGACCCTTAAAATGTATTTTTATAAAAGAAAGAAAAAAGGTTTCTAGCACAAGGACGATGTGTGCGATCACACATGTTCTTGACCTTTAAAATGAATTTTTTTTTATTTTTCTAAAAGAAAGAAAAAACGTTTCTAGCACAAGGATGATGCGAGCGATCACACATGCGCTTAACCTTTTGTAACATATTTTTGTAATTTTATGGTTTAATTCGTATTTTGGTCCCTCTTTTCGTAGGGTCTGTTCAAATTGGTCCTACTTTTTTTCAAAAGTTCACTAAGATCCCACTTTTCGCAAAAACGGTGCAAGTTAGTCCTTTTTGGTTACGGCGTTAAAAAGACTAACGGCACAGCTGCCCAGCTGGCAGAAAACTGATGAGCTGTACATTTTTTGTTGACGTGGCACTCTACATGGCAATTGCAATTGCAACCTTCAACCTCTGCCCCAACTCTCTTCCTCCCATATGTCCATGGCGTTCCTTCTCATCACCACCTTCTCCTTCTCCTCCTTCTCTTCCTCCTTCTTCCACCCTTTCAATTCCACCTTCCTTTTTTTCCCAATCTCTCTCTGCCTTCTCAATTCTAACCCTAACCTCACCTCTTTCGAAATCTCCAAACTTCAAAAACCGCAAAATATAGTCTGAGAGAACCATCACCCCTGTTCAAACCCATCAATTATGTACCACTGGGTCACGCTTTCACTCCCAAATTTTTCACTGGGTCACGCTTTCACTCCCAAACAGTAATAGGTTTGAATTCTACTGTAGAAGTACAAAGTGGTACAAAGTGGGCACAGTAATAGTACTTTGGTTTCGAAGCTGTTATTTTATTTTACTTTTATTTGAATGTTCGGAATTTATTTCGTAGACATATTTATGTACTAGACAACTTAATCTATGAAAATTGAAAATGTTAGGAGCTGTCGTATACATCCCATTTGTATTATGAAGTTCGTTCAATGAATCCTGTGTCCCCTTCATTATTCATTATTACTAACCTATCGGTCTCTGTTACGTAATTATTGTAGCTTTCAATAATTTCTTTTGGTTTCATTCAGCTAACACCAGTCATAACAGAGTACGATGCCCAAAGGCTTGGTTATCGTTCCAAACACGACATATTTTACACACAATTTTCCTTTTCGTTTCGTACGTTGTATGCACTTCATCTTGGCTTTTCTTTGAAGACCCTTCTTGATCATTTTGCTATATTATCAAAAGTATATGAGTACGATATGAGTTATCAGAACATGGGGAGGTTCCAGAACTGGTGATGTAGTAGGATATGGTTATTATCTCTAGATGAATCTTAGGATAAGTGAAAATGGTGCATCATGGACCACACTTATGAAGGTGGTCCCTGTTATTGGCATTGCTCTATTATATATTGTACGTTATGGTGAAGGAAAAAAAGAGTTGAATTTATCTCATATCAGAAATAAAATTCAGAGAATTAAAAACTAATAGACTTTTATTATAATTTTTTATTTCTCTTCAATTGAATCTTTTGAATTTCTAGTTTAACCCTTTTATCACCTTATTTCTTTCTTACCAAATGGATTGTAAATAACACTTCTTAATACACTATAACTGTAATTAATTATAATATCAGATATGAAAACACGCTTACTCTTACCACGGTTTAAAATATGTACAGTCTTGTTTTTTTTATTTAAATATAGCACCAATAATTCCTACTAACAATAAATAACAAATATATCTAAATTTTTTCATGAATCTAAGGCGGTAGGTGTTCATGCAGTTAATTAATCAGAATTAATTACTATATTTTTTAGGTTCTGATAGCCCAAATTTAAAAGCATTTAGAATCTGACTTGGTCTGTACTTAATGCAACGATGTCAATTCATGAAAACTTTTGAAAGCGAAGTTGGAGAAATACTTTCTACATAGAAAAGTCTCATGAAAAACTGGTACACCAGTCGATAAAATCCAGCTCAAACTCTTGGATATTTCAGCTTCCTGGTATTTCTCTTCCTTGAAAGCAATTTTCAAGCAAATGGGTATCCCCCACTTTCTTGTTATACCATATCCGGTTCAAGGGCATGTGAACCCCCTGATGCAGTTTTCTGAGGCTCTAACCAAACACGGCTGCAAAGTCACTTTCGTGAACACTGAGTTCAACCACAAACGAGCTAATAGCTCTGTTGGGGGGTTAGACAACCTTAAAGAAGAAGGGATGAGGTTTGTGACACTCCCAGATGGCTTGGATCCAGAAGATGATAGAAGTGACCATCACAAACTTTTCGTATCTATCAAAACCAACATGCCTGCTTTTCTTCCAAAGCTCGTACAAGATATCAATGCTTTGGATGTTCACAACAACATCACCTGCATAGTTGCTACAATGCACATGGGTTGGGCCTTGCAAGCTGCCCACAAATTGGGAATTAAAGCTGCTTTTCTCTGGACTGCATCTGCAGCTTCCTTGGCGGGAAGAGACGGCGAATAAGGCGATAAACAGATAGAAAAATCGGAAATTTGGGAGTGAAAGCGTGACTCAGTGGAAAATAATTGATGGGTTTGAACAGGGGTGATGGTTCTCTCAGACCAGACTATATTTTGCGGTTTTTGAAGTTTGGAGATTTCGAAAGAGGTGAGGTTAGGGTTAGAATTGAGAAGACAGAGAGAGATTGGAAAAAACGGAAGGTGGAATTGAAAGGGTGGAAGAAGGAGGAAGAGAAGGAGGAGAAGGAGAAGGTGATGATGAGAAGGAACGCCATGGGCATATGGGAGGAAGAGAGTTGGGGCAGAGGTTGAAGGTTGCAATTGCAATTGCCATGTAGAGTGCCACGTCAACAAAAATTGTACAGCTCATCAGTTTTCTGCCAGCTGGGCAGTTGTGCCGTTAGTCTTTTTAACGCCGTAACCAAAAATGACTAACTTGCACCGTTTTTGCGAAAAGTGGGATCTTAGTGAACTTTTGAAAAAAAGTAGGACCAATTTGAACAGACCCTACGAAAAGAGGGACCAAAATACGAATTAAACCTAATTTTATTTAAGAAAGAAGAAAAGGTCTTTTAGCACAAGGACGACGCAAGCGGTCACACGTGTGCTTAACCTTCAAAACGTATTTTTTGTAATTTTCATTTTATATGTTTTAAAATAAGTAGATATTTAGAATAAATAAATAAAATAAAATAAAACAGTAATATGAAATAAGAAAAATAAGGCAAAAAAATAAATGAAATAAATACAAAGCAAATAAATAAATAATGTAAATAATAGGGGTGTCTAAATGAAAAAGGGGTGCGGGGGTGCTAAATAAGAAACAGGGGTGCCTAAACAAAAAAAAACGAACTGGGTCAAAGCCCAGGCGGAGAGGGGTGCGAAAATGAGAATAAGGGGGCATAGGGAAGAAATTCATTTTTTTGTTTTTTAGGACAGAACGGGCCTGGGCCCAAGGCGGGAAATGGACGTAGGGGTGTAAGGGTGAGAAATGGGAGTGCGCGTAAGGGAGAAAAGGTTTTATTTTGAATAACGGACTGGGACCAAGCCCAAACGGAAAAGAGTGTGAATGGGAAGTGGGATTGAAAACAGGAGATGGGTGCGTGAAAAGGAAGATAGTGTTTTTTTTGTTTAAAAAAAAATGGATCTGACCCAAGAACCTATGCCCAAGGGTTTGGGTTCTTTCCCTCACTCAGGAGCATTAGGCGTATCCCACTCTTTACTCCATTCAAACAAGCAGCTCAGAACCAAAACAGAGACCTAGAGTCTCTCTTCCAAACGAGGCAGCTAAAAGTGGAGCTATGCCTGTTTGTGCACACGCGCCACTGCCTCCGCCAAACCGGCCGTCGCGAGCCGCAAAACCAGGACGCCACCAGTGCGTCGATCGTCGCCACAGACCCCACCGGTTGTCGCGCCAAGCTTCTCCTCTCCCTTTCTTCTCTGCTTCTTCGCACGCGAGAGAGAAACTCTCGCCTCTCCGCGCCACGCCAACGCCACCCCCGGTGAGGCCAACCACCGCAAGCCGTGAGCCAAGGTAGCGCCAGTGATGCAGCTCGCCGCTGGGGTCATTGCCGGTCACCGCCTTGATGTTCTCCACCGCCACAACCAAATCCATCTCTACCCCTAAAACCGTCACCGTCGCAGCCACTCCTGAAACTACCACCATGCCTACCACCTCTAGGGGTCCCATTGTTTAGTTACCAGAGAATACAGTGTCGAGACCATGTTTGAGGGATAACCCCTTCGTTGGCGGCTTGAGCTGAACAGAGGAAGGGGACCTAGTTCCGTTATCAGACTGGGTTTGTATTGATTCAGGGTGGGTGTTTGGATTAATTCTTTTTCTTGCAGGAAAACGACATATGGGATTTCGGTATTACAAGTCAGGTTGACGATGATAATGGAGTTGTGTGTGAGGGATATCAGTTTGCAGGTTTGGGTTCAGCAAAGAGAGCAATGGTCTCTAATTGTTGAAGGTCATGAGGCGTGCTTGGGTTGTTGGGAATGGATGAAGAAGGGTACAAAAGCAAGCCAGAAGTAACAGAAATATGTATCCCTCAATAATTACATATTTAGGCCAGATATGAGCAAGCAAACCATGCCAAGCGTTATCAAATCATCAACCCAATATAAGCAGACAACAGTCATCAATATCCCAAATGTTCATAGCATATGAACAATTTAAGAGTGAAAGACTTACCTTTCGCGTTCTAGCTTTTCTTTGCTTCGTAACTGCCTGCGAACTACCACAATGAAGATGCTAACGAGAGTGGATCGTGAGGGCCGATGAGGAGAGCCTTTTTTCTGTGCGAGTGAGCCCTGGATGTTGTGAGAATCCACCAGAGTTAATGATGATCATGTTCAAAAATGGTTCTCCCCCTGAGTCCTCTCTGTTCTCTTTTCCTTTGAACCAGATTGGGCCACTGCCACACTACCATTCAACCACTCTATTTCCTTTTTTCTGTTCCTCATGGTCAGGCAAGCCATTTCCACCTTTGGTAATATGGCAAAGATAGTGTTGGGTTGTGCATGGCTGACTAAAAGATTCCTTTCCAAATATGGGAGATAGCGTAAAGAAATAAGAAAACTAGAAAACTGATAGTGAATCAGTTTTGACTCTTGCCAGGATCGTGTTCTACTTTATGTTTTGTTTCTTTCCTTTTTTTTTTTTAACATTTGACAAATGAATTAAAATAAAAGAACATAAAGATAAAAATAGAATAAAATAAAACAGCCTAAAATAAAATAACTCTAAATGAAAAATTAGAATAACCAAGAAATAAAATAAAATAGAACACAATATAATAAAATCGAATAAAATACAATAACTCAAAATAACAAAATACGATAAAATAAATTCAGAATAAAGATAAAATAATATAAATTAATTCCAAATTATTATTTATTTATTCATCCGGACGAGATTAGGTGTTGAGACTATATGGTTGGATGATAAAAATGGAGTTCTATGTAGTTTTAGGTTGAAGAGAGCTTAAGATGATGTGTGGGTGTTGCGGGTTTAACTTTTTTCTTGCATTTTTCGGTTTTGATACTTGAGACTAGGTTGGGATCGGATCTTGGTGATGTTATGGAGGCTGGACAGAATTGGAGTTGATGGTTTAAGTATTATTTTCGTTTTTGCATAGAAACTTGAAGAAATGGTAGTGTTGAAGATGGGTTGATGAGTAGAAGTTTGGGTTTATTGTTCTTGTGTTCATTTGCAACTTTAACTATGGTTTCTTGAAGTTGTTATCTGTATTGAAGAGTGGAAGAAATCTTTTGGATGCATAAATCTTGAAGAAAAATCGTTTGGTGTTTGTAGGAGAGAGGAAATTGCTTCATTTAATTTTTACCACTTTTGGACCAACACAAAAGATGTTTGTTTTGACCCAAGGAATGTTTCCACTTTGAAATTTGGCCTTTGCTTGTTCCAGCCGTGAATTGAAATGAGACATGGAGGTTTTTGGAGTTTGTTTTCATTTGATTTAGCTTACTTGGCACATTGGTAGGAGCACCCATGGTATCTTCCATTTGCACATTGGTCTTTGAAGCATTCTTGGGCATTTCCACTTGGTGGTTCACGTAAATTGTGTGCTTTGGTGTATAAAATCATTTCTTTGTTGCATGGAAGGAGAGAGGGGACGGTCTTAGAGAGTGTGGAAGGCACATGCTTAATTTCTTGAAAAATGGTGCACATGGCAGAAGAAGTCAACACATTTTGTGGCTTATTTAAGGTGAAATTGAAGTTTGACTTGGGTGCATGGCAACTCACGGCCATGTGCTCTTTCTTTGGCCAATTGAACTTTTAAATTCATTTGTTAATTGCCATTATGACAAGTAATTTTCTAGGATTAAATTGGGCTTGTTGGTTTCTTTGGTTTTTAATTAATTTAATTAATAGGTTGAGTTTATGTGTTTGAGTTAGTGTTGCATTTAATTATTTTTAACTGTGTTTGTTAATCAGTTTGTAACAGTGTTTTATGTTTGAATGTTGCCTAAGGCATTTAATAGTGCTAGTTTAATTACCATGCTAGCTTAAATAGTTTGTTTACATCTGTGTCTTTATTGAGTTCTTTAATTTTTGCAAAACCTTTTCAAAACCCCTTTTTTTGTGTTAGACTCGATTTTCAAACCGCAAAATTGGTCCTTGAGAGACGACCTAGGAGTCAATTCCTAGCTATATTGCATTCCTTATATGCAATCAAATTTGTATGGGTCGCGACAACCCACATTAACTAGCATCACACATTAGTTTAAAATTTTGATTCCAATCTAGAGCTACAATCACTAGAGCCGAAACCACTTTACTTTTCAATGTGTCAAAAGCTTTCAAACATTCCTCAGTCATCACAAAAAGTGCATCTTTGACAAGAAGATTACTCAATGGTTTAGCAATTTTTGAGAAATCTTTGATAAATCTTCTATAAAATCCAGCATTGCCTAGAAAGCTTCTAATTCCCTTCACATTTGTTGGTGGAGGAAGTTTCTCAATGACCTCTACTTTGGCTTTATCCACTTCAATCCCCTTAGAAGAAAGCTTGTGCCCCAACACAATTCCTTTTGTTATCATGAAATGACATTTCTCCTAGTTAAGCACAAGATTTGTTTGAACACAACTTTTGAGAACAACATCCAAATTCGCCAAACACCTTTGGAAAGAATCTCCAAAGACTGAAAAATCATCCATGAAGACTTCAATGCACTTCTCTATGAGATCTGCAAAAATTGCCAGCATACACCTTTGAAATGTGGTTGGAGCATTACATAACCCAAATGGCATCTTTCTGTAAGCAAAGACACCAAAAGGACAAGTGAATGTTGTCTTCTCTTGATCTTTTGAATCTACCACAATTTGATTGTACCCAGAGTATCCATCCAGAAAGCAATAAAAAGCCTGACCTGTTAATCTCTCTAGCATCTGGTCCATGAAAGGAAGAGGAAAATGATCCTTCCTAGTGGCTTTATTCAGCTTCCTGTAATCAATGCACATTCGTCATCTAGTAACAGTCCGAGTAGGAATAAGCTCATTCTTCTCATTATAGATTACGGTCATCCCACCTTTCTTTGGAACTACCTATACAGGACTTACCCATTCACTGTCAGAGAATGGGTAAGTATATCAAGTATATCAAGTTGAAAACATGTTTTATCATCTTTAGGATGTGTCATGGTGATAACAGTTGAAAAACTGTTATTTTCATGCTTAAAATTGATATTAAAAGCAATCTTTATACTTATAAACTAGCTTGAAATCATACTTTTATTCATATTTTCAGAAATAAGAGAGTTGAAAGTGAATTTAATGGTTTTGTGCAAGATTCCCTTGATTTTGTAGGCTAATTGAATGATTTGAAAGAAGAATTGAAATACCGAATAATTGGAGTGCTGAAAAGTCAACCAGAAACCAGAAAAGTCAACCAGTCAACCAGAAAAGTCAACAGTCAACCAGAAAAGTCAACCAGAATGCTGAAAAACCAACCAGAACGCAGAAAAAGTCTGACCGAGTGGCGCTGAGCGGAAAATACCGCTGAGCGGCACTTTTCGGGTGCCGAAATCACCGGTGAGGGGCAAAACAGCAGCTGGGGGCAAAATGGATCAACCGCTAGTACCACTCAGCGGTAAAATACCGCTGAGCGCCATTCTAAATGGGCTTGGACCGGTTTTCTGGCACTTTTATGGGCTTGGGCCTAGATCTTTTGTAATTTTAGAATAGTATATAAGCTTTAGGACGTCCTAGGGTTTGTATCTTTGGCAGAAACGAGGCAAACACTCTCTCTTCCACCCCTTTGAAGGAGGATCTTGGATGCTTAGGCTACCTATTCACCTTTCTCGGGTTTATTCTTTCATTCTTTCATTGTTCATCTAGGTTCACCATGAATATGGTGAACTAAAGCTTGTATGTTTGTTGGGGAATCAATGTAATCTCTTGAAGCTCTCATATATGGAATTTATGCTTGCATCTTTTAATTAAGATTTATGCTTTCTTTCATCATTAGTTAGGGTTTTTCCTCTTTGCTTAATGCTTGCATAGTTTAACTCATTCGATGCATGATCATTGGTTTTGTCGATACGGGCACGTACGGGGAAGTCTAGATCCGGGGAATTTCTCCCAATATTATATTGGTTGTCGTTAAGCTCCTGCACTTATGAACTAATCATTAGGAATGCTAGGAATTGTATGAACTCGTGATTAGGGAGAAGCAATCTAGAATGGTACTTTAGAGAGTGGCATTAACAATGATGATTTGAATGTTGAATTCCTAAAATGTATGAGAGTGGATGAGATGAAATTGACCCCCAATAACATATTCATTCACATATTTCATTGAAAGTGTTTATCTTTTGTCTTTGCCATTGATCAAACTTCATGCATACATGTTTATTTTCTGTCTTGCATATTAAAATCTAAATATTTCGTTTGTAAGTCCTAGCTAATCAACAAATCACATAACTAAACTAGGCCATGAGTCCTTTGGGAAGAATGATACTTGGTCTTACCAAGTTTATTACTTGAACGATTCGGTCATACTTGCCGATTGTGAAACAAGTTTGTGACATCATATTTTGGTGCTCATAAATTTGTCCATCACATGGCTTTGAATACATCAAAATTCACTTCTTAATCTTGAACTCTCACTTTAAGCATACCATTCTCCACATCAATTAGAACTCTAGCAGTCTTCATAAATGGTCTCCCAAGAAGGAGAGGTACATCTTCATTTTCATCCATCTCCATTATAACAAAATCCACTATAAATACGAATTTTTCAACTTTTACCAACACATCTTCAACTACCCCATACGGATATTTAAGAGACATGTCCGCCAATTGAAGTGTCATTCTAGTGGGTTTGAGTTCCAAACCTTCAATTATTTTGAACATAGAAAGTCGTATCAAATTAATGCTAGCTCCCAAATCAAATAACGCCCTTCCAACTTCCAACTCTCCTATGGTGCGAGGAATAGTGAAACTCCCTGGATCTTTAAACTTGGGAGGTAATTGTTGTATGATTGCACTGTAGTTACCTTGCACTTCAATGGTCACCTTTTCAATGTATTTTCGTTTCTTTGTAAGGAGTTCCATCAAAAATTTTGCATAGGATGGCATCTGTTGCAATGCTTCAGAGAAAGGAATGGTAATCTCCAATTTTTTAAACATTTCCATGAACCTCTCCAACTGTTTTTCCTTCTCCTTCCTTGAATAAGTCTTTGGATCAGGAAGGGGTTGTTCAACTATTTTTTCTTTTTCTCTCTCTCCTTTCTCCCTTTCTTTTTCTTTTTTTCTTTCATCTTCCTCCTCTCTCTTTTTTTCTCTCTCAATCTTATCTTTCCACTCAAGTATTTCTTTCCCACTCTCATCTTCTCTTTCTTTTCTCACTATTTTTCTTTCCTCCAACACTTTACCACTTCTAGTAACAATGGTTTTACGCTCTTCACTCAAATTACTCTTTGCATCCTTCTCACAACCTTCCATCTTGTTGAACATTTTCCCAATGTGCATCCTCATACTGTTAAATGTAGTCTCTACATTCTTACAATAAGAGACGCTCATTTTCATGAATTGTTAGAAAGTATCTTCCAATTTTTTGGTTTTCTCATATGGAGTAATTTGTGGCTTCCACTGTTTCTACTGCCTTTGAACCATTGAAATATCATATATCTCTTGAGGTAATAAAGATAGCTTCTTTGTCACTTCTTTCAACTGTTGAGAGATGATCTTATTTTGTGCAAGGAAGGCTTCTTGAGATTGCAATTGTAAAACTCCCTTCTATTGAATTGGAGTTGCTCTTTTATTGTGCAACTCGTTATCATTAGTAGCCATATTCTCTATCAACTCGGTTGCTTCCTCTGGAGTCTTCCACTTGATATTACCTCCAATTGAGGCATCCAACATCAACTTGGTTTGTGAACCAAGACCTCCAAGGAAAAGAAGGACTATTGTTGCTTCATCAAAACCATGCATAGGAGTCTTTCTCAATAAGCTTTTATACCGATCCCATGCTTGAACTAATGTCTCCTCCACATGCCTTGTCTGAAAGAAGATATCTCTTGCTTCCCTTTGTTGACTTTGGATTATGGGAAGTATTTAAGAACTTTGCAACCACAACTTCCCACTCAGTAAAGCTACCTTCTGGAAAAGAGTTTAACCATAACTTGGCATTGCCTCCTAATGAGAAAGGAAACAAGCTAAGCTTTATTGCTTCATCTGGAACTCCATTAATCTTCACAGTGTTGCAAATCTCAATGAATGTGGTGAGATGTTCATATGGACTTTCATGTGATAGCCCATTAAATTGGTTGCTCTTGACCAACTATATCAATGTCGGTTTCACCTCCATGTTTGCGGCATTGACCCTCGGCCTTGCTATACTGTTAAAATGTTAAGGGCCAACCACAGTGGTGTAATCTGCAACACTGCGTCTACCATTATTATCCTCGGCCATATCTTCAATGCTTTGATTTGACCCTTGTTGTGAAGGTTGTACAAGTATCTCTGAAGGAGGGAATAATTCTCTTGAAGTTCGAACTCTCCTCCTCCTTCTAGTTTCGTCCAAGCCTTCAAGAAGAGGTTCCGAAGTGATTTTGCTCCTAGTTCGAACTGTATCCTGCATACACTAGAAAACAAGTTCCTAGAAATAATTGTCAGCATAAAAAGATAGAAAAAATAGATTACAAAGATAAAAAGATAGAAGCTAGAAACGATAAAATAACAAAAAGATAAATATATAAACAAAAAGATAAAAAAATTCAAAAAATCAAGTAAAAGGTAATCAATAATCACACAAATAGAATAGTTAAACCATGAGTCCTCGGCAATGGCACCAAAACATTTGTTAACCTTTGACAAGTGTAACTGAATCGTATCAAGTAATAAAAGTCATCGGTATTATTAGTGTAATGAAGGAGAATACATTTGTAGTGCTACAATTGTTCTACTTGATCTTCTAATCATGACTTTAGGGGTTTCTAACTCTACTATGTGTTTTGGTTCTGAATTAAGCTCTATTATGTATTTTGCCTTTTGTAGACTATATCACTCTCTGAAATTTCTTCTAATCATACTTGCTCTAGATGTGAATTTACCAATTCTACATTCTTGTCTTTATAGAACATGTTTTCATTAAAAGTAACATTTTTACTTCTGCTAATTTTCTTATTTTGGTCATCCTAAAATCTATAGTCATACATGTCAAATTCATAGCCTATTAAATAACATTGTTTTGCCTTAGGGTCCAATTTATCTTTGTTATTAGCGTCCAATAAAATATATCAAACACAATCAAAGACTTTCAAGTGTGGAAGACTTACCTCATTTCTAGACCACACCTCTTCGGATAACTTATAATCTAATGGAACTGATGGACCTTTATTTATAAGATAGGTTGTTGTGTTTATAGCATCTGCCCTAAATACATTGGGTAGTCCTGGCTAGATTCTCATACATCTTTCTCTCTCATTCAAGGTTTTGTTCATTCTTTCTGCCACACTATTTTTTTCTAGTTTTCCTGGAACTTTCTTGATCATTTTGATCCCGTTATTTGAACAAACATCCTTGAACTCAATGTTTCCATATTCTACACCATTATCATACTTCAAACATTTAACCTTTAAACTTGTTTGAGTTTTAACCTCCTTTTTTCACCTTTTAAAAACACAAAAGACATCATATTTATTCTTAAGAAACTGGACCCCTACCTTTCTTGTAGAATCATTAATAAAGTTACATAATATTGGGAATCACCAAGGGATTTCAATAGAGTTGGCCCCCAAACATCTGTATGCACTAATTCTAATCTTTCAACTTTAGATGTCTTACCTGTTTTGCAAAAGCTAACTTTTTCCTGCTTTTCAAAGATACAAAGTTCACAAGGCCCAACATCAACATGCTTCAAGGTAGGTATTTTATCTTTTGAGATCATGAGTTTCATTCCTTTCTCACTCATATGCCCAAGCCTTTGATGCCACAAAGAGGAACCGTTGCCTACTTCTACAAATGATATCATCTTCAATCATATAAAGAGATCATTGCTTCTTTCCATAACCAACAACAAGATTGTCTTTCATTACCTTCCAATGTCCATCTTCAAAAGTAATGTAATTCCCCTCATCATCCAATTACCCTATAGATATTAGGTTTCTCTTTTAAGACAAGAATATGTCTGATATTATTCAAAGTCCACACACTTCCATTAGAGGTGTTGATGTTATTACCACCTTTTCCTACAATATCAAGACATTTACCATCTACAAGGTAAATCTTCCCAAACTTTCTAGAAACATAGTTAGATAATAGTTCTAAGGATGGTGTAGTATGAAACGACGCACTTGAGTCAATAGAACTATCTAAACTGCATAATAAGGCATCTTTAATTTCATTTGTTCCTGAATTTGTTGTTTAATCATCATCTTGCTTCCTTTTGTTGTTGTTCTTCCTTGAAGCTCAACACTGATTTGTAAAGTGACCATTCTTTTTACAATTCCAACAAGTGATATCATTACGTACTTTTTGTTTGTGGTATCCATCTAGACTTTGATTTGTCTCGGCCTTGATTACAACCTTTTTTTATTTCTACCATTATTTTCAGCACTCAATGTTAAACCAGAATTAGAACTGTAAGATTCCACTAAATTTCTCCTACGAACATCTTTGCTTAAGATGAAGTCCCAAATGTTATCAAACTTCAACTTGTTGCTTATAGAATTACTAATTGCACCCAACTTTCCGAAAGATATGATAATAAGACTAATGCTTTCACCTCATCATAACAAATTATCTGCATTGATGTTAACTGCGTAATAATTGTTTAAAATTCGCTAATAGTAACCGAGTTACCTTCACCCATTTTGAGGTTGACTAGCTTGCAAACCAAATACACTTTATTGGTTGCAAATGATTTCTCATACATATTTGACAATACCTACATCGAATTTGTGGTTGTTTTCTCGTTCATGATGTTGAATGCAACATTCTTGGCTAATGTCAGTCAGATCACAACAAGTGTTTGTCGATCTAACAACTCCCAATCTGACTACTCCATGTCGTCTACCTTTTGTCCTTTTAAAGATAGATACAACTTCTTAAGATAGGTAGTCTTCTATCTGCATCTTCTAGAACCCAAAGTCACTGCCATTGAATTTCTAAATCTTCACCTTCCCTTCTTCCATTGCCATACTTCTTCCATTACCATTGCTCTCGTTGCTTTTAAAAACAAACTCCCACAACTACTATAAACCAAGATTCCCAAGAACAAAACCAAACATTTTCTGATGTGGAAGATCATAAAAAGTTGCAACCACGGAGCACACAAGAATTTAACATGGTTCAACGTACAAATGTTTAAGTCCATGACTACACTAGGAGATATATTTATGTTTTGTTGTATCTTTCAAGATTTATAAAGCATTGCTTATATAATTAAATACAAAACAACATCTTACAATATTAAGTGATGTGGGACTAAATTAAGCTCCCCAATACTAACAACAAGTCATCTAACTAATATAACTACTTGAATTAGATTATACAGCATTCCCCATTAATTCAAGAATACAATGCCTAGTTCATTCATCAGCCTTGATAACCTCTCCTTTAAGGGTTTGGTTATAAAATATGCCAATTGTAGTTGGCTGGGACAATAGACAAGTTTTTAATCTTTCATTATTGACTTGCTCCCTTAGTGTTTAGATTGTTGATAGGGGGACCACTGGTTTAGCTGAACCCACAATCTCAGTAATATCTGAGTTTTCGATGATGACAACGCATAATTAATAACACATGTGTATTATGTGTTACATGTTTTATGCTTACATGTTATATGCGTATATGAGAACATGATTGTGTTGTTGTTGTCTTGTTCATTGCATTTAACTATGTTATATATGTGATTTTATACATGAATGCATGACACATGTTTTTGGAACACAAAAACCACAAGCACTAATGTTGAATTTTAATTGTGTGGCAAAACAACAGTTTTAAGTCAATTACATTATGGGGTGAATCAATTAAAACTCGTGTCTTTGCACAAACTTTTTTCAAGTGTGATGTGAGAGTTTTTCAAAGAGAAACGTTTTCAAAACTTTGCTTAACATTGTTGCATAATCGATTGTATGTGATATGTATTCAATTAAGTTTGTTATTGTTTTAAAATCTGTTAATGCTTGATATAACTATCACAACAGTTATATTTTTAAATGTGTTGACCAAGGATTAAATTTTATTTGACTGCATTAATTGTGAATTTAATTAATTGCTTTGACTGTTACTAACTGTTATAATTGAATTGGTGTATTCGAATGCATTAGTAGCAAAGTCGATTATATTGCGTCTGATACGAGTTTATCTATATATTGACGCGAATTTGATTTCTTTAAGAACTTTTGTGATTCTGACATTTTCATATTCTTTTGCAGAAAAGTGTAAAGCTTACGAGAAAGAGAAAAAGCTCAAAGAAAACAAGTTTGACCGTGGTGATCAACTACTTGTGATTTCTTGAAGAGTAAGATTGCTGAGTTTCAAAGTCTGATCTATCTACACATTTGGGTGTCTACTTGAAGATCAGGTTCTACAATCTGCTGAAGATTGGGTTGAGTTCCCTGTTGTGATTACAGGAAGAAGGACGTGTTGCATTCTTAACTTTGAGGGTGCCTTAAAGGGGTTAGACTGCAGGAGAGGGGATTCTTGCTGCTAGTCTATTTATGTACTACCTATATTTTGATTTGAGGGTTAGAGAGGTGTTTTATATTTTTGACGTGAGGTCTCTATAAAAACCTTGTTGTAAAAACCTGGATCATTATAGTGCATTGGCTTCCTGTGGTTGGAGGGACACTGGATGTAGGCTTGGTCAAACCAGTACAAAAACTCAGCGTTTGATCTTTCTTGTCCCTACTCTTTTTCATTCAATTGATTATACTTTATACTCCTTCGATTAAATTTTCGTTGCATTGAAAATCTTTTAACTTGTGTTTCAAGAAAAGTATAAAGGCATCTCTTTTGATGAAAAAGATTTTGAAAGTTTTAAATTTTATACTTCACGAATTCAACACCCCCCCCCTCCCTCTCCCCCCCCCCCCCCCCCCCCTTTAAGGGTTTGGTTATAAAATATGCCAATTGTAGTTGGTTGGGACAATAGACAAGTTTTTAATCTTTCATTATTGACTTGCTCCCTTAGTGCTGAGATTGTTGATAGGGGGACCACTGGTTTAGCTGAACCCACAATCTCAGTAATATCTGAGTTTTCGATGATGACAACGCATAATTAATAACACATGTGTATTATGTGTTTCATGTTCTATGCTTACATGTTATATGCATATATGAGAACATTATTGTGTTGTTGTTGTGGTATTCATTGCATTTAACAATGTTATATGTGATTTTATACATGAATGCACGACACATGTTTTTCGATGAAAAAAACCACAAGCAGTAATGTTGAATTTTAATTGTGTGGCAAAACAACAGTTTTAACTCGATTACATTATGAAATGAATCGATTAAAACTCATGTCTTTGCACAAACTTTTTTCAAGTGTTCTATGAGAGTTTTTCAAAGAGAAACATTTTCAAAACTTTTCTTAACATTGTTGCATAATCGATTGCATGCGATATGTATTCGATTAAGTTTGTTACTGTTTTGAATTTTTTAATGCTTGATATAACTATCACAACGGCTATATTTTTAAATGTGTTGACCAACCATTAAATGTTATTCGACTGCATTAATTGTGAATTCAATTAATTACTTTGACTGTTATTAATTGTTATAATTGAATTGGTGTATTTGCTGCATTAGTAGCAAAGTCGATTATATTGCGTCTGATATGAGTTTATCTATATATTGACACGAATTTGATTTCTTTAAGAACTTTTGTGATTTGAGATTTTCATATTCTTTTGCAGAAAAGTGTAAAGCTTACAGAAAGAGACAAAGCTCAAAGAAAACAAGTTTGACCGTGGTGATCAACTACTTGTGATTTCTTGAAGAGCAAGTTTGTTGAGTTTCAAAGTCTGATCTATCTGCACATTTGGGTGTCTACTTGAAGATCAGGTTCTACAATCTGCTGAAGATTAAGTTGAGTTCCCTGTTGTGATTACAGGAAGAAGGACGTGTTGCGTTCTTGACTTTGAAGGTGCCTTAAAGAGGTTAGACTGTAGGAGAAGGGATTTTTGCTGCTAGTCTATTTATGTACTACCTATATTTTGATTAGAGGATTAGTGGGTTATACTTCACCAATTCAACCCCCGTGCCCCGTCTTGGTGCGAGAAATTGAGTCATTATATTTTAACACTTAGAATATGAAATTTGGTTTCAATATGTTTACTTCTCCCTTGAGAAACAAAATTGTTGGTCAGATTTATAATTGACTTGTTGTCAATAAGTAGCTGATCAATAGGTTTCTCCACTTAAACATTCATTGGTTTTAGAATGGACTCAACTCATGTAGCTTGGCATGCTGCACTAGAACAACCACTATACTCAGCTTCACAAATAGATAAAGCTACCACCGATTGCTTCTTACAACACCAGAAAATCGGTGCTCCCACAAACTGAATAAGAATCCACTGGTGCTTCTTCTGTCACTGCAATCTCTGCACCAGTCAGAATCTGAGTAGCTCAATAGCTTGCTCTCCATTTGATTGCTCTTAGGAAACAAAACACCAAAATCAGTTGTTCCTTTAGCATTCTCTTAGCTGCAAGCAAATGTATATTTTTTGGTTGATGCATATGCTTGTTAAGCACCCCTACTAAGAAGCAAGTGCCAGGTCTATTGTTGCAAAGATACCTGAGTGAACCAGCCATTTGCTTAGAACCAGTGCTATCTACTTTTACCTTTGTTGCATGATTGCACTCTTTCATGCTAAACTTCTTTAATATTTCAGGAGCATACCTCTGCTGGTGAAAAATAATTCCCTTCTCAATTTCATCAAATTTCATTCCTAAGAAGTATCTCAACCTTCTTAGGTCAGTCATTTCGAATTCCATCATCAAGACACCTTCAAACATTTTTAATCTCTAAGATTTTACTTCCTGTAATTAGTAAGTCATCAACATAGGTACACATTAGTATCAATCCATTTTTAAGCTTCACATATACTTCATGCTCTGATGGACATTTATGAAATTCATGTTTTATCATGAATTCATCAATTAACTTTTTCGTGGCTCTTGTTGTTTGTTTCAGGCCATACAAGGCCTTCTTCAGCCTATGGACCTTGCTTTCACACGCTTTCACCACAAATTGAGTAACATATACCTCTTTTTCAAGAGGTCGATCAAAAAAAATTGATTTCACATCCAGTTGAAATAAAAATCATCTTCTTCCATTTGTCAACGCAACCACTAGCCTTATGGTTTCGATTCTGGCTATAGGTACAAAAACTTCAGAATAATCCAGACCTTGCTTTTGGAGAAAACCCTTTGCAACAAACCTTGCTTTCCTCTTGCTTTTGGAAAAAACCCATTAGGACTGAGTTTTGACTTAAATACCCATTTAACATCAATGGCTTTATTGTTAACAGGTAAATCAGTTAAAACCAAGTCTGCTTCTTTTCAATAGCTTGCAATTCTTCTACCATTGGTTTCTTCCACAATTCTTGTTTTAGAGCGTCTAGATGATTGATAGGTTCAGCATCAACTAGTAAAGAAAAGTGCACCAGATCTCCTTCATCAGTCACAGTAAATGGTTTTATCTGGAAAATTTTAAAAATCCACCAATGATCTTGGCAGATTTCTCTATCTCGGTTCTCTGTGTTTGTTGCTGCACAGGCACCACAGGCACTGTTTCATTACCATTTTTACCACCAGAATTTTCCTCCTCATCTCGAATAACCACAAAAACATTCTGACTCTTGAGACCACTACTTTGAGGGGTCCATTCCCATAAATCCGCTTCATCAACAACCACTTCTCTCTGCTTATACAGATTTCTCTGGTTGCTGGATTATACAGCCAGTAAACTCCTGTAGGATGATATCCTACCATTATCATGGTTGTGCTATTGTCCTGTAGCTTTCTTCTCCTAGCATCTAGGATGTGTTTGTAACACAAAGATCCAAAGATCCTCAAATGGCTCACCATTGGTTTTCTGTCAAACCCAATTTCCTCCGGAAGTTTGTTCTGCTTCTTGGTGGGGCATTTGTGTAGAACATAAACAGTAGTTGAGACTGCCTCAACTCGAAATGAATGTGGAAGCTTCTTTTCACGTAACATGCTTCTAGCCATATCAAGGATGGTTCTATTCCTTCTTTCTGCAAGGCCATCATGATGTAGAGTTTATGGAGCTGTCACCTCATGTTGAATCTCATTCTATGTGCAGTAATTTCTGAATTCAGTGGATGTATATTCTCCACCTCCATCTGAGAATTTTTAGAACCCTTCCACTTTGTTTTTTCACTAAAAACCCTGAAGTTTTTGAAGACTGAAAGCATTTCACTCTTGGCCTTTATCAAATACAACCACACTATACGGCTATGTTCATCTTCAAATGTGTCAAAGCATCAATATTTATCCAAAGATGATACCTCAAATGGCCTGCACACATGAGTATACAACATGCAACACATCCTTTGCTCTCATATGCATGTATGACTTGAATGCAATCATAGGTTATGGGCAGTCCAGTAACCATTTCATTCACTGCTTACATTTTCAGACTCGGAAAATTAAGATGGCTAAACCTCTTGTGCCACAGCCATGTTGTTTTATCCATAACAGATGTAGTGAGACACTGATTTTCAACTTGATGCAGCCTTGTCTGAAATGTCCTATTCTTTGAGAGAGGAGATTTCAGAAGTAGTCTTTGATTTGAATCATACACCTTCAACAGTTCTCCTTTCATATTGACAGAAAAACCCTTTTCCACCAATTGCCCAACACTCACCAGATTACACTTCACCCTGGAACATACAACACGCTTTCAATTATAGTAACACTCTTCCCATCTTTCTTGATTACTATATCTCCAATTTCAGCGGCTTCAATTGTGTTATCATCTGCAAAACTAATCTTACTTTTCCTGCTAGTGTCAAGATTTGAAATCCACTTTTTATGCCCAGTCATGTGATCGCTGCATCCAGTGTCAAGGAACCAATTTTCTAACATGAATTCCTCATCCTGTGTAGTAACCATCAACATAACCGGTTCTTCATCCGATTCATCTTGGGCCACATGTGCTTCCCTTTACCATGTCAACAATCTACTGCATAATGTCCCCATTTTTCACAGTTGTAGCACGAAATCTTTCTCAAATCTTGCATTTTCTTTCCCCCTCTTCCTCTGCCACAAAAACCACCTTTGCTGCTGGTTTTGTTAGAGAATTCGGATTTTTCTCCGCCATTTGGCTGATCTTGATTTGTTGAACGCCATTCTTTATTGAATCTGAATTTGTTTTTTTCTTCCACTTGCCAAGAGTGGAGCCACCTGCAGTGCTTGTTCATCACTAGCCTTGTCAGCATTCCTGTTTAACATCTTTAATTCATGAGCTTCCAGTGACCCCTTGAAGTTCTTCTACTTTCATCTTCCCCGCATGCTCTCATTGAATTCACCAATAATTGCATCATATTGAAGTATTCAGCCACTGTTTCTTGTTCAATCATGGACAACAATCCATATTGCCTTCCAAAAGACTAGAGCTTCACCTTCTTGGTCTTCTCAGCACTTCCATATTGTATATTCTTTGAGATTATACAATAGACACTACCATTCATCAAGGTAGTTAAATTCTAAATTCGTAGTTAGATTCATACCATGTCAAAACAACATATAGAGATATCAAAGTTGGTAAATTCAAACCAATAGCCATATTATTTGCATCGTGATGAAATAAATTCATATTGTGGGTTTTTCTGTATTTTATTTTTCCCTTGTTTGGTCTATTCACATGTCACTATTTGTCTCACAACTTTTATACCCAGCATTTAAGTGTTAGCCGTGAAGATCTCACTTCACATATTCATGTGGATTAATTGTAGATATATATAACTGATTATGTAACTGTAGGCTTTTATAACATCTACTTATTGCATGCAGTGTGCCAAATAATTCTAATATATTAAATAGGTTCTTTTACTAGAAAGGACGTAATTGATTATGGTAGTATGGTGATGACGAAAGTAAATCCAATAAAATAAAATCTAATAATTTCGTCAACATCAACCTTTTTCTCTATCATGTATAAAATAAATTAATATCGAACCAATGCTGAAATAAATTAATTACTATATGTTATTTTATATTTATGGTAATTGAATCTTGAGTCGTTTTTTTTTTTAATTCTGTAGATCGTGAATCAAATTTTATTATAAATTGTAAAGCACATGATAAATAAAATATGACATGTTTAAGTAAAAATAAGTGACATGAATAAAAATACTCGAAATATCATATACAAAAATGAAGTTAAATAATTGAAATTTTAACTCAAAAGCAAAACATGTGATAAAATGTAAATTACATTTTTTTATATTTAAATATCATATAATTATTCGAAATGAAAACAAATAATTATTTGAATATTTTATTTATACTTAAATTTGTACTGGACTAGACATACTTTGAAATTAGAATTGAGGAACATTAGAATGTTGTAAGATATTTATAGAAAATGAAATTTTGTTGGATCTATACACACAATAAAAAAACTATTAAATATGTATTTGCAAGTTCAAAAATAATTTTTTATTATTATTACATTTAATGTAAAAGATGAATTTATAATGTGTTTTAAGACTATAATTTAGAGTAATTGCTTGGGAAAATTTATTCAAAGGATTATAATTACTAAAAATATTAAATAACAACTAATTTAAAAAAAATTAGTCATTATATTAATTAAGACAAAAATTATTAATATTTAAAATAATTTTTATTATTAATTAAAATTTATAATTGATTTGTAAAAGAAAATCTAAATTGATTTTGAATATTAGTTATCAAGATTTTAGTTATGTATTGTTATTAGTCTTTATTATTAATTATAGACTAAATTTAAAATCTAATAATAGTAAGTAATTTTATAAGTAGGTATTGTTAGGAACAAATTAAAATTTATCTTTAAAAATATAATCTTTATATTTCTTAAATTAGTAAATGAAACGGTAGCAGGTTCTTGTTGACCTTCGCGAGTACTCTCCAATGGCAAATGGTGTAATAATCCATAGCACTCTACTGCCATGAAGAATGCATTGATGAGCCATTATCACCACACTAAATGCCACTCAAAGTTTGACCATTCAATGCGAACCATTTCTGGCACATATGGACCACACTAATTATCACAATTCCATTCACTACAGTTAAATCATGCACTAAATTTCTTAAAATATGGAGTCATAAGATAACCTACATGTTTAGTAATGGTGTTTCTACTGAAGGACCGAGGGAAACTTTTTATACTTTTCTCCTTTACTGTTCGGTTTTTTTCTCTTCTGTCTTATCTCCTGATTTTTCCTCTCTCAATGCCAAAGTGGGGTGACCTACAGAAAATACTCTGACGCTCAAGTCAGAATTTATCTCCGCAAGTATAGTGAAAATCAGAAAATCAGACTTTTACCTTCTCAATCGATTGTTATTTATATGGTTTCAAGTAATATTATCCATTAATTTACCTCCTAATGACGATCTATGCTCACCTTAACTGCTCGACAATGATCGTTACCTCATTAATTATGCATTTATGGACATTCAAAAGTTGTCTCCAGCCAACTGCTGGAGAGTTCGTGAGTATTACTCTGGCATCCGTTCGGGACTGATCGACTTCCATCGTCCCTTGGCGTCCAATCGGGAATGATCGGGCCAACCTACTCGATATTGGCTAAGCATGTCCGGTCGGTCTATCCTACTCGCTAGTAACATGCTTAAACTCCATCATCTGGAATTGCTTCACCAACTCCTTTGTCTTATGATAATAGCGAAGCAGTTGATCATCTTTGGTCTAGAAACTCTCATTTAGTTGTCCTACTACCAGTTGGGAATCAGTCCGACATTTGACTGAAACCGCCCCTAAGTCCTTAGCCAGTTCGAGCCCGGCTATCACTCCTTCATACTCGGCCTGGTTGTTGCTTATCTTGAATCGGAAGACAATTGCCTGTTCAACAACAAAGTTGTCTGGTCCCTCCAAAACGATTCTTATTCCTCCCCCAAACCGCTCGGATGAACCATCCACATCAAGGGTCCATGCTCGGGAGCATTCTTCCTCCCAAGGTAATTCGACCGCAAAGTCAGCCAAGTGTTGTCCTCGTACTGACCCTTGTGGCTCAAATTGTAACCTGAATTCAGATAACTCTACTGACCATCCTACTATTATCCCGGCCAAGTTTGGTTTTCGTAGGATTTTTGCGATCGGGTGATCCATTCTTACAACCACTTGGTGACTCTGAAAGTATGGCCTTAGGCGTCGTGCTGCCATCACTAGGGCCAAAGCGATCTTCTCTACTCGCTTGGACCTTGTTTCATTGGGCTGCAACGTTTTGCTCACGAAGTACACGAGTTTAAACTCGGGCTGCTCTTGCACCAAGGCTGAACTGACCGTGTCCTTCGAAATTGCCAGGAACAACTGTAATGCGTGTGATGAGTAGATATTTTCTACACTTCACTTAGTTTATTGTGCTAGAATTAATCAGGAAATTGTGCTTAATTGTCCAGTATTTTCCCATTTTCACTAATTGTGTTAAATTTGATCAGAAATTCTTATTTTAACTAATTTGAATTATCTGAGCTAATTATTTTACAAGGAAAATTTGGAAATAGAAATTAGGACATTTGAAGGTTAAATGAGAAATGGAAATTGAGCCCAATGCATCTCAGCTATTTCAATTTTCGCTGGTTGCTGCGTGAATTTTGTGTCAACTTGTTTGTCTTCGTTTGAGTTCAATTCTTATCCGTTTTCCATGCAATTTTTTTTCATAGTTTCGTCTAGATGTCTATTTTCACGTATAGTTTTTATTTTGTTCAAATTCATTATGTGTTGTTCCCAGTATTTGTTTTACTCCCCTATGTCAGTTTAGTGTACACTGTTTGAGTGACTCCTAATCTGTTTGGATTTGCTTGTTGTTTGGTACTTGTGGTGACTAGGAATTGATAATTGGACAATGCTAAGACCTCCCAACACTCTTAAGAAATACGTTTTGGAGGAAGCACAAAGCCACCACATTAAGTAAAGCTCACGGTTTTGGACAGTTCATTGTGTCAAGCATTGCACGTGGCCCCTCTTTTGTCTTATTTTGACTAAATTAATTGAAGAATGAAGGAAGAGATGGACTACCACATTTTTCTTAAACAAATGCCACAGCTTTTGCAGCCACACAAAGATAATATTCTTTCTTTAAGAATAATACACATGAAAAGAGATGGGGCCACCACGTTGAAGAATGGCTCATGGTTTGGCAAAGTTCACGTGGAGTTCCAAAGTGCTGAAATTTATTTAATTAATATTATCAAGGGAATGGTTTCGTGGCCCATGCATTTACTTTGGCTAGGTGCAGGTTTTAGTGTTTTTCCACTACACAAATTCTTCAATTAATAAAAAAAAGCACACGGCCCCATATCAATAATTTATTTTGGCAAAGCATTCACGGTTTCTTTAGCTTGGTGACATCTCAAATCTAAAAGAGAAACATAGAAGCAATGGCATGGCCCACATGGAAAGGAGAATGTTTTGGATTTTCAAATGGTAAATGGTGTGTTGCGGAACGTTGCAGTTTTTATTCTTCAATAAAAAGAAGCTCACGGTTTCGTTGATTGTGAGAGGCAAGCCAGCACCGTCCGTGCACAATTCTTTCTTTCTTTTAAAGTGAGTAGCTAGACGTGTAAAAGGGGAGCTGTCACCGCAAGGCAACACCACACACACTGATTGATCCTGTACTTGGAAGGTGCTGCACGATGCTTCATAGATAGAAGCCAACACACGTCCTGTTGGAGCAAGAAGGAGGGAGCTGCACGTTCACACCTTGGAGAAGATAAGGATGGATACTACTGCTGGAAGCAAAGGAGGAAGCGTTGGCAGAAGCTGAGTTTGAAGAAGAAGGAGCTCTCGGTCCTCTACTCCAGCAGCAAGCTTAGCAAATAGAAGCAAAGAAAAAGGTGTCTCTCATGGTGGTTGAAGAAGAGAAAGCAGCTGCCAACTTTGGAGAGGGGAGCATGTTTTAATTTTGGAAGAGAGGTGCACGGGAATTGAGCTGGAGGCACGGCTGGAAGCATGGAAGAGACTCATTGTCCAGCCACCGTGAAGGGAGAAGGAGATGTGGAATGGTCCAGCATGCACAGAGGAAGCTACATCATTTTGGAGTGGGAGCCACGTTGCAAAGAATTTCCGTGAAAGAGGAAGAAACAAGGTTCATGGACAAGACATGGAAGGCCCCCTTTTTGGCACACTAGCAATTAATTGAAAAGCTTGCTACAATATTCAACATTTGACAACACTAGCAGCCAAGAACACAAGCACACATCACACGGCTTTGCAGGAAAAAAATTGGTGCAACTTTGGAAGCACACTGCTGGCTGGAAGGAAGCACGTTGGAGGAAGGCAGCAAGCACAATGTCATGGCCTGATGCACACAAACACACGGCAGAAGGCATGGGAGAGACATTAAGTGGATGATGGTCTTTAAGAAGGGGGAGTTCCAGACAGCAGAGGAGAGGTTCCAGAGGCCAGAGAGTTACGGCCTGGGAGAGGTCTCTCTTCCAGGAGTCCCAAAAGCAGTAGAGGAGGCCCTAGTAATGTGATTTCCAGTAGTTAGTATGTAGTTTTTCTACCAGAATGTAATGAACAGTAGTGTAGGAAAGTGTAATACAGCCGTGTAGTGAGGAGAGAATGCAAAGAGTGCTGGACAGTGGATGGCTGGGACCGAGAAAGTGCTGGAACAGATAAGGGAGAATCACACAGAATGGAAGGATACGGTTGAGAACAACACTGCACGTTAGGTTTTTCATTTTTATTTTCTTTTGTGTAATAAATTCATGTCCAATTTAAATTCAAAGTTTGGGTTGATTTACTGTTTCTGAAATTTAAATTATGTTTTACTGTTTCTGTTTTACTGCTGTAATTTAATTTCTACTGTATTTTAATTTCTGTATTACATTTTTATGCAATTTAATTTCTGCTGCTGTTTATCTTTTGCATGTTGATTAATTCTGTTCTCTGTATTTTACTGCAGTAATTTTGATTTCATTTTTTTTTTACTGTTTTCTACAATTTACTATTTTCTGTATTTATTATTTTTTGTATTTCAGTTTTCTGTATTTGCTTTTACTGTTTTCCTGATTCTGTAATTCTGTATTTACTGTTTTTACTACAATTATGTGCTGCTGTAATTTCATTTTCCAAAAAAAAAATTACTATTTTCTGTTTTTACTGTTTTCTGTATTTTGTTTTTTTTGTATTTCGTTTTTACTGTTCCAGGATTATTTTTTACTATTTTACCTTGTTGTATTTTCGTTTTTACTGTAGCAAAATCGTTTTTACTGTTTTGATTTCGTTTTAATGTTTTAATTTCATTTTTACCGTGTAGTTTTTACAGTATGTTTTTACTGATGTTTTTACTTTTGTGTTTAACATTTTACATTTAGTGTTCCCACGTTAATTTTGTTTTGATATCTTTTACCGTTCGGTTTTTAATGTTTTGAATGTTACTTCACTGTTTTCACGTTTGCTGTTTTAAAGTTAAATTTCAGTTTAATTTAATTTTACCGCATCAAAACAACAAAACCATCAAACCCCCCCTTCGTGTTTGAAATCTAAGACTGAACCGACACAAAAATTGGTCCTTGAGAGACGACCTAGGAGTCACTTCCTAGTAATATACTACATTCATTATTGCACATAAAATTTGTATGACCGCGACAGTCGTATCAAATTTTGGCGCCGCTGCCGGGGACCAAAGACGGTTTGGTTTTAGATTTTTTTTTGTATAAAGTTTTGTTCTGTTAATATGTGTGTTTTGTGTGTTTTGTCTTGTATATTTCTGTAGGCGACAACGACACCTTCAGCAAATTTTGACGGCGTTGTCACTTCAGTTCCAGGTTCTTGTTTTAGATTTTTACTGTTTATTTTATTTACGTGGTAATATATGTTTTGTCTTTTATATTTTTGTTGTGTTGTATTTTGTATTTAGCTGTTGTTTAAAAAAAAAAAATTTCTTCTTTCTTGTTTGTGCGTGTAGCATGTATAAATGTGTTGTGTTTTGTTTAGTGGTTGTTTTTGGAAGTTTTAATTGATGTAAATACTGGTTTTCCCCATGTTATGTTTCTATATTTTTTATAATCCTTGCTTGAAGTGAAAGTCCAGGTCTGAGATAGGTTTTGAACTAGAATAGAGAAAATGACAGATTCTCAAGACTGGATGTATGAGCTAGTCAAGAGTCTTCCCAATTTCCATGGGTTGGCACATGAAGATCCATACAGGCACCTCAAGGAGTTTTGTTTGATGTGTTTATCTATGAGGCCTGCTGATGTTTCAAAGGAGATAGTGTTGATAAAAATGTTTCCCATGTCCCTTCAAGATGAAGCAAGAGACTGGTTCATATACCAGTATCCTTTTAATAGTTGGCAGGAAACACAACGAAAATTCCTCGACAAGTTCTTTCCAACAACAAGGGTGATCAGCATTTGGAGGAAGATCACTGCCATTGAGCAGTTTCAAGAGGAAAGCCTGGCAGATTATTGGGAGAGGTTTAACAGGCTCTGCATAACTTGTCCGAACCACCAAATTCCAGAGCATTTGCTCTTGATTTATTTTTATGAAGGGCTCTTGGACAGTGAAAGGATACTTGTGGATGTAGCTTCTGGTGGATGTTTGATGGATATAACCCCAACAGAAGCGAGGAAGTTGCTCTACAAGCTGGCTGGTGAAAGTCCAATTGATGTAGCAAAGGAAGAACCTGAGCAACCTGTTCTGGATTCTAACACTGATAGCCCTGAGGATACAGCTGATAACTTGGAGTTTGGTAAGAAACTTTTCAGTGAGCAAAAACAGGTTTATTCTGAACCTGATATTCCAATTACTTTACCCGATTTGCAGACACATTCAATTGCATGTGATTTGACGCACACTGATTCTATAGGGTTTATGACTGATACTGATACAAATTTGATTGACCATTCTAAAAATTTTAATTCAGTGTCAGCCATTGAACCCATTGGTCAAAGTCGCGTCAATATTGATTTTGAAAGAGAAATTGTGCAATCTGATGATTTTATAGAGTTAGGACTAAACTTTGATTTAACACAGTTTTCTGAAAATTTTGAATGTGATTGCGAATCTGGTTCTTGCTCCATTTGTGCTGAAATTGATTATGCATTACAGCCAAACTCTAAGTTTATTACAGATGCTATTAATTGTGAGTTTGATGACAAGGATGCAGAGTTCAAAAAGAATGCAGGTGCTGACATTAAGGAATGCATGATTAATGAAGAAGAGTATACTGCTACTTCTTTGAGCGAGCCAGAGATAGCTATTCCGGTGTCACACACTCAACAAATGCTAGTGGAAGGAGAGATACTGCTAAAACAAATTGCTACGAGAAAAATAATGATGAAGCAGTTCTTCCTCAAATTTTCTTTGCTGGATCCTGAGGCGAAGAACATCTCCCTGCTTGTCCAAGTTTGGCAACTGCCACCATAACCAGGGGAGTTTTCCTGTTCATTCTTCCCTTAATTTTCTTGGTTTGCGAATTAGGGGAGAATTCTGATTTTCTTAGTTTATGATTTTTTTTTAAAAAAAATAAAAAATAAAAATAAAAATAAAATAAATAAAAAATAAAAAAAAAATTTATGTTCTGTTTTAGGTCTGTTATTTTGTTAATGTATGTTTTGTAAATATGTGTTTTGTTTGCTATTTTTGAAATATGTGTTTTATTTGGTTTGATATTTTGATTCAGTATTAGGTCTTTTGTTTCGTTAATATGTGTTCTGTTTTTATTTATTTATTTAGTTTTTTGTTATAATAAAAAAAAAATAAAATCAGAGAGTAAAGTTGCAGTAATAGGGCACAGAGGTGTAGTTTGAGCAGATACTAATCTGAGTGCATTTATTAATAATAATAAAAAAAAAAGCAAATATAACAAAAATACATAAAAATACATAAAAACATAATAAAACACGGGCAGTGATCGATCAGTAATGATCGTTAAGGATTACAGTCCAACAAAAATAATAATAATAATAATAATAATAAAAATAAAATACATAAAAAGCATAACAAAGATGTTCGGGGTTCGATCATTTCTGATCGTTAATATTACAGACCACAACAAAAACATAAAAAAAAAAAAAAAACATTAATAATGAAAGAATTCACGAGCTGGTTGTGGTGGTCTAAGGGAGAGCTCCGTTGAGGGAGCTCTGGTACGAAAAGTCACGAGGGGAGGCGGAGGAATCTCTGTTTCTGGATCGATTATGATAGGAATGGGGAAGAGGTCCAGCAGCCTCGGTGCCCTCATTATCACCCAGTCATATTCTTTCAACAAAAAAAAAATAATAATAATAATAAATAAAAATAAATTGTGTTAATAATAGAAGAGGAATGGAAAATTCAATGGAGGTATGATGAGAGTTCTTACCATACATATACAGCGGCAGTTATGAAAAGATGGTGCCAGTGGGGTCTATCTCCGCTTGCCAGCGCCTGACCCGATTGCCATGGTTGTTAAACCAGCAGTGCACGTTATATTCGGTGGCATCTGCGAAGGTCCTTAGTCGAGACGCGATCTCGACGACTTGCGCTCTGCTTGGGTGTGTGACCCCATAGTTGTAGATGTTGGTCATCATCTTGATCTGATCATCTGTAGGACGCCACCGCTGACTGGTATATCTCTCTGATTCCATCTCACTCATCATTTCCTCTCGATGTATTCTAAAAAATAAAAAAAATAAAAATAATAAAAGAAAAAAAAAACAAAACATAAAAAAAAAAAAAATTAAAATTAGTTTCAGTGTTTTCTTTATTCGTTTTTTGTTTCCTTTTCTGTCCTGTGAGTCTTTGATATTTCTGTGTCTGGTCTCAGATCTGTTTCACGGTCCTTGCAAAAGGGTCCTAAACGGATCTACGTCCAGTTGTCCTGTTGTCCTTGTTGTTCTTGTAATCTATGTTTCTGTGTTTTTTTAGTTTTAAGTGGGGTACGTGGCGTTGTTCTACCTGATTGTCTCTGCAATACCTTCAATCGAAGGGAGATTAACGTCTGGTTTCCAGCCTATATACCCCTTAAGTTTTTAGACAGTTGTGTTTTATGTGTTTAAGTGTTTAAATTACAAAAAAATAAAAATAAAAAAATTTGAAAAGGAGAAGAAAGAAGCATAATCAGCAGAACAAAAATAAAGGAAAGCAGGAAAATGGAAAAGAGGGAGAGCAGGCAAGAGGTCAGAGAAGAAAAAAATGGAAAGCAGGAAAGCAGGATGGTAATAACAGCAGAAAAAGCGGAAAGAAAGGCAGATCCAGGAGCAGAGGACTTACCTGAAGTAGTAGGCTGGCAGAGAAGCTCCTCGGGGTTCTCACACTCTTCAGATGGCACCGGGGCAGAGGCTCCGTAGAGATTCCAGACGCTCAGGTTGAGAGAGAGAGGAGAGCGGAGAGAGAGAAGAGAGATGAGAGTTGTAGAGAGAGTAGAGAGAGAAGAGAGCAGAGAGAGAGCAGAGAAAGAGAAGAGAGGAGTAGTGAGAGAATGGGCAGGTCTGGAAATGGCGCTGGACGCGGATGAGCGGCCTATTTATAGCCAGATTGCTTTCCACTGTAGCAACAGTTCCGGTCTTTGCCACCGAGACTGTTGTCACAGTACCGGTCTCCATTTTCAGAAAAAAAATAAATAATAATAATAAAAAAATTTTATTAGCATCTACTGATGGGTGCTAGGTGATTTGCACATCTGCTGATGGATGTTTCTGAAAATTTCTTCCCATTTTTCTACTTTTGTTGCACTTGTCTATATTATTTGACTGCTCTGAAATTGATCATCTGATGATTGTAACACACTGAGGACATTGTGTGATTTAAGTGTGGTCTACTGGGAAGAAATTCTGATTTTTCTGTTAGATTTCTGATTTTTCTGTTAGATTGTATTTTGTGTGATTTTTCTGTTAGATTGTATTTTGTGTGTTAAATTTTTTGTTTTTGAGTGTTAAATTTTTCTCTTTTAAGTTATTTTTATCGAGTTTTGTGTGCAATAAATTTTACATTTTTCTTTTGATTTCTGGATGATGTTTAAGTTGTAGATTTTTCCTTCACTTACTTAATACTTATGGTTTGAAATCCTTGCTTTTCTCTGCTTGGAAGATGATTATAATGTTTAAGAGGTTGATTTGATTGTAACGAATGCCCTGTGTGAGAATTTGAGCCACTTAATTTTCTTTCTTGTGTGATATGTATCTTGATTGCTTGCACATATGCCTTGGCTTGATTCTTTTTGGTAATACTTGATTGATATGCATGTTTAGAAATGATAAAGGCATTTTATTTCTTGAGCCTCTTTAGCCAAATAAGCCTACCTTGTTATTATCCTTTGATAACCCCTTTGAGCCTATACTGTATATATTTCTTTGTGTTGAAGCTCATACACTGATCCTAAGTGAAAAATAAATGATTACCTTAACCTTAGGAAAGTCTGGAGCTATAGAAGTATTTTGTGAATAAGTGTGGTCTCCTTGGGAATTCTGATGAATTGGCTAGTTGGTTCCTCATCATGTTTTGAAATGATAATTTATATCCTGTTGTGTGATAAAAAAAAAAAAGAAAAAAAAATGATGAGAAAAAGAAAAAAAAATTGAAAAATAATTTTTGTGAATAATGGAGTCGAGAAGAGGATTGAATTAGAGGTTTGGGTGAGATTTCACTGTGTTTACATTTTTTCCTAGTGCACCTCTATTTCTTCTGAGATCTAGCTACTTATCCATATTTATCCTCCCATGTCCTTGGCCCCATTACAACCCATAAAAGACCTTTAGATCTGAACATGCATATGCTTTAAGTGTTGATATTAGAGACTTGCCAAGTCTGCTTGTGTTTGTTTTCTTGAGTACATTGAGTTGAAATTATTTACCCTAAACACTTGAGAGAAACACTGTTAGTGCATCTGTGAGGTTATGTTATTTTTGAATCACCTCTTGAGCTGAGTAATCATTTTGCTGTGTATTGAATTGCTTGGATGATTTCTGTAAGTATCTGCTTTATTTGATTTTGTGTTGGATAATTGTCTACTTCTTTTCTCTTTCCAGATTTCTTGAGAACTGTGTAAATTTTGTGTATTTTTTTTTCTTGTGAGCCTTTATTTTCTGTATGTTGCAATTATGTCACGTCCTTTGATGTCCTTTGAATTATTCCCTGATTTGTGTCTTGATTTTGCCCAGGAGTGCAAAAGACTAAGTGTGGTCTATTTTGATGAGTAGATATTTTCTACACTTCACTTAGTTTATTGTGCTAGAATTAATCAGGAAATTGTGCTTAATTGTCCAGTATTTTCCCATTTTCACTAATTGTGTTAAATTTGATCAGAAATTCTTATTTTAACTAATTTGAATTATCTGAGCTAATTATTTTACAAGGAAAATTTGGAAATAGAAATTAGGACATTTGAAGGTTAAATGAGAAATGGAAATTGAGCCCAATGCATCTCAGCTATTTCAATTTTCGCTGGTTGCTGCGTGAATTTTGTGTCAACTTGTTTGTCTTCGTTTGAGTTCAATTCTTATCCGTTTTCCATGCAATTTTTTTTCATAGTTTCGTCTAGATGTCTATTTTCACGTATAGTTTTTATTTTGTTCAAATTCATTATGTGTTGTTCCCAGTATTTTTTTTACTCCCCTATGTCAGTTTAGTGTACACTGTTTGAGTGACTCCTAATCTGTTTGGATTTGCTTGTTGTTTGGTACTTGTGGTGACTAGGAATTGATAATTGGACAATGCTAAGACCTCCCAACACTCTTAAGAAATACGTTTTGGAGGAAGCACAAAGCCACCACATTAAGTAAAGCTCACGGTTTTGGACAGTTCATTGTGTCAAGCATTGCACGTGGCCCCTCTTTTGTCTTATTTTGGCTAAATTAATTGAAGAATGAAGGAAGAGATGGACTACCACATTTTTCTTAAACAAATGCCACGGCTTTTGCAGCCACACAAAGATAATATTCTTTCTTTAAGAATAATACACATGAAAAGAGATGGGGCCACCACGTTGAAGAATGGCTCATGGTTTGGCAAAGTTCACGTGGAGTTCCAAAGTGCTGAAATTTATTTAATTAATATTATCAAGGGAATGGTTTCGTGGCCCATGCATTTACTTTGGCTAGGTGCAGGTTTTAGTGTTTTTCCACTACACAAATTCTTCAATTAATAAAAAAAAGCACACGGCCCCATATCAATAATTTATTTTGGCAAAGCATTCACGGTTTCTTTAGCTTGGTGACATCTCAAATCTAAAAGAGAAACATAGAAGCAATGGCATGGCCCACATGGAAAGGAGAATGTTTTGGATTTTCAAATGGTAAATGGTGTGTTGCGGAACGTTGCAGTTTTTATTCTTCAATAAAAAGAAGCTCACGGTTTCGTTGATTGTGAGAGGCAAGCCAGCACCATCCGTGCACAATTCTTTCTTTCTTTTAAAGTGAGTAGCTAGACGTGTAAAAGGGGAGCTGTCACCGCAAGGCAACACCACACACACTGATTGATCCTGTACTTGGAAGGTGCTGCACGATGCTTCATAGATAGAAGCCAACACACGTCCTGTTGGAGCAAGAAGGAGGGAGCTGCACGTTCACACCTTGGAGAAGATAAGGATGGATACTACTGCTGGAAGCAAAGGAGGAAGCGTTGGCAGAAGCTGAGTTTGAAGAAGAAGGAGCTCTCGGTCCTCTACTCCAGCAGCAAGCTTAGCAAATAGAAGCAAAGAAAAAGGTGTCTCTCATGGTGGTTGAAGAAGAGAAAGCAGCTGCCAACTTTGGAGAGGGGAGCATGTTTTAATTTTGGAAGAGAGGTGCACGGGAATTGAGCTGGAGGCACGGCTGGAAGCATGGAAGAGACTCATTGTCCAGCCACCGTGAAGGGAGAAGGAGATGTGGAATGGTCCAGCATGCACAGAGGAAGCTACATCATTTTGGAGTGGGAGCCACGTTGCAAAGAATTTCCGTGAAAGAGGAAGAAACAAGGTTCATGGACAAGACATGGAAGGCCCCCTTTTTGGCACACTAGCAATTAATTGAAAAGCTTGCTACAATATTCAACATTTGACAACACTAGCAGCCAAGAACACAAGCACACATCACACGGCTTTGCAGGAAAAAAATTGGTGCAACTTTGGAAGCACACTGCTGGCTGGAAGGAAGCACGTTGGAGGAAGGCAGCAAGCACAATGTCATGGCCTGATGCACACAAACACACGGCAGAAGGCATGGGAGAGACATTAAGTGGATGATGGTCTTTAAGAAGGGGGAGTTCCAGACAGCAGAGGAGAGGTTCCAGAGGCCAGAGAGTTACGGCCTGGGAGAGGTCTCTCTTCCAGGAGTCCCAAAAGCAGTAGAGGAGGCCCTAGTAATGTGATTTCCAGTAGTTAGTATGTAGTTTTTCTACCAGAATGTAATGAACAGTAGTGTAGGAAAGTGTAATACAGCCGTGTAGTGAGGAGAGAATGCAAAGAGTGCTGGACAGTGGATGGCTGGGACCGAGAAAGTGCTGGAACAGATAAGGGAGAATCACACAGAATGGAAGGATACGGTTGAGAACAACACTGCACGTTAGGTTTTTCATTTTTATTTTCTTTTGTGTAATAAATTCATGTCCAATTTAAATTCAAAGTTTGGGTTGATTTACTGTTTCTGAAATTTAAATTATGTTTTACTGTTTCTGTTTTACTGCTGTAATTTAATTTCTACTGTATTTTAATTTCTGTATTACATTTTTATGCAATTTAATTTCTGCTGCTGTTTATCTTTTGCATGTTGATTAATTCTGTTCTCTGTATTTTACTGCAGTAATTTTGATTTCATTTTTTTTTTACTGTTTTCTACAATTTACTATTTTCTGTATTTATTATTTTTTGTATTTCAGTTTTCTGTATTTGCTTTTACTGTTTTCCTGATTCTGTATTTACTGTTTTTACTACAATTATGTGCTGCTGTAATTTCATTTTCCAAAAAAAAAATTACTATTTTCTGTTTTTACTGTTTTCTGTATTTTGTTTTTTTTGTATTTCGTTTTTACTCTTCCAGGATTATTTTTTACTATTTTACCTTGTTGTATTTTCGTTTTTACTGTAGCAAAATCGTTTTTACTGTTTTGATTTCGTTTTAATGTTTTAATTTCATTTTTACCGTGTAGTTTTTACAGTATGTTTTTACTGATGTTTTTACTTTTGTGTTTAACATTTTACATTTAGTGTTCCCACGTTAATTTTGTTTTGATATCTTTTACCGTTCGGTTTTTAATGTTTTGAATGTTACTTCACTGTTTTCACGTTTGCTGTTTTAAAGTTAAATTTCAGTTTAATTTAATTTTACCGCATCAAAACAACAAAACCATCAAACCCCCCCTTCGTGTTTGAAATCTAAGACTGAACCGACACAAAAATTGGTCCTTGAGAGACGACCTAGGAGTCACTTCCTAGTAATATACTGCATTCATTATTGCACATAAAATTTGTATGACCGCGACAGTCGTATCAGCGTGCTTTGAATCAGGTCGTCCCATGACCGGTGGGCTGACCAGTATGTTTTTTACCTCGTTGAAGGCTTGCTCACACTAGTCATCCCAATCAGTACCTGCACTTTTCTTCATGATTCTTACGATAGGCTTTATTTGCTCGGCCAGCTTTGGAATAAAGCGCGACAACGAAGTCAATCGTCCTACCAACCTCTGAACCTCCTTCAAATTCTGAGGACTCCTCATCTAAAGTATCACCTTTATTCCTCTGGTTGTTAGCAAGAAACCTAAAAATTTTCCCACCGGTACCTCAAAAGTGCACTTGGCCGAATTAAGGCGCATATCATACTTTCGCACTTGATTAAAAACTTCTGCAAGGTCCCTCACATGATCTTCTACTGAACAGCTTCTTACCACCATGTCGTCCACATAGACCTCCATGCATCTACCTATTTGACTAGAAAGACCTTATCCATCAACCGTTGGTAGGTAGCCCCCGCATTCTTCAAACCGAACGGCATAACCTCATAACAATAGTTAGACCGCTCGGTGATGAAGGTCGTCTTATCGCTATCTGGAGGAAACATAGGAATTTGATTGTATCCCGAATATGCATCTTGGAAACTTAACACTTGGAACCCCGAAGCCCCATCCACTAACGCATCAATACTTGGTAGCGGATAGGAGTCCTTAGAGCAAACTTTGTTCAGGTCCGTGAAGTCCGTGCACATTCTCCACTGCCCGTTCGACTTTTTCACCATCACAATGTTTGTCAGCCACGTTGTGTACTTGATCTCACGGATGAAGTTTGCTTCCAATAATTTTTTTACCTCAACTGCCACCGCTAGTCTCTTTTCTTCCCCCAATCTTCTCTTCTTCTGAGCCACCGGTCGGGCCTCCTTAAACAATGTCAACTTATGCGACATAATCTTTGGGTGGATTCTTGGCATATCAGTTGTAGTCCAGACAAACAAATCCTTGTTTTTCTTCAACTCTGCCCCTATTGACCTGGTTTTCTCCTCCTCCAACTCACTTCCAATGGTAGTAACCTGTTCCTCCATGCGCCCAAGGCTGAAAGGCCTTGTTTCTCCCATTGGTTCCATCCGATCATCTATATTAGTTCTCGAGTCTAGATCTGCCATGGCTACCTCCGACCGTCTTCTCCTTTGCTCGTTTGGTGGATCAGATGAGGATGGTTGAACCTTCAGCCCTACCCCATAACATTCTCTAGCAATTCTCTAATCGGACCGAACAGTGCAAATGGTCCCCCTATCTGATGGAAATTTAAATATGAGGTGGGGCATGGAAACAATCGCCCCGAATGCATTTAAGCACGGTCGGCCCAACAACACATTGTACGATGTGTTTGCTTCTACCAGCAAAAACCTGGTCTTCAACTCTTTATTTCGCTCGGTTCTAAAGCAAGTTCTTAGGTCTACATATCCTCTTGTATCCATCCTTTCCCCCGAAAATCCTACTATCTGCTTGTTATATGGGGCTATCAGATCCCGGATATGTCCATCTGTTGGAATGTCTTCTAGTAAAGAATATTAATAGAACTTCCTTGATCCACCAACACCTTTCTATGTTGTACCAAGCAATAACAGTTGTTATTACCATCGGATCGTCTTGATCAAGATCAGGAGCATGAAAATCTTCATCGATGAACGTGATTGGCGGCATGGAGCGCTTCCTCACATCTACACGATGAAATCTTTTTAACTCCCTCATGTTTTTCTTCCTAGCCGACGCCGATGACCCTGTAGCAAAACCTCCAGAGATAGTATTTATCATGCCACTCAATGATCGGTCATGGCTGCGACTTCTACTCCGCCTGCGATCTGGGCGTCTATCATCTCTTCTATCATTTCGGTCCACCCTTGCCCTCCTGGGTGGACTTCTTGTCTTCCGTTCCTCCTTAACAAACTTTTTCAGGTGACCCGCCCAGATCAGCTCCTCCACTTTATCTCTCAACACCGTGCAGTCTTCGGTGTTATGCCCTATGTTTAGATGATAGGTCCAATGTTTAGTCCCGTCGGCTTTGGATGATGACCGAGAAGGTCTTAAACGAATGAGATCTACACTCAGGGCTTCTTCCAAAACTCTAGCCCTTGGCATATTTAACGGGGTGTACTTTTCAAATCTAACCCCTTTCGGATCATCTCTGTACTTCTGGCCCTTTGGCCGTTCACAAGGTACAAACGGTTTTTTGCCTTTCTTCTTCCATGTCCTGAAGTCGAGTTTTGGTTCCTGTTGTCGCCTCTAAACAGCCCTCATCTCTTCTATTCTGATGAACCGAGCAGCTCTCTCTTGTAATTCATCCAGGGTTAACGGGGGTTCCGCAAACAGATTGTCGGCGAAAGGGGAAGGCCTCAACGTGGTGGCCAGAGTGCTAATGGTAAACTTCTTGCCTACTCCCCTTACTTGTCGAGCGGTCCTATTGAATCGGTCCATGAAGTCTCTAAGACTTTCTCCCTTCTCTTGCTTTATATTCGTCAACTCCAAATATGTCAAATTGTGAGCTCTACCAGCAGAAAAATGCCTTTCAAACATGTCTCTCAAGGTGGCAAAATTACTTATGGTTTGAGGTCTGAGTGAATGGAACCATGCTAACGCTTCCCCCTTTATCGATAAGGAAAAAACTCTGCACCACACATTCTCACTTGGGGACTAAATGGTCATGGCATCTACGAAAGATCTCAAATGCTCCTCCAAATCACCTGACCCATCATACTTTTCCAAGATCGGGAATGCCCTCTCCGGAATTTGTTCAACCATACTGCCGTCGTGAACGGATGCAAAGCTCTCGCACGGCCGGCTTGGACCGGACGGTTTGCGGCCCGGTGCGAGCCAGCCTCATTCTGCTCCTCCCCGTGGTAATGACTGTCATTGGTAGAATCTGTGTCCTCTTTTGAGTCCGGCTCCGTTTCCGGCATCTCTACGATAGGCGATGTTGCGACACGTGCTGAAGATTGGCGGTTAGCTTGCGCCTCTCTAGCCGCATCATGCTCGCCCCTAAGGGTTTCAATCTCTGCCTGCATTGCCTCCATCCTTCTTCTCATTTCCTGCATAAACGCTGTCGGGTCCTGCTCAATCCTTATGGCCTCGATAGGCTGTCTTCAAAAATCCTTGGCCCCACGGTGGGCGCCAAAATGTTTCTGTTGAAAGGGACCGAGGGAAACTCCTGCTGCTACCGCTCGGGAACGCTCCTCCTTCACCGATCGGTCGTTCTCTCTTCTGTCTTACCTCCTGACTCTTCCTCTCTCAATGCCGAAGTGGGGTGACCTGTAGGAAACACTCCGACGCTCAAGTCATAATTTATCTCCGCAAGTATAGTGAAAATCAGAAAATCAGACTTTTACCTTCTCAATCGATTGTTGTTTATATGGTTTCAAGGAATATTATTCATTAATTTACCTCTTAATGACGATCAATGCTCACCTTAACTGTTCGACAATGACCGTTACCTCATTAATTATGCATTTATGGACATTCAAAAGTTGTCTCCAGCCAACGGCTGAAGAGTTCACGAGTATTACCCTGGCGTCCGTTCGGGACTGATCGACTTCCATCGTCTCCTGACGTTCGACCGGAAATGATCAGACAAACCTACTCGGTATTGGTTAAGCATGTCCGGTCGGTCTATCTTATTCGATAGTAACAAATGGTAATATAGGAAAAAGAAAAGGTTTAAGCATATGTTTATAAATGAACAATGAGCAAGTGGTGTAGGTATAATCCATTTCGGACACCATTTTCTGCATTAATAAAGTTACTGTTATTAGCTTTCAAATCTTTCTCCATTTAAGGTGAAAAAGAAGAATATACACTGATAATGAAGTTACCCTCCTTAGCTTTCACATCTTTTTTCAGTTCAGTGACGCCAAAATAAGAATAAACTCCTTGAGTTGCATAGACAACTCCAAGCACATTCTTGAGAAACGTGTTTGAAATTTGCGATCTCTCCAAAGTGTCTTTCTTTGCTTCCTTTTTTTGTCATTATTTTTCTTATGAGTACAGATTGTTTCTGACGGTATTGCTGATAGTATTTGAGAAAGTTGATTGTTGAGTTTAACCATTGCATAGGTTTATTTGGTGGAAGATAGACACAGTCAGCAATTGTGCTTTTTGATATTGGAATGCGGTGTCTTCCAAGACCGCGTGCATCACTTTTTGGGCACTGTCTGTCGTGTTACTTTTATTCATTTGGTTTACATGTGGCTCTTGCTTTCCTTCACTTCTGCCTTTGCTTCCCTCTCAACTCATGAGTTAAAAAAACTAAATTAAAAGTCTAATTTAATCTTTATTTTAGTTCATTTTTTTGAATGCAGTCTTAATTTAATTTTACTCAATTCAGTTATTTTTCTAAAACAATGTCTAAATAAATAATCAGATAATAGACTGTATAGGTCACTTATTAATTTGTAATTTTTTAAACTTTTTTTACTTAAAAATATCTTATTAAATTAGTATTATGTTACTGGTATTATTACGTATCAGGCTTAATTTTTTATAATAGAATAATTTTTTTTTCAAATTGAGATTAAAATTTAATTTTTTTATATAAATATTATATTGATTTTTAGGTTAAACTTCTTAATTGATTTTGACTATAAAAATCACATTAAGTATTAAATAGTTTATATTATTTTTAATCTATTAAAATTTTAAATTAATAGTGTTTGTCTATGTAAGAACTAAAAATTTTAAAGATTTTGAAGTGGAAAGGTATGTGAAAATAATGGAACCAAATGATTTATATTAAAATAATATTATTATATAAAGCAAAATTTCAAATGTTCGTCCCATTTTCTGATACAACCATTTCTCTCCAAATCTTCTTTTCTCTTCTTTTCTCTCCCTTCTCTCTAAAAATCTCTCATCTTACTTCATCTTATATTCAATCACACCGAGCTTAAGTAATCTTGGAGTCAAAAACATCATTTTCCATCGATCAAAGTCTTGTTTAGAGTTGGTATGTCTCGATTTCTTGAGCTCTTGTGAGATTCTGAAACTTTTTGACACATGCAATGCAATGCAAGCCAAGTTTCTGGTTGCATGCATTCATTAGCTTCCTCTTCCCATTTTTAATCACATTTCTGGTCTTTTTGTGGTCTATCCTCATCAATCAGTGAGCCATAGATGTTCTTGGGATTTTCTAAAAGTGTGAGCAAATTTCTGGAAGGGTAGAAGATTCTCGTTCGGTTAAGAGGTAAGGGAAGCTAGTTAATTTAAGGCTTAATAACTCTTTTGGTCCCTCAAAAAAAGGGGAATGTTCAGAATTGTCCTACCTTTTTTAAAATGTTCAAAACGGTCCCAAATTTTGAAAAAACTGGTCAACTTAATCCTTTTTGGCTACGATATCAAATTTTTAACGGTACAGCTGCCACCCTAGACAAAAGTTAATGACGTGTACAGTTTGTCTGACTGCGTGGCAACCCTAATTCCCAAGCCCTAGCTTCCTTGTGCCGCCAGCACCATTGGCAACCGTAGGCCGCCGTCAGCTACCCTGCCATCTTGCCGCAACCTCGCCTCACGTTTCAGGCTCCCTAAAGTCGTGATTTAGAAACCATGGTTACACAATCAGGATTACAATTTGAATATGGAATCTCCGTCTAGATTTCTTTTCTTGTAGGTGCTCGCGGTTTGCGAAGGTGGAGAAACCATGGTGTGCAGGTTGCGATCTGGAGGTGCGGCGTGATGGTTCTACTGTGCGAAGAAGATGATGAACATTAGCCATGGTGGGTTTCTATCGTAGTGGGAGATGGCGTGATTTAGGACTGGTGGAGGCGCTCATAGTTAGCTCAAGGTTGGGCGAAACTCACGAGGAGATGAATTGAAGAGTTGTAGCGGTGATTTAGGTTTCGAAAGATTTTTGGAATTGGTGATTTCTCCGTTTGGGTTTCTACATGCGAGAGAGTGCTCTTACAATGGTCATGGTGGATGGCGGTTCTTGCAGCTCTACGGCAACCTGAAAAGTGTCTCATGGTGGAGATGAATTGAGGAAGATGCTGAAGATGATGATGGAGGACTCGCAACTTTGGCGTTCACGTTCTGTACTGGTGACGGTGGTGGCTACCGACAGCGACGCTGGTGTTGGGTGATGACGAGGTTGTGGCAAGACGGCAGGGTGGCTGATGGCGGCCTAGAGTTGCCCATGTTGCTGGCGGCACAAGGAAGCTAGGGTTTGGGAATTAGGGTTGTCACGCAGTCAGATAAACTAGACACGTCATTAACTTTTTTTCCAGGATGGCAGCTGTATCGTTAGAAATTTAACGCCGTAACCAAAAAGGATTAAGTTGACCAATTTTTTTAAACGTTGGGATCGTTTTGAACATTTTAAAAAAGGTAGGACAATTATGAACATTCCCCCTCTTTCGAGAGACTAAAAGAGGTATTAAGCCTTAATTTAATTGAGTTTCTATGTATGAAATTACTGTTTGGATGGTTACATATGTGTAACTTGAATGTTTGATTGAATTGTGTTGAATATGTTAATGCTAGAACCTGTGAATTAGTTGGAGTTTCTCTGCATAAGTGTTCGATCTGTTCTAATCTTAAGAAAGTGGGTATACGAATATGATAGTTTGGGGTTGGGAGTGAAATCTGGTATAGGACTCTTTGGGATGATGTTAGAACGATTTTAGGTACCTCTGGATAGGCTTAAAATGGTATATGAATCATGTTTGGAGGATTAGAAGTTGGGAAGTGGTAGGAATTGGTGAATATAATGGTTGATCATAATTCTGCAGCTATTCTACAGAATTATGCAGATCGCCGAGTGTCATTCATTGACCGTTTGACTTTCTTTTTGTGTTCGGTCTTAACTGAGTTCTACTTTTGTAGAGCTTTTCAGTTAATGACCGATCGGTCTAGTACTCGTATTCTATGTTAGTCATGATCATTCTTAGTAAGGTGTGTGGTCTCTTAGTAGCGATCAGTCTTCATGGGTTATGTTAGTAGCGATCGGTCTTAGTGGGTGTGTGGTCTCTTAGTAGCGATCGGTCTTAGTGGGTTGTGTGGTCTCTTAGTAGCGATCAATCTTAGTGGGTTGTGTGTTCTCTTAGTAGAAATCGGTCTTAATGGGTTGTGTGGTCTCTTAGTAGCGCTCATTCTTGTACTAGTGCTCGACCTCGTACTTGTATTCGGTCTTAAATGCGTTCGGCCTAAGTTATAGGTGCTCAGCCTAAGCCATAAGCGTTCGGTCTAAACTTAGTATTTGGACTAGTGATAGTATTCGGTCATGATGTGGTACTCATAATCCTCTAGTTGTCGATCATTAATAGCGCTCGATTTTCTCTTCAACTGTATCTATTATTGACCGTTCGGTCTCGAACATTCACAGGGTGTTTGGTCTTGTTCTTCTATGTTGGTGATTTTTGTTTGATTTATATTCATAGTTATTCCAGTGTGTTGTTTTAATTAATTGATCCAATTGCTTTGATGGCTTATGTATGCATTATCATAATGGGTTAAAAAGAAAAAGAATGGTATGATAATTGTAATATGAATGTGAAAGAGAATTCCAAGGAGGAATGTCTCAATGATTTGGTATCAAGGTGGTGGTAAAGTATGAATATGGACAGCGAAATCCACGGCGTTCATCCTGACATTATAATGATGACCAAGTCTCAAGTAGAGATGAGTAAGTCATGTCGTGAGAATAGCAGGAGGTCCTAGCCTATAGGGTCTTAGGTAGGGCTGGGCAAAAATAACTAATCTATATTGTACTGTAGTTAATTGTATTATATTATACTAAAAATAACTTATCCAATTTTACTAAAACTTAAATATATTATTTTATGGTTCAGTTTTTAAAAACTGAACTTATAAGATTTTCAGTTCAGTTAACTGTTAGAACTGTTATCCATCCCTCTTTCATTTTCAATTATTCCTAAAACATGCCCTAGCTCGCGTTGTCCGCCGTGAGAGAGAGCTTCAGCAAAATCTCGCATTGTTCACTGTGACACCGTTAGCGAAGAAGAGCTTCAACGAAATCTCACAGTGATCCTATCGTGACTCTGCCCTAGCTTGCGTTTCAACGTTGTCGTCGAAAGAGAGCTCCAAAGATCATGCGCGACCGCTGCCACCGTGACCCTGTCGACCAAGGAGAGTTCCACCGCGGCCTCTACCTCTCTATGTTGTGTCTCTGCCTGTGCTATTGTACTTTCCTTAAACCAATCTTTTATGAATTTTTGTTAATGCACATTTGATACTATTCAATTCCATGTTATGATTTTTTTTCTTATATGATTCTCTTAAACTAAGATTGATTGGTGTGTGAACCATTTTAATCTTTCATATATGATCCAAGTATTTTCTGAGTTGCCAAGAAGGGATATCAATTTCATACAGCATAACAGTCAATTGGGTTGGAAACTGTGAGTGGCATTGCTCCATTATTTGATTTTTCTACTTTAAGCCTTATTTTCTACATTTTCTACGCAGGACTGTTAACTATGAGTTTCATATTTATTTTTTCTCTTTGTTTTCTTAACGAATTTGTTATTTCTTTGTGAATAAATGTTTTTTATGAAGCCAAATGTGAGAACTTTTTAGAAGGAATTTTTTTTTCACCTTTAATGTTCTTATGCTTAATAGGGTCATATTAATATTAAGTTTTCTGCTTATTTTCACCCTTTCTATGGTTAATAAGTGATAGAAAGGAGTGAAGTATATTAAAGCAGGCTTTATTCTTCTTCTTCTTATGGTTACTACTGTTATGTAATTTTTTTTACCCTTTTTCAACAAATTTGTTGCTCTTCTGCTATAAAAGGTTCTATACAAAAGCAGATGTGACAATCGACTTAATGAGGTCATAAAAAGAATATCAGCTGATAAACATGAGGTATCTTTCTTTAAAATTGAATGTGTTATTTATTACCTCAGTAATCATAACATTTATTATTTGCTCAAAATATTAATTTCAGGTTGAGGTTCTAGCAAAGAAATATGAATATAAATATAGGCAAGTAGGAGATTTATCATCCAAATTAACTACTGAGGAAGCCACATTTTGTGACAAACAAGTGCAATGAAATCTGACTTTTTCTTCAATTGATCGGTTATAAGCATATGTACTAAATGGTTTGTTTTCTTTTGCTTGTTATGCTTCATTGCTGTCTATTAGAGATATTGATGCAAAACCATTATTCAACGGGATGTTAGTTTTCTGTCTTTTGTATCTTGTACAGTTTAGTGCCTATATGTACTAGGCTTGTATTCTCTGTTTCTAGTCAAGTGAAATAATATACAAGATCAGTCTTTGTTTATCTTCTTATCTTCTCTTCATACCGTTTTCTGATATGGTATCAAGGGCTAGAATTTGATCTGCAATGGTCAATTCAATCTCACACCTATCCGCTTCCCAGTTTTTTATGAATTCCATAGCAGAAAAACTTGATGATTCCAGTTTAAGGCCTTATTTGCATTCATAATTTTATTCTTCTAGCTGATTTTTCTAGTTATCTCTCATGTGATTTACTTTCGTTTCACCTTAGATACTTGATCAAATTCTTAGTTAAGGTTTTAATTTCATTTTATAGGTTTCAATACTTGGAAGCTGGTTTAGTTTAGATAGATGATTCTGATAGTTGATAAAATAGGTTTTAAGATGTGCTTTTAGATTTTATGCTTGAATTTCTTAGATGATTTTGATAGTTGATAACCTGCACTTCTTCATATATTTTTAGTTTTAAAAGATTAAACCATTAAATCATAGATAGTAATTTCAACTCTTAATTAATGTAGTGACGTGAATGTCAGAAACGGTAGAAACCCTCACACCAAATACTTCTAGAATGGATCATTTACCTTCTTGTATCGATTCATCGTCAACTGAGAATAGTAAAGGTCGATCAGATGTGTGGGGACATTTTACTAAACAAGAACCTTATTTTGAGAAGAAGGCTAAATGCAATTATTGTGGTGATTTGATTAAATATTTGGGTGGAACAAGTGGCATGAGGAATCATTTGAAGAGATGCAATGAAAATCCTAATAGAGAAGCATTCAAAAGGCAAAAGCTTTTATCATCAACTACAGAAGTTAGTGTTAGCCCTTCACCAATTATTTCTAAATTTGACCAAAAGGCATCTCGAATGAAGTTGGTGAAGATGTTTGTGAAGTTCGAGCTTCCTTTTCGATTTGTGGAAAATGAGGACTTCCGTGACTTTGTATGGTCCTTGCAACCACGATTTGAAGTCCCATCCCGCACTACATTGAGGCGTGAAATATGGGAACTCTATGAAGAGGAAAAAGCAAAGTTGAAAATGTTTCTGTCAAAGCAGTGTGAGAGGGTTTGTTTAACTACAGACACATGGACTTCAATCCAAAACCTAAATTACATGAGTTTAATAGCTCACTTTATTGATAAAGATTGGAAACTTCAAAAGAAAATTTTAAACTTTTCTCAAACAACGGGACATTCAGGGGATCTCATTGCTAAACATGTTGAGGCTTGTTTGAATAATTGGGAGTTGAAGCGAGTCCTTAGTATCACCGTGGATAATGCTACGACAAATGATGTTGGGGTCTAGTACCTCAAAAGAAGGATGTTATCATGGAATTGTCTTGTATTAAATGGAGAATATGTTCATATGCGTTGTTGTGCTCATATATTGAGTTTGATTGTGAAGGAGGGCTTAAAAGAGATCAAAGATTCGATTTCAAAAATTCGAAGTGCAGGTAATATGTGAAATCTTCTCCCGCTAGATTTGCTAGATTCAAGGCATTTGTTGAACAAGAGGGAATTTCTTATAAAGGTATTGTTTGTCTTGGTGTTGAAACCAGGTGGAATTCAACTTACTTAATGTTAGAGGCAAGCTTGAAGTACAAAGATGTCTTTGTCTTGCTAGATATGCAAGATAAGAAATTTGGTATTGAAATGGCCAAAAGTAATGGTGGTGTGCCATTAGAAGAGGATTGGGAATATGCGAGGTCTATTCTACCATTTTTAAAGATGTTTTATGACTCTACCCTACGCATTTCTGGTTCTTCTTACGTCACCAATCATATGTATATGAAGGAGGTGTTTGGAATTGGTAAAAGGATTCGACAATATTCTGATAGTAGTGATGTGAGCATAAAATTGATGGCAATGAGGATGAAGGGCAAGTATGAAAAATATTGGGGAAATCCTAATAGAATTAATATTTTATTATTGATTGTTGTTGTGCTTGACCCTAGGAGTAAGTTGGATTTTGTTAATTACTTCATTGACTACCTATTTGAATCTAGTATGGCTAGTGGATTGAAATTAAAATTATTGTCATCCTTAAAATCACTTTCTGAACAATATCAGGTATTTAGGAAGGTTCTCAAAGTAGCCAACAAGAATCTCAACTAGATGATGATGATGATGATCCTCATGGCATGAGTTTCTACCTAAGAGCTACAGGACGTAGATTTGATTACATATCAAAGCTTGATAAATATTTGAGAGAGAATCCTGAACCTTATATAAAGTCAGTTGAGTTTGATATTTTACATTGGTGGAAAGTCAACTCAACTAGATTTCCTATCCTTGCGAACATGGCTCGAGAGGTGTTAGCCATTCCTATCTCTACCGTAGCATCAGAGTGTGCATTCAGTACAGGAGGAAGAGTGGTTAGTCCTTATCGTAGTTGCCTAACGCCTAAAATAGTTGCCTAACGCCTAAAGATTGGTTAAAAGGAACACCTTTCTCTATACTTTTTGATGAGGATCTTAAAGAACTTGATGAATTTAAGCAAGGTGAGATTATATGACAAACTTATATATTTTTTAATTTATATTTTAAGTGTTAAAAAATTATGAAATATTTTATTTTATTTTTGTAGAGATAACCTCTCAAGATGAAGTGGGACCTTCAAGTGCTGCTATTAATTTGGATGATTGAAGTTTTGCAACAATTTGTTAGTTATCTAAAGTACATGTGGGTAAGACTATAACCTTAATGCATTGTTTTTCATGTTGTTTTGTCTTGGAGACGGTACACAAATGCTTAATAGTGGCTTTTCAAATTACTATTTTTAATGTTAATTTCAATGTTGTGCTACATGATGATTCAAATTACTTATATCTAAATATATTTTTCAATGAGTTACTTCAGATTGTTGCTCAGTTTATGTTTGCTTTAATAACTAACAATTCATAGGATTTAACATTCCTTCACTGTTTGGTTTTCATATTTGATGCTTTTGTTCCAAAAGAAAGTCCTAGAAATCTGGAGACTTGCATTGAATTTGATTTACAAAACTCGTGTATTATCCAAATGTGTTATTTAATTTTTTGCATGAGTATGGACATGCTGGTATGCTACTACTCAATGTAGTGTCTTGTGTTCTTTTATTGAGGTTAATCAGGTTATATTAACATGTTACAGTTTGAGAATGAGACATTCTAATCCTTTACTTCATTTCCATACTAGTACACAGGCATGTGTGTGACACTGAATGTGTCAAATCAGCACTGTAAATAATGTTAACTAGTGAGGTGAGATTTTTGGCTAACATGACAAATGGGAGCCGATTTTAGTGCCTTTTTTGAGTTCTGTTAATTCCACGCTAAGTTAAGGTGTTACAATTCAAAGACCAAAATGATGGTTTTCTCTTTCAGTTGTATGGAGATGTCTGTTGTGTGACAGCATATCAAGTCTGCTTGATTCTTCAGATAATGTGATGATTATTTACATCAAGTCTATGGTTGAAGATGATGACAAGGAAGGGGTTGCTCAAGCATGCACTAGTCTGGCTGATATCATCATAGATTATGGTTTTGCAACTCTTGAGCCTTGTAAGCATATAATTATTTTACCAATTTGTAAGAATCATTTTGCTGGTGAACTGATGCTAATGTTGAGATTTCTATACTTTCAGACTTGGCACAACTTGTTGATGCAACTTCATTGTTGCTTCGAGATCAATCTGCTTGTCAATAGAGTCAGACAGTGAAATTGATGATGTTGATAGTGCACATGATGAAGTGTTGATTAATGGAGTGTATGATATTCTGTCGGCATTTGCAAAGTCCATGGGTGTTTTAAATTAGTACAATTCAGTTTAAAATTAGTATAATTAGTAGTTCAGTTCAGTTTAATATTAGTATAGTTAGTAGTTCAATTCAGTTTAAAATTAGTATAGTTAGTAGTTCAGTTCAGTTTAAAATTAGTGTAGTTAGTAGTTCAATTCAGTTTATATTGTAGTTTAGTACAATTTAGTACAGTACAGTTCAGTACAGTTTGATAAAACAAAAAACATTTCAGTTCAGTTTGTTTGAACTGTTTTACAATTCAGTTCAGTTTGTTTGAACTGTTTTACAGTTCAGTTCAGTTTAGACAAATTAGTTTTTAGTTCAGTACAGTTTTTAGTAGTGTAGTGCAGTTCAGTTCCATTTGCCCACCCCTAGTCTTAGGTGAGTTATAACGGATTAATCCCGGGTGGCAGCTGATGGTTTTCTAGTTACTACACCCTCGGGTGTACGAACGTCCTCAAGCTACATATTCATACAATCTGGATGGTAAAGTTAAGTGTTCGGTCATTGCCTGTAATGTATGGTCGGTCATGTATGCTTGAAATACTCTGTTGACACATGCTTATGTATTTGTTTAATTTACATGATTAGTGTAATCAATTAAATTACGTACTCTAGCTTACCCTTGCTTTTCTGTGGCCTGTCTTTGTGTGTTTGTTTCTCTTTTGCAATGATCACCTGAATGGTGTGAGCTTAGGAATACAACTTTTTCAGTTGGTTGATCGAAAGGTTGTTCGTAAAGCAGCGGTATAGGAGTATTTCGGTCTTCAGGTGAAGAATTTAGTTCTTCATAAAATTATAATTTTTGTTCTTTCTTTATCAATGTAATGTTTCATTTTAATAGTTTTATATTACTAAATTGGAATGTTACAGTCTACACTTCTAAAATTTTCATCTAATTTTAAATCAATTTTAACCCTAAATTATAAATATGTAATAAAAGTGTGAATGATATTGATATAGTATTTTGTGTTAGATTTTTTGAGGAAAAATATAAAAGAAATTTGACACCAATTAGATGTAAATCAAATATTACTTTCCATCTAAAATTTAATTTGCTTTCAATATAGTAAAAGATAAAACTAATTCATTTTAAAAAGAAAATTAGGACCGAATTAAAAAAAATTATGAATATAGAAACTGCAGTCACATGTGATGTGATATTAATACTAAAATGTGTCATTAACTCTGATGACACATGCAAGCTTAACACATGAATTCCATATTTTTAAAATTTAAAAATATATAAAATAATTAATTTTTTAAAATTAAAAAAATCACAAACTTACACGTTACATCTTTAATTATTTAAAAAAATTTTTAAAAAATTAAATTGAAAAAATAATAAGAAAAATTAAGATTTTATTAAAAAACTATTAAAACTGAATTGACAAATGAATGAAAATTAAAATTAAATTGTATTGTAATAAAAAAATTACATGTACCAAATTTGACTATCTATTTTTTAAAATATTTTAGTCATTAAAAAATAATTTTTAATTTATAAAAAAAATCGCATATGTTAAATATATTTTTAACTCAAATGAACTTTCTGTGGAAAAACACATTTGGAAAGTAGTTATCTTTTCATGATTTTAATGAATACTTCTGAAAATATAATAAAACACAATAGTTTTTATAATTCGGGAATATTTTTTTACTGAATACTTCTCACAAAAGAAAGCATAATTTATACTTTTCAAAATATTCGTATAAAAGTCTTTATTTTTTTAATTATACACGTAATAATATGACTGAGCCTATACAACATTAAAAAAGAGGTTGAAACTATAGCTTCCAAAATCTAGTAGTTAATTGAATCTTGTATATTTACTGAATTATACAAGAATTCACTTGAAAGTAATTGAAATTCAATGGAAAAGATGGTCATATTAATACTGTATAATTGATACCTTATTTAATATAACATTTTCATTTAATTATTTCACTTTAATTAAAAACAAAATTCCTAAAGACAAAGAAAACCGTCATTAATACTTGAGATTGAGATTTGAACAAGGCTAATCTTTAACAAAATATATAAATACATAGACATAATTATCATAAAAATGTAAAATTCAGCTAATCTCATTTTTGTATAATAGTAAAATATATTACCATATATTGTAACATGTGAGTGTGCAAACCTTGCAATCACGATTAGGACATTTTTTTTTTCCACAGAACCATTGTAAAACTTCCACGTGTCATGGACTTTGGCCATATAATAATAATTAATAAATAATGAAATGAATATGAAAATGAGAATTATATGGCTAGTTACACGTGGCAGCTTATAGAGCAAACGAAAAGGCATATATATATATATATATATATATATATACATATGTATTCACCAATACCACTCATAAGGTTTTTGGTCATTTCACTTTCACTATATATAATAATAACAATTTTCTTGGTGACTTTATGACTTTCTGAGTATCTACTTTCTTTTTTTAGAAAAGTATTTTAATGATAATGTCATCATGCTTACTTGATTTTTGAATTTTATGTCGCTTTTTGTGAATTTTTATTTGTGAAGTTATTTAGGGTTTACAAGAAACTGACATAATCCTTGGAAAAAAAAAGAGGCAAAAACGAATGTGGTGTCTGATATAAATTAGAGGTAACATTCAATTAGAAGTTATATAAATTCAATCTCTATATATTTGAGTTAAAGTTCAATGTAAGTGTGCATATTATTATTATCTTAACAATTTAATGCAACACGTAAGTTAAGGAAGATATTTTAGTTATCTTTAATTGAAGCTCTATATGAAACATATTAATTATAAGGTTAATTTTAACAAGTCCTTATTTCTATTTAGTTAAAGTTTCTTCTTTTTTTGCTGCTATGTTAAGTTATCCACAAAGAAACGATCAGGGTTATGTGAAAAGTGTACAAACGAAATGGCTATCTAAATTATTTCTTACACTATTTGCTATCCATTATAATTTGAAGTATTTCACTTCCTCATTTAATTTCTTTCTTTTGAGAAAATCAAGTTTAGTCAACTTTCTCTATTATTGATTGGATTTATTGAACTTACAGAAAAAATCTAGTCCCATTTTTCATTCAAAGAGACTGTCGTTGATATAAAAGTATAATTTATCAAATTTTATGATTTTTAATCAACTTCAGTCAGTAATGGAAAGCATGTTAGAAGAGAAAATTGCTTGCAGTTCTTAAAACACTGTAAAAAAAAAGGACACTCCTATTGGGTATTTTACCAAAAAAAGTTAATAGATGATGAAAAATATTAACAATTTATGAAAAGAATTTCATTATTATTCTACTTTAAAAGTGAGACATTAGAATGGTAACATTCTAAATAAATTTTAGTGTTTTGTTGACAAGTCTATTGGTTGACAAATTTAAAATATATGTCTTTATTATACTTAATCAGCATAAAAGTGGATTAATGGCATTTTATAATGAAACTTTCTATTTTGAATTTCCTGGATAGCATTTGCCCAAAAAAATTTACTTATAGTATGAAATACTCTCGGTAAAATGTTTATAAAATCACTGAAACTAATATTATTAAAACTTAACAATTTGTATGAGATTTTATTCTCTTAAGTACATTTTTAAGAAAATAAAGTTAATAAAAAATTTTAAATAATTTTTCAAGAATTTTATAGTATTTATTTTTCAAAAAGAATTCTTTACATTAAGAGTATACACGTATGTAATAATGAAATTATTCCACTTACAACCAAAATATATTTATAATTACAATTTATTCCATTTCACTTGGTTCAGACTCACAAAGTCTGGCTTCGACCCACATAATTCAGAATATGGAAAAAAATTCATAGAACCAAAAGACCTACATAAAAAAGATTCATAGTACTAAAATAGCCTCAAAAGTTCATGGATCATAACTAATTCACGCTAAGTAAATTGATCTAAGATCAAGATAAACAAAGTTGGATCGGATTTGGATTCACTTAGCTTTATCCTCAATGTAAGCCAACTCTATTAGACACTTCAAGTTGAGTTAGCCTAGATCGATTTTCAACGTGAGTTAACTTGCACCAACTTTTAGGTTGAATGGCTAATTTTGGCATTATTTGTCTTATCTTGACTTTGCTTTGAACTTTAGTTGGTTGACTCGTTTCCACTTTTGGCCTAAGCCAACTCCTCTCGACCTTTGGTCTAAGCCAACTCGTTTTGAACATCAACTAGGATTAACTTGTTTTGACCTTCAACTTAGGTTGATTTAACTCAACTATGGGTTTGGATTGATTTATCACGAATACGGGCATGGCCGATTTCATTTGACAATAGATTAAGCTGACTTGACTCGACCTTCAACTTCGATCAACTTGATTTGACCTTTGACTCGGAACAAATTGGCCTAAACTTTGGTTCGGACAAACTCAATTCAACCTTCACCCAAACTCCACTCAATTTTTGACATGGGTTGACTAGACTCAACTTTCGTCCTGGATCAACATTTAGCGTTGGTGACTCATCTTAATCATTGACCAAGGTTGACTCATCTTGACCTTTGGCCTGAGCAACCTTAGCTTGAATATGGGTCCAAGTTGATTGGATTTAATTATGGCCTAGACTGATTCAACTTGACTATGATCCCCAACTAAATTGACTCAACTTTAGATTGACTTGATTTGACATTTAGCTTAAGCTGACTTGGCCCAAACTTTAACCTAGGTTGATTCAATTTGACCTTTAATTTTATTTATAAGGCTTGACTTTTGTTTCGAGCTTACATGTCTCGACCTTTACCTTGGGCTAACCCATCTCGACCTTCAACCTTGACTTGTCTTGTATGAGATTTTGGCATGGTCAGTCCATATCAACCTCCTACCTAAGTTAATAGGTCTTAACCTTTAATTTAGGTTAACTCGTCTCGAATTTTGTACTAAACTATCTTGTCTCGACTTTCATCCCAACTTGATTTGAGTCGAACTTAAGTTTGTACTCACTCAATTTAACCTTTAATTCAAATTGACTTAGCTAGAACTTTGGTTTAAGAAGACTTAATTTTACTTTCAGCCACAACTTACTTCAAACTTAAGATACTATATTTAGAAGTTAATTGAATTCTTACAAACTCACTCTATTCATACTCCTAACCATTTTAAATGAGAAATTTAAAGGATGAATTTTATTTTTATAGAAGGAAATTTATTCAAGAATGAATTACAACTAATCAATTAGCCATGAATCAAATTTAAGCATTAAATTTTCTTTATGTATTTTTAATTGCTTTAAACCGTGCCTATGTATTAAAGTTCAAAACATAATCAAAGAAAAAAAAATTATATAAAGTAGGTGTCTATGTATTTTTGTTTTGAATAGTTAAATTTATATATCTTTTTTTAATAATCGTGTTCTTTTCATTAGTTTAAATAATTAAAAAGTAACACCGTTTTAGAAAGAAAAACACTTAATTTATTAGTATTGGTGATAATCATTGATAGCAATCGATTAGGTCGATGAGCTTCCTTCAACCTCTCCTTTTGGTTTGCTTTCAGTGTGTCATTTTCACTTTACCAGGTGCTTGTATAATGCTGCCACCAAAATAGTAAGTGTGCAATGCATCCAAAAAATTTATAAAATAATGTTCGTTTCAAAAACTTCATTTACAAACTATTTCTTGGTTTATACTTTGACAATACAATCAATGAAAAATATTTAACTAATTTCAAACCTAATTCAAATTTTTATATGTAATTTTTCTTATCAAATATTATCTCCTTTTTTCCTTCTTCCCCCTTTATCATAATCATCATCATCTCAACATCCTAAAAATAATATCATATTTACTTCTTAATATGCTTTTATTTTAATTTAATAATATATATGAATAAAAGTTAAACTTTCCTGGAGTACCAAAGGCTACCATATTGGAATCAATTCTTTCTTTTCCACAAGAAAATTATTTCTGTTCAAATTTTAGGGCATATATTTAAAATTGTTCTACAGGTGTATAAATGTAATAGCGAAGGAATAGAGAAAAGGGTTATATCATAACTAAGTTGGAATCCTATTTGCAAAAAAAAAAATTGAAGACAAATAGTATTTGTAGTAATTATTTTTTACGTTAATTAGGTAATAGTGTACCAACAAGCATTAATTAGTTCGGAAGCATTTTGTTTGCAAATATTTACTTTAAAATTGCTGCAATTATGAGTTATAACTGCATTACTTACATGTAAAAAAATATAATGATAAGGTAACTTTATACACACATGTTATTTATCATCCAAAATTATGTCAAAGGTATTTTTATCCTAAAGTTTAATACCCAATTTTGTCCCCAGTTTGGTTCAGAAATCTCAAGTTAGTCCCTTTTTAGAAATGTAAGTGTAATGGATCCTTACTTGTAATTATGTGAGTCTAATGAGTCCCTTCCGTTAAATAGAAGCAAGCAAACGGAGTTAGTGGGCTGATGATGTGGCAGTGGTCATTGGTGAGGTGTCAAGACGCAATTGTGTGCGTGCTTACGTGGTGTTAGAGTACCTGATTTTGAAATTGGGTTTTATTAGAAATTGGGGATAAAATGATTTGGGGGTGATTTGTTGCATATTAGGGCATTTTCGTGTGTGCGAAAGAAGACAGAGGCAGTGATCGCGGGAACCATTAACTTTAAGACAAAGCATTTGTGAGTGGACGACCATTGGTGGAGATCGTGTTGGTGGGGTAAATAACGAAAAGCGACTTTCGAAGGTGCGTTTATGGTAGGTTTTGTTCTGTGTTTGGTTGCTTTCGGTGTGGTCCCCCCAGAAGTTTTGATTTTTTTATGGTTTGTCTATGTTGTGTGCCCCATTGTCAGTGCATTTGCTTTGTTTCTGTTGCGACGTTGTCGTTGTGGTCCCTCTTTATAGTGTGTGGTACTGTGTTGTGGCATTTGCTTTATTTAATGTGATAAATGTGGTTTTGTTTTGTTTGATTTGTTTATGGTCTGTATAGTGGTATGTTTATGCTTTGTTTTTTGCTTAGATATGATTTGGGTTAAGGGTTAAGCATAGATTAACTGTGACCAATTTTATATTAGATAATATGGCCAACTCACACATTGAAGTCGTGTTTCACCATGGAGGGAAATTTGAGAATAATGGGACATTTGGATATCACTATGGTGAAACCACAACTATAAAAATAGACCCTGATCGATGGAGTTATTTTGAAATATTAAGCATTCTAAAGGAGATGGGTTATAGAAATGTAAAGGACTTATGGTATTCATTGGGTCGTGGTCCTGTATTAGAAGATTGTTTGGAACCTTTATTAGATGACAAGGGTGCTTGTCATCTGATCAATATTGCTATGTTGAATGGTGAAGCTCACCTTTATGTTATACATAGGGTGTGTGAACCTGAGTATCTTCTGCAGTTGGAATACTTTTTTGAACCCCAAATTGATAGACCTAGTGGTAAAGAACAACTTGAGAGAGAGAGTGCTGATTTGGAAGTTGATAGATCTAGTGGTGAAGGAGAAGTTGAGAGAGAGTGTGTTGATTTGCAAGTTGATAGACCTAGTGGTGAAGGAGAAGTTGAGAGAGAGAGTGCTGAAAAGGAAGTTGAGATAGAGATTGGTAAAGCAGATGTTGAGGCAGTGGGTGAAGCAGAGGTTCAGACAGTAGCACCTGAGGTAGAACCTGAATCAGAAGTTGATCCACAAATGATAGAAGTTGAGGTTGATGTAGTGGCTGATGTAAAGGCTATGGTAGAAGTTCAGATAGAGGCAGTGATTGATGTACAACCTGAGGTAGAACCTGAATCAGAAGTAGCCCCAGAAATGATTGAAGTTGAGGTTGATGTAGTGGGTGATGTAGAGGATGTCGTAGAATTACAATCAGAGGCAGTGGAGGATGTTGGTGTGGAGGCACAAGTTGAGGTAGAGGATGTTGGTGTGGAGGTAGAGAGTGATTCAAATGGTGAGGGAAATGGTGTGAATGTAGACGTGCAGTCTGATGTGGAGGGGCAGGCAGAAGTAAAGGGTGAGGTAGAGGGTAATGGAGTAGAAGCTGATGAGTATGATGTTAGAAGTTGGAATGGGTCCGAAGAGGATGTTTTGATTGACCATGGAGATGAAGTGGGATTTGATATATTTGAAGCTTAATGAAGTTGAATTTGGTGGACCTAGGGGTTTATCTGATAGTGATTGGGAATCCGACAGTTTGAACAGTGTTGTGGAAAGTGATAACACAGATGACGACAGGGATGACTATGGGGATTTTGGTGTTTTTTCATTGCCCAAAACTATGGAACAATATAAATGGGAAGTGGGCACGTACTTCAGTGACAAAAATTTTTTTACAGAAGCTATAAGATCCTATGGAGTAGAGAATGGTAGAAAATTAAAAGTTTATAAAAATGACAAAAGAAGAGTGTGTGTCAGATGTTGTGGGGAAAAAAGGAAATGTCCTTGGAATGCATATTGTGCATATAAGGCAGCTGAAAATACATGGCAGCTAAGGAAAATAGTAGACAACCACACTTGCAGTAGATAATTTAACATCCGTTTAATGACTTCAAAATGGTTGAGTGGGAGGTTAGAGAAGACTATGAAAGAGAATCCAAATATTAATCTGTATAACCTCCATAACAAAGTTTCTAAGAAGTGGAACATTGGTGTTTCTCGGTCCACAACCTGTAGGGCAAAAGTAATGGCTTTTAAACAAATAGAAGGTGATTTTAAAGAACAATATAGAAGAGTGTATGACTATGCCAATGAGTTGCTTCGGTCAAATCCTGGTTCAACTGTCAAAGTTCATGTTGAACCTAATGAGGACACTCCAATTTTCAAGAGACTATATGTGTGTTTGAAGGCCTGTAAGGTCAGCTTCGTGTCATGTAGGAAGATTATAGGTTTGGATGGTTGTTTCTTAAAAGGAAAATTTGGAGGTGAGTTGTTAACTGCAGTAGCAAGAGATGGGAATGACCAAATGTGTCCTTTGGCATATGTTGTTATGGAAGTGGAGAATAAGGACAGTTGGAGTTGGTTTCTACATTTTCTCATTGATGATCTTGGTGGTGTGGAGATTTCTTCAACCATCACATTTATGTCAGATCAACAAAAAGTGTCACGATCACTACCTCTGTCTTCTTTCGCACACACGAAAAATGCCCTAATTTGCAACAAGTCACCCCCAAATCATTTTTTTCCCAATTACTAATAAAACCCAATTTCAAAATCAGCTGCCCTAACACCACGTAAGCACGCACAAAATTGCATGTTGACACCTAACCAGTGACTACTGCCACATCATCACCCCACTAACTCCGTTTGCTTCTATTTAACGGAAGGGACTCATTAGACTCACATAATTACAAGTAAGGATTCATTACACTTACATTTCTAAAAAGGGACTAACTTGAAATTTCCGAACCAAACTGGAGACAAAATTGGGTATTAAACCTTATCTTAATATTCATGTTACATTAATGTGTTGTTTTATTATTTATTACCGTTGTCTTGTATCTTAATTAAACTACCACCTATTCAGAATTAATAGAAGTTTCTTTATATTATAATATTATCACTTTCAAGTAAGTTTTGTATGAAATGAGATATACATGAGCATGATATAATTTTAGAATAGAAATCTATAGATGTTTTAATTCTTATACACTAGTTATATTTGTGTTAACAATTTTCTATATGTATTTCATCAATTCTCTTTCCTAACTAAAATATTAGTATTTTGAAAATAAAATTATAAAAATTAATAGTAGTTTTAATTATACTCTGTATTAATTTTTTTTAATTATACGTTTTTAATCAAAATTATAGTAGTTTTAGTCATTTAAAAAACTAACTAAAATTAATAATATTCAATAAAGTTTTAATATTTTTATGTATATTATTATTATTATTATTATCTTTTTATATATTAATCATCTCAGTCTATCACGAAATTTCATATGTAAAGATTCAAACAAAAGAATTTCTGCCAAACTTCTAATTATGTTAATAAATATGAATTAATTATAGTGTCTTATAAATACAATATTCTTATAGTTTAATGTAATGTAAATTGAATAAACTCGATGAATGTAAATTGAATGAACTGAATCATGCTTTGTGAGTGTGTTTCAGATTTTGAAATGATTATCAATTGCAATAAGTCAAAGAATTTCAGCACGGAAAAGGAAAGCCAAATTCAAATTTTGCTTTTCCTCATCACGTGCCACGTAGCGCGTGGGTGGCACAGGCACAGGAGAGAGTGCACCTATCAAACCGCACAAAATACGCACCCCTTTCAGCTACGAAAACGAAATATAGAATGAAAAAGGAAAATTACGCACTTTCCCGGAAAAAAATTTGTAGCGAGAAAATAATGGAAAAGAGAAAATTCCCCGATTCCCCTTATTTAGCTCGGAGAGAGAAATAAAAAATTAAAAACTATTCTATTTGAGAAAACAAGCGACGACTTTTCCGGTTATTATTTTCATGGTTCCATTCCCGAATTTCGTTAGGGTTTCGTAATTTTGCACTCTTCGGTGCTTTATCGATTAATTTTGCTGGAAAGTTTTCATCTTTTTTCGGCTTCTGAGTTTGGTTCGTTAAATCCAGAATTGATTGTGGTGTTCCTTGAAGAAGTTTCAGAAAGAGAGGGGGGAGGAATACGATGTCTTCTTCTTCTTTTTCTTCTTCTTCCTCAGCTACTGTCGCAGTGGATAAGGCGACCAGCGATCTTCTTATGGGCCCTGATTGGACCATGAACATCGAAATTTGTGATTCCATCAATTCTAATCATTGGTAATCTTCAACTACAAGAAAAGGAGGAAGATAGATAGCATATCAATTTCAATAATATGTTTTATTTGATTTTGAAGGGTTTGACTTTGATCAACTGCCACATGTTTATGCCTTTGAATGCGATGTTCCATTTAATTTTTGTTAGTTCTGTTATCGGATGGAATTTTGGGGCTAAAGTTGTTGTTGATTGTAGTTAGTATGTTTTTTGTGATGAAACTGACTAGAGGATTGTATTATTTGGGAAATAGTGGAAACTGGTTGTTCTTTTTTTTTCTGATTCTATTTTTTTTCATTTTTTTTTAATTCTGGTGATTTTTTAATTTTCTCATGCATTACTGTTGTCAAAATTGAACAATTATTTTACTCTTAGTTCCCCCCTCTCAGAAAAACTAGGGTCCATGGATGGCAGTACAAACTATGCCTCTTTCTCGTTTTCCTTTCACACCTTTAATAGTAGTCTCTGGGAATTTTCACACTGGTCTTTTAAGTTTTTACTGAATCATTGATGAATTTCTCAGGCAGCCGAAAGATGTGGTAAAAGCTGTGAAGAGGAGATTACAACATAGGAGCTCTAGAGTTCAATTACTAGCTCTCACGGTACTTTGTTGGCACTGGCTTTTGGTCTTACTTTTCTGTATTTGGGTCAAGTTGTTTGTGGCCGTGTTCTCCTGAATTGGCTAACTTTCAAATTCATTTGTTTGGAGCTTGATTTCTGGTTTCTGGTTGTCTACCCCCAGCTGCTGGAGACAATGGTAAAGAACTGTGGTGATTTTGTTCACTTTCAAATTGCTGAGAGAAACATACTGGAAGAGATGATTAAAATCATAAGAAAAAAGGTAAGGTGATTTTAGTTGGAAATTTAAGGTGTGTTCCTGATTCAATTTATTTCCAAATCAAGTCCGGCGGCTACTGCTGTACATTGTTAATGACCAGTATCTTCTAGTTTCCTTTTGAGATTTCCTTGCTATATGATTCTAGATTAGATAGGTTACTGGATCATTGGCTCAAACCCATCTATGTGTTCAATGTTTGCGGGAAGTATTTCTCTTTCAAAATAGTTGTAATGTTGAGTTGAACAGTTGTAGAATCCATCTACATGTTGATACGTAAATATAAAGATTTTTTTTTATTGGTAAATTCACCTGGCTTTTACTTATCAAAACAATCTTAATATTTACTCATCAAATTATGGATGGGTTCTATTTCTGTTAAATTACTACCATTTCCTGCAATTTTTTTTTGTTTGATTTGTCTTGTTTTAACATGAAATACATGTAATGATTCTTCAGGCAGATATGCAAGTGAGGGATAAAATCTTAATGCTGCTGGACTCATGGCAAGAAGCATTTGGGGGACCAGGTGGTAGACATCCTCAGTACTATTGGGCATATGAGGAGTTAAAGGTAGCTGTCTAGTTGATAAAAGAAATTTATTTATTTTGTCAATCTCTCTTCGTTGATAGTTTCATGTGAAAGTGGGATGCTAGATTTTCAAAATTAGATAATTGGCAGTTGTGAATGTTCTGTAAATAATATCGGATTCATCTTAAGGTTGAGATCACAAATTTTAAGAAGATACTTTTAGTTCTTATTATAACAAGTATACAAATTTGTATTTTGTAGTTAAATGCGTCACCTCAAAAAACACATTTGCCTACAACTCTAAAGTGTTCTTGCAATTCTTTAGTGACAAATGGATGAATTTTAATTTTTTATGGTTCCACCACATACTTTATACCATCAACATCTCAGCTTGGAGAATTGTCCCCTGGCAAAAGCCAACCATCATCCCGTTTGTTCCAAATTTACATTTACATTTTAAGTACAGGATAAAAGATTACATGATATCTGAAAGCTATATCCACATGTGAGCTGTAATTTAATGAGCATCAGATTATATCATCATAATATTATGTTGAATTATATGAATGGCAGCGATCTGGAGTAGTTTTTCCAAAGAGATCACCAGATGCAGCTCCAATATTTACTCCTCCTCCTACCCACCCAAATATAAGAAGTATGCAAGCTGGATATGGGTTGTCGAGCAATTCATCAAAAACACTGGATGAAACTATGGCTACTGAGATAGAAAGTTTGAGGTTAATGTTGACCTTCTATTTTTTCCATTTCAACCTTGCTTCCCCTGCTGTCCTTTGTGACAACTTCTGTGTGCTATCAGATGAGTCTTTAAGCTAACTTTTCTTGAAATACTCAGTATGTCAAGCTTGGAGTCCATGCGACATGTTTTGGATCTTTTGAGTGACATGTTGCAGGCTGTGAATCCTAGTGATCGTGAAGTAAGTTAAATGGTTCTCCTTGGCCTTCTGAATCCTTCTTTCTTGAACTGAAACGATTTAATGTCTGATTTTTATGCTTTGTAGGCGGTAAAAGATGAGGTGATTATTGATCTAGTTGATCGCTGTCGCACAAACCAGAAAAAGTTGATGCAAATGCTAACTTCAACTGGGTTAGTTTTACTCGGCTTTTCCATCTGGCACACACCCAAATATACTTGATTGTTACTTCGTGAAGTCTGTCCACTTATGTGTGGAATAATCTTTTATCACCTTGGTTTTGTCATAGGGACGAGGAGCTTCTTGGACGAGGCCTCGAATTAAATGATAGTATTCAAGGTTTGCTAGCTAGGCATGATGCAATTGCTTCTGGTACTGTGTTTCCAATTCAAGGAGCAAGTTCCAGCGCTGTGCCAACTGAAGTTCAACCTAGTGTAGATCAATCCAATGTAAACAGCTCCACCCTTGGAGAGGCTTCTTCAACGCTTAAAGCTAGCTCTTCAGCCGTAGTGCTTTCCGAAACCCGGAGCCAGAGTGATGAAGAGGAAGAAGATGAATTTGCACAGCTAGCTCGGAGGTCACTTAGAGCTGATACTATATTTAATATTTTGTGGCTCATGGTTATTGAAACCTGTTTTTCTTTTCAGTCTTGCTTGCTTATAACTTATCTAAGAAACAAACTAGTTTAGAATATCTGTTTAGGTCTTTTAGGTATAGACATGAATGGATAAGCATGCACAAATCGTTGTATTAAGCATGTATTTTCATTTTATACTTCCACTCATGCTATTTCATTCTCTCCTACAACTATTATTTAGAAGCCCCAATTTTGTAATAAAATTTCTTGTAAAGCCCATATACCAACATATATTGCAGGTCATGGGTGATGAAATTGTTCTACCGTGTCAATAATTTTTTATTTAATGTGTACTCTTTACTATTGCAGGCATTCTAAGGCACAGCCAGTGATTTCAAATGATACCGCAACTGGTTCCAGCCAAAACTCAGTGTCAGTTAACACTACCAGCACAACTCCACATGTTCCAAACCCCGCAACTTCAGTTCCATCCAATGCATTAGTTCTTTCCAACCCACCTGCCCCAGTTACTACTGCAAAGGATCAGGACATTATTGACTTACTGAGTATTACTTTGTCAGTGTCACCATCCCCACAGACAAGTTATGCACCGTCTCCACAGACAAGTTATGCACCATCAGCCTCTAGCCAAGGCATACATCAGACACCTGTTCAGTCCACATCAGAAGGGTATTCTTTTGCTTCCCAAACATATCCGGGAAATCTGTCATACAACAGTTACGTTGTCCCTTGGGCTCAACCTCAATCTAAGTCAGAATTTCAAGCACAGCCTCAACAACAATCGTATCAATCCCGGTCTCAATCCCCAACTCCACCCTCATCTCGTAGTACACATTATGAATTTGAACAACAGCACCATCAACCGACCCAGCAGGACCGGTCTCAGCCCCAATCTGAGCAATTGCAATCTCAACCAGTACTACAATCCCCACATGTATTGCACCAACAACCTCAACATAATCAATATAGCTCTCATCAACAACATTTGCAACCTCATAATGAACAGCAACCTCTACAGTATCAGCCGCAGCACCAAACACTGCAATCTCAACCCCAACCTCATCAACATCCGCAACCCAATCCCCAACAGCATTCACAGTATCAGCCCCAAACGGTACAAGGTCATCAGCCTCAAACTCAACCTCAGCAACAATTTCAGAATCAACCTCAGCAACAGCAACAATTTCAGAATCAACCTCAGCCACAGCAACAATTTCAGAATCAAATTCAGCAACCGCAACAATTTCAGAATCAACTTCAGCAACCGCAACAATTTCAGAATCAACATCATCAATATCCTGCAAGATATCCTCCCCCACCATGGGCAGCTACACCTGGATATGCCAACTATCAAAATCACTCTCCTGCTACAAATTTGATTTCAACACAAGCCAATACAACATTATCGTATCCTTTAGCTCCAGGAGTAAGGACGCCCGTGCTACACAATAATTCATTATCTGCCAGAGGTGGTGTCGGTGGAACTCCTGCAAGTGCAACTGGACAAAAGACTTTTGTTCCATCTTATAGGCTATTTGAAGATTTGAATGTTTTCGGAAACACAGATGGAAAGGTCAGTGGTTCATCATCTGGCTTGTCAGGGACAATGGGACCTGGTATGATTGGTGGGCGTAAGTGAAGTGTTGTCTTATGTAAAAAAATGTATTGATATACTGTAAAAAATGGGACCAGAAGTATTGTTTGCAGCTTCTCATTTGCATCTTATGGAAGCTCTCTAGATCGATACAAGTGACTCTTCCTATTCTGAGTAACAACAGATCATAAAGTCATAAGCTGAGTCTTACCTCAGACGACAGACTTTGAACATTCTTTGATGTAATATTTTAGTTTCTTGTAGTGGTTTTCGTACTTATGTTCATTGATTGATCGTGAACCACTATAAAGGGCACTTAAAATGAAACACGTGTCGAATGTCATTAATTATTGAGAACATATTCCCTTGTAAGATAGGCTGCAAATCACGTTAGTTAACAGAAATCAATACAGATTGACAAGCCTGATGTGAATTTTTAACAAGGGCAAATTACTTTTCATCGCATTGGTATATACGAATCTGGATTTTGGATCAGTAAAGCGATTTAAGTGTGCAGAACTTTAGATCGGCTTAAATTCAGAATTTTCGAGGCATTCCGGCAGAAACTAAGGTGGCGCAATATATTTAGGGTTTTGGGATTCATATCCATTTTCGATCCCTGGTATTTCTCAAGATATATTTTTAATTCCATTGCTCTTTTGTTGTAATATTTTTATATAATCTAGATGCATTATTTATTTATAGAAATTGTTTTTTGGTAACGTAGAAGAAGGTGAATAAGGTTTCTAGGCAAATTGAGTTTAGGTATTTTTATTTTTAGAGAAGATAATCACTGTGAGATATATAGTATAATATTATGTTATCTAAAATAGTTTGTGATTTCCTTTATAATAGATTTCAATTTTCTATATTTAGAGTTGTTTAGTTATTTTTAATAATTTTCATGAGACAAAAAAATTATTATTATACTCTAAAGTGTTAGTTTAAGTGAAATGTTTACATACACCACTTTAACTAAAATATTTAATTTGCACTTGTTTTGATAGAGTCACTTTGCATTTTATTAGAAACTTTAAATCATACTCACTTTTAAAAAAATCTTTATTAAACTTGTGTGGATAAGCTTTCTTTAGATGTGGTGGGAGTAAATTTCAAACCCCGCTCATGGATATTTTCTATTACTCCAACATTTTTCTCAAAATATTTCTATTTGTTATATTCATTATTTAATCGAATTACATCCACACATATAAACAAAAACACAGAAACCAGTGATATTTTTGTAAGATTAACTATTTTTTTTAATAAACTCATATTCAATAACAAATAATAGGAGCCTAAAGTATGACCTAAGTCTACTGTGAAAAACACATCAATAACAATAATGGAGGATTGCATTTTGTATTAAAACTTAACAAAAAAAATTACATGCTTTATTTTATGATTATAAATATTGAATATGGTGAAAAATTATACGAGATTGATCTTTCTTGTGTTGAATTGTGTTGAATGTATACATAGGGTTCTCTATCAATAATAGAAGAAATATGAACTAAATCCAAAATATAAATAACAAACTAACTAAAGATAGAATATAAAGACAAGATAAACATAATATATCTAACGCCCATCATGCTTGTGCATACAAATTTTATGTACCAAGCTCGCTACTAATATAATCAATAAAGACTTAGTGAAAATATATGTTTTTGCACTTGAGTAACACCAAATTGTTAATAATTTACAAATACGAAATATCAACCCAAAAGACTCTCTCTGAGCAACAAATTTGGGAGCTTGTTCCATATAAATCTCTTCTTGTAAATCGTTGTTGAGAAATGTATTCTTGACATCTAGGAGATAAAGAGGTCATTGTTAAAGGAACCACCACAACTATAAATAAATTAACAAAAGTCATCTTTGTCACATGCACGATGGAAAAGGAGCTGGACGCGTGTAGGAGCTTCGATGAAGGCATCATTGATGGCACGGTGGTCGTCTGGCCGAAACGTTAAAAACTGTGTGATCATCGGTTGAAACTGAAATTGCAGTAGTGGCAGTGGTAGACGACTACGGTAGACAATGACGCTGCCGAGAGCGGTAGATGACGCCGCTGCCGGAAGTAGTGGGTGTAGTGACAAAGGAAATAAATGGTTTTCCTGAAAAGATCCTTTGGCTCAGATACCATGTTGAATATAGTGAAAACCTATATGTGAGATTAATTTCCTTGTGTTAAATATATACATAAGGTCCTCTATTTATAATAGAAGAAATATGGGTAAGCCCAAAATACAAATAAATAAAAATAACAAACTAACTAAAGATAAAAGATAAATATAAGATAAACATAATATATCTAATAGTAAACAACAAAGTATATACTTGACATGTACAAAGTGAAGTAGGGACAAATCTTAAGCATTAATTTTGGAGGGTCAAAATTATTTTTAAACTACACATAATTTTAATGTTTAATCTCCATGCAAGGTCATTAAAGTTCATTCTCCATATATATCTTCCTCCTACAAGCATAATACATCACTATCATCTTGAGCAAATAGAACAAAAAAATTGTATCATTCTTAATCACCAACAATATTGATAGAAAGTTGTGGATTTGGCAATAGAGTTGGGGAAGTCAAGGTTACCCCATCCTTATTAATATTTAGCCATATTGTCAAACAAGCTTTTTGAAGGGCTACATATATTGAATGGTTGTTAGATGCAACTTCAAACTGACAATCAAACTATCTAAAAACCTTTTCAAAATATGTCTTTCTCAAAGCTCTCATTCTCAAATTAGTAAAAAATTAATAACATGTAATATGAAAAGGTAAAGGTTAAGGGAGATTTACATAAGATTTCATATACTTGTTTGTTTGGAAATCCAGACTATCTTCAGTTCTTAATCAATATGATCAAGTTCCAATATGGCATACTAAAGTTGAAAGTTACAAAGCAAGTATTATTTGAATCCTACTAATTATAGCTAGACATGATTATTACTTAGAAGACAATCATTTTTGTATAAGACTAATATTCTTTGAAACGTCACTCATAACAAACAATTAAGTATTATTTAAAACCCAGTCACTTTTGACTAAAATGTTTGAAACATAGTCACTCTTGATTAAAAAACCTTAAGTATTCTTTGGACAATAATGACTTCTCGCTAAAACTTGACTATTCATTGGAGCACAACCACTTCTTTATAAAACTTGAGTATTATTTAGAATGTAGTCACTTTTGGTTAAAACACAAAGGTTTACAAAGAAAATGACCTAAAATATCATTTGGTTGCCTAGTAAAAAGAGAGGTTGTCTTATGATGGATACAAGATGTATCTCACTCTTCTAGATAGCCTTGAATACAAACATTGTTGTTCCGAACAAACAAAGGCCAATGATTAATAATGATAAGTGTAACACCCAAATAATTTGTAGGGTATTACGAGAAGTAAAAAAAATTTCAAATTTAACATGATATCAATACTTAAAACTTAATTTTGATTTAACATAAATATGATTTTAAACTTACAAACCTTAAACAACATAGTCTTCACAATTTCACATAAGTACAAATTTAAACTTACAAATCTTAAACAACATAATTTTCAAATATAAATTTATTTTTATCAAAAAGCCCCTTAAAGTTTTTTCGAGCATGTCTCTCGTCTCTATGCATCTCCAACTGCATCTGTAACATCATCTGCTCACATATAACAACACAAGTTATATGATTATTGTACAAACAAATAAGAGTGAGTTAACTATAACATACAATCATTGAACACACTCACCCTATATAATTCAATCATATATCATTATAATTTATACACACGATTATTTCAATGCCATTAATTCACTTTATTATATCTTTTATTTTTCGTAACATATCACCCTCTGACTCCTCTCAAAGTCATCCTTCTTGTTTCCATAAACCTTACAAGTATACTATGCATACTTCTGAAGCCTTACGGTCAGACCTCTCATTATCTGCTTCCTAAGCCTTACTTACAAGTATACTATGCTTACTCTTCGAAGCCTTATGGTCAAACCACTCTCTGCCTACTTCTATAAAACTTAGGAGTACTCTGCTTATGTCAAAGCCTTTTGATCAGACTACTCTCTACCTGCTTCCATAAACCTCCTGCGTCACTCTACTTATGCTCAAAGTCTTATGATGGAAACCAAATAAACTACTCCCGGATTTACAATTACTATAATAAAGAAATATACCTCATTTCATAGTTAACAATTCCCTATATTCATTCATCATCACATAATCAACGAATCATATTATCTCATCCATATAACTCAATCATATCCATTCATTTAATCGTAAGTTGGTACTAATCCATTTTCATCCCGTAAACATGTCAATATAGAAAATTTATAAATAGATTAGTCATATCCATATACCTATTGACAAGATAATTATCATAGATCTTCTTAAAATATTTACTCATAACGAGTACAACCTCAACATAATTTTCCAAATCCAAGGTTATGGATCAACAATCTAAATTATTATGACGTTACATAAAAGCTTATTCTTGATACATACCTCACATTGAAGATTTAAATGGGTAAATTACATAATACTATACCTAGAATCTATGGTAAAATTTTCATTTGATCTAATAAAGTGGAAATCTTAATTTTTGCATAGGTGGTCCAAAAATAGAATTTAGGTAGTGTTGAGATCATTGACACAACATAACTTCTTTAAATATATCTAATCAAAAATTCGAACGGTCAAAGTGAATTAATATGTCTTAGAGACTACATATCCAAATTTCAGGTTAATTTAACGGTTATCTAGGTGGAAATTATTTTTTTACCAAAACAACTTAGAGTTAAAATAAAGTAGTGATTAATTTACTAAAAAAAACTATATTATTCCCTTTAAGTATAAATCTTAATTTAAAAATCCAGATGGTCAAGGTGAAATGATAAGTGTTACAAATCATATATTAAAATTTCAGCTCAATCTAATGGTATATTTAGTGGAAATTGAGGTTTTATTATATGGTAACTCAAAAAAATAAAACAATTAATAAGGAAAACATAATCAAAGATACCTAAACCCCACAATTGGACTGAGTATCTATCTCAACATCTTTATATCTCATATTCAAAATAATAATCACAATTTATTTGAAATTCACATTGTTGATAAATATGAAAAGTTATTCTCCATTTTTGAAATAAGTTGAAAACTTGTTGAATAGACTTCCAAGAAAGAGAGGTGTGTTTCAATGGTTAACTTCAGTACCTTGTCTTTCCTTAGTCAAAGTATTCCTCAACTAGTTTTCACAAATTTCACATTATTATCATCCTAAGGCATCAATCCAACAAAGAACATAGAATAATAAAAAGAAAGTTAACACTTACTTACAATATTGACATTTTCACATTCCCCTTCACCACAACAATTTTATACCATCAATGCTTATTACAAGATAATAATAGAGAAATTTTAGCTCTTATTACCTGATTCTCTCTAATTCCTTGATCAGAAGCTCTTCCTACCTTTTCTACAATTCAGATTCTTACTCCTGAGTGGCAGGTACGTTTTTAATATTTTGCTCTAGTCACACAAGATGTTAATTTGTTATTTATGCTTAATGATTTTCATTTTTTCATAGGTGAAAAGGATAGCCGCCCAGAAGAGGCAGAAGCTTAATGATACACCACACGTACTGTCACGTGATGGTTATTCGTTATTAGAGCAAAAAATGAGAAAACATCGCATTGAGGAGTTAGGTCTTGAACTAGCACCTCCACCAGCCAGACATGAATTGTGGAAGGCTGCACGGACAAAGTCCAATGGCCAGTTTACATCCTAGTCTGCTAAGGAGATATCCTAGAGAATTGTAAGTGGAAACTTTTAACTGATTACCATAGTTCATAAAAAATTATGTAACAAACGTTTTAATGTGTCTAACTTCATTATGATATCTAGGATGACTTGGTTGACCAACAGAGTCAAGGCACATTTGTGGCACAAGGTAGGGAGGACCTCCTAGTAGCATCCACAGGTTGGTTAGACCGTTCAGGTTGTGTGTGTGGTGTTGGAGGAGCTATTGGATTGAGGGACTACTTTGGCCCTAAACCAAGAAGCATAGACGTCGTGACTCAAGAAATGGTTAGTAGCATCAGGCAACAGGTGCAAGTCGAATTAGAGGAAAGCATGAGTGAATGCTTCAGAATGCTCGAAGAAAAACTTGCGATGATCACCCAACAATAGCAACAACAACAACAACAACAACAATAATAACAACAAGAGAAACAACAAGAGCAACAACAACGGTCACAATAGGAGGACGCCCCTACAGATGATCCTACTGCACCTCGTTTGAGCACCAAAGGCTCATGCTCTACCATAGATCGTACTGTTTACAATATTCAGTATGAGTTTTTGGTTGGTGAGGATCCTCCGCACGTAGTGGTTGTGGGAAGACAGATTACAGGAGGCCAGACCATTCATGGTGCTCCTTTATTACCCACTTATGCGCGGGTAATGATTGATGATCCAAGAGACCCCTAGGCTCGAGTGTCATTGCCTACATCTGAAATCCAATTCGTAGGGGTGGCCTTAGGCACATTTATAGCTTGGCCTAAGGCTATGATCATGCCATATTTTGGCCCACCAGCGGTATTATATTCTTCTTTTTATTATCTTAAATCTTCAAGTTATAATTAAACGATTCCTAACTTTTGTAAATGTGAGTTGCAGGTCAACCGTCCTGAGAAACAACCAATTGCTCAACCTATGAACGAGGCTCGTGAGGAAGCAGAAGACCATGATGTTATATCCATATTGACCTCTAGATTAAATAAGTTGAGAAAAGGACCCGTAGAGATGTTGTGGGAGTTAAGAACATTTGGCCTCAAGTGCCATGTTCCATTGTATATTAATTTCGATGATGCTTATGAGATCATTGGTGGAGAAAAAATGCTCAACATTTCATGCATACAACTATGGTGCATGTAAGTTTTTTATTTGTTATTTTCCAATTTGTATATTAGTATTATTACTTTTTAGTAAATATACTTAACTTTATTCTTATAGGTACATGGAAACCATCGTAGTTGAATCAGGTCGGGTGTGAGTTTATGGCTTTCTTGAACCTCAGACCATTCAACCATCTAGAAACACATTAGATTTCAGAAAATCATATATTCAAACATGGATGACTGAGTCTAATAGAGAGATATATATCGCGCCATACATTGATGCGTATGTGTTTCCAATACTGTCAACTTTTATCAAATTTTAATCAATAAACTAACTCACTAGTTGTTGGTACATGATAGGGGCCATTGACAACTCATGGTGATCATTCCAAAAAAAGCACAAGTTGTATGGTTTTGTTCTCTGCATAGGAAGATTAAAGCGAAGTTGAAGTCCTTGATACAAACGTAAGTATTACATTTGTTCTTATCAATTCATTATGATATTAATATATTAACTTATGTTTCTAATGTTTCAAATGTTTCAAATTTGTTTAGAGTTGTGACTAGGACTAGAGGACAACAACTTAAAATTATATATCCTAAGGTTGGAATTCGTTGATCTTTAACCTTTAATTTTCGTAGTCAAATTTAAACCATTACATTTGACTAAGTTCTTTCACATCTTTAGTGTAATAAGCAGAATGATTCTTGGGCATGTGACTACTACATCATGTCATGGATGAAGGCAATCATCTGAGCAGAAATCAGAGGGGAATGGACTAGGTAAAAATTTACATTTGAAAATCTTACAAATATCAATAAACTTTTGACATTGAAATGAATATAATAGTAAAGTTTCCTTGATTATGCAGCGGTCCAACACTACCTCTCCATTGTCCACTTCAGTAATAACGACGATAAGGGAGGATTAGACACAATATTTGAATAAACATTTTAAATAGCTATAACTTTAGGTTTTTCCTTTCATGATAGTAGCATTTTCTTACTTGTGCACCTTTTAAATTGTTAATAGATTATTGAGAATAGATGAATATTGTGAATAAATGAATGTAAAATTGGGTGCTTTAAAGTTTTGATGATAACATTAGCGTCTTTTAGTTTTACTATTTAATTGGAATTGATGAATTGATGATAACATGTTTTAAATTAATTAATTCTATGAATATATATGAATTGGAAAACTAGTTTCTGTATTTCAGGTTTGGTTGAATGAGCTAAACCGAATCAAATCCAAAAAAAACAACACTGAAGGTAATGTCGAAGTATACACCATTTGAGGTTCAAACATCGACAGTAATGTTCCATATAGAAAACTTCGACGTTAACCTTACGTCCATCCCTTTATGCTTGACGTCAAATATTCCTTTAAAAATTGACGTCTTCTTTGAACTTCGACATGAACATTACGTCCATTATCTGTCGCATCGACGTTAAGTTTACATTACTTCCCTAGTACATAAGACGACAAATCTTACTATAAATATAAATATTTATTCAAATATTGAACGTCAATCTCTTTACTAATTGACCTAACCTGACGTCGTTGCACAATGTCGATGTTAGGTTTACATCAGATATCGATATAATCGACGTGAAATTGTCCTATTAACGTCACCTCGTTATCTTTGACGTAAAATTTACGTCACCCGCTATGACGTCAATCTCTAATTCGTCGTTAAAAGTCAAAAATAATTGACGTAATACGCTGTTTTTGCACTAGTAACCTCAACATAATTTTCCAAATCCAAGGTTATGGATCAACAATCTAAATTACTATGACGTTACATAGAAGTTTGTTCTTAAAACATTGAAGATTTGAATGGGTAAATTACATAATAGTATATCTAGAATCTATGGTAAAATTTTCATTTCGATCTAACATTTAATAAAGTGGAAATCTTAATTTTTGCATAGGTGGTCCAAAAATAGAATTTAGGTAGTGTTGAGATTATTTACACAACATAACTTCTTTAAATATATCTAATAAAAAATTCGAATGGTCAAAGTGAATTAATATGTCTTAGGGACTACATATCCAAATTTCAGGCTAATCTAATGGTTATTTAGGTGGAAATTATTTTTTTACCAAAACAACTTAGAGTTAAAATAAAGTAGTGATTAATTTACTAAAAAAAACTATATTATTCCCTTTAAGTATAAATCTTAATTTAAAAATTCAGATGGTCAAGGTGAAATGGTACGTGTTACAAATCATATATTAAAATTTCAACTCAATCTAACGGTAAACTTAGTAGGAATTGAGGTTTTATTATGGTAACTCAAAAAATAAAAAATTAAATAAATAAGGAAAACATAATCAAAGATGCCTAAACCCCACAATTGGACTGAGTATCTATCTCAACATCTTTATATCTCATATTTAGAATAATAATCACAATTTATTTGAAATTCACATTGTTGATTATCTTTATATGAAAAGTTATTTTCCATTTTTGAAATAAGTTGAAAACTTATTGAATAGACTTCCAAGAAAGAGAGGTGCGTTTCAATGGATAACTTAAGTACCTTGTCTTTCTTTAGTCAAAGTATTCCTCAACTAGTTTTCACAAATTTCACATCATTATCATCCTAAGGCATGATCCAACAACATAGAATAATAAAAAGAAAGTTAACACTTACTTACAATATTAACATTTTCACATTCCCCTTACACCACAACAATTTTATACCACCAATGCTTATTACAAGATAATAATAGAGAAATGTTAGCTCATATTATCTTATTCTCTCTAATTCCTTTATCAGAAGCTCTTCCTATCTTTTCTACGACTCAGATTCTTACCCTAAATGTCTTTATTTGGTACTAAACTCTTGCTCTGTTTCACTTCAATGATGAAAAATTTCATTTCTTTCACTCCGATGATGAAGAACTTCATTTCTTAGCCATATTTATAGTTGAAATTAGGGTCCTGTAGCAATGCTATAAGTGTACTAAACTTTGTTGTAACAATACTGTAACTGTATTACATTTTTACTATAGTAGTATTGTAGTTGTACTACATTTTTACTATAGCAACACTTGTTTCACGAAATATTTTCACCATAACATCACATGTATTTTGCTATAAATGTATACATATTTCATTGTAGCATTATATAAATTTTTCTAAAAATATATATCTTCTTAAATATAACTATTTGTCAAGTTCTTACAATAAGAACAAATTTACCTAAGAAATAATTGTCAATTATATATACTTGTGTATTAGAACTGTGTGAAACTAACATGAACATTCAAATTAAAATGGTCAAATAAGAATAAGAAATAGAACATTCAAAACCAACAACAAAATATATCTAAACTGAGAACATAATAAATCCATCAATAAAATACATCCACACAGTAACACAGATGAATCTAGATTGTTCTTGAATACTCTAAAACTACATTGACTTCCTAAAAGATCTTTGAAACTGCATTGAGTTCCTAAAAGATCTTTGAAATTGCCTTCCTAAAATATCTTTGAAAATATCTCTCTTCAAAGGAGTAAGACTTTCTTACTGATTTCCAGCTTTGGGCCATCCATAGTACTTGTACCATCTCTCTTCAAAGGAGTAAGACTCAGAATTCAAGTCAACACTTAAACAGTGAACATCATCGTCATCATTTGACTCTTCAAACTTTAGTGAGGAAATCATGTAGAATTATTTATACACCTCTGCAATGCCAACGCAGGTGGCATGCATCATTCTACAGTCTTAGATGCCACATCTTATGACATTAATAGACTTATGTATATAAGTTCATGACATTAATATCTAAAAAGAAAAAAAAGTACAAAGCATTAACGCGGACATCAACACCAGATCTTTAAACTTTTGCATTGTTATCATCTAAACAGATTGTTTTAACATGAAATGATTGTTCAAAAAAATAAAATTCAGTTACTGGATATTGATTACAAAATCTGAAATATAATATAAATAAGACATAGTACTGTAAAATACTTAGCAAATGATGTACTTTATCATTATTAGCTTTAAAAATCTCAGCAAAGGATTTTTTTTAGCAATGTAGATGCATCTCTATCCAATAGAACAAAAGTTGTTGAATTTGTTTCATCCATGAGGCTAACCTTGATTTTATATTTGAATGTTATGGAATGAAGATGTTTTAAAAATTTTGGAATGAAATGTAACGTAACGAAAATAGCACATAACACAAGAAAAACAAATTGGGTAGTAAATATAAATTCTACCTTGGAGTAATCCTAGAGTCTTGATGTACGACTTTGATACAAACACATGCAATGTACTACAATCGTCATCAACAGTATGCTTGATTGAAACCAAGACAACAAAAATTGGATTCCTTATCAAAAAGAAAAAATAAACAACCTCATCAAATTAAGTCATCAAAAATATATAGCATAAGTAATAGCATATTGTTCCTAGGAGTGAGATTAATAAACTCATCATGAATAGTGACTTTAGAAGTCTCAGATAATTAAGTAAGAATCTGAGAAGATGACTTTTCATTATCTATAAATAATGGTGCAGTCCATGGAGTTTTGAAGTTGGACTTTATCTAAAAACCAAATAACAAAGTAATGGAATTTAATATCTCATATATGCTAAAAGTGCAAAGAATGAAACATTAACACTTGATGAATGAAGTAACGAAGTAATATACACATTGACCTTTGGAACTCCAATAACACCTATGAAGACTAAAATGTAGAATTCAAGGTGAAGTAATGTAGTTGGAATCTGAAAAACATATACATACCAACTAGTCATTGTCAAATGTAGGAGCAATAATCACAAAAAAGGGATGTATTTTTGGCCTTTGGAACTAATTCAGTATCAACTAAAAAAACCTTTGTTTTGAATTGAAAGTTAATCTTGTAACTATGATGACTAGTTCTATAAGAACCTCCATTACATCCAACACTAAAACACTGAATACAATAAACTTGTCTTTCGAAAGGTGAGATTGAAATTTGTAAATTAGTGTCTTGCTAATTGAGCCATGAAATTCACATTTCTATTTTCAATATCACAAGTCATAAATCATATAGAAAGTTCTAACAAATTTATATTGATCATGAATGGTGTATTTTACCTTCTTATCTTGTACTATGTATCATCTCTAACGAGAAAGGAGACTTCTGCCTAGTGAAAATCAAAGACGAACCACATCCTCAATACCCTTGCAATTATGTTCAAGTTTTCTTTTAGCCTGATTTCATTCAACAAATGAACTGACTTCTACATATTCATCTCTATATTTGTTCTAAATACTGTGAATACAAAGATAAACCGGAAACAATACATTAAAATGAGAAATAAACTTAAGAAACGAATTCAAATAATTAACACAGATAAACTGCAAACAAAAATATATAAAAGTGCGAAAATGTGTATAAAGGAATAAAGGAATTTTGAATTTAGTTGCCAAAATTTAAATTCCCCAATCACTAGTGCAGAAACGGTCTTTCACGTCCGACATTTTGGCCTTTTGACGTCCGGCGTGCGCCGGACGTCTATGCGGTAGACGTCCCTCACACGTCCGTCCTGGGAAGACGGACGTCTATATGAACGTCCGTTCTGCCTGAGGACGGACGTCTATATGAACGTCCGCTCTGCCTGAGGACGGACGTTTATTATAAACGTCCGCTGCATCAGGACGGACGTTTATATAAACGTCCGTTGCCTGAGGACGGACGTTTATTATAAACGTCCGTTGCCTGAGCACGGACGTTTGTCATAAACGTCCGCTGTCTGAGGACGGACGTCCATATAAACGTCCGCTGCTGTCTGAGGACGGACGTCTACCTTGCTGAGTTTTTTTTGGTGTAGGCTGGGCGTGGGACGTCCGTATGTGCACAGACGGACGTCTATAGACGTCCGACTGTACACTAACGGACGTCTAGTGGGCGTTTTTTTTTTAAAAATTTGTTTGTTTTTTCAATAGAACCACACCTGAAAAACAGAAAAATGTCCCAGAACAATTCTCCAATAACATAAATATGCGTTTTATATAAACAAAATTCTACTTAATGTTCAATCCACTACCAAACTATTAACATAAAAATAAAACTAAAACCAAACAATGTTCAATCAAGAAGAAATATAACTATTCCTAACTCCATCTTTGTAGAAGATAAGCGGTCCACTCCTGCCTTATCTGGTTAATTGTGTCCTCTATAATAGGCGATGTAGTCTTGAAGCGCTGCAAAATTCAAGAAAGATTCATTATTGTTTCATATATAGTTGAAGATGATTTTGATTTGTAATGTATTGAAGGTATACATCATTACCTCATTCCAGTCATCTGTAATGACAGCTCGAATGATGGTCTTAATCCAACACATCACATAGAAGCCACATTCCCATGAATCTACCTGCTGGTTACACTAAAATAACAAACTAAATAGTTAAAAATTTAGATCATTCAATAACATAAATGAATTAGAAACTATAAATGACTTACAACCTTTGGATACAAAATTTGAACCAATTGACCACGAGATTTACCAATAACTCTGTACAGATTGAAAACACAAAGTATAATTAATATGACTATTTTATCATAAAAGTTGAAGGTTAACATCAAATTGAAGTCATTTTTTGGAGAAACACTTACCCTTGAAGCATGGTTCTCAAGTCATTTTTCATCTTCCTGTGCAACGAACAAAACCATATAATTTTACATTCTTTGGGAATGATAACCATCAGCTGCCAGTGAGACCTATCACGAAGGACAAATAGTTATTCAACTAATTAAGGAAACTATAATAATAAACTGACCACATATAAAAACACGTACCCGTCAATGTATGGCACAAGGTATATGTCTCTTTTGGACTCATCCATCCATGTTTGCAAATAATGTTGTCTGTTTTGAAGTGTGTTACCAGACGGTTGAATGGTCTGAGGTTCAACAAATCCGTACATGGAAATTATGAAAATTAATTTTCTCAAACTGTCCAATCGGACAATTCAAAATTTAACACAAACGATTAAAAGATTAATCGTTTGTCTTAAATTTCAAACGGGAACTAAGTGTCACTCAATGTATGGCAATAACTAATACACATTTTACACAATAACACATACATGCATACACAAAATTTAACAGTCAAAAACGTCCATACATTAATACACATTTCGCATTAATCGTTTAACACAATAACATAACTAATACACATTTTACAGTCAAAAACGTCCATACACAAAATCCACATACATGCATACACAAAATTTTCAACCAACAAGCTAACCTGAAAAGTAGATTCCAAATCCGAAGGAGGGAAGTGGAGGAGCAAACGGCCTAACACGCAGTCCAAAAAGAGTCAAGGAAGCCGTCCAAGAACACGCAAGAGTCTGCAAAAAAACGGACCGAAAACAATTTTTAATCGGTTCAAATCAAAGACATTTCATCACAGAACAATGTAATCGGATTAAATGTAATTTTAAACGGTCCAAAAGTGAGAAAACCAACCTGGAAACTGAACGGCGCAGCAGCAGAGACGGCGTTCGCGGGGAAGAAGACGAGTGACTGGTTCGCGGTTTCGATTTTAATAAACCTAGACGTCCGAGCCACATGGGCCGGACGTCTATAATATTATAGACGTCCGGCCCGCCACTAATATGACGTGTAACGAATTTAAAATTTGAATTTCGCGGGGCTTTAAACGTCCGTTCCCAGGGCTCGGACGTCTATAATTTTATCAACGTCCGTCCCAAGACGGACGTCTAAAATTCTGATGAAACCCTAAAACGATTCAACTACATGTCAGTCCTCTGAACGTCCGTCCTGAGGGGCGCGGACGTCTATAACATTATAGACGTCCGCGCCCCTCAGGACGGACGTTCAGAGGATTGAAAGTAATTATTACCCCAGCCACTCTGTCAGTCCTCTGAACGTCCGTCCTGAGGGGCGCGGACGTCTATAATGTTATAGACGTCCGCGCCCCTCAGGACGGACGTTCAGAGGACTGAAAGTAACTATCACCCCAGCCACTCTGTCAGTCCTCTGAACGTCCGTCCTGGAGGGGGACGGACGTCCATATATAATGGACGTCCGTCCCCCTCCAGGACGGACGTTCAAGAGGCTGATGGGTTGTACAACCCTGTCAGCCTCTTGAACGTCCGTCCTGGAGGGGGACGGACGTCCATATAAAATAGACGTTCGTCCCCCTCCAGGACGGACGTTCAAGAGACTGAGGGGTTGTACTACCCTGTCAGCCTCTTGAACGTCCGTCCTGGAGGGGGACGGACGTCCATATAAAATAGACGTTCGTCCCCCTCCAGGACGGACGTTCAAGAGACTGAGGGGTTGTACAACCCTGTCAGTCGCGTGAACGTCCGTCCTGGAGGGGGACGGACGTCCGTTATATATGGACGTCCGTCCCCCTCCAGGACGGACGTTCAAGAGACTGACATCTCAGTCTCTTGAACGTCCGTCCTGGAGGGGGACGGACGTCTATTATATATGGACGTCCGTCCCTCTCCAGGACGGACGTTCAAGAGGCTGATGGGGTCACACCCTGTCAGCCTCTTGAACGTCCGTCCTGGAGAGGGACGGACGTCTACTATATTATAGACGTCCGGCTCCCTCTAGGACGGACGTCTACACACTCAATTATTTACATTTATGCCACCGGTCAATTATTTACGTTGGAGTTTTCGTGGACGGACGTCTATGGAGTGACGTTAAAGGTCAATTCTGCACTAGTGAATCCCTAAATCCATAATTAAGACATTGAAACAAAATCCCTAACAATCACTAATAATCGAAGATGATGACATAAAAAATGCAAAGCAAAATAGATACAACTTTCACTAAAAAAAACGTTTACAGAACATTGAACAATGTTTCAAGCATTCAAAAAAAGAGATTACCAAAAATGAGAAAAAAAAAAGGGATTTGTATTCCTGAAGGATTACTTACGATTGCACGATATTTTTATAGTGAGCATTTAAAGCAATGAAGAAAGTCTAAAGTAAAGAACAAAAAGACCAAAACTCGAAATTGGAAATAGGTTTTAGAGTGAGAAATAAGAAATTAGAAAAGGAAACTTCAATAAAAGCAAAAGACAAACCATTTCCACAATGGTGTATGTGGACCGTTTCAAAGCACATAAGAGATAAAGAATAACAAAGAATGCCTATTGTAAGTGTAATTGGAGAGAAAATATCAAAGAGAAAAATGACAAAGTAATATAATAAAGTAATGATGACATGCCATTTTATGGAAAAATGATTAACATGTTGAAGATCCAGAGTAATATTAATATGAAGGTGAACTTCTCATTGACAAAGAATAGAACTTATGCGATCTAGCAATGGAAGAGTCACGTGGTGAATAGTGGAGATGCCATTTGTCTCATCTTTAAGCATTTCTAAGCTTCCATAATTGCTCCAACTTTCCCAATTTTTTCCAGCTTTAACTTAACAAAATTAATATTCTTTTGTTTTATTTTTTTAAAGGTTAAAATTGCTATTTTTGATAAAATCACTAAATTATTCAAAAATGATATTTTTGATATACAATTTTTTTTAATTTTCTTAAAAAAAATACAAAGATTACTTTTTCATAACCATTTTATTCATTTAATATTTTCCATCTTTATTTTTTATTTTTTTAAATATATAAAAATTACTCTTTCATAACCATTTATCTTATAATATTGTCAAATTAATCACTAACATAAATTAACACAACCACTTCTTATTTGACATTTTCTGAATTAATTTATTTTAAATTTTTTTGGAAATAACCTTCTGTTATTTATTAATACTCTATACTATTTTCATAATTTTATTTAAAATTTATTCTTTTAAAAATAACTTTTATGTTAAATTGTTCTTTCTCATGAATTTTCTCCTTTATTTCTTCTCAGTATTTTTCCGTCTATTCTTCTTCTTGCTTTGAATCCAAGAAAAAGAGAAACCTAAAGAAGAAAACTTGGGAGAGTGCGAGATAATAAAGAAGGAATCTGAATATAAGCAGCGTTTTAGTAATATGAAACGATGCATGAGATGGTCGTGTACCTCGTGAAGATTTCTCAGAGCTGCTTATTCTTTCGTAAAATCACAACATTCGCACAATTATGGTTCTTGTTCTTGAGGAAAAACAATTCCTTTTACACCTAAATGTTCTTAATACTTCGGTTTAGTGCATCCACTCTTGAAGTTTCGGCAGGAATGGATGCTTTACAAACTAGTGCTGAGAGCTATCATGAGCAACCTCAGTGGCGCAAAAGGAAACCCAGACTGGAATTTGCTTTTCATCATCAGGTGCCACGTGGCGCGTGGATTACACATGCTTAGGAGAGCGAATGCGCCTATCAAACCGCACAAAACTCGCGACGATATTTCCGATAGTTTTGCACTCTTCCTAACAATCGTTGCGGTGTTTTTTCGATTAATTTTCCTGGAATGTTGTCCTCTCTTTTGGTTTCTGAGTTTTGGGTCGTTTAATCCAGAGTTGATTTTGGTGTTCCTTGAAGAAGTTTCAGAAAAGAGAGGGGGGAAGAAATATGATGAATTCTTATTCTTCTTCTTCAGCTACTGTCGCAGTGGAGAAGGCGACCAGCGATCTTCTTGTGAGCCCTGATTGGACCATGAACATCGAAATTTGTGATTCCATCGATTCTAATCATTGGTAATCTTCAACTACAAGAAAATGGAGGAAGATAGATAACATATCAATTTTGACATTATGTTTTATTTTATTTTATTTTGGAGGCGTTGACTTTGACCAACTACCACTTGTTTAAGCATTTTTAATACGATGTTCAATTTAATGTTTGTAGGTTCTGTCCTCGGATGTTGTCGTTGGTGATTGTAGTTAGTAATTTTTGGTGTGATAAAACTGACAGGAGCAGCATTGTATTATTTGGAAATTAGTGGAAAACAACTTGTTCTTCTTTTCATATTATATTAATTTTTTTGTTTTTTTTTTTTTTATTTCAATTCTGTGATTTCTAATTTTCTTATGCATAAATGTTGTTTCCAAAATTAAACAATTATTTTATGTCTAAGCATCCCCTCTCAGAAAAATCAGGCTCCATGTATGATAATACAAACTATACTTCTTTCTCATTTTCTTTTCACTCCTTTGATAGAGTACTCTCTGGGAAATTGACGCCTTTCTTTTAAGCTTTTACTAAATCTTCGATGAATACCACGTGCTTAATTTCTCAGGCAGCCAAAAGATGTTCTAAAAGCTGTAAAGAGGAGATTACAACATAGGAGCTCTAGAGTTCAATTACTAGCTCTCACGGTACTTTGTTGGCACTGGCTTTTGGTCTTATTTTTGGATATTTGGCTCTAGTTGTTTGTGGATGTGTGCTCCTGGATTGCTTAACTTTCAAATTCATTTGTTTGGAGCTTGATTTGTGGTTTCTAGTTGTCTACCCCCAGCTGCTGGAGACAATGGTAAAGAACTGTGGTGATTTTGTGCATTTTCAAATTGTTGAGAGGAACATACCGGAGGAGATGATCAAAATCATAAGGAAGAAGGTATGGTGGTTTTAGTGGGAAACTTCTTGGATTAGCTTTTGTATTTCATGCTTGCAAGAAATTGTTATTGCATTCTTCATGAAAATGTGTGGTTATAAACAAGGTCAGATCGTTATGACTAAACCTCTATCATTGTTGTTTAAAGGGAGAATTCCTCTAGAATGTAGAGAAAAGTTTACATCCATTACAGGTGCACTGTTTGTATAATTCATAAGGTGACATTTTCTGAAATAATTGATTAATACTTCTATTTGATTAAGCTATCAAATCTTTTCATTCATCATTCTTCCTTTTCTGTAAAATTGTATCAAATCTTTTTTGTCAAATGTATAATAATAATTAATCAAGTCTTCTGTTTGATAAGGTGATACACCCTGCTTTTACTTATAAAAAAAATCTTAATATTTAGGTTTAAACCTTTTAGTTGTTCTTATGTGAGTTTTTTCCAGTTTGATTCCCTTCTTATTAGAATTTTCAATCGAGTCCTTGTAAGTGTTAATTTGAATTAATTGAGTCCATGCCGTTAAATTTTGTTAACGAGATTAAGTTTTTGTACATGTGGAAGATTGATGTGTCAAATTTTTAAGACGTGGCATGGTTTAGGCTTGCGTGGAATTTTGGTAAAATGTAATAATATAATATTAGGATTTCTGAAATGGGATTTAGGGTTCAATTAAATTGAATGGGATTAAAAATCTGAGAAGTGGTTGTAGATCAGACAAAGGGATGGAGATTAAGTGATTGTAGATCTGAGAAGTGGTTGATGATCAAATCCACCCGAATTGCATTTCAACAAACTGGGGAAAATTGTTCCTGCTTTTATGCCGTGAAGGGGAGATGATGCATTACGGTGACGTGGGTTTCGAAATCTCTGGAGGAGGAAGAAGATGGAACCGTTGGCGCGATTTTGAGAAGTGGTTTCTTGCAGGGTTTGCGTCCCGATCTATGGAGAAGAAGTTCTTGGTGGTTACGGCGATTCTGGCTTTTCTGGATCTGCAAGTGAAGGTGGCGCGATGTAGGCTTATGCGATTCTAGGTTGTGCGGCGATGATGGAGGAGAAGACTCGCGATTTCAGGGAGAGTGGCGGTTTGGTTTTTTTTTTTTTTGCGTTTTCTGGATTTTGGGAATTACAGCACTACAAAAAAGAAAGGCATTAACCGAAGGCCAAAAGCCCTCGGAAAATGCCAGAAGCCGTCGGAAATGGGCATTTACAGACGGCTTATCGACGGCCATCAAGCCCTCGGTAAATCCCTTGTCGCTAACAATTACCGAGGGCTTTTGGCCCTCGGTAATTACCGAGGACCAAAAGCCTTCGGTAATTACCGAGGGCCAAAAGCCTTCGGTAATTACCGAGGGCCAAAAACCTTCGGTAATTACCGAGGGCCAAAAACCTTCGGTAATTACCGAGGGCCAAAAACCTTCGGTAATTACCGAGGGCCAACCCGAAAGACAGTATCACATAACAGTTCATTTATTTCTCTTTATTTCTCTATAACAGCAGCTCATTTATTTCTCTGAAAAATCTGCACTTATCCAATTAAAAAAAAACACATAACAGCTCATTTATTTCTCTTTATTTCTCTATAACAGCTCATTTATCACAAGGCAAATTCCAATTCACTATAACAGCTCATTTATTTCTCTGAAAAATCTGCACTTATCCAAACGAATAATAGCAACGTGCAAAATTGAATTCCTAATGCACTACACCTACAATTAACCAAACGAATCTAGTACATATTGCATGATATGACAAAACAAACAGCAATTGCACTACTTTCCCTTGTGATCTTCGAAGCTCTTTGGAAATATTTCGAAGTTGAGAGAGCGTAACAGGATTCCCTTGAAGGACCCATTTCTGAAGAATGTTTGTGGCGCTTCGCTTGGGGAGCCTTAGCCTCAAGATTCTGCTCCTTAGGTCATCACCTTCCACACTCTCTTCAACTAAATCATTGCTCACAGCACCCAAAAGACACAAATCTTGTTCTGTTCTGAACATAAGTAAAATGGTTACTTCTGGAAGATGAGAAGATGCAATTTTCAGATCAATTACCCATAACCAAACACTCAATTATGATGGTTGACAAGAAAGTATGATCAGAAAAATCAGTTAAGATGCAGAATCATAAAAGATTGGTAGAGAATATAATTGAAATTTATGATGCAAGACTTTAGTATTGAAAAATAAACAAGACACGAATAGCTTTATGCCCACATAATTAGCAAATATGATGGGTAAGATATGCAAGAGAGGGGTTTAAAACCTTCTTAAACTGACAATAAAGTAATTAATATAGCACCTCTTACATATGTAGTATCATATGCAGAGACACGTAACAATTTGCAGAGACACGTATCATATGCAGAAGGACATATATAAGTGTAAGGATCAACATTTGATGAGCACGAGACACGTAACAATTTCAGACGTGCTACTTATACTTGCTACAATTTCAGATGTGCACGTAATAATTCTGAGCACTTGGTTCAATTATAAATAAAATCAAAATTTAAATATTAATTTATACTCCTATCGAAATTCACAAAACGCTATCTATATTTGATAAAATCAAATACAAAATTTGATTTATACACTCATATCTCATCTCTTTATCTGTGCAATAATCAAACTCGATCTTACTGGAAAAATCTAATTAACTTAAATATTATATTCACTAATATTTTAATCAATCAAAAAATTAAGAGATTTATTGGAAAAAATAGCAATAAAGGAATATAAAGCCAACTTGAAACGTTAATTTTGACAAGTTAATATAAAGGAAAAAATCATTTATATAAATCAACTCATTTAGTATTTCACAGGTTAATTTTGACCTATGAATCATGTACATCTATCTATAACCATGTCAATCAAATCAATTACAGTTGGAATTGGTATTTACGGTACAATGCTTATAAAAACATTCCAGGTGATAAAACAGAACTCTACTTTACCAACTAGTCTCCTTTATAAATTCTTTATACATTGGAACAATAGCAAGATTCACACCACCCTACAGTATGCAGATTTGAAGAATAGACTATATCTATTTATCATGTTCCCAAACATACTTTACAGCACATTTTACACCAAGTAAAATCCTATTCATGAGCTTCAAATACAATACTATATATGATTTTGCTTGGTAGTACAAACCTTGAGTGGCACAAGCACTGACAGTTATTCCATGGTTAATCTATGGTATGAGGTTGAGCCTTCAAGGAATTGAATGGTTAATTGTTTCTTGATTCAAGGCTAGCCATTCAAATAAACAGTCTCTCCACTCACAGGGTTAATGCAAACATACACTCTTCCTAAACCCCACTAGGTGGGAGCCTTGTGCACTGTGCCACTCCTGTTTACAATCTATGATGTATCTTACAAATGTCTAGATTCACAAAAACCAAAGTTGACAAGATAACCTACTTCACATATGTAGTGGAAATTTACAAGCAACACAGTGATTTCTTACACATAAATCATTACACTAATATAATATCATTCATTACTTATAAAGTACCATCATATGCAAGATTTACCCGCCGAGGATCACGTTTAGAATCAGCAGGCAGGTCACTGAAGATAGAAGTGTCAGACGGTAATGAACTAGTGCCAATAACAGTGGCCGTAGTTGAAGGTAACACAGCTTGACCAGTACCAGACACGGATTGGATAGAATTTATTGGAACAGAAGTTGCTATAACATGTGATTGACTGACTTGGGAGTTTAATTGTCGTGTTGCTGGTAAATTCTCATCTATACTATGTTAACTCAGCCATCTAAACATGCTACAATTGGTAACTATACTGCATCTGTTCCTTCCTGAAACCAACATGAATCACTCTTCTACCAACTAATCTGCATCTTTCTTTCTTGTTATTCCTATTCCCATTTCACTAAACCAATTCAATATAACTTGCTTTTCATTTTATTTCCACTTTCCAATAATATTAACGAAAACTTGTCCCAGTTTATTAATCCAAAAGCCAGTACAGAACATACCTCAATGTCGAAGTCCGATAGCCTCCCTTGACAACGACAGTCGCCCTCACGTCACGGGAGCAACCTCCTCTCTACGCCTTGGCACACACCCTAACGTTAACGGACCACCCTCCTCACGGCAATGCCAACGCACTGCTCGAACACCACCGAACCCTACCCGCACAATGCCACCAGACAGACGAGAAAGGGACAGCGAGAGGAAGAAAAAACTCAAGCAAAAGCCAGAGGGAGAGAATGGGAAGCACAAATTGGGGACGAGAACGAACAGGGGAGAATGGGGGAGCACAACCAAAGTCCACCTTTCACGAAATTGGGGACGACAGCAGAGAGGGAATAAGGTCTTCTCTTACAAAATTAGGGCCGAGGTATTACAATACCCCCAATTACTTAATTTAAGGTGTCGAGCATCTTACCGAAGGCCACAACCCCTCGGTAATGCTCTTTTGACCTTCGGTAATTACATTTCACCATGCCTCTCGGTAATGCCGATTTTGACCGTCGAAAAAATTTATTTACCGACGGTCCCTTGACCTTCGGTAATAATCCAAATTCTTGTAGTGCAGGTGAAAGAACGAGATCGCGCGAGGAGATTCACGGTGGTGCTCTGGATGGTGTTTTGGGTTTTTCTGGGTTGGGTTTTTATTGGGAATATCAGCAAAGTCTAAGTCTATTAGATTCTTTTCAGATATCAATCTCCTTTCGTCTTAAATTCCACGTATTCAACTCTCAGTATGCCACGTTTTAAAAATTTGACACATCAATCTTCCACCTGTGCAAAAACTTAACCCCGTTAAATAAATTTAACGGCAGGAGCTCAATTGATTCAAATTAACACTTATAAGGACTCAATGAAAGATTCTAATAAGAAGGGGATCAAACTGGAAAAAACCTACATAAATAGAAACAACTAAAGGGTTTAAACCTAATATTTACTAATCAAAATATGGATGGGTTCTATATTAAATTACTACTATTTCCAGCAAACTATTTTTTTTTATTTGATTTGTCTCGTCTGACATGAAACACATGTAATTATAATTTAGGAAGGTATGCAAGTGAGGGATAAAATCTTAATATTGCTGCTGAACTCATAGCAAGAGGTATTCGGCGGATCAGGTGGTAAACATCCTCAGTACTATCGGGCATGTAAGGAGTTAAAGGTAGCTGTCTACTTGATAAAATTTCTTGATCGGTTTTTATCCAACTCTTCGTTGATAATTTCATGTGCAGAGTGGGATGCTAGATTTTCAAAATAATATTCGTGACTTTTGTCAATACTCTTTAAATGATAGACAATCTGGTTCATCTTATGGGTGAGGTTACAAATTTTAAGAAGACACTTTTACTTCTTATTGTGACATGTACACAAATTTGTTGTTTGTAAGTAAATGTGTCGCATCAAAATAACTCCGAAGTTTTGCTAAAAGTTTCCTAAGTGTTGCAATTCTTTAGTGAGAAATGGGTGAATTTTAACTTTTTAAGGTTCAAAACACTTAATTTTATCATCACCTCCGCGTGGAGAATTGTCCCCTGGCAAAACCCAACCATCATCCCGTTTGTTGCAAATTTACATTTTAAGGATTGAATTGATATCTGTAAGCCATAGCCACATGCGAGTTGTAATTCAATGACCATCAGATTATATCATCGTCATAGTGTGTTGGATTATATATGGAGTAGTTTTTTCAAAGCGCACACCGGATGCAGCTGCAATATTTACTCCTCCTTCTACCCATCCAACTTCAAGAAATATGCCAGCTGGATATTGGATGGCAAGCAATTCATCAAAAACACTGGATGAAACTATGGCAACAGAGATAGAAAGTTTAAGGTTAATCTCGGCTTCCTTTTTTCACCCTTGCTTCCTCTGTCCATCCTTTGTGTCAACTTTTGTGTTGCCAAATCTGTATTTTAGCTAACTGGTCTTGAGATATTCAGTATGTCAAGCTTGGACTCCATGCGATATGCTTTAGATCTTTTGAGTGACATGTTGCAGGCTGCAAATCCTAGTGATCGTGCAGTAAGTTATACTGTTTTGCTTGGCATTCTGAAATCTCCTGTCTGCTAAGTGAAAATGATTTAGTGTCTGGTTTTATGCTTTATAGGCTGTAAAAGAAGTAATTATTGATCTTGTCGATCGCTGTCGCACAAACCAGAAAAAGTTGATGCAGATGCTAACAACAACTGGGTTAGTTCCACACGGCTTTTCCTTCGGGCACATACTCTATTGTACTTGTTTGTTACTTTGTGAAGTCTGTCCACATATATGTGGAACAATCTTTTGTTATCATCTTGGCTTTCTCGTAGAGACGAGGAGCTTCTTGGACAAGGCCTGGAATTAAATGATATTACTCAAAGTTTGCTTGCAAGGCATGATGCAATTGCTTCTGGTACTCCGTTCCCAATTCAAGGGGCAAGTTCCAATACTGTGCCAAATGAAGCTCAATGTAGTTTAGATCAATCCAATATTTGTAGCTCCAGCCCTGGAAAGTCTTCTTCATCACCTAAAGCTACCTATCCAGGCATAGTGTTTTCTGATACTAGGAGCCAGAGTGATGATAAGGAAGATGAATTTGCACAGCTACTTCGGAGGTCAGTTAGAACTGATAACATGTTCCATATTTTGTGGCTCGGTTATTGAAGCACGTTTTTCTTGCTTATAACTTGTCGAAAAAATAAACTAGTTTAGAATGTCGATTTAGGTCTTTCATGTATAACATGGTAAGTGAATCATCTACCCTCTGTTTGATAAAGTCAAAATCGTTGTATTAAGCGTTTAATTTCGTTTTATACTTCCACTCGTGTTATTTTATTCCTTCCTTTAACTAATTTTTTTATCATAGAATATCAACATGTATTGCAGGTCATGGGTAACGAAACTGTTCTCTCAGTAACTTTTTATTCAATGTGAACTCTTTACTACATGGCCAACGACTGCAAATGCTACAACTGGTTCCAGCGAAAATTCAGTGTCAATTAACACTAACAGCAAAACTCCACATCTTCCAAACTCCTCAACCTCTGTCCCATCCAACGCATTAGTTCTTTCTAACCCACCTGCCTCAGTTAGTACTGCAAAGGATCAGGAGATTATTGATTTACTGAGTATCACTTTGTCCACGTCGCCATCACTGCAGACAACATACGCACCATCAGCCTCTAGCCAAGGCATGCATCAGATTCCTGTTCAGTCCAGAACAGAAGGGCTTTCTCATGCTTCCCAAACATATCTGGGAAATTTTCCGTACAACAGTTACGTTGTCCATTGGGCTCAGAATCAATCTCAGTCAGAATTTCAAACCCTGCCTCAAGAACAAACGTATCAATGCCAATCTCAAACCCCATCCCCACCCTCCTCTCGACATACACATTATGAAGCCCAACAACACCATCATCAACCCGCCCAACAGGAGCAATTGCAACCACAAACCCTGCCACAACCCCAACATGTATTTCAACAACCTCAATATCATCATCAATATAGCCCTCATCAACAACATTTGCAACCCCCTAGTGAACCGCAACCATTACAGTATCAGCCACAGTACCAAACACCCGAACCCCGTTCACAGTGCCATCCTCAACCCCAGCTACAGTATCAGCCTCAAACCATGCATGGCCATCAACCTCAGCCACAGCAACAATTTCAGAATCAACATCTTCAATACCCTTCAAGATATCCTCCCCCGCCATGGGCAGCTAGCTACACCTGGATATGCCAACTATCAAAATCACTCGCCTGCTGCAAATGTGATTTCAACAGAAGCCAATACATTAGTATCTTATTCTTCTGATCCAGGGGTAATGCCCGTGCTACACAATAATTCATTCCCTGACACAGTAGGTACCGGTGGAACTCCAGAGAGTGCAACACGACAAAAAAGACTTTTGTTCCGTCTTACAGGTTATTTGAAGATTTGAATGTTTTCGGAGACACAAATGGAAAGGTTAAGATGACCAGCAGCAGTGGTTCGTCATCCAACTTGTCTGGGACAATGGGACCTGGTATGGTTGGGGATCGTAAGTGAAAATATGGGACCGGCAGTATTGGTTGCAGCTTATGGAAGTTCTAGATTGATACAAGTGACTCTTCCTATTTTATGTATAACAGACCATAAGACGACAGACTTTGAACATTATTTGATGTAATATTTTAGTTTTTGGTAGTGGTTCTCGTTCGTTCATCGATTGATCGCTGACCACTATAAAGGTACTTGATATTCATAAACGTGTTCAATGTCCTTAATTGTTGACAACATACGCCCTTGTAAAATATCCCGTGAAGGGAGCTTCTTCCTGCACTGTCACAAATTCATTTCGATTGTCCTTAATTTTACAATTTTGAAGTAAAATAACAAATGACTTTAAAATTGTATAATCCAAAAGTAAAAGAGGTGATATTTAGATTGTACAATTGGGAATTCTTTATTTTAAAATAAGATTTTTTAATTATGTAATTTGGAAAACATAATTTAGATTGTGGAATTTGAAAGTTATTTTTTCTTATTATTTTTTTTCAGAGTTAATTTTTACTAGTATAATTCAAAAATAATTTTTTTGGAGAAAAAAAACCATTTTAAATTGTTAATAAATTATATAATCTGAAAATTATTTTTAACTTGTAGATTCAACAATCTAAACTATTTTTTAGTGATTAAAATGACTTCTGAATTGTAAAATTCAAAAGTCAAAAATAAAATCTGAATTATATAATCCAGAAAACTTTAGATTGCATGATATAAAGATTATTTTTAACTTCTCAATTACACAACACGAAAATAAAGCATGTAAGAATAGGAGGAAACATGGGACGTGCAAGAAGAAACTGCCTCCCATCAAATCACATGACTTTTCCTTATTTGCTTTGATCGGGTCATTTTTATTTTATTGGAAACTTTAGATGTCGAAAATCACTTCCCCTTGTTACGGCAAAACCACTAGAATCAGCTTACTGAAAATTCTAGCTAATATGCGTTATTGTTGTCATGGTATAAAGATAAAATTGCGAAAACCCAGATTTAGGTTGAGAAAAGAAATTGCACACCTGGACAAACTTGAATTTAATTACACGTTGGTTAAAAACAAGGGTCCCCCAATTCAACGGAAACTACAATCATGAGTGAGATGCCCCATTTCCAGGACCACATTTGTCAGCAAACTAGCTTATGTAATCTGACAAAAAAATTTACAAAAGGTGGGAATAGCACGCAAAACAGGAATAGAAAATAATTATGGAGAAAATGATATTTACACACATTTACGACGATTGACATTATTTGCCGAAGCCTCCAATCAATAAGCATGATTTTCTTCCAGTCGAGTGCAACCCTCTAACCATGGAGGCTAATGAATATCTTGCATACACTATCAGCAGAATATACCCCTACCAATATTTTCAGATGTATTCACAGCGGAGAGGGATTAAAGCATCATGACAGGATTACCCAACTGCAAGAAATATGCGTGGCGTTCCTGAGTGATGTTTGATGCACTCTTCTGAGCTGGAGACAACCGATGAAATCATGGGAAAAAAATGCAGATTCATCTTGCTTGAGTGTTGTCGTCAGCATAGATACAAACGCATGCATCTGCAGCACCAGCAGCAAGTAACACCTGGTATGGATGGAAATTTAGACAACTTACAGAACCAATTTTCTGAGCCATTAGTGTAGGATAGTAACGAATGGTGCCTAGTTGATCACCCTCCAGACTAAAAACTTTAATGAGTTGTTTCGCTGAACCACTAGCAATAATTGGAGCATGTCTATGTACAGCTAATGCTGTGAGTGATCCCCTATGAGCTTCGATAGTAAGATAGGTGCTCCTAACATTTCTTATATCAAGAAATTGGATGTCCCCAGCCTGAGAAGCACTGATAATCTGAAGAAAACCAACAGTGTGACATAATTGATTAATCAACTTCAAATCAAATTCACAAATTTAAGAATGATAACTGAAAAGAAAAAACATATCAAACTATGAAGATGCTCTTTTTACCTTTCCTTGGTCTAATCCAGGTTGAAAGCCAATCCCCACAACTTTTTCTACTCTTTGCGTATGAGGTCTTAATTCACAGACGAGCCTAAGAAGCATTATTGCCATTAGTGATTACAGAGACAGAGACTTCTAAATTGGACCTTAAAAGCTTTATACTTACGACAAAACTTAAAACACTAGTATTGATTGAGGAAATTAAATCATAAATTCATGATTAGATGCATGCATGACCATATCAAAACATGTAGGTGATAAACAACAATAATGCTGGATTCAATCACATCAATAAAAGTTAACAAAGAACCATGCTATTATTTGCATCATGATGGAAGAAATTCATCTGAGGTGCTTACATTTCAGGTATTCTGACATCATAAAGTCTGACAGAACCATCAACAAAACCAGCCGCAAAATGTCCCCCGTGAACTTGAGATGCAGCCTGAACCACATGACAAAATGTGTAAAAATCAAAGGATAATTGCTTTGTTACGTAGTTAAGGAACGAGTAAAATAATACTAAAAGGGGGCAGTCATGATTGATGATTCGTGAATATCATCAATATGGGGAATCAATATCGGTTAGGTTTAATTATTATTTAATGTTTGACAAAACTTGAGAATAGTGAAAATAACACTAGCCCTTAGCAGATTCGGGGGCGGCCACTGCATTATTATTTGAGACAGACAACTATCTATGGCAAAGGCAAATACAATAAGATCAACAAAGTTGCTTCAGTCTTCACGTTCAAAAACAATCATGTACCTTGAAGAGGCCCCAGAAAAAGGGGCACGGGGACATTTCAACAGTAAGAAGCCATCGATCATTATTAAAAAAAAAGGCTTTATAAAACACGACTTATCAGTAAAGAAACCTGTTCTAAATGAGGTTGGCAAGCAAAAACTCACGAATTCAGCTCAATTACCTTGGAAAATTTAGTAAATCCTCATAAGGTAAAACAACTGCTTAACTGTCTATATCAAGCAAAATTACTGACAAAGCATTCTCGCATAGCTGAAGCTTACCAACGCTGAGACACTGCAATCTGATGATGAAGGTATAGTATTAACAAGCTGCTCTTTATCAACATCCCATAACAAAGTAGATGATATCTCACCCGATGCATACTGTTAAATGTAAAAATGTAACAAAGAACACCATAAGAAAATCATTAGCTTCACAATACGAGGAAATAATTAGACATTCAATTTAACACATGGGGGAAGAGAAATATTTCCAACACTTCCAAGAATGATTAAAAAAATAATCTTACCAGATAACCACATTGTTGTTGCCAATCAACAACTGCATTGAGACTCCTCACACCAGGTTTATGACCATGAATTGAAGAGAATGCAGTGACAAGTTTTTGTTTACCCTTCAGAGTATAATCTTTCCAAATCCGTATGTTTCCATCAGCTGCACCATAAGATTCACCGATAAGATTAAAGTACTAACAAGTAGAGAATGAAATGTATAATAATATTAAACAGGCGAGAAAAGTACATGAAGCAGCAAGGAGCAAACTATCATCAAGCTCATTTACAAGGCAGAGCTTAGAAATCCCTTTGTCAGGAAAATCATGATTATCAAAACTGTTAAGCAGTGCTGCCTCCTCATGGTTCCATATCCTGCAGAGAACTCCAAAGATCATTATACTCTAACCAGGTTAAAAGTCTGAATTCCTACTGTGTATAAATTATGCTAGGTAATTGTCATTCAGTTGTCAAGCCCTCATAACTAATAAACGTCACTCAGTCTTCCAAGTGCTACCAACCCTGAATATATTTGGAAATATATTACTTCTAGAAATTCACCACAGATGATTTTTATAGGCCTGTAAACAATTGTCCTAACATTACCTAAACTAAAAAAGCTATGCCCAGCTTCATAACAGTCCCAGTTTAACTTATAAAGTTATGGATTAGCTTCACATACCTGATACGTTCATTCTCATCAGCAGCTATTACTATAGGGGAGAAAGGTTGCAGCAATGCTGTTTGTGTACCCTTGATGTCCCACTTAGCAATTGGATTTGTAAGCCTGCTAACATCTGCAACGAAAAACTAGAATGTCAGCCATACATCTGTAAGCAACACAATTAATAAAAATAAAAAGAGAAATCCAAACCAGAGTGCTGGCATTTTGCTATGTGCTCCAGTGCAAGCTTTTCCTTCTCCTCTCTTCTGGCCGATACTTCTTCACTATCATCTGCAGCAGTTAATAGTGGTTTGGAAAAGTGCCCACAACTCCAACTATAGATAGTTGACTGTGGAAGAAAGCTTCTATCTGAAGTTCCAGAAGCTCCACCAGAACCTAAAAGTGGATCAGCCAATCCAGAGTCCGGAGAATTCATTAGGTGGGGCCTAAACTCCAATGAACAGACTCTACGCATTCCAGTTATATAACTTGGGCGAGGAGGACTGACCGGAGGAGTTCTGAAGGTCAGTGGTAAATGTCCTGTCAGAGCAACAAGCAATAATTAGCAGAAAGGCTTGCAACAATGCAGCAGGGATTATAACAAATAAAATTGGAGATAAACTTCATGAAACTGCTTTGGAAGTTATTATCCAAGAGGATCAACCATTAAGTAAAACTGAAAAAGAGATCTACCTCCATTCATATCAAACCAAGATGAGGATCGAGCCAGTCCAGCAAGAGCTGGAGAAGCTGTAGATTCAGCAGTTCGAACACCACTAGACTTCATTGGTTTTGCAACCACTTGTTCAATACCTATGATGGACAGTACTCGACGACCAAGATTTGCAATGCGTGGAGATGGATCTTTGGCTAAAGTACACATAGCAAGTACACATTGTGAATACAATGCATTGTCCAAGGGCTTTGGTCCAGTGTGGTTAACCACTCCATTGCTGAAACCATCATTTAGAATTCCTGAATCAGAATGATGAGATGAATCATCAGACAATGGGGACCCATGCATGATTCCCGAACTAGTAAGAGGACTGCTAGAAGAGACCCGTCCATCTCGAACCACAGGAGAATTGTCACTTCCAACCCTGATAGGACCAATTTGAGGGGAAACAATACTTCCATGAGGTATATGTTGGTTCTGTTTAGGATATCCACCAACTGAACCTTTTATATTAGCCAATGAAGGTAAGGAATTAATCAAAGAATTAGGTTGGGGCTTCCAATATGCAGCAGCAATAGACTTCAGGTGCTTGTTGTGGCCAAAAGCAAATCGTGCTAAAGCTGACAGTTCAAAAAAAAACATGCCTCAGATCCATTTCTAAAGTATAGCAGCTCTCCTATACTCTATTGACAACATTGAGTTGTCTTAGACTACAAACTGATTGACAGCATTGCAATAAAATTAGAAGCTACAATAGAAACACAAATAAAAATGTTTTTAGATGCAAGTTTGATGACTTTTACTGCAGATATTTTCTTTCTTATTCACCAGTACCAGTTACTTTGTTTTAAGGCTTGTCATCTTTCTCTAAGACTTGTTTGAAAATAATTAAAAAATTGCAATGATGATATATATTAAAAACAACAACCTCCTGTCTGAGCTCTACCAATCTAATCACAAGAAAATTAAATGTATTCACAAATTCAAAACAAAATATAGGATCAGATGCTTAATCACCTACCTACTGCTACCTCTGCCCTCACCAATGGACTCCCATCTGAAGCAACACCTAACATACTCTTAACTATACTAACTTCAGCCCTAAACTTTTCATCATCGTCGCATTCTTCATCGCCACCAACACTTCTACATGTATCAAATCCCACATCAAGAAGGGTACCCAGTGCAAAAACAGCAGATGCCCTAACCTGTAAAACAATAAATTGAATGACTAAATTTATTTGATTAATTCATCAAAAATTGTAATCATCTGGCAACTGGAAATAGAACCAATAAGTAGGGCATAAACCTCTGGCTGGGGTTCAGACAATAGAGGAGCAAATATAGTTGTTGCATCGTCCTGTAAACCAATTGTTTGTGCCTCTGAGAAGTCTTCCCACAATTTCCCCAGGCACAGGCAAAGCCACTGAAGGAAAAGGGGTTCAATTTGTGAATCAATAGGACATGAACTCTGAAGGTGCTTTAAGCAGACATGAATCAAACCAGCTTCCATACAAGCTTCTTGGCCGCGTCTATGACCGTCCACAATCACAGCCAAAACAAAAGCAGCCATTGCCCGTTGCTCTGGATATGCTTCCATGCTATCAAGAAACTTAATGAAATAGATATGACCACCATCCTTCACTAGATCAACCTGACATGACTACAACAGAGAAAATGGAACAAATTCATACCAGACACAGCAGACATTCAATAAGGTCAGCAAAAAACAGAATATTCATAACTATGATAATGGAGTTTATTGAGCTGAAACTGTATGTTTCTAAGACAATAAGGATGCCTCATTCATATTGAGAAAAAGGAATCAATACAAAAGAAACAGAGATTCAATATCCTCTCCAATAAAGAATGATAGGATATACACTTTATTTTTACAATTATAACACTCCCCTTAAAGCTGAAGCATATACAGATATATGAGAATAAATAAAGACACTGTTGATATATATATATATATAGAGAGAGAGAGAGAGAGAGAATCTATTTCTTATTCTATAACTCAAGTTGGAGCTTATAAATCACATGTGCATGGCTTGATGCAATTTTGATCAATCTTTGGTCCTCTTAAACACGTGGTGAATATGCTAGCCTACTGTTCACTACAGCTGAAAAATTTAGGGTTGATATTTTCACACTTCACTTATTCCCTTTTGAAATGACAATTTACTTCAATGAATTTGGTTCTCTCATGAAAGACAAGATTAGAAGCATTGTGTAATGATGCCTAGTTGACACATATAAGGTGCATTTGGGAATCTTCTCCAAATTCAACCTGAGTTTTTTTAGCTATATGAGCTCATAAATGACTAATGTCATTATTATCTTGTATTATGCTTCTACACTTCATCTTGCCATGACATTTCGTTTCTTACTTTTCCATGATATTAAATTGCCTCCAACAAGAACACAATATATTGATGTAAAGTGTCTATCACACGGTGACCCTACCAAGTTAGCATCATAATAACCAACAACTTGACTAGGAAGAGTTGAAAAATTAATTTACTACACTCACTAATGTTAGGACAAGTTACAACAAAATAATTTAGCTTACCAACTAACTTGTATCTCCCAAGATCAAAATACGGTTCTCCCTAATCAGGTACAAGTTTGACACTGAGATCCATTGATATCCCATAAGCTTAGCATTTAACATCCCTGTTTCTTCCAAAATGTCGGTAGCATATTCTTTTTGTTAGTTTGATCAAACCATCCTTGGACTATACAACCTCTAGACCAAGGCAAGATCTTTTGAATGAAACTTTTAAGATATCGTTTTAGTTGGACAATACCCTTCTTATCACCACTACCTATGATAACAATGTTGTCCATGAGAAATACATACATCCTTAGGGAGAATGACAATAAAACATTGAATGATCAACATCACTACGTCATTCCAAATTTTTGGATGATAATTCACTTAAGATTGAAACTGCAAAATAATTCTAGAGGGCTTGATTGATCCCTCTCACAATCTTTTATTTATAAGAATAAATTGATACACAAGTACATGATAAATAGGGTAACCCTTGACACACTGTAATGACGATAAAATAGGATAAATATCCTAACACTCCCCCTCAAGCTGGAGCATACAAATTATATGTACCAAGCTTGGAACAAATAAACTCAATCCGAGGACCCCTTAATGACTTGGTCAATACATCTGCGAGTTGATCGTTTGACCCAATAAACTCAGTACATATTTCTTTGGTCAACAACTTTTCACAAACAAAATGACAATCAATTTCTATATGTTTAGTCCTCTCATGAAACACTGGATTTGATGGAGAGCAGCTTGATTGTCGCAATACATCTTCATAGTATGGATGTCACAAAATTTAATCTCTTGAAGGAATTGTTTCACCCATATAAGTTCACATGTTAGTGATGTCATTGCCCTATACTCGGCTTCCGCGGTTGATCGAGCTACTACATTCTGTTTCTTACTTTTCCATGAAATAAAGTTTCCTCCCAGAAAAACACAATATCCTGTTGTAGACCGTCTATCAATAGGTGAACCTGCCCAATCTGCATCACAATACCCAGAGACATGAATGCTTCCTTTATCTTCATATAACAATCCTTGCCCGGGAGCCTTCTTTACATACCTTAGAATGCGAATGAGAGCATACCAATGGTCAACACATGGAGCCTGCATGAACGGACTAACCACTCCAACTGCAAATGATAGATCTGGCCTTGTAATAGTGAGATAAATCAGTTTGCCAACCAGCCTCATATACCTCTTTGGATCGGAGAATAATTCACCTTCTTCTGTCCTTAATTTCTGGTTTGGGTCCATGGGACTATCTACCGGTCTACAATCAATCATGCCTGTTTCTTGTAATATATCAAGAGCATACTTCCTTTGGGAGATTACAACTCCATCTTTTGATTGCGCTACTTCAATGCCTAAGAAGTATTTGAGACTTCCAAGATCCTTGGTTTGAAAATGTCTACACAAGTACTCTTTTAGTTGAGATATTCCAACAGCATCATTTCTTGTAATGACAATATCATCAACATATATTATTAAGTAAACACATTTCCCGAGAGAAGAATGACAATAAAAAACTGAATGGTCTGCTTCACTGCGTTTTAGCCCAAATTTTTGAACAATGGAGCTAAACTTTCCAAACCAAGAACGTGGGGATTGCTTGAGGCCATATAGAAATCGATGCAATTTGCATACCATACCAGACTCCCCCTGAGCAACAAACCCAGGAGGTTGCTCCATATAAACTTCTTCCTCAAGATCACCATGTAGGAAGGCATTCTTTATATCCAATTGATGAAGTGGCTAGTGACGAATGGCTGCCATGGCAAAGAAGAGACGAATAGTAGTCATCTTGGCTACAGGAGAGAAAGTGTCACAATAATCAAGACCATAAACCTGAGTGTAACCTTTTGCAACAAGCCGAGCTTTGAGCCGATCAATTTCACCATCAGGGCCAACTTTAACTGCATACACCCATCGACAACCAACCGCCTTTTTGCCTGGGGGAAGGGGCACCAGCTCCCAAGTATTACTGTGGTCAAGAGCCTGCATTTCTGCAATCATAGCTTGTCGCCATCCAGGATGATCAAGTGCTTCTTTCACATTCTTGGGTATAACAAGAGAGGACACGGAGGATAAAAGAGAAAAATAGGAGGGCGACAATCGATGATAGCTTAGAAAATTATAAATGGGATGAGGGTTCCGAGTGGAACGAGTACCTTTTCTGAGGGCAATAGGCCATGCAAAATCATTTGCACCAGGAGGCGTGGGAGGAGGTGACAAGGGAGAAGAATATGAAGTAGGAGATTCACCATTGTCTTGGGGAGGTGGACTATCCATTGGGCCCTATGTGGGATGATCTCAGTATGTGGAGGAACAGGTGTAGAAGAATTGTGATCAAGAGTTGGAATGATAGAGACAGTGGAGCTATTTGACTCAGCCATTGGAATAGGAAGGACCTGCTGGAGGATAGAAACATCCTGAACAGATGGAGAGAAGTAAGGAGTTTGTTCAAAGAATGTGAAATTGGCAGACATGTAATACTTCTTAGTTTCAGGAGAGTAACACTGATATCCTTTTTGAAGTCGAGAATAGCCTAAGAAGACACATTTGAGAGCGCGAGCGGAGAGTTCGTCTAGACCTGGAGACATGTCATGAACAAAACATACACAGCCAAACACTCGGGGAGATGTATGAAAGAGAGGATCATTAGGAAACAAAATGGAGAAAGGGACTCTATTATCAAGAGAGGAGGAGGGCATCCTATTAATAAGATAACATGCAGTTAAGATGGCATCCCCCAGTGATGGACAGGAATATAGGCACCAAGCAAAAGGGTACGAGCAGTTTCAACCAAGTGTCTATTTTTTCGTTCTACTATACCATTTTGCTGTGGTGTATGAGGACAAGTAGACTGATGTAAGATACCATGGGAACTCAAGATGGCAGAAAAGGAGGATGAGAAATACTCTTTTGCATTATCACTTCTTAATATTTTGATTACTTGACCAAATTGATTCTTGATTTCATTCAAAAAGGATGTAAAGATAGCTAACAATTCAGAACGATTTTTCATAAGATAAACCCAAGTACAACTTGAATATTCATCAATAAAGGTAACAAAATATATAAAACCAAAGGAGGAGATACGACTAGGTCCCCTTATATCAGAATGGATGATGGAAAAACTAGAATTACATATTGATTGAGACCTTTTAGGAAAGGAAGATCTAACATGTTTTCCCAATTGACATGACTCACATTCTAAGGTTTGGAGACCACTAAGTTCAGGACACATCTTTTTTAATTTGGACAAATGAGCATGGCCAAGTCGATCATGTAACACTTTAGGATTAGGAGTAGCAACACAAGACACCCTTGGACGAGATCCAAAATGGTATAATCCGCCAGCTTCATATCCTTCTCCAATCTGTCTCCCCGAACCACGCTCCTGTATAACAAAAGATTTATGATCAAAGGTTATTGAACAATTTAACATTTTAGTCAACTGGCTTAAGGAAATTAAATTAAAAGGACAATTAGGGACAAAAAGGACTGAGTTGAGCTTGAGGGAGGGAGACAAAGAAACATGACCGACTCCTTTGGAAGAAGTTTTAGATCCATTTGCAAGGGTTATGAAATGAGGTTTTTCTCGAAAGGAAATAGATGAGAACAAAGAGGTATTACCAGAAATGTGATCAGAAGCACCTGAGTCAATTACCCATGAATTTTGACATTCCATAGATTGAGAAACGCAGGCGGTTGATGTATTGGGAGATTGAGATGGTTGTGCCAAGCTGTTAGACTTTAACCTTAAATACTCTTGATATTCATCCTCAGAAAACATAGAAGTGGAGGACCATGATAGATAATGTTTTCCATTTAGCTTCTCGGAGGTAATTGATGGACTTCCAAAGAAGGAAAAAGTACTGCCAGACGCCATTTCTGAAGAAGACGAATAGTACTAATGAGGAACAAGAAAACCCTAAGGGTTTAGACGAAGGAAATTGTGACAGTGATGGACGACGGTGGCCGGCGGCGACGGTGGCCGGACGGTGGCCGGCGACAGACGGCGGTGGTCGACGGTTGACGGTGGCCGACAGCGGGCAGCGGCAGACAGTGGCCGGCAACGAAGAACTGTGGCGCCGGACAGATATATATTACGAGATAGAAACCAAAGCGGGATCGACCCGCTCTGATACCAACTTAAGATTGAAACTGCAAAATAATTCTAGAGGGCTTGATTGATCCCTCTCACAATCTTTTATTTATAAGAATAAATTGATACACAAGTACATGATAAATAGGGTAACCCTTGACACACTATAATGATGATAAAATAGGATAAATATCCTAACAAATTCAAAACTGTCCAAACTGTGCATGGGATGATTGCTTTAGGCCATATCACTCCCCTTGAGCACCAAATCCAAAAGATTTCTCATGTCGCTATCAAGATCACCATGCAAAAATGTATTCTTGATGTCAAGCCGAGACATAGTCCAATGGTGAATATTTGAATTATAAAAAAGATGTCTTATATGTCATTTTTGCAACAAGAGAAGTGCTAAAATAACCTTGCCCATAGATTTTTGTGTATTCTTTGGCAAGCAAGAAATCTTTGTAGCAATCAAATTCGCCATTAAGTTATACTTTAAGAGTGTATAACAAATAACACGCAACAGAAAATAATAAAAACAATTTAAATCAGCTAACAAATATATGTATATAATATGTATCTGACATTGCGTGGAGGGAGAAAGAAAAGGCTACGAGAGAGTGAGTGAGCCCACTCAAACCAAAGAAGAGGAAGCGAAAGTCTGCATCGGCGAACTGGACCAGGCACTCACCATAGAACTGGACCCAGGTACATTTGTAATAATCATCAATAAAGCAATAAGATATTTAGAACCAAAAGGAACAACAATACAAGATGAACTAGAAAAAAATGAGATGAATCTTGTTTAATGGGACTATCATGAAACAACAACAAACATGTTTTCTTAAATGACATGACTCGTATATCTAATGCCAATCATCATGCCAAATATTTGGTCTTACAAGGTAACATTAATTTTAGTGAAAGTGAAGATGATGTCATGGGATTTCAATTTCAGTGAAAGTAAACTAAAAGGGAATTTAGGAACACAAAGAACAATGTTAGCAATGGATGAGAGGTGTTGGATATTTCCCATGCTGCAAGCTTGTGTTTGTGAACCATTGCTAGTAGTTATAAAAGGAAAATTGGCCGTAGTTGTAAAGGATAAGAAAAAAAACGGTTATCAGATATATGAACAAACATTTACACTAGTGTCAACGACCCAAATACTGGAGATTGATATCGACAAGCAGATTAATGCCAATATGTCACCAAAATATTGTTACTAGTAGATTGAGGTGTCTGTCACCATTCAATTAAGTCTTCATATGTTGTCAAAGAAATACAAGATAAACCAATTGGTAGTGTAGGAGCGACAGGTGGCTCAACATTAGATGCATGGGTAATATTGGTTGAACAATGTGGTTCCCCATGTAGCTTCCAACACTTATCACTGTTATGTCTATTGAATATAGTAAAAACTATATGGGATTAATCTCCTTTGTGTAGAAAAATCCACATAAGGTACTGTATTTATAATAAGGAAAATATGAACTAAACCCAAAATACAAATAAAGAATAATAACAAAATAACTAAAAATAAAAGATAAAGATAAGATATCTATCTAGGATATCTAATAATATAATATATTGAACAATATCCATTGTGAAATATGTATGTATGTTTATTTTATAAGACATGGGGAACCAGAAATGATGTAGAAGTCATAGTAGGGTATATCATGATCCCAAAATCAAATCATGTGTACCAAAATACTCTTGTGGCAAACCTTACAAGCCTAAGGTCATAAACATTGTGATTCTTAAATTCCTTCTTTAAATATGCATATGGGGGAAGGAGCTCGCTAAAATCATGTAAGGCAGCATGAAGTTGCATAACACAGACATAGGGCTCTTTGCACACTTTGTATGGGCGGAGTGTCGTTGCTATAAAGGGAAGCACAATCCTCACTCCAAATAGAAGTGCACATATCATGGGGACAAAAAAAATAGGTTTAAGCGAAGTGTGAATTATAGATGTAATAACGCTACATAGTTGAGCATGGATTTATCCATTGTTTACACTGTTCTATAGGAACAAATTCAGGAATTGTCGGAAGATAGGATTTGTTGTGCAACCTACTTAATCATAACCCAATTTTGGAAGCCTAAGTTGAATAGTTAAACCATCTATCTTTTCAATACTAACAATATGGTTAGGAAAAGATATGAAACTTTGTTCTAAATGATGATGTGGAGCCGGAAGACATTTTTTTCCTTGGTGAAGTAGACTGGACCAGCAAACAAACTCTAATGGATCCGCCACTACTATAGGTAGGAGCACATAAAGGACGTGACCTGGGCACAGGTTGGTCAACTGTCTGGCACCACTACACATGCTGCCATGCACCAACAGGAGTTGTGGTCAGAACAAGAGATAAGACGCTCATTTAAGCATGTTGATGGGTGGTTTGCATCGGCTTTAGGACGGTTGGATAGGTTGGCACAGCGCAATCCCAACCTTATGTTTGCCAAAGCTAAATGATGGTCATCAAAAAACTCATCAGAGGCAGCACTAGAATAGTGCAAGCTAACCTAAGAAAAAGGTTTCCCCAAGAAAGTATCATTATAAGGCACAGTGCAATCCCAACCTTATGTTTGCTGAAGCTAATGATGGTCATCGAAAACTCATTACAGGCAGCACTAGAATAGTGCATGCAAACCTAAGAAAAAGGTTTCCCCAAGAAATTATCATCCTAAGGCCGGGGTCAAGCCAACATAGTTTTGAAATAGACTCTAGATACCATATTAAACTATAGGAAAGAAAGAAATATTGATCTGAAATGGTATGATTTTTAGACATGGATGTTTTATTTATATTGAACGTGATATATCCTCTAAAAATAAAGACATGATATAGATATATATTATAACGTTCCCTAATAATAATAATAATATATATATATATAAGTGTGTGTGTGTGTGTGTGTGTGTGTGTGTGTATATAATCTATATATTCTTCATTATATAGGTTCTGTTCCTTATTCTATAGTCATAACAAGTAGGATATGGGATGATTGAGTAATAGCATTATGGCCATACATTAGTTTGGTTTGAAAAAAAAAAAGTATGAAAGACGTGTATTTAAATTTGAAAGTTTTATTGCAGAAGATAAAAATAGGGTTTAGAGGGCGCAAAGAAAGTTCATGAAAAAGAACTTCAAGAAACCAAAATCTTCCAAAGTTTTCCCTCAAAATTTTTAAAACTTCCTCCTCCCTTAATTTATCCTGTTTTCTAGTCAAAACAAAGGTTAAATGCTTCTTTCCCTATTTTCCTTATCTTCTTCCTCAATCTTTCGACTTTTCTTGGCTTGTCCAGCCCCATGCAAAGCTAATGTATATAGTGCAATACTAGATTAAAAGCCTTCAGTGAGTAAGACAAAAAAAAAAACACTATATCTTTTTCAAATGTTCTCATATTCAACTTTTCTTGGCACATCCAGCACCATGCAAAGCAAGCGAATATACTGCAATAACTACCACAGTAAAAGTAACCTTCACTGACCAAGACAAAATTTCAACATGATTTAACACATGTTTGGTCGAATATAATATTGAAAAAAAAAAATCACATACTTTTCAATGCCTACCATAATAAACAACTACTTCTCTAAAATAACTAAAAACCAACATGTAATTGACATTTACATAAATTTTCCACCGAATCTACCTTGTCAAGTGCAAGAATCTTTGTCCATATGAATACAAGGATCTGACGTAGTTCTGGTGTTGTTGTTTGTAATAGCTTTAGAACATAAGGAAATATTCCAACAGATAATGCCTACATTAAAAACTAGGTATTAAGTTCTCATAAACCTTTACAGATAAATAAATAAATAAATAGGTAAAACAAATGGAACAATAGTTAATGAATCTAGAGAAAAACTACCAGATCAACCGCCCATGGCCCCATATCAAGGAACCTTCCAAGCAGCACTAAGGCCCGATAGCGATGGCATTGACTAAGTAAAACCTGATACAGGAACAATGCATGGAAAAGGTATAAACAACTGGCAATCGATTTTCCCAGAAGTATAAAGTATACTTATTGTGAAAAAAAGGAAAAACTAATTCAAGTCAATAGCGTGTAAGAAAGATTGAAAGGTGATTTTGCAAATGATCCAAGGGTGAAATTTCTGAACCTATATAGAATCAAGAAATAGGAAGATGATTGCCAAGTCAAACAAATTGCAAGAAAGTTTCTTAAATAAATGAATAGTAAATAATTGAGACAAGAATTGACCATAACACACTTTCAGTAAAACATTTTAGGACAATTAGAGTAATGTATGTTGAATGAACAAAACAGAAAATTTCCATTGCTATTACAGCTAGATATGGCTACACCCATTGTTAAGAGAGTGGATGCTCACTACAAATACATCATTAAATGTCTATCATAAGGATAATAATAAGAAACACTTACCCATCAAAAGGTTAATAAGGAACAGGAACAGACTGTTGATTTCATAAAAATCAAGTAACCTACCTAACAAGAGTATTATAAAGCAACACAATGGCTCGAAAAGAAACAAAGACAAAAACATAAATCGCACCTGAAGAACTATAGGCAACTGCTCTGGTGGTTTCTTATGTTCAGAACCATGGTCAAGCCATACCTCAAATGCTGTCAACTGCTCAGTGAAAAATGTACTAGGCTGATAGAGAACAATAACATACTTCGTCAGGTAAGCTCAAAACTCATACATAATCCTTCGTATTGCAATTATTCCTTGACAAATCAGAATACCTTAGCTAATTGTTACTAGTTAATATTCAATACCAGAACGAACTCTACATTAAAGCTATTACAAAAAATAAATCCAGAATTCAAGATACCTGAAATTCAGCATTAGGATCCTCAACTAAAGATGGAAGTTGAGAGAGGCACAGCTCAGCAGCCATGTCCCATGCATCCCTGAAGTATGGAGAAAAAACATAAACTGTCTAAAAAATTTCGCAACACAAAAAAATATCATAACAATAATCACCAACAATACCACATATGATGCTGGTGGGTTGGAGGTAACATTGGGTGAGAAACAGGAGAACAATTTGCAGATCGCATGATTCTCTCAGCAAGTAGAAAATTTCGAAACAGACTAGCAACAAGCAAATCCTGTCTGAACAGTCTTTGAAAAAGATCTGCAGGACAAAATAATTATCAATATAAGATAAAAAGATACCAACTAAAATTGCTTGCTAAATAACTGGAATTTAAAAAGAAACTGTTGCAATTTAGTAAGTCAGAGAAAATAAAAGTGAGGGTTGAGACCCACCATGGGGAAGAACATTCCAGGCAATCGTATCAGTTACTGCTGTAAAGATCCAATTCAATTCACCTAGAAGTGTCTTTCGATCATTAGGACGGCCAGGTATCTTGTCTATAAGTGAATAATCAAGTGATTCACGAAGTAATGATCGTGTACAAAACCTAGAGAAAATTTACATCACACAAAAGGTATCAAGAACCAGTTTGCTGAGATATACAATTGTCACTTGCCAACACTTGAAAGTTCAGGAGCTAGAGAAAATGAGGACAGTTAAGTTAGTAATGCAAATGTAGATGTTGGGCATATAATCAATTTCATAGTAAAAATAAACATTTTTATCACTGGCTTTTTTCTCCTATAACTAATGTAGTTAACAAAAAGTCCAGCTGCAAAAGTTACATTGAAGATAATAAATCAGTTAAACGCAATAATACTCCTAAGGAGAAACTGTATGATAAAAACTGACATTTATGATTCTGGATTATGATGAATACAATCTGCCATCATGAAATGCTATTAGATAAAAGTAGTTAAGTAAGGGTCACATATAGGAAAGTATAATCAGATTAAAGATTGGCAGGGTAATGTAAAACAATTCATGTAACAAAAATGTTCATTATTTAGAACTCCATGCACAATGCATTCAAAATTCATGCATAATGCTAATGTTTAAACAAAAATAATAATAATGTATGCTAAACCTACGTCAATGTTTCATATTAAACATTCTAAACAAGATAAACTAAGTAGGAATTAATGAGAAGTTTCACCATCGTAATGCCATCTTTATAGGCGTTGTAAGGCATGATGTAAACACATCAGCAGGGAATTCTGCACTCTGAGGCAAAGTCTCGTGTGCTTCACATGCTGCAAGCAGAATGCAATCCCTTTGGGACACAGTGGAGTTGGAAGCACTCCACTCATGAAGCTTATCAATAACAAGTCCAGTAACAAATTTGGCAGTCCAAAAAAGACAAAATCAGTAGCAATACATTTGGATTTCTTTTATAAGTATTTAATAACATGGTTTTGTGTGGATACCTCAATGAAGGAATTCACAATCAACCCAGCTGCAGAGCAATCAAAAACATAAATTGATGGGGTCTTCAGCCAAGAATCAAGTTCATTGATGGGTAATGGGATATACTGCGTATAACTCTGCATAACATATGATGAAAATGAGAATAGGAATGCCTTGTAGTTATTCTCATCATGATATTGTAACTGAGGGCTTTATACTCAATTGGAACCATGATATCTAGTAGCAAAAGTTAAACTAATAAGGCATTTGCGATAGGATACAATTCCAGTTTAGTTTTAACCTTTTATCAGTTATTATCGATGTAAGGTCAGGAGTAAAAACTTTTGCCTTTTCTAACAAAATGATTATTGTGAACTCTTCTCATATACAAAATAAATACCATTTATATTTATTTACTTTTTTTATGAATACTTAATATACCCCTTGTTGCACTTGCTGACAAAAATCTGAGCAAAGGCATGAAAGTAAAATAAGTAAAATACAATATATTCATCATGCCTAAATAGTGAATGGCTTTGTTACCCATTTTATTCTCATACTTTTGCCACCCTATTTTGTTTCTATTCATGGCTTTGTCTCATACATACAGAATCATTCATTTTCCATTCTCCCATTTTTATCTTTTATACTATTTTCTCTATTGATAACGGCATATTTTTAAAGAGGTGAGAACCTATACACACAAGGTAGTCAAACTCCAAAGTTTATGTAAACTCACGCAAGCTTCACAAAGTAGCAAGATTTTACTTCAAGCAATAAAAAACTTACAAATAACATAATAATTCAATATTATATGATGTTATAAATAACGCTTATATATTTTTTACTGTAATATTATCATTAGTTGATCATATTACATACTTTTTTAAAGTTTTTTATACTTTTTCAATATTATTGTCCCTTTATCCTTACTCTAGTTGATTATATAAGATCCTATGCTTTACATAAAAAATAAGTTGATGGTCTTAAACTGAGGTCCAATTGTCCAAAATAGCACGAGAGGACTAAAAAAATCAAGCCCTAATGACACAACCCACTAATTTGTAGTTTGCACCAGCCCTGTATATGAAACTGAACAAGGGAAAGGAAATGGTACAGAAGTGAGATTGCAAAGTGTTCAGGAGAATCAGAAACACAAAATGGAGCAGAGCTGAGCAAGACACCAAGAGAGATTTGTTCTTGCAATAGAACACAACATCAGCACCTAAAACAGGCAGAAACTTGCAAGAGAGAACCAGTGAACCATAAAATTATTCCATAGATGCGTTTAGCATAAAATATGACCTAGAAACAAACAAATCCAGTGTCATTATGGCTTTTTTCTAATGTTCAACTATCTTGCTGAATCAACTCTAAACTCATGATTTTACACTAGTTTGAGCAAGTATGCTCGTGTTTACATGAGTTAACTAGGTTTGAGGGTGTAGGAAAATAAATTCAGATGAGTTAACAAGTTGACTGGCAATTTTTGTAACCAACCACGCCAACTTTTTTTCAACTAGGCTTACATTGCTAGGATGAAGAGAACAATATCTGATTTATCAAGTAACTACCTTGCATCAAGAACTAAAAATACAACATTGACCTTATTGAAGACCCAGATTTCACCATTAGCTGTTGGTTTTGGGACACCATGCCCATTGTAATGGAATAAAACCCTTTCTGACTTTGCATATCTCCGACAAGTAGTACAAAGTTTCTTCACCTCATCCACTGTCGGGTCAAGTTGACATTTATAGCGAGCCTATAAAGATCCCAAAAAGGTTAACTACAAAACAATTTCAAACATAACATGAGAACAAGCAGTTAAACATTCCCACCTTTGGTTGCCATCTTTCATACTGACTGCTCAAAGTTTTTCCAATTGATTCCAATGCCTTTTGTGGTGCCATAGAAAATGGATCTGTGGTATTGAACAAGGTAAGCATCAAAAAACTGTTTGCAGCTTAATCATGGTAACAAGCCTCCAAAGTTTTGATGTATCACAAAGATTCTACTCAACCCATTCAGCTACATTTTTTATCAACAAGTTGCAAATAACTCTAAATAATAAGGCTGGGGATCAAAAAGTTAATGGCTGGATAAAAAGCTGAAGACAAGAATGAATCAAAGAGTTCATCCATAAAATATAAATGCAAAACAGCACACATCAGAAATACGAACTTGTAAAAACAAATAGTTAATAACAAAAATAAGCCATATAATATTATTAAGAAGCCCGATGCTATTTCCAAACATGAAATGAGCAAAAGTAATACAAAAGATATCAAATCCAGGAAACAACTTGAGAGTACAAACTACAGAAAACAATTAAATAAAATGAGATGAAAGGTAACAAGAGACCTATCCAGCACTCCATTCTAGCACAAGGAGATATCTTTATTACATCTGGTGGGTCCACACTAATGTTCAAACATAATACTAGAGCTACACATCCTGTCTTCATCTGCACCACAAAATTAGAGTTAAAATGGAGCATAAATCTTACAACAGATATAACATAAACATCTTCAAGAAGTATTTAAAACATCTGAGAGGAAGAAACAGACAATTCGATAAAAAATATATTCTGATTATGAAGAAAAATGTTAAAATATCAATATAATTTACACCAGAAATCCATTGCAAAGGTAGACTACTATTCAAGAAATCCTATATAAATAGAAAAAATGTTATCTTTAAAAATAAGCTCCACCGGACGACCCTCTCCCCAAAAAAGTATCGAACCAACAGTATAAAACTTATCAGAAAAGTAAACCACATTTATACATTTCACACTTCGTCATGCCTTATTTCAAATGCAGAAAGAAATTATATGTTATTGAGTAGAGCACAACCCCTTCGTTCAATCTTCATTCCAAAGTTACATCCACAGCTGTAATAAGACAGATTGAAAAATAGCAAATGCCGGACAGCCAGAATATCCAAAATTGACATGCTATCTATACCTTTAGAAGATTAATTGTCAAGCAACTACTCATGTTGAAGAAGCTTCGACTTTTGTTTTAACAAAATGCAATTGCACTAGTTGCCAAAAACGAACAAGAAGGGAATAATTAAAGATCATTGGCAAACTGCTAACACAATTTAAAATTGAAAGAATCAGACTACGCAAAAGGTGACCTGCTTATTTCACACTTTTAAAAAGGGTTGGAATTTAACAATGCTCCTTACCATATACTTAATTTTACATGCGTACACTTAGACCAAAATCCACCTCTGTCAAGAGTAAAGCAATTTCAACCAATATAAGAAGCTAGCAACCTTCATTTAATGTAAACAAGCCACTTCATAATGCAAGCTACCAGGATTTACACAAGTCCCCTAAAAAGAGACATGTAAACAATCTTTCCCACCTCCATTACGAAATCATTAATTCAGTCAAGCAAATTCCAGGATAATTCATCCACTTTTACAGCCAAATCTTTAGCCAAATAAGAATTCATCAAACACCAAGCACACAAGTAATAGAAGAAATTTCCCCAATGCAAGTATCAATTAGGTCCACTACAATAACGTTATCATTATTTTGAATTGATCAAATTCAAGATCCGCTGAAGTACACAGTGCACTCTGGGTAGTAAAGAAAGAAGCCGCATCAAAACCCACAAACATCACAGAACTCACTCGATTTTCTCATTAATCATTGGTTCAGTTTCACTCAGCATTTCACTTTTGCACTTCAAAGGATATAGACCTGTCTTAACAAGACTGAATGTTTAACAGGTCAAACATTTTACGTCCTTGACAAGTCCCGAACAACATTATCACATACACAAACATAGTAAAACAAAGCCATCCATTCACACTCACCAATGCTGCCACTGCATTGACCTACACGCCCTTTTTCTCTACATTTCCCAAATTTATGTACGCAGTACGACACACTACTCACAATTTTCCAATATCTATTTAACGAAAATCGTAAATCACCGATTCATCATAACAAAATGCATATAATACAAATAAGGTTAACAAACAACAACTGAATCCAACTTTCCAGAGCGATTGAACTGACCCTATCCTTGGGTCGCCACTTGGAGACTAGGCCGCTGTCGGCGGGGCCGGCGGGGACGGCGGCCTCGAAGGCTTCGTGGCGGAGCTCGCAGAGGACCACAGTCTGCGGCAGGTAGGCCATGCTGGTGGCGCCATTCCCGGTGTAATTGCCGCTGCTGCTAGCGATGGCGGCTTCAGAGTCGCCGCGGTTCGCGAAATCGGCATCTTCAGTGTTGTTACTGGCTGTGACGACGGCGACGGAGGAGGAGGAAGAGGAGGCGGTGGAATCGTCGTGGTGGTTTTGGCTGGGAACGACGAGAACAGTGGATTGTGACAAGCGAGAGGCCATCAAATCTCCCAATGCCATCCAAATCAGAAACCCTCCTCAGTGATCGTACATGGAATAGCGGAGGGTTTTGACACGGAGGGAACCCTAGCTTTTCGCAGGATGAAGAATATGAAGATGGTGATGGTGACGTTGAAGACTATGATAGTGATGGTTATGGTGGCGGTGGTGTTGATGATGATGGTAGAGAAGGTGATGATGGCGATGATGAAGAAGAAGGGGGCGCATAGAACAGTGGCGGCAGGCACTGTCTCTCCACGAAGGGAAACGGAAACGAGTGATACAAATTGCGATTTTGTGAAACCAAACCGAGAAAAAAAATATTGGGGAAATTTAATAAACTTTTCTTTTTTGGAACGGGAAAAAAAATAAATTGAAAATTTGCATGAGACAGCCTATTCTTCCCTTTATTTTAAAAACAACAGTTAACTATATTGTAATATTTTATTACATAAGCCTAACGTCACTAATGATATAATAGAAAAATAACATTACAATTAGAATCACGGAAAAATATGGTGTGATTTATCAGCATTTTACAAATTAATGTAACACTGATGGCTGTTATAAAAGGTAAAAAAAACAAAATATATATATATATATATATATATATATATATATATGTATATGTATATATATATATATATATGTATATGTATATGTGTTTGTATTAAGTTACCTGACATTTCATTTTTAAAATACTTTTTATTATTTCTACTTTATTAAGGTTATTCTTTAAATCGGTTATATATGTTGAATTTGGTGATGATACATGTATAATACAAATACAGTGGGAGAAAGCCGTTGGAATTTGATCATGTATGCTATAATACAAGAAGATGTAATGTAAAAATAGGATAAAACCTCTTATTACAATTATATGTTATTTCGGTAGTGGGATGTCAATTGTCTTTAACATTAAAATCTAAATAACATTTCATTCTTTAGCAATCTAAGTCTTTACTCAAATACTTGTTGATAATATGGAAGGACACTTTAATACTTAAATTAGTAAATGATTGTTTGATTATCAAAGTCAATTCTCAACCCGTGCAATAAATATGATTACCTACTTTTTTTATTTTAAACTTGTATTTATAAGTTTTGGAATGGGCTTTCAATTAACATCAATATAATCACGTCCCAATAGTTGATAAACATGTTTTACCTATAAACGTATTTAATTTGCATCTCTGATCAACCATTAGGTGACTTACTAATCGGTGACTGACTCTCCAATAAAGATCGTTCGAATTTTGGAAGCTAACTAAAAATGCTAGGAAGTTGACCACCCAGTCAACCACTGATCATACATTCATACGATACACAGGCCCCTCAAGCTCAAGCTTGGAATAATTGGCAAAGGGGTTTGGAATAATTGGCAAAGGGGTTTGTGAAAATGGGCGACCACAACTACTTGATCTAGTGTGTATTAGTGGCATTTAAGATCGTTCATCCTTTTGTAAAAGATGATCGTTGGAAAAGAGGCCTGAAACTAGGGATGGCAACAGGTCGGGTTGGGTACGGATAGTGCCTATCCGCAACTCGACCCGACAAAAAAAAATCCACCCGCTACCCGCACAGATACCCACTTAAAATATATCCGCGGGTATTTTAAAACCCAGGGATACCCGTGGATATCCGCGGATACCCGCAAATATTTAAAAAAATATATATTTTAATAAATTATTAAAATAATTTAAATAGAATTACAAAAAATATATAAAATATAATATAAATTAAATTAAATATAAATTTAAATTCAATTTTAATTTAATTTAATTTTGTAAAATATAAATTAATGTTAATTTTAATTAAATTTAACTTAATAAAATATAAATTAAATTTTTATTTTTATTTTTTGCGGGTAGCGGGTATCCGCGGGTACGGATAGTATAATACCCGCACCTGACCCATTTATAAGCGAGTATTAAAATATCCGCTACCCGCAGGTTGCGGGTAGTAAATATCCGCGGGTATCAACTATCCGTAGCGGATTTTATCCGCGGGCGCGGATTTTTTTGTCATCCCTACTTGAAACACTTCTTGATTCGCGCTTGGCAGAATGCATAGGGTTGCATGATTTGGGTCGTGGGATCTCACTTTATTTAACGACATATATCGCTCGAGGGTAGGAGGTGGTTGGTTATAAATAGGGGTGGGTCTTCCTTGTCATTTTCATCATTCTCTTCAACCTTCTCTACCTATCGAGCGGTATTCTTTCCTTCATGTAATAATATCAATTGTTAACTTGTATTTGTTTGAGGAGTTTTTGGGGAGGGGCGGTCGGGGATGATGATGCCTCGTCTTCATTGGTGTCGAGATCTATTTCTTCATCTATCTTTGGTTAACCAAGCGGGATGAGGGTCTAGTTGATAGCAATGTCAACGTAGATGATAATAAGACCACTTGATTTGGGGTTAAAAGTTTCATTTTTGGTGGCGTGGAGATCGATGCAACCAATCAGGGTGTGGAGCTTGTCCAAACTCTCCCCATTATCTCTAGTTATGAATGGGCGTCCCACGAAATAGGTGATTTCTTGACATTCTTCCACATGAAGAACCAACTAGAGTATTGGGCCGAACAAAGTTGCATCTTAAAGGCTTTTGGGGATGGCTCCTTCATCAAGTTGATGGTGTACAAGGGGAACGAACGGGTGTTCCAAGGGAAGGGAGACAATCGTGATGACTTCTTTATCATGTTTAACTTTCTGTTCAACAAGATGTACATTCAGATCTCACTCAAAGACTTTCAGAGGGGTGTGCTAAGGGAGTTGAACATGGCATCATCACAACTTCACTTAAACGGGTGGGCATACACACAAGTATTCGCGATTATTTGCGCCACCCTCGACCTCACTCCTACTCCAGCCATCTTTCTTCACTATTTCTGCCCACGCCCGAATATCAAGCGGGGGTGGACCTCCTTGATATTCGAGCAGGGGAAGTGGTTGTTCAAGTTGTTCTCGGTCTCCTATAAGGAGTTTTTTTTTTGTTTAATAATTCTTGTAGTCCTTATTTATGTTGGATTTTTTTCAAATAGATATCTTTCTTATCTTTTTTTTCCAGTTGGGTCCTTAAAAGTGAAAAAATGAAGTAATTGGCTCCCTACCGTTAAATTGGACTAATGGGGTTAACTTTCAGGTGAAGTGTTAGTGTGAGGTGGATTAATTTAAAGACGTAGCATATGCAGAGCGTCTTAGGTGAAAAATGTTTAATTAAAAGATTAAAAAAAAGGTTCTGCAATTAAGCTTGAATCTTCTTCCTGCAAAGAAGACTTGATGGTTTTGGATGAGCAAAATCCAAAGGGAAAACCTACACATTTAAGCTCCCTCAAATTGAGGAGCCAGTAGAGCACAATGACGACAAAAAACCCTAAAGCAGCATTTGAACTAGTGAGTGAAACAGCAACACAAATGAGCATAACGAAGGACTCTTTTTTAGTCTTCATGTCTCTTGCATAATGGTTAATTCAATCCATGCAAACAACAAAAGCACCCCAAGAATCTCAATCGGAACCAACTTTAAAATCGTCCTCGGTAATCTTAACCAAGGAAATCTTCGAAGCCCAACCCTAAGATCTTCGAAAATGGAAGGGTCGCGAATGAAAGAGAAGATGATGGCCATGGAAGATGGTCGTGTGAATTGGATTTCGCAATTAGGGTTCATCCCAATAGAGGTTGGGATTTTAATATGGGTTTCTATTTTGATATTTTGTAGGTTGCTTGTGATTGACAAAGGAGGAGAAGATGCAGCATCACACATCATGGTGAAGTTGGTTCGCGAATCGCAACGACGCTAATGGGTTTACATCACAAAGATGGTGGAGGTGCGAATCAGAAAGGTTAAAGGCGAATGCGAATTTGGGTTTTCTGTTGGGCAAATCGCAATGGCTCACGTCAAGGTTTTGCAATGGTGCATGGAGATTCAAATTAGGCGATTTGGGGTAGATTGCGATTAGGGTTCCAGAGTTTGTGAAATTTGGGATTTCTCTACACTTTTGTTGTGAGGTACGATTCATCGTAATTTGGGGTTGATTTTTGGGTTTCCTTTTACAGGCTTGATGCACATGGGAAAAGATTTTTGGGTGATGCACATGAAAGAAGATTTCTGGGTGGTGCTTCATCGTAATGGATGATAATCCCTTTTTTTAAATTTTTTTATTAAACATTTTCCACCTAAGAGGCTCTGCTTATTAAATTAATCCGCTTCACACTAACACGTCACTTGAAAGTTAACCCTGTTAACCTAATTTAACTGCAATGAGCCAATTGTTACAATTTTTCACTTTTTGGGACCCAATTGGAAAAGAATATTAAAGTGACCTATTTGAGAAAACCCAACATAAATAGGAATTACGAGAATGATTAAACTTAAGTTTTTCAAGGTTCTAATATCGGAAGCCAATTGGTCAAATTTTTCAATGAGGATGATTGATTTAAGTTTCCTCTGTATTGGACCAAAGATCTCGCAAGGTTGACCTCGTGTCATAAGACTTGAATAACGTCGGCTGAGTTGGAGGTGATCGGCGTGATCAACAACCAGATCGACCATGACCACTCTAACCATTTGACCTTCCTCAGTGGAACATAAGGTTCCATTCTCAACCCAACTGCATAACATTTTTTGGTAGTCTTATGGTCCACATGGACCGTATAGACCGTTCCTCTCTCTATAGGGAACTTCATGGTGAGGTGGGGGTGAAGATGATTGCCTCGAAAGCGTTGAGGCATAACTGTCTAATCAACATGTTGTAGAAGGTATTCGCCTCCAAAAGAAGGAACCTTACCTTGAGCTCCTTGTTGTCCCGTTCATTACCCATCTTGGTTCGTAAATTCGCGTACCTTTGGGTGTCAACCCGTTCGGAAGCAAACCTTACAATCTGCTCATTGTATGGATCACATACTCCTCAATGTTCTCTTTAGGGTCACATACTCATTGATGTTGTGTCTCATGTTCTTATAATATAATCAATGTTTATTGTCATCGACTCCATGAGGGGTTAGTCTTCTCTTGGGAGCAGGGATCAGATCCGCGCTCAGGACTTCTTGCAAAATCTTCGCCCGTGATGCATTAAGCGAGGTATACTAATGGAAACGTGGACCACTTGGGAGGTCCTTAGGGCACGAGTCACTCGGCTTGTTATTATTGTTGCTTGGCTTCTTGAACTCTTTCTTCTCACTGTGTGCAGCCTCCTCATATTGCTTCCTGCAAAACTCTTGCATGTCTTCCATCCTCATATCCTCGACCGCCTGCTTTCTCAACTCCTCCACTGACTTGAGCGAATTTTGACATAAACTATCGGCAGAAAACCCTAGCTTTAGGGTCGTCACGACATGTTGTAGGGCGAAGTCATGATACAAATCCTTAATTTGTCGAACGATTTGCCTATAATGTCTCATGAAAGCCCGCAACTATTTTTCCTTCTCTTGCTTCATACTCATCAAGGCTAGGGTTGTTAGGTCTTGTACCCGGCTTGCCATAAACTACTAACTGAATAGCATGTAGATGATGTTGAAATTCTCCATAGAGTTGAGTTGTAAAGAGTTAAACCATTCTAGTGCTTCTCCTTGAAGAGATAAGGAGAAAGCTCTACAGCATATTGTGTCATTGGTAGTGTGAAAAGCCATATGGTTTATAAACATCTTCAGGTGGTCATATGGATCTGATTATCCATCATACATATTGAAAGTTGGCAAAACCAACTGTTCGAGGATGTGCGTCTCCATGATGGTACTAACGAACGACAATAGGTCAATTGTGTTCACCGTCTGCACGAAGTAATGCTCTTTACTCGCTCTTGTTCTTGCCTCTACACAGGATTGCTGTTTTCTTCAGCCTTAGTCGGGGTAAGGCGATTAACCGTTCCACAAGTGGAATGTTGGGCGGTCTGCTCTTGCCGAGTAGCCACATGTTCGGCTTTCAAGGTCGTTAGCTCTTCTTCATGCCTATTCTGCATGTCCAACATTTATTTCTATAACATTCTAGTAATCTCCATTGGGTCTTGGTGGTTCTCTTATCCTCCTTGCACCACATTACTCACATTCCTTGTGTTCACCATTAGGGTATTACTTAGCCTTCTCGGGTCCCACGGTGGGCGCTAAAATGTTTCAACAGTGGGGTCGAGGTCAATTGTCTTCAACATTAAACTCCAAACAATCCAACACTCCATGGTACCGTGTGGGGGTTACCTACAAAAGGCACTTCGATGCTTAAGTCAATAGATGATTATTCGGTGATCATAGTCATTTCTCAATAGTGCTATAAATGTAATCATCTACCTCCTTAGCTTAAACTTGTATTTATAAGTTTCAGAATGAGCTTTCAATTTACATTGGCCTAATCACAACTCAATAGTCGATAAACATACTTTACTTATAAATGTGTTTAATTTGCATCCTTAGTCAACCACTGGGTGACTTATGATCGGGTACAGACTCTTCAATAAAGATTGTCCAGTTTTTGATAACTAACTAAGAATGTGAGGAACTTGATCGCCTAATCAATCGCTGATCGGCAGTCATAGGGCATATTATTCATTTCATTTAATTACTCATTTCATTTTAGAAAATAATATACAATACATAATAATATATAAGAAGTATCAATTTTCTCACTATAACATGTAACGAATAATAAAAATATCAATAAATAAAACAAATTCACATCAATAACACTTTTGCTTAATTATAACACTTGTTAAACCAAAATTACTCATGCAATAAAGAAAACATAAATAATAATAGTAAACTTAAAAGTATATCACCACATATGTTTCTTTCTTTCCATATACATAATGTAATTTCATACCACATAATAACTTATAGCTCTTTGTTTAATATGTTTTCTGGACAATGTTGTCAAAAGTTATATTATCTTGCTTATTTTAAAATTATTTAATACAAAAGTGTGGTTATAGTAGATTGTAACTCATGGTAATTATGATATGTTACGAGACATATTTTGTTAATGGGAAAGGTTTATTCATAAAGATAGATAATCCTTTTACTTATTATGATAAAATTAATTACCGATTCTCTTTAAGATGATTTCTAAATATTGTTTGCACTATTCAAAATTATAAAGAGGGATTTGCTCAACTTGAATATAACAAACTATTTTTATTGTGACAGACAATTTTAATTACGAGCTTTCAAAATCATTTATAATATCGAGAAGGACATATAATGAAGAATAATGTATTAAACCATAAAATACAATATTTTTATGTTTGATTGCAACTGATGACAAAAGTAAATGCATCAGGGATATTAGAGTAAAGAACATAAAAGTTAAATAACTTCAAAATAAAAAATCAAAGTGTGTCTAGTTTACTTATAATTATATATCTTTTAGGCACTTATCTTGTTTGAATTTGACATAAAACTTAATAAAACAACCCTTTTTGCATTCAATTACACAATGAGGAGTGAAAAAGTTATAAAATGTGAAAATTGATATGTTTGTACTGTTTTGCAATTAAAATGAAGGAAATTAAGAAGATGACAACGAGCCCCAAAGTTGATGTTGAGTCCCATAAGGCGATTTATAAAAATTTAAATGAGATTTTGGTGCTAAGCCATACATGAAGAAATCTTCACTACAAGAAAACCTCAAGTTCTAGAATGGCAGATGAGACTCATAATAAGAAAGATGTTGTTTAATAATGAGACTCATAATAGGAAAGATATTGTTTAATAATAATTGACATATGGCATTCTAGGTACATGAAAAATGGCTTGATACATTTTCACTATTGTTATTCACGCTATAAATAATGTTTGTAATATTTATAATAATTATTACTCATAATTACAAAATATTCTACAAAATATTCTATAGTCTAAAATTAGGAAGAACAAATCAATCTATGAATTTCATAGCTTATTCTTAAGAAACCATATCAAAATATTTAAGGAGACAAATTAATTCATGATTTACATCCCCCTAAAATTGATGGGCCTAGTCAAGCAACATCAATTTGCTGGCAAGAAACTGATGACACAGGTGAGGAACAACCTTGGTAAGAATATCCGCAACTTGAAGCTGAGTAGTGACACGGGGGAGTAAACCACGAACATAAAATTTCCAAAACCAAGAAACCGTAAAGCCCTTTATTTTTTTTAAATCACGAGCTCTTACATAAATTTTTTTTTAAAAAAAAACCCAACTCGAACAAAAATTCCCAAAACCAGAACAATTAAAACCCTAATTACAAGAAAATTTTGCAAGTACAGAAACCCCAAATTTCCAAATCATAATCCAAAACCCTAGCCTCAAAACGCAGGAATCAGATTCAAACAAAAAACAAATCCCAAATCAGTACGAGGTCAGAAACCCTAAACTTCATGCTGGAGTCAGACGCGAATTCCCTTCGCCGCGAAGACACCAGAATATGAACCCTCACGGAGGTGCCGCTGCTACCACATCACGAGAAAGAAAGATGTGCCTAAGCTGTCGAAGTCACCTCCCTTCCTGCAAAAGCGAAAGAGAGTCTTCCCTCCATGCGAAACACGAACCAGAGTTGGAGAAGAGGAAAAGGAAGTTCGTGCCTCCCTCACTGCGAGGCGAAACGAAATAGGAAGAAAATAAAAAGATGAAGATGGATGCTTCCTCCTTCTTGTGAAGCCGCAACAAAGGAGTGAAGAAGAGAACAAAACATTGACGGAGAGAACCTTAAGGGCGAGAGAGAGCAGCAGCGCAATTTAAACCGAAACGAAGGCCTTTTATTTAAAAATGCCTCTGTTCGCGAAATTTAAACATAACCACATGTTATTACCTCAGTTAGTTTTTTAACCGAGGCAGTAAGCATCTACTGCCTTGGTTCTATAAAGAACCGAGGCCTAAAGTGCCCAGAAAAAAAATTCAAAAATTATATTAAATGACATTTTTATAATTTTAATGAACCCTTTTACCTCGGTTCCAAGGAGAACCGAGGCCAAAACCCCTGCACAAAACTAATTACCTTTTGTGAAAATCTAAACGTTACAACTTCCTAACTTAATGAGAGGAGGATATGGCCTCTGTTTCAAAAAGTCTGTTAGTTCAAACGTTAGAGTACAAAGCGGGAATGTCAGTGGAGTAGAGGGGTTTTGACCTCGGTTCTGAGAGTAACCGGGGCCAAAAACCTTGCACAGAGATATGTGTCAGACTACAGATAGGATTCTTAGTTGGAGTAGGGGGTTTTGGCCTCGGTTCTGAGGATAACCGAGGCCAAAAACCCTTAATAGAGATATTTATCAATTGAAAAGTCTTTTCTTGGCATCTTTCGCAGGTTTTATGGCTTCGGTTAAGATAGAACCGACACATATACTTCCCAATAATTTCAAAAATGCCACCGCCTTATTTTATGCTTCGGTTTCTAACCAACCGAAGCATAATGAACACGTTAGTAGCCCCATTTTTTACTAGTGGATATAGAAAGTTTTCTTATTTATTACAAAAATGTCATGGTATCCACTTTTTATATGGGTTATAACTACAACCAATATAGAAATTATTATTTTATTTACAATTATGCTACCATACCACTTTTTATACCTGGTGAATTGTAACCGATATAAAAAATTGTTATAAAATGTGTTTTTGCACTAAACTAACAAATTGAGTTTGTGCAAACAAAATTAAATGTTGAAGTTAAATTTCACTAAGCACCATTCTTTCTTTCTTATGTGACACTTAATTATACACTTTGAATTTCAACATTAGCATCTATTGTCAAATTTATGCCAAATCATAACTCCTTATTTGAAAAGAACCTAGGTTCTTTTATTAAGCATTAATCCCCTCCGTAACTTGGCAACAAAAAAAACTTGTTTTAAGCTCAATGACTAAAAGACGACGAATGAACCATAATCATATCTAAATACATGGTTCACTAGATGATTTACCTCAATTAAAGATAATAAGCAAGAGTATTTTCCAATATCAAAGCCCTAGAAAAAAAAGCTTTAACTACTTATAGATGAAAGAGATGAAAAAGTTGATACAATTAATAATAAATAAACTTAGTTGAAGATCGATGTAAGCACAAAGAGAGCTTTTGAGTTGTCACCCACCATGTGGGAAGTCTCTTTTCTCTTTAAAACCCAATTCTTATTTCTCTTTAAAATCCAATTCTTATCCCAAATGAACAAATTACACTCAATAAACATGACAGTCTTTTTTAAATTAGTTTATTAAAAGCCATTTCTCATGCTAAACCTTAGAAAGATGACACTCATGCTTAGGAATTCTTCAACTATTTTAAGGGTTTTTCTACCAATTTCTTCAATTATTTATTTTTCTAAAAAAAAAATCGATTTATAGTAAAATGTTTAAGGAGATAAGGAATTAAACCTACTCATCTTTAATAGTTAGGTTAATAGTCATGTTTGATTAAAACAAAATTTCAAGTAAGAAAATGCAAGATGAATGCTATAAATGTAACTATATAACGCATTTTCTGTTTGACATTTTTGTATCTAGTCTTAGAAAACTTAAACTTATTTCTTAGAAGTGTGTTATGATATTAGAGAGTCTAGTTAGAAAAGAAAACTTAACATATACCAGTAGCGACTTGAGTAAAAAATATTTATAATCAGTTGATGGTGAAACTTTATAATTTTCTAAAAAATAATCATAATTTACATGATAAAGATGAACTAATATAAAACATTTTATTTTTTATATTTATTTTCTTTACTTTCAAAAATGTATTTTAGATGTGAAGTTTTTTAAATGAACTTAATGGATGATAGTCTTAAATTCGCAAAAGTTTTGATATCACAATTAAATTCCCTTTTGTTTGATATTTCAACCTAATTTAATGTTGTTTACATGTTAAAGAAACATTTCTAAGCATAAAACATTTTCTTTTATTGTGTCTTAATCTCAAAGCTTTTGCAAATACGTATAACTAGATAAAAATGACAAGTTCTTTTATGCTTACTTATACATATTGTCATTCTAACAGAAAAATGAGTCTAAGGTGCACAAAATTAGAATGACTTGATCAAATAACTAGTTTCTACCAGTGATTTTTATAAAAGAGTTTTCTGATATTAAAATTAAAAGAAGCACGTGGAAAATTGGTTGAGATTGATTAGATACACTACAAAAATATTTAATTATGGTAGAGTTTGTTTTTTTTGGTTTCAAAACTGCCTCTACTTTTCGGAACTTTTAAAAAACAACCCATGAAGTTTTAATTTTTCTATTCAAAATTTTTTTCCAATGGATTTAGTAAACATAATCCCAGTTAAGTTTTTTATTTTAAAATTTTTAAATTAATTTTTTGGCGGTTTTTCTGCAAATCGGTAAGCACTAGTATATACTCACAATTCTTAGTTTTTCTCATTTGTTGGGTTACTTTTTTTCTTTTTTCATCTTCTAGTTTCACTCCTTCTCCACCACTTCACATTCGCTTTTTTTCCCTTTTCAGCTTCCCTTCTCCTTATTCAAACTTCTCACCATCTTCTAGGTTCTCTCAATCCTTCTCCAATTGTTATTGTAAGCTCTCACTCACTACTTTCCTTCGTCGCTTCTCACTACAAAAATATTTAATTATAGTAGGGGTTTTCTTTTTCGCGGTTTTCAAAACTGCCTCTAGTTTTCGGAGCTTTTAAAAAAAATCCACGAAGTTTTAATTTTTCTATTCAAAACTTTTTTCCAGCGGGTTTAGTAAACATAACCGCAGTTAAGTTTTCTATTTTAATTTTTTTAAATTAATTTTTTTGGCGGTTTTTGTGCAAATCGTCGGTAAGCACTAGTATATATTCACAATCCCTAGTTTTCCCCATTTTCTGCGTCGTTGTTTTCTTTTTTCATCTTCTGATTTTACTCCTTCTTCTCCACCACTTCACATTCGCTTTTCCTTCTTCCCTTCTCATTTTCCCTTCTTAGCTTCCCTTCTCCTTATTCAAACTTCTCACCATCTTCTAAGTTCTTTCAATCCTTCTCCAATCGTTATTGTCGGCTCTCACTCACTACCTTCCTTTGTCACTTCTTTAGGTTAGATCACTCTTTCTCTTTTTTTTTATCTCTTTGTAGTTTGTATCGCTTGTTTGTTCTTTCACACATGCGAATCAAATTTGTATGAACTTAATCGATAACCACAAAAAGCACAACCCTATGTCTTGCACTAAACAACCCTATGTATGAAATCTCAAATAACACTACTCTAGATGGAGCAAGCAATGGTTTATTTAGGTGGTATAATTGTTGGATTTGAAATTGAAAGCATTGATGATCTCATATACTTTGCAAATGCATTTGGAGCAATCCGATTAAGGTATGAACTGGAACTACTTCTTACTTGTACATTGTTGCCTCTGAATTTTTTTCATTATTATTTTGTTGTTGTGAAAGCATTATATGGCTTGATTCAAGATTCACGACCATTCATGTGATGCTATTGTAATGATTCCTTAAAGTATGAGTTCTTTGATATTCAGGAATTTTTTTTATAGATGCACTTGCAGTTCTTGATAGATGATGGAGCACTCTGCCTCCATTACATTTTCCTACCATGTCAACATCAATCTTTCCTTTATTACAAGAATTGCTACACGAAATTTATTTACCCTTTTTCTTTTCATTTAGTTTTTTGTTGGGTTTCTGTGCTTTTGATCGACTGAGTGGATTCCACAATTTAGGTTACAAATTTTGAGTATGTTGTTAAGGCTGAAGCTGCAACAGAGGAGGTTGTAGGAGTTTAGTGTCATGGGAAAAGGAAAGCGTAACCAGAAGCTGGTATCTTATCCTATTATTTATGCCATTATTTTTTTTAATTTATTTATGCTTCTTTTATTCTATTTTCTAACTAAGCATTAATATTATTGATATATTGTGATTTATGTAGCTAACTTATAATGGAATAAACTTATTAATATGCTTCATACTTTGAAAGTATCACCCTTATGTTTGCAAATAGTGTTTTTAGTGTAACAAATTTCTTATATTATTTGTGAAAAAGAGAAATGAAGATCGAAACATTTTTATCAGGAAAGATTGTATCTAAGGATTCTAACGCCAAATTGGTGGTTGTCAGGTAAACCAATGCTGAATTGGGGCACTAGGAAGCACATTTCTTTGGGAGCAGCAAGAGGACTATTCTACCTTCATGAGCAATTTCCATAGTGAGGGGCACAAGACAACACATTGCTTTGGGAGCAGCAAGAGGACTATTGTACCTTCATGAGCAATTTCCACAGTGAGGGGCACAATGGGGCATATTATTTGAATATTGTTGTCTAGTAAGAAAGGATATCAAGAGTGAATCCTTAATGTTACTAACCTTGAATGCGATAAGAAGAATTATGTGAGACATCATTTGATTATTATCTATGATTACAGAATGGATATGTAAATGGTTCACAGTCTTGGTCATATGGTTTAGGTAGCTATAAAGAAATGTGGAAACTATTTCGTGTGAGAGTAAATATTTTATATGCTTTGTTTTTCTTTAATAGAAGTGGGATTTAGTTTAATATATTGCCTACTGATGTAGCTGGTTATCTTCACATAATCAATCAAATGAAGGAGCTCATAATTGGAGCAGACAAGAAGGCCTATACTTTGGTTAAGGGAAAGCCAAACCCAACTAAACTTGCTAACTTTCCTAAGGTGAAATTTACTACATCCGTAGTATATATATTTCAGTCTGTCTTTTTGTAAAAACTTTCTAACATTTATATATTAACATGTAGAAAATTATTTTCTCACTTATATATATACTTTATGATATTTTCTCACTGATGTAGATATTTTATGATATTTTTCTCATTCGAATAAAGTTACTATACTTAGAAGTGGAACGCATATTCATCACTTTGTCTTAATAAAGCTAATGCATACCATTAATATATTAACAACTAATTATTATTTTATATTGTAGGTATCTAAACAAATAAGTATATTAAATGATGAAGTGTACCAAACGATGAGGGTAATGAAGATCATGAACAACAACAAAATTGATGATTGTAATTTAGAAAATGTTTATTGTAATTTTTAAGATTGAACATGTTATTTCTTAAGTTGAACAATTAATTGTATTTCTAACATTTACTGTTATTTTATGTAATAATATTTGTTATTTTATGTAATAATATTTAATTTTGGTTTCAGATTCTGGTGTATTATTAAAACATTTTTTATGATCATTAAATTCATTTAAATAATAAAAGAAATTAAATTATTTACATTACCGACAGTTTTGAAAATCCCAACTACGAAATTCAGTAATTACCGATAGTTTTGCGAAACCCTCGCAAGTACCGACAAATTTGCTGAATCTCAGCAACTACCGACAGTTTTCATAAAAACCCTGCAAATAACGACGATTTTCAGAAAACCCTCGCAAATAGCGACGGTTTTCAAAAAACCCCGCTAATGGCGGTAATTTTCACACAAAACTACCAAAAGAATATTTGTGACGGTGTTTTTTCAAGTGATTTTTTCAACCATGGAAAATGTATTTACTATAGGTTGAAACCGTTGGAAATATAAAATAAAACCTTGGTAAAATTTTATATTTTTGTAGTGATACAATAGTAAAATAAATAATTTGATGATAAATAACTTTAACATCTATCAAAATTTTACATATTATAAAAATGTTTTCTAGCATAATTCTTAATTAACACTTGTTTTCCGTGCATACACACACATTAAGGACATTATCAAAGTATCAAGTGTTTTGGAATTGAGAATTTCTTTTTGGCAATTCTTTCATTTATTTTTCGTTTAATGTTATTGCATGCTTTTCATTGAATTTTTAAACTTGTGCGAATTTAATATTTCTATCATTCTTGGTGTTGAGTTTTCATGACTTGGGATTTGAGTCATTCTTGCTTATTTTGTGTAATGAGTAGCATTTGCTTAAAAAAGTATTCTTTATTATATTTCACCATTTTACCTAGGCATGGCCAAAATTATAATTAATGAATATTTTTTTTTTATATTTCATGACATGCAGTTTCAAGAGGCATGTCAAAATTATGTAATGTTAAAAAATATCAAACCTCAGAAAGGCTTTGAGTCAATAATTATATAGAATTTCTAAAATCATTGATGCAGTTTATTTTTGCCTTTCTAAAGAGAGCATTTCTATACATAAGTCATGTTAAATCAAGATTCTTCACCAGAATTTTGAGCACGAGATGTCAACCACACTACACATGAAAACTTATTTTCATATATCGAAGTGAAATTATCACTCATTTTTTTTTTTATATTTGAATTTTGTGAGAAAGTTCATCCCTGAAAAATTGAACTTATTTTAACATCGACAAGTGTATATTTTTCAAAATATGAATAAACATTTCATTTATCATCATTTACACAAACTTCACAATCTACAAAACTCTTAAATTAATATACCTAGATACATTCTTCACTACACATGAAACATTAATGGTATTTTCTATAATTTATCATTTCATCAAACTAAAGTGATGCCTATGTAAAACTAGGAATTAGAATTAGGAAGACATTGCCTCAATATTTTCTTCTGCAGGTGGTGGTGGTAGCGTGTTAGATGACGCAGAACCATCAGCTTTTGTAGCTGCTAAAGTACTATATTTCCTAAGCACCCTATCTTTGTTTTTATTCCACCATTCTTCTGCTTGATGTTCATGGAACCTTCGTTTACTACACAAAAGATATGTATAAATATATCTTCAAAAACTAATTAAGAACGTGAAGATAGGAATAATTACAAAAAAAAAAACAATATCATGTCACATAAAAGAATTCTCATAATCAACTAAGAACTTATGTAAACATGATAACATGGAAGAATGCAAACTATTTATTACTTAGTGACAAGAAAAACATAAAATTTATCAAATTTTGTGAATTTTATTTATGAAATGAAGATCACATATATAGTTGATGGGTTGCTTGCAAACCTAATAACTTATTCATCATTCATGCAATGTATTTATTAATCATTAACATATATAGATGCTATTATTGTCTTAGTTTACTCACAAGAACACAAACAAACTGAGTATACATGCCCACATTTTCATATAAAGATTAAACTATTGGTAAATTTATAAAGTTAATGGTTGTATAACAATCCAAACATAACCAGAATGCATGTTGAGAAAGAAATTGAAAATTGTTGCATATAAAAACTAAATAACGACAGTACCTGAATCTAACTCGTTTGAAAGCCTTGATACCATTAGGCTTTACTATTAATGTTACATATACACCAGGTTCAAACTGTTCAATGACTTGTGTTTCTCCTTCTCTCATTGATCTTGAAGGTTCTCTTAGAGAGTTTTGTAAAGACATGGATGCTTCATTATTTGATAAATATGAGTTGTTACTTTCTTGAAGAACATTTCCTTCATCTCGTGATGATGATTCAACTCCTTCAGTTTCACTATTTTCGTCTTGCAATTTAGAAGAACTATCATTTGAGTCAAGTTTATTAGGAACATTTTGTTGTTGAGAATTGTTACTTGGGGATATGGAGGGCATTTCAGATTCTGAACTAACTCTCAGAAAATCTTCAGCTCCAGTAAGTATGGTTTTCCAATTTTCACCATCTAAAGCTTCTGGTGGCAACTTCTCCACCATTTCCTTCAACTGGATAAAAGGAAAAACAGATAAACTAAGTCAAGATTATATAAGAAAAGTTGAGGAGTTGACTTATGTTTTTGTTGCTTTTCATCCTCTTTTCTAACTGAAATATTCTTATTAAATGACATGATTAAGAGGGTAAACCTAAAAACAATTTCAAAGTATGCATTTAAGTATGTTTATAATTTACATGATAAACAAATAAACAAGTTATCTAAATCATCTACGTTTAATACTTTTGTCGTAGCATCTATGCAAAAAACAAGTACATTAATAAAGGATTGGATGTAAATTGCAGAACATGTATATGATTCAAAATTCATGTTGATCTGTTTATTTATCACGAGGCAACATTTGGAGCAATGAAAATAAAGTTTAATAAATCCTCAAGTTTAAATACAACCTTGGAATATACAAAACAAAAAATACCTGATCTACGGTAGAGTTAAAAAACTCTTTCGTAGTTTTATGTTTAGAAGATTCGTCTAGAGCTAAGGAAGTAGCTTCCCTAACATTTTTCTGAAGCTTTGCAATTTCCATTACTTGTTTTTGCTTCAAAGTTCGTAACTGAATGAAAAGAATATCCATAAAAACATGTTAATGATGTCATGTATGTATTCTTTCAGTGATATTCAAAGACAGTGCAGTAAATTTACCTGGTTTTGCAGCGTTGAAACTTGTTGATTTAGAAGTTCATTTGACTTGTTCAAACTTTCAATGAGACTTCTAGAAAATCCTGTTCGAGAACGTGGTGAGTTTGACCTTCTTGTATGAGGAGACGATGGTCTTGCAGGTGAAATTGGTGGTGGATTAGGAGATAAAGCAGACTTCATAACGTTTTGAGTGGAATTCATTGAATTTGAAAATGTAATCTCATTCAATTGTAGAAGTGTTGGAATTTGGGAAGATGCAGACATGGAAGGATAACTGTTTCCCAGCTTATTAGTCAATATTTGATGATATTTTACTGGTTCTGTGATTGGAGGCAAAATGAGTCTTGAAGACTTAATTTCTCCAGTGCCAAATCTTTCCCTTGAATCCATGGAAGAGCGAGGTGCAGAAGTAGTAGCAGTAATTTTTCTATTGAGATTTGCAGTAGCACATGCCTCAACAGCTTTGAGTTTATTATAACAAGAGTCACACACACGATGTGGTTTTCCTGGTGTTGGAGCCAAGGCTGCTTTTAGTACTTTTCTTGAACTGCAACCATGACAATGCACTAATCCACAATTATAACAATTATGTCTCTTTCTAGTGAAACCAAACGGTTGTCTACAACCAGTGCAAATAGATTGGTCAACTCCAGACACCCATTTATGAATGCATATGCAAGATGTAAAGTTTGAGCCACATGAAATATTCTTCACATGTCTATCTTTCAAGGATTCCACTAATGTTGGAGACTTTCTATCTTCTATGTCTCCATGTCCCAATCTTCCATTAGCACCTTTACCCCATGTATATAGTTCACTTCTTGATGTTAAGGCTGCAACGTGATGTGACCCACATGATATTTCCTCAACAAATTCACCCACTAACTTATCTTGTACTAGGATAGGTACTTTTCCATCAGCTAAAGGATTTCCCAATTGACCATTTTCAGTGTTTCCCATGGTGAAGACATGACCAGATGTAGTGAGGGCAACAGTCATTGTGTGCCCACAAGCTATTTGATGGAAGTTGTATTCAATAAGTGTAGAGACACAAGTTGGTTGAAGGTACGTTTCCTTATTTCCATGTCCCAAACGATATTTGTCACCATCTCCCCAAGTGAAAAGCTTTCTGGATAAAACATTTGAACCAGATTGAAAAGTAACCTCTACAATGGCTGCAGTATGCCATACTCCACATGAAACCTTAATAGTTTTCAATCCACTTAACAATTGCACCTCTTTTGGATATGATACACTTTGTCTATTTCCATGACCCAATACACCGAATGTTCCATCACCAAAGGTAAAGAGTTTTCCATTAGAAGTTGCTAATGCTGAATGCCATGTGCCACATGATATAGATATAACTTGAAGCCCTTCCAGAGGACCACTAACCTTCTTTGGTATCCAATGGCTGACATCAGTTCCATGTCCAAGAAGTCCAACATTATAAGTACCATCACCCCATGAGAAAAGATCATCAGAAGTAGACACGGCGCATGTATGATTCTCTCCACAAGCAACAAAATCCATGTTGGTAACTGCCAAAAACTCAACAAGATGAGGACGACTAAAATCTTTATCAATTCCATGACCAAGTCTGCCCCCAGATTCTTCTCCCCATGTAAAAACCTCTCCTTGTCGTGTTACTAAAGCAATGTGTCGCATTCCAGATGCAATCTGTTGAACATCAAGAACAACACTTGACTCCAATGGTTTGGGAATCAAGACATCTGTTGTAGCAGGGGGTTGAGTAACGAAAACATCATGTGAAATCCCATCTGCCCAAACCTCTCCCCATACATAAACATCACCTAGTGATTCTATGTCATCTGGTCCTGATCCTGAACTTGAAACACTAGGTGTACTTGACACACTGATACGAAAACCATCTCCAATACTTGTTCTTGGTTGCATATTAGCACGCTCTAACCCCACATCTGTACTTGCCAAATTCAATGAAGACTCATGACTATCAAAACCAAAAGGGACCTTGTTACCAGCAAAGCTTATAGCATATTGTAGTGTTGCAGCAAAACGATGACCATTTGGGATAACATTAACACCATCCTGTTAAAATTTCACAATTACTTAATTAACACCCTCGCCAACTAAACATTTCCATGACAAATTATTACTACATGAAACAAAAGAAATGTTTATGATGCCTTTTGATTTGAATCAAGTAGAAAGAATACACACATTTCACTTAGCCTTGATCCTTTCCATGGATTAGGAATGAAAACAAGAGAGAAAAAAAAAAAAAAGATTGAATGGTTAAATTATTTGGATGAAAAGAGAATAAGTAAAGAATCAATGAATAATGAACATAAATGAATAACTCTCCCTCGTTTCTTTCTATTTTTTACTTAATTTATCTTAAACAATTCAATTTTTCATTTTCTTTTTTCCTTTTTCACTCTTTTATTTTCACTACTCAATCCAAAAAATGTTTCAATGCATTCATGTTAGTATATATAAAATAAAATTAGTAAAATCTTAAAAGAACAATTATTTAGCTCATTTTTAGTATATTCATGCTTATTTTTTTCAAAATTCAATCATTAATGTGTCATGTAACATATAAATATTGATACTTAACATTTGATAATTTATCAAATATGTTATCCTAAAAAGATGTCTTGTCTTGCCTTGTGCGCTACATAAACTATTTTAAGCATAATACATCACTATGTATTTTTAACTTACTTCGTTAAAGTTTTAATATATATATATATATATATATATATATATATATATATATATATATATATATATATATATATATATATATATATATATTTTAAATTTACAGTATAAATATGGTTTAAATAAAATTTTCGTCATTTGTAATTTTTCTCCTACATCCAATTTTAAATTATAGACAATTGTTCCCGTGTTTCAGAAAACTTGCAATTTTGCTTCAACTCACTTTTTTTTTTTTTACATTTCCTTTTATTTCTTATATTTTGGTTAACTGAATCATTTTATAATGATATATTAAGTAAACATATTAGGTCTAGGATTCAATTGCTGTAAAATATAGCATATACTCACTCAAGGATTAAATTAAAAATATTACAATAAAAGTTGCATACTTTCTAAAACAAGGGGACGAAATGTCTATATCTAAAATATGAAGACTAAATTTATGAATTAATCAAATAAGTGAAAAAAATGTGTTTTATACTTAAAATATTGTAAAAGTAATTTAATGCCAAAGTCTTTTAAATAAAATATTATACTTTTATAAAGTATAATGAATATATTCATTCTAAATTTAATAAACTTATGAGTATGTTATATTTTGTAATACTTTTAATTCAAATCTAATTAGATTTTAATAATTGTAATTATAAATTTATTATATATATACTGTCATTAAATTATTTTCAAAGTATATTTTTTCTCAAATAATTGTTAACAAGCATCATTGTTACCAAGTAATATCAGTAGTAATATTTAACAAACATAAATTGTTAGTGATTATAATAAATATGATTAATAAATGGTATTTTATATTCTTGTAAAGTTATTACACACATTTCATACTTTTGTTAAGAGTTTAATAAAGTCATGTACATGAAGCCTACATTTGAATGGATGTGAAAAATAAAGAAATGAAAAATAAAATAAAATCAACATTTAATTTCACATAATTACAACCTTGCTTCAAACTTGAGAATTAAAAAAATTAGTCTCTGGTTGAAAATACACAAATAATAGTCCTTCAAAAAGAACAAACATAAAGTATAAAACATAAAGTGAACTACATTAACATTTCTTCTTGAAATATATACATTTATACATAATTTTTAAAATTTTGTAAAAAACTTTTAATTAGTGTTAAAAACATTTCATTGTCAATTTTAATGCACCTTTGATCAGGGAAATCACTGTAATTGTAAAAAATTAAAGTTAAATAATGTAAATGTAATAGAAAAATATAATTATAATTTACTCTATATTATCGCATAAATAAAAAAACTCACATAAGAAAATCCACTTCCAAGGCTCCTATTCAACTTTTCCGATGAAATTAATGTATTAAGGCCTCTAAACCATGTCTCTGTCTCATCTTTGTCCTTGCATATCTATAAATAAATAAGAACAATATAATCATTTTATTAAAATTTAACATTAAGTTCAAAATCAGAATGCAGTCTTAGGTTTTTTTCTGACCAAATCAAGTGTTCGCTCCCCATTATTATAAACAAGTGAAAATGAAAGATGATTCTTTTCTGGTTGCAAATATCTTCTAAAAACAGCCTACAAAGAAATTGTAATATAATTAAATGAGACATCTTTAAAAGATTGTTAACATGAACACAAATGTCACAACATTTATAATACTTACAGTTCTTTGTCCAGAGATAATATGTGAAACTGAAGATAATTTCAAATGCCTTTCCTTCTTATGAGAAATCCAAATCAACGTTTTCTCATCCTGTTAATTTCACTAGATATGAAATTATTTAGAGATATCAAAATCATCATACACAACTTCACTTTACAAATTAGAATAATCATGTTTATAATACTATATCTAAATTTAATATAATACAAAAATCTCACCAGAGAAAGTTTGAATGAACGAACTTTTGGCTTCGTTTTTCGACTGTACTTTATCAATTGAGTTCCTTTCTTCAAAGCAGTGAGTGTCTTCGTAAAATAATAATAAAAAAAATTAAATCCATATTAGTGATGCATAATAATCCTTATAACAAAATGTTGAATGAATTAACAAAACATGTCTTATTTTAAATAATTTCCATTCAAAAGAAGAATAAGAACACATCTGAGAGAAAATAACTTAAAGAAAAATTTAGGTGAAACTAACTTGCTCAATATCACGTTCAAGACTCCCATGACTAGCAGGATCTGCCATTCCATCTGAGAGAATTTGTAAGGAAATGGCCAAAGACAAAGCTCGAGCGATAACAATGGCGTCAAAATCTCCATAGATAGGTAAACTTTGTGCTTTGATCTTTCATCAAAATTGTAATACTGTGGGTGAAAATTTGAAATGAAAACAAAACAAAAAAGGTGGATGTGATGTATTTTGGAGGTTGAAATCTGAAATAACTTCCACTATAGCCTTGTATGTGATCCAAAGATAAGGATGATCATGAACGAAAATTTCTTACCATTACCAAAAAATGGGAATGAAAATGTGGATAGGGGTTGTGAAATTAGCATCAAATGTCTTAAGTTGTGGAAAATTAGATTTAAGCAAAGAAATCATAATAAAAATTGCACATCAATGATAGAGAAAAACGATAAAGAGAGGGAAGAGGCGAAATGAGTGGGAAGTAAATGGTCAAATTTTGAGGAAGTGGGATACTTGCATTGTGTCCATGCCCACTAATAAACTAAACATCTTTTGCCACTTGGCTTCTTAAATACCCACACACATACATGTAAAGTCATTCAAATTATGTTGTAATTAAAATTATCATTTATTTTTTATTTACATAATTTAACTTTAGAACGATACAACATTTCATTATTTAATAATTATTTTTTTAATTATAAAATTATTATGCCATTTGGGGTTTTTCCATGATCTGTAATTCATTGGTTAAGTTTTGATTTGATATACAATAAATCAATATTATTATATATGAATGCAAATATAACATTGCAGCCTTTTTTTTCTCATAAAGATATTTATATTTTTTACTTGTTAATTTTAAAAATCTTTTATTTTTTTCAAAGATTAAAATGGGTTATTTTTAAAGTTATAATACTATTTTTTTCTTGTTCAGGTGCAATAATATCACATCATTTAGTCGAGACCAATAACAATTTAAATGACTCTATTAATCTATTAGAACAAATTTGTGATGAAATTTTGAGTTTTACAACGAACAATACCTCTGAACTTAAGGTTGGAACATTGAAATCATTTGCGAGACAAAAAAGAGGTTCAAAACACAAGCTCTAATGAAACCCTCATTTTCTTAGCCATCAACTAAGAAAAATGGAAAAATGGTTTTAAAGTTGAATCTCATTCTCGATAGACCTCGACCTTGATTGTGAACTTATTCCAGTATTTTGGTATGTCTAATAGTTTCACATTGTTTAAGAATTGAAATCAATAACAATTTAAATACACCTTATTCCCATAATATAAAATAATGGCAAAACTATGAACTTCATAGCAAACAATACTTCGGATGCAATAATTGACTTTAGTGATGCTTTGTCAACAAATTTGAGGTTGAAACACTGACATCATCTTTAAAATGATGTTTAAAACACAAACCCTCATTCTTTAAAGGAATTGAAACCTTTCTACCAATCACCCTTAATTAAGGAGAATGAAAAACTGGTTTTAAAGATGAACCCTTATTCTTGATCAGTGCAAAAAAACAGTAAATTTTCATATGGAATTTTGGCACTTTTGATTTAAATTGTGTACATTTGTATCAATTTTACCTAATCTAAGAAAGATGAAATGTAATCATATGTTTCCGATTTTTTGATTAAAAGAAAATCATTTGATCCCTATTTTGTATATGTTTCAGGTAAATTAAGATAGAAGAAAAGAGAAAATAAAAGAGAAGAGCAAACCCTTCAACAATTCACCCAAGCTAGAATGATCTCGCCTAAGCGAGAGCTGATCAGAGAAGTACCTTATACAAGCCACTCTCGCCTAAGCGAAAATGATCTCGCTTGAGCGAGATTCGTCCAGGAAGCCATTAATTTGAAAGCCATTCTTGCTTAAGCGAGAATAATTTAGCTTAAGTGAGAATGACCTTTCTTCACCATGAAGTACCTTCTCGCTTAAGCGAGAATTAGTGCAGTATATATACTCATGATTCGAGAAGAAAGAGAGGGGGAACTAGGAATCAAATCACATAGTTATTGAAAAATTTGTTCTTCAACTTTAGCTATAGGATCTTCTTCTTCATCTCTTAGAAAACCAATGTCTACCATGAGTGGCTAATCGTTTCTCTTGGGATTGAATATAATCGATTCGAACTCAGATGTAATATGGTGATATTTATATATAACGTTTCTATTTTTATTCAATATTGGTATTTTTGTTCTGCTCCTAGTGCTTGATTCTATCTGATCAATAGTTTCATGAATGTGAATTTTAGACGTAATAGGAAAGTATTTCTAAAAATCTTATCTGAAAAAAAATACTAGATATATTGTGATGCTAGGAATATATTTTAGTATATCAAATGCTTATAACACCTGAATATAATGCTGGACAGTTTGTTGGATATGTGAGCAATCAATATTCAAGGAACTGATCTTATGAATTTTATACGTGAGGAATTTGTATAAATGACTTTTGTGTGTTTCATCAATAATGGTAATTTCAGATGCTATATGTTTATATTCATTCAGATTGCAGATGAGTGAGATAGATGAATTCAATCCCAACTTCTCATATTAAATTTTCTTTAACTTATTTGCTGTTATTATTTTACTTTCACGCAATGTAGTATAAATTATCAAAATCCATTATGAATCTGATTGAATATCCTTGTATGTACGGTTTTTGAGATAAAATTATCTATTTAATTGATGTTGTTCCTCGTGGGATTGACACTTTCACTAAAAAATCATTATAACTATAGTTGACTATTGGTATGCTTGCCAAAAGATTCAACAAGTATTTTTGGCGTTGTTGTCGGGGAACGATTTTCATTTAAAATTATTAAAGTTATCTCATCCAACTTTGTGAATATTTTTCTTAATTAGATAGTTTATTTAGTTTTCTCTTTTGTACTAATCCTTGCTTGAGATGTTTTGATTTATGTCTCAAGAGGTCAGGTTTCTAAAGATCAATTAACATTTGACCCAAAGATAGAAAAAATAGCTCGAAGAAATAGAGGCAAAAACAAGAAGAAGCAAGGAAAAATAAAGGAAAAGTCTTCCAATACTTCCATCACATATCAGGAAATAGAAAATATGGCGGAAGAAGGACCAACCCCACCTAGAAGAACATTGTGAGACTATGCTATGCAACAAGGGCCAATATATTTTTCCAGCATAGTAATACCGCCTACCACCAAAACATTGGAAATGAAGCCAACTTTCCTTAGCTTAATCAATTATCATCAATTCACTGGAATGGATAACGAAGATCCATATATTCATCTTTCTACATTTTATGAAGTGATAGGAACTATAGGATTTGAAGAAAGAGATCTTGACCATGTATAGATGCGTTTGTTTCCTTTTTCTTTGACAGGAAAAGCAAAGGAATGACTTAAATCACATCCAAACCAGAGTCCAAACAAGTGAAGTGATGTAGAAGATAAATTCTTGAATATATTCTTTCCACCTTCTCGTTACATTAAGGCAAAAGCTGAGATTTCTACTTTTAGGCAAGGACCAAATGAGTCATTTTGTGAAGCTTGGAAACAATTTAATTCTTTATTGGGAAGATGCCTAAATTATGGGTTTGAAGATATTTCTCAACTAAATATTTTCTGCAATGGTCTAAGGCCAGACACCAAAATGATATTAGATGAATCAACTAGAGGAACGTTGTCTGTAGATGCAGAGCAAGCAACAAGAATCATTGAGGCACTATAATCTGAAAACCATCAAGCTCAACATAATAGAGAAATAGTTCAATGGAAAGGAATGCTTGATCTCAGTACTACAAATGCAATTTTAGCTCAGAATAAAATTCTGACTCAACAGATGGAAGCATTAGCCAAACATATGTCTAATTTACCTGAGTAGTTAAAATCAATAAAATCTTCTCCTAGTCAACAACAACCCATGAGATGTAACTTATGTGAAGGTGATCATCCCAATGATCATTGTTTATATCAAAGTAGCCCACAAGAAGGAGAAGTTCAATATGTGAGTAATCAAGGAAGAACATGTAATTTCTCTAACAACAATAACTTTTCACAAGGGTGGAGAAACAATCAAAGTCAAAATTTTGGATGGAAACAAGATGATGGTCCTTCAAATAGACAACCTCCTTATCAACATCAACAACAAAATTCATCTGTGTATGAAAGAACAACCAAATTGGAGGATACTCTAGAAAAATTCACGCAAGCTTCTATAAACAATAAGAAAAATACAGAAGCTTCAATAAGAAATCTTGAACATAAGTCGGACAGTTGGCTAAACAACTATCAAATCAACAGGCAGGTTATTTTTCAACCAACACCCAAACTAATCTCAAGGAGCGTTGTAAATCAATTACTACCAGGAGTGGTAAAATTGTGGGAAGAGGGATCAAAGACAATCTAGTTGTGGAGGAGGAAGTTTTGGAGAAAAAAGAAAATGAGAAAGAGAAAAATGAGTGTGAGGGAGAGAAAGAGAAAAATAAAAGTGAGTATGTGAATAAAAGATAAGAGATAAATTGAAATGAAGAGAAAAAGAGGGAGAAAGGTGAGAAACAGATACCGCAAGTGAAGAACCTACCTTACCCTTAGAACCCGTTCAAAAAGGATAAGGAAAGGCAGTTTGCAAGGTTCATGGATATTTTCAAGCGATTGCAAATTAATATTCCATTTGTGGAAGCTACGGAGCAAATGCTAACCTATGTAAAATTCATGAAAGAGCTCCTCACAAAGAAAATAAGATTTTATGAAGAAACAGTGGAGCTTGAAACAGGATGCAATGCTATATAATCCAAAAATCATTACCTTAGAAATTCAAGGACCCTGGAAGTTTCACCATTCCAATCACAATCGGAACATTGCCAATAGGTAAAACATTACTTGAATTGGGTGCCAGTATAAATTTGATGCCTTTGTTTATGCTAAGAAGAATTGGAGATTTGGAAGTAAAGCCTACACGGATGACATTACAGTTAGTTAGCAGATCCATGAAATATCCTTATGGTATGGCAAAGGATGTCTTAGTTAAAGTTGATAAATTCATGTTCCCAATTGACTTTGTGGTGATGGATATTGAGGAAGATGTTGAAGTTCCTTTGATAGTGGGAAAACCTTTTATGAAGACTGCTAAGGTCATTATTGATGTTAATGATGGCAAACTAAAGGTTAGAGTGCAGAGTGACGAAGTCAACTTTAATGTTTTTGAAGCAATCCAACACCCTAAAGACAAACAACAATGTTTTAAAATGGATGTGATAAATGAAATTTGTTTATCAGCTAGGAAGTAATTGACAAAAGCAAGTCCATTGGAGAAAGCTTTAATTGGTGTTTGTGATGAGTTGAAAAAAGAAGATAAGAAGAAACTTGATGAATATTTGATACACTTGAATTCAGCAAAAGAAATTGCATCGAATGAAATACAATATGAGAAATTGCAGCAAGAAAAGAAAACTGAAAGTCAAAAGCTAGAGTCAAAAGTATTACCTTCCCATTTAAAATATGTTTTTGTTGCAGATAGAGGTAGAGTCGAAAGTATTACCTTCCCATTCAAAAGCTAGAGTCGAAAGTATTGCCTTAAGAATTTCTGAATAAGAAAAGTTGATCTGATTTCTTAAAGCCGATGAAGGTTCCATAGGTTGGACCTTATCTGATTTGAAAGGAATCAGGCCATCCAATTATATGCACAAAATTCACATGGAGCAATATTATAGGCTTGTAGCACAACCCCAACGGATATTGAATCCAACTATGTAAGAAGTGGTCAAGAAAGAAGTAATGAAGTTACTTGATGCAGGTATGATCTATCCAAAACATGTCCGGGTCAGCCCAATCCAGGTAGTTCCAAAAAAGGGAGGTATGACTGTGGTTTTTAATTGTTGAGATTGTTGATAGGGGAACACTGGTTTAACTGAACCTACAATCTCAGAGCTTCTGGTTTTTTATGATGACGACATAATTAATAATACATGTGCTGTTTATGTGTTACATGTTCTATTGCTTACATGAGCATATCAGTATCATCAGGCATACCTTTTTTGCTAATGCACAAAGGGGGAGAATGCTAGAGAATTTCTCTGATTTTTTTTGCTCTGATATGAACTGATATTTTTTGCTCTGAATCAAAATGAGATATTTCAACGTTTGCTCTGATACATTTTGATCGTTTGCTCTTATACATTTTGATCGTTTGCTCATACACATTTTGACATGATATGATTTGATTTGTACAACATGGTTATTTATTAATCATGGTTGTGCATCATCAAAAAAAGGGGAGATTGTTGATAGGGGAGCACTTGTTTAGCGAACCTACAATCTCAAAGCTTCTGATTTTTGATGATGACAACATAATTTATAACACATGTGCTGTTTATGTGTTACATGTTCTATTGCTTACATGCTATATGTTTTAATCAATGTGTAAATCTGTTTAAAGCATTGAGAACATGATTGTAATGATACATTGCATTTCACTGTGCTATATAATTGATTTTATTGGTGAATGCATGTCTGATGTTTTATAGAAGGAAAACCACAATCACTTATGTTGAACTTTTAATTGTGTGGCAAAACAACAGTTTTAAGTTGACTTTATTATGGGGTGAGTCGATTAAAACTCGTGGCTTTGCACATACCATTTTCAAAGTGTGGTGTGAGGATTTTCAAAGTGAAAGTTTTTCAAAACTTTGTTTAACTGTGTTATATAGTCGATTATATGCAACATGCATTTGACTAAGTCTGTTACAATTTTCAAATTTTGTTAATGCTTGAATTAAATGATACAACGACTATATTTTTAATATGTTGACAAGCATTAAATAAGATTTGACTGCATTAATTGTACATCCAATTAACTGTATTGATTGCTGCTATCTGCTATAACAAAACTGTTATATTTGACTGCACTCTTTTATTGAAATTTGAAAAAACTCAATTATGATTTTCACAAAGCAATGGTTAATCTGAGTTGATACAACTTGAAACATGTTTAGAAACTTCAAATAAACTTGCACCAAGGTTCAGAGGCACAAAATCTATTCAGAAACAGTTTGCACCATATCAAACCAGAGAAGAATTTTGGCATAGTTTTGCAACTGGAAACAAAGTTTCCATAGCTAGTAGCTCAATTGATCAAAGCTGAAAGTGATGCCATTGATTTATATGATCAACATATAGCTAGCAAATGCACTGGACACAATAAAAAATAAAAAAATGCAAAGGTAGAACAAATTCAAAACCTAATGACAGAAGTAAAACTGCATATAAAGAACATGACTGAGACAAGACTGGAAAAAACAAATTAATGATGGAATTTGACTCAAACAAACAAAGTGCACCGATTAAAATTATGATTTAATGATATGGAGTAGTGAATGGAATCAAACATCCACAAAAAACACGAAATCGAAACTGGAAAACAATGAAACAATGATAAATGAGAGCAACACAATACGCAAATGGAGAAATTGAAGGAACGAGCAACTTAGCTCTTGCAGTGGTAGCGTGGACGATTGGCTCTGGATACCAAATGATGGAATCAGCCTCCACGTTCAAGACTGGAGCGGCTCCTTGGACAGAATGACGCAGCGAAATGAAGAATGGTTTGAAGGTGTTCGACGCATGCAAGGTGTTTGTCAGAATGCGTGACAATGTTTGGATGTGCGTGTGAGGTAGAGTTCTAACTCAGAGGGCCTTCCAACGGGGAAGGGAGCTAGAGGAAGACAAGATAAAACAACTTTAAGCAATGAACTTGAGAGAATGGCTGGATTTCATCAGCATTTCATTATCAAACTCAAGTTAAGTTTTACATTGGATCAAGCTCTCTTTTATAGATGAAGAGAAGCTTGAGTACGTGCAAGGAAAGCTGCAAATTACAATGTGCATGAAGCAAAGTGAAATGTGCAGGAGCTGCTTCCAAAGGTGGCCGTGTGTTCCTTGTGGTAAATGTTGAAAACGTGTGCAAGTGAATAAGCTCACGACTGATGTGTTCCATGTGGTAAATGTGCTTCATGGTTGGCATGTGTTCCACATGGAAATTATGTCAAATGTGCTCCAAAGAAAGAAGATTCACGGCTGTATGTACTTCTCATGGAAAACGTGGAAAGTGTGCTCCAAAGATAAGAGACTTTACGGCTTTACTTGTTTCCTTTGTACTTCCTTGCTTGGTAAGCTTCCTAGGATTCTTCAATCCTTATTAATGTCCTACAAAACAATGTAAATAGAATTAGTTAAAGAGAATCTATTTAAGACTTAGATAAGGAAAGAGCTTTAGCAATCTTTATTCTACTTCCCTTTCTTTAGTCTTAGTTTTAGTTGATACTTCTTTGGATGGGAAGTCCCTAAAGGGGTTGCCATCATGGCTGGACAAAGAAGAGAAAATCATTGCTTTTATCATTTGTTGTGTTTTGTTACCTTGAAGATCTAATTATGAAAAATTGACTTCAGATGATCTATATCTGCTAAATGCTGTAATATTCCGAATACCAACAAATTGGGTAGCTGTTTTAAAGTGGCATATTATTGATGTCACTATCAACGACTGGTTTTATTTACCTTATGATGTTTTCATAAGCAAACTGTGTCTCTTAGTTACATTAATCTCACTGGTGAAACCAAAGTCACATGCAACAGAGCCAATCAAATTGGAAAGGCGGCTCTAACATGTATTGGTTTGAAGAAAACTGCTCTAGGATGAATTTTCAATAATGAACAAGACTCAACAAAGAATCAAGATGAGTTACATGACTCTGACAGTAAACAAATATTACCATCTCCTATGTCTGAATTTGAAAAGTTTGTGGCAAATAGATTTGAGAAGGTTTCCAAAAGAGCTAACTTGATGAAGAAATCTCTTATGAAAATGAATGAGAAGATGGATGAAATTACAGAGAATTATGTGGAAAGTTCAACATCAACAAAAGAATCAATAGATAAAGATGGTGAGACTAGTGAAGAAAATTCTGTGGAGTCATCTGAAACATAATAGGGTCTTATGTTTACAATCTAGTGTCATGTGTGTTTCTTGTTTGTTTTAGTTTGTTTGAAGTTTGAGTGTTTCTATTGTAGTAGGCTTTATAAGCCACTTTTTCTAGTCTATCTGATTGTCATTCAAGTTTAAAATCAATGAAATCAGATTTTCAAGTTTAATTCGATCAGTATTGACTTTAAAATTGTATTTGTTCATATATGATTGAAGTCGATTCTATGTTGGATGAAAGTGATTATGCTATTGTTTACTTTTACATTAATACTTTTGCATATTCATTTCTCACCTGTAATAATTCTTGCATTATAATGATTCTAAAATGCTTGATCTGGAAAAGATCTTGAAAGGTTTTGCAGGAACATTGCATTTAGATGAACTACTGGAGATACAACTCAAATGAAAAGCAATGAAGTTGATTGCAACAGTGGATCAATCAATTACTATTTAACAGGGGTTAAATATTCAAGATTTGGAATTCTGTTATCTTTTCTGTATGTTGTTAACCTTTTTCTTTTCAATATATCTTTGTTCAATAATTGATTGAAATTACTTCAGATAATATTGAGATTGTTAATTGATATTGTATCTATGCTTCAATGATGTGTTTGCATAATTTCTGATATGATACAATACTGTCACATGCTTATACATGCTATGAAATGTTCTGTGAAAACTTCATTGTGCATTTGGATTTTGATTATAGAACATGCATAATGGCAGGGGGAGCATTGCATAAGATCTTAGATGATTTCACATGCCTACACTTTAGGGGGAGATTATATCTTTATCATGTGATTATCTGTGACAGGGGGAGCATCTTTGTTTGATTAATTTGATTTACTAATGCATCTCTGACTAACTGTTTATTAGCATATCAATATCATCAAGCATACCCTTTTTGCTAATGCACAAAGGGGGAGAATGCTAGAGAATTGCTCTGATTTTCTTTGCTATGATATGAACTAATATTTTTTGCTCTGAATCAAAATGAGATATTTCAATGTTTGCTCTGATACATTTTGATCGTTTGCTCTTATACATTTTGACATTATATGATTTGATTTGTACAACATGGTTGTTTATTAATCATGGTTGTGCATCATCAAAAAAGGGGGAGATTGTTAAGATTGTTGATAGGGGAGCACTTGCTTAGCTGAACCTACAATGACTATATTTTTAATATGTTGACCAAGCATTAAATAGGATTCGACTGCATTATATGTATATTCAATTAACTATATTGATTGCTACTAACTACTATAACAAAATTGCTATATTCGACTACATTAGTAGCTAAGTCGATTAAAATGCGTCTGAATTGTGAAAATCTATAAATTGACGCGAATTTGATTTCTGGAAGAACTTTTATGAATCTAAAAGTTTGTGATATCTTTTGTAGAAAGTGTATTCTTATAGAAAGAGAGAAAGAGCTCCAAGAAACAAGAAGTGACCGTGGTGTTCATCTACTTGTGGATTCTTGAAGAGCAAGTTAACTGCACGTAAAAAAGCTAATCATATATGCACATTGGGTGTAACTAAGAGGTCAGAGGCTACAATCTTGTAAAGATTGGATTGAGGTTCCCTATTGTGATTAAGGGAAGAAAAGCATGCTGTGTTCTTGACTTTAAGGGTGACTCAAAGGGTTTGGACTGCAGGAGAGGGGATTCTTGCTGCTAGTCTGTTTGTATATGCCTATATTTTGATTAGAGGGTTAGAGAGGTGTTTTATATTTTTGACGTAAGGTTGCTATAAAAGCCTTGTTGTAAAAACCTTGATCATTATAGTGCATTGGCTTCGTGTGGTTGGAAGGACACTAGATGTTGGCTTGGCCGAACCAGTATAAAAACTCAGCATTTGATCTTTCTATCCCTACACTATTTTATTCAGTCGACTTCTTACTGTATTCAATCGATTTTTCAAGAGGGAGGGTCTGATGGAAGACCATCTAAGACGCACATTGGACCTCTTACTAGAGCCATGGCAAAGAGGATTCAAGAGGAAGAAGGACCACATACTATTTTGCTTCTATGGAAGGTAATTTACATTAATCCTTCTTCCCATAATTAAAAGCACATTTTTTCTTTGCTTTGTAGGATTAATAAAATTGGAGGGAGCAGCTGCCAGCATAGCATTTGAGCACATGAAAAGAGAGACTTGGAGGGAGAAGCTTGCTGCCAAAGCTATCAAAAAAACTCATAACCTAGCTAGGCCAGCTTTCACGTGTGCTGCTGAGTTGGAAAAAGAATTCAGAATTGGTGCTGTTTCACGTGTGCTGCTGAGTTGGAATGAGGCATGTTTGGAGCTGAAGCAAATTGGCGCCTTTTTCATTTGCTTTTGGATTGAATTTCATTTCAGATTTGAGGCTCTTATCTTCCTATAAATAGGAGACCTCTTCCTTTTGTAGTTACTTTAGAGCTTAGTTTAATTGCTGCAGAAATGAAATTCCAGCTTATCTTTGCTCTTGAGTCAACCCAATTCTTCACTTTCTTTCTCCTTACCTCTAGCTTCCTTCCAAAGTAGAAGGCCCTCTGAGCTGAGAGGTTCTAACCCATTCCATTCTTCACTGAAACCATACCATTCTCTGCATCTATTTCAGAATTCCGCTGCCTTCATTGCTCACTGGAACGCTTGCTGTTTGGCTTTCTGGTTCAATGCGTCTCACCCATAGCAAGCATCCATCAAGTGACTATGCCATAGGAGCAATTTTAGGACATAGAAAATCTAAATGTTTTCATGTTATACACTATGCTAGCAAAGTCCTTAATGAAGCTCAAATCAACTGAAAAGGAATTGTTAGCTATTGTATATGCATTCGAAAAATTTAGAGCATATTTGATTGGTTCATTTGTTATAGTATATACTGATCACGCTACAATTAAGTACTTGTTAACCAAATATAATTCGAAGTTAAGACTAACTAGATGGGTTTTATTGTTGTAGGAATTTGATTTGGTAATTAAAGACAAAAAGTAAAATGAAAATTTTGTAGCTGACCATCTGTCTAGATTGGTAAATACTGAATCAGAGGTGCAGGATGAGTTTCCTGATGACAAACTAATGATGGTGCAAGAAAGGCAATGGTTTGCTAACATGGCTAATTTCAAAGATGTAGGGGTCATACCTGAAGATTTTAATTGGCCACAAAAGAATAAATTCTTGAGAGATGCACAACAATATGGGTGGGATGATCCTGATTTATTCAAAATTGGAGGTTATCAACTATTAAGAAGGTGTGTGTCTAATGAAGAAGCTAAAAGTATTTTGTGGCATTATCATAATTCTCCCCATGGTGGACATTTTAATGGAGAGAGGACAACTGCAAAAATCCTCCAATATGGTTTTTATTGGCCTACCTTGTTCAAGGATGCACATAAATATGTTCAGCAATGCACTAGTTGTTAAAGAATAGGGGGAATCTCAAAAAGACATGAAATGCCTCTGAATATTATTTTGGAAGTAGAAGATTTTGATTATTGTGGAATCGATTTTGTAGCACCCCTACCATCTTCTTTCTCCAATGAATATATTTTGGTTGCAGTTGACTATGTGACAAAATGGGTTGAAGCAGCGACAACTTCTAAGGATGATGCCAAAACACTAATCAAATTTCTCAAGAGAAATATCTTCTACAGGTCTGGTACCCTAAAAGTGTTGATTAGTGATGGAGGTTCACACTTTTGCAATTCTCAACTTAAAAAATGTTTGGAGCATTATGGAGTTCGACATAAAATTGCATCACCTTATCATCCACAGACCAATGGACAAGAAAAGGTGTCAAATAGGGAAATCAAGCGTATCCTAGAGAAAATTGTGACATCTTCAAGAAAGGAATTGTCAATGAAGTTGGATGATGCACTGTGGGCGTATAGAACTGCTTATAAGTCTCCTAATGGTTTATCCCCATTTTAGTTGGTATATGCTAAGTCATGTCACTTACTAGTCGAGTTGGAGTACAAGGCATTCTAGGCCTTGAAATTTCTAAAATTTTGATCCAAAGGCACCGGGAGAGAAAAGAAGACTACAGTTACACGAATTGAAAGAAATGAGACTCAGTGCTTATGAATCCTCTAAGCTTTAGAAGGAAAGGATGAAAGCTTATCATGACAAGAAATTTCTCAAGAGAGAATTCTACCCAAGCCAATCAGTGGTACTGTTCAATTCCAGGTTAAGGTTATTTCCTGGAAAACTCAAATTAAAGTGGTCAAGACCGTTTCTTGTCAAGGTTGTCAAACTTTATGGAGCTATTGAGTTAGAGGATCCTAAATCCAAAAGAAGTTGGGTTGTAAATGGGCAAAGATTGAAGCCCTACTTTGATGGTGACGTTGATAGACTGGCCACAATCATCCAATTGGATGAACTGTAATGGTATAGGCGTCAAGCTTGTGCATTAAACAAACGTTTCCTGGGAGGCAACCTAGTGTTTAATTATGTTTGTGTATATATTACGTGTTTGTATGTAAAAGGATGAGTTTTAACATTTAAATGTCTCGATGGGGCAAACTATGCATGCTTAAGTGTTTCTTTTAACCAAAATATATGTGTCATGCATGATAATAAGTTTTGGTGCCAAAATTGAGTTCATTGAATGTTAAAAATTGCCTTGTTTTGGCCAAATTGTGAAATTTCAATTTGAGAGTTTGAATTTCCATTTGATGATGTAAAAGTTTTTGGAATGATAGATAATTGGTTGAGGAATAGATTGATATATGTCTCTGGATTAATTAGACTAAATTCATCATGCATTGGGTGAGTAAAAGTTGAATTTTTTTTAAAACTGGCAAACAATGCATTATTTTCACCTAAGCTAAACCTTCTCGCCTAGACGAGATATGCAGTAAACTGAAACACACATTTTCTTGATATTTTTGCTTAGGCGAACGAAGACTCGCCTGGGCAAGAATTGAATTCTAAATTTCAGTGCTCACTGGAACATTTTCGCTTAAGCTAAAACTAAGTTGCTTGAGCGAGATTTAGGCTAAAACTTGGGTTGCCCACAGGAACATTTTCGCCTACGCGAAACTGTTAGCAAAATGATGAAGATGAAGTTTTGCTGATGTCCAAATCAAGTCAAGAAATATCAAGTTTCAAGAAGATCATTTGAAGACTTGTATTATTATAGAAAGCTTTTGTAATAATTGTAATTAAGTGTTTAGGACTTAGATTCCTAGTAGTTTTTGGTTCCATGTAATTTCATTTTTCAAATTTGATGTTTAGAGTAAAAAACGTACCGTATTAATCGATTAAATATAGTGATAATCGATTAATTTGATTGGAGCTGAAAAACTCCAACTGACTTTGTAATAATCGATTAAAACTTGCTTTAATCGATTAGCTAATCGATTAAAATTTGAATTAATTGATTAAAGGTGACCGTTGGAGTTTTCTAGCCGTTAAAACTAGCTGTTTTACTCGTCTTAATCGATTAACAATAATATTAATCGATTAAAAGCATTAAATGGCTGGAAATGAAGAACGAAAGAGTATTTGCTTGAGTATATAAATAGACTCTCATTTTCCATCAACAATAACTCTTCCCTTGTGCTCTAGTACTCAGAAATCATTGAGAATTGTGTGATCGTTCTCATCTAAAGAAACTGTTGTCTATGGAGCTATTGAAGTGCTATTGCGGTGACAGAGAAATAGCTGGTTCATCCTTGGTGCATCTAGGGAAGTGCTTGGAAGAGAAAGTCATCCTTCGTGAAGTATTCAAAGGAGGTGTTTCATCTTTTGTGAAGACTTAAAGGAGGTGCAAGTTCATCTCTTGTGGTATCAAGAGAGGTGGTTTCTAAACTTTTACAAATTGTTTCTTTGTGATTGTAATTGTTTTGTGATTAGTGAACTGTTTATCTTGATTTGAGATAAGTGACTGGATGTAGGATTGGTAAGATCCGAATGAGGGGAAATTTTTCTATGCAAATTTCTCTCAACCGTACTCTTTTATTTATCATTAATATTTGCTTGGTAAGCTAAATTGAGTAGAAATTTTAAAAGGCACACATTATTATTAAAAACCAATTCATCCCCCCTCTTGGTTTGTTATTTCACTCTAACCATTTCGCTGTAGCTGCTCTAACATAAACTTTTCTCGCATGGGCGAAAATGTCCTGCAACTAAGGTTAACCCACTAGAGCTTTTTCGCTTAGGCAAAACTTGGGTCACTTGGGTGAAACCTTTTAAAACTATTGCCTTGTCAATCTAGCTTAACTGAATTTTTTTAGCTTAAGCGAGACCACGAGACCCTGTGTTAAAACTCAAAAAAGGAAGGACTGGTGCATAACCACTTTCTTTCCAAGATAGTGCTTTCTTTCCTCAAATTATATGGCGCGAGTTTCTTGGTTGAATGGCGCTCAATTAACTCATCAATCCCTTCCTCCCTTTGCTAATTTCCCTTGAAGGTAAGTTCTACTTCACTATCTTCCGTTTTCACAAAACAAATTTGGGGTGTTTCTCTATTTGTTTAGTGGAACCCTAGGGTAGTACCCATGCGGGTTGTTATTGTCCATGAATTGTTGTGACTGCTTAAATGTGAGTTGTTGTTATAATTGAATAGTGTAGATTGTTTGTGCATGGATTAATTCATGAAAATTTGATTTATGAAGGGGCACATGAACGGTTCGATGAAATGCTTAACTTAGTTGATGAAATGCACACACCATTTGATGAAATACACACATTGTGTTTGTACATGAGATGACATGGACCTTTGGAAATGACTACTTGAATTAAAGCAACTAACTTGGGATACATTTAATGGGTTATTTTTTTCTTCGAAGGAAAATGGCTAGAACAAGGACAACCCCTAGACTTTCCCCTACTAGATCCCATAAAGGAAAGAGGAGAAGAAACAGTCCCTCTCTTGAAAGACCAATCAAAAATTTATTTAGAGATCCTAAACGAAAGGAGAGGTATGAAGAGATAAAACACTTGTACTTTATCACAGAAAGAAAAAAGGTTTTGTTTCCAAAGGAATATGATCCCTTCTTGAATGGCCTTATGAGAAGAAATTGGATGAGATTAGCTGACCCTATACTTAAGTTTGATCCGGAGATTGTTAGAGAATTTTATGCTAATGCTTATCCTTTAGATGGTGTGGGAGACAATCGATCCAAGATTAGAGGTAGGTGGGTTATTTATTACATAGCAACAATTAGTGAATTCCTTGGCCATCCATTGCCACTAGAAGAAGGTCAACGATGTGATTATACTTGACAAGAGTGCTCCATTTGCAGCCTCAAATACCTCATTTGTTCAAGTAATTCATCATTTATATTGAGTTGAGGTTGTTGTTCAGGGCTTGTTTGTTGTTCTGCAACTTCTAGTTGTTCTATCTATGGTCCTTCTGCCTGCACAAATTCTGTGGGGTTGGTACAAAATTTCTCAATAAATCTCGTGGTAATGAAGGGTTGTATCTTAGCATTTAATTCTACCTCCACCCCTAGAGCTTGGTAAAGAGCTGTGATTACAACTAGAAATCCTAAAGCACCTTTGCTCTTCTTATTGTTTCTGTTGACTTCATATCGCACAAATTCATGGATTTCCTCAGACATAATGGTGGCCACATCAACAGTGAGATCTTCCCTCATTATACAATAGAGAAGATGTCATCTAGGCACATTCAAGTGAGATGCATGGCCAATGGGTACTATATTTGACAGTAAGAATGTCATCCACACTTGAGCCAACGTCTTCATATCTATTCGAAGTATTCTGCGAGGATTGCTAGAGGATCCAAGTTGATAGGACCTATTAGAAATGCATATCAAGTTTGCAACTACTTCTTCATCATATGCTTCTTGACTTCTTCTCAATCTTGTATAATCACATCGTTGAACTTCTTCTAGTGGCAATGGATGGCGTAGGAATTCATTAATTGTTGCTCTGTCATAAATAACCCACCTACCTCTAACCTTGGATTGATTGTCTCCTAAACCATCTAAAGGATAAGCATTAGCATAAAATTCTCTAACAATCTTCGGATCAAACTTAAGTATAGGGTCAGTTAATCTCATCCAATTTCTTCTCATAAGGCCATCAAGAAGGGATCATATTGTTCTGGAAGCAAAACCATTTTTTTTCTGATAAAGTACCAATGTTTTATCTCTTCATACTTCTCCTGTCTTTTGGAATCTCTAAATAAATTTCTGATTGGTCTTTCAGGAATGAGACTGGTTCTTCTCTTTCCTTTGTGGGATCTAGTAGCGGGAAGTTTAGGGGTTGTCCTTGTTCTAGCCATTTTTCTACGAAGATAAAAAATAACCTACTACATGTATCCCAAGTTAGTTGTTTTAATTCAAGTAGCCATTTCCAAAGATCCATGTCATCACATGTCCAAACACAATGTGTCTATTTCATCAAATGGTGTGTGCATTTCATCAGCCAAGTTAGGCATTTCATCGAATTGTTCACGTGCATCTTCATAAATCAAATTTTCATGAATTAATCCATGCAAAAACAACCTACACTATTCATTTATACCAACAACTCACACTTAAACATTCACAACAATTCATGGACAACAACAACCCGCATGGGTACTACCCTAAGGTTCCACTAAACATACAGAGAAAAACCCCAAATTTGTTCTGTGAAAATGGAAGTTAGTGAAGTAGAACTTACCTTCAAGGGAAATTAGCAAAGGGAGGAAGGGATTGGTGAATTAATTGAGTGTCATTGGACCAAGAAACTCGCGTCCTATAATTTGAGGAAAGAAAACTGTGTTGGAAAGAAAGTGGTTATGAACCAGTCCTTCCTTTTCTGAGTTTTAACACAAGGTCGCGTGGTCTCGCTTAAGATAAATTTTTTTTCTTAAGCTAGATTGACGAGACAACAGTTTTAAAGGGTTTCGCCTAGGCGACCCATGTTTCACCTAAGCGAAAAAGCTCTAGTGGGTCAACCTTAGTTGCAGGACATTTTCGCCCAGGAGAGAAAAGTTTCGCGTAAGCAAAAATGTTCCAGTGGGCCCCCCAAGTTTTAGCCTAAATCTCGCCCAGATAACTTAGTTTTAACTTAAGCGAAAATGTTCCACTGAACACTGGAATTTGAAATTCAATTCTCATCCAAACGAATCTTCTTTCTCCTAAGCAAAAATTAGCAAAACTTGTGTTTCAGTTTTCTGCATAATTAATTCAGTCTAATTAATCTAGAGACACATATCAATCTATTCCTCAACTAGTAATCTTTCATTCCAAGAAGTTTCACATCATCAAATAAAAATCAAACTCTCAAATTGAAATTTCACAATTTGGCCAAAACAAGGCAAATTTTAACATTCAATGAACTCAATTTTGGCACAAAAAAAGGAAAATTTTTGTTGAATCCGTAATTAAATGGGTTTAGGTTTATGTGCTGGATAATTGGTTAAGACAATCAATTGTAACAACAAGTGATATACCAAGGAAAGAAACCAAAAAACCCAATAAGTGTGTGAATCCTTAAACAGTTTGAGAATTTCCACTTTTTATTATCATGTTGATATTGCTTGAGTTTTCATTTGGATAACATCACACTTGAAGCATGTAAATGATCAAGGAAGTTTTGTTGAATTTATATAACCCAGTGCCAAACATCCAACCTAGGATTAATCGTCCTTTTGTGATAGCCCATTTGAGCCTAATTGCTATAATTATGCACTGTAACCTTAACTTGAATTAGTATCCTTTCCCTTTGTGCACTTTAGGGATAGAGAGCATAGGTGCATTTTATTCAACTTTAAAATGGAAATTGGTTGGTGAAATTATACTTAGAAAAGAAAGGGGCTAAGTATTTTGTACTATAATTCACTCCTTAGTATTGTATAGAAATGTATCTATCAAAAAAAAAAAGAAAAAAAAAAGAAAGGGAAAGAAGAAAAATAAATTTTGAAAGAAAGAAAGGAAAGAAGAAAAAGAAGGAGAGAATAATGAATGAAAACGAAGCATTGGATTTTGAGGCATGAGATGTGATGAATTAAGACTAGAAATGGAAGTGGGTTTAAAGTGTAGTTATGCTGTCTTTTCTAAAGTTGTGCTTTTGTTATCCTGAAAAACCATAATTCTTGGAAGTTCAGCCTCATTACAATAGTTATGAAAGTGACTTATATTATAAAGATAAAACTACATCAAATTGAGATATATTACATCCAACCCAATGAATAGGAGAACTACATTAAATTGAGATACATTACATCCAACCCCATTGAACAGGGGAACTACATCAAATTGAGATATATTACATCCAACCCCAATGAATAGGGGAGTTAGCAAAAGAGAGTGGTAAGATTGAAGATGGAAGGGGGTATAGAGTTCTCATCGCCTCTTCCTTTCCTTAGTCTCTAGTTTATTTTACCTCTTCCAAAAGCTTTTTCTTTTAGTCTACAACTTAACATTTACACAATTATTAGAAGGTAGTTTTTTCTAGGTGATGATTTCGTTTTTGTCAAAACAAACTTTTTTCACTCACTGAACGAATGATCCTCTTATTGGGTGAATATGTTGACTTCTCGCTAGGTGATAATCAAATACTTCTTGTTGGGTAAGGGAACTGTTAGTTAAAAAAGAAAATCTTGGAAAGCCTTCCTCTAGTCTTCTTCAATCTTTCACTTCTCTAAAAATAATTCAACAAAAAGGTATTTACTTCTACCTCTAAAAGAAAATATTTAAATCCTAATTCATTTTCATAAAAAGAACAAAAATTCATGGCACAAAGGTAATTAAAAAGTCAAACAAACATGAGAAATATAAATTAGACTTATTATGTCAGGTCTACGAATATTTGTGATAATAAGTGACTTACTATAACAAGTTTATGAATATCTATTATAGTAAGTTTATGATATTGTCCTCATTTATAATGTTAACAAAACCTTCATTGCAAAAATATCATAGAATCTTATAAAAAGTCTCATTTTAACAATGTATAATATGTTAACACATGTTTAAAACTTTTAGAAGTAATATTTCTTTTGAATGAATTATGTTGGAATACTATAGAAAATGTTGAGTTCCAACATATTTTAAAACATAAAAGAGTTATCTTTTATTAAAGATATTTCTATTCTAAAATATTTTCCTTTAACTTCCTCTTTATCACATCCATCTTTGCCTTAATCATCATTTATTATAAAGTTTTTCATGTCCAGTTATTCTTCTAAACATTCTAGTATGTTTGATCTTCTTTTGAAGTTTTCGTCACACTCCCTTTCATGAGAAAAATTCAACCTCAAATTTGTGTTCAACTTATATATAAAAGAAATTCAATAATTATTTCAAAAGAAAAAAAAAGGCTTATTAATCTTTGTATTTTTTTTCTTCTTGTCATCTCTGGTCTTAATAATTATATTAAAACTTATGGGGAAAAAAATCATATTCTAAAAATCCCTTTTGCAAGAGATAATGAATTTTCAAATCCGCATTTCAAAGCTTCAAATGTATTTTTCTTTAGCAAAAAGTTCAAATTATTACTCATTTTTCAAGTATTAAAATTTAAAACATACACGAGATGATTAGTAAAATTATCACATGTATGATAAAAAAATGCACCATCATAAAAATACCTTTTGATAGTTGTAGATTATTATTTTTACAAAGTAGTGGTTTATAAAGAGTCTTTCGCTTTTGTTTGAAGACTGTATATTCAATTAAACTCCTTCTATTATTGTTTTAGTTGTGTCATTGAAAGCAAAACAATAAGTATTTAATGTAACTATGTATTTAAACCGACTTTTTGAAATTATTCGTAAGTATTTAACCACTTCCTGGGATGACAGTGAGATAGTATGGGATAAGCACGCATGCAAAATTTATACATTTTATAAAGTCCAGATAGATCGATGGTCTACTACTTTTGCTTTTGGTTCCAGAGAAACAGTTACTTTGACGTTCAATCTCACCACAACTCTTGGTTACCTCTACATTTCCACGTATAAAAAACGTGAATTTTGTGGTGCTATCATGGAACCAAACGTTTTCTGATACAGAACACTTTAACTTAAAGGATAGAAAATAGAGATTTATTTACACTTGGATCATATTTTAAGCTTCAGATTCTGGAAAATGTGTAGTCCATCGCGTCCACGAGGAAATCTGTACCAATAAAAATGAAAGCAAAAACGAAAACACAGACGCTGTAAGTAGTAGAGACTAGTAGTGCTGTTAATTGATGTTAACGAAAGAGAGGGTTTGAGGCTAAGAGCAACCTGCATCTTCTTTGGTGAAACATAAGGGAGGTGTAATTCTGAATACATTTCCATAGTAGCCACCCTTTCCAATTAGCACTCCTAGTTCTGTGGTAACAGCAGGAGTTTATACACTAGGTAACTCAACCGAAAAATATGGCTGGAACCAGAAGGCGTTGAAATTTTACCTTTCATTTGGTCCATCGCGTGCAGTGTTTCAGTTGGTGCTGGTGTTTTAAGTTGGCGATCCGTGACAAGTTCCACTCCAAGCAACATGCCTTGTCCTCTCACATCACCAATTACTGCACAAGAAAACAGTTTGTTTAGAAACAAAAACCAGATGACTACTAATACATGCATTGTCCAATAAAAGAGCATATAGTTGACATTTCTCACGTAAAAGATTGGTAGAAGGGGAAACGAAAAGTTCCTGGTTATTTTTGTGACAGGAATATGCTTCTTAAGTAAGGTCCTCCACTATTCATCGTTTAACTCAACTAAAAATGAATCTATGCTTGATCACTAATCTAGAATGGACAAGGATTGAGGTGTAAGGAAAGATTACATTCATATTTGTCCTTGAGTGTGTTGAGCCTGTCTTTCAAATAGGAACCCACTTCAAATGCATTTTCTTGAAGCTTCTCTTTCTCTATCACTCTTAAAACAGCCAATCCTGCAGCTGTACAGACAGGATTCCCACCGAAAGTGTTGAAGTAACTTCGGCGAGTCAAGGCCTTCGCAATCTCAGGAGTAGTCACGACAGCACCAAGAGGAAGGCCGTTTCCGATGCTCTGCCCAGAAAAGAAAAATTCAGAAACAAGCCAACAGTGAAGAGCAAGAAGCACATTTAAAACAGACAATTAAGTGTTTCTATGTTAATAATATCATAATGTTTTGGTAGTTGTAACTTGCATCAACAAAGACTAATGTAAGAATCTGTTATTTTTTGTTATGAACCCCGGAATTCTACATCTGGGAGTGTAAATAGCGAGGTTGGTTTCAGATTTCTAATCTCCAATTCACGTTTCGAATGTTAAAAAATAAAAATTATTTAAAATGATTTCGGTTTGGATATACACTAAGTCTAATGCTTAAAATTAATTAGATTCATTTTAGAGACAGAGCTCTTCCCATTCACTCGAGTCATGAAATCGAACTCGTGTTCATACAGACAGGATTAAGATTATTTGTCAGCTGTATTGCACCATGTTGGTTCTTGTGAAAATTGTTTTATAACAACTTAACAAATAAATAAAGCTCGCAAATTTTCCAATACGAACAGATATTAAATCAAGATCTTTTACGTTGTAAAGGAGACAATAGTTGAATTACCTTTGCTATTGTTACTATGTCAGGTACAACACCATGGGCCTCAAACCCCCAGAAATGGCTACCAGTGCGAGCAACCCCGCACTGAACTTCGTCGGCAATACAAACACCTCCAGCTCGTCTAACAATGTCGTAGGCAGCAGGTAAGTAACCAGGAGCCATTTCAACGATGCCCCCTACTCCCTATCGTTAACAACAGCAGCATCAACAAATGTCTTCGTTTATCCAAATTAGTAGATAAAAGTCAATGAAAGAGACTGATTGAATAAGAAATGGACTCAACAACTTTGTGGTTTTCAATTCTAGTTAACAACAAAAAAGTATATTCGAAAATATGGTAGAAATTATAGAAAATATTGTTTAACACTGTTAATTAGCACATCTACATGAATTGCAGGAATGTAATGCATTTTGTATCTTTATGATAAGTATTAAATGTAATGCAGGAAGGTCTCACTATACCAACACAAATAAAACAGATGATTTATGTAAGCTAATTCTTTTAAATTTTATATTAATTTGTTTTCTTTTAATAAATTTGAAATAAATAAACGAAATGTTTTAGAAAGAACAAATTAAGGGAAAAAACCTAATCTAAAATACTTGCCCTGAAGAAAACATATCATGCAATGTCAATATTGTTATTGTTTCATACCAAGTGCTTCAACTAGATACCTGAATAGCTTCAGATATGAAGGCTGCAACATTTCCGGAAGTTCCGAAATTGATGATTTCTTGAACATCTCTTACATACTTCTCTCCATCAGAACCAAAAATACCTCTATAAGGGTCTGGATTTACTGCATGATGAACACCACTCTGTTGGCAGACAAATATCAGAATAACAAAACAGGTTAGGCAAACTACTTTGTATTTTTCGGAACTACATAAAGTTAAAAAAGAAAATCAATCAATTGTTAATATAAAATTTTGATACTATAAATCACTAATATGTGTAACTTTTGAAGCCGCAACTTCACTTGTCATATTGTGAATGGATGAAAGTTTTCTACTTTTAAAACATACTATTTCATTAAAAAGATGCAACAAGAAATAACAGAACAGAGTATCATATCAATTCATTATGTATATCAAATTTAATCCTAAGTTTGAAGTGACACGGAACAAATTAAGTAAACTAAAAAAACTACACAACATAGATTAAAAGGAGAACACTCCAGCCTGGAGGGAATTGCATTTGCATGTGAAGTCACATGGCAATTTGCAACAAGAAGATATTATTTTTCTATAGCAAGAAATAAATTATTTCTTGGTATATATATATATATATATACACACACACACACTTCTCGTGGAGAACGAACAATACACCACGTAATTGTAATATAATTTGCGTGAAGGGGTCATGCTTTCGTTATCACTAGAAATCATCGTCACGGCACTTTAGTAGTAATCCGTAATTTGATATATTATGAAAGTAAAATAATCATAAAAATGAATTTTTATAATTGTAAAAGAAAAGAAAAAAATGAATAATAATAAAAAATAATATTAAATGAATGTAAAAATGTTTTCCCTTCAAGTATCATTATTCCTGTCAATAATGAACGGTTTTCCGGGAGAGCAAAGTCCGTTGCCGTTGCTATCACATACGTATGCATATAGTTTAGTGAAAGTACAGTTGTGAGAGTTGAGTTTTGGAAAATATAAAAATAGATAACAGTTTTGTTTTTATAGTAAGAGGGCCACGTAGCGTTATGTTTTAAAATATTATTACATTCAAGAAAAATATTATCTTTTCCTTTCTTTCATTTAGAAATGTACATTCCAAGACATAGGTCAACTTCTTCCCAAGTGTACCTATGACCTAGAAGGTATTTTGTTAACAGAAGATTGATTGATAAAAGGGTATGTTTTAAAAAACTGAAAAAGATAGGAAATACAAACCTGAATAACATTAAATTTCCAGATGCTTTGAGCTGTGGCACCCATTGTTCCACCACCATTTCCGTGGTAAGAATTCCTTAGAGATATGATGTCATGGGAGCCGGTGTACAATCTTGCCATCAGAATCGCTAATTCGTTGGCTTCCGTTCCAGAATTTGTAAAAAACGCCACCTGCACATAAAATGGCCAAGTTAATTTTTCACATCCGAAGAAAAGAAAAACACCCAGAAAAAAAAAAGGGTTTGAATACAATATTAGGAGTTTTACAAGTGATTATTTAATTAATTATAATACGTTATATTTCTGTATAAAACAAGCATAAGAATTAGGAAAATTAAAATTTTCTATTGTCTATTTTCTATTTTATTCTTATTTGTATAAATGTTCACTCTCCTTTCTTCGTATCTTTATAACACTTATTTTTATTATATAGTTAAATTAAGTTATTAAACTATTAATCTATTGCGTTTAACACTAACATGAGAACATCGTGATGATAATAACTCTTAATTATACAAATCTTATCCTAATTTTAAGTATTATTTTTTAAGCTAAGAAATGAAATACTAAAATAAAGAGGGAAATTGATGAAAGAATTTAATTGTCGTAGGAGGATCACATCCTCACGTATATATATATTTCAAAAGTAGACAGAATATGGGTGATAAAAGAAAGAAGTTGAATGATGCAATAATTGTATGTTTTATTTTTTGCCTAAACCAGAAAAAAATAAAACAATAGTTTTCTCCATTAAAGTAACAGATAACCGAGAGTTTTTGTTTTGTCTGGCTTGACAAGACACATATAGAAAATATGTTTAAGCCACGAAATTTGAAGTCATTATCATATAAATCACCCAACCCACTTCCACAACCTAGTCCCAATGATATTAGCATAGAAATTGTCAAATAAAACACTTTATTAGCATTACTTGGCGTATTCTATGTTTGCTGCATCACATGATCAAAATATAGCTATTTATTTTAATGAGTTTCCTACCGTATTATCTGCTTTTATCTTATATTTATTTTTTCTTAGCAACTTATGGCAACAAATGTTATTATTACTGTTGCATACTTCTTAATCAAGTCTATTGGTAAAAAAATTCATACTCATGATATTTTTCATAAAATGTTAATATATGATTAATTGTTCAAATATTGTCACGAGTAGTAATTACTAAATAATTGGTTGTCATGACACCTGTATCGGTATTTGAATTACCTTACTTTATATTTTTTATGACTTACTCGGGACATTTAAATGACACTATATGTTAAAGTAATTATTATATTCAAAGAGAACTTTACAAAATTTATTGTAAATTATTTCCATATTATTGACGTAAAATATATTGTAATTTATTAAAAAGATATTAACAAGTCATTGGTCGACGGGTGAAACTGAACATTTTTCGTAACAAATCAATGAAAAATGCAGTTTCAGTATTTTAAGAAAATAAAAAATTAGAAAATCATGGCTTGATTAAGATAAGCGTGATATTCACCTTAAGATTACCGGGAAGCTTAGAAGCCAAAGCCTGAGCGAAATCTGCTATGGCGTGGTTCAGGTAGAGAACCGTGGAGTGCTGCAAGCGCTTTGTTTGTTCGACGATGGCTGCGACCACGTCGGGGTGGCAATGCCCACAGCACACCGTAGCAATCCCTCCGAACACGTCCACGTACCTTCTTCCCTTATCATCGAACAGATATTGTCTCTTCCCCTCCACCACATTAAGCTGCAACCTCCCACACACGGTCGCACACCAATTATCAAGTTAGTTATCTAGTTTAGTTACACTTGCGTAAAGGAAAAATTAATAACAGGATTGAACACGGTTTACGATGATCCGGTGCAGCGAGTCCTCACCGGAGTTTTGTACGAGTGGAGGATCGAAGGGCTTAGAAATTCCCTGCGTTTCGCGAGGATCTCGTCGCCGTTGGGACCAGAGTATGCCAAGGGAGAGTAGTCGAACGCCGGAAGCTCCTTTGGCGGTGCGATCGCGTCTTTCGTTTTTTCAGCCGCGGGTAGGGAGACCTCCCGGTGGGGGATGAATCGGCTAGCCGGCGACGTTCGACGAAAGACGAGCCTTGCAGCAAGGGATCCCGTCATATTTATCGTCGGCGAGATTTTCCGGCGACGCTCAGAGAATGCACGACCGGGCCTTTATAAAGTGTTGTTTGGAAGAAAAAGAAATTGGGTTGAGGGAGAAGAGGCGAATTTGAGGGGACGAGGGAGCAACGGCAGAGGGTTATATAGGGAACGCAGAAGGGTTGATGACATGGAAGATTGTGATTGGCTGAGAGTTATTGCTGCGGAATTCACTGCGGTAAAATCAGGAAGTTTTTGTTTATTGATAAATTGTGCGATTAAATAAAGTAATCATGTTTATGCTATTTAGTTTAACTATTTATTTAACCCCACTTTCTTGGTTGTTGTTTTATCCTCGCAAAAGAGGTTCCAAATTTGGTACTGCAAAAGATCCCATGAATGTAGATGTTGTGATCTTTACTGAACTCTTTCTTCTCAGGTGCCCTTTATTTCAACGAAAAATCAAAGTAAAAATAATTGATACAGATAAATGAAAAGAAAAAAAAAATTCCTTTTTATGAAATGTTATTTTTTATTGGATATAAGAGTTTATTTTCACTTAAATATGAGCATAAAAAACTAAAAACGTAAAAAAAAGTTGATGTTTTTCAATTTTACTCTATTATATATTTGTCAATAATGAATGTAGGGGTAAAATTAACTTTAAACAATTTATTTATGATTTTTAAAAATGAAAATGTGTCTTTATTTTTAAGTTATTTTCTCCTTAAAGGAACAAACATATATTTCGTTGTATTTTAATTCCTTTTCTTATTTCTTTTCCTACATTTTCTTTCTTTTATATATTTTATTTTTATTTTTCTTTCTTGTAATTAAAGATAAAAGATATTCGCAAAAGTGACATGGAGTATAAATTACTGCCAATGGTTTTGATTGTTTTTCAATGATATAGGAAAATGAGTTGATTTTGAATAAGAGTAGCACCGGTTGAAGAGTGAAACGGGTAAAACATTACCTTGAAATATATAAAAAAAGTTAACTTTTTTAGTATTAAATTAGTTATAAAATTATTTTTGAGAAAAAAATGCCTCAATTTTTTTTCTTAATATACCTCTATTAAGTTAATTACAAAATTATGTCTAAGAAGAAAAATATCCAAAAAATAATTAGTATAATATGGTTCTATTAAATTAATCATTACTTCTTTATGTTTGAAATTAATATTTAATTAAATTAATATCAGTTAATTTTTATTGATATTTAATGAGTTATATTTTTTTAATAAATTATAATTTATTTTCTAGGAAAACGAGAATAATTAATTATTTTTATTTTCTTGTAATCAATTTTCTTTTTATTTTTTTATGTGACTCATCCACTTATCTCTTTCATTCTCGCTGTGTTTTTTTTTCAGGCTTTTGGGCAAATTTTATTTTTTAAATCTTATTTTTTCTGTGTAACAATTTTTTTATCTTCATTTTTGGTTAGTATGTTTTTCTTTTTATCATTTATTTTTTATTATTTTTTTTTGAATTTGTATTAGGATTAGAGATGTATTTCTTTTATCCAGTTTTATTTTTCAGTATTTTTTAATTTATGGATTTTGAGAGTCTTTTTTTGCATATATTTTAATGAGGATCTAAAACTTTTTTTGCAATTGTAAAACTATTAATTAGGTTAGAGTTTAATCTTTTGGTTAATAATGGAGATGAAATTTCTAAAGAAATAAGCGATGAACAAGAGTTAGAATGGGATTAAATGAAATTATTACAATAATTTAATAGATAATGTTACGTAAAAAACTCAAAAAAAAATTACATAAAAGACATCATTCTTAAATTTGAAATAACATGTAAACTCTAAAAAGAGAGCATGAATAAAGTTTGAAAGATCGTTTTTATACTGATTCACTCAACTTGAGCTACGTCCAGTTTTCTTTTAAGCACTCTTAAAGGGTTCCATTAGCTTTAACAAGTTACGAATTTCACCACTCTTGGTTTTACAATAGCACAACTGGCTAAAATTGTTTAACTCCCCTTGACTTAAACAAACTAAGTGTTTTAAATCACTCTCATTATCCAAAAACAACAAAGTATTTTAAAAACAAGAACAAATGAAACACTCTCTTAGAATGATAAATGCAAAGTAGACCTAAAGTGAATTATTACAAAGCTAGATGACATAGTGTAAGAATATGTGCAATTAATTCATTGTTATTTTCTTCATGCGGTCTTCTATTTATAGGAAACTTCGAAAAAGATTTGTTACTCTTGAGCATTAACTTTGAAATAGTTGTGGTAGGCTTTTGTACATTGTGAGATGTAACTTTGCTTGTGCTGAGAAATTGTGTTATTGTACAAATTGGTAAGACAAAAAGCATTAAAGAAACATTCCTAGAATGTCTTTTTACTTCTTAACCAACTTTTGAATCAACACATAACTTTTGAATAAAGCATTTGTCTATGAAGGATTGCACATATAAAGAGAAACTACACAACACAAAAAAGTACTATTCCTACATTGAATTTAAAACAATAGATATGTATTATAGTGTTTTGCGTGTGTACTATAGTGTTTAGAATGATTTGTTCTATATATTGTTTATGATAGTGTATTGCGTTTAGGATATGGTTTAGATAAATATAGCATTTAGCGAGTTATCCTAGACAATCTTTTTGATAAACACTATTTTGTTAAATGATTTTGTTAAACTTCAAAATATAGGGTTCCTAGATTATCATACTTTAACAAAGTTTACTTTAGGCTTCTAAATCCTTGAACTATCCTTGAATAAAAAGTAGTTATGGTTTGGTCTAAATGGTTAGAATAAGACTAATAACTAATATTTTATTATTTAAATAAAAAAATATAGATAGAGAAAAGTTAATTACTATAATTTCATTTTATAAAAGTTATTATTCTGAAAATAATTATTAATTGTTTATATTAATGAACAAATTATCATTCTTTTTAAGAATTGAGTCTAAGTTTAAGTTTAGCATACTAGAGAGAAGAATAACAGCTACGATCATATTTTAATTTAAAATAAGTTTTTTATCTTGTTTTTTAGATTGTTTTTATGTGAGTGATTTGCATGTATAGCGATTTAAGTTTGCTTTATGTTTTGATGGAGAAAGATAAATATATACTAATGTAGGGTTATGATAATGTTTTTATACTAAAGCAAGAAGATGATTTAACTTCATCTAATAAGCTTCAATGGAAGAAAAACGAAGTCCTTCAAAATGTATTTTAATTATCTTAGAACCATGAATCTTAAATTCTACAATTAATTTTAAAAATACTATCATATTTTTAAAAGACTTTACTATGGGTGTCAAAGTCCAAGCTTTTTGGTCTAACCTAGAATCGAAGTATATATTCATCTATATATGATAAATTTGTGAATATTTACAACTCGTGAAAAGTCATGTTACATAGCATCGCTACATTCTTCTACTTTGTCACTACAATTTCACGTTTTCTTCCATTATAAAATTCATTGAGGTTTGTTTTTGTCTTCACTATTGTTTATGTTCCTTTTCGTTTCACGTTTATCTCTTCCTTACATTCTCATTTTTCTCTTCCTTCTCCTAACAATGTTTTTCTTCTTGTTTAGTGTCGCTACTGCATTTTGGTGGCCAATGTCGTTTTTTCACGTTGAGGCGTCGCAACATTGCAGATTCGTGTTGGTCCTTGTATGTTATTTTTAGGACGTCACAACATTGCTTTTGTCTTGGTTGTTGGTTCACATTTGAGCAATTGGTTTTGGTCTCTCTCGCTCTTGCTCCCGTTCTTGCTCATATTTGATTGAAACCTATTGCTTTTTGTTAATCATTTCATGCTTTGGTTGTTTGCCAATCCAACCATATTTATGAAGTATAGGTTTCGGATAGGAATCAAAGCTTAAACCTCCCATTTTTTACTTTCTCGGATATGTTTTGGTTGTAGAACTAAAATATAATAGCAAAAAAAATTGATGCCAAAACCCTTTATTGCACTAGTGTTAGTTTGGAAATCAAAATCTTTTATAAGCAAGTTTGACCTTCCTATGTGAACCAAGAATGGAGTCCTGGAGTACCTAATTTTTCAAGTAAGAGAAACTATCATTATTAACTTTCCTAAATGAATTAGATTTTACAATTTAAGTTGATGCAAAAATGTTTAATTTATGCTTTTAGTTTAAATTGAAGTGAAATATCAGGTTTGGAAGAAATTTTGAGATGTACTTTGAGTTTATTTGTATACTCTTATTGAATTATGATAATGTTGATTTTATCTTTTATTTGTGCTAAATTTTATTCATAAAATAAACTATAGTCTATAGGTTTTATTTTGTTTAATCTTCAACTTTGTCTTGTTTTTATATTTTCTTATATTTTAGTTATTTTGTGATTGTTTTTCTTATAATATTCATTCAAGTGAGTGAAATAAGTGAATAAGAAGCAATTTTGGTAGAGAAAGAACAAGGTTACACTTCAAGAAAACATGATTAGACAATAAAGGATGAATTTGTCCAAAAACACAGAGCAAACAAAGTTACATGGCTTCCCAACACTTGGCGAAACAAAAAAGGTGTTGGGCTCCACCTATCTCTTCAGGCAGAGGATCTTATTGTTAGGCGATATATGAAGAAGACAGTGATGGAATTGGGCAGTTGGTAACACCAAGTAGTGGCTTGGCAGAAAGTAGCCCCTTCAATGTTTAATTGATTGTGCCTAAAAGTCCAGAGGTTGCATCGAGTAATGTCGGTGCTAATATGATATATTTAGGTATTTATTCGTGTTTCTACAAGTGTTTCAACTAATTCTCTCACTTCTATGATTTATCACCACCTTGTGCAACTAGGAGAGACCCTTGAAGGTTGCTAAGGGTCTCAATCTGCGTCCATGGTGTTTTCATCCTTTGGAGCTTGAAAAGGGAGATGATATGCAAAATAAAGGTTTATATACGAAAGGAATGCAAGATTGAAGCTTGGAGAAACTTCTAGGTTCCTTGAGGAAGGGCCTTTATCTTCTCTTAGGTTCCAATTTCTTAGCTAATTTTTCATTTTGTATGACATAAGTTCTCTACTTTGGAGAGCTAACCTATTTGTTAATATTATATGTAACAAACTGAACTTTTGTTAAATTTGTGTTGTTAATATATATATATATATATATATATATATATATATATATATATATATATATATATATATATATTCATTTCTGTTTCAATATTAGTATGCTTAATGCTTATTGTATCTTAATTACCTATGATTTGGTAATTAGTTTTTTAGGTGTTCGGAAATATCTTTTGTGACCTATAACTAAAACAACCTAATAGAGCTTGCATCTAGAGATAAACAATGATTCGTTAGTAATTTAAGACTTTTTCTCTTAAAGAATGTTTGCTTGTTGCGGATTCAAAGAATTGAAACTTAATAAGGAACCATAGGCTCAAGTTGTTAAGAGATTAAGATTTGAGTAAGAAGTTGAGTTGATTTTAACGTGAAATTGGAATTGAGATGATTGAATATGTATGCGAGTAAAGTTAGTGAAGTCTAATCATGATAATGTAAATAATCTATGTTAATTTCATTCTCACATCAAGTATTTGATAAAAACCCCAAAAATATTTTTGGTGTGTTCTTGTAAGGATAGCTAATCAGTTATTGAATGTACTAATTGCCATGTTTGCACAAATCCTTTGAGAGAACAATAATTTACTTATTACTTGCTACCGTTGCAACCGATGCACCTATCGTTCTTAGCTAAATGCTAACAAATTGGTAGAATGATTTATGCATATGTTATGAAAAATGCTATTGTTTAGGATGAAAGTTATGAGTTGATGATAATAATAAATTGTCATGAATGTTGGAATTATTATAAATACTACATGTGGGTGTGATTTGTTTGCATTTGAAAATGTATTGTTTCTTTTAAGATTGTATATTTGACTTTGTTGTTGTTAACTCTAATTATGTTTATAAAAACTTAGAAATAATGATTTAGATGGTTAGTGATGGTGAAATTAAATGAGTAAAGATTTTGTTTTAGTAGTTGTTTGGAAGATATTTAAATATGAAGAATTTAACTTGGATGAGGAAATTATGAATGGTGTTAAGGTTGAATGACAAATTTTGAATTTCATTTTACTCTTTGGATTTGCTTAAACTTAGAACAATTAGTTTTATGTAGTCAAAATTGGTTGAGTTTGTGTGAATGTAGAAATAATTCTATAAGTGGGTAAATTTAAACATTTGAAACTTATTGAAAATTTATTTTGGTGAAGAGAAATATTGGTTGAAGTTTGGAGTTGACTTTTGAAAAATTTCGTTCAGCGAAGGAAAATTTTATTCACTATATTTCATCGAGAGAGTCAACATTATCCTCGAGCTTGAATACATTTGATGATTCCTAATTTTCTTGTTGTAATGATATAAATTCTCGCAGTGAATTAAAATTTACTAAACGGACAAAAAATTACTTAGTGAATTAAAACTCACTCAGCAGATTCAAACCTGAAAGCAAGTGGAGAAAAACTTTTCTTAATATTCATTAACGATTTTGTAAATAATGAGTAGTTCAATAATTTTTGAATTATTCTTACTATTCTTCATGAAAAAATTGTAGCCTCAGATGTTATTTTTACAATAACTTTGGAATCAATTAAAAATCACAAGTTATAACTGTTTTAATTATTATAATATTAACAAACTATTATAATATTAACAAAATTTGTTGCAAATTATATAACAAAAATTAGTATCTATAATTTTTTTTCCTAAGTAATATGTTTTTTAAATAGTCAAATAGACGGGACTTGGATTTTCAACTGATTCTTTTGTGTCCGATAAGAAACCTTTGGAATCACTCCCCAATGATCGAATTATGGAACTTTTTTTAAAGAGTTAAAAAATTAAACAATAAAGAATATAATTGAAATAAAAGAAAAATAATTCAAAATAATTAATTAAAGATTTTGTAATTAAATTTTAATTATTTGAGAGAAAAAAAAGCTAGAAGACTCTTTATGAGCGAATAAATTTTAATTTTGTAATATAATTGGGAATTAAAGTTCTTATCATTATAATGGTTTATTGGAAAAAAAATATATTTTAAATTTTTAAATATTAATATCATTATTATTGATCATAAATATTTTCTATTATAATATTTTTAATTTTTTTTAAAAATAAAAAGAAATTAATTTCAAATTATATGAATTTTTTAATTAAAATTAAACAAATTTTTTTAATTTTAGTTTTCATTTTAACTTCAAATTTATTTATTTTTCCTTCCAATTTTAGAAAAGCAGAAAAAATAAAAAGTAAAAAAAAAAAAACCCTTCTATACATTACATAAATCCATCTGATAAAATAATGTTCCAACGAATCTATTTAAGAAATTTTTGTAAAAAGTATTATTCTGTAAAACAAAATCCATCAAAGAAACCATACATTCAGCATAATGGGATGCTTATATAATTAAAATATAAGTAAATTAAAGTATTTTAATTAAATAAAAACAATAGAATGAACAATATATATGATATAACAAGGGAATGAAAGAGATAAGAAAATAAGGATATTCAAGTATTTCACACGTATCAAAATCAATAGTTAACGGGAAGGAGTAAAAGTTGTTTTTTTAGTTGATATATTTTAGTAAAGTGTATTAAGTTTTAGAAGACAAAATATTTTCATATATTATGAATTCCAAGTTTTAAGATGAAGGGTATTTGAATAATTTTCATTCTCAAAACTACAAAAAAGAAAATAAGAAACCTCCCACCTTTACTTACCTTTCTCTCATCTTTCATCTCTCATTCCTCTCAATCCTTTCTATTTCATCTCTCTCTATCTTTTTACAGTAGCCTAACTAAAATAATCAGAATCACTCCCCTAACCCTAATCCATCTTCCTCACTTGTATAATTTGTTTCTTTCTCATCTTCATTCTCTCACATCCACACACATAGCAACCTGCGACTCCATAATATGTTTCTCTTGCTTTGTTGGTTCATTTGTTTTCCACTTTAATAACAAAATAATTGATGATGTTGATGTTGATTTTTAATTAGAGGACGGTGTTATATCTTTTCCCTTCTGATTGTTATTAAATTTGTCAAAAAAGTAATCTCTACAATAATTTCAAAAAAAAAAACAAGTTATCCCCATGAAAAGACGTTAGCATCAACTCATAATAGTTGCAAAGCATTTAGTTTCTTAATACCAATTTTTATAAAATCATAAAAATGAAAGGAGTAGAAGTTAAACTATGAGTGTGATGGTAATACATTTATTAAGTTTAAATTCCAATTTGAAATTCACTGCATTTTGTTTTTCTTAATTTCACTTTTACGGCAAATGATAAATCAGAATGATAACATCATATTTATAATTTGGAAAAAATCATAGAAATGAAAGGAGTAGAAGTTAAACTATGAGTGTGATTTTAACAAATCTATTAAGTTTAAATTCCAATTTGAAATTTAGTGCCTTTTGTTTTTCTTAATTTCGCTTTTGTAGCAAATAATAAATCAAAATGACAACATCATACCAAACAAGTTGGAGATGTGAATTGTTTAAAATAAATTTACTTTATGTGATTTACTTTTGAAAGTAATTTTCTGATCCAACTGAGAGCTAATAGGTTCATTATGGCTAGTATACTAATTTGTGGTTGATGTTTAATTAGTTCTTCTTGGAAACTAGTCAATATTATGCAATATGTTCAAATCTAGAAGATGTGTAATTTGTTAGAAGATTTTTATTCTTTTTACAAAAATGAAATGAAAATATGCTTATCAATATGAAACATTCAAAAGGAACGAGTAGTGGTCTCTTTTCTGAATAAGGGGACAAAGTCAACAACAATTTTCTATATTCTAACTCTCTTCAATAATTTGTTCTTGTTAAATCATTTAGTACTATGTGCAGGAGCTTCATTTTTTGTTGTGTTTTGATGTTGGTTATATGTAGGAAGGTGAAAAGTATATTTCAAAATACTGTTTTAAGCAGAAAATATGTTTTTAGAATTATTTTTAAGAGCTGATTTCAAAAATCCATTTTTTAGACAATGACTTACCCCTTCCGGAATCCCCTTTCCACATAACGGTTTTTCTCTTCTGGAAAATATTTATGGATAACGGGACAACTTAATAGTCAAAATATCAAATCTTCCTAAAGATAAACTACTAATTCTAAAATTTAAAAACGAAATTTAATAACAATCAAAAGGAAAAAGATATAACACAACCCTCTAATAAAAAATCAACATCAAAATCATCAATTATTTTTTATTAAAGTGGAAAACAAATGAACAAACAAAGCAAGAGAAACAAATTGTGGTGTCGCGGGTTACTGTGTGTGGTTAAGAGAGATGATGGAGATAAGAGAGAAACAAATTATATAAGTGACGAAGCTAGATTAGGATTAGGTGAGTGTTTCTGATTTTTTTTTAGTTGGGGCTATTGTAGGGATGATAGAGAGCAGGTTAGAGTGAGATAGATGAAAAGAGAAATGATTGAGAACAATGAGGGATGAGAGAGAAGTGAGTAAGGGTTCAAGAGTTTCTTGTTTTTCTTTTAGTTTTGAGAATGAAAATTATTAAAATACCTTTAACCTTAAAACTTATAATTAATAATATACGAGAGTATTTTTGTCTACTAAAACCTAGTATACTTTGCTAAAATGTACCAATTGAAAAAAAGCTTACGTAGTTAGCAAACCCTATATATATATATACATATATATATATATATATATATATATATATATATATATATATACATATAATTATTTTTTATATTATTTATTTTTATAAATTTAAAATTCTCATCTCTATACTTAGAATTAGTTGGTACATCCACTAGTGCAGAAAATGCCTTTAACGTATGTTATTTAGGGCTTTTAACGTCTGATCTCGCACCGACGTCTTATTGGTAGACGTCAATGTAAACGTCGGATAGTACATGTCAGACATTTGTGGGCGACCGACGTTTAATGTCCTGGACGAATCTTGGCTTTGTAATCCATCAGACGTCTGTATGTGCACCGTTCAAAAACACAGTGGAAGGAAATGGAGGAGTGCACTATTCAAAAACGCAAGAATCGCCAACTAAAAATGCTCAAAATCGCCACCCAAGGACACGCGCAAAACGCAACGAAAATGCATTATAATCGGTTCAAATGGAAGATAATTCATCAAAGATGTAATCGGAGCAAAACTAATTTTAAATGGTACAAAAGAGAGAAAACGAACCTCAAAAGCATTGGTCGTGGAGAGAAAACGCAAGGAAGATGATGAACACTGAGTGCGCATAATTGTTGTCTCACGTTCGCGGTTTTGAATAGAAGACGTTTAGAAGTCGGGCCCCCTCCTAGCCGACATCTAAATGACTTTAGAAGTCAAGTCCCCTCATAGCCGACATCTAAAGGGCTTAAAATATAATTTTAGTGGACACATTTGGTGTTCGAGTTAGGAGGGGCTGATGTCTAAATAAGACTTTAAACATCGGTGCGGCAGGATCGGACGTCTAAATGGTAACTTTTGGAATTCTGACTATCTCATTAGCGTCCAATGGTGGGCCCCGAAGTTTAAATATGTCTTAGAAGTCGAACATCCTAAACCCGGACATCTAAAGCTAATTAAAATATTAATATTTTTATTTATTCGTTTATTTTTGACGTCCAATTGCAGGGACAAACGTTTAAATAGGTCTTACAGGTCGGGTATCCAGAACCCGAACGTCTAAAGCCAATTAAAATATTAATATTTTTATTTGTTCGTCTATTTTTGATGTTCAATTGCAAGGGCCAAAGTTTAAATAGGTCTTAGACGTCGGGAACCCCCCAACCAACATCTAAATAGTGATTTTAATTACAACAATATCACCAGTTATTTTTACTTTAGATATTGAGAGGTCAGACATCTAAAGGATGAAGTTAAAGATATTTTATGTGATTAATTTTATTTTGTGCAAATGGTATTTATTGTTTAGAGTAAATAATTTGCTTTAAATAAATACATAAATAATAGGTGATCATATTTGTCCTTGAATTCATTGTTTCGAATGTTGTTGTCGAATTTAATAAGCCTATGTTGTAGGACCGGACGAAACTTGGACTTATATATTTTTTAAAGATTCTTCTATGAAAGTTTCTTGAAGGTGTATATTCTAGCATGTAAATTCTTCAAGCTTTTGGCTTTTAGGACAAAATTGATTGGGATTCTCCACCGTTTTAATTGGTGTTTTCGCCTCTCTTTTTTTTCTAATTTGTCTCTCGTATTAATTATTTTTACTACACCTTAACACCATTTAGTTCTTCATCAACAAATCCTATACTCTAATATTGTTAATATTTTATTTGATATTCTTCATAAAACAGTAAGAAAATTCTTAAAATAACCAAACAATAATATAACACTCTTGGGAAACGAATTGTTTAATTCTTTAAAATACCCTTTGCATGTTCTGCTGAAAGTGCTTAAACATTTGAAAATTCAAACGTCCTTTTTAAAGGTTGAATTAGGATTGTGAACACATCAATTTGGCCGTAGAAAATATTTCATGAGTCTATTCACGTTGGCATTAATGCATCGTTAACGTTAAATTAATTGACTAAATATATTTAAATTAATGACGATCAAAACATAAACTTTCTTCAGTCCTTTGCTGATTTTCTCCAGTTCTTATTTTTCTGTTTAGATTAAAACACAAGGATTGGATTTTAATATTTTTCTCTAACGGATCTTCCTATATTTTTCTTCGTTCCCTTTATTAGTATTATAGTTCTTGAATTGAGAAAGTGCAAAGTACATTGCCTCAGCCCATTTCTTCTTCCTTCTTTTTTTTTTCTTTTTCTTTTTATAACTCATATATAACTGTCTTTATAAACCGATCCTATAACACCAAAGAGTGGCATGTTATGAAACATTCACACCAAATCACATTTCACTGACTAAGCATCTTATGAAATTTTTTCCTTTTCTTTTTCTCTACTAATATTTAAGCTCAATATCAATTAAACAATTTGAGAAAAATGAATTCAGTGGGTGAAAATATTATAGATGTGAAGAGGGCTGGACATAGTTAATTAAAAAAACTTAAACTATAGTTTATCTGTTCTGTTTTAAACTTAAAAAACTTAAACTAATTTTACTTAAAACTAATTATACTTATTAATAGTTCAGTTTAAAAATACTGAACTGTTTTTATTCTAGTATAGTTAACCAATTAACTGTGTTTCAGTTTTCCCAATTCTTTTTCTCAATCACAATTTCTCTAAAAATTTGGTTTTCTTTTCCCTTTCTCCATCACAGTTTTCACAGTTTTCGCTTGCCGCTGTTGAAGGTTTTCGAAGGTTCGTTGCCGACTTGCTGTAGTCAAAGACTTGTTGTCCTCTCGTTACTTCCCGTTCGTCAAAGGTTCGCTCGCCGCCGTTGAAGACTCGTTGTAGTCAAAGACTCGCCGTCGTCGAAGACTTGACACTGTTGAAGGCTTTGTCGCACTCTACCGTCGCCAAATTGTTGTCGAAGACTCACCCTCGTCAAAGGTGAGTTTACCAGGCTGCTGTGAACTTTTGGTGTGAACCCTAGTCGCATTGTTTGATGTGATTTTTAGCATTTTTTACCTTGGCATATTTGTGTCTTGTTTAGCTTTTGACAGATGGAATCCATGCTCTCCCAATATTAGGCTAAAGGCTTTGTGTCTTTAACCTTTGCTGCTAGGTTCAGTGGTTCTCGAATTCAGGGATGTATGGTGGGTGAGTGGGGTAGTGGCTTTATGCTTTGTAGTCCAAAAAAACCGGGAAGCATAAATCTTGGAAAAGTTTAAAATGTGAGTGGGGTCAAGAAATGTGAATCACATATGCCGGCCACCTTAAACACACCCCAGGTTCCCTTGAATTCCAAAGACAGTTGAATGATGGGTATAGGGAATGAAAACAGGCAGTGCCTTAAGGCAAAGGGTCCATGTTTGTCAAGTGATGCTCAAGGGGTAGTTGAGATTGAGAAGCCACAAAGAACCTCTTATGATGTTGGTTCTGTGGAGCAGCAGTCAGATACAAATCTTGTGGAATCATTTCAAGTTCTAAGTGTTATACAAAACTATGAACAAGTTCTTGTGGAATCATTTCAAGTTCAGTGGAAGAGGTGGTCCCTTTACATGGAATCTAGAGAAAGATTAAGGATGTCAAACATACTTAGAACTTTAAGTGATTTAAGATTAAATACTTTAAGTAGAGAAGAAACTTTTGAAATAGATAAAAATTGGAGTAGACAAGATTATGAAGCTAATTTTAATAAAGAAAGGAGAGATTGGTATTATAAACATTTACAAAACAACAAGTAGAAAATTTTAGAGAAAAATTTTATAAATACCTAAGACAAAATGAAATAAAATTATACTTCTTTGACTGGTTATCGAATTACAATAGAAATAATAACTTGGAATGTCCGTTTAGTATTAATAAATCTATATGTCCATTAGACAAAATATCAAATACTTGAAAAACAGTAAATACTGAAATAATAAAATCAAAATATTCTCACAACAAGGAATCGTAATACAACCCATAAAAGATATAGAAATAGAAGTTAGTCCATATAAATATTTTAAAAATGAAGATAAGCCTGTACAAGTAAAAGATATTAAAAAATTGCATTCCGACCATAATTATTCAAATACATATTATGTCAAAACAATTAACTAGAATAGAAAGTAAGACGCAAAAAGAAACTTCTAGTAGTTTAAAAGAACCTATAAAACTAATATATAAGTTATTCAACGTACCACATAAAGAATTAGATTCATCAAGATTAAAAAACGATACAGATTTAAAAATAGAAGAATTGAAAAAGAAATTAGATCGGCTAAATAAATCATCAGTGAATACATTAGAAGTCTATAAATTAAAAACATATCCAAAGCTTATAAACTATTATCATCATCCTATGACTGCTGATGTGCAGTCTGCTGATCTACTCTATTTCTTTTTATTTCTATTGGGTCCTCTTTTCTCTTCCTTTTGTTAACTCAAAATCTAAATAGATATTAATCTTTTTTTATATAACTAGTATGTTTGAAATTATTGGGTGAGTACAGACTGACTAGGTACTTTAACACTTAACTAGATACATAATATTGTCAATTAGCGATTGTAATGAATTACTGTTGAATTGGCTGGAGATATTTCAACATCATGTTCATGTTGATAGTTTTTGAAGTTTAATCCTTTTTAAAGAAAAATGTAGTGACATAATGTAGTGACGTGATTTCTGTGTTTTCAGACCTTATATCATCATCATTTAGATAAATTTTCCTTTTGTTTGATTGAACTCTTAATTAATGTAGTGACGTGAATGTCAGAAACGGTAGAAACCCTCACACCAAATACTTCTAGAATGAATTATTTACCTCCTTGTATCGATTCATCGTCAACTAAGAATAGTAAGGGTCAATCAGATGTGTGGGGACATTTTACTAAACAAAAACTACATTATGAGAAGAAGGCCAAATGCAATTATTGTGGTGATTTGATTAAATATTTGGCTGGAACAAGTGGGATAAGGAATCATTTGGCGAGATGTAAAGAAAATATTAATAGAGAAGCATTCAAAAGACAAAAGCTTTCATCATCAATTGTAGAAGTTAGTGTTAGCCCTTCACCAACTATTTCTAAATTTGACCAAAATGCATCTCGAATGAAGTTGGTGAAGATGTTTGTGAAGTCTGAGCTTCCTTTTCGATTTGTGGAAAATGAGGACTTCCGTGACTTTGTATGGTCCTTGCAACCACGATTTGAAGTCCCATCCCGCACTACAATGAGGCGTGAAATATGGGAACTCTATGAAGAGGAAAAAGCAAAGTTGAAAATGTTTCCATCAAAGCAGTGTGAGAGGGTTTGTTTAACTGCAGACACATGGACATCAATCCAAAACCTAAATTACATAAGTTTAACAGCTCATTTTATTGATAATGATTGGAAACTTCAAAAGAAAATTTTGAATTTTTCTCAAACAACGGGACATTCAGGAGAGCTCATTGCTAAACATGTTGATGCTTGTTTGAATAATTGGGAGTTGAAGCGAGTCCTTAGCATCACAGTGGATAATGCTAGCGCAAATGATGTTGGGGTCTAGTACCTTAAAAGAAGGATGTTATGATGGAATTGTCTTATTTTGAAGGGAGAATATGTTCATATGCGTTGTTGTGCTCATATATTAGGTTTGATTGTGAAGGATGGCTTAAAAGAGATAAAAGATTCAATTTCAAAAATCCGGAGTGCAGTTAAATATGTGAAATCTTCTCCTGCTAGATTTGCTAGATTCAAGGCATGTGTTGAACAATAGGGAATTTCTTACAAAGATATTGTTTGTCTTGATGTTGAAACTAGGTGGAATTCAACTTAGTTAATGTTAGAGGCAAGCTTGAAGTACAAAGATGCCTTTGTCTTGCTAGATATGCAAGATAAGAAATTTGGTGTTGAAATGGCCAAAAGTAATGATGGTGTGCCATTAGAAGAAGATTGGGAATATGCAAGGTCTATTCTATCATTTTTAAAGATATTTTGTGACTCTACCCTATGCATTTCTGGTTCATCTTATGTCACGAGTCATATGTATATGAAGGAGGTGTTTGAAATTGGTAAAATGATTCGACAATATTCTGAGAGTAGGGATGTGAGCATAAAATTGATGGCAATGAGGATGAAGGGCAAGTATGAAAAATATTGGGGAAATCCTAATGGAATTAATATCTTATTATTGATTGTTGTTGTGCTTGACCCTAGGAGTAAGTTGGATTTTGTTAATTACTTCATTGACTACCTCTTTGAATCTAGTATGGCTAGTGAATTGAAATCAAAATTATTGTCATATTTAAAAACACTTTATGAACAATATCAAGGTATTGAGGAGGGTTCTCAAAGTAGCCAACAAGAATCTCAACTAGATGATGATGATGATGATCCTCATGGCATGAGTTTCTACCTAAGAGCTACAGGACGTAGATTTGATTATATATCAGAGCTTGATAAATACTTGAGAGAGGATCCTAAACCTTATATGAAGTTAGTTGAGCTTGATATTTTAAATTGGTGGAAAGTCAACTCGACTAGATTTCCTATCCTTGCGAACATGGCTCGAGAGGTGTTAGTCATTCCTATCTCTACCGTAGCATCAGAGTGTGCATTCAGTACAGGAGGAAGAGTGGTTAGTCCTTATCGTAGTTGCCTAACGCCTAAAATAGTGGAAATGCTTGTTTGCACACAATATTGGTTAAAAGGAACACCTTTCTCTATACGTTTTGATGAGGATCCTAAAGAACTCGATAAATTTGAGCAAGGTGAGATTATATGTCAAATTTATATACTTTTTAATTTATATTTTAAGTGTTAAAAAATTATGAAATATTTTATTTTATTTTTGTAGAGATAACCTCTCAAGATGAAGTGAGACCTTCAAGTGTTGCTATTAATTTGGATGATTGAAGTTTTGCCACAATTTGTTAGTTATCTAAAGTACATGTGCGTAAGACTATAACCTTAATGCTTTGTTTTTCATCTTGTTTTGTCTTGGAAGTAGTACACAAATGCTCAATATTGTTTTTCAATGCTTTGCTACAGGATGATTCATACATTGAAAGCTACATAAGCATCATCAGAGTTGATTTTGTGAGTACAATATAACACCTTTTTAACTTGTCATTCCAAACTGTTGCTCAATTGATAATTATATTTTACTTTGTGTAGAAAATTTGGGACCGGTCAACTTCATCTTGACAAGTTCTAAGAATTGATGACAAATGGAATATTTGTTTGAGCTCTATTATGGTTTGTAAGTGTGATTAGAAGTTTGATATTTCTTATTTGTGTGTTCTTGGAACAATCACCATTTTATTCCCTTTCTTTTCTTTAATTAAAATTTTTGTTTTTAGTCCACCCCTTGTTCCTCTGAAGCGCATAATGTATATATAAATTAATTTAGTTATTTATTTATTTATTTCAGAAAAACACATATATACAACCACAATATATAACAGTGTAAAGCTTTTTCTTTTAAAAATGTTCTACGAGAAATGTTCCTAAAAATTGATGTAAAAAAATATTATCAAAAGATAATGTGAATTGGTTTTAGTAACATATCTAGTCTGCAAACGCTAGGTTTTGAGTTTGGCCTTTACTAGAGTGGTAGAAATTATGTGCTTGCTTATTTTACAGTAGAAAAGACATATTGATCTTTGTATTTATAATCTAAAAGAGCAGTGATCCGATTCTCTAAAACTTTGTTAGTTCAGGGAAGCAGTACATGTATGGAGCAATCAAATCTGATGACATTGCTACTCTTGTATACATAACTTATGCTAACACATCAGAATCTTTTGCATTAGGTTTGATGGCTATCCTTTAATAGAGTTTATTGTGGCAATGTTTTTTTAGACAAGATGTGTTGATTGTTGTTCAGAGTATAGAAAACTATGTTGAGGTTATGAATTAATATATAAAAGACATTATGCTTTTTTGAGTCCAGAGCACATCCATGCGAGTAATTTGATTGCTTCTGAGGCTGATTAAGTATCTTGGGGAACAACTGAAGCAGTTCACAGCTACATTATGACAGTAGTTGAATGGAATAATATGGTAGTGGATCTCTATTCTTTTCTAGGAAGCCACTTGTATCATATAAAACCTAATAGAGGACCAACTATTATACAGAAGCAGATATCTACAACTTGTTGCATTTATTCAAAAGCTCCCTTCTTAGAAAGCTTGTTGCATTTATTCAGGATATTAGTTTCCCGACTGTACAAAATGATGTTCTTCTCATGTTTAATTTACAGGATGAAGTGCAGTTTTATTAATGCAATTTTACTAGTTAGTGTTGTAGTTGTTAATGTTGTATAGTTAGTGCAGTTCTTGGTTAAAATTAGTATAATTCAGTTCAAAATTAGTATTGTTAGTAGTTCAGTTCAATTTATAGTGTAGTTTAGTACAGTTAAGTATAATTCAGTTCAGTACAGTTTAATAAAACAAAAGCAGTTCAATTCAGTTTTTCTGAACTATTTTTTAGTGCAGTTTAGTTTTTCTGAACTAGTTTTTAGTTCAATACAGTTTTTAGTAGTGCAGTGCAGTTTAGTTTGATTTGCCCACCCCTAGATGTGAAGACCTCCAACAAACTTTCACATATTTAATATTCTCACTCTTAAATTGAATTATTACACATATTCAGTTTATATTTGTAACAACTCTTAACTGTCTTTTTATTCAAACAAAATCTTTCAATTTAAGTGGCTTTATTATGATATCAACTAATGGTTCTTGTGATCTACAATATTGTAGTTCAACAATTTTATTCCTTGTAAAATCTTTTAGAAAATGAAAGCGTACATCAATATGTTTACGCCTATGTATAACTAGGTTCTTTGACAACTTTATGATAGAACTATTTTCATAGTAGATAAATTGTAGGACTTGTTTGATTTCTTTCCACTATTTTGACCATTCATCTAAGCCATATAACCTAGCAAGAACTCGGAGCTACTGCTATAAATTTCGCTTTAGTTGTTGATAGACTCATTCCTGGATGCTTCTTCGAATTTCATGAGATAGTTGTCTCACTCATCATGAAAGCATAGTCTAACGTGCTTTTTCTATCGTCAATATCATTAGCATAGTCATTATCCATATAGTCAATCAAATGTTTTCCTTTATTTCTTTGATAGAAACCAAATTCGCAAGTTCCTTTAAGGTAGCGCAAGATTCACTTTATTGCTTGAAAACATGTACATGACTCATACATCCAAAGACCTTAAAATATTGAACCGAAGGTTTGTGCCCACTTTAAGCTTCCATTGGTGTCTTGTTCTACATTGCTACGGTTGGACTTCGATTAAAAACATGAACTCCTCAAATTTGCAACTTTTGGCAAAAAAATACTATGGGATATTTTTGGCTATCATCATGTTACGAACCATATTCATAATATTTCGATTATTTCTTTTAACGACATCATTTTGCTAGGGTGAGTACGGAGCAGTGAGTTGATTGTTGATTCCATGTTCAGTACAAAATTCATGAAGTGAAGTTTCCTCCATGATTTGTGCGAAGACGTTTAATTTGTAGATTTACTTCTCGTTCGGCCTTTGTTTTAAATTCCTTGAAAAACTTGAATGCTTCATAATTATCATGTTGAAAATAGATCCATGTCTTTTGAGTACAATCATTATTAATCAAATAGATGAGGTACCACTTATTGATGTTGAAATAAAGTTTAATAGGACCACATAGATTAGAATGAATGAAGTGTAATGGAAATTTAGCTCTCAACTTATTCATCTTGGGAAATGGATCTCATTGTTACTTCCCTTTAAAGCATTCCCTTCACACTCTTGAGGTTTTTATCAATTATGACATACGCATAACAATTTCTTTCTGTTGTAGAGTGTTGAGGACATTGAAGCTCAAATGACCATAGCAAAAATTTCATAATTGACCAATATGTTCAGTTATTGTGTTGAAGCATGATGTACTAAATGTTAGAGACACAACTACAATTTTGAAAATGTGATTGGAGGACATCACATATTTCATGATAACACCTCTTTTCGGATGATAAACCTTGCAATTGCTTTGTTGAAAAAGCACAAATAAATCGTTCTCTTAAAGATTTTCTTTTCCTTTCACCACCAAGGCTGCATTATTGTCTTGTTTCATATTATTCGCAAATCGCTTATTGAGATTGGCAAAATATTATTTTCTATTAAACATATGATTGTTGCAACTAGAATCTAGAAACCAATTGTTACACTAATGTTGTTCATCTCCCACCCGAGCCATTAGTAACATTTCTTGAGAAATCTTGGTATGATTTCTTTATTTGCTTTGACATTCCCTTGCTAGTGCCCTTGTTAGGAAGAGTCCCTATAAGTCACCTTCAAGGATTTTTCCTTGTCTGGGATAATCATTCTTTGCTCATCACTAGCAAATAACTTTGTAATTCATTTATAGATAAAGTGCTATAATGTCTTGTGCCTCCTCAATTAAACAAACCACATAGTTGAATTGTTGAATAATAGAGTGCAATATCTTTTCCACCACTTTTCAATCACTTTTATGTTCACCATTAGCCTTTTTCTTGTTTGCAATTGTAAGTGTGTGTGCGAAATAATCATTCATAGTCTCTTTGGCCCTCGTATGGAGTGTTTCAAATTCCTTCCTCACGCTTGAGACACATGGAACCTTGGTACTTCTGCTTCATAGGGTCTTATATGTTTTTAATAGTGTCCTTCCTAGAATCATTTCGAGAATGGGACGATCGATGGTTTGAAAAAGATAATTGTTTGCTTTCAAGTCCTTAATCTTCTGTTCTCAATTGGTGTCATTTCAGTAGATGCAACTGAAATTCTAATTTCCACCAAACTCCAATATTCTTTTGAACATAAAAAAATTTCCATCAATATTGTCTAATGATCATAATGACCATCAAACTTAAGAATTGCAGGTTACACAAAAATAACTTTTGTTGCCATCACTCTCTATCAACTAGTTGCAATTATGTCGTGTTAAGCCTACGAGAGGCTCTGATGCCAAAGAAAATAGTTGCAAAGTATATGATAGAAGAATAATCTCTTTTATTAATATGTTATACCAAATGTATAGTCAACTTCAAATCAGAAAATATCTAAAAATACAGAAACAAAATACTACAAATTAGTAGACTTATTCAAAGCTAATAAACCTCCCGTAACAATAGAAGGCTTTCACATATAAATAGCTTAACTTCTTAATTTTTGTATGATTTGGTTATTTTGCCTTAAGTTATAGTTTTTTTTTTTTTTATAATTTTCAACTCTTGGTAGCATTACTTGGATTTCACACAACTTCAAAATAAGGACCACTATTTCAAATTGAAAAATTATGTTATTGATTGGTGTATGATTTATGTTGTTATTGTGTTAATATACCATGCAGAAATTAAATTAAATTGATGAATGTTGATGTTTACATGGATTTTTGAATTGCACAATTGTTGGAAGGGTCAAAATGAGTGTTGTTAGCTCTTTTAAGTAAATTGTGTTTTCATGAGTCTAAATTTGTGTCAGACCTCATTTAAAACGCACCCAAAACCCCTCTGCACGGGCGCCAGGTGTCGCGTAGTTTAGATTCTGAATTTAGATAGTGAAAGACAAGTGTTGGCAGGAGAGCGAACGCTCGTTTGGACGTGGGGAGAAAATGATTTTTCAGAAACTTCCGCTCCATTCTCCTCTGCATGCACCCTTCTTCCCCAAACTTTAAACTTTCATTTTTCTCTTCCTTCTCACTAGAAACTCTGCCTTCTCTCTAAAGAAACTTACCTTTTCTCTTCTCCAATCATCATTCAGAGACCGTAGAAGAGTTTCCGACGTCCTAAGCTACAAATTGATCCGAACAATGTAGAGTTCTGAAACTGGTGAGTTTCCTTTTCCTCAGCCGTTTGTTTTTCTGTTACATGCAAACCAAATTCTAGTTGCATGTGGGCGTATAGTCTATGTTATTGTGGTTTCTTGTTGTTGATTTAGTTTGAAGTATTATTGATCGTTAAGGAAAGTAAGATCGTAGTCAAGCAAACCCAAAAACGTACCTTTAGGACGTTCAATCACGTATCCAAGTAAGGGAAGCTTACTTAATTTAATTTTGAATATTGTTGTAATGAATGAACATTCGTTGTTTGACTGAATGATTTTGATGCATGATGGTTGATATGATTGGATTTCATGAACGTTCGTTTATTTAATGAGTGAAAATGAAATATGGCTGAGTTATGTTAAAATGTATGAATTATATAAAATTTATATGATATGAATTGTATGAAGTATGAAAGTTGAATTTGATAGGAATGTATAAAGTTATGAAACTATATGTTAAGAAATGATTTTGGAAAGAAATGATTCTGGTATGAAATTCTCATATGAAAGAGTACGTTCGTTACTGAACGGTCATTGACCGTTCGGTTTTCCTGGTAAACATAGTGAAATGGGATTCTTTCATTTGGAGAGAACCCTAGTTGAGGACGAGCGTCCTCATGTGGTAATATTATGCTTGAGCGTTCGGCCAAGCACAGTTGTATCCAGATATCCTTTGATAAACTAAAATTTATATATATATATATATATATATATATATATATATATATATATATATATATATATATATATGTTCGTCCAATTTTGGTAGAACCTCTTTTATCGTGTTTGGTCATTGACTGACATTAGGTTTCTGTAATAGGATTATTTTAAATACGGTTCTTTAACGTCTCGAGGTGACCACATCCATTTGATCCGGCCTAAAACCTCCCTACTTAAATTATCCTCTGAGTATTGGGCTGAACGTACGAGCGTCAGTTCATTCAACTGATTCACTTGGTAAATAACGTTCGTCACATTTGTATAATTATACTTGATTTATCCTTAAATCTAAAAGTAACTCTCTCGGTCTTTTTCTATTCTGGAACGAGAGATTTCTCGGTCTCGTTCCTAGCGTTCGTCCTCGTTCTGAAGAGGGCTGAACGTTCGGTATTCCATGTTTTTGGAACTTAAGATAAAAATGACTTTAAAATGAAGAATTATAAGAGATGAAGGGTATATGAGATGAAAGGAAGGTTGTGGATTTTGAACGAGCGTTCTGGGGAGGAACGACTCTTGATTGGATATTGAAATGGTAAAGTATGAATGTGGTAATGCTTAGCTGGCGATTCATCTTGATGTTCCGTGAGTACTCGTCCTCAAGTAGAGGGGGGTATGTCATGTGTGGGAACGGCAGGAAGTCCTAGTCTTTAGGGGTACTTTGGACGGAACGAACTAACCTCGGGTGGCAGCTGATGAGAATTCCAGTTACTACATCACCCGGGTGCACGAGCGTCGTAGCTACACATAATTCATACAGTCCGGACTGTCAGTCTAGCAGTAGGTCGTGTTTGAATCGTATGTTGAGATGTATTTGATGTGTGTGAATATGAGAAATGTATGTTATTACTTGAATTAAATTACGTAAGCTTACCCTGTGTTTTATTGTGTTGTCTCGTCCTTTTACGTCCGTCTTGTCGTTGCAATGATCATCCTTGTGGATGTGAGCAAATGGATATGCGCTTTTGGAGGATACGCTGGAAGAGGAAAATTTAATAGAAGTGGAAGTGAAGACTGAGCAATAGGATGTTCGACTAGTTATGTTAGTTTTGCCATGTGGTAATCGTTCGGTCATCTCCTTCATTTTTGTTTCTATATGAGCGTTCAATATTTGGTTTTGTTGTAAACCGTTCGTTCATATATCTTCTTATCTGATACAGTTTTAGTTGTATATCTTTATGTAAGGCCGTTTGGCCATAGGCATACGTTATTTTAGCGTAAGACTGAACTGATTTATTATCAAATGTAATCAATTCTATCATATGGTTTTATCATTGTATGTTTGGAATGTTACAATTTGTGTCTTAATAAAATAGTTATTTTGCTCAATATTGATTGTGTTAATTTTGGATTATATGCACAATATTGATTTTTTTCGTATCTCATTTAATTGTTGAAAGTTATATCGTATTTGAAATTTTCTGTATTTTAGGTATTGGTTTGAGCCAAAACTAAATGATTTTTTTTTAATAAAGTCTTATGTTGGTCCTGCATGGTCTGATTCAAATTTTCAAAGTTTTTTTTCTTTGTTCTTTCACTTATTTATGTTTGATGTGTTAATGTCTGGTGTAAATTTGAAGTTTTTTACGTCAGAAATTAGGTTGAACATAAATTACGTTATCTGCATTTATCAAAGTGTTATTTGACGTAAAACAAATCCAAAAATATCCGATCCTCTTGTAATTTATACTTTTAAGAACAAATAGGGTTTTTCCTTAAGTATCCTTAGGGTTTACTCAACAACCATTTGCAACCCTATTTATTTATCAGCTTAATCTAATCCTTAACTGGATTATATTTTCCAGAGAATGAAGGCAGTGGTAATATTTTTCGTATTTTAAATTTTGTGAACATCTCTTAGTTTCTTTTTATGAAGGACTAGCTGCGTGTAATTGACGTTTTATAAACTTGTAATGTTTGTAAACGTCATCATCAAGGAGAAGTTTTTACGTAATGGAACACTATTTGAGGTCACTGCTGAAACCTACTCTTGAGAGAGTGTGTCAATTTTCTGAGGAACCACTTAGGGTTCGTCACAACTTATGTATATCCATGTATAATTAAAATTCCACCTCTATCTTTTCATTTATTTTCTTATTCTTATGACTTTTTTTTTTTATCATTGTATATAAATATCTAAAGAAGTGGTTCAAAGTTACAACAATGGAGAGATATTTTTTATGGAAGAGGGAGAGGTGCCAACAAGAATTATATGGGAGGGTAAGGTAGTGTTTTAGTCAACAAATATGGTAACCTTCTTTATGAGTGGTGTGGTGTTTTTTTTATTATTATTGTGTTTAGATATAAAATTTTATAATTTTTAAGATATTCAAATACATTAAATTTAAATTAATTTTATTTTATAAATATTTATTTGAATAAGATAATTCAGATTTAAAGAATTTTTATTTATTTAAATAAAGCATTTTAATTATCATCAAATATAAAAAAATATTTAAATATTAAATAATTGTCAAAAATATTAAAAAGTGTTTTTTGCCATAAGTGTTTTATATTGAGCATAAGTGTTTATATTGATATCGATTAAGGCTATTTTTATGTTATTTATATTTATGGTTAAGAGATTTTTTGCCAAGTTTTTTATCAATATCAACTAAAAAATTTCCTCATGATAATGTTAAAAAAAATCCTAATTAATGTTAACTAAAAGTTCTTCTGTTAACATTAGAAAAAAGATTAATAAATTATTAGCAACAAATAACATATTTGTTGATGATAAAAAAAATATCAATGCAAACATAGAAAAAAAAAATCACGACAGATATTAGCTGAAAACTAGTTAAACTCACATACGCAAGAAAATAGTCTCTCCCCATTGTTCGAAAAAGCTTTGACTAACTAATATTGAATAACAAATTATAGTTGTAATAATAATAAAAAAATTCTAACAACTTAATTACAAAAGATTTATATTAACACAAATAAAAAAATCTGAGTTGGGACATCAATTGAAAAGAAGTTATCAAAGAAGCCCCATTCTTAGTCAAATCAGTGATGTGAAAAACTAAGATGAGGTGAAGAGAAAATAAGAAGACAAATGAAAATTTAAGAATATAAATAATTTCAAATTCTTATTTTAATTTTTAAGTAGAATTTGAAATCTCTAATTTTAAACAATCCAAAATCTCTAATGAAATTTTAGAATTCTTTTTTTTTTTAAAAACATTCTTAGTCAAACAACATATCAATTTTTTTAAAAAAAAAAATCTTACGATAAGACATTTCAAACTAAAAAAAAAAAATCTCCTTATTAAAATTTTCTATCCAAATACATTATCAATCTACGGGACCTTGATAACCAATTTTAATCCTAATTACTTAAATTATAATTTGTTATATTATTCAGCGTATTTACTCCATGTTACATATTTATTCTAGTTTAATTGTGATAAAATCTTTCTATATTTATACAATATTAATATATTTATACATTATTGATATTTATATCTTGGTATTCCTAATTAAACTTGAACCATAATATTTCTTTCACATGAGTTGGAGTTGTACCTATAATTACATATATAGTAAAAACGTTAAGAATTTTAATCTCTATTAGAAAAAAAGTGGTATGTTAAAAGAGAGAAAAGATTTGGTGTAGAGTGTTACAAGCAAGATATAATTATTTGAGTGAAAGGGATTTGAAAAAGGTTTCTCTAGTGGAAAACGGAAGACACAATTAGATAGAAAAGTTAAAGGTGGAAAACACCATCTTAGGACGACAAATGGGTGGGAATTACAAATTAGAATCTAATGGATTATTAATTAGAACTTTTTATTCACAGTGATTATTATAATTTTTGGTTTATAAATTAATCATTATAATAATCAATTATTATTATTATTATTATTTTGTTATCTTTAATCCCTCTTTTACATAGCATTTGATACAATTTATTTCTTTAGGGAATTCTTGTAAGTATATTATACTAGTACAGTTAAGGGAAACGATATCGGTTATTTTTGTCTATAGGCATCGGTTCCTCAATCAAGGCATATACAGGCAAGGAAAAAAGTTTTTTCCTTTTTGTTTCGGTTGTGAACCGAGTTAGTATCTCGTACTCTACTACCTCGGTTGGGACCTGAATCGAGGCATTAGAGTGGTTTTTACTTTTTTTTCAGGCCACACTTTGTTCTGCTTATTGTCATAAGAAACTAGTTCAAGGAAAATTCTTCCTACCCAGTGACCTTGACCACAAACACGTCCAACATAGTTTGCTATTTGGTCCTCTCCAAGAACCCACTTAGCAATAACTCTAATGGGTCTGCATCTTTTTCTCCACCGAGATAACCTGCATTGGCCTTATCGCTTGGTGCTCTCACAACCCACAAGAACTTGTGCTTGCTCAATTCCAAACCATGTGTCGGCTTGTTCATTTGCTCTTGTGAGAGTGTTCCACCACTCCCAAAACAAACATACAAAACTGAACCATCTTGTTACTTCTCCAACCATGTCAGACACTCCAACCCTGTTGTACAACCAGCTGTAGCTATCCCAGTTTGAACAATTGGTCTAACAGGATACAAAGAAGGGTAACCCCTTTCCTCATCTTTGAATGCTTTGATCGGACCTGTTTCCAGTAAAAAAAATCAGAAATAGTTTGCAATTAATCATTGTGTTTCGATCTTGCGCTTGAGCATAGAGATCCCTTCCATGAAAGGGCACACACCCTGGTACTATGATGGGTGGGGCAGATCCTTGTGGAGCATGGGGAAGTAGAAGTGCGTGTAGAGAGTGGTTACAGAGAACCCAAATCACCAAAAATCACTAGCCTCATGCGAGCATAGAGAACCTAAAAATCCCCAAACGAAACCATCGCTTCCAAACGCAGAAGCCCTCGTCGTGCCACCGCCAACGAAGGCGAGATCATGCTTGAGTCGCGCCTCCCAAAGTGTCGTCAAGCCCCAAATCGAATCGCCAACGCCGCTGTTGCCACCTCCATGAATAGGGATCGTCACGTCGCGGAGACGAAGTCGCGCCGGTCGCCCCTCCTTACTCAAAATCACGTCTGAACCTTAAAAAAAAGGAAAAGAAGAAGAAGAAAAAGAACAACCCATGCGCCACCGCGAGCCACTACGAACGTCGTCTGGTCGTGCCATCTCCACCTCGAGTCTACTGCCCTTGCACGAGCCAGAGATAACATTCGCGAGAAGAAGAAGAACCAATAATGAAGGCAAGGGTTTTGAAAATGAAATTTTATTACCCCTTTCGGACCGAAAGTAGACTGACACTGGAAAATTACATAACCTTTTTGGACAGGGTATACTGCCTCGGGTCCCTAGTGAACCGAGGCAATAGAGCAGGATTCAAAAAGCCTGGCAAATAAGCAGGATTTCTCAAATTGTTAGGCCTCGGTTGGAGTTTGAACCGATGTCATATTGTATATATGTCTCGGTTCCCCTTGAACCTAGTAAAAAAAGTTAGCTTAAACTACGAAAATGCCACCGATTTTTTATAGGTTTCAGTTCTGTCTCAACCGAAATCTATTGTGCGATTTCAAATCCAATTTTTGTTAGTAGTGTTATGTTCTTATTAAAAGAGAAGATAATATAAATTATACAAAATACTTTTGTAATTTTATAATAATGTATTTTTTTTATCGACAAGAATATTAGTTGTTAATGTTAGTGGAAGGATTGAACTTACAACCTTTTCTATTTTTCATTCAAAATTTATTAAATCAATTTTTTTTTCTATTTTTCACTCAAAATTTATTAAATCAATCTTGTAACTTTTAAATATCAGTAGAAAGTTAAATCAACAACTTCTCTTATCCTTTATGCCAAAACTTTACCCAATTATAGGAAAAAAAAAGAAAAAAAATGTATAATAAAATAAGTAAATAGAGACAAAGATAAAAAGAATAGACATGTGAAATTATTTTAAAAAAGACATATATTTATTGGAACTTGCAATATCTATAGGCTTAACCTACAAATTTTATGAATATGTACTATTATCTGCCTAACTTTTTTTCAATGAATAAATTATCATCATTGATGCCAATGGATGGGCACAAAGTAGTTAGGGTATTGTATGGATTTCTTTTTTCTTTTATGGGTGTGTCTTCCACATCCCACTTCTATTGCTCAATTAGTAAACAATCTTGTCCAAAAGGACTTTTTTTAGATGAATAAACTATAGTTGAATAACCGTAATTAGATAAAAAAAACTGATTAAAAAGTATTTTTCTTTTTGCACATAAAGATGTTTATGATTTTGAGTTTATAGGTCAACTTCTATGAGCATGTTTCCCTGCATAGTATTGATTCACTTAGGTTTCCATATTTAAAATTACACTGATATTATTCTTAAGATATTTTTTAACATAAAAGCAATACATTTTTCATTTATATGTCAGTTTGTAATTGGATAACAGCAGAAAAGAAATACTTTTATATTTATAAAAGAATTATAACAAATCAAACTGTTCTTATGCAATGAATATTTGGAGTAGCTTGCAGACTATTAACAAATGAATCTGCACATATATATTTTTTTGTCATATCACAAAAGCAAACAAGCAATAAATGAAATAAATACGGCAATAAAGAAAGAGCATAATGCATCTGGTTACAAATTTGGATTGTATAAAGGGACGAAAATGTATCTAGCCATGTTTCTGAACAATATAGCTAAAACACACTTCCCTATTCATCTCACTTCAGACCAATAAGGGAGCACGTAAAGTTTCTGAAATGCCCCTACAATAATGATCATAATATAGTATATGCTTCTTTCCCATTATAAACTATTGATTAATTAAGTGCCATAAAACCAAACAACAGAATTATTTGTGGCCAGTGTTACATGTTAATAATATTCTATTATTATTATGATAGTGTAATGTCTAACCATCATAATTAATAGTAACAGATAAAAGCAAAAAAACATGAAATTATAGGTTAAAACAAATGGGTTTCATCATGGTGGCTTTTGTTCTTTGTATGTTTGTCGTGTAGGATTTCCATATAATTAAAACTCCAATCATGATGTGCATGTTTCTCTGTCTTGTTATTATTTTGCTTCTGAAACCCGCTAGGAAGACAACATTAATATTATTTCAGAGGCCAAGACAACTCAGCTCTGTGATGTGCAAAGTTATCTGCAAAATTATACGTGGAAGGTTCCGTATTAAACAAAATGAAAATTTTAATAAAAAGGCTTTTACAACCCAATGTAACCATCACATGCAAGTGCAGAAGATTAAATATTCAGAAGAATATTTTTTTATTACGATTTTTATAGATTAAATAGATTTAAAATTTATTTTTAAAATTTATTACCAATTTCATCATATGAAGGAATTGGTAATTGACCTAAAAAAAATGAGAAACATTTGTAGTTAAACAATTTCTTACAAAAATGATTTTATAATGAGTTTTCATTTTATAATTTTAATAATGACATTTAAAGAAATTGGTAATTGGTATGGAAAAAATCAGAAATACTAGCGGTTAAACAATTTCTTAAATAAATGATTTTATAATGAGTTTTCATTTTATAATATTTGTCTTATCTTATTTTCACAAGCATAATGACATATGAAAGAATTGGTAATTGACATAGAGGGTTTTTTAGAGATGATGATTTAACATCTACAGATGATGAAATTAGAGATGTTAGTGAAGATGATGAAATTGAAGAGATATTGAATGAACCTGAAAGCGAATATGACAATAATTCAAATCTTTGCAAAGACAAATGGTTTAACGGTGAATGTTTTTTATTTTTTCACTTGGGGCTACAGTAGGATGACAGAGAAAATGTTACCGTGAGAGAGATGAAGAGAAAGGATTGAGAGAGAAATGAGGGAGGTGAGTAAGAGTTTCGGGTTTCTTGTTTCTTTTAGTTTTGAAAATGAAATTATTCAAATACCCTTAAAACTTAGAATCCATGATATATATTTTTGTCTACTAAAATCCGGTACACGTTGCTATAATGTACCAACTGAAAAACTGGTGTATGCACGTTAGCAAACCCCATATATATATATATATATATATATATATATATATATATATATATATATATATATATATATATATTAAAGAAATTAGAAGTATATATATACTAATTTTTTTAAGTTTCTTTTACTATACTATATCAAATTTTAGTGGCATTGGTGACATTATTATTTACTTGATGAGTATAGATTCTTTACAATATTGTTAAATATTTACCCATTAGTATGCTGTCTAGTTAAAATTAATAATGTAGTTCGGTTTCCTTTTGCACTAAATTAATGCCTTATTTAACTTGCTCACGTTTACTTCTGTGAGTGGGGATGTATTCTTTTAGTGGGTGACATATGACATAGTATCATCCACTTATCATAATTCTGAATTTTTACTAAAACGCTAGCAATTTTTTAAAGGAGGAATTTTGAAAGAAAATTAAGGATGAATCAATAAAAGTGAATTTTGATTCAGATTTTTTATGGATGAGAGGATATATGAAAGAGAGAAACTTGTAAAATAATCTACTATTTAAAGTTCAAAATCGCTTAAAACTTGAAAAGTTATTCATTAATTTTCATTTCGAAGTTTTAAGTTTGATTAATGATTAGAGTAATCAATTATTCTAAAACTTAGTTGATTACTTTGCTAATAGATTTATATGCGAAAAAGTTAATTAATCTTGTTTGGTTGGTTACCTCAAAATACTATATGTATATTTTACCTTTTCTGTGTTTGGAAACGATATCCCTCATACAGTGAGGTTTTCTCTTTATCTAATTGGAATATTTTTCTGTTATACTTGTTCTTTCAAGTAGGGTGTGCATACAAAAGCACTTTCGGGACTAAAATTCGTTAAAATCTTAAAACAACAAAAAATATATAAACAATATCTACCTTTTGTAATAGCAGAGGGACTAAATATCATAAATAAATGTTTTCTGCATGAATCCATATTACATTTAGGATAATCAATTTGTCCTACTTAATATATTATTTTATTTGATAAAGGTTCGATAACTATATAGACGAAAGTGGAACTAACAACTCTTAGATTGTAATAACGATGAAAAATATTTATCTTAATATTAACAATTTTATTATTAGTAGTAATAGATTTTTTTGTGAATGAAAAATATAATAAGTTTATAAAATGTGAAAAGATTAATAAAATTTTTTTGTAGCTTAATTGGTAGAAAATTTTGATGTTAGGTTCAAACTCTTTTATACCTTTTTGTAAAAAAAAATAATTAAATTTAAGATATTGATAATGGAGAAAACATTCATATTTGAAGGCATAATTGAGGAATTCATTATGAATCCATTATATAAGTGGTAATAAAAAAATTAATGAATAGTAAAATTTTTGGACTATAAATAGCCATGAAGGGGAGGCTATTTTGCACAAAGAGAGGAAGAATCAAGTGAGAAACCTTGAGAAATAGAGAAGAAAGAGTTAGGAAGAAATTTTGGTTGCAAGAAGAGTAGAGCCTCTGGAGGGTTTTCGGGGAAAACAAATTTGGAACAAGAGAAGTCTGTAATAGAGGTAGGGGAGCTAATCCTTCTTATATATGATTTTTATACATGTTATGATCATGAATATGAGTTATGAACATGATAAAATTTTGGTAATGGTAGTTATCTATTCACTTGTATAAATTTAGTTTTTATGATTATAATTTTCTTATTTTCGAATTACTGTGTTAAAACCTTCCTTTTAATTGTTTTTACCTTTGGATTTAGCTAAAAGTTTAATATATGAATCTTGAGACCTATTTCTTCACTTTGACCATTCGGATCATCAATTAGAAGTCTATACTTGGAGAAATAAATCCTGCATGTTTGAGTAAATTAATTATCCCTATAATTTGATTACTGAGTCCTCTCGGTAAAATATAGATTCTGACATATTTGACCGTTAGATCAACCTGCAAATTGGATATATAATTCTTAGGATATATTACTACACTTTGACCGATCGGATTTGTAATTGGAAGTCTATGTTTTGAGAAAATAATTTTGAAGGTTTGAAAAATCTGATGAACACTATATTTCTGTTCTTAAGTTATCACGGTAAAAACTTCAGATATATTTCATTTACCGTTAGATTGAGCCCAAACTTTAGTATGTAGTTCATAAGACATATTAAGTTATCTTGACCATTCAGATTTGTAATTAGATGTTTGTGCTTAAAGGACTTCGTTCCGCATTTTGAATATAACCGAAAACCACTTAAAACTCTGTCCCTGAGTTACCTCGATAAAACCTCATTATCTATCTAGTTAACCGTTGGATCAACCAGAAATTGTAATATGTAGTTTCTAACACATAGTGAATTGTATTTTATTATATTGGATTTGAATTTATGCGTTTGAACATGATGTGATTTATGTGAGAAGTATGTGAATGTATGAGATATGTTGGATTCAGTGTGATAATATGATGATATTTGGTTATCATGTCTTGGGTTAAGTTTCAAAGTGACATTATGGTTCATGGTACGTAATTCCATGATCCTCAAGGAGAGGATACACGGTGGTGATATGAGGTGTGTAGAATGATTGCATGGTAGCTCAGTTTTGGGGGTTGTCCTGAAACTCCAATAGTCTTTCTTCTCATGTAGAGAGGATTGAACCATGTGGTGAGGAGTAGCAGGAGGTCCTAGTCTTGGGTGCTTCTAGTATGATCCAAGGTGAGTGATAACGGACTAACCTCGTGAATGTGGTAAGGTGAGGGAGCCCAAGTTTCATAAGCCACCACGAGTGCAAGACCCGCTATAGCTCGATAATCATTCTAGTTCGGACGAGTCGGTTTATAAAGTAACAAGTCTTGCGATGTCATTTTACCATGTGTATCAAAGTAATGGATGAATATCTATGATGTGATTGTTGTATGATGGTATGAGTGTGTCGGACATAATTATTATATGAGGTTTGTTGAGTGCACCAAAGTAAATATGCATGTTTCATAAATGATTAGTTGCATGTTAGCTCACCCTACTTGTTTATGTTTTGTGTTTGGGTATGTGCGATGATTGTATAATTCGTTATACGGGAGCAGATGAAGGAATGTCATCTGACTCGGTGCCAAGGAAGGGAAGGATAGAAGAACTCAAGTTATAGTTTTATAGTTGAAATATGAGCCTAAAACATGTATAGACATATATCAACTAGGAATTTTTTAAGTGTGAGATTACGGGATGTTACCATAAATGTAATGCTACAATACATAAATTATGAATTTTTAAGTGTGAGAATTTGGGATGTTACATTGATAGCCTAATCCATTTATTTTTTATGTTAAATTTCTTTTGTTTTTAATTTTTATGTTGTCATATCAAAAGAAAAAGGAAAAAAAGAAGGGTAATATCGGTTTATTCATATTGATAAAAACTTATATATATATATATATATATATTAAAATATTTATTTATTTTAATTATATCTTATGGACATAGAGATAGTGATAAAATTATACTTCAAACAATATTTACACCTAAATATATGATATTGTTGTATAAATAATAATATATTATGAATTTTTATATAAACAAATTAAAAATTATTTTAGTTTTTCAAATAAGATAACATTATCTATCATTTGTCATCATATAAAAGTTTATTAAAAAGAAAAAAAAAAGAATACAAAGCATGGGACCACATAAAACCATGATAAAAGTTATAATGAGATACAGACAAACTATATCTGTTATGAAAAAAATATAAATAAATACATGGAGGTAAAACATTAAACTACTTATATTATTATTTATGAATCAAAGCTCAATTAGCTAATTTATCAGCACAATTATTTCTCTCACAAAAAAAACATAACAAACTTTAAATGACATATGCTTACAAAAATGCAAGCACTAACGTCGTTTCTTTGTATTACTCCAAGAAATCCAAGGAATCAGTCATTGATCCAAAAAATCATGACAAACTAAAGAATAATCATTCTCAAAACAAAACCTTTAAAAACTCTCCCTTAAAGCATGCTTCAAAGCATAATTGACCTTGTAAACTCAACATAAAAAAAACGTTTACTCTCTTAAAAATATACTATAGCACATGAAGCTAAACCATCAATTGCACCCCCACTATTGATCTTAAGCCAATTATCATATTAAAGTTTCCATATTATGTCAATAAACGAAACCACCCTACCCTCCCTAGTTTGAGTATTGAAAATTTTTAGCACAAAAAATTTAGAGACAATATTACTTATATGCTTCTTAGATTTATTCCTAACCATACATACTACCGCCTTAATTTGATAAATCGAAGAAGGAAAAACAATTGGATCCTGAAATCTATTATGATTTCTCATCCTTGAAATCATCTAGATAATCGTATTAATGACGACCACTTTAATCAATTTAAGCAAAGAACTACAATAAGACTTCGTAAATTGAATCACCAAATCCAAAGAAAAAACCTACAATCCTAAAAAACTTCCTTTAACCATTCCCACAACCGCATAACAATAGAATAATAGAAGAACAAATGAGCCAAAATTTCAACATTATTTCAACACGAAGAACATATAAAGCATAAAATCATCCTTTGTTTTAATCTCGTAATCAATAGGTAAACAATCATACAACAACTTCTAAAGAACCAAAGTTTTAGCTGGTGACACATCATCCAACCAAATCAAGTTTTCCTAATTCATATGTTTTATACAAGAAGAGTAAAAAAATTTTCAACTTTTTCAGAAAGCACATTTGTATCATTTAGAATCCAACTAGGACATCCTCATTATCATCAATCACTAAAGAAGAAAAATCACATAAATTGACAACAAAAGAAGGAAAAACTAGTGAATACCTGTCCAGGTCGAACTAACAACAAAAGTATAACCTTACTTTGTCCAAATAAAGAATTATTGCCAATTTAGATAAGCAAATGGCAGAAGTATGCTTAAGGTTTCGTCTAAGTCATTTTGTCATAAGTAAACTCCTTAAGTTATTTAAGTTTTCAATTGGATAAAGAAATAACTCACCACCCCTAGACCTAACATAAAATCATATTATAATTATAAAAATTACTTTTATTAAAATATAGTTCAACTAGACTTTGAAAGTTTGTTAACTTGTAACATTAGCGCCTAACAACCCTAATTCTATATCACTAAAATAAAAAAGCCCATTTAACTTTGCCTAATATGTCGTAGGTTTAAGAAAAGTGAAGTCTATAGACATGCGGTAACACTTTTGAAATTATTGGGGACGTTTAGGTTTTAATTCCTTTAAAAACTGAAACCTATAAAAGAACAAACTTTGATCGTATAAGAATCAGTGTCTAAAGGTTTCCAATAATTCCAACAATGTCACTGAATTTAAAATATTTTATTTTAGTATCAAGCTTTTAAGCTTATGTTCTTTATAAAATTAAAGGCTATTAATTTATAGGGTTTATGTTTATAAAGAACCAAAACCTAAAGCTCTACTTAGGGTTAATTTTTGTGAAATTTTACAAAGTGCTAAGTCCCTATTCTATTGCGCCACTATAGTAACTCTCATCCTCTCCTCCTCCTCCATTACAAACATTGTTCTTCCACCATTGTTGCTCATTTCACTACCACAAAACATACTTTTTAAGTCTGTTATTTTAGACTTTTTAAGTTTGTTTTATGACAGACTTTGATTCGACATACTTAAATTTTAAGTTTGTTGTTGACTAACAAACTTAAATTTTAAGTCTGTTATTGACTAACAGACTTAAATTTTAAGTCTATTGTTCACCAACAGACTAAAATTTTTAGTCTGTTATTGTCCAACAAACTTAGTTCTATATAAATAAAAATCGTAGCAAATTTAACTCTGTTATGACCATAATGATAACGATTCATTTCACCGTTATTTGAGAGTAAATTTTAATATCAAATGAACCGTTTTTGACTTAGAAACTTGTTTGTTCTCTTGATTTTAGTTTATTTTGGGAAATAAGAGAGTTGAAGTTACACTTGAAGATTTTATCACTAAATCTCCTTGGTTTTGTAGGAAATTGGGATGAATTGGAAGAGGAGTTAAGTTGTCAAGAAGTTAGAACTTATAAAGGACAAAAAGAGCACCAGAAGAGAAGGTTGCAGAAGGTCGCACTCACGCTTAGGCGCCCTTTTCATGACCCTCTGATGGGTCTGTCGTGGCCCATGCAAATTTTATGTGCAATAAAAGTGCAGTATAATACTAGGAAATGACTCCTAGGTCGTCTCTCAAGGACCAAATGTGGTTCGAGACTTAGGTCAAATACATAGTGGGGGGTTTGAAAGTGTTTTTGCAAGGAACAATAAACTAAATTAAAATTGGAAATTGAAGACAACCAAATATAACTGAAAACAATGAAAAATGTTGAAAACAGGACAGATCAAACGGTCCTAAAGTGAGATCGATCGGTTTAAAGGTGAAAAGTGAAGTTGACAGAGCGGTTCTGAAGATGACCAAACGGTAAAAGCGGAGACCGAACAGACTCTAAAGAAAGTGTGATGGAAATGCAGGAAATATAGGAAACCGAATGACAAATGCAAAACTGAAGCATAAGTAAAAGCTAAACATAAGAAGCAAAAACCAAACGACCCTAAGAGTTAAACCGAGCGATAATTGAAATCAGAAGAGGAACAAAGAAAGGTCGAGCGGTCTCTAACAGTGAAGTTAGAGACCGAACGATACACTACAGCAAGCGGATGCAACTGAAAATGGTAAAAGAAATGAGTTAATAGAGAAGAAATTCGCACGGTAGTTGAGCAGAACAATTAAAACTAGTAAACACAGAAGAAAGTCGAACGGTACAACTAAGAACCGAATGGAATTTAGAAATGAAAAAGTAAACAAGCTAATGTAGAACAAAGGTCGAACGATATAAAAACATTTAAACATCAAGCTAATGGAACCGACACCAAGAGACTAAACTAGAAAATAAAGATTAGCCGAACGGTAGCCAAGGGGTAGGCACTCACAGACCGAACGGTTCGTCAGTGAATAACTCTTCACAGACCGAACAGTTTTAACGTAGCAAAACCAAACAACCAGAAAATGAATTTTAAGCGCAACATGAAATGTAGTGCATATTTGATCCGAAATTGAAAGCAGTGCGACAAAAACTAAATACGAGATGCACAGATAAGCAGAAACTATTCTGACGTGAATGGAAATGCACTGAATGGAATTAAACTGATTCACAACATCATCTCTGGTAACCCAAGAACGCAACAGCAGTAGAAATGCACCGTGCATAATAGAAACACAAACCCAAAAATTTGCAGAAGATGACGACGAATAGTGAAAAAGATGAATGATGCAATGAACAGTGAAAAATGACTTAATGAGCAGCTGTATGCATTACAATATAAAGAAAATACAATCCTTTGATTAGTTCAAGCAAGAGAACAACAAAAAGAAAACCTCTTGGAGCTTCTTTCTCCCCCAATGGACACAACCACTATTCCAAGAAAATCAAGAAGCCCCTTTTTTGTGTGGGTGGCGGCTGCACTAAAACCTAGGGTGCCAAGTCAGCCACCCCTACTTTTGGGCCAAACCTACTTTGCCCAAATTGGCCCAAAATGCACAAGTTGGTTCAAAAAGTTTTAAACAACTAAATTACAATTTAACTAAATCTAAAACGCCTAAGCGAAGAGTCTTGAATTATGTGGCAACCCTTCTAATGTCCCAAAATGTATTTTTAAAATTCCTACAATCAATAACGAAAATAATGAGCTAAGAATATTCAAATTAATTAAAATAAGAATTTCTAGTCAAATTAAGCACAATTAGCAAAAAGTGGGGAAATAATGGACATTCAAGCAAAATTCCTTGATTAAATCTAGCATAATAAGCTAAGTGAAGTGAAGAAAATATTGACTCATTGATGACAAATTTATGAACACCGAAAACGGCGCCACAAACTTGTTTTACAATCGGCAAGTGTGACCAAATCGTTTCAAGTAATAAAACTCGGTAAGACCAAGTATCGTTCTCCCAAAGGACTCACGGCCTAGTTTAGTTATGTGATGTGTTGATTATTTAAGACTTAAGAACGAAATAATTGGAGTTTAATATGGAAAAGACAGAAAATAAACATGTATGCATGAATGTGATCAATGGCTAAAACAAAATACAAACACTTCAATGGAATATATGGATGAGTATGTTGTTGGGGTTATCAATTTCATCTTATCCACTCTCATATACTTTAGGAATTCAACATTCTTTTCATCATTGTTAATGCCACTCTCTAAATCACCTTGCAAGAAGGCCTATCCTTAATTACGAGTTCATACAATTCCTAGCATTCCTAGTAATTAGTTCTTAAGTGCAGGAGCTTAACGGCAACCAATATACTATTGGGAGAAATTCCCCGAATCTAGATTTCCCCGTATGTTCCCGTATCGACAAAATCAATAATCATGCATTGAATGAGTTAAACAAAGCAAACATTGAGCAAAGAGGAAAACCCCTAACTAATGATGAAAGAAATCATAGGTCTTAAATGTAAGATGTAAAAGCTAATTCCATATATGAGAGTTTCACAAGACTACATTGATTCCCCAACAACAATACAAGGTTTAGTTCACCATATTCATGGTGAAACTAGATGAATAATAATGGAAGAATGAAAGATAAAACCCTAGAAAGGTGAAGAGGTAGCCTGAGCATCCAAGATCCTCCTTCAAAGGGGTGGAAGAGAGAGTATTTGCTTCGTTTCTGCCAAAGATACAAACCCTAGGACGTCCTAAAGCTTATATACTATTCTAAAAATACAGAAAATTTAGGCCCAAGCCCATAAGTGTTCTGCTCAGCGGTAAAGTGCCGCTCAGCGGTAAGTGCGTGAGTTGGTTTCTTCCCCTCAGTGGCCATTTTGCCCCTCAGCGGATCCACCATGGTCTCTTGAGTGCCGCTCAGCGGTAAACTGTCGCTGAGCGGCAGTTGCGGCTTCTCCTTTTGCACTTTTTGATGTCTTTTCTGATTCCATCTCTCTCCTTCTTCACTTCTTTCACCAAATTCACCTTAAAACCTGCACAAAAATACTGAAATCAAGCATAAACCTGTCCAGCTCTCTTATTTATGAAAATATGAACAAAAACATGATTTCAAGCTAGTTTCTAAGTGTTAAAGGTTGCTTTTAGTATCAATTTTAAGCATGAAAATAACAGTTTTTCAACTGTTATCACTCATCACCCTCAGGACTGCAGCTACGCAGTCACGCCTGGGTGCCCTTTTTGGGTTGTTGAGCGCCATCTTTCCTGCAATGTTTCACGCTTGAGTGCCCTCCATTGGACGCTGAATGCCATTATTTCGCAAGCACGCCTGAGCGCCCTTAGTACGGGCGCTGAGCGGTGGCAACGGTTGCCCATGGCCCAATTCAACCCTATTTAAGGACTAGCTCGACCTAGAGAAGGTATCTCTTAACATAATTAACACAAATTCAGATTTTCTTCAATTCTCTAGAGGCAGAAGTTGATGCGAAAGCTCTCCTCTTCAGTTTTTAGGGTTTTTCTATCTTTTTCACTCCATTATTCATCTAGTTTCTCCATGACGATGGGGAACTAAACATCATTTGTTGTTGGGGGATGATGTAACCTTGTGAACTCTCATGTATTTGAATTCAGCTTAACTATATATGCTTCTTTCATCAATTTTTAGGGTAATTCTTCTTTACTCAATGCTTGTTATGTTTAACTCATTCATGGCATGATGTATGATTTGCATGAGTATGATGACAAATTTATGAACACCGAAATACGGTGCCACAAACTTGTTTAACAATCAACAAGTGTGACCGAATCGTTTCAAGGAATAAACTCGGTAAGACCAAGTATCGTTCTCCCAAAGGACTCACGGCCTAGCTTAATTATGTGATTTGTTGATTATTTGAGACTTGAGAACAATTGATAATAGGTTCAAATGCAAAAGACAGAAAATAAACATGTATGCATGAATGTGATCAATGGCTAAAACAAAATACAAACACTTCAATGGAATATATGGATGAGTATGTTGTTGGGGTTATCAATTTCATCTTATCCACTCTCATATACTTTAGGAATTCAACATTCTTTTCATCATTGTTAATGCCACTCTCTAAATCACCTTGCAAGAAGGCCTATCCTTAATTACGAGTTCATACAATTCCTAGCATTCCTAGTAATTAGTTCTTAAGTGCAGGAGCTTAACGACAACCAATATACTATTGGGAGAAATTCCCCGGATCTAGATTTCCCGTACGTTCCCGTATCGACAAAATCAATAATCATGCATTGAATGAGTTAAACAAAGCAAGCATTGAGCAAAGAGGAAAAACCCTAACTAATGATGAAAGAAAGCATAGGTCTTAAATGTAAGATGTAAAAACAAATTCCATATATGAGAGTTTCACAAGACTACATTGATTCCCCAACAACAATACAAGGTTTAGTTCACCATATTCATGGTGAAACTAGATGAATAATAATGAAAGAATGAAGGATAAAACCCTAGAAAGGTGAAGAGGTAGCCTGAGCATCCAAGATCCTCCTTCAAAGGGGTGGAAGAGAGAGTATTTGCTTCGTTTCTGCCAAAGATACAAACCCTAGGACGTCCTAAAGGTTATATATTATTCTAAAAATACAGAAAATTTAGGCCCAAGCCCATAAGTGTGCCGCTCAGCGGTAAAGTGCCGCTCAGCGGTAAGTGTGTGAGTTGGTTTCTTCCCCTCAGCGGATCCACCGTGGTCTCTTGAGTGCCGCTCAGCGGTAAACTGCCGCTCAGCGGCAGTTGCAGCTTCTCCTTTTACACTTTTTGATGTCTTTTCTGATTCCATCTCTCTCATTCTTCACTTCTTTCACCAAATTCACCTTAAAACCTGCACAAAAACACTGAAATCAAGCATAAACCTGTCCAGCTCTCTTATTTCTAAAAATATGAACAAAAGCATGATTTCAAGCTAGTTTCTAAGTTTTAAAGGTTGCTTTTAGTATCAATTTTAAGCATGAAAATAACAGTTTTTCAACTGTTATCAAAGTATCGGGAGGTATCTTACAATTCATGTTCTGGAGGATTGCTCCCAATAGAAGTATTGCTCAGGGATGGGGATATGAGTTTTGGCCATCTTAAGCTCATAATCGTAATGTTGAATTAATTATTAGGGATGCAAAGGATTGTGGTCGAGTAATTAAGGATAAGCTTTCTTCGCCGAGGATTGGGTTTTAAGTAATTTAGAGAGTGATGTTATCAATTGAATGAAGAAGATAAATTCATATATGCATGAGAATAAATTAGGTGAAATCTAAGCCCCAACAACATATTCATCTCATATTCAATATCATCCATTCAAATTTGTGTTTTTCTTTCAATTGGTCAAAAGATCATTCATATTTACTTTCTTGCTTTGCATTCAAAATTCCAAATTATTCTTCAGAAGTCTTAATTAGTTAAGTAATTACATGACAGTCTAGTGTCGTGAGTCTCTTGGGAAACAATACTTGGTCTTACCATTTTATATTACTTGAAACGATTCGGAACACTTGTCGACATCTTAACAAGTATTTGGCGTCGTTGCCGCAGACTCATGGTTTAAACTATACTTTTGTGTGATTCTTAACCGATTAGACTTTATCTTTTATTTTTATTTTTATTTTTTTATTTTTATTTTTTTTATCTTTTTATCATTTTATCTTTTTATCTTGTTATTTTTTTTATCTTTTCTATCTGTTAGTGCTAATTGGGTGGTCTAGTGTTTTGTTCTCTAGTGTATGCAGGGTACAATTCGGACTAGAAGCACTAAAGTTTCTGAACCTCTTCTTGCGGGTCTAGATAACAGTAGAAGAAAAAAGAGAAATTGGACGTCCAAAAAACTTTTCCCTTCTCCTGAGACTCTTTTACAACCTTCACCACAAAGATCTTACCAGGGAACAAAAAATATGGCTGAAGAGCAGAATGGTAGACATACCCTGGCAGATTATGCAACAGCCATTGGCCCTCATCATTTTAATAACATTACAAGGCTGAGGGTTAATGCTGCAAACATGGAGATGAAGCTTGTGTTGATTCAATTGGTAAAGAACAACCAATTTAATGGATTGGCACATGAAAATCCATATAAGCATCTGACCACATTCAATGAAATATGCAACACTATGAAGATCAATGGTGTGCCAGATGAAGCTATTATACTTAGCTTGTTCCCTTTCTATTTGGGAGGCAATGCTAAGATGTGGTTGAACTCTTTTCCGGAGAATAACTTAACTAAGTGGGAAGCCGTGGTTACAAAGTTTCTAAACAAATACTTCCCACAGTCAAAAGTAAACAAAGGTAAGCAGGAAATTTCTTCTTTCAGGCAGGGCATGGATGAAACACTCGGTCAAACATGGGACCGGTTTACTGGCTTGTTAAGAAAGACGCCTACTCATGGTTTTGATGAACCTACATTAGTCATTCTATTCATTGGAGGTCTAAGCTCACAAACTAAATTGAAGTTGGATGCCTCAACTGGAGGTAATATCAAATGCAAGACTCTAGAGGAAGCCTATGATTTGATTTAAAATATGACTACAAATTATAATGAGATGCATAGTGAAAGGACTCAATTGCAACAAAAGGGAGTTCTACAATTGCAATCTCAAGATAATCTGCTGGCACAAAATAAGATTATGACTCAACAACTAGAGACTCTAATGAAGAAAATCTCTCAATTTCCAAGGGAATTGCAGAACGTTTCTCAAGTTCAACAACAACTTTGTGAGTTGTGTGGAGGTGATCATATTAATGGTCAATGTGATATGTCGGAATTGACCCAAGAAGAAGTCAATTTTATGGGTCAAGGTAATGAATTTCGTCAAGGTAATTACAACCAAGGGTGGAAACCTCACCCAAGCATGGGTCAAGGACAAGTTGGGCATTACAATAGACCACAACAACAACAACACCAGTGACAACAACAACCTTCACTATATGAGAGAAATGCAAAGTTAGAAGAGACACTCCAACAGTTTATGCAAGTTTCTATCTCCAATCACAAAAGCACTAAAGCTGCTAAAAGGAATTTTGAGATACAAGTTGGTCAACTGACTAAAAAGTTGGAGGAAAAATCTGAAAAGTAGTTTGGGACTAATATTGAAGTTAACCCTAAAGAGGAGTGTAATGCTATCATAAGCATTAGTAGTGAGAGGTTGGAAGAGAGAATAATAGAGAGAAAAGAAAAAGATGAGTTGAGTGAAAAGAAAGAAGAAAGTGAGAGGAAAAATAAGGTTGAGAGGAAGGGGAAGAATAAAGAAAAGAAGAAGAGGGAGAGAAGAAAGAGAGAAAAATTGAGAAAGTTCTTCCTTACCCTAAAGAGTTTATTAGAAAGGAAAAAGAGAGACAATTAGGGTGTTTTAAGGAGATGTTCAAGAAATTGGGGATTACCATTCCATTTATTGACGCACTACACCAAATTCCTGCATATGCAAGTTGGTTGAAAAAGCCCCTCAAAAAGAAAAAATATGTAGATGAGGGAACCATTGAAGTACAATGAAATTGTAGTGTGATTTTACAAAAGACACTCACTCCTAAAGTCAAAGATCCGGGAAGATTCACTATTCCTTGCAATATTGGAAAGTGTAAAGTAGGGAAAGCTCTAATTGATTTAGGGGCTAGTATCAACTTGATGCTCTAATACATGCTCAAGAAGATTGGTGGTCTTGAGGTCAAATCGACAAAGATAGTGTTGCAAATGGCGGATAGATCTACCAAGAATCCTTATGGCATAGTGGACGACGTTTTGGGGCAAGTTGATAAATTAAAATTCCCGATGGATTTTGTGGTAACGGAGATGGAGGAAGATTTGAAGATTCCTATCATTCTTGGAAGGTCATTCATGAAGACAACCAAGGTTATCATCAATGTAGACGATGGAGTTTTAGTACTTAAAGACCAAGATGAAAAGGTGATTTTTAATGTCTTTGATGATGAGCAACCGATTCACGAGAAGAAGGCTAGTCCAAAAGATACAGAAGTGTCAAAGACTAGTGTATCTAAACAAACTGCTAGCTCAATCAAGAAAGGGAAGAATCGTTTCTTGTCACAAGTAAAGGAAGAAGAGAAGGAGATTCAAGAAAAGATAATCCACCAAGACTTGAAGATTGAAGATGAAGAATTCAAACCTGGGAAACCATTCAAATACAAGAACAGGTTATGGGTTGTGAAGGAGATTAAAGTTAATGGAGTTATTAATATTGAAGCTCTATATTCTAGAAGAGTTAAGAAGGTGGACAGGAAGTTGTTAAAAACATGTTGGTGTGATGAAAGCCAAAGGAACACCAACTTAAAAATTTCAAACTGAACATTATGGCGTCAGGCTCGTGACATTAAACAAGCGCTTTCTGGGAGGCAAACCAGTATTTTTGAGAACTTTTCATTTGGTTTTGTTTGATATGCTTTAGTTTTAGGAATGTGTTTGTGGATTTATTGTTTGATGTGCATCATGAGTTTAATTATTTTAAGTGTGAGATGTTATGCTTGAGTGGGAAAGCATTGAAAGAGAAAAAAATTTGAAAAATCAAGGGTTGAAACTGAGAGATCTTACCTTAAAACACTTAGCAAAAGCAAGAAAAGAGGGGAGAAAAAGTAACGCGTCACGTTGAGCGCCAGCGACACTGTTTGGTTTTATGGGCTTTTTAATCTTAGAGTCATTAGTCCCACTTCACTCTTCTAACCCTAATAGGTGCTATTCCTCGCTCAATTCTCATTCCTCTACTTTCTAGCCACCAAAAAGCCTTGATTAGGGTTCCTTACTACTTCCCCCTTTCATCTTTTCTATAAAAATCACCATCTCCAATACTCTTTGCTTCATTCCTTTCACTAAGTTTGGGGTTTTTGTGGTTGTTGTGGCTATTGTGCAAAGAATTCCTAAGTTTCCACTAGCTCTTGTGCATATTTTTGAAACATTTGGAACTCTACTCAAGTAAGCATCTTGCACTTTCAATTTTTAACTCTTGATAGTTTTTTATTCTTGAGGTTTATGCATGATTAGTGGTAGATCTGTTGAATAAACTGTTGTTGGATGGATTATTGATGATTATTGCATTGTGGAAAGTGTGTGTATGGTGCATTTGGCCAACAAAGGTCGTGAGGTTTTTTTCTATATGGCGCTAAGGGCCCACTTAGGGGCGCTCAGTGCCGGTGCGACTGTTTTATGGTGTGTGTTTTGGTGATTCTGGTCATGTGCCAGTACAGCTAAAGGCCCTCTGAATCGCCCTCAACACTAGAGAAAGAGGCTTTTTATGTTGATGGGTGCTTAGATGATAGGATGTTTATGTTGACTAGTGAGGATGTGTTAAAATGCATAGATATTATGGAATACTCATTAGTAGAATATTATGTTTGATTGTGGTGCAAGTATGGCCTCATCATCTGGGTAACGTGTGAAGCACACTACTAATAGAGGACAAAAAAGAAAGGAGCATATCTATTCCAACAAATTCCTCTCACAAATGCATGAAAGGCATTTTCAGACGGTCCAAAACAAGAGACTTTTGATGGAGAGGAGGTGGGACTGATACCTCTCATGGCACCTGAGTTTGAAAGAGAGCTAGGAAGGAGGCAATGGGAGAATGTAGCCTCTTACCCTTCACCGGACAACATAGTTGTGGTGAAGGAGTTTTACTCCAATGCCAAGGGATTTGGAAACAATCATGAGAGTTATAGTAGTTATGTGAGATGGAAAAGAATTCCCTATGATGCTGACACCATCAATAGTTTCCTTGGGTTTGAATGGATTGGAGAGCAATGTCAGTTTGTTCTAGCTATGGATGAGGACATCCATTATGCTGAGGTGGAGTAAACATTATGCATGCCAGGTGGGAGGTTTCAGAGGAACATGAATGAAACACCCATATATGTCTATTATTACTACAAACAGGGCAATATTCCCTTTCTTTGTTCTCAGAGGGCTGAATATTAATTTAGGGGCAAGTCATAGCTCATGAAATAAAACACTATGCCCATTATGTCAGCAACAAGGCACCTTTGGGGTATCCTTCTCTTATCACCCATTTGTGCGAGTTAGCAGGGGTGAATGTCTCACATCCTCGATTTGAAAGACCTAGGAAGGAAATTGATGCGTCATACTATACCCAGTACTGCATGATGAATGAAGCTCAAATACCTATGCCATCACCTCAGACTTCAAGGGTTCGTAGGAGAGTGCCATAGCCGAATCAGTAGGGGCAAGCTTAGGATGTTGCACCATTCCAGGTGAGAGACATGTACATGTCTTTAATGGAGTCTAGGATGGAGGCGTTGTGTAGAGACGAGCAGGCTATAATGATGAATCTGACTTCCGCCTTTCTTAAGAGGAAGTTCATGACTCAGGAAGAATTCTAGGCTTATGTTGCTTGGCCTGCAGATCCAACTCAGGATGGTGGAGGAGTTGGAGCCTCTGGTGCTGCGACTATGGAGGAAGATGAAGAAGAAGAGGAGGAAGAGGAAGATGAAGAGCAAGATGATGAAGATGAGGAGGATGACTCAGATGATAGTCGGGGTTGATTTGTGGAGAGCCTCTACTGATGGATGCTAGATTTGTTGGGAAGCATCTATTGATGGATGCTGGATAAAAATTACTGATGAATGATATCTTAACATGAGTTTTCTTTTTCTTTTACTTTAATTTGTTGAATTGTGGCTTTGAAATATGTACTCAGCTTAATGATATGTTTGGATGGTTTGGCTATAATATGTGTGTGATGAGTAATTTCTATCTTGTGCTACTTTATTGTGTGATTGATGTTGAGATGATGCATGGTCAAGTCTTATAATAGATGGTGGTTGCTCATAGTTTTGTTAAAAATAGATGCATGATGTTAATTGTGATTAATGTGTTGGGTAGGATGTTTATCAAATTGTGGAACTTGAGTTAACCTGTGAGAGGTTGGGCTCCAGAGTTTTTGATTGATTGAATGTTATTACTTTGGAAGCATGATTGATTTTTCCTAAGTTTGTATGATTAAACCACTTGCTTGTTTGTTACAAATGATCAAGACCATGTTTTTCTTTTCCCTTAGAGCCAATGTCTATAGGTGAACCTAACAAAGATCAATGTTTTTCTTTATCCTTTGCACCTTGAGCCTAAATTTGGAAGTTGAAAAACCCTTTTTGAAATCCTTACCTTGAGTTGAGTAGAGTTTGTGTATATGGTAATGAAGAATGGTTCAAGTTTGGGGTGGTGAGAAACCAAAAAGAACTTTGTGAAATTCATGAAAAAGCATTGAGCAAAAGTAAAAATAAAAGAAGAAAGAATGAGCTCAATGTAAGTGAAGATGGAAATAAATTGAAAATTTGGTTTCTCACATAAAAAGTAAAAGAGAAATGAATTGTTCATGTGAATGAATGAATGATGCACTCTCTTAACTCAAGAAACTTTGCTGTCCATAAAATCCAATTTTTCTTCTTAGCCCAGCCACATTACAGGCCTTGAAAATTCCTTGTGATGATAACTTGCTTGTGAGTGTGTTTGTTTATGGTTAAATGAAAGACAAATTTGATTCATGTAACATGGTGATATTAGAGTGCATGAGTGTACCTCATTATACACTTTTGACTCATGTAACATGGAGAGGATTACTTCCATGCATTATAAGATAACATTCTTGCTTGGCTGTTGATCATTCATGAGTTGCATCTGTAGTATGTTGTGATGATATGAGCATCATAGTGAATTTGATTGACCAATGCATCAATATATCTTTACTGAGATTTGTATGATAAGCAGTTGTGGGTGATTACTTGTCTTGGAATAAGGTGTTTGTGATTTGCTGAATCATTAAAGTGTTGTTTAGGCTGAGTTACATTTTGTTTCGCTTGAGGACAAGCAAAGTTTCAAGTTTGGGATTATGATAACGATTGATTTCACCGTTATTTGAGAGTAAATTTTAATCTCAAATGAACCCATTATGACATAGAAACTTGTTTGTGCTCTTAATTTTTGGTTTATTTTGTGAAATAAGAGAGTTGAGGTTACGCTTGAAAATTTTATCACTAAATCTCCTTGGTTTTGTAGGAAATTGGGATGAATTGGAAGAGGAGTTAAGTTGTCAAGAAGTTGGAACTCATAAAGGACAAAAAGAGCACCAGAAGAGAAGGTTGCAAAAGGTCGCACTCACTCTTCGGCGCCCTTTTCATGACCCTCAGCGATGGAGCTTCACAGTCACGCCTGTGCGCCTTTTTTGGGGCGATGAGTGCCATCTTTCCTGCAACGTTTCACGCCTGAGCGCCCTCCATTAGACGTTGAGCGCCATTCTCTCACAAGCACGCCTAAGCGTCCTAAGTAAGGGCACTGAGCGGTGGCAACATTGGCCCATGGCCCAATTCAATCCTATTTAAGGATTAGCTCGACCTAGAGAGGGTATCTCTTGACAAAATTAACACAAATTCAGATTTTGTTCAATTCTCTAGAGGCAGAAGTGGATGATGCGAAAGCTCTCTTCTTTAGTTTTTAGGGTTTTCTATCTTTTTTGTTCCATTGTTCATCTAGTTTCTCTGACGATGGAGAACTAAACATTATTTGTTGTTGGGGGATGATGTAACCATGTGAACTCTCATGTATTTGAATTAATCTTAATTATATATGTTTCTTTCATCAATTGTTAGGGTAATTCTTCTTTACTCAATGCTTGTTATGTTTAACTCATTCATGACATGATGTATGATTTGCGTGAGTACCGGGAGGTATCTTACACTTAATGTTCTGGAGGATTGCTCCCAAAAGTTGTATTGCTTAGGGATGGGGATACGAGTTTTGGTCATCTTAAGCTCCTAATCGTAATGCAGAATTAATTATTAGGGATGCAAGGGATTATGGTCTAGTAATTAAGGATAGGCTTTCTTTGCTGAGGGATCAGGTTTTAAGTAATTTCGAGAGTGATGTTAACAATTGAATGAAGAAGATAAATTGATATATGCATGGGAGTAAACTAGGTGAAATCCAAACCCCAACAACATATTCATCTCATATTCAATATCATCCATCCACATTTGTGTGTTTCTTTCAATGGGTCAAAAGAGCATTCGTATTTACTTTCTTGCTTTGCATTCAAAATTCCAAATTGTTCTTCAAAAGTCTTAATTAGTTAAGTAATTACATGACAGTCTAATGTCGTGAGTCTCTTGGAAAACGATACTCGGTCTTAACATTTTATATTACTTGATACGATTCGGTACACTTGCCGACATCTTAACACATAAGAAAGTAAAATTTGATTTTTTAATTATATTTGTTTGATCACAAAACCAAAACCTAAAATACAGTAACTTTTCCAGAACAAAATATATATTTCCAATTGTTCAATTCAAGCACATAATAAAAAGTTCTAAAATCAAAATAAATAATAAGATGTCTAACTTAAAATTTGTAGTCTAATCAAAGTCTAACCTAAACTTTTAAGTTTAAACATAAGCTAAACAAAACTTAGACAACACCTAATAGAAACCTAATCTCCACGTTGGAGGAGATAACTTGCCCATTGATGTGTTATTTCAGCAATGACCTCCTTTAATATTGGTGATGGATCATCGAACAAATAGTGTTATTATGTAGTGGCATACATAAAACCATAGAATTCAATCATTAGTTATAAGTGCTTACCATTATCCAGTTATCATAAATTCCTGGCTGAATGATAGCTTTGATCTAATACATCATGTAGTACTTACATTCCCATGAGCTAATCTGCTTATTGCACTATAATAAAATAAAGAAAAACTCATCATATAACTTGTAAACAAAATAATTATAATTTAAGAATTCAATCATATCTCACCTTAGGATATATAATTTGAACTTGCTTTTGTATGTTCCTTTGACATAAAATGTTTGTGCCACCTACAACTGTGGTTAAATTGATGACTCATAAGTCATAATTATTATGTACTTATTAGATGATATGAAAGTTGTATCATTACCCTTGTAGTAAGTTCTTCAATTCGTTGTTGGGTTTCTTATGAAGAGAACAAAACCAGACAACTAGGCAATCTTCAGGAATGATCACTATTAGTTGAGACCTACAATGAAGGGCAAATGATTATTTCAATAATTACAATAACTTTGAAAAAAAACAAGAAGCTACATTTGGCAAGCCTGACCCTTCAATAACCAAGTAAAGACGTCTTTGGGAGGTAGCACTGGTGTAGAAAAGACCTTTAATGTCACCCTTTAGACGTCTGACAATCGAATATCCAACGTAAAAATTGCTGTAATTAAAATCACTATTTAGACGTCGGTTGGTGGGGTCCCCGACATCTAAAGAATAATACACGTCAGCACCTACAATTGGACGCCAAAAATAGACGAATGAAAAAAAATTTTAATATATTAATTGGCTTTAGACGTCTAGGTTTAGGGTGCCCGATGTCTAAAACCTATTTAAACTTCTGGGCCAACCATTGGATGCCAATGAGGTAGTCAGAATTCCAAAAGTTACCATTTAGACATCTGATCCCGCCACACCGACGTTTAAAGTCTTATTTAGAAGTCGGCCCCTCCTAACCCGGACGCCAAATGTGTCCACTAAAATTATATTTTAAACCCTTTATGCATCAGCTAAGAGGAGACCTGACTTCTAAACTCATTTAGACGTAGGCTAGGAGGGGGCACGACTTCTAAACGTTTGCTATTACAAAAACCTCGAACGCGGGTTAGTAGTTACACGCACTCAGTGTTCATCATCTTCCTCACGTTTTCTCTCAACGGCCAAAGTTTTGGAGGTTTGTTTTCTCTCTTTTGCACCGCTTAAAATTAGTTTTACTTTGATTACATTACTCACTAATGAATTATCTTCTATTTGAACCGATTATAATGTATTTTCATTGTGTTTTCCGTATGTCCTTGGCCAGCGATTTTGAGCATTTTTTGTTGGCGATTCTTGCGTTTTTTACAATGTACTCCTCCATTTTCCTCCACTGTGTTTTTGAACGGTGCACATACAGACGTCTAATGCATTACAGAGCCAAGATTCGTCCAGGACGTTAAATGTCGGCCTCCCACAATAAGACGTCTATATAGACATCAGACATGTACTATCCGACGTCTATATAGATTTCTGACCTTTACTATCTGACGTCTACATTGACATCTCCCAATAAGACGTCAGTGCAGGATCAGACGTTAAAAGCTTTAAATAACACACGTTAAAAGCTTTTTCTACAGTAGTGTAGACATTTATGTCCGCATGTATTGTTGTATGTTAACCTTTGTGTTCCCAGATTTTTGAATGCCTTGGGGCTCAAGAAATCGATATACATGTTGCCGACTTTGCTCCACAGTTATTGTATCCATATACATAGTACAAAGAATTATAATGTAAATGTTGTAGATTTTTATATGGTAAATATATAGAAGGCATTACTACTTACATGCACTATAGTTGGATGATAGAAATGTTTAACATCTATTCTCCACCAATTAACTCAAATATATCATTGAAGTTAATGTAAATCGGTACCATATTTTCAAATCCAAATACTCTAAATTCCGATTGTACTACTTTTGATTTTCTCTTCAACCTAGGCAACATGGCAATAAGCTTTAACATAGGATCATTTTTCGCTTCTTCCATGTCATCATTATCTTCATGAAGTGTAGGATCTTACACCTGTTTTTGACGTCGGGATAACTAAAATAAATATATGAAACAATTTATATCAAAACTATAACAAATATATATTTTAACAATAAAATAGTTTGTCAATCATTTAACAGAATTTTCGGTCAAATCTTTAATGGTGGGATATGTCGAATTAATTATTATTTAGGTTTTGATTTGGTTGTATAATGGATGACATGGACAAGTCAGAGCATAGTACAATCTTTCCCATTATCTTGTCAAAAGTACAAGAAAATCCTGAAGAAAATCATACGCACCAAATGTGCAACCTCCAATGTTTGTACACATTCCATCTAATTCTATTTAGGATAATGATACTTTAACAACAAATTTGACAAATTTTGACATCGGACATGTGTCGTATCCCTATTGGTACATGTGATAAATGTTTAAAAGAATTGAAAATGAGGTGGAAAACGAAGAGTTAGAGAGTTTTGAAACGCGGGATTCATTTGGAAAAAAGAGAAGGTCATTTACGTGAGAGCATTCTAGAGAATTGTCTTCCCTCCCATCCACCCACAAGCTTCGATCTCCCCACAAGGGTCCCCAACATTGACGGAGTTGGAAGGTCGTCGGAGTGGTGTTGTTCTGCCGTTTTGAGCCTACTTACCCCGAAACTGCCATTCGAGGTGGTTTTTGAAGCTTGTGGCCGTTTGTTTCGGTAATGCATTATTTTTGTTCGGTGGGTTTAAGTTTTTTTTAAAAAATTTGGGTATTTAAGGGTTGTTATATTATTTGGTTGTTTATCGTGGTATGATTAATTGTTGTTTGAAGTTTTGTTAAACATTTTCTCGTTTTTGTTGTTTTTGGGTGCAAAGTTTGAACTTTTTGTGTTTGTGGTAGTAATTGGGTTATTTTGACTTAGGTTTTCTATTATGTTTTGTTTGACAGTAATGGATTGCATGAAAGAAGAAGTTTGTAACAATGTAAGTAAATGTCATGTCTTGAAAATGTAAATGTTTTTTTGAATAATGTTGGTTAATGGTTGTTTTTGCTTAAAATAATTTGTAGTTTCGATTGCGGGCGTGGTGTGACACCAAAGCCATAGTCTAGATTATTGGTATACTAAGAGAAATTGATCAGACACGTATTGGCCAAACTCCATTCAAGTGGTGTGTTCATATGAACATGTCGATTGACTTATGCACTCCTTTGTTGAAGGAAATGGTGACTCATTGGGTTGGCCCCAATGAATGCTTCATTTTGAAACAAAGAATGCTACCTTTTACAGTTATAGATGTTTTAATGCGTCTAGGCATGAGTGTTGGGGGATTATATGTGATATTTGACGATAATGTTTGTGGTGTTGTTTGTGAACAATTTTCTTCAAAATCACTTAGTCCAAAAGTAGTTGTAAATAGGATAAAATTGTTAATACAAAATAATGAGTATGATGTGGATTGTGTATCTCGTTTGTATATTTTAATTTGTCTTATTGTTTTTTACTTTTCTAGAAAATCAAAGGTAGTTAGTAACATGCCTTTTAGAGTATTAAATAACATTGATAGTTTATATCAATATTATTGGGGAAAAATTGTGCATACATTTGTGATTAATAGTTTAAGAAAAGCGTCAATGATGATAAGGGAGCATGAGATAAAGGACTATGTAGGTCTTAGTGGCAATGCTATAGTGTTGTAGGTAACAATTACATTTTATTTGTACTTTTCTGTTTTGAAATTGTAAATTATTTGGTCTTCATTTTGGCGTATTTGTGTTATGTAGCTTTCGGTAGTTGAACATTTGGGTTTAGTGGATGATGAACATTAAATTATGTTCTCTATAATAATAAATTGGCCTTCACTTAAGTTGAGGTCAAAGAAAATAGAAAGTTCTTTTAGAAAAAAGGATGTAAGTTACTTGATATCTTTGTGTACATTTAATTCATATATTTATTGTACATGATTTTGTTTGTTGTTTTTGATTGATTACTTATATTTGGATGTTGATAGATATGTTGGGAGTGGTTCGTGCGCGAGGAGGACCGTGGAAACCGAATGACTCGTGCAGCCCTTCATTTGGATGAAGGGGAAATATCACAAGATGGTGTAGATGAGTTTGGTATGAGTTGGGAAGATCTCGTGATGAAGAGAATAGAAGACAACCAAAGGACAATGGTTAAAATGAATAAGGAGGTAAGAGATTTGACTGTGATGGTTGGTAATGGGAGGCAAGAAAGACAACAACCTTCATATTTTGCTGCTAATGTTCATGGTGAAGCAGATGATGGTGATGTTCATGGTGAAGCAGATGATGCTGATGTTCAAGGTGAAACAGATGATGCTGATGTTCAAGGTGAAGCAGATGATGTTGATGTTCATGTTGAAGTAAATGAGGTAGCCCCATCTTTCCAAACCGTTACCCATACTAATGCAGGTGGTTATTTGGACAAAGAGAAGGATGACGTTGAGGACGTTGAGGATGTTGGACCTTTTTTAGGCATCCTTCCATCGTTGGACTCATATAACGATGTTCCTTTTTTTAAGGTGTATCCCAAATACTTGTACACCTTAGTTACTCTGTATAACCCACATTGGAGGTAATGAATTTAAAAAGTTATTAAAATTTTGTTTCATATTTTTGGGTTAGATGATGACACATCATTACATTTCCCATGTCTTTTGGAAGGACTGTTTTTGAAATTTGCGGTCAAATGTTTAGGGCCCAGGAGTGTTTCTTTTTAGGAGCTAAGAGGCAAGTAGACAACATGGTAATAATGAAATTTGGTGTGGTCATTTTTGTTATGAAATGTTGGTTTTATAGAGGATGTTCTTTGCAACAATTGTCTTCATGTACTTTGAACGAAGGTCCACTGGAGTAGTCAAAAGGATATGTTTTAGTCCATTATACACGTTGGTTAAAATATTTGACATTTTATGTTGTAAACATTGTATATACATGAGATATGAAAGCTAAATTTTTGATTTCATTGTAGAGCCAAGTTCTATTTGACTCAAGAAGGAAAAAGATTAATTATAAATTTTGGATATTGAATGACTACGTGAACTTCTTCCAGTCCGAGATGATTGGATTTCATGACATTGTTAATGATGAATTTGTTAATGCTATTAAATGTCATACAATGTATTTTGAGACAATGTAGATGGTTTTATTATACATTTTTTTCACACATTTAATTGTTTGTAGTTATTTGTCCATCACAACCATTGGTGGTGCTACACTGTGAAGATCCCATCAATGGAAATGTTTGCACTGGACTCTGTTGGGTGCAATAGAAAAGAACATAAAAAGATTGACACTGTAATTCTAAGTGTTGTAATTGATTTGTATTTTGGAAATTAAAGTTGACTTTGGTGTTTTACAGGCCCATAATCTTGAATTGGTTTTTTAGCATTTGTTCAATCGTTACGAAGACAACAAACCGTCCTTGGTGGTCCAACACGTGCACACTCCAATCCAATCGAACTCCTAAGTTTTAAATCATGTTCACTTCGATTATAATATTTGTTAGTTTCATTTAAGTAGCATTACATTCTTTGAATATTAGACTTTGTTTGATGTAGATATCATTGTGGAGTTAATTTTTTGAAATTTATGGAGTTGTGGGATGATGTTGAGAAATATGAAGGCAAAACAATGTCAAATTACACTAGTGTAAGTTATCAAAATATCAAGTAATTTGGACCTTTGATTGAACATGGGCATTTTATTAATATTGTGTGCATTTTTATCTATGCAAGAGGAACTGCAAGAGGTTAGGTAGAAGTTTGTTTGTGATTAGATTTTGGATGTTGACAATGTGCTGAGGAATGAAATGTTGCAAGATTTAGGGTTCTCGTAGATATTGGATAATACTTATTCTTGCAATGTGATTTATGGTTTTTAAAAACTGTTTCAGAATCTATTGATTAGGTCTTAATGTACATATTTTTTGTTACAAATGATTAAAGAAATGTATTCCTAACATTTGTTTGTAATGAAATTTAAAGATAAGAATGATCATTTTGTTATTTTGGTAATCATTATCAGAGGGTTGAATACAACAATAACCATTTTTTTGTGTAGTATGCTTGTAATGCAGTCCCCACGAAATGTATGTCATTATGTGTGTTCAATGTGGTATCTACAGAATTATATGTTGATTAAATGTTGAAAATAAATTTTTGCACTTAAGCACTAAATGGCATGAACTTTGTTGAGCAACATGTCCAAAAATAAATAAATTATGCACTTCAAAATTAATAAAATTTTCAAAGTTGACCTGTTTGTGCAAAACCTTAGCTTAAACTCCCCACTTATTTGGTCTTTGCTATCAATGCAGTTTCTGTACTAAGAGTTTTACAAAGAATGGTTCCTTGGGGATGGACATGAAAATAAATATCAAAATGAATGCCAAAGGATCAATTTTATGTCCATTAAGTGGTAAAGTATAAATTATGCATTTCAAAATCAATGACATTATCAAAAATGACTTGTGTGTGCAAAACCTTACCCCAAACTCCCCACTTATTGGGCCTTTGCTACCAATGCAGTTTCTGCACCATTTATTTTAAAAGGATGGTTCATTGGGGATGAACTTGGATATAATTGTCATAATGAATGTCAAAGAATATATTTTATGCCCATTATGTGGTAACAAATAAATTCTACACTTTAAAATCCTGGTATTTTCAAAGATGACCTGTGTGTACAAAAAACTTAGGCTAAACTCCTTACTTATTTGGCCTTTGCTACCAATGCATTTGTTGCACCATTTATTTTACAAAGAATGGTTCATTGGGGATAAACTTGGATATAATTTTCATAATGAATGCCAAAGGATCAATTTAATGTTCATTAAGTGGTAAAAAATAAATTATGTACTTCAAAATCAATGACATTTTCAAAGATGATCTGTGTGTGCAAAACCTTAGCCTCAACTCCCCACTTATTAGGCCTTTGTTGCCAATGTAGTTTCTGCACCATTTATTTTAAAAAGAATGGTTCGTTAGGGATGGACTTGGATATAATTGTCATAATGAATGCCAAATGATGAATTTTATGTCCACTAAGTGGTAAAAACTAAATTATGCACTTTAAAATCAATGGCATTTTCAAAGATGATTATGTGTGCAAAACCTTAGCCTAAACTCCCTACTTATTTGGCTTTTGCTACCAATGCAGTTTCTACACCATGAGTTTTACAAAGAATGGTTTCTCGGGGATGGTCGTCGATATAAAGGTCATAATGAATGTCAGGACATCAATTGTATGTCCACTAAGTGGTAGAAAATAAATTTTTTACTTTAAAATCAATGAAATTTTCAAAGATGACCTGTTTGTTCAAAACCTTAGCCTAAAGTCCCTACTTATTTGGCCTTTGCTAAAATTGCAGTTTCTACACCATGAGTTTTACAAACAATGGTTCGTTAAGGATGAACTTGGATATAATTGTCATAATGAATGCCAGAGGATCAATTTTATGTCCACTAAGTGGTAAAAAACTAAATTTTGCACTTCAAAATCAATGGCTTTTTCAAAGATGACCTGTGTGTGCAAAACCTTAGCCTAAACTCTTCACTTATTTGGCCTTTACTACCAATGCAGTTTCTGCACCACGAGTTTTACAAAGAGTGGTTCCTTAGGGATGGACTTCGATATAAATGTCAAAATGAATATTAGAACATGAATTGTATGCCCACTAAGTGGTAAAAAATAAATTATACATTTCAAAGTCAATGGCATTTTCAAATATTACTTGTGTGTCCAAAATATTTTCCTAAAATCCCTACTTATTTGGCTTTTGCTACCAATATAGTTTGTGGACCATGACTTCGACAAATATTTGATTGATTGTGATGATAAATAATAACTTCTTCCACTAATGTCACATAAGGATATCAAAGTACATCAAAATATTAAAGGACTTATACAACGATATTATATAGTAATTGTTGCACAATACTACAAAAACAAAATGTCCATCAATATAGAAAATAATATTGATTAGTCTTTCCTTGCAGCCGAACATGGAACAATGGATGTGTTTGAATGTTTACAAACAAAAGGTTGGCGTATGGAATCAACAAATTTGCTTAATATTTGCTCTAATTTGTTGTCTATAAGCGGGTCGAGTAGAATGACCGGTATAGAAGAAGAGTATTTTACGTTTGTTGTTGTCATAGCGTTCTCGTCTTTTGAAAATTCTTTGACGTCAATGTCGTTTACATGAAGTTCGTGGGAGGGATGCACAAATTTGACAAGTATTTGCTGAATTTTGTTGTTGTCTACCACTGAGTTTGGTAGAATGATCGCTTTGGAGGATGTATTAAGTACGTCCATTGTTGCCATTGCGTTCAACCGATCTAAACATCCTTTGAGCTTAATGTTATTGAGATAAAGTTCCTCCTATGGATCCATTGGGGGATGCTGAAACCAAAGGAAGGAAACGTGGATGAAAAGGAAGTTCAATGTTAATAATGTCCCTAACAACAAACAAACAAGTATTTTATAGTGAAGAATGACAATACATGGACTTAAATTCTCATGGTCGTCAATGATGGTCAACTTAAAAGGCATTAATGGTGGTTGTCCATGAATAATGTGCATTACTTTGTTGTGTAATTAATGTTGTTTGGTTTGCATTGTCAACCACCCCAACCATATTAAAAGCCACGACCATAATTTCATTAATTATGGTGCAACCATAATGTGCAATACTGCTTCAAACATAGTGAAGTTATAGTGAATGATTTGTTGTAATGGTTGTCACATAATACATTAATTTATTTTTTCGTCTAGACACCAAATTTGTTAACTTAAAATCTTGCCTTCAATGGTTTTCAAAATACGGAGTTCATTAGGTTACAAAAGATGACTAATAATAATGCTAACTAATGAAGCCAATAAATAGATAACATTTTTGTTGAGACGATCATTAATCTTCCATTAGGGTTGTGGTTGCATTAGTGGAGGCTGAAGTAGTAGGCTTTTTGGATGGACCAACAACTTTTATGATGTTGTTGTAGTAGGCAGATGGATGGGATGCAATGTTCGGTCTTGAGGAAGCCCTCAATAGTTTTTCAGTTGTAGGACCTATGTCAGCTTTGAAAACCTACATATTGGTAAACAAAATTTTTACTTACGTGCCACATACCTAAGACACAGACAATTAATGAATTTGTTTGCTTTAACAACTATTACCTTTACAACGTTGCGGACGGTTATGTTCAAATAGTAAGTTCTTCCAAAAGGACTGAATGAAACAACCTGTGCATATACACATGAATAAGATATTAATCCATGGATACATTAAGGTACTGCATGGTGAGTAACACTTTATAATTATAAGATAAAGTTGGTTTACAGTTTGCAATAACAACACATCACCAACTCCTACAACCGGATCAAACATGAGATGCAAAAGGACTTTCCTATGCAATGAAGCAAACACTGTCACACTTGGGTCCTGCTTAAAGGAATAATGAAAAAGTTAAGTGAAAATGTTGTGGGTTATTTGATGGACATAAGTTTTAACTTAACAGAAATTTTCATGACACCCAATCCATTTGGCTTCAACTCTTTAACAATGCATGCAACAAATGGAAGGACAACCATTAACTTTACGCATTGCAGTTGTGTCACGTTCTCAATGTTTCCATTTTCGACAAGTTCTGAACAAAAAAATTATATCATTGTTATTCAACACATTCAATATTTGGAGTATAAACTTTTCAAACAACAATGAAAACTTGATTGTGGTGTTTAATGAACATTTATGCCCATATCCAAGGATTTGATTTAAAATCCCGATCATATGTTGCCTTTGCTATATCATTAACAAACTCCTCCGTAGTCTAGGGTTGATCTAGCTGTCTGTTAAGCATGGCCGCTTGTACATTTCTAGTAGGTCCTGGTATCAACGTTGCACTAGAGTTGCACTTTTCTAAAAGGCTTTCATATCACTATGGTCTACATCAACTCCCCATGCTTCCAAACAGCGTAGTTAGCAATGGAAAATGTTATCAAAGGACAAAGGAATAACAAAGAAGAGAAATATTAAAGTCATATGTCAATGCTAAGTGATTGTAGATGACGTTTAGTTCAAGTTGATGGGTTATGTGAATGAGAAATTGAAAAGTGTAATTTATAAATGACAATAATAATATAAATATGAGGAAAAATGACAAAAGGACCCTTGAAAGGCATTTATATGTATTTAGGTTTAATGCCTTGGTAGGTCTCTATTTTTGTGTGTAATCTCGAATAGGTCCCCTTTCTTTTCGGCGTATCAATTGGGTCCTTGTTTTTTGTAAAATTGGATAAATGACCGTTTAAGTATGGGTTACGTGGCATGGTCAGTGTATTCACTAAGCACACGTGGTGATGGAAGAAAAATCCAGCTGATTCTGGTGTAAGATGGAATCAACAGAACTTCTTCTAGGAGCTTCTGGAATTTGAACTGGAAAGAAGGATGAGCATCATTTGGTTGCAGCGGAAAGAGATGAATTATGATGATGATGACCAGAGGAAGAATGGATGATTCGGTGATGAGAACTGATGAAGCTGTGATGGAGAAAATGGAATGAAGGCAGAGATTTGGGTGTTGAAATGTGATGCGGATTGGTGGAGATTTGCTATTAATGGAGCCTAGCTAGGGAGAGAGGCTAGAGGAAACTCTCAAGCTCTCTCTCGGTGACCTTCAACAAGAAGAAAGTTCTGGACAGCATCAACAGAAAACAATTCTTCATTCAAATCAAAGGTGTCGTTACAAGCAATGGAGCAAGGTATTTAAAGGAGAAACAAAGCTCCTGGTTCATGCCTACACTTAGCTACGTTAGCTATGATGCAAGGGCCAGCTGTGCAAGTGGAAAGAAAATGTGAGTGGCTACGTGGCCTATCAAACAAGAAGCTGTTGAAGAAACGTGAGTGGCAACTGGTGCATTTGTTGACGCTGGGCGCAAACCCTCATCTGCTGAGCACTAGGCTTTCTTCAACTTCAACCAAGCTGCTGGTTGGAATGTAACTCATGTGGGCTTCCAAAGCAGCATACTATGGATCCAAGTGAAGATTCCAACATTCCTCTAAGTGAAGATTTGGCTTGCTTCTTCATTCTTGATGTTTCCTTTCTTCTTGATTTATCATGTTTCTTGGCTAGTTGATCCATGATCTCCTAGCTTTATTAGACCCTACAAAACACATATAAACATATTAAAGAGAATCCTACTAAGACTTTAGAGAAAGAAAATTAAGAAAGAGTCTTTAACAGTCCTTCTTCACTTCCCTTTCTTAGCCTTAGCTTAAGTTGACACTCCTTTGAATGGACTGCCCTAAATGGGTTTCCATCACGTGGTATTAAACAACCTTGACACATCATCATCTCCTCCAAACACATCATCATCTCCTCCAAACAGTAGACCTTAATTTCATCATTTCACCATGTTGCGCCGACGCAAGGCCGTCACTGCTGAAAAGTTGATGTCGTAGAGTCGTGTAGCCACACTCCACGGCCAATTCCCATGGAGGCCCGAGAGGAGATCGCGATGAAGATAACCAACTGCGATGGAGGTTGAAGCTTTGTGCGTCTATGGAGTTTGCAATTTCTACTGAAATTGATTTAGGGTTCCCTGTTGTTTTTGGTTTTTCTGCATTTCAGGTTGATGATGAAGACACGAGAATGGAGATGCTTCCATGGTTGGCGTCCTTCCCTCGCGGGGTAATTTAAACAACTCTGCTGCGGCATGAAAAGGAAGCTCTAGGTGGCGGTGCGAAGAAGATGGAACTCGCGAGATTGTGGGTTTTCCCTATTTCTATTTTGGAATTCTTCTTCTCTACAGGTTGCGCGAAGGATATGCCTGAGGATGATGGTGGCAGGCCGTGGAGTGTGGCTGCGTTGAAGGTTACTCAAATGGTGATTGGTCGTGGAGTGTGGTTGCGCGACTCTACTGCGATAGCTTTTCGATAGTGGTGCAGCGGCATGACATGGTAATATGATGAAATTTGGGTTTCTACTGTTTGGAGGAGATGATGATGTGTCAAGGGTGTTAACGACCACGTCATTTAAAACTATACTATCAACATGCCGCGTAAGATACTCCTTAACTACGTCTTCTCAAATAGGCGAAAAGTCGCTATTTGATTCAATTTTACAAAAATAAAGACCCAATTGAGACGCAAAAAAAAGGACCTATTTGAGATTCTGAACAAAAATAGGGACCTACAAAGATATTAAACCATGTATTTATGATAGTGAAACATGTAACATACAACAAAGAAATAATATAATAATATAATATTGTTGTCAAATCACGTATGTTACACTTTATTGCCTTTCCCATGCAATTAAGGCTATTCCATTATTAATTTTCCGCCAAAGTCAACCACTCATTTAATGCACTGAAAAGGTAAAAGAAGGTGAGTTTTTTCATCCCATTACTGAAATTTTTCATTCCATTACTGAGTGTGGACGAACGCAACACCTTGCAGCTTGGACGTTGGGAACTTATTGAAGAGCATTTAATGCCCAAGAGCTTGGAGGTTGGAGCTTCCAACCATCTCCAACACCATTTCTTTCAGCGGTTCTTAAATCACCTTCTATCTTGGTAATGTACTGATTCACTCATTTAAAATGTTTTGTGTTTTAATGTACATTTATATGTTCTGTTCTTTGTATTAAATAATTTATATTTTTTGAATACATTTTTTTAACCTCCAAGTATACCATAAATTTGGTTAAGTTATTTTACCTTTAGGTTTATTATTTTGATCCATATATAATTGTTAGATACATTTTGTTTCTTAATTATTTGACTGTGTTGATATATTGTAGTGTCATATACAAATCAACTCGTATGAATACAATTACTATGTTATGCAATGAATAACAATTATTTTTCATACTCATATTACAAGTGATTGGAAAACAATAATAAGTTAATTGAATCAAATACTCTACAACTTTAACATTTTATCTAATTGAAATTATTATCTTTTATTCATTGAACAATCTCACATCAATGTATGAGTCAATAATATATATGTAAGGAAATTTATGCAAAATTTATTCTAAAAATGTATAATAATAAGTACGTAATTAGGATGTGAAACATGTACTTCCACTACAAAAATAATGTATTTTTGGGGAGGTTACTTTCCGGGGGTTTTGAAAACCTCAAGTAATTTTCGACGGTTTATGTTAAAACCGCATCTATGTTTTTTATTTAATTTATTTTTTATGAATATTTTCTCAGCCCTCTTTCTTCCTTTACATGAGCCTTCTTCACGTCTCTCAGTCTATGAACTTATTTTCCCCAACCCTACTTCTTTTTCGCGTCGTTTATCTACGTTTCTTGGATTTCAGTTCGCATCTTAAAGGTTTATCTTTGCGTCTCGAACGTTGTTCTTCACGTTTTTGGACTTCAAACAAGGTGTAGAGTTCTCGCGCAAGGAGCATGACAAAAGAGGAGGTTTGGATTTGATTTTGGTACATAGGAAACACAAGTTTCGGCGGACAGGCGCAACCTCCATCCTCACCGCGTGGTGGATACCACAATGGTGATGTCTTCGCGACATGGGGATGAGTTTCGCCAGATAGGGTTCGAATCGTGATCTTTTTTTTCGATTCTTGTGATTTGGGGATTAGGGTTTTGAAGGAGGTTTTGAAAATTCGTGTTTTCTATAATTTATGAAAACTGGTGAACCTTATCATTCTTCTAACCTGAACTTGTGGACTGGTAGAACTTGAAAATTTCTTATATCTTCACGATCCTTTGAGATTGATGATTACCATGGTTTTGACATGGTTCCCTTGGCATATCTGTAAGTAAAGCCTGTGGCCATTAAAATGGTTTTCTTTTCTAGTCTTAGTGTACACCTTTATTTTCTATTTGTTACATTTAACTTCGCTGCAACTCGAATTTGTAACGGGTTTTAAGCGCGATAATTTTTACACTAGATTCCATCATAAAATAGGTGCAGAGGATGTGCATTTCACTACTATGTCCTCTTATTATCAATCAGGTAGTGATGTTGATGGTAGTAATAATGATGAGGGCATTGTTAAGGAAGAAGTAGCATTGGCTCAAAATTCCTCTAGGGATATGACTGTGTCAATTGATGCTAATGTTGGGTTTTGGAGAGTTCTTCAGTTAATGAAGATGACACTTCTATGTTGGAGATTATTACGATAAAAGATGTCAGTAGTGAAACTATGGTGAGAATTTTCCTTTTAGTTATATGATTTTTCTTCCATGAGTTAGTGATTAGTCGCCTATTGTCATAGAAACGACCTCATAGTACTATGCTTATCTATTTTTTTTAATTTCTTATATATTAGCTCATTCATCTTCTACCAGATTAATTATATTATTTTTGTATGCATGGGCTTTACAGGGAAACTAAAATGAAGTTGATGTAGGGTGTGCAAACGATGGGAGGTGGGAAGGTTTGGGAAGCAGTGGTTGGATATCCAAGGAAACTTTAGGTTCTATTATGTTGGCATTCTTTATTTTCTTCGCAATTATTTTTTTGGCTAAACATTTTGGAGTAGGAGTTCTTGAAAACATTTTCCTACTTTGATATTGGGAATATATTACTGAAACTTGAAAATTATATCGAATTCATTAATTTCATATTGTTGTATATAGTAAACCAACATGTCAATTTGTTTGTTCATCTACAATGATGAAGGGTGTAGATACTATTTCCAAGGATTATAGAAGTTTTGAATTGAGAAACCGAGAAAGGGATTGAGGTTTGCGGTTTTAATTATTTTTATCGGAATGATAACTTCATGCTTTTTGTTCTTATTTCATGGTGAACCAGACCAAGAAAGCTAGAAAGGAACCATCCTTGGAAAGAAAATAAATGATGCAGCTAATAGTTAATTTTTCTGATTTTTTCTGAATTGTGATCGTTTGTAGTGAATGCGTTTAGTTTTTATAGCATTTATTTTGAAATGATTCCATGGATTCTTTAGAAAGGTTATGTCCGTTTGTTTTTGGTTTCAAAAAATCATTATGATTGTTTTTATTTATTTATTTCATTTTAAGGAGAACTATAACACTACAAGAAAAAGAAAAATTATCTACTGATATTTATATATTGATTTTGATTCGTATGTAACACTGATATTACATACGGATTTTACATACGGATCATAAAAAATAAGTTACATACGGATTTTATCTACTGACATTTCCGTATGTAAAATTCGTATATAATGTTAGCACGTTTAGGCGGGAACTTTATCTAAGGATATTATTCGTATATAACCATTTAAAATTCGTATGTAATTTGGAAATACATTATCTACTGATATTATATACGAAATGTTAAAATAAATTACTAAAAATTAATAAAAAGTAAAACTTAAAATGTAGGTTTTGGTTGTTTTGTGCTTGGACATTTTCATTTGCCTCCGTGGTTAAAAAGCCCTAGGGTTTTAGGAAGGAGAGCAAGGAGTGTGACGACGACACCATCCACCTCTACGACCTCTTCGCTGCCTCTTCCCTCGGTTCCCTCAACCAACACTCTGACTCTATCACCGCCCTCTCCTTTTACGCCCTTCTCAATCTTCCTTTTCCTTGCAACCTCATCTTCGCCGATCTTACCACGCTCTTCGTCCACCGAAACGTCGCTATCAATGACCTCGCTCTGCACCCGTCCGATGAGTGCGTCCTCACCGTTGCTCGTGACAACTACCTCACTATCTTTAACCTCATCCGCGACACTCACAACTACTGCTTGCACCTCGACAAGGAATTGTGCTTCTTCAAATTCTTCGAATTGGAATGATCCAAGCCCGTTTTCTGCGCTGCTCCTGTTAGGATATGTGCTTCTTCAAATTCTTTCTCTATTTTCTCGAATTATCATCGAATATCAAGTTGGTTATTGTTATTTTCTCTATTTATTTTGGTGGTGCTGATTTGTCTTGTATGTTTAAAAACTCTAGGGTTTAGGTACCATTTGATTTGATGAAGAAAGTTTGGTATATTGTCACTTGTTAAGTTTTTCGGGCGCATAATACTTGTTAAGTTTTATGGGATTCTTGTGGTGCATTTTTAGGAGATCTACATTTTGCTACCGATGTTGCGTTTAGGGAAGATTAAGAGGGCTTTTAAGGTATGTTTTGTTTTATGCGTTTGTGATTGAGAATATTATTGAATGAATCACAAATGCAAGAATGTTTCTTGTTTTGTTCTATTCTAATTCTTAAATGCAAATGGTATGTATAGAGTGATGATGAGGATGTATAAGATGTGGATATGTAAACTAATCCAATCTATAACAATACCTAAAATGTGAAGAGAAACAAACTCTACGAACATGTTTGATGAAATTCGTAGGAGAAGCTTAAATGCACTCTAGGTTTTTGATGAAATGATTGTACGAATGTTCATGGAATTATGTAATGGGGAGAGATTGGTTTGTATCAATTTCTATTTTGAAGGTTACTGCTTCACCATGGCAGCCACCCATTTGTACATATTAAGCTTATTTAAACTATTTTATGTGCCTGACCCTTGTCACAAGTTGTGTTTTTTTACACTTTGATCTATTGTGGTTCTCATCCACATCAGGGTCAGTGTAACTTATAAGCAAGGAATCAAGTTATACATAATTAATTCAAGATTGAATTAGAAGCAAAGGTTGTGTCGAGATTGATGACAAATTTATGATCACCAAAATATAATTTCACAAACTTGTTGAACAATCGGCAAGTATGACCGAATCGTTTCAAGTAATAAACTCGGTAAGACCAAGTATCGTTCTCCCAAAGGACTCACGGCCTAGTTTAGTTATGTGATTTGTTGATTAGCTAAGACTTAAGAACAAAATAATTGGATTTTACTATGCAAAAGACAAAAATAAACATGTATGCATGAGGTTGATCAATGGCCAAACAAAATACAAACACTTTCAATGAAATATATGGATGAATATGTTGCTGGGGATCAATTTCATCTTATCCACTCTCATATATTTTAGGAATTCAACATTCAATTCATCATTGTTAATGCCACTCTCTAAATTACCTTGTCAAGAAGGCCTATCCCTAATTACGAGTTCATACAATTCCTAGCATTTCTAATAATTAGTTCTTTTAGCACAGGAGCTTAACGACAACCAATATACTATTAGGAGTAATTCCCCGGATCTAGACTTCCCCGTACGTTCCCGTATCGACAAAATCAATAATCATGCATTGAATGAGTTAAACAAAGCAAGCATTGAGCAAAGAGGAAAAACCCTAACTAATGATGAAAGAAAGCATAGGTCTTAGATTAAGATGTAAGCACAAATTCCATATATGAGAGCTTCAAAAGATTACATTGATTCCCCAACAAACATACAAGGTTTAGTTCACCATATTCATGGTGAACCTAGATGAACAATAATGAAAGAATGAAGGATAAACCCCTAGAAAGGTGAAAAGGTAGCCTGAGCATCCAAGATCCTCCTTCAAAGGGGTGGAAGAGAGAGTGTTTGCTTCGTTTCTGCCAAAGATACAAACCCTAGGACGTCCTAAAGCTTATATACTATTCTAAAATTATAGAAAATTTAGGCCCAAGCCCATAAGTGTGCCGCTCAGCGGTAAAGTGCCGCTCAGCGGTAAGTGCATGAGTAGTTTCTTCCCCTCAGTGGCCATTTTGCCCCTCAGCGGTTTCAACGTGAACTCCTGAGTGCCGCTCAGCGGTAAACTGCCGCTGAGCGGCAGTTGCGGCTTCTCCTTTTGCACTTTTTGATGTCTTTTCTGATTTCATCTCTCTCCTTCTTGACTTCTTTCACTAAATTCACCTTAAAACCTGCACAAAAACACTGAAATCAAGCATAAACCTGTCCAGCTCTCTTATTTCTGAAAATATGAATAAAAGCATATTTCAAGCTAGTTTCTAAGTATAAAGGTTGCTTTTAGTGTCAATTTTAAGCATGAAAATAACAGTTTTTCAACTGTTATCAGAGATGCAGAAGTGAATTGGAAACATGTTTCAATAGTGGAAGGGAGGATTTTAATTGTTTGGAGTGTGTCTATAGCAGGGCGAGGCATTCTGTCATGTTGCCTTGTGCACATTCTGTCATGTAGCCTTATACTTTTAGTTTAGAGTGTGACTATAGCAGGGATAGGCACTTTTTAAGTTTGAACTTTGCTTCAACTTTTGCTCTTATTTGATGAAGATTTTCTAGAGTTTGTGACCCTATATTCTAGCTGCTAGCCTCGTAGTATATATAGAAAAAGGGATTTTGTTGTTGTTATGATGGGTTGGTATCTCGTATTTGTTTTGTTTCTTTGGTTCAGCTTTTAGTTAGTTAAGATATGGTGGATAAAATGAAAACACTTCCTAAATTGAATTGAAAGCAAGTTGTGATAAAGAGTGTGAGAACTGAAGAGAGTTAGGATCTGATAAATAGTAATGAAACACTTATTGATTTAGGAGTTAGGACTCATTATTAAGTAGAATTATAGAAGTAATCTTATAGGATTTCATACGTTTTTAAGTTGGCTTAAATTATCATTAATTTTTCTCCTTCCATTCATTGTGATTAATCTTACACAGGAAAGCTCTGAGTATGGCTTAGTGAAACATTCTTATGCAAGTAGGGAAAAGTAAAACAAAGAATAACATTCATTTTTAGTAGCACATTGTTATAATCCATCTCCCAATATTGTTTCTAATTGCAGGCAGATGTTTATTACAGTGGCACAGTTGACTATAGAGAATTCATAGCTGCAACATTGCTTCAAACAAAGTTCAAAGAGAAGATCATTTAGTTGCAACTTTTTCATTTTTTGATAGAAGTGGAAGCGGATACATCACTCAAGATGAGCTTCAAAAAGCCTGTGAAGAATTTGTTATTGAGAATTGATAACGGTTGAAAAACCGTTATTTTTATGCTTAAATTTGATACCAAAAGCAACCTTTAAGACTTAGAAACTAGCTTGAATTCATATTTTTTCTTTAGTTTTGAGAATAAGAGAGTTGAAAGTGAATTTAATGGTTTTGTGCAAGATTCCCTTGATTTTGTAGGCTAATTGAATGATTTGAAAGAAGAATTGAAATACCGAATGATTGGAGTGCTGAAAAGTCAACCAGAAACCAGAAAAGTCAACCAGTCAACCAGAAAAGTCAACCAGTCAACCAGAAAAGTCAACCAGTCAACCAGAATGCTGAAAAACCAACCAGAACGCAGAAAACGTATGACCGAGTGGCGCTGAGCGGAAAAATACCGCTGAGCGGCACTTTTCGGGTGCTGAAATCACCGCTGAGGGGCAAAACAGCAGCTGGGGGGCAAAATGGATCATGCGCTAGTACCGCTCAGCGGTAAAATACCGCTGAGCGGCATTCTAAGTGGGCTTGGACCGGTTTTCTTTTGTTTTTATGGGCTTGAACTTGTTTTATTTTATTTTTATGCCCTATTTAAGGACTTGCACGTCCTAGGGTTTGTATCTTTGGCAGAAACGAGGCAAACACTCTCTCTTCCACCCCTTTGAAGGAGGATCTTGGATGCTCAGGCTACCTCTTCACCTTTTTAGGGTTTATTCTTTCATTCTTTCATTATTGTTCATCTAGGTTCACCATGAATATGGTGAACTAAACTCTGTATGTTTGTTGGGGAATCAATGTAATCTCTTGAAGCTCTCATATATGAAATTTATGCTTGCATCTTAATCTAAGATTTATGCTTTCTTTCATCATTAGTTAGGGTTTTTCCTCTTTGCTTAATGCTTGCATTGTTTAACTCATTCGATGCATGATTATTGGTTTTGTCGATACGGGCACTGATGAGAGGGTCGCACCTCCCACAAAAGTTGTGCATAAAATTAATGCAGTACAGTTACTAAGAAGTGACTCCTAGGTCGTCTCTCAAGGACCAATTTGGGTTCAGTCTCAGATCAAACACGTAGTGGGGGGGGGGGGTTTTGTGAAAGTTTGTGAATGCGGATGAACTAAATTAAAACTTGAAAATCGAACACAACCGAATATAATTGAAAGCATTAAAGTGCATGAAAACTTTTAAAGAAAACAATACAATAGATAAATATTCAAACACAATTCACCATCAAGAAGAAGAAAATCAATTCAACATATAACGTAAACCATTCTTAGGCAAAGGAATGAAAGAAATTAAATCTTTTCTACCACTAACCGTGACCCATGTGCATCCCTTAAGTCAAAGGTAAATTGGAATTGCATCTACAATGCAATCCGTGCCTCCATGTGGGTGTCACATGTGCATGCTACAATGAAATAAGAATTAAAGAGAGGCATTCTCTTTCTTCCAGTAACCAATACGGTGCTTTCCAAAGCAATCACAAAACTTCATCTATTTCCCTCACACGTTCACGCGCACACCACACAGCTCCTAGAAATGCTTGCTTGAGTGCTTCCAGCTTGTGACACCTCTGCTTCCACCACGTTCCAGCCAAGCCGTGAATTCTAAAATGAAATAAAGAAATCTCCACTTTTTGAATCAGCGTGCACACTTCAAAGCCAAATTGAATGCGCCTCCCTCCTTGCTTCCAACTCATTCCATGCACACCATTCTCTCTCTCGGTTGCAGCTGAGACAACACATCACCGCTTGAATCAAATCACCAAATAATGAAGCACTATTTCACTTCTACTGCACCGCTGCATACGCTTCATTCTCCATCCAGCTGCCCATTCCTTTTCCAAAAAAAATCTCTCCAAACCGTGACAGCTCCACTCCTCCGCGCACTCTACTGCTCCATGTGCGTGCAGCGTGACAGCACTCTCAACGTGCTTCTACTTCTTCCAGCTCCGACACATCACCAATCCCGTGAATCTCCGCATCCTCCAAGGCATGTGCTTCCTTCTTTTCCAGTTAACAAAAATGTTCCAAGGAAAACCAAGTGAAGGTGGCAGCTCCCTATTATGACGTGTGTCTCCTTTCAGCAAAATGAATAAGCCTCCTCATTCCTTCTACCGTGCAGCAGCCATGCTCCTACAACTCAATCACCATGTGTGCCTCATTTACTGGACGTGGCATTGATGGACCGAAAGTCTCCTCCAAATATTTCATGAACCAAAATGAAATTAAATGGCAATTTGAAAACGTAACAGCGTTGGAATCAAGAGAACAAAGGAGTATTCAATGCAACAGTGTTGAATCTTTTTTTTTTCATTCAATGATAATCTCCCAAAATAAAACGTTCCAAACTCTCCCCATTTTCTATGACCGAATATTTTTGAAAAATCCAAATCCTTTCCTCCGGTGGAAAAACAGCGTTCTCCGAAAAAAAACCAAGGTCTCGAAGAGAAAATGAAAGAGTCCGTGTCAAGTGGCGGCTAGGTCATTTCCAAGAGCCATGGGTCACCTTTAATAAGGGTGGGGTCCACACAAAAGAAAAACCCTAGGTCTAAATCACTAACTTCTAATTTTTGGGTCTACTCTAATTTACCAAAAGTTGACCCAAAATATAAGAGTTGATACAGAAATTTTAAACTACTGAATTACAATTTAATCAATTCAAAAATGTCTGTCTGGAGAGTCTTGAATTTATTTGGCATTCTTCCTGATGTCCCAAAATGTATTTCCGAAATTTTCCTGCATTTCAAAATTGCACTTAATCAGCTCAGAAAATCCAAATTAGCACAATTACAAATTTCCGACCAAATTAAGCGGAATTCGGAAAACTGGGAAATAACAAACAATTAAACACAATTCCCTGGTTTATTTAAGTGCAATAAACTAAATCTAATTCAAGAAATAACGACTCATCAAAATAGACCACACTTAGTCTTTTGCACTCCTGGGCAAAACCAAAACGAAAACCAGGGAACTACTCAAACATCAGGAAGCTGACACAGACTCGACAAACAAACAACAAAGACTCCAAAACAGAAACACAGTTGCACAGTTCTCACGAAATCTGGACAGTAAAAGGTATAGGCAGAATCCAACACAGAGTCAACAAAAGCAGATACTCAAAGAATCATCCAAACAATTCAATACAAGGAAAGCAGTCAATCAGTTCAAGAGATGAATCAACAGCAACAGAGCCTCACAGATGCACACAATCAGTGTTTCTCTCAAGTGTTTAAGGTAAATCAATGTCACTCAATGCACTCAAGAAAGCAAACAACAACAGACTTGGCAAGCCTCTAATATCAACACTCAAACACATATGCATGTTCAAATCAAAAGGACTTTTCATGGTTGTAATGGGGCCAAGGACAAGGGAGGATATATCTGGATATGAAGCTACAAACCATAAGAAACAGAGGAGCAATGGGGAACAAGTGTAAACACATTCAAACACACCCACAACCTCTAATTCCATCCTCTTCTTGACTCCATTATTCACAATTATTCACATTTTTTTTTCACTATTTTTCTGCTTTCTTTTTTTTCCATCCTGTCTCTTTTCTTTTCTCTCTTTTCAAAACAAAACTGTAAAAGACAAGATACACATATATTTACCAAAGCAAAACAAGAAGAGGAACCAACTAGCCAGCTCATCAGGAACCCCCAAGAGACCACACTTGTTCCTAAAACACTTCCAAAGCTCCAAAATTCCCTAAGGTTAAGGTAATCATGGTTTTTCACTGAGGGCTAGTGTATGAGCTTCAAAACAAGGAAATGGTGGAAAGTATAGGCTCAAAATGCGTTATCAAAGAATTAAAACAAGGTAAGCTTATTTGGCTAGAGAGGCTCAATAACAAAATTGCCTTTATCACTTCCAAACATGCATATCAATCAAGAATTATCAACAAGAGTTAAGCCAAGGCATATGTGCAAGCAATCAAGAGACATATCACACACAAGAAAGAACATAAAATGGCTCAAATTCTCACACAGGGCATTTGTGTCACAATCAATTCAACTCTCAAACATCATGATCATCTTCCAAGCAAAGAAAAGGAAGGAATCCAACATCTCAGAGTATCAATGAAGTGAAGGAAAACTGACAACCTAACCACAATCCGAAATTTACGAAAAGCATGCAAAACTGTACACAAGACACAACAAAGTACATAAAAACCAAAACATGAACAAAGAAACAACCTCCCCTAATAGACCACACTTAAACGACACAATGTCCTCAGTGTGTCACAATCAGTAGATCAAACAATCAGAATAATCATCAGATATCGACAAAGTGCAATAAAAGTGAGGAGGGAAGGAGAAAAGAAACTCCCTGAGTCAGATGGGAGGATAGGTGGGGTGGACCAAAGACATCTCCTCCACCACTACATCCACTAAAGAAGGGTTGCTGAGGAAAGGCTTCAGTCTATGACCGTTCACCTTGAAGCTTTTAGCTGTAGATGGACCTTGGATCTCTACTGCACCATAAGGATAAACATTAGTCACAACAAAAGGTCCAGTCCATTTTGATCTCAACTTACCACCCATGAGGCCGAGTCTAGAGTTATACAACAAAACCTGTTGGCCAACCTCGAAGTCCTTTCTAACAATAGAACTATCATGGAACTTCTTTGTCCTTTCCTTGTAGAACTTCGAGTTCTCATATGCCTCCAATCGGATCTCATCCAATTCATTCAGTTGCAACTTTCTTTCCTCTCCAGCTTGGTCCATGGAGAAGTTGCAAATCTTCACAGCCCAATATGCCCGATGCTCAATCTCGACCGGTAGGTGACATGCTTTTCCGAAGACAACCCGGTAGGGAGACATCCCTATCGGTGCTTTGTAAGCTGTCCTGTGAGCCCAAAGAGCATCGTCCAACCTATTGCTCCAATCTTTCCTGTTGGGCTGGACAATCTTCTCCAAAATCCTCTTAATCTCCCTGTTGGAGATCTCAGCCTGCCCATTTGTTTGGGGGTGGTAAGGTGTAGAAACTCTGTGCGTCACCCCATATTTCTTGAGCAAAGCTTGCATGGATCTGTTGCAAAAATGGGTTCCTTGATCACTAACAATTGCTCTAGGCACTCCAAACCTGCAAAAGAGGTGAGATCTAACAAAATCTACAACAACCCGAGCATCATTAGTCCTGGTGGCTCTAGCTTCCACCCATTTTGAAACATAATCCACAGCAAGGAGAATATAACAGAAACCAAAAGAAACAGGAAAAGGACCCATGAAATCTATACCCCATACATCAAACACCTCGCAGAACAACATAGGTTGTTGAGGCATCTCTTGTCTCTGTGAAATTGATCCTCCTGCTCTCTGACAAGGCTCACAAGTGCTGCAGATCTTCTCCGCATCTTTGAAGATGGAAGGCCAATAAAAACCACAGTCCAGCACCCTGCGAGCTGTTCTCTATATCCCCAGATGACCACCAGGTGAGGAGGCATGACAAAACTGCAGGACCGAGTCAATCTCATGGTCTGGAATGCATCTTCTAGTAACCTGGTCACTGCACAACTTCCACAGATATGGGTCATCCCAAACATAATACTTAGCATCACTCTTAATTTTAGCAATCTGAGCACGTGATGCTAAGGGAGGAAAAACAGAAGCAACCAAATAATTTACAATGTGTGCAAACCAAGGAGTGGGGTGAGAGTAAGAAATCATCAACAAACTCTCGTCAGGAAAGGTATCCTGTATGGGCAACACATCAGCTTCATTCTCAGCTTTTTCAATCCGGCTTAGGTGGTCTGCAACCAAATTTCGTGCTCCACTCCGGTCTTCAATTTGCAAGTCAAACTCTTGGAGCAGTAGCATCCACCTGATCAATCTAGGATTTGACTCCGCCTTTTTCAACAGAAACTTTAGAGCTGCATGGTCAGTATACACAATAACAGGTGATCCAAGCAAATATGACCTAAACTTATCAAGGGCAAAAACAATTGCCAACAACTCTTTTTCAGTGGTGGTATAATTTGCCTGGGCAACATCCAAAGTGCGTGAAGCATAGTAGATCACTCTTGGCAGCTTGTCAATTTTCTGTGTCAAGACAGCCCCTAATGCATAATTAGATGCATCACAAATGAGCTCAAATGGGGCTGTCCAATCTGGTGCCTGAATGATAGGGGCGGTGGTCAAAGCTTCCTTCAGGCAATCAAACGCCTGCTTGCATCTGTCATCAAAAGAAAAGTCAATATCTTTCTGCAGCAGTCTGGACAAGGGAAGCGCCTTCTTGCTGAAATCTTTAATGAAGCGCCTGTAGAAACCTGCATGTCCAAGAAAAGATCGCACCTCTCGCACGCAAGAGGGGTAAGGCAACTGCGAAATCACAGATATCTTAGCAGGGTCTACCTCTATTCCCTTTTCAGAAATGATATGCCCTAGAACCAAACCTTGTCCAACCATGAAGTGACATTTCTCAAAATTGAGAACAAGGTTTGTTTCTATGCATCTTTTCAAAACTTTTTCCAGATTGTCTAAACATGCATCAAAGGAGGATCCATACACAGTAAAATCATCCATAAACACCTCTATGAAATTCTCAAGAAAGTCACTAAAAATGCTAAGCATGCACCGCTGGAAGGTACCAGGGGCGTTGCATAGACCAAAGGGCATCCTCCTATAGGCAAAAGTGCCAAAGGGGCAGGTGAATGTGGTTTTTTCTTGATCCTCAGGAGCAATATTTATTTGAAAGTAACCAGAAAAACCATCAAGAAAACAATAATGAGATTTACCTGCCAGGCGCTCCAGCATCTGATCAATGAATGGCAGGGGGAAATGATCTTTCCTGGTTGCTTGGTTGAGCCTCCTATAGTCAATGCAGACTCTCCAACTGTTCTGCACTCTAGCTGGGATAAGCTCATCCCTCTCATTCTTCACCACAGTGAGGCCAGTTTTCTTGGGCACAACATGGATGGGGCTAACCCACTGACTGTCTGAAATAGGATAGATGATCCCAGCTTGCAAAAGCTTGGTCACCTCCTTCTTGATGACGTCCATGATCACGGGGTTTTGCCTTCTTTGTGGCTGTCTCACTGGCCTTGCCCCATCTTCCAAAAGAATTCTATGCATGCATGTGGATGGGCTAATACCAGGTATGTCAGCCAAACTCCAACCAATGGCCTTCTTGTGCTTCCTCAACACACCAAGCAACTTCTCCTCTTGAACAGAATCAAGGGAGGTGGAAATGATCACCGGTTTCTTCTCATCATCCTCCAAGTACACGTACTTGAGGTTATCTGGGAGCTGTTTCAACTCAAGAGTAGGTGCCTACAAGTCAGATTCATTTGTACTTCCTACAAAGTGGTTAGTGCATTCTGACTCCAAAGAATTCACAGGTAAAGGCGGAACACCTATCTCATCACGCTCCAAATCCATATCCATGACAATTACATTATCAACATCATCCATATCAAAAACATCATCAACATCATGGATATCAAAATTCTCTTCAAAATCAACCTCATTCTCAAATTCAGATTCAATGCATGTATGTAGAGAAGATAAAAAAGAATGCTCTTTCTTATGCAAAGAATCAAAATCATCAACAACATATCTATCAATAATGTCATCCAATGCATCGATCCTAAACAGAGAATGGTCCTCAGCTGGAAATTTCATTGCATCAAGGATATTAAAATGAACAACAATATCAGCAAATTCCATAGACAAAGTTCCAGCATACACATCAATCTTAGTTCGGGCAGTTTTCAAGAATGGCCTGCCTAAGATAATGGGAGCGGATCCATGAGAGAATCCCTCCTCCATTTCCAAAACATAAAAGTCAGCAGGAAAAATCAATTCACCAACCCTAACCAAGACATCCTCTATGAAACCTGCTGGGTGGGTAACACTCCTATTGGCCAACTGAATGACCATACCCGTGGTTTGCAAAGGACCAAGAGACAAAGATGCATATATAGACAAAGGCATGACATTAACAGAAGCACCCAAATCAAGCATGGCATTTTCAAATTTATTGTTTCCAATCACACAAGGAATGCAAAATATACCTGGGTCCTTGCACTTTTCAGGGATGTGCGGGACCGACTTACCAATAAGCGCAGATACATTCCTTCCCATGCTAATCCTCTCATTTCCCTTCATCTTCCTCTTGTGTGTGCACAACTCCTTCAAGAATTTGGCATACTTCGGTATCTGCTTGATGGCATCAAGTAGAGGTATGTTCACCTCTACCTTCCTGAAGGTCTCCAGAATTTCCTTATCCACATCTTCCATCTTTTTGCTAGGAAATGCCCGTGAAGGGAATGGTAGAGGGATAGGTCGGTCAACCAATGGAGAAGGTGCGACAGCGGTGGTGGTGGAAGAGGGCGAAGATCCACCTGAAGAAGAACCACCAGTTGGAGAAGAAGATTCACCCACCTCGAATGCCTTGCTCGGACCGTCATGGTCGTTCTTTCTAGGACAAGTAGCAGGCATGGGTGTAGGTGTAGAAACGGGCTCTGAAGGCACAACAATCTGCTTCCCTGATCTGAGGGTTATGGCACTCACATTCCTTGGGTTCTGCACAGTCTGGGATGGTAACTTATCCGAATTCTGAGACTGCGCCTGATTTATCTGAGTAGCCATCTGACCCATCTGGTTAGTGAGACTCTGTATGGAAGCTCTAGTCTCCTGCTGAAACTGCAGGTTTTGCATAGTCATCTGTCTCACTAACTCTTCCAATGAAGGCTCAGACGAAGTGGAAGGTTGGGCAGGTGGTTGGGCAGGTGCCTCTTGTTGCTGCTGTTGTTGTTGCCTCTGGTGTTGTTGCATAGGTGGAGGCACATATCTGTTAGGTGCTCCTGCATTCTGGAAAGGTGGTGTCTGCTGTTGATGCTGTGGCGCATTGTTCCATCTCAGATTGGGGTGATTCCTCCACCCTGGGTTGTACCTATTGCTAGATAAGTCATGATTCTGCTGTTGTTGCTGCCTGTTGTTGTAGATGTTCGTAGCATAAGCCTGAGGCGCATCAGAGGTAGCAGAGTGCTGCAAAGAAGGACAAGCATCTGTATAGTGGTCACTGGAAGGACAAATAGCACATAGCCGTGCAATAGATGCAGATGGAGCTGCAGATCGCTGGTTGGTAGTCAACTGTGTCACCAACTTCGTAAGAGAGTCAATCTTTCCTTCCAACTTGCTTTCAACAGCTGATAAAGACTGGGCAACAACATCATGTACGCCCCTCACCACGATGGCATCATTCCTGGTGCTAAACTGCTGGGAGTTGGAAGCCATCTTCTCAATCAATTGCCTGGCCTCAGCAGGTGTGGTGTCTCCAAGAGCTCCACCACTGGCAGCATCAATCATACCACGGTCCATGTTGTTCAACCCCTCATAGAAATACTGGACAAGGAGATGCTCAGGTATCTGATGGTGGGGACAACTAGCACAAAGTGTCTTGAATCTCTCCCAATACTCATATAAGTTCTCTCCACCAAGCTACCTAATCCCAGTTATGTCTTTTCTGATAGCTGTGGTCCGGGCTGCTGGAAAAAATTTATCTAAGAACAGCCTCTTCAGATCATCCCAGCTAGTGACGGATCTAGGCGCCAAACCATACAACCAATCCTTAGCAACATTTTCCAATGAATGAGGGAATGCCTTCAAGAAGATGTGCTCTTCAGGAACATCATGTGGTTTCATACTAGAACAGACAATGTGGAATTCCTTCAAATGCTTATGAGGACTCTCACCTGCAAGACCATGAAACTTGGGCAACAAATGGATTAGTCCAGTCTTGAGAACAAATGGAACGTCCTCATCAGGATATTGGATGCACAAGCTTTCGATATCGAAATCAGGTGCAGCCATCTCCCTAAAAGTCCTCTCGCGAGGTGGAGGTTGTGCCATATTGTTCTCAGTGTGAAAAACAACAGAATCAGAATCAGAATCACGTGCAGATGCAACAGATGCAGTAGATGCAGTATGCACAAAATACTCAGCAGTGGGATGCACAGTATCCAATGGAACAGACTCAAAAACAGACTCTAAAGATAAATTCCTAGAATGCCTAGCTAACCTATGAAAAGTTCTATCAATCTCAGGATCAAAGGGTGGTATAGGCCCAGGATTTCCCCTAGTCATGCACTAAGTCAGAACACCCTAAAATCATGAAACGATATCACAAAAATTTTGAACACACAAAACAACCTAAACAAACAAATCACACACACTCAAACATACAAGACAAAACACAACACACACTAACACAACAAAAACCTAAGACCGAACCATTGGTCCCCGGCAACGGCGCCATTTTGATGAGAGGGTCGCACCTCCCACAAAAGTTGTGCATAAAATTAATGCAGTACAGTTACTAGGAAGTGACTCCTAGGTCGTCTCTCAAGGACCAATTTGGGTTCAGTCTCAGATCAAACACGTAGTGGGGGGGGTTTTGTGAAAGTTTGTGAATGCGGATGAACTAAATTAAAACTTGAAAATCGAACACAACCGAATATAATTGAAAGCATTAAAGTGCATGAAAACTTTTAAAGAAAACAATACAATAGATAAATATTCAAACACAATTCACCATCAAGAAGAAGAAAATCAATTCAACATATAACGTAAACCATTCTTAGGCAAAGGAATGAAAGAAATTAAATTTTTTCTACCACTAACCGTGACCCATGTGCATCCCTTAAGTCAAAGGTAAATTGGAATTGCATCTACAATGCAATCCGTGCCTCCATGTGGGTGTCACATGTGCATGCTACAATGAAATAAGAATTAAAGAGAGGCATTCTCTTTCTTCCAGTAACCAATACGGTGCTTTCCAAAGCAATCACAAAACTTCATCTATTTCCCTCACACGTTCACGCGCACACCACACAGCTCCTAGAAATGCTTGCTTGAGTGCTTCCAGCTTGTGACACCTCTGCTTCCACCACGTTCCAGCCAAGCCGTGAATTCTAAAATGAAATAAAGAAATCTCCACTTTTTGAATCAGCGTGCACACTTCAAAGCCAAATTGAATGCGCCTCCCTCCTTGCTTCCAGCTCATTTCGTGCACACCATTCTCTCTCTCGGTTGCAGCTGAGACAACACATCACCGCTTGAATCAAATCACCAAATAATGAAGCACTATTTCACTTCTACTGCACCGCTGCATACGCTTCATTCTCCATCCAGCTGCCCATTCCTTTTCCAAAAAAAATCTCTCCAAACCGTGACAGCTCCACTCCTCCGCGCACTCTACTGCTCCATGTGCGTGCAGCGTGACAGCACTCTCAACGTGCTTCTACTTCTTCCAGCTCCGACACATCACCAATCCCGTGAATCTCCGCATCCTCCAAGGCATGTGCTTCCTTCTTTTCCAGTTAACAAAAATGTTCCAAGGAAAACCAAGTGAAGGTGGCAGCTCCCTATTATGACGTGTGTCTCCTTTCAGCAAAATGAATAAGCCTCCTCATTCCTTCTACCGTGCAGCAGCCATGCTCCTACAACTCAATCACCATGTGTGCCTCATTTACTAGACGTGGCATTGATGGACCGAAAGTCTCCTCCAAATATTTCATGAACCAAAATGAAATTAAATGGCAATTTGAAAACGTAACAGCGTTGGAATCAAGAGAACAAAGGAGTATTCAATGCAACAGTGTTGAATCTTTTTTTTTTCATTCAATGATAATCTCCCAAAATAAAACGTTCCAAACTCTCCCCATTTTCTATGACCGAATATTTTTGAAAAATCCAAATCCTTTCCTCCGGTGGAAAAACAGCGTTCTCCGAAAAAAAACCAAGGTCTCGAAGAGAAAATGAAAGAGTCCGTGTCAAGTGGCGGCTAGGTCATTTCCAAGAGCCATGGGTCACCTTTAATAAGGGTGGGGTCCACACAAAAGAAAAACCCTAGGTCTAAATCATTAACTTCTAATTTTTGGGTCTACTCTAATTTACCAAAAATTGACCCAAAATATAAGAGTTGATACAGAAATTTTAAACTACTGAATTACAATTTAATCAATTCAAAAATGTCTGTCTGGAGAGTCTTGAATTTATTTGGCATTCTTCCTGATGTCCCAAAATGTATTTCCGAAATTTTCCTGCATTTCAAAATTGCACTTAATCAGCTCAGAAAATCCAAATTAGCACAATTACAAATTTCCGACCAAATTAAGCGGAATTCGGAAAACTGGGAAATAACAAACAATTAAACACAATTCCCTGGTTTATTTAAGTGCAATAAACTAAATCTAATTCAAGAAATAACGACTCATCAGGCACGTACGGGGAAATCTAGATCTGGGGAATTTCTCCCAATATGATATTGGTTGTCGTTAAGCTCCTGAACTTATGAACTGATCATTAGGAATGCTAGGAATTGTATGAACTCGTGATTAGGGAGAAGCCTTCTAGAAAGGTACTTTAGAGAGTGACATTAACAATGATGATTTGAATGTTGAATTCCTAAAATATATGAGAGTGGATAAGATGAAATTGACCCCCAACAACATATTCATTCATATATTTCATTGAAAGTGTTTATCTTTTGCTTTTGTCATTGATCAAAAACTCATGCATACATGTTTATTTTCTGTCTTGCATATTAAACTCCAAATATTTCGTTCTTAAGTCTTAGCTAATCAACAAACCACACAACTAAACTAGGCCGTGAGTCCTTTGGGAGAACGATACTTGGTCTTACCAAGTTTATTACTTGAACGATTCAGTCATACTTGCCGATTGTGAAACAAGTTTGTGACATCATATTTTGGTGATCATAAATTTGTCCATCAAGTTTTTGGCGCCGTTGCCGGGGATTCTGGTTTAACTGGTTAATTTGTGTGATTATTGATTATCTTTGACTTTAATTTTGAATTTCTGTTTTTATTTTCGGTTTTTATTTGATTTGATTTTATTTTATTTTATTTTATTTTATCTTATTTGATTTGACTAGATTAGATTTGATTTTATTTTATTTGACTAGATTAGATTTTATTTTATTTTATTTTATTTGATTAGATTAGATTTGATTTGATTTTATTTTATCTTATTAGATTAGATTAGATTTGATTTTATTTTATTTTATTCTATCTTATTTTATTTTATCTTCTGAATCTTTTATCTTCTGAATATATATCTTCTCCTATATCTTTTTGTGCTAACAATTGTTTTTAGGGTTTTGTGCCTAATGTCTGCAGAATGCAATTTGGTCAAGAATTTAACTATATGGGCACTCAATTCTACCAAAGTAATCTCAACCACTGGTGGGAACATGACTCAAGCATGGATCAAAGCCAATTTTGGCAAGCTGCCAGACAATTTGAGAACCAACCACAACAACAATGGCAGCAACAAAGCTTTAAAATCAACAAAGGGAAGCAAGAGATCTCTTCATTTAGACAAGGCATGGAAGAATCACTGGGGCATGCATGGGACAGGTATAAAAGCCTATTACGAAAGACTCCCACGCATGGATTTAACGAAGGAGAAGTAGTCCTAATCTTCCTTGGAGGTCTTGGTTCACAAACCATGATGATGCTTAACGCCTCAGCTGGAGGCAATATCAAATGGAAGACTCCAGAGGAAGCCACAGAAATAATTGAAAACATGACTACTAATAACAATAAGTGGAACAGTGAAAGAGGAGCTCCTATTCAACAAAAAGGAGTTCTACAGTTGCAATCCAATGATGCCTTGATAGCTCAGAACAAGTTAATAACTCAACAATTGGAGAATCTCTCAAAGATACTTGAACAATTGCCACAAGAGTTAAAGACTGTTGCACAGGTACAATCCCAGTTGTGCGAATTGTGTGGAGGTGACCATATCAATGGTCAATGTGCATTTCCAGTTGAAGCCGTAGAGGATGTAAACTACATGACCAATCAGTACCGTCAAGGGAGCTACAATCAAGGGTGGAAACCACACCCAAGTATTGGTCAGGAACAAAGTGGGCAAGCTGGACAAACTGGGCAATTTAACAAGCAACAGCAACAAACCTTTCTATCAGGAAGTTTGGATGACACCCTTCAACAATTTTTGAAAAATTCCGACTCTACTCAGAAAAGCATTGAAGAATCATGTAAAAGGATGGAGATGCACTTTCATTTCATTAGTCAAAAATTGAATGTTAAGGTTAATACTGAAGTTAACCTTAAGGAGGAAGGTCAAGCCATTGTCACTGAAAGTGACAAGATTTTTGCTGAAAAAAAAATAGAGAGAGAGGAGGAAAAGATAGAGAGAGAAGAAAAATAAGAGTTGAGTGAGAAAGATAAAGATGATGAAAAAGAAAAAGAAGTGGTTGAGAGAGAAGAGAGAAAGAAAATTTGTGTGAAAATAAAGAAGTTCAGAAGAAAAAGAGAAGGGAAGAAAAAAATAAGAGAAAAGAAAAAGAGAAAATTTGGGGACAGGAAGCATAAGAAAAAGAAGATGAGAGGAAAGAAGAAGGAATCATATGAAAAATCCCATCCTCATCTAAAGAAGAATCATAGGAAGGAAAAGAAATTCAAGTGCTTTATGGAAATCTTCAAGAAATTGGAGATTAAAGTTCCTATGATTGAGACACTGCAACAGGTTCCTGGTTTGATCAAATTTCTGAAGAAGTTTAGTAGAAAGAAGAAAAAGAAGAAAGAACATGAGCTTTATTGGGTCAAGCTAGTGACGTTAAAAGAGCGCTTGCTGGGAGGCAACCCAGTGATTTAAGAACTTTTTAATTTTTGTTTTGGTGATGTAATTTTGAACTTTTGGGTATTTTTGTTTTTGTTATAAGTTTGTTAAAGGGTTTACATCTACTGATGGATGTTAGGCGGAAGAGTATCTACTGAAGGATACTATGTTTGTATACACCTACTGATGGGTGTTGGTAAGAAAGATTTGCATCTACTGAAGGGTGCTGGAGGATTTTGGGTCAGGCTCGTGACGTTAAACAAGCGCTACCTGGGAGGCAACCCAGTTGATTAATTTTTCTGTATAATTTTTGTTTTCATCCTGCTTTAGTTGCATAATAGGGTTGTGCATGAGTGATTTGAGAATTTTATTGCAGGGAGCCAGTAAGGGGTATGTTTAGGATGCATCTAGGTCAAGCTAAGAAGGAGAGCGGCAAACTACCGCTGAGCGGTAGTGTCGCAGAAGGGGCTTGGGTTGCCCCTCAGCGGAACCTGAGCCCCTTAGGGGTATTTTTATACCCTAAGCTGCGCCTTGGCCTCTCTTTTTAGATTCTTCTCTGCACACACTCCTACATACTTTTCCAAGGTTTTCTACAACTTTTTCCTCACCCCTCTTGAGAAAATCTTCCTTTCACTCACTTGCTCACTAGTTTTCCATCTAAGTTTGGGGTTGGGAGAGAGCATCATTGATGGGGCTGAGTTTTTCAAAGCACTAGAGTAGGATTTGTTTTATCAATCACTTATGTTTTTAGAATAGGATTTGATGTACTCAATTGGAAATTTTGTTTTTTTATGATGGTTTGCTTATGATTGTTGTTTGATAAGTAATGCCTGATTATGCTTTGATATTGATTGATGTTGAGAATGTTATATGCTTATACAGGTGGTTCACAAGCATTGTGAACAAATGCAAGATGTTGTGATTGTGATTATGATTCTAAGCAGGATGTTATATGTGGAATGTGAATGAGCTTATATGTGAGGTTTTGAGCTCCAGAGTTGTTATTGTTGAATACTATTACTGTGAAGCATGAATGACTTTGCCCAGGTTTTCTATGATTGAATTACTTGCTTGTTTGCATCATATGATCAAGGCCATTTGTTGATAACCCTTCTATTAGCCAAATTCATAAATTGAGCCCACTAAAAGAGAACACTATGTGTTATATCCTTTGAACCTCTAGCCTTGAACATGATTTGAAAACCCTTGTTGAAAAGCTTTACCTTGAGTTAGGTAGAAAATATTTTGTGGTATTGACAAATGTTCAAGTTTGGGGTTGTTGGAAAATAGAAAGAGAAATTGAAAGCATTGAGCTAAGAGCTAAGAATTAAGTATGTGAAAAGAAAAAGAAAAAGAGAAAGAAAAGAAAAGAAAAAGCAAAGCTCAATGCAAAAGAAAGTTGGGAATAAATAAGAATGATTGTGTTTCTCTTAACTCAAGGGTTTTGTGATCTAGAAAAACCAATTTTCTTGTTAGCCCAGCCACGTTATAAGCCATAGAAAAGTCCTTGTGATGATGCTTGCTGATAAGTGTTTTTGATTGTGGTTAAATGAAAGGCAAAGTTGATTCATGTGATATTGTAATAGTAGAGTGAATGAGTGAATATCTCCTATACACTTGTGTGTTTGAGTGAAACACTTTATCTAGTGAGGATACATTCCATGAACACATAAGAACATCTTTTCTTAGTTAATTGATCATTCATGAAAATAGCATTTTTTGGATAGTATGTGTTTGAGTGATCACTAAAAGCATGTGCACATCTTGATTGAAGTCTTGATAATGAGCTAAATTGAGTATTTACTTGTCTTGAAAGAAGGATTTTTGAATGTGGTGAACCATTATATGAATTGATGGAAGATTGAGTTACATCTTGTTTGCTTGAGGACAAGCAAAGTTTTAAGTTTGGGGTTGTGATAACGGTTGAAAAACCGTTATTTTTATGCTTAAATTTGATACCAAAAGCAACCTTTAAGACTTAGAAACTAGCTTGAATTCATATTTTTTCTTTAGTTTCGAGAATAAGAGAGTTGAAAGTGAATTTAATGGTTTTGTGCAAGATTCCCTTGATTTTGTAGGCTAATTGAATGATTTGAAAGAAGAATTGAAATACCGAATGATTGGAGTGCTGAAAAGTCAACCAGAAACCAGAAAAGTCAACCAGTCAACCAGAAAAGTCAACCAGTCAACCAGAAAAGTCAACCAGTCAACCAGAATGCTGAAAAACCAACCAGAACGCAGAAAACGTGTGACCGAGTGGCGCTGAGCGGAAAAATACCGCTGAGCGGCACTTTTCGGGTGCCGAAATCACCGCTGAGGGGCAAAACAGCAGCTGGGGGGCAAAATGGATCATGCGCTAGTACCGCTCAGCGATAAAATACCGCTGAGCGGCATTCTAAGTGGGCTTGGACCGGTTTTCTTTTGTTTTTTATGGGCTTGGACTTGTTTTATGTTATTTTTATGCCCTATTTAAGGACTTGCACGTCCTAGGGTTTGTATCTTTGGCAGAAACGAGGCAAACACTCTCTCTTCCACCCCTTTGAAGGAGGATCTTGGATGCTCAGGCTACCTCTTCACCTTTTTAGGGTTTATTCTTTCATTCTTTCATTATTGTTCATCTAGGTTCACCATGAATATGGTGAACTAAACTCTGTATGTTTGTTGGGGAATCAATGTAATCTCTTGAAGCTCTCATATATGGAATTTATGCTTGCATCTTAATCTAAGATTTATGCTTTCTTTCATCATTAGTTAGGGTTTTTCCTCTTTGCTTAATGCTTGCATTGTTTAACTCATTCGATGCATGATTATTAGTTTTGTCGATATGGGCACGTACGGGGAAGTCTAGATCCGGGGAATTTCTCCCAATATGATATTGGTTGTCGTTAAGCTCCTGAACTTATGAACTGATCATTAGGAATGCTAGGAATTGTATGAACTCGTGATTAGGGAGAAGCCTTCTAGAAAGGTACTTTAGAGAGTGGCATTAACAATGATGATTTGAATGTTGAATTCCTAAAATATATGAGAGTGGATAAGATGAAATTGACCCCAAACAACATATTCATTCATATATTTCATTGAAAGTGTTTATCTTTTGCTTTTGCCATTGATCAAAAACTCATGCATACATGTTTATTTTCTGTCTTGCATATTAAACTCCAAATATTTCGTTCTTAAGTCTTAGCTAATCAACAAACCACACAACTAAACTAGGCCGTGAGTCCTTTGGGAGAACGATACTTGGTCTTACCAAGTTTATTACTTGAACGATTCGGTCATACTTGCCGATTGTGAAACAAGTTTGTGACATCATATTTTGGTGATCATAAATTTGTCCATCAAGAATGTATGCTTTGAGGAAATCATCCAAGAAGTTGATCAAAATAATGTGAGTAAATTTTACAGTTATATAACGTTTAGTATCAAATAAAAGAAATCATAATTCTTAGAATAGTGTGCTTGTTATAAGTTCTTTCTTTTATATTTTCATCTTTTTTATTTTAAGGGTTTTATGTGAAGTATATTTTAAACTTATCACTTTAATATATAAAGGCAAAATGATGTTTCTAATTATTTGCAGAAATTGAAGATGGTCCCATATATGCTCAACTTTTTATGCCCGTAAATGCCAATCTGCTCCCAAATAGTGAGGTAATTCCTTGCTTGGAACTCATGTTCTGGCTGAGAATATTAAAAGAACTCTAATCAAACCATTTGGTGATAAAATTTTCCATTATAAATCCGTAATAATTAATCTCCTTTAACATCTTAACTCAAACATAGATGCATGGAATAATTCCTTATATCTTAAAAGTTACCTTTTAACCAATTGACAATTGTCTGTCCTCCCAATCTTAAAATCCACCTTTTTCACTATATAGGTTATAACTGCCAGAGTTAGAGTTAAATTGTGAGAGTGTTGGATTATAAATATAGAAGTCCAAAGGAAAAATACATGTTGAATTCAAATAGTAAAAAAGACAATCTGTATAGCTTGAAACTAATCCGATAAAATGGTGTCCCCACCACATCTCATAACCCATAAACTTTAACAATAACATTTAATCATTGTAATTTACTTTTCTAAAAGTCACTAGTAAATCCAAGTAAGTCATGAAATCTCACGTTAATGAAGAGACAAGATAAAATGAGCACTACCTCATTTCTAAACTAGAAGCTATTTCAAATTTAGGATTCCCATATATTAAACCCATATGGTGACAAAGTGGTCTTCTGCAAGCTAATATGGGTCCAAGCCGCAACATACCAAGGTAAGTTGAACTATAAATGCAATGATTTTAGTTTATAATCATTATTTGTCAATGGAATTTGAGATCACATTTATAATCATTATTCATAAATGATATTGGATTGGTTTTAGGCTTGTTAGTTATCTTGTAAGTTCATAATGATATGTCATCGTTATATTATGATGGATGCAAATCCTTACCTTAAATATTTTTGTGATGAAAACATGTTGGTTGGTGTGAGACACTATGAGAAGAGTTGGAGAATGAGCAACATACAACCAGCTTAGCAGAATGAAGAACAATGCCTTTTCTGAAGAATACCAAGGTTCTTTCCTTCATGACAAGCAAACAAATCTAGAAGATGAGCATGACAAGATATTCATAGTACATGGAGTCTCTAGAAGCAAAAGAGAAGCAAGTGATACTTTTGTAGTCTTAGCTGATCTAATAAATCTACTAGTGTCTAGTATGGTATTTATCATTGTAAATGATTTTGACATAGTACCAACTTAGATTGATAAGTTTGTTTATTATGAATATATATTAAAATTGATAAGTTTGTTTATTATGAATATATATTAAAATTGTGGTTGTTGAATAGGTAACACATTATAATAGATTCATTAATGTAATTGTTTGAGTTTCTTAAAGAAAAAGAGTTGTATTTGTTTCTTTGAATTCTATTTATAAAAGATAACTAATTCTTACTATTTGAAAGTTTGGATAGTGTTTTACCTTTATTTGTTATACAAAACTTTTAATTATTGAGTGTAGACGTGGAATCACCATTTTTTTCTTATAAAATCACACATTACATACGGATTTTTCCGTATATAATTTCATACGAATTTTATATATGGATTTTTCCGTATATAATTACATACGGATTTTATATACGAATTTTTCGGTATATAATTACATACGAATTTTATATACGAATTTTTCCGTATATAATTACATACGGATTTTTTCGTATATAATTACATACGGATTTTTCCATATATAAATTATATACGGATATATCCGTATATAACTTAGCTATGCCTTTTTTATATACAGATTTTTTACTGTATGTAATCTGTATGTAATATCATGTTATATACGGATTTTGGATATTATATATGGATTTTGGCCATATGTAATTGCAATTTTTCTTGTAGTGTAAAAGCTCATTTCATACATTTTATTTTGCAAATAGGTATTGTTATCTTCAAGTAGTCTTAGGTGACTTGTTCTTGAGTCTAATCACTGGTACAAATTGGGGAAATGACAACGGTTATTTTCGCTGATAGGCACCGGTTCCTGAACCGAGGCATATTCAGACGAAGTAAAAAGAGATAGACTTTATGCCTCGGTTGTGAAATGAGGCATAAAATGTTACGCTTAGGCCTCGGTTATTAGAACCGAATTTGTTTCTCTACCTCTACTGCCTCCGTTGAAGACTGAACCGAGGCAGTAGGTCCTTTTTTTATTATTTTTTTTTGCGGTCTTATGCCTCTGCTCAAGCTCCCAAACAAACCGAGAGCGATGGAGGCGAGAGCGAGGGAGGCGACAGCGAGGGGAGGCGAGAGCGAGGGAGGCGACAGCGAGGGAGGCGAGCGCGAGGGAGCGAGCCAGCGAGGGAGCGACGGAGGCGAGCGCGAGGGAGGCGAGACCGAGGGGAGGCGAGAGCGAGGAAGCTAGGTTTTCGCGCTAGTTCTGTTTCACGCTAAGAAAAAGATGAACATTGAGAGAAAATCATTTAAACTACCGAAAAGTAACGTTATGAAATATTAAACAGCTTACTGCCTCGGTCTTCCAACACCCGAGGCGTAAACAAACGTTACTACCTCGGTCTTCCAACACCCGAGGCGTAAACAAACGTTACTACCTCGGTCAGCAATGTAACCGAGGCGCAAAGAATCGACAAAAATAAAAAAAGCTGCGTCATCACCTCGGTCAGTGTGGAAATACGAATTGCAGGCCTTTTATGCTTCGGTTCTGAGTACAACCGAAGCAGTAGCTGTACATCAGAACAGCTAGCAGGCAGACCAGTCCCATCTGGGCAGGAGGAGCAGAGTTTTATGCCTCGGTTTAGCTTAGAACCGAGGCAGTAGCGTGCTTTAGGCATCGGTCTCAGGGCAGCCGAGACATATAGATCTATACACTTCGGTTTTTGTAAAACCGAAGCCTATACGACGCTTTCTAATACCTTTATTTTACTAGTGAATAACAATAAAAGCTTGTTTTGTTTAAAGGATGCTTTTGTCTATTTCTAATAGAAAAATAACATGGCTACTTTAGTTTGTATTGGATAAATGTTCTGCTTTTGCATGGTGAGCATTTAGTGAAGTCTGTTATCCGCTACTGTATAATTTTTCCTTTTTTGTTTTTATAGTTACTAAATGGTTATGTTGACTAGAATTATTTCTAATTTGGAATCCAGTGAAGTAATTGTTTCATTTGTTTCTCCAATTCCTATGCACTTGTGTAACTAAATTTGCTAGTCTATTTCTTGTGTGCTTTAAGAAACCACCATGAAATTTTAGAATTGTTGACAGTGATAGATACTTGTAATTCATTTTTATTTTTTCTTATGTTTTTTTACAAATGGTGGTCAAGATAATAATAATAATGAAGATGCTCCCGAAAACAATTCTTTATACACCACAGTTTATGTTGGCAACCTTCCTCATTATGTAAGTTATGTGGATTGAAGAATGAAATAATGTTCTTGATATAATTGTGGATACTCCTTTGTATTCTGTAAAATAAGCAAGGCATATATTCGTGTGTTGTTCTAATTAACATTTCTAGCTCTAACACAAACTCATAATAAAAGTCCAGTCTTTCAATAAAGATACGTTGCAGTATATTTTATTGTCAGTACTGACTTGTTATTGGTCTTTGCTAATCTATTGACAATGTATTTGTAAATTTTACACTTTTCTAGATTTTGGGCCATGAAACTCGATTAATGATTTGAAACAGAGTCAATACTTTTCATCGTACTTTTTCCTCTATTATGTCTTGTCTTCAGCCATCAGGATTGAAGCTAAAGGAGGAATTCTTACTGCTTGGCTAGTTTTGCCTGGTAATTCTTCAATCAGTCTGGTACTTCTTCAACCAGTCTGCTATGTATCATTTTCTTCATAATAACATGTAGGATTTGCCTATGTAGCTAACTATGTTATTTCTATGCCCATTTTTCTCTCTGCATGTGTTTGGTTCACTTAAAATGTTATTGGAAGCTAGTCCAAAATATCTTTTGGTTGTTTTTCTGGTGTAGATGGGTGACAATGTGGTGTTTCAAAAATTGGTTTGGAAGGCTGGTTTTGGAGTGATAGAACATGGATAAAAGGGGCTTGAAGTCTTCAACATGGTGCAATGACAAGATAAGTTGGAAGTTTGCTAGAAGTAGTTTTTTTTTACCAATGTACAATGATGTCTTTTTTCTTTAATATTTAACATTGAATAATATTTTTTTTTATGCTGAACAATTTATTGGATCAAAGCATGTTTATTGTTAGTTTATAATATTTAATTTTTGTTTCAAATTATTTGACTGTGTTTCATATATAAAGCATTTTTATCATAATCAAATCAATTATAAATATGACAAAAAAAAATTATTTTGCATTCCCGGCAGTTTCTGCAAACCTCAATTAGTTATGGCAGTTTTTACAAACTTCTGCAAGTACCGATGGTTTTATTAAAACTCCGAAAATAGCGGCAGTTTTATAGCGACGGCTTTATCAAAATCTCCGGAAATTGCGATTTACAGAAAACTCGCCGATAACAGTTAGTGATGCTGCTTTTCCCAGTGATTTCTGTAACCGCGAAAAGTTTATTTTCCAGGGGTTAAAACCGTCGAAAATGTTAAAAAAAGACCCCAGAAAAATTCAATTTTTTTGTAGTGTTCTAAGTATAATATATAAAATTGTCAATTTTATCTTCAACAATTGTTTACTTTTTTTATCTAAATTTATTATGTAAAAAAAAAAGAAAAACAAAAATATGTATATTAGACTTCGATTTTGAAAAATAAAAAATTTATTTAAACAAGTATCTATAATAAGTTTTAGTTATTATTAAAATAGAAGCCTAAAGAGCTAATTAGACTTCGCTTTTTATAATAATTAAAATCTAATTACTTTCTAATTTTAAAAGTAATTTATATTTAAAAGATTATATTTCGAAAGATAACTTCTGAACAAATCGAGATTTCACTAAGGGAATTGTTATGATTATTTAAAAATATTTAATAGGCAGTTTTAATACGACCACGAGAGTAGCTCAATGTCTTTAGGTTTACATTTATATATTTTTAACCTAGAAAGGGAATTTTATTAAAATGATAACGCGACGTTGGGAGAAATGCATGATAGAGTCGATATATTAGAACATGTCATTGATAGTGTCGTGATAGACAAAATATTTAACTATATCATTTGTCACTATTTTTAGTTAATATTGTGATTAATTATTATTTAATGCAAATTTTAACAATAATTAATTATAATGAACAAGATCTTTTGCTTGCGTTCATTGTTAAAAAAAAATTTCTAACACATCTTTAATTTGAGAAAAGAAAACTCAAATTTATTAATTGGAAATCAAAACCTTGGTGGAGACACTCCACCAATATGATATTATATATCGCAACTCTTGTTTTTCAAATAAAACCATTTGGTACAATTCTTGCATGTGCAAGATAGGTTTTCCACTGATAAAATAAGAAATTGACATTTTTGTTTATATTATCTAAATCATTTTGTATAGTTTATATAATCTTAATCATAACATTTGTTTTTTTTTTTCTTTCAATTAAAACTATGCCCAAATTTCGTCTCTTCGAGGCAAGAAAAAGGAACATTTAATGGTTTTAAATCATAGTAGATACTCATTAAATCATAGTGATAGTAACTTATATTATTTTAACTTTTTGTTTTCATGATTTCAAATTTATCAAAATTTCATAATTAGTTAATTATTTAAAATATAAAAATATAAAAATATTTTAAATTTAAATTGTAATATTTCATTTCAATAGCATAAAATATTTTATATTAATATTCAAATCAAATAATCTAGAACATAAAATATATTAATACAATCCTCTAATATAAAAATATATTAATAACAGGAACCATCGCTTAACGTCCTGTGACTAAAAATGTCACTAACTTAGATTTTAAAGTTGGTGCTTAAAGTCTAATAACATCGCTCAACGCCACATCAAAGTTTTCATGAGTGTGAATTTTTAGCTTGTTAACCGACCAAATTGGTATCTTTGCATTTAATTTTAATTCAAACTCCTTTTTAAAACGTTTTATGCTTGATACCGATTAAAGCAATTGCACTAATTAAAAATCTCATATTCAACCACAATCCATTTAAAATCAGATCATACCAATATCAACGGATATCAATCACCACATTAGCCTAAAATGTCAAAATTAACATGAACATAACTTATCACATACAATTCAATTCAACAGAGATTATACATTACCAACCTGCATTATATTAATTCTTTCAACATTCGAATTCGGAAGATCACTATTTTTCATTCAACGCCAAAAATCAATTCACAGTCCAAAAATGTAAACGGTATTTTAATCATAAAATTTAATTTCCCTCACCTTTAAATAGCTCTACCAGTTCTAAAACCACAACACATTTAGTTTCACATTATACTCTATCTATACATAAAAACATCACAAAAATAATCAAGTTATGTCATTATAATCACTAATCAACATGTTTTATACTAGCATTTAAGCCTTTTATACTGTATTGATACGTTCCTGCTTTAATATGAATTATAGAAAAATACATTTGACAGTTAAAAGTTTTAACGTAATTGAATTAAAATGACTATATCAATTCATTTTTAATGTTCAAGGACAAAATTATATCAAAATTTTGAGAATGAATGAATCTCAATTTCACATCAAAAAGAGAATAAAAACAAATTTAATTCAACGTAAAATTTACATGATAAATTTTAGTTGATATAATAGAGGGATAAAAATAGTTAAAATTGTTTATATTTGAGTATATATATATATATATATATATATATATATATATATATATATTTTATTTATTTGGGTTATAATTGAGTCTTGATGGTCTAGCATATTTAGAATAAGTTTAATAATATGTAAATAAAAAATGTAGTCTGATATTGGACAAGAAAAGTTATTAAAGGGAGTTCATAATTCGATTTCCATGGTTATATAGAACAACATCAATCATGTTGTTTTGCATAAAAACAGCTCCATATATGATACCTATTTGCTGAATAAAGAAAGAGTGAGTAGTAGATGATGATGATGATGATCCACAATTATTAAAACCCTTACAACACACAGAATCTTATCTTCCCAACACCAATCATATCCCTTGCCGACGAGGATTCAATTTCTTAGCTTATCTTAGGTTATTATATTAGATTTCTCATATACATGTCGAAACACATGGTAAATGAATGTAACCAAAACGTTACGTTATGACGCAGCAGCTACAGATTCTTCACTTTTAAGTTAGTTCAGAATCGATTCACCAAGTAGCATTCATATATAATATAATGTTAATATATCTTATTATTATATAATTACTCATTATATAGCGTGGTTACACGTAAGTGGAAAAAAGAGTGTGATTCTTTATTAGAGTTTAGAAATTGAAACTCCCTATTGTTTATTTTATTATGGAGTGGAAAACAATAACAAATGAGAGAGAGAGAAAATAAAGCATAGACCCAACTTAATGACTTCAGCCACATAATGCAACATCTTACGTGCAAGTTTTGTGGCTAAGCGACATTGCATTCGGACAAGATAGATGTGGCCACTCAATATATATATGATTGCTACTTTTATATATGAGTGAATTGTTTGTATATATAATCATATCTGGAATTCAATAATAAGCATCTTCCTACATAATAGAAATAATCACGGAACAGAGAGTTTCATTACTACATACTCAATTTTAAAATATTTAATCTCTTCTCGTATTTATATTTAATATATATATATATATATATAATATTTCTGTTTCATCCTCACTAAATAAAGAATTGTGTCTGTAACTTGCTTTCAATATTATTTAATTTTTATAAAAGAAATTGACAAAGGAAAGATATATTCAATATCAAAATAATTTATTCTTGTTTATTCAATATGAAAATACTTATTGTTACTACCGAGGGCAGGCAACTGACCGGGAGGGATTGGATGATATATTCCAACCTGACATGTCCGATCGGGTGTCTCGACTTGATAGGCCGATCGGAACTCTTTAGCACAACGTGACCGATCGGGCAGGTGTGCGTAAAAGGGTGGACTGGAGACCGCCATTGAATGCTCATGAATACATAGTTAATGAGGTAACGGTCATTGTCGAGTATTTAAAATGTGCATTGAAAGTCATTAAGAGGTAAATTAATGGATAATATTCCCTAAAATTGTATAAATAGAAGTCAAAGGCAAAGGTAAACTCTTTGTTCAATTTTATAATTATAGACTTGCGATAGCCCATTCTGACTTGAGCGTCGACGAAAGGAGAGAGAAGATGAAGGACCGATCGGAGGAGAGCAGTGTTTCCGGACGGACGTAGCAGAAGCTTTCCCCGGTGTCATTCAGCAGAAACACTTATAAAAAAATTATAATTGCACATGTTTTAAGTTAGAGTATCAAACAAAATTTTATAACAATAAAAAGGTTTATTAGTTTTGTAGACATTAATAAAACAGTTTATAAAATTAAAAAAATAAATCTTTAAAAATTACAATGAAAATCTTTTAAATGTATCTTTACTTTTTCTTTCCATTATAATGAAATATTTTTTTTCTTATACACTAATAAAAATCATAATACATCCATTGAAAGAAATCATATAAATAATAAAGATTAAACTAATAATAATTGAATTTTTAAAATAGATATTTCATGTTCATAACTTCAATCTACGTTAACGATGATAAACAAGATTCATGGTAATATTATAGTAAATGAAAGGTTTTTATACCATTACGATAATAAAATTTTAGAAAATAAAAATATAAAAACTCATAGCAATATTCTCCATGACAATAATAAACAAATATAAAAAAAATTTAAAAATATCAAATATGTGTTTTAGAAACAATTTATAGTGGAACGTAATCACATAGAAAAAGTATATAATTAAGGATATAATAAAATAGAAAGTACCTTTGAGATTTAAGAAAACTTTTAAAAACTTTTCAAATACCAAATTAGTGAAAGTATTAAAAGATAATGAAAATTCTTTTATAAAAAAATTCTTCAAATGAAACAACAATTATAGATCAAAGAAATAAATAAAATATGTTTTGTATACCTAGTAAATAAATTATTTATGTGATTCAACACTTGAAAATCACAGTCAAACTTTGCTAAACCATTAGAAGAGAGGAGGAAAAATTATATAGTAAAAGAAAAATATATAAAACTAAAACTAAAATTATATATATATATATATATATATATATATATATATATATATATATATATATATATATATATATATATATATATATATATAATTAGTGTTTTTGCAAATATTTTCGAGACCGAGAGATTAACCGGTTCGCTGTAACTAATGCACTTAAAGGGTTTAGGCACCGGTTTTAAATATAACCGAGGCAGTAACCTTAGGTTAAAATCAAAAAGCCTCTCTCAGACTCTCGCATTCTCGCTCTCATCTTTGCCTCCCTCCGTCACGATTTCTCCTCTCCACCAAACCCCATCATCAGACCGCCACCATCACCAGCCATTACGCTCGCCGCAAGCATCGCCGTTCAACCACGTCACCGACCACCACGCGCAAACCCTCAAGCCACCACCACAACGCCTTCGTTCTCGTCCAAACTCCATGGAGGTTGCGACCACCATCTTCATCTTCTCACGCCACGCGAATAAGGTTTTTCCTTCCTCCTCGAGCATCGATAGCTTTCTTCTTCCTTCTCCACGTCACCTTTCGCCTCGCTGCCATCGGGAGCCACCACCACCTCGTCATGTGCGACGGCTTCGAGTGCGGCTTCCACCTCGCCTGCGAGTGCATCGCCTCTGGAGTGAAGAGCAAGTGGTGGTCGTTGGGAGTGAAGAAGCTTCTCGATAACAACTTTTAGGGTTCTAACCCAGATCCAGATCCCGATCCCATTTCTCTCCCTTTTCTTTTTGTTTCTCAGATGGTGTTGGTCGTGGACCACTTGGTGCGGCCCGTGCCAGTGGTGGAGTCGCTGGCCTAGCACCCGCTTGCCGCTTGCCGTCGGGAGCCGGTTCCTGCTTGCCGCTTGTCGTCGGGAGCCGCTTGCTGTTAACGATTTTTAGAAAGTGGGAAATGGGGTTTGAGGCTGGGACAGATTCTATTGCTGAAGCATGAAAATGAGGAGGTTTACCGCTCGGCAAGTAAGGGGGGTAGGCAAGAAGTTTACCATCAGCACTCTGGCAACCGCGCTGAGACCTTCCCCGTTTGCTAACAACCTGTTCGCAGAGCCTCCATTAACTCTGGATGAGTTACAAGAGAGGGCCGCTCGGTTCATAAGAATCGAAGAGATGAGGGCGGTCCAGCGAAGACAACAAGAGCAGGGGACGAGCGCGGGGCAGGAGAAGAGAGAAGGCAAGAAATCGTTCGTCCCAAGCGAACGGCCAAATGGACAAAAATTTAAAGATGGCCCGAAGGGGGGTAGGTTCGAGCGATACACCCCGCTGAACGTACCGAGAGCGAGGGTGCTTGAAGAAGCCCTAAGTGCGGATCTGTTGAAGGTGAGACCGTCCAAGTCATCACCGAAGGCAGATGGAACTAAACACTGCACATATCACTTGAACATAGGGCATAACACCGAGGAGTGCACGGTGTTGAAGGATAAGGTGGAGGAATTGATCCGAGCGGGTCATTTACGGAGGTTTGTGAAGGAAGAAAGGAAAATAAGGAGCCCACCCACGAGGACGAGGGTGGAAAGAAGTGATAGAAGGGAAGACCGGCGTTCCTACCGCAGGAGGAGTAGAAGCCGCAGCCATGACCGATCGTTGCGAGGGACAATAAACACCATCTCGGGTGGATTTGCGGGAGGGTCGTCGGCGTCCGCAAGAAAGAGGAATCTGAGGGAGCTTAAGAGCGTCCATAAGGTAAATGTGAGGAAGCGGCACATGCCACCAATCACGTTTACAGATGAAGATTTCCATGCTTCTGACCCGGATGAAGATGATCCGATGGTGATAACGGCAGTTATTGCAGATATAGCGTGGGAAAGGTGTTGGTGGATCAAGGCAGTTCTATCAATATCTTGTACTGGAAAACCTTTCAGCAGATGAACATATCCGAGGACCTGATCGCCCCGTATAATGAGCAGATAGTGGAATTTTCGGGGGAGCGAGTAGAGACCAGGGGATATGTGGACCTTAGAACATGCCTAGGGACCGAACGGAGCAAGGAAGTGAAAACCAGGTTCTTGCTGGTGGATGCTAACACTTCCTACAATGTGTTACTGTGACGGCCATGTCTCAACGCATTTGGGGCGATCGTCTCCACGTCTCACCTTACATTGAAGTTTCCATTGGACAATGGAAACATCTGTGCCGTTCAGTCGAATCAGAGGATCGCGCGAGAATGCTATATGGCAGGGTTGAAGGTTCAACCATCATCGTCGGGTTCGCGTAGTCGGAGTAGGAGGAGACGATCGGAGGTAGCTATAGCAGACTTAGATCCAAGGACGAATACTGACGATCGTATGGAACCGATGGGGGAGACAAAGCCCTTCCGCCTGGGGCCGAAGGAAGAACAAATTACAACCATCGGGAGTGAATTAGAGGAGGATCAGGCCAATTTAATTGGCACTTTGTTGAAAGATAACAAGGATTTGTTCGCCTGGACTACAGCTGATATGCCAGGAATCCATCCGAGGATAATGTCACATAAGCTGGCATTGTTCAAGGAAGCCCGACCAGTACCCCAGAAGAAGAGAAGAATGGGGGAGGAGAAGCGGTCGGCAATAGCAGTTGAGGTGAAGAAGCTATTGGAGGCTGATTTCATCCGGGAAATCAAGTACACAACGTGGCTGGCAAACGTTGTGATGGTGAAGAAGATGAATGGAAAGTGGAGGATGTGTACCGACTTCACCGACCTGAATAAAGTCTGTCCCAAGGACTCCTATCCATTACCAAGTATTGATGCGTTGGTGGATGGAGCTTCAGGGTTTCAAGTGTTAAGTTTCCTGGATGCTTATTCAGGATATAACCAAATCCCCATGTTCCCACCGGACAACGATAAAACGACGTTCATCACCGAGCGGGCAAACTATTGCTATGATGTTATGCCGTTCGGGTTGAAGAATGTAGGAGCCACCTACCAACGGCTGATGGATAGGGTATTTGCTGACCAGATTGGTAGGTGCATGGAGGTATATGTGGATGACATGATGGTGAGAAGTCGTTCGGGAGAAGATCATGTGAGAGATCTTGCAGAAGTTTTCCAGCAAGTTCGCAAATATGACATGCGCCTCAATCCAGCTAAGTGTACGTTCGGGGTACCGGCGGGAAAGTTTTTGGGCTTCCTGCTAACAACTAGAGGCATTGAGGCGAACCCCGATAAATGCCGAACGATTTTGGAAATGAGGAGTCCGAGCAAGTTGAAGGAGGTTCAGAGGTTGGTGGGGAGACTCACCTCTTTATCTCGATTTATCCCCAAGTTAGCCGAGCGGATTAAACCGATCGTGAGGATCCTCAAGAAGAGCTCGGGTACGGATTGGGACGACCAGTGTGAGCAAGCCTTTAACGAGGTAAAACGCATATTGGTCAGCGCACCGGTCATGGGGCGACCCGATGAAGGACGCCCATTACAGCTATTCTTGGCGGTTTTGGAAGACATGGTCAGCTTGGCATTGGTGAAGAAGCAACCTGAATTCAAACTTGTGTACTTTGTCAGTCGCACATTACAGCCGGCGGAGACTAGGTACAAAAGGGTTGAGAAGATTGCTTTGGCCTTAGTGGTGGCAGCAAGACGCTTAAGGCCGTACTTCCAGAGCCATCAGGTGATAGTGCGAACGGACCACCCGATCGCAAAAATCTTCCCCAAGCCTGATCTTGCAGGAAGAATAGTAGGATGGTCTGTGGAGTTGTCAGAATTCGGGCTCTAATTTGAGCCGAGGGGATCAGTCTGAGGGCAGCATCTGGCTGATTTTGCAGTCGAGTTGCAGGAAGAGGAAGGACCCCATGAATGGATCCTTTATGTGGACGGCTCTTTAGAAAAATCTGGTGGAGGAGCAGGCATTGTATTGGAGGGACCGGACGACTTTGTCGTTGAACAGGCAATTGTCTTTCGGTTCAAGATAAGTAATAATCAGGCTGAATACGAAGCAGTACTGGTAGGACTCGAATTGGCCAAAGACTTGGGAGCGGTCTCGGTCAAATGCCGAACGGATTCCCAATTGGTGGTAGGACAGTTGACCGAAAGCTTCCAGACCAAAGACGATCAGTTGCTTTGTTATTTTCACAAGGTAAAGGAGTTGGTGAAGCAGTTCCGGGCGGTGGAGTTCAAACATGTGCCGAGGAAGCAAAATGCGAGGGCGGACATCTTGTCCAAGCTTGCCACCAGCAAAGGGAAAGATCATTTGTCTTCGGTCATAAGGCAAGTTATGATGAACTCATCGGTGGAGTGCTTGGCCGTTCATGAGATATCCGCTCAGCCTGACTGGAGGAAAGAAATAAGGGAGATTATTCAGAGGCAGGAGAGTGGACTACATGTCCGAACACAGGAAGCAAAGAAGGCCGCTCGGTATCTGATGATAGGAGAAGACCTTTATAAAAGGGGATTCTCTTGCCCCTTATTGAAATGCTTATCTCCGGAGGAAGCCGAATATGTTATGAGGGAGTTGCATGAGGGGGCGTGCGGCATGCATACAGGGCAGCGAGTGTTGCGTGCCAGGGTGATACGAGCGAGATATTTCTGGCCGACGGTGGAAAAGGATTGTAAAGCGTTCGTGCAAAAATGTTTGAAGTGTCAAGAACATGGCCGAAACTTCAATCGGCCACCGGAAGAGCTACACAGCTTGATGTCACCATGGTCGTTCGCGCAGTGGGGAATGGACATTGTCGGACCCTTTCCAATAGGACGAGCGCAGAAGAAATTCCTGCTGGTGGCCATTGATTACTTCACCAAGTGGGTGGAAGCGGAGCCGCTCGCGACGATCACTGCCGCTCGGGTACAGAAGTTCGTATGGACGCTCGTATGTAGATATGGGTTTCCTAAAGTAATAGTCACGGATAACGGGCGACAGTTTATTGACAATCATTTGGGAGAATTTTACAAACGGTTGGGAATTAAACATGTTACGAGCTCGGTGGAACACCCTCAATCAAATGGCCAAGTGGAGGCGGCCAACAAAGTCGTCGTGGGCGAACTGAAGAAAAGGCTTGGAGAAGCCAAAGGCCTATGGGTAGATGAACTACAGGAGGTCCTGTGGGGATACCGCTGCACGCCGCACGGCACAACAGGTGAAACCCCATTTAGCCTAACATATGGTGTGGACACGATGCTGCCGGTGGAAGTAGGGGAGCCCTCCCTACGAAGGAAGATAACCTTGCAGGATAATAATGAGGAGATGCAAGTAGAGTTAGATACTCTAGAGGAACGAAGAGAAGTGGCTATGATCCGAGCAGAGGCTACTAAGCAACTGTTGGCAAGACGCTACAACACCAAGGTAAAACCAAGACAATTTGTGGAAGGAGACCTTGTGTGGCGGAAAACAGCAGAAGCCCGGCGGAACCGATCGGCAGGAAAGCTAGTTGCTAATTGGGAAGGCCCCTTTAGGGTGGTTCAAAATTTGCAAAATGGAGCATACCGTTTGGAGCACCCGACGGGAAAGGCTATACCCAATACGTGGAACGCATCTCATTTAAAATTCTATTTCAGCTAAGAGCTTTGTATACACCATTCATTATCAATAATACATTGCTTATTACACAGAATTTGTTATGTTGTACACAGAATTGTTGTTACGTCGACAGCCGAGCGGGTGAGGCAGACTCTTCGTGAGCTCTCACCTTGGTCTTAGGGCACGCTCCTAGAGATCTCCTACGACCTAAATCGAGCGGGTGAGGCAGTCTCTTCGTGAGCTCTCACCTTGGTCTTAGGGCACGCTCCTAGAGAGCTCCTAAGACCTAAACCGAGCAGGTGAGGCAGTCTCTTCGTGAGCTCTCACCTTGGTCTTAGGGCACGCTCCTAGAGAGCTCCTAAGACCTTAACCGAGCGCGTGAAGTAGTCTCTTCGTGAGCTCTCACCTTGGTCTTAGGGCACGCTTCTAGAGAACTCCTAAGACCTAAACCGAGCTGAACCCTTGCAAAGGTAAACTAAGCGTGAAACGAAAAAGCTATGTACGTGAAGACAAGAACAGTGAAGGCAAAGTAAAGATGTGAAAGAGAACTTGGAATTTTATTCATAATCGAGAAAAGTACAATGGGAGTGAAAGCAGTAAAATCCTAAGTCTAAGTTCAGGCCGGCCCTGACACTTCACCCGTCTCCCCGATGGCCTCAACCTCAGCATTGGCATTCTGAACGGCCAGGGTAGACGGAGGGGGATCATTGATGGGCACCATTTGGTTGTCCACCACCATCATGCTCACGTTCAACCGGGGATCGTCCGTAGGCACTTGGAAGAGAAGACGACACTGGGCAAGGGCCTTGTCAAAACCGAGCAGATGCTCGTTCACTACTTCAACACCCAGCAACTTGTTTTCTGCCTCCACCTCAGCTACCCGAGCATCTAACTTGGTTACTCGAGCGCGGAGAGAATCCCGCTCGGCGGTCAAAGTGGAATTGGAGGCAGTGGCCTTTTGAAGGTCAAGTTGGACATCGTCCAATGACCGTTGCATACGCCGTTGGGCTGTGCGGGCTTCGGCCAACAGTGTGCTGGCTTTCTTCTTATCTTCCTCGGCCATCCGCTCGGTCTCGGCCAAGCACAAGGTTAAGTCCTGGTTGGCCTTGAAGGTGGCTGCAAACTTCTCCTGGAAAGCTTGAAGTTCAGCAGAAGCAGATGCCCTCTTCGCGGCGGCGTAAGATAAGCACATGGCCGATCGGGCAGCCAATTCCAAGGCCATGTTGGAGGCCTCCTCCTCGGTCATCCCATTGGCCAAAGCCTTTTCCTCAGTGAAAAGGTCGAAGTGTAGGCGCTTAGCCACCCAAACGTCAGGACTTAACAGCCCAGTGAGGGGAGGACCATCGAGAAGATGCCTCCTCGACCTCTTTGATTTAGCGGAGGTCTCCTTAGCGGCCTTGCGCTTTCCTTTCTTCTTGCGCTCGGCTTCAGGTGGAGGGGCTGGAGATGTTTGTTGAGAAGGGACCTCGACCACGGCAGGAGGGATCGAGGCCTTTTGCACTTTGCGGGATGTGGCCGGCTCAGCAACAGTCGACGGGGCGGGGGAGGCACCCCCGCTCGGTTTCCTGACTTCACCCCCTCTTTGGGCGAACAGGCGGGCGAAGGTGCTGTTCCGTGAAGGGTCCATCTTCGATAGGTAATCTGCAAAACGGCAAGAAATTCAGTTAAGTCTCAATAGGCTGCTCAACTAAAGCTGATCAAAAATAGCTTACCAAACACATTGGACGGAAGGTTCTTGTTTCCAAGAAACCCGATCAGAACACGGCACGAGGATTTGGGGGCTAGCTGACAGAGCTGATTGATTAAGTCCAGGTCCTCGGTGCTCATCTGCGGTTTTGGCCAAGAGAGGACCTTCCGAGGATCTCGGGTCGAGTAAAGAGGGAACTTGGCATCCCGGGCGGGGCCGGGGTTACAAAAACTCCGGTATCCAGACTCCGTCGGCACGCCTTTAAAAAAGTGATTTTTAAAGTCCTTGTAGGAGTTGTTGTAGAGAGTCAACAGGTGCTTATTCCCGACCGTCCGCAGGGACACCCATGGTTTGGTCGGGTGCGGTTGCACGTGAAAGAAATAGAGAAAGGCCGCTGGAGTTGGGCGAAGGGCCAAGCCAGCGCAGATAGCAGCGAAAGCCTGCATAAAGGCCCACCCGTTCGAATGCAGCTGCATGGGGGCTAAGTTAAGGGTTTTCAGCACACCAATTTGGAAGTCTGTGAACGACAAGAGAACCTTCAAATCTTTGAACATGGTGGCGTAAACATAGAAGAAGTCATAAGGGTAGTCACCCCGACCGTGGCAGACGCGCTCGGTCCTCTGGCAGATAGCAAGCTTGAACTGTCTGGCGGCGTCAGCATTCCTGACCAGACAGATACGGGTGATCAGATTCCGGAATGCTTCACGGTTGTAGAAGGAGGAGGGAATCTGTATAACTTCGTTAGGCACCCAGTCATAACCGGGGACAGGTGGCCAAGCTCGAGGCCTCCCGTCCCAAGCACCGGTAGAGTCTACGTGGATGGCGACCTCTTCAGGGGCATCACTATCCACCAGAAGATAAGAGGATTTCCCAGAGGGCGAAGCCCTAGCACCATGACCGGTAACGGCGGCCAAGGAGGTTGACGGACTGGCATCGTCTTCATCAGCATACCCCCTACCCTCGTTGTCGGAGAAGTCCGATGACATGTTACCTGAGAAGGAAAACGGAAGGAGCAGAGAAGGTCTGAAGAGGAGAAGAGGTTGGCGACGGCAGGAAGATTAGAGTCAGAGTAAAAAATTAGGGTGAAAATAAGGATATTTATACTTAGGTTAAAATCAATTGAACGGATAAATCTGGAGCGTCAAAGGTCGCGAGATCTGACGGTTCAGGAGGTGTGACGTTTCGGTGATGGGAAGATCTGACGGTTTAGGGGGGGAAGACGCTTCGTTTTTCACATTTCCCGCCTAAATATTACGGTCGAGACTTTTCAGTTCCCACCAGAACACATGGTCAAATTTCGTTAAGAGGAAAGGAAGGCCGAGCGGAGGTCACTTCAAAACCCTACGCAAAAATACTTTTGCTAGCGCTTGGGGGGCTTGTGTTACTACCGTCGGTAGGCAACCGACCGCAGAGTGTGTTACTACCGAGGGTAGGCAATCGACCATGGCTTGTGTTACTACCGAAGGTAGGCAACCGATCGGGTGTTTGATAACATAGCCGATCGGGCGAGCGCAAGGAAAGTAGACTGCAGACAGCCGTTAAATACTAATGAATGCATGGTTAATGAGGTAACGGTCATTGTCGAGTATTTAAAGTGAGCATTGAAAGCCATTAAGAGGTAAATTAATGAATAATATTCCATGTAATTGTATAAATAGAAGTCAAAGGGGAAGGTAAACTCTCGGTTCAATTTTATAATTATAGACTTGCGATAGCCCATTCTGACTTGAGCGTCAGAGTGTTTGCTGCAGGTCAACACACTTTGATGGAAGACCATCTAAGACATACATTGGACCTCTTACTAGAGCCATGGCTAAGAGAGTTCAAGAGGAAGAAGGATCACTTAATATTTTGCTTCTATGGAAGGTGAATTATCTTAAACCTTCTTCTCTTAATTAAGCATGTTTACTTTGTTTTGTAGGATTAAATAAATTGGAGGGAGCAGCTGCCAACATGGCATTTGGCACGTGAAAGGAAGGCCTGGTTGGAGAAGCTTGCTGCCAAAGTCATATGCACCCAGCCAAAACCCCAAAATAGCCCAACGTTGGATGAGAAGATGCTTCAAACACGTGAGGAGCTGACCTGGAGCAAGGCATGGAATTTGCTGGAAGATTTTGGTGTTGCTGTTAGGCTTCCCATTTGAAATTAGGCGGGAGTTCATTTCAGAAAAGAGACCCATCTTCACTTATAAATAGGATGGTTTCTTCCTTGTATAGTACTTTAGAGCTATGCCCAAATGCTGAGAAATATATTCCAGTCTTGCATTCTGCTCTTGAGTCAAAATTGCTTGCTAATTCTTCAGTTTCTCTCAAGCTTCCTTCCATTATATGAAGGCTTTCTGAGCTGAGAGGCTTCACTCATTTTACCTTGCTTCATTCAAACATCTCCATGATCATTTACTCCATCAATTCCGCTGCACACCAACACATCTACCACACCTCTGATCTGGGAGCTTCAGGCCACTGGTTTCCTCTGGAATTTGGCTCCATCAAGTGGTATCCAGAGCTTAGGTTCGCCACGCACCAAGGAGCTAAGCATTTCTTCTCATTCTGCAATTTAATTCTGCTGAATTCCATCTCTGTTTCTGTTTTCTGTTTCTGTTTCAATTTTAATTCTGTTTCAGTTTTTGTTCTTTTAATTCTGCTTCTGTAATTTTGTTCCAGCCTTTAATTATGTGTTCTTATAGTGTCTTATGTCCATTTTTCATTTTAAACGGTGAATCATTTCTTGTTTGAGTCAATTCCAGCTTTGACCTTTAAATTCTGTTTTGTCTAAAGTCTTGTGCAAACTACTGTTGCTGTTTTATCATTGTCACTGTTTTGAAATTGTTTCTATTGAGTTCTGTGCTTACCAGTGCTATACAAGCTGTTTGTTACCATTAGAGGCAGTGATGAGTTGATCTAGCCTTGGTAATATAGGCTGAAGCATCCAATAAGCCAAACTGGTTTTAAAATTCTGTTAAAATCTGATGCAGAATTTTGTTTGCTGTTCTAAATCATCAAATCTGTTTTCAGCTTGTTTTGGTTGATTCTAAAGCTTGATACAACATTGTTTAGTGTTGTTGAATGATGCTAAGAGTGTAGCCAACCATAACAAGCAATGAAATGCAATTTGCATAGCTTGGTTGTGCATAGACACTAGTCATTTGTTATTTCAGATTTAAATTTGGTTTATCACCGTGCCAGTTTTCATTGCATAGTTTAATCTGAGTTTGGTCATGCTAAGCATCTTTAATTCCAGCTTAGATCTGTGTATTCACATTTCCTAGAGTCTTTTCCTTGCTGATTCAAACTTTGATTCCATAAAACTGAATTTGGTTGGTTATTTTGGTGCCATTTACTGCATAAGTGGTACAGCAGTAGGGATTTTCGAAAATCTGTTGTTTCCTTGCTGTTTTATAGCTTGAGCAAGTTTCAATTGATGGTTCAAAGTTGCTAGTACTGTTCATTTGGTCAAAACATGACTTATATGCAAATTTGCATTTGAAACCATCAATTTTTGAGTGAAAATGGAAGTGAAACAATGATTTCGAATTATAGGCAGTTTCTAAGTTGTTTTAAGGTCTGAACATGTTCAAATTCATCATTAAAAATTGTTGAAACTGTCCAAACAAAGATTGAAACATTTCCATATAGTTTTGGATCTCAAACCACCAAAATTCAGTTTAATTTTTCTGGTGCAGTTCTGTTTTCCAGCTGCTGTTTGGTAATTTTGATGCAAAAATTCATTACTGGATTGTGAAAAAGCTGGTTCCATGATTAAAAATGAAATAGATGACTCAAAGAAGTAATATCAAGTGATAAAAAGCTGTTGGAACTGTGCAATCCAGATTACAGGCCCTGAAAAATCAAAATTCAAAAATCTGAAAGTCATTGGGGCATTTTATCAAATAGTTTTGAAAATTATCAAACAGTTTGCATTTGGAATCATTTCTGAACTGTGTTTGCGTTTTTTTTTTTTGCTTTCTTAATCTGTTCTAGCACCTTTGGTAGGTTCCTTTTGTGTACTTGCTGTTTTTCCATACCTAGTTCATTTGTTTACCACATTTTTGGCTTCCAAAATTGTCAATTATTGCTGGAAATTGGTGTGGAAAACTGGTGCAGAATGGTAAATCTAGCTTGGTTTGTTTGAGTGGATTTAAGGTACTGTGACAGCTGTTGTGAAGCATCCAGTTGCAGAAACCTTTACTTATAATGGTAGCATACTAGGAAGTGAGGGGAAAGCTGAAATGAAAAGCAATTAGGAGCTCTTGAGTAGATGCAACTCTGCTGTCCAGGAGCTGCAGAATACATTACAGCAGCATAATTTGCCACCAGAATTGGAACAACTTGCATACTGTTTTTGAGATACACTTGGCAGCAGCTGAAGATTGAAGTCCACACTATTTTTACACATTTAATTGAGCTTGTTTGAGTACTCATATCACGAAACCTTGTAGTTTTTATATATTTCTGTTGTTGTGCCAAGTGAGTTGGGAAAATGCTTTTGAAGCAATTCCAAGCTCACAATTGAACATTGTAATAGTCCAATTTCGTTTTCTTTAGTGTGAAAGTGTGTCAAGGGGCTCCAAGTGTCACTTGCACTTTCACTTAGGGCCGTCTAGCATTTACATTCTTGCATCTTTATTGCTTTCCTTAAATGTCTTGAGTAATCCTTTTGTTTTTAGGTCTCCGTGGTATTTAGGATAGCATAACATATAGTAAACCTTTCTTTGGTTTGTAGGTTCATAACATTTAAAAAGAATTTGAAGAATTTCTACTTAGAAACTAAAGTAAAAGAACATTCTAAGGAAACTCTGGCTAAGGAAGAACTTGGTTTCTAAGCTTGTCCATTTGTGACTCACCTCTTCTTCCTGGGAGCTACTTAGAAACATCTTTTACTTCTAGAATCTCTTAGAAATTTTTCACCAAAAAAAAAACAAACAAAGAAAGTTTGTGAATTTTTTTTTTCATTCATTACTTGTCAAACATTTTGAAAACCTTTTGAAAATTTTTCTTTGACAAGAATGAGTCAATCAAGTGTGCAAGGAAGTTTGAAACCCAATAGTGAAATGTCTTTAAGGGAAGAATTTGAGCAAAGATTTGAACAAAGGGATAAAGAGATTAGTGAGCTCAAAGATATGATTAGTCAACTTTTGATTAATCAAGATAAAAAGAAAGAGAGATCTTCCCATAGGAGAATAGAAGAATCATCATCTTCTCCAAGTGAAATTGAGCAAAATAGTAGTCATCACAATGATGACCACTACCAAATGCCTCCTAGAAGACAACATAGAGTTAGAGAGCATTACCCAAGAGAGCCTAAAATTGATCTTCCTTCCTTTCATGGAAAAGATGATGTAGAAGAATACCTAGAGTGGGAAATGAAAGTTGAGCAATTGTTTGAGTGCCACCAAATAGATGATGAAAGGAGAGTCACCATGGCTTCTCTAAGCTTTCAAGGTTATGCCTTAATTTGGTGGACAGCCTTAGTCAAGGACCATAGGCTAAGACATTTACCTCCCATTAGGTATTGGAATGAAATGAGAGCTGCCTTGAGGAGGAGGCATGTACCAGCCTACTATGATAGGGAGATAATGGATAAACTCCATAAACTCCAACAAAGGAACATGAGTGTTTAGGAATATAGACAAAAAATGGAATTACTCATGTTGAGGGCTGGGATAAGAGAGGAACCAAGAATCACAATTGCTAGGTTCCAAAGTGGACTCAACTATGACATAAGAGATAGGGTTGAACTTATACCCTACAATGATCTCAATGAGTTAGTCCAACTTTGTGTGAGGGTAGAGCAGCAACTCAAAAGAAAAAGCTCTACTAAGAAAGATTACCCTCATAGTTACAAGAAAGAATATAAGAGGGAGGGTAGTCTAATTAAACCAAGATATGAAGAATCTAGAGAGAAGGAGAAAGGGAAAGAAAGAGCCAAAGAACCTCCAAAAGATAATAAAAGTAAGGGAACCAAATGCTTTAAATGTGGGGAAAGAGGGCACTATTCATCTGAGTGTCGAAATAGAAGGTCAACTTACATTCTTGAACATGAGAGTGAAAGTGAGGGTTCTTCATGTAGTGAGTCTGAAACATCCACTTCTGAAGAAGAAGAAACTCTACCTTGTGATGGAGATTTACTCATGGTGAGAAGACTTCTTTAGAGCAAACATGTAGAACTAGAACAGTCACAAAGAGAGAACCTATTCCACACAAGATGCAAAGTTTTAGAAAAGACATATTCAATGATAGTGGATAGTGGCTCTTGTTGCAACTGTTGTAGTTCTAGAATGGTAGAGAAGCTTGGCTTAACCACTACTCCTCATCCTAAACCTTACAAACTTCAATGGATCAAAGAGGATGATGGAATAGTAGTTAAAGAACAAGTAAGTGTACCCATTTCCATTGGCAAATATGAAGATCAAATTGTTTGTGATATAGTACCAATGGAAGCTGGGCACATATTACTTGGAAGACCTTGGCAATATGATAAACAAGCTTTACATGATGGAGTCACCAACAAAATCACCATTCAACACAAAGGAAAGAAAATTATTTTGTGTCCTCTTACACCTTCACAAGTAAGAGAGGACCAAATAATTCTTAAGAAGAAGTTGGATGGAGAAAAGAAAAAAGAAAATAAGAAAGAAAGAAAGAATTTGGTAACCCATGCCTCAGCCCATGAAGTTGTCCAACCTCAAACCTTGAATATTTCCAAAAATCTTTTTCTTGGACAACCTCATTTCCTTCTTTATTGCAAAGAGGCATTTGTTTCAATCACTCATGAACTTGGTTCTCTACCGAAGGGGTTGCAAAAACTTTTAAAGGAATTTGATGATATATTTCCCAAAGAGGTACCAAGTGGATTACCACCTTTGAGGGGAATAGAACATCAAATAGATTTGGTGCCTGGGGCAAGCCTACCCAATAGGCTAGCCGATAGAACCAACCCTATGGAAACAAAAGAAATAGAGAAACAAGTTAATGACTTGTTGAACAAAGGGTGGATCCAAAAGAGTTTAAGTCCCTGTGCTATGCCTGTGTTGTTGGTCCCTAAAAAGGATGGGTCTTGGAGAATGTGTACAGATTGTAGGGCCATCAACAACATAACTGTCAAGTATAGGCATCCCATTCCTAGGCTAGATGACATGTTGGATGAATTACATGGAGCAAATCTCTTCACCAAAATTGATCTTAAAAGTGGATACCATCAAATAAGAATTCATGAAGGAGATGAATGGAAAACTGTTTTCAAGACCAAGTTTGGTTTGTATGAATGGTTAGTCATGCCCTTTGGCTTGACCAATGCTCCAAGTACATTCATGAGATTAATGAATCATGTGCTTAGGGAATGCATAGGCAGATTTGTAGTGGTCTACTTTGATGACATCTTAATCTATAGTCAAAATCTGCAAGAACATCTTAGACATATCAAGGAAGTCTTGCTTCTTCTTAGAGAACATCACCTCTTTGCCAACTTTGACAAATGTACTTTTTGTCAAGAAAGTGTGATTTTCCTTGGTTTCAAAGTTGGAAAAGAAGGTGTGCATGTTGATCCAGAGAAGATCAAGGCTATACAAGAATGGCCAACCCCTAAAAATATAGGAGAAGTAAGAAGCTTTCATGGGCTAGCTAGTTTTTATAGGAGATTTGTGAAATACTTTTCCACCATAGCTGCTCCTTTAAATGAGTTAGTCAAGAAAGATGTTCCTTTTCTTTGGGGTGATAAGCAAGAGTTGTCTTTTGAGACTTTAAAACATAAGTTAACTCATGCACCCATTCTCGTTTTACCTGATTTTTCCAAAGCCTTTGAATTAGAATGTGATGCATCTGGGATAGGTATAGGAGCTGTTTTAATACAAGGAGGACATCCCGTAGCTTACTTTAGTGAAAAACTTAGGGGACCTACCTTGAACTATCCTACCTATGACAAAGAGTTATATGCCCTCATTAGAGCTTTAAAAACTTGGGAACATTACTTGGTTACTAGAGAATTCATCATCCACACTGACCATGAATCTCTCAAGTACATAAAAGGGCAAGCAAAGCTAAACAAAAGACATGCCAAGTGGGTGGAATATCTGGAGCAATTTCCCTATGTCATCAAACACAAAAAGGGGAGTACTAATGTTGTTGCGGATGCTTTATCTAGAAGACATGCATTATTAGTAACCCTAGGATCCCAAATATTAGGATTTGATGACATAAAAGAGTTGTATGAAAATGATGAAACATTTGCATCCACTTATTCATCATGTCTTAAGAAGCCTTTTGATGGATTCTATCTTTCTGAGGGGTATCTTTTTAATAAAGGAAAACTTTGTATACCCCAAGGATCCATTAGAAAACTTCTCATCAAAGAGAGTCATGGAGGAGGACTTATGGGCCATCATGGAGTTGATAAAACTCTAAACATTTTGAAAAGTAAATTTTATTGGCCACACATGAGAATAGATGTTCAAAGGCATTGTTCTAAATGCATAGCTTGTTTACAAGCTAAGTCAAAGATTATGCCTCATGGACTCTATACACCTCTTCCCATAGCTAATACCCCTTGGGAGGACATAAGCATGGACTTTGTCCTAGGATTACCAAGAACTCAAAGGGGTTATGATTCTATCTTTGTGGTAGTAGATCGTTTTAGTAAAATGGCTCATTTTATACCCTGCCACAAAGTAGATGATGCTAGCTATATATCTCGACTCTTCTTTAAGGAAATAGTGAGATTGCATGGTTTACCCAAATCTATAGTGTCTGATAGAGATGTGAAGTTTCTAAGCCACTTTTGGAAAACTTTATGGGAAAAGCTTGGGACTAAACTTCTATTTTCTACTACATGTCACCCACAAATTGATGGGCAAACTGAAGTAGTTAATAGATCTCTATCTACATTATTAAGGGTAATATTAAGAGGTAACAATAAATCTTGGGATGAACATCTACCTCATATTGAATTTGCTTATAACAGGGTAGTCCACAAGACTACTAATCTTTCTCCTTTTGAGGTTGTTTATGGTTTTAATCCTATCACACCTCTTGATTTACTACCTCTTCCAGAACCATCTCTTTTTCTTCATAAAGAAGGTGTTTCTAAAGCGGAGTTCATCAAGAAGTTACATGAGAAGGTCAAAACCCAAATTGAAAAGCAAACTCAAAAATATACAGAATCCAACAACAAAGGGAGAAAGAAAATAGTTTTTGAAGAAGGAGACCTAGTTTGGCTTCATTTGAGAAAGGAAAGATTTCCCTCTCAAAGGAAGTCCAAACTTAGTCCAAGAGGAGATGGTCCATTCAAGGTGGTCAAAAGGATAAATGATAATGCATACATCTTAGATCTTCCTGAAAGTTATGGTGTCAGTCATACTTTTAACATCTGTGACTTAATTCCTTTCACAGGAGATGATCAACAGGATGCAACAGATCTGAGGACAGATCCTTCTCAAGAGGGAGGGTCTGATGGAAGACCATCTAAGACATACATTGGACCTCTTACTAGAGCCATGGCTAAGAGAGTTCAAGAGGAAGAAGGATCACTTAATATTTTGCTTCTATGGAAGGTGAATTATCTTAAACCTTCTTCTCTTAATTAAGCATGTTTACTTTGTTTTGTAGGATTAAATAAATTGGAGGGAGCAGCTGCCAACATGGCATTTGGCACGTGAAAGGAAGGCCTGGTTGGAGAAGCTTGCTGCCAAAGTCATATGCACCCAGCCAAAACCCCAAAATAGCCCAACGTTGGATGAGAAGATGCTTCAAACACGTGAGGAGCTGACCTGGAGCAAGGCATGGGATTTGCTGGAAGATTTTGGTGTTGCTGTTAGGCTTCCCATTTGAAATTAGGCGGGAGTTCATTTCAGAAAAGAGACCCATCTTCACTTATAAATAGGATGGTTTCTTCCTTGTATGGTACTTTAGAGCTATGCCCAAATGCTGAGAAATATATTCCAGTCTTGCATTCTGCTCTTGAGTCAAAATTGCTTGTTAATTCTTCATTTTCTCTCAAGCTTCCTTCCATTATATGAAGGCTTTCTGAGCTGAGAGGCTTCACTCATTTTACCTTGCTTCATTCAAACATCTCCATCATCATTTACTCCATCAATTCCGCTGCACACCAACACATCTACCACACCTCTGATCTGGGAGCTTCAGGCCACTGGTTTCCTCTGGAATTTGGCTCCATCACACTTTGTGAGCAATCCCGAGCGTAAGGAGTGAAGAGAAGGAAAAAGACCGATCGGAGGAGAGAAGTGTTTCTGGAAGGACGTGCAGGAGTTCCCCGGTCTCATTCAGCAGAAACAGTTAGTGTATATGAATATGTTGTTGTGTTTTCTTAATTTCATTTTGACTTATCGTGTTATCAGAGGAAGACATAAGAAAAAACATATTATTATCTTTCACTCGTCAGTATATTTTTAAGATGAAAATTTATTTTGGTGGAGATAATGTAAGATCTAAAAATTTTAATTTAAAAAATATGTAAAAGATGAATGAATTTTCTATTTATAATTTAAAAGATTGAAATAATATTTTTCTTAAAATTATTCAATTAAAAAAATTTATTATTAGATATTTGTTATATATTAATTCATAGTTTTTTATGTGTTATATTATTATAAATTAAAAGCTATATTGAGATAAATAGAATTGATGACAAGTCAATAAATGAAGTTTTATATTAAATTGTGTAATTTGTGTTAATTCTATGTTTTAAATTGAGTATTACATTTTGATATCATATTTTAAATTATGGATTTACTATATATCATTAATTAATTATTATGTCAATTTTATAAATTTATAAATTCATACCTAAATACATATTTCCAGACAAAAGAAATTGTGTGTACAAATTAATTATATATTTAATGTTTATATTGATAACAATATAGCATGTATTTCTGTTAAAAAAAATTAACCTAGATTTAGGTTATTCTAGCTTTTATTAGCAGGAATTACGTTACCGTTACCTTTTATTTATATCTACATGTTACTTTTGAATATAATATTATAAGTTTAATTTTTTTTTGCTTTCATTTCATATGTCAATACATTTTTTAATATTCTTTTGTCTTTCAATTTGTGTATATCTATACGTATTTTTATTTAAAAAATTTAACATCAACTTTGCTTTTTATTTATTTTAGACGAATCAGATGGAGAATATGACTACATCTTATTTAACAACAATCCATACAATATAATAATGTGTGTCGATTTTAAATTTTTTAATGAGTTTGATATTTAAAAAGTCTAGAAATCAATTCTCAATTGTACAATTCAAAAGTTGTTTCAGATTTTTAAATTGGGAAGTGACTTCTAAATCTAAAAACCTATTTTAGGTTGTGCAAACCTTTCATAATAAGGGTGAAATAGAATTTTTATTATTTATTAAAAAGAGATAAAAAGAAATCCCCTACTTTTAATGGGCCTTAGAAGGCTCTTTGGCCCAATAAAGAATTGATGCTATTTTAATCAAAGGAGTTAGCTTTTAATCTAATAAGTTGGTCGTGATAATAGTTTTTTCTCATATTTATTGTATGTTTCAAGGTCTATTTTTTTACTTCATAGGAAAACACGCATGAATAAAAATTAATCTTTAACAGTCTGTTAAAAATGTGCACAGAATCAAAAGAATAATGCACTGGTTGATTGTATATTTCAGTTGAAATCAAACATCAAACATATAACATGAGTGAAAAGAAATGAATGAATAAAGCATCAAACATATAATACTTCCAAGCGATTTTTTTATTGGTTTTGTTTGATAGAATTCTATTGAAAACTCTTCATTATTTCATGTCGAAATACTTTCATATTGGGTCAGAGTGGGCTATTTCACATTAGGAGTATGCGCGTTTCCTCCTGCACGTTCAAGAATTTTAACTCCGAAATTTTTTGAAATACATATAATGTTCTTTATTAAGATAAGATTAATTTTTGTACATAAAAACTTTGGACGAGAGAAAGGAGAGAAAAATTTATATAGAAGTTGTGTTATGAGAAATCGAATTTGAAAACGTGAAAAGGCATGAATCGAATTTCAAAAACTGATTTCACCTTCAATGGATTTCAAAATTTGATAAGAATAGAATCGGTTTTCTAAGTTTATTTTCTAAATCCGAATTAGTTTTAATTTAATTATTTTGAATGATTTAATTGTATTTTAAATAGGATTTTTAATTTATTATATATTTTTTTACTATAAATTGTTTTATTGTTAATAAATTTTTATGATTTGATATATATATATATATATATATATATATATATATATATATATATATATATATATATATATATATATATATATATATATAAATATAGTAATTAAGTAGTTAATTATATTTTGATTAAATTTTATTATTTTCAATTATTTAACGTTTTATTTATTTTATGTTTTTTAAATTTTTCATAATTTTAAGATGTATAGTTATTTTCTTAATGAAATATTAGGATTTTATTAATTTTATTATTAGGATTTCATATCAATTTTAAATAAATAAATTAAATAAATTCAAACAAACTATCTAATTAAACATTTATAATTAATATAATAAAACATTTTCAAATAATATAATAAATATTTTTAAATAATATAATTAAAAATTAAAAAGAAAACTATGAAAAACATTATCCGATTTCCATATCCGATATATTTTTTTTTATACTACTAACTTCTATATATGTCTTTCAAAACTACCTAAAATGTTTTACATAACAATTTTAAATACCAATTTTTTTTAATAAATTAGAAAAAGTCATACACTTTATTTTATAAAAAAATTATAACAACATTAAAAATTAATAATAAATTTGTCATTTATAATTAAATTAAAAAATCATAAACTAATACAACAAATTAAACAATTATAAATAATCTAATATACTTAAAAAAACACCAAAATAATAAAATTTTAAGACTAACTAAAAAATATTTTAAAATTTTCATATCAATTATAAATAAATTTAATATTTTCATAAATTAAATTAATTTATACAAATCACCTAATTAAACATTTAGAAATAATATAATAAAATATTTTAAAATAATCCAACAAACATTTACAAATAATATAAATAAAAAATAAAAAATTATCAAAAACACGGTATTAAATATGAAAATCCCATAAGAGAAACCTTGGATTTTCATATATCGTATTTTTGATAGTAATAATTTCTATATGTTTTCTATTTTTAAACATTGAGCACACGATTTTGATTAGTTTCATTTGTTATTAAATTTTTTAATTTTCCAAGCACAACATATAACTTTAATGTATATAATAAGGTCATAAATGAGTAATAATAATAAATGAGAAATAATAATAACTAAGAATACGGTTATTATGATAATATTGATAGTCATAATTAATTAATTGGGATAGAATATATTATCACTTTGGAAAGCTAAAATCATTAATGTTTAAAATAGAATGGCTTAATTTCTCACACCAAGAGGGGCTGAATTGGTTAAATGTAAAAACAAAGGTTTCTTTAAATCTTTTTCGCAAAGTGGATGCCTTTAAAATCTTTCTTGAAACGCAAGGAAAAATATTTGTTTATGTAGTGGAAATATAATTGATTAAATACAATATGCAGTCGATTCAATAAAAAGTGTAGGGATAGAAAGATCAAACTCTGAGTTTTTATACTGGTTCGACCAAGCCTACATTCAATATCCTTCCAATCATAGGAAATCAATGCACTATAATGATCAAGGTTTTTACAACAAGGTTTTTATAGCAACCTCACGTCAAAAATATAAAACACCTCTCTAACCCTCTAATCAAAATATAGGCATATACAAAACAAACTAGCAGCAAGAATCCCCTCTCCTACAGTCTAACCCTTTGAGCCACCCTCAAAGTCAAGAACGCAACACGCTCTTCTTCTTGTAATCACAACAGGGAAACCTCAATCCAATCTTTACAAGATTGTAGCCTCTGATCTTTCAGTAACACCCAATGTGCAGATTTGATCAGTCTTTGTAAGTGTAGTTAACTTGCTCTTCAAGAATCCATAAGTAGATGATCACCATGTCACTTCTTGTTTCTTGGAGCTCTTTCCCTTTCTATGTAAGAATACACTTTCTGCAAAATATATCACAAACTGTTAGAATCACAAAAGTTTTTACAGAAATCAAGTTCGTGTCAATTTATAGATAAACATAATTCTGACGCATTTTAATAGTCTAAGCTACTAATGCAGTCGAATGTAACAATTCAATCAAAGCAGTTAGCAGCAATCAATGCAGTTAATTGAATGTACAATTAATGCAGTCGAATCACAATAAATGTTTGGTCAACATATTTAAAAATACAATCATTGTAACATTTAACACAAGCATTAACAGAATTTCAAAACTGTAACAGACTTAGTCGAATGCAAGTTGCATATAATCAATTATGTAACACCGTTAAACAAAGTTTTGAAAAACTTCCTCTTTGAAAATCTCACAGCACACTTTGAAAATGTTTTGTGCAAAGCCACGAGTTTTAATCGACTCACCCCATAATGAAGTCGACTTAAAATTGTTGTTTTGCCACACAATTAAAAAGTTCAACATAAGTGCTTGTGGTTTTCCTTTTATAAAACATCAAACATGCATTCACCAATAAAATCAATTATATAGCATAGTGAAATGCAATGTATCAACACAATCATGTTCTCAATGCTTTTAAACAAATTTACACATTGATTAAAGCATATAGCATGAAGCAATAGAACATGTAACACATAACAACACATGTGTTATCAATTATGTTGTCATCATAAAAAAACAAAAGCTTTGAGATTGCAGGTTCAGCTAAACTAGTGCTCTTCCTATCAACAATCTCCCCCTTTTTTGATGATGCACAACCATGATTCATGTTGTACAAATCAAATCATATCATGTCAAAATGTATTAGTGCAAATGATTAGCAAATGTATCAGAGCAAACATTGCAATCATTTGCAAACAGAATATATCAGAGCATAACATGAATATCAGAACACTATAAGAGTATTCTCCCAGCATTATCAGAAGCTTTGAGATTGTAGGTTCAGCTAAACCAGTGCTCTTCCTATCAACAATCTCAACAATTAAAATTGAAGCAAAGCACAGAAAGAAAAAATGATAACGACACTAAACATAGGTTAAACACATATCAGATATCAAAATCTGAAAAACCTATACATCGGATGTCAAAATTTGATTTCTCCTCTATCGGATTCTGAAATCCAATAGAGAAGGATTCAGATTTCAACGTCCAGTGAACATATTTTTGAATTTTGATATCTGATCGTATTTCAATATTCGAGGGGTATGTTTCGAATTACAAAATCCAATTACGACCTGAAGCTTTCAAATAAACTTATGCACCAGTTTGACTCGAGAAACTTCAAAAAAATCACAAACATAACAACACCTCCACCACACTTCTCCAACAAAAAGTCTCTCTCAAATGTCTTTTAAAACTCTTTGAATTCAATGAGAATGGAAGACATACACAAGGACAACACACAAGAAAGAACAAAATAAAAGAGGTACAAGAGGTGCAAGACAAGGAACTATAAAATAGGGTGAGCTCATTAAATAAGTTGGTTAACCATTTCATTTAGTTTTCACCAAACCTTATTAATTAGATGGCATATCTAGAATTTGGATATGTATGATGAAACCCTTGGAGGTGTAGGGTGAAACACCTTGGGGTATTTGTTCCTCCATATCCATAAGAAAAGTGAAAAAAAATTATTTTCATATTCTTTCTTTCATCTCCTTCGTCCTCCACCACTGCATCTCCGTACTTTCTTCCACCTTTATGCTTTCTTTCACATCCATTGGCACCCATTCCCCACCTCCACCTCATCTTCCATCCCATCTTCTTCCACCTTGAGCGAAACCCCTTCCTCCTTCGGCATTCCCTTCTTCTTCTACCTCCTCCAAAACCCTTTCCTTCACTTTCACAAAAGCCCCTAGTCATCTTCGTCTTCTTCATCCATGGACCTCTTCCCTACCCTTCCCTTTTTATTTCTTTATCTTATGTTTTGGATTGTGTTATAAAAACAATGTTCATAAATGTATGCAAAAATATATAAGTTATTGCATCCTTCTTGTTCTTAAAACTGCAAGCCTATGCTACATTCTTGAATATAGTGCAAGTTCGTTTCAATCAATATTTTGTTAAGCTTGAGTCGTAAGCTGTGGTTTCCCTTTCATTGGCGTTGGTTCTTTGCAAATTTTCAATTGAAGGCTGAGATGTGTCTAACCCATCCTCACTTATAATGAGATGGCAATTGTTGCTCCAAAAAGACATAAGACACTACCTCTTATTTTCTCATCTCTCTCATTCTCTAATTTTCTTTTCTCTTTTATATTACTTTTATAATATTTTGGGTATATTTATTATTTTAAAAGACTTTTCCTTGTTAGGTATAAGATTCTTAGAAAATCAAAAAAGTTTTGGTTATAATATAGGACTTTGGTTATACACCATGGATAGGTCTTTAAGACAAGTGAATTTACACATCTCAGGATGCTTATCTAGTTTGTGTTTTTGTCAACTTTTACAACAATTTTGAGAATTCACGATATGAATACCAACACCAACTTTACATCGAAGAAGTCAAAATGTGTTTTCGAAACACAATCAATCTTTTCATAAACTTGCCTCAAGGACTAGGACATTATCTACTAAAGCTTCAAAAAGGTATGAGGAAAAAATTGATCATAAAAGTAAAGTTAATTTTAAATTTTTTCATCCCATTACATATAACTCCACTTTTAAAGGATTTAAATGTAGGATCGATAATCCTATTGAAGAAAATATAGTCGAAGGAGAATATATAAATATTATTGCTATAATTTTCGAAATAAATATGATGACTAGTGTGAGCAAATGTATGGTAAATTCTAGTGTTATCAGGCACACTAACGTGGGCATGGAGGAGAACACATGTATATTTGTGATTCCAAGACAACTCATGGTCTAGGAAAAAGGGAAAGTTCTTCTAAAACTCACATCTGGTAAGTCTGACCTTGACTGATGTACTACATGTGCCCTTTATAAAAGTTTAATCTAATGTGGGAAAAGTTGAGCTTAAAGTGTTATTTGAATCTAACAAGATTGTAATGATAAGAAAATAATATTTTATGGGGAAGGAATATTGTGATCAATGTTTCTTTGTACTTAATATTTCAGAAATTATTAATGAATCATGTTCTTCTACTTATATTATTGACTTATATGATATGTGGCATGCTAGATTAGAACATGTGAACTTTTCATATATTATGAAATTACAACAATTAGAATTAATCAATATGCATGATAAACAAAGTGATAAATGTGATATATGTGTAAAATAACGAAGAAAAGTTGTTATCCTATAGAACATTAAACTGCATTGTTAGGGTTAATCATACTAATCTATCTGATTTAAAACAAACCATGTCTAAAGGTGATAAAAATTATTTTGTAGCTTTTATAGATGATTATTCTAGATACACCAAAGTGTACTTAATTAAACATAAGTATGAAACCTTTGATGTGTTTTTAACTTATAAAGTACGCATAGAAAATCAATTTAATAAAAAAATTAAGAGGATTAAATCAAAAAAAGGTGGTGAATATATATATACTTTTAATGAATATTGTGTTAGAGAAGGCATTATTCATAATGTTGTGTTCATTTTAAGGGGTGGTATTGTTTAAGGTGATTTGGGAGAACGAATTGGAGTTGCTTTTCATGTTCGTTTGAATGGATTTGTGAAGAAGGAAAGGAAAGGATTTGCGGGATGCTGAGCTTATTTCATCTTCGCTGACGGGAAGAGATTTGCAGTGATTTTATGTAAAAAACCTATTTTAGCCCTTTATTATCATTCAAAACGAGGTATGCGATTTTCTGTTTTAATGGTTTTTCACTCATTTACTTTGTGTTGGTAGTATGTGATTTAGGAACATGGAAGAAGAAGAGACAGGAAGACAACCCAAATAGTGGTAGAGCTAAATCTGCAAAAATGGAAGGAGAAAAAAGATGAAGTTTAGTAAAAGAAAAAGTTTCTAGATGACACCAGAAGTAGAAGGAATAAAGGGTTTAGGCTTTTTTTTCTCTTTTTAATATTCAGAGGTAGAAACTATCCTTATATAACTCAACTTAATAATAATAATAATAATAATAATAATAATAATAATAATAATAATAATAATAATAATAATAATAATAATAATAATAATAATAGTAATAATAATAATAAAATAATAATAATAATAAATAATAATAATATAATTTTTTGCATGTTAACAATTAATTTTTATTTTTTTCTCTTTTTATAATAATTTTTACAATTATATATAATATTAATAATTACAATTTATTACTTTTACTACTAAGAGTATTTTGGTAATCTTTAATTTCTATCAATTAAACAATTTTTTTTATCTCTCACATCAATCAAAGCCTACACTAATATTCACACACTTTACTTTCAAATCCACTATCACTTATCTCCAAAACCACTCAAATAAACAACAAAAAATTTACCCTCAAATCCATCCACCCACTCTTCCCCAAATCCTCTCCCCAAAGTGAACACACCCTAAAGTAACTCCCCCATATTTACCTGACTCTAATGGAGTAGTTGAGAGAAAAGATACACTAGTGCATAAAGGGCTTTAGACGTATGTTATTTTGGGCTTTGAATGTCTGATCTTTGTCTGACGTCTATATGGGTGACGTTAATGAGACATCGGACCCAATAGGTCAGACGTTTATATAGACGTTTGATCCATACAGGTCAGACGTCTATATAGACGTCTGACACTATAGATCAGACGTTTAAAATGTTGCCATATTTGATTGGATCTTTTTCTACTTGAGACCTCTCGGGTTGCTCTTAGCTCATGGTGATTCGAGTTTACAACTTTATATTTTAGTTGAAGAGAATATATTGTATGTTTTTTTTGTATTGGATGGTTTTAAAAACGTAGTGGAGAGAATTGGAGGAGTGCAAAACATAAGAAATCGCCCAAGAACACCGCCCAAGGACACTTGCAAAACTGCACCAAAACCCAAACGAAAACGTATTTTAATCGATTCAAATGAAAGATAATGCATCAAAGGATGATGTAATCAGAGTAAAATTAATTTAAAACGGTGCAAATGTGAGAAAACGAACCTGAAAAACGTAGCCCGTAGAGAGAAAACACGAGGAACATGATGAACATTAAGTGCGCGTAACTGTTGCCTCGCATTCGCGGTGTTTTAATGCAGCCATATAGAAGTCAGTTCCCCTACATCAGACGTCTATATGGCTATAGAAGTCGGATTAGTGGGATCAGACATCTATATGGAGTTAAAAAGTGACTTTTTAAATTTCAAAAATGAGTATGTAGAAGTCGGTTCCCCCATATCAGACATCTATATGGCTGTAGACGTCAGATTGGCAGGATCGAACATCTAAATGGAGTTTAAAGTAACTTTTTAGATTTCAAAAATGAGTATATAGAAGTCGATTCCCCCCACATTGGACGTCTATATGGCTGTAGAAGTCGGATTGACGGGATCGGACGTTTAAATGGAGTTAAAAAGTGACTTTTTAGATTTCCAAAATGAGTATAGAGAAGTCGGTTCCCCCCACATCGGACGTCTATATGGTTGTAGAAGTCAGATTGGCAGGATCAGACATATAACTGGAGTTAAAAAGTAACTTTTTAGATTTCAAAAATGAGTATATAGAAGTTGGTTCTTCCCACATTGGACGTCTATATGGCTGTACATGTCGGATTGGCGGGATCGAACGGTAAATGGAGTTAAAAAGTGACTTTTTATATTTCAAAAATGAGTATAGAGAAGTCAGTTTCCCCACATCAGACGTCTATATGGTTGTAGAAGTCGGATTAGCGGGATCTGACGTCTAAATGGAATCAAAAAGTGACTTTTTATATTTCAAAAATGAGTATATAGAAGTTTGTTCCTCCACATCAGACGTTTATATGGCTTTAGACGTTTGTTCCCTCCAGAACAATTGTCTATATGGTTGTTTTATTTACGGAAAATGCCACCTATCATTTTTTACGTTGGATATTTGAGGGTCGGACGTCTAAAAGGTGACGTTAAAGGCCTTTTTTGTAGTAGTGATATAACATTTAAAAAAAATTATAAATGTCATTCTTATTAATTTTAGTGAACTTGGTAACATTTGGGGAAAAGTCCTTTTTATTGTATGGTTTTACAAAAGTAGGATATACCTCATAAGGAAACTAGAAAAACTTTATGAGGATTGGTGAGGTTATAAACCTAATATTATATATATATATATATATATATATATATATATATATATATATATATATATATATATAAAAGTGTGGGGGTTTCTAACTAAGGTAATCTTATTTGATCCTAAGTAATGGAAAATAGACTCTAAAACTTATAATTGTATATTCTTAGGTTATGTTGAACATAGTGCTACATATAGGTTTCCTGTTCTTAAAAGTTATGTGATTAACTTGGGTAGTTGATAATGATCTAACAATTAAGAAAAATAATACTCCGACCTTACCAGCTGTGAGAAATAAAGAAGATTGGGAGAAAAATATCCCTTGTGTTTAGCATACACATAGGGTAGTTTATTTATAATGTAAGATAAGGGTTAAACCCTAAACACAGAATGGGTTAAGCCCAATTAACATAAACACACCAGTTAACATCTAACACTCCCCCTCAAGCTGGAGCATATAAATCATATGTTCCAAGCTTGTTACAAAGATAATCAATTCTAGGTCCTCGTAAGGACTTAGTGAATATGTCTGCCAACTTGTTGCTTGAGTTAACAAACTCAGTCTTGATATCTCCATATATGATTTTTTCTCGAATGAAGTGACAATCAACTTCAATGTGTTTGGTTCTCTCATGGAAGACAAGGTTAGAGCTAATATGGAGAGCAGCTTGATTATCACATATAAGTATCATGTGAGTGACATTTCCAAATTTCAATTCACTAAGCAATTGTTTAAGCCACACAAGCTCATAAGTAGCTGATGCCATAGCTCTATATTCTGCTTCTGCACTGGACCTTGTTAGCAAAATGATGAAGATGAAGTTTTGATGATGTCCAAATCAAGTCAAGAGAAATCAAGATTCAAGATGTTATGAAGACTTGTATTGCTATGGAAAGCTTTTGTAATAATTGTAGTTTAGTGTCTAGGACTTAGATTTTTAGTGGTTTTGATTCCATGTAATTTTATATTATATAATTAATGTCCAGAGTCAAAATCGCACTGTTTTAATCGATTAAAAAAAGTATTAATCGATTAAAACGAGTAAAAGCTGAAAACTCAACCTTTTCTGTTTTAATAGATTAAAACTTGTTTTAATCTATTAGCTAATCGATTAAAATACATTTTAATCGATTAAAGCTGACCGTTGGGGATTTCAGATTTGAAAAACTAGCCGTTGTACTCATTTTAATCGATTAATACTTGTTTTAATCGATTAAATGCGTTAGATGGCCCATTTTCGAAGAATGGAAGAGTATTTGGCTGAGCCTATAAGATGGCTCTTTGTTGATCTCTAAAAGCACTCTTCCCTTGTGCTCTAGTACTCAGAAATCATTGAGACTTGTGTGTTCTTGTTCGGCTTGTGAAACTCTTGTCTGTGGAGCTGGTGAAGTGCTGCTACGGTGACAGAGGAAATAGCCGATTCATCCTTGGTGTGTTTAAGGAGGTGTTCGGAAGAGAATCATCCTTCGTGAAGTATTCGGAGAAGGTGTTCATCCTTTGTGAAGACTCAAAGGAGGTGTAGGTTCATCTCTTGTGGTATCAAGAGAGGTGGTTTCTAAACTTTTACAAATTGTGTTTCTTTGTGATTCTAATTTGTAATTGTTTTGTGTTAGTGAAAAAGGTTTATCTTGTTTGAGATAAGCGACTGGACGTAGGACTGGTAAGATCCGAACCAGGATAAAATCATCTGTGCAAATTTCTCTCAACCTTACTCTCTTTATTTGTCTTTATTATTTGCTTGGTAAGTTTAATTGAGTAGAAATTAAAAGGCACACGTTCGTATTAAAAACCCTCTTGGTTTGTTATTCCACGCTAACAATTCCGCTGCAGCAATTGTAACAGACCTTGCCACAACACTTTGCTTCTTACTTTTCCAAGATATCAAGTTGCTACCAATAGAGACACAATATCCAGAAGTAGACCTCCTATCAGAAGGGGAACCAGCCCAATCAGCATCTGAATAACAAACGATTTTTGTATCGTTGTTAGGGCCATATAGCAAACCTTTTCCAGGTGATCTTTTAATATACTTCAGTATGCGAACAACTGCATCCCAATGGTCTTCACATGGGGAGTTTAGAAATTGACTCACCACACTAACTGCGAAGGAAATATCAGGACGCGTAACAGTAAGATAGTTTAATTTACCAACTAGTCTTCTGTACTGTTCAGGATCTGAAAAAGGCTCCCCCTGATTTGGTAGGAGTTTGATGTTAGGATCCATAGGTGTCTCAACAGATTTACAGTTCATTAACCCTGTTTCCTCCAAGATGTCTAACGCATACTTCCTCTGAGATATGACAATACCATCATTGGATTGTGCTACTTCAATACCCAAAAAGTACCAGAGTTTGCCAAGATCTTTGGTTTGAAAATTATTACAAAGGTGTTGTTTCATCTGAGAGATGCCAAGATAATCGCTTCCTGTGAGAACAATATCATCGACATACACTATTAAGTAGATACATCCAGCACTCGAGTGGCGATAGAACACTGAATGATCCGCTTCACTGCGAGACATACCAAATTGTTGAACAACACAACTGAATTTACCAAACCAGGCCCGAGGAGACTGTTTTAGGCCATATAAGGATTTGCGAAGACGACATACCAATCCAGATGACTCCCCCTGAGCAACAAAGCCAGGCGGTTGCTCCATATAAATTTCTTCATGCAAATCACCATTGAGGAAAGCATTTTTGACATCAAGTTGGTAAAGAGGCCATTGTCGAAGAGCGGCCATGGCACTGAATAGGCGAACAGAGGTCATTTTTGCCACTGGAGAAAAAGTATCACCATAATCCAAACCAAAAATCTGTGTGTAGCCTTTGGCAACCAGTCGAGCTTTCAGACGATCAATTGTGCCATCAGGACCAACCTTGATAGCATACATCCACCTGCAACCAACAACAGACTTTCCAGATGGTAATTGGACAAGCTCCCAAGTTCCACTTTCCTGTAAAGCACTTAATTCATCCATCATAGCTTGACGCCAACCAGGATGAGTTAAGGCATCACCCACAGATTTGGGAATTGACACAGAAGAAATGGATGAGAGACAAGTATAAAAAGATGGAGATAATCTGTGGTAATTAAGAACAGTATAATGGGGGGAAGGGTTACGGGTAGAGCGTATACCTTTACGGAGGGCAATAGGCAAGTCAGACTCAGTTGCTGGAGCCGGAGGAGACACATGAGGCGGCACCGGAAGTGAGTCATGAGGGAGACAATTACGGCGACTATAAACCCGAAGGGGTGGAGGTGAAGGATGATCCTGTGTTGAATGAGAGTCTAAAGAAGGAGAAGACAAAAGGGGTGGAGCATCACCAGGAGGATCACAGATAAGAGGAATATCAACAGTAACAGGGAGAGGTACAGAACTAGAAGATAGATGTGAAAAGTAAAAAGAAGACTCATCAAAAGTGACATCAGCAGAGATAAAATGACGATTGAGGGAAGGGGAAAAACACTTATAGCCCTTTTGTGACCGTGGAAATCCTAAGAAGACACATTTGTGAGACCTAGGAGATAACGTATCAAGACCAGGACTAAAATCATGAACAAAACATGTAGACCCAAAAACTCGAAGAGGTAATGGATGCAGAGGATCTTGAGGAAATAAGATAGAATGAGGGATTTTGTTATCTAGGACGGAAGATGGCATGCGGTTGATAAGATAACATGCTGTGAGAACTGCATCACCCCAAAAACGTGAGGGTACTTGACCATGAATCAGAAGGGTACGAGTTGTTTCAATAAGGTGTCTATTCTTGCGCTCAGCCACCCCATTTTGTTGAGGGGTATAAGCACATGAGGTTTGGTGAAGAATGCCATGAGAAGCCATAAACTGTTTAAACGGTTGAGAAAGGTATTCACGGCCATTATCACTACGTAAATTTCGAATAGAAACCCCAAACTGTGTTTTTATTTCATTAAAAAAAGATTGGAAAATAGAAAACAACTCAGAACGATTCTTCATTAAAAACAACCAAGTACATCTGGAATAGTCATCAATAAAGGTAACAAAATACCGAAAACCTAAAATGGACTTAACACGACTAGGTCCCCAAATGTCAGAATGAACCAATGAAAAGGGGGACGACGCCCGTTGTGAGACACTACGAGGAAAGGAACTACGAGTATGCTTCCCTAACTGACAAGACTCACATGACAAACTTGATAATGTGGACAACTTCGGGACAAGTTGTTGTAGTTTGGCAAGACTAGGATGACCGAACTGAGCATGAAGAAGGAATGGTGACTCCATGACTACGCCAACATGTGGAGAAGGGCGGAGATGATAAAGGCCATAAGACTCACATCCTGTGCCAATCATGTGTTTCGAACTCCGGTCCTGCAACTAAACAGAATCTTTAGTAAATGAAATAACACAATTAAGAGTACGAGTTAAACGACTAATGGACAATAAGTTGAAGGGAGACCCAGGGACATAAAGTACATGATCAATGGATATGGATGGAAAAATATTAACAGTACCAATACCATGAGATGAGACTCTAGACCCATCAGCCATTGTTACTGAGGGTAAACTATCCGGACATGACAAGGAAGAAAACAAGGACTTGTTACCAGTGATATGATTGGTGGCGCCTGAGTCAAGGACCCAAGGTCCGAGGGAGTGAGTTAGACCAACAAAAGGTGTACCTGTACGTGCAACAGATGCAGATGTAGTGGAACCAGAGTGCTGATGATCCTCATACCATCTGAGAAATTCTTTGAAGAGTGCAGGTTTGTCTACGGTATTAGATGAAGTAGGATGGTCTGCAGACGGTGATCGGGGAGGTGGATCAGAATTTGCCATTGCTACAGGTCGAGGAGGACGTCCATGGAGAGCATAACATCTATCAATCTTGTGGCCTAACTTGCCACAATGGTCACATTTTGGATGTCCTTTACTTGGCTTGCGAGACCGACTTCGATCATCACGTTGAGCAGCCATAACAGAGGAATCATCAGTATGAGGGGATGTCTCAGTGACGGGTTTGCTTGGTATACGTAAAAGAGCAGAACAAGTAGAAGTAAAGTTGGGTATGACAGGAGAACCCAAAATCTGATCACGGACATGAGAAACATCATCAGAGAGTCCGTATAATGCCAACAACATGAAGAACTTTGATCGTTGTTCCAATTCTTCAGCAGGAGTGGAAGCAGGAGGTAATATATCATTAAAGTCATGAAGAAGGGCATGAATTTTACCCAAATATTCTGCCATGGGACCAGGATTGCGCGGACCAATAACAGTTAATAGGTCCTGACAAACACCATAAAGACGCTGAGTATCATTTGTGTATAACAACTTTGCTTGTGCCCATACTTCTGAACATGTTTCATAGGATCGAAACATTTGTTTCAGTGAGGAGTGAATGGTGGACTTTATAACAATGCATAACTGAGCATCAATTTTCATCCAGCGGGAAGTGTCATCTGTGGGAGCAGTAGTCACATTTTGAGTAAGATGATCTAAGTACCCCTGACTCTTCAACCAAAGTTTGATGTCGGACGCCCATGTTGCATAATTCGTGCCATCTAACTTGTCAATGGACAAGTGTACATTCACATAATTGGTATATATTGAAGGATCAGAAGATGAGCCACCAATAGAGGTGTTTGTAGACGAGGAAGACGCCATAGGGAAGGAGAAACCCTAAAAATTCAAAGTGCTCCGATTGACGCAACGACCACAGATCCAGAAAGAGGGCGAGGAGGCGATCACGACGGTGATAATCGCCGACGGAAAGCTCCGGCGACGCGCCGGCACACGCGGCGGCAGCGGCGACTCTTGCGGCGGCGCGTGAGAGGTCCGATCGCCGCGATTTTTGTACGACGGTGGTCGCCCGGCTGAGACGCTTCCAATGGTGTGGTCGCCGGTCGATTCTGGAACTCCGGTGACGGCAGCGGCGGCGGCGGTGGCAACGGCAGCAGCGGCGACTACGACAACAGCGGCAGTGATGGGTGCCGGAGACCGTGGAGTTGACTAGAACTATTCCTGTGCTCTGATACCATATTAGAAGTGGACTTGAGGCCTAACTCATCCCCACAAAACCGGCTTGTAAGGTGAGGTCTGCACCCACTTATATACTTTAATTTGGCCTTATCTCTAGTCGATATGGGACTTCCAACACACCCCCCTCACGCCGAGGTATATACATCTCGAGCGTGAGATTAGACATTAATGGGTGGTCCAATAGCGGCCCGATAATGGGTGGAACAATATGCCCAACAAACAACCAATAATGCTAGGATAGGCTCTAACCTAGCTCTGATACCATGTGAGAAATAAAGAAGATTGGGAGAAAAATATCCCTTGTGTTTAGCATACACATAGGGTAGTTTATTTATAATGTAAGATAAGGGTTAAACCCTAAACACAGAATGGGCTAAGCCCAATTAACATAAACACACCACTTAACATCTAACACCAGCAAAAGATTAACTTGGGTGTAAATGGATCTTTAAGAAAAAATGTAACTTGATGGATCTATTGAGAAGTATAAAATAAGATTAGTAGCAAAAGATTTTGCTAAAAAAACCCAACACAGATTACTTTCAGACCTTTGTTCTTGTGACTAAGATTTTCTCTATTAAAGTATTATTAGCTCTAGCAGCTATCTATAAGTTAATGATACACCAAATGAATGTTAAAAATATTTTTCTAAATGGTGAATTAGAGGAGAAAATTTATATGACTCAACCTTAAGAGTGTGTTGTACCTGGTCAAGAGTATAAAGTGTGCAAACTTTTAAAATCTTTGCATGAGTTGAAACAAGCAACAAAATAATGGCATGAAAAACTTGATAATGTATTGCTTTATGATGATTTTTCACCTAATGATATTGATAAATGTGTACTCTAAATATGAAAATGGTGAATGTGTCATTATATGTTTGTATGTGGATGACATGCTAATATTTGGTACATGCAATGAGATTGTCTCTAGATATAAATTGTTTATAGGTTCTAAATTTGAAATGAAAGACATGGGTGAAGTCAATGTAATTTTATGTGTTAAAATCATAAGTAAGGCAGATAGTATTTTACTATCTAAAAAATAATATATTGAGAAACTTCTTAGGAAGTTTGGATATTGTGATTTAAACCAACGAGTATCCCTTATGATGCTAACTCTAAATTAAAGACACTAGTGCAAAAACAGCGTATAACGTCACACGTTCAACGTCGAACCACTCAATAGCCAACGTTAAAATTAACCGGTGGTATTTTTGTAAATAAATGAAATTAGTAAACGTTTTTAGAATTGTAATTCGACGTAAAAGGATATAAAATGTTGAATGCCCTAGCGTTAAACGTCAAAATTAGTGAATTCAATAAAAATTTGAGCGGAGATTGAAAATTCATTCACTTTATCTTAGTGCACGAGACCCTCTTCCCTACTCAAATTTTTCTCGAACGAAGTTTGATGACCATTACATGTAATATTTCTTTCATTTGATACAAATGCATGTTAATTTACTACTTTAAGTATATTTTTGTTTGTTTTGACTGATTATTTTCGTGTTGTTGTCCTTCATAGCCACATTCTGCTTTCTCTCTCATGTGTGGCAAAACTTTATTCCGATGAACCAATGTTAGTTTTCGTTTTCGTTTTGAAGAACTTATTTGTTGAACTTGTTTCTTGTTATTTTTTGTTGAACTTGTTTGTTGTTATTGTTTGGGTGAACAATTATTTCAAGATCAAGAATGGAATCTGAGTTTTTTGTTCTCGTAATGGTTGGTAATGAGATTGAGTAGTTGAAAAACTTCTTGCAAACATTCCATTAGGAATGAAACCAACCCAATCTATATTAACACATTGTGATTGTCAATCGACAATACCTATAGCTAAAAACAAGAATTACAATAGAAATGATAGACATATACAATTGAGATATAATTTGGTTAAGCAACTTTAGCTAAAGAGTGAAACTATTTTCATTGATTAAGTGAAGTCATAACAAAATCTAGTAGATCTTCTAACAAAACTCTAGGAAAAAATATGATTTTAGAAACATCAAGGGGGAATGAGACTTTAGTCACTTGCAAACAAACAAGTGATGTTAATCCAACCTTTGCGATTAGAGATCCCAAGAATAAGGTTCATATGGCTAAAACCAAGTCACTTGTTAGTTTTGATAACACTAAAATGATTTTAAAAATCTATTATGTTCATTCCTATGATGTGTGTGAAAGTGCTAAAGACTATTGAGTGATTAAATTTTGTAATTAAAATTTCATATGGTGTAAGATTTTTCATTTATACAAAATTTTTATTGATTTCCATATCCCTTATGGGTGATGTATGATTTGTAGCATACACTTGATAAAATCACCCATATATGTGTTGAGTAGGGTCGTTTGTATGAGATCTTGGTATGATCTCTAAAATACTCATGAATATCGAACATGCACATGACCTAGTAAGTACAATACAACGATAATAGTAAGAATTGTGGATGATCTATGATTGATAAACTGCTAACACATGTATATAATCACTAGTGTAGTAAGACAAAATGGCACTGGTTAAATTTGCTTATAGGCACCGGTTCTACAACCGAGGCATATACAGATGAGGTAAAAAAACGGTAGGTTTTATGCCTCAGTTATGAACTGAGTCAAAAAAAATAGGATTATGCCTCGGTTTTTAGGTAACCGAGGCAGTAACGTGTTTTTTTTTTAATTTTTTCAACCTTTATCAATAAGAAACAGAACCAGAACATCAACTCTAAAACCATTATCAGACATGAAAATCAAAAGGTAAAATCAATGCAAGAAAGAAACGAGACAACATAAAGTGAATGCAAAAATGTAAATTGAATCATCAAACTGAAACGTTCAAGCTTTTATTAAAAACTGGAAATGAAAATACAATTGATGTATAGTGTCTGTCACCCACTACACGTATGTTTCTATTTTACAAAACTCCTTTATACAGGAGAAAACAAAAACAGAAAAGAGGAAAAGAGGGGGCAAAGGGGAAAGAGCCGAATAAACTTGGAATATTCTGGGCCTGCTTCCGTTGGACCTTGGAGTTTGCGTATGATTCTGTTCTACTTCTTCTCTTTTTGCAAGAACCCTAGCCATCGGTGAGAGAGTTGGGAGAAAGTCCCAAATTGATTTAAGCCTCCCTGCGTAGAATGAACTCGAGAAAATCAAAGGCAGAAAACAGATTTCCAGAGACACAAATCCTGCAATGGTCCAAAGATCAAAATCAGAAAAACAATTATCAGCAAAGAAAGATAGAAACAATTATCAGCAAAGAAAGATAAAAGTAAAAAGAGATAGAAAGACAGAAACAATTATCAGCAAAGAAAGATAAAAGTAAAAAACTCACCACAAACGCAGAATCGCAGAAACGCTTGGACCATTGCTCGAACTCGATCTTGGATCCTCGTTGTCGCGGCTCTCTTCCTTCTGCTCGATCGAGGAGATGATCTGCCACAAGGGAGGAGCGGCGGAGGGAGGAGGCAGCGAAGGGAGCAGAAACGCAGAAACGTCGTTGGAGGCAGCGGTAGAGGACGACGGAGAGCAACATCGAGATGCATCGGTACAGTCGTTAGAGGCAGCGGTAGAGTCGTTGGAGGCACCAAGGAGGCGTTGTAGCGGGGATATGATGCAGGGGTTCGCAAAGCACTTCCCGAAGCCCATGGCGGCGTCGGAGGTGAGCGGAGATTGAGGCAAAGTACGGAGGTCAGAGATGCAGTGGAGGCCGGCGGCGAGGATGTTGGAGACCTTGAAGAGTATTGTTCGAAACGGTGACGAATGTGTAAGGGTGAGAATGGTGAAAAAGAAGACCAAGAAGAGGAAAGAGTTGAGTGAATGCATTGTGGAAGGAGAGACAGAAAAAAGAAAGACTGGAGTGAGCAGAAAATATCAAGCCATACTAACCCGGTTATTTGGTTAACCGGTGTCTAATTTAATGTGTGAAAGGCACGCGTGATATTTGCAGGCTTTTATGCTTCGGTCTTACAGTAAACGAGGTAATAAACGCTTTTTTGACTCGGTTCAAGGAAAACCGAGGCCTATAAAATCATTATAATCACAAAACTGCCACCGCATTGTTTTATGCTTCGGTTTTCTGAAAACCAAAGCACATTACCCGCGTTAGAATCTTGATTTTGTACTAGTCAATGTCTTTGGTTCATATAGATTTTTATACCAACTGTATTGTGTATTAAGTTTTTCAATCTAAGATTGGTTCATATAACTTCCTATACCAACTTTGATGCATTACATCTTATATGAGACCTAAATTTTTTTTCTTTCAGTATTTCTGTATTTTATCTATTGTAATATATGGGGGATGGTTATAAAAACAATGTTTATAAACGCATTACAAAATTATATACTTTACTACAACACTCGTTCTTAAAACCGCAAGCCTCTCCTTCATTTTCGGATGATGCATTGGAGGCTTATTACGACAAATATTTTGTTAAGCTTGAGTCGTAAGTTGTGGTTCCTCTTCCGCAAGTGTTGGGTTTTTTTTTTTTGTAGATTTTCAGCTGCAGGTTGAGTGGTTTTTAACCCATACTACTCATAAATAGGTGTCAATTCTTTCTTTGAAAAAGACACAACACACTATCATCTTATTCTTATATTTATTTTTGTAATATTCTAAATATATTTACTTTTTAAAAAGTTTTTTTCTTGGTAGTTTTGAGATATTAGAAAATTTGAGAGATTTCAATTGGATCTTGGAGAACTTGATCACATCACACTTAAAATAAGTCTTACACTAAATTCTAAAAAGTCCATCTAATTTGTGTTTTCGTCAGCTTTAACAACATATTGTACAATATATAATGCATGTTTTGTCTTTGTGAATGTTTTATGAGATCTTTCCGAGATTTACAACAATTATTTATTTTAAAAGGTATTTTCAACAATACTCTATTCTTATTATTTATACGAGTGAAAATAAGTTAATTATTGCTTCAATATGTTTTAAAATAGATAAATAATAGTAATAATATAAATGATATATAAAAAATAAATAATTACCCAAAGATATAATATATTCAGTTCTTTCTTTTTAGTTGATGAATACTTCATTTTTATTATATATAATTTTAAATATTTAAAGCAAAACAAAATTATAAGATAGTTACACCATGCAAATGAATATCTTTTATAAATCATAATAGATAATGATGTCTTTCATTTATTATTATTATAGATAACCTGAAACATACGTGTTTTACTTTTAATAAAGTTTAATACATAATATCTCTTCCGTTTCTTACATTTAAACTAAAGTTAGTAAGAAATTGTATCTATAAATATTTTTAATAAATGTAATTAATTTTGATTTATTAAAAAAAACGTACCATATAAATGTTGGAAACAATTTTCTGAGAAGCCTTGTACAAAGTTCTTTCATACAACAAACATAAAAGAGGACAAGAGAGGATTTTGGAAGTTGGAAGCCAACATGTCATCCAACCGTAAGAACAGTGTCAGCAGAAGCAGAAGTGGTACACGTGGCTCAAAGGGGTTTCATCCACGTGTCAAGTGTTGAGGACAGAACCAAATTCGTAAGACCAATCAAAACCTCACATGACACTTTCCACGCCCACTTCCGAAACATGTAACAATGCTACTCAATTGAACCAACAGAAAAAGTCGGGTTGGGTCCCACATCAATATCCTTCTCACGCATGCTCAAAGTCAATTCAACATAACATAAACCACTCACTTTATTTCTAGAAAAACTCAACCCCATATCAATGCTAACAAATTTTATTTCTATACAATAATTATTCACCTAAACTTTTTAACCCCTTTTTAAAAACTTTTATCATCCAACAACAGTAAAGTATAAGAAAATAAGGACATGCATTAGTGTCTAATAGTAAACTCTGAAAAAATCAAATAAATGTGGTATTTGCAATTTATTATTTTAATTAATTTATTAATTTCTTTTTTATTTTAGTAAATTCTAGCTATGTTCAGTCTATTTTGTAACTATATTAACCATTTCTATGATACATAGCATTACTCTATGCCATCATACTTGTAGAAAACTTTTCCCGTTACATTAAAAATGGTGTAGAAAGACACTTTTTTTAAAGACGTGACAACAATAATTAGATGGCAAGCTAAAGAAAGTTAGGTGCAGGTAATAAATTAATATTAACTCCGTAATTATTTAATATTAGTCCGTTTTGCATAACTATTAATTCGGCATAAGATTCATCAATACTCAATTTTTTTATATATTATGAAATAGGCAGCTTTTTCGATGTGAAAAACTAGAAAGTAATGATTTTTATGATGGGATTAAACCTAAACATATTTTTATTTTTAAAGTAATGATTTTTCCCTTCTTGAAATACGAATTTATAAAAATACTTTGTAAATTATAAAGAAAACGTTGAGGAATACCGTTATTTACTGAGAACTGAACACATTTTAGGAAAACTCACATGGGAAAGTCAGTGTCCAGCCATGAAAGTGGTGCGTTACTTTATGGTTTTTTAAGTCCATAAAGCTGAAGAACAGTTTTTGTGGAAGAGAATAGAAAACCAAGAATTCCCCAATTTTTGTAATCAGCAACCCCACCACATGGTGGATTCATTTGTACTAATTGTTTAAGGCAAGGAGCAACATGAAAGCTGAAATCCTTTTTGGAAGTGGGAGGTGTGAGGTGGGTCTTGCAGAGTTTCAGTAATCATGTTAACCTTTTCCTTCACTCCCTCTCATCAATTCTGGCCTCAACACGCCACCACACTCCAAACCCACCTCCCAAAACATTAAAAAACTATTCCCGAAAGTGAAAAAGGAAAACTTGATGCTGTTTTCACTCATGAAGTTTTTCCCTTTCCTTCTTCTCCTCCCTGTTTTCTTCTTCGATTATGCCTTTTCTGAGTCTGGTGTTGTTGGTGTTGGTGTTGGCTACCAACTCATGGTGGCAGTTCCTGCGGAGTATGAAATGGACTTCAAAGGGAGGGCTTTTCTCGTGGAGACCAATCAGACAGCACCAAATTTCAGAGTAGCATTGAGCATTGAGGCCATCAATGGGAAATACTCATGCTCATTGGAAGTTTTCCTTGGGAATGTGAAAGTTTGGGATTCTGGCCATTACTCCAGGTTTTACATCACTGAGAAATGCTTGCTAGAGCTCACTATGGATGGAGATTTAAGGCTGAAAGGTCCAAAAGACATAGTGGGATGGAAGACCGGGACTTCTGGACAGGGGGTCAAGGTAAAACTGTGACACTTTACATACCAATGCAATGGTGCTAGTTGAGTTTTAGCTTCTCTATGTAAGAATGCATAGATTTACCCTTTGGAACATGCTATTTAGATAAATCATCAATTCAAATATTCTCACAACGCAAATTAATTAATATATGAGTGGCATAATACTGTAATCCACTAATCAGAGCTAATTGCCGCTATCAAGTTTAAGGACATTTACTGTGACAGTCAATAAATTTATCATAGGCAATGTCATGTGATGGAATGAAATTGTAAAAGTCCTTTAAGCTGTTAGTGCATGCATCATTAAGCTGAATTGCATGAAGTCTAACTTATGATTTGTTGCACTGAATAAATTCGAGGCAGAGATTGCAGATACTGAGATCAGGCAACCTAGTGCTTGTAGATGCAGGGAACAATATAAAGTGGCAAAGTTTCAATTTTCCAACGGATGTTATGCTCTGGGGTCAGCAACTTGATATAGCAACTCGATTAACATCTTCCCAAAGCAACTCAAGTTTGTTCTACTACTCTTTTGAAATTGAGGACAAGAAGGTTGCTATGTATTTGAACTATGGTAAGTTGAGGTATTCCTACTGGGGTTTTCAGCCTTCCATGAATAGAAGTATTACATATGTTAAGCTGAGTTCAAGAGGGCTGGTGTTGTTTGATGTCAAGTACAAGAAAATAGCACAGATTCCATCAAAAGGGGTTCAACCGCTAAGATTTCTAGCACTGAACAATGATACAGGAAACTTTGGACTCTATTACTATTCACCTGAGAAAGGTAAGTTTGAGGCATCTTTTCAAGCACTCAACAGCACATGTGATCTTCCAATTTCTTGTAGACCTTATGGGGTATGTACATTCTCCAATTCCTGTTATTGTATTCAGCTTTTGACAAATGAAAACAAGGGTGGTGCTGATTGCAGTGGGCAAATTTCAGGAGGGTTTTGCAATGGCAAGGAGGCAGAAATGCTAGAACTTGATAACATAAGTAGTGTGCTTAAAAATGTAACTAAAGTGGTCAATATTAGCAAAAAAGAATGTGCAGATTTGTGCTTACAGGACTGTAAATGTGCTGCTGCTTTATATTTTGGAAACGCAAGCACAGATACAGCAGAATGTTATCTTTACAGACTAGTGCTGGGTCTGAAACAAGTAGATAAAGGCACTGGATTTAGCTACATGGTTAAGGTCCCAAAGGGAACTGGTAAAAATCATGAGAGGCATAACGTGAAAAGATGGGTGTTGGTTGTGGCTGGAGGGGTTGATGGATTCATTATTCTACTTCTTGTTGGAGGGTTTGGTTACTGGTTAGTTAGAAGAAGAACTCATACCTTGCATTCTCAGACCAGCACTACGTAGCTGTTGAGCAAAGCATGGCCCAGGTTTTATTTCTCAGTTCAATTGTGAAAAAACAAAAACACAACAGAAGTAGAGAAAAATCATTCATTGAAACATGTAAACACAATTTTGGTTGATTTCAGGAGAATGACATGACAGATTATCCATGTAAATTGGATTTTTTTTTATGAGGAGGACAAAATGTTGCATATTTGCAGCATAGAGAAAATTTGTTTTTCAATGATGGAGAAATAGAAATGTAAACTTTTGGAACCTCAATTTCTTTAGTCCAAATACTAGTTTGGCTTCTTCATGAATCATGATAATGAATTTTTTGACTGTGATCATTTAACTAGTTGATTATCTTGTGTTTATTATACCTACTGTCTAATTTCATCAACAAAAAGATACTGCTATCTAATATTTTTGAGAATTGTATTAAGGGCAAACATCTGATAGGATGACATATAAGAAAATCTCCTTTCTTTGTTTTCCATCTCAAATTGGAAGTTTGTAATTGAAAGCATTGCAAACTCTATCCACTAATATCACTGCAATGCTTACTCACAGATTCAGTACATTCAACTGAGGAAGGGCTATTAGATTTGAAATGACTAGAATGGAAACCATAAGTAAAACGGGACAATAATGGTTAATGCTCTGATTTTCCATATACTGTACTTAATGCATAGGACATCCGACAATTAACTTTTCTTGTAGGAAAATCAACTGTCATATTGAGATATTGTAATTGCTTCCTTATATATTATATTTATAGAATTTTTAATAAAATTGAGAAATGGGAAATCTTTCCTTTGTATATTAACTCGTGGTACCTCATGTTTATACTCCAAAGACATGTATTCAGCGATGGTACTATATGGTAAATTTGAAAATTTATGATCATATCCTAAAAATACAATGCAATCCACCACTTAATCTTTATAATTATAATTTATTTTAGAATGCGCATACTTTCTTCCTTCACATTAATAGGTGTAGGAAAAGTAAAAAATATTTTAAAATTAGAAATTTATTTTGAAATATATAATTCAGAATTCAAAAAATGCAATACATTTTTAGATTATATAATCTAAAATAAAATCATGGATTAAACAATCTGTAATGTATTTTCATAACAGATTTCCAAATATTTTAATCCAAAATTCTGGAGTATAAACAGTTTAGAATCTTCCAACACTTAATAGGGTGCACAAAGAAACCAAGGGGTGAAGAAAGAAATAAACTTATAATTGCTCTGAAATCATCCGAAAATGGGCTACCTTAGCCAAATGCTGGATCAATTAGGGTTAATGCCGAAGATTGTATTCAGATGAATAAGCGATAGGTATTTGAAAGTCTGTATTCATATATATATATATATATATATATCTTTTTCGATGTTTAATTTCTGTTATAATACAGCTTCTGCATACATAACATTATGCAGCAGATAGGAGCCGACAGTAGTTTCTGTAAAGCATTGTACATATATATGAAAATAAAACCAGTAATTAATATGTGTATGTACAAATGGATACGCTTAAGATATTAAATGTATTCACTTTTAGTTTAAAACTTTAGAGTATAAGAGCATTAGTAGAAGGGAAGATAAACCATTACTTTCAACAATTACTCATCCATTGACTCCAAGTCTCCTAAATAGTAGATAATTTCAAATGATTAATTCCTAAAACCTGATCAACAAGGTTCTTAAAAACAGTATGTAGTTGCACCAATGTCACACACAACATCGAAGACTTTTTCTTACAACCACAATAATATTGATTGTACTATACATGTTCGATATTATCTCGGGTAACCAGCATGAGATTATTTCAACCTATATTTTCAACATCAGCTTACATGATTGAGTATATAATATACTATTTGATACCTTCTCAAATTATGTCTAGAAGACCGATTTTCTCGATCGACACCATATTATATCGGTTAAGACTTTGTGAAAGTAATGGTGAATTGTGATTAATCAAGGTTATCAATTAAAGTGTATTATTTGGACATTAAAAAAATTAGTTAATTAAGATAATTATAGTGTTTAAAATCAATCAAGTTCACAAAAGTAAATTAATTACATTCATTATTATTTTATTTGAAAGCACGATCCTCTTAATTTGGAATCATATCTAAGTCTTGAAACATCTTAGTTTGAAGGTTGAAAAATATTTTGAAGAGCCTGGGATCTTTATAGGGTATTTTCGATCCTATAATTGATAATAATTAGTTGTAATGCACATAACAAACAGATTGGATTGATCTTATCTCTTTACCGAGATTATAAACCACAAAAACATCATAAAAATATATCGTAAAGAAAAATATTTGGAATATAAATTATGGCCTCTTAGTAAGATAGTGTCCCAAGGTAGCCTCAGAATGGTAAATCATCATAAATTTGATGAGATAATCAAAAGATGCTAAAGTACTGATGATTAAAAGCAATAGAACTACATTAACTGCTAGCTGGAGCTGCAGGAGCAGCTATTCAAAGTTTACATACATTAGGTGAATCAACGTAGCCAAAAAAGTCTCAGTTTGAACTCTTCTTTGGTAAACTATATTACTCTACAAAAAGTTAAGAAAATCTTACGAACAAGTAATCAACGAAAGCAAGAAGTAATGAATATGTATTTACGTTTCCCAGCTAACACAAAAACTACTTCACCAAACTTTTGCCACATGAATAACATCTTATTTATGCCTCAAGTAAATGATTAGCTTCACCCATACTGATGATACAATAGTAATTAAGATCTCTGGTTGGTGGTGCACAGAAAAGTTAACGGTGCAGATCAAAGATTTAATTTTTAAGTCTATGTGAAAAAATGTTAATCAAGAAAAGTCAAAACATAACGTGGTACTGTACTCTCACAGTAAACCCTGTCTCTAGTGAGGGCAGTTATAGAAACCAGACTCAACTATGATATTCGTGTGAGGTTGCCCAATTACACAAATAGTAACATAGAGCATTATCATCATGCTCCTTCTCAGACACTGCCTTAAACAGAAGGAGGAGAAAACAGAAAGAGAAGAATAAATAAAATTTGAAGCAGTGACAGTGGAGTTATCAGAAGCTAGTTGCTGCTCTGAACACAGAAGAGAAAGATTTGGACAAGGGTATAGTAGAAGACAATGTTTGACAAGTCACGTTGTGATCTATTCATGGCATTGTTATCAATGTTTGATGGTCCCACTCTACAGTTACAGCAATGCCAGATACAGTTGTGTGGACCATAATTTTGCTGTCAATTACGCCAATTTGATTAAAATGCATTCTAATGATACTAATGGGTGTTAATTCCAGGGAAAATGATTATGAAAAGTAATGACTTTACATTAAAAATCACTTTTTTTTTTTAAAAAAAATGTAACATACCAAAACCACTTTATCATGCATGGTTGCCCATGATGGTCGTTTGTTTGGACTGATATAGTATTGCAGTGTCTCTGGTGGTTGTTTGATGGGTGATGTTGTATTCCAGAAAGTTATAAGTGGAAAAAGAAAGACTACTAAAATAAGAAGTCACGGCTGCTATATTTCTGTAAACCTCAACAATTAAGCTCATGAATATGTTATTCCCACTTACATCATAATATTAAAATCTGGGAAGTTCTAGAATTAATTTTTTGTAACTTTTTATATGTATAATCGATTATGTATATATGTTTAAACATATAATTGATTATATTATAATTTAATTACAGGATATAATATAATAATATATAATATTAACAATCAATTTTTATAATAATAATAAATAACAATGCTGATTATAATAATAATATTAATAAACATTAAATAATAATAATAAAATAAATACATAACAGTAAAAAATAATAATAACAATAGATAATAATAATTTTAATAATAAAAAAAATTTATAATTAATAACAATAATAAACTAAGTTGATGCGACTAATATTTATAATATTACTAATAAAAAATAATTATTAATAATATTAGTAGTTAACAATAGTAATAATAATAAAAATAAAACTATAAAATAATAACATTTATAAACATAAAAATTAAAATTAAAATTAAAGTATAAGATCCTGGTAATAAACTTATTTTATTATCATAGCACTCAAACTTTTTCTTCTTCTCAACCCTTTCTTTTAATCTAAACAATCTCATTAATTTAATTTTCATAATAAAATACAATTACCTTTTTAACTAATTTTTTGTAAAATAATTTTACTGTCCTTAATTTCATTTTTTTATTTTTATTAACAATAATATTATATTATTATAATTATTATTTTTATTTTTAACTATTTTTATTTATTTATTTAATAACATTATTATTATTTTACTATATTATATAATATAATTATTGTTCTTATTTGTCTAATATGTATATTAAAGGGTATGATCCAATAAGATCTTTTAAACTTCTAAATTATGAAACAACTCAAATTTACATCTATTTAGATTATAATTATATGTTCTAACTAAATCTCGGTATAATGATTATTATTTATTATACTCAAATAAGTATTATTTCAATAAAAATATAAAACCACGTTTTAATCCTATGAATACAGTTAGTATTCTTTAATAAATTCTCACCTCATAAACACTCATGTCATCATATTTACAAATATCCTAATATTACTGCCTTGAGTGTTATATTATATGATAATTGATTATATATACTAACATACTCGATTATCTAGTTTATAAGCAACGATATCAACTTAACAACGATATGAAGTTGATAAGCAATAATTCAAGAAGTTGATTTTGAGGCCATAAATTATGACGGTAGAATTACATTAGGTGAATTGAAATGGAGAAATGAAACAAGGGCAAAGCTAGAAAGGTGCAATGATAGTATAAAAGTCATGTGACTTGATTTTTAGTGGGGATGATAATAAGGGCTATGCCGGTTGGCAAGTAAGCTTGTAAGAAAAAAATATAGGATAAATTGAGTATTTTGACATTCTGGTTTCTTTTGTTCTGTATAATTTGCAATCTACACGGACCAATAATGAGTAGGGTAGACTGACTCGTATGATCTTTTTGTGAATTTACCTCAAAATATATACTTTAAGAAATTTCTATGTATATATAAAATTAGAAATTATAAAATTGTGGATTATAGAACAAATATGTTTCTATATGAATCGACATATAGGATCTGTAGATCAAATGTTATGTGAGATTGACCATAAGAAATAGTTCACACTTCTTATGCGGAATGAGTCGATCTAACCTGTTTTTTGTGAGCCAATTATAGATAGACCAAAAATATTATGTTGACCAATATTCACATCCATAATTTTAGCTTCTTTCCTTAAACTTATAAGAGTATCTGTTAGAGATAATATCAACTAATTATGAAATTAATTTATAATATATAAATAGATATAAATCTTATCTTTCAAGTTAATTTTGTAAAACTAACTTCTTACAATGATATCAAAATTATCCAAAATTTATCACAATAAAATTTGATATTTATTCATCCTATCATGTACTTTTTTATTGATCAACCATTAATATCAAATCTTACTTTACTTCTAAAATATATATCTTTCAATCACTAGTGCAGCGAGGGGCTTTTACCGCGGTTCATTTTCACTATACGTCGCGGTTCTTGAACCGCGGCATATCCAGCCGCGGTAGTAAGTCAGACACTTTAGGCCGCGGTTATAACCGCGGTATATAGGTTGCGGAATATGCCTCAGTTGTCGAGGGAACCGCGGCCTAAATCCATTTTTTTTAAAAAAAAAAATACACTATATGCCGCGGTTGAACCGCGGCAAAAGAGTGAAGAATATGCCGCGGTTAGTGTCAAAACCGCGGCCATATGTCTCGTTTTTAAAAAAAAACGAAGCACTATATGCCGCGGTTGTGGTTAGAACCGCGGCATATTCCCCTGCAGTTTTTTAAAATTGCAGGTCTGTTTTTGTGATATCCACTACCACAAAAACAGACCTGCATATAAAAACATATACACAAATTCAATTTGAACATAGCAAACACATGTTCAAATGTATTTCAACATCAAATAAAGTACAAAGTCTAAGAAAATTCTATCTAATCAAATGCATTGTTTAAATCTAAGAGCTATTGTATAATCTAACTATATACTTCGCAGCAGCGTTCCTAATGAATAATAGTGACTTCTCAGGAACTGGTGTAGTAGTCTTGAATCTCTGCAAAAGACAATTCATTTTAATTAGTGTATATGAATTCAACATTTGGGAAAAAATCAAAATTTGTTAAAGTTAAATATTACCGTTTTCCAGCGACTTGTGATGTGAGAACGAACAATATGGGCCATCCAATACATTACATAGTATCTGCACTCATATGACCCATTTTGTCTGTTACACTACAATATATCATCACAGTTGATAATAGTTAGTGAATAACATTAAAATAAAACAATTATAACAAAGTATGATTTTAGCATATGTCAAACCTTGAGAGAAATCCAAGCAATCTTTCTACTATTAACAATTGATCTCCCACCCATCATCATACTTGCTGGAATAGAACTGTATATAAAAAAAGGTTTTAGCATTCATTTATATAACAAAGAAAGTCCAAACATTGAGGTTCTTACCAATCAATTGCTTGTTTGAGTTGTGCGGGAGGAAGCCTGTGCAATGAGCAGAACCACAAAGCATAGTTGTCTTGCATAGACATAACAAGAAGTTGCCAATGGCGCCTGAAATTCATAATAACGTAACTATTAAATATTAAAATCACATATGGAACATTATTATGTTAACAAAGTTCACTTACCCGGATATATAAGGCAAAAAAGTATATTTTCTTGCCCCTTCCAAAACTGCTTATCAGACTCATGTTGATATGCTCAAAATCATTTGATTGATGAATTGATTGGGGATCAATGAATCCATAATCATCAGAACGCCCCAACTTATTAGTGACCCCAGACATATACCTGAAATCAAAAATTAACTTTGATATAAGGATACTTGATATATAAATCAATTTTATATATAAATAATTGGTCATAGACTTACATCGTCCATAGTTGAATAATTGAAATATTCAACTCTTGTGTTCCCGTCGCAAGCTCACGGACATCTTGGCTATTAAGGTATATTGGGACCTCAGAGCCATGCCCAAATACATTAGCATCATACTCAACCTCCAAAGGCTTATCATCAAGGATGTCAGCAAGTAGATGCAATGAAGAAAGAGGGTCATCCTCAGATAGAGGAATCTTCTGTTGTGCCTGCGTCTGTTGTTACATGAAAAGATAAGATAAGTTTTGACATCAAAAACCTTTAAAATTGAGAAGTGTAAAGAAGAATTTCATACCGAGGGGTCAGAAACTGGTTTAACCAAAAATTTAGGCCAAGTGATAAACGACTTATATGCTTGTTCCACAGTGAAAATCTCTTCCGTGGACAGTGGAACCGAGGCATCTGGTATGATCATTTCATCCACTGAGACCTTCACCTCATCCTCTAATAGTTGCATACCATGACATACAGTCGCTGAATGTTGAGTAATGTACCAATCAAGCTATCACACACATTCTTTTCTACATGCATCACATCTATGCAATGTCGAACATCTAACTTTGACCAATATGGACGATCAAAGAATATTGATTTCTTCTTCCAAGGGGTCGTTACAGATGACTTCTTCGATGTTTTCCCAAATACATGATGTATTTTATTAACTTTTTTATGAACTTCAAGGCCAGTAAGTGGATTTGGTGCTTCGTCCCTCTCTTGATCTCCATTGAATGCTTTTTTTAACCTTCGATATGGATGATTACGTTTTAGAAATCTCCGATGGCGTAGATACACCGTCTTTCTTCCATGTTTCAATTGTTGAGCTGCAGTGTTTTCTTCACATATAGGACACGCTTTATGACCCTTGACACTGTATCCTGACAAATTACCATAAGCAGGAAAGTCATTAATGGTGCAAAATAACATTGCACGCATCATAAAAGTCTCTGAAGCGAATGCATCAAATATTTCAACCCCATCAACCCACAAAACCTTCAAGTCTTCAACTAGTGGGCTTAGATAAACATCTATGTCATTTCCAGGCTGCTTTGGACCAGATATCATCATAGACAACATCATGTACTTCCTCTTCATGCACAATGCAGGATATAAGTTGTAAATTATCAATATAACTGACCAACAACTGTGATTGGTACTCAGATTACCAAATGGGTTCATTCCATCAGTGGCTAAACCAAGCCTAAGATTTCTACACTCTTTACCAAATTCGGGGAATTGTCGATCAATATTTTTCCATTGCTTTGAATCAGCTGGATGACGAAGCAGCCCGTCAATTTTTCTCTCATCTGCATGCCATCTAAGATTTTTAGCATCTTTGGGATTCGCAAACAAACGCTTAAGTCTGGGCACTATTGGAAGGTACCAAACTACTTTCAAAGCAGATCCATTTTTTTCTATCTGACCATTATCTTCACTATTGTTTTTTGACTTGTATCGTGATAAGCCACATTTTGGACACTTTGTCAAAAATTCAAACTCTTTCCTATACAAAATGCAGTCATTGGGACAAGCATGTATCCTTTTATACTCCATACCCATTGGACAAAGAATTTTCTTCGCATCATAATTACGAGTGGGCAGTGTATTTCCATCTGGCAACATTTCATTCAACAACGTCAACAGTTCTGTAAAACTCTTATCAGTCCATCCATTGCTCGCCTTCAAATTCATGAGCCTTAACACCGCTGATAAATGTGTGAACTTAGTTGAACCGACATACAAAGGTGTTTCCGCATCAGTCGACATCGTCTCATACACATGAGCTTTGGCAAAATTTTCTGCTCCAACATCGCGGATCATGTCCTCCAATTTGTCTTCATCCGGTCGATCTTCTTCCATGGTGGAATCAGTAACATTTACACTTTGAGAGTCAGTGGGAAAATCCATTTCTTCGCCGTGCCAGATCCATGTTGTATAGCATCTTAGAAAACCATCACATATAAGATGTTCTCTAATTTGAGTTGCGTTCAACTTTCTCCCATTCAAACAGTTCACACAAGGACATCTAAACTTCACTTCATCATCAGTTCTCCCCTCATTACGTTGCGCAAATTGTATAAATTCCTCTACACCTCTCTCGTACTCAGCACTAATACGTGGTAAATTAATCCAATTTCGATCCATATTCCTAAATATTACATAAAAAGATAAGCTACTAAAAATCAAACTTGCAATTTCATACATATCATTGAAACTTAGTGAATAATATTTTAAGGTTTATAAACAATACAAGAACTACAACACACATTACCAAAACTATAGCAAAAACCATACCATACATTACCAAAACTATAACAATTTCATGCATTATCAAAATTAAAGCAAAAATTATACCATACATTACCAAAATATAGAAACTTCATACATTACCAAAACTATAACATTATGCAAAAACTAATGAAGAAATCACGTTAAGAATGCAAAAGGGCATAAATACCTGGAAAAGGAACGGCGAAAACGCTTGGTGCAAAGAAAACCAAATCGCAGCGGAGAGGGAATGACGAGTTTCAAACGATTTTGATCGGCTAAAACTGTTTCAAACGCGTCACAAATGAGAAAGGACCGAATAATTTCAAGTTTAAACGGTGCAGAAACGCGTACCTGAGATGATGGCTGTCGGAGGAGAAGAAAAAACGCGAAAACAGTGAGAACGCGCGAGGAAGACGACACTGTTCCAAGTTTTAATTTTTAACTCTGAACGGGGGAATCTACCGCGGTTCACTACTTAACCGCGGTATAATAGGGGTATATGCCGCGGTTTAACGCCCAACCGCGGCATATACGGATTAAAAAAATTATACGAAATGGCATTTTTGAAATTATTTTCAAACTATATGCCGCGGTTCAGCGGGCAACCGCGGTATATACCTCAAAATATTTCAAATATATATTAAATTAATTTCAGATAGGAGATTATGTCGCGGTTGCTCGTAGAACCGCGACATATACCCCTGTAACGTGCTGAACACAACTGCCTCCCTAACTGCCTTTTGGGGAATTTCAGAAGTTACAGGCGGTATATGCCGCGGTTCTCTACACAACCGCGGCATATACCCCTGTAACTTCTGAAATTCTCTGACTGGCAGAGAAGTTGAGAAGTTACAGGGGTATATGTCGCGGTTCAGCAGAGCAACCGCGGCATATACCCCTGTAACGTTTTAAATTCTCTGACCCAGTCAGCACCTGCAATAAATTGTAGAGAACCGCGACATATACCCTGTAACTTTTTAAATTGTCTGACTCAGTCAACCCTTGAATAAATTGGCATGGGTATATGCCGCGGTTCTCTGGACAACCGCGACATATACCCATGTTATTTAATTTTTTATTCACACGTGGCGTCAAAGGGGATGGTTGACCGGTGTATATGCCGCGGTTCAGAGGCGAACCGCGGCATATGTGTTCGATTTATTTACAAAACTGCCACCGCGCAACATTATGCTGCGGTTTCCTGTGAACCGTGGCATAATGTGCGCTGTAAAAACCCAATTTTTTACTAGTGAATATAAAAAAGTACTAAAACTATATCAATAAGATAAATTTACAATAAACTTAAAATTCACTCCTTTAAAAGAATCTTTTCATCAAACAAATATCTTTTAGCTATCATCTAAATATGTGAACAACAAATACGAAAATTGGTTTAAGGTCACATTGGCAAAAGCTTTTAAATTCATCAAACAAATAATGTATGATACAGACTAAACTGTAAAGGTGAGATCCTGATGAAACTTGTTTGTTTGATTGCATCCTAATTAAATAGACATGTGATTCCAACTGAATGTCAATGCCAAATCTAAAACATGTTCCGGAGTAAACGCTACAGTAGCATACCATAATACCAATTACTCATTAATTAACTCAATAACTTTATTAAAAATATTACAATATTTAATAAGTTTATAAAGGTTTACTATAAATTATTTGAAAAAAAAAAATCATCAAATTATAATCATTAACCATAAACAATACTATTTGGATAAAAAGTCTCAATAATATGCTACCTAGAAATTTCTTATTAAAACCGGTGCTATACTTTATAAAAAAATTCCCCTTCTCTGATCTAGTTATATAATTTGATGTGAGATATCTGATATCAAGGTTTGTTAATTATATTCTTTAGGATTCACAACATGAGAAAATCTCAGCCTGAATAAACTATACACGGTCAAAGAATAGTTGATCTCCAACTTTCATGGGGAAATGCACTTCGATAGGACGACTTCATTATTTTTCAAAGCCATTATAATCTGCTTACTCATCATTCTTGTTTCTATCAGGAAAAAAAAAATAAGAAAAAGCTTTTGAAGCTATAAGAGGATATAAGAGGTTAGAACTGGTGCCAAATTTTAAGGAGGTCGCACTACTGATTAAACATCATTGTCGTTCTTCAACCGATGCCTTGAAGGGTTGCTTTCTCTTATCTTTTTAATTTACCTTTAAGATCTCTCTTCTTTGATTCCAAAAATAAAAGATGGTTTCAACTTTCAAAAGTCCTGTTGTGTTTACCACCCATTATTATGGCTGTCCTGTGCAATCCAAATGATAAAAAAACGTTGATGTCTTTGTACAAATGATCCTATTGTCTTCCATTGATGCACTTTGGTTGTTTCTATGTGTAGGTATTGCTGGCTGATTGAACATGTGAGGAAAAGAGACAAAATATGTTTGTACGATGTGATCATGGAATTTTCGACGACCCAAATAAGTGTATAGAATAAGTTGTTGTGTTACGTAACTAGAACCTAGCCCGTGAACCTCAACGTCACTTACAACTCTCACATCAAACCAAGATGCATCAGATTCTGATAAAGGGCTTGTATTTCCTATTTTGGTATCTAGCTAATTAACCCACTTCAATGTCAACCACCATTCGCAGATCCTAACTTAAACACAAATTCTTATGAGCTGGCATTCTTGAACTTTGAAACATTATGAAATAAAACTTCATCAAATCAAACCAAAATATTTTCTAACTTTAAACATCAAAATATATTGAAGCACTTCAGTCCATGTTTCTCTGTTATGGTCAATTATGCGATTTAGATATATCAGCTCCATCCACCTCAACACATAGATTTGATTCACCTAATACACACTGTAGCATTGTCTTTCTCGGACAAAACATTAATAATCTAAACCAACAAAAGGACAAATATATTATTAATCATTCAAGTAATCATAGTTCAAATACAAAAATACATTAAATTACTGACGAAAAAATAACGTAGATTCGCACTGCAACCTTATTAGAATCAGCCTAAAAGATGTAAAAATACAAAATCATATAACAAGCATAACAGTCGGTTGGAAAACGCTATTTCCATATTATTAAATTGAGAATGATATGAAATTATATTAATCTAGGAGTGACTGTAGTGTCTGTTAAGGAACATATGTATATATATGACGTATCTAGTCAAAATACAAACAGGCAGAGATTAATATAGAATTAGTTTTAGTAAATTAATGAAAAATTTTGTATCGGTAGTTGTATACTGATTTTTGTTTTTTCATGTCTTCGGAATTTGCAGAGAAAAGTCTGCAAGTTATATATTAACAATAAAAATATATCGATCCAAGCAAACAAGGTGTAAGAGTTATTACATTAGAATTCTTGCAGTGTAACGGTGTTCGTCTTACTTGCACAATTATGTGTGTGAATATGGAAAAAGACATTTGTAATAAAAAAAAAAGAAGGTGAACATGAATTATGATGTAACTATATTTTTTCAAATATTATTGCTATGGATGGACACATATACAACACATATAACTGTAGAGTAGACCCTGTGACTTCCAATTAGCACTTAAGACTTTGTTTGTATATAAGCTACATGTTTGGAAAGTCTCTTTCATCGGCATGCAGACACATGTACAATGATATTGTCTCTTCAGGCTTCTCAATCTCTCTCTCAGCTGCCTCTTCAACTCTATTATACTTGTGTCACAGTTGTCATAGCAAAAACAAAATTCAGATTCACTTTAGAATTTCTTTTCTGCGTGATTAACTGTCTTGAAATAAACAACTTAGTTATTTTTCAAAGATTTCAAATAAAGAATGGTGTTAAAAGACTTGAAGAAAACTAGGTCGTTAATGGAAAACAAAGATTTGGTTCTAGTTACTAACAGATATATCCATTTCAATAAAACTGTTCTATGGAATGTATATAGGAGGAAGTAAATAAATATGTGATAAAAAGGAATTTTTCTGTACTCTCAATCCTTGTGAGTAGATTTTACACTTTAAAAAATGATCCAATGATCATATATAAATTATAATTTTTTTTCCTATTGTAAAAATGAATAACTAGAAAGGGAGGAAAGGGTGGTCACGAGATAAAGTTCCAATTGTAAACTATTTAATTATTTATGTTAACTACTAATGCATTTGGAAAGGAGAGGAAACTTTTTTGGGTTAACAAGTTAAAGACATGGGTCAAAAAGGAAATTCCGAAAGCAATTTTCTCGTACCTCGGATGGTGTATATATTCAAGATCAGGGATTCTGTTTTTATTAAATAGAAATTTAGTAGAACATTGATGAACTGATCAACCTAAACAGAAGGAAAATGTAAAATCAATACAACTCTAGAACAGTTATAAGAAATTACTGATCTAGGATATAAGAGTGTAAATGTCTTCGGGTATAGATATAATAGGTATAAGTATGTGATCAGAAATTTCTGGCCACTATGTGATCTAGATATAAGAGTGTAAATGTTTTCAGGTATAGATATAAAATAAGTATAAGTATGTGATCAGAAATTTCTCGCAACTATGAACAAATAATCAATGGTACATAGAAAGTAATAAATTGGATTGATTGGATCTATAGGGGAATATAACAAGTTTTTTTAAACTGTATTTTGTGATTCTGGTAACAATGTAATGGGCGGCCTAAATCAGAAACAACCGACGAAGTATGTTGATTTATATTCATGGGCTATAGATGTTGGTAATGGTTTTTTAATTTGGGAAATTAACACAAAAAGGCAATTTATAGGGGAGTTTGAGTTGAAAATTATGAAAAGTATGAAACAATCAAGGAATACTATAGTAAATTATGATATTGCTAATAAGATAAAATTGATGGGAAATAAGTTTTTAGATTCTAAAATTGTTGAGGAAATTCTGGTGACAATTCTAAAGAGATATGAAACATATCTATTGCTTTGTTAGAAAATACAAAAACATATATCGATACAATTACTTTGACATTAGTGACACATGCATTTGTATTAAAGATTAATGAGAGAAGATCATGCAGTTGAAGATGTTTTACTTCATAATGAAGAGAATGTTCTTGTAGTCAAGAACAACAAAATGAACAAATACAACAATACACATGTTTTTACATCTTGTCTTTATTGCAAGAAAAATAATTAATCACCAACCCAATAAGTGTTGGTGAAGACCATATATAAAATGTCACAAATGCAATCAGTTAGGAAATGTGAAAAATGTATACAAATCCAAAAATCCTCAAGAAGATGTCAAGATTTTAGAGCATAAATCAAAGGACAGTAACACAAAAATAACCTTTAGTGTCACCTTATTTATGTATGAAGTGAAAACAATAGATGTAAAAAATGTGCTATGACATTTTTATAATAAGAACAACTTTACACTTGACCATTTAAAGATCGAGATAAATGAGATAATTTATGTTTGAACGTTGAACAACCTGGCGTAAACTTCTTCTCATATTTCTCTCCTTCTTATAGTAGAAAACACACCAAAACACTCTTTTGACTTAAGGTTTCATCTCTGGTGACGAAATGGTGGTGATTTTTTGTGGTACTTTTTGACTAAGTCTTCTTCTTTAATGATGGTCATCTTATGGGGCCGATTGGTTTCGTCATTGAGGTTTGTTTACTAAAGTTTTCATTTTTATTTGTAATATTGACAATTTTTTGAGGACTTGGTCATGGCTTTACATATGAATACTTTTCTTTTTACATACATGATAAGTGTGACAATTACCTATTATTATTCACACTTAAAAAAATTCTCATTTGTCTTTTTATCATTTATTTTGTGTTGAATTCTATAAAAGATGCAAGACTTGTATAGGTGTCATAGATATAGATACTTATTTGTTTTTAGGTTATTTTGCAGAAAATTAAAAGATTGGAGCATATTAAAGTGTTGTCACATCTCCACTCGCTCAACGAGAGCTTGGCAACACCTAACAAGCTCGAAGAAGCCACGTGTCTGAAAAGCTATCTCTTGCCCAAACGAGAGGATTTGGTGGCCCAGTGAGAAAACACATTTTGGTGACTTTTTAAAGTGTCGATAGTTGAAGAAAAATGGAGTTTTGAACGTGGGAATTAAGTTAAAGCTCAAGACATGGGTTAAGGCACATCTAGGGCTCGAGAACTCCATCTTTCTTCATCATTTTCATCATTTCAATTCATTCTTGTGTTCTAAATGTATAGGAATAGTTAAACTCCATTTCATTAGAGTTGAATATAATGTACCTAAATTTTTTGTATTTCTTTTTGTGTAATAGAATATCTTGTTTTATCCGCTTTACTCACTTGCATTATGAAATATCTATGGTATTTTATTGGTATCTAATGAGTGAAAAATGTTTTGGAACCTAGATATGAATAAAACAACCAAAAGACTTAACTCTAGACATAAACTAAGACTCTTGATTGTTCTAGACATATTTTTTAATACAAATCTTGTATTTGAATAACTTCCGACAAAATTTCGAAGTTATTTTATTATATCAAAACATAGTCATGAATCTCAACCTTATGCGAATATCTCATAATAATTCATTTACATTAGATATACTAAGTTTCCAATTTGTATAGAAATCAAAACTTCATACAAACTCAATCTTCTTACTACCAATTTAAGTGTTCATAACAAAATTACTCACTCGTTCAAATCAAAATTTCTTTTCAATCATTCAATTGTGTCACAATTTTCATGTTTAAATGTTCTTTATAATCCAATTTCTTAAAAAACAGTTTTTTTTTTCCTTACTCAATTTTTTTTGCCAATCACAGTCTGAAATTTAATCCCAATTGACATTCAAAATTTCATTTTGATTCATACGTTATAGTTATAATAAAAAATAAGTTTAATGTTTTGGTAGGTCCTTTTTTTGACCAGAATCTCAAATATGTCCCCTACTTATTTGTTTTCTCAATTAGGTCCTTATTTTTGAAAAATTGAAACAAATAGAGGTCTGCCATTAAATCGGACAAACACCATTTAAGAGACCATTACGTGGCATGCTGACAGTAGTATTTTAAATGATGTGGCATGGTAAGTATGGTAATTAGATTATTCTGACGTCTAATTTCTAATTTTTAAATTAAAAAACATGGAGGAAATTGTCAAATCAACTTCGTCTTTCACTTCCAGAATCCTAATTCTTTTTCCCTTCCTTTTGCCGCCACCGTAACCCTAGCCATCGCCACTACCTCACCAACCATCCACACCGTAACCCTCAACCTCTCTTAGTCCACCATGCCGCCATTAGTCACCACTTGCAACTACAACATAGAAACACAACTCACGCAAATATCGTTGTCACGAAACCAAATAACCATCATCATCTTTGCCCAACCTTCATCACGACACACCTTCATCATTCTCACCATCACTGGACCTGCAAACCCAAAGCCAGAAAACACACAAAGTCCAAATCACTTCAACGCACCACCACCAAACCCTCAGGTCATCATCGTCATTAACCTTAATTCGCTCTTCCTTGTAGTTTAGATCCAGCAACCTACAACAAAATCGAAAATCCTCAGGCTGCCACCGTTCATTAACCCTAAATGGAATCATACTAACTCAACTGACTCTTTGAAATCAAATGGGAACAAGACCACAATATCTTTGTACTTCAAAACCAATCATAAAGACACATGAACAAAGATCACGAAAATCAAGTAGAACCCATGATTGAAAAACAATCCCCTAAAAAGAAAAGGATAAAAATACCAAGCAGATCAAAATTTATAAAAGCACATGAATCTAGGGTTTCATGACAACAATATTTGAGGCTAACAGAACCAAAGCAATATTCTCCAATTTAATTGTCATCCCCACATACTCTTTTGGCATGGAAGATAGATAACAAAAAAAGGAACGAATTTCAACCAAATCATACATGATTCGAGGGAAAAAAAACAAATGTACGTATTGGAGGTGGAAGATGAACTTGATTAAGTAATTCTTCCAATTTTTTAATTCAAAAATTAGAAATTACACGTCACACTAATCTAATTACCACACATACCATGCCAAGTCATTTTAAATACTACTGTCAGCATGTCATGTAATGGTTTCTTAAACAATGTTTGTCCAATTTAACAACACACCTCTATTTGTTTCAATTATTAAAAAAAATGACTCAATTGAGAAAACAAATAAGTAGACAACTTATTTGAATTCTGACAAAAAAAAACACCCTACCAAAATATTAAACCTAAAAAATACTAATTATTATTCCCTACATATAGATAGATTTTTAATATTGTTTTTTCCTTTATATAGCTTCAAAATATATAATTACTCTGAGTTCGACTAATAATTATTTTATGATCGAGATAAAGATTCATCTAGAATATAAAAGAAGTATATGCAAAAGAAAGAACTACATAAAAATAAATAAATTGTTTTTAAAAAAGGGATAAAAATTGAAGTAACTCTTTTTAAAAATCTAATCAGTCCAAAATTTTCATTAACAGTTCATCTATTTAAAGGTGCTATCTATGAGAATGGAGAAAGAAATTGAAAAAAGAAAATGAAGAAATAGTGCTTGGGTGAACTTGAAAGAAGATGAACGCAGGAGATGCAGTCTTTCCACCTTTCTATCCTGTTCTTACATGACGCGACAAGTGACTTCATTGCTTATAAAAAAAAATTAGCATAAAATTAGCATTGATCAAATTCCAAAGTTACTACAGTTATTTAATCAACTCTACGACGTAAAATATTATTTTCTTAAAAGAATAAAAAGTATAAAATTATTTAATTTTTAATAATTAAAGTCAACACTAAAAAATCCGTTTAATATTGAATACTAATAGAGTTGATTCAACTATTTCTAACGTGATACAAAAAATTAATTTAAAAAAGTTAAAAAATTCAATATTATTTTATTTTTATTTTATTAAATATTATTAAAATAATTATGTTGCCATCAACAATTAAAATAAATAACATTAGTATTGAATAATAAATATTAGAAATGGATGGATGGAACAATCTATTCTTTTACAATAGAAATCAGAATGCCCATTTTGTAATCTGAATTCAATTTTGCACATATGAAAAACCTTAGACAGACTTGCTTATTCCCTATAGGAACTTTTTGATAAAAAGGATTTTAAAGACAAATTTGAATCTATCTTTCTAACAATTAGATCTTTTTATTTACATATGGATTGGGAGATGCATAACGTCTTATATATATATATATATATATATTGTATTATGTGTTGTCTAAAAAGTTAAAGTTTTTTCCGATATATATAATATTTCATACGTCCAAAAGTGCAGAAGGCACTTTGATATCAAATTCATATCAACATAAATACATAATAATAAATGTTATAATTAATGTATAATCTATATTCTTACTTTAAATTTTTACTTATAGATTTTATTGTGGATTTTTATCAAAGTTAATCTAGCTATAACCTAAACATAAATTATCATACTTTAACCTTGAGTTAATTCGTTTTATGATTATTTATTTTGGAACTATTTAAACCTTTCAGTTGGATGAATTGTTGATGAATTTGTCAGATAAACATTAGGATTGTCTTTTGGTCCTATTGAGGTAGTTCGATATGATGAGTTGTCATCCAATCTATTAGGTAATCGTCCAAATTTAATGACCTATAATAAGAGCGTTTAATTGATAATTTGAAATCATAATTTGTTATCGACTTAATAGTTGATTTTCTATACTGTGGTTACTAAAGAGTCATAAGTACAAAAATAGATAAAAATTAGTTTGTTATGGTGTAAATGAATTAACATGCCAATAGTGAATGAGTGGATTTTCCATGTAACTTCCAACAATTATCATTAGTATATACATTGGTGACAATTATATTTTAGACATTTTCTTGAATTACTAACGGAAATGCCAATAATTACTCTGCCATGCAAAGACAACATTTTCTTTCATAAAGAAAGTATGTGTCTTTGTATATAGAAGTCATAGTCGACTTTACTGGTAATAACATACTGTTGTGGCAAAGTATACAAGGTCAAAGTTATGAGGAGAGTTTACGGTAGCTCTCTAAGTTTCTTCTTTATATTTATATATGGTGGAAGTAGAGTCACTAATAGACATAAAGCTTTCGAAATGGGATGAGATCTTGACACATATCCCAGGTGGGTTATGTTTCTTAAGATAAAGAGCATAAACCTCACTCCAAATTAATACACGTATGGATGAAAAATAATAAAAGAATTGAATAAAGTAGATAAAGCCAGGAAAGAAAGTAGTTTGACAGAGCCCTAGCGAAAGGGCACATGGAAGAGGGACCTGGGCTCCGTCGGAGTATTTGATGAGAGAGGAGTCACGAGAGGTATGAAAGAAGCATGCACACGTGAAAGGAAGTAAAATAGAAGAGAATGAATGTTTTTGTTTTGTTTTGTTTGTGATTGATATACGAACCCTTCAAAAACTTCAAGATCATTATTCCATTTTTATTCCATCATAATTACTTCTCCTATTCCTGTTACCATCCAAAATCAGAAGGAGCTGTCAATTCTTTCAAGCACTTCACTCACGGGGCTTCCTTCATATCTCTTTCTATACAAAATATATGCATTTCTCTCAGTAATTTTTCACTCAAATACTCTTCACATCAATTTTCATAGGTCGAACTATTTTTTCTGATATGTTTTTCTCAGTTTTCTGTATAAATGATTCTTAAGATCGAACATTAAATCACATGCATAAGGTGCTCTTTACCTGTCATTAGTTAATGTGCATTTATGAAGTTGCAACGCGCTATGCCAAGTTAAATTAATGTAGAAAAGATGCTGTATACAGTAAAATTAAGTACACGAAGGTTGATGTTTCATCACGTGAGTGCTGGCTTTGTGAGGAAGATAGAAAAATAAAAGAGAATCTGAGGAGTAGCATCACTTCGCATTGTCTGGAAGGCTAAGTGATGAAATATGACAACCACACACAATTTTCTTGGGATCAGCACTTCCAAGTTTTACTATTATTGATCATTATATCCAAGATCCACAACAGAAAAAAAATTGAAGAAAATTCAAATAAGAAGCTTAATCATAAAAATGGAAATGATATAGCATGTCACGGGGGAAGATGAAACTTGTATTTGATTATATCTGTTGTTACTCAATACCTTTATATGAAAATCGAGTTAATGAACAATTTAAATATATTTACCTTTTTCAATATTCGATAACGTAAAATAAAAGTATGATAAAAGTTCGAGTTTTAAAATAAATAATATATTTGACAGAGTCATTTGTCTTAATAATATTATTTGAAGGACTTGATATTAGAACAATATCATTTATGTTTCATAAAATGACCGATTGTAATTTTGGTTTTCATTTTTTAAATTATTTAATGTTTTAATCTTCAATCAAATAATGGTGTTTTTATATGTGTTTGGATTATTAATGAATATTTTTCAAGTACTTATCTTTTGTTAGTAGAAGAGTTGAATTCAAAACTTCTCATATTCTACATTCCAAATTCTTTAAATTATAACTTTATATTTTTAAAATGTTAGTAAGAAAATTGAATTCATAATTTCTCCCATTTTCCTTTTTAATTTTTATCATTAAATCAACTTTATTCAGATCGGAATTTGTGTCCGACAATATATGTATTTCTTATTTTAAGAAAATAAAGCAAAACTTGGGTAAGTAATTACTTTCTCGTGGTGAACTTATCATGTTATATGCAAACTCTCTTTGCTACTCGAATGATAAAATCATAAGTAGAGGTGAAAACTACAACAAGTTTATGCATATATCTCCATAATCTCTTTTGCATTGGCTTGGTTGATTATTCAATGGATTCAAGATAAGGGTCTATCCACCAATACGATGGTAAATAATTATGTGTGCATTAATGTGTTGGAGGGAGGGAACCAATGAATGTATTTTATTTTATTTTTGTGTATAAAAGTGTTGGGGCAACCCAATTACTTCATTCAATATTTTTTTTGTTAATGAAAAAGATAATGATATTTTTTCAATTTGTTTCCAAAAAAATTATATTAATATTTTGTATTTGAAGTAGTTTGACAAAATAAGATTATCTTAATAAATATGTTTAAATAAGTGAAATATTTTTCTGTTCTTAATTATGCAAAATTCCTTAAACAATGGTAGGAAACATAAATGTACACGATTAAATTATCAAGAGAAACGCTTGGTTATTATTATAACTATAAATTTGAATAATATACATGAATGATTAAGAATAATGACTATTATATATTTTTATAATAGTCCTGTGTATTTACCTAATAATGTAACCATCTTTATGATTACATGGTTACCATTTATGATTATTTATTTCTTATCAAATTTGTCTTGCTTCACCCAAATTATTTATATGTAGGTATCTGAAAATGGCGGGGTCAATTTAGTAAAAGCATAATTTAGTGTAGGGAATATTTAGGTACTCATGCAAACAAACGACATATTACACATATTTTTTAATAGCTCAGCCAATTCTATAAAAAAGGAAAACTTGTCTAAGCAGACAGATGGGAAAGGAAGGGCAGAGAAAACAAACAAAAGGAGAGAAAAGCAAAATCAAAATCAAAACAACAACTGCACAAAAGTGATAAGCATGGCTTCTAGGGACAAAAGAAGAGAGTCTCTGGAACAGACTCTGCAACAACTTCGCGATGTCACAAACTCAACTGCTGTAATTTGTTATATATTTTGATGAATTAATCACAGATGAAGCTCCAGCTTCTGATTCGTCTTGAATCAAAGCTTTTAAAAGATTTGACCTAATAATAGTTTCTTTGTTAACTTTTGGCAGCTGAACAAAGCTTCAATCATTGCAGATGCCTCAAAATACATAGAGGAGTTGAAACAAAAAGTGGAGGGACTGAACTCAGAGCTGGGGATCACTGAATCATCATCAAACTCTCAAATTGATGAACTACCTGCGGTGCTTATTAATCTTGTTGCTGCATTTAATTTGTTGTTCATAGATTCTTTTGAGTAAAAATTGATAAAGATCTTGTTTAACATTCAATAATCCGATTTATGTTAGAAAAGAGAATCTGGGAGTGGTAAAACTTTTCGTCTGACTTAGCACAGTTCAATACTGATGAATCTTGTGAAAATGGTACTTTTGCAGGTAACTGTGAAAACCCTAAAGAAGGGTTTCCTCATTAACGTGCTTTTAGAGAAGAATAGTTCTGGTATGCTCGTGTCTGTACTGGAAGCCTTCGAAGAACTTGGCCTTGATGTGCTTGATGCTAGGGTTTCTTGTGAAGACAGTTTCCAGCTAGAAGCTGTGGGAAGAGAAGTAAGACAAAATACATAAATATCATAAAACTATATCTTTAATCATTCTCCTCATTTGATTTTCATTTCAAATAATTTTAAACCTATACACTAACCTCTTCACACAACTATGCATTAGCTTCTGACTATAAACAATGCAAATATATACATTCATAGAAGTTAGAAACAACTCGAACACTTGTAGTAAAGTTTTGGTGAGAAATTCTTTCACGGTTCTGAGGTTCCAAAGTAACATAAATTAGATACCTGAATGGATCCATACATGTTTTGAAGAAAAACGAACGTTGTACTTAATGATGTGTTATTGATATCGATTCATCGAGACAGAATTTTTTTACCCTAGTTGCTATACACCTCATAGTTATTTAATAGTTTTTCTCCAAAAACCAGAAGTTAAAAAACCTTAAATAGGTTCGTTATTCTACCATTTTTGTTGTTGCATGGAGTATATATAGTAAATAATTAGATAATGTGATACAACCAACAATACTGAAATTTTTTGACAATAACTTGTTTTGCAGAGTCACAAGAACGACAGTGTTGACGCGCAAGTGGTAAAGCAAGCAGTGTTGCAAGCAATCAAGAAGGAGGACTAATTAATGAAAGCACACGGATTAGAAAAACGAAACAAAAAAAAAAAAAAACAAGTACCGTTTTTGTCTTTAACCTTTAAAATTTGCACATGAACTCAAAGAATTGGTGATTTCATGTTCTGCCAAAACCTCACGAGGTACCTCTTCAACGACCCTTACGTATTGATATGGCTTATCAACATCTTCTTGGATAATGGGAAATGAATGAATGGACATGCATCGTCCAACTTTATATATATATATATATATATATATATATATATATATATATATATATATATATATATAGTGGTATTTTGGAATTCAGTGGGTGGGGAAGACAATGGACAAAAATATGCCCTATAACACAGAAGAGATGCATGTTATTGTTATGCGTTTAATAATAATAATAATTAAGAAAGCAAAAATTCAGTTAGTGCTAATTAGTGAAAAGCATCTATGGAGTAGAAACCTAGCAGTATATTTCCACACGTGTGAGTAAATTATAACAGTTTTCTTGATTATTAAGGATGTTGATTAATATATTTAATGAATATAAATTATTTTAAAAATATTTTTATTTTATATTTATTATGTTCAGTACAATAATTATTATGAATGTAATTAGAATAAAGTCTAAAATCATTTCGCATATAATTATCTAATAATATATATCATATATGATTTTTTAACTTTTATAATAAATAAGTAGATTTAAGATTAATTTTGAATACAAAATAATTATCGTGTATAAATTGAATGTTACAAAGAATAGAGAAAAAAACACGTGTTTTATTACAGTTGTATGGAAGAATATGAGAGAATTGAGTTAAATTAGTGAAACTGATAGTGGGTAAATTTTTAAATTAGGAAATGAGATTTAAATATTTACTATTTTTTTTTTCAATAACTCGTCGGTTGAAATTTATTGGAAAAAAGTGTTATCCGTCATTTTTAATGCATTTTTAAAACATTTATTTATATGGTTTAAAATTTATTAAAAACTACAAACGAGATTCATCAAATGTGGAGAAAAAGTCACAATTATTCGCATTTTAATTAGGTTATTCCTTCTTAATGTTAATTATAATATGTTTCATTGTCCTGTCTATCATTATTTGATATATATGTGGACATATGTATTCACTTGTCATATAATAATATTTATTTTTTTAATATTGCAAGTGTATCCGAAGGACTTTTAGTAACTTTCTTTGTTTTTTGCTTTTCTATTTATTATTTAAATATTATCTCATTTCTTCTGTAATCATAAAAATGCTAAATAATAATTTTTAAGAGATAGTTATTTTTCAATAACCGTTTCTTAATTTTTAAAATAATAAATAAAAAATTACACTACAAAATACAATTTGTTATATTTCAAAAAATAATAAAAATATATTAAAAATAACATGTAAACTATGTAAAATAGTATCTGTCACCAAGTGAAGCTGCATAAACAATCTACATTAAAAGAATTTATTATTTCTATATAATAATAAGAAACATATATGTTAGAAGCCTATATATTATTTTTTTTATAACAGATGAAATTCCGTATCATACATAGAGTTCGATTATTAATAGAATGAATAAATCTATCATTTATTGAATTATATATTTTGATTCAAAATCGTTGTAATCATGGAATAGTGGAATAGATGAAATAAATCTTAAAATGAATTTTTTTAAGGATGAAATTTTATATAAATTATCCGGTTAAACTTTTTTCAAGTATGAAAAAAATGTTATACTCTATTACCTTTAAGGTAAATTTACTATTCTAGTAAAGTTCATAAAGTCTTGATATATATAGAGTATAACATTTTTTTTTCTTTTTTCAAGACTTTATGACCTTCACTAGAATTCGAGCATAAATGAAGATTATAATCGAGCATAAATGAAGTTTTTATAATCTGTACGAGGAAAAAAAAAGAAGAAATGGCTCTTGGAGAATTCCTAAGAAATTGATAAATAATTAATTTAGTTTTAAAAAAAAATTATATAAAGAATAAAATTAAAACAAGATATGTAAAAAAATAAAAACATTCTTACACATAATAGTTGATTAGCATTCAATGTGGATCAAAAACCTACTCTTTAACTGTGGAAGTGTTATAAAATTGGTAAATATGTCATAAAGTGGATAAGCTTATATATATATATATATATATATATATATATATATATATATATATATTTGGATTGTTAAAAAAAATATGTTTATTTATTAATTAAGACTAAAAAACTTTGAAGTAATAAAAAAGTATTAATTATAAAATAATTTTAAAATTGTAGAAAGTAATTAAATTGATTTAATGAAATATTTGGTAAAGACTTCATGTGGTTAGATTTCATGATTCAATTTAATGCAAAATATATTTTTAATTCCTATTCTAGTATTTATGCAACATGTAACAAACACTAATGTCTTAGCAACAAGTCTAAGTTTTAATAAGAAAAATATTAATGTCTTGACAATTTTATTATGAGTTTACATTAAGTTCAAATATCTAATATTATGAATGACTAACTTTTTCACATCTATTTTAGCATGTGAAATTTATTAACTGTCCTATCCAAATCAAGTTTCTCCAACTATTTTTCAATCAGCACGTACTACCAAATGTGTAGATATAATAATCATGCAATTAAAAACAAGAATAGAATAAAAGAGTGGAAGATTGAATATTCATTACGTCCAATGCTGCGAATAAGGGAGTTAGTTACTCTTATACCATCTAAACAAAAAAAAAAATAATGAACAATGCCTCCAAAATGAGACTCTATACTGTATCTCTCTTAAAGTTAGTTTCCTATGCTTCAAAAGTGTATTTTCTAACTCTGTCAACCTTCTTATTTTATTGGATATACGCGAGTTTGCTTTAATTGGACTGAGTCTCATATTTGTACTTGATTTTTGTAAATAAAATATTTGTTGACAATAGATTTTTTGAAATATTCTTCAATCTTCACATATTCTCATTTATTTGATTTTTGTTATTGAAGTGACCCAATATGTTGATAACCGATTTTGTTGAGATATTCTTCAATCGTCAATGATTTCCACTTATCTGCATAATTCCCAAATAAGAACCAAATATTTTTATTTCCTAATTTATTAAATAAAAACTTTAACTCTCTAGAAAATAATAATAATAATACCAATAAAAGATAAAAATAAATAAATGAAAACAACAATCATATCAGAAAATTATGATGTTTCGTGTCGGTTTACGAGACTAACTCTATTAACATCAACGTGACCCATGCTAACATAATTTCTATAATAAAATGATACTAAGATTAGCTTGAGGCTAGACCAATGCTATATATATATATATATATATATATATATATATATATATTTATTGGGAACAAACAAAGTCCCACATCGGGTAAAATAAGAAATAGACATGGGTTTATATACACATAATATACCTCTCTTGGTAAGAGGATGAATGACTATAAGCTCGAAATCAGAAACTGCTAGAAAATACAACTTTTTAAGACTTCGAATTTAAGTTTGTTCATAAAAATAACAAACTGAAAAAAATGTGTGGTGGTATTTTGTAAATAAAAAGAAATTATTTAATGTTGAGATTGTTGATAGGGGGAACACAGGTTTAGCTGAACCCACAATCTCTGTGATATCTGTGTTTTTGATGATGACAATACATAATTAATAAAAACAAATGTGTATGTACTGTGTTATACATGTTATATGCTTATGCTTATTGTGTTGTATTTGTACAAGCATATTTGTGAACATAATCTATTGATTATTGCATACCACTGTGTTTGATATCTGATTTTATCTGTGTATGCATAATATGAGTTTTTGGAAATGAAAAACCACAAGCAGCTAGCTTCAGCTATTTGAACTTTAAAGTGTGGTAAAACAACAATTTTCATGTTGATTACATTATTGGTTAAATCGATTAAAACTTGTATGTTTGCACAAAATTTTTTCCAAGTGTGCTGATATATTTTGAGAAGAATTTCTTTCTAATACATGCTAAGTGTTTCTACTTAATCGATTGCATGCATCGTGTATTCGATTAAGTTTGTTAATGATTTGAAAATTGTTTTAATGCTTGACATAACTGTCACATGTCATATTTTTAAATATGTTGACCAAACATTTATTGCAAATCGATTACATCAATTGCGCTTTCAATTAATGCATTTGACTGCTATTAATATGTTATAACTATGAATTGTATTAGACTAGATTAATAATTTAATCGATTAGAAAACATCTGATTTGTCCTATACAATATATTAACGCATGACTTGATTTCTGTAAGTAGAATTGATGTTTACACTTTCATATCTTTTCAGTGTGTGCTTTGAAATTTTACAGAAGAGAGAAAAGCTCCAAGAATCAAGAATTACTGTAGTTATAAAGTCTTGAGGATTTCTTGTGAAACAAGATTGTTTGATACGAACAAACTAATCGTTTTGCACAGGAAGGGGCTTACTGCGTGATCAGAAAAGCTTTGGAAAACACTGAGAATTTTTGGTTTCCATGTGGTGTATATAGGAAGAAGAACGTGGTTCTTGACTTTAAGGGGTATCTCAAAGGGGTTGGCAACAAAAGATGATTGTTCTTGCTGCTTGTCTGTTTTGTGTACTGCCTATACTTAAATTAATGAGTTAGATAGGTGATTTACATTTTCACATGAGGTCACTGTAAAGCCCTTGGTGTAAAAACTCAGATCTATAAAGTGCATTGAATTTTATCTCGGGTTGAGTAGAAGGACACTAAATGTAGGCTTGGCCGAACTAGTATAAACTGCAGTGTTTGAATTTTCTTATCCCTTTTCTCTGCATCAAGTCGATTATACTATCATTGCATTCAAATATGCTTGTTATTTCATTGCATACAAATTTACTTGCGATGCAAGAAAAGTTTAAAGACTTCTTACTTTGCGAAAAATATTTTATAAGCAATCAGTTTTACACATCACCAATTCAACCCCTCTTGGTATGAGAAAAGAAGCACTTCTTTTTTAACAATTGGTACCAGAGCTGGTTTTCAAAAGATATTTGAAAAACAAATCGATTAATATTTTTGTTTAATCTATTCGATCCTGAAAATGGCTTTTGTTTCTCAGACTTTTGGTGAAGGTGCATCAACAAATAGACTACCTCTACTTGTTGGTTGTTAAACCCTTGACAAGTGTAACCGAATCGTATCAAGTAATAAGCCTGGTAAGACCAAGTATTGTTCTCCTAAAGCACTCACGACCTAGACAATTATGTAATTTATTGATTAGCTAAGATTTGTACAAACAATGACTTGAGATTCAATGCAAAATACTGAAAAGTAAATATGTATGCATGTATTGATCAATGGGCAAGAAGAAACAAAACACGTAATTTGAATTATATGGATGAATATGTTGTTGGGGTTTATCAATTTCATCCTATCCACTTTCATGTATTAAGGAATTCATCATTCTTTTCATTAATGTTAATGCCACTCTCTAAATTACCTTAAACCTGATGTTTCGGCGAAGAAAGCCTAATCATAATCACTAGTTTACAATGTCTTGTCTCCCGAGCAATGAATCATGCATTATAGTGAACAAAAGCTTAAAGGCAACCAACCATCATACTCCTATGTCTAGGTTTATACTATTGTTGGGAGAGATTCCCCAGATCTAGGTTTTCCCATATGTGTCCATATCGACAAAATCAATGGTCATGACATCGAATGAGTTAAACAATGCATGCTTTGAGCAAAGAGGAAAAACCCTAACAATTAATGAAAGAAAGCATGTATCTTAAAGAAGATTTTGAAGAACAAATTCCATACATGAGAGTTTCAAAAGGATTACATTGATTCCCCAACAACAATAAATGTTTAGTTCACCATATTCATGGTGAAATTATATGAATTACAATAAAATAATGAAAAGGTAGAACCCTAGAAAGGTGAGAAAGGAGCCTTAGCATCCAAAATCCTTCTCCAAGGGGTGAAAGAATGTTTTTTCCTTGTCCCAGCCAAAGATGACTAACCTAGGTTAACTAAAACCTTATATAGTATTCCAAAAATTACAGAAAAGTAGGCCGAAGCCCAGAAAAGTGGCGCTCAGCGGTAAATACCGCTCAGCGGTAATAGTGCGTGATCAATTCTTCCCCTCAGCGACATTTTTCCACTCAGCGGCATTTTCCCCCTCAGCGGTGCCAATGGGTTCTTGAGAGTGCAGCTCAGTGCTAATTACCGTGGAGCGGTACTTGCGGCTTCTCTTCTTTTGCACTTTTTGTGTCCTTTTCTGATTCCATCTCTGTCTCACTTCACTTCTTTCATCAAATTCACCTAAAAACCTACAAAAGCAAGGAAATCAAGCATAAAACCTATCCAACTCTCTTATTTCCAAAAACATAAGCAAAAGCTTGATTTCAAGCTAGTTTCTAAGTTTTAAAGGTTGCTTTTGATATAAATTTTAAGTGTAAAAGTAACAGTTTTTCAATTGTTATCATTGGTGAAAATTATGCTTTTATCATTGGTGAAAATTATGCTTTATGGAAATTTTTCTTGAATCGGGGGATAAAGGTGCATGAGATGTTACACTCAATGGTCCATTTGAACCCACTCATATTGTTAATGGAAAAATTGTTTTAAAATTTTTTTTTGAGTGGACTCAAAATGAGAATCGAAGAGCACAATATGACGTTAAAGCTCGTAATGTAATTACCTCTGCTCTAATAATGGATGACTTTTTCAAGATTTCCCAATGAAAGAAACCAAAAGAAATGTGGGATGTTCTTGAAGTAACACACGAAGGAATTGATGAGGTAAAACACGCCAAAAAGAAATCTTTAGTGCAAGAGTACGAGATGTTTAGGATGAAGGCTGGAAAGACTATTTATGATGTGCAGAAAAGATTCACACACATCGTAAACCATTTGATGGCTCTAGCAAGGTGTTTTACAAGGAAGAAATCAACATCAAAATCTTGAAGAGCCAGAACAGAAGATGATAGCCAAAGGTAACTGCTATATCAAAATCTAAAGATTTGACTAACATGAATATGACAACCTTGTTTAACAAGCTCAGGGAGCATGAGATAGAGCTTGGTAGATTGAGAGAGGAAGAAGAAATTGAGCAAAAGCAATCGATTTCTCTCAAAGCTACAAGAAAAAGATCCTCCAAGAAAGCTGAATCTAAGGCTAAGTCAATGCAGAAATGCCAGAAAAGGAAATCATGAACATGATGGTAAAAAAGTTTGATAAATTCATGAAGAATAGAAATACTGAAACTGATAATGCAGGTTATTCAAGAGGAGGAAAGAAGAGTTCAAAGAACAACACTATCAGTTCAAAGAACAACACTATCATGTGCTATGAATGCAACAAGGATGATTATATAAAGCCGAATTGTTAAGAAGTGAAAAACAGGCAAAAGCCTAACACCAAGTATCCAAAGGACAAGAAGAGCAAGCAAAGAAAAACTTATATAGCCTGGGAGAACAATGATGATGATTGTAGTGTTGAGGAGGAGTCCAATCTATGTTTCATGGCAGGCTTTGCACATTCTGATGACAACGAATATGATTTTGAAAGTAAACCAATTGAACTGAAGTATGACTTGCTACAGGACGCCTTTCAAGAGATACATGCAGGAGCTATGAAACTTCAGTACAAGGTAAATCGATTAAGCTTAGAAAGAAAATATTATGAATATCACATTAGGAACCTTGTAAAAGATAATGAGAAGCTTAATCAGGAATTAAAAGCTGCTTTACAATCTACAAAAACTGTCAAACCTGAAGTTAAGGTTGTAGAGAAGAATTGTGAAAACTGCCCTGCTCATTTAGAGAAAATCAATTACTTAACATGCACTCTAGCTAAATTCACTCAAGGAAAAGATAATCTAGATGTTGTGTTAAGATTTTCAGGAAGAGCAATAAACATGCAAGGCATTGGTTATAAAGCAAAAAGTAATAGGATTAATCATAAGAAGTTTATGGATCTGAGTAAACCTATTACAAATGCTTGTCTTTATTGCAATACTATTGGTCATAATGTCAAAAATTGTTATTACAAAAATGTTGGAGTTCCTAAAGGGAAATATAAGTGGATTCCTAAGGAACAACCTCTTGCAACTAACTACAAAGGACCCAAGTTTGTCTAGGTACTTGCTTCAAAACCATTTAGCTGTTTTGCAGGAAAGTAAGCTGTTGACTGAAACACTACAATGCTCAAGGATGAACTACAGTGGAATAAATCACAAGTTCCTGAGTATATTGATGTGGTAATTGAAACAGTTATTTTCATGCACTCATGCATCATAAATATCTATGTAAATGATTGTTACGTGCATGTTTGGAGTGTGCCTATCTGGTTGATCTATCTATATGAAAAACTGTTTGCACGACTTTTAATCGGTTAGGTTAATAATGAAATCGATTATGTTCTGTGTGTGCTTCTCTGTTTTAAGTGATAATCTATCAAACACAAAGTCGATTCTAATAGTAATAAAATCGGTTAAAATTCTTTGTTATGGGATTTTCTAGATTTGAAAATTTAAATGTGCCTGATTTTGTGAAATTTTATTGTGCGCCCTTATATGTGTTGTGTTTGAAAATCTAGTATACATTAAGTGTGTTCTGTTAGTAAAAAACTCGAAACCCTAGTACTGTGAAAGATTGTCCGGAATCCATACTCATAATGGCTTCTTCATCACACCCTTCAAGAGACAGAGGAAAGACTGCTGTTGCTGCAAGAAATGTTGATCCCTCTATCCCTCTAGATGGTTTTATTAATCATGCTTGTGAATCATAAAAAAAAAAGGGAGATTGTTGATAGGGGGAACACAGGTTTAGTTGAACCCAAAATCTCTGTGATATATGTGCTTTTGATGATAACAACACATAGTTAATAAAAACACATGTATATGTACTGTGTTATACATGTTATATGCTTATGCTTACTATCTTGTATTTGTACAAGCATATTTGAGAACATATTGTGTTGATTATTGCATACCACTGTTTTTGATGTGATTTTATCTGTGTATGCATAATATGAGTTTTTGGAAATGAAAAACCACAAGCACCTAGCTTCAACTGTTTGAACTTTAAAGTGTGGGAAAACAACAAGTTTTATGTCGATTAAATTATTGGTTAAATCGATTAAAACTCGTATGTTTGCACAAATATTTTTCAAGTGTGCTGTGATGTATTTTGAGAAGAAAAGTTTTCAAATATTTGCTAAGTGTTTCTACTTAATCGATTGCATGCATCGTGTATTCGACTAAGTTTGTTACTGATTTGAAAATTGTTTTAATGCTTGACATAAATATCACAACGGTCATATTTTTAAATATGTTGAGCAATCATTTATTGTAAATCGATTACATTAATTATGCTTTCAATTAAGCATTTGATTGTTGTTAATATGTTATAACTATGAATTGTATTCGACTAGATTAATAATGTACTCGATTAAAAAGCATCTGATTTGTCCTATACTATATATTGACGCATGACTTGATGTCTGTAAGAAGAATTGATGTTTACACTTTCATATCTTTTTAGTGTATGCTTTGAAATCTTACAGAAGAGAGAAAAACTCCAAGAATCAAGAATTACCATGGTGATAAAGTCTTGAGGATTTCTTGTGAAGCAAGATTGTTTGATACAAAAAGATTGATCATTCTGCACAGGAAGGTGCTTACTGCATGATCATAAAAGCTTTGGCAAACACTGAGAATTGTTGGTTTCCCTATGGTGTATACAGGAAGAAGAACGTGGTTCTTTTCTTTGAGGGGTATCCCAAAGGGGTTGGCAGCAAAAGAGGATTGTTCTTGTTGCTTGTCTGTTTTATGTACTGCCTATACTTATATTATTGAGTTAGTGAGGTGATTTACATTTTGCCATGAGGTTGTTGTAAATCCCTTGGTGTAAAAACTGAGATCTATATAATGCATTAGCTTCTATCTCGAGTTGAGTAGAAGGGTACTGGATGTAGGCTTGGCCTTACTAGTATAAATTGCAGTGTTTGAATTTTCTTATTTCTTCTCTCTGCATTAAGTCAATTATATTACACTTACTGTTTCATTGCATACAATTTTAATTGCAATTCAATAAAAGTTTAAAGACTTCCTACTTTGTGATAAAGATTTTATAAGCAATCATTTTCACGCATAACCAATTCACCCCCTCTCTTGGTGTGAGAAATGAAACACTTCTTTTTTAACATTTAAGTATGTTGATTTTTCAAAAGACTCAAATTATTTTTTTAGATATGTTTGTACCATCCCATTTTAATAGTATAAAATTACCAAAATGAAATCTTACATAGACGCTAAAAGAACAATTAGGTAAAACAAACCTCCTTCAAATAAGAGATCTACTTTTGTACATCTATCTAACAACTCATATGCTTCTCCCTCATCTCTAGCTGGAATAACTGAAAAGGTGAATCCCTAAACTCAAACCATTAGGTGATCATCGCAAAATAGAATTAACACACAAAGACAGACAACAAAAAAGCACGGGTAAGCTAGTTTAAAACATGTTACATACAACAAACATCACTACAAAATAACACTTATTATGAATGGATTATCCAAACTTAGAATGATTGCCGACCTATGACGGGTTGTGCACTTGTGGTGGCTTCTACTGTTTTACAAAACCATTACCAATGAGTTTCACCCTACCACACTCACAAGGTTAGTCTGTTGCGGGCCTTGGAACATACTGGAAGCCCCCCAAGACTAAGACCACCTGCTACTCCTAACGACATGGATCAATCCTCTCTAAGTGAGAATGAAAGACCATTGGAGTTTCGGGATAACCCAAAACAAGTTCTGGACTAGTTGCTCAACATACCAAACTCGTGTGCGAAAACAAAAAAACAGTGGGTTATGCTCACTCACCTCTTGCTCAACGCACCAAATATGTTCGCTCAACGAGACTGCATAATTCTACAACACCAAAACTGGAGAATTTGCGCATCTCAACCACTCCTGACCAATTTCATGCACCTTTCCCAACTTCTAACACTCCTAGATTGTATTATACCATCAATTAGACTTAGACAACTTCATACAAACCATCCTCAACTCATTTCTAAGTGTTTACTACAAGGTTCTACTCCATAACTTACCAAAATATCACTTTATAGACCCAACTTGGATTCTACTAGTTTTAGCTTGTTTTTAAACAAGTTAGGGACTCTAACAAGTCCTAAAAGACTCAATAACATCAACCAAAATGACCAATTACTCACAGAACCCCCAATTCAAGTTTTCGCAAGTCCAACCCCAAGAATTTAGTTATAAACCAACATTTACTCAACCTAATTACCACTGCATACTCATAACTAAGATTCTTTCCATTTTAAATGTTTGAGCAAGTCACAAAACAACTCCTAAACATTGCCAACTGCATCAAACCAATTCACCACCCCTTCCTTACAATTTCACTACCTAGGATCTCATTTTTCTACAAAAACACCATTAAAACCTCTACGGTTCAACTCTTTAATCTCTAAACTTCATAATACACATTCCAAACAGACAATTTAAAATATCAACATTCAATTCCACTTCAAATCAGCATATAATACAATTCACAACAAATTTCATCATCACATACCTAAAATACCTAATTAACTTGGTTATAACTAACATATCACAAACTTTTCACTCCAAACAATTAAATACTCATATAGAAAATTAATTAAGGAAAAATCTAGCTTCTCTTACCTTTAAACCAATTGCCAAACTTCTCAAAACACTTTGTCGATTTTTTGAACCGCAAAGAATATCGAGACGAACCTACGGAACACCAAATTGGAAATGGACAGAGTCCTTATAACTCTAGATAAATCAAGAACGTGTAAGAGAGGCATGATTACACATGCAACAATATTAAAATCCTCTAAAATATATTTAGGAATACAAGGGGAAAAAAGAGTCAAAACTTACATGCTCTATTGAAGAAACTAATCGGGTAGAAACGTAGACCTTGTTGCCATGGTCGATTAGGTACCTCTTGATCATCAAATAAATGACTCAAGAGTTATAACTCTTAGAGAGAAGGTAGAGAACTCTAGCAAAGTGGTTTCTAGAGAGATGGTATGTTTTAAAATAATGAAACTCATTTATAAAAAAACTATTTATAATAAAACCATTTAATATTAAAATAATCGAGTCTCACTATTTTTAGACTGCCACCACTTCTAAAAAGACCATTTTCTAGGGTTTTACATTGTTGGTTCTCCAACAAACTTAAATTGATGTTTTTAAATATGTTAATTCTCTTAAAAATTTAAATGTTTTTAAGTTTTCTAATTTTCCAAAGCTTTAACTCTCAAAAGAAAATATTTGGACAGAACACTAAACATTGTCCAAACCCTCATCTTCGTTCTTCATTGTTCTCCTTGTAAAAAATGTATCACCTTCAAGGGTTTCATCTTAGAGCCAACCCTTATCTTTTTTATTGATTGCATAATGCTTCTTTTTTCAATTTTCTATACAAATTTCTTTAAGGGATTTCTCTTGATTCCTTAAGTTGAAAGAAAGTGGAAGTCTTCTTAATCATTGTAGTTTAACTTTATATCACTAGTAAAAAACAGTCTTTTAACGCGTTTAATATGCCTCGGTTTTCAAAAAACCAAAACATATCAAAACGTGGTGACATTTTTGTAATTAAGACGAACTTATACGCTTCGGTTCAGTGGGAATCGAAGCCTATACACTATACTGCTTGGTTATTTACGATTCATTTTATGCACTATACTCCATTTCACATTAGTTAATCGATTCATTTTATGTTTTCCCCCATTTCTAAGTTTCCAACAGTCCATTTTAGGATTCTTCTTGTTTCTAGGGTTTTGTACCATTTAATCCCTAAGCTTCTTGTGTTCTAGTGAGTTTGTTCTCACTTTTGTGTCCGGTTAAGGTTTTCACTATTCTTCTTCGCTTCTTTGATCCATTTTAAGGTTCTTTGAGTTTTCGTCAAATTTCGTTGCGTTTCTCTGTACGAGGAAGCTTGAGGATGTTCGATTCACGATCACACAACTCCAATAGATCTTCTCCTCAGGCGTCTTTCATCAACTTTACTATGAGGATAGTGTCCCTAAGGTTGGATTTTGATGGGATGGTATTATTTTTTTGTGTTTTTGGATTAAGCTGATTGGTTTTTGGCAGCACTTCACCATATATGGTTACGCACGGAGTAAGATGATTGATGCAGAACTGAGAAATATGGTTAGTAGGAACGTCACTTGTAAAATTGATAAAAGGTGATTATCACATCTTAATGTTTATGATGGTTATTGTTAGGCTACATATTTAATGTTTTGTTGTGAAATTTCAGAGAGAGCTGCAATGAGAAGATGGAGCAATTCCTAAAAACATGTTTCTATCATTGGTTAATATGATTCTCAGGAAACCTTTGCAGTGCTACACAAGAAGCTGAAGGAACAAGAGAGGTAGTTGGATTGGAAAGGGGATAATATGATCTGTTCTTTTGTTTTGGATGATTTTTTTCCACTTCTTGGATGCCCAGTTTGGATGCCCAACTTCTTATATTTTCACTTCTTTTACTTACTTTATTCTGGATGTTTTTTTTTTCTTTTTGTTTTTCTAACAGGGTATGAAGAAATACACATGGTGTGGAGAAGCATATGGAGAAGAAAGATGTTGTAGTCCATGAATTATTTTTGGGACCAAAATAACAAGGTTGTGGTAAAGCTGCCACGTGTGTTAGAGAATTATTTGGAAGAGGACGTGTGTTAGAGGTAGACAAGTGGTAGAGGAGGTAGAAAATAGAAGTATCATATATCAGAATTGTTTTTTATCTTCATTTATTTTATTATTTTGATAATTTGGCAGTAGTATGTACAAGTACAACCATATAATTGACATGTGATTTGTTTTAGGCTGAAGCAAAGTTTGGATATCTTCTGGAAGCACTTGACATGAGAGCTCCACCACATGGAATGGTGATTATGAAAACAGTTTATAGAATGAGTTAGTTAGTTAGTTAATATATAGTTCATATACTCACTTTCCTCTATTGAAAACAAATACGTTAGCTTAATGACATCATGTGTCAGATCTCTTCTGATTATTCAGTGTTGTTGATATATATGCTGGGCATTGTAATGATTCAATTTATTTTGTTTTGGTCCGATCTCTTCCTCTTTGTTTTGGTTTGATGCTTACTGTTAATGATTCAATGTATTTTGTTCACTATTATAAATACTGGAAACGATGTCTGTAATGTTTTTCTAAGAACTTAAAACTTGGATGAATTTGATGTGATTAATCTCAAAATCTTCTATTCCAGTCTTAAAAAATTAAACCTATAGCCATATTTTTAACACGTCCTATAATTTTGGTAATATAATAATTTTCTGCATATTGATCATATTTCTGACTAATGCAACCTGGATTTTGAAGCTTGAGGAAACCAAATTTGAGAATGTTGACTTGTCAAGTGTAGAATATGCTTACTATGACGAGAAGGGAGAATGCCTAGTCATGATATCCGAGCTTCGAGCTACTTTTGAAGTCACAAAGTACAAAACCAGTTCTTTAAGAGAAAAAGAAAACAACTTTAAGTTCTGTGTGATTGATGAAGTTTACTTTTCATTGGGATCACTGGACATGACACCACAACACCACACTAAATATTAATTTTAAATTTGATTTTTAATATCTTTATTTTATTTTATTTTATTTAACATATGCTAAAGGCTTAATCTAATGTTGTTGTTTCTGTCAGAATTATGTAACTATATGATATTTGCTAAAAGTATTAGGTATAATAAATAATTTGATTTGATATTTGAGTATTAAATTTATTTTATTGGCTAGTCGTTTTTTTATTGAATTTTCCAAGATACTGCCTCGGTTCAAAAGAGAACCGAGACGAAAAGTCCTTTAAAAAAGGGGGCAAGATCCTACTGCCTCAGTTACTTTTGAACTGAGGCAAAATCCTACTCCTTTTGCCTCGGTCCACAACCAAGGTAAAAAAGGGTAGACTTTTTGCCTCACTTGTATATGCCTCGGTTCTAGAACCGCTGTATTTGGGTGAAAATAACCGATGTCATTTCCATTGATTGTACTAGTGTATATGACTCTTGAGTCTTGGAAAAACTATGGACTTGTTGCAAAACAAAAGTAATGGAGTATTAGACTATAATAAGCATTCTAGTTTTTCTTGCTTCATACAAAGAGTTATAATACTTATTTAACTAATTGAGTGATGTTAGTTTCTCCTAATTATGTAAAACTAAAAAAAATTAGAGGAATGGAGAAGTTGTAATGAATTGAAATCGGTTAAGATTTAAGTATGTTGGTTAACAACATATTTAAAATTTAAGTTTGTTGGTTCACAGTTGATTTAAAATTTAAATTTGTTGGTCAACAATAGATTTAAAATATAAGTGTGTCGAATCTAAGTCTGTTCTAAAACAAGACTTAAAAGACCTAAAATAACAGACATAAAAAGCTTGTTTTGTGATAAATAAAAGGTTTGGGCATGGTGTGGGTGTCCTTCCCATTTCTATTCACCATTGTAACAAAAGGTTTGGACCTATCCAAAATGTTTGTCTCGCGATGATCATTCATGTCAATCCATACCACAACTAGTTGTTTGTTCATGGACGAAATGTTTTTCATGGCTTTAGTAATCGTTCTGAAGTCCCCTAGGCTATCACCATGGATCCTAACAACGACGTTTATGGGGAAGGAAAAGGTTGTAGCTGTGAGGAGGTGTAATGCTACTTTTAACATGACCCATCATCTTTGTTGCAATGCAACTTAGGTAATAAAGAGAACTTTATATATGTACATTTATGTTTCAAAATTTTGACCATTAGATCAAAAGTAATATACAGAGTTCCTAGTTATTCATACTAACACACACAGTTTATAATATACATGACAAGAAAATTGTAAGTTACCTACAAATAGTTATATACATATTTGGATTCGTAGATAAGGTAGATATTACATATGAATTTTACCTATAGATACGTAAAAAGTGGAGTTACATATGAAGGTTTTTGTAGGTAGTGCAAAAAATATTTTTCATATGTAAAATTTGTATGTACATTTGATGCATTAGAGCAGAAACTTTTCAAAGGATATTATTTGTAGGTAATAATACAAGATCCCTAGGTAAATGAAAAAAAAAATTACCTTATAAATCTACTTACATATTTGGAAATAATTAATTATTAAAAAGTAAAACTCAAGTTTAGCGTGACACACCCCTTGAAATTTTTCACACTAGCGCGCACTCATTCGAAAAAGAAAAAAGAGGCTCTTAGAGAAGAAGAAGAAAATGATCATAACCCTTACATCTTCATTCTTCTCACACTCATATCCAGCCTAATCTTTGTTGATTCTCCATGCACACCCACAAAAGAACCATTGTTCCAATGACGACTTTAAAACCACAACTTTCACTCGAGCTTGATCTAGGTTACTTGACTTATTGAGCTCTCATCCTACAACCACGAAACCCTTGTCATTTTGTCACAGAACTTTAATCCTGTAACCACCACCACGTCTTCTTACCCTTTAGCAAAGCTTTTAAAGGTTAAGATATACTCCCAAATTGAAATGGTATGAAACCCTAGATCGTAAAACTCAAACCTGAATGGTTTATTTTATACTCAAACCCGAGGGTGTTTTCTTTATTTATCTATTAAAACCACAAGCATCAACAATAGAAGTCATTGTTGTGCACTATCATCTAGCCAAAGTGATCATCATCGATGATGGTCGTGACTATGTGTTCATTGTCATTGCTCATGGTTCTCCGTCCTCCACCTCTATTAGAGACATGAGGGTTTCTTCCTTTTTCCCTTCCTCGTCATCTCCTTTCATCCATTAATCAAGTTCATTGCCAATAACGAAAGACAAGCCTAGAGCAACTAGAAACTTTTAGGGAACACATATAACGCCACTGTCGCAACCTTTGTTCTCCTCCTTCTTCTATTTTTGATTTGTATGTAAGGTGTGAATTGAGGGATGGTATTCTCTGAGTTGATGGTTGAGGATTAATTCTGTGTGTTCACAAAAAAGTGAAAGTGATTATTGTAGGTGTCATTGTCTCGCACAACGAAAAGAGTTTATAGAGCGGAAAAACGTGTTATGATCAATAGCCAAGATAAAAATGGTTTATTTAAGAAATCATGTTTTTCTCTTAGAACTTTTATCGAACAGTTGGTAGATAACAAGAGCAGAGTAAGAGAAGATCACACAAAATATTTTATCCTGGTTTGAATCAAAAGATTCTACATCTAGTCGTTAATCACTAATTAACTTTTCACTAAAATATTGTTCAAATGGGATTCCTTAAGATTGGCTTGGAACCTAGCACAAATATATACACTCTACATAATATTTGGTCTACTAGTTGTAAGGTATAACAATGATCCTATCATGCCCCTAAACATTATTTGATTTACTTCTTTCCCAGATTCATCTTTATCTAGATAATAGGATGTTGCCATAGGGGTGTTAGCTTCTTTAGAAGTGTCCATCCAAAATTTTCTAAGAACTTCCCTATAATATTTGGTTTGGGAGATAAAGGTTCCCCTTCCATTTGTTTTATCTACAGTCCTAAGAAAAAGTTTAATTCCCCCATCATAGACATTTCAAATTCACCTTGCATTATGTTGGCAAATTCTTCACATAAGGAATCATCAGTTGACCCAAAGATGATATTATCTACATACACTTGAACAAGCAAAATATGACTTTCAACTTTCTTAATAAATAAGGTTGAATCAATCTTTCCTCTAGAGAAGTCATTTTCAATCAAGTGCTAAGTCTTTCATACCAAGACCTAGGTGTCTGTTTAAGGTCATACAGTGCCTTTTTCAATTTATAAACATGATCAGGAAACTTAAAATCCTCAAACCCAAGAGGTTGACTAACATACACTTCCTCCTTCATAAAACCATTTAGAAACGCACTCTTCAATTTCATTTGATATAGTTTAAATTTTATTAAATATGCATAAGCAACTAAAAGTTCAATTGCTTCTAACCTGGCTACTCGAGCATATGTTTCATCGTTGTCAATACCTTCTTCTTGATAGTAGCCTTCAGAAACTAGCCTTGCTTTGTTCTTGGTGATGTTTCCATCTTCATCCAATTTGTTTTTGAACACCCACTTTGTTCCAATCACTTGATAACATTCTTCTCTAGGAATGAGTTCCCAAACATCATTTCTTTCAAATTGGTTTAGCTCTTTTTACATAGCAATGCACCACTTTTTATGTTCTTTGGTTCTATTATCCCGAGGAATAATCGCGACTTGGGTAGTACTGACTCAAACTGAAATAATTGATTATTCTAAGCAATAATCAATTATTTACGCGAGCAATGGTTTTTCAAATTAGCTCGTGATAATCGATTATTACACCAATAATCGATTATTTAAGTAAAGTTTCTAAAACCAGGAAAATTTTTAAGTGTTTACATCAACAAAGTTATTCCTATTACAATTGATAGATGCTTTTAAATAAATACAAGTTCTTCAAGTTCTTCTTCTTGTAGCATCATCAAAACTATAATATCTTCAAGACACCATTACTCCTGGTGTTAGAAGTTGTGAAGATGGTTGTGAAGAAGAAAATGAGGTATGGCAAAGAATGAAAATTCTATGATAGATGATGATGATGAGTGTGGAATATATCCATCAACTTGTTATTGTTGTGATTTTTTTTGGATTGGATGAAAATCTTGATGTGCTTTTTATTTATCCTTTCATCGCAAAGGTTAGTTTCAACTCATAAAACATGGGAGCTTTCCTTTTACCAATTTTATTTTTACTATCAAGTCATTTCATATATGTTGCTTTTTATTTTGTGAGAGTTTTATTTTTCTCTCATTAGAATAAAGAAGAAAGGTTGCAATAGGAAAATGAAAAGAAAAGGTGAGTTCCTAAAAGAATATTTCTATTTGTGGAGCCTTTTTCATCCCCTTATAAGTATTTATTTTGCGTGGTTCAAAGAATTCTACATTTTGGTTAGACTGTGGAGTATTATTAATTCTACATTTTGTTTGGACTGTGGGGTATTATTAAGTATAAATATCTTTTCAATATTAATTAGTTATTTTATTAAATAGTATCCAATATACCTAAATTTATGTATCATATATCATTTAATTGATTATTTAACTGAGTGTAAATTTATTTATTCATGGTATTTCACACCTTAACCCAAATGTTAAATTATATTTCTTTCTACATACCTCTATAAAATTTGTTGTATTAGAGTGAAAAATATTATCTTAAGAACATTTGACAAAACTAGAATTGAATTATTATTGAAGTAACTGAAAATAGAAAATAGGTAACACTGGTTCAAACTAAGAAATTTTTTTGTCTAACCATCAACATATATAAATCACTAGTGCAAAAAAGAGTTTTGACATCTGTGTTTTTCGGCCTTCAATGTCTAAAATAACACCGATATCATATCAGGAGACATTAAAAGCAAAAAAAATTACGACGTTAATTGATGTTGGAAATTATCATTTTCTGACATTTTCTGATCTTAATTAACATCGGAAAATGGCAATTTCTGATGTTAATCAACGTCTTTTTTTTGCCATTTTTCGACTTCAATAAACTCTTTTGCTTGTTTTCATTAATAGTGATCCATTTTTACAACACTAAAAGACCTAAAATGTAGAATAGCAAAAAATGTAGTCCAATTTTTAGCATTTTATACAAAAATGAGTTATGAACTATGAACTATAAACAAAAAAACAAAAGATATCACAAGTAAATGATGTTATAGTGAATAGAAGTATAAACTTGTGATTTTTGGTTCTCATACCTATGATTATTGTTTTTGGTTGGATTTTCTTTTTACCACTCCTTAAAGCCCCCTTTTCAGGGAGAAAATATTAGGAGCCCTTACATTAGGTATGAAGTATAAAATATTTGAAAAGTCAATTTCGGTTGGCCGATTTGACATTGTTGAGATTGTTGATAGGGGAACACTTGTTTAGCTGAACCCACAATCTCAGTAATATCTAAGTTTTTGAGGATGACAACGCATAATTAATAACACATGTGTATTATGTGTTACATGTTCTATGCTTACATGTTATATGCGTATATGAGAACATGATTGTGTTGTTGTTGTGTTGTTCATTGCATTTCACTGTGTTGTATATGTGATTTTATACATGGATACATGACACATGTTTCTGGATGAGAAAAACCATAAGCACTAATGTTGAATTTTAATTGTGTGGCAAAACAACAATTTTAGGTCGATTTCATTATGGGCTGAATCAATTAAAACTCGTGTCTTTGCACAAACCTTTTTGAAAGTGTGCTGTGAGATTTTTCAAAGAGAAAGTTTTTCAAAACTATGATTTACACTGTTACATAGTCGACTATATGTGTGTGGCATTCGACTAAGTCTGTTACTGTTTTGAAATTTTGTTAATGCTTCATATAATTGTCTAACAGTCATATTTTTAAATATATTGACCAAGCATTAAATTCGATTGCATTAATTGCGAATTCAATTAATTGCTTTGACTGCTGTTAACTGCTATAACAGAATTGTTAGATTCGACTACATTAGTAGCTCAGTCGATTAAAATGCGTCAGAGATGTGTTATACTATAAATTGACGCGAATTTGATTTCTATAAGTACTTTTGTGAATCTAACAACTTTTGTGATATTTTTCAAAAAGTGTTATCTTGCGAAAGAGGAAAAAAGATCCAAGAATCAAAAAGTGGTCGTGGTAATCATCTCCTTGTGATTTCTTGAAGGGCAAGTTTTCTGTGTATTGAAAGGGCTGATCAATTTTGCGCATTTGGGTGTAACTACAAGATCAGAGTTTACAATCTTGTGAAGATTGGATTGAGGTTCCCTGTTGTGACTACAGGAAGAAGAGCATGTGGCGTTCTTGACTTATAGAGGTGTCTCAAAGGGTTTAGACAGTAGGAGAGGGGATTCTTGCTGCTGGTCTAGTTATTGCAAAGGGTTTAGATTCGATTAAGTTTTCGCTGCATTAGAAAGTCTTTTACCTTGCGTTTTAAAAAGATTTTAAAAGACTTTGCTTTTACGTTTCACCAATTCACTCCCCCTCATCTTGGTGTGAGAAATTGAGCTATTCTATTTTAACACACATTATTACATATCGATGGCTGAAAAAAAAATTCAATCACGTGGCAGCCCGCATAGCCTGCTCTTCCTTCTAGATTTAAAAAAAAAAACAGGTTGTTTTCTATTTGGAGTCATTGTTTTTCTTTTTTCCAAACTTTATGAAAAAAATTCACATACTTATACTTTGAATTTTGATCTAAAATCTTTTGTGGGGGCTTATCATGATATTTTGTTGTTTTGAACAAATTTTCAAGTCATTCGGAGTTGTTTTGAATATACTCTCAGTTTTACCCTAAGCTTGGATGTCTAACTTGTATTTGAAAAGCAAACAAGTTCAACAATTGATAAATGTGATAATTATTTATTATTCACACTTATAACAACCTTTTTATCAAAGATTTTTGTTTTCAATCTCATGGAAATATGTACAAATTGTGTTTAATTTTTCTTGAAATAGTATAAGTGTTTTTATGTGTTTATTTTGAGGGAAAATGAATATTGGAGAAGAATAAATAGTCATTGCCTACACCACTCCCCCAGCCAACAATTTCTCTCGTTGAGCTAGAGTATGAAGATCACTCGCTCAACGAGTGGATTAGATCACCTGATGTAATCCTGCCCGATATAGTCCTTTTTATCGTATTTTTACCTTTCATAGGTTAGCTTGTAAGAAGCATGAGTTACTATAAATACCCAGCTTCTCTATTGTAATGGGCACTTTTGAGATTAATGAGAATTGATATTTCTGAAATCAGAAATTATTCTCTCTTGAAAGTCAGGCTAGAGAGTCCAAAGACTCCCTCTAGCCACCTTCGAAGCACACTCTCTCCCTTCCATTTTCACGGTGCTTCTCTCCTCCACGCTACCTCTCCTTAGCTGCCACCTCCCTTGCACGCGTCAGCTTCTCATTACGTTTCTACTCCAACGTATCAACCACATCTTCATTCCTCTGTCACTCTCGCAGAACCGCGCCTCTCATTTCTTTCTCTCGCGCATCCATCCACATCTCAGAGCGTCTCATTCTCGCTCTCGACCACAGATCCACACTCCATACACGTCTTCGAAGGTATCTTCTCTTCGTTCACCACACTTCCTCATCTTCTTCTAGGGTTTCCACTTCCTTCCACCATTTTCCACCGTTCAAACACCTTAATCCCTTCGATCTTCACTTTTCACCGATCATCCGAGTCATTTGAACCGATTAATCAGTTTATATTGAGTCTTATCACCATTTTAGGGTTTCTTCGTGTCCAATTTGATTTTTCCCTCTTTTCTAGAGTTCGTTCATGATTTTAGGGTATTCTGCCATCTATTTCGATTCTCTCGGTGTCCTTCAAGTCAGCTCTCAATCTAGAGCTTCGTTTACATATCCGCTGCGTCTTATCTTGTCGAGGAAGGCTCGAGGAGTCTGAATCGAGCTCTCAAGGCTTATATCGTCATCTTCTCGGGCGTTCGTCTATCATCACCTAGCAAGCTAACACTTTAGAGCACTCACCCAACGAGTGATGAAGCTCGCCTAACGAGCTGGCATTTTTGGGCACTAACCCAACAAGCTCTTATACTTGCCCAACGAGTTTTGGACTTTTTGGAACACTTTATAAAAGTGTTAAGAACAAAAACAGAGGCAAGTTTTGGAAGGAGGAAAGCTACAAAAGCTTAGACCCTTGAGTTTAGGTGCTTCCATTATGCAAGGACTCCATCATTTCAACTTCATCTTGCTTCCTAGATGTTAGTAGTAGCTAAACTTCCTTTCGTTACGATTGATGTAATGTATCGAAACTCTATTTGAAATTTTCTATGCAATGCATTATCTTTCATGGATATTTTGTTTTATTCTTATTATTCATGTATATGATGCAAATCTGTATTATTTTAGTGGTTTTAATCATTGGGAAATGCTTTGAAACCATGGATATAGGTAGAACAACCAAGTGAGTTTGATTCTAGACATAGATTGAAGCATTTGGTCAATATAACATCGTGTTTAATATGAATATTGTGTTTGAAACATCTAAGGGATTAGGTTTTTTACATAAAGATTTAGACCTTGTCATCTAAAGGATTAGAGGCATATATGCTTATGATGTTAATGCTTGATTATGTGAGAAATATATTGTGTATATTATATTGAGTTTTGAACATAAAATCCAACCATAGTGAACCAATACCTGGATTTATTTCATACTTTATATATTTGAAAATTTATGTTTGTTTGTTAAAAATCCATTGATGTTCATATTTCTTGCCAAGATTAGTAAATAACCACAATTAGTTAAATCAACATAAATCTTTTGGAAAAAACGATACTTGGATTTACTGTTTATATTACTTAATACGATTTGGTACGCTTGTCAAACCTTTAACAATTATACAACAAACAAGTTCAACAATATCAATATCAATATCAATATCAACCCTCTTGAAAATGAAAACGAAAATGAAAACTAACCTTTTAAAGGTCAGTTTTTCAGAATAAAGCTTTTCCACGTGAACGAAAAACACACCTATGAAGGAGATAATGAAACCAATAGGTCAAAGCAAACGAAAATCATACCTAAAATAGTTAATCAACATGCATTTGTATACAATGAAAGAAAGATTACATGCGCTGGTCTCGTGCGAAGATAAAGTAAATGAATTTTCAACCTCCCTCCCAAATTTTTATTGACTTCACTAACATATAATATCTGAAAGGTGATATTCTAACGTCTAATAACCTTTTGACGTCTGAAACTACGACATTTAATGCATATATGAGTACATTTTCACCTTCGTTCCAAAGATTTTTGAGAAATTGCCCCAATATCATGTCAAAATTCTCAATTTTTTGACGTCTAATAAGCAATTGACATTGAAAAAGTCTAAATTGAACTTCTTTTTACAAAAATACCATCGGTCATTTTTAACGTTGGCATTTTTTGTTTTTTGACGTTGAACGCGAGATGTTCAAGCCTTATTTTGCACTAACAAATGGAAATCGCGATGGTCAAAATGAAGTATTGTCTTATGAATTTGGAATAAAAATGTCATCCTAATCTAACGATTAACAAAGAAAAGATAAAATCTTTACCAAGGGAACTCAAAACTAGATAGTATATGGAAATCTAATTTTTGTACTAAAATGTGAGAATTATTTCTCTTAGCATAAACCTTCAGTTATAAATTTCATCAATCATAGTGGAGAGAAATATTTTAATAATACTCTGTAAACATTTTAGCCTAATGCAATTTTTTATGTAAACTTGTTGAAACCTCTAAATTCATCGTGACGTTTTGCTCTTAGGTTGCTGCGAAGGAGAACCCAGCCTCTACGATCCCCACAGTGATGATAATGCACCAAATCTAACCTCTCCTCCTTGTGAACCTCCCATAATTAAGACACAGGGGAAGAAGGAGTGGCACCTTCCTTCCTTGCATCAACAACCACAAAAGAGAAGAAAAAGAGAGAAGAGGAAGGTTCCCTACTTAATCAAACCCTCAACTAGGAAGACAAAGAAGGCCCTTGCGCGAGCAGGAACCCGAATTATGAGAGTTTTGGTTCAAGAAAAAAAATGGTCTGGAACTTGGATGAAAATAAAAGGAAGTACAAGGAGAGTGGAGAAAGAAGACAAATCAGATCGCAATATTTATCGACATAATTTTACATCGATAATTACCAATGGATTTTTCTCTCAATAATTACTGAAGAATTTATCGACGAATTTTGTCGTTGGTAATTACCAAAGGATTAAAAAATCCATCATTAAAATTTATTGACAGTGTTTTCACCGACGAATTTTTGTCGTCAATAATATCGACTTTTCTTGTAGTATAGTTAACATAAAAAAAATGTTACAATTATACATAAGATTTTATTTATATTGTAAATTATTTTTCTTATAAAGTAGTCAACTATTTATACAGTATAAGTTTATTAACTAAAATAAAAGAAAAATATGCTTTTATCCTAGTATTCTTCAAAAATTAAAATTTTTTATACGTTTAGTACATCATTTGGTCCCTACTTTTAGGAGTTTTGATCAAAGTGATCCTACCTTTTAAAAAAGTTCAGAAAGGCCCCATATTTCGTTAAAAAATGATCAATCTCATCCTTTTCGCTCATGCTGTTAAAAACATAACGGTGCAAATGCCACTGTGGCCAAACCTGAGTGAGTTGTGCAAATTCGAACCCTACTTTCAGCACATATTCATCGTCATCCTCGCCGACAATCGTCCTCTCCAATGCATCACGTGCCACCATCAAAGCTATTCGACAAGAACGCGAGAAACGCTAGGTCTCCATGGTGCTATGCGACAACGCTTGAACTTCACTTCTGGTTTGCTTGTAGGTCTTATTGTGGTTGCAGGTGGAGGCAAGCAGTGGCGTGATTAGTGGTGGAGAAGAGTGGCGATTCGCGATCTGCAGCAGCGGCGTATGGTGGACGATTCTGTGGTGGAGATTGGACAATAGTATTGCTGGCCCGACAGCGATTTGGTTGGTGCGAGGGTGAAAATGATGAAGATTGGTGGTTGCGGCATAACAAGGGATCGCGTTGGGTGGTGGCACAAGAATGAAGGTGAGATACGGAAGTGATGGAGGGGCAATAGAAGAGAGAAGACGCTTTGGTGGTGGCGCATGATGCGTTGGAGAGGACGGCTGCCGATGAGGATGACAGTGACGGTGCTAGATGGTGCGGCGGCTAAGGTTTCTTGGAGAGAAATTAGGGTTTGTTTGGAGATGGTGATGATGACGTGTCAAGGTGGTAATGTGACATAGACTTTTTCTAATTTTTTTAAATTAAAAAATCATTTAAGTCCACCTATTAACGTCTTTGTGTGCCACGTGCTTATGAGATGCCACAATGGTATTTGCACTGTTATGCTTTTAACGGCATGAGCGAAAAGGACTGGATTGAACAATTTTTAACGAAATATGAGGTCTTACTGAACTTTTTTAAAAGGTAGGATTACTTTAAACCAAACCCCTAAAAGTACGGACCAAATGATGTATTAAAATTTTTTATATTAAATATTTAACTATGAAATTTAAATATGATTAGTAACTAATATGAAAATAGAGAGGATGTTACACTTTTGGTCTTAAATATTCATTTACAATTAATGAGTTTCAAACCTTCTCTTCATGGGATAAGTTTTCAAACCCTATTGTCTTGCATGGACTTATACTCTTTATTCATTACTTCAATCTCTTTTTTTGAATTAGGATCTTGCATGACTTTGCAAAAGTTGGTTGGATCATCTCCCAACATATCCTTAATTTCCTTATTTTCTTGGAGAAATACCACATTATCATCTAGGAAAGAACTTTTTTTTTACTTTCATGGATTTCCACAAAGATATTGGCTCATGAATACCACATATGATTATTAAGAAACCAGACCCACTACGGCTTTCTCGTGCCTCCACCACCACAAGCTTGGATGCGGCTATGAGAAACCACCATGGCTTCCCCGTGACTCCAAACCAATCACCGTGTGCAATGAAGAAAAAGAAGATTGGTTGGATTTTGTAGAATTTGGTCATGGGTTCAAAATCAAAAAATGGGAAAGTCAATTGGGGATTCAAAAGTAAAGTAGTTCAAAATTGGGAATTTTTCAAAAACCAATTAAAATAAAAATCATAAATTTCAAAATTAGGGTTACTACAAAAATTGGGTAAAAACTTATTATGGTTCATGCAATTTAGGAACAAGCACTAGTGAAGTCAAAGGAAACGATAGTGGTTATTTTCGCTTATAAGCAGCAGCTCCTGAACCGAGGTAGACTTTTTGCCTCGGTTCAAAATCGAGGCAAAAAATGGTAGAATTTTTGCCTCGGTTCACAAGTAACTGAAGCAATAGAGTTTTTCCTTTTTCTATTTTTTTTACTGACTTTTCGCCTTGGTTCCTATTGAACCAAGGCAGTATATGAAGCCCTACTGTCTCGGTTGGGACATGAACCGAGGCAGTAGAGTGTTTTTTATTTTGTTGCTTTTTTGCTAGCTTTTCTGCCTTGATTGTGACCTGAACCGATGATATAGAGGACTTTCTACCTCGGTTATGGTCACCACCGAGGCGTATTCCTTTGGATTTTTTTAAGAACAAGTCTGTTTCTTCAACATTCCCAACTGAGAAACACACCTGCATATATTTAACAACCCAAAGCAGTTCAGAACAATCTAGAAGCATATATTTTCAATAAAAATTATATTAAAACATAAATCCATTCAATGTAATCATAAATCAATTTCTTAGAAGCATAAATCAATTCAATGTAATCATAAATCAATTTAGAAGAATAAATCAATTCAATGTACAAAGTTAAACTAATAATAAATATGCTGAGGTAGAACTTACTATATCCTAATATCTACATAATATTATATAGTTGAATTATATATTTAGCAAGTGCTTTCCTTATGTGTCTAAGGGACTTCTTTGGAATCGAAGTGGTAAAATTGAATCTCTACATAAAACACAATGATTTCAATTAGTATATATGAAATGTAAACTATAGAGAATAAAATTCAAACCAAAATATTACAGTTTCCTATCTACTAGTAACACGTGCACGACATGATGTAGTAACCACAATCATATGACCTAGTTTGTTTATTACACTACAATATATCATCATAATTATAAAATGTTAAGTAAGATCATTGGAATGGTAGAAAAAGTAACAAAGTACGTGTTACCAATGAGGAGCATTGGTATCTTGAAGCTATTGTGAAGTTTTGATGATGATAAAAGCTGAAGAATTGAAGAATCTAAGTGCATCTTTGTTAAACGCATTTTATAGAAACAAATGTATAGAATAAATTGTAATGATGTAAAAACTCTTAGAAGTTTTCAAATTTAGTGAGTTATTGCGAAAATAATCGATTATCAAGAGTGATAATCGATTATTACGAGCCAATTTAGAAAAGAGTTGCTCGCGCAAATAATCGATTATTACACAAAATAATCGATTATCATTGTTTCATTTAATATTGTCCAAGTCAAACTTCTAATTTAAGTAGTACAATTATTACTAACATGTTTGTAAGCATGAAATATGTGTAGGAAATTAGAAATGATTTTAACAAGAAGATATTTTTGATTATCATAGAAAAGGGGGAGATTGTTACCAATGAGGAGCATTGGTATCTTGAAGCTACTGTGAAGTTTTAATGATGATAAAAGTTGAAGAATTGAAGAATCTAAGTGCATCTTTGTTAAACTCATTGTGTAGAAACAAATGTATAAGATAAATTGTAATGATGTAAAAACTCTTAGAAGTTTTCGTATTTAGTGAGTCATTGAGAAAGTAATAGATTATCAAGAGTGATAATCGATTATCACGAGCTAGTTTAGAAAAGAATTGCTCGCGCAAATAATCGATTATTACACAAAATAATCGATTATCATTGTTTCATTTAATATTGTCCATGTCTCTGGAATAATCGATTATTTCTAAGGATAATCAATTATCACAATTTGAAAACCCCATAATGGACACAAATAATCGATTATCACTTATGATAATAGATTATTTCTGGCAGTTGGGAGATGTATTTTCAGTTTCTGACCTTGGGCTTATAAATAAATTTTTCCACAACTCTTAGAACTCAACTTTTCATTTTGAGAGTATTAGAGCTTTGTGCCTAAGGGAATCTCTCTGAGAGTGAAAAGGGATCTATGCCATTTGAGAATACAGTTTGTCTGAGGAAGTTCTCAAGTGATAGAGTTGCTTAAGTCAAGTCTTGTGAATAGGAGAAGCTTGCGCTTAGTGTGTCTAAGGTCGGAGCGGTTATCTTCAAGTTGGCTAAGCAGGTTCTTCCGGTTCGTTTGTCGAAGGAAGGTTCTTTCGTTCGTTTGTCAAACGAAAGGTGTTCTCGTTTCTTAATCTTTACTTCATGTCTTGTAATCTATGCAAACATGATTTTAGTGAAAAAGGCTAATCATTATTCATAGTGATTAATGACTGGACGTAGAATCTTTTGATTCAAACCAGGATAAAATTTTTGTGTTGATTTTCTTGAACTCTACACTCTTTAAACTCTTAGCACATCAACTGTTTGATAAAAATTCTCTAAGAAAATAAATTTTTGAAATCGACTATTTTAACTTGATTTGTGATCTAACACACTTTCCGCTTACTTTATTCTGTTGCGTGACTCTATAACGGTACCGATTGTTCCAACAGTATGGACTAAAATACCAAATCTTAAGGGCCAACCATGCAAGCTTTTTAGCTTTAGTAGTTGATCTCCCAAAAAACATCATATGTTTTGTAAGGGAACTATTAAAAAAATTGCTTTAGGATACATTTATATAACAAAGACAGTTCAAACATTGAGGTTCTTACCAATCTACTACTTGTCTAAAGGGGTTGGGAGGAGACTTACATGATATACTAAAATCGTACAATAGTGTTCTCCAGTATGGAGATCGCAAGTAGCTGTCAATGACGCCTGAAATTGGTAATAACTTAATTGTCATATACTAAAATCATAAATGAAACTTTAAAGTTTACAAAATTCACTTACCCAAGTATATAAGGAAGAAAATATAGCTCATTCCCCATTGCAAATCAGCTGGTGATGTATGCATGGATGTCATCAAATTTATTTCCTTCGCGAGTCATTTGGGGGTCAATGAACTCATATACATCATTAAACCCCATCTTGTTACTTACACCAAACATATACCTGAAATGAAGAAATGATTTGATATAAGTAACTTAATAAATCAATTTTATATAAAAAAGATCTCATAAACTTACATCATCCACAACTGAATGAGTGAAATATTAATCTCTTCTCTCCTTGACGCAAGCTCCTTAACATCTTGTTGATGTAAGTACAATGGGATATCAGTGTGTCTTCAAATGTAGTAGAATCCCATGGTACAATCATCAACGTATCTGCAATGATGTTACAAAGCTCGTCTCTCAGAAAAATGAGTCTTCTTCGGTGTAGGACTTCCCTTTTTTTTTTGTCTACTAATACATGAAAAAATGGTTATGTTATGGCGTTAATTGGGAAGCATATAGTAGGATTTTTTACCGGGGGTTCAGATACAACACCAACCAAATGTCTAAGTCAGGTGATGAAGCACTTAAATGAATGTGCCACAATCACAACTCCTCTGTAGGCAAATGAACAAACGCATCCGGTATGAGAACTTCATCGACCGTGACCTTGACCTCATCTTCTCCTAGCTCCATACTATGCACTACATTGGATGCCTCATAGACTGTGCCACGAGGCACTAGCATGGTCCCGGTAGGATGTAGAATATATAACTGACATGGATGAGTATCATCCATGTCGTCCCCTAAAGCACTAGCAGTTGAGAAACTTCCTTTGTTGCTTCTACTTGTCAAATTAATTGTTAGGTTAGACAAAAAGTAAATTAATAAAGAAAAATGATTATTAAGTTTACCTATAGGAGGCACAACATGTTCCGCTATAGGAGATGGCTGCAAACACATGCCATAACTCTCAAACTGCTGGAATTGGCGCATAACCATTTCAGCGACTTCATCATATAACTCTGCCCTGACCTTTATTGTGATCTCCTGTGTGATCTCCTTTCTGATATCTTATTTCAGCCTTTGTTCATACTGTTTACTTAATATGTATGAAGATGGACACGAGGAAGACCCAAAGAAGTGTTTAATGCCTATGTTAGTTCCAGCAGCGCGCACTCATCCTGGGTGCTCAAGTCGTCCAATAGAAGTGGCAAGAATATCTTGATGACCTTCTTGTGTGAATTGACCTTGGGAGCTTTGCTCAACCAAGGAGTCTTGTAACATAACAAAACTTCAAAATTATTTAAAAGACCTCTGTAATATATATAACAAAATTGTTGTCAAAATAAGATAAATGACATCTTACAATTCTTTTTTATATGTCTCTATCACTGTCGGAAGTGTAGGAGCCCGATGATCTTAGACGAGCTAACTTCCACTTCTCGTGTCGAGATGGTGGTGAAGGAGGAGGAGGAGGAGGGTCACCACCATCAGAAAGGGGAAGCCTACTATCTGACTTCTGCTTAATTATTTTTTCCTCAAGCTTCCTATATCCACCACGAGATAGTAAGTATGGATTTTTCTTTTGACCACTTAGACCCTATGCTTTAGACCTTGTTTCTTGTGACAAAATGAAATAAATGTTATCATATAAAATTGGGGAATTATGAATTGAATGATTTTACCTATAATTACCTGTCACGACTTGAATGAACAAAGTTGTAAAAATTGACGCCAAGTTTCTTCATTTATTGCAAAATACTTTGACCCTGGAGTTTCATTTCTTTTTGCTCCAAATATATATATTGACATCAATTTTGTCTTAAAACCTCGAAATCTTTCAACAATTGCAGATGAACACCTACTCTTTAGGCTCGCGACATTTGTAATATCAAATGTCATCTGCAATAAAGAAAGTAATAACCTTATATCAATACAAATTTAATAATATAAAGAAACTAGAATTTGGAGCAATATTGATTAACTTACTAATAGATCTTGCCAGATTAGATTCTGATTAGCCTTAGATATATGGTCAAATGATGGATTAAGGATAGAGATACGATCACGAGCTAGTACTCCAAGGTAAGACCTATAAACATCTGCATTTAGTCCATATGCTACTGGTAATCGATTACGAGTGTAATCGATTACCAGTGTTTGAAGTGTGCAAGAACCACCCTGGTAAGCGATTACAAGCTTGTTGTAATCGATTACGAGTGTGTTTTGGTTGGTTTTTGAAAATTATTTTGCAGTTTACATATTTTATGTATTGTTTGTGTTATACGAAAAAAGAAATTGTGGTTATTATTTAATGAATGGAGACAAATTTGAAGAAAAGAGAAAAAAAATATTAAAAAGAAATATTAATAGTAATATATTAATAATCGATTTGATTACAATTGGGTAAGATTAAAGAATAACTAATGACGAAATAGACAATTTTTCCTATGATTACCTTCGTTGTGGCAGTAAGAGCATTTTTTTGGCTATCTAGATTGGATTGATCCATTTCATTATGAATCCTATTTGTAGATGGTCTTCCGGATGTCTTGCGTCGCATTTTAGGATCTGGAATGAAGTTTGGACCTGTATACGCAGACCAATAATCTTGATTTTGGATTGGGTGAAATTGTACTTCATATGCCTTGAAAATGTTGTTAAGAGTGTACAGTGGATCAATTACTTGGGTTAATGGGATATGTGAAATTTGTAAAAATAAAATTTTTGAAATATGATTTAAATTTAAAAAAAAATGGAAAAAGTGAAGTCGTGCAGGGGTACACGACTTCACTACTTTATTATAGTTCTTGCACACTTAAAACACTGGTAATCGATTACAGAAGTGTCGTTTTTGGGGTACACAATTTCACCACTGGTCAAATGCACAGTGTGAAGTCGTGTAAGGGGGCACGACTTTTTCATTTGAAGTCGTTTTGGCCTACCACGACTTCCCCATTTTGGTATTTTGAATTGAATTTGCCTATTCTCATAATATATGATGTATTTTTGCCTATTTTGGAACAAAGCCCCAGAATGCACTATGCAACAAGGATGAACCACTTTATTTTGCTCAAACTTTGAGCAATGGATGTATGGAGCGTTGAAGCTATGGAGGTGCAGACCGTTCAAGCATGAGCAATGGAGATGCAGGGAATTCCAATTTCCACCAATACAGAGATGCAAGTCGTTGCAGCATTCCAACAATGGAAGTCGTGCTTCCGACAATGAAGGTGCAGACTCTATGGAGATATAGAAGGATATGGAGCTGCAACGGCTAGGTTTAGGGTCACTTTCATATAAGGATTTTTAATAACTTTTAAATCAACTGTATTTAAGTCATTTAGATTGAGCTATCGGGTGCAGAAAGTAAATATGGAGTAACGAAAACAAAGCCTTCCTGCTGCCATCGGTTAGGCTCATTGTCTTTTGAAGGGTCTTAAAGCTACATAAATAAATATTTGTAGTTCTTCCAAAAAGAAGAAAATGTCAGTGTTAAAATAAATATTAATTTTTAATTTTCATTTAATTTTCATTTTTTTTAAATAAAAATCCTGGAGATGAAAATTTATAAATAATTAAATGAGTTTATTTTATATACACACGTAAATAGTTATTCATCCATTTATAAAAAAAAAATCAATCTATTTATGCATTGTATACACCCATTTGCAAAAGAAAAAGCAAATTGGATGCGTAGTAAAAGCGATGTATTGGATATGGTGAGAATAGATTGAGTTAGAGGTTATAAACTCTACTTAGAAGAATCCTACTTAAAAGAGATTTTATAAGTCGTGATGTAAAATTTATAGAAAACCAAATGAAATAATGAAGAAGTCTAGCCCAAAAGAAAATATGACTAGATTGATAGACGAAAAAGTAATAGCGATTTTCACATATCCATCAGAGAGCAAATTTTAAGATTTTTACATATCAACCGTTGCATATTTAATAGATTCAGAATGGTAGTTAGAATTTTGTTCCCCATTGGATCAAATTAAAGTGGCACAAGTAGGTTTTAGTTTCTTCAATTTTTTATTGCTGATAAAACATAAGCATCAATCACACCGAGGAAAAGAAAAAACTAGAAAGTCTCATGAAAAACATAGAAATAGAACAACAGGGTCGAGAATCACACACACTCATTCACATTCTCTTATTTTCGTAATAAGGTTTACACTGATTCCTCCTCACTATAGATCCCGTGGCAGAAATAAGAGAAGCTAACCAATCCTTTCAGAACCTGATGCTGCACCGTTACAAAAACAAAGACATCAACTTAAAAATAAAAAATGTACGTAACTGATAAATATCATCAGAAGTCAAAATTATAGAATTGAACAACATAAAGTATGGAAATGTAAAATCACACAACGTTTTAGTTTTAGTTTTTGTAGAAACAAGAAGAGCAGAAGAACATACTTTTCACAGTTGGTGGAGCGACTGATCTGGTAAGGAAGGCTGACACCGCAGCGAGTGGGGAGTGCCTGAGCGTAATCATCGTTGATGCCGAAGGTATTAGCATCTTCCTTAAGACAGTTGCAGATGGTTTGTTTTTCAGAGGTTGTTCCGGCAGCTCCCATAGTGGTCTTAACTCCTCCGCAGCACGCATCTGAAACATCTCCACCATTGATTAGGTAAGATAGGCACGGTGACATGTATGTTGTCACTTCGTTGCATGAAATGCCCTGCACCATCATCGGTGCACCCACCACAGCCATGCACATCACAACCATGCATGCAACCTTCAAGCTGGCCATGCTTCCAAATACTGATATTATATCTCTCAACTTAACTAGTTCGTAGGCTAAAGGAAAAGATGTCACTGCAATGTGTGTATGCTGTTATGCTTTTGTGTTGTAGGGTGGTGGTGTTTTTATAGATGCTTTGAGACTGAATTTTTAATTTAAATTTGAGTCCAAGATATATACATAAATATAACTGTATTTTTAGGCTAATATTTAAGTATTGTAGATAGTTTTTCATGAATTTATTGAAATTCATGGGGATTTATTGTGATGGGTGTGTGGTTAAAGAGTTTGGTGTTACGTGAGTTCCTTATGCTCTGTTGGTATGGAGTTGGCCACTTTATTGCGCAGCTGCTTTGTTCTTGAAAATGATTTAAAAATTTGGAGTTCTGTGTTTGGCAATTACTCCTTTTCACCAATTGTTCCCTTTAGTGGGTGTCAGTACAGGCTACAATTTCTTCACTGAACCATATCCTATAATTTTTATGGAGTGTTTGGGTGGAAATTCTTTACGATAGCATTCCATTATTTTTCTTAAAATGCTTGAAATTTTATAGAAGACTTTTCTAAGAAAATCAAATAAAAATCAAATAGTACCTAAAGTGAAATGTTGTTGATAGTTTCACTTTTTTGAGATGACAAATATCAACATTTACATATGTTTGTTATAATTATCTTTCACGGATATAACCATATGTATCTCACCCTTCGTTTTAGGACAATTATAAGCATTTAATGACAATTATATTTGTCGGTAATTTTCAAAATATACACCCTTAATAATCTCATGTTTTAATTTTCTATAAACATATTTATCCGTAAAATATGACCATGTCTTTCAACTGATATATATATATATATATATATATATATATATATATATATATATATATATATATATAATTAATTAATTAACAACAATAAAATCATTTGATTTTTCATTAAACTTTAACTATAATAAAATTATCAACGAAATTGTGTCCTAAAAAATCGTCTAACTATATTTTTTTTTCTTCGAGTCAAACTTCGTCCACTCTTCTCCACTTCTAGAAAACTTTTACATATCCAATTCTAACTGGTCTACAAATTTGACAAAGACAAAACCTTTTAAATGTGTCTATCTCAATAGTGCAACGGTAATGATTATTTTCGCCTATAGACAACAGTTTTACAATCGAGACATATACACGTAAGAAAAAATGGAGTATGTTTTTTTCCTCGATTGCAAACCGAGACAGGTAACAAAAGCAGTACACTTTTTCTTTTTTTATATATTTTTTTCAAAGGATTTTCGTCTCGGTTCCTACTAAACCGAGATAGTATCTCCCCAATACAAATTAAGAACATGTCTTTGTATTTGCCTCGAGATCTTCCAACAATCAAGAATTAAGCCAATACACACAAAAATAAAGATTTACAAAAGATAGAGTACCACATAGTAGTAAAGATTTACAGAAGACCAAAAAATATATAACATTAGACATGTGAACGTACTAGATATAGTACCACAATACACACATAAAATAAACTCATGAATGTTTTTACAGTAACAAAGGGTGATTGGAACAGTAAACCATCATCACTTAGATTGTTACAAATATCTTCTTCACTTACTTTATAACAAGGTGACAAAGCTTCAAGATACAATAACAATGGTGAGAAGCCATGCTTCCCCACAAGTTCCTCCTTGTTTGCTTAAGTGATGGAAGCAGCTTCACTCTTCAAGAATGAGCAACTTCTCAGACCAGAGGTGGCAGCGGAATTGGAAAATGGAGATGTAGTTGGAGGCGCACGGAAGGTGTTTGATGAATTGTCTGGTGCGGTTTTGGAGTGTGTAGGCAGAGGTTCTAGCTCAGACGGCCTTCCAAGAGGGAAGGAAGCTAGAGGATAAGTGTGCTAAAGTGGCACAATGCAAAGAACTTGAAGAAGTAGTGGCTGGAAACAATCCAACAGCATTTCACTATATCAATTCAAGTTACTTTTACAAGAATGAGAAGCTCTCTTTTATAGAGTAAGAGAAGCCTCTGAAATGTGCTAAAGAAGCTATTCAAACGTGCATAGACTACCAGCTGAAGATGTTTCACGTGGGAAATGTGCTTTAGATGAAGGAGATGCATGGTTTGAATGTGTTTCACGTGGAAAATATGGGCCACGACTGGAATGTCCTCCACATGTGCATGGTTGATTATTTTGCAAATGGAAAGTGTTGAAAATGTACTCCAATGTGAAGGCTTCACGGTTTGGCTGCAACAATACTTTCTTCTTGGCCTCTTTGCTTGGCAACTTTCCTAGGCACCTTCCAACCTTATTAATGTCCTACAAAACAATGTAAATGGAATTTAGTTAAAGAGAATCTATCTAAGACTTAGATAAGGAAATAGCTTTAGTAATCTTTATTCTACTTCCCTTTCTTTAGTCTTAGTGTTAGTTGATACTTCTTTGGATGGGTAGACCCTAAAGGGGTTACCATCATTCCCTCCCCCTTGAAAAACGATTTGTCCTCAAATCGGGAAGAAAGAAAGAAGCACAACTTTGGTTTGTGATGTCCTCCTGGATCAAAAATATATCTACAAAAGATAGCAAAAATGAGTATGATGAAGAAGATGAAAAGAAAGATATGAAGACAAAAGAAAAGTCTTGTATTTTTGAAAAAGATTTTCTGAAAATAAGTCTTGGAAAAATGGAGAATGCCATATTTCCAACTTATTGGATCTTTATCTTGGGTTACTTGTTTACACAAGGGTAACATTAACTCAAGTTTTGAATTGCCACATTTTGAAAAGTATTGCACAGAATATGGGATGACAATTGAGTTAAAAGAAAAATGAATAATGGAAGAGTGCATAATAAATGTAAAAGAAGTAAAGAATGAGAACCCTTCCCTTTTAGGTTCCATGGTGATGGTAAGAGTAGGAGTTGTCATTATTAGCAAGACCTCCTTCTCTATATTTTCCTCTGCTTTCTTTTTTTCTTCTTCTCTTGTTTTTTCCTCTTTCCTTCTCTCTTCTTCTTTTTTTCTCTCTTTCATGTCTCTCTTCTTCCTTTCTCTCTTCTTCTTTTCTCTCTCTATTTCTTCTCTCTCTCTCTTTCTTGTCTCTCAACATCTCTTTTTAACTTTAATTCTATTTTCTTAGCTTGCAGCTCCTTAAGATTAATCTTAAATTCTAGTTCTCTAATAAGGAAACCATTGTCATTTAAGCTTTCAAGAAATGTTTTTCCATCTTGAATGTAAGCTTTCAGCAATTGTAGGTTTCTCTTAATAGTTGAAGGCACAAACTCTTTTCTCATGCAAGATTTTAATTCAGACCAATTATGAATGGGAGATTTTCTACCTATCCTAACATGATATTGTCTCTCATCCCACCACTCTCTTGCATGCTTTTCAAATCTAGATGTGTAGAGACTAAGGACATAAGATTCACTATTGCTAGAATGAAAATAGGATTCAGGTTTACTTTTTCTAGCAATAAATGGATGTATGTCATTAATGTCCTTTTCCCAAGCTAGGTATATTAAAGCACCAATATCCACACCAAAGTATGGAATTTTTGCCCTAGCTTGTTTATACAATTCATCCTCCATCCGATCAAATTCATGATAGGAACAAGTCCTTCTTCTAGCTTCATCAAGTTTTCTTTTAATTTCTTTGAAAGTAATGGATTGATCAAAACTAGAAGACCGAGAGGACCTATATGAAGAAGAAGACCTATAGGAATCATAACAAGACATCAAAACTCTTTAAATTTTTTGTGAAGGATTTCTAGAAAGGTTCTAGAGGTAAAATTAACCAAATAGCTCCCAGGAAGGAGAGGTGAGTCTCAATGGACAAGCTTAAGAACCTTGTCCTTCCTAGCCAGAGTGTCTTTGGTTGTTTCTTACCTTAGTTTCTAGGTAGAAATCTTTCAAAAGCTTTTTAAATGCAAGATGAAATGCACCTAGAAACCAAATGAAGGTTTATCTATATGAAACGCGCCCCTAAGTACCACGGAGACTTAAAACATAAAAGTCAACAAGCAAAGTAAAGTAAAGCAAATGGAAATGAATGAGACACGGTCCTAAGTGAAAGTGCAAATGACACTTGGAGCCACTTGACACACTTTCACACTAAGAAGTGGAAACTAAACTATTACAATGTTTGATGGTGCACTTGGAATTGCTTGAAAAGCATTTTTCCAAGTCACTTTAAGTTGAAAATGAACACAAAATGGAAAGAAATTACAAAGGTTCCGTGATAGCAAGCCAAATTTACAATGCAATGTTGGTACAATGAAATAAAGCCAAGTGTGGCTGCTAGTTCAGATTGGTTGAAGACCAAAGGTGATGTGTTTTTGCTGCTGAAATGGTGGTTGGACCAACAATGTTAAAGTGCTCTTGGAGTCCAAGCTTGAAGCCCTTTTAACACCTCATCCACTTCCTAAGATGCTACCCCCTTGGAGCAAGGAACCTGAGGTAGAAACACTGCACCAAAACGTCACAACACCAAACCAGTCAACAAACAAACCAGCTGCTGCACCAGTTTTAATTTTCGCAGACCAGTTTTTTGGCACAAAATAGAAGCCAAACAAGTTGAATTCAAGTGAATTTAAGCTTTGAAACACAGGAGGGACACTAAAGGAACCTAGGAGAGGCACTAGAACAGATTAAACAAGCAAGAAAAGACTCAAAACAGTAATGAACTTGTGTGCTTCGAAACTGTTTGATAAAATTCAAAACTGTTTGACAAAATGCCACAAAGAACAGTAGATTTTGTATTTTCTGGTTTTTGACCTTTCACATCTGGATTGCAGGGTTTAGATTGCTTTTTATGATTGCTATACACTTGCATAAGCATATAAATGTATTTGGAAACTTAAACCCAGCTTTTGCCAATCCAATAATGAAAATTAAAAGTATTTCAAATGTCAAACAGCAACAAAAATGCTTACTGCACCAGAAAGTGGTGTGAAAATGGTGGTTTTAGGGTCAAAATTGTTTGGCAGTGGTGCAAAGGCTTAAGTGAGACATCAAACAAGTGTATATCATCATTGTGAACATGTTTAAACTCTGAAACAGCACAGAAACATTCTACATCCGAAAATGAATGTTCCACTTCCAATTTTAAGAAACAAATGATGGTTTAAATGGTGATTTGGCACATTGGCTGGAAAATGACCAAATGAACAGTATGCACAAGTTTTAAATGGTCAAATAAACTTTTCCTAATGTTCACAATGCACAGAAACAAGGGAAGGCACCAATTGGCAGTGGCAGTTGTTAATTATGCAGAAAAAATGCACTAAAAACTGCACCAGAATGAGAATTGTGGCTGGAAAAATGGAATAGCAGTGGCTAAAATGAGTTTGAGTGATGCTAATGGTCAAATGACACTACAAGGAAGTTTGTATCATCAAATGGAAGATGTTTAAACACTGAAACAGTAAGGAATCATACTGCAGCTGAAATTCACTAGTTCACTTCCAAATTTAGGTAAAATTAATGGTTTAGGAAGTGATTTTTCATATCAGCTCAAATTTGACCAAATGCACAGTGCACACAAATTTGGAATGGCAAAATACACTTTCAAAAATGGTTAAACTACACTGAAACAACCAGAGTCATCAAATCACCTCTGCTGTAGCCAAAAATGCAACAAAATAGGGTGGTTTAAAGAAGAAATCTACATATAGGCTTCTCAAGAACCATTTGAACAGTGCACACAAGTTGAAAATGACAAAATACACTTGTTCAATTGTTCATAATGCATAGAAACAGCCAGCAGCTTTGTATGACAGTAGCAGTTGCCAAAATTCAACAAAATTGGACCAAAACTGCATCAGATTTTGAAAGCATGGAAATGACAATTTGAAAGCACACACAATGACTCTAGGAAAGTCCTAACACTAGATCTAACTGCAGAATATCAGCTAGAAGAATTTTAAACACCTAAGACACATCAAAGACAACAATCACGGTGAAAAAGATTGAATGAAAACTGTGATAGCACTTGAAACCAGATTTTTGAGGAACTCAACTATGCTTATTGCATTGTAGTGATTAATACTGGTTGGCACTGCCTGGAACATGTTTAACATCACCAAATAAACCTGTTCAAAGCTTTAGATGCAAAGAAATCTAGACAAAACAGATTGCACGTGATCAAACCAGAGAAGCAAATTTGATGCAGATTTGGATTACAGAATCATGTGTGGACTGATTTAGCACATATAATCAAGGCTAGACATTGTGTCATTGCCTTATATGATTCATCTATGGCTACACATGCACTGGAACTCAAATTAAACGAAAAATTTACAGCAGAACAGATTCAAACGCATGCTGACAGAAGTTAAAACTGCACATAAGCACATGACATTGGACAAAACTAGAAAATGACTTTGAAAGCTGGAATGAACTCATACAAACAATTTTCACCGTTTAAAATGATCAACAAACACTAAGGAAAAGCAAATGCATGATTACAGCACTCAGACACGAATTAAACCAAAACAGAATAAAAAAATTTCTAAAACAGTGACAGAGTTTGACAGCACATGACAGAAACGAAAATTGAACAAAAGAGAGGCTTATCTCTTAAAGACAAGCGTGGACGTGCTGGCTCTGACTACCAAATGATGGAAGCAGCTTCACTCTTCAAGAATGAGCAACTTCTCAGACCAGAGGTGGCAGCGGAATTGGAAAACGGAGATGTAGTTGGAGGCGGACGGAAGGTGTTTGATGAATTGTCTGGTGCGGTTTTGGAGTGTGTAGGCAGAGGTTCTAGCTCAGACGGCCTTCCAAGAGGGAAGGAAGCTAGAGGATAAGTGTGCTAAAGTGGCACAATGCAAAGAACTTGAAGAAGTAGTGGCTGGAAACAATCCAACAGCATTTCACTATATGAATTCAAGTTACTTTTACAAGAATGAGAAGCTCTCTTTTATAGAGTAAGAGAAGCCTCTGAAATGTGCTAAAGAAGCTATTCAAACGTGCATAGACTACCAGCTGAAGATGTTTCACGTGGGAAATGTGCTTTAGATGAAGGAGATGCATGGTTTGAATGTGTTTCACGTGGAAAATATGGGCCACGGCTGGAATGTCCTCCACATGTGCATGGTTGATTATTTTGCACATGGAAAGTGTTGAAAATGTACTCCAATGTGAAGGCTTCACGGTTTGGCTGCAACAATACTTTCTTCTTGGCCTCTTTGCTTGGCAACTTTCCTAGGCACCTTCCAACCTTATTAATGTCCTACAAAACAATGTAAATGGAATTTGGTTAAAGAGAATCTATCTAAGACTTAGATAAGGAAATAGCTTTAGTAATCTTTATTCTACTTCCCTTTCTTTAGTCTTAGTGTTAGTTGATACTTCTTTGGATGGGTAGACCCTAAAGGGGTTACCATCATTAAGTATACAGTGTAATTAGAAAAATAACATCTTAGTGTGTTTGTTGATGCCAAAGAAAAAGTAACAAAATAAAAAAGGAAGCAAGGAATATGTAATAGGTATACTTGTCAAGGAGTTTTTCTTGGTGGAGAAAGATACTTGACATTGTCTTTGTCACTATATCTGGGAACATAATTTCAATTCCAGTACACTCTGAAAGTCGAACCATTGCAGGAAAACAATGATAAACCAACATGGGTAACAATTTTCGATATCCTTGAGCAACTTCTCAGTGTTTGCTTCAATGAAGGACAACCCTAGAAATTGTAAAAATCAATGATATAAAAGCACAAAAACTTAACTTGAACTTGACTTTCTAACACGCTATCAAGCAACTCAAGAAGCATAAAAGTAATTAATATAGCACCTCTTACATATGCAGCATCTTATGCAGAAGGACATATATAAGTGTAAAGATCAACATTTGATCAGCACGTGACACGTAACAATTACAAACCGCGCACGTAACAATTTAAGACGTTCTTGTTGTATCCTTAAGGAGAGTGACTCTACACACCTCAAGAAATATTGCTCATGATTTTGTCAGCAATTTTACAATAATCTTAAGGACTTATGGCTGACAACAACAACAACTCAATCCTGGAGAATCAGAATATTGTTTCCGGAACTCAGACGGTCTTCGCAAAACCTTTCCCGGATGTATCAAAAATTGAAGTCTACTCTGGTCAGAATTTCTGGCGCTGGCAAGAACGTGTGTCAACCCTCTTAGACATGTATGGAGTCGCTTTTGCCCTTTCTTCTTCAAAACTCGACTCCACTCTCCCTCCAAATTCAAAACAAGTTGAAGACTGGGTTCATGCAAACAAGGTATGTCGTCATACTTTACTTAGTGCACTCTCTAACGATTTGTTCGATGTATATTGTTTTTATAAGGAAGCGAAAAAAATTTGGGATTCGTGGATTCTCAAATACACTGTTGAAGATATAGTCAGGCAAAGATTCATCATTGGGAATTACTATCGCTGGGAAATGGTTGAAGATAAGGACATAAAGTCGCAAATTAATGAGTACCACAAGCTACTCGAAGATATCAAAGCGGAGAATGTTCTTCTTTCAGATGAGTTTGTTTTAGAGCTTCTGATAGAGAAACTGTCGCCTTCCTGGATTGATTACAAGCAACAACTAAAAGACAGGCACAAGCAAATATCACTTTCAGAGCTTATCACTCACATAATTATTGAAGATACCAACAGGAAAGAATGTGTTGTTGTGAGGGCCAAAACATTGTCTGCAAAAGCAAACATGGTAGAAGAAAAACCTGCTCCAAAAAGGTACAAACACAAACCTGATCACAATAAGAAAAATAATTTTCGAAAATTTCGCCCCAACACATCTAACCCCACCTTTAAGAAGAAAGGAAATTGCTTCGTATGTGGGAAGTCGAGCCATCATGCGCCATAGTGCAGGCGTAGAGTAAGAAACGACAATCCTCCTAAGGATAATATAGTCGAAGAAGATGACATTATTGCTGCGGTCGTTTCTCAAGTAAATCTGATGACAAATGTGAGCAGGTGGGTGGTAGACTCTGGTGCTACCAGGCATATCTATGCAAACAAAAGTGTCTTTACCTCTTACACTAGTGTAGGGGATGGAGAAGAACACGTCTATCTTGGTGATTCCAGGACCACTCCTGTTCTGGGAGAAGGGAAAGTTCTTCTCAAACTCACATCTGGAAAGACTCTGGCCTTGAGTGATGTGTTACATGTGCCATCAATCAGAGTTAATTTAATCTCTGTAGCACTACTGGGAAAAGTGGGGGTTAAAGTGTCATTCGAGTCTGATAAGATTGTAATGACAAAAAATAATGTTTTTGCGGGGAAGGGATATTGTGATCAAGGTTTCTTTGTACTTAACATTTCTGAAAATATTAATGAATCATCTTCTTCTGCTTATATTATTCACTCATATGATATATGGCATGCTAGATTAGGACATCTGAATTCTTCCTATCACCTATATGAGTGTCAAGTGGGGCCGCTTACATGAGATCTTGGCATGATCTCTAGAGCACTCACGAATATCGGGCACGTGCATGGCATAGTAAGCGCATCACAACGATAACAGCAAGGATTGTGGGGGTGTACTGTGATTGATAAACCTCTAACACACACTACTGGAAAAACAATTATTACCGGCGGAGTATTACCGAAGGCTTGTTGGCCTTCGGTAAATTTTCATTACCGAAGGCTTTTCCAAAGGCTTGTGTAGAATGACTTTACCGAAGGCTAATGGCCGTCTGTAATGGACAAGAGTGAATACCGAAGGAAAACGACCGTCGGTAAGTGAATGATGTATATGAAATTAGAAAGTGAGATATTTTCGAAGCCCTCAATTCGCGAAAACTCCTTCTTCCCCAGTATTCTCTTTCCCAATATTCACATTCTGTACCCTAACTCCCTCGACGAACTAATTTTCTGGCTTGTGCAGACTGCTTCCCACCCTAACCACAATTGGGATACGGTTCTTCCACACTCGTACATTATAGGTGAAGTCTCCCATTCTCCCAGCTCATTTTGTTTTCATGTTACTGTTTCCGATTAAGCGTCAGTGGTGGAACCTTATTTGTTGTAGCGTTTTGCAGTGTTCTGAGCTGAGGAAGGTTGTGGGTGGTTGAGTTGAAGGCTACCATTGTCGAGGGAGGATATTCGACGAGGCGGAGTAGACGAGGCGGCGTAACCAGGGGAGTGTCGTTGCGTGACAAGGTCTTCCAGTACTGCCTTAGAGGCTATTGAAGGGGCTACCGTCGAGGTAAGTTGTCATTTTGATTGATGAACTATAAAAGCAAAGAAGAATTTGTTCTGATTTTATTCAATTTATGCTCTGAATTAGTTTGTGCAATATGATTTGTTATAGAAAATATTGTTCAAAGTTGTCATTTTGATTGGTAATGCATTTTTTAGAAATAGGCATTTTAAAACTAAAGCAAGGTAATATCACTTGATTATGAAAGCTGATAACAATTACTGAATGAGAGTAAAAAGGTACTGGTACACCTAAAAAGCCAATAAGCAATTCAATAAGCACATACCTGTAATCCAGCGGTGTGTTCACACTCTTTGTCATGAAGGCAATAGTCATGCATTACCCAATCAGCTTTCCTCCATGTGGAGGTCTGCCTCTATAATACACCATCCTATCTTTTCCAGTGGACTTCCAGTACCCTGCACGAGTTGCTCTATTTGTTGTAAACTCATTAGGGTATTTCCTATCCCGAGGTCCAAAAAAGTACCACTCTGGATCTCTACTGGGTAAAAATGATTTCTCTAACCCTGCAAAAAGAACAAAAAATGTTCCAAAATCAGTCTATGAGTTGTTATATTCTATAATTTCTTGCTTTGTGTTGTCCAACATGGTATGTAATTCAATTTCAAGTTCCTAACAACATGGAATTAGAGATGTAGGAGGTAGGAAAATTGAGGTGGGTGGGTGCACCATTCTTGGGTCATGATAAAAAGGAAATTCCTTAGAACATTTAGAAAAGTTGGTTTTCACTTTTCAGCTATCAGAAACAGTTTGTTGGTGGATATAACTTCCTAAAACAGAAACACTTTCTTCCACATTTAGGTGACTTAGTTTTAGTTTCAGTTTCTTCCACAAGCAGGGAAAATAAAACTTAGTTTTAGTTCAACAAAATGTGTTCTTTTCCCTTAATATTTTTTGTTTTCATTGATAATTACAAAAGGGTAACTTCATTTTCTCTGTGATTCAAAACTAAGTATATTTTCCTGTAATATATATGAGATAGAATTTAACACATGTAATCTAGTTATGTTAAAAGAATCAGTTTTATACAAAGATTCATTTCAATCAAATTTTGTTGTGCAGAAGAAATATGTAATGTTTAAGAAAGTTGAGTTAATTAACTAGGTATTTTCTTAGGGGATAAGGAAGTTGTGTTCTGGTTTGGTAGGTGATGTCAATGTAAGGTTGATCCAAAATTGCAGTGCTGATTTATTTTCTCCTAAAAACGAAAGAATAAGTGTAGAGTTGTCAGTTGATGAACTGGCATCGATCTTTGAGACGAAGCTTCACCATTTAAGCATCACAACAGAATTGACCTGATTTTGGGATTTCTTAATTAATTGGTTGGAATGAAAAGTTAATTTGCTATCCATTTGGCTGTTATGTTTGTTGATGAGTTATGTTCCTTGTTAGGAGATAGTAATGACATAAGAAATCACTACAAAAAAAATCTTATTTAGAGGGGGTTATTTTGGAGAGGGTATAAAAAACCCCCTCAAATTAACACAACTTAAGATGTTTAATTTAAATTATTTAATTGACAATGTTTGTGGGAATTTTAATTCCTTTTAAGAGAGGTTTATAACCTCCTCAAATAATAATATATATTTTTTCTTCATTTACTAATTCTTTTACATTTTTCCCTCTAAAAATTTTACAGTAAGTTTTCTTTTAACAATCCTAAAATTTTATTCCCTTCGTATCTTAAACCCATCTTCTTAAACCACTGAACCCTAAAATCAGTTCCCCCTTAATTCCATCCGCAAAATCAGTTCCCCCTTCATTCCATCCGATTTCTCCCTCGCAGGTACGCAATCTTCCTTTCTTCCTTCTTCTATTTCCTGTTGTCATTCATTTCTTTCATTTCTCCTTTAGATTGCCCGTGTTTTCTTTTCCTTTGAGATTCTTTTTTTAATCAAATGAATCATATTTGTTTGGTATTTAATAATTTTAGAAAAAAATTAAATTTATTTAATTTTGAAATTGAAAAAAAAAATTAATGGAAATAGATAGTTATTATATATTTTAATAATCATCAAACAAAAAACGATATTATATATTTTAATAATCATTAAACAAAAAAGTGACAAAAATATAAAGGAGGTTAAAAACCCCCTCAAAATAATAGTCAGTAATAGAGGAGGTTTTTACCCTCCGCCGAAAAACCCCCTCAAATTGAATATATAGAGGAGGTTTTTACCCTCCGCAGAAAAACCCCCGCAAATTGAATATGATACCAGGGGGTGAAAAAAACCCCCGCAGATAATTTGTGGCGACTCAAACTGCGGGGGTTTGAAAGACCCCCGAAATTTATTTAGCTGAGGGTAAAAACCCCCGCAAATTGAAAAAAAAAAACCCCTCTAAATAAGCTTATTTTGTAGTGAATTGCTATAATGATATTCCTAAAATTAGCATGTAAGTACATCATAATTGAAGTTCTGGTACTACCAAAACCAATTCCATGTAGCAGCAAAGTTGGCACAGTTTATAATGAAAAAAATAGTAGCTAAAACAGGTGAACAATCAATGATATTAGGAAGAGATATTAGGTTGAAGTGTGATGGTGCATTGTTCCTCACTGAAAATTTAGGCCATATATAGTGCATCAGATTGATAGCCCTTGCCTAATAAGACTATTCATATATACGAAGAATGGTGGAGATCCCATTATGGATTAAATTAGTATAAACTTCATAAAAGTAATTTCATAAAAGATTACCAAATGCAGGAAGTTGAGCAATTAAGATTAGTCCACAAAAATGTTTATACAGATTCTATTAAGTCAAGTAGAGAACATAACATGCACAAGGATAGTAAGAATTGTATGTCATTTTAGGAAGAGGTTTTGTTTTATTAGTTAAGCAACGAATGGTGTTTTGGTTGGTTGAAAAGTTATGGAGGGATGACTTTGTTGGTGCAGTGGCCTTGTAGATAAAGCCCAGCTAAATGATGTCATGACTTTTGGGTTTAGCTTTATATTTATACAATATAAAGAATAACTTGTAATCACTTGACAAATTTTATTAGGCAATAAAAAAAACCTAATATAACTCTATAGGCTGAATATGATACTCTAAATATAAAGCTTCAATTATATATATATATATATATATATATATATATATATATATATATATATATATATATATATATATATATACACTAAAAGGCAACTAGTCTACAGAACTTTGTTTTGTTATTTGGATTTAGTGAAACTAGACATATGTATTCATAAGTAAAAATCTATGCAACCAGAGGAAGAGAAGTGATAACAACTTGTCTAGTTTCATTGCTTTGGCAGAGATTAATTGATGCTACTGTTTGATTAACTTCTTTGGATATTGAGTTGTCAAAATTCAAAGAATTTGGTTTGTTGAATTCTGGTGCAGTATGATAACCTTAAGTACACTTATATTTGATGTCTTAGGTCAGTTTTTAAAGGATTTGTGGGCAGAAGGGGAGGAAGAGAGTCTAGAAAAAAGACTTGATCAGGAAAGGATAACAAAGGCGAAGGTATGCTCACCTAAACTGAAATTGCATGACTATATGTGATATGTTAAGTTATGTTGAATGGAGTTTATGATGCTGTATACATTGAGTTTTGTCAAACTTTGTTTTGAATTGTTTGAATTTGATTGTCAAATATGTAAGAGTTTTTAGACTTAGAACCTAGAACCCAAAAATTGACTATAGGAGTTGTCAATTTTGACAATTTTGCTTGCTGGACAGCCCCTTTGAATTGAGTAAGACCATATAGTTATACATAATCCAAATCATAAGACATACCTAATTTATGTATAAAATCATGATATAGTTATACACTATATAGATTAAAGAAGTCAGTAAAGAAAAAAGAGTTCTATTATGGAACGTAAGCGTCCTATTATGCCTTGTTTACTAATACAAATTACTTTTATCAACAAAAGAAGAGTAGAGTTTCTACTTTTCCATTCTAATGTCGCCTGTTTCATTTGTCTTGGTAATTGACCAAAATAAAAAAGAGATAACAGAGAAATTGTTTAGATCAGATATGAGATACCAATAAAGGAGAAAGTAGATGATACATTTATTTTATCCAAATTCATGTTATCTAAGATGGAAAAGTACATGAATTCCCATTATTTTAGTCCCCAAGAACAAGACACATACAGTAGTACAAACAAACATTCCTATTGATGACAATAACTAAACAGAAACAAATTGAATACTAGAGCCCATCCAATTCGAATCTGTTCCTGGAATCTTGAAGTGGTTTTTTGTTCCTAATTAAGTTGCACCATGGTGTCATATGTTGCTCCGGTCGTCCAATCACTAGAGATAGCATTCGTCGACTGAACCCAATAAATCCCTGCACTGCCACTGACCTGGAAACTCAAGTAGATTTCACCACTCGGAGGGTTGCTATAGTCAAACATTGCCCCAAAGGCCCTGCGCAATGGCTTCCATTCTTAGCAGTCTTGCTGCAAAATTAACATCATCAAGTTTAGTGTCCTTATTACTTTTACCTCTTCAACCATTATACCATCTAGTTTAAGCAATTGATTCAGCAATAACTCAATCATATTAAGCACATCTGTTTGTGCAAATATTCCACCTTTGTTGATAATTCACTGAAATGTTTATACCTAACCAAATCCAATCACTGATCATTAGCAACCAGAACACTATTTTTTCCCTGCAACCCTATATACTTCGAAGCTGATTTCTGATATTGATTTTGCAGCTTTCTCCATCTTACCATTCTTCCTTCTCTCTAACAACCTCTTCTCTTGACTAATAGGGTCTTGAATTAGCACTATGTTGGATTTATCCTTCACCCCAAACATGTGAAGAAAGGCCTTTTTTATCCCTTTCCAGCTATTGTTTGATTATTTTGTTTGCCCAAATTCAATTTCGGATTATTAAATTAATGGAATGAAATTTAATGAACAAACCTAACTACAGAAACAATTTAGAACTCAAAATTTGGCTAACGGAGTTGCCAATTTAATCATTTTTCCTTGCTGGACAACCCCTTTGAATTGACAAATTGTGCTCCTTCTCCACTTCCTAAGATGCCACCCTAGTTAGGAAATGTTTCTAAAACTGGACTGCACCTCAAAGTCTTGAGAACACCACTATTGTACACATAAATTAGCACAAAAGCAGATCAAAAACTGGACCAGAAATGTACAAGGACAACACCAAAATCTGACTTCAATTGGTCAATTTTAACATGCCAACAAGCTTCAAAGTAATAGAATTTTATACCAACTTCAGCAAAACAACACTTAAATTTTTTCAACTCTACAACAAAAAATTGATCCAAGATTGGTGGTTCTAAAAGTGAATTCGTGCATAAGTGATTCTGACTCTTTGATAATACTTTCAGCAACTTCAATTCATCAATTTAAACTTGTTTGAACTCTAATTGGGTTCAAAACGAAATTGTATAGCATAATCACCCTTTTAGTTCCCAATTTGACTAAAAAATGAGGTTTGAATATGCAAATCGCACATAGATGAATCTGGCTTCAATTTGAAAGTTGTAACAAGTTTAAAACAACAATTAGGATTTGTTAAAACTGCGAAATACCACAAAATCCCTGTTGCACGAAAATAGACACCCAATACAACTTTTTTGATTCAAAATGACTACTAAAAGTGCACTACAATTGTTAGAATTTCCAAACTGCAGTAAAGTAGCCTAACAAACTTATAAGAAGTTGTCCTAACAAGTTTAGAATGGTAAAACGTAGCTAATTAGAATCTTACAGTACAAAAACAACATAAATATCAAAATTTGGTTACTTAAACCTAAAATTAGACGTCATGTAACCTTATTTGAACTAATGTGAACATCCTAACATGTCTAGAGTAGTGAAATGGACCTAGTAAACTATTGATTGTAGTATATATCCATGCTTTTATAGATATTTGATTACCTACAAAATATTTGGAAGTACTCTACACAAGAGAACTTCAGTAGTAATAAGTTGTCTCCTCCAACTTTAATACACAGCCCCTTAGTATGTCTAAGGCATTTCAATACTGAGGACTTGTCTTTGCATGCCCTTATTGAATGCCTATGACAATAGTGTTCAAATTGCCTTCCATGTTCGACTTGAGTAGTAATAGGTTTATTACTTATGTCACATGGAGTGTTGCTGTTTTGGCTAAGTTTTTGTTTGTTTGGCTTGTCACAGAACATGGCCCATTTTCCCAACCATCGTGGATGGATGTACGACCGTTGTTATAGTGGAAGGAGAGGTTTGAAGGAATCTTTTGTCATCGGAGTTGAAGAGTTCGTGGAGACGGCCCGACGATATCAATATTATGCCCTTGATGGAGGGATTCGATGTCCATGCATAAAGTGCGAATGTACAAGGATTTTGAAAGATGAAGTCGTCAAACTTCACCTTTACCAAAAAGGGTTCATGCCTAATTACACGGTTTGGACATTTCATGGTGAAGAAATTCGTTCGACCTCCATTGCAGCTGAAAAACGGGTTGCATCAGGTTCGAATACTATTGTACATACATCTGAGATAGATCAATTTGCCTATATGCAAGAGATGGTCGACAATGCTCTTCGTCACCATGCTGAAGAAGTTGACGATAGTCATGATGAAGAGCCTCCAAATGATACGACGCAGAGGTTTTACAATTTACTTACAAAGGTAAATCTAACTGTATTTGAAGGTTCATCTGAGTCAAAATTGTCAGTGTGCATTAGACTCATGACTGACAAATCTAATTGGAACGTTCCTATTCAAGCAGTGGACTTCTATACAAAATTGATGTTAAATTTGACACCACCAAACAATTATATGCCGAAGAATTATTACCAAGCCAAAAAATGTCTTTCAAAGTTGGGATTGGATGTCAAGAAGATTGATTGTTGTGTTAATGGATGTATGTTATTCTATGACAATGACAGTGGCAAAAATGATGCATCGTTGGTTGAATGCAAGTTTTGTGGCTCACCTCGATATCATACAATGCATGCTGGACGGAGGCAAAAGAGAACCAATTCCCTTAAAGTCCATGTTCTACTTGCCTATAATTCCAAGATTACAAAGATTGTTTACTTTAATGCAAACATCAGAACACATGACATGGCATGATGGTAACAAAACTGATGGATTTTTGCGTCATCCTTCTGATGGTGAAGCTTGGAAGCACTTCAATCGTAAACATCCATCCTTTGCTAGTGAACCACATAACGTCAGACTTGGTCTATGCTCTGATGGGTTTACCCCGTACATTCAGGCGTCTGCATCACCATATTCATGCTGGCCCGTGATAGTTACCCCATACAATCTACCACCTGAGATGTGTATGACAAAGCCTTACATGTTTTTATCGTGTATAATACCAGGTCTATCTATCCTGAATCATTCATTGATGTTTATTTGGAGCCTTTGATTGATGATTTGAAGAAGTTATGGAATAGTGTTTGGACGTATGACGTTTCAAGGAAGCAAAATTTCCTTATGAGGGCAGCCTTGATGTGGACTATTAATGACTTCCCAGCGTACGACATGTTATCTGGTTGGAGCACGCATGGTCGATTAGCTTGTCCACATTGCATGGAACATACAAAGTCATTCCAATTGAGTTATGGCCAGAAAAGTAGTTGGTTTGACTGCCATCGACGGTTCTTGCCCATTGATCACCCCTTTAGAAGAAACAAAAAGGCATTTCGCAAAGGGCAAGTTGAAACGGATTTGCCCCCGCCCAAGTTGATTGGATCACAGGTTTGGAGAAGAGTTAAAGACTATCCAAAAGTCACTGAATCTAGTCAGAATAGGATAGAAGGGTTTGGAGAATGGCATAATTGGACTAAAAGAAACATATTCTGGGAACTTCCCTATTGGAAAGACAACTTGCTAAGACACAACCTCGATGTCATGCACATAGAAAAAAATTTCTTTGACAATGTTTTCAACACAGTTATGAATGTTATAGGCAAGACAAAAGATAACGAGAAAGCAAGAAAAAATTTACCTTTGTATTGTGGACGAAAAGACTTAGAGTTGAAGGCGCATGGTAACGGCCGATTATTTAAACCAAAAGCAAAGTACACCATGTCAAAAGACGAGGCTAGAATAGTGTGTGGATGGATAAGGAGCTTAGAATGCCAGATGGATATGCTTCTAACTTGTCCAGATGTGCCAATGTTCAGAACGGTACTACTCAAGGGTTGAAGAGTCATGATTGTCATTTATTCATGGAGACTTTCATCCCTCTTGCGTTCAGTTGTTTGCCCATGCACGTGTTAAATCCACTGATAGAAATCAGTAATTTCTTTAAAGATTTGTGTTGCACGACACTAAAGGAGAATTCCTTAAAAGGATGGATGAAAATATCCCAATTATCCTCTGCAAATTAGAAAGAATATTCCCTCCTGCATTCTTTGATTCAATGAAGCATATTCCAATTCATCTTGCATATGAAGCTTGGCTTGGGGGACCTGTGCAATACAGGTGGATGTATCCATTTGAAAGGTTTATGGGAGAATTCAAACGTTCAGTTAAAAATAAAGCTAGAGTAGAAGGCTCAATTTGTGCAGCTTACTTGCACAGAGAGACAACTTATTTTTGTTCACATTATTTCAAAAACTTCATGATGTCCCCCACTCATGTCAGAAATGAGATGCAATGGCAAGTTCAACCACATGAAGGTGCATTATCAGTTTTTCGACAATCAGGCTGTCAAGCAGGAAAAGAATTCACTCATTGGTTAGCTGATGATGAATTCAACTCTGCTCATGTCCATGTCTTGATCAATTGCAGTGAAGTAAAGTCGTACCTTGAGTATGTCATCATCCATCTCTTATCTTTCAAACGGTTTAATTGTTATACACTAATGAATTTCATTTGTACCAGCTCATTTCTTGTGGCTGAGCAAGTCGTAGAAGGAAATACTTCTGCTAGAATACACTCAGATTTTCCCCATTGGTTTTGAAATCAGGTCCGTAGTTTTTCCTACATTTAGAGCAAGGTTAATATGACTATTGCTTTTATAATTTCTGATGGAAAACCATCAAGAAATCACATTGGACCTCTTACTTGAGCCATGGCAAGGAAGATTCAAGAAGAAGAAGGATCACCTAACATTTTACTTCTATGGAAGGTTACTTATAAAAATCCTTCTTCTCTTAACTAAAACACTTATACTTTGTTTTGTAGGAACTAATAAATCTTGGAGACCATGATTGAGCCATCCAAGAAGTTAAATCAATAGAGCCAAGCAAAGGAGCCAAAAAGGGAGGTGCTTGCGGAATGGGAAATGCACCAGCATTTTTCACCCAAGAGAAGACCAATCCACGTGACTTGGCTGATTTGGAATGAAGCATGCACCTTGCTGGCTGAGCTGGAATGAGGCATGGACCTTGCTGGATCAAAACGAATGTGCCTTCTATGCTAAATAATTTGAATTTAGGAGGGAATTAAATCAGAAATTAGGCTCCTCTTCACCTATAAATAAGAGGGCCTTTTCTTTGTATTTTCTCACTTTTGAGCTTAATGATATGCTGCCGAATTTGCTTTCCAGCTTTTGTGCTCTTAAGTCACCTTTGATTTACTACTTCTTCTCCTTTCCTCAAGCTTCCTTCCTCTGTAGAAAGGCCCTTTGAGCTGTGAGGCTTCACCCATACACCTTTCCTCCATTAACACACCTCAAACACTGTATCATTTCATCAATCCGCTGCACCATCATTCATTACTGGTTTCCTCTGGTCTGGAGCCTCTGTCTACACGTTTCCAGCTGGGAATTACTTTCCATCAATTTTGTTAGTACCTTTGTAGGCTTTTAATCAAGCATTAACTCCCACGGTTCAAGAGTTAAAACATCTCTCGAATTGGCCAATGAGATGTGTCAAAGAATGGCACACTTACTTCATCAATGGTTACAAATTCCATACACATGAATGGTCTAAAGGAAAGAAAACATCAAATTGTGGTGTGTATGTCAAGGGCCTAATAGAGGGTTCTTATGATGATTTCTACGACATCATTCATAAAATATATGAGTTAGAGTACAACAGCATTACTTCTCCAAACAGAGTGGTACTTTTTTATTGTGAATGGTTTGATCCTTCTAGAGCTGGTACTAGAGTCGATCCACGCTTTAATATTGTCGAACTGAACCAGAGATTAAGATATGGACCGTTTGATCCTGTCATTCTACCAACTAATGTCAGACAGGTTTATTATGTGTCATATCCACCATTCCGCAATATTGACAAGCGTGGTTGGGCCGGAGCAATACAAACGAAGCCTAGAGGTCGCATTGACTCAAATGAGGTTGAGGAAGATGTTGCCTACCAACTTGACCAAATGTCACAACCACAAGAAATTATTGAAGTTGAACGTATAACCGCATTGGTCGACCCTGATGGTGATGGAGATGAATTAGAAGCAACAATACAAGGTGATGAAGAACAAGAAGTAGAGGAAGAAGAAGAAGAAGAACAACAACAACAAGACGAACACGAAGAAGAAGAAGATGATCATGATGATGATGATGACGACGACGACGAAGAAGAAGAAGAAGATGATGATAAAGACGATGATGAAGAAGAAGATGAAGATGAAGATCATGATGACGACAATTGAATGTTGGACATCTATTGTAGCAAATTTGACTATCATTTGATTACCGTTATATAAAATACCATCTTGAAAGTTGTATGCAATTATTTATACATTGACTTTAAAAACCATTGATCCTTCTTTTTTCATTTATATTTTTTCTCTTTATTTGTAAACATTTCAATGCAGTAATGACAGGAGAAGGTTCAGAACGTCCTGATCAAGGAAAGGGGGTAGCAAGGCCTACAAAGAGGCAATGGCAGGCACCAAAGTATGTACTTAGGGTGCCTGCTAGACTACCTTCCACTGCTGCCGGCAGTACATCATCTGTGGGACCTCCTCCTACCCCTATTATACAGCCTCCTACACTTGCAGTAGACCCTACTCCTACCTCTGCAATACACCTTTATTCTACCCATGCAGTACACCCTTCTACTACCCTTGCAACAGACCCTCTTCCTCCTCCTATGATTATAACCCCCACTCCTCCCCTTGTGGTTATTACACCCACTCCTGTCCCTGACCCTACTTCTATACCTTCCTCATCTGTTATACTGCCTTCTGAGACTGTCACACCATCTGTTGATCCAGATTCAAGTGGTGATGGTGAAGGTCTTGACCCGCCCCTCCATGATCAACCATGGATTGAGCCATATGGTAAAGAGTAAGTTTTTAATCTCTTGATATAATTTGATGTTTAAACCCTATTGTAATTGAAATGACTTTTGTTATGCAGGTTTATTCCATCTAGGGTTGCTTCCTAGGCCATAACACGTTCAATTAAGCAACAGTTTTTAAGTCCATGGCCTACTTGGGGAGCAATACCTGATGACGACAGAAAGCCATTCTGGCAGCGCTTTCAGGTGAACAATCCATTACACTAATTGTCCCTCTTATTTTAGTATGTTTTCTAACCAATGTTTGTTCTCTTTAATGTTATAGATGAAGGTGCAGTGGAAACCTGAACATGAAAGTTAGATACACAGAAATTTCCACATGAAAGCATCTCATCGGCTGTTAGAGATGTTTAGGGATGCCTGCAATGCAGGACAGCGCCCTTACTGGCTGGGTGAACAAATTTGGAACTCTTTACTGTCTCATTGGAATACAGTAGAGTTCCGCAATAAGTGTGCCAAAGCCCAGAGGAACAGAGCATCTGAAAGGGGTGGCACCCTGCATACTGGTGGGTCGATCACCATTCATGAGCATGCCATTCGTATGGTATAATCTCATTACATAACTTTTTCTTTCATACATAAGTTATGTCTTTTCTATTTCATATGTACGCTTCTAATTCTTAATTATGTTACAGGCACAGGCTCTAGGACGGGCGGTCCATGTTGATGAGGTCTTTGCACAGACTCATGTAAGGAAGGGCACTAATCAATTCGTTGATGAAAGATCTCGGAAGACTCATGTAAGCAAATAACACTATTACTAATAATTTTTCATTTATGTTATTCTATCATTCCCTGACATTGCTTTTAATGTTTCAACCGGAAGAATTTTCTATGATACTTTCACAGGTTAGATCTGAACATGGGTCAGCTCCTACACCGGATGATGCTAGTAATGCAGAAGATGACATCCGTAGGACGCAGTGCTGGATCGACATCGTTGGTGGGAAGAAAAAGGGACGAGTGTACGGTGCATGATAACTTGCTGCAAACTATACAACATCCAGAGGAGGTACACTGAAGCACCAACCTTCTTCTTCCACCAATACTCCAACATCCAGAGGAGGTACACTGAAGCACCAACCTTCTTCTTCCACCAATACTCCTTACGAGGTCGTTCTTCGCCTCACGTAGGCACTCGAGCAACGTGACCAGGAGCTCACTGATCTGAGAGCAGAGTTTACAAACTTTAAGGCCCTGGTCATGAGAGTATTGCCTGAAACCTCACAGGACGTACAAAATATCCCTCCGACCCAGCCACGACCCTCCTCATCACCCGCTGCCACTCAGCAGCCAACATCAGTCCAACCCTCATCAGTCCAACCCACACTAGTCCAGCCATCAATAGAGGAGAAGGATGATGAAGATCATTCTGATGATAGTTATGTACATTATTAGTTTCATTTTCTTATTACTTGTTACATAAACATTTGGATATTAGAACATTTTGAGTTTATATCATTTCGATGTTAGATTAACTAGGTGACTTTGGATGTTAGAACATCATTATGTTACATTGTTTTATGTTTGAACTATAAATACATGTTCTATAGATTAATGGATGTTCTATGGATTAATGGATGTTCTATGGATATTGATCATTGATTGCATCTTTGAGATGCACATTATGCATGTTTGTATGTGCTTGAAAACTGTTATGCAGGTCTGTTTGTAATTGAAAATTGTTATGTAGGTCTGCATGTTGGGTTTCATAAGAAATACAATTTCTCTGAAACTTTCCCTCCAAGTTACCAAAGGCTTTTGCCCTTCGGTAAATACCCACGTTAGGTCATTACCGAAGGCTTTCGCCCTTCAAAAATTACCGAGGGCTTTTGTCCTTCGGTAATTACCGAAGGCTTATGGCCCTCGGTAATTACCGAAGGCCTTCGGTAATTACCGAAGGGAAAAAGCCCTCGGTAATTGTTAGCGACAAGAGATTTATCGAGGGATTTTTGGCCGTCGATAAGCCGTCTGTAAATACCCTTTAGCGACGGCTTCTGGCATTTTCCGAGGGCTTTTGGCCTTCGGTAATGCCCTACTTTTTTGTAGTGACACTCAAGTATCTTTGGTTCATATAGCCTGCTATACCAACTATACAGTGTGTTAAGTTTCTTGATCTAGGACTGGTTCATATAGCTTGCTATACTAGCTCTGGTGCATTACATCCTGTGAGATCCAAGATAAAAGTTTCTTTTCTTTTCTCTCAACTTTATTTTGCAATAAGTGAGGGATTGTTATAAAATATTATTATTTTATTGCAATTGAAAGTTGTGCAACGTCCACAAACTTTTGCAACATTAATATTTTGGCCAACATTCTGATGCAACATTCATAATGCAACGTTTAGAATTTTGCAACGGTCCTTTCTGCATGCTTTATAAATATAGCATTCCATTTCATTTTAAGAGGAGCACAAAAACATATTTTCCAATCTCTATTTTTTTTCTCTCTCTTGATTTCCTATCCTCCTATCTTGTTGTCTAAATCTCATATCCTGGGTATATACTTTATAGAGTTTCTTGCTAGTTCTGTGACCCTCGAATACATTTCGAGAAGTTCCTGTTGTATTCTGAGGGACTTGCGCAATACATCGCAGATAAGTCCTTAAGGACACTGACTCTACACCCCTCAGGAAATACTGCTGATGATTTTTTCAACAATTTTACAACACTTTCATCATCAGATATGATATAGGCTTCCTCCAACTCCTTTCAGTGCGACTTTCAAGCAAAGTAGTTCATCCTCCTTCATTGGAAGACCCAAAACCCCTCTTTACAAAGGCATTTCCTTCACTTGTTTCCTTAATCTTCATGCTTTGAAGCTGTTAATCAATCTTTGTCCAATCTTTGTCCAATCTTTCCCTTTCTCTGCCAAAACTTGCTTCCTTGGCCTCGCTTCTCCGAACGAATTAACCCCTTTAGGTTTCCCCACATTCCCATCCCCCCTTCATTGGACACCGACAAAGACAGGTTTGCAGAACAAGCCTTGGTCTCCCTCCACCAGCACCAACACTCTCGTTACCAACGTTGGATTCGCCCTTCTTCTTATTCCAGTCATTTGAATCAGTGTCGTTGCTGGAGCCAAACCCAATAACCTTTCTCTCTCTCTCTCTCTCAAACCCTCCACCGTTGGAGGTGAATCGCCGCTTCGACGACACAAAGCTCTTATTCGAAACCCAGTTCTCTAATTCGTTAGCACGCGATTACGAATCGAAGATCCCTCCTTTATCCCTCTTCCTCCTCTCAAACCCTCCCGAAGTTTTCTTTGTCGCTGCTCAATTATCATTCTCGTCAGCGCGAGTAGGGGGAAGCTCGCGATTGGAATCCCTAGCCCCACTTCGTCGGAGACAATGGAGATGCCGCTGATGGACGAATTGTGGCGGCACGACGGTGGACGCAGCGAGCAACCCGCTAGAGAAACCAGACCGCAAAGTGGAGATTTCATTGCGCGAGAGAAATGGAGGACGCAAGGACTATGTGTTTGGTGGTGGAGGTTCGCCTAGTGGTGGTGGAGGTCGCAAGGGAAGAAGAAGAACGAAGAGGTGTGTAAGGGGAAAAAGAAAAGGTTTCAGTAATTTGAACAAGTGAAATGGCTACTACCTTGTTCAACAAATAAACGAGGCAGTAAGAACACTACTAACTCGTTTATCTGTTAATTGGTGCCTAAAGAGCTAAAAAAAATTCAAAATAACCTATATGCCTTGGTTAGAAAGCGAACCAAAACATAAATGCCCAATGACATCAGTTCTAAGAAGACCTATGCAGTAGGGCTTTGACGAAAAGTTGAGTCTGACTTATAGAGGGTCAGGTGAATTTGTAGAGGCTTCTATACTTTGGTTTCGTAAATAACTGATGCAGAGTGTATAAGCTTCGATTTCCAGTGAACCGAGACATATAAATTTATCTTAATTACAAAAATATCATTGCGTTTTAATATACTTCGATTTTGTAAAAATCGAGACGTATTAGACACGTTAAAAAACTATTTTTTTTACTAGCGTCAGCTTCCTAAATGTTGCACCCACACCACACCTCTTACTATCTATTTTTCACATTTTTCATGCATGAAACTCATTTCTCTCGAAAACCATGAATGGCTATCCAAACTTACACATTTACATACTTTTAGAAATTAAATTGTAAAATTTATCTTCTATACATGGTTCTAAAATTTAAATACTTAAAAATAAGTTTTGTATTGTTCTAGAATTTAAAAATAATATAATATAAAAATTGCAAAAAGGATGAAAGATGTGAATAAAAAATATATTAATATAATAAAAAATGATGATATATACATACTACTTGTTTCATATACTATTAGATGAAAAACACATTTTCATTTTTGAATTAATAATTGACGGAGATGTATTTATGTTTTGGAGGAAGCAGCTAGATATAAAGGCTAGTTCAACAAGTTTATGTTCCTTTAGATTACTTCTCATCATATTGAACGATTTTGTATTTAAGAGGCTTCTAATACTCTAATAAAGACTTTTGAAACTCATTCATTTTCTGGAGGAACATAGCGGCTTTGAGTCACAGAACTAAAAGGTAAAGTAAATTTTGCCCCTAATTTGTCAATTTCACATTTTCGCTTTCTCTTGTTAGTATCGAACCGATAACGAATCTTCCTGCACAACGCTCCCCACACCTTGAAACGTCATTGTGCAAGAAATAGGTTTCCTTAATATGCTTTATGATTTATTAGTATTGGTGTCATCAATTCGCTCGTTACGTAAGAAGATGCACTTCAGTAATGTTAATAAATGCATTTTGTAATTAGGAGTAATGTTAACATCTTTACGCATTTTTATAGATTTTTTTTTTCATTCTTTTGTACAAAGGATGAAGAATTAATATAAGTTCCGTTCGAGAATAACATTTTCATATTTAATCTCAACATTTTTCTTCTTGGTTAGATTAAGTGGGATAATTATAGGACAAAGCATGAGTGAAATTCATTACAAGAATTTAAACACAGTAGAATATCTATATATATATATATATATATATTTATTTATTTAGGACAACGTTGGTTATTAATCCACACTATGTAATATTTAAAAAAAACAAACAGAACATCGATGGTTATTCTGTCTCATCCTTCTTGCTTTTGCTCACCTTCTATTTCCTTTCAAAGCTCCATAAAGATAAAAACTCCAACTCCAAACTTACAAAAAGTTTCAACATTTTCACAAAACAAATCATAATTTTCTCAGCAAATTTTAATTTTTTTCCTCGTGGGAGGCTTCGATTTCTTTTAGATTACAAATACAATCACTACAACAAATCCAAATTTTTAAATCATTTTCAAGAACAAAGCAGCTGCGCAATAAAGTGGCCAACTCCATACCAACAGAGCATAAGGAACTCACGTAACACCAAACTCTTTAACCACACACCCATCACAATAAATCCCCATGAATTTCAATAAATTCATGAAAAACTATCTACAATACTTAAATATTAGCCTAAAAATACAGTTATATTTATGTATATATCTTGGACTCAAATTTAAATTAAAAATTCAGTCTCAAAGCATCTATAAAAACACCACCACCCTACAACACAAAAGCATAACAGCATACACACATTGCAGTGACATCTTTTCCTTTAGCCTACGAACTAGTTAAGTTGAGAGATATAATATCAGTATTTGGAAGCATGGCCAGCTTGAAGGTTGCATGCATGGTTGTGATGTGCATGGCTGTGGTGGGTGCACCGATGATGGTGCAGGGCATTTCATGCAACGAAGTGACAACATACATGTCACCGTGCCTATCTTACCTAATCAATGGTGGAGATGTTTCAGATGCGTGCTGCGGAGGAGTTAAGACCACTATGGGAGCTGCCGGAACAACCTCTGAAAAACAAACCATCTGCAACTGTCTTAAGGAAGATGCTAATACCTTCGGCATCAACGATGATTACGCTCAGGCACTCCCCACTCGCTGCGGTGTCAGCCTTCCTTACCAGATCAGTCGCTCCACCAACTGTGAAAAGTATGTTCTTCTGCTCTTCTTGTTTCTACAAAAACTAAAACTAAAACGTTGTGTGATTTTACATTTCCATACTTTATGTTGTTCAATTCTATAATTTTGACTTCTGATGATATTTATCAGTTACGTACATTTTTTATTTTTAAGTTGATGTCTTTGTTTTTGTAACGGTGCAGCATCAGGTTCTGAAAGGATTGGTTAGCTTCTCTTATTTCTGCCACGGGATCTATAGTGAGGAGGAATCAGTGTAAACCTTATTACGAAAATAAGAGAATGTGAATGAGTGTGTGTGATTCTCGACCCTGTTCTTCTATTTCTATGTCTTTCATCAGACTTTCTAGTCTTTTCTTTTCCTCGGTGTGATCGATGCTTATGTTTTATCAGCAATAAAAAATTTGAAAAACTAAAACCTATTTGTAGAAATCTTTCTTACCTTATTATATGAAACATCTTATCTTAGAACAATATTCATTGATAATGTTTTAAATAAATAAATCATAATGAGGTACATGAGACATAATAAAAATGTTTGTAGAAAGAAAAAACAGAACATAGTAAAAAAATGAGAAAAAAAAATAAGAGTACAAGATACGCGTAAATTTTTAATATAAAAAACTCTTCAACATAATGAGGAAAAATACAAGTCATTTAAATAAAAGAAACATAGTGATTATAAGAAATAAGAAGTAGAAAATAGTTTTAATAGCTACAAAAGAGTTCTTAACGTAAATATTCCATACAACTTAATCAAAGAAAATCAAAATGCTATATAACCCAACAAAATAATCTTTTCTTAAAATAGATATATTCATATGAATACTTTTTCCCTTCTTAAAACTTTCAATTAATAATTCAACCTTTGAAAAGGAAGAACCATCCCTTCTAAATTTGTTCTCCATAAATTAATTTGATCTAATGGTGAACAAAATTCTAAATACAATTCCAAATCTACACTTCGTTGAATATGCAAAAATATGTATGAAAATCTTAAAATTTGCATGGAAGATATGAGAAAATCATAATTATTTTTCCCGATATCATTGACGTCATATTTTCCTTGAGGTTATATTTCATTGTGTTATTTAGTTCTTTTTATAAATTCCACATCAGGACATCTCACAAACTTTTTGAAAATAGAAGTTCTGAGTAGGGTTGGATAACCTGGAATCATATTTGATTAATTGTTTTTAGTATGCATCCAACTTAATTTTTTTATCTTCGAAACATGAACAAATGGTCACTACCTTTGGTTGCCAAAAAGTTTAAATCAGTCCTTGAGATAAAATAATACATTATAGCGAAAACTTTAGTTGCAAAATAATTAACGACCAATTTTAACTTTAGTCATTAAATGGCCATCAAAATTTAATTAGTCACTAAGAAATTGTCATCTCCAAATATAGAAGACTACTTTAACGACTGAAAGTGTTAATAATTATACTTGCCAATTCAGTTGCAGAAATAAAATGTATAGTGACTAATTTTTCGGTGGCAAATCAGTTTCAAAATATTTGGTCATTCCAAAATAGAAGACTAACTTAACGACTGAAAAGTGTTGATAATTATGACCAATTTAGTTCGAGAAATAAAAATAAATAGTGACCAATTTTTCGGTCATTAATGGGTAAAAAAATTTAACTTTAAAAGAAGAAATTGATTGGTAATTGAGTAGAGATGACAAAAAAATTTACCAGATATCCGTGAGTAATGGGTAGCAAGTATTTTAATACCCACTTCTAAATGGGTCGTGTGAGTATTAAACTATATCACTAGTAAAAAAAACGTTTTTTTAACTCATCATATATGCCGCGGTTTCGTAAAAATCGAAGCATTTAAGACGCGGTGGCAGTTTTGAAATTAAGTTAAAATTATATGCTTCGGGTGTACAAAGAACCGAGACATAAAAAATAAAAATTTGATACTGCTTCAATTGATACAGGACCGAGGCATAAGGACCTGCATCTTTTCCAGTGCACCAGGCACCTTTTCCAGTGCACCAGGCACCTTTTCCAATGCACGAGGCACCTTTTAAGTTAGGGACTTGGTTAATAGCAGAACCGAGGCATAAGGAGCTGCCTCTACTGCTACCACCAAACCCTTCCATTATTACTACTATTCTCCTGCTACCACCAAACCCAAACTCTTTCTCTTCTTCCTCCTGATGAGTCAATATTTTGTTCACTTCACTTAGTTTAATGTGCTGTGTAATTAATCAGGGAATTGTGCATAATTGTCCAGTATTTTCCCATTTTACTGAATTGAGCTTAATCCGATCAGAAATTCTTATTTTAGTTAATTTGAATTATCTGAGACTAATTATTTACATTATTGAGTGTAGGGAAAATTCTGTAAATATGTTAGGACATTTGGAAGAAAAATCATTCACACACTATGTTTGGAAGAAGCTACACTACATTGATTTATTGATTTCTTATGTGTATTGATATGTGGAAACTTAGATGAAATATTTCTGTTTGGTTTGACTAAAATATTAGAAGGTGTGCACGGTTTTTCTTTTGTTCCAGCAGCTAGAAGCATTTGGTGAAAGGTCACACGCATCAAACCACTACATGGACAATTCATTTTGGCAAGCATACATGGAACAAAAAAGTAGGAGTGCCACCTAGGATTGGAGAATTTTGGTTTGGCTTAAGAGAATGTAGTAAAGCCGTGAACAATAAAAAAAGGTCACCAATTTGAAAGTTCACGTGCATGAGAGGAGCTCCAAGCTGAATTTTATTATTAAAGGGAGTGATGTCACGGCCCCATACAAAAGAAATCTCACTTTTGCTTAAAGATATGTCTGCATGTTGTGCTATTCCACTCCACTCAATTGGTAGTTTGATCACGGTTTGGTCTTGGAGAAAGAGCACCCACCATCTTTGAAGAAAGCAAACGGCCCACATAATAGAAAAAGCTAGGAATGCTGAAGACTTCAATGGAGGGGACCACCACTTGATTAAAAGCTCACAATGAATTCCAAAATACTAAGGGAATGCCACGGCACAAGGGAACATCCAGTAGCAGCCACCAACGTTGGTTCCTATCTCAAATCTTCCAGTCCAGCAAAGGTGGTATTTCCAGCAGCCTTCACGTGGCTGAGAGCAACGAGTGAAAAATCCAGCCACGTGAAGCAGCAATGTCAGTAGAGAAGTCAGTAGCAACACGCATGCAAAGTGTTAGAGCATCCAGTGAAGCACACGGCTGCCACTCTCTCAGATAGTTGATTTCCTTTTGTAAATGCTGCACCAAATTGGTTTAGAATGAAGAGGTGGTTAGGTCGGAGTTAATGGAGATTCACGGTCGTCTAGAAAGCTTCATCATCTAGCAGCTATGGAGTTTTTATGGCCTGGTTTGACAGCAGAGGTTGCATGTCCAGCCGCATGAAAAGGGGCGTAAGGTGATGAATTTTGGTGAGCCCACCTAGAGACAAACACAGCAGAGTGCAGAGAAGTTTGGGAAAGAAAGTAAAAAAATAAAATAAAAGGGAAGCAATTTAATTGCTTACAAGCATAGCCACCCAATTTGAATATTTTATTTGGCAAAAGCAATTTAGCAGTGCTGTTGTGCTTGTGAACGGGTAAGGTCCTCCACATTTCTAAAAAGCTAAGGGGAAAATTGTCAAAAGAAGACAAAAGTGTGGGAGATTTTGGCTTTAAAAAGGAAGGGCTGTGACATTCCAAGGTGTGCCGGGAGAGGGGCTGCTGAGTAGAATAAGTCCAGCAACAGCTGGACAGTAGAGAAGGAGGGCTGGAACGGTGTAGGGCTTGAAGAATCACAGTACACAAAGTTGATGCACACTTCTTGTAATGTTGAATTTCCAATTTACTTTTCCTCTTCTTCTTCTTTGTTGTAATAAATTTATGCACAATTTAAATCCAATGCACTAATTTAATTTCCCGTTGTTAAATTTTCCAGAACTGTTTTACTGTTTCTATTTACTGCTGTAATCTTATTTCTGCTGTACTTGAATTCCTGTATCCAGTTTTGTATAATTGAATCTTTGTTGTTGTTTTATTTCTTTTGCATGTTGATTATTTTACTGTAATTTTATTTTCTCTGTATTTTACTGCAGTAATTTTAATTATGTTTTTACTGTTTTCGAAATTTATTGTTTTTCCATATTTTTTGTTTTCTGTATTTTCTATCTTTCTGTATTTTCGGTTTTACTGTTCCAGATTTGTTTTCACTGTTCCATGTTACTGTATTTTCGTTTTTACTGTTTTCTAAAATTTACTGTTTTCTATTTTTACTATTTCTGTATTTACTATTTTCTGTATTTTCTATTTTTCTGTATTTTCGTTTTTACTGTTTTAGATTTATTTTTACTGTTTTATGCTGCTGTAATTTCATAATTACTGTTTTAAATTTCGTTTTATTGTTTTTAAATTTTGTTTTACTGTTTTGAATTTTATTTTAATGCTTTTAATTTTACCGCAACCAAAAATCATAAACCCCCCCCTTCGTGTTAAGTCTGAGATTGAACCCAAAAAAAAAAATTGGTCCTTGAGAGACGACCTAGGAGTCACTTCCTAGTCTATACTACATTAATTTTGTAATCAACTTTTGTGAGCGGTGCGACCCGTTCATCAAAAAATGGCGCCGTTGCCGGGGACCAATGACGGTTTGGTTTTAGATTTTTGTTGTATAAAGTTTTGTTCTGTTAATATGTTTGTTTTGTGTGTTTTGTCTTGTATATTTTTGCAGGCGATAACGACACCTTCAACAAATTTTGGCGGCGTTGTCACTTCAGTTCCAGGTTTTTTGTTTTAGATTTTTGCTGTGTTTTTCGATTATGCTGTGTTAATATATATTGTGTATATATGTGTTTAATTGTGCTATGTTCTGTATTTAGTTGTTATTAAAAAAAAAATTGAAAATTAAAAAAAAAAAAAAAAAAAAATAATTAAAAATTTTTACTATTGATGTTCTGTCTTGTGTGTGCTTGTAGCATGTATAAATGTGTTTTGTTTTATCTGATTCGTAATTTTTAGTTTTTAGTTTTTACTTTTTATTTTTCCATGTCTACCTATTTTAATGTTGTGAATAATGCTTATTCTGCCAATGTCTGTGATTATGATTCTTATTCTGCATATTACTTTGATTTTAAATCTGCTGATTTTTATGATGAGAACAATATGTTCCATCATCCAATTTCTGAGAGCTCTCTTTGGGAGCCAGTTCCACAATATGAGAGTCAGCAGTATGATTCTCCTATTCAAATAACTCCTCAGCCTTCTATTTCTGAACCTACATTAAAGGAGTTACTAGAGCAGATGACAATGCAGAACATTCAGTTTCAGAAAGGGAACATGCAGTTCAAGCAAGAGAGCATGGAAACTCAAGCTGCCATGCAGAATCTGAGTGATCAGATCAGGCAGATGGCCACTCTTGCACCTGAGGAGACTGATGAAAATTTTGGGGACCCGGCAGAAGTAAGCAGTAATCCTGAACCAGGTAGACCACCTTCACCTTCCCACACTCTAGAAATCTTCAAGGAAGAGGAGGTAAGCATACCACAATTTGATTATTATGTTGATTGTGATGATGATCGGTATGCTAATGACTATATTCTTGCTGAGTCTGATTTTAATTTTTCCTCTGTGCATGAAGAGAACCGCTTTTTACTATCACATTCGAATGGTTATTCTTCATGCACTGAACATGAATCTGAATCTATGATTAATATTGCATGCAATTTAGAAATTGATTCATGTTATGAGGATTTATCTAAGGCTCAGTATGATGAATTGGGATTGGGTGTTATACCTCTGCATAACATCTCTTTGGAACCACATTTCACTAACCATGTTGCAGGAGGTGTACATGTATTGCATCAACAAACACCCACAATTGAAGACAAAGGTGCAAGCTTACAAAACGGTTTGAAAATCAATTGGCACCTGCTGAACCCAATCATCAACAATTTTTTCTGCTTAGATCCAGCGATGGAAGACATTTCATTGCTTGATCAGATCTGGAGGATGAAGCAGTTCATCCTCAACACTTTCATACTGGATCCCGAGGCGAAAAACATCTCCCTGATTGTCCAATTTTGGCAACTGCCACCATAATCCAGGGGAGTTTTCTTTTTCTTTCTTCCCCGTTTTCCTACTTTTATTGCATTTGTCCTTTATCTGTTTAGTGTTTTAACTGATGATCTTATGCCTTTAACTGATTTGGGACATTGTAGTCTAAGTGTGGTCTGGGGGAGATTCTGCATTTTGTTTTTCTTTTAAGTTTGTTTTTCCTTTTCTTCTTAGTTTTCGAATTGTTATCTTTAAAAATAAAAAATAAAAAAAAAAAAAAAAATATTTTGTGATAAAATTGTTTTTGTTTAAAAGCGTGCCAAATCTGTATTCTGATATGTATAATTATTTTTTTTTCTTAGTTTTCACATTGTTATCCTTATAAAAAAAAAAAAAAATTCAAAAATTCAAAAATTGTTTTGCGTATTCCTTGATTTTATTTCGACCCTCAGTATCTTATTATTTCATACCAATAAAAATTTTCACTTCAGATCTTATTTTTCCTTATTTTCCTTCACTGTAAATATAATTTCTTAGTTGTTTGCATACAGATTATTGATTGAAAAATTTGACTAAGAAAGATTTCATTCATCATTGCAAAAAAATTACAGTATTGGTGAATGGAAAATGAACAGATCTGAAATTGAAATTGCAGTAGATATATATAAATAAAAGATGTTCGGGGGGTCGATCTTTAGTGATCGTTAAATATTACAGACCATAAAAAAAAAAAAAAAAAAAAAAACATAAGTGTTCATATTACAGTCCTTAATTCTGGCCACACTCGGCCAACAAAAACATAAAAAAAAAAAAAAACAAAACATTAAAACTGGAAGAATTCTCGAGCTGGTTGTGGTGGTCTAAGGGAGAGCTCCGTTGAGGGAGTTCTGGTTCGAAATACAGGAGGCTTTGGTGGAAGAATTTCTCGTTCATTTCTGTCGTCATCGATAATGATCGGAACTGGAAACAAATCCAGCAGCCTCGGTGCCCTCATTATCACCCAGTTGTATTCTTTCAAACAAACAAAAAAAAATAAAAAATAAAAAAAAAAATAAAAAAAAAAAATAAAATTGTGTTAATTATAGAAGAGGAAGTGAAAATAATTTCAATAAAAATGGAGGTATGATGAGAGTTCTTACCATACATATATAGCGGCAGTTGTGAAAAGAGAGTGCCAGTGGGGTCTATCTCCGCTTGCCAGCGCCTGACCCGATTGCCATGGTTGTTAAACCAGCAGTGCACGTTATATTCGGTGGCATCTGCGAAGGTCCTTAGTCGAGACGCGATCTCGACGACTTGCGCTCGGCTTGGGTGTGTGACCCCATAGTTGTAGATGTTGGTCATCATCTTGATCTGATCATCTGTAGGACGCCATCGCTGACTAGTGTATCTCTCTGATTCCATCTCACTCGTCATCATTTCTCTTGAAATATTCTAAAACTTAATAAAAAAAAAAAATAAATAAAAAGAACAAAAACATAAAAAAAAACATAAAAAAGAAAAAACAAAACATAAAAAAAAGAAGCATAAAAATATATTAGATTCTTAGTTCAGTATTTTCTTTATTTGGTTGTTTTTGTTTCCTTTTCAGTTTATTTTGTCCGATCAGTCTTTGATATTTCTGTGTCTGGTCTCAGATCTGTTTCACGGTCCTTGCAAAAGGGTCCTAAACGGATCTACGTCCAGTTGTCCTGTTGTCCTTGTTGTTCTTGTAAATTAAGATTTTGTGTTTATTTTTAAGTGGGGTACGTGGCGTTGTTCTACCCGATTGTCTCTGCAATACCTTCAATCGAAGGGAGATTAACGTCTGGTTTCCAGCCGATATACCCCTTAAGTTTTATGACAGTTGTGTTTTATGTGTTTAAGTGTTTTCAGTTTCAAAAAAAAAATGAAAAAATTGAAAAGGAGAAGAAAGAAGCATAAAAAGCAGAAGAAAAATAAAGGAAAGCAGGAAAATGGAAAAGAGGGACAGCAGGCAAGAGGTCAGAGAAGAAAAAAATGGAAAGCAGGAAAGCAGGATGGTAATAAAAGCAGAAAAAGCAAGCAGAAAGATAAGAAAGAAGGAAAGAAGGAAGGTGCAGAGGACTTACCTGGAGAAGTAGAGCTGGCAGAGAAGCTCCTCGCGGATCTCAGACTCTTCAGTTGGCACGGTGGCAGAGGCTCCTTGCAGGGCTCGTACACCTTCAGAGCACGCGGACGCGGGGGGGAGAGGCTCCCTGCAGAGATCCAGACGCTCGAGAGAGTAGAGAGAGAAGAGAGCAGAGAAGAGAGCAGAGAGAGGAGTAGAGAGAGAGAGTGAGGGATCAGAAATGGCGCTGGACGCGGAGGAGTGCCTCATTTATAGCCAGATTTCTTTCCACTGTAGCAATAGTTCCGGTCTTTGCCACCGAAACTGTTGTCACAGTGCCGGTCATCTCTTTTTTCTGAAAAAAAAAATAATAATAATAATAAAAATTATTAGCATCTACTGATGGGTGCTAGGTGTTTTAGACATCTGCTGATGGATGTCCCTGATAACATCTACTGATGGATGTTACTGAAAAATTTCTTCCCATTTTTCCTAACTTTTTATTGCACTTGTCTATATTATTTGACTGCTCTGAAATTGATAATCTGATGACTGTAACACACTGAGGACATTGTGTGATTTAAGTGTGGTCTACTGGGAAGAAATTCTGATTTTTCTGATTTTTCTGTTAGATTGTATTTTGTGTGTTAAATTTTTTTTGTTTTTGAGTGTTAATTTTTTTCTGTTTTAAGTTATTTTTATCGAGTTTTGTGTGCAATAAATTTTACATTTTTCTCTTGATTTCTGGATGATGTTTAAGTTGTAGATTTTTCCTTCACTTACTTAATACTTATGGTTTGAAATCCTTGCTTTTCTCTGCTTGGAAGATGATTATAATGTTTAAGAGGTTGATTTGATTGTAACAAATGCCCTGTGTGAGAATTTGAGCCACTTAATTTTCTTTCTTGTGTGATATGTATCTTGAATGCTTGCACATATGCCTTGGCTTGATTCTTTTTGATATACTTGATTGATATGCATGTTCAGACGTGATAAAGGCATTTTTGTTCTTGAGCCTCTTTAGCCAAATAAGCCTACCTTGTTATTATCCTTTGGTAACCCCTTTGAGCCTATACTATATATATTTCTTTGTGTTGAAGCTCATACACTGATCCTAAGTGAAAAACAAATGATTACCTTAACCTTAGGAAAGTCTGGAGCTATAGAAGTATTTTGAGAATAAGTGTGGTCTCCTTGGGAATTATGATGAATTGGCTAGTTGGTTCCTCATCATGTTTTGAAATGATAATTTATATCCTGTTGTGTGAAAAAAAAAAAAAAAAAAAAAAAAAACAGGATAAAAAAAAATGATGAGAAAAAGAGAAAAATTGAAAAATAATTTTATGAATAATGGAGTCGAGAAGAGGATTGAATTAGAGGTTTGGGTGAGATTTCACTGTGTTTACATTTTTTTCCCTAGTGCACCTCTATTTCTTCTGAGCTATAGCTACTTATCCAAATTTATCCTCCCCTGTCCTTGGCCCCATTACAACCCTGAAAGACCTTTGGATCTGAACATGCATATGTTTTAAGTATTGATCATTAGAGACTTGCCAAGTCTTCTTGTGTTTGCTTTCTTGAGTGCATTGAGTGACATTGATTTACCTTAAACACTTGAGAGAAACACTGTTAGTGCATCTGTGAGGTTATGTTATTTTTAAATCACCTCTTAAGCTGATTGATTATTTTTCCGTGTATTGAATTGCTTGGATGAATTTCTGTGAGTATATGCTTTCCATGATTTTGTGTTGGATAATGTCTACATCTTTTCCTTATCCAGATTTCTTGAGAACTATGTAAATTTGGTTTGCGAGTTTTTATTTTTCTATCTGCTGAATTTTGTGTCACCTACCTAAAGGTCCTTTGAACTATTCCCTGACTTGTGTCTTGATTTTGCCCAGGAGTGCAAAAGACTAAGTGTGGTCTATTTTGATGAGTCAATATTTTGTTCACTTCACTTAGTTTAATGTGCTGTAATTAATCAGGGAATTGTGCATAATTGTCCAGTATTTTCCCATTTTACTGAATTGAGCTTAATCCGATCAGAAATTCTTATTTTAGTTAATTTGAATTATCTGAGACTAATTATTTACATTATTGAGTGTAGGGAAAATTCTGTAAATATGTTAGGACATTTGGAAGAAAAATCATTCACACACTATGTTTGGAAGAAGCTACACTACATTGATTTATTGATTTCTTATGTGTATTGATATGTGGAAACTTAGATGAAATATTTCTGTTTGGTTTGACTAAAATATTAGAAGGTGTGCACGTTTTTTCTTTTGTTCCAGCAGCTAGAAGCATTTGGTGAAAGGTCACACGCATCAAACCACTACATGGACAATTCATTTTGGCAAGCATACATGGAACAAAAAAGTAGGAGTGCCACCTAGGATTGGAGAATTTTGGTTTGGCTTAAGAGAATGTAGTAAAGCCGTGAACAATAAAAAAAGGTCACCAATTTGAAAGTTCACGTGCATGAGAGGAGCTCCAAGCTGAATTTTATTATTAAAGGGAGTGATGTCACGGCCCCATACAAAAGAAATCTCACTTTTGCTTAAAGATATGTCTGCATGTTGTGCTATTCCACTCCACTCAATTGGTAGTTTGATCACGGTTTGGTCTTGGAGAAAGAGCACCCACCATCTTTGAAGAAAGCAAACGGCCCACATAATAGAAAAAGCTAGGAATGCTGAAGACTTCAATGGAGGGGACCACCACTTGATTAAAAGCTCACAATGAATTCCAAAATACTAAGGGAATGCCACGGCACAAGGGAACATCCAGTAGCAGCCACCAACGTTGGTTCCTATCTCAAATCTTCCAGTCCAGCAAAGGTGGTATTTCCAGCAGCCTTCACGTGGCTGAGAGCAACGAGTGAAAAATCCAGCCACGTGAAGCAGCAATGTCAGTAGAGAAGTCAGTAGCAACACGCATGCAAAGTGTTAGAGCATCCAGTGAAGCACACGGCTGCCACTCTCTCAGATAGTTGATTTCCTTTTGTAAATGCTGCACCAAATTGGTTTAGAATGAAGAGGTGGTTAGGTCGGAGTTAATGGAGATTCACGGTCGTCTAGAAAGCTTCATCATCTAGCAGCTATGGAGTTTTTATGGCCTGGTTTGACAGCAGAGGTTGCATGTCCAGCCGCATGAAAAGGGGCGTAAGGTGATGAATTTTGGTGAGCCCACCTAGAGACAAACACAGCAGAGTGCAGAGAAGTTTGGGAAAGAAAGTAAAAAAATAAAATAAAAGGGAAGCAATTTAATTGCTTACAAGCATAGCCACCCAATTTGAATATTTTATTTGGCAAAAGCAATTTAGCAGTGCTGTTGTGCTTGTGAACGGGTAAGGTCCTCCACATTTCTAAAAAGCTAAGGGGAAAATTGTCAAAAGAAGACAAAAGTGTGGGAGATTTTGGCTTTAAAAAGGAAGGGCTGTGACATTCCAAGGTGTGCCGGGAGAGGGGCTGCTGAGTAGAATAAGTCCAGCAACAGCTGGACAGTAGAGAAGGAGGGCTGGAACGGTGTAGGGCTTGAAGAATCACAGTACACAAAGTTGATGCACACTTCTTGTAATGTTGAATTTCCAATTTACTTTTCCTCTTCTTCTTCTTTGTTGTAATAAATTTATGCACAATTTAAATCCAATGCACTAATTTAATTTCCCGTTGTTAAATTTTCCAGAACTGTTTTACTGTTTCTATTTACTGCTGTAATCTTATTTCTGCTGTACTTGAATTCCTGTATCCAGTTTTGTATAATTGAATCTTTGTTGTTGTTTTATTTCTTTTGCATGTTGATTATTTTACTGTAATTTTATTTTCTCTGTATTTTACTGCAGTAATTTTAATTATGTTTTTACTGTTTTCGAAATTTATTGTTTTTCCATATTTTTTGTTTTCTGTATTTTCTATCTTTCTGTATTTTCGGTTTTACTGTTCCAGATTTGTTTTCACTGTTCCATGTTACTGTATTTTCGTTTTTACTGTTTTCTAAAATTTACTGTTTTCTATTTTTACTATTTCTGTATTTACTATTTTCTGTATTTTCTATTTTTCTGTATTTTCGTTTTTACTGTTTCAGATTTATTTTTACTGTTTTATGCTGCTGTAATTTCATAATTACTGTTTTAAATTTCGTTTTATTGTTTTTAAATTTTGTTTTACTGTTTTGAATTTTATTTTAATGCTTTTAATTTTACCGCAACCAAAAATCATAAACCCCCCCCCCTTCGTGTTAAGTCTGAGATTGAACCCAAAAAAAAAAAATTGGTCCTTGAGAGACGACCTAGGAGTCACTTCCTAGTCTATACTACATTAATTTTGTAATCAACTTTTGTGAGCGGTGCGACCCGTTCATCACCTTTCTTCATTCTTTAAACAACCCTTCACCGTCCGTGCTGCCGCTCCCCGTGCTGCCACTCCCCGTGCTGCCGCTCCTGCTGCTTTTCCCGTGCTGCTGCTCCCCGTCCTGGACCGTAGCAACGCGGCGCCAGCACCAGCCGTGGTGCCTCCGCCAGTCGTGGATTCTCTTGCCCCCGTGGGTCCCTTTCCCAACCACCGTCACCTTCCGTGATCAAACCCAAATTGCCAGCTTTTCCAGAAATCAATGTCGCGCTTCGCAGCTTCGCACGACGGCGCCTGAAGTGGTTGTGGTGGTCGAGCTAGCGGCTTGAGGAAGCAGGTAGGGAGTGCGAATCGGTTGCGGGCAGTCTTGGATCCAAGGCGGTGGGGCGGTAGTCGGGGTTGGAGTCAGGTTCAAAGGCGAGATCAGAGGGGTGTTTTGATTTTAAGGTTTCTTTTGTTCTCTGGTTTTCCTTGATTGGGATTAGGGTTCTGTTTGAGAAAGCTAGGGTTTTTAATTGGGAAAATTCTTTTAGGGAAATTGTTGTTCGTGTTCTGCTTCTGTTTTACTCTGGTGTATCTGATACTTGCTATGAAGAGGAATTGAGGTTGAGTGAGAATGAGCAAGAACGTGCTGTTGAGCTGCGGCCAAGCTGCTGTTGGACTTCACCGGAGGCTGAATAGAACAGAGGATGATGATAGCTAAAAAAAATACCGAGAACAAAGAACAATCTAGTCGACCTGTGGCTGCTACTAGGAGGTCCTCTCTACCTTGTGCCACAAATGTGCGTTGACTCTGTTGGTCAACCAAGTCATCCTGCATATCATAATGAAGTTAGACACATTAAAAAGTTTGTTACATAACCTTTTTATGAACTATGGTAATTAGTTAAAAGTTTCCACTTACAGTTCTATGAGATATCTCCTGAGCAGACTGGGATGTAAACTGGCCATTGGACTTTGTTCGTGTAGTCTTCCACAATTCATGTCTAGCTGGTGGAGATGTTAGATCAGGTGACTCAAGACCTAACTCCTCAGCACAACGTTTTCTCATCTTTTTTCTCTAATAACGCATAACCACCACGTGACAGTACGTGTAGTGTATCATTAAGCTTCTGCCTCTGCTGGGCGACTATCCTTTTCACCTATGAAAAATGGAAAATCATTAAGCATAAATCACAAATTAACATCTTGTGTGATTAGAGCAAAATATTAAAAAACATACCTGCCACTCAGGAGTAAGTCTAGATTCTTTAAACTACACACTCCTCCTCAGTTATTTTATATTTTGTACAAGGAGTGTCGTTCTGTTTCTGTTTAGAGCCAAAGACATATTGACGTGTCATTCTCGTGTTGAAGTCCCTCCACCGGACTGCAATGTGGGATAAAATCTTCTTCCTTATCCTCTCATCATTAGGGATATCCAAATTTTCTTATTAAAGCATGATCAACAAAAGTAAGTAAATGATGGAAGTAAAACATCTTAAACATACCAAAATATCCTACCATAGTAGATTTTTGTCAACCTGTGGGACATCATCCCAACAGGTAGCAACAATAGGGGAATGATATTTTGCCATCACGCCCAAGTAACTCCTAAACGATGCTGCATGTGCCCCAATAGGCATAAATGTTCGTGGATCAAACTCCATCGTCAATGGTTTATCGTTAACCCAACGGGGTGTGACATCAGGCATCCGAGTCAAAGATCTACCCCCTCCTCCTGTCAAACCTGATCCAGAGCTCGTCATACCTATTTACTAAGTATTAGTACATTATAGTTAGAACAAACAAAATAAATAAATTTTACAAGTAATTAAAACAATGTTAAGACACTTATTTATCCCATATTCCTTCATTGTGATCACATCGAGTTGCATGTATTTCATCCGGTACATCAGCAACCTTATTTTCAATGGTTCTTGATGAGAAGGAGCTTGTCTCAAGTATATCTAGAGAGTCTTCATCATCAGTTGTGTGCATGGCTTTGCCTTCCAATACCACTGACCATTTATGATTCATTAGGTTAGTGACATAAAATATTTGTCTTGCTTGACTAGCCATAATAAATGGTTCATCCGTGTAACTCATTTTGTTAGGATCCACCAAAATGAATCCGAGGTCTTCTGTCACCACACCAGAATTATTGTCAACCCATTTACACTTGAAAACTGGAACTCTAAAAGTGACATAATCAATTTCCCAAATTTCTTGTATTATTCCCAAATAACTGATTTATGTTGTAATTGGATTCTTATCCTTGGAACTAGAAAAGTGTACAGCCTCAGCTTGTAGGATAACTCCACTATTTTGAACTTTACTTTTATCGTCTTCCTCCTTTGAATAGAACAAGTAATTGTTTACGTAAGCCGCCGAAAGTGATGACATCAATGTTAGGTCTACGAGCTAGTCTCAATAGATTTTTAGAAACATTCGGAGTTACATAAATCTTTTTCTTAAACCAAGCTAAAAAGGATTTGTTATGTTCATTAAGTGTCCACTTTTCACTCATAAGTGGATGTGCTGACTTAATTTTATCAATGTGTTGTGAAATGTAAAGAATAACATTCTCTGTGTTGTTTAAAATGTACAAATGAGCTTGATTAACTTCTTTTCCACTAACACTTTCAATCCTTACTCCTCGAACTCCCTTTCCTTCACGTTTGTTTTCATGTCTTTTCTTTAGAAGTCCTATTGGGTCACAACTTGGCATATAACTTGAGCAGAATTCAATGACTTCCTCTGCAATGTAGCACTCTATAATCGAAGCTTCCAGTCTCAATTGATTCTTAACATATCCCTTTAAGATCTTCATGTATCTTTCGACTGGGTACATCCACCTCAAGAAAACCGACCCACATATTCAAATTTATCTCACTAGATGGACAATCAAATGAACCATGATATCAAAAAATGAGGGTGGGAAATACATTTCCAATTGGCACAATGGTCTGATGGACTCATTTTGCAAATCATCTAACTGTCGAGGATCAACAACTTTCTTGCAAATGGCATTGAAAACCAAAATCAAATGTGTGAGAATACCTCTAACAAAGGCATGTAATATGGCTCGAATAGCTACGGGTAAAAGTTGTTATATTAAGAGTGTGACAAGCTGGAGGAAGATAGGTGCGTCTTCCTATGGATTACGGATGTAACTTAGAACGGATTCCCATGTCAACCAAGTCTTGTCGTGCTTTCACTCCATCTTTTGTCTTTCCTTTAATGTTTAGTAAAGCCCCAACAACACTATCACATACATTGTTTTCAACATGCATCACGTCTATGCAATGTCGCACATCAAGTTTGCACCAATATGGAAGATGAAAGAAGATTGATCGCTTTTTCCAAATGTTTTTCTCAACAGTCATTTTTTTATGTTTTCCGAAGACAACATCAATGTTCCTCACCTGGTCGTATATTTCTTCCACATTACGTGGTCTGCACACTACATCATCCTTAGGACTTCCATTAAACGCTTTTTTCAATCTACGGTAAGGGTGATTTCAAGGAAGGAATCTTCGGTGTCTTGTATACACAGTTTTCTGCCCATGCTTCAGTTGAAGATAACTAGTATTTTCTTCACAAATCGGACATGCAAAATTACCTTTAACACTGTAATCACTCAAGTTCCCATATGCAAAGAAATCATTTATGGTGCAAAACAACATTGCACGGAAACAAAAGTTTTCTTTTGAATATGAATCGAAGACTTCGACGCCCTCTTCCCACAACATTTTTAAATCGTCAATTAACGGTTTTAGATAAACATAAATGTCATTTCTAGGCTGTCTAGGACCCGATATCATCACAGACAACATCATGTATTTTCTCTTCATGCACAACATAAGAGATAGATTGTAAATCATCAAAATAATTGGCCATGAACTATGTTTGCTACTTAAGTTGCCATAAGGATTCATACCATTAGTAGAAAGGGCAAGTCTTAAGTTTCTCGGCTCTGCACCAATGTTCTTCCATTGTGGGGAATCAGCTAGATGTCGAAGAAGATTATCATATTTTCTTCCATCAACGTGCCACATAAGATTGTTTGCATCTTCGTTAACACAAAACAATCGTTTCAACCTAGGTAATATAGATAAATAACACATGACCTTAGATGATGGACCTTCATTGTGTTCATCGTTATTTCCATCAAGTTTCTTCTTAAATTGTGATGAACCACACGTCGGACACACCTTCATTGAAGCATATTGATCTCTATACAATACACAATCATTGGGACATGCATGTATCTTTTGGTATTCCAAACCCATTGGACATAGAACTTTCTTCGCGTTGTAATTACGGATAGGTAAGATGTTGTTTTCTAGGAGCATCTCCTTCAGCATCTCCAACAATTCCGTGAAACTTTTATCAGTCCATCTGTTTCTTGCTTTCAAACAAAACAATTTCAAAGTAGTTGATAACCTTGTAAAATGGATGCATCCTGGATACAACTCTTGCTCTGAATTGTTCTTAAGACTATCTTATAAATGAGCTCTTCCAAAATTTTCTTCGCCAACGTCACGTACCATTTCGTCTAAATGATCACTTATCCATTCGTGAACATAATTCGAACCTCTTAAAGTTGTTGGCTTATGTAATACTTTCCCATGCCAAGTCCAAACTATATAACTTCTCATTATTCCATAGATGAACAGATGATCACGGATGTTGTCCAAGTCTTCATATACTTGATTGAGACAACAAACACAAGGGCAAAAATATGCCCCGTTCATTGGTTTTGTGTGTTCTTTAACATATTGTATGAACTCAGAAACTCCACGCTCATACTCTTCACTAATACAACGTTGATGAATCCAGCTTCAATCCATACTACTACACTAAAAGCAAAGAATCCACGGAAAAAAAAAAAACTAACTTACATAGAGAACCAAAAATAAATACCTATCATACGTTGAAGGAAAAAAAACTATCATAGTATACGTACACGAACACAAATATCTATCGTTATACATACATCATACGTCCAAAATTGACAAACACAACACAAACACGAACACATATATCATTCGTAAGAGATATTGAAGGGAAAAAAAAACCAAACTTGAAATGGTGTCACTAGAGAAGATGACGAAGTTTGCTGACCACGAACGAACACAAATATCATACATTGAAGGAAAATAACTATCATAGTATCGTTTTACATATAGATATCATACGTCCATAATCGACAAACACAACACAAACACGAGCACATACATCATATGTAAGAGTATTTTAAGAAAAGAAAAAACATACTGCAAATGGTGTCACTGGAAAAGATGATGAAGTTCGCTGACCACGTACGAAAAATAGCCTAAAGATAAACGAAAAACAATTGGTCAACTTTAGAAAGGAGAACCAAATGACAATTCAAAGAAAGAAACGACTTAAAAATAGCCTTCTTTCTTTATCGTAGTCGTCCACAGAGAAGAAAGTTCAAGCAGAAATGGAACTACGAACAAACAGTGAGATTGTGTTATGTTTTTACATTCAATAAATAAATTTCACGTCAAATACAATTAAAAATTGACGTTATGTTTAAAAACAATGTCAAAGTCCCAAATAATTTGACATTTTCTCTTAAAACAGTGCGCCTTTTTTTATTAATTTTTTCTTATAAATTGCAAAGGTTACGTCGAATTTGAAGGGTATTAGACGTAGTATTGGAAGCCAAAAGTTTCTACCTTTTTAATGCTTTTTACTTTTTTCTTTTAAACACGAGAGCATTAATAGAACGTCTAATTCTCCGGGAATTCGACGTTTTATTCTTCCGCCAGTATCAAAAAGTACCGTACTTTTAGATCTTTTTTCTTTTCTCCCCTCCCATACAATGTCGAAGGCTGCGGGGCTGGGATGTGAACGGAATTGAAGTACTTGGGAGCATTAATTGCGTGCTTAATATAACGTCGTATTCGATAGGGCTTCAACGTTTTTTTCTTCCGCTAATAGAAAAATGTGGCGCTCTTATGATTTTTTTTTTCTTTAAAATCAGACATGAAATTTTTCATTTTTACTTCTTCCTTAATCAATTCAAGTTAGCAGTGTACTAAAATTTGCACTTTTAAATCAGTGATCAGTTTTTGATCAATATCAGAACTACATACTCTTCTCTTCTCAACTAGATTGAGGGTTAGTCCACATACAATGCAATCAACATTCATAATTCACATATCATTTACTAAAACAAATCTTCATTTCATTTCAAAATAAAACCGAAAGCAGTACGTAAAACCAGAGGTGACTTAATAGCCATGATTACAAAATATAAAAAAAAAATACACATAGAAAAGAAGTCCCTATTCTTATGAAGAAGATTCCATTCAATATTCATCAGTTGACTCATCATCCGAATCTTCAGTTTCAAAGCCAATATCATTCTTGTTTCCCTTCTTCTCCCATCTGAAAAGAGTATCTTCAACTCTCTCATCCCTTTCAGACTTCTTCCTAAATTGATCAACAACATATTTCTCAAAACCAGTTTGTGGAATGAATGTAGTATGATCTGCAGTAGGAGTAGGTGTACTTTCAACAATTAGCTCATCTTTGAAGAATCATCCATTCATAGTCATTTCCAGCCCAATAGAAAATAAACTTAGTATACCAATTTCTTGTGACGTGTTGCACATAAGTATGTATTCTTAAGATACATCTACTCCTTGGAGTATCAACACCTGGCTGATAAATACTCCATATGGCAATTTGTGTGCATATTTATGACTTGCAGCGATCATATGGTATTTTAGTACCACAACTTAGTTAGTTAGGATTCTAGTCTTGATATGCAATCCATTATTGAAAGGAACCCTTCTTTCTTGAACAATTGCAGGTCCAGACACTTATGAGGAACTACAGATTTTATAACCCTTCGACGTTTTATTCTTTATCCTCATGCCCTTCTATTTTTCTTTTTTCCATTATAAAACCTCTCATAACCTCCCATTACCATTATATTTTAATATAAGATTTACATTTTAAGATAACCTCCCATTATAAATGCAACGTTATTGATATTCTAGGTTTTCTTCTTTAGCCTCCCGTCCTTTTCTGTGCTTTTTTCCTTTATGAACCTCCCATAACCCAATGACCTTTATATTTTAAGATAAGATTTACAATACTTTTGGTATTTTTATATTATATAAATTTGTGTAAATTTATATTGTAATATTTACATATTATAAAATATAAGAACGATTTGTCGGTGAAATTTAAAGAGAATAAAATTTTGTTTCTTTAAAATATTAATTTAATTTCATATGGAAAATAGTAATATTTTATGAGAATTGAGTTTCAATGATAGATCACAATAATTAAAATCATAATAAATATTTTTATATTATTAAAAGTAATTTAAATGAATATTTTAGGCTAAAGATAGGTATGATTATACTAAAAGACTTTGATTGATTTTTAAATTATAATATTTTAAGTTTGAGAAAAAATTAAGTTGACTAATAAACTGAACGTTAAGATAGAATATCATGGAAAAAATTGAGATAAGTCAATTAGAAAAAAAAAATTTAGACAAGTTAACAACAAAGATGCATCACACCAAGTCAAAGATCGAGAAGAGACAACGTGTATGGAGAATAGTCAGACAGAATGGGTTGGGTCGAAGATTAAGGCAGGTTAAGTTTGACGGTGGAGACTGGTTGACCCAAAATGAATGTTCGGAGATTAAGACTAAAGGTCCAAAAAAACTAACATAAGTTGAAGGTCGAAATGGGTCGGCCTGAGCCAAAGGTAGGGATGGGCTGACCCGAGCCAAAGGTATGATAGAGGACTATCTCCTGAATAATAATTAGTATAGGAAATAAAATAAATTGTATTTTTCTTATCAAAGATTAACATCTTTGCGACAAATATTTCTTTTAAGGTTTCTTAGGTGCCTTAAATATTTATACCTATATATAGGGACACCAAATACACATGTAGACATTTTGGATGTCATAAATATGCATTTGTAATGTTGAGAGAGGATTCTTTTGGTTCTTGGTTTATAACTCTGATTTTTATCAAAGATTAACATCTTTGTGGCAAATATTTCTTTTAGGGTTTCTTAGGTGCCTTTAACATTTATACCTATATTGTGGTGTTTCCATCTTTGTCTTATGAACCTCCAGCAAAAATTTTTAAAAGTTGAGACGGACAGGCCAGATCATGAAAGAGATTGGTCTGTATATTTGAAACAGACCGATCATGACTACCACATAAGCGTTTATAAAAAGCTTGAAATTAAAAAGTCGACGATGATCAAAGATCAAATGAACTCTTAGAACAACTTTTATTGGCCATGTTGAAATAAATTATTTTGACTAATTTAATAATTATAATTAGTTATTAGTATAAATGATTATGATATCAAAAAATACTATGATTAACATTATTAGAAAAACAAATTTGAGCCTTCTCATGCATTATTTCTTCACTTTTTGGTATTTAACAAACGTGTGATCAATATCCAGCCACATTGTCATTAATATGACTGTCAACACCCAATTTCGTCCGGGTAAGTAAATATTTAAAAAATAATAAAAAATAAGAGAATGATAATTAATGGTGGGTAAAAAGGGAAAATAATAACTTTAATATCAAATACAATATTTTTGAAATGTTAGTTTAATATGGTAATAATTCGAATTAATATTCTGCTAATAATTATAAGCAATAACGAAAATAGTATATTAATATAATTTGTTGCATCAGTTGCTTTTATGATTTTCTGACAATAATGATAATCAATGTTTTGAATATTATTTAATTTTGTTTTCTGGAAACCATGACATTTCTTTCTTTTTTTACTAGAGCAATTCTTTCCCTATTTTGTTTTATTCACAATTAGAGCATTTCTTTCCCTATTTTGTTTTATTGTCAATTAATTCACAATTAAGGCAAGATTTCCATAATATTGCAATGTGTGTATATAAATACACACTCTGCCATAGAGAGGGGATCTGAAAAAAAAAAGATGGAGGAGATATCTTAAAAAAAAAATAGAGATAGCAAGAGTACTGAATAATATAGAGAAAAGTAAGTTCTCAGGTTGGAGGAACTCTGCCAAAAGAGATCATCAAAGAAGGAAAAAGCTAAAAAGGTATGTCATCTCTACACCATCATTTTCCTTTTTTATTGTACTCTCTGAAGTTTTCTTAAAGATTTTTTTTCTTTCTACACACAAATAATATTTTTTTAAAATCGTAATTTCTTTTTATAAGTATGTGTCAGCCTATGCCGGTTTCTTTCTTTTTTTTTCATCATTTTTCAAATAAATAAAAAATACAAAATCTCCAAAAACCAAAAAGAATGTCAATATTGTTTAAACCAAATCTTTTTTCATATTCATTGTTTTCAAAAACATCCAAATCAATCAATAATAATTTTCAAAACAAACTCACAAACTTTTTTCTACATAAAGAACTACGTGATCCCTGATTGTCCATTATAAATGGATGTACGTAGGACCAAGGTCAATTCTTGTCGGGTTCATAAAACAAAAAATATTTTTTTTTTGTTTCTTAATAATTTGTTTTATTTTATTTTATTATTTTTTTTAGGGAAAATTAAACATTTTTGCAAAACCACGTCAACTTTATATATTTAATTAAAGGTACTGCCTTTGGGCAGGCGCGATAGGGTGCTAACACCTTCCTTATGCGTAACCGATTCCCGAACCTGAAAATCTCTTTTTGCAGACCATGTCTTATTTTTTGGTTTTCCATAGTTTTTCCATATAAATTATGGTGGCGACTCCAAAACCTTTGTCCCAAACTCGTTTGTTTTTCGGGTTGCCGTCCCGTCGCGATCCCGGTTGCGACAATGACCATAAATAATCATTAAAAACTCATTTGCATTTCTTAATTTATAATACTTTGAATCAATTCTTTATTACTTAGAATCGATTATATTAACTTAGCAAAATTGAGAGTGGAATTATATGAATATAGAGGGGCACATCAAATTTTTTAACTTCAAGCCCTCCAATTCTCACCTTCTTCGCGGGTGATTGAAAAGTAGACAATTTCTGGGAGGGCAGGACGCCAATTTGTTTTTTATATGAATCAAACGAGATTTACTGCTTTTTTTCTTAATGATGTTTGAACGTCAAATTCGGCGGGGCTTCGACATTCATACAAGATGGTGGAGTGTGCCAGTTACTAAGCATGATTACACGATGTACGTCATCGTTTCATCTATAAATATAACTTGCATTTCACATAATCTCTTGCCTCTTGTTTCCGTATTGAACATATTAGGATTCATGTTTTTTATATCCTTGGCCTTTTCCTTTCCGTAGATTTTGAAACATGTTTATTCTTTAAATTGCAATTTGCTCGATTGAATTTCAAAGTGTCGCATTCAGGTCTCAGTTCATATGAAGGTGGCCTTTGAAATTCAAGTGAACAAAATGCTTTTTATAGTACAGAAATGATTAAGTTATCTTACTAAAACGGAAGTGCTTATGAAAAAGAAATATGGTTTACAATATGTTTAATGCTGAAACAATTTTGAGATCTAAAATAATTATATAAAATTGTTATTCAACTTCATCATTTAACTATGTATGAATCCTTTAAAAAAATAGTCTTGGAGTTGTCTTCTACCATTAGATTTCAGAGCTATTTGATTTCTTATGGTGGAAGCAACAGCAATACAAATTAAATTTATACAGTTGATGTTGAATTTTGAGTGCATTCGATGCAAAACATTGGAGTTGTGTCAAATATTTGTGATCAATGACGTCCTATATCCTAGAAATGTCTTTGTTTAGTCAGCAAGGAGTTCATATCAGAATCCGAAGAGATTTTTTACTTTTTCAGTGAATGATGTTTGAATGTCGAATTTGGTGGGGCTGTGACATTTATACAATGTGGCAGTTTCTAAGCATAATTACACGATGTACTCCTTTTATAATGATTTAATTTTCGTTAGCGGATCATCTAATTTTTTATCTTATTTTCTTTTTCATTTTTAATCATTCAATAACATGTCCGACTCTGTGGAGTACTTGGGACATTAGTGGTGTGTTGTTTCCAACGATGTTTTTCATGTCGTTTGTTAGGGGCTGGACGTCAATTAATTCTTATCTGAATCAAAAGAGATGTATTACTTTCCACTGAATGATGTTTGAACGTCCACTATGGCTGGGCTTTGAAGTTCCTATAGATGATGGACTGTGGCAGTTGCTAAGCATTATTCATGATATAATGTACGTCTATTTCTTATCCAGTCTGACGTCATCATTTCATCTATAAATATAGCTTATATTTCAGGTAATCCCTGCCCTCTTGTTTCTTTGTTGAACATATTAGGATTCATGGGTTTTATTTCCTTTGTGTTTTCTTTTCCTTAGATTTCGAAGCATATATGTTCCTCAAATTGCAATTTTCTCACTTGAATTTCAAAGTGGCACATTCAGGTCTCAGTTCATATTAAGGTGGCCTTTGAAATTCAAGGCAAAAAAATTCTTGTTATAGTACAAAAATGATTAAGTTATCTTACTGAAAGGGAAGTGCTTAGGTAAAAGAAATATGGTTCACAATATGTTTAATGCTGAAACAAATTTATGATCTAAAATAATTATATAAAGAAGATGTTCAACTTCATCATTCATCAATGTATGAATCGTTTTTAAAATTGTCTTGGAGTTGTCTTCTACCATTAGATTTCAGAGCTATTTGATTTCCTATGGTGGAAACAACTCCAAGACAAGTTAAATTTATAAAGTTGACGTCGAATATTGAGTGCATTCGATGCAAAGGCCTGGAGATCGACGTCTTTTTTTTTAGATCACCGACGTCCTATATCTTAAAGGATTTAAAAAATCCCCTTTTACAAAACACAACATCTAAAATGAAGACCAAAGATGATGGAAGATGATGGAAGCTCAGCCATGCTTAGAATGACCTGGATCTTGCAGACAAAGCTTCAAAAAACCCAGAACAGTATTGGTGCAGCAGACTGAAATCAGCAGTGTGAATGCAGCGGAAATTGAGTGTGATTGGTTGATGGTTGGTGTGTTTGAGTGGAATGAGTATGTGGGGGAACCTCACAGCTCAGAAGGCCTTCCTACAATGGAAGGAAGCTAGAGGAAAGGGAAGAGAAAGTAGAGAGAATAAATGACTCAAGAGCAATAGGGCTGGAAATTAAATTTAGCAGCATTTTACTAAGCTCCAAAGTGCTTTACATGGTGAAAGAGGTCTCTTATTTATAGGGAAATAAGAGCCTCAGATCTGAAATGAAATTCAAAATGAAATGACAATTAAACTGAAATGAATGGCTCCAATTTTGGTTTGGGCAGCAGCTCACACAGCTCATGTGAATTCTTGGGCAGCAAGTTTGAAAATGGAAAGCGCCAAATTCTATTTTGGTGGTTTTGGCCAGCAGCACACATGTAAAACACCTTTGTTTGATAGCTTGGGCAGCAAGGTTTTTCCCCAAGTCTCTATATTGGCAGCTGCTTTTTATTAATCCTACAAAGCAAGGAAAAATGTGCTTTTAATTATGGGAAAAAGAATCAATGTAAATTACCTTCCATAAAAGCAAAATGGTAGGTGATCCTTCTTCCTCTTGAATCCTCTTTGCCATGGCTCTAGTAAGAGGTTCAATGTGCGTCGTAGATGGTCTTCCATCAGACCCTCCCTCTTGAAATGGATCTGTCCTCAGATCTGATTCACCTTGTTGATCATTCCCTGTGAAAGGAATTAAATTGCAGATGTTAAAAGTATGACTGACACCATAACTTTCAGGGAGATCTAAGATGTATGCATTATCATTTATTCTTTTGACCACTTTGAATGGACCATCTCCTCTTGGACTAAGTTTGGATTTCCTTTGAGATGGAAATCTTTCCTTTCTCAAATGAAGCCAAACTAGGTCTCCTTCTTCAGAAACTATTTTCTTTCTCCCTTTGTTGTTGTATTCTGCATATTTTTGAGTTTGTTTTTCAATTTGGATTTTGACCTTCTCATGTAACTTCTTGATGAACTCTACTTTAGAATTACCTTCTTTATGAAAAAAAGAAGATGATTCTGGAAGAGGTAGTAAATCAAGAGGTGTGATAGGGTTAAAGCCATAAACAACCTCGAAAGGAGAAAAATTAGTAGTTTTGTGGACTACTCTATTATAAGCAAATTCAATGTGAGGTAGATGTTCATCCCAAGATTTGTTATTACCCCTTAATATTACCCTTAATATTGTAGATAAAGATCTATTTACTACTTTCGTTTGCCCATCAGTTTGTGGGTGACATGTAGTAGAAAATAGAAGTTTAGTTCCAAGCTTTTCCCATAAAGTTTTCCAAAAATGGCTTAGAAACTTCACATCTCTATCAGACACTATAGTTTTGGGTAAGCCATGCAATCTCACTATTTCCTTAAAGAAGAGTCTAGAGATATAGCTAGCATCATCTACTTTGTGGCAAGGTATAAAATGAGCCATTTTACTAAAACGATCTACTACCACAAATATAAAATCATACCCCCTTTGAGTTCTTGGCAATCCTAAGACAAAGTCCATGCTAAGGTCTTCCCAAGGGGTATTAGCTATAGGAAGAGGTGTATAGAGTCCATGAGGCATAATTTTGGACTTAGCTTGTAAACAAGATATACATTTAGAACAATGCCTTTGAACATCTATTCTCATGTGTGGCCAATAAAATTTACTTTTCAAAATATTTAGAGTTTTATCAACTCCATGATGACCCATGAGACCTCCTCCATGACTCTCTTTGATAATAAGTTTTCTAATGGATCCTTGGGGTATACAAAGTTTTCCTTTATTAAAAAGATACCCCTCAGAAAAATAGAATCCATCAAAAGGCTTCTTAAGACATGATGAATAAATAGATGCAAATGTTCCATCATTTTCATATAAATCTTTTGTCATCAAATCCTAATATTTGAGATCCTAGTGTTATTAACAATGCATGTCTTCTAGATAAAGCATCCGCAACAACATTAGTACTCCTCTTTTTGTGTTTGATGACATAGGGAAATTGCTCAAGATATTCCACCCACTTTGCATGCCTTTTGTTTAGCTTTGCTTGCCCTTTAATATACTTGAGAGATCCATGATCAATATGTATTATGAATTCTCTAGTTACCAAGTAATGCTCCCAAGTTTTTAAAGCTCTAATGAGGGCATACAATTCTGTTAGCAAAATGATCAAGATGAAGTTTTGATGATGTCCAAATCAAGTCAAGAGAAATCAAGATTCAAGATGTTATGAAGACTTATATTGTGATGGAAAGCTTTTGTAATAATTGCAGTTTAGTGTCTAAGACTTAGATCAGAAAAAGAAAAGTGTTTTGTAAAATTACTATAGTAAATCATTGCAACAAAACACTATAGTACTATTCACATGAATAGTAACACTATTCACGTGAATAGTGACGGTTAACGGTAAGAGTATCGCACTTAACACGGACGTTGGAGAAACTAGTCGTTGAAGAAACTAGCCGTTTATGACCATTGAAGAAACTAGCCGTTTATGACCGTTGGACAAACTAGCCGTTTATGGCCGTTGGACAAACTAGCCGTTTATGGCCGTTGGAGAAACTAGCCGTTAAGTTTGTCTTTTTGTAAATGGAAGAGCCTTTGGATGAGTCTATAAATAGACTCTCATTTTCTCTCAAGAAATATCCAGAGACACAGAAACTCTTCCCTTGTGCTCAAATACTCAGAAATTCTTGAGACTTGTGTGTTCTTGTTCGGCTTGTGAAACTCTTGTCTGTGGAGCTGGTGAAGTGTTGCTACGGTGACAGAGGAAATAGCCGGTTCATCCTTGGTGTGTCTAAGGAGGTGTTCGGAAGAGAATCATCCTTCGTGAAGTATTCGGAGGAGGTGTTCATCCTTTGTGAAGACTCAAAGGAGGTGTAGGTTCATCTCTTGTGGTATCAAGAGAGGTGGTTTCTAAACTCTTACAAATTGTTTCTTTGTGATTGTAATTTGTAATTGTTTTGTGATTAGTGAATTGTTTATCTTGTTTGAGATAAACGACTGGACGTAGGATTGGTAAGATCCGAACCAGGATAAAATCATCTGTGCAAATTTCTCTCAACCTTACTCTCGCTTTATTTGTCTTTATTATTTGTTTGGTAAGTTTATTTGAGTAGAAATTAAAAGGCACACGTTCGTATTAAAAACCTCTTGGTTTGTTATTCCACGCTAACCCTTCCGCTGCAGCCGCTCTGACAATTGGAAAAATGTTTAAAGCTTATTTTCCTATTTGTACTATTTGTGCTTATTCACTAATGCACTCTTTCTTCCATAAGTTGTGTTTTAAATACAGATTATTACCAAAAGCTTTAAATCAAGGAGTTTTTGATCATCATCAAAAAGGGGGAGATTGTTAGCAAAATGATCAAGATGAAGTTTTGATGATGTCCAAATCAAGTCAAGAGAAATCAAGATTCAAGATGTTATGAAGACTTATATTGTGATGGAAAGCTTTTGTAATAATTGCAGTTTAGTGTCTAAGACTTAGATTAGAAAAAGAAAAGTGTTTTGTAAAATTACTATAGTAAATCATTGCAACAAAACACTATAGTACTATTCACATGAATAGTAACACTATTCACGCGAATAGTGACGGTTAACGGTAAGAGTATCGCACTTAACACGGACGTTGGAGAAACTAGTCGTTGAAGAAACTAGCCGTTTATGACCATTGAAGAAACTAGCCGTTTATGACCGTTGGACAAACTAGCCGTTTATGGCCGTTGGACAAACTAGCCGTTTATGGCCGTTGGAGAAACTAGCCGTTAAGTTTGTCTTTTTGTAAATGGAAGAGCCTTTGGATGAGTCTATAAATAGACTCTCATTTTCTCTCAAGAAATATCCAGAGACACAGAAACTCTTCCCTTGTGCTCAAATACTCAGAAATTCTTGAGACTTGTGTGTTCTTGTTCGGCTTGTGAAACTCTTGTCTGTGGAGCTGGTGAAGTGCTGCTACGGTGACAGAGGAAATAGCCGGTTCATCCTTGGTGTGTCTAAGGAGGTGTTCGGAAGAGAATCATCCTTCGTGAAGTATTCGGAGGAGGTGTTCATCCTTTGTGAAGACTCAAAGGAGGTGTAGGTTCATCTCTTGTGGTATCAAGAGAGGTGGTTTCTAAACTCTTACAAATTGTTTCTTTGTGATTGTAATTTGTAATTGTTTTGTGATTAGTGAATTGTTTATCTTGTTTGAGATAAACGACTGGACGTAGGATTGGTAAGATCCGAACCAGGATAAAATCATCTGTGCAAATTTCTCTCAACCTTACTCTCGCTTTATTTGTCTTTATTATTTGTTTGGTAAGTTTATTTGAGTAGATATTAAAAGGCACACGTTCGTATTAAAAACCTCTTGGTTTGTTATTCCACGCTAACCCTTCCGCTGCAGCCGCTCTGACAATTGGTATCAGAGCTTGCTTTGATAGTCATTCAAATGGCAGGATCACATCAAACCTTTGCAGAGGGTGCTTCTATCAATAGACCACCACTATTCACAGGTGAAAATTACGCATTCTGGAAGGTCAGAATGCAAATTTTTATGGAATCTATTGATATAGATATTTGGGATGCTGTTGCATTTGGTCCTTTTGTTCCAACTAACAATATGCAGGAACCAAAGTCTCGTGACCAATGGACCATTGAAGAAAAGAGAAGATCTCAGAATGATGTAAAAGCCCGGAATATCATTGCATCAGCGTTGACTGTTGATGAGTTCTACAGGGTCTCTGTCTGCAAAAACGCTAAAGAAATGTGGGAAACTTTAAGAGTAACTCATGAAGGCGGAGATGAAATCAGGTGTGCTAAAACGAATACTTTAATCATGGAAGAGAATAGTTTAAGCTCTTCATCAAGCACAACATCAAGTATGGGTGATTCTGATGAGCAAGCATACATCTGTTTAGTAGTGAACGACGACACTGGAAGCCAAGTAAGTACCTCTAGCGATTCTGATGATTCTGATCATATTGATGAAGATGAATTACATGAAATTTATAGAGAATTATTGATAGAATCAGAAAAACTAGATCTTGCTCATAAGAAATTGAAAAAGGATTTTAAAGAATTACAAAAGAAATATGAAAAATCCTTAGAAGAAATAGAAACTTTAAATAGTAAAATTTCAAATGTAGAAAATGATACAAATATATCTGCTGAGTGTAAATTTTGTGATAAACATAAATTGAAAGTTGATAACATTGAAAAATCAATAGCAGATGAAAATAAAGAATTAAAATCAAATTTTAAAAATATTTTTGAAGAAAATAAAATTTTGAAAAATAAAATTTTATTTTATGAAAAAGGTAAATATACTAGTAGTGATGAATGTGCATCTTGTGTTAATTATAAGAAACTACTAGATGAAACAACCTCAGGAGAATGTAGTAAAAATAATGAAAATAAGGTTGTTAAAAATAAGTATGTTCCTAGAATTAAAAATAAACATAAAACCCGTAGAACTTGGGTAGAAAAAGGAACAACTTATAGGAACACAAACTTTGTATCATGCTTTTATTGTATGAAAAAGGGTCATACATCTAACAAATGTAAAATTAAGCATTATGGTGTTCCAAGTGGTAGATATATTTGGGTTGTAAAATGATTTCAAATTTTCAAACTAACCCAAAGGACCCATACAAAATAGTTGGGTGCCAAATGTTTCATATTTAAGAATATTTTTTAAAAATGTTTTTGTTTTAAATATTTGAAATAGAAGAATCTGTGCATGTTGTCTTTGATGAAATTGTGGACCTTGAGGTAAAACCTCTTGAGTCAGTTGAATTACATGCAGGCAATGACGAAGATTTGTAGAAGACAACAAATGAAGCAAATAATGATGACAATCCTCAAGATAAAGATCTAAACAATGTTTTATAAGATCTTTCTCCTAAAAATATTTGCTTTAAATATCCTATTGTGCATGTTTGAATGAATCTTTAAATTTGAAATATTTTTAGCTCATATGCATACATGCTTTTATTAAGGGGGAGTATTATCTTAGGGGGAGAACATCAACACAACTTTTTAATTATGATCAAAAAGGGGGAGAAAATGTTTAAAGCTTATTTGCCTATTTGTACTATTTGTGCTTATTCACTAATGCACTCTTTCTTCCATAAGTTGTGTTTTAAATACAGATTATTACCAAAAGCTTTAAATCAAGGAGTTTTTGATCATCATCAAAAAGGGGGAGATTGTTAGCAAAATGATCAAGATGAAGTTTTGATGATGTCCAAATCAAGTCAAGAGAAATCAAGATTCAAGATGTTATGAAGACTTATATTGTGATGGAAAGCTTTTGTAATAATTGCAGTTTAGTGTCTAAGACTTAGATCAGAAAAAGAAAAGTGTTTTGTAAAATTACTATAGTAAATCATTGCAACAAAACACTATAGTACTATTCACATGAATAGTAACACTATTCACGTGAATAGTGACGGTTAACGGTAAGAGTATCGCACTTAACACGGACGTTGGAGAAACTAGTCGTTGAAGAAACTAGCCGTTTATGACCATTGAAGAAACTAGCCGTTTATGACCGTTGGACAAACTAGCCGTTTATGGCCGTTGGACAAACTAGCCGTTTATGGCCGTTGGAGAAACTAGCCGTTAAGTTTGTCTTTTTGTAAATGGAAGAGCCTTTGGATGAGTCTATAAATAGACTCTCATTTTCTCTCAAGAAATATCCAGAGACACAGAAACTCTTCCCTTGTGCTCAAATACTCAGAAATTCTTGAGACTTGTGTGTTCTTGTTCGGCTTGTGAAACTCTTGTCTGTGGAGCTGGTGAAGTGCTGCTACGGTGACAGAGGAAATAGCCGGTTCATCCTTGGTGTGTCTAAGGAGGTGTTCGGAAGAGAATCATCCTTCGTGAAGTATTCGGAGGAGGTGTTCATCCTTTGTGAAGACTCAAAGGAGGTGTAGGTTCATCTCTTGTGGTATCAAGAGAGGTGGTTTCTAAACTCTTACAAATTGTTTCTTTGTGATTGTAATTTGTAATTGTTTTGTGATTAGTGAATTGTTTATCTTGTTTGAGATAAACGACTGGACGTAGGATTGGTAAGATCCGAACCAGGATAAAATCATCTGTGCAAATTTCTCTCAACCTTACTCTCGCTTTATTTGTCTTTATTATTTGTTTGGTAAGTTTATTTGAGTAGAAATTAAAAGGCACACGTTCGTATTAAAAACCTCTTGGTTTGTTATTCCACGCTAACCCTTCCGCTGCAGCCGCTCTGACAAATTCTTTGTCATAGGTAGGATAGTTCAAAGTTGCCCCACTAAGTTTTTCACTAAAATAAGCTATGGGGTGTCCTCCTTGTATTAGAACAGCTCCTATACCTACCCCAGATGCATCACATTCTAGTTCAAAGGCTTTGGAAAAATCATGCAAAACTAGAATAGGTGCATGTGTTAAGTTGTGCTTCAAAGTCTCAAAAGACAACTCTTGCTTATCACCCCAAAGAAAAGGTTTGTCTTTCTTGACTAGCTCATTTAAAGGAGCGACTATGGTGGAGAAGTCTTTCACAAATCTTCTATAAAAACTTGTTAATCCATGAAAACTTCTCACCTCTCCTACATTTTTGGGAGTTGGCCATTCTTGTATAGCCTTGATCTTCTCTGGATCAACATGTACACCTTCTTTTCCAACTTTGAATCCAAGGAAAATCACACTTTCTTGACAAAAAGTACATTTGTCAAAGTTGGCAAAGAGATGATATTCTCTAAGAAGAAGCAAGACTTTTCTGACATGGTTAAGATGTTCTTGAAGGCTTTGACTATAGATTAGGATATCATCAAAGTAGACCACTACAAACCTCCCTATGCATTCTCTAAGAACATGGTTCATTAACCTCATGAATGTACTTGGAGCATTGGTCAAGCCAAAAGGCATGACTAACCATTCATACAAACCAAACTTGGTCTTAAAAGTAGTTTTCCATTCATCTCCCTCTTGAATTCTTATTTGATGATATCCGCTTTTGAGATCAATTTTGGTAAAAATGTTTGCTCCATGTAATTCATCCAACATGTCATCTAATCTAGGAATGGGGTGTCTATATTTGACAGTTATATTGTTGATGGCCCTACAATCTGTACACATCCTCGAAGATCCATCCTTCTTAGGAACCAACAACACAGGCACAGCACAAGGACTTAAACTCTTTTGGATCCACCCTTTATTCAACAATTCATTGACTTGTTTCTCTATTTCTTTTGTTTCCATGGGATTGGTCCTATAGGCTGGCCTATTAGGAAGGCTGGCCCCAGGCACTAAATCTATTTGATGTTCTATTCCTCTCAAAGGTGGTAATCCACTTGGTACCTCTTTAGGAAATACATCATCAAATTCTTTTAAAAGTTTTTGCAACCCCTTTGGTAGAGAACCAAGTTCATGATTTATTGAAACAAGTGCCTCTTTGCAATAGAGAAGAAAATGAGGTTGTCCAAGAAAAAGATTTTTAGAAATGTTCAAAGTTTGAGGTTGGACAACTTCCTTATTTGAGGCATGGTTTAGGGTTTTCTCCTTTCCTTCTTTCCTACTTTTCTTTTCTTCATCCAACTTCTTTTTAAGAATTATTTGATCCTCTCTTACTTGTGAAGGTGTAAGAGGACACAAGATAATTTTCTTTCCCTTGTGTTGAATGGTGATTTTATTGGTGACTCCATCATGTAAAGCTTGCTTATCATATTGCCAAGGTCTTCCAAGTAATATGTGCCCAGCTTCCATTGGTACTATATCACAAACAATTTGATCTTCATATTTGCCAATGGAAATAGGTACTCTTACTTGTTCTTTAACTACTATTCCATCATCCTCTTTGATCCATTGAAGTTTGTAAGGTTAGGATGAGGAGTAATGGTTAAGCCAAGCTTCTCTACCATTCTAGAACTATAACAGTTACAACAAGAACCACTATCCACAATCATTGATCATGTCTTTTCCAAAACTTTGCATCTTGTGTGAAATAGGTTCTCTCTTTGTGACTATTCTAATTCTACATGTTTACTTTCCAGGAGTCTCCTTACCATAAGTAAGTCACCATCACAAGGTAAAGCTTCTTCTTCTTCAGAAGTGGATGTTTCAGACTCACTATATGGAGAACCCTCACTTTCACTCTCATGCTCAAGGATGTAAGTTGACCTTCTATTGCGGCACTCAGATGCATGGTGCCCTTTTTCCCCACATCTAAACCACTTAGTCTCCTTACTCTTATGATCTCTTGAAGGTTCTTTGACTTTTTCTTTTCCTCTCTCTCTCTCTAACTTCTTCATATCTTGGCTTGGTTAGACTACCCTCCCTCTTATACTCTTTCTTATGGTTAGAACTATGAGGGTAATCTTTCTTGGTGAAGCTTTTCCTCTTGAGTTGTTGCTCTACCCTCACACAAAGTTGGACTAATTCATTGAGATCATTGTAGGGTATAAGTTCAACCCTATCTCTTATGTCATAGTTGAGTCCACTTTGAAACCTAGCAATTGTTATCCTAGGTTCTTCTCTTATCCCAGCTCTCAACATGAGTAACTCCATTTTCTGTCTATATTCCTCAACACTCATGTTCCTTTGTTGGAGTTTGTGGAGCTTATCCATTAATTCCCTATCATAATAGGTTGGTACATGCCTTCTTCTCAAGGCAGTTCTCAACTCATTCCAATATCTGATGGGATGTAAGTGTCTTAGCCTATAATCCTTGACCAAGGCTGTCCACTAAATTAAGGCATAGCCTTGAAAGCTTAGAGAAGCCATGGTGACTCTCCTTTCATCATCTATTTGGTGGCACTCAAACAATTGCTCAACTTTCATTTCCCACTCTAGATATTCTTCCACATCATCCTTTCCATGAAAAGAAGGTAGATCAATTTTGGGCTCTCTTGGATGGTGTTCTCTCACTCTATGATGTCTTCTAGGAGGCATTTGGTAGTGGTCATCATTGTGATGACTACTATATTGCTCAAGCTCACTAGGAGAAGATGATGATTCTTCTCTTCTCCTATGGGAAGATCTCTCTTTTCTTTTGTCTTGATTATTCAAAAGTTGACTAATCATGTCTTTGAGCTCACTAATCTCTTTATCCCTTTGTTCAAATTTTTGTTGAAATTCCTCCCTTAAAGAACTCTCACTATTGGGTTTGATGCTACCTTGCACACTTGATTGACTCATTCTTGTCAAATGAAAAAGGTTTTTACAAGGTTTTCAAAATATTTGACAAGTAATGAATGAAAAGATTTTCACAATTTTTTCTTTGTTTTTGGTGAAAAACTTCTAAAGAGATTCTAAAGGTGAAAGATGTTTCTAAGTAGCCCCTAGGAAAAAGAGGTGAGTCACTAATGGACAAGCTTAAAAACCAAGTTCTTCCTTAGCCAGAGTTTCCTTAGAGTTATCTTTTACCTAAGTTTCTAATTAGAAATTCTTCAAATTCTTTTCAAATGTTATGAAATGAACCTATAACCAAAGAAAGGTTATCTAAATGCTATGCAATCCTATATATCACGGAGGCAAAAAAAAAATTAAGCAACAAAATTGGAGCTAAACGCCCCTAAGTGAAAGTGCAAGTGACACTTGGAGCCCCTTGACACACTTCCACACTAAAGAAAACGAAATTGGACTATTATAATGTTCAATTGTGAACTTGGAATTGCTTCAAGAGCATTTTCCCAAGTCACTTAACTCAAAACAACAAAAACAAACTGAAATACACTTTTCAAACAGCAAATTTCGTGATATAGACTTGAAATGAGGCCAGGAATTTAATGAAAACTTTGTCTTCTTGCTACTGCATAAAGCTAATTGAATTGGAGATGCAAGTTGCTGCTGTAACAGAATTTACAGCTTGCTGGACAGTGATGTTTAGCTGCTGTTGAGTCTTCTTTCTTGCTCCACTTTCAATGCTCAAACCACTTCCTAGGAGGCTACCAAAGTAGGAGAAGGATTCTGGTGCTGGATGCTCCAAACAGCTTGCACATACACTCCAAAAGTCAGTAAAATCACACCAATCAGTTTAAAAATCTGCACCAACTATGCTGCTGTTTGCACCAAACTATGCTGCTGTTTTAAAACTTAGGATGCCAAAAAAATAGACACAACAATTTGGAACAGCACACCAATGAAAGGTACACAAAAGGAACTTATCAAAGGCACTAGAATGGATGAAGAAAGCAAGAAAAACACAAGCACAGTTCAGAAATTCTTCCAATACAAACTGTTTGATAATTTTCAAAAGTGTTTGATAAAATGCCTCACTGAGTTTCAGCTTTGTTTTTCAAGACTTGTAATATGGATTGGTTGGTTCTAACAGCTTTTTAACACTTGATTCTTCTTGTTTTGATCATGTATTATCATTTTTAAACATTGAACCAGCTTTTTCACAATCCAACAATGTAATTTAAACCAGAATTACCAAAACAGTTGCTGGAAAAAATCAAAATCTGCACAAAAAAATGAACTAAAAATGGTGGTTTTGGAACCCAAAATGAGTAGCAGTGTTTCAGCAGCTTGGATGAATGTTTAAGCAACTTTTATTCATGATATTAAACATGTTTAAACTCTTAAACAGCTGAATTAATGCTTACTACTCAAATTCACTGGTCCACTTCCAATTTTAACTCAAAAATGATGGTTTAAATAATCAATCTGCATATAACTTCAATTTTGACCAAATGAACAGTATTAACAACTTTTAATCATCCATTTAGACTTGCTCAAGCTTTCCAAAAGCACAGAAACAACAGGATTCGAAAATCACCCTTGCTATAGCCAAATTATGCAGCAAAAACCATCAATTAACCAACCACTTTTAATTTTTCATGGATTCAAAAACTGGACAGCAAAGGAAATGACTCTAAGAAGTGTAAAAACACAGATCTAAGCTAGATTTAATGTGCTTAGCATGACCAAACTCAGATTAGACAATTCAAGGAAACTTAGCACGGTGAAAAGCTTGGATTAAAAACTGCAACAGTGGAATGCTATTAATTGTGAGCAACCAAGCTATGCAAATTGCATTTCATTGCTTGTAATGATCTGCTACACTTTTAGCATCATTCAATATCATCAACCAAATTTGTATGAAGCACTAGAATTAAAAAAAATCAACTGGAAAACAGATTCATGATTTAAAAACAGAATTGAAATTTTGCAGCAGAGTTCAACACAGATTTGAAATCAAAATGGATTTCTAGTGCTTTAGCTTGTATCACCAAGGCTAGAACAAATTATCATTGCCTTTATTGGTTGATATATAGTTTATCTAGCACTTGAACTCAAGCAAAACGAATTAAACCAGCAGAAAAGAATACCAAAGCAGTGACAGAAATTAAAACTGCAATATTCACTTGCACATGACCAAGACAACACTGAAATTGAAAATTAAAGCTGGAAATGACTCAAACAAAGAAAATTCACCGTTTAAAATGAAAGGACAACATCAACACACAAAGGAAACTCAAATTGAACTACTGGAAAAGTAATACACAGCAAAACAGAAATGAAAAACAGCACCTCTGGAGACAAAACAGAACACACTGATTTGGAAAACTGAAACAGAAATTAAATCACCATTGGAAGCAGAAAATGGAAGAGAAACTTAGCTCTGGTTTGCGTGGACAACCAAGGCTCTAGATACCACTTGATGCAAGCTCAGCCATGCTTAGAATGACCTGGATCTTGCAAACAAAGCTTCAAAAAAACCCAGAACAGTATTGGTGCAGCAGACTGAAATCAGCAGTGTGAATGCAGCGGAAATTGAGTGTGATTGGTTGATGGTTGGTGTGTTTGAGTGGAATGAGTATGTGGGGGAACCTCACTGATGAGTCAATATTTTCTTCACTTCACTTAGTTTATTGTACTAGAATTAATCAGGGAATTGTGCTTAATCGTCCGTTATTTTCCTATTTTTCCTAATTGTGCTTAATTCGATCAGAAATTCTTATTTTAACTAATTTGAATTATCTGAGCTTATTATTTTGCATTATTAATTATGGGAAAATTTTGGATATCTTTTTGGGACATTTGAAGGCTAAATGAGAAATGACAAATGAGCCCAATGTATTTCAGCCACTTCAATTTTCGCTGGTTGCTGTGTGAATTTTGTGTCAACTTGTTTGTCCTCGTTCGAATTCAATTCGTATCCGTTTTCCATTCAATTTTTTTTCATAGTTTCGTCTAGATGTCTAGTTTTATGTATAACTTTTACTTTGTTCAAATTCGTTCTGTACTGTTCCCAGTAATTTGTTTACTCTCCTATGTCAGCCTAGTACTACGTGAATGTTGTGTCAACTTGTGTGTCTTCGTTTGAGTTTAATTCTTATCCGTTTTGCATGCGGTTTTTTTTCATAGTTTCGTATGGATGTCTATTTTCATGTATAGTTTTTACTTTGTTCAAATTCGTTTTGTGCTGTTCCCAGTATTTATTTTACTGTCCTATGTCAGTCTAGTGATTACTATTTGAGTGACTTCTAATCTGTTTACATTGTTTGCTTATTGTTTGGTACTTGTGGTGGCTGGAATTGATCATTGGATGGTGCTAAGATCTTCCAACACTCTTAAGCAAGGTTGATTGGCACATCTACGTAGAAAAGAATTTTAAATCACCTTTGTTCAAAGACTCACGTCCATGGGAAGAGTTACAAATTGAAGTGCTGAATTAGTTGAAGTAAAAATAGCACACGGCCCTCCACACTTTTGCACGTCCATTTGATTTAAGAAAATGGAAGGAAGGCTTGCTACAAGAGTAAACAATTTTTGCTGGACAACACAAGGGAGCCACCAAGTAAAAGAATCTCACGGCACACTCATTTTGGAAATGGCTTGAAACACATGCAACATCACACGGCAATTTGGCAAGCACATGACCCCTCTTTTGTCTTATTTTGGCTAAATTATTTGAAGAAAGAATGAAGCCTTTATCCAAAGATGCAACTCACGGTTCTTCATTATTGGTTTCTTATCCATTTGAAATATACAAGTGTTGGAGAAAATTATATACAATATAGCCACTTGTTTCATTTTAGCTTAAGTCCAAGAGAATATTATTGAAAAAAGAAGCACATAGGGTGTTGAGTGGAGTGCCACGGCTGCAATTCATTGATTTCAAGTGAAGAAAATTATGAAGACATGGGACATGATGGGACAACCACTCACGGTTATTTCTATGAATCATGAGCAATGAATATTAAATGAGGCAAACTATCCCATCTAATTCTTCAAAAGTTATGAAGCATAATGGAGGGGCACATACAACATCTCAAGGTTTGGAAGATAGCAAGTTACATGGCTGGAAAATTCATTTGCCAAGCATTTATCAAAGCACATGTTTTGAAGTCAAAGTGGGAGCCACACGGTTTTATTGAGAGGATTTAGTTGATGGTTTCACGTTGGCCCATACGCATAAATCGTTTGGCAAGCAACATGGAATAAAAATGAGGGCCACCATTTGGGTCACATTCACTGTCAGGAGTAACTCTAAAATGCTGATAAATATTTTGTTGAAGTGTAAAAAGAACACGGTCCCACACTTGTGTACATCCATTATCCCTTGAATAAAAATGGGAGCCACTTGGAAGTTCACGGCTGCTGATTTGGAAGCCGGGAGAAGATGGAGATGGAAGGAGCTCACAGATCTGCACTTCCACATTCCAGCATCTAGCCAAAGCAAAGGAGAAGGAAATGGAGAGGAAGCCGTATGAGCAGTAGCAGCACCAACCAGCGACAACAAGCATGGGAGCTGTTACGGCCTCTAGTCCAGCAGCTTGGGAGGGAGTCACTCAAGGTCATCTGTCACGGAGGCAGCCAAGCTCCAGCAAGAGTTTGGAGATGCTGTCATGATCTGCACGGGAATGAGTTGTTTGAAGCATGCACACAACACATAGCTGTAAGCACGTAGAAAGCAGGCGCACATCCAGCTTTGCAAAGAACCCACGATCTCCACAGCTCACGCAGAGGATGCAACACGGTAGCAAGGGTCCAGAGCTTAAAGATGAGACTTTCACATTCAGCAGAGGAAGAGAAGATCTCGGACAGCTGCACCATAGTTAGCAGCTCCGTCCAGACGTCCATGCATCCAGCCTTCATCCAAGTGCAGCAGCTTCCATCCAGAAGAGTAGCTCACAGTCCAAAACACTTCCATGAAAGGGGCTGAAATGATGTACACAGTGATGCATTGAAGAAGGTATTCAAGCTAGTGCTATCATGAGTTGAAGAAGAATTGCAAAACATGTGATTGGCTGGAGCAAAGTTCACGGACCAGCAGCTTGAAGTGGGAACCCACGCGTGCAAACCATTTCGTGAAAAAGGAAGAAGGTCACGGGTTGGCAATTGAGACAAAAATCCAAAATGCTAAATTGAAGGAATTGGTTATAAAACCAGGAGCAGCAGCAGAGTTTGATTATTAGATTGACAAGATTTTAGGAGAGTTTTAGGAGTAGATTTTAGAGTGGATTTTAGGAGTAGTGTAGGAACTACCCACGTCTGGGAGGAGGCTACTGCCTCTTCCTCTTTCAGTTAACTCTCTGTATTTTCATTTTCCAAATAGTGCAACAGTGATTTATTTTCTGAAGAGTGTAGTGTGTTACTGTAATTTTTATTTTTACTGTCCAGGAATTTAATTTCTAAGTGTTGAATCTTTGCTAAATTTGATTTCCAATTAAGTGCTTTTAATTTTACTGTCTCTTTATTTTACCGTTTATTATTTTCTTCATCGTTAAATTTTGTCAATGTATTTTTCTGTTCATTTTATTTTCAAACGTTATTTTTGCGGTTTATTCTCTGTCAATGTATTTTCACTGATGTTTTTATTTCTACGTTTAATTTTACAGTTTTTGAATATTTACTGTTCCATTTTTACCGTTTAATTTTATTTACCGCATTCAAACAAAATCACAAAAACACCCCCCCCACTTCGTGTCAAATCTGAGACTGAACCATATAAATTGGTCCTTGAGAGACGACCTAGGAGTCACTTCCTAGTACTGTACTGCATTCTTATCTGCAAACAACTTTTGTGAGCGGTGCGACCCGCTTATCAAAAAATGGCGCCGTTGCCGGGGACCAACCAATGACGGTTTGGTTTTAGATTTTTGTTGTATAAAGTTTTGTTCTGTTAATATGTGTGTTTTGTGTGTTCTGTCTGTTGTATTTTTGTAGGAGACAACGACACCTTCAACAAATTTTGGCGGCGTTGTCACTTCAGATCCAGGTTTTTGTTTTAGATTTTTACTGTGTTAATATATATTGTGTATATATGTGTTTAATTGTGCTATGTTCTGTATTTAGTTGTTATTAAAAAAAAAAAAAAAATTTAAAATTAAAAAAAAAAAAAAAATTAATTAAAAATTTTTACTATTGATGTTCTGTCTTGTGTGTGCTTGTAGCATGTATAAATGTGTTGTGTTTTATCTGTTTCGTAATTTTTAGTATTTACTTTAACTTTTTTATTTTCCCATGTCTACCTATTTTAATTTTGTGAATAATGCTTATTCTGTGAATGCCTCTAATTATGATTCGCCTTCTGCGTGGTACAATGATTATAATTCTGCTGATTTTTATGTTGGGAATAATATGGCTCATCCTCCAATTTCTGAGAGCTCTCTTTGGGAGCCAGTTCCACAATACGAGAGTCAACAGTATGATACCGCTCAAATAGCTCCTCCTGCCCAAGTAGCTTTTCAGCCTTCTACTTCTGAACCTACATTGAAGGAGTTATTGGAGCAGATGACCATGCAGAACATTCAGTTTCAGAAAGGGAACATGCAGTTCAAGCAAGAGAGCATGGAAACTCAAGCTGCCATTCAGAAGCTGACTGATCAGATCGGGCAGATGGCCACTCAACACTTTCAAGATGATAGTGGCATCAACATAGAAGATGGGGAGCAAAGCTATGAGTTTACTACTACACCCACTTTCCTACCTTTCTATGATCCCACTCTTGCACCTGAGGAGACTGATGAATATTTTGAGGACCAGGCAGGTACAAGCAGCTATTTTGAACCAGGTAGACCACTTTCATTTTCCACCAACATACCTCAATTTGATGATTATGCTGTTGAGAGGTATGTTGATAATTATATTGTTGCTGAGCATGATTTTAATTTTCCCTCTATGCATGACGAGAATAATTTTGTGTTATCAGATCTGAATATTTGTTCTCCATGCACTGAACATGAATCTGAACCTGTTATAGATATTGTTTCTACATTTCAAACTGATTCATGTTATGAGGTTGTATCTAAGGCTCAGTATGATGAATTGGGATTGGGTGTTATACCTCTGCATGACATTTCTGTGGAACCAATTTGCACTAACCATACTGCAGGAGGTACGTATAAATTTGATGAGCAGACACCCACAATTGAAGACAGAGGTGCAAGCACCCAGAACGATTTCAACATCAACAGGCACCTATTGAATCTAGTCATCAACAATAATTGTTTGGATCCAGCCGTGGAAGACATTTCACTGCTTGATCAAATCTGGAGGATGAAGCAATTCTTCCTAAAAATTTCCGTCTTGGATCCTGAAGAAGACATCTCCCTACAAGTCCAAAATTGGCAACTGCCACCCTGACCAGGGGAGTTTTCTTTTTCTTTCTTCCCCGTTTTCATATTTTTAGTGCACTTGTCCTTTATCTGTTTAGTGTTTTAATTGATGATCTTATGCTTAGAAAACATTTAGGACAGTGTAATTTAAGTGTGGTCTCGGGAAGTTTCTGATTTTTGTTTTTCTTTTAAGTTTGTTTTTCCTTTTCTTTTTAGTTTTCGAATTATTATTTTTAAAAATAAAAAAAAAAAAAATTTAAAAAGAAAAAATTTTGTGATAAATTTTTTTTTATATAGCGTGCCAAATCTGTATTCTGATATGTATAATTATTATTTTTTCTTAGTTTTCACATTGTTATCCTTATAAAAAAAAAAAAAATTTCAAAAATTCAAAAAAAAAAAAAATTGTTTTGCGTATTCTTTTGATTTTATTTCGACCCTCAGTTTCTTACCAATAAAAATTTTTCACTTCAGATCTTATTTTTCCTTATTTTCCTTCACTGTAAATATAATTTCTTAGTTGTATGCATACAGATTATTGATTGAAAAATTTGACTAAGAAAGATTTCATTCGGTCATAAGAGCAAAAAAATTACAGTAATGGAAAATTGGAGATTTAACATATCTGAAAATGAAATTGCAGTAGATATATATGAAATTAAAAGATGTTCGGGGGTCGATCTGTAGTGATCGTTAATATTACAAACCAAATAAAAAAACAAAAACAACAAAAATATAAGTGTTCATATTACAGCCCATATTCTGGCCACACTCGGCCAATAAAAACATAAAAAAAAAAAACAAATAAATAAAACACTAAAACTGGAAGAATTCACGAGCTGGTTGTGGTGGTCTAAGGGAGAGCTCCGTTGAGGGAGCTCTGGTTCGAAAAGTCACGAGCGGAGGCTTTGGTGGAGGAATTTCTCGTTCATTTCTGTCGTCATCGATAATGATCGGAACTGGAAACAAATTCAGCAGCCTCGGTGCCCTCATTATCACCCAGTTGTTTTCTTTCAAACAAAAAATAAAAAATAAAAAAAATAAAAAAATAAAAAACATGTGTTAATAATAGAAGAGGAAGTGAAAAAAAAATTTCGATTGAGGTATGATGAGAGTTCTTACCGTACATGTATAGCGGCAGTTGTGAAAAGAGAGTGCCTGTGGGGTCTATCTCCGCTTGCCAGCGCCTGACCCGATTGCCATGGTTGTTAAACCAGCAGTGCACGTTGTATTCAGTGGCTTCGCCGAAGGTCCTTAGTCGAGACGCGATCTCGACGACTTGCGCTCGGCTTGGGTGTGTGACCCCATAGTTGTAGATTTTGGTCATCATCGTGATCTGATCATCTGTAGGACGCCATCGCTGACTAGTGTATCTCTCTGATTCCATCTCACTCGTCATCATTCCTCTTGAAATATTCTAAAACTTAATAACAAAAATATAAAAATAAAAAGAACAAAAACATAAAAAAAGAAAAACAAAACATAAAAAAAAAAGAAGCATAAAAAAAATTAGATTAGTTCTCTGTTTTCTTTATTTGTTCTTGTTTCCTTTTAGATTTATTTTGTCCAGTCTGTATTTGATGTTTCAGTTTTTGGTCTCAGATCTGTTTCACGGTCCTCGCAAAGGGTCCTAAACGGATCTATGTCCAGTTGTCCGGTTGTTCTTGTCCATATTGTTCTTGTATATTATGTTTATGTGTTTATTTAGTTTTTAAGTGGGGTACGTGGCGTTGTTCTACCCGATTGTCTCTGCAATACCTTCAATCGAAGGGAGATTAACGTCTGGTTTCCAGCCTATATACCCCTTAGTTTAAGACAGTGTGTTCTTGTTTTTGTTGTAGTTAAGAAAGAAAAATAAAAGGAGTAGAGAGCTTAAAGGAAGGCAGGAAAAAGCAAAATGAAAGATCTAAAAGCTTTAAAGAGAAGCAGAACATGGAAAGCATAGAAGGAAGAAATAGAGATCCAAGGTGCAGAGAACTTACCCGGAGTAGTAGGGCTTACAGAAGCTTGACACAGATCTCAGACGCTCCGAAGGCACGCAGACAGAGCTCCTCGCAGATCTCAGACTCTTCAGATGGCACGGTGGCAGAGGCTCCGCGCAGATCCAGACGCTCGAGAGAGTAGAGAGAGAAGAGAGCAGAGAAGAGAGCAGAGAGCAGATAGAAGAGAGAGTTGAGAGAGCAGAGGAGTAGAGAGAGAGTGAGGGATCAGAAATGGCGCTGGACGCGGAGGAGTGCCTCATTTATAGCCAGATTTCTTTCCACTGTAGCAACAGTTCCGGTCTTTGCCACCGAGACTGTTGCCACAGTACCGGTCATCTCCTTTTCCAAAAAAAAAAAAAAAAATTAATTAAAAAATAAAAAAATATAATAAAAATTATTAGCATCTACTGATGGGTGCTAGGTGTTTTAGACATCTGCTGATGGATGTCCCTGATAACATCTACTGATGGATGTTACTGAAAAATTTCTTCCCATTTTTCCTAACTTTGTATTGCACTTGTCTATATTATTTGACTGCTCTGAATTTGATCATCTGATGATTGTAACACACTGAGGACATTGTGTGATTTAAGTGTGGTCTACTGGGGAGAAATTTTGATTTTTCTGTTAGTCTCTCTTAGTTGTATTTTGTGTGTTAAATTTTTTGTTTTTGAGTGTTAAATTTTTTCTCTTTTAAGTTATTTTTATCCAGTTTTGTGTGCAATAAATTTTACATTTTTCTCTTGATTTCTGGATGATGTCTAAGTTGTAGATTTTTCCTTCACTTACTTACTACTTATAGATTGTAATCCTTGCTTTTCTTTGCTTGGAAAGATAATTATACGTTTGAGAGGTTGATTTGATTGTGACAAACACCCTGTGTGAGATTTGAGCCACTTAATGTTCTTTCTTATGTGAGATATGTATCTTGATTGCTTGCACATATGCCTTGGCTTGATTCTTTTTGATATACTTGATTGATATGCATGTTTTAGAAGTGATAAAGGCATTTTGTTCTTGAGCCTCTCTAGCCAAATAAGCCTACCTTGTTATTATCCTTTGATAACCCCTTTGAGCCTATACTGTATATATTTCTTTGTGTTGAAGCTCATACACTGATCCTAAGTGAAAAATAAATGATTACCTTAACCTTAGGAAAGTCTGGAGCTATAGAAGTATTTTGTGAATAAGTGTGGTCTCCTTGGGAATTCTGATGAATTGGCTAGTTGGTTCTTCATCATGTTTTGAAATGATAATTTATATCCTGTTGTGTGAAAAAAAAAAAAAAGAAAGAAAGAAGACAGGATAAAAAAAATGATGAGAAAAAAAAATTTGAAAAATAATTTTTGTGAATAATGGAGTCGAGAAGAGGATTGAATTAGAGGTTTGGGTGAGATTTCACTGTGTTTACATTTTTTCCTAGTGCACCTCTATTTCTTCTGAGCTATAGCTACTTATCCAAATTTATCCTCCCCTGTCCTTGGCCCCATTACAACCCAGTAAAGACCTTTTGATCTGAAGATGCATATGTTTTAAGTGTTGATATTAGAAGATTGCCAAGTCTGTTTGTGTTTGCTTTCTTGAATGCATTGAGTGACATTGATTTACCTTAAACACTTGAGAGAAACACTATGAGTGCATCTGTGAGGTTTTGTTATTTTCAAATCACCTCTTGAGCTGATGGATTTTTTCCATGTATTGAATTACTTGGAAGATTTCTATAAGTATCTGCTTTATTTGATTTGTGTTGGATAATTTCTACTTCTTTTATTTGTCCAATTTCTTGAGAACTCTGTAAATTTTGTTTTCTTGCGAGTTTTTATTTTTCTGTATGCTGCAATTGTGTCACGTCCTTTGATGTCGTATTCCCTGATTTGCGTCTTGATTTTGCCCAGGAGTGCAAAAGACTAAGTGTGGTCTATTTTGATGAGTCAATATTTTCTTCACTTCACTTAGTTTATTGTACTAGAATTAATCAGGGAATTGTGCTTAATCGTCCGTTATTTTCCTATTTTTCCTAATTGTGCTTAATTCGATCAGAAATTCTTATTTTAACTAATTTGAATTATCTGAGCTTATTATTTTGCATTATTAATTATGGGAAAATTTTGGATATCTTTTTGGGACATTTGAAGGCTAAATGAGAAATGACAAATGAGCCCAATGTATTTCAGCCACTTCAATTTTCGCTGGTTGCTGTGTGAATTTTGTGTCAACTTGTTTGTCCTCGTTCGAATTCAATTCGTATCCGTTTTCCATTCAATTTTTTTTCATAGTTTCGTCTAGATGTCTAGTTTTATGTATAACTTTTACTTTGTTCAAATTCGTTCTGTACTGTTCCCAGTAATTTGTTTACTCTCCTATGTCAGCCTAGTACTACGTGAATGTTGTGTCAACTTGTGTGTCTTCGTTTGAGTTTAATTCTTATCCGTTTTGCATGCGGTTTTTTTTCATAGTTTCGTATGGATGTCTATTTTCATGTATAGTTTTTACTTTGTTCAAATTCGTTTTGTGCTGTTCCCAGTATTTATTTTACTGTCCTATGTCAGTCTAGTGATTACTATTTGAGTGACTTCTAATCTGTTTACATTGTTTGCTTATTGTTTGGTACTTGTGGTGGCTGGAATTGATCATTGGATGGTGCTAAGATCTTCCAACACTCTTAAGCAAGGTTGATTGGCACATCTACGTAGAAAAGAATTTTAAATCACCTTTGTTCAAAGACTCACGTCCATGGGAAGAGTTACAAATTGAAGTGCTGAATTAGTTGAAGTAAAAATAGCACACGGCCCTCCACACTTTTGCACGTCCATTTGATTTAAGAAAATGGAAGGAAGGCTTGCTACAAGAGTAAACAATTTTTGCTGGACAACACAAGGGAGCCACCAAGTAAAAGAATCTCACGGCACACTCATTTTGGAAATGGCTTGAAACACATGCAACATCACACGGCAATTTGGCAAGCACATGACCCCTCTTTTGTCTTATTTTGGCTAAATTATTTGAAGAAAGAATGAAGCCTTTATCCAAAGATGCAACTCACGGTTCTTCATTATTGGTTTCTTATCCATTTGAAATATACAAGTGTTGGAGAAAATTATATACAATATAGCCACTTGTTTCATTTTAGCTTAAGTCCAAGAGAATATTATTGAAAAAAGAAGCACATAGGGTGTTGAGTGGAGTGCCACGGCTGCAATTCATTGATTTCAAGTGAAGAAAATTATGAAGACATGGGACATGATGGGACAACCACTCACGGTTATTTCTATGAATCATGAGCAATGAATATTAAATGAGGCAAACTATCCCATCTAATTCTTCAAAAGTTATGAAGCATAATGGAGGGGCACATACAACATCTCAAGGTTTGGAAGATAGCAAGTTACATGGCTGGAAAATTCATTTGCCAAGCATTTATCAAAGCACATGTTTTGAAGTCAAAGTGGGAGCCACACGGTTTTATTGAGAGGATTTAGTTGATGGTTTCACGTTGGCCCATACGCATAAATCGTTTGGCAAGCAACATGGAATAAAAATGAGGGCCACCATTTGGGTCACATTCACTGTCAGGAGTAACTCTAAAATGCTGATAAATATTTTGTTGAAGTGTAAAAAGAACACGGTCCCACACTTGTGTACATCCATTATCCCTTGAATAAAAATGGGAGCCACTTGGAAGTTCACGGCTGCTGATTTGGAAGCCGGGAGAAGATGGAGATGGAAGGAGCTCACAGATCTGCACTTCCACATTCCAGCATCTAGCCAAAGCAAAGGAGAAGGAAATGGAGAGGAAGCCGTATGAGCAGTAGCAGCACCAACCAGCGACAACAAGCATGGGAGCTGTTACGGCCTCTAGTCCAGCAGCTTGGGAGGGAGTCACTCAAGGTCATCTGTCACGGAGGCAGCCAAGCTCCAGCAAGAGTTTGGAGATGCTGTCATGATCTGCACGGGAATGAGTTGTTTGAAGCATGCACACAACACATAGCTGTAAGCACGTAGAAAGCAGGCGCACATCCAGCTTTGCAAAGAACCCACGATCTCCACAGCTCACGCAGAGGATGCAACACGGTAGCAAGGGTCCAGAGCTTAAAGATGAGACTTTCACATTCAGCAGAGGAAGAGAAGATCTCGGACAGCTGCACCATAGTTAGCAGCTCCGTCCAGACGTCCATGCATCCAGCCTTCATCCAAGTGCAGCAGCTTCCATCCAGAAGAGTAGCTCACAGTCCAAAACACTTCCATGAAAGGGGCTGAAATGATGTACACAGTGATGCATTGAAGAAGGTATTCAAGCTAGTGCTATCATGAGTTGAAGAAGAATTGCAAAACATGTGATTGGCTGGAGCAAAGTTCACGGACCAGCAGCTTGAAGTGGGAACCCACGCGTGCAAACCATTTCGTGAAAAAGGAAGAAGGTCACGGGTTGGCAATTGAGACAAAAATCCAAAATGCTAAATTGAAGGAATTGGTTATAAAACCAGGAGCAGCAGCAGAGTTTGATTATTAGATTGACAAGATTTTAGGAGAGTTTTAGGAGTAGATTTTAGAGTGGATTTTAGGAGTAGTGTAGGAACTACCCACGTCTGGGAGGAGGCTACTGCCTCTTCCTCTTTCAGTTAACTCTCTGTATTTTCATTTTCCAAATAGTGCAACAGTGATTTATTTTCTGAAGAGTGTAGTGTGTTACTGTAATTTTTATTTTTACTGTCCAGGAATTTAATTTCTAAGTGTTGAATCTTTGCTAAATTTGATTTCCAATTAAGTGCTTTTAATTTTACTGTCTCTTTATTTTACCGTTTATTATTTTCTTCATCGTTAAATTTTGTCAATGTATTTTTCTGTTCATTTTATTTTCAAACGTTATTTTTGCGGTTTATTCTCTGTCAATGTATTTTCACTGATGTTTTTATTTCTACGTTTAATTTTACAGTTTTTGAATATTTACTGTTCCATTTTTACCGTTTAATTTTATTTACCGCATTCAAACAAAATCACAAAAACACCCCCCCCCCACTTCGTGTCAAATCTGAGACTGAACCATATAAATTGGTCCTTGAGAGACGACCTAGGAGTCACTTCCTAGTACTGTACTGCATTCTTATCTGCAAACAACTTTTGTGAGCGGTGCGACCCGCTTATCACTCACAGCTCAGAAGGCCTTCCTACAATGGAAGGAAGCTAGAGGAAAGGGAAGAGAAAGTAGAGAGAATAAATGACTCAAGAGCAATAGGGCTGGAAATTAAATTCAGCAGCATTTTACTAAGCTCCAAAGTGCTTTACATGGTGAAAGAGGTCTCTTATTTATAGGGAAATAAGAGCCTCAGATCTGAAATGAAATTCAAAATGAAATGAAAATTAAACTGAAATGAATGGCTCCAATTTTGGTTTGGGCAGCAGCTCACACAGCTCATGTGAATTCTTGGGCAGCAAGTTTGAAAATGGAAAGCGCCAAATTCTATTTTGGTGGTTTTGGCCAGCAGCACACATGTAAAACACCTTTGTTTGATAGCTTGGGCAGCAAGGTTTTTCCCCAAGTCTCTATATTGGCAGCTGCTTTTTATTAATCCTACAAAGCAAGGAAAAATGTGCTTTTAATTATGGGAAAAAGAATCAATGTAAATTACCTTCCATAAAAGCAAAATGGTAGGTGATCCTTCTTCCTCTTGAATCCTCTTTTCCATGGCTCTAGTAAGAGGTCCAATGTGCGTCGTAGATGGTCTTCCATCAGAAGACATTATAACCAAAACCAGGAAGTAAAAAAAAAACAAGGAAAACAATGGAGAATGTTTTTGAAATTCATAACTGTTAAAATTTTCCTTTGGTTTTCCGCCAAGCTTTCATGGATAACAAATAAATGAATTCGGTTAGAGGAGAAATTGAAGGAAAACCAAAGGAAAAAGTTAACATGAATTTGTAAGTGTTAACTTTTTCCTGTGTTTTCCCCCTTTGCTTTCATGGTTAACAAAGAAATGTCTTTGTTTAGTAAAGGAAAAAAAGGAAACCACAAGAAAAAAGTTAACATGAATTTGATTACCGAAGTTATGTAGGATAGGTTTTCAAAAGGTCTACTTGAAATTCATAAGTGTTAAATTTTTCCTATGTTTTCCCCCTTCTCCTTCATGGTTAACAAACAAATGTCTTCGTTTAGTAAAGGAAAAAAAGGAAAACACAAGAAAAAAGTTAACATGAATTTGATTACCGAAGTTATGTAAGATAGGTTTTCAAAGGGTCTACTTGAAATTCATAAGTGTTAACATTTTCCTCTGTTTTTCCCCATGCCTTCATGGTTAAAAAATAAAATGTCTTCGTTTAGTGAAGGAAAAAAAGAAAAAAGTTAACATGAATTTGATTACCGAAGTTATGTAGAATAGGTTTTCAATGGGTATACTTGATTATCAACGTGAAGGGCATTGGAGTGGTTGGGACCATTAATTGTGTGGCCAGAATGTTTCATCAAATTCGCTGGTATTCGACGTTTTAATCTTCATCCAAAAGCCAAAGTTCGCACCATTTTTTATTATTTTTTCTTTTTTCTTTTAAACTCTCACTTTAACGTCCACGCCTCATAGATCTTCGACATATTTTTCGTCAGAAGCAGTTATTATCAGTATCCAGAGATTTTTTTACTTTTTCACTAAATGATGCTTGAACATCGATTCATAACAGCGAGATGGTCGAAACAGTGAAATCTCCTAAATTCTCGCTTTTCTATCTTTGCAAATCACCGCAAGCGAACACATTTCCTCTCGCAAATCCATCCGCGCTAAATGGCGTAAATAGTAAATTACCTTCATATGAACACATGCTAAGAGATTTGACGTAATATTTGAAACGAAGAGATCCACATCAAGTATTGATACCACTCGACGTGGATTGAATGAATTTATTTACAGCAATACCACTGGTTATTGTTAACGTTGGATGTTATGTTATTTGATGTTGAACGCGTGACGTTGCGCACACACACTGAATTTGAAAATTTTATGTATGCTAAGTTGTTTCTATATTGCACGAGTGACTTAAGATACTAAACCCTAATACTAGGAAAATTATCTGGTATCTAAATTCAAATGACTTCTTCATCACATCCTTCAAGAGACAGAGGAAAGGTTGTTGTGGCTGCAAGAAATGTTGATCTCTCCGGGTGGATTAGTATTGAGGAGACTCGTATAGAGTTTCTGAGGTGGACGAAGTTTAAACATATTGTTCCTCACAAATATCTGAACCTCAACTTATTTGAAAAAAAGGGATTTCACTTCCAAGAATGGATTGAAACTCAAGGTCTCTCTACACTTGTCCAGATGAAGGGTGATTGGTACCCTGACTTAAGGGAATTCTACAACAATATGAGAAACATAGATGGTGTCCTTCATTCTCGAGTAAAAGGAGTAAATGTTCACATTGATAATGATGTCTGGTTTCAAGCACTACAAGAAAAAGGTCATTTACATACAAATTATTGCATACGGATCTGAATCTGTATATAATAAAACTATTACATACGGGATATTATGTACGGATGTTAAAAAATAATCAAAAAGTTAACAATTTAACCCTAAGTGAAAACCTAATAGCCTGAGAATTAATTGAAAAGTTCTCGAGCCATTCCCAGCTTTCCCTCTCATCTCTTTTGCTCTGAGCTTTCCCTCTCATCTCTTTCGTTCTGAGCTTTCCCTCTCTTCTCTTTCCCTCTCGATCACAAACCATCGTCACGTGTTTTTCGTTAATGAGGTTTCGAGAAGGGGAATGGGATCGCGGTGTCGTTGAGGGCTCTCGTGCTCTGGTCTAACCGAGGGTTTGGATCGACGGCCGTTGCATAGTGCTACTAAAAGGATGACGAGAATAGGAGTGTGCGACACACGGCATGCTTGACACACAGGGTTGCAAGCCGAAGCGTGGAGTGTAGTGGGTGATGATAGGGAAGCCTGGAGCTGGGAGGAACCTCTTGCATGCTTGACACACAGGGTTTCTTCTCCTTCTTCATGCAAACAACAACAACAACCTCCTTTTTGCACCTTCCCAAGTTAACTACGGTGCCAACTCCATTGCTGTTAGGTCCCTCATCATTGTCGCACCTCTCCCGGCTGGCCAAGGTCATCGTCGGCGACATCGCTCACTGCCGTAGTCTCTAACCTAGGTTTTCATGTATCTAACCCTTATTTCTTCCTTTCTCGTCTGTTCCTATCATCTAGGTCTAATTTATCTAACACTTCTTTATTCCCATTGTTCCCTAAATCCCTAAATCCATAAGCTCTCCATTCAAACTCTTTTATCTGCTCATTCCCTAAATCCCTAAACAATTTTGGTGAGTTTTGCAGGTGGGATGCTGGCAATGCTCAACGAGCCCCATCTCTGGCTTAAGCTTAACGCGCACTCCAACCTCAACAAATTGGTCGACACCTTCTGGCCGAGATCTCCACTAGTCGGCCTAAGATGTGAGCATTCTCCTTTTTTCCTTCAATCTCTGCTTTTTGCAAATTTGGATTTGGGTTTTGCGTGTGCTTTTTGTTGACACTGGAGCTTCTCTGCTTAAGAGTGGAGACAATTTGTGTGCAGTTGTGATTTGCTTCCAGCACCAACCTCCTCGCAACTTGGTGGCCCCTTGGTCTAAAGTGCATTGGAGCTTCTCTGCTTAAGGTTTGAAGGAGTTGCAGAGTTTCCTTGAGAGCTTGGGTAATTGAGTTCCTTCAATTTTCTTCTTTTTGAGGATTAAAATTCATTTGTAATTGTAGGTGTAGTATGCTTGAGAGAAAACTTTGACTGTAACATATGCCATCTAGTCGACATTTAATTTAGTTCTTGGATGTTTAGAATCACTACCACTGTCCCTGCATCATTCTTGTTACATTTCTGCATAATCAGTACGTATGGTTATGTGATGCATTTCAATCTTGTTCTTTTTAATTGGACTATTACATGGTTCATATTAACTTTTATGTAAAACAGATTATTTTTGAATTAATTATAATAGGCTTCTAGAAATTGCTCATTTATTTTAAGTTTATACTAAACATATATTTTTAAAATTATAAAGTATATTATAGATTTAAGATAAAAAATTTAAATTATGATACATGGTTCTTTTAATAGTTGACAACTTAAAAAGACTACTAAAATTTACTTTAGAAATTAATATGCAGAGATGTATGAGTGTAAAGTGAAAAATATAATTAAAAAATGTAATTTAGAATGGTTGAAAGAATCCTGTTAACTAGTTGCAGCGTGGAATGTACTTCTAAATCAATGAGGAAGTTGTCAAGTGGTAATTCTTGGTTCTGTTTTTTGGTTAAGTAATTTTTTTTAAGTTACATTACATGACGTATATAATTTAAAATTGGAACTGCAGGTGGTGTTATGATTATGTCATTGGCATAATTTATATTAAGTTTGTATTGGCAGAGAGGAAGAGAAAAAAGAGATTGAATCATTTTGTTGGTTTGGTTTGAGAGTTAATGTGGAATGTAATTTGGCAAAGAGGAAAAGAAAAAAGAGATTGGGTCAAAATTGGGTGATTACTAGTATAAAAGTAAGGGTGATTACTCTCTACTTTTGAAATTTGTTTGCTTCTTTATTAGGCCCATCACCTTAATTTGATGTGAAAAGTAGTTATTGTCCATTAGCATGCTATATAAACTTGAGTGTTTTTTATTTAGCTTTGTATTGTTGGTTTGCAGGATCTTGTGGAACTGTGTATATCATGCTTTGTAGTATGGATTGGTATGTTCTTTCCTTTTCCTGAAATTTCTGTTTTAAATTTCATCTTCCTTAACATGTTTAAGTTTTTGTATACATTACACTATTGGTTATGTTGCAATTCAAATTACTATCATTTAAAGTCCTTTTTTAAAGTGTTCAATTGAAATTTACTTTGTGCATCAGACAAAAATATATTCATGTTTCTTTAGGGTGTTATGGTTAAGGTTTTCTCAAAGCAAGAATATTCAGATAATGTACCCATTATAGAAAGATAATGCCTACTCAAGTTCTTTGGCTTGATTCTTCACAACATTAGCAACCTCTATGGCTGATTGCTTTGATGGCTCATTTAGATGGACCAAAAATGTTATATTGTCATGCAACATTGTATTTGCATTTTATTAGAACGAACTATAATTATGCCTTTTCTTATCCCTTTGTTTTCAGATTGCCTTCAAACTTGAAAAAGGTCTTCCACCCAATAATTATATGTGCAACATTTGCAGAGCTATCAGCAATTGCTTTGGAGTTTCTTTCTAATTCAAGACTTGATTTTGTTTTAGGTGTAAATTATAGTTTAAGTTAATATTCAACTCTATATTATACAAGGACCTGTTTGTTTTAGATTTAAATTATTGTAAAAGTTAAATTTGAGTGTTATGAGATATTAATATTAAGTAGTTGTATTTATTTCTTTGAACTCTCTTTATAGAGTATTCAAATAAAATTTTCATGTTTTAATTATTTGATTTTCAACACAATTATATATTATAAATTCTTAACATTTATAATCTGATAGTAATTATTTAAAATTTTATGAGAAGTTTTAATGTGTAAAATTTTTAATATTAATTATATAACTATTAGAAAAAACCAATCTAATTAAATATGTTAAATACGTTATAAACAATAGATACATATGGACATACAAATAAATTTGCACTACAGGAAAACGGTTAATTTCCGAAGGAATAATACCGACGGCCTCTGAGGCCTTCGGTAAGATTGACTTACCGAAGGATGCACCGACGGTCATGTAAGTGGTTGATTACCGAAGGCTTTTTTTAAGTTTACCGAAGGCTTCATAGGTCGTCGGTATGGTGATCGACCTAATGAAATGAAAATTTGGGATTTCCCTCTCTATTCTCCCAATTTTTGTTTCCGCAGAACCTCTTCCCCAAATTTTTCTCTCTCACTTCAGAACTGTAATTGAAACCCTTTGTTGCTGCAATTGGTGTGTTGACGTTGGCATAGTGACGGTAAGGAGGTTGTGGTTGACGAAATTAATCGTTTCGAGGGGGCTGGTGGAGGGTGGTGGTTGGTGTTGCGACGTGTCGACGGTGTTGTGGCGACCTCATCTCTGAAGTTAAAGTAACTTGGTCGACGACCTTCGTTGGAGGGGCACTTTGGGCCTCTGTGGCTGTCGTGCTCTACAAAGGTTGCCATCGTCTAGGGCTACCTTGGTTGAGGTAAGTTGTGCGTTTAATCGTTCTGAGTTTAATTGTTCTTCAATCTGTTTGATGTTCTTGTGGCAATGAGGACACTGTGTTATGTTGTTTGTTGGAGAAAATTTTTTATTTTGTAATTGAAATGAGGGGCAATGCATTGGCCTATCGGTCAGAAGGTTCAAATAACCTTAGTCGTAGTTTAGGGAAAGTAAAAGCAACCGGTGAAGATTGAGTAGGTGAAGATTATAACTTAGTGGTTTGTGCTAATTTTTGTTGTGAAGAAGTGGGTTACACTTCACCAACACACCAATTTTCCAAGACAAAGGTCGAATGCTAACACAAACTCTGATTGCTCCAAGTCAATGTCTCAGTATTGGCTATCTTTTTCAGAAACTCAACCTTCAGTAGCTGAAGAATAACAGTTAGGCTCACAATGACAATGAACAACCTATTGCTACCAACTCCCTTTAATATGTTGTTGTTCTCCACTTCCCTTGCATTTAACTCATTGAACACTTGGCAGAGGACAAAACAATTGAAGATAATGGTGTTCTTCACCTTCTCAGTAACATGAAAGATTGATCTTCCCCTCAATTCTAGAACCAGTTGTACCATAACCTGGTACAATGCCTGGGAAATCAAGTTCCTCCACATAATTGTAGTTATCAGTGGCTCAACTCTACCTATAGGTGGCATCTTCATGAGATCATCAGTAGGTTCCTCGGTGTCTAAAGCCAAAGCTCTCCTTTTCCACTTCAGTGCCTTCTATTCCCTTAGAAAGTCCAATATCTAAATGTTTTAGAGCAGGTGCGTCATTTGTGGCATTACCTGTGATTGGCACCATAGTACCCTTCTGCTTTAAACATTGAACCATTAGAAGCTTGTTAAATGGAGATGATCTGACCATGACCCTGATTCTGTTAGTGTTATCCATTCTTTCCTCATGTACTGATATTGTCAAGTATTTCAGAATGAAGAGTGTTATAAAATCAATAAAATTTTTGGCTTTTAAAAGAATTTAAAAAACCAAAGTGCTTATTAACTAAGATAATTGATTATGTACTTTTAATTTGTCATTAATTATTTCAATTGTATGGTTGCAAAGCTTATGTTATTTTTAATTATTTAAAAGTGTTTATTACAAATGAAGTTTACTATTGATTGAATGGTTTAAAAGTATTGTTGAAGGAGGGTGGTTTCGGTGGTGGAGGAAGCACAGTTTGGATTGTGGAAGGAGTAGCAGTGTGAAAAGGTTGAGTTTAGTGTGTGGAAGTGAGGGACAAAGGGAACAAAGGGTGTTAATTTATAGAGGAAAAAACACAGAAGAGAGAGGAAGAGCAGAGAGTCACAGACACACAAAGGAAGAAAATAAAAACATAAATAAATAAGAAAAAGAGAGAGAGTGGGGGGGGGGGGGGACGTGCCCCTGTACCTTTCAATTTGCTTTTCTATTTTTTGAAGGTACTTTATTTGTTATTTGAACAATGAAATGTTGGTCAATATTCACATTTTCCACCAACTATACTTTGACATGATTGGTACATATATATTTATTCTAGATTATATACAAGTATGTTTAGATATCACTCTTGAACTTTATGTCCAATTGAACAGAAACAAATACATGGGAATTTGGTAAGAAAGTAATCTGCTTTAAGACAAAAGAAAACAAGGAAAAGCGTGTATGGGGAGGGTACAGTGGGAATAAAAGTGGTTGTAATGGGAGAGAAAAGGAGAGGAACAATAATGGGGCCTTTGAGTTTAGGGTCAGGAAAATGATTATGGAGTAGGCCGTCCCAAGATAATTAATGATGGTTTGGATTGGGTCCAAAACCAGCTTCAGCACCCTTCCTTACCCAGTCACCCCTATCATGAATTACTCTTGTTTTATTTATGCTTTGTTTATTCTATTTTGAGGTCTCCATAATTTAGAGTTTTGTTTGTGTAATTTTCATGTTTTGGGAAGTGTTGGCAGTAATCATTATTGTTGCCGTAATGATGAGAAATGATATGAGTGAGATGTCCAAAACCAAATCAGATTGCCTTAGGTCATGTGTTAATTTGCATGCTTAGTTTTTATATGGTTGAGAGAGTGCTTTAAGTTTTGAACAAAGTAAATGTGAAATGATTAAAAAGGTTCCAGAAAAGGTCAAAAAATAAAAGGATGGAGGGGTGTTAAGCATTGTGATTATACTAAATCAGGGTTGTTTTATTGGCACAGGCTCTGTTTCAGAATTTAGTGTTAGGTAATTAGTGGCACAGCTCCATCTTTCTCAAATTACTCTTTCCTCCTTAACACAATTCTCTACTTTCTCTGTTTAAATCACTTTCATATGCTTTTTATAGTTGTAATAATATGTCCAATATTTATTAAAAAGTAATATTGTAGATCCAATATTAAAATATAGTAGATTATTTAGAAGCAGTTGAGTTTGTGAAAAGGGAAGAGTAGGTGTCATTGTGGCAATGTGAGGATGGGTTGTTCAATAGGAAAATATCATATATGTTAAAGTGTTAGGCTATTTGGAATGACTGTACTTTCCTAAAATTGGATTCAATTATGTATGTACATTTAAAGGAGTTTTAAGATGAAATTCCATTTCATGTGTTAGGGTGAGCTTTTAAAGGAGTTTGAATTGTGGCCAGAAAGGGAGGACGAGAGTCTACGGAGAAGACTTAACTAGGAAAGGAAAGCAAAGGCAAAGGTATGGGGACCTAAACTTAAATTGCATGATTGAAATTTCATGAGTTTGAACCATAAGTTATGTTGGTTGAAGTTTTATGATACTGTAAACATTGAGGTTTGTCAAAGTTTGTTGTCAATGGTTTGAAACTGATTGCCATATATGTAAGATATATGTTTTGGTACTTTGATATGTGCATGATGAAGTTGACAAAATAAAGCATGTACAATGGCCTCTTCCATTGTTGTAATCAGTCAGAATTAGCCACATGAGACATCTTACCATGTTTGTAAGATCATAGAATGTGTAGGTTTAAGTTACCTTTTTTAGTTTAGTAATGTCTTGTACATCAAAGCAACTTGACTAGAATCAAAGCAAGTTGCCTTCAACAACTGAAGTGAATTTTGTTCCACTTCCAAAGTTTCTTCTACATTAAAAAAACTTTAGACTGTTTCCAAATCGGTTGTTTGAATACAACACAAAAGAAGGTTTAGGTTTAGATAACCCTTTGACTTGTAGGTTTTGCTAACAAGACAGACTCACCTGTCTAGCCATGCTAAATTTAAAGCAAGAAAGTTGCCAAGAGTTGAAAGACCACCAAGGACTCTTCCAAATAGTTGGACTTTTTAAAAGGCCTTTTATAACTTAAAATGAAAGTAAAAGAAATCTAACCTATGACAAATTAGTTTACTCAAAAACAAATTGAAAGAAAAGAAAAGGGATGTTACTGGTGTCTGCCGCTATGATTCTGTTTCTGGTTAAAATTCCTTGTGTATAGCAAGATGCATGTGATCCTAGCAGCATGGTTTTGGACCACCTAATCAAAGTCAATTCAACACTCCAATTCAGTGTAAACAGTTTTGTCTTTTAAAATCAGAAAGGTCTGTCTGTTTAAAAATTGTCCACATAACAGTCTTCGTTATTGCCAAAGATATGAGGCCAAGTTAGCCACACAATGCTCCAAAAAATTAGTGTTTTCTGTCCTGTATAATGCACTCAGATTAGGCAAAATGGATTTTTCAGCACTTGAAATATAGTGTAGAATTATGAATTGTTTTAGGGCATTCAGTCCACTAACAATTTTCTTTTCGATGATATACACTAATTCTCACCATCACTCAACTGTTTAGGTTCTATCTAAAAATTTGGCTATAGGAGTTGCCAATTTTGACACTTTTGCATTATTGATAACACACTTGAATTCTAAAATTCAGGTTCCTCTCCACTTCCTAAGATGCTACCTTGGTAGGGAAGGGTTGTCCAACTTCAGTGCTCCAATTACAGTTCACAACACCCTTGAAATCAACCAAAATAATCACCAAACAAATTAGTTAACTGCACCAGAATATACAACATAAATTGGTTTTCAAATTCAGCCTGAGGAAGCCAAAGATGTTTAAAGCAATGAAAAAGGGTGTACAAATGAAGGAGGCACACAATTAGACCTTAGGAATGGTTGTAGAACAAATTAGGAAAGCAAGAAAATTGAAATGCAGATTGAAACCAAGTTTTTTCGAAATTGTTTCATGAATTGCCTCAATGAAAATCAGTTTTGATGTTATTGATCTTTGATTACTCAAAAACCTTTTTAACACCTTGCATTAATTCTTTTGATAATTTATTTTCACATGAAAGCAATCAACTAGGTCTTGGTACAATCCATATTGCATTTGGATGACAAAATAGCAAATCAGTTTCTGTTTTTCAGTTGTGCACCAAAACAATTGACCCAAGATTGGTGGTTTTAAAACTGAATTCGTGGACACTTAATTCTAAGACTCTAGTAATACATTCAATAACTTTAATTCATGAATGGAAACTTGCCTATAACTCTAATCAGGTTCAAAAGCAAACTGTTTCGCATATTCACCCTTCTACTTCCCAATTTCAGTAAAAAATGAGGGTGGAATCTGCTATTTTACACATAGATGAATCCAACTTCAATTTGATTGTTGTAACAAGTTTAAAACAACATTTAGGACTTCTTATTACTTGTTACACAAACAATTGGATATTAGAACATTTTTTACTTGATATCATTTCAATGTTAGTTAGATCTACTTCCAGACTTTGGATGTTAGAACATCCTTTTGTTACATTGTTTTATATTTGAACTATAATTACATTATCTATACATTAATGGATGTTCTATGGATTAATTGATGTTCAATGGATATTGATAATTGATTGCCTTTGAGATGCACATTATGCATGTTTGTATGTGCTTGAAAACTGATATGCAGATCTGTTTGTAATTGAAATTTGATATACAGGTCTGGGTTGCACAAGAAATACCATTTCTCTGAAACCTTCTCTGCAATTTACCGAAGGCTTTTGCCCTTCGGTAAATGCCCACGCAAGGTCATTACCGAAGGCTTCTGCCCTTCGGTAAATACCCTCGTATGGTCATTACCGAAGGCTTTTGCCCTTCAGAAATTACCGAGGGCTTTTGCCCTTCGGTAATTACCGAAGGCTTTTGGCCCTCGGTAATTACCGAAGGCTACTGGCCCTCGGTAATTACCGAAGGCTCCTGGCCCTCGGTAATTACCGAAGGACAAAAGCCCTCGGTAATTGTTAGCGACAAGAGATTTACTGAAGGATTTTTGGTCGTCGATAAGCCTTCGGTAAACACCCTTTATCGACGGCTTATGGCATTTTCCGAGGGCTTTTGACCTTCGGTAATGCCCTACTTTTTTGTAGTGTTGTATGTAATTACATACGGATTTATCCGTATGTAATATCCGTATGTAAATTACATACGGATTTATCCGTATGTAATATCCGTATATAAATTATATACGAATTTATCCGTATGTAATATCCGTATGTAATATCCGTATGTAATTTATATACGGATTTTTCCGTATGTAACTTAGCTACGCCTTTTTTATATACGGATTTTTATCCGTATATAATTTGTATGTAAAATCATTTTATATATGGATTTTTGATGTTATATAGGGATTTTGGCGGTATGTAATAGTGATTTTTCTTGTAGTGAAGGTGCAGGATTAAAAGCCGAAGGGTTATTCTCTCACTTACGGTACTCATAAACAAACAAATGGCTGAAGAAAAAGGACGTGTATAGTAACTGGTTAAGGTTTCCTAGGAGCTACACAATTGAAAGATTATATATGCATGAGGTACTGAATAAAGAAGAAAAGATAATATTATTCTTGTTTGGGTGATTTTACCTGCTAGACCTGTACAAGACAGAATGACAACTGACAATGTTTTTATGTTGTATGCCATCAATAATGATGTTCCTACCAATTGGGTGGAAGTAATAAAAAATCATATGATTGATGTAGGAACCAAACCTGCACGATATCTATCATATGTTGTGTTTATCAGCAAAATCTTGACCTTTCAAGGTATGGATGTTAATGGTGAAAAGAAATGCTCTTGTAACTGCTCAAATGTGATAAATTGAAACACCTTGACTTTCATTGGCCTTGTGAAGACCACAAAGGGATGGTGCTTCAAGGATGAAGAGAATATGGTTCAAAGTTCTAGAAGCACACCTACACTAAAGGAAACCTATTTTGAAAGATTTGTTGTTGAAAAACTCAAGAGACTCGAACATAAGATAGACGCTCTGCATTTGAAAAAGAATAAAAATGATTCTCCAACTGAAGATTCAATGGAATTGTTCTGAATCATAATAGAGACTTAGAATTTTAGTATGGAGTTTGTTTTGTGTTTTTGTTCTGTGTTTGTTTTGGTTTATTATTTATTTTGTGTTTGTTTTGCTATTGACATTATATGCCACATCCTTTTTCTTCTAATCTGATTGTAATCACTTTGAATATGAATGAAATTGTACTACTTGAAACACAATTGAAATATGTTAACCTTTGTGCCTTGAAAGAGCTATGAGAAAAACAAAAAAATATGTTATCAGAGTGACAAGTTACAACTAAATTTTATAAGTGGAGGACTAGATCAAGGATCCGCAATTGTATTCAAACCATCAAGTAGATACGGCTTGTATACCTTTAGCCTTGTTGGACTTCTCAGATATTCCTTATAAATTTTCTTCTTGTTGGTCCATTGCTTGAGTTCAGAATTTCTTTCATCAGACATGAAGCCTTTTGCTTTGGGACCAGTAAAGCCATATTTCGTCATCAATTTTAATATCGATACCTTTTACCCGAGAGCATATAACACCATCAACAACCTTTAGATTGTGGTAGAAGACCTGCACCAGGTCAGGATAGCAATCACCGGTCATTTCTACAAATTTTGCAAGACCAACATCTACAAGCTAATCTTGAAAGAGAAACCCCTCTCTTCGGAGTAATTCTAGATCCAAGAACTTGTGAGGGACCACCTCGAAGATTTTTCTATAACATCCAAATTTGTATCGTTCTTTGTCATCACTGATCCACCCATTTGGACTAGCATTTCTTACAAAGTGTGCAACCTTCTTTCCACGCCGTGAAGATGAAAAAGCCATTTGAGAACAAGATTTAGACATTTATAGGAAGGGTTTAAGCATTTTTTTTTTTGACGATGATACATGATAGATTTAATCAAACTATATGACGGTTTATTTACCTACAGAAGTATTCCTTTTTAAACCTTGAAGTTTATTAACTTTTAAGTTCCCTGTTAAAGTTTGTCGTCGAATTCGATTTGTATACGACGTTCAACCCTCTAATCGCATAATAAAATGTCGAACCCTTTAGAAATTCGTCGCCCATCAAGTCAATCCTTATATTGTCAAAGTTCAACTTCAACCGCATAATAAAACGTCGAACCTTTAGAAATTTGTCGTTGTTGAAATTATTTTATTGGGATATATAAGATTGAAAATTTTAGTTGGGCCTAAAACTGATCAGATTTGATGCACAACTTTATAAATACTAGATTTGAAAACACACTTAGTGTTTTCTAAACTGAAGAGTTACAAACCCTAGAAATGGGAAAGATGTTCCATAATCTGATAAAAAATGACTTCTTCATCATCATCAAGAAGAAAATGGAAGGTTTCCTAGATTGCAAGAAATGTTAATCCTACAGGTTGGATTAGTGATGAAGACATTTGACGGAAGCTTTTTAGTCTAAAGAAGATTAAAATCGTGGTTTCTCACATATATTTGAAATTGGTGAGCGTGTTATACTCCAACATAAAGATGAGTGATGAAACATTTTGTAACATAGTCAAGGGGGTTGATATGAAGCTGATCAAAGAGGTTTGGATTGAGGGATTGTCGTTTTTCAATCGATCAGCAAAGAAGGCTTTCTCTTTCAAATTTGGATTGGTCATCAAGGACTTACTGAATTCACCATGATAAAAAATGATGATCATCAACAAGTTTGTGCCATATCTGAATCTTCGAGTGTGAACAAAACATTTTCGACAAAAGCTGAAGAAGATGAGTGTGCTAGATGGTTATGTGGTGAAAATAGATTGTATGTCAGAATCGCTCAAAAAGATACTTGGGACTCAAGTAAATTGATAGCTGACAGTCATTGGCAAAAGACTCTATGGATTGAAAAATCACCGATAAAAATGGAAAGGAAGGTGATGTGAACAACCAGAAAGGATCAACAATCATTCTGCACCAGAAGAATATGGATTTTTGTTATTTGATTTTAATTTTGTAATCAGTGTCTTCTTAAGCCATCTTTTGTTTTGCTAGTTGTAATCATCTTTTGAATATTAATAAAATTCTCTTTTGGCAATAACATTAGTCAATAATGATTGAATTGTTTAAATTGATTAAATCATTTGTATGATTTTAATTGAATCTTTTAATGTTAAATCAGTACATTGAATATAGCATTGCACTCTTTTTGTTTTTTTCTTCTTTTAGAACACCAACAATACGTCGTTGGTAAAGCTACATGACGTAATAACCCAAAGGTCGCTCCCTTTTTTTCTTTATCCCTTTTAAATTCATATAATGTCCAACTTTATACGGGAACACGTAGTTGGTTGGGTTTGATAAATGTTGTGTTAGAAACGAAGAGATCCATGTCATATACTGACACCACTCAACGTCCAAGTATATGGGAAAAGACTGTTGGCAGGGCATGATAAATGCTACGTTAAAACGAAGATTGTAATTGAACATTTTAATGTTACATCATTACATTGCATATACCATTGCGCTATTTTTTTTCTTTTAGAACATCAATAGTACATCTAATGGTAAAGCTACTTGAGGTAATATTAATAGAAAAAGTTTTGAAACAAAGAGGTTAACATATTATTGTCAGCCAGATTACTCCCTTTTTATTTCTTTTTCCTTTAAACCAACAATAAACGTCCATTTCTTGGGCATGTGACGTATTATTCGTTAACCAAACCCAAAGGTCACTCCCTTTTTTATTTATCCTTTTTAAATTCAAATAGAATGTCTAACTTTATATGGGAAAACGCAGTTGGTTGGGCTTGATAAATGTTGTGTTAGAAAAAAAGATAACCACGTCATATACTGACACCACTCAACGTCCAGGTATATGGGAAAAGACTGTCGGCAGGGCATGATAAATGCTACGTTAAAACGAAGATATACACGTCCAATATTGACACCACTCAACGTGCATGTTATTTGGAAAATACACAGGGACGTCATTTTTCCTTCAATATTCAATGTAAAGTTATTTGAAGGATTTCTAAAAGAAATCCATTATTACGTAGGTTCATAAATGGAAACGAAACAAAGGAAAAACATAATAACACTAAACATAGGAAAAAAATGAAAATCATACCATGAAAAGATCAGTAGGATTGTTAAAATGTAGAAGGATTTTTGTGAATGGAGGTTGTAGCGTTTTGAAAGGGTGCAAAATCCAAATCTTTCAACCTTTTTCTTTGTTTTTTTATCACTCTTTCAAGCTCTTCGTCATGACGCACTCTTTCAAGCTCTTCGCCATGACTAAGAATCAAACCACAAGGAAATTACTCACTTTGGTGAACTTGAAAGAGATGATAGCGAAACAGAGAAGAAAGTTAACAAATTGTTACGAGATATTTGGACGCCTACTATAGAGTCTGTTTTAAATTCATAAGTATTATAAATGAATGTTTACAGGATATCTAAGGCTCCAAAAAAAAGAATGATTGTTGGGAAAGACTTGATGTGGGGTGACCTTTGGCTTCAATTAAAAGGCAGTCTAAAGGCAAAGGTCGCTCCTTTTTTTTTCTTTTGCCTTTTAATTCTCATAGAACGTCGAACTCCAGGGGAATTCGACGTGAAAGGTGTGTGAGAATTCATTTTGTGCTGTTACCAGAGGTTTTGAATTGACTCTATAAATGTAATGCTTAACTCTGTACAATTGCATAGTTTGATCATTTTTTAATATAATCGCTCCTTTTTTATTTTTATCTTTCTTTTTTTTTTCCTTTTTAACCTCCAATAACACATCGATTTTGAAAATATTTGACGTCCTCTGTAGGGTTTATTTTTTAAATTTCTTGAAGGAGTTTATGAATTTTATGAATAGTAGTAGTAGCGTTTTGAAAGACCTTGGAGTTGTTACAACTTAACACAAAGAAACCTTGGAGTTGTTACAAGAAGTTTTATAAATGGATGTCTACATAAATAATTACTGTTGGAAAAGGCCTGATATGGGTCTGATATGGACTTCAATAATAAAAAGCAGTCTACTTAAATGATATGTGGGTGATGAATCAATATTTTGTTCACTTCACTTGGTTTATTGTGCTAGAATTAATTGGGGAATTATGCTTAAACGTCCAGTATTTTTCCATTTTACTAATTGTGCTTAATTTGATTGGAAATTCTTATTTTAATTAATTTGAGTTATCTGAGCTAATTAATTGCATTAGTAATTGCAGGAAAATTATGGAAATACAATTTGGAACATTTGGAAGAAAATTTATTTGCACACTGTGTTATTTACTTGGAAGAAGATGTGTTGCATTAATTTAATTTGTGTGTTAATCCGTAGAAGCTTAAGATGGAATATTTTTGTTGAATTTTTAGAAACAAAGCTTGGAATCCATATACACATTACACGACCAATTCATGCTAAAATTTGATGCAGCTAATGGAGTGTGACCGTGAAGCATAATGGAGGGGCACATGCAGGTGCATGTCACGGCTGAAACATAACTTAGTTGAGGGCCCTTGTTGATTGAAGGAATTTTTAAAAAAAAGAAGTTGTTGGAACCACACACACCATACGACTTCTAACAAAAGAAAAAAAAGAGGGACCACACTTATTGAAGAGAGGCCACATGGAAGCAAGCACACGGCCTAGGGCCCATGAAGAAGCCAATTTGGAAAAGCAATCAGCAAAGTTGGAATTTAAAGTGGGAGCCACCATTTAGCATGGAGAATTTTGTTTTCTTTGACTGAAGTAAGGTAAACCCGTGAAGCTGCATGGAGGAAGTATAGCTCACAAGTTTCTTTGAGTCATGGCAGCGTGAATGATGATGGCAGCAAGGAAAAGCACACGTCCAACCACCAAGAGGGAGAGAGTGTTGTCACGGTAATGGAGTGTAAGCAAGCAAAGTGCAGCTCATGGAAGACTCATGGCTGGAAGAAGCATGCAAAATGTCCAGCAAACAATGAGAGCTGCACCGTGAAGAGGTAAGGAACAACGTCCAAGCATGGAGAATTCTTTTGGAGATTCACGGAACAGCAGCTCCCGATCCAGTTTCAGCAAAGCCTTGATGTTCCTGCAAGAAAAGAAGGTCCACGGTTACTACAAGTGTACACGACAAAAGTGATTAGTTTTGCAGGAAAGTGAAACACATTTAGGAAATGGAATATTTTATTTGGGAGAATGGAGAGTTTTTTTTTTTTTTTGTCTTCTTTTGACAAATTGATGGGGCATTAAGAAAGGGAGATGCACGTATTCATCTTCTCTTTAACTTGAGAAAAGTGGAGGGCCCTTTGGTTTTAATTTACACTGTGGAAGCACAAAAAGGGAGAGAGGATTTTGGCTATAAAGGAGGAAGAGTCGTGAGTAAGAAGGGGGGGAATAATTCCAGCACAAAGCTGGACAGAGAAGGGGAACGAGAAAGGAGGTGCTGGAATAGAAGGATGCACTGTGTGAAAGGTTACGGTTGATGCACCAATTGATGTAATGTTGAATTTCCAATTTAGTTTTCTCATCTTCTTTGTAATAAACTCATCTACAATTTTAATTCAATGTATTTACTGTTTCTGAAATTTAATTTCTGCTTTACTGTTTCTATTTTACTGCTGTAATTTAATTTCTGCTGTATTTTAATTTCTGTATTACATTTTTTATGCAATTTAATTTCTGCTGCTGTTTATCTTTTGCATGTTCATTAATTCTGTTCTCTGTATTTTACTGCAGTAATTTTGAATTTGTTTTTACTGTTTTTGAAATTTACTGTTTTTCTGTATTTCCTGTTTTCTGTATTTTTATTTTCTGTATTTTACTTTTACTGCTTTACTGATTTTGAAATTCTGTATTCACTGTTTTTACTGTTATTGTTTACTGCTGTCATTTCATATTTTTGTTTTTGATGTTTTACTGTTTTTACTATTTTCTGTATTTTCTATTTTTCTGTATTTTCGTTTTTACTGTTCCAGATTTGTTTTCACTGTTCCATGTTACTGTATTTTCGTTTTTACTGTTTTCTAAAATTTACTGTTTTCTATTTTTACTATTTCTGTATTTAATAATTTCTGTATTTTCTATTTTTCTGTATTTTCGTTTTTACTGTTTCAGATTTATTTTTACTGTTTTATGTTGCTGTAATTTCATAATTACTGTTTTAAATTTCGTTTTATTGTTTTTAAATTTTGTTTTACTGTTTTGAATTTTATTTTAATAATTTCAATTTCCGCACACAAAAATCATAAACCCCCCCTTTCGTGTGTAAAAAATCAGAGACTGAACCGCCACAATATTGGTCCTTGAGAGACGACCTAGGAGTCACATCCTAGAAAATATACTGCATTCTTTATCTGTATCAAATTTGTATGACCGCGACAGTCGTACCAAATTTTGGCGCCGCTGCCGGGGACCAATGACGGTTTGGTTTTAGATTTTTGTTGTATAAAGTTTTGTTCTGTTAATATGTTTGTTTTGTGTGTTTTGTCTTGTATATTTTTGTAGGCGACAACGACACCTTCAGCAAATTTTGGCGGCGTTGTCACTTCAGTTCCAGGTTCTTGTTTTAGATTTTTGTTGTGTTTTTCGATTATGTTGTGTTAATATATGTTTTGTCTTTTATATTTTTATTGTGCTATGTTCTGTATTTAGTTGTTATTAAAAAAAAATAAAAAAAAATTAATTAAAAATTTTTACTATTGATGTTCTGTCTTGTGTGTGCTTGTAGCATGTATAAATGTGTTTTGTTTTATCTGATTCGTAATTTTTAGTTTTTAGTTTTTACTTTTTATTTTTCCATGTCTACCTATTTTAATGTTGTGAATAATGCTTATTCTGCCAATGTCTGTGATTATGATTCTTATTCTGCATATTACTTTGATTTTAAATCTGCTGATTTTTATGATGAGAACAATATGTTCCATCATCCAATTTCTGAGAGCTCTCTTTGGGAGCCAGTTCAGCAATATCAGAGTCAGCAGTATAATGCTTCTGCCCAAACAACTCTTCAGCCTTCAACTTCTGAACCTACATTGAAGGAGTTACTAGAGCAGATGACAATGCAGAACATTCAGTTTCAGAAAGGGAACATGCAATTCAAGCAAGAGAGCATGGAGTTCCAGCAGGAAACTCAATCTGCCATTCAGAATCTGACTGATCAGATCAGGCAGATGGCCACTCTTGCACCTGAGGAGACTGATGAATATTTTGAGGACCAGGCAGGTACAAGCAGCTATTTTGAACCAGGTAGACCACTTTCATTTTCCACCAACATACCTCAATTTGATGATTATGCTGTTGAGAGGTATGTTGATAATTATATTGTTGCTGAGCATGATTTTAATTTTCCCTCTATGCATGACGAGAATAATTTTGTGTTATCAGATCTGAATATTTGTTCTCCATGCACTGAACATGAATCTGAACCTGTTATAGATATTGTTTCTATATTTGAAACGGATTCATGTTATGAGGTTGTATCTAAGGCTCGGTATGATGAATTGGGATTGGGTGTTATACCTCTGCATGATATTTCTGTGGAACCATTTTGCACTAACCATATTGCAGGAGGTACATATAAATTTGATCAGCATGCACCCACGCTGGAAGACAAAGGTGCCAGTACATACAGCAGTTCGAAGATCAAAAGGCACCTACTGAATCTGCTCAGTGACAATATTTGCTGCTTAGATCCGGCGGTGGAGGATATTTCCCTGCTTGATCAGATTTGGAGGATGAAGCAATTCTTCCTAAAAATTTCCGTCTTGGATCCTGAAGAAGACATCTCCCTACAAGTCCAAAATTGGCAACTGCCACCCTGACCAGGGGAGTTTTCTTTTTCTTTCTTCCCCGTTTTCATATTTTTAGTGCACTTGTCCTTTATCTGTTTAGTGTTTTAATTGATGATCTTATGCTTAGAAAACATTTAGGACAGTGTAGTTTAAGTGTGGTCTCGGGAAGTTTCTGATTTTTTGTTTTTCTTTTAAGTTTGTTTTTCCTTTTCTTTTTAGTTTTCGAATTATTATTTTTTTTTTTAAAAAAAAAAACAATTTAAAAAAATGTGTTCTGTGTTTTATTTGCTTCGTGATTTTTAGTGTTTGTACTAAAAAAGAAAAAAAATTCGAAAAAAAAAATAAAAATAAAAATAAAAATAAAAATAAAAATTTGTGTTGTGTTTTAAGTATGTTATTTTGTTAATGTATGTTTTGTAAATATATGTTTTGTCTGCTGTTTTTGACATTTGTGTTCTATCTGCTTTGATATTTTGTGTTCGTTATTTGGTATTTTGTTTCGTTAATATGTGTTTTGTTTTTATTTATTTATTTAGTTTTTGTTAAAACATAAATAATCGTAAGAGCAGAATTTGCAAATAAAGGGCAGAGAGGTGAAACTATCTGAGTGCATTTATTGTAACTTACCAAGTTCGCAGAAAACATTCTGTCTTACATTGATTATTAAAATAAAATACATAAAAACATAAATAAAGTTGGTCGATCATGTCTGATCGTTAATATTACACACCATAATAAATAAAAACAAAAACAACATAAAAAAAAAACATAAAAAAATTAAAAACATAATAATTTAAGTGTCCTTATTACAGTACTTGTCCTTAATTCTGGCCACACTCGGCCAACAAAAACATAAAAAAAAAAAAAAAAAAAAAAAAAACATAAAACTTTAAAAATGAAAGAACTCTCGAGCTGGTTGTGGTGGTCTAAGGGAGAGCTCCGTTGAGGGAGCTCTAGTTCGAAAAGTCACGAGCGGAGGCTTTGGTGGAGGAATTTCTCGTTCATTTTTGTCGTCATCGATAATGATCGGAACTGGAAACAAATTCAGCAGCCTCGGTGCCCTCATTATCACCCAGTTGTTTTCTTTCAAACAAAAAAAAAATAAAAAATAAAAAAATAAAAAAATAAAAAACATGTGTTAATAATAGAAGAGGAAGTGAAAAAAAAAAAATTTTTTTGAGGTATGATGAGAGTTCTTACCGTACATGTACAGCGGCAGTTGTGAAAAGAGAGTGCCAGTAGGGTCTATCTCCGCTTGCCAGCGCTTGACCCGATTGCCGTGGTTGTTGAACCAGCAGTGTACGTTGTATTCAGTGGCTTCGCCGAAAACCCTTAGTCGAGACGCGATCTCGACGACTTGCGCTCGGCTTGGGTGTGTGACCCCATAGTTGAATATTTTGGTCATCATCGTGATCTGATCGTCGGTTGGACGCCACCGTTGACTGGTATATCTCTCTGATTCTGTATCACTCATCCTTCCTCTCGTAATATACAAATACTTAATAAATAAAAAAAATATATATAAAAATAAAAAGAACAAAAACATAAAAAAAGAAAAAAATAAACATAAAAAAATAATAAAAAGAACTAAAAAAAGAGAAGCATAAAAAATTTAGATTAGTTCTGTGTTTTCTTTATTTGTTCTTGTTTCCCGTTAAATTTATTTTGTCCTGTCAGTCTTTGATATTTCTGTGTTTGGTCTCAGATCTGTTTCACGGTCCTTGCAAAAGGGTCCTAAACGGATCTACGTCCAGTTGTCCGGTTGTTCTTGTCCATATTGTTCTTGTATATTATGTTTATGTGTTTATTTAGTTTTAAGTGGGGTACGTGGCGTTGTTCTACCCGATTGTCTCTGCAATACCTTCAATCGAAGGGAGATTAACGTCTGGTTTCCAGCCTATATACCCCTTAAGTTTTTAGACAGTTGTGTTTTATGTGTTTTAAGTGTTTAGCAGGTGAAAAAGACAGCAGAATAAGCAGAATGACAGGAAAGAAGAAAAATAAAGCAGTAAAGGACGGAAAGAAAGTAAAGCAAGCAGAAAGAAAAAGGGAAAGAAAGGCAGATCCAGGAGCAGAGGACTTACCTGGAGTAGTAGGCTTGCAGAGGCTCCTCGCGGATCTCACTCAGACTCTTCAGAAGACGCAGAGACAGAGCTTCCTCACAGATCCAGACGCTCAGGAGAGAGTTGAGAGAGAGAGGAGAGCGTAGAGAGAGAAGAGAGGAGTAGAGGCAGGCTGAGAGATCAGAAATGTCACTCGAGGCTGAGGAGGACCCTTTTATAGCCTAAATTTCTGCCACTGTAACAACAGTCCCGGTCATTGCCACCGAGACTGTTGTCACAGTACCGGTCTCCTTTTTCAGAAAAAAAAAAAAAAAAAAAAAAAAAATAAATAAATAATAATAATAAAAAAAAATTAATTATTAGCATCTACTGATGGGTGCTAGGTGTTTAAGACATCTGCTGATGGATGTCCCTGATAACATCTGCTGATGGATGTTACTGAAAAATTTCTTCCCATTTTTCCTAACATTTTATTGCACTTGTCTATATTATTTGACTGCTCTGAAGTTAATCATCTGATGATTGTAACACACTGAGGACATTGTGTGATTTAAGTGTGGTCTACTGGGAAGAAATTCTGATTTTTCTGATTTTTCTGTTAGATTGTATTTTGTGTGTTAAATTTTTTGTTTTTTTAGTGTTAAATTTTTTCTCTTTTAAGTTTTGTGTGCAATAAATTTTACATTTTTCTCTTGATTTCTGGATGATGTCTAAGTTGTAGGTTTTTCCTCCACTTCATTGATACTTAGTTTGAAATCCTTGTTTTTCTCTGCTTGGAAAGATGATTATGCGTTTGAGAGGTTGATTTGATTGTGACGAATACCCTGTGTGAGATTTGAGCCACTTAATGTTCTTTCTTATGTGAGATATGTATCTTGATTGCTTGCACATATGCCTTGGCTTGATTCTTTTTGATATACTTGATTGATATGCATGTTTTAGAAGTGATAAAGGCATTTTATTCTTGAGCCTCTTTAGCCAAATAAGCCTACCCTGTTATTATCCTTTGATAACCCCTTTGAGCCTATACTTTCCCCATTTCTTTGTGTTGAAGCTCATACATTGACCCTAAGTGAAAAATAATGATTACCTTAACCTTAGGAAAGTCTGGAGCTATATAAGTGTTTTATAAAAAAGTGTGGTCTTCTTGGGAATTCTGATGAAATTGGCTAGTTGGTTCCTCATCATGTTTTGAAATGGTAATTTATATCCTGTTGTGTGATAAAGAAAAAAAGAGAGACATGATGAAAAAAAAAATGATGAGAAAAATGAAAAATAATTTTGTAAACAATGGAGTCGAGAAGAGGATTGAATTAGAGGTTTGGGTGAGATTTGACTGTATTTACTCTTGTTCCCCATTTGTCCTCTATTTCTTCTGAGCTATAGCTACTTATCCAAATTTATCCTCCCCTGTCCTTGGCCCCATTACAATCCTGAAAGACCTTTTGATCTGAACATGTATATGTTTTAAGTGTTGATTTTAGAAGATTGCCAAGTCTACTTGTGTTTGCTTTCTTGAGTGCATTGAGTTGAAATGTTTACTATAGACACTTGAGAGAAACACTGTGAGTGCATCTGTGAGGTTTTGTTATTTTCAAATCACCTCTTGAGCTGATTAATCATTTTCCTATGTATTGAATTGCTTTGATGATTTCTGTAAGTATGTGCTTTTCTTGATTTTGTGTTGGAAAATTTCTACTTCTTTCATTGGTCCATAATTCTTGAGAACTGTGTAAATTCTGTTTATTTTTCTCGTTAGTCGTTGTTTTCTGTGTGCTGAGTTTGTGTCACCATTCCTGAAAGTCCTTTGAACTATTCCCTGATTTGCATCTTAATTTTGCCCAGGAGTGCAAAAGACTAAGTGTGGTCTATTTTGATGAATCAATATTTTGTTCACTTCACTTGGTTTATTGTGCTAGAATTAATTGGGGAATTATGCTTAAACGTCCAGTATTTTTCCATTTTACTAATTGTGCTTAATTTGATTGGAAATTCTTATTTTAATTAATTTGAGTTATCTGAGCTAATTAATTGCATTAGTAATTGCAGGAAAATTATGGAAATACAATTTGGAACATTTGGAAGAAAATTTATTTGCACACTGTGTTATTTACTTGGAAGAAGATGTGTTGCATTAATTTAATTTGTGTGTTAATCCGTAGAAGCTTAAGATGGAATATTTTTGTTGAATTTTTAGAAACAAAGCTTGGAATCCATATACACATTACACGACCAATTCATGCTAAAATTTGATGCAGCTAATGGAGTGTGACCGTGAAGCATAATGGAGGGGCACATGCAGGTGCATGTCACGGCTGAAACATAACTTAGTTGAGGGCCCTTGTTGATTGAAGGAATTTTTAAAAAAAAGAAGTTGTTGGAACCACACACACCATACGACTTCTAACAAAAGAAAAAAAAGAGGGACCACACTTATTGAAGAGAGGCCACATGGAAGCAAGCACACGGCCTAGGGCCCATGAAGAAGCCAATTTGGAAAAGCAATCAGCAAAGTTGGAATTTAAAGTGGGAGCCACCATTTAGCATGGAGAATTTTGTTTTCTTTGACTGAAGTAAGGTAAACCCGTGAAGCTGCATGGAGGAAGTATAGCTCACAAGTTTCTTTGAGTCATGGCAGCGTGAATGATGATGGCAGCAAGGAAAAGCACACGTCCAACCACCAAGAGGGAGAGAGTGTTGTCACGGTAATGGAGTGTAAGCAAGCAAAGTGCAGCTCATGGAAGACTCATGGCTGGAAGAAGCATGCAAAATGTCCAGCAAACAATGAGAGCTGCACCGTGAAGAGGTAAGGAACAACGTCCAAGCATGGAGAATTCTTTTGGAGATTCACGGAACAGCAGCTCCCGATCCAGTTTCAGCAAAGCCTTGATGTTCCTGCAAGAAAAGAAGGTCCACGGTTACTACAAGTGTACACGACAAAAGTGATTAGTTTTGCAGGAAAGTGAAACACATTTAGGAAATGGAATATTTTATTTGGGAGAATGGAGAGTTTTTTTTTTTTTTTGTCTTCTTTTGACAAATTGATGGGGCATTAAGAAAGGGAGATGCACGTATTCATCTTCTCTTTAACTTGAGAAAAGTGGAGGGCCCTTTGGTTTTAATTTACACTGTGGAAGCACAAAAAGGGAGAGAGGATTTTGGCTATAAAGGAGGAAGAGTCGTGAGTAAGAAGGGGGGGAATAATTCCAGCACAAAGCTGGACAGAGAAGGGGAACGAGAAAGGAGGTGCTGGAATAGAAGGATGCACTGTGTGAAAGGTTACGGTTGATGCACCAATTGATGTAATGTTGAATTTCCAATTTAGTTTTCTCATCTTCTTTGTAATAAACTCATCTACAATTTTAATTCAATGTATTTACTGTTTCTGAAATTTAATTTCTGCTTTACTGTTTCTATTTTACTGCTGTAATTTAATTTCTGCTGTATTTTAATTTCTGTATTACATTTTTTATGCAATTTAATTTCTGCTGCTGTTTATCTTTTGCATGTTCATTAATTCTGTTCTCTGTATTTTACTGCAGTAATTTTGAATTTGTTTTTACTGTTTTTGAAATTTACTGTTTTTCTGTATTTCCTGTTTTCTGTATTTTTATTTTCTGTATTTTACTTTTACTGCTTTACTGATTTTGAAATTCTGTATTCACTGTTTTTACTGTTATTGTTTACTGCTGTCATTTCATATTTTTGTTTTTGATGTTTTACTGTTTTTACTATTTTCTGTATTTTCTATTTTTCTGTATTTTCGTTTTTACTGTTCCAGATTTGTTTTCACTGTTCCATGTTACTGTATTTTCGTTTTTACTGTTTTCTAAAATTTACTGTTTTCTATTTTTACTATTTCTGTATTTAATAATTTCTGTATTTTCTATTTTTCTGTATTTTCGTTTTTACTGTTTCAGATTTATTTTTACTGTTTTATGTTGCTGTAATTTCATAATTACTGTTTTAAATTTCGTTTTATTGTTTTTAAATTTTGTTTTACTGTTTTGAATTTTATTTTAATAATTTCAATTTCCGCACACAAAAATCATAAACCCCCCCTTTCGTGTGTAAAAAATCAGAGACTGAACCGCCACAATATTGGTCCTTGAGAGACGACCTAGGAGTCACATCCTAGAAAATATACTGCATTCTTTATCTGTATCAAATTTGTATGACCGCGACAGTCGTACCAGTGGGAAAATGCAGTTTGGTACTAGAAACGAAGAGGTTGACATCAATTTCTTAATACTTCCAAAGTGTCTTTTTGGTTTAATTTTCTTTTCTTTTAATCCAACAATAAACGTCGAATTCCTTGGGCATCTAATGTATTATTCATTATCCTAAGGCAAAGGTCGCTCTTTTTTTTCTTTTTCCTTTTTAAATTCCCATAGATCGTCTAACTCTAGGGGGGTTTTCGACGTGAAAGGCACTAGAGTGGTTGTGAGCATTAATTTTGTGTTGTTACCAGAGGTTTTGAATTGGCTCTATAAATATAATGCTTAACTCTATACAATTGCACAGTTTGATCACTTTTTAATGATTCATTTTTTAAAGTTTCTTGGAGTTGTTTTCTCCGAAATCAGATCCACTAATTCTGTAGAAAACAACTTCAAGAAAATTAAAAATTGAATCATATAAACAAGAAACTTCAAGTTATAAAAGCAGTCATGCCCCTCCAAGGGTTCTACAGTTTTGAAAAATCACTTATCTTCTTACAATTTTTCTTTCCTCCAGATTTTTGTTGTTCAAATTCTTCTTCCCATCAAATATGTTGATCATATTTGGATGGTCAATAGGATGACAACAGAAGATGTTTTTCTGTTGTACGCAATTAAACGAAAGTGGATGCTTGAAAAGAAAGTAGAATGTCTCTATCAGAAGGAGATTAACAACAATCCAGGAATAGAGGATTCTGATGAAGAGTCTACTGAAGAAGATTCTAGGAAGACGTCTAAATCAGAATAGGGTCTTAGAGTCATAGTATTAAGTTGTGATGTCCTTGTTTTATCATGTGTTCTTTTTTTATGGCATTGTTTTCGTTGGTTTAAAAGAAAAAAAATTATTTCTGAAAAAGAAATGTCGAATTGGTGAAAGAGTTCGACATTCTTTGGTTGGTTTAAAAGAAAAAAGAAAAAAAGAGGGACTAAGGTTATTGTTAATGTTGTTTGTTCTTTTATGGGACGTTTAACTTTAACGTTATACGCGAGGATGACACGTCAAAGCCAAATCCCCACATAATTTGACTTGATATGTGGCTTCCTCCTCTTAATAAAACGTCAAAGCCACGAGTACCAGAACATTTTTTCGTTTGGTTTAGAAGAAAAAATTAAAAACATAATTTCTAGAAATTAAAACATCGAACGAAAACTGTTTAAAATGATCAACAAGCACTAAGGAACAATGAATGAACATAAATAGCAAGCTCAAGGATGAATTAAGCAAAAAAAAGATAAAAAATAGTGACAATATCTGGACTGCACAACACGTACGTGAAAAAAAATGAAGTAGCTCTTGAAGCAAAGTGTGGACATGCTGGCTCTTGATGCCAAATGATAGAAGTGGCTCCAATCTTCAAGATTCGAACAACTCCTTGATGCAGAAGTGGCAGCGCAATGAAGATTTGGTTGAAGATGATTGGCGCATGCAAGGTGTTTGTGAAAATGGTTTGCAGTGTTTGGATGTGTATGTGGAGAGTTTCTAACTCAGATAGGCTTCCAAGATGGAAGGGAGCTAGAGGAAGAACAAGCTAAAGCAGCTATAAGTTTTTAAACTCGAAGAAGTAGTGGTTGAATGCATTTCAACAGCATAACACTATATCAATTCAAGTTGTTTTTACTAGAATAAGGAGCTCTCTTTTATAAAGTAAGAGAAGCATGACTATCAAGCTAAAATGTGCATGAAGATATTGGACGTGCGCAGGAAAGGCTTCAAGGTCGTGTGTTCCATGTGCAACTTATTGAAAATGTGCTGAAACAGAAGAAGCTACACGGTTGGCTTGTGTTTCACGTGATACATTTGTAAAATGTGCTTCAAAGGCAAGAAGATGCACAACTTGGCTGAAACGTGCACTCCTACTTGCTTCCTTTTCTCTCCTTTGCTTGGCAAACCTTCTAAGATGTATATGCCTGGGTTCCCACCTTTATTGGTGACCTACAAAACAATACAAATGTTATTTAGCAAAGTATATCTATCTAAGACTTAGATAAGGAAAGTACTTTTGTTGAAAGTCTTTATTCACTTCCCTTTCTTAGTCTTAGTGAAAGTTGATACTTCTTTGGATGGGAAATCCTTAAAGGAGTTGCCATCACGTTCTGTGGTTGGTTTAAAAGAAAAAGAAAAAATAATAAAAAGGAAACTAAATAACAAAATGTCTAAGCCAGTATACAACGCCCTTCTTTTGTTACAGTTGACGTCATATTAACTAAATCAATATTTAGTATTTATTTTTTTTATTGGACGTCGACTGTTTCCTTTGGGACGTTATGTGATTATGATCATCACGTCCGAAACCCAACTTGTTCGACGTTCTATATTGTTTTAAACATCGACCCCATAAAGTGTGTGGCATTCTATTTAGTTTATAAGAGAAAAAAAATAACGAATAAAAAAGGGATTTACTCTTTTGCTTCATGTTGGCATCTAAAATGTCGAATATTTGTCATGGTTGACGTCAAATGTGGGTAGGAGTAATAGTACTAGAAAGCAAACCAATATTTCGTTATTTTTTTATTTTAAATTGAATGTGAGATGTTTCTTAAGTTGACGTTATGTGATTCTAAAGTCATTGTTTTACGCTCATCTAGGCCTTATTTGATGTTAATACATTTTAGATTACGTCGATATGCTCCTTGTTTGACGTTAATACATTTTAGATGGCTAACTATTTTAGTACATGACGTGGAGCGATTCAATTTATTTACGAAAATGTCACCGGTCATTTATAACGTTGGATATTGCGTTCTTCTACGTTGATCGCATGACGTTATACGCTGCTTTTCCACTAGTGCTTGTTACATTACATTCGAAGAATATTAGACATATTATTTTTCACTTATTTCACTCATAATGTCCTAGTTCCTAAACTACTCCCTCTGTAAAATGTATGCATCATTTTTCAAGTGAAGTGCTTTGTTGATAGAAGTACATTTAGTTTCCATAGCATGTCATATGTTCATGAATGCATACTTATGTCTTCATTTTAGATTTGATTTCGATTTTAATTGAATTTTTATGTTTAAAATATTGATTTTGTTAGAAGGTTTTTATGTTGTTTTTATTTAAGTTTAAATATTGTTAAAAGTCTTTTATTTTATGTCGTTAAATAAAGGTCTTATGCTGACCTATTATTAGGGGTTGAGGAGCTGATTTTTAGGAACGTGATCATTTAGGAGATTTCCCACTCATTTAGGAGAATGAGAAAGAGAAATTAATTTCTTTTAATTATTTAAACGATTGTAATCAAATAGATTAATAACACATTTAAAGATTACATTCAGAAAATGTTTCTTACCTTAATTGTGTTCACAATTTGGTATCAGAGCTCCTTCACAAGAGCCTAAACCAAGAAAATTCACACGTGAGTGAGAGAGAGAGAAACACTAGAGAGCTTTGCTTTCTGGATTAGGTTGGGAAGAGTGATACATTGTGCGTTTTGGGAAATTTGAGAGTGCTGTTAGAAATGGCAGAAAACGGAAAATATGTCCAAACTGCCATTCCAAAATTTGATGGTCACTATGACCATTGGGCAAAGTTAATGGAAAACTTCTTACGTTCTAAGGAGTATTGGAGCTTGGTGGAGCATGGAATTGATGGTGTTCAAGACAAAACAAATGCAATAGATGCAGATCTCAAAAGGTTGGAAGAACAACAACTTAAAGATTTGAAGATAAAGAGTTATCTCTATCAAGCAATAGATAGAGAGATTTTGAACACAATCCTAAACAATGAAACGTCCAAAAATATATGGGATTCCATGAAACAGAAATTTCAAGGATCCATAAGAGTGAAACATGCGCAGTTGCAGGCCTTACGTAAGGAATTTGAGATATTGCAAATGAAGGAAGGAGAGTCAGTGAATTCATATTTTGGCCGAACTTTAAAGATAGCCAAAAGCATGAAAGCAGCAGGAGAAAGAATTGGAGTGTCATAACTGCAAAAAAATTTCGGTCTATGACTACTAAATTCAATTATGTAGTATGCTCAATTGAGGAATCCAACAACATGAACACTATGACTATACAGATGAATTGCAAAGTAGTCTATTGGTGCATGAGCAGCGAATGACATGCTTAGAGGAAGAAGAACAGGTTATGCGAACTGTATTTGAGGAGAAATATGGAAGAGGAAGAGGAAGAGGGAGAGCAAGGGGAGCCTTCTGATGTAGAGGAAGAAGGAGACGAACATTTAACAAAAATGAAGTTGAATGTTTCAAATGTCATAAACTTGGACATTTTCAATATGAATGTCCAATGTGGGAGAAGAAAGAAAATTATGTAGAAATGGAAGAACATGAGGAAGAGATCTTACTAATGGCTCTCGTGAATAGCAAAGAAGGAAGGAAAACTGATTGGTTCTTGGACTCAGGATGCAGCAACCACATGAGTGACAACAAGGGGTGGTTCTCAGAGTTAAATGAGAACTTTAGAGGAAAAGTCAAGCTGGGAAATAATACTCACATAAATGTAATGGGAAACGGAGTATTTGAATGGAGGTAAATGGATTGATGAATGTTATTACGCATGTATTTTATGTTCCTGAACTGAAAAACAATTTATTGAGCATAGGACAACTTCAGAAAAAGGGGCTGAGCATCAAAATTATAAGCAATACTTGCACAATTACACATCCTGATAAAGGAATACTATGGGAAATTCCAATGAATTCTAGCAGGATGTTTGTATTAGCAGCAACCATTGGAACAGATATGTGTTTTCAGATGAATGCAGAAAACAATTCTCAACTCCAGCACAACAGGCTCGGGCACTTAAGCTATGATGGTTTGAGCAATCTTGCTTCTAAGCAAATGGTAACAGGTTTGCCTCCTATCACAGCCCCTCAAGAAATTTGCACACAATGTATGGGAGGAAAACAACACAGACTCACTATGTCCAAGAAAGAAGAATGGCGAGCATCTACGAAACTGCAACTTGTTCATGCAGATTTGTGTGGGCCAATCAAACCAACTTCCAGCAACAATAAGAGATATTTTTTAAGCTTTATTGATGATCTAACAAGGAAAACTTGGCTATATTTTTTGAGTGAGAAGTTTGAAACGTTCTCCTTGTTCAAAAACTTCAAGGCTCTAGTTGAAAAAGAAGTTGGAGAAAGCATTATTTGCTTGAGAACTAATAGAGGAGGAGAATTTTGCTCAAAAGAATTTGAGGAATTTTGCAGAAATCAAGGGATAAGAAGGCAACTAAAAGCTGGCTATACTCCCCAGCACAATGGACTTGCTGAAAGGAAAAACAGAACTATCATGAATATGTTTCTCACTATGCTGATTGGAAGAAAGGTTCCAAAAATCTTTTGGCCAGAACCAACAAAATGGTGTGCACACATTCTTAATAGAAGTCCTACATCTACAGTACAAGATATGACTCCAGAGGAAGCATGGAGTGGAATAAAACTATCTGTTGATTGCTTTCGTGTGTTTGGTTGCCTTGCTCATGTTCACACACCAGATCAGCAACGAGTTAAGCTTGATAACAAGAGCAGATTATGTGTTCTGTTTAGAGTCAGTGATGAATTCAAGGCATACAAACTTTTTGATCCAATCAAAAAGAAAATAATAATCAGTAGGGATGTTGTATTTGAAGAAAACAAAGGCTAGAAATGGGAGTAGAATGAAGCAGAAAATCAACAAGAAATTGTTGAAAGAGAATCAGAAAGAAGTGAAACAGAATCTGAAGTAGAGGAGGAGGAACCAAAATCAAAAGCTGCAGAATCAAAGGAAGAACAACCAAAAACAGTAGTTGTAGAAACACACACCAGAAACGAATCTCACTCTCCAACACGTGAGATTCCAACTAAAGGGAGGACGAGAAGAAATAGGAGAAAACCAGTGTGGATGGCAGACTATGAAGAAGGGGAAAGTAGATACTTTGATACTATGATAGATGAAACTGATCAAGTAACATTTGAAGAAGCAGTTAGAAATAAGAAGTGGTAAGAGGCAATGGTGAAAGAGATGGAGGCTATAGAGAGAAACCAAACTTGGGAATTGACTAATGTTCCTAAAGATGTAAAACCAATTGGAGTAAAATGGGTTTACAAAACAAAACTCAAGGAGAACGGTGAAGTTGACAAGTTTAAAGCAAAGTTTGTAGCAAAAGGCTATGCACAACACTACGGTATGGATTACACGGAGGTATTTGCACATGTGGCCAAATTAGATACTATTCGCATAATTCTATCTATGACAGGACAAAATGGATGGTTCATATTTCAACTAGACGTGAAAAGCACATTCCTCCATGGAGAACTAAAGGAGGAAATATACGTTCAACAACCAGCTGGATTCATAAAAAAGGGGGAGTAAGGAAAAGTATATAAATTGAAGAAGGCACTCTATGGACTCAAACAAGCACCTTGAGCATGGTATAACAAAATAGAAGCATATCTCTGCAAACACACTTTGTTCACAAAGTCAGCCAAGGAAGGTAAAATTCTTATTATAAATCTATATGTGGATGATTTGATTTACACCAGTATTGATAAAGGTATGTGTGATGAGTTTAAAGAGTCTATGATGTCAGCCTTTGACATGACTGATTTGGGGAAGATGAGGTATTTTTTGGGAATTGAAGTTTTGCAGAATTCATATGGCATTTTTATATGTCAAAGGAAATATGCACAGGAAGTTTTGGCTCGGTTTAATATGATGGAATGTAATGCAGTCAAGAACCCAATAGTCCCAGGAATGAAATTATCCAAAAATAATGCAGGGCCTAAAGCATATGCCACACTCTACAAACAAGCAGTTGGAAGCCTCATGTATCTAATGACAACTCCTGACCTAATGTATGTGGTTAGTCTCATTAGCATATTCATGGAGAATCCTTTAGAGATTCATTGGCATGCTGTCAAACGTATCCTACGATATATAAAGGAAACTACGAAACTGGGAATACTTTACAAGAAAGGAGAAGATATAACTCTGATGGCCTATACAGATAATGATTATGCAGGTGATGTAGATGATAGAAAGAGCACATCAGGATTTGTTTTTTCATCAGGAATTGGTGCGGTTTCATGGTCATCCAAAAAACAACCAATAGTGACATTATCTACTACAGAGTCTAAATACATAGCTGTAGTTTCATGTGCATGTCAATGCATCTGAATCAGAGAATTGGTTAAGTCACTGCAGCACTCAAAATCAAATAGCTGACATAATGACTAAACCACTCAAGCCAGAGCAATTTGTGAAGATTAGGAGTATGCTGGGCATGATTGCAGCATCGGAAATAAACTAAAGGCCTTTGAAATTTAGTTTAAGGGAGGGATTGTTAGAAGGTTTTTATGTTGTTTCTATTTAAGTTTAAATATTGTTAAAAGTCTTTTATTTTATGCCGTTAAATAAAAGTTTTATGCTGACATATTATTTGGGGTTGAGGAGCTGATTTTTAGAAACGTAATTAGTAAGGAGATTTTCCACTCATTTAGGACAATGGAAAGAGCAGTTACTTTCTTTTTATTATTTAAACGATTATAATAAAATAGATTAATGACACGTTTAAAGATTACATTCAGAAAACGTTTTTTATCTTAATTGTGTTCACAGATTTAAATAAGAGTTTTGATAATTGGACATATTAAATTTATGAAATAAAAATATTTTAAAAAGTTATTTTTAGTTTAATAAATTATTTTTGGATATTGTAATATTTATTAATGTAGCTGAAATTAAACTTGGTATATTAAAAATGTGAAACTAAATTGGTCCAAGCTTCAAAATAAGTTCAAAATTAACAAATTCCAGAGAAATAGGTTATGCATCCTTAGTTTTTACTTATACACTCTCTTTATCATAAATTCGGTCATGAAATTAACTTTTACTGTACAGCTCCCTATTTCTCTATTCTCACCCGTCCTACCACTCATAAAATCATATATATCATAAATTCGGTCATGAAATTAACTTTTACTGTACAGCACTACAATTTGACCAATGTCACACTACCCAAATCACCAGACCACCCTCCATCGCAAACCACCACGTCGTTCACCTTCCATCACCAACACAAATCTGAAATCACAACCACAAACAATCGCAATTTCATATACTCAATGCAAATATGCTAGATCGTCAATTTTTCATTCCATCTTCTTCGTGCAAAGAAGCTGCCAAATCTCCAAAATGTGAAACCCTAAACCTACCATACTCCCCTTCAAACAACAATCTTCACCGTGTTCATCTATCAGAACAACGAAAGTTAGCCACCAGCATCCCTTGTTTGAAATCATGCAAGCCACCAACGAAAGTTAGCCACCTGCACACCTGCATATCCTTCATCGCGACACCATGAGCCCAAACCCTAGTTTTAGGAGAAAGATGGAACAATTGAACATTCAACTCTAGATAAATAAGGACTTAATTAGAATTTTGGACAAAATTCTGTTGATAATTTATTAGATATTTTACAAAATAATTGTTTTAATTATATAGGAACATATCAATCGATAATATCTTCCAAATACTTTTAAAAACTAATCAAATTTGATAGTGTTTGGGTTATATTACAGTATAAGATAAGAGATTTCATTTAGGTTATAATACAGTACCAAATAAGAGATTTCATCAAAAAAATAAGAGATTTCATCAAGTCTAATCAAGATCTATATAAAAATATACAAGGGAAGTAGAAGATAGGCATTATAAATTATGGTTTTGTGTAACTGTCATCCATTACATCTGGTACCTTCTTTCCATCTTTTCCTTTTATGTTTACTTTTATTCATTATGTATTTCATTTCATCCATAAAAGTTAAGAGTAATTTCATTAAAGATTCTGAATTTAAATTAAAATAATGTATGTGTTCTTTTTAATTGTTTTGCGTTATCTTTCATCTTTGTTTTTTTATCTAAAATCATGTAAAAGATAAAGGTTTTTACATCATAACTAATTAGCACGGTGTTTTAATATATATGCATGTTGATCATGAGTTTAAAGGTTTTAATCTAGTTAGGTTAATAATAAGATCGCCAACAAATTAATTAAAAATTTATTTTAATTAATTTAAAATAAAAACAATAATAAATTAAACAATAATCTTTGAATAATCGATCATGAATCTATTTTAGAAAAATAATGAAAATAACCGATTTTATTATAATCATTTTAAAGTCTTATAATATTTTTTTATTTCAATTATTATTAACAAATTTATTTATTCTTTCATATCCATTTTAATTATTAAATTCCATTAGGTTACGTTTTACTTTTATCTTTTATAATTGTACTGTGTTTTACTAACCATTTGCATAAAATTTCATAATAATCAAGAAAATTAATTTCATATTCATTGAGACACGAATCAAACGTATATAATTTGTTAACTACTAACCTAACAATAACAAAATTATCTTGATTAAGTGTTAATTATAGTTCCTTATACTCGTATTTTACATTATATTATTGTGATTCATCTCCCCTCTCCAACCATTTATTCTTCCGGTACTATTTGCTAAAACATTATTTTTCTCCTATTCAAATTATTCTCTTCATGCTAATATTTGCTCTCATGTGTTGTCATTTCAAACACTTATTCTAGTGAGTGTGTTTCCTTTATTAGGCAATGAGTTGTGATAGAGTCTAAAATATTTATAAATGAAGGTCGTGTACATCTTCGAGCAGCCTATTATCTCAAAATCCTACTTTACCACATGTTGCGATTATCAAATAGATGAGGTTTATCTCAAATCAGTTATCTTGTATTTGATTTCCATGAACTTTAGTTTTTACGAATGTCTTTGTTGAAGATTGAATTTGAATTTAAATTATTGTTACGCTTAGTTAGGAACAAGTTGTAAATTTATAAGTTGTTTTCTGTTTTTTAAAGATGTTTCCTAATTTTACGTATAAGCTATTAACCGTGCTTATATAATTGTACCTCATTTGAGAAAAAGAAGTATGAATGAAAAGAAGAGTAATTATTCCCGAAAATGTTTTAACATGGTATCAGATGTTGTTTAATTCCAGGACCACCACTAGTACAGGAAAGGGAAACGACAATGATTATTTTTGTCTTTCCACAGCGGTTCTGCAATCGAGGTATATACAGGCGAGGTAAAAAGTGGTAGGACTTTTTGCCTCGGTTGTGAACTGAGAAAAAAAAATGTATGTTTTTACCTCGATTCACGTCCAAACGAGGCAGTAGAGAGCGTTTTCTTTTTCACCAAACTTTTGGCCTCGGTTGTTGGTCAACCGAGGCAATAGGTTGCTTTTTTTTAATGATACTTTGTTACTTCCGGCCACTCCTGTGAGGCTACAACTGTTACCAATAAGGAGTATTGGTAAAACCTGAAGATGTGTTTTGATGATGCTGCAACTTATAGATTTTGGATGGAGTAGGAAAATAGTTAAAAAAGCAACTTGTAGATTTTGAGTGTAGTAGGAAAATGTTAAACATTGTAATTTTTACTAGTATAATCGATTATGGTTAAGCAATAATCAATTATCACAAGTCTACTTGAATAATCGATTATCACTTCATATAATCGATTATCACATTTTTGAAAACCTGTAACGGACTTGAATAATCGATTATCACTTACAATAATCGATTATTCATGGCAGTTGGGAGCTGACCTTTGGCACTCAGTGTACTTGGCTATATAATTTGATTTGGAGAAATCAGAAGGTAACGTTTTTTTTGAACTGAGAAAGCTTAGAACACTGTGTGTCAGAGGACGTTCTTAGAGAGCTTTTTGTTCATTGTTCCCTTTCTTAGTCTTGTGAAAGGAGAGGCTCGCGTATAGTGTGTCGATAGTCGGAGCAGACTCTCTTCAAGTTAGCAAGGTACTCTGCCTGGTCTTGTGAAAGGAGAAGCTTGTGAATTGTTGGTCGATTGTTGGAGCGGTTCTCTTCAAGTTGGTAGAGTGGTTCTTTTCGTTTTATTCCTGTTCATTTGATTGTAATCTGTTAAACCATTTTTAGTGAAACTGTTAATCACTATTTATAGTGATTAACGACTGGACGTAGATTCTGTTGAATCGAACCAGTATAAAAATATCTGTGTGATTTTTCTATTCCTACACTCATATTATTTTACGTATATCAACTGTTTGATTAATTTTCTGAAAGAAAATTATTTTTACTAAAAGGACCAAATTGATTTTAATTGTGATCGAACACGCTTTCCGCTCTCTGAGTTTTAATTCCGCTGCGCTATACTCTTCGAAAAATACCCCCTCCGATACCAACAACAACCTGAATAGCAGTAAGAAGACCAAATATAAGGCATCCAAAAGTATTGTGTTCTTTCCTCCCAACTAAAAGTATATGTAAGATTAAGTGAAAAATGTAAAAAAGAGAGGTGGGCCCTCCTAGAAGGTTTATGGCAAAGCAGGTTCCACTTTTTTACTGAGAACCATAATTATATGCACTTGTCTCAAAGGAAGACAAGAGTTAAAGAAAGTACAAGAGTGGGAAAGGCATGAGGCCTTGTAACAACTGAAAGCTGAAAAGAAGGGAAAAAAGAAAGAAAGAAAGGTATGGCATGGCATCAAATCTCGACAGTGTTTCATCTTCCCCTAAGCGGTGTACTCTAAAACTGAAAGTGAAAGGTCATATTCCTCCGTTCCTCCAAGAAGATTCAATTCCTCCAAGAAGCAGGAAAGTAAAGACATGAATCGATTAACCAAAACAGAAGAACCAAGCAAGATCAAAAATTTTGGAAAGGCTTTCATCTTCTCTTCTTTTTCATCTTAGCACGCAAAGGCTTTCATCACGCAAAGTGAAAACAACATAAATTTTGGAAGCCTTTCTTTCTTCATGAAGAAAAACCCTGTAAGCGACACCGTTCCAGGCAGTGATAGGAGTGTGTGGACCATTCAGTGATAAGAGTCCCCGGCCTCAGGTACTTGTTCCTGGAGCTTCGTGACTGCCTCCTTGGCTTAACCCTCCGAGTCTTCTCCTTCGGCGACACCTTACCCATTCTCTCATTCCCCACACTCAACCCAACCTGAAAAAAAAAGAAAATAAAATTGAAAAATAAAAATCAAGAACAAGAAGAAGAGAGGAAGAGAAAGGTAGGTACATGGTGGTGAGGTGGAAGGTGAAAATAGAAGGCGGAACAGCGAGGGAAAGAAAGGAATGGGGCCGCCAGGGTTTTCGCCGCTAGGGTCCTTGGCTTCTGCTTCTCCTGCCTGGTACTCTTCTTCCTGTTCTCCACCAGCCTTTACACCGTTGAACAGGACGATGGCGGTGAGCACTGCGATTCGTGTGGTGGTCGGGCGACACGGGATTCGAATCCGGCCGTGGCGGCACCCGGATCTCACGGAGGTGATAAAGGCGCAACCGAACCAACTAGCCTCCTCTCTCCACTTCGCTAAGTTTGCAACCCCCAATTCTTTTCTCTTACTTGTTATCGCTCAAATACCCAAAGGTTACAGTGGATGCAGAAACACAAAAAAAGAAGCTTATATGCCTCGGTTCTTTTAATAACTGAGGCCTAAACACATTTGGACCTCGGTTGCAATGCTACCTGAGGTCGTTTCTCTTCGCCAGAACGCTCAACTTGACTGACTTGACGTGTTGCAGGCGCATTTTACAAGTGAGTCAGGCCTTTTTGCTTCGGTTCTCCAATATTATCATTCGGGAAGACAATTCTTCCTTTCCTATCATTGTTATCCTTGATGACTCTAACTACCCTCTTTGGTTCCAGGTAATGGACATGTGTATTGGTGCTCGAAACAAATTGGGGTACCTCATTGGCGCAATGAACTGGGTTACTGAGAATAAACGACTGAAAAGCTGGCTTATTGACTCCATGAGCCCTCCGTTGATGCAGCGGTTTATCCGCCTTGAATCTACCCACAAACAACATGGTCCTTCCCTCTCTACTTATTATAACGAACTACTCTCCATATTTCAAGAGATTGATCATCGTATGTCTTCTTCTGAAACCATCGTTAATGGTGTGGTCCAGATGCATTCTTCCATGGCTTGTCTACGCGTTCACATCTTTCTTAGCGGCTTGGACTCTGATTTTGACCAAGTTCATGGAGAGATTCTTCGTAAAGACCCAAAATTGGACCTTGAGAGCACATATGCATATGTCCATCATGAACATCAACAACATATCACTATGGGTCGTCCTGCCCCTACCTCGAATTCCTCAGCTCTACTATCTCAGGTTCCTCATTCTTCCATGGTCAATTATCCTCCTAAACACCGTAAGAATAGATCCTCTAGGAAACCCTTGTTATGTTCTCATTATGGTGATTCTGTTCACTCCAAGAATCGTTGCTATGAAATCATCGGGTATCCAACATGGTGGGACTTCACCAAACGTCCTCGCCGAAAAGTCTCCTTCAAAGCCCTCCATTTCTCTTTTGATGGTGACTCCTCTCCCTCTCCTCAAGCTAATGTTGTGTATGAAGGTAACCTAGGTAAAACTCTTGCTTTCTCTGCTCACTCTAGGAATTCTACTTGGATAATTGATACTGGCACATCAGATTATATAATTCATGATGCTTCTATGTTAAACCATTGTTTCCCATGTAGTAAGTCCACCATAACCACTGCTAATGGTGGTTCTGCCTCCATTACTGGTCAGGGTACCAATATTCTATCAAAAACTCTCACTCTTCATTTTGTTCTTGTTGTTCCTTCTCTTGATTTCAATTTGTTATCTATCTGTCAGCTTACATCACAAATTAACTACAATGTGATTTTTTGGCCCACATTTTGTCTTTCAGGACATCCAGACCAAGGTGATTCTTGGCTATGGTATTAGACGTGGTAATTTATAACATTTGAAAATATCATTATCTGTGATATAATTTTGATACTAAACGTACCCTTTTTGACGTCCAAACCAAGGTGATTCATGTTTTTGCTTTAGTTTTGCGAATAAGTGAGTAGAGGTTATACTTTATGATTTTATCACTAAATTCCCTTTATTTTGTAGCTAATAATGTGCCTGGAAGAATCTCCAACAATATATAGAGTTGTATAGAGTTGAATCAGCCATAAAAGCAAGCAAAACAACAAAAAAAGTGAGTTTTGGAATGCTATCGATAGGGCTGAGCGCCATTTTTTTTTCCCGAACCACACCTACACTCTTCTAGGGACGTTGAGTGCTAGGTTTCCCGCAGTTTCGCCCGAGCGTCCCACTTAGGGCGTTGAACGCCAGCGACGTGGACTTGGACCTGTTTTTTGTTATTTTTCTATTCTATTTAAGGACTTGGACGTCCTAGGGATTGTATCTCTTGATGGCTTAAGCATATAAACAGACTTTTCAACCCTTGGAGGCAGATTTGGAGATGTGGGAGCTCTCCTCTTCAATTTCTAGGGTTTTTCTATCTCTTCCATTTCATTATTCATCTAGTTTCTCCATGTTAATGGGGAACTAAATCCAATTTGTTATTGGGGGATGATGTAACCTCTAAACTCTCATGTATTTGAATTGATTTTAATTACATATGCTTCTTTCATTAATTGTTAGGGTAATTCTTTTTCGCTCAATGCTTGTTATGTTTAACTCATTCATGGCATGAGAAATGATTTGCATGAGTACCGAGAGGTATCTTACAATTCAGGTTTTGGAGAATTACTCCCAAGAGCAATATTGCTCAGGGATGGGGATAACAGGATTGGTCGTCTTAAGCTTCTAATCGTAATGCAGAATTAATTATTAGGTATGAAAGGGATTGTGGTGTAGTAATTAAGGATAGGGTTTCTTCGCCGAGGGATCGGGTTTTAAATACTTTAGAAAGTGACGTTAACAATTGAATAAAGAAGATGAATTCTTATATGCATGAGAATAAACTAGGTGAAATTTAAACCCTAGCAACATACTCATCTCATATTTTCAACTTCATCCATTCATTCTAGTGTTTAGCCTAAATTGATCAAATTGCATTCATGTTTATTTTTATTGCATTTGCATCCAAAACCCCAAAAATTGTTCTTAAGTCTTAATTAGTTAAGCAAGTACACAATTGTTTAGTGTCATAAGTCCTTTGGGATACGATACTTGGTCTTACCATTTTATATTACTTGATACGATTCGGTACACTTGTTGACATCTTAATAGTAATCTTTACTTCTTAGACCTCTTTGATGGTGGTACTGACTTGCATTGCAAAGCATCTGCTATTAACACTCTAGATTCCTTCCATTTTGCTGCTTGCCTTTGACATAAGAGACTCGAACACCTTTCCTTTGATTATCTTCAAAAATTATTTCCCAATTTATTTTCAAATTGTCATCCCTCTGAATTTCAATGTTCTACTTGTGAAAGGCTAAAAGTCATCGCATTCCCTTTTATCCCAATTTGAATAAAAGTTGTATTTCCTTTCAAGTCATTCATTCTGACATTTGGGGCCCTGCTAAAGTCCCTTCATTTTCTTATTCTTATTATTATGTACCTTTTATTGATGAGTGTACTCGAATGGTGTGGATCTCTTTGCTTAAACATAAAAATGATGTCTTCCCTGTTTTTTAGAAATTTCACAGTATGGTTCAAACACAATTTAATATTTCCATCCAAATTTTTAAATCACATAATGGCCTCGAGTATAAGAATGGGTCCTTTTTTGAACTTTTAACTTCTTGTATGTATACACCTCAACAAAATGGGCTAGCTGAAAGAAAAAACAGACTTGGAGGTAGTACGGGCTTCATTATTTGACATGAATGTCCCTTCCCATTATCGGGATGAGGCAATCCTCTCTGCTGCCTATATTATAAATCGCACCCCTTCTAGTGTTTTAGGTTTTCTCACCCCTCAACAGAAGCTTGAAACTTTTTTTTCTATTCCTCATGTCATGAATCTTGAACATCGATGTAAAATTGGTTGCACTACCTATGTTCATGTTCCAAAAAAACTATGCGGCAAGCTTGATCCTTATACTAAAAAATGCATCTTCGTCAGCTATTCCGACATCCAAAAGGATATCATTGCTTTGACCCTCAAACCCACTAAATGCATGTCACACTTGATGTATCCTTTAGGGAGTTTGAACCTTTCTATTCAGGGAGAGTCACCCCTTCTTCTTCTCAAGGGGAGATTCATCACGTTGGAGAAGAAGAATTTTGCTTACCATTACCTATGACTCCTACTCCAACATCTCCTTTTATTATGGACAGTCCACCAAATCAAAATCCTTATCCTGAAGACTCCACCGATCTTCCAGTATAGATCTTGTCAATGCAAGTCATCCTCCACAAAGTGAGACACCAAATCTACCTTACATCCCAGAATCACCTGTTATGGACAATTCTAAAACACATCCCGAACTTACTACTTAGGTAACTTCTGTCCCTATTGTAAACTCTTCCACCCCAACTTCTTCTAACACTCACAATATACAAATTAGAAGATCAAAACGACAAAATAAAGGTATACCAAAACCAATTCATGAACCATATCCGAGAGTGAAAGTAAAGTATCATATTAACAATTATGTATCATCTCACAGATTATCTGAATCATATGCTCTAACGGTTGATCAATTATCCACTATATTTATTCCTAACAGTGTGTAGGAAGCATTAGAAGATCCTAGATGGAAGCAAGCAATGAACATAGAAATGGAAGCCCTTTAGAAAAATGAAACTTGGAAAATAACTTCTATATCAGAGGGGAAAAAAGACAATTGGATGCAAATAGGTACACACTATGAAGTTAAAAGCAGATGGAATTGTTGATAGATACAAGGCAAGACTAGTGACAAAGGGATACACACAAAAATATAGGGTAGACTATCACGATACGTTTGCTCCAGTGGCTAAACTCAACACAATCTGAATCCTAATTTCCATATAGCAGCTAATAGAGATTGGCCCCTAAAGCAATTTGATGTAAAAAATGCTTTCTTGAATGGTGATTTAGAAGAGGAGGTCTACATGAAGGTTCCACCAGGATTACAGCTAGCACCTTCAAAAGAGAGTGTAGTTTAAAAATTTAAAAAGGCTTTATATGGCCTTAAACAATCACCCAAGGCATGGTTTGGAAGACTCGCGCTAGCAATGAAGAGGTTTGGGCATAAACAAAGTAATTCGGACCATACCTTGTTTATAAAGCATAACAAAGGAAAAGTGGCCATACTTATTGTCTATGTAGATGATATGGTGTTAACAAGAGATAATGTGGAAGAAATGAAATTACTTGAGAAGAGATTGGCTGCTGAATTTGAAATGAAGGATCTAGGATAACTAAAATACTTTCTTGGCATAGAAATTGCAAGATCTGAACAAGGAATTTTTCTATCTCAAAAAAAATATATTCTAGACCTTTTATCTTAGACTGGAATGCTGGCTTGCAAGCCAACTGATACTCCAATTGAAATGATTCATTCTCTTGTTGTATATCCAAACCAGATTGAGACGGACAAGCATAGATACTAAAGGTTAAAAGGAAAGTTAATTTATTTGTCTCACACTAGACCTGACACTGCCTATTCTGTGAGCATTGTAAGTAGGTTCATGCATTCTCCTAGTGAAGAACATATGATAGCAGTATACCGTATCCTTAGATACCTCAAAGGTTCACCAGGGAAAGGTCTATTCTATTTTCAAAAAATGATAGAGCTTGCATAGAAGGATACAAGGATTCGGACTGGGCTGGAGATAAAACTACAAGGCAGTCAACTTCAGGGTATTTTACATTTGTAGAAGGTAACTTAGTCACATGGAGAAGCAAGAAGCAAAAGGTAGTTGCAAGATCTAGTGTTGAAGCTGAATTTAGAGGTATGACATATGGCATTTGTGAATTACTATGAATTAGGAGCATCGTAGCTGATTTGGGAATCAAATATGAACAACCAATGAATCTTTTCTGTGACAACAAGGTTTCGGTAGAAATTGCACATAACCCGGTTCAACATGATAGAACCAAACATGTTGAAGTGGATAGACATTTTATTAAGGAAAAGCTAGATAATCAAGAAATTCAAACTCCATATGTTCGATCTGAAGATCAACTTGTTGATGTATTAACAAAGGTTGTTTCAGGAAGGGTGTTTGCAGAAGTCATTAACATATTGGGCATGAGTGATATTCATGCACCAACGTAAGGGGGAATGTTGAAGATAAAATTTGAACTTAAATTATTGTTACGCTTAGTTAAGAACAGATTGTAAATTTATAAGTTATTTTCTATTTTTTAAAGTTGTTTCCTAATTTTCCGTATAAGCTGTTAACCGTGCTTATATAAGTATACCTCATTTTATATAATTGTACCTCATTTGAGAAGTATGAATGAAAGAGGAATAGTTATTCCTGAAATTGTTTTAAGAGTCTCTCCAGAACAAAAAGATTCATATACCTAGTATTTCTGTTATTCAAACTCTTCAACATTACATACTTGGATTTTTTTAGTACTTCTTTTCATAAGCCTTATTTTTCACAACCTAACCTCCATTTCCACTCTCTTGAAAAGCTTGGAGTTCCTTACTTCCAAACCTCCTTCCTCTCCATTTACGTGCATATCTTTATCCATTTAACTTAGCCCAAATAATCTTTCTACTCATGATTTTAACCATTAAAAGATAAAAAGAACCGTGGTATTTATTATTGGATAAATCATGATGAAACGACTCTCGCAGTTCCTTACGTGGTTGAAGTCAATCATTGATTCTTATTACAGCTGAAAAGACGTGTTTTACAATTACCAATAATTGATAATGGATGTTTTAGGATCATAAATTGGCTCGCATGTTAAACAACCTAATTTTGAGACAACTTCCAACGGAGGAAGAGCCCAACTAAGATGCACACGGCTTCTTTAACATGTTGATGCGTGCGTAGTCTCCTATGAATGATGTGGAAATTTATGATTTTTTTTTCAATAAATAAAATGTATAACTTATTTCTCATTGTTTTTAAAACCAATACTACTAACCAGCAACTTTTAACTTTATTTCTCATTTTCTTTTCATTTACTTTTTTATCCATTTCTTTTTCTTTAGCCGAAAACCTTGGTTTCCACTGCTTATTGTCCGTCCTTCTTACATGCAAAAATAAACTTATCAAACATGAAAAACAAATTGTACTATGACTAGATTGTTTGAGCTTCTAAACCATGTGTAGCTTGTCTTTTTTTTTTTTAAGTTTTCTTTGATAGTTGGTCCTGTTACAAAACTGATCATTACTTTGTATTCTTGTTAGCCTTGAGAATAGCTTATTTTTATACGCATAAGTACCATAACATCAATACACGTTATAATATTATTAAAGTGAAATTTGAAAGTTAAGTTTTTTTAGGTGTCGAGCTATATTTTTGTTTGTTTGAAAATTAACACGGTACGCAACAATATTAATAGTAGGATGAAATTACCATATCATACACGTAATTGTTACATGCAACAATCAAGTAAGATACATTAAATCGCACCCAACAACAAAGACTATATAATAACAGAAGCCGAGAAACTAACAGGCTCGCATAAATGGAGCCCTACAGTGACACTCGCTTTCTCTTTATTATTCTGATAGTATCTGCTACAATGCTGCCTTCGCAGAAATTAGGAAAGCTACTTGCTTTTTCAGAACTTGATGCTGCAGCAATATTACAGAAACAAACACATGGTTAAATATATGTTCAGGCTTAACAAAACAGCTTACTTATCCAAGAACAAAATCATGTGAGAAAAAGAGAGTAGTCAAAATTTGAGAAACTGTGAGTGAATTAAACTTACTCTGCACAGTTGGTGGAGCGGCTGATCATGTAAGGGACATTGACCTTGCAGACGCCAGGGAGTGCCTGAGCATACTGTTCATTGATGTTATACTTACCAGCAGCATCTTTGAGACACTTGCACACGGTTTGTTTGTCAGCGGAGCTTCCGGCAGCACCCAGAATGTTCTTTACTCCGCTACAGCACCCTGGTGCAGCCGCTCCACCGTTCATCAAGTAACCTAGGCACGGTGCCAGGCTCGCTGTCACTTGGTCGCATGTAACGGCCTGCACCATCATCATAGGTGCACTCATCACAGCCATGCACATTACAACCATGCATGCAACCTTCACGCTGGCCATGGTCGCGGAAACAGAAACAGTGTTTCTCTAGAATGGGAGAGAAGTGAAAAAGTGTTGCTTTGTGTTGTGGGTGGTGAAGAGAAGTGATTTGGTGTGGTGTTTATATAGAATTTGAGTGGGGGAGAAGATGAAGATGGTGCATTATGAGAATTGAAATGAGATGATTTTGGTTGGTGAGCTCATTTCAATGACCATGTGCTTCGGTGATTCATTTCATGATACTGTAGTTGGATACGTGGCATGATGTTTGAACGATAGATTCAACTATTTGTACTGTGTGTCTGACTGCTTGCATGGCTATTTAATGTGAAGAGGTGCAGTTATGCTACACGTGTCACACCTTACTGTTCCCAAGTTAAAGTACGTTGCAATAACTGTTTTTTTCACAATACGACGGTGTCAGCTGCGGCACGCAAATGGATCAATCCAACCCAAGTATATACTGTATGTTTGGTCAGATGAAGAAAAAGAGAAGAGAGATATCATTATTGTATTGGAAAAAATAACTGAAGATGGTGATAATTTTATTTATTCTTTTATAAAAATGTTCATAATTCATTTGTATAGTTGAATTCATTTTTACTAAAGAATTGAATTAGTTAATTGTGTGTAGATTTTTGAACTTTTGTTATTACAAATTGCTTGAACCTTTTTAGAAAACAAAATATAGAATAGTTTTTAATAAAAAGTTTATTAAAAATTTTGTAATAAAAAATGTTAAATACTGAAATATAAATTTATTTTACAATTAATATATAGTATTTATAATTTCAACTTCATATTATACTTATAAATACCTTAAATACAATCTTAAGATTAAAATTTAAAAATAAATTTGTTATTGTATTTTAAGAAATATAAATATATTATCATAAAAAAAATTTTAAGTGACTTGATCATATATGTTTGTTAATTAACTATAAATATATAATATTATACAATATTTTTTATTTAGTTTGATTTTTAATTTTAATTTAAATTTAAAATCAAAAGTGAAAATGAAATAAAAAGATTTTTTAATCATTTTAAAACTTTAATTCAATTTTCAAGTATTTTTTTATTTGTATAGTTGGATTTTGAATTCCATAACTTCAACCAGAGAAAATACTCTCTTTTCTTAATTAAATGATTTTATTTACGCAATGTTTTGTGTGATTATGTAATTAGTTGTTTTTTTTATAATGTTCAAGTATTATGATAGATGTTTGTTTAGATACATCAACATTATTTTTAGTGTGTATTTTAGTATATACATGTATGTTAAGCAAAACACCCTTAATCAATCTTAATTAGATAATAATTTATTAGTCTAAATCTAGACACACTCTTAATCAAATTCAAAAAATAAATATAAAACCTAACAATTTTAATTGATTAAGTCATTTACATGATCGATTAATCTAATAAGTTTTAAAAAAATGTGAATGAGGCATATTAATTGATTAAGTTACTAATATAATCAATTAATCTTAATGGTTACTTAGTTTTTCTTTAAAAATTGCATATTCTCTCATTTCATTTCAATATCTTGAAATCCTAAAATCAGCAGAACATGTGTGTGATAGTTTTGAGCATTTCATCTTTGCAAAACATGTTTTTATTCAAGAAGATTAAAATATTGAATGAGTTTTCTCTTAGCTATAGGTTTCGATTGTAATATCTTCATACAGGTGATATCTTTCTTATATCTTTGTTCTGTAATTCACCATTTTGTAGAAGGTTGTGGTGATTGCGAGAAGCATCACCTAATCTTTTTTTTAAGGGTTTCTTCAAGGTTTTGCTTAAATCTTGGTTTTAGGATTATGTAGCTGCAGTTGTAGTATGAAACTTTAGATCTTTAATAGAATTTCTAGCTAAGGTTGCTAGAAATATTGGATGTAGATTCATTAGAATCGAATCAGTATAAAAATCCTTGTGTCTTGTTCTTTTTCTTATTATAAATATCTTTATTGTCTTTCTTTGTGATTGTTTTGGATCTTAGTAATGCATCTCATATTAATCTTGTTAATTCACTAAAGAATGTTTTCAAAATTGTTTTGAAACATTAAAAGAAACCAATTTTGAAAAAGAATCAATTCACATTCTTCTTGGTTGAGGATATTAGTTAAATATATTTTACACTACTATAGAACAGGCTTTCGGCGACGATTAAAATGACACTCCAACGATAGTTTTTGAACCGTCGTAGATATAGTCATCCTTAAATGTTTGGACCAAACGATGATGGTTTAAATGAACGTTGTTAAAAGATTAAGAAAACAACGATTTAGTGTTACACAACGTTAAATACAGAAAACATATATATTAAAAATAGAGAAAACACCATTTCTTCAAATGCTTCAAACTGCCTTTAAAGTAAGGTTAACCTTTGAAGCAAAACCAACAAAACAAATAGAAACCCTACTCATATTAAAAAAAAACTTATCTAAAATGGAGAGAGAATACGAGGACATGAACAATGTGTCGACAGATACAAGCGAACTACTGGTGACCAACAACAGTGTGCGAGCGACGACGAAGAGAATGCGAACAAAAGTACGGCAAAAGCACGAAGCGAACAATAGTGGTAGGGGGTCATGAACAGTGGCAAACGAGGTGCGTGAATGAGTGGCATCACGAGTAGATTGCTTAACATGGTGGCATTAGTAAACGACAACATGAGCAGCGACCACGATGGCAACACAAACAACAACACTACACTTAGCGGAGGCAACAATATGGGTATTGATTAGGGTGGCCAATGGCCTAATATGCTAAGGAGAGTGAAAATGAGAGAAACAATTTGCATGTGTGTGGGTGCAAGAAGCGAAAATGGAAATATGAACATATGCGTCATCTTTTTAACGACGGTCGCAACTGGGATTTGTCGCATTTTTCATATGAATAACTTTTAACGACGAGTTTATAGAATAACCATCATTGTCTCTCCACTCCACCACTTTTAACGATGGTTGTTGAGGAACTGTTGTTGAAAAGTTTGCCTAAATTACAAAAGTGTCATGGCATTTCATTTGATGACATTACCTTTTTAGTTGTTATATGACATGGAAGTCCATTTTTGCACTACTGTTAACAATGGCACCAGAGTTGGTTATTTGAAAATTAATTGATTAAAAGATCATATTATGACTAATATCTCTCAAACATTTGTTGAAGGGTCATCTATAAACAGACCATCCTTATATAATGTTAAAGCTAGATATATGATCTCATCAGCACTCACCGTGGAAGAATTTACAAAGTTTCTAATGCAAAAGAAATGTGAAAAAACATAAAGAAAACTAATGAAAACATTTACAAAGTTTCTAATGCAAAAGAAATGTGAAAAAACATAAAGAAAACTAATGAAAACATTTACAAAGTTTCTAATGCAAAAGAAATGTGAAAAAACATAAAGAAAACTAATGAAAACATTGAAGAATCTGATCATAACAAATTAGAAAGTAGCAACAAGAGTAAATATATCAACATATGTTTCATGGTTGATATTAAGTCTCAAGAAAACAAGATAATACTTTTAACTTTAACCTACAAGGAAAGTATATGATGAGTCTTTTGATAAATTTGAAGAAGTACAATGTGAAGACAAATATGACCGAAGTTGAATATATGAATGATGAAGATGATGAGAATTCTAACAAATAGCATTAAATCTAATGGTAAAAGGGTTCTTAAACTTTTTGAAATACAAAAAAAAAAAAACAAATCTATAGGAAATAGGAGACATTTCAAGAAGCAAGAACAACATGTTGTCCAACAAATTTTGAATGGGTAAAATTGGCCACATGAAGCTTGAGTGTCTAGTCTTCAAGCTAGAATAGAAACTAGAGGAAAAGAATGAAGTCATCAAGCTCAAGAAGAAAAATAAGACTTACATAGCATGAGAGGACATTGCCTCAAGCACCTCTAATGAGTCAAATGAAAACCTTGAAGAAGAGACAAATGTTTTTGTAATGGCTTATGCAGAATCATTATATTTTCATAGCAACATAAGTAGTTTTGAAATTACTGATGAAAATAAATATTATCAATTGCTTCATGTATTCAATGAATTACATTAGGAAGCTAGAAAATTGCAATATTCAAATATTGGGTATAAAGGGAGAAAAAAGTGGTTGGAGAATATATTAAAACAGCTAGAAGATGAAAATGAAAATATAAAAACTAGCTTAGAAGCTATAGAAAAAGTTCATAAAACTTTATCTAGTATTTGATGAAAACTCTTTCTAAGTTTACTCTAGATAACTTTGATACCGGTTGAAAATATTGTTATCTGTTATGTGATTTTGATACTAAATGCATCCTTTTCTACTTAGAAACTTGCTTGAAATCATGTTTTTCTGTTAAGTTATGTGAATGACATAGTTAAGGTTGAACTTGATGATTTTATGACTAAATTCCCTTGTTTTGGCGGAAATGAGATAATATTGAAGCAATGCTAAAGTGCCAAGGAGATGGAGCTCAAAAAGATCTGAAAAAGCATCAGAAAGTAGGAACGCCTGAAGCCTGAGCGCCCTTTTTAGGGAGTTGAGCGCCATTTTTTCTGAAGAACCACGTCTGTTTGCCCTCCAAGTGAAGCTGAGTGCCAGTTTTAGTATCGCAGCACACCTGGGCGCCCTAAGTGGGGCGCTAAGCGCCAGCGAGATGGGCATGGGCTTTGTTTCTGTTTTGATTCCTCTCTATTTAAAGGACCCAGACGCCCTAGGTTTTGTATCTTTGGCAGAGGAAGCGCAACAACACACTCTTCCACTCTCTAAAGGCGGATTTGGATGCGGGAGCCTCCATCTTCAACTTTTATGGTTTTTCTATCTCATTCTTCTCCATTATACATCTAGTTTCACCATGACAATGATGAACTAACTTCTATTTGTTGTTGGGTGATGATGTAACTTTGTGAACTCTAATGTATTTTAATTTATTCTTAATAATATATGGTTCTTTCATTAACCGTTAGGGTAATTCTTCTGTTATCAATGCTTGTTTTGTTTAACTCATTCATAGCGTGATGTATGAATTGCATGAGTGCCAAGAGGTTCCTTACAATTCAGGTTCTTGTAGAATTATTCCCACGAGCAGTATTTCTCAGGGATGGGGGTGTGAGTCTTGGTCATCTTAAGCTCCTGCTCTTAAGAATTAATTATTAGAGATGTTAGGAATCGTATGAACTAGTAATTAAGGATAGGCTTTCTTCATCAAGGGATCGGGTTTTAAGTAATTTAGTGAGTGACGTTGAATTTAACGAAAGAAGAAGAATTCTTATATACATGAGAGTAAACTTGGTGAAATCTAACCCCAACAACATATTCATCTCATAACATAAACATTATTTGTTCATTGCTCTACTACTCTTCAATTGATCAAAACTGCATTCATATTTAATTTTCTGTATTTGCATTCTAAACTAATGATTTCGTTGCTTTTAAGTCTTAATTAATCGAGTTATCACACGACTGTCTAGTGCCGAGAGTCTCTTGTGACACGATACTTGGTCTTACCATTTTCTTTGTTAAAAATCATTTCTTAGATTTCTTTAGTTTTTAATTTCTTGGAATTAGGCTAGTTTTATGTTTTTCTCTTAATTCTTTAGTTTTATAGAATTTTAGTTAAAAACAATTTTTTTAAGAGTATTTTTGGTAGTTGTAAATAATTAGAGAATTATTTTTTTAGAAAATCTTTTGATAAAAACATTTCTTTTTATTTCTTAAATTTCATTTCCTTTCTATAGTTTTGGGCTGATTTTTCTTTGTTGCAGATTGGGCCTTAGGAATTGGGTTTGGACCATTTGTCAGCAGAGGAGCAATTGGGCTAAATGCTTTGGCTGGATATGGGCTTAAGTGAAACGATGAGTTTCAAAGGAGGCAGCTTTGGGGGTTGAGCTCGAGACTTCATTTGGAGGAGAAAGCGGTCTCTCTCGAGCAAAGTTCAAATGAGAGAAGAATAACCCAGCAGCTAGGGTTCATGAGAAAGCCTCTAGAGAGCGTGAGAGAAAGGGTTTTACAGCCCAAAGCATGATGATCCAGAAAATTAACTAAAGGAGGCCAACCCAAGATGTTGATCGGTCAGAATGGAGGTTGGAGGCACGTGCGAAGCAGTCGACGGTTGAAGATCAAAGTGGTTTAGAGTTTGTTGAAGGTTGCTCGAGAAGCTTCCAAAGAGAGTTGGTGATTCTTCCCCCTTTTCCCCCTGTTGTTTCTTTTTCTGCCTGTGAACTTTCCCTATGAAAGGGGGTTTTATAACTTTGTAAAGCACCAGATGTGCACTGGGTGACAGATGGTGTGTCTAGCTTAGGGTTTTCATTCTCTCGCTTGAGTTTTAGAATTTCCAGTTTTCGTAGGGTAGACACTTTGATCCTTGGAGTTCTTGGAGCTTCCATTAGGTGACAGATATTGGCTCTCTGAGAAACTCTGGTATCTTGTAAATTCTGAATTTACTTTTCCATAAAGCACTTTTATGTTTCAGTTTCGATTCACTTTACCTTCGAGTTTGTTCTGTTAAATTCTGCACTTGATTTTAATTTCTATGCTTTATCATTCAATACCTTTACAATTTAGTTTTAGATTCTGAGTTCCTTGTGGGTTTGTTTCCTTTCCTTTACGATTTCCTTTGCATTTTCGTTTACAGTTTCATTATAGGTTAGTGTTAACGAGAGGTTAGTATGAGATTTGATTTTGGATCAGTTGGTTTGGGCAATTTGTTATAGTATAAGGACAAGTATAATTTTAGGCAATTGAGGTTGATTTGAGATTTAAAGGAAACTGTGCATATTAGTGGTATTTGATTCAGATACCTTAGGACCCCAAAGAGGGCCTAACTTTTCAAGATGTCTTCTTGAGACATAGTATGCTTTGAAGCTTCAAATTATTCTTGTTGCCAATATTGTGTTTGTTATTATACTATTTTCCAATTTGTCCCAATATTAGGTAATTAGTTTTGTGTTTTGTTTTTCAGATATTATTTGGTGTTGAATATTTTGTTTACCTTTTTCTATCATAGTCACAATTCAGTTTTATATTTTACACTTCATTCTATATTGTTCTTCTTTCATTCCCTAAGGAAACTACCCCATGGGGTTTTGTGTTGTTAATTGTTCTTCTTATTTTAGATTCTATCATAAATAATGTTCAGGTTTTTGTATTGCATTTGTATATCATTTTAGGAGAGGATTCATGTACTAATTTTCTTTCTTTGCATTTATTCATCCATACATCATTCATTATCTTGCATTCAGTGATTAGATTTAGTAGATACATGCATTTTTAGTTAGTTTCATATTTTTACATTACAGATAATTTTTCCTTTCCCCACCTTGTATTAGTAGTTAATTAGGTGTTAAATAAATACAAGATTTAATTCTACACTTTAAACTTAATTCTAGCCGAGTCTTTGGATTGATTCCCTGGTTGCCCTATACTACATTAGTGGGGACTAGGATTTGTTGACTTTTAGTGCAACCTAAAAGCCTTTCAACAACATACTTTGGCATATTATGCAACAGTTGTTGGCCCTCATCATTTTAACAGCATTGCAAGTTCGAGGGTCAATGTCGCATGTATGGATATGAAGCCTACGTTGATTCATCTGGTGAAAAGCAATCAATTCAATGGACTGTCACATGAAATTCCATATGAGCATCTGACCGCTTTCAATGAGATCTACAATACTGTGAAGCTAAAAAGAGTGTGAGATAATGCTATAAAGTTGAGCTTGTTTCTCTTCTCATTAGGAGGGAATGCTAAATTGTGGTTGAACTCTTTTCCTGAAAATAGCTTTATTGAGTGGGAAGATGTGGTTGCAAAGTTCTTGAAAAAATACTTCCCACAATCAAAGATTAACAAAGGTAAACAGGAAATTTCTTCTTTCAGGAAAGGCATGGAGGAGACATTAGGACAAGCATGGGACAAATACAAGAGCTTGCTAAGAAAGACGCCTATTCATGGTTTTGATGAAGCGTCAGTAGTCATTCTTTTTCTTAGAGGTGCTCACAAACAAAATTGATGCTAGATGCCTCAGCTATAGGTAATATCAAGTGCAAGACTCCAGAGGAAGCCTATGAATTAATTGACAACATGGCTACCAATGACAATGAGATACATAGTGAAAGAGGAGCTCCACGTCAACAGAAGGGAGTTCTACAGTTACAATCTTATGATGTTTTACTTGCGCAGAACAACATTATTACTCAACAATTGGAGGCTTTGACAAAGAAACTTTCTCATTTTCCAAAGGAGTTCCATAATGTTTCAGAGGTTCAGCAATAACTTTGTGAATTATGTGGTGGTGATCATATTAATTGTCCATGTGTAATGCCCGAGAATATCAATGAAGAAGTAAACTACATGGGTAACCAGTTTCGTCCCAACAATTATAATCAAGGATGGAAACCTCATCCAAGCATGGGACAAGGTCAATTTGGGCAAGCTACTGGACAATTCAATAGACCACCACAACAGCAACAACAACAGTGGCAACAACAACCCTCTCTAGTTGACAGAACTACAAAACTTGAAGAAATCCTTCAACAGTTCATGTAGGTAACTATCTCCAACTAGAAAAGCACTGAAGTTGCTGTAAGGAATTTGGATATGTAGGTTGGTCAACTAGCCAAGAAGTTGGAGGAGATGCTTAACAGAGGTTTTAGGGCTAATACTGAAGTTAACCCTAAGAAAGAGTGCAAGGCTATTGTGAGCGTGAGTGATGAGAGGGAAAAAGAGAGAGAAGTAGAGAGAAAAGAAAAAGTTGAATTAAAAGAGAGAGAAGAAAAAAAGTGAAGTTGAGAGAAAAGGAAAGGAGAAGAATGTGGAAGAAGAGAGAAAAGAAAAAAATTGAGAAAATTCTTCCTTACCCTAAGGAGTGTTCAAGAGAAGAAAAAGAGAGGAAATTAGGGTGTTTTGAAGAAATCTTCAAGAAATTGGAGATTATAATTCTTGTGACTGAAGCATTGCAACAGATTCATGAATATGCTAGTTTTTTGAAGAAAATCCTTAAAAGAAAAAAAAATATCTAGAGGAGGAAACAATTGAGGTACAAGGCGATTGTACTGTGATCTTGCAGAAGGCACTCCCTCCAAAAGTTAAAGATCCGAGAAGTTTCACTATTCCCTGCACTATTGGGAGTTATGAAATACAGAAAGCCCTAATTGATTTAGGGCTCATTATCAATTTGATGCCCTTATTGGTACTTGAGTAGATTGGTGGTCTTGAAGTCAAGCCTATAAAGGTGACTTTGCAAATGGCAGATGGATCCACTAAGAAGCCTTATGATGTAGTAGTTCGAACAAACAACCTTAGATTCCTGGTGGATTTTGTGGTGATGAAGATGAAGGAAGATTTGGAGATCCCTATTATTCTTAGAAGCCCATTCATGAAAACGGCCAAGGTTATCATCAATGTTGATGATGGAACTATAACACTCAAAGACCAAGAAGAAGAGGTGATATTCAACGTCTTCAATGCTGAGCAGCACATCCAAGTGAAGAAGACTAGTCTCAAAGCTGCAAATGAAGATGCACCAGGGACTAGTACAAAAGTTGCTAAGCCAAGCAAGAAAGATAAAAATGTTTTTATGTCACAGGTGAAGAAGAAAAAGACAACAAAGGAAGAAGTGTTCATCAAGACTCCTTGGAAAAATATGATGAACTTAGACCAAGCATACCAGTGAGATTCAACAACAAATTATGGGTTGTAAAAGAACTCAGAATTGATCGAATGATAGAGATTGAATCTTCAATTTCAAGAAGAGTCAAGAAGGTGAACAGGAAGCTGCTGAAGATAAGTTGGTGTGAAGAAAGAAAGGAGAACATCAAGATCAAAGATGTGACATGAGCTTAATAGTGTCAAGCTAGTGACGTTAAAGAAGTGCTTTCTGGGAGGCAACCTAGCAAACTAAACCTTTCTTTTTTATCAATTGTTTTGTTATTGTACTTGGCTTAAATTAACTACACTATTGTGGTTCAATTATGATGTGTTTTGTGATAAGTATTGCTTTATGATGCTCTAGTATATTGAGTGATGTTGAGATTATGCATGATGTGCTTATATAGAGGTGATGGCTCACAGTTTGTATGAAACAGATGCTTGAGGTAAAAAGTTGATTGAGATACTGAGCAGGATGTTTATCTGAATTCTGAACTAGAAAGTAACTTGTGTGAGGTTTGGGCTTCAGAGTTTTTTTGTGAATAATTGTTATTACTTTGAAAGCATGAATGATTTTGCCCAAATTTTCTATGATTGAACTACTTTCTTGCAGGTTTCATATGATCAAGGCCATCTTTTATTATCCATTTTTAGCTACACATGATTTTAGCCCAAAAAAAACAATTTGTTCTAACCTTTGAACTTTGAGCCTTAAGCATGTTTTGAAAACCTTGTTTGAAAATCTTTGCCTTGAGTTAAGTTGAGAACATTTGTGGGGTATTGATGAAGGTTAAAGTTTGGGGTTGCTGGGAAATTTGAGAAAAGAGATCAAAAGAAAAACCATTGAGCTAAGTAGTGAGCAAATGAAAAGCAAAAGCAAAAGAAAGGAAAAATAAAAAGAAAAGAAAAGAAAAAGCTCAATGCAAGGGAAAGTTGAGAATAAGTGAAGTTGGTTCTGGAAAAGAGAGGATGTGTTTGAATGATGAAATCATAAATGTCTCTCTTAACTCAAGGATTTAGTTGTCCAGAAAAACCAATTGTCTTCTTAGCCCAGCCAAGCTACAAGCTGAGAAAAGACCTTCTGATGAAAACTTGCTTGTGAGTATGATTGATTGTGGTTAAATAAAAGGCAAAGTTAATTTGTGTGACATTGTGATAACAGAGTGAAAGAGACATCAACACCTCACTATACACCTTTGAGTTTGAGTGATACACTTTTGAGTGCTTGAGTGATATACTTTTGAGTGCTTGAGTGAAACACTTTCCTTGGTGAGGATTAGTTCTTTGAATTCATGATTTCATCTTTGCTTGGTTGATTGATCATTCTTAAGGATAGCATATGTTGCATTACATGAGCATCTCATTGAGTTTGATTGAATTAAGGCATCTTCACATCTTGACTGATATCTTTATGATGAGCTGATAAAAGTGATTACTTGTCCTGGAAGAAAAAGTTTTAAATATGCCTAGCCATTGTAGTAATTGTTGAGAAAAGCTGAGTTACATTTTGTTTTGCTTGAAGACAAGCAAAGTTCTAAGTTTGGAGTTGTGATAACGATTGAAAATACCGTTATCTGTGATGTGATTTTCACTAGTACAAAAATAGTTTTTTATACTTGTTAAAAAGGCTTTTTATACCTATTTTTGAGTAGGTATAGAAGCAAGGGGTATAAAAAGTTACAATTTTTTATACCAACTCTTGAATCGGTGTAGAAAGCTTAACTTTTTATACCTGTGTTGTTCATAATAGATATAAAAGTCTTATATTTACACTTGATACTATGGGAGCAGGTATAAAAAGTCTCCCTCTTTGCTAGAGAAAAAATTTCTTTTTATACCTGCTGGTGCTATAATAGGTGTAAAAAACAAGACTTTTTATGCTTGATATGGCTTTGACCGATGTAAAAAGTGACATTTCTTTTTAAATATTTTATTTGTATGTAATATTATCCATATCCAAACCTGCATAAGATTCAATCCCATAATACTATTTAAATAATCAATAACAAGTAAAATAATCAATATTGTTTTCATTAACACATCAAAATGTAATATTTACCTAACAAAGTTTCTAAATATATTTACCTAACATAGTTACTTAACATATTACACATAAAATAGTTCCTAAACTCAAAATGTAATATTGAAACATCTAATCATTTACAAATGGTTAAAAGAAATGCAGCCCACTGCTCTCAAACATCTTTTATGACATGTTGTTCCATTGGAGACATGTCATCAAATATCTACACAATGAAAAGTTTGAGTAAAGTTATAATATTAATGACTTAAGATCTTAGTTATAAAATGTTCACGTTACCAATTTCCATGAGTCAACGACATTTGCGGATATAATTTTCTGCATGTGCCTCATGACATAATATCCGCACTCAAAGCTTCCCGATTGACGTGAGAACTACAAGTTAAATTTATAAAGTATCATAAAATTTATAATTGTATTTATAGTTTGAAAGATTAACTACTTACATTTGGTTCAATGAACTGCAACTTCTTTCTAGAGACGATATGTGTTCCCTACAACCTTGAATATGCCTCAACCACCCTATAAAGTTAAATGTACATTGAAATGAGTCCTAAAGAACTTAGTAAAATCAGTTATGTCTACACTACAAATAAATTATTAAAAAACTTACAATACTAGTGTATTTTTAATTTCCAAAGTGTGAGGTTTTTGTGCAATGAACATAAGAGAACTACAAGAAATTGTTGAGGAAGAATTAGTAACAATTGTCAGTGACTCCTGTAGATTCAAACAATAATAGTGTTAAATACCATTTACATAAATAAAGTTTTATTAATAAAAATTATATATTTACGGTTGCAAATAAGGTGCTAAGTACACTTGCTTTTTTCCATTTACAAAAGCCTCTAAGAGGTAATTTTGGACCTCTCCATCTTTACTCCCAACTCCTTGAATGGCAACAGGGTCAATAAAATCATAAATGTGATCATTCTTCCTTTCAATGGTCAACCGATGTAAATACCTTAAACATTGAAAATGAATAATGTTAGAATAAAATATTGAATATATTTAAACTTTATAAATGTAGAAATTTACTTACAACAACCAAAGTTGTAGTACTGATATACATAACATATAAGTGCCAGAGAGAATTTCAAAAATATCCCTCTGACATATGAAGAAAGAGAGCAAAGATGTCATGTTTGTGACTTTAGGAGGCATTTGTTACTCAATAGGAGAAAGGGAGATCTTCACTGCCAACACACGAAGTTTCAAATGATTTTTTCTTTAAAACTTTCCCGGTGGTACAGTGGCCGGTGGTGTTATTGATATTTTTTATTTGGAGTTTTTTAATTAAAAATATCATATATTTATATTTTAAATAATTTATTTGATGATCTAGATTTATTTAAGATAAATATTGTCATGTGATGTCTTCTGTTAATCAGTAATTAAACCTTTTGACAGAAGGATGTATTGAAATAATAGTTATATTTTATGGATTAATTTAGAAAAGTTAAAAAAAAAAACAGTTTGCTTCAAACTCTTATTTTATATATAGTACAGTTTTTCCTCCTATTTATGGTAAAAAAGAAGGAAGGAAAGGTTTCATTATCTTACCTGAGGAGGTGTAGCTAAAAAATTGAGGGATCCGAAAATGTCATTACTCTTTTATACTAGAAGTTCAAAGTCTAAGGTGGTTAAGGTAATATATATTTATTCATTTTTGTAGGTTTCTTTCAAACATTCAACGCATACAACAATTACAGAGGCATTTTATATTTTGGTATAAAATATTATTTTAAGCAAGAAATACAAAAAAAAAATATTATTTTGGTATATTTTGCTTTTGGAAAATAATAAAAAGATGATTCTGTCCTCCAGACTTATTTTTGAAAATTTGAGAAATAATAAAAAGGGCTTTTACTCAATTAAAAAAGAAAAAAGTGAAAGACACTGGTAGCTGAGAGGTAATGAAGTTGAAAAGATTGTGTAGATTGAAAAGAAGGAAATGTGCAGGGAGCAGAGGCCAAGGCATTTAAAAGAGAAAGAAATGGAATAAAAAGTGTGCTTTTAGTTGACTTGGTTTAAGTCATTCAAATCAGAAGTATATGGGTTTTTCTTCTAGTAGAACAAAAAAGATGGAGATCCTAATGGTTGTATATAGCCATGGATAATTAGAAGATAAATTATTAATGTGATGTGATTTAGCATAAAAAAATGGGAAATGTATATTGAATGCATATGTATTAATACGTCAGTGAAATAAGAAGCAAATAAAAGATAAGGAAGAAAAGTAAAATAAGAAAATTTACTATTTATATGTTGAGTAGCATACAAATCACTGACACAAAATATATAAAAAGAAAACTGAACATCAATATGGATGGTGTTCCTATATAGGAAGAAAACTGAACATCAATGTTTATGACAGCTATGAAAAACTCTCCTCTGGTGTTGATAAGCTCTTTAGAGGTCTACTTGCAGGTATCACTCTTAGCCTTTTAGTGCAGTGGATTTACTCATGTTTGTTGTTGACACAATTGTTTTCAATACAGAAATTTGTTTCTACAAGAATGAAAGTAACTCATTCTCCTTGTGTTTTACATCAATTAAGAATGAAATTAATGAAAGTAATCTTTTAGCACCTCAGAATTTTTTTAAAGCTAAATTTCTAAGCTATGTTTTACACCGGTTAAGTTTCATTTTTCTTTTTCATTCTTTTCTAATAATGACTCTTATTGCAGAGATGAAGTTATCTCATATTGCATCTTCCCACTGTTGTTCTGCACACAGAGATTCCTGTGCTAGTGGAATTCAAAACAAGGGAGAGGAAGAGAAAGAGAAAGCCAATACAAGTTTTCTATTTGGAACTGGAGAATATACTCTTACAGTTTAATTTTTCTTTGTGATCCGATTATCAGGGTAAGCTAACAATCTAAACTTTTAAGTATTAGTTTTAATTCTGAAAGTGAAATTGCATTGGTTTTAAATCTGATTTGATGTTTAATTATGAGCTAGTAGTAAGTGCATATCACATAAGCCATGAAATGCTTCAGCATAGCTTGGTTGCAATTGTGAAAACCAAAGCATAATTCATTTAAGCAGTTTTCCGAGCTGCACTTTCTTTGTTTGAGTCATTTTCTGGTTTTTAATCTTGTTTAGCATTAGTTCATTGTTGAAGTTCTTGTCAATCTGTTCTAGAGTCATTGCAAACCTTTCCTTCACATTCCAAATTGTAGAACTAGCTTGTTTAAATGCTTATTACTCAGTATATTGGTCAAAAACGAATTTAAGCTATGTGATTTGATCAAACTAGGAAAAGGCAAAGGTGAAAAAAGAACTGCACATGTGATTTGGAGAAAAAGCCTATAAACTGTTGAAATCTGACATTGTTTGGCTGTAACAAGTGTAATTAAACCTTCTTGGATGGTTTTTATGATCTAAATGTGCATATAGAATTGAATTTATGCAAAATAGCTAATGCACTAAATCATGATAGCCTGTTTTTTTACGTGAAATCAACAAGGCTGATTCTATTTTTTGCATTCCTTTGCTTAATTAGTTTTCTTTGTTTCTTTAATCCATTGTAGAGCATTTTTATAGGTTCCATTTGTGTGCTTACTTGTTTTAGAACCTTTGTTTCTTGTTTGTTTCAACTTTTGGCCCTCTAAGTGCCAATTTATTTGTTGAAATTGGTGCTGTCAAATGTTGTTTTCTGGTGCTATTTTGGAATCTGATTTGGTGCTAACCAAGTAGTAAATTGTGATGCTGTGAAGTTCTTGTGGTGAAGATCAGTTCTAGATACCTATTCCAACTAAGGTAGCCTTTTAGGAAGTGGAGTAGGAGCAAAATTTGTGATTTGGAAGGGCTGTCACAACAGAGAAACATCACTTTTCAATAACTGGTTTCTGAATCGTGAGTAGTGTTTTCATATTCTGTTTTGGAGGGATCAAACACCATAAAAGGAACTGCAGATTGTGAGTTTTTGTGGTTGGTTTTCGTCTTTCTTCCTTGGATCGAGAGAGAGACCATTCCTACAAAAGTTTGTAGCTACTTATAGTTTTATTTTTTGCTTAAATTCATTGTTTCAAAGGCCTCCTAAGTCATGTGATTTAGGTTAAAAGAGAATAAATTCTAAGCATTTTCATAATCTAACACATGGAATCCCAATTCCTCATATTCCAAGAAATTGAAAAACTACGAAGAATAGCCTTCACAGCAGTAAAGAAAACAGCCATAACATTTTTCGATTATCCCAAAGTGTTTGTCCTTCCCCTGCCATGTGAAAGGAATGGCTGAAGCACCCATCCAAATCAAGAGAGGCTATGTTCATTCCATGGAATAAAATCTTTTACATTACTTTGCATATCAGATACATATCATTCAACGGCCTTAGTTTTAACTTCTACCTATGCATATCAGATTTTATTTTTAGCCTTTTCTTCAAAAAAGAAAAATCTAAGACACAAAGTTTCTCAATTTCAGAGAGAGAGAAAGAGATAACTCCAATAATTTGGAGATGTCATGAGGGAGACCCTAGCTTAGATATAAAAGAATATGTATGCAATTGCACACTTCTACAGCCAAACAACATATAAAATAACGAAATAGATGTCTACAACAGCATAAATATTTTGCACAAAATGATACAAGCGAAATTGATTGCCTTAACAGAAAATTACACAAAAGGCTTTCAATCAGAGAAGAATTATCAGTATAAACCGTAATTCATAAAAATGTACTCACCCACGGCAGACCACCTAACAACGACACACCATGGAAAGGGTTTCACCCACCACAGCCGAGAACTTCAACCACGACGAACAACTTCAAATGCCGACCAACAACTTCATCCAACCACCTCGACAACTTCAATAATAGAGAACAATGGCAAGAGAATGAAGAAGAATGGAGGAGAATAAAGGAGGGAGAACGATAAAGAAATTGCACAAAGAAGAAGTGTTGCGGGAGGGAAAAGAAATTGAACTTCTAAAGTAATCCATACCTGTTTAAAGGTTAGCAGGTATAAAATTAAGGATTTTTTGTACCTCTTCTCACTACAACTGGTATAAAGCTATTTACTTTTTTTACGATTTTGCCACTAGATCACTTTTTATACCTGATTTCATTATAAGCGATGTAAAAATATTTCTCTTATTTACAAAATTGCCACTGCGGTACTTTCTATAGCGGGTAGATTTTATCAGGTATAAAAAATCGCTATAAAAAGTATATTTTCCACTAGAGTTTGATACTAAATGCACCCTTTTCTACTTAGAAACTTGCTTGAAATCATGTCTTTTTGTTAAGTTGTGTGAATAAGAGAGTTAAGGTTGAACTTGATGATTTTATGACTAAATTCCCTTGTTTTGGCAAGAAATGAGATAATATGGAAGCAGAGCTGAAGTGCCAAGGAGATGGAGCTCAAAAAGATCTAAAAAAGCACCAAAAAGTAGGAATGCCCGAAGCCTAAGCGCCCTTTTTGGAGCCCTCAGCGCCAAAGCCTACCGCACAACGCCTAGGCACCCTTTTTTGGGCGTTGAGCACCACTTTTCCTGAAGAACCACGCCTATTTTCCCTCCAAGTGAAGTTATGCACCAGTTTTAGTATCGCAGCACGCTCGGACGCCCTAAGTGGGGTGCTGAGCGGTAGCGAGATGGCTGGGCTTTGTTTTTGTTTTTATTCCGCTCTATTTAAAGGACCCAAACGCCCTAGGTTTTGTATCTTTGGAAGAGGAGGCGCAACAACACACTCTTCCACTCTCTGAAGGCGGATTTGGATGCGGGAGCCTCCATCTTCAACTTTTACGGTTTTTCTATCTCATTCTTCTCCATTGTACATCTAGTTTCACCATGAAAATGGTGAGCTAACTTCTATTTGTTGTTGGGGGATGATGTAACATTGTGAACTCTCATGTATTTAAATTGATTCTTAATAATATATGTTTCTTTCATTAACTGTTAGGGTAATTCTTTTGTGATCAATGCTTGCTTTGTTTAATTCATTCATAACATGATGTATGAATTGCATGAGTGTTAGGAGGTTCCTTACAATTAAGGTTCTTGTAGAATTATTCCCAAGAGCAGTATTTCTCAAGGATGAGGGTATGAGTCTTGGTCGTCTTATGCTCTTGGTCTTAAGAATTAATTATTAGGGATGCTAGGAATCGTATGAACTAGTAATTAAGGATAGGCTTTCTTCGCCGAAAGATCGGGGTTTAAGTAATTTAGTGAGTGACTTTGACTTTAACGAAAAAATAAGAATTCTTATATACATTAGAGTAACCTTGGTGAAATCTAACCCCAACAACATATTCATCTCATAACATAAACATCATTCGTTCATCGTTGTGCTACTCTTCAATTGATCAAAATTGTGTTCATATGTAATTTTCTGTATTTTCATTCTAAACCAATGATTTCGTTCCTTTTAAGTCTTAATTAATCGAGTTATCACACGACTGTTGGGTGCCGAGAGTCTCTTGGGACACGATACTTGGTCTTACCCTTTTATATTACTTTTACAATCTGGTGCACTTGTCGGTGACTCAACAAGCTCTAATATTCATGTCATCCTCCTTGATAAGTATGTTAAATAAGGAGGGTATAGGTTATACTAGACAAATTAATCGATTAAAACCTAGGAACTTCCTTAGCATGAGCAAACCATCATCCATTACATGTTTCTATTGTTGTGTAATTGGTCACGCATCAAATTCATATTATTTCCATAATTATGGTGAGGTAAAGTACAAATGAGTGCCTAAAGGAACATCTCAAGCCACTAACATGAAAAGATACAAACTAAATTGTGTACATGCATCTCCTCTTTAATCTATGTTGTAGTTGTATCTTGATGCAAGGAAAACAATGTAGTATCAAGATAATGAATGTTCAAGACACATAATAAAATATGGGAAGAAATTCAACAATACATAGAAAGACGACTTACAAAGTCAGTGATAACAAAGGAAAATTTTGAGGATTGTCAAGGTAAAAAGTTTATCTTCTATTGGATTGTGATTATGATTGAAAATATATTGTTGTTGGTAGTTGTAGCTCACAATCGATTATGATTAAACATCAATTATATGACTTTGACCTCTACCTTGAAAATATAGCTCTTAGGTGTGCTAACAATAGTGTTATAACCATAACTTTTTCATACTAGACATAGCTTGGTCTAAGTAACATGTCCATTTTTCATCTTTCTACACAAGTTAATTGATTAGATTATTCTGATAGTTGAATAAAAGTTTGCTTTCTCTGCATTGTTGTGCTTAAGTTTTGCACTATGATAATCAATTATGCCAAGTTCCAATCAAATAATCTTATGTTAAGTTGGTTACATGATGCTTTGATAAACCATTTGTCACAGACTTTTTACAGTACAAACTTTAAAAATTTATGATGAGAAAGTGATTATAAGTTTTTTCACTACTTGGGTGCTTATTCCTATGGTGTGTAACCATGCCTCTAGCTTCTAGGATCAAGATTGTTCCTCTATAATTAATTGTACTTTGAGTTAATAATACAATTTGTTGTATTTGGTTTTCACATTAAGTCTATGATGTTCTTTTCTTGATACTTGATTGAACAATGATGTTTGTAGTTTGATATCCCTTTTTCTCCTATCGACATTTTCTGCATTTTACTCTGATATCATATAATATAATGACATGCATTCTACGACTATCACATTCTCTACTTCCTTCCTTACTCCTCATCCACAAAAACCTCACTGTTCTTTAATGGCCTCTTTATCACTATAGGAGGTTTCATGTTAGGAGGAGCAAAGGTAACCTTGGGTTTTGAATGTTTTTGTAATTTTTTGGTTGGATTGATTAGATATATACTACACCATGTTTGGTTATATATTGCGTTATGTTTAGCTATTTTCTACATTTTTTTCTCTCCATTTTTATCCTTGTGTTTTATCATGTCCAAAGGGGAAGAAAGGTTTTGTTGTTGTATACAGGTTTGGACATCATAAAAAAAGAGAGAGATTGTTACTATGTCAAGAAAAATATTCAATAGTTGTTTTTTATGGTCCAAGTGCTATGAATGGTTTTTGTTTAGATAGATCATAATTAACCTTTGTGTGTGTTTTAGTATGTTTGTGAAGCCAAGAAAAATCCTCTTAATCAATCTTAATTAGATAATAATTAATTAGTCTTAATATAAGCATGCTTGTAATCAAATTCAAAGGCTAAATGTAAAACCAAACAATTTTGATCAATTAAGTTACTTACATAATCAATTAATCCAGTAAGTTTTAAGAAAATATGGTTAAGGCATATTAATTGATTAAGTCACTAATATAATCGATTAATCTTGAAAGTTACTTAATTTTGCCTTAAATCATGCATATTCTCTCATTTCATTTCAACACTTTGAAATCCTAAGATTAATTGAATTGTGTGCGAGTTTTAAGCATTTCATCTTTACAAAAGAAAAACGTTCTTTATTCAAGATTAAATAAACATTTTTTATTCAAGATTAAATTATTGAAGGGGTTTTCTCTTAGTTATAGATTTTGATTGTAATATCTTCACACATGTAATATCTTTCTTGGTTTTGTAATTTCATTCTTTGGATTGTAATTCACATTTGTGCAGAGGGTTGTGGTGATTGTGCAAAGCATCACCTATTCTTTGTAAGGTTATAGTGATTATGTGAATCACCTTATAATCTTTTTGTTTATTGAAGAGCTTCTTTAAGGTTTGGTTTAGATCTTGGTTTTAGGATTACGTAGATGCACTAGTAATTTGAAACTTTTAATCTTTAATGAAATGTTTAGTTAAGATTGCTAAAAATATAGATTCGTTATTACATAATAAAAATGTTCAGATTTTGTTTTATTTTCTTATTGTAAATCTCTTTCTTATATAATTGTGATTGTTTGGATCTTATTAATATATTTCATATTAATCATGTTAATGAATTAAAAGAAACTTTTTAAAATTGTTTTGAAAAAAAAACTAATTTTTGAAAAATAATTAATTCACTTTCCCACTAATTAGTTGTAACTATTTGTAATCTAAATAATCTAGATTAAAAATATGATTTTAAAATGATTGTTTGAAAATCAAAACATAATGTATTTGTTATTTTAAGTAAATAAGTTAAGCCAAGAAAAAATAATTGTTAGCAATTAAATAAATAATTTATTTTTTATTTATTAAAAATCATTAAAAATTGTTTAAAAAGTATACTTTTATTAAAAGATGAAATATTCAAATAAAATATGAAACCAAATTGTTAAAAGAATTTACTATTTATAATAGGATAAACATTTTGTTTTCAAAGTAATTTTACCTTTCTATTTTCAATCATTTTTAATAAAATTTGATGGAGACTGATACCAAACCCCATGCATTTAGTACCTAATAGTTAAACAAGTGTAAATCTACTCACTTAGAAGGGCTGGAACCAGATTACAGTAAAATAGGCTTTATTTTTAATAAATAAATTCATTATAATTTAATGGTAAATACATAACTCTTATTTATAAATAATTTTGCTAAAATAATTTAATATTTTCATAAAATTATTTCAATTTGTATATATTTATGAAAAAGATATGATGCACTGCTATCACAAAGACTCCTAGATTGTAGGGGAATATATTGCTCAGAAACAAATACCTCAAAGAATCAAGATGAATTACCAGTATTGTTTACATTTCTGTAAAAGGGTGAGACCATCAATTTATAAACATAAAATGTTATTTTTGTCGATAAAAGAAATTCCTTCGAAGAAGAAAAATAAGATAAAAAAATTCAAATTAATTTCTCTATAAATTGATTTATAAAAAAAATTACCATCCTTAAATTTGTACACCTTGAACATATTTTTTATTTTTAAAATTTTGGTATTTTCATTAGTCCTCCATATTAAAAAATACTTGTTCTAATAATCTCATTTAAAAAATTAGTCTTCCTACAATGACTAATGGGCCCTTAGACCTAAAAGTACAAAATGGAAAATGAGTCCAGTTTGGAATCATTGACAAGAGGTTCTTCCCGCACCCCTCTAAATTATTGCTGGGACTTTGACTACAGAAAACCTGTTAATTTTCTTATGAGTGTAGTTATTGGTTTACAGATCGAGTATACAGCTAAGCATACCAAGTTTTTGAATTTGATAGACACTCACAAAAATTAAATTTCGAAATTTGGTAAAAAAAATATTAAATCAACGCATAAATAGATTAAAAAAATACAATAACAAAAAATACATATATAACTTAATTTTGAAATCTAATAAAAAAAATGTATTTTTTAATGAAATTTGCTTTCAGTATTTTTTTCAATGAAATACAGATTTATTAAGGAATACGACACCCAACAAAATTTGGTTAATAGGATTGAAAATAAGTACATCTTTCATTATACTCGTTATCCTCTTCAAAATAATCTCGATCATAAGTCTTGTTTTCAGTATTTGAAGAAAAGTATTTTGATATCTCATTTAAAAAACACCAACAGTACAGCTGTCTTTAATAATAAAAATATTAAAATAAGATATTTAATTAAAATATAGATTATGTATTGTTTAATAAATGAGTAATAAAATCCTTTGTCAACAAGAACTACAAATTTTGAGGGTTATCAATCAATCATCATCGTCAAAATGTAGGGATGTGAAAGTTTTTATTTTATTATCATCTTTATTAGATAATAATTGTATTAGTACATACTCAAACATTTATTAAATAATTATTTATAAAAATAATTAAAATGATATGTTTTCTTAATGTCAAATAATAGTAAAATATTATAATTTTATAAAGAGTTAAATATATATTTAATCTCTTAAATGTGAAATTAAAATTCATCTATATTCAAATATTTTGATCCTCAAACTTAAAAAATAATAAATAGAGTACTTTTAATTCAATTACGTTAAATAAATTAAATATTAATATAAAACGTATTTGATACAAATTCTTTTTAACATAATTAAAATAAAAAAATTATATCCATTCCATTTTAAAATTTAGATCAAAATATGATAAAATTTCAAATAAAAATAAATTTCAATTAAAAAACTTGTTTAATCCTATCAAAACCATTAAAAACGCACTCAAAAATCCTCTGAAGTGTCAAACGGAGGTGATCCGAAAATTAGATAGTGGAATTTAGGTGTCAGCATATGAGCGGACGTTCGTTTTAAGCAAAACTGAGTTTTTGGAAAGTTTGCGTCACACTCTCTGCATGCATCTTCTTCTCCAAAACTCTGATTTTTCTCATTTCTCCTCCTTCTCACTAAAAGCTCTCCCTTCTCTCTACGAAATCTTACCTTTTCCCTTCTCCGATCACCGTTCAGGCAGGCACCATAGAAGCATTTCCAGCGTCAAGAGCTTCAGATTGAACCGAACGGTTTCGAGTTCTGAACTGGTAAGTTCTTCTTGTCCTTAGTCATTCGTTCTCTGGTACATGCAAACCAAGTTCTGGTTGCATGATGTCGTCTTGTCTGAGCCATTGTTGGTTTTCTGTTGTTTGGTTTAGTTTGAAGAATTTTTTAACGTAAGGGTAGAAGAAATTGTAGTCACGCGAGCCTTAATTCTGCCTTTAAGACGTTCGTTCACGCTTAGAGGTAAGGGAAGCTTATTTAATTTAATTTGGTATGTGTATTGTAATGCATGAACGTTCGTGATGGATGATTGGAAATGACATGTGATTGTGCTATTTTCTGATATATGAAATATATGAAATTTCTATGATATGAATTGTATGAAGTATGAAAAATTGATTATGATATGAATTGTATAAAGTTATGAAACTATGTGTTAAGAAATGAGTTGAATATGAATGAATTCTGGATATGAAATTTCCCTATGATGGTGTACGTTCGTCACTAAACGGTCCTTGACCGTTCGGTAATACTAGTAACCTTGGTTAAAATTGGATTCTTTCATTTGGAAAGAATCCTAGTTGAGAACGAGCGTCTTCGTGTGGTAATACTATGCTTGAGCGTTCGGCCAAGCGTAGTTGTATCTGAGTAGTCTGTGATAACCTTAAATTTGTAAATATATGTATTTGTATATTTTAGTTATTCTTAAACACTATTCCAATAGTATTTTATTATATTTATTAAGCTTTCTATTTATAGGTTTAGTAGTGCTCGGTCTCACACCAAGCACTCGTAATGAGTAGTGCTCGGTCTTATACTAAGCACTCGTATTCGTTTCTTGTATGATCTATCTTGATGAAAATAGCGTTCGTCCAACTTCAATAGAATTTTCTCTACCATGTTCGGTCATTGACTGGCATTCGGTTTCTAAATGTGAATCCTTCTAAGTATTTTCCTCTGAAGGTCTTAAAGTGTATACACCCATTTGGTTCCGGCTTAGAACCTTAGTATTTGGCATGATTCTTTCGGTGTTCGGTTAGAACTCTCAAGAGTCAGTTCATTTAATTGGCTCACTTTGTAAGTAACGTTCGTTCTAGTCGCTCTAGTGATATATGATTATGCTCGGTTTCTTTCTCAAACCAATAGTGACCTCTCAGTCTTATCCTATTCTAGAACTCGAGACTTCACTATCTCGTTCCCTGTGTTCGTCTTAATTCTGAGTGAGGATTGAACGTTTGGTATTAAGTGTCTTTAAAAATCTTTGAACAAAGATGACATTAAGATGATGGATAATGAAAGATGGAGAGAATATGATATGAATGAAATGTATGGATTATGAACGAGCGTTCCGGGGAGGAACGACTCATGAATGAATATTGGAATTTGTAAAGTATGAATGTGGTTATGCTAAGCTGGCGGTTCATCCTGATGTTCTGTGAGTATTCGTCCTCATGTAGAGGTGGTAGGTCATGTGTGGGAAAGGCAGGAGGTCCTAGTCCTTAGGGTTACTTTGGACAAATAGGACTAACCTCGAGTGGTAGCTGTTGAGGGTATCCCAATTACTACATCACCCGGGTGCACGAACGTCGTAGCTACACAGATTTCATACAGTCCGGACAGTCAGTCTAATATTAGGCTTTGTATGAAACGTATGACGAAATTTATCTTGTGTGTTTGATGGTATGAATTGTATGATTATATCTGAATTAAATTACATAAGCTTACCCTATGTTCTTGTCCTGTCGTGTTTTGTACGTTCATCTTGTCATTGCAATGATCATCCGTGTGGATGTGAGCAGAAGGAGACGAACTGTTGGAAGATGCGCTAGAAGAAGAGAACCTGGTCGGGGTAGAAGTGAAGACCGAAGAGTATGACGTTCAGTCAGTAGTCTAGTTATTGTAAGGTGGTTGTTCGATCACCGTCCCTTTTTGTTATGTATGATCGTTCGGTATTTTATTTTGTAAACCGTTTGGCCAGATTTACTTATCCTATATAGTTTATGGTAATTTTTTCTGTAAGGTCGTTCGGCCGTAAGCGTACGTTCGACTTTTAGTATAAAGACTGATCTGAATTATTAATTAATGTGATTATTCTATTATATAGTTTTTGGATGTTACAAATCTTTGTATAAATTTCAACATATAACATATAATAATGAGACATAAATTAATTCATATAAAAAACTAACACTTAACTATCTCTTTCTCGACTGAGTCCAATTCTACTTCAAGTTTTTACCATAACAAAAAAAAAAATTATTCGGCTTCTCTATGTATCTCAATACATTCTTATAAACGTTATTGAGTATTTACCACAATAGTACATTTTTGTCTCCCTCAAAATTGATTATATATATAAAAAATCATAGACTATGATATTACTATTAAAATTTTACTACAAGAGATCGTCTAGAAAGAAAATTACAAATCATAACACCTTTTGACTCATAATCTTACAACTAATTGTTTATGGAACTTTTGTTCCCTTATTTTTCACTCAAGTTAAGTTTCTCGTTTATAACAAAATTAACTCAAATATTTTAATAATTTAAAATAAAAACAAATCTAAAATTATAACTATATATGTAGATATATATTATTTCTATTTTCATAATTAATTTTAAAATATAAATGTTTACTTTCAATTAATTCATATATTCACTATTGTAAATGTCAGACCTTGGAAATTTAACCAGACCCTACACGTTAAATCTCAATTATTTCACCCAAAAAGCTGCTTAGACCATTAAAAACGCACTCACAAACTCTGCACACTGACGCCAGGTGTCAAGAATGGAATGTTCTAAAATCAGTAGTGGAAGACAGGTGTCCGTATGAGAGAGTAGGGGTGGGCAAATCAAACTAAACTGCACTGCACTACTAAAAACTGTATTGAACTAAAAACTAGTTCAGAAAAACTAAACTGCACTAAAAAATAGTTCAGAAAAACTGAACTGAATTGCTTTTGTTTTATTAAACTGTACTAAACTGAACTATACTTAACTGTACTAAACTACACTATAAACTGAACTAAACTACTAACTATACTAATTTTGAACTGAATTATACTAATTTTAACCAAGAACTGCACTAACTATACAACACTAACAACTATAGCACTAACTATTAAAATTGTATTAATAAAACTGCACTTCATCCTGATAAAAACTTTGAATCTGAACCATCTGAACCAGAATTTAAGGTGTTTCGTTGTGTAAAAACCATACTGTATTAACAAATGAAGCTTCTGTTGTATGAAAGTAATATATATATATATATATATATATATATATGTGTGTGTGTGTGTGTGTGTGAAAAAAAAGGAACGTGGTTTCCATGTAAACATGCAACTTTCAGTTTTGAGCAAGGTCACCAAAGAGTTTCCTTTATTCTAAACCTGAGAGAAGACAGCAACTATAGGCAGAAAATAAGATGTTGAGGTCAAAACAGGGTAAATGATGAAAACAAAGAATTCAAAATGATAAATCCACACAAACTGAGATAGAATGGAAACTGGTCCTTAAATTTTGCAAATTTCCAATTATACATGGAAAACAATGGGAATCTGCTAAGAGAGTTTATTAACATTGCAGAAAAGAGTTGTTGCAGAGGGGCAAAATAAGCAGATAAGCAAACTCAATATTTGCAGATATTATTATTCTGTGTAGAAAACTGATGTATCTGTTACTATTTGTGAGTTAATTAAAGCTAAGAGAGGATGAGAAAAAGTTCAATCGGAAAGAAGAGCACAGGTGAAGCCATCGGTGACAAGTTGATTAATTGCATCCTTAAACTTAACATAGTCCTCATTATGGTTTTTCGAGGTCCATTTTTCGAATCTACAGATTCATTAAATAAACCATCTGAACCAGACTACAGAGAAAATAAATACAGCTTTCCAATGCAGAAGAAAAAGAAGTACCAAAGCTTCAGCTTCATCAATTCCAGTCTTTATTTCAAAAACTTTTTGTTTCTTTTGCTCTGAAAATAAACAGAAAGTTCAAAAAAATTATAATGAAATGTGCTTTAGATAACTAACAATTAAAATTGTAAAACAATTAAAAGCAACATACCGCACATGTACTTTAGATAACTAACAAATTGTGGCAAAACTTCAATCATCCAAATTAATAGCAACACTTGAAGGTCCCACTTCATCTTGAGAGGTTATCTCTACAAAAATAAAATAAAATATTTCATAAGTTTTTAACACTTAAAATATAAATTAAAAAGTATATAAATTTGTCATATAATCTCACCTTGCTCAAATTTATCAAGTTCTTTAGGATCCTCATCAAAAAGTATAGAGAAAGGTGTTCCTTTTAACCAATCTTGTGTGCAAACAAGCACTTCCACTATTTTAGGCGTTAGACAACTACGATAAGGACTAACCACTCTTCCTCCTGTACTGAATGCACACTCTGATGCTACGGTAGAGATAGGAATGGCTAACACCTCTCGAGCCATGTTCGCAAGGATCGGAAATCTAGTTGAGTTGACTTTCCACCAATGTAAAATATCAAGCTCAACTGACTTCATATAAGGTTCAGGATCCTCTCTCAAGTATTTATCAAGCTCTAATATATAATCAAATCTACGTCCTGTAGCTCTTAGGTAGAAACTCATGCCATGAGGATCATCATCATCATCATCTAGTTGAGATTCTTGTTAGCTACTTTGAGAACCCTCCTCAATACCTTGATATTGTTCATAAAGTGTTTTTAAAGATGACAATAATTTTGATTTCAATTCACTAGCCATACTAGATTCAAAGAGGTAGTCAATGAAGTAATTAACAAAATCCAACTTACTCCTAGGGTCAAGCACAATAGCAATCAATAATAAGATATTAATTCCATTAGGATTTCCCCAATATTTTTCATACTTGCCCTTCATCCTCATTGCCATCAATTTTATGCTCACATCACTACTCTCAGAATATTGTCGAATCCTTTTACCAATTCCAAACACCTCCTTCATATACATATGACTCGTGACATAAGATGAACCAGAAATGCGTAGGGTAGAGTCATAAAATATCTTTAAAAATGGTAGAATAGACCTCGCATATTCCCAATCTTCTTCTAATGGCACACCATCATTACTTTTGGCCATTTCAACCCCAAATTTCTTATCTTGCATATCTAGCAAGACAAAGGCATCTTTATACTTCAAGCTTGCCTCTAACATTAAGTAAGTTGAATTCCACCTAGTTTCAACATCAAGACAAACAATACCTTTGTAAGAAATCCCCTCTTGTTCAACACATGCCTTGAATCTAGCAAATCTAGCCAGAGAAGATTTCACATATTTAACTGCACTCCGGATTTTTGAAATTGAATCTTTTATCTCTTTTAAGCCATCCTTCACAATCAAACCTAATATATGAGCACAACAACGCATATGAACATATTCTCCCTTCAAAACAAGACAATTCCAAGATAACATCCTTCTTTTAAGGTACTGGACCCCAACATCATTTGCGCTAGCATTATCCACTGTGATGCTAAGGACTCGCTTCAACTCCCAGTTATTCAAACAAGCCTCAACATGTTTAGCAATGAGCTCTCCTGAATGTCCTGTTGTTTGAGAAAAATTCAAAATTTTCTTTTGAAGTTTCCAATCATTATCAATAAAATGGGTTGTTAAACTCATGTAATTTAGGTTTTGGATTGATGTCCATGTGTCTGTAGTTAAACAAACCCTCTCACACTGCTTTGATAGAAACATTTTCAACTTTGCTTTTTCCTCTTCATAGAGTTCCCATATTTCACGCCTCAATGTAGTGCGGGATGGGACTTCAAATCGTGGTTGCAAGGACCATACAAAGTCACGGAAGTCCTCATTTTCCACAAATCGAAAAGGAAGCTCAGACTTCACAAACATCTTCGCCAACTTCATTCGAGATGCATTTTGGTCAAATTTAGAAATAGTTGGTGAAGGGCTAACACTAACTTCTGCAATTGATGATGAAAGCTTTTTCCTTTTGAATGCTTCTCTATTAGGATTTTCTTTAGATCTCGCCAAATGATTCCTTATCCCACTTGTTCCAGCCAAATATTTAATCAAATCACCACAATAATTGCATTTGGCCTTCTTCTCAGAATGTGGTTTTTGTTTAGTAAAATGTCCCCACACATCTGATCGACCCTTACTATTCTCAGTTGACGATGAATCGATACAAGGAGGTAAATAATCCATTCTAGAAGTATTTGGTGTGAGGGTTTCTACCGTTTCTGACATTCACGTCACTACATTAATTAAGAGTTCAATCAAACAAAAGGCAAATTTATCTAAATGATGATGATGATATAGGATCTGAAAAAATCTAAATGATGATGATATAGCTTTGTAACATGTTATGTAACCTAAACAACAACAATGATGTTCTTAATTCAAAGTAACTGCAGTGAAGTAACTACAGAATCCTAAACTGATCCTACATTCAAAGTTCAAAGCGGTTTAACACATTTTTTCTTTTCTTTATTAAAAGAAACGAAGGATATGCATGACAATGTCATCCTCATTATCATAGCTGAGTTCTACAAGCAAAACATTTGGATTCTCGACCGATACATCCTATGTTACGATAAAACAAAACAAAACAAAACTCGTCACCTTTTCTACCATTACAAAAATTGCACACACATTTTTTATTTATTTAATTTATATATAATTATACAAAACTCCTATATGCTGATATTGGCTAACAGCATCCCCATATTGAAGCAGGGTTGTGATGTGAATCCAAGATGAAGGGGAAAACCTTGGCATCACAGTTCTCACACATTTACCACAAAAAGTCCTTCCTCCAATTAACCTCATCATTGCTGAAATAGAACCCATCCTGAGTGACCATATTATTAGCTAAAAAAATAGTACAGGGGCTTTTAGCTATTATTAGTTTTTCAATTAAATTACTGATAACAGATGCATGATGGTTCAGTGCAGATAAGTTTAGCTCTTAAAAATTTGAGTTTTACCTTACTGAATCCAAAAAACTAGTTCTTAAAGTAAGAGGAGTACATCATTTATATATTCCATTGCTCATATGCTAATGAATGCATGATTTTTAACACTAACCATAGAATCTAAATCCCTATAGTGAGTTATGCAGTTATGACATGGTTCAAGAAGATAATACCCATCCCTGCTGTAGTGACTACATACATATTCTGTTTAAGGAAAAATAAGGACTCAAGTTCCAAAAAGAATAAGATCAAAATTTTGGTAATCAAGATATATAATATTCACAGCAATTAAAATTAAGTCCAAAATGCACGACATAGTTACCTGGCAATAACCAAGATCAAAGTTGTAAAATGAATAGGTCAACAGTATATCTCGTAGAATATTTGAAAGGATCGATCTATCAGTTCTCACCTTCAAAAGCACAAGATAATTAAAACTGCATTAGCATCTTTTATTTGTTCATTTATAGTCATTCAAATTTAAAATCTATTCCACTAGCTTACCACATCTTTCTCAATAAGCCCTTTCTTTCCCTGAATTTTGTGAATCTTTTAGCCTGTGCAGAGGATATACTCTACAGAGAAAAAAAAACATTACAAAATTATAAGATTCTAAAAACTATGACAAATAGAATAGTCCTTTTGGTCGTCTGTCACCTCAATGATGATACATTTAGTGCAATAGCCAATTTGCAGTTGGTGACTCCTACCTACTGATTATCCAGCCACTTAATTCCATGCCAAATTAAATTTTCCATGTGATCCCAATTTCCCAGTTATGAGAACTAAAAGACCATTGAGTCGTATCATAAAACATAATTCATATACTTACATTAGCGAAATAAAACTTTAAATTGAAGATTGCTTGGGCTAATTAATTAAAAGTTTTTTTCTCTCCTTCAAATTCCTCAATTTTCAGAAGGGAGATAAACTAAGTGAAAGGAGATTTTAGCCCCCTCCATTCCTCTCTGCTTCCCTCCTCTTCATGCTGTTATTGTCACTCCAAATGCCATCAAACACATAATTACCTCAATGTCCCTTATGTTAAACACCATATCAAGTCACCCAAACTATCCATTTGCACAAAGAATGCTTTTATAGAACTAGAAAACATACAAACTACCCAGTTCCCAGAGTTAAACACTTTTGTATAAAAGACATAAATCAACAGTGCGAACTTTATTCTGCATAGATTCTCTTTCTCTATTTTTCGTAGCATCTCTATTCCCTCCGGAAACCAGATTTGATTAATCAACGGAACAATTCACCATGTTAGAAGAGTTAACAAAGACAACTAACAAGACAAATCCTAGTACTCTCACATAAGCACGAACTGAAATTCAGGTGAATTGTGTTTTCTGCAATTCATGAAACGAGACAATTGCGAATGAGATAGATACCTTCGAAGTAGAACAAGGGGACACAGAAATTGTAGAGAGTTCCACGTGGAGGGGGAACAGGGAGGTTGAGCAATCCACTCTTTTACCCAGAGAGTGGAAAGGAACTCCGAAAGGGTATGTAGAAGAACCTTCGACAGTTCGGCGACGGTAGAGTGCGGCAAAACCTTCGACAGCGGTGAGCCTCTGACGACGGCGAACCTTCGACGGCGGCGAACCTTCGACGATGACGAACCTTATACGGTAGCGAACCTTCAACAGCGGTAACCTCGACGGCAGCCTTCAACAACGGCAACCTTCATCAGCAGCATCGAGTGAGATGTAAGGGAGAAAGCAAAATAAAGCTGTGATTGGGAAAGGATGTATAAACCTAAACTGCACTGCAGTTAACTGTACTTAATATAAAATAGTTTAGTATTTTTAAATTGTATTATTAATTAGTTAATTAGTTTTTAGTTAACTGTATTATTAGTTTTTTAAGTTTAAAAAAGTATGGATTAACTATAGTTTAAGTATTTTAAGTTAATTCTGCCCAGCCCTATGAGAGAGTACTTTCGTTTTTATCTTGGGAAGAAAAATGATTTTCTGAAACCTTCTTCCCACTCTCTGCATGCACCCTTCTTCCTCCTGAAAACTGATTTTCATTTTTCTCCTCCTTCTCTCTAGAAAGCTTTCCTCTTCTCTCTACTATAACTTACTACTCTCTTCTCCGATCAACATTCAGAAACCGTAGGAGCGTTCCCTGAGTCGTGAGCTTTATTTTGGACCGAACAGTTCCAGATTCTGAAACTGGTAAGTTTCTTTTCCCTAGCCGTTCGTTCTTGGGTTACATGCAAAACCAAGTTCTGGTTGCATGCATGGGTTGTAAGTCTAAGTTGTTTCTGATTTTTATGTGGTTAGATTAAGTGGAATAGTAAGTGATCGTGAGGATAGAAAGCTGTAAGCGGGCGAACCACAAGCTTGAGTTTAGAACGTTTCAATCACGAATCCAGGTAAGGGAAGCTTATTTAATTTAATTTATACTTATATGTTGTATGAGCGTTCGTTATTGATTTAATGTATGAGGTATATGCTGGTTGTTATGTATGATGATGGTTGATATGTATGACTATGAATATGAATAATTATTGTGGAGTATGAATTGTTAATATGCATCCTATAAAGTATATGAATTGAAAATTGATATGAATTTATAAGATATGAACTGTGTGATAAATGTTGAGTTAGAAACAGATGAAAAATTTAATATGAAATTCTCTTTAAGAAAATGTACGTTCGTCATCGAGCGGTCTTTTACCGTTCGGTTTCCCTAGTAAATTGTTAAAAATGGAATTCTTTCATTTGGAAAGAACTCTAGTCGAGAACGAACGTCCTCATGTGGAAATATTATGATTGAGCGTTCGGCTCAGCATAGTCGTACCTTGATATTCGAAATAAAATAATATATATATATATATATATATATATATATATATATATATATATCTTGTACTTTAAGAATAATTAACGTTCGGTCTTACACCTAGCGTTCGTAATAAATAGCGCTCGGTCCTACACCTAGCGTCTGTCCTAAGTAGTGCTCGGTCTTATACCAAGCGCTCGCACTATTGTATAATCAACCTTGATAAAATAGCGTTCGTTCAATTATAATAATATTTTTTCCCATGTTCGGTCAATTTACTGGCATCGGACTTTCGTATGTGAATTGTTCCAAAGATAGTTCTTAACATTCTTGGTTTTTTTCCTTACATTGGATCCGGTCTAAGGTCTACATAATGGAATATTTACTTAAGTATTAGTTTGAACTCAAACGAGTTAGTTCATTTAACTGACTTACGTGGAAATTAACGTTCGTCACAGACTTCCTTAGTCTACTCAGTCCATTTTCTCAAATATACAAGTAATTCTCTTATTCTTATTCTGTTCTGAACGGGAGAATCATTGGTCTCATTCGTATCGTTCGTCCTCGTTCTTAAGAGGGCTGAACGTTCGTTATGTTATGTCTTTGTAACTAATGATGAAAACGATAATAAAGTAAAAGATTATAAACGTTGAACATTATATGGGATGAATATACGATTATGGTGTTTGAACGAGCGTTCCGGGGAGGAACGACTCATATATTGAATATTGGAATTATTAAAGTATGACTGTGGTTATGCTAATGCTGGCAGTTCATCCTGATGTTCCGTGAGTACTCGTCCTCACGTAGAGGAGGTAGATCATGTGTGGGAACGGCAGGAGGTCCTAGTCCTTAGGGGTACTTTGGATAGGGCTAACCTCGGGTGGCAGCTGTTGAGTGTATCTCAGTTACTACATCACCCGGGTGCAAGAACGCCTGTAGCTACACAGATTCATACAGGTCCATTTAGAGATATTATTCGTATGGTTATATATATATATATATATATATATATATATATATATATATATATATATATATATATATATTGAACTAGATTCATGTGTTGTTTGGAATGTTTACTTTATCTATTGATGTGTGAATTAAATTATATAAGTTTACCCTGTGTTTTTCCTTGTGTTGTCTCTTGTCCTTGTACGTTCGTCCTGTCATTGCAATGATCATCCGTGTGGATGTGAGCAGAAGGCGAGGCTTTGTTGGAAAATGTTATTGAAGAGGAGAACTTGGTGGACGTTGAAGTTAAGGTCGAGCCTTAGGTCGTCCAGCTGATTTTAGAATTTAGTGTTTTGTAGTGGTCGTTCGGTATTAATTTTGTAAACCGTTCGATTCTGCCTTCTTTTCTTATTCGACTATATTGTAATCAAGTCTGTACTTAAAACATTCGGTTTATGAACGTCGTTTATTAATATAAAACTGCACTGTTTGATTGCTAAATGTAATTAATTCTAATTTATGGTTATTACTGTATTTTGGGATGTTACAGTAAAAATCATTTAACGTCTAACGAACAAAAATCCAAAGTAAAAAAGTGATCGATGGCAATTTTATGAAAAAAATGTCATTATAAACGTCGACTACAGGGGTCTCTGACGTCAAATACGTTATAGACGTCAGCTCCCCACCCCACAAACATTAAATGGTTTGCAAACAGAACTGAAAAGTCATTATTGACTTTACACGTCGGCTATAAGTTTATCAACGTCTAATTTGAATTAGACGTCGGTCCCCCACCCACTAACGTAAAAAAGGTACGAAAACACCTCATTTTGGGCACCAATATTAACTTTGTTTACGTCGGCTAGGAGGGGGACCTCCCAGCCAACGTCAAATCCCCTATTTTTCACCAAATCCAGAAAGCGAGCATTAGTTATGCGTTTTCTCTCTCTTGTTACTTTCATCTTCTTTATCTTGCTTGCTCATTCGCCATTAACATTTAGGTAAGTTTTCTTACTTTGCATCATTTAAAATCATTTTGCACCGATTACATTTTATTTTCATTGACTTTTGGTGCAGTTTCTTGTGCGTGAGTTCTCGGACTTCAATGGCGACACTTTCCCTCTCCATTGCTTGTGCCCATTCTCCATTGATTGTGCTCATTTTTTCGTTGATTTTCATTTTCAACCCTTTAAGAAGGTTAGTGTTTTGGTTGGTTATTGTTTAGTATTATAATCACTTGAAACGCATAATACATATAATTTTGTGAAGTGTTGAAATCATTTTTTATGATTTTATTGTAAAAAAAATATTTTAAGAAAAGAAAACAAATTGAACGTCAGTTAGTGTCAAAACCGACGCTAATTGACGTTTGTCTACGTGCAATCCAACGTAATTGACATCCCATATGAAATGCGATATTAAATTGACGTCTCCTAATGTTGAGGTTAGGTTGAACGTTCACAAACTTCAAAGACTTTTTTTTGCAATGGTGATTCAAATAATACTCTTGTTAACTACTTTATTCACTTTTCGTCCATCATATCCAATATGTTTATCAATTTTCCATCTTCAATTTATGTATCATTTGAAAGTTAATTTTTTAAATTAATTTATAGATAAGATAAATTTAAATTGTAAAACTTAATCTAAACTTGGCTTAATTGGGTGGTTCTTAAAGTAACCAACAACATTCAAATGAGTCGGACCAAAAGGATCGCCTCATCGATTGATTTGCAAAGAGTCATTTTTTGGAGATAAGATGTCATGTACGAGACGGAAGCAGCATGTTGAAATACTGAAAATTGAAACCTATATTTTCAAAATATAAATATAAATTTAATAATACAATGATATATTTTTAAACATTTAAAATCTTGACATTATATGTATAAAAAATCTGCTTTCATAGGATGTTTTATGAGATTGACTATAATATAAAAGGTGCATCGTAGATTTAGTCATTAATATGAAACGAAATAACAATTTTAAAACCTTAGATTATTTAAATATACAAGTTTTCTCCTCTTTTATATTCATAATCATTCTTGTATATAAAGTGAAATAACTATTGGCAATGTTCCTATGATTTATATACGATACTAATCTGATTTTGGCAATGTATAATGAAGTTTTGGATTCATTTTTTTTATTTACAAATATGGTATAAGAAAGTTAGTAGATTGCATGGACCTTATATTCGAATTTTAGGATTTTCATGGTAAACAAAAAGTATAAAGATAAAATATCAAAAAATAATATTCATTTTTTTTAGCATAATTATTGGAAACAACCAACCAAAACTCACTTTTAATATTCTTTGTCAAACTCACAAATTGCTTTTTGAAAATGGAGCCAAATAAAGTGGCTAATTAACGAATGAGGTGGATCCTTTTTCATAGAAAAGAAGATTAGTAAGTTCCATGCATGAATAAAAACACACCAATCACAAATTAAACAAAGACATTTGAACAAATAATTTAATGTCATGTTGAAAAAGAACGTGAAATAGTTGAAATATGAGAATAACAAAAAAAACGAAAATAAGAAATTGGCTAGATGACATATAAAAAAATATAAACTTAATATAAATAATGGATTTTATTCTTCCTTTTTGTTTTCTTTGACTATTACTTATCTAGAAAAGAAAAGAACCACCACTTGCATATATATAAAGAATCCAATCTTCATAAATACTAAATTGGATGACATATTTTTTCACATATTTATCATCATTCTATGAATTTTATTATTCTAGTTTTATTACCAAAGTTTTTTATTTTTTCAAACTATACTATTTTGTTAAGTTTTTATTACATAACGATACATCATAAAAAATATAAAATATAAAAAATAATATCTTCTAACGCTAATATTTTGAAAATTGATATCTTATCCTGTATTCAAATTTTTTTAATGATATGTAATTATTTTTGTTAGAAATTTAAATTATGAAAACGATAAATTTTGATGTTAGAATTCATACAAAAAAAAATCGATAATAAAATTTGAAAATAAAATAATGATTGGATGATAAAATTTAAATATTAAAATCTTGGGAATGGTACAAATAAAATTTCTTTTTCAAAGTGTTTTAGTTTTTGTGAAAAACTTCTGCTATCACTAGTGTGTTTACTTTTCGTTTTCCTTATTATTTATTCTGATGTGCTAATTGGTGTAATTTTTTCTTTAGGCCCTTCACAACTGTGGATAATCCAAATCTCTCAATCAACAAGATGATTGATTGATGTGACTGCATTGTTTACGTTTCAAAGAAACTGATTGGTGAGATAGAAAAGGATACAGTATGAGTATTGTTCTTCATTTTTCACAGAAATTATGGGCCTAATTTTCTATATCAGTCAAATATTACAGCTGGAAGAAAATTATTTTAATTTTGGTACGAACTGAAACACTTATTAAGAAAATGTTGAAGGGTGGAGAAAAAGATAAACACCACTTGCATGCAAAGAGAATCAATCATTCTCATTCTTTTAATATTGCAACCTATAAAAAAAGATAACGTGGTTTTCAAAATTACGAGTATTTTCAACTTCGGTGAGAAATTTTTATGATGTGAAGAACCTAATTGATTTTGATTGAAGGGTCCTTTATGTTTAAAAATTCAACTTAAAATAGGTATATGATCAATCAATGTATTAATGAATCTTATCTTCACATTACTGGATCCTTATCGTCCACTATTTACAGAATATAATTGACGTCAAGTTATTAAAAGAAAATATTCATCAAATTATTCAGAAAATTTGCAATTTAATAATATTCTCTGAATAGCTTGTTTTATCCGTAGTGATTTTATGAAGAACACGATAAAATATGAATGGGTGCATGCATATGTCGAAGGGTCAAACGACATTGTTAGTGGAAAAACATGATTTAAAATAGGAGATGCTAAAACTTGTAATATATTGGCAATATGAGGATAAGAATTCCACCTACGCCTAAGATAAAAACATGGTGAAATCTATCTTATTTTTTAAAATAGCTATGATAAGTATATATTATTTGAAATTTTATGGATTGTGACATGACAGAAGTAGTAAGGTATATCGGGGTTGTGGTCAAGTAAGAACAATAAGATAAGTTGCCTTGTGGTCAGGTAAAAATAGTAAGACAAGCCGACTTGTGTTTTGATAGTTCACCATTAATTATGGTATGCGATACATAAACCTCAACAAGCGGCACATAGGGTATGTTGTGGTAGTCAACACTTAGTAAGCGATACTTGATTCTCAGTATATGACACTGGATTCTAGTAAGTGGTAATTGACTATGGTTGTCGACACCTGACTCTTAGTAGAAGACATCAACCCTCGACAAGTAGCTCTCGGTTCTCGATATGTGATATATAATCTTCGAAAAGTATTACTCGACCTTCAACATCTAACCCTCAATAAATGATATCCATGATGAATCTTGTATTAAGTTGTTCTAAAAAGATACGAATATTGATGAATTCGAAAGTGTTTGACCATATATTCAGTACATAATTAAAAATAAAGTATTTTATTATTTGATGAATTATTTAAAATTAAGCAATTTATTTCAAAATTTACACTATCTATCTACAATTAAGAACTTTATAAAAAAATCAATCTTAAACTTATTATTGAATATACAATGTATGTCTAAAGAAAATATGCATTTTTTCAATATTAAATATAAAAAATAAATTATAATTATATAAATATTAAATAAAAATATCAAATAAAAATTCGATAAAAAAGTTAAGTAATTATAAAAAAGAAAAATGATCAAATATATATTTTAAAAATAAAATACAAAATTAAAACAAAAATAGAAATACCTTATATTATCTAATAAATTAAAAATATTTTAATAATTTAAAACTAAAACAAATATAACAACGAAAATAAATGTCGAGATAGATTCAACCAATAATTCTAATAATATCTCGCACCGTTCATCGTTATTGCAATTATAGTTTATTAGCATGAATTGCAAGAAGATATATAATATTTGACTTATTACAGAAGTGATATTTAAACCTACTTAAGTAAGACTTTCTATGTCTTTTTCATGATTGATGCCATAATTAAGGGAATGTAAATATTCTCCATAATCAAACCGCGTAGAGGGATATGTCGAATTTTGCATGCAGTGAACAAATTACTAATCATTGTTTGCAACTGTTATTTGCATCTTTCTTTGGATTTCTTGTCTCATATAGACGCTAAATAAAGCTAAAAGTACTGTTAAGTCAAAAAGAACAGAGAAACATTAAAAAGAAATCAAAATCGCGTTTGACAAGTTGATTATTAAATTAATTTTGAGCCGACTATGCATGATAATATAATCATTCAGTCTAAGGTTTCTTTTCATTGTTTTTTCTTTGTCTGAAAGTAGTACCAATAAGCGATTCCAAAAAGTGCTTTCTGGCTACCTTTAGAAAATTCATAATTGACAGCAAATTATTATGGGGTATACTCCACCTTTGGAGTAATATTTAAAAAGCCAACATGACCTAACGCGTTTTAATTTTCACCATTTAAAATTAAAATAAGGATTTTTTAAATTGGATTTCTTCATTATTATATTAAAACTTGTAGAAGTTAAACATTAATTATTTTTTATTACTTACTGAACTAAATCTTTCTTTAAAAAAGTGTTATATATAATCTTGGATGAGTAGTCCCTTTAGCATAATAAATATTGACGTAGTACAATAAAAAAATTTATTAAAAAAAATTTATTAAAAAAAATTAATTCCATTAACTTTATTTAAAATTGTTAATGACTAAAATAATTAAATGAATATATGATTTTTATTAATTATTGGATACGTTTTAAACGGAATTTTTTAATTACTTTTAATTATTAAGAAATATATATAATTATTACTAAAAATTAAACACTTGTTAAATTATTTTAATTATTAATAAAATTCAAACGAAATTAATAAAATTAAACTCTTTTGATAGAAGTGTTATTTTCTTTTTCTTACTATACTAAGAAGAAAATATATGTCATACGTAATACACAAAACCATAGTTTAAGTTACATTTATTGTTGTATGTATCATATAGTAATAATGATTCAAAATCATTGTTGTATGTATCATATAGTAATAATGATTCAAAATCATTGTTGAAAATTTATTTGAGCTTGGAGAATAAAATTTAACTAAATGAAAATGTCTTTTGAAAAACATTGGACATAGTAAAAAAAACATTTCATTCTTCATTTGTTATAAAATTTTGTCTTTCTAAAATTATAAGTCATCTATATTCTCTCTAATTTTTTAGATTAATGTTTCATTATTAGATTGCATCATCTAAAAGGTGACGAAGGTTAGATGAAAATTTTCATATTGGAGTCTTAAATATGGGTTAGTTCTTTATCATCGTAGAGTTTAATCCTTCTCTTCTTTTTTTCTTTATATGTGAAAGTTTTGTATTTGCTTGTATGAAATAAGTGATAATAAAATCTTCTTGTCAGATTAACCTAGTTATAATGCTTTAAGTACTTAAAGTTGTTTAGAAGTTTATGTGGTTTCTTGAAGTTTTGTTTTTGAAGTTAAGTTTCTTCAAGAGTAAGTCATATCTAAGTAAGGAAAGTTATACTTAGGATGCTGGGAATCACGTAATATAAACATAATCTCTTCAAAAATAGGAGCAAAAATATAAAGAGCATAAATATAAATATAAGCACATATAAAAAGAGCAAAAATATAAATATAAGCACATATAAAAAGAGCAAAAATATAAATAAAAATGTAAAAGAAAAAAATTAATATAGTTCGACACTTTAAGGTCTACATCCATAAATATATTATTATTCAATGTGTAATATTTTTTTGGCAAAAATTACAGATCTTCTTATATAATTTTTATAGTGGAAATGACAAACCTTCTAGTGTTTCTTTGGACAAAATTACAAACCTTCTAATAACACAACTACTCAAGTCTTCATACACACATATTGAGTTGAGGTAACAATTAAATTTTTTTTTTTATTTTTATAATGTTTTTTTGTGCTCTTTTCTTCATATTACCAAACTTTGGTGAATACTTACTCGAAAACTTTTAGGTGAATGAAATTGAAAAATATGTTAATAACCATAGTTTCTAATAATGGTAATGATATAAATTATACAATGTTTTACATGGCACATTTGAAAAGAACTGAAATTGGAGTCGCTTGAGTTTCCTCTAGTTGAAATTGAATGCATGGAATCAAAACCAAAGGCTTTATGTAAAAGTTGTTATATGTCTATTTGGATAGTGTATTGTTTTTCTTAATCAAAACCAAAGGCTTTAATTATATGATGGTTGATTTGTTCAAGTATTATAAATGACTTGAATTTAATTATATTATGATTTGATTAGAAAAGATAAACACTTAAGATGATAGTATAATGAAGGTGTGGTTTGTGATATTAAATAAAGGAATTCATTAATGACTTAAAATATTCAATAAATGGTGAATCTTAAAAAAATATTCAAAAAGATAAAAAAAAAATTAGTTATAGATGCATATAAATTTGAAAGTGTTAAATATATAAAATATACTAAAACTAAAAATAATTATTTATATATTAATTTATATAAATAAAAACAATTATTTACCAAGATTAATTGATAAATAAAAGTTTTCATATGATTCAAATGTTATATAAAGTTTTCATAAATTTATGTAAGGTTTATCTTTTTTGTTTACACAACTTTCCTGTTAAGACCGAAAATAGTAAATTTTTCATTAATATGATTATTTTTTATATAATAAGAAGAGATGATTGAGAAGAAGAGGAGAAGGTACGGTGAGACAGACACGTTAATAACAATGGGAAGAGAAAAAGAAAAAAAAACAAGAAAAAGAGGAGAAAAATGAAGAGAAGGCAACAATAAGTACGATGAGGAGAAGAAGAGAAAGATGAGTAAAAGAAGAAAAAGAAAATAAAAATAAAAAAAGAAGAGGAGAAAAAAAAGAAAGAAAAAACCCAATTACAATATTTATTGATAAATTTTATCAACATTCAAAATTTGTTGACAAATATAGATAAATATTCACTTAGAAATATTTATCAATGATTTACTGTTATAAAATATTATCGATAAAAAAATTTATCCATCATTAAATTTGAATTATCGAGAAATATTTTCTATACAATGAATTTTATTGGTTGAAAATACATTATTTTTCTTGTAGTGAAATGTTGTCTTGAATTTTTTAATTTGTTAACAATATCAAATTATTTTTTAATAGGTGTAATTTTTATTTTAGTTCCTAGGTTTTGAATATGTTTAGTCGCAAAATATTTGTCATTGTTTTAATTAAGTTTCATTATGTACTGAATTGATTTGATTTTGTTAATTTGGGATTAACATTGTGTTAAAAATAATTATATGTCAATTTGAAAAAAACGCTTAGTTATTAATTTGTTGTTATATTATTTTTTGGACTCAATTGAATTTTTATATTGTTTAAATAGAAACACTACCTTTGTTAAATCGACATTAACTGATCAGATGAGTTTAAACACTTTTCTCTTTACATGCTTTTTTTATGTCACATAATTCTATTCAAATTATTTCATTTAAATCAAATATTGATTCTTTTAGATTAAATATCACATATTTAAAATATTCATTTTTATCTATTATATATAGTCTGAATACATAAATTCAATTGTGGTCTTTGGATTTATTTCCGAAATCTATAAAAGAATATATTGGAAAATTATGTCACCATGCAAAAAGTATAAAAGAATATATAAATTAATGCTTTCTTCAGTGGAATGAGTTTTAAAAAAATCGTAAAAATTACAGAAATTAAAAAAAAAAACTCATTTTCTTTCCATTCAAATATATAGAGAAATGTGCGATATAGCTTGCTGTAATGTAATATCTTTAGCATGCTCATTGACTTTCCAAGTAATTAAAGGAACCCCATAATTCTAAAGTGAAAAAGACGCGTACGAATTAAAAAAGGTTAGAGAAAAATAAGTTTTACTTTAATTTGTAAACTAAAATATTCAACTAATTTCAAATCAAGTGGTAATATATTCATAACTTTAAATGGTTTCTCATTTTAGAAGACTTTTTCTTCGTATGCATTATAAAAAAATCACGAACGCGTTATTGGTCAATAAAGACAGAGTAAGTGGGTAACACGTTCATCACCTCACAAAATCCATACAACATGTTGCCTTCATTCACCTTCTTTATAGTATATTCTACAAAACTATATTCAACTTTTTCCACGTTTTAATCAATAACTTGCATGTAGTGATTAGGTATCTAACATTTATTTATTCGGTTATTTATATAATAAAAACAATTCTTTGATATTAAATTTATTATAATATAAATCAATTTTCTTGTAATAGAGATTTAAGTAGGTTAAATCACAATGGAATGGTTTAATTTTCCAATAGAACAATGGTTAAGGAACTCTTATAGTTGTTCCTTGATTTCAGTTAATTTGGTCATATTATTTATAAAAGGATTGGAGTACTTTAAATGTTTCACGTATGTAATCAATTTTTATTATATAATCTACATTAGTTTATAGTTTAGTAGGACTTGGATATGTTTGTTGGAATTTATTTTACTAGATTACGGAAATTCATCATTTTTTAACTATGAATTGTTCATATAAAAGACCTGACCTCATTTATAGAATAAAACTTAATGGTTAATGCTTGTGGATCATATCTTTTCGTATATATCACTCAGCTTTCTTTATTTCTATTTTACGTGGAACTAGATTTTATTAGCATTGTTTAAATTTTTTACTAGGTTAAGATGAGAAGATTGACACTCACTTTATAAACTTTATAAACGAGTTGTTCATATAAAAATAATGTAATATATAGAGATAATAAAAATATTTATATTCACGTGAATAAAATTTATGACGAATAATTGATATATGCAGTATTTATTACTCGCATGTAATTAGTAAAAGATATATTTTAATACTTTTTATAGATCAGTCTGATAAATGTATCATGTTACTCATACATATAGATATTTATTACTCGTAAAAAATTAAAATTTAATATATATTTTATTAAGTTAAATTTAATTAAAATTAAAAGTTACATTAAATTAAAATTAAATTTTAATTTATATTTAATTTAATTTATATTATATTTTATATATTCTCTTTGTAATTTTCTTTAAAAAAATTATAAAATATCTTTTTAAAAATATTCATAGGTATCTGTGAACACTTATTGATTTTAAAATATTCGCAAGTATGTTTTAAATACTCACAATTATGTTTTAAATACTCGTGAGTATTTTAAAAAATTATAAAATATCTTTTTAAAAATATTATAGATATATGTGGATATTTATAGATTTTAAAATATTAGTAGATTTTTTGTTAGCGTGTTGGACCTAATTTGATAACATCTCTAGTAACATATATAATATAAAACTTTTAAGATATGATATTTGTATGTTTTTTTATTTATTTATATACCTTCTTATTTTTTTATTTTTATTCAATGTGTAAATTTTAGATCATATTCAAGTTTTTAACATTCTCACTACCATACTTTTAAGAAGACATGAGAAAATTAAATCATTATATTTTAAAATTGATTTAATACTTGCATTTCCTTTAAAAGTGTATAAAAAAAATTTAACAACACTGTTCAATGTCTTTTTTTTAGTATTTTGGTGTTTATATTTGTTCTAGTCTCGTATATAGTTAAGATAAAGATGTATGTAGTACTCATGAATATATATGCTTCCACTTGAGGGAAACCTTGATAGGCATATATAGTGTTCGAATACTACTATAAATGTAAAGTTTCACTTTATTTGTGATAAAAAAGTCTTTAACTTCAAGTGTGATTATCAAATTTACTTTTATGCTTAAATATTTCCATTATTATACATATTTCCCATGTTTTTTCTTTATGATTTCACTATATATATAGTTGATGTCTAATCAGATGAAAAAACAAAACCTTATTTTCTTTCTTTTTCACCTAAACCAAAACGTGTGGTCAGCTTGAGGCTGGTCAATGATATGAGTTAAATAATGGTAAGGATCTTAAACTCGATTTGGATATTTAAACCAAAGATATATCGAAATCATTAGGAAACATTTTATTTTAAAATATGTATATATTGGAAAGAGCAAAACCACACAATTTTCAAATTTTTCGCCGAAATGGGTCACTCTCTGTAGGCTTACTAGTAGTTCAGTCGTGAGACACATTTTACAATTCAATATATATGGGAAAATACAGCTAGATTTTCTGCCTAAAATATATGAAACTCAACGATTAACACTAGATAACACCTACCAGACTAATATTTCTATAATAAAATACATCACACTTTCTTGATAAATCCAATATGGCTGCAGATGTTGACTTTTAGAAGGAAATCCCAACTAAACTAACATAAATCTCATATATAAATACCACCACATGCAAACACTACTTATAAACCCTACCTTCTTAGTTTACGTCCTTCAGTTTCAAAACTACAATCGCCATGAACATGTCAAATATCACAGTTCGTTTTTTCTTACTCTTTTCCCTTATAGGGATAGTCTCAGCCCAGTTATCAGCTACCTTTTACGGAAAAACGTGTCCTAATGCACTTTCAACCATTAAAACAGAAGTAACGTCTGCTGTTAACAGCGATCGTCGCATGGGGGCTTCCTTGCTTCGTCTTCATTTCCATGATTGCTTTGTTCAAGCAAGTCAACTTTTACTTTCTTCTTTTTTCGTTTCTGTTTTTTTCATCTTTCCTACCATATATCTTTTTTTCTTTTCAGAATATACTATCACAGAGTCATCATAAAAGTTCACATACCACATGTTTATAATAGAGATATTAAGTGTTGCTTAAATAACAAAAGTAACATTTCAGTGAGTTAGATTCTTTAAAATTGAAGATAATGCTTTATGTAAAAAACTTTTTTTAATTTTAAGTTTTGTGTCATTTACTTTAAATTACTTTTTATTGATTATAAATTTATGTTAGTAAATTCACTCTAATTAAGCTTGAGTTTGGTTTCTTCTGCACTAAGTATTTAGCATAATAAAATATTTAATCGTTCAATCAAAATTGACATTATATCATGTAGTCGTCGGTTTCTCAGAAACTAATACAGTAATTACCAAGATAAAATGTCATTTCTTTTATTACAACATCAACATCAACAACAACAATACATACATATTCATTTTGTTCACTATTAACGTCACTTTTAATAGCTAAAAGTTGACTTTTATGCATGCATTTGTTTCCATGTTGGCAACAAAGTGATGTTGAAACGAAGTCCAAATCATTCAGAATTAACAATAAGACAAAACGTGGCAACCGTTCAATCATACAAATCTTAATTGGTAAAATAAAAATGACAATTAATAATAATTAAATGGATTTGTAAAATATATATGATTGTCATTGTGTTCATACCTGATATGGTTGTTATTATTAGGGATGTGATGCATCAGTACTATTGGATGATACGTCAAGTTTCACAGGTGAGAAATCAGCGGGTCCCAACGCTAATTCCCTGAGAGGGTTTGATGTAATAGACACCATAAAGTCTAAAGTGGAGAGCTTATGTCCTGGTGTTGTTTCTTGTGCTGACATACTTACTGTAGCAGCAAGAGACTCAGTAGTTGCAGTAAGTATATGTATATATTTGAAGCTAATTAAGTTAAGATGGTAATTATTAATTAATAGATTAATGAAAAATGTGTATTAGGTACTAATAGTGAAGAAATTAATTTGATGTAATTTCAGCTTGGTGGAGCTAGTTGGACTGTGCCTTTGGGTAGAAGAGACTCAACCACTGCAAGTTTAAGTTCTGCTAACTCAGACTTGCCTGGTCCCAGTTCAAGCTTAAGTGCTCTCATCTCTTCTTTCTCCAACAAAGGTTTTACAGCTAAAGAACTGGTTGCTCTTTCAGGTAGCTAGCTATATACCTGAAACTGTTCATATTTTTCAAAAATATAAAATATTGTTAGTTAAATTGAAATGGGACTTGAACTTTATTTTTTTCTAAACGCTATTTGAATCAGGATCGCACACAATTGGGCAGGCCAGGTGCGCAACTTTCAGAGGAAGGATTTACAACGACACGAACATAGATTCCTCTTTTGCAACATCATTGCAAGCAAATTGCCCAAGCGTAGGTGGTGACAGCACGTTGTCCCCTCTTGACACGACCAGCCCAAACACCTTTGACAATGCATACTTCAAGAATTTGCAGAGCAAGAAGGGTCTTCTGCACTCAGACCAAGAGCTTTTCAATGGCGGATCCACTGACTCTCAAGTAAATGCTTATAGCAGCAACCCTGCAAGTTTCAAAGCTGACTTTGCCAATGCGATGGTTAAAATGGGGAACCTTAGTCCACTCACTGGCTCCAGTGGCCAGATCAGAACCAACTGTAGGAAGACCAACTAAGCTTTTTGGTCTTCTTCTATTCTACGGTATAAGCACTGTGCAAGTCAAAATTATTATGTGCTATTTTAGATATTGTAGCCATTGCAGTCTAGGAGCAAAGCACATGACTCCTTAATTGTAACGATGATAGAATAATATCAGAATATTAATGTCAGAATGTTTCGACTATTAATGTAAGGTATTGGTACTACTTATCCTAAAATTTCATCGCTCATGTCTGCAATATGGTATGAGAAAAAGGCAAGAAAAATTTTAAAATATTAGAACGGATAATCAGAAACAAAAATAATAATTTTTAAATCAAATTATCTTAAGTATTATTATACACTTTTAACGTATGGTCACACTTTAGAATCATTCAATCGTTTGTCATCACGTTAAAAAATATTTACACACTATAGTAAAAACACTTATTTTTATTACTAATTTTAACAATATATATTAGTATTTTAAATTAAAAAATAAAAATAAAATATTAATATATTGAGTTATTAAATAGTTTTTTATGTAAATGTAAAAACACCTTGAAACTCTAATTTTAAGCACGTGTTAAAAAAATCATAAGAATTTATCTACAGTAAAAAACGTGGTGAATTTCTGCATCAAGTCCTCTTGTTGGACTTGGACACTATCAGCGCCGAACTTGGACCAAATAAAATTTCGGCATTTTCTACAATTGTCCGTACAAAAATAGAAAATAAAATTTATTCAATTTAAATACTTAATTTTGGTTAAAAAATTCCTCTAATTCTAACAAAAGTTTAATTAAATCCTTAATTTTTATCTGATTTAGTTTAGTTCTTTAGTTTTTAAAGCCGATCCGGTTAGATCCTTTCGATAGAATTGACTTTAAATTTTCGTTACAATTTATATATCAAATTATTCTACCCTAATAATAAACTTAATTTGAATATTTAGAGTTTTAAGATAAATTATTTTTATATATAAATTTTAATAAAAATCTAGCGTTAATCAAACACAAATGGCCTAATTGAATATTTAAAAAAAAAATTAAAAGACTAAATTGAATTAAATAAAAGTTAGGTATCTGATTGAATTTTTTATATGAATTGAATGACAAAAAATAATTTTATCTTTTAATGTTTTAGTAAATTATGAAATTTTTATGAAAATATTAACTCCTTTTATGAGGTTAATAAATGAGTGGGTAAAGAGTCTTAGCCCTAAAACTTCCTTATAAAGTGGGTTAGGATGAGGCTTAACTCCACTACAGACTGAGTCATTAGACTTAAATTTAAGTAGAGTAGCTTCAAATTGAAGGTTGAATTGATTCACACAAAAGTTATAGTCCGAAGGTTAAACCAAGCTGGCAAAAACAAAAGGAAAAAAAACACTCAACCACAAATCAAAGAGGATAAGCTAATGTCAACAATTTCATGAAGGAACGCCACAATAAAATCTATTACGCCAAAGAATTGCATAGGAGACCCTTGAGTTAATTTTAACCCCAACCATTAGAACTAAATCTAACTTTGTATACTCATCCTAAAGGAATCGTCACCCTCAACCTTCAAAGTTGGGTTCATTATCATCCTCTAAAATCTTTAACAATAATCAGATCTCAGATGCAAATTTTTGGGGTGTTGCTGAAGAGAGAGAAGCGAGGTGTTAAGGACTTTGTGAAAGAATTTGTTCCTCTTCCCTAACCTAATTTTGGATGCTATCACATTTTTCTTTATAATTCCTTTCTCGTACTATTTCTTAAATCTGGTAAAAATATTATTGCTAACATTTAATTTATCTCAATCTAATTAAATTTTATTTTAATTTTAAATTTTAAATTTTAAATCTTCACTCGCTACAATCAATTCAGATATTGTTCTTGTATTTTAAAATTTGCGTAAATTCCAATTTATATTTAACATTTTAAATTAAAATTTTGACTCCCTCTCAGCTTTTAATATTAGGACATATTTAAATCTACCGTCAATCTCATCTGTTGAATTTGTATTCACAATTCTCAATCAATCAATCTAAGTTAGTGAATAAGCGCGTTAAAGAAAGCACGTCAATTTCTTTTAGAAGATTCTTTTAATGAATACAACGTTCATTAGGATTGGTCATATAATTTCATTACATAAATGTACAAATAACTTTGTGACATTTTCAACATCGCGTTGTTATTTATTGTTTACAATATAATTTAAGTTAGTGAAAAAGAAATAAGCGCGTCCACATAATTACAGACAACACATCAATTTTTATAGAATTCTTTTAGTGAATAGATTGTGCTATATTTTCAATCTCGCATTAATCTTATTTGTTGAATTTCTGCTTACAATTATTAAGCAATCAATCTAAGTTTTTAAAAAATAAATAAGCAAGTGTCCATGACTAAAGAAAACACATCAATTTTTTTTTATAGATTTCTTTCAAAGAATACAAACATCATTGGTATATAGAGTCATATATATGTTTGCAATTTTTTCTAAACAAATTGTATGACAGAGTTTGCAGGACAAAGTTTGCAGTTTTTGTCAAAAGAAATTATAAGTAATATTACTTTTGTTAAGTATTTATGAAGATAGGTCTAAAGGTATCGGAGAAAATTTTTACGTTCTCTTATTTAAACTTATGTTCTAATTTATGAGTATGATCTTGTTTGAAGAGATTTTTTTTATTATGTGATTTTCAACAATAGTAGTAAATCTTAGTAAAGGAAAGAAGATGAGGGACCAAAATCAATAGTGTATTGAGGCCTTAGAGAGAGGTTAGTCTTAATGGTTTTTTTCTTTATACAATGACTTTGTTGATGCATGTGTGGTTGGGTCTAGTTTGATCAAGGTGGTGTTTGTTAAAACAGAAGATATTTTTATTCACCTTATTCTTTCTTGAGTCATTTACAGAGTATAAATAGATATAGGGAAGAGATATTTAGGAACTTTTCTAGTCTATTCAAGATGTTTCTGGCTAAACATAAGTTTATCCCTTGATATAAGGGACTTGACAACTATTTACAATTAATGTTCCTAATTTTTGGAGATTCTAATGACTCATGTCAACACTCCCCCTCAAGTTGGTGCATAAATGTCTTTCATGCCTAACTTGTCAAGGAAGTCATGGAAGTTCTTACCGAACACCGCCTTTGTAAGAATATCTGCCAACTAGTCTTTCGACTGGATAAAAGGAAATCGAATAATCTTCTCTTCAAGATTTTGTTTGATAAAGTGTATATCTACCTCCACGTGTTTTGTTCGGTCATGTTGGACAAGATGTTGTGAGATATCAATTGCAGCTTTATTATCACAGAACATGTTCATTTGCATGCTAGGTTCAAAGCCAATCTCCATTAGTAACCTTCTAAGCCATAAAAGTTTGCAAAGTCCTTGCCATGCCCCCAAACTCAACTTCAGCACTGGACAAGGCCACTACCTTTTTCTTTTTGCTCCTCCATGTAACTAAATTCCCTCCCACAAATGTGAAATATTTTGATGTTGATTTTATATCTAAAACATTTTCCGCCCAATTTGCATCAGTGTATCCTTCAACACTCAAGTGATTATTCTTTGAGAACATCAACCTCGTTCCTGGTGAGGATTTTAAATAGCAGAGTATTCTGTTTATTGCATCCATAGGTTCTTCACTGGTATTATGCATAAATTGGCTCACCACACTTACAACATAGGCAATATCAGGGCGAGTATGTGACAAATAGATAAGTTTCCCCACCAACTTTTGGTATCTTCCTTTATCCGTAGGCACTTGGTTATGTATTGTTAAAGTTTGTGATTTTGAACTATTAGAGTATTTTGTTGGTTTGTAATCCAGCAGCCCCACCTCACCTAATAGGTCCAACACATACTTTCTTTGAGACAAGAAAATGCCCTTTTCGACCTTGCCACCTCTATTCCAAAAACTACTTGAGTCCACACAAATCCTTCGTCTCAAACTCAATTGCCAATTTCTCTTTTAGTATTTTAATTTCTTTTGTATCATCTCCAGTAATGATCATATCATTTACATAAACAATTAGAGTTGTCACCTTTCCTTGTTGATGCTTAAAGAAAAGAGTGTAATTTGTGTTACTTTGGTTAAAGCCATAACTCCTCATAGTTGAGCTAAACCTTCTAAACTATTGATAGGGGGAGCCATGGAAGTGTTGAACCCAACTCCTGTGTTTGTTTTTGATGATGACAACACATTGACTGTAACAACACAAATGTTGTCATGACACAACAAAAATGTGTTTTTTGTGTTTAATACATATGTGGATGTATAAATGCTTATTGTTGATAAATGCATATGTTGGACATATTGTTGTTTCTGCATACTATTGTGATTATGATGTGATTATATCTTTGTATGCATATTGTATGTTTCTGAGTGATGAAAACCACAAGCACAAAAGCTTAAGTTTTGAAATGTGGCAAAACAGCAAGTTTGAATCGATTACGTTAGTTGGTGAATCGATTAAATCTCGTGTCTTTGCATATATCATTTTCAAATGTGCTGTGATGAGTTTTTGGAGAGAAAAAGTTTTCAAAATCTGTTTAAGAGTTAAGCTTAATCGATTACACATTTTATGTAATCAATTAAGTTTGTTATCTTTTGAAAACTGTTTACAATTTAGTCAAAGTGCTTTAACGGTCATATTTTTTTCAATATGTTTGACTAGAATTAAATGAGAATCGATTACATTAATTGTGCATTCAATTAAGAGCTGAGTTAGTTGTATTTTTGTTACATCTGGTTTTTTATTATGTAACTGATTACATTACTAACATAATCGATTATCTTTGCGTCTGTTACGATAGAAACTATAAATTGACACATTTCTTGTATTTCAAAAGGATTGGTGATTTTGTACACTTTCATATTTGACATACTTGATCTAAGATAGATTTACACATTATCATACGCTCCAAGAATCAAGAACGTGAAGAATTTGAAGAATCTTGAAGCATTCTTGAGAGACACTTAGTGAACTTCATTGGCTGATCAAATTCGCACTACTCAGGTGTATCTTCGGTGATCAAAAAATGTTTCTGCAATCGATGATTGTGGTGTTTCCTTGTACATGGTTGATAGGAAGAAGAGTGAGGATCTCTTGGACATTGAGAGGGGATTCTCAAAGGGTTTCTGCAACAAGAACTGGTGTTTTTGTGTGTACAGGTGTATTATGTTCTATATTTGATTGTTCACTGTAAAACCTTTGCTGTTATTTCCAATCATTATAATGAAATATATTTCAATCAAGGGTTGATTGGAAGGGTGACTGGATGTAGGCATTGAGGCCGAACCAGGATAAAAATCTTGAGTTTGCTTTTCTTTATCTACATCTTTATTTTACATTACATATGCACTTTACTTACAACACAAGAAAGTTTTAAAGATCATTCTAATTCTGCAAAAAGATTTGAAAAGTGCACGTTTTGTAAATCACCAATTCACCCCCCCTCTTGTTGTTGAGAAACAAGCCTCGTCATTTCTAACATAAACCATGCTTGAGGTGATTGTTTTAATCCATATAATGCCCGCTCTAACTTGCATACCACCTTGGTTCTAGAAGATGGCATCTATAGCGTGGTAGGTGATAACGGTTGAAAAACCATTATTTTTATACTTAATTTTGATATTAAAAACATCCTTTTTGACTTAGAAGCTTGCTTGAACTCATGTTTTTGCTTTAGTTTTGTGAATAAGAGAGTTGAGGTTATACTTGAGGATTTTATCACTGAATTCCCTTGATTTTGTAGGCTAATTGAATGATTTGAAAGAAGAGTTAAAGTACCAAATAGTTGAAATGCAAAAGTAAACAAGAATGTAGAAAAGTCAATCAGAGTGCAGAAAAGTCAACCAGAATGCTGAAAAGTTAACCAGTGCATAAAAGTCAACCAGAGTGCAGAAAAGTAGCATTGAGAACCAATTTTGGGCTGAGCGCCAGTAAGTGCTGGAAAGCCACCACTGAGCGCCAGTTTTGGGCTAAATGCCAGTTTCGTGGGCTTGGACCTGTTTTCTGTTATTTTTATGTTCTATTTAAGGATTTGGATGTTCTAGGGATTACATCTTTTGATGACTTGAGCACAGAAACACACTTTTCACCCCTTGGGGGTAGATTTGGGGATGATGATAGTTGTCCTCTTCTCTTTCTAGGGTTTTTCTATCTCGTCCATCCTGTCATTCCATTGTTCATCTAGTTTCACCATGTCTATGGTGAACTAAACCTCCATTGTTGTTGGAGATTGATGTAGCCTTTGTAAACTCTCATGTATTGAATTGATTCTTGATTATACATGCTTTACTTCATTAATTGTTAGGGTTTTTCCTCTACACTCTATGCATGCTTTGTTTAACTCATTCAATTGTATGATCATTGATTTTGTCGATATGGACACATACGGGGAAATCTAGATATGAGGAATCCCTCCCAAAAGCAGTATTGCCTAGACATAGGGATATGAGGGTTGGTTGCCTTTAAGCTTCTGTGCGAATGTAATGCATGATTAATTGCTAGGGAGACAAGACATTGTGAACTAGTAATTAGGATTAGGCTTTCTTCACCAATACATCGGGTTTAAGGTAAATTAGAAAGTGGCATTAACATTAATGAAGAAGACAAATTCATATATGCATGAGAGTAAACTAGGTGAAATCTAAAACCCAACAACAATATCATCAACTTTATTCATTCATTCTTGTGTTTAGCCTCAACTGATCAAATTACATTCATGTTTATTTTTATTGCATTTGCATTCAAAAACCCCAAAATTTATTTTTTAGAGTCTTAATTGGTTGGGTAATCACATAACTGTTTAGTGTCGTGAGTCTCTTGGGAAACGATACTTGATCTTACCATTTTTTATTACTTGATACGATTTGGTACACTTGTCGAAGTGTTAACAGTAGGATATCCATATAAACATCTTCCTTCAAGTTAACCCAGTTCCCACAACCCGGCTAGATGGCATTTGTTCTCTATTCTTACCGAGTTGGTTGACCATCTTCTCCACCCGAGTTATGTACTTTGGTTATATACTCTTTAGGCTCCATCTTCAACTTTTCAAACTCTCCTCTGAGAACTTGTATTCAGACTTGTCTAACGTGGTTGTTACCTTTATACGCAACCTTCAATATCTCCAAGTCTTCCTTTGCTGATTTAGCATGCGTTATTTTTTCAAATCCCGATTCATCTACTACATTGTAGAGAAAATACAATGCTGACTCATCTCTTGCATGTGTTTTCTTCAATAGGGTTGTTTTGCCATCGTTTGATGTTCGTGTTCATCAGGTTCAACGTACCCGTCTTTTACCATATCCCAAATGTCTTAGGATCTTAACAACGCCTTCATTTGTAAGCACCAATTATCATAATTGGTTTTTCTCGTCAATTGTGTCACACTCATACCATTGACAACCTTTGACATTTCTAAAAAAGACATCAAGCATTCATTTTTTCCTCACGGTGTTTGATTCTCCCCTCTCTCCTCTTTTTTTCCCTCGATTCTCAGAGCATAAAACTTTGATACTACTTTGTTAAATAAAACGTTGGATTCGCTGAAGGGTGAAAATGCCGCTGAGGGGAAGAATCAACTCAAGCACTTACCGTTGAGCGGTAGTTTACCGCTGAGCAACACTATTTTGGGCTTGGGCCTAATTTTCTATAATTTTTAGAATAGTATATAAGCTTTAGGTCGTCCTAGGGTTTGTATCTTTGGCTGGAGAAGACACAAAACACATTTTTCACCCCTTGGGGGTAGAATTGAAGATGGTGACGACTCTCCTCTTCTCTTTCTAGGGTTTTTCGATCTCTTTCACTCTTTCATTATTGTTCATCTAGTTTCACCATGAATATGGTGAACTAAACTTTGTATTGTTGTTGGGGAATCAATGTAATCTTATGAAGCTCTCATATATGGAATTTTGTGTTTAAACATCATCTTTATGATACATGCGTTCTTTCATCATTAGTTAGGGTTTTTCTTCTTTGCTCAAAGAATGCATTGTTTAACTCATTCGATGTCATATTATTGATTTTGTCGATATGGGAACATACGGGGAAATCTAGATCCGGGGAAATTCTCCCAATAGCATATTGCCTAGACATAGGGATACGAGGGTTGGTTGCCGTTAAGCTTCTGTGCTTCAGAATTAATTATTAGGGATGTTAGGAATTGTATAAACTCGTAATTAAGGATAGACTTTCTTGCAAGGTAATTTAGATAGTGACATTAACATTGATGAAAAGAATGATGAATTCCTAAAATATATAAGAGTGGATAAGATGAAATTGATCACCCCAACAACATACTCATCTATCTATTTCGTTCAAAGTGTTTGTTTTCTTATTTTCCATTGATCAAAACTCATGCATACATGTTTAATTATTGTCTTTTGCATTTGAAACATCAAGAATTTATTCACAAGTCTTAAATAATCAACAAATCATATGACTAATTAGGCCGTGAGTCCTTTGGGAGAACGATACTTGATCTTACCGAATTTATTACTTGATACGATTAGATCACACTTGCCAAGAGTTAAACAAGTTTTTGACGTCGTTTTTCGATGTTTATAGAGTTGTCATCAATTCTCCTGTCTCTTTTTTTTTCCTTGATATTCAGAGTATAAAGTTTTGATACTACTTTGTTAAATAAAACACACTCAGTCGTTACGCACACTGCAAATATTTTCGTTAGAGAAAATAAATGCGCGCTGCATTCCAGACTAGAATATATTTCTTTCTATAAAACTAAACCGCTGCACCACAAATATTTCTTTCTCCCTCTGATAAACAAAAAACTTGCTCCATTCTAATATAATTTTTCCTGATAAAACTGTGAGAGAGTACCTTTTCATTCATATAAAATGACTTTAAATAGTCACAAACATGACATAGGCAGTGGGACTTTACAAGACAATAATAACAAATAAACACTATATAATATCTATCTCTAATTCAATAACTATTTTCTAAATAAAAACTGCGTTATGTAAAACGCACAACAACAAAGAAAATATTAAAAAAAAAGTTATTCTTAATGTTTTAAAGTTTATTCAACGTTTACACTATGAAGACTAAGATTTGATTAGATTATACACACATTTAAACTAAGATTCCAAAGCTTCTTATAGTGATTGATGAATCGATCCATGCATTTTTTCTTGCAACCTTATAGTGATTTGCGTGGATGTCTCTTATTAATTCTAATACCCATCCTCCTAAGACATACTTGGGGGAGGGGATTATATTAGCCTATATAAGGACTAATTTTACACATATGCCTTCTAATATCATCTCTAGAAATTTTTAGTAAGGCCTTTTACCCATATGTGCTCTGCAGGCTTAACCTACCATAATATTCCCCTTTCTAGTTTTGTTGTGTTTAATATTATGTTCATTCATACATATTCCAAGTTGTAATAATATTTCTAAGCCTAAGAACGATTCCTATAATTGTTAGCTTTAGAGATTCAAAACTGAATAATTTGTATAACATAACAAACCATCTGATTTATATTTAGTTATGTGCTATCTACCCCTGTCTTGTTATAAAGTCAAAAATTTGTACATTGAAATAGACATCAACATCAATCACACTCAACTTTGGAATCTTATACTTTATTCATATCCACACTCTTATTTGTGTATTTTCTTTTATTTTCTATATACTGTCCGAAAGGTTAGGTAAGTTGTCCCAATGCAATAAGGAATACTGTTGTGATTAGTTCAAGAGAAAATATCAAGACGAAAGGACAATTGAAAAAAAAATTATTAAAAATTTAAGTATGAATTTAAATATCATATTAATACAAATTAAAAAATCTCTTAAAATTTTGGATTGAAGATGAAATTAATTCTCTGTATCTAAGTTGGACTCATGGTGTTATATCTCCTAATAATCCTTCAACCATTACATACAAAACATCTTACTATGAACCTTACTTTTCCTAAAAACAATATTTATTTAGATCTATAGACTCCATATCAATAGGAGTGCTACTCACATACCTTTCATGATATTCTGCTTTATTAGAACGTTCTTATACGCAAGTGCTCAAAATGGACCCAGGTTGGATGAAAATGGGTCCAGAGTGTTAAGAAAAAAACAAGAAGGACACCTTTTACACGAGTAGAGTACTGACAAATGGATTAGGATGGCACGTGAAAGGACTTAAGGGGACATTGACGCAAATACTTGAGCTGTAACATGACTAACTTGCCTTCCTTCAATTGACTTGCTTCCAGATAAACCATCACCTGCGCAATGCATGCTGTCACACTTAATTCAAGAACAAAACCCTAATAAACCAACTCAACTTCGACTTCTCTTAGTACTAAGGGATAAACTACCCTAATAGTTATTTAAACATGTTAACACTAGTGCATAAATAGTGTTTAACGTCACATTTAACGAAAGAAAATTCAACATAAAAAGTGACTTTAGTGACATTTTTGTAAATAAAACGTTATTATAGAAGTCGACTTCTCTAGGGTCAGACGTCAAATAAAGTATAGACGTCGGTCACCCAAATCAAATGTCAAAAAGCTCTGAAAATACCTTGTCAATATTAAATTTTTTACGACATTGACGTCGGCCCCCTCAAATCAGATATCAAATCACTAGTGCAGAAAAGACTTTTAATGTCACCCTTTAGACGTCCGACCCTCGAATATCCAACGTAAAAAATGATCAGTGACATTTTCGTAAATAAAATCATTATTTAGATGTCGGTTATGGGGATGTCGGACGTCTAAATAGTCATATACGTTGGCTCCCCATAATGGACGCCAAAACTAAACGAAAAAAGTAAAAATAATTAATTTTTTATTTCACATATACGTTGGGGAGTAAAGGGGCTGCATCTAAAGTCTATTTAGACATCGCCCCCATATTAGATGCCTAAAGGGTCAGTCCAGAATACAAAAAGTCACTTTTTTCACGCCATTTAGACGTCTGATGCCGCCACTCAGACGTCTAAATAAACTTTAGACCTCAATGCCCCCATCCCGGACTTTTAATGTACTACGAAAAGTGACTATTCCATTGCCATTAGGCGTCTGTCGGTTAACCCCAACGTCTAAATAGGGATCAGACGTCGGCCCCCCATCCTGGACATCTAAAGTGTGTGCAGAAATCAATTTTTAAATGCTTTAAATAGTAGGTAGCCAGGGGAGTTGACGTTTAAAGACCTTTAGACATCAACGGCCCCCATAGCCGACGTCTAAGGGTTTGCTATTACCGAACCCACGCGAAGCACTAGTTACACGCACTCATTGTTCATCATCTTCCTCGTGTTTTCTCTCCACAGGATACAATTTTAAGGTTCGTTTTCTAACTTTTACACCATTTAAAATTAATTTTACTTTGATTCATTACTCTCTGATGAATTACCTTTCATTTGAATCGATTAAAATGCGTTTTCGTTGGATTTTGGTGTAGTTTTGCTTGTGTGCTTGAGCGATGTTCTTGGGTGGCGACTCCTTGTGTTTTGCACTCCTCCATTTCCCTCAACTACATTTTCAATCTATTAAGAAGGTTAGCGTTGTTGTTTAAAAGTTTTTGTCTATGCATGTTATTGACTTTTGGAATTGCATGTTATTGGCTTTTGGATATGCATGTTATTGGTTTTTGGATATTCATGTTATTGGCTTTTGGATTTGCATGTTATTGGCTATTGGATATATGGATGTTATTGGCTTTTGGGTATGCATGTTATTGGCTTTTGGATTTGCATGTTTTTAACTTTTGGATTGACATGTTATTGGCTTTTGTGTTGTTAGTTAAAATATGTGATAAAGTTTGTTGTGTTATTATTATTGGCATGCTATAACTATGAAATCATTGAGTGAAATTCAATTCCCGTTTGAAATTTAACACAAACGATTAATTTTTTTATCGTTTGTGTTAAATTTTGAATTGTCTGATTGGACAGTTTGGAAAAATTATTTTTCATAATATTGCTATAATATATATGTTGGAGTTTAAGGATAAGATTGATAACATTTCGGTTCAGATTATTTGTGTTGTTCTCCGGATGCATATTTGATTATGGTCATCCCTCTCATTTCGTAAATAGCCCAAAATAACATACATTGAAAGTCTTTTCTGCACTAGTGAATCCTCCTTTAAACGTCGGTCCCTCATATCAGACTTCAAAAAGGTCCAAGAATATCTCATTTTAAGCGCCAATATTAATTTTTTTTACAACATAGACATCACCCCCCCTAAATCAGACGTCAAATTCTCCTTTAAACGTTGCCCCCTCCCAAGATCAGACGTCTAAAAGGTATGAAAATAAACGTTAGTACCCCTAAATCAAACGTCAAATCCTCTGCCAGAAGCTGTAAAATCAAAATTGAAAGATAACTTTTTCAGACATTAGACATCGAACTTAGAGGGCGCTGACATCTAATATACATTAGATATCAGATCCCCTTTCCCAACCGTTAATAAGCTGCGAAAATATCAAAAAAGTAGTGTCTAAATGGATTTTTTTAGTAATTAGACGTCAGATCTGGAGGGGGGTCGACGTCAAATGCTTTTTCAAACCCCAAAAACTCATAATGCGAGCCTCACTTTCTTTCGCATTTTCGTTTAGGTTTTTGCTTCTTTTGCGTTCGTCATTGTTGCTATAAGGTATGCTTGATTAATTTTCTTCCAATTAATTTATTTTGCACCGATTAACTTTAGTTTGCACTGATTAAATTTTGTTTGCACCTTAAATTTTTTTTGCACTAATTAATTTTGGCTTGTGATGCAGTTTTGTTCGTGAGTCGATGAATCTTAGCGGTAACGGTGAGTGCCCAATCTCCATTGCTTGAAACTAATAGTATATACAATTTTATGATGTGCTATAATGATTTTATGTATATCAGGTTTGGTAATACTGTAGAAACAAATTAATTTTTTAATAAAACAAAAAACAAAAAGGACATCGATTTAGGAGGGGTCCGACATCAAAATTGATGCCTGAAAAAGTAGATCTGACATCCAATTGACGTTTTCCAATAAGACGTTAGATCCGAATTGAACATTGAATGTGAAGAAAATAACAGACGTTGTAAGTTCAACACAAACTAAGTTTTATTGCAAATATATCAATTAAAACAAATTAAAGCCAATGATTTATTGTTTAATGTAAATAAATTAAAAAACATATATGGATTGCCAAACGGACCAACTCACTCTTTGACCAATATCAACTACAAATTATACAAAACCAACATGTACAAGCTAACTTAAACATTTATTCATTTGTTCATTGTTTATTTATAAATTTGTTAATTCAAATTATACCAACAAACCTTTGAAAATAATTTAAAGATATTTTGAAGTCAAAGTATGACTCTTGGACAAACTTAAATAAAATATCAAAATAAATTTCAACTCTTGTAGTGAGAGACCATAGAAAAGTATGTGGGAAGGAACGAAACGAGAATTATTTTGATAAAAATATTTTTTGTGGTAGAGAAAAAGAAATCAGATTCAATTTTATGAAGATAGATAGCCTAGTGAAGTCCCTCTGTTAGAAAGCTTAGCTAACTTAATATAATTAAAAATAGAATAACAGGGGAAGATGCTGATATATTTAGACAATCGTGAAATATTAAAGTTTTTTCATCCGCTTTACATTTGCATGAAAATATTGATTAATAGTTTGATATAATATAGTCTTTTTGGATGCATAAGAACACTATAATTTAGGAGTAATGAGAAAGAAGCGAATGAAGTATTTAATTTAATCCAAGTTAAGGCTTTAATTTAGATTACAAATAAAATATAAAAAAAACGCTTTTATACTCGGGCACTTATGTCCATTTATATCCATAAGTTCCTTAAGTAGTTAATTCCTATGAACATATAGTTATATGCATAGTTAATTCATAAAGGAAACTTTTGCTTTTTAATTTGCATACACTAACCTTCCACTAGTGCAGTCAAGAGAAACGACAACGACTATTTTCATAAACAATGTTTGTGTCGGAACAATCGGTACCGTTATAGAGTTGTGCAACAGAATTAAATTAAGACAGTGGAAATCGTGTTCGGTCAAACTCGTATTAAGATAGTCCGTTTTAGAAAATCAATTTTCTTAGAGAAAATTTATCGAACAGTTGATATGTGCAAAATGTAAGGAGTGTAGGGAGTAGAAAAATTCAACACAGAATTTTTATCTTGGTTCAAGTCAAAAGAATCTACGTCCAGTTGTTAATCACTATAAAAAGTGATTAACGTTTTTCACTAAAAATTAGTTTCACAGATTTACAATGGAGTGAATAGAGTAGAAAGATAAAATCTTCCTTCGATGAACGAACCGGAAGGGAGCTTCCTTCGACCAACGAACCGGAAGCAAGAATCAACACTTTCCTTCGACCAACGAACTGGAACGGTGCAAATAAAATCTTCCTTCGACACACGAACCAGAAGATGACAGCCTTACCAACTCGAAGAGAACCGCTCCGACCTTTAACCAACAAAGCGCAAGCTTCTCCTATTCACGAGACCATGCAAAGCACTTGAACTAGCTTTCTGGAACTTCCTCAGATAGACTGTATTCTCAAAAAGCTCAAAGTTAACCCTTTAAGGGTTTTGGAACACCTATATATAGGCAACTAGTCTGAATTTGAAAAGACAGGTTACAACTGCCACAGATAATTGATTATTGTTAGTGATAATCGATTATTTAAGTTCGTTATAGGGTTTCTCAAAACGTGATAATCAATTATCCTGAGGAACAATCGATTATTCCAAAGACTTGAACAGTTCTCATCAGGACCAGATGATAATCGATTATTTAAAGGAATAATCGATTATTCCAGAGCGAAATGTTTTTTCAAGAGTGCTCATGATAATCGATTATAACTTCTTATAATCGATTAAATGCATAACTTAACTAAAGATACGAGATTTTCTAAGTTTTTATATATTCAAAGACTTTCCTAATACATTTATATTCTACAAAGTGCTTTTACAAATTAACAGCTTCTTTAAGTCTATCTTCATGCAACATCATCAAAACCGTTTATCTTCAAATTTACCAATGCTCCTCATTGGTAACAATTTATACTCCTCAGAAAAAAATAAAAATAAAACATGAAATGACATTTTTGAAATTATATTCAACTTATACGCTTCGGTTCGCGGTTAAATCGAGGCATAAAGGAATTTTTGTACCGGTTTTGATTGAACCGAAGCCATAGGCTTTGAAAAAAAGGATTAGAACGTTCAAAATTCAAACTGTCAAGTAGAAAAGTCTGTTCTGCAGAGGGACAGGTGGGATTTTTAGGCTTTTAGGCATCGGTTGGCCTCTCAACCGAGGTAATACAGTGCATATGCTTCGGTTCCCTGACGAACCGAAGCAGTAGGTCAGGATCGAAAAGGTGTCATGCGGAAAAGTCTGTTCTACAAAGGGACAAGTCTAATTTTTCAGGCTTTTAGGCATCAGTTGATGTTTTAACTGAGGTAATATGGCCTATATGTTTCGGTTCTCCTTAAACCGAGGTGTATAAGTTCACCTAATTACAAAAATGTTATCGCGTTTTGATAAACTTCGGTTTATCCTAAACAGAAGCCTATTGGGCGATTTTAAATGGTGTTTTTTTACTAGTGTTCCTCTAAAACTATATATTCTAAAATTATATGTTCTAGATGTTATACTGATAGTTTAATTTTAACTTAAACAATGATTGAAACACATTTGAAGGATACAAATATGTGAATGCAACACAAATGGAAATAAGAAAAATCAAATAGGAAGAAATATGTAGGAAATCACTATAAAATTATACAGAGATATTAATCATGAAAAAATTATTTAAAATTTAACTTTATGTATTTCTATTTTTTTAATTAAGACATGTGGAAGTAAAGTTATTTTTGTAAAATATTAAATTTTTAAAATTTATATTGCAACTCCTTTAAATTATTCAAAATAAATAACAATTAATTCACCCCATATAGTCACTCTCACTCTCTCCCAAATCTCTCAAATTATTCTTTCAAAAGTAAAAACACCCTACATTAAGGAGGAGGGAAGTGACCTAGAATGGACACTCCAATTTGTTTTAAACTTATTCAAGCTGTGTTATCATTTTATTCTTTATCTCCAAATAAAATAAAATAATTTTACTTTATTAATATAACGTTTTTGTATGTTATATTTTATATATTCTAATTAAGTTTTAATTTTCTAATAACTTTAAATATTTTTAATTAACTTTATATTAAAAATTGTATTATATTAAGTATTCAAAAAATTTATATTTTTAATTAAAAATGTATGATTTAATTTTACTGCAAAATGTGGTAATGTTGGTATGTTGCAGTGTTATTGCTTATTGTCTGAATATTAAAAAAAGTGATTTAATTGAATTTTATTTCATAAATTTGAGTATTTTAAATTGAATCTTATTAAAAAAAATTATCATGTGCTATACACTTTTTATATTTTTAATAAAGTATCAAAGAAACATTTGAGTGTTTTAACTCATATAAGTAGCAAAAACTATATGATTGGAAGGATACCGACTATTGATAAATCTTTCTCCTTGTTTGACTAGGTGAAGTGAGAATAACCTTTTTTTCAATTACAAACTAAACACCAAAAATTAAGACAATAAAAAATAAAATTGTGAAACTTTAATTATCTCCATATTTTATATGGAATACTAACAAAAACTCATCATCCATACAAAATAAGTAAAGATAAGAGTAACAAAAACTCATACCAGCCATACAAAGTAAGTAATAAAGATAAGAGTTCTAGAATTTTTTTCATATTATTTATGTTTATGGTGTTTTGCTTATTATTACAAAATCAAACGATTACATCACTCTCAAAAGAAGACAAATATTATAAATATTTTAGATCATTAATATAACATATCTTTTAAAAAATTTCAATTAAAAATATTTAAATTTATAATAAACTTAAAAATTAATCAATCTACTTTTATTTTAATTTTCATGCAAAAATACATAATATGGTTGAAGACAAAATCAAATAAAAGAGATTAAAAATATATATTAGTACTCAATATAATAAATTTCTTTAGATACTCAAATAAAAATATCTAAATTTATCATAAAGTTAACTAAGTCTTCATATTTAATATAAGGATGTATTTTATAACATTAGATTTATCATATTATTAGAATGACAACGGGTCGGGTCGGACACGGATAGTGCGTATCCACAATCCGATCCGATAAAAAAAAAGTCCACCCATCACCTGACCTGTTATCCGCACGGATACCTGCTTAAAAAATACCTGCGAATATCCGTGGATACCCGTAGATACCCGCAAATATTTAAAAAAATATATTTTTATAAAATATTATAATAAAAATTAAATAAAATTACAAAAATATATAAAATATAATATATATTAAATTAAATATAAATTAAAATTTAATTTTAATTATATTTAATCTTATAAAATATAAATTAATGTTAATTATAATTAAATTTAACTTAATAAAATATAAATTAAATTTTTATTTTATTTTTTGCGGGTAGCGGATATCCGCTGGTACGGATAGTATAATACCCCGCACCCGACCCATTTGTAAGCGAATATTATAAAACCTGCTACTCGTAACCCGCGGATAATAAATATTCGCGAGTACCAACTATTCGTTGCAGATTTTTGCACGGATATCCGTGGTTGCGAATTTTTTTGTCATTCCTAAATATTATATATATATATATATATATATATATATTATAATATTATGTATGTAAAGGTATTTTTTACTATTCGAAAGAAAATTAAAAAAAATCACCAATTCACAGTGTTTACTTCATATAGTTTCAAAAGTTGGAAAGAAATATCCAAAAAAGTTTTCAAATATTTCGCTCAGATAATGGTTGAGTTCGGAAAATTAGTCGAAGAATTGTAGCGAAAATTCGGCCTTAAGAATAGTAGCGAAATTTGGAAGCATTTAGGATTCAACGTTATGAAAAAAGACTTTTTCCGCCCTAACATGCAAAAATAACAATTTAATTTTTCATGGAAATATATGCATACGGTCCAAATAATTTTCGTTGTATCCTACTCAGCACATTTCTCTATATATTTAAAAATATAAATTTTTGAATAATTTTTAAAATAAAAAATATCTATATGTTAAAATTTATGTACATATAGTTTACTTTTTAAATAACTTGAGCGAAAGTAATTTCTAATGTTATTTATAATCTTAGAGAAGAACCTTATTTAAGCATGTCAAAATAAAATTTGTAATCTTTGTTTGTTTTGGAGAGTAAATTTGAAAAAGTGAAAAAGGATGAATTTAAAGGGAGGGAGAGAGAAGAAAAAATCCTGTTTGGTTTTAGGATAACAGTTTGGAAAATAAAGGAATTTGGAGTTAAAGTATGTAAAAGATCTCATACATGTGTTAGAAAAAAATGTTTTCATAGATTAAATTGTGAGATTATAATTTTATTCTTATGCATAAAATTAATTTTATTTAATTTAATAATTCATTAATTTAATTTATGTTAAAAGGTGAATCTTTAGTTTAAATAAAATATGATTTATTTAATTTAATTAAAAAATGTAAATAATTAGTTAAAATGAAAAAACAATTATGTGATTAATTTAAAATAAAATGTAAGGTTGAAATTAAGTTAAAATAAAATTTGCCTGATTAATTTAAGCAATTATTTTAATTTATGCAATTAATTTAAATTTTATATCTTAAACTTGGATTTTTATAATCTGTGAGCCCGTTCCAATTTCGATCGGAAACTACTTCGTTGAACACCACTCAAAGCATAGTCATCAACGTTCCTTGTTTCTTCATAGGCTAACATCTATTTCAGTCCTTGAATATTAATGGTGAGAAGGATAGGAAAGCTTGTGGTCTCTCGTAAAATTGAACTGTAGAGAAGCTTCAAGTGTTGGAAAATATATCAAAACACGTTTCCACGTTAGAAAATAGTGACAGAATCAATTTTTACAAAGGAGAATTGATTCCCATAGTCACCGGAATTGATGCCTTGCAACCCGTAATCGATTCTCTGCTACAATAATCGAGTTCTGGGCGGTGAATCCATCAGAATCAGTTTCTCCTTCGCCAGAAAACCAATACCTCCCTCAAATCATGCTAACAAATCAATGATAGTCAATGGAAATAAATTGGCACATCACGTTATCCACCAAAACACTAACTTATTAGAAACATAGCATAAGAGTGGAGATAAGATAAATTAGATAGATATTGAGGATTAAGTTTAACTATCAAAGGTAAAAAAATAAAAGATTTAATAAGCGATATTTAACTTAATTTTATTAGATAAAATATTAATTTGTCTTCTAAATATTAGTCTCAATTTAAATTATAATATTATTAGAATCGATTTCATCTAATTCTAATATGATAAAATTTTAATCTTTTAAGACAAAATATTCCAAATATAAAATCATTTTTAAATAACTAAGCTACTAATGAGTTAACTAGCACTAGTAAAAAAAAAGATATTATCGTGTTCGTTATGTCTCGGTTCACCAGAAACCGAAATATAAAAGGGCACGGTGACATTTTTAAAATTTTCGTGACAGTATAGTGATACATCCTAGGAGATGTAGAGAAGCTGAGCCGTGAGATTGGAGGTGCAGGGAGACTTGGAAAGCTGCTAAAACCAATGTAACAGTAGCTGTAGCAACTGCAGATTGTGGTGCAGACTTGGAATTTCAGGATCAGATTGTAGCAGCGGATTGTTGGTATTTATGGTGAATGGATATGGAGGCTAGCTTGGAGAGGTGATTCACAACTCAGAAGGCTTCCTAGAGTGGAACAAAGTTGCAATGGAGGTCAAGCTAAGAAGTGACTCTTGGAGAAGGAATTTGCTAAACATTTCAGCAAAAATTCTTTACTACAATCCAAAAGTAATCTACAAGCTTTGCCTATGAGATTTTATAGATCAATCTCAAGGCTTAAGCAAACAATTTACACGTTTCAGATCTGAACCCATGTGCTAAATGTGTGGCTTCTAAAACACGTGACAAATGAGTTTGATGTGGAGAAAACAATTGCTAATGCCGCAAGGATAAGCACACCCCTTCTTGTATAGAAATATCTACTTTACCCTTCTCCATGTTTTGGTATATTTGGAACATCTTCTTGTTCTCCAATTTTCCATCCAAAGATAACAAATAGTACTTGACCTTGGGGAGAATACTTATCTTCGAGCTTTTTGGCCATTCCTCTTGTGATGGGTCCTATGGTGTTAGACCTTCTTGTATCATCCCCTCCCTCTTGAGAAGGATTTGCCCTCAAATCCAAAAGATCTTCATCTTCACTATCAAATCCTGAAAAAGGTTTAAGATCAGATACATTGAAGGTAGCATGAACACCATATTCAGGAGGGAGATCAAGTTGATATGCATTGTTATTAATCCTCCTTATCACTCTAAAAGATCCATCTCCTCTAGGATTGAGTTTGGATTTTCTTAGTTGAGGAAATCTTTCCTTTCTAAGATGAATCCAAACTAAATCTCCTTCATTGAAGATTAACTCTTTCTTGCCCTTATTATGTTTCTTGGCATGTTTCTCATTTTGTTGTTGAATTTGAATTTTAACCCTTTGATGTAAATCTTTGATTAATTTAGATTTAGATACCCCATCTTGATGAATAAACTCAATAGAATTTGGAAGGGGTATTAAATCCATGCGTGTCAAAGGATTAAAACCATAAACAACTTCAAAAGGAGACAATTTAGTAGTTCCATGAACTACTCTATTGTACGCAAACTCAACATGAGGTAGGTACTCATCCCAAGATTTGTGATTTCCTTTAAGAACTACCCTTAGTAAAGTGGAAAGAGATCTATTGACTACTTCAGTTTGACCATCTGTTTGAGGATGGCAAGTAGTAGAAAAAGATAACTTAGTCCCTAATCTAGACCATAAGGTCCGCCAAAAGTGACTAAGAAATTTTGTATCTCTATCCGAAACTATTACCTTAGGTAACCCATGAAGTTTAACCACATCTCTAAAGAATAACTTTGCAATGTTGCTTGCATCATCTACTTTGTGGCAAGGTATAAAATGAGCCATTTTGCTAAATCTATCTACCACCACAAAGATAGAATCAAAACCCCTAGAAGTTTTAGGAAGACCTAACACAAAATCCATACTTATCTCTTCCCAAGGGGTGGAAGCAACATTCAAAGGAGTATACAGTCCATGAGGCATTGATTTAGATTTAGCTTCTAAACAAGTTATACACTTAAAGCAATGCCTTTGAACATCCCTTCTCATGTGAGGCCAAAAGAATTTTTCTTTCAACATGCCAAGGGTTTTTTCTACCCCAAAATGCCCCATTAAACCTCCCTCATGTGTCTCTTTAACAAGGAGTTTTCTATGTGAACCTTGAGGAATGCAAATTTTTCCTTCTTTAAAAAGATACCCTTCTTTCACATAGAATCCTCCTTGAGGCTTATTGAGACATTCCTCATAGATATGAGCAAAATCAAAATCTTGTGAATATAATTCAAGAATGTTATTAAATCCAAGAATTTGAGCTCCCAATGTGGCTAATAGATTAATTTTTCTTGACAAAGCATCAGCCACTACATTGGATTTTCCTTTCTTGTATTTAATAACATAAGTGAATTGTTCAATGAATTCCAACCACTTAGCATGCCTCTTTTGTAACTTGTGTTGACTCTTCAAATACTTAAGTGATTCATGATCACTGTGAATGATAAACTCCTTGGCAACAAGGTAATGTTCCCAAGTTTGAAGAGCCCTCACAAGTGCATAGAGTTCTTTGTCATAGGTGGGGTAATTACAAGAGGCACCATGAAGTTTTTTACTAAAGTATGCAATTGGGTGTCCTTCTTGTAATAATACTGCACCTATGCCAAATCCTGAAGTATCACATTCTAGCTCAAAAGTTTTGGAAAAATTTGGCAAAGTTAGAATGGGTGCTTGTGTGAGCTTCTCTTTGAGTAGCTCAAAAGCCTTTTGTTGTTTATCCCCCCAATGGAATATAACATCTTTTTTCACCAACTCATTGAGGGGTGAAGCAATACTAGAGAAGTTAGGAACAAATCTTTTATAAAAGCTTGCCAACCCATGGAAGCTCCTTACTTCTCCTACATTCTTTGGATGAGGCCAATCTTGGATGGCCTTTATTTTTTCTGGATCCACATGAACCCCATTTTTGGTGACTACATATCCAAGAAATATGACACTATCAACACAAAACGCACACTTGTCAAAATTTGCAAACAATTTGTGTTTTCTAAGAATTGTTAAAACAACTCTCAAATGATTTTCATGAGTTTGCAAGTTTTGACTATATACCAAGATGTCATCAAAGTAAACAACTACAAACTTCCCAATGCAATCCCTAAGAACATGATTCATAAGTCTCATGAATGTGCTTGGAGCATTTGTAAGACCAAAAGGCATAACTAGCCATTCATATAATCCAAACTTAGTCTTAAAGACAGTTTTCCATTCATCACCTTCTTTAATTCTTATTTGGTGATATCCACTTTTTAAATCTACATTTGAAAATATTTGTGCTCCATGCAATTCATCCAACATATCATCAAGCCTAGGAATGGGATGTCTATATTTGATTGTGATGTTGTTGATAGCCCTACAATCACAACACATGCGCCACTTCCCATCGTTTTTTGGTACAAGCAACACTGGTACAACACATGGACTTAGACTCTTTTGAACTAAGCCTTTATCTAGTAACTCTTGGACTTGTGTCTCAATCTCCTTAGTTTCTTGGGGGTTTGTCCTATAGGCTGGCCTATTAGGAAGAACTGCCCCTGAAATGAAATCAATTTGATGTTCTATTCCTCTGATGGGTGGAAGCCCTTTTGGAATTTCTTTTGGGAATAGATCATCAAATTCTTTCAAAAGTTTTTGAATGGTTGGAGAAAGATTTGAAGTCTTTGGATCACTAGATATGCATGTAAGTGTCCCTTGACAAAGAAGAAGGTATGAAGGTTGCTCAACTTGAAGTGTATTGAATAGAGTCTTTTTGTTTAAAAGTACTTCATGTTGAGTGACCTTAGGTGGTACATTTATCTCTATACCTTCCTTTCTTTTTGACTTTTTCTTTTGGTCATGTTCTTGCTTTCTTAAAATCTTCATTTGTGCTTGATCCTTAGCCACTTGGGTAGGAGTCAAAGGATGAAGCACAAACTTCTTGTCCTTTTGTTGGATAGTGATGGTATTGGTTAGACCATGGTGGATAGTTTGACGATCAAATTGCCATGGTCTCCCCAATAACACATGACATGCTTCCATGGGAACTATATCACATAAAACTTCATCTTTGAAATTCCCAACGGAAAATGCCAACTTCACTTGATTCTTGACTATTATATCCCCATCTTCATTTAGCCAATGAAGTTTATAAGGTTTTGGATGGGGTATAATATCAAGCTTCAACTTCTCAACCAACCTTGTGCTACAACAATTGCAACAAGACCCACTATCAACAATGAGAGAACAATGATTTTCTTGAATTTTACATCTTGTGTGAAAAATGTTCTCTCTTTGTGATATGTGTTCAAGACTTGGTTGGTTGCTAAGTATCCTTCTCACCATGAGAAGTTGCCCATCATCAGCATATATTTCCTCTTCCCTCTCTTCTTCCTCACTGTCACTTGTACTATTTGGGGTGTCACTTTCACTACTATAAATGTCCTTGCCTTTCAAAATAATGTTTCTTTTTGTAGGACATTGAGTAGCTACATGACCCCTTCCTAGACATTTGAAGCATTTGATTTCACTTGTTCTGGTGTGTGAGGGTGTCTCTTTCTTGGGTCTCTCTTCTATTTTGGCTAGAGGTTTAAATGGCTCTTTTTCTTTAAAAATTTTCTTTTCAAAAGTAGGTTGAACTTGAATTCTTTTAGAAGAAGATTTTCTCAAGTTTTTTTGTTCTACCTTTATACACATTTGAACAAGGTCATTCAAATCTCTATAAGGTAGAAGTTCAACCCTATCTCTTATGTCAAAATTGAGTCCACTTAAAAATATAGCTAAAGTAATTTCTGGACCCTCTACTATGCCTGCCCTCATCATATACAACTCCATCTTTTGTCTATATTCTTCAACTGTCATTGTCCTTTGTTGTAACCTTTGGAGTTTATCCATGAGTTCTCTATTGTAGTAGGAGGGAATGTGTCTCCTCCTAAGGGCAGACTTGAGATCATTCCAATAGTGAATGGGAGGGGCTTGATGTCTAAGCCTCTCTTTGACCAAGGCAGTCCACCAGTACATTGCATACCCTTGAAAGCTTAGGGTAGCTAGAGAGACCTTCCTCTCTTCACTTACTTGGTGGCATTCAAACAATTGTTCTACCTTCATCTCCCAATCAAGATAAGCCTCTACATTGTCCTTCCCATGGAAGTGAGGCAACACAACATTGACTTCTTTAGGGGGTGGGGGTGCATGAGAATTTCTCCTATGCCTTCTAGAAGTAGAAGGCTGATGAGGGCAATAATCACCCAGATTCAAAGACATCCCTCCCTCTTGAGAGTTTTCACTCTGACTTCCCCTAGACTTACTTTCCCTAATTAATCTCAACTCATCTTCATTAACAGCATTTTGAAGCTCTCTATTGACTTTCTCTTCATTCATTTCTCTTCTTATTTCCTTGAATTCATTAACTAAAGTTTGAAGAGAAAAATGTTCTTTTTCACTATCACTAATCCTAGGAGAATGCCTTCTAGACATTATGATGGACTTAAAGGTTATTTTTGAAGTAAAGACTAGAGATTTTCACTTGAAAGCAATATTCCAGGTAAGGGAGGTGATTCACTAGGAATGCTTAAGTACCAAGCCTTATCCTTGCCAAATATGCTTATAGTTACTTACTAGAGTCCTTAGATCAAAATCACTCTTAAATCCACTTAAGTTTTAAGACAATAAAGAAAACACAAAGCAAAGAAAGAACACAACCTAACTCTAAATTCGGACCCCTAAGAGAGCTTCCTATTCGCACAAGATATATGCTATCTAGTCGAAGATTGGAAAAACAATTAAAGTGAGGTCTCCTAGGTGAGGTTTAGACTTTGGATCTAAGACACACTCACCGCCTACTCAATTTTAGGTTGTGAGACTTTTCTTTGAGTCTAGTTACAAATGAGGGAAGAGCACTTGTGAACTCTAGCACCTCACTTCCTTGGATTTGGAACTTACAACCAAAGAAACCAATGGGAATTACAAAGAAATTTGGTAAATTGGAAAGGAAAAGTTAGAATAGGCTAAGGAAACAATGTGTGCAGCTTTGGTTGCTCTCAAAGAACTTGAATCTACTGGATTCCAAACAATTCTCTCAGCTGCAAAGTGCTTAAACAAAGAAATTAATTTTTCTGCAGTATAGAACTCTGCTGCAAGTTCACGACCTTTCCTTCTTCAAGACTCAACTTCAATCACTTTCCTCACCAATTGAGCTTCCTTTGATGCTTCCACTTGCAATGAGCCATTTGAATTATAGTTCACCTATCCAACAAACCAGTTAATCACAGAAACTACCACCACAATGGCCAGCAAAATCACATCCAAGTGACAGCAACACCAGGACTTTTGTCAAACAGATGGTGTGCAGAGTGTTCAAAATTCAGAAAAACAAGCAATTAAATGGCTATCAATCACGGTGGCACATCAAAATGATCTTAGGAATGACTCTAGAACAGATTAATAAAGCAAGAAATCAAAACAAACTGCAATTGAATCAAATTCGGAGACAATTAGAAATTGATCAAAACTGTTTGATGAATTGTCTGAATGAACAATCAGTTTGGTGCACCAGATTTCGCAGATTCAAACTTGCACTGGCCAATCAGCTTTTTAATTTGCCATATTTGTTTCTGTTATATTGCCTTTAATATTGAATACACTTGACCAAGCTTTTGCTAACAAGTTTAGATTATTAGATTGCACCAACACAGATTGTACAGTTAACGTTGTATTATGCAGTTTGCACCAAAAAATTGAAGACTAAAACTGATGGTTTAGAGAGTAAATTTGTGCAGGGTTGTTTCAAGGTAAAATTTCTTTGCATAACCAGTTTTAATTCATCAAATCAAACGTGTTGATACTGAAATTGGATGCAGAAACTTAGGATAACAGATTTGGACTCATTCAACCCTGTTTATGCAGCAAAATGAATAACTCAACCACCCAGATTTTAGTGCACTGAATCAAACGACCTTTGAACATTGAAATATGTCCACAGACAGTATTTAAAACTTGCCAAAAGTGATGGAAGTAGTTGTAAAGACGTTCAACAATGATCTAATACTGAAACAGGATTTAAAAAAAAATGGACTAAACAAAGCAGTGCAGTTCGGCCAACTGCAGATTGGATGTAATGTGAGTTTTCCAATAATGCTACTAAGCCTTTTGCAGAAGCAATTCAGTGCTTATTTGATGTGCATCAAGTACTAGCTCGGTTTGGACATTCAATCACAGATCCAATTCATCAATTTCTTTCAAATAAACACAAAGCTATTCTACTGCTCAAAATTCTGAAACTGGGATTGGTGTCACAAATCATGCACTTGAGCTCCCCTGAGTTTGTCATGGCTCATTTAATGTGTAGAGAATGACAACTTCTTCCGTTTGTTCAGATGTAGCAGAGCACACAGTTTATAAACCAGATTGGAAGACAGAAATGTAAACACACATGACTGAACATTACAGGAAAAGATGCTCAAACAAAAAGGACTCAAACAACACAAACGAACCGATTAAAATGATGAGACAACATTAAAATAAAACTAGCACAACAAAACAGACTCAAATAGAACCTAATACACCAGAGAATGGAAAGAACAGTGAAACAGATTTCAAAGACAGCAAAAGAGTAGGATGACAGTGTGAAATTTAAAAGAAACACTTAGCTCACAAGACTAGCTCACTGGTGCGCTTCAAACCTGGGTCTGAATACCACTTGATACATCCTAGGAGATGTAGAGAAGCTGAGCCGTGAGATTGGAGGTGCAGGGAGACTTGGAAAGCTGCTGAAACCAATGTAACAGTAGCTGTAGCAACTGCAGATTATGATGCAGACTTGGAATTTCAGGATCAGATTGTAGCAGCGGATTGTTGGTGTTTATGGTGAATGGATATGGAGGCTAGCTTGGAGAGGTGATTCACAACTCAGAAGGCTTCCTAGAGTGGAAGAAAGTTGCAATGGAGGTCAAGCTAAAAAGTGACTCTTGGAGAAGGAATTTGATAAACATTTCAGCAGAAATTCTTTACTACAATCCAAAAGTAATCTACAAGCTTTGCCTATGAGATTTTATAGATCAATCTCAAGGCTTAAGCAAACAATTTACACGTTTCAGATCTGAACCCATGTGCTAAATGTGTGGCTTCTAAAACACGTGACAAATGAGTTTGATGTGGAGAAAACAATTGCTAATGCCGCCCCATAGAAGGATAAGCACACCCCTTCTTGTATAGAAATATCTACTTTACCCTTCTCCATGTTTTGGCATATTTGGAACATCTTCTTGTTCTCCAATTTTCCATCCAAAGATAGCAAATACTACTTGACCTTGGGGAGAATACTTATCTTCGAGCTTTTTGGCCATTCCTCTTGTGATGGGTCCTATGGTGTTAGACCTTCTTGTATCATATAGGCTTCGGTTGTTTTTGAACCAAAGCAATATAGCATATATGGCATCTGTTGTTTGTAGAACCGAGGCCAAAAACCCTTGCAAGACGCTGACAATCCAGTTAGTTATTTGATGAAAATTCCTGTGCAGGACTTTTGGCCTTGGTTGTTTGCATAACCGAGGTCAAAAACCCCTGCAAGACCCTGATATTTCAGTGAGTTGTCTGATGAAAATTCCTGTGCAAGACTTTTGGCCTCAGTTGTCTGCAAAACCGAGGCAATAGACCTGACATTCCACATATGCAGTCTAATATGATAAAAGTGTCACTCACACGGTCAGACTTTAGGCCTCGGTTCTCAACAAAACTAAGGCCATAGAACCCCTGCCAAATTCTGACATTTCCACATTTGTAGTCTTACATTAAATTTTGCAGTTAGACCATCAGAGATTTGGCCTCAGTTCTTAGGGGAACCAAGGCAATAGACCCTAATTTGAACAAAATTTAAATATTTAAGTAAAATTTAATATTTAACAGAGGATTTGGCCTCGGTTTGGCGGTGAACTGAGGCAAAAAGGTTGAAAAAATTTTCAAAATTGGCATTTCAAATTAATTTTAATTTTTTTTACTACTTTAGGCCTCGGTTGGATGGTGAACCGAGGGCATATCCCCTTTATTGCCTTAGTTTTAAGATGAACCGAGGTAATAACGTTTCGTAGGTTAAAAGAAATAAAATGTGAGTGAACAATTTCGTCGTCTTCAAGAAAATGAAATTGCTTATGCATGTCGCAACTGAGAGCATTGTGCGCGCCTCCTCCTTTCTCATTTTCTTCCATTTTTCACTGTTTAAACTTGGATTTGTTTGGTGTTGTGGCCATCCTCATCGTTTAGGAATCTTTTTAACCGATTAAAATTTTTCCAAACATCTTTTCGATTTGGTTTTTTCGATTATTCCCCTTAGAGGTAAATTTTCGATGTTTTTTTCTTTGCGTCTTGATGTTTGTTTTTATTTCTAAAACTAATATTTGTTTGTATATTTGTGTAGGTTTGAATTTTGTAGCATTGAATTTTCTACCGTTTTGAGCACGGGTTGTCCATTGTTATTGGCTTTTCACACTATCAGGTTCTTATATTAATGTTTAAAGTTTACTTTTTAATAGGATTATATAATTTTGTATGATTGTAGGATTCAATATATGATTGGATGATAATATAATTTTGTATGATTGAAAAATTTTGTATGATTGTATAATTTTGTATGATGGTATAATTTTAAAGTTTAACTTTTTTTTATTTTACAATGTTATTTTTAAATTTTTTATGTTGAATATGTGATTATTTCAATGCTTTTTATTGTATGATTGTATAATTGAATTGAATTAACCTTAATTTGTCGTTAAATGATGAATACAAAAAAAATTGTATTGTAATTTTGTAGAATAAGTCAGTATATTCACGTATGGATCGAAATTGGATTACTTTACCACGCATTAGTGTTGAGTATGAGAGACGGGTAGAGGAATTTATAACTTTTGCGCAACGTAATGAGAGTAGAAGTGATGATGAAGTGAAGTTTAGATGTCCTTGTGTGAACTGTTTGAATAGGAGAAACTTGAACGCAACTTAAATTAGGAAACATCTTATATGTGATGGTTTCCTACGATGTTATACAACGTGGATATAGCACGGCGAAGAAATACACTTTCTGACTGTCTCCCAAACTAAAAATGTTATTAATTTTACCATGGAAGAAGATCGACCGGATGAAGACAAATTAGAGGACATAATCCACGATGTTATCATAGAAAATTTTGCTAAAGCTCATGTGTATGAGACGATGCCCACCGATGCGGAAACATCTTTGTATGTTGGTTCAACTAAGTTCACACGGTTGTCAGCGATGTTGAGGCTCATGAATTTAAAGGCGACCAATGAATGGACTGATAAGAGTTTCACATAATTGTTGACATTATTGAATGAAATGCTACCAAATGGAAATACACTACCCACTCGTAATTATGATGCAAAGAAAATTCTTTGTCCAATGGGTATGGAGTACAAAAGGATACATACTTGTCCCAATGACTGCATTTTATGTAGGAAAAAGTTGTTGAAAAATAGTGAAGATGTTGAAAATAGAATGACTTAGTTTCTCACACCAAGAGGGGGGTGAATTGGTGAAATGTAAAAACAATGTTTTCTTTAAATCTTTTTCGCAAAGTGGATGCCTTTAAAAGCTTTCTTGAAACGCAAGGAAAAAGATTTGTTTATGTAGAGGAAATTAAATCGATTTAATACAGTAAGAAGTCAACTGAATAAAAGAGTGCAGAGATAGAAAGATCAAACGTTGAGTTTTTATACTGGTTTGTCCAAGCCAACATCCAGTGTCCTTCTAACCACAAGAAGTCAATGCACTATAATGATCAAGGCTTTTACAACAAGGTTTTTATAGCAACCTCACGTCAAAAATATAAAACACCTCTCTAACCCTCTAATCAAAATATAGGCATATACAAAACAGACTGGCAGTAAGAATCCCCTCTCCTGCAATCCAGACCGTTTGAGCCACCCTCAAAGTCAAGAACGCAGCATGCTCTTCTTCCTGTAATCACTACTTGGAAACCTCAATCCAATCTTTACAAGATTATAGCCTTTGATCTCTTAGTTATACCCAATGTGCATGTATGATCAGCCTTTGAAAGTGCAGTTAACTTGGTCTTCAAGAATCCACAAGTAGATGATCACCATGATTACTTCTTGTTTCATGGAGCTCTTTCTCTTTCTCTGTAAGAATGCACGTTTTGCAAAATATATCACAAACTGTTAGATTCACAAAAGTTCTTACAGAAAACAAATTCGCGTCAATTTATCGATGTTCACAACTCAGATGCATTTTAATCGACTTAGCTACTAATGTAGTTGAATATAGCAATTCTATTATAGCAGTTAGCAGCAATCAAAGCAATGGAAAAATATTGATCAACAATTCCCCTAATTTGGTCAAGAATGTAGAACTCTTAGGCTTGGTTTAGTCATTGATGGAATGAACTCATTTGGTAATTTAAGTACCAATCACAATTGTTGGTCAGTTATATTGATAATTTACAACTTATCTCCTGCATTGTGCATGAAGAGGAAGTACATGATGTTGTCTATGATGATATCTGGACAAAAGCATCCTAGAAATGACATAAATGTTTATCTAAGCCGACTAGTTGAAGACTTGAAGTTGTTGTGGGTTGATGAGGTTGAAATATTTAATGCCTTCACTTTTGAAACTTTTGTGATGCATGCAATTTGCACCATTAATGACTTTCCAACTTATGGTAATTTGTCAAGATACAATGTTAAGGGTCATAAAGCATGTCATATATGTGAAGAAAACATTTACTCTGACAGGGAGAAGTGCAAAAGGAAGTTGTTCAGCACCAGCCGTCCTAGGGAACGACATGGACGATGCTGGTCCATGTCCGCTATACGTTATAGATGGCATCGGGACGATGTTGGTAGCTCGTGGAACAATGTTTCAGACAGCGACTATTGTTCATGGTGTAAAGCTATCAGAGGATGAGGTGAAGGTCTTAGTAAACAACATTATCATACTAGATGTCTCAGTTCCTCTGTCCACAAATGAGATTTTCACTGTGGCACAAACATTCCAGTTTTTTATCGCTTGGCCTAAACACTTGGTTGGTTCTGTTTCTGACCCCCCGGTATGGACTCCTACTTTACACTTCTCAGTTTTAAAGTTTGCATGTTATTGATGTCAAACTTATCCTATTTTTCCATGTAATAACAGACACATGGACAGGAGAAGATTCGTTTATTTGAGGACGATCCTCTTGGTGCATTGTAGCAACTTTGTGACATCATTCCAAATGAGCCTATGAAGGTTGAATATGATCCTAATGTATTTGGGAGAGGCTTTGAGGTCCTAATATACCTGCATAGTCAAGATGTCAAGGAGCTTGCATTGGAAAGAGAAGAGTTGAATATTACATTAATTCAGTTATGCATGATGTAAGTCTATGAGCAATTATTTATATAAAATTGATTTATATATCAAGTATACTTATATGAAATGTAATTTTGATTTCAGGTATATGTTTGGTATACGTAACAACTTGGGGTGCAATGATGTCTATGGGTTCATTGATCTCCAAGTCACTCACGAAGGAAATAATTTTGATGACATCCAAACATACCTCACCAAAAGCTTTGCAAGGGGGAAGACTTATATTTTATCCCTTATATATCTGGGTAAGTGAAGTTATTTAACTTCAAAGTTTCATCTTCGATTTTAATATACAACAATTAAGTTATTATCAATTTCAGACACCATTGACAGCTACTTATTATTTTCATACGGAGAGCCATGTTGTGTGGTTATGTTCATTGCAATGGTCTCCTCCCAAACATCTTAGACAAGTAGTTTATTGGTAAGAACCTCAAAGTTTGGACTTTCTTTGTTAAATAAATGAATGCTAAAACCTTTTTTTATAGTTCCATAGCAACACGTATGATGTTGGTTGGGAAATCAACTACTAACGGTAGAAAGCTTGCATGGTTGACTCTCAAGGTTTGACATACGCTAAAGTCATGCTTTCTTATAGTTGTTTTGTTTTAATGATTTTCACTAACTATTTACAACTACGATGATATATTATAGTGTCATAGACAAAGTGGGTCATATGAGTGTGGATACTACATAATGTATTCGATGACACACACTATTTGTGCCCATATTACAAGAGGCTGGGAAACGATAATATTTAGATTTAATGAATTTTGTTTTTCTCTATTTGGAATTCATATACACTTAATATCATATGTCTGTGCAAAGATTCAAGACTCCTACTTCATTTCTTGAGAAACCACTTACATTCCTAAGGAAGACACTTGCAAAGCATTTAATTATATTATACAATAGTTCATAGTTATTAGGATTTAAAATACATTAGCACATGTTGATTTATAGTTATTAGACTTTGTACATTATGTTTTAAACATTATGTGTAGTAAATATTGATTATGTGTTGATTATGTGTCGTATATCTTGTGTACTATATGCATGTCTATTTTTGTGATAGTGAAGATCACAAAAATAGATCTGCTATTAAAAAAAATCTAGGAGAATAGACCTCGATTGTGGCCAAAACAAAGGTAAAAAGCCTGCCATGGCCTTGGTTCAACCACAACCGGTGTCATAGGGTGTCATAGCATGATTGTCAAAAATAACCACTATTATTTTTCTTTGCTGCACTAGTATAGACCAATCATGCTAATAATTTTTAATATTTATAATACATAAGTATATGCATTAGTTAATCGATTGTAACAGAGTTTATGTAGTGTTAAGAAAAAGTATTCTTTTTGACCCACTATCATAACACTAATTAATCTTAACTGTTTTTAATAAATTAATAAATATTTATGTTATGCTGGATTATTAGTTTCGACTTTGAAATGGTAAAAATATTTATGTTATTATCATACTCGATACGAAATAAAATAAAGAATAAACAAGAGTAATATTAACATAGTTCATATTAGTCCTATTTATTTTAGTATTTATATTTAGTTAAGTTGACTATAATTTTATTTATCTTATTATTTATTTAAGTTAGTATCAATTATACATTCATTAATATAATATACTTTTAAAATTTATTTAAATTAATTTTAATTAAGTCAATACTAATTTATATGTTAAGGATATGTGTCTTTGTGATCATAAAATAGAAATTATATATATCATTTTTAGTTTAAGAGACCAAATTTAAATATGACAAATATTTTTATTTTTCATTTTTTATATAAATTTTCACATACTCATTTACATCATTTTCGCTCATCTTATATTTTTCTTCATTAGCATTTATCCTTCTTCCACATTAATCTCATTTAATCATGCTAATCTCTTTCATCCACTACAATTTCTTTTTATTTCATTCATTCACACTTATCCTTTGTCACATTCATCTCATTGAATTATATTAATTTCTTTCATTTGGTTGGAAATGAGAACATCATATGAAAAATTATTTTTTGAAATTATATTATTGGTATTGAGTAACACCAATTAAATTAATGTTAAAAATATATTTTGTTTAGTATTACTTAACCTACACTGAATTAAATAAATTTTAAAATAAAAAACATATTAACATTAGCTTGCTCAACACATTATTTAGAGTCGACTTTCTAAAATCGTCACTGCATCTATAATTTTATAATTTGTTACACATGTGGCATAAATCCGATGTAATTAACTAATTAGCATTTAATTTTATTTATTAATATAAGTTTTTACTCAAACTAAATATTTATTTTCTTATAGTCAATAAATATATAAAATTAAATTTAAGAGAAAGTTATTTAAAAAAATTAAAAAGGTTAAGGAATATTCATAATGAACTCAACTCAAATTTGAAAATATTGAATTAATCAATGCATATATTTATGTTTACGAAGAAGATGTATAACTAATTACAGGTTTCAAAAAGAAGAAAAATTCAAAATTACGTACATCACTCTTTTAATGCGATTATATCTATATTGAAGTTACATCACTTTCAGAAATTTTGTTTCATATGTAAAATTCCTTAACCCATCCTTTCGACAGGTCTCTAAACTTCTAAAAACAGATAATAAACGTTTTATTAATTTAGTATTTTTAATCAATACTAACAAATTATTAGAAATATATAGAAAAAAAAAAAACCCTAATACATATTTGATGAATGAGTCCTGATTGGCTACTAGAGCATGCATAAATTGACTAATAAAGAAAAGTACAAAAGAAGACTTCCTATATAAAGGTGACGAATATTAACACCTAATCACAATCAAAAACCTCTCTCTATCTGTTTTATACTTTGAATTTCTACTTAGAGTTTTCCATTACAATCATGGATACTAATCTTTTCTCGATGAACAAACCAACCTTCAAAATTCGCTTTTTCTTATTCTTATGCTTCTTCATTGGGATAGTTTCATCCCAATTGTCCTCTGATTTTTACTCCACAACCTGTCCTAATGCACTTTCAACCATTAAGAGTGGAGTCGATTCTGCTGTGAGCAATGAAGCTCGTATGGGGGCATCCCTCCTACGTCTCCATTTCCATGATTGCTTTGTTCAAGTAAGTCAACTTACCCTCATCAATCTTCTTCTTTTTTATGTTTTTCTAACTTATAATTTCATGTTCCTCATGCACACATTCATGCATGTTTTTATCACAGAAAAAACCTTGAATTATCTGACAGTGCTACGAAAAAGGAAACCGTGATAGTTGAAAATTCGTAGCAGACTTCGTAGGTAGTTTTTTTCCCAATGAGTAGGCAATCACCAAGTCAACGTAGAATCTTCTCTCTTAAACACATATATAACTGGATTATATTTTATAGCTGTCATTAAGATATTATAATTATAGATGTCTGCAACAATGACTAGCTACGTTGACAGTTTAACGGTTAATATTTACATGATCTAATTTTAATGACTGTATTAAGATCTAATTTTCCATTAGCAGAAAAGTGATATGTTTGTTCATAATTTGATTTGTTCAGGGATGTGATGCATCAGTGCTATTAAACGATACATCAAGTTTCACAGGTGAACAATCAGCAAGAGGGAACGTGAATTCCATAAGGGGTTTTGGTGTAATAGACAGCATTAAGTCTGAGTTAGAAAGCTTGTGCCCTGGTGTTGTTTCTTGTGCTGATATTCTCGCTGTAGCAGCAAGAGACTCAGTCGTTGCTGTGAGTCGTATATATCATAACCCTAGATTATAAAATACAACTTTTTTTTTTTTCTTTTAAGTTTATAATTTTCAATAACATTTAATTAATAAAGTTAACTATGTATGCACTAATATTGAAATATGTGTCTTAGCTTGGTGGACAAAGTTGGACAGTGCAACTGGGCAGAAGAGACTCAACCACAGCAAATTTAGATGCTGCAAACTCAGACTTACCTGGTTTTACTTTCAGTCTACAGCAACTTATCGATTCTTTCTCAAAAAAAGATTTCACCACAGAAGAAATGGTTACCCTGTCAGGTATATATATATATCTACAATACTAAATTGTTTTGGACCAAATATATTTATAACCTACGAACATACAACATTTATTCCATATAAAAATATTATCAAACACCATTATGAGTATAAATCACGTTACACCTTGAACAGTGAAAGATTTCATTATATATAGTTACATAATAACTACTTTTACCATGCACTTCATGTTCTTCCATTTTCTAATACAAATTTCAGGAGGGCACACAATTGGGCAAGCTAGTTGTTCAACTTTCAGAACAAGGATTTACAACGACACCAACATAGATTCATCGTATGCAACATCGTTGCAAGCAAATTGTCCTAGCGTAGGTGGTGACCGAAATTTGGCTCCTCTTGACAGCTCCCCGACCACCTTTGACAATGCTTACTTCCAGGATCTGCAGAGCCAAAAGGGTCTCTTGCACTCAGATCAAGAGCTTTTCAATGGAGGATCCACTGATTCTCAAGTAAATGGTTATGTCAGCAACCCTTCAAGTTTTCAAACTGATTTTGCCAATGCAATGGTGAAAATGGGGAACCTTGGCCCACTGCTCACTGGGTCAAGTGGCGAAATCAGGACCAACTGCTGGAAGACCAATTAAAATATTGGGCCTAGTTGTACCAATTATCGTCACTATATTTTTAATGCTATGTAATATATATAGCACTTAAGGGAAAATACCAAAATGTTTCCCAAATTGTAATGTCAATTTTATAATTAATATGAATCATCAATGTTTAGTTGTGTTTAATTTTGACTGAGTTATATCTATGATACGGTTTGGTTCAACAAAACAATAATTTGATAACTACCGAGAAAAAGGTTGCCTATTTTTGTTCTTAAAATTGGAATTTTCTTCACTTGTTTGAATTTTAATTAGTTTAGTTACTTTAGATTGAAAAAGGTTTCACTTTAGTCTTTTAAAGTGTTTATATCAAATTAATAATTTTATCAATTTTCTACAGTGACAGTGTTAATTTTGACTTGTATGATATATCGAACTAACCAAATTAATATAATAAATCGATAGAGACGAACTTCATCTATTAGAAACATTTTAACGATCAAAACAAAACTTTAGACTTAAAGTACCAAACTGAAATAAAATAAACGATAAAAAATTAATATTTGGTCCAACTTGCAAAATAATTTTTCAACTGAAACAAAATGCATGTTTAGACGGCCTTAAAAGTTTGCCTTCATTCCATAACAATTTTAACAAGAGTAAAAATATAATATCTTTGAAAGTTCTGTTAATGATATGAAATATGCGTCTGTGGTTTTGTTTTTACATGTTTCTGAGGAAGTTATAGGAACTTAAAATCTTAAAATTCTGACAAATACTAAAAGTGTTGGATTTTAATCATATCCGACCTTAGCTCAGTTGGTAGAGCGGAGGACTGTAGTTGGTGTAGCCAAATAGCCATCCTTAGGTCGCTGGTTCGAATCCGGCAGGTCGGAAATGTTTTTAATTTTAATTCATTTTTCATTTTTCATTATGCTTTAAACAAGTAGGATTTTTCTTTTAAAATTATTATTACTTATAAGATTTTTTCTTTAAATGTTTTTTTCCAGCATTTAATGATTCTTATAATCTCTTCTCATTTTTGAAATAATATTTTTTATTTTAAATTTAGTATATTAGCATTATATTTAGGTTTAATGTCTCGGTAGGTCCCTATTTTCGGCGTGAATTTCAAATAGGTCCCTTTTCTTTTCGGCGTCTCAATTGGGTTCTTTTTTGTGTAAAATTGGAGCAATTAGGGGTCTGCCGTCAAATTAAACAAACGGCCGTTTAAATTTGGCCTACGTGGCATTAAAAATAAATTTTGTATTAAAAATATGGATTGCACAAATGTGGATTCAAATTTAGGGAAGGGCAAAGTGGGCAAAGCATGTTGGTCGAAGCATGTTCGCGGAACGGATCTCCCTATTTTCTTCTCCCATTTCCCTCTTATCGTTTTCATTGTCGAATTAACAGGTTCCACACAGTTTTTCAGAGTTCTCAGCGTTCCGCTGCTATCGTCCTTCTCACTGTCGTTGGTGGGCTGTAGTAGTGGCGGCGTCGGCATGTTCGTCAATGGAGCTGGTTTAGGATTTATTTTTCCGGTGGAGTTTGTTTTGGGTCATGTGCAGTGGGAGAAGAAAAGAATATGGGAGTTGATCAATGGTTTGAGATAAGAACAAGCAAAGTCTACATCTTATGTTGGCTGCCTATTTTGCAGACCCAAACTCCAAACATTATTCCTTCATTTCAGCAGAATTAGATCTTGGTTTCACCCACATACCTTTAACCTTCACACACAACATTTTCTCCTTTTTTAAGTCATTTTCTCTGTCATCCTTTTTTGTTTCTATTAACCACAATCATAGACAAAAAAATCCCTTGTACCTCCTTTTCAGAGAAGAGCATTGAATCTCCTTTGATCTTCCAATTTTCACACAATATCTTTATCCCTTGAAAACAAAATGCTTCCTTTTGTACACTGTATCTGGATGCCTTCTGTTTCCTTCTACTTCTGACTTGTAAATCAAAAGTAACCCCATATTTTCAAATTCTACTCCTTTAAATCTCTTTCCCCTTGTTTCGCTTTTTAATTTGAATTCTTTTCCTCACTTTTCTCTCCTAACTCACATCCAACCTTAAAAAGTCCACCTTGTTTGGCTTTCGTTTTTGTTCTATTTCACACTTCAACTTTGGTGGCAACAAAGAACAGCGTGATTATGTGTTCTGAAATAGTTCCCCCTCGTTTCTCTTTTTTCCATGATGTCTCTGAGCAACCAAAGAAACAAGATGCGTCACGCAAAGACACTATGCATCTTGTAAGTTCTTCATTCGGAAGGGATTTCCCCTCCGCGTTTCCAATCGAAGAAGAAAAGAAGAAAAGGGGTTTGCCCCAGTTTGCCATTTTTGCCCTTGAAGAACGTTTTCTCAATCCATTTTTTAATACAAAAATCAATTCAAAATCATTTTTAATAACACGTAGGCAAACTTAAACGGCCGTTTGTTTAATTTGACGGCAGACCCCTAATTGCTCCAATTTTACACAAAAAAGAACCCAATTGAGACGCCGAAAAAAAAAGGGACCTATTTGAAATTCACGTCAAAAATAGGGACCTACCGAGACATTAAACCTTATATTTAATAAGATTAAACATGTTTTTAATCCACCAATTACGATTTTATATTTAATCCCTCATTCAACTCTCTCTGCTTTTTCGCGCGGAAGGTTTGGCACGTGGGTTATGCACTGTGTTCAACATCCCTAACGTAAAGAAATTCTTCTCCGCCGCCCTCGTCTTCTGCCTTGGCATCTTCACCAACACCAACCTCCACTACTGTGCCGACGTCCACACCTTCATCGTCTGAATTATTCTTCACCATCACCTTCAACGTGATGAATGGGACTGAAACCTCTATGTATCTTTATATTTCGTGGTATTTTTTCTACAATAAATCTGTGAAATTGTGTTGTCTTGGGAAAGATTAATTATGAATCTACCAGGATTCATATGGTTGTCTCTGTCCACAGGATAGGACATTGGTATAAAAGATTGATGGCAAGGAATACAGAGGTGGCGCGCCCTTTACTAAACGGACTGCTCCGGCATCAGATACCTGACTAACGCCGCCTAAAACTTACTCCAAGTCCTTTCTGTGTTCAATTTTCCTTGAAGATCATTCTTTATTATTTATATTATTTAAATCTTCATTACATATATACATACATTACGTGATAAACATTATGATGACCAGGGTGATACTGTAATGATTAAGAATCGTAATGGATAGATTTAAAATAAATAATACTTTATATATATAAAGATTAATTTTAACCATATTATTTTATGAATTTGGAATCAAAATAAAAATGTATTATTCATTAAATAAAAAGGGTTTCCTTTCTTATAGATATAGATATAGAATTTGAAATGCAAACACAAATGGACAAAGAAGTTGCAAAGAGTAGTATATTCCATTTTCTTTAACCGACATAGGAGTAGATTTACCAGTTACAAAACATTTTCTGAACATTTCTCAAACAGGAGTCCAAGCAGAAATGGCATTCAGAATTCGCCCTTTCCATCCCTGCAAAAGCCACTTCCCATAAATCTATAGTTGTACCTGCTTTGGTAGACCCTTTCTTTGAACGTGAGCGTGCTCCCTTTCCATTGGACCCTCCTAAATCAACACCCTGTAATGGTTTAGAAGAACATCTACTTCTTCCAATTTGACAAAGCAGCACCTCATCTAAGAACTCTGGTGACTCTGACTCCCCAGAAAAGATAATTGAAACTGTTGAAGAAATAATTTAAATTTAAATTATTGTTGCACTTAATATTTAAATTTTTAAAGTTGTTTTTGTTGTTTTCTGTTTTTATATTGTTTCCTATTTAAATATAAGCATTTAATATTGTTTATAAAGTATGTACATCTGAGAAGGAAAAAAAGTATGAATGAAAGGATTATATTTTATTCCCGGTGAATTGTTTAACATGGTATCAGATGTTTTTTAATTCCGGGAATATCTATTTTCATCTCTGCACTCTTTTCAATCCCTAACTTCCCAATTTCGCCATGGCCAACCCATCCTCCAATATTATCATTCAACAAGATAATTCTTCTTTTCCCATCACTGTTATTCTTGATGACTCAAACTACCCCCTTTGGTCCCAGTTAATGGACATGCGTATTGGTGCTCGAAACAAATCGGGGTATCTCACTGTGGCAACTGCGAAACCCTCCATTGATGACCCAACCTGTGATAACTGGATTACTGAGAATAAACGGGTGAAAAGTTGGCTTATTGATTCCATGAGCCCCCGGTTGATGCAGCGGTTTATCCGCCTTGAATCTGCCCATCAAATTTGGGATGCAGCTCTTCGCACATTCTACGATGGATCCGATGAAACTTGCCTCTTCGAACTGAACCAACGATCTTTCTCCACCAAACAACATGGTCGTCCCCTCTCTACTTATTATAACGAACTACTCTCCATATTTCAAGAAATTGATCATCGTATGTCTTCTTCTGAAACCACCGTGAATGGCGTAGTCCAGATGCATTCTTCCATAGCTCGTCTGCGCGTCCACATCTTTCTTAGCAGCTTGGATTCTGATTTTGACCAAGTTCGTGGAGAGATTCTTCGTAGAGACCCAAAATTGAATCTTGAGAGCACATATGCCTATGTTCGTCGTGAACATCAACAACGTATCACTATGGGTCGTCCTGCTCCTACCTCAGATTCCTCAGCTCTACTATCTCAAGTTCCTCATTCTTCCCCTGCCAATTATCCTCTTAAACACCGTAAGGATAGTTCCTCTGCGAAACCCTTGTTATGTTCTCATTGTGGTGATTCTGGTCACTCCAAGAATCGTTGCTACGAAATCATTGGCTATCCAACGTGGTGGGACTTCACCAAACGTCCTCGCGGAAAAATCTCCTCCAAAGCCCTCAATTCTTCTTCTGATGGTGACTCATCTCCCTCTCCTCAAGCTAATGTTGTGTATGAAGGTATTCTAGGTAAAACTCTTGCTTTCTCTGCTCACTCTAGGAATTCTACTTGGATAATTGATATTGGCGCATCAGATCATATGATTCATGATGCTTCTATGTTACAACATTGTTTTCCATGCAGTAAGTCCACCATAACCACTACTAATGGTGGTTCTGCCTCTATTACTGGTCAGGGTACCATTACTCTATCAAAAACTCTCACTCTTCATTCAGTTCTTGTCGTTCCTTCTCTTGATTTCAATCTTTTATCTGTTAGTCAACTTACATCACAACTTAACTGCAGTGTGATTTTTTTGCCCACATTTTGTTTTTCAGGACGTCCAGACCAAGGTGATTCTTGGCTATGGTGTTAGACGTGGTAATCTTTACTTCTTAGATGTCTCTGAGGGTGGTACTAACTTGCATTGCAGAGCATCTGCTACTAACACTCCATATTCTTCTCATTCTACTGCTTGGCTTTGGCATAAAAGACTCGGACACATTTCCTTTGGTTATCTTCAAAAATTATTTCCCCATTTATTTTCAAATTGTCATTCCTCTAAATTTCAATGTTCTACTTGTGAAATGGCTAAAAGCCATCGCATTCCCTTTTATCCCGGTATGAATAAAAGTTGTATTCCCTTTCAAGTCATTCATTCTGACATTTGGGGCCCTGCTAAAGTCCCTTCGTTTTCTCATTCTTATGATTATGTCTCCTTTATTGATGAGTGTACTAGAATGATGTGGGTCTCTTTGCTTAAACATAAAAATGACGTCTTCCATGTTTTTCAGAAATTTCACCGTATGGTTCAAACACAATTTAATACTTCCATACAAATTTTTCAATCTGATAATGGCCTCGAATATAAGAATGGATCCTTTTCTGAATTCTTCACCTTTAATGGAATAAAACATCAAACTTCTTGTACATATACACCTAAACAAAATGGACTAGCTGAGAGAAAAAACAGACAATTGTTGGAGGTTGTACGGGCTTCATTATTTGGCATGAATGTCCCTTCCCATTATTGGGGTGAGGCTGTCCTCTCTGCGGCCTATCTTATAAATCGAACTCCTTCTAGTGTTTTAGGTTTTCTCACCCCTCAAAAGAAGCTTGAAACTTTCTTTTCTATTCCACATGTCATGAATCTTGAACCTCGAGTTTTTGGTTGCACTGCCTATGTTCATGTTCCAAAAACATTATGCGGTAAACTTGATCCTTGTGCTAAAAAATGTATCTTTGTTAGCTATTCTGACGTCCAAAAAGGATATCGTTGCTTTGACCCAAAATGCATGTAACACTTGAAGTATCCTTTAGGGAGTCTGAACCTTTCTATTCAGGGGGAGTCACCTTTTCTTCTTCTCAGGGGGAGATTCGTCATATTGGAGAAGAAGAATTATGCTTACCTTTACCTGTGACTCCTTCTCCAACATCTTCTCTTATTATGGACAGTCCACCAAATCAAAATCCTTCTCCTGAAGTCTCCACCGGTCTTCCAGGTACAGATGTTCTCAATGCAAGTCATTCTTCACAAAATGAGGCACCAAGTCTACCTTACATACCAGAATCACCTGATGTGGACAGTTCTGAAACACATCCCAAACTTACTATTGAGGTAACTTCTGCCCTTATTGAAAACTCTTCCATCCCAACTTCTTCTAACACTCACAATACACAAACCAGAAGATCAGAACGACAAAATAAAGGTATACCAAAATCAGTTTATGAACCAGATCCGAGAGTGAAAGTAAAATACCCTATTAGCAGTTATGTATCATCTCATAGATTATCTGAATCATATGCTCTAACGGTTGATCAATTATCCACTGTATCTATTCCTAACAATGTGCAGGAAGCATTAGAAGATCCTAGATGGAAGCAAGCAATGAACATAGAGATGGAAGCACTTCAGAAAAATGAAACTTGGAAACTAACTTCTTTACCAAGTGGAAAAAAGACAATTGGGTGCAAATGGGTACTGTGAAGTTAAAAGCAGATGGAAGTATTGATAAATACAAGGCAAGACTCGTGGCAAAGGGATACACACAAAAATATGGGGTAGACTATCAAGATACGTTTGCTCCAGTGGCTAAACTCAACACAATCTGAATTCTAATTTCCATAGCAACTAATAGAGATTGACCCCTGAAACAATTTGATGTAAAGAATGCCTTCTTGAATGGTGATTTAGAAGAGGAGGTCTACATGGAGGTTCCACCGGGAGTACAATTACCCCTTCAAAAGAAAGTGTAGTCTGCAAATTAAAAAAGGCTTTATATGGCCTTAAACAATCACCCAGGGCATGGTTTGGAAGACTCACGTTAGCAATGAAGAAGTTTAGGTATAAACAAAGTAATTCAGACCATACCTTGTTTATAAAGCATAACAAAGGAAAAATGGCCATACTTATTGTCTATGTAGATGATATGGTGTTAACAGGAAATGATGTGGAAGAAATGAAATTACTTGAGAAGAAATTGGCTGTTGAATTTGAAATGAAGGATCATGGACAACTAAAATACTTTCTTGGCATAGAAATTGCAAGATCTGAAAAAGGTATTTTTCTATCTCAAAGAAAATATATTCTATACCTTCTATCTGAGACTGGAATGTTGGCTTGCAAGCCAGCCGATACTCCAATTGAAATGAATCATTCTCTTGTTGTATATTCAGACCAGATTGAGACGGATAAACATAGATACCAGAGGTTAGTAGGAAAGTTAATTTATTTGTCTCACACTAGACCTGACATTGCATATTCTGTGAGCATTGTAAGTAGGTTCATGCATTCTCCTAGTGAAGAACATATGACAGCAGTATATCGTATCCTTAGATACCTCAAAGGTTCACCAGGGAAAGGTTTATTATTTTCAAAAAATGATAGAGCCTGCATAGAAGGATACACAGATTCAGACTGGGCTGGAGATAAAACTACAAGGCAATTAACTTCAGGGTATTTTACCTTTGTAGAAGGCAACTTAGTCACATGGAGAAGCAAGAAGCAAAAGGTAGTTGCAAGGTCTAGAGCTGAAGCTAAATTTAGAGGTATGGCATATGGCATTTGTGAATTACTATGGATTAGAAGCGTACTAGCTGATTTGGGAATCAAATATGAAACACCGATGAATCTTTTCTGTGACAACAAGGCTGCGGTAGAGATTGCACATAACCCGGTTCAACATGATAGAACCAAACATGTTGAAGTGGATAGACATTTTATTAAGGAAAAGCTAGATAATCAAGTAATTCAAACTCCACATGTTCGGTCTGAAGATCAACTTGCTGATATATTAACAAAGACTGTTTCAGGAAAGTTGTTTGAAGAAGTCATTAACAAGTTGGGCATGATTGATATTCATGCACCAACTTGAGGGGGAGTGTTGAAGATATAATTTAGATTTAAATTATTGTTGCACTTAACTAGGAATAAGTTTTAAATTTTTAAAGTTGTTTTCTGTTTTAAGTTGTTTTCTGTTTTTATATTGTTTCCTATTTAAATATAAGCATTTAATATTGCTTATAAAGTATGTACATCTGAGAAGGAAAAAGAGTATGAATGAAAGGATTGTATTTTATTCCCGGTGAATTATTTAACAGAAACCTTGGGGCCTCTTCTTCGATCTTGTTCACGACTAGCATCATCATTCAGCTCATGGCTTCTTTTTTCTCTGGATGCTGAAGTTGAACGACCCTCTTCCATCATAAATGGCTTCGTATGAGACTGAAAGAGATTCCAGGTTTCATCACGAACCCTAAATGCTTCAACTAAATCAGACGAATAAACTAGATATATGGGTTTCCTGTGGTAAGAAAGAACACTAGTAAAAAAACGCTATTTAAAATCGCTAAATAGGCTTCGGTTTAGGAGAAACCGAAGTCTATCAAAACGCGGTGGCATTTTCGTAGTTTAGGAGAACTTATACGCTTCGGTTCAAGTGAAACCGAAACATATAGGCCATATTACCTCGGTTCAAACGTCAACCGATGCTTAAAGCCTAAAAAATCAGATCTGCCCTTCTAGAGAACAGACTTTTTCGCCGCCTGACAACTTTTCGATCCTCACCTAATGCTTCAGTTCATCAGGGAACTGAAGCATATACGTTGTATTACCTCGGTTTAGAGGCCAAAGGATGCTTAAAAGGTAACCTACTGTTCCAGAGCAATAACTCTTCTTCGAGTAACAACTCTTCTTCCTCGAGCAACAACTCTTCTTCCTCTCTTGCGCAGAACCCGTCTTCACCATTGTTCTCGCTTTCGCTCGCTCGCGCGAGGTTTTGTTCGTACCTCCATTACTCGTGCTTTGTCCGCCATCGTCATTCCTCCATTTCTTTCGAGCATTGGTGTCGCCATCCTCGTTTCTGTCGCGCCTGGTGGGAAGCCTATGCCTCCATTTCTCTTACATTGGCGCTCTGTTCGACTCATCGACGGCGCTGCACCGGCCTTGCTGCCTGCTGCACCGCCCTTGCTGATTAGGGTTTAGTAAGAAAAAGAAACAGTGTAACCAAGTAGGTAGGGTTTCTCTCTCTTTTGATCCTCTTCGCAGTGCCACACGACATTCGAATTAGCAATGGGTACAATTCAAATTATCGTTGTCTTTGCTTCTACGATGCTATCTCATTCGATACTGTTACGATTTCTCTTATGAACTTATATTCTAATTTGTTTTGTGCAATGCAAAAGCGAGAATCAAGGTGTACGTGCTGAGGAACAAAACAAAAACAGAGCTTCTAAACCAATTGAAGGATCTCAAAGCAGAAGTCGCTCTCCTCGGCATTGCTAAGTTCATTCAAATCCCTAATTCCTAATTCAATTCAAATTGATACGAATTTAAATGCATTTGTTGTGTGAATGCAGCAAAGTGGTTCGGCTTTCGATAGCACAGGTGCTGACGGTGATTTCCCAGAAGCAAAAGGCAGTTTGAGGGAGGCTTACAAGAAAAAAAGTACCTTCCTTTGGTATGAGGAGTTGATCTACCTTTAGCTCCCCTCATCTGTTCGAGAAGGTTGTTTGGTTGCAAATTGACTTAGGAGATGTTGTTTATCCTTACTTTTGGTTAATTAAACCATTGAAGCTTCTAATGTCTAAGATCCTGATTCAAATTAACTTTTAGCTTGTAATTGGAAATTTCCATCGAGGTTTCATATATGCTATCTCATCTTTTGCTACTGAATTTTCAGGCTTTGTCAAAATCCTTTGCAAGCTGATCACCATCCGCAAGTGAAAAAAATAACCAAACCCTTTCTCCTTGACAAGCTTTCTCAATCTAGATGTTATGACAATGTAAACTGAGTGGCCTTTGGTAAACAAACTCCAACAATATCTTTTAGTGTTCTGCATTTGTCTTTTTTCCTTTTTATTGTGTTCGTCACTCACTTTGTCTCTCATTTTTCATTTGCTGTCTTTTCTCATTCCTGTGCACTAATTGTCTTTATCGAAGTAAAAGTAACTGATGAATCAATATTTTGTTCACTTCACTTGGTTTATTGTGCTAGAATTAATTGGGGAATTATGCTTAAACGTCCAGTATTTTTCCATTTTACTAATTGTGCTTAATTTGATTGGAAATTCTTATTTTAATTAATTTGAGTTATCTGAGCTAATTAATTGCATTAGTAATTGCAGGAAAATTATGGAAATACAATTTGGAACATTTGGAAGAAAATTTATTTGCACACTGTGTTATTTACTTGGAAGAAGATGTGTTGCATTAATTTAATTTGTGTGTTAATCCGTAGAAGCTTAAGATGGAATATTTTTGTTGAATTTTTAGAAACAAAGCTTGGAATCCATATACACATTACACGACCAATTCATGCTAAAATTTGATGCAGCTAATGGAGTGTGACCGTGAAGCATAATGGAGGGGCACATGCAGGTGCATGTCACGGCTGAAACATAACTTAGTTGAGGGCCCTTGTTGATTGAAGGAATTTTTAAAAAAAAGAAGTTGTTGGAACCACACACACCATACGACTTCTAACAAAAGAAAAAAAAGAGGGACCACACTTATTGAAGAGAGGCCACATGGAAGCAAGCACACGGCCTAGGGCCCATGAAGAAGCCAATTTGGAAAAGCAATCAGCAAAGTTGGAATTTAAAGTGGGAGCCACCATTTAGCATGGAGAATTTTGTTTTCTTTGACTGAAGTAAGGTAAACCCGTGAAGCTGCATGGAGGAAGTATAGCTCACAAGTTTCTTTGAGTCATGGCAGCGTGAATGATGATGGCAGCAAGGAAAAGCACACGTCCAACCACCAAGAGGGAGAGAGTGTTGTCACGGTAATGGAGTGTAAGCAAGCAAAGTGCAGCTCATGGAAGACTCATGGCTGGAAGAAGCATGCAAAATGTCCAGCAAACAATGAGAGCTGCACCGTGAAGAGGTAAGGAACAACGTCCAAGCATGGAGAATTCTTTTGGAGATTCACGGAACAGCAGCTCCCGATCCAGTTTCAGCAAAGCCTTGATGTTCCTGCAAGAAAAGAAGGTCCACGGTTACTACAAGTGTACACGACAAAAGTGATTAGTTTTGCAGGAAAGTGAAACACATTTAGGAAATGGAATATTTTATTTGGGAGAATGGAGAGTTTTTTTTTTTTTTGTCTTCTTTTGACAAATTGATGGGGCATTAAGAAAGGGAGATGCACGTATTCATCTTCTCTTTAACTTGAGAAAAGTGGAGGGCCCTTTGGTTTTAATTTACACTGTGGAAGCACAAAAAGGGAGAGAGGATTTTGGCTATAAAGGAGGAAGAGTCGTGAGTAAGAAGGGGGGGAATAATTCCAGCACAAAGCTGGACAGAGAAGGGGAACGAGAAAGGAGGTGCTGGAATAGAAGGATGCACTGTGTGAAAGGTTACGGTTGATGCACCAATTGATGTAATGTTGAATTTCCAATTTAGTTTTCTCATCTTCTTTGTAATAAACTCATCTACAATTTTAATTCAATGTATTTACTGTTTCTGAAATTTAATTTCTGCTTTACTGTTTCTATTTTACTGCTGTAATTTAATTTCTGCTGTATTTTAATTTCTGTATTACATTTTTTATGCAATTTAATTTCTGCTGCTGTTTATCTTTTGCATGTTCATTAATTCTGTTCTCTGTATTTTACTGCAGTAATTTTGAATTTGTTTTTACTGTTTTTGAAATTTACTGTTTTTCTGTATTTCCTGTTTTCTGTATTTTTATTTTCTGTATTTTACTTTTACTGCTTTACTGATTTTGAAATTCTGTATTCACTGTTTTTACTGTTATTGTTTACTGCTGTCATTTCATATTTTTGTTTTTGATGTTTTACTGTTTTTACTATTTTCTGTATTTTCTATTTTTCTGTATTTTCGTTTTTACTGTTCCAGATTTGTTTTCACTGTTCCATGTTACTGTATTTTCGTTTTTACTGTTTTCTAAAATTTACTGTTTTCTATTTTTACTATTTCTGTATTTAATAATTTCTGTATTTTCTATTTTTCTGTATTTTCGTTTTTACTGTTTCAGATTTATTTTTACTGTTTTATGTTGCTGTAATTTCATAATTACTGTTTTAAATTTCGTTTTATTGTTTTTAAATTTTGTTTTACTGTTTTGAATTTTATTTTAATAATTTCAATTTCCGCACACAAAAATCATAAACCCCCCCTTTCGTGTGTAAAAAATCAGAGACTGAACCGCCACAATATTGGTCCTTGAGAGACGACCTAGGAGTCACATCCTAGAAAATATACTGCATTCTTTATCTGTATCAAATTTGTATGACCGCGACAGTCGTACCAAATTTTGGCGCCGCTGCCGGGGACCAATGACGGTTTGGTTTTAGATTTTTGTTGTATAAAGTTTTGTTCTGTTAATATGTTTGTTTTGTGTGTTTTGTCTTGTATATTTTTGTAGGCGACAACGACACCTTCAGCAAATTTTGGCGGCGTTGTCACTTCAGTTCCAGGTTCTTGTTTTAGATTTTTGTTGTGTTTTTCGATTATGTTGTGTTAATATATGTTTTGTCTTTTATATTTTTATTGTGCTATGTTCTGTATTTAGTTGTTATTAAAAAAAAAAATAAAAAAAAATTAATTAAAAATTTTTACTATTGATGTTCTGTCTTGTGTGTGCTTGTAGCATGTATAAATGTGTTTTGTTTTATCTGATTCGTAATTTTTAGTTTTTAGTTTTTACTTTTTATTTTTCCATGTCTACCTATTTTAATGTTGTGAATAATGCTTATTCTGCCAATGTCTGTGATTATGATTCTTATTCTGCATATTACTTTGATTTTAAATCTGCTGATTTTTATGATGAGAACAATATGTTCCATCATCCAATTTCTGAGAGCTCTCTTTGGGAGCCAGTTCAGCAATATCAGAGTCAGCAGTATAATGCTTCTGCCCAAACAACTCTTCAGCCTTCAACTTCTGAACCTACATTGAAGGAGTTACTAGAGCAGATGACAATGCAGAACATTCAGTTTCAGAAAGGGAACATGCAATTCAAGCAAGAGAGCATGGAGTTCCAGCAGGAAACTCAATCTGCCATTCAGAATCTGACTGATCAGATCAGGCAGATGGCCACTCTTGCACCTGAGGAGACTGATGAATATTTTGAGGACCAGGCAGGTACAAGCAGCTATTTTGAACCAGGTAGACCACTTTCATTTTCCACCAACATACCTCAATTTGATGATTATGCTGTTGAGAGGTATGTTGATAATTATATTGTTGCTGAGCATGATTTTAATTTTCCCTCTATGCATGACGAGAATAATTTTGTGTTATCAGATCTGAATATTTGTTCTCCATGCACTGAACATGAATCTGAACCTGTTATAGATATTGTTTCTATATTTGAAACGGATTCATGTTATGAGGTTGTATCTAAGGCTCGGTATGATGAATTGGGATTGGGTGTTATACCTCTGCATGATATTTCTGTGGAACCATTTTGCACTAACCATATTGCAGGAGGTACATATAAATTTGATCAGCATGCACCCACGCTGGAAGACAAAGGTGCCAGTACATACAGCAGTTCGAAGATCAAAAGGCACCTACTGAATCTGCTCAGTGACAATATTTGCTGCTTAGATCCGGCGGTGGAGGATATTTCCCTGCTTGATCAGATTTGGAGGATGAAGCAATTCTTCCTAAAAATTTCCGTCTTGGATCCTGAAGAAGACATCTCCCTACAAGTCCAAAATTGGCAACTGCCACCCTGACCAGGGGAGTTTTCTTTTTCTTTCTTCCCCGTTTTCATATTTTTAGTGCACTTGTCCTTTATCTGTTTAGTGTTTTAATTGATGATCTTATGCTTAGAAAACATTTAGGACAGTGTAGTTTAAGTGTGGTCTCGGGAAGTTTCTGATTTTTTGTTTTTCTTTTAAGTTTGTTTTTCCTTTTCTTTTTAGTTTTCGAATTATTATTTTTTTTTTTAAAAAAAAAAACAATTTAAAAAAATGTGTTCTGTGTTTTATTTGCTTCGTGATTTTTAGTGTTTGTACTAAAAAAGAAAAAAAATTCGAAAAAAAAAATAAAAATAAAAATAAAAATAAAAATAAAAATTTGTGTTGTGTTTTAAGTATGTTATTTTGTTAATGTATGTTTTGTAAATATATGTTTTGTCTGCTGTTTTTGACATTTGTGTTCTATCTGCTTTGATATTTTGTGTTCGTTATTTGGTATTTTGTTTCGTTAATATGTGTTTTGTTTTTATTTATTTATTTAGTTTTTGTTAAAACATAAATAATCGTAAGAGCAGAATTTGCAAATAAAGGGCAGAGAGGTGAAACTATCTGAGTGCATTTATTGTAACTTACCAAGTTCGCAGAAAACATTCTGTCTTACATTGATTATTAAAATAAAATACATAAAAACATAAATAAAGTTGGTCGATCATGTCTGATCGTTAATATTACACACCATAATAAATAAAAACAAAAACAACATAAAAAAAAAACATAAAAAAATTAAAAACATAATAATTTAAGTGTCCTTATTACAGTACTTGTCCTTAATTCTGGCCACACTCGGCCAACAAAAACATAAAAAAAAAAAAAAAAAAAAAAAAACATAAAACTTTAAAAATGAAAGAACTCTCGAGCTGGTTGTGGTGGTCTAAGGGAGAGCTCCGTTGAGGGAGCTCTAGTTCGAAAAGTCACGAGCGGAGGCTTTGGTGGAGGAATTTCTCGTTCATTTTTGTCGTCATCGATAATGATCGGAACTGGAAACAAATTCAGCAGCCTCGGTGCCCTCATTATCACCCAGTTGTTTTCTTTCAAACAAAAAAAAAATAAAAAATAAAAAAATAAAAAAATAAAAAACATGTGTTAATAATAGAAGAGGAAGTGAAAAAAAAAAAAATTTTTTTGAGGTATGATGAGAGTTCTTACCGTACATGTACAGCGGCAGTTGTGAAAAGAGAGTGCCAGTAGGGTCTATCTCCGCTTGCCAGCGCTTGACCCGATTGCCGTGGTTGTTGAACCAGCAGTGTACGTTGTATTCAGTGGCTTCGCCGAAAACCCTTAGTCGAGACGCGATCTCGACGACTTGCGCTCGGCTTGGGTGTGTGACCCCATAGTTGAATATTTTGGTCATCATCGTGATCTGATCGTCGGTTGGACGCCACCGTTGACTGGTATATCTCTCTGATTCTGTATCACTCATCCTTCCTCTCGTAATATACAAATACTTAATAAATAAAAAAAATATATATAAAAATAAAAAGAACAAAAACATAAAAAAAGAAAAAAATAAACATAAAAAAATAATAAAAAGAACTAAAAAAAGAGAAGCATAAAAAATTTAGATTAGTTCTGTGTTTTCTTTATTTGTTCTTGTTTCCCGTTAAATTTATTTTGTCCTGTCAGTCTTTGATATTTCTGTGTTTGGTCTCAGATCTGTTTCACGGTCCTTGCAAAAGGGTCCTAAACGGATCTACGTCCAGTTGTCCGGTTGTTCTTGTCCATATTGTTCTTGTATATTATGTTTATGTGTTTATTTAGTTTTAAGTGGGGTACGTGGCGTTGTTCTACCCGATTGTCTCTGCAATACCTTCAATCGAAGGGAGATTAACGTCTGGTTTCCAGCCTATATACCCCTTAAGTTTTTAGACAGTTGTGTTTTATGTGTTTTAAGTGTTTAGCAGGTGAAAAAGACAGCAGAATAAGCAGAATGACAGGAAAGAAGAAAAATAAAGCAGTAAAGGACGGAAAGAAAGTAAAGCAAGCAGAAAGAAAAAGGGAAAGAAAGGCAGATCCAGGAGCAGAGGACTTACCTGGAGTAGTAGGCTTGCAGAGGCTCCTCGCGGATCTCACTCAGACTCTTCAGAAGACGCAGAGACAGAGCTTCCTCACAGATCCAGACGCTCAGGAGAGAGTTGAGAGAGAGGAGAGCGTAGAGAGAGAAGAGAGGAGTAGAGGCAGGCTGAGAGATCAGAAATGTCACTCGAGGCTGAGGAGGACCCTTTTATAGCCTAAATTTCTGCCACTGTAACAACAGTCCCGGTCATTGCCACCGAGACTGTTGTCACAGTACCGGTCTCCTTTTTCAGAAAAAAAAAAAAATAAAAAAAAAAATAAATAAATAATAATAATAAAAAAAAATTAATTATTAGCATCTACTGATGGGTGCTAGGTGTTTAAGACATCTGCTGATGGATGTCCCTGATAACATCTGCTGATGGATGTTACTGAAAAATTTCTTCCCATTTTTCCTAACATTTTATTGCACTTGTCTATATTATTTGACTGCTCTGAAGTTAATCATCTGATGATTGTAACACACTGAGGACATTGTGTGATTTAAGTGTGGTCTACTGGGAAGAAATTCTGATTTTTCTGATTTTTCTGTTAGATTGTATTTTGTGTGTTAAATTTTTTGTTTTTTTAGTGTTAAATTTTTTCTCTTTTAAGTTTTGTGTGCAATAAATTTTACATTTTTCTCTTGATTTCTGGATGATGTCTAAGTTGTAGGTTTTTCCTCCACTTCATTGATACTTAGTTTGAAATCCTTGTTTTTCTCTGCTTGGAAAGATGATTATGCGTTTGAGAGGTTGATTTGATTGTGACGAATACCCTGTGTGAGATTTGAGCCACTTAATGTTCTTTCTTATGTGAGATATGTATCTTGATTGCTTGCACATATGCCTTGGCTTGATTCTTTTTGATATACTTGATTGATATGCATGTTTTAGAAGTGATAAAGGCATTTTATTCTTGAGCCTCTTTAGCCAAATAAGCCTACCCTGTTATTATCCTTTGATAACCCCTTTGAGCCTATACTTTCCCCATTTCTTTGTGTTGAAGCTCATACATTGACCCTAAGTGAAAAATAATGATTACCTTAACCTTAGGAAAGTCTGGAGCTATATAAGTGTTTTATAAAAAAGTGTGGTCTTCTTGGGAATTCTGATGAAATTGGCTAGTTGGTTCCTCATCATGTTTTGAAATGGTAATTTATATCCTGTTGTGTGATAAAGAAAAAAAGAGAGACATGATGAAAAAAAAAATGATGAGAAAAATGAAAAATAATTTTGTAAACAATGGAGTCGAGAAGAGGATTGAATTAGAGGTTTGGGTGAGATTTGACTGTATTTACTCTTGTTCCCCATTTGTCCTCTATTTCTTCTGAGCTATAGCTACTTATCCAAATTTATCCTCCCCTGTCCTTGGCCCCATTACAATCCTGAAAGACCTTTTGATCTGAACATGTATATGTTTTAAGTGTTGATTTTAGAAGATTGCCAAGTCTACTTGTGTTTGCTTTCTTGAGTGCATTGAGTTGAAATGTTTACTATAGACACTTGAGAGAAACACTGTGAGTGCATCTGTGAGGTTTTGTTATTTTCAAATCACCTCTTGAGCTGATTAATCATTTTCCTATGTATTGAATTGCTTTGATGATTTCTGTAAGTATGTGCTTTTCTTGATTTTGTGTTGGAAAATTTCTACTTCTTTCATTGGTCCATAATTCTTGAGAACTGTGTAAATTCTGTTTATTTTTCTCGTTAGTCGTTGTTTTCTGTGTGCTGAGTTTGTGTCACCATTCCTGAAAGTCCTTTGAACTATTCCCTGATTTGCATCTTAATTTTGCCCAGGAGTGCAAAAGACTAAGTGTGGTCTATTTTGATGAATCAATATTTTGTTCACTTCACTTGGTTTATTGTGCTAGAATTAATTGGGGAATTATGCTTAAACGTCCAGTATTTTTCCATTTTACTAATTGTGCTTAATTTGATTGGAAATTCTTATTTTAATTAATTTGAGTTATCTGAGCTAATTAATTGCATTAGTAATTGCAGGAAAATTATGGAAATACAATTTGGAACATTTGGAAGAAAATTTATTTGCACACTGTGTTATTTACTTGGAAGAAGATGTGTTGCATTAATTTAATTTGTGTGTTAATCCGTAGAAGCTTAAGATGGAATATTTTTGTTGAATTTTTAGAAACAAAGCTTGGAATCCATATACACATTACACGACCAATTCATGCTAAAATTTGATGCAGCTAATGGAGTGTGACCGTGAAGCATAATGGAGGGGCACATGCAGGTGCATGTCACGGCTGAAACATAACTTAGTTGAGGGCCCTTGTTGATTGAAGGAATTTTTAAAAAAAAGAAGTTGTTGGAACCACACACACCATACGACTTCTAACAAAAGAAAAAAAAGAGGGACCACACTTATTGAAGAGAGGCCACATGGAAGCAAGCACACGGCCTAGGGCCCATGAAGAAGCCAATTTGGAAAAGCAATCAGCAAAGTTGGAATTTAAAGTGGGAGCCACCATTTAGCATGGAGAATTTTGTTTTCTTTGACTGAAGTAAGGTAAACCCGTGAAGCTGCATGGAGGAAGTATAGCTCACAAGTTTCTTTGAGTCATGGCAGCGTGAATGATGATGGCAGCAAGGAAAAGCACACGTCCAACCACCAAGAGGGAGAGAGTGTTGTCACGGTAATGGAGTGTAAGCAAGCAAAGTGCAGCTCATGGAAGACTCATGGCTGGAAGAAGCATGCAAAATGTCCAGCAAACAATGAGAGCTGCACCGTGAAGAGGTAAGGAACAACGTCCAAGCATGGAGAATTCTTTTGGAGATTCACGGAACAGCAGCTCCCGATCCAGTTTCAGCAAAGCCTTGATGTTCCTGCAAGAAAAGAAGGTCCACGGTTACTACAAGTGTACACGACAAAAGTGATTAGTTTTGCAGGAAAGTGAAACACATTTAGGAAATGGAATATTTTATTTGGGAGAATGGAGAGTTTTTTTTTTTTTGTCTTCTTTTGACAAATTGATGGGGCATTAAGAAAGGGAGATGCACGTATTCATCTTCTCTTTAACTTGAGAAAAGTGGAGGGCCCTTTGGTTTTAATTTACACTGTGGAAGCACAAAAAGGGAGAGAGGATTTTGGCTATAAAGGAGGAAGAGTCGTGAGTAAGAAGGGGGGGAATAATTCCAGCACAAAGCTGGACAGAGAAGGGGAACGAGAAAGGAGGTGCTGGAATAGAAGGATGCACTGTGTGAAAGGTTACGGTTGATGCACCAATTGATGTAATGTTGAATTTCCAATTTAGTTTTCTCATCTTCTTTGTAATAAACTCATCTACAATTTTAATTCAATGTATTTACTGTTTCTGAAATTTAATTTCTGCTTTACTGTTTCTATTTTACTGCTGTAATTTAATTTCTGCTGTATTTTAATTTCTGTATTACATTTTTTATGCAATTTAATTTCTGCTGCTGTTTATCTTTTGCATGTTCATTAATTCTGTTCTCTGTATTTTACTGCAGTAATTTTGAATTTGTTTTTACTGTTTTTGAAATTTACTGTTTTTCTGTATTTCCTGTTTTCTGTATTTTTATTTTCTGTATTTTACTTTTACTGCTTTACTGATTTTGAAATTCTGTATTCACTGTTTTTACTGTTATTGTTTACTGCTGTCATTTCATATTTTTGTTTTTGATGTTTTACTGTTTTTACTATTTTCTGTATTTTCTATTTTTCTGTATTTTCGTTTTTACTGTTCCAGATTTGTTTTCACTGTTCCATGTTACTGTATTTTCGTTTTTACTGTTTTCTAAAATTTACTGTTTTCTATTTTTACTATTTCTGTATTTAATAATTTCTGTATTTTCTATTTTTCTGTATTTTCGTTTTTACTGTTTCAGATTTATTTTTACTGTTTTATGTTGCTGTAATTTCATAATTACTGTTTTAAATTTCGTTTTATTGTTTTTAAATTTTGTTTTACTGTTTTGAATTTTATTTTAATAATTTCAATTTCCGCACACAAAAATCATAAACCCCCCCTTTCGTGTGTAAAAAATCAGAGACTGAACCGCCACAATATTGGTCCTTGAGAGACGACCTAGGAGTCACATCCTAGAAAATATACTGCATTCTTTATCTGTATCAAATTTGTATGACCGCGACAGTCGTACCAGTAACCTACAAGTTGACATGCAGGGAAATTAATAACCCAAGCAAGATTGAAGTTGGTGCTAAACCTCCTGAGGTGAAGGAAAAATTAACAGTTAAAATATCAAAAGGAAGTGCTAGTGAACTTGGTAAAACCGGAGAATATGCTAATGGGATTCCTTCATGTACCATTCATGCTTCGTTCTTCTGATCTTTTTCCCTGCTTTACTGGATTTTTGGATAGACCCTTGAAAAGTCAATCAACTTGGGAACATAAACTAATGAAAATTCAATACACGTGGATAAAAATTTTATATAATTTTATTACTCCAAGAACTATACAGGGGAGATTATTATCTCAGCTCTGGGAGGGACTGAATTGATAGCTATCTGTTATGTGTGTACGGTTGATGATGAAAAATTTTAGATATACTGCCTCGGTTCAGAAGGAACCGAGGCATAAAGTTCCAAAAAAAAAATAAAAAGAGCAAATATCATATTACTTCGGTTAGAACCGAGACAAAATCTTATCATTTTATGCCTCGGTTGTGAACCGAGGCAAAATAATAGACTTTTTGCCTCGCCTGTATATGCCTCGGTTCAAGAACCGCTGTCTATGAACAAAAATAACCGGTGTTGTTTCCCCTGACTGTACTAGTGGAAGAGTCAAATTCACCTATGCCGGAGATGGAGTCAGAGCGGGAGATGTTAGTGACGGTCGGTGTAGAGGTAGAGAGTTTGCCACTCGAGACAGAGGAAGAGAGAGGGAGAGAAGCTTGGCGTGAAGACGGAGGATTGACACGTTTCAGAAAGGAAAAATGACGTGGGTTAACCATCTCAGAAAAAAATTAACACAGTTAATAAAAAAAACTCGATTTGAAAAAGAAACTAAATCTAAAATCACGAGTTAAGAGTCTAAAAATATATTAAATCTATTTAATAATATAATTTATTTATTATTTTTATTGATAAAAGTTCACATAAATTAAAAATAATATATAAAATAAAAGAAAATCTCATTTTATATAAGATGATATTTTACAACTAATTAATCTTAAATTTCACTTTCTTATTATAATCTTTTAGAATAAATCCTAACAAGCTGTGGTTTCCAATAATATTATATCTTGGTGTTGCGATTAGGACAAACATCTGAACTGATATCTCGACTATTTTATTCTTATAGTTGATTTCATCTTTAATTAAAACACTGCAAATATATACAGAGAAGTCGTAGGTTGTTCCGTTGTTTCGTTTTAACATATATGTGTGTTACCTTAAATACAAAAGGTCCCATCGTTTCGTATTATATCACCTAGGCAAAATTATATGTGCAATAGAATTTGTGAACGCGTATTCTTCTTACAAGAAAAAAAAAAGAAAATAAGAAATACAGCATCTCATAAAAAAGAATGAAAATATTGTGGCAGCCATGCATGCATGGTATTAATACAGATGCATGATGCTTTCCTTTGTCGGAGTAGATGGCTCCACTCTACCCAAAAAAGAAACAAATCCAAACGTAAATTAATGCTGCCCCAAACACTATCCATATACATGAACCACATTCTAAACCATACATATCATCATCTACTCTTTGCAACCCGTGAAAATCTAACCCAGACTGGAAAAGGAGGGAACTTATAACAAATAGTGTTGCTTTCCAGTCACATGGATCAAGAAAAATAATTTAATTAAAACATATTAATAGTATATTGAAAAAAAAAAAGGCTAGGTAGCAAAGATTAAATTAAGAGGAGAAAATCTGATTGGAAGGAAATTAAACTAAAACTAGGAAAGAAAAAGAAATCAATATTACCACAAGTTTTCAAGTAATTGTTCAAAAGTTTAAATTTGAAACGTGACTTAAAGGGATGAAGGTCCAGATTGTATGATTCAGGTGGTTGTGTTTAAGATTAAGATAGATCCTCGCAAACTAAAGGTCCACATGGACATGGATATATGATCGAGACAAATCATTCCGAATTAAAGATTAAAATTAGATAGTCTAAACCAATGGTCAATATGGATCATTCCAAGTCAAAGGTTGAGATGATCTAATTTAAATCGATGGTCGAGATGGGTCTGTCGTGTCAAAGATTGACATGAATTACCTTGAGTCAAACGTCAAGATGGGCCATTTCAGGCCGAATGTCAAGACAGGCTATCTTAGGCCAAAGGTCGACTGTCATACGCAAAAAGTTGAGACGAGCTTTTCCGAGCCAATATTAAAGGTCGATTATGAGCCTAAATTTGAGACAAACTATCTCAGGTCGAGACAAGTCCATTTGGGTTGAAGGTTGAGATAGATTGTTTTAGGACGAAGGTCGAGATGAGACATCTTGTACTAAAGGTCAAAACAGATTGTCACAAACATTGTGATAAGCTCGTTCAAGTCAAAGGTGGAGACAAGCCCACGTAGCCAAAGTTCGAGATGTGCTATCCTAAGTTAAAGGTTAGGATAGGCCGGCCTAGGTCGAAGTTCGAAATTGGTCGTTTTGGGTAGAAAGTCGAAATAGACCATATGGGGTCGAAGGTTAAGAAGAATCATTTCAAACCAAAGACTACGACACATAGGCTCCGGCTAAGGTCGAAACAAGCCAAACCATGTTGAAGGCAGAGATGGGTTGTCATCGGCTAAAGATTGAAATGGGTAGGCTTGAGTCAAAGACTGAGAAGATCCATCAAAGACTTAAAGGCGAGACGAGATATTATGAGCTAAAGGTCGAGATGGGTATGCTCGGATCAAAGACCAAAACTTGCTAATCAAAGATGAAGGTAGCGATCCGAGTTGTCTTGGATTGAAGATTGAGACTCACTTCTCAAAGCAAAAATTGTGATGATCCATCCTTGAAAAAGATTTGTGATAAATTATTCTAAACTGAAAGTTGAGATAGAGTAACTCAAAATGAACATCAGATATCAATTTGATTTGAAGTTTTGAGTTTTATACTTATTATTATCTATATAAATCCAATAAAATATTTAAAAAATTATGTCTTTTCATGTTTGAAAAAACACCCATAAACTAACCCTCAATCATAAGGTTTTTGTGAGTATGTGAATCCTATACATTTTTAATAGAGAACTTTTTTATCTCTGCGCTTTGTTAGGTCGAGTCCCATTAGGGTCAGGGCATTAGCAATCCATCAAAGTTTGAAGCTGATGTTGTTAATGCAAAGATTCATATGAGCAACTGACAGGCTGTTGTTGAAGCTATCAAATTAATACTACTTTTCAAGGCAACTTCAGTATTGTCAAGTAGTATTCAAGAAAGTAGATAGGGTTAAAGTAACCCTGAGTCGTCTCCCAATGAATATGGAATTGCCTTTCAATATTTCAATCTTATGAATGCAATGCTCAAGAATAAAAGTAATGTTTGGAGAATATTTCAAGAACAAATAAGAAAATAAAAACAATTATGATGAAATAGGCTAATTCCACTGCTTTTCCAAGATAGATTCATCATCGATTATTCACAGATAATTGTTCAATTGATTATTATTTAAGTTTCAAATTAATTAAAGTACATTCTTAATTAATTTGAGGGCGACCATGCATTTAACCAAAGTAAATTCTCAATCAAATGCAAAACCTTTCTAGATTATTCACAATGAATTCAACCAAAGTACATTCTCAATCAAATCCTATTGTGTTTAATCATGTCTATTCTTAGATCTCCTAACCAAATTAAAAGCTAATTAATCAAAGTAAATTATCAATTAATTATAGTTGAAATTATTACTACCAATCAAAGTACATTCTCAATTGATAGTAAAAACCATTTAATCATATGAAAGTTTCTAAATTAAATCAATGTAGATTCTTAATTAAACCTAGAAACCCTAGAACTCATATAATCGATATGCATGTAGATTCAAACACATTATGATGCAAGAATATTTGCTTTTAATTTGATAGAGAGATGAAAAACATAGAGAGAGAATAACTTAAATCAATAATCAAAATAAACAATTGCATTATCTCAATCTAACCTCCGAATCCATAATGGAATTACATAGAATAGCCGAAGATGCTTAGCTCTCCATGAATGGAGTTGAATACAAGATGAAATAAGAGAAATAAGTAGTGAATGAATGAATGAAGTGAAGTCCCTTTTTCTGCCTCCCATGGATCTCTTTATATAGGGCATGATTGGGCTTGGACTCTGAATATTCAGTTGACAGAATCTTTTATCTTATATCTCCCAAATAACTAAAAGATTTAGATAATTATAATATTATTTGGAAGATATTTTCTGTTGATATTCCCAAATTAAATTAATTCAACCACTTAATTTTATCTTTTAGCTTTTCTAAATTTCCAAAATTACACATAAGCCCTAAAATTTCCTCTATTTGCACTTTAGCCCCTTCATAATTCTCCAAAATTGCACCAGAACCGCTATTGACCAACTTTGACTGAGGAAGGGCGTGCCCAATGAGGGATTGACACGTGTCAGTCCCTTTCCCACCCAAAATTAGGGTTTCAAATTGGGGGGAAAGGGAGCTCCTGTGCCGCCACCATGCTGCTCGCGGTTTTGCTCTTCTCTCTTACAGTTGCACATGTTGATTTTCTGATTGTAGGTCTAAATGGAGGAAAGCAACAAGGATTGGCGATTCTTGTAGGTTGGTTGCGCGAGGAAGAGGAATGAAATCACGCATCTGGTTCGCGAGAATGAAGATCACGATTCGCATTGGGGCTGCTCTTCACCGTTTCTGCGTTTCTGGTTCTTAGTTTTCTAAGTGCAGGTTGAACGGGGAAGATGAAGAAGCGGCAATGGGTGGCGGCGAGGCGTGAAGAACTCGCGAAGAAGAAAGGTTGTGCGATGGTGGAGAGACTCACCCAGTGGTGGCGGGCGTGATTGATGCGCTGTGATGGCTTTGCACAGGAGGAGGCTCGCGGCACGCGGCACACGACGGACTGGACCTGGCGACGAAGACGGTTGCGCGTGTCGGTTCTCTTGATGGTGGTGTTTTAGGAACGCTGAACGAGCTCGCGTCTGAGTGTTGAAGGTGGAGAAGATGGTGCGTCTTGTAGTGGTGCGACGACAAGGTGATGAGAATCGATGTTGTGCGTCAATGGATGTTGGTCGTGGCGACGATTTCGGAGGAGGAGACGAACGATGCTTCGGCGATGGTGGTCATGGTGGTGCCATTGGAGTTGAGGTGCGAGTGGCGTGGAGACGCATGATGAAGGATGGTTGTCTGGGGAGATGATGGTGGATGTGTTGCTTGTTGCGGCATGACACAGAGAGGCAAAACGGTAGCGGCGCAGCATGGTGGTGACGAGGGTGGTTGCGCGATGGTTCAGGCGGCGGCGGCGAATGGCCTGGCAGAAGCATAACGACAGCTAGGGTTTGCCTGGATTAGGGTTTCTGTAAGGTTGAAGAAGATGGTGACGTGGCAGGAGTGGTGACGTGGCAAAACCTGATTGGCTCACTGATTAGTGCAAGGATGAGTGATGTGGCATCATCTGGACGGTTTGATATGTTTGTGATGGATTGCCACATGGCGTAATCTGGTGAAGTCTAACTAGTTAGTGGTAGAAGGGGTATGGGAAGGAAAATTTAGGTGATGTAGGAGAAAAGACTTAGCGTTTGGGCTTGGTTGTTGGCCTGTTTCAGAAATAGGAGTGTATGTAGGAATTTTAGGAGGTGTAAGGGTAAAGTCTGTCTGTTTGGCCCATTTGTACATTATTTTCCAAATAAAACCTGATTTTGGGCCTTGAATTGCCATTTGGACCAATAGAACTTATAATTTCAATTGCACAAATAAACGTAAGAATTTTCAAGAATAATTTATGCAATTAAAATCACTTTTTAAGTCCCTTTTAATTCCAAACACAATATATCAAATCATCACAAATCCTCTTTAAATCAATCATTCAAGCACATGAATTTCATCAAAAATTTAATTTTAAAGCATAAATGTGGGCATAAATATGCACTCATCAGCAACCTTGGTCGACTAACCGGTAATTGTTAGCCCAATGTGCTTTTAAGAAAGTTATGTAGAAGGGAAATTATGCAGAGAACAAGGGAGGTAGAGAAAGTGAGATAGTGTCATTAATTTTGAAGAATCAATACAATAATGTATGTAAACTCAAAAAGTATAGGAACTAACTGTCAAAGACAGTTATTACAATTGTGAATTCAAATTAATGTCAACACACCCTCTTAATCTGAATTCTCTATCAATTTAATATTAAGCAAATATCTTAATTTCTCAAATTTATTTTTCCTCAAGGCTTTAATGGAAACATCAGCAACTTGATCTTCTGTGCAACATTGTATCAACTTCAATCTACCTTTATTGACTTGATCTCTCAAGAAGTGAAACTTGGTTTCAATATGCTTACTCCTTCCATGGAAGATTGGATTTTTGGACAAACTTATGGAAGATTTATTATCAACTAAAAGTTGTACTGATTTTCTACATTCAAGTTTCAACTCATCAAAGATTGTCTCCAGCCACACACACTGACAGGCCCTCTCTGCAACTGCAGTGTATTCTACTTCACAGGATAAAAGGGCAACCACGTTTTGTTTCTTAGAGCACCACAAAATTGTTACTCCCATGTATTTAAGCAAGTAGCCAAATTTGCTTCTTCTGTCAACCTTATCACCACACCAATCAGAATCACACCAAACCTCCAATGCTCCCCTCGTGTTGTCAGATTTCTTGGGAAAGAAAAGACCAAAACCTGTAGTTCCTTTCAAATAGCGTAGAATATGTTTGGCAGCAACTAGATGTGACTGCCTAGGATCATTCATAAACCTACTCACCAGCCCAACTCCATAGTTAATGTCAGGTCTGCTATTACAAATGTACTTGAGAGATCCTATGATCTGCTTATACAGGGTTGCATCCACATTCTTCTCATTAGTTTGATCAGACAACTTTAGATTTGCCATTATTGGTATTGTAGTACTATTCCATTTTTCCATATTGAATCTTTTCAATACTTCGTTTATGTATCTCCTTTGATAAGAAACATTCCATCTGTAGTCTGCAAAAATTCCAGTCCCAGAAAACAACTTAGGCTACCAAGATCTGTCATCTCAAATTCTTCTTTCATTCTCCTCTTAAATTCTTCAATTTCATCCACTGAATTTCCTGTTATGAGCAGATCATCTACATACAAGCAAACCAACAAAATACCTTGTTGTCCAGTAGCTTTCACATAGATTCCAAACTCCACAATGCATTTTTGAAATCCAAGTTTTATGAGCAAACATTGATGTGATTGTTCCAAGCATGAGGTGCCTGTCTGAGACCATATAAGGCGTTGTTTAATCTATACAGTTTCTGCTCTTCTCCTTCCTTTTCAAATCTTGGAGGTTGTCTCACATAAACCTCTTCCTCTAATGACCCATTCAAGAACGCATATTTAACATCCATTTGACAAATTTTCCATTCTTAAAAGTTGGCCACAACAATCACCAACCTCACTATTTCAAGCCTTGCTACTGGTGCAAATACATCTATGAAATCAATTCCAAGTTGTTGCAAGAAACCTTTTGCAACTAATCTGGCTTTGAGCTTTGCCACTCCACCATCTGGTCTATACTTAGTCTTAAACACCCATTTAACCTCAATGGGTTGTTTGTGTGAAGACAGTTCTACCATCTCCCAGGTTCTATTCTTCTCGATTGCCTTCAGTTCCTCCAACATAGCTTCCTTCCACTCCTTTATATCAATTGTTTGCTTCCAAGTCAAGACTTTTGCATTAGCTAGAAACACATAATGAACCAAATCACCAGAATCTTCTATATCACTATCAATGAATACTTTATTATCTATGAGTCTGGTAGATGGAAATCTTGCTCTTTGAGATCTCCTATTGTTAGCTCCAACATTTGTAGTGTACTGTTCAATATTAGCAGGTTTTTTGTCCTCCAACCAGCTATGCATAGAATCATTTTTCCAATCAGCCTCTGCCCCGTTCCAATCAAACTTTGCATCCTCATCCACTATCACATCTTTGTTGATTACAATTTTCCTTTTCTCAAGACTGTACAATCTATAGGCATCTGTTGGATGATAGCTAACAAGCATGAAGTCTCACTTTTATCATCTAGCTTCTTTCTTCTTTCATCCGGCACATGTTTGTAGCACACTTATCCAAAGATCCTTAAATGATGTGCAGTTGGCTTAACTCTAGACCATGCTTCTTCAGGGGTATAGTTTGACAAAGTCTTTGTTGCGCTTCTATTCAACAAATATGCTGCAGTAGAAACAACCTCTCCCCATAAACAATGTCGTAGCCTCTTTCCTTTGATCATGCACCTTGTCATATCAAGCAACATCCTATTTCTTCTTTCGGCTATGCCATTATGTTGGGGTGTATAAGGAGAAACAACCTCATGCTCAATTCCTTTATCATCACAATGCTTGCTCATCTCGTTAGAGTTGAATTCTCCACCACCATCGGTTCTGAAGATTTTGATCTGTAAACTAGATTGTCTTTCCACCATGGCACAAAATTTGACAAAATGTGAATAAACTTCTTTCTTTTCTTTCAAAAGATAAATCCATATTTTCCTAGTCCACTCATCTACAAAGATTAGGAAATATCTGTTACCTCCAAGTGAAGACACATCAAAGGGGCCACAGACGTCTAAATGAACTACATCAAGTGACTGCTTTGCTCTTTTGGGTGCAGACTTTTTGAACTTTCTTCTGGCTTGTTTCCCGACAGCACAACCTTCACAGATCTTATTTGGAGCAGTTATCAGAGGCACTCCCAACACCAATCCTTTATATTTAATTGACTCAGGCTCTTAAAGTTCAGGTGACCGAATCTGTAATGCCATATCCATCTTTCTTCTTCGCCATTCACGGTGGATAAGCACTGTATTGCTACAACATTCAAGTTTACCTTGAATGTTCTATTTCTGGCAAGTGGCGCTTTGATCACTGGACATTGTCTCTTATCATACACCTCTATGTGTTTCTGATGCATTGACATAATATACCCTTTCTCCAGAAGTTGTCCTAAGCTCAACAGGTTGTTCTTCATAGTCGGAACATACAACACATCATCCATGTAAGCAATCTTGTCGTTCTTGCATGAGATCAAAACTCTTCCAATCCCTTCCGCCATAATAGTGCTATTATCTACAAACCTCATGCAGATTTTAATGCTTGAGTCAAGATTCACCAACCATTCTCTTCTCCCTGTCATGTGATTTGAACAACCCGTGTCCAAATACCAGCTGCATGAGTCATCCGCTGCATGGCTTGTTTCATTTGACAGCACCAAGTGTTCAGGTTCTCTATCATCTGCTACATGTCTCGAATTGTTTGAGAGCAACACATGTTCTTTATCACACCTGTCCACCGCATAACTTGTTTCTTGCCCACACCTTTTCCGTGTCGATCTCCAGCATAGTTCTTTTTTAGCTCGTTGCACCGTGCACATTAACACCACATGATCATACTCTGAATCGCCTGTTTCTTGTGCAAGATTCGCTGCTTCACCACTTTTGTTCCTCTTCATATCTTCATTATGCCAACACTCTGAACAATAATGTCCATATTTGTTGCACGTGTAGTATTGAATATTTCTCTTATCATAGCTCTTTTTACCTCTATCCCTGGACTGTATTTTGCCTCTTATTTTTGTATCTCTCTGGACACTATTGTTCTCTTCTTCTAGTTTTTCATAAGAATTTGTATATCTGCCTCTACCTCGTCCACTTCTTGAATGCCCTCTGCCTCTTCTAGCTCGACGACCTTTAAACTTCTGATCATTTTTGGCTTGCAAGGCTTGATTTGTGCCTTGAATCACTACAAGAAATAATGGATTACATACAGAGAATTATATACGGATTTAAATCCATATATAAGTCAGACATTATATACGAAAGTTATGTACGGATAACAGAAAAGGCTTTATATACGGATATTTATGTACGAAAAAAATTCGTATATAAATTTCGTATATAAAGTTTGCGGGTGGTGGCAGGAAAATTATCCAAGGATATATCCGTATATAACCCATATTATCCGTATGCATTTAGAACCAAGTTGTTAACTACGGATATTATATACGGATGTGGGAAATAATTGTTTAAAATATGTTTTTCTGATTAATTGGATGCTCGAGCTGCGTATCACTCTCTAAAACATTTTCCCCTCTTTCTCAAACCCTAGAACTCTCTTCTCTCTCTCGAACTCTCTTGCTCTCGAACCCTCTTCTCTGTCGAGTCCTCTTCATCAATCCTTCATCAACCATTGTCAGCTCTCCTCTCCAACCTTCAGTCAGCTCTCGTCTCGATTCTTCAGTCACCTCTCCTCTAGAACCTCTGTTCTCTGCAGTTGTCGGTGGACTCCACTCCTCTTTTGTCGAACCCTATCGTGTTGTAAATCATTCTTCTCTCGAGCCATAAATCATTCTTCTATCAAGCCCTAAATCTGGTAAGTGATTCTTCTCTTCCTTGATGTTTATGGTAATTTGTAATGCCTAGAAATCTTTAAAATTGAACCCTAATATGTGTTAATTTAATTTTCATTGCCCCATTTTTGGTTCATCGGGCAAGACGTAGTTGAATTTTGACGAGTGATGAGTGCATATTTATACCCACATTTATGCTTTAAAATTCAAATTTTTGATGGGATAATTGTTGTTAATACCAAATTTCGTCCGGATGGGTTTTTTGGCTTTACCGTAGACTATTCTCGTATGTTTTATTATTTAAACTTTTTTTATATTTATTTTCATTTTTTATTTTTTATTATTTTTTATTACTATTTTATTTTTTTATTATTATTATTTTATTTTATTCTATCTTTCTTTTATGAATGAATATTTTTAGTTTTTCAGTTTATGTCTTTAGTTTTTGTTTTTTTTAGTTTTACCTCTACTTATTTTAATTAATATTGCTAAAAAGAGAAGAAAAGAAAAAAAAGGGGGCGTTTTGTCTTTAGTAAAAAATATACGAGAAAAGAAAAGTGTTTTGGTTGGGGGTACGACGTGTACGTGTGTTGGAGGGAGAGGGTGCAGGAAACCGTTTTTGTAGAGTGCGCGGGTGTGGCAGAGACGTTTTGGAGCCTACAGAATTGGCACATACACGATTTGGTATACGGAATGGCAGAGTAGCAGAGAAAAGCACAGAAAAGCATAGAGAAAAGGGGATTTTGGGGGGAGCTAGAGGGGCCTTCATCGAAAAGAAAAAGGGAAATCCAATGCTGGGGTACTGGACAACAAAGAGAGGAGAGTTTGGAGGGAGGAAAGTAAAAGAGGATTGGACACAGCTTCTGGGGTTTTCATCTTCGATCATCATCCCCTCTCCGTAAGGGCATCCACCATCCACCATTTGCATCTGCAAAGAAAGACCCAGGCCAGCAAAGAAGAAGGAGGAGGGGTCACCGGATTCACGTAGCTAACAACAGCCAGTAGAGCTCCAAGAGGTAAGCGTACCTTGCTCACTCGTGTAGTCATAGTCATGTAAGCTTGCTTCATTTTCATGTTGAGTATGTATTGCTGTGCAAATATTTCCCTTTCGTCGTCATCGTCCAAATCACTCTTCCTTTTCGACCTGAAACCTCTAGCCGCATTTCTTGTCTTTTATTAATGATAATCACCATTACCCAACATTACTATCACCCTCCCATATTCACTTTCCTATATATGATTCAAACAGAAAAAAAACCTCTATGGCCATCCTGACCATTATTTCCATATTCATCATCTTTCTATTTCAAATTCCCCCTGTTAAAAAAGATTCCAGTATGCCATAATCTTCAACCACAACCACCATCGTCATTATCATATTTCAACCCTTGAAGCACCCAAGGTCACGAACAGAGAGCACTAAAACAGATTCACCATCCCAGCCTCATCCTACCCTTAACCATCTTCACCCATTTCCCGACTCCAACCTTTGTCTCTGTCGCAACCGGAATCGCGACGGGACGACGATCCGTAAAAATACGGGTTTGAAAAAGAGATTTGGAGTCGCCACCATAGTTTATTCTGGAAAACTACGGAAAAACCATAAAATGATAAGGCATGGTCAATTTGAACCAGATTCTTGGTTCGGGAGTCGGTTACGTGTAGGGAAGGTATTAGCACCCTACAACGCCTGCCCTAGGGCAGTACCTTTAACTAAATGTGCGAAGGTGGATGTGGTTTTCAAAGTGTTTAACTTTCCCTTAAAATAAAACTCAAAAGAAACAAACAATATTTTTTAGTTTTTTGGGCCCGACAAGGATTGACCTTGCTCCTACGTATTCTCATTCAAAATGAGAAATCAGGGTTACGTAGTTCTTTTGAAAACTGTTTGAGAAACTTGTTTGAAAATTTGTTTGAGAATTTGTTATGGATAAGTTTGGATTTTTGGGAGAGTGAACCTGACAAGGACTGGCCTTGCTCCTACGTATCTCCACTTTTGATGGAGAATCAAGGATCACGTAGTTCTACAAGGCGATTTTGTTTGTAGACTTGAAAAATAGATGTTTTTTAGTTTTTGATGATTTTATGTTTTTTTTGTATTTTTATGAAACAGGAAAGGTTTTTAGCACAAGGACGATGCGTGCGATCACACATGTGCCTAAACCTTTGAAACATATTTTTGGCATTTTTGAAGAAAAAAGAAAAGGTCTTTGGCACAAGGACGATGCGTGCGATCACACATGTGCCTAAACCTTCAAAACATATTTTTTGTAATTTTTAAATTATCTTTTAATTTTGCATTTTTCTTTTTGTCCTTAATTTTTATATTTTTATTTTTTTTTTATATTTTGTAATTTTTTATGTAAAACGGAACAAACAAGTTCAAAAAAAAAAAAAAAAAAATATAAATAAATCAAAAGGATGGGGAAACTATACAAAGGGAGATTACAGACAATAAAACCAATTAAGAAAACAAGAGCAAAAGAAAAGCCAGGAATAGAGGTACAGAGATAAAAACCAGTGCTGCGTGCGGAGTAAAATTGGAGCTCCCTTAGTTTGGGCCGAAATTCACTTTCTTCAACTTTGTATCTGTCGAAGTGTAAATATAAAAACGGAAGTGCATCCTGAAATGTGTGTTCGGTCCAATTCCTCTTTTTTTTTTATCTTTATTTGCAGAGTGGGCTTAAGCCCAACTGAAATGGGGTGATGAATGGAAATTTATGTCTGGGAAAATGATTTAATCCACAGCTGGGCCCGAGGCCTCTTTCCTTTTTCCTTACATCAGAAAAACTTCCAGAACTCTTATCCTCTTCATCCAACCCCCAAAAACCTAGGTATTTCTTCCAAAGCAGCTAACTAGAGGTACCCCCACCCAGTTACGCACACTTGCCACTGTTTGCGCCCAAACCGGCCGCCACCGGCTACATCCAAACCGCCACCAGCATGCTCACCGTCAAGACCATCGTCGGCCGTCACCGGAGCCCTTCTCCTCCTTTCTCGCGTGCAAGGTTCTCTCTGTGCTGCGTCTTCGCCATCTGAAGGAACCCGACCATCGCGAGTCGCGGCTGATGCCACCAAACCAGGGCCACCGTCTTCAACCAGTTTTGAAATCGCCGGAGACAGCAGGTATGCCCAAAGCCACCGATGGCCACGGCGTCACTGCTTCCAGCCAAAACCAGCCTCTGCGTCACTGCTTCCAGCTACTGCCTTCTTTACTGCCAGGATCATCGCCGGCTGTGACGAAACGGCCACCGCGACCCAGCCACCTCCACCGTCGAGACCAATCGTCGGCCGTCACTGGGGCTCTTTCGTGTGCGGCCCAGCTTCACTGTTGCTGCTCGCCGGAGCTTGCTTCCTTTTCCGGCGTCCTCACTACCCTTTTCCCATTTTTTGTTTATTGATTGGTTTGGCTGCTTTGCTGGGATCGAAAATTACTAATGTGTTGGGTGCATATGATTGTGAGGGATATCAATTTGCAGGTTGAAGAGATGAATTTAAAATTGAACTTGAAGTCGGAATATGAAAATGGGTGATAGTATGAAGGTTGTAGTATCTGGGTTTGAAGATCAAGTGTTGGAGGTAATAGGATAAAATGAAAAGGGCCGTGAGGTTAGGATGAAGAAGCAAAGGGAGTCAGCCACTGGAGGTGATTATGGGGGTGGTTCAGAGGTGTTTTAGATGAAAATGGTTGGGGAATGGTAGATTCCCGCGATGTGCTTGATGGAGGAAATCGGTTTCTCTAGAGGTTTCTGTTTGATGAGTGTATGGCTGCCTTTCAGTTCACGCATGTTTCAACTATCATTACTTACACTTAGTGAATCTGGATATTGAAATTACATATTGGTGTGTGTTCTTGATCAAACCGTGAAGTCACAGGTGAAGCAAACTAGTACGTACTGATCAAACATATTTCATACCTACGACATCATCCATTCGTACTCAACCTCATTCATTCATATCTAAACAGAGGGCATGCGTTTACACAGAAAAGGCTGAGAGTTTAGATAAAGAACATACCTGCGCAGCTTTAAAACGTTTCTCCTCTTGGATTCTCCTTCTCCTCTCTTCTCGGAGAGATGTCTCTTGTTCCTTTTTTTTTGATAAGATTGTTGGATCCTATTTCATGCAGGTTTGAGGGGATAAACAAAAACGCCTGTGCAGTGATGGTAGGGAGGTATGGTTGTAACAGGTGTTGGCCGTGAGGTGAGGTTGATTGGTTACGGGCTGGGAGCTGGAATGAAGTTGGTCCCGAGATGAGGATGTTGATGCGGAATGATGAGGAAAAGGACGATGGCGATGGGTTCTATGGGATGGTTCCCTTAGGAGCAGAGTGAGGTCGAACTGATAGTTTGAGCTAGATTTTGATGAGTGAAAAGGAAGCACTGGAAAATGGAAGGATTCTCTGAATATGTGGAGTGATCAAGAGCCAACAAAAATCTTTTTTCTTTTTTCTGCTGCTTGCTTTCTTTTATAGCCAAATCTCAGAACCCGTGAGCTTCCCAATCTGTTCAGAATTCCTCCCGTGATCCTCTTTTCTTTGCATGCTGATCAATAGTTTTTTTTGGCCGTGAGAAAATAGGATGAGGGCCCCTCAATCTCGTCTTCTTCTTCATACTGTGGACACCCTGTGCGTGTGGTTGCTTCGTGCATGCTGAGCAACAGTTTTTTTGGCCGTGAGAAAATAGGGTGAGGGTCCCTCAATCTTGTCTTCCTCTTCATACTGTGGACACCCTGTGCGTGTGGTTGCTTCCTCTTCTGTGCAAGCTGGATGGTGATGCTGGAGATGGTGGAAGGGAATTGGAGATTCGAGGGGTATCAATGAGAATGGATTATGATTCTCCTGAGGATGAGGATCCGGGTTCTTAGGGGTCCAGTGGAGGTGCTACATAGTGGCAGATGAGTGAAGTGGTCACGGTGGTGATTGAAGGATTCGAGATGATGAGGCAGTGAAGAAAGGGTTGAAGAGGAAGTGATGATCCCTGGTAGCATTGGGTTTCACGGTTGGTGTATGGTGAGTGGGAAGCAAAGGTGGTGTCGGCCAGGATTGGGGAAGTGGGAGAGGTTAGAAGTGGACCGTTGGAAGATTGTGGGAATTGTTTAGGACGAGCGGCAGAGGCGAAATTATGGACGAACGCTTGAAAGGGGAGGTGAGTTGGACGAGCGGCAGAAATTGAGTGATTAGGACGAACGACAAAATAAGAGTGACTTGGACGAGCGGCAAACAGAGAGAACGAACGGCAGAAAAGGGGGAGCGAGCGGACGAACGTCTCATCAAGACCGAACACGGCTAAATGAGAACAAAACCACATTAATAACGAACGTTCAAATAGGAATAATCAAGAAGTGACCGAACGTTCAAAACAACACGCTAATTACCACTAACACAAAAAGGACGAGCGTTCAACTAAGGATAAAAAACTTCAAAACCGAACGTTGACCAGTATGACCGAGCACTAACGTCCAAATGAAGACCGAACGGTTGAAAAGCCTGTGGACGACCGAACTGTTGTGGATGAGGACGAACGTACCAAAGGACCGAGACGAACGTTTATTCAATAGAGAACGAACGTTCATCAACATCAAGTCGAACGTTCAACACAAAAGACCGAACGTTCATCAATAAACAAATCAAGATCGAACGTTATACAATAAACTGATTAATAACGAACGTCCAAAAAGAAAATGAACGAACGTTCATCAGTAAAGACAGCAAGACCGAACGTTCGACAAACAATTTAACCGAACGCTTGCTAACACATTACAAATCAAAACCGAACGATCACTAAGAATAAACATGACCGAACGCTATTTGCTGAACACCACAATGGGCCGAACGTCCAAAGCCGAACGCTGAAGACATATATCATTGAGCCCGAACGTTCATCAAAACATTATGACCGAACGGTTGAAGATGAGAATTGCCGAACGTCCTAAAAGTGTGAAAGACCGAACGCTCAAGCAGTCGCTTCTGGGCGAACGGTCGCAGCAACAGTGGGGAAGGACGAACGGTTTTCTTTTTGCGAAAGAGGACGAACGCGCTCAGTTGAGGACGAACGTTTTCTTTCCTTCTTTTCTTTTTTATTCCTGTTATTATATACCCTTTTTTTTGTATTTTTTTGCTATTTATTTCTTTTTGATGAAAATAAATTTTATTTAATCAACCCGGACGAAATTGAGTGTTGACAGCTGCCCCTCTTTACTTAGATTCTACTAGATCATATGATAAACAATGTTTTCATATTATTAGAGTAAAAGATAAGTAAAGATAGAAATACTAATTTCGTCTGGGTTTCAAGATAAACAAGGAACAAACAGGGATTAAAACAAACAAACAAAGCTGTGAGCAATGAAGTGTGACAACCTCGCGGAGGGTGTACCAACGCTAAGGATGAACAATATTTTGAAAAATGAACAACATTGAGTGCATAAATAAAATGAACAACTCTTTTTTTTTTTGAGTGCATAAATAAAATGAACAACATTGAGTAAATGGGAAACTTGAATTTGATTGGGTTCGACCATTGCCATGCATAGGGTCGTTTTGAAAAAAATTAAAATCTGGACTTGACCATTGCCATGCAGAGGGTCGTTTTGAAAATTTGGACTGACCATTGCCATGCAGAGGGTCTTTTGAAATTTTGAGAAAATATTTTTTTGATTTTGATTTTTGAGAAATTTTGAAAATTGAAACCAATGACCATTGCCGTGCAGATGGTCGTTTGAAAAAAATAAAATCTGGACTTGACCATTGCCATGCAGAGGGTCGCTTGAAAAAAGCAAAATGGGCTCGACCATTGTCTTACAGAGGGTCGAGATACCAATGACAGAAAGCAAAATTGAGCTCGACCATTATCTAGCAGATGGCCGAGATAAAACAAGAGAAAAGTGCTTTCGACCATTATCTAGCAGATGGCCGAGATAAAACAAAACTGAAAGGTGCTTTCGACCATTATCTTGCAGATGGCCGAGATAAAAACAAAATTGAAAAGTGGTTTCGACCATTATCTAGCAGATGGCCGAGATAAAAAAACAGAACAAAAGTGCTTTCGACCATTATCTAGCAGATGGCCGAGATAAGAGAAAAGTGCTTTCGACCATTATCTAGCAGATGGCCGAGATAAAACAAAACTGAAAGGTGCTTTCGACCATTATCTTGCAGATGGCCGAGATAAAACAAGAGAAAAGTGCTTTCGACCATTATCTAGCAGATGGCCGAGATAAAACAAGAGAAAAAGGTGCTTTCGACCATTATCTAGCAGATGGCCGAGATAAAAAATGGAAGAGTGCTTTCGACCATTATCTAGCAGATGGCCGAGATAAAACAAGAGAAAAAGGTGCTTTCGACCATTATCTAGCAGATGGCCGAGATAAAAAAATGGAAGAGAGAAAAAGTTTGATTGCTTTTGAATTGCAAAATTGGAATTGGTTGAAATTTTGAGATAATTTTTGATTTTGATTTTGATTTTTTTTTTTCAAAATTTTGAAATTAAGAAACAAGTGTTGCATTTTTGTACAAGTATATGGATTTTGAAATCTCAATGTGCAAGAGAAACATGGTTGATGTAAATTTTGAAATTTGGAGAAGAAAACTTTGATGCATGTTGATCTTTTTTGAAGGAAGAAAATTTGAATGAACATTCATGAAAATGTGTACATGATGTTGGCTCTTGATCCGTGATGAGTAGGGGGACAAAGTGGTGCAAGTAATGAGTGAGACTGCTGAAAAAAGGCTCTGGTAATCGTTTACAGCACCCCTGTAAACGATTACCCGAGAGAAATTGCAAATTTGTACAGAAAGTCCAACACAGGTACTCAGTCAGATGAACACAGGTCACCATTGGACAAAAAAACTGACTTTTATGCTAATCTGCACCTGTTTGAGGCTTGTGCAGGTGTTCCAGTGGTGGGAGAGGATGGATTGTGATGTGATGTGAGGCCAAAGATGGTGGGGAGACCCCTCATGAGTTGGAGGAGCAAGCTGTGCAAGGAATGAGTGAGAGTGTTCAAAAAGTGCTCTGGTAATCGTTTACAGCACCCCTGTAATCGATTACCCGAGAGAAATTTCAAATTTGTACAGAAAGTCCAACACAGGTACCCAGTCAGATGAACACAGGTCACCATTGGATAAAAAAACTGAGTTTTAAGCATTTTTTTTTTCGAGTCAATTTGTTTTCATTGGAATCATCAAATTTATGAAGATTTAGACCTTCATTTTATTTTTACGATGGATATCCAAATTCTAAAGTCAAATGTTCAAAATGAAGTTTGTGCTGGACATTTTCTGATGAAATACCTATGTATACATGCTTGATGTCAGGGGTTGGGACAAATATGTGAAAGGATTTGGAGAGTACCTGGTTGGCTACTTGGGCCTCTTACTCCTTGAAACAAATACAAATGCCAACGTGAAGTCATGAGTTGCCCCAGTTTGGGGGCGTGGTAAAAAGATAAGTATGGACAAATGTATCTGTGAATTGGGAGGGTGTGAAATTCACATAACTCTTGCAAAATTGCCCCTGGTTTTGGGTATGAGTCACTTAAGTGAGGTTCAAAAAGAAGTTGCCCCCCATTTCGGGTTTACGAATGATGGACTCAGATCCCCAAAGTGTCTGCCCCTATCTTGAGGGTGGATTTATGAATCTTAGTGTGGACAAATCTGAGAGGCCCAACAAGGGATGCCCTGGTCTTGATATGAACTTTGCATATACAGATGAAACAAATGTGAGACTAACAAAGTTGACCATATTTCGGAAGGGTCAAAACACATGGAATAAAGTTGCCCAAAAATTACCCCCTAGTTTGTGAATCAGGGGAAGAGTTTGAATGGGATTCGAATGTGTTCAGGAATTTGTGATGGATATGGAAAGGATTGGCTTGAAAAGATTGCCCCAATTGGCTTGATTTTCCTTTGTATAATTTTGATCAATAGGGAATTCCCTTCATCCGAGGACATTTATTTTTCATCAATTTTTTTTAACTGCATTGTTAGTCATTTTTGTCTTGTCTGAAAATTAAGCTTTATGAAAATTTAAGCAACCATTATTCAATCCGTGTGGACTTTTATTGGGCTTGTAATGTGGCTTGGGATAAAGGGTATTGAAAGAAAGGATATAAAGGCTCAAATAAATTTTTGTGGGTTATTTGAAACAAGAGTTACCATCTACACTTTGTACCAGTTATTTGTCAAAGCTGTTGATTTTCTTTGCTAATTTGCAAATTTTACTCTTTGTTTGTCATCACTTTGTGATTCTTTGTATTTTTACTTCACTTTTGAGGAAATCACTTCATTTGATCACTAGGTGTGTTCCTTTGCAATTTGAGTTGACTTCCACCGTGATGGTAAACCTTGTTTGGGTAAATTTTGAAAAGAAATTTCTTATTGGCTCAAAATTGGTATCAAAGGATACATTTTTTTGTTTTTTTTTTTTTTTTTTGGATGAAGAAAGATGGCCACACATCATTTCAAATTTTGGTTGTTTCATTTTCAAAAGATTAATTAGGAGACAAGACTAAATGATCTCAACAAGAGTCATTTTTCATCCTTTTTCTTTTTCCCCTTTTTTTTTTGTGTCCCAAAGGAATCAGGGATCTCCCAACTGAAAGCCAGTGTAGGTAACGGAAAATCTGCCCTAGTGTAAAACTTTGTGTTTATTATTTGGGCTCTAGAACAATGATTGGGTCAATCTCTTGGTATAGCGAGGGCTGAAGGATGATGTTTTCAAGCAATGCACACATAGATATCTCTTAAGAATATGTGATTTAAACATTTGACCATAGGAGATTATGACATCCATTACATTTTTTGAAATCTCATAAAATGGATGATTTGCATCGAAAACAATTGACTCAACTTTTGCGTATTTTTTTTGGTTTTATGTGTGAAGCAAAGTAATATGAAATGGAAATGATGATACCAGTTGAAAAACAGATTTTTTTTTTTTTTTTTTTTTTAGAGGAAATTAGGTTTTGGTGGCCAGTGTGAAAACTGGGCTTACGGGCCAGTGTAAGAACTGGGCTTTTGTGGGCCAATGTGGCAATTGAGATTTTTCAGCCATTGTGGAATTTGGGCCTTGCGAGCCAGCATGAAAACTGGGCTTTGCAAGCCATTATGAAAAAAATGAACTTTCTGGGTTAATGTGAAAAATGAGCTTGGGAACCAGTGCAGAAACTCGGCTTGGTGAGCAATGCAAAAATTGATATGAGAAAACTTGATTTTAGAAAAACGTTTGAAAAATAAAAATGTTTTTTTTTTATTCAATCATTTTTTTTTATTTACACAATGTGAAAAAAATTAAGCATATTAGAAAAATGTTTTTGTGTTTTTTATCTTTTAGAAAATAGAAATTAATGAGAAATATGCATGTAATGGGCCGAGTTGGGCCAAAAACGTTTGAACATCTTCAAAAAAACATATTTCGATTTGATTATTATTTATTATTTTTTTTTGTTTTTTACTTTTTTACTTTTCGACACGAGAAAATCCAGATCGGATCAGACCTGAGGAGAAGTAACAAAGAAGGAAGCTGGACTTACCAGGCACATTGACCCAATGGATCAGATGACCTGAGCCGTATGAACTTAACACAAGAAGGTGACAAAGAAAACACATTTTTTTTTTCATAGTTTATGAAACAAGCTAAAAGAAATTTATTTTTTCCATTTTTCATTATCAGAGGATTTCACCAGAAAATTTTGCAACATTACTAGACTCAATGGGCCCAACACTATTCTTTTTACAACCATGACCAAATCTTCAGACCAGGGTCTGAATTCCTGTATTTATTTTTGCACAAATACTTGTTCACACAAATGGAAAGGGAAATTATTAATTGAAAACACAAAATCTACATAAACATGTATTTTTTATTTTTTCCAGAAATTCAGATGCACTGGTTCAAGAGAAAACACATATGACAACGTGGCTTAATGGGCTCAAAAACTGTTCATCTTTCATTCTCAGTTTTTTTTGACAAAAAATTCAGAGAAAATCACACATGATAATTTTGATAATTGTATTGGAAAGATACTGTTGAAAATTTGTATTTTGAGATATGATTTTGATTTTCTTATGTTTTATTCGACCTTTATTTTACGAGACTACAGAGAAACTTGGGTCAAACTTGGATCTGAAACAAATTGAAATGAATGCACGGTAGTGTAAGCTTAATGGGCCTGACAAACCCAATACCAAAGCGAATCAAGGAACTGAAATTGATTTTTACATTTTTTTGTTGTAAATGAAATATGACATATGTGAAAATTATGCAAGGGAAATATTTTTTATATATACCTTTTTTTTTTAGAAAACAAGCTAAGGAAAAACAAATATTCAAAATGGGCCCAAATGGGTTCGACAACTACTATTCACGCTCTTGCACTAAAATGTTTTTTTTTTTTTTTGAAAATGAACTTGATTCCTTTTTTTTGATATTTTTTTTTTACAACAACCTATTATACAAACGCAAAATGTGAAAACAACATATTTTTTACATTTTGCAAAAGAAGTAAACTCAAGAAAAAAAATAAAAAAATAACACAAAGGCATTGGGCCTAATGGGCTCGAGCACTGTTCTTTTTTTTTTTCAAAATCTTTTCAACTACAAACTCAAAGAAAATCACACAGGACAATTTGAACAAATGTAGAAAGCATTCAAAATTATCATTTTGATATTTTTTTTTTTTTTTTTGAGGTTTTGATTGACTTTTATTTTGCAGGACTTACAAAGAAAAATGGTTCAAGCTTTGACCTGAAGCAAATCGAACCAAATGCAAGGCAGTCTCAGCTTAACGGACCGGACGGACCCAAATGTGAGTGCGACACAAGGAATTGAAAATATTTTTATTTTTTGTGTTTTAAAGTGAAGTTTGACATTATGTGAAAATTATGAAACATGATGAGGGAAATATTTTTATTTTCAATTCTAAGAAAACAAAACTGAGATAAATTTCACACTGAAAATGGGCCCAGATGGACTCAACAAATACTATTCTTACTTTCACCATGAAACTTTGTGAAAAGGAATTTGAATTCTTTTTTTTATTTTTTTTTTTTATATTTTTTTTTTGACAAATCTCAGAATGATACATCATTCAACAGCAAAATGTGAAGACAAAATATTTTTGACATATTTTCAAAAGAAGTAGACTCGAGAGAAAACCACGAAGGCCATTGGGCCTAATGGGCTCGAGCACTGTTCCCTTTCATTCTCAGATTTGTTTTTTTTTTTACAAATTCAAAGAAAATCACACAGGACAATTTGAACAAAATGTACTAAACATCATTCAACAGCAAAATGTGAAAACAAACTATTTTTGACATATTTTCAAAAGAAGTAGACTCGAGAGAAAACCATGAAGGCCATTGGGCCTAATGGGCTCGAGCACTGTTTTTTTTTTATTTTTTTTTATTTTTTTAGATTTATTCAAAATGTAGAAGGAAAAGGAATTAAATCAAACAAATTGGTGTGATGTGAAAATTATGAACATTTCCAAAATAATTTTTCACTCAAATTTATATTTCAGAAGAATTGGGTTCAAAGAAGGCTATCCTGACACTGAGGCCCAATGAACCTGAAAAATGTCCTTTATCGCAGATGAAAAAGAATTTTGAACACTTCAAATTTTACATCACTCCAATTATTATTTTTTTTGAAAATTTTCTAATTATCATATTTTTTTTTGTTTTATATTTTTTTTTTGAAATCTGATCCTCCCAGAAGCCTCTTATTGGGCCGGATTGACCCAACAAACCCTACCCGTTTTCATTTTTTCACTCAATTTTTTTTTTTTTGAAATTTGAAATCAGAAAGACCGGGACTGTGACAACAGTTTCGGTACTGAGACCGGAACTGTTGTAACAGTGGAAACAACTCAGCTTTAAAAGCTCACTCCCTGGCATCTGAGGGCATTTCCTGACCGCTCGCTCTCTCTCTAAAACATTCCTCCGCTCTCCCTTCTCTCTAACTCTCCCTCTCTTGAGTTTCTGGATCTGCTAGGAGCCTCTGTCCCCGCGTGCCTCTGAAGGCCTCCGAGTGCTGCGACGAGCTTCTGTAAGCCTTTCTGCTTCCGGGTAAGTCCTCCTTCTTCTAGATCTTCCTTTATTTTCCTTTTTTTGCTTTTCCTGTCTTTCTTTCCTCCTTCCCTTCCCTGCTTTTACTCTTTCCGTTCATCTTTTGTGCTTATTTCTTTCCGTTATGCTGTCCGATTCTTCTTACTTTTCGGCTTTCCTTTCCCTTATGCTCTTCTATTCTTTTTTATGCTTTCCGACCTTGCTATTTACTTTCATAGCACTTTATTTTTACTCCCCTCTTTACTTTCCGCTTGTTATTTACTTCTGCTTCTTTATTCGCTTTCTTTATTTGCTTTCTTCTTCCTCTTTTATTTTTCTTTAAAAAAACCTAAGAACACACTGTCTTAACAAAGATAAGGGGTATATAGGCTGGAAACCAGACGTTAATCTCCCTTCGTTTGAAGGTATGACAGAGACAATCGGGTAGAACAACGCCACGTACCCCACTTAAAACTAAATAAACACATAAACATAATATACAAGAACAAGGACAACAGGACAACTGGACATAGCTCCGTTTAGGACCCTTTGCGAGGACCGTGAAACAGATCTGAGACCAAAAACTGAAACATCAAAGCATGACTGGACAAAATAAATCTAAAAGGAAATAAGAATAAATAAAGAAAACACTGAATAAATTTTTTTTTTTTTATTGTTATTTATGTTATGCTTATTTTTCTTGTTTTTGTTCTTTTTACATTTATTTATTTTTTATCAAAGTATTTGTATATTACGAGAGGAAGGATGAGTGATACGGAATCAGAGAGATATACCAGTCAACGGTGGCGTCCAACCGACGATCAAATCAAGATGATGACCAAAATATTCAACTATGGGGTCACACACCCAAGCCGAGCGCAAGTCGTCGAGATCGCGTCTCGACTAAGGGCTTTCGGCGAAGCCACTGAATACAACGTACACTGCTGGTTCAACAACCACGGCAATCGGGTCAAGCGCTGGCAAGCGGAGATAGACCCCACTGGCACTCTCTTTTCACAACTGCCGCTATACATGTACGGTAAGACCTCTGATCACACCTCCATTGAATTTTCCATTCCTCTTCTATTATTAACACAAGTTTTTTTTTATTTTTTGATTTATTATTTTTTTTGTTTGAAAGAAAACAACTGGGTGATTATGAGGGCACCGAGGCTGCTGAATCTGTTTCCCGTTCCGATCATCATTGACGATGATAGAGATGAGAGACAAATCCCTCCACCCAAGCTTCTCACATTCCGAACCAGAGCTCCCTCAACGGAGCTCTCCCTTAGACCACCACAACCAGCTCGAGAATTCTTCCAGTTTTAATGTTTTATGTTATTTTTTATTTTTATGTTTTTGTTGGCCGAGTGTGGGCAGAATATGGACAAGGCATGTAATCTGAACAATTATATTTTTTATGTTTTTAATTTTTTGTTTATTTCCTGGACTGTAATCTTAACGATCGTCCGCGATCGACCCGTGGACATGTTTACCTTTATTGTTTTTGTGTGTGTTTTGTTTTTTGGTAAGGTAAAGTAACCTTGTGATTTTTTTTTTTTAAATTTGTGTATCTTTGTTTTTTTTTTTGCATTTTTATTTTATTTATCAAATGTTAAGATCGTATGAGTATTCAGAATGATGTCTTTGTTCAAAAACATCTCTCCGACCTTACTGTGAATCTTGCCCAAATGATGAAATAAAATTAGATTTTTATGGTTTTTCTTTGATTTCAGTCTAAACAAAATTTCTAATCTAAACGAAAAAAATGGAAAACCGGGTTCATCAGAAAACAAATTATTTACGGAAAAATGACTTCGAATGAAATGAGCCAAAGCGAACGCCATGAGCATGAAGAACACAATTTTGAAAACATTATGCATATGAGACAATGAAATGGGAAGAGAAGAACAAAGATCTCGTAAAACAAAATGAACAGTTTGAAATTTTGATGACCCCCTTTTTTTTTGAATTGTATTATTTTATATATTTTTTTACTTGTTTTCTTCCACGACATCCTTGAGGAGCGAGTTTGTGCTCAATGGAATATACCCGTGATGCTTTAGTCATTGTCATTTCCCTTTATTTTACTTTTAAAACTCAGTGTGATATGAATCGTGTCGAAGAGCAAAGGATGAAAAAGTCGGATAATTTTATTGAAAGAAGTAACACAGAATACAACAAAATTTTCACAAAACAGTGTTAATATCGCTTAGTAGCATCCCCTATCTCAGAATCATCATGCGTAAAACTTTTTTACCGCATCCGAATTAACTGGCAAAGGTAACTCCTCTCCGTCCATCCTTGTGAGGATTAGTGCCCCTCCAGAGAATGCCTTCTTTACCACGAATGGCCCTTCATAATTTGGAGTCCATTTGCCTCTGAAATCCCTTTGTATGGGCAATATCTTCTTTAACACCAGTTCGCCTTCATGGAATTCCCTTGGATGTACTTTTTTGTCGAAAGCCTTTTTCATTCTTCTTTGGTACAATTGCCCGTGGCACACCGCTGTCAGTCTCTTCTCTTCGATGAGATTGAGCTGGTCAAACCGAGCTTGAACCCACTCAGCTTCCTCCAATTGGGTTTCCAATAAAATTCGTAGAGATGGGATTTCCACCTCAAATGGAAGCACTGCTTCCATCCCATACACCAGCGAGAAAGGTGTTGCACCAGTGGACGTTCGTACTGAAGTACGATATCCATGTAAAGCAAAGGGAAGCATTTCATGCCAATCCTTGTAGGTGACCACCATCTTTTGCACGATCTTCTTGATATTCTTATTAGCAGCTTCTACTGCCCCATTCATTTTTGGACGGTAAGGAGAAGAATTAAGATGATGAATTTTGAACTCCTCGCATAATTCTGCCATCATCCGGTTGTTCAGGTTGGTAGCATTATCAGTGATGATCTTGCTAGGCAGCCCATATCTGCAGATCAATTCCCTTTTTATGAATCTGGTCACCACCTTTCTAGTTACGTTGGCATAAGAAACGGCTTCGACCCACTTGGTAAAGTAATCGATTGCGACCAGTATGAAGCGGTGTCCATTTGACGCTTTTGGCTCTATAGCTCCAATAACATCTATCCCCCACATTGAAAACGGCCATGGTGCAAACAACACATTCAAAGTCGTGGGCGATACATTGATATTGTCTGCATGCATCTGACATTTCTCGCACCTCCTTACATGTGTACAACAATCATTTTCCATGGTTAACCAGAAGTAACCAGCTCTCAGGATCTTCCTAGCCATTGAGTGCCCATTCATGTGGGTGCCGAATGTACCTTCGTGTACTTCTTTCAATATCAATTCGGCCTCTTTTGTATCTACACATCTGAGGAGAATCATGTCATGATTTCTCTTGTATAAAATGTCCCCACTTAAAATAAAACTACCAGCCAACCTTCGTAACGACCTTTTATCGTTTTCAGATGCTTTTTCAGGATATTCTTGGGTCTTGAGATAGTGCTTGATATCGAAGTACCAAGGTTTACCATCCACCTCCTCCTTGATGAACTGGCAATATGCTGGCTCCGCATGGCTCTTCATTTCAATCACTGGTAATTCTGTATTCGGGTCAACCTCAAACATGGATGACAAAGTAGCCAACGCGTCTGCTAACTGGTTATCTTCCCGTGGTATGTGGTTAAATGTGATGAAGTCGAAACACTCCATTAATCCTTTGATGTATGCCTGGTAGGGGATTAATTTTGAGTCTCTTGTTTCCCACTCTCCCTTCAACTGGTTGATGACTAAAGCTGAATCTCCATATACTTCCAGAATTTTCACTTTGAACTCTATTGCCGCCCGAATACCCATAGCGCAGGCCTCATATTCTGCAATGTTATTCGTGCAATCAAAACACAGCCTTGACGTCATGGGCATATACTGCTGCTCTGGAGAGATTAGTACTGCCCCTATGCCATGCCCCATCATATTCGATGCTCCATCAAATAGTAATATCCATGTTTCTTCGTCTCGGTATTTCCTGCCTTCTTTGCATAGAGCCATGATATCTTCATCAGGAAACTCGGGTTGCATTGGCTGATAATCACTGATGGGTTGATGCGCCAGGTATTCTGCTAATGCACTACCTTTGACGGATTTCTGAGTGACGTATACGATGTCATACTCTGACAATAGCACCTGCCACCGAGCTATCCTTCCAGTGAGAGCGGGCTTTTCAAAAATAAACTTGATAGGATCCATCTTGGATATCAACAACGTAGAGTGACTCAACATGTATTGCCTTAGGCGATGAGCGGCCCATGCCAATGCACAACAAGTTCGCTCTAACGATGAATATCGTTGTTCGCAGTCTGTGAATTTCTTGCTCAAGTAATATATCGCATGCTCCCTTTTTCCAGCTTCATCATATTGACCCAATACACAACCCATTGACCTTTCCAATACAGTTAAGTACAAAATGAGTGGTCTTCCTGGCTCGGGTGGACGCAATACAGGTGGGTCTTGCAGGTATTGTTTGATTTTTTCAAAAGCGGCTTGACAATCCTCGTTCCAAACCATAACCTGATTCTTTCGCAGCAACTTGAACATTGGTTCGCAGGTAGCGGTTAATTGGGAGATGAATCTAGCAATGTAGTTCAATCTACCTAGAAAACCGCGAACCTCCTTCTCCGTGCTAGGCGTAGGCATTTCTGATATCGCTCGCACTTTGTCAGGATCCACTTCTATCCCTTTTTGGCTAACCACGAAGCCCAACAACTTCCCGGATTTCACTCCAAATGTACATTTGGCAGGGTTTAACCTGAGTTTATACTTTCTCAATCTCTCAAATAATTTCTTCAAGTTGAGGACGTGTTCTTCTTCCGATTCAGACTTTGCAATCATGTCATCCACATAAACCTCAATCTCCTTGTGCATCATATCATGGAAAAGTGCCACCATTGCCCTTTGATATGTTGCCCCAGCATTCTTGAGTCCGAAAGACATCACCTTATAACAAAATGTGCCCCATAATGTAATAAAAGTCGTCTTTTCCATATCTTCTGGCGCCATCTTAATCTGATTATACCCCGAGAAACCATCCATGAACGAAAATAGCGAGTACTTGGCTGTATTGTCAACTAAAGTGTCGATGTGTGGTAACGGAAAGTTATCCTTCGGACTTGCACGATTCAAATCACGATAGTCGACGCACATTCGAACCTTCCCATCTTTCTTAGGTACTGGTACAATATTTGCCACCCATTGTGGGTATTTTGCCACAGCCAGAAATCCTGCGTCAAATTGCTTTTGGACCTCTCCTTTAATTTTTAAGGACATTTCCGGCTTCATTCTTCTTAGTTTTTGCTTGACTGGAGGGCATTCTGGCTTGAGTGGGAGCCTATGCTGCACAATATCGGTATCCAGACCGGGCATGTCATTGTAAGACCATGCGAACACATCTTTGAACTCCTTCAATAGGGCACGCAATCTTTCTCTCACTCCCGTTTTCATACTAGTACCGATTTTCACTTCCTTTATCTCATCCTTCTCTCCCAAGTTGAGTATTTCGATCTCCTCCTGATGGGGTTTTATCTCTTTAGACTCTTGTTCCACTAATCTCAAAAGTTCTGGAGAGGGTTCCAGATCATCTTCCGGATCATCTTCCGTATTAATGACAGGATGCTCCCACTTAGGGATATTGACATTATTATTTTCAAAACATTCATTGTCATATCTGCATTATTTAAGTTTGCGAAAAAGAATAAATAAACAGGAAGAACGCTGAAAAAGGCTAAATGATGATAGAAATGAGAATGAACACGATTCAATTATCACACCGAAAATAAAACGTCAACCCGTAAATCATGAATTCTAAAGCTCCGGGTAAAGCAATTACATTTCATTTGATTTAAACATCACGGGTAAATCCAAAGTCTTCCAATTGTTGAGCTGTGCCTCTGGGGAGCAAACCCACACGAAGTTTGAGCTTCCCGGTCTAGCTTCCACTTCCACGACCGCTACATGGCTAGTGTGCACCCATCCAGCACTACGAAAACTCTCTTTGATACCACAAATGTGGATTTTTCTCGCCTTTGGTTCCCGTTTCCCCATTCGAGCCAGATTGCGCTCCTTCCTTTCCTCAACCAACCTCTTCTTATCGTCCTTGCTGGGCTTGTACCCCAGGTCATATCTGTTTTTGTTCCCAATCACCTCCAATGGGAATGTACGCCCTTGTCCATACCTGCCTAAACCATTCCCGTACTTATACCCTTCTTTGAGCATGACCTTGGCCATCATGATAGAGGTGCATGATAAATTTGGATTCATAGGAAATGGCTCAACATAGGTGTTTCCCACAATTTCTAATGATTGAAAAGCTGTTTCCAGAGCTTCCTCGGCTGCTTCTATGTAACGGGTGGAGGATGGGCCACTCACAAGGAGATCCTCTTCTCCAGAAACTATGACCAACTTATCTCCCATGATATATTTCAATTTTTGGTGCAATGTGGAGGGCACAACCCCCGCTGAATGGATCCATGGGCGGCCTAACAGACAGCTATAGGCTGGGAGGATATCCATGACCTGGAAAGTTATTTGAAAAACACATGGGCCAATTTGGACCGGTAATTCTATTTCTCCCATAACTTCTCTCTTGCTACCGTCAAATGCTCTCACAATCATAAAGCTTGGCTTCATGTGTACTCCGTCACAAGGTAGCTTATCTAATGTCGTTTTGGGCATGACATTTAGGGAGGAGCCGTTGTCTACCAATACGCGTGCTATGACGTAATCCAGGCATTTCACGGAAACATGGAAAGCCTTGTTATGCCCCCTCCCCTCCTCAGGTATTTCCTCATCGGTAAAGGTGAGATAATTATTAGCAGTGATGTTGATGGCAATGCCCTCGAAACTTTCCAGGGAAATACCTTGTTCTACATGGGCGTCACTCAGTACCTTCATCAACAGTTTTCTATGGGAGACCGAGTGCATGAGTAACTCTAACAGGGAGATCCGAGCAGGCGTACGATTCAATTGTTCCACCACTTTGTACTCACTTTGTTGTATGAATTTCAAAAATTCGCAAGCCTCTTCCTCAGAGATTTCCTTCTTGTTCGCCTTGTCAGGGGTCTCCTCTACCTGCGCGCCCTTTCCTTTTGAACGCTCCTTAGTATTTGCGTCCATCGGTGTTTCATTATTGCCAGTTCCTCTTTTCATCAAATTTGGTGGCGAGAAGATTCGACCACTCCTTGTCATTCCGCCGATGCCTGATATATTTTCAACAACTGGATTCTGGCTAGAGAAATAGCTTTCAACGCACTGTCCTTCGTTGACTACATGTGTCCCATACCTCCAAGGGACAGCTTTCTCGCTTTTGTAAGGAAAAGGAACAGGTGTATGGATGACAACGGGCGATCTTCCTTGAATTACTGGTGTAGGGGTGGTTCTAGTGAAACGTATTATCAACGGCTCTGGCAAAGTTACATCTGGCTCCATACTAGTTTGTGCAAACACCTCCTCATCCTTGTCTTCATAGCACACTTGCATCAAATTCCTATCAAGCAGATCTTGTAGAAACTTTTCGAATTCAATGCATTCCTCGATAGAGTGTTCCATGCATGGATGGAGTCCACATGCTCTTCCCAAATCATAAGACCCGTTTAAAACTCCCGACTTTAATAATTCCTTGAAAATAAACCTTCTGGAACTTCGGATCTTACTTGCATCCCTTATCAGTTCATGCTTCTTAACTTCAATGGCATTTGTCGAGGCATTACCATGTCCGGATAACGGATTAGTATCAACGCTAGGTTTATCTTCTTGAAATTTTAGCCACCCAACATCAATTAGGGCCTGCACTTTACGCTTGAAGTCCATACACCTCTCAGTCGAGTGACCCACGCCTTCCCCATGATAACTACACTTGGCATCGGCGTCATAACCCCTGGGGTATGGAGGCTGTATGGGTATCATTGGGCATATAGCAACCAGACCCCTTTTGACGAGGTGAGGTAATAATTCAGTGTAAGTCATGGGGATGGGGGTGAAGTGGACAAAGTTTCTTTCCTGTGTTCTTCCTGGATAACCGCCTTGACCTGCATTTGGATTTGGATTTGCACTTGGCCCAGTCCTCCAAGCATTACTCGTGACGGGTTGTGATTGGTAGAATCCTTGTTGTTGTTGAGGCCTGATTGGATGAGCAAAAAGCCGCATTGGCTGAATATGGAAGTTGGCCTAGGTATGGTCTATAATTGTGCATAGGAGCCTGACCTCTCCATACAGGCATTGCCAATGTCGCATGCACATCTCCCTCTTTTTCTTTCCTGGATTGAAAGAAGGCTTCTTTTTAGAGTTCTCCATCATAGATGGACCGCCTGCAATCTTCCCGCTCTTCACCCCAATCTCTATCCTCTCGCCAATTATGACGACGTCGGCGAAATTGGCGGACACATTCCCCACCATATATTCATAAAATGGTGGCTGAAGCGTATTTACGAACATCGCCACCATTTCTTTTTCAAACAAAGGCGGCTCCACTTGTGTGGCCAATTCTCTCCAACGTTGGGCATATTCCTTGAAGGTTTCATTGTCTTTCTTCCCCATATTCTGTAGTTGCAGACGGTCTGGTGCTACATGTGTGTTGTATATATACCGTTTTACAAAGGCGTCGGCCAAATCTGCCCAACAATGGATCCAAGATGGCTCTAAGTGAGTATACCAATTTAATGTTGTCCCAACTAGACTGTCTTGGAAAACATGGATAAATAACTGGTTGTCATAGGCATACGCAGCCATTTTTCTGCAATACATGGCCAGATGGTTTTTAGGGCATGTATCACCCTTGTACTTCTCGAATTCTGGCGCCTTAAACTTATACGGTATTTTTACTCCAGGAACCAAACTTAGTCTTGCAACATTTCCGAACCCATAGTTTTTCATCCCTTCAATAGCCCTCATTTTTTCCTCCAAAATCTCCAGTCTGTTTTTAGCACCGTTAATGATGTCGGTTCCTGCACGCGCCGCGGTTTGTGATGCGGCTCTTGCTGAAGAATCGTGGTTAACAATCATATGCGGTATTGTAGTCACTCGTGTTCCTTCAACTGTGATTGCTTCATTCGTTTGAGTACTTACCAAGGGAGCTGACACAGAGGTAGGTCCATGAGTGGTGAGTGGCGGGACATCAATAGTTGTGGGAATGGGAAACGATGCATGCTCCCCTTCCGAATATTCTCCTACTAGAGGAGTATATCCCTGGGGTAACCCATACAATGGGAAAGGAATCGATTGGCTCATAGTGTTGAATAACGGGGGATAAAAATGGGCATTCCCGCCAACCAGTGTAGATGAAGACTCTCCAGTGGCCTTCAAGGATTCAAGGGCAACCAAGATTTGGCCAACCTGGTCTTTCAATTGACTCATTTCAGCTTTGATGGATTCTTGTGACTCTTCCCAGCTTTCCATGATCCTTGAATTGGCTCGAGTCCTGTAGGGATGTCGTGGAAAGTTGGCCGTTTTTTTTTACTGCTTTATTATTAACTTAAGTTAGATGAAAATGTGCCAAGCAAAAAGGAAAGAAAGAAGAAAAGGAAGAAAATGCGATGCATGCTAGTGATAGGTGGAAATCATAAGATCACGACAACGTTAATGATGGAAATTGATACAAGTTGATACCATACAACACATCTCACGTCTTTCATATAGAGAAAATCTAACAAGACACGAGTCACTTTCTAGCTTGAGCAATGAAGGCTTTCATTTCGCCCACTAGCCATTTACAATGGTTAATAAAAAGCATTATTTCGTGAGGCGGATTACAAAAGTGGGTCATGGCTTCGGCGTCCAACACCATCTTGGGGATGTCTTCAATCGCTCCGTTGGCCAACATAGCCAATTGGGCAAAACTTCCCTTCCAATGCTTCACAACCTCTTCCTGCACTACGATGTGGTCTTTCATTTGTTTTAACAAGGCATGATGCCCCTCTTCAAACTCCATTGACCTCCACCGTTCCTCTTGCTCCTTAATGTACTCCTCCATTTGTTTTATCATGATGCGATGCTCTTTTTCTGCCTCTGCTAGCTTCCAACGCTCTTGGTTCATATCTGTCTCAAAAGACAAGGCCATTTCCTTCATGTTGTGCCCCGCCTTTTCTACTTGAACCTGCGCTTCTCTTAGTCTCTTCAGAGCCTCTCGCTTATCTCTTTTAGCCTCTTCGTAGAGGAGCCTCCATTGTTTTCCCTCTTCTAATGCTGCGTTCTTCTCCTTCACTCTCATGGCCAGCTCTTTGCTTGCGGCTGCGAGGTTTTGTTTCAATCGGAATGTATAATCTCTTTCGGCTTTCTGCTTCTGACAATTTCTTCATAGGCCAGTGTTTTTTCTTCTTTATCATTCCTCATATCAACAAAATCGTTGCGCACAGTTTGTAATTCCTCTTCCATCCTAGCGTTTTTCTCCCTTAGTTTCTCCATTTCTATCTTCAACTGCTTCACCTCTTCGCTCTCTGGTTCTTGGGATCGCTCTTCATTAGCTGGCTGATCACAGATAGGCTTGAAAGGCAGTTTGACTTCCTTTACCCTTTCCCGGATCCAGGTGTGATAACTAACCCTGTCGTCCATCACTCCCAACCTTAAATCCTTTTCCGCTCGCACAATGCTTTCCCAAGCACTTCTTGCTTTCCTCAGCATTTTAGTGCAATGCCCATCTTCATAGTAGATGAAAAATGTTATGAGATAGTCCGGTGAAGGTGCCCCTTTCATGGGATGCCCGAATTGTCTTTGAACCAACAGAGGGTTGTAATTGATGCCATACCGGGCCCCTATGAGAGGTACATTGGGAAAACGGCCACAATGTTGGATAGGCTGTCTGAGCTCAAACCAAGGAAGACGCCATCTTATTTTTTCTCCATTTAAACTAGCAAAGAAATGAGCCCACTCACTTCCTCCTTTGTTCGTAAGCCCCTGGCATGACGGTTCTTCCGACGGACGCTTGATATTGACCGCACCTTTAAAGAAACGTGCAGTCATCCAAACATACAGTGCCGACACACAACAAAGGATTTTCTTCCCCTTCCTTTCGTGACAGAAACTCATGGTCCCATAAACCTCAGCAAGGACTGCCGTTACAGGATTCTCCGATCTTATTTTTCTTGCCACGAATACATCTATTGCGGTATAATCCACAAAGTCTTCTATTCTAGGGAATAAAACAATGCCGTATATGGTAAGAGCTAACACATCCATAAAAGTCTCCCACTCTCCCTTATCGGCCAGATGTTGTAGGTACTGTTCCAGATACCCTTGCGTCAGCCCAAGCTCTTGATGTCTTGTTACCAACTTGTCTTCAAGTTCCTGGGGCTGTAGTTTCATTATGGTAGCAATGGTCGTGATAGAGGCATGATGCTCCAAATGCTGATATGGCGTGGTACCCTCAAGTGGTAAACCGAGGATATGCTCAAACTCTTCTATAGTCGGGGCTAACTGAAAGTCTAGGAAGGTGAAGCATCTTAGTGGGGAGTCATAATACTGTGCTAAGGCTGTGATGGCAGGCAACTGTACCTCCACTTCCATTAGGCTCAACAGGTTTCCATATTTTTTCCTGAAAGTTTCTCTTTTTATGGTCGTTAGTTGTTTTCCTAAGCTTATCAGCCCTGTCAGCTTACCCCCACGAATCCTCAGGCGAGGTTTCTTTCTCAACACGACAGAATCGATATGTTGTGTGGCATCAGCTCTTGTATCAACTTCCATCTTGTAAAAAACAAAGTAAACACTTGTGATTTCCCCTAAAACCAGCATGTCACCAAATGATGTATGAACACGATGCATGATAACATAATGAAGTAAAGCATGACCAACAACACAAATGCATGCGTAACATGAAATGCAAAGTCAATACTTTCGAAAAGAACAAACAGGATGCGGGTAGCAGTACACATCTCTCCCTTAGTGCCCTATCAAACGTTGAAGGACCAAAGTTCTAAGGCAAAATATATATGCACTCACAAGGATAGCTTCCTAATGCTTAAATCAGGCCACCAGAGCTATGGCTCTTTTCACTGTTTCTCCACAACAGTCAGAGTAATCAACTAGATGTGGAGACACAAATGAAGAGAACAGACTCTGGCTGGGGTTCTCACGATAGCCAAACAGGAAGTATGTCCCAAATGACACCGCTACACAACCCCTCTATTTCTAAGTTGCGCTCAGACCCGGGTATAGGGCCCCACTCATGATATGCATATTGTGTGTGTGTGAAGGGAGAATGCAATCGTACACCCCAAACCCTCACCTGCAAAACAACCAGAAAAATCCCAGGCAGATATAACATGTTTTCTACCCTAGGGTTCAATATAAATAAAAGAAACACAGATACAATTATGACAAATATCAAACAAAGATAAAGAAAAAGGGGAATAAAAACACAAAGAAAAACCACATTGAATTCGCACATCTAATTAAATGGCCTGACTCTCTGAAGATCCCCAGTGGAGTCGCCATCTGTCGCAACCGGAATCGCGACGGGACGACGATCCGTAAAAATACGGGTTTGAAAAAGAGATTTGGAGTCGCCACCATAGTTTATTCTGGAAAACTACGGAAAAACCATAAAATGATAAGGCATGGTCAATTTGAACCAGATTCTTGGTTCGGGAGTCGGTTACGTGTAGGGAAGGTATTAGCACCCTACAACGCCTGCCCTAGGGCAGTACCTTTAACTAAATGTGCGAAGGTGGATGTGGTTTTCAAAGTGTTTAACTTTCCCTTAAAATAAAACTCAAAAGAAACAAACAATATTTTTTAGTTTTTTGGGCCCGACAAGGATTGACCTTGCTCCTACGTATTCTCATTCAAAATGAGAAATCAGGGTTACGTAGTTCTTTTGAAAACTGTTTGAGAAACTTGTTTGAAAATTTGTTTGAGAATTTGTTATGGATAAGTTTGGATTTTTGGGAGAGTGAACCTGACAAGGACTGGCCTTGCTCCTACGTATCTCCACTTTTGATGGAGAATCAAGGATCACGTAGTTCTACAAGGCGATTTTGTTTGTAGACTTGAAAAATAGATGTTTTTTAGTTTTTGATGATTTTATGTTTTTTTTGTATTTTTATGAAACAGGAAAGGTTTTTAGCACAAGGACGATGCGTGCGATCACACATGTGCCTAAACCTTTGAAACATATTTTTGGCATTTTTGAAGAAAAAAGAAAAGGTCTTTGGCACAAGGACGATGCGTGCGATCACACATGTGCCTAAACCTTCAAAACATATTTTTTGTAATTTTTAAATTATCTTTTAATTTTGCATTTTTCTTTTTGTCCTTAATTTTTATATTTTTATTTTTTTTTATATTTTGTAATTTTTTATGTAAAACGGAACAAACAAGTTCAAAAAAAAAAAAAATATAAATAAAACAAAAGGATGGGGAAACTATACAAAGGGAGATTACAGACAATAAAACCAATTAAGAAAACAAGAGCAAAAGAAAAGCCAGGAATAGAGGTACAGAGATAAAAACCAGTGCTGCGTACGGAGTAAAATTGGAGCTCCCTTAGTTTGGGCCGAAATTCACTTTCTTCAACTTTGTATCTGTCGAAGTGTAAATATAAAAACGGAAGTGCATCCTGAAATGTGTGTTCGGTCCAATTCCTCTTTTTTTTTTATCTTTATTTGCAGAGTGGGCTTAAGCCCAACTGAAATGGGGTGATGAATGGAAATTTATGTCTGGGAAAATGATTTAATCCACAGCTGGGCCCGAGGCCTCTTTCCTTTTTCCTTACATCAGAAAAACTTCCAGAACTCTTATCCTCTTCATCCAACCCCCAAAAACCTAGGTATTTCTTCCAAAGCAGCTAACTAGAGGTACCCCCACCCAGTTACGCACACTTGCCACTGTCTGCGCCCAAACCGGCCGCCACCGGCTACATCCAAACCGCCACCAGCATGCTCACCGTCAAGACCATCGTCGGCCGTCACCGGAGCCCTTCTCCTCCTTTCTCGCGTGCAAGGTTCTCTCTGTGCTGCGTCTTCGCCATCTGAAGGAACCCGACCATCGCGAGTCGCGGCTGATGCCACCAAACCAGGGCCACCGTCTTCAACCAGTTTTGAAATCGCCGGAGACAGCAGGTATGCCCAAAGCCACCGATGGCCACGGCGTCACTACTTCCAGCCAAAACCAGCCTCTGCGTCACTGCTTCCAGCTACTGCCTTCTTAACTGCCAGGATCATCGCCGGCTGTGACGAAACGGCCACCGCGACCCAGCCACCTCCACCGTCGAGACCAATCGTCGGCCGTCACTGGGGCTCTTTCGTGTGCGGCCCAGCTTCACTGTTGCTGCTCGCCGGAGCTTGCTTCCTTTTCCGGCGTCCTCACTACCCTTTTCCCATTTTTTGTTTATTGATTGGTTTGGCTGCTTTGCTGGGATCGAAAATTACTAATGTGTTGGGTGCATATGATTGTGAGGGATATCAATTTGCAGGTTGAAGAGATGAATTTAAAATTGAACTTGAAGTCGGAATATGAAAATGGGTGATAGTATGAAGGTTGTAGTATCTGGGTTTGAAGATCAAGTGTTGGAGGTAATAGGATAAAATGAAAAGGGCCGTGAGGTTAGGATGAAGAAGCAAAGGGAGTCAGCCACTGGAGGTGATTATGGGGGTGGTTCAGAGGTGTTTTAGATGAAAATGGTTGGGGAATGGTAGATTCCCGCGATGTGCTTGATGGAGGAAATCGGTTTCTCTAGAGGTTTCTGTTTGATGAGTGTATGGCTGCCTTTCAGTTCACGCATGTTTCAACTATCATTACTTACACTTAGTGAATCTGGATATTGAAATTACATATTGGTGTGTGTTCTTGATCAAACCGTGAAGTCACAGGTGAAGCAAACTAGTACGTACTGATCAAACATATTTCATACATACGACATCATCCATTCGTACTCAACCTCATTCATTCATATCTAAACAGAGGGCATGCGTTTACACAGAAAAGGCTGAGAGTTTAGATAAAGAACATACCTGCGCAGCTTTAAAACGTTTCTCCTCTTGGATTCTCCTTCTCCTCTCTTCTCGGAGAGATGTCTCTTGTTCCTTTTTTTTTGATAAGATTGTTGGATCCTATTTCATGCAGGTTTGAGGGGATAAACAAAAACGCCTGTGCAGTGATGGTAGGGAGGTATGGTTGTAACAGGTGTTGGCCGTGAGGTGAGGTTGATTGGTTACGGGCTGGGAGCTGGAATGAAGTTGGTCCCGAGATGAGGATGTTGATGCGGAATGATGAGGAAAAGGACGATGGCGATGGGTTCTATGGGATGGTTCCCTTAGGAGCAGAGTGAGGTCGAACTGATAGTTTGAGCTAGATTTTGATGAGTGAAAAGGAAGCACTGGAAAATGGAAGGATTCTCTGAATATGTGGAGTGATCAAGAGCCAACAAAAATCTTTTTTCTTTTTTCTGCTGCTTGCTTTCTTTTATAGCCAAATCTCAGAACCCGTGAGCTTCCCAATCTGTTCAGAATTCCTCCCGTGATCCTCTTTTCTTTGCATGCTGATCAATAGTTTTTTTTGGCCGTGAGAAAATAGGATGAGGGCCCCTCAATCTCGTCTTCTTCTTCATACTGTGGACACCCTGTGCGTGTGGTTGCTTCGTGCATGCTGAGCAACAGTTTTTTTGGCCGTGAGAAAATAGGGTGAGGGTCCCTCAATCTTGTCTTCCTCTTCATACTGTGGACACCCTGTGCGTGTGGTTGCTTCCTCTTCTGTGCAAGCTGGATGGTGATGCTGGAGATGGTGGAAGGGAATTGGAGATTCGAGGGGTATCAATGAGAATGGATTATGATTCTCCTGAGGATGAGGATCCGGGTTCTTAGGGGTCCAGTGGAGGTGCTACATAGTGGCAGATGAGTGAAGTGGTCACGGTGGTGATTGAAGGATTCGAGATGATGAGGCAGTGAAGAAAGGGTTGAAGAGGAAGTGATGATCCCTGGTAGCATTGGGTTTCACGGTTGGTGTATGGTGAGTGGGAAGCAAAGGTGGTGTCGGCCAGGATTGGGGAAGTGGGAGAGGTTAGAAGTGGACCGTTGGAAGATTGTGGGAATTGTTTAGGACGAGCGGCAGAGGCGAAATTATGGACGAACGCTTGAAAGGGGAGGTGAGTTGGACGAGCGGCAGAAATTGAGTGATTAGGACGAACGACAAAATAAGAGTGACTTGGACGAGCGGCAAACAGAGAGAACGAACGGCAGAAAAGGGGGAGCGAGCGGACGAACGTCTCATCAAGACCGAACACGGCTAAATGAGAACAAAACCACATTAATAACGAACGTTCAAATAGGAATAATCAAGAAGTGACCGAACGTTCAAAACAACACGCTAATTACCACTAACACAAAAAGGATGAGCGTTCAACTAAGGATAAAAAACTTCAAAACCGAACGTTGACCAGTATGACCGAGCACTAACGTCCAAATGAAGACCGAACGGTTGAAAAGCCTGTGGACGACCGAACTGTTGTGGATGAGGACGAACGTACCAAAGGACCGAGACGAACGTTTATTCAATAGAGAACGAACGTTCATCAACATCAAGTCGAACGTTCAACACAAAAGACCGAACGTTCATCAATAAACAAATCAAGACCGAACGTTATACAATAAACTGATTAATAACGAACGTCCAAAAAGAAAATGAACGAACGTTCATCAGTAAAGACAGCAAGACCGAACGTTCGACAAACAATTTAACCGAACGCTTGCTAACACATTACAAATCAAAACCGAACGATCACTAAGAATAAACATGACCGAACGCTATTTGCTGAACACCACAATGGGCCGAACGTCCAAAGCCGAACGCTGAAGACATATATCATTGAGCCCGAACGTTCATCAAAACATTATGACCGAACGGTTGAAGATGAGAATTGCCGAACGTCCTAAAAGTGTGAAAGACCGAACGCTCAAGCAGTCGCTTCTGGGCGAACGGTCGCAGCAACAGTGGGGAAGGACGAACGGTTTTCTTTTTGCGAAAGAGGACGAACGCGCTCAGTTGAGGACGAACGTTTTCTTTCCTTCTTTTCTTTTTTATTCCTGTTATTATATACCCTTTTTTTTGTATTTTTTTGCTATTTATTTCTTTTTGATGAAAATAAATTTTATTTAATCAACCCGGACGAAATTGAGTGTTGACAGTCTCCCCCCGCAAGCTTCCATCAACCCCTTTGATCCTCTACTCCTCTGGTCATCGTGTTCACACCCGTAACCACCTCCAACAAGCGTAACCCAATCCACACACAAGGCAGAACAAATCCAGCATTCACCCCTCACATTCAGATGTACACAACACACACTCGTAATTTTTAATCCTGGTAAAACGTCGAATCAATCAATGCCAAATTAATCAGTGAATCAATAAAAAACGATAAAAATTAGGGAAGAAGAGAGGGAAAGGTGGTGTTGCGGGGACGATTGGCAGTTGAGAAAATCCTCGAATGGAGAGGGAGGAGAGTGATGCCGGTGAGGAAGCGCGCTCCAGCTAGAGGCGACGGTGGCCGGCTCCGGCAGAGGCGGCGGCAGGCGGTGCCCAAGGTGGAAAAGCCTCAACCCTAGGCTAGTGCGAGAGAAACGAGGGAGAGAAGGCAGTGGCGTCGCGGTCGGCAGTGGGTCTGGTGGCGCGAGTTGTCGTCGGCGAGGCCAAGGCGCGTTCTGGTTGAGGCGACGGTGGCCGGCACTGGCATAGGCGGCGGTGAGCCTGCGGAGAGAGTAAGAGAGCTTGGGTCTCTGGAGAGTGCGTTAGCTGAGAGAGTAAGAGACCTTGGGTCTCTGGAGAGTGTTGGATTTGAGTGGGTGAGGAATGGAAGGGAAGATGCCGAACCCCTAGGGGATTCTAGGTTAGAAACCACCCGGGTGGGCCAAGCCCAGAGATAAATGCACGTTATTAAGCCTTTTTCGAACGTTCGTCATCTGCCTTCTCCCCAAACGTCCGTCCGGCCACTTCTTGGACGGACCGTTTGGTGACCATCTCCCCCACGAACGTTCGCCTCATTCTCAACGTTCGTTCATAATCTCCCCCATGAACGTTCGTTATTCCGCCTCATTCTCAACGTCCGTTCATAATCTCCCCAACGAGCGCTCGTCATTCAGCCTCTTTTCTCAACGTCCGTTCGTCATCTCCCCAAACGAACGCTCGTCCCCAACGAGCGCGCGTCATTCAGCCTCATTCCCAACGTCTGTTCGTCATCAAACCCAACGAACGCTCATCATCCATCCTCCTGTTCTCAACGTCCGTTCGTCAACTCCCCAACGAACGCTCGTCGAAAACGAGCGCTCGTCATTCAGCCCCCTTTCCCAGCGTCCGTTCGTCATCACCCCAACGAACGCTCGTCATTAAGCCTCCTTTCCCAGCGTCCGTTCGACATCTCCACCAACGAACGCTCGCCATTCAGCCTTCTTTCCCAGTGTCCGCTTGTCATTCAGCCTCCTTCCCAACGAACGCTCGTCCCCAACGAACGCTCGTCATACACCCTCTTGTTCTCAACGTCCGTTCGTTATCTCCCCCAACGAACACTCGTCATCCAGGCTCCTTTTCTCAACGTACGTTCGTCAACTCTCCCCAACGAGCGCTCGTGATTCTGAATCCTTTCCCAACGTACGTTCGGCCAGTACCACGGACTGCACGGTCGCCTGCGACGGAACGTTCGGCACCCCTTTTCTCGGGCCCCTCATTATTTGCTTTGTTTTTATTTACTTATTTGTTTTTTTATTTTATTTTGTTTATCCTATTTTATTTATTTTATTTTTATTTTTTTATTTAGTTTTATTGTCTTATTTTTATTTTATTTTGTTTTATCTATTTATTCTAGATATCTACTTATCCTAAAATATATATTTAATAATGCAATACTTATAATTTAAATAAAAGAATTTACAAAAATACATTTAAAGGTTAAGCACACGTGTGACCGTTCGCGTCGTCCTTGTGCTAAAAACCTTTTCTTCTTTCTTAAATAAATTACAAAAAAATACGTTTTGAAGGTTAAGCACACGTGTGACCGTTCGCGTCGTCCTTGTGCTAAAAACCTTTTCTTCTTTCTTAAATAAATTACAAAAAAATACGTTTTGAAGGTTAAGCACACGTGTGACCGTTCGCGTCGTCCTTGTGCTAAAAACCTTTTCTTCTTTCTTAAATAAATTACAAAAAAATACGTTTTGAAGGTTAAGCACACGTGTGACCGCCCGCGTCGTCCTTGTGCTAAAAACCTTTTCTTCTTTCTTAAATAAATTACAAAAAAATACGTTTTGAAGGTTAAGCACACGTGTGACCGCCCGCGTCGTCCTTGTGCTAAAAACCTTTTTCCTTTCTTAAGTAAAGTTACAAAAAATACGTTTTGAAGGTTAAGCACACGTGTGACCGCTCGCGTCGTCCTTGTGCTAAAAACCTTTTCTTCTTTCTTAAATAAATTACAAAAATATTTTAAAAGGTTGAGCACACGTGTGATCGCACGCATCGTCCTTGTGCTAAATACCTTTTCCGTTTATATCAAAAAATATAAAATTGTCAAAAACTAAAAACATCAATAATTTCAAAGCAACAGACAATTTCTAGCCAGAACTACGTTATCCTTAATTCTCCATCAAAAGTGGAGATACGTAGGAGCAAGGCTAGTCCTTGTCAGGTTCACTTCCCAAAAGTCCAAAATCATTTCAAAATGAATTTTCAGACAATTTCCAAACGAAATTTCCAACACAGTTTCCAAAAGAACTACGTAACCCTGATTTCTCATTTTGAATGAGAATACGTAGGAGCAAGGTCAATCCTTGTCGAGCCCAAAAAACTAAAAAATATATTTTGTTTATTTAGAATTTTATTTTATGGGATAGTTAAACATTTTGAAAACCACATCATATTCGTGTATTTAGTTAAAGGTACTGCCTCAGGGCAGGCGTTGTAGGGTGCTAACACCTTCCCTACGCGTAACCAACTCCCGAACCCAGAATATGGTTTTCGTGGACTGTGTCTTATTATTTTATGGTTTTTCCGTAGTTTTCCAGAATAAACTATGGTGGCGACTCCAAATCTCTTTTCAAAACTCGTTTCCTTTTGGATCGTCGTCCCGTCGCGATTCTGGTTGCGACAATTGTGCTTAAATGGTTTATTTTAATTGAATTTGTGATGATTGGAATTGTTGGGTTTGGGAAATAAAGAGACGTAAAAAGTGAATTTTAGCGCATAAATGATTATTGGATGTTCTAAGTCAGATATTCAAAAGTAATTCTGTGTTCATTGGGAGACGACTCAGGGTTACTTTAACCCTATCTACTTTATTGAATACTACTTGGCAATACTGAAGTTGCCTTGAAAAGTAGTATTAATTTGATCGCTTCAACGACAGCTTATCAACGAGGCATCGATTGAGGCTCCTGTGTTGCGATTTAAGCTGAGACATAGAACTTGGTGTTGTAAAGGCCGAAGGAACCAGAAAAGGGTGTTTTTAATTTCCTCTCTTGCTCGGTTTGGTAATTTTTAAGTATTGTTGACTGTATTAAGTATGTAAAGTCGTGAATGTTATGATACATGTTAGTGTAATTCATGGACATGAATTTGTGGCTATTCTGCATTGCTAGAGTTGGTTGCCTTGTATTATAGCCTTTTTTTAATCTTAACCTGGTTTAATATGTTATTTTTATTTGGTTTAGAATTTTCTGGTGTAAAGTCAAAGAAGTCCTCTGGTTCAGAGGACCTTAGCTTACTTCCTTCAAATCTTCCTTCCTTTGTTCCTTCATTATAAGGAACTTTTTCTTGTAGAGTAGTGCTAACAAATTAAGTATGCTCTCAATAGGTGTCATGTTATGGCTATTGTTATTGTTGTTGAGGTACTGGTGTTGAATTTTACTAAGTTTTTTTATGGTGGTGTTAGTTGCTATGGTTGTGGTTGCTCTTCTACCACTATAACTACACTAGATTCCCCCATTTGAAAGGGTTTGCCTCCAGGCCAAGCCATTAGGTTCTGAACATGAAACTTTGAAAATCTCCTCAGTTATGACATTTGCTATGTCCAACAAGTATCCTCTTTTTGGATGTGGTATATGAATTGGGCTTAGAGTGCAGTACATGTCATTCCAAGTCCAGGACAAACACAAAAATATAATACAGAGACAAATAAATTTAAAAAGATGTGGAGCATTCCTAGAATCATACCACAAGACCAAATGCCCTTACTAAAAGTTAATGATCAAGGGAAATCTATGTCAAGTTTTCTATTAAAGTTGTTCAATAGTATTGAATTACTTATAAATGAGCACATACGATTAAATGGATAGAGAATTAACAGTAAAAGTACTCATCCTTCTAACTAAGATATCAAAGAGTTTACAAATTTACCCCTCTAATTTTATATTTAAAGGTCAACAATGACTTCGGACAGATTATTTATTATATCCCATTCGGTAGCAAAATGTTACCTATTACAGAAAAATCCACGCTGAAACAGTTTTCGTATCACTAGGGTTGGGCAAAATAAACTAATATGTACTTAACTATAGTTAACTGTACTGCATAATACAAAAAGTACTAACCCATTTTTACTAAAAACTTAAATATACTGTTTTATAGTTTAATTTTTAAACTGAACTGATCATGTTTTTAGTTCAATTAACTATAGAGAATTGTATCCCTCTCTTCTTTCCAATTATTTCTGAAACGTGACCTTGCCTGTTTTTCTTTCTCTCTCTCCTTTCCAATTATTTCTGAAACGTGACCCTGCCCTAGCTGGATGCAGCGTTGCCCACCATGATCTTGTTGGCAAAGGAGATCTCCAACGAAAACCGTGACCCAATCGCTGTCCACCGTTGTCGTCGAAAGAGAGCTTCAACGAAAACCCACGGTGACTCTGCCCTAGCCCTACCGTGACGCGCGGCCGCTGCCACCGTGACTCTGTCGACAAAGGAGAGTTCCAACGGTGACCCTGCTCTGACCCTTGTCGTTGTTGCCATACCGACCGTCGAGGGGCCTGTCTTGTTCACTGCCATACCGACCGTCGAGGTAAGTGGTGATTCGATTATTGTGTTCGAGCTTGTCACTCTTTGCCTCTGCCTCTCCGTGTTGTCTCTACCTGTCTGTGTTGTCTCTGCCTCTATGTGCTGCCGCCTTACTCTGTATTTTCCTTAAACCTATGATTTATGAAATTTTAATGTTGTGGGGTTTCTTCTTTTCGCCATTTTTATTGTCCCTTTTCATTCTTTGTGCTTATTTTTCTGCTTGATTGATGAATTTAAGGTGTTTATGGTGCAATATAATGTTGGTACTTCTTACTTTATGGATTGTGTCTCTTAACCCTAAGGAAAATAGTAAGAGTTCTTTGAATTTTCAACTAGTTATGTGAGACCCTTTTGGATATTACATGTGGCTGTTTGCTACCAAATCATCTCAGTCATCACATAACGATTCCTTCATTATAATCGTGTTCCTAAGAAGTTTGGTTGAGGCAAGCAGAAGAATCCTCTCGAACCTGCATATTGGAGTGAAAAACAGAATAGCATGCCAGCTATTATTGTTCATGATTCTAATATTTTAGTTGATGCTTCTTCTTTTAATGATGTTGTTTTTGATGATTTGAATGTTATTTTTGCTTCCAATTTTGATAATGCTGATTCTGACTTTATGCCTGCAGTTCAATATGGTTTCAATGATGTTGTTATAGTCTTTTGCTCTATATCTTTTGTTCCAACACTTGCCTTTATAGTCTTTCTTCAACTTCATGCTTTGTTCATATTTTAAACATTCTCTCTGCTCAAATAATGGTGATATTGTAGAAGAACACTCCACGTAACTCCCATGTTTTTTTTTTCTTCAGTTGGAACAAGCTAGATCCTATTTAAAACGCAGTTGACTCAGACATACAATATGTTTGAATTTTAATATATATATGTTGAAACCTTTTCATCTCAACTCATAAACTTTTGACAGCATACTGATATATTCATTTTCATGTAAAAGTGATTACAGCAACGTCTAACAGTAGGGAAAACCATTTTCACATAAACAAGAAAATAGTTAGAATTTTCAATATATATATATATATATATATATATATATATATAATTTTAGAATTTTGTTCTGTTTGAAAAGTTATAGACTAATTTGTTTATTTATATAGAGAGAGGTATATCTCTATATAAATTGAGTTTTGTTTTACTGTAGTCTCTTCTCTAATGCTTTTATCTGAAACGTTTTGTTTTACTGTATATTGAGTTTGAATTGAGTTTGAAGGCAATTAAACTTTTGTGAGGACTGTTTTGGTTTTTAGATGATTGATGGCTTTTTTGGTTCACAATAATAGCTTATTTCATTCAGTTATGGAGAGAGCTTTTGAAGAATACGTGATTTATAACCAAACATACTATAACTTGAATATCCATGTCTGTATTCACTTGTTATTCAATAACTTCAGGAAAAAAATTGAATTTTGTGCTGAGATTATTTTCTGTATTACAGTAAACTTTAGTTGTATGAAAACATTGATATTCCCAGTTTAGATTATCTTGGCCCACATTCTCATTATCTGGGAAGGGAGGCATATGGTACCTCATCATGTGGGTGTCCCTTTTCTCTTTCTTCAATTTTAATGTTTGACTAGTAATTTCAATTTGTAGCAGAAAACTAGTTCTGTCGTAATCCTTGATTTTGCTGGATTTTTAAATTGATTATGAGGGGTGATAAAAGTGTTTTCAATATACAGGAAAAAAAAATGTCTTTAATCCCACCACATGATTTACCTAAAAATATTCCGAGCTACTATCAGAAAGTTTACAAGTTGTTAATTTTAAGAGTGTATTTTTGTCCAATCATTGTTGATGGATAGAGAGACATCATTAGTTTTTATCGAATAATTTTAAAATGAATTTATAAATAATTAATAAAATAAAGTATTAGCTAACAAAAGTCTTCATTTCATGTGGGAAAAACGAGTATTAGCTTTTATCTTTTATCAATTGTAAAAAATATATATATATAGAAAATAACTAAAGGTTGTATTATATAGAAAACCTCCGGGATTGGATAAGTAGAAATCATTTTCAATTTTCAGAAAGTCTTTTATTTGTCGATTGTATGATTCGAAAGTTAATTTTTTTTTTCTAACATTTAAGTAGTAGTTCCTAAAGGACTAAACAACAAATCTTTAAAATTGATTTATGGAAACACAACATGCTAAACAACAAATGTTGGTGTTCCCACATCTTTGTCAGATCACGTTAAAATATGTTGTCAGCAATTTATCATATAGATATTGATCTTATTAAAGCCTAGTGATGACACTGCTATTATTGATTTCATTTCCAATGCTCTTGATTTAGTTTATGCTATTGATCATATTGATATACTTGTTGCTGTTTTTGATCCAAATGTTTTTGCTGTTTCAGATCTTGCAATTGTTCAAGTGCTGTAACAGCAATTGTTCAAGTGCTGTAATTGCACTGCTGTTGTTGCTGACTTTTCAAGTGCTGATTTTGCAATTATTTAATCACAGTGTTATTGTTGGATACGAGATCATAATGACTCATATAGACTTCGTCCCTGCATTTTTATATAATGCAGGTTTTTGAAATCTATTTATTTTCCATGTAGAAAATTTTGAATTTTAAAATAGCTGGGAAGTATCTGATTTAATCAAGATTTGACTTATAAAATAAGTTTGCTGCATGCATTTGGAATGAAAAGCAGCGCTGTACAATAGGATTAGTTTACTGAACTGCACTCTACTATGAGTAGACTAAAAACTAGTGCAGTTCAATTCACCCTAACTATTTTTAGTTCAGTTTAGTTTAGGAGAATTGTTTTATAGTTAATTGCAAATTTTTATAGTACAGTGCAGTGTACTTTGCCCAGCCCTACGTATCACCTTATTCATCCCAAGGCAATCAAGTTTGTTACTATTTAAACAAACAAACTATCAACAAAAGTTTGTCAACTTCCAAATTCAAAACGATAGAATTTATAAACAAACCCTAATGCCTATTATTTGGAAATTATAAAAAACTAATCAATCAATTTGAGGAAATTAGTTTAAGGTAGATTTAGATGTTAAAACTTTTTAACTTCTACATCTGACTTTTCCTGCATGACATCACTAAAATGATAGCATTCTCTTTTTCAAGAGTTGAAATATTACTTGTACTTTTAATGTTTTTTCATTTCACAATTTAAGGGGGCTAAAATCTATTGGTTTGGAGAAGTTTCTTGCTTGTTAATATAATAAAAGAACTCCATCGGTACAGCTGTTGATTGGGTTATACATTTTAGTTTTAAATAAAAAAAATCAGGACTTCTATAAGTTTTGCCACATGTACCTGTTTGTATGCTGAATTGGAGACTGATGCAAGCTGATTGAAATTGGAAGTAATTTAACATGCTGTTATTTATACTAATTGTTGTTTTCTTTTTCAAACAGGGTTACATAATATCAACTACACAACCTACACCCTCCTGTTACACATTTTTACAATACTAAATGAAAACTACTTTATAATTTTATTTTATTTAAAGAACAAAAATGTCATAAATATTATACAATTATAATTATTTTATAAAAAATTTAAAAAGTAATTAAATAATAAAATAATTTTACCGTTGTAATCAAATTTTTCTTTCTTTTAAACCATTTGTCTCTGTTTCAATGTTAATAAAAATTAAAATATAATTAAATTTAAAAAATTAAATTAACAGATACACTTATCCCAAATCTCTGTTTGAATTCAAGATTTCATATTCCCCGTCTGCATTGGATTTTTTTTCATTCCTTGAAAAGATAAAAAGTGAAAAATAAAACACAACAAATTCCTTTTTTTTTTCTCTTCTTTTGTTGTGTGACAGAGACATGTTTGGCTATAAAAATAAAAGGGATGAGAAAAGTTACTAATAGTTATTGCAATGATGATGACTTAGGATTCTATGAAAAGCTATTGCGCAAATCCAAACGGAATAATGGCTTCTGTGACCTAATTAATCCAAGGTCAAATAACTAGCAGGTTTAAATTTTTATGATTAAAAAAATATAATAAATTTTTAAAATACTCGATTCAGTAAAAGAATATGAATATATTGTAGTTTTAGGGTAATAAAATCTCTTAGGTTATTGGTACCCTCAATACCCAACACCGATAACAACTATTCTCACATAAATACCCACTGTCCCTACTACCACTCCTATAGTTAAAATATGTTCAAACTTCAACACTATAAAATATGTTCCAACTTCAACACTCTAAATTTGTAGAAATAAGATCTGAGACTGCATCTGTTGGTGCCTCAGAATGTAGTCCTCTAGACCCTGTGGAGGAGGAAAGATTGAGAAACTGATGTTGGTTAGAGCTTGTTGGTGGAAAATACAAGGGACAAGTATACGACATTGAAAATGTCAGTTCCCAAGATGATTGTGTCGATAGTTACATCCAACAGACACAAGCATCTTCTTCTACTCAACAACAAAATTCAGAAGAAATTGTTAACCTTAAATCGCAGTTACAACAATATGGTTAGCAGCTTGAAAAGTTTCAAGGCTTTTTTGGTGTCGTTCTGCCATTCTTTTCACCTTCAGCAACCATAACTGCACAAGACTTTTTAAACTTCCAAAATTCTAAAGTTCAAAATCAAGCACCCAATGATGTCCAACCAGAACAGCAACCTCCAGAACAGCAACCTCTAGAACAACAATCACCAGACCACAAACCACAAGATTGAAATAATTATATGCAATATTAGGCATTTTATACAACTAATTTCCATTATTGTTGAACTTATTTAGAACCATAACCAGTTTATGAACTTACCTAATGTTTAATCTTGCATTTATTTTGATGTAAACAATATTTATGTATTCATGTACAATGTTTCCTTTGAGGATTTATATGTCAATGTGCAATGCATAATGTCCAAGTTTGCTTATATGAATTTTGAATGTTCAATTATAATGTCCAGGTCTGCTTGTATGAAATGAATTGGACATGTTTAGGGGAACTGCTATGTGGAAGGACTTTTTTAGCTCTTCTAAAACAATTATATACGGATATATCCGTATATAAGTTATATCAGAATAAATCCATATATAAGTTATATACGGATTTATCCGTATATAAGCTATATCAGGATAAATCCGTATATAAGTTATGTACGGATTTATCCGTATATAATAATAGCTACGATAGAATTATATACAGATTTTTGCCCGTATATAATCCGTATATAACCAAGTATTATATACGAATTTTTGGTTTTATATACGGATTTGGGCTGCATGTAATTCAATTTTTTCTTGTAGTGAATCACACCCTTTTCTGCATTCTTTCTTTCGATCATGCGCTTCAAGAGAATTATGCAACTCTTCCACTCTCATCGTTTCAAGATCCTTGCATTCTTCTATGGCTACAACAATATGATCGTATTGAGGGGTTAATGTTCTGAGTATTTTCTCAACGATTTTCCTGTCCTTCACAATTTTATCACAGGCCCTCATAACATTCACTATGATTTGGATCCTCCCAATATACTCCACGATTGTTTCTTGCTCCCCCATGCACAAGAGTTCATACTGCCTCTGTAGAGATTGCAACCTAATCTTCTTAACCTTTCCAGAGTTGCCATAACCTTCTTGGAGAATGTCTCATACTTCCTTTGCCTTGCAACCTTCGACACTTTCTGAAAAATTACCGTAGATATGCACTGATGCAACAACATCCTGGCTTTCCAGTCTAGCCGCCTGTTCTCTTTGTATTCTTTCTTCATCTCTTCTATATCATTCTTCAAAGGTTCTATGAGACCTTTCTTCACAATGTCATCCTCTTCTTGGAAGCCAAGAATTGTTCCATCTTGACACACCAGTCGTCATAACCTTTGTCATCAAACACTGACAGGTTGTTGTGGATTACTCCATTCATCGCTTCTCCACGAGTTTCTTGATACCTCTTGGGCTTCATACTTATCCACCAAGTTTCGTAACCTGAAGCTCCTAATACCACTGTTAGCCCAACGTGCTTTTAAGAAAGTTATGCAGAAGGAAAATTATTCAGAGAACAAAGGAGGTAGAGAAAATGAGATATTTCTCATTAATTTTGAAGAATGAATACAACAATATAGTGTAGAAACTAACTAGACACTTATTACAGTTATGAATTCAGATTAATATCAACATAGATGTCAGAACAACCAAATGTTACAAAATGTTACCAAGTGTTGGTTACACTTGCAATGTTATATGGTGGGATAAAATATTTCCTTTAATTAATATTACGTTTTGTTACTTATCATATATCTTCAATTTAATGCTTTTGATGTTTCAAAACTATGTAATGGACCGAATATTATGTAAAGGTGACTACAAATTCCATTTGTCGTTCTTGCACCGAAACCAGATTTTATCTTATAAGATGATGTAGATGATTGGTAAGTATTAATGTGCCAATGTAGTATGTAACTTTCCATATTAATAATATGTATTTTATTTTTATATAATAAAACGTTTTATGAAATTTTGGAACGAGAAAAATAAAAGAAGCATGCTGGTGAAACTGTCGGTTAGATTTGGGCACAGGTTAACAATAGGTTTTCCTTTATTAAACAGATTGAAGAATCACTTGCTATAGTTTAATGCATACGTGCTTTAATATATATAAATGTTCTCCCATCACACAATCATGCAATAATATTTCTTTAGATTAAGTATTTTTCTTATCAACAATAACTAACATATTACTCGATAATATTTGAGGTGTTTTAATCCTTTAAAAAACATACAAAAAGAAAGTTCAATAAAAAAAATATAAACAAGAAACAAAGATTGAAGATAAACAATATACTCAAACCGAAACTCATTTTAAGTTCTAAGATATTAAGTTAACTTACTCATCTTTTTTTATCTCTTTGTAATATCGTACGTATATTTTAAAAGATTTCAGATTTTTTTTTTCCTGTTATATATCGTTTCTGAATTTATTAATGTGAGTGGATTATTAAGAAATCTTTATCTCAAACTAGACTCTTTCTTTTTACTATTCAAGTATAATTTCATTTTGCCAGAACTGAATTCTAATAATTTTGTAGGGCCATGTTCTCAACATTAATTACACATATAACATTCTACGCAAGATATAAGAATTTTGTTTGTAGGGAATCAAACTACCAAATTCTAAGCTTTTTTTTTTTTATTTTCAATTTTTTAAAAAAATGGAGAAAAAGTAATTTATGTATATAATGAAATAATATTCATATTTATGGTTGGAATTTATAATATAATATATTATAAATATATTTTTATTTAGGTAAAGTACATGACTTGATACTAAAAAAATTGATTTTTTCTACAAATAAAATATGTATGTAATGCATAAAATTCACAGGTAATTATATATTATCTAGGGATTATATATGAAAAAAACTTTATCTATAAAATAGGTGTAGGTAAATTTAAATGCAGAAAAAATTGATAAATAATATTATATATGGAATTATTTCATAAAAAACAAATTTATAAAATAATTACATAAAAATTATTTTATATATAGTGTTAAGTAAATAATATATGAAATAATTCGTATGTAAATTAGATACATAATAATTCCGTAAATAATGTTTATGTGTGTATATTACGAGATAATGCGTATGTTAAATGAATTACATACTCATTATTCCATATTAATTATTTCATATGTAAATTTGTCCATGGTACATTTTCAAATTAAAAGATATGTTTTTGATTTATTTCCAAATTCTTTAATATTCTCTGTTAATTACAATGAAATTTAAATTAAATGAAATAAAATTTTACCGACTACATATTATTGATACTAGTTTTGATATCAAAACTTCACTTAATTCAAATTTAAATATAAAGAACATAAAATTCAAATAAAAAGAATAATATTTAATAAAAAAACAAATATCGATAATTCATAATCGAAATTGAAACTCTAATAAAATATAATCCAAATCAAGTTCTAAGAAAATATAATATAAAAGTTCTAATATAAGTACAAAATCCTCCTCAACACCTTGCCATTTGTATTGTTCATACAATATCATATTTTATATATATATTATATTAATTTAAAAGGTAAATATCATACTTTACCAAATACAAGTTATGTACCACCGATCATACATCCTGCTATATTATTTCAATTCAAAAGGTAAATATTATGGTTTATCAAGCTTCATTCATAAAGGAATCATGGTATACCATTGAGTTGTATTTAATATAAGCATCACGTTATATTCAAAAGGGAAATATTAAAGAGATTTTAATATTATCTCATAAATGATAAAATCATAAGTAATAACTATAATTCCAATCCACAATTTTGTATACATTTATTTATTATAATTTTTAACTTTTAAATTATTTTTATAGTTCCTTAAAGGAATGAGTTAAAATAAGAATTTGGTTTTATAAGATACCGAAAATTCAGAACCATTGAATTCAATATCTTTTGTGTGGCTTTTTGGTTGGAATATCTAAGTATTTTGCCTCAACTTAATTAGGTGGAGACCTAAAACAACAATAGATGGGTTGTCAAATCTCAGAACTTTCTTTCTACTTTCGGAGGAATCAAACTTCTTTCTTCAATATATTTAAATACATCAACCTACTCTTCCTTTCAATATAAAACCGTGTCCTATCATTTGAAGAAACAAAATAAAAAAAAATAAAATAAAATAAATAAATATATATATATATATATATATATATATATATATATATATATATATATATATATAACACACACAAAAAATAATAATAATAATAAGATGATAGCTTAAAACCACTTTAAAATTGTTAACCCGTTTTCATATATAATTTTAATTGTATGCTTAAAAGGAAAAGAAAATATGGATTTAAGAAAATTACTTTTTCTATTATTTTTATTTTCTTCCATTTAAATTTTAATGTTTTATTTTTATTTTTCTTTCCTCTTCAATAAAGGAACATAGCATTGGTTGCATAGTAATAGATTATTTTTTTTTTAACGATTAATAATTTGAATTCTAATTATCATATTAGTTATTGAATAAATTATAATTGGGAAAGGGATATCCAAATGTGAGTTATTCCTCTGAAATCAGTATAGCAATTAGAAATTATTAGATGGTCTTATACTACCTTTTTTTTATCGGCAAAGGTCTTAAACTACCTTACACATCATTATGATCAGTTTTTACAAATGCAAACGTACTTAAATACTATAACCATTTTACTTTTAGCTTAATAACTTAAATATATATCAGTCACAAATTCGTCGAAATAAGGAAACAGATGGTTTTCATACTAATAATTTCCTAATTGCTTTATTTTTTTCTTGATCTATCTATTATGAAATGTTCAAACTTTTATGAGGAAAAATAATTAAATATACGATATATTCACAACCACATATATACATACATATATTTAAAGTAGATAAATAGATATAGATGGTTAGAAATAGTTATGGATATTATAGGTAGAGACATGTTCACTGTGTCAAAAGTACAAATCAATAAACGAACCACAGTAAACATCAACCAAATGGAAAAAATATTCAAGTATTGCAGAAAAATTATGAGTGGACAGAAATAACTGAAATGCTGCATATATATTGCTGCAATGCATTAATTTCAGCTGATTATATATATATATATATATATATATATATATATATATATATATATATATATATATATATATAGATTTGTTAATGCGTGTACGTCTGTTTTTTAGTTGATATATTTTAGCAATGTGTACCAGTGTATTTTTTATTTTTTCAATTGGGCTACCGTAAGAATGACAAAGAAAAGGTTGGAGTGAGAGAGAGTTGAAAGAGAAAGGGTTGAGAGGAATAAGAGAGTTAACTAAGGGTTTGGGGGGTTTCTTTTTTTTTTTTAAGTTTTGAAAATAAAAATTATTAAAATACCCTTAACCCTAAAACTTAGAATCTATATATATAAGGGTATTTTTGTCTACTAAAATTCGGTACACATTTGCTAAAATGTACCAACAAAAACAGGCGTACGCGCGTTAGTAAACCCGTATATATATATATATATATATATATATATATATATAAAAATATATATATATATATATATATATATATATATATATTTTTATATATATATATATATATATATATATATATATATATATATATATTTATATGATACAAGAATGGTCCATGGGCTCGTGGGCAACCTGGACAAGTCAAGTCAGTTGCTCTGCCGACAGATTAGATTAATGAATGGATAAAACTGGTGTTTGGTTGTTGGGTATTCCTTAATCTTTTCCTTTTTGGCAACAAGAGTTTCTTACCATTTTTTTTGCATCGTATCTATTTCATCCATTATACAAAATACGCTTAGATATATACTTTTAACATGAAACTCTTAAGCGTAAAAATATTTAAATATTAAGCTTTTACGAATAAGTACAATACTGTTTAAATAGGAAAAAAGTTTTAAAGAACAATGGTTGTGATTGTAGTGTAAAGAACATATTTCAGACCACCACATTCCAAACTGATATTGAAACTGCTGCAACTCATTTGCCCATAGTTTTCTATTATATATAAAAAAGAATTGCAATGAATCACCACAATTTAATTGCGTGTTTGGTCGCACTTATAACCATTGTAAAGCCAATATTAATTAAAGTCAAGGAACTTAAAATCTACTCGCAACTTCTTGTTGAATGTAAGTATATGATTAGACGTCAAACCACATAAACTTAGGCAATGCTTGTTTTGCTTAAAGTTTAAAAAACTATTTTTTTGAATTTCTACGTACGACGAATTCCAAGTTCTAAAAAAAAGGTTGCTTCTGAAACGAAAAGTAGTTTTGTGTCTTCTCTAAGATAAAATCTCGATCAAAATTACTCTTAAAAAACATCATATTGCCGAAGAGTGCAAATTTCAAACAAATGATAATTTATTAATATAGTACTTTTTTGAACCTGAAAAATCAAATTCATATGGACTATTGCCCTTGTCCTAATTAAATTTCCTAGAAAAATAACTAACTACATACAAAAAGTAGTTACTGTTGGCTTATCTTACATATATAACAGACTCAAACGAATCTCCGTAGCAAAGTTTCACCCTTTAGTAATTTATTGCAGAAAGCCATATATATACACACGTATGTTTCTCTGTGACTAAGGATATTTTGTATGAGAATCCGTGAGACACGAGAAAAGTTGAAGCAAAAAGGTAGCGCTAATACACAATTGCGTCCTTTACCAACACGACACTACCGCAAACGAAGCCACTTGAAACGGATATCATTTCAAACGGAGCTGAATTGTCAGCTACTCCGGCCAATTTAATAGCATGATAGTTACTTTTACCTGAATGTGGTTTGTGCAATGAATAAACACATTGAGAAAGACAAACTGAGAAGTGGTTGATAGGATACGAATATCGGCCTTATTAGGGAGACAAAAACAAAATACAAGATTTCTTTTTAATTTGTCGAAGATTGATGTTTCTTCTGCTCTGATTCGTTTAGCCTTCTGAAAGGACACCAAATGCATATATAAAAAGCTCTCATGCATCATGCAGCTATAGAAAAATCTTCAAATTTTCTGTTACATACCGATTTAACTACAAATCAGAATGCTGTATTTGACCCAACTCAAACTCGGGTTCTTAATTATAATCTCCTTTGTTATCTCTCTGATAAAGTTTTTTTATATATATAAATAAAAAGATAAAATAAACTTCTCTCATAAACTGCATTCTCTCATGTCAGTCACTGTTCAAATTAATTTTCTTGAAAAAGTTTATTGGCTGTCTAAAAGTATTTATTTTTCGTTATTAAATTTAGTTCATTTAAAAACTTTTATATAATCTTTTTTACTTTTTCTGTAAATAGAGATGAAGATTAAAACAAACTACTTACTGTCACAGAGCAGTAACAAAAATCAAATTAACAATTAGCCATAGATGACACTGTTGTTCTTAGTTAAAACTAAGGTCCATGATATTTTACCGTGTTCTAAAAACAAAGAGAGTACATGCTTTTAACTGCATTATGTGTTTAACATGATACACCTTAGAAGAAAAGCTTTTATTTGAAAGAAAACGACTTAAGAACGATTCTATCCTAAAAAATCGGTTGCTCTTAAACATGCATGAAGAGAAAGAAGAGCAGAGCAAAAAAACATTTACACATAAAACTGTAACGAGAAACACGGCACCTTGGCCACTGAGTGTGAAAACTAAAGGCTTAATTACAATAAAATTCATGACCTCCTGCTTGAGCCTCGGAAGCTGGCTAAAGTGCTTGTGGAACGAGAAAGGCCGAAGCAAAGTGTTGAAGTGGGTGAAGAGGCACCCTCTTCTTCATCCTCTCCCCGGAAGTCAAAAGATGAACCAAAGCTTAAGAAACGCCTCCTGGCATGCTTCCCGACAGGGACAACTTTGGAAGAATCTGAGGGTGACCACAGAGAGGGCGATGGAGAAGATAGAGAAGAAGATGAAGAGGGTGAGAGAATGGTTTTCTTGAGATTTAGCTTTGGGAAGAGTGCTAGGAAAAGATTGGATCTTGAGCGTTTCTTGAGTGTGTTGTTTTTGTGGGTGGAGTTGGCATAGTAGGAAGGTGGAGGAGTGAGAGGAGGGAGAGTGTTTTCAGAGAAAGTGTGTTTGGGGGTGCCAGGTTGAGACTCCCACACAAAGGGAACTGCAACAGCCATTCTGAAAGAGGGTTTCGACATTGAATTTTCCTTTGAGAGAAGCCTGCTGAAGAACTTGTCATCTTGCTTCATCTCCAGCACTGTCTTTTGGTGAAGCTCACCTTTGCCACTGAACATCTTTCAGTATAACTCTGAGCTGCGTTTCACTGAATCTAAATGCCTTTTCTGAGGAGAAAAAAACAAGGATGTGGAGGTTTTGGACCTTGGTTTTGATTTAAATAATAATATCGTATACATAGGTGGAGTCACCAATTCAATATATCTTTTAATATCAGCAACTTCATTATTGACAGCAATTGATATTATTTCATACCGTTTACTTCATATCACAAAGCCCATTTTTACCATTTTCCTTGGCTTATTCTCTTGTCTCTCAGCAAACTTTGAGTCTAAATAACTCCTTCAATAACTGCTTCTTTGTAGCTAAATATAAAGCATATAAGAAAAGTTTCATAGACTATAATATATATAAATTTAACTAATCCAATATTCTTAAATTTAAGTCCAACCTTCATTCCCAACGGTTAGAAATCTAAGTTTAATTACATTACTAACAATGAAAGAAAATACTAGATAAAATAAAACTTATAAGCTCATTCTGGATTTTGAATTGAAAATAGTGTCAATTTGTTATTTAGAATGTAACCTTATCTTAATAAATATTTTCAAAAAATAAATAAATACTGATAAAAATTATTAAAACAATTTAGAAAATGTGATTTTGTTAATGAAATAAGAAAAGCTTAAGTGGTGTAAAATTAGATATTTTTATTTATGAATACGAAGAAGTAAAATTGATTGAATTCTTACCTGAATTCAATATTGCGAAATTGTATTCTAAACAAATTGACCATGAAAGATGCTTTATTTAAGAAGGTCAATTACTCTAAATAATTTACACTTGTTGGCTAACAATATAAAAAAAAGGGCACTAACATTCCATCAAATTCTGTGGTAGGCATGTGCATGGAGCAAGTAAATTAGTTAACAAATTTAACTTAAACTCTTAACTTCAATTGGGTCCATCATATATGAGAGCCTCCTTAGAGTGGTTGATCAGGCACGAAACACCTACAAAACATGCTACATTTACGGCTGCAGATCTTCTAACCTCCCAAGTCAAACTTGGAATTGGCACTAATGTATAGCCCTTAATAAGTGAGACATTGTTTGAATAAGTAGTAAATAGATAGACCTAACATGGGGCACACGTGCCACATTAAGGGACACCCCTTCCTCTTGTATTGTATGCATTATTGTACTGTAATCTACTAGTATTTTTCTTGTACTACGAGCTATCTCACGTGGTGCTGGTTCCAGGAATTTACGCAATTTATTGCAGAGTGAAGAAAATTATGGGGAGTAACAGTTTATGGAAAAACCCGAAGAACAGGATACTAGACAAACATGTTTAATAGGTTGTGACTATGAATAGGACTGAACTAAATGAATTGTGAAGAAGATCACCTACCCGTGGTCCATGTCCATGATTTATGACAGAAACTGTGTCCTGTATCAGAGAGTATTATATAGGGTAAAGGGCATTGCTCTTGGTGTTTGAACATGACACGATTGTCTTTAGGGTTCTTAGAAAGTTTGAGTGTGAATGTCATAATTAGCTTGCTCAACTTCTTAATTAATAGATAGGGATATTTTAAGAATCCTTCACAGCAAATCTCTTTCCTTTTCAAAACAACATAAAATATATATATACACTACAAGAAATTGGCGTATTATCGAAGGGCTTTTACGGAGAGTCTCTTGGCCTTCGGTAAAAGTGCGTTACCGACGGTCAGATAGATGATTACCGAAGGGGTGTGACCTTCGGAGGCTTGACCCATTAAATGAAGTGATTGAGGGTATACGTTTAGGTCGTCCCCAATTTTGTGAAACAGGAACCCCTATCCTACCTCTCTGTCGTCCCCTTCCCCTTGAGCTTCCCATTCTCTCCTTCTCCCTTCTATTTCGCTTACTCTTGTTCGATCGTGCTTCCATTTTGTCCCTCTCCCTCTCCTTGTTCGTTCTGTCCGGTGGCATTGGGTTCTTCGTGCCGTTGTCGATGTTGCGACAGGGATAGTGTATAGCTGAATTAAAAGTGAAAAAGGTACACCAACCAAGTAGCTTTTGTATTGGTTGCTACACCAATCAATCACCCAGAATATATAAATATATATGCATCACATTCTGCAGCAGCCCAACGCCCTGTTTTTTTTTCGTCCTTCGGTAATTACCGAAGGCTTTTGACCCTCGGTAATTACCGAAGGCTTTTGGCCCTCGGTAATTGCCGAAGGGCAAAAGCCCTCGGTAAATGTTAGCGACAAGGGATTTATCGAGGGCTCTTTGGCCGTCGATAAGCTTTCGATAATTACCTTTTACCGACGGTTTTGGGTTGTTTTCGAGGACTTCTGACCTTGGGTAATGCCCTTCTTTTTTGTAGTGATACAATCACTCAAATCTTTTTTCTTCTCCTCCTCAAATTTACATTCCATCACTGTATTTGTTGGTTCAGTGTCAGGAATGTTGGAATTGATTACTTATTACTGATTTCAGATATTAGGTAAAATGTTAATTACTTAGCTAAGTAATTTGTTAAAAAATATATTCTTTAGTAATCATGTTCTGGGAATTGGGATTAAGAGTCTGTCAGTGGATAAGTTTCCCAAAATAATGTTATTTAATATTAAATTTTCACACTAGTTAAATATATCTATTTCTTATCTGTATGATCAATTTTTATTGTAATTTTTTAAAATATTTGTTCGTTTTAATATACATAAATTATTTTTCTCTAGTTTATGGATTGGACTCAAAGTGTATAGAAACTTGTATTGGAGGTGAAATATAGGTTTCTATAGAGCACCCACTTCAGAAAGTTGTATGTATAGCAGAAATAATTAGTGAGTTTCTTTATAGGAGAAGTTCTTTTTATTGAATTATCTAAAATAAAAAATATTATTTCAAATTATAAAAGATATAAAATATAAAAAAAATCGTATTTAGCAATTCGCAAAAATATTATAAAAAAAGCTCTACTATATATGACATGTCAAAGACTCCTTTGGAACAGAGGAGTGATCCTTTACCAACTTTTAAAAATACATTCATTTCATAGCCGTAATTAAATGATAAAATATTAAATTTAGATATTAAATTCAAATATAAATTAGATTATTAAAAATACAATATTATTATAAAGCTGGTGTCTAATAATGTATTTTCAAAAACTGGTATCAAAGTATAATATTTAATTATTGCATTACCATTTTGCCCCCTAATGTGTATTTTAAAATAAATAAACAATATTTCTTCTAGAAATGTAAACAAATATGTCATATATACTTGTGAGTATATAATATTATGAATAACATTATATTAAATATGTAAATATTTACATGTAACACCCAATTTAATATGATTATTTTAATAATTATAGTATTATAATTGATGAAAAAACACAAACAGATTTAAGTACATAAGTTATATTTATAGTTTAAAAAAATAAATAAACTAAGATTTCAAAATATATAGGTAATCATTTATTAACTAGGAGGATTTATGAATACAAAAGTTTATATAACAAAGTACCAATTATTTTCTATCAACCTTGAGCATTTTCAATGTTACTCATCACTTCTACTTACACTATCATTTGCTCAAGTGTAATATAAGATGATAGCATGTGAACAAACCAAAATATAACAAATAACATGTAAACAAACCAAAATATAACAAATAACAGGATAAGTTAGAACAAATTTAATACATACTATTAGTTTTAAACACTAAATTTTAAAAATAGACATACATCTTTGCACATGGCATACATTACACTCAATCGTTAATATCTAAATAATATGATACATCCAAATGTCATCATGACTTTTCCATATAAAAATATGTATCTTATTCGACCTTTGAGTGATTAATATATTGGGTAGAATCTGAGATCCTGCACCTGCCATAGCATACCCCTATCTCTTAAGGACTATAGTTATATTATGGTTGGGTTACATCCCTTGTCAAAGAGTATGAGAGGGTAACTCTTATATCTATAAGATTTGATACTCGTTCCAAAATTACATATAAGAACATCATGCGACTCTCACAACTAAATATCTTTCTCTATGAGTTTAATATTAGTAGAGTGAGTATAGTCTCATTTCAACTTTGACGTCAATGGTAATCTTCATCCATCACCACACACAATATTATTCTCAACCTAGAGAAATCACTATGTTCTCATTCCACATCATTCATATCAAACCCTCAGTACAATTTTTAAATATTTCAAACTATACTCTACATTCCAAGCATATTCTTTTTTCCACGTATAAATCATCCATTATTAATTGATCAACACATATGCAACATTATAAAAGCTAAAATATGAAAATTCATCCATCACTCAGTGGGAACTCCCATGTATCATTGGAATTATATTCCATGAGGCATATAGCACAAGGCTTGCTGCGCCTAGCGCAAATCTCTCTAAAGCTCATTGTCAAGTGAGTGTCCAATAGTCTCAAGGTGACGCTCAGCGCCCTGATTGTTGGTGGTCACAAGGTGACGCTCAATGCCCTGATCGTTGGTGGTCACACTAACTTCAAATTTAAACTTAGCACTCAATGGTTTTGTGCTACCACACAACATCATATTAGTAAACAGATTCTATATAGGTTATTTCACATCTTCCTTAGTTCAAAATATCATGTTTTAGTTCAAAATAGACCTCGGATAAAGCAAATTGAATAATCCTATTATAACCAAATTAGTTCCATAGATAAAAATTTTCAACCAATCAAATCAGTTTAATATACAAAAATCTCAAATCCATACTCCCAATCTACACATATATCAAACCAACTAAGATAATTAAACTATCTTTCTTTGCTTGGTGTAGAAAAATTTGTCTCATTCCAGAGTTCTATTTCTCATAGGATATTTTAACTATGTTCTATTTGTCACATAATATTGTAACTATCTATACAAATATCATATTACAAATATAATGATATCATAAAAATCACAACTACACATATATTCACTTTAATTTATTTTGAGTCACATGTATAAACCCTGATTGTTACACTAAATAATCGATTATTTGCACAAAGACTCTCTAAACAGGAAAATGTCTAAGTGGTTTTTACATAAACAGAGTTATTCCTATACAATTAATTCTACAAAATGCTTTTAAAGAAACTACAACAAGAGTCTTCAGGTTCTTCATCTTGTAGCATCATCAAAACCATAATATCTTCAAGACACCAATGCTCCTCATTGGTAACAAAGAGAAGTTTTTTTGAGTCTTTACCAGGTGTGAAAGTTCCATTAGGTTACTCTTCTAATTCTAAAAGACTTGGATCCATGAAATATCTAAAATTACTTGGGTTAAAATCACATGATTCTCATGTATTGATGCAATAACTTCTACTAGTAGTCATTCGAGGCATATTTCTTAAGAATGTTAACCTCTTCCACCGTACTGTCGAGCTCCACAACAGCTCAAACAACCTCTTCCACAGCACGATCGAGCTCCATAACTACTCGATGGGCTCGTTCAACAGCTTCGTCATTCCTTCCATGAGTCGAGCATCCTAATGGCTATCCACCGATAGATTAACTCCTTAATATAGATTAAGATATGATTGGATTGTCATTAGGCCACCAAAAGGTAAATACTCATCTCAACTATTATATAAAAGTCTCAGGTATGACTTTAGAACATCAAGCACAATGTGCATCTTCTGCCAACCAAACAGTCACCTACTGACTTAAGCATCGGAGTGTCTTTTGTAAGTATCCTCCCACATGTTTTGGAGGAGTGGAATGAAGCATGGTCAAACTTCCCAATAGCTCGGCCAACCTCTTCAGTAAACCGTCTGGTCTACTATAGTCCTCAGCTAGCCTCCTGCACATCATGTCTGGTCTGCCACAATGCTCAGCCAACCTCTTTAGTAGCTTGTCCGGTTTGTTTTACAAATTCATTTACTAGTATCAACCTCAAATTTAGCTTAAGACCCCTACACCCAAAAACACTTTACAAACGTAGTTTTAAATTTTTAGATAAACTCAACCAGTTAAAAAAAAGTTATATAATTTTTAATAATTACTTTATCATATTTTTTAATTAATTTATCAACCTATGAGTAAAACTTTGCAACCTTTAAAATATTATAGTATTATTATTACTCTTTCTTAGGTCAGTACAATATTATAGTGAGAATTTAATACACAAAAGCACATAACTGTATTTATTATTTCAATTTTAATTTGCAAGCAAAAGCATCCCTAAGATCCTTGGGCTACGCCTCCAAGTTACTGAAAATATCATGCTCTTTTTTCTCTTATATAGTTTGCATCTCCAAAGCATTGTGGGTTGTGAGTTCGACAGATGTTGGTGTTGTTTGCTCATAGAGAAGTTCTCTAGAGAGAGGTGGTGCTTGTGGTGATTCTCCTGAGGTTGACCGCAAGAGTAGATGAATGAATACATAGTTGTGAGGCTCCTAACATTTTATCAAATTTTGAAATCCGATAAAGACTTAATTAAATTTCAAATTTCAATGAAAAACCAAATAAATTTCAAAATTTGAATAGAAAAATATTCAACAAATTTTAAAATTTGATTCTTCATCGAATTTCGAAACAATCAAATTTTGAAATTTGATTAGATCTTTGTCAAATTTTGAAATATTATAAAGTATTTAGTCAGATTTCAAAATTCGATTGAAAACACAATCAAATTTTAAAATTTGTTGAGTGTTTTTATCACGAATAACCATTTTAATAAAAAGTAGAGGTGCATCAAACCCTTATAGTTATAGGGTGAAATTAACAAGATTCTTTATGAAAAGGTCAAGGTTTTCCACGAAAAATGTTGACTTGAAGTTTTATGTGTTTAAATTAAAAATTGTTAATTATAAATAAATGTGTTACGGAAAAACGAAACTTGTAGAAGGAGAAAATGGTTCTATGTTCCATATATGTATCGGTACATTTTCAAGCTTCTAATTTCACCCACTTCGATGTTTCAGGAGCTCGACAAGTATCATGCCACTATTAATTATATCTTATCTTTTAAGCTCTCATGTCTTATTTCTTCAACCAAAATTATTGATACTAGCTGGAACATAAGATAGGACAAAACATAACATTTTAATTAAAAAAAGAAAAAAAAAAGTTAATGGGACAAAACTTTAAAATTTGTCTCTTCAAGTTGACTTTTCTTCTATTTTTTTTCTCCGGCCAGACAGAAGAATATTATTATACACTATTGTATTCTTTTCCCCCGATCCAGCTTATTGTAAAATAAAAAATGTGATGAGAAGATTAAAAAAATTAATATTATATAGTAGGATATGAAAAGAAACGGTGACCCAAAATAAAAGAAAAACAATTTTATATTAAACCGAAATTATTACTATTTGAAAATAGATTAGATTGTGTATCTAAATTACATTGTATGATAGTTTGGTTAAGATGAAATAGTCACACACTCAAAAACATTCAATAAATTATATAAAGACTGGTCGACTAGACAATGTAGATCAAATAATTATTTTTAAACAACATTAAGATAATTAAATTAAGTCAAAACACGATCATGTATATAGTTAGATTATGATTAGATCAATATTAATTTAAAACTCATTCCAAAATATATAAATACATGATTCCAAAATATATAAATACATGTTTGAAATGATAAGGTAGATTAGTTAAATTTATTACATAATTATTATTAAGTTTATAAAATCTTTACTAACTTTGATATCAAAATAACTTTTATAAGTAATCTCTCATGATCGAAACAAGTGAAAGACAAATAATAATATGAACAAATAATGGGACACAGAATTAGAAACACTTGTAACCTTGACCTCGTGACCGAAACACAAATAAGGTATTTTTCCTCCACACATTCCATAAGAATGGTTTATGTATTAAAAAAGTCGTATATGATATTAAATTTTATTGAGCTAATCACAGTTCCATTGCCACAGTTAGTGAAATAGGGAAATTCCATAATAATAAAAAAAGAAAAGAGCTTCTACGTCGTGTACAGTAATTGTCTGAGGTCAAAATGATTAGAAAATTGAACTTGTTGCTGCGAATGGATGTGAATGAGTAGAACCTTCTCACATGCTCATTTCTGTTCATTATGTTTTTGGAAAAGTTATTATGTATTTTTTAAAAATGATTTAATAATATTGGAATCACAAAAAACAGAACAGAAACTATAAAAAATAGTTTGAAAAACTCTTACAAGTAGCATTGAGAAACATAAATAGTGAGCCTCGTTTAAAATAAATGTGAATGAGAAATGCATGCCTCGGTAAAAGAAAATTTGGTAGTTGAGAAAAAATATTACAGCAAGAGAAAATAAATTGATGAGGAAAAGAAAGAGGATGTTAATGATATCTATCCTTTCCTAAATTCCCCCGAACTAATGTTCTACAAATGTGTAGGAATGTGGGGCATTTTGGATGGCTGCACTTGCAACTCAACTTCTCTGTTTGCAAGTCTGCTGTGAAAGAAAAGCATTCAGCACCAACGAACAATGGCCGAACCCCAAGTAAGACCGGCGCCGAAGCCGGCGGTCGCAATGGTCTGGCCTGCCTTAACCTTACCACTTCGAACTGCTTCGTCTAAAGCCAAGGGAATGGAAGCTGCACTTGTGTTTCCATAGTTAGCCAAATTTGATATCACCCGCTCTGAGGGGAGTTCTAACCGAGTCGCAACTGCATCAATGATCCTCTGGTTTGCCTGCACTTATTATCAAGTAAGCCACCCTAAGCCAATTTAACATCATCTTTCTCCAACATATTGTCTCATGCAATTTCCAAATAACTACATTCCAAATAAGAACACTCATAACATCCTTGAATTTTATTTTAAAATTATATATGTTTTTAGTTCCTCACCTTCTATGAAATTAGAATTTTTTCTCTCCAAAACTGATACATTTTGATATGAAACTTTAAAAATAAATAAATATACTCATTTTAACCCAATTAAATTTCTTTTAACGTGTTTCAAATGTGTTTTCCAATTTCCATTAAAATGGGAACCATTCAAATAAAATAAATAACTCAAATATTAGCATTAAACACATTTGAGACCAACCAAAATATATCGCCAAATTTCAATTTGGCATCAAACTTTAGTTGAATGGATTTGGAGAAATGTAATTGAATGAATTTGAGAGGATTTGAAGGTAAATTTTTTATTATTTATTTGAGTGGATTTTGGAAGTAAGGGTAGATTTGGAAGTAAATTTTTTTAATATGTCACATCAATCAAATTTTACACTAATTTTTACAAACTTTACTTCCAAATTTACTCTTACTTACTTTCAAAATTCATTCAAATAAACAACAAAATATTTAACTTCAAATCCTCTCAAATTCATTCAATCACTCTCCCTCAAATCCATTCAAGTGAACTGGAGCTTAAAGATTAAAAACATATTTTAACTTTTTATTTTATTGATCATTTCCGCGTACCTGATGGAGAACTAGCCAATCGATGCTAGATGCAGGCAGGCCAGCCTTTTCAAGGGCAGATTCAATTGACTGTGGTACACATCGCACGGCAAAGCGAAAGACCTCTTTGCCGTTCATTTGAATGCATGAATATGAGGATGACTTAGGAGGAAAGCCAAGCACAGAACCGTTTGAATCCAATGCATTATCTGACTCGTTTTCTCTAATGGCAGCATTCAAGTGCCTATACCAAGGAAGGGTTTGTGCTTAATTACATAGCTTAGAGGAAGAGAAAAAATCTTTTGAGTAATGAGAGAAGCACAAACCTCTGGCCATTGCCATCACTATGCAAATCAAAACCAAATAAACCATCTTCTTCAGCGTTGCAGCCCTGCAATGTAATGATGGACCAGAGTTAAGGCATCAATTTATATCCCTTAGCTATAAATGACTTCTTGATGAATAAAAAAGCATCAGTTCATTGTCCTTCTTAAAAGCAACAATAAAATCTGGAGAGGATTTAGGACATCAAACTTCTCTTCAGAAAATTATCTAATATTGTATTTGCAATTTTGAACTGTTGTTTCAATGATGAGGACAACAACTTGCTTATCTCCATCCTTTTAAATTTTAAAAAGATTCTAAAAACTAGCCTGTATCTCAAATATAGATAAGACAAACAATTTGCAATTTTGAACTGTTGTTTCAATGATGAGGACAACAATTTGCTTATCTTCTTAAATTTTAAAATGATTCTAAAAACTAGTCTTTATCTTAAATAAAGATAAGACAAACATAGCCAACAATGTTAAGTGTAATAACCAAGAAACAAGATCCAAATTTCTAAGTGACATTTGCCACAGCTTTCGAAAATGCCACGAAGATATACAATTACCTGTAATAGTACAGCACCAGCAGCATCCCCAAAAAGAATACAAGTCCCTCTGTCAGTCCAATCAACATATCGCGAAAGAGCGTCTGCTCCAATAACTAGAACATTATTAAATCCACCTCCTACATTCACACAATAAAGGGCAATGGTTATTTTCACCATATTTGGGAATTATTAAGCCAACAAAAATAACCAATTCATACCCCTAATGTGACAAGCAGCTGATATTAAACCCAACACAAATCCACTACATGCAGCTGTAATGTCATAAGACAATGGATTTGTTTTGCAGCCAAGTTGTTTTGAAATCTGCAAGTTGTAACGACAATAAAATTATAGGAGAGGTTCCATAAATGAAAAGAAGATACCCAATCTTGGAGAGACGAGACAATAATAAGCTATAATCATTTCCGTAACAATTTTGCAGCATCATAATTGCTCAAATATGCCACTAATCGGTTAACATGTGCCAATGTATACACACACATCGAAATTACGAACAAAAGGATAAAGATGACAGCAGAATGTAAAGAATTATTCTCAACACAATACATTTTAACTCCTACCTGTGGAGCACTACCAAAAAGATCCTCTGGCGTTGATGTGCACATCAATATTAGGTCAAGATCATCAGAGTCTACCTTTGCCATCTCAAGTGCTTTCCTAGCTGCCTCCACTGCTAAAGTTGTCAAGTTATCTTTGCCTGCAAGCACAGCAACAAGCAATAGAAGGCAAACATATCACCATTCTATAAAACTTCCAAAACTAACAAGTTTCGACAGGATTATCTTTTGAAAACAAGAATTGGGTTTCACTAGGCAAAAAAACAAACCGAAGCTTCACCCTCTTAAGATGCTAAACTTTGCGTTGCCAATTTATCATAAAGAGACTAAGTTGAGAGCAGCAAAGTGATCAAATAAAATTCTAACCACTGAACTGTACCTATCATCTGTTTATAGCAACTACACTACAATGAAAGATAGGTCTAATGCCATTGCAATCTGCACGTGACTAGCCTAAAGTGCATGTGGCGTAGTAATGGCATGAGACAAAATAACAGCACATTAAAGAAAACCTCTCAAGTCTCATCCCATCTTCATGTTTCGACAATTCAACCAACATTAGTAATGCCTAATAATAACAATAATGTAAAGATCCCCCAAGTACAAACAGTATCATACTTTCAGTTGTATGTAGTATCTCCTTTTCCCTTCCTCATCTAAGTGATCCAAACCAATCATTTTACTTCAAAACCACCTCTTTAATCAAAAGCAACTTGGATCCCAACCAAATACTTAAAGATGGCCACTTGGTTGCAATTAAACATGTTGTCTTCGTATTCAAAGAGAGCCCCAAAACGAGCTTCAGATTCTCAGAGGATTAAGGTCAAAAATTTTTGTGCCCCTTTTTGGTTACAATGTAGAAATTGTCATATGAGTAGATATTGGAGATCTCATATGAACTAATAATAAGGCTGAATTATAATATATAAGTTAGATGCAATTCTCAACTTATAAGTTGGTTTCGTGAGGCTCAATTACACATAAGCTCACTTACTAAGATGGTATTAGAGTTATTTAGGCTATCCTAGCCAAGTTCTTTTGGGTTATTATGGTGTTATCAAACACCTGGTAGATCACTCATAAATATTTAATCTCATGCTCAAGATTTGTATTCTTCAACATGAAAGGTGTGTTGAAGATCCAACATCAACTAGGAAGAAGGTTGAATTATAATATATAAGTGGAGTACAATTCTCACTTTACAAGCCAATTTTGTGAGATCGAGTTGGTGTAAACCCATTTACTAAGATTTTGTTTTAGTTTCCAACTGTATATGCCAAGCAGAAGCTTGTAGTAGTCCCTATGTGAACTAGTGGTTGAGAATAGATGGAAGTAAAAAAATTACGTAGTACAGACTATGTTATAGAGTGGATAGGGAGTCATATTTGTCCATCAAACACTGATTGGGATGATGGAAAGAACAGTGTTCATGAGAAAACAACAGAAAATTCAAGTCCCAATGATAAAAGACCATGCTACTGTTACACCCCAATGTAGGACATACGAAGTTCAAGAAAGGCTTGGTAGTGCTCCATTTTCTTATTTGGTACAAGGTTTAAACTTTGCAGACATAACAAGTGTGGAGAGGAGGGTTGTAAGGAAGCTCCAAAAAAAGAATTGAAATTTATTGATATTTGTCTCTACGTGTCATTATTGATATTTTTCTCTACCTGTCATGTCGGTTCAAGGCTTATATAATAGTTCAATACATCAAGTATCACCCGTTAAAGAAGGAACAGAATAACTGAATGCCTATCTAAAACAAAAATAACAAACTATGAATCATACAAAACTTAATCTCTATAACATGTGGGCTTGAGTATGGTTCTAGTGGATCTGTTTTCAACTTCAATCCCAACACTTCAGTAAATTGATATTGGCGACATTTGTCTGTCTATCAAGGGTGATTGATAATGAGCGTGATCAAGATGGGGAGTTCAGCTACAAAAGAGATTCGAAGAAGAAAGTATTCATTACATTGGAAAGTGACAGGAGAAGTACAGATCTTTTCAGCCACAAGCTCGGCAGAACAACTAGCATGAGAGAGACACACTGAGTTATGTGGCACCAAAATATGATGGGAGATATGTATAGTTTTGGAGTTTTAATTCTTATAATTGTGTGTTAAGGTCCACGTCATTGTGTTAGGTGGGAGACTAAAACATATTCTTGCATCACCCACAATACTAGAGAAAGCTAACTTAATAAGTTGGTATAAACATTGGGTTCGATCTGCAGCATTATAGAACTAGCACATGAACTTGAAAGAAGATTACAAGAAGGACCAAGCAAGCATGCTTATCAACTTGGAATTCACTTGCTTCCAGAGCTGCAGCCAGATATTGAGGATGTTGTTAGGATTATGAAGGAGGAGATGGACCTTCCATCATTTTCATTTTAGTTCTCCCCTTCTCCACCTTCCAAATATACAGCAAATCAGAGAGAAAAGATAAGGGCAAGGCAGAAAGATTTTATAATGATGAAGGTTTCTTCAAAAGTCCGTTGCTCATCATGTTAGATCAGGTATGATGATGCAATGTGGGACGGACCACTCAAATGTGTTTGCATTTGGTGCCTGAATACCCTTGTATTGTTAGATTTATGTTGAATGCATAACGGATAAGTTATTTGTGATTTTCTACAACAGACATTGCATTTAAATGATTTGGACTCAATTTTGCCACGGATTTCCTCAGAGTGGCTAAGCGCAGCTGAACTGTGTATATGACGGATACTGTCTAGCTTAACTGTTCATTGTGATGGATAAGGGGAAAAGATATCTTTGTTACTGTTACTTTTCAAGAGACTAAGTTATTTGGTAGGCTTCCCTCGACTTCTTGACAAAAATATGTTCTTACAGCTGTAGCTTTTCAGAGATGGACTGACCTTGTTTGTCTTCCATATTTAGAAGCATTTACTTTTGCTGTCATTTTTACTCTTGTCACAACATATGTTAGGTATCTGAGTAAGACACCTAATTAACCAGGATCACATTAATGAAAGAATGAATTTCTCTTATTAAAGGTAATAGAATTCTCTGAATAAACAAAAGTAAACAAGGATAATTGGGAGCATAACCTCCCTCATAGGAGCATAAACTCCTTCACTGTAACCGCCTATCAACAAACTCAATAATCAAAACATTAACCCTAACAATAGACTCTAGCTTTATTTATACTAATTATTCCCCACCCATCTTGTGCTAAATCTTTCCCTAGAATATTGTTCTAAATAAAATATTTCCCTAGAATATCGCTCTAAATATTTCCCTAGAATATATTTCCCTAGAATATCGCTCTAAATATTTCCCTAGAATATTACTCTAAATATACTAAATATTTCCCGCCTATCCTAGCTGCTACAACAGTTCAGATAGTAACTCTTCAACCGGTCGGCTAGGTTCCTCGCAGCTTCCCACCGTTCGGCTCAAGCTCTCACCGCCTTCAGCTGTTCGGCTCGACTCCTCACCGCTACCACCTTTCGGCTTGACCTCTCCCTGCCTTCCACCATTCAGCTTGACCTCTCTCTGCCTTCCACGGTTCAATGCCCTTCTTCTTCTCTCATATACCTTCCAACCCCTAACATTACATTCAATTACCTTATATCCTATCAATATAAGTATCCTATTTGCAAATTTTAGAAGCACTAGTTCATTGAATCAAGATTCTAAATCCCATGATCCACCAATGATTTAAACAATTCCTCTTGATGAGGCTGGAAGCCATGCATACTTTTTGTTATCTTTTGAAAAAATGGTATTTTCTATGAAAAAGGACTTTGAAATTAATTCAACCTAACAAAACCCATTTGTGAGGTGAAGTTTACACTCACTTATATATTATAATGTAATCATATCTCTATTCGATGTAAAATCTCCAACACATACCCTCCTTTTGAGTATTGAACTTCTCAACCATGAGACTAAACATATATGGGTGGTCTAATAATAGTCAGTAGCAAGTGACACAATAGATCAAACAAATCTCACTAGGATAGGTTTTGATACCATCTTGGAAAATGAATTTTAGATCTAATTCAATCCTTTCCCTGATATTAATGAGACAGTAAAACCAAACACAAACCAGATTTATTTAATTTACATCATGATCTTTTAAATATTCGGGAACCATATAACATCACACAAAGATCACGCCAACTTAAAAGCCCCCATGGAGATGGGGGACAACATGAAGGGTTGACTCCTTCCAAGTATTGTAATCAGCAAGGGTCCTCCCCATCCTCCAACTGCTTCCTTGCAACGATCAACCTCTTATGGTCTGGCAGGATGCCCTCCTTACCCTGAATTTTCACTTTCACATTGTGAATGGTGTCAGAGCTCTCCACCTCAAGGGTAATGGTCTTTTCCATAAGAGTCTTAAATGACAATCTACATTGCTCCCTTGAGATGAAGGACAAGATACTCCTTCGGAATCTTATAGTCAGCGAGGGTCTTCCCATCCTCAAGTTGGTCCCCAGTGAAGATCAACCTCTGCTGGTTTTGGGGAATAGCCTCCTTATTGTGGATCTTGGCCTTGACATTGTTTGGAAATTGAACTAAGTTATTGTGTTAACAAGATGGTACCCTATCAAGAAGTCCATTTTCTAGTTCTATTAAATTGGCAGTTTATGAAACTCTAAGTATAACAAGTGTTTATGAAATGCTAGTTGTGACAAGGCAAAAGAGTTGCACCAAATCACTTTGGATTTGATGATCATCAACCAACCAGACAAATATTCATTGCAGCAATGGTCTGTCTGATGTTAGGAATTCAACAACTAAGCTGGTTTTTAGCTAACAAACCATTCCAACACCTAATAAATGGTATGGAATTGGCTGACATTAAAAGTACCACGCGTTCATATTCGCGTAATAATGGACCACAGAAGTCACAATTTAAGACTAAAGCAAGCCACTATTGAAGCAGCAACATTACCTCCCCCGCCTCCAAAAGTGTTCTTGTTCTATTCCTAAGTAAAAGTATGAGTCACAACATCGCTGACACAGCTGTCTTTTCCATAGTTTTGCCTGCCATACGATTGAAGTATTGAAATCCCTAGGCTTCCCATTTCAATTCATTAGATCAAAAAACAAACAACTACAATAAAGTATTGGACACAGGTTGTTTAATGTACAAGCAAGCACACACCTTGCATACTTTCAATTACAAACAAACCAGGCAGTGTAATCTAATCAAATCCTAACCACAGTACCTACCTATCCGTTCATAGCACCAGAATGAAACATTGGACTAACCACTAACGCCATTGGCAATGACTAACCTGAAAGAACCCGTCGTCTACGAATCCCTGTTCGAACAGATATCCATTCATCCGAAGTATCAACAATTTGCGACATGTCATCGTTAGAAATCTCAAGAGCTGGCACAGCAGAGCCACATCCAACTAACTTGCACCCTTTGCTAACAAGCCTGCACACTTCAATTATACGAATGATAGAAAAAACAAACAAATGAATTATTGTGATCCCAAATAACAATAACAAACCTAGAACTAGAACCAACGTTTCAAAGTCACAACGGTGCTAGCCTCTCCAGATGGCAAAGAAAACCGAGTTGGGTGTGATTCAAAATCGAAACTTTAACAGAAATAGATCAAGCAGAGAGCAAAAAGCGACCTGGGTATCGAAGATTTGGAAGTAACACGATTTTCAGCTCCTTCGATATTTCCAACGCAAACAACTTTGGCGGAGAATCCAATGGCAGTAGCGAGTGGCCGAACCCTGACTCTGAAGTGGGGAACCGAAGGCGTGAAGAACCCAGATGCATTCGCCATTTACAAGAAGAAGAAGAAGAAGAAGAAGAAGAAGAAACAAGTATATGTGTGGAACAGCAACAAGGGAATATACGTAAATAAATGTGTTGAGATTATGGGTTTGTAGTATATAAATGAAGCGGTGGAGAAGAAGGAAGAAATGAATGCATCGCAGAGAGAGAGACGGGCCAACAATGATCTTCGGCAGCGAGCGATTAAGGATTCGATTTGAGGAAACTCCAATGTTGTTTCTCTATATTTGACGGTAACTCCAATGTTCTTATTCTCGTGTTGTCTGCCAATTTTATTTTCACATCAATAAATTCTCCTACGATCTTTTCATCAATTATATTATTATAATTATAATTATAATATCAGTGACAGTAAATTAAAAAAAAAATTGTCAACACAATTATTGTCCGATAGCAATCTGACTGAAATTTTTATGTTTATTTTACTAAGTATGATACTCATCAAATTTTTATAATTGTTTGATGGCTACATCGTAAGGTTATTATGAAATTATTTAATTTGGTTTTAGTTGAAAAATGTCTTTGACATAAGTAGATGATATTTACCCCCAACAAATGTATATATCTAAAAACAGTATTAAAGAAGTTCTGAAAATAAAAGAATATTTGTATTGGCATATTCTAAAGTAGTCGACCGGTATGCCGTTTAAAGTTGGAGATCGTGAAATTTATGTTGAGGCGAACCAACAACTAAGATCGCAACTAATTAAAGAAAATTAAAGTGACGGAATTATTGGTGTGTGAGGCTTTGAAATTAAAGTTTATTATATTATTAAGAAATTCAAACAGAACAAACAGTTGGTGAATTACAAGTTCTAGGAGATTAAAGATTGTTGAAAAACACAAAATTGATTTAAAGAGAATTAAACAGAATTATTTTATTTTAGATTTTTTTCTTAATCTTTCTTAAAAATAAAAATATAGTTATGCAGAGAAATTAATTAACAACTAGTGTGTATATATATATATATATAGTCTGTTTTTCAGTTGGTATATTTTAGCAGTTTTAATTAAAAATATCCTTATATACCATGGATTCTAAGTTTTAAGGTTAAGGGTATTTTAATAATTTTCATTCTCAAAACTAAAAAAAAAGAAACTCCCAAACCCTTACTCACCTCTCTCATTTTCTCTTTGATCTTTCTCTTTTTGTCTTATCTAATTTTATCCAATTTTCACAAGCATAAGGAATTGGTAATTGACATGGAAAAAATCACAAACACTCGTTGTTAAACAATTTCTTACAAAAAAAATGACTTTATAATGAGTTTTCATTTTATAATTTTTGTGGTATATAATTTTATCTAATTTTCACAATCATAATGACATCCGAAAGAATTGGTAATTGGTTCGGAGGGTTTTTTTAGAGATGATGATTCAATAGATGATGAAATTAGAGAGATTAGTGAAGATGGTGAAATTGAAGAGATCTTGAATGAACCTTTGTCTAAAGTGAATATGTCAATGACTCAACTCTTTACAAAGTCAAATTATTTAAAGGCAAGAGTTTCTGATTTTTTCAATTGGGACTAGAGTATGTTGGCAAAAATCACCTATGAAGTTTTGATGATGAACAGAGTTGCACAAGTCAAGACAAATTAAGGATTTATGTATTTTTTATAAAGCTTTTGTAATAATCTAAGTTGATGAAGTAGTGCTCACAAATGTATTAGGACTAATTATTGTAATTTACATTTAAATGCTGTTGAGATTCGTCAACATTCTGTTTTAATCGATTAAACCTAGTTTTAATCAATTAAAACCGAGGCTGGCCCTGAAAACCCAAGTGCCACTGGAATAATCGATTAAAGTGTATAATAATCGATTAGCTAATCGATTAATCCTGAGAATAATCGATTAACACTGACCGTTGGGGTTTTCAGATTTCAAAAACTAGCCGTTGTACTCATTTTAATCGATTAATACTTGTGTTAATCGATTAAATGCGTTAGATGGCCCGTTTTCGAAGAATGGAAGGGTATTAGGCTGAGTCTATAAATTGGCTCACTATTTCTCTCAAAAGAACTCTTCCCTTGTGCTCTAGTACTCTGAACTCTTTTGAGAACTCTGTGAATTTGCTGAAGCTAAGGAAACTCTTGTCTGCAAAGTCCTGAAGTGGTACTGCGGTGACGGAGGAATAGCTTGATCATCCTTGGTGTGTCTGAGGAAGTGTTTGGAAGAGAATCATCCTTCGTGAAGCATTCGAAGGAGGTGATCATCCTTTGTGAAGATTCAAAGGAGGTGTAAGTTCATCTCTTGTGGTTTCAAGAGAGGTGGTAATTTCTAAACTGTTACAAATTATTTTTCTGTGTGACTAATATTTGTAATTGTTTTGTGATAGTGAAAAAGGTTTATCTTGTTTGAGATAAGCGACTGGACGTAGGATCCTAGTGATCTGAACCAGGATAAAATACCTGTGCAATTTTTCTCTTTCCCTTACTCTCTTATTTACGTTTAATTATCTGCTTAGTAAGAAATTAAGAGAAAAATATTAAAAAGGCATAATAAAAGGATATAACCAATTCACCCCTCCTCTTGGTTTGTTATCACGCTAATAATTCCGCTGCAGCAATCCTAACAGAGTAGGGATGACAAACAAAAGGTGGAGTGAGAGAGATGAAAGAGAAAGGATTGAGAGGAATGAGAGTAACAGTTTGGTTTTTTTTTTTAAGTTTTAAGAATGAAAATTATTAAAATACCTTTAACTTTAAAACTTAAAATCCATGATATATAAAGGTATTTTTGTCTACTAAAATCCAGTACACATTGCTAAAATGTACTAACTGAAAAACATGCATACGCGTGTTAGGAAACCCGTGTATATATATATATATATATATATATATATATATATATATATATATATGAGTTTGATTGTAACGTAATTATGATACTTATAATATATTTATATTTATTAAAAATATGATAATAATTTTCTATTATATTTTTTAGTTTTATGACTATAGAAGAAAAAGTTTTAAATTATGAATTATAAAGTATATGCTATGTGAATATTGTTAGGCTTTATGCTATTTTGTTATTTTGTTATGTAATTAGTTTATATATAGAAGAGTCTATTTAACTTAATGAAAGATGGATTAATTTGTGAGTATAGTTTTTGTTGACTGTAAACTATGTTTTCATATTTAAATGTGTGTTGTTATGAATTTTTGTATAACTGTCATTGTTTGTTTTTATACATGTTCATTAATAATATTTATTGAAGTTGTCTTCATTTTTTTTTAGTCTTTTCGTTTATCCGTACATGTTATTTTGTGTTTATAGATCACCTAACTTCAAAATATCTTTGTTCATGAACTTCTATATTTATAATACCGAATAAAATATATTAGAGTTTTAGTTTTGATTTATTATGAATTTATATGTGGTTAGTCCTTAATCTTTTTCATGCATAAAATATTCATGGAAACTTTTAATTATGTTCAACACAATCAATTAAAAAGTTTACACGAAACAATAGTCTTAATTCTTGGTGCATGCATCAAAATGTGTGCTTGAAAGAAGAATATGACTTCTAAACGCTTTTCTCAAACAAAATGACATAGTAGACAAGTTTGTTTTGAAAATTTATGAGAAAAACTCATTTTCCAATACTCAATTCTCAAATGAAATTCCTTACAAGGTTGTGAAAGAAGAATTTATTTATGATTGTGATTGAATCAGATAAACCCTTTATAATCAAATTTTCCTATAATAAGTTGTTTAATAAGAATTGACTATTTAGACTTCATGTAAAGGATAATTAGTTTTTTTAAGGAACACATTGATGAGATGAACTCAATTCAGATTGAATTGATAGATAAATAGGAAGATAAAAATATATGTCTTCTCCTTTGTTTGAGAATTTATTTAACTTTTTTTAGTGTAAATAAAGATTACATTACTCTTGAGAAGAGAAATTCTTGTGTCTGTGATAAAAAACTTCAACATGAGATTGTTATAGGATTGGTGATGAAGTTGGTTCGTATAGATTAACAACGCTTATTCTTATCCAATAGCAGAAAAATAAGAAGATAAAGAAGGACAAAATCAATTCAAAGGGACATATACAATTAAGGTAAATAATTAGGTTAGTGGAAGAAAGATTTTCCCATAAAAAATGAGCAAAGTTTTTTTTTTTGGTTAATTTAGTGTCTTTTGAACATTGGTTGTACTTCACATATGTATCCAAAGAGGAATTGGTTTTAAACATATAAAGAGATGTTTGACAATAAATGTTTTGATGGAGAATGCTAATACTTAAAATTCATGGGCATTGATCTATTAAGATTTGTATCATATCCAGTGGAGGCCGAATGGTTAACATTCAACACCGTTCGATCCATCCACTCAGGTCAAAGATTGGGTCGCAATTGGGCCAGCGCTTAAGCTATTGTTGGGCCAACAGTCCAGCAGATGATAAAATAATCAAATAATATCTAATTAAAGATATTGATAAGCAGGTTATAAACAACCAACTAGATTTTCAAGTAATCTATTTATATTTTATTTTGTTTATATTTTATTGGGCTTGTATCAACTCATAATCCATGAAGTAAATTATAAATAGAAAGTCAGGGTCAAAAGCCAGGTACGTTTTCACTTACGTTCAACTCACCCTTCATAACACCCAAACATTCTCCTTCACTGAATACTCGACCAAGAGTCGAGGCTCTTTAAATCACACGCCTAACTTGAGCGTCGGAGTATCTTTTGCAGGTACCTCCCCCCAGAGCACGAAGGCAACCGATCGGTCAATACTGACGTGACCGATCGGCCAATACCGACGTGACCGATCGGCCCAGATGGAAGTCAATCGAACAACTCCGACAGAAGAAAGGCGAGCAGCTCAAGTGACCCATCAAAGGACGAGCGTTTGGTCTATATTGCAAGAGAGCGAGAGACAAAGTCATTCAGAAGCGGCAAAGTCACGTGTCTCGGTCCCACAAAAAATCTACCGAAACATTATGGCGTCCACCATGGGGTTGGTGGGCATCCCTTATAACCACAAGGAACCATACATGGATGTAGTATCACCATCAACGTCAACAAGCTTCTATAACTTTACATATAATTATTTCGATATAAATTCATTTTATTATTTAATCTATATGATTTAATTTAAATATCTTAATTCAATATTATAATATTGTTCAAAGATTTAATGACGCACTTACCACCTAGCCAAATTTGGCATCAAGTGTTTAATCATGCAACAGCTCGACCCTTCGGCCTCATTGGTTTTCAGTTGTCCGGCTTCAAAGTGCAGGTGACAGAACCATGCAAGAATTGAGAGGTAAAACCCCTCTAATTGAAGAAAAGACCGAGAGGTAAATCCCTCTCGCCAGAAAGTCAAAGTCAAAGACCGAGAGGTAAATCTCTCTCGTTGAAGACGAAGACCGAAGAGGTAAATCCCTCTCAGAAGTAAGCCATCACTAGCGCAACAAAACCCAGGGAACATTCTCCGAGAATCCCTGGTCCTATACGGCCTCACTCTCGTCCTAAACTGAGTGGTGGGGAACGTTCTAAATGAACGCTCACTCTCGTCCAAGCCGAACGGTAAAGCCCGTTCCCAAGGAAGAACTCCTAGGTCAAAGTCAAAGCAAAGAGGTAAAGTCTTCTCGCTAGGAAGTTCTCCAGGAACTCCTAGTGCAAAGCCGAACGGTAAAATTCGTTCCCTAGGAAGAATTCCTAGGTCAAAGTCAAAGACCGAGAAGAAAATCCCTCTCAGCCGAGAGGTAAATCCCTCTCATCAACAATCTAAAGTCAAAGATCGAGAGGTAAATCCCTCTCAGCCGAGAGGTAAATCCCTCTCGCCAACAATCTAAAGCTCAAAGCAAAGAGGTAAAGTCCTCTCAAAGCCGAACGGTAAAGCCTGTTCACTAGGAAACACTCCTAGCTCAAAGACCGAGTGGTAAATCCCTCTCGGTTCATGTTGAAGGCCGAGAGGTAAATCTCTCTCGGTTCATGTTGAAGGCCGAGAGGTAAATCCCTTTTGGTTCATGTTGAAGGGCGAGTGGTAAATCCCTCTCGGTTCATGCTTACATAGAAAGCGAGCTCCTCACTACAGGGAAAGCAGTCTCCCTCAAACTCATAAGTCCTATAGTTAGCCACGGCTAAAGCCGAACGTTTAACTCGAACTTGGGGGCATAATGTATCGTATCTAGTAGAGGCCGAACGGTTACCATTCAGCACCGTTCGGTCCATCCACTTAGGTCGAAGATTGGGCTGCAATTGGGCCAGCGCTTAAGTTATTATTGGGCTAACAGTCCATCAGATGATAAAATAATCAAAGAATATCTAATTAAATATCTAATTAAATATATTGATAAGCAGGTTATAAACAACCAACTGAATTTTCAGGTAATCTATTTATATCTTATTCTGTTTATATTTTATTGGGCTTGTATCAGCTCAGGATCCATGAGATAAATTAGAAATAGAAAGCCAAGGTAAAAAACCAGGTACGTTTTCACTTACGTTCAACTCACCCTTCATAACACCCAAACATTCTCCTTCACTGAATACTCGACCAAGAACCGAGGCTCTTTAAATCACACACATAACTTGAGTGTCAGAGTATCTTTTGTAGGTACCTCCCCCCCTGAGCATGAAGGCAACCGATCGCCAATACTAACGTGACCAATCGGCCCAGGCGAAAGTCAACCAAACGACTCAGACAGAAGAAAGGCGAGCAGCTCAGGTGACCCATCAAAGGACGAGAGTTCAGTCTATATTGTAGGAGAGCGAGCGGCAAAGTCATTCAGAAGCGGTAAAGTCACGTGTCTCGGTCCCACAAAAAATCTATCGAGATTCGAATGCAGGATAAAGTAGTAAGGAAATTATCAAATGTTCATCATATTTTATTATTGACAAAGAACCTTATTTTAATGGGTGTATTACATGCTAAAAGGTTCAAGTGCAATGTTAAAGTTGGCGATATGAGTGTTGGGGAAGAGGAATGTTGTGGTAATGCAAGAGAATAAGGTTAAGAATTCATATATCCTAAAAGGTTCCACTATGACAAATGTAATTATGATAGGTTTCACTTTGTTTGTCTTATCGTTTGTTTTTTATAATAATGTGTGGCATTTGTTTATGGATCACAAATGAATGGTAGTTTTGGGTGAGTGTACATTATTAATTAAGCATCATGTGAAAACTATATAATTTTTTGAGCAATGCTTTTGTGACAAAAACCTTAGAAAGTATTTTCCAAAGGCGATACAAAACATAAAGGTCACATTAAATTGTGTTCATTCTAATTACTAGAGTCCTTCAAAAGTTTCATCATTGGAAGGCATTAATTTTTTCTTTTTATCGATAGATTATGCATGGATGATTTGGATGTTAACAATGAAGTAGAAATTTGAAGATTATGTTTGTTTCAAACATTGGGATAATGTTATGCTTAATCAAATTCATAAAAGGGTTGAATGTTTGAGATCAAACAATGGTTCAAAATTATGCTATAAGGAGAGTGAAAATATTTGTAAAGATGACGTCATTGTAAGTCATTGCATGCCATACTCCACAATAGAATGAGATAACTGAAAAGATTTAACAAAACCTCATTTCAGGGAGCAAGGTATATGTTGTTTCATTCATGTTTGGATAAAAGGTACTAGATTGATATAATTATCAAGTAAATAATGCTAAGTTAAAGCATTATCCAACATATTATCATTCAAACAATTATAAGAAAGCTCAATTTTTAGAAGGAGGTTCTTATGGGCTTAAGTAGGGGGTATTAAAGTGAGTCAACTTGACTCATCATAGGTTGAACTAAAAATAAGTCACCTCAAGTCGACTCACTTTTTGATAAATCTGAAATCTTGTAATCCGGCTCAACCCACCATGTATTGGTAGGTCAGTGAGCTAACACACTTTCTTTTTCAGATTTTTCATATATTTATTATAGTACAATTAGATGGATTGACTCGATTCAATTTTGTATAATAGTACAATTAAAGTATTCACTTATTTCACCAAACATTATTATAAAGGTAATAGTTGAAAATTAAAGTATTAACATATGTGTTTCGGCAGGATTTAGAACCCTAATCCAAAACATTCCAAGTTGTCCATTCCGATGTCCAGTTGTGTTGTCTTCTCTCTTCTCCTTGTCCAAGTCGCGGGGAGGGTGTCTGCAAAAGACACTCCGACGCTCAAGTCAACGTAATAATCTTGTAATCTAAGATTTAGTTATCAGAACTCTAAATTTCCGTTCCAGTTAAGTTATCTGTCTCCTTTGCCAGAAATATATTTATAAATTATAATGAGCTTACCGTTGGGTCTGACTCATTAACCACCAATGAATGACTATTAATTGTCAATAAATGATAATTATTCTCATTAACTCCCCGACAGTTATTACTATTAATTACCTTAACGGCTGATTTAACTGATCGGTTCACTGATCTGAGAGGTATCATCGGTCGGACTAATTTTACCGATCGGTTCATTGACCTGCGAGGTATCGGTCGGGTTGATTTTACCGATCGGTCGGCTATGAGCCCATAGTAACAATATGTAATTTTGAAAACAAATAAATTAAACATCCAAAATATTAAAACATTATTGAACAATATTATAGTATTTTAAAATATCAAATTGTCAACCTACATAATTGGAAGTGGTAAATCATTATAATTAAAAACTTAAGAAAGAATGGTAAAAAAACTAATAAAAGATTGTTTTTAATAAGTTAGAGGTTAATCCACCTTTAATCAAACACAAACTTGTTTAATTTGTGAGTTAAGTGAGTCAGATTCAATTTGATCTACGTTAAAAAATATTGAATTTTTTCAATCTAACCCAATTCAAACCCAGCTCACATGTTTAAGTCTGGTTGATTTATGAGTTAAAACTTATTTTAATATCTTTATGCTTAAAAAAAACTTTTTTAACAACTTAAACACTCTATTTATCAAAGTCCATTGCATGAAATATTCAATTATTATAAAAGGCAAAATTTTATTTTCTCGGCATAAAATGTTTGATAATATATATGTTTGACATTATTCCTACATTGTTTTCTTTTCCATGAATATGCACAACTAAGTTTTATTTTTTCTATTCATTTATGATTGTTATTCTTCTTCTTTTATGCTTAAAGTGTTTGCTGTAAAATTGAATCTGTTTGTAACTTTATAATTTTAGATGTAATTAGAAAACTAAAAAAACCAAACAATTATTTTTATTCCTAAGATAGGATGAAAACATGTAATTATTGTTAAAACTCTTTTTTTTACAACTATCTTAATTACACAAATTCAAGATATTACTAGTATAATGGAAAGACTTAAATTCTTTCAATTAATGTATTAATGCTTCAATAATTTTTATGCGTTTATTTATTTTTGTACTTTAATTTTTTAATTCCACAAAATACATTTAAATAATACAAACGTCATACAAGTTTACATGTAAATGATTATATTTGTGTTTGACACTTTCTAAATCAAAACCCAAATAATTGTTTAATACATGTTTAGTAATAATATGAGTTAAACTATGTAAATTTGTTTAAACAATATATATTTAATTTTTTAACATTTTACTATCTCGCTTATAATTATGTTTCTAGTGGCTTTTGTACATAAATTGTACAATTCTAACATTTTATTGCACAAATGGACAAGTTTTAAAACAATTAAGATTTTGGAAAAGTTCGTACTATGTTGACACAACTTCATTGGAAAAAGTCCTATCAATTGAACACAATTTTGGCTGATCTTAGTAAAGTTGTGGTAATGAAACATGACTTTGGAGCTAGTTATTAATTGATTGGCTTGAATTTGCTCTTGATTTTTGGAAATTAAAGTCGTTGCAAGTGCCACACTTTTGAAGAGTTGTATTACTACCACTACCATTACAACCTTCAATGGAGTTAGCCTCATTGACTATTTTGTTTAAAACCTTTAGAGCTTTTCGAATCGCTAGATATAATTGTCTATTATGAGTTCATGGAGAAAAACCTCTTGATTGGTTGCATTGAGAACTTCTTATCTTTTGCTCTAATATCAATACACTCATTTCACATGCTCATCACTTTAGGCAATTTCATTGCTTTCTTTTACATATTTTCATGTTCTAATTTTCTTTACCTAGAAGAGCTAATAAGGAATGTTGGTGATGGTAACTCCAAAACTTTTCCTTTTTATTGTAAATTTTGGCTTCTATCATGAATATTGTCAATTCAATTACAACAAAAAATTATCTCCTCTAATGAGATTTTCCTAAGATGAAGTTTGATATAGAGGAGAAAGAGATCTTAAGGCAAGAAGTTGTTCCAAATGGAATATGTTTGTCAAGGAAATGCTTGTTCTAGAAAGAGAACAATTGATATTGTTGTAAAGCCAAACATTTATGTAGTTAATAAAGTGATATTTTAGTATAAGTGTATGAGTTTCAAACGATTTCGATCTAAAATACACAAACAATGAAATTGTGCTATAAACATACAATTTCAAGACAAAAATTGCACTCGAGTAATGTCAGACAAGTTCTTTATGACATTGAAGTTGTGTCAATCGGACTCTGTCAATAATCAGCTTCCAAAATTGTCACATTAGAACAATTTTAATTTTATAAAAATAAAAAACAAAATTAAATCAAACAATTAATTAACCAACATAAATGTTATATTTTTTTATCATAATTTCACTCGAATTAACATAGTTGTGTTTAGTTGATAAGACTTCTTCACGATGAATTCGTTCCATCATTACACAACTTTCTTAAATTTATAATTAAAAAAAATATTTATTTTTATAAGATATCATAATTCCACCGTTTATTAAAAAAAAAGTCATTTTCAACTCAATTTTTAACATTAATTTATTTTCATATCTATATTATTGAACCAATATAAATCTTTAAGTATTGAAAGAGTCTAATAAAAAAAATAAAAAAAATGAGAATCCATAAACTCATATCATTATAAACCCACACACTAACGTGATATCGATGCAATTTCATAATTGATCCCAAATATTTGTACTGCCACTTTAAAACTGAGCAATTGCTTTGCAGATAAAACTGAAACTGCATACATCTTGAAATAAATTCCGTTCATAGGAACTTTTAAGAGGAGAAAATATAAGCACAAAAATAAATTTGATTTTTCTATTACCTGAAATTATCTATTGTAACTTTTGCTCTTCTAGAATTTGAAAAGATGGTATTCAAATTGTTGTACTCAACGCTATTTCGGGGCAATTCTAAAAGTTGACTTTTTTCTACAATCAAACCATACTAGTCTAATTTTCAAAAGCACTCAAGCTTTAAAGTTGCAACGTCAAAATTTTCAAAATCAAATTCAACTAAAGTAAACACTTCTGTGTAAGTTACCGTTCACACACTTCAACTGTTGAAACTGCATGGTTGTGGGCCCACACTACAACACTTTACACGTTTACTTTTTTAACTTGAAAAACATTAGGCTTAGTCTTTTTCAATCAATTATTTATTTGTCTATTTAATCTCTTTATCAATAAAATATTTAATTCAGGTTTCCAAAATTTCAAAGAATGTGATAATTTTTAAGATTCAATAAAGTCTTCAATATTTAAAAATTAAATAACATGGTTTTTGTGATATTGCTGTAATTATTTATAGTACTTTATAAAATAACCTATTTTTGTTATGGGTATTTTGGGAAACTCTGAAACGTTCACTTGAACTTTTTTCTGAGTTCTCCCTCACACTCTGATTCTACTGTCCGTTGCCAAGCGCATGAGTGCGACAAGACAACATTTTTTGTACTAAAACGCAACACAAATGCAACACAAACACTCACCTTAGTTACTTGTCGCTTTTCTACACTTTGTGTTCTTTTGTCGCGTGCTACAAATTCTAGCGAGCACGAACGAGGCTGTTTCTGTGCTGCTTGTCTTCTGTTTTTTTTTTTTTCAGTTTGTTTGTGCAGGTGAAGATGGAAATGGAAGGTGCTGACGTAGCCGAAACGAGGACGAATCAAGGCGAACGGAGTTCGGAGAAGAAGAGTTTGAGAACGGAGGTTGATACTTCAGCACCCTTTGAATCGGTGAAAGATGCGGTCACAATGTTTGGGGGTATTGGTTACTGGAAACCCCTTCACAGTAAGATCAGTACATGTGTGCCTTCTCATTCAGAGGTACTCCCTCCCTCTCTCTCTGTCTGTCTGTCTCTCCCTCTCTCTCTCTCTAATTGAGTTGTGGCATTGCTACTTAGAGCACCGCACAAGCTGAAATGCTGCCATTTCTTTGTTTTGGTATGCCCCTCTCCCTTTTCAGTTGAAAAGGTAGTACCTTTTTTTATGGAATTTTGATGGGTGTCTCTGTTGTTTTACTTGTGTGGAGTGGGGGAAACTGGGGTTCTTTTGTTTTTTGTTTGCTGTTGTGGTAAGTTGTGATATGTTTGTATGGACCCATTTGTGCTGTTTCCTTAATGTTTGCTGTCGAAAAATTGGTTTTTTGTTGTGATTCTGGGTTGTTTCTCCTTGTTTCCTTTGGCTCGTGGGTTAAGATTAAGGAACTCTTTGAAGATTAAGGTTTCAAATTGTGGTCGCAGAGTCTATTTTTGTTGAGTTCTTGGTATTGCAGGAAATTGCAGCTACAGTTGTGGTTGTGGACTGGTTTTTTAAAATCTTGTTCAAGGTTTCAAAGATCTACAGACTCTTTCAAGGTTTAAAAAATGATTTGCAGCTGCAATTGTGGCACAATTTCAAGGCTTTTTGGGGTCTCCAGTTATAAATGGGGCCGCATTTGTTGTATTTGTTTTTAGTTTTCGGTAATGTCATGGATTGTGACAAAACCATGACTGTAGTTGCAATTTAGAACCTTGTACGGTTTAGTTTCAAGTGAGGAGAGGAACTGCAAAAATAAAAGCATCTTGTTTTGAGAAGAGAACTCTTAATTGGAAGGGAAGTATCCTCATTTTCCCTTACCTCTAAACCTTTGAAGCAAACAACAAATTTTATTCAAATCCCTCTCTCCTTCCTTGTTTTTATATCTGTGTTGTACGAGGATTGGATCTCATGAACTGTAGTTTAAGTCATTTATGGAGAATGCTGTTAAAATCTGAGGAAAAAAGAAAAAAAAAGGCTATCTTTGTATTAATTTCTTGATTGGTAAATTGGAATGAAACTATTGGTGTTTTAAGGAAAATATTTAAATACTACAGTAACCTGTGTTGATCTTTAACCCAAACCTATATTATGCCAATTACTAAATTGAAACTTTAATTGTGATCAGAGAACACCAAAAGCACTAAGGGATTTCTATCTACGTTTTGTCATTGGCATTATACTACTTTATCTGTTAATATTGGGTTTTTTCGTTAAATTTCCTTTTCAAGTATTTGGTTGAGTTAAATTTTCAAGTATCTCACCTATCCCCATCTTTGTTAGCAGCAGCACTCAGCAGAGCTCAGCACTGAAACACTGGAGGAGCAGGCTTCAGGATTGGAGAAAGAACTGATCTTGAAAGAAAGAGAAACCCTTGATGTGTTGAAAGAATTGGAAAGTACCAAAAAGCTTGTTGAAGAATTGAAATCAAAGATACGGAAGGAACAGTCTGAAGTGAACTTGAATCTTCAGCTTGGCGAATGTGATAGAAAATCAGTTGTTGAAGAGAATGAAGAAAAGGAAAACCAGATGAGTCAATTGAATGTTCTTCAACCTTCCAGACAAGGTTTTGCTTCCCATCTTCCATCTGTGCCGGGTTTAATATTACAGGAATTGAAGCAGGCCAAGTTGAATTTAACCAGAACTACTGTTGATCTCGCTGATGTCCGAACTTCTGTAGATTCGCTCAATAAGAAGTTAGAGAAGGAAAGAATCTCACTTGAGAAAACACGTGAGAGGTTAGCTCAAAATACTTCAAAAATATCTTCTCTTGAGGAAGAGCTAAACCATACCAGATTAAGGCTGCAAATAGCAAAAGGGGCTGAAATTAAAGATGCTTTAGATGATCCTTCGGTTATTACTAGAGAGCTCCAGCGATTGAGTTCTGAGGCCGAGAATTTCAAAATAATGGGAGAATCTGCAAAAGCAGAAGTTCTGAGAACCATGTCCGAGATTGAACAGACAAAAACCATGATAAGAACTGCTGAAATCAGATTGGTTGCAGCCAGAAAAATGAAAGAAGCTGCTAGAGCTGCAGAAGCTTTTGCCCTTGTAGAAATTAACGCATTATCTAATCATGAAAATGAGAGTTTACCTGGAAATCAGATTACTCTTTCATTTGAAGAGTATACCGCTCTGACATGCAAAGCCCATGATGCAGAGGAACAATCTAGGAAGAGAGTTGCAAATGCAATGCTTGAAGTTGATGAAACAAATTTGTCAAACATGGACATTTTGAAAAGGGTAGAAGAAGCTACAGAGGAAGTTAAAACCAGCAAGAAGGCCCTTGAAGAAGCTCTGGAAAGGGTAGAAGCTGCAAATAGAGACAAGGTAGAGGTTGAAGAGGCTTTAAGGAATTGGCGCTCGGAGGGTCACAAAAGACGTTCTATACAAAACCCCACCAAGTTCAAAACCTCTTGTTCCTCTCATCATTGGAGAGATCCTCGGTTACTAGATGTTAATGGATTAAATCTGGTAAATGATGAAGCAAAGCCCGTTCTAAAGTCAACCCTATCAATAGGACAAATACTTAGCAGAAAGCTGCTTCAACCACAAGAGTGTGAAGCTGGAGAAAGAATCTCAATGAAACAGAATGTGTCTCTGGGTCAGATGCTTGGTAAACAAAACATTGATCCACCAATTGACAGACAAATTGAGAAAGGAACTAGCCGTAAGCTGTTTTCTACCAAGAGAAATAAATTTGGATTTGCACGTTTCTCTCATATTTTGTCAAAACAGCAGAAGAATAAGAAGAAGCCAACCCTGAATTTGAGGTGATGCATTGTTTGAACTATTTGCTCAATCTAGCAGTTCCAAAAGCTAGACTATAGTTGCATCTTTTTTTATCAGTGCTTGTCTGATTCTGTTGTTATTATGGTTGCTTGTATTTTAACAGTGTTTTTTTAAGGTTGCTATCCTTCTTGTATAATGTATATTGACTTATTATGCTAGTTGTAGAGATGATTCGTATATGAATTCATAACCTCTTCAATCGTGGTGTTGTAATTTTTCATTTGCCTAATGTTCTTTTGCTGCTATAATTTGTACACAGTTCTATGAAAAGCTAGAGTAAGAAGAATATGAAGCATTTGATTGAAAACGAAATGAGATCAAAGATTGTGAAATGCATGATGAAAAACTAATGTATACGTGAGTCTAGCAGAAAACTTTCATGTCTTAATTAAAAGTTTTTTATAAATTTAGGAACTTTTTCCTTATTAAATTTTTGGTGGACTTTTCTGGTCGGAGCTGCACATTAGAAGTGGAAATTGGGCTCTTATAGAACTGAATTTCCGAAATGCTCAACAAACAAATCCATTTAAAGAGTTATTTTCCCACCGGACCCATTTTGATTTATTTTTTGAAAATGTATCCTTTGCTATTAAAATTGTTATAATTTTTATTTTAAGGTTTAATATCCAAATTTATTCGCAGTTTGGTTAATAAATCTCAATTTAATCACTCGTTAGAAAAGTGTTTGAAATGGATCTTTACTTGTAAATTTGTGAGTCAAACTAGTCTCTTTCGTTAAATATAACCAAACAGAGTTAATGGGATGATGATGTGACAGTAGTTAGTGGTTACGTGTGAAAATATAATTGTGTGCGTGCTTACGTGTTGCTTAATTAGAGAAGAAAGAGTTTTGGTGTATAGGCCCAAAGTTCCTTTAGATTAGAAACTAGGGTTTCTTCTTTTTTCTCTCTTGAGACAAAGTTTAGAGTCTCTTCTTCACTCCCAACCGTGGCAGCCCTGCCTTCCATCAGCCCAACACCGCCGCACATCCCACTGGTCGGCCAAGACTGTCGCCGGTGACACCGATCGTTGTCAGAGTCACCGCCGACCACCGCGCCAACCTCTCTTCTCCTACCTCTCTTCACGTGCTAGAGAAGTAATCTCGCCGCTCCACGCTGCGCCCTCACTGCCGTGCCTCCCACCATTCTCCGCTACCAAAGTAGTCGCCGCAACTACATCAAACAAGGTCGTCGTCGTTGACAACGCTTGTTGCGGCCAGGGGAACCATCAGTGTTACCCTTTCTTTTCTTCCAAACGTTAGGGTTTCTTTCCTCCTTTTCAACTTTGCAACAGTGATGGAGACGCCACTGTTGTCCGCTCCTGTCGAGTTCATCGCTGCTGCCATTGGAGACTAAGCCCCTAGTCGCCGCCCACACCTCCACCGAGCTTGGTTGGGGTTTTTCTTGTTCTCAAATTCCAAGGCATCAGGGCATGGTTGGCCACGCCACTAGCTTCTTCTCCGAGTCCTCTCAAGAAAACGGTGTCGACGTCGTTCATTTTGCGCTTGTTGGGGACTTGAACGACGTCGTTCTGCAACGCGTCGAATCTTGAGGATCGGCAATTGAGGTCGACGTTGACGCAGCGAAGTAACCGTTGGGTGCCCCATTTCAAACAAGGCAACAAAAAGTTGTGCAGTGGTTTCGATCTTTCGGGTCTTGTGGCCATCGACGAAACACTGATCACCCTAAAGAAAAAACTGAACTTTTTTATTCCTCGTCGAGTTTTTCTTCTTCGTGTGTACCTGTGTGTCTGTGAAGTTTTATGGGATTCTTTTTTGTGTTTCAAGCTATTTTTTGGGAGGCTTGAGGAAGGAATGAATGGTGGGGTTGACTTTGAATTGAATTTGCAGAGAGAATGAAGGTTTGAATGATTTGAGAATTGAGGATTGAAGATGGAGAATGAGTTGGTTGGGATTGTTAATATGTTTTTAGTGTGTTATGTTTTTGGTTGAAAGCAGGGGAAATAGGAGAAAAGTATGATAAGAAGGATGACAATGGACATTCGATAAAGGTGAAGATGGTGAAAAGGTGTTGGTAGTAGTTGTGAGTGGCAAGATGGTTATGGCTGTTGGGATAAACTTAAATTTTAGGGTTTTATTAATAATTTTGTTTAAATATTATTTTATTAGTTTCTCGGTATAGTAATATTTAGTTTGATTTGATAGAGATAAAATAGAGATAAGTAGTTATGATTTTCGATTTATCTAGGTACAATATTATTTTATGATAGATTAAGCAGATTTTATTTTTAAGATAGTTGATATTTTATTTTTATTCCTTGTAGTATTGTAAGTGTTATGACTATTTAAAGCCCTTCAATTATAATGAATAATAAGACTCAATTTCATGAAAATATTTGAGTGTGTGTATCGTGAGATTTTCCCAACAGTGGTATCAGAGCTTTATGCTCCGAGTACTGAGAGAGAGAAAAAGAGAGAGAGGAGAGAGAAAAAGTGAGTGCTTGATTTTTTTATGAGAGATGGCAAAGGTATTCAATGGGATGAGTGTGCCACAATTGTCGGAAAATACCAATTACGACAATTGGTCTTTGCAGATGAAGGTTCTTCTTGGATCCCAAGATGTATGGGACATAATGGAGGACGAGTACACTGAACCCGCGAATGATGAGCATCAGACAATGAACCAGATTGCTGCATTGAAAAAGACACGAGTGAAAGACAGATCAACTTTGTACTTTATGTATAATGCAGTGGATGAATCTGGATTCGAGAAAATAGCTAATGCAAAGTCAACAAAAGAAGCATGGGAAATTCTGAAGGTGGCATACAAAGGAGATACTCGCGTGATGCAGGTTTGAGTACAAGCTCTCAAAAGAGAGTTTGAACATATGGAGATGAATGAAAATGAGGGAGTTGCCGATTTTATAGCTCGAGTGCAAAAGATGGCCAACCAACTCAGAATGAATGGAGAAGAGGTTCCTCTTAATCGGGTTGGGGAAAAGATCTTGAGAAATTTGACGGATGATTTTGAAAGTATCGTGGTCACTATTGAACATACAAAGGATTTGTCAACTCTCACAGTGGAGGAGTTAGTTGGGTCATTAAAAACCCACGAATTGAGGAAGAAAAAGAAAAAAAGAGGGAACCCAACAATCAATTACTACGGGTACAGTTTGACTCGAATAAATCTCGGATTACTCAGAGCCGAGGTCTTGGTGGCAGAGGACGAGGTGGACGTGGCCGAGGTAATGATAATGAAGATCAATCCGGTCAGCAGAATTGGCATGACTGAGGACAAGGAAAAGGTCAAGGAGATCAATCAAGAGTGAAGTGTTTTAAGTGTGGCAAGTACGACCACTATGCAAATGAGTGTAGGTCAACAAAGTGCTACAACTGTGGCAAGTTTAGTCATATTGCAAAGTATTGCAAGACCGAGATAAAAGGGGAGACGAATCTCATTAGTGAAGATGTTGAAGAAGAGTGTGGAATCCTATTGATTGCAAAGAGCTCGAATGCAATGGAAATGGAGAGCCCAATCCCAACAATGGATGAAGTGATCTTAGTAAAGAATGCAACAATTGTGGAGAAGGAAAACCTGGAGAAAGAACTCAAACAAAAGGATGAAGAGCTTCAGCGGATAGGAAGACTTCTAGAGGAAGCTAATGAAATTATGAATAAACAGATGGTTGAGCTTGAGGAGTTGAAGAAGGTGACTCTTGAAAAGGAAGAGGAAGTATCTAGTGTTCTTGAACCAGACAAGCAGGAAAATGAAGATGTTCAGAATAATCCGATGAAGAAGTCGGCAGAGATGGTTGAGAAATCGCCTAAGGTCAGGAACGAGTTGGTTAAGGTTATTGAGAAGTCGGGCATAACAAAGTCAGTCAAAGCATTAAAGAGGTCAACCAAGGTAAAAGATAGGAGGGCAATAAGGAAAAAGAAGAACTCAAATTTGATTGAAAGGAAGTAAACCCGGAGTAGGATGATGCACATGGAAAGTCGAAAGAAGGAAGAAAGAATTTAAGTTTATCGAGGAATTGGTTGGGATAAACTTAAATTTTAGGGTTTTATTAATAATTTTGTTTAAATATTATTTTATTAGTTTCTCGGTATAGTAATATTTAGTTTGATTTGATATAGATAAAACAAGGATAAGTGGTTATGATTTTCGGTTTATCTAGGTACAAATATTATTTTATGATAGATTAAGCAGATTTTATTTTTAAGATAATTGATATTTTATTTTTATTGCTCGTAATATTGTAAGTGTTATGGCTATTTAAAGCCCTTCAATTATAATGAATAATAAGACTCAATTTCAGAAAAATATTTGAGTGTGTATCATGAGATTTTCCCAACAATGGCGATGGTTGAATATGAGTTGCTATCTTGATTGAGAATAGAGAAATTGATTTTAAAAAACCCAATTTCTTAATGAAACCCGTTGTGATACAGATAGTATATATATATATATATATATATATATATATATATATATATATATATATATATATATATATATATATATATATATATATATATATATATATATATATATATATATATATATATATATATATATATATATATATATATATATATATATATATATATATATATATAAATTAAACTCTTTTTTTAGTAGATATATTTTAGTAAAGTGTAGAACTTTAAACACAAAGATATTTTAATAATTCTTATTTTTAATTTAAAATAAAAAGATAAAAAAAAATCAGAAATATTTATTTAATCCTAGCTCACATTCCTCACTTGTCTAATTTGTTTCTCTCTCATCTCCATCATCTTTCTCATCCACACACAACAACTCGCGACACCGCAATTTGTTTTGTTCGTTTATTTCTTTGTCTCTTTAATAACAAAATAATTGTAACAAAATAATTGATGATGTTGATGTTGATTTTTGATTGGAGGGTGGTGTTTTTTTTCCCTTCTGGTTGTTATTAAATTTCATTTTTGAATTTTAGAAGCAGCTTCAAGGAGGTTTGATACTTTGACTATTACGTTACCTTCCTTGTTTGTGACTTCCTTTACTAGCTTTGCTTAACATTTGAATGACGAAACAATTTATATGCTTTGAGTTAAAATACGTTGATTTGCAAGGTGAAGAATCATAACCTGTGAAAAATCATTACTCTTGTTTATTTTATTTTACTATATTTTTAGGTTGGATTTTTCTCTAAATTTTCACAAGCATAATGACATATGAAGGAATTAGTAATTAGCCTGGAGTGCTTTTTAGAGATGATGATTCAACATTCGAAGATGATATTAGAGAGGTTTGTGAAGATTGAAGAAACAGTGGGTAACAGATTGAGGCTACCATAGGATGACAGAGAAAAGGTTGAAGAGAGAGATGAAAGACAAAAGGATTGAGAGGAATGAAGGATGAGAGACATATGAATAAGAGTTTGGGAGATTTATTATTTTTTTAGTTTTGAAAATAAAATTATTCAAATATCCTCTTCTTAAAATTTAGTTATGTAAACATTTTTATATGGTTTTAAACAACTCAAAGTTACGAAGAGTGTTAAAAAAATTATTAATAACCAGTTCATATAATATAGTTAAGCAACCTTTGTGCCATTAGAGCTAATAATACAATTTGAACAACGTTTCTTATGTATTTGATATACTATACTAGGCTATAACCTTTTACATGGCCTTTAAAAAAATGAGATTGGATCAAACGGAAAGGGAGTAATGAGTAAATTACACTACACCAAACCCTTTCATCATGAAAAAGACAGATGAAAAAAAAAACATTTCAAAATTTGAATTAAAACATATTAGAATTGAAATTTTAAAGGGTTTGTAGTGAATGATGAAGTATTGACCTGTTTGGATTTTTTGCATAATAAATCTTAGTATGAAAATTTGAATTTTATTAATTTATAATTTGAATTTCATTAATAATTAAGTTAATTAAATATTTATTTAACTTTTAATAATTATCAAGTATATTTATTAAAAAAATTAATGTTAATATATCGATGTTAATTTTTTCTTTAATGGGCACACTTAACAATTGTTAAAAAAATTCAATTACTTTAAATATTAATAAATTTAAATAAAATTACTGAAATTAGAACATTTCTAGTTCTCTATTGTTTTTCCCTCGTGTCCAAACATTGACAATTAAGTGGAACCAACATTCAAACGTTAAAATTAACTAACAAAATTCAGCTATTTGTAATGGGTAACTGAGAAGGGTGTTTGTACATAAAAAATGACCAAGTTTGGTAGATTTCTCATGTTTCATCCGTTTGTCCGATCTCACGATGTTTCCTTTCATTGTTTGAACAATAATTTAATATTTTCATACCATATTTTAACAATGAGTACTAAATATTTTTTAGAAATTAATTAAAATATATTAATGGTGGAGATTTTTTTCCACTAATGTTGAATTATATACTATCAGACACAGTAATATTAATTTTCAGCGCATCTTAAAAGTTATATTAGAATAACTTTAATTTATTCAAAGTGTACAACTTAATACAGATAATACATAAAAATATATATAAAAAGCTAAGTTTTATTTTTTTTAAACGTTACCACATTAAATATATTTATTCTTATAAAAGATTTAAATAATTAAAAAAATATTTTTTACTCTTTCAGTTAAAAAATGATTAATTTCTTTTTTTTTCTTGGGCCATACATAGTACGTATACATTTAAATGCATGGCCAAGTAATACAACAGTTTGTTCTTTCTTCTCCACATATGAAGAAAAATCTTGCCTTTTAATATTTGATCTATGCTATATTAATTCAATCCAGAGTGTTTTCACACATTACCTTTGGTTTTGTCCATCAACATTGGATTCTAATAAACAATTGCAGGGACAAATTTTCTATTATTGAAAAAAATAAAGTGTATTTTCAAATAAAGAAAATATCAAAGTAGAAGGAAACCCCCACTACAAGTGATTGCGTAGGATTTAAGATTGATGATGTGTTTTTCTTTTTCACCTTTCGGTTATCTGGTAACAGTTTTAGACAGATTTTTATTTTTGCACATGAACATAGCAGATCACGTCCCTTCATTTTTTTCATCAGAGCTAGATTCCCTCCTTGATTATGGCAAATAAGGATGAAGTGAGGCACACATTCTTCTCCTTGGGGCTCCCCACACTGGAGTGTTTTTGTCGATTTTCAAGAAACTCATGCTCAATTAATATTGCTACCTACCAAGTGAAGATATCAAACTAATCAACCATTCATTGATGCACCAACCAACACGACACTCCAAGTTCCTTCAAGGAATCACTACCATTTTATTTCCATTCACTTGTTTTCAAATATAAGGTAACCTTTCTTCTCCTCATTCCTTGCTTGCTCTTTGCTTCTAAGGAAACCACTCTAAAAAGTAGTAATCTTTTTTCCCGTTTGTTACCACCCATTAATGACTAATCCTCAAAATTTTTCATTTCCCCCGTTAGTATTTTCTTTTCTATATCATATGATGCATTAACTATTGTCTGTTGTCAAGTTAATTGCTACTGCTTCAGTTTTCTATAACTGTGTTGGATGACAACATGATGCAGCCAGAATGTTTGTTTTTTGGTTCTTTTTATGTTTTGATCATTGGTTTTATGGCTTATCATTGCCGTCAAAGTATTCTCAACTGGGATATTTCTTTTATGGGGGGAGGATGAACTGAATTGCATGTTTTGTTGGTTTGATTATACCGACTTGATTAAGAGTTATGTTGTCTATGTAACTTCTGAAGTACATTCGGTGATTTAAGAGTTTCACCCAGAGGTTTTTGGTCTGAACTCTTGATGTGCCTTTTTCTTCTTCTGTGCGTGTAACTTTGTGCTAAACCCCAATATGATATGTATTTTTGCAAGTGTCAATGGTATTACATTTTGATATGCCCTTCAGTCAATGGTATTATATTTCGTTTCATAAATATTTGAAATATCATACCTTTGTGATTTAAAAATAATTCTTTTGCTATAGGAATCATGGAAGGAAGGATGGGACTCTTGTTTCTTGTTGTATTGGGTGCTGCTTGGGCTTGTGATGCAAGAGAAGTGGCCAACCTTGATCAAATGAAAATTTATACTGCAAACACTGGTACTTCTGGTTCACTAATTTCATTCTTGGCTTTCTTACTCTCAGTTTGACTGATGAGCTTCGATTTTATCAAAGGCCTTTTCCATTAGAAGCATTATTTTCAAACCTTTGGAACTTTGTTTTGAATAATTTTCTGTTAATATAGCTTTTAAATGAAAGTGTGGCATAAATGATCTTGTTGACCTAAATTCAAATGACAGAACCAAAAGCAAACCTTGATATGTGTTCACTTTGTGAGGAATATACTACCAAGGCACTTGAATATATAAAGCAAAACAAGACCGATCAAGAGATCATTGATACCCTGCACAACACATGCAGCCAGCTTCACTCTTTCAAGCAGAAGGTTGGCCATCTTTTCAAGCAGAGTAGTTGTTCTCAATTGCTGGGAAAATCAACTTTAGTTTCTCTCTGTGCTCTCTATAAACTTATTTGTTTCTTCTGTATTCACAGTGCATTGATTTGGTGGACTATTATACTCCTATTTTCCTCTCGGAAGTAGCTTCACTCAAGCCTAGAGAATTCTGCCACGAGATCAATATCTGCCAGCTCGTTGAACATGTTTCCTTGCAAGTTCAAGAAGATGCCTGTGGGTTTTGCGAAGAAACTGTTTCAACTCTGTTGGATAAGTTGAAAGATAGTGACACTAAGGTAAGTACTTTCATATTCCTGCTATGAAGTGTGGCACTGTGGTGTGAAATTTTAGTTCCTCTGTCCTGGTATGAGCAAACTTTTTCTATAGTTTCAAGTTTTTACAAGCTTTTCATCTATAATATGTAGATTTCTAAGGAACATGTAATATGTAGATTTCTACCATCTTTTTTCATTTCAGAGTCCTTTACTATCTTTACTTTGACCACTCCAATGTGGTGATCCTGGCACTACCCCTGCTTGGTTTAGATTATGATTTGTTGAATAAACTGCTAACCTTTTATTTCAAAATGTCAGCTAGAGATAATTGAGACATTACTGAAGTTGTGCAATTCAGTGGAGAAGTATTCAAATACGGTGAGCAAAATCTGACAAATTCCTCCATTTGTATTCAATCATATTAAGTTTCAATTTCGAACTTTTATCCTATTGGCCAAATTAGAAACTATCATGCATGTAAACCCAATAATTTCCTTGCAATAATAATAATAATAATATTTTCATGGACTTGCAACTTCTTTACCACCATCAATAATTGATTGTAGTGTGAAAATTTATTTCTTCAGATACCAGGGGAAGGATTTTTTGAACTAGGAATAGTGATTATAGTATCTGGAACTAGGAATAATGTCATTGTACATCATGTCATCATGAACTAGGCTAATGTGCATTCTAAGAATTTGCAGTGTTGTATATAAAGTGTGCACTAGAGCATACTTTTCCTAATCCCATTTTGAATGTGATTATTCATTTGTCTTCCAAATTGTTTGCAGTGCAAGAAATTGGTTTTTGATTATGGACCCTTGGTTTTTGACAATGCTGAGAAATTCCTTGAGAATGTAGATTTCTGCACTGTAATACATGCCTGCAAATCTTCAGCAGTAGCTAGCGAGCAAGCTTTTCTTTCAGACTCTTAATTATAGAAACAAAGCTCTACCAGGTTTATGGTTCCCTTTAAGATTTCCATATACAATGTAATAAGGAAGAGGGAGAGTACAATTTCGAAGCATTGTCCGTGTAAAGTTTTTAATACTAGTTTATCCTGTGTCAGCACATTATTAGAAAAAGTTGAAACTTACTGTGTAGTGGTTGTGGTACTCAAGCTTCGTTATTATTTGGAAAAATGTAATCTTATGTTTGTTCTTCAAAAGAAAATCTTTATATATATTAAGGTAGGTATGCTAAAATTCTGAATGTGAATGTAGCAGGTTAGAAAATTGATCTTTTATTCTGCAGTAGACACTTGTCAACAAATAATCTATCTGCTTTCATCCTGTTCCAAGTTCAGATCAATCAAATTTATCCAATGTGAAGTTGACATCGATCAAAATCTCCCTAGTCACAAAGCTTGATTAGTCACAGCAGTTGCAGCAACGTATTCTGTTTTTGTTGTGGGCTGAACACTAATTTTGTTTTTCGAGCTCCATCGAAAACACTAAAACCAATTATGAAATGGTGGTACGAAATATTTTTCATTTCATTGACCAAAACCTCTATTATATGGTCCCAAATAATCTTTATCCACCTGTTATTCTGGTCCCCTAATCTTTACGTGATAGAACTGTATATCATTAAATATTTTATATTATATTTAAAATATGGGTTACGTATATTTTTAGTTAAGTTTAACGTGAAATTGAAATTTGTTTATATTATAAATTTTTATATAATTTAATTTCTAAACTTTAAAAATAATTAAATATATTATTTTTAACTCAATTGTGTTAATTTTTTTATGTCTCAAATAATATTGTGTTTGAGTTGTTTAATGACGTTTTACATGAGATCAAATCTTAGCCTCAAATGATGTTTAAAGTATAAAAAAAATTTAAGTTTATTGAATTAAGAAAAAATATATCAAGGGACTAAAATATATCAAAGTTTAGAAACCAAAATATATCAAAGTTTAGAGACATACAAATTCCAATTTTACATCCAAATTTAGGGAAGTTGTAACTATATTTTTATTTTATTGTGAATGTTGTAATTGTGTATTTATTTAGTTGTGTGCATGTTTTTATTTTATGAAACTTGTGCATATTATATTGATGATATACATACACCAATATTTATGTATATGTGTTTGTATGTTTATTGATGAGTCGATTTGTTGAACATTGTTGCTAATTGACATTGTTTATAAATTGTTTCCTTTGCTTTTCCATATCATTGCAGGATAAAAGATTGAAACCCTTACAATATATGATACATGCGTTTGATTGAGAGTTTACATTTGGACTATAGTTTAATTGTGTTATATTTGTAGAATGACTTTTAAATTGAATTTTATGTTGCACCATGGTAGAAGGTTTATGAAGAATGAGGTTGGTCTATCGAAGTACACTAAGATAGGTGAGGGAGTTTTTTGTGTGAGAAAATTTGAATGAGAACTACATCCATTGATAACTATTGAAGGACTTTGGAGACATGTACTTTGTCATAGCAAGGAATAATATGGAAGGTGAATTATACTATTATGGATAATATTGATATTATTGTGCTCTTGTATAACTATCTAGAAAATTTAGGAAGAGAGATCAATTACTTTGATCATAAACCTGATCCAACATTAGAATTTTATGGTGGAGCTAGTGATGGTGAATCTCATTTTTCAAATATTTTAGAAATAAATAGTAAAGAAGAACAAAATGGTCCACAACTTACTAAGAAGCAAGAAAAAGATGGTCATTATTAGAAAGTGGGGTTTTAAGTCTAACTCAATCCCACAAACCCGGCTTGTAAGGTGAAGTTTGCACCCCTCTTATATATTATAAATTGGTTTTATCTCTAGTTGATGTGGGACTTTCAACACACCCCCTTCACGCCGAGGTATAGACATCTCGTGCGTGATACTAGAAATTAATGGGAAGTCCGATAGCGGTCCGACAACGGGTGAAAATAGAAATGTCCAACAAACAACAAATATCGTTAAGATAGGCTCTAACCATGGCTTTGATACCATGTTAGAAGTGGATTTGAAGCCTAACTCAACCCCACAAAATCGACTTGGCTATAGGTTTTAGGTTCACTAACTTGGGAAAGATTAAGGACATATGATTTATGAAGAGATGATAATGCATTATAAGAGAGATATGAAGAGATAGGATATAAGGTACCTATGGATGACTGAGTGGCGGAAGAAGTAGATAACATGTTGCAATGATAGTCCTGCAGATAAGATTGTTTATGTTTTGGCATGGTTGATTTCCTTTGTGGAGTAGTAGTGGTAGGTTCAACATAAACAGGTTGAGAAGAAAAAATAACAGGGTCTGGAACAATAGAAAGAGGAGATGTAGGTGGTAAAAAGGGTTGATCAGTAACTTATGAGAAAAGATATGATGGAGAGGAAATGATTTTGGTGACAAATCCAAGGAATTGTATTAAATAATTTTTTTTTATTTTTTGCGGGTATCCGCGTTTTTTAAACGGATACCCGACGAGTAACGGGTCGGGTTGCAGGTACGATTTTATCTGGCAGGTCGGGTTGCGGGTAGACACTACCCGTGCCCGACCAGACCGGTTGCCATCTCTGTTAGTAACAATAGTGACTTTTCCAATGTAAAGATTATCGTATAAAGGTACAAGTGAATTAGACTTAGTCAAAAGAAGTAAAATGTTATGATGAAGATAATTTAAAAAAAATAAGATTTGTTAATACACCTCTTTACTTAACTCTAATGCAACAAAGTATATTTGAGAAAGTAAAAAGAAGAAAATAAAATGATTTTTGGACTTCTATATTATAGGGAGATTTAGATAGATAAAAAGGTATGTGGTTCAAAATTTTAACCAAAATTTGAATATCAATCTTAATATTCACATTCACACGGAAAAGGTTCTAACAATTAACATGCACAATATATTGTTATAATTTTAATTTAAGTATTTATGTTGTTCATTGTTAGTTTATCTTCCTAAAATGTGCTCCTATTTGCTACAAAATATGAAAATATCAGATTTTTGTGATGTTTGGCTAACCATGGAAGCATATAACCAAACTATGAATTCTTTATTTAACTCATACACAATAAAAAAATAATGAGACAAAGTATTTGAAACAATGTAAATTGTTTGGAAGATAATACCGAAAATCAATTACGACAGAGTCTATGATTGATTTCTTTTTTTTTTTGTACTTTTAACAATATTATCACAATAACACTTTCGAATTCATGTATTTTGGTCTCCTACCAAGAACTTTGAGAATCATTAAGTTCACCAAAGTTATCCATAATATTCGTAGCTTAACATTACCATTACTCGTTATACATAAATTTAACTTTTGTTTTAAAAATCAAATTAGAGAAACTATAATCAGTAAATATTATGACAATTTCTACCATAGCTAAAACTACCAGCCCTCAAGCAAATAGAAATCATTATAGGAAAAAAGTTCTACTATGAAAGAGACACAAGACTTTAAAAAGAAAAGGACAAAGATTCAAAAAACAAGTCTTCAAAATCTTCAACTCAATGCGTTTGAAGTCTCAATACATAATACCTGACATGTATAAGTTACACAAGAATGAAAAATGTGTCTATGTGACGTACAATTGCGGAAATGAATTTCTATTAAGAATCTCATTCAAGTAAAAGCATATAAACAAGTGATTCAATGATCAATTTACAAGAAAAATTTATTCCAAAACCCATCAATTAACACCTTCCTCTTTCATCAACCAATTCAGGTATTTACTTAAATTTTATTTTCCTTCTTTTTCATCTTCACTTATTTGCACCAAACATGACATTAATGGGCATAGGCTGCCTACAAAAGGTTCTTGTATTATTAATCAACTAAAAATTATTTTAAAAATGTTAGAATATTTATTACTTTAAATATAAGTCGTTTCTTGATATCGATGATATATTTATTACTTATTTTAGTTTTTATTATAAAAGTAAAGTGAATGATGAAATGAATATGAAGGCTTATGGTTAGTAACAAGAGGAAGCAAGGCATAGAGATCCTAAGCACAGACCAGTAGAAAACATACTAAAAAGTAACACATTTGTTTGATTAAAACATTAAAAATTATGTATTAATTATATTCTCTTATTTATAGGACTGTTATGTAACATAGGTGAGTAACCTATATTCTATATATTCAAATTGAAAATAGAAAGTAAGAAAAAAAGGTTCCTGCATTACTTGAGAGTTAAGACTTTCCTTTGCACTTTTTCTGTTCATTTCGCTAGTCTTTGATTCTGAACCATTCCTTGCACCAACCACAAGGCAGTCCCAAGTTCCAGCAAGGAATCACTACTACCACCTTCTTTCCGTTATTCTGTTCATAGTTTCTTTTCACAGAAAAAAGTAATCTCTCTTCTCTCCATTCCTTGTTTAATTTGCTTCTTATGAAAACCACTCAGAAACATAGTCCCACATCGTTCTGATCAGTGGTTTATCAATGCTGGCAAAACTATTCTCCACCAGGATTTTCTTTTCTCGGGGGAGCATGAACTGAATTGCATGTTTTTTTGGCTTGATTATACCAAATTCAGAGTTGTGCCCTGTTACTTTTGAAGTACTGAGGTGATTCAAGAGTTTCACATCATAAAGATCTGTGGTCTGCTTCTGTGTGTTCATCTTTGTTCTGAAAACAAACATGATATTTATTCTTACTAGTGTCTGAGTAAATTATATATATCATGTGTGTTCACCTATGTAGTATCAAAATGGCATCTTGATATGTTTGTTCAGAAATGGTGTTCTAGGAATTATAATTAATTTCTATTTTTTTCCCTGATGAATGTTATCATTCTTGAAAAGAGCTTTGTTATAGGAACCATGGAGGGGAGAATGGCACTCTTGTTTCTTTTTGTATTGGCTGCTGCCTGGGCTTGTGATGCAAGAGAACTGGCTAAACGTGATCAATTGAGCAGTAATACAGCAAACTCTGGCACTTCTGAGAACTTTTTCACTAATTTCATCATTCATTTTCTTTGCTTTTTACTATTGTAGATGAAATTTTCAATCCCCCATTTTTAGTCTCTTGCTTTGGTGAACGTGAAAGTGGCAGGTTGCTTAAGCATAGATTATACCCACCAACACTTCAGACACTTGTAATTGTCAAAAAGTGTGATCACATTGAAATAAAGGGTTTATTTCAATGTAGGTTGATTGAGCATCATGTGCACATCTAAGAAACTGCTTTAAATGATTTTCTTTCAAAAGCAAAATGTGGCATAAATAATCTTGTTGACCTGTTTTCAAATTGCAGAGCTAAGCATAAAACCAGATGTGTGTGCACTTTGTGAGGAATACACTGCCAAGGCACTTGATTATCTAAATGAAAACAAGACTCGGCAAGAGATCATTGATATTCTCCACAACACTTGCCACCAGCTTCCCCCTTTTAATCAGAAGGTTGGTCATTTTCTGGATCTCTTGTGTTTTTGTTTTAGATGTTGTAGCTGTTAGTTGATGAAAAAATCAACTCTAATTTCCACTGTGGAATCACAATTTATCATATGCTATATGAATTCCTCTGTTTCTTCTGTATTACACAGTGCATTACTTTGGTGGACTATTATGCTCCTCTTTTCTTCTTAGAAATATCTTCAATTCAGCCTGAAGAGTTCTGCCACAAGATCCATATCTGTCATGTCATTTCATATATTTCCTCACAAGTTCAAGAAGATAGCTGCGGCTTTTTCAAAGATGCTGTTTCAACTCTATTGACTAAGTTGAAAGATAGTGATACCAAGGTATGTAATTTCATCTTTCTGCTACTAAAATAAAGTTTGGCACTGTGGTGTAAAATTTTAGTCCATCTGTCTCCTGATATGAGCAAACTTTTTCCATAGTTTCTAGTTGTACACGGTTTTCATCTACCACAAAACTTGATGGATGTTAAATGATTGCATGGAGATTTCACTGCAAATTATACTTTCTTTTGACTTAAAATATTCATAGTTGCAGCCATATCACAAGAATTTTGATTATAATGTTGGGTGCATCAGCATATGAATGGAAAAAAAGGAAAGAAATATAAAAATTATCTTTTGAATTTAGGATCAATAGTTTATATATTCAGTAATAAGTACAGAGATAGATACTAAAGGAAGGAGATTTGAGTTGAATGAGAGATAAGTATTTTGTACTAATTGTTAAATGAAATTAAATTTCAGATCACAGTTAAGTAATATATTTGAAAAGTAAATGCTTCATATATAAGATTCTAGAACAGCCATCCAGTAATTATTTTAAAAAATGTTCATGTAAAATACTTTCTTTTTAACAAACTGGATAAGATATACAGGTAAATTAAATTTTCTATAGTTTTGGTTCTCTCAGAGGTCTACTATCTTTACTTTCACCCCTTCTACTGTCATAAGCCTAGTAAAACTTCTGTTTAAATTTTCTTAACTAATGTATCATTCTGCTTCATTTAGATGAAGTTTTCTTGAATAAACTGGTAAACATTTAATTTAATATGTCAGCTAGATATAATTGAGACATCAGTGAAGGTGTGCAACTCAGTGGAGAAGTATGCAAATAAGGTGAGCAAAATCTGACTAATTCCTTCAGTTTCCTTAATTTGCATTCAATCATATGAAGTTTCAATTTCCAACTTTTATACTACTGACCAAATTAGATATTATCATGCTTGAACCCTAGTAGTGATTATAATATCTGGAATGAGCAAGTTATAGTGTACAATATGAACTAGGCCAATGTATGTTATATGCACAACTAAGAATTTTGCAGTGTTGTGTAGAAAGTACACAAGAACATAACTTTCCTAATCCCATTTTTGACTTTGGTTTTTATATATCTTCCAAATTGTTTGCAGTGCACAAGAATGGTTTTGGAGTATGGACCCTTGGTTTTTGACAGTGCAGAGAAATTCCTGGAAAACACAGATATGTGCACTGCAATCTATGCCCTTCAAATCTTTAACGATGGCTGGCCAACAAGCCTTTCTTCTTTAAGACTCTTATGGAAACAACGTTCTAACAGATTTGTGGTGTCTTCGTTGCAGAAGATTGCCAAATACATAACACCATATTGAGGAGAGATACATTGTCAGTGTAAAATTTTTAATACAGCATATCAAGTTGTGTCTGCATATCATTGAAAAATTCAAGACTTTCTATGTAGTGGTTGTGATACTCATGCATGTTTAATTATTTGACAATACATTTACAAGCAGTGATATATATCCAGATATTTTAATCACTGAGGAAACACTCATATATAAAATTCTGGCATTAAAAGTATAACATTAAATCTGTAAGAGTATATATATGCATCACAATTGCTGTAGCAAGTGAATGTGAATGTGGATACATGTATTTTTTTTTAAAATACAAGTACAAAGAGAGTTATTATAACATCCTATGCTGACCCTATCTACTTCATAATTCATTGTTTCTGTTCCAATTTATTTGCTCTGCCAGACAATCTACTTCAAAAATGCTTGTGGTGGAGACATTGCCATATTTCTAGGAGTTGGACAATATCATGAAAACAGAATCTATGTTTTATGTAATGTTCCTTTCCTAGAGAACCAGTAGTTTCTATTTGGAAGCAACACTGTGTTCTCTGGTTCTGCTTGCATAGGGTCCACAAGCGTGTGAATTTCACATGTTCTAGTGAAAAATTATAATGATATGGAATTCTATTTGGTGTATACTGTTTCTGTGGATTTGAATCTTTAAATTAAGTGACAATGACTGCTATAAAAATGAAAGAATATGTGAGAAAAAAAAATATTATATATGAAAGTTTGCTGTCTTTTGCCATGAATAAGATGAAAGTCATACCAATAGTGATTTATACAGTTAGATTAGAGTGTAAAGCATTTAATATTGTTAGGTAAGGAGCATTGTAATCAAAAAGAAAGAAAAAATAGAAGAGTATAAACTATTGTTTTAATTTGCAAAATTGTAAAATGTCTTCTTAAAAATTAGAAAAGTGTCAATTTATAAATTTTATAGTTAAGGAGAATGTTCATTCATAATTTATGTTTGAATTTGGTTGTGTGGAGTAGAGACATCCACTTCATCATCAAAGGCATGCCTCATATGTTGCACTGGCTAATAACATGAGACTGTCATTATTTCAATCCTTTGGTCTAGCTCAATGCTTATTACATATATGGCCCTCTCGGCTTGTGAATCCACAAATATTTCTAAAAGAGAAAAAAAAAATTTGAATTAAAAATGTTTTTTATGAATTAAAAGTTATATTGTGGAGAAGTTAAAACAAAATAACTTTTATAAGTTAATTTAAAGTTCAAATCATATTTCCATAAGTTATCATTTTACATGGATACTACTATATGGAATAGACAATCTACCAACATATAAACCCTTATTAGTGTAAAAATATATATTTTTTATATCACATTTGTTGAGTTATTGAGAAGAAACGGGTTGACATTTTTTAAATATTGAACCTTCATTATTCTTGTAAAAAATATTGAAACAACACTATACCTTCAATTGATAAAGAAAATAAATACTATATTTAATGAATAAATGACTAATGTAATATCACATTTCTAAGAACATATGAAGGACACAACATAACATATAAAGATGAAGCATATCATGAATTACCTATAACAATAATTCACTTACAATATCAATTTATACAAAATAACTTACATTATATTTGTATCAATTCACTTTTTCTAACGTGTCTTAAAATATTTAAAATATCAATTATAAATTAAAATTATTTAATAATTTTTATTGTATTATTATAATAACTTAATTGATGATATATTTTAATAACCTAATATTTTATTTATTTATTTATTTTTTATTATATTAATAATTATTCTCCAAAAACTGGCATGTGTTTAAGTGATGAATTATTAGTTAAATAATCATATCAATAATTGAATAAAACTGACACGTGTTTCTTTTTAAATTTATTTTGTTTAAAGAAAAAATTCAATAAATTTAACATGCATTATTTAATAGTAAAATTCAAGGAAATGAAGAAGTTTAAAAAAACTTATGTGTCAATCTTTATTCTCTTTCCATCCTATTAATTATGTTTTTTCTTTAAGAGAATTATAGAATGCTTATGTTAGTTTTACACGGTTGTTGATTGAGCCCTTTAATTTATAAATCTTGATAAACGACTAAAGATCAAAATAGAAATAAAAACTTTACAGAAAAATCAAGTAAAAAATATATTATAAAAAAATTAAAATGATTTGAGATAAAAATAAATAAATATTATCTATCAATACTTACGGGTTATTAATAAATGCAAGTGAGTGATAGAGAATAAAAATGTAATAATGTTTTTTATAAAGAACTAGATTAGAAGAAAAAAAATATTGAGAAAAATATATAAAACCCGCAAATTTATGAATGGACGAAAAAAAAAAATTATGCAAAAAATTAACATAAAATAGTTGTACTTGATCATATATGACCTTATTTATATAAAATAAACCATATCATGCCGATAGAAAAATGTTATATGTAAATTAAATGAGAGAGAAAAATAAATTGTTAAAGAAAAAACATTGCTAAAAACTATATTTTATAAAACACAACTTGAAGTAATGGCTCTCATCTCCGTCAGATTCATTAGCAATTTAAAATAGTCACAACACAATTGCCACTTTTTTTTTTTCTTTTTTCAAAGCCAACAAACTTTGAATTCAAAAGGATAAACCCAACGCCACTATCGTAGCATTTTTTTAATTATCACTGTTCTTTAAAAAGAAAATTATGGTAAGCTCATACAACTTTAGTAAAGCAATGAATAATTTACAACAAATAAATAATTAGCTGATTGAATAAAGAATTTAACTCTATATTATTTTAATAAAAAAATTGTACATGAATTAAAGTATACAAGCTCTAGCAAAATTTACTACAGATTTTAAAAATTACTTATTTTAAACATAACAAATCATCATTACTTTAAAGTTGACACTTTTGTTTGTCTCTATCTATGGATAAAGATGACTACGAAGCCTATTGTGATAGTCACTAATAGATATTTTCCAAAGTTAACCATTTTCTTATTCATTCCTTCTTCATACAACATGTGATTGAATTTTACTTAAATAATTGATCAATATGCTTCTATTGAAGTCAACGTTTATTCATTCTCAGAACATGCCATTGTGTTGATAGATAAGATTGAATGTTCTTTTGATATGACAAAAGATAATTACAATATTTAAATCCAATTGGTACATAAGAAAATCACGATATCTTATTCCTAACTCGGTTAATAACACTCTAAATTTTATCTTAGTTTTGTGATTATCCATTATCCACATCGTTTGATTTGTTAGCTTCTGATTGTGGATCATTATCAGTTGTCATTTATACTAACTCAACAATATATTTGTAACTTATAATATTTATACTCGTTATGTTAGAAAATAAATTTAAGCTCAATTTACTTTTATAAAATTACTTTATAAAATTAAAATTTTGTATATTATAAATTATATATTGTTATATATTTTTAGTTTTTTTATACTGTGAATATATATGTTCGATTATAAGTACATGATTGTTGGATCGTATTTATTGGTATTGTCCAATTAAGATGTAAAAAGAATGAAGATTTGTTCTTAAAAGAGAAATAAAGAAAATCGTTTTTGTTTTCAAATACAATATTAATAAGATGTTTCCAAGTCCATTAAATAACATCTTTAGGATCAATTACTATATCCGAGGTATTGTTTACTTTGGAGTATGTAACTTCGTCACAATTTGTTCCAAACAAGGACTAAGGGAGTTTTCGTTTCACAAACAATGCCAACGTTCTAAACTCAAGTTCATCAGTATAACATTTCTAGAATCAATCACCGCTGAAGTATTGTTCGTTTAACACCACATTTTAGGATGTCACGTCTAATTAATTAAGTTAAGAAAAAACTACTTTTGATACTATCACGAAATAGTAAAATTTTAAAAACTTTATTTCATTATTGTGAAAATAATTAAAATAATGTGAAAATAACAATTAATTCAATTATATCGTATAATGTTTAAAAAATCTAAATATAAACTCTATTACTTTCTCAAAGACATTTTTGAAAATTTCTATATTATTTTCCCACACATATATTTGCTCTATACAACACCAATATCAATTGTAACATCATTTGCTCCTTATAAAAATGATCATCCAAGATGGAAACCACAACCACAAAATGCAAGGGTGAGCTAACAGAAAATAATACAAGATTGTACACAATAATTGTATTCATCCACCCTATTCAGATATTCATCCCCAATCCATAAAGTTAACCACATTCTCATCGCACAAAAACACATTACCACAAACACCCGTGGTCTATCCCTTTGTACCTTAGCAGACCACATGTTCATCAAAACTGATCAGTTTGACTCATATGACACTCGACCTCATCCTCTTCCCACATCGCATGGTCAAAAAGAACTTCTTTCCACATCGCACGACCGAAAAAAATCTCTTTCCTACAAAAATTTGTCTTATCTTCACACATATACAATATGTCATCACTGAATTTACTAGGTACGGCGAGATGACCCCACAACAATCTATCTTATTCTCACACGCATACAATCGACAACAAGCAATACATTCATGTTCAAACATCACAACAACCAACCACACAACTCGACAATCATAACAAAAAGCCAAGTCAAACACGCATACAACATGACATCATATAAGAACAACACAAAATAAAACCCAAACAACAAGCAACAAGGCAAGAAAGAAAACAATAAAAAAAATCAAGAGAGTGAGCTTCCATTACAACATCATCAAAAATTGGTCACTAACATTCAAAATAATACCAAAAGAAACACCAAGTTTACTCAATTAATTATGTACATATACAAACAAGGCAATAAAGGAAAACAAAAAAACAACAAATCAAGAATGTAAGCTCTCCTTACCTAGGTTTCCTAGAATAAAAATGGCCTTCAACAGCACGTGAGCTCTCACAAACCTTCACTCAATCAAATTCTCACCCTCACCCCAAAGTGTGTATGATATTAATACACACCACACTTACACATAAAACAATTAATAAAAAAATAAATATAGATTAGGCACATATCAAGAATTAAAAACATTACTATCAATCTATAATAAAGAGTTCTAATCAACTATGTTACCCTTTGTATTTATAATAATTATCTTTTCTTATTTTAAATTCATAACTTATATTTTTTGGATATGTAATTTTTATGCATATTAAAATTTACTTTAAAATTTAGAGTTTCATCATTTTTTAATCTTAAAAGACTTTTTAAAAGATTAAAATACAAAAACATATTTAACTTTTCCTTCGTCTCATTCTTAAATAACATGAATTTATTGTTTCTATATTGAAACTTAAGCCCCATTGATGTATTGATGTATAAGGAAATTCAGATCGGAACAATTTATAAAGTACAATAATTTATTAAACTATAATATTATATTAAAAGGTCAATTTAAATTTTACTTAATAAAATAAACCGATTTATACATTATAAGTTAAAATTTATTTTTTCAATCATTAATTTCTCACAAATTATTATCATCTGATAAACTTTTTTGTTATATGAAAAGCCGTTTAATATAGAATAATTTAACAATTAAAGATAATGTTATAAATATGTTCCTTCATTGGTTTTAATAATATATATATATATATATATATATATATATATATATATATATATATATTTTAATAGATATACTAATAATTTAAAGTACCAGGCCAGGGATGTAAGTAAACGTCTGCTTTAATATAATTTTTTGACTGAATTGAATTAAAATTTAATTGAATTGGGTTTAATTATTTCTTCATTTAACATCCAATTCAATATAGTACTCATTATAACTAAATTGAGTAATTTACTAACACATTAAAGTAACATTATAAAAATAATTTAAAGTAAGTATTTTCAATAATTTTTTAATATTCATAAGATAACAACAATAATTGTAACACGTGCATAGCTAATATTTATAGGATAAAATTATTTTTTTACAATCAAGTTATGAAATTATATATATGTAAAATTTTCACCAACAAAGAGTATACAAAACATTTTCATCAATAAAGACTCAAATTGATAAAAAAAAAATATGTTATCTCGCGGATCTTATGTCTACGAAGTTTTATTATTAATCATATTAATTCTACGAAGTAAGAAGGAATATATTTTTTCTGGAAAGAATCATAACGAAGCAATATTTTGTATGTATTGAAAATTAATAAATAAATACGAGATAACGAAAATAATTATAATAAATATAATTTATTATTTAGAACATTAAATGGAAATGTCAATTTCTAATTAATTGGAATATTAATTTTGAAAGATACGCGTGGGTCACACTTCAACAGACAGCAACTCACGTCTGAACCACGTGGCAGTGTTATACGCAACGGGTATGTTCACATCACAATAACGTAATCCCAGAAACGTAACGTTTGCGCCATGTGGCACCTCGTGAACGGTCACTTCCGTGAATCACGATTCTGCGAAGCTTCATTGTTGATTTCATTTTCATAAATGAAAAACACTTCTAAAATATTTAAGTTTCTTCTAAAATATTTAATATTTCTTTTCAAAATAAAAATTAAAGTTGTATTCTCTTTTACGTTAACTATGAATAATGGATAGAGCTGGATATGGGGACCCACGCACTTAGGTTGTCATTCAAATAAATTTGAATTATAAAAATTATATTTACATAGTTGCATCTTAAACCTATTTTAACTTTTATACATACATATGTACATGAACTGTTTCACACTAAGCAAAAAATATATTTAAAAAATGGACGCATCATATATAATTTACATTCTATAATCAATTAAAAAAATTCAAATTAAAAATAAAAGTAACAAATTACATAACAAGATTTGAAATTATTTCAGGAGAAAATATCATTAAATTTGTAACACATAGATTATAAGTAATTTTTAAAATTGTGGGTTAACCCCGTTTTAACGAGTAATGAAAATTAAATGTAAATAAACTTATATTTAAAAATGTACTTAAAAATCCCTATGAGTAATGAATTATTGAATTAAGTCAAATACTTCTATCTAAATGCCTAGCTTAATGAATCTCACATCGTATATGAACCTAACAAGAAAATATAGATGTTTATTGTTTTGTTAGCATTGCTTTTAAGAATAACACAATAATATACTTTGGTGGCATTTTATGGTAGTTGTAGTGTTCCACTTTGCAACAATTTTATATGGTTTGTAGAAAAATATCGTTGCCTACATAATGCCTCGAAGTATACTTTAAAACCCAATTGGGCAACAACTTTGTTGTTTAGTCTATCCATAAAGAGGATTTGAAATAATTAATCTTCACCTTTTTCAAGGTTGCTTTACTCTTATAAAGTTGAGAATAACTAATTTAAAATTGTTGAATATAATTAAGATGTGCGTCTATGTTGAATCTAATAATAAATTTAGTTTTAAAATGTTTATAAAGAAAGGATAGTAATATTGTAGGGACCCCAAAGGTAACTAATTTCATGTGGATGTTTTTCCGTAAGTGGGTACCAACTATATGTGATGTGCTTAGGAAAATAAAAATGTTATCAATTAGTGGTGTACTTTTGTATCATGTTTGGTAGTATTGATGAATTTGCCAATGTTGTTTTCGTTTGTAGTAAAACATATCTAGTTTGGAAGGTGGGTTACAGTTAGATAAAAATAGTTAGGTAAAAATAACAATTATGCAATTACAAAACAAAAAAACCGTTCATAATGCAATTTTTCTTTAGTTAATATTTCACTTGTGAACATATAATATATATAAAGTTTAATACTTAACAATAATAATGTTTTGAAGAATTCTCCAAAATTATAGTTATCCTAAATGTTAATAACTACATGTTGTTGAGGGCATTGATGAGTAAATCAAATCAAATAAATAAATAAACAAATTGACATGTAAATTATATATTAGGATCGAGAAGAAAAATCAAAGCAAAAAAGCATTATTAAAAGATATTAAAGAAAGCCTGACTAGGGCAGATAGACTTCAAGTAAGACAGTATTAAGACAAAAAATTGAAGTTAAAATCGACAAAACAATTATATGTAATATTTACTTCAGAACATGAAATAAAAAAGAACATACGATAATATGGATAGTTTAAGACAGTTAATTAAATAAGTAGTTTAAATGTAAACAAAGGATAACAAATTGTGAATACAATCATTTCAAACAGGTTGATAAAACCCCAAATAGAAAAAAAGACTAATTAGTGTTGAACACCAATTTTGGTTATCACCTTCTTTGATTTACTTTACAAATTTTATCTTTAATAATTTTTAGGTTTAATGTTTCGATAGGTCCCTTTTTCGTCCAAAATCTCAAATAACTCTCCTAGTTATTTAGTATCTCAATAGGGTTTTATTTTTGAAAAATTAAAACAAATAAAGGCTTGCCATCAAATTAGACAAACGTCATTTAAGAGACCCTTACGTGACATGCTGACAGTATTTTCGCCTAAGCTAAACCTTCTCGCTTGGACGAGATATGCAGAAAACTGAAACACAAAGTTTGCTTATATATTCGTTTTGTTAGGACGCAATAAATGATGTTAAAGTGAGTTTTTGAATGAAAACTCAAATAACAATGTATTTGACTATCTTGAATGAATGAAGTTGTGTTATATTTAGTCTACTGTTTGGCTCTCTTGGTAGCTGTTTCAGGGTTGAATTTCATCAAAGTATACTCTCTAGTGTAATCCATGAGAATGAGCTACCTTACCTCAATATCGACAATGATGTTAATGGTATATCAAAAAGTAAGAATCCTAATCAAGAAGGGATCATATTCATGTGGAAGCAAAACCACTTTTCTTTCTGTGATATATCTTTTCATACCTCGCGCCTATAATTTGGGGAAAGAAAGCACTGCATTGGAAAGAAAGCGGTTATGAATCAATCCTTCTTTTTTTGAGTTTTAACACAGAGTCGTGTAGTCTCTCTTAAGCTAAAATTTCCACTTAAGCTAGATTGACAAGGCAACAATTTTAAAAGGATTCGTCCAAGCGACCCAAGTTTCACCTAAGCGAAAAAGCTCCAGTGGCTCAATCTTAGTTGCAAGACATTGTCGCCCAAGCGAGTTCACGTAAGCGAAAATGTTGTCTAGTGGGTACTCCAAGTTTTAGCCTAAATATCGCCAAAGCAACTTAGTTTTAGCTTTAGCGAAAATGTTCAAGTACATATCTCGCCCATGCGAAAATGTTTAGCTTAGGCGAAAATGTTGTCACCATGCCACGTATAAGCCTCTTAAACAAAATTTGTCCCATTTGATGCAAGCCTATATTTGTTTAAATGTTTTTTAAAAATAATGATCCAATTAAAACACCGAATAAGAAAGAGATCTATTTGAAATTCTGAAAAAAAAAACATACCGAAACATTAAACCTAATTTTTATTATAATTTCAATTCATATAAGATCTTCTTCTTTACTCATTTATCATTTTTCATTTTATCTTTTCAATCATCCACTGTTCCATATGTAAAAGTAAAAAAAGTAATATATATATATATATATATATATATATATATATATATATATATATATATATATATATATATATATATATATATATATATATATATATATATATATATATGAATGTTGAAAAGAAATACACAAGGTTGATTAAGATCCATATTAAATATGAATCCAATAATTTAAAGATATTTATAACTTTTATTCACAACTGTTTGTAAAATTCATTTTAAAAGTAGATTCATAAACACTCGAATACTTTAAATTACTTTAAATCAGATTAAAAAATACATAAATTTATTAGTCCACTATAAACAAATTTGTATGGAGCCTACTTGGTTCATTGAGTAATATTATATGAACATCGAACCAAAATCCTTTATACACTACCACAAATGCACATTTTATCATAGAAAAAAGAAAGTATGTGCCAAAGCTTACAATAAGTTGCCTAGAGTCATTCATTTATTGGTAGCTCAATATATATATATATATATATATATATATATATATATATATATATATATATATATATATATATATATATATATATATAGCTACCATTATTTTCGTACACATCTTTCATTTTAACTTGACTTGTGTGTTGTTCTCAAGGTTATAACTTAATTATGTACTATAAGAACTTTAGGTATGTGAATGAAGATCATATATTCACCATCTCATAACTAAAAGTATATTGACTGAAATGAATAATTTTTATATGTGGCCAATGATTGAGACAAGGTTATTAATACGATTCTTTATAACTTTTATCTCTGCCTTTTAGTTTGACTAGAATTCTAGATTTAATTTCATCAAATACCAAGATTTATAGAACTATAATTAGAATATGACTTTCAAGTCTGATTTAAAATGTTATCATTTTTTTTTACACAAACACACTCAATTAAAGTTGACGTCACAACCACTGATAAATTAGTATATGTATGTAAGTTTGATGGAGTTTAGGGTTTAAAGTTTATTCAGGTATTAACCTAAACAATTTATAATAGTAGTTTTAATTTAGAAAATTGTAACAATTTATAATAGAAGTAGTTTTAATTTAGAAAATTGATGTTCAGTGTAGAATATAAAGATTTGCAAGTTTATTATAGTCACACAATAGTTTTATAGTTGCAATTGTTCGGCCATTAAATATTTATCCAACCACCACAAACGTGTAACTAAACTATAGTGTTCAACATGCAAATCCTAATCAAATGTCAAGTGTTAATTTTGATTAATCAAAATCCTTGTAACAGTGGTTGTTATTGTTATAACTAATTCAATTTGTAGTTAGATTTTTTAAATAGACTCTATAAATGTAAGTCTTTTTCTATAAAATAGTTGACATATACAATAAAGTCAGATTTATGTAAATTGCATATCTCAACTTCCTTTTTTTCCTTCTTAGCTAACCAGAGGAATAAGATTTGGGACCTTATTATACAGGTGTGATGACTTTCACTAGAGGAGAAAATTTCCTATCTAATATGCCGATTCTAGTGGGAAAAATTATGATCATCGGGTGATAAGAATGGAGACCATTCTTAGTTATAAAGAAGTATTTGATATATAGACACTACAAAGAAGACTAATGCAACAACCAATTGAAAGGACTTCAAGGAACATTGTCTTCTACATCAGTGTGGATCTTGTTAACTTTGAAAACATTTCTAAAGCTCATACAACAAATGAAGCTAGGGATATTATGCAAACGACAATACGAGTTATTATCCATGCTTGATCAAGAATTTGTGGCAAACTACTTCAATAAGTTGTACTTGCCAGCGAACTCCATGAGAGCATGTGGAGAAATGGTGAGAAAACATAATATTGTAGAGAAAGTCTTGCAAAATAGCCAAAAGGAATTATTGAATAGCTTATTATAATGGATATGACTAAGATAGATGATCCAAAACTAAATAAACGAATATCTCATCTAGATGGAATAAGGTTTTCTTTAAAATGTAATTTTGTTTCATTGCTACAACTTGAAGAACTCCAAAAGGACAAGTGTATTCAAGTCCAATACGTTGTTGTATCCCTACAGGTATTTTTCTTTCTAACCATATAATTACTAATACACTTATAGTATCAAAATAAAAATAAGCATAAATACCCAAAGAATTTCATATATCTCTTTAAAAAATTGCAATAAAAAAATATATATCTTACATTTTGGTTAAATCAATTATCATTTCAAGGATCAAATTTTTCCATAATAATGTTTATGCTACCTAGTATTGTCATAATAACGGCCAATTTCATTCCTTTAAGTAATTAAGGAAGAATTTACAAATTTATAAAACTAGGCGAATGAATTTTTCATCTCCAAGGAATTTCATTTTGATCCCGCTATTAGAAAAATCCTTAATTGAGCTTCAATTCTTATATAAAGATCTTGTTTTAGCAGTTCAAAACCCAAAGATAATTTCTTACTAATAAATCGATACTGAAACTCATTTCATTATGACTCTTTTTCTCTATCAATACAACAGATTTTTAAATATTAGTTGAATGATTTTTATGGATTCCATCATTTCATTAATTCAAACTAAATAACAAGCTAATGAATCTCATTCTTTTAACCATTTAACTTTCCAATGAAATTATTTGCAACATTCATAATTATCCACTTTAGGTAGATCCCATCGTATTCCGAAAGCCTGAATGATCGGTCCTTATAAACCCTAGTTAATAACTTCTTTTATATAAAAACATTGACACCCCTAACCTATTCTAAAAAAAATAGGATTTCGCATAATATGTTTTTTATATTTAGTCATACTTGTTAAAAAATAATTGGAGAAGTGAGAACATTTATCTATCTAACCATAAGGTAGGTCAATCACTACCCCTCTAATATGAAAAACAATTATGCATCATTCTCGTACCTAACTTTAAATAAATCATATATGAATTCTTTTTCTATGAAAATATAGAAAAACGGTGTTTGTGAACCAATATCTGCCATAAAAGTTCCTAGCCATAACAAATGAGAAGGTATTAGGCTTAACTCCAACATTATTAATCTAATATAGTTGACTCTTCTAGGTATTTAAATATTTACCAACTATTCTGATCCACATACATTTATTGATTTTGTGAGTTAAATAGTCGAACCTGTTGCATAAAGCAAATATTGTGTAATTGTTCGATTTTCCTTTTTTTTTCATTCTTGTGTGTAAATAACCCAATATCAGTTCACAATCAATAATATACTCACCATTTAGAGTAATAATAAGTGTAAGAACACCATGCATTGATGGGTGTTAAGACACCATATTGACTATCATGAAATTCTTTTTTTAGTTGAGATATCAGTTGGTTTTTGCTTGATTTATTTATTATTTTATGAATTGCTTAAAAGAAATTCATCAAAATTCAATATCTAATAAATAAAATAATTGAAAATTACTTTTCAATTTAAAGAATTTGTGATTGTCAAATATTAAACTAATTGATTAATTTTTTTGACCGTATTCCATTTTTCTTTGCCAAATAAGACCATAATCTTTGTCATTTTTCCAAAATTTAACGTAAAATTGTTTGGGATGAATAATATTTTGGGTGCAATACAAATGTGAAGTAAGTCTTTCTATTTTATTGATAAATTTGAATATTTGAAATTACACCAATCTCGAATTGTTGTCCTTTCCTTTCTTGTGAAATAACATGTATAAATGACTTTTTTGCCATAAAAATATAAATGTTTTTTCTTCTCCTCAAAATTTATAGATATTTTTATTCATAAATAATTATATGACACTAGTTTTTAATTTTTTGATATAAATCCAAAATGTATTTTTTTTTTTATAACTGAAATCAATCTAATTTAAATAGATATAGTATAAAGGAGACTAGTTTAATACATTGAAAAAAATTGTATACACTACATTAGATAAAAAAAGATAATTTTGTTAATGTTTTTTTTAATGTATACATCATTGAATTAAAATAACCGTCATACCAAAATGTGTGATGGTGTTCTTCGTAATAAAATTCATTGAAGACAATAGGGGAATGATATTGCATTAGAATAAATAAACTACTCAAATATTGAAGAAATTTAGTATGGAGGAAAATAACTTTGTAACTACTCCAACAAAATGAAGTTCAAGATTGATGAATGTAGTGATGAGGAAGAGAATGTGGACAACACTTTATATAAACAGATGGTAGGCTCCCTAAGATATCCTTGCAACAATACACCTCATATCTCATTTGTTGTTGGATTGATTAGTACAAGCATGAATGCTCCAAGAAAGGCACATTTCCTTGCTACAAAAATGTTGCTAAGATACATTAAAAGAACTGAGTCATGGAATTTTGTTTCCTAAACACAATCAGATGCAAGGTGATTTACTAGACTACTTAGATTTTGATTGGTGTGGAGATTGCCTAGATAGAAAAAGCACCAACATATACATTTCAAATTTTTGGGAGTACCGATTTCCTTGTGTTCAAAGAAGTAATTAATTATAGCTTTATTTAGTTGTGAGGCTGAGTACATTATTGGTGCATATGCAACATGCCAAGTTGTTTGGCTGGACTCAATTATAATGGAAATAACAGTTGGAACTGAGAGACCAATTAAGTTATTCATGGACAACAAATAAGTCATTAACCTAGCCAATAATCTTGTATCTCATGGCAAGAGTAAGCATATAGAAGCTAGATTCTATTTCTTATATGAGCAAGTGAATAATGGAAGGCTAAAACTACTACATTGTTCTATTGAAGTACAAGTGACAGATATACTTAATAAGTCATTAAAAAGAGATAGATTTAAAAAGTTAAAAGTTGGTTGGATATGGTTTATTCATGTACTTGAATCAGAGGAAAGTGTTGTAACTAATTCAAATAATTATATTCCTAATATGTATATAATTAGGTATTTTTAATTACTTCAACTTTTTTCTTTGCCTTATCTGTTGACATTTATGTAGGGAAATACAAAAACAAAAAATAGTGCAATAATGTTATCATTAATAAAAGTGAAAATTAATATTTCAAAACAATCATGATAGTGATCCCCATTGGATAATGGTAATACATTTAAAAGAATGAATAAAAGTTTAAATTGATTTTTTTAAAACTTAAACACTCAATGTGTATAAAGACTAATAAACAAGTTCTAATGGATTTTAATAATCTTCTCATGATCTATATATGGTGAAATGTCATTACAACCACGATAAAAACCATCCTAGCATTAATAAATTCCATCATCATATCTTCTTCTCATGCATAATCTTTAGCTTGTACTTTTAATATCTATGACATTTTAATACTCGTGCATTTATAGTTTATATGAATTAATCTTCTTGAAAATTATTAATTATTCCAATGATTTAAAGAATGATGAGTGATTGTTGACAATTTAATATTGTAATCCTTATTTTTATTGTCTTCCTTCACAAACATATGCTTTTGTTAACATTTATTATATTTATTTAGGCTTAATTGGTCGTTTGGTACCCATTTTCGGATAGTGTGATTACTACTTTTAAAAAAGTTTTAATTTCGTCCCGAAACGGTTTAATGTGCATCAATCAAGTCATCCTCGTTAGTTTTTCATATACAGTGTTAACTGATTGATGATGTGGCAAAGCGAAAGATCTACATGTAATAATTTATAAATGCATAATGCAAATTAGATTGTTGAGGTATGGTTCTAAAGGTGAATTTTAAAGTTCAAGGTTTGCCTTAATTTTTCTTTGCGCATTGTGTTCTTCTATATTGATTGTCTTCTTTTGTGTCTTGTGTGATTCATCTAGGGGATCTGGTGGAGTACCAATCTGTTATTATGGTGGAGTACCAATCTGTCATCACGATGGAGTTCCAATTGTCATTGTAGTCTGATAATAAAAAGTTAGGAAATTTATACAAAATCTTATAAATAAATAAATTTCATTGCCATTACTTTTGTACACAAGAGAAAATATTGTACAAATAAATACATTATAGCATTTAAATTTTCATAATGAATGAATTTGGCCATTACAGATCCGGTGTAAATTTCTTACTTTTACCAATCGTCACCCTGTAATTATCGTTGTCTCTGACGAATATCTTGTGTAGTTCACACGATTCAACTCCAACAACCTTTCCAAGGCCTAGTCCCCACTCTGTCATCAACACTAGTATTTGTCATTGGAGTCGCGCATCCCAAACCCTCACTGCTAAATTACCATATGTGTTTTCTTCGGAAAAAACCAACACCACTTGATTAGGGCAGAGTCCATGCTCTCTGGGAACTAAATCCCAATTTCTCTTGTCCTCTTTGTTGTCGAATCTCTAATTTCCTTTTTGGTCAATCCCTAATTTACCACTCTATCAATTTTGTTTTTTATTTTCTTGAGCACTCCTAATTTCCATGTCACATTGCCCTCCATTTTACATGTTAGAAAAAAAATGTCATCACATCACATAATTCCCAAGTCAACATACACAATAAGTCGATGTTATCGATTTAAACGTGAATAAAAAATGACTTGATTAATGCACATTAAATTGTTTGAGAATGAAATTGAAACTTTTTCAAAAGTGGGTATCGAGTAGACACATTGCCCTGAAAGTGGATACCAACCAATTGAGTAATTTATTTCTAGATTTCATAATAATCATAATCATAAATACATTTATAAGTTGCTTAAAAAATTAAGATAATACTTTTATTTTAAAACATATTTAATTTCTCACACATAAATTGTTGGTTTAAAGGAACTCAATGGTTAATGTTTGCATTTAGTGAGTAACATCTCATTTAAATTGTTTGGATACAAGTCATAAGGCATGATTATTTTAATTTCAAATAGGAGTCATAGCAGTTATGCTTATAATTTCGCTTCATACTTTATTTCATGCTAAACCCTTACAACCATTTTTTTAGAAACAATTGAGTATATATAAACTTCATCATGACCAACTTCTCTAGCTTCAACCATAACTTAAAAGCATATTCTTCTTTTGCTATCTTAAAATAACTTCATCTAAGAGAGATAAAATGATTAGAGAATAAGTCTTCTCTTAAGTTCTCAACAATGACATCATCTAAATGTGAAATCCTAATAGATAAAGGTGTTAGAGCGGCTGCAGCAGAAGGGTTAGTGTGGAACAACAAACCAAGAGGGGGGTGAATTGGTTCTTAATAAAAACGTGTGCCTTTAAAATTTCTTCTCAATTAAACTTGCTTAGCAATTAATAATAACAAGAAAATAGAGTAAGGTTGAGAGAAATTTGCACAGATAATTTTATCCTGGTTCGGATCTTACCCATCCTACATCCAGTCACTTATCTCAAAATAAGATAAACAATTTACTAATCACAACAATTACAAACTACAATCACAAAGATACAATTTGTAAAAGTTTAGTAAACACCTCTCTTGGTGCCACAAGAGACGAACCTACACCTCCTTTGAATCTTCACAAAGGATGAAACACTTCCTCTGAATACTTCACGAAGGATGATTTCCTCTTCCAAACACTTCCTTAGACACACTAAGGGTGAACCAGCTATTCCTCTGTCACCGTAGCAGCACTTCACCAGCTCCACAGACAAGAGTTTCCTTAGCCGAACAATAGCTCACAATTCTCAAGAGTTTTAGAGTTATAGAGCACAAGGAAAAAGTTCTATATCTAACAAATGAAGCCTTTCATTCTACTTAGAAGCTTCCTTTCACTAAAAGACAAACTTAATGGCTATTTTCTCCAACGGCATAAACGGATAGTTTTTCCAACGACCATAAACGACTAGTTTGTCTAACAACCATAAACGGCTAGTTTCTCCAACGTCCGTGTTGAGTGCGATACTCTTGCCGTTAAGTGTCACTATTCACATGAATAGTGTTACTATTCATATGAATAGTGCTACAGTATTTTGCTACAATGATTTTATAAAACACATTGTCTACTCTTTAAGCTAAGTCCTATTAAATCTAGACTTATTACAAAAGCTTTATAATACAATACAAGTCTACAAAATAATTCTTTATGAATCTTGATTGCTCTTGAATTGATTTGGGCATCATCAAAACTTTATCTTCATCATTTTGATAACAATCTCCCCCTTTTTGACGATGATAAAAAACTCCTTTGATTTAAAACTTTTAGTAATAATCTGCATATAACACAACTTAAGGAAGAAAAGAATAGTAGTGAACTTAGAAAGAAGCTTTAGACATTTTCTTCCCCTTTTTGATCATAATTAAAAAGTTGTGTTTAGTTTATCTCCCCCTAAATTAATTAGAAATAATACTCCCCCTTAATAAAAGCATGTATGTGTAGAAATATTAAGGAAAAACAACACACATTTTATTGAATTCAAATAAACATTCAACCATACAAGAATGGATAGTATAAATGGGTGAAAGGAGGCATGAGCGGGGTTTAAGTAATCTTGGAAATAGGTTGCTAATGTCCAAAAATGTGAAATATGATCGTTTTTCAAAAATATGCAAGCTGTACAACGTTAATCGATTAACTTGATGTTGATTTTCGTAAAACTCTAGTTTTGGCCTAATTTAAACTCTAAGATATTTCTAATATCTCCAAATCTCTTCTAAGCTAATAAAATCTATCCTTGGGAAATGCTTTGGTGAAAATATCAACTAATTGGTGTTTTGAGTCAATATATTCTATCTCATAATCTCCTTTTTGCACATGATCTCTAAGAAAATGATGCCTAATCTCTATGTGCTTGGTTCTAGAGTGCATTATGGGATTCTTTGTAAGATTTATTGCACTTGTATTATCACACTTAAGTGGTATATGTTCTAAATAAATGTCATAATCTTCTAATTGATGTTTCATCCATAAAATTTGTGCACAAAAATTTCCAGCAGCAATATATTCAGCCTTAGTGGTCGATAAGGCTACACATGCTTGTTTCTTAGAGTGCCAAAAAACTAAGGAACTACCTAGAAGATGACATGTTCCACTAATTCTTTTTCTATCTATCTTACAACCTCCATAATCAGCATCTGAAAAACCTACAAGACTACGTTCCGTTCCTTATGGATACCATAAACCAAAGGATGTAGTTCTCTTAAGATATTTCAAGATCCATTTTACTACGGTTAATGTCTGGTCTACTAGCATTAAGGTATAACAAAAGAACCTATCATGCATCTATATTTAGTTTGATTTACCTCTTTACCTGACTTATCTTTATCAAGATAGCATGAGGTTCCCATAGGAGTAGATGCTTCATTTGCTTTGTCCATTTCAAACTTTTTAAGAATTTCTCTACAATACTTAGTTTGAGAAATGAACGTACCTTCTTTCATTTGCTTAATTTGAAGACCGAGGAAGAACGTTAATTCTCCCATCATAGACATTTCAAGTTCACCCTGCATAGTCTTAGCAAATTCCTCTCAAAGAGATTTATTAGTTGATCCAAAAATAATATCATCAACATATACTTGAATGATCAAAATACGTTTTCCTACTCTTTTAATAAACAAAGTTGAATCAACTTTTCCTCTATTAAAATTATTTTCTAAAAGAAAATTGCTAAGTCTTTCATACCAAGATCTAGGAGTTTGTTTTACACCATATAGTGCTTTCTTCAATTTATAGATGTGATTTGGAAATTTAAAATCTTCAAAACCGGGTGGTTGTTCAACATACACATATTCTTTTATAAAACCATTTAGAAATGCACTTTAAACATCCATTTGAAATAATTTAAATTTCATTATAGATGCATAAGCAAGAAGTAGGAGTATTGCCTCTAACCTGGCAACTGGAGCATAGGTCTCATCATAATATATACCTTCTTCTTGACTATATCCTTGAGCTACAAGCCTAGCTTTATTCTTGGTAATGTTTCCATCTTCATCCAATTTGTTTTTGAACACCCATTTGGTTCCAATTACTGGATGAGTGTCTTCCCTAGGAATCAATTCCCAAACTTGATTACTTTCAAACTGGTTGAGTTCTTCTTGCATTGCTATACACCATTTTTCATCTTGAAGAGCTTCCTTAATGTTCTTAGGTTTTATCTATGACACAAAAGCTACATTCATACAAAAATTTACTAAATTTCTTCTAGTGTTTACCCCTTTTGATATGTTGACAATGATGTTGTCCAATGATAATCCTCTAGGTTGTTGCCATATTTTGTTTAGATCTTCATCTTGAGGATTATTATCATTCTTCTCTTCATTTGTTGTCTTCTGTAAGTCTTCATTTTTACCTGCATCTGAATCATCTAACTCAAGAGGTTTTGCCTCAAGGTCCACAATTTCATCAAAGACAACATGCACATATTCTTATATTTCAAATGCTTTCCGATTAAAAACTTTATAAGTTTTACTTGTTAGAGAATATCCAAGAAAAATTGCTTCATCGACTTTGGAATCAAATTTTCCTAATTCTCAAATATTTAAAACAAAAACATTTTTAAAAAATTATTCTTAAATATGAAGCATTAGGTACCCAACTACTTTGTATGGGTCCTTTAGGTTAGATTGAAAATTTGAAATCATTTTACAACCCAAATATATCTACCACTAGGAACACCATAATGCTTAATTTTACATTTATTTGAAGTATGACCCTTTTTCATACAATAAAAGCATGATACAATATTTGTGTTCCTATAAGTTGTTCCTTTTTGTACCCAAGTTCTATGAGTTCTATTATTATGTTTATTTTTAATTTTAGGAACATACTTATTTTTAACAACCTTTTTATTTTCATTATTTTTACTACATTGTCCTAAGGTTGTCTCATCTTGTAGTTTCTTAAAATTTACATAAGATAAACATTCATCACTACTGGTAAATTTACCTTTTTCATAATATAAAATTTTATTTTTCAAATTTTTATTTTCTACAACAATATTTTTAAAATTTGTTTTTAATTCTTTATTTTCATTTGCTATTGATTTTTCAAGATTCTCAACTTTCACTTTTTGTTCAATACAAAATTTACACTCAGTAGATATATTTGTGTCATTTTCTAAAATTGAAATTTTACTATTTAAATTTACTATTTCTTCTAAGGATTTTTCATATTTCTTTTGTAATTCTTTAAAATCCTTTTATTAATTTCTTATGAGCAAGATCTAATTTTTTTGATTCTATCAATAGTTCTCTATATGTATCATGCAATTCTTCTTCATTAAAATCTATATCATTAGAATCATCAGAATCACTAGAGGTACTTACTTGACTTCTAGCTATATCGTCATTTACCACTAAACAAATATATGCTTGCTCATCCAAATCATCAGTTCTTAATCTTGTGCTTGACGAAGAGCTTGAATTATACTCTTCCATGATCAAAGTATTTTGTTTAGCACACCCAATTTCATCTCCGCCTTCATGAGTTACTCTTAAAATTTCCCACATTTCTTTAGTGCTTTTACAGACAGAAATCCTGTAAAACTCATTAATAGTTAAAGCAGATGAAATAATGTTACGAGCTCTTACATCGTTTTGTGCTCTTCTCTTATCTTCAGCACTCCATTGATCATAAGGTTTAGGTTCCTGCATATTGTTAGTAGGAACAAAAGGACCATGCACATCAGCTTCCCAAATATCAATATCAACAGACTCAATAAATATTTGCATTCTAACTTTCCAAAATGCATAATTTTCACCTGTGAATAGTGGTGGTCTATTGATAGAAGAACCCTCTTCAAAAGTTTGATATGATCCCGCCATTTGAATGAATATCAAAGCAAGCTCTGATACCAATTGTCGGAGCGACTGCAACAGAAGGGTCAGCGTGGAACAACAAGCCAAGAGGGGGGTTGAATTGGTTCTTAATAAAAACGTGTGCCTTTACAGTTTCTTCTCAATTAAACTTACTTAGCAATTAATAATAACAAGTAAATGAAGTAAGGTTGAGAGAAATTTGCACAGATGATTTTATCCTGCTTCGGATCTTACCAATCTTATGTCTAGTCGCTTATCTCAAAACAAGATAAACAATTTACTAATCACAAAACAATTACAAACTACAATCACAAAGATACAATTTGTAAAAGTTTAGAAAACACCTCTCTTGATGCCACAAGAGATGAACCTACACCTCCTTTGAATCTTCACAAAGGATGAAACACTTCCTCCGAATACTTCACGAAGGATGACTTTCTCTTCCGAACACTTCCTTAGACACACCAAGGATGAACCAGCTATTCCTCTGTCACCGTAGCAACACTTCACCAGCTCCACAGACAAGAGTTTCCTTAGCCGAACAATAGCTCACAATTCTCAAGAGTTTTAGAGTTATAGAGTACAAGGGAAGAGTTTTATATCTAACAAATGAAGCCTTCCATTCTACTTATAGGCTTCCTTTCACTAAAAGACAAACTTAACGGCTAATTTCTCCAACGGCCATAAATGGCTAGTTTGTCCAACGACCATAAACGGCTAGTTTGTCCAACGGCCATAAACGACTAGTTTCTCCAACGTTCGTGTTGAGTGCGGTACTCTTGTCGTTAAGCGTCACTATCCACGTGAATAGTGTTACTATTCATATGAATAGTGTTACAATGTTTTCCTACAATGATTTTACAAAACACATTTTGTACTCTTTAAGCTAAGTCCTATTAAATATAGACTTATTGCAAAAGCTTTATAATACAATACAAGTCTTCATTCTTCATGAATTTTGATTGTTCTTGACTTTATTTGGGCATCATCAAAACTTTATCTTCATCATTTTGTTAACAAAAGGCATCTAAACTCCTTATTTCTTCAACAAAGCATGCATTTTGATGTGTCACACATATTAAAACTAGTTTTTCATGTAAATTTCTTATAGAGCTGTCAAAAGGTCACAATCCGTGAGTCAACCTGATCCACCACGGGTTTGAGCCGGGTTGGGTTAGAAAAAATTGTATTTTTTTTATGAGTCAGATTTCAACCCGGCTCATGCGGGTTGAACTCGGCCCACCAATCCACCTACCTAATTTTATTTTATTAAATTTAATTTTAATTTTATAAAAAAATATTTATTATTTTTTTTTGCTTGAAAAAATTATTTAAGTTTTTTATTTTCAAAATTAATTAAACACCCATGTTGGGAGTGAAATTTGTTTAGATTTGTATTATAGAAAGTTTGTAATTCTTTTTATTTAAAAAAAATTGTAAGTAAGTAAGTCAGTGAGCCAACCCGTGGTGGGTCGAGCCGGGTTCAAATTTTTCTGACTCGTTAATAAATGAGCCAGGTTGGGTTGGTTCACTAAGTGACCAACTCATAGTGAACCGGGTCAGGTCGGGCCGGGTGATCCGTTTTGACAACTCTAATTTCTTAGTATTAATCATGATAGGCATCTTATTGAAGATTTTCTTCATGAAAAAAGAAACATACAAAAGAGATTGATCTTGCTTAAAGACTACCTATCTATGAATGCGAAAAGATCATGTTAAAATGTTAACACTAGTTTGTTAGAAAATCCAATACATAAGTTCATACAATACATGAAGAATATTAGATAGTTTGGTGGATGAAGTACAATAAAGAAACATGAAAGACACATTGTAATAAGAAAGAATGATATATTCTATAAATAATTTCTTGATAAAAGCATACAATAACAAAATATAATGTTTACAAGGAGTTTACATAACACACTTAAATGGGAAAGAAAAAATTATAATGAATAACTAATACAAATTATACAAGTATGTATCAATCAAACTCATTGTTCAATTGGATAGATTTGACTGTATCTACAACTAGAACTAACTATATAACAAAATAATAGAAAATCAAACTAAACCATCTAATAGTTATGAGTAGATACTTTAAGCATATGCATTTCATCAAATAATGTACACTAATGTTATAAAAGACAAATGACCCTCATTGAACGATGTTTATCAAATAAACCAACCAAGTTTGATACTATCATTAGTCAGTCTCAATACATGAAGAAAAGATAAGATATAAATTAATATCTAAGTTTCACATAATAGATGATATTCAAGATTTTAAAGTTATTGCTATTGTTAACTTTAGTAGGGAGACTTTTCATGATAATGAAAGTAATTAAATTAGTATTAACTTTGTGCTTGGAGATGAAGTTTTGATAGTTATGCTTTACAAAATATACAAATAGATTTGGTTAGAGTAATATTTATGTTGAATGTGATTCATAGAAAGTTATCAAAGCTTTCATTGGAAGTACATTTGCACCTACATGCGACATGGAAAAAATGTATAGCACTTTGTTCTTCTATTACTTTTTATTCTTGACATATTTTTAAAGAGAGAAACTTCTATGTTGATAAATTACTTCCGTACTAGACTTAACTTTGTTTGGTAGTATAATATTCTTACCTTATTTTGATTTGTTTAGGAATATGTGTGGTTCCTTCCTTTTAAGTTTGTTTAATTTCTTCGTGAGTTTTGACTTATTCCCTTCATAACTTTACCTTATTTTTTTCTTTTGATGCGCTCCACATAATAAGGGAAACTTGAGGTGTGAAGATTGTTAAGATGATTTAATTAAATAATTATGCTTTTCACGTCAATATTTTAAAAGAGTATATAAGTCCTGATTTTTTTTTCTTAAAACACGTGAATAAAATGAAATATATATTTCATTAAATCATATAGAATGCTATTCTTGGTAAACATGTGAAATAATGTCTTCGAGCATTATCAATGTTAATTTTTATTTTGAATGATTGGTTTATAATAAATTGAACAAATGATTAGTTAGATAAATTTATATAATTTAACTTTTTTTAATGATTTTGCTCAACCTACTCGTGCTAAAATTGTTTTTGTGTACTTAAACTTATATTATTTTTTTTTAACTAAAAAATCTCCATATAAAAGATTCAATAAGGGTGAAAGATAAATATCATCAAATACACAATACAGTACAGGCCATATTTAGCAATTTACTATCTGTAAGTATTCTAAACAGAGTTATCACGATAAAAACAGTCAAAACAACATTAAAGATAAAATTATAAAAAAAAATATGTAAATAAAAAAGTAAGTATAAAAATGTTTCAGTTTTATAGGTTGTCTTCGTTAGTGTAAACGTACATAAATCAAAAATTAATAGAAATAGAGAAAAGATATATTTTTCTTATTTCAAAGTATAATTAACCTCTTTCAAAAGATTTTTGTGTTAAAATAATATCTTCCTTATTTTTCGGTTCTGTTTTAATTTTTAAAATTTAAACTCGTAATAAAAGGTAACAAATTAAAATTAACGAATTCAAAGGTAGCAACAAATCAGGGTCAAGTGAGTTTATATAAGAAGCTGCGCCCACAGAATTCAACATTTGCCAAAAACCTTAAAACGACGGCAAATTTTGTGTTTCTCTTCTTTCCCATCTCTTGGTAATTGTTCAGTTCTCTGTTTCACTCCGATTGCAGAGCCACCTGCAGAAAAACGATAATTCTCAAACCCCTCACAGGTAACACCCTTCTCAGCTCTTTTCTTTTTCTTCTGCATCATTTTGAAATAAATAAATACGTGCTCTTTTCTTCTGCATGAAAGGTTCAAGCTTTTTACATACTAGCCTTCAGGTTTGAGATCTTTTCCATTTTTAACGACATTTTTTTTGTTAGTTCTCACTGTTTTGTTCAACGTCTTGCAAAGTCAAAAGCTTTTTCACTCTCTCGTTGTACCCCAATCAGTATTCCTATCCGGGCTGATATACAGAGTGTGTTGTTTTCATTTATTTTTCTTTTGTTGGTTGGGGTGACGCCTCTGGTGGATCGTTTACTTGTTATCACTGATTTTTCTCTTATTCGTTTGAAGCAATTTTGTTATTTTAGTATACTTCTTGTGTAGAGACTGTTTTTTCTGTGTTTTGTGTTTTAGTGTGGGATGCGGCAGAGGGTGTTTTATTTTTATTTTTTTTGCTGATGGTTTGCTTGTTATTCTGATTCACAATTTCTTAGTTTCTTCCTTGAAAAACCTTTTTTTTTTTGGTGCTTTGTCTCTTCATTGATTAAATTGCTGCATATGGTGGAGGTTTTTGCCAATCGTAAAGCATGGATAATAATTGTGTTTGTTTGGTTTCAAGTTCATCTAAAATCATGTTGAAATGCCATATAATATATTTTTTGGTAAATTTTCACATAAAAGAAATTGATTTTGAATCTAGAACTAATTTTTAGTTGAAACACTCCAAATAGTTTTTGTGCTGTATCGATTTTTTAAATTGAATCTACTTCTTAATTTTTTGTGTTGAAATAACTACAAATGTTTTTCCCTTCAAAATATGATGCCACAAAGACCATTGACAAGTGAAACAAACAAGGAATTAGGTAGACATAATGGAAGAATTATGAAAGTTAGGTCATGATCTGATAGGAAGTAGAAACAAATGCATATGAAAGCTTCTAGTGCCTAATTTCACCATCTGAAATTTCCTACCCTTCTGAGTTTCACCTAATTCTCACGTTTTAAGAAAATCCCATGGATATGTGAATACTATTTTACTTGTTTGTCTAGCTTGCTTTGGTATGAAATCACTGTTGATCACATTTAAAATATGGTCTCAGGTTAGAATAGTCATTGTTCAAGTGTCAAGCCCATGAGTGTGTTGGTATAGGCAAAATGTGTTTACTTATTTAACCAGCTAAATGATTATTTGATTAAATTTCGACGAAGCATACTCACCTCTTAGATGGATCTAATGGTTTTTAATTTGGCATCATATAGGCATGTACTTCTGTCATTGTTAAAACGCGTTTTCTTTGTATGTTTTGAATCACTATTCCTAATATCTATAGAACAAACTAGTTAACTAGAATCAATTGGCTGATTTGTCCTCCAGGAGTTAAGTCCTGTAAATCTTATGATTAAAAGTCACATGTTGCTGTTTTGTTAGGGAATTTGATTTTCGCTCATTTTCTTAGTTTGTTTTTATGCATCCAGAATGTTAAAATACTAGCATCAGAGAGAATTCATAAATACTGAAAAGGTTGAAGTTTACGTGTCACAAGAGATTTAAATAATTATTTTCTAAATTTATTTAGCTGGATTGGATGTTTAAGGTTGCCTACTAAATTTTCTGCCTTCTTTTTTTTCAGATGCGCCTTCCTTTAATGTTTTGCTTTTGGGTGGTTGAAAGCTAAGCGGGTGCTGCTTTAAGGAGTTCGTCTTCGGTATTATCTAGTGTCCTTTACCAAAACCAGGGAATGCTGAAAGATGTGGTTGAAAGTTAATAGTTCCCTCTCTAGTGTTAATGAAGTTGTAGCACCATGTGTGCTAGACTTATTAATCCTTGATGAGATTGGATATATAGACCACTGTGAATATCTGTTTTATGCGCATTTGCCTGAGGAAGCTGGAAATCTGAGCAATTGTGTGAAATCAAAACGTGATGTTTGTGAAGATGGCTGAGCTTTGAGCATCATTGGAATAGTTTACTACTTTCTGATAACGTAAGCACCTGGACTCAGTATATAATACTATCGAAAGTAGCATTGGTCTTATACAAAAAGAGCTGCAGAAAATGGAACAGAAGGGAAGTGTGCTTCTGCAAAAATATGAACTTGGTAGGTTATTAGGCCAAGGGACCTTCGCAAAGGTCTACCATGGTAGGAATCTGATAACTGGCATGAGTGTGGCCATTAAGGCAATTGATAAGGAAAAAATTTTGAAAGTTGGATTGGTTGATCAGATTAAGCGTGAAGTTGCAGTGATGAGATTAATCAGACATCGACATGTGGTTGAGCTTTATGAGGTAATGGCCACCAAAACCAAAATTTTCTTTGTCATGGAGCATGCAAAAGGTGGTGAGCTGTTCGACAAGGTACTCAAAGGAAGGCTGAAGGTGGATACTGCTAGGAAATATTTTCAGCAACTGATTAGCGCTGTTGACTACTGCCATAGCAGGGGTGTGTGTCATCGAGACTTAAAGCCTGAAAATATACTTTTGGATGAAAATGATAATTTGATGGTTTCAGACTTTGGGTTGAGTGCCCTTACTGAATCCAAACGCCAAGATGGGTTGCTCCATACTATATGTGGTACCCCTGCGTATGTTGCTCCAGAAGTGATAAACAGAAAGGGTTACGATGGGATGAAAGCAGATATATGGTCATGTGGGGTAATCTTGTTTGTTCTGTTGGCTGGTCATCTTCCATTCCATGATTCAAATCTGATGGAGATGTACAGGAAAATCAGTAAAGGGGTATTCAAATTTCCTAAATGGTTTGCACCAGATGTTCGCCGGTTATTATCCAGAATATTGGATCCAAACCCAAAGGCCAGGATATCAATTGCCAGAATTATGAAATGTTCTTGGTTTAAAGTGGGGTTGGAGAATCCTGCTATGACTGCTGCAACGGAAAACCAAGAACCAGCTGCAGCTCCAGCTCCCATGAATGCTGATGGAATACTTGAAGCGTGCGAGAATGACGGTCCACCTATTGCAGAGTCAAAGCATGAACTGACAAAGCCTTGTAGCTTGAATGCTTTTGCTATTATCTCCTTCTCAACTGGTTTTGATTTATCTGGTATGTTTGAGGATAGAGTTCCAATGAAAGAGATGCGGTTCATGTCAAATAAGCCTGCTTCGAGTATAATCTCTAAGTTGGAAGAAATTTGTAAGAGGCTTTGCTTGAAAGTAAGGAAGAAAGATGGAGGCTTGTTGAAGTTGGAGGGTTGTAAGGAAGGCAGAAAAGGGAGTATAGGTGTTGATGCTGAGATTTTTGAGATTACGCCACAGCTCCACATGGTGGAACTTCGAAAGTCCAATGGTGATACCATGGAGTATCAGAAGCTTTTTACACAGGATATCAGACCAGCACTTGAAGACATTGTTTGGACATGGCAAGGAGAACAACCACAGCAAGAGCAACAGCATCATGAAGTAGTTCTGGAAGAGCACCAACCTTAGTTTCCTCATCAACATTTCATCCTCGCTTGTTCATTCTCTCTGCTTCTTTTGTTATTTTTCACAGAATAACATGCCTAGCTAGTTCAGTCTTATTTGATGGATAACTTGAATAATTGTCTACACAAATTGCCAAGTTCACCAATTTGGGTGTGCTTTTTTCCATCTTAATAAGATTTTTTTTACTAATTTCCCTACGAATTGATTTGGACATGATATGATTAATTATGCATTTTATTTTATTTAAAGGGTGACTCTGAAATTCGATTGGGTGAAAATTAAAAAAAAGATGACATCATATACTATTTTTTACTTTGATTGGCCAATGTTTTGGACCGAAAAATATTTGTTTCCTATCTTTCCTCGAATTAATCTCAAGAGATTATAAACAGTGGTTTGAAAGGAAGAAAGTTTAAAATCATAGAAGAATTAAAATCAAAATTAACTTATTTTGTAGAGAATAAAAATAATTTTCAAATTTTAAATATTAGAAATAAAATAAAACAAAAAATAATTTATTTTTCTTGGATAAAAAGAAAACATTGTTTAATTTGTTTGCTTTTTAAAATTTGACAAAGGATGTGAAATATACTTTGTAAAATTTAACATACCATGTTTTTGAGTATTAGAAATAAATTATAAGAAGAGTCCTACAATTATTTAATCTTATCTTACTTTATGCATCACAATTTGTTTATGTCCCAGTTGGGGATGCAATATAATTTTAGTCATTTATTATATTTAAAATTTGGCATCTTATCTTAGAATTTGAAAATCTTATCACATTTCAAAATTTTGTTTATAATCAAGTTGTAAAGGTAATTATCATTTATACTAACAATATTAGTACTATTGTTATTATTATTTTTTGTGTCACTTGTTTGTTATTATTATTTTTATTGTATCGTTATTATTATTCAATATTAAGTGTGGTTAGTCATTGTTATTATTATGATAGATTTTGGTATTGTTATTATTAAAGTAAATTGCAACTCAATATCAGTTTTTAGTAAATTAGACCTGGTATAATAGGCACCATGCGTATTTTAACGATAAAATAAAGCTAGATAAATTAATAAGGATCAGTTGAAACTGAGTATAATAAAAATATTACTTTAAAATTCTATATAATTGATTTTTCTTGTGATGAAAAACTTTTGAATTTCAGAAAATTTAGAAATTTTAAAATTTGAATTGATTTGAATTTATTATTTTTAATTTTTTAATGTTTTAAAAATCAATTTAAATTTCTTGAATGTCAGATTTGCAGCTTCAATGCATTATTTTTTTAAGCATCCAAGCTCAATTTCTATTGCGTAAAAAAGGTGGAGAATCACTTTTGGGTTTAAGTATTTTATTTGTAGGATTATTTTATTGAATTTTTCAATAAAGGTTTGCAGAAAATTTTCTTTTCCTGGAGGTAATGTTGAAGAGTGTGAGGAAGGTAAGTTGATAACGTCGGTTCGTGAAAAAGTGTATTGTAAAGGATGTGTCAGTGTGTCAAAATAGTCGATGTACACTTTAAATTGTTAGTTGAATAGAGGTTGACTTGAATGGTATAACTCACAATATGCTTATCTGGATTAGTTCTACAATCATAATGGTTCGGGGTAAGAGTTTTCCTCTGCTTAGGGAGGGAAGTATCCGTTATGTCTTCTACTTGCAAGAAGTTGGTATCTTGGCAGTGTGAAGTAGAGTTTTCTGCACCAATTTCATGTTATCAAGGTTTTTCTTTCTCTTTCCATGTCAACTGTTACTTTATCCGTCCACCCTCGTTTTTAATTCAACATTCTCTTACATCATGATATTTATCTCCTCAACATTTCTTTTTTTAAACTCAACAAACTTTAGTTTGACCCTCATTTTTAACCCAACATTCTCTTACATCATGGTATTCATCTCCTTAACACTTCTTTTTTAAACTCAACAAACTTTAGTTGCATATAGCAGCTAGGTCCAACTTCTTCAACCATCCTGCTTCTATTAGACATAATAAACGCTCTCTTCACATAATATAAATGGTTTGACGATAAATGTCAATTGTTATTACAAAGTTGAGTGTGTATCTTACAAAGACTTTCAAGAATTCTTCAAACACTTCTAATATTTGGAATGGATAGCAGTTGTATATGCAAAAAACACTCCAACATTCAAGTCAACCTAGTGCATTAGCAAGTAATAAATGCAATAATTAATTAATGTCATTAACATACATCATAAAATGTGTTATCTACGATTTATGGATTTTTACTTGTATGAGTCTAGGCCTATTAACCCAGATGCCTTTTAGCTTCTAACTTATCAGAGTTAATCAAGGTCTATTAAGTATATTGTATAATGTTCTAATGACTTAACAAAGATTGAGTACATGTCAACGTAATAATTCAATATGTATTCAATCAAAAATAGATCTTATATTAATATGGTCGAGAGATATCTGTCTTATAATACAATTAAATTTGAGGACATAGTGAATAGTAACAGTAAAGGAAAATATTATAATAACTATAATTACACAAGTAAATAACTACAATAAAATTACTCTAATATTTAATATACTTTTTTCCTAATTAATTATTAAAAGATAAATTTTCATCTGATAATTATAAAAAATAAAATAAAGATATTTTGTGTTGAATAATCTATAAAACATAAACAAACGCAAATTTAATTTTCTACACAAATTTATACTTTATATTTATTTTTCCTCAATTTCTTCTAAAGTAATAACGTTGGAATTAGTTTTGATCATATCAACACGCTGATAATAAATTGGTATCCAAAAGAAGAAAACTTAAAATATTTATAATCTCAGGATAAAATTAAAGAAATGGAAACCTACGTGGTAAAATTCCCGAAATTAAAAATTTAATAATTAAGGTGTAGGTATTATTGAATTCACCACACATTAGTAGTTTGATATTGGATTGCTGAAAAAACAAAAGGTGTATATAATTTTAAAACGTAGATGATAGAATCTATTATAATAAAAAAAAAAATACAAAACAATAAAAGTTTACTGATAAAAATATAAAATTAAGTCTATAAGCAAAACATGTTATAAGGTGTTTGCTTAAAGTATTATATGAAAAATTTCACTCTTGATCAATATCCGACCTTAGCTCAGTTGGTAGAGCGGAGGACTGTAGTTGGTAACACCAAATAGCCATCCTTAGGTCGCTGGTTCGAATCCGGCAGGTCGGAAATGTTTTTATTTTTTTTCTTATGTTATCTCAAGATATGTACACGTGTATCAATAAAAAAAATACAGTTTGGTTTTTCTAATCATTTGGATGCACATGCGCATAGTTTTTTGCATGATTCTATACGAAAAGCCAAACTATCTGATTTACCAAGCACATACTGCTCTGCTCTCTCTGCAAAAGATTCATCATGTTGCATTCGACAGAAAAGCATATAGTCAGTTTAAATTATTTATGTTTCAACAATGATTTATGCATTAATAACAAGAAAATTAATTATCTAATAAATAAATGAAAATGTTTACTTTAGGCTTCCTTAGGACACATTGCATCCTTGCTATAATTATTACGCCCAAACTACATTTGCAGTAGAGACATTCGCTCTACAAAATTTTACTCTAAGGACAGTTTACGCACACCGAATAAAAGTCTCCTCTCATTCTATCCTTTCGGAACGGATATTACATAACATTTACATTCATGAATGAGAACATGTGGGGATAGTTTCTTATATGGTGTAATAAGCAGCAATCAGTAACTTGATTTGAACCCTATTTAACGATCAATTTTCGTTAATTCTTGAACGCATTGATAAAGGATTTAAAACCTCTCATCGTGAGGAAACAAGAGTGAAGAAAAATAAAAATAAAACAGCGGATGAGTTAGGTAAAACGGATGAGGTAAAATCACACCCGAATTTGTGCACAATGCGGTTAAAGATGCAGCTGGATTCATAATAATGAGAGGGCCACGTAAACAAACACATTGGCTGCGGATCATGTTAGTATGAGTTAATTTGTGAATAAGAACATCATCAATTGCAGCATATTTGAAGATCGTGACACATGTGGGAATGTGAAGCACCATTCTCCAAAGAAATGGGGGCACCAGAACCTCTCTTGTTACCTTGCTCAGAGTGCATCCAATCCAACATGTATTCCTATTGATGCTGCTAACGTTATGTAAACATCAATCTTCCTTTAAAAAGAAGAAAGGAAGATACAATGGGTTCAGTATTCTAAACTCTTCCCCCAAAAGAGGCTATTTGCCTCAAGAGAACAGTTGTGTTTGTTTATCAAGTCCATCCCTCATAACCTGTCACTATCATCTTTTTAATCAAATGACCAAAATGACTGTACATCCGAGGTTGGCTGTTGACCTCCACCATATAGTCTTGAAACAGCTGACTTCCCTATGCTTTCCACAGAACCATCTATAGGCCATTCCTTTCTGCAAAGCAAACAAAAACCAAAGCTGTTAAATCTAACCAAAGCTGTTAAATCTACCGTCTCAAAAAGTGAGAACTACATTTAGATGCTGAAAAAAAAAAAATCATACATACGCAAAAGTATAAGTTCCAAACAACAGTTTTCAACCGTCTATACTAACCCTAAAAATTGTATTAGAGAGGGAGGAAGGACCCAAGTTGCATAATCAAGGAGGAAAAATAAATCCGACACAATGTCGGTACATGCGTCATGCCATCATAAGCAGGAAAAAGGGTAATAGTCCAAGTATTTCAGGCATCTAGACTTCGCCATAATTCTACTTTAGGGGCAAGAGATTCTTCTTTTACTGTCAACTTCCATTATGAGGGTCTCTTTTTAATTTTTTTTTTTGGTTCAACTAGTTTTTATTTCATTATTTTCCAGGTTCAACAAGTCCCCAGTTTGAAATTTTAGCTGATAGTATATTCACAAACAATTATTTTGAAAGGACAAACAAATTGATGACAGCTAGAGCTAATCAACGAACACAATCACACATTTCATGACTCAATCAAATAGAACATAAATATACTGTAGAACACCAACAACTTAATCCCTTTCTGTCCCGTGCCATTGCATACGGAATTCATTTCATGAATAAATAAATCACAATACATATCACACAGATGAATCCTCAGTACATAGATCTCACAAGAATCCAAAATATCATTTGACAATTAACAATTCCACTTTTAGTAAAATAAAGAACATAAAAAGGGTAAATTTGGTGCTAAATACATTTTATTCTGTTATATATCAGACATCCAAAGATGTCCATAGTCACAGGAATCCATTTCAATCAAACACTTAAATTACTTTTCATATACATGAGTGGTATGTGGACAGCAGAAAAGACAAAATCATGGAAATTTGACAAAAGCTGTGATGCTATATTTTTTTATCATATTTATATTTCATTTTCTACACCTCGCTCTTCTCTGATGAAGCATGGTTAGAGATGGAAATACTGTTTTGGATATATACCTCCAGTCAAACAGTCAAACCATTAACAATAAGCTTAAAAAGTAATTCATCCTCGTTCAAAACATTAACATATTTCTTCTTTATAAGCTAGTTTTCTGTACGGAAGAATTGCAATTCTATTCAATCAATCCGTTAAAATAAAAGTATAATCAATAAGCAACCCACACAATTCAACAAAGAGACTACAGAGGAAAACTAAGATCAACACATGCTGTTGTATTCAAACGTTCCATCACTTGTTACGTACAATAAAATTAATTTCACCACAGAAACCAACGGTTTTCCCAACGTATCATCACCTAGATAACATGACCGAGACTCTTGAAACAAAAGAAGTAAAAGGTTTAGCATTCCCATCAATGTTTACAGATCTACAGTTCATTTTGAAAAATAAGAATAGTTGTTTCTCATTTTTTTTTTAAACAAGTTTCATCGAATAAAAACGCTCAACAATAATATAAACGATAAATGTAAAGCAGAAATTCCAAATTAGCTATCCAATATAGGATAGGCAAAAAGTTCATACATACTTGGACCAACAGTTAGCCGAAGAACCATCAAGCCCATGGCTACTAGCAGATTCACTTGGGCTACCATATATTATATCATTTTGATTGGCTGCCCCCTGAGTTATAAGACCACTTGACAATGGTGGGAAGAGAGCACTTTGTGACCAAGGATCATATCCAGATGAACCAGTAACGGGGCTGAAGTTCTCACCACTATGGCCATTAGGAAGAAAAACATTTTGTGGAGACTGGGTGCTGGATATTATGTTATCTTCTTTGTTTAAAAACGAAGCCATAGCCTTCTGAGAAGATGAAACCACAAAATCATCCTTGTTTGGTGTGTTCCTTTGTGAGGATAACAGCCAGCTCCCCCGGCCACCTACTAAACCTAAACCATCTTGAACAAGGGGAGATGAACTCCACATCTGCCACGTCCCCTTCTCATTTGCAGCTGCATCATCCAGGGGAAAACCATGTCTGTCTTGGCCCTTGGGGGTACTGGGAAACCAATTAGAACAGCTATGTTTATCCCGGGATGATGGTGACTCAATCGGAGATGGCTTATTAATATCAGAACTGGCAGATATGCTTTTCAATGAGTGTGGTTTTGTTACTGTATTCTCCGTCCCAAAGCCTATTCCCAAGTCCAACTGAAAATTATCGAGTGACTCAGAAACAGGCCCAAGCAAGGACACCGGATCAGGAACATAACAGGGGTCTTCAAAAAGCTCTGGCTCATCTTGTCGAAATCCGTGCGGTGTATTTCCAACTGGAGAAAACAATGGTTCAATTGCAGGAGAAAAACATAGACTACTACTAGTTGGTACACTTGCATGGGTAGAAATATTAAATGGTGATGGAAGACCAAATTGAATGGGATTGGTAAATGTTTGTGTAACTGGTGACTGGGCAGACAACTGAGGGCTTTTGGTTTCTACTAGAGTTTTGGAATTTGGTCTGCATATTACATTGGAATTTGAAGATTGAGAAACAGATGAAGATCGAGTAAATAATTGCTGCCATGATTTTTTAGGTGCCGTACTCCATGGCTGTGATTCCGGGAGTACCTGCAAGGAACAATTATCATGATAATACAGTTTCATTAGTACGTATTTTTACAGTGCACCCAAGATAATCATATAGACTTCTAATAAGCAATTAATATAAATTTATAGCAAGCAATTATTAACTAGAGCATCGAAATTATATACGGTAATAGCAAGCAATAAAAATTAATTAGAACATCACAAAACTATGTTGTTCAAAAATCTCAAAGACTGAAAGTTTAGAATGTCAACAAACAAAATGGAAGTTAGTGACAATAGACATGTTTGAAGATGAAATAACAGTAAAATCCTTGTCCAGACATTTGACAGTAATATTGATCTGTAAACCACATGTTTTTTTTATAAGGAAAAAAAGCAACTAGCACTCCATCACTAATCAACACTCAAGATAACATGCTAGAAAAGTATTGCAAAAGGGCAAAGATAAGGATATAGGAAGCAAGACGACTTACAGAATGAGTCATATTCCTATCATCACAATTTAAATTCGATTTTGCAGCAGGACGCTCAGGAGGACATATTTCTCTCCGGCTGGGAGATGTATGAACAAGATCTACAGAACTATTAAACTTGTTTTCTTTCACGACAGTACTTGGAATAGTATTGCCCCTGCTGAAACCAAATGCCTTTGAAGAAGACAAAAAAGTGCCCCGCATGCGGTCAAGATACCTTGCTCCAGTGCCTCCTCGGTTATAATTGTTAGCAGGGACATTTTTATTAGGCACATTGTCCATACTCTGTCCCTTACCATTCTCTAACCCAGATTTCTGTTGCTCTCGGCGATCCATTTCATTCTTTCTGTCAAAGTCCCGCTTCCGCTCACTTTCCTTGCCAGCTCTTCTCTCCAATTCTTCGGCATCCGAGTTGCTCTTACTGGACCCCTTGTCTTTCTCTTTTCTTTTTTCCTGACGCCTCCTTTCAGCTTCCTTCCTGCGCTCTTTATCCTTACCGGGATTTGATAATCTGCTGTGATCTTTTTCTGCTTCCACTTTCTCATCTCTCAGTTTCCTCCGCTCCTCCACTAACCTTGAAACCTCCTCCCTCTGTTTTCTCTCTTCTTCCTCCAAAAGCTCTTTCTCTAGCCTAGCCTGTCTTTTCTCCTCAGCTTTCCTACGTGCTTTTTCCCCTCTACTTTCATTGAGGCCCACCCCATTTTCACCCCTCTTTGCCAAGAATGCTCTATGTTCAGCGTCGGATGAACATTCTTCTCTTGAACTAACTCTAAAAGCCTTTCTCCAGAGCCATCTAATGCTCTTGAAAAACGAAGTCAAAAGCTTGCAAACCAAAAATAAAAGACCACAATATGACCTCTCAGTCGAACAATGCTCCGCTCCTCCAAAAAGACCAGTACTCTCACTCGTCCTCCAGTTGCTAGGATTACCTGGAATAGACCCACCAACCCAATTGCCATTCTCCAGCCATTCCTGACCGCACATCCATCCATTTTCAGACCATACCTTGCTATTTAATATCTTGCCACCTTTTCCAACCAACTCCTTAACTATACTGGAATTGGAAATCCCTAACCCTGGAGGCACAGGCAAGTCTAGAACCGGTCTCTTAGAAACATGACCACAGTTAAAACACATAAACCGACCCCCACCAGGGTTCTGGTCCCTATACGGACTCAAGCAGTTGCGGCACCGCCTAGTAGCTGTCTTCCTCAACTTCTGCATTTCTATGGCCTCAAACCTCTTCCTCTCCCTAATCCGTGCATTCCTCCGCACGCGCCAAGCCGACAACCAAGGCATCAAAATCTCATACCAGAAGAGAGTAACCAACAACACAAAAACACAAGCCAGACGAGGCGAAGTAATCTCGAAGCGAAAAGCAGGCGGCAGAAGCTGAGAAAGTGCCCACAAACCAATTAACGGAATAACCAACCAAGGTAGCATCGTCGCAACCCGGCGAGACCACTTCTGAATCACACACAATATACACATTATCCTCTAAACCTAACCCTCTTCTTAGTCCCAAATATACCCTCTTTATTTTCCCAACAAAAACAACGCTTCCGAGGAAACCCTAATTCGGGGTTCCTTTCCCCCTCCTCCCAGTATATATCCCCCAGGTTTAGGCGCAGAAACTTCAGAACCCTAAAATCCCAAACCTAAAAAGAAAACAGAAAAATTTCAGAATATTTAGAAATGGACATTGGAATTCAAAATTACCCTATTGTAGCAACAAAGGTCGCAATACAGTCCAAAAAATAAAAGCGACAGAAAAATGAAAGAGGAAAAATTCAAAGCTTGGTCCAACGTGATTGTGTCATTAATCGAAAGGGAGAGGAATGGGAATTTAGGACTCACAGATTCGGCGTCAATGGTGAAAACGAGAAGATGAAAATCGGTGGAAATGGGAGCGAAATGAGATTGGGGCCGGATCACATGAAAGTGTTCGGAGCTGGAGTTGAGTCGTCCGATTCTGGTCGGAGCCTCCGTCGCGGGTTGTTCAGTGAGTGTTGAGAGAGAGAGAGAGACAATGCGAGAAGAAGAGAGAGAAACAAGATAAGAAGAAAAAGAGAGAGAGAATGCACTGAAGAAGGAAATGAAAAACAAAATCGGAACAAGCGATGTCACTGAACCGTCGCGATGTGGATAGACTGGACCGGAGTCGGTGAACCGGGCCGACTGTTATTATTCTCTTTTCTTATTTGGTGTATGTTTTCTCTCTCCTACATTCTTTTCTTCTGGCAATTTGTGTTCTTTCGCAGCGGAACAATTTTGGTGCTTGGGCACCTGTTTAATTTCATTAATAATTTTGGGTTTCATTTAATTTATATATATATATATATATATATATATAATTGTATGAAATTGTTGAAAGACAATATTTTAAATGACAGTACAATGTGATTTTTTCTGTGATTAATTAATTGCATTATTTGGGGTTAGTGCAGAAAGCCCATCCCACATAGTTAAATATTAAAAAAAAATATCTATTGCAGGAAATATTATGTTTTTATTTTATTGGATGAATAAAAAATTGAATCGTGCTGTATCAGAAAAAATTACATCACTATCAATATCTTTAATTATAAATTGAATTTCAGTAATTTTAAAAGAAATTTTTAATTTATCAAAAATAAAATTATATTACTTTGTATTTTTATTAAAAAATGACAGTTCATTCACTCTTCTAAGAAAACATTTAATTGTTGTAATTTTTTCCCTTCTTTTACTGTACATTTCACATTATGCAACAACTAGTTCAAGAACTTCTTCTCTTACCTATTTCACACTACTTTCAAACCTAATAACTCATCTTTTATTTGTATCTTTAATCAAATTCCATTATCTTTAAAAAAATCATCTAAATCAATAAGAAAGTATAAAAATTGATTAATACAATCCAAGTATATATATGTATTTTTTTAATTTAGTAAAAATCACTCTAATATAGCCATCATGAATGATAGATTAAATGAATTAATTTATCAAAAAATTGAGTTTAAATAATTTTATTTATATTAAATTTATTGAATAATTTATTTTGTATTCTAATTCGATCAAAATAAGTGATGGATCGATCCATGAGTCAAAATATAGTTATGTCATTTATATATGGTGTGTGAAAATTCTAAAAAAGAAAGAAAGCACTTATCTAGTACATTTAGTAGTATCCAATAAAATAATAATAATCTAGAGTTATAAAAACACAAACACAAAAAAATAAAAATGAATAAAAAAAATCCAATATGGAAACTCGTCTTAGACTTTTAACATCACAATGTGCTATATATAAAGACACTCCTCTTACTTTAATATTGGTGTCAAAATATTGAAATTAATATTTTATTCAAAAACCATTTGTACAAAATTGTAATATTTTATTCTTTTAAAGAGGGAACAATATCGTATTGAATGTTTATAGCTTGTATGAATATGTGTTCATCATACACATACACATAAGAAAAGTTATTTTAGAATAAGAAGCATGATCATCATTAATTATGAAATTATTAATGATATTTTCAAAAATGATTTTAAAACATTATAATTGATTATTATTTCATATAAACTATTATTTTGAGTAGCATAAAAATCGATTATTTATAATAATAATTGGTAAGCTCAAATTGATTTCAAAATGTTGTTGTACAAATACTTTAATCCTTAACATAGTCAATTATGAAATGTTATATCTTACGTAATTAATCAATTAAATGACAAATAATAAATCAGTTGTAATAGTGTTGTATTGTTTACAAAAATATCATAGATTAATAGAATCGATTAGCTTCACACAAATTATTAAGCTCTAGCCGAAATGCTTTCTATAAATATATTTCGAAATTCACTTGAAACATAGCAATTGCTTCGATAATTCATGAAACACTTCAATAAGCTTATATAATTCTCTAAGTTTGTATCTTTTGTTTAAACCATCAATCAAGGCTTTGTGTGGTGAATTTCATACTTTACACGTTGATTTAAATCCTTGAATACTCACTGTCGACTTTCGCTATTGGTGAATTTTATTACATATTTTAAAGTGTTTTATGGTGTAGTAAGTTTTTCATTTAGTTAGTATCTATTAAAGATTGTTCAAGAGGTTTTTTGTTCTTATATTATATAATTACATAGTTTGCATGTGTAGCATGGTTGTAATTTGATACTTGGAAAATATTCAAAAGAATATCTAAAGTTTAGTAGATTCATATTAAACATATAATTGGTTTTGAATTAATCTAAATCTCTTTTGCACATTTCTCTGTCTTATAACTTGTTATTTCTTATATTTAGTTGGCTTATACTAAACTCTCATTTTTTTTACTTGATAACTTCAAAGAAGAAGAACTCAAAATTGAAAATTTTTTAAACATTTTCTTATAACATGTTTGGTTGTCTTTTTGTTAAGTTAATAAAAAAATAGAAGAAAAAAAAAGGAGAAAGAAAATGAGGAATAAAGGATGGGGAGGAAGGAAAAAAAATCAAATTGTAATATTTATAAGTAAATTTTATTAAAGGACTTATAGTTGATAGACATTTTTCGATTTACATAATATTTTTAAGTAAACTTAAGATTCAAAATTACTTGTTGATGTTATAAATGATATATATTTTATCGGGAGAAACTATAAGTTTGATATATTTTAGGAGAGAAGCATAAAATTAGTGGAAAGAGTTTAGTATAAGTTTTGGTAGACCGAATTGGCTTTTGGGAGTACGTTTTCAAGGAGTAGAAACAATGTTGAGAAGATTAAATGAGAAAGTTATCGTGGAATAGAGGAGTTCTTAGGGTGTTGCAAGATCATAGAAGTTTTGAATAATGTTCTTCAAGGGTGATTATTTTCGGGTTACAATTGACATGAAGAGAGAGTTCTTTTCAGTAGGATGATGAATAAGGAAGTATGAGAATTAGAGTAGCGCAACAGATGATGGTGGGCATGTTCTTATCAATACAAGGTATGAGTGAAGAGCTTTCAAGATCATGTGTTGGTGGTTTGTGAAGATGAGCTTCTTTAAAACAGTAGTGGTGTTTTTATCTGAGAATGAGTTGAGAGTGCTTGGTGATCTTCAAAAGTCAGAAGTGAGGTTATGTATAGAGGAAATGGGTAAAAGACATAGAAGACAAAGTGAGCCTACAGTTTCAAACTGTAGTGTCAATCTTGAGGTAAGGAAGTGTTAAAAAATAGTTAAAACAAAAGAAGATTTAAGTTATTGGTTTGATAAGGATTGAGTAAGAGTTGATTGAAGAATATGAAGATTGAGGTATAATGTGAAGTTGTAAAGAGATTTCATTAGTATAGTGGAAACACTATAACTAGTGAGTTTCTAAAAATGGTTGAGAAAAGGTAGTTTGTACAATCCTAGTTTGAGATGTATCATAAGATGACTAGGTATTGATCAAGCTAGTGATTTCAAGATTGTGAAAAATGCATATCCTTGCATGATTACTGGTTAGTGGGTCAAGAAATGCATATGGTTCAGGTTGATGAGTTAAAGAAGTGAAGAGAGAGTGGTCAAACTTGGTTTTGTGGCTACAGCGGATAAGAGTTATACTTTGATAATGGAGTAGCATAATTACAAACTATGTTCCTGAAGGGTGAAGATCAATCAAGGAAGGTGAAGATGTCATGGCTATGTTTGAAGGTGATCAAGAGTGTCCACAATTGGTAGTAAACTAGAAGTTGTGAGTGATTAAGTCAGTTGTATGATGCTTCATAGAGGAAGCTAGGGAAGGTGAATTGATATCAACAATATTGATCCAAAGTCAAGAATAGCTAAAGTGGTAGAAGGAATTTACAACATTTAGTGGAATATATATGGGAGGTGAGTTCGGTTTATCAGATGAATATTGGTTGGTCAAGCGAAAGAATGATCCTAAAAGTTGAGGCTTAGAGATTGACAGGTTGTGTTGAGATTAGTGGCTAGACCAATCTACACTATTGAATGCTAGAACATTTAAACACAGAGGCAAAGTTTTTAGCCAGTTAGGGAGTTGAGAATACTACCTTGGTCTAGTTAAGTAGTTGTCACATGAGAAGAGCAAGTCTTTATTCTTATTTGATTAGTGAATTTTCGAAGACAAAAATTTTTCTTGTTGGAGAAAATGTAAGATCCCAGAAAATGGTATTTTAGAAGTGGTGGTAGTCTAAAAATAGTGAGACTTAGTTATTTTAATATTAAATGGTTTTATTATTAATAATTTTTTTATAAAAGAGTTTTATTATTTTAAAATGTATCATCTCTAGAGATCGTTTTTCTAGAGTTCTCTGTCTTCTCTCTAAGAGTTCTTGAATCTTAATCATCTGTTTGACAATCACGAAGTTCCTATGAGATCACAATTGAGTAATATCTACATCTATCCGATCAATTTCTAGTATGAAGCAAGTAAGTTTCGACTCATTTTTCTCTTTCGTTCCTAATTTGAAATCACGCGAAGCAATTCTTCATCGCAGTTGTCTTATTATTTCTCTTCTTAATTCTCTTGAAATCTAAGGTCCTAAGGACCTATTCTGTTTTAAATTTTGTAGGTGCTTCTGAAGTTTCTTAAACTCTAAGCAAAGGGTTAGTGTTTTTAGAGTTTCGTTATTCGGTGTAAGGTAAGGGAAGTTAGATCTTCTTCTTGGTAAATTTTTATAAAGCATGAATTGATATTGATTAGGATGTGTAGTTGTAGATATTGGATGTTTATGATTAGAATGCTAATAATGTGAATTGTTGATTAAGTAAAATTGATCATATGTGTTGATGTTGAATGATTCTGTATGAAACTCTAATGGTATGACAAATTGTGTTGTTGAGGTGTTTTGGTGGTGTTTAATTTGGTTGCATGTATAAATGAATTAAATTGGGTTGAGTTGTAATTATTATTGGTCAATTTTTCATCTTTGGTGTGTAAGTTCTTTAGGTAAGGACTAGAAGAGGAGATGAATTCTTAGAACTTGTTTAAATGTAAATTAAGAGTTGTAAAGTGGTTGGAATCTGTTTTATAATAGAGGTATTAGCATTTTAAAGATGATTTAGTTGGTTTTAAGAGTATTTCTGGAGGTTTGGACGAGTGAGAATTTGAATCAATGGTTCAGTGTCCAAATAGAAGGTTTTTTTGTGTGTTAATAAGTCATTTCTTACTTGTTAAAGTTCTTATGTTACTTAAAAATGAGCTAGAATACGTAGAATGCAAATTTGTTCTCTAAGTTGAGAATTTAGAGGTTTTTAAGTTGATGTCTTGTTATAAACAGCTGATTATTAGTTTAAGATATGTTATACACTTTTGTTTGAGTTTAAAAGAGTTTACAATCCAATATAAGAGTGTTAAAAATTGGTAAAAGTAGTTAGAAGAGGTAATGAGTGGTCTAGAAGTGTTATAATTTTACAGTTTTAGTGTTGTAGAGTTATGCAGTCTAGCTGGTGAGTAGAATTGGCTAGTTGGGCGAGCCAACTCGCTTAGCATAGGGAGCTGATTGTCTTGGCTCTAGCTGGGCGAACAGAATCTATTAGGTGGGCGAATGGGTATGGTTTCTTAAGTTTTTTTTTTAATCCTTTTACTTATGTGTATGCTTTTAAAAGACATATTGGTTTGTTGAATGATCTATGAAAATGTAAGGAATGAAACTTGTCTAAACTATAAGGAATGAAATTGAATGCATGAATGGGTGAATTGAATGCACATTTCCAAAGCTTTTTACTCTACAACTCAAAACTGCACTTATGCATCCAAATCATATTTAAGCACTTAAGATCACACGAAAACATCCTAGAGCACACTCGAACATGCCATAACAGATTTAAGCACTTGAAAACACACCAAACAAACCACAAAAACACATTACAACTCAAAAATTAACTAAAATGCAACAAGTCACATAGTCAAAACATAAGTTACAAATGCAAATGACACAACAATCACACAAACACAAGTAAAAAGGGTAAGAAAACTGGGTTGCCTCCCAAAAGCGCTTGTTTAACGTCATTAGCTTGACGGATTACTCATTGAAGTGCAGATTTTGATGTTGGTGTGCTCCTTCCACCAACTCTTCTTGAACCACTTTCTAGCCACCAAATCAACTCTCCTAGCTTGAATTCTTCTTTTTAGCCCTTCCACTACCTTGACATCTTTAAATACTCAATCCTCTTGATCAACTTTGGCTTGCTAGGCTTGAGTTCCTTGTCTCTCATCAAAGGGTGGTGGTGACTAATCTTTCTCTTTTCCTTCTCCCTTTCTTCATCTTTCACTTAGCACTTGGAGCATCTTCAAGGGAGGGAGAATTTTGGGTAGCTTGTAGTGCTCAAGCTAGTTGTCTCCTTGTGTCCTAAACTTCCTCCAATCTCAGGGTCTTCATGATGCTTTTGAGGCTGCAGTCCTCCTTATATGAACATCCCCCTGCATACACTTAGACACAACTAGGCTAAAGCCACAAATTAGCCCAATTAAAAGTGAAAATCTATTTACAACAAAAGAGTTAGTTCTATATACAAATCAAGTCTACATAAGTTAGAAACCTCACAAAAGTCTAGTATTGACACGAGTCCCCGGCAACGGCGCCAAAAACTTGTTGACTTTCTGGAAAGTGTACCAAATCGTTCAAGTAATAAACCGGTAAGACCGGGTATCGTTTTCCCAAGAGACTCGTAATACTAGATAATTGTTCGATTAACAACTCACATAGACTCAAGAACATAACATCAATTTACAAAACCAGTGCAGAAACGTAAATTCATACATAATTACAAGGTTGGACTTTGGTATTGAAGGCACTTGGAAATGGAAAAGACTAGAAATGATATGAAATGACATTGTTAAGGCTAGTTTTCACCAATGCATTCTTGTGTATGACTAATTTCGTCTCCTCTCTATCAATTTACTAAAGTCAATCCACTAAAACACTCTAGCCCTAATTCCTTAGGTGAAAGAGCCTAGGTTTTCCTTATCAAACCCCAATTCCTTGGCAATCTAACAAGCAAAACCCGCATTAAAGAGCTGGGATCTAAGACAACATGTGAATCATCTTCCATTCCTAGAATCAATGACCCACAAGGACTCCTATTTCAGTTCCGGGTTTCATCTTACGTTCCCATAATCCATAAAACCCCAAAATCAAGTCATGAACGTTCCCATTACATGCAAGCTTTAAGATCGGAAACAAGAATACTAGCAATTGATAGAAAAGGCATATATATATTCAAATCATTCAACAATTACACAAGAATTCAAAGGCTACAACTAATCCCAACAAGATGGGTTTGGTTCTCCATTTCCATGGAGAACCCTAAAGCTTACAACATGGAAGATGGAAGAAGAAGGAGACCCAAAGGAAGAGGAGGAGATGTTCCCACAAGCTCCTCGCGCCCTCCATGAGCTCCAGCCGTGAAATCGCACCTCCAAATAACCAAAGACCCAAACCCCTTCGCGTTTCTGGGTTAAATAAGTTGGATCTGACACATCAGCAAAAGTCGCGCCCGGGCGCCCCTTTTTCACGCCCGGGCGCGAGCTTCTCGCAAAAAGTCGCGCCCGGCGCCCCGACAGACCGGCGCCCGGCGCGCCATGGGTCCGCTACCTCACGCCCGGCGCCGCCCAGGTCAGTAGGCGCCCGGCGTGAGTCTCTGCAGCAGCATTGTTTTCTTCTATTTTGTGCAGATCTGCTTGCTTCTGTGGTTGGTTCAGCTCTCTACATTATTGGAGACCCTTCCAAGCATAGTTTTAGCTACAAAATAAGGGATTATTGATGAAAGTACATCAAAGTAGCCAAAAACACAATTATTTAGAAAACAAGACAAAACAAGAGGATTAGCAAGTTATAAATTAGAAAGGAGTTGATTTTGCTACTAAATTGATGCTTAAAATATGGTAAAATTTAGCATTATCAGCGAACAGAATCTATTAGGTGGGCGAATGGGTATGGTTTCTTAAGTTTTTTTTTTAATCCTTTTACCTATGTGTATGCTTTTAAAAGACATATTGGTTTGTTGAATGATCTATGAAAATGTGTAGAATTTATGTTTAAATGAAATAAGTTTATGTCTATGATTATGTGTTTGATTATGTATGATATACGATTGTGTATGTAATTGAGGTATGATTGAAAAGGGATTCCAAGGAGGAAATTCCTATTGGTGGTTTCATGTGTTGTTGTAACGAATGTAAGAAGCTTAGTTCTGATGAGTTATCATAACATTCTAATGATCATTCATACTCAAGTAGAGAGTGATGAGTCATGTGGTAAGAGTAGTAGGAGGTCTTAGTCTAGGTGCTTCTAGTATGACCTAAGACGCAGTTGATAAGTGTGATATTTACCTTATATTCACACTTATTTTAATCTTTTTTTCATGTGTTTGTGTAATAAGTCTCACGGAAAGATGTAAATTTTGTGTTTTATTGTTCATATATTAGTTTAATTGTCTTTGTGTGTTTATTTTGCAGATGAATAAGGATTGGAAAAAATCAATTTAAAGCAAATACCCATGTTCGACACCTTTGGAATTGCACAAGAACTTGAATTTGAGAATGTTGTCAAAACTGCTTAGGGCTGAGCGCTAAAACTCGGGGCTAAGCGCTTGAACCTTAACGTTGAGCGCCCAAAAGTCCAAAAAGATGACGCTGAGCGCTGTCGATGCTGGTGTGGCCGATCTGGACTATTTAAAGTCAAAACGTGAAGAGGAAAAAGTCTTTGATTCTTTGGAGGCGCGATTTCACTCAGAGGAGCCCATGGAGGAAGTGAGGAGCTTGTGGGAACACCTCCTCCTCTTCCTTTGGGTCTCATTCTTCTTCCATCCATGTTTGTTAGCTTGAGCTTCTCCATAAAAATGGAGAACCAAATTCATCTTGTTAAGAATTGATGTAATTATTGGATTCTTGTGTATTTGTAGAACAATTTGAATATATATATGCCTGCTCTATTAATTTCTAGTTTCTTGTTTCCAATCTTTAATGCTTGCTTGTAATGATAAAATTTATGGCTTGATTTTTGGGATTCATGGGGTATGAGAACGTATCTTGTTATCCAGATCTGAAACAAGGGGCCTAATGGATGTAAGAAATCTAGTAGGGAACTTACTACACTGGTTGTCTTAAGATCTTTGTTCTTAATGCGAGTTTTCTTATTAATTGATCATGGAGTTGATTGTTAATAGAGGATTTAGGCTCTTCATCTAAGGAATTAGGGATAGAGTAATTTCGATGGTTGACAATAGTAATTAATAGAGAGGAAATGAAACTTTTTATGCACAAGAATGAAAGTGGTGAAATCTAAACTTAACAATGTCATTTCATATCATTTCTAGTCTATGCCATATCTATGTGCCTTCAATACCAAAGTCCAACTATGTAATTATGTGTAAATTTATCTTTTTGCAGTTGTTTGTAAATTGATGTTATGTTCTTGAGTCTAGATGAGTTGTTAATCGCATAATTCTTTAGTATTACGAGTCTCTAAGAAAAACGATACTTGGTCTTACCATTTTATATTACTTGAAACGATTCGGTACACTTGTCGATTGTAACGTATCGTCCAACAAGTTTTTTGGCGTCGTTGCCTGGGATAAAAAATGTTGGTTAACAAGTTTTTGGCGTCGTTGTTGGAGACTCGTGTCAATACTAGACTTTTGAGAGATTTCTAACTTTTTTAAACTTGATCTTGTATATAGAACTAACTCTTTTGTTGTAAATAGAATTTTTTGTTTTACTTGGGCTAGTTTGTGTCTCTAGTTTAGTTGTCACCAAGTTGATGCAGGGCAATTTCATAGACAGAGGATTGCAACCTCAAATTCTCCATGTTTGGTCTGAGATTGAAGGAATCATGATGCCAAAAGGGGATAATAAGCTTGAGCACAACAATCAGCCCCAAATTCTCCCTTCCTTGAAGATGCTCCAAGTGCTAAGTAAATGAAGAAGAAGAAAGGGAGAAGCAAAAGAGAAAGCCCAATCACCACCACCCTTTGATGAGAGACAAAGAACTCAAGCCTAGCATGCCAAAGTTGATCAAGAAGATTGAGTTTGAAGATGTCAAGGTACTGTAAGGGCTAAGATGAAGAATTTTAAGTTAGGAGAGTTGATTTGGTGGCTAGAAAGTTATTTAATAAGAGTTGGTGAGAGGAGCACACCAACAACAAAATTTGCACCTAATTGAGTAATTCGTCAAGTTAATGACGTTAAACAAGCGCTTTTGGAAGGCAACCTAGTTTTCTTACCCTTTCTACTTGTGTTTGTGTTATTTTTGTGTCATTTGCAGTAGTAACTATGTTTTGCATATGTGCCTTGTTGCATTTTTTGTGTGATTTTAGGCCTCTACTGATGGGGGAGGTGGAGCAGTTGAAAAGTATAAGCCATGAGGAGGAGGAAGATGTTAGAAATGAAAAGTAAAGCTAGTGTTCTACACTACTGGAGCTGCAAAGAGTCCACCTAGACCAGTTTTCCAATTTTAATTTCAAGCTTTATTTGTTTTCAGTTTTTATGGTTTTGGATTTCTTTATGACTTGCCTAGTTATAGTTATTGTGCAATTGGTTTGGTGATTTGAGCGAATCTTATGTTGTGCTTGAATTGAATACAAATCTTATGTTTGCTCTTTATTCATGTGAACTGTTTTGAAAACCTTATTGAGATGATGTGGTTGAGCTTATTGAACAAAAATTGTGGTTGCTTGTATCTATTTAGATAGATGCTTGGTTTTAAATGTGATAAAAATACTTGGCAAGATGTTTATCAAATTTTGGAACCCTGAATAAACCTGTGAGATGTTATGCCTCAGAGTTTATTGTTGAATGTTATTACATTGGAATCACAGTTGATTTTTCCTAAGTTTCTCTATTTGAACAGTTTGCTTTCTTGCTTCATATGATTAAGGTCATCTTGTTCTTCAACCTCTTCTACATTTTTTTTAAGCCTAAAAGCCAATGCATAACCTTTGAACCTTAAAAAGAAAACTTTCTCATTCCTGAAACCTTAAGCCTTAGTGAAAAATCTTTAACCTCCTTACCTTGAGTTGAGATGAACATATTTGTTACGATTAGGAGAATGATTTAAGTTTGGGAAAGTTATTATCATAAGGGAGAATTGAGAAAAATGACAACATGAATAAAAAAGAAAGAAAAAGAAGAGAGAAGAAGCAGAAAGACAAGACTGAATTCAATGGATAGAAGTTGGGAAATAAGTTGGGGAAGTGGCTTATTCAATGTTAAAGCAAAAGAGAGAAATAAGTTATTTGATGAAATTAAATAATTTGGTCTCTTAGCTCAAGGTGCTTTGTTGTAAAAAAAAAAACAATTTTTCTTCTTAGCCTAGCCACAATACAAGCCTAAAAAAGTCCTTGTGATAATAAATTATTTGTGAATGTGTTTAATATTGTTGAAATGAAAGACAAAGTTGATTTATGTAACATTGTGATAGTAAAGAGTAAGACACATATCCATATACACCAGTGTGCTTGAGTGAAACACTTTCATTGGTGAGGATTGATTACATGCATTCAATGAAAACATATTGTTATTTTTGTTGATCTATCATTCACATCTATCTTGCGCTTTTGAATTGTGAGCACCATGGTTGAAGTTAGCTTGTTAAGACCATATTATCTCTTGAATGTGATTTCTAAGTTGAGCAAGCATGATTGATTTTGTTTATTTGAATAAAAATTGTGCTTGAGTTGCTAGACCATTGCAGTTGAATTGTTCGTTAGGCTAAGTTATCTTTTACTTTTTATGAGGACATGAAAAAGTTCAAGTTTGGGGGTTATTCACACTTATTTTAATCTTTTTTTCATGTATTTGTGTAATAAGTCTCATGGAAAGATGTAAAAATTGTGTTTTATTGTTTAAAAGATTAGTTTAATTGTCTTTGTGTGTTTATTTTGTAAATGAATAAGGATTGAAAGAGATCAATTTAAAGCAAATACTCATATTCGAAACCTTTGGAATTGCACAAGAACTTGAATTTGAGAATGTTGTCAAAACTGCTTAGGGTTGAGCGCTAAAACTCAAGACTGAACGCCTACAAGGCACAACGCTCACAGGGCTGAACGCCCAAAACCAGCGCTGAGTGGTGGCAAAATGTGCCTAAAGCGTTGGAACCTTAATGTTGAGCGCCCAATACTCCAGAAAGCTGGCGCTTAGCATTGTCGGTGCTGATGTGGCAAATCTGGTCTATTTAAAGTCAAAACGTGAAGAAGAAATGATCTTTGGTTCTTTGGAGGTGCGATTTCACTCAAAGGAACTCATGGAGGAAGTGAGGAGCTTGTGGGAACACCTTCTCCTCTTCCTTTGGGTCTCCTTCTTCTTCCATACAGGTTTGTAAGCTTAAGGTTCTCCATAAAAATGGAGAACCAAATTCATCTTGTTAAGAATTGATGTAATTACTAGACTCTTGTGTATTTGTTGAACAATTTGAATATATATATATGCCTGCTCTATTAATTTCTAGTTTCTTGTTTCCAATCTTTAATGCTTGCTTGTAATGAGAACATTTATGGCTTGATTTTTGGGATTCATGGGGTATGGGAACGTAAGAAATCTAGTAGGGAACTTACTACACTAGTTGTCTTAAGATTTTTGTTCTTAATGCGAGTTTTCTTATTAATTGATCATGGAGTTGATTGTTAATAGAGGATTTAGGCTTTTCATCTAAGGAATTAGGGATAGAGTAATTTCGATGGTTGACATTAGTAATTAATAAAGAGGAGATGAAACTTTTTATGCACAAGAATGAAAGTGGTGAAATCTAAACTTAACAATGTCATTTCATATCAGTTCTAGTCTATGTCATATTTATGTGCCTTCAATACCAAAGTCCAAGCATGTAATTATGTGTAAATTTATCTTTCTACACTTGTTTGTAAATTGATGTTATGTTCTTGAGTCTAGATGAGTTATTAATTGCACAATTCTTTAGTATTATGAGTCTCTTCGGAAAATGATACTTGGTCTTACCATTTTTACTTGAAACGATTCGGTACACTTGCCGATTGTAATGTATCATTTAACAAGTTTTTGGCGCCGTTGCCAGGGATAAAAAACGTTGGTTAACAGCGGTATAGACTAACCTTGTGTGGTAGCTTTGATGGTTGTTAGATGTTCCACCACACAAGTGCATAATCCTTTATGGTCCTAGCTTGGGGGCCTTTCTCCATGTTGTAAAGGGCATGTTAAAGGACTAACTTTTTGTGGTAGTTTTAATGGTTGTTAAAGGGTAGAACATGTTATATGTCGACATTCATTATATATCCGAATGGTCAAATCTAAGTCTGTTGCGTGTTTAAGATGAACAATTATATTGTGTGAAGTGTAAAACATGTTGTAATGTTGTTTTATTATGATAGATTGTTTTACCACTAGCTTACCTTTGCTTTTTTGTTGTATGTCTATGTGTTGCTTTCTCTTTTGTGATAGTAACCTCAATATGAAGTGTATCTTGGTTCGTATTCTTAAAACATTTAACTTTATCCATAACTATTTCCCTTTATTTAAATATATGTATTTTATTTTCATAATTAATTTTGATATTTTTATAAATATTTGTATTCTTAAAACATTAAATTTTATCCATAATTATTTCACTTTATTTAAATAAAAGTTTATTTTAGTTTCATAATTTATTTTGATTTTTTTTCCTCTTATAATATTTTTTTCAAATATTTATATTATTAATAAATATTATTTTATATTATTTTTATCACTAAGGATATTTTTGTAATTTTTATTTTCTATCTATTAAAAAAAAAAATTTATCCATTACATTAGTCAAATTTTAAACAAATTTTCACACATTTTATCTCTAAATGCACACTCAATCACCTCTAAAATCCTCTCAAATCTATCAACTTCCTCTTTTTCAAATTCATCCCTCCAAATAAAGACACTCTAAATGAAAAAAAATGACTATATATATAATTATTATAATATTTAATAATTTTATATCGTTTAAAAATCTAACTTAAGATAGCTTAAATATTATTTGTATTCTACCTAGTAGAGACCGAACGGTCATCCACTCAGCACCATTCGGTCACCACTATGACCAACCAGGGCAAATAGTTCTATTAATGCTGGGCCAAAATTTTGTCAGCGCTTATTTTATTATTGGGCCAAAATTCCAGTAGATGGTTAAAATAACCAAATATATCTTATTAGAGATATTGATAAAGCCGTTGATGAATAACTAACCGAATCTCTAGGTAAGTTTGTTATTATTTAGTCTATGAAACACTTATAAATACAATGACAAGGTCAAAAGCCAAGTACGCTCAACTGAGACTCCACTACATTCTACTTACGTCCGATCAGGACATAAATACTAAACTATGATAAACAGCTAATGAAATCGCTCCTAACTTGAGCGTCAGAGTGCCTTTTGCAGGTACCTTGCCCCATCAAGAGCACAACCAAACGACATCCAGAGTCCAACCGAACGACATCAAGAGTCCAAGCGAGCGGAGCACTTGATTTCAGCGTCGGAAAGCAGCCAAGCCACGTCAGAAAGGTTAGTCTCTCGGTCTTACACAATCCCTATCGAAATATTTTGGCGTCCACCATGAGGCCGAGAGCAGGGAGAAGAAGCCCAAATGGTGACCACGAGGAGCATGGACGAACAACAAAATACTCGAGATTTGATAACGCAGATGCAAGCATAGATAGAGGCACAAGCAAGAACCATACAGGCGTAGGCGCAAGCACAACAAGAGATGTAGCGAAAGCACGTAGAGGAGATTACAAAATTGAGGGTAAAGCAAGGCCGCACCAAACGGTTAGCTCAGCACTCGATGTCCACAACCGAAGGGGGTAACAACCATTAGAATGAAAACGATGGAAGTCGTAATCGGCAGCCATCTCAGACACCAAGCCAAATGGTCGGGGAAGGAGAGAATCGTCCCCCACCCCCCGCAAACCGTTCGACCCTCTAGTTTACTCCCTTTTATGATGGCCATCATGCAAACTCCAATGCCAAAGAAGAATCCTCTTGTATTTGATAAGTATGATGGCTCGGCAGATCCCGACAGTCATCTCTGGATCTTCACCAATGCAATGGCGTTCTACACGGACAGTGATCCAGTTATATGCAAAGCCTTCTCCTTATCACTCAAGGACGAGGTATTAGAGTAGTATAACACTCTTCCCCCAAACACAGTGGATTGCTTCGCCACTATGGAAACCCTCTTTAGAAGACAATACGCCTCCAATCAGAAACAGGAAATAACACCGGCGGAATTGGTAAATACTAAGCAGGAGAAAGGGGAAACTTTGAAGACCTTTATGAAAAGGTATACTGAAACCGCACAACAAGTAAAAGAGGTCAATCACTCTTTTACAATCAACAATTTACCTTCATGCTTAAGAACACGGTATTTTGCTGAAAAATTGTATGCGCAACCACCACAAACTATGGAAGAACTCTAATAAAGAGTAGTTGAATTCATCCGTATGGAGGAAATGTGAATCTGACAAAGAAAGCAACAACAAGAAGTTGATGTAGGCGGAAGTAGAAAGGACAAGCGATCATTCGATAATAATGATAAAAGTGGGGAGCTTCCCTGAACATTTAAGTTTAACCATTATACAACCCTCAACGCACCTAGGGCAAAAGTTCTCGAAGAATCCCTAAACGCTAAACTTCTCACACTTCGAAGGAAACCATCTCCAAAAAATGTAGACGAAAGGAAGAGCTGCCGTTTCCATCAAAACTATGGACATACTACAGAAGAATGCATTACGCTAAAAAATGAAATAGAAAGTCTCATTCAAACAAGACATCTCTGTAGGTACATAAAAGAAACAAGAAGAAGCTCCCCGGGAAAGGATATTTACGAAGAAGTCCCGAACGATTGTATTGGAAGAACGAACGAAGGCGGGGTCATAGTCGCAGTCCCGATTGCAGTCGCAGTCGTTGTTGTGAATGATCGGTTAATGGAGTTATCAACTGAGGAGAGGCATCCAAAATTCTATTAATGTCATGGTGTAATTCAGTTTCCTTTGATATAGACTTTTGTTATTCTATTGTGCTTTCATTACGGAATAAACAAAGTCGGCCAATTCATGCTCAGTCATTGGTTGCAAATTTCGTTAAAGAAGTTCATAGTCAACCAAAAAGTCCCCCATGGAGCTCTGAAGATAAAGACCGAGAGGTAAATCCCTCTCGACCGAGAGGTAAATCCCTTTCGTAAACTAGAAAGTTGATGATAAAGATCGAGAGGTAAATCCCTCTCATCAGCCAGAAAGCCGATGATAAAGACCGAGAGGTAAATTACTCTCGTTCGAGAGGTAAATCACTCTCGTCCGAGAGGTAAATCCCTTTCATTAGCATAAAAGATGATGATAAAGATCGAGAGGTAAATCCCTCTCATTCGAGAGGTAAATCCCACTGGTCAGCCAGAAAGATGATGACGAAGACTGAGAGGTAAATCCCCATCGGCCGATAGGTAAATCCCCCTTGGTAGAGAGTAAATCCCTCTCGTCAATCGGAAGGCTGAAGATAAAGACCGAGAAGTACATCCCTCTCGGCCGATAGGTAAATCCCTCTCATAAGCCAGAAAGCTGATGATAAAGACCAAGAGGTAAATGCCTCTCAGCCGAGAGGTAAATGCCTCTCGTTAGCCAAAAAGCTGGTGACGAAGACCGAGAGGTAAATCCCTCTCGTCAACTAGAAGGCTGAAGATAAAGACCAAGAGGTAAATCCCTCTCGTCAGCCAGAAAGTTGATGACGAAGACCGAGAGGTAAATCCCTATCGGCCGAGAGGTAAATCCCTCTCGTCAGCCAGAAAGTTGATGACGAAGACCGAGAGGTAAATCCCTATCGGCCGAGAGGTAAATCCCTCTCGGCCGAGACGTAAATCCCTCTCGGTCAAGAGATAAATCCCTCTCGATAACTAGAAGGCTAAAGATAAAGACTAAGAGGTAAATCCCTCTCGATCGAGAGGTAAATCTCTCTCAGCCGAGAGGTAAATGCCTCTTGTCAGCCAGAAAGCTAATGACGAAGACCGAGAGGTAAATCCCTCTCGGTTGAGAGGTAAATGCCTCTCATCAGCTAGAAAGCTGATGATAAAGATCGAGAGGTAAATCCCTCTTGTCAACAAGGACATTTTGATGGCGATGAACGAATCACAAGTATTCGACCTCTCCAATTTTCGGCCAATCGGCCTCATAGGTGCTCAGTCAATCGGCCTTCTAGGTATTCGACCATTCGGTCTCAGGTATTTGACCATTCGGCCCCTTCTGCTGAGCATTCTACGGCCTCGGTTGAAGAAAATCGTTCGGTCATTTATAAGCAACGACTAAAAGCAGTCTCCCTCAAACTCACAAGTCCTATAATTAATCATGGCTAAAGTCGAACGCTTAACTCAGACTTGGGGAGCATATGTATTGTACCTAGTAGAGACTGAACGGTCATCCACTCAACGTTGTTCGGTCAAAAGTCAGGTATGTTAAATTAAGACTCCACTACGTTCTACTTACGTCCGATCAAGAATTTAATACTAAACTGTGATAAACAATTCATGAAATCGCTCCTAACTTGAGCGTTAGAGTGTCTTTTGCAGGTACCTCCCCCGTCAAGAACACAACCGAACGACATCCAAAGTCTAATCGAACGACATCCAGAGTTTAACCGAACAGCATCCAGAGTCTAGCACTCAGTGATTAATCCCAATGACCTTATTCCCTAACGATGAAATTGATAACTAGATTATCATAGTCCTTGATCAAAATATGATTTGGAATTGGAATATGGCTAGCGTATTTTTTGAACTTATCGAACCCTATTTGCAATTGGATTATATAAACATGGAGCAACATTTTCTCACCAACCAAATTTTAATGCTGTAGCATTCTACCTTTCTAGAGAGTTCAGAACAGTGACGGGGACTTTAAAGTGCTACGATTTAAAAAACAAGGTATATTAAAATTTGAAGACGTTGTGATAAAACAAGTGTAAATTTGAAAAACCATGGAACACAACCAAATCCGACCTTAGCTCAGTTGGTAGAGCGGAGGACTGTAGTTGGTAAACCCAAATAGCCATCCTTAGGTCGCTGGTTCGAATCCGGCAGGTCGGAAATCTTTTAATTTTAAATCCATTTTTTTAAAATGTTTTTTTTTAGCATTAATGATTCTTATAATCTCTTCTCATTGTTGAAATAATCATTTTATATAATTTGATATTTTTACAACTAATTAATCTTAAATTTCACTTTCTTATTATAATCTTTTAGAATAAATCCTAATAAGTTGTGGTTTCCAATAATATTTTATCATTTGAATTTTCTTCAATATAAGTGCATGAACTAAAATTTACAGATGTTAGTTGCAATTTGTTTCAATTTGGTTCTCTTTATCATTTAGATGCACATGCCACAAAGGATCAAGTGTATATGTTAACCTTAGTTCTTTTGCCTAATTCTGTATGAAAAGCTAAACTCTCTGCAAATGATTCAACCACTTGCATTCCAGAAAAAGTAAATAGTTTTAATTATTTATGTTGCAGCAGCTGCTGTTTGATGCATAAATAACAAGAATCCGGCAGGTCGGACACATGGTCTCTGCCAGCAACATTATTAAGTTACATACCATTTCTTACAACTTTCATCAATCACTAATTTATATCTATCAATCTCTATTTATTTTTTTATCTTTATTTAAAAAAATTATATTTTTCAATTGAGTCGTTATCATTTAATTTTTTCTTAAATAAATAATATAACTATTATAGTAATATGTTATCTAGTTGTCATGTTATTTTGTGTGTTAACATTAAAAGGCATAGTTTTAATAATAGGTAATTTTATTATTGGATAAGAAGAATAAAGAAAAAAAGAAACAAAATGAAAGCATAAATATAAATATGGAATATTGGAAGAATATGGAGCAAGAATAAAATTGAAAAAGAAATAAAAACAGAAAGATTGCGGAGAAGGGTAGCGTTAAAGTTGCACGTGAATCAGAATGTTGTGTAGTTCTAATAGTAACGAAGTGAAATATTTGGTTTTTGTCTTTCATCTTATAAGATCACGGGATCCAGTACTACCCTTATCATTAGGTTATCTTCCAATACATAATATTTTATAAATCCAAAGCCCGTATTTATGTTTTTATTTCCTTTTTTCTTCACACGTTTTCATTTTCACTTACTTTTCAAGCTCACATGCTTATTTAATGCCACAATTTCTCTTTAATATCCCAACATTATATTTATCTTTTCATTTTGTTTCCACCTTCATTTTTCATTATCCCTCATTCAACAATAAGTCACCTATCATGTTTCGTTCAATATTAATACAAAGATATTACTTAAAAATAATTAAAGAGTGACAGATAATAATCACATTATCCAATTAACAAAAAAAAGTCAAATGAAAAATATAAGCCATGAACAAAACAAAAAAATCAATAAAGATTCAATTAAATATATTCAATTTTATCATGAACTTAAAATTTATTAAGTCTAAAATAAATTATATTGATAAAAATATAATTAATAATAAAATGTGTATCCTAAAAATGGCTCAACATAATAATAAATAATATCCTAGTTATAGATACAACGACAGTTTCCCTTTGCATAATATTTCGAATAGGAAAAAAAATAGGTTGGAAAATTTTTATGGGATATGCAGTAAAGTTTTTAACCCCCTTTTTTCAAATAATATTTTTCCATAAATTTTTTAACATATCGATTAAAAGCAAAAGGGGTGTAAAAACATATACCTAGGATGAGTTGGATATAAAACGAGTGAAGTAAAAGAACAATCTATCTAAGAAGCAGCTGGATTCACAAACACATTGGTAGAGAGTCATGTTAGTATCCGTTCATTTCAATAATATTTGAAGATGATGATGACACAAGTGGGAATGTGAAGAACCATTCTCCAAAGGGCAAAATGGGGGCACCAGAACCTCTTTGTTACTTGCTCAGAATCCATCCAATCCAACATGTATTCCTATTCATACTGCTAATGTTACGTAATAAACATCAATCTTCCTTTAAAAAGAAGAAAGGAAGATACAATGGGTTCAGTATTCTAAACTCTTCCCCCAAAAGAGGCTATTTGCCTCAAGAGAACAGTTGTGTGTTTTTTTATCAACTCCCTCCTCCTTCATAACCTGTCACTATCATCTTTTTAATCAAACGACCAAAACGACTGTACATCTGAGGTTGGCTGTAGACCTCCACTATAAGGCCTTGAAACGGCTGACTTCCCTATGCTTTCCACAGAACCATGTACAGGCCATTCCTTCCTGCAAAGCAAACAAAAACCACAACTGTTAAAATCTACCCTTGAACACCAGGTATTTGATTTACAAGCTTAGAACAAAAAAAAAATCACATCATACGAAAAAGCACAATTCACAATTAAGCAAGTCCACTTTAATTAAATGAAACAGCACAGAAATAGTACATTTGAAGCTAAATACTTTTGATTTGGCTATATAACATGCATCCAAAGAAGTTATACAGCATAGGATTCCGTTTCAATCAAACATTTAAATTACCTTCCATATACATCACCACGTTGTTTATGGACAACAGAAAAGACAAAAATAGGGAAATCTGACAAGCAGTGAGCTATATTCCCACACAGAAGGCTTCCATGTAAATTTATTTTATCGTAATTTCATATTTTATTTATTTTCTATTTCTCATTCTTCCTCAGTGAAACGTTGTTGGAAATGACAACACTTTTAAAGCATATGCCTCCAGTCAAATTATTACCAATGAGCATTAAAAGCAATTCACCCTCTTTTGAAACGTGTACCTATTAAGGAAGAATGGTAATTAAATTCAATCAATCTTTCCAGATTTAAAACGTCCAACCAATAAGTACTACTTTGAATTAGTAATAAATATATTTTTATTCAGAAAATCAAAGTATCATCAATAAGCCACCCTAAATTCAAGGAACAGGCCTAAAGAGGAAAATTAAGATAAACCGCACATAAATACTTCGACACATGCCATCGTATTGGAATGTTTTCCTAATTGGCTCATATATAAAGCAAATATCACATGTAGGGTAAAATATTAAATCCATTGTTTGTGGATAGAGACCAGGTGCTCTTGCATAACAGTTACATCAATGGCTATAAGTACATTATATACATTTTCACCACTGAAATAAAAAATTCCCTGCACAAAGTATCATTATTAATATGACTAAGTCTCTACAAATAGAAAGATGCAAAATATCTATATTCCCACAAGAATCACCTTATCGGTTCATGTTTCCCTAAATTAAAAAAAAAATTACTACAGGGGAAAATTAAGATAAACATCACATAATACTTCGACACATGCCATTGTATCGGAATGCTTTCTTAGTTGGGTCAGACTGAAAACAAATATCACATATAGGGTAAAATATTAAATGCATTGTTTGTGGATGGATAGAGAGACCAAGTGTCCTAGCATAACAGTTGCATCACTGGCTATAAGTACATAAATAAATTTTCACCACTGAAACCAAAGATTTTCCCCACAAAGCATCATTAACATGAACCAAGTCTCTACAAATAGAAAGATGCAAAACATTTAATATTCTTACATCAATCACATTACCGATTGATGTTAATAGATCTACAAATTCATTTCAATATATAAGACGAGTAAATAGTTTCTCATCTTTTTGCCAAACAAATTTCATCAGATTAAAATGCAGAACAATAAATATGAGACATGAAAAACAGAAATTCCAAAAATTAGCCATCCATTACAAGGCAATCAGTTCACACTTACTTGGACCAACAGTTAGCCGGAGAGCCATCAAGCCCATGGCTACTAACAGATTCGCTTGGGCTACCATATATTATTTCATTTTGAGTGGCTCCCTCCTGAGCTTTATGGCCACCTGACAATGGTGGGAAGAGAGCACTTTGAAACCAAGGATCATAACCAGTTGAACCTGTAACACGGCTGAAGTTCTCACCACTTTGGCCATTAGGAAGAAAAACATTTTGTGGAGAATGGGTACTGGAAATTATGTTATCTTCTTGGTTAAAAAGAGAAGTCATAGTCTTCTGAGATGATGAAAGTATAAAATCATCCTTGTTTGGTAGGTTCCTTTGTGAGGATAACAGCCAGCTTTCTGTGCCACCAACTAAACCCAAACCTTCTTGAACAAGTGGGGAAGAACTCCACATTTGCCATGTTCCCTTCTCATTTGCAGCTGCATCATCAAGAGGAAAACCATGTCTGTCTTGGTCCTTTGGGGTACTAGGAAACCAATTTGAACTGCAATGTTTTTCTCGGGAAGATGGGGACTCAATTGGAGAAAGCTTATTAACATCAGAACCAGTAGCTACGCTTTGCAAAGTGTGAGATTTTGTTACTTCATTGTCTGTGCCAAAGCCAGTTCCCAAGTCCAACTGAAAATTATCAAGTGACTCAGAAACAGGCCCAAGCAAGGAAATCGGATCTGGAACATAACAGGGGTCTTCAAAAAGCTCTTGCTCATCTTGTCTGAAGTCACGCGATATATTTCCAACTGGAGATAAAAATGGTTCAATAGCAGGAGAAAAACCTAGACTACTACTGGTTAGCACACTTGCATGGGTGGAAATATTAAATGGTGATGGAAGACCAAACTGAATAGGATTAGTGAATGTTTGTGTAACTGGTGACTGGGCAGAGAACTGAGGGCTTTTGGTGTCTGTTTGAACTTTGGAATTCGGTCTGCATATTACATTTGAATTTGAAGATTGAGGAACAGACGATGATCGAGTAAATAATTGCTGCCAAGACTTTTTAGGTGCTGCAGTCCATGGCTGTGGTTCAGGGGGAACCTGCAGGGAACAATTACCATGGTAATACCATTTCATGAGTACATTTCTTTTTCAGTTCACTTAAGATATCATAGAAAGCAATTAATATTAACCAGAGCATCAAAATCATATACAGTTATAGCCCCAATTAATATTAACTAGACTAACACACAGTTATGTTATGTTCAAAAATCTTAAGGACTGAAAGTTTAGAATGTCAAAAAACAAAAGGGAAATTAGTGACAAGACAGATATTTGAATATAAAACAACAGAAAAAGCCTTGTCCAGACATTTGAAAGTAATATTCATCTGTAAAATCCAACAGGTTATTTTATATGAAAAATAATAGTAGCTAACATTTCATCACTAATCAACACTCAACATAACCTGATAGAACATTATAGAAAGCAAGACAACTTACAGAGTGAGTGATATTCCTATCATCTCCATTTAAATTGGATTTTCCAGCTGGATGCTCAGGAGGACATATTTCTCTCCTGCTGGGAGCAGTATGAACATGATCTACAGAACTATTAAACTTGTTTTCTTTCACCACATTGCTGGGAACATTATTGCCCCTACTGAAACCAAACGCTTTTGAAGAAGACAAAATAGTGCCTCGCATACGATCAAGATACCTTGCTCCAGTACCTCCTCGGTTATAATTGTTTGCAGGGACATTTTTATTATGTGCATTGTCCGTACTCTGTCCCTTGCCACTCTCTAACCCATATTTCTGTTGCTCTCGGCGATCCATTTCACTCTTTTTGTCAAAGTCCCGCTTCCGCTCACTTTCCTTGCTAGCTCTTCTCTCCAATTCTTCAGCGTCAGAGTTGCTCATACTGGACGCTTTGTCTTTCTCTTTTCTTTTTTCCTGACGCTTCCTTTCAGCTTCCTTCCTGCGCTCTTTCTCCTTACTGGGATTTGATGATCTGCTGTGATCTTTTTCTGCTTCCACTTTCTCATCTCTCAGTTTCCTACGCTCCTCCACTAACCTTGCAACCTCCTCCCTCTGTTTTCTCTCTTCTTCCTCCAAAAGTTCTTTCTCTAGCCTAGCCTGTCTTTTCTCCTCAGCTTTCCTACGTGCTTTTTCCCCTCTACTTTCGCTAAGGCCCACCCCATTTTCACCCCTCTTTGCCAAGAATGCTCTATGTTCAGCATCGGATGAACATTCTTCACTTGTACTAACTCTAAAAGCCTTCCTCCAGAGCCATCTAATGCTCTTGAAAAACGAAGTCAAAAGCTTGCAAACCAAAAACAAAAGACCACAATATGACCTCTCAGTCGAACAATGCTCCGCTCCTCCAAAAAGACCAGTACTCTCACTCGTTCTCCAGTTGCTAGGATTACCTGGAATAGACCCACCAACCCAATTTCCGTTCTCCAGCCATTCCTGACTGCACATCCATCCATTTTCAGACCATACCTTGCTATTTAATATCTTGCCACCTTTTCCAACGAAATCCTTAACTATACTGGAATTGGAAATCCCTAACCCCGGAGGTACAGGCAAGTCTAGAACCGGTCTCTTAGAAACATGACCACAGTTAAAACACATAAACCGACCCCCACCAGGGTTCTGGTCCCTATAAGGACTCAAGCAGTTGCGGCACCGCCTAGTAGCTGTCTTCCTCAACTTCTGCATCTCTATGGCCTCAAACCTCTTCCTCTCCCTAATCCGAGCATTCCTCCGCACGCGCCAAGCCGACAACCAAGGCATCAAAATCTCATACCAGAAGAGAGTAACCAACAACACAAAAACACAAGCCAACCGAGGCGAAGTAATCTCGAAGCGAAAAGCAGGCGGCAGAAGCTGAGAAAGTGCCCACAAACCAATTAACGGAATAACCAACCAAGGTAGCATCGTCGCAACCCGGCGAGACCACTTCTGAATCACACACAGTATACACATTATCCTCTAAACCTAACCCTCTTCCTTGTCCCAAATATACCCTCTTTATTTTCCCAACAAAAACAACGCTTCCGAGGAAACCCTAATTCCGGGTTCCTTTCCCCCTCCTCCCAATCAATATCCCCCAGGGTTAGACGCAGAAACTTCAGAACCCTAAAATCTCAACCCTAAAAGGAAAATAGAAAGAATTCAGACTATTTAGAAATTGACATTTAAATTGATATTACCCTATTGTAGCAACAAAGGTAGTTCGAAAAATAAAAGCGACGGAAACATGAAAGAGAGAAGAATTGGGAATTTGGTCTAACGCGATTGTGGCATGCATCGAAAGGGAGAGGAGGAAAGGAGAATTTAGGACTCACAGATTCGGCGTCAATGGTGAAAACAAGAAGACTAAAATCGGTGAAAATGGGAGCGAAATGAGATTGGGGCCGCAGCACATGAAAATGTTCGGAGCTGGAGCTGAGTCGTCCGATTCGGGTCGGAGCCTCCGTCGCGGGTTTTTCGGTGTATATTAAGAGAGAGAGAGAGAAACAATGCGAAAAGAAGAAAGAGAAACAAGATAAGAAAAAAGGAGAGAGAAGGCACTGAAGAAGGAAATGAAAAACAAAATCGGAACAACCGATGTCACCGAACCGTCGCCATGTGGATAGACTGGACCGGAGTCGGTGAACCGGACCGGCTTTATTATTCTCTTTTCTTATGGGAAGTGATTCTCTCTGCACCTCCAAGATTCTGGAGTTGTTGAAAAATGTGGTTTCAATATATAAATATAAACAAATTATAAATAAATTAATAAAAAATAAATAAGTCAAAAAATACAATAAATAATTAAATAATAATTAATATTAAAATAAAAAGTATATCAATAAATAATTACAAATTAAAAAATAAATGAAAATTTAATAAATAATTAAATAATAATTAATATGCAAATAAATATAAATTTTCAGAAAATATTACAAATTATAAATAAATTACAAATCAAATGAAAAGTTAAAATAATAAGATTTATTTCAATGATAACTAATATTTAAATAAATACAAATATAATAAAACCTTACAAATTAAAAATAAATTAACAAACAAATGAAAATGTTAAAAATAACGAAAAATAATTACGTCAGAAATTATGTTTAAATAAATGTAAAATATAAAAAAACAATAACAATTTAAAATAAAATAAAATAAAATAAAATAACATAAAAATAAATATAAAGATAATAGTTGGAATATAACAAAATAAATATTAACTAAAAAAACAGAGATAAATAAAAGATTATAAATTGAAAACAAATAAAATCAAAATCAAAATAAACCTAATAAACAAAAAAAAATCAGAAAAAACTAAAAAAATAAAAATACAACGTAATTCAAAATGCATAGGGTCTTTGTGGCGTTCAAAATGTGCAGGATCTCTCTACCTACATTCAAAATGTGCAGGATCGACCACACACAACAAATTGAAGACCAGAAAAATATAAACTCTCAAAAAAGGTTAATAGAATTAGTATTGAACTACAACCTAAGTTTTTTATTCTCCACAGAGGATTGTTATCTATCCCACCATGAAAACTGATCAAAAGTAATTCACATGACGCTAAGACTACATACCTTTGGAATTTACTTTTTAAAAAAAAAATCTTCATCAGGATAATGAAAAGAAAAATATGGTTTTGAAAATTTTTTGATAATTTTTTTACCACAATCTAATTAATTAGTAGTTTATAATTAATTTACTTTAAACATACGAATCAATGAAATAAAATAATGACACTTATAAAAAAAATATTAAAAGAGATTGTTAAAATATGACAGTGCAGAGATAAGACCCCTTGCAATATAGTAACTACACTTTTGTGCACTACTAAAAAATAATTGTCAGAAAAATAACTATCTTAACTAAAAAGTAAACTTTAATTGAACAAACAACTTGACCAAAATCAACCAAAGTATTAAAGTGAAAGTTTTGCAATAAATGAGAACAATTTGCAATACATTTGCAATACATGGTACGCTTAGCTCAGAGTTCTTAAATTATGGACCAAATGTGGCTATCCATTCTACATCAATGCCAAAAAAAATATTTGGAGGAAAAGGATAGATTTACAACAAACACCCATAACGACATACTATATCCAACCAAAGAGAATGTCCTCAAGTGAAACACTTCCTATGCAGATTCTAAAACTGCATCTGATATTGAGGTCCTTACAGCTATGCATCTACAAGCAATTAAACAAATTATGTAAATATTTTTTGTCTAGAAATTGATTTGGGTTGGTAAGTTCAAGCAACCATTAATTCACCTCCAGCTCACTTTAAGCTAAAGTCTAAATTTTTATTAGAAGAGTGGGAGAAAAATAGATCAAACTCTAGACTACTTGATCATTGAGGCATCAATACCATGTTGTAGACTAAGTATGCCAAAAGCTTAACATTTTTGGTGAAGATACATGGTTGGTTGATATTGCATCTTCAACAACAAAAACTACCACTATATCGAATGTCGACCATCCAAAAAAAAATTAAACCATAGACATTTGATAATAATTAAGCTCAATCTAATAGTGCATACCTCACTGGGGCACATTCAATACTCTCTATGCAGCTAAGAAAATATCAGGAGCAGTTTCCAAATTCTCGAAAGCATATGCAAAAACAATTGCATCGTACCTAATGAAACAAATGCATTTGTACAATAAGAATAACAGTTATAGAGTATAGTCTACAATTAAAACTAAAGTCAAGCTGATGAACTTAGGCTTCAAATGCAATGGCAATTATGTCATTTAAACCTAGTCTAAATTAAAAATTATTCAGTTTAGCATATAGTATGCAGTGGACTTAGAATTCATCTTGAATTAGGGTTTACTCCAAAAGGGGAACGAACCCTCATAGCAGCTACACTTTCAACGTCAGCCACATCTACTTAGGTTAGTTCCTACCTCTACTCTTATAGAGCTTTTTTTGAAGTGGGTGGAATCACTGCTTGACGAGAATAAATACTGAGGGAATCAATTTCAATTGGTAAAAAATGAAGAAAAAGGCAAAACAATCGGTCAAAAGGTAAGAAGATGAAGATAAAAAGAAACCCTAGTAGTTGATAGTGAAAGATGCAGGTGAGAGATTGAGAGGTAAAGGAAAGTGCTTACAGCTTGAATTGTGGTTCAACAAGATGATGGAGAGGCAACGACAACATTCGATATGATATTAGGGTGGAGACGGGAGAAACGCTCTCATGACACTACGCGAATGAGAAATGTGGCGGATGAACGACATAACAAAGTAATTACAGAATAACGATGAACTAGAGTGAATGGTTGAATGACAGTGAACGAGAGTGAAGAAGAGAGGAAGAATGATTTAGTGGAGATTACGACAGAGTCAGGAAGAGATGGAGGGAATATAAATTAGAGATAATGGGACTAAGAGGGAGATGGGAAATGAGAGAGATATTATGACAGAGTCAGGAAGAGATGGAGGGAATATAAATTAGAGATAACGGGACTAAGAGGGAGATGGGAAATGAGAGAGATATTATGACTAGTTTGTAAAAATCAATCATAATACATTACAAAATTTTCCAATAAGATGTCTATGACTCTGTATTAATTGGCTTTGAACTTATTTACAAGTTTGTCACACGTTTCATATTATGACTGGTGTTCATAATTACGTAATAATATGTTTTAAACTTATTTACAAGTTTATCACCATGTTTCATGCTGGTAGTTTTCACTAATCATAATAGGTTGTCATATATATATTATTTTTTTACTAGTGTGATAAATAAGACTTAAAAATCAACATTTATTTATTTTTCTTGTTTCCTAACTTCTTTAAGTTTGTTCTTTACAATTGAATTGAAGTTACAGTCATCATTAATAGAAGTATTACTCGATTTATTGGACGATACATTAGTTTCCTCTTTAGTAGTATGAGCAGTTGAAATTTGTTTGCTATTTCATTGGATTTGATGATTTAACCTGGTTAAATGAACTAGTAGTATTGATTATATGATTCATAGTACCATAATGAATGTCTCTTCATACATCAACTTTGACTTGTAATTTCATAATGTCAAAACTCATACTCTCTCAGTGTGACACTCAACTTTTTAGTGGATTTACGATCTCTAGTAATCTTCAAACACCATTCATTTATACTTACCCTACAACTCCTTAAATTAATATTTTATTATGATACAATATTTTATTAGTAAAAGTACTTTACAATAAATATTATTTAGGAACACTCTCTAAATATATTTTTTCCATGTTAAAAAATTTCTGTCATTTCAAACACGTAAAAGACCATACATTATTATAATGATTATTTGGGGAAAAAAGTGTATAAACTTGACTTTTTATTTTTCTTGTCTTTTTCACTCGCACTTATACTTATTGGCTATTTCTATAGTGTTAATCCGTTATGCTGCTCTTTAGTTGATCATTGACAGTGCTTTATTGTGATTCCAATTTAAAATATAAAGAGTATTCCCTCTTAAAAATTTGAGTTTTCATATTTTCTTATCTCATACTTGAGTGATACGAGATCCTTCTGAAAAGTTTGTCGTAACTTTTCATTCTTCTACTACAAGTTCTTATGTGCTTTTCATTATATTGTTTCATCATTTTCTCTATGTAGTTCTTTTGTGGTTTCATTGTGTTGCATCAACCATTTGCCAAGCTTTTTCATTTAATTGATGCAAAACTTCATTGTGTTGTATTTCTCTCTAAAAAGAATTTTTCTAAGGTGTGAGATTACTTGTATTAACCTCAATTTATAAATAAAAAATAATATTTATATATTTTCTTTAATTGCACATTTTTATTGAAAGATTGGAGTGAAACAACAATCAACTTTAAGAAATCCTCGTGAAAATGAAAAAATAATTAAAATAATTGTTTTTATTTATATTTTCTATTTGTACAAATTATTTTAAAAACAGTACCATATTTTTGTGGGTTTTATTATTTAATATTTTTACAAAAAGTTGTAGAAATATATTAGACGAAAAAACCAAATAAATCGATCTCAATCAAAATTCTCCTTTGAAACGTTGAGGAAAACGAATTTCCACTTATTTGCCTTTAAAATATATACTGGCAGAAAATATGGATGTCGAAAACCATCTTTTGGGATGGTAGCAATTTAAAAAAACAGTGTCAATTAGTATAGTTCAATTTAAAAAAGGATTAAATATAAATTATTAAGTGTCTTATGTAAAACTTATTTATATATCACCATAATTCTAAGAGTTACTCCCTCACCACCACACATGGTTACTTGCATCTCCTTATTACTATTTTGTCTTTTAATAATATTAAAATGAATGTGAATATGCGTTGATTTTTAAACAGATGTCAATATCCGTAGATAGATATCGATAGCCGTTGAAGGACAAATAGATCTCGATATTCATTGACATCCATTAAAGAATCTAGGGTGCAAGGAAAAATTAGGAGGAGACGGAGAAAAGAGTGGAAGTCACTAGTACAGTTAAAGGAAATGGCACCGGTTATTTTCGCTGATAGGCACCGGTTCCTGAACCGAGGCATATTCAGACGAGGTAAAAAGTGGTAGACTTTATACCTCGGTTCTGGAACGAGACAAAAAATGGTACGATTCGGCCTCGGTTATTAGAACCGAGATTGTTGTTCTCCTTCTACTGCCTCGGTTGGAGGCTGAACCGAGGCAGTAGGGTCTTTTTTTTATTTTTTTTTCATTATGATTTTCGTTATGAACCGGTTGCAGATCTGAGCACATTAGCCTGCTTTGAAAATGATGGCAAATTAACACAGGAATTTAATTTTGGTGCCTCAGGCAAATTAACTCAGGCAAATTAACACAGTCAAATTAACACAGGCAAATTAACACATTTACCTTTTGCAGATCTCCACAAACGTACAAAGAAAGCAAGTAAAACAAAATCTCAGATTCGAAAAACCCTAATCTGACCCTAATTTGACCCCAATCTGACCCTAATCTCAGATTCGCACCACCACCATCAACATCAGAAAAACCCTAATTTGACCACCACCACCACCACTATCACCGCCGCCACCATTGACGCACCACCACTGCTTGCTCTTCCCTCCAGAGGCGACGCACTCGCAGGAGATTTTGGAGATCGAGAGAGCGACGGAGCGAGCCAGCGAGACCGAGGGGAGGGAGGCGAGACCGACGGAGCGAGAGAGCAACGGAGCAAGAGAGCGAGACCGAGAGAGCGACGGAGCGAGAGAGCAAGCCAGCGAGGGGAGGCGACAGAGAGGGGAGGCGACAGCGAGGGAGGCAAGACCGAGGGTAGGGAGGCGAGACCGAGGGAGGCGAGACTGAGGGGAGGGAGATGAGACCCAGGGAGGCGAAAGCGAGGGAGGCGAGAGTGAGGGATGCGGCTAGGTTTTCGTTGAATTTGGGGAAAATATTTAGGAAAATAAGAGGCTTATATGCCTCGGTCCTTATTGGGCCTGAGGTAGTAGAGAATTATACGCCTCGGTCCTTCCTACCAACCGATGCAGTATACCTCTTTCACCTCGGGTTTCTCTTAACCGCGTCAGAAACCGTGTCAGAAACCACTAATTAGGCACCGGTTACTTTCACAACCGAAGTAGTAGCCCTTTTTGGCACCGGTCTAGTTTGAACCGAGGCCTATAAGGTCTCGTTAATTACAAAAATGTCACCGTATCTGAATAGACAGCGGTTTAATGTAAACCGAGGTCTATTGTGTGAGTCTAAAATCACATTTTGTACTAGTGGGTTCATCCAAAGGGTGCAACTCCAAATTTTCTTGGGTTGCGTCCCATGCAGCAATGGTGGCAAAATTACCTGCCACGGGCAACTTCAAGTCTCTGTTCTTGCCCGCTTCCCAGACCAAAGTCGAGTCTTTTTTATAGTGACGAATTTAATTTGAATGTGACCAGTCCCTTTAAATTCCGAGTGACACACCCATCCATTTTTGGTCCAGTTCAAGGGAACATTCTTGTTCCATGATCCTAATTCTTTGGCGGATTTTCGGATGACAACGTGATCTCCAAATTAAACTTTGTGATCTAATCGAACTTGTAGACGAACTTTGCGGTCCATGGAGACGGAAGAAGGGTTATCGTTTCCTTCTTGTTCTTGGTCCCTGACATTGATGGAAGTAGTCACTCGGAAGGAGTAAGCAATAAAAATGAAGCATTAGAGAGAGAGAGAATGACCTAGTTTGGGTTTGAGGAGAGGAGAGAGCGGAGAGGGGCGGAGGCAACCGATGATGTAAAGGGCGCAGCAAAAGGAGCGAGGGAAGAATGAATCTGAGATGGGTTTTGCAGGAAGAAGTGGAAGTGGAGGGATGTGCACACACTTTATTAAATTTCCCTAAATATCCTTCCCTTCCACGGCTCAAACACATCTCCATATCATCAACTCTGCAACTGGTGTCCCAAGAAGACAATAGTTGATGGGATGGAAGCTACATTTATTCTAAATCTTCATTATAAATATTCCTACCATATAAATATATGCTTCTAATATTAAATATTCCTCCCAACAGTCATCGTCGTCTTCTTGGTGGTGTAGTTGTTGGCAATTAGAGAGAATATAAAAGTGATGGGGTGTTGGGAGATTTAGGATTTTTAAAAAAGATAAATAAAGTTTAATTAACGTAAGTATTTTTGGAATAGAAAAAATAATTAGGAGGTGTAGAGAGCATTGGGGGTGGTGGAGGGGGCAACTCTCTAATTCTAATGTATTTGTTAAATTAAAACTATTTCAGTCTTATTAGAATACAGAGGTCCAAAACAAATATGATGGGCAAGACAGCCCAATCAGCTCATGGCTATCACACTTCTGAGAGTGTTTCTTCTTGCACTCCATCACGCTTTCAGAAATTTTGATTATGAGTAGTGTCTTCTGAAAAGATATACACATAATTGATATGGTTAAATATGTTTTGTTCCTTAACTTGTAGTTAAAATTGGATTTCGTTTTTTTCAAAATTTTTGTCTAATTTAATCCTTCAACTTTATAAATGTATAAATTTAGTTCTTTTAATTAAAATTTGTTAAGTTTATTTGATATTTTAAACGTGTTTCATATAATATTGAAGTTGTTTGAATCATTTGTCATATTTTTGTTTTAATGTTAATTGAGAAACCTGCTTGAAACGTCACATAAATTTGACAAAATTTAGTTAAAATGACTTTTAGAAGTTGAGGGACTACACTGAAATCAAAATTTTGAAAAACAATTAATTTTAATATTCAAGTTAAAGGGTTAAAAAACCCCAATTGATATAATGAATTCCTATGAGATGCAGAAAGAAATTTGATGAGTACAAAAAAAGTAGTGTATTTCTGATTGTTTGATATTGTCACAAATTGTACAAAGAAAATACCTTTCCCTTAAAATAAATAAAGATAAAATAAATATTGAAAAAAAATAAAAGGAACTCCCCTCTCATTTAAATGTTAATTTAGTCAAATTAAAGAAAAAAAGAAAAAAAAACAAGTTGCTTGAAAATATTTACTTTGATATAGTAAATTATCTTCGACAAACTAGATTTATAATTCACTAATTTATTATATTAACTTAGTCAATTTAATCATGTGTATCAATCAAAATTAATATGGTTCGGAATGTATTTTCTAAATTTAGAAACATGTTTATGCAATCTGACATGTATTTCAAAAATATATTTTGAAATATATTTTAGAATATATTAAGTGAAAAAATAAATGTTTAAGTAACTATTAGTTTTAATAAATGCATTATAATAAAATATGATTTGTGTGGAGAAAAAACTTCATAATTTAAAAAGTATAATTACAGTTTTTAACATATTAATTATATTGTTAATACTTCATTGTTGTATAATTTAAGGACAATATCTCATATTTATTATATTGTTAACACTAGTAAAAAAAAGAAGCTTTTTAACACGCTATATATGCTTCGGTTTTACTGAAACTGAAGCATATAAAAGCGCGGTGACATTTTTGTAGTTTTAGACAACTTATATACCTCGGGTATCAATAGAACCAAAGCAGAAAAGTTTTTCAACATCTGTTACTCGCCAACCGAGGCATATAACTAGTATATGTTTTTAAATTTTAATTATTTTTCGAAACTTTAGGCACTGGGTATCTTGAAACCGAGTCAGTATGCCTCTGTTAGGTAAATATTAACCCGAGGCAGTATACTCATACATATTACCCTTCTCACTCTTCCTCTTCTTCTCTCTCGCTCACACTCAGATCTCCTTCACTCTTCCTCTTCTTCTCTCTTGCTCACGCTCATATATCCTTCTCACCTTCTTCTTTCTTCTCTCTCGCTCAAATCTCAAAGCCACCACTCCGTCGCTCTGCCGCTCCGTTGCTTTGCTTTCACGGTACCCTTCTCACTCTTCCTCTTCTTCTCTCTCGCTCAAATCTCCTTCTCACAGTTCCTCTTCTTCTCTGTTCTCTCTCGCTCAAATCTCAAAGCCACCACTCCGCCTCTCCGTCGCCACCACTCCGTTGCTCTGTCGTCGCCACATCTCCTTCAACGCCGCCGCTCCGTTTTCGCTGCCGAAAGCCATGGCTGCATCCCACCCCGCAACCCCAACCCGTCACGCCTCCCACCCCGCAACCTCAACCCCACCACCAATCGCCACCCAACTGGACGCGATCTCACTCCACCAGCGGACGCGATCTCAAATCTAGTGTTGTTCGTGGATCGCCTGGTGCGGCCCGTGCCAATGGTGGAGCCGCTGGCCTAGCACCCGGTCCAGCCCCCTTCCGAGCCCTCAACCACCGTGGATGAAGCTGTTGTGGGACCGTCCGGCTCCGCTTCGAAGGCCAAGGATGGTAGCATCAATGAGGATGACGACTGGGTTCTACCAATTGAAAAGGTGACTTCTTAGTACTGGGAAATGAGGGAGAAGGAAGGAGCTATCTTGAACTATTCTGCTGGGAAATGGGGGCCGAGGATGGCAGCGTCAATGAGGATTTTCTTTCTTTTTTTTCCATTTGTTATGCTGGTTTTATCTGCTCTGTGATGTATCCTTACTCTGATTTTCTGATTTTTGGTTTTATCTGCTCTGTGATGTATCCTTATTCTGATTTTTGGAGTTGGTTTGTGTTTTGGAATTATAACTGAAAATGCTTGAGTTCGAATTCTACATTGAGACATGACTGCTGTATTAAAGGATTGAGGAGAAGACCCAGAAAATGGTTCAGTAGTTTTCTGAAATTTTTTTTATTGGATTTTCTATGCTACTGACTCGGTTCAAAAGAGAACCAAGACGAAAACCGATCCCTTTTTAACCCCGTTCAGAACCGAAGCATTAAACTTATCCTTTTTACCTTGCCTCTATATGTTTCGGTTATAAAACCGGTGCTTATAAGCGAAACTAACCGATGCCATTTCCGTTTATTGCACTATAATACCTCATTGTTGTATAATATATAAATTTACTATAAGATAATACTATTTTAAAGACAATATCTCATATTAATTATATTGTTAATACTTTATTGTTGTATAATATATTAATTTACTATAAGATAATACTATTTTGAAGACAGTATCTGATATTTATTATAACATTAATACTTTATTGTTGTATAATATATTAATTTACTAGTAATACTATTTTAAAGACAGTATCACATATTTATTATATAGTTAATACTTTGTTGTATAATATATGAATTTACTATAACATAATACTATTTTAAAGACAATATCTCATATTTATTATATTATAAAATACTTCATTGTTGTATAATATATTAATTTACTAAAAGATAATACTATTTATTTATTTGAATTCTTCATTGTTATATAATATATTAATTTATTATAAGATAATACTATAGGTATTCTTATAGGTATTATAACATTATATACCTTGGAACAATATTTTATTACATTATTATTAATTAATAATTATCATTACTTCGTAAAGCGAAATGCGAAAATATATTTTGATTGGTCATTGAAAACAATGTAGATAAAAAAATAGTATTTAATTTTTCAAATTAAGTATCTTAGATTTTTCTTTATAACATATATGTAATCAGTGATAGATTTGTCTTAATTAGATCACTTTTGTTTAATAAAATAATGACTTCAACACATTTAATTATATATATATATATATATATATATATATTTACAATCTTTACAAATATATTAGACTTTGTGAATTTAAAATTTTCATTGTACTTCTTGAGCATATTTAATATATTCCCCTTGTTGATTATATCCTGGTATAGAATAAAAAAATCAACAAAAATCGTTTTCATTGCATTAATCACAACTAAACATGTCAATGATCATTAATGCTGACAAAATCAAATCACATAAACTCATCATGAAATTTGTAGCATGAAAATGATGTGAAGATGACTGGTACACGTCTATTTTTAATTCATCCTTACTTTATCTCAATAAGATCAATATAATGACCTTAATATACAAAATGTAATATATATTTATCAAATCAAATATGTCCAAAGAATAATGTATATATACATAAAATCAAACATAAAACATAAAATATATAAAAGTAATCGATTACCATTAAGTCAAAGATTCTTCAAACTATAAAACACCAATATGAGCAACATGCTTATGAAAGACCTTGGGTGGAAGTCTCTTAATAAGAGGATTTACTATTATGGAGTTTGTCCCTAAGTGTTCTATGGAAATTTGTCCACTTTATACCCTTTCTTTAACAATCACGAACTTGATGTCAATGTTCTTTAACTTGCTCGAGTTTTTATTTTTGTTAGAATACAATATAATCGATTTATTGTCACAATATAACTTAAGTGGTCTTTCAATTCCTTTCACAATGCACAACCCTATGACAAAATTTTTTAGCCATATATTTCATGACTTGATGCCTCATAACATGTTACAAATTCTATAGTCATAGTAGATGAAGCCATAAGGGTTTGTTTGGCATTGTGCCAAGAAATCGTGCCACTAACTAACATGAAAATGTAACCTAAAGTGGATCCCAAACTATTTTGGCATCCTGCAAAATCTGAGTCAGAATACTCAATGATCTCAAAAATTGGTTTGACCTCCTGTATGTGTGCATATAACCCTTTGTTCTCTATAAATACCTAATCACTCATTTCACTACTTTCTAATGATTCATTCCTAGACTACTTAAATATATACCTAATATCCCAACTATGTATACTATATATGGATGCATGCATACTTGTATATACATCAAACTCCCTATAGTTGATGCATAAGGCCTTGCTTCAACTAGACATCCCACACATCAAAGAGTTTTAGTCTAGGCTTTCACCTGAACCAAAGTTCACGAGGTGTTGTAACAATTGCCTTTGTTGGCACCCTATTTAAAATGTAAGTTGTAGTCTTTAGTGTCTTTCTCCAAAGTGACTCTAGTAAGCTGGAATGACAAATCATGTCATTACCATATCTTAAAGAGTATGGTTTCATCTTTTAGCCACATCATTCATGCTAGGTGAACCCGACATGGTATACTGCGGGACGATTCCACATTCCTTTTAGTACTTGGCAAAAGAGCTTGGACGTTGTTCATCTAATCCGTCATATCTATCATAGTATTCACCACCATGATCAGACTTGACATTCTTAATCATTTTCTTGAGTTGATTCTCAACTTCAACCTTAAATGATTTGAATAGTCCAAAGATTGAAATTTTCATGTATAAGATATAAGTATGCATATCTAGAACAATCATATATAAATGATATAAAATATTGTTGACCATTCCATGAAGGTGTAAGGAATGGTCCACGAATGTCTGTATGTATCAATTTTATGACATTTATAGCTCTATATGCACCTAATCTTGTTGTTTTGGTATGTTTACCTTTAACGCATTAAACCAAAACATCAAAGTTTGTGAAGTCAACAAAATCCAAGATCCCATTTGACATAAGTCGTTCAACTCTATCTTAGAGATGTAACCTAGACACCTGTACCACAATGCTATTGAATTAGTATTGCCAATTTTACGCTTAATAACATGCAATTCCATATTTAGATTACCATGAGTCAAAAGTGAACCAGTTCCAACAATATTTGAATTTAAAGACAATATGAATTCATTGTTTGCAAATGAACACAAATATCCTAATTTGTCCAAATAAGAAACTGAAACCAAATTCTGCCTAAATGATAGTACAACAAAAGTGTCTTTCAAATCAAAATGAAAACTAGCACACAATAATATCTAAAATGTCATATACCTTACACCTCCACCGATTTTCCATCTCCAACATATATCCATCTTTCATAATCAATTGGTTTATGGTAGCTTAGTTATAAGTATGATAATTACCTATTATTCACACTTATTATAACCCTTTATTTGTCTTTTTACCATTTATTGTGTTGAATTCCATTAAAAAAAGCAAGACTTGTATATAGGTTTTATAGATATATATACTTATTTATTTTGGGGTTATTTTGCAGGAAATTGGAAGATTGAAGAATATTAAAGAGATGTTGCTAGAAGGCACATGCCCAACGAGTCATCTCCACTTGCCCAACGAGAGCTTGGCAACTCTAGTCCAGCCAAGAAGTCTAGCAAGTTGAAGAAGTCATGTGTTAGAAAAGCTACCTCTCACCTAACGAGAGGATTTGGTGGCCTAGTGAGAAAACATTTTTTTGGTAAACCTTTTAAAATGTCGAGAGTTGAAGAAAAAAATAATTTTTGGGACGTGGAAACGAACTAGACACTCAAGATATGGGTTGAGGCATTTCTAATACTCAAGAAGTCTATCTTCCTTCACCCCTTTCATCACTCCAATCCATCCTTGTGTTCTAGATATATAAGAGTATCTAAAACTCTCTTTCATTGAGTTAGATGTAATGTGCCTAAACTCTTTGTAGTTCTTTCTATGCAATAAAATATCTTTCATATTTCTAGATATATATACTATTTTGTTGGTATCTGATAATTGAAAAATGCTTTGGAACCTAAACATGGAGAGAACAACCAAGAGGGTTGGCTCTAAAAATAAACCAAGACTCTTGGTCATTCTAGACATATTTTCTCAATGCAAATCTTGTGTTTGAATATCGAAGGGATTAATATTTTCACATAAAGATTTAGAACTTGTCTCTAAGGAATTAGAGCTTGTTTGTGATGTGAATGCTTGAATATGTCAGAGATATATTGTGTGAATGAGTGCATAAGGTTTGGGTCATGAAGTCCAACCCGATGAGTCTTTACCTATATCACTTTATAATCTTTATATTTAATAACTTTATTTGTTTGCAACTTACTTGAATCAATCATTGTTTATATTCATTGTCTGAACTGGTAAGTAAGTAAAATTATCTAAACAAATGCAAATCCCTTTGGAAACTATATTTGAACTTATAATCTATATTAATTAACAATTTGGTACACTTGCCAAGGAGTTAACAAGTTTTTGGTGCCATTGTCAAAGATTTGTTTGTTATTTAGGCAAATTGTGTGTTATTTACCGACTTAGGCCTATTTCATTTATTCACTAATTCCTTCTTTAATGTTATTCTTGTACAATTGAATTGTGTTTATAGTCACTATTATCTGCTTAACTGTCTTTTCTAGTTTCTTGTTTTGCATGAGAAGAAGCGAGCAAACTAACAATCTACTTTTTCATCTTGAAATTGAAAGAACAACTCGAGGGAATAAAAGTAGAAGAAGAAGGAAAAATAAGGAAACTAGGAAGGAACTTCTATAAAAAGTCCTATGTTTGTCTGAATTACATTATAAACATGATTGTTTGGATAGTAATGTGATATTGGATTTTATTGTCTATTTAGTTTTATGTTTAGGATTCATTGTGTGGTAACAAGTATAGTTCATTGCACTTGAATTTATCACACCATTTAGCGATAAAATTTACCAATAGATCTATTCATTAGTAATGTCTTATATTGGATCACAAAACTTATGGACAAATATATTTCTCAGTAATTATCGACGTCGACATCTGTAGATAATTTTTGATAGATATGTCCTTTAATAATTACCAATAGATATCTTCCTCAATAGTTACCTATAAAAGATATTTTTCAATAAATATTATTGACAATTTTTACACATTGATAATCTATCGAAAACAATCATTATTAATGAATTATTGTTGCTTCTGTTTACAAGTCTTTATTTTCATTGTATGCGTGATTTATACAATGAGTATGTTTTCAGAAATGGCATCTAATTGTACAAATGTGTTATCTTTTTTAAATTTTCAGTGTAAATACCCTATTAATACAGCTCACATAATTCTTATTTTAAGATGATAAAAAAAATCATATATTTCAATAATAGATAATACATGAATATTTTTTAAAAATATTTATAGATAATAGATACGTATGTATATTTAGTTAACTGTTTATGAGTAATTTTATTTGAGTATATAAATATTTTTTTAATTTTAAAATTCAAAATAAAATTATCATTCGAAAGAAATATAAATCATGGAGGAATTATTTAAAAATTTATTTCATATATTTTTGTTTTTTTATTTAAACTTATAATATTGAAGTTGTTTTGTAAAATATTAAATTTTTAAAATTTATATTTTGACGTAATTTATTTAAAATTATTTGTTAGAAAAAACTAAATTTATTTATATTACTATTTTATTAAGTAATTTGATTTGAATTATATTTAATTTTTAATTTAAATTTTAAAAAATTATTTTTAAATAATTTTATTTAAAATTTTAGAAAATAAAATATAAAAAATTTGTTGATATCTATAGATATTTGTAAATATAGAAAAATTTAGAAATATTTTTCTTATGAATATCTAAGAAAACGAAACTGATTTTTTTAAGCGTAGATAAATATCATAAGTATCGACCTAATTTATTATCATTCTATCTGTAACAAATGGGTTATTCTCAATTACTAATTATGTAAAATGTATTTTACAATTAAAGAGAGGACACCTAATTGATTCCTTTGGTTATTAGTTTAGGGTTTTGATTATTAGTTTCAATTATATTTTGTTTATCTTGGTATCATGTTTGTCACCTTTGTCACAAAACAAACTTATCAAAATTGATTTAAAATTTGAATTAAATGTGATTCATTTACAGAGATTCAAAATTCAATAACTATAACATTCTACCTTCAAAGTCGAAAGGTAAATGATTGAAATGTTAACATATGTGTTTATCTACAAAAGACTGGTCACTCCCACATTAAATATGCAAGCACTACAAAAAAGAAAGGCATTATCAAAGGCTAGAAGCCCTCGGAAATAGCTCGAAACCGTCGGTAATAGATAATTACAGACGACTTATCGACGACCAAAGAGTCCTCGGTAAATCATTTGTCGCTAACATTTAGTGAAGGCTTCCACTCTTTGGTAATTACCGAGGGCCAAAACCTTCGGTAATTACTGAGGGCCAAAAGCCTTCGGTAATTTCCGAAGGGCAAAAGTCTTCGGTAATTACCGAAGGGCGGAAGCCTTCGGTAATTACCTAACGTGGGTAGTTACCGAAAGGCAAAAGCCTCCGGTAAGTTGGAGGCAGATCTAAGGCACAATTGTATTTCTTATGAAACCAAACTGTTCACAACACAAACAGACCTGCATAATAGTTTTCAAGCACATTCAGACCTGCATAATGTGCATCTCAATGATGCAATCATTGATCAAAATCCATAGAACATCCATTAATCCATATAACATGTATTTATATTTAGGCTTAATATCTCTTTTAGTTCCTCGAAAGGAGCAAATGTTCAATTGCGTCCTACATTTTTTAAAAAGTTCAATGTGGTCCTAACTTGTGAAAAAAGTGTGCAATTAAATCCTTTTTGGTAACGACGTTCATTTTTTAATGGGTCAGCTAACAGAGTGTACTGAAGATTGCAACGTGTCTGGGGAAGGTTGATACGTGGCTGTGTGAGGTTAATACGTGGCTATATTATTACAGATAAGGTGGCAGTGGTGAATAAATCAAAGGTTAGGGTTTGGGTTGTAGAGAAATTACAATTTGGGATTTATCATTGTGAAGGAAATGTCTTGAAATAAGGGTGTTGTTGAAGCTGAAATCTGCAGAGCGAATTGGAAACCGCAAATCAGGTTAGGGTTTATGTTTGATAATTTTATGAAATGTAGTTGTTGTATATGTTATCACTGTTGTCGCTTTATAGGGGGTTTAAGTAGGGGTGAAAAGTTGTCTTCTTTTGATGGTTGATAGTGGGCCCATAAAGTGGACGATGCAATTCAGTTATTCCGTCGGAGGAAGGAGTTCGACTTGGAGCCTGGTTCCGAGGCTTTTCGTACCATCTTGATGTGGCTTTGCAGGTTCAAGCACGTCGAAGAGGCCGAAACGTTGTTCCATAATGTGATGAAGAAGAGTTTCAGGTATTCTAAAAAAATTAAGGTATCATTGACCAGAATTAGTGATGAAATTACTTTGATTTTGGATTGTTTATTAGAAGAGCAGAAATGAATAGAAAAAATGAAGTAAATTTTTTAAGTAGTTAAAATTAGTTTATTCAAACTCATAAAGCATTTTTTATACAGATTTTTAATGTTTTATTTATGCATAAACTCATCGTCCACGTATCAACCTTCTCCAGACACATTGCAATATTCAGTACACCCTGTTAGTTGGCCTGTTAAAAAATGAACGCCGTTACCAAAAAGGATTTAATTACACACTTTTTTCACAAGTGGGGACCACATTGAACTTTTTAAAAAACGTAGGACGCAATTGAACATTTGTCCCCTTTCGAGGGACCAAAAGAGGTATTAAGCCTTATATTTAAAACATAAAACAATGTAACATAATGATGTTCTAACATCCAAATCATCCAATTGATCTAACATCCAAATGATCTAAACTCCAAATGTTCTAATATCCAAATGTTTCTATAACAACTAATAACAAAATGAAACTAATAATGTACATATTTATCATCAAAATGATCTTCATTATCCTGCTCCTCTATAGATGGATGGACTGGTGTGGGTTGGACTGATGACGGTTGGACTGATGTGGGCTGCTGAGGGATAGCGGGTGACGAGGAGGGTCGTGGCTAGGTCGGAGGGATATTGAATTCATCCTGTGAAGTTTCAGGCAACACTCTCATGACCAGGGCCTTAAAGTTTGTAAACTCTGCTCTCAAATCAGTGATTTCCTGGTCACGTTGCTCCAGTGCCTACGTGAGGCAGAGAATGACCTCGTCAGCAGTAGTGGTGGAAGAAGAAGGTTGGTGCTTTAGAGTACCTCTTCTCGATGTTGTATAGTTTGCAGCAAGTTGTCCTGCACCGTACACTCGTCCCTTTTTCTTCCCACCAACGATGTCGACCCAGCACTGTGTCCTACGGATGTCGTCTTCTGCATTATTTCCATCATCCGGTGTTGGAGCTGACTCATGTTTAGATCTAACCTGTGAAAGTCTCTTAGAAAATTCTTCCTGTTGAAACATTAAAAGCAATGTTAGGGAATGATAGAATAACATAAATGAAAAATTAGTAATAGTAATATTGTTATTTGCTTACATGAGTTTTCTGAGATCTTTCATCAACGAATTGATTAGTGCCCTTCCTTACATGAGTCTGTGCAAAAACCTCATCAACATGGACCGCCTGTCCTAGAGCTTGTGCCTTAACATAATTTAGAATTAGAAGTGTACATATGAAATAGAAAATACATAACTTATATATGAAAGTAAAAGTTATGTAATGAAATTTTACCATACGAATGACATGCTCATGAATGGTTATCGACCCACCAGTATGTAGGGTGCCACCCTTTTCAGATTTGCTACCAGTATATATTTTAAAGGCAAATAAGTGGAAATTTGTTTTCCTCAACATTTCAAAGGACAATTTTGGTTGAGATCGATTTAAATTTTCATGTTTTTAATGTTGATTTTCTCGTCTAATATATTTCTACAACTTTTTGTACAAATATTAAATAATAAAACCCACAAAAATAAGGTAATAGTTTTAAAATAATTTGTACAAATAGAAAATACAAATAAAAACAGTTATTTTAATTATTTTTTTCATGTTGACGAGGTTTTCTTAAAGTTGATTGTTGTCTCACTCCAATCTTTCAATAAAATGTGCAATTAAAGAAAATGATAGCAACTATACCGTTCGGTTCTACTGTCAGCTATACCGTTCGGTTCTACTGTCAGCATCGTTCAATATATTGTTCAGTCTCACTATTATGTGCTGTTTAGTATACCGTTCGGTATCACTGACCAGTACTACCCGGTATACCATTGGGCCTGTTCTTACTACTCCTTTTTTTTTTGTTTTCTTTCCTATATATATATATATATATATATATATATATATATATATATATATATATATAATACTCTCCTGTATCTTTTTGGACCATCAATAATACTTCACATCTTTCTCTGCCTACTTCTCTCTGGCTTCTCCCTTCTTTTTTCCTTTCTTCATAGCTTTTCTTTTCATTACCATGTAATAAATCTATGATGGTATCAGATGAAAAATCTGCTGCATTCTGATTTCCACTTCTCTTGTTCGTGCTTTCTTTCCCTACAATGGCAACCATTGAAACATATCCACCAATTCAAGATCATACACATACATATCTTTATCTTCATCCAAACGAAAAATTCAGCCATATCCCTTGTTTCACCCGTTCTCAACACCACCAACTATCATTCATGGAGCAGATCTTTCATGACAACCCTTTCTGTAAAGAACAAGGATGAATTCGTTCTTGGATCAGCACCTTAACCCGCCAAGACTGATGCTTCCTTTCCTGCTTGGTTTCGATGCAACAACATGATTGTTTCTTGGCTTATGTACTATGTCTCCCCTTCCATTCGTGAAAGCATCATAGGGATGGATAACTGTTAAGGCTTTGGCAAGTGTACCAAATCGTTTCAAGTAATAAAACCGGTAAGACCGGATATCGTTTCCCAAGAGACTCGTGTCACCAAACAATCGTATAATTTCCAACTAACTTAGACTAAAGAATGCTTCATAATTTGTGTTTTTGTGCAATTAAAGTAAACATGAAACATAATTGATGAAAGTGATCTTAGATACTCAAACACTTGGAAATGGAAAGATTAGAAATGATATGGAATGGTATTGTTGGGGGTATGATTTCACCTATTTCACCCTTATGAATAGAAAATCACTTCCTCTTCATTAATATGCCAATGTCAATCTACTAAATTACTCAAACCCAATCCCTTGGTAGAGAGAGCCTAGACTTCCTTATTAGGCTCCAATCCCTTGGAAAACCTAACAATTATTTCCGCATTAAGAATTGAGATCTAAGACAACCAAAGGTCCTAGTTCTATCCCTAGATACTATTTCCTTTAGGTGTTTAATCCAAGTTCAGATTTACTCAACATTTCCCAATATCAAGCAAACCCTAAAATCATGTCATGGGTAGCAACTTCACAACAAGCATTAAGAAAAGGAATTAAACACTAACAATCAATGAAAGAGACATATATTCATTCAAAACATAATAGTTTACATAAGAGTTCAGTGGCTACATCAATCCCCCAACAATAATGAAACTAGCCCTCCATGAATGGAAAGCTCAAGCTTACAACAATGGTAGAAATGGAAGAAGGAAGAAGACCCAAGGGTGAAGAAGGACTGTTCCTACAGCTCCTAGCTCGCCTCCAAGAGCTCCAAATGAGAGAAATTGTGTTTGGGCAGCCAAAGATCCAAAGCCCTTCGAGTTTCAGCCCTAAATAGACCAAATTTGCCACATCAGCATTGCCACCGCTCAGTTGCACCCCAGCTGCACCCCAGCGGCAGCATTCCAGAGAGCTGGCGCTCAGCTGCACGCCAACTGCACCCTAGCGACAGCATTCCAGAGAGCTGACACTCAGCTGCACAGAAATTGTGCCGCTTAGCTACAACAGTCCCTTGCTTATGTGGTTCTTTGATTCTTTGGATTGGCGCATAAGCTTCATGTGAGTGATCTCCAAGTAAAAAGTGGGGATTAGTGATGAAATTAAATCAATACAACTCTAAATGTAACTACTTAGAAACACAGTAAAATGAGGCATAAAGAAGGTGGAAAGCTAAGAAAGAGTTGATTTTGTTTACTTGTTCATGAAATAAATATAGGTAAAACTCAACATTATCAATAACGCTCTTGACATATGGAATGATCTGAAGAATCGCTTTGCTCAAGGTGATCTGACCAGAATCGCTTTGCTCTCGACAAATGGAAGCCACCATTCTATCCCAAGGCGAGCTCTCTGTCACCGAATTCTTCACCAAACTTAGAAATCGTTGGGATGAAATTGTTCTGCCCAGACCCCATTTGAACATGTAAACCGAAATGTTCTTGTAATATTTCTTCCATTCTTTCCCAACGGAAACATGAAGATCGTGTCATGCAACTTCTACGAGGTTTGAATGATCATTATTCCAATATACAATCTCACATTCTTCTTCTTGATCCCATTCATCCCATTTCCAAAAATATTTCTCTTATTATTCAACAAGAACGTCAATTAATGATCGATCATGTTACTGCTACTATGAAAGCTGTTTCATTCTCTAATTTCTCCTCTCAACTGATCGTTCCTACTCTTGTTACTTGCACTTATTGCAACCGGGTCGGCCACCAAGAAAATACATGCTTCAGAAAACATGGCTTCCCAATCAAGATCACCGGAGTGTCAAAACCATAAATACCAACAATCATAAAATCTACACCTATTTCCATAAAACTAGGCATACCATAGATGTTTGCTTCAAGAAACATGGTTATCCTGCTGGCCATAAGCTTTCCAACAACAAGCCCGACCATATTCACAATGTTGTTTTGTCTCCATATGTTGATAGTATGCCGAACGACTTGGATCAAGAAAGTTCTTCTGCCGAGACCATTCAACTCACGCCCCAACAATATCAGGTTCTTCCAAAATTATTCAAACAATCTAAGTCTAACCCTCCTAATGTGCACATCAATCAAGTTAGAACTGTTTCCATCAACACTTCTCCAGGTAATATTGTTTATGCTCTTCAAGTGCACCATAGTAATATATGGCTTCTTGATTCTGGTGCCACCGATCATGTTTGCAATTCTTTAAAATTCTTTTCCTTCTATCAAAAGATTCCTCCTATTCCCATAACTCTACCCAATGGAAAAATTATACATGCTCATTATAAGGGTATAGTTCAGTTCAGTCCTAAGTTCTATCTTTCTAACGTGCTATATGTTCCTGACTTTTTCTTCAATCTTATATATGTTTCACAACTTATCACAAACCTTAACTGTAAACTAACTTTTTCGGCTGCATTATGCAGGACATACAAAGTCAAGAGAAAATTGGTTTGATTAGACATCACAATGGCTTATATCTCTTTGACTCCTCTGCTTGTAAATATGATACTAGTTGTAGTCGATTAATTTGCTATATTCATAATCCAAATTTGAGGCATGCTCGTCTTGAACACCTTTCAAATGATAGGTTACATGTTTTACAAACCAAACATGCTTATATAAAAAATGATACTCAAATTCCTTGTGATGCGTGCCATCAGGCTAGACAAAAGAAACTTCCTTACACGGTTAGCACATCTCATTCACTGTGTTCTTTTGATTTACTGCATATTAATATATGGGGTCCTAGTACTACTTCTATGAATGGTTTTAAATACTTGTTAACTATCATTGACGACTTCTCTCCTTATACATGGATTATACCTATGTTAGATAAATTGATGTCAAAAATCACATTCTTAATTTTCTTTTCCATATAGAAAATCAATTCAATAAAAAGGTAAAAACTATACAAATTGACAATGGTGCTGAGTTCATTATGCATGACCTTTTCTCAAACAAAGGCATTAATCACCAAACTACTTGTGTTGAAACTCCAGAACAATGGTGTTGTCGAACGTAAACATCAACACATATTAAATATCACCCGTGCCTTACTTTTTCACTCACATCTTCCCACTACTTTCTGGTGTTATGCAACCCAACATGCTATTTTTTTGATCAATCAGATGCCTACACCTGTCTTACAGAATGATACACCTCATGAACGTCTTCATGGCTCACCTTGTGATCTCTCCATGTTGCGCATTTTTGGTTGTATCTGTTATGCCAACACCATTATTGCTCACAGAAAGAATTTTGATGATCATGTTGTCCTTGACATTTTCTTAGGTTTTAAACAGCACACGAAAGATAATCTTTTTTAAATCTAAAAAAGCATCAGGTTGATATATCTAGTAATGTTCTTTTCCATGAGCATGTGTTCCCCTATCAAAATACTCATAAAACCGACAACTTTTTATCTTTACCTATGCCCACTCATTACACCAATAATTATGATGATCTTTTACCATTTGGTTGTACTGCTACTGATACTTTATTTACCCCGACTATTCTTGCACCAATGACGATCATCATAATACATCCACATATATTACTCAAATTACTCATATTGATAATGATACCTCTGTCAATGTAAGACGATCATCTAGATCACGTAAAATTCCGGCTTATTTAAAAGATTTCAAAACTAACACCATTGTTTGTTATCCTATCAAGAATTATCTTAGTTATGATAGTCTTTCTACTCATTTCAAGGATACTATTTTATTTATTTCATCTAATGTTGAACCAACATGTTATTTTGCTGCTTCCAAACAACCCCAACACTGCCTTGCGTGCCGAGCTTGATGCTCTACAGGCTAATAATACTTGGATGCTAACGACTTTACCCCCTAACAAAACTGCTATTAGTTGTCGTTGAGTTTATAAAATAAAATATAACTTTGATGGCTCTATCGACCAATATAAAGCACGTCTGGTTACCAAAGGTTATAACTAAATTGAAGGGTTAGATTACTTAGACACCTTTGCACCTGTTGCCAAACTCATTATCGTTCGGCTTCTTTTTGCCATAGCGGCTTCCTAGTGTTGGTCACTCAAACAATTGGATGTTAACAATGATTTCTTACATGGTGATCTTCATGAAGATGTCTATATGAAAGTTCCTCCTGGCCTTACCACTACAACCACGAATCAAGTTTGTAAACTGCAACAGTCTTTATATGGTCTTAAACAAGCTGGCTGACAATGGTATGCTAAGCTCCATCATTTCTTACTTTCACATAACTATACATGTTCTACTTCTGATAATTCTCTTTTTCTGCAACATGATGGTCATTACACTACGACACTCCTCATCTATGTTGATGATATCATCATAACCGAAAATAATGATGGTGAAATTCAACGCATTACTAACCTTCTCCATTCTACCTTTCACATAAAGAATCTTGGTTATTTAACTTACTTCCTCGATCTTGAGGTAGCACGCAACTCCAAAGGGATTCACCTTAGCCAACGAAAGTATATTCTGGATCTCCTTGTTGAAACCGGGCTGCTTGACAGTTCCCCTGTTCCTACTCCCATGGTTCACAAACAACACCCTATACATATTGCTTGGTCTTTGGATGATGTTGCTTCTGTTTCCTATCGTCGTCTCATTTGCTAACTCATTCCACCACCTGTCCAAACATTACCTTCGCTGTCAATCATCTTAGTCAATTCATGTTGGCTCTTACCTCTGCCCACCAACAAGCTGCTACTACTCGTATTCTACGATACCTCAAAGGTACTCTGATAACGGTTAAAAACCGTTATTTTTATGCTTAAAATTGATACCAAAAGCAACCTTTAAGACTTAGAAACTAGCTTGAACTCATATTTTTGCTTTAGTTTTGTGAATAAGAGAGTTGAAAGTGAATTTAATGGTTTTGTGCAAGATTCCCTTTATTTTGTAGGCTAATTGAATGATTTGAAAGAAGAATTGAAGTACGGAATGATTGGAGTGCTAAAAAGTAAACCAGAAACCAGAAAAGAGCAACCAGTCAACCAGAATGCTGAAAAGTCAACCAGAATGCAGAAAAAAATGTGACCGAGTGGTGCTGAGCGGAAATTTGGCGCTGAGCGGCAGTTTTCAGGTGCCGAAATCACCGCTGAGGGGCAAAACAGCAGCTGGGGGGCAAAATGGATCAACCGCTAGTACCGCTCAGCGGTAAATTCTAAATGGGCTTGGACTGGTTTTTTTGCACTTTTATGGGCTTAGGCCTAATTTTTCTGTATTTTTGGAATAGTATATAAGCTTTAGGACGTCCTAGGGTTTGTATATTTGGCAAAGACGAAGCAAACACTCTCTCTTCCACCCCTTTGAAGGAGGATCTTAGATGCTCAGGCTACCTCTTCACCTTTCTAGGGTTTTATCTTTCATTCTTTCATTATTCCTCATCTAGGTTCACCATGAATATGGTGAACTAAACCTTGTATGTTTGTGGGGAATCAATGTAATCTTTTGAAGCTCTCATATATGGAATTTGTGCTTGCATCTTAATCTAAGACTTATGCTTTCTTTCATCATTAGTTAGGGTTTTTACTCTTTGCTCAAAGCTTGCTTTGTTTAACTCATTCAATGCATGATTATTGATTTTGTCGATACGGGAACGTACGGGGAAGTCTAGATCCGGGGAATTACTCCCAATAGTATATTGGTTGTCGTTAAGCTCCTGTGCTAAAAGAACTAATTATTAGGAATGCTAGGAATTGTATGAACTCGTAATTGGGGATAGGCCTTCTTGACAAGGTAATTTAGAGAGTGGCATTAACAATGATGACTTGAATGTCGAATTCCTAAAATATATGAGAGTGGATAAGATGAAATTGACCCCCAACAACATATTCATCAATATATTTCATTGAAAGTGCTTGTCTTTTGTTTTAGCCATTGATCAACCTCATGCATACATGTTTATTTTCGTCTTTTGCATTATAAAATCCAACTATTTTGTTCTTAAGTCTTAGCTAATCAACGAATCACATAACTAAACTAGGTCGTGAGTCCTTTGGGAGAACGATACTTGGTCTTACCGAGTTTATTACTTGAAACGATTCGGTCATACTTGCTGATTGTTCAACAAGTTTGTGACATCATATTTTGGTGATCATAAATTTGTGCATCAAGTTTTTGGCGCCGTTGCCGGGGACTCGTGGTTTAACTGGTTAATTTGTGTGATTATTGATTATCTTTGACTTTAATTTTGAATTTCTGTTTTTATTTTTCTATTTTTATTTTTTCGGTTTTTATTTTATTTTATTTTATTTTATTTTATTTTATTCTCTGAATATTATATCTTCTCCTATATCTTTTTGTGCTAACCAATTTTTTTAGGGTTTTGTTTTCTTGTGCATGCAGGAAGCAATTAGAACAAGGAGCAAGAAAACAACAGAACCTCTTCTTGAAGGTCTAGACGAGAGTAGACGGAGGAGAAGAATCCGAACATCTAGAGAACTTTTCCCTTCTCCAGAAACTCTGTTACAATCATCACCACAAGGTTCTGTTCATAGCACAGAAAATATGGAGAACAACAACATCAGAAGAACTCTTGCTGACTACACCAATATAGCTGGACCTCAGCACTTTAACAGTATAGCTAGACCTAGAGTCAATGTAGCTAATATGGAGGTTAAACCAGCACTGATTCAACTGGTGAAAAGCAACCAATTCAATGGGTTATCTCATGAAAGCCCATATGAGCACCTCACTACCTTCAATGAGATTTGCAACACAGTCAAGATTAATGGGGTGCCAGACGAAGCGATCAAACTTAGCTTGTTTCCTTTCTCATTGGGAGGCAATGCTAAGCTTTGGTTGAATTCTTTCCCAGAAGAAAGTTTGACAGAGTGGGAAGCAGTGGTAACAAAGTTCTTAAACAAGTACTTCCCACAATCTAAGGTGACTAAAGGCAAGCAAGAGATTTCTTCATTTAAGCAGGGCATGGAAGAATCACTAGGGCATGCATGGGACAGATACAAAAGCTTGCTAAGAAAAACACCCACGCATGGCTTTGAAGATCAGGAAGTAATCTTAACTTTCCTTGGAGGTCTTGGTTCACAAACCAAGATGATGCTGGATGCCTCAACAAGAGGCAATATTAAATGGAAAACTCCAGAGGAAGCAACAAAGATTATAGAAAACATGGCTACTAGTGATAATGAGCTGCATAGTGAGAGAGGAGCTCCTATGCAACAAAAAGGAGTTCTCCAATTACAGACACATGATGCCCTGCTAGCTCAAAACAAAATTCTAACTCAACAACTGGAGACTTTGACTAAAACTCTTGCACAATTACCCAAAGAGTTGAAGACTGTTGCACAGGTACAATCCCAGTTATGCGAATTGTGTGGAGGCGACCATATCAATGGTCAATGTGCCTTTCCAGTTGAAGCCGTAAAGGATGTAAACTACGTGACCAATCAGTACCGTCAAGGGAGCTACAATCAGGGGTGGAAACCACACCCAAGTATTGGTCAAGGGCAAACTGGGCAAGCTGGTCAATATAATAAGTAGCAGCAGCAACCCACCTTATGGCAACAGTTATCTATGCTTAATGAAAGATCCATGAGGATGGAGGAAACTCTCAACAATTTCATACAGAAAACTGAGTCTACCCAAAAGAGCACTGAAGCTGCTATCAAAAATTTGGAGACTCAGATGGGGCAGATCACCAAGCAGGTGGAAGAAAGGCCAAATAGAAATTTTGGGGTTAATACTGAGGTTAACCCCAGAGAAGAATGCAAGGTGGTAGAGAGTGCTGAAGATGAGACAGTTGAGTTAGAAACAGGAGAAACAGAAGAAATAGAGAGCAAAAATACTTCTCTTTTTCCAATGCATCAAGGGAAACAACTGGACTTCACAGAATTATTCAAGATGGTGGATAATGATGCACCTTGGGAGCAGATTCTACAACAAATCATAGTTTACACGAAATCTGATGAAAACATCTCTACAAAGAAAAGACGTAGAGATGATGAGGCAAATGAGTGTATAACTGTTAAAAAAGAGCCATTCCCTCCTAAAGCAACAAATCCAGGCAGTTTTTCTATCCCTTGTACCATAGGGAAGAAAAGGGTGAAGAAAGCTCTTCTTGATTTGGGTTCAAGTGTTAACTTGATACCTTACTCTTTACTGGAGCAAATCGGCAATGTTAATGTGAAACCTGTAAAGGTTAATCTAGTAATGGCCGATGGATCTTCAAAGGAGCCATGTGGGATTGCAGAGGACATTATAGTTTGTGTTGGCAAACTTCAGTTCTTGGCAGACTTTGTGGTGATGAAGATGGAGACAGAGAAGATACCTATCATACTTGGAAGACCGTTTATGAAAACGGCCAGAGCTATCATTGATGTAAATGAAGGTATAGTGGTGCTCCAGGACAGGGAGGAGAGAGTGGTTGTAGACGTCTTTAAAGATGAGACGCAAACACAGGAGGAAGAAGCTAGTTATAAAGCTGCATTTCAAGATGCACTCATGACTAGCCATAAAGATGAAAATCTAAAGGTTGCAGGTAACCATTGTTTATTGTTTTAGGTACACAAGGAAGAAAAGATTGGAAGAGGAGGAGAAATTCCTGGTGACTGGGAGAAAAGAAGACCCCAACTTGGTGCACCTGTAAGAATCAAAAACAAGTTGTGGGTTGTGAAGGGCTTTAAAGAGAAGGAGATGATAGAGATAGAATCTCCACGTCTTAGAAGAATCAAAACAGTTCACAGGAAACAGCTGAGGAGTTGGTGGGATGACAACATCAACTATAAAGAAGGAACTTGAGCTTTACTGGGTCAAGTTAATGACGTTAAAAGAGCGCTTGCTGGGAGGCAACCCAGTGATTTTAGAACTTTTAAATTTTACTTGGGTTTGTAATTTTTAAATTTGTTGAACATTATTGTGTAAATATTTTGCTGAACATAGCATCTACTGAAGGATGCTAGTTGGATATAGCATCTACTGAAGGATGCTAAGTGTGTAACACCTACTGATGGGTGTTGGTAAGTTTTTAACACCTACTGATGGGTGTTGGTGGATTTTGGGTCAGGCTCGTGACGTTAAACAAGCGCTACCTGGGAGGCAACCCAGTTGATTGATTGTTTTTGTTTGTTTCATTTTAGTTGCATAATAGGGTTTGCATAAGTATTCTAAACATTGAATTGCAGGGAACCAGTGAGGGGCATGTCTAGGAGGCACTTAGGTTAAGCAAAGAAGGAGAAGAGCACATCACGAAAGTGCCGCTGAGCGGCAAATTACCGCTGAGCGGTACTATCGCAGAGTGGGCTTTGGTTACCCTTTAGCGGAACCCGAGCCCATTAGGGTATTTTTATACCCTAAGCTGCGCAAATGCTTTTATTTTCAGGCTCTTCTCTGCACACACACTCCTACATACCTTTTCAAAGGTTCTCTACAACTTTTCCCTCATCCCTCTTTAGAAAATCTCCCTTCCACTCACTTGCTCACTAGTTTTCCATCTAAGTTTGGGGTTGGGAGAGAGCATCATTGAAGGGGCTGATTTCTTCATTGTGGTTTACTAATGCTTAACAATGTATCTTTTGGTTTTGTGAATTATGTTTGATGCAGGGATGACCTCCTCATCAGGCAAAAAGAATCAAGACTATAAGATCCAAGAAGAAGGAAGATACAGAGGACAACTCAGATTGATGAGGAGCTGAGATAGCATTTACTGATGAATGCTATCATATGCTTATGCTTTTGTTGGTTTAAGTTTTCTAAACTTATTTATTTTTGGTTTTAGATTAGGGTTTGATGTACTCTATTGGAAACCTGGTTTGTGATGATGGTTTGCTATTAACTGTGATTGTGTGATAAGTAATGCTTGATGATGATTATTGATTGATTGATGTTGAGATAGATGTGCACATAAAATGCTTATACAGGTGATTCACAAGCTTTGTGAACAAATGCAGGATATCATGATTGTGATTGTGAAATTAAGCAGGATGTGTATGTCAAATGTGAATGAGCTTATATGTGAGGTTTTGAGCTCCAGAGTTGTTATTGTTGAATGCTATTACTTTGGAAACATGAATGATTTTGTCCAGGTTTTCTATGATTGAATCAATTGCTTGTTTTGCATCATGTGATCAAGGTCGTTTGTTGGAACCCTTTTTATTGGCCAAATTCATAAAGTTAGCCCACTAAAAGAGAACACTTTGTGTTCTATCCTTTGAACCCTTAGCCTTGAACATAAATTGAAAACCCTTGTTGAAAAGTTTTACCTTGAGTTAAGTAGAAAATCTTGTGTGGTATTGTTAAATGTTCAAGTTTGGGGTTGTTGGGAAAGCATGAAAAAGGAAAAGCATTGAGCTAAGAGCTAAGAATTAAGAATATGAATATGCAAAGAAAAAGAAAAAGAAAAGAAAAGAAAAAGCAAAGCTCACTACAAAAGAAAGTTGGGAAAAATAAGAATAATTGTGTTGTTATGATTCTCTTAACTCAAGGATTTTGTGATCTAGAAAAACCAATTTTCTTGTTAGCCCAGCCACATTATAAGCCATTGAAAAGTCCTTGTGATGATGCATGCTTGTAAATGTTTTTTATTGTGGTTAAATGAAAGGCAAAGCTGATTCATGTGACATTGTGATAGTAGAGTGAATGAGTGATTACCTCTTATACACTTGTGTGTGAGTGAAACACTTTACCTAGTGAGGAAATATTCCATGAGCACATGAACATCCATGCTTAATTGATTGATCATTCATAAAAAAATAGCATTTGTTGGAATTTAAATGACTTTGTGAACACTAAAGCATGTGCACATCTTGATTGAACTCTTGGTCATAAGTTTGATTGAAGTTTTTACTTATCTTGAAAAGAAGATTTTTGAATGAGTGAACCATCATATGAATTGGCAGAAGATTGAGTTACATCTTATTTGCTTGAGGACAAGCAAAGTTTTAAGTTTGGGGTTGTAATAACGGTTGAAAAACCGTTATTTTTATGCTTAAAATTGATACCAAAAGCAACCTTTACTTAGAAACTAGCTTGAACTCATATTTTTGCTTTAGTTTTGTGAATAAGAGAGTTGAAAGTGAATTTAATGGTTTTGTGCAAGATTCACTTTATTTTGTAGGCTAATTGAATGATTTGAAAGAAGAATTGAAGTACGGAATGATTGGAGTGCTGAAAAGTAAACCAGAAACCAAAAAAGTCAACCAGAAACCAGAAAAGTCAACCAGTCAACCAGAATGCTGAAAAGTCAACCAGAATGCAGAAAAAAATGTGACCGAGTGGCGCTGAGCAGAAATTTGGCGCTGAGCGGCAGTTTTCAGGTGCCGAAATCACCGCTGAGGGGCAAAACAGCAGCTGAGGGGCAAAATGGATCAACCGCTAGTACCGCTCAGCGGTAAAATATCGCTGAGCGCCATTCTAAATGGGCTTGGACTGGTTTTTTTGCACTTTTATAGGCTTGGGCCTAATTTTTCTGTATTTTTGGAATAATATATAAGCTTTAGGACGTCCTAGGGTTTGTATCTTTGGCAAAGATGAAGCAAACACTCTCTCTTCCACCCCTTTGAAGGAGGATCTTAGATGCTCAGGCTACCTCTTCACCTTTCTAGGGTTTTATCTTTCATTCTTTCATTATTGTTCATCTAGGTTCACCATGAATATGGTGAACTAAACCTTGTATGTTTGTTGGGGAATCAATGTAATCTTTTGAAGCTCTCATATATGGAATTTGTGCTTGCATCTTAATCTAAGACTTATGCTTTCTTTCATCATTAGTTAGGGTTTTTCCTCTTTGCTCAAAGCTTGCTTTGTTTAACTCATTCAATGCATGATTATTGATTTTGTCGATACGGGAACGTACGGGGAAGTCTAGATCCGGGGAATTACTCCCAATAGTATATTGGTTGTCGTTAAGCTCCTGTGCTAAAAGAACTAATTATTAGGAATGCTAGGAATTATATGAACTCGTAATTGGGGATAGGCCTTCTTGACAAGGTAATTTAGAGAGTGGCATTAACAAAGATGAAATTGACCCCCAACAACATATTGATCAATATATTTCATTGAAAGTGCTTGTCTTTTGTTTTAGCCATTGATCAACCTCATGCATACATGTTTATTTTCGTCTTTTGCATTATAAAATCCAACTATTTTGTTCTTAAGTCTTAGCTAATCAACGAATCACATAACTAAACTAGGTCGTGAGTCCTTTGGGAGAACGATACTTGGTCTTACCGAGTTTATTACTTGAAACGATTCGGTCATACTTGCCGATTGTTCAACAAGTTTGTGACATCATATTTTGGTGATCATAAATTTGTGCATCATACTCCTGGTGCTAGTATTTTTCTCCCACACAACTCTACCGTTCAACTTAAAGCCTTCTGTGATTCTGATTGGGCCACTTGTCCCGATACTCGCCGTTCAGTCACTGACTTCACCATTTACCTCAGAAATTCCCTCATCTCATGGCACTCCAAGAAACAACAAATTGTTTCTCATAGTTCTTCTGAGGCTGAATATCCTTCTCTCACCACCACTGTGTGTGAACTCTAGTGGCTCATTTATTTGCTTCATGACCTACAACTTCCCTAAACATCTCCTGCTCTTATATGCTCTTATTTACCGTGACAATCAATCTACAATACAAATTGTCTCTAATAAAGTTTTCCATGAGCAAACAAAGCATATTGATATTGATTTCCACCTTGTTTGCGAAAAGGTTGTCGCAGGATTGATCAAGTTACTTCCTATCTCCACATCCATGTAGATAGCTGACATATTAACTAAACATTTACCCCCTCCTTCCTTTCAACTTTTTCCTTCCAAGCTGGGTCTTCAAAATATTTACGCCCAGCTTGTGGGGGGCAGATAACAGATATACTGTTCGGTTCTACTGTCAGCATCGTTCAGTATATTGTTCAGTCTCACTATCATGTGTCGTTCAGTATATCGTTCGATATCATTGACCAATATTGCTCGGTATACCATTGGGTCTGTTCTTACTGCTCTTCTGTTTCTTTTTTCTTTCCTATATATATCTTCTGCTGTCTCTTTTTGGACCATCAATAATACTTCACATCTTTCTCTGCCCGCTTGTGTTTGGCTTCTCCCTTCTCTTTTCCCTTCTTTATAGCTTTTCTTTTCATTACTGCGTAATAAATCTATGAGAAAATATATAAATATTACTTTTTATTTATAAATTCAGGTTAATACAAGTAATCTTACACCTTAGAATTATTCTTTTTAGAGAGAAATACAACACAACAGAACAAGAGAAGAATGATGAAGTTTCACATCAATTAAATGAAAAAACTTGGCAAATGTTTTATGCAACTCAATGAACCAAAGAAGAACTACATAGAGAAAATGATGTAACAAGATAATGAAAAGCACATAAGAACTTGTAGTAGAAGAATGAAAAGTTACAACAAGCTTTTAAGAAGGATCTCGTATCACTCAAGTATGAGATAAGAAAATATGAAGACTCAATTTTTTAAGAGGGAATCGTCTTTATTTTTTAAATTGGAACCACAATAAAGCACCATCAATGATAAACTAAAGAGCAGCATAAAGGATTAGCACTATAGAAATCACCAATAAGTATAAGTGTGAGTGAAAAGACAAGAAAAATAAAAAGTCAAGTTTATACACTTTTTTTCCCGAAATAATCATTATAATAATGTATGGTTTTTTACGTGTTTGAAATGATAGAGAAGTTTTTAACATGGAAAAAATATATTTAGAGACTGTTCCTAAATAATATTTATTGTAAAATACTGTTACTAATAAAATATTGTATCATAATAAAATATTAATTTAAAGAGTTGTAGGGTAAGTATAAATGAATGGTGTTTGAGTATTGCTAGAGATCGTAAATCCACTAAAAAGTTGCGTGTCACAGTGAGAGAGTATGAGTTTTGATATTATGAAATTACAAGTCAAAGTTGATGTATGAAGAGACATTCATTATTATGGTACTATAAATCATATAACCAATACTACTAGTTCATTTAACCAGGTTAAATCATCAAATCCAATGAAATAGCAAACAAATTTCAATTACTCATACCACTAAAGAGGAAACTAATGTATCGTCCAACAAATCGAGTAAGACTTCTATTATCATGATGACTGTAACTTCAATTCAATTGTAAAGAACAAACTAAAAAAAGTTAAGAATCAAGAAAAAGAAATAAAATGTTGATTTTTAAGTCTTATTTATCAAAAATCACACATTTATTTATATGAATAAAGAAAAAAAGTAGCAAATAACTATACGAAGGATTTGGATAATTGTATATATGTTTGTAATTTTTGGAAAAAAATTGTATAAGAAAATTTATAATTTTATAAAAAAAGTACATATTAAATAATAATATTTTTAATATTAATATAGACATAAATCTTACTATGTCGATATATATTAAATTTATCTTTAAATTATGTAACTTATCAACATAAAAAGCATTTTTTTATTCATTCGTCTTAGCTCGATATTAAATTCAACTTTTAACTACCTATCAAGTATTTTCTTCACTAAATAAAAATATTTTAAAACTCTCGTATGTTGACAATATTTCAACTACTTTTTTATTTATCTTTTTTAAAACTTTTGATCCCAATATCAGTTTTTTTAACACACAAAAAGAATTATAAGATGCATTTTATATATATATATATATATATATATATATATATATATATATATATATATATATTTTCTATACAGTGTAGTATATTAAAAGATGATATGTCTTTTGAGGAAAAATAATCATCAAGAGATATAACAATGAGATATGAGCTCATGTATAAAGAATTAATACCATTTTCAACAAAAAAAACCTTAAAATAATGAGTCTTTTTCTATAAGGTGTTCAAATTTTGGGACATGCTTTTAAGAGGATTTCGAGATATTTGAAGTCCGCTCATGGAAAAAGAATTTTGTCCTCAAATCATGGAAACTTAAAGGTTGAAGAGTACACTAATGTAATTGGACAGAGGTTCAAAAGATGATGGAAGATCTACCTCTGGATACTTTACTTTTGTAGGAAGGAATCTTGTAACTTGGAGGAGTAAAAAACAACATGTAGTAGCAAGATCTAGTGCTGAGGCAAAATTCAGAGACATGACACTAGAATAATTTTCTTTCCTTTTGTAAGATCAGAATTGCAGTTGGTTGATGTTCTCATCAAAAGAGTGTCAAGAAGATTGTTTAATGAGTCTCTATTTAAGTTGGAAATGTGTGATGATATCCATGCACAAACTTGAGTGGGGGTGTTAAGATATGACAAATATTCTATTAACGGATATTAAGCAATCAAATATTGTGCTAGTTATAATGTAGATATTATTATAATTGATGCAAATTTGTGCACGTGTCATTCCTTTAATACATGAAGAATTATAGGATTCTTGTATGTATATATATGGTATCTACTCATTAAAATAATATATCAGAATTTAAACCTTTTAAGAATATACTCCTCTTGATATTGAATATTGAGAAATCTAACTATTAAGAAGGGGGTGTTGCTCCCTCCACCACCACACCTTTCTGTCTCCACCTCTCCAATTTTTTTTAATTCCAATTATATCCTCAGATTAAAATTTTTTACATTTACTATTTTAATTTATTTCAAACCTAGTTCTCCTACTTTACTCCCTCCACCCAATCTTTCCATCTCTCATTTCCGGTTAACAATTTTCTTCCATTTTACTCTGCAACCCCACTTGTCTTCTCTGTTTCACTTCTCCTCCTCCGTTTCTTTCTTCTTCATTTTCCTTACATTATTAAAATACATTAAAAATATATTCAAAAATAATAAATCAAAACATTTAAATTAAATTATTAAAATATTTCCAAAATAAAGAATAAACTAATAAAACAAACCCTAAAATAAAAAACGTAACCTTTAAACGGAGGTGACATCCTTCAACAGATGTCAACATCCGTTTAAGGAAAAACGAATGTCAGGTTTGATGTGGCAAACAGCGATGCCAAGTTTGATGCCAGCTGTGTTGTGACTCTCTGTCACGTTGTTGGCCAATAAGAATTTGACACTCACGTGGCCATTCTCGTTCATCCTCCCTCACCCTCACTACAACTGGAATTTCAACCGTCAAAAGGACTCAGAATGTTGCTGCGAAAGCCGCTGCTCAGCGCCTCGCTCAGGTCATGGCTTCTCATACTGCTGACGACGATGAAGATGACGATGACGGCGAAGATCTAGGTTTTCGCTACACTGCTCCCCCACCTCTATCTCTCTCCAAGAACTCTGCTAAGTCCACTGCAACTCTCAGATCGCCATCTCCTGCCACGGTCTGATTCTTCCCATTCCACTCCACATTTATCCTATCCATCATTAACTGACTTCCTTTCCTTATTCACCTCCTAACTTAATCAAGTACCTCAAAACCTCCCGGAAGAATCAATGTATCTTCGCGCACCAGCACCAGCACCAACTCCACCTGCTACTAACAGACCATTACATTATAATAATGCCTGGATGTCCACCCCCTAAACAACAATTACAATTTGGGATTCCATTAAATTTGCAGGTTTTCGTTTGATACTGGATTCGTTCTACCATGGCGGAGGTGCAGGGGCAAGTTTCCCCAATCTGGAAAACCTAATTTAGGGTAGAAGGGAGCTGACACATGTCAGATTCTTATTGGTCAGATAAAAAGAAAAGCAACGTGGCAGAGAGTGCAGAGCGCAGCTGGCATCAAACTTGGCATCGCCGTTTGCCACATCTACTAAAACTTAACGTCGTCCATTTTTAAGGACTAATACTAATAATTTCAAAACTACAAGGACTAAAAACCATCAAAGTTTCGAGTAGGGACTAAACCCAAAATCGTGTGATACTTAAGGGACGAAAAACATATTTAACCCAATATAATAATATCTAAATTATAACTAACACAATATTTGCTTGCCTAATATTAGGTAATAGAATATTTGACATCTCTTAACAACCCCACTTAAGTTGGTGCATGGATATCACACATTCCCAACTTGAATAAAGACTCATTAAACACTTTGTGCTTGACACTCCTTTAGTGAGAACATCAACAAATTGCAATTTTGATCTTACAAAGGGAAAGGAAATTATTTCAGCTTCAAGCTTCTCTTTGATGAAATGTCTATCAATCTCCACATGTTTTGTTCTATCATGTTGCACATGATAGTGAGCAATTGCTATAGCCGACCTATTGTCATAGTACAACTCATAGTTTCATTTGGTTTGAAGCCCAAATCTGATAGCACATTTTTAATGCACAAAAGTTCACATACACTTAGTGCCATGTTGGAAGTCCCGCATCGAGTAGAGATAAGGAAAATTTATAATATATAAGTGGGTGCAAACCTTACCTCACAAGCCAGTTTTGTGGGGTTGAGTTAGGCTTAAAGTCCACTTCTTAACATGGTATCAGAGTTATGATTAGAGTCTATCCTGGCGATATTTGTTGTTTGTTAGGCATGTTATTCCACCCGCTATTGGACCGTTATCAGACCACCCATTAATGTCTAGTCTCACGCTCAAGATGATGTTTATAGCTCAGCATGAGGAGGATGTGTTGGAAGTCCGGCATCGACTAGAGATAAGGCCAATTTATAATATATAAGTGGGTGCAAACTTCACCTTACAAGCTGATTTTTTTAGGTTGAGTTAGGCTTAAAGTCCACTTCTTAACATGTCATGCCTCTGAATTCTACTTCAGCACTAGATCTTGCTACTACAGGTTGTTTTTTACTCCTCTAAGTTACAAGATTTCCTCTACAAAAGTAAAGTATCCAGAGGTAGATCTTCTATCATCTTTTGAACCTGCCCAATCTGCATCATTATTCCATTTTACCTTTAAGTTTCCATGATTAGAGAACAAAATTCCTTTTTTAGGAGTGGACTTCAAATATCTCAAAATTCTCTCAACAACATCAATATAAAGCTTTCATGGGTTATGATAAATTGATTGACAACATTCACTGCATAGGTGATATTTGGACGTATATGGCACAAATAAATTAATTTTTCTACCAGCCTTTTAGATTATATAAGGAGGTACAAACCTCACCTTATAAGTCGGTTTTGTAGGATTGAGTTAGGCTTAAAGTCAAATTCTTAACAAATTATATTAACGTCAATCTAGCAAAAAAGATCACGTTGAATCTTTTTACAAAAATAAAAGCTCAATTAAAACAAAAAAATAAAAACAAAACATGAATCAAAAACTTAAATATAAGAACTCAATTACTAATTAAATTTAATAATAATAATCATATTTTTATTATGTATAAAATTTGAATAAAAAAATCTTATCCAAAATATTTGATTATACAATATTCTCTATACGAAAGAATATAGGGATAAAGATTGTATGAAAGGTTGCGCCAAAGGGCATTGTTAGAGCGGTACAGCAGAATGGTTAACGCGTTCAACAAACCAAGAGGGGGTGAATTGGTTTCTTATCGCAAATCGTTCTTTTAATATTTTTCTCGTAAATAAAAAATTCCTTAAAATAATTTAAACAAATTTAAAGAGTAAGGAAGACAGAAAATTGCACAGGTTATTTTTATACTGGTTCGGATCACAGAGATCCTACATCCAGTTGTTAATCTCAAGCGAGAATTAATGTTGCACTAGCACAAACCAACAAACTGTTACAATCATAAAGAAAATAAATAAGTTGAAGTTGAAGGTTAGAACATCTCTCTTGTTACCCAAAGAGATGAAACTCACTTGCCCTGTAACACAATGGATGAAAACGTCCTCTGAATGCTTCACGAAGGAAGACCACCTCCTTTAAATCTTCACAAAGGATGAACACCTCCTTTGAATCTTCAGCAAGAATGACCAACTTTCAACTTAGCAACAACAACAACACTCAATCATACTCCTAGTGAAAGTTCTCGTTCTGTGCCAACATGCTAAGTTCTCAAAGTCACAGCACAAGGGTTACGCAAACCCTAAAACACTTATCACAACACACTTCATATAAGAATTTCTCAAATACATGTATTTCGTAGGTTGTATTCTAGAATGATAGTATTAATCTAATTTATAGAGATCTCACTCAAGGATACCTCAAAAAATTCGTTGTCAACTAATTAACGTGTGATAATCAATTATCTACTTATGGTAATTGATTATGCATTTAATATGCACAACGGTAAAAAACTTGCTTAAAAATTCTCATAATTGCTCGTGATAATCAATTATGGCAAGTCATAATTGATTACTGATAATAGATTTTCTTGAGTATAAAATGAGGTTTTCTAATTCAAAACGAATTTTAACGTAAGCTAAGACAAACAATACATAGAATCAAAGATAAACCACATCATATACATCAATCTACTAAATTCCAAAAGCTTTAATATAGAAAGAAGTCCTCATGAAAATCTTCCTACAATAAGAGCACTTTGAGATTTGATTTTGAGACATCATCAAAACTTCTTCTCTTCACCTTTATGCTAACGGGAATTGTGAATCAAAGAATCTTAGACCCTTGAGCGTGGTGGTTGCATGAATCATGTTGATGTCTTCCACTCGTCAATTTGAGTTAAAAATAAATAATTAAATACTTCAATAAAAAGTTTTCCATATCATAATCATCGTATCCTAACACAAATGCACTTGAGAAAATAATTCTAACTTATAAAATAATTGTTTAGCTTTATGCAGTTGTCTTAAAGTTGTCTTAAAGGTAAAAGTTTTATATTATGTAAGTACATTTTTCTTGTGTCATTTTCACATATACTTCTAACTTTTACTCATTAAAATAAGGTTTAAATATAACTTTATTTATGTTTTTATCAATTTTTTCAATTTTTTTCAATTAAGTCTCGATTTTTCTTAATTTTGTTCAATATAATATTTTTGTTAAATAATTAATAAAATGTGAAAAATTTATATTATGTGTCACTTCATGATTTCTTTTTTAATTTTTCATTTTTTTATTTTATAAAAAAAGTTATTTATGTGTTAAGTGAGTAATATGTTAAGTTATATATAGTAACATTTGTCAAGTGTAACATGTTTTATATTCAATTTAGTTCATGTATTTGTTATTTTTTTCAATTTAGTCTTAGTATTTTTAAAATGAAGCATGTCTCTTTGAAATCAAATTTAATTTTTATATAAATGTTGTATTGAGATTTTTATTAAAATTCATATTTTTATTAATTATTTTAAAACCAATTCTAACTATATTATAGAACAAGGTTAGGATTAGTTTAAAATTAGAAGAATGTTTTTCATTATTTTATATTTTAACCTTGTTTTTAACATGTATAAAAAAACCAATTCTTATTTTTGAAGTATTATAGTTAATTTTAAAATTAGAAAGAAAACTTTTATTATTTTTATATCTATCCTATTTTTAACATGTATAAAAAGTTAAATCCTATTCCTTTAACCAACTTTAACCTTATTTTTAACCAACTCTAATAATTAATAATATAGTTAGAGTTGATTTAAAAATACTTTTAGAAATATTTAATAAAATTGTGAGTTTTAATTACTAATATTAATATAATATTTATATAAAAATTAAATTTGATATTAATTTGGAAAGGAAGAAAATTGACTCATTTTAAAAGAAAATGAGACTAAATTGAATCAAAATAACAAATATAATTAGGGACTGAATTTAATATAAGACACTAATAAATGAGAGTGTTACTAATTTGACATGTAGACAATTGTTTTTTTCAAATAAAATAAATAAATAAATAATTTCAAAGTGATACATGACTTACATATTCAAATTCTGCTAATTAATTAAATACAATTAGAAAAAGGACCAAATTAAATAAAATTAACAAAAAGTTAAATTCATTGAAAAAAAACTTGGACCAGGTTGAAAAAGTTGAATGAAAACATGATCAAAGTAATATTTAAGTAAAATAAAACAAGTTAAACTTTTAAAAATATCATTATCATATTAATTATTATATAAATAGAAAACTCACCTAACATACATGCCAAAGTTATAAACATATATATAATGAAAATAAAATGTGGAAAGTATATTGGAAACGTTTAAAGAAAAGAGAAGACAATCCATACCAAATACATTGATTCTTAGAAACCTTAAGCATTGTCTTATTGGAGAACACATTTCACTAAGTGTCGGCCATAACCTTTACAAGTTACATTTCTATCGTTTTCTCATTCTTTTTCAAACAAGGTTTCCACTAATACATCAAACGCGTAGAGAAAAGTTCACCCAAAAGTTTGGCTTTGTTATTATAGAATAATATTATTGTCTTTTTTTTAATTTAATTAATTTAGTGATCTAGTAATTTAAAATATTAAAACAAACTTACCAAAACCTCTATTTACCATGTTATGTTGTCCCCCACATACACGTTAATTAACGTGTTTTATGATAATATTAAATTAGCATATGTAACCTATGAAGCATTCATTAATGACCTAAATTTGTTAAATTAATTGAATATTTTCTTAAAGTGATTAAAGTAAATGTTATTATTGTAATTATTTGGATAATTTGGAGATGAGAAATTGTGGCAGATTTTATGATCCAATTGCATTTTTTTTTTTGCTATTTTTCAAATGAAGGAATTAGTGTGTATGACTGAAAATAAATCTAAGAAGCATATAACTAATAATTTTTTTTTTTAGTTTTTGTATTGAAAATTTTCAATATTTAAACTAGGAAGGATATAATCATTTCATTTATAAATGTAATATGATAAGTTTTATATACTAATTAGTTTAAGGTGAATAATAATGATGCAGGTAAGGATGGTCTAATTTAGGTTTATGTGCAAGTACTTTTAGAATAAGTCGGGATAAATTTTATTTATTTTATTTTTTCTGTTTAATAAATGTTATGTGAAGACAAATATTGATGTGCTTTAAAGTATCGTGTATCTCAATGTCAAAGTTTAAAGTAATGTCTAATAAAACTTTAATCAAACAATAGTTAAAGGAGAAAAATCGTAAACTAAGTTCATGTAAAACAAAAAAGTTTAACAAGTGATTTCGACTTAAATAAGGAGATAATTTTGTTATAGTACCTTCATCGGAATCAAGTAAAATTGTTTTGAATATTAAATATATGTGGTTTTTAAAGAATCCGTGTTAAAATAAAATTAGAATAAAAAATGGGTGAATAAGTCTACACTATTTTTTCTAAATAAACATTAAATTCACTTTGAAAAAAAATTAAAAATTTGATACAAATTCGATAAATTTAATAAAAATCTTAAAAATTTATAAAAGAAAAAAACTATCTCAAAACGTATAAATGCATGAAACATGTTTAATACAATTTTACTTGTTTATTTCTTTAAGGAATAACAAGATAATCTAAATTATTTATAAACTTGTTATTTTCAACAAATATTTTCATCAATACCATTTTATACGATATTATTGTGCATTATTGAAGGTTAGATGTACCTATTATGATACATTCGATTTGGAATTTATTTGTAATACAAAATGCTTTATTTTTAGTTTTTAGCATTATAAAGTTATAATATTATGTTTTTATGATATGTAATATTGTAGGTTTATTATTGTGATTATTTATCATTATTATTATTATTATTATTATTATTATTATTATTATTATATTACTACTTATTTGAATTAATTAGATTAAAATATTAACTTTAAATTAGCGTTAATTTTTCAGAAAAGGATAAAGATTGTAAATGGAAAAGGTAAAATAAAATTATTAAAAAAAAGTTAGTGAAAGAATTTTTATATTGTACATAATAAAATATAATTTAGTGTGTACCAATTACGTGTTTGAAATTATCTTCATCTTTTTCCAAGAGACAAATCCCACCAGAAAGGTGGTAGTCACATTCATTGTGAGTGAAAACCAACCAAACAACCATAATAGGTTGAGCTTTGACACACAGAAAATGGGATTGTTCTTGAAAGTCAAAGTTCATAAGCAAATTTCGGTACTTATAAAGAAGTTGTTGTGATAATGTAATTAATACTACTCAATTCTCATGGTCGGTTTTCAACTTTAAATAGTTTATACACATGCACATCATATTCAATAAAATTTTAATTATATTGCATTCACCTGTGATCCATTAACAATGTTGAAGGGACCAACGGGTAATTAATTAGATATAACTTTTCAAGAAATCAAAGTTAATTGGATTTATTTATCATGTATCTCGTGCGTAGATTAAGGGGATACAAAAATATTTTTATCTTGAATATTCGAAGTTGAATAGATATTTATTATAAATCATTTTAAATTTTAGCATGATTATTCTTAAAATCAATAAGCATATTTATCATATAGGATAATAATGTAATGAAATTTACGTGTGGATTTTTAGATTGATTTTTATTGTATAGTGTATTTTTCTGGTTAATTATTACCCGAATAGTTAACTTTGCACTAGGTGAATTAGATAAGACGATTTAAAGATTAACCAGTTGAATGGAAGTAGATTAATTATGATTAATTATGTTTGGATTGTAATTAGGTCAATTTTAATTAAAAAATTTATTACAAAGTTCATAAATAATAATTTTAGGTAAGAAGGTATGTTATACATTAATTATGCATTTATTGTTCTTACCATTTAAATCAAACTCACATTGACACTAGAAGACCTTTGTACTGTTGGACCACCTGGTCTGCCAAAGGACCGGGCTACTGACCGTCTAACAAGAAAATGACCGACCGGTCTGGAAATTAATAAAAGTAATTGTCATTTATTGATAATTAATAGGAATAATGTCATTTATTGGTGATTAATGAGTCAGTTCTAACTATAAGCTCATTATAATAATTTATAAATATTTGTCTGAAAGAAAAGACAGGTAATTTAGCTCTAATTACTAATCTTTATTACAATATTATTACGCAAAGTCACGAGCGTGGAGTGTCTTCTGCACGTACCTTCTCCCGTAGCTAGGAAAAAGAGAAGAGAGAGAATAGTGCAACTTGGATGATGGAGCGGACAACTTTGAATGCTTTGGGTTAGGGATCTCAACCCTACCGAAACATTTTGGTGTCCACTGTGGCGCCCGATCGACACTCATGTAATCATGAGGAACCAGATGAGTGCTCGACCTCAGCATCGTTGCTTTGATTATAAAAAATTCATCACCTGCACATTCTCTTTCTCATACTATTTACCACTAAGTGCAAGGTTATAAAAAATTATTTTCACAGAAGCTAGTATAAGAACAAATAAGTCCAATACTCTATATTTGTGTTGAAAATATGGATGAACTTTTTCTAGAAAATGAATCACTTTCTTTTTGCTTTTGAGATTTAGTTTGCTTTATTATCCTTAGCTATAGTTGCAAGGAATTATCAGAACATTTTTAATTCACAACAAGCCGGAGAAGGAGCAGAAAATCTCGGTGGGATGGGTGGCATGGGATGTAGTGCAAAACTCATTGTTAACTATTGCAAGCTGAGGAGCAACATCAAGAGCTACAACCTAGACGACATGGGATACAGTGCGAAACTCATTTCTGTTGCCCTAGCTAAGGACCTTCTCAAAGCCAACCCTAACTCCTACGCCCTAGTGCTCAACACAAAGAACATAACCCTTAATTGGTACTTCAGCAACGATTAATCAATGCTCCTCTGCAACTGCATTTCCTGAATGGGCGGCACTGCTGTCCTCCTCTCCATCTACCAAATAACCTTTATGTTTGAGTGCAAAAATAAAAAAAATGATAAATTAATTGATGAATTGACCACTTACTTTCCTCATGAAAGGAGGGTATTTTTAAATTCTGCAATGAATGTTGGAAGATTTTCAATGCACTTCAGAGGGAATGCTTTCTTATTTGTCTTCATTCTGATGTAAACATGGTCATCTCTGCATTAATTTGAAGCGATCAAATTGTACTCTTTGATCTGTGTATTTTGAGGCTATTTATATCAGATCATTTCTTCATTTCAGGTATATGTTTGGTGTCAGTAACAAGATGGGGTTCAATGATGTATATGGGTTCATTGACCCCTATATGACTCATGAAAGAAATAAATTTGATGAAATCCAAGCATACATCACCACCTGCTTTGCAACGGGGAAGGACATATATTTTGTCCATTCTATAATTGGGTAAGTGAAGTTTGTTAACTTTAAAGTTTCATTTATGAGTTTTGGTATATGACAATTAAGTTCTTACCAATTTTAGGAGTCATTGGCAGCTACTTGTGATCTCCATACTGGAGAACACTACTGTCTGGTTTTGTTCATTGCACAAGTCTCCTCCCAATCCTCTTAGACAAGTAGTAGATTGGTAAGAACCTCAATGTTTCAACTTTCTTTGTTATATAAATGTATGCTAAAGCATTTTTTTTAATAGTTCCCTTGTAGCACATATGATGTTGTTTAGGAGATCTATTGCTATAGCTAAAAAGCTTGTATGGGTGAACCGTAAGGTTTGGTAGTTTAGTCCATACTTTGTTACATTTTGTACTATTCTAATGATGTTAACATTTTATAATTATGATGATATATTGTAGTGTAATAAACAAATCAGGTCATATGAGTGTGGTTACTACGTCATGTATTGGATGATGACCATTACTCGTTCGCATTACACTAATGGATGGGAAACGGTAATATTTAGGTTTGAATTTTATTTTCTCTATAATTTAGATTTCATATACACTAATTAAAATCATTGTGTTTTATGCAAAGATTCAATATGACTACTCCAATTCCAGAGAAGTCACTTAAACTCGTGAGGAAAGAAGCACTAGCTAAATATCTAATTCAACTATATAATACAATGTAGTAGATATTAGGATATAGTACGTTCTAAGTTTATGCTTCTAAGTTGTTTTATGCTTTTGTACATTATTATTAGTTTAACTTTGTACATTGGATTGATTTTTGCTTCAAAGTTGATTTATAATTACATTAAATTGATTTATGCTTCTAAGAAGTTGATTTATGATTACATTGAATTGATTTATGCTTCTAAGAAGTTGATTTATGATTGCATTGAATGCATTTATGTTTAAATATAATTTTTTTTATGCTTCTGGATTGTTCTGGACTATTTTGGATGTAAAATTATATGCATATTTGTTTCTGCAGTTGGGAATGTTGTAGAAACATATCTGTTCTTAAAAAAACAGGGGAATACGCCTTTGGTTGTGACCATAACCGAGGCAGAAAGTCTCACTATGGCATCGGTTAAGGTCACAACCGAGACAAAAAGTCTGGTGAAAAAACAAAAAAAATTACAAAACACTCTACTACCTCGGTTCAAGTCCCAACTGAGACAGTAGAGGCCGACATACTGCCTCTAACAATCTAATGAAAATTGTCTATTTAAAACGTCTAATATTTTCCAATATTTTAAAAATTAATTTTAGTTAATAATCAACTAACCTTACAAGTTCAATCAAGATAAAAGAGTAAATATAAACTCAATTATAAACCTAAAAAGAGTGAATTTAACTGAAAATTTTAAAACAACTTTGCCCATTTCAATCTAGTTACCAACTTACATTGAATATTTAATAGTTCATAATATTGTTAACTTGTTAATATATACACTGATATATATATATATATATATATATATATATATATATATATATATATATATATATATATATATATATACTTGAAGAAAATCATAGAATTTGGTTGATTTAATATATTTTTGAAAAGGATAAATTTTAGTCAATGCAAGAAAATAGTGTGCCCCCACCACACACCTAAAAGTTGAAGTTCTGATCTAAGAGAGAAAGAGAAAAAGGAGGAAGAAAGGAAGAGAGGGTGGTGATGGTGGAATTGAGTGGTATACAGAGGATTTATTAATTACCACTACTTCTTGGATGGGATCATAATAGAACCTGGAAAGCAACATACGAGTGAGTTTATCATCACTTCTCAGAGATTCAGTGCAGCTATAACTACAAACACAATATTCAAGGCTCTACAAATTCCATAAAAATATCAACCCTTATTTTCTGTTCGTCTTCTCAATCGATTAGTTCTTATTCTTTCCACCTAAGTAACATTGTTTCAACAATTTTATGTGGTTATCAATCAATGCTGGAGAAGATTCTGTAGTTAATGGAATCTACGTTGCTTTCTGCTTCTCTGTAAAAGTTTTCGGATATAAAATTATGTCATTGTCATGTGTTCTTCAACTGCATAACTTCATTTCTATATTTTCATATCCAATCATTTTTAAAAACTCTACTTAAAAATAAGGTTTCAGAAATTTAAGATTTTGACAAAAACAATAAAATATATACTTTTTTTTCTTTTTTTTATCACTTTTACGCACTCTTTTAAAAATAGTTATATATTATTATGATGAATTCATATAACGCGTTTTTATTAATCTGAAAAGGTGTGACAATGAAACACGGGATTTTATATAAATAATTTTGCACGAGTATTATAGTGTTTAATGTAAAAAAAAATAAAAAATAATAGATGAAATTTGAGGCAAGGAAATGCTATTCTTCTTTGAGGCGTAGGAAATTCTTTGGGCTAAAAGAAAATACCCACGTAAGACTTTCAATAATAAAAAGGACATGAATAATTGAGAATAAGATACATAAGATTCTGTCTTACTCGATCAATATGACCTAATATAAAACATCTAAATCCCCTAGGTCTCCAAAAAAAAAATTAATCATTAGCTTTTTAAAATATATAGAAAATTGGCAAGTATTATTAGAAAGTGAGTTTTTAAGCCCAACTCAACCCTACAAAACCGGTTTGCAAGGTGAGATTTGCACATCACTTATATATTATAAATCATCTCGTGCGTGATAGTATAAATTAATGATCGTCCGATAGCAGCCCGACAACGGGTGAAAACATAAATCTCACTTAAAACTCGCTAGAATAAGCTCTAACCATGACTCTGATACCATATTAGAAAGTGATTTTTTAAGCCTAACTCAACTCCACAAAACCGGCTTGTGAGGTGAGATTTGTACCTCACTTATATATTATAAATTGGTCTTATCTCTAATCACCTCCAACAAGTATTTGGTTAATTATGTAAAAATATATTTGACTGATATGTAGTAATATATTAAGTGAATTAAATACGATTTTAGACACCACTCATCCGAGTTATTGTAAACTTTAAGAGTTTCATTATTCTCTCATCCTCTCCACTTATTAACATCATTCTTTGTTTCCTTTATTGGTGTATGGTTGTAGTTTTTCCTTTTATTTGAATGGATAAAAGGTTGCACTTAGAAATTTCTGATTAAAAGAATTTTTATAGAGACCAGAGGTATCATAACACTTAAATTTAAAACCAGATGTATTTGAAAAGAAAAAAGTAGGACAAGGAACCTTAATACCTATGAAAATGGAACTCTTTGCAAAAAGCTTTGTACATTTTTGGAGGGAATACGGTTGTCAATAGACAACATGATGTTACTAGATTGTGGTCACTCGTAGGAGGGAACCTTCGGTTGCTATTCTAGTTTATAATGCCTTCCACGTACAATTGTTTTCCCATCACACGTTCACACTGTCTCTACCTCATGTTATTTTTTCTAATATAATATATACTAATCCATTTTTGAATAATTAAACATCTTGGAAATTTTTTACCATTATAGTTTGGACAAATCGATCACTCATAAAATAGGAATTGTTCATATATAAGAAATCTTACATTATTTTAAATATAAAATTTTAAAATTTAATATTTCTAAGTTATTATTTCTTTACTAGAATATGATATTTTTACTATCGTAAATCGTATTTAACTATACATTATAGGTTATGATCATAATAAAAACGAAGTCTATAAAATGATATTTTCAAAATTATTAATAATATATAGGTTACAGTTTAGATAAAGTCATATTTTATATTCCGAATGTTTGAGTATAGGTCAGTTCACTCAAGGAACTGTAACTTATACTCTTGTTAAGTATAGGCTATGATTATTACAAAAACCGTAACTTATATTTATACTTGTTTTAATATATTTTCTTGAAAGATTTTATTTTATAATTATCTATTTGAACTATAGTTTATACTTATGTCTTTTTGAATATATTTTTCTGAATCATTTTATGTTACAGTTATTTACATGAATCGTAGCCTATATTTATGTTTCTTTTTAATATTTTTTAATAATATTATATATGTTTCAGTTATCTACAAGAATTGCAACCTATATTTCTTTTTAAATTTGACTATATATAAGTTATTACTAACTTCGTAGCCTATTATCTGTTATAGACTACGCACAGTTTTCAACCTAAATTTTCAAGATTTTCTTTATTATGACTTAATATACTATTATTCATTAATCATACAGCAAAAAAAATTGTAATCATTTCTCTTTACTACTAACAACTATTCAATATTACCATAAACTTGGTATCATGAGTTTTTTTTCTTTCTTTTTTATCTCATTAAATTTTTAAAATCAATAAATATAATATATTCTAAAGTAATCAGGTCTTGAAATTAGAATACTATTATAATTGATAACAAAATATTATTATTGTTTTAACGGATCAGACATTTTTATAATAATAATATAATGATGATATCTTAGTTCATTATTTTGTAAGAAATTAGTCATTCAACTTACGATAATACATGATTTATAATAATTTCAACGTTTAATCCTTTCGAACGTCCCTATTTGTGCATAATTATCTCAACTAGGTCTTCGTATTCTTTTTTATCTCACTTAGGTCCCTATTTATGTAAAATTGAATCAATTGGAACCTTGACGTTAATTTTAATGAACAACGTTAAAATTGTAGTGAAATAAGAAGCTGACTTTGCATGTGTGAGACAGGTGGCAAAGTTACGTGGAATTTAATTATTTAAAATTTTAAAAAACTATCATCTTCCTCTTATGAGAAGAACCAAGAATCAGATAGCAGAAACCCTCAGTTCCAGAGGCGAATATCAAACTGCAATCATCAACCTGCAATGGAACAACCAAATCTCAATAACATCCAAAACCGCAATAATCAAAACCCTCAAAGTCTCCAACTGAACCCTCCCTACAAAACGCAGAAGCCCTCACCGCCGATCTACAAGGAAGAAGAATCCCAACCAAATTTCGAATACAGAGGGAACCTAGGATTTCCCAAATCGATTTGAAGTGAAAACCCTAATCTCTGTTCGCAAAAATCAAGTATCGGCACAGAAACCTCTACGGAACCCAATCAAAAACAGAAGAAGAGGAGGAGAAGGAAGCTTCCTCCTTACCGCGAATCAGAACAGAGGGAAGAAGAAAAACAACTGCCAACGTGCCTTCGACGTCTTTCCGTCGCGCCTCCGACGCCTTTCCGTCGCTCCTCCGCCGCGTTTTCGCGAGATCATCCCCTAAGAACGAGCCAAGGATGGTTTTTCCCAAGGTTGGGTGGTCTGCGAGATTAGAGAGAAGAACAAGCCTGAAGCTTCTAGTGGCTCACATAAAAGAAAAAGAGGACGAACTGGAAAAAAAAACAGGTTTCTAAAGCTAGCCAAGGCTAGGTTTTCCAGATTCTAAAAATACAAAGTCTGAACCCTTATTTGTCTATGGAAAATTAGAATCAAAAATCCAATTTTAATCTGATGAAGAAATTAATTAGGAATAGAAATTAATTTGGTTTTTGCTGCCATCCAGAACATGACATTCATTATGCAGCATTTTTCGTTATTGGATTCCGCTTATACTGAATGGAGATGCGTGTGCTTATAGAAATTAATTTAGTCTTTTTTTTGTTTTTAGGAATACATATACTAGCTATTGAAGAAGTTTCAGTCATTCATAAGAGGAAGATGATAGTTTTTAAAAATTTAAAATAATTAAATTCCACGTAACTCTGCCACCTGTCTCACACATGCAAAGTCAGCTTCCTATTTCACTACAATTTTAACACCGTTCATTAAAATTAACGGCAAGGTTCCAATTGATTCAATTTTACATAAATAGGGACCTAAGTGAGATAAAAAAAGAATACGAGGACCTAGTTGAGACGATTCTGCACAAATAGGGATGTTCGAAAGGATTAAACCTAATTTCAAACAAAGGAGGTTAGATATTACCATAAACTTTGACATCTCAGTAGACACTTTAACCAATCGATAGTTTGTTATCACATGAAAATTTATTAAAAAGAAAAAACAAAATGAAAGAATAAAAACCATTAGAGACCACTAACTCCTGAGCAAGCACACCAATTGTTCAAGTAATAAAACATGGTAATAACATTTATAGACTCATATAATAGTAAAAAAAATGTACGATTGATAACTCATATAGACTAATGAATACAACAAAGAATTAAAAGGTGAACTTTGATAGTTGGAGGCACTTAGAAGAATGACAAGGTGAGAAATGGAATAGAATGACATGTTAAGGGTATAATTCATAACCTTCACTCTCATGCACACACAAACTCATCTGCTCTTCATCAAACATTAATGTCAACCCACACTCTAGTCCTAATCCCTTTGGTGAAATAGTCTAGATTTTCTTAATAAATATCAATTCCTTAATTACTCAACAAACAAATCCACATTAAGATATAGGGTTTAAGACAACAAATTGGTCATTTTCTACCCTAGATACAATCCCCCACTAGATTCCTTGTTTCAAGCCTAGGGTTCACTAGATTTCCCAAAACCTAACAAATCTACAAATCAAGCTATCCATGCCTCTATTTCAAGCATTTAAATGAAAAAGGCATATATATATATATATATTCGAATCATTTATAAAGTACAAGAGAATTCAATTGCTACACAATACCCCTAATAAGATGAGTTTGACTCTTCATTCTTAAGCTGACAAAACGAAAGATGAAAGAAGAAGGAGACACAAGGAGGAAGAAGAGGATGTTCCCCCAAGTCCCAAGCAGCATCCGTGACCTCAAAAGACTAAAATCGTGCCTCTAAAGACTTAGTTTCCTTCATGAGAACTTGATTAAATAGAACATTTTGACAAATCAACAAAGTCAATGCTCAAAGTCGAGGCTTTGGCGCTCAGCATCAACCTTCGTGGCAGCCCTAGATGCTCCCTTTCAAGGTGGCGCTCAACGGTGAGAGGGGCAGTCAATACTAGTATTCAGGGTTGCTCTCTGTAATGTGACCGCTTAATGCTAGAAATTGGCTCTCATCACTACCCCACCTGGGCTTCTAAAACTCCTATTTTTGCTAATTTTCTTGTTTCTCTAAGTTACCAAGGTTCTTCGGTATGATGGAGGATCTTCCTAGCATCAAAATAAATGTCAAAATAAGGGATTGAAGTCATATTTACACACAAGTGTAGCCCAAAATAATAGTTTTTGAAAATGAAGATAAAAGTCAGGATTTAACCATATAATAAGCTAAATGAGAGCTTATTTTGTCATTAAAATATAATTGAGATAATGATAAAAATTAACATTATCAACCACACAAAACCCATGATAAAATTGCACTTCACAAAATATAGGTAAATTATACTTATGAAAAATCTCTAAATAAGTACATAAAAATAAAATATTAAATCACTTACATTATTCTCTATAAAACAAAGATAAATTAGTTAATTTATCAATACAATAACTTTCTTCGTAAAAAAAACATGAGAAACTTTGGCTAATACATCATCTATCATAATTCAAAGTATAATAAGTGTGTTGATTTATACTATGCTACCTTATAAATGGAAAATAATACTTACTTTCAATTAAATGATAGAGTAAAATAAATTGAAAAAAAATCATAAAGAAACTAGTTTAAGATTTATATTATTTTAAATTTATTTTCATCACCCCAAAAATTATTTTTCTTTTTTAGGAAAAAAATGAAAAGAATAACACCCTTGTAAAACCAGCCTTATCTAGTAGAAATAATGCATGTAAGGGAAACTCAATTAAAACGAAATAATTTGGTGCTCTAAAATTTGGACTATAGATAAGATTTGGTTAATGGCACGTAATATATGCTTCTAATATGTGTTCTTAACTAAATGAATTTATATTCTCAAAGTAGAAGGCACAGGTGAGTTTGTTAGAATTGAGTGAATTTAATTTTATGACGTACACTATATGAATTATTTTTATATTATTTTTTTAGTTTAATTAGTTGGATAGTCTTTACTTTGGTAGCCGTGTGTCAAGATTTTGTTTTTGTTTTAAAAAAGTTTTAATTGTGCACTAATAAAAAGTAGCTCAATTAGATATTTTTGAACAAAAATCATTAATTACGCTAACCAAATTTTTATGAAGTCATATTAATATTTATATTAAAATTTAGAAATTAAAATTATGATTAACAAATCATGATTAATAATATTAAAAAATTAATTCAGTTAGGTTTTAAAAAATTAAAATGTAATTGAAATTATTTTTAAAACAGAACCAATTTGACACAAAATCACTATAATAAAAATTATCTTACTAATTAATGATAGAACAACAAAAGTGGTAGGAGAAAAACAAAAAAGCAGAATAGTAGAGAAGTAATGAGGTATAACTCGAGAGGAGCAAAATATATTGAATGAATATTTTGTGAGTTGTATGTCTAATTATGTGAAGTATGTTAAGGTGTTGAGTTTATATAAAAACAAAGTACAGGTGTCAAAACAGTTTCAAGAGTTGTCTTGGCTTATTAATGCACTCCCTTCTTAGGCAAGCACCTAGGGAGATAACACCCATCTTCTTCTTTAGAAATTCAAAGCTCTCAATCTTCAATGATTTTGTAAGAATATCAGCGATTTCCTCCTCAGTCTTGTAGTATGGTAATTGACTTCTATATGTTTGCTTTTGCCATGACTCACTAGGTTCTTAGATAGATTTATGGCTGAAATGTTATCTATCCTTACCTGCAGTGGAGTCTTTATAGAACCCTTAATTCCTTTAGCAATTCTTCCAACTACACACCTTGGCAAGCTGCAAAACTTCCAACAATGCACTCTGCTTCACAACTAGATAAAACAACTATTGGTTGCCTTTTAGAACACCACGAGACAGGTGCCTTAATTAGCAAAAACACAAATCCAGAAGTACTCTTCCTTTCCACTGGATCACCACCATGAAAAGTATTCCATGATTCAATCGTGCCTTGAACATATCTTAGTACCCTCTTAGCAACAACCAGGTGAGATCTCTTCGGGCTGCCCATGAATCTACTGATCAAGCCAACACAAAATGCCAGCTCTGGTCTGCTGTTACACAAAAATCGTAAAGAACCAACTATTTGCTTGAATTTAGTCTCATTTATTCCCTTCTCTGATTCATCTCTCAACAACTTCAAATTTACCTCTATTGGACTCCTTGTAGCATTGCAGGATGACATGTTAAATTGCTTTAGCAAATCTCCAGCATATTTCTTCTGGTGCATCATCAACCCTACAGTAGTATAGGCAAACTCTATTCCTAGGAAATAACTCAACATTCCCAGGTTTGTCATCTCAAATTCAAATGTCATGATCCTTTTAAAATCTTCTATATGAGTTGCATTTGAACCCGTGATGAGTAAATCATCCATACACAAGCATAATATTAGTAGATTTTCTCCTGTGTCTCCCTTCACATAGACTCCATGCCTCACAACACACCTTGTGAATTTGAGTTTGATGAGAAAGGAGTCAATCCTTCTATTCCTATCTCAATGTATAAGGCTTTATGTAGCCTATAAACTTGTTCTTCTCTTCCTCTTTCAATGAAACCAGGAGGCTTATGTACATAGACCTCTTCTTCCAAGGGTCTGTAAAGAAACGTAGACTTCACATCAAGCTGGAAGAGTGGCCAACCTTGTGTACAAGCTACTACAATCACCAATCTAATTGTTTCCATTCTAGCTACTGGTGCAAATACTTCTAAAAAATCCATACCTTGCTTATGAAGAAATCCCTTTGCAACCAATCTTGCTTTATGTTTGGATATTGATCCATCTGGCTTGAATTTCTGCTTGAACACACATTTCACTCCAATGCTTTTCTTTCCAACTGGAAGATCAACTAACTCCCATGTTCCATTCTTCTCGATGGAATCAATTTTTGCCTTCATTGCATCTCTCCACACAGATTTCTTCAAGGCTTCTACTTCATTTAATAGTTCTACACCTGCAAATAAAGCTATGTGCACCAGATCTCCTTCATCACCAATCTGTGTATCAACATACACCTCACACTCACTAACTCTTTGCGGCAGCACATGTCTCCTTCGTGGTCTGGTAGCTTCAAAATGGTGCTCATTGTCTTCCACTCCTTCATTGCTTCCAGATTCCACACACTCACTACTTCCAGGGCTTATTTTTTGCTCTATTGTGTTGCTAGATTCTCTACATATTGTAGACCTTCCTGGGCTGAATTTCCTTTAATTGGATCAAAACATTTATAGGCTCTAGTTGAGTGGTAGCCAATGAAGATCATTGCTTTACTCTTGTCTCGTAGCTTATTTCTTCCCTGGTCTGAAACATGTGCATATGCAAGTGATCCAAAATCTCTTAAGTGGCTCACGGATGGCTTCATACCTGTCCATACTTCCAAAGGTACTTTTCCTTCCAGCTTCTTTGTTGGACACCTATTTAATATATAGACATTTATTAACATCGCCTCTCCCCATACTTCTGGCCATGTTAAGTATGGTTCTATTTCTCCTCCCTGCCAGCCCATTGTGCTGAGGAGAGTATAAAGTGTTATAACTTCATGTTTGATTCCACTCGTTTAATAGTGGTGTTCAAAGCTACTTGAGGTAAATTCACCTTCTCCATCCATTCTCAAGATCTTCAGTAGTTTTCCACTTTCCCTCTCCACACATGCTTTAAATCTTAAGAACAAATCCAAAGCTTCACTCTTCAATTTAATAGAAAACAACCAAATCATTTTGTTGTATTCATCCACAAATGTGATGACATACTTGTTTCCTGCTAGTGCAGGGACTTCAAATAATCCACATATATCTGAGTGAACCACTTCCAACCACTCCTTTGCTCTTATGCACAGATTTGCCTTGAATGACTTTCTTGACTGCTTTCTTGCCAAACATGTTTCACACACCTTTTCTGACACACTGATACTAGGTAATCCTGTAACCATCTACTTCATTTCCAGTTGTTGTAGGCTCCTCTAATTCAGATGATCATACCTTCAATGCCATAGCCAATCTTCGTCTTTCACATGATTCAAACACTAAACATTCTCCACTACCTCCAAGCTTATTTGAAACGCTTGATTCTTTGAGATCTTGCTTCTCAAGATCAAGTTTTTGTTTTCATCAAACAATTCTACCTTATTGAGTCCTCGCATCACTACTATAAAGCCCTTTTGAATCAGTTTGCCAATACTCAAAAGGTTACATCTCTTTGTAGGCACAAACAACACGTTGGTTATAATGGCACGTGAGTCATTCTTCCTTCTGATTACAACATCACCAATTCCTTCTACTTTCAAGGTGCTATCATCAGCAAACTTCACCCTACTCTTCTTGGTTTCATCAAGATTCACCAACCATTCTCTCTGACATGCATATGATTCTAGCATCCCGAATACAAATACCACAATTAATCTTGCGAGTGTGAGTTTTCTGCATATGTAGTTACTATTGGAGTGAGGGGTTCTGAATCAGATTCCTCTTGAACCATGTGAGCCTCCTTTCTTTGAACCTTCTTCTGCTTTCCTTTATCAGAATAGTACTCATAGGAGTAGTGCTCGTACTTATGGCAATTAAAACATTCAACATTCCTCTTGTCTTTCTTGCGAAAGGTTTTATCTGATTTACCATTCTTTTCTTATGTTGCAGTTTCATCTTGATCATCTTTGCTCTTATCATTTCTCCACTTCCCTTTCACATGTTTCCCTTTCCATTTCTTGAATTTTTTCTTCTCTTCATTCTTGGAATGATGCACCTTCAATGCTTGCTCATCATTCCTGATTGGGTTTTGTCCAACAATCTCATTTCATATGCCTCCAAGGAACTTTAAAGTTCCTCGATCTTCATCTTCTCAACTCTTCAATAGCTACTACAATGTAGTCGAATTTTGAAGGCAAAGATCTCATAATCTTCTCAATGATCATCATGTCACTGACTTTCTCTCCACACCATTTCATCTTATTTGTAAGGGCAAGAATCTTGTTGAAATACTCTCCTACTTTATCACATTCTTCCATTTGTAAGAGTTTGTATTGCCTCCTTAAGGTCTGGAGCCTCACCTTCTTTATCTTCTTTCTACCTGCATGACACATCAATAGAATGTTCCACACCTCCTTTGTTGTCACATCATTTTGGAACTTCTCAACATGTGTATCATCCACACACTAAAGAAGAATAAACATGGCTTTATTGTCCTTTCTCCTGAATGCAGCCTTCTGATCCTCTGAATCACCAAGGTCAGGCTCGAATCCAGTTTCCTCAACCACATCGCTGACATCCTGAAACATGAACAGAATTTTCATTTACGTACTCCATTTGCTCCAATTCTTCTATGTCATTATAGGAAGGTTCGCTGTTGGCATATCCAATCCCGCCATTCTTCAACCACTCTTCTTTGATCAAGAATCAAAATCTTGATACCCTTCTTTCTTCCTTGCCTCAATCAATCTGGCCAACCGCACTGCATCGTGATCACGAAACTCCTGAGGTCCTTACTCGACCTGACCCTTGATACTAATCTGATAGAACGGCGAAAGTGGTAGCAGAAAAATAGAAAAGTAGAAAAATAGAAAAGCAGAGAAGCAAGGAGGTATAACCCGAGAGAAACAAAATATATTGAATAAATATTTTGTGAGTTGTATTTCTGAATATCTGAAGTAGATATAAGTGTTGAGTTTATATAACAATAAGGTACATGTGTCAAAACAGTTTAAAGAACTATCTTACCTTATTAATGCACACTAACAATTAAACTTATTTTTTAAGAAAAATGAAAGACTTACACATAACCTGACATGTCACAAGACAATTTCAATTTAAAGAGAAAAACAATAGTGGCATCAAACTTAACTACAAAGTTTGACTTTGATCACCACATAATTAACTACTGGTTGACTAATAAATTTGGCTTTAATAATCTAACTAATACTATGAATTAGCCTAATAAACTGTATAAAAAACCATATGCCAATAATGTGTTTATGAACGACCTATCCTAATATTTAGTTTTCAAAATACTCCAATTTGAGTTAAAAGAAAATTCCTGAAAAGATAGAAAAAAGAAAGACAAAAAGTGGATCCAATGTTAAGGGATCCAATAGAAGCGAGGTCCAGTATAAATAATAAGAAAATAAATTTCTAAAAACGGAATAATCGAAAATTTAAAAATATCCAAAATCAGAGATGAACCAAAATTATTATTTTTGTATCTTTGTAGGCAAAAGCAAAGAGACAATTGTAGTCAGAAAATGGCACCAAAACTGCAAACAAAACCACTATAGAACAGACACTTTTATTGAATTTTTATATGATACAACATGTTTTCCTTTATAGTATATAAAATAATTGAAAAGAGAAGAATTTAAAAAAGAAATAATGAAGGCAATGAAGAGGTGGTCCAATTGCACTAAGAAGGAATATAAATACGATAGGTACATAACAGGATGAAAATAGATCCCAATACGTAAACTCATCAACCATCTTTGATTCCCAGCCAACTCTTTTTCTTTTTCTTTTTTTCACTTCATTTTCATCAACCTTCCTATACACACCCTCTCACACTCACACTCACATTTCTTCATATGGCACAACTTCAAGCACCACTTCCGAGTCAAACTCGGACTCGTCAATTCACCTCTCGGTTAAATTTAGCGGTGGCTGAAAGCTGCGTCGGCAAGCGTTTTAAGCTTAAAGAACGCGCTTCTACTTTTACAACCGAGATACGTGCCGGTACAGCCACGTTTCTCACCATGGCCTACATCCTTGCCGTCAACGCCACCATCATAGCTGACTCCGGCGGCCCTTGCTCTGTTTCCGATTGCACCCCTAGCTGCTCTGACCCCAAAATTCCCCTGGCCCAATGCCCCACCAACCTTCTTATCCAACCCGACTCCTCATGCAAGTACCCGCCCGTCAACCCTGGTTACGCAGCGTGTGTGGAACGCACGCGCCGTGATCTCATCGTGGCCACTGTCATATCCTCTCTCGTGGGGTCCACCATAATGGGCGTGTTCGCGAACCTCCCATTGGCGCTCGCGCCAGGCATGGGCGCCAACGCGTACTTCGCCTACTCCGTGGTCGGATATCACGGGTCGGGTTCAATACCGTACCGAACCGCATTAACAGCTATCTTCTTAGAAGGCTTAATTTTTCTTCTAATATCGGCCGTTGGATTCCGCGCGAAACTGGCGAAACTCGTTCCCAAACCCGTCCGAGTTTCCTCCTCTGCCGGAATCGGTCTCTTCCTGGCCTTCATTGGGCTTCAGAGCAACGAAGGCATTGGACTCGTAGCGTTCAGCCCATCAACACTCATCACACTCGGAGGCTGCACGAAAGACAAACTAACAGCGTTAGCTCCCGTCACAACAATCAATGGAACTGTTAGTTTAATCCCTGGCGGCGCCGTCTCCGACAAGATACTATGTTCGGGGAGCCGCATGGAGAGTCCCACCCTATGGCTGGGTCTTGTTGGGTTCATCATCATAGCATATTGCCTAATGAAGAACATAAAGGGCGCTATGATATACGGCATCGTTTTCGTGACCGTGATCTCGTGGTTCAGGAACACGCCAGTTACGGTGTTCCCCAACACGGAGTTCGGCGACGCGGGTTACAATTACTTCAAAAAGGTTGTTGACGTGCACGTGATTAAATCCACGGCGGGGGCGCTTAGTTTTGCTCACATGGGGAAAGGTGCATTCTGGGAAGCACTGTTCACGTTCCTGTACGTTGATATATTGGACACGACAGGGACTTTAGATTCGATGGCTAGATTCGCGGGGTTTCTCGACGTGAACGGTGATTTCGAGGGTCAGTATTTCGCGTTCATGTCCGACGCTTCGTCTATCGTGGTGGGGTCGTTGCTGGGCACGTCGCCAGTGACGGCGTTCATCGAGTCCTCGACGGGGATACGCGAGGGGGGACGGACGGGGCTGACGGCGATAACGGTGGCGGGGTATTTTTTGTTGGCGTTCTTTTTCACACCGTTGCTGGCTTCCATTCCGGCGTGGGCGGTGGGGCCGCCGCTGATCTTGGTTGGGGTGATGATGATGAAATGTGTGACGGAGATTGATTGGGAGGATATGAGGGAAGCGATACCGGCGTTTGTGACGATTCTGATGATGCCGTTAACCTACTCTATAGCTTATGGGTTGATCGGAGGCATTGGAACGTATGTTGTGTTGAATGCGTGGGAGTGGGGAGAGAAATTGATGAGGAAATGTGTGAGCAAGGGGAAGAAGAACTTGATGAAGGATGCTTCATCCAATCTCAATGTAAATGCAAATACAAACACAAACGCTCGTGTCGTTGATCATCATGAACTAGAACATGATAAAGCTATTGAAGTATAAGATTATGTAGATCATTTATATTCGGAAACAACGCTATTTAATCCAACAAATTATGAAAAGTTTACCTTATGTTATTACCTGCTTTATGATCGTTATCTTTCTGCTCAATCTTTACACCATCTTACTGATAGAAAAATTATTAGTTTCACTTTTAATGATATTTTTTATGATTTTATGAATTTTAATAAAAATAACTAATAATTGAAAAGTTTTTATTGGAATTTTTTTACATAGTTAAGAACGAATGTGTTAAAAGAAAATAGGAGATTTGTGTAAAAAAAAAAAATAGTTATTTTTCAATTTTTTTAGTTCATTTTCTTATAAGTCGCTGACGTGGAGATAGTTGTAATACAAAATGCACAAATGTAATGGTGCTTTCCTTTTTGTTTTGGAGTTTTTCAGTCCTGAAAAGTTAGGTCATCTCAAACTTCCTTTGTTGAAATTTTGTTCTTCTTTCTCGCCAGTCAGTTCTTCCTATTTTGTTCTTTCAATTTGTTCTTGGCAGGTAAACCATCGTGTCCTTTGTCCATTCTTGTGTCGAGCTTGAATTTGTTGTGGTTGGAAAGTTTCATAGGCGTTCATAGTTCTTTCCCAAACGTGAGTTCTTCATTCCTTTTCTATTACGAGTAGAGTCCAAAACTTAATTTGTTTTGTTTTCTTTTTTTCACCAGTAAAAAAAGGCTTTTTTAACGCGCTATATATGCCTCTGTTCTACTGAAATCGAAGCGTATAAAAGTGCGGTGGCATTTCAGTAATTATTGAGTGGTTATATGTCTCAGTTATATGTGAACCGATGTCTATAGATGTTACTGCCTCGTGTACAAGGCCAACCGAAGCATATAATATAAATTTTAAATGGTTTAGACCCGGTTTACTGTATAACTGATGCAAGTAAAGGTTTAGACACCGGTTTTAAATATAACCGAGGTAATATCCTTGGCTTAAAAACCAAACTTCGCCTCTCGCCTCTCGCACCCTCCGCCTCTCGCCTCTTGCACCCTCCGCCTCTCGCCTCTCGCACCCTCCGCCTCTCGCCTCTCGCACCTCGCCTCTCGCAAACCCGCAAGCCGTCACCACGCGCAAACCCGCAAGCCGCCACCACAGCGCCTTCGTTCTCGTCCAAACTCCATGGACGCCGCGACCACCATCTTCATCTTCTCCGCCATGAGCACATCCATGGCCGTCAACCGAAGAACGCACAACCATTCCAAGTCGCGCGCAACCATCACCTGCAAAGAGGGAAACTCAAACAGATCCAGAAACATAAACCCCTCTTCTCCACCGTCGCGCCAGCCACCGCGTTTCAACCTTCTTCCATCACCATCACCGGACCTGCAACTCTGGGACAAAAACCCTTAATCGCGCCACCGTCACCAGAATCCCTAAAGCATGCCGCCGCCGTGTGCGATTAGGGTTGATGTAGTTTGCGTTGCTTCCAGAGGCGCGATTTCTGAATTGGATCCCTGCGTGATGATTATATGGTGTTAAATATGGTTTCTTGATTGTGGTTGTAGGTGGAGGCGCGATTTTGATTTAGGGCTTCCCGTTCAATGTTTGCACATGGAGACTCACATCCCGCCATGGTCTTCCCTTTTCCAATCTCTACTTATTCTGCAGATTTTTCTGGAAGAGGCTTTGTTGGTGTTCTGCAGATTTTTTAGACTCTTGGATGACAAAAAAATGGGAAAGTTCAGATTTTGAAACCTATGAAGGTTCGATCACCAGCTGTTTGTTCAAAGGACTCAAAGAATTTCATGTCTCAACCATTTCTGTTTCTTGCAAGATCAATGAGTCTCCCCCGAAAGAGAACCCTACCTGAACGGAACGATAAGGATACCATCTGACCACTGAAAGAACTGATACTGATACTGCATCGGTTCATTTAACCGAGTTGAATTCTAGTTACCGTTTCGAGTAAAGAGAACCGAGGCGTATACTTTTTATCTCGTCTAAGTACGCCTCGATTCTTAAACCGATATTGATGAATGAAAATAACCGGTGCCTATTCATTAATCTGTACTAGTGGTTTCTTTTAGTTGTTTTCTAATATAGTCGAAGAACACATTTTCAAGTAAGATACGTCATCTCAATCCCATTTTGTTTATGATAAAAGGTTTTTGACATTTTTTATTATATCACGGCACCTTTATCGTTAATTGTTTGTCTGTATAAATTTTCCTTTTGTAAATTTTAAATTATCTACACTCAAAATATGAGAATGTGGGTAGAAGGTGTTGTTTGTGCAAATATGGTTAGTTTGTTGAATGAAAAGGATATTCAATTATTAGGTTTCTTGATCCGAAGGAACATAGATATGAGTAGGGTCCAAAATATATGAATCAAATAACAATGAGTTTGCGTATGAAAAATATTTGTAAACAGCAACAATATTTACAAGTTACATTTTTATTGTTGAGATATAGAAAATATTAATAAATAGAATAGAATAATAAAATATTGGATGTCAACTTCAAGAAAATAGAGTCCCTAATTAATTTGAATGAGTCTAAATATAACTTTTAGAGTAATTAACATAAAAATTGATATTTTTATCACAGATGACATTTTATAGTTGAAGGATATATAGTAAAGAGATTTTGACATCGTAAATATATTTTAGTTTAATAATAACTTATTTTTGTTTTATATTTAAAAAATTATGTATGCAAATAAGTTAAATTAGAGTTGTCTGGAAACACAGTAAAAAGTGAGGGAAAAGTTTCAAGCATTGATGTAATCTAATAAAAACTTTATACATATTTAAAAAATAATTTTAAAAGTACAAATTATTGTTAAAATAAATTTCAAATTAAAATAAAATTTATTTTATTTAATAATTTTGTTATTTTATTATAATATAACTTTATGGTATATAGGATTTGGTCCGAACAATATAAAAAATTACATTCTTGATCGAAAGTACAGATACTATTATTATTGGGTGAAGGCCAGAAGTAGTCTTATTGGGCTAATAGATTGGACAAGTAAGTAATTAATAATTCCATAATAATAATAACAGATTGATTAAAGATAATAATTACGGTTAAAGATAATAATAGTATATTGGTTAAAGATAATAACAGATTGACAGTTGACGGTTGTTAACATCTTAATAGGTATGACATTATTGAACCAACGATAATTGAAGGTCCACAGAACGCCTACAAAGGTGAAGGTACAGTGGTAGGTAATATTAGATGTCAACTTCAAGAAAATAGAGTCCCTAACTAATTAGAATGATTCTAAATATAACTTTTAAAGTAATTATCACAAAAATTGATATTTTTATCATAGATGACATTTTATAGTTATAGTAAAGAGATTTTGACATCGTTAATACATTTTAATTTAATTATAACTTATTTTTGTTTTATATTGAATATATATTAAAAATTATATATGAAATTATTATTTTTATATTAAATATATATATATATATATATAATATTTTATTTATAATAGAAAAAATATCGTCTAAATTCAATATATAAATAATAATAATATATTTAATAATTTTAATAAAACTTTTGGTATAAAGACATCAATCAAAGATAAGAAGACATTCACCATTGTTTTCTGTTAAAAATAATACGATTCTTATAAAAACAAAAGATAATATCTCTCACAATTGCAAAACAATGATTTATTATAAAATTGTTGCCTGATTGGTTTTGTTTGGACTAAAGGGGAGGGGAAAAGTAAAGAAAAATAAGAAGAAATGAGTGAAAAATGTTAAGTGATTTGTTTAGTTCTAATAATGTTTTTATATAAAGATATAAAAATATGTTTATTTATTATTTAAATTTATGAAATCAAGATTAAGATATTATAAATATCTGGTATTTTTTTCAAATTTCATATATTTTTAAAACTTAAAATCTCAAGAGAAAATGATGCTATTTTAATTATAAAAAATAAAGTAGAAATAAGTAAAATTAAAGTTGGACGTGAAAAACACAATAAAAAGTGAGGGAAAAGTTTGAAGCATTGATGTAATATAATAAAATTCTTATACCAATTTAAAAAATAATTTTAAAAGTATAAATTATTGTTAAAATAAATTTTAAATAAAAATAAGAATTTATTTTATTTAATAATTATGTTATTTCATTATAATATAACTATTTTATTAATATTTACAATGGTTAATTATATGCTTATTTAACAAAAATCCACTCGTTCAATCGCGGAAATTTTTTCATCAAAAAAATCATCTCATTATGGTCATTAAAAATCCCTCTCTATGTAAATAGTAATTCTTTATAAACAAATGTATGGTGATTTTAAGGTACCATTGATTAATAAAAAGTACATAACTTAAAGTAGGACAGAAGAAGCTTAAAAAAAACGTATTAGAAACCTTCGAAGTATTTATTAAGTTTACAACTTAATTTTAATAATAATTATCATTATCTCGTCATAGTATGAATAATCTTCTTTATATATATATGATATTTATCGTGTATATTTTCATTGTAATGCTGAAAAAAAAAACTGTAATAACTCTCTCATTATAATCTTAAACTTAATATCCCAACTAATCAAGAAATAGATTGGTTTACACTTGAGGATTTATTCTTTTTATATTGAAAGCATAAAAAATAATTAGAATTTGATTATCTTTTAGGATTTACTTAAAGGGCTTTCATCCCTACAGTTATCTAAATCTTCCTCCAACATTTCTATGATCTTCTCCTTCTCATATATTGCTTCTAAGAGCCTAATATTTTCTTCTCTGAGAGCTTCAAACTGGGAAATGATTCCTGCAATTTGAGCTTGAATGGCCTCATCGCTCAGCTCAAACACACTCTCTACCACTCTAATGAAACGCCACAAACTCACCACAACCAAAAAACCACCTCCTCTTCCCACCACAAAGCCTTCCAAAATGATAGCTCCTATCACCACAACTCCATCAACAACATACCCCACATGCTGGAAAAACGAACAACCTAACCCCACCATTAAACCCATTGTCTTCGCTACAAGAAAACTCAGAATACCAATTCCAATCCAATGGAAACATTCTTCTGCTACGCTGCTCATGCGTCTCTCACACCAAACCAGAGACGAAGATAGCTCAAGGGTTGTGATGATGAGGTCTGCAATAAGCAATAAGATTGTGAAGACGTGAAGCCATGTTGAATCAAGGAAATTGGCCAAATGGGTGCGCCATGCTGCTCTGCTGTTCAAACCTTGTTGGCTAGATGTGTTGAATAGTAGCAACCATCTTTGCCTTCTCTTCCATGATTTCACTAAGCTTTGGACTGATGAATCTAGTATTTGCATGGAAAATTGTGTTTGCTTGGTTTCTGAGGAAACATGGACAGCTTTCGAGGTTTTCATGGATGAGAAGTGCAGAATTTGGTGATGAATTCATGATTTTAATATACAGCTAGAAAATTATGATTAACTTTGACGAATTGAATGTGGCATGTTGGTGAAGTGCAAGTAAAGTCTTAAATGTTTTGCCAAATTTAGCTTTGGGGTCACGTTATTAGACGCCCACATTATTTGTATTAGCTTCTCCTCAAATTACGAACTTAATATTACAAACTTAACATACATGATCTTGAATCAATTTTTTCACTTTTGAATTATGAAATTTAAAAATGTATTTTAGATTGTAAACTTTAGAATTAATTTTTTTTCTAGATCAGTTAATCTAGAATTAAGTTCTTATTCTCTTTGGTTAATTAGAAAAGGTGAAAAGATGAAGGCCTGCGGTATATTTATTATGAAAAGTGTGTAATCATTTATTAGGGCAACAAGCTGTCATCTTTGATAACATGATTGCATCCACAAGGGGCCAAAATGAACATTTGAAAAACAATTGTGGGTGTGGAAGGGATAAATAGAGTTGCAGAACGTAATTGTCTTATTGACAAGAGAAAATGCAACCCATTAATAGTCCAAGTGATAAAAGTTCATTCAAAAGTGGGCTTTTAATTTCTGCACCTTCATAATTTCTTTGCGCAACAGCTTAAATTTTCAAATAAGTGATAAATTAAAAAATTATAGGTTTGAATAAAAGAAGAGAGTGATAAATTAAAAAATCTCAAGTAATATGGAGGAATTTCAAACAGAAGATCTTCCTGAATATAAATTTGAATCCCCTAAAAACTTACACTCCTCTCTTTCGATGCTTCATCCAAATACAAGTTAAATGAAATATCAAATTCTAGTTTATGTCAACCTAATTCATCAAAAAGTGAAACTAGATCATGACTATCTTAATTGGACAGATCCAAATCAACCGTGAAATAGGAATGAAAATAGTGAAAATATGAACAACAAAGAGACATAGCCTCAATTGATGGCTAAGCAATTAATTTCAAAATGGTCTTGCTTCACTAAATGATAGGTCAATTCATCTGATGAATTTGATGCGTGAATCAGTACATTACATGAAATGAAAAGACGGGTTCAAATAACTAATCAAATTACTACATTTATGCATTTAAAACATTGATAATGGAAAGAAGGAATAAAGAAGCTCTTTTATTATGTGGGAGTATCATATTACATCAGCGTACAAATTGAAAAAATGTGAATGACCACAAATCCACCAAAGCATGGAGTACTCCCTATAGTTTAGAGATATTTCATAAAACTATATATTCGCTTGTAATAGATTTAACATTTAAAATCAAACACCAGTGCAGTTAAGGGAAACGATAACGGTTATTTTCGTTCATAGACAACGGTTCTTAAACCGAGGCATATATAGGTGAGGTAGAAAGAGGTAAGCTTTTGGCCTCGGTTTACAATCGAGTCAAAAAGAGATAGGATTTTTCCTCGGTTCACAAGAACCGAAGCAATACGGTTTCCTTTTTTCAAGGACTTTTCACTTTCGGTTCAGAAGGAAGCGAGGGAGTAGAGTGGTTATTTTTTTTTTGCTGGTGAAAAGTTGTTTCCTAAGCTTCGATTTATCCCAGTAAGCAAGGTATCTTCACTCTTGAGAAAGGTCCCCACCAATCTTCAACACTTCATTCTTACATCAGACCACCACCCAACAACCGTGCTACCTTTACCGGACCACCACAGACCACCACAGACCACCCTGCAAAGTCTTCTTCTCCAACAACATTCTCCAAAATGACGCAGCTATCCATGGCAACATGCAAGAAATAGAAACCAAGCCAAAGAACCAGGACGCCGCCGCGACTACAAATCATAAAGGAGGGAACCAGAAATGAGGGAACCACTGTCGGACCACCACAGAACCACCGGAGAACCAGGACACCGCCGCGACTCCATCAATCTTCAACACTCCATTCATCGGACCACCTTTACCAGACCACCACAGAACCACCGCGAGCTCTCTCTCTCCTTCACGCAACCCGCAATATTTCCCTCAATCTCTCTCTCTCCTTCGCATCGAACCACCGCGAGTTCACCAATCTCTCGATCTCCTTCGCACCACAGAGCACTATCTTTCCTTCGCGGCAAAGCACCATCTTTCCCCCAATCTTCACTATGAATTTCACCGTCATCAAACCCTAAATCAAACTATTTCCCCCAACCCCACTTCGCGCAACCCCGTTCAACCTCCATTCATCCTCATCAGCAATTTTCAACCTGCAAAATCAAGCTAAACCTGCAAGGGAGCCTTCGCCGTGGAATATTGAAGACAACAAGATTGAAGCAGTGGTGGAGGCAGCAGTGGCGGACGCAGGCGGTGGGGCACCAATCGCGTGACAGCACAAAGACGAGGCACGGGCAAGAACAGAAACAGAGGTGACGAGCGCAGAGGTGGCAGCGCGACGAGGCAGGCACGAGCACTGGCAGCACAAGGGGCAGCGCGGTGAGGCAAGGAGTGACAATGGTGGAGGAAACTGCATAGGAAGAAGGGGAGATGAGATTGGGATCGGAGGGAGGGTCATTCTATTTGGAGTGTTTGTGCTTGCGAGAAGGACGAATTTTGGCAGAGCTAGGAGAGGCGGCAGTGGTGACCGCAGAAGCGAGTTCTTCGTCCCTGAGAGGGTTTCTTGGGAGCATGAAGTGCTTCATTTTGGGGCAGAGAAGAGAAGAACACGAACAAAATAGGGAAAGGTAAGAAGAATGATGATGGGGTTTGGAAAACATATTATACCTCGGTTACCTTTGCCTGAGGCAATAAAGCATTATATGCCTCGGTTAAACATAGCACCCGATGTCGGAAGGCTGACTTGCCGTGTGGAAGAGGCGTGTTCAGTGAGTTGCAGGTGTGGTAGAGGCTTTATGCCTCGGTTCTGCATGCACCCGAGGTAGTATCAATTTTTAAAAAGCTGTCAGCCCAAAAGCCTGACTGGTAGGTCGATTTTAGGCACCGGTTATGCCTGCAACCGAGGTCGTAGCGTTGTTCTACTTCGGTCCTGCATGCAACCGAGGCTTATAAGGTTCCCTTTATTTCAAATCTGCCTCCGCGTTTTTATAGGCAGCAGTTTGATATAAAATAAGGTATATTGTGCGAGTTTAAAAGCAAATATTGTACTAGTGAGAGGCCAAAGTTTAGAGTAAGAAATCCAAGAAGGAAAAGAAAAACACTAAAAGACAATGATATTATCATGTTAAAAAATATATCAATAATATTTAACAATTATCAGTAAACCAAAATTACATATCGATAAAATCTTTATCAATAAATTTTATTGATAGAATTTATGTTTTATCAATGCAAAAAGATTTGTTCGAAAGCTGAGTGATCTAATTCATCTTTTTCCTTCTCCCTCTTTCTTATTATTCCTTTTATCTTTTCAAGTTTTCTTCTTCCAATACTCCCTTCTTTCTTTCTTTTCCTTTGTCACTTTATTGTCGACTCCTCGTTCTCCTCCTTTTCCTTCTTAGTTTCTACCTCTTTCTCTCACTCTTTATTCACTCCTTCTTTTTCTCTTTCTCTTCCACCATCTCCATCGTGCCATTGTCATGTCTTCACCACACCACCGCCACTACTCCGGTGCACTACCGTCATGCCTCCCACACCATCACCACGTCACTGTTGTGCCATTGTCTCGTCAATGTTGCACTTATCACTTAATTAATTTTTAAAAATTAAACGTCAAATTTGGACAAGAGATTTGATATTCTTTTTACTAACAAGAAAATCTTCCAATAATAAAAATTTTAAATTAATGACGAGTTTTAAGATATGTAATTATTGACAAATTTATCGATAAAAAATTCTATCAATAATTAAAATTTGTATTATCGATATTACTGACAGATTTTATCAATAAAAATATATCAGTCTGCAAAATTTATTAATAATTAAAATATTAAATTTGTCGATAAAATTCATTGACAATTTGAATTTATTGACAAATTTACTTTCATAGATAAAATTCCATTAATAATTTTAAAAACTTTTGTATTGATAGAAAACTTGCAAACTTTCCAAATTACTCCAACAAACTTTATTGATATTGGCTCAATCTCTAAACTTGGTCATGGTATTAAGTGTGATCATTGACCTTTTGGATAAGAAAGACACTATATTTTGTCAATCTATTCTTCTATCATATACGTATTAAACATGAGAAACATGCCTTCTACATATTCTCAAAACAGCAACTAGGTGATGTCTTTGCTCCCATCTTCTCTTCTCTTTCCTTCTTCTAATACACCCATTGACAAACCATCTCGGTTTTTTTTTCAACTTTTTTGAACAAATTTACTTTTAAGTATTTATATAAAATGAAGTAGACTTTTTGGTCAAAACTTATTGTTAACATAGGATTATGGAAAGCTTCTTGTTATCCTTGTTTCCCTATCTCTGTTTAAGAGGGATAAAATATGCAATACAAGATTACTGAATTGAAATTAATTTCAACATTATAACTTTGGAAACCCTTTCATTGAAAATATGTAGTTACACTTACACCAGTTGGGAGGCAATCCCTTTAGGGGAAAAATGTTGAATAAATATAGTTAGAAGACATTTAAAAAGAGGATATAGGAAAGCTTGATCATGCTTGAAAATAGAATGGAAAACATTGGGTTAATTACTGTAAATTTCCAAAATGTTTGCCATTTGGGCTGAATTTTGGAAGGCCGAATTCTTAAAACATAGTGATGATTTCTTAAAGAAAAGTATAATGTTATAAATCTTAAAATATCATATATACGGATTTATTAATTGAGACACAAATAAGAGAAAATAACATTATTTAAAAAATTACGATACCACAATGAAGGTTTTATTCTAGGGCCATATAAAGAAAGAGACTAAAGTCACTCTCTTCTACAAAGCAATCACTCTGTTGGCCAAGGAGACATACCTCACCCCTCAACAATACAAGTGAACTCTTCAACTAAATAAAGGATACACTATTATCTTCTCATATAAACTAAAATACAATTTCACTTTTTAAGTACTTAGGCTTAAAAACTTACTAATCTTCCTTATATACCAAACACTACAAGAAAAATCACTATTACATACCGTCAAAATCCGTATATAACATCAAAAATCCGTATATAAAATGATTTTACATACGAATTATATACGAACAAAAATCCGTATATAAAAAAGGCGTAGCTAAGTTATATACGGAAAAATCCGTATATAAATTACATACGGATATTACATACGGATAAATCCGTATATAAATTACATACGGATAAATCCGTATGTAAATTACATACGGATATTATATACGGATAAATCCGTATGTAAATTACATACGGATATTATATACGGATAAATCCGTATGTAATTTACATACAGTATGTACATGTGTATCTATTGTTTATAACATATTTAATTAGATTGGTTTTTTCTAATAGTTATATAATTAATATTAAAATTTTTACACATTAAAAGTTCTCATAAAATTATAAATAATTACTACTAGATTATAAATGTTAAGAATTTATAATATATAATTGTGTTGAAAATCAAATAATTAAATCATGAAAATTTTATTCGAATACTCTATAAAGAGAGTTCAAAGAAATAAATACAACTACTTAATATTAATATCTCATAACACTCAAATTTAACTTTTACAGTAATTTAAATCTAAAACAAACAGGTCCTTGTATAACATAGAGTTGAATATTAACTTAAACTATAATTTACACCTAAAACAAAATCAAGTCCTGACTTAGAAAGAAACTCCAAAGCAATTGCTGATAGCTCTGCAAATGTTGCACATATAATTATTGGGTGGAAGACCTTTTTCAAGTTTGATGGCAATCTGAAAACAAAGGGATTATAGTTAGTTATAATAAAATGCAAATACAATGTTGCATGACAATATAACATTTTTGGTCCATCTAAATGAGCGATTGGGGTCCATCCACTACTCACGGTTTGCTTGGCAAAAATGCATAGCCACATTGATGAAATGAACTCACGGCATATGAGAGAATCAAATTCTGAATTTTATCAAGGAAAGATGCTTCATGGCCCACAAATCTGGACGGAAGGCAGGCCAAGAAAACCGTGAAAGCTGGAAGTTCACGGGTTTTCAATTGGAGATAAAACAAAGCAAACAACTTGGTTGAAATGAAGGAGGATTTTGGCTATAAATGGAGGTCTCGGTAGTGGGAGTAGGGCAGACGGCCTTGAGGCCTGGAAGAGGCTTTCGGTTCTTCTCTTCCAGGAGCTCTCCCTCTCAGTTTTCCATTCTCTGAAACAGTGCAATAATATAGAAATTTATTTCCGAAGAAGCATGTAGTGTGTCAGTAATACAAAACAATTATACAAAATATCCTTGTAATCATGCCACATTACAGTCTTATAGCAAATGCATTATGGTTATGAGCTATGAAGCATGATGCACAGTGATTAAAGGATGATAACTCTGGTCAGGTGTAGTAAAGCTATGGTGAAGAGGCAGGTAGCAAATATCAGGGAAAAATGTATGACCTTTGACACTTACGGATTTCCTGTATCGAACAGAGTACATAAGGTTCTTCTTTAATCAACTTAGTAGCATATGAATTGGTTTATTGAGCTTAAAATATTACTTCAGATGGAAGTTATAGTTGTTTCAAAATCGTATAATTTTTTAAGCATCAAACTTACTTTCAGTTGAAGCCCCTATAACAACAATCCAAGAAAATTAATTTAAGAAACATATTCACCTGTGACCGACAAGAATCATTGCTCCCACTTGCTGCATAACGTAATAATCGTTGCTTTAGACCATATTCATTTATTAAGCTGAAAACATAATGGCTGATATCGCAGGGTAAATGATTTACAACTTCATAGTTAATCATAAAAAGAATAACAATATAGATTAGAACATGAAATGCATAAACTATAAAAAAGTAATAACCTTTCCCACATGCCATCAAATTCTTTTGTAGGAAGAATCCATTCATTGAAGCTGGAAGATGATGTGTGAGTAAATGTAATTGCATTCATGTCTTAGTTTAGGTCATTTGCATGCATAATTGCATTCATTGAAGGATTTAGTCATGGATTATCTTTGTTTCGGATCATACATTGGCATTTTGTGTTTTTATTGTAGATTGATGATTCTAAGTGCCAAAATCACAATTTGGGAAGAATTGATGTACAAGATACCAAGATGAAACCACAGAGTTCAACAACTAAGCTGTGAACAGTCTCACAACCTGTGGAGTTACATGTGGACGTTGCTTCTAAATGGAGTTGCAAAACAGAAAGTTCAACAACTGTGCTGTGGAAGTTCCCACAACCTGTGGAGTAATCTGTGGATTCACGTAAGAAAATAGAATGAAAGCAGAGAAGAACACAGGCAGAGTGGGGAATTTTCCATGGGCTGTGAAAGTTTCCAGGAGCAGTTATTGAGCAGTTAGTGATCTCTTTTATGACTGATTTAAAGAGATTAAATTAAAGGAAAATTGGAGGAAGTTAGGGAAAAGGAAAACCACTCTCCTAAAAAAGAGGAATTTGTGGAAATGATGGGGGAGGATGAAAACACGTGGAAGGGTGAGACAAAAAGGGGGAATTCACGCACAACAAAGGGACTTCTTCTTCTTCGTCTTCTTCTGTAGCTTTTTCAGACTTTTGCTTTTTCAGACTTTTGCTTTAGGACTTCTCTTACATTATCCAGAACTAAATTTCCTTTTGTTAGTGGATTGATGTAGTACTTTGGATTATATTTTCTGAACCTTTTTCAATTGATGTTAAGATCATTTTAATTATCCCAGTGTTCTATTTATGTTTTAATGTCTATTCTATGAGCAGTTTCACAGTTGGGAGATTGGGAATTGCTTGCGTTTATAAATAGAACAGATTAGATGCTGTCACAATTGGGAAATTGGGCAGGACTAGTTAGTTTGAATTGAGATATGATTGTTCTTCATGATCTTGTTGAATTTGTAATTGGCCTAAGGGATTGGGGATTCAAATTCAAGGGATACGTTTGCCTACTAAGGGATTAGGGGTATTTGGCCTAAGGGATTGTTCTTCATGATCTTGTTGAATTTGTAATTTATCAAGTGGATAATTATAATTTACACATCGATTGAAAGGGGAGGAAATTATATGAAAAGGTATGAAATCAATTCTCTAACATTGTTTATACTATTTGAATTTCCATCACTTGTTTATGTTCATCATTCTACTTGACAATCTTTGTTGCTCAAAATTAAGTAAATTAGTAAAACTAGTACTCAACTCATTCAATCCTTGAGGACGATATTTTGTTACTACAATTACGATTGGTACACTTGCCAAACGTACATCAGAAGACTGGCCATCAGAGCTTATATCCTCACATGAACCTTCCTCGCTAAGCTGACAAAGAGAACTCCTCTATTCAAGCATCCTGCTAAATCAAGAACAGAAATAATCACAATTTGTAATAAAACCAAAACAGAAACTTTAATTTCTAATTTGGGAAAGAAGGAAAAGGGGTTACCTTCAATGGATCTAAATCTGGCAGAAGAAGCAAAACCCATAATAACATATTATTAAGCAAATGAAGCAAAAGAACACAGTACAAACAATTTTTTTTGCATCTAAGAAACTTCAAAAGGCAAAGGAACTCACTCACCTTTGGTTCCTTCACTAAGGGCCTTCATAATCAAATGGTATATGTCTCAGTCCTACATACCACTGACAATCTTCTTAAATCGCCAAACACTAGCCTCAATCGATGCTTCCTAACACTCCAACCACGGCTTGCGAGACCAACCACAAATGTGTCAAATAAAGCAAAGAACGAAAAAGATTAGGGTTCGCGATTAACGATTTCATCGATTACTAAGCATTAGGATTAGGGTTTACTTACCAGATGAAGATACTCCTTCAGCATCCAACTACGACACCCGACGAACAAGGAGATTGCTTGGTGAACGCCGGAACACGACAGACACTTCGACAGAGAGAGAGGACACAGAAGCAGAGCACGACGGACAGGGACTGTGAAGAGGGCTGGAGAGAGGTACAGGGAGAGCGAAACGGCTCGAGAGAGGGACGGCGAGAGCTCTAGGGTTCGAGAGAAAAAGGACTCGAGGGTTCGAGGAGAGAGATAGCTCAAGGTTTTCAGAGAGAGTAGCTCGACTGTTCGAGAGGGATAGCAAAGAGTGAATGATATGTTTCAGCTTCTAATTAATCAAAAATACATTTATTTTTAAATTATTTTTAAAATCCGTATATAATATACTTCATTCTATTTACGTATGGTTAATGGAATTACAGGGGATATATCCTTATGAAATTTTCCCGCCGTCACGTGCCAACTTTATGTATGAAATTTATATACGGAAAATCCGTATATAATATCTGTATATAATTTTTTTTAGAATCCGTATATAATATCCGTATAAAATATTTAAATTATATACAGATTTATATCCGTATATAATAATCCGTATATAATTTCAATATTTCTTGTAGTGAAACTATTCCTTTGATTACTTTTTATAATAATTTGCTAAACCGGAAGACATGTTACCTAAAATTGACACGTTTACACTATTAAATACTAATGAAAAACTAGTTTGATTTAATATAGAAACGGTAAATGACTAAAGCAGCAAAAGTTAAAACTTAAATGTATAAAAAAAATATGTTTAACCTTTTATGAATAATTACCTTTAAAACTAGGGTGTCAAAAGATATATTAACTTGGTATGATTTTATCTAACTCCATCGTTGACCCATTAAAAATAGATAAGTTGATTTTACGTATTTTTGTGTGTATACTTTCATGAATAAATCAACTCATTCATAACTATTATCTTGTTATGTACTAAGTTTAGTGTGTTTTTATGTTTTTTTTGTTTTAGTTAATATATATTTGTTTTACCTCTAATCTCTCTTTGAGTGTGTGAGATAAGAAAATAGGTAGCAAATATGGTGGAGGAAAACATAGTGGAGCTAAAGGAAGCATGATTGAACAAGAAAGATTGATATTTAGACAAATACCCACTTCATGGGTTCTAGAATCGCACCTAGGACTGCAAACATGAAGAAAAGATTCACTTGTATGGTTATATTGTCATGGGCCACCCCTAAACAACCAGAATATCATCATTGGGTGTCAAGCTAATTCGTTGGGCAAGCTAGTTGTGACACCCGGGCACGGAGACGAGGGCGGGGAGTGACGCCGGTGCAAGAAGCATGGTGCAGGGGGCACAGACAAGGAGCGGCTCCTGGCAGCTTCGGGTGGAAGGGGTACATGGATGAATCGAACATACACCGGAATGAGAGGGATTTGGAGACTGTATAGGTATGGGACTATACAGTTGAAGGATAGCTTAAAGGAATTGATTTGACTACTCATATCACCAAAATGCATTTACTTTTCGGTAGCCTGACTCATAAGAACTCCATGGTTAAGCGTGCTTAGCCTAGAGTAATTCTGGGATGGGTGACCTTCTGGGAAGTTTTCCCAGAAAGTGTGCGAGTGAGGACAAAGCACACTGGAAAGCCTGATGGTGGTCTGTGGGGGCAGTCAACGTTTCTCTGTGAGTTGTCGGGACGTTACAGATGGTATCAGAGCCTAGCCTCTCCCAGTACGGTGTGGTTCGAGGACGAACCAGAGCGGAAGCTGGTGGGCATGTGACACCCGGGCACGGAGACGAGGGCGGGGAGTGACGCCGGTGCAAGAAGCATGGTGCAGGGAGCACAGACAAGGAGCGGCTCCTGGCAGCTTCGGGTGGAAGGGGTACATGGATGAATCGAACATACACCGGAATGAGATCGAACATACACCGGAATGAGAGGGATCTGGAGACTGTGTAGGTATGGGACTATACAGTTGAAGGATAGCTTAAAGGAATTGATTTGACTACTCATATCACCAAAATGCATTTACTTTTCGGTAGCCTGACTCATAAGAACTCCATGGTTAAGCGTGCTTAGCCTGGAGAAATTCTGGGATGGGTGACCTTCTGGGAAGTTTTCCCAGAAAGTGTGCGAGTGAGGACAAAGCATACTGGAAAGTCTCGTGGTGGTCTGTGGGGGCAGTCAACCCTGTGATATTCCAACCGCCCCACGAATTAGTTATTCCTAAACGAGTCATGAAAGGTATAACGAACATACCCTGTCTCCACATTGGATCAAGAACAGGGTCAGAGGGATCAAAAACTGCTAATTCATATAGAGCCATCGAACCGGCCCAACCAGCAACTAGAGCTGTGTGCATTATATGAACAGAAAGCAAACGGCCCGGATCATTTAAAACAACAGTATGAACACGATACCAAGGTAAACCCATGAAAAAATACCCCTTCAACAAAAAATAGACACTATGTAACTTTATTGCACTGGAAAAAAATGAAATCTGTCAGCTCTGATACACAAAAGTGAGTATCTAATCATACTTTCAAGAGGGTTTCATATTCTTTATTCTTACACAAATAGAATCCCCTAGGGTGCTTGCACTAGTGCAGTCAAGAAAAACGACACTGGTTGTTTTCGTTTATACGCAGCGGTTCCTGAACCGAGGTATATACAAGTGAGAAAAAAAGGGTAGCCTTTATGCCTCAATTATGAACCGAGGCGGTAAGTAGGGGTCTTTTGCCTCGGTTGGTTTCGAACCGAGGTGGTAGATGCCTTTTTTTCAGAAAATGCGGACTTTTGCCTTTCAAAATCGTTTTTTTAATCTGCGACAACGAAGGCGACAACAAAATAGCGTGACAAACAGTCGAAGGCGACGACGAACAGCCGAAGACGGTGACGAATAGCTGGTGGTGACGGCGAAAGGCCAATGGCGACAACAAAAAACGTAGTTCGTGCGAGAGAAGTAGAAACAGTAACTTGGAACAATAGGTTAAAAAATCTTATCATGGCGTCCAGTGCTGGAGGTAGCAACGACGAGGGATGGTGGAGGCAGCGACGAAGACTAGTGGTGGAGGCAACGACGACGACTAGTGGTGGAGGCATCACCGACACGACAACAAGCTATTCGCGCGAGATGAGAAGCAACAATGTGCATGAAGTTTAGTTTGACTAGTGCGAGTTGAGGATGGTGGTAGTGAGAAGCTTGTGGAAGGGGAGAATGAAAGGGAAAAATGAAACGGGAGAATAAAAGGTCTGAATTTTAAAAATCGAAGAAGTTATTACCTCGGTTAAGTAGATAATCAAGGCAATAAGACTCTACTACCTCGTTCTAAAGACAACCGAGGTGTAAACCTTTCAGAAAAAATTCAAAATAAAAGTATAAATGGAAATATTTAAAGATATTTCTAACTATAGGCATCGGTTCGCGGTTAAACCGAGGCATAAAGGTCTTATGACATCGGTTCAAATGGAACCAAGGCAGTAGAGGTTGAAAAAATGGATTTGAAACGTTCAAAGACCGAGGTTGTCAGCTTTTGGCAGGACATACTGCCTTGGTTCTGCATAGAACCGAGGCAGTAGGCCTATTTTGAAAAGGATGGCAAGTGAAAAGTCTGATTTGCAGAGAGAAAGCAGGGTCTTTTTGCCTCGATTAGTCAGAGAATCGAAGAAGCATATCCTTTAGGAATCGGTTCCAATTGAATCGAGGCATATAGTTTCGCAAAAATTATGAAATTGTCACTGCGTTTTGATACGCTTCGGTTTTTTTGAAACTGATACGTAATGTACGAGTTAAAAACCTCTTTTTTTACTAGTGTTGGGAGAGGTTCTTTGGAGGTGTTTGGAGTAGTGGGAAGCTCTCCCTCTCCTTCTTGGGTTTTCTCTTTCATTTGTGGTAGTTCTCCCCTTTTTAGGATAGAAGAGGAAGATGAGTTGCGGAGGAGGTGGAAATGCAAAAGGGAGGCGCAATTGGAGCATGGAACAATTGCCAAAAACCTTGGGAGAGGGCTTGCATCTTCTTTTTGGTTTTCATTTCCTCCCTATCTCTTCAATTTGTAGAACCCTAAATTCTCCACCATGGATGGCTAACCCTATTTGTTGTGATTAGTTTTAAAACATGAAACTCTTGTGTAATTTTATGTTATTAATGATATATGTCTTTCCAACTCATTTTAATATTCAATTTTCATACTTAATGTTTGATTTGGATTGTTCTCATGCTTGACTTATGGTTCTTAATGTATTGAGAAATATGACTTGAACCTAGAATTAAAATTGAATGCCTAATAGATGCTTGTATCTAGGAATAGAACTTGGTTTATTAATAATCTTAAATTCTTGAACTTAATGCATGATTGCTTGTTGAGGATTCAAGGGATTAAAACTTGATACGTTATTATAAGCTCAAAGTCACTAGAGATAGAATTTGATTATGAGTTGATTTTGACTGGATTATTGAATTGAGATGCTTGTGAATGTATGAGAGTGAAGTGAATGAACTATAGTATTAACAAATTGTAAATATTTCATGTTACATTTCTTTGCACACCAAGTGTTTAATGAAAATACCAAAAGAAATTCTTGTGTTTTTGTGAACTTTGTTGTCTAATTGAGTTATAATTTTATAGTTGTCGAGTGTTGTATGAATCCTTTAGAAGATAACGATATTCATCACTCGTTATGTTAACACTTGTAATTTGTTATTGATCCGTTCCAAGAAAATTTACTAAAAATTTTAACTCTTTTCGTCAAAAGAGTGGATTGATAGACTATGGGCTAGCTCACTAATTTTTTTTTTACTTGTTAATTTTTAACTTTTTTAATTATATATAAATATATATTAAAAATAGATTGTGAATATTTTTTAAGTTTTAATTATTTAATTAATCTCTTTGATGGAATAAACTGAAATTATTATTATTATAGGTTAAATTATTACATTATAATTCATAATTAAACTTAAATTATAAAGGTTAATTATTTAAATTGCAATATTATTTTTTATTTACATTCCTGAAATAATATAATATACAAAATTGAATTTTTAAATTTTTATTTAAGAAAAACGGTTGACCGACCGACCCACGTCGTCTTTAGTTTGCAAAATCGACTAGTAACAAGTGAATGAATTGGAAATTTGAATTCAATCTATTAAATTCTGATGGACGGGTGGAATAGTGTGTTAAACCAAACTATTTTGTCATATATTTAAAAGAGTCTAATATATTTAAAAAAAATAATAAGTGTAGAATAACAGCCTATGTTTATATTACATCCTACATTAAGTAAAGATAATTTAGATTAAATATAGTCATATTTTATACTTAATAAATAAATATTTAATAGAATCTTAGACATGAATAATTTGAAACGAAAACTGAAGTATGGGTCTATGAAATGTCTTATTATGAGAGGTCCCGGTGGACACAACTGCAGAAATCTTGGAACTGAAATTAATTAAGGGGTCTCTCAGAAGTTATGTTGCTTCACTTCACGTGCTTTGCTTCTCCACTATCGTTAAGAGGACCAATGCCATTATTTGCGTTATACATAACCAATCATATTTTATCTCACATATTATTTTATTTTTATCTATAAAAATACAAAAATTTAACCTTTTATAATTATTTTAATTTCATAATATATGTCAAAATGAATATAAATATATATCATCTTATTATCTTTAGTCATATAGATATATATAAATTAGAAAGAGAAAATTAGCCTTTTTCAAAATCTTTGTATTCTAACAAGATTAAAAATTTCACAAACATCTAGTTTAATAGTAATAACAACAATTTTGTAGGAAACTTTACATTCCCTACAAAATCTTTTCTAGTTTTTCTTTTGACATCCTTTAACCCTCACCTTTGCGAAAGAAAAAAACACTAAAACTAAGAAATGAGTGAAAATCTTCATCTAGATAAGAGAAAATCTCTCATGCCCTATTACATAATTGTTGCAGTGATGATTAAAAGAAAAAAAGAAGTAATTACAATAGTTTATATCTATATGTATAAGTCAATTTTGTTTTCTTCCTGAACAAAAGCATCAAGATCTTTGGCTGGATTCACAAAAATGGCCTCCAAAACACTAAACAGTGAGGCACTGATATGACTGCTTATAATTAGGGCTGAAATCGAAGGTTGCCATTGTTAGTGTTTCCTTTCTGATCATCACATCTTTGGATTCACGCTTAAACAATAACAAGTGCTGTCAACATCATTGTTTCTATTCGGGATTACATTACGTCTAATCTAAATCCAATTATTCATTTCTACAAAATCTTTTCTAAACACAATTCAAATTCTCATTCTTTATTCATGAATCTAATAACCAATCATTTTATTCTTTAAAAAAAAAATTCTCTTACGTGACTCATTTAGTCTACTTTTCATCTCTCTAAATTTAATCAAATTTTAACTTTTATTCAACTCAATTTTATTTTGTCCTTTTAGTCCTCAAACTTATAGTTATTTATTATACTTTAGTACTTCAAATTACTTGTTGATCATCAATTTATTTTTAAATTTCAATTGAGTTCAGTTAAAACAACGATATAGATGGTTAAGTTCAGAAAATTAAGCGATAGTCGGTAATTGAATTTAGAGATTAAAATAATAATAGGAGGTAAATTCTAATGAAGCAAAATCTACATACAAACCCAGATGAGAAAAAGTCATGTATGATGCTAATGATAGGATTAAACTGTGTGTGTATATATATATATATATATATATATATATATATATATATATATATATATATATATATATATATATATATATATATATATATATATATATATATATATATATACGCCACTTTAATAATTGCGTAGTCAAAATATGCCACTTTATACATTTTGTTACTAATGACAACTTTTTTTTTTAATTAATGGTGATTAAGTCGTTCAACAAATTTAGAAGGATCTTAGGTAGACGAATGTAGTAAGAACAATGAGTTTGGGTCACACCTACAAATCATTATTATCGTAATTTTGAAGATCATGAATATTAAAGATTCCTTCCTAAATTATTTGAAAGTTCTGGTAATCATATTTTAAGCACTAATTGAATATTTAATAAAAACACTATGCACTGACCGTATAAAATAATTCTTGTAAAAATCGCTATCTGTAATAAGTTTATTAATTTTGAAAATAATTATTTTGAAGAAGATGTATTATTAAATGATGATCCAAAGAGTTTTCATCACGCGTATGATTATTAAAATATTAAAAAAATATAAATATTATTATGAATAGATCTGTGGTATAATATGGTGTTGGTATGATTTATTTTGCAGTGGATGAAAGAAGAAGTTGAGGTTATGACGTGCACTTAAGTATTAGAAATAATGAAATCGAAGGGTATGATGATTCATGAGAGTGTGAAAAGTATATATATGGATATGAGACGTGAAATATGGTGGGAGTGGACCCTTTCCTTTACGCCAACCATGCAACCATGTTTGTGAATAATAATGATTCATGTCTCTTCATTCTCTTCAATGTAAAGCTTATCCAATCTCCCATTTTCGCTTTAATTTCCTCTGTGTAAGGTGCACCATCACCTAACCTCGATTATATATTTTAACTGTGGACCACTAACTCTTGTCTGGCTTACAATTTTTAAGATTTTTTCACAAACACCTTCTGTGCAACCTACAACATTAGTGTTTATAGCTTCATGCACACTATATTTCCCACGTAAATGCACTTCAGCTTCATTCCCTACCACTTCAAATTTGTAAAAGGCTATTTCTTACTTCACTTAAACTTAAAACCGTGTTTCTTAAACCCGTTCATAGATTTTTTTTTTATTAGATTGATTGAGTGATAAAGTGATTTAATATACAATAAATACCTTTATACTGTATTATTGTTCGACTAATAAGGTAAAAATCTTTAGACAATTATCAAAATTTATTGATATTAAAATTGTTAATAGTTATTCGTACTTAAAAGTTTATCGGTAAAATATTTGTCATAAATTTTATCAAATGAAATTTTTTTATAATATTGATTAAAATTTGTCAATAACTATCAATCAATTTTATACATAGATAAAAATTCATTAGTAAACATCGTGGTTTGATTTCTTCTTTATCCTACAACTCCTTCATCATTGTGTCAACTACTGTAGTTGTATTTACTGTCTCTAACTCCTCCTCATGCTTCACTACTAGTTCTATTGTCACCTTCACTTTTGCTTCTATTGTTTCTGTGTCTCTACGTTTGTTGTTGTAAGACCCATGAAAAAGAAAATATTTATACTAGTAAATTTTAGTATTTTATTAGTAATAATAATTTTAGTGGATAGAAAAATGTAAATTTTGGATATAAAATTATAGAAATTTTAGAAGGAGAGGTTCAAATTTTTGGTAACTTATTTAGTATTTTTTAAAATTGAATAGTAAAAAGTGAATAGTAAAAATAAATTCTTAGCATGAAAGAAATTAGAATTCCTTAGCATGGAAGAAATTAGGATTTCTTAGTATGGAAGAAATTAGGATCAGATTTAATAAGTAAATGATTAAAATATTATTTAAATAATATTAAAATAATAAATAATATTAAAATAATAAATAATATTAAAATATTAATGAATAGTAAATTTTTTTTTAACTATAAATAGCCATGGGAGGGAAGGGTATTCTGCACCAAGAAGAGGAATCAAGTGAGAGTTTGAGAAATAGAAAAGAAATAGTAAGGGAGAAATTTTTAGTTGCAAGAAGAGTAGAGGTTCTGAAGAGTTTTCGGGGAAACAAATTCGGAGCAGGAGATTAAGTCTGGAATAGAGGTAGGGGAGCTAACTTTCTATGCTCTTATATTATGATTTAGTATTTCTATGCTTTTATATTATGACTTAGTATTGTTTTATTACTATTCATATCTTGAAATTCTGTGTGAATACTGTTAATGCTTACTGTATATCTGTCTATGTTGAAATTCGGTGTAAATATTATATGTTGTTGTTTTGAATCTGTAAATAAGAAATTTGTTAAAAACTAGTTGAGGAACACTTTGGCTAAGGAAAGACTTGGTACTCAGGTTGTCCATTGTGACGCACCTCTCTTTCCTGGAAGTCTACTCGACAAGTTTTTAACTTAAATCCTATTGAACAGATTATGTATTGTTAAATTATTGTGTAATATATCTTGTTGGAATATATTCAGTTTGTATGATTTCTGAAATGATTTGATTTTATTAGATTTGAATTTATGCATCTGAACATGATTGTGAACTATAATGATGTGATTTATGTGGAAAGTATGTGAATGTATGAGTATGTTAGATTCACTGTGATAATATGATGGTATATGGTTATTCATGTCTTGGGTTAAGTTTCAAGGGGACAGTATGATTCATGAACGTAATTCCATGATCCTCAAGGAGAGGATACATGGTGGTGATTTTGGGGTGTATAGAATGATTACATGGTAGCTCGGTTTTGGGGGTCATCCTGAAACTCCAATGGTCTTTCTTCTCATGTAGAGAGGATTGAACTATGTGGTGAGGAGTAGCAGGAGGTCCTAGTCTTGGGTGCTTCCATATGATCCAAGGTGAGTGATAACGGATTAACCTCGTGACTGTGGCCGGGCGGTAGTGCCCAAGTTTTCATAAGGCGGGAGTGCCGGGCGGTAGTGCCCAAGTTTCATAAGGTGGTAGTGCCCAAGTTTCATAAAGCCAGCACGAGTGCAAGACCCGCCATAGCTCGGTAATCATTCTAGTCCGGACGAGTCGGGTTATAAAGTAACAAGTCTTGTGATGTCATTTTACCATGTGTATCAAAGTAATGGATGAGTATGTATGATGTGATTATTCTATGATGGTATGAGTATGTCTAACATGATTATTATATGAGGTTTGCATGCATGTTTCATAAATGATTGGTTGCATGTTAGTTCACCCTACTTGTTTGTGTTTTTGTTTTTGGGTATGTGCGATGATCGTATAATTCGTTATACGGGAGCAGATGAAGGAATGTCGTCTGAAACAATGCCAATGAAGAGAGAGATAGAAGAATAAACTAGAAGAATTCAAGTTATATTTATGATTTTGGAGTTGAAATCTGAGTTTAAAACATGTATAGATAAATATAAACTATAAATTTTCAATTGTGAGATTACGAGTTGTGACCTTACATGTAATGTTAAAATATATGAATTATCAAGCGTGAGATTATGGGATATTACAGTTGTCATTGTCTCCTTTGACTCGTGCTCTTCCATTTCCTCCTTCTTCTCTCCCTTCTCCTTCTCTTATTATTCTTTTATTTTTCTTGACAATTTTTAATTAATTTATAACAAACATTTTATCATATTTTACAAAAAAAATAAAATTAGTGTCCATTTTATTGAAAGATTTATAACAAATTAATGATAAGTTTTAAAAAGAAAAATAATAACTGAGGAATTTATCAACAAATTTTAAAAAATTGAATTACCAATATTTTAAAAATTTTCAATTATTAACAAATTTATTAATAATTGTTTTTTGAAAAAAAAATCTATTACAGTTGAATTTACCAACAAATTTTATTACTACATAGGCAAAGTCCAAAAGAAAAACTTTGATATCCATTTTTACTAACATAATTTACCGATAAAAATATTCATTAAATATATAATATAAATTATTGAGAAAGTTTACTATGAATATTTTTGTAATAAAAGTTCTAATTTATTGATGAATGGTAGCAATAAAAAATATTTATCCGTAACTACAATTATAAAATCATCGATAGACTATCTATAAATTCTATTTTATTGTTAGATATTTTGTTTCAATAAAATTTTTCTGATAATTTAGTTTTTGTTTTTAATGTTCTAAAATTTTGATATGATGCAAAAGATCATCAAATATTTACCATCATAAGTACTACTAGCAAAAGTCAAATGTTCAAATATATTTGAAACACTAACTACTGCTTCTCCTTAGTGCATATTTGCCGAAAAATGGAATTTTATTCGAATTACATGACATGGAGAATTGGTTCACATTATAATAAGGAAAATTAAAATATTAATCAAATATGACTACTTAGGAATACATGTTAATAAACTCGAGAAACTTGCATGATGTACTTACTTTAAAGACAAGTCACTCAAAAGTAAATCATAGTTAGTTTTATTACAATTAATCTATTTTATTTTATTACACAATCATTTGTTGTGAAAATAAATTTAAAGAAGTATCATACTTCCCAATTGAATATTACTTCAAAGTTAATCCAATACAAATATTTACTTAAGAAAGTCCATTAGAATTTAGAATAAGTCATTGCTACATGATATTAATAATCTGATCCTTCAATAAGATTTCAATCAGTATAAATCTATAGGAATTAATCAAGTTTATTATTAGGTGTGGTAGTCATTCCATTAATAAGAGGTGGAGGGGGTTAAGACACATAAGAAGAAACTCATTAAAACAATTAGTTTAGAGAAAAAAAATAAATCAAGTCATTAAATTAACTAAATTAAACCTTACTTTATAAATTCAAAATTATTGATGTTTAAAATAATCTAGATTATTAATAAAAATTTATAATTAATTTGTGAATTAAAGTTTAAATTAATCTTTAACATTAGATACTATTATTAGTTTCTATTATTAATTAAACACTATTTGTATTAGTTAAGTTAGGTCTTTACTTGAATAGAAAAATCTTAAATTATTTAATAATTGAGCACACTTTAACTTGAACATGGTTGTTGTTCTAATAAGGTTATGTATATATGATCAAGAAAATAAGGATAATTGTCATTCCATTATACAAATATTTGAGTACTGGATAATTGTGAAATACATATATGAAAAGGATGATAAGGTTAGGTTTCTCGTAAACTTTCATTCAAGCTGTCATCAATAACCTTCGAAAAATAAACATCTCCATGGTTAACCTTTCGAGGATCTTACACTAATGTTTTAGATTTTCTTGTTTGCCTTGAGAGTTATTTATATTTTCACCCTTTTACAATCTTCATCTAATATAATTTTGTTGAAAGTCCTACATCGACTAGAGAGAAGGTTAATTCATAGTTTATAAGTGGATGCAAACATCACCCTACAAGCTGGTTTAACTTTTTTAATTATATATAAATATATATTAAAAATAGATTGTGAATATGTTTTAAGTTTTAATTATTTAATTAATCTCTTTGATGGAATAAACTGAAATTATTATTATAGGTTAAATTATTACATTATAATTCATAATTAAACTTAAATTATAAAGGTTAATTATTTAAATTGCAATATTATTTTTTATTTACATTCTTTTTGGAAAAATTGACCAATTTTCTTACTTCCATACTCAATTTTGGATTCACATATATTTAGTACTTCAAAGATGATGGGAGAAAAGTCTTTTTTTTTTTTCAAAATCAAGGTAATATTACAATTTACATGTATAAGACTGGTATTTGATCTATAGATTTGGCATAACACACTTAAATGCTTTGGATAGACAACTATATTAACATTTTCAATATAATTGTCAATATATCATCACTATAACCATTTATTTTTAATCATCAATACAATTAAGTACTAGTAAAAAAACACCTTTTTAACGTATCATATACGCTTCGGTTTCTATGAAACCGAAGCATATAAAAACGCGGTGACATTTCTGTAAATATGACGAAGTTATATGCCTCGGTTCATTAAAAACCGAAGCATAAAAGCTCTACTGAAAGGAATAGGCATCAGTTGGACACTTAACCAATGCGGTAGGATGTTATTGCCTTGGTTATATACTTAACCGAGTTAATATCATTTAATTAATTTCACAAACGCAGACATGGTTTCATTTAGACGAAAATAATTTTCTTCTTCTTTGTAAATCCACTGTTCCACTTCTCCCTCTCGCGGCTGAGCGTCCTCTCTTCTCACCTTCACTGCCTCCAGTGCCATCGTCCAACGCCGCCGTCGTCTTCGTCGTTCGTCGACATCGCCGCCACTTGCTATTCTCGCTGCCACCATTTCTCTCTTCAAGTGGTAAGTTCTTTCACTTACCAATTACCTAGAACCTTCTTCTACTTCTCTTTCTTACTCATCCTATTTCATACTGAAGCCTAAAATTTCTCTTATTCATAATCCCAATTCTCCCTCTTCACCACTCATAAACGAAAGCCCTAATCCCCAATTATCTTTCACTCTTTTTCTCTCTCAGCGATTCATCTCTCTTGAATCCAATCCATGGTACCTATGGGTCCTGGCTTCCAATTCCACCCCACCGACGAAGAGCTGGTGGTGTTCTACCTGAACCTGAAGCGCAAGATCACCGAAAACCTGTCTTGGTAATACCATATCAGTGGTTGATGTCTACAAGCTTGACCCTGGGACCTTCCCCGTGAGCATTTTGCCCTTTTTTTGTGGTATCAAATTATTAACAATAAGGTTTAGTTCCAAGGATTCAAAGTGTTTCTTAACTTATTTTTGTTTTTGTGGTATCGAATTGTTAACAATAAGGTTTTGTTTTAGCAATAGGTACTGAAAGAACTTGGAATGGTACTTCTTTAGCGTGATGGACTATGTCGCAACCGGAATCGCGACGGGACGACCATCCAAAAAGAAACGGGTTTCGAAAAGAGATTTGGAGTCGCCACCATAGTTTATTCTGGAAAACTACGGAAAAACCATAAAATGATAAGACACGGTCTGCGAAAACCAGATTCTAGGTTCGGGAGTCGGTTACGTGTAGGGAAGGTATTAACACCCTACAACGCCTGCCTTAAGGCGGTACCTTTAACTAAATGCACGAATATGATGTGGTTTTCAAAATGTTTAACTATCCCCTATAAATAAACAAAATATATTTTTTAGTTTTTTGGGCCCGACAAGGATTGACCTTGCTCCTACGTATTCTCATTCAAAATGAGAAATCAGGGTCACGTAGTTCTTTTGAAAATGCTTGAGAGATTTGTTTGAGAATTGTTTGAAAATTTGTTAAGAAAACGATTATTGATAAATTTGGATTTTTAGGAAAGTGAAAGAGGAGAGGTTTTTTGGCATAAGGACGATGCGTGCGATCACACATATGCCTGAACCTTTAAAACATTTTTATTATTTTTTTTAGAAGAGAAGAAGAAAAGGTTCTAACACAAGGACGATGCGTGCGATCACACATGTGTCTAAACCCTTAAAACATTTTTTATTATTTTTTAGAAGAGGAGAAGAAAAGGTTCTAACACAAGGACGATGCGTGCGATCACACATGTGCCTAAACCTTTAAAACATTTTTATTATTATTTTTTTTAGAAGAGGAGAAGAAAAAGTTCTAACACAAGGACGATGCGTGCGATCACACATGTGCCTAAACCTTTAAAACATTTTTATTATTTTTTAAAAGAGAAGAAGAAAAGGTTCTAACACAAGGACGATGCGTGCGATCACACATGTGCCTAAACCTTTAAAACATTTTTTGTAATTTTATTTAAGAAAGAAGAAAAGATTGCTAGCACAAGGACGACGCGAGCGGTCACACGTGTGCCTTAACCTTTAAACGTATTTTTGTAATTTTATTTAAGAAAGAAGAAAATATCGCTAGCACAAGGACGACGCGAGCGGTCACACGTGTGCCTTAACCTTTAAACGTATTTTTGTAATTTTTATAAGGAAGAAGAAAAGGTTTTTAGCACAAGGACGACGCGAGCGGTCACACGTGTGCTTAAACCTTTAAACGTATGTTTTGTAATTTTTTATAAGAAAGAAGAAAAGATTTTTAGCACAAGGACGACGCGAGCGGTCACACGTGTGCTTAAACCCTTAAAATATTTTTTGTAATTTTTTATAAGAAAGAAGAAAAGGTTTTTAGCACAAGGACGACACGAGCGGTCACACGTGTGCTTAAACCCTTAAAATATTTTTATTATTTTTTTATAAAAAAAATGCATTTAAAAAGTAGATAAATATTTAAAATGGGAATAAAAGAGAGAGAAAAAAGAAATAATAATAATAATAAAAAATAAAAATAAAAATAAGAAATAAAAAAGGAAAAAATAAAAATAAAAATAAAAATACAAATAAGAGTAAATATAAAACTAAAATAAAAGATAAGTAAATAATTAATGAAAATAAAGTAAAAAGTAAAAGGATAAAATAAAATTAAAGTAAAATGAAAATAAGAGTGTGGAGGTGCTAAATAAGAAACAGGGGTGCTTAAACAAAACAAACTGGACCAAAGCCCAAACGGGGAGGGGTGCGAAAATGAGGATAAAGGGGTGTGGGGAAGAAATTTATTCTTTTTTATTTATTTTTTTTATTTTTAGGAACAGAATGGGACTAGCCCAGACCAAGGAATGGATAGAGGGTGCGCGGGTGAGAAACGGGGGGTGCGCAGGGAAGAAATTCGTTTTATAGTTTTTGGTTTATTATAGGGAGTTGGGTTGAAAAAGAAAGCAGGCCCAAGGCCCTTCCATTCTTCAGCTCAGGGGTTTCTCCCATTCTTCTCATCACACCATTTCACCGCCACTGAGACCAAGGGTCTCTTTCTCTCTGAGCAGGAGAAGCCAAAGGCACTCACCTCCGCCGATCAACGACCACCTTCCAACCTCCGCCCAAACGGCCACAATGGGGGGCCCTCTACCCGGACCGAAACATTGCCGGCAACGCCAAGCGCCACCAGGACCGCCGCTGGCCACGCCTCGGATTCCCTTTCTCTTCTTACCCTTCTACGCGCGCGAGAGGAGAATGCACTCGCCTTCCGCTTTGCATCCTCGCCGTCGCTGCCACCGGTGACCGTCTCCGCGCCACTGCTTCTGCGAACCAGCCACTGCGCCACTGCTTGCTCGAGCCAGCCGTCACGCCATCACCTCTTAGGGTCCCGTTGTTTAGTTATCAAAGGATACAACAATAGAGGCTTGCCAAGACAATGTCTAGGGGTTTAGGGTTTTTATTCTGTTGTTACGATGTGCTTATGGTTTGTTATGATTTAACCTTGTTAATGGTTGGAGATGAACAGAGGCGTTGGAGGCTATGGAGGATCGGAGGGCTCGCCTTGCTCGCTGACTTCAAAGCAGAGAGACAGAAGAGGTATTTTCACAGTTTCACTATAGAGAGGGTGCATTAGAGTGTGTGAGAGTGATAATTAATTCCTTGTTTTTTTCTCAGGTAATGGGATACAAGGCCAAGGCCATGTTTATGATACTGGAGTTGGGGATGATTTTGTTTTTATCTTGCAGATTAATGGATTCAGGATTGTATGAGGGATTTTCTGATTCTCTTTGAGCTTAGGCGAGTGAGAGTTAGGGGATGGGTGATGATTGAAGATTGGATGATGGAGAATGGGTTCACACAACAATCATGCACAACATGGCAAGTAACGTGCACAACAACAAGTAAAAGCGAGAGATCAAATGCAACAAAACTCACTAAAACATGATGGTAGATTTGCGAGACAATGTTTACCTCTTGAAGCTTGGCTTGGTTTGCTCCTTGTTATCCTCGTGCCTCAGATGGATTCTTCTTCCTTCTGGCTGACCATGTTCTGTCTTTGCATTCAAATTTTTTCCTTTTCCTGGTTGACGGTGATATCTGGAGGATTTTGTTTTTTGCGGTTAATGGTGTAGGTTGAGGGAATAGTGGATTCATGAATGAAAATCTGTCTGAGGTGAGGAAATGGGAGTGAATCAAGGGGAGTCGAGAGTAGAGTCTCTGTGTGTGATGTTGGTGCCTCTCCCCCTTTCTTGACTCTCCAAAGCTGGATCCTCATGAAGCTAGTTCCCCCTCCCAAAAATCCTTCCCTCTATGATCAGGGGCGTATCCTTTTTTTTAATTTTCTGTTTGTCTTTTTTCTCTTTTTATGTTTTAGTTGGGTCAATTGCTCAAAGCAAATCAGAGATCCTTCCCCTTATGATTGTAACTTTGCGTATGCAGACTGTGAACATCATAATGCAGGAAAGCTTAACTTATGCGGGAAAGCTTAACTTGTGCTTCTGTAGCCCGAGAATAGGGAAAAGAAAAGTCTGTCATTCCTAAAAGGACTTAGTTGACCATTATATTTTTCTCTTTTTTTTTTCCTTTTTGTTTTCTTAGATTTTTGTTTGTTAACGTTTAACTAAAAACATTTATATAAAATAAAACTTAAACAGTAAAAATAAACTAACATAACAAAGGATAAAACGAAATAACTCTAAATAATAAAATGTAAAATAAAATTAAAATTAAATAAAATGAAATAAAACAAAACAAAATTAAATAAAATTAGAATTAAGAATAATAATACAAAATAAAATAAAATGATGAAAATACATACAATAAAATAAAAAGTACAAGACATATTACTTAGTCACCCGAACGAAATTGGGTGTTGACAGCTGCCCCTCTTTACTTAGATATTACTGAATAATATGAAAATTTGATATTTTTATATTATCGGAGTAAAAGCTAAGTAAAGATAGAAACACTAATTTCGTCTGGGTTTCAAAGAGAAAGAGGAAGAATAATAAAAAAAACGATTCAAGTAAACACGATAACTAATTTCATGAAAAAGGTAAGACAGCAATAAAAGAAATCGACCATTGCCTACCAGAGAGCCAACAACACGAAAACACTAAACGTGCCAGATAAAACTTGGCTTTGTGGGCCAGTGTAAACTGGGCTTTGTGGGCCAGTGTAGAAACTGGGCTTTATGGGCCAATGTGGAAACTGGACTTTGTAGGCCAGTGTGGAAACTGGGCTTTGGAGGCCAATGTAGAAACTGGGCTTGGGGGCCAAGCGAGCTGGGCTTTGTGGGCCAGTGTGGGAACTGGGCTTTGGGGCCAGTGTAGAAACTGGGCTTTATGGGCCAGTGTGGAAATTGGACTTTGTAGGCCAGTGTGGAAACTGGGCTTTGGAGGCCAGTGTGGAAACTGGGCTTTGGAGGCCAGTGTAGAAACTGGGCTTGGGGGCCAAGCGAGCTGGGCTTTGTGGGCCAGTGTGAGAACTGGGCTTTGGGGGCCAGTGTGAGAACTGGGCTTTGGGGGCCAGTGTAGAAACTGAGCTTGGGGGCCAGTGTAGAAACTGGGCTTTGTGGGCCAGTGTGGAAACTGGGCTTTGGGGGCCAGTGAGCTGGGCTTGGTGGGCCAATGTAGAAACTGGGCTGATGAGAGGGTCGCGCCTCCCACAAAAGTTGTTTGCAAAATTAATGCAGTACAGTGCTAGGAAGTGACTCCTAGGTCGTCTCTCAAGGACCAAATTTGGTTCAAGTCTCAGATCAAACACGTAGTGGGGGGGGGGGGTTTGTGAAGGTTTTGTGAAAGCACGTGAACTTAAATTAAATTGAAAACTAAACGCAATCGAACATAATTGAAGGCATTTAAAGTAAATGGAAACACTGAACTAACTAAAATGCAGCAAATAATGAGCACGTAATGGGCTATTCAAATGCAATACTTTAACTAAAACATCGAATGCCGAATGCAACTTGGAATTAAAGAAAATATGCAATCTTAATCTAATTAATGAAAGGCACCGTGCACAACTCCATTTCTTCACTGAAATAATAAATTTAAAAGCGCATGAACAATAAAAATAAAATGAAATGATAAGCATCACAAAAACGCAGCTAATATTGAAATGCAATGATTGAGCTAAAGTAAAACAAATTAAATGCATTGCAGCAAAGAAGCAGTAAAGGGCTTTAATCAAAAGTTAAAACGTGAGCTTGTGCATCCTCCCAGTCCGTGACAGCACACCACTTTCCGTGCATCGTTCCAGCCAAGCCGTGAATTCTAAAATGAAAGAAAGAAATCTCCACTTTTTGAATCAGCGTGCACGCTTCAAAGCCAAATTGAATGCGCCTCCCTCCTTGCTTCCAGCTCATTCCGTGCACACCATTCTCTCTCTCGGTTGCAGCTGAGACAACACATCACCGCTTGAATCAAATCACCAAATAATGAAGCACCATTTCACTTCTACTGCACCGCTGCATACGCTTCATTCTCCATCCAGCTGCCCAAAATGAAATCAACGCTCCTTCTTTTCTCCAAAACTGACTCACCGCATGTGCCACTACTCTTTTCAAGTAAAGAAAATTCCCTTACACCCAAGCTGGACGTGACGGGCAATGAAAGTCCCCCATGCCAACACTAGACGTAATCATAACCCTTCCAGCAAAATCAAAGTCACCGTGCTGCAGTCCAGAATAATCACCGTGCTCATTGGGTCCGTGAGCTCCCCGTTCATCCAAAATCCATCACCGTGTGAGTCTCCTCTTCAAAATGAAAATGTGCTTTTTTTTTTAAAAGAGGGAGGCGGCTGCTGCTCTCCAAAATTCCTCCATGATTTCTTTCTTTCTCCCGCTCTCCTCTCTTCTCCGTGACGGTTGGAGCTCGTCCTTCCCTTCAAGCCTAAATAATTCCCCTATCCCAGCTTCATGAAACCGAGACCTCCTGGAGCATTCTCGTACACACCATTCTGCTCAGCCATTCTTCATCCCTGCGCTAAAGCAAAATGAAGCACCCCTCGGCTAATTCCAGCACCGCGGCAGCTATGTGCTTACTAGATGAAAAGAAAATGAAACTCCGTGCTCTCCTTTTGTCTTAACATGACCGTGCACACCAACACTTCAATAAAAAAAATGCATGAACCAAATGAAAAGGGAAATGAGTAAATCAGCCAAATGAAATTTAGGTGAAGCTTTTTCATTCATCCGTAACAGTGTTGGCACTTCCTCCCATTCATGAAAAACGTTCCCAGCCAAAAAAAATAAAAAATGAGGGGTGGCGGCTGCCCTTTTGTTTTAAGGCCGTGTGTCCCTTTTTTAGGGTAGGGTCCACACACTAAAACCCTATGGTCCAAGTCATTAACTTCTAATTTTTGAGTCTAAACTAGTTTACCAAAAATTGACCCAAAATGTAAAAGTTGATACAGAAATTCTAAACTACTGAATTACAATTTAATTAATTCAAAAATGTCTGTCTGGAGAGTCTTGAATTTATTCAGCATTCTTCCTGATGTCCCAAAATGTATTTCCAAAATTTTCCTGCACTTCAAAAATGCACTTAATCAGCTCAGAAAATCCAAATTAGCACAATTACAAATTTCCGACCAAATTAAGCAGAATTCGGAAAAACGGGGAAATAACAAGCAATTAAACACAATTCCCTGATTTATTTAAGTGCAATAAACTAAATATAATTCAAGAAATAACGACTCATCATGGGCTTTGGGGGGCCAGTGTAGAAACTGGGCTTTGGGGCCAGTGTAGAAACTGGGCTTTAAGGGCCAATGCAGGGACTGGGCTTTGTGGGCCAGTGTAGAAACTGGGCTTTGGGGGCTAGTGTAGAAACTGGGCTTTGGGGCCAGTGTAGAAACTGGGCTTTGGGGGCCAATGCAGGGACTGGGCTTTGTGGGCCAGTGTAGAAACTGGGCTTTGGGGGCCAGTGTGGAAACTGGGCTTTGTGGGCCAGTTAAAACTGGGCTTTCAAATTTCGAAATTCTTGAGACTTGTAATTTTGTGAGATGTTTTGTAATTTTGACAGAAATCTGATTTTTGGAAAGACATCAAGGCATTGAAACCCCTTCATTACAAAGTATTAAAATCTTGATGCGGGACGATGGATGTCCAGACCCTAATATGAGAGAAAAAGTTTGATCAACATGAAACAAATTGCTTGAAAGAGAAAATCTAAACGTTATTCTTTTTGTATTTTTTTTTTTGAAAAAGAATTCGATAACCATTCATATGAATGAAGAGGGTTTCGATCAGAAAAGCTTTCTTTTTGATGGATTGATGGCAACTTATGTTATGCACATATGAAAACATTTGCTTTGTTTTGCTTTGTTTTTTTTTTGTTTTTTTTTTTCTTTCGCTTGAGTCAATTGTCTTACTTGCAATCATTAAACTGTTCATTATTTTCAATGCTTTGAAAAGTGAGGAATGTCATACATCCGAGATCTGACTTTGAGATTATTACATTTTTGACTTTTTCTTCCGAGACATCAACGCGCACATGCTTGAATTTACTGGCAAGTGAAGAATGAGAGTTGTTTAGAATGGTTTGGAAGAGAATGGGATGGTCGTGTGAACACATCATTCCTTATACACTGCTTAAAGGAGAAGTAACCCATGAATGCAAAGTGAAATAAGATACCCAAAAGCTGCCCCAATTCGGTGTTTGGGAAAATGAGCCCGGGTATGGATCCATGATAGCTAGGGTGAAAAATTCAAGTGAGATCTGCAAAGCTGCCCCAGTCTTGATATTATGGGTTGATGAATTTCAAGGAAAAGTCGCGTGGTGAGATCCACCAAGCTGCCCCAGTTTTTGTGTTCTTTTTTTGGCATGGGGTTTTGTTTGGAAGAGGTGGTGGGCATGAAAAGGACCGGCTAAAAGGATGGCCCCAATTGCTTTGATTTTCCTTTGCATGCTTCTGGCTAGTTGGCAGGGAGATCCCCTCTTCCTGAGGCATTACTTTCTCTCTCTTCCCCTTTTTTTTTTCATTCATTCATTTTCAACTTCTGTTGTTTTCTTTTACGACACATCGAAAGTCATTTCGTCTTATCGCAAAATTAAGCTTTATGAAAATTTGAGCAAACATTATCCAATCTGTGTGGACTTTATTAGGCTTATAACGTGGCTAAAGGCTAAAAGGTATTCAAAGAAAGGATATAAGGGCCCAAATGAATGCTTGTTGGTTATTATTTTTGAAACAAGGGTTATCATCTAAACATTGCATAAGCCATTGACTTTTTGAGCACTTTGCTTTTTCCTGAACCTCATTTTTTCATTTTTTCATTTTTTTTCCATGCTTTGTGATTCTTTCCGTTTTGTTTTTTTTTTTTGTTTATTGTGGTAAGGGTTGATGAAAAAAAAACCTTCATTTTATCATTGAACGTTCATTATTTGCACACCGAGTTGACTCCCATTGACGATAACCCTTGCTTGGGAAACTTTTTGAAAAATAATTTGTTACTGGCTCAAACGGGGTGACAATGGATATATTTTTTCTTTTTAGATAAAGAAAGAAGGCCATACATTGAACTCTGATTGCTTTATTTTCAAAAGATTAATTCTACGATTAGATGACCTCAACATGAGTCATTTTTTCCTTTTCTAGACCGCCCTTTCGGGTTTTCAATCTAGTGGACTTATTCTCTTTTTGAAGTTCTTTTGTTTGTCTCAATGGATTCAGGGATCACCCAACTAGCACAAGCGAGAGTAATTTTGGTCAAGCCAATCTGCCTCAGTGTAAAGGTTTTTGTTTATTACCTTTGGTGGTGTTAGTGTTTATTGGGGAAGATCATTTATTTTGGAAAAGTGAAGGGTGGAAATTTTCAAGCAACCCGTGCATAAACGTCTCGAAAGAAAACATCAAATTGTTATTTTTGATCCAACATTTGATCTCGGAAAAAATATAACACTGCAACTTTGTTTTTGATTATCATTTTTTTATTCCCTTTTTGCTATTTCCGAAAAACACGATTTTGACGATTTACAAGAAAGACAAGTGACTCAAGATTGTCTACATTTTTACTTTTATTATTTTTTGTTATTTGCGGCTTTCATTTTTTCCACGACACCCTATAAAGACATGATTTCCAGTAAACCTTGGAGATTCCTCGTAATGAAAGTTCACATTAAAAATCACAGATGGAAACGTGATATCAATGAGCCTAGCCCTCATAGCAGGACAATTCGAAACATAAGTAAAAGAACATCAGTTTCTCCTTTTACAATAACTTTACAATAACCTATGCTTTCCCATATACTCCTAGAGTCCTCTTCATTTGTCCATGGAATTTGTAGGGGCGAACTCACGCCTTGTCACAATGCTGGATTGACTTTCTTCAAACTTTAAACGTCCTGAATCGATCAAAGATTGCACTTTATGCTTTAGAGCCCTGCATGCCTCTATTGAATGTCCACGCGCTCCTTCATGATAATCACACCTGACATTTGCATCATAGTTCTTTGGGTACGGAGGCCGCACAGGCCTGGTTGGACAAATCTCTATGAGGTTACTGCGGAGAAGATTTGGCAGTAGCTCTGTATAGGTCATTGGGATAGGAGTGAAATTGGCAACCTTTTCATCCCGATCGTAATTTCTTCGCTCAATAGCTCGATTGGACCCATAGGAATGTGACATCTGAGGATAAGCAGTAAAATGTGAATTAGCTCTTTGTTCTTTATGTCTAGGACCATACTCATTTAAACTTGCTACTAGCTCTGGGCCTAGTGCAATTTTTCCATTTCTTATGCCACCCTCAACTCTTTCTCCAATTACGACTATATCAGCAAAACTCGAGGAGACACTGCTTATCATGTGTTCATAAAATGGTGGTTGTAGAGTATTCAGAAATATGGTAGTCATCTCCTTGTCACTCAGAGGAGGTTCTACTTGAGCAGCAATTTCTCTCCACCTTTGGGCATATTCTCTGAATGATTCAGACTCTTTCTTCACCATGTTTTGCAGTTGTACTCTGTCAGGTGTTAGATCTTTATTATATTCATACTGCTTTAGGAATGCATCAACCAGATCTTTCCATGAGAAGATGCGAGTTGTTTCCAAACGTATGTACCAAGTTAGAGCCACGCCAGTTAAACTTTCTTGGAAGAAGTGAATCAAGAGTTTTTCATCGTGGGCATAAGTTGCCATTTTTCTGCAATACATGGTTATGTGACTCCTTGGGCAAGTGTTTCCTCGATATTTCTCAAACTCTGGCAGCTTAAACTTTGGAGGTATCACCACATCAGGAACTAAACATAGTTTTCTAACATCTCCAAATTCAAAACTTCCTTTGCCCTCTATGGCTCTCAACCTCTTCTCGAGCATTTCTAATTCACTCTTGTTGTCCTTAAACTCCTCCGGTGTAACGACATGAGGTGAAGACTTCATCTCAGGTTGTTTTTTCATTATTATGCTCTCAATACCTGGTTGGATCGTCTTCCCAGGAATTGCGAAAGTGGTTGCCCCAAGCTCGTCTCCTACTTCAACTGCGTTATCTTCGGTCTTTTGAGTGTCAACATGTCCCATGTCCACTGCTGAGGGTGGCGTGTAATTCGGGGGAAGGCCATAAGGAGGGAGATTTTGTGCCTCGGGAACTTTTCGTTGTGGTCGTGATGTGCACGAATCTCCAGGGCTTTGTAAGGCATTCAGCGCCTCCAAGATTTGACTCATTTGTCCCTTCAACTGTTGGATATCGGCTTTCATTCTCTCTTCAACTTCTCCTTGGTTCTCCATGATTTTGCCACCGGTTCGTGTCCTTTAGGGTGTCTTGGAGACTTAGCCGTATTGTTATTTTTAAACTGAATTTCATTAGATGAAATAAATTAAGGAAAAGAAAATAAAAAGAAAAAGAAAAAGAGAAAAGACAAAGTAACGCAATTACTATAGTAAGAAATTATAAAGATGTGAAAACATCGCCAAATGTATAATATGGAAATTAACATGAAACAAAGTCAATAGGACAGTTCATCCTCCACATTTAAGTTCACCACACGTGAGGTATACAACGACATAATCAACTTTCACGAGCTTTAGCTATCACATTCCTCATTTCTCTCATCAGTTTCTTGCAGTAATTGAGGAAAGCTTCAACCTTCTTAGGTGGGTTAAAGATCGGCATTGCAGAATCAGCATCAGCTAATAACTTAGGGACATCATTAATGACTTCATTAGCAAGGGAAACTAGCTGTGAGAAATTTCTCTTCCAGTTTTCTATGTAACTCACCCTTCTTCAACGACATACTCTTTCATCTAAATCATCAATGCTTGACGTCCCATTTTAGCTCCATGACATTTCTTCTCCAGTTTTTCCACTGCTGCTTTCACACGGTTCATCACTGTGAAATTGCTTTTCACAATTTGGGCCAGGGGAGATTAACTTGAATGACAACCGGATTGTCTTAACTCTTTCTACGATCCACTGGTTGAGGGAATCTTTCATTAACAATCCATGATCTTGGGCCTATCTCGAAGCGAAGAACATTGCCCCAAGCGTCTCTAACTTGATGAAGCAATTCAACAAAGGTTCCTTCCTCTTAAGATCTGCGATATGGCCAGAGATGCAGGCATGGACGGTACCCAGATTGTTTTTGTGCTAACACAGTATTGCGATTAGTACAACATCGAATACCTATGAGGGGTACATTAGGGTACTTCCCGCAATGATATATGATGTGCGGTCTTTGTTGCCCAGAAAACACGTCATTTAAACATTTCCTCCTCTGAGCCTGCACAGAGTTGCGCTCATCCATTTGCCCCTTTCATATCTGATTTACACTACAGTAGCTCATCCACGGGACATGTGGGATTCAAGGCGCTCTCATTCATGCGAGAAATGAAGCATATATACAACACAGGTAAGCAACATAACATCTTCGCGCCCTTTAGCTCATAACACTGAGTAAGAGTTTTAAGCTTTAGCTAGGACAATGGTGACTAGATTCTCAAAGGGAATCTTATACCCCATCAATGCATTATAGTCAGCGAAATCCTTGGTGTTAGGAAAGAGCATGACATCATAGGGGATCAGAGCCCGTACATTCATGAATGTTTCCCACTTTTCGATGCAAGTACCACTCTAGGTATCCTCGAGAAAGACCCCTTGCTTTACCCATAAGTACGAATTCACTTTCCAATTTCATAGGGTGTACTCTTATGATTCTCACTTGCTGTGAGATATGGGTATACTACCCGAGGTAGTTGCATAGAGCTTTTTCCCTCGGGAGGTATATCTAAGATTTACCCAGATTCTTCCATTTTGATAGGCTCCACAAATTTTCATACTCCTTCTTGAACGCATCTTTCAGGATTATCTTCCTTTTCTTCAGCGGTTCTCTCAGACCATATTACCCTCCTTTACTTCAGTGGCTAACATTTCCTTTAAAATGTCTGAACTTGAACCCCCCTTGACTTCATATCTCATGTTAATTTTCACTTTATCTCAAAGGCTTAGTCACAAATTTATAATTTCCTGACTAGAACCAGTAACAAGACCATAAAATGCATGAGGAAAAGAAAGAAAGAAAAGAAAAATGTGTATAAAAAGGGTATAAAGATATGTACAAGGTGTTGGATTTTATTTAGAAAAAAAAATGAGGGTTATAAGACTGCACACATCTCCCTTTGTGCCCTAATGAAGGTTGAACACTTAAGATCCAAGGTTAAGTATATGAAATCTCACAAGGATGGTTACCTGAACCTAAAGGTCGATGGTAACTAGAGCTATGGCCCTTTTCATTGCATCTCCACAAAAGTCAGAGTAATCAACTAGATGTGGAGACACAAATGAAGAGAACAGACTCTAGTTGGGGTTCTCACGATAGCCAAACAGGAAGTACATCCCAGAGTGACACCGCTACACAACCCCTTTAATTCTAAGTTGCGCTCAGACCCGGGTATAGGGCCCCACTCATGACATGCATAATGTGTGTGAAGGGAGAATATAATGCAAAACCAAACCCTCACCTGCAATACAACCAGAAAAATCCCAGGCAGATATAAACATGTTTTCTATCCTAGGGTTCAAAATAGAACGATTTTTTCAAAGAACAAGCAAAACAACTCACATGCAATTATCATAAATATCAACATAGATAAAGAAGAAGGAAAGGACAACATAAAGCAAAACCACATCAAATTCGCATATCTAATTAAATGACTTGACTCTCTAAAAGTCCCCAGTGGAGTCGCCATCTATCTCAACCGGAATCGTGACGGGACGACGATCCAAAAAGAAACAGGTTTCGAAAAGAGATTTGGAGTCGCCACCATAGTTTATTCTGGAAAACTACGGAAAAACCATAAAATGATAAGACACGGTCTGCGAAAACCAGATTCTAGGTTCGGGAGTCGGTTACGTGTAGGGAAGGTATTAACACCCTACAACGCCTGCCTTAAGGCGGTACCTTTAACTAAATGCACGAATATGCTGTGGTTTTCAAAATGTTTAACTATCCCCTAAAATAAAATTATAAATAAACAAAATATATTTTTTAGTTTTTTGGGCCCGACAAGGATTGACCTTGCTCCTACGTATTCTCATTCAAAATGAGAAATCAGGGTCACGTAGTTCTTTTGAAAATGCTTGAGAGATTTGTTTGAGAATTGTTTGAAAATTTGTTAAGAAAACGATTATTGATAAATTTGGATTTTTAGGGAAGTGAAAGAGGAGAGGTTTTTTGGCATAAGGACGATGCGTGCGATCACACATATGCCTGAACCTTTAAAACATTTTTATTATTTTTTTTTAGAAGAGAAGAAGAAAAGGTTATAACACAAGGACGATGCGTGCGATCACACATGTGTCTAAACCCTTAAAACATTTTTATTATTTTTTAGAAGAGGAGAAGAAAAGGTTCTAACACAAGGACGATGCGTGCGATCACACATGTGCCTAAACCTTTAAAACATTTTTATTATTATTTTTTTTAGAAGAGGAGAAGAAAAAGTTCTAACACAAGGACGATGCGTGCGATCACACATGTGCCTAAACCTTTAAAACATTTTTATTATTTTTTAAAAGAGAAGAAGAAAAGGTTCTAACACAAGGACGATGCGTGCGATCACACATGTGCCTAAACCTTTAAAACATTTTTTGTAATTTTATTTAAGAAAGAAGAAAAGATTGCTAGCACAAGGACGACGCGAGCGGTCACACGTGTGCCTTAACCTTTAAACGTATTTTTGTAATTTTATTTAAGAAAGAAGAAAAGATCGCTAGCACAAGGACGACGCGAGCGGTCACACGTGTGCCTTAACCTTTAAACGTATTTTTGTAATTTTTATAAGGAAGAAGAAAAGGTTTTTAGCACAAGGACGACGCGAGCGGTCACACGTGTGCTTAAACCTTTAAACGTATTTTTTGTAATTTTTTATAAGAAAGAAGAAAAGATTTTTAGCACAAGGACGACGCGAGCGGTCACACGTGTGCTTAAACCCTTAAAATATTTTTTGTAATGTTTTATAAGAAAGAAGAAAAGGTTTTTAGCACAAGGACGACACGAGCGGTCACACGTGTGCTTAAACCCTTAAAATATTTTTATTATTTTTTTATAAAAAAAATGCATTTAAAAAGTAGATAAATATTTAAAATGGGAATAAAAGAGAGAGAAAAAAGAAATAATAATAATAATAAAAAATAAAAATAAAAATAAGAAATAAAAAAGGAAAAAATAAAAATAAAAATAAAAATACAAATAAGAGTAAATATAAAACTAAAATAAAAGATAAGTAAATAATTAATGAAAATAAAGTAAAAAGTAAAAGGATAAAATAAAATTAAAGTAAAATGAAAATAAGAGTGTGGAGGTGCTAAATAAGAAACAGGGGTGCTTAAACAAAACAAACTGGACCAAAGCCCAAACGGGGAGGGGTGCGAAAATGAGGATAAAGGGGTGTGGGGAAGAAATTTATTCTTTTTTATTTATTTTTTTTATTTTTAGGAACAGAATGGGACTAGCCCAGATCAAGGAATGGATAGAGGGTGCGCGGGTGAGAAACGGGGGGTGCGCAGGGAAGAAATTCGTTTTATAGTTTTTGGTTTATTATAGGGAGTTGGGTCGAAAAAGAAAGCAGGCCTAAGGCCCTTCCATTCTTCAGCTCAGGGGTTTCTCCCATTCTTCTCATCACACCATTTCACCGCCACTGAAACCAAGGGTCTCTTTCTCTCTGAGCAGGAGAAGCCAAAGGCACTCACCTCCGCCGATCAACGACCACCTTCCAACCTCCGCCCAAACGGCCACAGTGGGGGGCCCTCTACCCGGACCAAAACATTGCCGGCAACGCCAAGTGCCACCAGGACCGCCGCTGGCCACGCCTCGGATTCCCTTTCTCTTCTTACCCTTCTACGCGCGCGAGAGGAGAATGCACTCGCCTTCCGCTTTGCATCCTCGCCGTCGCTGCCACCGGTGACCGTCTCCGCGCCACTGCTTCTGCGAACCAGCCACTGCGCCACTGCTTGCTCGAGCCAGCCGTCACGCCATCATCTCTTAGGGTCCCGTTGTTTAGTTATCAAAGGATACAACAATAGAGGCTTGCCAAGACAATGTCTAGGGGTTTAGGGTTTTTATTCTGTTGTTACGATGTGCTTATGGTTTGTTATGATTTAACCTTGTTAATGGTTGGAGATGAACAGAGGCGTTGGAGGCTATGGAGGATCGGAGGGCTCGCCTTGCTCGCTGACTTCAAAGCAGAGAGACAGAAGAGGTATTTTCACAGTTTCACTATAGAGAGGGTACATTAGAGTGTGTGAGAGTGATAATTGATTCCTTATTTTTTTCTCAGGTAATGGGATACAAGGCCAAGGCCATGTTTATGATACTGGAGTTGGGGATGATTTTGTTTTTATCTTGCAGATTAATGGAATCAGGATTGTATGAGGGATTTTCTGATTCTCTTTGAGCTTAGGCGAGTGAGAGTTAGGGGATGGGTGATGATTGAAGATTGGATGATGGAGAATGGGTTCACACAACAATCATGCACAACATGGCAAGTAACGTGCACAACAACAAGTAAAAGCGAGAGATCAAATGCAACAAAACTCACTAAAACATGATGGTAGATTTGCGAGACAATGTTTACCTCTTGAAGCTTGGCTTGGTTTGCTCCTTGTTATCCTCGTGCCTCAGATGGATTCTTCTGTTGGGTATCAGACATACGACACAAGCACACACAACAAAGAATAAAGATGAGAAAATTTAGACTAGGCAAATAACTGGAAATTTTATACTAAGAGAAGAAATTACAACACTCTTCAGAATTCTTCAATTGCTTAAAAGCAAGAGAACTAAAGAAGGAAGAGAAGACAATGGGATGAGGAAAGGGGAACCTTAACCTCTCTTTTATAACCAAAGGAGGAAGTCCCTTACAATGTTTTACTAGATGTGGGACTTCTCTCCTTCACAATCTCCCACTTGAAGATTTTGATTAAACTAATCAAATCTTCACACCACATTTGCCATCCATGTTGCTTATGTTTCCAATAGACCGTAACAGGATCGAGTCTTCCTAAACTTGTCAGTATTGACCGGCTTTGTCATGACATCTGCTAGGTTTTCATTTGTGTGAATCTTTTGCATATCAACACTTCCTTCTTCCACTACTTCCCTCACAAAGTGATATCTTATTCCTATGTGCTTTGTTCTGGAATGAAAGGCTGGATTATTTGCAATGTGCAAAGCACTTTGACTATCACAATACACAACAATTTGTTGTTGTTTGTGCCCAAGTTCCTCCATTATCCTTTTAATCCAAATAGCTTCCTTACATGCTTGAGTGGCTGCCATGTATTCAGCTTCTGTAGTAGACAGAGCTACAACATCTTGTAACTTGGATAACCAACTTATAGCCCCTCCAGCAATTGTAAACACATAACCAATAGTTGATTTCCTTTTATCCAGATCACCTGCAAAATCTGAATCAACATAGCCTCTGACAATTGATTCTGATCCTTTATAACATAATGCAACATTTGAGGTTCCTTTGATGTATCTAAGGATCCTCTTAACATTATTCCAGTGCTCTCCACCAAAATTTCCCATGAATCTACTAACCACTCCCACTGCTTGAGCAATGTCCGGTCTTGTACAAATCATGGCATACATGAGGCTTCCTACTGCTGATGCATACGGTACACGAGACATTTCCATCCTCTCTGCTTCACTGCTAGGTCTCATACTTGAGGATAACTTACAGTTGATAGGAAGTGGGGTAGAAATTGGCTTGCAATCTTGCATGTTGAAGCGTCGCAAGATCTTCAATAAATAGTTCTTCTGTGAAAGCCAAATCTTCCTATCTTTTCTGTCTCGGTGAATTTGCATCCCTAAAATCTTGTTTGCCGGTCCCAAGTCCTTCATATCAAACTCCCTAGCCAATTGTGCCTTCAGTTCTTGGATTAGAGCTTTGTTGGGGCCTACCACCAACATGTCATCCACATACAACAATAAAATGATAAAATCATTTTCTGTAAACCTATTGTAATAAGTACAATGGTCTGAACTTAGTCTGTTGTATCCGAGGCTAATGATGAAGGAATCAAATCTCTTATACCAACACCTTGGCGCCTGCTTTAGACCGTATAGAGATTTGTTCAACTTGCAAACCAAGTTTTCTTTGCCTTTTTCTTCAAAACCTTCTGGTTGGAGCATATATATTTCTTCTTCAAGTTCTCCATGAAGAAAAGTAGTCTTTACATCTAATTGCTCTAGATGTAAATCAAATGCAGCACACATTGCAAGGACAATTCTGATTGTTGTTAGTCTAACGACTGGAGAGAAAATCTCGTTAAAATTAATGCCTTCTTTCTGAGCATATCCTTTAACTACCAATCTAGCACGATATCTTTCCACTTGATCATTGCCATCTTTCTTGATCTTATAAACCCATTTGCAACCAATGGCTTTTCGACCTTTTGGAAGTTCCACAAGATTCCATGTCTTGTTTCTATGAAGAGCTTCAATTTCTTCTTGCATTGCAGCCATCCACAGAGAAGCATCTGAACTAGTCACGGCCTCTTGAAAAATTGAAGGTTCTCCTTCTTCACTTAGGAGACAATACACATCATGACTTGTCATCACATATTGTGAATGCCAAGATGGTTTGACTCTTTCTCTTGTTGTACGTCGGAGTTCTCCATCACCAACCTCAATTGGCTCATGTTCTTGTTGCTCCTCTTCTGAATCGGAAGAATTTTCTGAAAGCTTCTTCTTTATCTGTACTATAACTTTGTCCTTCTTCTCGTTGTCATTTGTCTGCTTACTTTGCAGTTCATTTTCTGCAAAAACTACATCTCTGCTAACAATAACTTTGTGGGCAGTAGGATCCCACAAACGATACCCCTTTACATTGTCAGCATATCCCAAGAATATGCATTTCCTGGATTTTGGATCCAACTTTGTCCTTTCTTGGGTGTTGTACATCACGTACACAGGACAACCAAATATACGTAAGGATGAATAATTAGCTGCTTTGCCATTCCACATCTCCATTGGAGTTTTCAGCTCAATTGCAGTTGATGGTGACCTGTTTATCAAGTAACAAGCAGTTTTAACTGCTTCTGCCCAAAAGGATTTAGCTACACCCGCAGTTTGCAACATAGCTCGTGTTCTTTCTAGAAGAGTTCTGTTCATCCGCTCTGCTACACCATTTTGTTGCGGTGTGTGTGGTACTGAAAATTGTCTGACAATACCTTCTTTCTTGCAGAATTCTTGAAAATCTCCATCTACATATTCTCCTCCGTTATCTGTTCTCAAGCACTTAATTCTTTTTCCAGTTTCAAGTTCTACTTGTGCTTTAAATTCCTTGAACTGGGCAAACACATCAGACTTCTTCTTGATAGGATACACCCATAATCTCCTAGAGTAATCATCAATAAATGAAACAAAGTATTTTGCTCCTCCAAGGGATAGTTCTGGTGATTCCCACACATCAGAATGGATCAAGTCCAGTATATGTTTACTTTTGGTAGTCGTTCTAGCAAACTTCAGCCTATGTTGCTTGCTTGTTACACAATGCTCGCAGAAAGGTGAATCAACCTTCTTGAGCCCGGGTATGAGATTACGTTCCGCAAGAATTTGCAGTCCTCGTTCTGACATATGCCCAAGTCTACGATGCCACATTAGTATTGCTTCTTCTTCGCTTGTCGATGCAACAGTTGCATTAGCTTCTTGCACAGTATCTCCCAGAAGCACATATAAGTTTGCTGTGATCTTTTCAGCTTTCATGACCACCAAATTTCCCCTTACTGCTTTCAAGATCCTTTCTCCAATATGGATCTTACATCCGAGGTCATCTAGTTGTCCTATAGACAATAGATTCTTCTTCAAGTCTTTCACATGTCTTACTCCTTGAATTGTGCGAACAGTACCATCATACATCTTTATTTTGATTGTACCAATTCCAGCAATCTCCAATGCATGGTCATTTCCCATGAAAACAGATCCACCTGAGATAGGCTCATAAGTGTGAAACCAATCTCGATGTGGAGTCATGTGCCATGTTGCTCCTGAATCCATTATCCATCTATCATGAAATTTCTTTTCACCATTAGAACTGATTGCTGCTTCGCTCACCAGGATTTCTCCATCTTCTTCGGCATTTGCAACACAACCTTGTGAGGTTGAAGCTTCATTTTTCCTCTTCCAGCACTCTTTCTTTGTGTGCCCTTTCTTGCCACAATAGTAGCATTTGTATTTGAAACTCTTCTTACTTTGTGAGCTTGACCTTTCATTACTTTTACTCCCACTGGAGCTACGTTCCATTGACCTTCCTCTTGTCATCATCAATGCTTCTGCTTGTTTAGAGGTTTCCGCTCTATCTACTTTGTTTTCCCGCCTGGATTCTTCTTCAAGAATAGTTCCGGCAACATCCTCAAAGTATAGGCGCCCTTCAATATTATTGTTCGTAACGTTGATGATGAGTTGGTCATACGAGTCTGGTAAGCTTTGAAGTAGAAGTTCTGCATGCTCATTTTCAACTATGTTGAAATCTGCGGCTGATAGTTGGGCGAACAAGGTGTTGAGGTGGTTGATATGATCCGTCACCGAAGTAGACTCACTCATTCGAAGTGTGTAAAGTTTTCTTTTCAAAAATATCCTTGTGTGAAGAGACTTCACCTCATATAATTTTATGAGGACATCCCATATCTCCTTTGCTGTATTTTTCTCCGCCACGCTAGATAATACTGAGTCTGCCATTGCCAGGTGCAAATTTGCGATAGCGTTGTTGTCAATTTCTTTCCACTTCTGATCCGTCATTTCTGCGGGTTTTTCTTCAATTGCATCTATGCAATTGTCTTTTCTTAGAATTGCCTTCATCTTTAATTTCCATAACGAGAAATTGTTCCCGTTAAACTTCTCTATCTCATATTTTGTCGTCATTTTTTTTTTCAGAACCGGCTTATGCACTTCTCACTATGAATAGTATTGTCTACTGGAACTACACAGGTAGACCGTAAAGTAAAGCCTAAGAAGTTCCCAGGAAAGAGAGGTGGGTCACACGGACACTCTTAAGTACCACGTCTTTCCTTAGCCAGAACTTTCCCAGACAGCACTTTCACACTACCAGACGTTTCCAGTAATAACTCTTTTCTGATGCGGAAGATCGGATTAAACCGCAACCACAAAGCATACTCATAATTGTACCAACACTATTCTAATGACAATAGCAGCGGAATACGAACCAGTAGCTCTGATACCACTGTTGGGTATCAGACATACGACACAAGCACACACAACAAAGAATAAAGATGAGAAAATTTAGACTAGGCAAATAACTGGAAATTTTATACTAAGAGAAGAAATTACAACACTCTTCAGAATTCCTCAATTGCTTAAAAGCAAGAGAACTAAAGAAGGAAGAGAAGAGAATGGGATGAGGAAAGGGGAACCTTAACCTCTCTTTTATAACCAAAGGAGGAAGTCCCTTACAATGTTTTACTAGATGTGGGACTTCTCTCCTTCACATCTTCTTCCTTCTGGCTGACCATGTTCTGTCTTTGCATTCAAATTTTTTCCTTTTCCTGGTTGACGGTGATATCTGGAGGATTTTGTTTTTTGCGGTTAATGGTGTAGGTTGAGGGAATAGTGGATTCGTGAATGAAAATCTGTCTGAGGTGAAGAAATGGGAGTGAATCAAGGGGAGTCGAGAGTAGAGTCTCTGTGTGTGATGTTGGTGCCTCTTGTAACACCCTAATATTTTAAAGGGTATTACTGATAGTAGAGACTAAATTAATTTGATATATTTTATAAACCATCAAACTTTATTTCAATTCTCCCAAAGTACAATACCAAACTTACAAACTTCAAACAATATAGTCTTCACCACTTAACATAAATTCGAATTTCAACTTATAAGTTTTACACAACATAATTTTTCCAATACAAATTTATTCTTTTTACAAAATATCCCTGAAAGTTTTTCCCCGCGTCTCTCTCATCTCTAAGCTTTTTCAACCGCATCTGCGACATTATCTATTCACATATAACATGAGTTATATGATCATAGCACAAACAAATAAGGGTAAGCCAACCATATCATAAAATCATTAAACTTGTAATAAAAATATTATAATCATGTATTTCTGTAATTGATAAAATATCATTATTCCGATGTCATTAATTCATCATTATCAAAATCATCTTTCTCATTTCCATAAATCTTACAAGTGTTCCATGCTTACTCATGAAGCCTTATGGTCAGACCGCTCTCTGCCTGCTTCCTTAAGCCTCACTTATATACTATGTCTTACTTTCTGAAGCCTTATGGTCAGACCCCTCTCTGCCTGCTTCTATAAAACTTACGAATCATATGTTTATGTCAAAGCCTTATGGTCAGACCACTTTCTGCCTGCTTTCATAAACCTCAAGTGTTACTTTGCTCATACCAAACTCTCATGGTATAACTCGAACAAACTACTCCCGGTAGTAAACATCATTTCATAAGTAATGATTTCTCATATCCACCCCAACATTTCATAAAACCAACAATTCATACCCTCTTATCCACCTAACTCAATCATGTTCATTCTTTAATCATGAATTCATAATCACCCGTTTTGGTATCAATAAATCAAACATATTGCCAGATATCATGCTTCATATTATAAACTCATTTTGCCCATAACGAGTATAACTCAACATATTTTCACCAAACAAAGATCATGGATCAACCAAAATATATCAACATATCTTAAGAACTACATATTAAAGTCTGGGCTCAATGTAATGATAAATAAAATATATATGAAATTTTTACCATGATAATATTATGCATCTACAATCAACTTGTTTTATTTTATTTTCATCCTATTATAGATTTTTCTTTACCCCAATTGGTCACCGGAGAGGACCCAGATGTCTGAACGCATCAAACTCACCTTCGACGCCAGCACATATGACTAGTCACAACTGACTGGACCAGGCCAGGGCTGCTCTATGATCAGGGATGTGCCAACTTAGGTTTTTAAGGTTCCTCTATCCTACCAACAAAGGGAGGTCCTCAATAATTAACAATTTATTTATTTAATTTATCTACCTTATTTTCTTATGCTCTAAATCTTAAAATGCTTAATTTTACTTCCTCTCACAACAACCTCAACCAGTATCTGTATATCTATTTAATACCCATATACAAGTTATTACAGAACCCTTATTCCAAACCTCCCAACAAGATCAATTTCAGCCAACAAACTCATTCAATAAATTCATCACAATAAACATCCATAATAGAATTCATACAAGATAATTATAAACAATTAACAATAATAAAACATTACAATAAATGGTCATAGAAGAATACAATATTTGACAATCATAAAAATAATCTTAATATAAAAATTCATGGGGAAACAAGAAGTTGAATCTGGCAGAGCCGGTTAGACAACTTCTAATCCATCCAAAAATACAATATAATTAAATAACAAGAACAATAACATGTATGGGGAAATAAGAAGTTGAATCTGGCAGAGCCGGTTAGACAACTTCTAATCCTTCCAAAAATGCAATAAAATAAATAAGTAAAGCAATAAATAGTTTGGGGAAACAAGAAGTTGAATCTAGCAGAGCCGGTTAGACAACTTCTAATCCTTCCAAAATGCAATAAAATAAATAAGTAAAGAAATAAAACGTTTGGGGAAATAAGAAATTGAATCTGGCAGAGCCGGTTAGACAATTTCTAATCCTTCCAAAATACAAAAATAAACAACTAATAACATACAAATGGCATAACATAATCAATATCACGTTTTACAACTATCATACTTGGATATCAACACAAAAGCATACTCTCATTTAAATTCAAAATCATACAGAAACAAAATACTCCATAATCAAGATTTAAGATCAGACAAAAGCAAAATATAGCATATTCAAGACTCAAGATAATACAAAAGGAGATACTCAAGGTTAGCTTCCCTTACCTCTATTACAGACTTAATCTCCTCGCTCTCTGAAAACTTCCAGAATATCCCCTTTGAAATTAGAAATTCTTCAAACTCTCTTCTCTCAAAAATTTTCTAAGTTCTTTGGTGTAAATTTTCAGCCTCCCCCCTTGGCTATTTATAGTAAAAAATTTTACTATTCATTTTTACTATTCATTTTTACTATTCATTTTTTTTATTCATTTTACTATTACAAAAATAATTTTTTATTTGCAAATTGGTGAATTCTGATCTCAAAGCTACGTGGAACACTTATCCTTTCCAAAAATAATTTTTTTTTTTACTATTCACAATTTACTATTCACTATTTTCTTTTTTTTTTTTTTTAATTTAGTATCTGACTTACAAATATTTTCAAGGATCTTACACCTCTCCCCCTTTCTTGACTCTCCAAAGCTGGATCCTCATGAAGCTAGTTCCCCCTCCCAAAAATCCTTCCCTCTATGATCAGGGGCGTATCCTTTTTTTTAATTTTCTGTTTGTCTTTTTTCTCTTTTTATGTTTTAGTTGGGTCAATTGCTCAAAGCAAATGAGAGATCCTTCCCCTTATGTATGTATGATTGTAACTTTGCGTATGCAGACTGTGAACATCATAATGCAGGAAAGCTTAACTTATGCAAGAAAGCTTAACTTGTGCTTCTGTAGCCCGAGAATAGGGAAAAGAAAAGTCTGTCATTCCTAAAAGGACTTAGTTGACCATTATATTTTTCTCTTTTTTTTTCCTTTTTTTTTCTTAGATTTTTGTTTGTTAACGTTTAACTAAAAACATTTATATAAAATAAAACTTAAACAGTAAAAAGAAACTAACATAACAAAGGATAAAACGAAATAACTCTAAATAATAAAATGTAAAATAAAATAAAAATAAAATTAAAATTAAATAAAATGAAATAAAACAAAACAAAATTAAATAAAATTAGAATTAAGAATAATAATACAAAATAAAATAAAATGATGAAAATACATACAATAAAATAAAAAGTACAAGACATATTACTTAGTCACCCGAACGAAATTGGGTGTTGACAGACTGCAAGTATGGAAATGGCTTCATGACCAACCGCGCCACCGAGAAGGGCTACTGGAAGACCACTAGAAAGGACCGCCCTGTGGCCCATGGCGACCGCACCATGGGGATGAAGAAGACCCTCGTGTACCACATCGGTCGAGCCCCACATGGTCGTCGCACCAATTGGGTCATGCACGAGTACAAGATGCTCGATGATGAATTGACTCATGCTGGTATATCTTCTCTCTGTTTCTTTTTTTGTCTTTGGTTATTGGAATTAATAAGCCCTAGCATAATAGAAAATCACACCCCTGTTCTTGCTAACTGGGCAGTGTCCAAGGCTGCGAGACACATCATATGCTTAAGTTGCTGCCAAAAATCATGTGAAGAGAATATCCTGCCATGTTGGTTTAGACTTTAGAATCTTATAGTTAACGTCGTGAGAGATGGAATTGCTGCCAGCCAGATGGAATTGAGAATCCTTCTGATGCATTAAAAGTAGATTTGAAGAATAAACCACACCTTACGTGGATAGGGTTAACATGGAAGTTAATTGTTGGATCCCCTGTTGATTCAATAAAAGTTGAGAACGTAATTGAAAATCTAAGACCTTCAAAATGCTTGAAGAAGTTGTCAGTAAGTAACTATGTGGGTAAACAATTTCCTAATTGGTTACTCAATAATTCATTACCGAATCTGGTGTACTTATCATTGCACAATTGTAAAAATTGCCAACGTTTTCCTCTGCTTGGTCTTTTGCCATTTTTGAAGGAGTTGATGATTTCAGGGTGTGATGAGATAGTGAACATTGGTGCTGATTTTCATGGGAACAACTCTTGTTCATTTAAATCCTTGGAAAAATTAGAGTTCTCCTTTATGATGCAATGGGAAAAATGGGAATGTAAAGCTGTGACAGGTGTTTTTCCACGTCTACAACATCTTTCTATACATGACTGACCCAAACTAAAAGGGCAGTTTCCAAAGAAACTTGTTCCATTGACAACACTAAAAGTTACAAGCTGCCAACAATTGGAGGCTTCCACTCCAAGGACTATAGTTTTAGAAGTACATAACTGTGGAAAGCTGCAGTTGGAATGGGCTACAATGAAAAGACTTAGAATGGGTTGCCACAACACAAAAGCATCATTACTGAAGAACATGACCAGCCTAATATGTAAAGAATTAAGGACATGGTAATATCGTGTCTCATTTCTGCTTGTTGTAATGAGTTAGAAAGAAATTTCATGTCGCATACTATAAACAAGGGCATTTTTTTTAGTATAAAACAGTTATAATTTAGTTTAGGTTTATGAGAAGGAAATTGTTATAGGTCTAATGAATAGGATACTGAACAAATATTTTGTTTGCTTTATATCATTAATGATATTTTGGTGTGGTGCAAATGATTGATGCATGTCAACTTGGTTGGTTTAATTGTTTTAATGCCCCGCCCTCCTTTATTGTCCTTCTCGTAAATGACCCCTTTACGGTTAGATTAAACTTCAAAAAGTCATATCTATATACTGTTTAAGTAGTTGAATTAACGTACCTAATTAATATATACTACCATGGTAGATTGATAATAAAAGCTGCAAACTTAAGAAGCACAACTGCAGTGGCAATTCCTACATCAACTTTTGCGAGATATTACCTCGGTTCAAAACGGAACCGAGGCAAAAAATCATTTGAAAAATAAAATTAAAAAAAGCAAAAATCCTTATGCTTCGGTGACTTTTGAACCGAGGCAAAATCCTACTTTTTTTTACCTCGGTTCACAACTGAGGCAAAAAGTCTACTCCTTTTTGCCTCGCTTGTATATGCCTCGATTCTGGAACCGCTATCTATGGGCGAAAATAACCGTTGTTGTTTCTCTTGCTTGCACTAGTGAAGTATGCATGAGTTATCTTTATTATCATATCATTTTGAAAGAAAGGTCAAATTCATGTTACCTATTTGTGTTTGAAAGACATAGAAGTCTATGTTTGAGGCTATAGAAGTGTATATCCTTTTAAAAGTTTATTGACTTACATGATGCGAAACCTAACCTACTAACTAAACTTCTTTAATGGAAGGATGATCAAGTTTTATAGTGGTAACCATTAAGATGTCACAAGTTATTTTCATAATTATTTTTGAGTGGATATTCTTCGCATTTATGAAGGGTAGTTTCCTACAAATTCATTCATAAAATAGAGGACCACCTACATTTCAATAATGTTGATGGTATCTAATTTAGACCATTTATATTTTTTATTCACCTCTTTTTGACGGTATATAATTTAACAAAACTAAATTTCTTTCTCTTATAAACAATCCTATCTCCCCCGTATAATTATTATAAAATTCAATTAAATTCTTATTATTCCGTCCAAAGAATTAAAAAGAATATTTTATTCCATTAATGAATGTCAAATAGTCAATTTAAGTATGCTATTATCATTCAAGAGCTCATGACAGAAACTAATTACCTAAGTATAATTAATTCAACTTTCTTCAGATTAATTTAGTGGAAATTTTTTTATTGCAGTTATATGAAAAAAGGATTAAATATGCTTTTAGTCTCTAAACTATTAAACCATTTTGTTTTTAGTTCCTCTTTCAAGCTCAGGTACTTTTTAGTCATTCTCCTTTAGAAAAACATAATTTTTCGTCCTCAAAAACCAACGGCGTTAAAAAGGAGCTGAGCTGGCTAACAGTGGAGTGTCACGTCATCTTTTTTTCTCACACTGAGTCAATCTGACCCTCACCGTTCGGTTTCCATCATCATTCAGTCACCAGCACCGTTTGGTCACCATCACCATTCAGTCATCATAACCATTCGGCCACCACCAATACCGTTCGATCACCACCAATACCATTCGGTCATTCAATCATAATAATCATTCGGCCATTACCAATACCGTTCGGTCATTAACAATACTGTTCGGTCATCACCAATATCGTTTGGTCATTCAGTCATTATAATCATTCGGCCTTACCAATGTTGTTCGGCCATTAACAATACCATTTGACATTACCGTACGGTAAGGAACAAATTGACTCAGTGTTAGAAAAAAATATGACGTGACACTCCATCCTTAGTGAGCCCAGCTTCTTTTTAACGCTGTTGGTTTTTTAGGACGAAAAATTATGGTTTCCTTAAGGTGAAGAACCAAAAAATACCTTAATTTGAAAAATAGACTAAAAACAAAATCGCTGGATAGTTTAAGGACTAAAAACATGTTTAACCCTAAAAAAAATTATAAAAGTGTATTAAAGTATTCTAAAATTCCATTAAACATCTTTATTAGTACTTAATTTTATAAATTCTGCAAAACATAAACCCAATCCATAAAAATGATGGATCCTGATTGGTACCCAGACCAAAAAACATAGATACCAAACTATATGTTACAGAGGTCACCGGAAACCGGCGTTTCCCGTTCACCTGCCAATTCAATAAGCAGAGGGCGCAGTTTATCTTTCCAAAACTTCGCGCCAGATTCCCCTCCCTTCTCACTTCTCGTCATTTCAACCACTACAAGCTCTTCCGTTAACCGGTAAACTACTACGAGACCTATCGAATTACCGTCCTGCCCTTCCAAATTCGCTCCACCACCGTTTCTCTCCCTCTTTACCACCACCTTCCCCTCCTCCGCTGCCGCCTCCACTCTCTCTATAATATTCTCTGGTAACGCGGCGGAAACAACCCGTTCCACGGAATCCGACCCGTTCGGATCCTCGAAAAGACCCGACATGTCCAAACCTGTCGAAAAAGAAATTAAGTCGAACGCGTTCAGCGACTTGAACCCGGTTCCTCTATCCCCGCATACGCATTCACTCTCCTTGACCCGAACCGGTTCGTACTGGTCCTCACCCGCGTTGAACCACGTATCTTGGTAGATCTCATCAATGGTAATCCTGGTTTCGGGATCTGTGTCAAGCAAGCGTGATAAGAGGTACCTCAGATCACTGGACATCCACCTAGGGAACCGGAATTGACCGCGGTAAATCTTTCTGAATAAAACGGTGACGTTGCAATCATTGAATGGTAAATAACCTGCGGTGAGCGCAAACAAAACGACGCCACACGACCACAGATCCACTTTCGCACCATCATAGCCTCTCTTCAACAGAATCTCGGGTGCCACGTAGGTAGGGGTTCCACAAATAGTGTGTAACAACCCGTCGGGTCGGATCTGACCCGTGACTGCACTCAACCCGAAATCGGAGACTTTCAAATTCCCGTTCTCGTCGAGCAGCAAATTATCGAGCTTGAGGTCGCGGTGGAACACGCCGAGCGAGTGGCAGTGTTTCAAGGCGGAGATGAGTTGCCGGAAGTAAAACCTGGCGTCCTCCTCTTCGAGGCGCCCCTTTCTGGCTACCGCGTGGAAGAGTTCGCCGCCGGCGGCAAACTCCATGACGAAGTAGATTTTGGTCTTCGTCGCGAGTACTTCGAAGAGGTCAATGATGTTGGAGTGGTGGAGGCGGCGCATGATAGAGATCTCGCGTTCGACGTTGGCAGCAAAACCTCCGTTTAAGACCTTGCTTTTGCTGACGGCCTTCACCGCCACGCTCTGGCGCGTGTCGGCGGTTGTGGCGTGGTACACCTTGCCGAACGCGCCGACTCCCAGTAACCTCTTCAACTCGTACTTCCCGAACAAAACGACGGCAGATGGCACGTCGTCGTTGGTGGTTGTTAGTTGGGTCGCCAGGGTGTCGTTCTGCGGCTCTCTCATGGTTGGAGTAACTAACTAACGAACTGAGTGAACCTGAGAGAATTTAAAGCGAAGTTGTTTTTCCTGGACGAAGGTTTGGGGTTGGGGTTGGGGTTGCTGCAATGGTGGTTGGTAATTGGATATTCGGGATTTTGTGAAGGAATTTGCATAAATCTTATCTAACAAGGAACTTGAAGAGCCACTAAAGGGAATGAGTGGAGTTGAAGTGTGTTCGGGACAAAGGAAAAGAGGAACAATCCATGTGTTGTTGAGAGCCTGCAGAAGAGCATGGCTATTTAAAGATGGTCACACTTTCCGTCAACAAGACAACTACTTTCCTGTCTTATTTTTAATTTCTTAAATTTATGTTTTATTAATACATGTTTTTAATGGTTCCTAGTATGTTTGAATAACTAATAATGAGTGTGATGATTCGTATAAATAAAGCAGGGATAAGAAAGTGCGTTATAAGGAAGAATGATCCTATAGTTTGAAAAAACTCAGTGCTTATGTTAGCCAAACAATGTTTAATGATGTAAAGGGAGTGCGAGACAGGGCGTGATGACTCGAGAAAATTATGAAACCTCAATGGCCGCATAAGCGATTAGTATAGACAAGACAGGTATGTAATTTGGATTTTGTGTGTTTGTGTTTTTTAAATACACTTATATACATTAATTTTTATGTTATAAAATATATTTTAAAAAATCATTTCATTAAAATCAGTATATATTTTCAAGATGAAAACACAAAAGAAATAATATTAATTAAAATATCTATACTCGTAGGTATCTTACGGTAGTACCACGCTATCACTTCCATGTGCCGAAGATCTTACGATAGTCGTACGATGGCGAAAATGTAGACGATGAACACGTTTTTATTTCTGTTACTGTAACACTCTCATGCATATCTGATTTTATTGAGTGGCTGAGGTGATATTCGGATGGATTATGTTTACGATGTGAATGTCGAGGTGATATTCAGATCTGAGTAAAAGTATTTACATTGTAATGTTAGGTTTTTAACATTTGAGTTCTTATGTTTTCTTTCAAAATGTAAAACCTATGTCATACTAAAAGAAGTAATCATAACTGAGAACTCATTTAAACATATAATTACGTTACACCTTTATTTAATCCATGCTCTGTGTTACTACATTATTATAGTATATTTTTAAATTATTTTTTTGATTGTCAAAATTATTTTCTATTATTAAAAAAATACTTTGATACTTGCAATTCGTTATAATAATGTAATAACATATATTAGTATTTCAAAGTAACAAATGTGATTAAAATCATTTATTAAGTTTTTTTTTTTTTAACTGATGGTACAGAAATGTAGTTTGTCTCCAAAATAAAATGATGTGTTAATAATGGAATGTATGGGTTAACCGACAATTTATAGGTGGACAAGCTGTAGAATCAGGATACTAATCTTTCGTCCTTCGACAGGTAAGCCTCCGTTTCAAAGAGAATAAAATAAATAGAAATATAAACAAGAAAAAAAAAAGGATGTTTGCAAAATGAAGCATATTATTTGAATGAAAAGAAATAGATTATAAAAATAATAGAAATAGACATAATTTGATTAAAAATATAAAAAAATAGAAACAAAAGTGGTTCTTATTGAAAAAAAAAACAAAAAATCATTATCTAGATTTATGGCATAATTTAGTTGATAATGGTGTTAGGTTTAATGCTGACTGAGTTAATAATAAGTTCAATATCGATTTAGTCAATAATTAGTTTTGATTTAAGAATTTTTAATCTCATACTTCCACAAAACTAATACTAAAAAGAAGAGATTGTGTGGTGTTAGACTCAAATGTTGATGGGATTGATAAATTTAATATTAATTGGATCAATACTTGGTTTTGATATAAGAACTTTTGGTTATGTTTTACGATACTAATACTAAGAAGATTGTGTAATGTTAAGTCTAAATGTTGATTGGATTAGTAAAGAAAGAGAAATTAAAATATATTTTACAATATAAATGGATGAGTTTTTAAAATACTAAATATGATAAGAATTTGAAAAGTCTGAAAACAAAGGATAAAATGAATTCTCGAATATAGGAAAAAAAGAAATCATAACTCTAAATACTTTTGAGTAATCGATCTTAATATCTATTGACCATAACAATAATGTTTTGGACAAATATGTCAGCAAAACTTTCAGCCATTTCTTTTAAAGGTGAAACATTTTCCACAGTAATCAAAACAAATTATTTTATCGTTTTCTCATCACTAAAAATAACAATTTCAAAATGAAGAAAATTGATATACAATACCACAGTCATACTAGTAAGTGTTATTATCCAATTATATTTCGAGTGTCCCTTGATAATGATTTTGTCTGTTAAAAAAAGTCAAATATTTTTTAATGAACTAATCACTTATTATTATTATTATTTTTAACATATTTTGGTAAAAAATTTTAAAAAAAGAAAAAAAGAGAAAAGTATTTTATTTTTTAGAAATAAAATAAAAATATTGTATAAGATATTTTTGAAGAAACATGTGAAGATGGTTTGCTTTTAATATTTGTTGAATGAAATTATTCTCAAAATTTCTTAGACTTTCATGGTATTCCTTTTTTTGTCTCTATTTTAAGAAAAAAAGTGTCGAACAAAAATAAATATCGTTGACAATTACCTTTTTAGCACAAAACAATGAAGATACCTATATATATATATATATATACCTATATATATATATATATATATATATATATATATATATATATATATATATATAGTATATGTATATGTATATGTGTGTGTAAAGCAAAATGATAAAATAATGTATTTTCTTAATCAAATTGTAATATAGTTCTAATTAAGAATTAGTGCATGATATCTAGGGGAATGTAATATTTTATTGGGATTAATATATGCAGCTCCAAAAACTTACGCAAAGTCATAAACTACTGATGTATTCGACAGAACAAAATTTTCACGTAACATTTTCCAATCATTTTTTATAACACACACTCTTCTTCTTTTCTTTATTTCTCTCTCCATATCTTTATATAATTAATAATTAATTTTAGTCAAACTAACAATAGTATTCTATATTTTTCTTCCTTGTGTAATATTTATAAGTACCATAATATTTTAATAACTTTTTTGACAATGTCACTGTTTTATTGGTTTGTATATTTAAAATATGTCAATTATAAACTATCACGTAAGTTATTGTAGAAAAATTATAAAAAAAAGTTGTTAAAGAGAAAATTTCCTATTTATAAACTATCTACTTCCTTAACTATCCCCAAAAAATCTCTCTACGATTTGAATATTCTTTGCATTTTTTTTTCTATTTTTATGGAATCACTATTTCTGTCAGACCTCATTTAAAACGCACTCCAAAACCCTTTTTAATGGAAGCCAAGTGTCGAGACAAGAGTTAGAATTTCAGAGAATGGAAAACAGGTGGCTGCAAGGAATTGGGCGTTCGATTTTAGCTGGTAGAAGCAAAATCTAAGTTTCAAAAATTCACACTATTCTTTGCATGCAATCATTCTCCTCTCTGATTTCTGAAACTCCATTTTCTCCTCCTTCTCACTACATCTTCTTATCTTCTCTCTAAGAAAACTCGCCCTTTCTCTTCTCTGATCATCATTTAAAGACCGTAGAAGTACTTCCGGCGTCCAGGGCTTCCGTTTAAACCGATTGGTTTTTGATTTTGAACTGATGAGTCTCTTTTCACTAGTACGTTCGGTTACGACTTGCATGCAACTCCTTGGTTCTGGTTGTTTGAGTGGGTGGTAGTAGTCTTAGTGTTTCTGGTTTTTCTCTGTAGTTCAGTATTCTTAACAACATGATCGTTGAACGTTAGCTCTGTGGTAGAGAGAAGTTTTATTCTAGTTCGTTTGAGCGTTCGTCTACGTATCGAGGTAAGAGAAGCTTATTTAATTTAGTTTGTATGATTATGTGATGTATGCACGTTCGTTGGGTTGATTGAATAGATATGTTGTTTGATGATTGAGATGTTTGAACTATATGAAGTATGAAAAATTGACTATATTTTGAATGTGTAAAGTGATGAAGTATACATTAAGAAATGAAATTGATTACATATATATAAATTATGAATAGGAAATTCCCCTAAGATAGTGTATGACCGTTACTGAATAGTTTTCGACCGTTCGGTTTTCTGAGTGAACTTAGTTAGAATTGGATTCTTTCATTTGGGAAGAATCCTCTTCGAGTACGAGCGTTGGCATTTTGAAATACTGTGCTTGAGCGTTCGGCCAAGCATGGTTCTTTCGTAATATCCTGTTATGAACTGAAATATGTCTATATATATATATATATTTGAAAGTTGTATATTTTAGTTATTCTTAAATACTAATCAAATAGTATCTTAGATATTTATCAAACCTCTTTTATATAAGACTTGTAGCACCTGGTCTTATACCAAGTGTTCTTCCTAAACCATTATTTGGTCTTACGCTAGGAACTCGTTCTATATCCTTAAAAACTAAATTTCCTAATACAAGCGTTCGTTCAAACCACTAGGGTTCGCTCACTATAGTGTTCAGCCTTTGACTGGCAATTGTATTTCTTGATATTAGATCTAAATAACCTAAGTGTCCATAAGTGTTCGGTCTCTTCATGGAAACCCCCATACGTATTATTCTTTGAATATCTTGTAGTGTCTATGTCCATTGGTTCCGGTCGAGTGCCTTAGTGCGGAGTATGGTCTTTTTGATGTTTAGTTGGAGTTCGTAAGAGTTAATTCATCTAATTGGCTCATTTCGAAATTTACGTTCGTTCTACTCGTTTCTCATAATGTGCGATTATACTCAGTTTCTTTCCCAAACCGATAGTAAACTTCTTGTTCTAAATCCATTCTGGAACTAGAGATCTCTTGGTCTAGTTCTAAGTGTTCAGTCTCGTTCTGAGTTCGGGTTGAACGTTCGTCATTTGACATTTTATGAACCGTTGTACGAAGTGATTAAATGAAATATTATTAATGAAAGATGAAGAAAATATGATATGGAAAGGTTGTGGTTTATGGACGAGCATTCTGGAGAGGAATGACTCATGAATGAATTTGGAATTTGTAAAAGTATGACTGTGGGCATGCTAAGCTAGCTGTTCATCCTGATGTTCCGTGGGTACTCGTCTTCACGTAGAGGAGGGTAGGTCATGTGTGGGAACGACAGGAAGTCCTAGTCCTGAGGGGTACTTTGGACAGATAGGGCCAACCTTGGGTGGCAATTGATGAGAGTATTCTAGTTACTGCATCACCCGGGTGCACGAACGCCTATAGCTACGCAGATTTCATACAGTCCGGACAGTCAGTCTAGTGATAGGCTTTGTATGATACTTATGATGAAATTTATCTTGTGTGTTGGATTGTTTGAAATGTATGTGTATGTATGAATTAAATTATATAAGCTTACCCTGTGTTTTCCTTGTGTTGTCTGGTTTTGTACGTCCGTCCTTGTCGTTGCAATGATCATCCGTGTGGACGTGAGCATAAGGGGACGCGCTGTTGGAGGATATGCTGGAAGAAGAAAATTTGATAGAAGTGGAAGTGAAAGCCGAACTGTAGGAACGTTCGATTAATAGATAGTAGTTTTATTGTGAGGTGATCGTTCGGTCACCTCCTCTTTTGATTTTATCTGACCGATCGGTAAGATCTTTTGTAAACCGTTCGGTCATGTTTTCCCCTATCATGTACAGTTTAATTAGAAACCTTTATGTAAGGTCGTTCGGCCATAAATATACGTTGATTAGCGTAAGACTAAACTGATATATTATTAAATATAATTATTTCTATTATATGGTTTACTATTGTATTTTTGGAATGTTACACTTTCACTTCTCAACGATTAAAATGGTATAACTCCTATAGTTATACTTGCATATCCTAGTCTTGAGTCTGAAATTTAATTTTTTACTTTCATCTTTCACCTCATACATTTTATGCGCAATAAAATGGTCTAAATATATGTAATTTAACAAGTTTCCATGTAATTGCTTATGTTAAATAACAACATGAATTTATGTGGTGACGTCTATATACTTAAAATGATTTTGTGTCACTTATTTTAATTTTAGTATACCTATTATGAATGAAGATAATTTCAACCACATTCAATTATCTCACATCTTTTAGTAATTAAAGTCTAAAACATTTTAAATATATTTTTTCTTTTATTTTTTGAGACATTTTTAAGAATAAAACTACAACGAACAAAACTATAAAGCAAATAATATTTCGAGGTGAAAAAGATATGATAATTAGACATATCATAATTATATGAAAAACATACTAGTCATAATAAATAAATATGTAAATGAAAAATCTGTGAAGAAAATGATACAGCACATTAAATATTAAATGAAGCGATGCAATTTTGTTAGAGATAAGTGAGAGTGGTCCTTTGGTTGTAGGATTAACCCTAATGGTTATTGGTCCCCATTCGTAGAGCAAGCTCCTCACATGTCAGGCATCGAAAATTCCAGGAATTAGTGTACTAGAACAAAACAAACGGAGCCTTCACGTGCTTTCAGACCTCAAGTCATTGTAATGCATAAATCCAAACAGAGTTTGTGTTCATTTTTCCTACACCACAAATTAATTACACTGATTCAATTCATTACTCAATAAGTATATATTTTTTTCTAATTTTGATATTTAATTTGTAATGTACGTTAGTTTTACTTATAAATGACCACATTAATTTTCACAATAAAAAATTTCAAAAACTCGTGACTGAATTAATTTCTGTAATTATAATGAGGTAAAAATTGAGGAAACAAGCATTAACGTGGTCTAGATAAATAATCATTAAGGAATTTAGTAAAGCATTTTATTTTCCTGAAGAAAGATTTTATTAAGGTAAAAGAAAAGGATAAATAACAAAAACAAGAAATTTTATTTTTAAAATGAAGACTCTTTTACATGGTCGATTTCTTACACTACTGAAAACAATGTGTTTCCTTTCGATCTTTTTAGGTATCCTGTGGCCCTGCTATATTTGAAACGGACAAAGCTTAGCATTTGTGATGACGAAAACGACAATAATAATAATTATAATAATAATAATTATAATAATAATAATAACAATACTGTTATTCTTATTCACATGCAATCGCTGTACTTTTCCATGTTATATGGTTAAAGGTTTGAAATATAACCAGCAACGCCATTTTTTTTTCATATAACATAAAAGTTTGAACTATGTAGGACATTATTTTTTATTTGTTCTATATTTATGCCACACCATTTCGAATTTCGAATTTTAAGCAGATAAAGGCTTGATGTGTGTGTGTGTGCGTGTAGGAGATTTAATTAATGAAATAGTCATCACAAGGTTTTAAGAGGTTTATTCTAATAAATTTCATCCTTTATCTAATATATATATCCTTCATTATAAACAAATAAAATGTAGCATTAAACTTATTTTTCACAGACAAGAACGTATTGTTAAATTTTGTCGACGAACAGTGTCTCATATAAATATTAGATCATTCATGGATGTGTAAACGTTTTGACTATAAATATATTTTTACTTACATTCATGCTACAATAAAATTATGCAATAAATTAAATTTTAATTAGGTTAGTGTCTCACCCAACCTTAGTGTGTTAATACGTCAGCCACCTAATGTACAAAACATCTTTTCTTAATGTTTTTTGTTTGTTTTTGTTTTTCACTTTGTCTAAGTGTTTGTCATGCAGCACAGCACGACAAATGTAGTGAGATTAGCATTGTTATTTGGATAATAAGTTAAAATGGAAGTTTAAAGGAAGTTTTAATTTTGACTTAGAAGATGTCCCAATCTACTAACGAATAGCCTCTTTCTCAAAGGGTCATTTTGTTAGAGCATACGTCACAAATTGAATCTTAGATCCCTAATACTTACTTCTATTGATATTTAACATTTTACCAAATGAATTATAAGAATAGGAGATTTCTTTTTTCATACAATAGAAATAATTTCTTATTAGATTTTCGAAAATTTTATATTAAATTAATTTTATTTATAAAAATAATTTTATTTTTTTAGGTTAAATAGACTTCTTAGTTCTATTACTACGGTTGCTTTTAAATTTAATTTCATTATTTTGAACATTCTTAATTTGAGTATATTTGTTAAAAAATATTAGTCAATATTTTTTCTTAACAAATGGATTATAACATCCTACAATAATAATACGTGAAAGTTGATGACTTATTAAAAAACAGTGACACATCATCTCCTCAATTTTGATGGTCCAACTCTTTATAACTACTAATCAATAAATTAAAATTGATGAAATATATATTATAAATTTTATTAAAAATTTTAAAAATCGTAAGAATCTATTTTAGTAGTGTGATTTCTAGTGTTTAGGATTGAATTTCTATTCTTTAATATTATATAACACTTCATATTATTATCTATCATTTTGTACAATGTCATCATGTTAAATAATATTTTTATAGCACTTGATAAACTCAAACTGTTTATAAATTAACATCTAAAACATAAAAATAATGTATCATATGATGATATTTGAAGACAAAAATACATACATATCGGCTTTTTAAGCAAGCTTATTGACAAAAATACATACATAAAGTTGATATACTTAACACTAAAAATAGAGAGAATTATTAATGAGTAGTTATCTTGTAGAATATTCCAAGTGAAGGGAGTGCAACAATTAGCATAGATTCCTTTTGCTTTCATTATCTTCATTAATTAATAGTTGAAAGAAGAAAGGAAAGAAAGAAGTGCACGAAAATGAAGAAATGATCCATTCCACGTAGCAGAACAGAACCCTTCTCTTCCCTCTATGGCCAATGTCCAAGAGAAGCTGAAAACCGTTCAAACCAAGTTTTCTATTTTCATAATATTATATTATTAATTTTCCAGAATCCAGGTATCTGATGACATGAATGTTGTCTTTGTCTTATGCACACTACATCACTACTCTACGACCTGACTATAACATTCAACAACATTAATTTATACCTCATAATTATAAACCCTCACAAAATAATGCATTTAATAACCCTTAGTATTATTAGCTCATGTGTGGGTTGGAAAACTTATTTATTCTATATAAGTCTTATACCTCCTAACAAAACCTCCTCTCTCTTTCATTGTATTTGTTTAAAAATCCAATTTGAATTTTTACTTAAAAGATACTAGTCTATGCTATTCGGACTAATTACATATTGAGTAATGTTTATGAATATGATTAATAACATTTTAATTCTTTTCATAAGTTTAAAAACTTTTAATTACATTTTTAATAAATACTCAATATAGTCACATCAGCTACTAAATCGCAATATCGGTTGTTTAATAAAAAAATAATAATTAAACAACATAGTTCAATTAAAAAATATAAATTATTTGAGCATTCAATAAATCGATTTTTTTTATCAAAATCTTAAAACTTAAATAAACCTTATCAATGCTTATAATATCACACACACACACACAATATATATAGTGTTTTCAAATATCGAAAAAATGTAACATTTATACAACTATAGGTAAATGAGTAATTAAATTAATAAAATAATTTCTACTCAGGTACAAAAACAGAAAATATTACATATCAATAAAAGTTTAAAATTTTTGTACAAACTAAATATTTGTTATTTTTAATTCTTAAGTTGAACTTTTAAAAATTTAAAGAGTTTTCGAAAAAACAACAAGACAAAATTGAAGTAAAAAGAAAGTCACTAAAACTTGTAGAACTGTATTTTATTATGATTTTTTAATATTTATTGATTTTTTTTATTTAAACATGATTAATTTTTTTTTCTTCTATATCATTAGGAGTCAGTTAACATTCACCAACAAAATATATATATATATATATATATATATATATATATATATATGACATTTATTAATTATATATATATATATATATATATAATTAATAAATGTCATCTTAAATAATTTTAATAGGCATTAACCGGCAATAATATCAAATGATGTTAATTAAATTATTTATTGAAGTTGTTACAAAAATTATTAGACTTTAAAAAAAATAATTAAAATATGAATATTTCTATACTATTAAATATTGTTTATTATTAAGTGATATATTTATTTTGTAATAATTAAATATTGTTTATTATTTAATCATATTATATTATCTAATAAATATAAAAAATAAGTTAAATTTGATATATTTGAATGTCAATAGTTAAGAATAGACCGTCTTTTATAGAGATTTTATTATTTTATTGTTAAAAAAATTGAACTTATAAAATATAAAAGATAAAATACAAAAAAATAAGTTAATTGAGTTTTATTTTATAAAAATTATTATTTCCATAAAAGTTATCATATTTTTTTGACAAATTCTCTAAGATTTTTATCATTTGTCTAAAGATCACGGTGTACTATAAGAATTTTGCCATAGAGAACTATAATCTTGAGTCAATTTTTAAATTAATGCAAAAGAAGTTTTTAATGTCTATTATTGTTGACGTCATAATAGAAGATGTAAAATTATTATTTATTGTCTTTTAATAATCGGTATTGCATTTATATATAGTAGACGTTAATTAATGTTTGTTATAGGTTTATTGGTTAATTTGTGGCGTTTTTTCTTTTAAAAAAATTGTCAACAATTTTCTTTATTGAAATTATGAAAAATTAATATATAAATTAATAATATATTATAACAATTTTCATGATTTTCTAAATAGTATGAGTATCTCAAATATAAGTGTAAAATATTGAAAAATTGGTAAAAGATACTCAAAAAATAAAAAAATATACATTAACTGATGAATTTTTTAAAGTTTAAGAACTTTAGTCTCTTCAAAAATCTACCAGCACATTCATCACTTTATTTTCAATACTTTTTATTTTTGAAGTTTCTTCTTTTTAGGTCTATAGCAAATGTTACGACTATTTAGAGATTTTTACCACAAAATCTCCACAGCTCTAAATATATGACCAATATCTTAGATTTGAATACTTACATTCAAATACAACCTAATAGAAGTCCCCACAAAAATAATTTGATTCAAAAATCATTTTTTACCTATTTTTAGTTAATTTTCAAAATCAAAGTTAGTCCATAAATGTAAAAATGCTACCTTTAGAGTACACAACAATAGTTAAATACCAACCTTAATTCAAAATGCAATCGAGAGAATGGAAGTTTGATCCCTAACAAGCACCACAATGCCAAGATTGAGTAAATGAGTTGAAAATATCCTCCTAAGAGTTTGGTGTCATTGCTACTACACTTTCGTGGTAGGTTTCTGATAAATGCCCAATATGAATTAATTTTGAGATGAATCTGACACTTATCTTACTTTTATTTTGTTAAAATTTTTGTGTAAATCACCTTAGTTTAGCTAGTTTTGCAGTTTTAATATCAAAAGAGAGTTAAATTGAAAAAAATAAAGAAAATGGTTGAAATTCAAGCAATTCTAGAAAAAAACTAACATTGGTTCAGTTGAGTGGCAAAGTTGAGGCTTGAGCCACACAAACAAACAGATTGCAAAGGGAAACCTTAAACACTAAACCCGAGGCTAAACAATGAAGACTCCTTCTCAAAGAAGTTATCTTGGGATGAATCATCAAAGCATGAGGCTTAAGCCACAAGAGTAAACCCAATTAGGGAGGAAACCTTTGTAGCTGGAGCCACAAGTGTATTAATTCCTGAGAACTATCCTAGACAATTTATAAAAATAGAGTTGTACCCCTATTTTGAGACACTTTTTGGAGAGGTTCTTTTGAGAGGTTTTGAGAGAGTTTCTTAGACAATTTTCTTTGTTTTTAAACATTATTAAAGTTTATAAGAGAGGATGGTTCTTCAAGATATTGTATTGTTCTCACCTATTATGAAGAGTTAAATCTCTCTATGTGTTGAAACAAAGATGTAACCTTTTGGAACTCTCTTTTATTGGTATTGTTTTATTTATTGAGGTATGGTTTTATTTCGCTAGCTTGGGATTGAGTGAGAGTTGGTTTCGAATTGTGGTTCAACTAATTCTCCTCATGCTTTTAGATGCAAGGAATATATCTAAGAGTCTAGCTAGTTATAGAGTTTTGATCTTAATGCAAGTTATTCATTCAAGCAGTCAATTAGAAATCATATTAAAGTTTGATGATCTTAGGCTCTAGGTGTCATAAATGGACTTAGAGTTACATTTAAAGAGACCCATGATATGATTAATTACATCTTTATAAATAATAACTGAACCATTACAAAAGAGGTACAAAGTGGTGAAATATAGCTTCAACACATCTTTATTATCCTGAAGTTGTCCTTTTTAACTAAATTGTTTTAGTAAGTTGTTACTCTTTTAAATCAACTTTATTTCTTTGCATCAAATATATTTTCACACTTCTCGTGCACCTTTTATACTATTTCATTCAAGTCAAACTAGTTTAAAACTTTGTGTATTTATTCAAATTCCTGTGTATATGACACATGTTGTACTACAAACTACCCAATATACATGTTGGAAAAATTGATTGCTTTAGAACATCAACAATTTCGCACAAACAAGAAAGAAAAAGTGAGGAGGTAGGTGTTGCTTCTAAAATATTAAAAAGCATATTGACGTTAGACCTTCTCACAACAAAAAATAAATTGGAAATTGACATTGGACCTAGGGTAGTTCGATGTATTTTTGGCCTTAAAGTCGATGTCAATTTCCAATTTAATGTTTGTTGTGAGGGGGTTCAATGTCAATTTTGATGAAATATTTACAAATATGTCACTACGCATTTTTTGCATTGAATTTTGGTTCATGCGATGTGAAATTGATGATGTTATAAGCCCCTTTTTGCACTAGTGTTAAAAGTTTTGTATGCATTTACTATAGGGTCTAAAAAATGTTCAAAATGAATTTTTGTTTGATTAAGATGGCTAGGATGTAGTGATAAGTGTGAAATATACTTATTATTCATGCTTATTAATCTCAAAGTTGTATTTATTCATGAGTTATGTGTTTTTCTCATAGAAAAATGTAATAGTGTTTAGGTAAGTTGTGTTAGGTTATTGTACAGGAAAATGAAGCATCATGAAGAATCTATTAGGATCTTCTCGCTAAGTCACAATTGATTCGCTTAGCTAGAAGAAGGACATTTTCTTAAAGTAGAGTGTCTCGCTCAATGAGTGAGATTAGTTAACAAAGAAACAATTGAGCTTTTGCTCAGCGATGTATATCTGCTTGCTTAACAAATTGTGTAATTTTGAGAGTGGTTATTTAGTCGACAAAGAAAGAAATGAAGGGAGTTATGGTTAGAAAAAGAAGAAGAAACTCAAGGAATTTGACAAAGGCTACTTCGAGGGATCAAAACGTCGTTCTTCACCGAATTTCATCAAACTTGTATGTTCATATGCTCTTTTTTGAATTTACTGTCATTGTATGCAAATATAATGTTATTTGAATGTCTCTTATTATTGGAAAGTAAGTTTGAAAGTGAGCATAAATATAAGAACTAAGAGGATTGGTCCTAGGAATGCTATCAATTCTTCTAGGTCATTCTTATACATTTGATTCTACTGCAAATTATATGTTAAATAAACTAAGAAATTAGTAATTTAACATATATATTTAGAAATCGATCTTAAGAAATTAAACTGAGTATACCTTGATATGAATGTTTGAATGAAATAATGATATATTGTATAGAGTTTTATCTTCATGTGATTCATGAAACCTAATTCTAATGAAGTTCCATCTTAAATTTCAACCGTAATTTTTAAAATTCTAGTTATTACAATCTAATTCCATAATTATGAATTCAATTATCGTTTTATCTAAGTTGAACTTGATAAACAAATAATATTAGACAAACAAGACACAAATCCCTTGGAGAAATGATACTTGAAACTTCCATTTACTACGTCTAACGATTTGGTACATTTTCCAAAAAGTTAACATGTACTCATTAAAAGGTTCAATAAAAGATTATTTTAGTTTAAATATATTATTGTGCCTTGAGAAAACATTGGATACACTCATTTAAAAACTAATTTGAATAATTGATATCTTTGTTGAGGTTTGTCAGTTTTGCACGCTCACTAAATGAGTGAGTCATTCAGATAGGGAAAGTAAAAAATTTGAAATCCAAAGAGCTTAGGTCATTCTACTAGTTGGGTGGGCCTTAATATTTGAGTTGTCAGGCAAGTCAATCTCTCACTAAGCAAAAATAGTTTTTAAAAAAATCAGAGACCTAATGGTGGTCGAGTCATTAGGTGAGTTTGGTCTCATTAGGTGAATTTATTTGATTTTCACTCCAATACTTGGTTGTTGGATATGTTAAATAAGGAATTCTAAACTATTGAGCTCATATAAATGAAGATGTTTAAGTGATAAGATTCAATAGAGATTTCTATAACTTGGATCGATATGAAAGAAAACCATTTCAAGCAAGATATATAGATTTTACCTTATCATATGTAGAGGACTTATGTCTTGAGATATGTAACGCTATGTAAACATGAAGTAGTATGTCATGTGTAAAATCTCTTAGTCCATTTTAACACATAATTTAATGGTATTGTGCATTTAATAGACTATGGTTTCCATTTGTTATGGTCATAATTGCATATTGGATGGCTTTGTTTTGTTAGATTGTAGGTTTTATTTATTATGGTGGTAATTAGAAAAAACATATAATCTTACAAGTATTATAGAAAATTGAGATTTGTTGAGAATATATATATATATAATATGAGCTATTTAATAGGACATTACAATGAAAATTATAAAATTGTCTCGTTAACAAACTAAAAGTATTGTATTTTATTTAATATTACTAAGAGAACCTTATAATGGTTAACAAATTAAAAGTGTTTCTACAAGAGTTTTATTGATATTATTAATACAACCTTATGTAATAGTTTTATAGTTTAAGCATGTTGGTGAAAGCGAAAATGTGCTTAAATTTTTGTAAAATTATGAATTTGAGTTTTATTGATAAATTAAATTATTAGACAGAAATATCTTGCTGAAGATGATTAATCAATATTTTAAATAACAAATAATCATCAACAAAGCAAATAAATATGGTCCTTGCACTTATAACATGGTTTGGAAAACATCAATTTTCATGTCTTAGTTTCCTTATTTTAATATTAAAAAATTGAAATTGCATATGATGTTATATATTATAACATGGTTAGGAAAACATCAACTTTCATATATGTCTTTTAGTTTCCTTATTTTAATATTAAAAATTAAAATTGCACATGATATTATATATTATCATTCTTATTGTTAGATATTATTTTCATTTCTTTTTTATTATATATTTTACTTAAAATAAGGTGGGGGCGTACATTATTAAAATGAGTTCTTCTCTGCTGTTATATGTTACATGTCATGCTTGAAGAACTTGCCCTACTTTGTGCTATTTTATAATATTTTTAAACACTAAGTAATATAATAGTTAATTTAACTCAAAAGTGAACAATACATAACTGATTTAAAACACAAGTTCATAGCGACAAAAAAAAAAAGAATAAACAATTGCAATGGGAAATAATACGGCAGACACTGCTGTTTTCAAAATTGGAAAGTTGAGAAGTTGAAAATCACAAATTTATTATTTTAGATTCAAATCATATGAAATTGGAACCTTACATCACATCAGGATTATAAATAACAATTGGTTCTGATTTTTTGTGGTGATGGTTTTGTTAATATAATATTATTAGTTTATTCATTGTTTTGTGAAAGCAACAATTTCTCTTTCATGTTATTGAGTATTTAGATTTGGGTCATCTCCTTCATAAATTTTAACCATTGGTCACTATCCGACATGGATTCAATGGTGTAGAAAGAAATACCAAGTGATAGATTTGGATCCTTTTAATCATTTTTAACCATTCATTTTTTATTATTATGTAACTGAGTCACACCTTTCTAGACTTTCTGGTGGTTCACATGTCACTGTCCATTTATTTTTGTATCTATTCATTTCTCATTTTTATATCTTTTATTCTTTTAGAATTTTATATATATAAATAAATAAAAAGTCGTACCCAGTAATTAATAAACATTTCAGTCTTCACAGACAACAAAATAATTCACATTTTCAGCCAATACCTTTGAAGACATTTAAAGGATTGTTCTCATAATTGACTCAAGCCAGAAAAAAACCACTTTCAATTATTATATTTGGGATCACTATTCCACACTAGACCATTTTTCACAAAATAAAAAGCAGTCAAACATAATTTCTTCTTCCACCCCTTGTTTTTCTTCTGCACTCCATAGTTTTCAAAATTCCAATTATATATTGTTTGAAATTGGAGTTTTCAATTATGTAATCCATAAATATGTTAAATTGTAGTATTTATAATACAAATTTAAAATTCAATCCAAAATTAAAATTGTATTTTAGATTGTATAATCTATAATACTATTTATATTTATAATTGTTTAATCTATAATTTAAATTTAAAAATTAATCTAAAATATAAATTTAATTTTGAATTGTATAATTCAAATATAAAATTAAATTTTAGATTATATAACTCGTACGTAAAATTATATTTTAGATGGTATAATTATAATATAGAATTACATAATTAATCCAAAATATATACTACATTATGAATTATATCATTCACAACGAAAAATATATTTTAAATTATATAATATGTATTATAGACGAATTGGTGCACATATTATTCTTTTTAATTTGATTCAATTAGGATATTCATATTAGATCCGTACCCTATCATTAAAGATATGTTAGGTATTAGTTTGTGATTTTTTATTATTTTTACTTTGTTTAATTTAATTTAAGTTTCATTCAAGTATGGTGTCATGTGGTATTATTACTATGAGGTAGTAATAACAATGTGAGTGTTAACACCACGTATTAATTTTAAATGTCATTATTTAATATTCAATTGAGTCTTTATATTTATTTTTGGATTAAATATGTTTTCGTTTCTTAAGTATCACACGATTTTGATTTTAGTCTCTACTCGAAATTTTAATAGTTTTTAATTCTCATAGTTTTGAAATTCTTACTATTAGTCCTTAAAATTGGACGGCGTTAATTTTTAGTAGACATGACAAACGGCGAGCCACGTTTTATGTTAGTTGCTCTCTTCACTCTCTGCCACATTGGTCGTTTAAGTTTTGTAATGAGATTAAGTATGTTAAGTTTGCATTTGGTTGAAGATCTGCAAAATCCGGACGATCCGCTTTCACCTGAGGAAGTTTCTAGAATTGATGACGAGGGTGACGCGGATTGCAGCAAAGAGGACTCCGAAGAATCTGCGCCTCCTTCTGATGCTGCCGATTACAACAACGAGGATGAGAAATTGGAGATGGTTTGTCCAGTTTGCCGCGAATTTAACGTTGCACGCCGGAACGCAAAATCTCCGACAGGCGGTCCAACTAAGACTGCCTCGGTGCCGGAAGCTCCACCCTGGAGTACTTGATTTCCTCAATGGTGGGCCGAATCTCGCGCACGTAGGTGATTAGTTGCTCTGTACTGGACTTGCAGCGTAGAGCCTTTCAGGAAATTGTGATGAGCATTTTCCAGAGATCGGGGGCTATCTCTCCGGTGAATAGGTCCGTAAGGGCCATGGTGGTGGTGATGCTCTTCTTCTCTTCCTTTGTCTTCCTTCTTCTTCTTTCTTGGTATTAAAGAAGTCAACTAATGGTGGCTCTTACGAAATGACGGTATTCTCCTTTAGTTGTCAATCATCGTTTCTCAATCTTTAGATAGCGGAGATTTTCAAGGTAGAAGAGCAGCAGCAACAACAACCACCACAGTTGCAACAACAACAACCACCACAATTGTAGCCGTTGCCACCACAGCTGTAGCCGTTGCCACCATAAATCGAGAGCGTCTTGAAGTTCTCGCCAATCCGAGAGGAGGTGGCGGACGAGGTTTCGAATACCGTTTCTAAGTTTGAGTGGCTTTCTCGACGCCTCGAGGCGCTGAGATCCACGCGCAGAAGTGGTGAGTCATCGAAATCGGACCGAAGAGATTCCGCTGAGGAGGAGGAGGAGAAGTTGGAGATGGTGTGTCCTGTTTGCCGCGATTTTAATGCAGCCACCATAACGGCGGTGAACGCGCACATCGACGGTTGTTTGGCGCAGGCCGTTAGGGAGGAACGATGGCAGATGAGAAGGACCGTTAATTGCAAGTCCAAACCTAAGACTCCAAAGAAGCATTCGATCGTAGAGATTCTCACGGTCGCACCGCCGATCGAAGTAGGCAAAATCAAAGAGATTCAGGTTAAGGAAAACGAAGAGAAATCCGATTATCATCACAACCACAGATTAACATACTTAATCTCATTTCAAAACTTAAACAACCAACATGGCAGAGAGTGAAGAGGGCAATTGGCATAAAACGTGGCCTTGCCGTTGGCCACATCTATTAAAAGTTAACGTCGTCCAATTTTAAGGATTAATAGTAAGAGTTTCAAAACTATGAGGACTAAAAACCAACAAAGTTTCGAGTAGGGACTAAAACCAAAATCGTGTGATACTTCATGGACGAAAAATATATTTATCCCTTTATATTTTTATTTAATATAATTTAATTTTTAAAAGGAGTAATATTGTCCATTTCTATATTAAGACCAAACTTTTTATATATATAAATGTTATATTTTGTTAAAATTAATATTTTTATTAAATATTTATGAAATTGTTTTAAATTAACAAGTTTTTATTAATTAAAAATTTTATACATAAAATAGCTAAATATATTTTTTCAAAATTTTAAGGAAAAAATTCAACTCAAAAACTAAAAATTAAAAAAAAAACTAAAAAGACATTATTCTTAAGAGACATATATTAAATTGATATTAAAGAATATATAAAAATTTAGTGTTAATTATTTTTTTCCCTAAACTATTACACGTTATTTATTTTATTTTCTCTTTCAAATTTTGTTCTTTTAGAATTTTTGCTTTTTAAAACTCATGGATATAGTTTTTGTAATAGTCTGAAGATTTTATAAAGCCATTGGACCCTAATTTGACAAGTCAGGCCCATTGACCCAAGGACACTTGAACCTTGGGAGGGGCTCTTTCCTTGCAAGTCAGATTTCATTTCATAGATTCCTCTCTCTCTAGAACAGAAACCTTGCCTTAACTCAAGTGCTCTGACTTCTCTCTAGGTTTCCAGCCATTTCCACCGATTGAATCCTAATTTGGTGGTGTTTTCTTGTTCCTGGAGTCAAGAGCTACGAAACCATCCGATTGGTTTTGCGTTCCAGCAGGTAAGTAGATTTTCCCTCTTTCCCTTCACTGTTCTTGTCCTAGGTTGTACCATTTTCTGATTTCCTGTGCCCTGTGTGATTTTGTCTTTCATTCTCGGTTTATTCCGACTCAAAGAGCTAAAGTCTAGCACCTATTTGGTAACTTATAGGTTCTGTACAGTTTCGCACGGTGTAGGGGTACTATTAGAGCATCTGTGAAACCCACCAGGTGAGGGGAGCTAATTATTTTTCTCTGAATTTATTGCTTGAATCTGATTTGCAAATGTATGCATGTTGAATTTTGGACTGTCGTGCGATTTTGTACGTTATTTTGGAGTTTTAGTATATAGGATGATTTGAATTAAACTGGTGTACTCTTGTGAAACTGTGTTATAACTTTTATTGTATTGGGTGTTATAATTGAAACTGTGGATTGGTGCATGTTGTGATATGATTATTTTAATCTGTTTCGAATGAGTTGGTTGGCTGAAATTGTCTGGTTTGAGGGTTTGGGGTAAGATTCTGTAATGACATTGATATGGGTAGTAAGTAGGTATACAGACATTGTTTTAGATTACCATGAGAGGAAATAATATATATATATATATATATATATATATATATATATATATATATATATATATAAATTGGCAATTGAGGTTTAGAGCACAACAAATTAGTTTAGGTAACTTAAATAAATTAATTAAAATTGGTTGAGAGCCTTTCTTTGTTAGTAGGATAGAGGGGACTTAAAAACCTGAGTTGACACATCCCTGATCATAGAGCAGCCCTGGCCTGGTCCAGTCAGTTGTGACTAGTCATATGTGCTAGCGCTGAAGGTGAGTCTGATGCGTTCAGACATCTGAACCCTCTCCGGTGACCAATTGGGTAGCAATGTGAAGCAGAGAACAAATATTTTGTGGTAATAAAAAATTTAACAAGCAGTTTCATGATTAAGGGAACATTATAAGTTAATTAGAGATAATACGTATGATATTATATTATATTATTAATGTATAGATTATATATATATATATATATATATATGTAAATCTTAGTTTAATATTATAAATATAAATATTTATAGTAACGTAATATATATATAATATTGATAGGTAACGTTATATATATAACGCATTATAACTAATGTAATATATATAATATATATATAGGTAACATAATATATATGTCTATATATATGTATTATATTTTTATGAATCTATCAAAAAGAATAAGATGCAAGCTGTTTTCTTTCTTTTTATTTATTATTTCATTCAGTATATTAAATTTGCAGTGATAAAGTTGTTTTAGTTTTCAGAGATTATGCGTTATTATTTTTACATATAATCCATAATTTTTATCTTACTGTTTGGTATATATTATTGTTTGGTAATAACTAGAACTGTCAAGTCAGCCCCATTAACAAGATTTGGCCCTAGCCCATGTGGGTTGGGGCCAAAAAAGCCCACAGGGCCAAAAAATATCTTTTATTGAAAAAGCCCCTAGGGCTAAAAGCTCCCAAAGTCCTATGGGTCAGGGCCAGCCCATGGGCCTTTTTTTTACAAAAATTTATGTATAAAAATATGAAATCATCATATCAAATTATACCAAACAGATCACTCACACAAGGCATTATGCAGGCACCAAAGAATAAAAAATCTAGTCAAATCAATCATGCATCCTTTCTTGGTACATGGATATCACGGAGCAGCCAGTTAGTACCAAGAGAAAAACATCACCATGTTTCATCCATCAATTACTACTAAGATAAAAATAAACAATGTTCCGCTCATTGACATCTAGAGATGTTTCTTCTCCGCAAGCTTTATCAACACAACATAAGTATATCAGTATACCATGCAATAATCATGAACAGAGTAGAGTTCCAGTTCAAATACCAAATTGAGAAACCAAAAAGTTATCCAATAAGTTTGCTCTTCTACCCATGCGAGAATATGTTGGTATATTTTGAAACATACTGTCTGTTAGAACAGAGCAATATTAAAAATTAACAGATGAATTGTAGTTTAGTGAAAACAACTAATAGAAACTCAATCAATAAAGTCCCATTAAGAAGTATGTGCGTTGTAACACCACATAATATTCACATCCATGCAAGTAAGTGGTAAACCAACAAGCAACAGAACTTGATGTTTGAAGTTTTTGAGGCTTCTTCAAACTCTCCTTTAAAAGCCATCTCCAGCTTCAGAATAATGCAATATTAAATCAAACGCAGTTAATCATAGAGTGACTCATTGATTTTTGGAAAGCCCAAATCAGTGACAACATGGAGAAAAGGAAATGAGTGAAAGGGAAGTACCTGAGACAAAGTCAAATGAAACATCCTTTATTCAATGTTGAAGACTTTCAACATCTTCTAAAAGGTTAGACTCATCAATTCTCTCATGACCAAAAATATCTTCAACAATTTCATCTATCACAAGCAATTGAAATACAATCAAACAACTAGTCTATATAATTAATCATTTTAATATAAAGTAATTTTAAAAATAATAACATATACACTCACCACTAGGATTTTCAGAAAATCCATATAGCCAATTTTGAGTACAAATCAACATTTGCACATGCTCAGGAAGAATGGAGCTTCTATATTTTGAAAGTACACGCCCACCTTTGCTAAAAGCTGACTCTGATGCCACTGTAGTAATGGGAATACTAAATACATCTCGAGCCATTATAGACAATATGGCAAATTTTTTCTCATTAGTCTTCCAATATTTGAGCACATCAAAAGCTTCACTGTCTTCATCATCATCTATTGTTGGTTCATCTAAATAAACATCTATCTCGTTCTTTCCAACAATAGATTTTGATTCATTTTGATACATTTTAAAATCCTACAATGCATTACATAGTAATTATCAAAACGAAACTAGAAAAACTGGAAAAAAAATGAACACTAGACATAAAATGCTTACTGAAATAATCCTTGATCTCTTAAACTTTTTCCCTTCAGTATTGGATTGAGACATCAAGATGGATTCAGTAGGTGATTGAGAAAGAGAAACACCAGGGATAGAAAAATTCTTTACATATTCTTTAAATAACCTCTTGAACTTCTCTAACACTTTCTTTGTTTTCTCTGCATAGGTTAGAGGATCCAATTTTTTATAACAATATGTTATAAAATCAACTTTTAGTCGTGGGTCAAGAATAGCTCCAAAAGCTAACCCAATACTATACTCCTTCCAATACTTTTGAAACTTTTCTTTCATATTCCAAGCCATATCCTTTAAGGTGAGATCTTCATTCAACAAATTCTCTTCAATGATAAGCTGAATTTTCCAAATTTGCATAAAATACAAGTTTGAAGTAGGATAAGATGAACCAGACATCATGTTTGTAATCTCATAAAATGGTTCTAAGAATTGACATATTTTCTCCCCCTATTCCATTCCTCAAAAGATGGACAATTTTTATAATTTCTATCAACCACTTTGAGAATTTCAAAAGCTTTCTTATATTTGATTGCACTTTCCAGCATTAAATAGGTTGAATTCCATCTTGTAGTCACATCTAATCTCAAACCCATACTCATATTTATGCCAACATCACTAACACATTCTTTGAATTTGAGAGTTCTTCCATCTGATGATTTAACATACTTAATACTCTCTCTAATACTATGGAGTGCTCTGTCAATCACCTTTAAACCATCTTGAACTATCAAATTAAGAGTGTGAGCACAACATCGTACATGGAAAAACTCACCATCACATAATAAATTTCTATGAACACAGATATGGCTTTTTAAAATGTCTTGCAAATTATTATTGGCAGAAGCATTGTCCAGGGTAATTGAGAAAATTTTCTTATCAATACCCCATTGCTTTAGGCAATCAAACACAACACTTTCTAGTTCAACACCTGTATGTGGTGGTTTCATTCGACAGAAGTTAAGAATCTTACTTGTCAATTTCCAGTTTTCATCAACAAAGTGTGCAGTTAGGCAAATATATCCCTCAGAAGTAACTACAGTCCAAACATCAGAGGTTAAACAAATTCTATTAGGAATCTTAGACATGATTTGCTTAACTTTATCCTTTTGTTCAATGTATTCCTTTTCCACATCTGATACAGTAGTGTTCCTACATTTCATGTCAACATTCGGATTAATATATTTTATCCACTCCCTGATTCCTTCATATTCAACAAAATTATAAGGGAGACTATGTTTAATTATGGCTCTTGTAAGTAACTTACGATGAATCTTTTGATTGATTTTTCGTGTCCCAAACTTTCCTTCTTGGTAAAGATTCATATCCACGTTTGCAATACTTCTACACGCATTGACATGTCAACTTAAATGTGAAGTTCCATAATTATTTTTAGTAACAGGGTGTTTTCCAACTTTGTAGTTATTGCCACAATACTTACATGCAGCCTTTTCAATGCCATCCTCATCTTTTCCTATTTTTGTGAAAAAATTCCAAATATTTGAAACTTCTTTTTTATTTGTGGTAGCACTTTCAGATGGACCAGGAGTTTCAGAGGCAAGATCATCAACCAAAGTTAAAGGGTTACTCTTAAAGTGGTCCATATTTATGAGGCAAATTTAAGGCAGAAAAAGGGGAAGACAAAAGATGCCCAAAATAGATCCAAATCCTGTTATTAAATATGAACCAACTAAGTTTAAAGGTCACAAAATCACTATTAAAATCATTATAGCTAACAACATAAAGCATAATATGAAAAGACAACAACATATTAAAATCATGATTTTAAAATTATTTATCCATATATGAAAAGACAACAACATAAAGCATAATACCTAATATGAAAATTCAAACAAAAAAAGAATGTTATCTTAATAAGAAAAAAGGAGTATCCCACCCATTCAATACTCAGAATGCAGACTGCAGGAGTTCAATAAAACAAAAAAACAAAAAATAAAACAAAAGGCAGATAAAACAAAATGGATCATTAGTAACATTTACCTGTTATGTTTTTATCCCGTGGAGTAGCAATCAAAAGTGCAATACCTGTTAATAAAACAAGCAGTGTATTGGTTGTCCGCGTTTAAAACTTATAGGTAATCAACAAACACAATATTTAAAAAACGAAACCAACCAAAGGAGAACAACAGCAAATTAACAATATATTTGAAGTTTTTGAGGCTTCTTCAAACTCTCCTTTAAAAGTCATCTCCAGCTTCAGAATAATGCAATATTAAATCAAGATTAGCTTAAAATGAACTTCCAGCAGTCATAAAATATAAATATTTGCATTATCCATAGAAGTTGAATCCTACACCAAATGCGGGGATATCTTAGAGCATTTAATCTCTTCCCCTATACCAACTTTCAATTTTATTCTTTTGCATTTTCAACTTCTTTGGATATTTTTATGAGGGCATCATAAAATATAAATATTTGCATAGATAAATCATTACAGCAAGAGAATTTCAGGAGGAACCAAAACCCTCCCAAACCATTCTCACTTCAAAAACAATCAAACGCAGTTAATCATACCCACTCTCCCATGAACTCACGAACTCACTCAACATTGAAGAACTATAAATACTTAAAATTAGTAACATTACAAATAAATCACTCAAGAAAAAAGAAAAAAAAATCCGGAGAGACTTTGATAAGGGGGCAAGAATAAAACCCCACATGTTTAAGTAATCAGAAAAAATGCATTGCTTTTAGAGAGAGAAAGATATAGAAAAGGTTGAAAAGTAATGGAGAGATGATTAACCCAGATTGAGAAATGTAGAGAATAAGTTTATGATAGATGAAAGATGTGTTCATTTGGTAACCCGAGTAAACTGTTCTCAGAACATCACGGTGAAACTAAAAGCACGAGAAGAAGTATTTGAAAGAAAACCTAACCTCGTTCACGATTCTTCTTTCAACCACTCGATCGTTGATATCGTCGCCGCCTATACCACCGTGCGTTGCCGTCAAGTGCTGTGTTGCCGCCTGTACTGCTATGCGCTGCCGTCTCAGTAGATTGTTGTGGAGCTCTTCAAGGTAAACGTTTGTCAAGAAAACAGGATGTCCAGGGTCAACAGAGAAAAATGGGGTTTTGGGACTAGGGGCTAACCCGGCCCTAACTTAATCCCAACCCATTTTATGGGGTTTTGGGGGCTAGGGGCTCTGGAAAAAGCCCCCTCAAAGGTGGGTCAAACAAAATGGGCCTCAGTGTAGAAAAGGCCAGGGTTGGCCTTGGGGCTTTGAAAAAATTTGACAGCTCTAGTAATAACATGACAATATCGTCTATTAGAGATGATTGAAATTGGTTGTGGAACATGTTCTGTTATATATGATTTGATATTTAAGGCTTAAATATGTGGTTTGATTATACTTCAAAGGTGTGTGAATTGGGAAAGACTGAAAACAGGATTGCATGGTTGCTTATGATAGTTTCAAATGTAGAATCTCTTGGTGAGATTCTTAGTGTTTTAAAATGAAAAGTAGGGGCTCAGCCTTGGGAGTCATTCTGACGCTCCAATGGTCAATCATACTCACTTAGAGAGGTTGAACCATGTGGTGAGGAGTAGCAGAAGGTCCTTAGTCTTGGGGGCTCCCAGTATGCCTCAAGGCGCGGAACGGACTAACCTCGTGAGTGTGGCAGGGTGGGGAACCCAAGTTTCATAAGTCACCACGGGTGCAAGACTCGCCATAGCCTGACTATCATTTTAAAATCCGGACGAGTCAAGTCTAGAAATTAACATGCTTAGGTTGTATTTCTGAAATTAATTGGTGTGAGTTATTTCTTTATGTATATGCTAAAATTGAGTTGCATGATTTTATATAATTAGCTCACCCTTGCTTGTTTGTGTTTGTTTTTGTCGCATGCTTTTTCTTTTGCAGTGATCATCCACTTAGATGTGAGCAGAGGAGAATGAGGCCTCAGTGGAGAATGTCCTGGAGGGGAATGAGGAAGCAACTTCTTAGTCTCTTTAGGAATTCCATAGCTTTCCATGTTTCTGAACAATTCCAGTTCTTGTATTTTGAAGTACTTTAGTATTTTACGTTTTAAAATTTCTTTTACATTCCGGATTACTGTAATCCTTAAATTTTAATTTCTTAGAACCTTATTTGTTATTTTATTATTCTAACTGTTTTCTATTATCATCTATGTTGACGTCTTAATTTTATACCTGAATGAAGTATAATATTGGGATGTCATAGTTTTCCTATTGGCGATTTTTTTTTGATAAATAGTGTGTCATGTTCTTAACTCGGTTAAGACATGTGTACTTTTAGAATTGGTACGTGAAAAATAAAATAGATGAAACAATAGTAGCGTAGTTGTTGACATTAGGGTTGTTTTGAATTGGATTTGGAAAATTTTACCGAGATTGTCAAAGATCGAGGATTTGCATTGTTGTTTTCACCAAAGGATTTAACATTCAAAAATTAACGAAAATAACAAAAATAACGGAGAGGAAAAATTGTAATTTGTGGAGTTTCTATTGGGAAAGATACATAACTTCATTCTTTTGTCTTTGTGTGAATGAAGGGTAGGATTGGGGATCTAGGGCTTGGGCATTAGGGTTTTTCATTAGAGTTGGTAATTTAATTTGTAAATTAGTGTTGTAGTGTGATGAAATTTGAGAGATTGCTTTGAGGAGGCTCCTTCAACATAAGATGATCTCCATGATGAGTTGATGAAACTTTTTCAAAGAGGTGGACGTCATGATGATCAATGAAAGTAGCGAAAACAAATAGAGATGAAGATGTTGGTGTTGTATGATCTTGGATGTCCCTCTAGGAAGTTAGGCGAACCATGAAGGAGTATGTATGAAGAAGTCTAGAAGAAGACAATTTCATAAGGCGAGAACTTAATAATAGAAGTCTTGCAATTTTGGCAAAAAGACTTTAAATATTAAGTTCTAAGGATTACAAAATGGTGACTCTCCTTTTATAAGTGAAGGAGTACATAGAATATCTAGGAGCCTTTCCATCATTTAATGAGGAGCATCATCATTAAAGTACAAGCTTAAGCATTAAATGAGGAGCCTAAACATTAAATGTGAGGAGCCTTATGCTTTGTAACTAACTTAGTCGAAACATTTAATATAAAGGCTCCTTGCAACTAACTTCTTCCTCAACCCATTTTTAACCCATTTTAAGTGTTACCTTCTAACTAAGGACCTAATGGTGCCCTAACTATCTCTTAAAGCAACAAAGCCTTCTAAACAAAGCTAAATAAAGTGTCTTGGCCAAATACAAGGCCTAAAATGAGCTATATTATATATTTTAAAAAAAGGTGTTTTAAGATAAAAAAGAAAAATGTAATCCTCCACAAGAGTAGAATCCTTGAACCTCCATCTTCTTATTCCATATTCTTTGACTATGGCTTTTTATGAGAGGTCTAATATCTTCTAAGGCTCAAGGAAAAGTAAGAATAAGCTTGAAAGTCCTTCTTCTTCTTCCAATATCCTAGCCTTAGCTTAAGTTGATGTTCCCTTCATGGATCTCCATTTAGTTCCCAAAACGGATCCCATCATACCCTTCCTCTTGAAAACGATTTGTCCTCAGATCGAAAAGATATTTGAAGAAGCACAACTTTGGTTTAATGATCTCCTCCTGGATAAAAAAATGTAGGTTTAATACCTATTTTGGTCCCTGGATTTATACAGTCTGTTCAAAGTTGTCCTCCTTTTTTTTAAAAGTTCACTAACATCCTACTTTTCGCAAAAACAGTTTAAGTGGATCCTTTTTGCTTACGGTGTTAAAAAATTAACGGCAAAGTTGCTCTGGTGGCCAAAATTAGATGACTTGTCCAATTAGTCCAATTAGTTAGCAAGTTAAGCCAATAAGAGAGTGTCATGTGACAGTCCTCTTTCCACCCAAAAGCTTTATCACACTTCTTCATCTTCATCACACTTCTTCATCTTCATCATTAACTGCTTGAATCAAGTGTCGACGTTAACTGAGAAGAAGAATCTAATGTTTGATGAGCGTTTTCAGAATTATTGGCGCTGTTGTTCTCTAATTCCTTCTTCTCCGCTGTGAAATCCATAATCGCGCGCCAAACCCTAATCCCCTTTTCCCCTCTTCCCAAACCCTAATCCCTAATTGCACATTGCTTCAGAAATAATTAAACGTACTTTTATTTATGTTTATATTCAATTTTGTTTTACTGGGATAAAAAAACCTCACTATCTTCCAATCTCAGTGTTTCACCATTGCCGTACGCCTCCGCTCTCTCCGCTACTGCGCCGTGCCCCATCTCTCCGCCCTTACCGCACTCAAAACAAACAAACAATTTAGAAATACAGTGCAGGGAGGGGCGACAAATCCCTCTAGGGGCTCCGGTGGGTTGAAGTCAATGTCTTCTAATGAGTTGACGTTATCGAAGAAGAAGGCGTCGATGTCATAGGAGGGTTTGCATTTGGCGTAGAGGATGGGGGGGTGTTAGGGTTTGGTGAAGAGGAGGGAGACAGTGTTCAACGGCGAAGGGAGGAGAGAGAAGCAGAAAGAGGAAAAAACTAAGAATGCCACCTAATAATAAATTGTACAGCTAATTCATGTTTTGCCAGGTAAGCAACTCTGCCGTTAATCATTCTAACGTCGTACGCAAAAAGGACTAATGTGCACCATTTTTGCGAAAATTAGGATTTTAATGAACTTTTGAAAAAAATGAGGATAACTTTGAACAAACCCTCAAATCGAGGGACCAAAATAGATATTAAACCAAAAATTATCTACAACAAATAGAAAATAAAAGTATTATTAAAAGAATAGACCTAAACAAAAGAACAAAGAAAGAAGACCTTTTGTTTTTGGAAACGGTTTTGTGAAGAAGATTGTTGGCCTTTATTTCAAAAAGTTGCTGTAGTGATAAAAGCATATACAAAAGAAGAAAGAGATAGGACCTTTTATTTTTTTACAACGTCTTTCACGTTAGCTTCTTACGCCCACACAAAGGCCCTCTTCCTAATCCACCACTTCAGCTTCCTCCCGAAATTGACGAGCATCAACCCATGCTGGAACCCGCGACTATTTTATTTAGATTGAAAGTGAGATAATTCTACCCCGACCCTCAAATATAGGTCCTCATACAATGGTTGGGATTACCCCTCAAGGAAGCAACTTGGGAGCCTTAGCATATCATTAAGTCCCAATTCCACCTTGAGGACAAGGTGATGCTTGAGCCCGCAGGAGATGTAAGGATCATTGGGTCTATTACACTCATCCCCTCTAATGGGTCCACTATAGTTGCATCATCACAGTTGGACCACTCTACTAATTCTGAGGTTGTGATTTACAAGACTAGTAAAAGGCAACTTCAGCTACCTCAACACTTTAAAGATTATGTGGTGACTCTATCTCATGCACATAGGAAAATCTGTTAGGAATGAGTAGGGAATTACAAGTTTGTTATGACTTTTTCTGCTTTTCCTCTTCCTTTTATTTTAATTTCCTTTGTTAGGCATTTGTAGGAAAGTGCACATATAACACATTTTGGGTAGGCAACAAAAATGAAAGTATTCAGTTGATTATTCTTTCTGTGACTATTATACTCTCTATACTCCCTTTTTTGTTATTCTCTCTCACATTTACCTTTCAAGTTTTTATTTATTTTTAACTAATCCTAACATGTATACACAATAGTATATATATATATATATATATATATATATATAAATGATAAACATTAATATTAAAAATTAATAACTAAAACTAATACTTTTAAAAATTCAGGAATCAAACACCACTAAAATTTTGTGTAACGATTATTTCTATTTTTTTATAATATTTTACAAACCAAAAAACATATTTATTTCTCCTAAAATGAATGAAGGTTTTTAATTCCAAAATTTTTTGAACTTTTCAAATGCAAAAATTCTAAAACCATTAATATATCTTTTGAAATGTATTTACAATCTAAAATATAATTTCGGATTTACTTTTCAGATTGCATAGTACTTAAAACTTTATACTTTTATTTCAATATTATTGTACTAATAAATTTCTTATGAAAAATAATGTTAAGGAAAAAATCATCACTTAAAAAATAATATATAAAATAATTTCTCTTTTTATGTCACATTTATTTTCCAATTTTATTCTTTATATAATTTTTTAAATTAAAATAATTATTTTATTAATTTTCTTTTTCAATAACCATTTCTTTAAATTTTAAATGATTTTTTTATTTTTAATTAAAATATTACCTACAAAATAAATAAAATTTATTTACAATAAAATTATAAATTATTTATATTTAATTTTATAATAATAATAACAATAATAATAATTTTATTATTTTTTATTATAAAAAATAACATGTAATGCATGTATTTTTACTAATATAAATAAAAACTAATTTTATTAAATAATTTTTATTTGCAAAAGACTTAAAAAGACAAATAAATGGTATAAGCCGGAACATTTTATTAATGTTAACATTTTAAAGATATGTTATACATTTTCTTACAAGTGTTAAAAGAAAAAAATTCGATAATCGAACATTAGAACATATTTAAAGATATTATTAAATAAAATATTTCTCAACTATAAAATAAAATATGTTAAATTAGTTGCTTATTCCTAATTTTGGTTGAAATAATTTAAGTAAATTTTTTTTTCCTTTTTATCTCGACTAAGTTATATCTTTTAAAAAATTGATTTAATTATATTTTTTCTATTATATTTATATTAATTATGTTAAAATGATGTTACATATTAATTTATAATGTTTTTTATATCTTTTATTTTAATTTAATTTTTTTATTCATGTATAGATCATATAGAATGACATTGACCTACACATAAAAAAGTAAAAAAAAATATTAAATAACAAAAAACTACACATATATTTAACATCGTTAATATATTTTTATAGAAAAAAATTTAATTACTTTAATTTTATAAAAATAACTTAATTAAAAAAAAGAAAATAAAAAAACTTACAATGTTGTAATCAAAATTGAAAAGAAAAAAAAAATTTAACCATTACAATATAAAACTCCGGATAAAATACTTTCATTTTTATATATTTCATAAATTATTCTAGTGAGTATAACAAAATTTTTCATTGAATCTTACTCTCCTAGTTGAACGTTTCTCTCTCTCTATTTGTGTATTATAACATAGTTTATATGTTAACTTTTTCTTTGGAAATTTTAATTATATAATGTAAATATTAATCATCTACAATATAAAACCCTAAACCCTAATTTAATTATAAATTATAAATATAAAACATATACCAACATATAATAACATTTTAATAAATTTTTTCATACATTTTAATAAGTATATGCAACTTAAACCCTGTGTCTTTGTAAAGACCAGAAAGAAAGTAAGAAAAGTTAAAACCCTAACCCCAATTCTATCTCACATGGTCGTTGAGGTTGGAGGCCACAATTGCAGTTCTTCATCTTGCGTTTTTTAGGTACCTTCTGACTTATTGATTAAAGTCTTCAATTCTTTGATGGATAACAGTGTGGGTAATCAACACTGCCAATTTCAACCATATTTAATCTATTATTATTTTTCTTTCTTCGTTTTGCAATTCTGCTTGCTCTGCTACGACTTGAACCAAATAGATTATGGGGGTGTTTGAATTCTCCTTCAAAATCAAATTTTAATTTTGAAATTTCACATTTTTTTTTCTTTTTCGTTTCAATCCAGCAATGGGTGATACAACATTTTTGGAGCGCCCCATATCAGAGGATACACTTCAGTTACTCTTTCAAGCTTCCAACTCTTCTAACTTGGAAAATTCCCTAGAGATTCTCATTCAGAATGCCAAATCCGATTCTGGGCGTTTGGAACTAGCTTCTAAAAGGATTCTCCCTGCAGTACTTAACATTGTCCAGTCACTTGCTCTAGCTTCATATCACCATCACCATCATCATAATCAAACCCTTTCTCTGTGTTTTAAGCTCCTCAGAAACTTGTGTGCTGGAGAAGCTGCAAACCAGGCCTCATTTATTGAGCTTAATGGCTTAGCAATTGTTTGGAATGTTCTGAGGTCAGATGCCGGTTCCTCAGGCCCTGATCATGGATTGGTTCGGTGGGGTCTGCAGGTTCTGGCAAATGTTTCTTTAGGGGGGAAGCAGCACCAACGAGCTATCTGGGAAGAGCTGTATCCTATTGGGTTTGCATCACTTGCTAGAGTTGGCACTAAGGAAACTTGTGACCCATTGTGTATGGTGATCTATACTTGTTGTGATGGAAATCCTGAATGCTTTAGACAGTTGTCCAGTGATGATGGGTGGCCTGTAATGGCAGAAATAGTGAGAACTGCTTCTTCTGGTGAGTTAGGTGTATGCCGTCCTGTCATCTGGGATTGTTTTGTAGCACTGATTTTGTTTAATTTATATGATCCTTTGTCCTTTGTCAATTGATCATTCCTTTTTTCTTGCAAATCTTTTCCTTGATTTTAATGGTCTTCCTGACAAAACAAAATGGTGTTTATAATCTGTGTAGTTGAGGACTTCGCTTGTGTTGCGGCTGCAGCATGTTACTTGTACACTTTTTGGCTTTTCTATGCTTGTGATGTTTTTTAGTTGTAAAACTGATATTTTTTCTTTTCTTGGGCTTTTTCGTCATCCATTGGTTCCTCCTGAACCAGCTAGTTTTGGGGAGGATTGGTTGAAGTTGCTCCTTTCAAGAATCTTCCTTGAAGAATCTCAATTGCCTGTGTTGTTTCCCAAATTGCAATTTGTGGATGTTCCTGAGGGTGAAGTTATTGATTCAAAAGATGATCAATTTTCATTTGAACAAGCATTTCTTCTGCAAATCCTATCAGAAATCTTGAAAGAGCGGCTTGGAGATGTGACTGTTTCAAAGGATGTTGCTTTATTTGTTTTTGAAATATTCAAGAAGTCTATTGGGGTTCTTGAACATGCAATGAGAGGGAACTCTGGTCTTCCGAGTGGCTTTACTGGGGTTGATGTTCTTGGCTACTCTCTTACCATATTGAGGGACATTTGTGCTCAAGATGGTATAAGAGGTAATACAGAAGATGCAAATGATGTTGTTGATGTCCTATTGTCATATGGCCTCATAGAATTGCTTTTGTCTTTGCTTGGTGCTCTTGAACCTCCAGCAGTAATCAGGAAAGGGCTCAAACAAATTGAGAATCAGGATAGTGCTAGTTGTTACTCAAAACCATGCCCTTACAAGGGCTTCAGACGAGACATGGTTGCACTAATTGGCAATTGTGTTTATAGAAGGAAGCATGCTCAAGATGAAATACGGGATAGGAATGGAATTCTACTGCTATTGCAGCAGTGTGTGACTGACGAAGACAATCCTTTCCTGAGGGAATGGGGGATATGGTCTGTGAGGAATATGTTGGAGGGAAATGATGAAAACCAAAAGGTAGTTGCTGAATTGGAGATTCAAGGATCTGCTGATGTGCCTGAAATTAATGCACTCGGTCTACGAGTGGAAGTTGATCAGAGAACTAGACGTGCAAAGCTTGTGAACATCCCGTCCTGTGAAAAATCATTATAACTAAGTTTTATCTACAATCATGGTCTTTCTCAAATGATGATACCGTCTCGTGATTGATTTGAATTTATGTTGGGATTATTTTCCCTTTCAAATGGAATCTGCTGTTGCCATTGTCAATGGAAGCTCAGTAGAAAAGTCATTCTAATAGAAAATTATAGATTTGTAAGCAATTTTGCTGAACTCCCTTCAATACTCATGACAATTTATATCAAGCAATGTCAGATAGGGAGGAAAAACATTTAAACAGCAGAAGACTCATCATTACCAAAACAAAACCAAGATTTTGACGTTTTTAAATAGACTGTCAGTGATATTGTTATATCGTAATTAGTGGCCTGAAAATTACAAAACAAATTGCGTTCCACATTGTGAATGAGCTTTCATGGTAGCTCAGGTTTTGTTGGTTGAATCAGTGAACTCAGTTTTTGATGTTCTCCTGTTTGTAAAGTAATCAAAAGTATGGAGAATTACAAAGATGGATCAGGGGGAACAATATCCATATCAACTCCCTGGAATCTTTGGGCAGTGTAATTTTTTTGTATACATATTATTAAGACTTAATTAGTGTTTTTTTTTTGTTTTAGCTATCGAATTGGATGATGATTTTGTTGTGCCTAATCTGATATGCCTAATGTAACAATTAAATTGGAACAAAATGGTCTTAATTTATACTGTACCAAAAAGTACAGAGTATGCGTGAGCGATTATTGATTAAAGTGGTTAAAAAGGAGAAAATGAAGAGTACATATATATGAAACAATAACTGTTTTGTTAATGAAGTCTAGTTCAATTAGAGTACATGAGTTTTTGTAAAATTTTTACGTTGATGAATTTTTATGGATCAAAAGTAGAAAATAATTATAACACTATTGTTTAGTATTGTTACTTTTAACAAACCAAACCTATTTTTTAACGGCCATGATGTATATAAAATTTCGTCGTGCCAACCGATCACTGTATTAACAGTGAGATCTGCCTCTCACAAATTACAAGAAATGTGCAATGTTTTTAGGAATCGAAGTTTATAGTTTGCATTTTCAAAATTTGTATGAACATATATACTGGAAGATTAGTATAATGTATCGTACTTAAAATTCTGCTTCATTTTTCTCTTTATTCTATTTCCGTCCAACAACATAAGTATGTTGTAGAAATATTCAGGACGTGAAACAATTGACTAAGAATAAAAAACCTTGAATCAGAAGGTGATGGCCTACATATTTCATGAGCAAAGCTACACCATTACGAACTCTGAATCTATCAGAACAGTGGTCTAGTCCAAGTGTGTTTGATTGTGATATTGCTCTCTCATCAGGTTTCACATGGCAGGTCATGGCTACCACTGTGGTCCGGTTACCATAATGGCTAAAAAATTGTAAGGAAACACAAAAAGTGTTTGTTTTTTCAGTTGCCAATTTCTTCATTTTTTTGGTATTTTAAAACTGGTTCAAGGGTTTGGAATAATTCAGGTTGAGTTTTGAACAACGTAATCATTTTAAGATTATGAGAGGTGTTCTTGTAAATACAACATGGCACAATATTATTAGTGTGTATACATATTGCCACTCTGAAGCTAAGATATTTGGATGGCACAAACCCTAATGCAAACATGAAACAGTGTTAAGCAGTAGCACACAACGTGCCTAACATTATAAAGTAGGAAAAGTAATGTCTAACTACTATTAAAAAAACACTACATTGATGCTGTTTTCTAGCCAAACACAGTTGTCAGAAGTTCAGAAGCTATAGATCCCAACAAACCAACCCATGATCAAGGCCTGAAGGACCAGTCTTCAGAGCACTGCAAATAACAAACACCTCATTAATGAGCCTACTTTGCATTTTAGCACACTGGTTTCTTGGGAATTTAAAACTCATGCAACATATCTCAGGACCTAAAAGGAGAGTTTAGTCTTAAAATATTTACTAAAGAGATTGATTATTTAAAGAATGTTAATGTATAGAGAGATTGGTGCTTTTGGAAACTGGTTCCAAACTACCAGAATCAAATTTGACATTCTGAATGAGAATCTTTGAGGACATTTCAGAGCTAGAAGAGTTGAAAGCTTGGAGGAACTGAAGGGGACCTTCTGGTGTGAATACTCCAAAAGTTATGCATCACCACCCCCTGCTTTATTGAAAAATGTGAACTATCAAAATTAAATAGGATTTTGAAGAAGAATTCAAACACCCCCACACACTAGTTGATCAAGATTGTTGGAGCATAAACTTAGAATTTTGAAAAAGAAAAAGAAATTAATGGTATGACTTCTATCTATTTTGAGATGTTTAGATAGCACTAAAAACAAATATAAGATTTTGTAATGTAAAGGTTAGAAGGGAATAGAATGACAATTTTCATTCACTTATCTTTTTAATTCTTCTCTCTATTTTTTTTTACTTCTTTCTTCATTTTTGTTTTCTGCTTCAGGGCAGTTTAAATTATTTGAATTACCAGGTTCTCTTCTGTATCAGCTTCTGATATTCAAATTTTCATTAGTTCATTTTTTTCTAGTTAATTGCTTTGTTCTTTTGATTTTCTTAATGATTCCTTTTCAATAGTAATTCTTACCATTTTGAGTGTAAATAATGCTTAAGCTCACATGTCTATGGAGGATCTAAAATTCAATTTCTGCATGAGAGTTACTTTGGTAGAATTTTGAGATATCAGATGTCGGTATAATTTAATTCTTTGAAATCAATGATATAACTAATACTGAAATTCCCTAATTTTGTTGGATTGATTCTTTCCTATTGAATTCCATTTTTTCAATTCTGTCTTTGTGCCAAAATACATCAACCACATGTTAAATTCTTAACTTGATTCATTTACTTGCGTTGATACTTGAGAAATAAGCTTAGTTGGATCCATATTCAATAGTTAATAGAGTAATTTGGAATGCTAAACACCTATAACTCTTCCTTTAGGTGTTTGGTCTACTTTTTCCCAAACCTGTGAACCTAATCTACTTCTCTAACAATATTCCTTATAATACTGCCCTGCCCTTGTAGTTTGATTTCATGAACCTGACTTGGCAGAACCCCACTTGTTCATCTTTTTTAAATGGAAAATGCTTCTTGAACAACCATTTTTGACAACATTTAGACACGCGCACACGTGTCAAAATCTGAGTGGTCCAGTTGGAAAAATTAAATGAAAATGGACCACTCATATTTTGACACGTGTGCGCGTGTCTAAATGTTGTCAAAAATGGTTGTTCAAGTATCATTTTCCTTTTTAAATATATATGGAATGAAAGAAATGACTTGAACTGAAAAACACTTAGCATTTCTATTACATTCTGTCATTGCCATTAATTTTATTGAAAGAAGAAACCATCAAACATAATATTTTGGCCTCTATTCTTCTTAATGAATCATTTTCCATGATTGATCAAATTATGTATTCAGTCTACAACTTTTTTTTTCCTGTGTTTCTTTTACACTGTTGAATTGAATATTCAACATCATGTCAAGATGTCGTATCTGGTCTTTTATCCAAAATTTACAACATCATTGCTTTTATAAATAAACTACAGAAGAAAGAAATTGGTGTATCTGGGAAACAGCTACATCATGTTCTGAGGATGAAGAAAAACGAAGTATAAACATTTGAAGGGGCTGAACTCTATGGAAAAGAAGCAGGGCGATTCTGTAAACCGTGACTTGTCATAGACTCTGTATATTGAATCCTCTCTTTAAACTCTATGAATGTGTTGTTCTGCAGAAGGACTCACTTGCTCAACTACAGTATCCAATCTACTTGCAACATTCCCCACACAAAAAAACAACTTAGTACCTTCAATAACTTCATTAGTGACAAAAAGACAATGCCTTTTAATCCTTCCATAACAATAGGGTCAGTGCATGTATTATATTAACTAGGGATATTATGATGTTTCTATTTCTTGCACTTTCAACCTAAACTTTGAACGCAGAAAGCGCCACTTTTCTCTATTATGGTCCCAATGTCAAGTTGCAGCAGTACCTCTGATCAAAACTGGTTGATGAATTAAGGGCCTAAGTCAACTGATCTATTTAATTATCATTCATGTCCTGTTGTTTTCTATTGCTGTGCATATCCTGATATTAGATCAGACCAAGTTAACTACGCTAACAAAAAGCTGTTTGGGGCCTACAGCTACAACTACAATGTGCAACTCATCACAGAGCAACAATGATAGCAAACTGGGCCAATAGGAGGGAGAATCTACTCTTCCCCATTCTCATCCAACTCCAAACTTTACAGATTCAACACTCACTACCTAAAACCTAAAACCAATAACAACAACATGCCATTCTTGTCAATCAAATCAAATGCCATTATTTATACAAGATAGCATGAACAGTCTGAATAACAAAACAAAAAAAGAGGTAGCAAAAAAGGAGTTAGACTAGCACCAGATACATGCTGTCCTTCATAAAAATACAAACATCCTTAATATATTTCTCTCACTGCAGAAACACTCTAGGGCCCCCAAAACCAAAAAATAAAAAACATTTCTTTATAGTCTGTGAAATTGGTTCTTGAACATTGCTTCCAGTTTAGACACGTGCTTAGAGCAAGACCGTTAGGGTGGCCACTGGTGTCGTACATTCGCACGGATCCAGGAGGGGACCAGTTGACCACATTCAACATTACTCCCAAAGCCTAAGGCAAAGCAACAATGCCTCACCTTCTCTGCATATGCTTTTGGGAAGAGAGAAAGAATGGATGGATGTACCTCATCCATAACATGGTGGTGCCATTATATTTGATGCTGCTCAATGCTGCAATGATTGTACAAAATTATGTTCCCAATGTCCATTTACAAGATTAATATCCAACATTAATTTCTCTGGCATGATTTATGTATACCACGTACCACTATCATTCAAAGCTCCACGGATTTAAAGAATATCAATTTAAAATTCTGATCTTCGTGGTCACACCGCCTGATCCCACAATAAATCCATTTGAACTTATCCACCCTTTTTCTTTTATCATTATTGTTATTATTATCATCAATGATTAACATGGAAAAAACTCTCATATTTTGCTGAAACTTTATTCGTGATTCTGGTTTAAGTACTAGTTTATTCGAGTAACTGAGTTAAAAGGGCATGATTTGGTTTACGTTTTAACTACATCCAATGGCGGTATCTGGTTCAATTAAAATTGTTTTTTTTTTATTTATGAAGAATACATGTAATATGTAATTTGATATCTAGAGAAAGATTTGGTTCTGTTTCTTGCCTAAAGAGACATGGTACGTGAAGAGTTTGCCATGAAAATGATGGATAGAATTACTAAGACTCTTGACTATATAACAAGACCCATGTTCTAGTTTCCCTAAGCTTACAGAAGCAATCATAAGAAAGAATATATTAAAAAAGCAGAGTAATCCAAAATTGCACAATCTATCCATTAGATGGGCCACTGGGATATTTCTATATTGGATGCATGTATTCCTGACCCACGCAACAAGCTTCCAATTCCGAAAGCTTCTCTCTTTTCCCTGCCCCTCCAATTCTTTTCGGCACAGTTATCTCTTGTGTGTTCCTTTTCCCTTTCTCGTCAGAACAAATTTTTAACCAAAACCACATTGCTTGCTGGTTGCAACGAGCCAATGAACTTTCTGCAAAATAGCATCTCCTATTCCACTCACAAAAGTATAGGGCTTTTACTTTACATTGAGGACATAACAGATTGGTCTGCCTCATATTTTTCTCTATTAGTGTTAGAGCCTGCACTCAGGTCTAAAGTGTGGTGGGGAAAACACTCCAAATACTGCATGGGCCACCCCAAATTGTTGTTTTCCTATGAAGATATCTGTTAGCATGCAATCTACTTGGGAATCAATCACATACATTGAATGGTATTTTAAATCACCTCTGTGATCCTTTTGAGTAGTAGTAAAAAGAAGAGAACATGTTATTTTTTGTTTTTTTGGATTAGGTAACAGTCATTCACCAATTACCACATCAGCCCCCACTAATTTTCATTTTTGTCAACCTTTTCCTCCCTTGTGGACCCCAGTTTTCCAAAAGTCCCATTTCTCTTGTATTTATCTCACATTACCACGAGTGCCAAGCCAAAGACACAGATGGACTTACCAGAAGTGTTGTCATCCCTCATTCATCATAAAGAGAACTAGAAACCACAGCTTCTTCAACACAACACAGAGAGGGAGAGAGAGCAAAACATAGACACAAAGAGGGATGGGTAACAACAGGTTCAAATTATCAGACATGATCCCCAATGCCTGGTTCTACAAACTCAAGGACATGGGAAAAGCAAGAAAGCAAACCCCATCTCAGTCCAAGAAGAAAAAGCAACCTTCACCAGCCTCAAGCACACCACCATCAAAACCAAAACAACCCCACCAATTCAATCCCAGAAAGTCTTACTACTTCACAAGGGAGCTTAACCCAAATGATAGAATCTACACCTCACAAGCAAATAACCAAAATGCCAAATGCAACAATTCCCCTGAAGCCCCCAGAAAATCATCCAAACAAAGACTCAAGAGAAGAACTGCAAGGACTTCTTCACCTAAGTTTGCTGTAGCCGCTAACAATGACAACTCCTCATCACCACATGATAGCTCTGCCGAATCAGAGTACCCTGACCCAGAATTCAGAACAGACCGTGTTCTTGCCACTGAAGCATTTGATGAAACGGTTTCTTGGACCAACTCTTTCGCCTGCAAGGTACACTCCGACGCCAAGGACATCATCATTGAAGTAGACAACAATTCCACAGAAAGAAAAGACGATAAGCTAGAAGGGTATGAATATGATTCCTTCTCGGACCTCGTGCTTCCACCAATTGTGACCAAGCCTGCAAAATTCGATGACTTGCTGAGTGATGCCAAGAAGAAAGAAACCAAAACCAAAACCAAAATGGATGCACCAGAAGAACCAAACTTGAAGGGACCTCTAAGAGTTAAAATTGTGAAGGAAGGCACTGCACCAATGAAGGAACATAAGAACACCCCTGGTAGGAGATTATCTGTGAGCTCTTCTCCAGGGGTGAAGCTGCGGACGAACTCGCCGCGAATTGGCAGCCGGAAAACTCAGGCACATGGCCGGAGGAATGTGTCGTCCGCCGCTGGCTCCGGCTCCCGGAGAAGCCTTTCGGATAGCTTTGCAATTATGAAGTCATCACTGAATCCTCAAAGGGACTTCAGAGAATCAATGGTGGAGATGATTGTGCAGAACAACATAAGGACATCAAAGGATTTAGAGGATCTTCTTGCTTGCTATCTTTCTCTTAATTCAGATGAGTATCATGACCTCATTATCAAAGTGTTCAAGCAAATATGGTTTGATTTAACTGATAATTAGTAGAGGAACAAGTAACCAATTATTGAGATTTGAGACCATTCTAAACGAGTTTCTCAAGTTTCTGTTTCTCATACAATGAATGTTCACATGTAAGTAATATTAATATCTTGGTTAAGTTTAATATGTATAAATCTTAGTCCTTAGTCAATATTTAAGGGTGACACTATCCAAGAAGTTTGCATTTATGAAATGGAAAAACGAAATTCAATGCAGAAAAATAAATGCAATTTGAGGCCTTTTTGTTAACTAGGAAATAGTTGAGTTAATTTATATATGAGCAGCAGAGTTCAGTTGCATATGACTCCGCAACAGTGTGGAATTGGCATGCAAACGTGTAAAATGGTTTTTGAACACTAGCTTCATTTGGAATTTTGGACAATTTTCTGTGAGTTTAGACAGGCAAAAAAAGTTTGCCACAAACGGGTGATTGTATTGTTTAGCTTTCTGTCATCTTCGTCAAGAAAAAACTTGGAGCATAAAATTTGCTTCTGAATTTTGGTACCTGCATGGACCCAAAGTTGTTTGAGAACAAGACATAACTGGCACAAAGTTGTATAAATTGTTCATATTGTAAGAGACAGAACCAGTTGCAAAAACTGACAACTTCTTCCAATAAAGTTTGGATTTTTTATTATTTCCTTTTTACTCTAAAGAAATTGCCCTTTTAAGTACACCTTCTTGATTTCACGTCTTTCATCCCAAAATTTAAAGGGTTTCTTTCCTAGCCAGAACATGCAGCTTTTAAGATCTTGTATGTTACTTCTCCTCTCAACAACACAGTCACTGAGGAGAAAAATATATATTCACTCAAGTTATTATAGCACATTACTTTTCACATATTTTTCTCATCAACTTGTTATAAAATTAAAGTGTATGTTAACATAAAGCGTCTCATTAAAACAACTATAAATAGTATCAAGATATCAGTCTCCTCTCAGCAATATTTAAAGCTAAAAAGTCTAATGCAAATTGCTGTAACAGTCTTTTTCACATATCTGCAATTTCGAATGAAAAAGTCAAAAAAAGATACATTTTTCATGTCCATTCCATATGTTTTTTAAATAGAGATATTTCTCCCCTAATCATGATCTTGAGAATTCAAATTGCTATAGTCTCTCTCATTTGCGTTAAACCCTATGAACTGTGGATCAAATGAGGTAAAAAAAAAGGTATTTTCCTGAAGTTTGTCTAAAGGTGAAAGTTTGATTTTCAAAAGCTAAAGCAAGCAACTTGGTTTATTACAAAAGTTGTTTGAAGAGCTTAACTAGAGACATAGGCACATCTGGTGACTGATGAGGAGGACCTTTTGTGCCCTAGGCTTATATGAATAGTTTTAGTGTGTGCCCTATGCTTATAATATAAATAGTTTCTCACAGTGTGCTATAACATATGGGTGTGGGGTCTGTACTAAAAATTATTGGGTAAGTTGAATATCCAACGTTTAACAGATGAAAACACAGAAAATGAACACTTTTAATATAATTCAATGAATTTTCTTAACTCCTCGAATTATTTTTATTACTAATAATACAATGCAAAGGATTCATATTGATGATGGATAAAATAAACTAAATTGAAAGCATAAAGTGGAGGAGTTTCTTTTCCTATTCCTCTTGGTTGAACATTTATGTAAGCTTTTGGCTTTACCTATCCCTATATTCCAATATTTTATGTGGCACATACAGTTGAAAGGAAAGCCTCCATTGATAATGTTGCCTCTTTTTACGACAAAGGAGGTTCTAGCTTGACAAAAAGACCAGAAGATAATAAAATATAATATATTTGAAATGGTTATTTATTTTTCTGAGGACTGTCTTTGATTTTAGCAGTACCAAGTTGCATGTGAGCTTTAAAATCTCACTTGTCACTGTAAAAAGTTATGGAACTTCGTTCTCATAAGCTAGATATTTTATGTCATACTTATATTAAGTATTATCTTTGACCCTTTGATCATGATTCGTTTAAAAAGTGTGGTTTTGATGGAGACATTGGCATGGCAGAGGAGCCATCACAAATATTTAAAAATAGTTTTTCTATACAATAATGCACTGTCCACGATTAAACTATAGTCGGCTAATTATTGTTAGAACCTGAGTATTTTTTTTCTATAAGTACGTAAAAAAATCATGTTGGTTTAGTCAACTGGTGAAATTTGTTTTCTTTTGTGGTTAATGTATCTCATTCTCACTGTATTTAAATAATATAACTCTAGTAGTATGTTTAATTTAGAGGATTGAGAATTGGTTTCCTAGTTTGTTTGGCAAAAATGTAAGAATGGTGAAATATTTGAAGGGTAATATCTCTTTTTGTTTTGTTCTTCTCCTTGGAGTTTTAACTTTCACTTTATTTTTATTTATTCTAATCTAATTTATCAATGTGTTTTGTACTAAACATATTATAAAATAATTATCCTCATTTTTCACTCTTAGTTTGTTTTGTTAAGGTTACTTAATGAAAAATTTAATTCTATATAATTAAAATAATTGCTTCAATATTAATTCTAAAATATTTATGTTTAATGTATGCTTCGTGATCACATCACCCACAATCAAACATTTTTTTTATTATATTATGCCAAAACTCGTGAACTCCAATTTGAACTTTTCCATGACCCAAATTTTCCATTCTTCTGAATAATTTTTCAACATTCAATTTTTCTATGTTGTAATCTTATGTTAAGTTTTTAGAAAAGGAAATAGTATAACATTAAAATAATAGGCATAAAATTTAAGGATGCAAAAACTTCAATTGGTGAATTTTACACTACATACTACTTTTCTTTTTTAAAAAAGTTCATTTCACGACTCCTATCTTTCATTCTCATTTCTTTCAATTCCATATCCAAACATAAGTCTGTCAGAAACTAATCACATCATTGATTAGCTGAAGCGTCAGAGATTAATTTTCACCGATTAAAAGTTTAATCAAAGTTTTTTATTGAAAACAACTAAAACATTAAGTAGTGAAGTCTAGATTTAGAAAAGATGTGTTGAAGTGAAGGGAGCTAACCTTATTATGCTCATGCTTTCTTATTTACTTTTAACTTTGTTTATACTTGTTCTTTTGTAAATGTGATAAACATGAGATAGTAGTAGTTGTAAGGGATGCTAGAACTATTCTTTTACAATTTTTGTTGATTTTATAGTTGAATTAAGTTGTATACACGTGAGTCTAAGTTGAAATTGATATATGATTGTAATTTTGGTGTGGCTCTATCAAATTCTAACTCAAGCAAGAAAATTCACGCTCAAGCAAATAAATTCTAGCTCAAACGAAAAAAATTCTCACCCAAGCAACAATATGCTGAGTCAAGCAATACATTACTTTTCATTCTTGATTTATCTCGCAATAATTAGTAATCATGTTTCGTTAATCGTCGGATCAAGCTTACATTTTGCAGTTGGTCCTAGACACATGCTTTTTTATTTTGAGCATTTGAACCTTCGATGTAAGGTTCGTAGTGAGAGTAATTTTTCGCGTAAGATTCCCTTAGTATAGGTTGCTAATAGTTTTGAACTTTATTGTTTGTTTGGTGCATAACATTTTCCATAGTTTCACAATTAAATTGATTCTTTTTGCATTTAATTCACAATTCGATTATCTTTAATTTGAATGTTAGAATATAAGTTTTGGAGTTTTATGGTGAAAGAAATATTTTTTATCATTTTGATGTGTACTATATAGTATGTATCGATCATCGCGTGAGAAGTTCATGATTCTTTATGAATAATGGACCGACTCATGTTGGAAGCAACCATCCAATCGGTTATGCGACAACACAATTAGTGTAATACCCTAATATTTTAAAGAGTATTACTTTTAGTAGAGACTAAATTAACTTATCTTCTATAAACAATCCAACTTTATTTCAATTCTCCCAAAGTACAATACCAAACTTACAAACTTCAAACAATATAGTCTTCATCACTTAACATAAATTCAAATTTCAACTCATAAGTTTTACACAACATAATTTTTCCAATACAAATTTATTCTTTTTACAAAATATCCCTGAAAGTTTTTCCCCGCATCTCTCTCATCTCTAAGCTTTTTCAACCGCATCTGCAACATTATCTATTCACATATAACATGAGTTATATGATCATAGCACAAACAAATAAGGGTAAGCCAACCATATCATATCAATCATTATACTTGTAATAAAAATATTTCAATCATGTATTTCTACAATTACCAAAATATCATTACCCCTATGTCATTAATTCATCATTATCAAAATCATCTTCCTCAATTTCATAAACCTTACAATTTTACCATGCTTAATCACGAAGCCTTATGGTCAGACCGCTCTCTGCCTGCTTCCTTAAGCCTCACCTGTATACTATGTCTTACTCTCTGAAGCCTTATGGTCAGACCTCTCTCTGCCTGCTTCTATAAAACTTATGAACCACATATTTATGTCAAAGCCTTATGGTCAGACCACTTGCTGCCTGCTTTCATAAACCTCAGGTGTTACTTTGATCATATCAAGCTCTCATGGTATAAACCGAACACACTACTTCTCGTAGGAAACATCATTTTATAAGCAATGATTTCTTTTATCCACTCCAACATTTCATCCAATCAACATTTCATACCCTCTTATCCACTCCAATATTTCATCAAATCAACAATTCATAACCTCTTCTCCACATAACTCAATCATGTTCATTCTCTAATCATAATTTGACAATAACCTATTTTGGTGTCAATAAATTAAACATATTGCCAGATATCATACTACATATTATAAACTCATTTTGACCATAACGAGTATAACTCAACATATTTTCACCAATCAAAGATTAATAGATCATCCAAAACATTTCAACATATCTTAGCAACTACATAATATAATCTGAGCTCATTGTAACGACAAATAAAATGCATCTATAGTTGACTTATTTTATTTTATTTTCATCCTATTAGAGATCTTTCTTTACCCCAATTGGTCACCGGAGAGGACCCAGATGTCTGAACGCATCAAACTCACCTTCGACGCCAGCACATATGACTAGTCACAACTGACTGGACCAGGCCAGGGCTGCTCTATGATCAGGGATGTGCCAACTCAGGTTTTTAAGGTTCCTCTATCCTACCAACAAAAGGAGGTCCTCAATAATTAACAATTTATTTATTTAATTTATCTACCTTATTTTCTTATGCTCTAAATCTTAAAATGCCTAATTTTACTTTCTCTCACAACAACCTCAAACAGTATCTGTATATCTATTTAATATCCATATACAAATTACTACAAAACCCTTATTCTAAACCTTCCAACAAGATCAATTTCAGCCAACAAACTCATTCAATAAATTCATCACAATAAACATCCATAATAGAATTCATACAAGATAATTATAAACAATTAACAATAATAAAACATTACTATAAATGGTCATAGAAGAATACAATATTTGACAATCATAAAAATAATCTTAATATAAAAATTCATGGGGAAACAAGAAGTGGAATCTGGCAGAGCCGGTTAGACAACTTCTAATCCATCCAACAATACAATATAATTAAATAACAAGAACAATACATGTCTGGGGAAATAAGAAGTTGAATCTGGCAGAGCCGGTTAGACAACTTCTAATCCTTCCAAAAATGCAATAAAATAAATAAGTAAAGCAATAAATAGTTTGGGGAAACAAGAAGTTGAATCTGGCAAAGCCGGTTAGACAACTTCTAATCCTTCCAAAAATGTAATAAAAATAAATAAGGAAGGAAATAAAAGTTTGGGGAATCAAGAAATTGAATCTGGCAGAGCCAGTTAGACAATTTCTAATCCTTCCAAAATACAATAAAATAAATAAGGAAAACAATAAAATGTTTGGGGAAACAAGAAATTGAATCTGGCAGAGCCGGTTAGACAATTTCTAATCCTTCCAAAATACAAAATAAAACCACTAACAACGTACAATTGGCATAACATAATCAACATCACATTTTACAACTATCACACTTGGATATTAACACAAAAGCATACTCTCATTTAAAATTCAAGATCATACAGAAACAAAATACTCCATATTCAAGAATTAAAATCAGACAAAAGAAAAATATAGTATATTCAAGACTCAAGATAATACAAAAAGAAATACTCAAAGTTAGCTTCCCTTACCTCTATTACAGACTTAATCTCCTCGCTCTCTGAAAACTTCCAGAATATCCCCTTTGAAATTAGAAATTCTTCCAACTCTCTTCTCTCAAAAATTTTCTAAGTTCTTTGGTGTAAATTTTTAACCTCCCCCCCTTGGCTATTTATAGAAAAAAATTTACTATTCATTTTAACTATTCATTTTTTTATTCATTTTACTATTACAAAAATAATTTTTTATTTGCAATTTGATGAATTCTGATCTCAAAGCTACGTGGAACACTTATCCTTTCCAAATATTATTTTTTTTTAACTATTCACTTTTTACTATTCACAATTTACTATTCACAATTTACTATTCATCATTTTTTTTTAGCATTTAACTTACAAATATTTTCAAGGATCTTACAATCTCCCCAACAACAATTATTTTCGCCCTCGAAAATTATTTATTTAAACAAAGACTATTTAACAAAAAAAAAATTACTTACAAAAGAGATATGGATATTCCTTTATCATAAATTCTTCCAATTCCCAAGTCATTTCCTGTGTGTCTTCATTCCAAAGTACCTTTACTGTGCGAATATCCTTCCCTCTTAACTTTTTCATTTGAACATCTAGTATACGCACTGGGCCAACTTCCATTGTTAAATTTTCCTTGACCTGAATTTCATCAACTTCTAACACATGCTTTGGATCTGGAATATACTTCCTTAGTTGGGATACATGAAAAACGTTATGCAAATTTGTCAATCGAGGTGGTAGTGCTATCTCATAAGCCACTGGCCCAATCTTTTTGAGAATTTGATACGGTCCGAGAAATTTTGGTGTCAGTTTCCTCATCTTGATAGCTCTCCCGACTCCTGTAGTTGGCGTTACTCGTAAGAATACATGATCTCCTTCTTCAAATTCTAACGGTCTTCTTCTTTTGTCGGCATATGACTTTTGTCTACTTTGAGTTGCTTTCATCCGATCTTGAACTAATTTTATTTTTTCTGTGGTTTGTTGTAATAGCTCGGGTCCCACTGTCAGTGCTTCCCCATCTTGAAACCAACACAACGGTGTTCTACATCTCCTTCCATATAAAGCTTCATATGGTGGCATACCGATACTGGAATGATAACTGTTGTTGTAAGTAAATTCTACTAATGGTAGTATCTCATTCCAACTTCCAAGATGATCTAATACACAAGTTCTCAGCAAATCCTCCAAAGATTGAATAGTCCTTTCTGTTTGACCATCAGTCTGAGGGTGATAAGCCGAACTCATCTTCAACTGTGTTCCCAGAGCCTTCTGTAGCGTCTGCCAAAATCTTGAAGTAAACCTTGGATCTCTGTCTGACACAATGCTTGTAGGTATGCCATGCAACCTCACTACTTCCCCGATGTATAACTCCGTCAGCTTTTCTAGTGACATACGTTGATTAATAGGCAAAAAGTGAGCGCTCTTGGTTAGTCTATCAACGATAACCCAGATAGAATCGTGACCTTTTGATGATTTTGGTAAATGTGTTACAAAGTCCATCGAGATACTGTCCCACTTCCATTGAGGAATGTCTAACTGTTGTAACATCCCTCCCGGTTTTTGATGCTCCACTTTTGCCTTTTGACACACCAAGCAGGCTGCTACAAACTCGGCCACATCCCTCTTCATTCCATTCCACCAAAATGACTCTTTCAGGTCCTTATACATCTTAGTCATACCTGGATGTATGCTAAGACGACTTTTATGGCCTTCGTCTAAAATTAAATGTTTTAATTCACTCTTTGCAGGGATACACACTCTGTTTTTAAATCGAAGTATGCCATCTTTACTTAGAACGAACTCCTTAGCTTGATCGGTGTCCAACAACCTGATCTTTTGCTGCAACTCTTGATCCATCGACTGCTCAACCTTCACTTGTTCTAAGAAGTCACTAGTGATTACTAAATGACTACACCATATGTGATCTGGGTTTAACTGCAACCCCAAGTTCATATCACGTAACTTTTCTAACAGTTCTAATTCCTTCACCATCATTGTTGTTATCTGAGCTTGTCTCCTACTCAATGCATCTGCCACCACATTAGCTTTTCCTGGGTGATATAAAAGCTCGAAGTCATAGTCCTTCATATATTCCATCCATCTTCTTTGTCGCATGTTCAACTCCTTTTGATCGAACAAATACTTTAGACTCTTATGGTCACTAAAAACTTGGAAACTTGCCCCATAGAGGTAGTGTCTCCATGTCTTTAATGCAAATACTACTGCTGCAAGTTCGATATCATGCGTTGGGTAGTTCTTCTCATGCGCCTTTAGCTGCCTAGATGCATAAGCTACAGGTCTCCTTCCTTGCATTAGAACGCACCCTAATCCTTGATATGACGCATCGCAGTACACCTCAAAAGATTTGCTAGAGTCTGGAATGATTAATACTGGTGCTGACGCTAGTCGTTGCTTCATATTTTCAAAACTGGCTTCGCACTTGTCAGTCCACAGAAATGGTTGATCTTTACGAGTTAACTGAGTTAGAGGACCTACAATCTTGGAAAACCCTTCGACAAAACGTCGGTAATAACCGGCTAATCCTACAAAACTTCGTACTTCAGTTACAGTTTTCGCCCGCTCCCACTTTAGCACAGCTTCCACTTTTGCTGGATCCACTGAGATTCCTTGAGCAGAAATCACATGACCCGAAAATTGTACTTTCTCTATCCAGAACTCACACTTTGACAGTTTCCCATACATTTGATGTTTTCTTAAAATTTCCAACGCCACCCTCAAGTGTTCTGCATGCTTTTCCTTATTCTCTGAATAGATAAGAATATCGTCTATAAATACTACCACGAACTTATCTAAACATGACCGAAATATTCTGTTCATGTAGTCCATAAAAATCGCTGGGGCATTCGTCACACCAAACGGCATTACCACGTACTCAAAGTGTCCATAGCGAGATCTGAAAGCCGTCTTTTGTACATCTTCCGTCTTGACAAGAATCTGATGGTACCCAGATCTGAGATCAATTTTTGAAAACACCTCTGCTCCTCTCAACTGATCTAATAGATCATCGATTCTTGGCAAAGGATATTTGTTCTTTATTGTAACCTTGTTCAACTGTCGATAATCCACGCACAACCTTGAACTTCCATCCTTCTTCTTCACCAGCAATACAGGAGCTCCCCATGGAGACACACTTGGACGGATAAACTTCTTCTCCAACAGATCTTCGATTTGCTTTTTCAACTCTGCTAGTTCGGCAGGAGCCATTCTGTATGGAGCCATAGAAACCGGGCCAGCTCCGGGCACTAGATCTATTGTGAAATCGATCTCTCGACTAGGTGGTAAACCTGGTACTTCTTCTAGAAAAACATCAACATATTCTTCTACCACAGGTATTCCGATGATTTGCTCTTCAGTATTCTCTCTTTTCTCCTGAGCTAACACCACATAGTAGGTGTAACACCCTAATATTTTAAAGGGTATTACTGATAGTAGAGACTAAATTAATTTGATATATTTTATAAACCATCAAACTTTATTTCAATTCTCCCAAAGTACAATACCAAACTTACAAACTTCAAACAATATAGTCTTCACCACTTAACATAAATTCGAATTTCAACTTATAAGTTTTACACAACATAATTTTTCCAATACAAATTTATTCTTTTTACAAAATATCCCTGAAAGTTTTTCCCCACGTCTCTCTCATCTCTAAGCTTTTTCAACCGCATCTGCGACATTATCTATTCACATATAACATGAGTTATATGATCATAGCACAAACAAATAAGGGTAAGCCAACCATATCATAAAATCATTAAACTTGTAATAAAAATATTATAATCATGTATTTCTGCAATTGATAAAATATCATTATTCCGATGTCATTAATTCATCATTATCAAAATCATCTTTCTCATTTCCATAAATCTTACAAGTGTTCCATGCTTACTCATGAAGCCTTATGGTCAGACCGCTCTCTGCCTGCTTCCTTAAGCCTCACTTATATACTATGTCTTACTTTCTGAAGCCTTATGGTCAGACCCCTCTCTGCCTGCTTCTATAAAACTTACGAATCATATGTTTATGTCAAAGCCTTATGGTCAGACCACTTTCTGCCTGCTTTCATAAACCTCAAGTGTTACTTTGCTCATACCAAACTCTCATGGTATAACTCGAACAAACTACTCCCGGTAGTAAACATCATTTCATAAGTAATGATTTCTCATATCCACCCCAACATTTCATAAAACCAACAATTCATACCCTCTTATCCACCTAACTCAATCATGTTCATTCTTTAATCATGAATTCATAATCACCCGTTTTGGTATCAATAAATCAAACATATTGCCAGATATCATGCTTCATATTATAAACTCATTTTGCCCATAACGAGTATAACTCAACATATTTTCACCAAACAAAGATCATGGATCAACCAAAATATATCAACATATCTTAAGAACTACATATTAAAGTCTGGGCTCAATGTAATGATAAATAAAATATATATGAAATTTTTACCATGATAATATTATGCATCTACAATCAACTTGTTTTATTTTATTTTCATCCTATTATAGATTTTTCTTTACCCCAATTGGTCACCGGAGAGGACCCAGATGTCTGAACGCATCAAACTCACCTTCGACGCCAGCACATATGACTAGTCACAACTGACTGGACCAGGCCAGGGCTGCTCTATGATCAGGGATGTGCCAACTCAGGTTTTTAAGGTTCCTCTATCCTACCAACAAAGGGAGGTCCTCAATAATTAACAATTTATTTATTTAATTTATCTACCTTATTTTCTTATGCTCTAAATCTTAAAATGCTTAATTTTACTTCCTCTCACAACAACCTCAACCAGTATCTGTATATCTATTTAATACCCATATACAAGTTATTACAGAACCCTTATTCCAAACCTCCCAACAAGATCAATTTCAGCCAACAAACTCATTCAATAAATTTATCACAATAAACATCCATAATAGAATTCATACAAGATAATTATAAACAATTTACAATAATAAAACATTACAATAAATGGTCATAGAAGAATACAATATTTGACAATCATAAAAATAATCTTAATATAAAAATTCATGGGGAAACAAGAAGTTGAATCTGGCAGAGCCGGTTAGACAACTTCTAATCCATCCAAAAATACAATATAATTAAATAACAAGAACAATAACATGTATGGGGAAATAAGAAGTTGAATCTGGCAGAGCCGGTTAGACAACTTCTAATCCTTCCAAAAATGCAATAAAATAAATAAGTAAAGCAATAAATAGTTTGGGGAAACAAGAAGTTGAATCTGGCAGAGCCGGTTAGACAACTTCTAATCCTTCCAAAATGCAATAAAATAAATAAGTAAAGAAATAAAACGTTTGGGGAAACAAGAAATTGAATCTGGCAGAGCCGGTTAGACAATTTCTAATCCTTCCAAAATACAAAAATAAACAACTAATAACATACAAATGGCATAACATAATCAATATCACGTTTTACAACTATCACACTTGGATATCAACACAAAAGCATACTCTCATTTAAATTCAAAATCATACAGAAACAAAATACTCCATAATCAAGATTTAAGATCAGACAAAAGCAAAATATAGCATATTCAAGACTCAAGATAATACAAAAGGAGATACTCAAGGTTAGCTTCCCTTACCTCTATTACAGACTTAATCTCCTCGCTCTCTGAAAACTTCCAGAATATCCCCTTTGAAATTAGAAATTCTTCCAACTCTCTTCTCTCAAATATTTTCTAAGTTCTTTGGTGTAAATTTTCAGCCTCCCACCCTTGGCTATTTATAGTAAAAAATTTTACTATTCATTTTTACTATTCATTTTTACTATTCATTTTTTTATTCATTTTACTATTACAAAAATATTTTTTATTTGCAAATTGGTGAATTCTGATCTCAAAGCTACGTGGAACACTTATCCTTTCCAAAAATAATTTTTTTTTTTTTTTACTATTCACTTTTTACTATTCACAATTTACTATTCACTATTTACTTTTTTTTTTTTTTAATTTAGTATCTGACTTACAAATATTTTCAAGGATCTTACAGTAGGTAGCTCCATCTTTGATATCCTTCGCAGCGACTCGAGTTGAGCTTAGTTCTAAATTGTTCAAATTTAGAAACTCTATCTTTTGTTTCCCACAATCAATAAGAATGTGATTGGCAGTCAACCAATCCATTCCTAAAATAATGTCTAGATTTTGAAGGGGTAAGCAGATCAAGTTCACTTTGAACTTGCGTCCTGCAATTTGGATCGGGCATCCGACACAGACTGAACTGGTCGTAACTGGTCCCGATGCTGGTGTAGAAACTACTAATTCACACCCTAGATCAAGCATCGGTAATCCGAGTCTTTCTAAACATGCTAGGGATATAAAGGAGTGTGTGGCTCCAGAGTCAAACAAAACATATACGCATTCTCCTAACAGCATACAGGTGTGTAAGATTAATGTACCTGGCTTAGTAGCCTCTTCTGCAGTCATTGCGAATACTCTTCCTGTTGCCCGGGGCTTTACTTCAGCAGAATCTTGTTGTTGTGGTTCTCCCACCTTCTTTTTCTTTGGACAAACATTAGAAAAGTGTCCCGGATCATTGCAGATGAAACATCTCTTCCCTTCAACTTTTTCTCCAATAAGTTTAGGGCAGTCACGTCTGAAATGTGCTCCTCCACACTCAAAACACTTCACTGTTCCTCGATACGATAATTGTGGTTTTTCATAAGGCTTTTTGTTGAATTTTATTGAAGATTCTCCCTTTGCAAGTCTGGAAACTCTACTTGGATCAAACTCTAACAATTCTATCATTCTGGCTTTCTCTACCAATGCTGGAAACTCTTGTATTTCCAATGGCATAAGTACCTTCTTCAGTTCATGCCTTAGTCCTCCCTCGAATTTTCGACATCTCCATTCTTCTGTGATATTCTGAGTATAAAATCTTGAGAGATAATTAAATTTTACTACGTACTCTTGTACTGATAGCCTTCTTTGTTGTAAGGTCATAAACTCTGCCTCCCTTGCAAATTTTGCACTGTTTGGAAAATATTTTTCCAGAAACCTTATCTTAAAGTTCTCCCAATTCACAACCTCACCACGAATCGTCATCAACTGTTGCATACTTTCCCACCAATATTCAGCCTCACCCACCAAAAGAAATGATGCATAAGTTAATTTTTGTTCTTCTGAGCAAGTTATTACCCGGAAAATCTTCTCATTCTGCCTTAGCCAAGAGTCAGCCTCATCAGGAGTAGCATCCCCATTAAATTTAGTTGGATCATGCCTTAAAAAGTCATTCAAGCTAGAATGATTTTGAGGTGCTTGATCAACTTGTTGTTGTTGCATGTTTGTCGAGTTTTAAATGATTTCTTCAAAAAGATAACAATACAATTTAGCATATGATATCAATTTCCTCAAATAGTCATTTTCATCATAAACCATTAATAATTTTACTAAGAATAATAATTTCACTCCCCAGAGTCCCAAAATATTTTCGAAAACCATTGCTCTGATACCAAATTGTAATACCCTAATATTTTAAAGAGTATTACTTTTAGTAGAGACTAAATTAACTTATCTTCTATAAACAATCCAACTTTATTTCAATTCTCCCAAAGTACAATACCAAACTTACAAACTTCAAACAATATAGTCTTCATCACTTAACATAAATTCAAATTTCAACTCATAAGTTTTACACAACATAATTTTTCCAATACAAATTTATTCTTTTTACAAAATATCCCTGAAAGTTTTTCCCCGCATCTCTCTCATCTCTAAGCTTTTTCAACCGCATCTGCAACATTATCTATTCACATATAACATGAGTTATATGATCATAGCACAAACAAATAAGGGTAAGCCAACCATATCATATCAATCATTAAACTTGTAATAAAAATATTTCAATCATGTATTTCTACAATTACCAAAATATCATTACCCCTATGTCATTAATTCATCATTATCAAAATCATCTTCCTCAATTTCATAAACCTTACAATTTTACCATGCTTAATCACGAAGCCTTATGGTCAGACCGCTCTCTGCCTGCTTCCTTAAGCCTCACCTGTATACTATGTCTTACTCTCTGAAGCCTTATGGTCAGACCTCTCTCTGCCTGCTTCTATAAAACTTATGAACCACATATTTATGTCAAAGCCTTATGGTCAGACCACTTGCTGCCTGCTTTCATAAACCTCAGGTGTTACTTTGATCATATCAAGCTCTCATGGTATAAACCGAACACACTACTTCTCATAGCAAACATCATTTCATAAGCAATGATTTCTTTTATCTACTCCAACATTTCATCCAATCAACATTTCATACCCTCTTATCCACTCCAATATTTCATCAAATCAACAATTCATAACCTCTTCTCCACATAACTCAATCATGTTCATTCTCTAATCATAATTTGACAATAACCTATTTTGGTGTCAATAAATTAAACATATTGCCAGATATCATACTACATATTATAAACTCATTTTGACCATAACGAGTATAACTCAACATATTTTCACCAATCAAAGATTAATAGATCATCCAAAACATTTCAACATATCTTAGCAACTACATAATATAATCTGAGCTCATTGTAACGACAAATAAAATGCATCTACAGTTGACTTATTTTATTTTATTTTCATCCTATTAGAGATCTTTCTTTACCCCAATTGGTCACCGGATAGGACCCAGATGTCTGAACGCATCAAACTCACCTTCGACGCCAGCACATATGACTAGTCACAATTGACTGGACCAGGCCAGGGCTGCTCTATGATCAGGGATGTGCCAACTCAGGTTTTTAAGGTTCCTCTATCCTACCAACAAAAGGAGGTCCTCAATAATTAACAATTTATTTATTTAATTTATCTACCTTATTTTCTTATGCTCTAAATCTTAAAATGCCTAATTTTACTTTCTCTCACAACAACCTCAAACAGTATCTGTATATCTATTTAATATCCATATACAAATTACTACAAAACCCTTATTCTAAACCTTCCAACAAGATCAATTTCAGCCAACAAACTCATTCAATAAATTCATCACAATAAACATCCATAATAGAATTCATACAAGATAATTATAAACAATTAACAATAATAAAACATTACTATAAATGGTCATAGAAGAATACAATATTTGACAATCATAAAAATAATCTTAATATAAAAATTCATGGGGAAACAAGAAGTGGAATCTGGCAGAGCCGGTTAGACAACTTCTAATCCATCCAACAATACAATATAATTAAATAACAAGAACAATACATGTCTGGGGAAATAAGAAGTTGAATCTGGCAGAGCCGGTTAGACAACTTCTAATCCTTCCAAAAATGCAATAAAATAAATAAGTAAAGCAATAAATAGTTTGGGGAAACAAGAAGTTGAATCTGGCAGAGCCGGTTAGACAACTTCTAATCCTTCCAAAAATGTAATAAAAATAAATAAGGAAGGAAATAAAAGTTTGGGGAATCAAGAAATTGAATCTGGCAGAGCCGGTTAGACAATTTCTAATCCTTCCAAAATACAATAAAATAAATAAGGAAAACAATAAAATGTTTGGGGAAACAAGAAATTGAATCTGGCAGAGCCGGTTAGACAATTTCTAATCCTTCCAAAATACAAAATAAAACCACTAACAACGTACAATTGGCATAACATAATCAACATCACATTTTACAACTATCACACTTGGATATTAACACAAAAGCATACTCTCATTTAAAATTCAAGATCATACAGAAACAAAATACTCCATATTCAAGAATTAAAATGAGACAAAAGAAAAATATAGTATATTCAAGACTCAAGATAATACAAAAAGAAATACTCAAAGTTAGCTTCCCTTACCTCTATTACAGACTTAATCTCCTCGCTCTCTGAAAACTTCCAGAATATCCCCTTTGAAATTAGAAATTCTTCCAACTCTCTTCTCTCAAAAATTTTCTAAGTTCTTTGGTGTAAATTTTTAACCTCCCCCCCTTGGCTATTTATAGAAAAAAATTTACTATTCATTTTTTACTATTCATTTTAACTATTCATTTTTTTATTCATTTTACTATTACAAAAATAATTTTTTATTTGCAATTTGATGAATTCTGATCTCAAAGCTACGTGGAACACTTATCCTTTCCAAATATTTTTTTTAACTATTCACTTTTTACTATTCACAATTTACTATTCACAATTTACTATTCATCATTTTTTTTTTAGCATTTAACTTACAAATATTTTCAAGGATCTTACAATTAGCAGGAAGGGTTGAAAGCATTAATGACTAATTAATAAGTTTAACGGCCATATCAAGTACGAATATACGATATCAATGAGTAATTAACAGGTTATATCACCTAAAAATATATTGCGTTAATGGTTAATTAATGTGTTGGCTGCCACAAGCTCTATAAATATACGATTGATGTTCAGATAAAATAACCTTGATCTATCCTAATAAAATAAAGACATCTTGGAAAAAGATATCTGACTTGAGCGTCGGAGTGTCTTCTGCAGGTCAACAACCCATCAGAGTGGATAACGTTCTCGGAGAGGATTGAACGATTGAAAGAGAGCAGAGCAAAGAAGGACGACAGACCCTCGACCAATTCAACCGAAACATATGGTGCCCACTGTGGGGCCGAGCGGCATCCCTATGAAACCACAAAGAACAAGACGCGTACTCGGTCTCGACATCGCTACTTCGGATCAATAGGTTTTGCAATAAAAGAAAAAATTCCATAAAACTTTCTAAAGGAATCTCTTTTGTTTTGATAACTTTCAGGTAACCATTAGAGGTTTACGAGGCAAAAATATTAAATATTGTGTTTAACCCATATATATTTTTTTGAGTAAAAATATCTTGCACAAGAAGGTTCAACCTTACCACTTGCTGGACCACCAACTTTCAACCTTGTTAGGTTCCAATGACTCATCATTATAAAAAAGGTTGTAAAATATTTAATATTTTGTTTAACCCAATCTATTTTTGTGAGTAAAAATATCCAACACATGTAGGTTCAACCTTACCGCTCGCTTAGTTGGACCACCAACATTTCCAATGACTCTTCATTATAAAAGAAGATCGTAAAATATTTATATTTTGTTTAACCCATATCTATTTTTGTGAGTAAAAATATCCAGCACAGATAGGTTCAACCTTACCGCTCGCTCAGTTGGACCACCAACGTTCAACCTTGTCAGGTTCCAACGACTCTTCATTATAAAAGAATATTATAAAATATTAAATATTTTGTTTAACTTATATATATTTTTGTGAGTAAAATATCCTGCATAAGAAGGTTCAACCCTCGCTCAATTGGACCACCAACGTTCAACCTTATTAGGTTCCAATGACTACTCATTGTAAAAGAAGATTATAAAACATTAAAATATTTTGTTTAACCCATATATATTTTTATGAGTAAAAATATCCTACACAGAAAAGTTCAACCCCTTACCGCTTGGTCAGTTGGACTACCAACGTTCAACTTTGTCAGGTTCCAATGACTCTTCATTATAAAAGAAGATTATAAAATATTAAATATTAAATATTTTGTTTAACCCTTATATACTTTTGTGAGTAAAAATATCTTGCACAGGAAGGTTCAACCCCTTACTCCTCGTTCAGTTGGACCACCAACGTTCAACCTTGTTAGGTTCCAATGACTCTTTATTGTAAAAGAAGATTATAAAATATTAAATATTTTGTTTCACCCTTATATATTTTTGTGAGTAAAAATATCCTACACATGAACGTTCAACCTTACCGCTTGCTCAATTGGACCACCAACATTCAACCTTGTCAAGTTCCAATGACTCTTCATTATAAAAGAAAATTATAAAATAGTAAATATTTTGTTTAACCGATATATATTTTTGTGAGTAAAAATATCCTGCACAGGAAGGTTCAACCCCTTAACGCTTGCTCAGTTGGACCACTAATGTTCAACCTTGCCAGGTTCTAATGGCTTCTCATTATAAAAATAAAATATTGAATATTTTGTTTAACAAATATTTTTGTGAGTGAAATATCTTGCTCTAGAAAAAGTTCTATAAAAAGAACTCCTATCAGTCGCCCCTCGGCCTATAGATAAAGTTAAAAAAGAAACTCCTATTGATCCCCGCTCGGCCTAGACAAAGTTCAAAAAAGAACTTACAGTGTCTTCGCTTGACATAGGAAAAAGTTCAAAAAAGAACTTCTGTCGATCACTACTCGGCCAAGACAAAGTTCAAAAATGAACTTCTAATGTCTTCGCTCAACATAGGAAAAAGTTCAAAAAAGAACTCCTACCGATCACTGCTTAGCCCACACAAAGTTCAAAAAAGAAATTTTAGTGTCTTCGCTTATAGGAAAAAGTTAAAAAAAAAAACTCATATCGATCACCGCTCGGTCCAAACAAAGTTCAAAAAAGAACTTTTAGTGTCTTCGCTCAACATAGGAAAAAGTTCAAAAAAGAACTCCTATCGATCACCGCTCGACCTAGACAAGGTTCAAAAAAGAACTTTTAGTGTCTTCACTCAACATAGGAAAAAGTTCAAAAAAGAACTCCTATCAATCACCACTCGACCTAGACAAAGTTCAAAAAAGAACTTTTAGTGTCTTCGCTCAACATAGGAAAAAGTTCAAAAAGAACTCCTAGCAGTCGTCGCTCGCCTAGAGAAAAAGTTCAAATAGAATTTCTAGTGCCTTCACTCAACATTGGAAAAAGTTATAAACAAAGAACTCCTATCAGTCGCCGCTCGACATATATATAAAACCCCTTTGCATCTATGCTCAATTGCTTGGGGCTTATGTACTGTACAATATGTATCGACCGATGCATTAGAAGTTCATGATTCGTTATGAATAACCGACCAGCTCATGATGAAAGCAACCATCCGATCGGTTATGCCACAACACAATTAGCAGGTAAGGTGGAAAGCATTAATGACTAATTAATAAGTTTAATGGCCATATCATTAGCAGGTAAGGTGGAAAGCATTAATGACTAATTAATAAGTTTAATGGCCATATCAAGTACCAATATACGGTATCAATGAGTAATTAACAAGTTATTTCACGTAAAAATATATTGCGTTAATGGGTAATCAATGTGTTGGCTGCCACAAGCTTTATAAATATACGATTGATGTTTAGGTAAAATAACCTTGATCTATCCTAATAAAATAAAGACATCTTTAAAAAATATATCTAACTTGAGTGTCAGAGTGTCTTCTGCAGATCAACAATCCATTGGAGTGAATAGCGTTCTCGGAAAGGATTGGACGATCGAAAGAGAGCAGAGCAAGGAAGGACGACCGACCCTCGACCAATTCAACCAAAACATGATGTAATTAATATAAAACAAATGAGTTATGACAAATGTTTATATTGAATTAAATGATATGTGATTAATTTGGATGTAAGTCTAGTATATATTATATAGATTTTTGAATTGGTGAATGAGTACAATATAATCTTAAGTTTGTGATTTAGTTATGAACTTTGAAATTTTATTTTCTTAAGAGAAAAATTATTGTATGTAGAATTATAATGTTTTGTATAAATAACATTACAAGTGTGTTGAGATCATCCTGATTGGTAAGTCACAAGAGATTCATATCTAAAGGGTTGGTAGTAACCACTCTCAAAGGGATTTGAACTTATCCTACCATCTAATATGGATCCGAAGTGGTTCATATATATTTTGGTTATGACTTTTTGGTGAAGAAGTACTTAAAATTTGGACAGGTGTGGTCCATATATATTTTGGTTATTGCTTCTTGGTGTATAAGTAATTGTAATGTGGATCGGAAAATTCATTCCATGGCTCCTTACTTTCATTTTGATTTCTCTCAATTCCTCATTCAAACATAAATATTTCAAAAATTGGTCTCATCGTTGAGTAGCTGAAGCTGCAAGGACTAGTTTCCACCAATTAAAAGTTAATTAAGAGTTTTTTTTATTGGAAACAACTGCAGTATTGGGTAGTGAAATTTAGATTTGGACAAGATGTGTTAATGTGAGGGGGAGCTAACCTTCTTATGCTTTCTTGTTTACTTTTAACTTTATCTATGCTTGTTTTGTTATGAAGGTGATAAACATGAGAAATTAGTAGTTGTAAAGGATGCTAGATAACTTCTTTTGCAAATTGATTATTTTTGTTTTGAGCTCAATATTGTTGTTATATTGTGAAATTGGTATCTCTGAATGATAAAATTTTGTTGATTTTGTAGTTGAATTAAGTTATATATATGATTGTAATTTTGGTGTGTCTTTGTTCCATCTTCATGACACTTCCACCCACTTCTTCATCTTCATCACATTTTGTTCCATCTTCATGTTTCTTCCATCTTCATCACACTTTGTTCCATCTTCATGTTTCTTCCATCTTCATCACACCTTGTTCCATCTTCATTTTCAACCTATGTTTCTTCCATCTTCATCACCCTTTGTTCCATTTTCATGAAACTTCCACCCACTTCTTCATTTCTTGCACTTGTTGATTCTACATTCACCACATTTGCTTCATTAATTCCTTCTTCACTACACCACTGAAAGAAGTTGTAGCCAACAAAATCTTCACTCCCATCCTATTCAAGAAGAAAAAACACTCCCTTGTCAAAACCCAGAATAAAACTAACATTTCTACTTCCATTAAACTTACCTTGAAGTTAGGGCAACCTCAAAATTTGTTGGTCTTGTTTTTAGGGGTTCTCGCAATGCGGAACACTGCATTGTGACCACAGAAGCAAGTGGGTTTTACACCCAACCTGCTACGACTGCCATTGTTGTGTTGAAAGCCCTAACCCGTGCATTTGCAAGACGAAGATGAACGAGACATTTCCTCAGTTGAACAGTGCTTCCAGAACCTTTTCTTTCCCAAGACGAAGATGTAAAAGACATTAGATGTGAGGGGATCCCTTTAAATGTTAGGGCTACCAACCATGAAAATATTTCTTTTCCACATGGAATTGATGATTCTACAACACATCACCCATTGAATTTAATGCACAATGCCACACCATCTCAAAAAAATACAGCTTAACATCTATTAACGCCGTCTATGACAACTTAACATATAGGACAAAATTGACTCAAATTTTTAAATATTACGACCCAATTGAGACAGTTGCAAATACGAGGACCCACTTGAGATTTCTATACAAATATAAGGATCATCCAAGATTTAAACCTTAAAATTAAAAATGAATAAATGAATTAATTATTTAACAAAATGAATATTATTATAAAAAATTAAAGGTAATATGAGAAATTCGTAAATAAAGATTAATTACCTGCATAAAAATTTGTTGCTAAAACTCTCTTTATGCAACAATTAGCTCCGCTACAGGGTAAAGATTGTGGTTTAGTGGGTCATCTCTACTTTTAGGAGTAGGAGTAGAAGGCAAAGCTTATTGCTTTCATCATTTAAACGTAGTTTGATGCTCACATACTTTTGGACTAAGAACTTTTTCCTTTCAATTTTTTTAATTTTAATTTCATGACTTTATTTTGTCTTGTAAAAATAATTGTAGAAAATGCTTAAAAAGCAACTTCTTACCTTGGCTTTTGGTGACGATGAGTGCGACGAAAGCGTTCTTCAACAATGCTTTAATGACTCACTTCAAATCTCAATAGCTTCGACAATGGCTTGCAACAGTGTCTACGGATTTCAATTCTCTTTTGTAATTAATTTTCAATTCTCCTTGCTTTAAAAATTTAATTTTTTATATTATATTACTTAATAGATACAAATACATTTTAGTATTGTGATTAAAACAAATAACGTTTATAAATTAAGCTTTAATAATTAATTATGTAATAAAATAGCTTAATATGTAGAAGTTATAATTATTTTAATTTATTTAATTAAAAATATTAACTAATCAATTTCAAACTTATAAAATATTTATATTTATAGGATCAAATGTATTTTAAATACATACATACATAAAGAAATTTTAAAAATTTAAAAAACAATAATTAAATTAAAAATAAAAAAAGTTAACGGGACATCTTATCGGCCGTTAACGTAGCCAGTAAACTTTTTTAACTGTTTTACTATGGGGGTCAAGCCGAAATATGTGTAAATGTCATTTAAAATTTCCTTACAAAATATTTGAGTAATTTCTCTATAATTAAGTTATTCATTTTTATATAAAAAATCATTGAATTTCAATATTTTAGTATTTAAGATTTTAAATGTTTAATTTTCTCGAATTATTTATATATTTTAACCAATGTTCTTGCATTTTATTAAAAAAGCATAACGAAACTGTGTAACCCTCCTTTTGTTCTAACTATAATAGCTCAGATAATGTATCACATATCATATATATATATATATATATATATATATATATATATATATATATATATATATATTTTATAACAAAACCATTATAATTTTGTGTTCCCCAAGAACTACATATACAACGTGTATGGTGTGTAATAAGAGATCCAATTGATATCTAAAACTCTTTGGTCTATTTACATTAGCCGCCAGTCAATCAAATCAAATAGTTTTTATTAAAGATAGACTGAAATTGAGTTGGCGTTTAAGTTATTGGACTAAAAGTCCAACAGGAGAATAAACTAATTAAGAATATTTGATTTAAGATCTGAAGATATTGATAAGCGGTTAAGATATTGATAAAGTCGTTTATGAGTAATTAACCGAATCTCCAGGTAAGGTTATTTTTATTTGGCTTATGAAATACTTATAAATACAATGACACATACTAGAATCAGGTACGTTCCACTTACGTTCAACTCACACTTTACGAAACTTAAATATTCAGCTATGATAAATAGTTCATTAAACTGCTCCTAACTTGAGCATCAAAGTGCCTTTTGCAGGTACCTCCCCCCATAAGAGTACGATCGAACAACCGAGCGGTATACACAACTCAAGCATCGGAAAGCAGCAAAGCCACGTTAGGAAGGATAGTCTCTCGGTCCTACAAATCCCTACCGAAACATTTTGGCGCCCACCGTGGGGCCGAGAGCAGATAGAAGAAGCACAAAATGGTGACCACAAGGAGCATGGACGAACAACAAACCACCAGAGAACTGATAGCACAAATGCAAGCGCAGATGCAGGCTTAGGCACGGGTTAAGCAGGAGATGCAGCAAAAGCATGAAGAGGAGATCGCAATGCTAAGAAACGATTGGGCTCGTCGGGTATAATCTGAGCAATACTCGGCATCGTCAGCCCAACAGGATCATACTGGTAACAATGGAACTCGCCATGACCAAGAGCAGTCTCATCACACTAATCTGAATGGTAATACCAACGGTAACACCAATCTGAACGATAATACCAACGGTAACACCAATCCGAATGGTAATCCAAACCATAACCGAGGAAGAAGAGAGCCAACACCTCTACAGACCATAAGACTGATTGGTCTACTGCCCTTCTCAACGGTAATCATGCAAGCACCCATGTCTAAGAAAGCTCCTCCCAGATTTGACAAATATGACGGCTTGTTAAGACTTTGGCAAGTGTACCAAATCGTTTCAAGTAATAAAACCGGTAAGACCGGATATCGTTTCCCAAGAGACTCGTGCACCAAACAATCGTATAATTTCTAGCTAGTTTAGACTAAAGAATGATTCCGTAATTTGAGTTTTTATGCAATTAAAGTAAAGATGAAACATAAATAGTAAAAGTGATCTTTGATGACTCAAACACTTGGAAACAGATAAGATTAGAAATGAAATGAATTGATATTGTTGGGGTATGATTTCACCTACTTCACTCTTATGCATGCAAATTCACACCTTCTTCATTTACTTACTAATGTCAATCTTCTAATTTACTCAAACCCAATCCCTTGGTAGAGAGAGCCTAAACTTTCTTATTGAGCTCCAATTCCTTGGAAAACCTAACAAGTTAATCTGCTTTAAGACTAGAGACCTAAGACAACCAAAAGTTAAAGTTCTATCCCTAGATACAATTCCCTTTGGGTAATTTGTTCCAGTTCTAGGTTCACACAATATTTCCCAACATCAAGCAAACCCTAAAATCATGTCATGGATAGCAATGTCATAACAAGCTTTAAGAGAAGGAACAAAATACTAGTAATCATGAAAGAAGCATTAAATACATTCAAATCAGTAGTAATACATAAGAGTTTGGTGGTTGCATCAATACCCCAACAACAATGAAAGTAGCTCTCCATGAATGGAGAGCTTGAGCTTACAAAAAAGGATGGGAATGAAAGAACAAAGAAGACCCAAGGAAGAAGATGGATTGTTCCCACAGCTCCTAGCTTGCCTCCAATAGCTCCAAATGAGAGAAAATGTGTCTGAGTGTCCAAAAGATCCAAAGCCCTTCGAGTTTCAGTCCTAAAAAGACCAAGTTTGCCACATCAGCATTGCCACCGCTCAGCTGCACCCCAGCTGCACCCCAGCGGCAGCATTCCAGAGAGCTGGCGCTCAGCTGCACGCCAGCTGCACCCCAGCCACAGCATTCCAGAGAGCTGACGCTCAGCTGCACAGAACTGTGCCGCTCAGCTACAACAGTCCAGATGAATGGGGCTCAGCTGCACGTCAGCTGCACCCCAGCCACAGCACTTAAGTTCAATGTCTTTTTCTTTCTTTTTTTTTTGTTCACTTCTTCTTGCTTATGTGGTTCTTTGATTCTTTGGATTGGCACATAAGCTTCATGTGAGTGATCTCCAAGTAAAAAGTGGGGATTAGTGATAAAATTAAATCAATACAACTCTAAATATAACTACTTAGAAACACAGTAAAATGAGGCATAAAGAAGGTGGAAAGCTAAGAAAGAGTTGATTTTGTTTACTTGTTCATGAAATAAATATAGGTAAAATTCAACATTATCAACTCCCCCAAACTTGGAACCTTGCTTGTTCTCAAGCAAAAGGTATTTCTGGCTTTAACATAAAACAACTTTTTCAAAGAAAACTTTGCAAAATTCATAATACTCGCTTAATTTGAAATGAATAGAGATGTGTAACAGATTAGCCTTCCATTGTGGTGCTCCAGTACATTAAATCAATCAAATGCCATTATTTATAAGAGATCACAGTTATGGCAAAATGCTTTACTGAATTACGTAGAACCAATCCTCACCCAAGATAGTGTTTCACTCTAATGCTCTGGTGTATAAGGATGTGTATCTATCACTCTACTATCATACTGTCACACAAATCAACTTTGCCCTTTGTTTCAACCAAATTAAATACATTCACAAGCAAGTTAGCATCACAAGGACTTTGATTGGCTTGTATTGTGGTTGGGCTAAGAAAGAAACATGGTTTTTCTGGATAACAAAGTACCTTGAGCTTAAGAGATTAACCAATTCAAATCATGCACATAAGTTTCTCTTTTGCTTCACTTAGATTGCAACCAATTTCAAACTTAAATCCCAACTTTCTCCCATTCAATTCTTTTTTTTTTTCATTTTTCTATCTTTCTATTTTTCTCGATACACCCTTGCAGAACAAAATCCCCCAAACTTAAACTTTTCTCATGTGGTACAAATGATTACTCTATTCAGCTCAAGGTAGGGAAATAAGGGAATTTTCATTAGCATTGAGGTTCAAAGAGGGAGGACATCTTCCATTGAGGTTGAAGGGGTTAGTATTGGCTTATTTGGTTCAGACATGTGATAGAGGTCGAAGACAAAGATGGCCTTGATCATGTGTAACAAGCAGCAATTGATTCAATTCATAGAAACTCAGGCAAAATCATTTGTGATCTAACATGATAACATTCAAAGAAAAATCTAAGGCATAACATCTCACAAGGTTAACTCAAGGTTCCACAAGCATCATCAAGCAACTGCCATAAATATTGATCGCATTTAAACAAAGAGCATTCTCAAAATTTTCATGAAGAAGCAACCACCATTTGAACTAACTTGAACCATCTCAAGAGTCACTTCATATTCAAGCATGAGCATCATGGATTAGCACAGTCTATCAAGCCAGATAACTTAAACATCTTCACACACTAAAAAGAAAAGTGTTCATTCAATCCTAAACTAAGAACCAAACTTCAACACAATTTAAAAGTGAGACTAGAACGCAAAACAAGAGAAGTCAAAATAAAAGGTCCTGTTAAAAGTAGAGAAGCTTCTCGCTCAATCATCATCCTCTTCTTCTTGTTCATCTTCATCAGTATCATCATCAGCTGCTCCACCTTCCCTAGGAGAATGGGACTGGTCTCCAGGCCAAGCAACATACTCATCAAACTCAGCAGCGGACATCATGTTCAGTTCAGGCATGGCATGGGTAAGCTCACGAAGCATCTGAGAAGTGGCAAGCTGACCCCTATGAATGGATGTCAGATAGGGGAGTAAGTCGGGTTGAGTCGCATCAGGTGGTCGAGCACGACGGCGTGCGGGTAGTGGTGGAGGTGGTGCAATCGGACCATCATCATCAGGAATGCAATACTGCATATAGAAAGAAAAGTCAATGGTTTTACGTGGTCGTTCAAAAGGTGGGGTGGAGACATCAACCCCTGCCAACTGGCATAGGTGAGTAACAAGAGAGGGATGTCCAAGGGGAGCTTTAAGCCCCGCGGTATGGGCACATTGATGTATTTCTTTTGAGATGAGACTGCCCAAATTGATTGTCTTTCTGGTGAGGATGCTAGACAGTATGAGAGATCGACTTACAGTAAGATCAGAAACATGAGAGCAGGGAGAGATGTTGGAGAGCATAAGTGTCATCCAGATCTTGCTCAAAGGTGTTAAGTCAGATCTCCTAATGTGCACAGGTAGCCCTTGTCGATTGCGTCTGAATGTACCCCCTGGGCGGCAAATGGCGCTCTCGATAGCTTGATAATCAACATCCTTTTCTAGCAATTGGGTGTACTGACACAAAGTGTCTCCCCCATTCCATTCAGTTTCAAGGAAGGAGTTAATGGTATCAGCATCATAAGGGATTCTCTGGCCCCTTACATAACTCATGAAAGGAATATCGCTCTCTGAAAAGATTCGTGCATTGGCGTAAAACTCCTAAGCTTGAAAGCAATTCACATGATAGATAGACAACATCGATTTCTACCACCTATCACTTTCACCAATGAGGATTTCCATGCTCCTGATCTCGAGCAGGGTGATCCCATGGTTATCACAACAGAGATAGCTCGTTATGATATCACCAAGGTACTGGTTGACCATGGCAGCTCGGTCAACATCTTATATTGGAAGACTTTCATGAAAATGGATTTGTCTGAAGATACAATAGCCCCATTTAATGAGAAAATTGTGGGGTTCGCAGTAGAAAGGGTTGACACTCGAGGATACTTAGATTTGCGGACCTGACTTGGAAAAGGGGGAGAGGCAAAAGAGCTCAGAGTCAGATTCTTGCTAGTGGAGGCCAATACTCCATACAACACCTTATTGAGGCGACCCTGTTTGAATGCGTTCGGAGCTATAGTGTCTACCCCCGTTTGGCCATGAAATTCCCGTTAGATAGGGGTACCATATGCACCGTACGGACAGATCAATGAACCGCTCAGGAATGTTACGTTGTAGGTTTAAAACTCACACCTTTCATTCCCCCCAGGAGAAGTAGAGGGCTAGAGACTTCTACAGTTGATCTCGATCCACGAACCAACACTGATGACTGTATTCAGCCCTTGGGTGACACCAAGCCATTTATGCTCGGTAGCGGTGAATCACAGGCGACAACCATAGGAGGAGGAATGACAAAATCCAAGGAAGAAAATCTAAAAAGAATTTTGAGAGCCAATGCAGACTTATTTTCCCGGAAAGCCTTAGATGTGCTAGGAATTCACCCAAGTGTCATGATACACAAATTGGCCACATTCAAAGAAGCACGCCTGGTCGCGCAAAAGAAGCGGAGGTTTAGAGAAGAAAAAGGAAAGGCTATACAGGCATAAGTCACCAAGCTGAGGGAAGCAAGATTCATTAGAGAAATAACTTACACCACATGGTTGGAAAACATGGTCATGGTCAGAAAATCAAACGGTCAGTGGAGGATGTGTGTCGACTTCACGAACTTAAACAAAGCATGTCCCAAGGATTCATACCCCATACCAAGTGTAGACAAATTGGTGGATGGGGCCTCAAGGTATGCGATGTTAAGCTTTTTGGACACATACTCGGGGTACAATCAAATTCCCATGTATGCACCTGATTAGGAAAAGACAACCTTCATAACCGAACAGTCAAATTATTGTTATGAAGTAATGTCGTTCGGTCTGAAAAATGTAGGAGCCACCTACCAGTGCCTGATGGACAAAATTTTTCATCATCAGATCAGAAGATGTATGGAGGTATATGTTGATGACATGATGGTCAGAAGTCAGTCTATAGACCAACATTTTAAAGATTTGGAAGAAGTTTTCCTCCAAGTACGAAGATACAACATACGGTTCAATCCCTCAAAGTGCGCTTTCAGTGTGCCCGCAGGGAAGTTTTTGGGTTTCATGTTAACATTCAAAGGCATTGAGGCTAACCCAGACAAGTGTCGAAGGGTCTTAGACATGAAGAGTCCTACTAGTTTAAAAGAGATTCAATGCTTGGTTGGTAGGCTGATGTCTCTATCACGTTTCATCCCTTGACTAGCAGAGTACATCAAGCCAATTCTTCATAATATCAAGAAGGGAATCAGCTAGCATTGGGACGAGCGGTGTGAAGAGGCCTTCGCCAAAGTCAAGGACATCTTGACTAATCCACCTATCATGGCGCAACCAATACCAGGATATGAATTACAATTATACATGGCAGTGGCAAGTAAGGCAATCAGTGCGGCTCTCATCCAGGAAGCTCTAGAGGTCCGACTGATTTATTTTATCAACCGAACGTTGCGAGGAGCGGAAGAACGATATTTCCATATAGAAAAGGTAGCGTTAGCCTTACTCACGGCAGCGAGGCGGTTACGACCGTAGTTCCAAAGCCATCAAGTGGTCATCAGAACCGATCACCCCATTGCCAAAATCCTCAGAAAACCTGATTTAGCAGGCAAAATGGTTTCCGTTTTGAAGCTCGAGGGTATATTAATGGCCAACATTTGGCAGACTTTGTAGTTGAGTTAACACCTACCTTAGAAAACCCCGTACAATTATGGTACCTTAATGTAGACGACTCTTCAGATAAAAGGGGCGGAGGAGCAGCCATTATTTTAGAAGGACCGAACGATGTCATCACCAAACAAGCATTAACCTTCCAAGTTCGAACCAATAATAATCAAGCTGAATACAAGGCACTAATAGCCGGTCTAACTCTAGCCCAAGAGCTGGAAATTACCAATTTAGAATGCTGAATGGATTTTCAATTGGTCGTAGAACATATGAAGGGAACTTTCCAAGTCAAGGATGATCGCTTGTTGCAATATTTTCATAAAGCCAGCAATCTGCTTAAAAGCTTTACCAACGTCATCGTCGTGCATGTTTTGAGAGCAGAAAATTCCCGAGCGGATATGCTGTCAAAATTGACTCATTCCAAGAAGAATGACCTGTTAGCTTCATCTGGAACAAGATTGTGAGGCCTATGTCAAGAAGTGTGTTTCCTGTCAGGAGCACGACAATGATGTCTGAATCCCTCCCGAAGAATTACATGGTATCATCTGGCCATGGTCGTTCGCCCAGTGGGGAATGGATGTAGTAGGACCGTTGTCGATCGGTTGGGTGCAGAACAAATTCCTTCTAGTAGCAATAGACTACTTTACCAAAGGGATTGAGGTTGAATCTTTAGCAACCATATATGCTCGGCGTGTTTAGAAATTTATATGGCAGATAGTTTGTCGATTCGGCCTCTCCTAGAAAATTATTTCACATAACGGTTGGCAGTTCATTGAAAAAAACCTGGAGGAGTACTTAAAAAGTCTAGGTATTAAGCATGTTACTAGTTCAGTAGAACATCCTCAGACTAATGGGCAGGCGGAGGCCGCCAACAAAGTTGTAATATCATGCCTAAAAAGGACACTCGGTCAAGCACAGAGATTATGGGTGGATGAGCTACCCGAAGTGTTATGGGGATATAGATGCACCCCGCACAGTTCTACTAGGGAAACTCTATTTAACTTAACTTATGGAACAAATGTCATGCTTCCAGTAGATGTAGGAGAACCCTATTTGAGACGAGACATCACCCAACTATTAGTAAAATTGAAGAAACATCTCTTTTCATTCTCACCAACTCCTCTTCTTATATTCACAACAATATTTTTTTTTCTTTAAATATAATCATAGTAGTTTTGTACTTATTTACATATATACAAAAGTAAACTAGTGATTTTAAAACCATAATACAAAATATATATATATATATATATATATATATATATATATATATATATATATATATATATATATAATAAAGTCGTGCATAAATATATATTTCACCATATTATATACATTACAGTATATATATATATATATATATATATATATATATATACATGCATACAACAAAGTTTCCAAATTTAACTAGAGATTAAGTTATAATCTAATAATAATAATTAGTTAAAACATTGTCAAGTAATGTTAGAGATTAATACACTTTAATTTAGAAATTAATTATAAATTTTTATTAATAATAAAGAGCATTTTTTATATTAATAAGTTTAAATTTATAAAATAATGTCTAACGTAATTAATGTAATAATTAATTATTTTTTACCTCTAATTTAATTATTTTTCAATGATTTTTATGTAATGATAGCGTCAACCAAATTTTCACCAAATTTAAGATTAGACTTAAAATGTGTATGTATTAACAAATTATCAAAAATAATTCTTCCAACTATCCAATTAAATCATTTAAGATTTAGACAAATGATTAATCTTTAATCATTTGTGTAAAATCCCATTTTAAGTGGTGGTAATCTAAAAATAGTGAGACTCAATTATTTTAATATTAACAAGTTTTATTATAAATAGTTTTGTTATAAACGAGTTTTACTATTTTAAAATCTATCATTTCTCTAGAAATCACTTTCTAGAGTTCCCTCACATCTCTCTAAGTCATGTGTTTGATGATTAGACTATGTCTACACGACTACGACATCAATGCCTATAATTTTAACTGATCAATTTTTTGTCATAGAGCAATTAAATGTTTACTCATTTTTACCTGTGAGTTTCAGTCCATGTTCATGCAAAGAAATTGTTTTGCATGTATCAATTGGTCTTCTTCCTTTGTTCTTGATTAATCTAGAGTTCTAAGGACTCTGTCCGTTTCTAATTTGGTATTTCCTTGCATTTCAAGCAATCAACATAACGTTCCTTGGGTTGAGTAGTTGTCTTGTGAGGTAAGGAAAGCTAGAATTTATTTTAACCTATTGTATTTATTTGACTTTAGTATATCTATGTAGAATAAAGTGAAATGCATGTATTTAAATTAGTTTTCCTAGTGATGTTTGAGTTTTAAATGATGATCTAAGGTGGTTTGATTGTTTGAATGATTGATATGATATGTTTATATTGTTTTACTGTTATAATTATGTGTTTGAAGGTTGTATTTTGTTTGGAATTTGATCTTAAAGTGTTTGGAATAATGAAGAGTGAATTACTTGAGTTTCAAGATTAAAAGTGGAGGATTTGGTGAGTGAAATTTAGAAATAGGTATTAGAGGTAGATGACAATTGTTCTAGCATTTTTATGTGGTTAATCAGGACTTGTCAGAAGAGTTAGATGGTTGAAAACTGATATGTAACAAATGGGGGGGTTCTTAGTTGAAGTTGTCTAGTATTTTTGGTGTGATTTTGAAACAATCAGTGTAAACTGTTTTGGATGGTTGAAGGTCTGTTTTTAATGCTATTAGGACTTGTCCAGGTTAAGTAATGATAGAAGTTTGGTTTATAATGATTAGAGTTATCTTAAGTTGAGTTATTGGGAGTTTTAGTATAAATTAGAGGTTTTGCATGGTGAAAACTTGAAACTGAGGGGCTGTGAGTATTTTGAGATGTTGGAATGTGATAACAAATGCAATTGAACTTGGTTAGGTAGTTGGTAAACTGTTATAAATGTTAGAAAGTGTAAAAATTGAGTTTGGGTGGCTTATAGGAGTGAATTTGGGTTTCAAGGGGGGTCAAATTGAGTTGCAATAGTGTTTTAAGAGTTTTCTCAATGTTAGAAGGGTCTTAGAGGTCTCTAAAAGTTGGGGGTAAAGTGTGCAAAGTGAGAAAACATGTCTTGTTCTTTTTGATAGTGCCTAAGCGGCAAAATAAGGAACTAAGCGCCCATTTCTATTAGCCAGGGAGCTGAGTGCCCGAGCACCATTAGGCGCAACTCGGCACTACTGCATTAGTTTCGATGGGGGTTTCAGGATTCTAAATATCAGTTTTGAACGTTTTTTATATCGTTTTAGGGATTTTGGACCCTTCCGGAGTTTTTGGTGAGGGTTTCAAAGTTGTTTTCCTTACCTAAATGTTGATATCAAGATGCCATGAAGAAATTATGTTATTGTATGATTTTTGATGACTGGTAAGGGTGTTTCTATTTCTTTAATGTATAATCAGAGGCTTCATGTGATAATATGCAATGTTTATGTGAAATATATGTGTGCGTGTGTGTGTGTGTGTGTATATATATATATATATATATATATGATTATGAGAGGGATATGTTGATTATGAATATGTGGTTGATTAAGTAAATGGTTGATGGACGTAATTCCATGATTCACATGGAGATCATACATGGTGATGTCATGTGTTGTTGTTGTATGAATATATGAAGCTTTGTATTGGTGGTTTATCTTGACACTCTCACTAACCCCAACTTAAGCATAGATAGATGGTTATGTTATGGAGAGTAGCAAGAGGAGGTCTTAGCTTGAAGGGTCTTTGTCCAGTTAGCAAAAGGGTGTTTAAGGATTAACCTTGTGAGTGGTAGGGTGAAACCCATTGGCAATGGCTCTGCAGAATAGTAGAGGCCACCACAAGTGCAAGAACCACCATAGTTCGACATTCATACTATATTCGGATGAGTCAAGTCAAATGTTGTGATATGATTATGACGTATGTTTATTATGTGTGTATGACACGCGCGCCCTTAGACGTAAAGGCGGGGAGATCTTGCACGAAGATGAAGGTGGAGGGCGCGCGCAACAGATAACACTTCCCACAAAACTTGGGAGAGATCTCTCCACGTGAAAGCAAAGTTGGAGGATGGGAGCAAGTGTTGTAGGCGCAAGACTAGCAACATGGACAGGAGCTCGTTGGGGCTAGACATAGCAAAAATGGAGAGAGAGGAAGAAATTTCTCATGGTGGAAGTAAATGAAGAAAGAAATGTTTTTGTGTTTTGAGTAGAATAAGAAGGAGAACCAGTGTTAAGAAAAAGTTCTAATTTAGGTTAAACATAGATTTATGTATGTTAGAAAATGAATAGATATAAAATTAAAGTCTTGTTATTTTTGAAGAGACTTAAAATATTAATTTAAGTCTATAAAAAAATTCAAATGATACAAAATTTAAGTCTATATTCCAACGAGCTTAAAATCAAAATTTAGTTATGTTATGATATTACCATATTTAAAATATGGACTTTTATTTACCAAAATGTCACCACACCTTTATTAAGTCTATCATTTAAAAAAACAAACTTAAATTGAGAGACTTAAAAGGTGTTTTGTACTAGTGCAAGTGACACATTATTTTTAAGTCTTGATTTATCTCCCAAAAATTAGGAATCATACTTTGTTAATTGGATTAGGCTGAAACTTTGACAATTGGTCCTAGACACATTGTTCTTATTTTGATCGTTCACATTTTGATTGGAGGTCTGTAGTGAGAGCAATTTTTGGCGAAAGATTCCCTTAGTGTAGGTTGCTAATAATTTTGAATTTTATTACTTGTTTGGTACATAACACTTTCAATAGTTCTACAATTAAATTGATTCTTTTTGCATTGATTCCCTATTCAATTATCTTTAATTTAAATGTAAGAATATAAGTTTTGGAGTTTTATGGTGAAAGAAATAATTTTTATCATTTTGATGTAATTAATAGAAAACAAATGAGGTATGACAAATGTTTCTATAGAATTAAATTATATATGGTTAATTTGGATGTAATTCAAGTATATTATATAGATTCTTGAATTGGTGAATGAGTACAATATGATCTTAAAGGGAACTTTGAAATTTTATTTTCTAAAGGAAAAACTACTGTATGTAAAATCATAGTGTGGTGTATAAATAACATTATAGGTGTGCTTGAGGTCATGCTGCGTGGTGAGTCACAGGAGATTCATATATAAAGGGTTGGTAATAACCACTCTTAGAGGGATTTAAATTTACCCTACCATTTAATATGAATCAAAAGTAGTTCATATATATATATTTTGGTTATGACTTTTGGGTTAGGAAATACTTGAAGTGCGGAATGGGTGCGGTCCAGATATATTTTGGTTATCGTTTCTGATGTGAAAGTAATTGTAATGTGGATCAGAAAATTCATTCCATGGCTCGTTTCTTTCATTTTGATTTCTCTCAATTCCACATTCAAACACAAATCTTTTAAAAATTGATCACATTATTGAGTAGCCGAAGCTTCAAGGACTACTTTCCATCAAATAAAAGTTCAATAAAAGTTTCTTATTGGAAACAACTAAAGTATTGGGTAGTGAAATTTAGATTTGGACAAGATGTGTTGAAGTGAAGGGAGTTAACCTTCTTATGCTTATGCTTTCTTGTTTAATTTTAACTTTGTGTTTGTGTTTTTTGTTGTGAAGGTGACAAACATGAGATAGTAGTAGTTGTAAAGGAAGCTAGATCACTTCTTTTGCAAATTGATTATTTTTATTTTAAGCTCAATATTGTTATGTTGTGAAATTGGTATCCTGAATGCAAAATTTTTGTTGATTTTATAGCTAAATTAAGTTGGGTATATATGATTATAAGTTGAAATTGACATATGATTATAATTTTGGTGTATCTTTGTCAAATTCTTGTTCAAGCAATAATATCACCACAATTTAACCCACTTTCTACCAAATTCTCACTCAAGCAAGAATACGCTGCCACATAACCTAATTTTTATCAAATTCTCACACAAGTAAGACAATTCTTGCCCAAACGACTATATTCTCGCTTAAGCGATACACTATTTTTCAGCCTTGAGTTATCTTGCAAAAACTAGGATTCCTGCTTTGTTAACCATCAGATTGAGAAACTTTGACAATAGGTCTTAGACATATGATTCCTTATTTTGATTGTTTTAGTTCTTCAATTGAAGATCTGTTGTGAGTGCAACTTGTTGAGTAAGATGCCCGTACTATAGGTTGTTGGCAACTTTGACTTTTATTGCTTGTTTGGTGCATAACATTTTCTATAGTTACACAATTAAGTTAGTTCTTTTTGCTTTGCATTCTTGATTCGATTATATTTAATTTGAATGTATAGTATAAATTCTGGAGTTTTTGTGGTGAAAGACATAAATTTTATCATTTTGATGTAATTAATAGAAAATAAATGAAGTATGACAAATGTTTCTATTGAATTAGATGATATGTGGTTAGTTTGGATGTAAGTCAAGTATATTATATATTGTTGAATCGATGAATGAGTAGAATATGATCTTAAGTTTGTGATTTAGTTTTGAACTTTGAAATTGAATTTTCTTGAGGGAAAATCTACTGTATGTGGAATCATGATGTAGTGTATAAATGATAATGAGTCGAGGGAGATTCATATATAGAAAATTGGTAACATCCACTCTTAGAGTTATTTGAATTTACCTTACCATTTAATGTGGATCTAGTGTGGTCCATATATATTTTGGTTATAGTTTTTGGGTGCAAAAGTAATTGTAATGTAGATCGAGTGTAATCTACATATATTTTGGTTATGGCTTCTGAGTGCAGAAGTAATTGTAATGTGGTTTGAATGCAATCCGCATATATTTTTGTTATAAATTCTTGGTGCAAAAGAAATTTATGAATGGTAGGTGTAGGATCTCTTGGTACTAGTTTATACACTGGTCCTCTAAAGGTTAAGTCTATTATTAATTGGAATATGAAAGAGTTTGGGTGTATGGTTATGTCTATTATTATTTGGTATGAATGAGTTTTGTGTGTATGATTATTTTGGAATATAAATAAGTGTGTTTATGATTATGATTTTGATTATTTGAGATATGATTACTTCATATATGAATTGTGAAAATCATGTAATATGTTCTGAGTTTCTAGATTACTAATTTATTTTGTTTTATTATTTTTATAGCTTGTGTGTGGTATAGTGACCAATCATAACATTTATTTTATATCTTATTAAGTAGTATGATTGTGAATATAATTTTGTTAGCTATTATATATATATATATATATATATATATTTTTGCTTTATTTTACTTTTTGTTTATTTAAATTTAATTGAAATAAAGTTTATTTTGAAGTCATATGCTTTTATTTATAGATTTGATAGTTTTTTTTCTACTTTTAAATTATTTAAATAAATAAATACAAGTTTTAGTTTTAGTTTTTGTTATTCGTAAATGGTGAAATCAGAGTTGCAAAAATACATATTTTTAGAAATCACAAATTTTATTGAAAAAATTAATAGCACCCTGAAACGAGACATTACTTTATATATCTTATAATTTAAGTTTTTTTAATCATTTCATAATTAATAAAAAAATACATTTTAACATTAGATTAAAAACAATAAATGGTCAAAATGAAAATTAAGACTTTAAAATTATTCTTTAATAAAAAATGGTATAAATCTTTTCTTCACCTTTACCTTAAAAAACAATCGCATGCCTCTTTAGAGAGAAAATTTCACTAAAACACTCGGTTAGTTGTATTCGTCTTTAGTCTAACCTCTCTTTCGTTATTGTCTTCAATGGTCTGGGAGTACCTACCAAAGGTACTCTGATGTTTATGTTAAATTATATTAATATTTAAGATTGGTTCATGTAATTTAAAATATATCTTTGATGTACAGATTCTAATGTGACGATTATTAGAATATAATGTATTAAAGTTATAGGGATTATTTTAGAGTTATTAAAATTAATCCCTCTCTTCTCACTTCAATAAAGGGCATTTTGGTATTTTATTAAAGTTAATTAAATATCATAAAAGAGGGAAAAGATGAGTCTACGGTTGACGAAAAAGTTTATGAAAGAGCGAAGGAAAAGGTTACGCTCTCTGGAAAAAAAACTGAGACTTTGACAAAGATTGATATCTTTCAGAATTTCTATATCATCAAGAAAGCATTAAAGTGAAGTAAGAGAAGGGAGAACGTTTGACAGGAAGAAACTGTACAATGGATCCAGGTAAGTTCTTTTCCACTGTGTATGAGAGAATAGTTAGTATCATGAAAATTCAAGATCCTGTGTATGTTTTTCATTCAATTGAAAAATCAAAGAATTGCTTACAATTGGTAACAGAGCCAAGTTCTGAATTTTATGATTCTCCATGAATGGTAATTTTTCCCATTTTAAAACCCTAATTTTGAATTATAAAATTTAGGGATTTTAAATTTGTTGGCATGAAAGAAAATCGTCTTAAGGTTTTATTTGATTCGTAGAGTTTTTTATTCCATTCAATATGTGAATTTCATTGCCGCATTGTTGCGCACGTCACAGTAAAGCAAAGTTTTATTTATTGTTGCTTGATTGTTTCAATTAACGTGAATTTCATTCATACTGGAAGCAACAAGTTAATTTTTTTTATTATTTGATTTTGATCTGTGCACGACATTTGTTCAATTAAGTTGAATTTTGGATAGTAATTAGTCATTGATATAAGGATGTTATGGATTACCCAAAGGTGAAACATTGTTTATAATTAATGATATTAAAGTAAGACATTTCATGTACTTAGTAAATATGTTTGTATATCCAAAGATAGCATACATATTGACTTAAGTATGATTGATTGTTTATTAAAGTGTATATGGAATTTTTCAGTTTAAGAATCACCCAAAGATGAACTTAAATGAATGACTTAAATGATTACCTATCAGTTTAAGTGTCACCCAAAGGTGAGCTTGAATGTATGACTAGTGTAGTAATTTGTTTAAATCCATTAATTTTATCAAAGCATTAATGTATGAGCTTCTGTATTATTTCCAGCTTACATGAATTTATCAGGTTTGAGCAACAATGTGGTCAAGTTTAATGGGCTCAATTATGCTGATTGGTCATAACAAATTCAGTTCCAATTGCGTGTGTTAGACTTGGACATGGCAATTATGATGGATGAAATGCCCGCAGCCATTACAATGACTAGTACAGATGATGAGAAGTCTCTTCACGAGGCTTGGCATAGGTTTAACAGGCTGTCACTAAACTTGATGCGCATGTCTATGGCAGAGAATGTAAAGCCTTCTATGCCTTAAACGAAAAACACTAAGGAATTCATGAAACTGATCAAGGAGTACTCAATATCAGACATAACTGACAAGTCTATTGTAGGAACTCTTATGAGTGAGTTGACTACCAAAAAGTTTGACTGGTCACAGCCCATACATGACCATGTAACTGGAATGGCAAATATAGCAGCAAGATTGAAGTCTATGGGAATGGAGGTGAATGAGTCTTTTCTAGTATAGTTCATCATGAACTTTCTTCCTCCTGATTTTGGCCAGTTCCAAGTGAACTATAACACTCTTAAAGACAAAGGGAACTTTCAAGAAATTAAAGCCATGTTGATACAAGAGGAAGGGAGATTGAAAAAAATGAAAGATCATTTTATCCATCTCACAACTCATGAAGGTGTTAGTTTCAGTAAAGCCAAATCAGGAAAGAAGAACAAGAAGGACAAAGTCCTAATGAAAGTGAATAAGGGCAATATCCAGAAGGACCAGAAATGTTTCTTTTGCAAGAAAGTAGGTCACTTCAAGAAAGATTGTCCGAAAAGAAAATCTTGGTTCAAAGAGAAAGGTACCTTTTATGTTTCTGTAAGTTTTGAAGCAAATATAATTGAAGTACTTAATAATACCTGGTGGTTGGATTCTGGAGCTACTACTCATGTTTCTAATATTATGCAGGGATTCCTTTCAATCCAGCCCATAAAAGGAACTGAAAAGTATTTATATGTGAGGAACATAATGAAGGCACGAATATAAGGAATTGGGACTTACAGATTGATTCTAGACACTAGTTATTGTCTGAATCTTGAAAAGTGTCTATGTTCCTGGTTGTGCTAGGAATTTAATTTTTGTTGCAAAGTTGGATTATTCAGGTTTTAACTTTAAGATTGAAAATGGTATTTTTCATTTGTATAAACTTTCGTACTATTATGGTTCTGATACATTATTGGATGGTTTATATCATTTAAATCTTGATGTTAATTTTTCTGAATCCTTGTTTAATGTTGAACATGTTGTTGATAGAAATTGTGGTGCAGGAAAAGAATGTTCTGCTTTCTTATGGCATAAAAGATTAGGTTACATATCCAAAGAAAGGATGTTGAGGTTAGTGAAAAATGAAATTTTACCTCAATTGGATTTTGATGACTGGGATGTATGTATTGATTGTATTAAGGGTAAACAAACAAAACACATGTCAAAATATCCCGCCACAAGAAGTAGTCAACTTCTTGAGTTAATACACACTGATATTTGTGGTCCTTTTGACATTAAATCCTGGAGTGGTGAAAAATATTTTATCTCCTTTATTGATGATTTCTCACATTATTGTTATATATATCTATTACATGAAAAATCTCAATCAGTGAATGCCCTTGAGGTGCTCATAAATGAGGTGGAAAGGCAATTAGATAGAAAAGTAAAATTGGTGAGATCTGATAAAGGTGGTGAATATTATGGTAAAACTGATGAGAATGGACAATGTCCAGGTCCATTTGCAAAATTTCTTGAAAGTCGGGGTATTTGTGCACAGTATACAATGCCCGACATACCACAACAAAATGGTGTAGCAGAAAGGCGGAATCGTACTCTTATGGATATGGTTAGGAGTATGTTAAGTTATAGTAATATTCCTTTATCTTTGTGGATGTATTCATTAGAGACTGTTGTATATTTGGTTAACAGGGTTCCTAGCAAAGCAGTTTCTAAAGCTCCTTATGAACTATGGACTGGAAGGAAACCCAGTTTGAGACATCTTCGTGTTTGGGGTTGTTCGGCGGAGGTAAGGTTATATAATCCACATGAAAAGAAGCTTGATGCAAAAACCATTAGTGGTTACTTCATCGGTTATCCTGAAAAATCAAAGGGATATAGATTTTATTGCCCTAACCATAGTACAAGAATAGTTGAGTCTGGAAATGCCCGGTTCATTGAAAATGGTCAATTTAGTGGGAGTGAGGAATCACGAATAGTGGATATTCAAGAGCATACTGATAGTGTTTCTACATCTAATGTCTCTTTTGAAGTTGTTATCCCTCTTGTTGTATCACAATCACACAACAAGCAGAGACAACAAGTTAATGTTCCAATCCCACAATATGAACATATAAATGTTGAGCCAATTGACATTGAGCAAGTCACAAATGAGCAATTGATAGAGGAACCACAAGAAGCAGCATTAAGAAGGTCTGTAAGGGAGAAAAGACATGCTATTTCGAATGATTATGTGGTTTACTCTATTGAACATGAATGTGACTTAAGCATTAATGAGGATCCAGTCTCTTTCAGACAAGACATGGAAAGTAATAATTCAGAGAATTGGTTGAATGCTATGAAAGAAGAATTGAAATCAATGGATGACAATAAAGTATGGGATCTAGTTGAATTGCCTAAGGGTTCAAAAAGAGTCGGTTGTAAATGGGTCTTTAAGACTAAACATGATTCAAAAGGCAATATTGAAAGATATAAAGCTAGATTAGTCGCCAAAGGTTTCACTCAAAAGGAAGGCATTGACTACAAAGAGACCTTCTCTCCTGTTTCTAAGAAGGACCCTTTGAGAATTGTTTTGGCTTTGGTGGCTCATTATGATTTAGAGCTTCACCAAATAGATGTAAAGACCGCTTTTCTTAATGGTGACTTAGAAGAGAAAGTTTATATGACCAACCAGAAGGTTTCACAATAATAGGAAAAGAAAATTTGGTGTGTAAATTGAAGAAATCAATATATGGACTGAAACAAGCTTCCCGATAATGGTATCTAAAATTTAATGATATCATAACTTCATATGGTTTTGTAGATAACACTGTTGACCGGTGTATATATATGAAGATCAATGGGAGTAAGTTTGTTATATTGGTTCTATATGTTGACGACATTCTTCTTGTTACTAATGATGTTGGTATGTTACATGATGTAAAGAAGTTTCTCTCTAGCAACTTTGAAATGAAAGATATGAATGAGGCATCTTATGTGATAGGAATAGAAATATTCCATGATAGATCACAAGGATTGTTAAGTTTGTCTCAAAAAGGCTATATTAACAAAGTGTTAAAGAGATTCAGAATGGAAAAATGTTCTCCTAGAATAGTTCCAATTCAAAAAGGAGACAAATTTAGTCGAATGCAATGTCCCAAGAATGATTTGGAATGAAAGGCCATGGAGTCCATTCCTTATGCGTTAGTGGTTGGGAGTTTGATGTATGCTCAAACTTGTACTCGGCCAGATATCAGTTTTGCTATTGGAATGTTAGGCCGATATCAAAGTGATCCCGGAATGGATCACTGGAAAGCTGCAAAGAAAGTTCTTAGGTACTTACAAGGTACCAAAGAATACATGCTCACCTATAGAAAGTCAGATCATCTTGAAGTGATTGGCTACTCGAATTCAGACTATGCTGGATGTGTGGATTCAAGAAAATCCACATTTGGGTATGTTTATCTATTAGCTGGAGGAGCAATTTCTTGGAAAAGTGCAAAACAATCAGTCATTGCTACTTCCACCGTGGAGGCTGAATTCGTGGCATGCTTTGAGGCCACGATTCATGCTTTGTGGTTGCGGAACTTTGTATCGAGGCTTGGCATTATTGACAGTATTGCTAGGCCGATAAGGATTTATTGTGATAATTCCCCAACCGTCTTCTTCTCTAAAAATGACAAGTACTCAAAGGGTGCACACATGGATTTGAAATACTTGTCGGTCAAAGAAGAAGTGCAGAAACATAGATTGTTAATTGAGCATATTGGTACTGATATGATGATAGCAGATTCGTTAACTAAAGGACTACCCCCCAAAACGTTTATTGGCCATGTTGAAAGTATGGGCATTATGGATAAGTCAATATTAACATGTTTCTCTTTATTCTATTGTTATCCACATTAAGTTATATATATGTATTATTGATTGTGGTAACAAGTTATATCTCTTTTAGAGACATGAAAGTTAAAAGATTGATTAAAGTTATGTTGAGTTGGTTTGATTATGTGATACATGGAAGGAATCTTGTTGTTCATGACTTTTGCCCGCCATGATCCGATCATTTCAATTCATATAAGGATGATGACTTGATAATTTTAATGAATGGTGCGCACTTAAAGTTTAGTTTTAGATCTTCAAGTCATCACATGAACCAAGTGGGAGAATGTTAAATTATATTAATATTTAAGATTGGTTCATGTAAATTAAAGTATAACTGTGATGTACATATTCTAATGTGATGATTATTAGAATATAATGTATTAAAGTTATAGGGATTATTTTAGAGTTATTAAAATTAATCCCTCTCTTCTCACTTCAATAAAGGGCATTTTGGTATTTTATTAAAGTTAATTAAATATCATAAAAGAGGGAAAAGATGAGTCTACGGTTGACGAAAAAGTTTCTGAAAGAGAGAAAAAAAGGTTATGTTCTCTGAAAAGAAAAAAAAACTGAGACTTTGACAGAGATTGACATCCTTCAGAATTTCTATATCATCAAGAAAGCATTAAAGTGAAGTAAGAGAAGGGAGAACGTTTGACAGGAAGAAACCGTACAATGGATCCAGGTAAGTCCTTTTCCACTGTGTATGAGAGAATAGTGAGTATCATGAAAATTCAAGATTCTATGTGTGTTTTTCATTCAATTGAAAAATCAAATAATTGCTTATAGTTTAAGTCAATAAATAATCCCAACGAGATAATTGATACTTACCCTTAATCTCGATTCTTAACGTCTTGAGAAGTGTTTTGCTACTGGGACTGGCCATCCGGCCTCTATTCATAGTAGTCGGATGGCCTCCATCTTTGTTGTAGACAATTTTGGGGGTTGAAGTAAGCTAGGTTGGCATCTTCTCTTCGTTGTGGGTGGTAATGTGGTCATACAATATACCTAATTTAAATTTTCGTTGTGAGTGGTAATGTGGTCATACAATATACCTAATTTAAATAGTTTTATATTAAACCTATTACAAAAATATATATATTTATTCATAGATATAATTCATCAATAAAAAAATTATTGCTAAATCAAAATTATTCACATATTATTAATAATTAAAAATCTATTGGTCAAATTTATTGATGAATGGAAAATTCGAAAGATAGTTATTTATTGTTAAATACCTAAATTTGGCGGTAAATATACATTAATATAGTAGTGAAAAAAAATTTCTTTAGTAATTATATATTTTTTTCAAATGTCAACAAATATTTTGTAATATTTGATTGAAAAATTAGTACACATTTTACAGATGGATTCACAGGTAAAATTATTGACAGATTTTAGAAAAAAACAATAACTAACCAATTTTAAAATAATTCAATTATTGATAGATTTAAAAAATATTAATTGATAGATTTTCAAAAAATTCTATTGATGAATTATTTTTAAGAAAAATACACTACACCGAAGAAACTATCAATATACTTTTAAAGAACTCAAAAACTGTTGGACTTGAAAAAAATGTTCAAAGGCAAAAGTGATAACTTTAATATTTATTTTACAAACAAAAATGTAAGTCAGTAATAAAAAATTTTAAATTAGTGACATATCTCTTAGCAAAAAATATTTTTTGTAAATAACAAAAATTTTAATTCATAGTTGGATTTTAACAACAAATTATATCAATAGATCCATTATCTACAAATAATATCATTGGTAATTAAAATTCTAAAATTTGTTAAAACTTCGGTTTAAACAACAGTTTTTTCAGTGATAAAATTTTGTTAGTAACTTAATTTTTTTTTTTAAGTGTCCAAATCTTCAAATGTAAAACATTTATACTCATTTATATGTTATATTTTTTAACATAAAGTTGGTGACATAATAAACCAACTTTACCTATGATCAAATATATTCATATAGTAAAAATATAAAAGTATCATTTTTAGTAAAAACTTTAAAGACATGTTTATTTAAACAATAGAAGATACAAATATCATTTATAATTTGAACAAAAATAACTTAAATTTTAACTTTATATCTTTATAACATAAAATGGATGATGAATAAAATTTGTCAATAAAACATTCATCAACAAAGAAAACTTATTCATTATTTACCAATAAAAGATATTCATTATAAAAAACACGATAAATTTTTTTGACAAAAAAGTTGGTTGGTAATTATTATTGACCAAATATTTATTTATAATTAACGATAATCTAAATTTGTCGATAAATATCCATTATAAAAATTCATTAGTAAATATTAAGATTTGATTTTCTTCTTTTTCCTCCTCTTTTCTTTTTCTTTTTTTCTTTTTTTCTTTCTTCAGTTATATCTCTTTTTTTCTCTTATTCTTCTTACTCTTCCTTCTCCTTTGTCATCGTCGTTACTACTACTATCGCCTATTGTTATCATAACTCACTACATCCATCATCTTTCACTCATCTTTCTTCACTTCCTCCTTTTTCTCACCTTCCTTATTCTTTTATTATGTTTTTCTCACATATATTCATTTAATTTATAACACATTTTGTTAAATTTAGCAAAAAAGTTATTGCTTATTTTGTTGACAGATTTGGTAAATTATCAATAAATTTTCAAAAATACAATTATTGACGAATTTGTCGACAAATTTTAAAAATTTAATTACCAATATATTTATTGAAGAATTATAAAAAAAAAATAATTATTAATAAATTGAATGATATTTAAAAAAAGAAATTCATTATTGACTTATTTTACAACCACATGGTCAAAGCTAAAAGGGCATCTTTGAATTCCATTTTAGTCACAAAGTTTATCAATGAAAATAGCCGCATGTAATAAAAATTATGCATAACCTACAAACTTTATTAACTGGATAAATAATTCCCTTTAGTGTTAAAGGAACATACACACGCACGCACTCACGCACGCACGCGCGCACACACACACAAAGGTATTAAGTAATAAAAAGTTATTTTTCTATCATTCAAATATATTTATAAAATGTGATAAAGTTGATTTTTACGTTTTGGTGTGTGTATGTTAATGAATAAATTCAATTTTTCCTAGTTTTTACCTTGTTTATCCTAAAGTTTATCTTATTTTTGTATCTTTTTTGTGTTTTAGTTGTTTTATGTTTGTTTTACCTCTAATATCTATTTTCAGTGTGTGAAATAAATTAATGGGAAGCAATCCCAATGGAGAAAATCAAGTTGGACATGAAGGGAGCATGATACAAAAACAAAAGATGAATTTGGAGCAAATATCCACGTTAGTTCCCACTGACATCGCATCTAGCGCCACAAAGACTGAGAGTAGACAATGTTGCAGGGGACCAAGCAGCGCCGATCGATACAAGGCGGCACCAGGCAGTGGTCAATGATGTCGGGCAGTGGCTTTACAAAGAACTACTATTCACGTTATATCTGATAGCGTCAGGCGGTATTGAGATGACGTCAAGTGGTCAAGGTACTAACATTCCAAAATTTGGGTATTAAATCATGTTTGTCATAAGGGTTTATGGAAACCCTTATTTTTCACGATAGAGAAACACTTTTGGGTGGTTGAGAGAGTGTCTTAAAGGTTACTAGGGGTGTTAGGAAGCTTCTCCTTCATTCATGGTGGTTTTCTCCCTTTTAGGGTTGTAGAGGAAGATAGATTGCGATTTGAAGATGAAGACGCGAAAGAGAGGTGAAATTAGAGCATGGAATGGCTACCAAGAACCTAGAAAAAAGGCTTGCATCTTCTCTTTGGTTTTCATTTATTTTCTATCTTTACTATTTATAAACCTTGGGTTCTCCACCATGGAGAGCTAACCTTGTTTGTTGAGATTAAGTGTAATAAACTAAATGCTTGTGCAATTTGTATTGTCAATATATATTTGTTTACCCTCACCTCTTTACCTAGGAGCGTAGCTCACTCAAGTTTATCTAGTGCTCCGAGAACAACTTCATAGGTTGTCCATAGTTGAGTTAACTAGGTTAACTCTCTTAGCAATACAATACACTTTTGAGAGAGATATGGCTACTTGTTAAATGTTAGTCATTGTTGCAAAGGAAAGTTTCTAGTAAAGGTTAAGTGTTTAGGAGAGGAAGGTTTTCTAAGAGAAAGAGGTTACGTGCTCAATAAGATGAATGATAACTTAGGAAGCAAATAGGGTTTTAAATGGGTGAATGACTATTATGTGTAGTGGGAAAAAATGCTTTGGGAAGTGTAATTGGTGGGATTTAAAGAGACGACATTTTCATTTAATGCCTTTTGTATGATTATGCTGAGCTGGCAAAATTTGAATTGTTATTTAACCTAGTCGATCCTTATTAGGCTAGCTTGTTGGGCTCAGTACAAAACACATGTCATGCATGTAAGATGAAGTATCTTTAGATTATTTGTCTTAGACAATATAATTGAGTATGATGTCATTAGACTATATGTCTTAAACGCTTAAACTTAAATGTTATATGACAACATGATAAACACTTTAAATCAAATCATTCACTCAATGAGCTCATGCCCAAAAGGGTCCTCGGATGAATTAGTCTTTCTTCAACTAAGGGTTTTGTAAAAATATCAGCAAGTTGATCTTCTATGTTTACATACTGTAAATCCACAATACCTTTTCGCACATGATCTCAAATATAGTGGTGTTTAATTTCAATGTGTTTAACACGATAATGTTGTATAGGGTTTTTGGATAAACTAATTGCAACATTATTATCATAAAAAAATAGGGATCTTACTCTCATAGACGTCATAGTCTTTGATTTTATTTTTGATCATGCAAGTTGAGAGTAGCAACTCGCAGTTGAGATGTACTCTATTCCAGTTGTTGAGAAGGTTATTGTCCCTTGTTTCTTGCTCGTCGAGGAAACAAGGGTTCCTCCAATGAAGTGATATCCTTTACTATTGCTTTTTCTCTCGATCTATCTCCATCATAATCTACATTACAAAATCCTTACAACCTGGAAGTTTCTCGACCTTTGAAACATAGACCAAGATTAGAGGTTCTAATAAGATCACGAAAAGTGCATTTGATTGCAGTTAAATGGGTTTCCCTAGGGACTGATTGAAATTGTGCACACAAACAGACGTTAAATATAGTGTTTTGCCTAAATGTTGTAAGCTACAGAAGTGAACCCATCATTTGACGATAGACAGTGTTGTCCACTTTTGTAGAGCTCTCATTTAGCCTTAAGCTTATTGTTGGATGCATTAGAGTCTTCATCTTCTTTGGTTCGTCAAACTTAAACTTCTTTAGTAGCTCTTTAACGTACTTTGTTTGATGAATAAAGATAATGTTGGCTCTTATTTAACTTGCAATCCTAGGCAGAACTTCAGTTCTCCCATCATGCTCATTTCAAACTCATTATGTATTATCTTAGAAAACTCTTGACATAGAGAGTTGTTAGTAGCACAAAAAGTTATGTAACCTACATAAATTTGAACAATGATGAAATCATTGTTGAGGTTTTTGCAGAATAACATAGTGTCTACCTTCCCTTTTGAAAAACCATTTTGAGTTAAAATCGAACTTAAACGTTCATACCAAGATCTAAGAGCTTGCTTTACACCATATAACAATTTGTTCAATATGAAAACATGATTTAGGTTGGTAAAGTACTTAAATCCTAGAGGTTGTTCCACATAAACCTCTTATTTGATATCACCATTCAAAAACGAACTTTTGACATCCATTTGAAATAATTTAACGTCACTATAAGCAACAAAAGATAATATAATTCAAATTCCTTCTAACCTGGAAACACGAGTATAGGTTTATGTATAGTTTATACCTTTCTATTATAAGTAGCTTTTGGCCACGAGACTTGGTTTCTTCGTAACTACTTTTCCATCTTCATCGAGCTTGTTTTGAAACACCAACTTAACTCCAACGATGTGTTTCCCTTAAGGTAACTCAATGACCTTCCAGTCTAGAACTCGTCTAACACTTCCTGCATTGCGTTGACCCATGAGTCATCTTCGAACAATTCATTGAAGTTCGACGCATCGATCTAAAGATAAGAGTTGTTGGTCTTTGCTTGTAAAATGCCCTTGTCTTTATATATTCCTTATCGCCAATGATCTTCTTGGTAGGATAATTTTTTATCGCTAGACGATGTGACCCACGAGGCTCTCTCTTTTCATCATGACATTCATCTACTTGTCTCGACGCTTCTAGTGTAAATGGCTCGTTGGTTGGCTTCGACGCTTTCTCGCTAATTTGAATATCTACAAAAGCTTCGTCTAGCTTTGACATTTTATTGTCAGGCTTACAATTATTACTTTGACATGTAAGGCCTTTTTCAAATGTAACATTGTATATGTTGTCATATTGACTACTTATGAGTTGATCATGTTTTAGGCCTTTAAATGAAATGGAATTATCAATAGATAGGAAAACATTTATACTTATCTTTGCAGTACCTACTTTCTTTTCTCTTTGGTTTCCTTTGAGGTTTATTGTTTCTTCCTTTATCGTCATCCAGTCTTGAGACAGACCATTCTTCCATTATGATTCATCAAAATCCACTGGCTTGGTGTTATGATAGGAGTCGTTTTTCGATCATCCAGCAAATCTGCAAGAGAAATGATTTTATCCTTTGGTACCCATTTCGCATTGGGTCTAATCTACTTAGTTTTGCTTGTCTTTTTCTTTTCAGAATTAGACTTAGCATTTCAGCTTTAAGAAACTAAATAAATTTTGATGATGGCGCATGATGAGCTTGTTTATCTTTAAATCCCAAACATGTTTGGTCAAATGGGTGTTTCTACTTTTTATTAAAAGACCTAGACGTTCATTCCTTTCAAACGTTCTAGTTAACAATTTAAGCAATCGTTTTCGCGTTTAGGCATATCATCGCGTTTAATCTCTTTAGTATTAGAGTTTTTCTCTAATGTTTCATTTTTCGAAATTAATGTTTCAAATTGTTGTTTCGACTCATCTACCTTCCTCTTCAGGCCTTTCTGTTGTTGTTTTAACAAGGCTGTGTCGTCTTTCGACTCAATTTCTTTTGTACATTTTTTCAATTGTTTTCCCAAATTGTGAAAAGCCTCTGACAAATTTGAGGAATTAGACATCAGCTCATTATATGCTTCAATAACATAATGAAGATCATTAAAGTCTACCTCCTCATAAGAATTAAGTGTTAGATACTATTTGAAGGAGTTAGACGATCTGCAGATAGTGTTGAACACTTAAATTTTTTTTTTGAGATTGTTAATAAGGGAAACACAGTTGTTGCTTAACCCAACCTCAAAAATATCTGTATTTTATATGATGACAACACATAATTAATAACACATGTATATTATGTGTTACATGTTATGTGTTTACATATTATATGGTTTTCTTTACTGTGTTAAATTTGTATTAGCATACATGAGAACATAATTGTGTTGTTCATTGCATATCAGTGTCTTAAATATGTGATTTTATATGTGTATACATGACATATCTTTTTGGAAAACGAAAACCACATGCACTTTATTTGAACTTTAAATATGTGGCAAAACAACAGTTTCAAGTCGATTACATTATAGGGTGAATCGATTAAAACTTGTGTTTTTGCACAGAATCTTTTCAAGTGTGCTGTGAGATTTTTCAAGAAGAAAAGTGATAAGCTGTCGTCGAAGCTATCAAATTAATACTACTTTTCAAGGCAACATCAGTATTGCCAAGTAGTATTCAAGAAGGTAGATAGGGCTAAAGTAACCCTGAGTCGTCTCCCAACGAACACAGAATTGCTTCTGAATATCTGACTCTTATGCTATGTAATGCTTATGAATAAAAATAATGTTTGAAGAATGTTTAAAGAACAAATAATAAACTTAAAAATAGTTATGATTAAATAGGTTAATTCCACTGCTTTTCCAAGATAGATTCGTCATCGATTATTCATAGATAATTATTCAATTGATTATTATTTAAGTTTCAAATTAATTAAAGTACATTCTTAATTAATTTGAGGGCGATCATGCATTTAACCAAAGTAAATTCTCAATCAAATGCAAAACCTTTCTAGATTATTCACAATAAATTCAACCAAAGTACATTCTCAATCAAATTTTATTGTATTTAATCATGTCTATTCTTAAATCTCTTAACCAAATTTAAAGTTAATCAACCAAAGTAAATTCTCAATTGATTATAGTTGAAATTATTACTACCAACCAAAGTACATTCTCAATTGATAGTAAAAACCATTTAATCATATGAAAGTTCCTAAATTAAATCAAAGTAGATTCTCAATTTAAACCTAGAAACCCTAAAACTCATATAATCAATATGCATATAGATTCAAACATCTTATGATGCAAAAATCTTTGCTTTTAACAAGATAGAGAGATGAAAGACATAGAAAGAACAACTTAAATCAATAATCAAAGTAAACAATTGCATTAACTGAACATAACCTCAGAATCCGTCTTGGAATTACAGCAGAATAGCCCTAGATGCTTAGCTCTCCATGAATGGAGTTGAATACAAGATGAAAGAAAAATGAGAGGAGTATGAGAGAATGCATGAAGTGAAGTCCCCCTCTTTCTGCCTCCCTTGGGTCTCTTTATATAGGCTTGATTGGGCTTGGACTTTGGATAGTTTGTTGATAAGATATTTTCTGTTGATATATTATATCTTTCAAATATTTATTAGATTAAATCAGTTTTAAAGAATATTTGATAGATATTAACTCAATTATCTTATATCTTATATCTTCCAAATAACTAAAAGATTTAGATAATGATAAAATTATTTGGAAGATATTTTCTGTTGATATTCCCAAATTAAATTCAACAACTGAATTTTATCTTTTAGATTTTCTGACTTTCCAAAATTGCACAAATACGCTGAAATTTCCTCTATTTGCACTTTTAGCCCCTTCTGAATTTTCCACATAAAATCTGATTTTGGGCCTTGAATTGCCATTTGGACCAATAAAACTTATATTCTCAGCTGTACAAATAAACATTAGAACATCCAATAATAATTTATGTGCTAAAATTCACTTTTTACGTTTCTTTATTTCCCAAACCCAACAATTCCAATCATCACAAATTCACTTAAATAAACCATTTAAGCACAATTATCCAATCAAAAATTTGAATTTTAAAGCATAAATATATGCACTCATCACACCCCCACACTTATCCTTTTGCACTCCTGGGCAAAACTGATTAATTCCAAAACTTTGTTCTGAGTCATTTTATTTCATATTTGCATTTGGATCAAAAGAATGAGTAGCACTTGACATAGATCAATCATTTAGGCATTACTTGGTCATGGACATGCAAATGGAATCACTTTATTCTTCACACATGAGTTAACCTTTTTGAATTCCCAAGAAAATCAAATATGAAAGACAACACTCAAGTCAACATGTATCTATTTCTCTCCAATTCTCTCAAGTGTTTTTGGCTTGTGTTTACACTCAAAATACCCATGTAAGTAGACACCCTTGATATTTAGCAAGACTCTAACATTCACACACTTCAGTAAACATGCAATTACTTATCAAGAGGGCTTTTTAAGGTTTTATTGAGGCCAAGGCAAAGGTAGGGAATTTTTCTGGAATTTCTGAGTTTTTGAAATTGATATAGAAAGAGTAATGACATTTGATTTCAAAATCAACTCTATTTCTTGCTCTTCTAAGGAAGATTTTTTTTTTAGCTCCTTTTTTTTCTTTTCAACTTTTTATCTTCCTTTTTTCCCTTTTTATTATTTTGTGGGTGAGGTACACACCCACACACTTATTCATCACTTTACTTTTAACAGAATCCATTACTCCTTCTTCTTTCCTAAGGTAAGGAACATATGATTTTTCTTCTTTTCTCATTTGACAATGACTGGAAACAAGAAAAATAGGCTTAAGGCTCAAAAAGGGTTCCAATGGATTAATGTTAGGACAAGTTTATTTGGCCAAGTAGCTAAAACAAGAAATGTCTCAATCATATCAAATCATGCATATTCAAATCAGTTGCACAACACAGAATCAAGCTAACTATTAGAGTATCAACAAAACATGGGCAAATCACACAAAAAAAATAGGTATGGTACATGGTGGTCCATCCTTAACATTAAGCCCAAAACTCACATGGTTTCAATTTTCTTTCACAAAATATTTAATCAGGAAATTCTCTAGTCAACTCAATCAGCAAATCATAGAAGTAATCCACTCATATCAACATGACTCATTTTTTTTCTCTCTTGAATTCATGATCATTCCAGTTACCGATTCAAACTCTCAAATCCAATGCAAATATTTATTAAAAACAAACAAAATAGACAAACAAAATAGGGAACAAAATTAATTGTTTCCCCACACCCCCACACTTAAACTATGCATTGTCCTCAATGTATGCCATATATATAAAATGCAAAGAAAAAGTATGAGGGAACTTACCTCCTTCATGGTGGAAGGAATGCTAGTAGGACTTCATTGGAAAAGTCATCCTGGATAGGAATGTTATCTTTTCCCTTTTCAATCCTACTAAGATGGTCAACTACTACATTATTTGACCCACTTCTGTCTTGAATAAGAGTCAACTTGTCCTTCTCGTTCTTGACCATTGTGATTCCATATTTCTCGGGAACCACATGTATAGGGCCTACCCAAGTGCTGTCAGAATTTGAATGTATAAGACCTGTTTGTAGCAACTTGGTGTCCTTTTTCTTTACAACCCCCATCAGTTGAGGATTCAGTCTTCCTTGAGGTTATCTCACTGGTTTAGCATCCTCATCCAAAAGTATTCTATGCATGCAAAAAGAAGAGCTAATACCAGGAATATCTGCTAAACTCCAGTCTATTGCTCTCTTGTGGTCTCTGATAACCTGTAATAGTTGTTTTTCCTGCTCATCAGTAAGCAATGCAGATATAATAACAGGGAGTTTCCCATCCTTCTCAAGATAAGCATATTTTAAATGGGATGGTAAAGGTTTCAACTCCAAAATTGGTGGTTGCACCACAGATGGCAAAATTTTACTGCCTAAGGTCATCTCAGCCACCTCAACATCACACTCGGACGCCACTGAGGTATCATCTATTAATACCACATCCTCAATATCACTTGCTTTATAATTTCCTTTTTCATCCAAAATTAAGGATGACATATTTGAAAAAGAAAAACTGTTTACAACATCACTTGATAAATCAATACAAAACAAAGAATGATCTTTAATCTGGTGCTTCCCAGCTTCCAACACGTTGAACGACAACTTCTCGTCTCCTATCTCCATTGTCAATGATCCTGCATGCACATCTATCTTGGTTCGTGCTGTCATCATGAAAGGTCTTCCCAAGATAATAGTTGTTGGACTGATTCCTTCATCATCCTTCATGTCCAAGATATAGAAATCTGCAGGAAAAATTAACTTGTCTACTCGAACAAGGACGTCCTCAAGCACACCTGCAGGGTTAACTGTGCTACGGTTGGCCAGTTGAATGACCACACCAGTAGTCTTAAGAGGTCCCAAAGATAGAGAAGTAAACACTGATAAAGGCATTACATTTATGGAAGCACCTAAATCTAGCATGGCATTGTCAAACTTTGAATTTCCAATAACACATGGAACAGAAAACATACCTGGATCCTTGCATTTTCGTGGTATTTCAATATGCTTCTTAATCAAGCTTGACACATTTCTTCCCAAATTCACAACCTCATTATCCCTAAAACGCCTTCTATTTGTGCAAATTTCTTTCAAAAACTTGGCGTATTTAGGGATTTGCTTAACAGCATCTAGCAAGGGAATGTTGATCTCCACCTTTTTGAAAGTATTTAAGATCTCTTGGTCTAATTCCTCCATTTTTTTGTTTTTCGGTTTCAATCGATTTGGATACGGAGGAGGTGGAGAATAAGATGAAGAAGAATTTTTAGAAGAAGAGTTAGAGGATACTAACCTGGATTTATCAGTGGTAGTCTCAGGTGATGGTTCACTTGGTCCTCCATTGTCATCAATTTGCGCTCCTTCTTTCTCCTTATCTTCATCCTCTTGGGCTCCTTCAGGGCCTTCTACTTGCTTACCCGTTCTCAAAGTAATAACACTTACATTTTGCGGGTTGATTATTGTTTGTGCAGGTAGTTTATTTGACTCCTTAGCCTCTAACTTTTCCACCCTCTGAGTCAACTCTGTAATTGATTTCTTTATTTCTGAATTTTGCTCAACTATTGTTTTCATGAAATCTTGCATTGACATTTCAGGCTGAGATTGTTGCCTTTGTTGAGGTGGAACATAAGGTTGTCTGTTCTGCTGATACCTATTGGAGGAAGAATCATGATAATTCTGGTATGGTCTATTTCCTCCAATCATGTTTGCAGCAAAAGCTTGAGATGAGTTTTCCACAGTGGTTTCCACCAAGCTAGGACATTCATCAGTGTAATGGTTAGTTGAAATGCAAATTCCACACTTCTTAGCAATTTGTGGAGTTGAGGTTTTAAACAAACTTGCAATCTCGTCGAGTTTGCTTTCTAGCTTATTCAATCTTTCATCTATCCTCTTTCCATCAACTGCACCATTATCAATTTCATGCACTCCCTTCAACAAAGTCACTAAATTTTCTCTTGTGCCATACTGTTGATTGTCTACTGCCTTTCGTTCTATTAGATCTATACCATCTTCTGGTGACCTGTCTAAGAAAGATCATCCACTTGCAGCATCTGCCCATGACCTATCAGTAGGACTTAAGCCTTCATAAAAGCTTAGAATAAAATCTTTCATTTGGAGTTGAGGACATGAAGAACATAGTTTCTTGAATCTTTCCCAATATTCACTAAGATTCTCTCTATCTCTCTGTCTTATATCTTGAATTTCTCTGCGGATAGCTGATAATCTAGATGCAGGAAAATACTTCTCAAGAAAGAGTCTTTCAATAGTTTCCCAATTTGTAATTCGTGCAGAGAGATAATACCACCAATCTTGAGCTGCTCCTTGAAGAGTAAATGGAAAAGCTCTCATTTTAAGGCAATCTATTGTGATCCTGGGAGATCTAAAATTTTCACACAACATGTGAAATTGTCTTAAGTGCTTGTGTGGAGTCTCCCTTGATACCCCATTGAACTTTGGTAACGCATTTAACAGATCAGGTCTCAACTCCCACTCCTCATTAGGGTATTCAATGTTACTTCGGATGGTTGTATTGTGGGAGGTGGCTAACTGTCTAATGGTTCTTTGTGCCATATTGTTTGGGTTAGGATCAGGCAAAGGATTAGATGGTATGTTTGTGATGGGAGATAATGAAGGTGATATGACTTCAGATGTAGGAAGTGTTCCCTCAGTAGAACACCCAAATTTCAATCTTCTCCGCAGCTTACGCAAATTCCTTTCGACTTCCGGGTTAATTTGATAAAATTCTCCCGGGTTAGCTTTGGTCATGCACTACGTAATCTGCTTGAAGTTGTTTCTCTTGACTTCTCTTTTTTCTTTTGTTCTTGCTTTAGAGAAAGATTTCAAATAAGAGATAAGAGAGACTTGTTGGATCCACTCCCAGGAAAGAGAGGTGCGTCACAATGGACAACTTAAGTACCAAGTCTTTCCTAGCCAGAGTGTATTCAAACTAGCCTCAAGTATTTCTCAAAAGAAATTCTTAATAAAAACAAGAACAAAGATTTTTCCTAAAACAAGAATGACTAAAGGCTACAAAATAACTCAATTTAAATTAAATGTATGTGCGTAAAAAAACTAAAGATAAAATAAAAGATAAAATAAAGATAAAAATAAAGATAAAAATAAAAATAAAAATAAAAATAGAAATAAAAATAAGAATTAAATATTCAAAATACTAACCGTATTCCCCGGCAACGACGCCAAATTTGATAAGTTGTCGTCGAAGCTATCAAATTAATACTACTTTTCAAGGCAACATCAGTATTGCCAAGTAGTGTTCAAGAAGGTAGATAGGGCTAAAGTAACCCTGAGTCGTCTCCCAACGAACACCGAATTGCTTCTGAATATCTGACTCTTATGCTATGCAATGCTTATGAATAAAAATGATGTTTGAAGAATGTTTAAAGAACAAATAATAAACTTAAAAATAGTTATGATTAAATAGGTTAATTCCACTGTTTTCCAAGATAGATTCGTCATCGGTTATTCATAGATAATTGTTCAATTGATTATTATTTAAGTTTCAAATTAATTAAAGTACATTCTTAATTAATTTGAGGGCGATCATGCATTTAACCAAAGTAAATTGTCAATCAAATGCAAAACCTTTCTAGATTATTCACAATAAATTCAACCAAAGTACATTCTCAATCAAATTTTATTGTATTTAATCATGTCTATTCTTAAATCTCTTAACCAAATTAAAAGTTAATCAACCAAAGTAAATTCTCAATTGATTATAGTTGAAATTATTACTACCAACCAAAGTACATTCTCAATTGATAGTAAAAACCATTTAATCATATGAAAGTTCCTAAATTAAATCAAAGTAGATTCTCAATTTAAACCTAGAAACCCTAAAACTCATATAATCAATATGCATATAGATTCAAACATATTATGATGCAAAAATCTTTGCTTTTAACAAGATAGAGAGATTAAAGACATAGAGAGAACAACTTAAATCAATAATCAAAGTAAACAATTGCATTAACTGAACATAACCTCAGAATCCGTCTTGGAATTACAGCAGAATAGCCCTAGATGCTTAACTCTCCATGAATGGAGTTGAATACAAGATGAAATAAAAATGAGAGGAGTATGAGAGAATGCATGAAGTGAAGTCCCCCTCTTTCTGCCTCCCTTGGGTCTCTTTATATAGGCTTGATTGGGCTTGGACTTTGAATAGTTTGTTGATAAGATATTTTCTGTTGATATATTATATCTTTCAAATATTCATTAGATTAAATCAGTTTTAAAGAATATTTGATAGATATTAACTCAATTATCTTATATCTTATATCTTCCAAATAACTAAAAGATTTAGATAATGATAAAATTATTTGGAAGATATTTTCTGTTGATATTCCCAAATTAAATTCAACAACTGAATTTTATCTTTTAGATTTTCTGACTTTCCAAAATTGCACAAATACGCTGAAATTTTCTCTATTTGCACTTTTAGCCCCTTCTGAATTTTCCACATAAAATCTGATTTTGGACCTTGAATTGCAATTTGGACCAATAAAACTTATATTCTCAGCTGCACAAATAAACATTAGAACATCCAATAATAATTTATGTGCTAAAATTCACTTTTTACGTTTCTTTATTTCCCAAACCCAACAATTCCAATCATCACAAATTCACTTAAATAAACCATTTAAGCATAATTATCGCATCAAAAATTTGAATTTTAAAGCATAAATATGGGCATAAATATGCACTTATCAAAAAGTTTTCAAAAATGTGCTTAGTATTGTTGTTTATCGATTGCATGTGATTTGTATTCGACTAAGTTGGTTGATGATTTGAAGAACTGTTAAATGCTTGTCACAATTAACATAATTGTCATATTTTTAATTGTGTTGACCAAACATTAAATGATAGTCGATTGCATTAATTGTACATTCAATTAATTGATGTGATTGCTGCTAAATTGTTATAACTAAATGGTGCATTCGATTATATTAGTAGCAAAGTCGATTAAAATGTGTCTGATATGTGTTTAACTATAAATTTACGTTGATTTGAATTTTGTATGAACTTTTGTGATTCTAACACTTTCATATTCTTTACAGAAAGGTTTGTGATCTTACAAAGAAGGGAAAAGCTCTAAGAATCAAGATTGACCGTGGTGATCAAGGATTCTGAGATTTGTTGAGGAGCAAGACCTTTTGTGTTTCAAACGTCTGATCAATCTGCACATTTTGGGTGTTTACTGTGTCATCAGGATTTGCAATCTTTTGAAGATTGGCTTGGTTTCTCTGTTGTGATTACAAGAAGAAGAACGATGGTGTTCTTGACTTTGTGGGTGCCTCAAAGGGTTAAACAGCAAAAGAGAGTGTTCTTGATGCTGGTCTTGTTGTTTACTGCCTATATTATATTAGAGGGTTAGAGTGGTGTTTTATATTTTTGACGTGAGGTCTCTATAAAAACCTTGTTGTGAAAACCTTGATCTTTAAAGTGCATTTGCTTCCTGTGGTTAGAAGGACACTAGATGTAGGCTTGGCCAAACTATTATAAAAACCCAACGTTTGAATTTTCGGATCCATAATATCTTTTATTCATTCGATTAAGTTCTTTGTATATTCTATTAAGTTTTTGCTGCATTGCTAATCATTTACCTTGTGATTCAAGAAATGTGTAAAGGCATCACATTTTGTGAAAAAGATTTGAAAAAATTTTGTTTTTTACATATCACCAATTCACCCCCCCCCCCCCCCAATCAATACCTCTTGGTGTGAGAAATTGAGTCATTCTATTTTAACAATTTTGATAAGCGGTTAAAAGGATTTTAAAAATGATAACAAGAAAGAAGACTTATTTTATACTGGTTCACTTCAAACTAAGCTATATCAAGTTCTCCCTTAAGCACTCCTAAGGGGTTCCACTAATCTTTAAAAAGATTACAACGAGTTTAACTACTCTTAGTTTTACAACAAGTATAACCCACTTCTGGTATCAAATAGTCCAACTAACTATATCGTTTAACTTTACTCAGTTAAACAAATAAGTGTTTTAAATCACTTCTGATTCTACAAAAATAGAAAAGTGTTTTTATGATATAAACAATTATAGATAATAACTCTCGTAAGCAGGATAAATTTTCAATACAATGAATATTTGAAAGTTTGTAACAAAGATTTTCTTTAAAAAGAAATTGTTACACGATGTAAGTGAGAGAGAATATTGACAGCATATAAGAGCAATAATAATTATTGTTGTCTTCTCTTCATGCAATCTTCTTTATATAGCCTTCTCAAAAAGAGATTTGATACTTAGAACCATTGACTTTCTTGAGTGTAGGTAGCCTTTTAATACAAAGTCCGATATTATGTGCTTTTGCATAGATAACTTGTATGGATTAGCAGAGTGTAAAGCACTTGAAGAAACACTCCCAAAATGTCCTCTTATATCTTAATATTCTTCTAATTCAATGTATAACATTTGAAAAAACTTTGTACTTTTGAGATATTCACAGATAAAGCGAACACAACACAATAGACAAAAGAGTATTATTCGTACATGCATTTAATACGTGTTTCAGTTATTGGGGCTAAGTCACCAAAATCCTTCACAATTTGTCTTCTTGTCGTCCGATCGCGCTCCAAGCTCCACTTTCTCGCTCCTTCGTCCGGGAGGAACCTGTCAAAGATACTCCGATGTCAAAGTCAGTATTCAAACCGTTCGACAATTCAATAGAGCAGTAATAAATGTGCAATGAATGCAACCTCTCTACCACTTACCTCTGACTTGTATTTATAGTTTTTGTCATGGACTTGGGATTAGTGAAAAGTTAATCACAACTCACTTCTAGTCCAATGGCTCTAATCACTATTTACCTTAATCCTAGTCTTAATGAGCTAGTTCACATATCGGCTGATCCTGTTCAACCGTCCGGATAGGCGGGTGTCGGCGCTACTCTATGGACCGCCCAATCCGTACGGTACATAGTTACTCACCTGAGTGGAAGGATGAATGGTCGTGTCGAGTAGTGCGCAGTGAGTATTTATGCAAGTTGTCCGGTAATGTTGTTAGAGGAGTAAAAAGATAGGAGAAATGTTGGCGATTGGGTGATATCGGCGCCGCACTCTGGACCATCTGACCTGTATGGTACAATACGTAAAGCGTTTAGCTTGATACGTGTACTATAACGTTTAGCGAAGTCTATTTTAGAGTAATGTTATTTGTTTAAGATGCTTACACATGTATATCGTTTAATAATTTCATCCTAGACAGTTCACTTTTATCTTATATTATTTCGTTGAACATTGTTAATTAAACTCTTAAACGAGTTACTAATGTCTTATTAGACAATCTTTTCTTAAGAAATTCTCCTTTTTACAAGAGTTGGATGTAATAAGATCATATATATATATATATATATATATATATATATATATATATATATATATTTTTTTTTTTTTCTAATAAAAATTGGTTACATGACTCCTATGTTCTTTCTTCATGTTGTATAGTTTATTGTCTATGTTTTTGTTGTATCCAAACATTTAAAAATTCTTCTAGAAATCAGTCTTCAAGATTAAAAAAAAAACTTAGAGACGTAATTAATTTGAGACATAATGTTATATCTCTTGATCATTCTAAACACTTATCTTGTCTTGTAAAGTCTTGTATGAAAAAAGCTAAGAGATTATTTTTTCACATTAAGATTTATAATTTTTCTCTAACAAATTAAGACCGGAGAATTTGTGGTGTAAATATATTGGAATTATGTTAAAGATATATTGGTTAGAAGAATTGGGTTGAGTTTAGTTATGTCCAATATATTGGAATTATGTTAAAGATATATTGGTTAGAAGAATTATATTGAGTTTAGTTGCAAACAAAAATATCTACATATCACTCAAAGATTAGCATTTACAGAAAATCTTTTAACAACATATTTTGAATGCGTTTTAAGTAAAAAAAAATTCTGATAAGTGACAAAAAAAATTGAAATAAATGTTTATCATATTACTCTTATAACATTATTTAACATGATAATAAATTAGAAATTCAATATAAATAGTTTAATGATTTATCTTCATGTATTTATTTAGATTTTTTTTATAATAGGTATAACTTTTTTATGTTTTATGAAGTGTAATTTTTACCCTAAATTTAGTGTATTTCCTTTATGCTTTGTATTATTTTATTTTATTTATTATTTTAATAAATTTTTATGTGATAACAAATCAACGATGAAGTTTACCGAAATATCAGAAGTTCATAATAATGTCTTATACGACTTTATTATAAAGATTTTGACAAAAATAATATATCATTTTTTTCATTTCTAAAAAACTTACATAAATATTTTGAACAATATTTTTAACTAAGCAAATATAGTTTAGTTAGTTATTTTGTTGTAGGTATGGTCAAATTTGTATGTTGGCAAATTTTTATTACAATCATTAAATTAAAAGAAAGTGAATAAAGAAAAGTGACTATAACAAAATTAGTTTGAAAATGAGTTGATGTGTTTATATAAAGAAAAAATTACATAATAACTTAATAAGTACTCTTGTATACATATATAAAAAGAGGTAGAGACAAATAACGCTTCTCATGAGTTTGTAATGAAAAATTTACTAGCTTTGACGGTTCTCATTCATTATCATGGACTAATTCCATTTCAAAGTAGTGAGTTGAAGTTTCAAGGTGTTTTGTGTGTAGCGAAAGTGACGTATCATCAATCATCCTCGGTTCAACAACTTTCTACAATAATAGACATTACGACGCCTCACATTCATTTCTTTACCACCTTGGTTCAAATCTGGATGTATCTGATTCACATCTTTTTAATTTTCTCTTCTTTTTTTCAAAATAAAATTTCAGTGATGGTTTCACAAAAGACAGATTTTGAAGCATAGGTTTGCAAAATTAGGTTTATAGGTTATTCACCCACTCACATTATTTAACTTCCACTAACATTTTTTTCAATATTAATTGAAAACGTATTTGAAACTTCAATTACACTTAATAAAATTCGGTTAAAAAATTATATTCACGTAATTTTAAAAATAAAAGATTAAATTAATGTAAAATTAAGAAAAGAAAACTAATTTTAGTTTTTACTAAAATTTTAAAAAGTCAAAAACATATTTTACTCATTCATCATTATTTAACTTTACCTTATTTATGTGCGTCTTATTCCGTTGCAAATGCATATACAATCACCGATAATAAGGAAGAATTAAGAAAATAAACAAAGACAAAAGGGTTTCACGTACCTTTGGTTTTGTACGTACGGCTCCACATTGTCTTTTCTTTCTTCTTCAATTTACTTATTTCCTTAGTGATCTTTTGTTTAATTTTTCATTGTACCATGCTTAAGAACAATGTATGATTTACATTATCCACTGTGGACGTTGACTTTTGAAGCAGTGAGGATTGTGAAGCTGAGACAAAAAAATTAGAAAAAAGAAAACATGTCTGATAATGAAAGAACAAGGGATTAATGTTCGAAAGACTAGTGAGGTCAGGTGAATCTGTTAATTAATGTCAGAGGAAAAATAGTAATTTGGCAGACATATGATCCCCAAAAAATTTGATTTGTGAAAGGACAAGTAGAGTGAGATCCAACGTAACACCTACCCATAGAGCAATACTACTGCATGTGTCATAAAAATCTGGCAGATTCTGGATTTTGCTTAAATTTCGCTAAAGGGCATAATGTCTTGTCTCTCTTCTTCTGCTGTTTCAGAAATATGTTACTGTGATGGTGAAAATGGAACACACATTATATTTTCACAACAAACAAAAACCATTAAAAGAAAAGGAAGAGACATATCCATGCATATGTGGCTAGGGTATAGCCTCCTCTTCCTACCTATATCTACTGCCCTTTCAAATACCAATGCTTTCAATTATTACCCAACATGTCAAGAGATGAACCCTGATTTTTCAATTTTCTTATTGTAAATTTTTAAATTATTTGTGTTCGATTAAAAATTATTTATCATTTTTTTATCCAAAAAAACTTATCATCACTGTTTAATAAATTCTCATTTTTAATTTTATTTTTCTTAATTTTTTCCCTCTTTTCTTTAGAAGAGTGGTTCCATCCCTCTGTGTGTGGCCACATAACTCATGAAGACAAAGTTCAGATATTTCTTTTTCTCTATTTTGTTCTGATATATAAAAATAAATCTAGAGGAGAGTGATAGCAGGATTCCCTATGATCGAAGTGATCATTCATGTTCTACAAACGTCTATGAAAACTTTTGGCCAATTAAGAATTCTTTTTTATATTGAAAGTAATATAATAGCTGGATCCGTTTGGTTTATTCATACGTGAATACTCAAGTTCAGATGAAAAAATATTAGTTTTTTTTAAAGGTTAAATATGTTTACACTATTTTATAAATTTCCAATTCAAACTAGAATTTGTTTTTTCCCTAAAATTTTGATACGGTTTAGTGTTAAACATAAATAAATAATTTTTTATAATTTAACTACGTTAATTCTTTTTTATATTAGATTAATGTTTGATTATTTATATTGTTTCGTACACCATGTTAATTTATAACATCATTTAATATGTTAAATGAAAAAATTATTGAAAATTTCCGGTTAAGAATATCTTGATTACAGGATATATTGTACTCTCTCTTTAATGTTTTATGTAGTTTATTAAAAGGTAAGTTTAAGTTTAAATTATTCTTACAAAATATATTTGTGAATAGTATGATAGTTTCTTACATAATAGATTTAACAAATTTCAACCTCTAATCTCTAATTAATATGTAATCATCAATATAATTATTGATATAAATATATATTTCCAAAAAGGAAAAATATCTCTTTAATTATACTTATCACCCAGAACCGTATTTGAGATCTATAATTCTGTTTGTTTTTTCTTTTGTCATGTTAGAATACTGAGATCTTATTAAACTCAAAGTTTAATCTTATGACCTAATATATGATATTACAATTGAAGATGCTATAAGTAAGTGTGCACTAAGTCAAAATTTAGAAATTTTATAATATTTTATTTATTATAATATATATATATATATATATATATATATATATATATATATGTCATGAAAATTAAGATTCAGGGTCATAAGTAAAATCCTTAGTCATAAAAATAAAAAATAAAAAACTATCTTTTCTTAAAAATAAATAAAACATGAATGTTTTAAAGATTATCAATAAAGCTAATAAATATATTTCATACCAATAATGCACTTAATTATTAAAAATATAACCTTATTTATTTCTAAATGTAAATTATTATTGTTATTAGTTTATTATAAAATGTATTAGACGAAACATCTGCTAATTTTTCATGGAAAAAAAAATGCTGCTATCCAATTTTAGTCAAAGTTATGATTGGAAAAGTATATTCTTATCATTACTAGTAATGTAATTAAATATGTTACTTAAAAAACAAATCAACTTTTCTAATATTTTTATTTCTTTTATTAATATTTTTACCAGTTTACCATGAATAAACTCCTTATTCACTTAATTAACGTGACATAAAGCCTCTTTGGAAGAACTTTACAAATTCTTTCTAATAAATAAAAATAAAACAAACATAATTTGTATAATCTAAACTAACTTAATGTGTAAATTAGCTAATGTGTAAATTGACTATAATGTATATAAAAGATAATTTAAATGCTTTTAACTATTTTTTCGGAAAAGCTGTGCAATTATGCCACTTGGATTATATTTACTAAGAATTTTGAAATTTAATGACTTCTGACTATTCCGATAAGCCACAACTGTATACATACTTGAAAAGTCATAATTCCAAGCATAATTGAAGCGCCTTCGCATCACGTGCATGAAGGAATTGGATTATATCAGTACAAAATGCACTTATTTATTATATTTTCAATATCTTTATACAAAATGACATTTTTAATTATTTCAGTACTTTAACTATAATTCTATATTATATACATTAATCATTCCAATAAAAGTTAAATAAAAATATAATCAAAATAGTTATTATTGTATGAATTTCAAAGGTAATATACATATATCAGATGCTAATCTTTTAGTAAGAAATCTCAAAAGGAATTGATTGGTTGGAAATATAGAGTCTTCAGTCTTTAAACAAAAAATATAATACATTTGATTTTCCAATTTTGGCTTGAAATCTATTTAGAAAAAGAAATCATAATTTTTTTTCCATCTTATTTCATAAGATTAATTGTCCGAATATCTCTAAATAATATGATGGATATTAATTCCTTCTAGGGCTATAAATATATACATATATTATAAAAAAAAATAACATACATTTTGTTAATGAAAACTTCTTTAGCTGAACTAGAAAGTTATTTTAGTACATTCAATATTCTTATATCAATTAATTTTTGAAATAATGATAATTGAAATATATATTTTTCTTTAATTTTTTAAGATACTTTTTAAAGATAAAAACATAACAAAAGTTACAATTTTTAAAAGGGATAATTTTTAATATAAATATTAATCCTAACGATCTTATTTTAATAAATTTAAGATAAAAAAACATATATATTCTAAATATAAATAATATATTAAATAATATTTGAATACAATACTTAATTTTTAACTTATTTAATATTAAAACATTAATATCGTTTATGAAAATGAAAACAAATTGTAAAGATAAACCTGAAAAATGATTTGAAAAATAAATATCGGTTTCTTTTTACTTTTTATTGAAAAAATTATTCTAATATTGTTGAATAATCTCATCATTTAGAAATTGAGTTAAAAAATAATTTATATACATAATATTTTCTTACTTTTTTTTATGTCTTTAAAAGCAAAATCATAAGAATACTTTAAACTTGAAAAGGGAGAAGAAGGCCAAATGTAGAAAACCAATTATTTTTTTTTTCCACTTTGGCACGTGTTTTGTACTCTTCTTTCACCATCAAATTCATATTTTGCTCAAATCAGTAACCATGCTCACTGTCAGTATCTTTGCCCTCTGTCTATGTCATCTCCAGCTCACAATATGCCTGCAATTTGTTTCCTCCACGTACATCGTTTCTCATGTAATTTCCTATTATATAATATATTAAAAAAAATAAACTATAAATTTAATTCAATTTTATTACATAAATTTTATTTTATAAATAATTTTGTAAAGTTAAATTAAACTTAAAATTCACTTTTTAATATAATATTAAAATTATAAATTACAGTTTATTTTAATAAAATTTATTATTTCTTAAATTTATTATTAAATTATTATCAAATTATTTATAAATATCTAATCTTATATTCAAAATATATATGTTTTAACACGAAGAAATATGTTAAAAGTCTTGACTAAAAATTTATCATATATGAATATACATTAAAAGAGGATAAATTGGATATCTAGATAATATATATCAATTATAATATATTTAGCTAAAACAAACCTAACTTTACTGATTTTTTTATATATTTATTTTAATATTTTTAAGTTTGAAAAGTTTTATCCAATAATTTAACACGTTTCATTCATCACGCAGCAAATTAGAGATGATACATATCATATAAACATTTACCAATAACACAAAATTCACATTTGTGAATCTAAAAACCGACAGAAGGGTGTTTTATTGTAATAAAGTACTTGAATAATTAAAATGAAACTTTATAAATTTTGAAAAAAAACACAGCTCTACTATGTACCAGCTTTGTTCTTGTTGATAAATTTCATTTTCTATTAATATGCATTGAAACACGCATGGCAATCAAGATGTTGAGTATCTCATTTGAATTTTAAAAATTGGTTTTTAATTTTTGACACAAAAACTCATTTAATAATATTAGTCTTACAATTAAAATAACAAAAAAAGTCTGTTAATTAATTCGATATTTTATTATTTATTTTTACATAATCTTGCATTCTTCATTTATTCATATTTTCTAAATATTAGATTTTAAAATTATGCCATAAAATATTCTGAAATAAAATAATAATCAAACAACTATCCTTGTAAAAGAAAAAGTTTACTTTTCACACAAACCCTATTAACTAAATCCAAAATCAGGTGAACATGCAAGACATCTACATATGTATCTAATCTTCATTAGGGTTTGATTCTTTAGTTGTATCACACTCTCATGTCCATCTATATAAGGACACCCTAATAGTGAAATTAGATCATAATTTTGGAGTTTTTATTTCGACTATGACTCTTCAATCATTCAAATTCATTTTCATCGTCTTTTTCTGATGTGATGTTTTGCTGAAACATCATCATCTATTACATTTTCAGAGACGTTGCTACCATAATCTATAGGACGATATGGTGTGATTTTCTTGATCTTTTCCGTAATATAAGGTGTTACAAAAATTATTTATGCTTTTTAGCATAGATTCTCGTGGGGCCTCCAACTATGACATTGTAACCACTGGAATTGTATCGTTTTCTCTCGATGATTAACTAAATTTTCTAAGTTAATTAAACAATTACTATGTATTTTTAATAAATAGTTTACATAAAATTTATTACTAATTTTAGCAAAGTATATTATTACAAATGTAAAACTTCTTCCTTTTTCTTATTTCTTCTAATTTGTTTTTGTTCATTTTTATTTTCATTTCCTATATGTATCTCTAAACTTATCCTTTTATGTCCATAAGTTTCGGTCTTCGGATTATTTCAGTCTCCAATTTCTCTAAAATAAAGAAATCCTGGATTGTTTGAACAGCTTGTGTATAAGACATTTTAATTCTTAAGTCAAGTATTGATCTCAATAGTTATATTGAATGCTATAATTATTATAAACTAACCACCTTACATATATATTGTATTTATAGTACTCATAATGAGTTTTTCCTTACTTTTTATCTAATTGCGACTCAATTATGTCTTTGTTATTACTTAATTAATTCATGTTAAACCACATTTAGTTTTATTAATCGTGCTGGATTATCAAGTTAGTCTATCTGATCAATCATCTCCAGCACGGCTGATGAAACTGACCAATCAAACCTTATGTTGATTAATTATCTTCTGATGTTTGACCGACAGATCCATTTTATATAATACTTTGTTTTTTACATTGTGTTTCGCCCTTTTTTGAAATAGATTTGACCGAATAAAAAGTGAAAGAGAGTGAAGTTATGTTGAATTTTAGAGTAAGTTTATTTTTGTTTTAATATCTCTTTATTTTTAGTTAATATCACATACTTTTATCGATTCTCTAGAACTTAAGAAATGTTATTTTCTATATTATTTTACACTGATTTTATAATTAATATTGTTAAAACTGTGGTAAGGAGTGACATACAAGGTCATAGTCACTTCCAATTTTTTTAAATGTATTTAAGTTACTATAAAAATAATTTCATTGTGCCCCTAAATACATAAATGTTACAAAACTATACATATATTCATGGTAAACATAGGAAGATAAATAAAGATATGTATGTATCAAAGGTAAGAGATACAACGAAATCATAAATACTGAAAAAGAAAATTAAGTTGAGGAGTCAATTATCTAAAATCATTTTATCAATCTAATTTTTTTAACATATTACTTATGTACAATCTATATATATATATATATATATATATATATATATATATATATATATATATATATATATATACACTAAAAGAATTGTTATTATGTGAAAATTATTTTATGAGAGTTATGAAAATCCTTCATGAAGTTGAAATAATAAAAGGTTAAAAATAACTAAAGTTTTTACCCTTTTGCAAAAAAAAAAAAAAAAAAAAAAACTCAAATTGAATGTGATAGAAAGAGTCATGGAAAAAACCTAGTATATAGATTATGACAACGCTAACGGTGGAAGTTTGAAAAATTCTTACAAATTAATTTGCGGAAGGTAAAAGTCTTTCTAAATCGAAATTTTTTTTTTACTAAATAACAGTTTTTCTAGTATGTATGTATATATATATATATATATATATATATATATATATATATATATATATATATATATATATATAAAATATAATATAATATAATATAATATAGGAATATGTTACTATGTCAATAAAAAGGTTCAACTAATTATTTTTTATAATGTCCAAATGCCATGAGAAGTGTTTGTTTGAATAAATCAACATTACTTTTAATGTGTTTTAATATGTTTGTAAAGTTAAGAAAAATCCTCTTAATCTATTTTAATCAAATAATAATTGAACGTGTGTATGAGAGTTTTGAAATATATATATATATATATATATATATATATATATATATATATATATATATATATATATATATATATATATATATATATATATATATATATATATATATATATATATATAAGTACGAATATATGGAATTATGGATACAATTAAAAAAAAAGAAAAAACAAATATAAAATCTCATCCTTGAGTTGTCAAGTTAGAATATATAGGGAACGCCTTCAAACAAAACGTTTTCGGAAGAAAAAGAAAATCTTCACAAACATTTGTTAGCAATGGAAAAATATAATTTGAATAGAAAAATACACGGGGAAGATGTTTTTTCTTTCTATGTATTTTTATGTTTTAGAATGTTATATATGTTGTTCATAGTAAGTATTATATGTATAAATTTAATGTTCTAATAATAATAATAATTTAATATCACATATAAAACAGTCATATGCGTGGAGAGTTAAAAAAATATAAATAAAAGATGTTCTACAAAATAAAATAATTTTATAATATCATTGAATAAAAAAAAATCATCATATACAATAACTTTATTTACTTTTACAATAATTACCTTAAACGTTATGACCATTTTTCAATTGATTACAATATATAATTATTTCACCAACAGAATACTACACATATAAAACCAAGTAAATATTAGGTTTAATTGCTTCCTTTGTCCCCAGTTTGGTTGAATTGTGTCAAATTCATCCTCATTTTTAAAAAAGTTTCATTGTCGTCCTCACGTGGTGGTGTAAAAGTGTCAATTGAATCCAAACATAGAAAAAATTTGTGTCAAAGTAGTCATTTTTCCTATATCTCTGTGTCTTCCTTTCATACAATCAAGTACAGATATTCATTTTACCTTTTCCAATTTAAGGCTTTTCATAGCTCCAGAGAAGTGACATATGATTCATAGCTCCAGAGAAGTGACATATGAAAGGAAGACACAGAGATATAGGAAAAATGACTACTTTGACACAAATTTTTTCTATGTTTGGATTCAATTGACACTTTTACACCACCACGTGAGGACGACAATGAAACTTTTTTAAAAATGAGGATGAATTTGACACAATTCAACCAAACTGGGGACAAAGGAAGCAATTAAACCTAAATATTATCTAAAACTTACAAAAAAATATATTGTTATCTCATTGCCTTAAAAAGGGTTACACGCATATGTTTTAAAAAATTATAAATTGATAAATAAATAATTTTGCATATGAAAAAACATTGTTAGTATTACTTTGTGTTTGGCTTAAAAGGGTTATACATACGGAAAATGAAATGACACCCCAGTTTACTGCTCTACTGTTTGTGTATATTGTAATGAGTTGAAAAGTTCTTTTTTTTATACATTTTGGAAACGAAAATAATATATTTTTACAAAACTATAACTCTTTCTGCATGATAATCATTATAACAATTGAAGTATGTTAGAATCTAATACTAAAAATGATCTTGCATAGTGAGAATGGACTTTATAAATTATCAAATGTTCTAGTTTTTCATCTAAGTGTTGTCTTTTTTTTAAGATGATTGTATCTTTAGAATACATTTCCCACAACATTCAAATCAGTCTTTCGTATAAGTAAGAAATAAATGCGTAATTAATAAAAATGTAATCAATATAACTCATAAAATGCATTATTTAAATTTATAGTTTATGGACTTTTTTTTACCTAAATGACCTAGGCCTGAGTATGATGTTGTACTAATGGAACAGTAATAGACTGAGTATATGTTAACTTAAGAGTATGACATATACTTGTTCAATGATGAAAGCTATCTTGGTATGATTGAGAAATAGTCGATCATATAATACAAAAAATAATTTAATATTGTCATTATTAAAATACACAATATAATATAAAAAAAACAAATATATATTATTATATTATTAAAACGAATCATTTTTAAGATTATTATTAAAATATTAATTTAATTAATAAATAAACTTAATTGAGAGTTTAAAAGGTAACGAGAGAAGTAAGACTAACTTAATAATAAAACAACTTAATTGAGAGTATATTTAGCTTTAAAAGTAAAAAACAAAAAATATCTTGCTCAATATTAAAAAATGCAAAAATAATAAAATCGTGAGTAGAGAGAGAAAAATAAATGCATCTATGTCTTCAATAGAAACTAGTAAAATATTAATTGGTATTTTTCAAAGTAGAATAAATATAAGAAAGGAAGTTAGAAATCAAAAGTTAGATCGATATTCCGTGTACCTAAATATTTGGTAAATGGTTTCATTGATAGCAAATAGTAATCGAAGGGAAAGAAGATGAAAGATAGATAAAAAAATCATATACAAAATTTCTAAGGATGTCTAAAATAATTTTATTAAGAAATTAACTTGGTATCCATATAAAAAGTATTAATCAAAGAAATCAAATATTAATAATCACAAATAATAAATGTTTGATTTATTATGTATTTTCGTTTAACAATATTTTACATATATTTAAAAGAAATCAAGGAAATCAAACATTAAAAAATAAGTAAAATAATAAATAAACTTTTACAACATGTACATAGTTAAAAATTAATATAAAATATAGACATAGAAGAAAGTACAAGGCTGCAACAAAACAATAAAAAGTATGCGTCCATAAGATTCAAAGTGAAATGCAAAGTAAAATAGAAAACTCTGCGTGGACTCTTCACTTTACCTTTTATAAATAATATTAACTAACACGGACAAACTTAGTTCTTTGTTGTGCACCGCACAACGTCTTCTTTTCATTTCGCGATTTTTCTTTATTTTTGGTTTTGTCTCATATAACTTCTTTTCTTTATGAAAGACTTGCAACGGAAGCTTTTTGTACCCAAGAGTCTTGCGTGAAGTCATTTATGTGTGGGATGAAGTGCATGGTGTGAACCTAGGCATGAGTAGTAGACTTACAGGCTAGAGAGATAGAAAAACAGAGAATGAAACTTGAAAGGAACTTGTATATTTTTGTAATGATTCAAAGGGAAACACAGCTTTACATAGAAAAACAAGAAGAAAACAAAAGAAGAAACAACATAACATAAAAAAAAAAAAGAATAGTTAGGAAGGAAAAAGAGGATTGGTTAATATATTAGCAAGTTGCAAAGTGGTTTGTATGGTAAAGCTTGACAATGCCCTCTCAGACTTTTTCGCAAATAAGATAGTTAAAATGTTATGACTTATAGATCACAACATGTTAGGACTTATATAGATCACAACCAAGACCGAATTGGTTTATAAATTGATTTTACCTTTCTTAAAAATTTTAGTTTATAAAATTTGTTTAAATTGAACTTTTCAATCTATCAAAGATTTTAACAAAAACAAGTAAAGATAGTAAAACAAGATACACAAGATTTTATACTGGTTCAACTTTCAAAGAGTTTACATCAGTCTTCATTCTAACAACCTGAGTTGGAAGGGAATTGATCACTATAAGAATGTAAAGATTACAGCGTTACAAGATCACATATGTAACCATAATCTCTATTCAAACAACAACAATTCTTTATGGTGATGTTACACACAATTATCCTAAAACCCTTACCTACATAGTAAGTCTAAGTAATCAAATTTACAACAAAAGTAAGAAATGAAAACACCTCAGTGCATATTTTACACAAGAAACCAAAATCCCTCACTCCATATCCAACCATGCTTGAATGCTTGTAGTATTGATTTAAACAAATTAATGTTCTTTGTCCTCCAAGAATGCTTTGTTGTTGTTCTTTGCTCTCAAATTAATGTTTTGAATATGTGTTGCGTCCTTAGGAAATGAAATTAACATAATCAATCATCTAATTAACATAATTGACTAAAATAAAGAGCTAGCTTTTCCTGACTTTTATATTAACAAAATTTATAATTAGTTAAGTACCTAGTTCTTTTATACATGCATTTTAGCATATTCAATAATTGGTTAATTTCATGATGAACATTTAAACAACATTAAAAACAATTTAAACACATTTGGAGCATCACCAAAAATACTTTACTCAAATTTTCCTCCCCTTGTCAACAAAGATGGCAATCGATTTTGATATACTTCGTCCTTTCGTGGAAGACTTGATTATTGATGATTTTGATGACAAACATGTTATCACAGTACACGATGGTAGGTTGGGAGAAGGAAAGATGCAGATCTTTCACAAAGTTGTTCAGCCACTGAATTTCACCTACAGTTTGGGCGAGGGTACGATACCCTACCTTAGGATCTTCGTGATCGAGGTCGTACTCGAATCAAATTAATGTTCAATTAAATGCAGTATAAGCTAGGAGAATGACCCCTAGGTCGTCTCTCAAGGACCAATTGTAGTTTAGGAATTAGATCAAACACATGGTGGGGAGTTATGAAGGTGGTTTTTGTGTACTGAAATAAACTAACTAAAGCACAAATTATACACAAATTTACAAACAAATTAAAGACAAGTTGGTGCTAACTCGGTTGCACTTGTTTCCAATCACAAATTTACAATAGATATTCAATCATATGACCCTCAATCCAACACGAAATAGACAACTAGGCGAAGTCTAAAACGGTCTTCATAAAATTCAAATTAAGAAAATGCACTCACACAAATTCATCAATTCTACGCACACACAATAGTCAACTAAGCGAAGATTATCATGCTCAAATTAGACCACTAAGCAAGGACCAAATCTCACAAAACAGATTGCATATATGCGGGGGTACACTAAGAAAATGACAATTACACTTCAATAATCTCAAGGAAACCCTTGCCACCTCACTAATCACCAACCTAGAAAATTAAACTTCCATGAACATCACTCAAAACACAGCAGCAAAATGAATGAGTAACTCAATGCGAAACTCAATGCACCAAAACAAATTCAATTCAAAACTAGAAACGAAATTAAACATAAACGAAACACAATCAAATGAAACGAAACAAAACAAAAACGAGCTTAAACGAAATGAAAATGAAATCGAAAAACCCCTAAAACGGAATGGGAATGCGAGAATGGAAATGAAATTAAATAGGCATAATCAAAATTACAAGATAAAGGGGGAGCTCTCCCTTTATGTCCAAAGTGCACAAAAACGTAAAATGAGAGAGTGAAAGAGTGTTTTGGGGTTTGCCCCCCTTTTGCACACAAAACCTAGGTCAAGTCACTAATGGGTCTCTCCAAAAATGACCCAAAATGGCCCAAAAAGTCAAATATGTCCAAAAATAAGCTTAAAACGAATTTACAATTAAATTAATATCTAAAACACCTATGTGGAGAGTGGTTGTTGACGTTCTTGCCCTCATGAAGTCCCAAAATAATATTCCAAATAATTCTCTACAATTAATAATGAACATAATTAGCCTCATATAATTCAAATTAACTAGAATAAGAATTACTAGCAAAATTAAGCCCAAATATCAAAACTGAGGAAATATTTGACAATTAAGCAAAATTCCATAATCAAATGTAGTACATTAAGCTAGGTGAATAGTAGAAATTATTGATTCATCACTTCGTGATAGAGTGGTTTGCTTTTTAGATTTCCATGATGTTGGTGAGTCACCTAGATAGACAATGAAGCTAGTGATGGATTTGCAAGAGTCAAGGAAATCGGCCCAGTCAAAGCATTATAAGCTTTCAAAGTAACATTGTTAGTGGATTTTCAAAGATACCTTGATTATGTGTTTGTTTGATATATCGCAGGATTTTGAAAGCGACTTGATGATGGAACATGGTTAGAGAAGCGACATATTGGCTTAAACGATGAACAACATAGGTGATATCGAGATACATGTTGGTGAGATAGATAAGCCTCCCTATTAGCCTTCTAAATGTAGCATGGTCATTAACGAGATCTCCTTTAGAAGACGCGTTGGAGGAGATGTTCATAGGTGTCGTCATCGGTGCTATATCAAGCATCCTTGTTTTGATGAGAAGATCCAGATCATATTTGTGTTGAGACAATAGAATACCTTATTTGCTTCTAGCAAACTCAAAACCCAAAAAGTAAAACAAAATACTAAGATCTTTTATTTTAAAATGGTCATTAAGTAAGCTAGTGATTTTATTAATATCATGAATGTCGTTGCTAGTTAAGATTATATATCAACGTAAACAAGCATGATAATGATATTGTCCCTTTTATGTTTAGTAAAAAGAGAGTGCTCATCTGATGTTTGTGTAAAGTTATGAGAGAGAAGGAAGGATGATAACTTATCATACCACTAACGATTAGCTTGTTTTAATCCGTAAAGGGATTTGTTGAAAAGACAAACCTAGTATTTACCTGGTGTAGTAACCCCTGATGGTAATTGCATGTAAACTTCTTCATTTAAATCACCATTGAAGATGGAATTGCTTACATCCAATTATAATAGATACCAGTTTTTAGTTGATGCCAATGATAGGATAAAATGAACGCAAGTAAGTTTAATCATAAGAAGAAAGTGTCAAAGTAGTCAATACCCTCAATTTGAGTGTGACCCTTGGCTACTATGCGAGCCTTGAATATGTATATGGTCCCATCGACCTTTTGCTTGATTTTGTATACCCATTTGAATCCTATGGCCTTTTTGTTATGGGGAGAGTAGTGATGGTCCATGTGTTGTTATGCTTAAGAGCAACAATTTCTTCCTTCATAGCATTTTGTCAATGATTGTGTTGCATAACTTCCTTATGATCTTGTGGATCAACAATACTATCTATATAGAAAATGAAAGTTCTATATGCATGAGATAATTTGTCAAAATCTTAGACATGATCAATGTCGTATTCCGTGTTAGTGGTGTTATAAGAAGAGATTTGAAAATCTTTTAGATATGCATGAGATTTTCTTACTCTAGTGGAGCGTTTAGGAGAATGAATCCATTCTCTACATGATCTTGAGCATGCTCACCAATGGACAAATTATCAATAGGAGTAATTTCATGAGATTGATTATTATCATAAATGAATTGATTATCATGTAAAGGGTAAGAAAGATGTTGATTTTTAACAGTGGTAGAATTTATGTCAGGAAACTTAGTTTCAATAAAAACAACATTTCTAGAGATTTTGATATCATGATTTTCAAGATCATAGGTAATATAACCTTTGGTAGTAGGATGTAAACCAAGACAGAGGTTAGACTTGACACGAGGATCAATTTTCTTTTCATTAGCTTGAAGGGTGCTAACATAGCATAAACAGCCAAAAACTGAGTGTAGTAATGTCAAAATATTTTTTATATAACCTTTAATATGGGGAACTATTGTTGAGAGAAGGGGTAGGCATAATATTAATAAGGAGAATAGCAAAATTGAGAGCATAAGTCCAAAATTGAACAGAAATTTTAGAATGGAAAAGCAAGACTCTAGTGACATTTAATAGATGTAGGTGTTTGCTCTCAATTCTATCATTCTATTGAGGGGTTTCATTGCAGGATGTTTGATGAATTATGTCTTCTAAATTAAAGTAATCTTTCATAGAAAACTCACTACCATTATCAAACCTAATAGTCTTAATGCTAGCTTTAAATTGATTTTTAACATATGCAATGAAATGAACAATATGTTGGGGAGTTCCATATTTATTCTTCATTAAATGTACCCAAGTACATCTTGTATGGTCATCAACAATGGTTAAGAAATATCTATGAGAGTGTAATTAAAGATTAGAGCATGGTTCCCAAATATGAATGAGTGAGATTAAAAGCATTTGAAGTATAAGAAGTACTCGAGAAATATGGAGTCTCTTTTGTTTAGTAGTAGGATGTGCATTGCAGTTATTAGTTTTAGAGTCAATGTAATTGTACTCTTATTTCAAAATATCACACATGTCCGAAGCGATTGCGCCAAATGTTTTGAATTCAATTCTACCAATGATGATAGACCCACAAAAAACGCATAACCCTGCATGAGTTTCAACTGAACCAATCTTATTGTTTGTTGTCAAATCCTGAATAAAACAGGTTGTGTCAATAAATATAATACGTATATGAATGTGTGTAACCTACTTAGATATAGAAATGAGGTTCATAAGAGGACATCTTTTAGAAGGATCTTTTCACTGATTTTAATAGTTCCTTTATGAGTGGATGTGGTCTTCATGCCAATTGGTAAATTGATAACAATATGGGTAATTTGTTAATAAGATTGCAAGTGAGTGAAAGAAAATGCAACATGATTTGTTGCACCAAAATCTAAAATATAGGAAATAATTTCTTTGTCTTCATGAGAATTAAATTTAAAAGTGGTTTTTTTACGTGTATCAGTTGAATTAGAGACCATGAAACTGATTTGATTGGTTGATCTAACTCTTGTAAAATTGGTAGGATGCTTAAGGGTCATTAAAGCTTGATATTGATGTTGTTTCGAGTAAACTTCATGATCAATGATGTCTTTTGGGCTATAATTTTCGGTTTCTTGACTTCTTGACACAACATTTTCTACTATGAATTTTATTGTCAAGAGGGAACCTATGTTTTGTGTAGCAGACTTCAATGGTATGACCAGTTTTGTCACAATGAGAGAAAACCTTTCTACTAGTTGAACTCTTGTTAGTAGGAAAACCATGCTTCTTGAAGCCAACAAAATCAATGTGGTCATTCTTACCACAATAAAAGCAAGTGATAGTATTAACAACAACCATATTTTTATTTATAAATCATTAAGAAAGTTATTCTTCATAACTTGTCTTTCTTGTTACATAACATAGGAAAATAGTTTTGAAATAAAAGGTATAAGATCCATTAAAATAAAATGAGATTGGATGTCACTATATTTCTCATTTAAACATTGAAGAAACTACAGAACCCAATTTTCATGCTTTCTTTGAGCCATTATTGAAACTAGCTTGCAAGAGCACTTGACTTCACATGAACACATTGGTTCAGGGCGAAAATACTCAAGCTCATCCCATATGGAACAAAGTTTGGTGAAGAATTCAATCACGGTGCTATTCCCTTGGCTTAAAGAAGCAACTTCATTTTGTAATTCAGAAATGTGTAGGAGATCCCCTTGAAAAAATCTTGATTTTAGGTTATCCCATATGTCCTAGCATTGTCCATCCAGAGGATCTTTTGGCATATTTATGGATAAATAGAGTGTACCAACCAAGATACCACCATCTTGTTACATCTTTTCCAAGCATTGTAAGAATTATCCTCCTTTTTCGGATGGGCAACAATTCCATTAACAAATTGAAACTTGTTCTTGGCACTAACGACAGTGAACATGGACTTACTCTAGGCATTATAATTTTTATATTCAAGAATAAGACATACAAGGGAAATAACAAGTCTTTTACTAGGATGAAGATTCAAGAAACTAGAAGATTGGTTATACTCTTCAGTCATTATGCATGAAAATAATGAAAAGAGAACGAAAGAAAGCAAATAGAAAAGGAGTCTGAGTTGGCGTAACAGAGCTCTTCAAAAGAAGAGCTATGCTACCATCATAGAAGAACTACAATGAATGCTTTTTGTGCTCATGAGTCTTGCGTGAAGTTAGGTATGTATGTGATGAAGTGCATGGTATGAACCCAGGCATGAGCAACAGACTTATAGGCCAAAGAAAAAGGAGAACAAAGAACGAAGCTTGAAAGGAACTTTATATTATTTCATATAACGTGTATTGATACAAAGGAGAAGAAAAGCTTAATAAGAAAAGAAGAAAACAAAAGGGAAACATAATAGCAGAAAACAGAAAAAAAGAAGGAGAAAAGGAGGAAGCTCAAAATTTGTTGTGTTCTAAAATTTCTATTTTCATTTTAGGTAGTTAGTCTTATTCTTCCTATTTATTCTTCTTTGTTTTATGTTTTTGTAAGACACAATAATCTTTCAATAATACTTTATTTCTTCCCTTTTTCTTTACACTGTTAATACCATGTTTCTCTCTCTTGATTTTTCTCATCTTTACAATTTCAAGGACACATTGTATACACGAGTTTTTATATGGTATCAGACTTATTCTTTTGAAGGGTTCTGTTGTGCCACTTATATCTCTTGTTCTTCCTTTCTTTTCTTGTTGTTCTTTCTTCTTTCTTTTGTCTTTTTATTTCTCGCATGGTAGATGAATAACTTGTATAGATTTTTCTATATCTGCACCTAAATAAGAACCCAATTATTGATCCTGTTTCACCCATTTTGGACACATCGAATTATCACTTATGGAGTCATTCCATGCTTACAACTATGAGTGCCAAGAACAAAGTGTAATTTGTTCTTGTACTGCTCCTTAACCAGCCAAGATTGATCCAAAGTTTGTTTCTTGGTACATGTGGAACATGATTATATATTTGTTGGTACACTCAGTTTCTTTGTCTGTTCGACAAAGTATTATTTGGATGGATCAAGCTTCGAGATATAGAATGATTTAAAAAATCATTTTTCCTAAGGGGATTGATTGCGAATTTTTTAACCTTCAAATGGAAGTTACTACCTTACATCAAGGTGAATTTTGAGTATTAGATTATTTTACTAAACTTTGAATTATACAGGTTGAACTTGAAAATTTCTAGCGCAATCCCATATGTACCTGGAAAAATAAATGTTCTTGCAACCTTCTTCTATGTTAGGTCAAAGGAAAGTGGATGACCAGATTATGTAGTTTTTGTGTGGTTTAAATTTATCAATATTAAATCTCACATGTTGTTGTTGGAACCTATTCTATCGATCAACAATATCTTCTCCCAATTGCTTCAACAAGAAAGAAAACTTGCCATTAAGCATATTGCATTCAGGCTCACGATAACACATCTTTTTCTCCTACTAATAATACTATTATACTATTAAGAATAATGCTATCCTTGCTAGTTCTTCAAATGTTTGTACCTATTGCAATAAGATTGGCTATACAAAAGCTTCATGTTAATGCAAAATAGTTTTCCACATCAAGAGAATATATCTTACGAAACTCAAACTACTAGAAAGATTTACACCTACTAAAATAGAACATGGCATACTATTGATGTTTATTACAAAAAAACATGGGTATCCACCTGACCATAGACTTTACAATAACAAGCAAACTCATTTTACAAAAGATTGAAACGAAAATGACAACATCTGTCTAACTCCACAACTATTAACTTCTTGCAAATCTTTTCAAGAATTCTACTACCAATTCTACAATCCAAATAAACTAAGTTGACTTTGCTTCCTCCCACCGATCAACAGTTGGTAATACTCACTCAATCTGTAAATCTAAGAATTCTAATTGTGTTTGGATTATTGATTCTGAGGCTACTGATCATATCTATGCTTCTTTGAATGATTTTTCATCTTATGAAAGGATAAAACATCTTTATATTAGTCTTCCTAAAAACAATGTTGTTTTGGCTCATTATATTGGAATTTTCATTTTTAACTAAACTTTAAACTAGTTAATGTTGTTTTATATGTTAAACTAAAATATTGGAATTTTCATTTTTCCTAAAAACAATGTTGTTTTATATGTGCTACAATTTTTTTTAATCTAGTGTTTGTCTCTAAAATTATTGTTTCCATTAATTATGATCCCATTTTCACCTCTTCTGGTTGTTTTATACAGGATATGAGAACCAATGAGAAGATTGATTTAGTTTGGATGTAAGCTAGCTTGTATATGTTTCACTCCAACAATTTTCTTGAGAATAATAAACATATTGTTTGTACTTCTAAGAGCATGAATATTTGACACTCTAGTTTAGGTCATCTTTTAATGAAAGATTGAGTATTGTTCATGATAAGTTTAGGTACATTATTTCTAATAAGAATTGTGTTTATGATACTTCTCATAAGGCCAAACAAAGAAAGCTACCCTTCCCCATTAGTGTTTTTCGCGCTTTAAACAATTTTGATCTCATTCACGTACACATATGAAGCCTTGTAATATTTCTATAAATGATTTCAAATACTTTCTCACTATAGTTGATGATTGTTCTCATTTTACAAATACTCATCTAGATATATCTTTTTCAGTCAATAAAGTCTTTCAATTTGTTTCCTCTCCTACTACATCTTATCAATAAGTTGCATATAGTGTTCTTCATTGTCTCAAAGGTACACCAGACAATGACATCTTCTTCCAAAGCAAAACACATCTTCAATTAAAAACTTACAACGATTTTGATTGGGTCACTTACCCAACTACATGAAAAATCATCATTGGTTTCTCTATTTATCTTGAAGACTCCCTCATTTCATGAAAACTCAAGAAACAATATATTATGTCTTGAAGCTCCATAAAAGTTTAGTATCGTGTTCTCACCTCTACAATATGCAAAATACAATGGCTTAGAAATCTTCATTAAGATTTAAAGATACATTTTCTCTTACTTTATCTCCTTTATTGTGATAATCAGTTTGTCATACAAATCATTTTCAACCAAGTCTACCACAAATGCATCAAACATATCTAAATAAATTACCATATCATACGTGAAAAACTCAATCGTGAAATGAACAAACTCCTCTGCATCTCTTCTTCCCTTCAAGTTGTTGATATATTCACCAAGCCTCCACCTTAGTTTTTAAACAACACCACTTCAAGCTAGGAATGAAGAATATCTATTCCCAACTTGAGAAGACGTGATAAATTGAGTTCTCTAATACGCATTGCTTAACGTCTTTCCTTTGTTTAATAGTTTTCTTATGTTTATTGTTTTTCTCAAAGAACTTCTTTTTCCTTTTCTATTTTCCGTAGTTAGTCTTTGTCTGCCTATTTTTTGTTTTTGTTTTGTTTCTATAAGATATAATACTCTTTCAATAATACATGTTGTTTTTCCTTTCTCTTTACATGGCTAACACCATGTGCTCTATTGATTTCTCTTACTTCTATAATTTCAAAAACACGTTGTATACGCATGGGATTTGATAAACACAATCATATAAAAATATGATAAATATTTCATACTATATAATACATGATAATATACAATATGGAATTAAAAATAATGTTATATTTGACACCATCTAAAATTTATCTTTAAAATTTATCCTTAAGCATTCCATTTTTGGTATGTGCATTTTATTTCTAACTTTGTCTTTTAAATATTTTTTAAATCAAAATAATCATTTTATTAGTTATTATTTAAATGACTGTATTTTATTTTAAATTCAATCATTTGCTTTTTGACTGCTTCTCTCTCTAAAATTTAACTATTTTTTAAACTAAAATAATTATTACAATAAAGAATATTTAAAATAAACAAATATTATCCATAATAAAATTATAAAAATTATTTAAATTTACTTTCATAATTATAAAGAAATAGTAACATTTCTCTTACTTCCTTTCCCAGCCACTAATTTGATTGAAACAAAAAACCATTAAACATAATATTTTTCCTCTATCGTTTAGAAAGAATCATGTTCTCTATTTATCTTGAAGACTCCCTCATTTCATGAAAACTCAAGAAACAATATATTATGTTTCGAAGCTTTATAAAAGTTTAGTATTACGCTCTAACATGCGAAATATAATGGCTTACAAATCTTGAAAAGGATTTAAAGATACCCTTCCTCTTACTTGTTCTCCTTTATTATGATAATCAGTTTGTCATACTAATCATTTCCAACCAAGTCTATCACGACCAAACATATCGAAATAGACTACCATATCATACATGAAAAACTCAATCGTTAAATGAACAAACTCTTTTCCATCTCTTCTTCTCTTCAAGTTGTTAGTATATTCACCAAGCCTCCACCTTAGCCTTTTAAACAACACCACTTCAAGCTCGGATGAAGAATATTTATTCCCAACTTGAGGAGATGTGACAAACCGAGTTCTCTTATGCGCACAACTTAGCGTCTTCCCTTTGTTTAATGATTTTCTTATGTTTATCGTTTTGTTTCAAAGAACTTATTTTTCTTTTTCTATTTTTCGTAGTTAGTCTTTACGTGCATATTTTTGTGGTTGTTGTTTTATGTTTGTATAAGACACAATACTCTTTCAATAATACATGTTTTCCTGCTTCGCTAACATAATATTGTTTTATATTGATTTCTCTTACCTCTACAATTTCAAAAACACGCATGCATGGGATTTGATAAACAAAGTCATATAAAAAATTGATAAATATTTCACATTATACGTACACGATAATATATAATATGGAGTTAAAAATAACGTGATATTTGACATTATCTAAAATTTATCTCTAAAATTTATCCTTATGTATTCCTTTTTCGGTATATTCATTTCATTTATAACTTTATTTTTTAAATCAAAATAATCATTTTATTAATTTTATTATTTAAATGACCGTTTTTTTATTTTAAATTCAATCATTTGCTTTTTGTCTGTTTTTCTCTCTCTAAAATTTAACTATTTTTTAAACTAAAATAACTATTATAATAAAAAAATTATTTAAACAAATATTATCCATAATAAAATTATAAATATTATTTAAATTTACTTTCATAATTATAAAGAAATAGTAACGTTTCCTTTTCCACTGCCACTAATTTGATTGAAACAAAAAACCATCAAAGATAATATTTCTCCTCTATCGTTTAGAAAGAATCATTCTCCCTGTTTCTTATTTGTTAAAAAAAACAGAACACGAAGAATCAAAACATAAATAACATTATAAGAATGAATATACATGTTGTCCAACACTATAATAATACACGCAGTGTTTTCATTGAGTTTAGTTTGTGAAACCTGAATTGGATCAACAAAACGGGTTCACAGAACTCTTCCAGAGGCCTCCTTATTGGGCCGTGTTTTCATTGAGTTTAGCTTACTTCATTTTACGAATGGTCAATCTACAATGTCTTAATAATATAATCCATGATTCATCAAATTAAATAGTCAATCTACAAATTTTTGCTTCCTGTGTTTTTACAATCTTGAATTGAATATGCATTTTCGCTACTTTCAATCCTCAACATCATTACAATATGTCGTATGAGGTCTTTTTAGCCCAAACCCCTGATTTTCACAAACAAACTGTACATCAAAATGGCTTTTATAAATAAATTACAGAAGAAAAAGTAGATGTATCTGGGTAACAGCTACATCATGACCACGCAATAGGCATCCAAATAAATAAAAATGGTGCAACCATGTTCTGGGGATCAGGAAAACACGAAGTATAAAAAATTGTATAAAAATATAAGACAAAATACAAAAAGAACTTGATCAGCCAAGGATATTATCTTGTCACAGTCTTCAGAATTGTTTAAACCCTGACTTGGAACATTTGAAGGGGCTGAACATATAAGCTCTATGGAGAAAGAAGCAGAGCTACTCTGTAAACTCGGCATGAAGATCATTTCCCCAGGAACACTTTTGAATTTACCATCACTCCACTCCTACATTCCAAGACATGATGAAACCAAACTATACAAAATCTTAAAATGAACAAAAAAATCCATGCGGGTTTATAAATAAAAGATGCATTAACAATCAAAATAATTACACATTTATTGTTTTCATTCAGTATACGTTGCATTTCCATCCATCACAATAATCACAGCCGCACACTTAAAAACTATGGTTACTACATGTTAGACAGTAATATGAAATCATTTTTGGATTCCAACCCATTACCAGATTATCCTTAAGTGAATAGTAGAAAATAGCCTTTCTAGGGTAGTACACTATCAATTGTATCATGTATGATCAAATCATAAAGAAAAAATACTGAGTTTTTAAAATATGTCTTTAATGCATAATTACTTAGTAGTACAACAAACTTGACACTTACAAAAGATGAAATTGAAAGTTGTAGAAATGTGAAACAAAGATGAAATTACCTGTAGTTGTTTGCCAACTGTGACAACAATATTATGTGGACCTGTGTCAAATGATAGGGGACCTCTTTCAGTTTGGACGTAAAATATACATTGTTCCATTGGAAGGTAGAAACGCAAAGCATGATCACAATATCTGTCTTTTCTCTTAACCGAAGAGTCTTCATTTTGTTTGGTAACATTATCGTGTGGATACCTGCACAAGCAAATCACAGACTCTGTATCTTGAATCCGCTCCTGAAACTCTACAGATGTGTTGTCCTGTAGAACCAGACTCACTTGCTCAACTACACTATCCAATCTACTTGCAACATTTCCCATGTGAACCCTGCATGATATTCATCACATAAAACAACTTAGCACCTTCAACAACTTCGTCAGTGACACTAATATACCTCTATAAAATTAATTATAAAATTATGTTTTGAGGAAAAAACCTCAAAACAATCTTTTTAACAGTAGTAATATACCTCTATAAAATTATGTTTAAGAAAAAAATTGTCTCAATTTTTTTTAATACCAATACATCTATTAAATTAATTATAATTTTATATTTAAAGTTTAATTAAATTATTATCAGTGTTTTTCAACTTTTATTGGTATTAAAAATTATATTTAATGAGAATGCATATATTTTGATAAGAAATTGGAATTTTTATTTGAATTAAATTACAAAACTATTAACAAGATTATGATTTAACCTTAGGTGAATAATGAAAATAGAATCTTTAATAAAATAAATAATAATCACGAGTTAGAATTAAAAAACAATTTAAATTAAATTAATTATGAAAATTTAATAGGTCTTTTTTCAAAAATAAAAAAATCATTCTTAAATTTATTTTAGGCCTTCCAAAACATTTGACTCCTCATGTTCATACAATTTCAATTTAGAGAAAAAAAATCACTTATTTGACATAAATTCTCTCACATGGTAGTAAAATCGAGTAATCAGTTTTCCAAAAACAAGCTAAATCAGATAAGAATAAAGGCTATATTTCTTCTAAATAATCTGCATATTTCCTCTGTTTTAAATTTCCATCCAATAGAATCTGCACAACAATTAGTTTAATATCCATTTTAGCATTATCCCACATGTAATACTACCTTATCTTGCTAGAAGAAGTGATGATACCTTACATTCAAAATACAGTTTCATAAATTATAGTTTTATTGTAATATTTTATTTACAATTGTTATTATTTATTTTAATATAATAGTTTTTATCAGTGTGTGATAAAGAATTCAGGTCTAAAGGTAACTAAGAAGTTTGATATATTGAAGTTTTGGAACTGAATTCGAAACGAAAAAAATCCCAAATTTGTTCAATCTTATTCCATAAGTCTACCATTCCACTACTTCTAAATAATAAGATAAATAATAAATATATAAACATACCTATACATAAATATACGTATGCAACGTCACTTTAAAGATACAATGAATGTTCTCCAGCTGAGGGCTCTATATTAAGCTTTTGTAGGAATAATTTTATTATTAAAAGTAGTTTTTAAGTAATCGTAGATGAAAATAAGTGGGTGTCATGAAACAATTAGGCAATTAAAATTAACATCAAGCATTGTAAAAGTCTACAGTATTAACAATAATACTGAAGTAGTTCTTTTGTATTATTCATGGTAAAAAAGAAAGTATAGTTTGCATGCAAAAAGGTGGCTGTAAATTTATACGGTATAACACCAATACAACAGTACATGAAAAAAAGTTGATCATAAACCAAACATCAAGAAACGAAACAATGGAGAATCAACCATAACTGCAAACTAAAAAAAAAAAGAAAGAGTGTGTAATGAATACCAAAAGTTCCGATCAGCTTGATCGCGGATAATATCGTTAACGGTAAATTCCATTGACCCTTTGCTAGAGCGAACGCAGGGAATAAGTTCTCCGTCAGTTCCGTTAAGCTCGACGGCGACGTTTCGCAATTTCTGGAAAACGCTCTCGGCTTCGTCCGCCATAGTTTGGAGCTCGACGCCGGAGATCCCGTGGCACCGGATGCGGAACGCCCCGAACTCTCTGGCGGAGCGCAACATCAGATCGGCGGAGGCCAGCGGCAGCGACCGGAAGTCAATCTCCGCCGGCGCCGGCGGGAGGTGCGTTAACGGTAGCGTCAGCTCCGGCAGATGCAGTGACTTCTCTAGGAACTGGCTGAAGGTCTCGCTCGCGGCGGATCGCATCCCTCTCCCAGTCGGGATCGGTGACGGCAGCGACGCCGGAATCTGGCTGTTGCAGCGCCGCATTGCGACCACAACGGCGTCGCTCCGGAAACGTCACGTACCCGCGCGAATAAGATGAATCAGAATGAGATTCACCGATGATATTGTTTGAAAGATAATCAATGTCGTTTTTACGCAGCCGTGAATGGTCAATAAAACTCCAATGGGAATTTGAAGAGCGATGATATAGCGAAGACGATGATGGAGAATAATCAAGATAAGGACGTTGTTTGTTTATTCTTCTAGATTTTTTTGGATGAATCATGAATCAGAAAACTGTGGATAAGGAATTCAGGGAGAGAACGGGAAAGGAGACGACGTCGTTGGATGAATGAAACGATGAAGGGAATGATGCTGTTGGGGTTAGAAAGGAGCTTTTCTCGAAGGCTGAATTTTTGGAATGCAAGGGACCCTTCGTGGCTGCACTCCATTTCGCGTGGGGAGCACGACTTTCTAGTTAGGTGCTTCCCTGCAACGCAGGTCTACGGTGTATCATCGCTTGCATGTGATATCGCGCCACGTGCATACAGGGACAATGGTTCGGTTGGTTACGAGGGCTGCATAGCGGGTTTTCAATGGAAGTGACTGTAGAAACGTAAAGTAAATAAATAAATAAAATAAAAAGGCTGCAGTTGCAGGGTTTGTGGCTGTTATGGGCTAATGGGCCTGGCTTTTTTCTTGCTTTTGCGTTGGGGTGTTGCTCCCTCCACCGTCACACTTTTCTCCCTCCACCTCCTTAATTTTTTTTAATTCCAATTATATCCTTAAATTAAAATTTTTATTTTTATTATTTTAATTTATTCCAAATCTAGTTCTCCTACTTTACTCCCTGCATCCAATCTTTCCATCTCTCAATTCCGTTTAACAATTTGTCTTCTGTTTTACTTTACAACTTCATTTGTCTTCTCCGTTTCACTTCTCTTCATCCGTTTCTTTCTTATTCATTTTCCTTACATTATTAAAGTACATTAAAAATATATTAAAAAATAATAAATCAAAACATTTAAATTAAATTATTAAAATATTTTCAAAATAAAGAATAAACTAATAAAACAAATCCTAAAATTAAAAACGTAACTCGGAGTCCGTTTAAGGAAAGAACTGATGTCAACATCCGTTTATGGAAAGAACGGATGTCAACATCCGTTTATGGAAAGAACGGATGTCAACATCCGTTTAAGGAAAGAACGGATGTCAACATCCGTTTAAGGAAAGAATGGATGTCGACATCCGTTTTTTTCCTTAAACGGATGTTGACATCCGTTTTTTCCTTAAACGGATGTTGACATCCGTTTTTTCCTTAAACGGATGTTGACATCCGTTGAAGGATTTTGACATCCGTTGAAGGATGTCACCTCCGTTTAAAGGTTACGTTTTTTATTTTAGGGTTTTATTTGAAGGTTTATTCGAATACGCACCTTAAGAAGCAACACACGCACTGTAGCACTCCACACACTTCACCACGAGAGCGATACTGCACCACGAGAGGGAGACTGCTTGATAATTCTTTCCATCACCACCAACCTTTACAACTTGTAGTATCTCATCGCGACAAAAGAAAGAGATGAAGAAATATAATGTTAAAATAAAAGGAAAATATTTTACTCACGGGGAACTAGAATAGGTTATTAGTGGAATAGATTGTGAATGGGTAAAATTAAAAAATAACCCTAAAAATAAAATTTTACTTTAAGGGAAAAATAGTAAAGAGGAGGTGGAGGGAGAAAGGTGTGATGGTGGAGGGAGCAACACCCTTGCGTTGGTTCCCTTCATCTTGGGCCAGCCGAAAGCAGTTGTATGTAGTCAGAAAATGGAATAATAATGTGAACGGAAAGATAAAAAAGGTAGCCAATAGTACGATTTCCTTTCTTTTCTTTGGAGGGAACTTAAAGATAAGGATCGTGATATTCCAACAACAAAATTTTAACACATTTTTAACAACGCCAGGTGTCAGTAGTGCATTGGTCCAATTTTTTTTCTTTTATTTCTGAAATTGTGACATCGAAATTGACGAGAGCTTCAGAAAATTTGGAATTCCAAATATACCTGTCAACACCCAATTTCGTCCGGATTGATCAATAGATTTATTGTATTTTATTTTCGTCTGAAAAAAAAAAAAAAAAAAAAAAAAAATGGAGCTGCGTTCGTCCTCCACCGTTCGTCCATTCAACCTCTAAGACGTTCGGCAACTCTAAGCCACAACCGTTCGGTCATTCAGTTTGATCGGACGTTCGTCATTTATGAGCCACGACCGTTCGGTCATGGTGTTTAGGGAACGTTCGGTTTTGAACGTCGTTAGTGAATGTTCGGTTCTGAACGCTCGGTTCGTTTAATGTTGAACGATCGTCATGCTTGAAACGATCGTCCTTGATGAGTTGATCGTTCGGTCTTCAGGTGGTCGTTGAACATTCGTTCTACTATTTATGAACGTCGGTCATGTTTAATTGTTAATTGAACGTTCGGTTTGATTCGTGTTCAACGTTGGGTCCTAATGCTCTTGAGCGTCTTGTCTTTATTGTTGAACGTTCGCTCATTTTGTTTCACGTTCGGTCTTGATGTTTGTTGTTGGTGTACGTTCGTCCTCTATGGAGCGCTCGTTCACTATTTAGCGCCCGTTCTATATTGGACGTTCGTTCTGTAAAGAGCGTTCGTTAATCATTCAATTGATCTCATCAATACTGCCGCTCGTCCAAATAGTAGAGCGTTCGTTCATATAATTTGAGCGTTCGTTCATTTTTGGTTTTGACCGAGCGTTCGGCATTTGGGGTATTGCGTCGCTCGTCCAAATAGTAAAGCGTTCTTTAAGCGTTCGGCAATTGGAGTATCGTGACGCTCGTCCAAATAGTAAAGCGTTCTTTAAGCGTTTGGTCATAGTGTTTACTAAGCGTTCGTTCTCGGTTTTGAGCGCTCGTCCTATCCCTAGTGTTTTTAATCGTCCGTTTCTTTCTACCGCTCGTCCAAATAGTGTTTTGAACAGTCGTTCGTTTTTCGCGAATGTGAGCGTTCGGTCATGAATAACGTTCGTCCCAGTGGCTAGCGTTCGGTCTGTACGGAATTCTCCGTGAGCGTTCGTTTTCGGTTTTGACGAGCGTCCACAGGTTCCCCCGTGCTGACGAACGTCCACTTACGGTACGGGTTTCTGAGAGAGGAGAATATTTTGGGTTGAGTTTTGGATTTCTTGGAATCAGCTGGCACATTCCTTTTTGGAGTTGTCTGCCACGGCTGTCAAGTGGTCTTTTGCGCCCTTCAAGAGAGGGAACATTCTTGGAAACATGGGGAAACCCATTATCTTGGGCTTTTCTTCATTGGAAGGAGAACCTGGGACACTACCACCAGAACCATTTTGGGAACTCAACAGATTATCTAAGGGGACAGGTATTAACAAAAAAAAAAAAAAAAAAAAAAAAAAGAGAAAAAAAGGGAGAAGGACACAAAAGAGAAGACGGAGCTAAAAAGAAAAGAAAAACCAGAAAAGACTCCAGTTTTCATCACTTCTGAGATTGCTCTCGAAGGCCACTACCAACAAAAAAAGGTCCACCACCTATCCGCACCCAGTCATCACCTTCATCCATATACACCGGTCACCATAGCTATGCACCCCTTCCACCTATTGTTCGACTATCGCCCATCACCATACCCAACATCTTGACCTCACAGCCAACGTCCACATCTCCATTCGCACCAGAGGGAGGGAGCCAAAGAACAGAGGAGGCGTTACTAGAAAAGGGGGAGAGACAAAAAAAAGGAGTCAGCCACAGGGAACACCACTCAAACAGTACGAGGAATAAGAAGTATCATTCACTGCAAGGGAAAGGAGAGCCGAAGAGTCCATCTTGAAGCTGCGGAGGTAAGTTTCGTATACCCAAAACTCTTTGGTCATGCCCATGCTCATCCATTTGACTCCCTTATGCTTGCTGAGATGAATGAAGTATGTGTTCAATCAATGTATGGTTATATTCACTCTCCTCTGTTAATTAAGTATAACCCCTGTATAAAAACTCCATCTTCTGGCCATGTTTTCAACCCGTCTTCCCTGTGAGCGTGCGCCTCCAGGACCGAGCCTCCAATCTGCTGCACGGACGATCCTCATCCAGGTTTCCTCACGAGCGTTCGTCCTCCTCACGAGCGTTCGTCCTCCTCAGCTAACGGACAGCACCTAATATCTTCATCTTCTTCGATCATCTCCAACACCCAAAAACTCTTTTCCACTGTAACCACCTCAACCCAACGCCTTCATCATCTATCATACAGAAACTCATAATTCCAGCCTACCGTTTTCATTCTTACCGTTCGGCCAACCTCAGCACTCTTATCTCCAACACTATCACACGGCCAACACCAACTCCCAGCATCCTCACTCTCATCTACCCAACATCGCCAACATCACTTCCACTTTCACCATTTTCATCTCTCAAAACCCAAACATAAAAAAATGGAAAATAGGAAATAGAGAATAGGAGGGTCCATCAGCGGCGGCTTCCAAGGCTGACGGCGTCGTGGTTGGGAATGGGTTTGGGGCTCGCCGGCGACGGCCAGAACGGCCTCCAAGGCTGACAGCGTGAGGCGCGAGTGGCTGGGTCGACGGTGGCAAGAGGAGGAGAGGGACTGGAAGCAATTAGCGGTGGTCCGCTTGGAGGAGGCGGCGGCCAGAGTGGCTCCGACGGGCGTGAACGGCATCGCCGGCAGTGGTCCTGGTGGTGCTAAGCGTCGTCGGCGAAGCTTCGGATGAGGTAGGAGTCCTCTGGCGACGGCTGAGACGTGGGCACCGTTAAGGGGAAAAGAAGTGTTGATGCAAATGGTTTGTACTTGGGGGAACCCTAGTAGGTTTTCTGAATTGGGAATAAAGGCCTCGGGCCATATCCCACCTCCCTGGCATACACCAATTTCACGTGCACACCCCCATTCTGTTAGGGCTTAAGCCCATATGTTCTTGCCAATAATAAAAAACAATAAGAGAAAGGGGAATTGGACCAGCAAACACGAAGCGTCCCCCCCTTCCCCTTCACACCCCCCGTCCGTTTCTACAAACCCGAGGCGCCCCAATTTTGTTTTGCACCCCCACTTTCTCATCCCCACTATTTGTTTTATTCTCATCACTTATGTATTTTTTTATTTTATTCTCTTATTTATCTTATTTTATTTGTTTTTTTTTTTTTTTTTATTTATTTTATCATTTTTTGTCGTTGTTATCGTTTTTATTTATTTTTATTTATCTATTCTAAATATCTATTTATTTTAAAACGCCTATTTAATAAATAAAATATATATATATATACAAAATTTACAAAAATACGTTTTAAAGGTTAAGCACACGTGTGATCGTTCGCATCGTCCTTGTGCTAAAACCTTTACTCTTTCATAAATAAAAATTGCAAAAATATTTTGAAAAGGTTTAAGCACACGTGCGACCGCTCGCGTAGGCCTTGTGCTGAAAATCTTTTCCTTTCCTTTCACAAAAATAAAAGCACAAAAAAATATGTTTTAAAAAAGGGGTTAAGCACACGTGTGATCGTTCGCATCGTCCTTGTGCTAAAAACCTTCTCTTTCATAAATAAAAATTACAAAAATATGTTTTAAAGGTTAAGCACACGTGTGATCGCTCGCATCGTCCTTGTGCTAAAAACCTTTCCTCTTTCTTAAACAAAAATTACAAAAAATATGTTTTAAAGGTTAAGCACACGTGTGATCGCTCGCATCGTCCTTGTGCTAAGAACCTTTTATCCTTCTTAAATAAAAATACCAAAAAAACATATAAAATCTTCAAAAACCAAAAACATCAACAATTTCAATCAACAAACAATATTGCCAGCCAGAACTACGTGATCCTTGATTCTCCATCAAAAGTGGAGATACGTAGGAGCAAGGCCAGTCCTTGTCAGGTTCATTTCCCAAAAATCCAAATTATCCATAACAAGTTTCCAAGCAATTTCCAAACAATTTCTTCAAACAGTTTTCAAAAAGAACTACGTAACCCTGATTTCTCATTTTTGAATGAGAATACGTAGGACCAAGGTCAATCCTTGTCGGGCCCAAAAAACTAAAAATATATTTTGTTTATTTGGAAATTTATTTTAGGGGATAGTTAAACATTTTGAAACCACATCACATTCGCGCATTTAGTTAAAGGTACTGCCTTCGGGCAGGCGCCGTAGGGTGCTAATACCTTCCCTACGCGTAACCGACTCCCGAACCCAGAATCTGGTTTTCATGGACCGTGTCTTATTATTTTATGGTTTTTCCGTAGTTTTCCCAGAATAAACTATGGTGGCGACTCCAAATCTCTTTTCTCAAAATCATTTATCTATCTTCCATGGATCGTCGTCCCGTCGCGATTCCGGTTGCGACAGATGGCGACTCCACTGGGGACACTTAGAGAGTCGAGCCATTTAATTAAATGCGCGAATTCGATGTGGTTTTGCTTATGTGTTTTTCTTTCCCTTTTCTCTATTTGTGCTTGATATTTGGAATAACTGCAATAACTGTTGGATATTGAACCCTAGGGTAGACAATATGTTTATACCTGCCTGGGAAGTTTTCTGGTTGTTTTGCAGGTGAGGGTTTGGGTGTGCATAATTTCCTCCCTTCACACACACACTTTCAGCATATCATGAGTGGGGCCCTATACCCGGGTCTGAGCGTAGCTTAAAATTAGAGGAGTTGTGTAGCGGTGTCACTCTGGGATGTACTTCCTGTTTGGCTATCGTGGGAACTCCAGCTAGAGTCTGTTCTCTTCATATGTGTTTCCACACCTAGTTGATTACTCGACTGTTGTGGAGATGCTATGAAGGGGGCCATAGCTCTAGTGACCTTTGACCTTTAGGTTCAGGAAATCATCCTTGTGAGATTGCATATATTTGACCTTGAACTCCAAGCAGTGAACCTTTGGTAGGGCACGATGGGAGGAATATGTATTTCTGTAACCCTCACGCTGTTTATGATATTGCATTTCATACCATGCATGTGCTTTGTTTCGTCATGTTGTTTTATTATCATGCATCATATTCATACATCATTTAGTAACATGTTAAAAGGAAATCACAGGTACCTACTTAACTTCATACGAGATGGATGTTAACACAAGATCCGATGCTACACAGCACACCGACTCTTCCGATTTAAGAAAGAAGTATAGTCTAAGGACCCATGTTGGAAACTTGACCGGGCTGATAAACTTGGGCAAAAGGCTGAAGACTATAAAAAGAGAAACCTTTCAGAGAAGATATGGAAATTTGTTGAATTTAATGGAGGTTGAAGTACAAATACCCGCTATCACAGCCTTGGCACAATATTACGATTCTCCGCTTCGATGTTTCACATTTCAAGACTTTCAGTTGGCACCAACCATAGAGGAGTTCGAGCATATCCTGAGTGTGCCACTGGAGGGCACCACTCCCTATCAACATTTAGAGCATCATTCCTCTATACCCACCATTGCTACCATCATGAAATTACATCCCAAGGAGCTTGAAGATAGGATGATGATGAGGAATCAAGTGCATGGGTTATCACAGGGATATTTAGAGCAGTATTTACATCACCTGGCTGATAAAGAGGATTGGGAAACTTTCATGGATGTATTAGCCCTCACCATATATGGCATTGTCTTGTTTCCCAAAATAGAAGAATTCGTGGATTACACCGCGATAGATGTCTTCGTGGCGAGTAAAACCAGATCAGAGAATCCTGTAACAGCAGTTCTTGCAGATGTTTATGGGACCTTGAGTTTTTGCCATGAGAGAAGGGGAAAGAAGATTCTTTGTTGTTTACCGGCGTTGTATACATGGATGACAGCGCGTGTGTTTAAAGAGATGGTCGACGTTAAGAGTCTATCGGAGACTTTGTCACATCAAGGGCTTAAAGGTAAAGGAGGAAATGATTGGGCCCGATTCCTTGCTGGTTTGAACGAAAGAAGTATAAAATGGCGCCTGCCTTGGCTTGGAAATAAATTGGCTATCCAGCATTGTGGTAGTTTTCCTAATGTGCCTCTCGTAGGTGCCCGGTACTGTATCAATTACAACCCCCTTTTGGTGCAAAGACAATTTGGGCATCCCATGAAAGGGGCACCTTCATCAGATTACCTTGCTACCCTATTCATTTATTACGAAGACGGGCATTTCATTGAACTGTTAAGAAAGGTTAAAAGCGCCTGGGAAAATGTTGTTCGAGCAGAGAAAGACTTGAGGGATGGAGTAGTGGATAGCAGGGTTAGTTATCACACCTGGATTCTGGAGAGAGTGAAAATAGTCAAGTTGCCTTTCAAGCCAATCAAGGATCAATCAGCTAGTGAAGGACCATCCCAAGCTCCAGAAAGTGAAGAGGTGCTACAATTAAGAGCTGAGATGGAGAAATTGAAAATAAGGAATGCTAGGTTGGAAAACGAATTACAAAGGGCGCGTAATGATCTTGTGGATATGAAAAATGATAATGAAGAAAAGTCGCGGGCCTATGAAAACCTTGTCAAAAGCCAGAAGGCTGAGAGAGATTACACATTTCGGGTGAAACAAGATCTAGCGGCTGCAAGTAAGGAATTATCCATAAGGGTAAATGAGAAGAAGGTGGCTTTAGAAGAGGGAAAGGAGTGGAAGCACCTCTACGAAGAAGCCAAAACAGATAAACGAGAAGCCCTGAAGAGATTAAGAGAAGCGCAGATTCAGATAGAAAAAGCGGGGCATGAGATGAAAGAGATGGTCATGTCGTTTGAGGCGGATATGAATAGGGAGCGTTGGAAGCTAACGGAAGCAGAAAAAGAACATCGAACTCTGATAAGACAAATGGAGGAATATATCGAAGAGCAGGAAGAGCGATGGAGGTCGATAGAATTTGAAGAAAGGCATCAGGCCTTGATAAAGCAAATGGAAGAGCACATCGCAGAGCAAGAAATGGATGTGAAGCACTGGAAGGAAAGATTCTCTCAGTTGGCTGCTTTGGCAAACGGGGCAATTGAAGACATCCCCAGGATGGTGTCGAATGCTGAAGCTAGTACTCATTTTTGTAACTCACCAGCGGAAATAGAATTGTTTATTAATCATTGTAAATGGTTGGTGGGAGAGATGAAAGCTTTCATTGCCCGGGCGCGGGATTGATGTACATCGGAATTATGTTTTGTTCCTTAGACGATGTAATGGATCAAATTTTCTTGAAATGAAAGATAGGGGATGTTTGTGTGGTATCGGCTTGTGTTAATTTTCCATCAGTATTGTCATCGTTATCCTGTGGTTTCCACTTATCATTAGCATGCATCATGTTTTCTTTCTGCATTTTTCATCCTTATCTAATTTAATTTTAATAAAAAACAAGAGCAGTACAAGTGAGAGAACAACGGCAAGTTTTCCAAGACATCCGTACAGGACCAGAGCTAACTCAAAGGTCATGGAGAATTGGGAGCAGTCACACGAATCTATTAAGGCCGATGTCAGCCAGTTGAAGGATCAAATGGCCCAGATTTTGGCGGCTCTCGAGGCCCTGAAGACTACGGGAGGGGCGACGTCTGCGCAAGTTGAGGGAAGTGCTCAATATTACCCTCCGATGTTTAATGCTGGGAGCCAGTCTGTTTCGTTCCCAATGTATGGATTACCTCCAGGTTACACCCCACCTGTGGGAGAATACACGGAAGGGGAGCAGACTTCATTCTCTTTCCCTACCACTGCTAACCTACCGCCCATCAGTACTCAGGGGCCTGTTGTAATGTCTGCACCTATGGTAAATGAAGGGATGCATGCAAGCATGACTGATGGAATACGAGTAACCCCGGTGCCACCCGTGATTACCGGAGAGGGCTTTTCTACAGGGGCTGCGCCGTATACTTTGTTCCAGGGGGTAACTAGTAATGTTGATGGGGCAAAGGATAAACTGGAGAGCCTAGAGGCAAGATTGAGGGCTGTGGAGGGATACGAGAGTTATGGATTCGGGGATGTTTCTAGATTGAGCTTGGTTCCTGGCGTCAAAATTCCACATAAGTTCAAGGCGCCAGATTTTGAGAAGTATAAGGGAAATACATGCCCGAAGAGCCATCTGACCATGTTTTGCAGAAAGATGGCTGCATATGCTTATGATGAGCAGCTGCTCATCCATGTTTTTCAAGATAGTTTGGCTGGAGTGGCGTTAAACTGGTATACCCATTTGGAGCCTACTCGAATTCGTTGTTGGGCGGACTTGGCTGATGCTTTTGTGAAGCAGTATATATACAATACACATGTTGCGCCAGATCGTCTACAGCTGCAGAACATGTCGAAGAAAGACAACGAAAGTTTTAAGGAGTATGCTCAGCGGTGGAGAGAATTGGCTGCACAAGTTGAGCCACCTTTGTATGATAAAGAAATGGTGGCAATGTTTGTAAATACGCTCCAACCACCATTTTATGAACATATGGTGGGAAATGTATCTTCAAATTTTGCCGATATCATTGTGATAGGCGAGCGGATAGAGATCGGGTTGAAAAATGGGAAGATTGCATATGGCTCGTCGGTGGTTGCAAACTCCAAAAAACCCAATTTTAACTCAGGAAAAAGAAAAGAAGGAGATGTGCATGCAACATCTACAACTCCCGTGTGGAGAGGTCAGGCTCCCCCTCATAACTATCGACCATACTGGGGTCAACATCCACATGCAGCTAACGTGTCATTTGGTCATCAAATTAGGCCTCAACAACAACCAGGGTACTATCAACCACCACACATCCCGACGAATAATTGGAGGGGAGGGGCAAATGTAGGTTCCAATGTGAGTGCGGGTCCAAATACTTATCCAAGAAGGAACCAAGAAAGAAATTATGTTAACTTTACCCCAATTCCTACAACTTACACGGAATTATTGCCTCATCTTATCAAACAAGGTCTGGTTGTCGTTTGTCCCCTGAGACCTTTGCAGCCTCCGTACCCAAGAGGCTATGATGCAGAGGCAAAGTGTAGTTATCATGGAGGGGCCGCTGGTCATTCCACTGAGAGGTGTCTTGCTTTCAAGCATAAAGTGCAGACTCTAATTGATTCTGGGTGGTTAAAGTTTCAAGAGGATAAGCCTAGTATTGAGGCCAATCCTTTAACGGGGCATGGAAGTGCTTCGACGAATGCTGTCGAAGTGAAAGAACATGAGCTGGTGAGAAATGTGAAAGAAGTCAGGAGCTCTAGGAGGTTTATTTTGGAGGCATTGCTGAGAGTGGGTATCTTGAAGGGTGATTATGATGAAGGTATGGCATGCGCGTTCCACCCAAATGCGGAGCACTCTATTGAGGAGTGTGTGGAGTTTGAAGAAATTTTGCAAGACCTGCTAGATCGTGGTCTGATGCAAGTATGTTACAAGAATGAGGAGGGAAAGGTATTTGCACAGACTGGTGATGAATCCGGTATGATTTTACCAGAACCATTAGTGATTCGTTTCACTAAGACTACTTCTATCCCACCAACTCAAGGAAGATCGCCTGTTGTTATCCGTGTACCAACTCCTTTTCCTTACAAAAACGAAAAAGCCGTTCCATGGAGATATGGGACGCATACGTCAAGCGAAGAACAAAGCGTTGACCCTGCCGTCAAAAACATATCAGGGATAGGTGGTATGACTAGGAGTGGTCGAATTTTCACATCCCCAGAGTTGGCACGAGAAAGAGTTAATGATAAAGAAACAACGATGGCCGTGAAAGCAAAAGAATTCTTAAAGGGGAAGGGTGCACAGACAGAGGAGATCCCCGACAAGGAAGAGAAGAGAGAAGTTTCTGAAGAGGAGGCTTGTGAATTTTTAAAATTCATACAACAAAGTGAGTATAAGGTGGTGGAGCAGTTAAACCGTATGCCTGCTCGTATATCCTTGTTAGACTTGCTCATGCATTCGGCATCACACAGAAAGTTGCTAATGAAGATACTCAGTGAGGCTCACGTGGAGCAAGGTATTTCGTTGAATAAATTCGAAGGTATTGTTGGCAATATTGTTGCTAATAATTATCTCACTTTTACGGATGAAGAGATACCAGCTGAGGGAAGAGGGCATAACAAGGCTCTTCACGTCTCTGTGAAATGCCTGGATCATGTTATTGCGCGTGTTTTAGTGGATAATGGGTCCTCTTTGAATGTAATGCCGAAAGCAACCCTGGAAAAGCTACCTTGCGAAGGAATGCATATGAGACCTAGTTCAATGATTGTGAGGGCGTTTGATGGTAGTAAACGAGAAGTGATGGGAGAGGTGGAATTACCAATACAAGTTGGCCCGAGTGTCTTTCAAATAACATTCCAAGTTATGGATATTCTGCCAGCTTATAGTTGTCTACTGGGGCGCCCATGGATCCATTCGGCTGGAGTTGTACCTTCTACACTACACCAGAAGTTGAAGTATGTGATGGGAGATAAGCTGGTGATAATATCAGGAGAAGAGGATCTTCTTGTGAGTGGGCCATCATCCACACGCTACATCGAGGCGGCTGAAGAAGCTCTCGAGACAGCCTTCCAATCATTGGAGATCGTGGGAAATACTTGTGTGGAACCGTTTCCAATAAATCCTCGTCTATCATGTGCTTCTATTATGATGGCTAAGATTATGCTAAAAAAGGGCTATGTATATGGGGAAGGTTTGGGCAAATATCGGCAGGGGCGAGCATTCCCTCTGGAAATAGTTGAAAACAAGAACAGATATGGCTTGGGGTACAAACCTACCAAGGAAGATAGGAAAAGGATGATTGAAGAAAGAAAAGAGCGCAGTCTGGCCCGTGCAGAAAGACGAGGGCCCAGAGAGAGCAAAATTCACATTGTTGACATCAAAGAAAGCTTCCGCAGTGCTGGATGGATCAACACTGACCAGATAGCAGCTGTGGAGGATGAAGAAAGGGTTCAAAGTTTGAACTTCGTGTGGGCTTGTTCCCCTGATACTCAACTCAACAATTGGGAAACACTGGATTTACCTGTGATGCTTAATGTGAACAAAATGTAATAGTTTTAATTAAGCTTATAGTCTCGATTGGGGCTTTAGAACTAAAGTTTTGTGGATTAATTCTTTTTACTTTTCACTCAGCGTGACGATAAAGTTGCATTTCATCATCATTTGGCATTTTTCTTTGTTTATCTTATTTATTTATACGTTTTCATAAATTTAAATGATGCAGATGTGACAATGATTGTTTTGAAAATAACGATATCAATGTTCCTAATTTTGAGCACCCTATCAATAATACGGAAGATGATTTCGAAGATGATATGGAACCCTCTCCAGAATTGTTGAGATTAGTGGAACAAGAATCTAAGGAGATAAAACCCCATCAGGAGGAGATTGAAATACTTAACTTGGGAGAGAAGGATGAGATAAGGGAAGTGAAAATTGGTACTAGTATGGAAGCAGAAGTGAGGGAAAGATTGCGTGTCCTGTTGAAGGAGTTTAAAGATGTATTCGCGTGGTCTTACAATGACATGCCGGGTCTAGACCCCGATATTGTGCAGCATACGCTCCCCCTCAAGCCGGAATGCCCTCCAATCAAACAAAAACTGAGAAGAATGAAGCCGGAAATGTCCCTAAAAATTAAAGAAGAGGTCCAAAAGCAATTTGACGCAGGATTTTTGGCTGTGGCAAGATACCCACAATGGGTAGCAAATGTTGTACCAGTGCCTAAGAAAGATGGGAAAGTCCGAATGTGTGTTGACTATCGTGATTTGAATCGTGCAAGTCCGAAAGATAACTTCCCATTACCACACATCGATACTCTGGTGGATAATACGGCCAAATTTTCGTTATTTTCGTTCATGGACGGATTCTCGGGATATAATCAAATTAAAATGGCACCGGAAGATATGGAAAAAACGACCTTTATCACGTTATGGGGGACATTCTGTTATAAGGTGATGTCTTTCGGACTCAAGAATGCTGGAGCAACGTACCAAAGGGCAATGGTGACACTCTTTCATGATATGATGCATAAGGAAATTGAAGTCTATGTGGATGACATGATTGCAAAGTCGGAATCAGAAGAGGAGCATATTTTCAATCTAAGGAAATTATTTGAGAGACTGAGAAAGTACAAACTCAGGTTAAATCCTGCCAAATGCACGTTTGGAGTAAAGTCTGGAAAATTGTTGGGCTTTATTGTCAGTCAAAGAGGGATAGAAGTTGATCCTGACAAAGTAAGAGCGATAACGAAAATGTCTGCGCCCATAACAGAAAAGGAGGTTCGAGGTTTTCTGGGAAGGCTGAACTACATTGCTAGGTTCATCTCCCAATTAACTGCTACCTGTGAACCAATGTTCAAGTTGCTACGGAAAAATCAGGCGGTAGTCTGGAATGAAGATTGTCAAATTGCTTTTGAAAAGATCAAACAATACCTGCAGGACCCTCCTGTATTGCGTCCACCTAGGCCAGGAAGACCGCTCATTTTGTACTTGACCGTATTGGACAATTCAATGGGTTGTGTATTGGGTCAGCATGATGAAGACGGGAAAAGAGAACATGCCATATATTACTTGAGCAAGAGATTCACAGATTGCGAACAACGATATTCGTCGTTAGAGCGAACTTGTTGTGCACTGGCGTGGGCTGCTCATCGTTTAAGGCAATACATGTTGAGTCACTCTACTTGGCTGATATCTAAAATGGATCCTATCAAGTACATTTTCGAAAAGCCCGCTCTCACTGGAAGGATAGCTCGATGGCAGATGCTACTATCGGAGTACGACATTGTATATGTTACTCAGAAATCTATCAAGGGTAGCGCTTTAGCAGAATTTTTAGCCCATCAACCCATTAATGACTATCAGCCAATGCAACCTGAGTTTCCTGATGAAGATATCATGGCTTTATTTGCTAAGAACAGAGAGGATGAAAATGAAAAAGCCTGGACGGTATTATTCGATGGGGCATCGAATGTAATGGGGCATGGAATAGGGGCAGTGCTTATCTCTCCTAAGAATCAATACATTCCAATGACGGCAAGGTTGTGTTTTAATTGCACGAATAATATCGCAGAATATGAAGCCTGTGCCATGGGTATACGAGCAGCAATAGAGTCTAAAGCAAAAATTCTGGAGGTATACGGAGATTCAGCTTTGGTCATCCATCAATTGAAGGGAGAATGGGAGACTAGGGATACTAAATTAATTCCATACCAAGCTTACATCAGGGGATTAATTGAGTATTTCGATTCCATCACGTTTAATCATATACCGCGAGAAGATAATCAATTAGCAGACGCGTTGGCTACCTTGTCGTCGATGTTTGAAGTTGATCAAGATGCAGAATTGCCAATGATTGAAATGAAGAGTCATACTGAGCCAGCATATTGTCATTTCATCGAAGAGGAAGTAGATGGTAAACCTTGGTACTTTGATATCAAGCAGTATCTTAAGACTCGAGAATATCCAGAGAAGGCATCCGAAAACGATAAAAGGGCGTTAAGAAGGTTGGTTGGCAGCTTCATTTTGAGTGGGGATATTTTATATAAGAGGAATCATGACATGGTTCTCCTTAGATGCGTAGATGCAAAAGAAGCCGAGTTGATACTAAAAGAAGTACACGAGGGTACATTTGGCACGCACATGAACGGGCACTCAATGGCTAGGAAGATACTGAGAGCAGGGTATTTTTGGTTGACTATGGAAAATGATTGCTGTACACATGTGAGAAAGTGTGAGAAATGCCAGGTGTACGCAAATAATATCAATATGCCACCCACGACCTTGAATGTGTTGTCTGCGCCATGGCCCTTTTCAATGTGGGGAATAGATGTCATCGGAGCTATAGAGCCAAAGGCGTCAAATGGACACCGTTTCATATTAGTCGCAATCGATTACTTCACCAAGTGGGTTGAGGCTGCTTCTTATGCTAATGTAACTAGAAAGGTGGTGACCAAGTTCATAAAAAAGGAGTTGATTTGCAGATACGGGCTCCCTAACAGGATCATCACCGATAATGCCACTAACTTGAACAACCAGATGATGACAGAGTTATGTGAGGAATTCAAAATTCATCATCTTAATTCTTCTCCTTATCGTCCAAAGATGAATGGGGCAGTAGAGGCTGCTAACAAGAATATCAAGAAGATTGTGCAGAAGATGGTGGTCACATATAAGGATTGGCATGAAATGCTTCCTTTTGCTTTACATGGTTATCGCACTTCGGTACGAACATCGACTGGGGCAACGCCTTTCTCGCTGGTATATGGAATGGAAGCAGTACTTCCGTTTGAAGTGGAAATTCCGTCCTTACGAGTTTTAATGGAAACCCAATTAGAAGAGGCTGAGTGGGTTCAAGCTCGTTTCGACCAGCTCAATCTCATCGATGAAAAAAGATTAACAGCAGTATGCCATGGACAATTGTACCAAAGAAGAATGAAGAAGGCATTTGACAAAAAGGTACACCCAAGAGAATTTCATGAAGGTGAGCTAGTGTTGAAGAAGATCCTACCTATACAAAAGGATCATAGAGGCAAATGGACTCCAAATTATGAAGGGCCATTTGTAGTGAAGAAAGCATTTTCTGGTGGGGCACTAATTCTCACAAGAATGGACGGAGAGGAGTTACCATTGCCAGTTAATTCTGATGCAGTAAAAAAGTTTTACGCATGATGATTCCGTGATAGTGGTTGCCATTAAAGGGGATGTTGATATTATTGTTAAAGATTATTGTACTCTGTGTTTTTTTTTTTTAATAAATGAAGTTCACGCGAATTCATTCATATTTTGGTTGTTTGCATTCCATCTGGAATATTGCATGTCACGCTGAGCTGTTAAGTAGTCAAAGGAAAATGAAAATGAAAATGAGTAAGCGCATGTTGATAAAAGCATCACAGGTATATCAGGTTGGTGAGCTCGGTCCTGGAGGATGTCGAAAAAGGAAAAACAAAAAAAAAGAAGAGAGGTCACATGCTGAGTTTGTTGTTAATAAAGTTGTCAAGGACACAGTATTTTCGAAAAATTTTGAAAAAAATACCGTTGGTGAGTCCTTTCTTGATTCAAGGTTTTGGGTGTAACCAGTGTTCTTTTCTTGATAAAGCATCTGCATTCATATTACTTGAACCCTAATTTTTTTCGTTTCCCGTAAGAAGAAGGATTTCGCCGTACGCTTAATATTGGGGCAGTTTTCATCATGTTACATATCACCGATAATCCGTTGATTAGGGAGATATATATAAAAAAAAAAAAAAAAAGGAGAAAACAAAGGAAAAATGAAGTTGATGTGTCAGGCACTACATAGTTTCGTTTCAGGTCTAAATTCAAGAGAAAGTCAGACAAACAAGATTCGGAATGACGGCTGGCCATTTTTCATTATCCAATCGTCAAAAGCAGTTCATTCAATTGCACCCCTTTTGAGCCAAAATTCGTAATTGTTTTTATCACCCTATACAAGAATCATCAGCATGTCGACGTCAATTTGAAAGGGTACATCATAAGCATCCAAAGTTGAAAAAATAAAAAGAAAAAAAAATGAATGAAAAGGAAAGTATCATAAAAGGACTACAACAGGGGCAACGAAAAGAATGATCCAAAGGGAAAGAAAGAAAAAGCAACGATAAGCATGCTTGAAATTCAAATCCCTAAAGACAGTTGACGGGACACCTTGCAAACGATTCTTGTCTAAAGACTTTAACCGTCAAACAATTATTTGGGCCTTTATTATCCTTTCTTGCAAAACCCTTTGTCCTCTAGCCACGGTACAAGCCCATAAAAGTCCACGCTGACTGAAGACTGTTGGTCCTAATCTTTCTCACGAATTTAATTTTGAAACAAAATGATGTGGTGAACGACACAATTCAGTGTTATTTTCAAAAAAAAAAAAAAAAAAAAAAAAAGAGAAGTCTCCCTGTCAATCGAAGATCATCCAATTTGGGGGGAATCCTTCATACCCGAAATCTTTTCGCTTTTCTAGTGTGTAAAATTAGTGCAGCATGGGAGCACAACATGTTAATATCACTTTTACCCAAATGAGGGGCACACATACGTTAATATTTGCTCACAGAAAATCATTACGCATTTGCTTTTCATAACCATCATTCCACATTCTACAGGGTTCAAGTTAATTTGGATTGCAAAAAGCGATAAAAAGAATTTTAACTCAGGGTTACACTTTGTTCCTGCTCATTAAAGGGTTCTATACCTATCGACGTTGTTTTTAAGGAATGCGTTTTGAACGTACATCGTGTTTGATGACAATATTAACAATGGATTCCAAGCATGGAAATTAAATAAAAAAAATGATGATGAAAAGCGAGAGTAAAAGAAAAGACCAAAATGAAGGTCTCATGTGTCCATGCATCCATGCATCATCATGACATAACATCATCTTAGAAGAAGCGAGGAGAATTGTTTGCAAAATCTTCATGTTTTACTCGGCATTTATCAACTTTTCAAAGTTACAAATCATGGTTTTAGTTTTCTGTTATTGACCCTCTGCATGGCAATGGTCGGATTTAAATTTCTGTTCTGTGAGTTTGGCCCTCTGCGAGGCAATGGTCAAATCCAGGCTTTAATTTTCTGTTATTGACCCTCTGCATGGCAATGGTCGGATTTAAATTTCTGTTCTGTGAGTTTGGCCCTCTGCGAGGCAATGGTCAAATCCAGGTTTTAATTTTCTGTTATCAACCCTCTGCATGGCAATGGTCGGATTTAATTTTCTGTTCTGTGAATTTGGCCCTCTGCGAGGCAATGGTCAAATCCAGGTTTTAATTTTCTGTTATCGACCCTCTGCATGGCAATGGTCGGATTTAATTTTCTGTTCTGTGAGTTTGGCCCTCTGCGAGGCAATGGTCAAATCCAGGTTTTAATTTTCTGTTATTGACCCTCTGCATGGCAATGGTCGGATTTAATTTTCTGTTCTGTGAGTTTGGCCCTCTGCGAGGCAATGGTCAAATCCAGGTTTTATTTTCTGTTATCGGCCCTCTGCATGGCAATGGTCGGATTTAATTTTCTGTTCTGTGAGTTTGGCCCTCTGCGAGGCAATGGTCAAATCCAGGTTTTATTTTCTGTTATCGGCCCTCTGCATGGCAATGGTCGGATTTAATTTTCTGTTCTGTGAGTTTGGCCCTCTGCGAGGCAATGGTCAAATCCAGGTTTTATTTTCTGTTATCGGCCCTCTGCATGGCAATGGTCGGATTTAATTTTATGTTCTGTGAGTTTGGCCCTCTGCGAGGCAATGGTCAAATCCAGGTTTTATTTTCTGTTATCGACCCTCTGCATGGCAATGGTCGGATTTAATTTTCTGTTCTGTGAGTTTGGCCCTCTGCGAGGCAATGGTCAAATCCAGGTTTTATTTTTTGTTATCGACCCTCTGCGTGGCAATGGTCAAACCCTGCAATCAAACTCAACTCATTCACTTCCATAGGGTTGGTACACCCTCCACGAGGTTTCTACACCTCATCAACTTCATCCATAGGGTTGTTACACCCTCCGCAATGTCTACACACCTCAATTTTGTTAGCCTTGTTTATGTTTGTTTGAAGTTTTCCTGTTGTTCATTGTCCATTTTGAAATCCAGACGAAATTAGTGTTTCTTTCTTTACTTAGCTTTTACTCCAATAATACGAAAATTCAAAATTTTCATATTATTCAGCAACATCTAAGTAAAGAGGGGCAGCTGTCAACACCCAATTTCGTCCGGATTGATCAATAGATTTATTGTATTTTATTTTCGTCTGAAAAAAAAAAAAAAAAAAAAAAATGGAGCTGCGTTCGTCCTCCACCGTTCGTCCATTCAACCTCTAAGACGTTCGGCAACTCTAAGCCACAACCGTTCGGTCATTCAGTTTGATCGGACGTTCGTCATTTATGAGCCACGACCGTTCGGTCATGGTGTTTAGGGAACGTTCGGTTTTGAACGTCGTTAGTGAATGTTCGGTTCTGAACGCTCGGTTCGTTTAATGTTGAACGATCGTCATGCTTGAAACGATCGTCCTTGATGAGTTGATCGTTCGGTCTTCAGGTGGTCGTTGAACATTCGTTCTACTATTTATGAACGTCGGTCATGTTTAATTGTTAATTGAACGTTCGGTTTGATTCGTGTTCAACGTTGGGTCCTAATGCTCTTGAGCGTCTTGTCTTTATTGTTGAACGTTCGCTCATTTTGTTTCACGTTCGGTCTTGATGTTTGTTGTTGGTGTACGTTCGTCCTCTATGGAGCGCTCGTTCACTATTTAGCGCCCGTTCTATATTGGACGTTCGTTCTGTAAAGAGCGTTCGTTAATCATTCAATTGATCTCATCAATACTGCCGCTCGTCCAAATAGTAGAGCGTTCGTTCATATAATTTGAGCGTTCGTTCATTTTTGGTTTTGACCGAGCGTTCGGCATTTGGGGTATTGCGTCGCTCGTCCAAATAGTAAAGCGTTCTTTAAGCGTTCGGCAATTGGAGTATCGTGACGCTCGTCCAAATAGTAAAGCGTTCTTTAAGCGTTCGGTCATATTGTTTACTAAGCGTTCGTTCTCGGTTTTGAGCGCTCGTCCTATCCCTAGTGTTTTTAATCGTCCGTTTCTTTCTACCGCTCGTCCAAATAGTGTTTTGAACAGTCGTTCGTTTTTCGCGAATGTGAGCGTTCGGTCATGAATAACGTTCGTCCCAGTGGCTAGCGTTCGGTCTGTACGGAATTCTCCGTGAGCGTTCGTTTTCGGTTTTGACGAGCGTCCACAGGTTCCCCCGTGCTGACGAACGTCCACTTACGGTACGGGTTTCTGAGAGAGGAGAATATTTTGGGTTGAGTTTTGGATTTCTTGGAATCAGCTGGCACATTCCTTTTTGGAGTTGTCTGCCACGGCTGTCAAGTGGTCTTTTGCGCCCTTCAAGAGAGGGAACATTCTTGGAAACATGGGGAAACCCATTATCTTGGGCTTTTCTTCATTGGAAGGAGAACCTGGGACACTACCACCAGAACCATTTTGGGAACTCAACAGATTATCTAAGGGGACAGGTATTAACAAAAAAAAAAAAAAAAGAGAAAAAAAGGGAGAAGGACACAAAAGAGAAGACGGAGCTAAAAAGAAAAGAAAAACCAGAAAAGACTCCAGTTTTCATCACTTCTGAGATTGCTCTCGAAGGCCACTACCAACAAAAAAAGGTCCACCACCTATCCGCACCCAGTCATCACCTTCATCCATATACACCGGTCACCATAGCTATGCACCCCTTCCACCTATTGTTCGACTATCGCCCATCACCATACCCAACATCTTGACCTCACAGCCAACGTCCACATCTCCATTCGCACCAGAGGGAGGGAGCCAAAGAACAGAGGAGGCGTTACTAGAAAAGGGGGAGAGACAAAAAAAAGGAGTCAGCCACAGGGAACACCACTCAAACAGTACGAGGAATAAGAAGTATCATTCACTGCAAGGGAAAGGAGAGCCGAAGAGTCCATCTTGAAGCTGCGGAGGTAAGTTTCGTATACCCAAAACTCTTTGGTCATGCCCATGCTCATCCATTTGACTCCCTTATGCTTGCTGAGATGAATGAAGTATGTGTTCAATCAATGTATGGTTATATTCACTCTCCTCTGTTAATTAAGTATAACCCCTGTATAAAAACTCCATCTTCTGGCCATGTTTTCAACCCGTCTTCCCTGTGAGCGTGCGCCTCCAGGACCGAGCCTCCAATCTGCTGCACGGACGATCCTCATCCAGGTTTCCTCACGAGCGTTCGTCCTCCTCACGAGCGTTCGTCCTCCTCAGCTAACGGACAACACCTAATATCTTCATCTTCTTCGATCATCTCCAACACCCAAAAACTCTTTTCCACTGTAACCACCTCAACCCAACGCCTTCATCATCTATCATACAGAAACTCATAATTCCAGCCTACCGTTTTCATTCTTACCGTTCGGCCAACCTCAGCACTCTTATCTCCAACACTATCACACGGCCAACACCAACTCCCAGCATCCTCACTCTCATCTACCCAACATCGCCAACATCACTTCCACTTTCACCATTTTCATCTCTCAAAACCCAAACATAAAAAAATGGAAAATAGGAAATAGAGAATAGGAGGGTCCATCAGCGGCGGCTTCCAAGGCTGACGGCGTCGTGGTTGGGAATGGGTTTGGGGCTCGCCGGCGACGGCCAGAACGGCCTCCAAGGCTGACAGCGTGAGGCGCGAGTGGCTGGGTCGACGGTGGCAAGAGGAGGAGAGGGACTGGAAGCAATTAGCGGTGGTCCGCTTGGAGGAGGCGGCGGCCAGAGTGGCTCCGACGGGCGTGAACGGCATCGCCGGCAGTGGTCCTGGTGGTGCTAAGCGTCGTCGGCGAAGCTTCGGATGAGGTAGGAGTCCTCTGGCGACGGCTGAGACGTGGGCACCGTTAAGGGGAAAAGAAGTGTTGATGCAAATGGTTTGTACTTGGGGGAACCCTAGTAGGTTTTCTGAATTGGGAATAAAGGCCTCGGGCCATATCCCACCTCCCTGGCATACACCAATTTCACGTGCACACCCCCATTCTGTTAGGGCTTAAGCCCATATGTTCTTGCCAATAATAAAAAACAATAAGAGAAAGGGGAATTGGACCAGCAAACACGAAGCGTCCCCCACTTCCCATTCACACCCCCATTCCGTTTCTACAAACCAGAGGAGCCCCAATTTTGTTTTGCACCCCCACTTTCTCATCCCCACTATTTGTTTTATTCTCATCACTTATGTATTTTTTTATTTTATTCTCTTATTTATCTTATTTTATTTGTTTTTTTTTTTTTTTTTTTTTTTATTTATTTTATCATTTTTTGTCGTTGTTATCGTTTTTATTTATTTTTATTTATCTATTCTAAATATCTATTTATTTTAAAACGCCTATTTAATAAATAAAATATATATATATATATACAAAATTTACAAAAATACGTTTTAAAGGTTAAGCACACGTGTGATCGTTCGCATCGTCCTTGTGCTAAAACCTTTACTCTTTCATAAATAAAAATTGCAAAAATATTTTGAAAAGGTTTAAGCACACGTGCGACCGCTCGCGTAGGCCTTGTGCTGAAAATCTTTTCCTTTCCTTTCACAAAAATAAAAGCACAAAAAAATATGTTTTAAAAAAGGGGTTAAGCACACGTGTGATCGTTCGCATCGTCCTTGTGCTAAAAACCTTCTCTTTCATAAATAAAAATTACAAAAATATGTTTTAAAGGTTAAGCACACGTGTGATCGCTCGCATCGTCCTTGTGCTAAAAACCTTTCCTCTTTCTTAAACAAAAATTACAAAAAATATGTTTTAAAGGTTAAGCACACGTGTGATCGCTCGCATCGTCCTTGTGCTAAGAACCTTTTATCCTTCTTAAATAAAAATACCAAAAAAACATATAAAATCTTCAAAAACCAAAAACATCAACAATTTCAATCAACAAACAATATTGCCAGCCAGAACTACGTGATCCTTGATTCTCCATCAAAAGTGGAGATACGTAGGAGCAAGGCCAGTCCTTGTCAGGTTCATTTCCCAAAAATCCAAATTATCCATAACAAGTTTCCAAGCAATTTCCAAACAATTTCTTCAAACAGTTTTCAAAAAGAACTACGTAACCCTGATTTCTCATTTTTGAATGAGAATACGTAGGACCAAGGTCAATCCTTGTCGGGCCCAAAAAACTAAAAATATATTTTGTTTATTTGGAAATTTATTTTAGGGGATAGTTAAACATTTTGAAACCACATCACATTCGCGCATTTAGTTAAAGGTACTGCCTTCGGGCAGGCGCCGTAGGGTGCTAATACCTTCCCTACGCGTAACCGACTCCCGAACCCAGAATCTGGTTTTCATGGACCGTGTCTTATTATTTTATGGTTTTTCCGTAGTTTTCCCAGAATAAACTATGGTGGCGACTCCAAATCTCTTTTCTCAAAATCATTTATCTATTTTCCATGGATCGTCGTCCCGTCGCGATTCCGGTTGCGACAATACCCCTTGCCTTGTTTCATTAGAAATCACCGTTCTCTTTCTTTCTTCTCGTTCATCATCTTCGTTCTAGCTCTCTCTTTTGGTTTTCGGTCTCCCTCTTCCTTGTGGTTGTCGCTCTTCCTTGTCGTTCTCCTTCTACGTTTTTGTTACATCTCTTCGTTTTGGTCAATGTCGTCCTCTTTGTTGAGTGTATTGTGCAAAATGGCAAGTTCCGGTAACCATGGTCCTTCGACGAGCAAGGTAAATGCATTCTTCCTTCATTTTGTACATTGCGTTTTCGGTTTGGATTTTGGGTTTTCCTTGTTAAATTTTTTGTTGTTTTTGTTTTAGGGCTTTTATGTTTTGGTTATTTTGTTTGTTGTTGATGCAGTTGAGGGTTAGTCACTCCTTTTTAACAAAGAACGAGCATTTGACAGAGGAGCACTGGTCACTGATTGCGGAGATGGTGGACAGAGTGTTTTATGTGAAGAACCGTCCATGAACATTGGATGTTTTTTCCCCGGGAGGCATGTCCACCAATCCACCTCCAATGAAGACTTACGTGAGGATAGGGTCACGAAGGCGTTACAAGAGTAGAGTGCTTAGGACTCCTTACACTCGATTTCTTAGAATAAAATATGAGTGATATTTGTATAGATTTCTTAAGAGAAAGTAATACAAAAGTGTACATAGATGAACAAATGTTTGTAATTTGGAATATATTTTGTTCAATGTTAAGAGAAAGTAATACAAAATTGTACATATTATTAATGTTAATTGAATTTCCTTTGTTATTGTCATTGTGAAATATGGTTTTGTTTGAATTGTTAATGAGTGAATGTGTGAAATACATAGGCAAAGGAACAAAGGAATTGAATTCAATATACAAAATTCTAATGCGAAAACAAAAGAAAAAGATCCCTTGTTCTCATTTTTGTAGCCTTTACCTCCTGGTAGGGATAAGTGAGATTTTATTTCCAAAACGTAGCGGGAAAGTGTTTCCCGTAATGTTTAATCATGTGATGTGATGTGAGTCCAAGGAGTGTGGGCTGACCCCTCATGAGTTGGGGGAGGAAGCTATGGAAGGAATGACTCAGAGTGGTGAAAAAAGGGTCTGGTAATCGTTTACAGCACCCCTGTAAACGATTACCCGAGAGAAAATAGGAATTTGTACAGAAAGTCCAACACAGGTACTCGGTCAGGTGAACAGGGGTCACCATTGGAAAAAAAACTGAGTTTTAGGCACTTCTGCACCTGTCTGAGGCTTGTGCAGGTGTTCCAGTGGTGGGAGAGGGTGGTTGGTGATGTGATGTGAGTCCAAGGAGGGTGGGGAGACCCCTCATGAGTTGGTGGAGCAAGCTGTGCAAGGAATGAGTGAGAGTGCTGAAAAAAGGCTCTGGTAATCGTTTACAGCACCCCTGTAAACGATTACCCGAGAGGAATTGCAAATTTGTACAGAAAGTCCAACACAGGTACTCAGTCAGGTGAACAGGGGTCACCATTGGAAAAAAAACTGAGTTTTAGGCACTTCTGCACCTGTCTGAGGCCTGTGCAGGTGTTCCAGTGGTGGGAGAGGGTGGCTGGTGATGTGATGTGAGTCCAAGGAGTGTGGGGTGACCCCTCATCAGTTGGAGGAGCAACCTCTGCAAGGGATGAGTGAGGGTGTTGAAAAAAGGGTCTGGTAATCGTTTACAGCATCCCTGTAAACGATTACCCGAGAGAAAATTGGAATTTGTACAGAAAGTCCAACACAAGTACCCAGTCAGATGAACAGGGGTCACCATTGGAAAAAGAAGTGACTTTTAGGCACTTTTGCACTTGTCTTAGGCTGTTCCTTGTGTTTCAGTGGTGGGAAGTGATGTTTTGGCACCCCATGATGGAGGAAAGAAACAATGTTTATGAGGTGAGCAACTTGGGTGAGATAACATGCTGTCAACTTTGACCTTTGCTGGCTATTTTACTGATAACGTTTCCCACCGACCTCCAAATGATGTGATTCTTTTTTTATTAGAAACTAGACTCAAAACGCTTTCCAATGACTACTAATTTGTAATTTTTGGACATCTGAGTTGGTACAGTTTATTGTTTCAAGTTAGCGTTTCATATATTTTTGCCAACTCTCACCTTTGCTTGTTCTTTTGCTCATATCTTTCTCCACCGAACTCCAAATGAGTTGATTCTTGTTTTGTTGGAATCTAGACTCAAAGACCTTTCAAATTATGCCTTGGAAATCAAGTTTACACCTTCTTTGACACTGTAATCGATTACAAGGACACTGTAAACGATTACCCGAGAGAAAATTGGAATTTGTACAGAAAGTCCAACACAGGTACTCAGTCAGGTGAACAGTGTAAGATCCTTGAAAATATTTGTAAGTCAGATACTAAATTAAAAAAAAAAGTAAATAGTGAATAGTAAATTGTGAATAGTAAAACGTGAATAGTAAAAAAAAAATTTATTTTTGGAAAGGATAAGTGTTCCACGTAGCTTTGAGATCAGAATTCACCAATTTGCAAATAAAAAATTATTTTTGTAATAGTAAAATGAATAAAAAAAAATGAATAGTAAAAATGAATAGTAAAATTTTTTACTATAAATAGCCAAGGGGGGAGGCTGAAAATTTACACCAAAGAACTTAGAAAATTTTTTAGAGAAGAGAGTTGGAAGAATTTCTAATTTCAAAGGGGATATTCTGGAAGTTTTCAGAGAGCGAGGAGATTAAGTCTGTAATAGAGGTAAGGGAAGCTAACCTTGAGTATCTCCTTTTGTATTATCTTGAGTCTTGAATATGCTATATTTTGCTTTTGTCTGATCTTAAATCTTGATTATGGAGTATTTTGTTTCTGTATGATTTTGAATTTAAATGAGAGTATGCTTTTGTGTTGATATCCAAGTGTGATAGTTGTAAAACGTGATATTGATTATGTTATGCCATTTGTATGTTATTAGTTGTTTATTTTTGTATTTTGGAAGGATTAGAAATTGTCTAACCGGCTCTGCCAGATTCAATTTCTTGTTTCCCCAAACGTTTTATTTCTTTACTTATTTATTTTATTGCATTTTGGAAGGATTAGAAGTTGTCTAACCGACTCTGCCAGATTCAACTTCTTGTTTCCCCAAACTATTTATTGCTTTACTTATTTATTTTATTGCATTTTTGGAAGGATTAGAAGTTGTCTAACCGGCTCTGCCAGATTCAACTTCTTATTTTCCCATACATGTTATTGTTCTTGTTATTTAATTATATTGTATTTTTGGATGGATTAGAAGTTGTCTAACCGGCTCTGCCAGATTCAACTTCTTGTTTCCCCATGAATTTTTATATTAAGATTATTTTTATGATTGTCAAATATTGTATTCTTCTATGACCATTTATTGTAATGTTTTATTATTGTTAATTGTTTATAATTATCTTGTATGAATTCTATTATGGATGTTTATTGTGATGAATTTATTGAATGAGTTTGTTGGCTGAAATTGATCTTGTTGGGAGGTTTGGAATAAGGGTTCTGTAATAACTTGTATATGGGTATTAAATAGATATACAGATACTGGTTGAGGTTGTTGTGAGAGGAAGTAAAATTAAGCATTTTAAGATTTAGAGCATAAGAAAATAAGGTAGATAAATTAAATAAATAAATTGTTAATTATTGAGGACCTCCCTTTGTTGGTAGGATAGAGGAACCTTAAAAACCTGAGTTGGCACATCCCTGATCATAGAGCAGCCCTGGCCTGGTCCAGTCAGTTGTGACTAGTCATATGTGCTGGCGTCGAAGGTGAGTTTGATGCGTTCAGACATCTGGGTCCTCTCCGGTGACCAATTGGGGTAAAGAAAAATCTATAATAGGATGAAAATAAAATAAAACAAGTTGATTGTAGATGCATAATATTATCATGGTAAAAATTTCATATATATTTTATTTATCATTACATTGAGCCCAGACTTTAATATGTAGTTCTTAAGATATGTTGATATATTTTGGTTGATCCATGATCTTTGTTTGGTGAAAATATGTTGAGTTATACTCGTTATGGGCAAAATGAGTTTATAATATGAAGCATGATATCTGGCAATATGTTTGATTTATTGATACCAAAACGGGTGATTATGAATTCATGATTAAAGAATGAACATGATTGAGTTAGGTGGATAAGAGGGTATGAATTGTTGGTTTTATGAAATGTTGGGGTGGATATGAGAAATCATTACTTATGAAATGATGTTTACTACCGGGAGTAGTTTGTTCGAGTTATACCATGAGAGTTTGGTATGAGCAAAGTAACACTTGAGGTTTATGAAAGCAGGCAGAAAGTGGTCTGACCATAAGGCTTTGACATAAACATATGATTCGTAAGTTTTATAGAAGCAGGCAGAGAGGGGTCTGACCATAAGGCTTCAGAAAGTAAGACATAGTATATAAGTGAGGCTTAAGGAAGCAGGCAGAGAGCGGTCTGACCATAAGGCTTCATGAGTAAGCATGGAACACTTGTAAGATTTATGGAAATGAGAAAGATGATTTTGATAATGATGAATTAATGACATCGGAATAATGATATTTTATCAATTGCAGAAATACATGATTATAATATTTTTATTACAAGTTTAATGATTTTATGATATGGTTAGCTTACCCTTATTTGTTTGTGCTATGATCATATAACTCATGTTATATGTGAATAGATAATGTCGCAGATGCGGTTGAAAAAGCTTAGAGATGAGAGAGACGCGGGGAAAAACTTTCAGGGATATTTTGTAAAAAGAATAAATTTGTATTGGAAAAATTATGTTGTGTAAAACTTATAAGTTGAAATTCGAATTTATGTTAAGTGGTGAAGACTATATTGTTTGAAGTTTGTAAGTTTGGTATTGTACTTTGGGAGAATTGAAATAAAGTTTGATGGTTTATAAAATATGTCAAATTAATTTAGTCTCTACTATCAGTAATACCCTTTAAAATATTAGGGTGTTACAAACAGGGGTCACCATTGGAAAACGAAGTGACTTTTAGGCACTTTTGCACTTGTCTTAGGCTGTTCCTTGTGTTTCAGTGGTGGGAAGTGATGTTTTGGCACCCCATGATGGAGGAAAGAAACAATGTTTATGAGGTGAGTAACTTGGGTGAGATAACATGCTGTCAACTTTGACCTTTGCTGGCTATTTTACTGATAACGTTTCCCACCGACCTCCAAATGATGTGATTCTTTTTTTATTAGAAACTAGACTCAAAAAGCTTTCCAATGACTACTAATTTGTAATTTTTGGACATCTGAGTTGGTACAGTTTATTGTTTCAAGTTAGCGTTTCATATATTTTTGCCAACTCTCACCTTTGCTTGTTCTTTTGCTCATATCTTTCTCCACCGAACTCCAAATGAGTTGATTCTTGTTTTGTTGGAATCTAGACTCAAAGACCTTTCAAATTATGCCTTGGAAATCAAGTTTACACCTTCTTTGACACTGTAATCGATTACAAAGACACTGTAAACGATTACCCGAGAGACAATTGGAATTTGTACAGAAAGTCCAACACAGGTACTCAGTCAGGTGAACAGGGGTCACCATTGGAAAAAGAAGTGACTTTTAGGCACTTTTGCACTTGTCTTAGGCTGTTCCTTGTGTTTCAGTGGTGGGAAGTGATGTTTTGGCACCCCATGATGGAGGAAAGAAACAATGTTTATGAGGTGAGCAACTTGGGTGAGATAACATGCTGTCAACTTTGACCTTTGCTGGCTATTTTACTGATAACGTTTCCCACCGACCTCCAAATGATGTGATTCTTTTTTTTTTAGAAACTAGACTCAAAAAGCTTTCCAATGACTACTAATTTGTAATTTTTGGACATCTGAGTTGGTACAGTTTATTGTTTCAAGTTAGCGTTTCATATATTTTTGCCAACTCTCACCTTTGCTTGTTCTTTTGCTCATATCTTTCTCCACCGAACTCCAAATGAGTTGATTCTTGTTTTGTTGGAATCTAGACTCAAAGACCTTTCAAATTATGCCTTGGAAATCAAGTTTACACCTTCTTTGACACTGTAATCGATTACAAGGACACTGGAAACGATTACCCGAGAGAAAATTGGAATTTGTACAGAAAGTCCAACACAGGTACTCCGTCAGGTGAACAGGGGTCACCATTGGAAAAAGAAGTGACTTTTAGGCACTTTTGCACTTGTCTTAGGCTGTTCCTTGTGTTTCAGCGGTGGGAAGTGATGTTTTGGCACCCCATGATGGAGGAAAGAAACAATGTTTATGAGGTGAGCAACTTGGGTGAGATAACATGCTGTCAACTTTGACCTTTGCTGGCTATTTTACTGATAACGTTTCCCACTGACCTCCAAATGATGTGATTCTTTTTTTATTAGAAACTAGACTCAAAAAGATTTCCAATGACTACTAATGTGTAATTTTTGGACATCTGAGTTGGTACAGTTTATTGTTTCAAGTTAGCGTTTCATATATTTTTGCCAACTCTCACCTTTGCTTGTTCTTTTGCTCATATCTTTCTCCACCGAACTCCAAATGAGTTGATTCTTGTTTTGTTGGAATCTAGACTGAAAGACCTTTCAAATTATGCCTTGGAAATCAAGTTTACACCTTCTTTGACACTGTAATCGATTACAAGGACACTGTAAATGATTATTCGAGAGAAAATTGGAATACGTACAGAAAGTCCAACACAGGTACTCAGTCAGGTGAACAGGGGTCACCATTGGAAAAAGAAGTGACTTTTAGGCACTTTTGCACTTGTCTTAGGCTGTTCCTTGTGTTTCAGTGGTGGGAAGTGATGTTTTGGCACCCCATGATGGAGGAAAGAAACAATGTTTATGAGGTGAGCAACTTGGGTGAGATAACATGCTGTCAACTTTGACCTTTGCTGGCTATTTTACTGATAACGTTTTCCACCGACCTCCAAATGATGTGATTCTTTTTTTATTAGAAACTAGACTCCAAAAGCTTTCCAATGACTACTAATTTGTAATTTTTGGACATCTGAGTTGGTACAGTTTATTGTTTCAAGTTAGCGTTTCATATATTCTTGCCAACTCTGACCTTTGCTTGTTCTTTTGCTCATAACTTTCTCCACCGAACTCCAAATGAGTTGATTCTTGTTTTGTTGGAATCTATACTCAAAGACCTTTCAAATTATGTCATGGTAATCAAGTTTAGGCCTTTTTTGCCGTGGTAATCGATTACAAGGACACTATAAACGATTACCCGAGAGAAAATTGGAATATGTACAGAAAGTCCAACACAGGTACTCAGTCAGGTGAACAGGGGTCACCATTGGAAAAAGAAGTGACTTTTAGGCACTTTTGCACTTGTCTTAGGCTGTTCCTTGTGTTTCAGTGGTGGGAAGTGATGTTTTGGCACCCCATGATGGAGGAAAGAAACAATGTTTATGAGGTGAGGAACTTGGGTGAGATAACATGCTGTCAACTTTGACCTTTGCTGGCTATTTTACTGATAACGTTTTCCACCGACCTCCAAATGATGTGATTCTTTTTTTATTAGAAACTAGACTCAAAAAGCTTTCCAATGACTACTAATTTGTAATTTTCGGACATCTGAGTTGGTACAGTTTATTGTTTCAAGTTAGCGTTTCATATATTCTTGCCAACTCTGACCTTTGCTTGTTCTTTTGCTCATAACTTTCTCCACCGAACTCCAAATGAGTTGATTCTTGTTTTGTTGGAATCTATACTCAAAGACCTTTCAAATTATGTCATGGTAATCAAGTTTAGGCCTTTTTTGCCATTGTAATCGATTACAAGGACACTGTAAACGATTACCACAGTGTTTTTTCTGCATATTAGCTCTGCACTTGTCCAACTTGGTCCCCTAAGTAAGAATGGCTTCTTCTCCACTTCTTGGGGTCACCTCCCATCACTTACCACTCTCTACCACCACTGAAACACCAACACCAAGTAAATACAAGTGAACTTGTGCCTGAAAGTAACAGTTTTTGCCAATGATCACCCATGACACCATAGCTGACTACTTCAGTTCAACTTTCTGTACAAAACAGTGATATCTCTCGTGTAATCGTTTACCAGGCCACTGTAAACGATTACCACAGTGTTTTTCTATAGATTAGCCATGCACTTCTCCAACTTGGTCCCTTTAGTAAGAATGACTTCTTCCCCACTTCTTGGGGTCACCTCCCATCACCTCCCATCACCTACCACCCTCTACCACTAGTCAAACACCAACACCAAGTAAATACAAGTGGACTTGTGCTTTAAATTAACAGTTTTTGCCAATGATCACCCAGGACACCACAACTGACTACTTCAGTTCAACTTTCTGTACAAAACAGTGATTTCTCTCGTGTAATCGTTTACGAGGCCAATGTAAACGATTACGACAATGTTTTTTCTGCAGATTAGCTCTGCACTTGTCCAACTTGGTACCCTCAGTAAGAATGGCTTCTTCCCCACTTCTTGGGGTCACCAAACATAACCTCCCAACCAGTAATGACCCTTAAATTCACTTGTATGGTTTTTTGGTCAACAAATTCCACAACTTATATTCATTTCTGAAACCATTGCCTACATTTTAAATACTTATTAATATTCTGCGTTCTTTTTTCAATATAACACCTTTATTCATTATAACACACACAACGTAAAAAAAATTAAATTCATGACACCGAAACCGCCATCAGACTTCGAATCAGAAAAAAGATATAAGAATAGGGTTAGAACGACAGAGAAGATAGATGTTAGATCGAGAGAGAAGATAAAAGGGATGAAAGAAGTGTAGAGGTGCGAGCGAAAAAACGAAAACGAAAACCACGAAACAAAAAATGTTAAACTTGTAAACTTTTCTTCCAATTTTGCCCTTAGTCTGATAACCTCTCTCTATTTTCTTTTTATTAAATTTGGCCAATGCAAAGACGCCACCTGGCGTTGTCAAATTGTTGGCAAAAAATGGTTGTCGACATACCATTTTCCTAAAGATAAATAGAAAATCAGTAAAGTAAAATATTCCCTGTGTCCCTCTTCATAAGAATTTTTACAGAATATTGAATGTTGATTTTTATTAGAGACATGCTCTATTAACAATGTTAATGAAACCTTATTTGCTATCCAATCTTGCTTTGTGGATCGTTTTATGCTACATTTAATTAGTCATTTACGTGGTTACGACTAATCTTGATAATTACGTCCGCGATATTATCAAATATCGTAAATAATAAGGATTAATCTTTACATGTCAGTAACTTTGGTGGAGTTATGTGAAGACGAAAATTTGTTAGCAGTGGAAAAAATATTATATTTTTAAAATTAAATATGTTAATAATATAGTTAACATATTTTTTAAGAGACTACACTCACACTATCATTCAAAATTTTAAGAAAATCAGTGATCATTATTCTTAGCTCAAACTCGAAGCTTTTGAAATAAAAGCTTACAGTAACATATATTCATCATTTTCAACAACATAAACGCAACAAAGCTACAACCAGCACCATAATTTAAAACCTTGCATTAATGATCATGACATATAAATCAAAAGTACTCTGTTCAAATTTGGTAGCAGACAGAGTGGAAGATTAAGAACATGCAGAACATCTTAAAAACAAGCCACATGGTCTTTCCAAACACGCAGATTTATTAATTATACACATATATTTGATGATTTTCACACATCAACGACACGAAGAAGAAGAAGAAGAAGAGCTTCTTCGCTCTGAATCTACACACGAGGAAAGCACACACCACCTCTTAGTGGATGCCGAAACCCGATGTTCTCAACGGCACCAATGGTGTTGAAGAAGCGTCTTTTGTACTTGTAAATCTCCTCCAACATCATCGACCGTTGGAGCTGCAAGCTCCGCCGCTCGTGCGGGCACGACCGGATCCGAGTCAGCCTCGGGCACCCGTGACCCGACCCAAACCTGCACCCGCACGAACACTCCATCCGCGGCGGGTTCAAAACCGGGTTGTCCAAACGAGGTTCGCCTTCTTCGCCGCCACAGCACGATAATGTGGTGCACTTGTTGCGTTCGGTTCCGTCGTGCTCGTCTTCGTGGCCCGGGTCGCAGAATTGGAAGGTTGAACACTTGGAGTTCATCGAGGCTTGAGAGCTTGCGTCGTCGTTGTTCATGAACATGTCATCTGCGACGAGTTCGTGTTACAAGTAGCAAAATTTTTGTATAGTTCTGATTGCATATTAAATATTTAGTCTAAGTGAAAAGATGTAGGTACCTTGATACCCTTCTTGAGCAAAAGGGTAATGATTGCCGCGAACATGGGTTTTGAAGGAGTTGGAAGCAGACATGTGGCCAGAACCACGAGGGGATGATGGAGAAGATGATAAGAAGAAGGGGTGGTGGTTATTGATATCTTCATCTTCTTCGTAGTTAAAGCTGTGTTGTCGTTGGTGGTGACACTTAACCCTGTCCCTCCAACTTGGAACTAAAGCTGATACCTCATGATCTATCATTGCAGCAATCTCTAATGGTTCCAAGTGGCTAATCTCAAGTTCTTGCACCATCTCCATCGCCACCTGAATAGCCGTGTCTTTTAATGTATCAAATGGGAAGAACACATGCCTCGTGTGCCCTAGTAAGAAAAAAAGAAATCTTTAGTAAGACTGCTATCAGGATTGAGAAATTTGTAAATGGTTCTGGCCAATTTCTGTGCTGCATAATCAAAGTTTTATCAATGCTTTGATTATGTATCGTATAAAAATTAAAGAGACTGTGTTTATTCATTAAACGATTTCATACTATAATCAATTTTTATGTGAACCATAGTGATAGACCATGATTATTGACCGAGACTATCTAAATCGGGATGAAAATGTGCATACCTGTTATGTCAGAGATCCTCACTTTGAGGAAAACTGTGTTGTTCTCTTCGTTTATTGAACCAGTAATTGTCATTTCTGCACTCTTTGTTTGATCATGATGATGCTCAATGGGAACTAGTGGAACGGAATTAAGCTGTAGAGTGTGATTTGGAAATAATGGTATGTTTGGTGGCAATGGAATTTCAAGTTGGTCCACGGTTAAAAAAGGGTCCAACAAGAGCTCCGTTGCTGATGGTCTATCTGAGACATTTGACAAACATTTTCCCACAAACTTCTGGGCTTCCAAATCTGGGATTCTGTAAAACGCATTAGGTAGCTTCCCCTGGTATATGAAATTATTCAAAGTATTAGAAATCAATGAATCATGTCAAATGAAGGGAAAATTGGAACAAGTGTTCACTTAAGCTTACCGAAGTAACTTTCTTGTATATTTGAGCTGGATTGGCGCATTCACTGTATGGGAACTCAAAAGTAAGCAACTCTATCATGCACATACCAAAGGAATATATGTCTACCAGCTCGTTATATTTCTCTTCATACAGTTCTGGTGCCATGAATTCTGGTGTGCCTGATGGTTCACATAAAACATAAAATTTCAGTTTATAACAACTAGGTCTAGACAGATTAACTACTGATAATGTACAATTTGGTCCTTGACAGTTAAAACTTGTGTTGCTCAGGTTCCTTGAAATCACTTCACCTCAAAATTAATTTTAAGCAAATTCCAAATCCTCACCTATGACACTGTGGGCATGTTGAGAACTACGAAGTATAGCTGCTAGGCCTAAATCTCCAATCTTGACCCTCCCCTGATGGCCATTGACAAAGATGTTGTCACACTTGAGATCTCTATGTATTACAGGAGGATTATGGCTGTGTAAATACTCCAAGCCACTAAGAATCTGGCGAGCCCAAATCTTAACTGCTCGGATATCTACTCGCTTATACTTTTGCCTGTACCTATAAACATAAAATATATTATGTTAACACAAATATACCATAACCAATGAAACAAAGATGGTTAATTTAATCAAAGTTCAGGGATTGATTGATTACTCTCTAAGTGTACCGGAGGTGAACAATTCAGTGATGAAGTTGAAGGTTCTGTTGTTGACATCGATCCAAGAACCATAGAAGATCATCATAGAGTCATGGTTGAGGTGCTTCAGGAGATGAACCTCTGAATAAAGGCGCTGAAGTTGTTCTGGTGAGTGAAAGACATCACCAAGCTTGACTTGGTTCCAAGCCACTTCAATCCCCAGTAACTCATCAAATGCCCTATACACAGTCTTCATTGCTCCTTTGCCAAGAACATCCCTGAACTACAAGCACCAACAATCACCAGAATGCATGTGAATTAGTCAATTAGATTAATCAACATGAAAATAATACTGAGACAAGCATAAACCACTCATTTTTCATCCTTATATGAGTCATTCTAGAATCTACCATGGCCTAAAATTTCTTAAGAAATGGACTTTAAATTTACAAAACTGACTTATTAAAGGAGATTTACATCTGGTTATTTATTATTGTAAATTCGTTTTATCTTCAGATATGCAGTCTCCATGAAAACCATGTACTTATACAAAGTCAACTCCTTTTATTCCCAAGCCTTTAAATAAAACTAACTTCAATAAAACCAAACTATGGTTCTCTCATTAAATTACTCCTTGGAATAAAGTATAAGAATCAAGTTAATTCTCATGTAATTTAGAAATCAGTTTTAATTCTGAATTCAAGTTGAACATCCATTAAGCCTTAATTGACCCAGAAATAGCAACTAATTCATTACCAATTCATATTTGCCAACAACTTTTTATAAGCCTATTCTACATGGAAAATCAAAAAATAAGATGAGAAAAGAGAAGCAAAGAAAAAAACTTACACGACCATATCGACCAGATGGATCAGTTTCAACATATCCAAGCTGAGACTTAACTCCACCACTAGTGCAGAATCTCCCCTTGTACATGGCTGTACTGACTGTATCAGGCAATTCCATCTCAACAACAGCTTCTCTGGCTTATTAAAGCCGTACTGTGCTTTGCTTACTATGTATTGATAAGAATACTGATAATATAAAAACAAAACACTATAGTTATATATAATCTCAAGCTGAGTTTAGGAAGCATGTGAAAGAGGGTGTTAGATAATGAAAAGCTTCCACTCATGGCTCTGGTAGGAGACACCAAATAATAGCCACAAGGGTCTTTGAGTAGTCACAACTGGCATTAACCATGCATGCTATTTCAACAGCTCCACGTGAAAACCCATATATGGGCATGTTAACTATTGGTTGAACAGTGTCAAGAGGGAGAGAGCACAGAGACAGAGAGACAGGGAGAGATTACACTCTTTATTGCTTTCTTGGTTGATAAGAGGACATAGAAACCGTCGTGTGTAGATCAGACACAAATAATGAGTTAATAATGTGGCATGAGTTGCAACCCGGAATGAGACCACACTAGAGAGTGTGGATTCTGAGCCAAAGGGTGTTGATTAGTTCATAGCTGGTGCCTTGGTGTTGAAGATAATGGAAGAAAAAGGGTGTTTGAAGAGTGGGTTGGAAAAGGAAAAGACCAAATAAGAGGAGACATGGCTGCTAAATTTGGAGAATAAATCGGCATTGTTTGACAGAAACATGTGTGGATAGGAGTGGTGGAATGTAAAAGATCGGATTAGAGAGAACGTGATTATAGAAGGGTTGAAGATTTGTGATGTTGGGTGGAGAAAGGAACAGAAGAGAAAGTCCCAAATTCAGATATGTGCATCACAGAGTTTGCGAGAGGGTTGTGATTGGTGTAATATTAGACTGTGTTTACTGTGTTGCGAAGACTACATGTGTGGTGTCTCTTTCGAGTGTTTTTCCTCAAGGGACAAGTGACGGCGTTCTTGTCGTGGTCCTTGTTGCAGAGGAATATTTAGTCAATGAGATTCTCTAGATTATTTCAGTGCACAAAAAGGTTTCTAATTGGAACACGTGTCCTTTTGTAACACTTTCCACATAAATTTGTTTTTTTTAATTTGATGATATTGATTTGAAATACTAAAACTGGAAATCAATATCACTGGCAACAGTGACTTCCATGGACTAAATGTTACTTTCTACTAACAAAATGTTTTATATTTAATTTAAAGTTAAAAAAATATTTTTAATAAAATGGATTTTAAATTATTATTATTATTATTATTATTATTATTATTATTATTATTATTATTATTATATGTTTGGATCATTTTATTTTTGTACAAACCATGTTTATCATTTTGGAGAGAAAATGTTACCTAGGATAAAATTGTTATGGACTTGCTGTGTTTGAATTTGAAGACGGATATTGAAGAGTTGATTTGAGTAGTTAGAAAAAGAGGTTAAATTAGGATTGTTAGGATTAAAATAAAGATAGTTAGAAATAAAGGGATTTGAAATAAAAGTTTTTGAAAGTTATTCGATAATGTGATAGAGTTGAAAGATCACCATTTTATTATTTGTGATAAAAGTAATTTAAAATAAAATTTAATTAGTGTTAATTGTATTTACTATCTATCACATACAAACTTACATAAAATTCAAATAGATATAATTTCAGTCAAGATATTTAAAATAAGGTTTAATTGCTTCCTTTGTCCCCAGTTTGGTTGAATTGTGTCAAATTCATCCTCATTTTTAAAAAAGTTTCATTGTCGTCCTCACGTGGTGTAAAAGTGTCAATTGAATCCAAACATAGAAAAAATTTGTGTCAAAGTAGTCATTTTTCCTATATCTCTGTGTCTTCCTTTCATACAATCAAGTACAGATATTCATTTTACCTTATCCAATTTAAGGCTTTTCATAGCTTCAGAGAAGTGACATATGAAAGGAAGACACAGAGATATAGGAAAAATGACTACTTTGACACAAATTTTTTTTATGTTTGGATTCAATTGACACTTTTACACCACGTGAGGACGACAATGAAACTTTTTTAAAAATGAGGATGAATTTGACACAATTCAACCAAACTGGGGACAAAGGAAGCAATTAAACCTTAAAATAATAATTATGCTTCTTACTATTTACTCATCTAATAATACTTTATAACCTCTACGAAACAATGAATACATCATCTAATATTTACACAAAAAATATCTAACATAATTTTCTATCAACATTTAAAAGGAAAAAAGGTCATTGTTCTTGAACTTCGTTTAGGACCTCTTACTCCATTAAAGACATGTTATCGAAAATCTATACAATGAACAATTTGAATTAACTTATATTGATAAATAGTTGAGATTTTAATTATTAAATATTGAAATTTACCAAATTTTATAAGTTCACAACGTTTGCGGATATGATTTTCTACATGTCTCTCATTATATAATATTTGCACTCAAAGTTCCATAGTTGACATGAGCACTACAAGTTAAATTCATAGAATATTATCAACTTTATAATTGTATTTCAATAGCTTGAAAGATTAACTACTTACAATTGGTGCAATAAACTGCAACTTCTTTTTACAGGCGATATGTATTCCTAAAACCTCGAATAAGCCTAAACCACTCTATAAAAATTAAATGTATAATGAAATTTGTGCTTAATATGGAACTTAATAAAATTAAATTATGTGTTAAATTTGTTAATGCCTTTAACCGACGTCTAAGTACACTATAGACGTCGATTAATCCCTTTAACCGACGTCTAAAGGCACTATAGACGTCGGACATGACATTAACCGACGTTTAAACTAGCTCGTGTCTTTTGGGTAGCGTAGTAGCACCTTCTTTCTTTGCTAGTTTCCTCATAAGAAAAGCTTGCGTCTTTTTTATCTCTTGTGGCATTTCAACCGAAAACTGAATCTGGGTACTTGCTTAGTTCCATTCCAATCGCCAATGAAAAAGAATACAGTGACATGAGAATTAGACGTCGGTTAAAGGGATTAACCAATGCCAAAGGGACTATCCCTCCCTTTTCAATAACCAATGCCAAAGGGAGCACTAATCCGCAAATAGAACCAGGATTTACTAGGTACAACAAGTAGACTAATCTCTCATGCCTCATACTCATTAACCATACACACTTTTGTGCATTCATCTTCCATTCATGCTTCAATCTCAACCACAAGTCAAACCTGACCTTAAACACAACCATCAATCTCCTTCTCTAATTACCATCACATTCCACAACTCCTCAAACTTGGTCCACGTTCATTCTTCATCAAAACACATTGTTTCCAGTAATAATACTCTGGGATAATCAATGATCATAAGTGATAATCGATTATTCTCGAAACATTCACTTTTACACAAATTACACTATGATAATTGATTATCACTTAAGATAATCGATTATCTTAGTGGTTTCATACACTAAATCACCATAATTCATTTGAAGGGATAATCGATTATCATCCAGATAATCGATTATTCCCGCAATAATCCCATTTTTGGACCTAAAACCTAAGGTCCAACCCCTCATGTATCAATCTTAAATCACATGAAAACATGCTTAAGGCATCATACATGCATTCAAGCATCACATGCCTTTGTAACATACTCAAACACATACATGAGAACACTTGAATCATCCAAACTCAATCATTATACATGTTATACCCCCAACAAACCCATATTTACTTACTTCATATGATTATCACAACACCCTTATAACATATATTTGCATGAGAAACCCCTAAGTATCATAACTTTGTTCTTCCTTAGCATTTTGGGATAACCCAACAAATCATACATACATTCATAGGGAAAACCCATCATAATATGACATAACCCTATCCCTATGCATACATAAATCATTTCCCAACAATAACAACAGATAATCATAATTCATAATCATGCATACATGCATCAAAACTAGAATTACCAATCAAGATAATCAAGAATACATAGCATACCATAAACAAACAAACAAAGATAAGTTTCCCCATACCTTGGCCAATCCTAAGACTTTCTCTATGCCCAAAGATCTTCTCCAGTGTAGTTGCAGTCTCCCGGTCACTCTCTCTCCTTTCCTCTCACTTTTAAAGTTTTTGTCTTATTTTCGTAATGGCCAGAGTTTCTATAGGAGGTGTCTAATATATTTACAACTATGTGTAGAATATACCTAAGGTACTCTATTTATAATAAAAGCCCATAAGGAGTAATAACAACCAACTAAAATAAAAGATATAAATAAGATAAAACAAATTTATCTTTAACTAAATTAATTTTGATAACTTCTCAGATAATATATTCTATCTTAATATTTGTATTCTAATTAATTATGATAAGTTTATCAATAATATATATTATTATTATCTAGCCATAATATCTAATTATATATAATAATATCTCAATATATCTTTTAATTAACTATATAACAATATTTAAGAATATATTTTAGAATATCTAAGAATATCCTTTTCTAATAATAATATCTTGTAATCTCTAAATCCACCAAGATTATATCTCTTATTTTCTTTCAACTACTTTTTTAGAATAACAATTAAATCTTTTAAAAGATTTATATAATATCTTTTTATTAAATTTCCATATTATTTAATTTTCATGTTTTTTCTTTCTACACTTCCCTATTTTAATTTATGCACCTAACTAATAAAATGTAAAAGACCTTTTTACCCCTAGGTAGAAATATAAATATAATCAAAGAAAATACCATAATAATTATGTCTTAATAAATATGTACACACAAGAACATATACCAAACAAAAACACCAAAGTCTTAAGACTAACTTATTTCTAATACCCATATTTTTCCTAGATCTTACAATGAACCCTCCATTATATATTGGAATGATCTTAAGTTTGTCCTTGTGAGGAGACACATTCCCTTATATTACAATAAGGAGCTCATGGATAAGCTCTTCTTCAAAAGAAGTATATGACTGTGGAAGAGTATAGACAAAAGATGGAGGTACACATGATGTAGGGAGGCATAATTGAGAATCAAGAGATCACCTTGGCTAGGTTTATGAGTGGCCTCAATTTTGACATAAGAGATAGAGTGGAACTTCTACCTTATAGAGATCTAAATGATTTGGTTCAAATGTCCATTAAGGTATAATAAACAAATTTGAGAAAATCTTCAAGAAAATCTCAAGTTCCCTCTACTTCTTATGACAAGAAAAGCTTTAAAAGAGAAAAGCCAACTAAACCTTTAGCCAAAAATTCCTAACACGGCTAAGCAAGAAACCTTCACACACACTCACACTAGTAACATCAAGTGTTTTAAGTGCTTTGGAAAAGCCCATATACCTGCTCCATGACCTACCAAAAGAACCACTATTATGAGGGACATTTATCTCTATAGTAGTAAACAAGAGCCCAAGTCTAGTAAGAGTGGGAGTGAGCATGTAGAAGAGTAAAGTGGAGAGGATATTTATCCTTGTGATGATAACCTTCTCATGGTGAGAAGGGTACTTAAATATCAACCAAGGACTGAGCATATATCCCAAAGAGAGAATATTTTTCATAAAAAATAAAACTTGTTCTCTCATTATGGATAGTGGATATTGTTGCAATTGCTGCAACACTAGATTGATTGAGAAGTTTAACTTAACGGTACCCCATCCAAAACCTTATAAACTTCATTGACTAAATGAAGATGGGATATAACAGTCAAGGATAAAGTGAAAGTGCAATTTTCCCATAGGAACTTCAAAGATGAAGTTTTATGTGTTGTAGTTCCCATGGAAGTGTGACATGTTCTATTAGGAAGACCTTGAAAATTTGATGATAAAAATATTCACAATGGTCTTTCTAATGAAATCATTATGCATCACAAAGATAGAAAGTTTGTACTTCACCCTCTAACACTATCACAAGTTGCGGAGGATTAAGCACAAATGAAACTAAAAAAGGAGTCTACAGAAAAAGAAAAAAAAATTCTAAGTCAAGAAAAGATAATAGTAGTCCTTAGGGATGAAACTAAGGTGTGGGAGACTGGTGTTCCACCCACAAGGTCAATCAACATGAAGCTCTTTTGAATAAAAACCTTTAGAAAACCTTCTTCATGTTGAACAACCTTCATACCTCCTTTTGTGTCAAGGAACACTCACATGCATATTTAGTGAGTCCAAGACTCAAGAACTATCCCCTTCCATTAAAATCTTTTGAAGGAACTTGATTATGTTTTTCCCAAAGAAGGACTTATTGGACTTCCTCCTTTTAGGAGAATAGAGCATCAAATAGACTTTGTGTTTAGGGCTAGTCTACCAAATAGACCTGCCTATAAGACCAATCCCTAAGAAACTAAGGAGATAGAGTCTCAAGTCCAAGACTTACTAGAGAAGGGTTGGATTCAAAATAGTCTAAGTCCTTGTTTTGTACCTGTGTTTTTGGTACCCAAGAAAGATGGAAAATGACACATGTGTTGTGATTGTGAGTCTATCAACAACATCACAATAGAATATAGACATCCAGTTCCTAGACTTGATGATATGTTGGATGAATTACATGGTCACACATATTTTCCAAGATTGATCTTAAAAGTGGTTATTTCCAAATTCAAATTAAAGAAGGTGATGAGTGGCAAACTGTTTTTAAAACCAAGTTTGGATTATATAAGTGGTTGGTTATACCTTTTGACCTTTCCTATGCACTTAGTACATTCATGAGACGTATGAATCATCTTCTAAGGGATTACATAGGAAAATTTGTAGTTGTTTGTTTTTGATGACATTTTAGTGTATAGGCAAAGTCTACATGAACATGTGCATCATCTTAGGGTTGTCCTCTCTATTCTTAGAGTCAACCATTTGTTTACAAACATTGACAAGTGCACATTCTGTGTAGATAATGTAATTTTCTTAGGTTTTATGGTCAATAAACAATTGGTTCATGTAGATCTTGAGAAAATAAACATCATCCAAGAATAGCCCACCCCAAAGAATTTTGAGAGAAATTAGGAGCTTTCATGGATTGACAAACTTTTATAGGATATTTGTTCCTAACTTCTCTAGACTTGCTTCATCACTCAATGAGTTAGTGAAGAAAGATGTCATGGTCCATTGGGGAGAAAAACAAGAAAAAATCTTTCGATCTCCTCAAGGAAACTTTTCCAAAACTTTTGAGCTAGAATGTGATGCCTCGGGAGTAGGTATAGATGTTATGTTGTTATAAAAAGAACACCTAATGGCCTATTTTAGTGAAATACCTCGTGGGGTTTCTTATAACTATCCCACCTATGATAAAAAGTTGTATGCTCTTGTGAGAGCTCTTCAAACTTGGGAACATTACCATGCTTCCAAGGAATTTGTCATTCATAGTGACTATGAGTCTCTCAAATACTTGAAGGGTCAACACAAGTTGCAAAAGAGACATATTAAATGGTTAAAGTATTTGGAGAATTTCTCCTATGTAATTAAATACAAGAAGGGAAAGTCTAATATTGTGGTTGATGCTTTATCAAGAAGAAACAATCTTTTAGCCACCTTGGGAGCCCAAATCCTTGGATTTAACAACATAGCTAAGTTATATTCTTAAGACTTTGATTTCTCCATCGTTTATGAGGAATGTTTACATAAGTCGCAAGGAGGATTCTATGTGAGTGATAGGTATCTTTTCAAAGAAGGAAAAATTTGTACTTCCCAAATTTCACACAGGAAACTCTTTGTCAAAGAAATGCATGAGAATGTTTGAAGGGACATTTTTAGGATAGATAAAACCTTAAGCATGCATAAGGAAAAATTGTTTTGGTTCCATATGAGGAAGGATGTCCAAAGACATTCCTATAAATGCATTCCTTGTTTAGAATCCAAATCTAAAGCAGTGCCTTATGGACTTTGTACTCCCTTACCTATTACTTCAACCCCTTGGGAGGATATTAGCATGGACTTTGTCTTAGGACATCCAATAATTGCCAGGGGTTTTGATTCTATCTTTGTGGTGGTGATCATTTTAGAAAAATGGCTCACTTTATACCCCATCACAAAGTAGATTATGCAAGCAATATTGTTAAGTTATTATTTAGAGATGTGGTTAAACTTCATGGTTTGCCTCGCACAATCATTTCGAATATGGATACCAAGTTCCTTTGTCATTTTTTGGAGGACAATATGGTCTAGATTAGGGGCTAAGTTATCTTTTTCAACTACTTGTCGTCCCCAAATGGATGGACAAACTGAAGTAATTAATAGAACCCTATCTACTTTGTTGAGGACAACCTTGAAGGGGAACTGATGAGTCGTTATTTCTTGAATTATATTTAGTTTATTGCACTTAAATAAACCAGGGAATTGTGTTTAATTGTTTGTTATTTCCCCGTTTTCCGAATTCTGCTTAATTTGGTCGGAAATTTGTAATTGTGCTAATTTGGATTTTCTGAGCTGATTAAGTGCATTTTTGAGGTGCAGGAAAATTTCGGAAATACATTTTGGGACATCAGGAAGAATGCCAAATAAATTCGAGACTCTCCACACAGACATTTTAGAATTAATTAAATTGTAATTCAGTAATTTAGAATTTCTGTATCAACTCTTATATTTTGGGTTAATTTTTGGTAAATTAGAGTAGACCCAAAAAAAAAATTAGAAGTTAGTGACTTGGACCTAGGGTTTTATTTGTGGACCCCATCCCTATTAAAGGGAGGACACACGTCCTTAGAGGTGCGCCCTAGCCGCCACTTGACTCGGACCAATTACTCTTTCATTTTTTGGGACCTTAGTCTTTTTTTTTTCCGAAACGCTGTTTTTGATAATGAAGGAAGAACAAATATTCTCTTTTTCTTGGAGGATGAAACAGTGATTCATTGTGCCCTTGTTTTATTCTGCTACACTATACACGTTATTTTTCTTGGCTTGGAGAAATGATGATTTAACTTGGGAGGGGGCTGGAACATTTTTTTTTTTTGAGTATTCACTTTTCAAAAAGAGGGGCACTGATTCCAGTAGCTGCACGGAGAAGGGCTGGAATGAAGGGAGCGTATGGAAGGAAGAAGCTGGATGGTGTCCTTATTTTTATTCAGAGAAATGGAACGTTTGAGGAAGATGGTGCAGAGGTGTGAAATTTTTATTTGGAAAAAGAAGTGGGATACGTTGGAGATGTGGTGTCACGGTTAAGGAGGTAGTTTTTCTTTTATAAGCATTTGCAATGTTTAATTTCTTTTGGTAGATGAATGGGTCATAAGTTTTATTTTCTTTAATTTCCTTTGCTTTAAAATATTTTATATCATATTTTGAACTCATTTTCTGTATTTTAGATGTTTCGGATTGATTTTACTATTTCAAGTTGCTGTAATTTCATTTTAATGTATCAGTTTCGTTTTTACTGTCTTAATCTAGCTTTACTATTTTGAATTTTATTTAAAACGCTTTTTTTTTATTTATTCGCAACCAAACCATCAAACCCCCCCACTACGTGTTTGATCTGAGACTGAACCAAAAATTGGTCCTTGAGAGACGACCTAGGAGTCACTTCCTAGTTTATACTGCATTCTTTTATGCACAACTTTTGTTGAGAGGTGCGACCCTCTCATCAAAATGGCACCGTTGCCGAGGACCAATGGTTCGGTCTTAGGTCTTTTTGTTGTGTCAGTGTGTGTTGTGTTTTGTCTTGTGTTGCGTGATGTGTTTTAGGATGTTTAGTTAGTCTTGTTTGGGTTTACTTCTTTTATCGATTTTTGTGGTTTTAGATTTTTATCATTTTTTGTATTTTGTGCATTTAGTTGTTGTTTCTGGAAGTTTCAAATTATGTAAATAATGGTTTTCCCCCATGTTATGTTTCTATATGTTTGGTTTAATCTTTGTTTGAAGTGGAAGTCCAGGTCTGAGACAGGTTTTGCACTACAATAGAGGAGATGACAGATTCTCAAGACTGGATATATGATCTGATCAAGAGTCTTCCCAAATTCCATGGGTTGGCACATGAAGATCCATACAGGCACCTCAAGGAGTTTTGTTTGGTGTGTTTGTCGATGAGGCCTCGTGGTGTTTCAAAGGAGACAGTGTTGATGAAAGTGTTTCCAATGTCCCTTCAAGGTGCAGCAAGAGACTGGTTCCTATACCAGTATCCTTTTGATAGTTGGCAGGAAACACAACAGAGATTCCTCAACAAGTTCTTTCCAGCAACAAAAGTAATCAGCATTAGGAGGGAGATCACTACCATTGAGCAATTTCAAGAAGAAAGCCTGGCAGATTATTGGGAGAGGTTTAACAGGCTCTGCACAGCCTGTCCAAACCACCAAATTTCAGAGCATTTGCTCTTGATTTACTTTTATGAAGGGCTCCTAGACAATGAAAGGATATTAGTGGATGTAGCTGCTGGTGGATCTTTGATGGACAGAACTCCAACAGAGGCAAAGAAGTTGCTTTGCAAGCTGGCGGGTCAAAATCCAAGTGAGGTAGTAAAGGAAAAACCTGAGCAGGTTTACTGTAAACTTGAAATCCCTACTCATGTATCTGAGGTTCAAGTAAATTTTAATGCTTTTGAATTGGTAAAACTTGAACCATTTAAGCCTGTTCTGGATTCTGATATTGATACACATGTGCACACTCATGTTGTGGATTCATTATTCCCTGTAGAGCACATTGACATACCTGATGTTCACTATCCTTGCACTGACCTTGATTTAAATGATAGCCTTGAGGATGCAGCTGGTGACTTGGAGATTGTTAAGAAAATTTTCAATGAGCAAAAACAGGTTTATTCTGAACTTGAGATTCCAAACACTTTACCTGATTTGCTTATGCATTCAAATGCCTTTGACTTGATGCACACTGATTCTATAGGATTCATGACTGATACTGATACAGATTTGATTAACCATTCTAAAATTTTTGATTCAGTATCAGCCATTGAACCCATTGGTCTAAGGGATGTTTTGAATGGACATGATTGCCGTGATGAAATTTTGAATGATAATAGCCTTGAACTGACCTTTGATTCTGTTGATGATGCATATATCAATATTGATTTTGAGGTGGAAACTGTGCAATCTGATAACTCTATAGAGTTAGGACTGAACTTTGATCTGACACAGTTCTCTGAGAACTTTGAATGTGATTGTGAATCTGGTTCTTGCCCGATTTGTATTGAAATTGATTATGTGTTACAGACAGATTCTAAGCGTGTAACAGATGCTATTAATTGTGAGCTTGATGACCATGCTGTAGAATTAAATGAGAATACTACAGGTGCTGACATTAAGGAAATCATGATTAATGAAGGAGAGTGTACTGCTACTTCTTTGACTGAGCCAGAGATCTCCATTCCGGTGTCACACACTGAACAACTGCCAGTGGAAGGAAAGCTACTGATGGAACAGTTTGCTGGGAGAAGAAAGAAGAAACATCTCGTTTTGGATGATATGGCAGTACTGATGGAGTTGTTCCTCCTCAAAACTTGTTTGCTGAATCCTGTGGTGGAAGACATCTCCTTGATAGTCCAAAATTGGCAACTACCACCCTGACCAGGGGAGTTTTCTTTTCTCTTCTCCCCCTTTCCCTACTTTTATTGCACTTGTCCATGATATGTTCAATGTTTTGATTTTCGATCTTATGCTTATGACACATTGAGGACACTGTGTAGTTTAAGTGTGGTCTATTGGGGGAGATTCTGATTTTTCTTCGTTAGTTTTTGTTTTCCGTGTTAAATTTTTTCTTTTCTAGGTAGTTTTGGTTTTGTTTTGTGTACAGTTTTACATGTTTCTCTTGATTTTTGGACTTTGTTTGTGTTGTAGACTCGTCTTTCACTTCACTTGATTGATACTTATTGGTTTGAAATCCCTTGCTTTTCTTTGCTTGGGAAGATGATTATGATGTTTGAGAGGTTGAATTGATTGTGACAATTATCCTGTGTGAGATTTGGGCCACTTGATGTTCTTTCTTGTGTGTGATATGCCTTTTGATTGCTTGCGCATATGCCTTGGCTTGACTCTTGTTGATAATTCTTGATTGATATGCATGTTTGGAAGTGATAAAGGCAGTGTTGTTCTTGAGCCTCTCTAGCCAAATAAGCCTACCTTATTGTGATCCTTTGATAACCCTTTTGAGCCTGTACTTTCCCCATTTCTTTGTTTTGAAGCTCATACACTAGCCCTAAGTGAAAAACCATGTTTAACTTAACTTTAGGGAATTTTGGAGCTTTGAAAGTGTTTTGGGAACAAGTGTGGTCTTCCTGGGGATTCTGATGAATTGGCTAGTTGGTTCCTCTTCTTGTTTTGTTTCGTAAATATGTTGTGTATCTTGTCTCTTTCAGTTGTGTCCTAAACAGAGAGAAAAGAAAAGAGACAAGATGAGAAAAAAATATACAGAAAAATGAGAAAAATTGTGAATAATGGAGTCAAGAAGAGGATGGAATTAGAGGTTATGAGTGTGTTTGAATGTGTTTACACTTGTTCCCCATTGCTCCTCTGTTCCTTATGGTTTGAAGCTTCTTATCCAAATATATCCTCCCTTGTCCTTGGCCCCATTACAACCATGAAAAGACCTTTTGATTTGAACATGCGTATGTGCTTGAGTGTTGATATTAGAGGCTTGCCAAGTCTATTTGTGTTTGTTTTCTTGAGTGCATTGAGTTGACATTGTTTACCCTAGACACTTGAGAGAAACACTGATAGTGCATCTGTGAGGTTTTGTTGTTTTTGATTCACTTCTTGAGCTGATTGATCATTTTGCCATGTCTTGAATTGCTTGGATGATTTCATGAGTATCTGCTTTCTCTGATTGATTCTGTGTTGGATATTGTCTACTTCTTTCTTGGTCCAGATTCCTGGAGAACTGTGTAATTATGTTTTTGTTCCTGTTTTGGAGTCTTTGTGGTCTGTCTGTCGAGTCTGTGTCACCTTCCTGATGTTTGAGTAGTTCCCTGGTTTTCGTTTTGGTTTTGCCTATGAGTGCAAAAGACTAAGTGTGGTCTATTTTGATGAGTCGTTATTTCTTGAATTATATTTAGTTTATTGCACTTATATAAACCAGGGAATTGTGTTTAATTGTTTGTTATTTCCCCGTTTTCCGAATTCTGCTTAATTTGGTCGGAAATTTGTAATTGTGCTAATTTGGATTTTCTGAGCTGATTAAGTGCATTTTTGAAGTGCAGGAAAATTTCGGAAATACATTTTGGGACATCAGGAAGAATGCCAAATAAATTCGAGACTCTCCACACAGACATTTTAGAATTAATTAAATTGTAATTCAGTAATTTAGAATTTCTGTATCAATTCTTATATTTTGGGTCAATTTTTGGTAAATTAGAGTAGACCCAAAAAAAAAATTAGAAGTTAATGACTTGGACCTAGGGTTTTATTTGTGGACCCCATCCCTATTAAAGGGAGGACACACGTCCTTAGAGGTGCGCCCTAGCCGCCACTTGACACGGACCAATTGCTCTTTCATTTTTTGGGACCTTAGTCTTTTTTTTCCGAAACGCTGTTTTTGATAATGAAGGAAGAACAAATATTCTCTTTTTCTTGGAGGATGAAACAGTGATTCATTGTGCCCTTGTTTTATTCTGCTACACTATACACATTATTTTTCTTGGCTTGGAGAAATGATGATTTAACTTGGGAGGGGGCTGGAACATTTTTTTTTTTTGAGTATTCACTTTTCAAAAAGAGGGGCGCTGATTCCAGTAGTTGCACGGAGAAGGGCTGGAATGAAGGGAGCGTATGGAAGGAAGAAGCTGGATGGTGTCCTTATTTTTATTCAGAGAAATGGAACGTTTGAGGAAGATGGTGCAGAGGTGTGAAATTTTTATTTGGAAAAAGAAGTGGGATACGTTGGAGATGTGGTGTCACGGTTAAGGAGGTAGTTTTTCTTTTATAAGCATTTGCAATGTTTAATTTCTTTTGGTAGATGAAAGGGTCATAAGTTTTATTTTCTTTAATTTCCTTTGCTTTAAAATATTTTATATCATATTTTGAACTCATTTTCTGTATTTTAGATGTTTCGGATTGATTTTACTATTTCAAGTTGCTGTAATTTCATTTTAATGTATCAGTTTCGTTTTTACTGTCTTAATCTAGCTTTACTATTTTGAATTTTATTTTAAACGCTTTTTTTTATTTATTCGCAACCAAACCATCAAACCCCCCCACTACGTGTTTGATCTGAGACTGAACCAAAAATTGGTCCTTGAGAGACGACCTAGGAATCACTTCCTAGTTTATACTGCATTCTTTTATGCACAACTTTTGTTGAGAGGTGCGACCCTCTCATCAGGAACTATAAATCTTGGGATGAGTATCTTCCCTATATTGAATTTGCTTATTATAGAGTGGTACATAAAACTACTAAATTATCTCATTTTGAGGTTGTTTATGGGTTTAATCCTTTAACACCTTTAGATTTAATAGTTCTTCCTAGTTCTTTTGACTTTGTTCACAAAAAAGAGGTATCTAAATCTCAATTTGTCAAAGAACTTCATGAGAGGGTTAAAACACAAATCCAATAGCAAACTAAGAGATATGAAAAATATCATAACAAGGGGAGGAAAGAATTAATCCTAAGAGAAGGTGACTTAGTTTGCATTCATCTTAGAAAAGAAAAATTTCATAAACAAAGGAAGTTCAAACTTAGTCCTCGAGGAAATGGTTCATTACGTGTTCTCAAGAAGATCACAATAATACTTATCAATTAGATCTCCATGGGAATATGGAGTACACACCACTTTTAATATAAATGACCTTACTTATTTTGTAGGTAATGATTCTAAGGAGGAACCTTCATATTTGAGGAGAAATCTTTTTCAAGAGGGAGGAGATAACTGAATATGACTAGGTCATGGACCTCTTATGCAAGACCCTAGAAAATGTAGAGCTTATAAATAAGACTTGAATATGTTTTATTATTAGATGTGCATGAGTTCTTAAGGTGTTGTGTGACTCAGTTGGTTAGAGCTCTTTGATTGGCTAAATGATCGTGTGTTCAAGTCTTGACTTGAACATAAACTTTTATGTTATTTATTTATTTTAGTGGTATAAGTGCATCACATATTATTGAATGATTGTTAAATTTGTGATGTCTAATATTTTGAATATGATGTGTTAGCTTGTTGGTAGAGATGATGGTTTATGATTGAATGAATTTGAGTTCAAATCCTAGGAATAAAGGTTTGAGGTGAAACCTTTTTTTTATTTTTATGTATGTTTTTGAATAAGGGCAAACATGTCTTTTAACCTTTTTGTGTTGAGGTGCATAAATTATAAATGGGGGGTGTAGGAACTAAAGGCCTACACTTGAAATAAAATAAGTAGAAAAATAAAATATTTAACTGAAGCAGTTTTGTTTTAAAAACTGGTTGAGATTTTTAGGGAAACATTATCTAAGCAGTTACCGTATAATAGAATTTAATTAAAATGAAAAAGAAAAGGGATTTATTAAAGGAAAAATGAAAAGGGAGGGAGCGTAAAAAGGGAGACACGTAAAGAGTTGAGAGAAAGGGAAATAGAACACCGTAAGACAAAAATTTCTTTAAAGAGGAGAACGATTTTCTTTTAGAAAAAATAACAGAAGCGTGAAAGCCTATTGTTGATTGATTTTTATCGTTAAAACTTTATAATGGACTAAGGTATAGGAAGCTAACCATATTCAAATATTTGTTTATGTAGTTCTTAATTTAATTCTGAAGCCTTGAGATATTTGTTAGAATATTGGTGATTTATTTGGGTGATTTGTGAGATTTGGAAGAGGGAAAGCACTAGGAATTCTATACCATAATTGTTGGTTCAATTTCTTGTTTATGGATAGAATTCTTTTAATGTCTTCAAAAGCGAATTAAATGAAAGTGGGAAAGCATTATGAAATTGGAAAGGTGAGATTGAAAGACTGAATTAATGGTTATGTTTCCTTTTAAATATATTTAGAAATAAATCAAGAAATAGGATTGTTTTAATTAATTACTTCTGATTTGCAATTAATTTCAAATCCTAACAGACCCTAACTAATCCCCAAATGGTAATTTTCCTTTCTCTAAACCAGAAACCTAAATATTGGGAACAGGGTTTGCATTTTGTGGCTAGGGAAGGGGTGTTTTGTGCTCTTCTTTTTTTGGTTTGGCTTGCAAAAATGTTCTTCTTCTCTTCATTTTCTAGTACCACTGCTCTACAGGAAGGGGAAAACATCTTTCTTCTACCTTTGCTCTGGTCTGGGTTAGGGTTTTTTGTAGGGAAAAAGAGACGAGTCCCGACGACTAAAGCTTGACCATTATCTTCGTGGCACAATGATATCACGACAGCAACACCTTTGCGATATGAGGGTTCGTTCTCTGATGTTCTGTTAATCTCATTGACAAGTGCACCAAATCGTTCAAGTAATAAACCGTGGTAATACTAGGTATTGTTTTCCCAAGAGACTCATAATACTAGAAAATTGTGCGATTAACAACTCATCTAGACTCAAGAACAACTCATCATTTAAGAATATGTGCAAAAAGATAAATTCACAAGTAATTACAAGGTTGGACTTTAGTATTGAAGGCACTTGGAAATGGAAAAGACTAGAAATGGTATGAAATGACATTGTTAAAGTTAGTTTTCACCAATGCACTCTTGTGTATAACCAATTTCATCTCCTCTTTATCAATTTACTAAAGTCAATCCACTAAAACACTCTAGCCATAATCCCTTAGGTGAAAGAGCCTAGGTTTTCCTTATCAAACTCCAATCCCTTGGACAATCTAACAAGCAAACCCGCATTAAGAACTAGGATCTAAGACAACATGTGAATCATATCCCATCCCTGGCTCAATGACCCACAAGGACTCTTGTTTCAGTTCAAGATTTCATATCCCATCCCTAGCTCAATGAAACCCCAAAATCAAGTCATGAACGTCCCCATTACATGCAAGCTTTAAGATCGGAAACAAGAATACTAGTAACAGATAGAAAAGACATTTATAAATACGAAACAATCATTCATTACACAAGAGTTCATAGGCTATATCTAACCCTAACAAGATGAATCTGGTTCTCCATTTCCATGGAGAACCCTAAAGCTTACAAACATGGAAGATGGAAGAAGAAGGAGACCCAAAGGAAGAGGAGGAGATGTTCCCACAAGCTCCTCGCGCCCTCCATGAGCTCCAGACGTGAAATTGCGCCTCAAAAGAACCAAAGACCCTTTTTTTCTTTCTGCCTCGTGAGTATATATACTGCCCGAATTCTCGCTTAAGCTAAATTATTCTCGCTTAAGCGAGAATAAACTTCTTGAAGAAGATAGTCATTCTTGCTTAAGCTAAATTATTCTCGCTTAAGCGAAAATGGCTTTTAAATCAATGACTTCTTGGATCACTGAGGCTCTTCAATGTAATGGAGGATCTTCCTAACATCAAAATAGATCAAAAAAAATAAGGGATTAGAGTATTATTTACGTAATGTAGCTCAAAATATAGATAAATACTAAAACTAAATAAAAGAGAGGATTTAAGCAAGTAATAAGCTAAAGAAGAGTTGATTTTGCTACTAAAATGATGCTTAAATAATGGTAAGAATTAGCATTATCACGTTCCCAAAGAGTGAAATTCTTGGTTCAATGTTGTCCTCGTTGTGACGCAATCCAGCGTGAACGATGGTGGATTTGTGGGGTTCTTCGTCACGCAAGAAGTAGTGGCGAGGGAGGCTTTCTTCCTCTTCTTTGTTTTTGATTCAACCTTACTGAGAATCATTTTCTTCTCTTTCTTTATGGTTTTGTTTTGAGAATTTTGATCTCGTGTTTGGGTGTTAGGGTTCCGAGTTGCAATTTTGGGGTTTTCTTTTGCCTTTGTTCTTCACGATTGTGTTTTTTGATGGATACAAATTGGAAATTTTGGGGTTTAGGGTTTTTGAAATTGAGAATTACGGATTTAGGTTTTTAGTTTTCAAATAGGGGTTTTTGTTCTTGTTCCATGCCTTTTTTTTTTTATTTCAGATTGGTGATTTGGGATTCATGTTTATGCATTTTAAGGTTTTATTTGTTCTCTAATTTTGGGGGTGTCGAATTGAAATATGAAATTGAGTTATGTTTCTGGGAATTTCTTGTCTTCTTGATTGTTTTGGGGTTTTTCCTTTTTGCATTTTGATTCGCGATTGGGCTGCATTTTAGGAACTCTTCTCTATTGATTGATGGCACGATTTTGGGGTTTGAGTTTGTTGGCCGAGGGTTGTTCCTTTCCTTACGGCGATGAGAGTTCACAATGGTCACTAGCGACGTGTGATGTGTGTGAGGGTGTGATGAGTGCATATTTATGCCACATTTATGCTTTAAAATTCAAAAATTTATTGAGATTCTTGTGCTTAAATGATTGATTTAAAGTAAACTTGTAACAATTGGATTTATTAGGTTTGAAAATTAAAGAGTCGTAAAAAGTGATTTTTAGCGCATAAATTATTCTTGGATGTTATAATGTTTGTTGATGCAGCTGAAATTAAAGTTTAATTTATTTAAAGCATGGAAACAAGTAGCCTAAATTGCAAAATAGGTCCAAAATCAGATTTTGTTTGGAAAATAATATTCAAATGGGCCAAACATGTAGTCTTTACTACTACACTCTTCTAAATTTCCTCTCTTTTCTAAACTAGGCCCAACAGTCAGATTTTACCCTTACATCTACTAATTTTTTCTCACACACCCCTCCTAACTAGACTGTATCAAATTATGCCACGTGGTAGTCTTCAACTAACAAATCAATCCACTAGGTCCTTCTACGTCATTGTGTTGGAACAATCGGTACCGATATTGCGCAACGAAAATAATAAAACTCAGAGTACGATACGGATTGTTAAAATCAAAGAACTTGTTCGGTCAATTTAAAAAATGGTTCCTTTAATTTTCTCTTAAACTTTTTATCAAACAGTTGATGTGCAGAAAATGTAAAGAGTGTACGGTAGAAAAAATCACACAGTAGATTTTTATCCTAGTTCGAATCAAAAGATTCTACGTCCAGTTGTTAATCACTATAAAGAGTGACTAATGATTTCACTAAAATCAATTTTACAGATTACAAAATAGAGAATGAAATAAGAGTGATAAAACCTTCCTTCGATGAACGAACGAGAAGGAAACTTCCTTCGACAAACGAACCGGAAGCAAGCAGCAAACACTTTCCTTCGACAAACGAATCAGAATAGTGCAGCAGAAAATCTTCCTTCGACAAACGAACCATAAGAAAATAGCTCTGCCAACTTGAAGAGAACCGCTCCGACATTTGACACACAAAGCGCGAGCTTCTCCTATTCACAAGACTTGACAAGAGCAATGAACTAACACTTTGAGAACTTCCTCAGATCACATTGTATTCGCAACTAACTTAGATAAACCCTCTAAGGGTTTTAGACCACTATATATAGCTCATAGGTCTGAATTTAAAAAGACACAATACAACTGCCAGTGATAATCGATTATTGTAAGTAATAATCGATTATTCGAGTCCATTACAAGGTTTTCAAAAAAGTGATAATTGATTATTTCAAGCAATAATTGATTATCTGCGAGAGTAATGGTTTTTCAACAAGGCTCATGATAATCCATTATTACATCACATAATCGATTATATGTGTAGATATCCTAAAGACAGTAAATTTCTAAGTGTTTACATGTTCAAGGTTATTCCTAATACATTTCCAGAATACAAAAGTGCTTTTAAATAAATTACAACTTCATTCTTCAAGTTCTTCTCTTGCGGCATCATCAAAATCCTTATCTATTAAAATATCGATGCACCTCATTGGTAACACATTGATCTTTACACCCATCAGTTATCCAACCACATCTTGCCACCTCGTTACTCGGCCACATCACTTGTCACGCCATCACCATCTTCTACCTCGAAAAATCGTAATTTCGCTCAAGACAAAAACCATAACCAGCTTGTTGTTGCGCCACAATCATGAAACCCTACCCGTTGTCACTACCCAATCATCATCGCCAAACCTTAGCGTCGTCGCCGCCATGAACCCTAGATCTGACCAACTACTTTGTGCCACCGTCATCTCCTCAGCCAACTATCATGGTGTCGCAAAGTCGTCAAACTCATTTGTTACCAATGAGGAGCATTGGTATCTTGAAGCTACTGTGAAATTTTGATGATGATAAAAGCTGAAGAATTGAAGACTCTAAATGCATCTTTTGTTAAACACATTTTGTAGAAACAAATGTATAGGGTAAAATGTAATGATGTAAAAACTCTTAGAAGTTTTCGTATTTAGTGAGTCATTGCACAAATAATCGATTATCAAGAGGAATAATCGATTATCAGTGGCAGTTGGGAGATGTCTTTTCAGTTTTTGACCCTGCACGAAACTAGGCTTATAAATAGAGAGGTCTTCACAACTCTTAGAAAAAACTTTTCAATTGAGAGTATTAGAGCTTTGTGCCTAAGGGAAGCTCTCTGTGAGTGAAAAGGATCTATGCCATTTTGAGAATACAATTTGTCTGAGGAAGTTCTCAGAGTGATAGAGTGCTCTTGCTTGGTCTTGTGAATAGGAGAAGCTCGCGCTTTGTGTGTCAAAGGTCGGAGTAGTTCTCTTCAAGTTGGCAGAGTTGTTGCTTTCGGTTCGTGCGTCGAAGGAAGCTCTTCCGGTTCGTTTTTCGAAGGAAGGTGTTTTCTATTCTTTTCTCATTTCTTTATCTTGTAATCTGTACAACTATATTTTTAGTGAAAAAAGTTAATCACTATTTATAGTGATTAACGACTAGATGTAGAATCTTTTGATTCGAGCCAGGATAAAAATTCTGTGTTGATTTTCTTGATCCCTAAACTCTTAGCACATCAACTGTTCGATAAAAATTTTAACTTGTGTTGTGATCGTTACACGCTTTCCGCTATCTATATTTTATTCCGCTGCGCGACTCTATAACGGTACCAATTGTTTCCTACATCATTAATATCCTCCACGAAAGCACCACCATTGACAACAGCCTCTTCTCAAACCACCACGAAGCAATCGCCAACCACCACCCAACAACCTTTGTGTTGTCGTTAGCATAGAATTGCCACCTAAACCCCCAAAAGAAAACGCAATAAAACACATAAACAAAGGAACCCATAACAACACCGATGTGATTCACGATTTCTTCGCGAGTTCATCCTCCTCCATTGACGCAACCAGAAACGAAAATCATGCCTCCTTGTTCGCGATTCAACCTCCATTTGAAACCCGCACACAGATTTGAAACCCACATCACAAAGAAGAAACCCAGCTTGCACAACAACCATAGAATGCGAACAAAATAGCGTCATCATGAGTTGTCTACCTCATCTCCATCGTGATTTAGGAACCATCACGCCTCAACCAAATCTTCTTCTTTGAGACCTGCAAGAAGAAACTGGAAACACGCAAATCGTGACCATGTGAGAAGTTTAAAGTCGCACCACACCAATTTGAGTCGCAAGGTGGAAGGGAAAAATCGTAAAAGCCCCTTCAATCTGAAACCCTAATTTTGGCCACGTCCATCTAAGTCAAAGCTGGTTAAACAAGTGCCTTTTGGTCGAACTCTAGTCAACTAAAAGGGCTTAATTGCAAATTTTGAAAAAGAAAGAAAGGGATAAAGTGTAAATAAAGGGAATTTGAGGGACTTTTTTATAATTTTGGAAAATTAAGAAGGACATAAATGGAATTTCAGAGACAATTGAGTTGATATTTTTAATTAATTAAATATGTTGAATATTTAGAAGATACAAGATGAAATATCTTATCAACAGAATGATCAAAGTCCAAACTCAATCAAGCCTATATAAAGAGACTTAGGAAAGGCAGAAATTATAACTCATTCATTCATTCAGACTCCTCCATTGGAAGCAATCATCCACCACTCCTCTCACTTTTATTTTACCATGTGTTTCACTCCATTCATGGAAGGCTAAGCTTCTAGAGTTATTCCACTATAATTTCATTATGAATGGTGAGGTTAATTTGAATTAATGTATTTGTTTATTTTGATTATTGATTTGAGTTATTTTTCTTCTATGTCTTTCATATCTCAATCAAGTTACAAGTAATGATTTCTACATCATAAGGTGTTTCAAAACTACATGCATGATGATCATGAGTTCAATGGTTTCTACGGTTGATTGAGAATGTACTTTGATTGGATTTTAGGAACTTTCATATGATTAAACGAGTTTTTGGTACCAATTGAAAATTTACTTTGATTGGTGGTAAGAATTTCAACTACAATTAATTAAGAATTTACTTTGATTAATTAACTTTTAACTTGGTTAGGAAATTTAAGAATACACATGATTAAACAAAATAGGATTTTATTAAGAATATACTTTGGTTGAATTCATTGTGAATAATCTAGAAAGATCATGCATTTGATTGAGAATCTACTTTGGTTGATTGTATGATCTCCATCAAATTTATTAAGAATGTACTTTAATTAATTTGAAACTCGAACAATAATCAATTGAATAATGACCTATGGATAACTGACGATGAATTTATCTTGGAAAAGCAGTGGAATTAGCCTATTTCATTATAATTGTTTGTAAGTTTCCTATTTGTTCTTCAAACATTAACTTCATTAGCATAGTTTCTCCCTTTTATTCTTGAGCATTGCATAACATTTATAAGAGTCAAATATTGAAAAGCAATTTCGTATTCATTGGGAGACGACTTAGGATTAATTTAACCCTATCTACTTTCTTGAATACTACTTGACAATAGTGAAGTTGCCTTGAAAAGTAATGTTAATTTGATAGCTTCAATGACATCGTATCAGCACGATTTTGGGGTGGGTCTGAGTTGGTTGACAGAGGATTGTTCCTTTCCTTACAGCAGTGAGAGTTCATGATGGTCACCGGCGACGTATTCTATGGACTTTGGGTTGGTACAGTGTGAACCTATTAGGCCTCTAGGCCTAGACTTGGACTTTGGTTGGACTTGAATTGCAATGGATGAAACAAAGATAATAATAAGAATAAGATAAGGAAAATTCAAAATAAAATTTATGACTCTAAAATTAAATTAAATTAATTAAAAATTAAATTGGAAATAGAAATTTATTTGGTTTAAAAAGAAAGTAATGAGATTTTAATGATTAATTAAAGTAATAAATGATTTATTACTTTTGGTTTGATATTGAATGATATTTATTTATTTTTTTTGTAATCTATTGTTTGAATGGAACCTACTAGGGGTCCATTGAGTACATTGTATTTTTGAATGAGACTTTAGATAATAATGAATAAATAATGTTAGGCAAGGAATAAGAATATCAGGATAGATAGACGTTTGATTGATGTTGGAACACAAGTGAGTGTTGGGGTACACCTGAGTGTGTGGTTGATGAGCATAAGAGTTGGGGATAGGTCCACTAGTTGTACCTAGTAAATCTTGAGACTATCGATTGTCTGATATGAGATAGCGGCTCCCTTTGGCCTTGTGTGTAAAACGGGGGTGCTCTGGTATTGAGCCTTCTTTGAATGGGGGTGATGGTGTTTGCCTTGTCCCTGGGTGGCAAGAAACATGTTCCTTAACCAGATGGCGGTACTACTCGAGCAAACCTGTCGGAGAGGCTACAAGGGACCTGTAGGGGAGACTACATATTTGTGAGGTAGGGTACAAGAGTGTGACTAATTCTTTTCACTCTGGAGTTTATAGTATTTTGGAGGCTCATGATGTTATTCATGATGAAGGATTCAAGATGAGATTAGTTTTGATGAAGGTACATGTGATGAAGATTTGTAATGATGATGTATTTCGAAATGACGTTGATAAAAGTAACGTGGATGATATAATCATGATATAGTTAATGAGAATGTTGATGATGATCATGGTATAGAAATGATTATGTAAGTAAGGGTAATACTGTAGATGAATGATTCTTATTAAGTTGTGCTTACTTGTCATGTACATGTTATATAGTTATTGATTATGTTATGGTAACTTACCTATATTTGTTTGTGTTTGTTATTGTGTTTGTCTTGCGATATTGTATGATCCTTGATTGTAGGGAGAAGAAGATGTTGCAGATGCTCTAGAAATATGATAGAGATGCGAGAGTGAGGAGCAACTTTGATTTATTTCAAGTTTTTGAGTTATGCATTTTTAAAAATAAAGTAAATGGACTAATTTCATTTCTCAATTATTTATAGTATTTTCAGAAGTTTGTTATTAATTTATATTCTTGGTAAAGTTAGCACTTAGTTTTAATTCCGCAAATTTAAAATGTTGAAACTTTAAAAAAAAGGTGAAAAAGAGCTAGATAAGAAGACAGCCAAGAACATCAAAACCATCAAGCTAAATTGGAAGTTGCTTAGCACAAGTAGAAAGAGACCTAGTGCAAGAAAAATAAGGTTATGTTTTGACTTGCGGATCAAGCAGTGCCAAAAAATAATAATAATTTCACTATTTTATTATATTTTATCATTTTTTTCATAATATAATTCCAAAACAGTTTTTCATAACCTGAAACTAATTATTACTTTGTAAAAGAGTATTCTACTCCATATAATATTTTTAACATATTACTTTCAAAAATCAATCAACAACACTTGTAATATCACTTTCATTTATTATATATTAAATTGAAATTATTATCTTATAGATGTAACATTTAGGGCAATATAATATAATTTCAAACTCCAAGAAATGAAAAGTGTATTCAATCACCTTATTCTTTACTATCATAATATTTTCATTATATCCTCATTAAATAATAATTTCACTAATTTATTATATTTGATTATTTTTTCATATAAATAAAAATTACTATGTTTTCCATATAACTTTTTAAATTATTTACTTCGTAAAATCAATTAACAACAATATATTATATTTATATTTAATGTTGTGATATTAATTTCATTTATTATATTTAAAACTTTTAAATTATTATGATATCACGTATATTTACTACTTAATTATTTTAATATAACAGTTACAATAATATAACATAATTTTCATTATATGCCATTACATAATAATTTTACTATTTTACAATTTTATATACAAAATAAAAATAATCATTAAAACTTTTCCTTTTATTTAAATTACCTTATTAACAATTAAAACGAGAAAATATACTGGTACGTTTGAAATATATAATCAATATATATTTTAAAAATATTTGTTCTTAAATAATTATTTGTTTTAAATATTGTTAACGAAATATTATATCATAATTTAAATTATATATATATATATATATATATAAACAAATCATTTATAGAATTTTAACTACGAAAAATAGATATTTATTTTATATAATATAAAAGATAACGATGTAACAATGAAAGCTTTAACGACCTTTTATGAGGATTTTGAATGACCTTCCATATTCTTTCATAAGAGTAACCTCCAAATTATTACTACATTCGAAAGCCAAACATTTGCAGTTTGATAAGTACCCATGAATTCTAATTCCAATTATTAAAAGAAAAATTAATAGACCTTAAAAAATTTAAGAAAGTAGTTTCCTGATGAATATGATTAATAATGAATTTTGTTTCCTGTCAACTAATTTGATTATAATGTTATTTATAAAAAGCAATCACATTAATATTAATATTTGGTGTATGATAAAAGTTTTTTATGTCACTTGAAAATAAGACATTATCGACAAATATGAAACAGTTAAGAATGTAATTTTCCAAAATTAACATTTAAACAACAATATAACATGATAAATATATTTTATTATCTAATTTAATAATGTAACTACGCGTTTACTAGTTTATAAAAACTGTAAACAATGAGTTTTTTATCCTTACAACGATGTTAGGAATATGTATTACATATCCAGAACAAAATATAAATTCACTCAAATATTGAATTATGTAGTTTAAATTTCCGCATCTACCAAAAAGTCAATGCTTTTGACTTGCACACGCAACATACATTTTTCTCATATAACCATCTCTTTATACTCTTTGCATAGTATTCATGTTCGCATTGAAGAATTCCAATCTCCTCTTTATTCTTATATTCATCTTATGAAATCATGCACAGACATTCCAATTAGTATGAGATAAAGTTAAACATATTTTTTATATATCAAATTTTAATTAATAATCCCAATCTAATACATAAAAAAGACAAATAAACTAGTACCCTATAAAATATAAAATATACATGTTACTATATTTCATACTTGACATATTATGCAAATTCCCCATCCTCCAAGTTTTCAGGTGGTAGACAACTTTTTGTCTGCATTTGTCTTGCAATAATGTTTTCTGACAAACCCCTTTCCGAGTTGTCATTGATCCATTCACTTAACTCAAGCTCCTATTGTCCAATTTTAAACAGTTAGCAATATAAAGTTTTTCATAGTCACTAAGGTTTTAGTATTCATAGAAAAAACTCATAATACTATACATATATAGTATACTTGCCTCATATGACATGCCATTAATGTCCAAGCACATATCACTCTAAGGGTCACCTAATGAAGGAGATTATTGCACATTATAAAATGTCTCGTATGACATGTCATCAATGTCCATGATCATATACGAAGGAAATTTCTGCAGAAGAAACTAGAATAATACGTGAGAAAGAAAGTAGGCTTTTAAGTACAAAGAATTACCAAAAGTAAAAAGAATGACATATTACACGAAACGTAGGAGGATGAAGATTATGCATATTGTCTCTATTAGGTGCATTTTGTATGGGCATTAAAGAACTTCTTGAATGATTTGTCGTTTCCGAAACTCCATATGGAGAAATAGTTACGTGGGAATGAAAGTTGGAGTGACCCCTGATCTCTTGCATACTATGTTGCCGATGGAGAAATTTGTGGTGATGCCTTCTTCTTTGGAGTCCCATTCTTGTATTCTCTTCTAATGAGGTTACATTAACACTATGAAGTGGAGCTATAGAAAATGATCAACAGTCAAAATACCAAATCAAGAATTTAATGAAAATAACATAAAATTGGAGGACTCATTAATCAAAACTGGTAAAGTAATGTTGATATACATGAATACTTTATAAAAAATCCAAAACAGAACAAGTAGAGAAAGAAAGGCAGACATTTTACCTTGTACATCGAAGATTGGAAGATTTTGATACAAAACCAAAGCCAAATAATTACCCCGAATGAAATGGTTAGATTGACGTTGAAGTCTTTGGTGTTGTGTGATTCCATACACCATTCCGTTTTCATCAACATCTATTAAGTAATTAGAATTAGTCGTCATTCCTCTTAATGTGTGTATATTAGGTTGAGACATGTTTCAAACCAAACCGAATATGTGATTAAGAAATTCATGTTGAATGTAGAGAAATGTTTTTTATGACACTGGATGAAATTTGTAAGAAATGAGTAAATTGTCAATTTATGATAAACCCTATATTTATAAAGATGATAATTTAATTTTGAAAATTTAATTCTAAATATTCAATTTACGTAATCTTGATACTATTAGCTATTATTTCTAATGTGTTTATGTATAATAATTTTCATAAATCTCCAAATTTTTAGTATTCAAGTTCTATTCTAATTTCTAAATCTTATTGGTAGAGCTTTTTATTAAGAAATGAATTTTAAGTCTAAATCAATCTTATAAAACTAGTTTTGAAAAATGAGACATCCGCTTATATATTTTAAATTGATTGTATCACTAGTCAATGTGAGACCTTTAACACACCCCTCAAGTGGAGGTATATACATCTCGAATGTGAGACTACATTAATGGGTGATATTGAATATAACCTCACCCTACAAGCCGATTTTGTGAGGTTGAGTTAGGCTTAAAAACCCACTTTCTAACAGGTGATACGATAGCATCCTGATAACGTGTGGAAATATAAGTATAAACAAACAACAAATATTTTGATAGCGAGTCAAACAATAAGTCAAAGAAACAACAAATCTTATTAGGATGGACTCAAACTCCTAGCTTTGATACCATATTATAAGTCTAACTCAACCTCATAAAATTTACTTGTAAGGTGAAATTTACTCATTTATATACTCTAAACTAACTTCATCACTAGTTAATGTGAGACTTTAATACATTTTCTCATACCAAAGTATATACCTCTTGTGGTTCAATAGCAGTCTGATAACATGTGGCAAAATAAGCCCAAACAAACAACAAATTTCTGGATAACAAGTCACACAATAAACCTAAAAAATAATAAATTTTATTAAGATAGACTCAAACTCCTAACTTTGATACTACGTCAAGAAGTTATTTTAAGCAGAACTCAAACTTACAAAACTGACTTGTAATTTGAGGTTTATCACTAGTTAATGTAAGACTTCTAATATTTTTCTTTTAATTGGTTCGCGTTTTTTCATAATTATGAAGTATATTTTGTGTTTCCACATGTTTTAAGCTTTACCTTTCTTTCATTGAGAATTAAAATAATGTTAATTAATTATAAAATATATATATATATATATATATATATATTTCTTTTTTTGTTTGATTTTATTCTTTATAGATAAGATTAGATTAAAAGGATTGGATTTAAGGATAAGCTAGTATGTATCTAAGGTGATGAAGTAACATTCGATTCTTGGAATGACAACGTGGTTCTTAGAAAAACAAATGAGTTATGTAATTCCTAATCCAGGGTTTTTCTTTAATATAAATTCTTATGTCATGTTATAATTTTGGTTTTATCATTTACGAAGTCCCTATTTTCGCGTGGAATTTCAATTTAGTCCCGTTGTTTATGAAAATCTCAATTGGGTCCCGAATTTATGAAAATTGCAACAGATCCTTTCCGTTAAATTGTCTCCAACGGCGTTAGTGTGTGTTTGACGTGGCACGCTGTAGTCAATTTCTTAACTGAAGACGTGGCATGAGTTTTTTAATTGACGTGGATTAATGATGTGCACACCGTCACCTTCCTCACGGCATATCCGTGCCCATTAAGCACACTCATCAGAACCCTATAGTTCCTAACATTTGTAGACGGGGTTCTAGACGACGGAGTAGACGCAATAAGCATGCTCCTTGAAGGTGCAGACGCTGGTGGGGCAGTCGAGGGTCCAGAGCTTGACAGTGTCATCCCAGGAGGAGGAGAGGAAAGAGTCGCGACGGATAGGGTTGTAGTCGGCGGAGTGGACCTCGCGGGTGTGTTCCGAGAAGGAGCGGATCGGGTTGGAAGTGGGGGGTAGGACCAGGTCGTAGAGCTTCACGGAACCGTCGGCCACGGCGACGATGATGATGGAGTCATGTGATTCCGACCAAGCTACATCGTAGACACCATCAGCGGTGTCGTTGGAGGCAAGCTCCGCGATGGGGAGGGAGGGGTCTGGGGATAGGATGATGATGTGGAGGCGGCCGTTGCCGAGGATACCAAAGTTCTGGGCGGTGGCAACGGCGAGGCGGTTCTCATAGAAGGGGCTAAACTTGACGGAGTAGCCGTTGAAGGGGGTTTTGAAAACCGACGAAGCAAACAGTTCCTAAGGCAATTGTTGATGGTTCTGTTGTTTTGGGAAATCCTGTTGCACCCCTAATGAATGGTGACATTTATACAGATATCAGCACTGAAAATGCCATGCTTCAGGGACCTCGGTACAATAGTTGTTTTCATTTTATTGGGTAAAGTATCTTCCTTGACTAAGCCTGATTCTGCAGGTTCAAATAACATTAATCAGTTCGGTCTGCCTAGGGAAGAAAACAAAATTGGATTGATGTGTGGAGGGGTCTGTGTTTAAATGGAGCAAGACGTGAGAGAAGTACTGGGAATAGGTTTGGCTTTCATAGAGAAAAAGAAATTTAATTAGAAAGAAGGAGAGTAAGAGAGAGGTGCAAGGCCGTAAGTGTGTTAGAATGCTAAAATTCTTTGTTGAGAAGAAAAATAAGAAATGATTGTTTAGTATTGGGTGGGGCCCATGTGTAAGGTAAAGTAATTTAGGTTTTAGAAGGGTAGGGTACTAGGTTGCAATAGAAAAAAGTTGGAATAATAATATCCACAAGCTGCCCTACTTCAGTCAGTCACGTTAGTTAAGAAACTGACTACTGTGTGCCACGTCAAACACACACTAACGCCGTTGGAGACAATTTAACGAAAAGGATCCAATTGTTGTAGTTTTCATAAATTTGGGACCCAATTGAGATTTTCATAAACAACGGGACTAAATTGAGATTCCACGCGAAAATAGGGACTTCGTGAATGATTAAACCTATAATTTTTGTAACATCTAAGAATGTGTGAAAGTTTGCACGTGAATTCCTAGACTTTAAAAATAAACGAATTTTTTGTTTTAACCTATTTTTTTAAGGCTTTGTTCACTTGAGGGTGTTTGGAGGAGATGATTTGGAGGAGAGTGATTGAATGAATTTGAGAGGATTTGAGGGTAAATTTTTTGTTGTTTATTTGAGTAGATTTGGAGGTAATTGAGAGTGTATTTGGAAGTAAAGTTTGTGAGAATCAGTGTAGGATTTGATTGATGTGACAGATAAAAAAAATTGTTTAGTTGGTAAAAATTGAAGATTATCAAAATACTCCTAGTTATTAAAGTAATATAAAATGATAATTGTTAATGTTATATTTAATTGTAAAAATGTTTATAAAGAGTAAAAAAGTTTATAAAAAGTAAAAAATTAAGATTAATTATTAAAATTAATTTTATAATTATTAAAATTAATTTTAATATAGTACAAAAATTTTATTTTAATAAAATAAATTTATTTTTATTTGTAATATTTTTGTAATATTACTTATTATTATGATTTTATTTGTTAAATTAAGTATTTTTAAAGAAAGAAGTAATTAAAAAAAGTTAGTAAATTACATTAGATAAAAAAAAAGTGTTAGCCTTTTATTTTGATACACTACCGACTTAACACCCTCAAGCCCCGTAAGGATTCATTTGATACACAATAAATGTGAACATTCACAATTACTATAAATAATTTTCACAAAAGTCAAGGTAAAGGTGGGTATGTTAAGAATGGATTATTTACAAGTTGTTTGAACTAAGATTCTAACAAATATATAACCGTTTTTGTTATTTATATGAATTAAACACGTACAAGGGAGTATACAACTCACCCCTACCGAAAGACTCCTTTGAGAGCTTATGAAAATGATAGTTCTATTGATTAAATTGCTTTAATTAGTTAGTTAGGGGTCAATTAGTGAGTTACTCAAATAAGAGAACTTTTACAATTCAGCTTAAGTATAAACTATGTTGATCTCATAGAAGAAGCTTAGCTTCTTTTCTTAAAAGTAACAAAAACGCAACACACACACTAGTACAGTCAGGGGAAACGACAGCGGTTATTTTTGTCTATAGGCAGCGGTTTCTGAACCGAGGCATATTCAGGCGAGGTAAAAAGTCTAATACTTTTGGTCTCGGTTGTGAACCGAGGCATAAAGTCCCACTCTACTGCCTCGGTTCAGGTCTAACCGAAGCATTAAAGTTTTAGGTTTTTTTAATTTATTTTTTTCGTAGGACATTCTGCCTCGGTTCCCTTTAACCGAGAAATAAAGTCACACTCTACTGCCTTGGTTCAGGCTACAACCGAGGCAGTAGATTCTTTTTTTTTGTTCTCTTTCGCGACACATTCTGCTTCGGGTTTGACCATAACCGAGGCCGTAAGTGGTCTTTCGACTTCAATTTTTACCAGAACCGAGGCATATAAGTACGTTTTTTTTTTAAAAATGATGTTTGTTTCTGCAACATTCCCAACCACAGAAATAGACCTGCATATATTTTTATAACCAGAACAGTCTAGAATATTGCAGAAACGTATATTTTAAATGAAATTTATATTAAAACATAAATATATTGAATGGAATCATAAATCAAATTCTTAGAAGCATAAATCAATCCAATGTAATCATAAATCAAGTTTCAAGCATAAATCAATGCAATGTACATGTTGAATTTATAGTAATGTAGAAAAGCATAAAACAACTTAAAAACATAAACTTAGAACTTAGTATATCCTAATATCTACTACATACTATTATATAAATAAATTACATATTTAGCAAGTGTTTTCCTCACAAGTTGAATTGACTTCTCTGGAATTGAAGCAGTCCTATTAAATCTCTGCATAAAGCACAATGATTTCAATTAGTGTATATGAAATCCAAATATAGAGAACATAAAATTCAAACCTAAGTATTATCGTTTCCCATCCACTGGTGTAATGTGCACGAATGATGGTCATCATCCAAAACATAACGTAGTAACCACATTCATATGACCCCATTTGTCTATTACACTACAATATATCATCATAATTATAAAATGTTAAGTAACATCATTTGAATGGAACCAAATGTAACAAAGTATGGACTAAAATACCAAACCTTAAGGGAAACCCATGCAAGCTTTTTAGCTGTAGCAGTAGATCTCCCAGATAACATCATATGTGTTGCAAGGGAACTATTAAAACAAATTCCTTTAGCATACATTTATATAAAAAAAAGACCACACATTGAGATTCTTACCAATCTACTACATGTCTAAGAGGGCTCGGAGGAGACTTATGCAATGAACAAAACCAGACATCCGTATTCTCCGGTATGGAGATCACAAGTAGCTGCCAATGACAACTGAAATTGGTAATAACTTATGAATGATATACCAAAATTAATAAATGAATGTGTTGAAGTTAACAAACTTCACTTACCCATGTATATAAGGGAGAAAATATATCTCCTTCCCCATTCCAAAGCAGGTGGTGATGTATGTCTGGATATCATCAAATTTATTTCTTTCATGAGTCATAGAGGGGTCAATGAACCCATATATATCGTTGAACCCCTTCTTGTTACTAACATCAAACAAATACCTAAAATGAAGAAATAATATGATATAAATAAGTTGATAAAATAAGTTTTCATAAACTTACATCATCCACAGCTGAATGAGTGTAATATTAATTTCTTCTCTCCCCTACGCAAGCTCCCTAACATCTTGATGATGCAAGTACAATGAGATCTGAGCTTCTCTTCCAAATGTAGTAGAATCTCAGTGTACATTCATCGGCACATCTGAAATGATTTTAGCAAGCTCGTCTAATGCACCAAGAGGTCATCCTCAGATAAATGATTCTTCTTCGGTCTAGGACTTTCCTCTTGACCTATCTGCTGTTAAATGGGAAAAATGGTTATGTTATAACGTCAATTAAAAGTAAATATTAAAATTGAGAAGTATATAGTACGAGTGTTTACCGGGGGATTAGATACATGACCAACCAAATGTCTAGGCCAGGCGACAAAGGACCTAAATGCTTCTTCCACAGTGAAGAACTCATCTGTAGGCACAGGAAGAACGGCATCCACTATGACAACTTCATCTACCGTGACCTTGACCTCATCTTCTGCAAGCTGTACACCATGCACTACAGTGGCTGTCTCATAAACTGTACCACGAGCCACTAGCATGGTCCTAGTATCAGAGAGAATATATAACTCACATGGACGAGTGTCATCCATGTCGTCCCCTGGGGCACCGGCAGCTGAGCAACTTCCTTTACCGCTTCTACCTGTCAAATTAAATGTTAGTTTATGCAAAAAGTAAATTAGTAACCAAAAATAAATAACCTTACCTGTAGGGGGCACAACATGTTCCGCTACAGGAGATGGTGGAGGATGATTGTCATAATCCTCATAATGCTGCTGGAACTGACGCGCAACCATTTCAACAACTTCATCATACAACTCTGCTCGAACCTTCTTTGTGATCTCCAACGTCATCTCTTTTCTTATTTCCTCCTTCATCTTTTCGTATGAATATGGACGCGAGGAAGACCCAAAAAACTGTCGTATGCCTATGCCAGTCCCAGCAGCACGCACCCGTCCTGGGTGCTCAGGTCGTCCAATAGCTGTGGCAAGAATATCTTGACGACCTTCTTGTGTGAATTGACCTTGGGACCTCTGCTCAACCAAGGAGTCCTGTCACATAACAAAAGTTCAAAATCATTTGAAATATCTATGTAAGATATATAACAAAATTAATGTAATATAATAAGAAATGACATCTTACAATTCTTTCATATATTTCTCTGGCAGACTCGGAAGTGTAGGAGTCTGATGGTCTCATACGGGCTAACTTCCACTTGTCGTGCCGAGATGGTGGTGAAGGAGGAGGAAGAAGGTCACCACCCTCAGAAAGTGGAAGTCTACTATCTGACTTCTGCATCATTATTTTCTCTTCAAGCTTCCTATATCCACCACGAGACAGTAGGTGTGGATTTTTATTCTGAGCGCTTATTCCCTGTGCTTTTGACCTTTTTTCCTGTGACAAAATTAAACAATTGTCATGGTAGAGAATTATGAAGGATAAATTGAATGATTTTACTGCACTTACCTGCCACGCCTTAGATGAACAAAGCTCTACAAATTGACGCCATGGTTCTTCGTCAATTGCTGAATATTTGGAACATGGATTTTCATCACTTTTTGGTCCAAATTTATATCTAGACGTCAATTTTGTCTTAAACCCTCGAAATCTTTCTGCAATTGCAGATAAACACCTATTCCTTAAGCTCTCGACGTTTGGCATATCAAATGTTATCTGCAACAAAGAAAGTAATAACCTTATTACAATACAGATTTATCAATATAATGAATATAGAATTTGGAGCAATATTGCTTAACTTACTAATAGAGCTTGCCAGATGAGATTCCGATCAGCCTCAGAAACATGGTCAAAGGATGGAGTAAGTATAGAGATACGATCACGTGCTAATACCCCAAGGCAAGACCTAAATACATCTGCATTTGGGCCAGATGCAACTCCAATGACCATGTCAATAATGACACGTGTCCTCTCACCTGCATTTCTTCTAAGTATAAGTTGTTGTAACCTCGTTGCTCTTCTCGTCCGTCTAGAAGTGGTGGGGACTTCATCACCTGACGAATGAGGTGACTCAGCCATATATCTGTCACAATAAATAAGATGAAATATAAATAAAACACTTATAAAATAACATATATTATTTAACAAAAGCCATAAATATTTACACAAACATGAAATTCATACATAATCATATGGATTGGTCATATATATATATATATATATTCCCTCATTGTGATCTTCTCATATTGCTTGTATATAATCAATTAGAGGGTCGTCATCCAAATTTATTGTCGTTTTAAATGGATGGTTGTCAGCGATATGAATATTACTTAGATTCTCTTCTTTATCTTCAATTTTCCTTTTTCCTTGGAGAGCAACATACCAATGGTCAGATGCAGGATCTTTGACATAAAAAACCTGACTTGCTTGATATGCCATGATGAACGGTTCGTCTCTATAACCAACCTTTCGAAAATCAACAAGTGTCATACCAGATTCATCTATTTTGACACCACTCTTATTGTCTACCCACTTACATTTGAAGAGTGCAACGGAAAACTTAGTGTAATCAACTTCAAATATCTCTTCAATTCTACCATAGTATCTCATGGATCCAACTATAGGATTTTGATCTTTGGATGTGGAAAACTGTAGCGACTCAGCTTCTAGACTGACGCCACTATTTTGTACTGTGCTTTTATCATCCAAAGTTTTCGTATAGAATGTGCAATTATTAATTTCGTATCCTGTACAACATACAACATCAAACTTCAAGCCATTTGCTAACCACAACAAAGTCTCAGAGGACCGTGATTCTTTCGAAACTTCATATTTGAACCAGGACAAGAATGTTCTGTTATGCTCCACCAACTGCCATTTCTCTAATTATCGTGGATACTTGTCCCTTACAACGACTTTGTGAGCTTCCAAAAATGGGATCACTTCATCTGTGTTGTTTAATATGTATAGATGTGCTTGCATCAATTCTTCACGACTTTTCGTCACCACATTCACACCTTGGATGCTTTTACTTGTAGAATATATACTCAACCATGATGTCCGAGGGACTCCTATCGGATTTGCTTTAGTCATATACGCAGAGCAAAACTCAATACTTTCTTCAGCAATATATCTTTCAATCATCGAACCTTGTGGACGATATTGATTTTTGACGTACCCTTTCAAAATCTTCATATAACGCTCAATACGGTACATCCATCTTAAGTATATTGGTCCACACAACTTTATTTCTCTGACCAAATGAACAAGTAAATGCACATGATGTCAAAAAGGGATGGAGGGAAAAACATTTCTAGTTGACACAAGATGATGAAAATTTCGCTTTGAAGTTCATCTAACTTTGTAGGATCGATGACTTTACTACAAATTGACGAGAAAAATGAGCACAATCGAGTTATGGTCAGCCTAACTTTTTTGGGCAAAATTCCATGAATTGCCACTGGTAACAACTGTTGCATTAAGACGTGGCAATCGTGAGACTTCAGTCCAACAAGCTTTAAGTCCTGCATTGACACTAAGCTCTTGATATTTGAAGAGTATCCTTGTGGTACCTTGATACTCTTTAAACAAAGACAAAAACTTATCTTCTCTTGTTTGGACATTGTGTAACATGCAGGGGGCAAATAAGTACGTTTACCAATCTCTCTTGGTGCCAATTCTTCTCGGATCTTCATGTCAACCAAATCCAAACGCGCATTCACTCCATCTTTTGTTTTTCCCTGGATGTTTAGTAGTGTACCAATCAAGCTATCATAGACATTTTTCTCAACATGCATGACATCTATGCAATGTCTAACATCTAACTTTGACCAATATGGAAGATCAAAGAATATTGATTTCTTCTTCCAAGGGGTCGTTACAGAAGACTTCTTCGACGTTTTCCCAAATATATGATGTACTCTATTAACTTTCTTAGCAACTTCAAGTCCAGTAAGTGGAATGGGTGCATTGTCTTTCTCTTGTTCTCCATTGAATGCTTTCTTTAACCTTCGATATGGATGATTAGATTGTAAAAATCGCCAATGACGCATATACACTGTCTTCCTTCCGTGTTTTAATTGTTGAGCTGCAGTGTTTTCTTCACATATAGGACATGCTTTATGACCTTTAACACTGTACCCCAACAAATTACCGTAAGTTGGGAAGTCATTAATGGTGCAAAATAACATGGCATGCATCATGAAAGTTTCTGAAGCAAAGACATCAAATATTTCAACCCCATCAACCCACAACAACTTCAGGTCTTCAACTAGTGGCCTTAGATAAACATCGATGTCATTTCCAGGCTACTTTGGACCAGATATCAACATTGACAACATCATGTACTTTCTTTTCATGTATAATCCAGGAGATAAGTTGTAAATTATCAGTATAACGGACCAACAACTGTGATTGGTACTTAAATTACCAAATGGATTCATTCCATTAGTAGCTAAGCCAAACCGTAGATTTCTACATTCTTCACCAAATTGGGGGAATTCTTGATCAATAATTTTCCATTGCTTTGAATCAGCTAGATGACGAAGCAACCCATCAGGTGTTCTTTCATCTGCATGCCATCTTAGGTTTTTAGCGTCTTTGGGATTCGCGAACAAACGCTTAAGTCTGGCAACTAGTGGAAGGTACCAAACTACTTTCAAAGCAAAACCATTCTTTTCTGTGTGACCACCATCTTCACCGTTGTTTATTGACTTGTATCGTGATAACCCACATTTTGGACACTTTATCAAAACTTCATTCTCATTCCTATATAATATGCAATCATTCGAACATGCATGTATCCGTTTATATTCCATACCCATCGGACAAAGAATTTTTTTTGCATCATAATTACGATTGGGTAACGTATTTCCATCTGGCAGCATTTCATTCAACAACGACAACAATTCTATAAAACTCTTATCACTCCATCCGTTGCTCGCCTTTAAATTCATGAGCCTTAACACCGCTGACAATCGTGTGAACTTAGTTGAACCTGCATACAAAGGAGTCTCCGCATCAGTGGACATTGTTTCATACACATGCGCTTGGGCAAAAGCTTCTACGCCAACATCGCGGATCATGTCCTCTAAGTTGTCTTCTTCGGCTTGATCTTCTATATCCATTGTGGAATCATAAACATTTTCAGTTGGAGAGACAGTTGGAAAGTCTGTTAATTCGTCGTGCCATATCCATGTTGTATAACTTCGTATGAAACCATCACAGATAAGATGTTCCCTAATATCAGTTGCGTTCAACTTCCTCCCATTTAAACAGTTCACACAGGGACATCTGAACTTGACTTCATCATCACCACTTGTACTCGCATTACGTTGCGCAAACTCTATAAATTCTTCTACCCCTCTCTCGTACTCAGTGTTGATGCGTGGTAAATTAATCCACCCTCTATCCGTACGCATGTTTACTGAAATTGTTTACACAATTTCAATAATCTTGAATGATCACTTTGATCATGTTTGTATTCAAGGTGTGACCATATCCCATTCAAGAAGATTCACTTTTTTTAGTTTATTAAACATATCAATTTTAAACAACATATCTTAATCTTCACGAAATTTTGCCAGCATTTCGCATTGGTCTTCAAGTTACACGAAATGAAAGTGATTATAAATCACAATCAAATATGCACCCGAAGATCAATACAAAACACAACGACAAATTTTCGTGAAATTTAAGACATGTATATTAAAATTGATATGTCATAATAAACTATGAAAAAGTTATTACTCTTCTTAAACTGTCCAACCGGACAATTCAAGATTCAATACTTGTAAATTATTATTACCATCTCCTCTATTTTCATTTCTAAAAAGTATGTTTGTTAAAAAAATATGGAGATAGTAAATAATTTTTGTAGTGAATCTTAAACGGGAAACTAAGGCTAATTCACAGTTACAAACAATATATTCAAGCATATCATAAGATTTGAAGAATATATATCCTTATTAAATCAAGTTTATCAAGAATAAATTTTTCTACACTAGCAATAATAATCTACACATTAAAATAACCCTCATATTCATCTCATACCACACGTAAAACATTTTCTATTTTTCCTTGGTTTTGATTACTTGATCACAAGCAATTAATTAATTTGGTTAATTAATTAGTACTATTTTTCATGCCAAAGTTTCTATATCAATACCACAAATTACACAAGCAATGAAGATGGAGAAAGTTTTAGGATCAATTACCTGGGAGCGTGGCAGCAAGTTGGCGAGAATGAAATCGGCGATTGAAATGGAAGCACAGGCAGACGCAACCACCAAAGCACCGACACCGGCGACGGAGAAGGAAGCACAGGCACACGCAACCACCAAAGCCGAGGCAGACGCAAAGCGGAGGCACACGCGACCACACCGGAGACGACGACGATAAACGGTGGAAACGCCGAGAGGAGGAGACGAGAGGCCGTGGGAGCAAACGCGGAAGCAGTGTTTTGTTTCTGTAGCAGCGCTGAGAAGAAGATGAGCGAAGGCGGTTCCGTTCGCGGAAGAAATTTAAATATATATGCCTCGGTTCGTCACTTAACCGGTGCATAAACGTAATACCACCTTGGTTCAAAACAAACCGGTGCCTAAACAGAAGCTTACTGCCTCGATTTTTTACACAACCGAGGCATAAACACGTTACGACCTTGGTTTAGAATCAACCGGTGCATAAACGGAAGCTGAAACGTCTGAAATTTCAGAGGTTGGCAGAGCTTTTTTAGGTTAGCAGGTCTGCAGCAGAGTGATATACCTCGGTTCTTCCAGGAACCGATTTCGATTGTGAGCTTTACGCTTCGGTTCGTTCAGAACCGAGTTAGTAGCGCGTTGCAGGTGCTGCCAGGTCTGCTGTAGACACATATGCCTCGGTTCTGCTTAGAACCGAGTTCGTATACAGCTTTAGGCAGCGGGTGTTAGAGCAACCGAGGCATATAGGGTAGCTTTATTTACGGTTCTGCCAACCGCGTTTTTATACGCTTCGGTTGTGGTGAAACCGATGCGTATGGGGCGCTTTCAAATCCCATTTTTTTACTAGTGACACTTTGTGCAAGCTCTTCGGTCACGGCACTGGCACCCGATAACCGTTCGGCAGCAAAATCAAGCAGAGTGGAAACTCTTCTAGCCTGGGACAATGCCTCTCCATGTAGTAGTTCATCTCCCTGCTCAGCTGGCTGTTCAGCCTCGGATCCTCGCACGACATGTAATCAGCAGTATCGGCGGGGCACGCCTCCCGCCCAACTTTCTCGACCGCCTCCACTAGCTGGTGGCGGTGACGGGACTCTGCACTAGAGAGGAGCAGCGTCTAGCAGCCAGAGGCGAGCGAATCGCCCAACGGGTTAGCTTGCTGCCATTAAAACGAAATCGTTCAACTCCCTCTGTCTTGTATGGGGCTGCTGCTGCATGTGCACGTTCATGGACATGATCTCCTGCACAACGATGCCAACAACCTTCCAAACGCATTAGTCATAACGAATGCAACTTTGGGAACTGAATATCGCACCTAGGAATCGAGTACACAGTGGAACCGAATACAACTTGTGCAGCATTCTTCAAATCCCATAAGAGCTGGAACCGAATACAGCACGCAATGGAACCAAATACGCGTTGTGTGAAATTTCTTGAGAGTAGTGGAACCAGATATGCTTGAGATGAAATCGAATACAAAGATGTGGATTTTCTTCTCACCACTCGAACCCAATCCCCATTTGTGGAATCAAATGCACAACCCTGAAGAACATCAAACTCTTCTTCAACTGCTGCTTGAAGCTTTCTTCATCTTCATCCATCAACCTCCTCAACATGAAGCTTCTTCTTCGTCATCAACAACTCCGTTCTTCATCATCAACAACCTCGTTCTTCGTCTTCATCTCAAGCACATCCCTCCAACTTGCAACAACCACATCCAAATCACAAAAATAGATTACCTTCATGAACTCCCTTGCTGCTCTCACTCTCAACCAAGCGTGCAAAAGCAACAAATGCATTGCCAGCGAACCTGCAAAGTTACTCCTCACATGGCCACAATAACTTTGTTTAGTCGTGACAACACAGTGTGTGGTATTTTACAAATATTAGAGGACACATATGTCATTTGAACGTATATCAATGCAAATCTCTTCAAAATAGCGGGATGATTAAAGCAATCTCATCTTGCAAATCAAAGCATTTTTTTCTTCGCAATAACTGAACAACAAATATCTCAGGAAATCATCGCTCGCTTTTCCTTACTTTCCCTTAAAAGCGAACACAGTATAAATGTTTGGGGCTTAACTTTTTTGGGTTCGATGAATAATATTCTAAGAGTGTTTCATCCTACACCTCCAACATCTTATCCTGCACCTCCAAAAATTTCATTTTTAACCTTCTAACATTTCATTCTTATCTACACCTCCAACTTTTTCAAAAATTTCATTTTTAACTTCAAAAAATATCTTTTCATTTTCTTCTTTTTCTTCTAAAAACACTCTACACCACCTTAATAATAATTAAATTTAAAATTCAAATATTATTTAATATAATTTTATATTTTAATAATTATTAAAATATGATTTATATTATAATATTAGTTATATTAAAAGTATAAAAATAAAATAATTAAAATAAAAATAATAAGAATAAATAAAAAATTATATTAAATAAAATATTTAATATATTTAATTATATTAAAATACTAAAATAAATTAAATAATTATTACAATTTAAATAAAAGACAAAATTTTAAAAATAATTATTTATTTAAAATCAAATAAAATTACATTAAAAAAATATTTAAATACATTTAAATTATATTAGAATATTAAATTAAATTAAATAATTATTAAAATTTAAATAAAAAATAAATTTCTAAAAACAATTGTTCATCGGATATGGATATCCGTAACATTACTTATCGGATATGTATATCCGATTAAAAAAAATTTTCAAAATTTTGTTTTTTCTAACTTAATAATTATTGAATTTAATTTAATATTTTAATATAATTTAATATATTTAAATACATGATTATAAATATTTGTTTTTATTATTATTAATTTTATTTTTATTATTTTATTTATAAGTTTTTAATACAATTATTATTATAATATAAATCATATTTTAATAATTATTAAAATATAAAATTATATTAAATAATATTTAAATTTTAAATTAAATTAAATTTTTATTAAGGTGGTGAATAAGAAAAAATAGAAAATGAAAATATATTCATTAAAGTTGAAAATGAAAATTTTGAAAAAGTTGAAGGTGTAGGATTAGATGTTAAAAAGTTAAAAATGTAATTTTTGAAAATGCAGGATGATATCTTGAAGATGTAGAATGAAACACTCATATTCTAAATAATATTTGAATTCTAACGTGTAAAAGATTATGTAAATAACTTAAAAGATTATTCTAAACTTAACGAAATTTAAAGCCTTTGAAATAGAAAAATAATATATATTTATATTCAAAATTTAAGAATTAAACTGAACCAAAATTCGAGAAAAAAAAATTCTAATTTTCCATGACTAAAACCATATTTATTTTTTCATTAATTCATTCTGATTGAATACAACTTGCTTCACCTTTTCTGTTTTGTCTGTCCAGTGGTGGCAATAATGGATCCAATAATGGCAATGGCATCTATTGTAGGTGTCGATGGGTGTCACACAGAACAACGTTGAATTGCCCTTTGCCTCAGTTGCTTGCAACAGCATCGACAACGGTACCTGCACAATGGAGATTGGAGTAGAAACCTATACAGAGAGTAACACCAAACACTGCACCCTCTATGCGATGCAATTATTGCATACATTCTCTTTCATTCATAATGCTTAAAGAAACAAACAATAATTCATATCAAATTTTACTTTGGTACGGTTTGCGTACATCAAATGTTTCTATATCGTTAAGAATCCAGATAAAAAAATGGAGGTTCAAAAGGAAAAAGAAGTTACTATTTTTTAAATCGACACTTTTTTGGAAATTGGGCCGTACGGAGCCCGCAGGAGCATGGCTCGGTCCAATACGTAGAAATGGCAACACGGTGCTTCGACCTCCAAAACGGAGGGCGTAATGCTAATACGACAGCTTGAGTCGGAGTCAGAGACCTGAAACGCTGAATTGTTGTTACAGTTGGTAGCCATGGCTGCAGCTACCGTGAAACTGCTTCTACCACTGTCATTTTTTCTTCTGATGCCGTCGTTTCTTCCGATTGCTGTCGCTTACAGACCCGGCGACATCGTTCCCATGAGCCGAATGGGTCAATACCATTCCGTTCGTTCCCATTTACCTTTTCACTCTCTGCAATTTTCTCTTCCTTTTGTACGGCGGTTTTTCATCTCTTACTCGTTTTCTTCTACTGTGATTGCAGTCGCGAACCGTGTGGCACGACCTCATTGGTCGCCACTGCCCCATCTTCGCTGTAAATCGCGAGGTACCGAGTTCGTTGAATTAGGGTTTTCTTAATTTAATTAATTAATAATTATAATTCGCTATTTTTCTTTTCGGGAACTGGTTTTGTAGGTGTTGATGCCAATACCCAAACCCACGGGTTTCACTGGTGCTGATGCTTATAAATTGTGAGAAATTTAAATTCTCTACTTTTAATGTGTGCCTTTTGAGTTAACCTGATTTTTAGTTGAGCGTTTCAATTTACCTAAATTATAAGGAAAAAATGCCTCTAAGTAAACTTGAACTTGGTAAGAAGTAATCTGAAGGATTTGATGTTTGTACTGCGACTCTCTTTGTCAAATGAGGATCTTAGAAAGGTATTCTGTGCAGAGTGAATGGTGCGTGACTGATTCGTTTCTGTATTCAGGGATAGTTATACTGGAATATTGGTAAATGGAAAATTAGAAGGTAGTATGGCTGAATTTAGGGCTATGGAATTTTAACCACATTTAAAATGAGCAATATGCTGGCAAGAGATGCTGATTTTCTATTTTTCTTGTAGTGCATGGGTGATAAAAGTGAACTTGGAATGCTTGTTACAGGAAATGAAATGAATAATGTATCATATTCTGAACGCAAATAAATGAAATTCTGTGCTATTTATTTACTGTACCCTCTTTTTATTTATGTGGTGATTGCATTGTCGTGATCAGTTTCTATTCGGTTGACCTTGTGTCTTTAATTGCATTACTTCTTGAGAAAATATGGTTATAGTTTTCCTCATGTAAAATTTATCTGCAGATCATTTCAAGTTGGGAGGGAAAAGTTTCTAATCCCATGGCTTCTTGTGGTTAATCGTAAAAGTACAGAGGTTCCAATGATTGAAGTCAATCTGGTATTTTTGTGTTCAAGATAGGTCATCGATTTGATCTTGTTCAGTTTATTCAACTTGTTTCGGTAGCACATCGATTGATTGGAATTTTAATGTGACGCAGAGGTATTCAGGAAGTGATTTGCATGGTGTCACGGCTAAAGTTGTGGATATGCCTCATCACTGTACGTTGTTCTTCTCTAATAACATTTTTAAAACATCGAGTTCTTTACGTAGAGGCTGATATCTGGGTTATAACACGTCTAAGTCCACTGCATTTTCAGAACTTTAGAAAGTGAAAGTATTATTCTTAACTTACACATGTGACCTTTTGTCAAGATTCGTCTGAAATGTGTTGGAATATGGAAATGTTAGGGACTGTTTCGTAAACTGCTTGCATAGATTCAAAATATTTTTAATTTATTGTTCCTAAACTTTATTTGAAATTTTGTCATAATTTAACTCTCTAATTCTTCAATTCCTTCTAATTTTATGTTTATCAAACTTTTCTTTTTATGACATGACCATTCTACATATAAATTTTATCTAGCGTCTATAATTTCAATGACATTTATCATATTCATGTATGGATGCTGCAGTCTCTGTTTTGTTGATTCTGCTGTAACCTTACACGTTATTAGTGAAGACATTTTTCTTTTCTTTTCTTACCAATGTCTGAAGGAATATAATTCTCTGTTATTGTAAAATGTTGAGAAACTTGAAGGTTGTGACTCAGTGTTGTTAAACTTTTATTATCGATGATGAGACCTGATTCTGTGGAACCTGTATATTCTGTAGACATTGCTTTTCATTAAGAATATAAGTAGGCTGATACCTTACACTTTGATGAATTCCTATCTGTTATTTGTCTGGTATATTGATGAGAAACATTGGGCAATATGATTACTTAAGTTTTGCTTTTATAACTCATTTCTAGAGGCCTTGAGAACTTGGTTATACTGACAGAATCTTTTTTTTTTTATAGATGTTGAAATTCACCCTGAGATTCGTAGACAATTCTGGGACCCTGAGCATTGGCCCAAGCATGTACTTGTCCGATATACATGGTTTGTGTCTTTTTAACTTCAGCTGTGTATGTAAACATTTTATATAGTTTGTCAATATTAATTTTGAAGTTTGAGCAAATTTATTGTTATGGAAGCCCTTGATATAATTTGCTTGCATTCGAGGGATTGGGTTACGATATTGGGATTCATTGTTTTGAAACCTTGTTATGCTAGTAGCGTTATGTGGTAGGACTTTTACTAGTTTTACTATAGTATTTAACCTATAATATTAATCTAAAAAGGAGGCAAGTTAACGCTTTTGCACTCATTGATGATGATTTTGTTCTTTTTAAGTTTTAATTCAGTTTCCCAAGATTCACAGGTATATGTTTTAATACCCCTTTTATCGATGATGATATAGCAAACAAGTTGTAATTTAAATAATTTAGTAGTAGTGTTTATGGCAACGGTTACTGTCGCAACTTGGTCCCTTATTTTGTTATTTCCTTTTGGTTTGCAGTTCCCAAACTTGACAATAAACATCATCAATTTATATACATCCTTTTGGTTTGCAGTTCACAGTTCACCAACTTGACGACAAACATCTTCTATTTATACACATGCCGTGTAGGCATTAAGTTAATCTAAATCACTAATCAACTTTTTCCTTTAAACATAATTTGTTTTCTTAACTCCTATAGTTGCAGTATTTATTAAAACACTTGAATGAACACAAGACATGAATTTTCTGTGCTCCTTCTATATGTGTTAGTCATGTTCATCATTTTGAATAATAATAAATTTCATAGATTGGGGAAAGGAACACTTGCTTAGTATGCTTTCTGAAATATTTCAGGAAGGAGCACTCAGAGATAGATGTGAATTCAGGATTTTTTGTTCTTTTTGGTTCAGGTAAATTAATGACTTTCTCCTGATTCTTTGCATATATGGCGCATATTTAGTGAGAATACTTGATGATTGTGAGAGATGAGTGAGAACATTCTGTAATCACCTTTAGATAAAATTTAAGGGCCATGGAAAATTTCAAATAAAAGTGCTCACGTGACTCTCTCCTCTCCCTCTCCCATGTGCTGGTTCCATATTTCAGAGGTCTGTAGAATTGTTTTTCCCAAGTTCTGATACTTTTTGTAGTTTATCCTTTCATTAATTCTCCTAAAACTGCTTCTAGTTCCAAACACCTGTAACAGCTTCTAGCTGAAATTCATTCTGCCCATGTAGCCAGGAAAGTTGTTCTGATTTTGGTTCCCATTGAATTTATTAATGAATTACAGTATGTACCGTTTCATCAATGAATATTATATACTTTTGGCCCACATATTGCTCAACTATCTGTTTAAACAGGAGCTATAAATACATAAGCAAGCTACATGTGACTTCTCCATCAATGAATTGTCTTGACTATACTAAGCCATTTCTCTTGTAAAAAATATAATGGCACTTATTTGTAGGTTATTGACCTGACAATGAGCCATAAGCATATTATTTGCCCTTGAACAAAATCTTTCCTTCCTCGCTGGTCCTGTATGTATTGAGAATTGTCATTTCTCTGAAACTTGGACGAGGGAAAGGTGGGATTGGGGTAAGGGATGGGGAGCGGAGTATCGTGTTCTTTTTACTTTTAAAGTAATCCTGTCGTTTAGTTTTGTTAAGACACACACACATCTAATGTTTAATGTTAAGACACCCATCCACACATATAATAGAAGATCTCTTGTTAGTGTGTCGTCCTTGAAATTTAACTCCCATTCTGTTGGATTTACCGATTGACAAGAGAGTAAATATTTTGGCACCCTTAATCTGTAATTTGCTGCACACAACATACGTGGCTACACCATAATTTTAATTTTACATATAGTCGCAATATTATCGTTAGGATTTCAACAGTGTACGTTTGCTCAGGATTTAAATTACTTGAAATATTCATTTTTTATAACTAAAACACTATGAATTTGTAGATAACGTTGTATTTTACTAAGCGCGTGTGCACTTATGCTGTTTCTGCTTTTAAACATATCCAGGGCTCATGTTGTCATTCATCCTTTCAATCTACGTATTGCAATCATCGCGTGACAAATTCGAAAGGTACTTCTTAGTTCAAACTTGCAAAAGAAAATTTCTTGTTTTGTTTATTCACGGCAGTATTTTTCATGCTGTTTGAACTCCCAGATTTGTAAGGGAAACGGTTGTAGAAAGCAACCTGGCTGGTGAAGTGGTAGCAAAGGTTGAATGATGCAATGTACACATTGGAATATTGTATTCGTGAATAGACAAGATCTGTTTTGGTGGTAGAGAAAGAGATTTTGTTGTTTTATCACACAAGGTAAGAACCAGTTGTTTCTTGATGACGGAGGTGAGAGTGCGAGTTGGAGTGTATTAATTTTATCAGGACGAGCTGTGCAGTGGGAAGCACCGAAAGTTGAGATATTGGGTGTATTAGTTCATGGGGAAGGCTGAATTGTTTCAACACTGCATTAGGTTAAATACTTAAAATGCTAAACAAAAATAAATCAGAATGTAAGGTATTAGTTGAAGGTGATCGGAATCATTTTGACCTTTTCCCTTGTCATTAAATTGGTCCTTTTCTTGTGATAGTTGTTTATCTTCATTCCACCACCTTGACAAATAACTGACACTCCCAAGATATCCTTCCCTGTCTAGTAGATGAAATTATTTTGTTTTTCTCCCGAAGACTCTTCATTTCTTTGTCTTGTAACTTGAGAAGTGTTGGTAATATTTTTGTAATACACTCTTTTACATTTTATTGTTTGTCATAATTTTAGAACTAGCATAGTGAAAGGTTCATTCTCGAAAGAACAATTCAAAAAGTTAAAATTCTATATCTTTGTGTGTGTATAATAGATTAAATTGCTAGTTGAAAATGGGAAGATGTAGTTTGAATGTTTATTTGGTTTATTTGTAGAATAAAACATAACTAAATTGTCTCTTTTATAACATTATTATATATTGTTCTTTTTTTTTAAAAAGTCTTGTGTTCAAATCTACTTTTGGTTAAATAGTGTTGCCAATACACTCGTGCTTATAAAAGTTGTTACAAATTTGATTTTTTTTTTTAATTTTCTAAAGCTATTTTTTCTTCTATCATTAATATTATTCAATTATTAATAAATTTTGTAATATATGTATTAAAGTTACTTGAACTAAAATAACTTAATTTATTTTTTAAAATTGAAAAAAGCATACAATTAAGGTTTTGTATAGATTAAAAATGCATATTTTATGGATACAGAAAAATTTATACTTAAGCTTATTTCTTATAAACGAAAGACTTTGGGATCACTATCATTACATTTTGTTGGGGATGTTCGAAGTCTCCAAGTTTTTTACGCGCAAAAGACAAATTTTCACTGTTATATAAAATATTAAAATCAAACCTTGATGCTTAAATGATACGAAAATTAAACTATGCCAACTATAGTAACATGTAGAATTGGGGATCACTTAAATAATATTTAATGAACAAAGAAACATAATCATGAGGAATATTTTAAATAAAAAGATGGTTAAGTTGTGAGACAAAAATTAATTGATAGTTAAATTAATAAATATTTCGTGCCAAATAATTTATATTTAGGTTAAACTCCTTAGGAAGTTCTTACGTGGAGTTTTCCTAGTTAGATTTTGTGTTATAGATTTTGTCAATTTGGTTCTTTATATTAAAAAATTGACTCAATTAGACTCCTGCCACTAAATTAACTTAATGAGATTAAGTTTTTGATAAACTGTGATGTTGACTTGAACAGTTTTTGAAAGGTTGTTTGCACATACTCTTATATGTGGTATTTTATAAAAGAAACCCTTATACTTGTCATTTTATAAAAGAAACATTTTAAAAATTAGGGTTTCTGAAAGATTTTCAAATTAGGGTTCATTGAAATTTTAATTGGGATTAAAATTAGGAATAGAAAATCTGAAGCATAATGTATCGCAACCTTGCGCGAAGTCGTTAGTGGAGACGAAATTTGCTAAATTAGGACATTGGAGCTTCGTGATTGGGGTAAGGGTTGGTATCTGTACTATAGATAGATATGAATTTAATATTCAGTGCTTTTTGTTGTTATCTGGCCATGCTTTTTTGAATGTGGGGTTGGGGTTGTCCGAAAATGTGTTGTATGCATGTTGCGGTTGTGGTCCTGCATGTCCCCCATAGTTAAAGTTCCTTTTCTGCTGTCATTATCAGTTGATGAATGTTTTAATATTTGGTGTTTTTTGTCGTTTTACATTTATTTATAGGTGTAGAATATTGTTGATTGTGTTGTCTGTGATGGAGGATGATATAGAGGTTGTTATTCACTATGGGGGAAGTTGGTGAACGAAGGATGCCTCAAGCATGAAGGGGAAAGTGATACTATGTATTTTGACCTTGACTTGTGGAGTTACTTTGTTGTAGTGAGTGTAGTAAAAGGGCTTGGGTATGATGGATTTAAGGATTTGTGGTATTTTGTTGGATGTGGTCCTGTATTAGATGATAAGATAAAAGCCTTGTGTGATGACGTATGAGCCATGCATATGGTCAATTTAGCTACGTTAAATGGTCAGGTTCATTTATATGTTGTGCACACTGTGTTTGAACATGATGTTATTCACATGCTTGAATATAATGTTCATGAAGGAGGTGAGGAAGTTGCACCTAAGATGCATGAGGGTGGTGAGTGTGCAGTGTTATATGAAAGGATAGAAGAAGATAATGGTGGTGTAACTTCACAGTTTGGTGAGGCCACAAATGATGGTGTATGTCTTAGGAAATCTATGGGAGATGGTGGTGTCACATAACAATTGGATGAGGGGGTAGGTGGTGATGGTGAGAAGATAAAAGTTGATGTTGGTGAAGGTGACAAAATAGAAGTTGATGTTAGTGAGGGTGACAAAATAGAAGTTGATAAAGGTCATGTTGAGGATGACATAGTAGAAGTTGATGAAGGAGATGATCTTGAGGGTGAGAGAATAGAAGATGATGAATCACATGATGAGAGGACAAAAGCAAATGATGTTGAGGAGACAATAGTAGTTGATAAAGCACATGATGAGAGCACAAAAGTAAATGATGTTGAGGGTGAGACAATGGAAGTTGATGAAGAACTTGCTGAGAGGACAAAAGTAAATGATGGTGAGGCTAAGAGAACAAAAGTAGAAGAGTTGGAGGACATAGAAGTGCAAGTTGTGAATGGAGTACATTAGATGATGATAATGGTGAGATGAATAGTATGGATGGGTCAGTAGACATAAATGTCCAGTGTGACTTCAGAGAAAGTGATAGTTCTGGTAATATGGAGGTTGATTGTAGTGTTATTTCTGAGTCAGATTTGGAAGAAGATGACATTAGTGATATCAGTTTATTCAATGATAAATGGGAATCTGAGGACTTATCTTCTCCTGACATTAGTGATGAAGAAAGTGATGTTGAAGAGGGATATCGAAATTTTATTACATTCACTATGCCAAAAAATATGGTTGATTTCAAGTGGGAGGTGGGAACATTTTTGGGTAGAAACAAGACATCTTGGATGCCATCAAAACCTATGCATTAGAGGATGGAAAAAATCTCAAATTTATTAAAAATGATAAGAAAGGAATAAAGCTTAATGTGTGGGAGCAAAAGGACAATGTCCTTCGATGACTTATTTTGGTTACATGGAGGTAGTAGATACATGGTAATTGAGGACTATGGTGGACAGGCACACATGCAGTAGGAGCATAAGTTGGGCCTATTCAATGCAAAATGACTAAGTAAAAAGTTGGAAAAAGCAGTTAGAGAGAATCCTAATGTTAAGGGAGTTGACATTAGAGATAAAATAAGTAGGAAATGAAACATAGCAATATCTAAAAATATGGCTTACAAGGCGAAAGCCTATGCTTCGGACGAAGTGGAAGGGTCCTTCACTATGCAATATAGTAGAATTTGTGATTATGCTCATGAGCTATTAGCAAGAAACCTAGGATCCACTATCAAGGTCAAAGTTGAGGAAAATGATGAAAAGCCAATATTTTTGAGGTTCTACGCATGCCTCAAGGCATGCAAAGATAGTTTTGTCTCATGCAGGCCAATCATGGCCTTGATGGAGCCTTTTTGAAAGGCAAACATCATGGTGAGTTGTTAACTGTTGTTGCTCGAGATGCATATGATCAAATGATGCCACTCGCATATGCCATAGTAGAGGTCGAGAACAAGAACACTTTGACATGGTTTATGGAGCTACTCATTGAAGACCTAGGTGGACCTGAGTTGTAATCAAAACTTACATTGATATCATATCAACACAAGGTAAATTGCATTATATTTTTTGTCTCTTATCTTATAACGATTACTTGAAATAAATATCATCTAACTTATTGTTGACTCATTCACAAGGACTGTTACTAGCTATACAAGATGTACTTCCTGGAGTTACACACAAATTTTATGTAAGACATTTATATGCCAATTTTAGAAAGAAATTCCCTGGAAAGAATCTTAAGAAGCTTATGTGGAGGGAAGCAACAACAACCCACCCACAAGTATAGGAGAATGAGATGAGAAATATAAGAGAGGTCAACGAAGACGCGTTTCACCACTTGATAGCTATTCCTCCAAGGTTTGACACTCTCACTTTAAATTTCTTTTATTTTCTAATTATTTTAGATACTGATTGTATGACTTAAATGTACATTGAAGGTTTTGGTCTAATCAAGGTTCACAAGCACAACTAAATGTGATACTTGGTAATTAAATAAAATTTAAAAATATTATTTTGAAATAATCCCGTCCAAATTCTTTTTAATAGACTTGTATTGGATAAAATATGATATATTAGATTTAATTCTACATTGATTAAGAAAGAAAGTGATTAAATAAATTATATATAATATTATTGAAAGCAAATTTGATTTCTCTGAAGACACATGGATACCAAGTGATAACTGAATATCCAAAGTGGTCGGTTAATTCCTTAAATGTATTTCTAGAAAAATAAAAAGGAAACATATTTTTCTATAAAAAAAATTTTTTATATATAACCTAATCATTAGAAGTTTGATTGCTTTTTTTTTCAAGTGTTTACATATATAAGTTTATTGAATCCTAAATACGAATAACTTTCTCTCATATATAATTATGAAAAAAATTATGAACATGACTACGCTATAGAGAGTGTTTCAATATGATATTATTAAATAAGAGTCTGTTTGTTTGGATGATATATTGTAATAGAGAAAAGAAAAGGAAATGGTTGTTTGGTAAGATTTACACATAAATTTTAAGAAATTAGTTTTTGTGGATGACAAGTCACGTCATCCTATGTTTAATTACAAAAGTAATTTTCTGTTTTTTTTTTTCCAATTGTCCAAGTCATATCTTTACGGTTCCATGCTTAATATAGTTTTGTTAATTTTAATTTTTCTCATTTTAAATAATAACTTACATATTTTAATAACAATAGTAATATTTTCATTTAAATTATTTACTCATCCACAATTTATTTAAATTTAAGTTATACCAATCGCATTTTATTTCAATATAATTTTTATTTTAAATTGTAACATTTCAATTTTTATAGTATTTCATTGTCAAAGGATTCATCACATCTTCAATAATACAAAATAATTAACTCAAAGAAAGTATATAAAATGCTATTACAGATTTCCAGATATAATTTATAATAGTAAACTATATATGATATCATTGCCACTAAAGATCTTACATTGAACCAAAAGTGTAACAAGATCTTTCAAAAACGAATGAAATTGAAACCAAACATCTTACTCTATGCCTCAACTCCATCTCCTCCTAGCACCAGCTTACCAAAGACATCCTCCTCTGCTCCCATCATTAAGGTGAGATTCCAAACAAGAAGGAACAAAACAAACAAACAAACACACAGAAAAAAGAGTAAGCTAATGTACCAAAAGATCTTTCATACAATAAAATACAAAACTTAACATATATACAAGTTATATAAATCTATCCTAAGGGATACAACCATATATTCTAATTACATCCTTGAGTCAAACCAAAATATAAACATATTAATCACACTTAAACTTGACCATCTAGATATGTATAGTGATGTTAGACTACGACAAGTTTTTGCACTTGTAGTGGTGGAACAGTTGGCTCACCCCAAGCTACCACACAAGACTAGACCGTCTACCACCTATAGCTAAAGAATCAAACCATAGACTAGCTCATGCGCTACTCCTCACCACATAACACCCCCCTTCTCTAATGGAGATGGATGATTATTGGAGCGTCAATATAACTTCCAAGACTAAGTCCCTACATCAATAAAATTTTTGTAAATAAATATGCAATTATTAAACATCGTTTAGAATTGTAGGTCGATGTCAATTTATTATATTGGGTAAATTTTGCGAAAATGCTTACCGAGAAGGTGGAAATGTATTTAAATATGACGTCGAATTCCCTATAACTAAGCGTCAAAATGATATAAAACGTCGAATGTCTCAGCGTTAGACATTAAAAGGTTAGTTAATTCAATAAAAATTTGAGCGAAAGATTGAAAATTCATTCATTTTATCTTAGCACGCGATACCCTCTTCTCTGCTCAAACTTTTCTGGAACGAAGTTTGACGACCATCACATGTAATCTTTCTTTTATTTGTTACAAATGCATGTTAATTAACTACTTTATGTATGATTTCCGTTTGTTTTGATCGATTATTTTTGTGTTCTTGTCCTTCATAGGTGCAATCTGCTTTCTCTCTTATTGGTGACATCACTTTATTTTGACAAAACCATCTTTTGAAGGTTAGTTTTCGTTTTGAAGAACTTATTTGTTGTTTTTTTTTTGTTGAACTTGTTTGTTGTTGTTGTTGTTCGGTTGAATCAGTTTGTTGTTGTTGTTTGATTGAACTTGTTTGTTGTTTGTTATTGTTGTTTGTTGTTTATACTACACTACACGTTCATAGTTCATGTTTTATAAAATACCAAAAACTGAACTTTATTGTTTTTCTACTTTTTAGGTCTCATAGAGTTGTAAAAAGGAATGCTTTATAACGTCAAATTGTTCTATGTTCAACGTCAATTTAACGTCTTCCGATATGACGTTGACTTCGAATTTGACGTGAAAAGCCGAAAAACAACGACGTTATACGGTGTTTTTGTACTAGTGTAATAAACGTCACCATAGAATGAGTTCCATGGATATACACCAAACAAATAACTACTGAACACCACCATGAGTCTTACCACGAGGTCCACAAAATTACGCCAAACATTGATACTATGCACGTAATCAATAACATACTTGTCATCATCACCACATCATACATGAATAACCACAATATATGCTCACCATCATATTATAAACCAATAATTATTTTTAACATTCACATAATCACACATAAAAACATCATAAGAGATATATGAAAATTTTGTTAAAATTTTGATATTTTTTCTCAAGCACTAAATCTGCTCGCTCAACTAATAGTGTCTGACAACACATTCGCTTAATGACTAAATCTTCTCACTCAACGAGAAAACCACTCGAACTTACATACTTAAATTCTCACAAAATTCAGTCAACGAGTATATTCTCGCCTAATGACTGTCAAATCAATGAATTCTCTGATTTTGGTTTTGCCTAGCAAAATTTTGCTCACCTAGCGACCACCAAGTAGTAGCTCTTTGACTTTGATTTCGCTCAACGAGTATATGCTCATTTAGTGAGTCTGCATAATTTTTCAAAACATAATTTTAAGATTTATGTCATTCCAACCCTACAAAACAGTTTAACACTAACCGTTGATGCTTAAAACAACCAACCATCAGATTAAACACTAATCAATGACTTTATCCATTAGATTAAGCTCACACCCACCATAGCCCAGCTACCAACTTAACATACTTACATCTCAGTGTTCAACAAGATAATAAAATAACTAAGTCCTAAATGCCACAAACCTCAATTCGTAACTCCAATTGACTCAAAAACCCACTCCTTTAGAATATCACCTATCAAGACCCCCCTTACTAAGCCCCTTTTTTATCCAATATCGTGACCTTTTTCTTATTCATATACCTAGAAATAGAAACACCAATTATATACTCCATCTCATCAAGTCAGACTAGCAAAACTCTTTAAATTTAACAAGCAACTCCCTCCTAACTCTCTTATATCAGTTCAGGAAATTCTAAAACTCGAAAACCCAAGTATTTTTACATTATCGCAACAACATTTCAAATTAATTAAACAACCATTCCAAACCAATAAATCATCCAAAGATTAGTACACTCGATCAATCATTCATCACACCAAACTATCAATTTCATAACATTTCAAACATACAACACGAATTATAAACCTTAACATAAATTGAAAAGTAGTGGATAGCTTCCGTTACCTAACAAATGACCAAACCACTCTAGAAAGCCTAAAGTAGCTTCAACATACATGAATTCATATACGCTCTTACGAATCACAGAAACACGATCAGGATACACCGTTAGGAATACTGATCAACAAAGAGTCTTATAGAAAACTCGAACTTCACATGCAAAACAAAGAGAGATAACATGCAAGAAAAATGAAATTAACCAAAAAAAGGAACAAAAAATCAACTTACTTTATATGAGAAACTAATTAGTTAGTCTTGAAGATCTCGCCACGAGATCACTCATACGATCTCTAATCTTCAAACAGACGAAAATTGAGTAAGAGTCCTTAGAAAGAAGTCATATAACTCTAGACAAATGGTTTGTAGAGAAATAATGTGTTTTTAAAATAATGAAACTTGTTCATAACGAAATTATTCATATTAAAACCATTTAATATTAAAATAATTGAGTATTAGTGTTTTTAAATCACTACCACTTCTAAAATACCATTTTTTTAGAATTTTACATAAATAATAACTCCCATTTCATTTTTAACATAATTTACACTTATTACATTTTATTTTAACATACTTTTGTTATCAAGGATAAAATGATATTTTTTATTTTATTTTAACAAATAAAACATTTTTTAATTTATTAAACAAATTACATCATTCACAAAATTTCATAAAAAAAATTCTTGAACTCCTTCCCTTCTCATCTTTCCCATAATCCAAATAAGGTTTAATACCTCTTTTGGTCCCTCGAAAGGGGGCAAATGTTCAATTCGGTCCTACGTTTTTTTAGAAGTTCAATGTGGTCCCAACTTTTGTAAAAAGTGTGCAATTAAGTCCTTTTTGGAAACGGCGTTAATTTTTTAACGGTGCAGCTGCCACCCTAGACAAAAGTTAATGACGTGTACAGTTTCTCTGACTGCGTGGCAACCCTAATTCCACAACCCTATCTTCCTTGTGCTGCCAGCACCATGGGCAACCGTAGGCCGCCGTCAGCCACCCTGCCGTCTTGCCGCAACCTCGCCATCACCCAACACTAGCGTCGCCACCGGTAGCCACCATTGTCACCAATACAGAACGCGAACGCTAAAGTCGCAAGTCCTCAATCATCATCTTCAGCATCTTCCTCGACTTCCATCTCCACCATGAGACACTTTTCAGGTCGCTGTAGAGCTGCAACGACCGCCATCCACCATGACCATTGCAAGAGCACTCTCTCGCACACACCTGTAGAAACCCAAACAGAGAAATCCCCAATTCCAAAAATCTTTCGAAACCTAAATCTCCGCCACAACTCTTCAATTCATCTGCTCGTGAGTTTCGCCCAACCTTGAGCTAGCCATCAGCACCTCCACCATACCTAAATCGCGCCATCTCCCCCTACGATAGAAACCCACCATGGCCAATGTTCATCATCTTCTTCGCACGGTAGAACCATCACGCCGCACCTCCAGATCGCAACCTGCACACCATGGTTTCTCCACCTTCGCAAAGCACGAGCACCTGCAAGAAAAGAAATCTAGACAGAGATTCCATATCCAAATTGTAATTCTGATCGTTCAACCATGGTTTCTAAATCACAGCCTTAGGGAGCCTGAAACGTGAGGCGAGGTTGCGGCAAGATGGGAGGGTAGCTGACGGCGGCCTACGGTTGGCAATGGTGTTGGCGGTACAAGGAAGCTAGGGTTTAGGAATTAGGGTTGCCACGTATTACCCTCACACAGTGTTAAACTGATTTTTGTCACCTAAAATCAGAACAAAATCTGGTCCCCACTAATGTAGCATAGGGAAACCAGAATATCAATCCTAGGACTCAACAAAATTAAGTTTTAAAATGTAGAGTTAAGTCTTGTATTTATTTACTAATTATTTACTTACTAACTACTACTAAACAGGTGGAGACATTTAAAATGAAAACACAAAAATTAAAAAATTAAGAAAAGTGAAACTATAATCTATTTTAAAATAAAAGAAGGAAGAAAATAAAGAAATAAAACCTAAGCTAAAGTAATGAAGAGATTAAACCTATTTATATCCAAAACAAAACCTATATACTAAAACTGGAACAAAATCAGAAATAAAACCAAATTGAAAAGAACTTAAAACTCAAGATTGAAAAGCATCATATCAACAAGAATGTAAAGGCTGAAACAGAAGTAAAGCAGACCATAAATTCTAAAATACTCAAAGTAAACAACTAGAACATCAAAACTCAAACTGAACTTCAATTATCACTATCAAAAGCAAAGACAGAATTGATTTCATAGGTGAATGTACATTGATATGAATAAAAGAGTGCTTAGAGTTCTCAAGAAGACATCATGATAATGTGAATCCCAATCCAAGGTATTCTAGTTCATATTTCAGAACTTTAATTTGACTCTTTCCACTCATTTTTCCAATCAAGGTTCATTAGCCTATTCATCAATCTAAAATTCACAAACAAATTCAAGAAACACAAATTTGAATCAATTTTTATGCATTGGACTTTTCTCTGTCTCGAGAAGACATCTCGATGAAAAATGCTCACTATGAAGACATTTAATTCCGAAAGAAATCATAAAATTGCAGAGAATCAGAATCCAAATCATTTTCTCAAAACATAACAATGGCAGAAATCAAGAACACAGAACAATCTCAACACAAACGAGAATACGAAATAGAACTTTATTAATATGAAAAGAAGATTACAACTATACCGGAAGTCACCAATATTCTCGCGACTGTCACTCTCGCAATTGTCTCAGCGAAATCCAAAAACAAGAACAATATCTCTACTCTAAGAAAAGCGTGAAAACCCTAATCTACAGAGCGTCTGAAAATGTATCTCAAAAGTATATGAAGAAGTGTTCTCTATATCTCCCTATTTACATGGTGAAGGCCCTTTATATAGGGTCAAAAACGAAAAGAGAAAAGGAAGGGGGAAAAGAAAAATGGGAGAGGGGAAACCTTGCTATGACGCTTCGAGCTTCACCTTGATCCAACAGTTTCCAAAAGCTTTGCTCTTCAAACCCTCCGATCCACTTAAGCTTCGGTCAGCTTCTTCTCTGGCGAGGATCGCGCTCCGGTCACGTCTTCAGCTTCACCGGTCAGGTTCTTCTTTGGGTAAGTGGCGAGAGCTTTTCTTCTCCCTTCTATCCCACAAGCCCTAGCTTAAGTGTTTCTACTCTCTTCCAAATGAATGTACTTGAGAGAATGTTATTTTCTCAAATGAGCTGCTCTGCAATGACCCCCAAAAGCTGCCTCCATTGAAACTCACCGTTTCACTTAACCCCATACCAACATTGGCAGCCCAATTATCCAATCAGCAGCAGTCTTCCAATTGCAGCACCATTGTAGCAGGCCAGCGCTGCCTTCAATTTCACTTGCAGCAACTTAATGTTAAAACAGTGGCCCAAAACAGCAGCCTAAATTTAATCCAGCAGCTCATTTCAATTCAACACCTCTCAATCAACTTCTATTATGGCCCAAATGTTGTCCCAATCTGTAAAAAATCAAACAACAATTAAGAAAAAGAAGAGAAATTATGCAATTAAAACAAAACATTTTTATTGAAAGAATTTCAGAAAAATACTAATTTCCTAATTATTAACAAAAGCTAAAAATTACACCTAAAAACCTCTTTTTAACTTAAATTTTATAAAACTAAAGAATTAAGAGAAAAACATAAAACTAATCTAATTCTAAGAAATTAAAATCTAAAGAAATCTAAGAAATGATTTTTAATAGAGAAAAAATACGTAAATCTAGAGTGTTATCACACCCCCACACTTAGACAACTGCCTTCCTGGGCAGGGACAACTAAAAAGACAAAGGAAAAGAAAAAGACTCCATCTAAAAAGAAAAGACTAAAAACACACAACAAGGAACACTAGACTCTTATCATAATCAACTCAACTCTGCTAATTACCCAACTACCAGCTATCTTTCTCTAATTAGAACTGCACAATCAAAATCAACAACTCCAAATCTAAATTTCAGTAACTTTAGCAAGCAAAGAACAATTAAATTCAACCCAAAACAAGCAGAAAATTACAATTCAGAGAAATAGCAGCCCAATTTCAACCTCACAGGAAAAAAATGTTTCTCTCAAAGCACTCCAGTGTTTACGTCAGCCTGTGTTTCACTCCACATGTCATGATAGACCACAATTCTTAACTTTGGAAAAATTCTAATTGACACTGCTTGAATCAAGATAACTCTATATCACTAGGACTTTCATGGCTTGTAATGTAATGGAAAATGGAAAAGGCAGATGGATGGGAAATAAAAGCAGAAACTGGAATGGATAAGAGAAATGTGAAAGAGAGGACAACTAGAACTCACTGCAGGTATTGCATTCTTTTCTTGGCCAGAATCTTTTTTTTTTCTTTTTTTTTCCAGGTCTTTTTCTCAATCAATTTTCTCTTTTTCTCTTTTCCAGACCTTTTTCTTCTCTTTTTCAGATCAGATTTTTCTCTTTTTAGAGCTCTTTTTTCTCTTCAATCTCACCTCTGACCTTACTCTTTTCTGCTTTCTGAGTTCTAAATTCTCCTTACTCCTCACAAATCTCTGAAGGTTGCTTTATTGGTGGTGAAAAAAGTATGTAATGGATGGAAAGCAAAGAAAAGGCTAAGGCTCAAATGAGGGTACAATGGAAAGAAATGTATGTGAATGGGAAGAATAAAGAAGGCCTAGATCATTTCTTAAGTTCTACCAAGATCAAGCACACTCAAAGAGAATTAATACAAAATCAGAATTATGACTATACATGCATGCTTCACACTAGAAAGAAAAAATTGTCCCAAAACTCTCCAGGGTTAAAGATTTGTAAAAAATGGAATTGCTACTCTCTATCATGCAAAAACTGCTTATTTAGACTGAACTAACTGCAAAAACTACTGCTAGAGCTACATCTACTCAAATCTAGAGCTAAAGACACTATTGGCAATCTATCTTAAAGAAACAAAGCTAAGAAGTTAAGTAAAGTAGCAAAAAGTTAAGTAAAATGTGAAATAAAATCTAGAAATACCTAAACAAAATTACCTAAAGCTATTAACAACCTAGACAAACTAAGACAGAACAAATGCAACCAAAAAGAATCTAAACTAAAGCTCTACAAAGTAAAACAGCAAAAGAGACATCTAAAGCGGAATGATATTAAACTAACAAATCCTAATTACAAGTCTGGAAAGAAAACAACAAAAGAAGAAAGAAAGGACTCTAAACATAACCTAAACCAACTCCCATCTAAAACGCTTCTACAACAGAAAGACAGTAAAAGGAAAAAACAATCAAAGAGTTAACTCTGAACCTAGCTAAACTAAAACAGACTCGAATTTAAAAGATAAAAAAAAGCTAAGAAAATCATAACAGTAACAATGAATGGAAGAGATCCTAGAAAATTACTGAAAACCAGAACAAGACTTAGAAATTAAAATCTCAAAACAGAACCTATAAGGTAAAATAAAACTGAAACAAATGCTAAAACAGAAATTATAGAGTATCTAATTCGTGAAATAGAAGGCAAGAATATAAGCAGAGAAAGGAAATTCTAATATGAATTCTAATTACAGAAACTATAAGCAAAAATAAAGTCTAATCCTACAGCCTAAAACATATTCTAAAAGCATAAAAAAACTAAGTATTGACAAACTAAATTCAGAAAAAAATTTACATACAGTAGTAGAAAGAAAATAGTTCTACAAAGGATGAAGCTTGAAACAAAGCATGAAACTAATCAAGAGCTTAAAACAGAACAAGTAACTACAAAGGAAGAGAAAATAATAGAAATAAGCAAGGAAAAAGAGACCTAAAAGAAGTTATAAAACATATTCAAAAACAGCAAAAGAACCTAAGCTAAAACAACATAAACCAGAAAATGAATGAACTTTAAAAGACCTAAGAACTATTATCAACAAAACTAACAACTAAACTAAAACAGATCAGTAACAAGAGTAAGTATTTACAGACTAAAGAAAGAATAGTAAACTACTCTAGGGATTTATAAACCAAACCAGACCTAAACTAAGAGAAAAACAGTTCAGAAAAAAATACCCCTATTTTATTACTAAAACAGATACTAAACACATCTATCAAAGTAAAAGCAAAAATTTTAACTACAACCCCTCACCCCCACACTTAAGAGGCACATTGCCCTCAATGTGTGAGTGAGTAAGGTTTTCTAATCAACAAAAACATACTCAAATCAAACAGCAACAAATATGTACAAGAATAGAAACTGAAAAACACAAAAAGAACAACAACTGAACAAGAATAGAAACAAGACTTAAAAGTAAAACTATAAAACTAAAGAGGAAAAGAACTTATTCAGATTGGCCACAAATCAAAGTTAATTCTTTTTATTTTTATGAAAAACAACATATTATCTACCCTACTATTTATTATGCTACTTAAAGCTATGTAAACTACTATAAAAGACCTATAACTACTATTTAAAGGAAGGGAAAAGAAAGAGCTTATTGGATTTTCTCCATTGTCATCCAAGATGTGCATGAGCTCCTTCCCAGCTCTCAGCTTTAGCATCATCAGTTCTCCATGCAATGCTTTCAGCTGCAGCAACCAGATCTCCTCATGCCTTTGTTGTTGATTCTGCAAATTCCAGGCTCTTTGAGCATCATTTATACCTTCTCTTGCATCCATCTCCACTTCCTTTGTGTTTGCAGCTTTCTTTGGATGAGTGGAAATATTAGTCATGTCAGCTGCAACAGCAAAATCAAAGTAAATGTTCATCAGTGAATCATCAAACATTTCAACTTTGTTAAAAGTGAAATCAAGATCATTTTCATGAAGAACCAATGCATCAAAGGTGATGGAAGACCATCTAAGATGCACATTGGACCTCTTACTAGAGCCATGGCAAAGAGGATTCAAGAGGAAGAAGGACCACATACTATTTTGCTTCTATGGAAGGTTACTTATAAAAATCCTTCTTCTCTTAACTAAAAGCATTTATACTTTGTTTTGTAGGCATTAATAAATCTTGGAGACTATGATTGAGCCATCCAAGAAGATAAACCAATAGATCAAGCAAAAGAGCCAAAAAGAGGTGCTTACGGCATGCACCAACATTTTTCCACGTGAAATGGGCTGATGTGGAAGGAAGCACACACCTTGCTAGATGAGCTGGAAAGAGGCATGGAATTTGCTTGATCAGAATAAATCTGAATCATTTGAATTTAGGAGGGAATTAGAATTAGAAATTAGGCTCCTCTTCACCTATAAATAAGAGGGCCTTTTCCTTGTATTGATTCACTTTTGAGCTTAATGATTTGCTGCAGAAATTGTTTTCCAGCTTTTGTGCTCTTAAGTCACCTTTGAATTACTACTTCTCCTCCTTTCCTCAAGCTTCCTTCCTCTGTATGAAGGCCCTCTGAGCTGTGAGGCTTCACCCATACACCTTTCCTCCATTAAAACACATCAAACATTGCATCATTTCATCCATCCGCTGCACCATTATTCATTACTGGTTTTCTCTGGTCTGGAACCTCTTCCTACACGTTTCCAGCTGGGAATTGGTCTCCATCAAGTGGTATCATGAGCTTAGGTCATCCACGCACCAAGAGCTAAGCTATTCCTCCATCTTTGCACTCCATTTCTACATTCTGTTGTGATCTCTGTTCCAGCTTTCCAGTTCTGTTTTAAGTACTTTTGTTTCTGTTTTGTGCTTTTTCCAGTTATTAATTTCGTGTTTCCTGTGCATTATTTGTGTTTCCAGTAGTCATACATGTTTGTTACTCATTTTAAACGGTGAATCATTCTTGTTTATGTCTCTTCCAGCTTTAATTTTCAATTCCAGTTATGTTTTAGTCTTGTGCAGTCCATATTTGCAGTTTTAATTCTGTTTCACTTTGGTTTTCTGTTCTGCTGGGTTTCATTTTGGTTTATTTGAGTTTAGAGTGCTGGAAAAGCTTTAAATCAACCATATAAGGCAATGAGAACATGTTCTAGCCTTGGTGATGGAAGCAAAAGCACTAGAAACTAATTCTGGTTTCAAATCTGCTCAAGAAATTCAAATCTGGTTTTAAAATTTGAAATCTGTTTCAGCTGATTTTATTTGATTCTGTTGCTTGGTAAAAATTTGTTTGCTGTTATTGGAAGTGGCTAAAGGTGTGGCAGACCATTAAAAGCAAGGAAATGCATCTAGCATAGCTTGGTTGCCTTAAAAACCAGTAGTCTTTGCTGTCCAGTTTGTTTTGTTTTTCTGTTCTAGCTTTTCACCGTGCTACCATTCTTTGCTGTCCAGTTTGAGTTTATTCATACTAAGCACTTTAATCCTAGCTTAGTTCAGTGTAATAACATTCTCTAGAGTCATTGTGTGTGCTGTCCAACCTTATATCCACAAGGTTCTTAAATCTGGTGCTGTTTTGGTGGGAATTTGCTACATAAATAGGCTATAGCAAGGGTGAATTGTTGAGTCTTGCTATTTCTGTGCATTTACAACATTTGAGAAAGTTTAAATTGTCATTCCAAAGTTGTTTGCACTGTTCATTTGGTCATTTTTTAGCCTATATGCAGATTTGCTTTTTAAACCTTAAAATTGCCTTTAAAATGGAAGTGCACCAGTGAATTCACATTGCAATCTGTTTTCTAGCTGTTTCAATGTTTAAACATCTTTAAAATGATGATACAAAGTTGTTTGATGCATCAATTGAACTGCTGAATCACTTCCAATCAATTTTGGGTTTAAAACCACCATTTCAAGCCACTTTTTCTGGTGCAGAAATCATTTTCCAACAACTGTTTTGGTCATTCTTGTTCAAATTCATTTCTGGATTGTAGTAAGAGCTGGTTCATTACTTTAAATTGAAAATAAATGATCAAAATAAGTCAGAGCAAGTGTTAAAAAGCCTGTTGAATCGTGCAATCCAGTTTTTGGCAGTTAAAAACCCCAAAACACCAAATCTGGTTTTCATTGGGGCATTTTAACAAACACTTTGGTAAAATATCAAACAGTTTGGTCTGGATGAGTTTGTGATCTGCTATTTCTGTTTTTGTTGCTTTCTTAATCTGTTCTAGTACCATTATTAGGTTCCTTTTGAGTGCTTTCTGTTATTCCATCCCTGTTTCCATTTGATTTCCCATTCTTGGCTTCCAAATTGTCAAACATTCAAAACAAAATCTGGTTTGAAATTCTGGTGCAGTTTGCTAATTCTGTTTGGTGTGTTTGACTGAAATCTTGAGGTGCTGTGGTAACTATTGTGAGGCATCCAAAAGCAGAAACCTTTCCCTACTGAGGCACCATATTAGGAAGTGAAAAGGGGGCTGAAGTGGGAACAAAAAGGGAGCTTTTGAGCAGCTGCAACTCTGCTGTTCCAGCAGCTAAAAATACACCAGAAAAGCTTGAAGTGCAACCTGTTTTGGAGTAGCAATCTGCAGCAGCAAGAGAGTGAAGCTTACATTATTTTTAGGCCTTCTTTTAAGTTTTTTTACACCACATATCACGGAACCTTTTTTGTTTAAAGTTGATTTTCATTTCTTGGCTAAGTCACTTGGGAAAATGCTCTTGAAGCAATTCCAAGATCACATTTAAACATTGTAATAGTGCAATTTCATTTTCTTAGTGTTGAAGTGTGTCGCAACCGGGATCGCGACAGGACGACGATCCGAAAAAATAAAATAGGGGTTTTGGAAAAAAAAAGATTTTGGAGTCGCCACCATAGTTTATTCTGGAAAACTACGGAAAAACCATAAAATGATAAGGCATGGTCTGCGAAACTGAGATTCTTGGTTCGGGAGTCGGTTACGTGTAGGGAAGGTATTAGCACCCTACGACGTCTGTCCTAAGGCAGTACCTTTAATTAAATACGCGAATATGATGTGGTTTTCAAAATGTTTAACTTTTCCCTAAAAATAAAATTCTAAAGAAACAAAATGTATTTTTTTTAATTTTTGTGGGCCCGACAAGGATCGACCTTGCTCCTACGTATTCTCATTAAGAATGAGAAATCAGGGTTCCGTAGTTCTTTTAGAAACTGCTTAAAAATATTGTTTGAGAAATTGTTTAGAAAATTTGTTTATAAATAAATTTGGAATTTTGGGAAAATGAACCTGACAAGGACTGGCCTTGCTCCTACGTATCTCCACTTTTGATGGAGAATCAAGGACCACGTAGTTCTGACTAGCCATATTGTATGTTGTTTGAAAATGTGGATGTTTTTGGGTTTTGAAAGATTTTGTATTTTTTGGTATTTTTATAAAATAAACAAAAAATGTTTTCAGCACAAAGACGATGCGTGCGATCACACATGTGCTTAACCTTTAAAATATTTTTGGTATTTTTATAAAATATTTAGATTTTTGCATGATGAGCACTAGGCTGATGCGTACGATCGCACGAGTACTCACACGACTTTTTTTCTTATTGTTTGCGTAATGAGCACTAAGCTGATGCGTACGATCGCACGAGCACTCACACGGCTTTTTTTGTTTATTTTAGATTTTGGGTAATGAGTACTAGGTTGATGCGTACGATCGCACGAGTACTCATACCGATATTTATATTATTACATATTTTTAAAGTTTTATATTTTTTTATTAAGAAGGATAGATGGGTTGAAATGTGAAAAGCATAAAGAAAAATTGTAATAGAAAACACGATGAATTTATAAACTAAAAAAATGATCAAAATGCATATATAAATAGAATGAAGAGAAAATGTATACCTTGTTGAAGATTTGTGTGATGAAATAAAACTCTACTTGTAATAGGTTGTGAGAAAAATAGATGGAAGATGAAGAAGATAACTTTATGGTAGAAATGGGGTATGAGATTTATTATGTATAGAGAGATAGTAAAATGTGAGGGAGAAATGAAGTAGAGTTTCGGGATGGAATGAAGAGATTTTGAGAGAGAAGATATGGATATTATGTAAATTGTGTGTGTGAAGTGAAGAGAATGTAGGTATTTATAGAGTTAAGGATGAAGAAAGTTGATGAACAAAAATAATATAATAAGTTGGTGGAAAATTTAGATGAAATAAAAATTAATCACAAAAATGCAATAAAATAAATAAGTAAAGGAATAAAACGTTTGGGGAAACAAGAAGTTGAATCTGGCAGAGCCGGTTAGACAACTTCTAATCCTTCCAAAATGCAATAAAATAAATAAGTAAAGAAATAAAACGTTTGGGGAAACAAGAAGTTGAATCTGGCAGAGCCGGTTAGACAACTTCTAATCCTTCCAAAATGCAATAAAATAAATAAGTAAAGAAATAAAACGTTTGGGGAAACAAGAAGTTGAATCTGGCAGAGCCGGTTAGACAACTTCTAATCCTTCCAAAATGCAATAAAATAAATAAGTAAAGAAATAAAACGTTTGGGGAAACAAGAAGTTGAATCTGGCAGAGCCGGTTAGACAACTTCTAATCCTTCCAAAATGCAATAAAATAAATAAGTAAAGAAATAAAGCGTTTGGGGAAATAAGAAGTTGAATCTGGCAGAGCCGGTTAGACAACTTCTAATCCTTCCAAAATGCAATAAAATAAATAAGTAAAGAAATAAAACGTTTGGGGAAATAAGAAGTTGAATCTGGCAGAGCCGGTTAGACAACTTCTAATCCTTCCAAAATACAAAAATAAACAACTAATAACATACAAATGGCATAACATAATCAATATCACGTTTTACAACTATCACACTTGGATATCAACACAAAAGCATACTCTCATTTAAATTCAAAATCATACAGAAACAAAATACTCCATAATCAAGATTTAAGATCAGACAAAAGCAAAATATAGCATATTCAAGGCTCAAGACAATACAAAAGGAGATATTCAAGGTTAGCTTCCCTTACCTCTATTACAGACTTAATCTCCTCTCTCTCTGAAAACTTCCAGAATATCCCCTTTGAAATTAGAAATTCTTCCAACTCTCTTCTCTCAAAAATTTTCTCAATTCTTTTGTGTAAATTTTCAGCCTCCCCCCTTGGCTATTTATAGTAAAAAAAAATTACTATTCATTTGTACTATTCATTTTTTTATTCATTTTACTATTACAAAATTAATTTTTTATTTGCAAATTGGTGAATTCTGATCTCAAAGCTACGTGGAACACTTATCCTTTCCAAAAATAAATTTTTTTTTTTACTTTTCACTCTTTACTATTCACAATTCACTATTCACTATTTACTATTCACTATTCACCTTTTTTTTTATTTATTTATTTATTATTAATTTTATTTACCCGGACGAAATTGGGTATTGACAAAGTGTGTCAAGGGGCTCCAAGTGTCACTTGCACTTTCACTTAGGGCCGTCTAGCATTTACATTCTTGCATCTTTATTGCTTTCTTTAATTTCTTGCTTAATCTTTTTGTTTTTAAGTCTCCGTGGTATATATAGGGTTGCATAGCATTTAGTCAACCTTTCTTTGGTTATAAGTTCATAACATTTAAAAAGAATTTGAAGAATTTCTACTTAGAAACTAAAGTAAAAGAACATTCTAAGGAAACTCTGGCTAAGGAAGAACTTGGTTTTAAGCTTGTCCATTTGTGACTCACCTCTTCTTCCTGGGAGCTACTTAGAAACATCTTTTGCTTCTAGAATCTCTTTAGAAATTTTTCACCAAAAAAAAAGAAAGCTTGTGAAAATCTTTTCACTCATTACTTGTCAAATATTTTGAAACCTTTGTGAAAACCTTTTCCTTTGACAAGAATGAGTCAATCAAGTGTGCAAGGAAGTTTGAAACCCAATAGTGAAATGTCTTTAAGGGAAGAATTTGAGCAAAGATTTGAACAAAGGGATAAAGAGATTAGTGAGCTCAAAGATATGATTAGTCAACTTTTGATTAATCAAGATAAAAAGAAAGAGAGGTCTTCCCATAGGAGAAGAGAAGAATCATCATCTTCTCCAAGTGAAATTGAGCAAAATAGTAGTCATCACAATGATGACCACTACCAAATGCCTCCTAGAAGACAATATAGAGTTAGAGAGCATTACCCAAGAGAGCCTAAGATTGATCTTCCTTCCTTCCATGGAAAAGATGATGTAGAAGAATACCTAGAGTAGGAAATGAAAGTTGAGCAATTGTTTGAGTGCCACCAAATAGATGATGAAAGGAGAGTCACCATGGCTTCTCTAAGCTTTCAAGGTTATGCCTTAATTTGGTGGACAGCCTTAGTCAAGGACCATAGGCTAAGACACTTACCTCCCATTAGGTATTGGAATGAAATGAAAGCTGCCTTGAGGAGGAGGCATGTACCAGCCTACTATGATAGGGAGATAATGGATAAACTCCATAAACTCCAACAAAGGAACATGAGTGTTGAGGAATATAGACAAAAAATGGAATTACTCATGTTGAGGGCTGGTATAAGAGAAGAACCTAGGATAACAATTGCTAGATTTCAAAGTGGACTCAACTATGACATAAGAGATAGGGTTGAACTTATACCCTACAATGATCTCAATGAGTTAGTCCAACTTTGTGTGAAGGTAGAGCAACAAATAAAGAGGAAAAGCTCCACCAAGAAAGATTACCCTCATAGTTTTCACCATAAGAAAGAGTATAAGAGGGAGGGTAGTCAAACCAAGCCAAGATATGAAGAAAGAGAGAGAGAGGAAAAGGAAAAGTCAAAGAACCTTCAAGAGATCATAAGAGTAAGGAGACTAAGTGCTTTAGATGTGGGGAAAAAGGGCACTATGCGTCTGAGTGCCGCAATAGAAGGTCAACTTACATCCTTGAGCATGAGAGTGAAAGTGAGGGTTCTTCATATAGTGAGTCTGAAACATCCATTTCTGAAGAAGAAGAAGCTTTACCTTGTGATGGTGACTTACTTATGGTAAGGAGACTCTTGGAAAGTAAACATGTAGAATTAGAACAGTCACAAAGAGAGAATCTATTCCACACAAGATGCAAAGTTTTAGAAAAGACATGTTCAATGATAGTGGATAGTGGCTCTTGTTGCAACTGTTGTAGTTCTAGAATGGTAGAAAAGCTTGGCTTAACCACTACTCCTCATCATAAACCTTACAAACTTCAATGGATCAAAGAGGATGATGGAATAGTAGTTAAAGAACAAGTAAGTGTACCTATTTCCATTGGCAAATATGAAGATCAAATTGTTTGTGATATAGTACCAATGGAAGCTGGGCACATATTACTTGGAAGACCTTGGCAATATGATAAACAAGCTTTACATGATGGAGTCACCAACAAAATCACCATTCAACACAAAGGAAAGAAAATTATTTTGTTTCCTCTTACACCTTCACAAGTAAGAAAGGACCAAATAATTCTTAAGAAGAAGTTGGATGGAGAAAAGAAAAAAGAAACTAAGAAAGAAAGCAAGAATTTGGTAACCCATGCCTCAACCCATGAAGTTGTCCAACCTTAAACCTTGAATATTTCCAAAAATCTTTTTCTTGGACAACCTCATTTACTTCTTTATTGCAAAGAGGCATTTGTTTCAATCACTCATGAACTTGGTTCTCTACCAAAAGGGTTGCAAAAACTTTTAAAGGAATTTGATGATATATTTCCCAAAGAGGTACCAAGTGGATTACCACCTTTGAGGGGAATAGAACATCAAATAGATTTGGTGCCTGGGGCAAGCCTACCCAATAGGCCAGCCTATAGAACCAACCCTATGGAAACAAAAGAAATAGAGAAACAAGTTAATGAATTGTTGAACAAAGGGTGGATCCAAAAGAGTTTAAGTCCCTGTGTTGTGCCTGTGTTGTTGGTCCCTAAAAAGGATGGGTCTTGGAGAATGTGTACAGATTGTAGGGCCATCAACAACATAACTATCAAGTATAGGCATCCCATTCCTAGGCTAGATGACATGTTAGATGAATTACATGGAGCAAATCTCTTCACCAAAATTGATCTTAAAAGTGGATACCATCAAATAAGAATTCATGAAGGAGATGAATGGAAAACTGCTTTCAAGACCAAGTTTGGTTTGTATGAATGGTTAGTCATGCCCTTTGGCTTGACCAATGCTCCAAGTACATTCATGAGATTAATGAATCATGTGCTTAGGGAATGCATAGGCAGATTTGTAGCGGTCTACTTTGATGATATCTTAATCTATAGTCAAGGCCTTCAAGAACACCTTAACCATGTCAGAAAAGTCTTGCTTCTTCTTAGAGAACATCATCTCTTTGCCAACTTTGACAAATGTACTTTTTGTCAAGAAAGTGTGATTTTCCTTGGATTCAAAGTGGGAAAAGAAGGTGTACATGTTGATCCAGAGAAGATCAAGACTATACAAGAATGGCCAACCCCTAAAAATGTAGGAGAGGTGAGAAGTTTTCATGGGCTAACAAGTTTTTATAGGAGATTTGTGAAAGATTTCTCCACCATACCTGCTCCTTTAAATGAGCTAGTCAAGAAAGATATGTCTTTTATTTGGGGTGATAAGCAGGAGTTGTCTTTTGAGACTTTGAAACACAAGTTAACACATGCACCTATTCTAGTTTTGCCTGATTTTTCTAAAGCCTTTGAACTAGAATGTGATGCATCTGGGGTAGGAATAGGAGCTGTTTTAATACAAGGAGGACATCCCGTAGCTTACTTTAGTGAAAAACTTAGGGGGCCTACCTTAAACTATCCTACCTATGACAAAGAGTTGTATGCCCTCATTAGAGCTTTAAAAACTTGGGAGCATTACTTGGTAACTAGAGAATTCATCATACACACTGACCATGAATCTCTCAAGTACATTAAAGGGCAAGCAAAGCTAAACAAAAGACATGCAAAGTGGGTGGAATATCTTGAGCAATTTCCCTATGTCATCAAACACAAAAAGGGGAGTACTAATGTTGTTGCGGATGCTTTATCTAGAAGACATGCATTATTAGTAACCCTAGGATCTCAAATATTAGCATTTGATGACATAAAAGAGTTATATGAAAATGATGAAACATTTGCATCCACTTATTCATCATGTCTTAAGAAGCCTTTTGATGGATTCTATCTTTCTGAGGCGTATCTTTTTAATAAAGGAAAACTTTGTATACCCCAAGGATCCATTAGAAAACTTCTTATCAAAGAGAGTCATGGAGGAGGACTCATGGGCCATCATGGAGTTGATAAAACTTTAAACATTTTGAAAAATAAATTTTATTGGCCACACATGAGAATAGATGTTCAAAGGCATTGTTCTAAATGTATAGCTTGTTTACAAGCTAAGTCCAAAATTATGCCTCATGGACTCTATACACCTCTTCCTATAGCTAATACCCCTTGGGAAGACATAAGCATGGACTTTGTCTTAGGATTGCCAAGAACTCAAAGGGGGTATGATTCTATATTTGTGGTAGTAGATCGTTTTAGTAAAATGGCTCATTTTATACCCTGCCACAAAGTAGATGATGCTAGCTATATCTCTAGACTCTTCTTTAAAGAAATAGTGAGATTGCATGGCTTACCCAAAACTATAGTGTCTGATAGAGATGTGAAGTTTCTAAGCCATTTTTGGAAAACTTTATGGGAAAAGCTTGGAACTAAACTTCTATTTTCTACTACATGTCACCCACAAACTGATGGGCAAACTGAAGTAGTAAATAGATCTTTATCTACATTATTAAGGGTAATATTAAGAGGAAATAACAAATCTTGGGATGAACATCTACCTCATATTGAATTTGCTTATAATAGAGTAGTCCACAAGACTACTAATCTTTCTCCTTTTGAGGTTGTTTATGGTTTTAACCCTATCACACCTCTTGATTTACTACCCCTTCTAGAATCATCTTCTTTTATTCATAAAGAAGGTACTTCTAAAGCGGAGTTTATCAAGAAGTTACATGAGAAAGTTAAAATCCAAATTGAAAAACAAACTCAAAAATATGCAGAATACAACAACAAAGGGAGAAAGAAAATAGTTTTTGAAAAAGGAGACCTAGTTTGGCTTCATTTGAGAAAGGAAAGATTTCCCTCTCAAAGGAAATCCAAACTTAGTCCAAGAGGAGATGGTCCATTCAAGGTGGTCAAAAGGATAAATGATAATGCATACATATTAGACCTTCCTGAAAGTTATGGTGTCAGTCCTACTTTTAACATCTGCGATTTAATTCCTTTCACAGGAGATGATCAACAGGATGAAGCAGATCTGAGGACAGATCTTTTTCAAGAGGGAGGGTTTGATGGAAGACCATCTAAGATGCACATTGGACCTCTTACTAGAGCCATGGCAAAGAGGATTCAAGAGGAAGAAGAACCACATACTATTTTGCTTCTATGGAAGGTTACTTATAAAAATCCTTCTTCTCTTAACTAAAAGCATTTATACTTTGTTTTGTAGGAATTAATAAATCTTGGAGACTATGATTGAGCCATCCAAGAAGATAAATCAATAGATCAAGCAAAAGAGCCAAAAAGAGGTGCTTACGGCATGCACCAACATTTTTCCACGTGAAATGGGCTGATGTGGAAGGAAGCACACACCTTGCTAGATGAGCTGGAAAGAGGCATGGAATTTGCTTGATCAAAATAAATCTGAATCATTTGAATTTAGGAGGGAATTAGAATTAGAAATTAGGCTCCTCTTCACCTATAAATAAGAGGGCCTTTTCCTTGTATTGATTCACTTTTGAGCTTAATGATATGCTGCAAAAATTGTTTTCCAGCTTTTGTGCTCTTAAGTCACCTTTGAATTACTACTTCTCCTCCTTTCCTCAAGCTTCCTTCCTCTGTATGAAGGCCCTCTGAGCTGTGAGGCTTCACCCATACACCTTTCCTCCATTAAAACACATCAAACATTGCATCATTTCATCCATCCGCTACACCATTATTCATTACTGGTTTTCTCTGGTCTGGAACCTCTTCCTACACGTTTCCAGCTGGGAATTGGTCTCCATCAAAAGGTAGGACAAATATTATCAGTACAAACAGTAGGGGTATGGATACGTTCAATCTCAAATGGTGCTCTGAGAACCTTAGAATCAATAACTATTGCAGGGTTAACAAAAGGCTCTAAAGGATCTATGCACAAGAATTAAATGAGCTAAACTGCAAAGGAAACTCAGATAAGACAACTAGAATTTCAAGGTTAAACAACACCTGTGTTGGCTCTTCCTTAGTAATAACAACAAAATCCATAGTGAACTCAACACAGTCCATAAAGTTATCCTCAAAATTGTTGTCCAGACCAATGCACACATCATAAAAATCATCAGAAATATCAATATGTTCTACAACACAAATTTCATCCAACTTTTCAGTACAATCAGGTATAACAGCAAGAATATCTGGAAAGGTTTTCTCATCCATAAGATTATCAAAGCTAGTTTGTACCTCACCTAAACAGATAGGAAGCTCAAATTTAAAATCAACCTGTACTGGCTCCTCAAAAATGACCTCACTAGCATCTATCAAATCAGCAGCTAAATGAACACCTATTGTGAATCTATCATCAACTAGAATAATGTCAAAACCAGTGCATAACTCTGAAACAACATAAGGCATGTCAATATTTTCAATGGAACAGGCTGAATCTAAAATATGACTGTGTGCAGGCATAACAGGAACATAATCTGGAGCAGGTTCTATCGGTTCAACTTTAAACAAATCCAAAGCATTAAATTCATATTGAACCTTAGAGAACTATATGGGAATGCTAAGTTCAGAATAAACCTGTGTTCTCTGATCACTAGCTACCTCATCAGGGTCATTTCCATCCAGCTTGAACATAATGATCTCTTCCTTGGCACCTGCAAAATAGTTAGAAGCAGAACATATGGCAGAACTGATTTCTTCACAAATTTCACAACCACCCCCAAGGCATGTACAACCAGTGAGTTTTTCATTACTTAGTTCTAAAGAGTTTAAGAACCCATCAAACTCAAGTTCAAGTTCTAATCCTAAATCAGTACAGGCATTTTCAAAATCAGTCATATCAACTTTCACATCATCAAAAACTACATATCTATCATCATGAGCATCTGATTCATCATCAAGAAGTGCATTTAAATTTGTGCAATCATAAAAAGCAGTAGATGCAGGTATATGAACCTTATCAATGGAAAATGCTAATTTTATGATATTAGAATGATCAAAGCAAGGACTAAAATCAACAACTTCTACAGGCACATCATGCATATGATCAAACACATTGAAATCATTTTCAGGCTCACACACATCAACATCAAAATCCATTTCATAGTACTGAAGCACCAAAACATGGTCAACAGCTTCCCTCATTTTTTTCAAATACTCTTTGGACTTTCTAAAATCAGTTTGTACTTTCAACACAGTAGATTCAACTTTTAAATCAGCAGTACAATCAATTTCCTTGAAACAAGAATGAGGTTCAATACTATCACCATCATAATACACATTTTCACTTAATTGAGCACTAGCAATGGTAAAATCAGATATAGGAACAACAACAAAACTATTACAATCATGAATCACAGCCAACTCCCTAAAACCATCAACTAGCTTTTCAAAATGAGTATCAATGTAATTATGGTCATAAGGTTCACATACACATTCAGAAATATCAACAGATGCACTCATACAATCATCACTCATCAAAGAATTGGAATTATCATCATCAAAATTTAAAGTAGAATGTGAATCAATGAAAGAAGGATTAGAGTATACAGTTACAGAGGTGGTTGGACACTCAATCTCTTGAAACTCTGCGGCAGCAGCTACCATTAGTGGTGCTTCATTGGTTGATGCCTCTTTTTCTCCTTCAACTCTCTCAATCAGCTTGTTGACAGCAGCAGCTAACTGAACCACTTGAGTAGTCAGTCCTTGAAGTTCAGATGCTGGAATCCCCTGCTGCTGATCACATAATGGATCTTGCCATGGCTGTACTGATTGGAATTCCTCTTGCTCTGGTGCATCATAATGGAAAAAAGATGGCTGTCATGGCTGTTCCGACAGGAAATTCTCTTGCTCTGGTTCAACATATTGGTCCCAGTATACTGTGGCAGCTGCTACTGCACTTGCAAGGGTGGTTGCTCATGATATTTTTGAAAACAATGTGGTGGTTGCTGCTGGAAAGCTTGATTGGCTGGCTGCATAAAAACCTCAGGAATAGGCTCATAAAACATGTCAAATCTTGGTGGTTGAGCATTATAAGGAAATGAGAAATTACCATATGCAGAGGAGTGATCCATGCTTAACAATTGCTCACAAGATAAAAACCAATCAGACCCATAAAGCCTCTATCACAGAATTCAACAAAAGAATTGAAAGAAAAGAAAATCTATACAAGCTATATTCACAATTTCTACTCTGCAGAACAGATCCTAATATACAAAAATGAAAACAAAACAAACAGATCCTAAACTAAAAAGGAACATATATGAACACCAAACAGAAATAAAATCAAGAAAACAAACCTAAACAAGACTAACCTAACACTCTAAGACTTAACTCGCTGAGTCCCCGACAACGGCACCATTTGTTAAACTGATTTTTGTCGCCTAAAATCAGAACAAAATCTGGTCCCCACTAATGTAGCATAGGGCAACCAGAATATCAATCCTAGGACTCAACAAAATTAAGTTTTAAAATGTAGAGTTAAGTCTTGTATTTATTTACTAATTATTTACTTACTAACTACTACTAAACAGGTGGGGACATTTAAAATGAAAACACAGAAATTAAAAAATTAAGAAAAGCGAAACTATAATCTATTTTAAAATAAAAGAAGGAAGAAAATAAAGAAATAAAACCTAAGCTAAAGTAATGAAGAGATTAAACCTATTTATATCCAAAACAAAACCTATATACTAAAACTGGAACAAAATCAGAAATAAAACCAAATTGAAAAGAACTTAAAACTCAAGATTGAAAAGCATCATATCAACAAGAATGTAAAGGCTGAAACAAAAGTAAAGCAGACCATAAATTCTAAAATACTTAAAGTAAACAACTGGAACATCAAAACTCAAACTGAACTTCAACTATCACTATCAAAAGCAAAGACAGAATTGATTTCATAGGTGAATGTACATTGATATGAATAAAAGAGTGCTTAGAGTTCTCAAGAAGACATCATGATAATGTGAATCCCAATCCAGGGTATTCTAGTTCATATTTCAGAACTTTAATTTGACTCTTTCCACTCATTTTTCCAATCAAGGTTCATTAGCCTATTCATCAATCTAAAATTCACAAACAAATTCAAGAAACACAAATTTGAATCAATTTTTATGCATTGGACTTTTCTCTGTCTCGAGAAGACATCTCGATGAAAATTGCTCACTATGGAGACATTTAATTTCGAAAGAAATCATAAAATTGCAAAGAATCAGAATCCAAATCATTTTCTCAAAACATAACAATGGCAGAAATCAAGAACACAGAACAATCTCAACACAAACGAGAATACGAAATAGAACTTTATTAATATGAAAAGAAGATTACAACTATACCGGAAGTCACCAATATTCTCGCGACTGTCACTCTCGCAATTGTCTCAGCGAAATCCAGAAACAAGAACAATATCTCTACTCTAAGAAAAGCGTAAAAACCTTAATCTACAGAGCGTCTGAAAATGTATCTCAAAAGTATATGAAGAAGTGTTCTCTATATCTCCCTATTTACATGGTGAAGGCCCTTTATATAGGGTCAAAAACGAAAAGAGAAAAGGAAGGGGGAAAAGAAAAATGGGAGAGGGGAAACCTTGCTATGACGCTTCGAGCTTCACCTTGATCCAATGGTCTCCAAAAGCTTTGCTCTTCAAACCCTCCGATCCACTTAAGCTTCGGTCAGCTTCTTCTCTGGCGAGGATCGCGCTCCGGTCACGTCTTCAGCTTCACTGGTCAGGTTCTTCTTTGGGTAAGTGGCGAGAGCTTTTCTTCTCCCTTCTCTCGCACAAGCCCTAGCTTAAGTGTTTCTACTCTCTTCCAAATGAATGTGCTTGAGAGAATGTTATTTTCTCAAATGAGCTGCTCTGCAATGACCCCCAAAAGCTGCCTCCATTGAAACTCACCGTTTCACTTAAGCCCATACCAGCATTGGCAGCCCAATTATCCAATCAGCAACAGTCTTCCAATTGCAGCACCATTGTAGCAAGTCAGCGCTGCCTTCAATTTCACTTGCAGCAGCTTAATGTTAAAACAATGGCTCATAACAGCGGCCCAAATTTAATCCAGCAGCTCATTTCAATTCAACACCTCTCAATCAACTTCTATTAAGGCCCAAATGTTGTCCCAATCTGTAAAAAATCAAACAACAATTAAGAAAAAGAAGAGAAATTATGCAATTAAAACAAAACATTTTTATTGAAAGAATTTCAGAAAAATACTAATTTCCTAATTATTAACAAAAGCTAAAAATTACACCTAAAAACCTCTTTTTAACTAAAATTTTATAAAACTAAAGAATTAAGAGAAAAACATAAAACTAATCTAATTCTAAGAAATTAAAAACTAAAGAAATCTAAGAAATGATTTTTAATAGAGAAAAAATACGTAAAGTGTTATCACACAGCCACGTAGCAAACTTCAGTCCATCCTGTCAGCTGGCCCGTTAAAAAATTAACGCCGTTTCCAAAAAGGACTTAATTGGACACTTTTTACAAAAGTTGGGACCACATTGAACTTCGAAAAAAACGTAGGACGCAATTGAATATTTTCCCCCTTTCGAGGGACCAAAAGAGGTATTAAACCTCCAAATAACATTACTTTTACTTCTATTCTCTCAAATTTTATTAAAATACACTCTTACAAAATTATATAGAAACAAACATATCTTAATGAGGCTCTTGAAAATATTATAATTATAATACAATATCAACACATATATAAAAATATAGGTTTAATAGGTTCGGAAGTCCCTATATTTGCGGGTTAGTTTCAATTGGGTCCTTCAATTTTGGAAGTGATCAATTGAGTCCTTGTTTTGGTAAAATTGAATCAATAACGTCCTTGCCGTTAATCTTAGTAAATGGTGTTAACTTTCTAGCGATGTGGCATGCTGAGATGGCTTTTAATTAGCACGTGGCAAACCTTCTCCTTCCCCTTCCCCTTCCCCTTTCTCGAAACCTTCTCCCCTTCCCCTTTTCATCTGAAATCTGAGCTTGATCATCCTTATTACTTCCGTCGTTTGGATCAGCCGCACTACCCTCCTGAATAGGCAATGTCTCCTTAGTTGAGGGAATTTTCAAAGAGGATGAGATTTCATCTTCGGCATCACCATTTCCATTTCCATAAAAAAAAATCATCATCTCCAGACACTCCAGAATCAACACCATCCAGATGAACAGTATCATTTCCCGGCTCATCCCATTTCGAATCCTGATTAGCAATTAAATCAGTTTCACCCAGGTTCCCATACTCAGAATCAGCCCCAATGGCCTCCTTAGAGGAATCAGGCTCCTGAACGACATCTGAACTTTGTTCATCCACCAAAGCAGAAGTCAATGAACTACCAGCGTTGGTATCATCCAGTTTATCAACTACCGCCTCCTCTGGACGGAGTTCCGATCCTTGATCACGAACCTGCTCCCGTGGCTCCATTGCCTCCTGAAAATCCTCCTCTACATCTAAACTCTTCAAATTATCGGACCCCACCACAATCTCCTCAGAAACGCCTTCACCCACTCTCTTGCTCTCTCCCTCGCCATTGGCACCAAAACCATCAGCCTCATAATCCATTACAAATTCTCAACGTCACTCGAAAACCCTAATTCATCAAAAATTGGGGAATCAGAAAGCCACATAACCGACATAACCGGTACGAAAATATACAGGCGGCACAGACGAACGTACGCACCGAATCGTTAACATTTGTAATTCGTGTTAGAATTTACAGGTTTCAACAACAATAAAAAGGAATTAAAAGTAAAACCTTTAGAATAAAAAAAGAAGAATGTGGAGAATGGAGAGTGATAAGATAAGGGATCGAATGAAGAGAAGCATTGGATTAGGGAAGGGGAAGAGGAGGGGGAAGGGGAAGGGGAGAAGGTTTCGGGAAGGGGAAAGGGAGAAGGTTTTGGGAACGGGGAAGGGGGAGAAGGTTTCGGGAAAGGGGAAGGGGAAGAGGAAGGTTTGCCACGTGTTAATTAAAAACCACCTCAGCATGTCACATCGCTAAAAAGTTAACACTGTTTACTAAGATTAACGGCAAGGACGTTATTGATTCAATTTTACCAAAATAGGGACTCAATTGATCACTTCCGAAATTGAAGGATCCAATTGAAATTAACCCGCAAATATAGGGACTTCCGAACCTATTAAACCAAAAATATAATACCAACATTATTATTTTATATTGAGGTATAACAATTAATAAAACTAAATATTTATGAATTATACTGAACTTTAAGTTTACCATTATGCTAATATATGCTTAATAGCATAAATTTACCTCATTCTTAATCAATATGAAATTCTCAACATCTGCGTATTAATATTATCTCACAAAATTAATCTGATGTAATCATATCAATTTATTATCAATGATTTATAAAATAAAACTAATTATATTTACACACATAGTTAATTGAACTTTTAGGAGTGGAGAGAGGAAAAGTAAAGGAAATGAAGTGACCGTTAGTTTCAGTTGCCACCAAAATTTAGGCATTGACAGGTGTTGCTGTATTATCTGAGGCAAACTCATGCTTCCAACAACATTGTCAGACGCATCAAATCGGATTAAATATTCTAACAAAACATCAAACTCTTCACCACCCACTTACCACCCTTCAAAGTTCCTCTGACAACAACACTCAATTTAACAATAAATTAAAATTAAAGTAATATTCTTTTAAATCATATCTCTGTTGTACAATTTAATTTCTTTTTTCTATCAATTGTTCTTTCTTATTTCCAATGTCTATTACTTTTTGTTCCTTTTTCTCAGACTCATTCTCTTCCTACAAAAAGTGGGAGAAGCACATCATCATCATCAAGTAATACACAAGTGGGTTGTGGTCTTCGAGGAAAGAAACAAAAGATTAAATTAAATATTTAGTTGTAATAGAGTAAAGGTCTCATTATTTTTTCAAGATGATACTTTTTCATATTCTTCCTTCAACTAAACAAATAAAATAATCTTGTGAAACAAATCATAAGGGGTAGTTGGTATCCATTTTGATTCATGGGAGAAGTGAAATGATGAAGTCATATGTGACGTGCATGTTTTATTGATGTAAGATATAAATAACACTAGACAAAATCATTAAACCTATAATTAAATACTACTTGCTGGAACCAATAATTATTAATGCTCTGCCTAGAGTATTTAAAAGTTATGCTTCAAATGTTATGTTTTTAAAAGTATATTGTATTTTCTAGTTGATTTTCTTTATGTATCATGAATATTATATAAGCAGTTAAATATTAGAAAAAAACCTATTGGATGTACACTTTAAATTATTATTATAAAATTAATTGTTTTATCTATATATTTAAATGACTAATAATAATATGGTTTAATTTTTAAGTTGAGAATCTTAAATAGTTTCTTTATTTTTATTTTTGTCTCTTTTTATTTTTATAAAATTGTTTTAATTAGATCTCTATCATTAAATTGGGTCAACATCGTTAGAGTAACGTTGACATGACATGTTGATGATGTTATTTTAAACAATGTGATCTAATTATTTTGTTAATTAGGTGATTCTGACATGTATATTATCCTTTTTAATTAAAAACATTGACGAAAAACTGAATTAAACTCAAACTTCTTTCTTCGAATTAGAGATTGTAAAAAGAGAGTCGTTATGTTCTTTGAATTAAGATGAAACAATTTCCAAACTGAATGCACCTTTGATCCAAACATTTTTTATTTTCACGGTTGTTTCTTGAGTTTATTGATGGTGGCGATGTGCCATTCTGTGGCGGTTAGCGGTGGTAATTTTGGTAGCTCGTGGTGGCACAAAGCTTGCGATAATGATGAACTGGTGGTTCGTGATTTCTTTTGGCAATTCCTCGAAGAAATTCCTATGTTTAATTAAAGTTTTTCTCAATTTCTTTAATTAAAAATTATTTATATACACGTTAAAATCATCAAAATGAAATAATCGGTCTACGGTCAATTAAAAATTACACCATCAACATGTCACATCAACATCACTTTAACAACTTTAGCTCAATTTAACGGCAGAACTATAATTGGACCAATTTTGTAAAAATGATAACCCAATTGAAACCGAAAAAAAAGACTTATTTAAAATTCTCAAAAAAAAAAAAACCAAAAAAATGATTAAACCTGTGTTGTGTATAAATAAATACTTTTCTACACTGTTTTTTTTAAATTAATAAAAATATTATATTTTAAGGTATGCAAATTATTAAAATGATTTGTATTTGATAGAAACTCAAAAAAATGTATTTTCTATCCCACCATGTTCTTTTTCTTACTATTTCTACCTCAAAGTCACCGACTTTATTTCCAACATCCTCACACATTAAAAGTTTGGACTGATTATAATCTCTATAGTTAATTTGGGCTATTCTTTGGTTTTTCAACCGTTTAAGCAATCCAATTTTTTTTTTAAAATTGAACAAGTTTGATTCTCTTGTCATTTTTCTTTTACCTAAAACCATAAAAAATATTTAAATAATTAAGGAATCATTATGAATACGAAATAATTGAAAAGAGCTTAGAAATGAATATTGGGCGAGAATGTATCAAAATTAAAAAAGAAAATAATCGATTAGGATGTGATACAGGGTTTCAAGAGTTTTTTTTTGTTTTAATTTTTTATAGATCGAATTTGATTTGGATAAACAATTAAAAAGAATGAATATTGAATAAAAGATGTTGTACTCCATAGTTATTTTAAAAATATCAAATTGTTTTCGATAATTTTGATTTGATACGTATTTAAGTTATATTTTGGTAAACTAAATTATCTTAATGTGGATTTTTTGCGACAGGGCTAACAAATAATTATTTTTTAATATGAATTAGAGTGTTTTAATTCAGGATTTTACAATTACCACAAAATTGATGTGTAAACTGTTTATATTATGGACCAAATTTACAAATATGTTTAATTCATGAATATCAATTAGACATTCATGCATTTTTCAATAATAGATCTTTTGTGTTTTTTTAAGATAGAAATGGAATGGTGTGAATGGAGATGGGGTAATGGGAGTAGAAATTGTGAAGATGAATGAGAATGGTGAAGATGGAGATTGATTAAAATAGAAGTGTTTAAGAAACTAAAAACTTAAAAAGCAAGAAATGTAAATGTAGAAAAATAAATTACCAAGGATAGAACAAAAACTTGTAAAATAAATATACGAGAACGATGACCTAAAGTGTAACTACCATCATCACTTGATTTGTCATTATCTTGCTCATAATGTTCTTAGAGTGTTGTGCTGTAAATACAATTTGTCACACTTTCTTAACATAAACAACCTATTTATATTTTATCATCATTTTTTCATAGTTAAGCCATTAAATAATTTGAATTAAGGGTTTAAAAATCGCTCAACTTGTATTAATTATACATGTTAAATCCACGTTTAAACAATTACCATATGACTTGACGTCCCTTTTAATTCTTGTGTAATCCATTTTTCAATTTTTTCTTGTGAACACCTTTCTCGATGTATTATTGAGTTCTTAATCGTTCTTTGTTTTTCACTCTTATGCTAGCTTTATCTTTATTTCTTGTATAGTCATCTCTTTCTTTGCCTTGTCCTCAATTTTTGTTTCGCAATTTATTTATCCCCATGTCCCATTATGTCTCCCTCAATTTCGACACTAGAAAAAAATGTCTCCTCCCTTCGCTCAATTTTGATACCTCAACACAAATAAAAATAATTATTTATGTTTTTAATATATTTCTGCCTCATTAGTTATTTGAGTCTTGACTTTTTATGATCCATCCATATACCAATATGAATGTGCTAAGTTAAACTATGCAGGTGAAAGATCTATTAACAACTAAGAAAGTCCTAGTCATAATAACTCCAGTCAGTTAGGGTCTAACCATGGAGCCTTTCATGAATTATACAAAGTAGTTAAGGCAGAAAGATCGACACCAATTCACCTATTAAACGAGTTGAATGATTTTAAAATAGGTATAGCTAAAACATAAGAAAAAAAATGAAATTCAATTATTGTTGAAGATCTCACATCGACTGAAGATAAAACGATATTATAGTATATAAGTGAATGCAAACATTATCTTACAAGCTAGTTTCGTAAGATTGAGTTAGGCTTAAACTCTATTTCTTAATATGGTATCAGAGTCATGAGTTAAAATTTATACTAATAAGATTTATTGTTTATTCAGCCTATTATATTGCTATCAAATCATCCATTAATGTATAGTTTCATACTTGAGATATATATACCCGAGCGTGAGACAAGTATATTGAAGATCTCACATCCACTAGAGATACAAAATATTTATAGTATATACGTGAGTGTAAACCTTATTTTACAAACTAATATTATGAGGTTGAGTTAGACTTAAAATTCACTTCTTAACCATTTTCTTAATATAAAAATTAACTAACGTATAAACTAAGATAATTGATTTATCATATTATGTGATTTTCGTAGTTGTTTTCTAATAGTTAAGACTTTCTGTTGGAAAAGTATGAAAACATTCTTATAAATAAACAAGCATGAGAAAACAACAAACATCCACCTAACCAATATACCCTAAAACCTAGTTCTTTAATTTAACCTAACCGTAAACCATAATAATATTAAATACTATAGTTTTATTTAATTGTTTATTTTGGACAACTTTCATGAGATCACTTCTTTACATAATGCTTTGGGAAAACCTAGTCATGTCATAATGCTCATACATGTGGACATGCAAGGATTTGGAGACAAGGAACTGGTCGGACATAGTTTATAGTTTTTAGGTTCCCCAAGTGGTGCAATATAATTAAAATAAAGTATCATATGTCCTTATAATAGGATATCCTTCTCAGCATTGTGTAAGACTAGCATGAAAGAGTTAAACAATTATTCTTTTGTAATAAATTTCTACTTTTGAACGTGTATGCCACCTTTTGAAAGAACGAACCTATAGGCCATTAAGTTTTATTTACTTTGCTTTTGATGAGTTGTATGTAGCTAGCATAAATGGATCAAGATCAAAGTTAGATAATGGACGTGAAACTGGTGTGGTTTGACAAAAGTGTAAAGATCATAATACACTTCTCCTTACCCAACTAAAATCTCATTTGGTTATATCACTTTAAGAAAAGTCCTCTTCTAATACCCTGTCACTGTGTTTCGGTAAGATATTTCAAAAGGATATTTAATGCTCTTAGAAAATTTGAAACATTTTATAATAAAATAGGTTGGTTGGGTAAGAAATTTGGAAAGAAATTGAAATTATAGAATTTTATAACTTTAAATAGTTTCAAATTCCATAAAGTTAAGAATTTGAAATTTATATTCTCATATTTATATTTTAGATTTAAGTCTGAGTCAATTCTACTCGACTTGGATTTAAGTAGATTTGACTTGACCTCATTTGAGATTAACTTAACTTAGTTTGACATGATTTTAGTCTAATGTTTCAGTTTAACCCTGATCAACATGACTTGGTCAACCTAACCCAGTTTGTCCTGGTCCTACCTAGACCTAACTTGATCTGGATCCAAGCAAAATTGAATCTACATGGACCTACCAATTTTATTGAACATGATCTTACCACGACTCATCTTGACTTGGACTTAAGTTAGCTCGACTTTGGCTTAAGTTAACTCGACTCAGTTTTGGATGGATTGATCCAACTTGACCTATGTTTTAGTCTACTTAACTTACTTCGGACAGGACAAATCAACTCAATTTGGATCGGATCAATTCAACTCAACCTAGACCAAGACCAACTCGACTTGACTTGATTTTTTTAAAATTACCCACATGTGTCTAACTTTGTTGAAAGTGGTCACCTCAACTAGAATGAATGTGGACCTACATCAAGCTTTACTTAGGTTTGGCTGAATTGATTAGGCTTGGGTTGGATGGGCTCGACTCAACTAGATCCAATCTAGCTCGACTCGACTTAAGCTCAAGTATACTTGACTTGACTCGACTTGATTTAGTCTTGATCAAATTAGGTTAAATTTGATCTTAATCGAATTAGGACCTACTTGGGCTTAGCCAAAATCGACTAAATATGCAATTCAAATGAAGGTGGACCTATCCTAACTTGACTAAATGTGAGATTTCATGACTCGACTCAACCTGAACTCAAACCAACTTAGCTTGACTTTGACCCAACTTGCCTTAATGGGTTTAAGTCAACTTAACTTGACTAGATTGAGGCCAACTGACTCAAATTTGGCTAATGCCAACTCGGCTCAACCTATAAGATAGGACCAACTCTACCTGATTAGGATTAGGCCTACGTGGCCCAAGTTAAGTCCAAACTAACTCGACTTAACTCAAACTATGTCAACTTTGCTTAACTCTAATTTAGACTGAATTGTCAAACCTTACATGATTTTGACCCCCGATATTATATTTTTTGTTTTGATATAATCTAGTATTTCATAACTTGAAAATAATCATATTTAACATAAATACAAAAATACAAATATAAACTAAAAGTATATTAAACACTAATAAAAAAATTATTAATTATGACTAATTATAAAAAATTGCAATATTTATATATATTTTTTATTTTAACAGTTATTTAATATTTAAATAATTTTTTGAACTTTTAGTGATAATCGAAATATTTTATTCAAACAAAAAATTGAAATTCATTAAATTTAAATTGTCTTTTCTAAACAAAATATTTCAAAAATAAAATAATTTGAAATGTGGTTAGTTAAAATTCAAAATATTTGAATAACAAATCTTGATATTTTGTATCCCAAAAGAGGTTGAGACTAATAAAATAGTCACGATTTAATAAAATTGTTTGCTATTTACAGTATGCAATTTCTAGGTGAACATATCTGTTAACAATTTCAATATGTCATTACAAGACTGAAAAATGATAGTAATTTTTTTCAAAGTGAATATAATTCAACAATTTCCATATTTTCTGAGTTTCTCTTTTTTGTACTAATTTATAGTACAAAAGAACAAATAAACTATCAAAACCAGGGATTTCAATTTTTCTTGTCTCCTAGCTGTTTATGTTTTGATTTGCATTCAAAAATATTCACCAAGAGTCCAAGACAAAAATCAATCTTTGTCCAAAAGCAGTTGCTTAGAAGCTTGGAATAACATATGATATTCTTATCTATCAACACACGCTCTCACACACATACATATATATATATATATATATATATATATATATATATATATATATATATATATATATATATATTTATTTATTTATTTTTATTTATTTATGTGTGTATGTATGTACATGGTGAAACACTTATTTCTGTTCGAGTTCGCAGAGACCTTGATGGTGCCCATCATCTGGTCCCAACAAAATGCTATAAAAATTGATCTTGTGTACCCACCAAACATGTTGCAGGAAAGTTCCACACATTATTTGCTGATACAAAGTAATGAGATAAGTTTGTTTAGAGTTTTGTGTGAAATTCTAAAGAGAAAGAATGATCTTATACATAACATATATGGGGTTACCTAAACTAGATTTACCAATAATTACGCCACCTTCTTCCTATGGCTTCTCACAAACTTAATCATGTAACATTGTCCCCTCCTATGTTCATAATATTTTTTTATCTACAAAGCACCACACACTAGGACGAGTTTCAATAAAGTATAATCGGATTACAGCTTTTAAAAAACACCGAGTTGAATTGTGTGAAAAAAGTGAATTATTTTGAAAAAACATCTACATCAATATATTATTTATGAAGTTGATGACATGAATCTATGGATGTAAAACATGCTGGGAAACATATCTTAGGGTTGATAGTTGAGGCTATAAAAAGTGCACGAGTGTATGTAGCTTACAGAATAACTGACTATTGGAGCATAAGTGAAAAAATAATACACATGTTATACCCCTATATGTTTCCTATGCAGAGGCTTCATTCTAGATTTTGAGTTTGTCTCACATGCCAACTATAAAGTCACTTTGGGATTTAATCATTCAATAATCTATTTAATTAATACTGTAGATACAATCATATTTTAGTTGTGTAGTTCTCTGTTTCTTAGAAAAATCAAAGACTTGTCGTGTTAGATTTAGTTGTGTTTCAGAAAAATATATTTCGCATTAAAAGAACATTTTGATGAATTATCAAATGCTTTCAAAATTTTATAAAAAGTTATAGGCGTAGTGAGGTTTATTATATAAAAAAGTATCTTTCTACGGATAATATCAGTTTTTATTATTCAATTTTTTTTTAATAAAAGTTCATACGAAGTTTTAAAGCTACTAACATTTAATCAATTGACACTTTATTGTATCACTTTAGTTCATGTTCTAAGGCATAAAATAAATTAAAAATAGTCTTGAAAATATTTTTCCCTAAAAAATATACGAATTGTATATTTGGTTTCTAATAAATTTCTTCTTAATTTTTTATTCTTAAGTTTTATTCTATTTTACTTCTAGTTCTTACCATTACATTATTTGTATTTACATGTGCATATATGATGAAAGTAGGCAATGGTAGTGGACAAGCTTCATTATCTAATACTTACCTTCAAAGAAAACATTCATTTTCATCTAAATACTCATATTCAACGGGTATAATATTTTTATCTCACCTTCATCCTCAAACAAAACAATCATACCTCACAACATGAAGGATTTTATAATAATTAAGCACACAATTATTATTTTTCACAAGCACGACTATTTCTTGATTTTTTTACTCTATTTACTCAGTTTTTCTATTCACTTTCTTGAATATCTTTTTCACTTTGATGTTTTTACACTTTTGCTTCTCGCACTTTTTCACTTTGATGTATTTACACTTTTGCTTCTTGCACTTGTTCTTGTTCTTCCTCAAATTTCTACAATTTATAATTGTTTGAGAAATAATACCATTGAGAGCTTTATGATTGTTGATATTTGATCAAAATCCTTTATGTCAAAGCTTTGAAAGAAACTCTTAAGTCTTCAATATCCTTCCATTTTTTCTTGTTTGAATCTTTAATTAGGTTGTATTCTCATTTAAACTTTGCTTCAACCCTTTCTTCTTTGAGATTAATGAATGTTTGATGTGGAATATTTATCTAATAAATTCTCCAACATCCAATTTTCTCACTACAAAAGAAAACTTTGCAAAATTTATTGATTTAGAATTAAAATTAGTTTATGATTAGTAAAAGTTGTACATCTTTTCTCAATAAGAGTACATCAATTATTTATATATACAAAGATAAAATTATTGTTGTTAGTTAATAGTTGTATTAGTTCAATACAAAATCTTTTCTTAATCAAACTATTCTTTTTTCTAGAACACTTTGATCTCTAGTGCCAACATCTTTTAATATGCAAAGATTATGAGCTATTAATAATTAAAGTGAAAATCCTATTAATATATTAAAGTAAGTAAATGAGTATAATGAGGTTTAGTAGACATATGATTGATGTACTACAACATCGTCTAATGCATTAAAACATCGTCTAATTGATTTAATTTTGTATCATTTGATATAGTCAAACTTGTATCGTATATGGTCTTGTGTGAGGTTGTATTGTCTAATCTTGTGCAAGCTTTTATCATCTTATCTTGTGTAAGCTTGTATTGTCTAATCTTGTGTAAGCTTGTATCATTTGATCTTGAGTAAGTTGGTATCATCTAACCAGTTTACCTTGTATAATCTCATGTATTCATATTATATAGTCTAATCTATTCATTTTTCTACAAAAATTTACTTAAGATGCATATATTTTTCAATGTAAAGCGTATACTGGTGTATATAATAACAACATAACAATGCTTTGTTATCATCAAAACTTATAAACATTTTGTACAACATGAGGATTTATTGTCTGATTCTAACATATTTGTAGTGATTATGGTGAATTCTTTAACATGATTTAGAGGATAAGTTCAATCCCTAATGTAACACATTTTATTTGGAGAATGAATTTTAATAGTGTTACAATTAAAGATGACCTCCCATGTCGTGTAAAGTACCTTGTAAGATGTGTGTGTTATACTACAAAGAAAAAGAAGTAGAAGATGACCAAGGGTAAGAAGGTAGTATCTCTTGAACCATGAGTTAAGTCATCTATAGCGATAGCTAAAAGAGCTAAGGGAAATTATTTTCGTTCCCCATAGACGATGCCAATGTTTTGATCCTAAGTCCGTTAAATAACATCGTTAGCGTTAATTATCGTGCGTTAAAGGTATTGTTCATTTTGGAGTCCAAAGTTTTATCACAGTTTTGTCCTTAAAAGACATCTTAGAGGATTGAAGGAGGAAGGGATATTAAAACTATCATTGGCCTCGACTCCTAAGCGATCCGAGACTATTAAACGTACTAGAACATAAGCCCTCTAGTCGAGGTTTAAGGGGGTATGAGGGCTCATTCCCAATTAAAGGGCTAAGGGAAATTGCTTTTGTTCCCCTTAGACGACATCAACATTCTGATTCCAAGTTCGTCGAGTAATATTATTAGAGTCAATCACCGTGCATCTGATGCATTGTTCGCTTTGGATTTTGGAGCTCGGTCACAAGTTTGTCCTTAAAATTCATCTCAGAGAGTTGAATGAGGAGAAGATATTTAAACTACCCTTGACCTCGACTCCTAAGTGATGTGGGACTATTGGGCATACCGAAACATATCAGAGAAAAGCGTCGAACAACAGTTAACGAACAAGTAACAAGCCTCCTCAAGGTTGGTTTCATAAAAGAGATCACCTGCACCACGTTGCTTGCCAACGTCGTTTTAGTGAAGAAAGTCATTAGCAAGTGGCGTACGTGTGTCAACTACAAAGATTTCAATGATAATTGTCATTATCATTGTTTTTGTTGTTTTTATTTATCTTTTATTGGTATTTTTGTTATTAAGTTTTATATAATTAAGATTTTTATTTAATAATTTGGGAAGTAGAAATATTTGGACCTTATTTTTGAAAATATTGTACAAATAAAGTAGAATTCATTGAAGATGAAATAATATCTCAACAAAATAAGTTATCCTCCAATTAGGCTGCTTCAATTACAAAAATCAAATAAATAGAATCATTAAAGATTAAAGAATATCTCAACAAAATCACTTATCAACGGATTTGGTTACTTCAATTACAAAAATCAAGTATAAATTTTAGGCATAGTCATTCGAACAAACTTGCCTAGATCATATGAATAGAATACTTCACAGAGTTGAAAATACACCTTTGGAGCATAAAAAACTAATTCTAAGAGAGATACAACAGAGTAACTAACTCCCTAATTCACGGGGGTTGGACGTAATATATCTTCAATTTTTGTGAAATCTACTATTCAATATATTTTTTTTCCACCACTCTTGTGTTCTATTTCTTTTATTAACTGCATGATTATTGTTTGCATATTTGGAACTACTTGTTGATTGAAATATTGTTAGGGAAACCTGATTAGGATAAGAACAACTAATATATTTCACATGCTAGACATAAATGCCAAACAATTAGTCATTCATAACATTAGAATACTGAACTTAATATGAACTTATAATAAAAAATTTTAAGACATTAGAGTTTTTATTATTATAATTTAGACTCACTAGTACAAAAATAGTGTTTAACGTTTAACCATTGAATAGCTAACGTTAAAAATGATTGGTCGCATTTTTGTAAATAAATACAATTATTAGACGTTGTTTAGGACTGTAATTCGATGTCAATTTGTTATAAGATGTTGAATATTGAGAAGTTCGATGTCATATTAGGTAAATTTTGTGAAAATGCTTGGTGCGAAGGTGAAAATGTACTTACGTATGATGTCGATTGCCCTAGGGTTATAAGTCAAAAGGTTAGTGATTTCAATAAAAATTTGAGCGGGAGGTTCAAAATTCATGCATTTTATCTTTGCGTGCGAGACCCTATTTTTTGCTCAAACTTTTATTTAACGAAGTTTAACGACAATCATATGTAATATTTCTTTCATTTGATACAAATACATATTGATTAACTACTTTAGGTATGATTTTCATTTGTTTTGACCAATTGTTTTCGTGTTTTTGTCCTTCATAGACACATTATGCTTTCTCTCTCACTTTTGAAGAACTTATTTGTTGAATTTGTTTGTTGTTGTTGTTTTGTTGAACTTGTTTGTTGTTTCTTGTTGTTTCTTGTTTGTTGTTGTTGTTGTTTGTTGTTGTTGTTTGTTGTTGTTGTTTGTTGTTGATACTACACTACACATTCATAGTTCATGCTATGTAAAATACTCAAAATTGGATTACATTTGTTATTTTTTTGCTTTTCAAGTCTTGTAGAATTGTGAAAAAGGATCACAATTAATTAAAAAAGGTTTAACGTTTTGGTAGGTCCTTTTTTTCATCCAGAATCTCAAATAGGTCCATAATTATTTGGTGTCTCAATTGGGTCCTTATTTTTGAAAAATTGAAACAAATAGACGTTTATCGTTAAATTGGAAAAATGTCGTTTAAGAGCCTCTTACATGGCATGCTGACAGTATTTTCGCCTAAGGTAAACGTTCTTGCTTAGGCGAGATATGCATTGGAATATTTTCTCTTAAGCTAAAACTAAGTTGTTTGGGCGAGATCAGTACTGGAACATTCTTTTCATTTTTGAACAATTTTTTTCTTTTCACTTGGAGTTCATTTCGTCTGCTCCATGTGCATTCTTGACATTCATCAAATATTTATTCATTTTACTTCATGGTATGTGTGTATCAAAACACACTTTTTGTCTTTGTTCTCAACTAGACATGTAGTACTAAGTGCCTTTTACCTCACATTTTTCTATTTTTGCCTCTATGGATCAAGGAATAGTCTCCTGACTTCTATTTATGTTGGGTTTCACTGAATCTCTCCTTTTTTTGTTAATGTTGGAATCAAGATTCTGATTTCCCATGTTTTAAAGGTGGTGCCCGGACAATACAAAACCTACGAAAGTGATTCCATCTTAGTTTAACTGAATAGGTTTCAATATTAGTAATCATACCTACTTAAATGTAAAATGTTTTTAGGTGTGATTATTAAGAGGGTTATTATCTTTTTGGCAGCAATGTGTCTCCTTGGTGCTATCACTCATCAGCAGTAGCCTGGATGCTTGGAGAACCCGACAGTATGATTATTATCTAAGGGTTTTGAATGGAATATTATGAGATCCTTTGTGATGGTGATCACTTGCTTTCCTCTTAAGTCAACCCTTGTAATTAATTAGCTAAAGAGGAAGATTGGTTCACTGTAAAATGGCTTTAAAGCTTTCAATAGAGGGAAGCATTAATAGGTGGGAACCTGAAGCCTCTTTTCCCCCACGAAGATCCTAACTCGTCAAAAACATAGTGTACCAGGCTATATTTACTAGAGCTGGGTCTTTTTTTATTTCATTTCCTTCGTATCATATGAAGCTCTACTGCTTGGAGAAGTTCCATTAGCCTCCTAAATGTAGAGGGACAATGTAGAGTGAACAATGATTTAAGCGGGACAGACCACATTTAAAATGAGTGTTGAAATGGTTGTTGGGTAAACTGAAAGTGTGTTAAAAGTGTTGAACGAATACTGACGTACTAATGTAATTTGAATAACCTTGTGGAGGAAATGATGGATAGGCCTCAATGTATGTGTAAGTGAGAATATTGTCAGCATGTCACATAAGAGCCTCTTAAACGACATTTGTCCAATTTGAAGTTAAGCCTCTATTTGTTTCAATTTCTCAAAAATAAGGACCCAATTGAGACACCGAATACGTAGGGGACCTATTTGAGATTCTGAACGAAAAAATGGACCTATCGAAACATTAAACCATTAAAAAAAACAAAAAAGTGATTAACGTCGTACATTGACAAAATTTGACGTTAATTGATGCAAATTGATGTCGAACATAAAGCAATATTCAACATCAATTTGCTCTACTAGGGACTTTGGATTGTTCTATGTCCAACGTCAATTAACATTGATTTTTTTTAAATTCAACGTCAATTTAATGTTTCCCTGTATGACGTTGGCTTTGAATTCGATGTGAAAGGCCGAAAAACACTGATATTATACAGTGTTTTTGTACTAGTGACTTGTTGTTAACACTACAAAAAAAAAGGACATTACCGAAGGCCAAAATCCCTCGGAAACAGCCAAAAGCCGTCGGAAAAAGACATTTACAGACGGCCTACCGACGGCCATCGAGCCGTCGGTAAATCCCTTGTCGCTAACAATTACCGACGACTTTTGCCCTTCGGTAATTACCGAGGGCCAAAAGCCTTCGGTAATTACCGAGGGCCACAAGCCTTCGGTAATTACCGAAGGCCAAAAGCCTTCGGTAATGTCATGAGATTGGTGTTTACCGAGGGGCAAAGGCCTTCGGTAAGTGGCACGAAAAAATAACAGATTACTCTGTTTTTTATGAAACCAACCACTAGTTTTCTTCCGCTAGTTTAGATTATGAAATTTTTCATGACATCAAATCAAACTAACCACTGATATTTTTACTGGAGAAAGAGAGTTGAAAACGAGATATCAAATGATATTGCATAATATATTTGTACTGTTTTACATAAGGTACTTGATGCCACAACACTACTACTTGTAGTGTTTTACATAAGATACTTGGTGCCACAACACTACAACTTCTTACACTTCAGTACATAGGAAAAACATTTAAATTCTACTTCTAAATAAGAAAACAGCTCAAAAGGCATTACACTATGCACATTTCGAAGTTTCTCAGTCACCAACTTCTCCAAATACAAAGCTAATTTCATTGCCTCATTTCCATTGTTATACAGTGATATATGATTCTCTTCAAAAAGACCCAGCTGATTTGGGCTCTGAAAAACCTATGACATTTTGGAAAGTAGTTGAAGACTTGTTAAATCCTTCCCATCCTTTTACAGAACAAGTGTTTCATCCTTTATTTGCAGCCAAATTGCAACATCTGCACGAAAAAACACTTATATAAAAAAGAGAAAGTAAAAGTGTTTCCAAATCCTTCAACATTTTAATTAATACCAAAATCTATAGCTTCAATTTTTTTATCGTTTATTATACGTTTATTAATACCAAAATAATTATAAGAACATAATGTAATATATAATACTTTATTAGTAGCCGAACCTGTTAAAGATTATGAAACTTTAAGTTCATCAAATAAAACGCCAAACAACTTTACTCCAAACACATTATTTTAGAATAAAAAATTAGTTAATCATTTTCAGTAGTGAAAAGAGACCTAATACAGTTTTTAATAAAACCTTAAGACTTATATATATATATATATATATATATGTATGTATATATATAGTTTTGTTTTCCTTATCTATTATAATTTTTGTTTTATTTTTATCAATCTAAAACTTTGAACAGAGAGTTATTTTTATTGAACAGAGTGTTATTTTTATCAATCTAAAACTTTGAACAGAGAAAAGTTAAAGACATATATACCAAATCATGCCACGTTTTCCATCTTCAATCACTCACTCTCTCCAATCATGCCACGTTTTCCTTCTTACTTCCTCTAAAATCCCACCCTTCTTTTCAAATTAAACACAATATGCATAATCAATTTACTGAACTTTGAGATGTCCATTTTTTTCCAAGTGAAGAGGATTGAAGCCAGGAAGAGCGTGGGAAACTTTATTTCAGATAAATACTGAGGGCGCAAGTGTAATTTATTTCAGATAAAAGAGACTACATAAACCCAAATATCCTAACAAGTAACACTTTAGTAACTGATAGTAGTTAGACATAAAATGCAAATGCAAAATAGATGTGCCCATGCACACAAGTTATTGTAAATTTCTCAACTAATTAAACATTAAAAACAAGGAACAATAGTTACCTTGAACAATTTGACAAAGCAATTGCAACAGCACTCAGTAGTTTGCATGCCTCTGATGCATCAAGAACAGTACTGCTTACACTTTTAGGAGAAATCACCTAGTGTTGTACAACACAATGAGTGTTTTCTTAGTGAAAGCATTAAATTTTCAACAAAAGGCTAACATTAAAGGTATAATGTTCATGGTACCTCTAGATTGTATAGTGTCTGTCCCTTCCTATTTCTGCCAGAAATATCATAATGGGAACCATGGCATGGATAAAACCATCACGAGGAGCAAATCGCTCATGGTTGTGCTCATCATATATAATTTTAGAAGAAGGGTTTTTAACAGCCGCAACAATTGTAGGAATTTCATGAATAAGGTTGTTTTCTTTAGGGTGGAACAGAGAATCAGTAGCATAACCTGAACAAGATAAACTTAAACCAATTAACCCATGAAAAAGTAAGCGTTGAAACTAACAGCATAACCCAATGAATGAACAAATGAACAAAGCTCAATTAAAACTACAAAACCAAAAACCCTAAATTAACATAACATACAGCAGCATATTAGGCCCACCGTAACACACAAATCTTCTTAAGAAATAACAAATTCAAGAATACTTTGCAAGAAAGTATTCATCTAGTGACACAAGAGTGGTAATGTCATCAGAAAGCAACTAAACTTCCATCATAGAAGCATAATAAGTTACCTTTCACAGAATGGGTTAAAATTGTATAACCTGAACAAGATAAACTTAAACCAATTAACCCATGAAAAAGTAAGCGTTGAAACTAACAGCATAACCCAATGAATGAACAAATGAACAAAGCTCAATTAAAACTACAAAACCAAAAACCCTAAATTAACATAACATACAGCAGCATATTAGGCCCACCGTAACACACAAATCTTCTTAAGAAATAACAAATTCAAGAATACTTTGCAAGAAAGTATTCATCTAGTGACACAAGAGTGGTAATGTCATCAGAAAGCAACTAAACTTCCATCATAGAAGCATAATAAGTTACCTTTCACAGAATGGGTTAAAATTGTATAGACAGGGAACATATGACCTTGAAACATTTAGCTACAACGAGGTTGCATAAATTTCCTTAAAGTAGTGGAATACAAAAAACTCCAACCAAATGTCATCCAAGAATTAAAAAGAGAAGAAAAAAAAATGCCAAACAAAATCAAAATATCAAATAACAGAGGAAAACACGAGAACGAATCCATGAAAAATCCAAAAAATATCATCCAAAAGGAACAAAGAACGTCGCAATCCACAAAGGCGAACTACCTCCAGTTGTTGTAACCTACTTAAGTAAATCAGCCACAAGTACATAGATCATATAAAAATTTGAGCTTTACAGATGATCATAAGCATAAAAAAGGATCCAATCAAGGATAATAATCATAAGGAGAGAACCCTAAGATTCAAATAACAGAAAGATTCAAACAAAAAAAAGTACGAGCAAAACAAATCATTCAAAGCTTCGAATGAATCCATAAAGGGAGACATATGAGAAGGGAACTCGAACGGCAGAGTGGTGGGCCTCTTCCTCCCTTCCCTAAACCTCCGTGGTCCAATTGATTCTCTCTCCCCACTAGTGTACCTCCGCTTCCTCGACCTTCACGAAAATTGCTCGAACTCCTCTATCTCTCCCACAATGACTTCTCTGGCGAGATTCCGCAGCAGATATCTTCCCTCCGCCTCCTTCTCCTCCTTGACATCTGCGACAACAACATCCACGACCCAATCCCAAACCAAGTCGCCAAACCAACACCACTTCACTGCAACGCCCTCGACACGCCAACCCCCAACAACCCCCACCACTGTCGCAACACTCACAAGGACCAAAACACGAACCCTAGCCACAAACCAGCCACCAACGAACCGCCGCTAGCGTCCACAACAACAACCGTTTCAAACTACCTTAGGGCGACAACCTCAAGCTTCAAACCAACAAACCGCTTCAAACAGAGAGTAAGGAATGGAAGAGCGCCACCCAACAACGAACCTCCGTTAGCGTCCATACCACCAAATTCACACCGTCAAACTGCAGTGCCGAACCGGCTGACTGCCCCCAAAGTTGCAACCCTAAGTCAAGAGTGAGTTCGACGAATAAGGGAGAGAGTTCTGCTTTTTGGAAATTTGAGCAACAAATACACAAATTTTAAACTTAAAACATCCCACGTATTACCGTAGGACAGAAACCCCTCGGTATTCAATTTTACGAATACATTACCGAAGGCATGAAAACCTTCGGTAATAAGCCTTCGCTAATAAGTATTTTTATTGTAGTGTAAGATATTTGGACTTGTTACATGTGGTGTAAATGCTAGAGTAGGAATTAGAAGTATATTGTTTAATGTTTTTCATACTGATTGTATACATGAAATCTAACCCTAGTAAAGTCTTTATCATATAGTAATTTCATAAATTTTATTGTTTTCTTAGTTTTTGATTTATTTCATATACATAAAAAAATTACATTCTTTTAAATTTCTTAACCTTAATTAGTGAATAAACATAACTTTTTTCTTAAATAATGCAAATCTCTATGGGAAACAATATCTATACTTATCCACTTTATTACTTGTACGATTTGGTATACTTGTCAATTTTGTAACACTCAACCAGTATTTAAAAGCTCAACAAATCGTACCTATCATGCTGCCCATGTGTAATTCAAAATTGGGTGATAGATATGTGTTATTCAAGCAAGATTTGTTGAGAACTATGTAGTCAACACACATGTACCACTTGCCACTGACTTTCTTCACCATAACGATGTTGGCAAGTCATGTGGTGTAGGTGATATATCTAATGAAACTGACCTTGAGGAAAGTTGTTACTTCTTTGGTAATTGTTGCTTAACGTTCTTCTTTAAGCTTTCTCCTTTTATTAAGGCCATAGGTTTGGCTAGTGGAAGGATGGATAGATGGTGGCACAAGAAATTGAGATCAATACCTAATATTTTGGTTGGGCACCAGGCGAACAAATCCACATTTTGAAGTACACAGAAAAACACCAGGGGATGGATAGTATTTTCAAAATATTTTTGTAATGTAGCGTCTAATGAGTTTGTAAAGGTGTATTCAGAAGTAAATTATGTCTAAACGTTTGATAAGGTAAGTGAATAAATGTTCTTTCAGACGATGACATAGGAAATTTAAAAATAGTTTTAAAAGAAGAGAACAATAAGACACAATGTTTATACTCATTTACTTAAATTTGAGCTCCATCCAGTTTTCCCTTAAGAACTCTTAAGGGGTTCTATTAATCTTATCAATATTACACGAGTTTAACCTATTACTGGTTGAGTATTCTTACACCACTTCTAATCCCCTAGTAAACACGACTAATCTGAGTATTCTTACACCACTCCTGGTTTCGAGTATAACCCACTCCTACTTGAGTATTCTAGCCACTCTGGGCACCCTTAGACAACATGTCTTAAACAACTGTCTAGACTAAGTTTAACCACTTCTTACAAGTATTTTAGTTCTCTTAAGAACTTACAATAGATCCACTGTGGTATATACTACAAGGTACAAATGTTAACTCTCATAAAGAGGATATATTTATATTTACAATTTGACACTTGTATAGTTATAGACTTGAGTAACTGAGAGGATAAGTGTAATGATGTACAGTCTTGTAACTTGGAGATTGTTTCCTTTCCTGAAGAGCATCAGACGATGTAAGCTTGATGAGCAACAACATTGATCTACAATCTTCATGCTTATGCTTGCTCTTTTTCTCTTCTTTTCAGTAAGCTTGTTCCTTTGATTGGAGAAGCATTAGATGTAAGTGTGAGTAGTAAGACAAATACTTTCACTTTTTATCTTCTCCTTCCTTCTTCAATGAAGTTCTTTCCTTTGATTGAAGAGTTATATACGATATACGCTTTGATCAACATCAGTGTTGATCATTCAACTAATTTTGATTTGTATGCTCCTTCTCTTCTCTATTCCTTCTGGATGGAAGAGCTTTCGACGATGTGTATTGATTTAGTGAGCAACAAAGTGAATGTTCAATGCATGTTCTCTTTCTTTTCTTCTCTTCTTTTCACTATGCTCACAACTTCATTACTCTTTTCATCTTTTCATTTCAACCTCATTTCTTTACTCTTTTTCTTTTCTTCATCCCATCTTGGGCTTAATATTTCATCGCTTTCCTTTTAGTTTTCTTCAACTCTCTTTTCTTCTTCATGTCTTCATGTTTTCATCATATTTTTTATTTGAAGAGCATCACACCGTATATGTACTAAGGTGAAGTAGAGTAAATTATTCTTGAATGTATTTCTTCATTTTCTTTATCTTTTTCACCTTTTCTTTCTTCATATTTTCAATTGCTTCTATATATCTTTCTTAATAGCTGATAACAGTTGAAAAACTGTTATTTTCATGCTTAAAATTGATACTAAAAGCAACCTTTAGACTTAGAAACTAGCTTGAAATCATGCCTTTTATCTATATTTTCAGAAATAAGAGAGCTGGACAGGTTTATGCTTGATTTCAGTGTTTTTGTGCAGGTTTTAAGGTGAATTTAGTGAAAGAAGTGAAGAAGAAGAGAGATGACATTAGAAAAGACAAGAAAAAGTGCAAAAGAAGAAGCCGAAGTCACCGCTCAGCGGCAATTTACCGCTAAGCGGCACTCAGGAGGTTGCGGGAGTCACGCTGAGGGGCAAAATGGCCGCTGAGGGGAAGAAACGTGACGCGCAAGTACCGCTGAGCGGTATTTACCGCTGAGCGGCACTTTTATGGGCTTGGGTTTTTGTAATCTTTTGTAGTTCTAAAATAGTATATAAGAACTTGCACGTCCTAGAATTAGTATCTTTGGCAGAAACGAGGCAAACACTCTCTCTATCACCCCTTTGAAGAAGGATCTTGGATGCTAAGGCTACCTCTTCATCTTTATTGGGTTTATTCTTTCATACTTTCATTGTAATTCACCTAGGTTCACCATGAATATGGTGAACTAAACCTTGTATGTTTGTTGGGGAATCAATGTAATCTCTTGAAGCTCTCATATATGGAATTTATGCTTACATCTTTTAATTAAGACTTATGCTTTCTTTCATCATTAGTTAGGGTTTTTCCTCTTTGCTTAATGCTTGCATTGTTTAACTCATTCTATTGCATGATTATTGGTTTTGTCGATACGGGCACGTACGGGGAAGTCTAGATCCGGGGAATTTCTCCCAATATTATATTGGTTGTCGTTAAGCTCCTGAGCATATGAACTAATCATTAGGAATGCTAGGAATTGTATGAACTCGTGATTAGGGAGAAGCCATCTAGAATGGTACTTTAGAGAGTGGCATTAACAATGATGATTTGAATGTTGAATTCCTAAAATGTATGAGAGTGGATGAGATGAAATTGACCCCCAACAACATATTCATTCATATATTTCATTGAAAGTGTTTATCTTCTGTCTTTGCCATTGATCAATAGCAACAACTTTCTTCTCTTCAATTGATCTTTTTTATATAAGCCCTTTTGAAAGATGAATGTTGGATGCTGAGTTGAGTTTTTATAAGAGTAGGAAGCCTTTAAGTGAGAGGTGATACTTTTTTCTTTTCATCAGAGGTAAAATGCTTTATCAGAGTTTTCATTGAAGCGTGACTGGTACGGCTCTACCAGAGTAGAGGTCTTCAAGAGATTTATTCTAGAATGTTCTTTGCCTCTCTCAACGTCTTTATCCAGCGTGTGCAGATGTTCTCATTAATCCTTTGTGTATTCCTATTCTGCACAAATAACAAGGACAAGGTATGTAAGCAAAATAATATTTTACGGTACATGCATTAAATGTTTTGAACGTTTATAGTTGTTAACTTTTGTTGCTTGTCAAAACATCTTGTCATACATCTTGTTAGTAATTAATGCATCATTCAAGTATATCATTCAAGAAGGGTTAAACAATGTATAACACTTTTGATAAGATGACATATGACACTAGACTCTTAGGAAAAACTAATTTAGATGTATATTTTAATGTTTTTCATTAGACGATGTTTTCCCTTACAACATTGTTTTTGATGTAAGACATTTAAGCTTCAATGTTATTACTATTCTCAAGAAATGATGTTTCAACTTGAGAGCTTGATACCATATCCTACTGTTTTGCACATATTCCTAGAATAGTTCCTTGGTGGCACATTCTTCTTTTCGTCTCTACATGCGTACAAATTCTTAGGTATACTGTCTCTAAAGCTTTCGTGTAGACTTTTCTTATTGACCAAGCGCTTCTTGTCAACAATGTATTAGATTATATATAGACTTCAGCGAAACGTTGTTGTGTTATGTTCTTATCTTGAGAAGACTGTTGATTAACATTTGGAAAATTTATGTAGTTTCTCGTATAAGGACTTTGGTTTTCATTTAACTTGAGCAAGTACTTAGACATTATAGGTCAAGTAGGCACTTCTCTTTCATAAAGGATATTTGGTTTAATACTTATTGTTAAACTTCAGAACTTGGATTGTTAGACATTTTAATCTCTCTAGACAATCTTATTTTAGAACTTCCACAATTTGCCCGTGAATCATTTATGTTAATGTCAACCTTCATAATCAAGGATGACTTTGTTCCCAGTTTTTGCATTGGTTCATCAATTGAAGGTTGACCGTTGGGAACTCAAACATGCACTAGTACAGATAAAAGAAATGGCACCGGTTATTTTCACTGATAGGCACCGGTTCATGAACCGAGGCATATTCAGGCGAGGTAAAAAGTGATAGACTTTATGCCTCGATTTTAAAACGAGACAAAAAATAGTCCGATTCGACCTCGGTTAACAGAACCGAGATTGTTCTTTTCCCTCTACTGCCTCGGTTGGAGGCTGAACTGAGGCAGTAGGGTCTTTTTTTTTGTTATAATTTTCCTAGTATTCTGGCAGTGGCAACTATGAGCGTTATTATGCTCAAACGTAATTTCAAAGACTGAAAACATGCACACAAATAATCTACCTTAGTTAATTTTCATTAACAAATTACACACTAACTTGCCCAGAGAATTTACAGTTGCAAATTACACAAATAAGAAACTTTGATCAAGGAGACAAATAAGAAACTTTGAGAGAACTGGATTAAGCAAAACCATGGAGTTCTTCATTTTTCTCCACAACCCTCACCCCTTTTGCAGATCTGAGCACATTAGCCTGCTTAGAAAATGATGGCAAATTAACAGAGGAATTTAATTTTGGTGCCTCGGGCAAATTAACACAAGCAAATTAACACATTTACCTTTTGTAGATTCGCAAAACCCTAATCTGACCCTAATCTCAGATTCGCACCACCACCACCACCACTATCACCGCCGCCACCATTGACGCACCACCACCGCATGCTCTTCCCTCCAGAGGCGACGCACTCGCAGGAGAGAGCGAGACCGAGAGAGCGACGGAGCGAGACCGAGAGAGCGACGGAGCGAGACCGAGAGAGCGACGGAGCGAGACCGAGAGAGCGGCGAAGCGAGAGCGAGGGGAGGCGACAGCGAGGGGAGGCAAGAGCGAGGGGAGGGAGGCGAGAGCGAGGGAGGCAAGACTGAGGGGAGGCGAGACCGAGGCCGAGGGAGGCGAGACCGAGGTAGGCGAGACCGAGGGGAGGCGAGACCGAGGGAGGCGAGATCGAGGGGAGGGAGGCCAAAGCGAGGGAGGCCAGAGTGAGGGGAGGGAGGCGAGAGAGGCGAGCGCGAGGGGTCGAGGGGGCTAGGTCTTCGTGTTTGGGGAAAAAGTCTGGGAAAATAAGAGGCTTATATGCCTCGGTCCTTCTTGGGCCTGAGGTAGTAGAGGCTTATACGTCTCGGTCCTTCTTACCAACCGGTGCAGTATACCCCTTTCACCTCGGGTTTCTCTTAACCGCGTCAGAAACCGTGTCAGAAATCACTAATTAGGCACCGGTTGTTTTCACAACCGAAGTGGTATCCCTCTTTGGCACCGATTTAGTTTGAACCGAGTCCTATAAGGTCTCGTTAATTACAAAACTGCCCCCGTGTCTGAATAGACAGCGATTTGATGTAAACCGAAGTTTATTGTACGAGTTTAAAAGCACATTTTGTACTAGTGATGGGATCAAGGTCAAGAGGATTGTCGTTTGAGCCCGTTTCCTTGCCAGTGATATGTAAATACTCGGCAACGTGATTACATTGTTTGCTACATTGTTATTGCCTAAAGCGAAAAGTTGGTGCCAATCGAGCAAGTAGGAGACACATATGGTGCTATTTTTAGGCTTGTAACATATCAAGTTCTTACGTCTTTCTGGTCCACTTTGAAGTATTCAAGTGTTTTTCTATTTATTCAATTTTTATTGTTAATAAAAAAATAAATTTATTAAAGCAAAATTAACATCTACACATTGACATTAGCTCTCATTTTAATAAATATACATTATAGTTATTAGAGATTAAACACATATTCAATTCCTTTAATCATTATCAAAATTCAAATAAAGTTATCCAAATTAAACTTTTTATATTAAGATTACGATATTTTTATTATACTAACAACAAATTTTTTATTTATACTAAACCAACTACGTACTCAAATTCATTTATATAATTTTAATATGCATATGCTTTATATATTATAAAAATGATTTTTATTATCGAAACAATATATATAAGACATCTCTACTGGCATGCAGTACTAGGAAATAACGACAATGGGAGAGAATCCAATCAGTTACGTGGCAGCACATAATATGTGGGATTCAAGCTTGATTGACTTGAATTTGTTAATATCTTTTATTACAAGCATGTAGTAGCAGACAACAATTTACAACATTTTTTACTGTACCATAAGTAATATTCGTTTTTTCGTAAAGCTAACCAGTGACAAACACATTTGAAAGGAAAAACCATTGGCACAAGTGGCAAAACACATGGATATATTATGATTTGTGAACAAGAGTTAATTAATAATTAAGATAGATCGACCTAATTAATTGAGGAGGTTGAAGCCTTCACGTGCCTTACTTTGCAACATATGATAACATTTCTCCTACATCACCTGTTAATGACCTAATTCTTAATCATGCTACTCATCTTCCAACACTTTCTTCATTCAATTTACCTATTCTCTCTTCAGAACTCATAGTTGCTACGTACGACACTGTGCCAACTTGATCTTAATTAAATCAAAAAATTTAAGAGGAAAAACTTAAGACAAAATATTAATTATGATAAATATATAACATCATCAAGAAACAAATGTTTTCCTATCTGTAACAGTTTCTATTATACTGGCATGTTCAAAGGATTAAGACATAATCATGCTGTTTTACAGATATGTTGTGGAAGTGAAACTTAGTTAAAAAGGAAATGGAAGTAATAAAGCGAACTTAACCTAACAAAGGACGAAGAGAAAGATAAAAGTATAAAAAAAGGGCATATTATTAGCACTTCTTGGACATGATATTATTGTTTTATACAAAATATGAAAGCCAACAATAAAAAGTGAGTGGTAGCAGCTACAAATTGCTATTATTTTAAGAAATTGCAATATTGAAGACGAGTATAAATCAAAACTAAGGTTTAGAGATGTAGTACTGGTCAAGTTGAAAAGGGTTTTGCTTCCAAACACCTTTCTGCAGTTTCATCTTCTCTTATTGATTTTGGATATGAAGGTTTTGCTCTTCTTCTCCATTTTTATTTTTTATTTTTTGTTTTATATGTTTATGTATGATATACCTAGCTCCGAGGGAAACTAAATCTTATTATATGATCGATTCAGCAAATTAGAAACAAGGGTTGCTCCATTTCGGACATCTTTTTTTTAAGACTCTTGTTTTTTTAGTCTTTTCCGTCTCTTAGGGGTTGGGAAAGATCGATATGCTTTAATTTTGTTCCTTTAAATTCCCAGTTTTGTTGATAATAATATATAGAACATCATTATTCTTTAAATTAATTCTCAAGAGTTAGTCTATATTATTATCGTACCGATTTTTCTCTGTAAAATATTTATTAATTACAGAAATTAATATTTCAAACACACGAAATGGTTACTGAATTTACCTTCATTCAAGCACTTTGATTGGCAACATTCTACATATTTTTAATCAACATGCATATTTTAGTTTGCAAGTAATGCACAACAATATTCGAATAATTAGTGCTTATGTTTTTATATCTCTGTCCTATTTAGCAAAAACTGAGATAAACATGTGCACTGGTGGTGAATCTGGAGGAACTGTAGAAGGTAACCCCGTGAGCAAGTCAAAGGTTGGCCATGAGAAGCAGTGAAGAAGGCAGGGAAGGAACAAGAAACTGTTGTTGTGGCAGGTTTTTTCATGACCTTCCTCAACAGTTACACAACCTTCTCAAGGAACTTTTCCCTACCCTTTCTCTCTCTGAGGTTCGTAACTGTATCTCTTCCTCTCTCTCTCTCTCTCTCTCTCTCTCTCTCTCTCTCTCTCTCTCTCTGTATGCTGGTTTTTGTTCTGCAAGTTTTTCTGCTGCCATGATTACAAATGCTGGTTTTTGTTCTGCAAGTTTTTCTGCTGCCATGATTTCACTTCTGAAAGACTGTTTTATTTCTTTTCTGTTGGGTCAAAATGTGAAAATATCGTAATTTGTAGGGATTTAAAAACAATTGATCATGTCCCTGTCGTACGGAAAGGAATCATAATAAAAAACCTATTTAGCATTGCAAAAGATTTTATTTATTTATTTTGTTATTCCTGCCCCTGCCATGGTTGTTGAGACCATGAATTCAGGCTTCATTAATATTTTTCTTGATGATAATATAAACATATAAAAAAACACACACACACACACATATATATATATATATATATATATATATATATATATATATATATATATATATATATATATATCATAATGTTGGTCGAGTTGCCTAGTTGATAGAATCACACAAGTACCGCAATTTAAGGTTTAGTATTTGTTGTTACTCTACACTTAATGTGTGTCGTTTAGGCAATCAATAATGATATTGGCGTATTAGTACTATTTTACTTATAGATTTTGTTTTCACGTACTTTAAGGTAAACTCGTTTGAATTAATTAAAAAAAGAAAAGTATTTTTGTAAGCATTAATGAGACAACAAAATTTTGTACTCAAACCCCAAAAACAATGTGTCAATTTTTAAATATACAGAAAACATTAGAAAACTACAACCTGGTATTATTTAATGACTTGCATCAAAATCCATGAAAAGTTTGTGACGATAAATTACATGCAATTATTATCAATGAGTTAGTCGATTTATGAACTAACTTAATAGTAAGTTGATTTAGATTTATGAGTCCAGACTACAAAAATTGCATTTAACACAAATTGATTTATATAAACAAATATTTAATTCTATATTATTGAGTTTAGAAAGTAAAAAACAATGGTTTTCTAATTATATATATGTTCTGTTGTCATTAAATAGGTTTTTGAATTAGTCATTAAATAAGTCTAGTAATTTTTTTCTAACTACTTTAAATTTAAAGAACATTGACTCAATGTTAATTTATTTGATTTTAATGGATATGGCCCGTGCGTATATATATATATATATATATATATATATATATATATATATATATATATATATATATATATATATATATATATATATATATAATTTCATAAGTAATTAGTTTTTTGAGACATGTCTTATTGCAGTGAAATTTAAAATTAATCTTTTGAAAAACTTAAGGTAAGAAACATTATTTGTTTAATAATACAAAACATATTGGTCTCTAGAAATGGTAACAGAATGAATTAAAGGTAGGATTAGCGCCTTCTTCTTCCACCATAGGTTGAGAATCAAAGTCACTGTTATATAAGTTTATATAACATTTTAAAATAGATCTTACACACCTGCTACGTACTTAAAATGAAGGGGATTATAATCAAAGTTTAGAAAAGGGTATGAAGTAAAAATTTAAACTAAAATTTGATTGGGATCAAGAAAATCTACGAAATATACTCGTTTTTCCTTGGTTTTGCAAAATCTAATATGCTTAAATGTTACATTCTGATTCTCATAATATTTAAATTAATGGAGAATAATAATAGTAGTATAGTATAATTTTACTATGATATATTTCATTAAGTAAAAATCAATATAAAGTCATGAAGAATATAAATAAACAAATAACTAATCTACAGTGAATTTTAATGAACATAAATATCGTATATGAGCCTTTATTTACTTTTAACAAAATTGAATGAAAAATTCAAATAAGAGAAAACATATATCAAATCATTTTTATCAATTATTATATATACAAGTTTTGACTAATTTAATTAACTTCTAATAATTTTTTCTATTTCGCTAATTTTCTGGGTTGGCAACCTGACCTAATTTGTTTTTGTTAACGTTTAAATAAATGATCATATCAGGTAGAACTGAGCTTTACAGTAGTTGACGTGCCAGTGTCAAATTTTTCGAAACGAATTTGAGAGTTCATTCATAAAACAAAGATATATTCTTGGCAATTTATTATAATAGCGTATATAGATAATTCTACCAACAAAGAAAAATAATATACATATTATATCACACCAATAGTTATTTTATCAAATAGGTATATTTTGAATAGAGATAATTCCTATCATTACTCTGGATAAAGCAACGGATGAAAGTTCAACATAAAATCATTAAATAATATTAAATAATATATACAAGTGAGTGTAAATTTAAGTAGAGTTAAACTTAAGTTTATATTTTAAAAAGTAAAATACCTTAACGTAAGAAATGTGTAGGAAAAATCTCATATCGATTAAGATAAAATGATTTCATAATATATGAGTATATGACTGATTTGAATTATCCACACCCTTTATTCAAAAAGTAGTAGAAAGAAAATTTTGCTGACTCATCTGAGATGCACTTGCAGGTGAAAGAGGAGTTTAAATCACTGGCGAACATTGCATGTCCAATAATGGTGACGAACGTGCTTCTGTACTCACGATCTGCCATTTCGATGCTGTTCTTGGGTCGGCAAGGGAAAGTTGAGCTAGCTGGAGGAGCACTTGCAATAGGGTTTGCCAACATCACTGCAAATTCATTCCTCAAGGGTCTTACTATGGGAATGGACCCAATTTGTTGCCAAGCATATGGTGCAAAAAGATGGTCAGTTCTAAGCCAAACCTTTTTCAAAACCTTGTGTCTTCTCTTCCTTGTTTCCATCCCCATTTCACTACTATGGCTAAACATGGCCCCCCTCCTACACTGGCTAGGCCAAGACCCTGAAGTCACACAGGTTGCACGAGTTTACATGCTCTTCTCCATCCCAGAACTGCTTGCCCAAGTTCATCTCAATCCATTGAGGTCCTTCTTGAGAACACAAGGCTTAACAGCTCCACTAACCGTAGCTGCTTCTTTTGCTGCCATTTTACACCTTCCAATAAATTACTTCTTTGCTACATATTTGAAATTGGGAGTGAAAGGCATTGCACTAGCCACTGGTTTGAACTCCATAAACATGATCCTAGGCTTAGTGCTTTATCTTCTCGTGTCAGAGAAACCTCTTAAACCTTGGGAAGGTGCCACTATTCTCTCTTCTTTTCGTGATTGGAGACCGTTGCTTACTCTAGCATTGCCAAGTTGCATCTCAGTGTGCTTGGAGTGGTGGTGTTATGAGATAATGCTCTTCCTATGTGGCTTGTTGAGTAATCCACAAACCACTGTTGCTACCATGGGTGTTCTCATTCAAACAACTGGGTTCCTATATGTATTCCCATTTTCATTGAGTGCTGCCTTGACAACACAAATCGGTCACTCACTAGGTGCAGGGCAACCCTTACGTGCACAAAGTACAGCCACAATAGGACTTTTCATAGCATTTGCATCAGGGGTCTCAGCCTTTGTTTTCTTGATGTTTGTGAGGAAAGTGTGGGGGAAACTCTTCACAACTGAGACACAAATTGTTGATATGGTCACAACCATACTTCCAATTTTGGGGTTGTGTGAGATTGGTAACTGGCCTCAAACTGCTGCATGTGGGATCTTATCAGGGACTGCACGCCCTTATGTGGGTGCAAGAATAAACCTGTTTGCATTTTACTTAATAGGGTTGCCAGTTGCAGCTGCTTTCATGCACAGATACCAGCTGAGGGGTTTGTGGTTTGGCATGTTGGCTGCCCAAATTTCATGTTTTTGTATGATGGTTTACACATTGATTCAAACAGATTGGGGGCATCAAAGTAAAAGAGCTGAGCAACTAGCTCTAAGAACAGATGATGAGGAAAATGTAAATGATGATGGGGAATGTGGACTCCTTAATTCTGATTTATGAGATATTTAAATCAATTTTGCATAGTGATAGTCACTAGTACATGACCGCCTTTCCAAAACCTTGCGTTATTGAGATTTTCTAATCATTCCTCACGAGTCACTACAACATGATTTCTTCTCTAAGTTAGATGAACATCAACAAAAGCTTGGTCAGTCAACTTATTCATGATGATTTTTAAATAACAATGCACCATAATTTGGTGGGTACAACTACCTCAGTTCATGATCTACGATAAATTTTATGCTCAAATACATGTTTTGAGTGCATGCATTGAATAATGGTTGTTGTACTAAACTAGACAAATTTGAGGTAGAAATTACGGATCTAGGCAAAAAATTTTTGAAATACGAAAATAGATGAGTCATGAAGGGTTCAGACGACTTCAAATGAAGAAGTCATGCCCCCTGCACGACTTCATCTTGTAGCTCTGACCAAGATTGAAGTTGCGCATCCCAAAAACGACTTTAGGTCGTTGTAATCGATTACCAAACATTGTAATCTATTACAACGTCCTGAAGTTGTGCCTCCTGCACAACTTCACTTTGGGTAGGCAAAAATGGCTCTAGTAATCGATTACACCATGTTTGTAATCGATTACACCATGTTTGTAATTGATTACTAGAGAGTTTTATGGATGGTAATCGATTACAACACTAGAAAAAAATTGCGTACAATGTCGAATATTTTTGGCCTTTCTCGTCGAATTCGAAAACAACATCATATCGAGAGACGTTAAATTGACGTCGAATTTTTTCAATATACGACGTTAATTTAACGTCGAATTTGTCAATATACGATGTTAATCAATTTTTTTAAAAATAATTGTAATCTTTTATTACAACCCTACGAGACCTAAAAACCATAACTATTAACGGTAATATAGTATCAACAACAAATAACAATAACAAACAACAAATATGTTCAATCAAACAACAAACAAGTTCAACCAAACAACAATAAACAAGTTCAACAAAAAAAATAAGTTCAACAAATTTGTTATTCAAAACAAAAATGAAAACTAACCTTCAAAAGTGTTGCCACCAGTGAGAGAGAAAGCAGAATGTGCATATGAAAGACAAGAACAGGAAAATAATCGGTGAAAACAAACGAAAATCATACCTGAAGTAGATAATTAACATGCATTTGTATCAAATAAAAGAAAGATTACATTTATATGTGATTGTCGTCAAACTTCGTTCGAAAAAAGTTTGAGCAGAGAAGAGGGTATCGCGCGCTAAGATAAAGTGAATGAATTTTAATCTCTCGCTCAAATTTTTATTGAATTCACTAACTTTTTGACGTCTAACGCAGAGTCATGACATTTTATATCCTTTTACGTCCAATTATAATTCTAAACGACGTTTAATAATTGCATTTATTTACAAAATTGCCACCAGTATTTTTAAGGTTGTCTATTGAGTGGTTAGACATTGAACGCGTGACGTTATACATTGTTTTTGCACTAGTGCAACCATGTTGTAATCGATTAGTAGTGGCATTTTATTGTTGAATGAAATATTTTTTATGGTTCTTAACATTTTTGTTTTGTTGATTGTGTTACACAAAAAATAATTTGACAGTATAATTTATTGAATGGAAAAACAAAATAAATAACTAAAACAAAATTTTTAAGATAATTAATACTAATTTATTAATTAGTGAATTACAAAATGGTAAAATTAATAAATCAAGAATATCGAAGAACGATATACGTGTTTCTCAAACATACTATCTCAAGATCACACAAATCTTGATAGTATTCATATTGCCACAATCGTATCAAATTTTGTCAGGACAAACCCCTCCATTCCCATTAAGAGTTTGGTTGTAGATATTAAAGTTTGATTCGGATATTTGTGTCATATAGAAAAGGTTGGATCGCAAAACAAAAGGCTCTTGCTATGGAGTTTGGTGACTGGGAAGATTCTTATAATCATCTACTCAGGTGGTTAGATGCAGTGAAGGATGCAAATTCTAGTACAATTTTTGCAATTCATTGGTTCTCCAGTGGAGATTGATGAACAAACTGATAGTAATTGCTACCTTATGGAAAGAATTTTCTGGTCTTTCGGTCCTTGCATAGAAGGATTCAAATATTGTAAACTCATTCTATAAGTGGATGAAACCTTTCTAACGCGCAAATATCATGGAACTTTGCTCATCGTCATCGCTCAGGATGGCAACAGAAATCTTTTTCCATTGGCATTTGCAATTGTAGAAGGTGAGACAAAGGAGGCCATGATATGGTTCTTTCAACTACTTCGAGAACATGTTAGCCCTCGACAAAATATTTGCATCATCATTGACAAGGGAAAGTGTATCTTATCCGCATTAAGATCAGAAGAAGTAGGTTGGGAAGAAGATGGTTTGAACTCTGTTTATTGGATACGTCATCTAGCTTCCAACTTCAACAACAAATTCAAAAATCAGGAACTCAAAAAATAATTCATCAATTTAGGTACTACTACAAAAAGTTTTACTACCAATTTACAGTTTATATTTTGTTAACAAAATTCTTAAAATTTTTAATTTACTATGTCCTTACAACTTACTAGGTCAAGCAACCGACTGTGACAACAAAGCTTACTACAGTGAGAGACCAATACCTCCAACAAGTTGCTTGGATAGATAAAATTCCATTAAAAAAATGGTCTCAAGCTTTTGATGGAGGGAAAAGATATGGACATATGACCACTAATCTTGCTAAGTGTATGAACTCTGTTTTAAAGGGAACACGTTCATTACCAATTTGTGCTCTCATCAAAACAACATTTGAGAGGACATAATCATGGTTTGTTGAACGAGGATTAAAAGCACACTACATGCTACAAGCAAGCCATCAATTTCCTAAAGAAATCGCCGATATTATTCAAAAAAATCAACAACAATCCGCATTTTGTCATGTTCATCGCTACAATCATGAAAATTTTGAATTTGATGTTCAAGAAATTTCAACAACTCACCAATATCTTCCACATCCAATTTCCTATAAGGTCAAGCTAAATGAATGGTGGTATGATTGTGGTCACTTCCAAGCTACTCGTCTCTCATGTCATCATGTCATTGTCATTTGTGCATATTCCAATATACCATTAACCCAATATATCGATCCAGTCTATAGTTTTAACAACATTTAGAAGGCATACGAAGTATAATTTCACCCAATCCAAAATGAAGATTATTGGTCTGCGTATATTGGTCCAAACTTCATACCAGATCCTCAAATGTGACGCAAGGCATCTGGAAGACCAACTACAAATAGAATTTGTAATGAGCTGGATCAATCCTCTTCAGATCAGCAAAAAAAATGCTCTTACTATCGCAACGAAGGTCATCATAGGGGGACATGTCCATTTCATCAATAATTATTTATTAATCTTACCATTTTGTAATTCCTTCACTAATTAATAAATTAGTATTAATTATCTTATCCCCACAACTTGCCTATTTTCGTATTTCAAAAACTTTTTGCCTAGATTCGTAATTTTTACCTCAAATTTGCTTAGTTTGGTACAAAAATTGAACACTAGTGCAGAAAAGGCCTTTAACGTCACCCTATAAACGTCCGTCTCTCGAATATCCAACGTAAAAAATGACCAGTGGTATTTTTCGCAAATAAAACAACTATTTAGACGTCTGTTATGGGGGCCTCCGACTTCTAAAGCCATTTAGACGTCTGTTATAGGGGGAACCGACTTCTAAATACTCAGCCCATAAATTTAAAAAGTCACTTTTCGACTCCATTTAGTCGTTTGATCCCGCCACTCCTACTTCTAAAGCCATTTAGGCGTCTGTTATGGGGGAACTGACTTCTAAATACTCAGCCCAAAAATTTAAAAAGTCATTTTTTCATTCCATTTAGATGTTTGATCCCGCCACTCCGACTTCTACAGTTATTTAAATGTTTGTTATGGGGGGAGCCGACTTCTAAATACTCAGTCTAAAAAATTAAAAAGTCACTTTTTGACTCTATTTAGATGTCTGATCTCGCCACTCCGACTTCTAAAGTCATTTAGACATCTGTTATGGGGGAACCGACTTTTAAATACTCAGCCCAAAAATTTAAAAAGTCACTTTTTGACTCCATTTAGACGTCTGATTCCACCACTCCGACTTCTAAAGCCATTTAGACGTCTGTTATGGGGGAACCGACTTCTAAATACTCAGTCCAGAAATTTAAAAGGTCACTTTTGGATTTCATTTATACGTATGATCTCGTCACTCCGACTTCTAAAGTTGTTTAGACGCCTGTTATAAGGGGAACCGACTTCTAAATGTCTTCATTAAAACATTGTGAACGCGAGGCAGCCGTTACGCACTATCGCTATTCATTATCTTCCTCGCGTTTTCTCTCTACGGGCTACATTTTTCAGGTTCGTTTTCTCACTTTTGCACCGTTTTAAATTAATTTTACTTCGATTACATTACTCTTTGATGAATTATCTTTCATTTGAACCGATTAAAATGCGTCTTCGTTGGGTTTTGGTGCAGTTTTGCTCATGTCCTTGGGCGGGATTCTTGGGCGGCGATTTCTTGCGTTTTGCACTCCTCTAATTCCCTCCACTACGTTTTTAGAACCATCCAATAAAAAAAACGTACAATTCATTCTCTTCAACTAAAATATAAAATTGTAAACTCGAATCACCATGAGCCAAGAGCAACTCGAGAGGCCTCAAGCGGAAAAACATCCAATCAAATACGATGACGTTTTAGGTCAGACGTTTATATAGACGTCCGATATGTACAAGTCAGACGTCTGACTAGGGTCGGACGTCCCATCAACATCACCCAAATAGACGTCAGGTTGGGAGTAGACGTGAAAAACTCAAAATAACATACATCTAAAGCTTTTGGGAATAATATTATTTAATGATGAGTATAAATACTTAAAGAACTAAAATATTAAAACTAGTATTTGTAAAAATAAAAATGAATAATTTGTAAGTATAAAGATTAATATTTTTATAAAACTATAAATATTAAAAAATAAGTAAGTAAACCTTATATTTAATTAGAACTTTTTTTCTAATTCTAAATGGGTGTTGCTCCCTCCACCACCGCACCTTTCTCCCTCCACCTCTCCAAATTTTTTTAATTCCAATTATATCCTCAAATTAAATTATTTTACTTTTACTATTTTAATTTATTTCAAACCTAGTTCTCATACTTTACTCCCTACACCCAATCTTTCCATCTCTCAATTTCGTTTAACAATTTGTCTTCTATTTTACTCTACAACTCCGTTTGTCTTCTCCGTTTCACTTCTCCTCATTCGTTTCTTTCTTCTTCATTTTTCTTACATTATTAAAATACATTAAAAATATATTCAAAAATAATAAATCAAAACATTTAAATTAAATTATTAAAATATTTGCAAAATAAAGAATAAACTAATAAAACAAACCCTCAAATTAAAAATGTAACCTTTGTGACATCTTCAACGGATGTCAACATCCGTTTAAGGAAAAAACGGATGTCGACATCCGTTTTACCTTAAACGGATGTTGACATCCATTGAAGGATTTTGACATCCGTTGAAGGATGTCACCTCCGTTTAAAGGTTACGTTTTTTATTTTAGGGTTTTATTTGAAAGTTTATTCGAATACGCATCTTGAGGAAGCAACACACGCACTGCACCACGAGAGCGACACTACACCACGAGAGGGAGACTGCTTGATAATTCTTTCCATCACCACCAACCTTTACAACTTGTAGTATCTCATAGGGACAAAAGAAAGAGAGGAAGAAATATAATGTTAAAATGAAAGAAAAGTATTTTACTCATGTACGGAGGATTAGAATATGTTATTAGTGGAATAGGTTGTGAATGGGTAAAATTAAAAAATAACCCTAAAAATAAAATTTTACTTAGGGACAAAGTAATAAATGGGAGGTGGAGGGAGAAAGGTGTGGTGGTGGAAACAGCAACACCCATTCTAAATTTGTAGAAATGGTATGCGTACAAAATAAATTCGGCCTCAACAAATGGTATTTTAGGCCCAATAACTTCGTTCACTCCAAAACAGCAACACCCATTCTAAATGGGAGTTGCTCCCTCCACCCCCACGCATCTCTTCCTCCACCTCTCCTTTACTTTTTTGCCCCTTCCTCTACCTTTCTTTTACTATTTTGCCCCTCAGTAACATTTTATTTTAAAAATTATTGTTTTTTAATTTTATTCATTTATAACATATTTCACTGATAACCTACGTAGTTCCTTGTATGAGTAAAATATTTTTCTGCAAAGCTTAGTGATCGTGAAAAGAATTATCAAGCAATCTTCCTCTTGTTCTCGGTGCAGTACGTGGTGCAGTGCGTTTATGGTGTAGTGTCCTTATTGTGGTTCCTCTCCAGGTACGTAGTCATAATCCTTCCTATAATCCCAAACCCTAAACCTTTCCCATACTTCCAATAATCTTTTTAATATCAAGCATATAATCTTTGCATGAGCAGTAAAATAAAACCGAAACGTAAAAGGAACACTGCCTCGGACGGATGACATCCTTCAACGGATGTCAACATCCGTTGAAGGCGAAACGGATGTCGACATCCGTTTTGCCTTCAACGGATGTTGACATCCGTTGAAGGATGTCATCCGTCCAGAGACAGTTTCCTTTTACGTTTCGTTTTTATTTTATTTGTTTATTTTATTTACAGTAACTTATATTTAAATTTATAATTTTAAATGTTATATATGGTTAGTTTCATTTTTATTTTATTTGTTTATTTTATTTACAGTAACTTATATTTAAATTTGTAATTTTAAATGTTATATATGGTTAGTTTTTAAACGTAATAATTTTGTTAAAATATGAATTTGTTATAGATGATTTTTGTATCTTTAATTCTTTAATAATTTGATAATTATATAAAAAAATTATTTATTACTCTATTTATATCAAATATATAATTTAATTATATTAATATTTTTATATTTGTTTGATTAATTATTAATTATGTTAATAAGGGTCATTATAATTTTGTAGGTGATTATTATTAAAAATGAATGAATATCTTCATATGGATTCTCAGATTGGTTGTAGTTTGAAATCTGATTTGTCTTCATCAATTAGCAAAGTTGTAGAGAGAGATTTAACAAATAGATTTACAACAAATGAAATATTTCATTCACGGGAGCACTTAATTCAATGGGTAAGAGGGATGGCTTTTGATTTAGGATTTGTTGTGGTAATAGTAAGATCTGACATAGCTACTGGTGTACGGGGAAGAAAAACGTATGTCATACTTGGATGTGAAAGAGGGGGAAAATATAGGAAATACAAAGCTGATGCAGTGGCTAGTGTATACGGCACTCGTAAATGTGAATGTTCGTTTAGATTAAAGGGTAAACCATGTTCAGATGGGGCCGGATGGGTGTTGAAGGTGATGTGTGGACATCACAACCATGAGTTGGCTGAAACTTTAGTGGGTCACCCTTATTCTGGCAGGTTAAATACGAGTGAGAAGTCATTACTGGTTGATATGACAAAGAGTAAAGTTACACCTGCCAATATTTTATTAACACTCAAACAAAATAATGATTGAAATGTCACAACGATTAAACAAATCTACAACGCAAGGCATGCGTATAAACGATCATTAAGAGGGTCCAGAACTGAACTACAACAACTTATGATGTTGTTGGATCGGGATAAGTACATTAACTGGAGTAGGTGTGCTGATGATTCAAAGGTTGTTACTGACTTGTTTTGGACACATCCTGATGCGGTGAAATTGTTAAACTCATTTAATGTTGTATTTATGATGGATTCCACATATAAAACAAATAGATATAGACTTCCGTTGCTTGAGATTGTGGGTATGACGTCTACAGGGTTAACCTTCTCAGCAGCATTTGCTTTCTTGTCTACTGAAAGGCAGAGTAATTTCACATGGGCTTTGGAAAAGTTGAAAGGTTTATTTTTAACATCTGAGGGTGGTCCTAAAGTTATTGTGACTGACCGAGACTTGGCTTTGATGAATGCCATATCAAGTGTATTCCCTGAGTCATATCAGATGTTATGTCGGTTCCACATCCTTAAAAATGTTAAAGCTAAATGCAAAATGTTAGTTCATTCTACTGAGGTTTGGGAAGTGTTGATGGATGCATGGGAAAATGTGATGGATTGTGCTGATGAAAGATTGTTTGCTGAGTATGTGAATGGTTTTGAATACGCAAGCAGATCATGGCCTTTGTTCTTTGAATATGTTAATCAGAATTGGATTATTCCGTACAGCACATACTTTGTAAAGTTCTGGACGAACAAAGTAATGCATTTAGGGAACACAACCACAAATAGGTATGTTGTAATGTTATTTTATTTATTTGTTTTGTAGATAAATATTTATTTGTACTTGTTGAACTTTTTTTTTTGTTTCAGGGTTGAATCTGCTCATTGGAGCCTGAAGAAAGTTCTGGGCAATAGTATGGGTGATTTGTGTTCTTGTTGGGATAGTATTCATAACGTCATTATCTTACAACACAACAAGATTAAGGCGTCATTTGAAAGTAGTTTGTTGCTCAGGAGTGACTATTTTAAAGGCTACATATATAGAGAATTTATTGGGTGTGTGTCTCGATATGCATTGGATCTCATTGCTAAGGAATTGAAAATAGTGCAGCAGATAGGATTGGACTCCTCAAAGTGTGGATGCGTATTGAGACGTACATTTGGTGTCCCATGTGCATGTGAATTAGCACGATATGATCCTAGGATGATCCCTATAGGTGAATTTCATATCATGTGGCGAAGATTGCATTTCTCAAATGTTGAATTAAATGAAACTAAGCCTCAGTTATCCATTAAAGATGAGTTGAAACAAGTAGAACAACGATTCAATGAGGTTGACATTGGCGGTAAAGTCACCATCAAGCAGAAGTTACTTGAAATTGTTTGTCCTACATTGACATCAATGGTCCCTCCATTACATAAAGTCAAGACAAAGGGTGCACAAAAAAGTAAAGTTAAACGAAGTGAAAGGTCTACTACGAGAGATCCATCATATTTTGAGTATGTGGACGGCTTTCATTCAACCATAGAATCTTCATCTGTGAGAAGTAAATTACAATCAAAGCCAAAAGCAATGAAGAAAAGGAGAGTTCCAATGATAGACCAGTTTCATTCTACTACTCACCCCTTCATTGTGGACGTTGTTGATGTTGTGGCTGATGGTCACTGTGGGTATAGATGCATTGCTGCGTTGTTGGGACTCGGAGAAGATTCATGGCCCGTTGTGAGGAATGAGTTGTACAAAGAACTGAGTGCATGGCGTGATGAATATGCAAGCCTAGTAGGAGGCTATGATAGACTAGAAGAACTGAGGTCCTCTTTGTTGGTGCAGTCACTGTCTGCGGTAAGTGTTTCCCGTTTTATGTAGTTTCTTTATTACATGGTTTTTTCTAACAACTTTTATTCATAACAGGCTAACACGAGCAAGTGGATGACATTACCAGACATTGGTTATGCAATTGCTAACCGATATAACGTTATCTTAGTGTGTTTGTCATACTCTCAAAATTATACTATCTTTCCACTACGTTCCACACCACCTTCTGATATCACTCAACATCGCTTAATTTGTATAGGACATGTTCATGGATGTCATTTTGTGCAGGTAAGTGCATTTTGTTATGAATTTATTTTAAAATTACTTATCACTCAATTATATTTTGTTATTTGTATAATGTAGGTTATTTGCATTATAATTATATCAAACAATTAAATAAACAAGGTGATCAAAATTTAATAATATAAGCAATGAAAAATAATATACCAGGGCGCCAGATGGTGAAGGTGGAGACGATCTACGATGGGGTCGTGCCTCCCGTGGAACATCGGGGCGTTGTCTAGGTGAAAGAGCCGATCGCGTGTCATCTGCAGCAACAATAATATAAGGATGCGAAACCCTTCTGAACCACTGAATGTACCCATCAACACAGTCAGAAGGGGATGCTGCATGTCTGACATTACTCACAACGTGAGCTCTGAAGTGCAACCACATATGATCAATGGCCACTACATCTGCATCTGGAACCGTAGTCGGTGATCGTGGAATGTCTTGCTGAAACCCAAATTGCCTCAGCACACGCTCAGGCAAATGACAACAAAGGGTGTCACCAATCCGAATCCATCCAGAATACATACAGATGCCGAAGAATGGCCGAATGCCTCGATGCCCCTCATACGGATGCCATACAACTCCACTGTATGTCAGCGCATCCAACTGTGACCGAATCTCTGCGAGAGTGGAACTTTGTCTAGGGCTCTGCCACCTCATGGCACGTGGTGTGGTATCATCGTAAGAAGTCACCAACCGCCTCCTCCCCAAGCCAGGGAAATGTTCGTATATCCAACTCTAAAAAAATAATCATTCAATTAAATTACATCCATGTTCGAACATGGAAATAAATACATGAAATAAATGTCAAAGTTATAACTGTACCTGAAATAGAGTCAAATATCCAGCCATCTGCTTCGTGGACGCGAGACTCGCATCCCCGAGCTGCTCGTACAAATAGGCGAGTGCAGCAACACCCCAGGCATATCTGCCACACGCGTCTACGTCTCTAAATAACAATAAGTAAGACACGCGTATAGAACTGGCACTCTTATTTGCAAAAATCGTACATCCTACTAGATGCAACAAATATGCTCTAGCAGCATAGTCCCAATGCTGCGACTCACACCTCTGAACATATATCTCTCTAAGCCAGCTGAGTCTGACTTTCGGACCACGTGCGTCCTCCATCTCAGCACCTGCTGTGCCACCATCAACGCCGAGCAGTTGCACAAGGGTTGTACGAGCCTCCTCAAACTCCAACTCCTCCAAATCACACATTTGTCCCATCACGGGCAGGTGAAGTAATGTCGAGACGTCATCAAGAGTAATCGACATCTCCCCTATAGGGAGATGGAAACTACTGGTCTCAAAATGCCACCTCTCTATGAATCCGAGGAGTAACCCCTTATCAACGTAATCATAACAAATCCCTGTAAGAGTAATCAAACTGGAATTCAACACAATGTCTTGAATTCCCTCGTGGCATGGTCCTAACTTATTTACTTTTTTTCCGTGGGAGATCAACTTCAGTGTGTCCCCTCGATCCTACACATCAATATTTAATAAATTTTCTATTAAAAAAATAATAAAATAAATTTTATTTTTGCACTCACCCGGCCTTGGGAAATAGCATAAGCTACATGCTGAACATAGTGCGTCAGCAATGAATGATCGTGTGGACCTCCAGGAAATCCAGCGACATCCTCTTGTATGTCATGAACATCTGCATGCTCCTCTCCATGAGTCTCATACGCCTCATATGTTTGTTCCTCAACGGCTCGCTCCTCAGCTGTGGGGTCATGCTGGATAGGAGCTGCCCGACTTCTACGAGCAGAAACGGTAGGTCTTCTCCGAGCTTCGTCCTGCGACGAACTCTCTCCTCGAGAACTCTCTCCTCGAGAACTCTCACCTCAAGAATTAAAAGATGCACCACGTGTTCTTGCCATTTCTAACAATAATTTGTTTATTTAATTTCAAAAATTAAAATAAATTATTGTTTCAAATATCATTAATAAACTATAAAAAATGCAATTCAAAATAAATTAAACTAATAATAATTAATTTATTAACTTACAACAAAAATTAAATAAAAGAAACAATTAGCTAATTAATTAAAATAATATATTTAAATACATTTCCATTTAATTATTATTAAATTAATTATTATTACAAATACAAATTTACTATAAATAAAATAAATACAAATACAAATTTACTAATATTAAATAAATTAAATTGATAATATTTATTTTAAGAAATAAAAATAATTTAAATATGTATCTAATTCTTAATCAATTTATTTACAAACTACAAATAAAAAAATTTATAAAATATTCAAATAATAATCTAAGTCAAAATAAAATTTAAAAACATTTAACAATAAATATATCAAATATATAAATATATATTTCAGTTATAATAATTTAAAAACAATTAAAAAAGTAAAAAAAATTCAGCAGAGCCGAAACGGATGTGGGATATCCGATTGGCCTTCAACGGATATCCCACATCCGTCAACGGAAGTCGGATCCGTCGAAGGCAAACGGATGTCCCACATCCGTTTCAGCCTTTCCTGCACAGTAAAATCTCGACAAAGCACGGGGTGAAAGACGAACCTGGAGTGGACGCAGATCTGCTCGTTTCCTCCGCACACGCTGTTTCCTCCGCACCAGTCTTGCTCCACACCAAGCGATCTTCTACAAAAACGAAAAACAAAGAAGAAATGGAGAAACAAATGAAGAAAGAAATGAAAAAAATGGAGAAGTTGGAGACGAAAGTGAGAAGTGAGAGAGACCTTATGGAAGTGAGGGAGAGGTTACGAAAGTGGAAGTGAGAAGTAAGAGATGGAAATGAAAGGTTGGTAAGTGTAGGCAGTAAATAGGAAAAAGTAATTTTAAATTAATTAAAATATTAAAATAAAAAAAGTAAAAAAATTTAACTTTAGGACATAATTGGAATTATATAAAATTGGGTTAGGACATAATTGGAATTATATAAAATTGGGGAGATGGAGGGAGAAGCATGTGGGGGTGGAGGGAGCAACGTCCATTCTAAATTTGTAGAAATGGTATGCGTACAAAATAAATTCGACCTCAACAAATGGTATTTTAGGCCCAATAACTTCGTTCACTCCAACATACATTAGCAAAATCAGCCTTACACTCAGATTCTGTTAAGCTCATTCATTGTTAAACACACATTCAGTTTTGCTATTAACACTACCCTATTTTAGTTATTTTATTTTGAAAAAGAAAAACACCTCTATCATATATGCATTTCTATTAATTTCTACTGCACATAAATATGCGTGTTTTATGTGTTGGGTGTTCCTTAAAAAACCACAATTTCATTTTATATCATGGCACCTTACAAAATAAAATGTTGATTAATTTTCGTGAATTCTTAACACGTACGATTTTTGGAGAAAATAACTTTGGTTAGCGGAATAAAAAGAGGACACTGATGTGAAAGAGATGAAGATCTATTCCTACAAAAACTCTCCATTTTCAGACTTTGGAAAAATGGAACAAAAATATTATACAAAAAACGTGGTTATAATGTTAGTGTCTGAAATAATCATTGATTCTTTATCTTTGATTGTAGTGATTATAGTGATATATAATTAAATGTTTGGGTTTTAATCGTTGGAAATTTATATAAATTAGAGATTAGAGAAGAGCTTAAATTATGATATAGAAGTGCTTTGTATCTCATTTTATAAGTAGTAGTGTGAGATTGGTTGGAAGAGTGAAAAGTGTAATTTTTTTGGAATCAGAAAAGGAAGTGAAAAAAAAAACTATCGTTGATTTGATTGCTATAAAAAAATTACTCTGTATATTATATACTTAAAATATAATTTATGAAATAAATGTTTAAAATAATTTAATGTAAAAATAATTTTAAAAATATAAATTAGAGTTAAAAATTTTTAAATAAAAATATAATTTTAAATATAATAAAGAGAATTTTCTTTAAGTAGATTTTATTTCTTAAAAATCTTCATCCCTCTAAACTTTCTTTTCTTTAAATCTTCATTATTTTCTCTTTAGGATTCTAATCTTCCTTTCATCTCTTTAAAAATTTAAGCACATCTTTAAACTCCTAGAACAACAAGTTTGTCCGATCAAATTTGTTTATAAAGTAAGTTTTTCATTTTGTTTTTGTATTATATTCATTTTACTTTTGTTTTCATGTACCTTATGGGTTGTACACTACTGTAAAAGCGTTTTTTACCGGCAATAATTTATCGAGACCTTAGAGCCTTCGGTAATGAGGTGGTGAAATAAAATACCGACAGCCTAAGAGTTTTCGGTAATCTTTTCGATCAATGTTGTCCTAAATGACGATATTCCTTCTGTGCAACTCATTTTCCACCAAGAGCTAATGTTCGTCCCTTCTCCAAGGTCAAAACGAAAACACTAAACCCTTCTCCATTGCACGAAACACTTGCTCGAAAGCTTGGTTTTTGCATCAATCTTGGCCAGGAAACCATTGGAGGAGTACCAAGCAGTGATCTCTGTGTCGACATGGTGGGCATTTGCCTTCTCATTTTCTGTCAATTCCTTGCATGAAACCCTTTTTTAATTTGTGTTTTCCCCCAATCTGACCAATGTCTTGCGGAATCATGGTGGGTAGAAGGGTCCATTAGAGTTGAATCGTGGTGGGACGAGGGTTTGGTGGTTGGTGGAGGCTTCGTGGTTCGTTGATGTTGGCGTGAGGAGGCGACAGTGCTGAGGAAGGCTCCTTGGCCCGTTCAACGAGGTGGAGGTTTGGTGGAGGTCTGGACTTGGATGAATAAGCCATCTCGTTCTCTGGAAATCGAACCAGGTTAGAATCCAATCTTTGCATTTTGTACATCCTCTCTGTTACAATTTAGTAGCTAATAGTCACAATAGTAGTCTCAATTTTTGCACATTTTATTTAGCTAGAAATCAACCAAGTGGTGACATTTTACATTTTCTTATTATTTTTTGTACTATTTTATAATGGAAACTTATAAGAATTGATCTTTGTACAAAGTTGATGATATCATCTTCATAAAGTAAAAAGAAAGCATATTAATATTAGAAGATGGTCTGTTTGACAGGTGACAACATGTCTGGATTAACTGATCTAATAGAAAACTGAACAAATGGATTAAAATAAATTGACATGCAGATTTGGAAAGGTACTGAGGGTGGTGGAAAAAGAGCACAATTGTTAGTGAAGAGAATGAAAAAAAAAAAGTAGAGTAGATTATGCCTATAATAGATTGATTTTACAATAGTGGATGAAATCAATTGCCACATATAAGGCTAGATAAACTAGAAATCATGATTGATTTGTTTTGGTTATTAAGAAGGAGAAAATTGGTGACATGTATGCATAGAATGTGATGACAAGGTCTGATAATGATAGTTGATATGAGCTAAGACATATTAGAGAGTTGAATGGAAACCTGTGCACATTTTTGCTTATTTGATTAATTGAGTATATTAGACCTTGTTTCTTTAAAGCTGTTTGAAATTGGAAATTTGTGCTAGAATGAAAATGTATGTATGAATATGGCTTGCTATTACGTAATGAGTTATGATTGAATGATTGGGTATTGAGATTATATCCTTCATTGAGATTTGGTAGATTAGATGTACGCTGTTTCAATATTCCATTTTATTTGGGTGTATGAACCTAAGTTTGAGATGTTCAAATCTGGTTGGTATTGGCTTTAATTGTTTAAAAGTGGTGTGCATTGGTAACCTATTGGAGAAGGGTCGAATATTACACTGTATTCTTGGTTTTGTGTATGATTCAATATGGTTGTACTTTCTAAAACTGGATTCAATTTTGTCTAGACATTTAAAGAATTTTTAAAGGAGTTTTTAAATACACTTCCATTTGATGTGTTAGGGTGAGCTTTTAATGAAGTTTGAATTGTGGCCAGAAAGGGAGGAAGAGAGTCTACGGAGGAGACTTGAGCAGGAAAGGAAAGCAAAGGCAAAGGTATGGGGACCTAAACTGAAATTGCATGATTGTATGTGTTATGTCCTATTATTTTCATTCTTGTTTCATGAATTTTATCTTGTTCTAAAATGTTGTGAATGTTGCGTTTGAATATTAAGTTTTGTTGATTGGAGTGAGCGTTTATTGAGAACGTTTCCTACCACTCAATTTAAGACGAGAGTGAGCGTCTACTTAGAACGTTCCCCACCGCTCAGTTTAGGACGAGAATGAGCGTTCACTGAGAATGTTCCCCACCGCTCGGTTTAGGACGAGAGTGAGCATTCACTTAAAACGTTCCCCTCCGCTCGGTTTTAGACTAGGAATTTTTCGGATAACGTCCCTGGGTTTGTTCACAAGAGTGACAATTCATTGAGAACTTTCATCACCGCTCAATTTAGGACGAGAGTGAGCGTTCACTTAGAACATTCCCAACCGCTCGGTTTAGGACGAAAGTGAGTATTCACTTAGAACGTTCCCCGCTGCTCATTTTAGGACAATAGTGAGTGTTCACTAAGAACGTTTCCCACCGCTCGGTTTAGGACGAGAGCGAGCGTTCACTTAGAACGTTCCCCATCGGTCGGTTTGGACCAGGAGTTTTTCGGATAACGTCTCTAGGTTTTGTTTACGAGAGTGACAGTTCGTTGAGAACTTCTATCACTGCTCGGTTTAGGACGAAAGTGAGCGTTCACTGAGAACGTTCCCACCGCTCGGTTTAGGAAGAGAGTGAGAGTTCACTGAGAGCGTTCCCCACCGCTCGGTTTAGGACGAGAGTGAGCGTTCACTTAGAACGTTCCCCACCGCTCGGTTTGGACCAGGAATTTTTCGGATAACGTCCTTGGGTTTTGTTGACGCTAGTGATGGCTTACTTCTAAGAGGGATTTACCTCTTCGGTCTTCTTCCACTCCTTCTGGCCGAGTGGCCGAGTACCTGTAAGGCCGAATGGCCAAATGCTGGAACGCTTGAGGCCATAAAAGGCTGAACGGTTGAGGCCGAATGGCTGAGCTATTGTACAATTGAACACTTGATGCCAAATTTGGCTAATTGGTGAGTGCGTCATTGGACCCTTAATAAGTCTTTGAACAATATTATAATATTGAATTAATATATTTAAATTAAATCATATAAATTATATAATAAAATGAATCTATATCAAAATATTTATTTGTAAAGCTGTAAAAACTTGTTGACGTTAATGGTGAAACTGTATCCTTGTCCGATTCGTTATGGTTATAAGGGATGTCCCCCGACCCCACGGTGGGTGTCAAAATGTTTCGGTAGATTTTTACGAGACCGAGAGACTAACCTGTTCTAATTTATTGGGATAAAAAATATGAGAAAGGTAATTACTTTTGTAAGTAATTATATGGTTTATTTAAATAATATTATATTTTAAGCTTGATTTAAGTATTATTAATTTTAAAGAGATAATTTATCAATGACAAAAAGTAGTCAAAAAGAATGTGGCTCTTAATAGATGTATTAATTGCAATTGTAGAAGATTACAAAGGATCCTAAAATGTATATTTTCCTCTGTTATGACTTTCATTGTGTCAATATGTTGGTTTAGTTAATCAACAATGCAATAATTGAAAATGAGAAAACAAAAAGACAACTATGATGTGATGGTAAGAAAGTAAAAGGGTTTGGAAATTTTCACAATCACACCATTAATCATTTAATCTAACTGTGTAAGACATTGGTTGTCATTTTGATGAGACAGAATATCTTGAACATTAAATTTAGAATTTGCTCAATCATAGATATTTGGACATGACACAAGGGATTGTTGGGAGTTCCTTTTAGGAGGACAATAATATCATTAAGATATGATTTGTTTGTAACATTCAATTTGTCTTCAACTCTCATTTAACAAACCATGATTTTGTTCATTCAAACGTTGCCTTGACTATAGCGAAAATTGATAAGGAATATGCTCCTTTTAGAACATAGTTCATACATATCACCAGATTCATTATCATGTGGTCATATCTTTTATCTCATCATATGGTTGAGTCAACTTTTTTTAGTGGTATTTTATCAATCTAGGAAAACACTTACCGAAATTAATCTCTCATAGAATACAACTTTGCTTGACAATTATTTGCTTCATCTCGTAAGTTGTGATAATATAACAAATATAATAAGAATGACTTGAATAGAATTAAACATGTGATATAAATAATAAGGAATTTTGGTACATATGTTTATTAATTGTCTCTTGTGCTTTGCATTTTTTATATTTTTTGTTGAATTTTGTTGCTCGATGACGTATACAATACATTGATACGAAACCTTCTCCGTCCCATCCAACTTCTTCTACTTGTTATGCTAACAATATGTCCTTGCCTTTATCCATTATCATGAACACATTCGGTTGAGGCGTATCGTGTTCTCATAGTAACATGATCTAGATGGTATGTTGAGTTTTAAAGTCTTGCACAATAAAACAAATATTCATTCAATCAGGAATGAAAGAATCACATTGGGTCTGAAGTCCTTAGGTTCTAGGTTGTAGGAATGAGCCTAGATCTACCTAAGAGCAGTTTTAAGACATTGAACAAAGGATACAATATGCATACAAATAGTGATAATAAGAGTAAAGGAATCAAATCCAATCTCATCACGAATCCATCATTATAATTTCTTAAACTTGAATTTAACTAAATCTTATGATCAATAATTTATTTACAAACATAGTTTTATCAAATCTAGAGATAAACATTTGATGTTCTCAACAAATTTTTATGGATACGACATATGTTGATACCACTGTACACGAGTGTACTTGCTCAAATTAGTTGTTAAGAAAACTTCATTAGTCAACATAAAAGGATCTTAATGAATCATTTTAACAAAATTTGAGATTAAATTGAAACAAAAATATAAGTGGAGACTAACTTGACACTTTCCAACCAAACTTGTGAATAAGTGAGTAACTAAACCTAATTATAATTTATATACGAGTGTTTCTTAATTTTTTTTTTTAAAATTATACATCAAATCACAACACTTAAATTTTAAAACTAATTTTATTTTATTTTTAAATTAAAATAAAATACATATTTTAAACTTATAATATTTTTAAAATATTAAAAATGTTTATGTAATTTTTTAATTTTAATATTCGAAACAATAAAAAATGCATTTTTCTTTGTTAGCTTATTTTTACATTTATTGTGATAGATACATTTACATCTTTTAATTTAATATATTTTACATATTGGTTAACTTATTTATAAATTTAATGTTAAAAAAGCTATAATTTTAAAATAGAAAATTTTAATACTTTAAAAACATTTATATTTTTAGTATTTTAAAAAATTATAATTTTAAAATTGGAATTTTTTATATAAAATAAAAATAAAATTAATTTGAATATTTAAGTGGAATAATTTAATGTATAAATTCTAAAAATTATCTTTAACATGTGTATATAAATTGTAGTAAGACCTAATTTCTAATTTGATTTTATTTTAGAAAAAGACAATTTTATTTTAGTATTATCAATATAATGAAATGCACATAATTTTATCATTTTAACAAAAAATATAACTTGATAAAGAGTAAATAAAGAACCAAGTTGAATATAATGAAATGCACATAATATGTAGGAAAATAGTATTATCAATATAATGAAATGCACATAATTTTATCATTTTAACAAAAAATATAACTTGATAAAGAGTAAATAAAGAACCAAGTTGAATAATTAAGACGAAAATAAGGAGAATTTTATTTTAACCTATAATATGTTGGGAAAAGTGAAATATTTAAGAAACTCATTGTATGTTTTATTTATTATTATTTATATATTTTATTTATTTATTATTATTTATAAATATTTTTATTTTCCCTTAATTAATCAATTTTAACTTCTATTTTAGTTTTTTATATGTTTTCTTTTTAGTAACGGTATTTTAATTCAATTATTTCCTTCATTGTTACCAAACAAAAACATTACAAAAATACTTAAAAGAGAATTAAAGTTTCCTCATGTATTTTAAATGATAATTGAATCTTTTATGTTTCTAATTTAATAACATTAATAATTTTTTTAATTTTAAAATAAACATTTACGTTACTTATATAGCATGCATGTCTAAAACATCGTCCACCAACGACAATGTCCTAACATCTGAACTGCCACATCCGCCAAAATTTTCCAATTTTCCTCCATGTCCTCCACGTGTCTCTCTTGCATTGGTTCCTCTTTTATTTTCTTTATTTCCTCTCTCTTCACGTCCACCACCACACATACTTTCTCTCTCCTTCCACTTTTTAGTCTTCTCTCTCGTTGGAACAGATACGCTGAATATCTTCTCCTTCTTCCACTCTCTCTAATCTTTCTTTTTGTCTCAGCAGAGCACCCCATTTCTAGAGAGAGAAAATTCACCCATGTCTTTTCCAAAAGCATCAACTTGAGAAGTGTGAGAGTCAGAGTGGGTGGTTTTCACTTTTCATTGGTTTCAACTTTCAACTCTCTTGCCTCTCCCACTTTTCTATGGTGTTATTTTTCTAGCAAATATTATTATTTTAAGCCCATCTACCTGTAAGTTGCTTTTCGTTCTTTTCTTCTCTTTGTTTTGTTCTGTTTCTTCTTCTTCTTCTTCTTATCTAGTTTCTTTTTTACCTTTTTATTTTCTTTGGCCGAACTGCACCTACAGGTCAGCTTCTAACTGAAGAGTAAACAAGGGATATGATATACTTTTTGGGGTGGGAGAAGGAAGAAGATAGTTATTGATTTTTTTCAGGGTCACGTGAGAGGAAAAAATTGTGTTTTTATTTTTCTTATTTTGGAGTTTTGGTGGTTTTTGATGAGGTGGGTTTAAAGATTGAAGAGGCTGTGCGGGGAAGGGAATATTAGCACCCAGTGGAATTGGGGTTGATGTTTACCATGGAGACATGTTTGTTTAGAAAGGAAGATTCTGGGACTGCTGGTTTTGTTCTGTACTTCTTGGATTAAAAGAGTTGTTTCTTTTGAGTTTTGAAAAAAAAAAATCGTGGGGATAACGATTAAAATGAGGAATTCAGGTATAGTTTAAGGTCCCATCATGAGTTTCCGAGAGGGAAAGTTAGGAGAAGAGAAGGAATGTGAAGAATCGGTGTTGGGGAGCACTGAATCCAAATCAGTGAGGGAAAATGGATCATTGGCAGTCACACAGTTTACAATTGATGAGAATTTATTGGTTGACCCTAAACTACTCTTTATAGGGTCCAAGATTGGCGAAGGAGCTCATGGGAAAGTATATGAAGGAAGGTCAGTGGCTAAACCTTGGATGTGAATATCGTGTTTTGTAATTTGTATATCATGCCTTAATTTCGTTATTTTCTTTAAAAATTGTCTGAGAAGCCATGTCAGATCATACAGTCTTGGGATATTTATCTACACTTTAGTTTTCATAATTATGTACATTTTTGTCCCATTAGCTGGCGGAATCATTGTTTTTGCTTTTCTGTTGTGCTTAAGTGCTAAGGAAGAAGTCAAATGTTTGCTGTGGTGTTTCAGCTAAATCACTTATTTTTACTTTTGTCGTTGAGTAAATAAGAACCGAGCCTTTGTTGGTTCAAGCAGTAAATAACTACCTGTCACAAATTTCACCTACAAAGTTGCGTTTATCCCTTATACTGATTTGACATGAGGTTCCACAACACCAAGAAGCACATCATTGGGTTGGTATTGATTTGATTTTTCTTAAGAACAATTGATTTCCTGCTCTTGTTATAGAGTGTTGGATTTTTCTTTGTTGTGATGGTTTAACCGTTGCTAGTTATTAGAGTACTTGTTCAACACTATGCTTGTGTGTGTGCAACAAGTGATTTGCTGGAAGTTGGAGTTATGGTTTATGTGGGTTTAGATTAATACTTTTCCAGGTATAGAGATCAAATTGTGGCAATCAAAGTTCTGCATCGTGGGAGCACTTCTGAAGAAAGAGTTTCCCTTGAAAATCGTTTTGCTCGAGAAGTTAATATGATGTCTCGTGTCCACCACGACAATCTTGTTAAGGTCAGTTCCATTGTAGCAAAATTATCTTTAGTATTTCTGTGTAGTTCTGTTTTTTTGAAGCCTTTACAATTATGTTAAGTATTGCAGTTTATTTTCCTTCATGTGCTAGTATAATTGATGGTTTCCTCTTATGTAAGATAACAATATAAGCATGTTTTGTTCCCTCGTTATTATTGTTTTGCAGTTTATTGGAGCATGTAAGGATCCACTTATGGTAATAGTCACAGAGCTATTACCAGGGATGTCACTGCGTAAATATTTAATGAGTATCCGTCCTAAACGATTAGACCTTCATTTGGCTATCAACTTTGCTCTTGATATTGCTCGAGCATTGGATTGGCTACATGCTAATGGGATCATACACAGAGATCTAAAACCTGGTATCAACTTAGGAACTTTTTTTTTTTAATTTCTTCTCCTATAAGTGTTTCTGAAGAAGATTATCCTAGTAGGGTCTTACTTTCGTCAAAATTATCTTTGCTACATTCTCTTCAATTAATGCCATATTAAAGCATACCTTAGCCTGTAATTCTTTGTTGGAACTTGACTCTTACGGAAAATGGTGGTAGTTTTTGACATGGATGTCATAGTTTGAGATCTGAGTATATATTGATGACTCTAGTATTAAAACGTGTATGCTCACTCCACTATATTTTTGAAATTGTCACAATGCAGACAATCTGTTGCTTACAGCGGACCAGAAGTCTGTTAAACTTGCTGATTTTGGCCTCGCAAGAGAAGAAACTGTGACTGAAATGATGACTGCAGAAACAGGAACTTACCGTTGGATGGCGCCAGAGGTATGTTATTATCTTGGATTATGATGATATCTTTTATTCTCCCGATTCAAGATGCCACCATCAGCATAAAATGACAATTGTTGCACTGACATAAGATTAATGAGAGACTCAATCGAAACCATCAAATTGCAGTAGAGACTGAATTTAAAACTAAAACCAGCAATGATGTACACTTTAATTTCAGAATGGTGGACGAATTATTTCTTCAGCATCAAACTGATTGATATTATGCAGTCTTGCTTATATTGCATAACCGCTGCGTTGCTTGTTTCTGTGTAGTCCCTGCATTTCTTGTATGTGACATTTGCTGTGGCATAGAGTTTCTTCTTAGATTGATTGAGTGCTCTTCCAATATTATTATCCCAGAAGTACTATATGTGTGTGTGTGTGTGTGTACATCTAAATTTCTACTTATGAAAAGGCATAGTTTACACATATCATCAAGTGGACTTTCATTGTTTTTCTGAGCAGCTAAGATCCATTAATAAATTCCATTTTTCTGAATAGCCAAAAGGGATGTAGTAAATTCTCCCAGTCTCCTGTAATTTGTTTAGTACAGTAATGCACAAATTTAGGATCCTTTAAGGCACCAAAATTGCCCATTAAGAATGTATTGCTATAATTTTCTGACAATGTAGGCTTTGTATAAATGAAGCTTGTTTTGACAACTTATACCAATTTTGCAGCTGTACAGTACTGTGACTTTGCGTCAGGGAGAGAAAAAGCACTACAACAACAAGGTTGATGTATATAGCTTTGGAGTTGTTCTATGGGAGCTACTAACAAACCGCATGCCATTTGAAGGGATGTCCAATTTACAGGCTGCTTATGCTGCTGCATTTAAGGTATTAAATTTGATATCACTCTGTCCTTATCATCAAGTATCATGCATACTCAAGGTTGATATATTAATTTGTTAGCTTCCAAAAGCTACCTATTTTTTGAGAATAATTTGATATGTTACTATTTGCTAATCATGAAATGGTTTGCATTTGAGATTGCAGCAAGAGAGGCCGAGCATACCAGGTGATATATCCCCTGAGCTTGCTTTTGTGATACAATCATGCTGGGTTGAAGATCCTAACTTGAGACCGAGTTTTAGTCAGATCATTCGCATGCTCAATGCATCTCTCTTCACTCTCTCACCACCATCTCCTCCTTTGCCAGTACATAACAATGAACCTGAGGTGGCTACAACCAGCAATGGCACCATTACTGAGTTTTCTGCCCGAAACAAAGGAAGGTTTGGCTTTCTTCGCCAATTGTTTTCTTCAAAGAGGACCAAAAACTAACTTTTTAAGTGCTAAATTTTTTAAAATACCCTTTTGTTCTAGATCAAAAGAGTTGCCATTCCATGGTATATACAATTTTAGTAAATTTATGAGTGACCCTCTAAAGTGACCCAAAGGATGTAACATGTTCTACAAAAGAAAGAATGTTGTTTATAGACTTCTGAAAGATTAAGGAAAAGAAAATAGGATTTGTTTACATTATCTGCTACATCTTGCTGTAAAGGAACTGATTAGTTTAGACATTTTACTATTCTGAGAAAGGTCATTAATTGCTGTGTAATAGTGATTCATTGTAAAATGATTGTTTCCAAGGATGGTTTGTGTTAATTTGGCGAGTTATGCTGCTTGTATATCAACATTCGTGGATCTTTTGAGGGGACATACCTGACTAACCTTTATAAGAGATTAATTCATGTGTTTTATAAGAGATTAATTTTATGTGTTTTATAAAGAGATTCATTTATGTGATTTTATTAAGATAATGAATTTGTTTTTTTTATACGATGGTTAATTTTCTTGTTTTTAATTAAGGTAATATCTCTTTATGATATTAAGTTACTTTTATTTTAAAATTAAATCTCTGTTCCTTATATTTTAAAAAGATAATGATACATGGACACTCATTTCTATTCTACAGTCGTACAATATTAATAAAACTATATTTTATTTTAAGATGTAAAATGGTTTTAAAAAAATAAGAGTATTAAATTTTATTAGGTGTCAAATATGGTAGAGAAACTTTGTGGTGTTCATCTAAAATTTTCCATTTTAAAATTATTCTTTTAGTGTTTCCAATAATATTTAGGCAAACTAACAAAAATAACTACATAATATAAATATCAGAAATTAAATTTTAAAAATCATAAAGATTGAAGGAGTTATAAAATAAGATTTATAGAGATTTTAAATTAAATTTCGCAGTTTTTATTGGTATTTTTCTATCTCTAGAATTATGATTTTAAGCGACACATATTTCTATCTTGATTTAATTAATGTATTTTTATTCTATAAATAAAAGTTAATGTATTTTTATTTTATACATTTTTAATGAGTGAATTGTCACGTGATTGATTACAAAGTAACGACACCTTATAAATATCTTGCACACTGGTTTCATCATCAGAAAGAGCCGAAACATGCACAGTAAGTATTGTTTGGATTCGAACAGCCGTTTCTGACAATATTGCGATCATTACTATACAGAGAATCTGCTTTGGGAAATCTTATTTTAGCTTTTCTGAGTTTTCTTTTCTTTCATTCAGTGGTAACACATTTATAATTATTTAGATTAATCACACTAATTACAGATTTTAATTGTTTTAGCTTTTAAATATTTTGAATATACAACTAATTTTAATTGCATTTATCAAATATACCAGATTTTACAATCATGTACTTTTTGCATTAGAATTCTAAGAGCTTTTTAACGGGTAATTTATAATTAATTGCTTAAAGGGATTTCACCTTACCCAATTGATACTACCTCTTTTGTTAGTTGCACCACCAATTTTCTTTAATTCCCACATGCTTGCATACGTAACCTTAAGTTTGTTGCTCTATGCCGAGGGAAAGAAAATATTTTTCATTTCCTTTTCTTTTATATTTTTATTATGTTTTTGGGAAAATAAATAATACTTTTTTCGCACTGATTTATCTTTTCATTTTATTTGTTCGCCAAATTATGTAAATTAACAATTGATGATAAACAAACAAGTAAACCTCCCAAAAATATATTATAAAATTATATGCAGGAGTAAACATATAATAATATATTAAAACAGTTACGGAAAAGTAAAGTTAAATAACCATAAAATATAAATTTTTCAAAATTATTATACTACTACAAAACTATGTACCTAACCCACCGGTTTATATTACTATTAACAAGATTAACAGTAAGGTACTAAACGGCTTCTTTCAACCCTTGCTTCATCGAGCACTCCTCTACCTCTGCTCACACCCAAAGATGATCATTGCAAGAGAAGAACCCGACAGGAACATGAACACAACAAGAAATAAGGGTAAGCTAATGTAATTTAATTACATACACATACATACAATTTGCACAAGTTCAAACAATGCAGAACCGAACACTACTGCATACCTAAACCGAATACAAGCAAACATATACAAACTGAACACTCAAATAGTTATGACCGAACACTATATTCATGCATAGACCGAACACCTGACTTGACCATCCAGATTGTATGAATATGTAGCTACAGTCGTCCTTGCATTTGCGGTGGTGAAACAACTGACACCAATCAAGCTACCACCCAAGGTTAATCAAGTGATGTTTACCTCGATGCCCTGAGGTTAAATGACCTCCTGATATTCTCACAAATGCATTACCTCTCTCTATGTGAGAATGGTAATCGTAGAATTTCAGTGGTAATCGTAGAATTTCAGGATGAACGACAACTTAGCACGATATTCATATTCATACTTTACAACTGATAACAGTTGAAAAATTATTATTTTCATGCTTAAATTGACACTAAAAGCAATCTTTATACTTAGAAACTAGCTTGAAATCATGCTTTTATTCATATTTTCAGAAATAAGAGAGCTGGACAGGTTTATGCTTGATTTCAGTGTTTTTGTGCAGGTTTTAAGGTGAATTTAGTGAAAGAAGTGAAGAAGGAGAGAGATGAAATCAGAAAAGACATCAAAAAGTGCAAAAGGAGAAGCCGCAACTGCCGCTGAGCGGCACTCAGGAGTTCACAGGAGGTCCGCTGAGGGGAAGAAACCAACTCACGCACTCACCGCTGAGCGGCACTTTACTGCTGAGCGGCACACTTATGGGCTTGGGCCTAAATTTTCTGTAATTTTAGAATAGTATATAAGCTTTAGGACGTCCTAGGGTTTGTATCTTTGGCAGAAACGAAGCAAACACTCTCTCTTCCACCCCTTTGAAGGAGGATCTTGGATGCTCAGGCTACCTCTTCACCTTTTTAGGGTTTTATCCTTCATTCTTTCATTATTGTTCATCTAGTTTCACCATAAATATGGTGAACTAAACCTTGTATTGTTGTTGGGGAATCAATGTAGTCTTGTGAAACTCTCATATATGGAATTTGTGCTTATATCTTATATTTAAGACCTATGCTTTCTTTCATCATTAGTTAGGGTTTTTCCTCTTTGCTCAATGCTTGCTTTGTTTAACTCATTCAATGCATGATTATTGGTTTTGTCGATACGGGAACGTACGGGGAAGTCTAGATCCGGGGAATTACTCCCAATAGTATATTGGTTGTCGTTAAGCTCCTGCACTAAAAGAACTAATTATTAGGAATGCTAGGAATTGTATGAACTCGTAATTAGGGATAAGCCTTCTTGTCAAGGTAATTTAGAGAGTGACATTAACAATGATGAATTGAATGTTGAATTCCTAAAATATATGAGAGTGGATAAGATGAAATTGATAAACCCCAACAACATACTCATCCATATATTCCATTGAAAGTGCTTGTATTTTGTTTAGCCATTGATCAAAACTCATGCATACATGTTTATTTTCTGTTTTGCATATTAAACTTCACTTATTTCGTTCTTAAGTCTTAGCTAATCAACGAATCACATAACTAAATTAGGCCGTGAGTCCTTTGGGAGAACAATACTTGGTCTTACCGAGTTTATTACTTGAAACGATTCGGTCATACTTGCCGATTGTTCAACAAGTTTGTGGCGCCGTATTTCGGTGTTCGTAAATTTGTCATCAAGTTTTTGGCGCTGTTGCCGGGGACTCGTGGTTTAACTAGTTAATTTGTGTGATTATTGATTATCTTTGACTTTAATTTTGAATTTCTGTTTTATTTTCTGTTTTTATTTTTTTTGGTTTTTATTTTTATTTTATTTTATTTTATTTATTATTTTATTTTATTCTCTGAATCTTATATCTTCTCCTATATCTTTTTGTGCTAACCAATTTTCTAGGGTTTTGTTTTCTTGTGTATGCAAGAAGCAATTAGAACAAGGAGCAAGAAAACAACAGAACCTCTTCTTGAAGGTTTAGACAAGAGTAGACGGAGGAGAAGAATCCGAACATCTAGAGAACTTTTCCCTTCTCCGGAAACTCTGTTGCAACCATCACCATAAGGTTCTGATCATAGCACAGAAAATACGGAGAACAATAATGTCAGAAGAACTCTTGCCGATTACACCAATACAGCTGGACCTCAACACTTTAACAGTATAGCTAGACCTAGAGTCAATGCAACTAATATGGAGGTCAAACCAGCGTTGATCCAACTGGTGAAAAGCAACAAATTCAATGGATTATCTCATGAAAGCCCATATGAGCACCTCACTACATTCAATGAGATTTGCAATACAGTGAATATTAATGGGGTGCCAGATGAAGCGATCAAACTTAGCTTGTTTCCTTTCTCATTAGGAGGCAATGCTAAGCTTTGGTTAAATTCTTTCCCAAAAGGAAGTTTCACAGAGTGGGAAGCAGTGGTAACAAAGTTTTTAAACAAGTACTTTCCACAATCAAAGGTGACAAAAGGAAAGCAAGAGATTTCTTCATTCAGGCAGGGCATGGAAGAATCACTAGGTCATGCATGGGATAGATACAAAAGCTTGCTACGAAAAACACCCACGCATGGATTCAAAGATGAGGAAGTAGTCCTTACCTTCCTTGGAGGGCTTGGTTCACAAACCAAGATGATGCTTGATGCCTCAGCTGGAGGCAATATCAAATGGAAAACTCCAGAGGAAGCCACAGAAATTATTGAAAATATGCTACTAGTGATAATGAGCTTAATAGTGAAAGAGGAGCTCCTATGCAATAGAAAGGAGTTCTACAATTACAGACACATGATGCCCTGCTAGCACAAAATAACATTCTAACTCAACAGCTGGAGACTCTTACTAAAACTCTTGCACAATTGCCTAAAGAGTTGAAGACTGCTGCACAGGTACAATCTCAGTTGTGTGAATTATGTGGAGGCGACCATATCAATGGTCAATGTGCCTTTCCAGTAGAAGCCGTAGAGGATGTGAACTACATGACCAATCAATACCGTTAAGGGAACTACAATCAAGGGTGGAAACCACACCCAAGCATTGGTCAAGGGCAAACTGGGCAAGCTGGTCAATTTAATAAGCAGCAGCAACAACCTACCTTATGGCAACAGTTTTCTATGCTTAATGAAAGGTCCATGAGGATGGAGGAAACTCTTAATAATTTCATACAGAAAACTGAGTCTACCCAAAAGAGCACTGAAGCTGCTATAAAAAATTTGGAGATTCAAATGGGGCAGATTACTAAGCAGGTAGAAGAAAGGCCAAACAGAAATTTTGGGGCTAATACTTAGGTTAACCCCAGAGAAGAATGCAAGGTGGTAGAGAGTGCTGAAGAAGAGATAATTGAGTTAGAAATAGAAGAGAGAAGAGAAATAGAGAGCAAAAATACTTCTCCTTTTCCAATACATCAAGGGAAACAACTGGATTTCACAGAATTATTCAAGATGGTAGATAATGATACACCTTGGGAGCAGATTCTACAACAGATTACGGTTTACACTAAATCTGATGAAGACGTCTCTACAAAGAAAAGACGTAGAAATAATGAGGCAAATGAGTGTATAACTGTTAAAAAAGAGCCATTCCCTCCTAAAGCGACAGATCCAGGAGGCTTTTCTATCCCTTGTACCATAGGGAAGAAAAAGATTAAGAAAGCTCTTCTTGATTTAGGTTCAAGTGTTAACTTGATACCTTATTCTTTACTGGAGCAAATCGGCAATGTTAATGTGAAACCTGTAAAGGTTAATCTAGTAATGGCCGATGGATCTTCAAAGGAACCATGTGGGATTGTAGAGGACATTATAGTTTGTGTGGGCAAACTCCAGTTCTTGGCAGACTTTGTGGTGATGAAGATGGAGACAGAGAAGATACCTATCATACTTGGAAGACCGTTTATGAAAACGGCCAGAGCTATCATTGATGTGAATGAGGGTATAGTGGTGCTCCAGGACCGAGAGGAGAGAGTTGTTGTAGATGTCTTTAAATATGAGAGGCAAACAAAGGATGAAGAAGCTAGTTATAAAGCTGCATTTGAAGATGCACACGTGACTAGCCATCAAGATAAAGAACCCAAGGTCACAGGTAACCATTGTTTGTTGTTTCAGGTGCATAAAGGAGAGAAGATTGGAAGAGGAGGAAAAATTCCTGATGACTGGAAGAAGAAAGGACCCCAATTTGGTACACCTGTGAGAATCAAAAACAAGTTATGGGTTGTGAAAGGCTTTAAAGAGAAGGAGATGATAGAGATAGAGTCTCCACATTTTAGAAGAATCAAAACAGTGCACAGGAAACAGCTGAGGAGTTGGTGGGATAACAACATCAACTATGAAGAAGGAACTTGAGCTTTACCGGGTCAAGCTAATGACGTTAAAAGAGCGCTTGCTGGGAGGCAACCCAGTGATTTAAGAACTTTTAATTTTATTTTGGTTTGTAATTTTTAATTTGTTGAACATTATTTTGTAAATATTTTGTTGGACATAGCATCTACTGAAGGATGCTAGTTGGATATAGCATCTACTGAAGGATGCTAAGTTTGTAACACCTACTGATGGGTGTTGGTGAGAAAATTTTACACCTACGGATGGGTGTTGGTGAGATTGTAACACCTACTGATGGGTGTTGGTGGATTTTGGGTCAGGCTCGTGACGTTAAACAAGCGCTACCTGGGAGGCAACCCAGTTGACTGATTGTTTTTGTTTGTTTCATTTTAGTTGCATAATAGGGTTTGCATAAGTATTCTAAACATTGAATTGCAGGGAACCAGTGAGGGGAATGTCTAGGAGGCACTTAGGTTAAGAAAAGAAGGAGAAGAGCACTTCACGAAAGTGTCGCTGAGCGGCAACTTACCGCTGAGCGGTACTCTCACAGAGTGAGCTTTGTTGCCCCTTAGCGGGACTCGAGCCCATTAGGGTATTTTTATACCCCAAGCTGCGTTTTAGGTTTTCTTTCCAGGCTCTTCTCTGCACAAACACTCCCACATACCTTTTCCAAGGTTTTCCAAATCTTTTCCTTCTTCCCTCTTAAGAAAATTTCTCTTCCACTCACTTTTTCACTAGTGTGCCATCAAAGTTTGGGGTTGGAAGAGAGCATTCTAGCTTGGAAGCATTCTCATTGCATCTAGTATCTCCACCCAAGTAAGTAAAAAGCATTTTGTTCATTCTAGGGTTCTTGATTTTGAATGTGATTGTCAAAGCATGAATATTTAGGAGTTTTGATTTCTATGCATGATTTGATGATATAATTGATGTTTGAACCGATTAAACTGCATGATTTTGAACTGGAAAACTGAAAATTGCATTTGGGTGGAGTTAAGACAGCTTAAAAAGAGGTTTTTTCATAATTCTGCAGAGTTACCGCTCAGGGGTAAACTGCCGCTGAGCGGCACTCTACCAGACTTGGTTTTTCTGATTTCTTGTGATCTGGATTATGGCACTGGTGGCGCTGAGGGGAAATTCGGACCCTCAGTGGTGGTTTAGCTTCGAAAGGAGTTGTGTTCTGTGTTTTACTAATGATTAACATCATGTTCTGTGGTTTTGTATCTGTGTTTGATTGTAGGAATGACATCCTCTTCAGGAAAAAGATTGAAAACCATGGCAACCAAGAGAAAGGAAAAGGAACCAGAACAGTTCCATTCTAGTAGGTTCCTCTCTCGGAAACATGAAAAGCACTTCAAGGTGGTTGAGGACAGGAGAATCCTCATGGAAAGAAAGGTTGGAATGATACCTAACTTTGCTCCTCAATTTGGAGAGCAAGTGTTAGGGAATGACTGGGGAAAGCTAGCCACATATCCTGCACCTGCAAATATAGCTGTGGTAAAGGAATTCTACACCAATGCAAAGAAGATTGGTGATTATCCAGCTGAAAATTATTTGGGCTATGTCAGAGGCCATTCTATCAGGTATGATCCTGATTCTATCAATAACTTCCTAGATACTGTGTGGGCTGGTGAGCAGTGCCAATTTGCTCTCTGTATGGAGGAAGGTGCTGATTATGAGGATGTGGAGAGAGTACTACGTATACCTGGAGGACACTTCCAAAGGAATATATCTGGCTCAGTGGTTAACATTAGGAGAACTGATTTGACTCCTCTTGCAAAGTATTGGATGGCATTTTCTCATGCCAACATTCAGCCATGTTCACATGTATCAGATATTACTCTCAGCAGGGCACTCTTCATCTACTGTGCTATCAGAAACTTAAATGTTAATATTGGGCAGGTGATAGTTGATGAGATTAGTGTGTGCGCCAATACCTCAAACAACAAAGCACCCCTAGGACATCCCTCCTTAATCACTCACCTTTGCAAGATAGCTGGGGTGGACACTTCTGCTCCACCATTTGAAAGGCCAAGAAAAGCTATTGATGAGGCCTATTACAGACAGTACTGTGGAGGTGAGGAGGCAGTTCAGCCAGTTCCACCACGCCGTGCTCGCAGAGAGAGAGGGCCAGCACAGAGCTAGACATCTGCTGAGACACATGAAGCAGAACCATTCCAGATGAGGGACATGTACATGTCTCTTATAGGTGCTCAGTTACAGTCCATTCACAAAGGGCAGGTGGCTACTGCTGAGATGATTGTGGGGATGTATGATACACCTCCAGCTCACAGGTGGACTATGGATGAATTCCATAATGTGGTAGCTTGGCCAGAGGAGCCAGTGCAAGGAGGAGGAGCTGAAGCAGCTGAAGCTTCAGTTAGGGAGATGGAAGAAGATGAAGCTGATGATGATGATGCATTTGAAGATGATGAAGATGAGGAAGAAGAGGAAGATACAGAGGACAGCTCAGATTGATGAGGAGCTGAGATAGCATTTACTGATGAATGCTATCATATGCTTATGCTTTTGTTGGTTTAAATTTTCTGAACTTATTTATTTTTGGTTTTTAGATTAGGTTTGATGTACTCTATTGGAAACTTGGTTTGTGTGATGGTTTGCTATTAACAGTGATTTTGTGATAAGTAATGCTTGATCATACTTTGAGATTGATTGATGTTGAGATGATGTGCACATTAAAATGCTTATACAGGTGATTCACAAGCTTTGTGAACAAATGCAGGATATTATGATTGTGATTGTGAGATTAAGCAGGATGTGTATGTCAAATGTGAATGAGCTTATATGTGAGGTTTTGAGCTCCAGAGTTGTTATTGATTGAATGTTATTACTTTTAAAACATGAATGATTTTTCCTAGGTTTTCTATGATTGAATCAATTGCTTGTTTTGCATCATATGATCAAAGCCATTTGTTGGAACCCTTTTTATTGGCCAAATTCATGAAGTTAGCCCACTAAAAGAGAACACTTTGTGTTCTATCCTTTGAACCCTTAGCCTTGAACATAAATTGAAAACCCTTGTTGAAAAACTTTACCTTGAGTTAAGTAGAAGATCTTGTGTGGTATTGTTAAATGTTCAAGTTTGGGGTTGTTGGGAAAACATGAAAAAGGAAAAGCATTGAGCTGAGAGCTAAAAAGAAAAGAGAAAGAAAAGAAAAGAAAAGAAAAAGCAAAGCTCAATGCAAATGCAAAGGCAAGTTGGGAAAAATACGAATAATTGTGTTGTTATGATTCTCTTAACTCAAGGATTTTATGATCCAGAAAAACCAATTTTCTTGTTAGCCCAGCCACGTTATAAGCCATTGAAAAGTCCTTGTGATGATGCATGCTTGTGAATGTTTTTGATTGTGGTAAAATGAAAGGCAAAGTTGATTCATTTGACATTGTGATAGTGGAGTGAATGAGTGATTACCTCTTATACACTTGTGTGTGAGTGAAACACTTTACCTAGTGAGGAAATATTCCATGAGCACATGAACATCGATGCTTAATTGATTGATCATTCATGAAAAATAGCATTTGTTGGATAGTAAGTGACTTTGTGAACACCAAAGCATGTGCACATCTTGATTGAACTCTTGGTTATAAGTTTGATTGAAGTCTTTACTTATCTTGAAAAGAGGATTTTTGAATGACTGAACCATCATATGAATTGGTTGAAGATTGAGTTACATCTTGTTTGCTTGAGGACAAACAAAGTTCTAAGTTTGGGGTTGTGATAACAGTTGAAAACTGTTATTTTCATGCTTAAATTGACACTAAAAGCAGCCTTTATACTTAGAAACTAGCTTGAAATCATGCTTTTATTCATATTTTCATAAATAAGAGAGCTGGACAGGTTTATGCTTGATTTCAGTGTTTTTGTGCAGGTTTTAAGGTGAATTTAGTGAAAGAAGTGAAGAAGGAGAGAGATGTAATCAGAAAAGACACCAAAAAGTGCAAAAGGAGAAGCCGCAACTGCCGCTGAGCGGCACTCAGGAGTTCACGGGAGGTCCGCTGAGGGGCAAAATGGCCGCTGAGGGGAAGAAACCAACTCACGCACTCACCGCTGAGCGGCACTTTACCGCTGAGCGGCACACTTATGGGCTTGGGCCTAAATTTTCTGTAATTTTAGAATAGTATATAAGCTTTAGGACGTCCTAGAGTTTATATCTTTGGCGGAAATGAAGCAAACACTCTCTCTTCCACCCCTTTGAAGGAGGATCTTGGATGCTCAGGCTACCTCATCACCTTTTTAGGGTTTTATCCTTCATTCTTTCATTATTGTTCATCTAGTTTCACAATGAATATGGTGAACTAAACCTTGTATTGTTGTTGGGGAATCAATGTAGTCTTGTGAAACTCTCATATATGGAATTTGTGCTTATATCTTATATTTAAGACCTATGCTTTCTTTCATCATTAGTTAGAGTTTTTCCTCTTTGCTCAATGCTTGCTTTGTTTAACTCATTCAATGCATGATTATTGGTTTTTTCGATACGGGAACGTACGGGGAAGTCTAGATCCGGGGAATTACTCCCAATAGTATATTGGTTGTCGTTAAGCTCCTGCACTAAAAGAACTAATTATTAGGAATGCTAGGAATTGTATGAACTCGTAATTAGGGATAGGCCTTCTTGTCAAGGTAATTTAGAGAGTGACATTAACAATGATGAATTGAATGTTGAATTCCTAAAACATATGAGAGTGGATAAGATGAAATTGATAAACCCCAACAACATACTCATCCATATATTCCATTGAAAGTGCTTGTATTTTGTTTAGCCATTGATCAAAACTCATGCATACATGTTTATTTTCTGTTTTGCATATTAAACTTCACTTATTTCGTTCTTAAGTCTTAGCTAATCAACGAATCACATAACTAAACTAGGCCGTGAGTCGTTTGGGAGAACGATACTTGGTCTTACCGAGTTTAGTACTTGAAACGATTCGGTCATACTTGCCGATTGTTCAACAAGTTTGTGGCGCCGTATTTCGGTGTTCGTAAATTTGTCATCAACAACCACCTTGATAACCAATAACTGAGACATTCCTCCTTGGAATTCTCTTTCATACCAGTTGGAACATCATACCATACTTTCGATTTGACACCCTTATGATAATGCATACATCAGCCATCAAAGCAATTTGAACAATTAATTATCCTAACACATTGGAATAAATATAAGTCGAACAGAAATAACTAAACATATACGAACAAGAACGAACACCCTGTGAATGTTGGAGACCGATCGCTCTCTCACTACCTAAAGAACAGGACCAACCGATCAATAATAGATACAACTGAAGAGAAGGCCAAGCACTATTACTGACCCATAACTAGAGGATTACGAGTACCACAACATGACCGAATACTAACACCATACCAAGTATTAAGTTTAGACCGAACGCCTATGGCTTAGGCCAAACACCTATAGTTTAAGCCTAACACTTAGAGTTGATATTGATTGCTAAAATATCATTAAACGATCAATAACAGGTAAGGCACATGAGAGGCCGAACGTAGTTAAGACCGAATACAAGTACAAGGTCGAAAACTAGTACAAGAACGAGTGCTACTAAGAGACCACACAACTCGCTAATAACGATCGCTACTAAGAGACCACACAACCCACTAAGACAGATCGCTACTAAGAGATCTCACAACCCACTAAGACCGATCGCTACTAAGAGATCACACACCGCGCTAAGAACGATTGCTACTAAGAAATTCCACACCTTACTAAGAACAATTGCTATGACTAAAACAAAATACTAGCACAAGACCGATCGTTCATTAACTGAAAAGCTCTATAGAAGTAGAACTCAGTTAAGACCAAACACAAGAAGAAAGTCGAACATTCACTGAATGACACTCGGCGATCTGCATAATTCTGCAGAATAGCTGCAGTATTATGATCAACCACTATCTTCACCAATTCCTACCACTTCCCAACTTCTAATCCTCCAAACATGATTCATATACCATTGTAAGCCTATACAAAGACACCTAAAATCGCTCTAACATCATCCCAAAGAGTCCCATACCAGATTTCACTCCCAACCCCAAACTATCATATTCACATACTCATTGTCTTAAGATTAGAATAAACCGAACACTTATGTAGAGAAACTCCAACCAGTTCACAGGTTCCAACATTCACAAATTCAACATAATTCAATCAAACATTCAAATTACACACATGCAACCATCCAAACAGTAATTTCATACATAGGAAATCACAATTAAATTAATTAGCTTCCCTTACCTCAAATGAACCGGAAAAATTCTACATTTCCACAGTCTTTCCTAACCCGCAAGTAACTTCTAAAGCAATCTACAAATTTCTGATCGGTGAAAAGGAACCAACCAGAGGATTAAAGGTAGAAAACAGATTCAGAGGAGTAGTTGATGAACACATGCAAGCTGAACAATGCTTGCATGTACTAGAAAATGTAGGAACCTCAAAGGACGGAGGAATTTAACTTACCAACTCCAAAGCAACAACTTGATCGGTGAAAAGAGAAGCTCTTGACACCAGGAAAGCTCAGGCACGACATGATGGATGATCAATTGAAGAAAAAGTGAGAATTTCTAGAGAGAATTTGTAGAGAGAAGGAAGAGAAAAGAGAATTCAGAAATTTGGAAAGAAGAAGTGCATGTAGAGAATGAACGAGATTTTGAAGTTTTTGCTTATATACTACCACCAAAACCGTTTGGTCCAATCAGCTGCATACACTTGTCTTCCTCCACTTTCTCTAAATTTCTCGATCCTTACCGTCATGATATGGTAAAATATTTTTATATTTATTTGACATATATTATAATAGTAAAATGGTCATAAGTAAATTTTTGTATTTATTTTTAAAAAAATATGTTAAATAAATGTATACAAAATTTATCGATATAAAAGTATATCTCTTTAAATAAATTGCAAATCAAATAGTGACTCCATAATGCAAATGCATGATTACATAAGTTAATTGACGCGTGGCTCCATCTAATTTTGATGTGTGGTTTCAAATCTCTCATACATACATTTATCTTCATACTCTCTTAGTTGTGTCTTGTTGGTAGATTGACAAGTGTACCAAATCACACAAGTAATATAAAATGGTAAGACCAAGTATCGTATTCCAGAAGACTCTCGGCACTAAAAAATTGTGTGATAACTCAATTAATTAAGACTTAAAATAAACGAGATCATTGGTTTGAAATGCAAAGACAGAAAATTAAATATGAATGCAAATTGATCAATAGTAGAGTAACACAAAGATGAACAAATGTTGTTTAATATGAGATGAATATGTTGTTGGGGTTAGGTTTCACCAAGTTCCCTCTCATGTATATAAGAATTCCTCTTTATGTGTTTATGTTAATGTCACTCACTAAAGTACTTAGAACCCAATCCCTTGGCGCAATAAACCTGCCTTAATTCCTAGTTCGTGCAATTCCTAGCGTTCCTAGAGAATTAAGTATGAAGATCAAGAGTTAAAGACGACCAAGTACTCATACCCTTATCCTTGAGAAATATTACCCTTGGGAGAATTCAACAAGAACTTGAATTGTAAGGAACCTCCCGACACTCATGCAATTCATAAATCATGCACTAAATGAGTTAAATAGAGCAAGCATTAGAAACAGATGAATTCCCTAACAAATAATGAATAAAGCATATAAATTAAGAATCAATTCAAATACATGAGAGTTCACAAGGTTACATCATTCCCCAACAACAAATAGAGTTTAGTTCCCCATAGACATGGAGAAACTCTATTAACAATGGAAAAGCATGAGATAGTAAAACCCTAAGAGTAGAAGAGGAAGCTCCCGCCTCCAGATCCACCTTTAGAGAGTAGAAGAGTGTGTTGTTGTGTTGCTTCAAGCAGAGATACAAAACCTAGAGCACCTAGGTCCTTTAAATAAAGTTGGAAAAGAGTAGGAACAAGGCCCGATCCAAAAGACTCGAAATAGAGCAAAAACTGGGCCGGATCAGCAATGTGCGACGCTCGGGCGTCGCATTTAGGGTGCCCGAAATGTGGATGTCGACTTCCATAGGGCTTGAGCCTTCAATTTCGCCCAAGCTTCGGGCGGTTCCCTCTTCTAGTGCTTTTTTAGGTCTTTCTGAGATCTATATCCTTTGCACTTCATCTCTGCTTCCTGTACTAGCTCATTTTCTATCAAAACAAAGGGAATTAGTCATAAAATCATCAAATTCAACCTCAACTCTCTTATTCACACAACTTAATGAAAAAACATGAGTCCAAGAAAGTTTCTAAGTGAAAAAGGTTGCTTTTAGTATCAAAATTACATCACAGAGAACGATATTTTAAATTGTTATCATGTCTCTATGCGCTTCTTTACTCGTCATGACTTCATGTGTTCTCTCACGTGTTTTGGCAACTAGGGTTTAGTTTCATTACTTTGCTATGCAATCCAGTCTATCTACATGTATCTTTTCTATTTTTTTTCTTCCTATTTTTATAACTAGATGTATAAATAAATTTGGATATGAATAAATATTAGTATTCAATTAAAAAATATGGTAAAGAGAACATTTTGGATAAAAAAATTTCTTTAGTATGTTTTATTTATGAATGAATTATGTTATTCAAAAAATTTTATCAACATTATTGATATTTGTTCACTTATAATATTTTTTTGTGTTATAAATTTGAAGTTAAATATGGATAATTTCCTTGTCTAAATCAATGATACAAAAAATATTTTTTCTTGTAGTTAAAATTTATAATTTGTTTAAGGATATAGTAGTTGACTTCAAGATTAGAATCACAATTATAAATGGTGCTGTCAAAATAAAAATGGGTTGTAACCCGCGAGTCAACCCAGTTCACCACGGGTTTGAGTCAGGTTGAATTTGAAAAAACTACAATTTTTTTATGCGGGCTACTTTTCAACTCGACTCACTTAAAACTCGGCTCATCGGGTTGAACCCGTGATGAGTCAACCCGGCTCACCAACCTACCTAATTTAATTTAATTATTTAATATTTTGTGTTTCAATATTATTAGTTAGCATTTTTTTATTATTCCTGCACTAATTAATTACAATTTCTTAAAAACTATGTTGTATTATTGTCTTTACATATTGTTTACTCGCTTTGTTTACTCTTACGGAGAGAATGAATGACTCATATTTGTGAAAAATGTTACGGTAGATGTCGCTTCCTTTTAAGTATTAGAATTTGAACACTTCATGTTTTGTTAATTTTTAATGTTTTAAACTATTTTGAAATTCTATTTTATATGGGCATCTTCATGTAATTGTTTCTTTTGCTAATATTATTGTGCTTCTTGTTATTCTTCTTTATTTTTCATTTGGTTTCACTTTTTTTATCATACACAAAGGGGAGAAAAAGTGTTGTCGGTATATTAGTACTAGTCATCATAAACAAGAGAAGATTGTTAGCATACATGATGTAGAAGTTGTTTGTTATTTATAACATCCAAAAGATAATCTTTATTCTAAACTGTAAAACCCTTTGTTAAGAATCTTCTGCCACTAATGTTTTTATAAATCAATTAAAAGTGTCAATAAAAAGCATTGCAACCCTACTTTTGAAATAGTTAATACACTTTTTAGATAATCCTTCAAAGATGTGAAAAACTAAAGAAGAAAAAAATATATTTCATAATTAATCATTTAAGATAAAATTCACTGCAAGAATTAACACCAATAACCTATGGTAAAACTTCGTGGATAATGTTGTTACTTACGAATTATCTATCGACTAAAATCTATAGATAAAATAATTGTAAATAATGTTACCTACAAATTTATCCATAGGTAATTATCTATGAAAAAGATTTGTAAGTAATTACCTATAAAAAAATTGTAAGTAATTACTTATAAAAAATTCATCGGTAATTCCATGTGCAAAAGAGGTTTATTTACATAGTATATTTGTTGGGTTATTGGACTTCCTTCCTATGTGGAGAATATGCCCAAATAATGTGGATCTTTATGTCTCACTAGGTTAAATAGAGATGGGTCAGATTAGTAGAGTCAGATTAGTATGGCACATTAGAGTCATTTGAAAAGAGGCAAAAGCCAAGTGAGAGAAAAAGGAAGAGAGAAAGCTATTACCGCATAACCCTAAATCACTTGAGTTGAAGTACAAGGAAGGAACTCCTGCCTCAAATCACTTGAGTGAATTTCAAGGACGCTATGATCAATTAGCAGGAGTGGGTATAAAATTTGATGATGATCTATTGGGCTTATTCCTATTAAACTTTTTACCGAATTCATGGAAAACATTTCGGGTTTCCATGATAAGTGCTACCCCTAATGGTGATATTTCTTTGCAAATGGAAAAGAGTGGGGCTCTTAATAAGGAGATGAGGAGGAAGATACAAGGTACTTCATCTCATTCAAAAGTGCTTATTACAGAGAATAGGGGGTGAAGCCAAAAGAAAAAATAAAATAGTGATAGAGATAAAAGCAAGAGCAAGTCCAGGTCTCGATACAAGAATATGGAGTGTCACTATTGTCACAAAACAAGGTATATAAAGAAGAACTGTTTTTTGTTGAAGAAAGAGAGCAAAGACAAGAAGCATAAGCAAAGAGAAAAAGATACCGATGATTGTGATCGTGTTATTACTACTACATGTGGTGACCTTGTTTGTCTTCATGATTATGACACTATTAATCTTGTATCTGATGAGAGCATGTGGATAATTGATATTGGAGGTACACTGCATGTTACATCTAGGAAGGAGTTCTTCACATCTTATACACCTGGTGATTTTGAAGTATTGAAGATGGGTAATGATGGGGTGTCTAAGGTTATTGATGTTGGTGATGTTCACTTGCAAACCAACATGGGGATGCAGTTGTTGCTTAGAGGAGTTAAACATGCTCCAGATGTTTGCTTTAACTTGATTTCTGTACAGGTACTTGATGATGGTGGATTTGATAACTACTTTGGTTCTGGAAAGTAGAACCTAACCAAAGGTAACTTGATTGTGGCTAAAGGGGAGAAAAACTTTAAGCTTTACTGGACAAAAGCTTTGGTTGCTAATGATAGTGTGAATGTCGTGTATATGGAGTCATCTTTGTGGCATAGAAGGCTTTGGCATATCAGTGAAAAGGGACTTAACTTCTTAGCTAAAAAAGATGTTCTCTTAGGATTGAAGAGTGTAGAGTTGGAGAAGTGTTCTCACTACATGGTTGGTAAACAAACCAGAGTATCCTTCAAGAAGCATCCTCCTTCCAGGAAGTCGGAGTTGCTTGAATTGGTGCATTATGATGTTTGTGGCCCATTGAAGGTAAAGTCTTTTAGTGGTGCACTTTACTTTGTTACTTTTATTGATGATTGTCCCAGGAAGCTTTTGGTTTATGCACTATAGAGAAAAGACCAAGCGTTGGACAAGTTTAAAGAATTCCATGCTTTGGTTGAGATGCAGTCAGGCACGAAGCTGAAGCGCATTCGTACTGACAATGGTGGTGAATATTGTGGGCCATTTGACGCTTATTGTAGACAGTATGGTATTGCATACAAAAAGACTCCTCCCAAAACTCCTCAGTTGAATGGTTTAGCATAAATGATGAACAAGACATTGATTGAAAGAGTTAGGTGTATGCTTTGAACTCTAAGGTGTATTCTGGGGTGAGGCATTGTTTACAGCAGTGCATGTTATTAATCTAAGTCCTACAATTGCTTTGAACTCTAAGGTGTCAGGCAATATTTGGTTTGGCAAGAATGTTACTTATGATCATTTACGTGTCTTTGGTTGTAAAACAATTGTTCATGTTCCAAAGGATGAAAGATCCAAGTTGGATGTGAAGACAAGGCAATGCATCTTCATTGGCTTTGGTCAGGATGAATTTGGCTATAAGTTGTATGACCCCGTTGAAAAGAAAGTTGTTAGAAGTCGTGATGTGCAATTCATGGAAGATCAAACCATTGAAGATATTGATAAGGTGGAGAAGTCTACACCTAAGGAAGATGGTAATGTGACTGATTTTGATCTAATTCGGTTATCTATTAATGATTTGGATATTGATGTCCATGATGATGAATAACATGGTGATACTAATAATCAGCAGATTTGAGATGACTTGGATGTTCCTATTGATAATGTTGATGAAGAGGAACATGATGTGTCACTAGATGAGAGTCTTGGTGATATACCTGAGTGACTAGAAGCTCAACCCAGAAGATCTGACAGGCCAAAACAACCTTCTAAGAAGTACTATACTAATAAGTATGTGATGTTGACTGATGAGGGAAACCTGAATGTTATGAGGAGGCCTTTGAAAGTGAAGAAAAGCAAAAGTGGTTGGATGCAATGTAGGATGAGATGAAATCTCTGCATGATAATCACACTTGTGACTTGGTAAAGTTGCCTAAGGGTAAGAGAGCCTTAGAGAACAGGTGGATTTTCAAGGTGAAGAGAGCAATTCTACGTCTACAAGACATAAAGCCAGATTAGTGGTGAAAGGCTTCATATAAAGAAAGGGTGTTGACTTCAATGAGATTTTCTCACTGGTGGTGAGAATGACATCCATCAGAACTATATTAAGTTTAGCTGCTACTCTAGATTTGGAGGTTGAGCAGATGGATGTGAAGATAACTTTCCTTCATGGTGATTTGGAGGAAGAGATTTACATGAAGCAACTGGATGGTTTTCTTGTTGAAGGTAAGGAAGACTATGTGTGTAGGCTACGAAAAAGCCTATATGATTTGAAACAAGCTCCGAGGCAGTGGTATAAGAAGTTTGAGTCTGTTATGTGTGAGGAAGGCAACAAGAACACTACTTTTGACCATTGTGTTTTTGTCAGGAAATTTTCTAAGAATGATTTCATTATATTGTTGTTATATGTTGATGACATGCTTATTGTTGGGAAAGATGTATCCAAAATTGACAGGTTGAAGAAGTAACTGGGCGAGTCATTTGCCATGAAAGACATGGGAGCTCCTAAGAAGATTCTTGGTATAAGTACCAATTGTGATAGAAAAGAGAACTTTGGCTATCACAAGAGCACTACATTCAGAAGGTGTTGCAAAGATTCCAAATGGAAAATGCTAAAGTTATAAGTACTCCTCTTACTACTCATTTTAAGTTGAGTGTTAAACTAAGTCCTTCAAATGTAGCTGAGAAGATGGATATGAGAAAAGTTCCTTATGCTTCTACAATGGGTAGTTTGATGTATGCAATGGTATGTAAAAGGCCTGATATTGCACATGTTGTTGGTACAGTCAGTAGATTTATATCAAATCCAGGTAGAGAGCATTGGAATGTTGTGAAATGGATTTTGAGGTATCTTCGTGGTACTAGTGGTTTGAGACTTTGTTTTGGAGGTGATAAGCCTACTTTGGTGGGTTACTCAGATTCAGATATGGCTTGGCAATCAAAGTTACAAAAGTGTGTACTGTTGTCTACTACTGAGGCATAATTCATTGCACTTACTAAAGCATGTAAGAAGTTTTTATGGGTGAAGAAATTCTTGCAGGAGCTTGGTTTTGTGCAAGGGAAATACTTGTTGTATTCTAACAGTCAAAGTGTTATTCATCTTGGTAAGAATCCAACTTTTCATTCTAAATCCAAACATATTGATGTGAGGTATCATTGGATACGTGATGTTTTGGATGCTAAGTTGTTGGAATTAGCGAAGGTTCATACATATGATAATGGTGCTGATATGATGAACAAGGCATTGCCAAGAGGAAATTTTGAAGTTTGTTGTGAGATCGCCGGTTTAGCGGATATCTCCACATAGTCGTGAAAGGGAGATTTGTTGGGTTATTAGGCTCCCTTCCTATGTGGAGAATAGGCCCAAATAATGTGGACCTTTATGTCTCACTAGGTTAAATAGAGATGGGTCAGATTAGCACATTAGAGTCATTTGAAGAGAGGCAAAAGCAAGGTGAGAGAAAAAGGAAGAGAGAAAGTTATTCCCACATAACTCTAAACCTGCATTGGTGTTTTCATTGTTGTCAAGTCATTCATCGTTGGATCGAGCGGATTTTTGGACAGTAGGTTCTAGACATATGGTTCTTCATTCTAACCGTTCGGATCGTCAATCGGAGGTCTAGATTGGGAGAAATCGGTCACGCACTAGCAGCAGTATTTTGGAGAATTTTCATCCCTTTGTTCTCATTTGTAAGCATTTGTGTTTATTTAAATTGGTTTATTGAACACACCATTTGGTGTTATTATTGGAGACTCTTTTGTACCCTATTATTGATCATAGTGGAATTTTCTTTGGTCTGGACGACTAATGATTTTTACCCTTGCATTGAGGGGTTTTCCACGTTAAAAATTGTTGGTGTCTCTTTGTGCTTTGGATTCGAGTTTTGTTCTATTTGTTTGGTGCTCCTCATAGATTCTCGCAAGAAGGGAGATTGAATTTCCATTGCAATATTACTTTTTCCAAGTTGTTATATATTTTTGTCATTTCCCTATTAATATTATCTTCTTGGTCTTGTAAAGTATTTTAATAGAGAATAACTAATATCAAAATCTTGAAGATCTTTAATAGATCATTAATAGATCATGACAACCATAAGTGACAACTATATCAAAATCAATAAATCTTACGAAAATGAATTTGGAAACCTTGTTTGGAAAACTGGAAAAGTATGAGTTGGAGCTAATGTCCAAAAGGCTAATGTGTGCATGGAAGAAAGGAGATGTGGTGAAGAAATTTTCAAGATTTCTAAAATGCCAGAACAAGTCTATCTTGGCAAAGGACAATGTTATGAATGTTGTAAGCAATATCATTCTAAATTTAATTATCCTTTATTAAAATTGAAGCAGAAATTTGAGGACACGAAGGAATGAAGCAAAGATTGCATAAGAAGAAAAGATCTCATACTACATGAGAAGATAATGTTTCCAGCACATCTAGTAGCTCAAGTGAGAGGGGAGAAGAGGAAGAAGCCAATGTTTGTTTAATGACTGATGAAGAAATTTCAAGCAAAAGTGGTGAAAGTAGTTATAAGTTTCAAACTAAAGAGAATTTATTAACTTTTAAAGAGTTACACGAGGAAAAGCAAAGCATTATCCTATTTGAAATAGACTTAAAGAAGAGAATAGAAGGCTTGAGAATAGATTAAAACTATTGCAAGATGAGAATGATGATATGAATGATTAGAAATTATTTATGAAAATTCTCCATGCAATTGTAATCAATTTCTCAAGAGGAAGCTCATGAGTGTGAGGGTTGCAAGAAGCATTTGACAAAAATTAAGTATCTTATGAAAACTCTGGCAGCATTTAGCAGGAAGATCTAAATGCACTCCTCAGTTAAAATGCGTGTTTTAAATAAAGCTGGAATTGGTTGCACATGAAAAGAAACAAAAAGTTTTTAAAAATTTCTTTCATTTCAAGAAACCATCTATATGACTTTTTGTGACTTGTTTATATTGTTTAAAAAAAGTCATGCATCAAACTCATGTTATATTAGAAGTAAAGGCGTTTCTAAGGAAGTATGTTATTTAAAACAATTATACAATATAGTATATTTTATTAAAAGAATGTATAAATAACTTAAATAAATACATTTTCGAATAAAAATATTATTATTTAAATTTACAATAAAAATTATATGTAGAAGATTATCAAATAGAAAATCCAAAGGAAAATAATTTTGTATTATTTTTTCTAATGTCCATTAGCTAACTTGAATAAGGTTTGATAGTTGATGCACGTGGCATAAGAAAAAGATAGAAATAGATTATCTATCTAAGCAGGCAATAATCTGTAAAAACAAACTATATTTACAAGTTTTCCTTTGACACACATAGGAACTTCCAAACATGTAGGCACAACAAACATATGAACCAACATGTCTAGGGTTTCCCGAATTCCTAGTTCCATGTTTCACCATGTTCATCTACAAAAACCCTATATTATCTTTTACTTAATAGCAATGATGAATTGATCAATCTCTTCGGAAACCAAGTTTGTGCAAAGCGATCAAGAGTGTGAGGAAAAGAAGATGGGAAGTAAAGGGGCTGGGTGTGATGCTGTGCATGATTGTGTTGTTGGGTGTGGCGATGTGAAACCTGTGGTGAAAGCATGCAGTTGGAGGCCTTAAACCTGAGAAACAAGGTCATGAACTCTTCCCACAATCAGAAAAGGGTGCGATTAGCTTTTTAAAGTCATTACCCGACTAGTTTTGATAAAAAATTTCATATCTTTGATAATATAGGAAGTGATTTTGATTGTATAACCAATTTCTTAATGAAAATTTGTGACCTTTCTAAACTATCGCGAAATGTCTATAATTAATTTTACGAAACCAAAATCGATTTCTAGATTGTGTTACTTGGCACAATTTTGTTTTAATCTATACTATTTAAAAACTGTACCACTTTTGTAATAAAAGCTAATAATAACTCCAAAAGCATATCATCTACGTTTTATCTTTTGATATATTCAATTAAAGAAAATTTGAATATAGATAATGTGTGGACTATTATTAATCTGAAATTGATTTGTGGATTTCCACTTTTAATTTATTGCAGTATAGGAGGTAAGGAGCAGCCAACTTGAGGGTTTTTACTCATGAAAAAAGGGGTACGTAGCCATACATTCATAGAGATGTCAAATGGATTATAATATGGGACTAAATCTAATTCGCCATAAGTTTAATTAAGTCGAGTTCACTTCAAAAGATATTCAATGTTTTTAAAATTCGCTATAGGTTGTCTTAAAAATATATTCAATGTTTCTAAAATATGGATTAGGTTAACGGAGACCAAATGAATTTAAAATAAATTGAAAGATTGGTCTAGTCCTAACTCATCAACAAGAATACTTTACTAGTTTTTTACCATTTCTTTTGTAAATTTTTACTATAATTGTTCATTATTTCTAATTTTGTAAATTGATAATTTATTTTTTTAAATACTAAAATATTATTTAATAATATTTAAATAGTTTAAATATTTAATTTATTTGATTGTCAAGTTATATGGATTCATTTTCAACTACTATTGTAAAATATATGAATACTTTAATTGTACAATTATAAAAAAAAAAATTAATGAATCCATTTTAATAATATTATAATAAATACATAAAATAAATCAAAAGAATAAAATCTCCTCAAATAAGTCAATTTCCTAATCTATTAATTCGTGATGATGATGTCAAGTTACTATTTTGGTTTTATCAAAACAAGAAGCTGATTTATTTTTAGTTAATTTAATCTATGATGAGCAATCTCTTATGAATCTCACTTTGACACCATAATCATATGTGTATATTCATTTAAACTTTTATCATATCCCCTGTTATTTATATATTCGAAGTTTTTTTTATCAATGATTATATACATTTTTTTGTCGATGAAAAATTCAACTGATTTATTAACCACTTTTTAAACAGAAAATATTTGATCCACTATAAAAAGTTGGTGATTAATTAAGCAAGAACGTAAAAATGAGGACTCTTCTCCGCTCCTCCTATTACTAAATTTTTAATGTTTGTGAGAATAAGTGTTTTTATGAATTCTCATGCGAATTTTAAAAGTTGTGCAAAATGCTTGTAGAAAAATACCAAGAAGTATAAAATATTTTAATAGTATATATAAGTCACAAAGTGAATAATATTTATAAAAAAATTAAACGTGTGAATTCTTTTTGTCTGGACTGGAATAAACTAATCGTGATTTATTAACTCCTTATATTTAACAGACTATCGAGTGATTATTTCATAAAACGTGACATGTCTTATTTTTTCTTTATATTTGTAGTTTTTTCCTTAGGCCTCCGGCGAAGAAAAAATATATCAAATAACACCTAAAATTGTATAGACATGTGTATAAAGTATAAATAAAAGCATCTCATGGTAGTTGCTTATAAATAAATAGCCAACTATTTTTTAAGACAACCCATTTTGTTTTATTTTATTTTCAAATGCAAATAAAATATTATACAATAAGAAGACATATAATAAATTTAACGTTTTACAATGGCCGACAGAAGAATTCCAAATGTCCTAAAAAAAATTTAAGATAAGGTGATATACTAACCTCTTTCCTATACTTTATTGTGACAAAGATATTAGTAACAATTTCAAACGAAAAATCCAAAAGAAAAAAATGTTAGACAACAAAATCTAGTTGTAAATATTGTTCATGTGTATCTTTGATGTGGTATCACCAATAGATTGATTTTGTGACATGATTTACTTGTTCCTATACCACATATGTTAATGGAGAATTTTTTACTATAGAAGAAGTATATATTAACCAATCATTGAATATGGAATTCAGGAACCAATAACAAAAATAATGTTGAATGATGTTTAGAAAGCTAATATGACTAAAAGGGTAAAGGACCTAAAAGTAAAAAAATTCTCTTCCAAACTATTAAATGTTTAATTTTCGAACCTATTCTTTGGAAAGAAACTTCTTAGGATATTTAAAACTTTATGAAGATAAACTATTAAGGTTCTAACAGAGTGAAGTTTGCTCAACTTCAAGCTTTAAAGAAGATATTTTTCAATGAAGGAGGGATACCCAGTAACCAATTATCTTACAAGTATATTGGAAATCAACAACAAAATCTGATTTCATAGTGAGAAGATGGAAGGTGTGTGTCTATTGTAGAAAGGATTTCATGTTCTTTGACACCAAAGCTTGATTATGTTGTGTACGCAACTGAAGAATCCAAAGATAAACTCTCCCTTGATTAACAACAAAATTCTCTGGTGGTGCATAAAAAAATATGAACAAAAGTTCAAGTTATATAATGGAGGAGAAAACGTTGAAAACTTCTACCAATATTAATTATAGAGGCTTAAGAGGAATGAACAGGGGTATAGACTGGGAAAATAGACATTCTAACCGGAAATACAAAAACAATAATGACTAATTTAAAAGCAAACGCAAAGGATCGAGAATGATAAATATAAGGTAAATTATTTTATACAAAAACAAAAAGGAAAACTTCATTCAGGTTAAAGATGCAAATAATATTGAATGAAATATTGTATCTCGACATAAATTCACTACAAGAAAAATCATTATTATCTACTACAAAAATTTGTAGGTAAATTAGTTTTACCTATTTGTCCATAGATAATTTATCTATAGATTTATTTTATATATAATTACTTATGAATTTATTCATGTATAATTATTTAGGAATTTATCTATGTGGAATTATTTATAGACAAATTTGTAGATATGTGTTTGTTAGCTTTCATAACAATGAATTTTTTTGTTAACGCTTATGCAATCCTAGAACTTCCAACAGAGATTTATTGGTTGAAAAATTTGGTAAATTTGTCCTAGACCATAGTGGGAATGCATATTTGAAAGGTGATGATGGTGTGGTTTGGACAACAAATACAACAGATCATACAGTGAAAGCCATATAGTTGCTAGACTTAGGGAATTTGGTGTCAAAACTTGAAGATTTAAATGAATATATAGGACAATTTGTTGCAAACACCGGTGTAAGCGATAGTCTAAAGCACAAATCATCTTCTTCCACTTCCAGTGTTGAGGACATTATGTGTCTCAAACAATGACTAGAAGCACATGATAAGGCTTATGAGATATTAAAAGGCCAATTACAATCCTTACAATCTAGTCGTGACATTGTTGCCTCCTGACCACTAGACCCTTCAATAGGCTCAATCCAACCTAACATCATCCCAACAGTAACCCACACCAGTCCAGCCTAGCCTAATCCCATTCAACCCAACCTAGTACCAGAACCACAAGACCTTGAGCAAGAACACATTGATTTTGATGATTATGTAGATTATTAAAACTTGTATAATACTTATAATGTTGAGGATTAGTTTAGTTTGGATATCGATCCTTTTGAAGATTATGTTTGATTTAGGCTATTTTTTGACTTAGTTTGAATTATGTTGACACATATTATTGTACATTATGTTTATTATTGTGATATGTCACTAGTGCAGCGATGGGATTTTACCGCGGTTCATTTTCACTATACGTCGCGGTTCAAGAACCGCGGCATATTCAGCCGCGGTAGTAAGTCAGACACTTTAGGCCGCGGTTATAACCGCAGTATATAGGTTGCGGAATATGCCGCAGTTGTCGAGGGAACCGCTGCCTAAATCCATTTTTTTTTTTTAAAAAAATCCACTATATGTCGCGGTTCAACCGCGGCAAAAGACTGAAGCATATGCCGCGGTTACTGTCAAAACCGCGGCCATATGTCTCGTTTTTAAAAAAAAACGAAACACTATATGCCGCGGTTGTGGTTAGAACCGCGGCATATTCCCCTGCAGTTTTTTAAAATTGCAGGTCTGTTTTTGTGATATCCACTACCACAAAAACAGACCTGCATATAAAAACATGTACACAAATTCAATTTGAACATAACAAACACATGTTCAAATGTATTTCAACATCAAATAAAGTACAAAGTCTAAGAAAATTCTATCTAATCAAATGCATTGTTTAAATCTAAGAGCTATTGTATAATCTAACTATATACTTCGCAGCAGCGTTCCTAATGAATAATAGTGACTTCTCAGGAACTGGTGTAGTAGTCTTGAATCTCTGCAAAAGACAATTCATTTTAATTAGTGTATATGAATTCAACATTTGTTAAAAAATCAAATTTGTTAAAGTTAAATATTACCGTTTCCCAGCGACTTGTGATGTGAGAACGAACAATATGGGTCATCCAATACATTACATAGTATCCACACTCATATGACCCATTTTGTCTGTTACACTACAATATATCATCACAGTTGATAATAGTTAGTGAATAACATTTGTTATAAAACAATTATAACAAAGTATGACTTTAGCATATGTCAAACCTTGAGAGAAATCCAAGCAATCTTTCTACTATTAACAATTGATCTCCCACCCATCATCATACTTGCTGGAATAGAACTGTATATAAAAAAAGGTTTTAGCATTCAGTTATATAACAAAGAAAGTCCAAACATTGAGGTTCTTACCAATCAATTGCTTGTTTGAGTTGTGTGGGAGGAGGCCTATGCAATGAGCAGAACCACAAAGCATAGTTGTCTTGCATAGACATAACAAGAAGTTGCCAATGGCGCCTGAAATTCATAATAACGTAACTATTAAATATTAAAATCACATATGGAACATTATTATGTTAACAAAGTTCACTTACCCGGATATATAAGGCAAAAAGTATATTTTCTTGCCCCTTCCAAAACTCCTTATCAGACTCATGTTGATATGCTCAAAATCATTTGATTCATGAATTGATTGGGGATCAATGAATCCATAATCATCAGAACGCCCCAACTTATTACTGACCCCAGACATATACCTGAAATCAAAAATTAACTTTGATATAAGGATACTTGATATATAAATCATTTTTATATATAAATAATTGGTCATAAACTTACATCGTCCATAGTTGAATAATTGAAATATTCAACTCTTGTGTTCCCGACGCAAGCTCACGGACATCTTGGCTATTAAGGTATATTGGGACCTCAGAGCCTTGCCCAAATACATTAGCATCATACTCAACCTCCAAAGGATTATCATCAAGGATGTCAGCAAGTAGATGCAATGAAGAAAGAGGGTCATCCTCAGATAGAGGAATCTTCTGTTGTGCCTGCGTCTGTTGTTACATGAAAAGATAAGATAAGTTTTGACATCAAAAACCTTTAAAATTGAGAAGTGTAAAGAAGAATTTCATACCGAGGGGTCAGAAACTGGTTTAACCAAAAATTTAGGCCAAGTGATAAACGACTTATATGCTTGTTCCACAGTGAAAATCTCTTCCGTGGACAGAGGAACCGAGGCATCTGGTATGATAATTTCATCCACTGAGACCTTTACCTTATCCTCTAATAGTTGCATACCATGACATACAGTCGCTGACCTAAACTCTGTTCCACGAGCTACCAGCACCATCTCAGTATCCTCTAAAATGTATAGCAGACATGGACTACCATCGTCCATGTCATCCTCTGGGATGGCTGATGCGGAACAACTTCCTTTGCCGCTTCTCCCTGTCAGAGTAAATGTTAGATTATACAAGAGATAGAAATAATTGCACATAAATGTTTATTAAGTTTACCTGTGGGAGGGGGAGGGATAACATGTTCCTCTAAAGGAGACTGCACCAGGCGCATGCTCTGAAACTGCTGCTGGTATAGCATCTGGAATTCAGCCCTCACCTCGGCCCTGATCTCCTGTATAAGGTCTTGTCGGACCTTTTTTGTGATCTCTTCTGTCATCCTTTGTGTATCGCTGTATGAATATGAAGGCTGACGAGAAGAGCTCCCAAAATAATCTGTAATTCCTACTCTAGGACCTGCAGCACGTACACGTCCAGGGTGCTCAGGTCGTCCAATTGCAGCAGCAAGAATATCCTGGCGACCCTCTGGAGTGAATTGGCCTTGGGAGCTCTGCTCAACCAAGGCGTCCTGTAACATTACAAAACATCATTATTCTTTAAATAGTTTAATGTAGTATGTATAATGACAATATTTATTATTTTAGGAAGAGTGATAACTTACAATTTTTTCAGAAATCTCTCGTGCAGTGTCGGAAGAGTAGGTGCCCGATGGTCGCATACGGGCCAACTTCCATTTCTCATGTCTAGACGGTGGAGAAGGAGGCTGAGGAGGGCTACCACCCTGAGATGGTGGTATAGCATCTGCCTTTTGCTTGAGGATTTTCTCCTCAAGCTTCCTATATCCACCACGAGATAATAGGTGGGGGTTTTTGTTCTGAGCACTTGTTCCTTGTGCTTTGCTTCTAATTGCCTGTCACATACACATTAATTAATTAGTTCATATGATATATATTTGTTAATGAGGAATTGAATAATATGAACTACACTAACCTGCCATTCCTCTGACATCCGACTCTCTTTAAAAAGCCGTCAAGTCTCCTCATTAATGGACTTATATGAACTACATGGACTTTTATGTTTAAGGTGTCCAAAGATGTACCTTGATGTCAACTTGCTTTTAAAGTTTCTGAAATTTTCTGCAACAGTTGACAAACACTTATTTCTAAGTGTTGGGACATTTGGAATGTCAAATGTCATCTGAAAAAAACATAATAAAGTTGTATTAGTACAAAATTATCAATATAAACAAATTTTAATTCAAATGCTATTAACTAACTTACCAATATATCTTGCCAAATAATGTTCCGATCACCCTCGGACACATGATCAAAAGATGGAATGAGAATGCTAATCTTATCACGTGCCACTACTCCAAGGTATGATCGGAAGTCATCTGCATGGGGGCCAGTTGCCACACCCGTGGTGACATTCACATTCACCGGAGTTCTTTCACCACTATTTTTCCTGATCAATAGTTGTTTCATCCTAGTGGGTCCTCTAGTGGATCTGGTTGGGGGAGCCTCATCCCCTGAAGAATGTGGATGATCAGCCATATATCTGTCAAAATAAATAACAACATTAAATTTTCTTTCAAGACTTATGTAATATCATATAAATTAACAAAACATGTAATAATAATCATAGGAAATGTATAAAAGGAAAACTTATGTTATATTAATAAAATACTTATACAGAAATTGAAAATTCATACATAAATATATGGATTCATCATATGTATATTCCCTCATCATGATCTGACCGAATTGCATGTACATCATCGTCAACTACAGATTGGTCATCCAAATTTGTTGTAGTTTGAAATGAATGGTTGTCAGCAATATAAATATTAATCAGATTATTTTCGTTAACTTCAATTTGTTTTTCGCCTTGAAGAGCAACATACCAATGGTCAGACGCAGGATCTTTGACATAAAAAACTTGAGATGCTTGATGTACCATGATAAACGGTTCGTCTCAGTAACCCACCTTGCGAAAATCAACCAGTGTCATACCCGAGTCATCTATTTTCACACCACTCTTATTGTCAAACCACTTACACTTGAACAATGGAACAAAAAACTTGGTGTAATCAACCTCCCATATCTCTTCTATTATACCATAATATCTCATTGATCCAAGTACAGGAGATTGATCTTTTGATGTGGAAAATTGAAGTGACTCAGCTTCTAAACTGACTCCACTATTTTGTACTGTGCTTTTATCATCCAAAGTCTTCGTATAGAATGTGCAATTATTGACTTCATAACCTGTACAACACACGACATCAAACTTCAAACCATTTGCAGGCCACAATAAAGTTTCAGAAGAATGTGGCTCTTTGTCAATTTCAGATTTGAACCAAGACATAAATGTTTTGTTATGCTCCATCAATTGCCATTTCTCTGATTGTCTTGGATTTTTATTCTTAACAATGGCTTTGTGTGCTTCCAAAAAAGGGATCACCTCATCTGTGTTGTTCAATATATAAAGATGCGCTTGCAACAATTCTTCGCGATCTTTTGTCACCACATTGACACCTCGGATGCTTTTACTTGTAGAAAATTTATTCAACCATGCTGTGCGAGGAACTCCTATTGGATTCGTTGATGTCATGTAATCTGAACAAAACTCGATACTTTCTTCAGCAATATACCTTTCAATCATCGAACCTTCAGGACGATATGGGTTTTTAACGTACCCTTTCAAAATCTTCATATAACGCTCAATAGGATACATCCATCTTAAGTATACCGGTCCGCACAACTTGATTTCTCTAACCAAATGAACAAGTAAATGTACCATGATGTCAAAAAAAGATGGAGGGAAAAACATCTCTAGTTGACACAAGATGATAACAATCTCGCCTTGAAGTTCATCTAACTTTGTAGGATCGATGGCTTTACTACATATTGACGAGAAAAATGAACACAACCTGTTTATGGTGTGCCTAACATTTTTGGGCAAAATTCCACGAATAGCCACCGGTAACAACTATTGCATTAAGACGTGACAATCGTGAGACTTCATGCCAACAAGCTTTAAGTCCTGCATTGACACTAAACTCTTCATATTTGAAGAGTATCCTTGTGGTACTTTGATACTCTTTAAACATACACAAAAACTTATCTTCTCTTGTCTAGACATTGTGTAACATGCAGGGGGCAAATAAGTACGTTTACCAATCTCCTTGGGTGCCAACTCTTCTCGGATATTCATGTCAACCAAATCCAAACGAGCATTCACTCCATCTTTTGTCTTTCCCTGAATGTTGAGTAATGTACCAATCAAGCTATCACACACATTCTTTTCTACATGCATCACATCTATGCAATGTCGAACATCTAACTTTGACCAATATGGAAGATCAAAGAATATTGATTTCTTCTTCCAAGGGGTCGTTACAGATGACTTCTTCGATGTTTTCCCAAATACATGATGTATTTTATTAACTTTTTCAAGAACTTCAAGGCCAGTAAGTGGATTTGGTGCTTCGTCCCTCTCTTGATCTCCATTGAATGCTTTTTTTAACCTTCGATATGGATGATTACGTTTTAGAAATCTCCGATGACGCAGATACACCGTCTTTCTTCCATGTTTCAATTGATGAGCTGCAGTGTTTTCTTCACATATAGGACACGCTTTATGACCCTTGACACTGTATCCTGACAAATTACCATAAGCAGGAAAGTCATTAATGGTGCAAAATAACATTGCACGCATCATAAAAGTCTCTGAAGCGAATGCATCAAATATTTCAACCCCATCAACCCACAAAACCTTCAAGTCTTCAACTAGTGGGCTTAGATAAACATCTATGTCATTTCCAGGCTGCTTTGGACCAGATATCATCATAGACAACATCATGTACTTCCTCTTCATGCACAATGCAGGAGATAAGTTGTAAATTATCAATATAACTGACCAACAACTGTGATTGGTACTCAGATTACCAAATGGGTTCATTCCATCAGTGGCTAAACCAAGCCTAAGATTTCTACACTCTTTACCAAATTCGGGGAATTGTCGATCAATATTTTTCCATTGCTTTGAATCAGCTGGATGACGAAGCAGCCCGTCAATTTTTCTCTCATCTGCATGCCATCTAAGATTTTTAGCATCTTTGGGATTCGCAAACAAACGCTTAAGTCTGGGCACTATTGGAAGGTACCAAACTACTTTCAAAGCAGATCCATTTTTTTCTATCTGACCATTATCTTCACTATTGTTTTTTGACTTGTATCGTGATAAGCCACATTTTGGACACTTTGTCAAAAATTCAAACTCTTTCCTATATAAAATGCGGTCATTGGGACAAGCATGTATCCTTTTATACTCCATACCCATTGGACAAAGAATTTTCTTCGCATCATAATTACGAGTGGACAGTGTATTTCCATCTGGCAACATTTCATTCAACAACGTCAACAGTTCTGTAAAACTCTTATCAGTCCATCCATTGCTCGCCTTCAAATTCATGAGCCTTAACACCGCTGATAAACGTGTGAACTTAGTTGAACCAACATACAAAGGTGTTTCCGCATCAGTCGACATCGTCTCATACACATGAGTGATGAGTCAATATTTTATTGACTTCACTAGCTTATTGTACCAGATTTAAACAAGGAATTGTGCTTTAATGTTCAGTATTATCCTATTTTTCCTAATTGAGCTTAATTTGTCCAGAAATTCTTATTTTAATTAATTTGAATTATTTGAGGCTAATTATTTACATTATTAATTGTAAGGAATTATTGGATAATAATTTTGGACATTTGGAAGGCTGCCAAATAATTAAAGACTCTCCATTAAAAAAGTGTGTACAAAGGATGAGGACATTATGGTCATTTTACCCTTTGAAAGGGGTGCTTCATTATTGAAAAAGGGTTACATTCAGCAAAGTAAAAATGATGGAACCAAATAATGCAAGGTGCACACGTAAAGTGGCAGCATTTTGAAAGACCAATACGTGAACACTTGAGGGGGAGACCGTGAGACAGCAACGTCCAACACTTCACCACAAGCTCCAACAACACCACGGCTGGAGGCAGAAGCAGCTCACAGCTGGAAAGAGGCACCACGGTACAGCAAGATTGGAGGGAGTCTACAACATGTGAAGCAACTCATCCATTCTGCGTCCAGGAGCTGATCCAGCAGAAGTTGGTGTGCACACAGAGATGAAGAAAACGCTGCACTGGTTTCACTCTGAAAAATTACTACACGCTGCTTGTTGGAGAAGGAGAGCCACACCCTACGTTGGTTTGAAAGAAAAGGAGAGACTGTTGGATAGTTTGTACTGCATGGAGAATTGATGGAGAGATGCATGGTGATGAAGGCAACAACTTGGTCCAGCAGGTGGAGAGGATCTCACGGCTCATGCCAGGTGCAGCAGCAAGGAAGAGAAGATGCAGTAGCGTTTCACGGAAGAAGTCAAGCAGCACATGATGATTCATGGGAGTTGAGCTGGAGGCATGGCACGACAAGGTGGCTGGAAGTAAAGAAGGAAGCACACACGGACAACCAGCTGCAACACGGTCCAACAACTTGGAGGAGCACACGTCCAAAGAAAAAAAATCCAGCTTGGCATTCTGAATTGAAAGCACATTATGATTAGCCAAAATCATGCACATAGAGACAAAGGGACATTCACGGGGCAATTTCTTTTAAAAGAAAAGAAGCATATTTTATTCATTCATAAAGAAGCACACACGGTGCATATAATTTTGTTTTGAGAGGTTAAGCAAAATAGGAGAAGTGGCAAAATGAGAATGGAGGGCCCCTTTGTTGTTTTTGGTACGTAGGAGCATAAAATGATTTGATAAGAAATGTACTAGAAAAGGACGAAAGGTGGGCATCATTTTCTTTCTTGATATGGAGAACACTAAGAGTTGAAGAAGAATGAGGCACAGGTCCCATTATTGAAGAATGTGCATGTTGCTTTGCTTGAAGTGGAGAGCACCATTTCTATTTCAATTAGAAATAAAAAGAGAAAGAAGAGACACATGTCCCACAAGCACACATGGCAACAAAATAAAAAGGGAGTGGAGAGTGTTTAAAAGGGGGGTGCCGTGAGGAGGTTTGGGAGGAGGAATAAGACGGGCAGGAGGGAGTCCAGTGGTGAGGGGGCTGCTGGAAAATCCAGCAGCTGGAAAGTAGGGGCTGGAACGGACAAAGGGCTGGACATTGGATCAGTGAAGAAGAACAACTGTGCACGTTAGGTTTCTCTTTTAATTTGATTGTTGTAATAAATTCATGTATAATTTCAATTGAAAGTTTGGTTTAATTTTCTGTTTTTCAAGTCTGTTATTGTTTTATTTTGATTCTGTAATTTAATATCTGCTGTTATATTTTAAATACTGCTGTAATTTGATCTCTGTTGTAATTAAATTTCCAAATTATGTTTTCTACAAATTAATTTCTTTTGCCTCTGCTGTTATTTATTTCACTTTGAATTAATTACTGTAATTTGGTTTTCTATACTTTGGTGCAATAATTCTGTTTCTGTTTTCAATTTACTGTTTTTCGTATTTTACTGTTTTACTGTATTTCTGTATTCCGTTTTTACTATTTCTGTATTACTGTTATTTGGATTCTGCAATTCTATATTTATTGTTTTGCTATTATTAATTACTGTTGTAATTTTATTTTCTAAAATTTACTGTTTTACTGTTTTGACCGTTTTCTGTATTTACTATTTTCTGTATTTTCATTTTTTTTGTACTACAATTTTTCCATTCCAGATTTACTGTTTTTGGTGTAATTATTTACTGCTGTAATTTATTTTCTATTTCTACTGTATTCTGTATTTACTATGTACTGTATTTTCGTTTTTCTGTATTTTCGTTTTATGTATTCTAGTTTTCTGTTCTAGATTTATTTTTTACTGTTTTACCTTGCTGTATTTTCATTTTTACTGTAGCAAAATCGTTTTTACTGTTTTAATTTCATTTTACTGTTTTAATTTTGTTTTTACAGTTGTAGTTTTAATTTTACAATATGTTTTTACTGATGCTTTTACTTTCGCATTTAATGATTTACATTTTGTTCACGTTTAATGTTCCCGCGTTAATTTTTGATATCTTTTACCATTTTTTTTACCGTCTTTTACCATTCAATTTTTACCGTCATTAAAATTTATTTCATCGTTTTTAATTTTGCTTTATTTAATTTCTAGTCCGTTTTAATTTAATTTTCCACACAAAAATATCCACAAACCCCCCACTTCGTGTTAGATCTAAGATTGAACCGACAAAATTGGTCCTTGAGAGACGACCTAGGAGTCAAATCCTAGCTTATACTGCATTATTTATCTGTATCAAATTTGTATGACCGCGATAGTCGTATCAAATTTTGGCGCCGTTGCCGGGGACCAATAACGGTTTGGTTTTGGGTCTTTTGTTGTTTTCTGTTATGTGTGTTTTTGTGTACATGTGATATATGTTTTAGGTTTTTGTTTTGTTAATATTTGTTGGTGTGTTTTATCTTGTGTTGTGATGTAATGTTTTGTTTTGTACATGCGTATGAGTTTTATTTTGTTAATTTTTAAAAAAAAAAAAAAAGCATGTGTTGTATGTTGTATTTAGCTCTTGTTTCTGAAATTAAAAAAAAAATAAAAAAAAAATATTAGTTTTCCTCCATGTTATGTTTCTGTATATTTCTTTCTGTACAATCTTTGTTTGAAGAGGAAGTCCAAGTCTGAGACAGGTTTTGCACTACAATAGAGGAAATGACTGATTCTCAAGACTGGATGTATGAGATAGTCAAGAGTCTTCCCAAATTCCATGGGTTGGCACATGAAGATCCATACAGGCACCTCAAGGAGTTTAGTTTGGTGTGTTTATCTATGAGGCCTGCTGGTGTTTCAAAGGAGACAGTGTTGATAAAAATGTTTCCCATGTCCCTGCAAGATGAAGCAAGAGACTGGTTCATATACCAGTATCCTTTTAATAGTTGGCAGGAAACACAACAAAAATTCTTCGACAAGTTCTTTCCAGCAGCAAAGGTGACCAGCATTAGGATGAAGATCACTGCCATTGAGCAGTTTCAAGAAGAAAACCTAGCAGATTATTGGGAGAGGTTTAACAGGCTCTGCACAACTTGTCCAAACCACCAATTTCCAGAGCATTTGCTCTTGACTTATTTTTATGAAGGGCTCCTGGACAATGAAAGGATACTTGTGGATGCAGCTATTGGTGGATGTTGGATGGATATAACCCCAACAGAAGCGAGGAAGTTGCTCTGCAAGCTGGCTGGTGAAAGTCCAATTGAGGTAGCAAAGGAAGAACCTGAGCAGCATGTTTTGGATTCTGACACTGATAGCCCTGAGGATGCAGCTGATAACTTGGAGTTTGGTAAGAAACTTCTGAGTGAGCAAAAACAGGTTTATTCTGAACCTGAGATTCCAACTTTACCTGATTTCCCTACACATTCAAATGCATGTGATTTGACGCACACTGATTTTATAGGGTTTATGACTGATACTGATACAAATTTGATTGACCATTCTAAAATTTTTAATTCAGTGTCAGCCATTGAACCCATTGGTCAAAGTCGCTTCAATATTGATTTTGAAAGAGAAACTGTGCAATCTGATGATTTTATAGAGTTAGGACTAAACTTTGATTTAACACAGTTTTCTGAAAATTTTGAATGTGATTGCGAATCTGGTTCTTGCTCCATTTGTGCTGAAATTGATTATGCATTACAGCCAAACTCTAAGTTTATTACAGATGCTATTAATTGTGAGTTTGATGATAAGGATGCAGAATTCAAAAAGAATGCAGGTGCTGACATTAAGGAATGCATGATTAATGAAGCAGAGTATACTGCTACTTCTTTGAGCGAGCCAGAGATAGCTATTCCGGTGTCACACACTCAACAAATGCTAGTGGAAGGAGAGATACTGCTGAAACAAATTGCTACGAGAAAAATACTGATGAAGCAGTTCTTCCTCAAATTTCCTTTGCTGGATCCTAAGGCGAAGAACATCTCCCTGCTCGTCCAAGTTTGGCAACTGCCACCATAACCAGGGGAGTTTTTCCTGTTCATTCTTCCCTTAATTTTCTTGGTTTGCGAATTAGGGGAGAATTCTGATTTTCTTAGTTTATGATTTTTTTATAAAAAAAAAAAATAAAATAAAATAAAATAAAATAAAAATAAAATAAAAAATAAAAAATTTTGTGTTCTGTTTTAGGTCTGTTATTTTGTTAATTTATATTTTGTAAATATGTGTTTTGTTTGCTATTTTTGAAATATGTATTTTATTTGGTTTGATATTTTGATTCAGTATTAGGTCTTTTGTTTCGTTAATATGTGTTCTGTTTTTATTTATTTATTTAGTTTTTTTTTGTTATAATAATAATAAAAAAAAAAAAATCAGAGAGTAAAGTTGCAGTAATAGGGCAGAGAGGTGTAGTTTGAGCAGATACTAATCTGAGTGCATTTATTAATAATAAAAAAAAAAGCAAATATAACAAAAATACATAAAAATACATAAAAACATAATAAAACACGGGCAGTGATCGATCAGTAATGATCGTTAAGGATTACAGTCCAACAAAAAAAAATAAAATAAAATAAAATAATAATAATAACAAAAATAAAATACATAAAAAGCATAACAAAGATGTTCGGGGTTCGATCATTTCTGATCGTTAATATTACAGACCACAACAAAAACATAAAAAAAAAAAATATTAATAATGAAAGAATTCTCGAGCTGGTTGTGGTGGTCTAAGGGAGAGCTCCGTTGAGGGAGCTCTGGTTCGAAAAGTCACGAGCGGAGGCTTTGGTGGAGGAATTTCTCGTTCATTTCTGTCGTCATCGATAATGATCGGAACTGGAAACAGATTCAGCAGCCTCGGTGCCCTCATTATCACCCAGTTGTTTTCTTTCAAACAAAAAAAAAAAATAATAATAATAATAAATAAATAAATATAAAATAAAAATGTGTTAATAATAGAAGAGGAATGGAAAATTCAATGGAGGTGTGATCAGAGGTCTTACCGTACATGTATAGCGGCAGTTGTGAAAAGAGAGTGCCTGTGGGGTCTATCTCCGCTTGCCAGCGCCTGACGCGATTGCCATGGTTGTTAAACCAGCAGTGCACGTTATATTCGGTGGCATCTGCGAAGGTCCTTAGTCGAGACGCGATCTCGACGACTTGCGCTCGGCTTGGGTGTGTGACCCCATAGTTGTAGATTTTGGTCATCATATTGATCTGATCATCTGTAGGACGCCATCGCTGACTAGTGTATCTCTCTGATTCCATCTCATTCGTCATCATTCCTCTTGAAATATTCTAAAACTTAATAAATATATATATATATATATATATATATATATATATATATATATATATAAAAATAAAAAGAACAAAAACATAAAAAAAAAAGAAAAAAATAAACATAAAAAAAAAATAATAAAAAGAACTAAAAAAAAATGAAGCATAAAAAAAAAAATTAGATTAGTTCTCTGTTTTCTTTATTTGTTCTTGTTTCCTTTTAGATTTATTTTGTCTAGTCTGTATTTGATGTTTCAGTGTCTGGTCTCAGATCTGTTTCACGGTCCTTGCAAAAGGGTCCTAAACGGATCTACGTCCAGTTGTCCGGTTGTTCTTGTCCATATTGTTCTTGTATATTATGTTTATGTGTTTATTTAGTTTTAAGTGGGGTACGTGGCGTTGTTCTACCCGATTGTCTCTGCAATACCTTCAATCGAAGGGAGATTAACGTCTGGTTTCCAGCCGATATACCCCTTAAGTTTTTAGACAGTTGTGTTTTATGTGTTTAAGTGTTTAAATTACAAAAAAATAAAAATAAAAAAAATGGAAAAGAGGGAGAGCAGGCAAGAGATCAGATGAAAAATAAAGGAAATACTGAAAAGGAAAGAGGAAAGCAGAGAAGAAAAATAAAGGAAAGCAGGAAAAGTAAAGCAAGCAGAAAGAAAGGGAGATCCTTAGAGAAGAAGGACTTACCTGGGGAAGTAGGCTTGCAGAGGCTCTTCGCGGATCTCACTCAGACTCTTCAGAAGACGCAGGGACAGGGGCTCTGCGCAGATCTCAGACCTTCAGCAGACGCGGGGTGGAGAGGCTTCCTCGTAGATCCAGACGCTCGAGAGAGAGCAGAGAGAGCAGAGAGAGAAGAGAGCAGAGAGAGTTGAGAGAGCAGAGAAGTAGAGAGAGAATGAGCGTTCAGAAATGTTGCTCAACGCGGAGGAGCGGACCTTTTGTAGCCAAAGCTCTGCCACTGTAGCAACAGTTCCGGTCTTTGCCACCGAGACTGTTGTCACAGTACAGGTCATCCTTTTCAAAAATAAAAATAAAAAAAATAAATAAATAAATAAAAATAATAAAAAATATTAGCATCTACTGATGGGTGCTAGGTGTTTAAGACATCTGCTGATGGATGTCCCTGATAACATCTGCTGATGGATGTTACTGAAAAATTTCTTCCCATTTTTCCTAACTTTTTATTGCACTTGTCTATATTATTTGCTGCTCTGAAATTGATAATCTGATGATTGTGACACACTGAGGACATTGTGTGATTTAAGTGTGGTCTACTGGGGAGAAATTCTGATTTTTCTGTTAGTTCTGTTAGTATTTATTTCGTGTGTTAAATTTTTTGTTTTTAAGTGTTAAATTTTTTTCTGTTTTAAGTTGTTTTAGTGTGTCTTGAGTGCAATAAATTTTACATTTTTCTCTTGATTTCTGGATGAGGTCTAAGTTGTAGATTTTTCCTTCACTTACTTAATACTTATAGTTTGTAATCCTTGCTTTTCTCTGCCTGGAAAGATGATTATACGTTTGAGAGGTTGATTTGATTGTGACAAATACCCTGTGTGAGATTTGAGCCACTTTATTTTCTTTCTTGTGTGATATGTATCTTGATTGCTTGCACATATGCTTTGGCTTGATTCTTTTTGATATACCTTATTTATATGCATGTTTAGAAATGATAAAGGCATTTTTGTTCTTGAGCCTCTTTAGCCAAATAAGCCTACCTTGTTATTATCCTTTGATACCCCTTTTGAGCCTATACTGTATCTATTTCTTTGTGTTGAAGCTCATACACTGATCCTAAGTGAAAAACAAATGATTACCTTAACCTTAGGAAAGGCTGGAGCTATAGAAGTATTTTGAGAATAAGTGTGGTCTCCTTGGGAATTCTGATGAATTGGCTAGTTGGTTCCTCATCATGTTTTAAAATGATAATTTATATCCTGTTGTGTGATTAAAAAAAAAAAAAAAAGAAGACAGGATAAAAAAAAATGATGAGAAAAAGAGAAAAATTGAAAAATAATTTTGTGAATAATGGAGTCGAGAAGAGGATTGAATTAGAGGTTTGGGTGAGATTTCACTGTGTTTACATTTTTTTTTCCCTAGTGCACCTCTATTTCTTCTGAGCTATAGCTACTTATCCAAATTTATCCTCCCCTGTCCTTGGCCCCATTACAACCCAGTAAAGACCTTTTGATCTGAACATGCATATGTTTTAAGTATTGATAATTAGAAGCTTGCCAAGTCTACTTGTGTTTGTTTTCTTGAGTACATTGAGTTGAAATCATTTACCTTAAACACTTGAGAGAAACACTGTGAGTGCATCTGTGAGGTTATGTTATTTTTGAATCACCTCTCAAGCTGATTGATTATTTTTCTGTGTATTGAATTGCTTGGAAGATTTCTGTAAGTATTTGCTTTATTGGATTTTGTGTCGGATATTTTCTACTTCTTTTCTCTGTCCAGATTTCTTGAGAACTCTGTAAATATGTTTTTCTTACGAGTCTTTGTTTCTGTATGCTGCATTTGTGTCACGTCCTTTGATGTCCTTTGAATTGTTCCCTGATTTGAGTCTTAATTTTGCCCAGGAGTGCAAAAGACTAAGTGTGGTCTATTTTGATGAGTCAATATTTTATTGACTTCACTAGCTTATTGTACCAGATTTAAACAAGGAATTGTGCTTTAATGTTCAGTATTATCCTATTTTTCCTAATTGAGCTTAATTTGTCCAGAAATTCTTATTTTAATTAATTTGAATTATTTGAGGCTAATTATTTACATTATTAATTGTAAGGAATTATTGGATAATAATTTTGGACATTTGGAAGGCTGCCAAATAATTAAAGACTCTCCATTAAAAAAGTGTGTACAAAGGATGAGGACATTATGGTCATTTTACCCTTTGAAAGGGGTGCTTCATTATTGAAAAAGGGTTACATTCAGCAAAGTAAAAATGATGGAACCAAATAATGCAAGGTGCACACGTAAAGTGGCAGCATTTTGAAAGACCAATACGTGAACACTTGAGGGGGAGACCGTGAGACAGCAACGTCCAACACTTCACCACAAGCTCCAACAACACCACGGCTGGAGGCAGAAGCAGCTCACAGCTGGAAAGAGGCACCACGGTACAGCAAGATTGGAGGGAGTCTACAACATGTGAAGCAACTCATCCATTCTGCGTCCAGGAGCTGATCCAGCAGAAGTTGGTGTGCACACAGAGATGAAGAAAACGCTGCACTGGTTTCACTCTGAAAAATTACTACACGCTGCTTGTTGGAGAAGGAGAGCCACACCCTACGTTGGTTTGAAAGAAAAGGAGAGACTGTTGGATAGTTTGTACTGCATGGAGAATTGATGGAGAGATGCATGGTGATGAAGGCAACAACTTGGTCCAGCAGGTGGAGAGGATCTCACGGCTCATGCCAGGTGCAGCAGCAAGGAAGAGAAGATGCAGTAGCGTTTCACGGAAGAAGTCAAGCAGCACATGATGATTCATGGGAGTTGAGCTGGAGGCATGGCACGACAAGGTGGCTGGAAGTAAAGAAGGAAGCACACACGGACAACCAGCTGCAACACGGTCCAACAACTTGGAGGAGCACACGTCCAAAGAAAAAAAATCCAGCTTGGCATTCTGAATTGAAAGCACATTATGATTAGCCAAAATCATGCACATAGAGACAAAGGGACATTCACGGGGCAATTTCTTTTAAAAGAAAAGAAGCATATTTTATTCATTCATAAAGAAGCACACACGGTGCATATAATTTTGTTTTGAGAGGTTAAGCAAAATAGGAGAAGTGGCAAAATGAGAATGGAGGGCCCCTTTGTTGTTTTTGGTACGTAGGAGCATAAAATGATTTGATAAGAAATGTACTAGAAAAGGACGAAAGGTGGGCATCATTTTCTTTCTTGATATGGAGAACACTAAGAGTTGAAGAAGAATGAGGCACAGGTCCCATTATTGAAGAATGTGCATGTTGCTTTGCTTGAAGTGGAGAGCACCATTTCTATTTCAATTAGAAATAAAAAGAGAAAGAAGAGACACATGTCCCACAAGCACACATGGCAACAAAATAAAAAGGGAGTGGAGAGTGTTTAAAAGGGGGGTGCCGTGAGGAGGTTTGGGAGGAGGAATAAGACGGGCAGGAGGGAGTCCAGTGGTGAGGGGGCTGCTGGAAAATCCAGCAGCTGGAAAGTAGGGGCTGGAACGGACAAAGGGCTGGACATTGGATCAGTGAAGAAGAACAACTGTGCACGTTAGGTTTCTCTTTTAATTTGATTGTTGTAATAAATTCATGTATAATTTCAATTGAAAGTTTGGTTTAATTTTCTGTTTTTCAAGTCTGTTATTGTTTTATTTTGATTCTGTAATTTAATATCTGCTGTTATATTTTAAATACTGCTGTAATTTGATCTCTGTTGTAATTAAATTTCCAAATTATGTTTTCTACAAATTAATTTCTTTTGCCTCTGCTGTTATTTATTTCACTTTGAATTAATTACTGTAATTTGGTTTTCTATACTTTGGTGCAATAATTCTGTTTCTGTTTTCAATTTACTGTTTTTCGTATTTTACTGTTTTACTGTATTTCTGTATTCCGTTTTTACTATTTCTGTATTACTGTTATTTGGATTCTGCAATTCTATATTTATTGTTTTGCTATTATTAATTACTGTTGTAATTTTATTTTCTAAAATTTACTGTTTTACTGTTTTGACCGTTTTCTGTATTTACTATTTTCTGTATTTTCATTTTTTTTGTACTACAATTTTTCCATTCCAGATTTACTGTTTTTGGTGTAATTATTTACTGCTGTAATTTATTTTCTATTTCTACTGTATTCTGTATTTACTATGTACTGTATTTTCGTTTTTCTGTATTTTCGTTTTATGTATTCTAGTTTTCTGTTCTAGATTTATTTTTTACTGTTTTACCTTGCTGTATTTTCATTTTTACTGTAGCAAAATCGTTTTTACTGTTTTAATTTCATTTTACTGTTTTAATTTTGTTTTTACAGTTGTAGTTTTAATTTTACAATATGTTTTTACTGATGCTTTTACTTTCGCATTTAATGATTTACATTTTGTTCACGTTTAATGTTCCCGCGTTAATTTTTGATATCTTTTACCATTTTTTTTACCGTCTTTTACCGTTCAATTTTTACCGTCATTAAAATTTATTTCATCGTTTTTAATTTTGCTTTATTTAATTTCTAGTCCGTTTTAATTTAATTTTCCACACAAAAATATCCACAAACCCCCCACTTCGTGTTAGATCTAAGATTGAACCGACAAAATTGGTCCTTGAGAGACGACCTAGGAGTCAAATCCTAGCTTATACTGCATTATTTATCTGTATCAAATTTGTATGACCGCGACAGTCGTATCAATGAGCTTTGGCAAAATTTTCTGCTCCAACATCGCGGATCATGTCCTCCAATTTGTCTTCATCCAGTCGATCTTCTTCCATGGTGGAATCAGTAACATTTACACTTTGAGAGTCAGTGGGAAAATGCATTTTTTCGCCGTGCCAGATCCATGTTGTATAGCATCTTAGAAAACCATCACATATAAGATGTTCTCTAATTTGAGTTGCGTTCAACTTTCTCCCATTCAAACAGTTCACACAAGGACATCTAAACTTCACTTCATCATCACTTCTCCCCTCATTACGTTGCGCAAATTGTATAAATTCCTCTACACCTCTCTCGTACTCAACACTAATACGTGGTAAATTAATCCAATTTCGATCCATATTCCTAAATATTATATAAAAAGATAAGCTACTAAAAATCAAACTTGCAATTTCATACATATCATTGAGGTTTATAAATAATACAAGAACTACAACACACATTACCAAAACTATAGCAAAAACCATACCATACATTACCAAAACTATAACAATTTCATGCATTACCAAAATTAAAGCAAAAATTATACCATACATTACCAAAACTATAGAAACTTCATACATTACCAAAACTATAGCATTATGCAAAAACTAATGAAGAAATCATGTTAAGAATGCAAAAGGGCATAAATACCTGGAAGAGGAACGGCGAAAATGCTTGGTGCAAAAAAAACAAAATCGCAGCGGAGAGGGAATGACGCGTTTCAAACGATTTTGATCGGCTAAAACTGGTTTTTATCGTCAAAAATGAATAATGACCGAACAATTTTGAGTTTAAACGGTGAAAAACGCAGTATCTGAGATGTTGGGTGGTTCGGAGGAAGAAGAAAACGCGAAAACAGAGAGCAACGCGAAGAAGACGACACTGTTCCAAGTTTTAATTTTTAACTCTGAACGGGGGAATCTACTGCGGTTCACTACTTAACCACGGTATAATAGGGGTATATGCCGCGGTTTAACTCCCAACCGCAGCATATACTGATTAAAAAAATTATCCTAAATGACATTTTTGAAATTATTTTCAAGCTATATGCCGCGGTTCAGCGGGCAACCACGATATATACCTCAAAATATTTCAAATATATATTAAATTAATTTCAGATAGGAGAATATGTCGCGGTTGCTCGTAGAACCGCGGCATATACCCCTGTAATGTGCTGAACACAACTGTCTCCCCAACTGCCTTTTGGGGAATTTCAGTAGATGACAGGGGTATATGTTGCGGTTGCTCTGCCAAACCACGGCATATACCCCTGTAACTTCTGAAATTCTCTGACTGGCAGAGAAGTTGAGAAGTTACTACAGTATATGCCGCGGTTCTCTGGACAACCGCGGCATATACCCTTGTAACTTTTGAAATTCTCTGACCCAGTCAGCACCTGCAATAAATTGGCAGGGGTATATGCCGCGGTTGTCCAGAGAACCGCGGCATATACGCTGTTATTTAATTTTTTATTCACACGTGGCGTCAAAGGTAATGGTTGACTGGAGTATATGCCGCGGTTCTGCTCCGAACCGCGGCATATGTGTTCGATTTATTTACAAAACTACCACCGCGCACCATTATGCTGCGGTTTCCGTTGAACCGTGGCATAATGTGCGCTGTAAAAACCCAATTTTTTACTAGTGTGTTTACATTTAAGTGATAAGGTGGAATTTTCATTATTGGATTTGGTATTCTATCTCAAAAATTGGCACGTCTGTTTGTGTGTGGTTTAGAATGTTTCTATATGTCTATTTTTTGTGTGGTAAAGAGTCCTACCAAACTGGCTTTGAATTTTGCATAATAATTATTAAAAAATTTATTAATAAATTAGTTGTCTATCAATAATTACTAACAAATATATCCTTCGATAAGTATATGATGTCTATAACATTTACCCAATGACTAATTGCTGATGAATTTCTTTCCATCAGAAATATGTCAAAAACATGTATTGACGAATTTTTGCATTACCAATAGATAGTGGTCGTGAGTATTAAGTGATTTTTTTGACCGCAAGCTGTTAAAATTGGAAAAAGTTTTTATACATAGACAATGATGCTAAAATGATGACTAAGACATTACTTGCCAATGAATTTTTACTTTTTATATTAAGAGTGTTTTCTCAAATTAAAAATATTGGTGTTCTTTTTTTTGTAATTATAATTTTCTTTTATTGTTATTTTTCATAAATTCTTACAATTTTGGAAGAATTATTTTCGTTGCATGTTTTATATATATTTTTTGTTATTGATTTTCCATCATATATATATATATATATATATATATATATATATATATATATATATATATATATTTATATTTGACATTCACACTTATTAATTACTTGATTTTGTAAGTCAATGTATTATCGGTCTAACTCGTGATATCAATTCATTCTACCTTTTTTTTTCTAACAATTTATGATATTAATTCTATATTTAGAATGTTAAGTATAGAAGAGTGCTTTTGCTATTCATTTTTAATTAAACAAAAAGGATTAAAAATAAAAGAAGAGCGAGAGATGATGTTATATGTAAATATAAGTATATATTAACGATAGAAAATCCAATATCTCATTGGACAAACAACAACATTATATAACATTGATGGAGATGGAGTTCATCACCCATTTCATAACGTACTCCCCAGTGGGGGATTCAGACGATGGAGAACTTAAACCATCTTTATTCCCTCTCTGATGCTTATTATTGTCGTATAAGTATATATCGTTTACCCTTGTGCAAGCTGCTTATGGTACTCTACAATAACCAAAAATTGATGTTAGTATGTGTATAAATATACTATATGCATGAACTTTTCATATATGTGAATGAAAAGTAAAGAAGTTATTTAAACACAGTGATCAACATCATTAACTGCTGAAAGATGTTATAGTATGATGTTGATGTGAGTGAGTGCTCTTACGTGTTGCAATTAATGGAAGGGGTGATCTTGTAGGGCAAGTGAACCCCACAATTGCTAGCGAGGGCCGAAAGGCGTGGAGAATTGATTCCAGGTAGCTTCAAAGCAGTGTTTTTGAGGCATGTGCAGACGGATCGTCGATCTGGGGTGGACTTGGCTTGGTCGTTGATGCGCTTCACACCGCTGCAGCATGCTGCAGGGATGGGTCTACCAGCAGGACCCGTTAGGTAGGCTATGCATGGTGCCACAGTTATTTGCACCGAGCCACATGGAATCTCTGCTTCTGCCAAGGGAATATTCTGTCCAAAACCAACAATCAGCACCACAACCAAGCAGGTAACCTGAAAAAGAAGAGGACTAGCCATGATTGGGAAGAGTTAGAGGATAAAGTTGCCGTTGAAGGAATGATGTTAAGGATGTGTTGTGGTGTGGTTTGTGAATATTTGAAGGGGTCTTTATAGAGATGAGGGATTGAAGGTGGGATAGTTAGATTATGAAATGTGATGGAAGTAAGGAATGGTAGGTGTTCACTTGCTGGTTTTCATTTAATGCTAGAACTGAATGACAGATAACCGGTATCTGTAATAATGCCATACAATGGTAATATGCATATCACCCTTTTATGCTTGCCCTAAATTGAGTTCGGGACCACTTTCCACGTAACTAAAAATATTCATACAACTTCACGTTTGTACCGACTTATTTGTCTGTTACCCTCCAATTTCTGCTCAACTATTGGCTAAAAGTTTTCATCAAAAACTCCAAGCATGTAAGCTAAATTAAAATTCAGCTAAATGTTCTGCTCTCTCTTCACTCACACCTTATTCACTTCTGGGAGTGTATGGTTGGCGAGCAAGGAAAAGGACGGATGAATGCTCTTTACTTCAATTTCTTTTCGTGGATTTGGGAAACAAAGATTGAAAACCATTCCTGCTGAAACGAGAGGATTTGAGGAGAAAGAAAACAAAATTACTAAATAATATTTATTGTTATTGCTATTGTCCTGAGTTGAACGTGGAAATGATATATAGAAATAAAGAATATTTTAAAAAAAGTTTTATTATTTCAGTGGTCCTCGTTTATTATTGGAAGTCAAAGATTGGAGTCTAATTTCTTTTTTATCTCAATTAAGTTTCTAATTTTCAAACCATTCTTGTTGAAACGAGAGGATTCGAGGAGAAAGAAACAAAATTACGAAATAATATTTATTATTATTGTTATTGTGCTCGGATAAATGTGGAAATGATATAAAGAAATAAAGAAAATTTAAAAAACAGTTTTATCATTATAGTAATTCTCGTTTTTTATTTTATCATTATAATAGTTCTAGTTTTTATTGGAAGTGTAGATGGGACTTTCATTTTTTTTTTCTCAATTGAGTTTGTAATTTTAAAAAATTGAAGCAACGTGATCTTTGTCGTTAAATTCACTAAAGACATTAAGCAATATAGTGACATGACGTGGCAGAGCAAAGAGGCTAGTGAAGTAGAATCTCGTTTCTTTTTAAATAGAAAATTGGAATAATATTATTTGCAGACACAAGCTACTGCATTCCCTCATCACTCATAATTGGAAACTGTTCCTAGCTAAATGGTTTGAATATTCCAGAACTGCGAGCTCGCCAAAAAACGAATCATGCCACTAGTTTGAGCCACCATGCATGCACCTCCATTACACATCATCAAATCATGCCACTAGTTTGAGCCACCATGCATGCACCTCCATTACACATCATCATAACAGTTCATAGATGGTGACCTCCACCAACCATCGTGACACACCAAATCTCATTCATGTATAACTGGTGTCTAAATTGTTAGAAAGTAGTCTCTATATCTCAAAGAGGAAAAGTAAATTGGATTTCAAAAGATTTTTAAATCTTTAAAGAATCTTTAATCTTGAAATCATTAGTCAAAGATGTTTGAATCAATCAAGTAAAGAAATATAAAAGAAAGACTAGAACACACAAAGATTTATACCGATTCACCTCTTACAAGAAGCCTACATCTAGTCTTCCCTCAACAACCTTAATTGGGAGGGAGGTTAATCCACTAATCAAGATTTGAGTTTAAGAATATAATGATACTCTCAATTGATATTCTCACCACTCAAATCTAATACAACCAATACAAGCGAGGATACACTCACTCTCACTTGGCCTACCTAGCACAGGTATCAAAACAAACACAAAGTATAAGAACCTGAAGAGATTACGTCCAAATACTGGAGATATGTCAGGACAAGTAAGCTCCTTTGAGTCTTGTTGGATTTCTTGTTTTCTTCTTAACCAATGTAGCTTTTAACCTCCAAAAACTCTTCTTGAATATGCTTGTATTCAAAACTCAGAAAAAAAATGTCAGTATATTGCCAATTAAAACATTAATGAGTCAGGTCACTAATATGATTTATATAAAAATCGCAGTTTAATCGATTAGATTAACGTAATCGATTATTCTGCTTCTATCAATTAACCTAACAAATTAGGTTGTCAACATAATGGATTAGACCAATGTTTGTTTTAATGGATTATGCCACTTATCTAATCAATTAAAACATCATTATGACTTTTATCACTTCATTTCACACTGTCTAACATATTAGACTATGCGCATAATAGATTATGCATGACTTTCTCTTTTAATCAATTATGCTACTTATGTAATCGATTATAATAGATAGTTTTGTCTTGTTTTTGCTTTTTATTATTTTTGGCTTCTTTTAATAGATTAAATTACTTATGTAATCGATTAATGTTATCAGAAATATAGATTATGGACATGTTTAAGCCTATTTTATTTATTCATAATGATCTATACATCTAACACAAACATGTTTAATGTTTTAAAACATTTGTTTACCAATTATATTGTGCAATAATGATTAGAACATTTTCTACTCATTATTAACCACTCATCATCAAAAACCAATATGTTTGGAGTCTAATGCTCCCCCTATCAACATAAACCACTGTTGATATGCACGACCCCACCATCATATTTACACAATGTTCCAAAAACCTACAATGCAAGACGTTTATCGTGAGCCACCTAACACCTTCATTGGAGAAGAAGAACAACAACACCACAAGACCCAAAACTCCTCTACGTAAGCTCTAATTGTGCCTCCATCCCCAACACAAATTTGCCTCTTCAACCACCACAACATTGTGTGAAAACCCTAATGCACATATTTGAAAATGCACAACCCACACACATTCACAATCACACACCTACAATGAAGCATCGCGGTCCACCATCGAAACTCAAATTACAAGTCTTGCTCCTCCTTTTGAATCACCATGAACAACACCTTTGAACCTTATCGTGCCTATAGCCACAATCCATAATGCCTTTACTACCACCTGAAGTAGCATCGAAACCCCAATTTTCTATTTTAACCTCTTTGGAATTTTCGACCTTTTTCTTGACTTATTGAACGATTTGTCGAACTTGCAAGTGTGGAAGTAGACAACAGGGAGGTGGGTGAGGAGGTGGTGGAGGTGAAAGGGGAAAAGTGGGTAAGGAGGAAGGAGAATTCAGAAAGGGTTGTGAAGATTGACATTTCGTGAAGTTTCGGAGAAGAGAGGTCTAGAGAGGAAAAGACTTTAACCTCCATTAGAGGGTGAAGGGTGAAGAGATTGAGAGTGGTATTGTTTATAAGGTGAGGAATTGAGATTACGCAAACGTAGAAGAAGATGAACCACAACATCGTCATTTTTGCCTTTGTAAAAGTGGGTTGAACGAAATGTGTTTTCTCCAATTTTCTATTTAAAAAAAATGAAATTTCACATCACTGATCACTTAACCATGTCATTTAAAAAATTAACAACAACATGCCGCATTATTTTTTTTACACTGTTCAACCTATTTAACAGCAAGAGTCACATTACTTCAATTTTTCAAAACTAGGAACTTAATTAAGACAAAAAAAAAATTAAAGAAGTTATATGTGACTTCTAATAAAAAAAACTTAAAAGTGCAATATTTGAAAGATTAATTGTAAAAGGAATTATGAAATAAATTAAAAACATGCTATAAAATAGTACTATTGGACAACTAAATTGAATAAGTAAATCATTTAACAGCAAACAAAGAGTATTATTTGACCATTTCTAGAATGTACCAAAAAAAATCACTACTTTCTAAAGATATGAATTACATATGATAATACCATGACAATTATTATTATAAAAAATATGCAGAAGAAAATTAAAAGAAAATAATATCTTTTATATAAATAGAATAAACAATAGAACCTTAAGTGATTTTTTATTATATTTGAAGAAAATTGTTAGAAATTCATATGGATCTAAGTTTCATATTAAATAAAAATTATAAAGTTGATCATGAGTACTTGAAGGTAGAAAACACATAAATTCGGTTAAATGTATTGATGATCCGTTATATGGCTTGAACTCAAATTTTATTGATATAGTATATATGAAATGAAGTCCTTCTTTAAAAAAGACCCATCCCATTTATTATCCTATACAATCTCATAAAATTTATCTTATTATCCATTCCTAACCCTTTTCATAATATGATTTTCATGATATTTTCTTCTTCCAGCTGTTTATAATGTTTCTTTATTATATAGATTGTTTATGTAACTAATGTTAGATTATACACCAGATCTGATCAATTATAAACGAGCAATTAAACCTTTTAACTAATTAAGTACTCCCTAATATTTTATTGAGCAGTATACGTTAATGTATCTGGACTGGTCACAATTAAAATATCTCTGAACCTAAATTTAAAAATATTGTTTGTTGAACCATTTCCAAACTAGTAATGTATGTTTACATTAATTGTAAAAGTTTTATATCACAATAATTTTTTAATATCCATGCAAAAAATAATATTAATACATTGAATATATCGTGTGTATATATGATTGAAGCATTCGAAATACTCTATTTAATTAAAATTCTTTGCCGATCAAAAGTAAATATTCACAAAAATCACTAGTACATTAAGGAAAAAAGACACCAGTTAATTTTGCTTATAGGCATCGTTTCTGCAACCGAAGTATATACGGACGAGGTAAAAAAGGGTAGGCTTTATGCCTCGGTCACGAACCGAGATAAAACAAGATAGGATTATGCCTCAGTTCTTAGATAACCGAGGCAGTAGCGTGTTTTTTTCAGACTTTAGGACTCGGTTCATATTGTCATGCCTCGTTTTACTTTATCAGGGTGCAACTCTTTATCAACTGCTAAGGCAAAATACACAATGGAAGCGTGCTCTTCAGATCCAAAATTCATTTCCATGTCACAGGAGAATTCCCATTGCGGTTGGTCATGTGGTGTAGTGGAAGCCATGTGTAAACCTTCAACGCGAGGAGTGGCTCTGACGGCAGAGGAACCTGAAATAGAGTCGTACAAGTCAAAGTGTTTTTCAGTTGATGTTGGAAACTTGGAACAATACGCAACCAGAAAATCCCAACCTGAGATTAAAATAGAGACCCAAGATTTTCCAATTTCAGAAACCCAATTTGATAGAACCCCAAGGTTACAATTTTTGAATGGCAATCACTTGTACTTGTGAGTCTTCACTGGCCTCAAGAACAATGCCAAAATCTGCAAAATTTCACATAGCTAACACTGTTAAACTTCATCTTTATTGGATTAAGATACGAAGAAGAAACAGAAGAACAAGAGTAGATTTACTTGTAGAGTGGCAAAGCAAAAGAAGGCTATTCCAAGATTACGATGCACACTGTACTAAACCCCTTTTGATTCGCTTCCAAGTTTCATACCAGTTCCCCATTCCGAAATTAGAAAAAAAAAATCCCCCATTTCGCTTCCAACATCATAACACTCCATCGCTGCAACAAACCAGGAAGCTCCCTCAGAAACACCTGCAAGCAAGCCGCCAAAAGCAGATATGTAGTCTTCTCCAGTCCATACTCAATCAACAACACCGCGTCATTTATATCCAAAATCAGAGAAGCCAAATGCGTATCACAAGCATGCTTCATCTCCTCACAACAAAACCTGTTCGAAAAAGAAAGCATCTCAAGAATAAATTTAGGAGGGAACTCATTCAGCCTCTTGGTTCTACTAAAAACCTCAACAGCCATCGTTGCCTTATTTTTATGCTTTCTGAAACAAAAATGGGCAGGGCTCAGATCCTTTTTATTAGGGTTTCCAATCTTCAGCCAAGAGCAAGAGAAATGGGAGCCTCCTTTTTCGATTATTATTTCTTCACACAACAACAAAAAAGAAAAGGAAACAGCCACGAAAGCAATGATGACAGAAGGCTTCAACGGTTGGAGGAAGATTGTTGGTCTAAGGCGGCTGCGACATTCAATTAAGGGGTTAGAGGGTAGCGACGATTCGCGGTGAGGAGTTTGACGACAAGCGCCGCGGCGGCGACAATGGAGGGTTCGCCGATCTGAAGCGCCTTGGCGTAACCCGCGCCCTCAAAGGTGATTGAATTGGTGAAATGGAATGAGAAAGTGTTTTGTTCGGTCAAAGATGAATGAGAAGGATGAAAATGGTGTTAATCGAAGTTTCAATCGGTGAGTTCAAAGGCAGGATGCATTCAACCGGTAGGAATGAAAGAAATCAGTGGTTTAAACGACCAAAAATGGAGAAAACTGGGTAAGTGATGATGAACCCTAGCAGAGGCCGAAGATAGGGTTTCAGGAGAGGCTGTGCTGCGAGAATGGAAATGTCTCGCGAAGTCACTGGAAGCAATGAAGACGTGGCGTTTATACTGACTCGGTTATACCCTTAACCGAAGTAATACATTTCTACTGCCTCGATTCCTTCCTCCAACCGATGCCTATACGCAGATTATACCCTTCGGGTGGTTTCTAACCGAGATAATATGACTATTATGCCTCCGTTTCTGTTGAACCGAGGCCTATAAATTCGCTCAAATTGCAATACTGCCACCACATTTATATTTGCTTCGGGTTTGTGTAAACCGAGACGTATTAACCGTGTTAGAAAACCATTTTTTTACTAGTGAATCTAAAGACAAAAACCTTCTAAACACTTTCGATTAATACAGAAAGTGTATCAGATGTAGTTGTTTCTCTTTTCGACCAGTTTATTTTTTGTAGAAATGTGATTATATTGTTTAATATGTAGCTTCTAAATTACAATCGAATATAACATAAAAATATTTTCCAAATTTAAAAACTGTATTTTGTTGTTATCTTCATTCTTTTCTTTTGCCTGATATGTGCCTGCAATCCTGAGCTGCACGCCAACCACACCAAATGGAGAAACTTGTGGTTTTTTTTTTTTTGGTTAAATATGAAAATTTGAAAAGTTTTGATTTGGAATATGAATACTTAAATATGATATATATATATATATATATATATATATATATATATATATATATATATATATAACAGTAATACCATAAGAAAATATCTTTAAAGGTGGATTGGATCATAATTGTCTCTTAGCAGAAAAAATAGAAGTATACAAAATTATAACTTTGTCCTTACAATTGTAAACCTTGGATAGTTTTGATTTGAATGTAAAGAAACATTGTCTTATATTTGAAATGACATTTAGATATGATATTGTACTTTTAAAATTTATTTTGATTCAATCATAAGGGGGTTTGATTTAATTTATATGTTAAAAATGTTTGTTATTATTCATTTTTACACAAAGCTCTATTCAATATTTTAATTAGCTAAAAATATATCATAAATCAATTTGAACTTAAATCTAATAAAAAAGACATAATTTTTTCTCAAATAATTGTAATGACAATTTTATATAGAGATATATGTATTATCTAACATCCCAAAAATATAGTATAAACTATATAGAAAAGTCATCACAGATATGATAAGATAGAACAGTTATCCAACTATAATATAAAGTATTATCTTTACAGTTATCTAAAATAACCATAGAATTTAAAACTATATATATATATATATATATATATATATATATATATATATATATATATATATACACACCCACACACCATAGGCTAATAAAAAAAATCTACAAGGTTAAACTAAAACTAACTACTTAGCAGCATCTCCTCCGTCCAAAGCGTGCTCTACAGCAACCTCCTCTACCTCTGCTCACACCCACCGGATGATCATTGCAAAGGGAAAACATCGCACATACAAACACAGGCACACAACAGGATAAGTTAGTTTAAACAAAGAGCAATCATGTGTCTATTAACTAAGTTTCACACAATCATACATATTTATTTACATCACAACAACCCTTTATAGTTGACGTTACACTGACTTTGACCTTCCAGACTTAGAATGATTACCGAGTTATGGCGGGTTGTGCACTCGTGGTGGCTTCTACTGCTTTGCAAAGCTATTGTTAATGGGTTTCACCCTACCACACTCACGAGGTTAGTCTGTACCGCGCCTTGGAGCATACTGGAAACCTCCAAGATTAAGACCTTCTTCTACTCCTCACGACATGGATCAATCTTCTTTACTTGAGAATGAAAGACTATTGGAGTTTCAGGATAACCCCCAAGACTGAGCTCCTGCATTCATTCTAAACACACTTGAACCTCACCAAGAGGATTCACTTTGAAAAACAACACAGGGCACCACCATATAACCCTCTGTGAGGATCATGGAATTACGTTCATCAATCATACTTTGAAATCACATACTTTCACTTTGAAACATAACTTATAACATGATAAATCATATACCTTAATACACATTCATACATGCTTCAACATAATTCCACAATCTTATTTACCTCAAACTACAACAAGAAAATAAAGAGGAAACTAACATATGAACATGTCGCTCAGGACACGTACTCGCTAAGCGACCACAGAGGTTTTCTCGCATTGCGCCCTAACTCGTTGTGCGAATAAACTTCCAGTGGTACCAGACCCCAAATCTCTCGGCAAGCGACCCAACTCGTTATGTGAAAGTCCAGACAGTGGTCGAGACCCTCCAGACACTCATTGAGCACACTCATTCGCTATGCGAATAAACTCACAGTGCTCTCAAACCCCAACTAGGCGCTCAACACATTATCTCGTTGTGTGAATCATCAGACAAAGAGCCAACCCCCACAACTATTCACACAACGCACCTTCTCGCTGTGCAACTGCTCCGACAAGAGCAACTCGCCATGACTACTCGTTATGGAAATCTATTTGCCCAGCGAGTCTGCATAATCTACAGCACAAATTCTGTAGAATTATGCAACTCAACCCCCATTTACCACTTATAACTATTTTTCCCAACTTATAACTATCCTAAATTGTATTATATACCTAATTGGACTTGTCCAAATGTTTCTAAACCTTCCTTCCATCAATCTAGAGTGTTTATAAACCAATTCCTAATTGAAAACCTTTAGAATCACAACTTATAGACCCAAAACTCAATCTACCACTTTTGGCACATTTTTAACTAACTTAAGACCTCAAACAAATCACTTTTGACTTACCAAAGCTACCCCAACAAACCTCTAAATTAACTATAAAACCAATATAACTCTTTTCAATTCATCCAAATACTTCCCCACAACAGATTGATAACGATTCAAACACACAAACACATATGTATACCATTCCAAAATTATTCAAAGTCTCATCCCAATAATTCACACTAAAAAAAAATACTTAAAATTATACATTTCTATCTACTATAAACATTATTTCAGTGCAACCAGTTCATAAATCAGACAACCACAACATATACAACTAAGTTATCAATTCAAAGCATATCTAGCTTCCCTTACCTTAACTTAACAGCTCAAGATTCCCCTAAATTCTCTGTCGATTACTTGGGATACAAGGAACTCCTAGAAAACCTACAATTCACCAATTGACAGTTGAAGATAACTCTTAGAATCACCCACAGACCAGGAATTTAAGAAGATGCACTCTTGATTCATGCAAAAACAGAATTGTTCTACAAATTTTAAGAACCCTAAAAGACAAGAAAGAGGGTTTTTCACTTACTTGCCCAAATCAAGAAATTGATCAATGAAAGAGGTAGCTCTCGACTCAAGGATTGTTTAGACAATTCCTGATCGTTGAATAGATGATTGAAGTGTAAGAAATTATAGAGAGAAGTGAGAGAAAGGAAAGAGAACAAAGTTTTAGAGAGATAGAGGTAATTTAGATAATGAATTGAGTTTTAGAAAATTCTATTTATATTATTATAAGATTATATTAAAATAAAATACTCGGTCTCATTATTTTAATACACTTATCTACTTTAATCCTCTATTTTCTAGGTTCTTACATTCTCCCCAACAACAAAAATTTTCGATCTCGAAAATTAAACTTACTAGAGAACAGGTGAGGATATGACTCCCTCATGGCTCCCTTTAACTCCTAAGTAGAGTCACCTACCCTACTATCCCAGACAACTTTGACTCGACTGATGGTTTTTCCTCTAAGTTTCTTGGTTTGACTCTCCACAATCCGTACAGGCTGCACTTCCACTGAAAGGTCATCTTTGATTTGCACATCTTCAACTTCAAGCACATGAGAAGGATTAGACACATACTTCCTAAGCTGCGAGACATAGAAAACTGAGAGAAGATTCGCCAGTTGAGGTGACATGGTTATCTCATAAGCAACTGGTCCTATACGCCTGAATATTTGGTAAGGACCAATAAACCTAGGAGACAACTTCCTAGCACGAATAACTCTTCATACACCAGTAGTACGAGTCACTCTGAGGAAGACATGATCTCCAACTGCATTCTCCAAAGGTCTCCGTCTCTGATCAGCATAGAACTTTTGTCTACTCTAAGATGCCCGCATCCTCTCCTGAATCAACTTCACCTTCTCAATCGTCTGCTGAATCAAATTTGGCTCAGTCAACAAATACTCTCCCTCCTAAAACCAACACAGAGGCGTCATACATCTTCTCCCATACAATGCCTCGAACGGTGTCATACCAATGCTGGCCTGATAATTGTTATTGTAGGTGAACTCCATCAATGACAACACCTCATCACAGACTCTGATAACGGTTGAAAAATCGTTATTTTTATACTTAATTTTGATGTTAAAAACAACCTTTATGACTTAGAAACTAGCTTGAAATCATGCTTTTGCTTAAGTTTTGGAAATAAGAGAGTTGGATGGGTTTTATGCTTGGTTTTCCTTGTTTTGGCAAGAATTAAGATGAATTAGATGAAAGAAGTTGAAGTAGTAAGGAGTTAGACTCAGGAAAGAAAGTAAAAGTGCACAAAAGAAGAGCCGCAATCACCGCTCAACGGAACTTTTACCGTTGAGCTTCATTCTAAAGCACCTCAGTCACCGTTGAGAGCTAAAACTACAGCTGAGCGTCAATTTGAAGAGTCGCACTTACCGCTGAGCGCCAAAAGTGCCGCTAAGCGCCATTTAATTGGCTTGGGCCTATTTTCTGTAAATTTGAATAAACTATATAAGGCTTTAGTCGACCTAGGGTTGGTATCTTTAGACAAAAAGAGGCGAAATCGCACTTTCTTCACCCCTTGGAGGAGGATTTTGGATGCAGAAGCTCCTTTCTTCAAATTCTAGGGTTCTTGCTTTCATTCTTTCATTGTTTTTCATCTAGTTTCACCATGTCTATGGTGAACTAAACCTCCATTATTATTGGGGAACCGATGTAATCCTTTGAAACTCTCATGTATTGAATTGATTCTTGATTTTATATGCTTTACTTCATTAATTGTTAGGGTTTTTCCTCTTTACTCTATGCATGCTTTGTTTAACTCATTCAATTGCATGATCATTGATGTTATCTATATGGACACATATAGGTAAATCTAGAACTGGGGAAATTCTCCCGAAAGCAATATTACTTACACATAGGAATAGGAGGATCAGTGGCCTTTAAGCTTCTATGCGAATGTAATGCGTGAATAATTGCTAGGGAAACAAGACATTGTAAACTAGTGATTAGGAGTAGGCTTTCTTCACGGAGATATTGAGTTTAAGGTAAATTAGAAAGTGGCATTAACATTAATGAAGAAAGATGAATTCTTTAATACATGAGAATGAATATGATGAGTCGGAAACCCCAACAACATAATCATTCATATTTTATATCAATCTCTTTTGCTTATTTCGGTCCAATTGATCAAAACTTGCATTCATGTTTATTTTCCGCAATTCAAACACAATGATTTTATTTACAAGTCTAATTTAATCAAGAAATCACATAACTGTCTGGGTAGTGAGTCCTTTGAGAAAAGATACTTAGTCTTACCATTTTATTATTACTTGATACGATTTGATACACTTGATGAGTGTTAACAGACTCCCAAGTGATCCAATACACACGTCCTCATCAAATTCTCAAGTGATTGGATCGTCCTCTCTGACTGGCCAACAGTCTAGGGATGATAAGTTGAACTCATCTGCAAACGAGTGCCCAGCTTACTCTGCAATGTCTGCCATAATCTTTATCTAATATAATGCTAGAAGGCACCCCATGCAGTCTCACCACTTCTCTGATATATAATCTAGCAATCGCCATGGATATCTTCAAATTTACTGCCAAGAAATGAGCACTCTTGATTAGCTTGTCTACAATCACCCAAATAGCATCATGACCTCTAACAGTATGTGGTAAATGGGTAACAAAATCCATAGCTAGGTTATCCCATTTTCACTTAGAAATCTTCAACTGCTACAACAAACCATCAGGTCTCTGATGCTCCACCTTAGCTTTCTGACAAGTCAAACAAGAAGCAATAAACCATGCTACATCTCCCTTCATCCCAGACCACCAGAAAGACTCCTTGAGGTCTTGATACATTTTAGTCATGCTAGGATGCATGTTAAAACGACTATAATGTCCTTCCTCAAAAATTAATCTCTTCAGCTTACCATCATCAGGAATGTAAACTCTACCTCTGAACCTCAGAATACCATCAGTTCCCAAAACAAAACTTTGCCTTGATCTGTACCAATCAAACTTACTGATCTCTACAGCTCGACGTCAGATAATTGTTTCTCTCTAATACAGCCCAACAGATCGCTCGACACTACAAGACTGCTGCATCTGATACAATCTGACTCTCACCAACTCCAATTTCCTAACCATCAATGCAGACATGTGCACCGTCTTCCTACTCAATGAATCTGCAACCACATTCGCCTTCCTTAGATGGTAGAGTAAATCAAACCCATAATCTTTTAGGAACTCCATCCACCTTCTCTGTCTCATGTTCAACTCCTTCTGATCAAAGAGGTACTTCAAACTCCTGTGATCACTGAATACATGAAACTGTGCACCACAAAGATAGTGTCTCCAAATCTTCAAAGAAAACACAACTGTTGCCAACTCCAAGTCATGAGTGGGATAATTCTTCTCATGAACCTTGAGTTTCCTTGAAGCATAGGCAACCACTTTCCTCTCTTGCATCAACACACAGCCTAGTCCTTGAAAGGAAGCATCACAGAAAACCTCGAAAGGTTTACATGTGTTAGGGAAAACCAACACTGGAGCACTAGTCAACCTCTGCTTTAGCTCTTTAAAGCTAGATTTACACTTGTCCGTCCAAGCAAAAGGTTGATCCTTCCTTGTCAACCGTGTCAACAACGCCAATATTTTAAAGAATCCCTCTATGAAGCGACAATAGTAGCCCACTAACCCGACAAAACTCCTGATCTCAGTAGCAGACTTAGATCTCTCCCACTGAAGTACCGCCTGCACCTAGACTGGATCCACATAATACCACCAGCTGGGATCACGTGTCGTAGAAACTGCACCTCTTTTATCCCAAACTCACACTTGGACAGCTTGGCATACAACTTCTTCTCTCTCAATACTCCAAGCTTTGTCCTAAGATGCTCCACATGCTCCTCATGAGTCTTGGAGTAGATAAGTATGTCATCTATAAAGACAACAACAAAATTATCTAAAAATGGCATGAACATTCTGTTCATGAAGTCCATGAATATGGCTAGAGCGTTAGTGACACCAAAAGGCATAACCACATACTCATAATGACCATATCTAAACCTAAAGGCAGTCTTCTGCACATCTCCTACATTGACTAGAATCTGATGATAACCTAACCTCAAGTCTATCTTGGAGAAAATTATAGCTCCATGCAGCTCGTCCATCAAATCATCAATCCTAGGCAACGAGTACTTATTCTTGATGGTTAACTTATTTAATTGTCGGTAATCCATACACAGCCTAGAGCTATCATCCTTCTTCTTCACAAGCAAAATAGGCGCTCCCCACGGCGAGCACTTGGTCAAATAAACTACACCTGACATTAGATCAATGAAGAACTCAACTTCCCTCTGAGGAGGCAACCCCTACACTTCCTCAAGAAACACATCCAAGAAATCACTCACAATTGAGTGATTTATACCCTGCCCACTCTACTCAACTGCCAAATGAGACAACACCAAGAAGCAACACACTCCTCCCCTCATCTCTTGTTTCAACTGCCCAGAAGACAACAACACTGACTCTTCTTCCTCAGGAAACACCAACTTCTTCTCACCATAGTCTATAAGAATGTGATTAGTAGATAGTCAATCCATCCCTAAAAGTACTTCTAATTCTTGCAAAGGTAAACAGATGAGGATTACCTTGAACTAACGCCCTTCAACCACCATTGTACATCTACACACAATGTAGATGTCTTAACCAACCCCGAAGTGGGAGTAAATACAACCAAATCATACTGTAGTTCTCTCACAACCAACCCCAATTCCTCAACACAAGCCTCAAACACAAAAAACTGTGTCGCTCCAGAATCAAACAACACACAACAACTCTTACCATGCAACAAACAACTTATGATGATAAGATTAACTGAACTGGATGCCTCTGACCCCGATTATGCATACACTCGACCTGAAGCCTACATTTGGCACCGCCCCTCGGATGAGCTCTCCCAGCCTGATGAGTATGTTGACCTGTCCTCTTGACAGTAGGACAGTCCCTGGCATAATGCTCGTCACCTCTGCAAATGTTACACCTCCTATAACCAGTCATTTGAGGATAAACTGACTGAAAATGAAGCCCTCCACAAGAGTAACACTTCACACTCCTAGAATGGCTAGACTACCCAGACGACACTGAAGTCTGAGAGGAGGAACCCCTAGACCCATAGGAAGAAGGCCTATAATAAGGAGTGCTCCTAGAACTGAAGCTACTTCTGGACCCAGATGGTCCTTCCACTCTCACCGGCTGACTCTTCTAACTCTCAACTTCCATCTTTATCTTCTCCAACACTCTTGCCAGTTCCACCAAAGCAGGGAATTTTCTATTGCAAAGACCTTTAACCAACAGCTTGATGCCACCCCTCAGACCATTCTCAAACTTCATGCACTGCTACTCTTCACTCATGGACAATATATGGAACCTAATAAGATGCTTGAATTGGTCAGCATATTTAGAAACTGACATATTCCCCTAAACCAACTGAAGGAACTCAATCTCCTTGGCAAATCGGACACTATCAGGAAAATACTCAGTGTATAACTTCTTCTTGAACAACTCCCAAGGGATAGGAGTGCCACTACCCTCTAGTAGCATCCTCATGCTACTCCACCAATGACTAGCTTCCCTAGATAGTAAGTACTCCGTGAAGGCCAATCTATTCTCGTCTGAACATTTTTTGGCAATAAAGATACGCTCCATATCTCTGAACCATCGATCTACTTCATCCGGGCTAACCTTGCCATTAAACTTGGCTAGACGGTGCTGCAAGAAACTCTTCAGACTCCACTCTTGAGGCGGAGTGAAAGTAGAAGATGATGGTCCAACTGTAGCCTTGCCACTACTCATCAGGTCCAAATACTACCTCTAAGAGGCCTTTGCTCACACCCTTGCATCATCCAACTGTTGCAATGCCACAGTATTCTGCTAAACCAATGCATTATTCTGTTGTTGCATCGAATTAATTACTGATTCCATCATCATCATCATCTCAGGTGCATCAGGATTAATGGGTGGAGGAGTAGGAGGCCTAGGTGCCATCTTCTGCTTACACAGAGAGAAAAGCCACTAGTCTAACTAAAAGAGACAAGGATAACCACTAGACATAACTAAGAGTACACAAGAACAAGCAAGGCACACTCAAAACCTACAGGATTACTAAGGAAAGAACTGCTCTGATACCATTAATGTAACATCCCAAAAATATAGTATAAACTATATAGAAGAGTCATCACAAACATGATAAGATAGAGCAGTTATCCAACTATAATATAAAGTATTATCTTTATTGTTATCCAAAATAACCATAGAATTTAAAACTGTATATATACAATAGGCTAATAAAAAAATCTACAAGGTTAAACTATAACTAACTACTCAGCAGTGTCTCTGTCATCCAAAGCTTGCTCCATAGCAACCTCCTCTACCTCTGCTCACACCCACCGGATGATCATTTCAAAGGGAAAACATCGCACATACAAACACAATCACACAACAGGGTAAACTAGTTTAAACAAAGAGCAATCATATGTCTATTAACTAAGTTTCACATAATCATACATATTTATTCACATCACAGCAATCCTTTATACTTGACACTACACTGACTTTGATCGTCCGAACTTAGAATGATTGCCGAACTATGGCGGGTTATGCACTCGTGGTGGCTTATACTGCTTTGCGAAGCCATTGCCAATGGGTTTCACCCTACCACACTCACGAGGCTAGTTTGTACCGTGCCTTGAACCATACTAGAAGCCTCCAAGACTAATACCTCCTACTACTCCTCACAACATGGATCAGTCCTCTTTCCTTGAGAATGAAAGACCATTGGAGTTTTAGGATAACCCCCAACACTAAACCTTCCTACCATCAATCTAGAGTGTTTATAAACCAATTCCTACTTCAAAACCTTTAGAATCACAACTTATAGACCCAAAACGCAATCTACCACTTTTGGCACATTTTTAACTAACTTAAGACCTCAAACAAATCACTGTTGACTTACCAAAGCTACCCCAACAGACCAATTGAACTTTTAACCACACAATTCCAATTTCACTACTCTACTACCTCTAAATTAACTATAAAACCAATATAACTCTCTTCAATTCATCCAAATACTTCCCCACAACAGATTGATAACAATTCAAACACACAAACACAGATTTATACCATTCCAAAATTATTCAAAGTCTCATCCCAATAATTCACACTAAAAAAATACTTAAAATTATACATTTCTATTTACTATAAACATTATTTCAGTGCAATCAGTTCAAAAATCATACAACCACAAAATATACAACTAAGTTATCAATTCAAAGCATATCTAGCTTCCCTTACCTTAACTTAACAGCTCAAGATTCCCCTAAATTCTCTATCGATTACTTGCGGTACAAGGAACTCCTAGAAAACCTACAATTCACCGATTGACAATTGAAGATAACTCTTAGAATCACCAACAGACCAGGAATTTAAGAAGATAAACTCTTCATTCATGCAAAAACAGAATTGTTCTACAAATTTTAAGAACCCTAAAAGACAAGAAAGAGGGTTTTTCACTTACTTTCCCAAATCAAGAAATTGATCGGTGAAACAGGTAGCTCTCGACTCAAGGATTGTTTAGACACTTCTTGATCGTTGAATAAATGATTGAAGTGTAAGAAATTGTAGAGAGGAGTGAGAGAAAGGAAAGAGAACAACGTTTTAGAAAGATAGAGGTAATTTAGATAATGAACTGAGTTTTAGAAAATTCTATTTATATTATAAGATTATATTAAAATAAAATACTGAGTCTCATTATTTTAATACACGTATATACTTAATCCTCTATTTTCTAGGTTCTTACATATTAAAATAAATAATATTTTTATTTATTTATAAATTATTCTTATCTTATCTTAAAAAATTTAATTACTCTTATTTTTATTAACTTTTATTAAAATAAATTTATTTTAAATAAATACGAATTTAATATTATTAATTATGAGTTTTTTTTCTTGTAAAATAAAATTAAAAAAACAATTAAGATTATATAGAAATATGAAATTATATTTAAAATTTAAATATACTTTTAATTCATGTTATTTTATAAATCTTATTAATAAAAATCTAAATATTATTGAGTTTTACAAATTAATTAGTCACTTTTCATATCATATCAATTAAATTAAATCTGTTAAGAACTTTTTTATTAGTTTTTTCTTCTTTACTTTTTCATTTAAATATTTTTTTAATTTCTAATATTCTTCTTTTTTCACTCATTAAAAGAAAATGTGAATATTGAATAATATTGAATAAATAAAATAGAATAAAATAAATAATTATAATCGAAGTATGATTCAACTTAAATTTATATTTTAATATTTTTTAATTCGTAATTATATTTTAAATTTTAAATTTTATTTTTAATATGATATTATTTTTTTAAAATTTAGTAATAAGTTATATAAAATTATAATCAATTCGTTATTAAAATTATTATTTTTTTACGTTATTTATTTAAATAAAAATAATTTTTTTATTAAAATTATTTAATTTAATATAAATTTACAATTAAAAAATTTTGATCAAATTAATCCACAATCCAATATAAATCCAATTAAATCAATAAATTAAATAATCAAATATAAATTTTAAAATATTAAATTTAAATTATGCTAAATTGATCTTGAATCTGAAGCTGAACCAAAAATCAAGCCTAATTACAAGAGAATCAATACTAACTGTCTTTTTCTCTAAATGGAAGGTCACATTCGGTTGAACACTCCATGTTATATTAAATTCATCTCAATAATATAATTTTTGTACCTTGTTATCAATAATTGTCAACTACCCCACCTTCTAAAATAAATATATATTGTCTTCTATCAATTTGTTTATTTATTATTTTAATTATTTAGTTTGATTACAATAAAACAATAAAGGCATACTCAATCGTGTCTATCATATAACTGATTATTTTATAAATATTATACGAATTATGTAACTTTTATACATATATTTTTTAATTTTTGTACTTTCTAATTCTTTTTATATTTTTTTGCCTGTTAAATTTTCACGTTTGGAAACAAACATGACTTTATGTTCTTCAAGAGCAAAATATCTTCATGCACGATAAAATGATCCATAGTTGTTGTTTGTCGTTTTCAATATGCTAAAATAAGTTCCTATGTTATGGCCCTCATATATTAGGAGAGCCAAAAAGTCCTAACTTGTCTTTATCACCTTTTTAAAATTATATATATATATATATATATATATATATATATATATATATATATATATATATATATATATATTGATTCTCTCTGCACATAAGTGTCTTCGTCTTGCACCTCCAAAATATATTTTAATTCCAAGTATACCCTTGGCACAGTCAACGAGAATATTTTGAATTTTAAAAAGTTGACTAATTTTGAAACTTTAATTCTGTCGCATCTCAAACTCAAACCCTACACCCCTTTCTAAATCACTCCTCCCTCTTTTTGTCTCCGTCCTCCTTCTCTACCATTATTCTCTCCCGTATCCTCTACCACTGTTATTTTGTCTTCGCCCTCCCTCTTGTGCAAAGCTTTGTTTGCGTTCCTCCTTCGTGGTTGTTTTTCTCACAAATCTCAGGTGTTTCTGGCGTCCAGGTTAGTACTCTTTATGCATCTGCTTTGTTTGTTGTCATACAATCTATGCATGTGCTTCGTTGGGTGTTCGCTTCGTGCTGGTTGCTGGAGATTCGGTTTGTGTTGGTTGCCAGAGAGCAAGCTGCTTAAACGCCGTTGGAGTTGCGGTCACAGACTTTGCAGTTTGAAGTGCGGAAAGGTGGACAGAGAAACCGCTTTTGGATATACGGAAAGCTTCCAGAGACGGCTCAGACTAACCACACATGGAAGTGCGTTAGTTATTGTCGGAGTTCAAATGTCATTTTAGGTTTTTATTTCTATAGGTTTTTTAATTTTTTTTATTAATTTTTTTATTAGGTTAGTATATATTTATTTTATTAGGTTTTATTTTTATTAGGTTAGTATAATAAATTTAATTTTTTATGTTAGTTGTTAAATAAAATGTTTTCTTTTAATATATTTTGAATTATTTTATTTGTTTGTTAAATTTTGTTGAATATGTTATTTTTGAACATATTATTATTTTCGTAATATATTATTTATTATGTATTTAATTTTATTTAAATTTTTTAATTTTTTATGAAATTGAAATAATTATTAAATTGTTTATTGAATTAAATAATAATTATTATCCGTAATTTTTGTTAAATATTATTTTGGATTTATTTGTAATTATTTAATTATTATATATGTAATTTTTTTGGAATTTTATATTCTTTGATTACTTATTATTTGTTTGAATATTTTTTATTACATAATTAATTACTTTTTTGTATATAATATGTTAATAATATAATTGGTTAATAGATATGGTTAAAACTATCAACTATCTGAGTCAAACAGTTCGACATACATACATGGTAATTTCCCATTGTGGTTCAGGCAAAAAGTACGACTTCCTATCATTCTTACACATTCATTTCTTCCTTAATTTTTTTAGATTACATTGTTGAATAGTTTAATACCCTGAATGGTTATAGGTTCATAACGATCCTTTAAGTGTGAGAAACCAACATCTTAGAGATTTATCACTTGGTCCTTTAAGGTGTGTAAAGGAATTGCACACTGTCAATACCCAATTTCGTCCGGGTAAATAAAATTAATAATAAATAAATAAATAAATAAAAAATAAAAAAAAGTGAATAGTGAATAGTAAATAGTGAATAGTGAATTGTGAATAGTAAAAAGTGAAAAGTAAAAAAAAAAAAAATTTGGATAAGTGTTCCACGTAGCTTTGAGATCAGAATTCACCAATTTGCAAATAAAAAATTAATTTTGTAATAGTAAAATGAATAAAAAAATGAATAGTAAAAATGAATAGTACAAATGAATAGTAAATTTTTTTTACTATAAATAGCCAAGGGGGGAGGCTGAAAATTTACACAAAAGAATTGAGAAAATTTTTGAGAGAAGAGAGTTGGAAGAATTTCTAATTTCAAAGGGGATATTCTGGAAGTTTTCAGAGAGCGAGGAGATTAAGTCTGTAATAGAGGTAAGGGAAGCTAACCTTGAGTATCTCCTTTTGTATTATCTTGAGCCTTGAATATGCTATATTTTGCTTTTGTCTGATCTTAAATCTTGATTATGGAGTATTTTGTTTCTGTATGATTTTGAATTTAAATGAGAGTATGCTTTTGTGTTGATATCCAAGTGTGATAGTTGTAAAACGTGATATTGATTATGTTATGCCATTTGTATGTTATTAGTTGTTTATTTTTGTATTTTGGAAGGATTAGAAGTTGTCTAACTGGCTCTGCCAGATTCAACTTCTTGTTTCCCCAAACGTTTTATTTCTTTACTTATTTATTTTATTGCATTTGTGTGATTAATTTTTATTTCATCTAAATTTTCCACCAACTTATTATATTATTTTTGTTCATCAACTTTCTTCATCCTTAACTCTATAAATACCTACATTCTCTTCACTTCACACACACAATTTACATAATATCCATATCTTCTCTCTCAAAATCTCTTCATTCCATCCCGAAACTCTACTTCATTTCTCCCTCACATTTTACTATCTCTCTATACATAATAAATCCCGTACCCCATTTCTACCATAAAGTTATCTTCTTCATCTTCCATCTATCTTTCTCACAACTTATTACAAGTAGAGTTTTATTTCATCACACAAATCTTCAACAAGGTATACATTTTCTCTTCATTCTATTTATATATGCATTTTGATCATTTTTTTAGTTTATAAATTCATCGTGTTTTCTATTACAATTTTTCTTTATGCTTTTCACATTTCAACCCATCTATCCTTCTTAATAAAAAAATATAAAACTTTAAAAACATGTAATAATATAAATATCGGTATGAGTACTCGTGCGATCGTACGCATCAACCTAGTACTCATTACCCAAAATCTAAAATAAACAAAAAAAGCTGTGTGAGTGCTCGTGCGATCGTACGCATCAGCCTAGTGCTCATTACGCAAACAATACGAAAAAAAAGCCGTGTGAGTACTCGTGCGATCGTACGCATCAGCCTAGTGCTCATCATGCAAAAATCTAAATATTTTATAAAAATACCAAAAATATTTTAAAGGTTAAGCACATGTGTGATCGCACGCATCGTCTTTGTGCTGAAAACATTTTTTGTTTATTTTATAAAAATACCAAAAAAATACAAAATCTTTCAAAACCCAAAAACATCCACATTTTCAAACAACATACAATATGGCTAGCCAGAACTACGTGATCCTTGATTCTCCATCAAAAGTGGAGATACGTAGGAGCAAGGCCAGTCCTTGTCAGGTTCATTTTCCAAAAAAAATCAAAATCATTTCCAAACAAAATTCTCAAACAATTTTCAAATAAATTTTCAAGCAATTTTCTAAAAGAACTACGGAACCCTGATTTCTCATTCTTAATGAGAATACGTAGGAGCAAGGTCAATCCTTGTCGGGCTCAAAAAAACTAAAAAATACATGTTGTTTCTTTAGAATCTTATTTTAGGGGATAGTTAAACATTTTGAAAACCACATCATATTCGCATATTTAGTTAAAGGTACTGCCTTAGGGCAGGCGTTGTAGGGTGCTAATACCTTCCCTACACGTAACCGACTCCCGAACTTAGAATCTCATTTTCGCAGACCAGGTCTTATCATTTTATGGTTTTTCCGTAGTTTTCCAGAATAAACTATGGTGGCGACTCCAAAATCTTTTTTTTTCAAAAACAGTTTTTATTTTTCGGATCATCGTCCCGTCGCGATTCCGGTTGCGACAGATGGCGACTCCACTGGGGAGTCTAGAGAGTCAGGCCATTTAATTAGATATGCGAATTCGATGTGGTTTTTCTTTGTGTTTTTCCCCCTTTTCCTTATCTATGATTGATATTTGAAATAGTCGTATGTGAGTTTTTTTAGTTGTTCTTTATCTTTGAAATAATTGTTCCTTATCTATGTCTGATATATCTACTTATTTGTGTTTATGTTGCGAGTGTTATTTTGCATTATAATCTCCCTTCACACACTTTATGCATATCATGAGTGGGGCCCTATACCCGGGTCTGACCGCAACTTAGAATTAGAGGGGTTGTGTAGCGGTGTCACTCTGGGATGTACTTCCTGTTTGGCTATCGTAAGAACCCCAGCTAGAGTCTGTTCTCTTCATTTGTGTCTCCGCATATAGTTGATTACTCTGACTGTTGTGGAGAGACAGTGAAAAGAGCCATAACTCTGGTGGCCTTGATTTAAGCATTAGGAAGCTATCCTTGTGAGTGCACATATTTGGCCTTAGAACTTTTGTCATTCAACCTTTGATAAGGCACAAAAGGGAGAAACGTGTATTCTTATAACCCTCATGTTCGCTTAATAAAATCACGCACCTTGTACATATGATCATATCTCTTTATCTTTTTTTTCTTTTCCGTTTTTTCCTTCTTTCTTAGCTCATGTTTTTCTTTATGGTCTTGTCACATTATAAATTTGTGATTAAATCCTTATGATAAAAATGGAAATTAACATGAAATTTGAGTCGAGGGGTATAAGAATTTGTTGAGTTTGTCAGAAGGGAAGGATTTGGGCAAATCTTAAATGCACGTCTTAAGGCCAAAGCTCTATACAACTAAATCGGACAATATACCCATGTCCCGTCCTGGCTGAAGTTTATGGGACCCTTAATCGTTGTTACGAAATTAAAGGGGGAAAAATGTTATGTTGTCTACCAGTGTTGTATATGTGGGTCATTTCCCATGAGACTGAAGACGCCTTAAATTCCCCGTACCCCATGGACGGGCTATTGCAGTATAAACCAAATGTGAAAGGAACATATGAATGGATGCAACTTTGTGCAAGTTTAAACGAAGAACAAGTTAAATGGTGTGTCCCTTGGCAGCATAGATCGCAAATTATATATCATTGCGGGAGCTAAAATTGAGCTTGGAAGAATCTCCAACAAATTATAGAGATGAACCAACCATAAGGCATGCATAAACGCTCGTCGCCGGAGTGACGCCAAGTAAACGTTCGTCTAGTTCTCTGAAGAGGACGTTCGTCTAGATTACGTGAGTAGAGGACGTTCGTCCAGGACGCTTAGAGGACGATCGTCCAGGCAGAAATGGACGCTCGGCCAGCAAGTAGAAGAGGACGCTCGTCCAGTGTAATAAGAGGGCGCTCGTCCAAGATTTGGGACGCTCGTCCGGTCTAGAGAAGAGGACGCTCATCCCGATTTTAGTGGACCCTCGTCCACTTTTGACTTTTCCAGAGAGTCTCGCGCCCAGGCGCGAGACAGAAGGGACGCCAGGCCTAACTTTTGCAGAAATGTTTCATCAAGTTAAAGACACTTGAGGCAATGTTGTTCGCTTCAAAGAAAGGCCCAAAATCATGAACTGTTAATGAAAGTTTCCCTTAATCGCAGAAAGGGTTAAGTCAATCAAGTTGTAATTAATTTCCCTTACCCAAATTGCGAAAAGAAATTTCAAAATGATGAGCAGTGGATAGAAGCAGCAATGACAAAACTAGAGAAGGAATGTTGCCATTCAACTAAAAGGGGACATAAAAGATTGATGAGTCAGATGAAGGAATATGTCATTGGAGAAGAACGAGTTACAAAGGAGTTGAAAGAGGAATCTCTCACAATTTAGCTTCCCTCATCAATGAAGTCATTGAAGATGTTCCTAAGCTATTAGCTGATGCTAAATCTGTAATGCCAATCTTTAATTTGCCTAAGAAGGTCGAAACATTCTCCAATTGCTGCAAGAAACTGATCGGAGAAATGAAAAACGTGATGACTAAAGCTTGAGATGTTTTCCTATGTCTTGGGAACTTCTTATTGACTATGTTTCGTGTTAATTTCCAAATTATACCGGGGCAATATTTTCACAACTTTATAATTTCTTACTAGAGTATTTGAACTACATTGTCTTTTCCTTTTCTTTTCATTTTCTTTCTCTTTCCTTATTTTGTTTCATCTAATAAAAAAAAACCAAAATTGCATTTCTAAAGCTTTTGCTTGAGTCCGATTCCATTACACCAAAAACAATTTTCAAAAAAATTAGGGAGTCATCGAAGTTTCAATTTGTCCAAAATTGTTTTACGAGTTCGTTGGTCCTTACTTCCTATTTCTTCGTTGTCTCGTACGCATAATGGTTTTGTTTGGATCTCATTTTATTCGAAGTCATTTTTCGTATTTTCTTTGTAAATAATTTATTTTCTTTTGAACCCATTTACTCATCGTGTCATACAAATAATTTTGAGTTTTACTTCAGGTCTCATCTTTCGAAGTTATTTTTCCTTATTTTCCTTCATCGTAAATATATTTTAAGTCCTCTTCTTCATTGTTTCAAAGGTTTATTTGATTCGAATTTTGTTTAGACTCAATGAAAAAAAAAATAAATCTAATTTATTTCATCATCAGAGAGGAAATTACAGTAAGGACAGAGGGAAGGTTTTGAACAAGGATACCAATTTGAATATATTGAAACGATCTTGACATCAGAATAAACAAAAATTAAAAAAAAAACAGGTAGATCTAACGAATAGGATACAAAGTTACCTGACCGTACCAAGGGTCCAAAAAAAACAACATAAAAAAAAAACATAACAAACATAAAAATAAAGATGTGCAGAGTTCGACCACTGGTGATCGTTAGGATTACAGTCCGGGGAAAAGATAAAACAAAAAAAAAATATTAAGTGTCCATATTACATGTCCTTATTCAAATTCTGGCCACACTCGGCCAACAAAAACAAACAAAACAAAAAAAATTTAATGGAAAAAAAATTCTCGAGCTGGTTGTGGTGGTCTAAGGGAGAGCTCCGTTGAGGGAGCTCTGGCACGAAAAGTCACGGGTGGAGGCGGAGGAATCTCTGTTTCTCCATCGATTATGATGGGAATGGGGAAGAGGTCCAGAAGCTTCGGAGCCTTCATGACTACCCAACCGGTTTCTCCAAAAATAATAAAAATAAAATGATAAAAAGAAATAATTGTGTCAAAAAGAAGGAAGAGAGGGAGAAAATTAAAAAAGACAGGGATGAAGTTAGGGTTTTACCATACATGTACAGGGGTAGTAGAGAAAAGAGGGTGCCGGTGGGATCCAATTCCGCTTGCCAACGTCTTACTCTATTCCCATGATTGCTAAACCAGCACTGGACATTGTACTCCCCCGCTTCTCCGAATGCCCTGATTCGAGTAGTGATCTCAAAAATCTGAGCTCGACTTGGGTGAGTGACTCCGTAATTGTAAATGTTGGTCATTATCCTGATTTGGTCTTCTGTCGGACGCCACTTTGGGCAGGTCGGTCTCTCCATTTCCATTTCCTTCTCATCCATTTCCCTAATTTGTCTAAATAAATAATAAATAAAAAAAAACAAACCATAAATAACAAAAATACTATGTTCATAGTCTAATGTTTTCTTCCATTGTGTTTCTTTTAAGCTAATTTTGTTCTTTGTATTGGGTCTTTCGAGTCTCGTTGTCCAGTTTGTGATCTGTTTCATGGTCCTCGCAAAGGTTCCTAAACGGATCTACGTCCAGATTGTCCATGTCCATGTCCTTGTGTTCATACGAGTAATATTCTTTTTAAGTTTTCTGTTTTTAATGGGGTACGTGGCGTTGTTCTACCCGATTGTCTCTGTCATAGATTCAAACGAAGGGAGATTAGCGTCTGGTTTCCAGCCTATATACCCCTTATCTTTGTTAAGATAGTGTGTTCTTAGAGTTTTTTTTTTAGAGAGAAAAATAAAAGAGGAACAAGAAAACAAATAAAGGAGCAAAAGTAAATAACGCAAAAAGCATAACAAAAAAAAACACAAAAGATGAACGGAAAGCAGTAAGGAATAACAAGATCAGAAAGCAGAAAGAGCAACAAACGGAAAGTAAAGCATAAAGGAAAGGAATAACAGAAAAGGAAAGGGAAGAGAAAGCTTAATTGAAAAAACAGAAAGATAAAGAGTAAAAGGAAAAGCAAAAACAGAAAGCTTAAAGGAAAGAATGGAAGATCTAGAGGAAAGAGGACTTACCCGGAAGCAGTAGGGCTTGCAGAGGCTCCTCGCTGATCTTAGACGCTCCGAAGGCACACTGGGCAGAGGTTCCTCACAGAAGTCCAGAGACGCTCAAGAGGGAGAGAGAAGGAGGAAGATAGAGAGAGAAAGGGAGAACGAGAGAGAGGGAGAGCATAATGAAACGTCGGCCAACGCTGAAGGGTAGCCTATTTATAGCCAAGGATTCTGCCACTGTGTCCACAATTCCGGTCATTGCTACCGGGGACGTCCACAGTCCCGGTCTTTCTGAATTCAAAAATTCAAAAATAAAAAAAAATAAAAAAAATAAAAAAAATTTTGAAAATCTGAAAACGGGTAGGGTTTTGTTAGGTCGATCCAGCCCAATTCAGGACACCATAGATGATCCAATTTCACCAAAAAAAATAATAAAACAAAATATAAAAAATGTGATAAATAGAAAATTTTCAAAAATAATAAATGGAGTGATGTAAAATTTGAAGTGTTCAAAATTGTTTTTCATTTGCACGATAAAGGATATTTTTCAGGTTCATTGGGCCTCATTGTCATGTTAGCCCTCTTTGGACTCAATTCTTCTGAAATATAAATTTCAGTGAAGAATTATTTTGGCATGTTTGTAATTTCACATCACACCATTTTGTTTGATTTTTATTCCTTATTCTTCTACATTTTGAAAAAAATCTAAGAATACAAATATTGAAAAAATGGAACACTGCTCGAGCCCATTAGGCCCAATGGCCTCTGTTTTTTCTCTCGAGTCTACTTCTTTTGAAAATATGTCAAAAATATTTTGTTTTCACATATTTGCTGTTGAATAATGTATCCTTCTGAGATTTGTCAAAAAAAAAAAAAAGAATTCAAGTTAGATTTTTTAGTGCAAGAGCGTGAATAGTAGTTTTCAAACCCATTTGGGCCCATTTTGAATATTAATTTTCCCTTAGCTTGTTTTCTCAAAAAAAAATATATATATAAAGAATATTTCCCTTGCATAATTTTCATATATGTCATATTTCATTTAAAAATAAAAATCAATCCAAAAATCTCAAAAAATCTCAAAATACAAATTTTCAACAGTATCTTTCCAATACAATTATCCAAATTATCCTGTGTGATTTTCTCTGATTTTTTTTGTCAAAAAACTGAGAATGAAAGATGAACAGTTTTTGAGCCCATTAGGCCTCGTTGTCATATGTGGTTTCTCTTGAACCAGTGCATCTGAATTTCTGAAAAAAAATACATGTTTATATAGATTTTGTGTTTTCAATTCATAATTTCCCTTTCCATTTGTGTGAACAAGTATTTGTGCAAAAAATAAAAATAGAGGAATTCAAACCCTTGGATGAAGATTTTGTCATGGTTGTAAAAAGAATAGTGTTGGGCCCATTGAGTCTAGTAGTGTTGCAAAATTTTCTTTAGTTCAATCGTGTGAAATCCTCTGATAAAAAAAATAAAAAAAATCGAATTTCTTTATCTTGTTCCATAAAATATGAAAAATAAAAAAATGTTTTCTTTGTCATCTTCTTTATGTCAAGCTTTCACGGCTCAGGGTCAATATGCCTGGTAAGTCCAACTTCCTTCTATGTCAATTCTCTTTAGGCCCAATCCGATTTGGATTTTTCCCGTGTCAAAAAGAAAGGTCCAATTCTAAGCTCATTAAGTCCATTTCTCGTTCTCTATAAAAAAAATATACAAAAATATTTCCTTCAATAAACTGCATAATTTTTCCTCATTAACACATTTTTCATTCATAAAATAAAATGCAGCATAAGTTTGAAAATACAAAAAGATTCTTTTCAGTGAATTGCATAATTTTCCCGCATTAGCATATCTTTCATTCATTAAATAAAGAGGAATATAAGTGTGAAAAATAAAAAAATATTTCTTTCAATAAGTGCATCAGTTTCGTTTCATGATGCATATTTCCATTCAAAAAAAAAGGATAGCCCAAGTGAAAAAATACAAAAAAAAAATATGTTTGAATGATTCGCATGATTTCTTCATAAAAGAATGATGAACAATTTTGAAAATTCAAAAAGATTTATTTCAGTTAGTTTCATCATTACATTTCTGTATTCATAAAAAAAAAAGAGAACACAAATTTGAAAAATTCAAAAAGATAATTGAGTCAATTGTTTTCGAGGTAAGTCATCAAGTTTATGTTATTCTAAGTATAAAAAGAAAATGGATGTCATTCTTTGTTGGGTCAGATAATTGGGTCACATTTGCCATTTGAACCTCAGTGTGTGCATTGCTTGAGAATACTCATTCCTTAGTAATATCCCACATACTCAGCCTTAATTGAACCTTTGTTTGTAAACATCTACCTGTTAGCCTTAGTTGAGCTTTTGTTTGAAAACATCCATCCTCCGGCCTTCATTGTACAAAAGGATTGACCCCGATCATTGCCCAAGATGAACAAAATTATATTTTGGGGCAATTGGGCCTGACCAAAATTTTTGTCAGTTAGGTGATCCCTGAAAAAAAAAATAAAATAATAAAAAGAAAAAAAAGCAACTTATTTGCCACAAAATTAATCTTTTGAAGATAAAGTGATCAGAGTTTAAGATGATGTGTGGCCATTTTTCTTAACCAAAAAGAAGAAAAAATATATCCATTGATACCCCATTTGAGCCAATAAAATCTTCTTTTTCAAATTTACCCAAACAAGGGTTACCATTACAATAAAAGTCAACTCAGGATGTAAACAAAGACAATTAGTGATCAAAGAAAGAAAGTTCATCATGGAGAGCAAATAGAAATAGAAAAACACTAAGTGATGATTTGAGAAAGACTAAAGCACTAAGAAGGTTGACAAATAGCAAATTCAAGACCAGAATGGTAACCCTTGTTTCAAAAAAAAATTAACCCGAAAACATTTATTTGGGCCTTATCCTTTCTTTGGAAACCCTTGAACCCATAGCCTCATTACAAGCCGAATAAAAGCCCACACTGATTGAACAATGGTTTCTTCAATTTTCATAAAGCTTAATTGTGTGATAAACTAAAATGACTTGCAATGAAGTTGTAAAACAAATAGAGAAAAAGAAAGAATAAAAATGAAATGTCTTAGGAAGAGGGGATTTTCTTGCTAACTGGCTAAAAAGAAAGGTTATTTAAGGGCATCCTTTTTGCCAAAAACCTTCCAAACCCATCCTCAGACGAGGGGCAGCCCTGTTGGGCCTCATTCATCCTGACGTTCATCAATCCATTCACCCAGCTGGGCAACCTTTGTGGGCCTCTCATGAGCTTGATTTATCCATCCTATTGAAACCGGGGCAGTTATCTCAATTTTGCATGACTCTAATTGGTCCCAGAATTTATAAAGTCACCCTCAAAACAGGGGCAGCCATTTTGGCCTTCCATGATTTCTATTCATCTTAACATTTGCGAACCCGAAACGGGGGGCAACCTTTTGGGCCTTGCATGATGTCAATCTGCCTTGACCTTCACTGATTAGTATCCAAAACTAGGGGCAATTTTGTGAGATATATGGATTTGACACCCTGGTATTTCATGGATCCATTTGTCCATACAAATGTTTCTCCCAGACCTCAAACTGGGGCAGCTTGAAGAGTATCTCTGATCTCACATTGGCATTTATAACTAGTTTGAGAAATGACAGTCCCACATTGTGATCCCTATACCTGCCAAAACCCTTCCAAATCCTTCCACATATTTGTCCCAACCCTTGATATCAAGCATGTACGCACTAATATTTCGTCAAGAAATTTCTAGCACAGAAGCTTCATTTTGAACATTTGACTTTAGAATTGGACATCCATTGTAAAAAAGAAAATGAAAGTCTAAATCTTCATAAAATTGATGATTTCAAAGAAAACAAATTGACTCACTAAAAAAAAGTGTCATAGTTTTATAATCTTCTATCACGGATCAAAAGTCAACATCATGTACATATTTTCATGAATGTTTATCAAATCTTCTTCCTTCAAAAAGAAAAAAAAAATCAAAATGCCTCAAAGTTTTCTCCTCCAATTTCAAAATTACATATTTTCACCAAATCTTCTTTTTTCAAAAAGATAAAAAAAATCAACGTGCATCAAAGTTTTCTCCTCCAATTTCAAAATTTACATTAGTTATGTTTCTCTTGCATATCGAGGTTTCAAAATCCTAATCCTTGTACAAAGATGCAACACCTTGTTTAATCATATTTTCAACCTTGAGCAAAAGTTCTAAAACCTTGTTCCTCATTTCATAAAAAAAATAACAAAAAAAAACAAAACAAAGCAAACGTTTTCATGTATCTATCAAAAAGAAAGTATTTCTCATCGAAATCCTCTTCATTCACATGAATGGTTATCAATTTCCTTCTTCAAAAAAAAAACAAAAAAAAAACAAAAAAAAAACAAAGAAAACACAAAAAGAACAACATTCAGATTTTCTCTATCAAGCCATATTGTTTCATGTCGATCGAGCTTTCAAATTTGTGTCAAAGTTACAAAACATTTCACAAATTACAAGTTTCAAGAATTTCAAAATTTGAAAGCCCAGTTTCCATACTGGCCCCCAAAGCCCAGTTTCCATACTGGCCCATAAAACCCAATTTTCACATTGGCCCCAAGCCCAGTTTCCATACTGGCCCCTAAGCCCAGTTTCCACACTGGCCAACATTTCACAAATTACAAGTTTCAAGAATTTCAAAAGCCCAGTTTCCATACCGGCCCCCAAAGCCCAGTTTCCATACTGGCCCACAAAGCCCAATTTTCACATTGGCCCCAAGCCCAATTTTTACATTGGCCCCAAGCCCAGTTTCCACACTGGCCAACATTTCTCAAATTACAAGTTTCAAGAATTTCAAAATTTGAAAGCCCAGTTTCCATACTGGCCCACAAAACCCAATTTTTACATTGGCTCCCAAAGCCCAGTTTTCACACTGGCCCTCAAGCCCAGCTTCCACGCTGGCCCCCAAGCCCAGTTTTCACGCTGGCCCTTAAGTTTAATTTTTGCCTCGCCCTTAAGTTCAATTTTTGTTGCATCGTGATTCTATTCATCTTATGTACTTGAATCGATTGTTATTCTCCCCCTTTCTCTTTGAAACCCAGACGAAATTAGTATTTCTATCCTTACTTATCTTTTACTCTCATAATATACAAACGTTGTTTGTCATATTATCTAGTAAAATCTAAGTAAAGAGGGGCAGCTGTCAATACCCAATTTCGTCCGGGTAAATAAAATTAATAATAAATAAATAAATAAATAAAAATAAAAAAAGTGAATAGTGAATAGTAAATAGTGAATTGTGAATTGTGAATAGTAAAAAGTGAAAAGTAAAAAAAAAAATTTGGATAAGTGTTCCACGTAGCTTTGAGATCAGAATTCACCAATTTGCAAATAAAAAATTAATTTTGTAATAGTAAAATGAATAAAAAAATGAATAGTAAAAATGAATAGTACAAATGAATAGTAAATTTTTTTTACTATAAATAGCCAAGGGGGGAGGCTGAAAATTTACACAAAAGAATTGAGAAAATTTTTGAGAGAAGAGAGTTGGAAGAATTTCTAATTTCAAAGGGGATATTCTGGAAGTTTTCAGAGAGCGAGGAGATTAAGTCTGTAATAGAGGTAAGGGAAGCTAACCTTGAGTATCTCCTTTTGTATTATCTTGAGCCTTGAATATGCTATATTTTGCTTTTGTCTTATCTTAAATCTTGATTATGGAGTATTTTGTTTCTGTATGATTTTGAATTTAAATGAGAGTATGCTTTTGTGTTGATATCCAAGTGTGATAGTTGTAAAACGTGATATTGATTATGTTATGCCATTTGTATGTTATTAGTTGTTTATTTTTGTATTTTGGAAGGATTAGAAGTTGTCTAACTGGCTCTGCCAGATTCAACTTCTTGTTTCCCCAAACGTTTTATTTCTTTACTTATTTATTTTATTGCATTTGTGTGATTAATTTTTATTTCATCTAAATTTTCCACCAACTTATTATATTATTTTTGTTCATCAACTTTCTTCATCCTTAACTCTATAAATACCTACATTCTCTTCACTTCACACACACAATTTACATAATATCCATATCTTCTCTCTCAAAATCTCTTCATTCCATCCCGAAACTCTACTTCATTTCTCCCTCACATTTTACTATCTCTCTATACATAATAAATCCCGTACCCCATTTCTACCATAAAGTTATCTTCTTCATCTTCCATCTATCTTTCTCACAACTTATTACAAGTAGAGTTTTATTTCATCACACAAATCTTCAACAAGGTATACATTTTCTCTTCATTCTATTTATATATGCATTTTGATCATTTTTTTAGTTTATAAATTCATCGTGTTTTCTATTACAATTTTTCTTTATGCTTTTCACATTTCAACCCATCTATCCTTCTTAATAAAAAAATATAAAACTTTAAAAACATGTAATAATATAAATATCGGTATGAGTACTCGTGCGATCGTACGCATCAACCTAGTACTCATTACCCAAAATCTAAAATAAACAAAAAAAGCCGTGTGAGTGCTCGTGCGATCGTACGCATCAGCCTAGTGCTCATTACGCAAACAATAAGAAAAAAATGCCGTGTGAGTACTCGTGCGATCGTACGCATCAGCCTAGTGCTCATCATGCAAAAATCTAAATATTTTATAAAAATACCAAAAATATTTTAAAGGTTAAGCACATGTGTGATCGCACGCATCGTCTTTGTGCTGAAAACATTTTTTGTTTATTTTATAAAAATACCAAAAAAATACAAAATCTTTCAAAACCCAAAAACATCCACATTTTCAAACAACATACAATATGGCTAGCCAGAACTACGTGATCCTTGATTCTCCATCAAAAGTGGAGATACGTAGGAGCAAGGCAAGTCCTTGTCAGGTTCATTTTCCAAAAAAAATCAAAATCATTTCCAAACAAAATTCTCAAACAATTTTCAAATAAATTTTCAAGCAATTTTCTAAAAGAACTACGGAACCCTGATTTCTCATTCTTAATGAGAATACGTAGGAGCAAGGTCAATCCTTGTCGGGCTCAAAAAAACTAAAAAATACATGTTGTTTCTTTAGAATCTTATTTTAGGGGATAGTTAAACATTTTGAAAACCACATCATATTCGCATATTTAGTTAAAGGTATTGCCTTAGGGCAGGCGTTGTAGGGTGCTAATACCTTCCCTACACGTAACCGACTCCCGAACTTAGAATCTCATTTTCGCAGACCAGGTCTTATCATTTTATGGTTTTTCCGTAGTTTTCCAGAATAAACTATGGTGGCGACTCCAAAATCTTTTTTTTTCAAAAACAGTTTTTATTTTTCGGATCATCGTCCCGTCACGATTCCGGTTGCGACACACACCTTCTTTGCTAATGGATACAAATTTCATACCCATGCATGGAGTCAGGGCAAGAGGACAATAAATAGTGGGATTCGTGTTAAAGGGCTAACGGAAGGAGGTCAAGATGATTTCTATGGTGTCATTAAACACATCTATGAGTTGGAATACAATTCAACAACCACTGAAAAAAAAACTGTATTATTTTATTGTGACTGGTTTGATCCATCGAGAGTAGGTACAAGGGTGGATTCAAAGTATGGCATTGTGGATATTCAAATGGATAAAAGATATGTGTTGTTTGATCCTTTTATAATTGCACATAATGTACAACAAGTGTATTATGTACCATATCCTACATCACGCACGGACAAACGAGGTTGGTGTGTTGCGATAAAAACGAAGCCTAGAGGTCGCATTGATTCTAATGATGTAGAAGCCGATGCGCCATACCAAGTGGAGGAAATGTCACATGTTAATGACATCATTGAAGTTGAAGAAGTAGTCCGATTACAAGATGTAGAAGTTGGTCTTGAAGAAGTGGACCCTAACAATATTTCATCATTTTAAGGGCAAATAGATGAAGATACAACGGAATCAGAAGAATACAATGCAGAAGGACAGGGTGAAGATGACAATGAAGATGAATTTCATAGTTCTAGCACTGAATAGAGTTAGGGTGTGCTCCTCCTTATTTTTGTTGCATTTATAATGTTGTCCACAATCTTAAGACTTATCATCTTTTGTTAAACATTTACTAATAGAGTTTTATTGGAAAGCCAGAAACAATGAGACTTCATATGTTGTTGATGTGTTTGGTTTTGACTCGTGTTTTTGGTTTGTTTTTGGAGTACTTGTTACACATTTTTATCTCTGATTGTACTATTTCTAAATTTTCTTTTCTTATATTGTATAAAAATATATATTATGTTCAAGAATATGGCATCAGGTGCTTCTGGCCCTCCTAATCCACCTTCAAGAAATCCTGGTAAGGGGAAGGGGAAGAAATCTTATGTAGTGAAGTTGATGACACTTTTCAATAATGAAATTGGTTCAACCAGTCAGCCAACTACACCTACCTCTACCTCCACTGGTAGATCTGTTCCACCTCCATTAGTTGTTCCTGCCTTAACTCCCACTCCACATCAAGTTCCTACATTTACACCCACTCCATACCCAGTGCCTCCTCATGGAATGGCTTCACTCTCTCCCAATGTTGGTTATAATCCATCAACTCCCAGAAATATTGCACCATCACCTGGTATAGAGGACGCAAATCCACATTCCAGTTGGAAGAATGTTCCAATAGTCGTCCAATGATTACACCAGTTGGAGGAGGGTAAGAAAAAATTAACTCAATTAATATATAGACAATTCATTGTTGTATTACTCTAATGTTTGAGTTGAATTTGTGTTTAGGTTTTATCCTACAAAAACTGCATCGAAGGCAATCACAGCCACCATCAAGCAACAGTTTGATGAGCCATGGCTAACATGGGGCTCAATCCCTAAGTCAACCAGAGATGTCTTCTTCGAATGTTTTAAGGTACACACTTTTCAATCCCAATCCTGTTACACTAAGCAATTATTCTCTGTATGTGTAAATCAAACCTATTATTCATGTGTATAAAAGATAATAGAATATTGCAATCTTCCTGGAATAAAGTCAATAGTTGGTGTCCTGCATTTAATTTGTACTGCAACAACACCAGTTAGCTGAAATACAAAATAATCCAATGCATGCATGTTTCCAGCCCCTTGTTTGTTGTGTGATTCAACTCTTCTGCATTTAATTTATACTGTGAACTTATTTACGTATTCAAACCTATTATTTCTAATATAACAGAGAAAGGTTTCATGGAAGCCTGAAGATGAGGAAAAGGTAAAAAAGAATTATCACACCAAGGCGGACCCATGTAAGTTTGTACTAACTCTATCACATTATAAAATTTCGATTTTTAAACCTCATGTTTAATAATAATATTTATTCATTTAACAAGAACAATTTGTTGCAAAATTTTCTCAAATAAGATCTGAGACTCCATCTGTTGGTGTCTCAGCATCTTCTCCTCTAGACCCTGCGGAGGAGGAAAGATTGAGAAACCGATGTTGGTTAGAGGCTGCTGGTGGAAAATACAAGGGACGCGTATACGTCATTGGAAATGTCACTTCCCAAGATGATTGTGTTGATAGTTATATCCAACAGACACAAGCATCTTCTTCTACTCAACAACAAAATTCAGAAGAAATTGTTAACCTAAAATCGCAGTTACAACAATATGGTCAGCAGCTTCAAAAGTTTGAAGGCTTTATTGGCGTCCTCTTGCCATTCCTTTCGCCTTCAGCAGTCGTAGCTGCACAAGACTTTTTAAACCTTCAAAATTCTCAAGTTCAAAATGAAGTACCCAATGATGTCCAACCAGAACAGCAACCTCTAGAACATCAACCACCACACCAGCAACCACCAGATGAACAACTAGAAGATGGAAATGATTATATGCATTATGAGGCATTTTATAGAACTTATTTCCATTATTGTTGAACGTATTTAGAACCACAATCACAATCCATTTATGAACTTACCTAATGTTTATTCTTGCAGTTATATTGATGTAAACAATATTTATGTATTCATATACAATGTTTCCTTTATGGATTAAGTGTATCTGAAAAGCTTACTGGATTTATATGTCAATGTGCAATGTATAATGTCCAGATTTGCTTATATCAATTGTGAATGTTCATTATAATGTTCAGGTCTGCTTGTATATTGTGCATAGGAAACTGCCATATACAGGGTATATATTTAGCTCTTCTTAAACCATTATATACGGATATATCCGTATATAAGTTATATACGGATATATCCGTATATAACTTCTGTATATAATTTATATACGGATAAATCCGTATATAACTTATATATGGAAATTATATACGGATGTATCTGTATATAACGTATATACGGATATATCCGTATATAACTTTCGTATATATATTATATACGGATATATCTGTATATAAATTATATACGGATATAAATTATATATGGATATATCCGTATATAAATTATATACGGATATATCCGTATATAAACTTAGCTACGATATTATTATATACGGATTTTTGCCCGTATGTAATCCGTATATAACCAAGTATTATATACAATCTTATATATGGATTTTTGCTGTATGTAATTCACTTTTTTCTTGTAGTGTCAAGGGTTTCTAGGTTTGATTGAGAATCTACTTTGATTAAATTTAGGAACTTTCATACGATTAAACGGGATTTTGCTATCAATTAAGAATGTACTTTGATTGGTGGTAATAATTTCAACTATAACTAATTGAGAATTTACTTTGATTAATTAGCTTTTAATTTGAATGAGAATGCACTTTGGTTGAATTCATTGTGAATAATTTAGAAAGGTCTTGCATTTGATTGAGAATCTACTTTGGTTAACTACATGATCACCCTCAAATTAATTAAGAATGTACTTTAATTCATTTGAAACTTGAACAATAATCAATTGAACAATGATCTGTGGATAACCGATGATGAATCTATCTTGAAAAAGTAGCGGAATTAGCCTATTTCATCATAATTGTTTCTAAGTTTCCTCATTGTTCTTCATACATTCTTCTAACATTAATTCCATTAGCATAGTTTCTCACTTTCATTCTTGAGTATTGCATAACATTCATAGGATTCAAATATTAAAAAGCAATTCCGTATTCGTTGGGAGATGACTCAGGGTTACTTTAACCCTATCTACTTTCTTGACTACTGACTTGACAATACTGAAGTTGTCTTGAAAAGTGGTATTAATTTGATAGTTTCAACGACAGCGTATCAAACGCCCATCGACCAGCTTCTCAAGATCGACGCGCAGCTTCAGCAGTCCTAGCGCGTGTGAAAAATTAGCAAACATGCTTTCTTTCTCCTTATTAAATTAGCAAACTTGTTATCTTCTTTGAACTTTGTCAGTGCCCCCAGTTTTAGAATTTGAAACAGTGTTTTCGTAAAGTGGAGGTTTGAGAAGTCTCCGCCTAAAAGGAGATTAGGGAATTGGGGAATTGGGAGGATGAGTTCAGAGGTTGAATCTAATGGATTTGAAGGTTTTGATAGATAATAGGAAAGGGTTCTTCTTATAAACGCTTTCATTTCTTTCTTTTTGCTTCACTTCCACTTGTCATGTTTCTTCTTTTGACTCCTTTCCTGCAGCCTAGCTTCCTCTCTTTTCTCTCTTTTTCCAGATTTATTTTTGTACAGTAGCCTCCCCCTTTCAATTCCAGACTCTTTCTTCCTTTCATTGCTAAAGCACCGAAAAGGAACAAGAAAAGATAAAAGAACTATAGTAACAAAGTTTTTATTGCTATATTATTTTTATTTTCCAACGAGTCCTGCTCAACCCGCTCAATTTGAATTGAATGTGTTTGTCTCCTGTGTTCGTCTTTTCTCATGTGTGTTCAACTCATGTGTTCACTTATCAAATCCCTAATTCCCTTTCTTTAACCCTATTTACTTAAAAAATTTCTAATCCCAAGAAATTCTTAACTTTACTAGTTCAATTTTGTGCCACGTCAAAAACTATTAATTTAAATAAACAAATTCCATGTAATATAAATGTTTTACATCAGCAGATTAAGTGTGCACCACGTCATCATCTGTTAACGCCGTCTGTGAAAACTTAACGGACAGAGCTTAATTGGCTCAATTTTTCAAATATTTGGGCTTAATTGGCTCAATTTTTCAAATATATAGACCCAATTGAGACAGTTGAAAATACGATGACCCACTTGAGATTTCCCAACAAATATGAGGACGATTCGAGGGTTTAAACCTAAAAATATATATATTTGTTTACACAAACATTCAAAATCAAAATTATATATCTCTGCAATCAATTTAGTCAAATAGATTAACATTTTTTGTTTACTAATTTATTCAGTTCACTACTTAGCCAAATCAATACCATAACATTTCTTAAACAACAATTATAAAGCTAGCTAGTTTTACATGGATTAGACAGTCTTCAACAGTAGTTAAACATTTAGATTTAAAGAAAGTGTTGAATGGAAAATTTATTGAAACACAAAGGTAGAAAAACACACTTTGATTTTATACTGGTTCACTAAAACTATAAGTTAGTTTTTTAAAAAAAAAAACCTTTTAAGAAGTTTCACTAAAAATGACCACTCATGATTTACAAACTAACCAAAATGGTTAGACGAGTTTCACCACTCCTGGTATCAATACTAGACCAATTGTCTACAATGTTTAACTCCACTAAGTTAAACTTTACAAGTTTTTTAATTCACTTATGAATATAAAACAACAAAGTGATTTGAAATCTTACAAGATAGAAGATAATTCTCTAAGAGAGGACAAAATGAATACAATGAACTTCTGAATACTTTTAAAAAAATCTTCTTAAAGATAAGACTAAAGAGATTAGAAAAAGACCAAAGAGTGTAGCAATATTCTTTATCGATAACAAAAGTTTTTCTCTTCTCTTCATGCAAAATCCTTTACGTAGAATTCTTCAAAAAAGATCTATTACTCAGAGACTTTGACTTTCTTCAAGGGATGTAGCCTTTAAGATAGAATTAGAAACTATGTTGTGTCCTAGTAAAGCAACTGTGTTGAGCGTACAAAAAGAGCACGCTAAAGCATGTAAGAGACATTCCTTGAATATCTTCCTATCTCTTAACATCGTTCTAATTCTAAGCACAACATAACAGACAAAGGAGTACTTTGTGTTTTATAAAATTGCTGACAAAATCACGAACAAAGAAGTTTCGAGGCGTGTAGATCATTGTCCTTAAGGACTTATTCGTAGTGTATTGCGGAAGTCTCTCAAGAAAACAAAAACTTATTAGAAAATTTTGAAGATCTCAGAACTAGCAAGGAACTCTAAAGAAAGTAAAACAAATAAACCCCGGATATAAAGAAGATAAGAAAAGAAAGGAAGAAAAAACTTATACGAGAGCTTGAGGAATAAAGTTTCCTTTTGAAAGGAGAATAGAAAGATTGATTTGGTGTGTTTTTTGGAATGCAGGAAATGCTCTATTTATAGAGCATAAACTTGGTCAAACTCGTTATCACGGTTATGAATAATAAATTTTGACTGTTGGCACTTATGAACTTTAATAAGAGAAAAAAAAATTTGCACTTATGAATGTCAATGTGAAAATAAAAATTGTTGGCTACCATTTAAAACTAATGTTTCTTTTGCAATTATTATTATTTTATAATATTTTTTTAGAAAAGAAAAGGAGAAGGATGAAACTAAGAGGAAGGCAAATGAGAGAAAATGTTGTGTATTTAGGAATGAAGGAAATGTTTTATTTATAGAGCAGAAACTTAGTCAAAATCGTTGCCACAACAATGAATAACAAAAGCTGACTGTTGGCACTTATGAACTTTAATGAGAGAAAACCAATTGTGATTATGAACGTTAATGAGAAAATAAAAACTATTGGCCAAAATTTAAAACTAATGCTTCTTTTGAAATTATTATTATTTTATAACACTTTGAATGTACATGCATTAAAAAGTTAGACAACCTAAGCGTTTAAGGATGACACTAGTACTAATGTTTAGCGTTTTAGAAAATAACGTTTAGTGAGGTTATATATATCCTAGATGGTCTAACTTTCTTTTAGACGCTTTTGTGAGTAGACGTTTTGTTGTGAATTCTATAGTGTTTAGTGCTTATCAGGCATGCTTTAGGCACTTGAAAGAGTAGCATTTATTGCTTCTAACATGTTGACAATTAAGCAATATTTCATTTTAGACGTTATATTAAACTTCAAAAACAAATTCTCAGACGATCTTGTCTTAACAGTGTTAAATTTGACCTGTCGCAAAGCTTGGGAAGAAGAGGACTATGCAATGGAGAAAATGAAAATGCCTACTCTAGGGCACAATCTAATTGTTCAAAATCTTATCAAAACCTATAAATGGACTTAACTAAAGACATGGTAATTGATTTTACATGAGTGAAAAGTGTAGCCAATGGTCGCTTTTTCATTTTCATGATAGGAATGGGTGATAGGTCAGCTTTATGATTCACAATCACACAAGACTAAGAAAAAGGTATAGTACAAAAATATGATTGCATTCTTAATATTAGTCTATTAATGAACACTATGACACAATGCCACAAACAATGTTATGCTTTATTAACATTTTCAGAAGTTCTAAACAGAAGGAAGAACAGGTTCTAAATCAGACATATTATCATGTGTGCATAACTCTATAATAAATGAAAATGAAGTGGAATCAGAATTAAAGGTTGATAAGCAAATGAGGAGTACCAGTAGGGATGGCAATGGGTCGAATCGGGCACGGATAGTGCCTACCCGCAACCCGACCCATCGAATAAAACTGTACCAACTATCCGACCTACTACTCGCGCGAGTACCCCTTTAGAAAATACTCGCAGATATTTTAAAATTTGCAGGTACCCGCAAGTACTCACAAAAAAAATATTTTATACATTTTTAAAATAAAATTTAAATAAAATTACAAAAAAAAAATATAATATAATATAAATTGAATTAAATATAAATTAAAATTTAATTTTAATTAAATTTAACCTAATAAAATATTATTTTTTTTATTTTTAATTAAATTTAATTAAAAATATATAAATTAATTTTATTTTTATTTTTTGCGGGTAACGGGTACCCGCGGGTTGAGCAGTATATTATCCCCACCCAACCCATTTAGAAGCAGGTATTAAAATACTCACTACCTGTTACCCGTTACTCGCGGGTAGTAAATATCTGCGGATAGTAACTATCCGTCGCGTATTTTACTTGCGGATACCCGTGCCCGCGGATTTTTTTGTCATCCCTAAATACCAGACATGTGCACATGATCCTTAAGAGACCTAGAAGAAGCACATGTGTGAAGTTTCCTAGCTCAAAAATGTGTGGGTTTAGGTGTTGACAAAGACGGTACAAATATTCTGTTAGAGGAAAATGAAAAAGGGAAGAAAAGGAGACGATTACTCTTCTCTCTAGGAACATTCTTCTCTGTGAAAACTATCTTTCAGTGTTTGCAATACTTTTTTAATGTATGGTCATCACTATTCATATATCATGGAGGAATAGTAGAACCTTGGCCATTAATAATATCATTGATTGACGACTCATTATGTTGCTTTGTTACTTAATACATGCTTTGTTTCTTTTGTCTATAAGATTTGGTGCTCTTGTGTACACATGTGGCTTACAATACGCGTCTCAAACACCTAGAAAATGACGTAAAAAAGATTTTGGAGTTGATAGAATCTCGCAATGCTAACTACAACTTACATTTTCACACTCTCGAAATGAGTATAAATGAATTGGTTAAAAACATCATTGATACATCATTAGGTTCGACCATGAAGACACCTCTGTTTTAAGAGGTAGTTCCATGGTATCAAATGATGTCTCAAACTAATCCCTTGGTGTCATGGTTTGGCTTTACCAAAACTCTTGAGCTTGAGTTCGGCCATTCACCGTATTAATGTCCTAGGTCTGAGTTTTTAAGTTGATGAAAAGTGAGTTCATTCAGGATTATTATGCCCAGTTTAATGCTTTAGCTAATCGAGTACAAGATGTTACCACAGAGGCTTTGCCTGATTGCTTTATCGGGGCTTAAAACCCAAAATTCGTCGAGATGTTGTGGCCCAAAGTCCCACTACATTAATGAGATCAACGTCATTAGCGAAGTTGTATCAAGAAAAATATCGTACAAATCTAAACTATACAGTCCTTTGTCTACTTCTAAAATACACACCACCATTACATGCCCTCCTTTATCCCAAACAGTGAAGTCCACAAGCCTTCCTCCACTCCTTTCGACACCAACACATTCGACCTTCAAACCAATCAACATGAAGAAATTGTCACAAGTTAAGGTTCAACTCCGTAGGAAGAAGGGATTGTGTTTTACTTGTGATGAGAAACATTCACCTGCTTATAAATGCCTTAATATCCAATACTTATGTTTGCGAATTGTTGGAGATGGGAATATAAGTCTTGAACCTAAGCAACTAGACCATAATAAATAGTTGGATAGAATAAACACTCTTGAGCACCATTTGTCTTTTAATGCTTTAAAATTATTTTCTGGTGTGAGCACGATGAGATTTAAAAGATTTATCAATGATATGATTATACAAATGATAGACAAACAATAACGGTAGTGTTAATTGTTCAAAGGAAAATACTTTTACAAATGAAAATTTTCTAGCTTAAAGTCCAAAAAATAATGTATACTCAAATTAATGTACACTTAAATTGTCTAACTAAAATGAACAAACTCTTATTCAAGCATGTGAGAACAGGAAAAAAAAACATTTCGCATTTTCAAATTCTGCACAATAGCTCTCACAACATACAAAGAAAAACAATACAAAAAGTAAATATTTCTCATCCAAATCCAATATACCCAAATTCAAAATCAAACACAAAAACTATTAGTGAAAAGGGCAAAAAAGAGAAAACACGGAGTGGAAGGGTAAAAGAGAGAAAGCACACTTTAGATCAGGATTAAAGTCTAATCCTACGTAGCAAGAGAGAGAAATGCAATGTTCAGAGTTTTCTAGAGAGAGGGATTCGAGAGAATGAAGAAGCACTGCTAGGGTTTACACACTCACAAGCACGAGATGAAGATGATGATCAGAGAAGAGAAAAACAGAAAGAATGCACATAAAGGTACTGAGTAAAAGTATTTGTATATTCTGATTTTTCTGCTTTTATAGTAGTTGAAATACACTGAATTTGTTTTCTGTTTTTGTTTATTCTAACACTCCTCCTAAACAAAAACCTTTAATCGAACAAAACACGATTTCTCTGAAGAAAAAAACTCTTTTCACCGATTGAATCGGTGAAGTTTCTTCTCCTACGATTCTGAGCCTTTTAGACCGATTTTAATCGGTACAAACACTTCCTTTTTAGCATACTAGCACTTTTCACCATTAAAATCAGAGAAAGCTCTTCCTAGGTTGATCTCCCCCTCTCCGGCAGAAACACTAGGTTCTCACCCTCCTTCTGGTGCAATCTTTACTGATCTCAGCTCGCACCATTCCAATCTGCTTTCTGAGTGACCGAAAGCGTTCACCTTTGAGCGCTTTGGTATATCTGCTAGTTGGTCTTCGAATCTACAATGTACAACCTCCAGTCTCCCACTACTGACCTGCTCTCTGATGTAGTGAAACCGGGTCTCAATGTGTTTGCTCCTACCGTGAGATGCAGGATGCTTAGCAAGATCTATGGCTGACTTGTTGTCAACAAGTAGCCTCACTCTCCCAGTTAGCTCAACTTTTAACCCTTCTAATAGGAATCCCAGCCAAGTTGCTTGACAAGTAGCTTCATAGGCAGCTATGTATTCTGCCTCACACGATGACAAGGCAACCACTGGTTCCTTTCTTAAACTCCAAGAAATTGGAGTTCCTCCCATGAAAAAGATATACCCAGCCGTGCTTTTTCTGTTTGCCTTATCACCACACCAGTCTGCATCTGAGTACGAAGTGATTTGCACTTCTTCTCCAGCCTCTCCTCTTCTCAGTAGTATCCATAGGAGCGAGTGCCCTGCAAGTATCTTAGAATGCGTTTGACAGCATTCAAATGTGACATTCTGGGGCATTCCATGTACCTACTCACCACTCCAACACTGTAACTCAAATCAGGTCTTGTGTTACAGAGGTATCTCAAACTCCCAACAATACTTCTGTAAGCTGTTAGATCTACAACTTCTTCATCTGGCTCTTTCTCAAGTCTTAGTCCCACTTCAACTGGGGTATTAGCAGCATTACAATCCACCATTTCAAACTTCTTTAGCAAATCTAGAACATATCTGGACTGGTGCATCACAATTCCATTTTCAGTCTCAGTAAATTCTATGCCAAGGAAATAGGTGATTTTCCCAAGTCACTTATTTCAAATTCACTCAACATTTGAAATTTGAATCCTGAAATCAGTTCCTCACAGCTCCCAGTAACTAATAGGTCATCAACATATAGACATACTATTAGCTTTTCTGGTCTGTCATTGTTTTGGCAGCACTTCACATACAACCCGTGTTCTGAAACACACTTCTTAAAGCCAATGCTGCTCATGAACCCATCAATTCTCTGGTTCCAAGCTCTTGGAGCCTGTTTAAGCCCATAAAGAGCCTTTCTCAGCTTTTACACCTTGTCCTACTGCTCTTTAACCTCAAATCCCAGTGGTTGTACAACATATACTTCCTCTTCCAGTCTTCCATTTAGGAAGGCTGACTTCACATCCAACTAATGTAATGACCAGTGGCATTTAGTAGCTTGTGACACCACCAACCTGATTGTCTCTACCCTGGCTACAGGAGCAAACACCTCTCCATAATCAACTCCAGCTTTTTTGTAGAAAACCCTTAGCAACCAGCCTTGCCTTATGTCTTACAACCACACCTTGTGGGTTTATCTTTGACTTATAAACCCACTTTAATGCTATGGGCCTCTTGTTAGAGGGCAAATCAACCAACTCCCAGGTTTGATTCCTCTCCATAGAGTTAATCTCTTCCTGCATTGCCTTATACCACCTTTCATCTTTCACAGCTTCATCAAATTCAACTGGTTCAGCCTCTGCTATTAAGGCAAAGTGAACAAAGTTGCCTTCTAATGTGAGTGTTGCCTCATAGGATAAGTCATAGTCTCTTAGATGTGCTGGTAGTTGTGTAACTCTTGATGACCTTCTACTGTTGTCATCCCTTCTGTCCTTCTCTATCCCCTCTCCAGCAGTAGCATCTTCCAAATTAATGGTTGATGAATCATGCTCACCTGTTTCCCATTGCCATACTCCAGCCTCATCCACCACAACATCTCTGCTGGTGCAAACTGTTCCTGCTATAGGATCATACAATTTGTAACCTTCAGTGGCATTGTAACCTACCAAAATCAGTGACACTCCCTTGTCATCCAGTTTCTTTCTCAACTGGTCAGGTACATGCTTATAGCATATAGAACCAAAAATTTTCAGATGCTTAACATCTGGCTTCACCCCTGTCCATGCTTCCTCAGGTGCCAACCCATTCAATCTCTTTGTTGGAGACAGATTCAGAACATATGTGGCTGTCAACACAGCCTCACCCCACAGGAAATTAGGCAGCCCTTTACTCTTCAGCATGCATCTAACCATATTTAATATGGTTTTGTTCTTCCTCTCTACTGCCCCATTATGCTGTGGTGTATAAAGAGGGGTGACTTCATGCACTATCCATTCCTTTTCTCACAACTCTTTAAACTCAGTGGAAGTATATTCTCCTCCTCCATCTGTCCGTAACACTTTAATCTTCCTCTCACACTTTCTCTCCACAAGACATTTAAATTTTTCAAATGTCTGCAGCACCTCCCCTTTTCTCTTGATCAGGTAGACCCAACATCTCCTGGTCCAGTCATCAATAAACAGTAGAAAATACCTGTTGCCCCTAGGTGTTTCTACTTGTATTGGGCCACACACATCTGAATACACCACCCCGAATTTTTCTGTTGACTTCTGGGGTAAGATCTTCTGAAAACTGCCCCTGGTCTGCTTGCATTGGACACACTACTTGCACACTGTTTCTGGAATTTTCACCTTAGGTAAACCACTCACCATATTTTTTGACTTAGCAGTGATAAATCCCTGAAATTTAGGTGTCCAAATCTGAGATGCCACAACCATTCCTCTTTATTCTCTGTTGCAGTGAAACATTGATGTTTTACTGCACTCATTACCACCCTAAAAGTCCTGTTTTGTGACAGCTGAGCCTTCACAATCATCTTCTTATGTTGATTGAAAATGCTGAGACAATTATTCTCCATTTTCATCACATATCCCTTCTGTAACAGTTGCCCCAAGCTTAGCAGATTCGTTTTCAGTCCTGGTACATACAGTACCTCTTCAATTATCACTTCTTTGCCCTCTGCATCTCTCAAAACAACTCTCCCAGACCCTTCTGCAGTCAAACTTCTGTCATCTGCAAACCTGATCTTCCCTTGTACAGCTCCTTGCATCCTCACAAACCCGTCCTTCCTCCCTGTCATATGGGTGGAACAGCCAGAATCCAAATACCATGTTGTGCTCTATGGCTGTTCCTCTCCAATGTTGGCCATCAACATCACAGCCTCTGAATATGACTCGTCCTCCTGGGCCAGATTAGCCCTCTTTTTGGGTTTGTTTTTAGCACCTTCCCCTTTCCAGCATTCTTTTGCATAATGCCCAAGTTTTTGACAATTATAGCATTTCACTTTCTTTTTGTCAAACTTCCAATATCCTCCAGCTTTCCGGTTTTTCACTGTCACAGATTCACTGGAATCTTCCCCTTGTTGTTCCTGTGAATCTTTACCTTTCTTGCTGCCCTTACTTCATTTCTTGAACCCCTTTTTCCCTTTAAACTGAGATCTGGCCTGTAGGGCCTGTTGTTGGCACTGCTTGCGCTCATTGATGCGATACTCATGAGCTTCTAATGAGTGCAGCAGCTCCTCAATCTCCATAGACTCCAGATTTCGGGCTTCTTCAATAGCCACTACCACATGATCAAATCTGGGGGTTAGAGTTCTTAGGATTTTGTCAACAATGTACTCATCTGAAATTGCATCCTTGCATGCTCTCATCTTATTCACCAATTTTGCGCTTTATCAAAGTATTCTGCCACGGTTTCACCCTCATCCATGATCAGAATCTCAAACTGCCTCCTCAGTGCCTGTAATTTCACTTTCTTGTTTTTGTCTCCATCACCATACATCTTCACTAGAATGTCCCACACTTCCTTAGCAGTAGCAACCTTAGAGATCTTGTTAAAGATCTTTGGGCTGACACATTGATACAGCAAAAACCTGGCCTTGCTGTCCAGTTTCACCTGCAATTTGTAACTTCTTTTCTCCTCTTCAGTGGCTCTTGCACCCAATTCAGGTAGCCCATCTTCTATCACTTCTGACACATCTTGGAAACCAAAGATGGCTTGCATCTTGATGCGCCAGTCATTAAATAACTTCCCATCAAATGTAGGCAACGGCCCCTATATTCCTCCAATACCTGCCATCACTTTCTTGCTAGCTTCTTGCAATTTCTTTGATTTACCCACACCCAAAGAAACCTTCTTTCTCCACTTCCGAATACACACAATTCCAGTCACAAATCACACACCCACTGTACACGCCAGGAACCACAAGCACCTATGCTCTTGATACCATATTAGTGAAAAGGGCAAAAAAGAGAAAACACAGAGTGGAAGGGTAAAAAAGAGAAAGCACACTTTAGATCAGGATTAAAGTCTAATCCTACGCAGCAAGAGAGAGAAATGCAATGTTCAGAGTTTTCTAGAGAGAGGGATTCGAGAGAATGAAGAAGCACTGCTAGGGTTTACACACTCACAAGCACGAGATGAAGATGATGATCAGAGAAAAGAAAAACAGAAAGAATGCACATACAAGGTACTGAGTAAAAGTAGTTGTATATTTTGATTTTTCTGCTTTTATAGTAATTGAAATACACTGAATATGTTTTCTGTTTTTGTTTATTCTAACAAAAACACATTTAAATTTTAAAAAACACCAAAACAGATACCATCTTCTCTTTTTAAAAACCAAACATAGAATCCCAACAATCTAAACTGTCAAAAATCGATTAAAAGAAAACCCAAATAAAATAACATATGTGTGGATTATAACTGTTAATGAAAGAGACGACGACAACAACATGAATGAAAGATATTAGTTTGGATAAAGGAGATAATTGTGTGAACAAAATGAGTTACATGAAAGAAATGAGGGTAGATGAGAAAATCTCAGTAAATTAGATTAGTATGAAAAATTTATATAAAAAGTGAAAGAAAAAAAATTATGAAAGAGAAAATTTGTTATCTAAATTTTTAGATTAAAAATAATTTACGATTCATATTATATATAAATTAGTATGAGCTTACAACTTACACTAATATAAATAAATATTGAAAATATATGATATTAAAGTTGACTTAATATGTACTAGTTTAATTAAATAAAAAAATAAATTGATATTAACTTAAATAAATATTAAAATTAAATAACATGTTTAATCTTATATATTTTTAATATTGGTTTTAATTAGAATCATTTAGTGATTAGAAAAGTTAAATCTAGTTATAATCACAAAGGTGGTTAAATCAATTCTATTAACATTAGTTAAACATATTAATCTCACACTAACATAAATATTTAGTTATTAAAAAAATAAAAATTAGCTTCACTTAGAATCGACTAAATTGGTTTTATTAATTGTTCAATAATTTGCAAATAATTTTACGTTTCTTTTACTTTATTTTTTGAATTAACATTTTTGTTTTGTTATGTTGAGATAGCAAAGTCTGGTAATATCACAATTTAGTTATTTGATGGATATTTCTTCTAGCAACCCATTTTTTCTTCTTGCATCCCCTAAAATCATATATTCCCATTTTATCCTTATAAATTTGTAATAAAACATGACCTTCTTTGTTGAATTACTGTTTCTTCACATTCTTCCAGTAGGGGTAGGGGTAGGGGTAGGGGTGGGTGTGTGGCGTTTGAGAGTTTTAAGTAGATTATGGATTGTGCATTTCAGAACGTGTTACCATATCTGAAAACATGTTTAAGATTAAATATTTTCAAACAACTTTGTAAATATATATTCTGGATTTAACAATTCTTAAATATAATTCCAAATCCAGTGAGATATAGTCGAAATAAAGATATTTTTTGGAATATATATATATATATATACAGATCCGTTAACATATTCCGGAATGCTTAATTGAGAAAAAATTATTATAGTGTTTGATCAATCGAATGAGACTATTCAATGGTGTCTTGCTATTAAAGAAACATATTCGGAGTTAATTTACGTAAACATTAAAGATAAAAAGAAAATAACAGAAGAAAAGTAAGTTTTATATATCCATGTATTTTATTCAGTTGATACATAGTGAAAAGTTGTGTATCCAGTGACAGCATTTAAGTAACATAAAGCCAAAACTTTTAGTTGGTTTCAGTTATATCCAACAGCACCATCATTAATCAAAGCAGAGACGTGTAAAGTGTATTTGATTGATAAAGAAACATGAAGTGGATTTAGCAGAAGATGAATTTGGTGGTTTGATTTTGAGGGTCCATCTGCAACACAACTGACCTAAAACCTTATCTGTCATACTATGAATGTGTTAGGTCGTTTGCATACAAAGCCTTGTCTCCACCTTTTACCTCTTATACAAGAACACTTTATTGGATTCTTAATTTTTCATTTAATTCAATTCAGTTTAATTAAGATATTCTTGAACAATTCTAATCGTGATGTTATCAAATCCATCAACATCACCAACTACTCAAAATGACTTCAAGGTTTACAAACATATCTTTTAGTTAGCATCTTTTGGGGTTTATATTGCTAAGCTTATTAAGCTTTTTAAAATTTCTAATGCTATGAGAGACACAAGGATGAAGGAAGACGAGGATGTTTAGTAAGAGAAGAACTCAATATCCATGACAATTTGTTTTTCACAGTTTTGAAATCACCAGCAGGTTTATACTTGTTAACAGCTAAAAAAAAGAAATTATATATTGACTGTTTGAAAAAATATATATTTTAATTGTCCTTTTACGTTGAAGTAATTTCCAAAGTGAATCACTTTTAAATATGAAAAGATCAAATTGGATATTTTAAATGAAAGTAGATTAAATTGATTACAAACACTAAATTAAAAGACTACAAGTAAAAATCCAGACATAAATATATCACATTCTTAATTATTTCTAAAAAAAAAGTTGATATAAATCTTAAAAATTTTCAGTTCTCCATTAATAAATTTCATGATTCTACAAATTTTAATAAATTTTATCTGATAGATGATGCGTCAGATAAAAAAAGAAAATACTTCGTTTGTAATTCATGTTAGAAATATTACTTCTAGACAAAATAAGTTAGCCTCCAACCAGCATTTTTTATTATAGTTCATATACTCGGTTTAAATATAAAGAAATGCTAACCAAATTTATAACTTTATGTCTTTAATGTTATTATTTCAAAAAAATATTCTTATATTTGAATTTAATTATAATTCTCAATAAATATGACTAAGAACAATTAAGGAAATGTATTTCATTTAATTATAATATAGATATAAATAAACTTAGTTAATATTTTTAACAAGTAAAAAATCAGATATTTTCATTTTAGTCAAGTATACAAGGGATCGTTAAGTAAAAATAATATCACATCAAAAAGACATAAAACTAGGTTTTAATTTTAACTGGTTAATAATTATATACAGAAACCTAGTACTATTCCCTAAAGTCATAAAGTGCAACCATATGTCTTCCTTCAAAATAACGATATAGATTATACAGCATAAAAAGTAATTTTAATTAGTTGTTTCCAAAACCTAGTGAATTTGATGAATAACAGGTACTTTTAGGTTTCTACTTGAATCTCCAATTCTTGCAAACAAAAAAGATATATAAGTCTTCTTTTTCTTCATTAAAGATTTATATATAACTCGTTCAACAATAACATCAACAAAAATATGTTCAGTAGTAACAAGAAGTTTCTAATATTAAAGTACAAAACAATAAGATTGAGGACTTCAGCACTGATGAATTTAGTGTTTGAAAAAATCATTCTGGTTGAAATTCACCTATGTTCTGCGAGTAGATTTTGTGATATTATATCTCAATACTAGAGAAAACATATCCTTCATTGATTTTCATAACAGTTATGCACTTTAGAGATGCTTATAATTAACTAAGGTACACATCAAACAAGAGGAACTTTGAACTTGTGACTTTTCCATCTTTTGAACTAGATCCTACTCTGTGGACAACCTTAACTGCAGCAAAGCCATTGGCATCATAGTACTTCCCAGTGCCTCCAATAACAGCAACATGTGACTCAAACACATCACTCTTGTGCACTCCAAAGAGTCTCAGTCCATCCTCATATCCACCCTTCAAGAAACTTGCTGTGATAGCCACCATGTGGCTACTTCCATCCTCAGAGCTAACAACATACACTCCTTCTGCTTTTCCAGCATTTTGCAGTTCATTTCCATCACTTTCAACCAGTTCCTCATCTATTGATGTTACTGATCCATACTCCAGCTCTTGAAGTGTTGCTCTGGTGGGAAAAGAGAAGCCAATAGCAGACAGATCTAGGGTTTGAGAAGGTGCATTATTCACTGGAATTTTTGGAGTGGATTGGGGTATTTTATCACTCACATTAGTACTTGTTGGTTTCTCTGAATATTGTGTGCTACTACCATTCAGCACATCCCTCATTAAAAATGTTATCTTTTGATGGCCATGGTTATGGTTAGAGGATGGAATATTAGCGAGAGTTCTTCTTGCTGAAGAAAACTCACTCATGAACAAAAGTAACATGAATATCAACACAAGAGAAGGAATTAGTCTACCCATTGTTGCATAGCTTTCTTTTCACAATACTTTGCATTTTCATGCTTGATTCACATATATATATATATATATATATATATATATATATATATATATATATATATATATATATATATATATATATATATATATATATATATATATATATATATATATAAGGCTTCAACTGAGTGTGGTAGTTAGAATAACTCATAAGTAGCCTTAATCGTTTGACTTAGAACAAGCAAAATTAGACAGTGGATTAAACTCATCAGACATTTAATTTTTCACTTGTAATTGTAGAATTTTGATTCTCTACTGAATTTTTAATTCAATCTCTTGTGAATATATTTATGGAAATTGATTTTGACGATTTAAAATATATTTTAAAAAATAATTCATCAATATGAGTATATTAATAGTGTTGCCATAAATTTGATCATTGAGTGACAGATTCTACATACTAAGCATTAGGTCGTTTCATGAAAATCTCTCTCAGTGTGACGTTTCATCGTTTGTCACTTGCCATGTCGTGGACCAACTCCCCATGTTGTTGTCTCTCATTTCTGAATGCTGAAAACTTCAATTGGAGTGGTTCCTCTAATAAAAAAACTTTTAAAAAATTTATACAAATAGACAAAAAAAAAATATGTGCATAATTATAAATTTTGGATTTATTTAACAAGTTGAACTATATTTATCGAATTTCACAAATACCAATTATTCCCCACTTCTCACTCCAGGGTTTAAATTTTTCTTTAATAAACTTTTTCTATTTCTAATTAATTATTTCAAATAAAAGAAATATATAAGTTATAATGTTAATAAAAAAATATTATCACCTCAATATAAACTAGATAAAAAGTTGTTCTATCTTATACCTTTATCTTTATCCGAGACACACAATCTAAACAATGAAAAGTTGTCTTGTTACTACACAAAAATGACATTTATCTTCAATTCATAGTAAATCTTCTCAATGAATTTTGCGAGTGGTACAAAAAGTAAGTATCTCGTGAATCTCCTCAATTTCGTCATTGTAAATCGACAAAAGAAAACAGCTCATCATTTTATTTCATCGTTCGAAAACACATATGAACAATAAAATGTGTTTAAGTGAAGACAGGTTTTAAAGATAAAAAGAAAATAAGAGAAGAAAAATAACGGTTATATTATAGGGAAAAGTTGTGTATGAGTGAGTGCATTTAAGTTACATAAAGCCAAAGGTTTTTGGTGGTTTTAGTTATATCCAACAGCACCATCGTGAAATCAAAGCAGAGACGTGTAAAGTGCATATATGATTGATGAAGAAAAATATTTTTTTCAAATGGGCAGATATGTGATATCATCTCTCTAGATTAAAAAGCTAAGGAGTGGGTTAGATTCGCTTTTGCAGAACATGAATTTGGTTGTTTGATTTTGAGGGTCCACCTGCTTCAACACAACTGACATAAAGCATCATCCATCATAGTATCCATGTGTTATCATCTTTCTTTTTTTCGACAGACTATTTTATTAGGAGAATTCAATTTACAATTCTATCTTTCAAATTTACTAAATCAATTTTATAACTTGTTGCTATTTCCCTTCAATGCATATTTGCATGAAGCTGCAGACCCATCAACTTAATGCCATACAGGCCAGAAATATTGGAAATAAAATAAACATAAAATTTTATTGTATAATCTAGAGGAATTGTTATAGTTAACCAAATTCTGAGTCTAAACTTTACTTTGATAGAAATAAAAAAGTAAAATAATATATAAAAATGAAAATTTATTAATTTATTGACTAATTCATTGTTTTAAAGTTTTTGAATATAAAAAATAACGTTAATATAGATTAGATTTAGGTCTTATTAATATTAATGTTGTATCGAAATATATATAAAGTAATAAGATTTAGGACTTTGCCAAAAATAATGAGGAGGAATATGAAACTACAATATACGAAGGTAATATGCTCTGTTTTTGTCAATTGTATGACGAGAATGGAGAACATTTCGTGTTTTCTTAATTATCGTTTCTCAAAAGTTGTTTTGGATATTCAATAAATCATAGAAGATGACAGTAAAATATATTTTATGCAACATCGTCATACCCACGAGACACAAAAGCTACCCCACTTAGTAAAAGAGTTATGAACACATGACGAATTTTGTGGGTTGTTATTATGGGCGGGGTTAACAACTATAACATATTTCATTTTTAATATAATAAAAATACAAAATCATAATTTTAATAAAAAAATTTAATTTCACTAATTTTGTTTGTACTGTAGTAATGATTAAGGCAATTGAATACATATTTGTTCTTCAGTTACGTTTTTATTAAATAAAAAACATTAATGCACAATCTACTTTAAAGGGACCACGCAGAATTTTAAATTTATTAAAATAAAAAGGGAAAGTTCCTTCAAGGTTAGGTTAATTACATATTAGTATTATTTTTCAATAAACACAAAGGACAATTATTAAAGACCAAATAATATTCAATTAACTTAATCATTGAAATTCAAACAAAATTAACGTACTTAAATTGTGTTTTAAGATTGTTATTTTTTGGATTTACTAAAAGTAAAATACGACAATATTTGTTGTAGTGACTCAATCTATTTACCCTATTAGAGGAGAGACCCCAAATAATAAAAAAACCTTTGAACTCGTCACCTTTTCTTTTCTTGAACTAGGTCCTACTTTGTCAACAATCTTAATTACAACATAGCCATTAGCACCAAGTATTTCCCAATGCCTTCAATAACTACAACAAGGAACTCAAACACATTAATCATGTTCAATAAAAAAAAAAATTAAAGGATTGAGTAGGTGCATTAAGTGGAAGTCTTAGAGATGAATGGAGTATTTGACCATTGACCTTAGTAATGGTTGGTTTATTTGAATATTGTGTACTACTACCATTGAACATACCAATCATTAGAAATGTTATCTTTTAATAGTACTGGTGAAAATTTTACTTTAATATAAAGTAAATGTGATGCAAGAAATAATTCATTTTACGTATGTTCAACCGTAGACATAAAGAGTGGACATTTTTATATCAATGTAGTGAGGAACTGGTGCAAGTGCTACATTTTTCATGTTAGATAATTTTGATTGTGTAAAAATCACCTTTATCATATCATTATTATTTAGGTGTTCTCAAGTACAAAAAAATGATGGTTTAACCACTAGAGAGATTTAGAAATCAACCAAGAGCCGATGGTAGCACAATCATCATGGTATTCTCCCTAACATTGTGTTCTTTTACATGAATTTAATATTCAAAGAATATAAAGCGCGAAATTTGCAATCTTATTTATGTTTGTTTGGACATATTTAAGGGTAATAGGGTGAGCAAATTTAGGAGTTTGGAGCCATTATATAATTTCGGGTATTTGAAAAGATTTAAGAATGAAATAAGTCATAAATAAATTCCCCTTTTTGCAAAATATATCACATGGTCCAATATTGTTATTTTCACAAAGTTATTATATTTCTTTGAAGTAGTTTGAGGTGCTCGAGATTCCTCGTGAGATTTAAGTGTTCCTTCTTATACTTCACTTGTTTCAACCTGTACTTTCTATTCCTCACTTGTTTCGACCTCTACATCCCAATTGATAGTTATACCCTTCATTTAATAAAATCTAAAAAGTGTAATGATGATTTAATGATTTTTCAAACACCAACAATCCTTATTTATGTATTATTGTAATGTAACTCTTGGATGCACTCATCTCATTTCTTCCCTCTTAAGTTTGTGCGTGTACTTTAAATCTCATTTTTTTGTTAATTTTTTGTTATTAAATTATTTTGTTATTTTGTATTTATTATATACATTTTTAAGTGTTAATTATTTTAACTTTTAATTTAATTTCTAAAATGTTTATATTTATATAATGTTATATGTTGTCAGAACCAGTAAAATCAAAAGTCAGAAACCAGTAAAATCCACGCACGTATTGTTTAGTGGAATTCACGTGTCAAGAGGGGGACTCGACACTCAGATGACGGACGCCAGGTGTCAAGCGAAGAGATCCGAAAAATCAGTTAGTGAAAAACATGTGTCGACGGAAGGAGGGACGTTCGTTTTGACGTGTAATGCAAAACTTGGATTTTCAGAAAATCTACTTCACTCTCTACATGCACCCTCTTTTCAGATTTCTGAAGAATCTCATTCTCTCCTCCTTCTCTCTACATCTTCTTCATCTTCTCTCTGAGAAAACACTCACTTTCTCTCCTCCGATCACTATTCCGGCACCGTAGGATCACTTCCGGAGTCCCAAGCTTTAGTTTGATCCGATTGGTTTCAAATTCTGAACGGGTAAGTTTTTTCTTGTCTTTAACCGTTCGTTCTTGTAAACATGCAAACCAAGTTCTGGTTGCATGAGCCCTTAGTTTCATTCTGAACGAGTTTGGTCTGTTATTTTACTTTGGTTTGAAGAGTCATTGACCGTTGAGGGTAGAAAGGATCGTAGTTCGGCGAACTGAGTCTCAGTCTGAGGGACGTACGTTCACGCTCTGAGGTAAGGGAAACTTATCTAATTTAATTGTATGTTGTTGTACGTTCGTTAATAATGAATGCATGTTGCTTAGTGACTGAATATATGTGTAAAGTATGAATATTGATATGGTTGTGGATATGGAATATGATTTCTTGGTATGATATGGATTGTATAAAGTAAGCAAAATGATTATGATATGAAATTTATAAAGTTATGAAATTATATATTGAGAAACGAATTGAATATAAATGAGATCTGATTAGTAAACTTTCACTATGATAAAGTACATTCGTTACTGAACAGTCATTGACCGTTCGGTTTTCCTGGTGAACCTAGTTGAAACGGAATTCTTTCATTTTGAAAGAATCCTAGATGAGGACGAGCGTCCTTGTGTGATAATCCTATGCTTGAGCGTTCGGCCAAGCACAGTTGTATCCGGTATTCTTTGATAAACTCAAATTTTTATATATATGTAATGGTATATTTTTGTCGTTCATAAACACTACTTCGATAGCATCTTAATTTTATTTATCAAGCCTTTTACTTTAAGATTATAAGTGCTCGGTCTTATATGAAGCGCTCGTACTGAGTAATGCTCGGTCTTACACCAAGTGGTCTTACTGAGTAGTGTTCGGTCTTACACCAAGTGCTCGTACTCGTTTCTTATATAATCTATATTGATGAAAAATAGTGTTCGTTTAATTTCAATAGAATTTCTTCTCTACCGTGCTCGGTCATTGACTGGCATTCGGATTTCTTGATATAAATTCAAATAAACTAAATATTCTTAAGAGTTCGTTTTCTTCAGATAAATTCTTCTAAGTATTCTTCTCTAAAAGTCTTGAAGGGTATACGTCCAATTGGTTCCGGCTAAGAGCTTTAGTATATGACATAGTTCTTTTCAGCGTTTGGGTAGAACTCTCAAGGGTCAGTTCATCTAATTTGACTCACTTTGTAAATAACGTTCGTTCTAGTCATTCTTGCGATATGCAGTTGACCTCGGTTTCTTTCGAAATCTTATAATAACCCTCTCGGTCTTACTCTATTCTGGAATCGAAGACCTCTCTGTCTCGTTCCAAGCGTTCGTCCTCATTCTGAGTGAGGATTGAACGTTCGGTATCTGGTGTCTTTATAAACCTCTGAACAAAGTTGAAATTTAACTTATTGGCAATGAATGATGAAATTGAGAAAAGTGATAATAAAAGATGGAATTGAGAATGATTATGAATGAAATAGGAAGAGAATGTGATATGAATGAAATGATGTGAAGTTAAACGAGCGTTCCAGGGAGGAATGACTCATGGATGAATGTTGGAAATTGTAAAGTATGACTGTGGTAATGCTAAGCTGTCGATTCATCCTGATGTTCCGTGAGTACTCGTCCTCATTTAGAAGAGGGTAGGTCATGTGTGGGAACGGCAGGAGGTCCTAGTCCTTAGGGGTACGTTGGACAGATAGGGCTAACCTCGAGTGGCAGCTGTTGAGTGTATCCCAATTACTACACCATCCGGGTGCACGAACGTCATAGCTACACAGATGTCATACAGTCCGGACGGTCAGTCTAGTGATAGGCTTTGTATGATACATATGGTGAATTTTCTATTGTGTGTTGGACTGTTTAATATGTATGTTGATGCATGAATTAAATTATATAAGCTTAACCTGTGTTCTCCTTGTGTTGTCTTGTTTTGTATGTCCGTTCTTGTCATTGCAATGATCATCCGCGTGGATGTGAGCAGAAGGAGGCGAACTGCTGGAAGAGGAGCTGGAAGAAGAAGATTTGGAAGAAATTGGAGTAAAAACCGAACAATAGGACGTTCGGTCAATAGTCTAGTTACAGTAAGGTGGTCGTTCGATCACCTTCCTTTTTGTTAGGTATGACCGTTCGGTATTTCTCTTTTGCAAATCGTTCGGTCAGGTTTGCTTATCTTGTACATCTCAATTGGTAACTCCTTTTGTAAGGTCGTTCGACCATGAGCGTACGCTCGACTCTATTGTAAGACTGATCTGGATTGTCATTAATGTAATTATTCTAGTATATAGTTTGTAGCCGTATATTTGGGATGTTACATATGTTGTTTTTAAATTTAATTTTTTGTTGTTTTAGTTGTATGTTGTTTTAGTTTTATGCTTTTATTTAGGTGTTTTAGTTGTATGTTGTTTTTTAGTTAATAAATAATTTTGTTATTTTATGCTTTTCTACATTTGATTGTTCAGGAAAGGTTGACCTTTCTCCTGAATTAGATCTTTCTCTAAGAAGATCTCGTCCCAACAGCTTTGAGAATGAATTCACGAAAGAAAGGCACACCCTGATGCATTATGATGCTTCAGCCTTCCAAATTCAGAAAACAATAATAAAGCAAATGAAAAAGAAGGAAAAGCTTGACCGTAGTTCAAGCTACGAAAAAGGGTGAAACCGCATTTCCAAGTGCGGCGCGATATGAACCGCACTTCCAATTGCGGTTAGATCACATTTCAAACTGTTTCTCAACCACACTTCTAAGTGCGGAAAACTCTACAATCCTTCTTCCGAACAGCTCTATAACTCCTCTTCCAACTTGTGCAATCACAACATCGACTTTCAACTCATCCAGTCCAAAAATTCATGTAAACAACAACAAGTGAGGGAGGAGGGAAGGATGGGAGGAGCACTCTATGTGAGAAGAGAGAAGAAAGGGGTGTATGCGACAGGGAAGTAAAGTTCTGACAAGGGAATAGTTGGAATAATAAAAAATAGGGAGGTGCAGGACGAGACTGGTGAGGTGCAGGGACAATCACTCATGAGATTCTTCAACTATACGGGAGAGATTCCTGAGTTCATAGGTGATCATTCATAACTTAGCTTTTAATTTTGCAGACCATGCATAGGTGAATGTCTTCAATGAGTCAATAAATTGTTGGTAAGTGTAGTTTATTAATTAAGTAGTGGTAGGAAAGCTATGTTGTGCATTTGTCCTCGATGCTAGAGAAAGTGTGGTGTGTTTCTACTCGAAACCATTTTAGGTTCCAAGATGATATGTGTTATGTGATGAGTGTGGGAATTGTGCATGGTTCATGGTCAAGAACCCATAGCAGGGGTTGGGTTGTGGTTCATGGTTCATAGTTTGTGTGACCTCATGAATGGCATGATGCATGCCACCATGGAGTTTGTAGTGTTTGGGGAACTGATTCTTTTGTTTTAATCGGTTCTTGAGTGGTTGAAGGACATGGAATCAGTTTTTTTTGTGGTTGGAACTAGTTCCAATGGTTTTGAAAGTTCTCAAAATTTTGCTTTCTGTTGCAATAAGTGATCTAGTGGTTCAAGGAGGTGTTTCAAGGGTTGAGCAACGAAGACATGTAGTGGTCATTAGTGGAGGTGATGTCACAGTGATTGATGGTGGAGGTGATGTCATGGTGATCGATGGTGGAGATGACTTCGGCGTTAACCATTAGAGGTGGTTCAATGGTTCATTTTGGTTGGGGTTTTTTGTGGTGTGTGGAGTTGGTGTTGTGTGCTCGTCATGGAGGTGATGACGTTGGCATGTGTTTTGCTTCATGAAAATTTTTTATATTACTTTGATTTGAATCTCATTAAAACCCCCACATTTTGTTGTAGGTGATATATCCCGAAAGGAGGTGTTATGTGGCTTTGGTTTCATGATGTAATGTGAGTTCTTGATCAATTTGGTTTTTAAACTTATGTAGACTTCTTATAAAGGTATGATATACAAGTTTTATGCATGGTATGTCACGAATAATGTATTAATCTGAAATTATATTTTTTATTTTTGAATGAAATTGCTTATAGTATGTACGTATGAGTGAGAAAAAATTTGAAAATATTGTAAATATCTTTTCTATGTATTTTATTTATTAAAATTTTTGAATCAGACTGATAAGAAATTTATCTAATTTTATTCTCGTATAAAAAATCTACATTTATGACTTCTTCTTTATTTGTAAGTAACATACTTATATTTTTTTTATATGTAATTTAGATGGAAGAGGAATTAGATGTGTCATTTTCCATGTTGAAGATGTAGTAAATGATGTTATTGATGTCAACTTTAATATAGTTACACACTTACACCGACAATTACAATTGTGCACAATATATAGTGATCATATTAACAATGTTATGCATGAATATATTGAATATATATTCAAGTTCAAGAAATAGTGTTTAAGATTTTGTCATAGAGAGAAAGCGTTATAGAGAGTAATTAATGTCTTACCTAGTGCATACAAATCGATGTCATGACAATATTCAGATGGGATCAAAGACATTTATTAACCTATGTTAGCTAGTAAGGACAATTGGGTTAGTGAAGGATGTCGTATAGTACATATTGGAGGAACAAGTTGCTAAATTTCTACACATCGTTGGACACAATGTGAAGAATCATTGTGTGTCACTTTTCCTCTATCATTATGGGTCGACTGTTAGCAAACATTTTCATAGTGTGTTGGATGCAATTTTAACTTTGGAGTCACAGTTTTTAATTCAATCGACGACGATAGAGGTATATCAACATGTCCTCAACAATAGTTGGTTTTACTTATACTTTAAGGTAACAATGACCATAATTGTATTTCTATTTTTGCAAAGTACATGAATGAAGCAATTTTCATTTACACTTTTAATTTGTTTGGATTATGATTGTCTAGGGGTCATAGATGGAACTCATGTTCGAGTAAAGGTTCCAAGATCTTAGGCTTTCAACTATCGAGAAAGGAAGGACTGACTAACTCAAAATGTTTCTGTGAGTGTGATATGAAATTCACATACATGTTGGTCGGATAGAAAGTGACAAAATTTGATTCAAGAATTTTAAAAGATGTCTTAACGATTTTTATTTTGATTTTGTGTTATGTGTCTTCAACTCAGATGGAGGGCTTACATGACGAAGAAAATCATCTTAAAAAATGAATCTACCATTAACACCAAATTTCAGTTATTGAAAAATTAATCCTTACAAGAAAAAAACTCCTTCAAATTAATCCTTACAAAAACACATCCTAAATAATGCGAAATAATAATGAGATTGTGGAATGTGTTGCATAAACAATTGTATAGTATCAACATATATTGTGGTATAATTATATAACAAAGAAGATGTCAAAAAAACATGTTGGTATATAGAAAAGAAAATAAACATGAAAAGAGTTTTCAACGTCAATTATAGTTAAATATACATCAAAACAAATTTGATCAAATATAACTAATGTAAAGAATTTTATTAAATTTTAATTTAATATAATGTTTATTTTTTAGGTCGACTTTTTGGCAAACTAACATTAAAAAAAAGTTATGTTAACGATGTTTTTTTGTTGACGATTGAAGCCTAATTATATACACGAAGCATACAAGTATAAATTATTGTCAAAAGAAAGGGATGCAACACAACAATGACTAGACTAATTCCTTCTCTTATGGTGATATTAATGTTAGTTTTGTTAGTGGCTATGTTTACTTGAGCTGGAACTCTCGCCAATATTCCATGCTCTGACCATGGCCAATTGTGGTGCTTAGATTAACTCGTGGAATGCTAAATAAGTAGCCTTATTAATTAGACTGATTGACTTCGAACAATTAAGATTAGGTACTGAATAAATGAAACAATTAATTAAACTCTCCCAATAATTAAGTTGATTTTTCACTTGTGACAGTAATGCTGCCACGAAAATTCCATCGTAAATGCTGCCATAAATTTGATAGCTTGATTTTGAGGGTCCACCTTCTGCAATGCAATCCTGATCCGACATGCCACGCCTTACGTCTTTTTTTGGCATACATATCGATGTATATAATTCAATTCAATTTATGCAACGTTTTATTATTTATAACCTCTTATTCTGTGATCAACTCCATTTCTTGTTGCCTCTTATTTCTTCTGAATCTAAAAAAAAAACTTTAAATAATTTATGCAAATAGACAAAAAGAATTCGATGTGTATAATTATAAAATTTGGATCCATCCGACAAGTTGAACGATTTTTACTTAATTTTTCTAATACCAATTATTCCGTTGGTCTCTCTCAAGTTTTAACCTTTTTTACAAAAATTTACCAATTTCTTTTATATTTAAAATCAAACTTACACCTTATAATGTTAATAAAAAAATCAAGCACTTCAATAGACAAAAGTCTGTTGATTCATATACAAATTACTAATATTGTGTCGATCTTGGGAATATAAAAGTAAATATACTTTTATTTTAATCATGTTAATATAATTACTGTTTTTGAGTTAACCCATTAGAAAATTACAGTTGTTTCGCTTCAAGCACGAACTAGTAAAAGTAAAAGTAATTAATTTTTCCCTAATACGAGGATGTAATTAATTTTTATAGAGAGGGATACGTGGAGATTTTAGTGTTGTTTTTGTAGGATAGAAAATACATTTTACTATGTGGTGTGTCCCATCAGAAATCGACGTCAAAAGGTGCAACAAAATACCACAATTTGGTGCAGGCTATGATAAGGTAGCTGCTGCAAACTGCGAAGAGGGTTATTGAAGGTGGACAGAGAGATATTTTGAACGTTGTGCTTTTTTTTTCTCCTTTCCTTTTGTATCTTTTTCTCTAATTTGATTCTCATCTGCTATGTCTGATGTCAAAAGCAAACCACAGCCAAATCACACACTGGCAACGAAATTTCCACTACTATAACGAATGAAAGTCACACTCAAATTTTGGGACTACCTCATTTTGCATTGGTCCATACCCAACACTACAGATTCACCCAAGTTTAACCGTAAGATTAAAGGGATTGCTTTGGATTCGCTACCAAACTTCTTGGTATTATTCTACACAGGTTTAATCGTAATTAGGTTTGTAAATTAACCACCTGTGACTACCAGACCCCACTGTATCCTTAAATTACTCACAGATTCTCATTTCCATACGTGAGTTAATTGCTCTGTGTCTCTGACAACCCAGCCTTCAGCTTTTGATTCCTTTTAAGTCCAACAACTCACCATGCCCCACTTCCTATAAATTGCCCTTCATGCACCACAAATTCATCCCAATACAAAAGATTAAAACTTCCATCATATATTCTCTCAGGGCAACTCCTACCTGTTCATTATGTATGTCATAAATGTAAAAAGTTGTACTAATTTAACCGTTAGTCTTAGTTTGAGTATGTAGTTGTGTTAATTAGCCAGACAAAAATTGTTGCCAGCATATGTAGTCTTGTGTCAGATTCATATAAGAGTGTTTTTTGTGAAACCAAAAGTATATTGCTAGAATAGGAGCTATATATATAAACGTGAAATTATAGGTAAAAAAGAGTGTATAGTCCAATGTTCTCTGCAATCTGGAACCTGTTTTGCACTTTGCTTTTGTTGTGTTTCATAAGGACCATGCATCTCTGTGGAAAGAGTTGAGCTGGGAATCAGGCAGCAAAACGGTCCCCAGTTCAGATAACAACCACCAAAACAAAATTTCACCCTTTCATTTTCCTTATCCCATCACCCCAAAAGAAAAAGCTAGGGATTCTCCAATTCAGCCCCTTCTTCCGTGTCCTTCACTATTCCCAATCCTCACACACATAACCCAAAAATCACCCACCCCCACACAACCCCATCAAGATTTCAGCACAAAGTCTAAAACTTTTCACAAAATTGAAGAGACCCGGTTGATTTTTTTTCTGTTCGGGGTGAGCCATCGATCTATCATGACGCAGCGGCGGTTTCTGGACACGGAGCTGAGCATGCCACCGTCGTACGGCAACAACACGCGCGACACGTTCATCAGCGACGCCAACTTCGACACCAACATGGTGATCATTCTGGCGGCTCTACTGTGCGCTCTGATATGCGCGCTGGGGCTGAACTCCATCGCGCGGTGTGCGCTGCGGTGCGGGCGGCGCTTCGGCGACGAGACGGAGGAGCAGGCGGCAGCCCGCCTTGCCGGAACCGGGCTGAAGCGGCGTGAGCTCAGCCGCATCCCGGTGGCGGTGTATGGTGCCTCCGGCGAGACTATCCCGGCGACAGAGTGCCCCATATGCCTCGGGGAGTTCGAGAAAGGGGACAGGGTTCGAATGCTGCCCAAGTGCAACCACGGATTCCACGTGCACTGCATTGACACGTGGCTCCTCTCCCACTCCTCCTGTCCCAACTGCCGCCACTCCCTCCTCGAGAAACCCGCAGCGCCGGAAAGTGGGTCCCGCCGTAGGAGCGACGTCGTGGTGTTGGTGGAGCCGCCGAGTTGAAAGACAATAATATCGTGAAAAAGTTTTGGTGAATGGAGGTTGAGAAATTTAATGTTAGTTGTTAGAGTAGTTATCAGTTGGTTATTAATAAATTTGAAGTGATCATCCTTACACACGTTTATTTTTATTTATTTTTTAAAATTAAAACATATGTTAATGTTTGTGCTGTGTATACTAGTACGTTGGATTGGATACAAAAAAACATATCTTGAAAATGTGCATAATCTTAGTGGTTTTTTATTTTATTCGTGAGCACTACTATGCCATTGATAGATTATATGCTAAAGTCATTTGAGTAATTATTAGGGTTGATCTAGTGTTGGATTTGAAGAGTTTATACACCAAATTTTATAAATTAAAGCTATTTAGAGTGCATTAGTTGTGTGGATCAATAGAAAGGAGTTGAATAAAGATGAATAAAGAGTCTTTCATGAAGGGCTTTAGAAGGTGTTCCAAAAATGAAATGGAAGAAGATATATGCAAGAGTAAGACTATTTATTAGTCTTCATATCAATGTTCTTTTTCTTCTTTTTAGGGTTACTTGTAGACAGGTTTTGGTCTTAGTTATTGCTTTTTTCCTTATAGTTTGGTTTATGAATGATTTTGATCTATAAATTGTTTTTACTAATTTTGTGTATTTTCAAGAACTATGCAAAAAGAAAAAATCGATGTTCTTATAAATCCTTCAAATTCTCATTTCCCTTCCCTAAAAATCTTCTAACTTGAGTGGATTGAACTATTTTAATCAAAACATCAACTTTTATCCAAAATTAAATATTTAAAAAATCTAATTTTACCCTGCCTAAATCATACACCCTATAAAATTCTTCATTTTTTCAAAATTTTCTAAATATTTAATTTTTTTAACTCTTAAAATCATTTTATATTCTAAAATCATCACAAACATTTCAATAGAAAAAGAGAACTTTAGCGTTCTAGACAGAAGGAAACTAATAAAATTATCAACTTTTAATTTTAATCAAATAGAAAGACTTAATCTGTTAAAAAAAAACTTCATAAACACAATTTGTACATAGATCAATCTAAAAATTCAAATAAAATTTTGTTTAAGATTAATAGTTGGTTTGAAGGTACTATTTTTACGAAAATTATTCTGACTTTATTTAGTGTAAGACAGTACAAAATGGTTCTAGTTAGGAGTGGGAATTAATGAATAAAGATGGAGTATAATTTAAGTTTCATTCGAGAAAATGAAAAAAAACAACCTTTAAGTTTAATTAATTTGTTTGGAAAAGAAAACTTTATTATTTAAGTTTAACTTATCTAAATAAAATATTTTTCTTAAATCTTATCCATAATTTGATTACTCATATAACAAATAATGTCTTGAATTATGTTCAAATGTATTAGTTTAATTCAAGTGAACAAAACTGTTAAATGACAAAGAAAAATCAGGAGGAAATCATGTAATAGTTAAGTAAGAATTATTTTAAGATAAAACAACATTTACTTAGTGTTACACCTTTTCCTTATCTAAAATTAACATTTTTACTATAACAAGCATAAAATCGAGTAATAGCTACCCTCTGATAGTTAAGTTTATAAAACTCGAATTGGACCCATATATTTAATCAAAATAAATTTCATATTTAAAACTATTTATTTACATAAACTAAATATCTCTTATACCCAACAATTGATAAATTTATTTAAAATAATTTACTTATAATTCCAGACATTTACATAGCAATTATAAAGTACTAGTAGCTAGAAGATTGCATTGAAAATGAATTGAAGTAGCAATTTTCAATTTAGCTATACATAGCTATCACGTGAACCAAAATGATGTCGCCACATGTTATCTTTGCTGGGGCCAACTTCATGATATCTCAGTATGGTTTTTTACTTGGAGTTTTCGGACAAGTTATTTCTTAAATTAATATTAACATAGTCAAAGTGCCGTAGATAAATGTGTCTCTAGAATGTTGGAAATCATAAATTGAGGAAAAATTAATAATAAAATAGTATTTAATTGGTGCTTGGAAGTGAAAAAAATCATATATGCATGAAAAGAGTGTAGTGTGAAAATGGATAATCTTTATTGAAATATTTGGATCCGATTGGATAGGATGGATATAAAAACATGAATTGGTGAATAAACAAAACCTTGGGTGTTAGTAAATGTCGTGTTGGATTGTGAATGCACAAGGAAGTGTCATACATTTACCCATAAACTAGCCATATTAGGTATCATATCAACACTGCCACCTTGCAATTATTTCCTACTATATGTCAATTTAATTCACCCAACTCTTTTCTCATGCCCACCTAAGTTTGCATCAACCTAATACTTTAAACCTATTCAATAAAATATTAGCTCCCTATATCTAAAGATCTTATACTAATTTAAAATAGAGAACAAACAAAACTTATAAATGTTTTATTTTAGTTTATTGAGTTAATGAATTAATTTTAATTCTCTTTTTTTTTTAGTTTGAACACTCAGGAAATGCAAAATGCAAAGAGAATATTGTATTCATTATAATGGTTGACGTGTTATAAAAATAGAAACAAATATAAAGTAAAGGTATAAAACCAAAATTTGTAAACCATTCCCTACTTCACTTTTTCTAGCTTACATATACCACCATTCTCAAAGTCACTAATTCATTATTCATGTCTCCCAATCATGTCATCAAAATTATCCTATAAAGCCATGTGTTTTAGTTTCTATGTTGTTTCTCTTTTAGGTAGCATAGAAAAAAAAATTATGGTTTTTGGTCCATCATAAGATATATATATTCAAATGTAAAAACATGTTGAGCAAAAATAAACCGCAATGTCTCGAGATAGAATATTTTAATTTTTTCATTCAAGGTTTTTCTTCCACCACCCTTATTATTACTAACTTCACCCCTTCGTTAACAAAAAAATTAAAATATTTTTTCTCAGTCACTGCAGAAAAATCTCATTTACTCCATGAAGCATTCAAATGTTTTGAAAATTTTATTTCGAAACATTCGTTACGAGAAACTCGTTATAAATTGTATAAATTATATTCTGAAAAATGTGTTTTGAAAATTTTATTCTAAGAAAGCTTATTATAAAATGTATTTTATATATGTTCTATTAAAATTGTTTAAAACATTTTGTTTCAGAAATTCTATTCTAAAAATTCTGTTCTGAAAATTTTATTCCAAAACTTTCAAAAACTTGTTTTAAAACATTTTCAAAATAAATAATTTAAACATCACATTAAAAAATAAAATACTCGTGTCAAAATTATGGAATGTAACTTAAAATTATCCGAGTGCCAAAAAAAAAATCATTTATTCCTTGTAATCCTAATTCCTCACTCGTTTGAAACCTGAAAGCCACCAACGGCTCCTTGGAAACCAAACATAGGGCTACTGTTTCTCTGTTACAGTACTTTCTTTCCACTGTGGTTGGGAATGCTATTAGAGAGACAACAACAGCAGCAACAATCATGGAGACTCCAAGTCACTGCCAAAGCCAACAACTTCAACTTCCGATTCAGATTCGCAGCTGCAACTTCCAAACCCACTTGGAATTTCTCCTTCTTCCGCCTCTCCATTCTCCTCAAGTTTCCTAAATTCGCCTTAAAATTCGCTTCACACCCCACACAACCACCACACCGACCAGGATTCTTCGCTACCAAATTCATGAAAATTGTCCACAAACTTCGACCCAGATTGCCCGGAAAGAAGGAATCAAATGTTTCATATCCAAAGGTTAATCGTGTAACTTATCAGGTATATTAATACACTATTAGAGATCGTGTACTGATATTACAAAGTAAAATATATAAAAGACAATATTTATGGTTATTAAACTCTAATTTTATGGCTGAATTAGTACATGCCTAAACTCTAATCTATATCGATAGCAAGGTTGAATTTTTCTTTTCAATTTCACTACCTCGTGATAAGGATTAGGACTAATTCTGTTGAGTTCGCTATGCTTGCAGGACCTACATCGTGTTGGCTTTTGGGTTATGGGGATTCTAGCATGTGTGGCTCGATCTATCAGCAAGAGTGGTGAGAGGGGAATGTTGATGTTTGGTTCTGTGTGGTATTTGTTGCTTCTGTTCTGGAAAATGATGATAGTGAATTTAGTAGCATTCTTAGTGGTGGTGGGAACGATATTTTATTACTTGTTTTTTAATTTTGATTGTAATTATTCTTATTGGGAGTACATGGTGTTGGGAGAAAACTTTAAAGGCTAGAAGGAAGTGTTTAAGATTGGGAGAGGTTGGAAGATTTTGAGAGAAGAGGAAAGGCTTGTATTGAGTGCTTCTAAACTTTTTTGGCTTGCTTTCAAATGATACAATCATCCCCTATTTATACTAATGGCACCTCCTTAACCAATGGTTAGGATCTTGCCACCACAACATTCATCTAAGGGTTATAATTTATCTTCTAGAACTTTCTAAAACATTCCTATAATTCTAAACTTATCTAGAGACATCTTATGGATAAGCATCTCTAGATATTTTTGTGGAACATTCTAGAATCCTTCTAGATAGGATTTTCTGTTATTTGGGCTTTTACTAATATTGAGCTTTTATCTTTTAGGCCCAACATACAAAATTAATTTATATTCCAACACCCCCTCTTAAACTTGATTTTGTACTCCAAGCAAACTTCTCAACTTCATGAAGACTTCTTTCTTTAGCGGTTTGGTGAAGATATCTGCTACCTGATCATGTGTCTTCACATATTCCATTTGCACATCCTTGTTGCTGATGCATTCTCTAATGTAATGGTAACGGGTGTGGATGTGCTTACTTCGATCATGGAAGACTGGGTTTTTTGCTAATGCTATTGCCGACTTGTTGTCTACAAAAATCTTTGTTGGCTCCACTTGTGCCAAGCTTAACTCCTTCAATAGGTTGCGTAGCCAAACAACATGGCAAACACATGAAGTTGCAGCTACATACTCTGCTTCACATGTAGACAAAGTGACAATAGGCTGCTTCTTGGACATCCAAGTAAAGGCTGTGTCTCCCATGTAGAACACAAATCCACTTGTGCTCTTTCGGTCATCCATATCTCCACTCCAATCGCTATCACTATATCCAACAAGTTTGTAATCGTTAGAAATGGAGTAATATAGGCCATAGCTTGTCGTACCTTGGATATATCGAAGAATCCTCTTTGCAGACTTGAAGTGAGTAGTTGTTGGAGCTTCCATGTACCGACTCACGACTCCAACGGCATAGAGAATGTCTGGTCTTGTACAAGTTAAATAGCGCAAACTTCCAACAAGACTTTTATAGAGGGTTGGATCCACTTTTTCTCCCTCTTCATCCTTACTCAACTTTATGCCGCATTCCATAGGAGTACCAACTGGATTAGCATCATCCATCTTGAACTTCTTGAGGAGGTCTTTGGCATAACTTTCTTGAGTAATGAAAATTCCTTTGTTTCCTTGTTTTACTTCAATTCCAAGATAATATTCCATAAGCCCCATGTCGGTCATTTCAAATTCCATTGTCATATCCTTCTTGAATTCCTCAAACATGCTTGGATTATTCCCTGTATAAATCAAGTCATCGACATACAAGCATACAATCAAAATATCTTTACCTTGAGCTTTTATATAGAGTGCATGCTCATATGGACACTTGATGAAATTCGCTGCTTTGAAGTACTTGTCAATCCGAACATTCCAAGCTCTTGGGGCTTGTTTCAATCCATAAAGAGCCTTCTTTAATTTCAAGACTTTATCTTCTTCACCTTTGACTTCATATCCTTGTGGCTGCTCAATGTAGACTTCTTCTTCAAGAACTCCATTTAAGAAGGCGGATTTGACATCCATTTGATGTATCTTCCAATTATTTTGAGCTGCTAATGATATAATAAGTCTTACAGTTTCTAGTCGAGCAACTGGAGCAAATACCTCGTCATAGTCGATGTCAGCCCTTTGACTGTAGCCCTTTGCCACCAATCTTGCTTTGTATCTCTGAACTTCTCCTTTGGAGTCTTTCTTTGCTTTGTAGACCCACTTTACACCAATTGCTTTGTGCCCTTTTGGAAGCGAGGCTAGCTCCCAAGTATCATTCTTCTTTATTGCCTCGATCTCTTCATCCATTGCTTTTCTCCAACTCTTCTTTTCAATTGCTTCTTGGAAGTTCATGGGCTCACAGTCTGCAAATAGACAGAATAAGGTAACATTGTCTAGATTTTCAGTTACCTCATAAATTTCTTGGAGACTTCGGAAACGTGACATTCTTTCACTTGAGCTTTCATCATCTTGAATGGTTGTATTTGGTGAAGTGGGTGGAGTAGTAGGTGCCTCTTGCGGTTGTTGTTGTTGTTCCACATCATCTTCTTCAATGCACGGGAAGAAGGTATGATCTTCACAGTTTGTCGACCAATCCCATTCTCCTTCTTCGTCAAACACTACATTTCGGTTGATGATTGTTTTCCTTGAATCAGGATTGTAGAGTTTGTACCCTTTGGAGTTGGCGTCATAACCAATGAAGATGTATTTTTCACTTTTGTCATCAAGCTTACTTCGTTTTTCATCTGGCACATGCACATGGGCTATGCTTCCAAAAACTCTAAGATGAGAAATACCTGGTTTTCTTCCGCTCCATGCTTCTTGTGGTGTTTTTCCACTAACGCTTCTTGTTGGAGAGCGGTTGATTAAATAGACTGCACATGCAACAGCTTCAGCCCAAAACTCCTTTGGAAGTTTCTTGCTTTTAAGCATGCTCCTTGCCATCTCCAGGATAGTTCTATTCTTCCTTTCAGCCACTCCATTTTGTTGAGGGGATCTTGGCACTGTCAATTGTCGTCTGATTCCATTGTCTTCACAATACTTCTGAAACTCTTTTGATGTGAACTCTCCTCCACGATCGGATCTCAAGGCTTTGATCAGAAGGCCACTTTCCTTCTCAACATGGGCTTTAAACTTCTTGAAGTTCTCAAACACTTCTGATTTTTCTTTTAAGAAATATACCCATGTTTTCCTTGAAAAATCATCAATGAAGAGAAGGAAATAATTACTCTTACCGAGTGATCTTGGCTTGATTGGTCCGCACACATCTGTGTGTATGAGTTCTAATGGCTTTTGAGCTCTTGAGTCCGACTCATTTGGGAAACTCAATCGAAATTGTTTTCCAAGTAGACATCCTTCACAAACTTGGTTGGGGTGAGTAATATGAGGCAGTCCTCTCACCATTGCTTTCTTGAAGAGCAACTCTAATCCTTTAAAATTAAGATGGCCAAATCGAAGATGCCAAAGCCATGATTGGTCTTTGTAGCACATCTTAAGACATTGTGGGCCATCACTTTGAATGTTGAGCACGAACATTCTATTTCTTGTCATTGGCACCTTTGCAATGAACCTACTTGTATTATCTCTTATAGAAAGGTTATTATTCTTAAGTTGAATATCATAACCTTTCTCTAAGAGTTGTCCTAAGCTCAAGATGTTGCTCTTCATGCTTGGCACATAATATACGTTGGAAATAAATTGATGTTCTCCATTCTTTAGTCGGATGAGGACATTACCTTTTCCTTTCACTGCCACCTTTGATTCATCTCCAAAAGCCACGTTTCCCTTTACTGATTCATCAAGCTCCACAAACATGCTTCTTTTCCCACACATATGGTTACTTGCTCCACTGTCAAGGTACCAATGATTATCCTCGCCTCTATCTTGGCCCTTGTAAGCCAATAGCAAGGTACCATCTTCTTGACACCTTTCTTCAGCATAATTGGCTTTCTCTTCGACTTTATTTTTGTTAGGGGCTCTACATTCAGAAGCATAATGTCCAAAATTATCACAATTGTAACACTTGATTCGTGTCTTGTCATACCTTGAATTCAGATTTCCTCTCCCACGACCTCTGTTAGAGCTTTCTCCTCTTTGGTTATTGTTGTTAGGCCTTCGTCCTTGTCCACGTCCATATGCACGCCATCGTCCTTGTTCTTGACTATAACTTCGCCTTGATTGGTTGTGTGTATTTTCTTCTTTTCTTGAATCAACGTGTGCCTTGAGGACTTGCTCCGTGATCTCTTCCTTCTTCTTTTTCTTTTCTTCATAAGCTTGCAACGAACCAAGAAGTTGCTCTATTGACATGGCCTCCAAGTCTTTTGTTTCTTCGGTAATGGTGACAATATGTTCGAACTTTGGATCTAATGATCTAAGAATTTTCTCCATAATTCTTACATCATCTAGCTTCTCACCATTTCTTTTTAGGTTATTAGTAACCGTTAAAACTCTTGAAAAGTAATCAGAGACTAGTTCACCTTCCTTCATATGCAAAGCTTCAAACTCTCCTCTCAAAGTTTGAAGACGTACCTTTTTGACTTGATCTGCTCCCTTGTAAGAAATCTTAAGCTTCTCCCATGCTTCCTTGGCTGACTTGACTCCAGAAATCTTCTCAAAAGTATCTTCATCTAATCCTTGATAGATTAGACAGAGAGCTTTCTTGTCTCTCTTCCTTGAGTCTCTCAAGTTATCCTTTTGAGCTTGAGAAAGACTCTCTAGATTCTCTGGCTCAATGTGGCCCTTCTCGACCACCTCCCAGACATCATGTGCACCAAGGAGAGCTATCATCCTTAAGCTCCAATTGTCATAGTTGCTCTTAGTGAGCATTGGGACTTGAAAGGGAACTCCAGTATTTGCCATTTCTATGAAGATCTTATGGCTCTGATACCACTTTGTTGGGAGAAAACTTTAAAGGCTAGAAGGAAGTGTTTAAGATTGGGAGAGGTTGGAAGATTTTGAGAGAAGAGGAAAGGCTTGTATTGAGTGCTTCTAAACTTTTTTGGCTTGCTTTCAAATGATACAATCATCCCCTATTTATACTAATGGCACCTCCTTAACCAATGGTTAGGATCTTGCCACCACAACATTCATCTAAGGGTTATAATTTATCTTCTAGAACTTTCTAAAACATTCCTATAATTCTAAACTTATCTAGAGACATCTTATGGATAAGCATCTCTAGATATTTTTGTGGAACATTCTAGAATCCTTCTAGATAGGATTTTCTAGAATGTTATTTGGGCTTTTACTAATATTGAGCTTTTATCTTTTAGGCCCAACATACAAAATTAATTTATATTCCAACACATGGCAAGGTCATGGAATAAAATGGTTAATCTCTGGTAGATATGTTTCGTGTTCATGAGGAAGCTTTTAAGGTTGCCTTAACAGATATGATGTTCTTTTTACATAATATGGAATTCATGTTGTAATATATTAATAATATATTGCAAAATGTTGTTTTTGGAACGTTGGGAAGAAACCTTTACAACGTTAAATATTGGCAACGTTCCAATGGCAACGTTATTGTGCAACGTTCTTCTTCCCATTCAACGGCCTTTTATTTTCTTATAAATTTAGCACCCTTTCATTCCAAACAACATAACACATAATCATCTTCCAAACTCTACTTCTCTCTAAAATTTTCTACTCCTCTCTTCTACTAAATCTTATATCCTGAGTATAAACTCTTTCAGAGTTTTCTTGCTAGTTCTGAGATCCTCAGATATATTCTGGGAAGTTCCTGTTGTATCCTGGGGGACTTGCGCAATACACCGCGGATAAGTCCTTAAGGACAGTGACTCTACACGCCTCAGGAAATTCTGTTCGTGATTCTGTCAGCATATTTTACAACAATCTTAAGGACTTAAGATTGACAACAACAACAACTCAATCCCGGAGACTCAGAATATTGCTTCCGGAACCCAGACGGTCTTCGCAAAATCGCTTCCGGACGTGTCAAAAATCGAGATTTTCTCTGGACAGAACTTCCGACGCTGGCAAGAACGCGTTTCCACCCTTTTAGACATGTATGGAGTTGTTGCTGCTATTTCATCTCCGAAGCCCGACTCCACTGTTCCTTCAAACTCAAAACTAGTTGAAGAGTGGACTTATGCGAACAAGGTATGCCGACACACTTTGCTTAGTGCGCTTTCTAATGATTTGTTCGATGTGTATTGTTCCTACAAAGAAGCGAAAGACATTTGGGATTCGTTGATTCTCAAATATACTGCCGAAGATGTCGTCAGACAAAGGTTCGTTATAGGAAATTACTACCGTTGGGAGATGATTGAAGATAAGGATATGAAGTCGCAGATCAATGAGTACCACAAGCTGCTCGAAGATATCAAAGCGGAGAACATCCTTCTACCAGATGAATTTGTTTCGGAACTGCTGATCGAGAAACTTCCGCCTTCTTGGACTGATTACAAGCAACAACTGAAACACAGACACAAGCAGATGCCACTCTCAGAGCTCATCACTCACATAATTGTTGAAGATACCAACAGGAAAGAAGGTGCCTAGCTAAGGTGATGTTACCCGATCCTAAGAAAAGGAAAATAGGCTCTAAAACCTCTGATTGTATGTTCTTAGGTTATGCTGAACATAGTGCTGCCTATAGGTTTCTAGTTCTTAAAAGTGATATACTTGAAAGAAATTCTATAATGGAGACGAAAAATGCTGAATTTTTTGAACATGTATTTCCCTTAAAGGTTAGTGAGATGTCTCAACCTGTTGATGATAATGATAATAGTAATACCTTAAATGAGGATTTGAGAAGAAGCAAAAGGCAGAGAAAGGAAACTTCCTTTGGAGATGACTTTTATACTTATCTTGTTGACAATGATCCATGTAACTTTGTAGAAGCCATTAGTGCTCCTGATGCAAAACAGTGGGATAAGGCCATTAGGACTGAAATTGAATCAATTCAGAAAAACAATACTTGGACTTTAGTAGATTTGCCTAAAGGAGCAAAACCCATTGGTTGTAAGTGGATCTTTAAGAAAAAGTATCATCCTGATGGATCCATAGAGAAGTATAAGGCAAGATTAGTAGCAAAAGGTTTTACTCAAAAACCCAACATAGATTACTTTGATACTTTTGCCCCTGTGACTAGGATTTCCTCTATTCGAGTTTTGTTAGCTTTAGCAGCCATCCATAAGCTAGTGATACATCAGATGGATGTTAAAACTGCTTTTCTAAATGGTGATTTAGAAGAGGAAATTTATATGACTCAACCTGAAGGGTGTGTAGTACCCGGTCAAGAGAATAAAGTTTGTAAACTTTTAAAATCTTTGTATGGTTTGAAACAAGCACCAAAACAGTGGCATGAAAAACTTGATAATATTTTAATCTGTGATGGTTTTTCACCTAATGATGCGGATAAATGTGTGTACTCTAAATTTGAAAATAGTGATTGTGTCATTATATGTTTGTATGTGGATGACATGTTAATTTTTGGTACATGCAATGAAATTGTTGCTAGAACTAAACTGTTTCTAGGATCGAATTTTGAAATGAAAGACATGGGTGAAGCCAATGTAATTTTAGGTGTTAGAATCATAAGGAAGGGAGATAGTATATTACTATCCCAAGAACAATACATTGAGAAACTTCTTAAGAAGTTTGGGTATTATGATTTCAAACCCGTGAGTACCCCTTATGATGCTAACTCCAAATTAATGAAAAATAGAGGAGAATCATTATCTCAGCCTCAGTATGCCCAGATAAATGGGAGCTTACTACACTTGATGAGCTTTTCTAGACCTGATATTGCTTATGCAGTAGGTAGACTGAGTAGGTACACTCAATGTCCAAATCAAGAACATTGGGATGCACTTTCTAGGCTTATGAGATACTTAAGAGGTTCAATGGATTATGCCATTGAATATAGTGGATTTCCCGCTGTACTAGAAGGGTATAGTGATGCTAATTGGATCTCTGATTCAGATGAGACAAAATCCACTAGTGGTTATGTATTCACACTTGGGGGTGGTACGATTACATGGAGATCAGCCAGACAAACTATTATTGCAAGATCAACAATGGAATCTGAGTTTGTCGCTCTTGAGATGGCTGGTAGTGAGGCTGAGTGGTTGAAAAACTTCTTAGCAAACATTCCATTAGGTATGAAACCAACCCCATCAGTGTCAATACACTGTGATTGCCAATCGGCAATAGCTATAGCTAAAAACAAAAATTACAATGGAAAGAATAGACATGTCCAATTGAGACACAATTTGGTGAAGCAGCTGCTAAAGAGTGGAACTATTTCCATTGACTATGTGAAGTCAGAAGGGAATCTAGCAGATCCTCTGACAAAACCCTTGGGAAGAAATATGATCTTAGAAACATCGAGGGGAATGGGACTTAAGCCACTGACAAACAAACAAGTGATGGTAACCCAACCTTTGTGATTGGAGATCCCATGAATAAGGTTCATATGGGTAAAAACAAGTCACTTGTTAGTTTTGATAGCACTAAATTGATTCTAATCAATTATGTCCCTTCCTATGGTGTGTGTGAAAGTGCTAGAGACTGCATTATTGAGAGGTTAAACTTTGTAATTTATCAAAGTTTTTAATGATCTTCATATCCCTTACGGGTGGTGTATGATTTGCAGCATACACTTGATGAAATCACCTATATGAGTGTCAAGTGGGGCCGCTTGTATGAGATCTTGGCATGATCTCTAGAGCACTCATGAATACCGGGCACGCGCATGGCCTAATTAGCGCAACACAGCGATAACAGCAAGAATTGTGGGGGTGTATTGTGATTGATAAACCTCTAACACACGTCAAGTGTCTTTGGTTCATATAGCTTGCTATACCAAATACATTGTGTGTTAAGTTTCTCGATCTAAGACTGGTTCATATAGCTTGCTATACCAGCTCTGATGCATTACATCTTATGAGACTCAGGATATAAATACTCTTATCTTATTTTAATCTCTGATTATTCATCAAAACAAAGATTTGCGCTATTGCTTTATACAATCATTTTCCAAGTTTACACAAAGATGACATACCTTTGTTTTGAAAAAAGGATTACCTGCAAAAATGAGAAATCTCTTTTGAGACAGAACTTCATTTTTGAGACAGAACTGTTTGGGTCAAAGACATTTTGTTCTTTACAACTTTTGCAATATGTGGGGGATTGTTGTAATATATTAATAATATATTGCAAAATGTTGTTTTTGGAACGTTGGGAAGAAACCTTTACAACGTTAAATATTGGCAACGTTCCAATGGCAACGTTATTGTGCAACGTTCTTCTTCCCATTCAACGGCCTTTTATTTTCTTATAAATTTAGCACCCTTTCATTCCAAACAACATAACACATAATCATCTTCCAAACTCTACTTCTCTCTAAAATTTTCTACTCCTCTCTTCTACTAAATCTTATATCCTGAGTATAAACTCTTTCAGAGTTTTCTTGCTAGTTCTGAGATCCTCAGATATATTCTGGGAAGTTCCTGTTGTATCCTGGGGGACTTGCGCAATACACCGCGGATAAGTCCTTAAGGACAGTGACTCTACACGCCTCAGGAAATTCTGTTCGTGATTCTGTCAGCATATTTTACAACAATTCAAACTATCTCTTTTCCTTGCAATTTCAAGCTTTTAAGGCATGTATTGTGCTTGGTGTATCTGTTCGTTCTAAACCTATGTATTCTTGTGCTCTCTCAAATATATTTTGTTTTGATACAAACTCCATGCAGTTACCATTCGAATTCGAAGTATTGTCTGTTTTAAGGTTTGTCTCTTACAGTTTTATCTTGTTTTATCTTTAAAAGACATATAAGAAAGTAAAGAAGAGAAGAATATTTAAATTATCTAAAACTTCTTCCACTTATGTGATACTTTCTCATTTCTCATGAATGTGATTTATTTTTAATGTCAATTCAGTTCATTTTAGTGAATAGATCATATATGCTTCGATTAATATTTTCAAGGTTGAGTCACTTTTCTTTTCCCACAGATTTTTACTGTATCTGCATCTTCCATTTTATCAGCACTAATCTGTGTGAAACTGTGTTTGTGCAGCTTCCCAAGCTTGCTGATACTGCTACATAAGTGTTTGTGGGTTATAATTGTTAGTTTATTGAAAATTTCGTTTCATAGTAAGAGAGTTAATATGTTAATAAATTTATTAGATTATTGAAATAACAAAGAAAGTTGTTATTTATCAGTCAAAGTTGAAATTTTTTTCATGAATGCTATGATTTTTCAGGGAAGAGAATTTCAGCTGCAGAGGATCCAAATTCCATGTAATTATTTTGTTTTATTTAGGTGAACAGTGTATGTTCATAGCATGGAATCTCTTTTAGAAAGGACGTTTGACGTGGTAAATCACATCACGCAGTAGTTATAGTTTGTGTTTTTTATTGATTTGACTGAATTTTCAGCGTAAAATTCATTTTTTTATAAAAAGAATTTATAATGAAAAAGTAAATAATTCCATGGCCATAATAAAGGTATTCTTTTCCTTTTCTTTTTCAGAAAGATAACAAATCAAATGTTTACATATTTATTGTATATATTCTAATTTTATTTTATTTTACAATATTTATTTTTACTATTTTTTTCATTTATCTTTTTTCTTTGATCAACCTTCTTTATATATATAATTAAATTATTTGTTTCATGTTCAATATTTATCAATAGGTTTTCATGTGTTGTTTTAGTAGAAATAATTGAATTTAAGTTGTTAGCGAGATTTATATACGAAGCTGATGATGAGGTGTACGTTGAAAAATAATATATTAAGAGAATAAATTGTTAATATATTTATCCAAATATGCTAATCAAGAATGATAATATTATATTATTGAGTTTTGTTTACTGATATCTTAAAATATTAGTTAAATATTTTTATAAAAAACTTTTGAAAAATCAAATTTGTATCAGACATTGTACAAAAGTATATTGATAATATTTTTAATAAAAAAATAAGTTGTTTACTCTTTAACGAATTAAAGTTGTGAGTATCTTTAGTTTTTTTATAGTATAACTTTATTATTATTATTATTATTATTATTATTATTATTATTATTATTACACATATTTTTAAATAATGTCTAGTTGTGGTTCAAGATCTTTAACATGTAGATATTTCAAGATCTGCATATAGTAAAGGCAGAGAAAACTTATGGGTAATTTATACTTTTAATCATGTATTATACATATCTAAAAAAAAGTTATTGATATATTTTGTTTTTGCATGTCACCTTAGGTATATGTGATTCCTTCAGGAAGATTTCTTATCGAATTCTTTTACTTCAACTCCTATAGAAAACAAAATAAATGTCAAAATAAGTTTGTGTTGTGTAACACTTTTTTTACAGTGCCATCAACACATAAAAGAATGCTAATAATAAGTATATGATTTACATAAGATAAAATAATAATAAGATAACGTATATTTACATTTAGTCGCACATATATTAAAAAAAATAAGAAAAAGTAATAAAAAGTTTTTGAGTAAAAGAATAATTTTTCCATGTTGTGGGAGATATTTTTGTTAATATAAATAAGATTAACCCAAGAAGGTTTGCATAGCAATAAGGGGGTGGCAAAAGCACAGTCTTATACTTGGCATGATGTGAGTATTTCATTGTAGCTGAATATAGTTTGCTTTTGGATGCCTAACATGATTTTATTTTGAGTGATGGTCTCTCCACCATTCCATATTTTTCTTACACCTCTCCATTTTTTTTAATTCCAAATTTATCTTTTTTATTTTTTATTTTTACTAATTTTACTTTTTTATTTTTTAAAACTCTAATCTCAATTCCCTCTCACTTCCATTTTCTCTTTCACTTTCAACACCAACCCCCCACCCCCAATGTCACTTTCTTTCTTTTTCTTAATTTCCACTTCCATTAACACAACATTTTTAATTTCCACTTCCATTAACACACCATTTTCCATTTCCGTTTCTTCTTTCTTTCTTCTTTTCGTTGGTGCAGGATGCGTCGTTCTACTATGCATTCAACAAAATACTTCTTATTTGTATCCTCATAATTGTTTAATTGTACGTGATATTGTACAATGGAACATCAACCATCATCAGAGTCAGAGACATTGAAACACTATTATAATAATAATATTAACGTAAATGATTACAAGAAAGTAGGTAGTAGCAGCATGGTTGTGTTCTCCATTTTAAGGAATCACATGGAGGCCCATGTGGGGGAGAAATTTAGACTTTAACAAACACAACCAGTGAAAACTCAACTAAGAGGATATTTATTTTTATAGCTTAATTAACATATTGTTGATTATTGAGATGATTTGAAAAAGAAATAATAAGTTATGTGGGGAAAAAAAAAGAAAGAAGAAGAGAAAGTGACAGTGGGAGGTGAGGGAGTGAAAGGAGAAAGTGAGGGTGAGAGAAGATTGAGATTGGGTTTTAAAAAATAAAAAGTAAAATTAATAAAAGTAAAAAATAAAAAAGATACATTTGGAATTTAAAAAAATTGAAAGGTGTAAGAAAAATGTGGAGTGATGGAGGGAGCATCATCCAAAATACCTTCCATAATGCACCACAGTATCTCTGCAGCTGCTAGGTCACCAACTACACCTTCATCTTCCATAATTATTGCATTCTTTGAGAGGAGGAAAAGGATAATTTTGTTCTAAAAAGCTCGTTAAAAAAACATTTCATATATTCAGAAAAATTTATTCCAAAATTCTTGTTATGAAATATATTTCATATTTTCTACAAAGTATTTTCCGAAAACTTATTTTAGAAACTCGTTTTAGGAGGTATTATATACGTTTTGGAAAATGTGTGTTCAAACAATTTATTCCCAAAAACTTCTTCCGAAATACATTTTATGTGTTTCAAAAATTCTATTATGAAAATCCTATTTCAAAAATCATGCTCTAGAAATTCCAGAAAATTTGTTTTATAAGATTTTTGAAACAAGTAATCCGGGAGTAACCTTTATGAAAGATAAAATGGTCATTTTAAAAACAATATTGGAGTGTAAGTATAAATTATTTGGGTGCAAGAAGAAAAGGCCTTTTTCTTTATTAATGAAAACTTAGACATTAAGTTTTTTTTCTTTCACATGTTAAATAGACTTTCAAGCATGTTAGACTGTGTGTATATGCGTCGAATGTTCAATTAAAATAATTTTTTTATCTTTATAATGTGGTGTTGCTTTCTCTATGTTAAGGTAATTTGTTTGTCAATTAATGGGGATACATGCTAAAGGTGTTTTTATGCTAAAGTCAGCCTAGGTTTGATCAATTAAAATAGTTAATGTTATAATAAAAACGTAATTAATGTCTCCATAACCATACATTTGATCTATATTCATAGTTTTGCCAATGTTTTTTTTTATTAAAGTTACCTAATTGCATCAAAATCCCTTTAAACCTTATTATTGACATGTTTATGCTAATTAAAAGTTTAGTTGATTTTAATTGTAACTGATCGATTTTCTCCATGCCTCAAGCGATAGGTTGCATTATTGTGGTTAGTATGTACCGATGAATACATACAGTACATAAGCCCCCAAGCCTTGAGCATGGGTGGAGACTAACAGCCAAAAGGGTTTGTTGTCACTCCTACTACTCTTTTAAAAATATAATTGGTGGTGATGGGTGAGTGTGTCGCCTCGTAACACTAGTGCAAAAAGAGTGCATAACGTCACACATTCAACGTCTAACCACTCAATAGCCAATGTTAAAAATGATCGGTGACAATTCTGTAAATAAATGTAATTATTAAATGTCGTTTAGAATTATAATTCGACGTAATAGGATATAAAACGTCGAATGTCTCAGACGTCAAAAGGTTAGTGAATTCAATAAAAATTTGAGTGGGAGATTGAAAATTCATTCACTTTATCTTAGAGCGCGAGACCCTCTTCTCTACTCAAACTTTTCTTGAACGAAGTTTGACGACCATCACATGTAATCTTTCTTTAATTTGATATAAATGCATGTTAATAAACTACTTTAGGTATGATTTTCAAGTCTCGTAGAGTTGTAAAAAAGGATTACAATTAATTAAAAAATATAAAAAGAAATTGATTAACGTCGTATATTGACAAAATTCGACATTAAATTAACGTCATATATTGACAAAATTAGACATTAAATTAAAGTCGAATTTTTTAAATTCGACATCAATTTAACGTCTCTCAATATGACGTCATTCTCGAATTCGACGTGAAAGGCCAAAAATATTCAACGTTATACGTTATTTTTGTACTAATGTAAGCAACATTGATGTCTTGTAAATCATGTTGTTAGTGCTAACATCAAATCCATAACGTCATGTTCCCTCAATCGTTAGATGATGTTGGATCTCACAATCTTGGTGGTGCCATGTGTCCCTTGGATTTTCTATAAATAGACATTAGGTGATCCCATCATTTGCACCTCTTTTATTCACGCAACTCATCTTAAACTGCATGGCCAAGGGTCATAAGTGGTTATTGGATGGGGATGATTGACACCAATTTTCTTTGTATTAGACCTATAATCCCTCTCTATCAGATCACTATAAAGAGACCTTGATGACGCCCGAGGAATGTTCCGTCCTTGAGATTTTAGAGTAATTTCCCTACAAACTCCTGAACAGGGAACTTCTGAAGTGTTATCGGTCATGCAATCTTTATAGGCATGTTTATGGTAAGTAATCCTTCCCTGTCTGGTTTATCCTTGGTCGGTTTTTAACTTAGCTAAATTTTTGTTTGTGTTACAAATATAGTCACCCACACCAATCCCAAAAATCTCAACCTTTTCAAGAAGCTACTCAACAAGTGGGGGTGAGCGACTCCAGGATCACTCTTAGTGTACAAGAGCGCCTTTCGGCCAGGCCTACAAAGGAAGGCACATCGACCGGCATTACAACTGAGGTGACTACCTCTCCTACCTCTTTCTCAATATTCCTCCACTCACCACAGTCTTATTGCTTCCACTAGCCGAGAGGATGACCCTAAGAGGACTCCGTAAACATATTCGTCAAGGTGGAGAGACATCAGTCCCACTTGTTAATGGTTTTTTTGGGACTGATTTGTGGATAGGAGAGAATTTTTCCTCCATCTTAACTATGATAAGAAGGATTTAGTAAAAGACCTTTATGAAGTTGATGCACTACTAGTCACAATGGAGTTCAACTTGTGCGTGGTTGTTTCATATCATTAGGTAACTCTTGAAATGGATCAGTCGGAGAGTGTTTGATTGGAGAAGAATTTGGTGGACTCTCAAGTGGATCTTATGCCGACTCTTAATGCCAATGGTGTCCTTACTACCTAATTGGAAGGAGTTAAGTCCATTCATGCCAATTGCTCACAGAAAGAGAAGGACTCAATTGCTAGGGGTGTTGCCTTGGTTGAAAAAGAAAATAATTTTCCAATTGAGACTCACCAACTATAGTGATGGTTAATGACTTTCTTTTGTCTCAGCAAGCTAATTAGAACGCCTTGGGGATTAGGAGAAAAAGTACAGGTCCTTGGTCACGAAATTTGATGAAACTGAGTAGCAAGTCATACAACGATACGAAGTCAGTTTCTAAAAGGCCTTGGACCAAGTGACTTATTTTTATGACATTTTTCGACGAGGACAAGTTCAACATTCAAATGGCCTTCCACAAGAGGAAGCTCATCCATGTTCGAGATATTTCTGTCGATGAAGATGTTGCTAAATGTTGGAATTTAAGAGTATTAGAGACAATTTTCAGATTTATGAAAAGTTACATTTATTCATGAAGAGTTATAACCAATGAAGTGTTACATTTATTCATGAAGAGTTATAATCATTCATGAAAAGTTACAATCAAGAAATGTAACTAATCAGAATCTGGTATCTCTTGGATTTGAAAGATGCCTGATCAACATCTATATAAAGGGATCCTGTGCTCTACTCAAAAAATAATTCGGTCATTCTCTTAACACACAAAATCAATTCCTGAGAATCATATTCTTGTTTAACGTTAATACTAAGAGTGAGTATCATCGTTGTATTTCTTCTTTGTATCTCAAAAGCGGATTTCGTGGTCCCCTTCACTCTTATAAGGGACGAAATATTGCTTTTAGGAAAGTGTGTATTCACGCCTAGAAGATTATATCAAGTCTACATTGTTGTTCATCTTGTTTCCCTAAATTCTTGGAAAATTGTTCCAACAGTCTAAAAGCAATATTTTCTCTAAGATGACAACAATTCGTGAGATGTCTGCAAACTTTCACAAATTAGACAAGTTTGAAGGGGTTGGTTTCCGACGATGGCAAAAGAAGATGCATTTCCTTCTCTCGGCTCTAAACGTGGCATATGTTCTAAGTTCTCCCCAACCCAAAGAAAGCGAAAACGAGACATTAGAGGAACAACGGAAAAGGAACAAATGGGAGAATGATGATTATGTCTGTCGTGGTCACATTCTGAACGGTATGTCTGATCCTTTATTTGACATATATCAATATGTGGATTCTGCAAAAGAACTTTGGGATCAACTTGAAAGCAAATACATTTTTGAAGATGCATCAAGCAAGAAATTCCTGGTTAGTAATTTTAATAATTACAAAATGATTGATGCTAGACCAATAATGGAACAATTTCATGAAATCCAAAGAATCCTAGGAAGTTTCAAGCAACATAGTATTGAAATGGATGAGACATTCATTGTTTCTTCTATAATTGACAAACTACCACCAAATTGGAAAGATGTTAGAAATTCAACAATTATGAATGCTCTCTTGCTTCAACCCCTATGGATCCTAGTTTAAAGATATTACCAAATGGTGGTAAAGCAGTTTCACAACTGGAATATGCAAGGGTAATAGGATGTTTAATGTATGCAATGATAAGTACAAGGCCAGATATTGCTTTTGCAGTGAGCAAATTGAGTAGATATACTAGCAATCCTAGTCTATCACATTGGCAAGCAGTACGTCGAGTACTTAAGTATTTAAAGAAAACTATTAATTATGGATTAACATATAGTAGTTATCCTTCAGTTTTGGAAGGATATTCTGATGCAAGTTGGATTACAAATGCAGAAGATCACTCTTCAACTAGTGGTTGGATTTTCCTCCTTGGGGGAGGTGCAATTTCTTGGTCGTCCAAGAAACAAACTTGCATTACAGATTCCACTATGGCTTCAGAGTTTATAGCTCTAGCCTCGGCAAGAAAGGAAGCCGAATGGTTGAGGAATCTCATGTTCGAAATACCATTGTTACCAAAACCAATATCACCAATAGCAATACATTGTGACAATGCTGCAACATTGGCAAAGGCTTATAGTCAAGTATACAATGGCAAATCAAGACATATTGGTGTGAGACATAGTTATGTCCAAGGACTAATCAAAGATGGAGTTATTACAGTAGATTTCGTACGAACAAAGTTAAATTTGGCTGATGGATTTACTAAGGCATTGGCTAAAGATTCCATTTCCAGAATGACAATTGGAATAGGAATGGAGCCCACAATTAATCACAAGTAAGAGAATCTTAACTTAACGCTTAATATGACATTGAGTCTTAAGTTCAATAAGATTAAATCTCTTATTTGATGATTGAAAGCACAAATAAGTATTTCAAGAGTGCTTTAGATCTGTGATGCTTAGGAGGTTGACTAATTCTTAATTGATTTCTTGAAATTATATTTTGTCACAGGAACATGTTTACCTAAGAAATCAACCTATGTAAGTGCGAAGTTTGGCCGCTTCAAGAAGTCAAGGGGGCATGACTTTGTTGCACTTATGAATAGATATGGACGCATGGCCCTATTGTGTCAAGTATAATAAGAATATGTAATTTATCTTATATGTAGAGTATCTTCAAGATTTCATTATGCATTATGTTGGTTCAATCGTTTCGACACCAATAAAATTCGAATTCCTGAAATGTGTATTCTACTAAGTGAAAGTTCAAGTCTATGTACACTTTCATTTATGTGTAAGATTGCAATTATTAAATTGATGTTTTGTGTTAAGTAATTATACAATACTCTCAAATGGTGGAGGATTGTTGGAATTTAAGAGTATTAGAGACAATTTTCAGATTTATGAAAAGTTACATTTATTCATGAAGAGTTATAACCAATGAAGTGTTACATTTATTCATGAAGAGTTATAATCATTCATGAAAAGTTACAATCAAGAAATGTAACTAATCAGAATCTGGTATCTCTTGGATTTGAAAGATGCCTGATCAACATCTATATAAAGGGATCCTGTGCTCTACTCAAAAAATAATTCGGTCATTCTCTTAACACACAAAATCAATTCCTGAGAATCATATTCTTGTTTAACGTTAATACTAAGAGTGAGTATCATCGTTGTATTTCTTCTTTGTATCTCAAAAGCGGATTTCGTGGTCCCCTTCACTCTTATAAGGGACGAAATATTGCTTTTAGGAAAGTGTGTATTCACGCCTAGAAGATTATATCAAGTCTACATTGTTGTTCATCTTGTTTCCCTAAATTCTTGGAAAATTGTTCCAACACTAAAGAAGTTGCTGAAGGCGAAGTGCTCTTGCATCCAACCGATCAGGAAGAGGCCGCTCAAGACACCCTTAACCCTCAGAATTCTTATGCCTAGTTTTCATTTTCTTTTTTTGTTGAGAGTTAATTGTTGGCTTCGTAGGTTGATTTTCTTAAGTTGATCGTTATTGAATCGATCCCCACACTTGTATAACTTTGAAAGGAATATAAATTCACTTAGTCAAACTTCACAAACTTGTCTTTTTAATCCATTGGATTGTGTTTTCCTCAATCAATCTAAAAGAATTTGCCTTTAAGGTGATCAAGTTCATGAAACGAATTCATTCTTGACTTAACTAATTTTAACGAGTGAGATTCGATAAGGGTTCTTTTAGAGCTCATCCTTAATTGATTGATTGAATGATGTAGTAGAAGTCCATTAAAACTCATCCTTAATTGATAATGTGTTAGGCAGAGGTTCATTGGAAGAACTCTTCTTTAACCCTTTTTAATGGTGAATACTCGGTATGGGTTCATTTAGAACTCTTCCTTAACCAATTATATGTGCTCAAATGTCAAAAGTTCTTTTAAAATTTGCCCTTAATCGATTGATTGATTGGTGAAACAAGGGTACATTGGATGAACACTTCCTTAAGAGTTTAGTGATATTTACTTCATACGAGAAGAAAACATGGAGACAAGCGCTTGTTAAAGAGCATAATTAACATTTATTTTATTAACTTAATGTAAAATATAAGTAAACTTAATTTTGTTAAAAATATTTAATAAAAATATTTGTATAATATTTATATACAAATTAAATTTTGTTTTAATTTAGGGAAGGATGAAATTGTTTAATTTTAAAAAAAAGTAGAACTAAATTAAGACAAAATAAAAATACAATTATTAAATTGAGACTAATGTAATAACACGTGGTATGATAGTGAATCATGGCACTACCACTATCACGTCAACTGTCGTTACCACGTGGCAAACATCAATTTTACATGCTAATTTTCTTTATAAAAAATTAAAAATATTTTTTTAAAACAAATCATGAACTCACATGTAACATCCTATTTAACCGTGTTAATAATGTATTAAAGGAAAGGACCTGATTGCTTAAATTTTTAAAAATAGGGACCCAATTTAAAAATAAAATAAAATTGGTAGACCGATTGCAACTTACAACCAAAAGTGGAAATCACTATAATGATTAAACCTATAATTAAAAATAGGAAAACTAAAGTTGGCCTATCTGTGGACCCATGTTGTAAGCAGTTAGGGTGATTGTCATCATAATGTTTAAATTTTTAATATTGTTAAACTTATTTACCAATATTGTATGTTTAAAATATTTACTTCAATTATTGATTTTTAGATATTGTATAAATTCTTTGCAATGTCATAATATTATGAACTTTTATGATAAATTTCAATGTCTAAGACTACGTAAGCTTGGTAGAAAAAAAACCACTATTATCAAAGCTAACAAACATATTAACTATGAATTTTTCTGTAGACACATCCGGATAATTTTGTAGATAAATTAGATATAGACAAATTTGTAGGTAATGTTAGATACAACTGATTTACCTGCAAATTTTTGTCTATAGCTAAATCATAAGTAAAATTGTTTTACCTACAGATTTATTGACTTACCTACGAAGTTTTACAATAGGTAATGGTAATTTTTCTTTAGTGAAAATGTTTTGAGTGTAGGATCGAGAGTTCACTTAAAACAATTTTTTAGTTTTCGCACTCCAATATTGTCCTCTTCATGCTAAGATAATTTGTTCCTCAACCAATCAAAAATACATGCTAAAGGAACTATGATGCTAAAGTTAGCTTAGATTCGATCGATTAAAGCACTTAATACTATAATAAAAACATAATTAATGTTTAAACAACTATACATTTATCTTATATTTATAGTTTTTTTTATAAACTTTTAATTAAATCGGTTTAATTTTCTTTACGTCTATTTGTTAACATATTTATACTAATTAAATAATTAATTTATTTTAATAGTAACCAATCTATTTTCTCATTGCATTATTATCATCTATACATATAACACAATTTTAATCCAAATCAAGACGTGCTTGTAAAAAATGACCTAGTTTGGTTTTATTTATTTCCTATCAATATTACAATATAAACACCATACATCGGTTTTATATGAATAACATTCTCTTTTTATTATTCTCACACTTTCTTAGTTTTTATGCATAACGACCCCAAGTAATTGTTTTTAACAAAAAAAGTCTTAAAAAACCTGTGTTGGTATGTAAGATATAAGTTATATTTAAATGATATTGATTGACTATTTTTTGTTATTTGCATTATTTTTCTATTATTTTAAATTAAATTTAGATGTTATATTTTAAAATTAAAATAAATGATATTTAACTTTTACAAGAGTTAAATATTTTCATTGGAACTCATTAATTTGTTTTATTTATTATTTTCCTTTTAAGGTGGTCAAACGTTGGTCCATTTTTCCCGATAACACGAAACAACAAAAGGCTAGTTGTTGAGTTGAGCACTTGAGCGTCCGAGTGGGACCCACATCTCTATTTGATAATTGAAATGAATCAGAAAATCGATGCCACGCGTACTTGGCGCGTGGAAAGACAAACATGTTGATGTCAGGTGGGACCCACGGGACCTTCTCCACCGTTGCTCCGAGTGCTGCGTTCGAATCGGACGGCCAAAATACGGAGTCAAAGACCTATCATGATGGCTCTCTTTGACCAACACATGCCCTTTTTAAATTATTGTTAGAAAATGAAATTTAAAAATTTCGCTACTTTGACCGGGCTGTCACCCTCAATCAAGATGAACTTCGTTGAAAGTCGTGGAGCACTCCGAAAGTACGAAATTGCCCATGGGCCCACCTTTTTTATTTATTTTTTGTTTCAACTTTTTTCGTTAGGGTTTGAAAATGGAAAAACCCAACAGATCCCTTGGTCCACCACAAAGATTATTCTTTAGCAAAATAAGAACTTTAATTACTCTGAAGAAAAAAACAATATAATTTTCATGATTGTATTTCTCAAACAACGAGTTTGTAATTAAATAAAATATTTTGAATTAAATTATTTATAATATTAATTAAATGCTATATATATATATATATATATATATAGGTTTTTCATAAATATATTTTAGTGTGTTTGAAATATGGTCAAACATTACATAATGAAATTTAATTATTTACTTTTTCTAAGTTTAACTTTAATGCTTTTAAACTCAAATAAATGGTTGAGTGAAAACTTAAATAGATGGAGATACCAAAAATTGAATTCATGGTTCAGTTAAAACTAAATAACTGGACCTAAAACTTTAAAATGTTTGTTAAAGACAAAAAATAGTTAGATTTTTTAGTTGAAATCAGGAGCTTTAGAAAAGGAAAATATATGTTTAGCATTTTAATAGAAGAAACTTTCATTTTGTAGAAGTTGAATAAATGGAGATTAAAAAATGATACAATTTAATTTGATGAATAATATTAGTGATGAAATTAAAGTTGTATACTGAAAATGAAAGTGAAACTTGCGTTGTTTGGTAGAATTAATAGTTTATACGAAAAGGAAACTTCCCTTTAAAGTGGCTACATTGAAAGGAAGAAGTTATGGAAACATATTTTTTAATATGTCTATAAATGCATCGTTAGAACCTATCAAAATATGAGCGGTCAAAGCAAGAATTGTTAAAAAAAGTCTAATTAATCAAAGTTCAAACCAAAATTCAAAACCATCTAATGGTAGTTTGCAAGGAAGGGACATAAAAGGTAATTTCTGAGGGCAAAAAATAGAAGGAATTAAAAATTGAAGAAAAAAAAGAGAGTGGCAAAGATGGAAAAAGAGGGAAAAAGGAAAAACACATCTTTTGTTTGTGTTTAATGAAAATATTATTTTAATGAGTTAATTAAATCTGGTTTTGGTTAGGTTTGACCACTGCTCATTGGGTTCCAATTTTTCTCTCTTTTTCTCTCTCTACAATTCTAAATATTCCTCTAATCTCTTTCTCTCTCCTCTACTTTTCCCTCTCTCTCTACAATCTTCACTTCTCAGCTTTTCCAATCTGCTTTCTTTGACTGGACAAGGGGGTTTTCGTCGACGAATCAAAACCACAAAAAGTTCCGATTTTTACCCATTTCGCTGCCCCTGGATCGCTTCACTCTGAGTTGCATGAGCTGCCATTTCTCGCAAAGGTTCGTTGAATTTTCATTCTTTGGTTTCGATTCGAGTTATTTCGCCGTTTTCTGATGAAACTTTGCTTCGGAGTTTCATTTTTTGCTGTTTTTTTTATCTGGGTTTTTTTTGTACTTTGATTTATACGTTAGTTTGTTGTTCATTTTCTTCTTGATTTTTCTATTTTTGTTTTATTTGGAAAATTTGTTGGAGGAGATCAAACTTAGCGGCTTGGATTTTTTTTACCTTGATATTGTGGAAAGAAATGGGATAAATGGGTTTGTCTGATTCTTTTTTTTTTTTTTTTGTGTTATGGATCTGAATTGCTTTTCACTTAGTTGAATAGATGGAGCTTGTTAGTATTTTGCAATTGGGTAGTTCTGTTTATTTAATGGAGCATTTGGTCTATTTACATTTTTGTTTCTTCAGCACTTCTGAAAATTGGGGAGTGAGATGGGGGAAAATTTAAGTAATTTTACCATATACTATTTTATGGAAATGTGATGGACACAAGTTAGATGTAAGGCTTATAAGGTGAGGGGTTAACAGATTGGTGATTAATTGTAGTGTTTCGCTTTCAATTTATGGTGTTTGGTGCGTATGTGATTGTGGTAGTCTTAAGAATAGGTGACTCTTAGGAGTAGGGAATGAAAAGAGAAATGAAAATGAAAATCAGGAGTAAAGTTAAAGCATGTTTTATTGTCTTAAGATGTTGTCACTGGAAAAATAGAATTCAGAAAATTTAAACAGTGAATAGCTATTTTGGTGCATTAATGATTCTCAATGTGTATATATCTCTGAAGTATCCGATCCGGTCCCCTGACCAAAGATCGCCATTCTAGGACCAAATTGATGTTTCCAAATTTTTTTGAGGGTCAAATTTGATGTGAAACGTTGATACACAGATATTAGTAGTAATGGTAGTTGGAATCGCTTGAGTTGTGATTCGATCATGGTAGTTGGAATCACGTGAGCTGTGTTTCAATCCGAGTCCTCACTTCATTGATACAGATCACATGGACTTTCCTTATGTTACTGAAATTTCCTACCAATTGCTGGAACGATAGGACTATCAAATTTTCTGTGTTTTCAATGGTGTGAATCTCTAAGGGACATGGCGCCATGACTTTCCTTATGTTACTGGATGAAGGTATGGTGTGTGGGTGGGACCAGATTCTCGTCGGTGCAGAGGCTTGCGAGATGTCTTCCAAAGTAGCTCTCAGTTATGCTCAGATGCAAGGGTGCAGTGGACCAATGATCAGAGGGTATGGGCCCTGTGGGTGATCCATTGATGACAAATCTCTGATGGGAGAATGCTTTCACATAGACAATTTGGGTGGGGGAGTGGATTAGATATGAATAATACAAAGTATCTGAGGACAGAGAGTCAGAGTACTTTCTGAAAATAAATTATTGTTTGTAATGCAGTTAGCCAGTTTCTAGCAATTAATGTTGATGGAGATAGAATTATGAAAAGAATCCTATAATTAATGTACATAGAAAATGAATACAAATATTGATAGTTTTATTATGTGATAATGTTTTTTGTTATTTTTTAATTATTAGAATATGATGATTATTCATGAACCTTACGATCACGACAGGTTCTGTTTCATGATTTGATAGCCATGGTTAGGCATAAATTAGGAGAAAAATATGACAAACAAATGCTTCATCATTTTCCCTTTCTTGTTTCCTTCCAAACGTAACTCTACCAAGGGATCTATATCAATGAGAATTCAAACTCATACTATGTTTTGAAACACCCCATTCTTTTTTATTTTTGTTTTTGCAGGCATAAAGAGTTCTCTACAACAACCAAGTTCTGTAAAAAGAATGGGGTGTTTCACTGTATTGAAGAGCAAGAAGAAAAAGTCTGATCCGATTACATATGTTAAACGTGTAAGCCATAATGAGCATGTGCCTACAGTGCTGCCTGAACCTCAAACTCGTACTCGCTCACTCCAGTCTGCTCCTCCTAGTTTTAAGACCAGAGTGAAACCCATTCAACCCATTAGTAAAGTCAATAGCAACAGAACAAGAACATTATCTGCCCCATCAACTCTTGATGCCGCAGAACAAGATGCTTTGGTCTCAATTGAGTATGAGGAACAAGAAGAGTCTAAACACCGAGCTGGATCAATGATGGAGCGTTCATCTAGCCCACAACCCTTACCACTCCCATCCCCACAGGGTGGTGCTGTATTGAAGGCTATTGGCAGCTTTAAGTCAGTTACAGCTAGTGGTCCTCTATCTGCTTCTGGACCTTTGCCACTTCCACCTACCGGGTCACTTCGGAATTTTCTGTATGATGAAATTGCCACTGCATGTCACAATTTCTCTTCTGATAGATGCATGTCAGAATGTCTTTCATCCACCATATATAAGGCTTCTTTTGGTGATGATGTTTCAAGTTCGAAGAAGTTTGAAGCCACTGTCACACGACTTCACCCATCATCTCAGGTACTTTTCTCCACACTACGGTACTTAAGTTTCATTTATTTAAATTATGTGTGGTGATTGCTGATTGGGTCATATTAATATCGGACACTTCTATCACATAATATACAGAAATAATGCCTTGTTATCTTAGAATGGACAAAATCCAATGCTTTATGTATTTGAGATATGCTGTAAGCCTTGTATTGTGTTCAGTTGAATTTAACCCATACACACGTCAGAGGAATTAGTATGGACATAAGAGTGATTTCAATAACCTTTTCAATATTTTTTTCCATTTAACTTGTTATTAAACAGGGTCTCATCATAGTTCATCTTGTTATCCTCCTCTTATGTCTCCATACATAGAGTGCTTAACCATAACAAATCAAAGCTTGAAATTGTTATGAATTACGTATTAAATATCTGCTGATTGAAACTTACATATCACTTATTGGTAGCATTGTGTTATTTTTGTCTCTCATTTATGGACATTAAAGAATTTTAGTAACCTGAACATTCTAAAGTGGTCTAAAAGTATCTGTCTTCTTTCAGGGCTTGAAGGAATTCATAAATGAAGTTAACACTCTTGCATCCTTGCAACATCCGAACCTCTGTAAATTGCTAGGATTTCATGCTCGAGAGAGTTCAGAACATAGAATGTTGGTTTATGAGAGGCTATACCATGGAAGCTTGGATCGCTTGTTGTATGGGAGATCTGATGGGCCATTAATAGATTGGAATACAAGAATGAAAATTGCTATATGTGCTGCACAAGGTTTAACTTTCTTGCATGAAGAAGGGCCATTTCAGGTACAAAAACAATATTCTTATCCTACTAGGCAAGGTTGAATATGTGTGTGTGTGTGTGTTATATACATTGTCATTGGATTCCACTAAACCAAATTCTTAGGAATATTATTCATTCAGGTTTCTTTTAATAGTTTCTTACGATATGCAATATGTTGTACGAGTGTCTCTAGTGTCTTTTTGTGTGTCTCGAAACAATCTTAACTGAATTTCTGTTTTCTTTTTGTCAATATGTGCGGTACAACTATTTTCTTGTATATAATAATTCCACATCTATGCTCTTATTACATGCATCCATCTTGGCATACTACTACTACAACACTTTTTTTGTCCGTTAGAAGTCTAGAATTATCAACATCATAGACTATAGTTGGTTATATGACATTAAAATAAAACTTCAATTTGGATCATATGAATGTCTTTCCCATTTGCGTGTGGAGTTTAGATTTCATCAAGCTTTTGTTTTTCATAATTTGGAGTAAATGATTTCAAGGATGCTATTATTATTATTATTACAGTTAAGTATACGCCAGTTTTTTAATCTTCGCTGACATACTTCTTTCTGTCTGCAGGCAATGTATAATGAATTCTCAACAGCCAACATACAGATTGACAAAGATTTCAGTGCAAAGCTTTCAGGATATGGTTGTGTTGGACATATTCCGGAGGAAGAGATTTCAAGCAGTTCATCTGTAAGTTCTTCAAGTCATGAGTGTTTTGTGTTGTTCTAACCATCAGAGTTGATTATATTTTTCCATCGTTCTCTACTCATTTTTTTGTGAATATCTGTTGTCATTCGTGATATTCATGAATTTATTTGTTATTATCCAGGCTGTTGGAAACCTATCAATGGAGACACTGGAGAAAGGAATGCTCACCCCAAAGAGCAACGTATGGAGCTTTGGAATATTTCTTCTGGAGCTACTTACAGGAAGAAAGAATCTTGATAGCCGTCACCCAAAGGAAGAGAGGAATTTAGTGAAGTGGAGCCGGCCCTTCCTAGCCGACAACTACCGTCTGTCGTTGATCATGGATCCTCAACTCAAGGGTCGATTTCCTTCTAAAGCAGCAAGAACAATAGCTGACATTGCACAAAGATGCCTTCAGAAGGAGCCATCAGAGAGACCTACCATGAGAACTGTTGTCGAGCATCTGAAGATGATACAGGATTTGAAATACTCATGCAGGTTCCCTCTGCAAGAGCCAGCATCGAACTCTGGAAAACATATGTCAAGATCACCAAGTCTGAATGGCATCATCTGCCCAGTACCAAGGTTGAATTTCTCACCATCACCACCATCTGGGGTTCCAGCAATAGCTGTTTCACCTCCAAGATGGTCTGGTGGAGTGCCCCTTCTACCACCTCGTGCATGTTCTTCCAGTCTCTCTCTGGAGGAGCTTGATAGGCAGGAAAGCCGCAAGTCATCATCCTCAGCCTCTAGAAGGGCTAGTGTTGAAGGATTTTGATTGTGTATAATGTTCATTTTTTATTTATTATTTTTTTTGGTGTGATTCAACACAAATTTATAGGAGATAAAGATGTGGTTCCTCCACCTTTTAATCCCTCAGTGTGATGCCGAGAGGATGTTCTTTTGTAGATAGTGCAAAGGTTGGTTGAGTGGGTTCAATTAGTTACCCCCATTTATATGAAAAATTATATGCTCTTTTACCATATTTCTCCTCTCTCTGCAACCCCAGTACAAAATCTATGGCTATGGTGGCATCGGAGAAACTACTTCTGTCAATATGCTTATATACATCAACATACAATCATATTTGGTCATGTAGAAAAACAACAATCATGACATACTATCAATTTTTCAACTACTCGTACAGATTCAAACTAACTACAATTCTATATAAAACAATTCATAAAATAATATAAATAATTACATCAGTTAATTTTAATTAAAAATAGTATAAATTAAACCCTATATTATATATATAGTATAATTTATAAAATTAAAACTTAGCATTTACATTCATTTATATACACTATAACTTAATTATATTTTTAGTCACTATTTCAACAAATTTGTTTAGAGAAAAATAAGACTTTCTCGGTTTTTATCACATATTTCCCCATATTAATTAATTTTTACTCCTCTAAAATAATATGAATAACTAATTACCCACTACAATATTAGTTATAACTACATTGAAATTCATTAATTTATATCTAATTTTTATTCATTTATATTATTCTTCTGCCCGTCTAATATAGTTTAAGTTTAATTCTCTTTTACTAATTTGTTTTGGAAATTAATAGAGGTTGAAAAATATTTCTAAACCCGAAAGTTGGAAACAGATCACAGGCTATTACTAGTTAGGTGTCTCAAAACTCTTGTACTTTGCACAAAAAGAATGAAAAATATTCATAATAGTTGTAGAATAGAATATAAATATCATAAATAAATATATTTTATTAGAAGTTTTAATTATTTAAAATAAACATTTATTATACGGTTTGCAAGATTGAAATTGGTAACTAAAAGGAATAATTTAAATTTAGAAAAAACGAAAAAATTTTGTAAAATTGAATTTAAAAGAAAATAATAAAAACATATGTTTTTAAATTTTGTTGGAAACACGTAAATTGAGCCAAAGTGGTGTTTAGGTGGCGAAACAGAAGAAAGTCTCTTATCTTCTTTGTAAGAACAACACCAAGAAAGAAGCATTTACAGTTTTGAGCAACAATGGTGGCGGGAATCGCAAACTTGAAGCTTAACCTTTCGGCATTTTCCTCTTCAATGTCGAGTTTCACAGCTTCCTCCTCCTCCTCTTCGTTCCCCTCTCTTCTTCCAATGCGAACCCCTTCTTCTAAACCCCGATTTTTCAGTGAGTCACCTCGTTCCTTTCCACGCTTTCTCTGACCATGTTCCGCTCTTTGCTGACGTGTGCCTTTTCTTTCAGGAATTTACGCCTTGACCAGCAACGACATCAAGGTGGGCACCAACCTCGAAGTCGATGGTGCTCCTTGGCGCGTGATAGGTATTTTTTTTTTGCCGCACTTGTGAACGGTGGTTTTGGCTCTGGATTGTGACGGTTCTTGACTTGGCTTGCGTTGCACGCTTTAGAATTTCTCCATGTTAAGCCTGGAAAAGGTGCGGCGTTTGTGAGGACCAAGTTGAAGAATTATATCACGGGGAACACGGTGGAGAAAACATTTAGAGCTGGAAGCTCGGTAATGAACATAAAATTGCAATGCTTCTGCTTAATCACTGCGTTTGATTTTATTTATAGGTTCAATAGATGACTGTTTGGGTTCTGTCTTTAGTTTTGGGGATTGAGGGAGATAAGTTTTGTTTTTTGTTGGAAAGTCCGTTTAATTGTCATCACCCATGGCTCTCCTTAATTGCGACCTGTGGCAGTGGTTGGTTGTCAATGACTCAGAGGATTACCTCTGGAGTGTTGACTGGAACGGTTGATTGAATTGTTATAGTGCATGTTTGGATATCCACCACTGTATTTAATTTGTGTTCCGATCTTAAGTTGGTTTTATGTTAGACTCATGGCGTTTGAGCTATTTTTAACTTTGGCTTTTGTGGGCATTCGTGGGCATTTGTGGTTGTCCTTAAAAGTTGTTTTAGTGAGTCAAGAAAAGATGTTTATAAACTATCCTTGAACTTGATTCTTAAGCAATACGAGGTTGTTTTGAGGGATGGAATAATTTGATTTCTAGATTCAACGGAAGATCAATTGAGTAGTGTCTTTTGGGGCTAGAGATGGAAGGAGATAGGATTATCGCTGGTAAGTCAGCTTAAGAGTTACCACCTTCGCTTCGCCTTAACTGTGGCTGATAAAGTTTGTTGTCAGTGTCTCAAAAATAACTATGTATGAAAAAGTTGACTACAAATGTGAAGTGAAACATCTTAGTGTGCAAGAATAATTACTCTCAAGGATTGAGATCCCGTGTCAAGTAGAGAGATGATATCACCAATGTAGCCGTTGTCTTTATGAAACATGGGTTGTCCTTACTTTAAATCACCAATGTAAAGGAGTTTCTCTACTGAAAAAAAGTTCTAGATTTCCAGTATGAAAGATCTTAAAAACACTTTTACTTTGTATCCAAATAGTCCTGAAGCTGACATTCCAAGACTTATGCTTTTTGTTACCTTTCTCCATTAAAAAATAAAGATGGGTGAGACTATTTTTCAGGTAGTTGCTAAAAATTTGGATTTTTGGGTTTACCTTTTCTCATTTCATTTGTTCCCTTTTCTGACAGATTGACCAAGCAGATGTATACAAGGAAACAAAGCAGTTCACGTATAAAGATGGTGCTCAATTTGTCTTCATGGACTTGGTATTATCTGGGACGCATGATTATATAAACTAACAAATTATAGATATGTACATTTTGCTGTTTCTGACTAAATATAATCTCTACCTATGGGTTACGAACTCAAGACTATTGTGAAGATTTATAAAATAATTCAATTAGGTTTATACTCTCTTTTCCAATAGTTCTTTTTCATTTATTACTTGCAATTAGTTAACTAACGAATAATGTACTTAGTTTTGCCATTGCCTCTGTTTAATGTCCTTGTTTTAATTTTCGCAGAGTACATACGAGGAGTTTCGTCTGGGTGAAAAGGAAATCGGAGACAGAACAAAGTGGCTAAAAGAAGGAATGGACTGCAATTTGCTGTTATGGAATGGAAAAGTAACAATGTCCTCTCATAATATATTATGCCTTGCAGTGTCTCAGACTTTTAATTTTCCAGACCACTTATGATAAAAGTTATAGGACAAGAAGTGGCCTGGTTCTCAAATTTTTATTTATTTAAATATCTTTAAATTTGTTGGTTGCAACTTTTATCCACTTTAATGGTGTTACGTGCCTGGCCACGTAACGTGTCTAATCTTGTGAACGAACGTACTCACTGAATGAAATGCTTTATTATTGCAATGCAGAAAGACACAAAACACAACCACTGACTGGGAGCAGGTTCTCCTTCAGTCACCCGAGAGCTTAACCTCTCTTACAGTACTTAGATAATCAAAAACATATCCCCTAACCTCTAGGTGTCTCCCTATTAATATTAATCACTCCTTCCAGAAAAGGTAAGGAATAATTAGTAATTATAATTATTTGGAAAGAATCATTCTATCCTTATTTACTGTATTTATTACTAATTCACTCTGCTGATCGCCCCCCCTGAATTCCCGCCTGATCTTCTGCTTGCCCTTTAGACGAACGCTGTCGTTCCTCTTTGCTGCGGACGCTCGTCTTCATTTAGGACGTTCGTCCTCGCCCATCGTTGGGACGTTCGTCCTCGCCCCTTGCTCCGGACGTTCGTCCGTGTTCTGCTCGTCCATGTTAGGACGTTCGTCCTCGCCCATCGTTGGGACGTTCGTCCTCGCCCTTTGCTCCGGACGTTCGTCCATGTTCTGCTCGACCATGCCGCTCGTCCTTCCCCCTTGTTGCCTTGCTCGTTCGGTTTCCTCTCGCTGAGGGTGTTCGTCCTCTCCCTTCTCCCTCCTATATCTCCTTCTCTCATACACTCGCCAGGCCCTAACATTACCCACCCCCTGAAGATCAACCTTGTCCCCAAGGTTGAAGTCGGGATATTGGTCTTGGAGGATGAGGGCATCTTCCCATGTCGCCCCGTCAGGATCCCCCTCTTGCCATTCGACCAGGACTTCCTGTCGTACGCCCCCCCCCCTGGTGCACTTGCCTGCTGTCCAACACTCTGACCGGTCGTGGAGACGGTTCCTCCACCTCCAAATCTATAGGTAACTCCTGCTCGACCTGGTGATCCCCTACTGCCTTCTTTAACTGTGACACATGGAACACGGGATGGATCCGTGCGGATTCTGGTAACTGTAGCTTAAATGCGACTGCTCCTACCTGCTGAATGACCAGGAAAGGACCAAAATAACGAGCAGCCAGTTTAGACTGCACCATGGACGACATCGTCGTTTGTCGGTGAGGTCTAATCTTCAGATAAACCCAATCTCCCACTCCTACTTGGGACGGCCTTCTCGCCTTGTCTGCCTGCCTTACCATTAATTCTTGTGCCCTGGCTAGATGGAACTTTAGCTGGCGGAGAGCTTCATCTCTCGTTTGTAGCTCCTGGCTGACGGATTCCACTAAGGTTTCTCCTGGAACGAACCTATGCAGTGAGGGAGGTGGCCTCCCATAGACAGTTTCAAATGGAGTACATTTGGCTGATTCCTGATAGCTGGTGTTGTACCAGTATTCCGCCCACGGTAATACGATGCTCCACCCCTTGGGCTGTTCGGAACAAAAACATCTCAGATACCCTTCCAGGACCCTGTTAAGAACCTCGGTCTGCCCATCCGTCTCAGGATGGTAGGCTGTGCTCATCTTTAGTTGAGTGCCTTGTAGTTCGAACAACTCCTTCCAAAAATTACTTAAGAACAGTGGATCCCGGTCACTTACGATAGATAGTGGTACCCCATGTAATCGGACAATCTCTTTCACGAAGATGTCAGCTATAGTGCGTGCGGAATAAGGGTGTTTTAAGGGTATGAAATGTCCGTATTTGCTGAGACGGTCCACCACTACTAATACAGCATCATATCCTCTAGACTTGGGTAGTTTGACAATAAAATCCATGCTTATCTCCTCCCAGATGGCGTTGGGAATGGGTAACGGCTGCAGCAATCCTTGCGGTGATGAGGTTAAATATTTATGTTGTTGACAGACTAGGCAGCTGGCAACGAATTCGGTCACTGCTTTCTTCATTCCCACCCAATAAAGAGATTGCGCCACCTTGCGGTATGTCCGGTAGACCCCTGAGTGGCCTCCTGTATGTGTGGAATGGAATTCGGCTATCAGCTTGGGCACCCAGGCCGAACGGGCTGACAGCACGAGCCTCCCTTTATAGTGCAAGCGCTCGTTCTCTAGCGTGAACGAGGGGTGGGAGTTGGGGTCTTTCTTTAAGTCGTCAATCACTTTCCGTAACTCCTCATCCGCCTCTACTTCCTCCAAAATTTCCCTGAAATCTTGCCAAAACGGCCGTGCTATCACCGTTAATTCCTTCTCATCCCGCAGTTCCTCCTCATCCTTGCGTGATAGGGCGTCCGCCACCTTGTTGGTCACCCCGGATTTGTACACAATCTCAAAGTCGTATCCCAGGAGCTTTGCAAGCCAATTCTGCTGATTCTGCGTGGTGATGCGTTGCTCCAAGAGGTACTTCAAACTCCTCTGATCCGTGTGAACCACAAACCGTTGCCCCAATAGATACGGCCTCCAATGTTGTATGGCCAGAACCAACGCCATTAGTTCCTTCTCATAGATTGACTTCCCTAACGATCCTTCCGACAACGCTTTGCTAAAGAAGGCTATGGGCTGCTTCCCTTGCATGAGGACCGCTCCAATCCCCTTCCCGGATGCGTCACACTCAATGTGGAACGGCTGGTTAAAGTCCGGAAGAATCAATACAGGAGCAGTCGTTATTGCCTTCTTCAACTTGAGCATGGCTTCCTCTGCTTGTTCCGTCCATGCAAACGACCCTTTCTTAAGAAGGTCGGTCAAGGGCCGGGCAATCTTCCCATAATCCTTCACGAACCTCCTGTAATATCCTGTCAGCCCCAGAAAACCCCTCAAAGCCTTCACCGTCTTCGGTTTTTCCCACTCCATCACTGCCCGCACCTTGTCCTCGTCCATCTCTACCCCCTTCTCTGATATCCGATGGCCCAGATATCCTATTTGAGTTCTGCCGAACTCGCATTTCTTCCTGTTGGCCACCCAGCGATGTGCCACTAGCTCCCTTAGCACCGTCACCACGTGCTCCAAGTGCTCTTCCCAGGTTCGGCTATACACTAGTATATCATCAAAAAATACCAGGACGAATTTCCGCAGATAAGGCTGTAACAGTTGGTTCATGGCACTCTGGAAAGTGGCTGGCGCGTTGGTTAGGCCGAACGGCATTACCATGAATTCGTAGTGGCCCTGGTGCGTCCGGAAAGCCGTTTTCTCTATGTCGCCTGCTCCCATTCGTATCTGATGATAGCCTGACTTTAAATCCACCTTTGAAAAGTATTTGGCTCCCCTCAGTTCGTCCAACAGTTCTTCTATCAAGGGAATAGGGAATTTGTCAGGTACGGTGGCTCGGTTTAGTGCCCTGTAGTCCACACAAAACCTCTAGCTGCCATCCTTCTTCTTTACCAAAATTACAGGGCTTGAATATGGACTAGTACTTGACCTTATAACGCCTGCTTTCAGCATTTCTGCCACCTGTTTCTCAATCTCCTCCTTCATCACATGGGGATATCTGTACGGCCTTACATTTACGGGGTCCGTACCTTCTTTTAAGGGGATTCGATGAGCCATTCCCCTATCGGGTGGTAGACCGTCCGGCTCGTGAAACACTTCCGCATAACGTTCCAGGATTCGCCTCATGTTGAACGTCTGCGTCCTAGTCAACCCTGGACCGAACGTTTCTTTTTCCGGAACGTACGGTCTTTGTTCCTTCTCCTTTTCTGTCTCCCCCAGCTCCCACATCAGTAACCAGATCTCGACTTCCTTCATTTTAATCAAAGCTGCAGGTTCCACCAACCTCCTAGTTAGAGTTGGATCTCCCTTGATGGTCACCTTGTTCCCTGCTTGTACGTACGCCATGGTTAGCTGTCCCCAATTTATGATTACCTCGCCCAGCTTGGCCAACCATTCCACCCCCAGTATCACATCCACTCCTCCCAACTCGAACAGGTGGAAACGTTCCTTGATCACAATCTCTCCCACTTGAACCGTTACGGCTTCACAACACCCTCTCGTCTCCTTCTTCCGTCCATCCCCCAAACTCACCCTGTAGGGTGGTGTATCTACTATGGGTAATGCTAGCTCTTCTACCAATTCCCTGCTTATGAAGTTGTGACTGGCGCCACTGTCAATTAGAATCAGAACCTGCTGCGTTCCTATCTGTCCATGCAGCTTCATCGTTCTGGGTTGGGTGAGCCCTCCTGCTGAGAGAGCAGATAGCTCCATTTGTTCGCATTCAACCTCCACCTCTTCTTCCCCTCCTGGCTCCTCGTCCTCGGCCAATATCAGCATCCGAAGCCCTCTTTCGGGACAACGATGGCCCGGACCGAACGGTCCTCCGCACCGGAAACACCTCCCTTCCTCCCTACGCTTGACGTACTCCGCGTACGGTAAATCCCGTACGTTCCTGCCTTGAGCGTTAGAAAACGTACGCTCACCTTCTCTCCTTGGGCCTCCTTCGGCGTTCGTTCGGTTCTGGTTGTAGCGGCTAGGATCCACCCTTACCACGGTACCGCTCGGTTTTCCCCACGTTTGTCCTTTGTTGATGTTTCCTCCACTCCCCCTCGTTCCTGCTTGGAACGCCTCTACGTCCCTTGCTAGTCTCATGACATCCATAAATTCCTTTGGGTCCAGTAACCTGAGTTGGTTACGAATCCCCTCCTGTAGGCCGGCCATGAAATACCCCATTAACTGTGCCTCGGGTATTTTTTCTGCTTGGCTCACCAACACCTCGAATTCTTGGATATAGTCTCCCACGGACCCTGACTGTTTACAGGATGCCAGTCTCTCAAAGACCGTTCCTCGATTTCTGCCCCCAAACCGTACCACTAACGCCTCTTTTAATCCGGCCCATGATCGGTTCCTGGCTTTCTCTCTCCAAAACCTGAACCAGTGCCCTGCTATCCCTTCCATGCTGATGTACGCCAGTCGCAACTTCTCGTCCTCGGGTACCCCTTGTAATTCGAAGAATTTGTCCGCCCTATAAATCCAGTTCATAGGCTCGCTGCCTTCGAACACAGGCAACTCAACCTTCCTTCTCCAATAGGGTTGCTCCTCTCGGCGTCCCCCCTCTAAGCTGCCACCATCCCTCTCGTCCTCGTCATTCCTTCTTCCATTGACTGACCCCTGGCTACTATCAAGGTGCCCCTCGTCCCGTCGACCTCGCTCCCCTAATATCCTCACCAGTTCCTGGACTGCCGATTCCAGTCCGCCCATGGAAATTTCTAGGGTCTCCATCCTCCCTTCCATAGCATTCAGTCTCCCCTCCATTACGCTTTCCTCCCTCCAATAGGATCCGGCAGTTTCCTCCCTTGACGATCCGGCAGTTTCCTCCCTTGACGATCCGGCAGTTTCCTCCCTTGACGATCCGGCAGGTCGGACCACTTGTTACGTGCCTGACCACGTAACGTGTCTAATCTTGTGAACGAACGTACTCACTGAATGAAATGCTTTATTATTGCAATGCAGAAAGACACAAAACACAACCACTGACTGGGAGCAGGTTCTCCTTCAGTCACCCGAGAGCTTAACCTCTCTTACAGTACTTAGATAATCAAAAACATATCCCCTAACCTCTAGGTGTCTCCCTATTAATATTAATCACTCCTCCCAGAAAAGGTAAGGAATAATTAGTAATTATAATTATTTGGAAAGAATCATTCTATCCTTATTTACTGTATTTATTACTAATTCACTCTGCTGATCGCCCCCCCTGAATTCCCGCCTGATCTTCTGCTTGCCCTTTAGACGAACGCTGTCGTTCCTCTTTGCTGCGGACGCTCGTCTTCATTTAGGACGTTCGTCCTCGCCCCTTGCTCCGGACGTTCGTCCGTGTTCTGCTCGTCCATGTTAGGACGTTCGTCCTCGCCCATCGTTGGGACGTTCGTCCTCGCCCTTTGCTCCGGACGTTCGTCCATGTTCTGCTCGACCATGCCGCTCGTCCTTCCCCCTTGTTGCCTTGCTCGTTCGGTTTCCTCTCGCTGAGGGTGTTCGTCCTCTCCCTTCTCCCTCCTATATCTCCTTTTCTCATACACTCGCCAGGCCCTAACAAATGGTGTTTCACTTTTATAGAAGGGCTGCATTTTTTTTTTCCTGAAAGCTTGAATGATCTTGGTCTGCGTGGTACATACATGTTATGGAGTTATATATTTTTATATAATTATACTCTTGAATTTTTGTTTCTCCCAAATGCTGTTTTGTCCAGGCTGCTGAGATTAAACTTAATTGTTTTTTCACGCTTGATCGGTTCAAAGTGTGCTCTAATAGTTATTAGTGGTTTTAGATGTGCTTTGCATGGTAACTAAGATTCTTGCTTATGCATAGATTAGGAGGTACAAGACTTCTCTAACATGACTTTATTTTTTCTGTCCAGAGTGAGTAGGGTGGTTTTGGTATACGTCCTTGATCTGATTTAAAGTATACTGTGATCTTAACCTACTATCGTCTAAGAGTAGAGACACCTTTGCATGATCACTTCAGTGACAAAATCACGCTAGAGGAGCATTTTCTGATTAGCATTATTGCATTTAAAAATAAAAAGATATGTGCAGTTGCTGCAACTGTTCTTGTTTAACAGGTTGCCACTTGATATTTTTTCAGGTTATTGATGTTGATCTCCCTATCACAGTTAAGCTTACTGTAGTTGACGTGGACCCAGGACTTAAGGGTGACACAGCCCAAGGTGATATACCGTTTTGTTTATACTGCAAACTTCTACTATTATGACCAATTTATATTGCAAACATTGTAAACCATATTTGTAGCCAAAAAAAATTGCTACAATAAAATGAAAATATTGTCTCTCATCAGCTAGAAGATGATCCTTATAATGGTCTTTATGGATCTGTCAAGCGATGAGTTCCTCTAAATGCATAATTCACAATTTGGCATCAGAAATCCATTAAGAAAAAGCAGTTTGAATAGTTTTATTGTTGGTCTTATAAAAGCTAAGATGTATTGAATAGTGGTCAGGATAGGCTTATTAATGAACACGGTGTGATACCCCATTATGATATTTACTGTTTGTTTCCCTCCATTGTCCTGTATAAATTTTCTTCTTACCTTTCCTTGTAGAACTTACTAAGTCTCTGATGACAAAATTTGATTGACAGGTGGAACAAAACCGGCCACACTCGACACTGGCGCTGTTGTCAATGTCCCACTTTTTGTAAATGTCGGTGATGAAATATTAGTTGATTCAAGAACTGGACAGTACATGAGCCGTGCTTAAGATTTCGCATCAAATTTTGTAATCCAAATCCCGAGAATTCTTGTACATTTTGTTCTTTTAACTTTTTAGGAAATAATTTACCAATGAAGATGGATTACGTTCATTAACATTAGCAAACTGGCAGTCTTCTATAACATTGAGTTAAAATTGTGTTGTAATATATTTGCGATACTCAAGTTCTTACAGTGATTCGGCTATAATTATGGTACATAACGTTCTTACAGAAAAAACCCAGGCATAGTAACCTTGAAATTGTTCCGTGCACTGAAAAAGAAAATCAGCTTATACGATATGTACATTGTTTTCATTTTTTTATTGGAACTAGTTAAAAGTTGACAACATTTTCGATAAACACTTCCACAAAAACAAACGAAATGAATTTTTTTCATAAATTAAAAAGATCTAATATATGTTAGTGTATAGAAGTTTTCTCCTGGAACATAAAAAAAACTTATTTTAAACTTGTACGTGAGTTAATTTTAGTTTGGAAAATTTCTTCTTTTCCTAAATGTTTTCATTGGAGAAACTTGTCTAAAGATGCATATGGTTGTCATCTAATTTAACATGATAATTTAAAGAAAAGTGTGTAATCATATGGCAATAAGTTCAGGTTTATTTGTGTAGTTTGTGCCCATAACTTGTAGTATCGAGTATTTTAGATAGTCATGACACCTTATAATCTCAGTTCAAACGACGAACTTTATCTGTACACATGAGATATCGATAACCAACTTATTAAATGTCTAACTCACCATAGCTTTGTCACAAGCCAACGGCAAGCCCCTTATGATCTAAACACAACAATAATTGTATTGCATCTACACCTCTTCTCCACTCAGAGCAGAAGTAGCACTTCTCTTTCCACAACTCGGTTCATCTAAATCTCTTGTAATTGCAACTCTTTTTGTGAACGTCAGTAGCATCATTGCATCTTAACAGAGGTATTGAACTTAACTTGTAGCTTTGCCCTCCAATACTCATAACATGACTTGCCTGCTTTCGTCCCATTCACAAACTGTGTTGCCCTTTACAGGAAATTCCTCATCCACTTGTTAGTATGTTGCAACTAAATTTCCAAGTCAGCGTCTTTAATCTACATTAACCTGAATAACTAACTCAACCTAGTCACTTGCAGTTCCTCCCACCCGATTACATTTAGCCTAGGTTCCCTAGTAGGGAAAACACCTCGCTTCAGGGCAGAACCAAACAAATTACAAGCACAAAACAGTCTGCCCTCTTCATTCAGTTCTTTAATCAGCACATCATAAGAAATTTTACTGGGAATTCCCCCACTTGCATGCAAAAGGACCAAAGTTGACACTGCATCATCCACTCTTCCTCCTGCACAAAGCCCTAGAATCACTTTGTCAAAGGTAATTGCCTCCGGAGAATATCCTAATTCAACCATCTCATTCACAGTTGCAAAAGCATGATCAAATCTCTTCCCCACACACAGTGCCTGGATCATCACCTCAAATGTCCGCTGGTCAACCACTGGACCCCTCTCTTTCATTTTCTCAAACACATCATATGCATCCTGAAGAAGACTGTTTTTCCTCCTTGACCTCTTACACAAACGCCTCACCAGAGTCCCCATCAACCTCACATCCACCTCCAACCCAAGCCCCACCATTTTCTTGTACACCCCAAGGGCTGCTAGAACTTCATTCCACTTCAACAACCCATGTAGCACAGTGTTGTAACTAACACAATCAGGAATACACTCATGCTCCTTCATCAGCTCCAGCACGGCGGCACCCTCCACCGGTCTCCCCTCTCTAGAATACCCTTGAATTAAGGTGTTAAACATGACCACACTGGGCTCCAATCCCATTCCAACAACTTCATCGAGCAACTCCATTGCTTCACCTGACCTCCCCACTTTGCACAATCCATCCATCACAGCAGTGAAAGAATAAATATCTGGCTCCAATGAGGTTCCCTTCATACCCATCAACATCTCAAGTGCTTCATCCACCTTCCCCACATAGGACAGACCCTTGAGCAAGCAATTCTTTGCCTGAACACCGGCCTTATAACCCTTTCTTCCCATGGCCTCAAAAGCCTCCCTTGCCTTGTTCACTCTCCCCCTTTTGCAAAGGGAGCTTATGAGAACGGTGAAGGTTGCAGCATCCGGTCGAAACCCTTTTTCCAGAGCAGTGTCCAATGCCCTCTTGGCTTCATCCATGTCGTTTTTCTCACAGTGGCACCTTATCATGATGGAGTGGGTACAACAATCTGGCACAAGTTGGAAAGAGGGGAGCTTTGCGAAGAGACTGAGACAAATATCAAGCTCTTGTGCAATTACCAGGGCCATGAGAAGGAGATTGAAATCTGATATGGTTTGGAATTCAGGGTCTTTCTCTAGGATTTGTAGCATTTGGATTTTGTTGTTGGAGGATGACAACGTTGTGATCCTGTGGACAAGACCTTTGATTCGAAACCTAGTGGCTCTGTCCTCAAAATTGAGGTCATTTATTGTTGTATGTGTGATGGGTGAAGGGTAAGTTGCAGAGAGCGAGAGGGATATCTTTCGTGCTCGGATACTACGGGTGGAAATGTTGATTTTCGTAGCAATATCTGTGAAAAGAGGGGTATTTAGAATACAAGATTGTAAAACATGGTAGCACGTTGGAATTGAAGAAGGCATGACCATTAACTTTGAAGGAGGAAGCGTTGTTGTGTGTGTGTCTCTCTCTCTCTGTCTTTGATATTTATCTTCTCTTCCTTTCGGGATAAATGAAACCTTTTCTTTTCTGACACAAACCTTTTTGTCTTTTTCATTTGGTTTTAGTCTTCCGTTTAAAATAACATCAGAATAGAAAACAAAGTCAAAACAAAATATAAAAGGTATCTAATTGAGCATAAAATATACAATGAATTTTATATGAAATGTACATGATTGTAAATTAAAAGTGTCCTGAACAAAACATTTCATTTATTAAAAAGAATAAAACTCTCAGTATATCACCATATGCATAAGCTGCCTTCCATTCTTGTGCATTCAGTTGGGAGCTTCTTGATGAACAGTGAAGAACTTTACATTCAGCGTAGGGTAATCCCCTAAAACAAAAGCCTTCTGGGATCAAAACCATGTTTCTGATGCAGGAACAGAAACCAGTTCCATATGTCTGAAACTAAATGTTGTGGAGACATATAGCAGTAATGCACTATGCACAATAATATATATATATATATATATATATATATATATATATATATATATATATATAGACGGTAATAATAAAAATGATGATCATAATGAAAACTTTGGTAGCATATAGTACTAGATATCAGAAGCGCAGTGATTTGCTAAAAGCCTTGAAAGACAGCAAATCCTTATCAACGGAGGCTTGTTTTCTTCCCTCTCTCTTCCTACCGATAAATGGTTTCAGCAGTTTCTTCAACACCTTGTGAAACCCTGATCCACCACCACGATGACGTGGCGCTTGCATCAGCACTTGATTCACCAGAGGTATCGGAGCAGCGCTGATGAGTCGCGGGTGTGACTTCTGCAACTTTGGTTCTGAGAGGCTGCGACCCAACATCACCCTGCTGAGCTGTGCCGCGTGTGCTTCAAACGACAGCCTCTCGAACTCGTCCAACAAACTGCTCTGTCGGTCGCCAAACCTCGTTCCGACCACTTCCATTTTCCGCGCCGTGGTTCCGACCAACACTTGTTCTCACTTGTTTATAAGTGAAATTTGACGGTTGCAGGCTTAAAGGGTTTGCATGTTTTTACTTGATGTGTGTGTGGAGTGAGTGAATGAGTCTCTTTCTTCTTCCTTTTCTGCTTTTGTTAGGTTAAAGATTGGTTGGAAGAGTCGTCCTTGTCTAAACAAAGTATCCGATTCAACATTCTCGCCATTTTTCAAACCACCATTTTCAGTGTTTTCATTCAAGTCATAACCGTTTATCTTTGTCTTCCAAAATCAATTTTCGCACCAAAACACGTCTTTTCACTATAATTCAATTTTTCGAGTCTCCAACAATTCAAATCTGTCAAATACTTTCTTAAGGTTTTATATTTGCATGTTCTTTATTTAATATAAATATTTAATTTTACAGTAATGCAGGATAAAAATATTATTTATTTTTAGTCGCAAATTATTTATTTAGTTTCTAATAGATGTCTCTTTATTTATCACTAACTTTTTGATCCAAAATATAGTAAAAAATTGATGATGAAGCACACTATCAAAAATAAGACATTTGGTAATGTAACGTATGAAGATCAAAATATTTTTTAAAAAATAAATAAAAACTCAAAAAAATTAAGCTTTTCTGTCTTAAATGTGTATTAATATTAATATATATAACACAAGTTAAAAAATACTTTAAACTAGTTTGGATTGGAAAAGATATATATAATACAAGTTGTAGTTAGGTTGAGTTTGAATTAAAAATATATAATTAATGAAACCAATCTAAACTAATTTCATTGGTTTGATTTGAACTATAGGTCCAAATCTGATAAACACGAAATAATTAAAGTATAATTTTAATTAAGTTAAACAGTTTACAACTAATATTATTGAAATCGATTTTAAGTAACTTTTTGAAAACAGATCAGTGATGATTCATATTCAGTTGAATCAAGTATAATCACTAATAGAATTTTGTTAGCGGTAATCTTAAGGACAACACTTAAATAATTAAAAGTATAAAATTTATTAAAAGGTATAAAATTTGATAATATGAATTTCGTAATTTCTATTTATTTATCTTTTATAATACTTGATGATATGAATTTCGTAATTTCAATTTCTTTCATTTTGCTTGTTGCTGAGTTTAAATTAATTAAACAAAAAAAAAACATTATTGAGTGTATGTTAGGGATCTTAACTTCGTATTCGAGAAGCTATATAATTATATGCAACACTTTATTCTTTCTTGCCTCAGAGAAAATATGTTTCATCTTTTCTATGCTTTTTGGAAGATTATGTGCCAAATAAGCTGCACCAAAAAGGATATGTATTGGTTTTATTTACAGATTTTGTTCTGTATAAAAAGTTAGATTTATAAAATTAAATTCATACTTCATTAAAAAAAATATATACCAACTAAATTTTTTATATAAAAATATTTATGAAGATAATAACTTATTAGTTATTAATTAAATACGAAGCAAACTGTAACATCATATAGCTAGAAACTATATTCAAAAATACTTATATTTACAATAAAAATAGAACAAGGAAATAAATAAAGTTTAACTTACAATTATCCTAAAATAATCATAAATTAAAAACTTTACATAAACCTACACTAATACAACCCAAAAGGGCAGACCGATCGATCATACAAGAAGTGTATTAACCGAACTGTCCTATACTAAATACCAAAAAAAGTTAAGACCAAACGGTCTTACTCTAGCGAAGACCATCCTCTTCTGCCAGCGCTTGTTTCAGAGAAGCTTCTGCACCTTCTGCTCACACCTACAGGGTGATCATCGCAAAGACAAGGACGACCGAACGGACAACATGAAAAGACAGGAAAATAAGGGTAAGCTAGTGTAATTTAATTAACTATGTAAAATAAGGGTAAACAGATAACTCACATAAATCTGATGTAAATCAATAAGTCCCTCATGCAACAAACAATCATACATTTCCAACCATAATCATACAACAATGCATGCATTGACTGTTCACTTTACTCTGACTGTCCGGACTGTATGAATTATGTAGCTACAACGTTCTTGCACTCTTGGAAAGGTAATATGGAAAATCATCAGAATTACCATAGCTGGAAATCCAAGCCGCCACATGAGGTTAGCCCTTCATCCTTCACTGTAGCTGGAAACCCAAGTCTACACATGAGTTTAGTCCGATAGCTGGAACCCCAAGCTATACGCAACCATGCCTCCTGCTATTCTCACCACATGCGCCACCATTCTCTACTTGAGACTCGGTGACCATTAGAATGTCAGGATGAACGACAACTTAGTCTGACCATATTCATACTTTACAATTCCATAACCATTTTTGAGATATTCCTCCTTGGAACACTCATTCATATCCATATAATACAAATCACATCATACTTCTTCATATCCATACTATTCCATTCATATCACATTTAAGTATAATCAAACTGATCAGTAAAAAAACCAACATTCTTGAATATGACCGAACAAGAGAAACTTTCCCTACATAATAACATAACCGAACGGTCATTTAAGAGCAAGACTTAAGCATGAGCCTAACAAAGTTTTAAGACCGAATACTAGAACAACCGAAAACTAGAGTTAAACCGAATGTTTTTACCTTATGCCGAACACTATCGACTTAGACTGAACACTCTGTGACTGGTGGAGACCGAACAATTACTCACTTCCCAAAGGACAAGACCGAACGATTCATAACAGATAAGACTAAAGAAGTGGTCATACACTATTTAGGACCGACCACTAAGAGAGACTGAAAGATCGTTAACAGGTAAGGCACATCAGAGGCCAAACGTAGTTAAGACCGAACACAAACACCAAACCGAGTACTAGTGCAAGACCGAACACTCTCCAGACCAAGTGCTAGTACAAGACCGAGCACTACCAAGACCGAGTGCTAGTACAAGATCGAGCACTATATCGAACGAGCGCTGGTCCAAGACCAAGCACTTACCAAGAACGAACGCGAGTACAAGACTGAGCACTACCAAGACAATACATGATCGAGCGCTATCACTAGCATAACGACTAGTACAAGACCGAGTGTTTAGTGCATCACCGAGCATAACTTTCTCACTCCCCATACCCTACCGAAGAACTTAAAGACTCTATAACCAATCTAACTAAACATGCTCAGACACAATTCATTACCAAATTTCATTTTTAGCTTCAACTTCTCAATTCCTCTCATTCACTTTCTCCAACCAAGTACAAACCGAACACCATTTCAACAAAAAAAAAACCAAACAATTCACAGGATCTCGATCATACATACAAATCAACACAATCTTTCAATCATACATGCATACATTTAAACAACCAATTCCAATACAAAAAACGTTAATTAAATTACTAACTTCTCTTACCTTAAACATATCTAACAACTTCTATCCTCCAGAAATTTGTGTCCAATTTCAGAAATTCTATAAACACCTAAAGCTCACTGATTGATGAGAAGAGTTCAACCAAAGGACCATAAATGTGATCAGAATTGGAAAAAGAACACTGATGAACACATGCAACCAGAAACTTGGCTTGCATGTGTTTAAATGTTACAAAATCTAACAATAATCTAAGAAAACAAGACTTACTAACTCTAAACCAGACTTTGATCGGTGGAGATTGAAGATCTTGACTCCCAAATTGCTTAGACGGTGGCTGTTTGAGGAAAAGATAAAAGGAGAGGAAAAATTTCTAGAAAGAAGAAGGAGAAAAGGTAGAGGTTTTAGAGAGATATAGATTTATGAGAAAATGAGATGAGTTGTTGTTTAAAAAATTCTATAAAATATTAAATTTCTTTTGGTTGAGACATTTATCCCTCCCTTCCGCATGTCATTTTCAGGGTTTTACACGAAATAAGTCTTAACTAAAATTTATATAAGTTAATCATCAATTACTTGGTCCTACAATATTCACGAATTTTTAGTAAAAACAATGTGCAATTAATTTTTTTTATGAGAAATTTTCTTAACTGTCTAACAAAACTCTATTAAAATAAAATAAACTGTGTTACTTTGTAAATTATGTCCTAGTGGATAGTCTCGTTGAAGATGTTTTTGTTTTTCAAAATTAAATTATTATATACTTTAAATAGTTTACTTCAAGGCCAAAATCACATAAGCTTAAAAACAATAACAAATTTAAAACTAAAAAACAAAGAGAACATGGTAGCGAAAAATATGTTAGAATATTCAAATTGTCAATCTTTTATAGTGTGTAATTGATAAAAGTTAATAAATATCAAATTAGCACACAAGAAAAAAATTAATAAAATAATAATTGTAAATACAATTACATGTAGCTTTTTGTTATTTTGCAGCGTTTTTCATTTTTTCTTTAGTGGTTATGGAAGTGACAGCCGTAACAGCGGTAGTATGTAGTATGGTACGGCGAGAAAGAGTATTTTAGTCTTTTTAATAATGTGGGATGCAATTAGTAATTAGGGGGCTGTAGAAAGTAATAGCCGGCAGAACAACGGGCATTCTCACCAGCCAGACCCATTTCCAACAAGAATCCAGCCCATAATGGGGTATACGCGTTCTTCGCCTCGTTTCAATGTCTCTCCTGAGAGAGTATCCATGATGAAGTAGACTGCGTCAAGTCTTCCATTTTTTCTTTTCCTAATTCTCACTTCACCATTTCTGGTTACAATCTCAACCCCAATCTCAATTTCCTCAGTTTTTCTTCTTCCTTCTCTTTCAGATTCCATTCCAAAGGGCTTCTTTATTGATTTTAATTTTTAGTTTTCTATCCGTTTTTCCACTACCACGCCACCCTCTGATTTCAATCTGAAAAGGGTTTCCTCTGATTCCTCTTCCTGTATTCACGTTCCTCCCAATTTTTCCATCGAAGGTGTGTATTTGAGAGTGCTGCAGCTCGATCACAATGAGAACACACGCTTTGCTGTTACTTTTATTGTTGCCTATGGTTATATCTGATGTTTCTGACGCCTCCTTTGTTCTGAAACTCCGAAAGTTGATTGCTGCTGATCCTAACGATGCCAAAACAAAGGTTAGTTTCTTTCTTATGCTTCCGTGCTTTGAATAGTTTCCATTTATTTTAAACTTTTTTATTTTTCTTACGATGGTTGAATAAAGTTTTCACCTTTAGGATCCAAACCCTGTTGGTGGAACCAACACGGTCAATAGGGATAGTCCTGTTTCCCCTGTTCCACAACCACAAGCACAACCTTTACCCACAGTGGGTAATGCAAATGATGGACAAAAGAATGCAGTTCCTCCTCCGAATGTACCTCCTCCACCGAAAAAGGATGGTGATGGCGGTCATAAGGATCAGAAACAAGGGAAGGTGGAAAATAAGGGGAAACTTTCACATTCTACCACCACTGAGACTTGTGAGGATTTGAACAAGTGCACAGATGGTGGCGACTTGCTTGCTTGCGTTTTAAAAACTGGTACTTACTGTTCAGCATTGCTTTTGGTTATTTCATTAAGTCTCATCGTTAAATAGTTTGTTTCTTTATTTGTGAGTGTGTATTTAATGTTTTGGTCCACGTGTTATTGGTTGTTATTTGTGTTTATGTGCTCATAATTGGAGGACATTCACTGTGCACATGCTCATAATTTATTTTCTATGTTCAGAATGACTATATTAAACGGTTAGTCTTTCGATGGTATGGAATTCTAGTTAGATTCTGTTTACCAAATTGATAATGTTTGCTAACTGAATGCTCATGCATTTGATAGAACATTGTGAATGGTGCTGGCAGTTATGTATTTCATTTCAAAGCACTTGATACTCAGGCAATTTTCCTGCACTTTCACTATAAGAAAATGGAAATAAATTCATCCTCTGTATCTGCCATTCATAGGATAGCTTCTTTTTTTTAGAAAAGAACAACTTCGATTCAAAGAACGCAAATGGAGCTTGTTTTATTGGATTAACTTGATTTCAAATTTATCACTGATCCAAAAATTTTCTTTCCTAATCAAAGTGGAAAAGGCTATTGTTGTTGTTCTTAGATTTTAGGTTTCAATTTGATTCCTGGCTTTGTGAAATGAATTTGTATGAGTAATTTAGATTCTCAAGAAGTGTTTAACAAATTTTAAAGTTAGCTTCAAATCAATGTGAAATAGAATCCCTTCTTAAGTATTATTAGTTCTTGCTTGCATAAAGTTTGATTTCATATTTTTTAGTTTATGGAGAAGTTTATTTCATAATTTTTTCTAGTTATTCGTACTTTAAAGTCCCTCCAACGTCCCCTCCCCCAGCCTTTGGTAACCCTGATTGCTCATAGTTCACAGTTACTAGTTGTAACAATTTCAAATTTTCAATAATGATTTAGTGTCGCTGAAAGGAAATTTCTAGAAGTTAGAAAGAAGTTATTTGTTGTTGTACACTTTGAGAGAAATTAACCTGTCAGCAGTAAATGAGTGATCACTGCTTAGTTAATCAAGTGTGTGCTTCGTTGTGCAAGTAATCTGTTTTTATGTTGTTCTGCTTCTTCTGCTACACCATATATATTTATGGCATGGTGGATTCTTGTGGTAGTCCTGTGGTAGTAGTCATTATTATGGAAACACAGATTCGGAAAATGGTTATGGCAGAAAGTTCCCTCCTAAAAAGGACCACTACGATACAATCTGATCCATTTTCATGGGTATGTCCTCGACCAGTGAAACCCTAATGATGAATCGTCAATATTGATATCTTATCATTTTCAGCACACTTGGATCTCTGTTTTCTTTTTCTTTCCTCTCCCTGCTGACATAACTTCACCTATGGTGACATGCGTTTTCAAGTGAACAACCCCACCTTTTCTTCCCTTCCCCTATTTTCCTCATTTTCCAGTTACCTTCTCTGGCCACTTGGTCATTTGTGGGGTCTAGTGAACAACTTTTATTTTGTATTCGCCCATATGAAACTGTGTTTTAGCTTTAAAGATCAGTGTATTTGCATACTGTTATATTTTTATTTTTGCTGCCTTGGTTCTGCAATAACCTTCAATGCCATCCACTATAACCTTTTTGGCCTTTTCGGTTTTGCTTGGACCCATGAATTGTCTCCCTCTATTAACAAACACCGAATAGAATTCTTTGTTAGGCTATTTTTTAGTCTTGAGTTTGATAACTAGTTTGATTGGTTTTGGAAGCCAAATACATTACCGGTTTTGGTGGAGTGTAGGGCCTTGTTTGTTAACTAATTTCAAAAATTGTTTTCTGTTTTTTAAACTCGTGTCCCCCAAAGCACATTTGGAAGTGTTTTTTCCCTGGGCAGGTTTCTATTTTCTAATTTTTTAAAAGTTTGTTCCTTGAATCAGAGATCACTTAACAAAACAGAAGAGGATGAGAAAACATCTCCCAGCTGTTTCTGTTTTTGGTTTCTAAAACACTTCTTGTGGAATCAGTTTTCAAAACCTAATAGATTTTGGATGAGAAATTGATTGTTGAGTGGTGTAAAATTGTTTAATAAATGAGTTATTAAAATAAAAGCGAGAAAAGAATGAGACTCTAATTCTCTCATTTCTTTGGGATGAGGTAAGCCACTGCCTTCTGTAAGATCAAGTGTTTGGTTTTCAGTGTAAAGCATGCAGGGTGCCTTTTACCAAAATACCGAGGGATTGGGTAACTTTCCTACATTGACAACTTTTTACCATTTCTTCTTTACTGGGTAAATAGTCAGCTCACTGCAACAAGTATTTGACATATTTTGTTTACAGTACAATAAAAAAAGAACTACAGTCTTATTACAAAAAATTTAATTCTGTTAATATTGTTTGAACTCGCAATAGTTAAGGTTATTGAATACATGTTTTATCTTAGTAATTGTTACCTTTTTTTTAAAGTGAAAATTAGTGTTAATGTGCAATTAACTTTGAAGAAATCACTAAGGATTTTTAATTTACAAAACAAAAAGTACAGGTTACTTCAAGGTTAATTGCATATTAACATTTAATTGTATATTAATGTTAATATTCTCTTTAATACTTTAATAAACGCATGTTACTATTATTTACCTTAACCATTACCAGTTGAAACAAAATTAATAGAATTAAAGTTTTTGTATTAGGATTGATTTTCTTCTTCTTATTGTTCTAAACACAAAATATGTCAATACTTGACGTTCTGATTCGACTATTTGCCCTTCTTTCTTTTATCTTTAAACTCTTATTGAATATTTATCATATATACCCATTGTGTTATCCTTCCCTTTGTGTAAATAAATATTTTATAAAAAGGCTAGGTCATTGTTGCTAAACTAGTAATAATTTATTACGGCCTAAATTTGCTTTTAGTCACCCAAAGAGTTTTTTTCAGTCCTTTGGAATTCTTTTTGTTAGTTTTGGTCCTCATAAGTTTATTCTTTTTGCTATACTATGTATTACTATTTACAGACTGTTTGTTTCAAACCATGGCAATGCATGTATTTGCTGTGCAAAGAGAAATAAGACGAGATAGAATAATTGTGAAAAACACACACACACACATATGAGAAAAAGTTGAATTGATTTATTTTTTATGAACAGATATATAAAGTCAAAAACTAACATTTTTTTTAAGAACTAAAACCAAAATTTTGTAATATTTATAGGATCAAAAAACATATAACCCTTTGTTCAACTGTTGGAAAACTTATATGTTTTTAGTGTTTGTACTTTTGGTGAAACTGGGTTTTAGTCCCTATAATTTCAAATTGATGAATTGGTCCCAAAACTTTGATAAACATGGGAACTTAGTTACTCGTCCTAATTTTTAGCATTCAAAAACCGACCTCTAAATGTTAAATTTAAGCGTAAAGAAAGAATAATTTCATATATGTTAAGAGTTGGATGACTAATTCATAAATTTAAAAGTAGAAGGAGTAAACTTAGTTTGACAAAATAATATAGGGACTAAAAACGTAGTTTTCCTTTTAATTTTTAACCAATCATTCCTTGTGGTGGTGGAGCTAGTGTTTAAACTGGGCTTAATCCTTTTCCTAAAAGACTGGAAACGGATTAGTTAATTACTATAATCATATTTGCTTTCATTTAAGAATTGATTGCTTGTAAGACGCAAAGTAAACTTCCATATTCATCAGCTTTTGTTTAACCTGTTCAACCAGTCAGTCTGATCGAGCTTGTTTTGAGAATTTGACTGTTAGGTGTGTGTGGACTTTAAGCCTTTGGTCCTTTATCATGTGAAGAAACAGTGCATGCAAGCAATATTGCTGCATGCGCCTCTCTATTTTAAATGATGTTTATAATAGGAGATTCCTCCAGTACCCTTTGTTTTTGAGGCTGGTTCCTTTGTATTTATATTTTTAAGTGGAACAATGGGAGAAATACTAACTACTAATTATTGAGGTGTACTAAAGCATGTTACTTGTGTTGAAACTATAGGTCAATTTTTTAACTAATGTAGTATTGTTTTCATGAAAGTCAAAATTATGAACTTATTTTGTATTCGTATTCTTTGTAAACTACAACCAGATCCCAAATACTTGGTTGTTCTTCTTCAAAACAAAGGAGATGGCATCATCAACGTGAAGCTTCGTAATGATTTTGAAAATATTCTTGGAGATATAGAAGTTGACAAAAATAAAACGGAAAAGGTATTAATCATATTATCTTAAACTGACCTTTCTTTCTTAATTCATGTTTTTATTTATGTATGAAGTTACTATTTTACTGTGTCTATCCCTTGTTCTTCAAACTGAAGCAAGAGGCCTGAGATATACTGCTTCCTGACCACTGTCTCAATTTATTGTTTATTGTGAGACAAATTGAACACATAAGTATTATTTTGGACAGACAAAATGTCTTTTGTTAAAAAATACCAATGAACATTTGACAAAGGGTTTTGGGTAAATTGAATCAATTTTATTATTTTTCAGGACTCACTGAGCAATGAAATTTCAGAATCTGTGTTCGTTTGACTTTTTGTAACAGTTACCAAGTTATGAAGTAGAATGGAAAGGACACTAATGACTGTTCATTTATGCTAGGGTAAGGGAGAATGAAAATTGCAACAGGAATGAAGGGAAAGAGATTTTAAATATTTTTTACTTCAAAATTTTAATAGTATTTAAAACCCATCTTATTTTAGGAAGGAAAGTCTGAACTTTCATTAAATCTCATTCAAATTAATTCTCTTAAACCAATGGAATGTTGGCTGAAAGTGTCGTGTTCCTAGGAGCACATCATTCCATATGATTTTCTCTTTCCACTGCTGTAATGCTTTCCCACAAGGGGTTAGCTGTTCCCTTATTTTCCATTTCAGTTCATTTTGTTCAACTCGTCCAAACTTAATACTCTGGAAATATTGAAGTTAATTGAATTCGGATTATAATGTTTGTGTATATCTATTTACCTTAAGAAAGTAATTCTTTTACAAACATTCATAATTTAAATTGTGCAATTTGCAAATCCAGTCAACTACTATTCCACCTCTTGCCGTTACACTACCATCACTTCATTGCTCATATTTCTTGCTCTTCCTTATGCATCTGTCTAAGAAGAACAGGGTGATCTTTCATGTGTAAAGCTCTTATTTGTTGGTTTTTGTACTTGCTGTCTCAATATCATCTGTTCGAGCTTGTGTGTTATGCATATTGTTTTAGATGTTTTTCATGAGAAATAAAATGGATGACCAAAACTTCTTCCTTTACTCAATTACATTTCGTTTCTAAAGTTCCCATCTTACTGCTTCTGGACTCTCTTTTTTCAGATCAACATCACACGAAGTAGCAGTGAAAGTACCCAATTGACTTTGTCTGCTGGAAAAGAGGATTGTGTGCTTCACCTGCTTCATAAACCTGAAAATAACTTTTTTCTGCGTCTTCCTTCTTATGACAAAGTTTTAACTCCAGTAAATGGTGCCTATTTCCTCATATTGATGGTCCTAATGATTGGAGCAACATGGGTTTGCTGCGCTTTTAGGAAGAAACGTCAGAATGAGATTCCATATCAAGAGCTTGAAATGGCCCTGCCTGAGTCTGCTGCAGCTGCCCATATGGAATCTGCTGAAGGTTGGGATCAGGATTGGGATGATGATTGGGATGACAACGTGGCAGTGAAGTCACCGGCAGCACTTGCAGCAAGCATTTCGGCAAACGGCCTTACTTCTAGATCATCAAACAAAGATGGATGGGAGAATAACTGGGATGATTAGTCATCAGCAGGCAAAAGATAAGGGAATTGGTATAATGTTTAACCTCAAAGTAGAAAAGGAAGAAATGGAAGCAGAAAGCAGGGTGAAGCACAAGAGTCGGGGATGTGACCAATGTGGCTTTGCTGGGGCTTAATTTTGATGCATGTCCATGGAAGGGACACATAAAGGAAAGAGGAAGTGTAATAGTCATAACACATTGAATTTTTGTATTGAACATGTAATAGTGAGAGCCTTAGCCAAAACGAGAGATTAAAGAAACTGTAAATGAAAATATAGGAGGTAAAGTATATTTTGGTTTTGTCAGATTTATTAGACATACTATTCTTGTGATCTCAAAAATAAAAACTTTTGTAGGCTTCTTTGAGGCTAGTTTTTCTTCAAAAGGTATGGTTGAATCTGATTTCTGAAATGTCTTGTTCGGTTGGAAGTCCTTTTCTATTACCAAGTAGCAAGTAATAGTTATGATTTCATTGCTCTATTTGACAGTGTATTTTGAAATATACATAATTTTTTCATATTCTCTAACCTTACAATTTAAATAAGTGCAAAATATAGAGATATTATTTTGAGATAAAATCGCATTCCCTTCAAAATTGTCAATATTAAAATCCACGATAGATTTCCCACTCCCACCCCTTCACACATCGACCTCAAACAAATCAAACAATTATCGTTTATCAAAGCAAATCTAATAAAAAATCTTCTATGGACAAAATGTAACCTTGTTGCTACTTTTGAAAAAAAAAAGGTGGAAGTTGGTGATGCATAAGAGGAAGTGGAAGTAGGATTAACAAAAAGATTTGTATCAAAATTCGTATTAGATACTAAATGAGTACTTTTAATGGATAAATAACAGTTATAAACATTTGACCTACCCACTTTGTTTAGAATCAAATTATCAAAGAAAATTTATAAACATAATGCTTGAATAATTGTTTGTAATATGATTTTATAGATTAAAACTTTTTATTAATACTTATAGAATTAAATTTATTTTTGAAATAGACTAATTTTATTTAAACAGACGAATTTTACTTAAACTTATAGTTTACTATGAAACGTATTTTAATTTATCTTTCAGAAATACTAATTTTAATTATACTAGTATTTTATTATGTAATTTTATATAAATTATACTTTCTGATCAATTTTTTATTTGAATTTATATTTTAAAAATATTTTTTAAAATAATCATTTTTAAAATTTTAAAAATAAAAAAAATCAAAGAATACTGGCGAGTTTAATAATACGCCCATTGTGATCCCTAATTTAGAACTTGTGGTAGGTGGAAAGGAAGAAGTGAAGTTGATAAAAGGGAATGCTTTTGTCATCAACGAAATTAAGGTAAATCTAATGTGAACACACAACACAACGCGAATCTAAGACAACCAAAGTAAAACAATGATGAGTGAAAGAGAGAAACTAAAAGAAATATTGTAAATAAGTTTTAAAAAGACTTTCTAAATTGGTTATTTGTAGAACCAAACTAAGGATTTTATTTTAATTACAATGGTCACTAAATTAGTTTTTAAATAACTTCTTTTTTTATTTTATTTTAAAATTTTTTATTAAATTTATTTTTGTTCACTAAGAAAGCTATTTTGGTCATAAACTCAGTATTCAAAAGCAACTTTAAACTTTGACTATTTCAAGTCAAACGCTTTAGGTTGACGTAAGAGGAAAAAGAAACTCTCAAAACCTAATGTTATTTGGTGACTTCAATGAGCCTTTTTCTTGAACAAAAAGGCTAATTTAAGTTGGTGGGGATAAGGGTCACCAGTTTTTAAAAGAAACCATAAGTACAATTTAATTTTTCACAAAAAAAAAATATATTTCTAGCTTAATAATTTATATACTAACTTTGAATATTTATTTTCAAATTACTTTCTCACATTCTACGTGACTTCTTTCAAACCAAACATCCCATATTTGAATCTGATCCATTGAATATTGCAGAGCATCATCATAAATGAAAAATATGACACATATCAGACTCTTCTTGGGTTCTTTTGTTCTTATGCAAAAGTGATGGACACTAAGTAATTATTGTGGTTCCATAATATGCTGTTCTTGATGGTGAAGAATAGTTTTGTTTAAAATTTGATGCACAAGTTCTGCTACACAATTATCTAGCCCTCTACATGCTCACTCAGTTCATGGATTGTGTGTCATTTTGTCTCCACAAAGTAAACCAAAAGGTGCACATCCATGGATGCCAACATGCTTTCAAAGTTTATTTTAATGGACCACTTTCACTTCCTACTCATTTCAAACTTCATCAAACTTCATCTTAATCATTTCTTTCCTACACCACTTCATGTTTCAAAGTTTATTTTAATGAAGTCACATATTACAACTAAAATATCAGCAAATGATGAACTGTTTGAGAATGTTTTTTGCTTGAAGCAAAAAACACAGCATTGTTATAAGTAGGTTAATTGTAATTATCATCCAACCATTCATGATCAGTGATGGTATAATGATCTGCAGAGACATCTGCACATTGCTTTTGTTTACTGTTTCACACGTAGACACAATCATCTTTGTACATGGTAGCGTGAACGTAAATCAATGAGCTACATGGAACATAATTTCTGATGATTAAAGTGTGTAATATTTTTTTTTTATTCTTCTTTCAAGACAGAAACAGTTCACAAGTTGGAACATGGCATGATTGCCATGCACTGCACCAAATGTTGCCATTTGAAAAAGCTAGTGAGTTGGTGGTGCTTTTAAGGACATCCTGTGCCTGTGCTTTCATGATGTCGAACCAACAAAGCCTATTTGATAAGGTTGTGTTGTGTGCCACTTCTCCAACAATCTTTTTTATATATAAGCAATGCCATTTTTTTTTCACTTCATGTCCAAGCTTTAATTATTAAATTTACTACCACCAACAATTACTATCATCAACTGCCACTCTTCTACTAAAGAGAATTAAAAAAATATTAGAGTTGGGTTTGAAAGTGTGAATAAAGCAAATGACGCTTTTTCTTCGGTGCATTACTTCTGGCTGCGTCCAATTATTCTTTCTGAGTGTTTGTTTCTGTCTGTTCCCCTTTCCTTTTAATTTATTCTAAATCTCATCTTTGTTTTCATACAGAAAGAGGAAAAGGAAAAGCAAGCTATATATACAACGTTTTTCAACCAAAACATACACATTAGTAACATAACTTTTTTCTTTTTTTTCAAGTGATGATTTTCTCATATCATATTGCTTCTAATAGTAAAAGTCATGTTTTTTTACACCATTTTTAATCCAAAACAGTTTATAATCTTTTTTTCTTACATGGTATTGAAGATTATTCTCAACCATAAATAAAGATTTTCAATGGATTAGACAAGAATTTTATTTACTGTGGGATCAACAAAAGTTACATTATCACAGACAAAAATGAAAATAATAGTAGTATATGTGTGTGCATAATAGAACACAAGTTAATAACATCTTCTATTGTGTAGTCTCTATAGACCAAACTTTGGGTTTATCTCCATTTGTCTTTGACGTGTTCCATAGTAAAGTCTGTCTAAAGTGCAGCAGAGTTTGGCCTCTGTGTATTCGTGTGAACCATCTTTTCACAGTCATTAAAGTTCAGTGTCATTTAGCAGTGTACCATATACGAGGTGGGGTACTTGATAGCAACTACCAACATGAATAACGCACAACTTGTCCCAGCATGAGGAAACCATAAAATTGAAACAGGTAAAAGTTCAGAAAATGCATTTCATTCTTTGGAGGGAAATGTGTGATTAAGGGATATATGATATATGATATATTATCCTTGTATCAGTCGTCTAACTGGTGAAGAAAAATCCAGTAATACATTAAGAGATGAACAAAATTTAAGAGAGCAAAAGAAGAAAACTTCAACTTGAACAAACAAAAGTTGGTGACTGAATGATATTCTTTGAATGTGTAGAGCTTTTTAACCGGATTGTTCTTCACCAGGTACTGCAATATATGCTGTTTCTCAAAGACTGCAACAAAAGTCATTCTAATTCCTGTAGTCCTTCTGAAGGGCATTGGATTAACTCTAGTATGTTGACTACCTCAGCCATATCTGGACGGTTTGATGGCACTTGTGATGCACAAATCAACCCCAATTTTATCACAGGAATTGCTTCCTCTGCAGCAAAGTTACCGAGGAGCCTTCCATCAACACATTGCTCCACCTTGCCTTCTTCCAATGCACCCCTAACCATGTCACAGAGAACCACCACATCATCCTCCATGTATTCCACAGGTCTTTTTCCTGTCACCACCTCCAGCACCAGGATCCCAAAACCATATATGTCACACTTCTCGGTGATCTTAACCGTCCGGCAAGCGAATTCTGGCGCCATGTACCCTAGTGCACTTTGAATTTTGCTGCTCAAAACACAATGGTCTAGCATTGGCAGTAGTTTCACCAAGCCGAAATCTCCAACCTTTGGCTCACCAGAACAATCAATGAGAACATTGGTTGATTTGAGATTGTAGTGGATTATGTTCATTTGATGCAAATGGGCCAACCCTTTTGCCATGCCATGAATAATCTTGAACCTTTGTGGCCATGAGAAGACGTTTTCGCTGTTGTCATCATGCAGAAGTTTATGCAAACTCCCAGTTGAGAGGTACTCATAAATAAGGAGTTGCAAGGAGGATGTCCAATAATAACCTTCAAGTGCCAAAAGATTGGAGTGCCTGATCTTTCCAAGCTTTTTAATTTCTCTTTCAAAGTCTTCCTGGGACTTGATCAAACTGGAGACTGTAAGCTTCTTTATTGCAACTGCGTGCCCATCGCGAAGAAAAGTTCGATAAACAACTCCAAATCCACCACGGCCTATTTCACTTTCCTTATTGAGAAGGTTATGTGCTCCATCAGCAAAATCTGCATCACCAGAAAACATGACAAGCTTGCCGTAGTTTGGATCATTTGCAGGCGAACCACTATAGTCCTCTCCCCCAGACAATGCAAATGTAGCAGGCATACGCTCCATTGAGGAACGCACGTGGATATTTAGGACAGTAATAGCCACCACACCAATGGCGATAAAAGCAGCTGCTCCAATAGCAATAAGAGCAGAGATACTTAGTATGATTTTATGCCGATGGGTCTGTGAGGAAATGCTGGAGTTGGAACCTGAAGAATTGGGGTTCAGGACAATAGGTTTAGGATGAACAGACGGACAAGAGTGGTTGACAACAGAACCGCACAGCAATGGGTTATCGGAGACTGATGAGGAGGAGATGGTGTTGAAGAAGCCACCCACAGGTAGTTCACCTTCAAGGTGGTTGTTGGATACATTGAATGAGAAAAGATGAGAAAGATTTGTTAACTCCTTGGGTAAACTTCCAGAGAGTTCATTCCATGACAAATCTACATATTGAAGATTGGTGAGGTTTGCAATGGTTGCAGGGATTGAACCAGTAAGCTTGTTGTGAGAAAGAATCCTGCACAACTCAATGGAAAAACATACACAGAAAACAATTAGACAAAACATTGTAGGTATGTTAACTCACAGAACAAGTCAATTTTTCTCAACAATCTTTTACAGAAGCATACACACACAAAAAAAAGGCCTTCTCAATTTGTAAACACAAATCAGTCAGATTAAGTAACAAAGAACAAAACATTTGTGCAACTACGATGTTAAGAAAACTTACAAAAATGTTAGAGACGAACACTTGTCAATTTGGGCTGGAATTCTCCCACCTAGGAAGTTCTTTTGCAGCCTTAGCTCCCTGAGTGAAATTGCCCCTTCTACTTCGGAAGGAATGCTTCCATGAAGCTTGTTGTCACTTAGGTCAATAACGTACAAAGACTTAAGTTCACCTATACCCACAGGAATAGGACCAGAGATATTGTTAGCAGAGATATTGAAGACTTGTAGGCTACTAAGTCCTCCAATGCCAGATGGAAGCACACCAGAGAATGCATTGAATGACAAATCCAGAACCTCAAGACCATGATAAGATGTAGGTGTAGACGTAAGTGCAGGATAATTGCCCTTGCTGAAGCCATTCTCAGAAAGAGATATGCTTTGCACACCCATCTTAAAAATCCATGAAGGAACATGGCCTGCCAAGTGATTGTGGCTGATGTCAAAAGCCAAAAGCTTGTTGCAGTTCAGCATAGAATCAGGCAGGTTTCCTGTCAACTGATTCCTGGACAAATTCAATCTATGCAAAGAGTCAAGATTTCCTAATGACTTAGGAATCCAACCAGAAAATGAATTGGCAGAAAGGTCCAGCATGTCTAGGTTCTTCAATTCCCCAATCCAGTCAGGAATGACCCCTGTGAATGAATTTCCCTGCAAACTAAGTGATGTGCAAGAAGTGAGTCTCTGCATTGACTGAGGGAGTTCCCCAGAGAGAAAATTACCACTCAAATCAAGTGATTTTAGAAGTAAGCAGCCTCCAATATCCGCAGGAAGCTTTCCCCTAAACCTGTTCCTCTGGAGACTCAACTCCCTCATATCATACAGATTCTGAATGCCTTCAGGAATTTCTCCCTCCAGCATGTTGTCCGACAGATCAAGTGACTGTAGCCCCCTCAAGAACCACACTCCATTAGGCAATTCCCCGTGGAGCTGATTAGAGGAGAAGTTAACAGTTGCCAAATTGGAGCAGGAACTCAAGGACTCGGGAATTTTACCTGTGAGGTTGTTCTTGGCAAATGAAACTGTCCTGAGAGAGCCACATTGTTGGAAAAACCCTTCTGGGATCTCCCCAGAGAGGTTATTGTCACTGAAGTCCACAGTTTGTAAACTCCCAAGGCCAGGAAGATCAGGGTTTATAGGCCCTGTGAAGTTGTTCCTTGAAAGGGAGAGAATTTGAAGGAACTGCAACCTCAATAAGCCCTTATCAACATGCCCAGAAAGAGAGAACCCGTCAAGAACAAGAGCAGTGACCCTATTGGATGAAGGATCACACTTCACACCTTCCCAATTGCAAGAACTGTTATCATCCTCATTCCAAGAAGAGAGTTTCCTTTTGGGATCTTCCAAACCAGCCTTGAACACGATCAAACCCAAAACATCATCATTGAAACCAGTGTCCGCAGAAACCACCAACATAAGCGGTGAAAGAAGAACCAGAAACAACACACACACGCTGAATTGCATCATATTTATAGATTGATGCTATGAAGAGAAATGTTCAAATTTCAACAAAATTCTACCCCTTGACAAAAACGACTCTGTTATCATTAGGTTGCATAACCGGCAGAAAAGGTCGGTAGGTCCTAACAAAGCCCAACATATGCACCACCAAACCTCACCTCACAAACAGAAGGAGAAGTTTCTTCTTAGAACAGTGGCACGGTTGCTTAGAAAAGGACACAAAATGGAAACAGAAGTTGCAAGTATCCAAAACTCAATGAATATAAACAAAAAGGAAGGAGTAGAAACAAACAAACGGGGAAATATATAAATAAATAAATAAATAAAAGGATTAGATAATAAAAGCCATGTGAAGATGAAAAAGAGAAAAACAAATTAAAGCAAATTCAGGAAATTCCCTTTTGGCCTTTTCTTTTTTCCTGTTCAGAATTTCAAAATCACTCCCTTCAAGAAGAGCACTCACTTCACACTAACGAATTTAACAAGAAAATAAAAGGGTGAAAAAAAAAATGACTTTTTTTTAAGAGGGTGTGAAACGAAATTTGAAAAGGAGGAAACTTTGATAGTATTCGATTTTGATTCCCAGGGAAAGCGGCGAAAGGGACGCAGAGCTATAATAAAGAAGGCCTCGAGGTAAGAGAAGCCATTAATGGAAGAGGGAGAGAGACAGAGGAAATGAGAATTGCGTTGAAGATTGAAGAATGGAAAGTGTGAGAGAGAGAAAAGTATAAATTAGTGCTTGTGCTGTGAAGTTTGGTTTGTTCTATTCTTAAGTCTTCTATGCCTTCTGGGTAGTGTCAGAGAGAGTAAAGTGAAGCATTTAAAGCTTCTAACGTCAAAGACAGAGAAAGAGAGAGAAAGAGAGTATTTTTCTACTGTATGTGTCATGTGTTTATAGCAGAAAAGCTTTATTTATGGTATGTTGCTTCCTGTACTATTTTTTTAACTATTATTATTTAAATCTAACTCAATGCATTGTATAACAGTATTAAAAATAAAATGAAATAAGAATTAAAACAATAAATACTATATTAAATAATCCACAATATAAAATTTCTATGGTCGGATAGGACTACGTTGGATGGTCAAACCAATATCCAATGTGATCCAGGTGGCCTTTTCTGGTAACAAATTTGGCCTTTTGTCGAGTTTAAGGTAATTTTTTAAATTATTTATTAAATATATTTATTACTTTCATATGATATATGCCATCGAAGAGACTATTGTCTTTATTTTTCATTTATAATCTTTTAGCTTTTTCTTTTTCGTAAAAGAACTTTTCGACCATTAACAAATTTAAGAGTTTTCTTTTAACTTTCTAAAATTAGCGTAAACTATTCAACTTCTTCAAGTGGCTGAAACGGCGTATATAATTTATAAATATTATAAATGAGAAAATAAATATTTTAGTAACTAATAAGTATAAACCATGAAAATGAAAACATCATTATCAACCGAAGTTGTACAGCACAACGTCATTTAAACACGACCATTCATAATTTCAAATATATACAATCATTAAAATTTAACATGAAAGCATGCTTCTCTAATCATGATCAACAATTTCTTCATTGGAAAAAGAATTATAAAATTTAAGAAAAAATGCATTACTATCAGATTTTCCACCTATTATTCTTCTGTCACGTTGTATTATGATTACAGTTTGCATTATTTGATTTTTTTTAATCTGGCAAAATTATTATAATTGGTGTTGAAAGGTAGTACAAGAATTGATAATTTGACAGAATATAATAATAGAATAAAAGATGGTCCTCCCTCACTGAATCGTGCAGTGAAATTGAAAACTTGATCAGAGTTAGATGAAAGCACATTGATGCCTGGTGGAAACAATTAATTGCAGAAGGAGACAAGGATCTGTTTGGAAGAATAAAAAGGAACCAACCAAATTATGTTTTCACAAACGTTGCTGCAATGAGAGTCAAAACTCCACTTTCTCAATTCATTCATTTTCAAATAGTTCTAGGCTTTACTAAACTCCAACTTTTTCCAACAATCCTTATTTAACATGTTAACTTGCTACATTTAATTTTCTTTTTTCAAAATATTTACTTTGTTTGGTTTAAACCTTTAAGGAAAAGATTAAAACAAAAATTATGAAATTATTTTTATTTAGATTAGTAATATCATAAATTTCAATTTGAAGATATCAACAGTTAAAACACTTTATAAATATAAATATATAAATTTCATTCTTTACTTTTTAACAAGTCAAAATCTCAAATTTATATATATATATATATATATATATATATATATATATATATATATATGACAAAGATTTTATGAATTTTTTTTTTATTTAGATGATATGCAAAAGATTTTGACTATTGAAACTTGGAATTTATCTCTTAACATTTCTTTGACAATATTTTGTCCTAATTTTTCTTACACTCACGTAAACTCAATATTGGGTTAGCATTCATGACATTCTTTTAAGTATTGGCAGCCAAAAGCGATTTTTTCGATAACAAGTAGAATTGGTACACCTTTATCTTTAAATGATTATATCAATAATTAGTCTCGAGATTTATTTGCACATGTCTTGGTTGATGTTGATTTGTCATTTCATTTTCCTAATCAAATTTTGAGGGAAATACTATGATTTGTGTTTATTGTTGATGTGAAGTATGAGAAGTTTTTTCTATTTTGTTCAAATTGTAAAATGATTGGTCATGATCTATCTAATTGTAGACCGCTACAACATATGTCAACGTTATTTCTGACGAAGAGAAAACAAATGGTGTACAAAAATACAACAATATTATCGTCTAAAGGTGGTTGATACACAAGATAGGACCAGGGATTCTTTAGCTCAAGTAGTAGTGATAGAGTCTATGATGGAGTTTGTGGTGGAGTATATGATGGAACCTATGGTGAAACCTATATGGACTAGTGACAACGCCTGTAGTAGAGATACCACTTGTTGCTCAATCACCATCTAAGTCAATCATGGAGGACCAGGGACTCTTTAGCTCAAGTAGTAGTGATAGAGTCTATGATGGAGTTTGTAGTGGAGTCTATGATGGAACCTATGGTGAAACATATATGGACCTATGACAACGCCTGTAGTAGAGATACCATTTGTTGCTCAATCACCGTCTAAGTCAATCATGGATAATCATAATAATATTTGTGTTTAGATTTTTTTTTAAGAATTTAGATGGTAGCATGCAATTAGATTTTGATTCCTTGACTGATATGTCTTTTTTGGAGGATGACACTCTAATCGTGAATAGTTTGCATGGTTTATTACAATTAGATTCAATTTATGATAGTTCAAGAGAAGTTTTTGATCCCTTATCATCTAAAGAGACTCATTTTTTAGATAAATTAAAAATAGCTTATGAATATAAGTAATATAAATTATGAGAGGAAAAATTCTAAAGAGGACAACGAACCAATTCAAATTAAATAAAAACTTAATAAGGATAAGCCAAAGGAGATTAATATTAAATCTTCTAAAAATTAAAGCCTTTTTTAAAATGTGAAAAAAATTGACTAATATTAATTTTTTAATATGGTAAGGAATTTGAATTTATATTTATATATGGAATTTAATGTATGATTTTTTTTTCGTAAAAGAAATCATAGATATTTTTCATAATAAATATTTATTTTAGTTGTATATGTAATTTAATTTTATTATAAGTTTAGTATGGTTTTTACATTATTTTTAGTAAAATCTTCATATATTATTTTTTAATAAAATCTTCATGACAACAAGCCTAACATAAATTTATTTGAAGATATTATACTGGTATTATAAAAATTGAAAAGTTAGAAAATGATAAAACTTCTGTTGAAGGTAAATAAGTAAATTAATGTAGAAAAACAAATTAAGAATAAAATAAGTAAACCGCAATATAAGGAAAAGTAAATAAATAAATGTAAATGGCAAAGAGATTACTAAAAAAGAAAAACAATTATAAAATTTCGTGACGAAAAATATGATTTGTCATTTGTTTATCTTTCATTTAGCTAATAAAACAATTTACTAAAGACAATAAATAAAAAAGTAATTTATAAAAAGAAAAAAAATATATATATATATATATATATATATAAGTTTTTTAATCCAAAAATAATAATACTATTTTATTTTTGAAAATAAAAAATATAATTACTAAGAAAATATTATATAAAAATTATTTTTTATTTGTTTAAATACTAATAAGTTATAAAAAAAGAAAAGAATGTGTTTTGTCTTTTTCTATACCAATAAAAGCAAGTATCAAAATGACTTTTTTTAAGAAAATGTTTTTTTTTCTTTGTTATATAAATAAAAGAAAGTAAAAATGAAATTTATTTTATGTGAAACTTTTCTCTTTAATTTTACTCACTCGGAGATTTTGATTAAAAGAATTAAATCTTCACTCATGATGTTTATTTTTTAATAGGTAATGGAAGGATCCATCATATATAATCAAAGGTTAACTATTTTTATTATATAAGTTATGTTTTCATTGGTGTGAATATTTTGTATATTAACACTTCTTTCTTTTACTACATCTTATGTGGTTCTATCTAAAAGACATCATTCTACTATGCAAGTTCATAATACACAATAATCGTTTATTGCTTATGCCTTTGATTTTGGATAACTTCCTTATACTTAGGTAGTTATATCATGTATTCAACTTTTGTAATAAACAAAACGACAACGTTCTACATCTTCGTTATTGTCTTCAACCATGCATATGAATAGTAGCGGAATGTTATCATCAACTCAGCTCTTATATCACTCTTACTCACCAAAGTAATAACATAATAATAACTAACAGCTAAACTAAAATTTGAAAAAAATGAACAAAATTCATACTTTTATTATAATATATCTGTCTCTAAAACAAAGAAGAAAATAATAACAATCTTGCTCATAAAAACAAAATCTTAAATGAAAAACTACTTTTTCTCTCCAGCACTACAACAGCAAAAAAAATAATATTATATGTCTTACTAAGAAAACATTTATCCCTTTTATAAAAAAAAAATGCAAACATTAAAATAAAATTTCTTATATCTTCTCAAAATTTACAATTACAGTTTTACTCGTATGAACCACATTACGTGTGTTTGTTGGTCCCTATCATTTCTTAAATGACACATTTAATATGTAGCTTTTTACTTTCCATATATTCATTCGTATAAAGACTTTATCAATCAATAATTCAATTAACTTCTCTTTTTAAATATGTTTTTTAATATCTCTAGTACTTCACCATAGTTCTTCACAAAACAATTCTTTAATTTTTTTATAAAATTCATATTAATAGATTTACCTAAGTTCACTAATTTACACTTTCAATAGATTAATTTGTTTCTCTCTTGGATTTTCTATAAATAACCATATCAAAAATAAAAATTATTACATTAATTCATTAAATTTTGTTAAAAAAGAATGACTCAATTTCTCACACCAAGAGGAGGTGAATTGATGAAGTATAAAATTTAAAACTTTAAAAAAAAAATTCACCAAAAGAGATGCCTTTATACTTTTCTTGAAACGCAAGTTAAAATATTTTCAATGCAGCGGAAATTTAATCGAATGCGTAAAAAGTATAATCGATTGAATGTAACAGAGTAGGGATAAGAAAGATCAAACGCTGAGTTTTTATACTAGTTCGGCCAAGCCTACATCCAGTATCCTTCCAACCACATGAAGTCAATGCACTATAATGATCAAGGTTTTTAAACAAGGTTTTTATAGAGACCTCACGTCAAAAATATAAAATACCTCTCTAACTCTCTAATCAAAATATAGGCAATATACAAATAGAATAGCAACAAGAATCCCTTCTTCTACAATCCAACCCCTTTGAGGCACCCTCAAAGTTAAGAACGCAACACGTCCTTCTTCTTGTAATCACAACAGAGAACTCAACTCAATCTTCAGCAGATTGTAGAACCTGATCTTGCAATAGACACCCAAATATGCATATAGATCAGACTTTAGAAACTCAACAATCTTGCTCTTCAAGAAATCACACCTAGTTGATCACCACGGTCAAACTAGTTTCTTAGAGCTCTTTCTTTTTCTGTAAGCTTTGCACTTTTCTGCAAAAGAATATGCAAATGTTAGAATCACAAAAGTATCTACAGAAATCGAATTTGCATCAATTTATAGTATAACACATCTCTGACGCATTTTAATCTACTAAGCTACTAATGCAGTTGAATACACCAATTCAATTATAACAGATAGTAGCAGTCAAAGCACTTAATTGAATTCACAATTAATGCAATCGAATAGCATTTCATGCTTGGTCAACATATTTAAAAATATTGTCGTTGTAACAGTTATTTCAAGCATTAACATATTTCAAAACAGTAACAAACTTAATCGAATACATATCGCATGCAATCGATTATGCAACAGTGTTATGCAAAGTTGTGAAAACCTTTTTCTTTGAAAAACTCTCACAACACACTTGAAAAGGTTTGTGTAAAAACACGAGTTTTAATCGATTCACCCCATAATGTAATCGATTTCAAACTTGTTGTTTTGCCACACATTAATGCTTGTGGTTTTTCATCCAAAAACATGTGTCATGCATTCATGTATAAAATCACATATAACTCATTGAAATTCAATGAACAACATAGCAATCAACACAATCATGTTCTCATATACTCATATAACATGTAAGCATAGAACATGTAACACAAAATACACATGTGTTATTAATTATGTATTGTCATCATCAAAAACTCAGATATTACTGAGATTGTGGGTTCAACTAAACCAGTGTTCCCCCTATCAACAATCTCAACAAATTTCTTAACTAAAATTTAAGACAATATGATACGTTACAATATGATATGCTAAATTGAAATTATTAGGTGAAGAATTTAAAATTATCTTTTCAATATATATACAGTAACATCTCAAAACATAACATAAAACTATATAATAGTTATTACATAATTAAAATAAAAGAATAGTTAGATAAAGAATTATAAAGTATTATTTACCGCCATTTCAAAATAACTATAAATTTAAAACTTTATATATGAGTTAACCAAAACTATTTACAGAAGCTAATATCAAGAACAACTAAGCAACATCTCTTCCATCTAGTGTCTACTTCAGGAAAACCTCATATCCCTCTGTTCACACCCACAAAATGATCATAGCAAGAAAAAAGAACACAAGAACATACAAATAAAATGGTAAGCTAGATTACAAATAAGGAATGATATTTATATAGAAACTCATTGAAACATTTTACATACAACAAACATATCACCACACCATCATCAAACACTTTATGCATGACACTAATATGAATGGACTATCCGAATTTAGAATGAATGTCGAGCTATGGCGGGTTGTGCACTTGTGGTGGCTTCTACTACTTTACAAAGTCATTGTCAATGAGTTTCATCCTATCACACACAAGATTAGTCCGTTCCACGCCTTAGGTCATACTGGAAGCACCCAAGACTAAAATCTCTTGTTACTCTCACCACATGTATCAATCCTCTCTATATGAGAATGAATGACTATTAAAGTGTCAGGATAACCTCCAAGACTAAGCTCTCTGCATTCAAACTGATGATACTTGAAACTGCACCAGGAAATCCACCTTGGAACTCACTTTCAACACTTTGAAAACCTTTGAAACCATGTACATACATCTTTTTACTTTTACATTGCACACTTACATTTATCACCTTTCAACATACTTTACAATACACTAAAAAACCAAACAAATCATTGGAAAACACTTAAACACTACTGGAATATGGGGATAAGAAGTCGGGCATTACGTCTCGGTTCCCCGAAAACCGAAGTCTATGCAAACACGATGGCAAATTTGCAATTTTAGCCAACTTATAGGCATCGGTTCGTCTGAAACCGAAGCATAAAGGCTAAATTATCTCGGTTAAAGTGAAAAACCAATGCCTATAGTTTTGCAATTTCCTGCCTCAACTGAAATTTTGCTATCAGGATTCTGAAATGGGGTTTAGGCATCGGTTATTTTCAGGAACCGAGGCAGAATGCTCTGCACCTTTCACCTGCCACCCTGCCACTCTGCCTATCTCGGTTGTAATTTTCCACGTGGACTTGGTGATGCTTTTAGGCATCGGTTTTGCTGACACCCGAGGTGTATACTATGGGTTTAGGCATCAGTTGATTAGAACACCCGAGGCAGTATCGTGTTATGACCTCAGTTCAAATTAAAACCAAGGCATAATTTCTTTATATTTTCACCCCAAACCAGATTACCCTACGCTCACTCGTTTCTTCCTCTGGTTTTTTTACTCCGTCACCATTGCACCTTCTTCCTTCGCTAGCGCCACCGCTCAGGGTTGTCTGTTCGCCTTTGCCACCGCTACAGGGTCGTCGCTTCGTCGCCCCCAATACAGTGTGCTCACGGTGCCTCTTCTCGCGGTTGTCGTTGTTGCATCGTCGTTGTTGCTGCTGCGTCGCCGCCTTGCGTCGTTGCCTCGCCTCCGCGTTGTGAAGATGTCCTTGCCTTGTTCTCACTGCCACGGTCCTCGCTGCGTCGCCGTCGCTTTTGGTTCTTCGTCTCTTGTCTGAGTTGTCTTGGTTCTTAGTGGTAAGTTTTTTTATGATAATGATAGGATATGTACATTTGTGTATGTACTGATGATGATATGCGTGGTGATGGGAAAATTTGTGTATGTACTGATGATGATAGGCGTGGTGATGGGAAAATTTGTGTATCTACATGTGTTTTTTTTATTAATTGTGTTTGTATTATAATTGGTTGGATAAGATTTTATATAATTTGTGTATGTAAATTTTGAATTAGGTTTGTTTTAATTGCTTGAATTAGGTTTTATATAAATTTCGAATTAGGTTTTATATAATATTTGAATTAGGTATGGTATAATTTTGAATTAATTTTATTGAATTTGTTGATAATGTAAATTAGTGTATAAATTTGAATTCGGGATATAGGAACACAATCTTGATTTGGTGATGAAATAAACTTTAAGGTTAGAAATTATGAAACTAATTAATGTGTTGTTTGTTTTTGTCTAGATATTGTACTGTTGTGGTGAGGTGTTATACGCGAACATTCTCGATAGTTGGCAGACATTCTCGATAGTTGACCGACTTTCATGCTCTCAGGTTCCTATTCTTAAAATTTTTCTTTTAATATGAACTTGTTTGGTTGAATATATTGTTTGCTTGACTATATTGCATGTTGCATATGTAATTATTTGTTTGCTTGAATATATATTGTTGTTCTGAATTAGCCTTAGTTTCCCATTTGAGATTCAATACAAAAATTATTTACTATCTCGAGAGATTTTTGAAGAAATGTACCTTTTCCAAATGAAAAGAGAGGAGATGATAATAATAATTTACAAGTATTGAATCTTGAATTGTCCGGTTGAACAGTTTAAGAAGAGTAATAACTTTTACATAGTTTATTAATACATATCAATTTTAATATACATGTCTTAAATTTCATGAAATTTTACAATTGTGTTTTCTATTGATCTTCGGGTTCATATTTGATTGTGATTTATGATCACTTTCATTTCGTGTAACTTGAAGACCCATGCAAAATGCTGGCAAAATTTCGTGAAATTTAAGATATGTTGTTTAAAATTGATATGTTTAATAAACTAAAAAAAGTGAATCTTCTTAAATGGGATATGGTCAAACCTTGAATACAAACACTATCAAAGTGATCATTCAAGATTATTGAAATTGTGTAAACAATTTTAGTAAACATGCGTACAAATCGAGGGTGAATTAATTTACCACGCATCAGCACTGAGTACGAGAGAGGGGTAGAAGAATTTATAAAGTTTGCGCAACATAATATGAGTACAAATGGTGATGATGAAGTCAAGTTTAGATGTCCATGTGTGAACTGTTTGAATGGGAGGAAGTTGAACGCAACCGATATTAGGGAACATCTTATCTGTGATGGTTTCATACGAAGTTATACAACATGGATATGGCACGACGAGGCAACAGACTTTCCAACTGTCTGTCCAACTGAAAATGTATATGATTCCACCATGGATATGGAAGATCGACCGGAAGAAGACAACTTAGAGGACATGATCCATGATGTTGGCGCATAAGCTTTTGCCTAATCACATGTGTATGAAACGATGTCCACTGATGCAGAGACTCCTTTGTATGTCGGTTCAACTAAGTTCACACGGTTGTCAGCGGTGTTAAGGTTCATGAATTTAAAGGCAACCAATGGATGGACTGATAAGAGTTTTACGCAATTGTTGTCGTTGTTGAATGAAATGCTGCCAGACAGAAATACGTTACCCACTCGTAATTATGATGAAAAAAAACTCTTTGTCCGATGGGTATGAAGTATAAACAGATACATGCATGTCCGAATGATTACATATTATATAGGAATGAGAATGAACTTTTGTTAAATTGTCCAAAATGTGGATTATCACGATACAAGTAAAAAAATAACGGTGAAGATAGTGGTCACACATAAAAGAATGGTTCTACTTTGAAAGTAGTTTGGTACCTTCCACTCGTGGCCAGACTTAAGCATTTGTTTGTGAATCCCAAAGACGCTAAAAACCTAAGATGGCATGCAGATGAGAGAACAACTGATGGGCTGCTTCGTCATCCAGTTGATTCAAAGCAATGGAAAAATATTGATCAAGAATTCCCCCAATTTGGTGAAGAATGTAGAAATCTTACGTTAGGCTTAGCTACTGATGGAATGAACCCATTTGGTAATTTAAGTACCAATCACAATTGTTGGCCTGTTATAATGATAATTTACAACTTATCTCCTGGATTGTGCATGAAAAGAAAGTACATGATGTTGTCAATGTTGATATCTGGTCCAAAGCAGCCTGGAAATGACATCGATGTTTATCACTTGCCACTAGTTGAAGACTTGAAGTTGTTGTGGGTCGATGGGGTTGACATATTTGATGCCTTTGCTTCATAAACTTTCATGATGCATGCCATATTATTTTTAACCATTAATGACTTCCCAGCTTACGGTAATTTGTCAGGGTACAATGTAAAGGGTCATAAAGCATGTCCTATATGTAAAGAAAACACTGCAGCTCATCAATTAAAACACGGAAGGAAGACAGTGTATATGCATCATCGGCGATTTTTACAATCTAATCATCCATATCAAAGGTTAAAGAAAGCATTCAATGGAGAATAAGAGAAAGACAATGCACTCATTCCACTTACTGGACTTGAAGTTCTTGAAAAAGTTAATAGAGTACATCATGTATTTGGGAAAACGTCGAAGAAGTGTTCTCTAACGACCTTTTGGAAGAAGAAATCAATATTCTTTGATCTTCCATATTGGTCAAAGTTAGATGTTAGACAGATGTCATGCATGTAAAGAAAAATGTTTGTGATAGCTTGATTGGTACACTTCTAAACATCCAGGGAAAAACAAAAGACGGAGTGAATGCGCGTTTGGATTTGGTTGACATGAAGATCCGAGAAGAGTTGGCACCAAGAGAGATTGGTAAACGTACTTATTTGCCCCCTGCATGTTACACAATGTCCAGACAAGAGAAAATAAGTTTTTGTCTTTGTTTAAAGAGTATCAAGGTGCCACAAGGATACTCTTCAAATATCAAGAGCTTAGTGTCAATGTAGGACTTAAAGCTTGTTGGACTGAAGTCTCACAATTGCCACGTCTTAATGCAACAGTTGTTATCGGTGGCAATTCGTGGAATTTTGCCAAAAATGTTAGGCAGACCATAACTCGATTGCGCTCATTTTTCTCGTCAATTTGTAGTAAAGTCATCGATCCTACAAAGTTAGATGAACTTCAAAGCAAAATTATCATCATCTTGTGTCAGCTAGAAATGTTTTTCCCTCCATCCCTTTTTGACATCATGTGCATTTACTTGTTCATTTGGTCAGAGAAATAAAGTTGTGTGGACCAATATACTTAAGATGGATGTACCCTATTGAGCGTTATATGAAGATTTTGAAAGGGTACGTCAAAAATCAATAGCGTCCAGAAGGTTCAATGATTGAAAGATATATTGCTGAAGAAAGTATTGAGTTTTGCTCTAATTATATGACTAAAGCAAATCCGATAGGAGTCCTTCGGACATCATGGTTGAATAGATATTCTACAAGTAAAAGCATCCGAGATGTGAATGTGGTGACGAAAAGTCGTGAAGAATTGATGCAAGCACATCTGTACATATTAAACAAAACATATGAAGTAATCCCATTTTTGGAAACACACAAAGTCGTTGTAAAGGACAACTATCCACGACAATCAAAGAAATGGCAGTTGATGGAGTATAACAGAACATTCTTGTCCTGGTTTAAATCTGAAGTTTCGAAAGAATCACGGTCCTCTGAGACTTTGTTATAGCTAGCAAATGGTTTGAAGTTTGATGTTGTATGTTGTACAAGCTACGAAATTAATAATTGCACATTCTATACAAAGACTTTGGATGATAAAAGCACAGTACAAAATAGTGGCGTCAGTTTAGAAGCTGAGTCTCTACAATTTTCCACATCCAAAGATCAAAATCTTGTAATTGGATCCATGAGATATTATGGTAGAATTGAAGAGATATGGGAGGTTGATTACACTAAGTATTCCGTTGCACTCTTCAAATGTAAGTGGGTCGACAATAAGAGTGGTGTCAAAATAGATGAATCTGGTATAACACTTGTTGATTTTCGAAAGGTTGGTTATGGAGATGAACCATTCATCATGGCATATCAAGCAAGTTATATTTTTTATGTCAAAGATCCTGCGTCTGACCATTGGTATGTTGCTCTCCAAGGAAAAAGACAAATTGAAGATAAAGAAGAGAATCTAAGTAATCTTCATATTGCTGACAACCATTCAATTAAAACGACAATAAATTTGGATGACGACCCTCTAATTGATGATATACAAGCAATACGAGAAGACCACAATAAGGGAATATATATATATATATATATATATATATATATATATATATATATATATATATATATATATATATATATATATATATATATATATATATATATATATGACTAATCCATATGATTATGTGTGAATTTCATGTTTGTGTAAATATTTATGGCTTTTGTTAAATAATATATGTTATTTTATAAGTGTTTTATTAATCTTTCATCTTATTTATTGTGACAAATATATGAAGTTCCCACCACTTTTAGATGGACGAGAGGAGCGACTATGTTACGACAACTTATACTTAGAAGAAATGCAGGTGAGAGGACACTTGTCGTTATTTACCTTGGAGTACTAACACGTGATTGGATCTTTATACTTACTCCATCCTTTGACTATGTATCTAAGGCTGATTGGAATCTCATATGGCAAGATCTATTGGTAAGTTAAGCAATATTGCTCCAAATTCTAGATTCATTATATTGATAAATTTGTATTGATATAAGGTTATTACTTTCTTTGTTGCAGATGACATTTGATATGCCAAATGTCGAGAGCTTAAGGAATAGGTGTTTATCTGCAATTGTAGAAAGATTTTGAGGGTTTAAGACAAAATTGACGTCCATATATATATTTGGATCAAAAAGTAATGAAATTCCATGTTTCAAATATTCAGCAATTGACGAAGAAACATGGTGTCAATTTGTAGAGCTTCGTTCATCCGAGGCGTGGTAGGTAAGTGTAGTAAAATCATTCAATTCATCATTCATAATTCCTTTTTATGACAATTGTTCCATTTTGTCACAGGAAAAAAGGTCAAAAGCACAGGGAATAAGTGCTCAGAATAATAATCCACACTTACTGTCTCGTGGTGGATATAGGAAGCTTGAGGAAAAAAATAATGAAGCAGAGGTCAGATAGTAGACTTCCACTTTCTGAGAGTGGTGACCCTCCTCCTCCTCCTTCACCACCATCTCGGCACGAGAAGTGGAAGTTAGCCCGTATAATACCATCGGGCTCCTACACTTCCGACTCTGCTAGAGAGATATCTGAAAGAATTATAAGATGTCATTTCTCATATTTTTACATTATTTTTGTTATATATATATATATATATATATATATATATATACATAGATCTTTCAAATGATTTTGAAGTTTTGTTATGTGACAGGACTCCTTGGTTGAGCAGAGCTCGCAAGGTCAATTCACAGAAGAAGGTCGTCAGGATATTCTTGCCACAACTATTGAACGACTTGAGCACCCAGGACGAGTGTGTGCTGCTGGGACTGGCATAGACATACGACAGTTCTTTAGGTCTTCTTCGCGTCCATATTCATACGAAAAGATGAAGGAGGACATAAGAAAAGAGATGACGCAGGAGATCACAAAGAAGGTTCGGACATAGTTGTATGATGAAGTTGCTGAAATGGTTGTGTGCCAGTTCCAGCAGCGATTATGGCAATCGTTCTCCGCCATCTCCTGTAGCGGAACATGTTGTGCCCCTTACAGGTAAACTTAATGATTTTTGTTTATTAATTTACTTTTTTTGTATAACCTAACATTTAATTTGACAGGTAGAAGCAGTAAAGGAAGTTACTCAGCTGCCGGTGCCCTAGGGGACGACATGGATGACACTCGTCCATGTTAGTTATATATTCTCTCTGATAATGGGACCATGCTAGTGGCTCGTGGTATAGTTTATGAGACAGCCACTGTAGTGCATGGTGTACAACTTGCAGAAGATGAGGTCAAGGTCACGGTGGATGAAGTTGTCATACCAGATGTCATTCTTCTTGTGCCTACAAATGAGTTCTTCACTGTGGAAGAGACATTTAAATCCTTTGTCGCCTAGCCTAGAAATTTGGTTGGTGATGTATTTGATCCCCCGGTAAACACTCGTACTATATACTTCTCAATTTTAATATTTACTTCTAATTGACGTTATAACATAACCATTTTTGCATGTAATAGCAGATAGGTCAAGAGGGAAGTCCTAGACCGAAGAAGACTCATTTATCTGAGGATGACCCTCTTGGTGCATTAGACAAGCTTGTTAAAATCATTTCAGATGAGTCGATGAATGTACATTGGGATTCTGCTACATTTGGAAGAGAAGTTCAGATCCCATTGTACTTGCATCATCAAGATGTTAGGGAGATTGCGTCGGGGAGAGAAGAAATTAATATTACACTCATTCAGCTGTGGATGATGTAAGTTTATGCGAACTTTTTTATATAATTATTTTTTATCAAGTTACTAATATCAGATTATTTCTTCATTTTAGGTATATGTTTGATGTTAGTAACAAGAAGGGGGGTTCAACGATGTACATGGGTTCATTGACCCCTCTATGACTCATGAAAGAAATAAATTTGATGATATCCAAACATACATCACCACTTGCTTTGGAATGGGAAATGAGATATATTTTCTCCCTTATATAAATGGGTAAGTGAAATTTGTTAACTTTAAAGTTTCATTTATTAATTTTGGTATATGAAAATGAAGTTATTACCAATTTCAGGTGTCATTGGCAGCTACTTGTGATCTCCATACCGGAGAACACTGTTGTATGGTTTTATTCTTTGCACAAGTCTCCTCCCAACACTCTTAGACATGTAGTAGATTGGTAAGACTCAATGTTTCAACTTTCTTTATTGTATAAATGTATGCTAAAGCAATTTTTTTTAATAGTTCCCTTGTAACACATATGATGTTATCTGGGAGATCTACTGCTACAGCTAAAAAGCTTGCATGGGTTGCCCTTAAGGTTTGGTATTTTAGTTCATACTTTGTTACATTTGGTTCCATTCAAATGATGTTACTTAACATTTTATAATTATGATGATATATTGTAGTTGAATAGACAAATGGGGTCGTATGAATGTGGTTACTACGTCATGTTTTGGATGATGACCATTATTCGCTCACATTACACCAGTGGATGGGAAACGGTAATATTTAGGTTTGAATTTTATTTTCTCTATAGTTTAGACTTCATATACACTAATTGAAATCATTATGTTTTATGCAGAGATTTAATAGGACTGCTCCAATTCCAGAGAAGTCAATTCAACTTGTGAGGAAAACACTAGCTAAATATGTAATTCATTTATATAATAGTATGTAGTAGATATTAGGATATAGTAGGTTCTAAGTTTATGTTTCTAAGTTGTTTTATGCTTTTCTACATTATTATTACTTTAACTTTGTACATTGCATTGATTTATGCTTCAAACTTGATTTATGATTACATTGAATTGATTTAAGCTTCTAAGAAATTGATTTATGATTTCATTGAATATATTTATGTTTTAATATAATTTTCATTCAAAATATATGTTTCTGGATTATTCTGGATTGTTCTAGCTATAAAAATATATGCAGGTTTGTTTCTGTAATTGGGAATGTTGTAGAAACAGACCTCATTTAAAAAAAAAAGGGATATATGCCTTGGTTAAGGTCATACCCGAGGTAAAAAAAGGACTCTACTGCCTCGGTTCAAGCTGCAACCGAGGCAGTAGAGTGAGACATACTACTTCGATTCAAGCTGCAACTGAGGCATAAAGTCCTACGAAATGTTTTTTAAAAAAAGAAAAAACTCTAATGCTTCGGTTAACGATGAACCGAGGCCAAATCCTCTCCTTTTATGCCTCGGTTCACACCCGAGGCAAAAAGTAGTTGACTTTTTCCCTCGCCTGCATATGTCTCGGTTCGGCAACCGCTGCGTATAAGCAAAATAACCGCTGTCGTTTCCCTTTATTGTACTAGTGAAAACATACCTAACAATGCATCATAGTTCGCTTAATAAAAGTATCCAAGGTGGCGCTCAAGTGCCTAGAAACTGGCGCTCAGCGCCCTAGCTCCAGTTTTCTAACACTCAATGCCAAAAATCTGGCACTCAGCATCCTAACCCCTGGAATGAGGCGCTTAATGCCCTGGCCCCTGGAATAAGACGCTCAACACCTTGTTTGGGCGCTTAGGCGCTATCAGCAGAATTCCACTCTTTTTAGATTGTTTCTCCCACTTACCACACAACTTCTAAAGACCCCTAAGACCCTTTAAACCTTGAGAAAACTTAGAAAATACTATTGTAACTCAATTTGATACTATAAAACCCAAATTCACTCCTACAAGCTACCCAATTTCAATTCTACACTTTTAAACCTTCATATCATTTTACAAACTACATAAAAAAGTCTAGATACACTAGCACCCTTTAATACCTCAGTTTCATCCCAACAATCCTACTCTTTATTTCCAACACCTAAAACCTCCAAAGTGCCTAAGAAACTCAACCTTTTAGACAATTATCACTTTCATGACAGATTTTTCCCTCTAAACAAGTTATAATTGGTTTCCTAATATACTCCAAACTCTCCAAAACATTTTATACCACTTACCTCAAAATCTCACTATTCAAAATCTCTCTTTTTACACCAAAAACACTTGAAAACTTCAACCATGAACCACCTCATTGCTACATATTAGTTTTCAATCATCTAAAACTTCTAACAAGTCCTAATTAACCTCTTAACAATACTAAATCAGCTACCATCTTACTCCCATACATATTCCTCAATTTTACTTATCAAACCCCCCTCTTTTTAAGCCTGAAACACAAGTAACTTAACCAATGTTTTCACAAATACTTGAATTTAATTTCAAACACTAAAACATCATTATCACACACAATTATAACATTATCAAGCATCACCATTTTACCACACCAATTATACTCAACACCATTTTATCAAAAACATCAATTTAACATACATAATATTTACCCAATCACACTAATTTCACAAAAACAACTATAAATCATAGAAATATCAAATGTATACTACAAACACAAATTAAGGCAATGTCTAGCTTTCCTTACCTCATAAGACAACTACTCAACTCAAGAAACGTTTTGCTAATTGTTTGAAACGCAAGAAGTCTCTAAATGAACCTACAAAACACCAAATTAAAAATGGACATAGTCCTTAGAACTCTAGATGAACTAAGAATGAGTAGGAGAAGCATGATTACACATGCAAAGACACTAGATTTTTTTAAAAACAGATTAAGAATGAAGGAGGAAAAAGAAGTAAAAACTTACTTACTCTATGACAGAAATTGATAAGCTAGAATTGTAGACCTTGATCGTCAAATAGATAACTTAGAAGTAAGAATTCTTAGAGAGATGTGAAAGGAAGTAAAGAAAAAGAGTTTAACATATAGACACTATTTTAAGTAATGAAACGAGTTTAAAAAATTCTATTTATATTAATTAATTATTTTAAAATAAAAGAATCAATCTCATTATTTTAAAACACCTATCAACTCTAATATCTATTTTCTTGATTATATATATATATATATATATATATATATATATATATATATATATATATATATATATATATATATATATATATATATATATATATATATATATATATATATATATATATATATATATCATACAAGTAACTACTAGTAGGTTAGTTATAAACACTATTCGAAACACTTGCACTTTGATAAAACATAATACCATAAAGAGTTAGGATAAGATTATTTAAATGAAAAATATTTCTTCTAATATTTAACATAACAATTGTTTAAAAAAAAAAGTATGAGATAACACCTAAATATTAAAGCAAAAAGCGTTAATTAAATGATGATAATTTGGGGTAGCGAACCGTATTAGAAACTATAGTTATATTTTGTGAATGCTGTGCAGCATTTACGGAGCCATCCAGACACACGTCTCGATCAGAGGAGTTCTAAGAACATTTAAAGGCACGAAGTCAATGGTATCAACATAGTCAGCAATCTTATTATGGTAATTTTTGTTTTCTAATGTTTGTCTTCCAACTTCATCCTTCAAACCACATACACCTACCGTTGTTTTCTAATGTTTTCCTTTTGACTTTTTATTTATTTAAATCCTTTTGCTATTTGCCTTAGAAGGCACGATTATGTAAGGCATTTTTCTTTCATTATTTTAGAGTTAAGGGTTCTGAATTATTGATGTATAATAAAAGTGAAAATATCGTTGAAGTTCTTCAAAGTACATCCAATGGAAGATGCATAGCACGTGTAATTACGGTGTTCTTCGTCGGTCCTTTTCTTTCTGCAACTCCTTATTACTAACTATACACCCTTATTAAAAAGATTAAACTACCCCTCTGTTTTATGTCACCACTGTTGTTATTGTTATCCTTGCACTGTCAATACTACACTTACATTCTCCAGTACAGAGGAAGAAAAATAAGAGTGAGAATTCGATTCAGAAAATTTATTTTTAAATACATTTTATACTTCTTGGACGAAAATCTTATTCTATAAATTCTGTTTCAGAATTTCTTTTACAAAAATTATATTTTTTAAATTTCAAAAAACTTATTCCAAAAAACACTTGTAATTGAAAATTACTGAAGTATAGTTAAAAATTATGAAATCTATGAAGTAAAAGTCTCTTCGTCGTTGTCTTGGTTCCTCCCCACGCTTTTCCCGTGCTCCATGTATTGTTGTCACGTGTGACTCGTTCAAACTACAAAGTTGCTTAAATTATTATTGACAAAGCACAAAATTCAACAAAAAAGTTATATAATTAAATTCTAATATACATTCCATTTCACAAACTATAATGAAAAAGTTTAGAGAAAAAATATCTTTATATGTAGCTAACAATGATGCGTATATTTAATGAATTAAATAATAATAATAATAATAATAATAATAATATTATTTTCATATTTAATTAACATTGTCATTACAATATCCTTTTATTTATCTGGCCGAATAAACATATTAAAAAATATTTTTTTATTTGTCTAACCTAATAGACATATTAAAAAAATACAGTTGAGCAAAATTCAATAAACTTTATCCTTGAAATAATTTAAAATATATCTATTGAACAAATATTCATATATTAACAATAGTCATGATAAATCTTATAAGTTAGATTATATTATAATATTATTATTAATTATAATGTATTGTATCACATTATTATTATTGTTATTATTTATTTGAGATAAATATTTATTTTACTCATATTATTTGATATCATATTACATGTTTTCTAAAATTGACCTTTTTCTGAAATGTACCTAAGATCTAAAAGTCTTACAAATACATTCACATTCCCTCTCATACTCATTATCTTTTACTCAGAATATCTCATGTCACTTACTGATTTGAACATTGAAAAGTCTTTTTGTTAATATATCTTAATTAGTTTTCCGATCATCACTAGTACATGTCAATATTCCTCTAGACACTCATATTTTGTACATGTCCAAAGGTCCACCATCAAGATCCTAATAAGAATACTCTTAAATAGTAGTTATTTATGATAATTTAATAAAAACAACTCAATGTATAAAAACACAAGTTAATAAAAAAATAAGAATATTTATAGATGCTTAAAATGATGATTTAGACTCGTTTACACTTAAAAAAAGAAAATATTAAATTGAAAAAGGAAATATTAAATTAATTAGGTGTGAAAAATGAGTCAATCCATCTATTTTGTCCCCAAAAAAATAGTCAATTTGACTTATTTTGGTCTATAAAAAACATAGTGGATCAAGTTGACTCGTTATCAAAAAATAGATTAAAAATTCCAACCCATCCTATCTCTAAAAAGGCCGACACATACTGTCACATTTTTTTATATGAATAAATATTTAATTATATAAATATTTTATAAATTTTTAATTGATTAATTAATATTTTTAATTAAATAATTATTACATTTACATATAAATTACTCTTACTCTTTTGTAACTAATAATTAAAATTTAACTTTTAAGTTTTAATGATTTAAATTATAATAATTTTACATATTTACAAAAATTTAATATAAAAATTTAATATTTTTAATTATTTATATTATAATTTTAATTTTAAAAATAAAATAAAACAGACTAGCCTGCCTTTGACTCGTCAATTTGACAAGTTAAACAAGCCAAACCAAAACGACTTGCGAATTGAAAACTCCAACCCAATCCAGCGTTGTGGCCCGTTGACACAGCCCATTTTAACACCTGTAATATATAAGAGGAGAGAAATAGAAACATAGAATTATTTTTTTCAATAAAAGGTATGTGAAAGAGATGGTGGTGGAATAGTGCGAGTGTCACATCATGGATGAAAATGGTCAGTTTCCTCGTTCTGTCTTGCCCTGTTTCTAATTTAAAGACCCACAGGTGTGACTAAGATGGAGTCATGCATACAAAGCAAACGTTGAAAAATGTTATTTTAAGTCCTTCACACGTTGTCCCTGTTGAACATATTTCAGGAACAACTGTATGATATTTAAAGTTCTTTCATGGTTAGTAGGATCCATAAAATTCTTTTAATAATGATATTTTTAGATAGATAATGATTATTCTTATCAATAATCCATTGATCATGATCATGATAATGCGCATGCTTGGTTTATGAGATAAGAAATCAACACATTGCATAGTAACTTGACCTGCATGATGTTCGTACTATCATAATGTAGTCCTACAAACCAGTAGTTAATCTTGAGTTTGTCTACAATTTGAGGAATTTATCTTATAACATAAACAAAGTAATTCAATTAAGAAAGGGGAGAAAGGAACACCTAATCTTTGTTCTGCCCGTCTTTGTCAATCTTGGGAAGAGAATGAGGGTTTCAAAAGATTCAGATATAGCAACCTCGTTACAACATGTTTGCTCTTCTTCAATCTTTACATAACATGGTCACAAATTACAACTTAAATAATCATAATAAATTAGAAACAACCATAGAAATGAATAGAAATATCAGAAAATGAATAATGAGTACCATTCAAATTTGGTGAAAGCCGATTGCACTGCAGAATGAGTGATTGGCTCTGTATGCAGTGAGAGTGTTGTTACTACACGAACTTAACGGCCTTTTGGATTCATGATCTGGGAGAACACAGCACTTGGGGTTAACCCATCAGAGTCTTCACTAGCCAAGCTTCTACCTCCAATGCTCATTGAAATGCCACTGCTTCTGGAGTCAGTCACATTACCATCATAACCCCCCATCGCATCAGAGTCTTTCTTTCCTTTAGAATCTGTATACGTGGGCTCCTCTTCATTGTGAATGTCGCCAAAGCCGTTGCCACTTTCCTCTGCGCTTTCTTGCAGCTGCAAAGCAAATTCAAGGTTCCACAAGACATCACCCATGGATGGCCTTTCAATACCCTGGTCAGCCACGCACTTCATCGCAGTCTCGGCAAACTTCTTGAAGCATTCTGGAGCTATCTTGCCTTTTAGATAAGGATCAATGATTTGGTCAAGAATGCCTTTCAGGTAGCAATGAGCTGCCCACTCAGCCAGACTCACTTGCTCCTTAGCAAGGGCTGGGTTCAAAGCTGGACGAGCACATAATATCTCAAAGAGAACCACCCCAAATGAGTAAACATCAGATTTGTCAGTTAGTTGCTGCCTCCTGAAGTATTCTGGATCCAAGTACCCAAAGCTACCCTTTACCACAGTACTTACATGGGTATTATCCAATGTTGGACCTGTTTTTGACAATCCAAAATCAGAAACCTTGGCCACCCATTTCTCGTCCAGTAAAATGTTTGTTGTCTTCACATCACGGTGGATGATTGTGTGTTTAGCACCAGTGTGCAGATAGTGTAAACCCCGAGCAGCTCCAATGCATATCTCAAGCCTTTGCTTCCATGGAAGTGGAGGTTTCTGGGTCTTGTACAAATGCTCCCTGAGTGTTCCATAGGCCATATGATCATAAACGAGGATCATTTCAGTGTTTTCTTCACAGTATCCAATAAGAGAAACAAGGTGGCGGTGACGAAGTTTAGAGAGCATTTCAATCTCAGTTTGGAACTCATGCACCCCCTGCTCAGATAGAGGATTCCCACGTTTAATTGCAACTTTGGTTGTTCCACCATCAATTTCTCCCTTGTAAACCTTACCGAATCCTCCAACACCAAGAAGCAAAGCCTCATCAAAGTTGTTTGTGGCCGACTTGATTTCAGCAAATGAGAAATGACGACAAAGGTTTGATGGGAGAGAGGAAGCATAACTTCCTGTTGTGTTGGTCTTGGCAGAAGCTGCAGAGTGTGAGGTACCACCATAAAGAGAAAGTGGAAGCCAGCCAGATGGCCCTTCACTTGCACCAGAATCCTTTCCTTGCCTATGGCGACGCGAAGCAGAAAAAGCAAATAGCCCAATAACAAGTATTGCAACAACACCTCCAACAACACCTCCTGCAATTATACCTGTATGATTCTTTGATTTACCATGATTATGTGCTCTAGCTTTTGACGGGTCAATTATATCTTGCACAGGGGCAGGAATAGGATTTGTCCCTGCCAGATTTCCAGCAGTATCACTAATTTTGAATATCTCCACTCCATTCAATATAGCATCATAATACATGGGCTTGTCGGTTGTATTTGGATGCAATGCAAGCCACAGGTCCTGCCGTGGTTCTCCAGCATCGGGAATAAAGACAACATGATCTTTATGCACAGGCACCCCATTAGAATGTGAAAGGCCAGAATCTTTTGCCCAGGCAATAACATCAGCCTGGGGAGTAGCTGTTTGATTATTGAGGAATATATCAAATACTCTTTGATTAATCTTGGTTATATTTGATGATACCTCAGCAAAATGAAGTCTCACTAGATAGGAAAACCCAGAATCAATGTTGAAGATCCAACTCAAGTTGTAATTCGTGTTGATTTGCATATCCGGGCCCATTGATCTGGCCGTAGTGTAGACATCAAGTGGAGCAATATAGCTTGGTGTGCCCGGTGGATACTCAAACTTCACATTTGAATCAGCAGACTCTGTAACTCCAAATGCAGCGCCAAATAGGAAGGGAACATCGTCAGACCATGACCTAAACATGCCAGTATCACGGGAAGGAGAGATATCATTCCCACCCACATTCAACCTATAAACATTCTCAAGTGCAGTGCTGTTATCAATAGTGTAAGCAGTATTTGTACCCACTATCATGGTAGTTCCATCAGTAGAAGTATAAATATCAGGCATGGATACAACCTCGATCCCATTAACAAACGCGTAAGCATTGGATGCATTGGTAGAAGGAGTGAAAGTCACATTCAAGGTCTTCCCATCTACATGGATGGCAAATTCCTTCAAAATGTAGGCATAATTCAAAGCGAGGGTGGTCTGAGCAACACTAAAGTTCCTAAGAAGCGTGTATGAATTCGCCGTCACCGCAAAAAGGGCATCAGATGCATTGAGATTGGAGTAAGAAGCGGAGTAAAAGTGCAGCCGGAGGAACTTCCAACCGGAAGCCACCGGGAAAGCATAGGAAAACGGCGCATGGAACACACGTGCCGTCATGTAGGGCACCTGGGGGACGGCAGGGTCTTGAGTTGCCGCCTGCGATACGGTGGTGGATTTTTCAGAGGAGGAACCAAACTTGGAACCAACATCAGTGGTCCATACACGGTCATCGGTATCAGTACTGGATGGAGGACCTCCACAATCCAGAAGGATATTATCTGTAGGCTTAAAATCCTGTGCTACAACAAGCTCAATAGCCAATACCAAGCACACGAACAATGGAACACAAACACAGTACCGATCCATGCTCCACATCACGACACAAAATTCCAAACCCAAACTCAAACTCAAAGTGCTTTGTTTTCTACCGTACAATTGCCAACACCTCTCGCAGGGAATTACAATTCACACATACCCATAATTTAAAAACAATCAAAGACCACAAATTCGATGCGAAGATCTTATATTTTAGGAACCCAGATCAGGAAAGGGAAGTGGGGTGGCGGGTTATGATCAGATCAACTTGGACCCAGATTCTACAAAACCGGTAAAATCCAGACGTGGAGGAGAATGATGAACTAGGTTTTCAGTGAACAACAGGTTGAACAATGAAAGATGTGGGATAATCACTATTAAGGGTGAGGATGGTTTGAATATTAAAGAAAACTGAAATCTGAGAAAGAAGGTATTTTACCTTGTGCAATGGGAAGAGAAGCTGAAAAGCAACTCGGTGAGTCAAAGCGCGACGATCCCGAGTCTCGAGGGTTTGAATGGAATGGATTTGGCAGTTGCTTGCAGCTGGGAGGAGTTGAGAGAAAACGGTGGAAGAGGGAAATGGAGTGAGAAGGTGTCACACGTACTAAAAACTACCTTAAATACCACACCGACCTGTAAGAGAAAAAAAAGATTTCACAAACAAAACTGAAATTAATTAATAAATCTATAACTTTCTTCACTTTATTTATTATTTAAATAATAGTGTGCACTAAGAATTTTATATTAAATAAAAATAAAATATTTATTATTTTGAAAGAATTACATTCGTTCTTATATAAAAAATTATTTGATTAATTTATATTCATGAAAAATATTCAATTTATTTAGTAACATCAACATTGAATTTGTTGATAGCTTTTGTGCTGTTTTCTAAAATAAAATTTAAAATAACAGGGATACATCATCTATTTTTCACTTAATTTCCTTTATTTAATTTGCTTTGATGGTATTTATATTTATCAACTACGAATGATAAATATTTAAAATATTTCACTAAAAATAATTAATATAGTATAGATACATTGAATGCTCACACTATGAAGGTGTTCTTGAAGATTTAGAATGGTTCTTGTTTAAGATTTTTTTTTTTTTCAGAAGAGACAACCATATTAATTTGGATTAAGTTACTGACTGTAGAAATATTTTATCCATATTCAATAAGTTAAAACAATTATGCACTAAGTATTAATGCACCTGATTTTGTGTGTTATGTTTAATTAAAATTTAAATATTGTAAGATGTCATATCTATAATTAAATTTTTATAGTCTTTATCACACGAGTTATTAAGAGAAAACTGTAATTTTATCAAAAGAAAACTTTCCTTTTAAGTCTATCTATGTTTTTACGTTTAAGTTATACTCATTCAAACACTAATGAAAATAAAATTTCAAACAATTCTTTATTCATCGATTTTAAAAACCAATTTTTTTCTGAATTGGAACATTTATATGATAGAAGGAACGTGCATGGTTGTTTGGGTGTGGAAGAAAATAGAATGGAAAAGCGGTGATGATTGGATGACAGATAAGTTGTGCGAGGAACGCAGTATGAAGAGATGGAAATGACAAACAAACCGCAACCTTCCAACTTCCAAACGCGCTTTCATTCCTCTCATGCATTTTCTTATGATTAATTAATTGCTAACTATAAACTAAATTAAATAAATGTTTCTCATACCCAACATCATCCTTATGTTGTTTAAAAAATGACTTTTCTCAAATGATCTTTCATTTTCTTTTTCTCCATTGAGTTTTTAGTTTTGAAATATATTTTTGCTGTTAGTTACTGTAAAAAAATGTTAAGCTCCTGGTTTTTTGAAATTTTTAATTATTTTTTATTTTTTTAAAATAAGAAAGTTTGTGACATGTTAAGTTAAAGATTGTGTTACATGACAATGATAGTATGACATGACACTGTCAGTGTCACTGCATTTGCTTCAATTTGATCTCTGTATTTTATTTTGCTTCAATTTTATTCTTGAATTTTTATTTTATCTCAATTTAGTTATAATTTTTTTAAAATTAAATAATTTTGTACATTCCCAAATGAAATAACTGTATGTATGTTTTCCAAATCTAAATATTTAATTTTAGAAACTTTTTTATGAATTGTTGAGAAAGTACTGAGACTATTTTTGTGTAGATTACCTTCACAAAAATATTTATTATTGAAATATTAATTTTTATAGTTTGCTCATTCATATTATATAGGTTAAATGATTTCATTTGTTGTTTAATTTGTAGAAAAAATTAAATGAGTTTCTTTATTTTTATTTGTCTCAATTTAATTTTTGTTTTCAAAACTTTAATGCAACTAAATTATTTTCCTTAATACTATATAAATAAAAATATGTCATATGTTAGTTTGAAATTTTTTTATTTTTCTAATAAAAAATATTAATTTGTATAAATGTTTTTGTAAAGATTTATATACAAATAAAATTTTGTTTGAATTTGGAGAGAAAAAATTTGTTTTTTTTTTAAAAAAGACTAAATTGAGACAAAGTAAAAAAATACAGGAATCAAATTGAGACAAAATAAAAATATAAAGACCAAATTGAGACAAATACAATGACGCATGATTTGTGAGTGTCACGTCACATTATCATTGTCATTGCCACGTGACATAATGTCAGTTTGACATGTGGCAAAAAATATTTATTTAAAAAATAAAAAGAAAATTACAAAAATATTTAAAAAAAATGAAAAAATCCATGAGCTGACACGTGACACCCTTTTTAACAATGTTAGTATGGAACTAATGACAATGACCTAATTGTTTTAATTTTTCAAAAATAGAAATTCAATCAAAACAAAAATAGGAGTGTTGCTCCCTACACCTCACTTGTTTTACCCTACACTTCACCTGTTTCACCCCACACCTCCCAATTGACAATTTTGCCCTTCATTTAATAAAATCTGAAAAAATGTAATGATGGTTTAATGATTTTTTACTATTGTACTATAACCCTAACTCCTAACCCCTAACTCCCTGCATGCACCCCATCTCATTTCTCTACCATTAACCCTATACTATAAGCTTGTGCATGCACCTCATCTCATTTCACCATTGTTCCATTTCTTATTTCCTTGTTTCATTAAGTTTTATTTATAAGAGGTTATATTGTGAAGGTAATGATACATTGGTGGTGATCCTGGTGGCCGTGTTGTGGTGGTTCTTGGAGGAGAAAGGTGCTGGAAGAGATTCAATGGTTCGAGAGTTTTTCACGAGGTTAGTACAGAGAGAAATACACATTAACACCGTTAACGTTAACCATCATTGAAAGTTCGTTTTAAGGTGCATCGACATTCGAACGCCGATTTTTCTTAGTGTCGTAGTTGGAAGTGTGGGAGTTCAACTTCGAAGTTCGACTTGTTTTATCTTTTATATATATTATGTTTTTTTATTATTTGTTTAATGTTTTTGTATTTATTTATTTAAATTGCATTATTTATTTGTTAATCATATTTTTTTTATTATTTTGTTTTATAAATTTTTTGTTATTTATTGTGTATTAATTAATTTTGTAGAAATTTTTTATATAGTAGTTAATTTGTTGATGTTATTAAATATTTTATATTTGTTATTAAATTTTTTTTGTTAATTTTTAAGTGTTAATTTTTTAAATTTTGATTTAATTTATAAGATGCTTGTATTTATATAGTATGTTATATGCTGTTTTTTAAATTTAGTTTTATGTTGTATTAGTTGTATGTTGTTTTAGTTTTATGCTTTTATTAGGTGTTTTAATTTTATGTTGTTTTTATTTCGCTATATATATTTTTACAATAAATATCTTTAAAATATTTTTATATTTGTTTCGGTTGTAGGGGCTGAGTCGTCTAATACCTCCACGTCTCCCTCTTCTCGTCTCTCGCTGATTGGACAATTATGATTATGCGGACGTTCGGTCTGTTCGATGCCTGGTCCCTACTGGTACACAAGCCCCCCAAGTCCTAATATACGCACTGTACGTAGGGCTTTGAGCGTGGTGCTTACCCTGATTGTGGGGAAGCGAGGGTTAATGGACTGGTATTGGGTCGGATCTCATGGGCTTTGGGATCTCGACTTTTTCGAATTTGGAATTGGGCGAAAAATACACGTGTCGCGTTTGCAGTGGCGGAAGCTGAAGCGACCTCGCATGTGGAGCGTTGATCGTGCTGGCCTTCAACGGCGAAGATGTGTTCGATAGTTACATAAATTTTTCTATAAATAGAGAGAGGTGGTGCTGTCATTTTATTTTTCTCCGTTTTCCTTCAAGCTCGGTATTCTTTTATCCTCAGGTAATAAATGGTCGTTGTCCATATTGATTCTTTTTCTGAGTTGTCGGGCGGAGTCGGGGGGAGTTCGTCGAGGGGCGATGGTGAGCACGGTGCTTCTCCCAGTTTGGTGTCGTCGTCATTTCTGGAGGAGATCGTCCGGTCTTCTGGACGGGAGCCTAGCTCTCCGGGCGTGACGGATGGTCGGATCATCAACGGAATCCCCATCTTTTTGCTCAAGGGTGGCATTCGCATCGACGGTTCCCCATTTGAGCCAGACGGTGATGGTATTGTGGTGACAGAATACGACTGGTCTCCTTACGGTGCCAATCTGTTTGCTTCAACATACGGCGCCTGCGACTTACTGGCCTGGAGGGTCAACCGTCTTTACATCGTCCGGGACGTGGGGGATTCTCGGTTGGTCAGGGCGGGAGTTAGTATGAGGAACGAAAAAGTTTACTACGGGAAGAGGTCGAGCCCGGACGACTTCTTCTATATGTATGCCAACGTTTTTGCTCAATTCATCGTCCGGGTGCCCTTTACGGAGTTTCAGATGGCCGTCCTTCGGGAAGCCAACGTAGCCCCGGCACAACTGCATCCCAACTCCTGGGCGACCATGCAAGCATTTTTAGCAATGTGCTTGGTCGTGGGTGTTACTTCGTCAATCCCTGTCTTCTTCCACTATTTCGAGGTCCGTCCGCCCCCTCAAGGCGGTTGGGTGTCTCTACCTTTCGTTCGGGATATGTCACTCTTTCGTCCGTACTCCGACTCGTTCAAGAACTTCAAGCATCACTACTTCAAGATCATAATCGGTGCTTCCGGTCGTCATGAGTTCCATGACTCTGCGAGGAATCCCTTGTTCCCTTTTTATTGGACAAGGGAACCCCGGAAAATAAAAGCGTTCCCCATAGGAGTGTTAGGTCCAACTGACTTAGAGGCCGTGCACACCATTAACGCCCTCCCCCGCCGAATTTCCGCCCGTCACTTGGTTGAATGCCTTCGTCATAAGGATTGTGAACGAAAGGCGTTCGGTATGGTATTATTATGTTGAATTCATTTTTCTTTAGTATGTCGACCTTAACATATCTGAGTTTTCTTGTTTTTTCCATATCTCATGACTGCTCTTGCCCCCGCCAATTCAACTTTATGGCCGCTAGGAAGGGAGCCGAGGCCAGTTCATCATCGGCCCGAGCAAAGGGGGCATCCACTGCTCCTCACCCTCCTCTTGTGAGGCGGTCTTCTTCAACTAGCCGAATTCCCCCCGTATCCGCTGTGAAGCCACAATCGGCCCCTCTCATCGAGGCGACTGGGGGACCTGCTCCTGTAGGTCGGGCGAATGTTGTAGATCCCATCCCGAGCCTTGGAGCTGTGTTTGTGGATCCGTCTTCTGAGGCTGCCACTGCCTCTATTGCCCCCTGATGCGAAAAAGGAAAGACCCTGTAGGTGAGGGGCACAAAGATAAGGAAGCTTCTTCGTCTCGGTCGGCGTCGAAGAAAGCCCGCAAGGGAAAGGAGAAGGTTCCCTCGCGCGCCACTACCGGGCGGGATATTTAGTCCGACATTCAACATGAGTGACTGGACAAAATTCTATATGAGCTCTTCTCAACGAGCTCTGATCGAGCCACTCTCTAAAGTGGAGTTAACCAACGCTATGTTGGAGATGTCCACTGATGTCCACTAATCTATGTCTAGTGTTGCTCATTCTTTTGATCCAAATGCGAATATAGAATAAAATGACTCAGAACAAAGTCTTAGAATTAATCAATTTTGTCCAAGCAAAAGGATAAGTGTGGGGGTGTGATGGAGACGAAGAGGCGAATGACGACGATAATTGATTGTCTTCGCTTTTTTGCTTTTAGGATTTTTTGTTTAAATTTTTGATGTATTCTTGAGGCCGCTCGTCCAACATTTTGAATTGTCGGAATGTTGGTCGGGTCGCCCTTTTGTTAACGATGGTGATTTTGGTGTCTTTTCTAATTAATACAATATTTCTTCATTCATCCGATTGTTTTTATTTCCGCGTTTTGCTTCGTTCATCGTTCAACTAAGTTGACAATGGTTCTCGAGGGAACTCTCCGTTCATCAACTTGGTCTTTTTGGATGCTCGGACGGTAGTGGTTCTTCGAAAAGAACTCTCCGTTCACCCTCCGGCCAAGTTGACAATGGTTCCCGGGGGAACTCTCCGTTCATCAACTTGGTCTTTGTGGATGCTCGGACGGCAGTGGTTCTTTGGAAACAACTCTCCGTTCACCGTCTGGCCAAGTTGACAGTGGTTCCCAGGGGAACTCTCCGTTCATCAACTTGGTCTTTGTGGATGTGCTTTCTTCGTGTTTATTGAGATTAGTCGTGAGGGAAGACGGACGTCCTGTCACTGTATTAATCGTTGAAAATGAGTATACAATTTCTAAAAATAATTCAACTGAAATAAAGCTTTAAATGTGTGGCATTCCAAGTGTTTGGAATTAGGCGTCCGTCTGCGTGTTGCATTCTGTACACTCCATTTCCCAGTGCTTCTACCACCTGGAAAGGTCCCTCCCATTTTGTTGCCAATTTGTCGTGAGTGGTCACTCAACGAGCCTCTCCAACCTTTCTCCACACTAAGGCGCCCTCTTGAAAGCTCCTCGGTCGAACTTTGGAGTTATACTTTCTTTTCATCATGCGTTTGCATGCTTCGGCTCTTAATGTCGCCCGGTCCCTCCTTAATCTAGCTCGATTCGCAGCTCTTGGTTGTGCAACTGTAGGTCCTCTACCTGACGTCGTAACGAGGGCTCCCCTAGTTTGACTGTTAACATGGCGTTAGTTCCGTACATTAAGTTAAAAGGGGTCTCTCAGGTCGTTCCATGGGGCGCGCATCGGTAGGCCCACAGTACTTCTGGTAGCTCGTCGAACCTAGCTCCCTTCCTCTCCCTCAATCGCCTCTTTAGCTCGGCAATTACAGTTTTATTCATGGCTTCTACCTGACTGTTCGTCTGTGGGTGCTCCATTGAACTGGTGATGTGCTTAATCCCTAAGTTTTTGAAAAATTCGGCCAGTTTTGTATCGTTGAATTGTCGGCTGTTATCTGTGATGATTGTCTGAGGGAGACCAAAACGACACACTAACTTCCAACAAAATTTTTGAACCTGGGAGGCCGTTATGGTCGCTAAAGGCTCGACCTCTACCCACTTTGTGAAATAGTCCACTGTTATTAGGAGGAACTTCTTCTAGGCCTGGCATATGGGAAATGGTCCAACAATGTCCATGCCCCATCGAGCAAACGACCATGGCGACGCTATCGTATGTAAGGTATGAGGCAGCAGGTGGGTATTGTTGGCGTGCGCTTGGCAACTCTTTGTGTCCGCTTCCATGGTCGGCCAGTAGTACCCTGCTCTCAGTACCCATGCCTTCAAAACCTGCCATCCGGTGTGAAAATTGCAGATTCCGTTGTGGAGTTCATCCATCACGTAACGCGCTTCTTCCGTTCCCAAGCACTTGAGGAGGGGCTGAAGAACCCTCTTCTATACAAGTCGTCCCCCATTAGGAGGTAGTGCGCGATCCTCTTTGCTTCGCCCAGCTCGACGGGCCGTCCGTCATCCTGTCGGGACATTATCCCACGGATCTCCGATCGCCAATCCCCTTCCCCATCCGATACCGCCAGGCACTCGGCTGAGGGTTGCCGTAGCACCTGACGTACGACAGTCGTTAAATGCCCCTTTTCCTTTTCGGAGCTGAGCTTGGATAACATATTTGCTCGGGTATTATCTTCCCGTGGGATGTGTTGGATGTCGATTTTGTCGAACGATTTCGCTAGTTCCCTTGCCCGATGGAAGTACTACAACAATTGTTCCTCCTTTACATGGAAATCGCCGTTTATCTGGCCCACGACCAATTGGGAATCCGTCAGGCACACGATCCTCCGAGCCCCCATGTCCTTTGCCAATTCTAGGCCGGCGACCAGGCCTTCGTACTCTGCTTGGTTATTGGACACCTTGAATTTGAATATCAAAGAATGCTCCAACAGAAATATGTTCGGTCCTTCCAGCACTACGCCCGCCCCACTTATAGAATATCAAAGAATGCTCCACGTACAGGCTTCACTCATCTTGGACTGTGTGGGGATATTCTGCCTCAAAATCGGCTAAGTGTTGGCCCTTGATCGACCCCCTCGGTTCGTATCGTAGGCCGAACTCCGACAGCTTCACCGCCCAAGCCACCATTCGCCTCGCCAGATCTAGTTTTCTGAGGAGTTTAGAGATGGGGAAATCGGTTCTAATGATCACTTGGTGACTTTGGAAGTACGGTCGGAGCCTCCCCGATGTGTTTATCAAAGCTAGCACCACCTTCTCCACTTGCTTATAGCGAGTTTCGGCATCCAAAAGGGTTCGGCTGATGAAGTACACGAGCCTTGGCTGGGACCGCTCTTACGTTAGCATGACACTGATGGCCGACTCCGATACGCCTAAATAGATATGCAGATCCTCTCCCGGTGTGGGGCGGTTCATCACTGGTGGAAGAAGCAGAATGGTCTTAATGTCCTTGAATGCCTGCTCATACTCGGCGTCCTATACGGAGCCAGCTCCCTTTGTCATCTTCCGTAGGACGGGTCTGAGTCTTTCGGACAGCTTCGGGATGAATCGCGACAACGCTGTGAGCCGGCCAATAAGTCTTTGAACCTCCTTAAAGGTGGTCGGGCTTTGCATCTGCAACACCGCTTCGCATTTGTCAGCGTTGGCTTCAATCCCTCGTGATGTAAGCATGAAGTCTTGGAATTTTCCAGCAGCTACCCCGAACGTGCACTTGGCCGGGTTCAGCCGCATCCCGAACTTTCTTACTTGGCGAAACACCTCCTCCAAGTTCCGTACGTGACCTACACCGTCCTTTGAGCGAAGACCATGTCGTGTAGTCGGTACACATGCGCCACTTTCTGCTGGTCTTTTTTACCATCACCACGTTGGCTAGCCAAGTGGTGTAGGTAACCTTCCTGACAAAACCTTCCTCTTTTAGTTTACCTACCTCTTCTTCCACGACTTTCCTTTTCTCCTCGCCCATTCGTCGTTTTTTGTGTGCCACCGAGCGAGCTTCTTTGAACAATGCCAATTTATGGGACATGATCGTGGGGTGAATCCCCAGCATGTCGGCCGCGATCCACGCGAACAGGTCTCGATTTTTCCACAGGAGTGACTTAAGCTCCTTTTCTACTTCGGGCTCCAACCCCTTCTCCATGGCGGTGGTTTGGGAAGGGTCCTTCCCTATTAGGACGAACTGCGTTTCTCCTATAGGTTCCAGTCGATCTTCGGTGTTCGTCCTTGGATCAAGGTCGGCTATGGCTACTTCGGAACTAGTCGTTCTTCTCTTCCCTTATCGGGTGTAAAGCTTGAGTCTTGCGGCTTAGCACTCCCTGACTGTCTTCTGATCCGCTCGGACGGTGCATATGATTCCTTTCTCCGAGGGGTACTTCAAAGTGAGATGGGGAGTGGAAACGATTGCTCCAAAAGCATTGAGGCACGACCGGCCAAGCAACACATTGTACGAGGTGTTGGCTTCTACTAGCAAATACCGGACCCTCTTCTCCTCGCTAGACCGCCCGGTCCCCAATCTTGTGCGCAACTCCACATATCCTCGGGTGTCTACCCTCTCACCCGGGAAGCCTACTATTTGCCCATTATAGGGAACGATGAGGTCCTCCAATATATCAATTTGCTGGAAGGTTTTCCAATAGAGGATGTTTGATGAGTCAATATTTTATTCACTTCACTTAGTTTATTGTGCTAAAATTAGTCGGGGAATTGTGCTTAAACGTCCGGTATTTTTCCGTTTTTGCTAAATATGCTTAATTTGATCGAAAATTCTTATTTTAACTAATTTGAATTATCTGAGCTTATTATTTTGCATTATTAATTACGGAAAAATTTTGGAAATACAATTTGGAACATTTTGAAGGTTAAATGAGAAATGGCAATTGAGCCCAATGCATCTCAGCCACTTCAATTTTCGCTGGTTGCTGTGTGAATTTTGTGTCAACTTGTGTGTCTTCGTATGAGTTCAATTTGTTATCCGTTTTGCATGCGGTTTTTTTTCATAGTTTCGTATGGATGTCTATTTTCATGTATAGTTTTTACTTTGTTCAAATTCGTTATGTGTTGTTCCCAGTAATTGTTTTACTCCCCTGTGTCAGTCAAGTTCATACTGTTTAAGTGGCTTCTAATTTGTTTGCATTGTTTGCTTGTTGTTTCATACTTGTGGTGGTTAGGAATTGATAATTGAACGGTGCTAAGACCTCCCAACACTCCTAAGAAATACATTTTAGAGGAAGCATATAATAAAAGGAAGCCACCACATTGAAGCAAAAGCTCACGGCTTTTTACATCCAGTGGATTGGTTTTGATCTTTCTTCTTTTAAATGGTTTAACATGCCACGACCTCCCATATTTTTGCACATCCAGAATTGCTACAAGCTTCAACAATTTTTCTTGGTTTGGAATGAAGGAGGGGACCACCATGTTGCAACTCACGGCACACACAAAGGAATTTTCCTTCTCCTTGCAAGTGTGGGAGCCGCCACTTCTCATTAGAAAAGCATGACAAAGGAATGAAAGAAAGGGACCACATATAAGCAAAGTTTTCACGTTTTTGGAAGAGCATGACAATTCATATGAAGCATTCAGCAAATACACAATGCAAAAGCATTGAATAAAAGGGGACCACCTTTGTTTGGAACCTCACGGTGGAGAGAATACATTTCTTTTGTTTTCATATTGGTTTCCAAGAGAAATATGAAGTGGTGTCACGGCCCACATGCATTCATTTTAGCTTGTATTTTGGCTTGCATAAGAGACAAAAGAGGGACCATTTCCAAAGTGCAGCCCACGGTTTTTCCAACTGCACATTTGAATGGGAATTAATTTTCTTTAACCAACACAAAGCATGCAAGGTTTGGTTTAACGGACAGCCAGCTACAACACACCCATGGCAGCAGCTGTACACATCACACGCACACTTCTCTGGCCAGCTGCACCGTCCAACAAGCTTGGAGCAAGGAGAGCATGGAAAAAAAAAACACTTCACGGCCAGGAGGTCTCACGGTGGATGCTGGAAGTAGAGAAGGAGGCTGACTTTGAGAGAAAGGGAGCACGGAAGAGAGCGTCCACCAGCAGCTGCAGCCACCTTCACGGTTCAGCTGGGAGAAGAGGATAGTAGAGGTGGAGATCACGACCTGCAGCAAGCACAACAAGTAGATCCAACGTTGGAAATGCAAGCAAGAAGAAGTGAACGTTAGAATGGAGAATGGAGAAGCTAGGCTGAATTGGAATGGAGAAGTGTGTCCACGGGAAGCTGAAGAAGAAGACAAGATTAGTTGGCAAATGGAGGGCCCATCCTAATTCTTTGGCACATCTAGGAGTGGAAGGAAGTCAGCAAGCTAGGGGAACAAAAACAAAAGGTGAAGGAATTCACGGGCTGCCGTGGAAAAAAAAAAAAAACCAAAATGCTTAATTGAAGGAAGATGACACTATAAATTGGCAGCAGAGCAGAGAAGAAGGGAATTAGAGTTTTAGGATTGGATTTTAGGAGTGTATTAGGAGAAGTTTTAGTGCAAGGCCTGGAAGAGGCTCTCGCCTCTTCCCTTCCAGTTATTTTCATTTTTAACAGTGCAATGTAGAATTTTATTGCCGATAGTGTGTTACAATATTTGGATCAGTTTACTCATTTCATTTTATTTCCATCTGTTCAAGAATTTTATTTGAAGTGTTGAATTTTAATTTAAATATTGAATCCTTGATGAATTTGATTTTCAGTTAAGTGTTTTTAATTTTATTGTCTCTTTTATTTTACCGTTTATTGTTTTCTTCATCGTTAAATTTTGTCAATGTATTTTTCTGTTCATTTTATTTTCAAACGTTATTTTTGCGGTTTATTCTCTGTCAATGTATTTTCACTGATGTTTTTATTTCTACGTTTAATTTTACAGTTTCTGAATATTTACTGTTCCATTTTTACCGTTTAATTTTATTTACCGCATTCAAACAAAATCACAAAAACACCCCCCCACTTCGTGTCAAATCTGAGACTGAACCATATAAATTGGTCCTTGAGAGACGACCTAGGAGTCACTTCCTAGTACTGTACTGCATTCTTATCTGCAAACAACTTTTGTGAGCGGTACGACCCGTTTACCAAATTTTGGCGCCGTTGCCGGGGACCAACCAAAGACGGTTTGGTTTTAGATTCTTGTTGTGTAAATTTTTGTTCTGTTAATGTGTATTTTGTGTGTTTTGTGTTTTGTATTTTTGTAGGCGACAACGACACCTTCAGCAAATTTTGGCGGCGTTGTCACTTCAGTTCCAGGTTCTTGTTTTAGATTTTTTGTTGTGTTTTTCGATTATGTTGTGTTAATATATGTTTTGTCTTTTATATTTTTATTGTGCTGTGTTCTGTATTTAGTTGCTATATTTTTAAAAAAAAAAAAAAAATTTACTGTTGATGTTCTGTCTTGTTTATGCCTGTAGCATGTTTAATTGTGTTGTGTTTTATCTTGTGTTGTGATGTTCTATTTGTTTTGTATGCGTGTCATATGTATTTTGTCTGTTAATTAAAAAAAAAAATATGTCTTGTGTATGTATTGCATGTATAAATGTGTTGTGTTTTATCTGTTTTATAATTTTTAGTTTTTAGTTTTTACTTTTTATTTTCCATGTCTACCTATTTTAATGTTGTGAATAATGCTTATTCTGCCAATGTCTGTGATTATGATTCTTATTCTGCATATTACTTTGATTTTAAATCTGCTGATTTTTATGATGAGAACAATATGTTCCATCATCCAATTTCTGAGAGCTCTCTTTGGGAGCCAGTTCCACAATATGAGAGTCAGCAGTATGATTCTCCTATTCAAATAACTCCTCAGCCTTCTACTTCTGAACCTACATTAAAGGAGTTACTAGAGCAGATGACCATGCAGAACGTTCAGTTACAGAAAGGGAACATGCAATTCAAGAAAAATAGCATAGAGTTTCAGCAGGAAACTCAAGCGGCAATTCAGAATCTGACTGATCAGATCGGGCAGATGGCCACTATTGCACCTAAGGAGACTGATGAAGATTTTGAGGCCCAGGCAGGAACAAGCAATACTTTTGAGCCAGGTAGACCACCTTCATCCTCCACTACTTTACAAATCTTCAAGGAAGAGGAGGTAAGCATACCTCAATTTGATTATATTGATGACTATGTTGTTGAGAGGTATGCTGATGACTATATTGTTGCTGAGCATGATTTTAATTTTTCCTCTGTGCATGATGAGGACCGCTTTTTACTATCACATTCAAATATTTGTTCTCCATGCACTGAACATGAATCTGAACCTGTTATAGATATTGTTTCTACATTTGAAACGGATTCATGTTATGAGGTTGTATCTAAGGCTCGGTATGATGAATTGGGATTGGGTGTTATACCTCTGCATGATATTTCTGTGGAACCATTTTGCACTAACCATATTGCAGGAGGTACATATAAATTTGATCAGCATGCACCCACGCTGGAAGACAAAGGTGCCAGTACATACAGCAGTTCGAAGATCAAAAGGCACCTGCTGAACCTGCTCATCAACAATAACTGCATAAATCCAGCAGTGGAAAACATTTCACTGCTTGATCAAATTTGGAGGATGAAGCAGTTCGTCCTCAAAACTTCCTTGCTGGATTCTGAAGACATCTCCCTGAAAGTCCAAAATTGGCAGCTTCCACCATAACCTGCGGGAGTTTGCATTTTCTTTCTCTCCATTTTTCCTTACTTTTATTGCACTTGTCCATAATATGTTTCCTGTTTTGATTGCTGATGTATGCTTAGAACACATTGAGGACAATGTGTAGTTTAAGTGTGGTCTATTGGGAGAGATTCTGATTTTTCTTTGTTTTGTGTGTGAAATTTTTTCTGTTTTGAGTGTTAAATTTTTTTCTATTTTAAGTTGTTTTTAGTGTGTTTTGGGTGAAATAAATTTTACATTTTTCTCTTGATTTCTGGATGATGTCTAAGTTGTAGATTTTTCCTCCACTTCATTGATACTTAGTTTGAAATCCTTGTTTTTCTCTGCTTGGAAAGATGATTATGCGTTTGAGAGGTTGATTTGATTGTGACAAACACCCTGTGTGAGATTTGAGCCACTTAATGTTCTTTCTTATGTGAGATATGTATCTTGATTGCTTGCACATATGCCTTGGCTTGATTCTTTTTGATATACTTGATTGATATGCATGTTTTAGAAGTGATAAAGGCATTTTGTTCTTGAGCCTCTTTAGCCAAATAAGCCTACCCTGTTATTATCCTTTGAAACCCCTTTGAGCCTATACTGTATTTATTTCCTTGTGATTGAAGCTCATACACTGAACCTAAGTGAAAAACAATGATTACCTTAACCTTGGGAAAGTCTGGAGCTATAAAAATGTTTTGTGAATAAGTGTGGTCTCCTTGGGAATTTTGATGAATTGGCTAGTTGGTTCCTCATCTTGTTCTGAAAATATGAATTATATCCTGTTGCGTGATAAAGAGAAAAAAAAGAAAAGAGACAGGATGAACAAAAAATGATGATGAGAAAAAGAGAAAAATGAAAAACAATTTTGTGAATAATGGAGTCGAGAAGAGGATTGAATTAGAGGTTTGGGTGAGATTTGACTGTATTTACTCTTGTTCCCCATTTGTCCTCTATTTCTTCTGAGCTATAGCTACTTATCCAAATTTATCCTCCCCTGTCCTTGGCCCCATTACAATCCTGAAAGACCTTTTGATCTGAACATACATATGTTTTAAGCATTGATATTTGAAGCTTGCCAAGTCTACTTGTGTTTGTTTTCTTGAGTACATTGAGTTGAAATTATTTACCTTAAACACTTGAGAGAAACACTATTAGTGCATCTGTGAGGTTATGTTATTTTTAAATCACCTCTTGAGCTGATTAATTATTTTGCCATACTGTGAATTGCTTGGATGATTTCTGTAAGTATGTGCTTTTCTTGATTACGTGTTGGACATTTTCTACATCTTTTCTCTGTCCAGAATTTTTGAGAACTGTGTAAAGTCTGATTATTTTTCTTGCGAGTTTTATTTCCTGTATGCTGCATCCGTGTCAGTCCCCAAATGTCCTTTGAACTATTCCCTGATTTGAGTCTTGATTTTGCCCAGGAGTGAAAAAGACTAAGTGTGGTCTATTTTGATGAGTCAATATTTTATTCACTTCACTTAGTTTATTGTGCTAAAATTAGTCGGGGAATTGTGCTTAAACGTCCGGTATTTTTCCGTTTTTGCTAAATATGCTTAATTTGATCGAAAATTCTTATTTTAACTAATTTGAATTATCTGAGCTTATTATTTTGCATTATTAATTACGGAAAAATTTTGGAAATACAATTTGGAACATTTTGAAGGTTAAATGAGAAATGGCAATTGAGCCCAATGCATCTCAGCCACTTCAATTTTCACTGGTTGCTGTGTGAATTTTGTGTCAACTTGTGTGTCTTCGTATGAGTTCAATTCTTATCCGTTTTGCATGCGGTTTTTTTTCATAGTTTCGTATGGATGTATATTTTCATGTATAGTTTTTACTTTGTTCAAATTCGTTATGTGTTGTTCCCAGTAATTGTTTTACTCCCCTGTGTCAGTCAAGTTCATACTGTTTAAGTGGCTTCTAATTTGTTTGCATTGTTTGCTTGTTGTTTCATACTTGTGGTGGTTAGGAATTGATAATTGAACGGTGCTAAGACCTCCCAACACTCCTAAGAAATACATTTTGGAGGAAGCATATAATAAAAGGAAGCCACCACATTGAAGCAAAAGCTCACGGCTTTTTACATCCAGTGGATTGGTTTTGATCTTTCTTCTTTTAAATGGTTTAACATGCCACGACCTCCCATATTTTTGCACATCCAGAATTGCTACAAGCTTCAACAATTTTTCTTGGTTTGGAATGAAGGAGGGGACCACCATGTTGCAACTCACGGCACACACAAAGGAATTTTCCTTCTCCTTGCAAGTGTGGGAGCCGCCACTTCTCATTAGAAAAGCATGACAAAGGAATGAAAGAAAGGGACCACATATAAGCAAAGTTTTCACGTTTTTGGAAGAGCATGACAATTCATATGAAGCATTCAGCAAATACACAATGCAAAAGCATTGAATAAAAGGGGACCACCTTTGTTTGGAACCTCACGGTGGAGAGAATACATTTCTTTTGTTTTCATATTGGTTTCCAAGAGAAATATGAAGTGGTGTCACGGCCCACATGCATTCATTTTAGCTTGTATTTTGGCTTGCATAAGAGACAAAAGAGGGACCATTTCCAAAGTGCAGCCCACGGTTTTTCCAACTGCACATTTGAATGGGAATTAATTTTCTTTAACCAACACAAAGCATGCAAGGTTTGGTTTAACGGACAGCCAGCTACAACACACCCATGGCAGCAGCTGTACACATCACACGCACACTTCTCTGGCCAGCTGCACCGTCCAACAAGCTTGGAGCAAGGAGAGCATGGAAAAAAAAAACACTTCACGGCCAGGAGGTCTCACGGTGGATGCTGGAAGTAGAGAAGGAGGCTGACTTTGAGAGAAAGGGAGCACGGAAGAGAGCGTCCACCAGCAGCTGCAGCCACCTTCACGGTTCAGCTGGGAGAAGAGGATAGTAGAGGTGGAGATCACGACCTGCAGCAAGCACAACAAGTAGATCCAACGTTGGAAATGCAAGCAAGAAGAAGTGAACGTTAGAATGGAGAATGGAGAAGCTAGGCTGAATTGGAATGGAGAAGTGTGTCCACGGGAAGCTGAAGAAGAAGACAAGATTAGTTGGCAAATGGAGGGCCCATCCTAATTCTTTGGCACATCTAGGAGTGGAAGGAAGTCAGCAAGCTAGGGGAACAAAAACAAAAGGTGAAGGAATTCACGGGCTGCCGTGGAAAAAAAAAAAAACCAAAATGCTTAATTGAAGGAAGATGACACTATAAATTGGCAGCAGAGCAGAGAAGAAGGGAATTAGAGTTTTAGGATTGGATTTTAGGAGTGTATTAGGAGAAGTTTTAGTGCAAGGCCTGGAAGAGGCTCTCGCCTCTTCCCTTCCAGTTATTTTCATTTTTAACAGTGCAATGTAGAATTTTATTGCCGATAGTGTGTTACAATATTTGGATCAGTTTACTCATTTCATTTTATTTCCATCTGTTCAAGAATTTTATTTGAAGTGTTGAATTTTAATTTAAATATTGAATCCTTGATGAATTTGATTTTCAGTTAAGTGTTTTTAATTTTATTGTCTCTTTTATTTTACCGTTTATTGTTTTCTTCATCGTTAAATTTTGTCAATGTATTTTTCTGTTCATTTTATTTTCAAACGTTATTTTTGCGGTTTATTCTCTGTCAATGTATTTTCACTGATGTTTTTATTTCTACGTTTAATTTTACAGTTTCTGAATATTTACTGTTCCATTTTTACCGTTTAATTTTATTTACCGCATTCAAACAAAATCACAAAAACACCCCCCCACTTCGTGTCAAATCTGAGACTGAACCATATAAATTGGTCCTTGAGAGACGACCTAGGAGTCACTTCCTAGTACTGTACTGCATTCTTATCTGCAAACAACTTTTGTGAGCGGTACGACCCGTTCATCAATGTTCACCGAACTTCCCTGATCCACCAGGACTTTGCTGACACCGTATCGGGTGATCTCTGTCTTTAACACCATCAGATCATCTTGGTCGGGGTCGAGGGCATGGAAATCGTCGTCCGAAAACGTAATAGGCGGCATCGTGCGACGGCTCTTGTCCTCCGAGTGAGCGGACTATAGGGCCCACACGTGTCGTTTCAGGGAGGACGAAGATGACCCTCCCCTAGCAAAGCCTCCCGAAATGGTGTTAATGTGGCTTTTGCTTCGTCGCCGCTCCGAGCGCGGGCGATCGGTTTGATCGTGTCTAAACCTGTTGTGTCTATATGCTTGTCGCGTGCTGGGTCACTCCGCGGATGCTTGAGGACGGTCAACTCAAACGTATTTTTTGAGTTCTCACACCCGAATTAGCTCTTCAATTTTGTCCTTTAGGGTCACACACTCTTCGGTAGTATGACCCATGTTCTTGTGGTACGCACACTGTTTGCTTCCATCCGCGCTTGTCGGAGTAGGCCGCTTCATGGGTTCAGGGACCAACTCCGCACTTAGCGCTTCTCGGAGGATCTTCTCCCTAGGAGCGTTCAAGGATGTGTATTGCTGGAAACGGGGTCCTCGACGTGGTTCCTTCTGTCTGAGGCTGCCCGATTTTCCTACCGAAGTGTCTGGTCTTCCCCCGTCCGCCTTTTCCCCCTTGTGCTCCTAACTTTCTTTCTTGTATGACAACTTCATTTCTTCCACCCTGATTTCATCTGCCACCCGCTCCCTCAACTCTTCCATAGTTTTGGGGGTCCGTCGACAAATGTTGTCCTTAAATGGTCCTGGCTTGAGGGCGGGGAGGATGTAATGTAGGACCAGTTTGGTGCTCAATCCCTTCACTCTCCGTACGATCTCTTGATAACGATCCATGAACGCTCTCAACGTCTCCTCCTTGCCCTGCTTCAGGGTGACTAGCTCGAAAACGGTCAGGTCCTGAGTGTTGTTAGCGGCAAACTGCCAGTTGAATAGGCGTTGCAAACCGGTGAAATTCTCTATAGAATTGAGGGGGAAAGAGTTGAACCATTCAAGTGCCTCTCCTTCCAATGATAACGAAAATGCCCGACACCAGATATCGTCATTGCCTGTCCTGAATGCCATTCTGTTCGAGAAAGTTTTGATGTGGGCCTCAGGATCCGTGGTCCCGTCATACGCCTTGAATTGTGGCTGAACGAATTGTTCGGATATCTGAACATCCATGATTGCTTGGACAAAGGGGAGTAAAAGTTTGGACGAAGGCTCAGGCTTCACCATCATCCGTCTATCCCCCCCGGCGCTCTCCGCGTGTATTGATTTGGCTTTACTCCCTTTGACCTCGGACTCCATCCGTTTCCAGATTTTATCGCGTCTGCTATTGTGCTCAGTTTGGTCCTCTACGGTGGCCTTTCCCTTTTCCGATGCCCGCTGGCCCTCACCTTCTTTCCCGACAACCTCTCGGGCTATTCGCACCTCACACTCAACCTTAACTGCTGCGAGATCGTCCTCGTGGCGCTACTGCATTTTGTCCATTCTCTGCTGTAACACCGTGATCATCTCCACTAGGTCGTCCATGCTCATGTTTCTCGTGGTCACCATTGGGTTTGAAAAGCAAATCGGCCCCACGGTAGGCGCCAAATGTTTTGGTTGTAGGGTCTAAGTCGTCTAATACCTCCACGTCTCCCTCTTCTCGTCTCTTGGTCGTCCGATTCTCGCTCCTCCCTCCTCAATTTCCTTTTCTGCGTATAGGTGGAGACCTGTCAAAAATTCTCTAATGCCAAAGTTAGTTTGAGAGCAATGGCGTTTTCAATAGAACAGTAATAAATGCGTAGTAAATGCCAACTAACTGTCACTCACCCTGGATCTAAATTTATAGTTTTTGCTATGGGCTTGGGATTAGTGAAAAGTTAATCACGGTCCAAATTCAGCCCAATAACTTTTAGTGACTACTTACCTTAATCTTAATCCTAAATTGGTTAATTAGCGATGTGGTCGATCGGTCTCCCGAAGTCTGGTCCTACGACCGACTGGCCCATATAGACAATCTGGTTAATTGGTGATGTGGTCGACCGGCTTCATATGAGTTGTTGTTCATCCGGATGGCGAGCAGAAAGGTCGCGTAATTGGATCATCATGAACCTTCGAATGTCTGGTCTATCGCTGCCCGACCCCTCCTGATGACAAGCGGCAAGGTAGCGTGATTGGACAATTATGATTATGCGAACGTCCGATCTGTTCGCTGCCCAGTCCCAACTGGTACAGTATTTAAATTATAATATGTTAATGTTTTATGTCATTATTTAAATTATAATAATTTTTGTTGTATTTTTTTTATGTTTTATTTATTAGGTGACTTTTATGTGTTATTCTTTTTCAATAATTGTTATGATTTTTTAAATATTCTGTTGACATTAATTGTGTTATGATTTTTTCTATTTATTATACTGTTTTATTGTGTTATGAGTTTTTATATATATTATACTATTTCATTTGTTTTTTATATAGTTTAATATATTTTATGTTATTTTGTATTTACTATATACATTTGTTATGTGTTAATTTTTTAGCTGTTGATTTAATCTAAAATATTTTATGTTATTTATGATGTATTAGTTAATTAATGGGTTAAATATGTTTTTAGTCCCTAAACTATTGGCTGTTTCTGGTTTTCGTCCCTCTTTCAAAATAAAATACGATTTGGTCCCCATTCTTTTCGAAACGTTCGTTTTAGTCCTCAAAACTTTGGTTTTAGTCCTCATTTTGTTGACTAAATGAGGACCAGATTTTTAACGGTGTTATTTTTCAAGGACTAAAACGAACCTTCGAAAAGAATGAGGATCAAATTATACCTTATTTTGAAAGAGGGACAAAAACCAGAAACGACCAATAGTTTAGAGACTAAAAACATAATTAACCCTTAATTAATTAGGTGTTATTTTTTACATAGTAGTTAATATTTTGCTATGAGACTTTTTTTATTTGTTATTAAGTTTTTAATGTTTTATATGTGTTAATGATTTGAAGTTTTATTTAATTATGAATAAGTTTTATTTAATTTTTTTAGTATTTAGTTTAGAATATTTTTTGTTATTTTGTATTTATTGTATACATTTTTTGATGTGTTAATTTATTAAAATTTTGATTTAATGATGTTTATATTTGGTAATTTGTAATTTAATTTTAAAATTTTGCCTTAATTTGTTATTTGTTATTTTTTATTTGTTAAATTTTAATATTCTAATGTTTATTGTAGGTCATATTTAATTTTATAAGATGAATAATTATCCATTTCTCGATTCTCAAATAAATTATGGTTTTATGTTAGAATTTCCTTCTTTCCTAAATGACGTTGGTGAAGGTGATTACACAGATAAGTTTTTCACTAATCAAATATTCTCATCATGCGTCTTTAATTGAATGAGTTTGAAATATTGCATTCGATCTTGGATTTGTTATCGTGATTATAAGATCTAACACAACAACTGGTGAAGCTAGAAGAAAGACATTCATTAATGAGAAGTATAGAAAGTATAAGTCAGATGTTCAACATAATGTATCTAGCACAAGAAAATGTGAGTGCGTTTAGGTTGAGGGATAAACCTAAAGGACACAGTTGGATGTTAAAGGTTATGTGCGGCTATTACAACTATGAATTAACAATTAACAGAGACTTTGGTTGGTGTTATCCTTTCGCGGGGAGATTGGAGATTAAATGTTGTTGAAAAGTCAAGTCTTGTCCACATGATTAAGAGTCAAGTTCTCTAATATTCTTTTTTACCTCTAGTTCTAACCATTTCTATCAATCAATTATATGCAAAGATAAATTATATTATATTAAAAATTTAATAACAAACAAATACAAAAAAATCAAATAATTACATAATAATAAATATTGAAAGAAATAATAAATAATAAAAAATATTAATAATAATTAGTTAATAAATAGGCTTAATACCCTATTTTGTCCCCAATTTCGTTTGAAAATGTCAAATTAGTCCATCCTTTACGTCCTCATTTAATAAAATTTGCATCAATGAAATCCCTTCCGTTAAATCCGTACAAACGGCGTTAATTATTTTTCTCTTTTTTTAATTAACGCCGTTTGTACGGATTTAACGGAAGAGATTTCATTGATGCAAATTTTATTAAGTAAGGACGTAATTGACACATTTTTTAAAGGATGGACTAATTTGACATTTTCGAGCGAAACTGAGGACAAAATAGGGTATTAAGCCTAATAAATAATACTTAAATAACTACAAAACAACATTAAAAATTAAAAAATAAATTAAGAAACAAAATAATAAGTCAAAAATTTAAAATTTATACATAATAAATATTATTTAAATAAATAAATATAAATTTCAAATTAATTACATTATAAATAATATTTAAATAAATATCAAATATAATAAAAATCAAAAATTAAAAAAGTGTTAACAAATCAATAAAAAAAATTTAAAAAACCACTGACAAAACAAATTAAATTTTAATTATTAAACGAATCAAAAATTAAAAAACAATACAACAAATAATTAAATAATAATTCATATTAAAAGATAAAATATCAATAAATAATTATATATTAAAAACATTAACAAAAAAATTTAATTTCGAAATTAAAAATATTTAATTACATTAAAAATAATATTTAAATAAATATCAAATATAAAAATAAAATACAAATTACAAAATATTAACCGCAAAATATTTAATAATTAAATAAACTAATAAAAAAATAAAAAATAAATCAAATTCAAAAAATAATTAAATATAATAAAGCAAATAAAAAGGAAAAGCATACACTTGACCGCAATTCCAGCGACAATTAACAACACTTGCAAGTGTATTTCCAATTGCGGCGTGATATGAACTGCACTTTCAACTACGGTTAGTTCGCATTTCAAACGCAGCGAGCTCTCAACCGCACTTCCAAGTGCGTAAAGTTCTGCAACCCCTCTTCCAACGTTAGTATGCTCTCAAGTAGTACGGTTAATGCATCGACTTCATCCCATCCAGCCTAGAAATGCACCCCATCACAACACATACAAACAACACATACAAACAACCCATACAAACAACACATACAAACAACCCATACAAACAACACATACAAACAAATATCAACACATGCAATCTTTCTATCATACAAAGCTTAAGGAAAGAACAACCAACCTGGACGCCCAAGTTAAGAAGAACCACCACTACAAGCGCTCATTATGATACCACCACGACAACCACCAAGGAGAGGTCTGTGCACGACAACAAGTAAAGTGAGAGAGAAGGAGAGGATGGGAGGAGCATTGTGCACGAGAAGGCTGAAGAAAGAAGGTGTAGGGTTTTAGAATGCGAAAATCGACAAAGGAGTAAGGGGTGAGTACTTGCTTTTAATTGTTGAAGGGGTCAATTAAAAATAAAAGCAGTCAAAAGATTCTCTTTGATTTTGTGATTCTGACAGGAGCACAGTTGGAATAAAAGAAAAAATGAGAGATTTAATTGAGAAAAATGACCAAAAATAGGAATTATATGAATGATTAAACCTAACAAAAATATATCACCAAACTTTGAATTACATTTCCCATTCATTTGAGTTTATAAAATCAAATTATATGTATATTATTAGTTTAGAAATCAAAATATAAGATAATTTAAATATTTTTTTTCTTTAAGAACATTTTTAAAGATAAAATTATGATAAAATTTTGTTTTAAAATGAACAATATTTTGTATGTATAATAATTTATCATAATTGTGTTACTTGTAGCTTGAAATTGAAATATTAACATTCATCACATAACGAAAATCACCCTTTATTCTTCTTAAATCAGATATAAGTTGTTAGTTTCAATATTATATCTAACCTAAAAAAGTTAATATATTAAAAATTAATATTTATTAATAAAAAAACAAAATATAATTATTAGGATGTTTTAGAACTTGTAACCAATAAGTATAAAATCAAGTTATAATTACGTTATTCATAACTTTATTTGCACTGCTAAAAAAAAGGTTTTTGAAAATACATAATCTAGAAACATAATAACTAGTCGTACACTTATAATTATAGATTGTATATCTAAAATACAATTTATCTTTTAAAGTGTACATTTATTAACAACAAAAAGTTAAAAAATATATTTTGAATTATCCTATTTAAGTATCTAAATGCTGAAAAAAAAAACTAGTATCACAACACTCCAAATAGTTCTAATAAACACTTGTCTTAAATAGATATACCACCACTGTCAACAAGAATTTAATTAATACTTTTACTTATTCTTATATTAATAGAGTAATGTGATGTCATAAGAATTTTTAATGATTCATGGACATTAAAAAAAAGTATATTAACATTTATTATATAGTTAGAAAAGGAATAAAAATGATAAATTTATAAGTTACGTGATATGATAGAAAAAGAAAGAGATAAAGAAAATTAAATATGTAATAAGTATAAATAAAAGTATGGTTGTAACAAATAAGAGCTCAATGAACAAGTATGTTTGCATTTTATTAAAAATTAACAAGGGCATGGAGATTTATTAAGTGGTGTTTTTAACACCCCAGTTTTTTCGTTGTCCACCTTACAAAGTGAGTAAAATATCAAATTGTTCCTGGAGAATAAGGGTAATTGAGGTATTTTAAAATTTATGGCAATGTACATGGAAGTTATGGGATGCAAAAAGAAACACCTTATCAAATGCACAAAGAAAACGTCTATTCTTTTCACAATTTACCTCCTCCACCCCCACAATTTCTTTACTCACACGTACAAATATTCAAAATGACTATTGCACGTCTCATAAGAGTGATATTCAGATTACATGTTTCGAAAGTTTTTTCGGAACAAGCTTTCAAGAATTTTTTTGAATAAGTTTTTTGGAACGGGTTTTTGGAACACCTTACTGTGAAATGGATTGTTGAAAAAACTTTGTATAACACATGAAATATATTTCCAAAATCGCTTTTGGAATGAGTTTTTTTATGTTATCTTTTCTTTTTTCTCACTTGTTTTCTTCATTTCTTCTTCTTTATACGATTGCAACACTGACATTGTGACGATGAAGATGTGATATGATATAGTGGTGATTGTTATTTTTCCTCCTTCTTGTGTGTTGACGATGATATTTCCTAGATAAAAGATTAAAATGTAAAACACTCGTTTAGTTCATTAGAGCACAACTATATTTTCAAAATGTATAATGATATTTTGACAACATTTTTAAACAACATTTTGACTCGACTCATGTGTCGCGGATTGATTCATGTACAAAATATTAAAATAATTTTAAATGATGTAGAAGTGTTACGCAATTGGGGTTTCGGAAGCGCACGCTACATTTTTGGAGTTTCAAAATTTCCAAATTTTATTTGAGAGATAAACCACGAGAACGAGAGAGAACGTCCTCTCACTGATAAACCTCTCTTGACCATAATTAGTCATTCACCGACAAAAGAGCGTTCACCGGACTACTGTCGTTCACCAGAGCTTTGTCTGTCATTGTTCCGCCGTTTTGAAGTTGTTCACCGGAGCCTTGTCTGTCAATGTTTTGCCATTTTGAAGTCATTCACCGGAGCCTTGTCCGCCATCGTTCCGTCGTTTCAAAGTCGTTCACCGGAGTCTTGTCCACCAACGTTCCGCCATTTTGAAGCATCAGCGTGCGCTGAAAACCACCATTGAAGACGAAGAAGCACTGTTTGTAAGTTTGCATGGTTCATTATCGTTATTCTTTGTTGTTTTTGTTCGATAATTTTGAGTTGTTTGAAATATTTGAACTTTTGGTTGGTCATTTTGAGGTTTTTGTGCTTCTTGGGTGCATAATTTACAGTTTTTTAGGTGTGTGGTTGTTGTTGGGTTATTTTAACATATCTTTTGTACAATGTTTGCTGTGACAATCATGGATTCCATTAAACAACAAGATGTATACAGTGTAAGTAAATGTGTTGTATTGAAAATTTATTAGTTTCTTTCAATAATATTGGTTAATGGTTGCTTATTTTGGTATCATTCATTTGTAATTTTTCATCAAAAAATTGGTGTTGATTTAGGCTCAAGTATATACCAAAGGCATGTTTGGGTATACAGAGCTCTTAAAAGCATATAGGATCTTGTTCATTTGGTTTTTATGTGATTCCTAGTTTTCTACCGAACTCTTAATCTATCTGTTGACACCAATTGTTGTCATTCATATTGTCTATTCTCTTATTATTTTGAAATGATTTTGGTATGAATTTCATGTCTATGAATTTGCTACATTTTTTAGGTATACAGGGAGTCAGATATAGAACTTGTTATGGTGCCTCCTAGTCTAGAAGACGAGATTAGTGTGACCTGCTTTCATCCTTTTGTTGGGGAGGACTACTTTATTGAAGAAAGGTATGGTTTTTGCTCGGGGTGACCAATGATATATGCTTTAGCTTATATTAGTTTAAGTGGTAATCTGTTGGCAATGGTTGTCAGAAAGAAAGCTTAGGGTCCTTTACTATGACGGTGCTTATGTAGTGAATGACAATGGACTAAGTTATTTCCTAAGGAGATCATCATTGGAGGAGGATTAAGGGTAGACTATGTTGATTGTACAATCACCTAAACTCTGATGTGATGATCATGCCAATGCGACATCGTGATTTTTTTACTAAAACTTAGTAGTATATGTAGGTTAATGTAATTTTGGATTGAATATGTAATTTTATGTACAAGTAATGTATTAAATATTATTAGACAATTTAATGTATGAAATAAAATCCATTTCATTTATTGATTATAAATTGATTGTAAATTGATTATAATACATGATATATTGATTATAAATTGATTGGATGAGATGATAATACACAGAAATTGAATGGATATCAAATATAAGCAATAATTTTTTTTTAAATGAGGTTTTCTGACATATTGACCATCTTAACACAAGTTTTTATGATAATACAAGGAAATTGATTGGATGTCAAATGATTATAACATTTATATTGAATTTCATCCCCCAACGAACCATTTTTTGTAAAACTCTTAGTGCAAAAACTACATTGATACTAAAGGCTAAATAACTCAGGACTTTAGGCAATAGTTTTGCACAAGTAGGTCAACTTTGAAAATGACATTGATTTTCAAGTGCATAAATTTTTCTTAGTACTTATTGGACATAGAAGTCATGTTCAACCAATGATTATGACATTTATATCAAACTTCATCCCTAATGAACCATTTTTTGTAAAAGTCTTAGTGCAAAAACTGCATCGGTATCAAAGGCTAAATAACTCGAGGCTTTAGGCAAAGATTTTGCGCACACAAGTCAACTTTGAAAATGACATTGATTTTCAAGTGTAGAATTTTTTTTAACACTTATTGGATATACAAGTCATGTTCAACCAATGATTATGACATTTATATCGAACTTCATCCCCAAGGAACCGTTTTTTCTAGGACTCTTGGTACAAAAACTGCATTGATACCAAAGGCTAAATAATTGGGGATTTAGGCAAAGTTTTTGTCCAAGCAGATTAACTTTGAAAATGACATTGATTTTTAAGTGCGAAACATTTTTAAACACTTATTTGATATACAAGTCATGTTCACGCAATTATTATGACATTTATATCAAATTTTGTGCACATAAGGCAAAAATTTTGCACATCTTGGTCAACAAAGTTCATGCCATTCATTTTTAAGTGCATAATTTTTTTTTCAACATTTAATGTACATACAAACTTGTATATACCACATTTAGCACTCATAATGTCATCCACATTTGGTGGGGACTGTAGTACAAATGGGTAAGACAAAAATTGCTCATTCTTGTATTCACCCCTATGGTGTTCAACACCAAAAATAACACAAAATGATCATTGTTATCTTCAAAACGTTGGAAATGGACACTAAAATGTAGGATTCTCAAATTTCATTATCAATAAATGTAAGGAATACATTTCTTTAAACATTTCTAACAAAAAACATGTACAAACACACCTAATGAATACATTCTGAAACAGTTTTATAAAAAGAAAAAAATCACATTGCAATAATCCCTATTGTACAACATTTACAACAATACTAAATGTTGCAACAGTTCATCCCTCCGCACATTGTCAGTTCCTCCTGAAAACCAAAAGAATGCAAAAAAAATCAATAAAATGCCTAATGTTGTATCAAAGGTCCAAAATGTAACACCCTCAATTTTGAGATGTCATGGGTATAAAAAATTTTCGCAACGTTTTCATAAAAGATTGATTTAAAGTCTTCAAACTTTTAAGCAATATAAATGATCAACCCTGATATAAAGGATCCCAACTCTTGTCATCTACTTTGATCCAGTTTTATCTGCAATGCCATTTACTCCAGTACAAGTACGATCATCGTAGGTGGAAACCACAACTACAACATGCAAGGGTGAGCAACCAAAAATAACATCATAGCATATAACATAGTAATACAACATGAAATATAAACCATAACTAGTCATGTAATCATATCTCCTCTCATAATTAATATCACAACCAATCCATTCATAAACCAATGTTGTTTCCTTACACTTTGTCGTCCAAACTTGTTACGCAAAACAGGGCGATTCGAGTCGTCCTTCACCACAACTTTAGACCTATCTCCTCGATTTCTTAAGGATGTCTTTTGGGCGAGACATCCACTTCCTTGCGCAAAAGGAACTGACACTCGAATCTTTGTCTCTATACGAGACTCAACATCCTTATCGTAGCACAATACAAAACGATGATCGTACTTGTACGAGAGTACATGACATTGCAGATAAAACTGGATCGAAGTAGATGACGAGAGTTGGGATCTTTTATATCGGGGTTGATAATTTATATTGTTTAAAAGTTTTCAGACTTGGTATTTTTATGTAAAGGAGATATTCTAAGATTTTCAGATGATGTTTATAGTTGTGTTTTGCTTCCGCAATTATAATTGAATAAAGTTTGAAGACTTTAAATTAATGTTTTATGAAAACGTTGCGAAATTTTTTTATACCCGTGACATCTCAAAATTGGGGTGTTACACAAAACATCAAAATTTTGATAACTTACACTTGTGTAATTGGACATTGTTTTCCCTTTGTATTTCTCAACACCATCCCACAACTCCATAAATTTGAAAACAATAACTCCACAATTATATCTATATCAAACAAAGTCCAAAATAAAATTCATGTCATACTAGTTCAATCAAACAAAGAAATATTACAATAATAAAACAAGACTAAAAAAGTATTTTTTGTTTCAAAGACTATCTCATAAAGGTACAGAAAACAAGAATTATTTTCGTAAAACTACACTAAAGCCATATTCATTTTGTTCATACGTTGCACCCAAATGCAGTAAGAGTGAGTTACTTGAGCCTAAATTAACACTAGCTTCTTGACAAAAAACAGTAGATGAATGGTATCAAAATAAGCAACCATTAACCAAAATTATTGAAAGAAACTAATAAATTTTCAATACAACACATTTACTTACATTGTATACATCTTGTTGTTTAATGGAATCCATAACTTTCAAAGCAAACATTGTACAAAAGATATGTTAAAATAATCTAACAACAACCACACACTCAAAAAATTGTAACTTTGCACCCAAGAAACACAAAAACCTCATAATGACCAATCAAAACTTTAAATATTTCAAACAAACTCAAAATCATCAAACATAAACAACAAAGGATAACGATAACGAACCACGCAAACTTACAAATGATGCTTCTTCCTCTTCAATGGTGGTTTTCGAAGCACGTTGGTGCTTCGAAACGGCGAAACGTTGACGAACAAGGCTCAGATGAACAACTTCGAAACAACGGAACGATGGCAGACAAGGCTCTGGTGAACATCTTCAAAACGACGAAACATTAGCGGACAAGGCTCCGGTGAACGACTTCAAAATAACAGAACAATAACAAACAAGACTCCGGTGAACGGCCGCGATCCAGTGAACGCTCCTTTGTCGGTGAGCGACCGGTTATGGTCAATGGAGGTTTGTGGGTGGGAGGACATTCTCTCTTGTTCTCGTGGACTCTCTCTTAAAAATGAAATTTGGAAATGTTAAAACTCTAAAAATTTAGCTCGCGCTTATGAAACCCTTCAACCCCAATTGCGTAACACTTTTCATTTAAAATTATTTTAATATTTTCAATATAAACCAATCAAAATGCGCACATGAGTAGAATCAAAATGTTGTTAAAAAATATTTTCAAAATATCATTATCCTTTGAAAATACCTTACTAATCAATCATCCATTTACTTATAAATAAATCAGATACATCGTAAGATTCCTAAATCTTCAAGTTAAATTCACTTTTAACATAAAGTTATATCACATAATGTTTAATTAAAATAATCATATAAATTAAACCATTTACAAAATTTTCTTTCTTTCGTTTTTACATTATTAAAACTTACCTTGTATTTGAATAGAAAATTTTCAATTGAACATAAATTTTCAAAAGAGTCACGTTTTGGTTGAGAGATCGAGTCACTCTAAACACCTTCACAAGATGAGTCACCCAGTAATTCTATGGTCGTCCGGCCCATCTGGTACAAGTCAATATCTTAAAATAAAGTGATTCATCTAATAATATCTTAATAAATTTGGAGTCAAAATAGTAATGGATCTAAATTTATTTATTTTTTAATTGTTTCATTTTTAAATGTATTGTTTAGATAAGATCATTCATATGTAGTGAATTTTAATTATTTTTATTTAGATAAAATATTTCAATTACCACCAAATTTTTAAAAAATTTATTTGAATATTAAATAATTGTTAAAATAATATATATCAATGTTGATCATATTTTGTAATCGATCTTGATTAAGGTTATTTTTTGTTAAATTTTTTCAAGTTTTTTTTATAAATATTTTTTTTCTTAATTTACATTACGAGGTTTAGGTCAAATAAACTCAAACTAACTTGTCTCAATATTCAATTAGAGTTAACTTAACTATACCTTTAGCCTGGACCAATACGTTTGGACCTTCGGCTCTAGTTTAACTCATCCTGACCTTCAGTCCTAGTTTGACTCACCTAAACTTTCAACTTGGACTAACTTGTATCAACCTTCAGCTTAGACTAAATCGACTTAACCTTCAATCTTGTTCGACTTTATAAACACATTTCGTCCTTTAGCCTAGGTTGACTTTGCTCATCCTTTGACTTGAATTTACTCAACTCGACCTTCTACCCAAGGTGACTCTTCACGACATTTTGTCAAATTCGACTCGTTTTTACCTTCGATCCAGATTGAGTGATCTTAACCTTCAACTTAAATCGAATCAACTCAACCTTCTGAATAGATTCAGCTCAACCTTCTACTTGGGTGAACTCATCATGACCTTCGTCTTAGAGTGACTTGTCTTGACCTTTAGTCCATGTTGACTCATCTCAACTTTTAACTCAAGTCAACTTGGCTCGACCTTCGAATCAAACTAACTTGTCTCAACCTTCTACACAGGTCGACTTGTTTCGACCTTCAACCTATACTAAATTGTCTCACCCAAGAATATGAAACGACTCATCAAAACATTTAGTATGGACCAACTACTCTCAACTGGTTCACCTCAACATTTGGTTTGATCCAACTCGCCTCGACTCTAGCTCAAGACAACTTGTCTTAATCTTCAACTTTGGCCAACTCGTCTCGACCTTTACTATAAGCTGATTCGTCTATACCTTTAAATCGAACGACTTATCTCATCCTTCAACCTGAAAAACTCGTCTTGACTTTCAACCTTAGACAACCCTCCTCATCCTTTGACTAAGCGTTTAACCATACCGAATAAGTTGATTCTTTAGTTTAAGTTAATTTAATTTGACCTTTAATTTCGTAAAAATCTAGTAAAAAAAAAGTTTAATTTGAAATTACTTATGTGAAATTTTTCATTTAACATACTTTACATAATTATTCTTATAAACTAAAGTTAATCTAAATAAGAATATCTATAGAAACCAATCAGAATGATTTGGATCTTCATGTTTAATTCTAATATTAGACAACAAAGTTGGTTTTCACTGAAAGGCATAAAGACCGAGAAACGAGTTAACCAAAATTGTGATTGGGAATGATTCTTCTTTCCATCTCCTTTCTCAAGAATTCTTTTATACTTTAAAAACATTGCATCGTGATTAAAGGGGTTTGGTTAAGCTTTTGATAATAACTTGTGTCTCTCTTATTTTATGTTTGGTCCCCCATTTTCTATTTGTAAACTTCCTTTCATATAATCCATTCATTGATTGTCTTTTTAATATAAACATTTCCTCATGTGAAAATACATTATCTAATATCTGCATTTAAAAAAAATATACAAATTATTAACAAATTTAATGCTGCTAAGTAAACTAATTCATGCTTTTCATTATAAAATAACAGTTAAGGTATTAAAAAAATGAGATGATTACGGGTATAAAATTTTATGATCAAATCAGTAATATATATATATATATATATATATATATATATATATATATATATATATATATATATATATATATATAATAATTGAATCAAACTCTTGTGACATATTTCATATCAGCCTAAACAATTTAACGTTGGTTTTCATTATTGTTGTTATTTTCATATAAACTTGAATTTGTTTTTCTGATGGGCATTGGTTCTTTGGTTTTGTTGTGAAGCAAAAGGCAGAGTATGTAATAAACAAGGCTTTTATTAGAATCCTATCCCTTTCTTGCACCACGGACTACTTAGACTTCAACCTTCACAGGTGCAATCGCTGATTAAATATGGATAAACTCGGTGGAAAAAAATATATACCTCTCTTATTTATAAAAACAAATATAAAACAATTTATGTAATTTTAAAGATTAAGTTAGGAGAAGAATGACAATTTTCCGAAAAATGAAATAAAATATAATAAATATTTGAGATTAAAATAATTAACATGAAATACAAATTTACAAATAATTCGATATAAATTGGACATTAAAAAAATGTACAAGCATTTGACACAAAAAGATACAAAAAAAACTAATATTAGTAATGCACTTTTTTTACTCAATTCTATTACTACAATTATTAGTTTGCTAACAAAAAAAACTAAAGGAGAAATTTCTTAATTAAGACGTAAAAAGTGTAGCACGCTTGATTTTACATCCTAAATATAGTTTTTAATAGTGCTGTTAAAACAGGTATTCTGGTCTGATCCAACTCGACTCACTACGGGTTGTCCATTTAGTGAGTCAACCCAACCCGACTCATTTATTAATAAGTCGAAAAAATTTGAATCTGACCCGACCCATCATGGGTTGGTGGGTTAAACGGGTTGACTCATTGACTCACTTAACTTTTTTTTCACCCTCTTTTTAGATTATTATAACATGATCCATCAAATTGAAACAGTAATAATTGGACCAATTGATATAAAACAAAATGAAATAAAAGAAGTCTATTTGATAGCATAAAATTTTTGCGAATTTAGTTTAATGAGACATACACAACCGTTTGATAAAAAAATATAAGAGTGGAACTTTTGGATAGACAACAACACAATGCAGCACGAAAAGCTCTACTGTGAAGTAAGGGTTGTGTGTTTTGAATAATTAATTTAATTAATTTGATTTCAATAAAAAAATAGGATTTGAATAATTAATTTAACTAATTTGATTTCAATAAAAAAAATAGGTGGATTGATGAGCCAACTCGGCTCACCACGGATTCAATCCGAGTGAGCCGAGTTCTTAACTAGCCGGGTCAAAATTGACTCGCATCAAAATTTTTACATTTTTTTTTAACTCAATCCGACTTAAATCCATGATAAACTAGATTGGTTCATGGATTTTAACCCATTTTGATAATTTTGCCTATTCTAATGATAAATTACTAATATATTTAAAAAAGTAAGTTAATTAATTAATTTATTCCTGCCTTCTAAAGTGAAAATATGGAAACCGAATTAAGAAGGAGGCGAGTAGGAAGAGACAGTAGAACAATTACTTGGACTTGGGATATTCCAACGGAATTATAGGTTACGATGAGTACTTGAATACAGGTGTCACCTTCTCAGGAGTGTAGTACGCAGCACACGAATCATCTCTTCCCTCCTTTGCGTCGTGGGTGGTTTAGGACATTTCACAAACACCTTTACTCCAATCTTATTTTCCATCGCCATTACTATAAATCCCATTGCTTTCTTCACAGCTTTCTCTCCCTCGTAGCCTTCGCTTCTCTCCAGCTTCACCATCTCCCCCTCTCCCTCTCTCAGGCTTCCATTCACCATGACTTTCACAATGGATTCAGTTTCGGTGCTAAACCCTAAACTCGCCCATTCTAATTTCTCTCTCCCATTCAACAAGTTTCCCCGTACATCCAACTTCAACCCCTTACTCAAACCCCGCGCTCTTAACGCCGCTCCACCTAACGCCCTCGCCGCCTCCTTCCTCACCCTCCACCGCCGGAAGCCGTTAACTGTCGCTTTCACCGCTTCTCACCAAGATTCGGTAAGACTCAGAAGCGAATTAGTTTGTCGATTACTTCGTTAGTCAGTTAGCGTGGAAGTGTATATGAATTTGTGATTTGGATTGGGGAACTGTGTAGGAACACGGGGAGATCGAAGTGGAGAAGGAGCGTGATGCCCATGCGGGGTCTGAGGAGTCGCAGGAGGCGTGGAAACAGACGCTGGACACTTTCAGGGAACAGGCGGAGAAGTTTCGGGGCGTATCTCAGGACGCTTACGAGTTGTACTCGAAGAAGGCCGGTGTCATTCTGAAGGACACCACGGTGCAGCTGAAGGTGCTGGCTGATAAGACCAAGCACGAGTTGAGCACCGCCGCGAAGGAGATCACCGATGAAGGGAAGGAATATTTGTCCGCGGCGGCAGAGAGTTCGCCGGAGGTGAAGGACATTGTGGACACGTTCACCACGCCATCGGATGATATCCATAAGTTGTCTGGACTGAGGGACTTCTATGTTGGCCTGCCGTATGGTATGAATAATCATGTGTTTTTGCGTAGTTGAGTTTTGTATGGGATTGTTATTAGTGCTAGAGTCTCTTTCCTAATATAATGCAGGGAGCAATTTGAGAGAGTTGTTAATTCCTTGATATAGATTAGTCGTCTTAATTGTGGTCACACAGGTAGTCTGACTAGAAAGCTGGAGTGATATGTTGCAATACTAGAAAGCTGGAGTGATATGTTGCAATGTGTAGCCATCGACACATCTGCTCATTTGAGTAGTGCTTATAAGCTTAGGCAATGTTTTTATGAGTTGTATTTGTTTGGTAAGTAGGTTAGGTCATAAGCTCAAATCTAAGATTATTTTCATAGGGTAATTGCAGAACGAAGGTGAACCACTCTCATACTCAAGTTAGCGTATGTTAAACTTGACGGGAGTAAATGAAGAAGAGGAATTACATATTATGGAAAATCCTGTTTAGGACACTTTTTACAAGAGGTGAATGGTAGCTGTAAAGCTGTTACAATATAAACTACTTTTTATCATTTTACTAGTATATTGTGAATCGAGATTCCATTTCTCATGTTCAAATTTGTTTAGATTTTATAACTGAATTCGTACCCAATATTACACTGCTCATATATTTTAAATGTCTTGGTCTCGTTCACTTGTTAGGAGGGTGGCAGCTAATAAGGATTTGAATTGATAGCTGATAATAATTAGCCTTTGCTAGGAATTGTATGTCTGCTGATGATTACTGGTGTTAACGGGCATCATCCTGTACTAAAACCACATAAATATTATCCATTCTTCACAGAGACTGACGCTGGAATCTTTTTAGATGTTGGGACGATTTAAGTGCCTTACTTATGGGCCTCGGGCCTCAATATCAGTTCTATAGATGTAATCTCATTAAATGCCACTCTAGGCTTCCAGGTTCCAGACACGATACCCACTATCACCCCAAAAATATTATTATATGATTTCTATTATGTTGACTGGGGATATTTATCGTCTGCTTTCCCCGCTGTACTTTGTTTAATATGTTTGTCGTATTCATATTCTTTGTAGGGTTGCTGCTTTCTCTTGGTGGCTTCCTTTCCTTTATGATAACAGGTAACCTTGCAGCCATAAGGTTTGGCGTGATTTTAGGTGGTGCCCTGCTTGCTTTAAGCATTTTGAGTCTGAAATCATATAAAAGAGGACGCTCCTCTGCTCTTGCTTTGAAGGGCCAAGCTGGTGAGATCATATGCTTATTGTTTAACTGAAGATATCCCATTTAAAAGAATTGCAAAAATAAATGCGTTTGAATTTGCTTAAATATAATTCTTGTATTCCTTTCAAATTCCCTTTTAAATATTTTGATTATAATAAGTGAAACACATATTTTCCAATTCAATTGTCTTTTTATTTCTATCCTTATTTCTCTTTCCCTTCATTCAGTACATAACTGGGTTATAAGAATATGATATATTAGGTCACTAAGAGCAAATTATTTTTGGAAATTATTACTTTTCTACAGTTTTCTCAGGGAGCGGCAAAAACAAAAAAGGGTTACTTTCTCAACTAAGTTGAACCAAACATGCACACATATTCATCTCGTTAGCTTTGCAATAGTATTGTACTATTATGTGACCAATTGGTTTAATTGAAAAATAGATTCAGTTGGTTTTGTGAATGCAACGAACTTGTATGCATGAATTTTATATTGATGAAAATTGGGGAGGTGAATTTAATATTTTCATATAAAATCAGAGTTGGCACTGATACTTAAACAGTTCAATGGACGGGCTCTGTGTTTGGGGAATTCCGATTTACTTGTATTTCTTAAAAAAACACTTGAGCTTCTTTTTTTAATCTTCAAATATGAGTTGGAAACCAAAACTGGCCTTTCTACTTATAACCATTACAATGCTAACTTGGAACTTGTCTCAGAGAACTATTGCATAATTTTAGGGATTAATGTTACTTTTCTGTATAATTGATGCCTTCTATCCTTGATATTTATTTTTTTGGATGAGATCCTTGGTACTGAAAAGTTACCTACATTAATTCCAGACTAATTCAAGTTATCCTGCATTATATGCATTCTTTCAAGGGGGCAAAACTTTCCTAGTGCCTACTTTTTTCCATCCATAAGACTTGAACAGGAGACTATTTGCTTTGCTTTGTTTTTGTTCACAATATTTTAAATACAAAGCAAATTGTAGTCAACTATGCTGTAATTAAAGAAGAAATAAAACATTCTTTACACTTTTACATATAATGAAATTATGTTTCCATCTTCATGGATTAACTGGTATTGGACTGTTCCAATTTAATCAACGGTTTCGAGTTTTACTGCAGATGTAGTATGTTAAATAATTGGAGAAAGAACTTTACCAACTATTCGAGTGGGATTGTTTCCATGAAGTATGCATGTGGTCTTATACTTAAAAAACACTCATCAACCTTTTTTTTGGTCAAAATCTAATTAAGTTTATTAGTTTCAGACTAACTATGCATTTAACTTTTTCAATTGTGCATTTATTTGTTTCTCTATCTTGAAGCTTATTTTAACTTGTTGGACTTGCAGCTATAGCAAGTATACTGTTTCTGCGGGAGATAAACTCGATAGGCAAAGTAAGGCATTCATTATCAATATAAATTTAACTTTCATGCAAATAAAATTAATATCGGTTTCAAATATTTGATAGTTTCACATTCTTTTGTTTTTCCAGGGATCCTCTTATTTCACAGCTCTGATCAGGTTCTTGAAAAATCATTATTTTACTTACACGTGAACTTGTTTTAGTCTTCATTTTGGAGTTAATTGTTACGTTAATGAGAGATAATCTTAGTAACTTGCTGCTATTTCATTCTTAACACAAATTAGACGGTTGATCTAAAACCAGATTTTTTTAATGCTATGAAGTTGAGGTGTTGGATGGCATTTAGTTTGATCCAACAAATGGTTGTTTAGTTGGAAATTCAGAATGCTGAAATATTGCAATTCTGCCAGAAGCTTTGGAATACAATACTTCTGGTAAAAGACCGAAATGGAAAACTTACATGAAGTTTCAATTAAACAGTAAAAGTAGATTGGAAATGGAATATCATTTGCCTTACAGTCAATATTTGTTTAATGCTTTTGATCTTTCTATTAATACTTTGTTATGTAACAACTTTATTTCACATCTACAGTGGTGCAGTAGTGGCATTTTATATCTATAGAATAGTACTGGAACGTAGTCAACAAAATGGCACAAACTTGGAAACTGAACCAGGAAACTAGTTCTACGATGAGGTCGGTCTTTTAAAATCATAGATGCCATTTTAAACCAAAATGTCTTTCTACTACTGTATAATCTATTTGTATTTGCTACCCAGTGTAAAAAATTGAAGATCGGCGTGAAGATCAGGTAAAATACTGAAGATCTACGATGATGGTCAGAATAAATTTTGGTGATAATTTTTTCTATGGTTTTTCACGGGCTGGGTCATCAAAGACTAAAAGACCAAATGGAGCTTGGAGAGCGTGGATATAATTTCCCTTGGTAGTGAATTTTGTTGAACATTACTAATATTCTATTATTTATGAGTGAGTAACCTCTCTGAGCTGGGATATTACTAAAATCTCGATATATCGTAAGCTGCAGATGGTAGGTTGGAGGGTTACAGATTCTAATATATATATAAGTCAGCAGGCAGATACTTTAGATGTGTTTGGATGATGCAGAAAGTTTTGAATTTATATGAAATTAATTTTAGACTGAGGCCATCTCCGTTATTTTTTGTTTTGGTTTTCAGCTGACCTAATTTGCTTTTGACTGAACAATACTTCAAAATTTTTGTTCTATTTTTTATTTTATTTTTTTGAGTTTTCTCTATTTCTTAGAAAGAGAATGCTGTACTCTTTTTAAAAGTTAAGAAGTTTAAAATAGTTTTTGATATACAGCTAATATGTTAATGATAAATAAAATTGTGAGAATGTTTATAAGGGATAACAAGTCAAAAATATTGATGCTATATTATATTAGTTAGTGAATTGGAGAACTAAATATGTAACTGAGACTTTTGAGGTCCTCCGAAGACATGGCTATTGTTAAATTCTAGTATTTTTGCATTAATAAAAAATAATATAATTGTTTACTTTAGTAACAAATTATATTATTGCGAGTGACTTGTCACTCTTTGATCTCAGTGATCACGGTTTAACAAGTTTCTTCCTGCGTATACAGTTGATTTTCTAATTGTGTAATTTGAAAGATAACTTTTTGTATAATTTAAAAATTATTTTCTACTTTTATAACTTAAAAAAATTATTTAAAAATTAAAAAAAATATAATTTGAAATTTTTTTAATATGAAAATAATATATGAAAAAGTGCGACCGGTTAAGTAAACTTGTTCTGTCAATTCAATAGTAGGCGAGTCACTATATAATAAAAAATTGTTGAACAGACCTACTTATAAATATGTTGAGTATATAATGAAATTAACTGGAGATTAATAAGTAGTCAATTAGAAACATTGGAAAATTTGCTATTGATTATTTTATATAATGTTGAGTATTTAATCCGTTACTAAAATTCCATCTGGTAGTAATAACATCTTGAATTCCACGTGTAGTCATGATATGTGAGATGATGAATGTTTACTTTTTTTTCTTTCTATATAAACTATTAACATTTTACATTTTACCTAATCTCGAGTTACTAATAGAAAAACAATATTTTTATAAAAATTTAATAATTAATGTTTTTTATTCACTTGCAATTTGATTTATAATCAGAAAAATTATTAATCTACTAACAAAAATCTCTTCAATATTCGTGGTCGTCTATTCTAACAATTTATATTTAATCCTCAATTCTCAAGATGGACTTGTCTTAAACATGATAAACCCTATATTGAACGACTTTACTTAAAATCAAATAAGTTTTAACGTAAACTCTAATATTGATAAAGACACTCCATTAATTCCTGCAAAAGCTCCAATGTTCCAATTAAACACAATAAAAGAAAACTAGTTATGCATGAGATATGATGGGATGAACCATGTTATTAAAGATATTTGGATATTTCATCTCTTATACTTAGGCTTATTTTTTCCTTAGCCTAATTATGCCAATTTGTGTGCCAATATCTATTTAATAGTGACAAATTCTTTGAGTGTTCTTTCATTAAAGAGTATAAGATGATATTTTTATTGATATGATAAATTATTTTAATTTAATTCAGTTGAATCATTATAATATAATAGTTTTTTTCCTATTGGATTTTTTATCTACTTATTAATGTTAGTTCTATTTGATTGAGTAGCTCACTTAAATATGAATCTGGTATCATAATTTTCTTTTATCCTATTTAATCCAATCCATCAGTATTTAATATCTTACAATAAAAGTTTATGGACCCATCTCCACGTTTCCACTTATCAGAATTATATTCAATAATTTTTTCATCATTCGATACTATTTTTCTATCATATTACATATGTGAAAATCCACAAGTTCATAATAGTGATAACTATACATTCATGAAAAGTGTCTCAAGGTTTTATCTTTTTCCATTTTTCCATTTTTATCCAATTAAAATATTTTTTATTTATTTTTTATCTATGGGGGAATATTTGAATTGGGATTGTGACAGGAATTTATCATGTTGAATCGCCAAGTTCTGTGAAAGACAATCATCTTCTCAAGACAAAGTTGTGTGAACTCATTAGATAATAAGAGTATAGTTTGAAGAAAATTTATAGTTCATTATAAAGAGCTTGTAAGAAACTAAAAATCATAATTTTTACCAAGAAAAACAGAATTAGGTGCAACATGAAAGAGCCGAAACAGCGGAAGAAAAGGCAGAAATTTTAATGGCAAGACCACATTAGTTTGGAATTTACAAAGCTAAGTAATAACAAAGGATATTGTGGGAAGGAGAGATTGCAGTATAAGCTGAGCATGCTGATATATATCACTTATCTCCATTTAGATATTATGATGAACTTGATTAGATTCCTCAGGTTGATTATCCAAAGGCATGTATTGTGCCATAATTGCCCGTATTTCTGAATCCATATATCTCTGCACATAATTTATTTCAACAAAAAGATCAACAACGAATTCTAGGATGAATATGCATAAATTGTTGGAAAAAGTTTGATCAACAAGACTCAATAAGTAAATGAAAACCAAAGCCAGAAACATCAGAATTTGCAATAATCATACCTGGATTCTGTACTTGTAAAATGCATATCCTCCAGAAACAGCAACAACCACGATGAGGATAATCATCCATACGCTCACCCCTGTAGCAGAATATGCACCTGCATTTATAATGAAGTTAAGAAATTAAGAGCTATACAAAGAGTATCTGCAAGGTAAGATTGAAATAAAAACATTGAAGTCTTTGGAAATTATGTACAGATAGGCAGGATTTAAAACACTTGAGCATTCAGAAACATACCAAGAATATCTGCAACACCATCAAGATAATGGAAAGCATACTAGAATTTTCCATTTTGGTTTAAATTGCAAATATAAAGCTCACAAGCTTCTCAAAGAAACCTTGAGACTATACAGATGGAAAAGGAAAGCCCAATGAAACATTGAGGATGAACAAAAGTCATGTTCATCACAAAGAGACATTGTATGTTTAAATGCTTATACAAAAACAAACCATTTAGCAAGGCAATTTTGAAAGTGGTCAAGAAAAAGATAGAACAACTAAATAAGTCTCACCTAGACATGTGTCATTTTCTCGTGAGTAGAACAAACCACTACCACATTTGCATTCATAACTTCCCCAGGTGTTTTTGCATTTGCAACCTGGGCATTGGCAGGCTGTTTTCTCTTGGCACTCATCAATATCTGCAACAAAATCAGAAGCAGAAATGAAGAAAAGCTAATAGCATGATTGCTAACAACTGCAGAAATGTAAATCAAATCCACCAAGAGAAACCACTCTCTCATTTGTGTTTACCATTCTCCAAATACTACAAAACCACCAAATTTAGGGCAACAAATACCTTCACATGACTGGACTCCATCTCCTTTGAACCCAGGAGGACATGTACAACCTTTTCTGTAGTCATCCTGCATTATTAATAAAGAAACAAATGACAATCAGTATCTATCTTATCAGTTTTACACCGGCCACTTCAAACCAAAAAAAAGCACAAAATGATGACTGAGACAACTTACCAGACAAGCCGTGTAAGCCCTGCCACCTTGAGATCCCTTCCAACAACCACCGTTGTTGAAGTCACAGCTCAAGGTTCCAGATGCTGTTAAGAAATTCAAATTCTCATGAGTATGAAACACAAAAAAAATTAAAATTAGCATAAGTGCAAGCTTCCCAACCTCCCCGACTCATAAACAAGGTAGAATGACAGAGTTGATAGAGATCAAGAGTGTAAATTGAGCAAAAGGAGATAAAAATATAAACACCAATTTGGTGCCATGATGATGATGTGTGTTCTGTTTGGCTTGTTTATGGAATAAATAGATTTTAAAATGTGTAGAGTGGAGAATGAAGTCATTTATCTGAATTCAAGAACTATTTTACCTTCACAGTGGGTATATCCATCTCCAACAAATTTCACATTTTGTACAACCGGGCATTCACATACTCTTCCTCGGAAAGTGTCCTATAATTAGAAAACAATAAGTAGATGGAAAGCCATAAAATGTGCACGACAAGGTTCAGTCAACTAAATACCCGGCAAGCAGTAATGTTAGAGGATTTTTCCTTCCAACAACCACCATTGTTTACCAAACACTCATCTGTTTCCATTTCTGCAAACAGTAATCAGTAAAATCATTAGCATTTGAACAAGATTGGATTTTTAAAGTGTCAGCTACCACTGCACCTACGATTCTATCTAGAAAAGAGTATAGAAGCAGAAAAGAGTTCCCGATATCACAGATGATTTCTTCTGTAGAAAAGGAGTGAGGGTGGAAGATTCAAGGAGGAAAATAGAAATTAAAAACAAAAAAGAAAGAAAAAAAGGACCTGGAGTTAAGCAAACGGATGGTTCAGTGGTCTCTAGGAAACCTGCACAGATTGCCTTGAGAACAGCGGGTCTTGACAACTTACCTAAAAGCAGTTAAAAGCTTATGTTATAAAAAATAATATAATGTAGCAAATAGAAATCAAGACAGCTTGAAAAAATTCCTCGGACCTCTATACTGTCTGTTGTTTATAACAAGAGTAGGCAGTATAGTCACATCACCACGAGTACCTTTGCCAATCTGCAACCCAAGTTAGAACAAATTACCATTCACTCATAAAACAACTTCATGGCCTAAATGAAAGGAAAACGCGACAAGAATAACATAAGGAATGTTTGCATTTTAGAAAGCTAACCTGCGCCTCCTGCTCAGCCTTAAGAACAGGATTTTCAACATCTGCATGGGGGTCCCCAATACAGTCCTTAATCTTCTTCAGATCAGCACCTGTAAAGTAAATAGATTGGGAGGGAAGCAAACATATCTTCATTAGAATGTCTTGATAAACCTCTTTGAAAGAAATAACAAAAGAAAAGTTAGTTTAGTTTATACTAAAAATTTAAAAAAATAAATTGAAAAAGAAGATTTGATTGGGTATATGATTCTTAGTTGGGTTTGGAATGATGACAGTGATACTGCTATCAGCAAAGATGCAAATTTGGGTTTGTTCATCCTATACACTATAGCTTCAACATTTCAGAATGTCCTTATTTGAAGTTTTGTAAAGTTATGCCTGGGAAAGAAAAATTGGGAATGTGGCATTCCCATATTTGATACAATCACAAAAACAAGCCCTGAGGAAAGTTAGAATACTATCTTGTTCTTTCTTAATCTTCATGCCTATGGTGAGAGCTGGGTATGTTCCTTCCTCATGTTACTATGAGATGTTCTTTTATAACCCAACTAATAAGTTTCATTTTCTCTTATCATTTGACTTTTGAAAAATATCTCCAGAAATATTAATTTTAATTAAACATATTTTGAATTTACACAGGCATCATTTTCACACAAATTTTTCTGAACAATGTCATCCTTCGTTTGTAATAATATGCCTTCGAACAAATGCCTCCATAAAAGACAAGGCAATGCCCCTGGATGCTAAATTATTAAAACCACAAAATTGAAACCACAAAATTTAAAGAAATTATTGTTTGAAATCAAAAGCATCATATGATTTTTCATCTTGAGCAAATTTTGGCAACCCATTCAAAATCAAACACCAAATAGAAACAAAAGACAGTTCAGTAGAGTATGCAGAGAAACATGAACTGCCCAACATACCAAGAGATTTAATAACTTGATCTGAGCATTCTTCTGTGTACTTCTTCTCTTTCATGGGGCAACGAATTGAAAAGTCGGTAACATAGTCCCACCACTGCCAAGGCTTTCCACTTTCATTTGCCACTTTATAGAAACAAGCTTGGCGTAAGTTTTGAACAACAACATCTTTGCCATCATACCCACTACTGAAATCTTGCTCGGGATCTGGAGCACAGTACCTTCCATTGTTTATGCATTGAGACTTGCACTGTTTGCTCAAGAGAAATGCTTCAGGACAAAACCAAGTTATATAGCGAGGGGTAAACTGAGTGAACCCTTTCCGCTCAAGCAGCTGAGCAACCCCTTTAAAGTCCTTCAGAAAATTAATTAGACTGTCACACTTTTGTCCACACTCGTCGTTGCTATTTGTCCATAACTCATACTCAACTCTATCATCAGGATGTGGAAGAGCCTCTCTCCAATCAAGATTCATGTTAACCATTTCCCCATCAGAGAGAGCTTTTTTTATGCTATCCCCCAAGGATTTGCTGATAAGAACAGAAGGAATACTAATATTTTCCACGTAATCATCATCTGTACCTTTCCCTTCTTCAGGAGTGTCCATAGTGATCAATGTTTCTGCCTTGTCATCAGCCACAAGAATAGCTGCTGCTCCACCATTCTGTGCATTCCATGCCTTCAAAGTGAAGTAGCAATCTACCAAAATGACCAGAGGAAAAATTTAAACGGTTGAACCATTTTTGTGTTCCTAACAACCTACGCATGGATATCATCAAAATGACATACACTCTAGAGATAAAATAGGTATCATACCAGAAAAATGTCCCTTTTTTTGTTTCTTTTGTAATGGTTCTACGCCAATGGATACTTTATCGCTACTCCATCATCACAAGCAAGACAAAATAGAAAGCGAAAAACTTAGGGCCTGTTTGATTTCCTTCTTATTTTTCAGTTTTAGAATCTGTTTTCTACAATTATTTCGTACTACTCAGCAATCAACTTCTCATCCAAAAACTAAAAGCAGTTTTTAATTAAGGATAGAAATCAAACACACTCTTAAACACAAGAAATTATGCATTGTTTATTGACATGAGCATTGAATGCAACATTATAACGTCTTTTGGTGCAACTCCAGGTAAACTTACCAACTACTAGGTGAAGAACAATGTTACCAACTAACTAGAAAACGGCTATTCACTATTCAATTAATTGAACAACTAACCGAACTTTATCTCATGCCATAAGAAACAAAAAACAAATAAAGCAATTCTGATCTACAACATATTCAAAAAGTTACCACAATCATATGCCATTTCCAAATTTGGTTCTTTTATGTGATATTCATAAAGTGGAGAAGAATTTAAAAGGACCAATGGGAATTTCACCTCCACGATCCACAAGTAGAAAGGTGGGGAACCCTCCTGGCTTGGACTGAAAATTGACATCAGTGAAGTTGAGGCACCCCTTCTGATTCACCTTTGGGTATAGCACAGAGCCGACCAATGTTCCTCCATACATGGGGACCCCAAAATTTCCAATTGCACATTCATATGTCCCCTTCAACGATGAGGGAGCAGTCACTCTCAAACTGTTCTTCTCCACCACAAACCTACCCACAGTACACCCCAATAACAAACCCCAAACACACAACAAAAGATTCAGTTTTGTGCCCATCTTCTTCTTCTTCTTCTTCCCACACAAGAAAAGGAAGAAGATCAGGATGAACAGGAAAAACTGAAATTCAAAGTGCAATTAATGCAGAGCGTGATCAAAGTTCAAAGACCCAGATGAGGAAAATGAGAAGTTAGGCAGAAAAAAAAAAGCTTTTGAGTTCGATGAAGGTTTATGGCGTTCTGGGTCAGCAGAGTGATGCGTGAGAATGGAAAAGCATCGAAATCTTGAAGGCGTCGAAATAATGGGGGAGACGTGTCAGTTAAGTTCAACTGTAATAGGAATCATCGCCGTAGGAGATAAAAAAACAAAACCAACAAACAAACATTATAAGACAATTTATTTATTTATTTAATTATTATTGTTGCTATTATCGAAGGTGATCCATATCTACATTTTTAGTTCTTAATCACTTGCTCGATTTGTATTTTTGAAATCTTCTATTATTACTAGTTAGTATTACTCAAGATGCAATGTGTATTTAATAAACGATTACTTTATATGATTTTTATGTACAATAAATAAATAGTTTTGACTGTGTAAATTATATACTATAATTAAAGTTCACAATAAATACATATTTTAAATACATAATTACTTTTAAATTTATGATAATAACTAATATTGCGATATAACTTTTTTTTTATGACAAACATGCTATAATTGATTGAAAAAAATTAAAAGGATAGATGAAAAGAGAAAATTAATAGCAAAAAATTTGAAAATATATTTGACCAAGAAATATTTCTAGAAAATTATATGGTTGGAAGATAATTCGTAAAAATGGCCATCTTTAAATTCTAATTAATATCTATAGAACATAGATGTTATAGCTTTAGTCTTAACTGATGCTAAATTCAGTAACTAATGGGACAATACATTATTAACAAACATAATCAAATATATTTAATTGAAGAATATCTAAAAATATAAATATTAAATTAATTATTAAGCATGAGTTTATCTATAATTAAATATTCGACATTAAATTTACGTATTCAAACTTGACTTTATCAACATCAATTCCAGAATAATAAAATAAGTAAGATTTGTAATATTTGTTGGCCATGGACGGCGCATTGAAAAATAATAAATATTTGGTGTGTGAAATTTCTTTTAACATGGTAAACAATTTCTTAGCGACTAATATTTTATTAATTTTATGAGAAATATTTTGAACTAAGTATTTGTTTTTATTTTAATTTTTTAATAAAATAAACATATTTTGTTTTTATGTATTTACTTAATTATCTATCAACAAAAAATAACTTAAATCAATATATTCTATCTATTTTTTGAATAAATATATTTTAAAATCATGCATTTAAAAAATATCTTTTTAAAATTTAAATAAACTTGCTTAGTTGCTTCATTAATTGACATTTTGACCCAAACACTGATTTACGAGGCATTTGGTTGGAAGGCAATATATGATATATGATTAGAAGAGATGATTATCTATTTTTTACTATAAATTAACAGTTTAGTTCAACTGTCATATTAATAACATATGATTGTTTTACATTATTATACATCTATTATATTATGTTATTTAATAAGAGAAGAGATAAAACAATTTACATGAAGATTAAGTGTAGCAATGATTATAATTAAATGGTAACAGAGACCTTATTTTATTAATTCTTGACTATCAGTTTAAAAAAATATATTTCTGTGTTAAAACTATTATTTTAATGTTCATAAGAAAGATAAATTAGGATTAAAAAGAAAATAAAGTTTTTATATCTGTAAATAAAATATTATGCTATACGCTGATCCATATAATTCATACCCAGAATTATATTAATTAATAGTTTGAATTAAAATTTTATTTTATAAAATTGACCAAAAGTTGAAGCTTATTTAGCTTATGTAATATAATGTTTATCAAATGTTATCTTTTACTCTAGGCAAAATTAACCTAATATACATTTTTTAAAATATAATTCGGTTATGAATTTTTTCAGATTTCAAAATTTGATAGTGAATTTTTTCAAACTTTGAAATTTGATTCTAGATTTTTTAGATTTTGAAATTAGGTTTGAATTTTCTTAGAATTTGAAATCTAGTTTTAGATTTTCATAAACTTGATTTCAAATTTAGTTTTGAATTTTTTTCGAGTTTCGAAATTAGATTTTGAATTTCTTGGATTTCAAAACCTAGTTCTGGATTTCCCAGATTAAGAACTGGTTAAAATCCGATTGTAAATTTTCTTAAATTTAAAAATTTGGTTTTGAATTTTAAGGAAATTGAATTTCCCAATTCCTGAAATCCAGTTATGAATTTTTTGAATTTCGAAAACCGATTATAAATTTTCACATTTTAAAATTTGGTTCTGAATTTTAAAAAATTATATTTTGAAATCCGATACATGATTTCTCAAATTTTGAAATCAGGTTATGAATTTTCTTGAATTTTGAAATCTTTCTCAAATTTCAAAATTTAATTTTAGATTTTCTTAAATTTTAAAATCAAATTCTGATTTTTTTTTTGTTACAGAATTTAAAAATCTGATAATATATAATTTTTTTTATGAAATTTTGAAATCCAGTTAATTATTTTGAATGTAAATGAAATGAAATGAAAGAGTGAAGATGGTGAGATGAGGCTCAAGGGTGTCATGGCAACACGCAGAAGGAAATTAAATACGATTTTAATTCCTAGTGAAAGTCAAAATATAAAAGTTGCAAGGGATAATTTAGGAATATGGGAAAGTTTGGGATGCAAGAAAAAGACTCTTTTGGTCTTTCTCCAGGAGATCCTTTAAAGAGAGTTACTCTTTACACCAATTCAATTGCTTTCTTCACTGTCACATTTTTTTTTAATTTTAAATCTATTCTTTACATTTTAAAAATTCCTACACCCTTATTTTTTTTCTTCAACGTTTTATAAAATATTTTCAATGAATATGTCACGTATGTTAATAGATATGATGGCCACATCTATTTAAGTTTTATGTTTTTTTTTTAGTTTACTAAAATATTATATTTTAATTAATTTATGGATTATTTAAATTTTTTATTTTTTTATAATATTATGTAAACTTATTTTATTTAATTAAATTATTATTATTAATTAAATTAAATTAAATTATTTTTAATTAATTAATAAACGAATATCCATTAAGTTTTTCTTTTTTCTTTTTAAGTTTTTAGTTTATTAAAATATTATATTTTAAATTAATTTATAGATTATTTAAATTTTTTTATTTTTTTATAATATATTACGTAAATTAATTTTAATTTATATAATTAAATAATAATTATTAATTTTATTAATTTAATTAATTTAAAGTAAAATAAAAATCAAATTTAATTAAATAAAATAAAACAAATCTACGTAATAAATTATAAAAAAAATTAAATAATCTATAAGTTAATTTAAAATATAATATTTTAATAAACTAAAAATTGAGGAAAAAAACTTAAGTAGATATGACCATATCATATCCGTTGATTATAATTATTTAAAACTAATATAATTAAATTAAATTATTATTAATTATTTCATTAAATAAAATTATATTATAATTTCATAATAAATAAAATTTAAATAATACTTATATATTAATTTAAAATATAATAAATTAATAAATAAAAATTAAAGTTAATAGATATGGCATAAGATGTTTTAAAATATAAAGAATAATTTTGAAATTTTTAAAAAATATGATAGTAACCCTTTCCTTTAAATCACTATTGGGCCTTCTTTACAATCCAAAAAGGCCGACGGAAAGGATAATAACCACTCACTTCAAATTGACATGTCTAGAATCAAATTGATCAATTCAGTTTACATATATATATATATATATATATATATATATATATATATATATATATATATATATATATATAATAAAGGTAAATGGGATAAAATAAGTTGTTTAATAGGAATACGAGTAACTCATTATGTTGGATGTGATGGTATAATTCCATCAAACTCATAATGTCCCTATCATATATTTTCTCTGAGTTACACGTGACTCCAAAAAAAATTGAATAAAATATGGCGATTCATGTTGAAAAAAACATCACAATTATAAAAAAAATCACAATTGTGTAATGAAAATTCCTAATGGAAACATCATCCAAACATGGTGCTAGTTTACCTAATATTAAATATTACCATAAAGTAATTATATACTTATAATAATTTAATTTTTAAGTAATATTTGTGTAAAAGTTATTCTTAATTATAATTTAAAATTATTATCATTTATTAATAAAATAAATATTTTATTAAAATGAAAATAAAATTTGAGTAACTAAAATTGTTTCGGTTATAAGACTGAGTCACCAAATATCTTCACAATTTGTCCTTCTTTGTTGTCCGGTTTCGTTCCTTGAGTCTCTTGTCCGCTAGTTCGATCAGGGTGTATCTATTAAAGATACTCCGATGCCAAAGTCAGTAATTGAACCGTTCGGTTATCTAATACAACAATGACAATAATAAATGCACAATAATTGTCTCTACCTACTTGTTACTTTTGACTTATATTTATAGTTTTCGAGCATGGGCCTAGGATTAGGGATATTTTAATCTCGGCCCAATCCTGGTCCAGTACCCTTAAACGTGATTTACCTTAATCTCCTTAACATTAATCATTTACGCTTATTTGTTGGTCGTCCGGTCAATTTGTTTTCTTTGTTGGCCGTCCGGTTATGTCTTCATTGTGGACTGTAACGACCGTCCGGTCAGGCCCCTCAAGCCCTAGTCAACGTTGAGTTTAAATGGCCGTCAGGAGTCGCTTGGAGGTTGAGCTTTCCTATTGGTTTTCTGAAAATGGTGTTTGAGCGGGAGAACATGTGTCACAATAGCACGCGAACATCTTCTTAGGTAGTGGGAACGTTGCTTTGATATGGACCGTTGATCGTGGTTGATCTTAACGATTGAGGTGAAGTGACGGTTTTCGGAAAATTTTCTATAAATAGGGACGCCATGGACCGTCATTTTCACTCTTTATTCTTCCTTCTTTCCAACCGTTCGGTGCATTCTTTTCCCAAGGTAACTTAATAATGTTTGTAGTTAGTATTTCTTAGTCTAAGGAGTCGTCTTCTTTCCTCGAGAGGTCCGATGAGCGAGAAGTGGATTCAGGGCCGGGGTCACCATTCTACGAAGAAGAGAGGGCCATAAATGGAACGTCCCTCTTTCTTCTAATGGGCGACGTTCGTATCGATCGGGAGAATGCCGAAATGTCCAACGGTTCGCCACGCGTTAAAGGGTACGACTGGGCTTCCCATGACATCGGTACCTTTGTGTCTGACTTCAGTACTCGGGAGGAACTTTAGTGGTGGGCCGACTGGTCACACATAGCACGCGATGTGGAGGACGCTTGTTTAATCCATTTGGGGTGAGTCATCGGAACGAGCGAGTTTTTCATGGAAAGGGGTCCAGCGAAGAAGATTTCTTCTTTGTGTACACCTACATGTTCAACCAACTGTTCCTTCGAGTGTCGTTCACATCCTTCCAAGCGATTGTCCTCCGGGAGCTAAATGTTATCCCTTCCCAACTTCATCCCAACGGTTGGGCTGTCGTACAAGCCTTTGTGATGGTATGCGCTACCATGGGGATTACTCCATCCGTGTTAGTCTTTCTCCATTATTTCAACTTTCGGCCTTTAGCGAGACAAGGATGGGTGTCTCTTTCTTCCGTTCAAAGTTAAACCTTGTCAAACCGTACAGTGAATCCTTCAAAAACTTCAAGAAGCGATACTTCAAAGTAATAATAAGAGACTCCGACCGGTCAAAATTCCATGACGAAGCAGGGCTCCCTTTCGTTCCCTTTTTATTGGACAAGGGACCCTCAAAAAATAAACGCACTGGCAATCGGTTGCATGAACCCCCAAAGAGCTAGAGGCCCTAAGGATTCTCAATACCCTGCCCTGCTGCCTTGGTGTCCGCGGCTTCGTTGAGTGTCTGAGTAATGAGGATTTTGACCAGATAGTGTTCCGTATGGTGTTTTCCATGGATTTGCTTATTGTCTTGTTGTTTAACTTAGCTAAATTTTTACATGTCTCTGCCGGGGCTACGCAAAACTAGGTTTAGTTCCTCCCACAAACGTCAGGGGTCTTGTAATCGATTACTAAAGGAAAAAGGGTAATTTGTACACAAACTTCAACTGTACTCCCCAGTTAGATGAACACTGCTCCCCAAAGTCATTTTTGTGTCCCTATAAGTGATCTTTTCTATTTTTTTTTGCATGGATGACTCACCTTGCTCATCATTGATGGTATCAAGTGCATCAAAACACAGTTTGGCCCACTCAATTGTGAATGAAACACATGTTGCTCATCATTGATGGTGTCAAGTGTATCAAAACACAGTTTCCGCCCATTCAATTGTGGAGGAAAAAACTCCTATAGGTGTTTGAACCAAGGTAGTTCAAGTTCATGACAATTTTTGCACAACTCGTAGAGGAAGAACTTATTAACTTCTGCAATCAATTTGATCGACAACCATCATCTTAGATTACATTTCATTGTATACTGTTATGTATCTTTTCTTTTCAAAACTTGTTGTTTCATGAAATGTCATTACGTTTTTTTATTAATGTATGTGCTTTTTAATATTGTTATAATTTTTCATTACTCAATACCCTTCTTTATTTCGTTTATATTTGTTTAATATTGAAGTATTCCAACTTGAAGTGTTCCATTAATGATCCATCCATAAAACCTTCAAACGACAGTCATAGCGAATCCAAAATATTCCTAGGGAGTGCTTAAGCCACGTTTGGGTAGCACTCTTCAACTTTCGGTACAAAAGAAGATTTTTCTACTGGTAAGCGATTACCAGCTCCCTGTAATCGATTACAACAACATTAGTTCTTTGTCAATGGTGCAGGAACTCACCTCTCAACTCAGAAACACCTTAACTTGGTCTTTCAATGATGACGAACAAACAACTGCAAAAATGGAGGAGGGAGAACACTGCTATGAAGAGACAAGTTGAAATGAAATTCAAATCTCTAAAATGGAGAGAGAAGACAGTGATAAGGAGAGAAGATAAAGTTCAAAAATGAAGAGGGCAGTTTCGGAATCCAAACTTCAACCCATTCCAAATCATATTTTAAATTAAAAAAAACATTCAAATTCGACCATGTAAAACTTGACACGTGGCGTTGTCAAATTTTTGTCAAATTGACGTTGTTAGAATATCGCGATCCTTTCTTGGGTATACTCTCTTACCTCTACCACTTAATTCCCCTTAATTTTTTAGTAGAGAACTCCAATAGCTTAAGCAAAAAGTGAATAAATAATGTGAAAAACGTTGCAAGATCTAAATCTTGACTCAATAGGTTAAAGAAAATACAAAACTCTTAGACAAAACTTCTAGAAATTTTGAAAGGCATAAAACAATAAAAAAAAAGATTACAAAAAGGAGTTAAATGAGACAATGCAGAGATTTTAAAAAAAGACTGAACATAATTTAATAGATTAACAATTATAAATAATAGTGCAACAATGTGTGGAACTCTATTTTTTTTTACTCTTATATCCTATTTTTTTTCCTTTTCCTTTTCTTTCAATATATTAGTTTCCTTTGGACTTGGATCCACTATTTTTTTTTCAATTTTGTAGTTCGCACACAAACAAAGAAAACTGACCAGATTGTCCTTTAACATCAAAACTCATGCAAGATCAAGGTAAATAGTTAATTAGGACTATAATTAACACAAAAGCACATAATTTCCACAGATCAAATGTAGAAGCGCAAAATTTAAACGAAGCTAGAAAACAAATAACACAAAAAATTAAAAGCTCAACGAAATTGGATAAAATATTAGAGGTTTTACTCCTTATAAAATTCTAAGAACAACAAACCAAACAAAATTTTAAAACAAAGCATAGAACATAAACATTCAAGAATTTTTTTTTGTGTTTTTGAATATGATAGAAAATAAGATAAAAGTGTCAAACCAAAACCTTGCTATACCAAATGATACAATCTTGTCCACGAATGAATACTATCGCTTCTGAATTTGAATCCTCAAGAGGAATAACAAAAATAAATCAGAGAAGAATGCATAATAAGATAGGGATGAAGATGCCACAATCTAGCATATTATCAAGGCAAGTGAAGATTTCTCACAAAGATATTAATCTTTGATAAGAATCAGAGTTCTAATCCAAGAATAAAGGGAATCCTCTTTCAAAGAATGCAATTGCATATAATATGATTCAAAAGTGTTTACATATGCATTTGGTGCCTTTATATATAGGCACAAAAGTTTAAGCCACCAAATACATTAGGTTCAAAAATAACTAGAAAATTTTAAAATATAAACTATTTGTTTATAATTAAAAGAAAATTACAAATACTTTTAATTGCCTAAACTATTATATAATTGTTCTCCAAGTCATGATCTTCATGTCCCTTGAACTTCAATCTTTATAGAGCATCATAACCTCCAAAGAGATTTGTTCTTCCAAGTGTTTGCTCCTTGACCTTGTCATAGGTCCTTTGGATCGCAATTACTCTTCCTCATGTTCTTCTACCATAGGATATAAAAATAGTCCTCTATCATGTTTGTATGATCTTGTTGAGAAAAAGTTTGTTATAAGCTATAGTGTTTAGTTTGTGAAATACTAATAAAAATATTAACAAGGTAGAAAATACTATATACTAAGTTTAGAGTTAGATAAAATTCGTACCGATGACAACAATGTTTATATGATGATTAGAAAAGTTTGAAATTTGTTATAACATCATTGAATTGGCAAGAGTGACTCAAGATTTGGAAGACAAATATATTTTAAGACTTTTTTATTTTCTAATGAAACCATTTATGTTAAAATATATATAATTTTATTTAAAATTTATTTTTCATTGGTGATGTAAAATTGTCTATTAATTTGTCAATCTTAACTAAATTTTTATATCTTTAGTTTTGAAAAACTCTTATTTCCTATAACAACTAACACTGAAATGGTTAACATTATTCTACAGGCATTTTTATATATGCATTTGAAAAAGAATTTATTCTTTTAATATATATATATATATATATATATATATATATATATATATATATATATATATATCACTTATTTAGACAATGAAAACTTATCACAATATTAGATTTAAGATTACTAAATTAAGACTTTCTTAAAAGGAGATAATTTTAGTTTGATAAAGGAACATTCAATAAGTATCTAGAGACAAATTAAGTGAATAACAATATAACAATTTTTAAAAAATTTTTTTTTGCTTTTAGTCTTTTACATGATATGATGCCGTGTAGAATAAAGATGAAGAAATTTAATGATTTTTTTTTTCTTAAACAAAATTATAATTTAGACAGTGAGACGCAAAAAAAGTGCCAACTAGTTTCTTCTATCACTTAAAATATAGACAGTGAGACGCAAAAAAAAAAAGAAAATTAAAATTGATAAGTAAGAAGATATTTAATGATTCTTTTTTCTTAAACAAAATTATAATTTATTGAAAAATTGGTTAGCTCATTAAATATAATTTTTAATATCAATAAAAATTAACAGTTTGTTATAATATTTGAATTAAATTTTATTTTCAAATATAATTTAATAACTTATATAAAAGAGGTATATTAGTATTAAATTTTTTTGAAGACTTTAAGAGACCTAAAGTAAGGGTTTTATTTGTTTGGACCTTAATTCGATCTTAATGGGTGATTACCTCACATAATTGTAAAGGAAGAGATGTGTTAAATTTGTCTTCCTTTCTAAACCTAAATTTGTTAAGTTGATTATTGTTTAATCAAAAGGAAGAGGGGTCTTGCAAATCAAGAATATTAATTTTGCACCCTTTGAAGAGAGAAAAAAAAAGTTTACATATTCATTGCACAAGGTAAAATTGTAATTTCTACATTGTTCACTGTTAGAACAAATTGAAAATTGGAAAGCAAGTTTAAGTATCTTTATCTTTTACCACTGAGATCATGGATTTGAATCGTGTGATTAGATAAATTAATTTTGCACGATTTTATTTTTTGTTTTATCTTCTTGTCTTTTAAATTTGAAAACTTATTACTTTAATGTATCATTGTAAATATTTGTTTATGTATTTTATTTTATTCTGTTATATCTTTATTTTAATCTTAATAAAAACTGATTGACTAACTTATACATACAAATTTTTACTTCTTACATTCAAAAGACTTTTCCGTATAAAAAATATTTATTTCTTTTTTTTATCGCTAGTACCAATTTTTATTATTGATACTCATTATTAATTCTTGTAAGTTAAAAGAATGATATATATATTTGGTACTTTGAGTTGTTGCGTTGCTGTTTCCCAATCTCGTTAAAGCCATCTATATCTTTTAAGACCACATATTAAAAAAAACAAAAAATTGTTTAGTTTTCCGAACATGCACTATGACAAACCATAATATAATAAATAATATGCATTCCACGTAAACTATACGAAGCAATTTGTCACATCTCAAACCATAAAGGTGGACTTTTCAATGGTTCATTTAAAGTCTTTCTATTAGTACAAAGCTATGTTTCTATATATGTAAATACTTTTACAAGAAAAAAGAAATAAAACTTAAAAAAAAATTAAGTTCTTTATTTAAATATTCTAATTTTTTTACTTAAATTTAGTTTATGAATTATATCTTGTTAATCTTTTTAGAACTGTTTATTGGTTCATTCAGAACAATATAAAATTGTATTCACTAATTCAATTCGAATTGTTTATGTGCATGTAAATTAAAAACTACATCCACCGATAAAGTGATGAACAATAACAGAAGTGATGAACAAAAACAGAAACACTGGATAAAAATATATATGATAAAATCCATGAATAAGTGGTGATTGTTTTGGTATATATCACAAACATCTTCAGTTGAATTCTATGGGATCTGTATGAGCAGTAAAACTTTTTATAAAAGTATTTAATAGATTGCATTTCCAAAGCATAAATTTAAACAACTAAAACAATGTTATGATAATGAGTTATAATGAATAAGTGTTAATTAATGCTACACCCACTTAATTATCCATAAGATGTTTTAGAGCATTAATAGACTCTCATAAACAGTATAACCTAAATAAAGGCAACATGAAGAAGTTTAATTACAATATAGTAAAAAATGAAGAAAAGTTCCATACTTGAAATGATGTCACCACACAAAGCAATAGAAAAATCCAATAAAAGACGCCAAATGTCACAACCCTTAAATTATGAAGATGAAGTGGAAGTCGGGGGAAAGGGTGGGAATTGAGAAATTTAGAAAATGGAAGACAAACGTGAGCAGTAGAGTGGACTGATCGGTTTTGACGGTAGTACTTAAGTAAAAAATTTTGAATTTGGTGTCACTTTCTGCATGTACTCTCTTCCCTAATGTCGCAACCGGAATCGCGACGGGACGACGATCCGAAAAGAAACGGGTTTGTGAAAAGAGATTTTGGAGTCGCCACCATAGTTTATTCTGGAAAACTACGGAAAAACCATAAAATGATAAGGCATGGTCAATTTGAACCAGATTCTCGGTTCGGGAGTCGGTTACGTGTAGGGAAGGTATTAGCACCCTACAACGCCTGCCCTAGGGCAGTACCTTTAACTAAATGCGCGAATATGGATGTGGTTTTCAAAATGTTTAACTTTCCCCTAAAATAAGACTCTAGAGAAACAAACAATATTTTTTAGTTTTTTTTGGGCCCGACAAGGATTGACTTTGCTCCTACGTATTCTCATTCACAATGAGAAATCAGGGTTACGTAGTTCTTTTAGAAATTGTTTGAGAAATTTGCTTGAAGAAATTGATTTTGGATTTTTGGGGAAATGAACCTGACAAGGACTGGCCTTGCTCCTACGTATCTCCACTTTTGATGGAGAATCAAGGATCACGTAGTTCTGGCTAGAAAGATTGTTTGTTGGCTTGAAAGTGTTGATGTTTTTGGTTTTTTGAAGATTTTATATTTTTTTGGTATTTTTGATGTAATATTTAGATTTTTTGCGTAATGAGCACTAGGCTGATGCGTACGATCGCACGAGCGCTCACACGGCTTTTTCTTTGTTTTTTATTGCTTTGCGTAATGAGTACTAGGCTGATGCGTACGATCGCACGAGCACTCACACGACTTTTTTGTTTATTTTATATTTTGGGTAACGAGTACTAGGCTGATGCGTACGATCGCACGAGTACTCATACCGCTTTTATTACATTACATGTTTTTTACAGTTTTACATTTTTTTTATTTTTTTTTATTAAGAAAGAGAGGTGAGTTGAGATATCTATGACATAAAAATATGAAAAGACACAAAAAAAAAATTGTGGTAGAAAACAGGATAAATTCATAGACTAAAAAAATGATCAAAATGCATATATAAATAGAATGAAGAGAAAATGTGTACCTTGTTGAAGATTTGTGTGATGAAATAAAACCTTGCTCGTAATAAGTTGTGAGCAGAGATAGATTAATGGTGGAGAAGATGAATTTATAGTAAAATATGGTATGAAATTTACTATGTTTGAAGGGAATAGGAAACGGTAAAGTGTGAGAGAAAAATTGAGTAGAGTTTTGGGATGAAATGAAGAGATTTTGAGAGAGAATAGATGGATATTATGTAAAAATAATGTGTATTGTTTTCTTTTTTTTTAGATTTTTTACGATATTAAAATAAATTTTTCATGCATATTTAAAATAAAGTCTAATAATTACTTAGTTATTTACATAACACAAAATGATATTTAGCTATTTGAAACAAAAATAGTAAAATTGTTTACACAAGTGTTTTTAAGAAAGTCAAAATAAATAGAAAATAAAAATAAACCATATTTGCTAAACGTAAAAAAAACACACTAAAACCATTTCTTAATTTTAATCTTATATATTTTAGAAAAAAAAAACAATTGCTTAAAGGAAATAACGTTACTAAAAAAATTCTAAAACCATTTTATAATGCTGCAATTTTATATATTTATTTCTTTTGTATTTTTTTCATTTTTTTTAGGTTGTTGTTTTTTTTATGGTTGTGTCATTTTCTATTAACAAATAAAATTGAAGTTTAAAATAAACAAATCCAATTATTAAAAATAAAATACAAAACACGAGAAATATATTATAATTGTGAGACAAATACTAAAAGAGTGAAGAAAATAAAAATAAAACAAATGAAGCAACCAATACGGAACCAAACAAATACTAAGAGCATAAAAACCAATTAAATAAGGATAGGGGTGTATAGAAAAAAAACCAGGTGTGTCGGAAGACTCCGGTTCTCAGGCCCAACGGACGGTAGGAGTGCAACTGTGAGGTTTAGGGGTGTCGCATAGCAGGTGCTGGTCAGGTCGGAGGCCCTTTTCTTGTTGTTTGCAGGGGTGTAAAGATGCAAAGTGGGGTGTGCGCCTAGGAGAGAAAAGGTTTAAAACCGAATGGGCCAAAGCCTAATGGGGTTCAAAATATGAATAAAAGGGTGTAGGAAAAGAATTTTCTCTTGTTTTTTTGTTTTGGGGTGGAAATGAAAAGGTTTGGTGTGAGAGAGAGAAAAAAGATGGATATTGTGTAAAAAATGTGTGTGTGAAATGAAAGGAATGTAGGTATTTATAGAGTTAAGGATGAAGAAAGTTGATGAATAAAAATAATATAATAAGTTGGTGGAAAATTTAGATGAAATAAAATATAATTAAAAAAAGATGAATAGAAAAAGTTAATGTGGAAAATAAGTGAAAGAAATAATATAAAAAGTTGGTGGAGAAATTAGGTGTGGAAATTAAGTGGAAGAAATAATATAAAAAGTTGGTGGAGAAATTAGGTGAAGAAGAATGGATAATAAAAAATGTTGATGGAGAAGATATAATTAAAAAATGTAAGTGGAATAATTAGAAAAGTTGATATATAAAATTAATATGGAAATGATGTGGAAAAAGTAAATGAAAAAGGTAGATGATGTGGAGGATGAGGTGGATGGTGATGTGGAGAATGGGGTGTGATAAGAAAAGATTGGTGGTGAGGAAGTAAAAAAGTGAGATTATTTTGGGCCAATTGATTAAGTTTTTTTTAAAAGAAAATTTAGGGGTGCAAAAAGTAAAATAAATAATATTTTTCATTTTGTTTTTTTTTTGTATTTTTTTTTTGAATTATATTTATCCGGACGAAATTGGGTGTTGACAGCTGCCCCTCTTTACTTAGATATTGCTGAATAATATGAAAATTTTGAGTTTTCGTATTATTGGAGTAAAAGCTAAGTAAAGAAAGAAACACTAATTTCGTCTGGATTTCAAATGGACAATGAACAACAGGAAAATTTAAAATAAATATGAACAAGGCTAACAGAATTGAGGTGTGTAGACATTGTGGAGGTTGTAACAACCCTATGGATGAGAATGAGGTAATTTTATTTTATTTTTTTTTTATTATTATTATTTTTGTTTGAGTGCATAAATAAAATAAACAAGATTAAGTGAATGTGAAATTTGACTTTGATTGGGTTCGACCATTATCTTGCAGATGGCCGAGAGAAAAATAAGACTGAAAAACTGGTCTCGACCATTATCTAGCAGATGGCCTAGATAAAACAAAACTGAAAAGTGCTTTCGACCATTATCTTGCAGATGGCCGAGATAAAACAAAGCTGAAAAGTGCGTTCGACCATTATCTAGCAGATGGCCGAAATAAAAACAAAGCTGAAAAGTGCTTTCGACCATTATCTAGCAGATGGCCGAAATAAAACAAAACTGAAAAGTGCTTTCGACCATTATCTAGCAGATGGCCGAGATAAAACAAAATTGAAAAGTGCATTCGACCATTATCTAGCAGATGGCCGAGATAAAAATGTTTGAAAAGTGCATTCGACCATTATCTTGCAGATGGCCGAGATAAAACAAAATTGAAAAGTGCATTCGACCATTATCTAGCAGATGGCCGAGATAAAAATGTTTGAAAAGTGCATTCGACCATTATCTTGCAGATGGCCGAGATAAAACAAAATTGAAAAGTGCTTTCGACCATTATCTAGCAGATGGCCGAGATAAAACAAAGCTGAAAAGTGCTTTCGACCATTATCTAGCAGATGGCCGAGATAAAACAAAGCTGAAAAGTGCTTTCGACCATTATCTTGCAGATGGCCGAGATAAAACAAAACTGAAAAGTGCGTTCGACCATTATCTAGCAGATGGCCGAAATAAAACAAAGCTGAAAAGTGCTTTCGACCATTATCTAGCAGATGGCCGAGATAAAACAAAACTGAAAAGTGCTTTCGACCATTATCTTGCAGATGGCCGAGATAAAAATGTTTGATTGCTTTGAATTTGAAAATTGGAATTGGTTGAAATTTTGAGATATTGAATTTTTTTTTGATTTTGATTTTTTTTTTGAAAATTTTGCATAAGGTTGAAATTAAGAAACAAGGTGCTGCATTTTTGTACAAGGATTTGAAATCTTGATATGCAAGAGAAACTTGGTTGATGTAAATTTTGAAATTTGGAGAAGAAAACTTTGATGCATGTTGATTGATTTTTTTTTTATTTTTGAAGGAAGAAGATTTGATGAAAACATGTAATTTTGAAATTGAAGGAGAAAGCTTTGATCCATGTTGATTTTTTTTGTCTTTTTTGAAGGAAGGAAATTTGATGAATATTCATGAAGGCAAATTCAAGGTTGATGAAAATATGCACATGATGTATTGGAAGATTATGAAACTATGACATTTTTTTTACTGAGTCAATTTGCTTTCTTTGAAATCATCAAATTTATGACGATTTAGACTTCCAATTTCCTTTCAATGGATGTCCAATTCTAAAGTCAACTGTTCAAAATGAAGATTGTGTGCTGCACATTTCTTGACGAGATACTAGTGCATACATGCTTGATATCAGGGGTTAGTTAAAATGAAGGGTTTAGGGGAGACTGAGACGGCCCTTTTTGTTTGGGCATTCCATTCTTTATACAATCATCCATGAATGATGTAATATGTGAACGTGAATGTCAATGTGAAACGATGATATACCTAAAGGTTACCCCGGTTTGGTGTTTGGGAAAAGGAGTGTGAGAATGTCATGTGAGATTTGCAAAAATTTGCCCCAATTTTGGTGGTAAATGGATTTATGAAATTTGGGGCGAATCAAAATCATGCAAGGCCCAACAAGGGATGCCCCAGTCTTTGTATGAGCTTTGAATGCTCAGATGAAAAAAATTGAGATTTAACCAAGTTGCTCAATACTCTGAATGGGCCGAAGCATATGAAAGACACGCCTTGGTTTTGGGTATGAGTCAATTAAGTGAGGTTCAAAAAGAAGTTTCCCCCCACTCTGGGTTTACGAATGATACGATGGACTCAAAATCATACAAAGCCCTAAAGTGTCTGCCCCTGTTTTGAGGGTGGATCCATGAGTTTCAGTGCAGACAAATCTGAGAGGCCCAACAAGGGATGCCTCGGTCTTGGTACGAACTTTGAATATACCGATGAAACAAATGTGAGACTAACAAAGTTGACCAAATTCTGAATGGGCCGGGCCGAAACATATGAAACTCACATAGTTGCCCTGGTTTTGAAGAACTGGCGAAAAGGTTATGTAAAGCTTACAAAGTTGCCCCAAGTTTGGGACTCAGGGGAAGAGTTTGAATGAGATTTGAATGTGTTCAGGAATTTGTGATGGATATGGAAAGGATTGGCTTGAAAAGATTGCCCCAAATGGTTTGATTTTCCTTTGTAAAAAACTTAATCAAAAGGGAGTTCCCTTCATCAGAGGACAATTATTTTTTCATTATCATTTTTTTTACAACTGCATTGTTAATCATTTTTGTCTTGTCTGAAAATTAAGCTTTATGAAAATTTAAGCAACCATTATTCAATCCGTGTGGACTTTTATTGGGCTTGTAATGTGGCTTGGGCTGAAGGGTATTGAGAAAAGAATGTAAAGGCTCAAATAAATTTTTGTGGATATTTGAAACAAGAGTTACCATCTGCACCTTTATCAACTGCTTGTCAAATCTGTTTTGACCATTTTGTCCTTTCTCAAATTTCATTCTTTGCTTGCCATCACTTTGTGATTCTTTGTATTTTTGCTTCACTTTTGAGGAATTATCTTCAGTTGATCACTAAGTGTGTTCTTCCTGCAATTTGAGTCGACTTCTACCGTGATGGTAACCCTTGTTTGGGTAAAATTTTGGAAAGAAATTTCTCATTGGCTCAAATTTGGTATCAAATGATATATTTTTGTTTTTTTTTTTGGATGAAGAAAGATGGCCACACATCATTTCAAATTTTGGTTGTTTCATTTTCAAAAGATTAATTAGGAGAAGATTAAATGATCTCAACAAGAGTCATTTTTCATTCTTTTTTTTTTGTCATAACGGATTCCAGGATCTCCCAAATGAAAGTCAGTGGAGGTAATGGAAAATCTGCCCCAGTATAAAACTTGGTGTTTATTATCTGGGCTCAAGAACATGATTGGGCCAATCTCTTGGTATAGCGAGGGCTGAAGGATGATGTTTTCAAGCAATGCACGCACAGATATCTCTTAAGAATATGTGACCTGATCATTTGACTACAGGAGATTATGACATCCATTTTTTTTGAAATCTCATAAAATGGATAATTTGCATCGAAAACAAAATGACTCAACTTTTGCGTATTTTTTTTTTGGTTTTATGCATGAAGAAAAGTAATATGAAATGAAAATGATGATACTAGTTGAAAAACAGATTTTTTGTTGTTTTTTTTTTGTTTTTTTTTTTTGAAAAATTGGGCTTTGCAGACCAGCCTAGAAAATTAAGCTTTGCAAGCCATTATGAAAAATGAACTTTCTGGGCTAATATGGAAAATGAGCTTGGGAGCCAGTGCAGAAACTCGGCTTGGTGAGCAATGCAAAAAATTGATATGAGAAAACTTGATTTTAGAAAAACATTTGAAAAATAAAAATGTTTTTTTTTTCAATCATTTTTTATTTATTTATACAATGTGAAAAATATTAAGCATATTAGAAAAATGTTTTTGTGTTTTTTATCTTTTAGAAATAGAAATTAATGAGAAATATGCATGTAATGGGCCGAGTTGGGCCAAAAACGTTTGAACATCTTCAAAAAACATATTTCGATTTGATTATTTTTTTGGTGTGTTACCTTCCGACACGGGAAAATCCAGATCGGATCGAACCTGAGGAGAAGTAACAAAAGGAAGTTGGACTTACCAGGCACATGGACCCAATGGATCAGATGACCTGAGCCGTGAAAGCTTGACACAAGAAAATGACAAAGAAAACATTTTTTTTTTCATTTTTCATAGTTTATGGAACAAGCTAAAAGAAATTCATTTTTTTCTTGTTATGAGAGGATTTCACAAAATTGGACTAAAAAAAAATTTGCAACACTATTAGACTCAATGGGTCCAATACTATTCTTTTTACAACCATGACAAAACCTTCAGACAAGAGTCTGAACTCTTCTATTTTTATTTCTTTTTGCACAAATACTTGTTCACACAAATGGAAAGGGAAATTATGAATTGAAAACACAAAATCTACAAAAACCTGTATTTTTTTTATTTTTCAGAAATTCAAATGCACTGGTTCAAGAGAAACCACATATGACAACGGGGCCTAATGGGCTCAAAAACTGTTCATCTTTCATTCTCAGATTTTTTTTTAAAAAAAAAAAAAACCACAAATTCAAAGAAAATCACACTTGACAACTTGAAGGATTGTACTCTAACGACATTGTTGAAAATTTGCACTTTGATACTTTTTTGAGATTTTTGGAAAACTAGGTCAAGTTTGGACCTGAAGAAAAATGAATGTAGAGTGAGCTTAATGGGCCGGACAAACCCAATACCAAAGCGACTCAAGGAACTGAAATTGATTTTTACATTTTTTGTTTTAAATGAAATATGACATATGTGAAAATTATGCAAGGGACATATTTTTTTGTATATTTTTTGAGAAAACAAGCTAAAGAAAAACAAATATTCAAAATGGGCCCAAATGGGTTCGACAACTGCTCTTGCACTAAAATGTTTTTTTTTTTTGAAAATGAACTTGACTCCTTTTTTGACATGTTTTACAACAACCTATTATGCAAACGCAAAATGTGAAAACAACATATTTTTGACACTTTTCAAAAGAAGTAAACTCAAGAAAAATGAAAAAAACACAAAGGCATTGGGCCTAATGGGCTCGAGCACTGTTCTTTTTTCAAAATATTTTCAACTACAAACTCAAGGAAAATCACACAGGACAATTTGAACAAAAGTACTAAACAGAAAGTGTTCAAAATTATCATTTTGATATTTTTTATTTTTTGAGGTTTTGATTGACTTTTATTTTACAGGACTACAAAAAAAGGGTCAAACTTTGACCTGAAGAAAATCGAACCAAATGCAAGGCAGTCTCAGCTTAACGGGCCAGACATACCCAAATGTGAGTGCCACACAAGGAATTGAAAATATTTTATTTTTATTATTTATTTTTTTGTTTTAAACTGAAGTCTGACATTATGTGAAGATTATGAAACATGATGAGGGAAACATTTATTTTATTTTATTTATTTATTTGAGAAAACAAAACAAAGGAAAACAATACACTGAAAATGGGCCGAGACAGGCTCAATGACAACTATTCCTACTATCACACTGAAAAAAATGAAATCTAACTTGATTTTTTTTTTTTGACAAATCTGAGAATGATACATTATTCAACAGCAAAAATGTGAAAACAAAATATTTGACATATTTTCAAAAGAAGTAGACTCGAGAGAAAACCACAAAGGCCATTGGGCCTAATGGGCTCGAGCACAGTTCCCTTTTTTCAATATTTTTTGTTTTTAGATTTATTCAAATGTAGAAGAAGAAGGAATAAAATCAAACAAAATGGTGTGATGTGAAATTATAAACATGCCAAAATAATTCTTCACTCAAATTTATACTTCAGAAGAATTGGGTTCAAAGAAGGCTAACCTGACACTGAGGCCCAATGAACCTGAAAAATGTCCTTTATCCTGCAGATGAAAAAGAATTTTGAACACTTCAAATTTTACATCACTCCACTTATTATTTTTGAAGATTTTCTTATTTATCATATTTTTTATATTTTGTTTTATTATTTTTGGTAAAATCGGATCATCTAAGAAGTCTTGTATTGGGCCGGATTGACCCAACAAAACCCTACCCGTTTTCATTTTTCAATTTTTTTTTTTTTTGAAATTTGAAATCAGAAAGACCGGGACCGACACCAGACGGTTGCAGTGACCGGAACTGTAGCCACAGTGGATTTGTTTGGCTATAAGTCGAGAGCTCCTCCGCGTTGGGCGACATTTCATTCTGCTCTCCCTCTCTCTCGTTCTCCCTTTCTCTCTCTATCTTCCTCCTTCTCTCTCCCTCTTAAGCGTCTCTGGACTTCTGTGAGGAACCTCTGCCCAGTGTGCCTTCGGAGCGTCTAAGATCAGCGAGGAGCCTCTGCAAGCCCTACTGCTTCCGGGTAAGTCCTCTTTCCTCTAGATCTTCCATTCTTTCCTTTAAGCTTTCTGTTTTTGCTTTTCCTTTTACTCTTTAGCTTTCTGTTTTTTCATTTAAGCTTTCTCTTCCCTTTCCTTTTCTATTATTCCTTTCCTTTATGCTTTACTTTCCGTTTGTTGCTCTTTCTGCTTTCTGATCTTGTTATTCCTTACTGCTTTCCGTTCATCTTTTGTGTTTTTTTTTGTTATGCTTTTTGCGTTATTTACTTTTGCTCCTTTATTTGCTTTCTTGTTCCTCTTTTATTTTTCTCTCTAAAAAAAACTCTAAGAACACACTGTCTTAACAAATATAAGGGGTATATAGGCTGGAAACCAGACGCTAATCTCCCTTCGTTTGAAGGTATGACAGAGACAATCGGGTAGAACAACGCCACGTACCCCATTAAAAACAGAAAACTTAAAAAGAATATTACTCGTATGAACACAAGGACATGGACATGGACAATCTGGACGTAGATCCGTTTAGGAACCTTTGCGAGGACCATGAAACAGATCACAAACTGGACAACGAGACTCGAAAGACCCAATACAAAGAACAAAATTAGCTTAAAAGAAACACAATGGAAGAAAACATTAGACTATGAACATAGTATTTTTGTTATTTATGGTTTGTTTTTTTTTATTTATTATTTATTTAGATAAATTAGGGAAATGGATGAGAAGGAAATGGAAATGGATTGACCGACCTGCCCAAAGTGGCGTCCGACAGAAGACCAAATCAGGATAATGACCAACATTTACAATTACGGAGTCACTCACCCAAGTCGAGCTCAGATTTTTGAGATCACTACTCGAATCAGGGCATTCGGAGAAGCGGGGGAGTACAATGTCCAGTGTTGGTTTAGCAATCATCGGAATAGAGTAAGACGTTGGCAAGCGGAATTGGATCCCACCGGCACCCTCTTTTCTCTACTACCCCTGTACATGTATGGTAAAACCCTAACTTCATCCTTGTCTTTTTAATTTTTTCTCACTCTCCCCTCTTTTGACACAATTGTTTCCTTTTTATTATTATTTTTTATTTTTTTGGAGAAACCGGTTGGGTAGTCATGAAGGCTCCGAAGCTTCTGGATCTGTTCCCTGTTCCGATCATCATTGACGACGACAGAGATGAACGACAACTCTCTCCACCAGCGCCTCCTGCATTCCGCGGATTCCATATCAGACCTCCCTCGACGGAGCTCTCTCTTAGACCACCACAACCAGCTCGAGAGTTTTTCTACCATTGAAATGTTTTTTTTGTTTTGTTTTTGTTGGCCGAGTGTGGCCGGAATTTAATAAGGACTGTAATATGGACACTTTAAAAATTTGTGGTATTTTCTTTACACTTTCATTTTTTGTTTGTTTTTTTCTTGGACTGTAACACTAACGATCGTCCGCGATCGACCCGTGGACATGTTTACCTTTATCATTTTTGTGTGTTTTTTTTTGGTAAGGTAAAGTAACCTTGTGATTTTTTCTGTTAGATCTGAATTTGTGTATCTTTGTTTTTTTTGTTTTATTTTGGCTTTGTATTCAAATTAGTCTCTCTGTTCAATCCTTTTTTATCTGTAAAATTTGCTCACTTGATGAAATAAATTAGCCCTTTATGATTTTTTATTTGACATACTTAGTCTAATATTTCCAATCAATTACTTGTACGAAACCGTGAAAAAAAATCTTAAAAAAAAAATATTTACAAACAAAGAAAATTAACTTCGAAAAAATGAAATCTGAAGTAAAAACTCAAAATTATTTGTAAGAAAAATGAAGAAATGGGCTCCTGATAACACGCTGAAATACATGTTGAAAAACCTTATTTGTGGAAAAACACGTCTTGAGAGAAAACATCAAATTCGAAAAATCTCACACTGCAATTTAAATTTTTTTGCTATTTTTGAAAACAAGAATTTGACGATTCGTAGGAAAGACAAGTGACTTAAATGTTTTTGTTTTTTTTTTTTAATTTGTTCTTTGCTGCTTTCATTCTCCACGACACCCTATTAGGACATGATTTCCAGTAAACCTTGGTAATACTTCGTAATGAAAGTTCACATTAAAAGTCATGGATGGAAACATGATATCAATGAGCATAGCCCTCATAGCAAAACAATTCACAATATGAGCAAAACAACATCAGTTTCGCCTTTTACAATAACCTCTGCTTTCCCAGATAGTCCTAGAGTCTTCTTCATTCGTTCACGGCATTTGTAGAGGCGAACTCACGCCTTGCCACGGCGCTGAATCAATCAAAGATTGCACTTTATACTTTATAGCCTTGAACGCCTCTATTGAATGTCCACATGCTCCTTCATGATAGTCATAGGCGCGGACCATCTGGATATGGTCGAACGTCCACTGATCTCTGGACGAGCGTTCTCTTCTACCTGGACGAGCGTCTACTTTTCTCGTTGACGAAACGTTCTTGGTTGGACGGGCGTCCTCTTCTGCCTGGCTGGACGAGCGTCCTCTGCTTGGCTGGACGATCATCCACTTCTGTTCATTGGATGAACGTCCTCTCGTGCGTGTACACTGGACGAGCGTCCATTTGCTGGCGACCATTTCTGCATGTGCTTGCTTTGGTTCAGCTTTATACTTGTTGGAGACTCTTCCAAGCTTGCTACTAACTCTGAGCTTAGTGCAATTTTTTTTATTTCTTATGCCACCTTCAACCCTCTCAGTGCTTATCATGTGTTCGTAAAATGGTGGTTGTAGAGCATTCAAAAAATATGGTAGTGATCTCCTTGTTGCTAAAAGGCGGTTCTACTTGAGCAGAAATTTCTCTCCATCTTTGGGCATATTCTCTGAATGATTCAAATTCTTTTTTTTTTCTATGTTCTGCAGTTGTATTCTGTCAGGCGTTAGATCTTTATTATATTCGTACTGCCTTAGGAATTCCTCAACCAGATATGAGTAGTTTCTAAGCACAAGTTAGAGCCACGCCAGTTAAACTTTCTTGGAAGAAGTGAATCAAAAGTTTTTCATTGTGGGCATAAGCTGCCATTTTCTGCAATAGACGGTTATATGGTTCCTTGAGCAAGTATTTCCCTGATATTTCTCAAACTTTGGCAACTTGAACTTTGGAAGAACCATCAGATCTGAGACTAAGCAAACTTTGCAACATTTTCAAACTTGGCATTTCATCACCTTCTATGGCTTCATAATTTTTCAGCACCTCAAATTGGTGCCTGACAACCTCAACATTGATGTGATGACATGGTGAGAAGATTTCAACTCAGGTGGCTTTGTCCTCCTCGGCGCTTACAATAATTCTCCTAAAGACCATCCAAACGGTTGCCCCTAACTCGTTTCCTACTTCAATTGTGTCCTCTTCGACCTTTTGTGGGTTTCATACCCCGAGTCTGCCCTTTAGGATAGAGTGTAATTTGAGGAAAGACCAATTAGGAGGGAAAGTTTGTGTCTCTGGAACTTCCTATGGTAGTTGTGGTAAGCATGAATCTCCAGGGCTTCGTAAGGCATTCAGGGCCTCAAGGATTAGGCTCATTTGTCCCTTAAGTTGTTGGACATCGACTTTCATCCCTTCTCTTTGGTTCTCCAAGATTTGTTAACTGGTTCGAGTCCTTTAGGGATGTCGTGGAAAGTTGGCCGTTTTTTTTTTGCAATTTTAAATTTAAGAAAAAATACATATATATATAGATATATATATGTATATGTGAGAAAGATTAATTTTTATTTGAATGGAAAATATTGTATGTTCAAAACGATTTTTTTTTGAAAGAACAACAATTCACATTTTATTTGTATGAAAAATAATGTCAAGAAAATAAAAACAATGATCTACAATGCCCCAAAATATATACACTTTAAATTTTTTTAAAAGATTTTTCATGCCCCAACAATATTTTGAAGAAATTCTAATTTTTTCCTTTTTGAATGATTCCGAAAACAAAATCAATTTTAATCTTTTTTTTTTCATATTTTTTTATTTATCAAAAGAAACATGACACATTTATTGTAAAAATGACAGACAAACTGAAACAAAATAGTCTCCCTTCCGTGCCTTATCAGAGGTTGAATGACTTAAAGTTCTAAGGCCAAAGATATGCACTCACAAGGATGGTTCCCTAATGCTTAAATCAAGGCCACCAGAGCTATGGCTCTTTTCATTGTTTCTTCACAACAGTTAGAGTAATCAACTAGATGCGGAGACACAAATGAAGAGAACAGACTCTAGCTGGGGTTCTCACGATAGCCAAACAGGAAGTACATCCCAGAGTGACACCGTTACACAACCCCTCTATTTCTAAGTTGTGCTCAGACCCGGGTATAGGGCCTCACTCATGATATGCATACAATGTGTGTGTGTGTGAAGGGAGAATGCAATGGTACACCCCAAACCCTCACCTGCAAAACAACCAGAAGATTCCCAGGCAGACATAACATGTTTTCTATCCTAGGGTTCAATATAATCAAAACAAACACACATACAATTATGACAAATATCAAATAAAAGATAAAGAAAAAGGAGAAGAAAAACACAAAGAAAAACCACATTGAATTCGCACATCTAATTAAATGGCCTGACTCTCTGGCATTCCCCAGTGGAGTCGCCATCTGTCGCAACCGGAATCGCGACGGAACGACGATCCGAAAAGAAACGGGTTTGTGAAAAGAGATTTTGGAGTCGCCACCATAGTTTATTCTGGAAAACTACGGAAAAACCATAAAATGATAAGGCATGGTCAATTTGAACCAGATTCTCGGTTCGGGAGTCGGTTACGTGTAGGGAAGGTATTAGCACCCTACAACGCCTGCCCTAGGGCAGTACCTTTAACTAAATGCGCGAATATGGATGTGGTTTTCAAAATGTTTAACTTTCCCCTAAAATAAGACTCTAGAGAAACAAACAATATTTTTTAGTTTTTTTTGGGCCCGACAAGGATTGACTTTGCTCCTACGTATTCTCATTCACAATGAGAAATCAGGGTTACGTAGTTCTTTTAGAAATTGTTTGAGAAATTTGCTTGAAGAAATTGATTTTGGATTTTTGGGGAAATGAACCTGACAAGGACTGGCCTTGCTCCTACGTATCTCCACTTTTGATGGAGAATCAAGGATCACGTAGTTCTGGCTAGAAAGATTGTTTGTTGGCTTGAAAGTGTTGATGTTTTTGGTTTTTTGAAGATTTTATATTTTTTTGGTATTTTTGATGTAATATTTAGATTTTTTGCGTAATGAGCACTAGGCTGATGCGTACGATCGCACGAGCGCTCACACGGCTTTTTCTTTGTTTTTTATTGCTTTGCGTAATGAGTACTAGGCTGATGCGTACGATCGCACGAGCACTCACACGTCTTTTTTGTTTATTTTATATTTTGGGTAACGAGTACTAGGCTGATGCGTACGATCGCACGAGTACTCATACCGCTTTTATTACATTACATGTTTTTTACAGTTTTACATTTTTTTTATTTTTTTTTATTAAGAAAGAGAGGTGAGTTGAGATATCTATGACATAAAAATATGAAAAGACACAAAAAAAATTGTGGTAGAAAACAGGATAAATTCATAGACTAAAAAAATGATCAAAATGCATATATAAATAGAATGAAGAGAAAATGTGTACCTTGTTGAAGATTTGTGTGATGAAATAAAACCTTGCTCGTAATAAGTTGTGAGCAGAGATAGATTAATGGTGGAGAAGATGAATTTATAGTAAAATATGGTATGAAATTTACTATGTTTGAAGGGAATAGGAAACGGTAAAGTGTGAGAGAAAAATTGAGTAGAGTTTTGGGATGAAATGAAGAGATTTTGAGAGAGAATAGATGGATATTATGTAAAAATAATGTGTATTGTTTTCTTTTTTTTTTTAGATTTTTTACGATATTAAAATAAATTTTTCATGCATATTTAAAATAAAGTCTAATAATTACTTAGTTATTTACATAACACAAAATGATATTTAGCTATTTGAAACAAAAATAGTAAAATTGTTTACACAAGTGTTTTTAAGAAAGTCAAAATAAATAGAAAATAAAAATAAACCATATTTGCTAAACGTAAAAAACACACACTAAAACCATTTCTTAATTTTAATCTTATATATTTTAGAAAAAAAAAACAATTGCTTAAAGGAAATAACGTTACTAAAAAAATTCTAAAACCATTTTATAATGCTGCAATTTTATATATTTATTTCTTTTGTATTTTTTTCATTTTTTTTAGGTTGTTGTTTTTTTTATGGTTGTGTCATTTTCTATTAACAAATAAAATTGAAGTTTAAAATAAACAAATCCAATTATTAAAAATAAAATACAAAACACGAGAAATATATTATAATTGTGAGACAAATACTAAAAGAGTGAAGAAAATAAAAATAAAACAAATGAAGCAACCAATACGGAACCAAACAAATACTAAGAGCATAAAAACCAATTAAATAAGGATAGGGGTGTATAGAAAAAAAACCAGGTGTGTCGGAAGACTCCGGTTCTCAGGCCCAACGGACGGTAGGAGTGCAACTGTGAGGTTTAGGGGTGTCGCATAGCAGGTGCTGGTCAGGTCGGAGGCCCTTTTCTTGTTGTTTGCAGGGGTGTAAAGATGCAAAGTGGGGTGTGCGCCTAGGAGAGAAAAGGTTTAAAACCGAATGGGCCAAAGCCTAATGGGGTTCAAAATATGAATAAAAGGGTGTAGGAAAAGAATTTTCTCTTGTTTTTTTGTTTTGGGGTGGAAATGAAAAGGTTTGGTGTGAGAGAGAGAAAAAAGATGGATATTGTGTAAAAAATGTGTGTGTGAAATGAAAGGAATGTAGGTATTTATAGAGTTAAGGATGAAGAAAGTTGATGAATAAAAATAATATAATAAGTTGGTGGAAAATTTAGATGAAATAAAATATAATTAAAAAAAGATGAATAGAAAAAGTTAATGTGGAAAATAAGTGAAAGAAATAATATAAAAAGTTGGTGGAGAAATTAGGTGTGGAAATTAAGTGGAAGAAATAATATAAAAAGTTGGTGGAGAAATTAGGTGAAGAAGAATGGATAATAAAAAATGTTGATGGAGAAGATATAATTAAAAAATGTAAGTGGAATAATTAGAAAAGTTGATATATAAAATTAATATGGAAATGATGTGGAAAAAGTAAATGAAAAAGGTAGATGATGTGGAGGATGAGGTGGATGGTGATGTGGAGAATGGGGTGTGATAAGAAAAGATTGGTGGTGAGGAAGTAAAAAAGTGAGATTATTTTGGGCCAATTGATTAAGTTTTTTTTAAAAGAAAATTTAGGGGTGCAAAAAGTAAAATAAATAATATTTTTCATTTTGTTTTTTTTTTGTATTTTTTTTTTTGAATTATATTTATCCGGACGAAATTGGGTGTTGACACCTAACTTTCTGAAAACTCATTATTTCCTCCTTCTCTCTAACTTCTCTCTAAACTATCAACATTTCCTCCATTGATTCTCATGTTTTCCTTCATCCGATCATTCATCATATTGTGTTTGAAGTTGGCTGGGGGCAAAGGTTCTCTTTTCAATCGGTCAAGTGGTGGTTTGAGTTCGTAGGTCTTTTTACTTTTAAAGAAAGTTTAGTTTTGGGAACATGCAAACTAAGTTTCTGTTTGCATGTGTTTATCTTCGTATTTTTCCTCAAAATCTGATCACATTTCTGGTCCTTTGGGTGGTCTGTTTCCTCAAACAGTGAATATTGGCTTTACGTGTTTGGTGGTGGGCAGATTTTGTACTGTGAGCGGTTTGGTCTGTTAAGAGGTAAGGGAAGCTATTTAATTTAATTGTGTGTGATATGAATTTGTATAGAATGAATTGATTTGATGATTGTATATGATTGTATGAAATGTATGTTTTTGGGTTTTGGGAAATCTTGCATAAATCTGTAGGAGTTCTGCAGAAATTATGCAGAAGAGCTGAGTGTTCGGTCTTGACCTCGGTCATGGTTAGACACTAGAATTTCAATGGAGTTATATTTTATTTGGTTTTATCTGAGTATGACCGCTCGATCTTAGTTGAGTGGTCGGTCCCTTAGTGGTAAATGATTATGTATTAATGGTGAGTCTTATCAGGTTGTGTAATATTTTGTTAAAGATCATTCTTATACTAGAGTTAGACTTTGTATTTATACTAGGCTTAAAATACGTTTTGTTATAATCGGAATAGTAGTTTTGGTACACAATATGGTCATACTATTTTAATGTTTGGTTTCATTAAAAGTGTTAAGTTTGATGAATAGTATGTAGGATTTATCCTAAGTGTTCGGACTAAACTGTAAGTGTTCATCTTAGGTTATAGGGTTCGGTTTCGTGGTAGTATTTTATTTAGTTCTAGTATTCAACCATTTTTCATCCTTACTTAGTATGAAATGTTATTCGGTCTTGTTTTGTGGATAGTAAAATATCGTTCGATCCTGATTTGTGAATAGCGAAATATTGTTCGGTCTTACACCAAGGGTTCAGTTAAATTATAAGTGTTCGGTTTAAGCCTTAGTGTTCAGTTTTGTAAGTTAGTGAATTTTCGTTCGATCATATTCAGGGGTTGTGTTGTTACTGTTCGGTTTTCTTCTATGAATGAATATTTTATATTTAAATAATATTTTCAAAGTACGACTTTGGTTATTTGAGATAATTGTATGATCTAAGGTGTATGGAAAATTTTATTGTTATTCAAATAAGGTATAAGTTTCATGTAATGTGAAAGAGAATTCAAAGGAGGAATGTCTAAGTGAAATGTGTATTGATGTGGTAAAGTATGAATATGGATAGTGAAATTCACAGAGTTCATCGTGATATTATGATGATTATTAATTCTCAAGTAGAGATGGTTAATTCATTGTGTGAGGTCCTAGCCCATAGGTTCTTGGGTGAGTTATAACAAACTGACCTCAGGTGGCAGTTGATGGTTTTTCAGTTACTACACCACCCGAGTGTATGAACAGCCTCAAGCTACGTATTCATACAATCCGGATGGTCAAGTCAGGTGTTCGATTTATGCATGTAATATAGGGCTAAGTTTGTATCTTCATTTGTTTTGGTATGCTATAGTGTTTAGTTTTGTATTATTATACTTGTATGAATTGTATGTATGAATGCTCAATTTAAATTATAGTAGCTTACTCTTATTTCCTGTTTTGTCCATACACTACAAGGAAAATCGCATTTATATACGGCCGAAATCCGTATATAACACCAAAAATCCGTATAAAAAGTGGTGTTATATACGGATTATATACGGTCAAAAATTCGTATATAAAAAGGTCGTAGATAAGATTACATACGGATAATCCGTATGTAAATTATATACGGATATTCCGTATGTAAATTATATACGGATAATCCGTATGTAAATTATATACGGATATTCCGTATATAAATTATATACGGATATTCCGTATCTCATTTATATACGGAATATCCGTATATAATTTATATACGGAATATCTGTATATAACTTATATACGGAATATCCGTATATAAATTAGATACGGAATATCCGTATATAATTTATATACGGAATATCCGTATATATATTATATACGGAATATCCGTATATAAATTATATACGGAATATCCGTATATAAATTATATACGGAATATCCGTATATAACTTATATACGGAATATCTGTATATAACTTATATACGGAATATCCGTATATAATTTACATACAGCTGACTTGAATAGCAGACCTGGTCATCCAACATCCAAAAAGAGACAATTTACAAGACCTGCCCATACCACACAGACAATTCACAAGACCTGGACATTATATCCATCCATTCACAAATTTGATAAATAAATTAAGTCTTTAAAACGTACAAACATGCATTTCACATTAATCATAATAAGAAAGTTTACATAATTGTTAATCATAATAAGTTCAAATAACATGAAAAAAGTCATTGAGAGAATAAGTGTGAGTCATACACATGTCCTACTTCTAAAAACATAACTAGTAATCTCCATAAACAGTATCAGTCATACACATGTCCTACTTCTAAAAACATAACTAGTAATCTCCATAAACAGTGTCATCTTGTGGTTGATCTGTTGGTTGCTGTGGTTGATCTGTTGGTTGCTGTGGTTGTTATGGTTGTTGTGGTTGAACATTAGCTTGTGGCTGATTCTGGGATTGAAGAAATTGTTGTGCAATTGCGGCTGCAGGAGGTGGAAGATACTGCATCATGACACCAATAAAGCCTTGCAATTGAGAGTTCATCTGTCGAAGTTGGTCATCATGGGTTGATACTCGTGTGTGGAGGTTAAGAATGTCCTCTGCAATCGGTTGCTGAGAAGAAGATGCCTGTGTCTGTTGTATGTAACTATCGACACAGTCATCTTGAGAGGAGCTGCTGTGGGGAAAGAAGTCCAGCAGCTGGACAGTGGATATGGCTGGAACAGAGAGCTGGAACAGTAGGAGCTTGGCACATGTGATGGAAGGTTATGGTTGAAGCTAAATGGTGTGAAATCACATGTTTTGTTTATGCAATCAAATTTGATGGTGCGCGACAGCCTCATCAATGATAATCACATCAACATTAACATTTGAATTTATAAGATATAAAAAGATGCTAATAAAAACATAAATATGAACTTAGATGAAAAATTAAAAAAAAAATCAAGTACAGTACATCACTTAAGGCTATATATGCATAAAACAGACACTTCAAAGTTGTTATATACGCAGAAAACTACACCAAGGTCACATATAAGTCTTAGTTACATTGTTGACTGGGACTTCATTACTAAATAGAGTAGATCTTAAGTTCAACATTTGCAGTTTGAAATAAACAAACACATATATAAGAGGGCTAAAATAATTCATATACTGTTAGTATTTAATGTTATGAATACACCTGCACGATGATTCATACAGAAAAGAAAAACTTTCTATATATGCATAGATTCTTCATTCGAGAATAATAATATACACCTTAGAATGTGTGAACTCGTGATACTAAACCACACTGCACATTATTTCATGGAACAACACTAGAATTATATTTTCTTTTTCTTGACTTTTGGAACACCACATTAAGGTTTTTCCTCACTTTGTTCGATGAAAAAAAGTAGGGTCGACCCTACTGTGAAATCTAAATAAAATACTTATTGATCAGTTCATATTACAGGAGTAATCAAATCATCCTTTTGTGGTACTGCACAAGATTATCTTTATCTCTCTCTCCATCCCATGAATATTGTAAATGTCAGTTTTCAGTACAAGCTCATTCTTTGCCCGTTACTGAGGGAACAAGGTTCCTCTATTCATTCCACCAACCTTTGGTTGAGGAGGTTTGAAGAATTGCTTCATTATGTTAAGCTCTAAACAAGTTCATTGAAGATGTCAAACATTGCCAACTACAGTCAATTTTGTCTCTTAATGTCAAGTAATTATATCTGGACAATCACCAATTAGTATAGACAATCACGGACACACCATTTCTCTTTTTTTCTTCTTTCAATCATATTACAACTATAGTCCCTTTCTTCTCTCTAGGGTGTAGGTTCATGCATTATTTCAAGTTTTTAATAAAAATCTCTTTGCTTAGCTCCCATAATCCACCTCAAAAGACTAATACAAAGAGTACAGATATCAAATAAAACCAGACCTATATGCACTATCCACCACTGTCTATTATTGTTTACGACAGCTACATAACAGTATATACAAGCATATGTATCTTATAGATATGCATGAAATTTACTAGCTCACAGATTAAAGTCACTGATCTTGGTTTCAAGAAGGGTGTGGAGTCAGAAGTGGGGAAAAAGAACTTTTATTCAAAAATGTGAAGTAAAGTTTGGCAGCTTATTCCTATATCACAAGATCAAGCACAATCCCCAAAGTGCTTAATTGTGTCCTGTTTTTGTCTAAATTAATAAAGTTGTTGGAAGTTAGATGAATATAGAAAACTGTCTGAAGCAGTGTAATATGACAGTTTAGGTTTGTGGTGTTTGCTTCAAGTCTTGGACCAATGGAGTCGGACAGAGTTTTGATTCATAATACACCTAATGTTTCTATTCAAATGGAAGAACTTGATTTTTATTATAGTTAATATGAAAGTTAACAAGAGTGTACAATTTTCTTTTTTCCCTTTTCAATTTAGCAAATACATACCTCTAAACCTAGTATCTATCATTCAACAACTGGAATAATTTTCAATAGGTTATTAATCTTGCCCAAATTCATTGCCACTTCCAAATGAAATAACCTTCAAATTCCATGGTCAACATTATCCTATTCAGCAACAGAGTTCATGCAGTGACAATAACTGATGTGTAGCATCTAATATGAAATCCAAAGATTAGCCATTCATGTCATATTATAGTACTGACAACATTTATGATTGGACCGATCACACACAACCAAAGCATCCATAGCCAACTTATATTAACTATACATATAAAGAGACAGAGTAGATCAATCATGCAACTTTATTCAAACTTACCTATAACTAAGTTTTATTTACCTATACTACAACATTTATCATTTGATTATCATCCATCAATTGATTTAATGCATTTAAAAGTTACAGGACAACTTCCAATCACACAATATTGCTCACGGCACCATGCTCTCTTCACAGCCAATACATTATTACAATACACATGGATTAAATCTTCGCATGTATCACTTCCATATTTAAAATAGAATATCTTACCACATCTATTTCATGACTCGAGCAACAAAGGTGATGTGCTTAATCTGATTGAGTTATTGATGAATCAATTGCTTAAACTAGATGGTATAATGGTTGAAGGGGATGTCAACTTAAAGACGAAAATTCAGGTCATGCTAGATACTGAGATGCATTTTACTGATTTTTGTTTATTAGTGTATCTCAAATTACATTTGTTTAAGCACTTATAGTTCTAATGTTAGTGAAAAATTAATTTTGAAGGTCAAAAGAGTTCAAAAGTATGTTGAAACTCTGGATTAGATGAAGATTAACAATTCCTTGCTTGGTAGCAATGGACATCATGCACCAGTGCAGCATCAACAAAAGCATTCAATGGCCAAAAACTGGGACCAGATTTACACCAACAACAAAAGCACTCAAATGGACATAATAGATTACCCTTAGCACCAATTCAAGAACAACAACAACAAATACAACCAGGGAACTCAAATGAAAATTTCCTACAACTTTACCATGAAGAACAACATCAACCCTCAAGGAATTCCACCTCAAGAGTTGTAGTTACCACAAATTGGGAATTGTTTGATTTTGCCCCACCATTAATCCCTGTTCAATCCACATCCTCTCCCCCACCACCCCCAATGTCCAATACTTCAGGTCTTCCCAAGTTCAATTGGGAACTCTTGAACTAACTACCATACCATGTGCTCTCACTTGTATGGATGTGATTTGGGTTTGTCTTTCACTTTGAGTGTCATCTGTTTTACGTTATTTTTCTGTTTTTAGATTTGTTTGCAACCCTTTATAATCTGTCACTTATACTTCAAAAATAAAGGGGTTTCTATCACAGTGATCATCATAGAAAAAGTTACATTTCTATAATTTTGGTGTCTAATGAACTCACTTACCGAATAGATGACCCTATTTTTGATGTATAGCTACAATATTATTATAACCACTTGTAAACTATGTTATTGGAAGCAAGCATTATGATTTAACCTTAAGGGCATGTATGTTTCAGTGTCTAAAATCCCATTTAAACAATGGTTTTGCTTTGTTTTCATTACCATTTATTGGCATAGGTTTGGTTGTGTTTCTCGGTGAAGCAGCATTGGACGATTGGTTGATGACACTTTAACAGTTTCTTAGTATCTTAGGTTCTTGTGGGTGCTACAAGTGACAAAAAGACTCATAAAAAAGGGTTTTACTAGTTCAACCAATGATAGTAAGCCAAGTGCAAAAAGTGTTTTGGAAGAGAGAAGATGAAATCATAACTATGGATTATATATCAGCAATGACCCGTGTAATGCTGTGACAGATGAAATTTGCTAAGTTTTTTATTTCACTTTCAGACCTACGCCTACAAGAGTCACTAAAGTTTCATAGAACATCATGTCATATGAGCAATATATACACCAATGCCTAAGGCAGTCACAACACAAACCATAATGTAGTTACACCAATGCCTAATTCATTACTTTTGTTAATCTTTGTTTCAGTGAATTTCAAGTTCAGAGCACACCTCTTTCATTTGGAATGGAAGTGAATTAGGGGTTTTCATTATACATTTGCACACAGTTCATTCACAAGTTGAGAGCACACCTCTTACCTCGTCACAAACCCCCTACTTGTATGGAACGTGCCAAACATCTTTTATCCATAATCCAATATAAGTACAAAGTCATTTCAACTAACATGCACACTAACTACAACAAAATCTATCTAAGGGTAATCTAAAAATCCACTAAGTTGTCTAAAACAGTTTTTAATGTACATCTAACACAACTAAGAAGTACTTGTTTTGGTGAAATTCAAATCAAATTTAAAATGAAAAGCCAAACAATTTAAACTACTACTAAACTAAGTGAGTGAAATCTATCAATTTAAGACACTACACTAATAATGGTCTAAAAACAACTAATTAGCACAGGAAGTGTTGATTCAAGATATACTAAAGTAGTATATATGACCTTTTATCACCTTTCAATAACAGCCAATAAAAACAAATCGCAATCTAAGAAATTCAGACTTACCAAGTGCAGAAGGCAATTGCAGCTGGAGCTTATCTCTTCCACTTCCAACAAACCAACCTAAGGTTTCCAAAATTGCGATTTCAAACCTCCAAACAACAACGACCAAAAATAGGTCAATGTAACAACACCCAGAAAAAAGAAAACTGAAATAAACCTCAAATCTAAGCGATTCAAACTTACAACGAGTAGGAGGCAACTACAACTCGAGCTTCCAGTTCGAAGAAACCAACCTAGGGTTTCCAAAGTCGCGATATCAAACCTCCAAACAGTAATGACCAAAAATAGGTCAATGTAACAATAAAAAGAGAAAATCAAAATACAAATTAACCTCAAAGCTTGGCTTACTCACCGCGTTGGACAGATGAAATCTGAATCCACACAACTCGCGATGGCAAAACACACGACCAAACACTGATGCGAAAGAAAGGAGTCGAAGACAGCGAGGGAGAACAGACAGTGTAGAAGTTCAGTGCAGAAGAGGTGCGAGAATGAAGGTTTGCGAAGAGGGAGAGGTTCGGGAATGAAAGTTCAGGCACAAATTTTTCATTCTTTTTTCGAGAATGTATTTTTTTCGAGAGTGAGAGGGGGGAAATTTTGGACCTTTCAATTAAATTTTTAATTTGTTTTCCAACATCCGTATATAATATCAGCAGGTAAATTTTTGTCAGCTTATTTATGCATATTACATACGGATCAATCCCTATGAAGCATCTGCACAAAAGCACCAACATTACATACGGCACTTATATACGGAAAATCCGTATATAACGATTTCTTCAATTATATACGGATTTATCCGTATATAACAGGTTTATTACATACCGATTTCATCCGTATATAATTATCTGTATATAACTGGCTATTTTCTTGTAGTGATATTATCGTTCGGTTTTCTCTTGCAATGACATCCTTTTTGGGTGTGAGCAGAAGGGGAAGAGTTCACTCTAGAACAGGAACTGGACAGCGAGACTCCTGTTGTTTAGGTCATGATCGATCGGTCATATTAGTGTAGATAGTTTTGTTGGACCGTTTGGTCACTATTTTGTTTTGTAAATATAATTGTTCGGTTATATGAGTATAGTTTGGTAGTAGTATAAGAAGCTTATGTAAAGTTTTAAATTTTGTGATTATTTTGTAATAACTGTAAGTTTAACTTTATTATTTCAGCAACTGTTCTATTATATTGTTAAATGATGACACTTGTATATAGTTTTATACTATATTTTTGGAATGTTACAGCAAATAAATAAATAAATATATATATATATATATATATATAAATATAAACTTTAAAGGTGAAGATGTGGTGGAGAAAATGGAGCATGTTGCGTGAACAAATAATTCTACTTAACCCAACTATAATGATGACGGTTACTTTAGTTAAATTTAATCTCAATTAGTAATTTTTAAATATTAGACTTAGCTTTATTATCTCATATATATTGTTGATACACTAGTTGCAAAAAAAGAAACGCATTTAGGTCGCAATTTCAATGTTGTTGGACTAGAAAAAGACAAAAACAAAGGTATAATGGCATTTTGGTAACCAAATGTGAACTTTATATATATGATTATATTAATAAACGAATACAAAGTTAACTTTTTAAAAGTAGATTTTAATTGTTTTTTATATTATTTAAGTTGCATAGTCAATTAATTTATACGTGATTACTCTTCACTAAAAATTTCTTCACTCTTATATAACGCATTTTCTTATATATTTATTATTGTGTGAAGAAATAACTCAATTTCTTATAAATAATTACTCACGGAATAAGGTTGGTATGTAAATTATTATGTTATTAAAATTTCCATATGATTGTTACTAAGAATCTCACCTTTTTAATTAATGTTTTTTTCATTCACAAGCATAAACCTTTTAAGAAAGAATCTAAATCTAGTCTCCCTTGCACCAACATGTTACAGTAATTTATCATTCATATATATATATATATATATATATATATATATATATATATATATATATATATATATATATATATATATATATATATATATTACTGTATCGTTCTTGTAATATATCATCAATGATATAGAAATCAATACATTGTTGAATATTAGGTAATATAGCATAAAAAATGAATGTTATGATCTAGACTTGTACTCACTCTTACCATACAATATAAATTATTTGTTATATGATATAACAATAATATATTTACAATCTTATTTAAATATGAAACCATATAATAATTTTATTTAACTTATGAATAATCTATTTTTTAAAATAATTTTGTTTACCATTTTAATTCTTTTCCTTTATTGTTTTTTTCACCGTTACACTATTCAAACATTTCCTTGTTTTGAATGATATTACGAATATTTAATGAAGTGATTAATTGGTTGGTTTGAATATGATGTGGTGGCATGTTAATTAGGTATTGACGCATATATGTATGAGTTACGTATGACTCAAATCCCACATCGAGTTTGGTGTCCATTATATCATTTCCACTGATAGAGGAGCCGTAGCATGCACTAACAACAATTAAAAACAATAGTTCATGCATCATTCACATTCTCTTTCTAATACAACACCCCCATTATAAAAACACGCATCTCATGTCTCATTCATTCTTACAAAACTTTTTCATTTCTTCATCAAAACAGGGAAAAAGATGAGAGTGGCTATTTGTTTGGACACCATTTTCATCCCTTTGAGTCTCCTCATCACACTGAGTTACCATGTCTATCTTTGCCACACCATCAAGAACAATCCTTCGCGTACAACTTACGGAATCGACAAGCTCAAAAGAACAACTTGGAGCCTTAACTTAAATCAGGTAAGTATTACAATTTCTTAACATAAATAATATAGTTGGAGTTCAATGTTTATAAGATTTGATTGGCATATATACGCGCAGGGTGATGCGAGCAAAGCTATGTTGACAGTGCAAAGCTTGAGGAACACTCTTATGTCTACAATACTGACAGCTACTATAACCATTCTGATAAACTTGGGTTTGGCAGCTTGGAGCAACAACGGCTACAATGCTAGCCATCTCTTTAGCAGTGGATTTTTCGGTTCTAAGTCAGATAAAACGTTCGTTTTGAAGTATGGATCAACATCAATTTGTTTGGTGATGAGCTTCGTGTTGAGTTCGATGGCGATAGGGTTTCTGATCGATGCGAATTTTCTGATGAATGCGTACGGGGAGTTTTTGTCAGGAGGGTACACACACACCATATTAGAAAGAGGGTTCACCTTAGCTCTTGTGGGAAGTAGGGTGCTCTGTGTTGCTGTTCCTTTGATGCTATGGATGCTGGGTCCAGTTCCAGTACTCATGGCTTCCTTGGTCTTGGTTTTTGTCCTTCATGAGTTGGACTTTGTCTGCAAATTTCCTCACAAACATACCCAATCTATCATTGCAAAATAGCCCTCCTAAAACAATCTCTTTTATCATAATATGAAATTTCTTTTTTATTTATATATTATAATTTATTTTTATGTTATATTTAGTCGACTTAAAATATCCAATCTTATAAAATTATTTCAAGTCACTTTCATAAACAGATTTATATTAAAATATCCAAACAGTGACCAGACTCATCTTTTATTAGCCAATGTGGTTCTTACTTTTCTGTTAATTAAAAAATCACAAGATGACTTCATAAGTCTACGTGGCGATTAAATATATTATGAATTCTCACGTGTTAAAAGAATGATTCGTGTAATTGAAATTCATGTCATATGTTTAAAATTTTCTGATCATTTACTATGAAAAGAAAAAGATAATGTCAACACTTTAGATAAAAAAATTTCTCTCAATCTGGTAGAGTTTATATATATATATATATATATATATATATATATATATATATATATATATATATATATATATATATATATATATATATATATATATATATATATTAAGCGGAGATGAGTGGAAGAAGAAGCACAACTGTAGAAAGTATTTATAAAGTATTTGAAACATTTGAGCACTCCCTTCCATTTTTTTTTATACTGGTTAAGCTCACAACTGGTACATAAATTATTTGAAACATTTAAGTCTTTCTCTCCATTTTTCTTTCAAATAGCAAAAGTTCAAATAACAAAAGATTATAGAGGATATTTTATTTTATTTTCTTTCAAAATAAACAGAAATGTTTTTCTTTTTATGTTTTGTCTGGTTGAATTTGATTATGAATGCGAAGATAGGAAAAAGTTCAAAGAAAAAAAAAAGAAAATATACCTTCTTTAATTTAATGGATGAGAAAGAAATATATGCATAAATAAATTCTATTTTATAAAAAATATTTTTGTGAAATAAACATGATAATTTGAATTCATTTTAGTAATATTCAAAGGCCAATATGTGGAAATTAAGACATTTTTCAAACAATAAATTGAAGATATGTTTGGCACCTATCTATTCCAAGATATTTGTGATTCATGCATTAACTTCATTTTGTTTTCGATAGAATCTTGAAGCAAATATCAACTACTTTTCGCCATTTGGATAAGATATGTTGTAATTATTAATATGAAACTATTCAATTTTTTATTTTTTAAAGATAATTATGCAGAAATCGAATTTAGATATTCTCTCACAAAAGTTTCCATCATTTTCTTAACCATTTAAGTATTTTACGTTTTTTTAATTATTAAAACAAATTATTTAAGTGTGTGTTGAATGCAAGAAATATTTTTCTAACACATACATTACATTTGATATATTTATTAAAGTAATTAAGTTGTGATACAACATCATCTTTAAATTAGAATAAATGTCTGGGTAAAAAATAAATATACAAATAAAAAAAAGGGACCATAATTTGCTATCATTAACATTTTCTTTTACCAATTAAAAAATTGAGTCTAGAAGTTCTAAGATCTAATGTGAGATTAATTTTGCTAATCATTTTTTTTTCACAAAAAAATTTAAAATTATTTTATTTCATAGGACAATAACATTATCAAAATTTATCTTTGGAACACTTAGAAAAAACCCTCAAATTACCGATTAACTTATTTTATTCTATTACTTTTCATTTTTTATGAATCTATTTCATATCAATGATTGTGTCAAAACATATAAAAATATATTAATTTGCATACGCAATAATTCTATTAAAATATTATTAAATTTGATATTTGTAATATCCCAAAAAATACAGTATAAACTATATAATAGAATAATTACATTTAATAATAATTCAGATCAGTCTTACATTAAGAAGAACGTACGGTTATGGCCGAACGGCCTACAGACAGAGTTACAAACTTAAACTGTACAGCGGTACAAAACTGACCGAACGGTTTACAAAATAATATACATTGATCGGTCATACCTAACAAGAGGGGAAGGTGATCAAACGACCACCTCTCTACCAAAAAGTTAAACTAATAATCGAACGTTCTAATGTTCGGTCTTAACTTCAACCTCGACCAAATTTTCTTCTTCCAGCGCATCTTCCAACCGCTCGTCCCCTTCTGCTCACATCCACATGAATGATCATTGCAACGACAAGACGAACGTACAAAACAAGACACGACAGGAAACACAGGGTAAGCTTATGTAATTTAATTCATGCATAAACATACATCTCAAACAATCCAACACACAAGATAAATTTCATCATACATATCATACAAAGCCTAATATTAGACTGACTGTCCGGACTGTATGAAATCTGTGTAGCTACGACGTTCGTGCACCCGGGTGATGTAGTAACTGGGATGCCCTTAATAGCTGCCACTCGAGGTTAGTCCTATCTGTCCAAAGTACCCCTAAGGACTAGGACCTCCTGTCGTTCTCACACATGAACTACCCTCCTCTACGTGAGGACGAGTACTCACGGAACATCAGGATGAACCGCCAGCTTAGCATAACCACATTCATACTTTACAAATTCCAACATTTATTCATGAGTCATTCCTCCCTGGAACGCTCGTTCATAAACCACAACATTTCCATATCCCATTTTTTTTTTCATCTTTCATAAATAAGTATCTCATCCAACCACTTCGTATAACGATTCATACGAATTCTAATTAACGAACGTTCAACCCGAACTTAGAACGAGACCGAACACTTAAAGCGAACACGCGATATCTCAAATTTTGGACTAGATTAAGAACAATGGATTGATATCGGGTTGAGAAAAATAACGAGCACAATAATATATTCCAAGAAACGAATGGAACGAACGTCAATTTCAACGCTGAGCCAATTAGATGAACTGACTTTTAAAAACTCCCTCAGAACATCAAAAAGACCATACCAAGAGCGAGGGCTCTAGAGTGAAAACAATGAATAAGGATATTTCAAGGCATTCAAAACTAATACTTAGAATGATTCACATGAAGAAACCAGACCCTTGTGAATACTTAGTTTTATTGAGTTTAGTATCAAGAAATCCAAATGCTAGTCAAAGACTGAACACTTATAGTGAGCGAACCCTGGAGGGTTTGGAACGAAAGCTGGTATTATAAAATTTAGCTTAAGGAGATAGAACAAGTGTTTGGCGTAAGACCAAACATTTTCTTAGGACGAACATTTGGTATAAGACCAGGGGCTACTAAACTTATAGAAAAGAGGTTTTGATAATTATGCTAATATACTATTGGAGTTGTATTTAAGAATAACTAGAATATACAATTTCATATATATATATATATATATATATATATATATATATATATACACACACACACATACTTAAATTTATATCAGAATATAAAGACAGAACTATGCTTGGCCGAACGCTCAATCACAGTATTTCGAAGTGTAGACGCTCGTCCTCAACTAGGATTCTTCCCAAATGAAATAAATCCACTACTAAACAAGCTTCACTAGAAAACTGAACGGTCAAGGACCGTTCAGTAACGTACGTACACTTTCTTAGGGTAAATTTATACCATAATCATTATCATTCAAACTCATTTCTTAACATATCGTTTCATACCTTTATACACTCATATCATTATCAATTTTCATATTTCATACCATCCAAAAATAGAAATTTCATATATTTCATGCATCATAACATAGCACAATCATTTTTCATATCCAATCAAGTCAACGAACGTTCATACAGCACAATAAACATACAAATTAAATTAAATAAGCTTCCTTTACCTCTGAGCGTGAACGAAAGTCCTAAAGGCAGATTTTGGTTCGTCTGACTACAGATCTTTATACTCTCAACGTTCAACAACTCTTCAAACTAAAACAACATAAAATTAATAATGGCTCAGACCAGATGACTGCATGCAACTAGAACTTGGTTTGCATGTACCAGAAAACGATCAGCTAAAGACAGGAAAACTTACCGGTTTCAGAACTTGAAACTGTTCGGTTCAAAATGAAGCTCTGGACGTCGGGAGTGTTTCTACGGTGCCTGAACGGTGACCGGAGAAAAGAAAGGTGAGTTTTTGGTAGTGAGAAGAAGGGAGAGCTTTTAGAGAGAAGGAGGAGAATTTGAGAAAAATCAGATTTTCGAGAAGAAGATGCATGTTGACGCGATTTTTCAGAAAATTTAGTTTTGTTAAAACTGAATGTCCGCTCCTCTGCTGACACCTGTATTCCACTATCTGATTTCTGTTCTTTGTTGCTTGACACCTGGCATCCGTTCAGAGGAGTTTTGAGTGCGTTTTTAATGAGGTCTAACAATATTCCACCAACAAATTAAAACATTTGTAAAATTAAATTCCTTTTACCGCCAAGCAATAAAACTTTTAACACTATTATTAATTTACGCTTAATAGTAATTTTAATAAAATGTAATTGAAACATACACACATATATATATATATATATATATATTATTAGATAATTAATTCTTTATGCATAATAATAAAATGAAGCAAATATACTTTTATTAATAATATACCTAAATTTATCAGAAAATAATTAAATACCAACCAATTTTAGAGATAAAAAATAGTTAATGATTAATTTACATCCCAATTTATAAACTAAAAATTATTAATATGTAAATAAGTTTTTATTATAAATAAAAAATTATAATTAGTTTGTAAATTAAATTCTAAATTTTATCAAGATTTTAGTCATTAAATAATTAGTGTTTAAACTAGTTTCTAAGTAAAATTAGAAACTAATTAGTGGGTTGTCTGTGCTATACTTCATGTTTGTTTGTTTTAATGTTTATAATTCCTTTTGAAGTTGTAGCCATAAATTTGTGTAGCCTGTATAATTTTCTTGTATTTCTTTAGGGGTAAGTCTTTTGTTATTTATCATGTTATGGTAATGTGTATTGTAATCATGTAATTCTTAGTAAAAAAAAATTTTAGACTATGATACGTGTCAAAATATTCTTATAAGGCCGAAATGATCCTTGTAAAACTATGTTATGTACTAAATATTATGTTACATTCAGTCATTTATATCGGTTCATCTCAGAGGGTTTTCTATCTTCGAAGACAATCTATCACTGAAGTTAACATGGAAAGATGACAACTTGATAATAAATCCACACTTAGTATCGTAATAAATATCTTGAAATAATTTCCTATAGTAATTTTAATTGACTTTTATTTTTGCATGAACATTTGAAAATAAGTTCAAAACCACCCATCCTAATTTTTATTTCGTAATTGTTTAGACCTATTACTTGTTTTAAGCAATATTATTTTATTTATGAACGAGTTATTAAACATGTTAACCTTGTTTTTATAGTATATTAGAAAGTTTACCTTATGGACAATTTTATGTTATTAATTAGTGTTTTAACATCATCTTAATTTTTAATTTATGAAGTCAAACATTTTAGTAATTACGATTATATTGGTGTTTTAATTTTGTTGATCCTAATTTATTACTTTATTTAATATGATTAAACTAAACCTTCTTAATTTATGAACCATGTATTGAAACAAGTAAAATTTGGCTGATAAATTATTTATGTAATCTAACAAAAAAAAGTTCTTATAAATTTTTATAAGAAAATAAAAAATGATAAATTATGAAAGATTTGGTAGTGATTTTATTTTAAAATAATCCAAAGCATCTATAAAATTTCATGTGATAGTTACATTTCGTAGGCAATGTTACAGTCCAGACTATCGTAGTTTTGACACCTTATAACTTTTCATATAATGACTCGACAACATCGCACGCCATGCGTATCCAAAACCAAGTAGGCCAAAGACAAAGACACTTTCTGAAACTTTGCTTCAAGCTTTTATATGCATAAGGGGATTCAATTTTCGACCCTAAATTACTACTCATCAAGGTTATCAAACTCGCGAGTTAACTCGTTAACTCGTCCGAGTTTACGTTTTCAGCCATGGTTGCCGAGTTAACTCGGTACCAAACTCGTTTTTGGACTGAACTCGGTAGAATCGGACATGGACTCGCTGGAATCGTTCAGAATCGCGATTGCACAGCGATTTAGCGAGTTCGAAAAAAGCTGAAACGAAGAAAAGAATGGTCGTTTTGGTTAGGGTTTAAAACCTGATTTTCACTCCACCACTGTTTAGCGTTTCGTCCCTGTCGTCCGCCTGGTTTTCACTCCACCACTGATCTTCGTCCGCTCGTCCGCTCGTCCGCGCTCGTCCGCTCGTCCGCTCGTTTCGTCCCCGTCGTCCGCTCGTGATCGCGCTTGGTCCGGTTGCAGATCGTGGTCGTCGTCGCTCATTCAGTCGCCGTGCGTGGTCGCGTTTCGTCCCCCGCCGTCATCGCCGCCATCCTCGCCGCCTTCCTCGCGTCGCAACTTCTGGTCTGCTCTTCTTCTTCCAGCCGCTGGTGGTGGGTGACGTTTTGTCATTCTAAAATTATAACCCGTGAGTTACGTTTTTCAGTTTTATTAGGAAATGAATTTTTTATTCTTTTAGACTAAATATAGTGGGCACTGCACTGCTATATGGCTTTCGGGTAGTTTCTCATGACTCCCTTGAAAACATTAGAGGGGAGAAATATAGTGGGGGGCACTGCACCACTTTACAACATCATTAGAGGGGAGACGACACTGCACTGCTACACAAGTTTTTATTCCATTTTTAAACTTTTGCACATTTTATTTTTTATATTTGTAGTGAAAAAGCTTACTTCACTATGTCGGGAAACGCATCAAATTCAGGAGATGTTAATCCAAGTGTATCTTCATCAGTTAGTAGAAGTAGAAGTAAAAATGCTCTAGGAAACCGATCTGATATTGGATGGAAATATGGATTTGATGTTAATGGTAATGGAAGAAAAGTGAAATGCAACTATTGCTCAAAGATTGTAAGTGGAGGCATATTTAGATTTAAGCATCATCTTGCTGGAACTAGAGAAGATTCTGAGCCTTGTGCTTCTGTTCCGGATGAAATAAAAAATTTGATGATAAAAGTAGTTGCAGAAGCTAAGAATGCTTCATTAAAGAAAAGAAAGATAAATATCGGTGAAGACGAGGAAGAAAGTGAAAATTTTGAAGGAGGACACAAGGTATTCGGTTTTAAAGGAAAAGAAAAAGTTGCTACTACTAGTAAGGGGGGAGTTTAAGCAACTATAAATCAAATGATGAAAAAAGGATACAAAGAAGAAGTTGATGCTCAAGTTGCTGAATTCTTTTACACCAGTGCCATTCCTTTCAATGTAATTAGAAATCCAGCATTTGCAAAGATGTGTGAAATGATTGGTAAGTATGGAGTTGGATACAAACCACCATCTTATCATGATATTAGAGAGAAGCTCTTGAAACAAGCTGTGAAGAAAACAAATGCAAATCTTGAGGAATATAAGGAGGAGCGGAAGAAAACTGGATGTACAATTATGTCTGATGGTTGGACGGATAGAAAAAGACGTTCTATTTGCAACTTCTTGGTGAATAGTCCTAGAGGGACGGTTTTTCTTTATTCACTTGACACTTCAGACATTTCAAAAACAGCTGATAAAGTTTTCAAAATGTTGGATGATGTTGTCGAGTTTGTTGGAGAAGAAAATGTTGTTCAAGTTGTCACTGATAATGCTGCAAATTTCAAGGCAGCCGGAGAGTTGTTGATGCAAAAGAGGGAAAAATTGTATTGGACTCCATGTGCAGCACATTGCATTGATTTGATATTCGAAGATTTTGAAAAAAATTTGAAGGTCCATGAATTGACCATTAAGAAGGGAAGAAAAATTACAACTTACATTTATGGGAGATCAATGTTGATTTCCTTATTGAAAAAGTTTACTAAAGGTAGAGACCTTATAAGACCGGGTGTGACTAGATTTGCCACGGCTTATTTAACTCTTGCTTGTCTTCATGAATTGAAGGCATCGTTGTTGACCATGTTCAGCTCTGAGGAATGGAAGACAAGCAAGTTTGGAACTTCACAAGAGGGGAGAAAAGTAGCACATGTAGTATTAGATAGCCGATTTTGGAAGAATGTCTCCATATGCTTGAAAGCTGCTGCCCCTCTCATGGTTGTCTTAAGATTAGTGGACTCAGATGTAAAACCTGCAATGGGTTTCATTTATGAAGAGATGGACTGTGCAAAAGAGAAGATTAGGTCTAACTTTAACAATATCAAAAAGAGGTAAATTTTCAAACTTTTACTCATTCAATGTTTAATTACTTATGTGTTAGATTATTTCTGATATAGCATGATTGATGTAGTTATGAAGAGGTTTGGAGAATAATTGATGCTCGATGGGATAATCAACTTCATAGGCCTTTGCATGCAGCTGCCTATTTTCTAAACCCTCATTTCCACTATGAACCTAACTTTAGATCTGATGATGGTGGAGAGGTGAAAGAAGGATTGTATTTTTGCATGAGAAGAATGATACCAGATATGGCAGAAAGAAGAAAAATTAATTTACAAATTGTTGAATTTCATAATGCTAGAGGCCTGTTTGGAATGGAAGATGCAAAAGAGTGTAGGAAAGAGTTAAATCCTGGGGAATGGTGGGACATGTTTGGTGATGGAACTCCAGAGTTGAAGAGATTTGCTATTCGAATTCTAAGCTTGACTTGTAGTTCTTCTGGATGTGAGCGTAATTGGAGTTCATTTGAAATGGTAATTTAAATTATTTTTAATTTATAAATTCCTTTATTATGTTTATATCTTCACTAAAAATATTATCTTTCATTTTAGGTTCATACAAAGAGAAGGAATCGTTTACATCAAAAAAAGATGAATGATTTAGTTTATGTGATGTATAACTCCAAGCTGAAAAGTAGACAGATTCGAAAAACTATAGCTCTTCCATTTGATGACATAGAATCAGATGATGAATGGATAGCTGAAGAGACAGATGATGTTGTTGAGATTGATCAAGTTGAAGGTGAAAATGATAGTGAAAATGTTCACTTAGATGGAGCAACAACAGATCCTGTTTTAGATGCTCTTGATCTTGATAACATAACATTTGAGAACAATGAGGATGCACAAGCACAACATTCATCAGAGGAAGAGTTAGATGATGATGATGATGATGATGGAGATGATGATGCCATTATTAGAGGATTAGAGGATTAGGCATAGAGACTTTGACATTTCAATTTATATTTTACATTATATCTTTATGTTATGAACAATATTTCTATGAACTTATGTATTTCAATTTATATAATTTTGTTATCTTATTTGAATTAGAATGTTATTTATATTTTTTTCATACAAAGTAAACTCTTACGAGTTTACGAGTCGAGTTTACGAGTCGAGTTTACTGGACTCTCACGAGTTTACGTAAACTCTCGAGTTTGACAACCTTGCTACTCATAGCATAAAATAATAATTGTAAAATATTATAAAATTATAAATTGTTAAGCTCAAAAATTGAAAATTGGGACATTAATTCCTTACAACAAATGCACCTTTATGTTTGTTTGGTACTGTATATCGCGATTCAAAAATATGAAAAAAGTGTATATGTTTTGGCTAATTCGAGAGGATTTAATAAACGTAAATTTGTACATTATTTTTACATTGTTTGTTTTGTGCATACATAATGTTAGGGTGCACATAATTAACTAAACTATACTAAATCAAATCATAGTTAACTATATTTTTAAATAAACTAAAAAAACTAAACTACTTAATATAATATTTAATTATACTATTTAAGAGTTCAATTTTGAAAAACTTAACTTATATCAATTAACTACTAACTGGATTTTGTATTCAAAAGTTAAGTCTATATTATTAACTACAGTGATAAATAAAATATATAATGATAAACTCTTGAACCGTAAAATCAAAGAAAATTGAGAAGACGACCGTGTTCCCGTCCATATCTATGTTTCATTAATTTTTGTTTAGATACAAAATAAGGAATATATACAATTTATTAAAAGGTAATGTTTATTTAAAATAATAATATAAAAACTTTAAAATAAAGTATAAAACAAAGTTTACAGTTATCTTACCTGTATTAGTTGACAAAAATACATTGATTAATTAAATTATACATCAAAACATAATTAAATTATCTTAATTTAAATTTTATTTTAATTATATTAATTGATACTTTTTATTTTAATGTTAAAATAAAAATAACTAAGGATCATATTTAAAAACATTAAAAATGTTAAATATTTAAAAATATTAATTTTTATACTGAATTAATATTTTTTAGCCAGAATTTATTTATTTTAAGTTGAGTTAAATTAGTTGAGAATGAAATGGTGCAGTATCTCCAAAACGCGACATTGGATTGATTTGTGTGAACATGAATTTAAATAAATAAAAAATAAGTATTTAAAAATAAATAAAAAAATAAATATTTAAAAATGAGATAAGATTAATACTACACGTAATTAGGTTGGGTTTTCCATGGAGTTATCCATCTAACTTACAATTTTAGAACAAAATGAAAGTAGAAGTGATAGGAACTCACTAAACACAAAAGTAAAAATCCAGTTTTCAGTTAACTCCACTAGAAATATAATAAGTTCAGTTTTTCTAAACTGAACTAGATAATAATATAATTAGTTTTTAGTTAAAATAGATTAGTTTTTCTTAGTATAAAATAGTACAGTTAACTATAATTTAGTATAGTTAAGTTATTTTTGCCCAGCCCTACATAATGTGACTAATGCATGAATGAAGGTCCAGATATTCCTCACACATAGTAAAACTATTAGTGTGTTGATGGGTTAATTAAGATTGCAATTGTTTGAACGCATGTGATGATCAAAACGTGCCCTTAAAACCATAGATTCAATCATTGAGACTTGAAAGGTGCATGAGAATCGATTCTCATCACTTATAATCGATTCTCGCATCTTTTCTACATGTATTTAGAAAATTTTGAAGAAGATTCTATTATCTTCTCATGTTGCTAAGAATCGATTTTGTGTCTAATTGCATCACTTATAACGCATAATCTTGATGAGGTGTTAGAGGTTCTTGATAATATCAAGGTCAAACATGATAGTGTTATAGATGTTCAAAGTGATTCTCTGGGAGGAGTTTGTACAACAACACTAACAATCTAGGAGAACTCGTCGATCGATCATAGAAGAACAATAGTGAGAGCTTCTGTGCATTGTGGAAGTCCATGAAGTCGTAATTGTGTGTAGGCAAATGCATAATGAAAGAGAAAAGAATGAACCTAGAGAAGTGAACAAGAAGAAAGCAGAGAAAGAAAATAGTAGAACCCTCTTTCGTATTATTTGAATCAATGTAATTGTACAATACAAAGAAGGTTTATATAAGGAAAAGGAAGAAACATAAAGTAAAAGAGAAAGGGGAAAAAGTAAACAAAAAAGAAACTGTGGTGCGGAACAGAGCCATTAATGAGAAGCGGTGGCGGTGCTTTTAATGATAATTTTCTAACAGTCCCCCTCAAGCTTGGCGTAGATGTTTAGAGTGCCAAGCTTGGAATTGATGGTATGGAAGATGGAAGGAGAAAGGGCCTTCATTAAGATATCAACAAGTTGTAAAGTGGTATGGATGGGGAGAAGCTTAATAGTGCCTTGCTTTGCGAATAAGGTGACAATCTATCTCGATGTGTTTGGTTCTTTCGTGGAAGACCTGATTAGTAGCAATTTTATTTCAGAGAGGTTATTGTAGAAGATGGTGGCAAGTTGAGAGAAAGGAAGGCGAAGATCAGTTAGAAGATTGGTGAGCCATTGAACTTCACAAGTAATTTGAGCAAGAGCACGATAAGCGTCAGAAGAGCTACATGAGACAGTTGATTGCTTCTTGGATTTCCATGATATTGGGGAATCGCCCAGGTAAACAATGTATCCTATGGTGGATTTGTGGGAGTCAAGGCAGCCAGCCCAATCTGAATCACTATAAGCTTTCAAAGTGAGAGTGTTAGTAGCTTTTAAAAAAATACCCTAACCTGGTGTTTGTTTGATGTAGTGTAGGATTCTGAAACCAACTTGATGATGCAGCTTAGTTGGGGAAGCAATGTGTTGGCTCAAACGGTGGACCACATATGTGATATCGGGATGAGTGTTGGTGAGGTAGATAAGTCTCCCTATTAATCTACTGAAGGCAGCAGGATCATTAATAGGTTCACCTTGAGAGGAAACTTTGGTAGAGAAGTTCATTGGTGTTATGACAGGAGCAATATCAAGCATCCCTGTTTCGTTGAGAAGATCCAAAGCATACTTGCGCTGGAAGAGATATATACCTTCACTACTTTGTGCCAGCTCAAAACCCAAAAAGTAAGACAAGTTACCAAGATTTTTAATTTTAAAACGATCATTAAGCATATTGGTAATGTGATCAATGTCATTGATGTCATTTCTTGTTAATATTATATCATCTATGTAGACAAGCATGATAGTAATGTTATCACCATTGTGTTTAATAAAAAGAGAATGATCACCCGATGTTTGTGTAAACTCTTGAGAGAGAAGAAGAGAAGATAATTTATCATACCATTGACGACTAGCTTGTTTCAAACCGTAGAGGGATTTGTGTAGGAGGCAAGCTTGGTTAGGACCTGTTGCAATGACTTCTGGTGGTAATTGCATGTAGACTTCTTCATGCAAGTGTCCATGTAAGAAGAAATTATTGACATCTAATTGCTTTAGATGTCAGTTTTGTGCAGAGGCAAGAGACAAGATAAGGCACACACTAGTGAGTTTTACCACAGGGGAGAAAGTGTCAAAGTAGTCGATGCCCTTCATTTGAGTGTACCCTTTTGCAACGAGACGAGCCTTGAATCAATCTATTGTGCCATCGGTGTTGCGTTTGGTCTTGTAAACCCATTTGCATCCTACAGCCTTTTTATTTGAGGGAAGAGTAGTGATTGTCCACGTATGATTTTGTTTCAATGCAAGATTTCTTCCTACATGGCAAATTGCAAATGTTGTCAGACCCCATTAAAACGCACCCAAAACCCCAAGTAGTAGGATCCATGTGCCAAGAAGAGAGTGAGTGTCTCAGTTAGTGGAAAATAGGTGGTTGCAGGAGAGTGGCCGTTCATTTTGGGTGACGACAGTATTTAAGGCCAAATTTCAAATAATGTGTCACTTCTCTACATGCTTTTCTTCTTCTCCAAACTGCTGAAACTCTTTTCCCTTCCTTCTCTCTAAAATCTCCTCCTTCTCTCTAAGAAAATCTCACCATTTCTTCTTTCGATCACCTCTCAAGAACCATTGGAACACTCCCGGCGTCAAGAGCTTCTGTTTAAACCGATCGATTTGTAATTCTGAGCTGGTGAGTTTCCTTCTCTTTAAGCACGTTCGTTTAGACTCGCATGCAACCCTCTATTTCTGGTCGTCTGAGTGGGCAGTATTATTCTGAGCGTTTCTCTGGTTTTCTGTGTGGTTTAGTATTCGTAAAACGTGGTCGTCGGACGTTAAGTCTTTGGTAGTAGGGAGCTCTAATTTTGCATAGTTGAACGTTCGGTCACGCTTAGAGGTAAGGGAAGCTTATATAATTTGATTAAATGCTTGTTTGAACATTGGCATGTTTGCATGATACGTTGTTTGATTATTTGATGAGTATGAGATATGTGTGTAATGCTTGTTTGGACGTGTGGATGGATGAATGATGCTTGTGGAGAATTGAGTTGAGATAGGGATTGATCGTCAACTGTAATATTCTGAGTAAAGGTGGTAATCTGGTCGAGCATTTGTTTATATTAGGTTCTCTTATACAAGGAATTTCGTTAATAACGATCGTGATAGAATAATAGATATGCATGAGTGAGTGTTCGGCTTAAGTGTAGTTCTTCTTTATACTTCCTAAACAGTTTAGTAAATGTGTTATATATATTACTTATGGTCGTAGACGTTATCATTCTTTTTCATTCAGAATAAGTGGTGGCTCAATTGTGTGTGTGTGTGTGTGTGTGTGTATATATATATATATATATATATATATATATATATATATATATATAGTCATTCGTTTTATGTAAGTTTATTAGTGATCGGTCGTGGACCAAGCGTTCAGTCTCAGTAGCGCTCGTTCCTGATAATCACTTGGTCTTGGACCAGAGCTCATCCAATAGTGTTCGGTTTCTATAGGGCTCGGTCTTAAACCAAGCGTTGGGTCTTGTTTTCTATAATATATTATTACTGTGCTTAGAATCAGAGTCTTCATTCAAACTAGATAGCGTTTGTTACTTCATAGTTTCTCATCAGTATTAGTATTTAGTGTAAATCAGTGTTGGTCTTTAAAAGGTGTTCGGCCTAGAGTCTTAGTACTCGGCCTAGGCTTCGTGGCGTCCGATTTTAACTCTTAGGAGTCTATTTATTGAAGTAGATGAGTAGCGTTATACCAGTCGTACTTGGGCTATGATAAGAACGTATGATCTTATTTCATTTGAATATGTGGATGATAAAGTATGAGAGAATTTGAAATGTGATGTGTATGAAATAGTTTTATTATGAACGAGTATTCCAGGGAGGAATATCTCAGAAAGTGGTTATTGATTGGTAAAGTGTGAATGTGGGCAAAGCTTAGCAGGTGTTCGTCAAGATATTCCATGATTACTCGTTCTCATGTAGAGAGGAGTAAGTAACGTGTGGGAATGGCAGGAGGTCCTAGTCCATAAGGTTAACTTGGACGGAACGAATCAACCTCAGGTGGTAGCTGTTGAAGGTATCCCAATTACTACATTACCCGGGTGCGCGAACGTTGTAGCTACACATGATTCATACAGTCCGGACAGTCAGAGTCATGTGGTCGTTATTTGCATGCATGGATGTATGAATTATGATGTGCTCGTTGTTGGTTTTGTTATGAATGTTGTATGTTGTGATTGAATAAATTAAATTACATAAGCTTACCCTGTTTATCATTTTTGTCTATGTTGTATGTCCTGTCGTTGTCCTGTTGCAATGATCATCCGTGTGGGTGTGAGCAGAAGGAGAAGAGATGTTGGAAGAAGTATTGGAAGACACAACGAAAGTGAAGGTCAAACCTTGAGAGCGTTCGGTCTGGTGTTGGCTTTATCTTTTGTAAAGACCGTGCGGTATTAGTATATTTTGGTAAACGTTCGGTCTAGTAGTAGCTAGCGTTAGTTTTTAAACTCCCTGTTATTATGTAAGGTCGTTCGGCCATAATCGTATCTCGTTTGGTGTAGAACCAAGCTGTAGTATTATTAATATGTGATGATTCTCGTATATGGTTTTATACTGTATTTTTGGGATGTTACAAATGTTGGTTTTATATTGCTTCTTTGTGGTCTTGTGGATCAACAACGTTGTCTAGAGAAGAAATAAAAGTTCTATATGTAGTAGATATTCTATCAAATGTTAGAACATGTTCAATAGGATATTTAGTGTTAATGTTGCTATAGGAAGAGATTTGAAAGTCTTTTAAATATGCATGGGTTTTTCGTACTCTAGTGGACTGCCTTGAGTGTCATTCTCTATATTGCTTTCATCATTGTTTTCAAAATCAGAGGAATTGTTAGAAGTAAGAATTTCATAAAGTGATCATGATCATAAGATATTTGATTATTACTCAAATGTAAAGGAATATGCAGATTATCAGTAGTGGTAGAGTTTTTGTCAGGAAAATCAGTTTCATAGAAAATAACATTTCTAGATATTTTAATATCATGTTAGTTTTGAATTGGTTTTGAATTGGTTTCTAACATATGAAATGAAATGAATGAGATGTTGACGGGTTTCAGATTTATTTTTCATCAAATGTACCCAAGTGTATCGAGTATGCTCATCAATAATGGTTAGAAAATATCTACGAGAGTGTAAAGAAGCAATAGCAAGGTCCTCAAATATCAACATGTATAACATCAAAAGGATGTAAAGCATAAGAAGTGTTGGGAGGAAAAGGGAGGCATTTTTGTTTAACAACATAAAGGCATTTCAATTATCAGTTCTAGAGTTATCTCAATTCTGGTTTCTTGATTTCTGGTCATGAAGCTTTTTCCTTTGTGAAGTTTGTGACCAGGAGGAAAGCCATGTTTTTTTGTAGCAAACCTCAATGGTGTGGCCAACTTTACCACAGTGAGAGCAAGCCTTCTGATTGGTATAATTCTTGTTGGTAGGGAAACAATTTTTCTTGAAACAAATAGATTCAGTATGCCCTTTTTTTACCATAATATGAAAGAGAAACAGGATTAACAATAGCCACACTTTTTGTTTCTAAAGCATTAAGAAAGTTGTTATTCATAACTTGTCTTTCTTGTTGCACAACGTATGAGAAAATTTTGGAAATAAAGGGCATGAGATTCATTAGAAGGACATGGGATTGAATGTTACCTGTCGCAACCAAAATCGCGACGGGACGACGATCCAAAAAGAAAAGGGTTTTGAAAAGAGATTTGGGAGTCGCCACCATAGTTTATTTTGGAAAACTACGGGAAAACCATAAAATGATAAGACACAGTCCGCGAAAACCAGATTCTGGGTTCGGGAGTCGGTTACGTGTAGGGAAAGTATTAGCACCCTACAACGCCTACCCTAAGGCAGTACCTTTAACTAAATACGCGAATTTGATGTGGTTTTCAAAAATGTTTAACTATCCCATAAAACAAAATTATAAATAAAAAATATATTTTTAGTTTTTTTGGGCCCGACAAGGATTGACCTTGCTCCTACGTATTCTCATTCAGAATGAGAAATCAGGGTTACGTAGTTCTTTTAGAAACTGTGTTGAAAATTTTTTATTAAGAAATTGTTTGAGAATTTGGTTTGGAAATTGTTTGAAAAATTGTTCTGAAATGATTTTTGATTTTTTTGGGAAGTGAACCTGACAAGGACTAGCCTTGCTCCTACGTATCTCCACTCTTGATGGAGAATCAAGGATCACGTAGTTCTGGCTAGGAAGATTGTTTGTTGTTTAAAATTGTCGATGTTTTTTGGGTTTTTTGAAGATTTTATACCTTTTTTGTATTTTGTTTAAGAAAGAGAAAAGGTTGTTAGCACAAGGACGATGCGTGCGATCACACATGTGCCTAAACCTTTAAAACATATTTTTGTGATTTTAACTAAGAAAAAGAAAAGGTTTTCAACACAAGGACGATGTGTGCGATCACACATGTGCCTAAACCTTTAAAACATATTTTGTAATTTTAATTAAGAGAGGGAAAAGATTTTTAGCACAAGGACGATGCGTGCGATCACACATGTGCCTAAACCTTCGAAACATATTTTTGTGATTTTAATTAAGAAAGAGAAAAGTTTTTAGCACAAGGACGATGCGTGCGATCACACATGTGCCTAAACCTTTAAAACATATTTTTTGTAATTTTAATTAAGAAAGAGAAAGGGTTTCCAGCACAAGGACGATGCGAGCGATCACACATGTGCTAATACCGTTATTTACTTATTTAGGAAATTTGAGGGTATTAAGTGCTAGGCTGATGCGGACGATCGCACGAGCACTCATACCATTATTTAAATTTTTTAGGATTGAGAATATTAAATACTAGGCTGATGCGGACGATCGCACGAGTACTCATATCATTATTTGATTTTTATATTTTATTATTATTTTTTTTTTACTTTATATTTTTTACTTTTACTTTTTTTTATCTTTCATTTTTTTGTAATTTTATAGTACCAAAATAATATTTTCATAAGCGTTTAAAATAGAACAAAATTTGTGAAAACGGTAACTATACAATAAGTTTTAATGTAAAATAAAAAGTTATATTTATCTAAGTATTTAAAATGAAACAATATAACATAAAGAAAAATAACGTATATAACATAATAATAGAAAAGAAACTATATTTAGTTTTTTTTTAAACTTTTATAATTATATTTTTTTTTTGTGATTTATATAGAAAATAAAATTAACAGCGTAATAACAATAAAACAATTAGTACACTAAAGGAACAATAAAACAGGTGCAGTAAGAATGTATATGTAATGATCAATATATAAGAGATAAAATAAAGACAAGTAAACATAAGTAAAACACAACACATAGGGACGCAGACGTGGGGCTAAAATTATGAAGCACGCAAAGATAATAATAAAATAAAACATTATAATTAAGAAAATAAAAATATGATTGCAGATACTAAAATCCAATAAGCAAAGGGTGCAGAGGTAAACCAGGGGTGTCTCACGCAAGTTTTGGTCCAGGCCCAAACTTTTTCAGATCAGAGTAGGGTTTCTTCTTCGTCTATTCAGAAACGAAACAGGAAAGCTGGGAGTTGCTTCTTCATCATCCGTGGCAGCCATCAGCCCTCGACGAGACCAGCCCGCCGTGCGTCCCCGTGGCCGGCCGAGAAAGTCGCCGGCGTCTTCACCTATGCTGGAAGCAAAACCGCACACCGCACCGTTTCTCCACCACCACCGTGTCCACCACCCACAACCCCATATCCAGGACCGGCACCTTCACCTCCTCTAGCTCCACTTCCATCACCGTCACCACTCCCATTTGCTCCATCTCCGCCAAACCGGCCACCGCGCCACCGAACCAGCCACCGCGAGTCGCGCCAAGCTTTCTCCTCTCCTCCGACGTGACTGAAGCGTTACCGGAAACAACCAAACTCACCGTGCTTCTCACTGTTCCTTTTTTTTTACTGTTGAATTATTTGTGATTCTGTTGGATGAAGGTTGCAATTAGGTGAAGATGGAATCAAGGTCCGTCTGTGGTTTGAAGAATACGTTGTCAAAAATGAAGGATGAATCGTGATGGCTAGTGCGAGTATGATGGTCTCTGTTTTTGGTGGTTTTTGATGGTTACTAGTGAATGCAGGTGGGTAGTGTGAGAAGTGTATGATAGATGATGAAGGCGTTGAGTTGGGGTGGTTAAGGATGAAGATGATGAAGTTCAAAATGAAGAAGAAAAGGGGGAGGGAATCTAGGAGATTGGAGTTAGGCCGTGGGGTTGGAGATAAATGAAGAGTTTTATGAAGATGATGATTGTTGGAGGTGATGGAGAATGGTCGGATGAAGATGGGGATGATGAGTAGAGAGGGGTCAGTGCCATGAAGGGATGAAGATTGATGGGCAGTTTGGAGGTTAGGCCGTGGCATTCATTGTTGGAGATTGGTCAGAGGTGTTGAAGATCAAGTGTTGGAGGGGGATAAGGTGTTGGAGGTAATGGAGTTGGGAGTCAAAAAAGAAAAAGTGGTTGGGGTGGTTACGGATGAGAGAAGCAGAGGATGGTGCTGCTTTTGCCCGCCGGAGGACGATTTCTCTCTCGTGAGGTCTCCTCTCCTCCCTGAAGTCTACTCTGATCCACCCTCTCGTTCTTCTCCCTTCGAATGAGGTTCACCCTTTCCCAGGTTCACCACCACGAATCGTGACACCACGAATCGTGACTCCTCGCCAGTAAATCCAAGTTCCAAGTTTTTGTGAGAGAAGAATGAGTGGGTGTTCTGTGTGTTTATCTCCCCCCTTTTCTGTACGAGAGGGAGGCTTTTTGTTCTTGTGGTTGGGCATGATGGAGGAATCCGTTCTTAGCCTCTGAACCAGAATCATTTTGAATCTCTTTTTTCCCTTTCACAGGCTAAAGTCATCTGTAACACTCTACCATCCAGCCATCCATCCCACGGCCAGAGAAGTTCTTTTCATTCTTTGGTAATCCAGCTAGAGGTAGAGTTGGTCTGTGCCAGGATTTGCATCCCAAAAAAGGGAGATAACGCAGAAAAAAACAGTGAAGCAGTGATTTGAGAAAGCTGACTTTGCCTAACCCGTGTTCCATTTTTTTTGCTTTTTTTTTCTATACGTTGGACAAGTTAATTAAAGTAAAGAAAGATTAACATGACAGAATAAAATAACACCAAATAACAAAATAAAAATAAAATACAAAAGAATAAAAATCTAAAAGATAAAATAAAATAAATCAAAATAACAAAATAAAGCGACGTGAAATAAAATTAGAATAAAAATAACATAAAATCAAATAAAATAAACAAGATCAAATAAATTTAAATATTATTTATTTAATTAGTTATCCAGACGAAATTGGGTGTTGACATTACCATACTCCTCATTTAACCCTCGAAGAAACTGCAAAACACGATCCTCATGCTTTCTTTGGGCAATAATCATAGTCATTGTGCAAGAACATGTATTTCACACAAGCAAACCGTTTTAGGACGAAAATTCTCAAGTTCATCCCATATGATACGAAGCTTGGTGAAGAATTCTGTGACAGTTCTATCTCCTTGACGCAAGCAAGTTGCTTCATTTTGCAATGCAGAGATGCATAGAAGATCTCCTTGAAAAAAATGGATTTGAGATCATCCCATATGGCTTGAGCATTGTCCATCCAAAGAATGGTGTGTCGTATGTCAGGTGAAACAGAGTGGACAATCCATGAGACCACCACATTGTTGCACCTCTTCCAAGCATTATGGGTGTCGTCCTCCTTGTGCGGTTCATTAGCAGTCTCATCAACAAACTGGACCTTTTTTTTGGAACTTAAGGCAGTAAACATGGATTTGCTCTAAGCATGGTAATTATTTGATTCAAGGAGTGGAGACACAAGAGAAACGACTGGACTTTCACCAGAATGAAGATACAGAAAACTAGAAGATTTGTTATAATCTTCTATCATTATGCAAGAAACTGAGAAAGAAAGCAAAAGAAAGTAAAGAAAAGGAGATTTAGGTTTGACGCAATAGAGCTCTTCAAAGAAGAGCTCTAATACCATCATAGAAGAACAACAATATAAGCTTTTGTGCATTGTGGAAGCACATGAAGTCGTATCTATGTGTGGGCAAATGCATAATGAAAAAGAAGAGAATGAACTTAAAGAAGTGAACAAGAAGAAAACAGAGAAAGAAAACAGTAGAACCCTCTTTTTCGTATTATTTGAATCAATGTAATTGTACAATACAGAAAATGTTTATATAAGGAAAAGGAAGAAACAGAAAGGGGAAAAAGTAAACAAAAAAGAAACTATGGTGCGGTACATGTGGTGCGATACAAAGTCATTAATGAGAAGCGGTGGCGGTGCTTTTAGTAATAGTGTTTTGACAATCGAGAAGGCGACGAAGCCAAGAGTTGAAGAGGAGAGCATCACCGAAGAAGTCCTCCTTCATAGTGAATAGTTTGAGGAATTGTTGTTTCAATATTTTCCTTCATCCAAACAAACTTACTTTCACTTATTTTTTCCAAACTCGCTTAGATGCATTCTCCTAATAAACACAAGCTCAATGAGACACTTGAAACTTGAAAAAAAAAATCAATGTACACATTATTTCAACTTTAGTTTATTTCAATTTATGATTCAGAAATGCATTTGAAAAATATTATAATAAGATGATTGTTAATAGACATGTTTAAAATTATGTTTAGTTAAATTTTTTTTTGTTCCTTGAGTTTTTAATTACTTTTAAATAATTAAAATAAAAAACAAAAAGTAAAATAGAAATCAAATCATATTAGAGTTAAACATATACCACCCGTTAACATATATATTATATGTATACTAATTCAAGTTAGAGTTAATTGCTTATTTGGTCTCGACGTTTTTTTCTATTTAGTATCTACTTTTAAAAATGTCTCTATTTTGTGTGTAAATTGTATCAGTGAAGTCTCTCTCGTAGAATGAACATAAACAAAATTAATTTTGTGGTGACATGACTATGAAATCTTCCTACAAGCCCAGTTTTTTTAATTTCCTCTCTGTTTCTTTTTTAAATGGTGACTTTTCCTATTTTGGGTTAGATTTCAAAAAGGAAACAAGTATTTTATCTTAAGAGAACATACATTTATTGAAGAGGCGATGTTCACATAAGGGAGAGAAAGAAAAAGTTATGGCTTTTGGTGATGCGATATTCACTCTTAATTTATTCTTTAGCTCAACATTTTTATGTAATTATTTTAAATTAATTTTCTCATATTTTAATTTTAAATGTTTAAATTTTTAATTTTTTTCATCCTTTAAAATGCAATTAAAAAAACAAACTTATTTAGGAATTTGGTTTTTGGAAGTCGATTTCTAAAGGGGTTTCTGATATCGGGCATAAAGAAATCAGTTGAGAATTTCACTCTCATCTACTTGAAAAAAATAATGTTTTACTAGTTTTATTTGAAGATTTTGTTTTAAAAGAATATATATATTATTTAGGAAAAGATTTGAAGATATTAATTGTGTAATACAACTTAAAATAAAAATTGTTATTATTATAATGTTTAAAACAATGAGAAATATAAGATAAATTTAAAATTATATAACATTATTATACTTATACTTATTATTATTATTATTACTATTATTATTATTATTGATAAATATTTTCATATTATAATATTTTTATTTTTCAAAAAATTAATAATAAAAGATTTAATTTCAAATTATATTATCATAAATTATTTTTTATTTATTCCGTTTGTTAAAGTAAGTAAGATTTAAACATATTAATTTTAATTAGTTATTTTAAATTCGTTTTCAATAACTTAAATATTCTAGATAAATACCAATGCTATCAATCAATAAAAACTTTACCAAAATCGCAAAAATTTATGCTAAATATACTATTCATTAAATGTAAGGACTCGGAACACCATGATTTAGCCCTGGAGAAAGAAATTATCTAATAACTTGACTATGGAGTAACTCAAGCAACCACAACCCTTCCCTCTGAAGAACATCCAGGTCTCAATTGAAGTGAAAAAGAAGATTAAGAAATAGAAATAAAGAGAAGAAATTGAAGAGAAGCATAAGAGAGAGAAAAAACTAGAAGAGTAGAGGAGAGAGAAAAAAAATTAGATTTAATAACCACGATAACATAAAATTAATTCTGTTTATCTCCATTTAAAGAAAAAGATTTTATTGATACAATTTATACTATATTGCGACAAAATAAAAACATTTTTTAAAAAATATCTAAATGTAGGGACCAAATAAGCAATTAAGCCTTAAATTTAATAATTAAATATTTACCTATCAAATTAAAGATTAATTATCTCACAATTTATAAAATTTAATGTTTCTATCCAGTCCAACAAGCATATTAAATAGCACGGTCTAATAAGATCCTTTAAGTCTCTTCATTATGGAGCAACTCAAACCTATGCCTATTAAGTCATATACACATATCTAAATCTAGACACTTTGGTGTGTTGGTTATTATTCCATCAAGTTATTATTTATTAAACTATTAGTATACTCCTTAGATAAGCATTATTCCAATAGAAACATAGACTCACAACCCATGTTAGTTGATGACAATCACCTTAACGGATTACAACAAAGGTCCATGGCTAGACCTTAATTTAGTTTCCTTGTTCCTAATATATAACAATAATGTAGAATTATATAAGTTCTATGTCACTTTCTTTGTATTTTGTACTTTTAAATAAGGTGTCAAGGTCATTATGTATTTTGTCGAGCTCATATGTTTTATCTGAGATGTTGTATAACTGGTCGAGCTTCCCTCTAATGGCCAAGCTTCTAAGATAAGTTGTCGGGAAGATTAGCTAGGTTGTCGGGCTCTGATAACGATTGATTTTATGTGCTTTTGTGTATATTTTGGTGAATAAATCAATTCCTTCATAGCTTTTACTTTGTTTTATCTCCAAGTTTAATGTGTTTTCTTGTGTTTTAGTTAGTATATGTTTGTTTTTACCTCTAATCTCTTTGTTTGAGTGTGTGAAATAAATTAATAAGAAGCAATTATAATGGAGGAAAACAAGCAACAATTCAACGAAACATGTTTTGGGACAAAAAAAGATCAATTTGAAGCAAATATCCATGTTGAGCGCCATGGGATCACACTTGTGCTTAAATTTCGTAATGTTGTCAAAGTGCCAAGGAGTTGAGCTCCCTAAAAGGGGGTTCAGTGCCACATGATTGAGTGCAATGGGGCTGAGTGCCCCAAAAGGGGGCATGGCGCCACAGGGTTGAGCGCCACAAAAAGGAGGTTGAGAGGTGACGTTGCTGACATGTCAAAATGAGTTATTTAAGCATGTTTCTCGTGAGGTTTTGAGAATTCTTCTCCTTCTACACTTCATTCTTCACCTTGAGCGACTAGGAGACGTCCTTGGAGGCTGTTTGAGGTGCTGGGAAGGTCTCCCACCCCTCCTTGGGTCTTCAAGCTTCATCAATAATGATTTTGTCCCTTTGAAGAAGAAGATGTGTCACAAATAAGAGATGGAAATGCGAAGGAAAAGTGCAATTGGAGCATGAAGCAACTACTAAGAACCTTGAGAAAGGTCGTGCATCTTCTCTTTGGTTTCAATTTCTTCCCTATCTCTCTAATTTTGTAGAACCCTAAGTTCTCCACATAGAGGGCTTTCCCTATTTTGTTGAGATTAGATGTAATAAACTAAATCTTATGTATTTTGTGATGTTAATTCATATGTTTTTCCATTTCAAAGTTAGTATTTGATTTCTACGTTTTTTGGGATATTGTCTTTTTAGAGCTAAAGCTTTTAACACATTTTGTTTTCTACATAGTTTGGATCTTTATTTAAAGCTTTTAGAGGGTTTAGTCAAATACATTTTCTCGACACCTTTTCACTTCTTGAGAGTTCAATTGATTACCATTGGATATAGTATAGCTTACGCGTTTTGCATAACTCTCTTAGACACTTTGACTTGCAAGTCGTTTAGCATTGTGTTTGGAAGCTTTAACATAGTTGTTTTACGTTTCTTATAACCCTAAGTGTTTTCCTAAGGCTTTCTTATGTTGTTGAATGATTGAGGATTTTGTTCCTAGCACTTATGCTTTTGCCTATCCTATTCTTCTAGTTAAGCATTTCACATTCTTGTCTCATTTAATGCTATTTGATTAAACTTTAAAACATGAGAGTGTGTATACATACAAGTCTTATAGATGATTTTATCTTAACAGCCTAAAGTCAACCGCGTCAAAATAAAGCTTTCCTAAAATCAGTAACAACTAAGCACTGTTTAAGGTCAGCAGCACTAAGCAACCTAAAGTCTATAGCACCTAAAATAGATTGCCTAAGTCGATAACCTAGCATAAAGTTTTACCAAAGTACGCAACACAAGTCGGAAGGGTTCTTACACAACAACTTTTGAATGAGCCCAGCTAGAGGGCCAACATACTTGTGAAGCTCAGTCAGAGGGCCAACACGCATACAAGCTCGCTCGACCATAGGACTAATCTACTTATGAAGCTCAGCTAAAGGGACAATCCACCTGTGAAGCTCAACCAATGGGTCAGTCCACCTATAAAGCTCGGCCAAAGGATCAATCCATAAAGAAGTTAGGTTGAAGGGCCAATCCACCTGCGAAGCTCAGTCAGAGGGCCAATCCACTTGCAAAGCTCAACTAGAGGGCCAATCCACCTGCAAAGTTCGGCTGCTCGGTCAAAGGGTCAATCCACCTACATATTATACAAGTTAGCCAAGGCCCAACCAAGAGATTAGACACCATCACATGCACCAAACCAAACTCCCAAGACTCAGGTCTTTTGTTGCTACTCGACTCAATAGGCATATTAAAGAGCACGATCCAATAAGGTCTTTTAAGCCTCTTCAGTATGCAACAGGCCAAACCTACACTTATTTGGGTCATATACACATATTATAACTAAATATCGACAGTTTGGTGTGATTGTTATTATTTACCATTCAATTATTATTTATTACACTATTATTATATTCTGGTAAGTATTATTTCAAAAGGAACATAAGCTCACGATATATGTTAATCTTATAAATACAACTACTACTTCTCAAGGAATACTCACTCGCATAAACACTTATACTCTTTATATTCAAAAATATCTTAAACTTTTTTATTGACTTGAGTGTTGTAGAGTATTTTGTAGATGGATCTTCCTCTTGGAACAACAACGAATTTCATTCTAAGATCTTACTACCTATATGCAAATTCACTTTCAAAATCCAAATAAGATCACCTAAGTTTCAAAATAAAAATATAAAAATATAAGGAGACATAATAAATTAAGCTTCTATATGTGCTTCAGTACACTTAACGAGTTTAAAGTATATTCTTTATATATTAAGTATAATCATAATAAGAAATCCAATTATCACAAAAAAAAAATTATTATATGCAAGACATAAATAATTATATTTATCACAAGATCGAACAAACTTTATTAGTCTTATCCATCCAAAAGTCATGATAAGAGAGAGATATATTTTGGGTGAAGAGAGGGGAAATAATAAAAGAGAATACCAATCGAGAAATTGCGTATGAAGAAATGAAAAAAGGAGAAGGAATGAAAGCGAATACCCGTCGTTGGATTAATGTTTACCTAATGGGTGACACTATTCCTTTAAGAAATGTTACCCAACTCCTTTTATGCGAATGGAGGTTGTTGAAGAACATCAAATTTACGAGTGAAACTCACTCTTTAAATGAAATATGTTGAACGAAATTTTATCAATTTCATAAATTATACAAAGTTTTAAATTATATATAATTCTACCAAAAACATTTTCAATTATAAACAATTTCATTTTCTCATTGTACAAGTCTAAAAATTTATGAAAACGTTCTCTAAAGCATAAATTGCATTTAATAACTAAAATTAGCTTTTCAAGCCTAATTTCATTGTAAAATTTAATGGCTCATCTTTCTTTTTCACGAGTACATAGAAACGTCTTAAATTTTGACCATCCAATACTTATATTGACCAATCAAACCTAACATCCAAAGTTCCAAATATATACAAACAAAATTTCTATTTCAATCTAACCTAACAAACATGCTACCACCAACCAATCCAAATCATAATAGATCTAATATTTCAATAATACTTAAAAAACAAAATATCTCTCCTTATATAAAAATTGCTTAGATTCCAAAAGATAAGAAATGATAAATCACACCAAGCTTATAGAAACCTGATCAAAAACATCATATTAACTAAGATTCAAATATAAAAGTTTTCTAATTGAGATAACGAAAATTCTCAGCAGACATAATCAGCCAAAAGTGAATTGTTGACAAATAAATTTAAATTACATAGATAATTAAATTTATAAAAAAGAAAAAGAAAAAATGAATCACTCTATATTAAGATTCGATCGGATTGAAGTTTCTGATATTTTGTTATTTAGTTAATAGGACTTTATTATAAAAAGATTATAGTTGAATCAGAATGAAAAGAAAAAGTTTAAACGAAAGTCAACATGTTCATACAATTAATAACTTTCTTCATTTCCATGACCCCTTAGTGTGAAATAAAAATGGTCCATGAAATATATTTTTTGAAAATAAATAAAAAAAATTAAAAAGTAAATTTTAAGGGTAACATAATTCTATAAAATTAGTTTATAAAATAAAATTTACATTCATTTATATATTAAATTTTTATCTTATATATAAAATATCTAATACATCCATTTATGCTCATATATATATATATATATATATATATATATATATATAAAATAAAACTTAATAGGATAGATTTAAAATAAATCTTATACCATTTCAATAAGTGAACTTAAACTTGATATTTATCATCACTTAAATAGTAAAAATTCCTTTTATCTTTAATTAACACGAAATCTAACAACTATATTTAAAAGAATGAAAAGACTTCCATGAAAGAATATTACTTGATATAACTTGACTTGGCCATAAGAATATGCATTAACCACCGACACTTAATTCACACTTCACATCAAGACAATTTCCATGGTAAGATTTATAACTACTATATGTATTCAAGAAAAGAAACATGCAACATCAAACATTGGAAAACAAATTTAATATTTCATGTCTTTTAATTCAAACAACATGACCAACCTTTTCCTCAGGTCAGTGTGAACACTCCCATTTTTCTTTCTAAAAGACAATGCTAAAAATTGCTAGTAAAACAGTCTACACTTACTAACCTTGCAAAAATGGGTCCACCAAAAATTCAATACTTTTCTCTTCTAAATAAATGCTGGAAAATCATTTCTCATTTTCTTCTTTTGCAATTTGACTTTCCAGAATTGACACCTATTCAACGTTCGTTTCTAAATCAATATTATTTCAAATTCTAATATTAATTAATATATCAGACATCAGTATCATTTTATCATCATCATATTAGTTAATTAAATAAATATTTATAAAGTAACGTATCATTCATTGAAGTGACATCGAATTTTGTTATTTAAGTAAGATTTGGAGTATTGAACTTTATCATGTAAATAACATGCTTAAAATAAAAATCTCACTCAAAATAGAGAACAAGTTTTCCGATAAGATTAAAAGAATATATGGTTTTAATTCTTTTTACTTATTTATATACCTGTACGTTTAACAAATATTTTTCTAAAATATAGGAAGAGAAATAGTTTCATTTTTTTAATATAAAAAATAATTAATTTATTTTTTGCAAAAAGTAGACTCAGACACTTTCATGGACAGTGATTCACAATGTGAACACATTCTAAAAGATCCACTTTGCTGTTCAACAGTGGCCACTATTTCCCTACCAACCAAAAAGTCGATAATAATTGTGCTCTTGATCGAAGAAAAATATGTAAAAGATCAAAGTGGGAAATAATTTTTATTTTATTTTAATATTTTGATGATTCTTTTAATTTTGTTCCCATTTTTTTAAACATTTTCCATTTTATTTTGTTAATAATTAATATAATTTTTTGTTTAAAATATTTTAATAATTAATAAATGACACGTAGTCATTTAAAATTAACTTATTGATAAAAGCGTAACATAAGACCTCGGACGTTGCAATAACGTCGTCAACGTGAAGTTGATGAAACAAATTATATTTATTAAAATATTCAAACGGAAAACATTTAAATAATAGAATAAAACTAAAAAAATAATCATAATATTAAATTAAATAAACAAATTATTTAACCTTATATTTAATTAAAATGTTTATGATAAATTAATTGTTACACCACCTCTCAATTTCTTATTTGATAATATTTTTATCTGATCTTATGTTTGGATATTTGAAGATGTAACAAAATTTTAATCGTGATTTAAATTTTTTTAATAGTTAAAATTATATTTTCCATTATTCTGGAGTGTTATTATTATGATCAATCACTAGTCAATTACAATTACAATGTATTGTCTCTTTCAAAGTTATGTACGGTCATTATTTTATCTTTAAAAATCACATTAAATGATGAAAAAAAGAGAATAAATATTTAAACTTTTTGATTACTAAACAACTGAAAATTAGAAGCAGTAACAACAGAAAAATAATTATATTCCACTTTCAGTTTGTTTTGTATTCACTTTTTTTTTTTCATTTTCCTTTTAAGCCATCTTTTATTATATGGGTAGATATTAAAAGTCTATCAGAAGGTTCATCATCTGCATATGAACTCATTATTTATGTTCACATATAGAATATATGCACATCTGTTTTTGTACCATGAAGAGGTGACAACTTTTTTTAAGAAGTATTTTTAAGTTAGTTTTTTTTTTTAAATAATTTTATGCTTGTTTACTTTTTAAAAAAAAAAAACCTAAAAAAATATTTGTCCTTAAAAATATTTTAAAGAATCAACCTGTGTGGTGGACCAAATTTCATTTTTTTTAACTATGTTATTATTATTATAAACGTGTTATTCTAAGTTAATATTTAGATCTTTAATGTTGAGTTATAGCTATAAAGACATTTTAATTTGTTAATTCAATAAAACAATTAATAATTAAACCATTTTGGAGAAAAATTATAAATATATATGATTATGCTTAGATCTCCAACCATGTTAATTGTTAAATTTGATAATGAATAATGCGTATCAATATAAAGACTAAAAACAAATTAATTATATCCCGAAAAATTATTAATTAATACGAGTATCTAAACTCACTGTAAAAATTAGATCATGTTTTATATCTTTAGTCAAACTTTAACTAATTCTTAATTAATACTTCTTTTCCCCTTCTCTTAGACTTGATGAATGAAAATAACATTTTTGGTTAAGACTAAATTATCACTACAATTAAATTATAACTAGTATTTTTTTTAAAGTATACAAACGTTTGATTTGAAATATTTAATTTAGAAGAATATATAGAGAGAGGATATTCTTTGATGAAAACATATATGCAATTTTTATTTTCTAGTTTGGCGATTAAGGAGAATGAAAACATCCTTTGAATGACTCTCTTTAGCCACATACTTAAAGAGTATCCTTTAAATGATGAAAAATGCAATTTATGTTTTGTTTTTATCAGGAGTCTCTTTGATGAATATGCATAGAAAAGTGATATTTGTAGTAATAGCAACAATACATAATTTTGTATAACAAAAGCCAATTCCGATGATAAAGTAGAGGATTTTGCTCCCTGTAAATTCGATATCAAACCTTAATAACAAGAAAGCAAGCCATCTCTATCACCTTTTTATGGTTGGCTTTATTCCGAAAATCATATATGCATTGAATCTACCCTTAACCTTTTTCCAAGTGACCCCAACCATCTATTCATTGCTTCTGCATGCTGCTTTCATCTCCCTTTTCATTTAACCACATAAATAACTATAAAACCATTATCTTCTTACACACAAATCAAACTTCAAATTACTCATTATTTTCATAGAAAATAAGAGACAACCACTTCATTCCCACGGATTAATTAAATTAACTTTTGTTGGCTGAACCAGTCAAAACACTCATTAATATTGAGATTAAAAGATGGATACTACTACAAATTTCTTAGAAAAGTAATATATATGTATATTACACAGTTTGTTTTTGCATAGCTTCAAATAAAACTTAAAATAGAAGAAAGTGGGAAACTATCTAAATTCAAGCAAGTCTTCAAAGACATCATCAAAGAGATCTGGAAAGTCGACAGCCTTGTACTCTGAGTCAGGTGTTGAAGATGATAGAGTGACATGTCTTGGTGAACCATCAAAGGTGAGGTCAGAAGAGATGAGGTAATCATTGGAGGAAGTTGAGGGTGGAATCTCCTCCTTGCACTCCCTTTTGACAGATGAAGGGAAAGATGATGAGAGAAAGGGACACTCTTGTTGTGATTGGGTAGAGAAGGAGTTGTTGAAGCTAAGAAACTTGGAAGAAGATGAAGGAGACATGTCGAGTATGATCTCGGGGTTTCCCATGTTCTTGCAACTGTGCTCACCGTAGTAGATTGTCTTGTACAAGATTGGATCCTCCTGAACTCTTTGCACCTGCTTTGTCGCTTGGCAACCCTGGTCTCTGTGAGTGCACCTAAAGTAGTTCCTGAAAATTCAAACCACAACACATCAATTTCTCCTATGGAAACACAAAATATAGACTGATATCAAGTTAGAAAAGCTTAATTCATTCTGCGTAAACATCTATTCAGAAGATTTTTCAAATGATAAGAAGACACGTTAAATATTCAAATATGATCATATATGTACATATATATACCTTGGGAATTTGGCATTGAGAATCTCCTTTTGACCATACTTCCTCCATTGGTGGCCATCATCGATTGGAGCTTCAGACTCCTTCTCTCTTGTTTGTTCAGTTCTTCTGCAAATTCAGATAAACTTTTTAATTGGTTCTCATAAACCAAAACCAATCGCAGTGTCTGCAACAATCATTTTTTACTGTGCCAAACAGACATAATAACCAAAGGTACTAAAGACAAAGAAACAAAGACTATTAGACAGGGTCTACGCAACAACACCACAGTACTTCACCACATGTTTTTATATATATGAACAATAATTCACGGGGTCCAATGTTAGGCACACGTAAAGGATAAAGTCACACGTTATCAAATTAAAGAGACACCAAATTAGCAAATATAATTATTCACAATTCAGCACTTAACATGATCGTGTTGGTGAAATGAAAAATGGGAAAAGGGAACATAAATTAAAGGTTTTGATTAGCTAATTAATTAATTAATTACCTTCTCTTATAACACCCTCTTCGTGCTTTAACCGTGGAGTTCTTGCAATTGCTCTCTTGAGAGTCCTCGAGTTTGGGAGAGGCCCAAAGTTGAACATTGGAGGCATCGTGAAATTCAGAAGTGGGGTTGTCGTTCAAGAGCAAGAGGGAGTTGGTGAAGGACATGAGCACCTCCTTCACAAGTTTCTCCGCTGAAGGAGAATCTTCACCGTTATTGATGACACTCCTGAGCTGTGTGGCAGAATCACGACCTCTGAGAAGCTCCTCAATTGCTTTCATACGAATAGTAGAACCGCCAAGGTTGTCCATGTTCCTACCGATCTCTGAAACTTTGATGGAACACGCTCACAGATTGGGCCTTGTTTCTTGGTTAGATTTTGTTTTATCACTCACACATTCATGCTCAACTCAACTACATATTATACACGGGTGAGCATTATATATGCGATCAATTGAATATCAAAAGAGGCAACAAGTTGTCGCAATGCGCACATGCCTGATGTTCAAAGGAACCTTAGCACGAAAATTCCAACACCTTTCAACATCAACATAAACCCAACCGCAATGTATGCGCGTGTCAAGCACAGCGACTAGAGTTGTGCCACCTGTGACCAATCAAGAATGGGGCTTCGGGGTGGAACGTGGGAAAGGAGATAGTGCGTGGGTTACTCTTAGGAGCAGGAAGTGACGTCATGGAATTGCGTTGGCGAGACGTCATAAAACAGGTGGCGGAATTTGAGTGGTCCTGAGTGAAGATGGAAAGACTGTTATACCCTTACTGAGTAGTTTTTGTGGAAAAAATTAATCCATTGGATAAGGATCACAGTTAGCATTTATTAAGATAACGTTGAATCATGATGAGAAGTATCTGTTAGGGTTTTCATCCCACTCAAATGGGCCATGATGGGTCATTATTTTTTAATAATAAATTTTCTTTGAAAAAAGAGTTTAAAACTATATTTATTTTAAAAAACTTTTTATATGTAATGACTTAACTTATTATAAATTTCACTATTTAGAATTTAATATAATTTAAATTATCGACACTGACATTATGATTCAGTATAATTTAATTTTAAGTCTCAAAATTACGGAAAAAAACTTATAATTTTACAATGAGTAAGAAAGAAAAAATATATAAATTCATTGTTATTTATCTTCCTATCTTCATGTATTAATTAACAATTAAAAATATTAAATGAAATTAACACATACAATAATATATATATATATATATATATATATATATATATATATATATATATATATATATATAGAGAGAGAGAGAGAGAGAGAGAGAGAGAGAGAGAGAGAGAGAGATTTAAAGAAATAAATGTAGAAAAATATTAATTAAACTAAAATATCTATTGTGATATATATGCTCTAAAATGAAATTAAAGACGATAAAAAAAATCAATTATGTTAAAATTAAATCTTACTATAACTGTAAACATTAATAATTACCAAATTTGTAGATTAATATTGTTAATGATCATCTAAATCATGTTTATAATTAAAGGTATAAATATTATGAAAGATTACACATAATAATTTCTAGGAAAATCACATATAATGCTGGTTATATAACGTTAAATTAAAAAAATTATAGTTTGGTTTGAGAGAAAGAGATAATTATAGTTTGGTTAAGTAATATTTATATTAAGTGAAAAAGTTGTAATTTAAACCTCAAACTTTAATTATTGTGTATAATTTTTTGTTTCATTCTGTAGATGAAGTTATAAGATTCAAACTATAAAAACATTGTTCATGTTTTAATTTGTATTTTATAAGTGAATAAATTGTATTTTAAACCTCAAACTTTAAAAACAATGTTCATATTTTAATTTTTTTACTTCTTAATTGGACAGAAGTTATAAGATTTAAATTACGCACTCATTCTACTGAAAATTGGTGTGAATGAATAAATTTATGCGCATTCTAGGTCCCATAAAATTAAAATAAAAAATTCATTAGCAATCTTACGTTATGGATGTTCTAAGCAAAATTATATCCTAAAATATAATTATTATTTTTATGAAAAAAGTAAGTAAATTGTCCCGTAAACCTCAGAAAGTTATATTTTATTAAAACATAGAAAACTAAAGTAAATCTTCAAAATTCTTTTAAATCTCTAAAATTATTGTTTTCATCATTTTAGTTTATGATTGATAAACTTAACCGAAAATAATAATATGTGCTTAGTAATTAAAACAAATTAATATGTTAACCACTCAAATAAAAAGTTATACATATTTAAAATTTATTTAATTTCAAATACGACATGATTAAAAGGCACAATTTTATACGATTCCTAATGTTTCGAGAAATTAACAATTAATTTTCGGTTAACAAATCAGTAGATTATAAAAAAAAAGTAACATTAATAAAGTAGAAATATGATTGTACAGTATAAAATATTAATCGAGTGGTTACAAACAACCAACCGGATATTCAGGTAATCTGTTTATATCTTATTCTGTTTATATTTTATTGGGCTTATATCAGTTTAGAAGGGCCAAAAGCCAGGTACGTTCCACTTACGCATTATTTACTCTACATGACTCTCAAATACTGAATAGTGATAACCATTCACTAAATATTCAACTAAGAGCCGAGACTCTTCAAATCACACGCCTAACTTGGGCGTCGAAGTACCTTTTGCAGGTACATCCTCCCACGTCAAGAAGAAGACCGATCGGTTTGTGCCAACACCGATCGGCCAATAGCAGGAGTTTGGAAGCGAGCGAGCGGCCCAGACACGTCAGCAGATTAGTCTCTCGGTCCCAAAATTATCCACCGAAACATTTTGGCGCCCACCGTGGGGCCGAGCGTCAAACCCAATGATGACCACGAGGAGCATAGAGGAACAACAAAGCACCAGAAAGATGATTAGCAACCACAAGAAACCAAGACGAGCGTTCGGTCTCGACATCACTATTTCATATCAACACCAGAAACTTTCGACAAAGTGAAAACTACATTACATGAATCATCATCTCTATGTGAGACGTCATCAACAAGATAAGTACTTTTTGAAATATAATATTTCATAAAATATCTAATTGATAGTGAATATTATAACAACTATTTTATATAGATATTTTAAATATATACAGTATAGTCCATAATATATTATATGCTATATGATATATTATATATAACTATAAATATAGTTATCTAATTATTATAACCGAAACATTTTTTGGCGTGATTAAAATAGTCAAAGAAATTGTTATGTTAAAGATAACTATCAACAGCAATATTATAAAATCTCAAGACGGTTTTGATACCTTGTTTATTATCTATGTGCAATTCATAATATCTGGTTATATACCATAATATATATCATCATGAGAATCTCAACAATACAACATCTTGAAGAAATATATATCAAAATCCACACCATCAACTATGCAAGTGCAGACTAAGATCTAGTCATAAACGAACTTCATGCTTAAAGTATCATGGAATTCAATTAACGAAGGGGAAGTCTCCTATTGCAAATACTGATTGCCAATTTTGTCAGCAAAATTCATAATTAACGATCAAGTCCAAGACCGAGCGGTAAATCCCACTCAGCAGAGAGGTAAAGCCCTCTCAATGACCGAACGGTAAAGCCCGTTCACTAGGAAGCACTCCTAGATCAAAGCAGAGAGGTAAAGCCCTCTCAAAGCCGAACGGTAAAGCCCGTTCACTAGGAAGCACTCCTAGATTAAAGCAGAGAGGTAAAGCCCTCTCAAAGCCGAACGGTAAAGCCCGTTCACTAGGAAGCACTCCTAGATTAAAGCAGAGAGGTAAAGCCCTCTCAAAGCCGAACGGTAAAGCCCGTTCACTAGGAAGCACTCCTAGATCAAAGCAGAGAGGTAAAGCCCTCTCAAAACTGAACGGTAAAGTCTGTTCACTAGGAAGCACTCCTAGCTCAAAGCAGAGAGGTAAAGCCTTCTCAAAACTGAACGGTAAAGCCCGTTCACTAGGAAGCACTCCTAGCTCAAAGCGGAGAGGTAAAGCCCTCTCAAAGCCGAACGGTAAAGCCCGTTTACTAGGAAGCACTCCTAGATCAAAGCAGAGAGGTAAAGCCCTCTCAAAAACCTAACGGTAAAGTCCATTCACTAGGAAGCACTCCTAGATCAAAATTGAAGGACGAGCGGTAAATCCCGCTCGGTTATTGTCGAAGACCGAGAGGTAAAGCCCTCTCAAAGCCGAACGGTAAAGCCCGTTCCCTAGGAAGCACTCCTAGCTCAAAGCAGAGAGGTAAAGCCCTCTCAAAGCCGAACGGTAAAGTCCGTTCACTAGGAAGCACTCCTCGATCAAAGCAGAGAGGTAAAGCCCTCTCGATTAATGTTGAAGACCGAGAGGTAAATTCCTTTTGGTTCCTGTTGAAGGACGAGCGGTAAAATCCCGCTCGGTTAATGTCGAAGGTCGAGAGGTAAAGCCCTCTCGGTTAATGTCGAAGACCGAGAGGTAAATTCCTCTCGGTTCCTGTTGAAGGACGAGCGGTAAATCCCGCTCGGTTAATGTCGAAGGTCGAGAGGTAAAGCCCTCTCGGTTAATGTCGAAGACCGAGAGGTAAATTCCTCTCGGTTCCTGTTGAAGGACGAGCGGTAAATCTCGCTCGGTTAATGTCGAAGGTCGAGAGGTAAAGCCCTCTCGGTTAATGTCGAAGACCGAGAGGTAAATTCCTCTCGGTTCCTGTTGAAGGACGAGCGGTAAATCCCGCTCAGTTAATGTTGAAGGTCGAGCTGTAAAACGCTTTCAATTCCGCAAACGCAGCCTCCCTCAAACTCATCGGTCCTATAGTTAACCACGGCTAAAGCCAAACGCTTAACTTGGACTTGGGGGGCATAATGTATAGTATAAAATATTAACCGAGTGGTTACAAACAACCAACCGGATATTCAGGTAATCTGTTTATATCTTATTCTGTTTATATTTTATTGGGCTTATATCAGTTTAGAAGGGCCAAAAGTCAGGTACGTTCCACTTACGCATTATTTACTCTACATGACTCTCAAATACTGAATAGTGATAACCATTCACTAAATATTCAACTAAGAGTCGAGGCTCTTCAAATCACACGCCTAACTTGGGCGTCGGAATACCTTTTACAGGTACATCCTCCCACGTCAAGAAGAAGACCGATCGGTTTGTGCCAACACCGATCGGCCAATAACAGGAGTTTGGAAGCGAGCGGGCGGCCCAGACACGTCAGCAGGTTAGTCTCTCGGTCCCAAAATTATCCACTGAAACAATGATTAAATTGCAAGGTGTAATAGAAATGTTTTATAAATTTAACAGCGAAGAATGTGCCAATTAGTTGATAATCAATTGATACATTTGATCGAGAATAAAATAATTATGTAATCTAAAAATTTTAATAATTATTTATTATAGAATAATTGATACGCGGGTCGCACCGCGTACAAATTCGATTGCAGATAAGAATGCAGTATAGCTAGGATGTGACTCCTAGGTCGTCTCTCAAGGACCAAATGTGGTTCAGTTTTGGATCAACACGTAGTGGGGGGGGTTTTGTGATTGTTTTTGGTTGCGGAAAAATGTAAATGTTGAAAGCAGTAAATTAACAAACCGTAAAAATAAAACAGAAAATAGTAAAAAAAAATGAAATTTAAAAATAGTAAAACGAAATTAAAACAGTAAAAATGAAATTACAGCAACATAAAACAGTAAAAATAAATCTGGGACAGTAAAAACGAAAATACAGAAAAATAGAAAATACAGAAAATACAGAAAACAGTAAATACAGAAAACAGTGAAAACAGAAAACAGAAAATTTTAGAAAACAGTAAAAACGAAAATACAGTAACATGAAACAATAAAAATTAAATCTGGAACAGTAAAAACGAAAATACAGTAAAACATAAAATACAGAAAACTGTAAAAATAGTAAAACAGTAAAAACAAAAAAGATGAAATTACAGCAGTAAATAATAACAGTAAAAACAGTAAGTACAGAATTTTCAAAATCTGTAAAACAGTAACAGCAAAATACAGAAAACAAAAATACAGAAAACAGTAAATATAGAAAATGGTAAATTTGGAAAACAGTAAAAACAGACTCAAAATTACTGCAGTAAAATACAGAAAATAAAATTACAGTAAATGATCAACATGCAAAAATAAAGAAGAGGAGAAATTAAATTGCAGAAAACAACAACTGAAATTGAATTACAACAGAAATTAAATTACAGCAGTAAAAAGAGACAGTAAAATCTGAAATTTAAAAAAATAGAAATTGAAATGCTTCTAAAACTTACCTCATGTGCCGTGACAAATTTGATTGGTTTCATTGAAATGATAATTGTAAATGGACATCCAAAACCGTAAGCATCCAACATCTATATCAATTTAATTTGCAAAGAAAACATACCTCTTTTTAGCACTTCTTGTCATCTTTTGAATTGAACACCAATTTGAATTTTATTCTCCACATGCACACTAAGCCAACCACAGTTCCAAGTTTTCCTTTCCTTCTTAATTAAAACAAAATCAAAGATGAATTAAAAGAGAAGGAGCTTTGACAATTTCCATAAGTTACCAATTGCTTTGTTTTTATTTTTTTTTTACTTCTTACAACTTTAAAATAAAATCATGAATCAATACTTCATTACTTACCTCAAAACAGCCGTGAACATTCAACCTTAAACCATAAAAGGATTCAAACAAAAACTTACCAAAAACAAGCAAATGAAAGAATAACACTTACACATCCATTGGTTTTTTATTTTTTCAGCACAAGTGAATAGAATGAAACACTTCCAAATTGAAATTACAATGCTTATAAAATTACAACAACAACTTACAAACTCAAAATACAAATTAATACCAAGATGAAAACAGTAGATGAATGAAAGCTTAAATGGAAAAGTGTACAAAACCAAAGGTGAAGGCACCAAGAACTTCAAGCTACATCATCCTTCATTCTTTCTAGGAATCATGGTTTTTCTCATCCAACTCCAAAACTCTTCTTTCGTTCTTTGGTTTCCATACGGCTCTCTCTCCCCAACTCAGCAAAATTAAAATTGTTTCTTTCTTCTCCACTCAAAATGATGATGCATTCCTTAGTGGATGGAGCCCTCAAAGTCATGGAGTACTTCCACTAGCTCCACTTTCCTGCTGAACCAAGATATGTTGCAGCTGGAAAGTGAAGTTTTTGCTGCTGGAAAGTGAAGCTCTCTTGCTTGTGTTAAATCCATTGGCTTCCATGGGTGTGATGGCTGCTGAGAGTTATGATTCCTTTGGTGCTCCACTTCACCTTTCCATGAGCATGTGCTAATAAAATAAAGGAAGCAAGACTCCATTCAATGTTGGCTGCCCATTTCCACGTGAATGTGTGCTCTTTCATGGGTCTTTTGCTTTCTTTGCTTTGGGTCCACTTGTCCCATGCTCTCCTTGGTTGGATGCTTCATGTGACACACCAAAGATGTTCCAAAATAATTCTCTATGTGCTTCATGCATGAATTGGAAGAGTGTGACAAATTCAGAAAATTTGTGGCAGCACCTTCATGCTTCATTCCATCATCCATGTACATTGTTTGTGCAACAATATTCACATAAAACTTTGTGTGCTTATGTGCTTGGTTTCCAATTCATTTCAACTGTGAGATGCATCTCTAAACCAATACTTTGATATTCCAGCCACCACAAATACTAACCAGCAAGCAAACAATGCAAACATATTAGAACACTCAAAATGTAAGCACTGGACTGACACAGGGGAGTAATCAAATTACTGGGAACAACATAGAACGAATTTAAACAAAAGAAAAACTATACGTAAAAATAGACATTCATACGAAACCATGAAAAAAAACGGCATGCAAAACGGATAAGAATTTAACTCAAACGAAGACACACAAGTTGACACAACATTCACGCTGCACTGGACTGACACAGTGGCGTAATCAAATTACTGGGAACAACACAGAATTAATTTGAACAAAATAAAAACTGTACGTGAAAATAGACATCCATACGAAACTATGAAAAAAAATTGCATGCAAAACGGATAAGAAATGAACTCGAACGAAGACAGACAAGTTGACACAAAATTCAGGCAGCACTGTGCGAAAATTGAAATGGTTAAGATGAAATTGGCTCAATTGTTATTTTTTCATTTAGCCTTCAAATGTCCCAAAAAGTTATCCAAAATTTTCCCGTAATTAATAATGCAAATTAATAAGCTCAGATAATTCAAATTAGTTAAAATAAGAATTTCCGATCAAATTAAGCACAATTAGGAAAAACAGGAAAATACCGGACGTTTAAGCACAATTCCCCGACTAATTCTAGCACAATAAGATAAATATAGTGAATAAAATATCGACTCATCAAAATAGACCACACTTAGTCTTTTGCACTCCTGGGCAAAATTAAGACGCAAATCAGGGAATAGTTCAAGGGACATCAAGGAAGTGACACAAACTCAACACACAAAAAAAACAAAAACTCACAAAGAAACAAATCGATTTACATATTTCTCAAGAAATCTGGACAAATAAAAGTAGTAGACAATATCCAACACAGAATCGAATAAAGCAGATACTCATAGAAATTTAATCCTAGCAATTCAAAGTATGGCAAAATAATCAATCAGTTCAAGAGGTGAATCAAAAATAACATAACCTCACAGATGCACTATCAGTGTTTCTCTCAAGTGTCTAGGGTAAATAACAATATCAGCTCAATGTACTCAAGAGAACAAACACAAGCAGACTTGGCAAGCCTCTAAAATCAACACTTAGAAACATATGCATGTTTAAATCAAAAGGTCTTTTCTCGGTTGTAACGGGGCCAAGGATAGGGAAGGATAAATATGGATAAGTAGCTACAAACCACAAGAAATAGAGGAGCAATGGGGAACAAGTGTAAACACAGTCAAATAACACCCAAACCTCTAATTCAATCCTCTTCTTGACTCCATTATTCACAAAATTGTTTTTTTTTTCGTTTTTTTTTTTTTAAGTGACATCCATCAGTAGATGTTGATATTTTTTTATTTCACTCAATAGGATCATATTTCCAAAAATAAAACAAGATGAGGAACCAACTAGCCAATTTATAAGAATCCCCACGGAGACCACACTTATTCCCAAAACACTTCCAAAGCTCCAAAATTTCCTAAGGTTAAGGTAATCATGATTTTTCACTTAGGTCGAGTGTATGGGCTTTAAAACAAAGAAATGGATACAGTATAGGCTCAAAGGGGGTATCAAATGATAATAACAGGGTAGGCTTATTTGGCTAACGAGGCTCAAGAAATAAAATGCCTTTATCATTTCTTAACATGCATATCCATCAAGAATCATCAACAAGAGTCAAGCCAAGGCATATGTGCAAGCAATCTAGAGACATGTTGATGAACGGGTCGCACCGCTCACAAAAGTTTGTGCATAAAAGAATGCAGTATAACTAGGAAGTGACTCCTAGGTCGTCTCACAAGGACCAATATTTGTGGTTCGGTCTTAGATTTAACACGAAGTGGGGGGGGGGGGGGGTTTGTGGATGATTTGTGCGATAAATAAAATTTAAAAGAAAACACAACTGAATTTGAAAAACGTTGAAATAAATTTTAATGACGGTAAAACCAAACGGTAAAAGATAGTAAAATCACAAAACGGAAAATTACGCAGTGTTTGAAATTAAAACATGTAACAATAAATATACAGAAAACATAACAACAGTGTAATTAAAATTTCTCCAAGACATCAGTAAAAATAATTCGTAAAAATGACATTGAAAATAAACTGAACGGTAAAAAGCAATGACTGAATTTAACAGTACAGAAAATACTGAACGATAAATTTAACAGATAAAAACATTTAACTGAAAATGGAATTCATCACAAATTGAACACTTAAATTAAAATTCTGGACAGTAAAAAGGAAACGAGCAAAAGTGACACATTCAGAAATGAAAACTATATTTTGGCACAGTTGAAAATAAATTACAGAGAGCTTTGAAAGAAGAAGAGGCAAGAGCCTCTTCCAGGGACCGTGAGGGGTTCCTAAACTACTCTAGATTCTACTACTAAAATATCTGATATTCTACTAATCTACCCTCCTTCCTCTGCAACTCTCCTACCCCCTCTTTTATACACTCAGGGCACCACCTTTTCAATTTTGGAATTGAGAGACATGCTTGTCTCTGTGTGTCCTTCCACCCGTGAGTCTCCCACTATTACATTCTTTCATGTGCTAAAAAAAAAACAATAAATAAATTAGGTAGACCCCTCCATTCTCGGTGGCTTCTTTTGCTGGACTAAGCCGTGATCTTCAAGGGTGCTGGATGCTTGGCCTTCTCTTTTTCCACGGTCTCTAAGCTGCTGGATTGCTCATGCTTCTTCTCTTCAACTGGATTCCAGCCATGGCAGTGTGCTTGTTGAGGACAGCTGGTTCTGCTGCCGTGACATCTCTGTAATCATCCGTGAGCTACTGTACATGGCAGCTGTGACACTCTTTGCTCTCATCTTCTCTTCCTTGTGCCACTTCTAATTTCCAGCTGCTCCAAAGGGACGTGACTGTGTGGGCACTGCATCTCCTTGATGCCACCTTGTTGAACTAGGCTGTGGAAGTCCTTCTTTCTTCCATCTCAGCTGGACGTCATCTTTCTCTCTTCAGCTGCTTGCTTCCGGACCAGCGTGAATGCTTCTACTATCACCGTGCCTTGGCTGCACCTCCATAACTCTTCTCCCTTGAACGTCTCCCATTTAAACAAACTTCCGAGAGCTTCTCTTGCACTTGGACGTAAGCTTGCTGTGTTGAGAAACCAGCCGTTGTCCGTCCTCCTCTGTTGATGTTTCTCTTCTCAAATGAAAAAAAAAAAATCATTTTCCAAGTGATGGATGGACCCCATAGGTTGAAACATGTTCCTTGTGACTTTCTCCAATTTGCTTAGTCACGTTTCCAGCTGCCAAAATAAGTTGTCCTATGTGTAATGGAAAATCTGCACATTAGCCAAAGTGAATGGACTGTAAGACCACTTTTATTAATTCAATAAAAATTTAGCACTTCATTTTGGAGTTCCTCCCAACTAAACCGTGACTTTTGGCCCCCTCTTTTATGCTAAAGGCTTTGGAATGTGCTTTCAACATGGAATTAAAATATAATTCTCTTCCATGTGGGCCATGAAGCATTGACAAAATTCAGAATTTGATTTCCATGTGCCGTGAGTTCATTTCATCAATGTGGCTATGCATTCTTTTGCCAAGCAAAACCGTGAGTAGTGGATGGACCCCATAGGCCATTACTTTCTTTTCCATGTGGCCACTTCCCTTCCTTCTTTACGTAAAAGTGTGGCTTCACTTGCTTAATTCTTCAATCAATTTGGACGTGCAAAGTGAGCATGTGAGCCGTGAGCTTCATTCAATAAGTGATGGCTCCCATTTTTGTTCCAGCAATTGCTCTTTGGACGTGTGCAATGAGGAGGCTGTGTGCTATTCTATTTTGAGAATGTGGCAGCACACTTGTTATTTTCCAACTAAAAACAGTGAGCTTACTTGCAAGTGGTCCCTTCCTCTTTTCCATTCAATACATGTAATGCTTGCTGCAACAAAAAAATGAATGGCCGTGTGGTGCATTTTTATAAGCCATTTTATGCTTCTTAAAATTGAATAAATGAAGGACTTGCTTCCCATGAAAGTTGTGCTTATGTGAATGTTTCCAAATGCATGTCTACTGTAAGTGCACCTCCAATGATCTATTCCAGCTATCACAAGTATCAAACAACAAGCAAACAATTTAGAAGTCACTCAAACAGTAAACACAAGACTGACATAGGGGAGTAAAAAAAATACTGGGAACAACACATAATGAATTTGAACAAAATAAAAACTATACGTGAAAATAGACATCCAGACGAAACTATGAAAAAAAATTGCATGGAAAACGGATAAGAATTGATCTCGAACGAAGACACACAAGTTGACACAACATTCACGCAGCAACCAGCGCGAAAATTCAAATGGTTGAAATGAATTTGGCTCAATTTTCATTTCATTTAGCCTTCAAATGTCCCAAAAAGATATCCAAAATTTTCCCATAATTAATAATGCAAAATAATAAGCTCAGATAATTCAAATTAGTTAAAATAAGAATTTCTGATCGAATTAAGCACAATTAGGAAAAATAGGAAAAATACTGGACAATTAAGCACAATTTCCTGATTAATTTTAGTACAATAAACTAAGTGAAGTGAAGAAAATATTGGTTCATCAAAATAGACCACACTTAGTCTTTTGCACTCCTGGGCAAAATTAAGACGCAAATCAGGGAATAGTTCAAAGGACTTCTAGGAAGGTGACACACACTCAGCACGCAGAAAACAAAGACTCAAGAAAAATAAAAAGAATTTACAGAATTCTCAAGAATTATGGACCGATGAAAGAAGTAGAAATTTTCCAACACAAAATCAAGAAAAGCACATACTTACAGAATCATCCAAGCAATTCACAGTATGACAAAATGATTAATCAGCTCAAGAGGTGATTTAAAAATAACATAACCTCACAGATGCACTAATAGTGTTTCTCTCAAGTGTTTAGGGTAAATAATTTCAACTCAATGTACTCAAGAAAACAAACACAAGTAGACTTGGCAAGTTTCTAATATCAACACTTAAAACATAAGCACGTTTAGATCAAAAGGTCTTTACTGGGTTGTAATGGGGCCAAGGACAGGGGAGGATAATTTTGGATAAGTAGCTATAGCACAGAAGAAAATAGAGGAGAAATGGGGAAAAAGTGTAAACACAGTGAAATCTCACCCAAACCTCTAATTCAATCCTCTTCTCGACTCCATTATTCACAGAATTATTTTTCAATATTTTCTCTTTTTCTCATCAAATTTTTTTTTCCATCCTGTCTCTTTTCTTTTCTCTCTTTATCACACAACAGGATATAAATTATCATTTCAAAACATGATGAGGAACCAACTAGCCAATTCATCAGAATTTCCTAGGAGACCACACTTTTTCACAAAACACTTCTATAGCTCCAGACTTTCCTAAGGTTAAGGTAATCATTGTTTTTCACTTAGGGTCAGTGTATGAGCTTTAAAACAAACAAATGGGGAAAGTATAGGCTCAAAGAGGTTATCAAAGGATAATAACAAGGTAGGCTTATTTGGCTAAAGAGGCTCAAGAATAAAATTGCCTTTATCACTTCCAATCATGCATATCAATCAAGTATATCAACAAGAGTCAAGCCAAGGCATATGTGCCAGCAATCAAGAGTCATATCACACACAAGAAAGAAAATTAAGTGGCTCAAATCTCACACAGGGTGTTCGTCACAATCAAATCAACCTCTCAAACGTATAATCATCTTTCCAGGCAGAGAAAAGCAAGGATTACAAACTATAAGTATTAAGTAAGTGAAGGAAAAATCTACAACTAAGACATCATCCAGAAATCAAGAGAAAAATGTAAAATTTATTGCACACAAAACACACTAAAAACAACTTAAAACAGAAAAACTTAGCACTCAAAAACAAAAAAAAAAAAAAAAAATTTAACACACAAAATACATACTAACAGAAAAATCAGAAAAATCAGAATTTCTTCCCAGTAGACCACACTTAAATCACACAATGTCCTCAGTGTGTTACAATCGTCAGATGATCAACTTCAGAGCAGTCAAATAATATAGACAAGTGCAACAAAAGTAGAAAAAATGGGAAGAAATATTTCAGTAACATCCATCAGCAGATGTCTAAAACACCTAGCACCCATCAGTAGATGCTAATAATTTTTATTATTATTATTATTATTATTATTATTATTTTTTTTTTTTTTTTTTTTTTTTTGAAAAAGGAGACCGGTACTGTGACAACAGTCTCGGTGGCAAAGACCGGAACTGTTGCTACAGTGGCAAAGCTTTGGCTACAAATGAGCCACTCCTCCGCGTCCAGCGCCATTTCTGAACGCTCATTCTCTCTCTACTCCTCTGCGCATCTGGAGCCTGCGCGGAGCCTCTGCCACCGCGCCTTCTGAAGAGTCTGAGATCAGCCAGGAGCTCCTCTGCCAGCCTACTACTCCAGGTAAGTCATCTGCACCTAGATCTACCTTTCTTTCAGCTTTCATTTCCTTTCTCTGCTTTCCAGTCTTTCCCTTTCAGTATTTCCTTTATTTTTCATCTCTGCCCTGCTCTCTTTACTGCTTTCCATCTTTTTTTATTTTTATTTAATATTTTTGAAACTGAAAACACTTAAACACATAAAACACAACTGTCTAAAAACTTAAGGGGTATATCGGCTGGAAACCAGACGTTAATCTCCCTTCGATTGAAGGTATTGCAGAGACAATCGGGTAGAACAACGCCACGTACCCCACTTAAAACTAAATAAACACATAAACATAAACATAATATACAAGAACAATATGGACAAGAACAACCGGACAACTGGACGTAGATTCGTTTAGGACCCTTTTGCAAGGACTGTGAAACAGATCTGAGACCAGACACTGAAACATCAAATACAGACTGGACAAAATAAATCTAAAAGGAAACAAGAACAAATAAAGAAAACACTGAATTAAGAATCTAATGTTTTTATGTTTTTTTTTTTTTTTATGCTATGCTTTTTTTTTTCTTGTTTTTGTTCTTTTTATATGTATTTATTTTTTATTTATGTATTTGTATATTATGAGAGGAAGGATGAGTGATATGGAATCAGAGAGATATACCAGTCAACGATGGCGTCCTACAGATGATCAGATCAATATGATGACCAAAATCTACAACTATGGGGTCACACACCCAAGCCGAGCGCAAGTCGTCGAGATCGCGTCTCGACTAAGGACCTTCGGCGAAGCCACTGAATATAACGTGCACTGCTGGTTTAACAACCATGGCAATCGGGTCAGGCGCTGGCAAGCGGAGATAGACCCCACAGGCACTCTCTTTTCACAACTGCCGCTATACATGTACGGTAAGACCTCTGATCACACCTCTATTTTTATTGAAAAATTTTTTTCACTTCCTCTTCTATAATTAACACAATTTTATTTATTTATTTTTTTATTTTTATTTTTATTTGAAAGAAAACAACTGGGTGATAATGAGGGCACCGAGGCTGCTGAATTTGTTTCCAGTTCCGATCATTATCGATGACGACAGAAATGAACGAGAAATTCCTCCACCAAAGCCTCCGCTCGTGACTTTTCGAACCAGAGCTCCCTCAACGGAGCTCTCCCTTAGACCACCACAACCAGCTCGAGAGTTCTTTCATTATTAATGTTTTAGGTTTTATGTTTTTTTTTTTTTTTATGTTTTTATTGGCCGAGCGTGGCCAGAATATTAATGAGGACTGTAATATGAACACTTATGTTTTTTTTTTTTTATGTTTTTATTTAATATGGTGTGAAATATTAACGATCAGAAATGATCGACCCCTGAACAACTTTATTTTCACATATATCTACTGCATCTTTATATTCAGATCTGTTCAAGCTCCTATTTTCCATTACTGTAATTTTGCTATTATGAATGAAATATTTTCTTAGTCTAAAAATTTGCAATCAAAGATCTGTATGAAAACAACTAAGAAATTGTATTTACAGTGAAGGAAAATAAGGAAAATAAATGAGATCTGAAGTGAAAATTTTTAATGAAATATTGGTAAGAAACTGAGGGTCGAAATAAAATCAAGGACTACGCAAAACAATTTTTGAATTTTTGATTTTTTTTTTTTTTTTTAGGGATAACAATTTGAAAACTAAGAAGAAAAAATAAATAAATATACATATCATAATACAGATTTGGCACGCTTTAAAAAAAATTTTATCACAAAATTTTTTTTTTCTTTTTAGTAAAAACACTAAGAATGAGGAAGCAAATAAAACACAAAACACATTTTTTTTTTCGTTTTTAAATATATGAAAAATAAATATATGTACATCTCATAACAATTAAATTTGAAAAGAAAAAATTTTTGCACACTTAAAAAAAAAATTATCACAAATAAATTTTTTTTTTTTTTTTTTTAAAAAAATAATAACTCGAAAACTAATAAAGAAAAATAAAAGGAAAAATAAACATAAAAGAAAACAAAATTCAGAATCTTCCCGAGACCATACTTAAATTACACTGTCCTAAATGTTTTCTAAGCATAAGATCATCAATTAAAACACTAACAGATAAAGGACAAATGCAATAAAAGTAGGAAAACGGGGAAGAAAGAAAAAGAAAACTCCCCTGGTCAGGGTGGCAGTTGCCAATTTTGGATTTGTAGGGAGATGTCTTCTTCAGGATCCAGCATGAAATTGTTGAGGACGAACTGCTTCATCCTCCAGATTTGATCAAGCAGTGAAATGTCCTCCACCGCCGGATCTAAGCAGCAAATATTGTTACTAAGCAGATTCAGTAGGTGCCTTTTGATCTTCAAACTATCAGTGTCAGCACCTTTGTTTTCCACTGTGGGTGTATGTTGATCAAATTTATATGTACCTCCTGCAACATGATTAGTGCAATGTGGCACTGCAGAAATTTCATGCAGAGGTATAACACCCCATCCCAATTCATCATACTGAGCCTTAGATAAATCCTCATAACATGAATCAATTTCTAAATTGCATGCAATATTAATCATAGACTCAGATTCATGTTCAGTGCATGAAGAATAACCATTCGAATGTGATAGTAAAAAGCGGTCCTTATCATGCACAGAGGAAAAATTAAAATCATGCTCAGCAACAATATAGTCATCAGCATACCTCTCAACAACATAGTCATCAATATAATCAAATTGAGGTATGCTTACCTCCTCTTCCTTGAAGATTTCTAGAGTGTGGGAAGGTGAAGGTGGTCTACCTGGTTCAGGATTACTGCTTACTTCTGCCGGGTCCCCAAAATTTTCATCAGTCTCCTCAGGTGCAAGAGTGGCCATCTGCCTGATCTGATCACTCAGATTCTGTATGGCAGCTTGAGTTTCCTGCTGGAACTCCATGCTCTCTTGCTTGAACTGCATGTTCCCTTTCTGAAACTGAATGTTCTGCATTGTCATCTGCTCTAGTAACTCCTTCAATGTAGGTTCAGAAGTTGAAGGCTGAGAAGCTACTTGGGCAGGAGCATCATACTGCTGACTCTGATATTGCTGAACTGGTGGAACCGGCTCCCAAAGGGAGCTCTCAGAAGTTTGAGGATGAGACATATTGTTCTCATCATAGAAATCAGCAGAATTAAAATCACAGTAATATCCAGAATGATAGTCATAGCTAGAGGCATCGACAGAATAAGCAGAATTCACGTAATTAAAATTGGTAGACATGGACAAATAAAAAGTAAAAACTAAAAACTAAAAATTACGAATCAGATAAAACAAAACACATTTATACATGCTACAAGCACACACAAGACAGAACATCAATAGTAAAAATTTTTAATTTTTTTTTTTTTTTTTTTAATTTTTTTAAATTTTTTTTTTTTAACAACTAAATACAGAACATAGCACAATTACACACATATATACACAATATATATTAACACAGTAAAAATCTAAAACAAAAAACCTGGAACTGAAGTGACAACGCCGCCAAAATTTGCTGAAGGTGTCGTTGTCGCCTACAAAAATACAACAGACAGAACACACAAAACACACATATTAACAGAACAAAAATTTACACAACAAGAATCTAAAACCAAACCGTCTTTTGTTGGTCCCCGGCAACGGCGCCATTTTGATGAACGGGTCGCACCGCTCACAAAAGTTTGTGCATAAAAGAATGTAGTATAACTAGGAAGTGACTCCTAGGTCGTCTCACAAGGACCAATATTTGTGGTTCGGTCTTAGATTTAACACGAAGTGGGGGGGGTTTGTGGATGATTTGTGCGATAAATAAAATTTAAAAGAAAACACAACTGAATTTGAAAAACGTTGAAATAAATTTTAATGACGGTAAAACCAAACGGTAAAAGATAGTAAAATCACAAAACGGAAAATTACGCAGTGTTTGAAATTAAAACATGTAACAATAAATATACAGAAAACATAACAACAGTGTAATTAAAATTTCTCCAAGACATCAGTAAAAATAATTCGTAAAAATGACATTGAAAATAAACTGAACGGTAAAAAGCAATGACTGAATTTAACAGTACAGAAAATACTGAACGATAAATTTAACAGATAAAAACATTTAACTGAAAATGGAATTCATCACAAATTGAACACTTAAATTAAAATTCTGGACAGTAAAAAGGAAACGAGCAAAAGTGACACATTCAGAAATGAAAACTATATTTTGGCACAGTTGAAAATAAATTACAGAGAGCTTTGAAAGAAGAAGAGGCAAGAGCCTCTTCCAGGGACCGTGAGGGGTTCCTAAACTACTCTAGATTCTACTACTAAAATCTCTGATATTCTACTAATCTACCCTCCTTCCTCTGCAACTCTCCTACCCCCTCTTTTATACACTCAGGGCACCACCTTTTCAATTTTGGAATTGAGAGACATGCTTGTCTCTGTGTGTCCTTCCACCCGTGAGTCTCCCACTATTACATTCTTTCATGTGCTAAAAAAAAAACAATAAATAAATTAGGTAGACCCCTCCATTCTCGGTGGCTTCTTTTGCTGGACTAAGCCGTGATCTTCAAGGGTGCTGGATGCTTGGCCTTCTCTTTTTCCACGGTCTCTAAGCTGCTGGATTGCTCATGCTTCTTCTCTTCAACTGGATTCCAGCCATGGCAGTGTGCTTGTTGAGGACAGCTGGTTCTGCTGCCGTGACATCTCTGTAATCATCCGTGAGATACTGTACATGGCAGCTGTGACACTCTTTGCTCTCATCTTCTCTTCCTTGTGCCACTTCTAATTTCCAGCTGCTCCAAAGGGACGTGACTGTGTGGGCACTGCATCTCCTTGATGCCACCTTGTTGAACTAGGCTGTGGAAGTCCTTCTTTCTTCCATCTCAGCTGGACGTCATCTTTCTCTCTTCAGCTGCTTGCTTCCGGACCAGCGTGAATGCTTCTACTATCACCGTGCCTTGGCTGCACCTCCATAACTCTTCTCCCTTGAACGTCTCCCATTTAAACAAACTTCCGAGAGCTTCTCTTGCACTTGGACGTAAGCTTGCTGTGTTGAGAAACCAGCCGTTGTCCGTCCTCCTCTGTTGATGTTTCTCTTCTCAAATGAAAAAAAAAAATCATTTTCCAAGTGATGGATGGACCCCATAGGTTGAAACATGTTCCTTGTGACTTTCTCCAATTTGCTTAGTCACGTTTCCAGCTGCCAAAATAAGTTGTCCTATGTGTAATGGAAAATCTGCACATTAGCCAAAGTGAATGGACTGTAAGACCACTTTTATTAATTCAATAAAAATTTAGCACTTCATTTTGGAGTTCCTCCCAACTAAACCGTGACTTTTGGCCCCCTCTTTTATGCTAAAGGCTTTGGAATGTGCTTTCAACATGGAATTAAAATATAATTCTCTTCCATGTGGGCCATGAAGCATTGACAAAATTCAGAATTTGATTTCCATGTGCCGTGAGTTCATTTCATCAATGTGGCTATGCATTCTTTTGCCAAGCAAAACCGTGAGTAGTGGATGGACCCCATAGGCCATTACTTTCTTTTCCATGTGGCCACTTCCCTTCCTTCTTTACGTAAAAGTGTGGCTTCACTTGCTTAATTCTTCAATCAATTTGGACGTGCAAAGTGAGCATGTGAGCCGTGAGCTTCATTCAATAAGTGATGGCTCCCATTTTTGTTCCAGCAATTGCTCTTTGGACGTGTGCAATGAGGAGGCTGTGTGCTATTCTATTTTGAGAATGTGGCAGCACACTTGTTATTTTCCAACTAAAAACAGTGAGCTTACTTGCAAGTGGTCCCTTCCTCTTTTCCATTCAATACATGTAATGCTTGCTGCAACAAAAAAATGAATGGCCGTGTGGTGCATTTTTATAAGCCATTTTATGCTTCTTAAAATTGAATAAATGAAGGACTTGCTTCCCATGAAAGTTGTGCTTATGTGAATGTTTCCAAATGCATGTCTACTGTAAGTGCACCTCCAATGATCTATTCCAGCTATCACAAGTATCAAACAACAAGCAAACAATTTAGAAGTCACTCAAACAGTAAACACAAGACTGACATAGGAGAGTAAAAAAAATACTGGGAACAACACATAATGAATTTGAACAAAATAAAAACTATACGTGAAAATAGACATCCAGACGAAACTATGAAAAAAAATTGCATGGAAAACGGATAAGAATTGATCTCGAACGAAGACACACAAGTTGACACAACATTCACGCAGCAACCAGCGCGAAAATTCAAATGGTTGAAATGAATTTGGCTCAATTTTCATTTCATTTAGCCTTCAAATGTCCCAAAAAGATATCCAAAATTTTCCCATAATTAATAATGCAAAATAATAAGCTCAGATAATTCAAATTAGTTAAAATAAGAATTTCTGATCGAATTAAGCACAATTAGGAAAAATAGGAAAAATACTGGACAATTAAGCACAATTTCCTGATTAATTTTAGTACAATAAACTAAGTGAAGTGAAGAAAATATTGGTTCATCACATGTCACACGCAAGAAAGAAATAAAGTGGCTCAAATTCTCACACAGGGTATTTGTCACAATCAAATCGACCTCTTAAACATCATAATCATTTTCCAATCAGAGAAAAGCGAAGATTTCACGCCATGAGTATCAATCAAGTGAAATGAAAGACGAGTCTACAACTTTAATAGAGTCCAGAATGGAAGAGAAAAATGTAAAATTGCACACAAAACACACTAAAAACAATTCAAAACAGAAAAAATTTAACACTCAAAAACAAAAAATTTAACACACAAAACAAAGAACAATCAGAATCTCTCCCAATAGACCACACTTAAACTACACATTGTCCTCAATGTGTTCTAAGCATACATTAGCAATCAAAACAGGAAACATATTACGGACAAGTGCAATAAAAGGTAGAGAAATGGGAAGAAATTTTCAGTAACATCCATCAGTAGATGTTATCATTGACATCCATCAGCAGATGTCTAAATTACCTAGCACCCATCAGTAGATGCTAATTTTCTTTTTATTATTATTTTTTTTTTCTTTTTTTTTTTTTTTTTTTTTTTTTTGAAAAAGGAGAAGACCGGTACTGTGGCAACAGTTTCGGTGGGAATGACTGGCACTGTTGCTACAGTGGAAACAATTTGCCTATAAATAGGCCAACTTCAGCGCCTGAGCGACATTTCTGACTGCCCTGCTCTCTCTCTCTACTCCTCTCTTCTCTCTCTACTCTCTCATCCCCTCTCCTTTGAGCGTCTGGAGCTGCGCGGAGCCTCTGCCACCGTGCCTTCTGAAGAGTCTGAGTGAGATCCGCGAGGAGCCTCTGCCCCAGTGTGCCTTCGGAGCGTCTGAGATCTCCGTCAAGCTTCTGTAAGCCCTACTACTCCAGGTAAGTTCTCTGCACCTTGGATCCCCCTTTCTTTCTGCTTGCCTGCTTTCCTTTAAGCTTCTCTTTAAGCTTTCAGATCTTTCATTTCCGCTTTTCCACTTCCTGCTCTCCCTTTACTGCTTTCCATCTTCTTTCTGTATTTCCTTTCCTGCTTCTGTTTTCCTCTGCTTTCCTCTTGCCTGCTCTCCCTTTTTTTTTTCATTTTTTCATCTCTTTGAAACTGAAAACACTTAAACACATAAAACACAACTGTCTAAAAACTTAAGGGGTATATCGGCTGGAAACCAGACGTTAATCTCCCTTCGATTGAAGGTATTGCAGAGACAATCGGGTAGAACAACGCCACGTACCCCACTTAAAACTAAAAAACACAGAAACATAAATTACAAGAACAACAAGGACAACAGGACAACTGGACGTAGATCCGTTTAGGACCCTTTTGCAAGGACCGTGAAACAGATCTGAGACCAGACACAGAAATATCAAAGACTGATCGGACAAAATAAACTAAAAAGGAAACAAAAACAAACAAATAAAGAAAATACTGAACTAAGAATCTAACATATTTTTATGCTTCTCTCTCTTTTTTTTTTTTATGTTTTGTTTTTCTTTTTTTTTTATGTTTTTCTTTTTTTTATTTTTATATTTTTTTTATTAAGTTTTAGAATATTTCAAGAGGAATGATGACGAGTGAGATGGAATCAGAGAGATACACTAGTCAGCGATGGCGTCCTACAGATGATCAGATCAAGATGATGATGAACATCTACAACTATGGGGTCACACACCCAAGCCGAGCGCAAGTCGTCGAGATCGCGTCTCGACTAAGGACCTTCGCAGATGCCACCGAATATAACGTGCACTGCTGGTTTAACAACCATGGCAATCGGGTCAGGCGCTGGCAAGCAGAGATAGACCCCACTGGCACTCTCTTTTCACAACTGCCGCTATATATGTATGGTAAGAACTCTCATCAGATCTCAAATTATTGAATTTTTCCCTTTCCTCTTCTATTATTAACACACAATTTTATTTTATTTTATTTTATTTTATTATTATTATTATTATTATTATTATTTTTTTTTTTTGAAAGAAAACAACTGGGTGATAATGAGGGCACCGAGACTGCTGAATTTGTTTCCAGTTCCGATCATTATCGATGACGACAAAAATGAACGAGAAATTCCTCCACCAAAGCCTCCTGTATTTCGAACCAGAACTCCCTCAACGGAGCTCTCCCTTAGACCACCACAACCAGCTCGAGAATTCTTTCGTTTTTAATGTTTTGTATTTTTTTTATGTTTTTATTCAGGTCTGTAATATTAACGATCAGCATTGATCGAACTCCGAACATCTTTTATTATGCTTTTTATGTATTTTATATTTTTTTTTATTTTATTTGTTGGACTGTAATCCTAAACGATCACTAATGATCGACTACTGCCCATGTTTTATGTGTTGTTGTTTTTTTTTTTTTTTATTATTATTAATTTTATATTTAACAGTTTAAGACAGATGTTTTCGATGAACCATGTTTATCAATAAAAGCACTTAGATAGTTTCAGCTCAAATTACACCTCTCTGCCTTTTACATGTTAATCTACTCTTTGTTGAATTTTTTTTTTTATATGTTTTAACAAAAACTAAATAGATAAATAAAAACAGAACACATATTAACGAAACAAAATACCAAATAACGAACACAAAATATCAAAGCAAACAGAACACAAATGTCAAAAATAGCAGACAAAACACATATTTACAATACATACAAAATAACACGCGTGAAAGAGAACACACATTTTTTTTTATAATTTTTTTTTTAAATAATAATAATTTGTAAACTAAGAAAATCAAAATTCTCCCCTAATTCGCAAATTAAGAAAATTAAGGGAAGAAGGAATAGAAAAACTCCCCTGGTCATGGTGGCAGCTGCCAAATTTGGACAATCAGGGATATGCTTTCCATCACATAATTCAGCAGAGAAAGTTTTAAGAGGAACTGCTTCATCAGTATAGCTTTATCATTCATAGCAAGATGTTTCTTCTTTCTTCCTACAGCAAACTGTTGCAGCAGTATCTCTTCTTCTACTGGGACTTGTTGAGTGTGTGACACCGGAATAGATATCTCTGGCTCGCTCAAAGAAATAGCAGTATACTCTTCTTCATTAATCATGCATTCCTTAATGTCAGCACCTGCATTCTTTTTGAACTCTGCATCCTTATCATCAAACTCACAATTAATAGCATCTGTAATAAACTTAGAGTTTGGCTGTAATGCATAATCAATTTCAGCACAAATGGAGCAAGAACCAGATTCGCAATCACATTCAAAATTTTCAGAAAACTGTGTTAAATCAAAGTTTAGTCCTAACTCTATAAAATCATCAGATTGCACAGTTTCTCTTTCAAAATCAATATTGAAGCGACTTTGACCAATGGGTTCAATGGCTGACACGGAATTAAAAATTTTAGAATGGTCAATCAAATTTGTATCAGTATCAGTCATAAACCCTATAAAATCAGTGTGCGTCAAGTCACATGCAATTGAATGTGTCTGCAAATCGGGTAAAGTAATTGGAATATCAGGTTCAGAATAAACCTGTTTTTGCTCACTGAAACGTTTCTTACCAAACTCCAAGTTATCAGCTGTATCCTCAGGGCTATCAGTGTTAGAATCCAGAATAGGCTGCTCAGGTTCTTCCTTTGTTAACTTAATTGGACTTTCACCAGCCAGCTTGCAGAACATCTTCCTCGCTTCTGATGGGGTTATATCCATCAAACATCCACCAAAAGCTACATCCACAAGTATCCTTTCACTGTCCAGGAACCCTTCATAAAAATAAATCAAGAGCAAATGCTCTGGAATTTGGTGGTTTGGACAAGTTATGCAGAGCCTGTTAAACCTCTCCCAATAATCTGCTAGGCTTTCTTCTTGAAACTGCTCAATAGCAGTGATCTTCATCCCAATGCTGGTCACCTTTGCTGCTGGAAAAAACTTGTCGAAGAATTTTTGTTGTGTTTCCTGCCAACTATTAAAAGGATACTGGTATATGAACCAGTCTCTTGCTTTATCTTGAAGGGACATGGGAAACATTTTTATCAACACTGTCTCCTTTGAAACACCAGCAGGCCTCATAGACAAACACACCAAACAAAACTCCTTGAGGTGCCTGTATGGATCTTCATGTGCCAACCCATGGAATTTGGGAAGACTCTTGACTATCTCATACATCCAATCTTGAGAATCAGTCATTTCCTCTATTTTAGTGCAAAACCTGTCTCAGACTTGGACTTCCTCTTCAAACAAAGATTGTACAGAAAGAAATATACAGAAACATAACATGGAGGAAAACTAATATTTTTTTTTATTTTTTTAATTTCAGAAACAAGAGCTAAATACAACATACAACACATATTTTTTTTTAAAAAAAAAAATAACAAAACAAAACTCATACGCATGCACAAAACAAAACATTACATCACAACACAAGATAAAACACACCAACAAATATTAACAAAACAAAAACCTAAAACATATATCACATATACACAAAAACACACATAACAGAAAACAACAAAAGACCCAAAACCAAACCGTTATTGGTCCCCGGCAACGGCGCCAAAATTTGATACGCGGGTCGCACCGCGTACAAATTCGATTGCAGATAAGAATGCAGTATAGCTAGGATGTGACTCCTAGGTCGTCTCTCAAGGACCAAATGTGGTTCAGTTTTGGATCAACACGTAGTGGGGGGGGTTTTGTGATTGTTTTTGGTTGCGGAAAAATGTAAATGTTGAAAGCAGTAAATTAACAAACCGTAAAAATAAAACAGAAAATAGTAAAAAAAAATGAAATTTAAAAATAGTAAAACGAAATTAAAACAGTAAAAATGAAATTACAGCAACATAAAACAGTAAAAATAAATCTGGGACAGTAAAAACGAAAATACAGAAAAACAGAAAATACAGAAAATACAGAAAACAGTAAATACAGAAAACAGTGAAAACAGAAAACAGAAAATTTTAGAAAACAGTAAAAACGAAAATACAGTAACATGAAACAATAAAAATTAAATCTGGAACAGTAAAAACAAAAATACAGTAAAACATAAAATACAGAAAACTGTAAAAATAGTAAAACAGTAAAAACAAAAAAGATGAAATTACAGCAGTAAATAATAACAGTAAAAACAGTAAGTACAGAATTTTCAAAATCTGTAAAACAGTAACAGCAAAATACAGAAAACAAAAATACAGAAAACAGTAAATATAGAAAATGGTAAATTTGGAAAACAGTAAAAACAGACTCAAAATTACTGCAGTAAAATACAGAAAATAAAATTACAGTAAATGATCAACATGCAAAAATAAAGAAGAGGAGAAATTAAATTGCAGAAAACAACAACTGAAATTGAATTACAACAGAAATTAAATTACAGCAGTAAAAAGAGACAGTAAAATCTGAAATTTAAAAAAATAGAAATTGAAATGCTTCTAAAACTTACCTCATGTGCCGTGACAAATTTGATTGGTTTCATTGAAATGATAATTGTAAATGGACATCCAAAACCGTAAGCATCCAACATCTATATCAATTTAATTTGCAAAGAAAACATACCTCTTTTTAGCACTTCTTGTCATCTTTTGAATTGAACACCAATTTGAATTTTATTCTCCACATGCACACTAAGCCAACCACAGTTCCAAGTTTTCCTTTCCTTCTTAATTAAAACAAAATCAAAGATGAATTAAAAGAGAAGGAGCTTTGACAATTTCCATAAGTTACCAATTGCTTTGTTTTTATTTTTTTTTTACTTCTTACAACTTTAAAATAAAATCATGAATCAATACTTCATTACTTACCTCAAAACAGCCGTGAACATTCAACCTTAAACCATAAAAGGATTCAAACAAAAACTTACCAAAAACAAGCAAATGAAAGAATAACACTTACACATCCATTGGTTTTTTATTTTTTCAGCACAAGTGAATAGAATGAAACACTTCCAAATTGAAATTACAATGCTTATAAAATTACAACAACAACTTACAAACTCAAAATACAAATTAATACCAAGATGAAAACAGTAGATGAATGAAAGCTTAAATGGAAAAGTGTACAAAACCAAAGGTGAAGGCACCAAGAACTTCAAGCTACATCATCCTTCATTCTTTCTAGGAATCATGGTTTTTCTCATCCAACTCCAAAACTCTTCTTTCGTTCTTTGGTTTCCATACGGCTCTCTCTCCCCAACTCAGCAAAATTAAAATTGTTTCTTTCTTCTCCACTCAAAATGATGATGCATTCCTTAGTGGATGGAGCCCTCAAAGTCATGGAGTACTTCCACTAGCTCCACTTTCCTGCTGAACCAAGATATGTTGCAGCTGGAAAGTGAAGTTTTTGCTGCTGGAAAGTGAAGCTCTCTTGCTTGTGTTAAATCCATTGGCTTCCATGGGTGTGATGGCTGCTGAGAGTTATGATTCCTTTGGTGCTCCACTTCACCTTTCCATGAGCATGTGCTAATAAAATAAAGGAAGCAAGACTCCATTCAATGTTGGCTGCCCATTTCCACGTGAATGTGTGCTCTTTCATGGGTCTTTTGCTTTCTTTGCTTTGGGTCCACTTGTCCCATGCTCTCCTTGGTTGGATGCTTCATGTGACACACCAAAGATGTTCCAAAATAATTCTCTATGTGCTTCATGCATGAATTGGAAGAGTGTGACAAATTCAGAAAATTTGTGGCAGCACCTTCATGCTTCATTCCATCATCCATGTACATTGTTTGTGCAACAATATTCACATAAAACTTTGTGTGCTTATGTGCTTGGTTTCCAATTCATTTCAACTGTGAGATGCATCTCTAAACCAATACTTTGATATTCCAGCCACCACAAATACTAACCAGCAAGCAAACAATGCAAACATATTAGAACACTCAAAATGTAAGCACTGGACTGACACAGGGGAGTAATCAAATTACTGGGAACAACATAGAACGAATTTAAACAAAAGAAAAACTATACGTAAAAATAGACATTCATACGAAACCATGAAAAAAAACGGCATGCAAAACGGATAAGAATTGAACTCAAACGAAGACACACAAGTTGACACAACATTCACGCTGCACTGGACTGACACAGTGGCGTAATCAAATTACTGGGAACAACACAGAATTAATTTGAACAAAATAAAAACTGTACGTGAAAATAGACATCCATACGAAACTATGAAAAAAAATTGCATGCAAAACGGATAAGAAATGAACTCGAACGAAGACAGACAAGTTGACACAAAATTCAGGCAGCACTGTGCGAAAATTGAAATGGTTAAGATGAAATTGGCTCAATTGTTATTTTTTCATTTAGCCTTCAAATGTCCCAAAAAGTTATCCAAAATTTTCCCGTAATTAATAATGCAAATTAATAAGCTCAGATAATTCAAATTAGTTAAAATAAGAATTTCCGATCAAATTAAGCACAATTAGGAAAAACAGGAAAATACCGGACGTTTAAGCACAATTCCCCGACTAATTCTAGCACAATAAGATAAATATAGTGAATAAAATATCGACTCATCAATAATAACAACATGTTAAATTCTATTCCATCCCCAGTTTAGATTCAGTCCCTCATTCATGGTATCGCACAAGAGCTAACCGTTTGATAATCACGTGCTCTCTCCACAAATCTAGTTTCCGAGTTGTTTTTTTTAATTAATAAACAACATTTTTTTTTGAAAACAAAAAAATAATTTTTTTCAATTTTAAAAAACTCTTATTCAAAGTTTGAAATCATAGTTAAATTTAATCAATTAATACAATCTTCAATTTATAACAATTTTGCTTAATATCTGTAAGGATTTGTAAAAAAAAAAAAAAAAAAAAAAAAAAAAGAAGAAAGACAAGGGAGGAAGCAACGAGCGCTGCCACAAGGGACAGCAAACGTTGCTTCCCTTTGAAAACAAAAATAAAAAGAAAACAAGAAAAGGAAAGAGAGGAAGAGGGGAAGAGGGAAGAATTTGGGAGATTAAAAGGAAGCTTTGGGGTTCTTCACGGGGGATGGGAAATCTTTGCTGCAAAATTCTGAGAGAAGGTGAGAGAGGTGAAGTTGAAGCTGCAGGAAGTTGTGGGAGAGAAGAAGTGAAGAACTTTGGAGTTGGAAGGAGAACCAGACACTTGTATTTCTAGGTTCAAGATTCACAAAGGAAGTCTTCAAGAGGTAAGGAGTGCTAGATTTTTCGTTTTGATGAGTTAATCTTACTGTTTTTGTAGAAATCCAAAAGCTTTAGAGTCAAAAATGGAGGTTTTCTGGTTTTCTGGAAAACCTGCGATTCTGCAGAATCTGCAGAATTGCGTTCGTCCAATTTGTTTCAAATTGGACGTTCGTCCAAATTTAGACGAATTGAACGTTCGTCCAAGTTAATTTGAACGCTCGCTTTTGTTTAGCCTGACGAGCGTTCGCTCATGCGTTTGTCCCGTAGCGTTCGTTCTTAAATATTCTGAACGTTCGTCCTAACAGTATATGACCAATTATAGGTGAATTTCTGAGCGTTCATTCAGATATCGGATTAACGAGCGTTGGTGATAAGGATTTGATTAGAGAGCGTCTGTGTGCGCCTGTGAACGATCGTTCATTTCCGGGTAAGGGAAGCTCACTTAATTTAACTGTTTTGTTGTATGTGTGTGTGTGTGAACGTTCGTTATTTCACTGTATGTTGTTGCCATGACTGATTTGCATGAACGTTCGTTGCTTGGATGAAATGAAATATATGAAAGTACATGATATGATTCGTATGAAAAATGAGATTTTCTTTATGTGAATGAGTGGAACTATGAGAAATGAACTGGAAATGAAAAATGAATTGTAAGAGGACTTTATGAACATGTATGTTCGTACTGAACAGTCATTTACCGTTCGGTTTTTCCCAAATAAAAGGTTTGAAATGTTGATCCTGTCATTTTGATAAATCACTGTTTAAGGACGAACGTCCATGTTCTAAATTGCCATGCTTGAGCGTTCGGCCAAGCACTGTTTTGATCATCTCTTTCAAATTGCCATGATATTTTACGTTCGTTACTGAGACGGTCTTTGACCGTTCGGTTTTCTTGGCCAAAATGATAAAATCCCTGGTTGAGGACGAACGTCCTCATCCTAAGACGCTCTGTTTGAGCGTTCGGTCTGGCACTGTTGAAACTGATACTTTTGATAAATTTCTCTCTTTTGTTCTTGTGTAATTATGTGTAACAGTGCATGTTCCCGTTCGTAATACTTCTCCAGATATGCTTTAGTTTATTTATCAACTGTTAAATTAAGTTATTGAACGTTCGGTCTCACACCGGACGATCGTACTGGAAAGCGTTCGGTCTTACACAGAACGTACGCTCAAGGTGACGTATGGTCTCATACCGTGTGTTCGCTATAAATGAGGCTCGGTCTTAAATCGAGCGCTCGCTCAAAGTGAGGCTCGGCATTATGCTGAGTGTTCGTTCTGAATGACTCTCAATATTACTTTGAGCGCTCGTACTATTTTCCGCATGCGTGTGTCAAATAAACAGTATCATACTTGGCATTTTCTGTAAACTCTGCCGTTCGTTCTTTGACCCGAACGAGCGTCTTTCTGTCTCTCTTTTAGCGTTCGTTCTTTGATCCAACGAGCGTCTTTTGGTCTCGCGGATAGCGTTCGTCCTCGGTCCCCTGGAACGTTCGGTATTTAATTGATAAATAGTACATGATGAACAGTAAATGATGAATAGTAAAATGACAAATAGTAAATGATGAAGAGTATATGAGATGAATGGAAAGTTATGATTTTGAACGAGCGTTCCAGGTAGGAATGACTCAGATGATTGTTGAAATTCGTAAAGTATGACTGTGGGAAGTTAATGTTGGCTGTTCAATCCTGATATTCCGTGAGTGATCGTCCTCAAGTAGAGGCGCACGTCATGCGTGGGAATGGCAGGAGGTCGTCGTCCTTAGAGGTACTTTGGACGGACGTACTAACCTCGGGTGGCAGCTGATGAGAATGCCAGTTACCACACCACCCGGGTGCGTGAACGCCTGTAACTACGCAGATTTCATACAGTCCGGACAGTCAGTCGTGTCTAGTTTTATTTTGTGCATGTGTTATAATGCCTTGATATGTGATGAATTATGTAATGAATTGTATGACTGATGCATGAGTTAAATTAAGTAAGCTTACCCTTGCGTTTTCCTTGTGTTGTCTCGTTTTGTACGTCCGTCCTGTCGTTGCAATGATCATCCGTGTGGATGTGAGCAGAGGGAGATGAGCATTTGGAGGAGGCATTGAACGAAGAGAATCTGGTTGAAGTTGAAGTGAAGACCGAGCAGTGAGACGCTCGACCGATCCTTTAGTACTATTATGTATGACCGTTCGGTCAAGTTTTAAATTTTTACGTTCGGTTGTAATTCGTGATTATTGTATGGGCGTGCGACTTTGCGCATTCGTTCCTTATAAGACCGTATTCAAGGACGTTCGTCCTTGAGCGTTCGTTTGGTTTTAACTTTTAAGTTGGAAAACTGTACTGTTTTATTATTAACTGTGATTTTCTAATTATATGGTTTTTACTGTATTTTTGGGATGTCACATTAGTGGTATCAGAGCAGTTTTGTTCTTTTAAGGACACTGTAGGTTATGAGTACACTGTGTTTTTGCTGTGTGCTTAAATTGCGTTTAATGAGTTATTTTCGACTCTTTGAACAGGATTAACGTTCGTTTCTTTTCTTTGTTCCAGAGAATCAATGGCACCTAGACTTCCTCCTCCTCCTCCACCGCAGACCAATGAACATGATGTGCCCAACAACACCAGATTGTTGGAATCAGTAATTGAAAGGCTACAAGAGCAGAACGCTGTTTTGACGCAGCAAAATGCGGCTGCCTTACAGAGTTTGGAGGCCGCTCGTGCAAATTCTGAAGTGACTCAGAGACAGCTTATGGAAATTCTTGCAGCTACCAGGGGTACACCGGGAGCATCTGCTTCAAACACTACTCATCAGACTGAATGGAGTTTGGAGAACTTTTTACAGCATCGTCCTGCAAAATTTGATGGGAAGTGCCTTCCCGACGGAGCTGATCAATGGATAAGGGACATGGAACAGATTTACGATGCCAAGGAATGTCCGAACGATCGAAGACTGGCATTCACTGAGTATCTGTTGACTGGAGAGGCCAGTCATTGGTGGTCGACTGCGAAGATGATACTAGCAGAATCTCACAGCCCTATTTCCTGGGAAGTCTTCAAGGAAAAGTTTTATGAGGAGTATTTCCCGGATAGTGTTCGTTTCGGCAAAGAAGTGGAGTTTCTCCAGTTGGTACAGGGTAATATGTCTGTTTCGGAGTACACCAACAGGTTCAAACATCTGGTTCGCTTTAATACCCTTGCCACCAGTGAAGTGTGGCAGTGCAGGAAGTTTGAAAATGGGCTGAGAAGTGATCTGAAGGTACTGATATCCAGCCTTTGCATTAAGTCTTTTCCTGCCATGATTGAGAGAGCAAAAGTGTTGGAGAAAAATATGGCTGAAGCAGAACGTCAGAAGAAGCAGCAACAACCAGCTAGGGGACCGATCATGTCCAGACCTAATCTGAATCGGAACAGGTTGCCATATGCTCGCCCAGCACAACCATCTAATTCTCAGGCTATGGTTATTGCCGGACAGTCTAGACAGCACGGATCAGTCAAGTGTTTCCAATGCGGAGGACCACACTACCGGTCGTCATGCCCTCAGTTATTGGGAGTAAAGTCCTGCACTCGTTGTGGAAGGAATGGTCACATAGAGCGCGACTGTAATATGGGCGGACGAGCGCCAATGAGGCCGCCAAATGCTGGAAGAATGCAACAGGGAAGGGGTGGACGAGCACAGGCTGTTGGTAGAGTTTATGCGATCACGGCCGCGGAAGCTGCCAGCTCAGGTACGCTCATCACCAGTACTTGTTTGTTGTTAGGAATGCCTGTTTGTGTGTTGTATGATTCGGGGGCAACACACTCCTTCATTTCGAAGGCGTGTGTTGAGAAATTGGGATTAGCCGAACGCGAGATGCAGTTCGACTTGGTAGTATCAACCCCAGCGGCTGGTGAGGTTAGAACGTCTACTGTATGTGTTAAGTGCCCTATAGAGGTTGAGGGGCAAAATTATAAAGTGAATCTCATCTGTCTACCCTTGAAAGATCTTGAAGTAATCTTAGGAATGGATTGGCTGGCTACCAATCGCATTCTCATAGATTGTGGTGCAAAAGAATTGGTGTTTCCGGACGAGTACGAAGTGGATCTATCTGTGACGCTCGGTCAACTGAAAGAAGACATCGTGGATGGCGCCAGTTGCTATCTGATCATGACGCATTCGGACGAACAACTTGAAGATTTGAATCATGAGCGATCGTCCGGTAAACTGAATGGAGGACGATCAGTCGTGGATGAATTCCCTGACGTATTTCCTGATGAAGTGCCTGGATTACCTCCTCCACGCGAGGTGGAATTTACTATCGACTTAGTGTCCAATGCTGGACCTATCTCTATTGCACCTTATCGGATGTCGCCAGCAGAGTTAGCTGAACTCAAGGAACAGATTGAAGAGTTAATGGATAAGCAGTTTATCAGACCTAGTGCATCACCTTGGGGAGCGCCGGTACTCTTAGTGAAGAAGAAGGATGGAAGCTCTCGTCTCTGCATTGATTATAGGCAGTTAAACAAACTGACTATCAAGAACAAGTACCCTTTGCCTCGGATAGACGACCTGCTAGATCAATTGCATGGCGCGGTCATATTTTCAAAGATTGATTTACGGTCGGGATATCATCAGATTCGGGTGAAGGAAGAAGACATCCAGAAGACAGCCTTCCGATCTCGATACGGACACTACGAGTATGTAGTAATGCCGTTCGGTGTGACAAACGCCCCAGCAATATTTATGGACTACATGAATCGTATCTTCAGACCGTATCTAGACAAGTTCGTAGTCGTCTTCATTGATGACATTCTTGTCTACTCCAAAAGCTATGAAGAGCATGAGGATCACTTGAGGATCGTTCTAGGCGTGCTAAGAGAAAAGGAGTTATATGCCAAATTCTCTAAATGTGAATTCTGGATGAAGGAAGTACCATTCTTGGGACATGTTGTTTCAGCTGAAGGAATCTCAGTAGATCCGGCTAAAGTAAGAGCAGTACTGGAATGGGAGAGTCCACGCTCAGTTACCGAGGTTCGTAGTTTTGTGGGACTCGCGGGATACTATAGACGGTTCATTGAAGGATTTTCCAAAATAGTAGCTCCGCTTACTCAGCTGACCAGAAAAGATCAACCGTTCGTTTGGACCGATCGGTGTGAAAGAAGTTTCCAGGAATTGAAGAATAAGTTAACAAGCGCCCCAGTACTGGTCATACCTGACACGGCTAAACCCTTCGTGGTATATTGTGACGCGTCTCATCAGGGTTTAGGCTGTGTACTCATGCAAGAAAAGAGGGTGGTTGCTTACGCTTCTCGGCAACTGAAGGTTCACGAGAGGAACTACCCAACTCACGATCTGGAATTAGCAGCGGTCGTCTTTGCTTTGAAGATTTGGAGGCACTACTTGTATGGATCAACTTTCCAAGTGTTCAGTGATCATAAGAGTCTTAAGTACCTTTTTGATCAAAAGGAGTTGAATATGAGACAGAGACGTTGGCTGGAGTTCTTGAAGGACTATGACTTTGAACTACTTTACCATCCGGGAAAAGCAAATGTTGTAGCAGACGCTTTAAGCAGAAAGGTAGTTCACGTCTCCTCCATGATGGTCCGAGAGTTAAGTTTGGTAGAGAGCTTTAGAGATCTGAGGTTACAGTTCGACTTGGAACCGAATGTTATTAAATGCTGTACTCTTAGAATCTCCAGTGACGTATTTGACCAGATCAGAATGAAGCAGCAAAAAGACGAAGAGTTGGTGAAGATCTTGAATGCACTCGGTACAGATCAAGCTTAACATTTTAACACTGGAACTGATGGTATGCTACGCTACATGGGTAGGACGTGCATTCCGAATGATGGCGAGTTGAAAAGGATCATTCTTGAGGAAGGACATCACAGCCGTCTTAGTATACACCCCGGTATGACTAAGATGTATCAAGACCTCAGGAAATCTTTCTGGTGGCCGGGAATGAAGAGTGATGTCGCACGTTTTGTGGCATCGTGTTTAACGTGTCAACGAGCCAAGGCTGAACATCAGAGGCCAGGCGGTTTACTTCAGCAGTTAGAGATTCCGGAATGGAAGTGGGACGGCATTGCAATGGACTTCGTGACTCACTTACCTCGTACGGTCAGGAATCATGATTCCATATGGGTAATCGTGGATCGTCTGACGAAGAGTGCTCACTTTCTAGCGGTCAACCTGAAAATGTCAATGACGAACCTTGCTAAACTTTACATCAAGGAAATTGTTCGTCTACATGGAGTTCCGTCTAGCATTGTTTCAGAGCGAGACACGAGATTTACTTCTCGGTTTTGGCGATCATTACAAAGTGAGCTCGGTAGCAAACTCCATATGAGTTCGGCCTATCATCCTCAGACGGACGGTCAGTCCAAGAGGACCATCCAGACGCTTGAAGACTTGTTGAGGACGTGTGTTCTAGATCACATAGGCGTTTGGGATGAAGTCTTACCTTTGGTAGAGTTCACCTACAACAACAGTTTCCAAGCCAACATAGGAATGGCTCCCTTTGAAGCTCTGTATGGGAGAAAGTGTCGAACGCCATTGTGTTGGTTTCAAGAAGGAGAAAAGGTCTTAACCGGACCAGAGCTCATTCAGCAGACGACTGAGAAGGTGAAATTGATCCAAGAAAGACTGAAGGCATCTCGGAGCAGACAGAAGTCATACGCTGACAAAAGAAGAAGGCCATTGGAGTTCAATGCTGGAGATCACGTCTTCCTTAGACTACATCCGACTACTGGAGTTGGGAGAGCCATTCGACCCAAGAAGTTGTCCCCCAAATTCATCGGACCTTATCAGATCTTGAGGAAGATCGGGCTAGTTGCGTACGAGTTATCTTTGCCACCTCAGTTATCAAACTTGCATCCAGTCTTCCACGTTTCTCAACTTCGGAAGTACGTATCCGACCCTTCTCACATATTAGAGTTAGAAGATATTCGTCTTCGTCAAGATCGTACATTGGAGATGCAGCCGGTACGCATTGAAGATAGCAACACCAAATACTACAAGAGGAAAGCAGTCAGATTGGTGAAGGTCGTCTGGGATGAAAAGACGGGCGACTCTACATGGGAAGTGGAAGATGCTATGAGGAATTTGTATCCCCATCTGTTCGAGACTCCGTTCTAATTTTCGAGGACGAAAATTTTTGTTGTTGGGGAGAATGTAAGGATTTGTAAAAAAAAAAAAAAAAAAAAAAAAAAGAAGAAAGACAAGGGAGGAAGCAACGAGCGCTGCCACAAGGGACAGCAAACGTTGCTTCCCTTTGAAAACAAAAATAAAAAGAAAACAAGAAAAGGAAAGAGAGGAAGAGGGGAAGAGGGAAGAATTTGGGAGATTAAAAGGAAGCTTTGGGGTTCTTCACGGGGGATGGGAAATCTTTGCTGCAAAATTCTGAGAGAAGGTGAGAGAGGTGAAGTTGAAGCTGCAGGAAGTTGTGGGAGAGAAGAAGTGAAGAACTTTGGAGTTGGAAGGAGAACCAGACACTTGTATTTCTAGGTTCAAGATTCACAAAGGAAGTCTTCAAGAGGTAAGGAGTGCTAGATTTTTCGTTTTGATGAGTTAATCTTACTGTTTTTGTAGAAATCCAAAAGCTTTAGAGTCAAAAATGGAGGTTTTCTGGTTTACTGGAAAACCTGCGATTCTGCAGAATCTGCAGAATTGCGTTCGTCCAATTTGTTTCAAATTGGACGTTCGTCCAAATTTAGACGAATTGAACGTTCGTCCAAGTTAATTTGAACGCTCGCTTTTGTTTAGCCTGACGAGCGTTCGCTCATGCGTTTGTCCCGTAGCGTTCGTTCTTAAATATTCTGAACGTTCGTCCTAACAGTATATGACCAATTATAGGTGAATTTCTGAGCGTTCGTTCAGATATCGGATTAACGAGCGTTGGTGATAAGGATTTGATTAGAGAGCGTCTGTGTGCGCCTGTGAACGATCGTTCATTTCCGGGTAAGGGAAGCTCACTTAATTTAACTGTTTTGTTGTATGTGTGTGTGTGAACGTTCGTTATTTCACTGTATGTTGTTGCCATGACTGATTTGCATGAACGTTCGTTGCTTGGATGAAATGAAATATATGAAAGTACATGATATGATTCGTATGAAAAATGAGATTTTCTTTATGTGAATGAGTGGAACTATGAGAAATGAACTGGAAATGAAAAATGAATTGTAAGAGGACTTTATGAACATGTATGTTCGTACTGAACAGTCATTTACCGTTCGGTTTTTCCCAAATAAAAGGTTTGAAATGTTGATCCTGTCATTTTGATAAATCACTGTTTAAGGACGAACGTCCATGTTCTAAATTGCCATGCTTGAGCGTTCGGCCAAGCACTGTTTTGATCATCTCTTTCAAATTGCCATGATATTTTACGTTCGTTACTGAGACGGTCTTTGACCGTTCGGTTTTCTTGGCCAAAATGATAAAATCCCTGGTTGAGGACGAACGTCCTCATCCTAAGACGCTCTGTTTGAGCGTTCGGTCTGGCACTGTTGAAACTGATACTTTTGATAAATTTCTCTCTTTTGTTCTTGTGTAATTATGTGTAACAGTGCATGTTCCCGTTCGTAATACTTCTCCAGATATGCTTTAGTTTATTTATCAACTGTTAAATTAAGTTATTGAACGTTCGGTCTCACACCGGACGATCGTACTGGAAAGCGTTCGGTCTTACACAGAACGTACGCTCAAGGTGACGTATGGTCTCATACCGTGCGTTCGCTATAAATGAGGCTCGGTCTTAAATCGAGCGCTCGCTCAAAGTGAGGCTCGGCATTATGCTGAGTGTTCGTTCTGAATGACTCTCAATATTACTTTGAGCGCTCGTACTATTTTCCGCATGCGTGTGTCAAATAAACAGTATCATACTTGGCATTTTCTGTAAACTCTGCCGTTCGTTCTTTGACCCGAACGAGCGTCTTTCTGTCTCTCTTTTAGCGTTCGTTCTTTGATCCAACGAGCGTCTTTTGGTCTCGCGGATAGCGTTCGTCCTCGGTCCCCTGGAACGTTCGGTATTTAATTGATAAATAGTACATGATGAACAGTAAATGATGAATAGTAAAATGACAAATAGTAAATGATGAAGAGTATATGAGATGAATGGAAAGTTATGATTTTGAACGAGCGTTCCAGGTAGGAATGACTCAGATGATTGTTGAAATTCGTAAAGTATGACTGTGGGAAGTTAATGCTGGCTGTTCAATCCTGATATTCCGTGAGTGATCGTCCTCAAGTAGAGGCGCACGTCATGCGTGGGAATGGCAGGAGGTCGTCGTCCTTAGAGGTACTTTGGACGGACGTACTAACCTCGGGTGGCAGCTGATGAGAATGCCAGTTACCACACCACCCGGGTGCGTGAACGCCTGTAACTACGCAGATTTCATACAGTCCGGACAGTCAGTCGTGTCTAGTTTTATTTTGTGCATGTGTTATAATGCCTTGATATGTGATGAATTATGTAATGAATTGTATGACTGATGCATGAGTTAAATTAAGTAAGCTTACCCTTGCGTTTTCCTTGTGTTGTCTCGTTTTGTACGTCCGTCCTGTCGTTGCAATGATCATCCGTGTGGATGTGAGCAGAGGGAGATGAGCATTTGGAGGAGGCATTGAACGAAGAGAATCTAGTTGAAGTTGAAGTGAAGACCGAGCAGTGAGACGCTCGACCGATCCTTTAGTACTATTATGTATGACCGTTCGGTCAAGTTTTAAATTTTTACGTTCGGTTGTAATTCGTGATTATTGTATGGGCGTGCGACTTTGCGCATTCGTTCCTTATAAGACCGTATTCAAGGACGTTCGTCCTTGAGCGTTCGTTTGGTTTTAACTTTTAAGTTGGAAAACTGTACTGTTTTATTATTAACTGTGATTTTCTAATTATATGGTTTTTACTGTATTTTTGGGATGTCACAATATCTATACCGATTAAATTAAAGATAATATCAACTAGTATATAAAAACAATAAAAACTTTATTTTATAAATTAATTTTATGAAATTGTGTTAAGTATACATTTATTTATTTAAAAATTCAAATATATTTTTAATCTTTAAATTTAGACACAAAATTAAAATTCATCTATATTTCAGACTTTATATATTTTGGTTTTAAAATTTTAAAAACGAATATATATATATATATATATATATATATATATATATATATATAATCTTTTTAATTCAATTATGTTAAATATGCACAACAAAATTAATGTTATCAGATTAGAAAGACTACACAATCCATTTTCAAAACTTATTAACCAAATATTGGGATAATAATAAACTCTAATTTCACGTTTACGTTTAAAGATAAAAACGTATTTAATTTTTACAAAAAAATTTACTTGTATAACTTTATCATAGTATTTAGAATGTATTCCTTTTAGAAGGTAAATAGATGAATTTGAATAAACTTAAGTTAATGAATATTAGTTATTTCTTTTTTAAAATATTTGGAAGTAAAGGAATGGATTTAAAAATAAAGTTTGTAAATTACATACATAATTCATTACAAAATTGATTTCTTCTGTTATAAATCATGAATTTCTTTTTCCACCACAAACTAGTTTCACTTCCATACTTCCACTCATTATCAATAGAAATATAATGATAAAATGACTATTTGTTCTTACAAATCTTTAAAAATATGAGATTTTGATGGTATTTCACAATATTAAGATTTAGGATTGATACATTGATCTAAATCAATTTCTTATTGTGTAATTTGAGTCTCTAATGGTTATATAATTCTAAACAAACAAAGAAACGGTTGGTAATGGTTGATATGAATTGAAGAAAAGACAAGTGTGAACAAAATATTTTTGAATAGTTATTTTAACAGTCAACTAGTGTTAGTTAAGGTATATCCACCATCGCACTCTTTTAAATAATTGTATTAATTATAAACTAATGCATTGTTAGGGAACGAGAGACGTGCTAAGCACTATTTTAATTTAATCCAGTCAAATCATACTTCGTTGCTTGCTAGATTCGATTTACATCATTATTATCTATCGTAATCACGTTTTACGAGACTAAACTAAACACAGTATTATGGGAATGTCACGTTCATCAAAAATTTAAATTTTAATCCACTTTGTCATAAAAATAAAATAAATTAATTCCCTTAGTATGATGTCCATTTATCTATTTATTTTTATGATTTTTTTTCATAGGTAAATGCTTGCTTTCACATGGGATAAGTTGTAGAAAATTCATTACTTATTAAATGAAAATTCGGAGTGTTTAAGGTCCTTTTTAGGTTACTTTCAAAACGTCATATTATAGTTTCTTGTATTTATTTTCTTGTTGTCTTTAAATTAAATTCCTCTTTTACTCATTTTTAATATATAAGATATTGATAGAGATAGATAATGAGTTTATTTTTGTTTGATTAGTGATTTTTATATTATACTATTTTACTTAACCATTAGATTAAAAATGGGAGTGTTTGATGAATATTTAGTTTTTAATTTATAATCCTATTTTAGGTTGCTTACTTTAGGTTTTGTATTTCAAAACGCCATATTTTAGTTTTTTTTACATTTTTTTTGTCTTCTTCGTATTAAAATTATCTTTAACTTGTTTTTTATATAAGATATGGGTGAAGGTAGATACTTATTTTATTTTATTTTTATTATACTATTTACTTAATTAATATCTCAAAAATATAATAGTAAACTATATAAAAGAGTCATCACAAATCTAATATTAACAAAAGTAGTTGACAAAGACAAAAGAATAAAGTAAGGTTTAGAGTTATCTAAAATAACTATAAAAGTTCACTTTATATACAAATTAGAGATACCAAAACTATAAACAAGAGAACTATATATCTAAGACGGACACATATCCTCCATCTAGTGTCAGCTTTAGGGAAACCTCATCTCCCTTTGCTTACACTCACAACAAGATGATCATAGTAAAGAAAATAAACCAGAAGAAATATACATACACAAATACAAGTAGAAAGGTAAGCTATAATACAAACAATTAAAGATATATTAAAACATGTTAAATATTCACCTAAGATACACACAACACATCCAACCAAGCAAACACTTTATGTATGATCGCACTTTGATTTGACCATCCGGATTATCATGAATATTGAGTTATTACAGTTCATGTACTTATTGTGGTGAAACAGCTGGTCCACCCCAAGCTACCACACAAAGTTAGTCTGTTATCACTCGCCTTAGGCCAAGGTAAAGACCTTAGACTAGGAGCTCCTGCTATTCTCACGACATGTCTCACCCTTCTCTACTTGAGAATGATTAACCATTAGAATGTCAAGATGAACTCCAAGACTGAGCTTCCCATATTCATACTTATAATAATTGAAACCACCACTAAGAAGTTCCTCCTTGGAACTCTCTTCCATACCTTTGAAACCATTGAAATCCCTTCAAATTCACATAGTAGACCAATACATGAGACTATTGATCATACATTAAAGAAATAGAAACACTCATAAAAGTCATCAGAAATCACACACTAACACAATTTCTTCATGGCATCTTGATATTCATATTTAGGTAAGGAAAACAGCTTTGAAACTCTTACCAACAGCTCTGGAAGAGTCCAAAACCTCCCACAACGACCTTAAAAACGTCAAAACTTGATGTCTACAACCTTGAAAACTCCCTAAAAACTATTGCAGGGCATTCTAGTAATGCCCGAGCGCCTAGGAACTAGTGCTTAGCATAGGCGCCACTGGAAACGGGAGCTCGGTGCCCAATTTGGGCGCTAAGGCGCTATCAATAGATACCAAACTCAATTTTCTCACTTTGAACACTTTACCCCCAACTTCTAAAGGCCTCTATGACTCTCTGGACCATAACACTACTACAAAATTGCATATAGATAACGTTGAATAGATAACGCTTCTTTAAATAAGCGTTATCTATGAATTTGGAGAACAATAGATAGCGCTTGTTTAAAAAAATGTTATCTATAACTATGTCAATAAATAACGTTTTTTTAAAGTGCTATTTATAATTTTTTAATATTATTTTTTTAATTTGCAATTTGAAAGCGCTTTTTTGGAACACTAGCACTTTTTATAATAATCGTTATCTATAATTGTTAAAAAAATTTCAATTCGTGCTTCTCCTTCGACGTGTGTTTGCTTATTCGTTTCAGCTTTCGTTTATGCTGATTCGATTTCAGTCTCTGCCATTTTCATCTGCGTGTGGCTTTCATCAGTGTGTGTGGCGTCTTTGCTCCTTTGTTTCAGTTGTCGTTTTCATCAGTGTGTGTTGCCTCAAGATGTAGGGCCCCTTTGTTTTAGAGCTGTCGTTTTAGGTATCACGTTCTCTCTTCCTCCTTTTTTATGTTTCATTCTTCTTTGCCCTATTTTCATGAAAATGCTATTAGATTTAATTTATTTTTCCTTTCATATTTGTGCATTTATGTTCATATATTTATATTTTATTTTTGTATTTATATTCCATTTTTATATTATTTTAAACAGTTATATATATAAATTGTACTCTCTCCTCACAATTTTCATCCTTTCTTTTCTCGTAACATGGTATCAGAGCCATGGTTAGAGCTTATCCTAGCGAGTTCTAAGTGGACATTCTATTCTTCTATTCCACTCGCTATCGGGCCATTATCGGACCATCCAATTTTTACTATCACTCACGATCGGCGTGAAGAGGGTGTGTTGGAAATCTCACATCGACTAGAGATAAAACCAAATTATAATGTCAAAAAAAAGTGATTCTGCTCATATGACCATCTTAATATTATATAGTCTTAGTAGGTGATGACATCCAAGAAACATTTGTTTTAGAGCTATGTTGGTATACTGGTGTAGGATCTATGTTCGTGCACTAGATTTAGGAGCTCGTTCTCACTCACCTCGTTGCTAGGGCAAGCCTAGAGAGGATAGTTAGGGTTTCGAAATCATTAATTTGTTCAAAGCTCAATTGATTTGTTTATCCCCAAAATCCCTAAATCTTAAAACCCTAGATCGATCTCTTCTTTCTTGTGATTGAAACACACTGATTCTTAGCACAGAATGCTGTATTGTTAAGAGATTGAGATTGAAGCGAAGGCGCTGCGTTTTGAGGAGGTTGAGTGTTCTGAAATTGTAGGACTCTTAATCACTGTTGAATGTGGAAGGTTAAAAGTTTCCATGGGTGAAATTGCTATACTACCTCAAGGTTTTCGTTTTTCTTTGTTGCAGTTCAAGATTTTTCTCCCTTCAATATCTTTACTTGGCAATGGCATGGTAATTATTTTCCATATAAGGTCAATAATAAATATTAGAACTTATGACATGTAGAAGTCTTACTTGTGTTGGTCTAGTTCCACACTTAGTCGTGAATTAGATTCAAGTGATGAATCAATATTTCTTTCTCGTTAACAACCAGTATGCGGATTAGGAAGTCTATCTTTTATAAATGGGCAATTTTGACCATGTTTATCTGGGTTGTTGAGATCTTTCTTTTTTGAATATCAATTTTCAACTTGCTTGTTAGGAATTCTTTATTATTTTCTAATGCCATCATCATTTCATTAATGGGTGCCTTCAATTTTTGGGTTTCTTTTTGTCATGTTAATACAGGGTTTCATCACAAATAATGAAAGGGCATTAGAGGAGCTATTTGTAGATGAAGAAGATAATTATAGCAGTGTTGCATATTTGAATGTGACAGCAAAATGAATTGCTACAGTTTTTCTTCTTTAAAAGGATAATTATAGCGGTAATACTAGAAATTTGACATCCTCTTTTCTAATTCTCAATGTTGTGTTTTTTTTTTTTGGAATGATGGGATTTTGACAATGCAAGATTCACTTTCCCCTGTATCCAAATATTTTCTTTTTTGTCTTTTTTTTTTCATAGATTTGTTGATTTCCTTTAGAAAAAGTAACAGGACAAAAGCCTTTAAGGATTATATTTTATAGGTATGTATTTTTAATGTATGTTAATTATGATGCAGGGGCTAGTTTTTTAAACATTATAGTTTGTTGAAACTATTCTGCTAACAAGAAATTCGAACAAGAATGGTGTAAGAAAAGGGAAATTTTACCAAGTTCTACTGTATGAGTTGAATGCAATTCGGAAGGTCAGAATCAGAATATTTTACACATTCCCACATACATTCTAATTGTTCAATTTATACCAGATGTTGTGACAAGAATACATATATGTATATGCTGGCAGGGATGTGCTTCTTTAGAACCAAACTATTAACCTTTAGTAAATTTCATAGTTGTACAAAAAAGACACCGTACTCGGTTGTTTGCAAACAACCGCAAGGACAGAAACAGTACAAATAAGAGTGGAAATATATTGCCTGGTATGACGAGTGTACCTGAATTGAATGGCTCATGTAAACAAATAAATGAGTAAATATATTGCTCTGTCATCCAACAGGATTTGATTTTTATCTTTGCAGTCATGTCGGCATCCAGGAGGAAGATAATATATCTATTTTATGCTAAGCTTTATGATTAGAATGATATAGGTAAAGATATCCTTGATTTTTTTCTTCTATTTGTTTTTAGAGGCTTGGTTTCTACTACCATCGTCATCATGTTTATGAAATTAGTTCACAAGTACTTTGTTGGCGATGTATAAGTACTTATAGGATAGGATATATATATATATATATATATATATATATATATATATATATATATATATATATATATATATATATATATATATATATAATATGATTGTATATATTATCTTATAAAGTAATATCATCTCATGATACATACTAGACAATTTAACGATTAAATTTTAAAATATTAGTTTTTATTCATACGAATGAATATTTTTTATGAAACATTTGTCATATTTTTCTCAATATTTTATATTTTTTTGTATATAATAGAACCAATATTTTATATTTTATTTTAAAATTAATTTTTTTTTAAATTTAGATCAATAGATAATATTTATTTAAAAAAGCGCTATCTATTGTTAGCCACCAATATATAACGCTTCTTTAAAAAATGTTATCTATTGTCAGCAACCAATAGATAGTCCCTTTTTTAGAAGCGTTATCTATTAATAAATAATGCACGTATAGATAGTGCTTAAAAAGCGTTATCTATGATAAAAAAAACGCTATCTATGCACTTTTTTGTAGTGGAGTAAAAAAATTCTGAAAACACTTTTGTAACTTAAAATGACCCATTAAAACCCAATTTCACTTCTATAAGCTACCCAAACTCCATACCAGTTTACAACCTACATAAACAAGTCTACATACACTTGCTAGCACACTCCAATACCTTAGTTTCATCCCAACTCTCCTACTTTCCATTTTCAACCCTTAAAACCTTTAAAATGGACTAAAAACTTAACTTATGAAGCCATGAACACTTCTATAACAGATTTTACTGGTTTTAGCTCTTAAACAAGTCCTAATAAGTATAATAATAGACATCTAACCTTCTAAACCAATTTATACTCATTACTCCAAAATGTCACTACTCAAAACTCCCTTTTTACACCAAAAACATTTGAAAACTTCAACTACAAGTCCCAATTTACCTCATGATAAGACCAAATCAATTAACATAACACTTTCATACCTATTTCTCGATTTCACTAACCAAAACCCTCTATTTTTATGCTTGAAACCTAAGAGACTTAACCAATACTTTCAAAAACCATTTGAATTTAGTTTTAAACAATGAAACATCATTATTATACACAATTATAACAATATCCAACATCACCATTTCATCACATCAATTGTACACAACACCATATTATTAAAACATCAATTTAATATACATAACATTTACCCAATTATACCAATTTCACTAATATGTCTATAAATCATAGAAATATTAAATTTATACTACAAACACAACTGAGGCAAGGTCTAGCTTTCCTTACCTTACAAAAAATAGCCCCAACTCATAGAATGCTTCGCTGATTACTCGAACCACAAGGAATACCTAGATAAACCTATAAAACACCAAATTGAAAACGAACAAAGTCCTTAGAACTCTACCTTAGATGTGATTATTTGTTTTCAATGCGGTATGTACAGGGTTGTATGTAGATTAAATGATGAAAATAAATGTTTGCACTAAAAAATGAATGGCATGAACTTTGATGAACATGTTCAAAATATTTGTCTTAAGTGTCACATGACTTTTATATCCAATAAGTGTTAAAAAAAGAAATTGTGCACATCAAAATTAATGTCATTTTCAAAGTTGACCCGTCTATGCAAAACCTTTGCCTAAAGTCCTTAATTATTTGGTCATTGGTACCAATGCAGTTTTCACACCAAAACTTGTACAAATAATGGTTTCTTGGAGATGAAGTTCGATATAAATGTCCTAATCAATGCCTCAACATCACTTGTATCTCCAATAAGTATAAAAAAAATTGCACTTCAAATTTTATGTCATTTTGAAAGTTGACCTGTCTGTGCAAAACCTTTGCCTAAAGTCCCCAATTATCTGGCCTTTGGTACCAATGCAGATTTTGTGCCATGAGTTTTACAAAGAATGGTTGGTTGCGGATGGAGTTTGATATTGAAGTCATAACATAACCATTACTTGAGGATCACTTGTATGTGCAATAATTGTTAAGAAAAAAAAATTTGCACTTCAAAATGAATGACATTTTCATAGTTGACCTATCTATGCAAAAGTTTTGCCTAAAGTCCCCAATTATTTTCACTTTGGTACCAATGCAGTTTTTGCAGCAAAAGTTTTACAAAGAATGGTTCCTTGGGGATGAAGTTCGATATAAATGTCATAATATTGCCTGAACATCACTTGTATGTGCAATTATTGTTAAGAAAAAAATTCTACACTTTAAAATGAATGTCATTTTCATAGTTGATCTGTCTGTGCAAAACATTTGGCTAAAGTCTCCAATTATTTTGCCTTTGGCACGAATGTAGTTTCTATAGAAAATTTTTTACAAAGAATGGTTTGTTGGGGATGAAGTTTGATATAAATGTCATAATCATCGCCTTAACATCACTTGTATGTGCAATAACTGTTAAGAAAAAAATTATGCACTTCAAAGTGAATGTCATTTTCATAGTTAACGTGGTTGTACAAAACTTTTATCTAAAGTCCCCAATTATTTGGTCTTTGGTACCAATGCAATTTCTACACCATGAGTATTAAAAGGAATGGTTCTTTGGGGATGAAGTTCGATATAAATGTCATAATGAATGCCTCAACATCACTTGTATGTCCTATAAGTCTTAAAAAAAATTGCACTTCAAATTTAATGCGATTTTGAAAGTTGACCGGTCTGTGCAAACCTTTTGCCTAAAATCCCCATTTATTTGGCCTTTGGTACTAATGCAATTTCTGCACCATGAGTTTTTCAAAGAATGGTTGGTTGCGGATGGAGTTTGATATTGAAGTCATAATCATTACCTAAACATCACTTGTATGTGCAATATCTGTTAAGAAAAAATTTCTACACTTCAAAATGAATGACATTTTCATAGTTGACTTGCATGTGCAAAAACTTTGCCTAAAGTCCCCAATGATTTTGCCTTTGATACCAATATAGTTTCTGCAGCAAAAGTTCTATAAAGAATGATTCCTTGAGGATAGAGTTTGATATAAATGTCATAATCATTGCTTGAACATCACTTGTATGTCAAACGATGGAAAGGAAAAACGACGGAAAGACGGAAAGACAGAATGGCGGAAAGGTTACGCTTTCAGTGGTCGTTGTTTCCAAAGGGCGGAACGACAGCGGAATGTGCTCCGGAGAACACGCCGGTCCACGAAATGGTTAAAACTCTGTCAAACGATAATTCTGCTCACCGCGACGCGAGTCTGCTGGGTGCTCCTTCTCTCTAGGATTCTCTCCAACCCAAAGTGATATTCTATTTTTGAAATCCCAAATGAAGTCGAGCACTTGAAACCCTTGTCGTCCTCATTTCCATATCATTTACGTTTTCTAATTTCTTATACACATAGACCACTAACATCATGACATGTGACAGTGTCAAAATATTGTAAAAAATTTGTGTCAAAGTATCATTATCCATACTTCAAACAAATAATTCCAATGTAATTATTTAGTTAACAAATTTTTAGTATCAATGCTAAAACTAATTTTTCAGTTATATTTTCAAACATAACCTTACCTGTAATACAAAAGACATTTCAAGTGTCTTTTATTGTTTTTTTAACACCTAACAAGTTTATTTAACCGTACTACCTTATTACATTTTTGTTAAATGATAAGTAGCATTTTTAAAAATTACTGTCTTCAAGGTAACAGTTTTTGAATGTATTTTCTTTTTCTTCTTTAAAAAGCTTTTAAAATTATACTTCACTCTTCTAAATAATTTGGATTTTATTATATTTTTACCATTGCAGAAATCAACACTGTGAAACGTTTACTTAAGTTTTTAATTTTACTAAGATTATTTTTAACTTGACAAGAAAGCTTTTAAAATACCATATATTATTAATAGTGGAATATACGAATGAAAACAATTTAAAACTAATTGACATAACTTCTGAAGAAACTATATAATCTTCCTCATTCGCGAGACTTCGTTACTTCAATTTATATATCACAAGTACATTTTCTTCTTAATTTTTTTATCCACCCATCATAATGTAATATTACGTTTAAATTGGTATAAATAAATCTAATCATAGTTCTAAAAGAGTTATTTGACCATTATATACTTTATTTTCTTTGAATTTAATTGCCCAAGATAAATTACTACTCTTCAGCACCACAATCATATTGAAAGATAGTAAAAAATGAAGAGAAAATATTCTTCTCTTATTTCCATGACTTTTGATCTCTTTGCCTCATTTTTATTCTTTTTCCTACATTATCCCTCTAAAAGTTAAAGATTCATGCTAATTCACTTCCGAGGAAAACCTCCAACCTCCAAGAAATTCCAAAATGACTAATGGATCTTCACATTTATGAAAAAGAAGCACGATTTACTTCTTAATCCATTTTATTAACTATTGTTATTGAGATAATAGTTAATAAAATATTTGAAAATAAAAAAAAAATCATTAAATTTAGGATTCAACGCAAAATAACTTTTTCCTAATAATAAATAAATCTTAATTTCAGCCAAAGAAGCATTTTCTAACCGCCAAAAAGGTACATCCTAATCATAGCAATTAAATGAAACTGGGAAACATAAGACCCCAGATTGTAATAGATGAGATGCAGAGATTGTAAAAATTACCTTTTCTTTCTTTTCAATATGCCCTTTCCTGAGAGATTATCCTTTTAAAGGACGTTTTCAAGCCTGATTTTTACAGAACTATAGTACACTTAGTTACACTCTATTCTCTCTCCCACACTATTTTCTATAGATCGTGGATCATTATTAACAAGTCGCCACTAAAATTCCACCCACATCAAATCGTTGATGATTCAGATACCTGAGAGTCTGTCCAACTTCCATCTATTTACCTTCCTGTCTTGACCCGAGGCATTTGAAAAACCAGGCAAGCTATATGCCAACCTTGGCCTTGTTGCTTCCCAACGACATAATCTGTTACTATTTCGGATGCCCAGCATTTGTCTTACACCACGGCAGTCTGCTTCACCATCTCTCAACTGGAAAATATAGACCACAAAAATCACGACTGGTGCAGCAAAATTTGAACATACTACAAGAGTGATATTTCTTTTGTGGTCGACAAATTTTAAACATGTAGGAAGTGTAAGCACAATATAAACAATGAGACATACTGCTTTTTAAAACCACCAAAAAAAAAACTGTATGACATGAAGAGATTGGGAAAGACAAACTTGTCACAGAATCATTTCAGTTAGTTGCCTAACTTCGACTGCAAAAATCTTTGAATGTAGATTTCCCTAAAAATCTACCAACACTCGCAAGAAAAAAGAAATGATAAATGTGTGCGCTGACAAGACACCATGATCCAACAAAATCCATTCTTGATCAAATGAGGCTCGGTGATTATACAAACTAAAGTGAGCCAATGTAGATTCCTATACACTAATGGCCAATAAAACTAAAGCTAGACTGCAAAAGTGGTGCACATTTTTTACCTAACTCTCAACCCATTCGGATACAAGGATGGAAAGATCCTTGTCTCAGAACCAGCAAATTATGCTAGCAGTACTTTGTAGACCCAAAAGACATGGTCCCTTATTCACAACTTACTATATTAAAAGATGCGTTGGGGGGAAAACCTCCATTGTTTATCACTAAAATCTATAGTCGTCTACATAAACAAAAGTATGAATACAGACAATTAAAAAGACAGATTCATCTATCCGTTGAGTGACACGTTGTAACAGTCGGAAGAGTTGCTTAACGTATGTTAATTTGCGCCATGCAACTCTTTAAAAAAAAAAAACAATTTTCCGTCTTCATGTTTAACAAGAACTTATGTGTCTGTTCGTCATCCTAAGAAAAAAGGCACTGAAACAGTAGCACAAACTTTAATAAAACCCATTAGTTTCTACGATAAACCAATTAGTTTCTTTAAGAAACCCAAATTTAAATAAATTCTTATCCTATCTCAACTATCCTATATGTTAAACATTACTCTTTCCATTCCACATACAATTAGAGTAGACTATGCCTAGAGTCCACACACACTCCTGAAGAACAAATGAGGGTGGTGAACGCAGCAGAGCAGAAGTGGTACTTCATTATTCAACCAAGTACCTTGAGCTATAATTCTTGAATATTATGCATGTCAAAGCCTTCTACCACTCCTTAGGCAATTTCTGGATCTATCCTGGTTCACAAATTACCACTTTAATGGAAAAATGGATGTCTTCTAACCTCAGACAGGCTAATATGAACATGGGTTGGTCAATTTGCAATCTAAAATGAATTTTTTATTGGATAATGACAACCACCAAACCCGAAAAAACTAGTGTGCTGAAAATAATATTAGAAAAATGAAAAATCATCATCATTGTGATAATAATAATAACAATAATAACAGCAAACATTAAGAACAGAAAAATAGAGAAAGCATGCCCATACCTTGTAACTTATGCAACCAACTCTCACAAGAATGCATTGTGATGGAAAAATATAAGGGAAGCCACTTCAATCGAGATTTCTGTAATTTCTACAAGACACGGGACAGTAACACATGTTAACTGGAAACTTGGAGCCTTGGCCGCAAAGTAGCATGTCGTTTTCTCATTAAATCAGCTTCTCTAGCTATCTGGATGTCCGAAGGCCAAAAAATTTGATAGACAACTTTACAAATAAAGCGAGGGAGCAATGCCACAATAATTATAAGTAAAATTGTTATCCAATATGTAGGGGACCTTGCCAAATGATAAATAGTCCTGCAATGTTTTCAAGGGATTAGTTAGTTATATCTTATACCCCACAGTAATGCGAGGTCAATAATACATATTACATAATAATTATGTAACTAACCAGTAATTGGGAAAGACAGGTATAGAATCCAATATCACCATGCAACCATACGTAATGATAATCGAACCCCAGATCGCAACATGAGTAATTAATACCCAACGGTTAATGTCCATACCAAGGTGCACATTTACAAGGATAACAACTGCAATTGTCCACAAACTGCCCATGCTCCATATGTCAATTGAACTGTCCTTATAGGTGAACAATGGGATGTAGAAAAGAACAAGGCTCTGCCATACTGTATCAATCATAGTGATCCAAAATAGTTGCATATTGTACGCTTCTTGCCTGTGACCTGAACCATACAGCTTAGGATACTGCAAGAGTGTCCTATGACTCAAGTCCTTATCTTGAATACCAACAATAATAGTAGGTACAGATGTGTATATCACAGAATAGAAAACACTACTCCAATCTGTCAACGCAGAAGTTGTAGAAAAAGCCGTGCATAATATATACCTAAGACATAGAAAGACATTATTACATCAGAATGTTTACAATCCCATAAAAACATGTAACTATCATTAAAATAATGTAACTTTTATCTTTGAACCCATAATTTATGGCACGCCCTACATATTACACATATCAACAAGGATAGCAAAACAGAGAGAAGATATATATGTCTCCCCCATACACGTTGGCATCACAATATCATAAGATAGAGCTGTATAAACATAAGTTAACATCAAAATATAGAAAAATCCTTTGGTCAATTATCTGCACACAGCCTATTAATATCATCAGCAGAGAGAATAAATATTGAAAATCACATGCTTTTAATTCAAGCTTGTCCAAATTCTGCAATATCAGGGATATTGAAAGAATGAAGTTAAGAGTGGCCAACTCATACAAACACGAGTAACCATACATACCAAAATAACATCAACACAAAGACAGCATTGCGGTAGAAGTTGTACAGAACTAAATAGCCAACACGCTGATAATTCCAGTGCCCATGAACCAGAAGTAATTTTTTTAAAAACTGAAACTGTCCCATTGCAAAATCTGAAGCCATCACTGCTTGGCGCCCTTCCTGCCCACATATTCCTACACCAACATCTGCCATTTGGATCATTGACACGTCATTGGCCCCTGTCGAAAGTAATCAGAACGAAAAAGATTTAGTTCACATTAAATCAAGTTATATATTAAAATCCACCTGGCAAAACTAGCGAAGCTTGGTCTCAACTTTATGGGCAAATTATTATCAACCAGTGAGCAGGCTCCCCAAGAAAAACCAAAAATTAACTGCCATTTCATAAAATTATAAAGAACTTACCATCGCCTATAGCCAGTGTCATATCATCTGTCCGGCTCTTGATCAAATCAACAATTCCTGCCTTTTGCAAGGGCGCAACACGACAGCAAAGCACAACCTTGCAGGAAGTTGCCAGGTCAAAAAGCTGTTGAAAGGAAATAGGAAATCGGTCAATATTTACCCTTAAAATTTTATTTAACAACCTCCATCAAAATCTGTGGTATATTAATCTACAACAATAGAACAACACTGAGATAAAAAGTAAGTTTTACACGTCCAATAAGTTATTAATATTTCAAAAAAAGTTAAAATGGAAGGACAATTTTACCTCTGACTCTAGTTCCTTCTCCAAAATATAAACCAAACTGTTGCCATCAATTATAAGTGCCAATGGAGCAATAGTGCCCTCTTCCTTTCCAGGATTCCATTTGGGGAAACCATTGGGAATATCAAGATCTCCATGTCCAGCATTGGTTTTGTGTTTCGAACTCCGACGACCTCCACTTGAAGATTTCACACCATATTTGGCTTTAGCATCAGCCAGAAGACTTCTACATTCAACCTCTGAAGTGCCATTTATAATAATCTGCTGCATATCTCCACTAAGAAGTTTGCAGGAAAGACCAATTGAAATTGCTGTCTCTTGCTTATCACCAGTAAGAACCCAGACCTTGATTCCAGCTTGCCGTAGAGCCTCAATGGCTTCTGGTACTCCCTCCTGTAGCTTGTCCTCAATTCCAGTTGCCCCAAGTAACTTTAAATGGCTTTCTATAAGAGCTGCTGTTTGCCTTAGTTTAGTAGCTCTGTCAGTCAACGAAGTGCTTGCCTCTTCATAACAGCTTTGCCACTCCTCAAGTTCAGCATCAGAAAGATCCCTGGAGCCAATCACAAGAGTGCGCAAACCTTGTGAAGAATACTCGTTCAAATGGCTCTGAGTTGTGTGCAGTATGTTATTGTTACTCTCACTGCCATTTTCCAAAATGCTAAACATTGAAGTATCAGCACCTTTGACTAACACCTTTACCGCATTGTCAGGAAACCGAATAACAACAGACATTCTCTTTCGCACACTATCAAACTCATGCAGACCCAATACGTCCAATCTATATATCACAGATACTGATGTTATTGAAATATTTAGGCTATTAAATTACATAACAAATTTTTAGTAATTATATATTTGAAACATAGTCAAAACAAAGTAAAACAAATAGTTCCCCACCAAAAAGAAGTTACCATCTACCTGAGTTTCTCACCGTTGACGTCAATAACGATATGTCCTGATGTACGTTCAAAAAGAGTATATCCATATGCAGAGGCTGCAGAAACTAGAGCTTGTTCATCAGGAGATTCTCCCTGGTAATCAATGCATCTAATATCATCTTTTAATTCATTTGTTCCATGTCTTGAAAATCCACCATCACCAAGTATAGGGATTACAGTGTTACAAGCAGCCAGTGTAAGAAAAAACTCATGACCAGAAACTCTTTCTTCTCTATTGGAGTTTTCCCGTAACATCATCATCAGTTCAGAATCCACTACAGGTTCAGATTTGAGCTTCCATCTGCGTTTAGGAGTAACATCCACAGCTGCAGTCAAAAGAAAAAGAGTTTTGTGACATATGTACCAGCATTTTGTCGATTCATCATAAGCTTAAAGATGATTTCTGACAAAAACTCAGACAGATGACAGCGTCTACGTTAGACCAGGAATTCAAGATATGTGATTGAATCCTAAGTTACAGACAAATCCATTTCATCAAATTCGCAAACCAGTCAGAAGAAATTGAACAATGAATAGAAAAATATCATCTTGCTCATAGTAAGGTCTTCTCCTCGTACAATAATTACAGAGATTTATATATTCACAGAGCATTTTTGCAAGGTCTATCCCAGAATCAAATTTAATTAATTGAATGAAAAATAGCAGCCAAAGAGCAGATGTTACTTTGGCCCCAATTTTCATGCCAGCAAAACAATCATTATCATGAAAAGGCAATCAAAATTCATAACTATCCGATACATTTCTCAGACTTTCACAAGAAATTAACACTTTCTGTTAATCTCAAGAAGACACTGAATACCTGTATGATCAACAGCATGCAAGGAGCTCCCATAATTCTTCCCATGTACGCTTGCCCTCTTGAATTCCATTTTGTTTTCTGTGAGTGTTCCAGTCTTGTCCGAAAATATATAGCGTATTTGACCCAAATCTTCGTTTATATTTAATGATCTACACTGAAACCTTGACCCAGAGCTGGCATCATACATATCCCTGTCTTCAATCATGAAGTATGACTGACCCAATCGAACCAACTCCATTGTGATGTAAAGGGATATTGGTATCATTATCTGAAACACTATAACAGAACTCAAGAAGGAGAAAAATGCTTCCATTGGAATCCCATAATACTTGTATTTCTTTCCATTATCGGGTCCGTTGGTGAAGTATATTTTTCTGTAGTAAGGCAAGGTATCCAGCTGGTTCTTGTGGCGTACCAGCCAAAGACACATCCCAATGGCCACAACCAAACACATGATAAAAAGAAAAACAGACAACCAAAGGGTTTCTCTGTTCATGTAACTTTCAAGTCTGCTTCTCTTGGAAGGAGAAGCTGCGCTGTTCAGCATTGCTTTTGTTTCCTGCCCTGCATAAACTACAACACCAATTATCCAATCCGTGTTCTTAAGCTGGCAGCCACGGAGAACAATGTTTGACTGGCTAAGGGAAAACTTAAGTCCATTGAACTCCATGTTAGCAGTGAACTCATAAATATTCCGGTTCGGTTGCTCACACCTAATTACACCAAAAACATCACAAGATTCCGAAGTAACCACCGAAGCTGTTTCCTGCCTAGCATACCTTGTCTTCAAATTTGACTCTCCATCCAAATTCATGGTCTGAATATAGGCAAGCCCACTTTGATCACTCGTCCCCAACAAGACCATATCAGCCGGAATTGTCTCATCAGCAAAGATCTTAACAACCTCCCCAGCTTGTACTTTTTTCCACTTCTTCGATCGGAAATCACCGGACTGAAGCACCAGAGACTCCCGGTTGTTTTCATTGCGATCTGACCTGTGCCGCCGCCAATCCTCATAGCCATCCTTAATAGCCGTGACACAAAGCACAAACAACAGAGGAAAAAGAGACACAGTCCTCCCAAACACAGCCAGTGGAGGAAGTTGATTGAGCGCTGCAATAGCAAGGAAATACAGATACGCAACCCTATGAAACTGAATGAAAAGATTCTTGGGCAAAAAGGTAACAAAGGTGTATCTACTAGTTCGGATCTCGTTCCCAGTGAACTCATACTTGTCGTTGGTCTTCCTGGGATCATTAATATAGATCAACCTGGCACCATCCTCCTGAAAAGCAGGATCATCAAATTGCACACTCCTATGCCTAATCCTCTGCGATTTACTATTCAACCTATCCTGCACATGAGACGAAGCTCCGGATATCTCAAAGGGAACACTCCGGTTATCAGCACCATGCAGTTCCATTGCACCCCACGATGCCGAGCGCCTCCTCTCGCGCGTGGGGCATTCCAAGGGAAACTGCCAGGGGAACTTCGACTCGACAGCACACCTATCAGAGATGTTACTATTACTAAACGACGCAGTCTGGAAGCTGCAATCGCTAGACAAAACCTCCTTGTTTCGCTCCTTCACATCCAAATTGCCGATGTCAGCAATAGCCGCCTCGAACACCGAAGACGAGAAGGAACCATGGCCACAGAGGTAGGTCCGGGAACCCGATTTCCCGCGGCGGTGAACAATCACAGGACGTGGATCCGATTCCAATAGCAAGGTCTCATCGGAACTCATGAATACTTCTCCAATCGCATTGTATCAACACAGCTACACAAATCGAGCGTGGCGGAAGGGATAGTTAAACCCCAATCCATGTAAAAGTAACGAGATCTGAGACTTTGGAATCAGCAGAACTTATTCTCCATTAACAGAAACAATAATAAATAAATAACCTAGCTGGTGAATTAAGCGTAAATTGAGGGTGGAATTGGATTAGATTATGAGAAAATAATGAGTAAAGTTGAGAAATGGGAGGGCGGAGTAACCCTAGAATGTGAGAATTGAAAGTGAAAGGGAAATGTGGTTGGGAGGAAAGAGAAGCGATCGAGGATTGAGATTTGGATTAGGGTGAAAGTGAGAGATGGAAGTTGCATCAGAGTTGGAGATGGCAGAAGAGAGAGGAAGAGAGAGGAAGAGAGAGAAAGAGAAGAGAGAGAGAGAGAGGAACGGTGAACCACCAATAGCAATAACAACAGTAATTGCAATAGCAATAGCAATAGCAATACAATACCAATCCAATGCTTTGCTTTTCCCTTACTTCCTTTCTTCTTTCTCTTTCGCGTTTCTTCTCTTCTTCGGGCCACCACCATCCAATGCCATTACTATCCATTCTCTTCCCTTCTTTTTCAAAAAAAAAAAATTAGTTATATATATTATATTTAATAATCACATTTTCACTTAAAAATATATAATTTTACTTCTTAAAATTCATCAACTACTTATATGTATTTGATCCAAAATTTTGGTTTATAGAAATTAAAAATGTTTTCTTTTTACATTTAAATAACTAAAATTGACGGTACTTTTTACGATTTATAAAACAAAAGACAAGTTATCCCAACTTTTAGACATTAAAAATAGGATTAAAATAATTTTTTTGATGTATTTTTATTAAGAATATTATTATTTTGTCATGGACTATTTTTTTAAATATTTAATTAAATTGATATCAATTTGAAAGATTATTTTATTGTATCCTAATTTAGTCTTGGTGAGTTTCATCTGTCACAACATTTTGTATTTCTGACTTGTAGTGTTTGTAAGATCTAAAATGTATATTTTTTAAATAATAATACTTTTTCATTCTTATGATTATAAATTAAAAAATTTATTAAATAATAATTAATTTTAAAGACGATAAATAATTAATCACTATATTAAATAATTTAAATACTATTTTCTAAATTAATAATTATTTGTATTTGAAATAGTATATATGAATAAAAAATTCATAATTAATTTGTGAATTAAAGTCTAAATTTAAATTTAACTATCTAAAATTTACATAGTAAAGACTAATTTAAACTCTAATTCACAAATCAATTATAATTTTCTTATAATAAAGATTATTTTAGTTAGTAATAATTTTTAATTTATAAAATGGTGTCTAACTTAATCAATATAATAACTAATTATTTTAGTCTCTAAATGATTTATTATTTGATGATTTTTTTTATTGATGATTTTAAATTTTTCATCATTTTATTGAGAAGATTTTATAAGATTTTTGTCTTAAATTTATAATAATGTGTGATTATTTTATTTTTATGATCTTAAATATTAAATTTTATTAAACTCATATCTTTGGTACCATCTTTGGAAATAAGTTTATGTCTAGCTTATTCTTACAACATTAGTAGTAAGGTGAAATTTATATTTCACTTGGATTCCATGGTAATAACATTGGACATTTGATGAGTGTAAGAATGTTGCTCTTTATTTACTTTCTCCTCTTTAAGATCAAACTTCATAAAGAGAATTGTATTTTTTTTTTATTTTGATATTTCTTTTATATCTTCTTCATTAATCTCACCTCTTTCATCAAATCTAAAATAATTTTTTTTTCCTTTCATATGAATTTTGTATACTCTTTTGTTAATACAAGTTTGTTTTTAAAGGACATCGTATAACTTTTTTATAAGAGATAAGAAACACTTAAATAAATTTTGAATAATATCAAAATTATATAAGATATCAAAAATTGATTTGACACCTGAATAAGTTTTAATTGTTATTGTTATTGTATCTTTCTCGTGAAGTTGTTTTTTATTCCTAATTCTTACTTTATAAATATATAATTTGATGAGTCATTTGAAAAGTTACCACCAGTAATGTGATTTGTACCACCACTATTTATAAGTTATTTATAAGTTAACTTTTTTTTGTCAGTTATAACACATCATATGGCAAGAAATAGCTATTCCATTTATTCCTCCTTTATAATCTTGATATCTTCTTCGGATATTGAGATTTGCATTTTTTTTACACATCCCACCATCACTTTTTGTATTGGTGATTGTTTTTCTTATTACAACAGGGACATGATAAAAAAAATTATGAATTATTGGTTTCTTGTATTTATTCATTTTTAATTATTGACTTTGAAGACATTTCTAACACTATGAAGTAAATTACCTTCACCATATTATGTCGTCTTACTCATCATCCATGCTCTTCTGCTTGAAATATATCACTTAAATCCAAATAATTATAGACGAATCTTTTATGTTTTTTAACGAAGTAATAAATGTTTCGTATCTCTCTTACCTTATCATCATAACTTTCTTTATGAGTATGGAATCAAAAAATTGTTTTTCCCAATAATTTGATCTTTTAGCAATACTTAACAATTTATTTGAATATTCCTTAATTGTTCCTGACTTTTTCATCTTTTACAACTCATATTCTCTTATCAATTTTAGTACTTTCATGTCCAGAATCTTTTGATCTCCTTTCAAATAATCTCAATATTTTTTTAGATGACTTTATTATCAGGATTTTAGTGAAGATCATTTATGACAAAGTAACAAACAAACATGACTTTGTCTTTACCTTCTTTATATTCTTTTTCTCTTTTGTATATTTATTTGAGTTATGAAATAATTTTAAAGCATCATACAAAATTTTCAATAATTCAACTCTTTTAAATTAATTTAAAATCTTAATAAATATATATTTAAAGTATTTAAAAGTATAAAAGATACAATATATATATATATACATATATATTAAAATATAATAAAATACTTAATTAATTATTTCTTAATCTTATTTTTCTAAATTGAAATAATAAATAAATATATTTTATCTTGTCAGAATCATTAAAAACGCACCCAAAAACTCTCTGAATGGACGTTAGGTGTCAAGCGGAGGGGATTCGGAAATCAGATAGTGGAATGCAGGTGTCAACAGATGAGCGGACTTTCGTTTTAAGCAAAACTGAGTTTTTGGAAAGTTTACGTCACACTCTCTGCATGCATCTTCTTTTCCAAAACTCTTAAATTTCTCATTTCTCCTTCTTCTCACTAAAAGCTCTCCCTTGTCTCTAAGAAATCTCACCCTTTCTCTTCTCCGATCTTCGTTCAGGCACCATAGAAGTACTTCCGGCGTCCAGAGCTTCAGTTTGAATCGATCGGTTTCGAGTTCTGAACTGGTAAGTTCTTCTTGTCCTTAGCTATTCGTTCTCTGGCACATGCAAATCAAGTTCTAGTTGCATGAGTTCATAGTCTCATTCTGAACCATTTTGGTCTGTTGTTTGATTTTGGTTTGAAGAGTTGTTGAGCGTTGAGGATAGAAGGAGTTGTAGTCAGGCGAACCGTATTCTGTCTCTAGGAACGTACGTTCACACTCAAAGGTAAGGGAAGCTTCTTAATTTAATTTGTATGTATGTGTGTTGTATGAACGTTCGTTGACTTGACTGAATTAATATATGATGGTTGATATGTTTGGATTGTATGAGGTATAAAAATTGATTATGATATGAATGTATAAAGTCATGAAACTATGTATTAAGAAATGAGTTGAATATAAATGAATTCTGGATATGAAATTTCCCTGTGATAATGCACGTTCGTCACTGAACGGTCATTGACCGTTCGGTAATGCTAGAACTTGGTTAGAATTGGATTCTTTCATTTGGGAAGAATCCCAATTGAGGACGAGCGTCTTCGTTTCGTAATGTTGTGCTTGAGCGTTCGGTCAAGCATAGTTGTATCTGGGTATTCTATGATAAACTTAAATATATATATATATATATATATAGATATATATATATATATATATATATATATATGTATGTATTTGTATATTTTAGTTATTCTTAAACACTACTCCAATAGTATCTTATTCTATTTATCAAGCTTTCTAATATATGTTTAGTAGTTCTCGGTCTTACACCCAGCGAGTACTGAGTAGTGCTCGGTCTTACACCGAGCGCTCATACTGAGTAGTGCTCGGTCTTACACTAAGCGCTCGTACTCGTTTCTTTTATAATCTATCTTGAGGAGAATAGCGTTCATCCAACTTCAATAGAGTTCTCTCTATCGTGTTCGGTCATTGACTGACATTCGATTTTCTTGATGTTAAACTCAAATAAGCTAAGTATTCATAAACATTCGGTTTCTTCATGTGACTTCTTCTAAGTATTATTCGTTGAATGTCTTGAAATGTTTGTATCCATTGGTTCTGGCCTAGAGTCTTAGTACTTGGCATGGTCTTTTCGGTATTTGGTTGGAGCTCTCAAGAGTTAGTTCATTTAACTGGCTCATTTTGTAATTAACGTTTGTTCCATTCGTTCTTGTGAATATATATAGTTGTACTCGGTTTCTTTCTCAACCCGATAGTAACCCTCTCGGTCTTATTCTATTATGGAACTAGAGACCTCTCTATCTCGTTCCAAGTGTTCGTCCTCGTTCTGAGTGAGGATTGAACGTTCGGTATCTGATGTCCTTAAAAATCTTTGAACAAAGATGAAATTGAAATGATTGATAATGAAAGATGAAATTGAGATGATGGATAATGAAAGATGAAATTAAGATGATTGATAATGAAAGATGAATATAATATGATATGGATGAAACGTTTGGATTATGGACGAGCGTTTCAGGGAGGAATGACTCATGAATGTATATTGGATTTGGTAAAGTATGAATTTGAGCATGCTAAGCTGACAGTTCATCCTCATGTTTCGTGATTACTCGTTCTCACGTAGAGGAGGGTAAGTCATGTGTGGGAACGACAGGAGATTCTAGTCCTTATGGTTAATTTGGACAGATAGGACTAACCTCGGGTGGCAGCTGTTGAGGGTATCCCAGTTACTACATCACCCGGGCGCACGAATGTTTGTAGCTACACAAATTTCATACAGTCCGGACAGTCAGTCTAGTATTAGGCTTTGTATGAAACATATGATGAATTATTTTGTTTGGCTGATTGTGTGAAATGTATGTTTATACATGAATTAAATTATATAAGCTTACCTGTCTTGTCTTGTTTTGTACGTCCGTCTTGGTCATTACAATGATCATCCATGTGGATGTGAGCAGAAGGAGACGAGCTGCTGGAAGAGGCGCCAGAGGAAGAAAACCTAGTTGAGGCTAAAGTGAAGACTGAATAGTAGGACGTTTGGTCCATAGTTTAGTTTGAACGAAAGGTAGTCGTTCGATCACCTTCCTCTTTTGATTTTATTTGACCGTTCGGTATAGGTTTTTGTAAACCGTTCGGTTAGACCTTCTTAACCTGTACAGTTTAAGTTTGTGACTGTTTCTGTAAGGTCGTTCGGCCATAAGCGTTTGTTCGACTCTAGTGTAAGACTGATCTAAATTATTATTGAATATGATTATTCTATTATATAGTTTTAAACTGTATTTTTGGATGTTACATATCTTTATAAAAACAACAATTCTAATATTTAAAATATTTTTTAGAAAATTAATTTAGATAAAAACATTAAATAAATATTCTGAACAAATAAAATATTAATGGTGCACTTATTATATCGGTTTCATTATACACAAAATAATTGCAGTATATCGGTATAGTTCTTAGGAACTTGTCAATTTTTATAGAATAACATTTAATTAGATATATTTTGAGTATTAAAAGTTTCTATCACATTAATAATGTATACAGAAAAATTATTTAGATATAAAATTATTTAATGCTTTTATAAATAAAAAATTATGTTAATATATGAATAGTTTTTTTTTTTTATGTTGCTTGAAGCAAATCCCTAATTCACTTATGAGGATGACTGCCACGTATGAGGGAGCTTTGGGGGGCAAATGACAATATGGTCCTTTGTCATTTATTATTCTCTCCCATAATTTTGTTTTCCCAAGGGAATTGCTTATAGTCCTTTTTCAATGTTTTTCATGTAATGTTATGTGCTTATATAGAGTATAGTTCATTTTAAAATTTGATGAATACCATCATAATTTTAGTATAAAAAATCGTTTTAATAAATTAACAAAAATTATATGTAAATTACTTTTAAATTTTAGTTTTAAGTAATATGAAAGTTTCATAACAAATCTCATTGAAACTCAAAATAATGTAATAAAACTAAATTTTTAAAATAATGTTTGAATAAATTTTACTAAATAAAATTTAAGAGAAAAAAAAATATAAATTAGAATGAGTTAAAAAATATGTTATTTTAAATTATTTTAAAAAATTGTATTACATTCTTACACTAAACTATATATTTATTTATTTTTATTTTATAAAAATAGTGTAAATATTATTTTCAGAAAATACCACAGTTATATTATAATGTGAAATTTCATTTGTTACATGAGAAATAATTATTAAAACGAATATTTTACATGATTTTATAAATAAAGGAATAAATAGTCTAGTTTAAAGAAAAATACAATTTTTAAAAGAATTTAAGAAAAAAAACTAACACAATTAGATTTTACTTATGCACAAATTAAAATTAAACAATAACAAAATTACATGAAAAAGTTATTACAAATTAATTAATATATAAATTCTTTTTTATTTATTAAAAACCATTTTTTTTAATTATTCTCCATGTATATAAGTACTTAACCTAGTTACACGTCTATGTGTCTGCATCAAGCATTAAAATACCAACGATTGGTTAGTAAAATACCTAAACAAACTTACTACCAACACCATACAATAAATTTGCCACCATAAATTTTAAAAATATTCAGTCGTACTTAGTTTTTATATTTTCAGATTAAGACAGAGAGTAATTATTTCTTCAGTCTTATTGATGATTTATTTTTTGATTTTTTTTATTGAATTTTTTATAATTGATATTGCTGGGGATGTTTAAATCTTTATTAAAAAAATTGATAGTAAATAAAATAAAAAAAATGTGGCTATAATTGATTGCGTGTAGAGTATTTTTTTTTTCCTTTTATAAGTGAGTCATAAATGTACATAAATGCATGTGAAGTTGCATGTTGGAAAGGAATAAAAAAATAAATAAAACTCAAGATAATAACATGGAAAAAGAAAAAAAAACTGTTAGTGAAATAATAATAGCTTTAAAAATTATAAAATTTTAGTAAATTATGAAATTGAAATTGTTATAACTATATTAATTTATTGGGGTAGTTTCATCAAATGGGATGGGAAATATTGACCTCATGTTTTCAACTTCATTATTAAGGTTCATCCTCAATTTTAGGTAACAAAATGGTTATTTGAATCTCATATATAGTCCAATGTTTCATAACATATTAGTACTATAATTATTTTATCAAATATAGTGTGAATAAGGTTAACCATTAATTTTGTTTACAAATGAAGATCATGAATACTAGATTTATCATGTAACCAATTAATAACCATCATTATAATACTTTCGTAAACCTATTTCAAACTATGTTCTCAATTTCAAAGCATTTTTGTGAATTTGTCCCACGAATCTACTTAAACCACCAAACAAATCATACATTTTGCATCTATATCTTTAAGAATCTTTTGTCTATATGTTATATCGATCAAACAAGTGTTTGTGTATGTTTGGACAATCTAGGTTCAATTATTACAAAATTTTAGTTGTTTTGATAACCTTTTCACATATGATAAGATATAATATTACTTAGGTTTGTTCTTTTGCCTATAATTATCCTCATGAACTTGAGAGAGACATGTGAAAATCTTATTCCATCAACTTTCAATTCACTTCATCTACTAGCACTATCTTCCCCTAAAGAAAGTTGTGAAGAAGATAACATGCTAAAACAATATTTCTCATTGTTTCTAAAGAATACACTAGTGCAGAAAACATTTTTTATCAACTTTTTATATTGGTTATATTTCACCAAGTATAAAAAGTAGTGCAGTGGCATAATTTTAAATATCACAAGATTTTCTATACCGGTTGAAGCTAGAATTGATATAGAAAGTTGGTAAGTGGTAAAATGGTAATAAAATAGAACACATTTTATACCAATTTTAGCTTCAAACAGTATATATGTTTATTATACTTTTTAATTTTAAAAACACATATTATGCTGGTTGAACCTTGTAACCGATATAATATGTTTAGTTTTGTCATTCTTCCTTCGTACCGCAATTTTACTTTTATTTCCAACATAATGCTTCTTCTTTGCAACTATTCCCTCTCTGAGTTATACAACACAGTTGTTGTCATCGTCGTCTTTTGCTAGGGTTGTGTTCGTCATCAATGTCGTTGTCATGCCCTAAGTTCTTCTTTATGTGTCGTTCACAAGATTGTTTGGATGTTTATCGCGTGGTTTGGGGTGTTGTTGTCATCGTTGTATGGTGTAGTTAGTATTGTGGTTGTCGCATAGTCTCGTTGTCATTGTCGTCCATCTCCTCTGCAGTTTCTTGATTTAAAAAGGTTAGCATTTGAACCCTAATATTTACAATTATTATGGCTTTTCTTCATTGCTTTGTCATTTTGTTTTGACGAAGACAATTACAATTTTTTGTGTGATGTTTGTTGTACACTTAGTTTACATCAAAGAGAAATAATCTATCAACTGGGGGTCACCCTTCTGGTTAGTTCTTTTTGAGATTTTATAAAACTTTACAATGAGAAAAGTTATTTTATACATTTAAAGCTGAAAATATGCAAAAAAAAAATCATTTTTGTATTTGTTCTGTTTATGAGATTACACTACTTATTTTATATATTTAGAGCTTAAAAAATGCAAAAAAAAAATCACTTTTTTATTTGTTTTGTTTATGTGATTACACCACTTTGTTGTAGTTTCTTTGAAGGATAGAATTTGCGATCATTTTTTATTCCTTTGCAGAAGAACTTAGTAACAACAAGAGTGGATGCTCATTCATGAGTTCCATTGCTACAACTTTTGATTCCTTTGTAGGTTAATACTCTTTATTCATTGTATTGGAATTTTGAATTTTGCATTATGGAACTTGTTGATAGGGGGAGCTATATCTACCAAAATCCATCTCACATATGTGTTTTTTATAATAAACAAAATAAATGTTTTAAAGTTTCTTGTACAACAAATGGCAAAACAATTGCTTGATCTTTACTATGTGTGTGCTTGAAATGATTGATATATGCATTCATTATATGAAATGAATCATAAGTTGAAACATATTGCCCTTTGTATATTTGGAAGAAATAATCGATTAAACTGTTTATATAATCTGTTAAATTTCTTCAGATTTCAGTACATGCTTAACAGAGGCAAAATAGTTGTTTTAACCGATTACATTAGTTATATAATTGATTAAAACACGTTGTTATGCCAACATGTGGTTTCTTAGTGCATTGATGTGTTTGAAAAGGAAAATGATTTTGAAATTTGCATAAGTATGGAACTTAACCGATTACACAAGTTTCATAATCGGTTAAAGCGTTTATATTATGAAAATTATTTTCATTAAAAGCCATAACTGCCTATAACGGTCATATTTGTTTGTTGTTGGCTTGTGTGATTTATTTAATCGATTGCATGTGCCATTTAATCTGTTAAATCTGATACATATGTAAAATTGTTGAAGCAGAAAGAAAAGCTTAACATATTACATTAAAAGCATAATCGATTAAATTGTGTGTTGTTTGAAAAATTCTATAAATAGAAAAGTTACACGATGCTTCAATACGAATTGATGTACTTACACTTTCATAACTGATTTATTTGTTAAGTATTGATTGCAGGAGCGTCCTAGACTTCTTGAAGAATCAAGATCGTTCATTTGGAAAGAAATTCATCAAGATTCTTGCAAGATAGTTGGGCTTATACATTGTTGATCATATTCAACACTTGAAGTGTACTATTTGAGGATTAATGTCTACACTACAATCAAGAGGATTATGTTTCCTGTTGCTGTGAGCCAGGAGGAGAACCTGTGTTTTGTATTAAGAGTCGGGATTGCTCTCAAGGTGTATAGAAAGTTGGGATTGCTTTCTAGGTTGTGAGATTGTGAGGTGTTCACATCTTGTGTTGTAAGTGATATTGAGTTGGGGAAGGAGAGTGCATTGAGAGGAGAGTTCTCTGTATTCTTGCTTGTATAACTTTATCATTATAGTGGTTCCCTTCAACTAAGGTTGTTGAAGGAAGACTGGATGTAAGCTTGGTTGAACCAATATAAATCTTTGTGTTGATCTTTCTTTCCTTCTCTTTTATTGTTGTTCATATACTTGCCAAATTGATTTCAAGAAAACTTAAAGGTTTCTAAAAGCTTTTTGAAAGAACAATTTTTAAAGGGCTAACCAATTCACCTCTCCCTTTTGGTTGAGATACAAGGCATCATTTTTCTATAGAACTAAAAAAAGGAGTAACATAACGTAGGCTTGGGTTTCAACTTTGTTGAGCTTGCTCTCATGTTTTCCTTCTATTAGGATGTCTTAGTTAAAAAAGAGAGAAAACTACTTAAAAACAAGAAAAACATACCGCTTATTTCTATTTGCAATTTTTTTTAATTGGTTTATTTTTTGGTTCTCATAAAGAAACTTAGTTAGAAAATCTTCATAAACTCTAAATATTTTATGAGATGAGATTATTTAGTATATAATGATGGCTTGAATTATATACTTGACTTACTTATTTCATGGATGTCTTATATGTTTTTCAACCCTACTTTAAATAGAATCTACTATATTTTATTTTTTGAATGAATGCAATTTATCTTTGTTGAGAAATTGTATATATTGTTAAGCCCATTTAAAAGACATCTTCTAACTCTTATGACAATTATCTCATTCTCAAAAGATTAGGTTGTGGATGCATTTTATTGTCTTCTTGATTCCATTTTCACATAGTCCAACACTTATTGAATAACTGTACCACAATGTATGTCATATAGGGTAAGGGAATCTAAAGTCTAGGAAGATATTCCTCTTCCTAGAGAATATCTAAGAAGATATTTCTCAAGCAATGTGAAGTACCTAATGAGACATTAATCCCTTGAACTTTTATGAATTTTAACTTGTTAGCAATATAGGATAACTATGTTGACAATGAATATAGGAGAACTTGTTTGGCCTCAAAAGATTTACATAAAGTTTCCATCACTACTACCCTCATATGACTCATAAAAAGGAAGGAAAACACAACAAAACAATTAGCTCACCTTACTCAATTTTGTTCTTTCAAACTTCACCTCTCCCCATCCATGCATAAAATCAAGATTTGGGATTCCATTTAAATAGTTTGAATTGAAGTGTAAACAACCATATACATTGATTAATTGTTTGTGTTGTGGTTTGGTGGTAAAATTAAGTTCACAAATTGAACTGCGTGTTTGGTTGTTTCTTAGCTCTAACTAAAAGAAGGTGTTTTTAGTTTATACGCATAAAAAATGAATACGAAAGTGGAGTAAAACATTTTTTTTAATTTACAAAGATGAATGTTCCAAAAAATAATGAATGATTTTATTGGTTATGTGTAAATTGTTTAAATGAGCAAGAAACTACCAATTGAAGTTATTCGGGAATATGTTTCTTGTGATGGTTTCCTAAAGAGCTAAACAAAGTGGACATGCCATGGCCAAGTGATAGACATGCCAAATGTACCTGTGTTTGAAGCATAAGCAGAAGAAGTTGATTTAGAGGTGAGTGATTGATTAGAGGAAATGATTTGTAATGTTGGAGGATTCCTTCTAATGTGCTCACGTGTATAACAATTTGAGTAGTGACAAAAAAAACCTCTATATGCAGAATGTGCTAAGTATACTCAATTGTTAGCAATATTAAAATTGTTTAAGGTGAAAGTAAGAAATGAATGCACTAATAAAAGCTTCATAAAATTGCTTGAGTTATTAAGTGACATACTTCTTGAAGGTACCAAATTGCTGACACATAACTATGATGCAAAAAAGATATTGTATCTGATGGGTATGAAGTATAAAAAAATTCATGCATGCCCAAACGATTGGTCTTGTATAAGAAAGAAGAAGTGATGGAAGAGCACCCGAGGAGATGACGGTAGAAGCTGTGCGAGCACAATTCGAACTCCTCGAGCCTTCCTCGACGAGAGAATGACGCAGCGGAATGATTGAGAAACACAGGAATCTGAGAAGAGCTCAAGAAACTAGGGTTTGTTTGGCAGAAAACCCTAGAAACAGATAAGAAAATGAAGAGCCCTAGAATGGTGAGGAATCTCTAAACTAGACCGATTGATCGGTGAAAATCAAAGTTGAATCGGTGGAAAATGGATTTAATCGGGCAAACAAGGTTTTTAATCGGTGGAAAACGAAGGAACGATGAAGATGAGGCGCATATATGGAAGGAGATGTATATTCGTGAAGAGAAATGAAACTTACGAAGGATGAGACGTGGATCTGTGATGGTGATGCACTTAAGAAGAAAATCCTACCTGATGATGTTTCTTCGAAGTGGAAAATGAGAGAAAGGTGGTGAAGTTCTATGGGGGAGGAATGAAAGTGAAGCTTGAAAGATGTCACGCGTGGCTGAATGAAGAGGTGGAGGAAAGCAACGCTGACGCGTGCACGGTGATAGATGATGTGCACCAGAGAAAGGAGGATGTGTGGCTAAGAGGTGTTGATGCCACTATGCTGAAGCAGATTGGAATAATGGTGATAGTGTGTGATGAGAGAGAAGCACGGTGGAATTAGAAAGGAAAGTGAGAGAGGTGCTTGGAAGGTGGCTAGAGGGAGTCTTTGGACTCTCTAGCCTATGACTTTCAAGAGAGAATAGTTTTTGATTCAGAAAACTCAATTCTCATTATTCTTAAAAGTGCCAATTACAATAGAGAAGCTGGGTATTTATAGTAACCCATGCTCCTTACAAGCTAACCTATGAAAGGTAAAACAAAAGAAGCACTACGTCGGGCAGGATTACATCAAGAAGTTTGTCAAGTTACATCAATGTCGGCAATGTAGGGTATCACTATACAAATAAAAAAATGGAAGTCTGAATCTAATAGGTTAAGGTCCTTTTGCAAAAGTCTTATGGAATCTTCTTGTAGTTCCACAGTCGAAATGATTATTCAGTAATGTAAATGATACAAAACTCATAAGATGACTGATGAGTCAATATTTTATTCACTTCACTTAGTTTATTGTGCTAGAATTAATCGGGAAATTGTGCTTAAATGTCCGGTATTTTTCCAATTTTGCTAATTGTGCTTAATTTGATCAGAAATTCTTATTTTAATTAATTTGAATTATCTGAACTTATTATTTTGCAAGGAAAATTTCAGAATTACAATTTGGGACATGTGAAGGTTAAAAGAGAAATGGCAATTGGACCCAAAGGTGGAGGTTTATTTTTTATGTGCAGTGCAAAATTTTATTTTGGAGAATGCACTTGATTTTCCTTTAGAAGCAGCAACCACATGAATGGATGCACATAGTGCTAGCACGGCAGCAGCTGCTACGTGGATGTATTAGACGCACACAACATTCATTTTGCTTTGTAGAAGGGAGCATCAAGGAAGAAGCTGGCAACGGAACACATTGTTGAGCTGGAAGAAGTGAAGAGTTGATTTCAATTGGAGAAAGGCTTCTTTTCTCATGATGGAGGGCCCCTCTTTGTTTTTCTTTTGGAACAAAACCTGGCTCGAAAGAAGAGAGGGCAACAGAGGAAATTGAAGGAGAGCACACGGCTCATGTGCTCATGTCCAATAAGGTGGGTCCATGGTTTTTGGAAGCAAGCGGAAATGATTCAAAAGGAAAGCAACACATGATGCACATGATGGTGAAAAGTAGGAGAGAACTGCCACACTTTCTTTGCTGGAACGAAAAAAAACAAAACACCATTTGGATAATTCTTTCATTAAAGAATGGGAATGCTCACGTCCAAATAGGTGCTGCCACAAGTTGCACGTCCAAGGCAAAGGGAGCATGCTGCATTGAAAGTATGTGGATATTATTAAAGATTGAGAATGTGCACAAGGAATGGAGGCCCTATCTTACTTATTTTTTGGCAGGTCCAGCAGCACGAAAAGAGGGTGAAATCATCTTTGGATTTAAGAGAGAGCCGCCACCAAAAGGAAGCTCACGGCCTGCACCACAGAGCTGCTACGTCCAGAAGCTTCAACAAAGGTCCATTAATAGAGAAGAACAACCATTATCATTCAACCTTGAGTGCTCCAACCACCAGAAGAACAACCATTATCATAGTCTGTTAGTGGAGAAAATGTTGCACTAGGGAAGGAAGCACGACTCTCACTACCTCTATAAAAGGCAACTGTGTCCAGGGCAGTAGGCAGTAGGAGTAGGAGTAGAGTAGAGGATGAACTTACGTTTCTGCAGTTGTTCATTTTTTCCCCCTTCCTCTTGGGGAGGTTTGGGGTTTTTTTTTTCAATTTCCAGTAATGAATCTGATTTGATGTTGATTGTAATTTTTCTTTGTTGTAATGAACTTCAATTTAATTTACAGTTTGATTTCAATTTCCGCTGTTGAACTTCCAGGTCTGTTTTACTGTTTCTGTTTAATTTTTGCTGCAATTTAAATTTTAGTTGTTGTTTATCTGCGATTTAAGTTTTGTTGTTGTTTTACTCTGTTGTTGATCATTTCGTTTTCAATGATGCACTTTAATTTCATTTTCTGCATTCTGCTGCAATATTCCTGCTTCTGTTTTTATTATTTTGCAATTTAATGTTTTCTGAATTTACATTTTCTGCAAACTGTTTTATGAATTTATGTTTTCTGCAAACTGTTTTCTGAATTTACGTTTTCTGCATATGCTGAAATTTCGTTTTCTGTATTTTTGTTTTATGCAATTTACTGTTTTCTGTATTTCAGTTTTCTGTTCCAGATTTAATTTTATTGTTTCCTGTTGCTGTAATTTCGTTTTAATGTTGCAATTTCGTTTTTACTGTTTTAATTTTATTTTTACGGTAATTTAAGTTTCTGTTCAAAAACACTATCAAACCCCCAACTTCGTGAATATTGGTCCTTGAGAGACGATCTAAGAGTCACTTCCTAGTATTATACTACATTCTTAATTGCAATCTAATTTTGTGTGAGGTGCGACCTTCATCAATGACGTATAGATAGACATACAAAAGATGATAATTTGAGGCATCCGACAAATGGTTTGCAATGAAAGAAAATTAATTCCATGTTCCCAAATTTTTACCATGATTTAAGGAACATTAGGTTTTAACTTGCTACAAATGGAATGAATCCATATGGTAATTTGAGCAACAAACATAGTCCATGGCCTATAGTGTTAGTGATCTTTGGTTCAAGACAACCAGAAAATGACATTGATGTTTATTTAATCCATTAGTTGAATGTTTGAAGATGTTATGGGAGGAATATGTTCATATGTTTGATGGGTACATCGATAATTCCTTCAAGTTGTATGTCACGTTATTTTGTACAACCAACGACTTTCCAACATATGGAAATTTAATTGGCTACAAGACTAAGGGTCAGAAAGCATGTCCTATATGTGAAGAAGACTCGTGTCACTATCAACTACAACATGGAAGGAAAATAGTATATTGTGGATATCAAGAAAAATTTAGTACAAACCATCCATATTGTAAATTAAAGAAAATATTTAATGGATGTCAAGAAAAGGAATTAGCTCTAACGACTTTAAGTGGATCATAAGTATATGACCGTGTGAAGGACATTAGGGTTGTGCTTGGAAAGGTTATTTAAGGTATATTGCCTAAGAATGTCATATATACCTTAATAAGATTGTGCGTCTTTTTCAATGCAATATGTAGTAAAAATATCGACATTGAAAAGTTGGATTAGCTAGAAAATGAAGTTATGGTCATATTGTATTAGTTAAAGATGTACTTTCCTCCATCATTCTTTGATATTATGCTACACCTAATTATTCTTATGATGCATGTACCTATAAATGTTAATTCTTACCATTATCTAAGTGTTAATACCCAATTTCATCTCGATAGTTAAAAAAATATCTAGAGTTAAGAAGGGGTAATAAAATAAAATAAATGGGCAAAGATAAATTTGATACGAAGTTATTTTTATCCTCTGTTTTTACTTTGTTTAGTTTTTATTTATTTTCTCTACTGCTTATATTTTATTTTGTTTTATTTTATTTTATTTTTATTTTTACTTCATTTTATTTGGTTTTATTTTATTTTGTTTTATTTTATCTTATTTCTTTGTTTTATCTTTATTTTATTTTATGTTATTCCATTTTGCTTTATGTTATTTCATTTTATTTTATTTTATTTTCTCTTTTTTAAGTTTACTTTTATGTATTTTACTTTTATATTTTTTATTTTATTTTGTTGTTTAACTTTTAATTTGTTTCTATTTTTATTTTTTAAATTCAAGAAAAGGTTACTTTTTTATATAAAAATTTGCACTGCAATGCTAACATAAAAAAGAAAAAGTGAAAGAAAAGAAAAAGGAAAAAGTAAAATCCCGAGGTCGTCTCCATTCCCTTCTCCTGAAGCCATCAGTTGCAGTGTTCGAGTATACAGAAAATGCTTAGAATATGTTTACACGGTGGCAGCGTGAAAAAGGTATTTGTTTTTTTCTTGCTGAAAATTCTTAAGCAGCAACAACAGCCATACGTGGAAGGGGAAAGAGTTTTGAACGAGCATCTGCCAACTGCAAAGTGGAAACATGAAGACAGAAAAGAGACAAAGAAAATCCCGCGCCAGAGGATATCCCAGAGTTCCCATGAAGTAGTACAACAGGAAGGAGTGTGCTTTGGTTTTGAAAAGGGGCTTCATCACAATTAATAAAGAGGAGGGGAGGGAGAACATTTTAGGAGAGGAGAAAGACCTCACCATCAGAGAACATTAGAGACTTACCCTCATTGCCTATCACCGCCACTTGGTAATCAAGAGAAGACCTCACGGTCATCCGAACCCATTTTCCTTCAACCTTCTTACGCTTGTAAGAAGGTGAGACAACAAAAAAGGAAGATCACTCGAAGAGGGCAGAGGGAGCTAGAACCAAAAGGAAGAGTTTCGTTTGAAGCTGCGAAGGCAAGTTTCTCTGTCTAAGCTCTTGGCCTTGTCTTATGTCAATGCATGCCCTCTGCTATATATCTAGATATGAATGAATGATGTTGGGTATGAATGAATGATGTTGTCTAGATATGTATGAAGGATGTTTGATCAGTATATAGTCGTTTGCCTCTTTTGTGACTTCACCTGTTAATCAAAATACACCTAATATGTAATTTCAATGCCTGCAACATTAGATTTAAATGATAATAGGAGATAGATATATATGCCCATAGCATGACTTCAATGTCCATTACCTAGAAAACACATAACAAAAAGCAAAGCAGAAACTGATACATTTCCGTATCAATTCTTATAAAAACTGAAAGAATAAAAGCGATTTTGTTCTTCTAGTAGACCATAGGTTCCTCCATAGGTTCCTCTCAATCTGGGTATACCGGTATACGTTAATTACAAACCTCCTGCCATTTTATTCACAATTTGTCCTCTCGAGCAAACCACCACCATTCAACTTCTTGGGATAACCATCGACCATTTCCCCCAATTCCCAGTTTCGCGGTGCAAGAAATCTTCACACCTTTAATCACAAATCTAAACCTGCAAATCAATGTTTTGCATCGCGACCCGAATCCCAGTAACCCATCCTTTACATTCCATATTCACCCACCAATCACATACAAATCACAGCATCAGAACAAAAATCTCGAACCCCCAAACATTGTCTCCACAAGCCTCAATGGCCATTTTGTATGATATACAAACCGTGGAACCACACTAGTGGTGGCCTCGGTGGCAACAGTTTTCGCCTTTGTGGTGGCGGCGACTATGGTAGGAGAAGAGGGAGAAAAGAGTTACATGCGCCGGCAACGAGTTGCGTCACCGGCGTGTCCCTGGTTCGTGATCCGGAGGCGGCGGCAGCCAGTTTCGGTGGAGGCGATGTCTGACGACAACCTTGGTCGTGATGTGTGACGCTGATTGTGTCTTGGTTCGACACGTCTGGGCTCACTCAGGGGGTGTTCGACGGAGAAGGGAGAGAACTTCCCGCGTGCAAAGAGGAAGGGGGAAAGAGTTGGCGGTGACTTCGGTGGCGCCTGGTCGCCGGTGACGCCTGGACTGCACGGGGGTCCGTCATGGTGGTTGGTCGTTTGAAGGAAGGCTGAGGCAGAGTGAGTGGTGACTGCCTATAGGGTTTCTCGTCCATGGGGAGAAACTTGAGTCCCTAGGGTGCATCCGTGTTGGAAATGAGTTAGGATGTGAGAACCTCTAGGGGTTTTCCAGATCTGAGAAGCGAAAATGCCCTTGGGCCTTCTGATCTAGCTTACAAAAAATATAAAACCTTTTTTCTCCTACGCGCAACCCCCATTTCTCACCTTTACACCCCTACGTCCATTCCTTGCCTTGGGCTCAAACCCGTTCTGTTCCTAAAAAACAAAAAAACGAATTTCTTCCATGCGCCCCCTTATTCTCATTTTCGCACCCCTCTCTTCCTAGGCTTTGGCCCATTTCGATTTTTTGTTTAGGCACCCCTGTTTCTTATTTAGCACATCCGCATCCTTTTTTTTTATTTACTTATTATTTTTCTTTTATTTTATTTTATCCTTTTACTTTTTACTTTATTTTCATTATTTATTTATTTATCCTTTTATTTTATTTTTATTTTTATGTTTTTCTTCTCTCTTTTGTTTCCATTTTAAATATTTATCTACTTTTTAAATGCACTTTTATAAGAAATGAAAAAAAATATATTTTAAAGGTTTAGGTACATGTGTGATCGCACGCATCGTCCTTGTGCTGAAACCTTTTCTTCTTCTCTTTTAAAAAATTATAAAAATGTTTTTAAGGTTTAGGCACATGTGTGATTGCACGCATCGTCTTTGTGCTAAAACCTTTTCTTCTTCTCTTTTAAAAAATAATAAAAATATTTTAAAGGTTTAGGTACATGTGTGATCGTACACATCGTCCTTGTGTTAGAACCTTTTCTTCTTCTCTTCTAAAAAAATAATAATAAAAAATGTTTTAAAGGTTTAGGCACGTGGGATCATACGCATCATCCTTGTGTTAGAACCTTTTCTTCTTCTCTTAAAAAAAATAATAAAAATGTTTTAAAGGTTAAGGCACATGTGTGATCGCATGCATCGTCCTTGTGTTAGAACCTTTTCTTCTCTTCTAAAAAATAATAAAAATGTTTTAAAGGTTAAGGCACATGTGTGATCGCATGCATCGTCCTTGTGTTAGAACCTTTTCTTCTTTCTTAAATAATAATAAAAAAAATATTTTAAAGGTTTAGGCATGTATGTGATTGTTTGCATCGTCCTTGTGCTAAAAAACCTTTTCTCCTTCTCACATAAAAATATAAAAATATAAAACATTCATATCCTCAAAACAACAATCAACCTTTCAGCTAGAACTATGTAGCCTTGATTTCTCAGTCTAACTGAGGATACGTAGGAGCAAGGTCAATCCTTGTTGGGCACAAAAATAAAATAAATACATATTTTGTTTCTTTAGATTTTTACTTTTTAGGTGGAATTTACACATTTTGAAAAACACATTTAGGGCAGACGTCGTAGGGTGCTAATACCTTCCCTACATGTAACCGACTCCCGAACCCAGAATTTGGTTTTCGTGGACCATGTCTTATCATTTTATGGTTTTCCCGTACTTTTCCAAAATAAACTATGGTGGCAACTCCAAATCACTTTTTCAAAACCCGTTCGTTCTTTTTTGCATCGTCGTCCCGTCGCGATTCTAGTTGCGACATATGGCGACTTCACTGGAGAATTTTTTTAGAGAGTCAAGCCATTTAATTATATGCGCAAATTCAATGTGGTTTTTCTTCCCTTTTTCTTTATCTATCTTTGATATTTCAATAATCGCGTGTGAATAACTTTGCTTGTTGGGTATTGGACCCTAGGGTAGAAAACATGTTATATTTGCCTGGGAATCTTTTGGTTGTTTTGCAGGTGAGGGTTTGGGGTGTACAATTGCATTCTCCCTTCACATACACACATTATACATATCATGAGTGGGGCCCTATACCCGGGTCTGAGTGTAGCTTAGAAATAGAGGGGTTGTGTAGCGGTGCCATTTGGGACATACTTCTTGTTTGGCTATCGTGAGAACCCTAGCTAGAGTTTGTTCTCTTCACTTGTGTCTCTGCATCTAATTAATTACTCGAGTATTATGGAGATACTATGAAAGGGGCCATAGCTCTAGTGACCATCGACCTTTAGGTTCAAGGAGCCATCCTTGTGAGGTTGCATATACTTGACCTTCAATCTGAAGTGCTGAACCTTTATTAGGGCACAAAGGGAGAAATGTGTATTCCTGTAACCCTCACCCTGTTTGTTCTTTTTTGAAAATAATGACATTGCATTTTCATGCTACGCATGCATTTGTGTACTTAGTCATCTTTTACTTCTTTATGTTATCATGCATCATGTTCATACATCATTTGTTGGTTTGCTGGTTTTAGGGGAAATCACAGGTATTCACTTGATCGCCTACAAGATGGAAGTTGATACAAGATCTAGTACTACACAACAAACTGATTCTACCGTTTTAAGAAAGAAACCTCGCCTGAGGATTCATGCAGGGAATCTAACAGGGCTGATAAGCTTAGGTAAACGACTAAAGACCATAAAAAGAGAAACTTTCAAGAAGAAGTATGGAAACCTGTTAGGTCTAATGGAAGTGGAGGTACAGCTGCTTGCTATCACAGCCCTAGCACAGTATTATGACTCTCCGCTAAGATGCTTCACCTTTCAAGACTTCTAGCTAGCACCGACTATAGAAGAGTTTGAGCATATCCTGGGTTTACCACTAGAGGGTACCACACCATATCAGCCCTTGGAGCATCACACTTCTACCTCTACCGTTGCCACCATAATGAAATTACAACCCAAAGAACTAGAAGACAGATTGATATCAAGGCATCAAATGCTTGGACTGGCGCAAGGATATTTGGAACAATATTTGCATCATCTAGCTCACAAGGAAGAGTGAGATACTTTCATGGATGTGTTAACCCTCACCGTGTATGGCATTGTTTTACTCCCCAAGATAGAAGACTTTGTGGACTATACCACAATAGAAGTTTTCGTGGCGAGAAAGACGAGGTTGGAGAATCCTGTGACGGCAGTCCTTGCTGATGTTTATGGGACCATGAGTTTCTGCCACGAAAGGAAGGGGAAGAAAATCCTTTGTTGCTTGCCGGCGTTGTACGCATGGATGACTTCACGCATGTTTAAGGGGGCGGTTGATGTCAGGTGTCCATCGGAGGGTCCGTCGCGCCAGGGACTTAAAGACAAGGGAGGAAATAAATGGGTCCATTTCTTTGCTAGCTTGAATGGGGAGAAGGTAAAATGACGTCTTCCTTGGCTCAGGCTTAAACCCTCAATCCATCATTGTGGCAGCTTTCCCAATGTACCCCTCATGGGTGCCTGATATTGTGTCAATTACAACCTTGTTTTGGTACAAAGCCAATTCGGGCATCCCATGAGAGGGGCGCCTTCATCGGACTATCTCACTTCACTGTTCATCTACTATGAGGATGGACATTTCACTGAAATGTTGAGGAAGGTCAGAGGTGCTTGGGAAAGTGTGGTGCGGGCTGAAAGGGATTTGAGGGTTGGAGTGGTTGATAACAAGGTCAGTTATCACACTTGGATTCTTGAAAGGGTAAAGGAAGTCAAACTCCCTTTCAAGCCAATCAATGATCATCTGGTAATGAAGGGCAACCTCAAGACATAGAGAGTGAAGAGGTGAGGCAATTGAAAGCGGAGATGGAAAAACTAAGAGAGAGGAATGCTAGGTTGGAAAAAGAATTACAAAGGGCGCGCAACGATTTTGTGGATATAAGGATTGATAAAGAGGATAAGTCGCGAGCCTACGAAGAAATGGTTAGAAGCCAAAAGGCCGAAAGAGACTACACATTCCGATTGAAGCGGGATCTTGCAACCGTAAGCTAAGAACTAACCATGAGACTGAACGAGAAGAGTGAGACTTTAGAAGAAGGAAAACAGTGGAAACACCTCTATGAAGAAGCCAAAAGAGATAAGTGAGAAGCCTTGAAAAGACTAAGAGAAGCGCAAATTCAGGTAGAAGAAGTGGGGCATCGGATGAAGGAAATGACTACGTCGTTTAGGGCAAATTTGAACCAGAAACGGTGGAAATTGGCTGAAGCTGAAGGACAACATCAGGCCATGTTAAAAGAGATGGAGGATCACATTGTAGAACAAGAAAGGGCTGTGGATCATTGGAACGAAAGTTTCTCCCAACTGGCTGCCTTAGCAAATGGAGCGATTGAGGACATTCCAAAGATGGTGTCAGACCCCGAAGCGATGACCTACTTTTGTAACCCGCCTAAAGAGATAAAACTTTTTATTAACCATTGTAAATAGCTAGTAGGCGAAATGAAGGCCTTCATGGCTCGAGCTAAAGAGTGATGTAAAAATGGGTTATTCATGTCTTGTTCTCTTCAAGCAATGTAATGAATTAGACTTCTTTATATGAAACACCTGAGATATTTTGTATGGTACAGATTTTTATTAATTTCCATCAGTAATGTTATCGTGACCTCGTGATTTCCACCTATCGTTAGCATGCATCACGTTTTTTCTTTTGTTTAGCATATTTCATTTTCATATAATTTAAGTTAATTAAAATAATAAAGCAGTATAAAACTGAGGAAAAACCACGACAAAACTTCCACGACATCCTTACAAGACCCGGGCTAATTCAAGAATTATGGATGATTAGGAGGAAGCGGACGAAATTGTTAAGGCCGATATCAGCCAGCTGAAAGACCAGATCGGCCAGATCCTTGCTGCTCTAGAATCTTTGAAGACTGCAGGAGAGTCATCGTCAGCGCGAATCGAGGGGAATGTTCCCCCTTATCCCCCAATGCTTAATGCCTTGAGCCCATCGATTTCGTTCCCGATGTATGGCTTGCGCGAGATATACTCCCCCCATGGGAGATTACTCAGAAGCGGAGCATGCGTCTTTCTCTTTTCCCACAACCATCAATGTACTGCCCATCGGTACTCAGGGTCCTATCTCAGTTTCGACAACCATAACAGGTGTATCTATGAATGAGACGACCGCAGTTGAAGGAACGTGGGTGACTGTAATGCCACACATGATTGCTAAGGAGGACTCTTCAGCCGGGGCCGTGCCGCACACCACAGTGATTGGGGGGATCGATAGCTTCATTGGAGCTAAGAATAAGCTGGAAATTCTGGAAGAAAGGCTGAGAGCAATAGAAGGAGTCGAAAGCTATGGATTCAGCAACGTCGCAAGATTGAGCTTGGTTCCCGGCATAAAAATACCACGCAAGTTTAAGGCGCCAGAGTTTGAGAAGTACAGGGGTAATACATGCCCTAAAAGCAATTTGACCATGTACTGCAGAAAGATGGACGCGTATGCCTATGATGAGAAATTGCTCATCCACTTTTTCCAAGATAGTTTGGCTGGGGTAGCATTGAACTGGTATACTCACTTAGAGCCGTCTTGCATACGTTGTTGGGTAGACCTAGCTAAGTACAGTATGCATGTTGCATCCGACAGTTTGCAACTACAAAGCATGACAAAGAAGGATAATGAAACTTTCAAGGAATATGCTCAACGATGGAGAGAGCTGACAGCGCAGGTTCAGCCGCCTTTGTACGACAAGGAAATGGTGGCAATGTTTTTGAACACGCTTTAACCACCGTTTTATAAACACATGGTCGGGAATGTGTCCTTCAATTTCGCCGATATCGTCATAATAGGCGAAAGAATAGAAATTGGGTTGAAGAATGGGAAGATTGCAGGTAGCCCGTCTGCGGTAGCAAACTCTAAAGAGCCCAGTTTCAATCCAGGAAAGAAGAAAGAAGGAAATGTGCATACAACATCGACAATGCCTGTATGGAGAAGTCAGGCTCCTATTCACAATTATAGACCATACCCGGGCCAACCTCCACATGCTGCCAATGCGGCTTTTGCTCATCCAATTAGGCGTCAACAACAACAAGGATTTTATCAACTGCAACCTATCACAAACAACGCTTGGAAGCTGGGACAAGTGCGAATCCAAATCCGAATACGGGTCAAGGCACTTACCCGAGAAAAACCCAAGAAAGAAACTTTGTTCACTTCACCCCCATCCCCACAACTTACACTGAATTATTACCTCACCTCGTCAAAAGGGGTCTGGTTGCTATATGTCTGATGATGCCTATGCAACCTCCATACCCTAGGGGTTATGATGTCGATGCCAAGTGTAGTTATCATGGGGGAGGCGTGGGTCACTCAACAGAGAGGTGTATGGCCTTCAAACATAAAGTGCAGGCCCTAATCGATGTTGGGTGGCTGAAATTTCAAGAAGATAAACCTAGCATTGTTGTGAATCCATTATCCGGGCATGAGAGTGCCTCGAAAAATGCCATTGAGGTTAAGAAGCATGAACTGATGAGGGATGCAAGCGAGATCCCAAGTTCCAGAAGGTTTTTTTTCAAGGAGTTATTGAAGTTGGGTTTTTTAAACGGTGATTATGATTTGGGAAGAGCATGTGGACTCCATCCATGCACTGAACACTCTATCGATAAATGTGTTGAATTCAAAGAGTTTCTGCAAGATCTGCTTGATAGGAGTTTGATGCAAGTGTGCTATGAGGACAAGGATGAGAAGGTGTTTGCACAAACTGGTGTGGAGTCTGATGTAACTCTGCTAGAGCCGTTGGTAATCTGTTTCACTCAAACCACCCCTGATCCAGTAATTTAAGGAAGATCATCCGTCGTCATCCATACACCATTTCCTTTTCCTTACAAGAACGAGAAAGTTGTCCCTTGGAGTTATGGAACACATGCAGTCGATGAAGGACAGTGCGTTGAAAGTCAATTCTTCAGCCGGGATCCAGCTATTGAAAATATATCAGGCATCAGCGGAATGACAAGGAGTGGTTAAATCTTCACGCAACCAAACTTGATGAGAGAAGGAACTAGCAATAATGAAGCACCGGTAGCCGCAAAAGCTAAGGAGCTCTTAAAGAGGAAAGGGGTGCAGGCAGAGGAGACCCCTGACAAGGAGGACAAGAAAGAAATATCTGAGGAAGAGGCTTGCGAGTTTTTGAAATTCATACAACAAAGTGAGTACAAAGTGGTGGAACAATTGAATCGTACGCCAGCCTGGATCTCCCTGTTAAAATTGCTCATGCACTCAACCTCCCATAGAAAATTGCTGATGGAGATACTGAGCGAGGCCCATGTGGAGCAAGGTATTTCCCTGAACAAATTCGAGGGCATTGTTAGAAACATCACTGCTAATAATTACCTCACCTTTACCAATGAGGAAATACTTGCTGAGGGGAGAGGGCATAACAAGGCTCTCCATGTCTCCGTGAAATGCTTGGACCACGTCATAGCATGCGTGTTGGTAGACAATGGCTCCTCCCTGAACGTCATGCCCAAAACGACATTAGAGAGGCTACCTTATGACAGAATGCATATGAAGCCAAGTTCTATGATTGAGAGAGCGTTTGACGGTAGCAAGAGGGAAGTCATGGGCGAAATAAAGTTGCCGGTCCAAGTTGGCCCATGTGTTTTTCAAATAACCTTCTAGGTCTATTGGGTCGCCCATGGATCCATTATGCGGGAGTTGTGCCTTCCACACTGCACCAAAAACTGAAATATATCATGGAAGATAAGTTTGTGATAGTTTCTGGAGAGGAGGATCTCCTTGTGAGTGGGTCATCCTCCGCCATATAGAGGCAGTGGAGGAAGCTCTTGAGACAACTTTCTAATCATTGGAGATTGTGGGAAATGCCTATGTGGAACCATTGGAGATCACGTGGGCTTGCTCCCCAAATTCGCAGCTCAACAATTGGAAGACTTTAGATTTACCCGTGATGTTTAATTCGAATGAAATGTAATATCTTAATTAATCTTATTGCTTTACCCGGAGCTTTAGAATTCATGACTTAAGGGTTGACGTTTTTATTTTGCTTTCAGTGTGATAATTGAATCGTGTTTGTGCTCATTTCTATCATCATTTAGCCTTCTCCATCGTTTTTCATGTTTATTTATTCTTTTTCGCAAACTTAAATAGTGCAGATATGACAATGAATGTTTTGAAAATAACAATGTCGATATCCCTAATTTGGAGCACCTTGTCGATAATACAGAAGATGATCATAAAGATGGTTCAGAACCCTCTCAAGAACTAATGAGATTAGTGGAGCAAGAGTCTAAAGAAATAAAACCCTATCAGGAAGATGTCGAAATACTCAACTTGGGTGAGGAAGACGACTACCATGAAAGAGGAAGTGAGAGAAAGGTTGCGAGTCCTATTGAAGGAATTTGAGGGCGTGTTCGCTTGGTCGTACAATGATATGCCCAATTTGGATACCGATATCGTGCAGCATAAACTCCCTCTTAAGCCGGAATGCCTCCCGGTCATACAGAAACTAAGAAGAATGAAGTCGGAGATGTCCTTGAAAATCAAGGAAGAGGTGTAGAAACAATATGATGCAGGATTTTTGGCTCTGGCGAAATACCCGCAATGGGTGGCGAATATCGTACCAGTACCCAAGAAAGATGGTAAAGTTCGGATCTGCGTTGACTACCGTGATTTGAATCGTGCAAGTCCAAAAGACAATTTCCCACTACCGTACATTGACACTCTAGTCGATAATACAGCCAAGTTTTCGCTATTTTCCTTCATGGATGGCTTCTCGGGATATAATCAGATCAAGATGGCACCTGAGGATATGGAAAAGACTACCTTTATCACATTGCGGGGACCATTTTGTTATAAGGTGATGTCTTTTGGGCTCAAGAATGCTGGGGCAACATATCAAAGGGCGATGGTGACACTTTTTCATGATATGATGAATAAGGAGATCGAAGTGTATGTGGATGACATGATTGCTAAGTCTGAATCGGAAGAAAAGCATATTCTCAACTTGAGAAAATTATTTGAAACGTTGAGAAAGTTTAAACTCATTAAACCCCGTTAAATGCACATTCGGAGTAAAATCTAGAAAATTGCTAGGTTTTATTGTTAGCCAAATGGGGATAGAAGTGGATCCTGACAAGGTACGAGTGATAGTGGAAATGTCTGCCCTTAGGACGGAAAAAGAGGTTCGAGGTTTTCTGGGTAGATTGAACTACATTGCTAGATTCATCTCCCAATTAACTGCCACCTATGAACCGATATTCAAGTTGTTGCGTAAGAATCAGACTTTGGTTTGGAATGAAGATTGTCAGGCCGCTTTTGAAAAGATTAAACAACATTTACAAGACCCTCCGGTGTTGCGTCCACCTGAGCCAGGAAGACCGCTCCTTTTGTATTTGACTGTATTGGATGAGTCAATGGGTTGTGTATTGGGTCAGCACGATGAAGATGGGAAAAGAAAGCATGCTATATATTATTTGAGCAAGAAGTTCACAGATTGCGAACAACGATATTCGTCGTTAGAGCGAACTTGTTGCGCATTGGAATGGGCTGCTCATCACTTAAGGCAGTATATGCTAAGTCACTCTACCTGGTTGATATCTAAGATGGATCCCATCAAGTATATTTTTGAAAAGCCCGCTCTCACTGGAAGGATAACTCGGTGGCAGGTGCTATTGTTGGAATATGACATCGTATACGTCACTCAGAAATCTATCAAGGGTAGTAGGTTAACAGAATACTTGGCTCATCAACCCATCAACGATTATCAGCCAATGCAACACGAATTTCCCGATGAAGATATCATGGCTCTATTCGAAGAAAGCAGAAAAAACCGAGAGAAGAAACGTGGATATTATTATTCGACGAAGCCTCGAATGTGATGGGGCATGGCATAGGGGCAGTCCTTATCTCTCCATAGCATCAGTACATACCAATGACAACAAGGTTATGTTTTAATTGCACAAATAACATTGCAGAATATGAGGCCTACGCTATGGGTATTCGAGCGGCAACAAAGTTCAAAGTGAAAATTCTGGATGTATATGGAGATTCAGCTGTAGTCATCCACCAGTTGAAGGGAGAATGGGAAACTAGGGATGCAAAATTAATTGCTTACCAAGCTTACATTAGGGGATTAATGGAGTATTTCGACGCCATCACATTTAACCACATACCGCGAGAAGATAATCAATTAGCAGACGCGTTGGCTACTTTGTCATCAATGTTTGAAGTTGACCAAGATGCAGAATTACCAATGATTGAAATGAAGAGCCATGTGGAGCCAGCATATTGTCATTTCATCGAGGAGGAGGTAGATGGTAAATATCAAGCACTATCTTAAGACCCGAGAATATCCTGAGAAGGCATCTGAAAACAATAAAGGTCATTAAGAAGGTTGACTGGTAGCTTTATTTTAAATGTGGATATTTTATACAAGAGAAATCATGACATGGTTCTCCTCAGATGCGTGGATGCAAAGGAAGCCGAGCTGATATTGAAAGAAGTGCACGCAGGTACATTTGGCACACAAATGAATGGGCACTCAATGGCCAGGAAGATCTTGAGAGTTGGTTACTTCTGGTTGACCATGGAAAAGGATTGTTGCACACACGTGAGGAAGTGCGAGAAATGTCATATGTATGCAGACAATATCAATGTGCCGCCCACGACCTTAAACGTGTTGTCTGTACCGTGGCCATTTTCGATGTGGGGGATAGATGTTATTGGAGCTATAGAGCCAAAAGCGTCAAATGGACATAGTTTCATACTAGTCGCAATCGATTATTTCACTAAGTGGGTTGAGGCTGTTTCTTATGCCAACGTGACTAGAAAGGTGGTGACCATATTCATAAAAAAGGAGTTGATCTGCAGATATAGGTTACCTAACAAGATTATCACTGATAATGCCACCAACCTGAACAACCAGATGATGGCGGAGTTATGTGAGGAGTTCAAAATTCATCATCTTAATTCTTCTCCTTACCTTCCAAAGATGAATGGGGCAGTAGAGGCTACTAATAAGAATATCAAGAAGATTGTACAAAAGATGGTGGTCACCTATAAAGATTGGCACAAAATACTTCCTTTTGTTTTACATGGATATCGTACATCAGTACGAACGTCAACTTGGACAACATCTTTCTCGCTTGTGTGTGGGATAGAAGCAGTACTTCCATTTGAGGTGGAAATCCCATCTCTATGAGTTTTAATGAAAACCCAATTGGAGGAAGCTGAGTGGGTTCAAGCTCGGTTTGACCAGCTCAATCTCATCGAAGAAAAGAGATTGATAGCGGTGTGCCACAGACAATTGTACAAAAGAAGAATGAAAAAGGCATTCGACAAAAAGGTGCGCCCAAGGGAGTTTCATGAAGGCGAACTGGTGTTAAAGAAGATTTTGCCTATACAAAAGAATCACAGAGGCAAGTGGACCCCAAATTATGAAGGGCCATTTGTGGTAAAAAAGACATTCTCTAGAGTGGCACTAATTCTCACAAGGATGGACGGAGAGGATCTCGCTTGCATGCCTCATCAGTTCATCCTTCCTAACCTCAATGGCATTTGTGGAGGCACTCCCATGCCCGGATAATGGATTAGCATCAATGTTAGGTTTATCTTCTTGAAATTTCAGCCACCCAGCGTCGATTAGGGCCTGCACTTTATGTTTGAAGGCCATACACCTCTCAGTTGAGTGACCCACGTCTCCCTCATGATAACTACACTTAGCATCGGCATCATAACCCCTAGGGTACGGAGGCTGCATAGGCATCATCAGACATATAGCAACCATACCCCTTTTGACGAGGTGAGGTAATAATTCAGTGTAAGTTGTAGGGATGGGGGTGAAGTGAACAAAGTTTCTCTCTTGGGTTTTTCTCGGGTAAGTGCCTTGACCCGCATTCAGATTTGGATTCACGCTTGTCCCAGTCCTCCAAGCGTTGTTTGTAATAGGTTGCGGTTGATAAAATCCTTATTGTTGTTGAGGCCTAATGGGATGAGCAAAAGTCGCATTGGCTGCATATGGAGGTTGGCCCAAGTATGGTCTATTATTGTGAATAGGAGCCTGACTTCTCCATACAGGCATTGTTGATGTTGCATGCACATCTCCTTCTGTCTTCTTTCCTAGATTGAAACTTGGTTTTTTAGAGTTTCCTACCGTAGACGGGCCACCTGCAATCTTCCCATTCTTCAACCCAATTTCTATTCTTTCGCCTATTATGACGATATCGACGAAATTGGAGAACACATTCCCGACCATGTGTTCATAAAACGGTGGTTGGAGCGTGTTCACAAACATTGCCACCATTTCCTTGTTGTACAGAGGCGGCTCAACCTGCGCAACTAGCTCTTTCCATCGTTGAGCATATTCATTGAAAGTTTCATTATCCTTCTTTGCCATGCTTTGTAGCTGCAACCTGTCGGGTGCGACATGTATATTGTACTTATACTGCTTGATAGTGCTAATTCTTACCATTATCTAAGCAAAATTTTAGTAGTAAAATCAACTATTCTTTAGCTTAGTACTTGCTTAAATCCTCTCTTTTATTTAGTTTTAGTATTTATCTATATTTTGAGCTACATTACGTAAATAATACTCTAATCCCTTGTTTTTTGATCTATTTCGATGTTAGGAAGATCCTCAATTACATTGAAGAGCATCGGTGATCCAGGAAGTCATTGATTTAAAAGTCATTTTCGCTTTAGCGAGAATGACTATCTTCTCCAAAAGGTTTATTCTCGCTTAAGCGAGAATAATTTAACTTAAGCGAGAATTCGGGCAGTATATATACTCACGAGGCAGAAAGAAAAAGAGTCTTTGGTTCTTTGGAGGCGCAATTTCACGTCTGGAGCTCATGGAGGGCACGAGGAGCTTGTGGGAACATCTCCTCTTCTTCCTTTGGGGCTCCTTCTTCTTCCATCTTCCATATTTGTAAGCTTTAAGGTTCTCCATGGAAATGGAGAACCAGATTCATCTTGTTAGGGTTAAATGTAGCCTATGAACTCTTGTGTAATGAATGATTGTTTCGTATTTATAAATGCCTTTTCTATCTATTACTAGTATTCTTGTTTCTGATCTTAAAGCTTGCATGTAATGGGGACGTTCATCACTTGATTTTGGGGTTTCATTGAGCCAGGGATGGGATATGAAATCTTGAACTGAAACAAGAGTCCTTGTGGTCCATTGAGCTAAGGATTAAATATGATTCACATGTTGTCTTAGATCCTAGTTTTTAATGCGGGTTTGCTTGTTAGATTGTCCAAGGGATTGAAGTTTGATAAGGAAAACCTAGGCTCTTTCACCTAAGGGATTAGGGCTAGAGTGTTTTAGTGCATTGACTTTAGTAAATTGATAGTGAGGAGATGAAATTGGTTATACACAAGAGTGCATTGGTGAAAACTAACCTTAACAATGTCATTTCGTACCATTTCTAGCCTTTTCCATTTCCAAGTGCCTTCAATACCAAAGTCCAACCTTGTAATTACTTGTGAATTTATCTTTTTGCACATATTCTTAAATGATGAGTTGTTTTTGAGTCTAGATGAGTTATTAATCGCAATTTTTTCTAGTATTACGAGTCTCTTGGGAAAACGATACCTGGTCTTACCACGGTTTTTTACTTGAACGATTTGGTGCACTTGTCAAAGAGATTAACAAGTTTTTGGCCACGACGGTGTCGGCTAGGTCCACCCAACAATGTATGCGAGACGACTCTAAGTGGGTATACCGGTTCAATGCTACCCTAGCCAAACTGTCTTAGAAAAAGTGGATGAGCAATTTGTCATCATAGGCATACACGACCATCTTTTTGTAGTACACGGTCAAATGGCTTTTAGGGCATGTATTACCCCTGTACTTCTCAAACTCTGGCGCCTTAAACTTGTGTGGTATTTTTATGCCGGGAACCAAGCTCAATCTTGCGACGTCGCCGAATCCATAGCTTTCGACTCCTTCTATGGCTCTCAGCCTTTCTTCTAGAATTTTCAGCTTATTCTTAGCTAAAATGAAGCTATCGATCCCCCCAATCATTGTGGTATGCGGCACAGCCCCGGTTGAAGAGTCCTCCTTAGTAATCATGTGTGGCATTACAGTCACCTGCATTCCTTCAACTACGGTCGTCTCGTTCATAGCTACACCTGTCATGGGTGCCGAAACTGAGACAAGACCCTGAGTACCGATGAGCGGTACATTGATGGTTGTGGGAAAAGAGAAAGACGCATGCTTCGCTTCCGAGTAATCTCCCATGGGGGGAGTATATCCCGGGGGCAAGCCATACATCGAGAATGAAATCGATGGGCTCAAGGCATTAAGCATTGGGGGATAAGGGGAGACATTCCCCTCGATTTGCGTTGACGATGACTCTCCCGCAACCTTCAGAGATTCTAGAGCAGCAAGGATTTGGCCGATCTGGTCTTTCAGCTGGCTGATATCAGCCTTGACAAATTCATGCGCTTCCTCGCAGTCTTCCATAATTCTTGAATTAGCCCGAGTCCTGTAAGGATGTCGTGGAAGTTTTGCCGTGGTTTTTCCTCACTTTGATATTGCTTTATTATTTTAATTAACTTAAATTAGATGAAAATGAAATATGTTAAACAAAAGAAAAAACGTGATGCATGCTAACGATAGGTGGAAATCACGAGGTCACGATAACATTACTGATGGAAATTAATACAAATTGGTATCATACAAAACATCACAGGTCTTTCATATAAAGAAGTCTAATTCATTACATTGCTTGTAGAGAACAAGACATGAATAACTCATTTTTTTACATCATTCTCTAGCTTGAGCGATGAAGGCCTTCATTTCGCCTACTAGCCATTTATATTGGTTAATAAAAAGTTTTATCTCTTTAGGCAGGTAACAAAAGTGGGTCATCGCTTCTGCGTCTGACACCCTCTTTGGAATGTCCTCAATCGCTCCATTTGCTAAGGCAGGCAGTTGGGAGAAACTTTCCTTCCAATGATCCACAATCCTTTCTTGTTCTACAATGTGATCCTCCATCCGTTTTAACATGGCCCGATGCTCTCGTTCAGCTTCAGCCAGCTTCCACCGTTCCTGGTTCAAATTTGCCTCAAACGACGTAGCCATTTCCTTCATCCGATGCCCCACTTCTTCTCCTTGAATGTGTGCTTCTCTTAGTCTTTTCAAGGCTTCTCGCTTATCTCTTTTGGCTTCTTCATAGAGGTGTTTCCATTGTTTTCCTTCTTCCAAAGCTGCATTCTTCTCTTTCACTCTCATGGCTAGTTCTTTGCTTGCGGCTGCAAGATCCCACTTCAATTGGAATGTGTAGTCTCTTTCGGTTTTTTGGCTTCTAACCATTTCTTTGTAGGTTCACGACTTATCCTCTTTATCATTCCTTATATCCACAAAATCTCTGCGCGCCCTTTGTAATTCTTTTTCCAACCTAGCATTCCTCTCTCTTAGTTTTTCCATCTCCGCTTTCAATTGCCTCACTTCTTCACTCTTTATGTCTTGAGGATGCCCTTCATTAGCTAGATGATCATTGATTGGCTTGAAAGGGAGTTTGACTTCCTTTACCCTTTCTAGAATCCAAGTGTGATAACTGACCTTGCTATCCATCAACCCTCAAATCCCTTTCAGCCTGCACCACACTTTCCCAAGCACCTCTGACCTTCCTCAAAATTTCAGTGAAATGCCCGTCCTCATAGTAGATGAACAGTGTAGTGAGATAGTATGGTGAAAGCGCCCCTCTCATGGGATGCCCGAATTTGCTTTGTACCAAAACAGGGGTTGTAATTGACACAATATCGGGCACCCATGACGGGTACATTGGGAAAGCTGCCACAATGATGGATGGAGGGTTTAAGCCCGAGCCAAGGAAGATGCCATTTTACCTCCTCCCCATTCAAGTCAGCAAAGAAATGGGCCCATTTATTTCCTTCCTTGTTTTTAAATCCCTGGCGCGACGGACCCTCTGATGGACACCTGACATCAACCGCCCCCTTAAACATGCATGCAGTTATCCATGCGTACAACGCTAATAAGCAACAAAGGATTTTCTTCCCCTTCATTTCGTGGCAGAAACTCATGGTCCCATAAACATCAGCAAGGACTATCGTCATAGGATTCTCCGACCTCGTCTTTCTCGCCATGAAGACGTCTATTGCGGTATAGTCCACAAAGTCTTCTATCTTAGGGAATAAAACAATGCCATACACGGTGAGGGCTAACACATCCATGAAAGTATCCCACTCTTCCTTGTCAGCCATATGATGCAAATATTGTTCAAGATATCCTTGTGTCAGTCCACGCATTTGATGCCTCGATATCAACTTGTCTTTCAGTTCTTTGGGTTGTAATTTCATTATGGCGACAATGGTAGAGGTAGAAGTGTGATGCTCCAAGGGCCGATATGGCGTGGTACCCTCTAGTGGTAAATCCAGGATATGCTCAAACTCTTCTATAGTCGATGCTAGCTGGAAGTCTTGAAAAGTGAAGCATCTTAGCGGAGAGTCATAATACTGTGCTAGGGCTGTGATAGCAGACAACTATACCTCCACTTCCATTAGGCCCAACAGGTTTCCATACTTCTTCTTGAAAGTTTCCCTTTTTATGTTCTTTAGTCGTTTACCTAAGCTTATCAGCCCTGTTAGATTCCCCGCATGAATCCTCAGGCGAGGTTTCTTTCTTAAAACGGTAGAATCGGTTTTTTGTGTAGTACCAGATCTTGTATCAACTTCCATCTTGTAGGCGATCAAGTGAATACCTGTGATTTCCCCTAAAACAGGCACGCCAACAAATGATGTATGAACATGATGCATGATAACATAGAGAAGTAAAACATGACTAAGTACATAAATGCATGCATAGCATGAAAATGCAATGTCATTATTTTCAAAAAAGAACAAACAGGGTGAGGGTTACAAGAATACACATTTTTCCCTTTGTGCCCTAATAAAGGTTCGACGCTTCAAATTGAAGGTCGAGTATATGCAACCTCACAAGGATGGCTCCCTGAACCTGAAGGTCGATGGTCACCAGAGTTATGGCCCCCTTCATAGTATCTCCACAACAGTTGAGTAATCAATTAGATGCAGAGACACAAGTAAAGAGAACAAACTCTAGCTCGGGTTCTCACGATAGCCAAACAGGAAGTATGTCCCAAATGGCATCGCTACACAAGCTCTCTATTTCTAAGCTACGCTGAGACCCGGGTATAGGGCCCCACTTATGATATGTATAATGTGTGTATGTGAAGGGAGAATGCAATTGTACACCCCAAACTCTCACTTGCAAAACAACCAGAAGATTCCCAAGCAGATATAACATGTTTTCTACCTTAGGATCCAATACCCAACAAGCAAAGTTATTCACACGCGATTATTCAAATATCAAAGATAGATAAAGAACAAGGGAAGAAAAACATAAAGAAAAACCACATTGAATTCGCGCATATAATTAAATCGCTTGACTCTCTAAGAAAAATTCCCTAGTGGAGTCGCCATCTTTCGTAACCGGAATCGTGACGGGACGACAATCCAAAAAAGAATAAACGGGTTTTGAAAAAGAGATTTGGAATCGCCACCATAGTTTATTTTGGAAAACTACGGGAAAACTATAAAATGATAAGGCATGGTTTCACCTTCTTACAAAGAAGGTTGAAGGCAAATGGGTTCGGATGACCGTGAGGTCTTCTCTTGATTACCAAGTGGCAGTGATAGGCAATGAGGGTAAGTCTCTAATGTTTTTTGATTGTGAGGTCTCTCTCCTCTCCTAAAATGTTCTCCCCCCCCTCCTCTTTATTAACTGTGATGAAGCCCCTTTTCAAAACCAAAGCACACTCCTTCCTTCTTGTTGTTGTACTGCTTCATGGGAACTCTAGGATATCCTCTGGCGCGGGATTTTCTTTGTCTCTTTTCTTTCTTCATGTTTCCACTTTGCAATTGGCAGATGCTCGTTCAAAACTCTTTCCCCTTCCATGTATGGCTGTTGCTGCTGCTTAAGAATTTTCAGCAAGAAAAAACAAATACCTTTTTCACGCTGCCACCGTGTAAACATATTCTAAGCATTCTCTGTATGCTCGAACACTGCAACTGATGGCTTCAAGAGGAGGGAACAGAGTTGACCTTAGGATTTTACTTTTTCCTTTTCCTTTTCTTTCACTTCTTTTTTTTTATGTCAGCATTGCAGTGCAAATTTTTATATAAAAAGTAACCTTTTCTTGAATTTAAAAAATAAAAATAAAAACAAATTAAAAGGGAAACAACAAAATAAAATAAAAAATATAAAAGTAAAATACATAAAAGTAAACCTAAAAAAGAGAAAATAAAATAAAATAAAATGAAATAACATAAAGCAAAATGGAATAACATAAAATAAAATAAAGATAAAAAAAAAGAAATAAGATAAAATAAAACAAAATAAAATAAAACCAAATAAAATGAAGTAAAAATAAAAATAAAATAAAATAAAAAGAAATAAAATATAAACAGGGGAGAAAATAAATAAAAACTAAACAAAGTAAAAACAGAGGATAAAAATAATAGAAAAAGGAAAACAGAACAAAATCATTTTTTTTAGACTTCGTATCAAATTTATCTTTGCCCGTTTATTTTATTTTATTACCCCTTCTTAACTCTAGATATTTTTTAACTATCCGGACGAAATTGGGTATTAACACTAAGTATCACTTTTATAGCAAAATCAACTATTTTCTAGCATGTAACTTGTTAAATTCTCTCTTATGTCTTGTTTTTATAAATAATTGTGTTTGGGCTACTTTGATGTGAATTCTTCACAAATCTCCCTATTTTTTTGTAGCTAATACTATACATGGAAGAACCTCCAGCAATGGATAGAGATGAACCAACCACGGAAGCTTAAAGCTGTACAAAATTGGAGGAATCAGAAAATCAGAACGCTTGACATTAAGCACTGAAGCTTGGTGACGAACGGGTCGCACCGCTCGCAAAACGTTGTGCATAAAAGAATGCAGTATAGTATAACTAGGAAGTGACTCCTAGGTCGTCTCTCAAGGACCAATTTTGTGTTGGTTCAGTCTCAGATTTTTTTACACGAAGTGGGGGGGGTTTTGTGATTTGTGGTACGGAAAAATAAATTAAAACTGGAATTAAAATAAGACAGAATTAAAAATGCTGAAGTAAATTTTAAAGATAGTAAAATCAACACAGTAAAAGATGGTAAAAACGGAAAGCGATAAATTGAAAAACGGTAAAATTAAACGATGCAGAAAATAATAAACGGTAAAATAAAAGAGACGGTAAAAATAAAAGCACTTGACTGAAAATGAAATTTATCAAAGATTCAATACTTGAAAATAAATTCCTGGACAGTGAAAATAAAAATTACAGTAACACACTACATGCTTGAGAAATTAAAACACTACAATTGCACTGTTTAAAATGGAAATCCGGAGAGGAAGAGAAAGAGGAAGAGGCGAGAGCCTCTTCCAGGGCTGTCCTAAACTACTCCTAATTCCTACGCAATCTTCACTGACTGCCTGCTGCTCTTTTATAACCAATTCTCTGACCAACTCCCGTGGGATCCTCTCTCTCATTCAGCATAGTTGTTTTGTCTTGTTCTCAATTGACAGCCTGAATTTCTTACCACTAGTTGTTTTGTTTTGTCTTTTGTCTGCATAGCTGGAAGACTTTCTTCCCCTCCTAGACTTACCAAGGGAATAGATGGGACCCTTCATTTTGTTGTGTCCGTTTCTGCTTCAATTCCATGCTAGCCGAGAACACCATTCTCCTTGTGCCAAGCTAGACCGTGCTTCCTTCCTTCTCCTTTCCATTCATCCATGGCTTTTCTTCTTTCTTCCAGTGGCTGGACACTCTCTTAATGGATGCTTCACCTTCTTCTTACTGCAACCATCATTCCATTTCCTTGGATATTAGCTACTGCCATTCTGCAAAAATAACCTTGAGCTTCCAATAAGTAGTGGCTGGAACACAACACCGTTTTCATTCTTCTTCCAACCGTGCTTTGCTTCTTTCATTCCAACGTTTCTCCCTTAGCTACGTTCAAGAACCAGGTGTCAAACAAGTGGTGACTGCAGTTGTTCCAACTTCAAACTGCTGGACCGTTAAGCATCTCCTCTTCTTGATCAGCTGCTGCACCGTGAACACCTCTGGGACGTGAGACCTTCCAGTCATTAACACCATCCAGACCGTGAGCTTCATTCTCTCAACATGGTGGCTCCTTATTCCATCCAGCTGCACGGCCTCTCCTAGCCCATCCCCATTGAATTAGCGCCTCCTTTCTTGGCAAATAATAAAATGACAGCAGCGTAATGGATGCCCATTTTTAAAACAAAAATCTGAATGAAAGGTGCTTCCAAGTTCTCCCTCTGTCCGTGTGCTCTTCAAAATGACTAATATATATGTGTAAAACGTGAGTGGCAGCTGCTGGACGTCCCCCTTTAAAAAGCCAAAACTGAATTGATTTTCTCTAAACTGGAAACCACGTTCCAGCCAAGGTTGTGCCAACTTAGATGTTTCCAAAATGAAGTTTTCCCTTGCTGTTGTGTCAATCGTGAATGAATCAAGCTTCCAGCATCTTTGTATTATTCAAATAGAAATAAAAACCGTGACCTTCTTTTGCTTCAATGTGGTCCCTCTTCATTTCACTTCAAGATGTTTGTCGAAATGAATTGTACATGTGGGGCCGTGTGTTTTGGTAATGAATTGGAAAATAAAAAGCTTGTATAATGGAAACTTGCAGGGAATTAAAACATGCACCTAGCTCCTTGTGGACGTGACCTTTCCAAAATGGTGGTCCCTCTCCTTAATTCTTTCACATCATGTGTGATGCCAAAACCAATGGAGGAAACCGTGAGTGGTGTGAGCTTTCAAAAAGAAGTGAAATGTATTTCTCTCCCATGTGGGCCATGAAGCATCTTCCCTTGAATAAAAATTCAGCATTTCATTTTCCAATTGCCGTGAGTTCATTTTTTCAATGTATTTGCCATGCCAAAACCGTGAGTTGTATGTGTGTTGAATCCTTGAGTGTTGGGAGGTCTTAGCACCGTCCAATGATCAATTCCAGCTACCACAAGTATCAAACAACAAGCAAACAATGCAAACAATTTAGAAGTCACTCAAACAGTAAACACAAGACTGACATAGGGGAGTAAAAAAAATACTGGGAACAACACAGAACGAATTTGAACAAAATAAAAACTATAAGTGAAAATAGACATCCAGACGAAACTATGAAAAAAAATTGCATTGAAAACGGATAAGAATTGATCTCGAACGAAGACACACAAGTTGACACAACATTCACGCAGCAACCAGCGCGAAAATTCAAATGGTTGAAATGAATTTGGCTCAATTTTCATTTCATTTAGCCTTCAAATGTCCCAAAAAGATATCCAAAATTTTCCCATAATTAATAATGCAAAATAATAAGCTCAGATAATTCAAATTAGTTAAAATAAGAATTTCTGATCGAATTAAGCACAATTAGGAAAAATAGGAAAATAACGGACGATTAAGCACAATTCCCTGATTAATTCTAGTACAATAAACTAAGTGAAGTGAAGAAAATATTGACTCATCAAAATAGACCACACTTAGTCTTTTGCACTCCTGGGCAAAATCAAGACGCAAATGAGGGAATATGACATCAAAGGACTGACACAGATGCAACATACAGAAAATAAAAACTCGCAAGAAAATAAACAAAATTTACAAAGTTCTCAAGAATTCTGGAGAGATAAGAGAAGTAGAAATTATCCAACACAAATCAAATAAAGCAGATACTTATAGAAATCTTCCAAGCAATTCAATACACGGAAAAATAATCAATCAGCTTAAGAGGTGATTTAAAAATAACAAAACCTCACAGATGCGCTATAGTGTTTCTCTCAAGTGTTTAAGGTAAATCAATGTCACTCAATGCACTCAAGAAAACAAACACAAGTAGATTTGGCAAGTTTCTAATTATGAATACTTAAAACATATGCATATTCAGATCAAAAGGTCTTTACATGGTTGTAATGGGGCCAAGGACAGGGGAGGATAAATATGGATAAGTAGTTACAGCTCAAAAGAAATAGAGGAGCACTGGGGAACAAGTGTAAATACAGTGAAATCTCACCCAAACCTCTAATTCAATCCTCTTCTCGACTCCATTATTCACAAAATTGTTTTTCATCATTTTTTTCTTTTTCTCATCATTTTTTTTTCATCCTGTCTCTTTTCTTTTTTCTCTTTATCACACAACAGGATATAAATCATATTTCCAAAACATGATGAGGAACCAACTAGCCAATTTATCAGAATTCCCAAGGAGACCACACTGTTTCACAAAACACTTCTATAGCTCCAGACTTCCCTAAGGTTTAGATAATCATGGTTTTTCACTTAGGGTCAGTGTATGAGCTTTAAAACAAAGAAATGAATACAATATAGGCTCAAAAGGGGTATCAAAGGATAATAACAAGGTAGGCTTATTTGGCTAAAGAGGCTCAAGAATAAAAATGCCTTTATCATTTCTAAACATGCATATCCATCAAGATTTATCAAAAAGAATCAAGCCAAGGCATATGTGCAAGCAATCAAGATACATATTACACACAAGAAAGAAAATTAAGTGGTTCAAATCTCACACAGGGTATTCGTCACAATCAAATCAACCTCTTAAACGTTATAATTATCTTCCAAGCAAAGAAAAGCAAGGATTTCAAACCATAAGTATTAATGAAGTGAAGGAAAAATCTACAACTTAAACAAAATCCAGAATTGAAGAGAAAAATGTAAAATTTATTGCATACAAAACACACTAAAAACAACTTAAAACAGAAAAAATTTAACACACAAAACAAAGAAAAATCAGAGTCTCTCCCAATAGACCACACTTAAACTACACATTGTCCTCAATGTGTTCTAAGCATACATCAACAATCAAAACAGTAAACATATCATGGACAAGTGCAATAAAGGTAGGAAAAAGGGAGAGAAAGAAAATGCAAACTCCCGTAGGTTATGGTGGAAGCTGCCAATTTTGGATCATCAGGGAGAGGTCTTCCTTTTCAATATCCAGCCAGGAAGTTTTGAGGACGAACTGCTTCATCCTCCAGATTTGATCGAGCAGTGAAATGTTTTCCACAGCTGGATCTGAGCAGTGATTGTTGATGAGCAGGTTCAGCAGGTGCCTATTGTTGTTGAAACAGTTATGGGTACTCGCACCTTTGTCTTCAATTGTGGGTGTCTGCTCATCAAGTTTATACGTACCTCCTGCAACATGGTTAGTGCAATGTGGTTCCACAGAAATTTCATGCAGGGGTAAAACACCCAGATTATCATACTGAACCTCTATTATACTCTCAGAACATGAATCACTTTTAAATTCAGAAACAATATCAACCACAGACTCAGATTCATGTTCAGTGCATGAAGAATAAAGATACGGATTTGATATCAAAATTTGGTTATCATCATGCAGAGAGTGCGAATTCAAAACATGCTCATCAACAGTATAATCTTCAACATACCCCACAACAGTATAATCATCAATATAATCAAATTGAGGTATGCTTACCTCTTCTTCCTTGAAGATTGCTAGAGAGTGGGAAGATGAAGGTGGTCTACCTGTCTCAGAAGTACTGCTCGTATCTGCCTGTTCCTCAAAATTTTCATTGGTCTCCTCAGGTGCAAGAGTGGTCATCTGCCCAACCTGATCACTCAAATTCTGCATGGCAGCTTGAGTTTCCTGCTGGATCTTCATGCACTCTTGCTCAAACTGAATTCTCTGCTTGGTCATTTGCTCCAGTAACTCCTTTAATGTAGGTTCAGAAGTAGAAGGCTGAGGAGTTATTTGGACAGGAGCATCAAACTGCTGATTCTCGTATTGCTGGACTGGTGGAGGCATAAAAGTATCCTGAGATGGTGCTTCCTGATATTTCTGTTGAGCATCGAACCATCCCAAGCTAGGGTCATTCCATCCAGGATCATTGATATATCCATACTGCTCAGGGGAGAATTTGTTCAGAAACTGAAGCTCAAGATATCCCCAATCGGTAACGGATCCTAGAGGAAGAGAGTCTTTCCAATCCTTAGCTGCTCCTTGTAATGAATGCGGAAATGCGCTCAAGAAAATGTGATCAAGAGGAACATCTGGAGGCTTCATTGAAGAGCACACCATGTGGAACTCCTCCAAATGTCTATGTGGGCATTCCCCTGCAAAACCATGAAACTTAGGCAGCAAATATGTCAGTCCAGTGCTTAGAACGTAATAAAAATCATCCTCAGTAGGTGGAACCGGCTCCCTAGGAGTGCTCTCAGGAATTTGAGGATGATCCATATAATTCTCATCATAAAATTCAGCAGAATTAAATTCAGAGTACCAAGCAGAAGGAGAATCATGATTATAGGTACTCGCAGAATAAGCATTATTCACATCATCAAAATAGGTAGACATGGAAAATAAAAAGTAAAAAAACTAAAAACTAAAAATTATAAAACAGAGAAAACACAACACATTTATACATGCAATACATACACAAGACAGAATTTTTTTTTTTTTTAATTAACAGACAAAATACATATGACACGCATACAAAACAAATAGAACATCACAACACAAGATAAAACACAACACAATTAAACATGCTACAAGCATAAACAAGACAGAACATCAACAGTAAAATATTTTTTTTTTTTAAATATAGCAACTAAATACAGAACAGAGCACAATAAAATATAAAAGACAAAACATATATTAACACAACATAATCGAAAAACACAGCAAAAATCTAAAACAAAAAACCTGGAACTGAAGTGACAACGCCGCCAAAATTTGCTGAAGGTGTCGTTGTCGCCTACAAAAATAGAGAACACAAAACACACAAAATATACATATTAACAGAACAAAAATTTACACAACAAAAATCTAAAACCAAACCGTCTTTTGACTGGTCCCCGGCAACGGCGCCATTTTGACGAACGGGTCGCACCGCTCGCAAAAAGTTGTGCATAAAAGAATGCAGTATAGTATAACTAGGAAGTGACTCCTAGGTCGTCTCTCAAGGACCAATTTTGTGTTGGTTCAGTCTCAGATTTTTTTACACGAAGTGGGGGGGGTTTTGTGATTTGTGGTACGGAAAAATAAATTAAAACTGGAATTAAAATAAGACAGAATTAAAAATGCTGAAGTAAATTTTAAAGATAGTAAAATCAACACAGTAAAAGATGGTAAAAACGGAAAGCGATAAATTGAAAAACGGTAAAATTAAACGATGCAGAAAATAATAAACGGTAAAATAAAAGAGACGGTAAAAATAAAAGCACTTGACTGAAAATGAAATTTATCAAAGATTCAATACTTGAAAATAAATTCCTGGACAGTGAAAATAAAAATTACAGTAACACACTACATGCTTGAGAAATTAAAACACTACAATTGCACTGTTTAAAATGGAAATCCGGAGAGGAAGAGAAAGAGGAAGAGGCGAGAGCCTCTTCCAGGGCTGTCCTAAACTACTCCTAATTCCTACGCAATCTTCACTGACTGCCTGCTGCTCTTTTATAACCAATTCTCTGACCAACTCCCGTGGGATCCTCTCTCTCATTCAGCATAGTTGTTTTGTCTTGTTCTCAATTGACAGCCTGAATTTCTTACCACTAGTTGTTTTGTTTTGTCTTTTGTCTGCATAGCTGGAAGACTTTCTTCCCCTCCTAGACTTACCAAGGGAATAGATGGGACCCTTCATTTTGTTGTGTCCGTTTCTGCTTCAATTCCATGCTAGCCGAGAACACCATTCTCCTTGTGCCAAGCTAGACCGTGCTTCCTTCCTTCTCCTTTCCATTCATCCATGGCTTTTCTTCTTTCTTCCAGTGGCTGGACACTCTCTTAATGGATGCTTCACCTTCTTCTTACTGCAACCATCATTCCATTTCCTTGGATATTAGCTACTGCCATTCTGCAAAAATAACCTTGAGCTTCCAATAAGTAGTGGCTGGAACACAACACCGTTTTCATTCTTCTTCCAATCGTGCTTTGCTTCTTTCATTCCAACGTTTCTCCCTTAGCTACGTTCAAGAACCAGGTGTCAAACAAGTGGTGACTGCAGTTGTTCCAACTTCAAACTGCTGGACCGTTAAGCATCTCCTCTTCTTGATCAGCTGCTGCACCGTGAACACCTCTGGGACGTGAGACCTTCCAGTCATTAACACCATCCAGACCGTGAGCTTCATTCTCTCAACATGGTGGCTCCTTATTCCATCCAGCTGCACGGCCTCTCCTAGCCCATCCCCATTGAATTAGCGCCTCCTTTCTTGGCAAATAATAAAATGACAGCAGCGTAATGGATTCCCATTTTTAAAACAAAAATCTGAATGAAAGGTGCTTCCAAGTTCTCCCTCTGTCCGTGTGCTCTTCAAAATGACTAATATATATGTGTAAAACGTGAGTGGCAGCTGCTGGACGTCCCCCTTTAAAAAGCCAAAACTGAATTGATTTTCTCTAAACTGGAAACCACGTTCCAACCAAGGTTGTGCCAACTTAGATGTTTCCAAAATGAAGTTTTCCCTTGCTGTTGTGTCAATCGTGAATGAATCAAGCTTCCAGCATCTTTGTATTATTCAAATAGAAATAAAAACCGTGACCTTCTTTTGCTTCAATGTGGTCCCTCTTCATTTCACTTCAAGATGTTTGTCGAAATGAATTGTACATGTGGGGCCGTGTGTTTTGGTAATGAATTGGAAAATAAAAAGCTTGTATAATGGAAACTTGCAGGGAATTAAAACATGCACCTAGCTCCTTGTGGACGTGACCTTTCCAAAATGGTGGTCCCTCTCCTTAATTCTTTCACATCATGTGTGATGCCAAAACCAATGGAGGAAACCGTGAGTGGTGTGAGCTTTCAAAAAGAAGTGAAATGTATTTCTCTCCCATGTGGGCCATGAAGCATCTTCCCTTGAATAAAAATTCAGCATTTCATTTTCCAATTGCCGTGAGTTCATTTTTTCAATGTATTTGCCATGCCAAAACCGTGAGTTGTATGTGTGTTGAATCCTTGAGTGTTGGGAGGTCTTAGCACCGTCCAATGATCAATTCCAGCTACCACAAGTATCAAACAACAAGCAAACAATGCAAACAATTTAGAAGTCACTCAAACAGTAAACACAAGACTGACATAGGGGAGTAAAAAAAATACTGGGAACAACACAGAACGAATTTGAACAAAATAAAAACTATAAGTGAAAATAGACATCCAGACGAAACTATGAAAAAAAATTGCATTGAAAACGGATAAGAATTGATCTCGAACGAAGACACACAAGTTGACACAACATTCACGCAGCAACCAGCGCGAAAATTCAAATGGTTGAAATGAATTTGGCTCAATTTTCATTTCATTTAGCCTTCAAATGTCCCAAAAAGATATCCAAAATTTTCCCATAATTAATAATGCAAAATAATAAGCTCAGATAATTCAAATTAGTTAAAATAAGAATTTCTGATCGAATTAAGCACAATTAGGAAAAATAGGAAAATAACGGACGATTAAGCACAATTCCCTGATTAATTCTAGTACAATAAACTAAGTGAAGTGAAGAAAATATTGACTCATCACTTGGCGCTGAGAGCCACCCATTGGTGAAGAACAAGTGTTGATTCCAATAAGCTTGGCACTAAGCGCCCAGGCCAGCACTGAGCGCACAGGTTAGCGTTGAGCGCTGCATTTTGTGAAAGTTGCGCCTAGGGTGCTGACAACCGAACGTTGGGCGCTCAATCTCCAGAAAGCTAGCGCTGAGCGCCCGTTTCCTAGTGTTGAGCGGTTTGGAGGCGCGATTTCACTTAGAGGAGAACTAAGAGGGTTGCTATGGTTTGTGGGAACACTCCCTTCTTCTTCTTTGGGTTCTTCTTCTTCTTTCATAGCCATTTTGTAAGCTTAAAGGCTATCCATGGAAATGAAGAGCCAAACTCATCTTGTTGGGGTTAGTTGTAACCTTTGAATCTTGTGTACTTGTTGAATGATTTGAATATATATATATATATATATATATATATATATATATATATATATATATGTCTCTTTTATCAATTATTAATATTCTTGTTTCCAATCTTAAAGCTTGCATGTAATGGAGACGTTCATGACTTGATTTTGGGGTTTTATGGGTTATGGGAACGTAAGATGAAGCCTAGAACTGAAGCAAGAGTCCTTGTGGTTCATTGATTCTATGGATGGAAGATGATTCACATGTTGTCTTAGATCCTAGTTCTTAATGCGGATTTTGCTTGTTAATTAATCAAGGGATTGATAGTTAATAGGTAAAAATTAGGCTCTTTCACCTAAGGGATTAAGGCCAGAGTAATTTTGTGGATTGACTTTAGTAATTTGATGGAGAGGAGATGAAATTGTGTATGGACAAGAGTGAATTGGTGAAACCTAACCTTAAAATTGTCATTTCATATTATTTCTAGTCTATTCCATTCTCAAGTGTCTTCAAACACCAAAGTCCAAACTTGTATAGTTGAAATTTTATCTTTTGCGCACTTGTTTTTCAATTGATATGTTGTTCTTGAGTCTATATGAGTTGTTAATAGTGCAATTAACTAGTATTACACGAGTCTCTTGGGAAACGATACTTGGTCTTACCATTTTATATTACTTGAACAATTTGGTACACTTGCCAATGAGTTAACAAGTTTTTGGTGTTGTTGCTGGGGACTCGTGGTCTATATTAGACTATTGTGCAATTGTTAACTTATTTAAACTTTATTCTTTTGTACATTCTTTACTCTATTCTTGTAAATAGATTTTCAGTTTTACTTGGACTAATTAATGGCTTTATCCTACCTTTGTTTAAGTGTCCATACAATGGTGTCACAATGAGACAACAAGGTTGAGCATGACAAGTTGCCCAAATTCTCCATTCCTTGAGAATGCTCCAAGTGCTATTTGAAAGAATGCAAAGAGAGGGAGAAGCAAAAAGCCCAGTCACCACCATTCTTTGATGGGAGTTAAAGAACTCAAGCCTTGCAAGCCAAAGTTGATCAAAAGGATTGGACGTTTAAAGATGTCAAAGTATTGGGAGGACTAAGAGGAAGACTCTTATGCTATGAAAGTTGATTTGGTGGCTAAAACGTTATTCAAGAAGTGTTGGTGATAAGGAGCACACTAATAACAACATTCGCACTTCATTGATTTATTCGTCAAGCTAATGATGTTAAACAAACACTTATTGGGAGACAACCCAATTTTCTTACCCTTTGTCCTTGTGTTTTTGTGGTTTGTGTGTCATGTTCTGTTTTTATGTGCATAAGTGACTTGTATTATGTGCTTGTGCTTTCTTGCATTATTGTGATTTTTGAGTTGTAATATTGTGTTTGTGTTTTGAATTATTGAATGTGTTTTTGTGATGTTATTTTGATTTAATTACTGTTGAGTGATTGATTCTAACTTGGGTTGTTGTGGTGTGATTAGTTGCTTGTTAGAGTAATTGGTGCATTCCCATTTGATTTGATGTGTTTCAATGTTTTAATTTATTCTGGTTTGTTTAGTTATGTTCTGCACATTTTTGGAGTGTTGTTTAGTGTGTATGAACGCAAGGTTGTGAAGAAGAGTTGAGAGCTTCAAATTCTGCACTCATGTCTCAATACAAGTTTTTGATTGGTTTCATTAAGCATTTGTAGTGTGTTTTGTGAGTACAATCATGATGTTTTTAAGTGGATTGAATGAGATTTAGTGTCAAGAACTTAGACCAAAGAGAAGGAACCATAATCACAGAAAAAAAAATCTAGGTGTGCTAATGAGCAATACCCAGCACTCAGCGTTGGACCCCTAGCACTCAGCGCTAGTGCTACTCTTTTGGGGCTTCTTTTTGGGGCTTCTTTTTGGGGCCTGCATGGACTTATAGAAGGGTTTGAAACCCTATTCCCCCTCACTCCTTGCGCCGCTCAAACATTCTTCCTCTACAAAAACTCTCCTTCTCAATCTTTCACAAAAAATCTTCCCCCTTTCACTAAATCTTCCATTAAAAACTCCATTTTCTCCACCAAATCACTTCACCTTCATCTTCTCCTCAAAACCCATCAACCCATTCAACATTTTTGGGTAAGCTTCGAACTGTTCAAGAGGTTAGGGTCATTCACTCTGGATTTTAACCTAGAATCATCTCATTGCACTTAAATCTTCTTCAATCAAGTAGGTGTTTTCTTGATTCTACTCTCATTTTCGTTTTAATCATGCAAAATATCTGTTTTGGGTGCTGTAAAATTTCGTTCTTCACTTACGTTGTGTATTTTGGTTGTTTGAACTCTATCTTTTGCATTTTGTGTTGTGAAATTTCTGCATTCTTGTGCAATTTGAAGTTTTCATGTTGTTCTTTTCAATTTTGTGTGATTTTGGGGTTTTATGGTGTTAATTTTGGCCTAGGATGTTTGCTGTTTGGATGTGGGGGGTCCTATTTTGATGCAGCTAGCAAAGAAAATGGTGTAAAACCTTGTCGCAGCCAATGCTCGGCGCTGGAACTGAAGCCCAAGAGCTGGCGCTTGATGATTTTCCAGCAGCCTTCAAAGATTGTACTTAGTGGATATGACCCCAACTGAGCCATTTTTACCCTTTTGCATCCTCTAATTTTTGCCCTTTTATTGTTTTGTGTTTTGTGTGTTATGTTTTTGTTCTTTGATTCATTATTTGTGATTGTGATAGGTTAGGTTCTATTTGTGCCATTGTGATGATTCTAAGATGTTCATTGAATTATATTATGTAGATGGCATCTTCCTCAGGTCCTAAAAGGAAAAAGAACCTTGTTGGTCAACCATCCTGAGGGAAGAAAAGTAAAGATAAATTTTACTTTAACAGATTCCTCTCTAGATAGCATGAAAAGAATTTTACTGTGGTGGAAAATAAAAGACTATTAATGGAGATGAATGTATCATTACAGTCAAGGGATGTGGGAGCCTTCACTAATGAGTATTCTAGAAGAGGATGGGAAAGTTTGGGAACTTACCCTGCACCAGCCAATATAACTGTGGTCAAGGAGTTCTATGCAAACGCAAAAACCTTTTAATGCTGATGATGACCAATTTTTAAGTTGTGCGGGGAAGGAAAGTCCCATTTAATGCTGAAATTATCAACGCTTTCCTAACAATAGAATGACAACTTGGAAATGCCCAATGTCAATATGCACAATATCTAAATGAAGGTCCAAACATTGATGAAATAGAAAGAACATTGTGTCATGAAGGAGGGAGATTTCATAGGAAAAGATAGCAACAACCCATCTACATCAAAAGAGCTATCTTGACACCTCTGAGCAAACTTTGGACTACATTGATTCATGCAAATATCTCTCCCTACTCTCACGTTTCTGACATCACCATCGAGCGATCAATTATTCTCTACAGTATCATCATGGGGAGGGAGGGGTTCCCTAAGGGTGCTCTAAGTTGGTGCCCCAAGGGTGAGTTTTTTTCTCAGCAATCCCTTGAACCTGCTCAAAGTTTCATCACCCTCTTACTGAAAAGAAGAGATTTCTTGCTTCCCTTTGTTGACTTTTGACTGAGAGAAGTACTTGTTGAGGAACTTAATAACCACCTCCTCTCACACAGTTATGCTATTCTCAAGGAAAGAGTTCAACCACAACTTGGCATTACCTCCCAATGAAAAAGGAAATAGATCGAGCCTAATAACCTTATCATGCACGTCATGAATCTTCATATTATATCATATCTCTAGGAATGTGGCCGGATAAATATAAGGATTCTCATGAGATAAGCTAGTGAATTGATTGTTTTCTGAATGAGAATAGGCTCATCTTCCTATTTGTGGCATTCACCCTTGGCCAAGCAATGCTATTGAAATGAAGAGGCTCTGTGACCGTCAAATAGTCTTCCAAAGTGCGTATATTTTGCCCTTAGCCGTCACCATTCGGATTAACAATCATGTCTTCCCCTTCTTGATCAAATGTAGGGATGAAAGACTGCTTAGGGATAAAAGTTGCTTCTTTGATTTCCCTGTTTTGCCTCCTTCTTCTACTATTATTTCTTCGAGCTATTTTCTCAACCTCAGGATCAACAAGGAGTGGTTCTAATGATACGATACTACTTGTACGGATCGTGCCTTACATACACTAGAGAACAACAATACTAGAGCCACAACTTAGCCAAAAAGAATTGACAAAATAATTACAAGAAAGTAGAAAATAATGAATAAAAGGATAGAGAGCTTTTGATGCATTGTTTATCATAATTTAATGAATGTTAATGTTTGACTAATGTGTTTATACGAAATCAATTATGTGAATGAAGGGTTGTGTAAAAGAATTTCAAGGAGGAATTTCATAATGTTGTTATCTAGTGTTAAGTGTATGAATGTATGGAATAAGTATTAGAGTTTATCCTGACACTCTAATGGTCACCCATTCTCAACTAGAGAGGAATGAGGCATGTGGTGAAAGTAGCAGGAAATTCTTGTCTAAGGGTTTTATGTTGGTCAAAGACAATTGTAAAGAACTAACCTTGTGTGGTAGATTAGATTGAGTCAACAATATTACCATTACAAGTGCATAAACTACTATAATTCGACATTTATTTTTATCAAATATGTGATAACTCGTTTAATATTAAATTTTTGTTGGAATGTTACAAAATATATATATATATATATATATATATATATATATAATTTAAATTGATAATTAGAATCAATTATAATTTTTTTATTACCAATTAGAAAACTACTATTTTCATAATTTATATACTATTAAAATTGTTAATAAATCTATTAAAAAATAATTTCAAATTTAAGTATCAATTCTGATATTAAAATTAATATTTAAAAGAATTAAATATGATTTAAAATAGTAACAGTTTTCAACTATTCTATTGAAATCAAAATTTTAAATTTAACATTTCAAAATAAACCTTTAATATTTTATTAATTTTATTTTAACATAACCTTAAAATAATTAATAATTATTATTGTTACTCATAAATATGTTTATTATTAATTTAATAATACTGATAAATTTAAATTAAATAATTGCAACAATTAGTAACATGCTTTAATAACATCACTTGATATTAGTTCTTATTGAAAGTAATAAACTCTAAATACGATTAATAATGTTAAATACATTAATTAGTAATCAAAGTTGCCAAAAAATTTTTAGAAAATTTATTTATCAAATATATTTCTATATAATAAACGAAAACAAAAGCCATGTCCCATTTTTGTTATCACCGACTCGAAATCAACGGAGAGAAATCAGTTTTTAAGGTCCGAATTACTAAACATAAAACAATAAAAAATTATATTTAATTAGCCATTTAGTTAGTTGGTGCTTCAATTTTAAAGTTGATAGTTTGTTTTGTTAGTTTAATTAACATAATCTTAATGTTAATATTATTGAAAAAATCATTGATCCTTTTCAAACAATTTAAAAAAGAGAGCCATATTACATTAATTTTTACAATTTAAAATTAAATTGAAACTAAAAAATTCGAAGGACTAACTTTAATTTTTTTTAATGAAAATTGAGACCAAATAAATAATTAAATTACAATTTATTGTATAATTTCTTTGAAAAGGATTGGGGAAAATTTTCACAAGGCACAGTAAATTTGTTAGGTTTAATTTGATGCATGAACCGACATGAAATTTCTAGAAAGTATCTTTAGAACAAACTATGAACTATAAAATGCAGTTTATTGTAGTGAAAATATTCAGAAAGTATCTTTAGAACAAACTACGAAAGTATCACACATTTCAATTTTTGAATTTAAATTCTTCAATTACTCGAATGAACTTCAATGACTTTCGGATTAAAAGCATAGAAGCTCTAATTCTCTATTTGAGAATAGATGATTCATATTTTCTTATTAGTCAGTTTACATTCATAAACTGTGATAATCGAGCAATAGCAAAACAAAATAGGTAAAACAGAATACACAAGTTTATCAGCAATATAATATAATACTATGCGCCATTTTCTTTCTCTAAACAGAGAACTACAAATTGCAATGTGAAATAAACAAATTTTTAAAACAAACATAACGAGCAATTATGTATGGAAAATTCATGAAAGATAATGTTTCAACTATCTGATTTTGTGTGTGTAGTATTAGTTTGTGAACAAGCTGAACCTGGACTCTGCAGAACTTGGCATTCGCGGCCAACAGATTCCGATTCCGACTCCGATTCCGACGCCACCATTTCCTCCGTTTTAACCTTCTCATACCAAAACGAAAGGTATAATTCTTAGTACTACTTCTTCAATCGGTTAATGAATTCAAAAATCAAGAACACCACTTGCGCGTACCTCCGATGTCGATGGCGCTTCGTTCACGATCTTTCCTTGTTCCTTCTCCCTGAGCGTTCGCATAGGAGAAACTCTCTGTTGCAATAAGAAAAAGAAAAATCAACGTCGAGAAGTTGAAATTGGAACGAATAGAACATAACAGGTGCTGTTATTGTTGTACAAACCATGCAGCGATTCTTGAGTTCCTTCAAGCGGAACAACCGATCAACCTCGATCTCAAAGTTCTTCTGAATTTCCCCTCGCTCTTCCATCTCCTTCATCTTCACGTCCAGCATCGCGTGTTTCTCGTTCAGTATTTTCTCCGTTTTGTCCTTGTCCGCTTTCATCCTCTCTAGCTTCTTCTTGACCGCGCTGAGCTCCTCCGCCAGAGACGTCTCCGGCGGCGCAGCTGCCGGAATCGAGACGGCGCCCATCGGATTGTTCTCTTTGTCGATCAATGAAATCTCGAAACACGGCCGGTCAGGCTTGGGTTTAGGCTTGGCGGAAGGCTGGATGGGATCGGCGGGAGAGTTCTTGAGCTGAAGCGGCGTCCGGCCAGATCGCGGCCGGATCTTCGGTGCTCCGGTCGTCGGAGTTAGCATTTGTGTCTGCATTTTTGTGTGCATTTGATTTTATGCCGTATTTGGTTGGTTTGTTATTAATATGGGACTGGGAACTGAAGGGAAAGGTATAAAAGAGATTCGAGACGACGAGTTTTGAATTTGAACCAGACAGGCGCTAACGGCTAGTGCCTTTTTTTTATGGGGTAGGGCTTTGCTAATAATGTTTTTTTGCTTTTTTTTTTAAAAAAATACATTGGATTCTCTCCTATAAATTCGCATGTTTACACTTACATTTAAAGTTATTCATCAAGAGTTAAATCATATATTTTATAACAAATTTATGCGAATGTCATTAAGCGGGAAATTTCTGATAATAGCAACAATGCCGGCTACTTAATTAAGGTATCAACAAGTTATGAACATATTCAGTTTAATTTATTTTAAATGAATAATTCTTTTACATCATCATTGAATGCTTTCTATTTTCTTCTTGAAATCAATTTTTATTTGGTGCTATTGTTAAAAATGGAATTTATAAAGCAAAAAAAAAAACTCAGTAGCAATGTCAAGAAAACTTTTTGAAATTCTTAATCATTTTTTTTGTTCTCTTTTGAAATTACGGGTTTGATGTATGATGCTTTCTTGACTTTAGTAAGCACGTCCATTATTAGTTTTGAAATAGCATGCCCATTTAAATTGAAAGAAACAAGAAAATATTAATACAAGACTTCTTGAGTACAAGTTTTACCATAATTGTTAACAATTATAGTTAGACTTATGCAAATTATTTAAGGAAACTTTCAAGAAGTTCATCAGCAATGTCAGTTATATTTCACTGAGTCATAATTAGTGAGATAAAATGAACAAAATAATTGGATAAAAAAAGCATTGTAATTAAAAACAAAAGCATTTCATAATACTATAAGCTTTAGAGAAAATCATATCTAATGGTAAAAAAAGAGATTGCTAAAATAAATATATACGTTTTTTAAATCCAATGAAACTAACTGTACAAATAAATGAAGGCCTACTTCTCAGCAAAGGTGAAAAGGAAATAAAATATTCCCTTTCGGTGTTTATAACAGGTTTATTTCAACTTCCATAATTTTTAATAAATAAATGTTTCACATGAAATCTAGCAGAAAATCCATAAGAGTCAGAGATAATCCATTGGAAGATCCCAATTATCTTCATCATCCCATTCTTTTTGATTGGGTTTCTTTCTTCCGACACTTTTTCTTCTCCTTGAAATCGGACCGTATGTCTCAGATTGTTCGGAGTCATAATCTAAAGAAGTTCTGACATTGTGATTGCCCAAAAAACCCTACCACAAACAAAATAGGTTAGTTTGTGATCAGCAGGACACAACTAACGAGCTTATTATTTTAATGAGAAAAAATAACAATGTTCAATCAGTTTCCTGCACCGAATTCCATATTGAACATTTACACTTATATAGAAGAAAAACAATTAATTATTTTATTCGTTGACACCAGTTCATAATAAGTGTGATTGTATATTTTTGTTTTTCCAGCAAGAAAACTTGACAGAATTTAGAATCAGAATCGTTGAAGAAGAAACATTTTCAGCAGTCAAGAAACAGATGCGAAGAAAATCATTAAGCAAACCTAGCAGTTTTATTAATGAAGTAAAGGTACCTTAGAAAGCCTTTGAATACGTAAAGCTGCAGCTTCATGCACAACAACTGCATCAGATACTACTTCCAGAACGTCCTCAACCAGCAAAGAGTACGTACTAACCTAAAATGTAATAATATGTGTATCTGGATGAGCCTTTTTTTTGGGAGAACTTTTATAGAAATCCCTAGAAACAATCAAAATTTTAACATGCTCTAAATGTTAAAAATTTAGAGTAAATCCTTACAAGTACTAAAGATATTAGGGTGGCTCCAGGATTTTGATCCTTACAAGTAAAACCTTTCCATTTCAGTTGTTCAAAATCAGCCCAGAGGGTTAATTTCAACAAAAGAAGTTGAGAGAACAAAACATTGAATAACATTTTCTAGTAGATTATGATGTGTGACATGCGATGCTAAAACATAAAACAAGAACCCCTATTTACCAAATAGTACTAGATCGTTTCCTATCCAAATAAGGAGCATCATGAGATAATAAAGACAGGTGGAAACCAAGGAAATGGGGAAAATTATCTTAAGATACCTCTAAAATGTTCTAAAAGATATAATATTGATATATTTTTCCTAGATACTAACACCGTCTTTGAATTAAAGCTTGAGCTTTAAGCTTGTTACTATTAAACTCTATAATATGGCCTCCACCGGACATGCCTAGAATGATCATCATTCAACAAAATAGCTCCTGTGTTACCTCCCTCCCCCAGAGCATAAGTTTCGTATTTCCTATTAATTGACAAAATTTGCATGCAATCTAGCTCTGTACATGTACGATTAATCTTACTAAGAAGCCACCTACTTACCAAGCTTGATGGAATGATTGATAGTCCAAATGAATCTAGTTCAAGTTCTTCAACAGCACCTGAATTGATACAGAAAGTGTACCCACGCACCTACACGTTAAGATTTCCAGAATTACATAACAAAGACAAAAGAATAAGTGAAAACGACATGGTCAAGTGATTTATAACCTTTCCAATGTTCCGTTGAGAGGGTGTTACAACTTTGTATCCAACCTGGCAAATACCAACAAATTAAGAAATCTAGGAACTTGTTACGATCTAAGGTAGGGGTAATAATAAGGGTTAGAAAGTATATGAGCAGAGAGAATATTTAGTATAAGTTAATTAGAGTAAATAAATATATAATTAGGAAAATATTCAATATAAGATATTTATAATTAGGGATATATGCTAGGATAATATACGGAGAGATATTTATATTAAATAAAGGGATATTTATTTTAAATATTAAATATAAGGATATTTATATTAAATGCAGATATATTCTAGAGGAATATTTAATAAGAGATGGGCGGGAAATAATTAATATAAATAAGGTTAGAGTCCAGGTTAAAGGGAAGCTTTTGATTATTGAGTTTTGTAATAGACATTATTGTCTTGTGAGGGAGGTTATGTTCTCAAAGTAATTGAAGGAGGTTATGCTCCCAATTATTGTTTATCCTGGTTTATTCAGATATTATCGTCAATAAAAGAGATTCATTCATCCAATATCATTCGTTTATTGTTCTATTACGTGTGAGAGAGTGTGAAAGGTTGTATGGTACGTAACAGAACTTTTATCAGATCAAGCTACACAGCTAACAATTCAAATGGCTATTTCATTTTGGAAAATATTAAGAAAATTCATTGCAATTATCCAGTGTCAAGCTGTGAGTCACCCTGTTGATGCAAACCCAGGAGTTATGAACTTACCTGATTCTTTCAGTGGCATTCATCCAATTTATCAACTATGTAATTTTATCTAGTTGTGCCATTGACTATCCATGCTGGCATTCTGTGTACCAAGGTTCTTGTTTTGCTAAGCAATAACGGTGGTCTTGTTAGACTCGGATAAGTTCCCAGTTCTCAAAGAACCATAGAGAATTTATATCTCGCCAAGAAATTCTTTATTCCAATCCGTGTTGAGTAGTAGGTTGCCTTATTTACACATTATTTGCAATAATTTACACGGAAACTAAGAATTTTGAATCAAACCCTAACAAGGTTTGCAAATTACTCCGTAACTAATCCAACAGGTACTTGTATACTGTTAAAAGATGTAAGCTAAGCATGCTAGCCTTGTCATCATCACCTAACTCCACTGCTAATGGATCAAATCTTATTTTTCAACCTGATGACCAATGTGAGGATATTTAGAACAAATAAAAAATTTTGAGATCTGCCTTCATAAATACTCAAATAGAAAAATTGCTTATCTAGAAAGGAAGGTAGCCAAAAAATCTGATACACAATTTCATATCAGAGGTTATGTTAGCATAATTTGCAAACCATGGAAAAAAAAGTCACTCATACAAGCTTAGATTCGTTAATCGACATAATATCTCCCTCTAAGGCAAGGTTATGGTCATTGCATTAAATATTAATCTGCACTGTTTCAGCAACACCAAGAGTTTGAGTACCGTATAATACAAGACAACTTCTTATCCATATTGTGCCACACTATGAACCCAAATAAATCATGTAAAAGAAAATAATCCTCAAGTTTGAATAATTTAAAATAGTAAATCATACCAGTGTCTCCAATCCAATCATTTTAAATTCATTATCCATAACCCTTTCATCTTGGACAAGGACGACATCTCCAACCTGAAAAAGGAACAGGCAGAATACCCAAGAAGTCACTTTCTAGCAAAGCCAAAGCCAAGCTGGCAATTTGCCATCAGAACATTCAATGCATCAGACATTTTTTACAAAACGATTTAGAATCTCCTTTCCACTGAGGACATTGCTAAGTAATGTCTTATATATCTTTGCGGGCCAAAAAAAAAAAAACTCCACAAAAGTGATGTAAAAGCAATACTTGGATTAAGACTGAGTAAAGTATGTTTGAAGCTGGCATGTACACATTCAACCGAGAGAAGGATCAAACCTAAATAAGAGAAAAATATCTCCTGAATCCAAACTTCGTATACCTGACTGATATCTTCCAGAAGGAATTTTTCTGAATCCCCAGAAAGCAAGTTTGGTCTCACCTCCACAAACAGCACCATCCACTGAAAATGGAATCCACCAAAAGAATAAATGCATAAACAAGTTAATTTCTTTGTCCTACAAATAAGACACCACCACAACAAAACAAACAAACACTATTAACAGACTCCACTCAAAACTTGTATTCTGGAGACATCCTAGCAAAACTAACAAACTGCACAGAAAACTGAGACTGAGCAACTATTTTCAAGACTCACAGAGGTGGTGTCCACCCAAAGTTGCGAGACGAACCCCATGCTAAGGGCAGAGCGAATGCTGATCACCTGCTTGGCCAACAAATTCGACCTTCTAATTACCTGCTTGCCTCTTCTTACTCTTTTATCACCAAATTTCTCATTCTCACCTTGATCATCATCTTTCTTCAAATCATTGCCATCCCCATCTGCATCCCCCTGAACCCGAATCAAATCACCCTCTCCCTTATCATCACCACCTTCCACTCCATCAAACGGGACAGACCCACTTTCAGTGGGAGAATTTTCACCAACAGGGTTTCCCTCCAACCCAAAAGTATTTTCCTTTACTTCTTCAAATTCAAGTTCGTTGTAAAAGCCATAGTCCCTTGATGGGCCTTCATTGGAGCGGGAGCCGAGTGCCCAAAAGACACTCTTGTTATTGCAACTGGTTTTGGAGGGTTTGGAAGAGAAGGAGACGCGGGAATTTGGGTTAAGTTGGGTTCTGGGTGAAGGAGTTTGGCGCGAATTGAGGAAGGGGAATCTCGGAGATTCTGCAGCTGAAAGGGTAAGAGGGTTTATGGCGAGAAACTCAGCCATAGTGAGTGAAGGGGTAGACAGAGACAAGGCACAAAAGCAGCATGGTACAGATTTTACAGCATTAGAATATGGTGTCGTGTGTTGAGTATGTGTTTATGTTGAAGCAGAAGCAGATGCAGATGCAGCAGAAGGGACAAGTAGAAAGCTAATCAACAATGGTTGTTTAGAAATTAGGGAAATTATTCTATTAGATAATAAGGGGTTTTCCGAATTTCTTTTTCTGCAATTTTCTATATAGATATGAAACACATGACTATTTACTAAAATATTATCATAATTATCAATCTTTTTATCTATCAACAATGTCTTAATCCATGTTTGAGTTAGGTATTTAATATGAATAAAGAAAACTTTATAGCAACAAGTAAAATTCACTTCCGTGATTATATACATATAGATATTTTTAAGAATTAGTTTTAAACAGTTATTATAGATGCAAACATACTCTTAATGCAAACCATAATCAGATCATTCAATGCAAAATATATTTTCATGCATTAAATTTTTTTGTTTGTGAGCTAAAATACAGATAAAGTAGTCATTTTTGACAATTTGTGAGCTACGCGAAACAATTGTGGGGTGCAGAAAGTAGACGCCCAATGATATTAGTTTGTGCTAGGCCCAATAGCCCATATTTGTGAATAATTGTCCTCTTTTGATCCATAGTTTGACACGAGGCTAATGCAAATTCCAGGTGTTAGGTTGTTGAATAAAGGAAGAGGATGACGCAGTGATTCTCTAACACTCTTTTCTCACAGACTCTTCTCCATGAGAAAGAGTGTAGCAGAGGAGAGCAGAATTTGGTTTCATTTTAACAAGGTAATACTTTTTTATTCTTTAAATGTTTCTTCATTTATTCATTAAACTATAACCATTCTATGATTTTTATATATATACTTAGTAACCATATCTTATTATAATATTGTATTCACTACATATGCATAACTAGTTTCCAATTAAGGGTGGTAAGATGGATTTTCTTTTATTTTGAAGAAAAACTCTTTAAATAAATCTATTAAAATATTATTTTCCTAAATAGATCTATTGGAACATTATTTTTTTAATCAACCTATTTAATTTTTTTGTTCTTCAAAGGATTTTTTTTTCTTAAAATAATCTTATTTTAAGGAAAGTTCATTGAGTAAAATTATTTCCTTAAATAGATATATAGGAACATTAATTCTTCATATTAACTTATTTCCTTTTTTTTCTGTTTTTCTAAAATGAAATGAAAACAAAATTAAAAACTAAAATTGAAATTATGAAAAAATAATTTATCAAAAATATTAAGTTTAAAATTTAGTTATTTTAAGAGAAGAATAAAATAAAAATAATTTACAAGTTATTTTAATAGAAGAAATAAAATAAAAATAACTAATAATTTTTTAATATAATTTAAAATTAATTTTTTATTATTATTAATTTATTGAAAAGGAAAAATATTATAACAGAAAAATTCTTATGATCAATAATAAAAACAACAAATACAATTTTAAAAATCATATTTTATTTCTAGTCTTTTTGTTACAAATTATTATAGCAGTAAAAAAACTTCTAAATATATTACAAAATGAATGTCTTTCAAAGATTCTATAAATAACATATTTAAAAAAAAAATCAAACAAATTAAGTAAAACATTATTATTTTTTAAATGGATGGAGCTCAAATTTTAACTGATTTTTTTAATGTTCTTATCAGAAATTACTTCGAAATTAGAGTTCCCAAAAATTGAACTGTGAAAAGTTTTTATCAAAACAAGAAAAGAATTAAAAATATGAACCATTGAAAATTAAAAAAATTAAAAAAATTTCTTAAAAATATTGAAATTAATTTTTAATTGCTTTGATAGAAAAATAAAAATAGGAATAAATTTTAGTTTTGTAATATAATGTAAAATCAAATTTATTATTATTATAATAGTTTGTAGAAAAAAATGAATAAAAAATAAAATAGAAATTTAAAAATTTTAAAAATTGTTATAATTGTTATTATTATTATGTATCATAAATATTTTTTATTATAACAAATTATATGAAATTTAATTTTAAATTATATGAAAAAATCGTAAATAATTAATTTTATGTTATTGAATACTTTAAATTAATTTTTTATAATTTTGATTTTAACATTTAATTTGTTTATTTTTCATTTGATTTTAGAAAAAGGTTTATTTGTTTTGTTAGGTTGGGTGGTAGGTGGCTAAAAACACATTGAGATGAACATACGCATACGCTATAATTAAGTAGAGTGAGAGTTTTGGTACTGTTTGCAAGTATTTTGAATTGACAACAACATTTGGTAAACTAGGTTATTCTTTTTCTAACACAACTCATGTACTTTCACTTTCAATTCATTCATAATTTTCATTTTAATTCCCTAAAACAGAGAACCAAAAAAAAACACGTGGGCCTAACTCCAAATTCTGAGCCCAAAAATAGTTCACGAACGGCATATTCGCATCCCCGCGAGGGACGATAAACTACCACTCACGTATCGCCACGTGTCGAAGAGCAAAAGAAAGAGAACCATAAATCGAACAACGAAGCTAGAAGTGGCGACGCGAGTCTCTCACCGCTCGGAATCAAATATTCCTGAAATCATCGCATTCCCTTCGCTGCCCCTTCCCAATTCCCTTCCCTGGTACTCTCTCTCTCTCTCTCTCTCTCACGTTCTTGGAATTATTGTTTTGAATTTTGATTTCATCGTTTCTGTTTCCTTCAATTTCAATTCCGTTTGTTAATTGTCTTCTCCGGTGGTATGTTTTGTTTGTCGATAACCCTAACCTAATTTTGCGCTCTGTAACCGGTTCGTGATTTAGTGGTTCGAGTTTTTCGGTTAGATCTCGCTGTCTACTGTTGCTTATGTCGATTTCAGTTATTCAAGTCTAAGTATGTTTGTTGGATGACAAAAAAAAGACTTTTTTTTTCTTCTAATTTTCCGTTTCTGATGTTGCAACGTTTTGGAATTGGATTTCGTCCTCTTTAGGCGTGTTGAATTTTGATTTGTTATTTATGACAGTGTTGTTTGTGGAGTGTGTTGTGATTATGTATTTTGGTTAGGTTATGGTAACGAAATTTTGTGGAATATTTTGGAGTTAATTTTTCTATTGGTGTCATAAATTGTGATTTTAACTTGGGATTTCTCGTTTTTGTTCCATTTTTGGGTGAATTGAAACGCAGATTGTCAATTGGATCTTCATGAGTTCAGCAACCACTGGAGCATACTTCGTTTCCTGTGTTTCGGGAAACAAGAACAACGACCTCCTCTGCTGGGTTTTGCTCTTCTTGCTGCCTAAGTTTTTGGGAACTCCATTTGCCTACATCAACTTTCTCTTGATTCAGGCCATTGACAGGAGTCCATCTGCGGTGGGGGTTTTGGGAAACTTCGGGGTGGTTAATCTATAGTCATTTTTGGTTTGGTCATCAGCAGCAGCATATTTGGATCCCTGATTTCTGAGTGGTGAGAAATGGTTTCCTCTCAGTTTTCTGGTTTTACAAAGGGTGGTTACAAACCCTCACAGACTCATTTACTCTTTCCTGCAAACCTGCCTGATACTGTGAACACGGAGCATATTGAGCTAGATTTCTCTGATGTATTCGGCCCAGTTACTGTAGATTTGAACAACATTGATTCCACTACTGGTGAACCTGTAGAAGACGTGAATGAGTTGGTTTATGATGACCCACCAGTCATTTACACCCGATCTCATTCTCTGGTTGGCCCTTCTGCTTGTGTTAGTCAATCACTTAAGCTTAGCAAACTCACCATACATGAGACTGAGGATTCACTGGAACTAGTGGATTATGCTGATGAAGAGACCTTTAAGGACATCAAAGAATCCTCCTTTGTCGAAGAGTCTTTGAAAGATGAAGACGGGAATATCTCAAAAACCCAAAGAGTTAGCATTGAAGATTTTGAGATTTTGAAGGTTGTGGGGCAGGGTGCATTTGCTAAAGTATATCAGGTGAGGAAGAAAGGTACTTCAGAAATATATGCTATGAAGGTTATGCGGAAGGACAAGATTATGGAGAAGAACCATACTGAATACATGAAAGCTGAGAGGGATATCTGGACAAAGATAGAACACCCCTTTGTTGTTCAACTCAGATACTCTTTTCAGGTACTTAATTTCGAAATGGCATGACCCTTTCTTTTCTTCCTGTTTTTACTATCATTGTGTATTTTACGCAAAATCTAAATGAACATTTTATTACTGTAAATTATGGATATATTTTGAAGTACTTTATATCCAGAATTGTTTTTTTGTTAGTAAAATGCTAACTCATGTTACATCTATACGCTCTTTCAGACAAAATACAGACTGTATCTTGTGCTTGATTTTGTAAACGGGGGCCATCTCTTCTTCCAGCTTTATCACCAAGGCCTTTTCAGGTGAGTTTAGCTTTGAGATATTTTGTTTCTTCTGTTTCTGTTTTTAATTTGCAGGATTAATTTGTGGTTCTATTTTTGTCTACTGTTCAGAGAGGATCTAGCACGCATATATGCTGCGGAGATTGTTTCTGCAGTTTCTCATCTCCATTCAAATGGAATAATGCACAGGGATCTGAAGCCTGAAAATATTCTACTGGACGCTGATGGCCATGTACACTGTCCTCCCTCCCTACCTCCCTCATGTTTTTCATAGTGACTTAAACCATGCTTTAATACCTGTAATAACTGAACAGTTTTTCTTTTTTGATATACTAGGTTATGTTGACTGATTTTGGCTTAGCAAAACAATTTGAAGAGAGTACAAGATCAAATTCGATGTGTGGTACATTAGAGTACATGGCACCTGAAATTATTCTTGGCAAAGGCCATGATAAGGCTGCTGATTGGTGGAGCGTAGGTGTTCTACTGTTTGAGATGCTTACTGGAAAGGTTTGCATCTCTTTCCTTCTTAAGTTGTGAGGCTGCTTTTTCTTTTGGGTCTTTGTAGTTAGATTGTCTTTTTCTTGGGGGGTATGAGGGTCTGGTTGCATACTAGTTGAGGAAAAATATCTTTTAGTAAATTTAATTGGCTCTAAATTATGATCATGGGGTTTAAGAGGAGTGAAGTCTGTGTCAAACTTATGCTTGCATCAAATACTACCTAATCATGGCACAATAATGCACTTTTACTGTGTTTGATGTTTTTTCCTTGTTTCCTGGCTGCCTCAGGGTGCAAGAAAACTTATCCAAAACAAAGTACCTTCTTTGAAAGCTACATGTTTGTACCTGTTTTGGAAGATATCAAACTATTGTTGGTTGTATGAAACCAAAACACAAGTCTTAATTATGTCATTTACATGTCAATGTTATACTTTCTTTTCTTTTAAAGAATATTTTTTTGTATGACAACTCTAGGCAGCATAAATATGGGGTTTGTTCTAGTTTTCCTCCTCTGTCAGTTCTTGTTGAGTTATAATTGCACGATTTATTAAATGTTTAATTGGCCATAGGATGATAATGTAGCTTCATAATTGATTTTGAAATGCTAAAATATTTTTTATTCAGTAACAGTAGTTTGAATTCGATAACAATAAATATTCAATTTATTGAATTCAATTGAAGTGCTTTCCTGTTTTGTGCCAGTTCTTGTGGAGTTATGATTGTGTGATTTATTAATTGTTTAATTGCCCACAGGATAAGGATAAGGATAGTATACTTTAATTGATTGTATATCGGTACATTTTTTTTTTCAGTAAGACAATGTTCGTATCTTTGAACTTCATGTGTAGAAATGTTCAATTTATTGAATTTAATTGACGTACTTTCAAGCTTAGAGCTAGGTCTACTGCAGCACCATGGTAGCTTGCTTGTTATTCGAGTTTCAAAGTGCACTCAATTTTGTTTCTTTTAAGCAAGTTAGTCAAGTTTATTTGTGTTTTAGCTTGCAGACAATTTCACCCCTTTCCTCAAGTTAAAAGGAGAAAATAAAGGAAGGGGAGAACGTCAATTTTGGGAATTTCTAGGACAGTATGACCACAAATATTATTTGGTTCATTGTTTTTGTTATTTTAATACTATATGTCTGTTAGTTGTAATGGCCTGGGAACTGAATAGCTGTTAGGTCTTTTGGAGTTGCTAAATGTTTGTTGATGTTGTCTCACCTCCTCTGCAGCCGCCTTTCTGTGGTGGGAGCCGTGACAAAATTCAGCAGAAGATAGTTAAAGACAAGATCAAGCTACCGGCATTTTTGTCAAGTGAAGCACATTCACTGTTGAAAGCGGTAATCACTACACATAAATTATTTCCTTTGATTATTTTGATATAGTTCATCGTCAAAGTCATCATAATCTATATCTTATATATAATTGCTTGATGCAATGATGCTCTACTTCACCTTTACATCTTAAATTACTGTTGTGAAGATAGGCTTGATATATTTTAAACTGGCTTTCTCTACTAAAGCATAGAGTGAGTGATGAACTGGACCACAAGAATTCTATTTTCTGGTATCTTTGCAGATACCGTAAAATGTTTGAGATCATTGTATCTTTGAGTGGTTGCAAAAATTGCGAGACAATTACTAATTGGATTAATTTAGAAGTCTTGAGAACATTGGTCTGGAAAAAGACTTAATTTCCAATGTAGTTGTTTAATCAACCAAACTAACGTATACCGAAGTAAATTAAATACGGAGGTGCAAATATCTATGAGATTGTGAATTGCCCTAAACTGAAGGTTATTAATAAAATCAGTGTTAGTTTTCTTTGGGGCATGACCACTAATGCATCTATTGTGACGCTTTTTTCCATAGACTTTAAAAGGATCGAGTTTGTATCACAAATTTGAATTACTCTTTTCTTAAAATGCTGTAGAAAATTCACAACTTTTCTTCGTTGTAAGAGATTTCAATTCCTTGATTCGCATTCTATTGAGTTTTTGTACTATAGCTAATTTACTAGTAGGCAGAAGTTGTAACATATATTAAGATGATTATCCCTATTTCAGCTGCTACAGAAGGAAGCAACGAAGCGCTTAGGTTGTGGAGCCCGGGGAGTTCAGGAAATTAAGGGACACAAGTGGTTTAAACAAATCAATTGGAGAAAGCTGGAAGAACGAGAAATCCAGCCAAGCTTTATCCCAGACGTAGCTGGTACGCACTGTGTTGCCAACTTTGAGAAACGCTGGACTGATATGCCTGTTGTGGACTCGCCAGCTGCCAGCCCAAATGGTGGAAACCCCTTTAAGGACTTCTCTTACGTGAGGCCTGCACCTTCTTTTCTTCAGAGGAATAGCCCTGCGTACTAACTGTACAACTTGTAACGGCTTTTACTTAAGATGCATGTTTTTATAGCACTCCTATTCTTCTCATTAGTTAGTTGCCTGTATCTGGATGCGTGACCAGTGAGTGATAAACTGTCATAATTTCCAACACTAAAGAATTTTTTGTGCCCCTAGCTAGGACTTGTGTGTAAAATCTAGAGGTTGTGAGTTCAGTCACTTATTTATGTGCCTTGCGGCTCCACAATTCTATTAAGATGTATGTCATGTCTGGAGGAAATAAACTGCTTTTTTTATAAACTGATTTACTTGGCATTCATTATCTTCCATGAGAGTTTAAAGATGTTGAAAGTAATTTTTGCCAACATCCAATTTTACAATTTGGAAATGTAGATTATCAATCAATAGCGATTGCTTCAAAATTTCTAATGTCGTCTTATGCACCTCGTCTATTAATCGTCATTGAAAACCTTCAGGATCTATTATTATAGTTTAGATAAATTAGTTTTTGAAACTATTAGTTTAACTTGCCAATCATACTAATTGATTTTATTTTAATAATCTAGAATATTAATTGTTGATCGTGTTTGACTTTATACTATTGATATCCATTGTACCGATTGTCCAAAAATACAACTAGGTTTTGTTTTGATACTTTCATTTGCATTAACAATCAGCAAAGTATGAATTAACCGTGGATATTTATTCAAATTAAAAACTTAACTATGATAGGTATTCTAACTAATCCTTTAACTCTAATATTTCGTCTTTCTCTTTAACCAACCAGTGGATGACTTCATTTCTAATAATAATAGTAATTATTAACGTAAATATTTTTTAATGCCTCAATTTAACATAATTGTTTTTTTGTTCTTTTAAAAAATAGCCTGCACAAATTAGTGTTTGAAAAGCAGTGTTCATTTTTGCTTATTTGATCGATATTGTTGTTTGCGTGATAAATAGGAAGAAGATACTTCACCAACTATTATTTATGATGAATGAATCTATCATAATAAAATTTGGACATGTTGGTCATTTTTTTATTTTTTATAATTTTTTACTAAATCTATGATGTTGATGAAAGGATTATAAATTTGTTTTCTCTAAATAATAAAATTGGTTGGATGAGGAAGTGCGAAAATAACGTTTTCCCTTAGATTTTAGGTCGTGAAGTTTATCTTTTCCAAAAAATGAAATTGATGTGATGAGCAATGATGTCAATTTTTTTGAAGACTAATTTCTACTTTTTCTTAAGGACTAAAATGAATAAAAGAAATTCTTACAGGATTAATTTCTGCATTTAATTTTGAAGAAATTTAAAATGAATAGTGTAAGGCTAGAAACATATTAAATACTTTATTTTTTGTGTGAGGTTTTGTTGGATGAGGCTTGGGGTGATTTTGAACCTAGAAAATAAGGAGAAAAGGTGGATAAAGAAAGGAGGAACAGATGGCCCAAGAGCTACCATGCACGCTGACGTTATTCATTTCTAGCTTTTAGTTTTAGGCTTGGGGTCATGGCTTCTCTGCTTCCTACAACTACAACAACGCTTCAACATAATCGTACCATCTGCTTCTCTCCTCTCAAACTCAGCGTCCCAATTACCATTTCCTTTTCGTCAAACCGTTTCAAGAGTACCTCTGCAAAGTGCAATGCAGTTTTTGGTGATATTCCCAAAGACTTGTTGGAGACCACTTTTCACTTGGACCAGTTTTCTGTCTTCCAATCAGTGTTAGTAAAGTTTCAGCATGTAACTGAAGATTTATCAGACGTGCAGAGGTGGGGGTTTGTGATACTTGCCGGGCTGACATGGGCCTATTTAACTGCGAGGCCGGGTGTCCTTGTTGGCGCCATTGATGCATTCCTTTTGGCCCCTATTCAACTGGTTTTGGACAGTTTATCTGGAAGAAGAAATCTTAAGAGGACTGATTTTCTTATTGGAGATAAACTAGGAGAAGGGTCTTTTGGTGTTGTTTATTCAGGTGTTTTCGTCCCAAAGAATGTAGATGCACAAGAGTTGATGCAAAAGAATGGAATAGCCAAGGTGAAAAAGTTGGATGCCAAATCTAAGGATAAAGTCATTCTTAAAAAGGTAGCCTCATGATATTCGCTTATTTTCCAATGCTTCCTTAGCTTATGGGGTCGTTTTTGGAACTAAATGGATATGATTTACTGACATTGCTTCTCACTTACTGTTTTTGAATCAGTTCCGGTCGTATGTTCCTCTTTGTTTCTTTAATATAATAGAGATTTTTTTTTCTGTTCACTTTCAAGTTTTAAGGGTTTGAGGGGAAAAAGTGGGAAATGTGCTGTAGAGGTTTTGCTCTCTTCAGAAAAGGACGCTAACACCCATGTTCCTTTTTGTTTTGGAGGGTTATGATCCTTTTGCTCTTTCTCTTTTTCTCTCAGAAATTTCTCCTTTTTAATAAAGGGAAAATAGATAGATAGACTAGATTTCGAATATTTAATCTTTATGTTGTTGATGGTAAATTCCAAACTTGTGTGCTGACTTGGTTTATCATCTCATATTATGATGTAAATCTTTTTATTTTTCTGTTTATATCATGAAGCCTGTTAAATGTACTCAGGAGCTGACTGACAGAATGTGCAGGTAAAGGTTGGAATTGAAGGGGCAGAGGAATTTGGTGATTTTGAGGAGTGGTTCAATTACAGACTCTCCAGAGCAGCTCCTGAAACGTGTGCTAAGTTTCTTGGAAGTTTTGTAGCTGACAAAACGAATTCACAGTTCACAAAAGGTGGAAAATGGCTAGTTTGGAAGTTTGAGGTACTCTACCAAATATTCTTTTAGGATAAAGAACCATCCATAGGTTGCCTACGCATGCAGCCATGCATCACCTAGCTCACGAATTTTGTCACAAATTTGCCATGGTATTGAATGACGTTGTGTGCATACCGACACAGTGGTATAAGGCTTTGCTGTGGTTTGTTATGGCGAATTTAATTCAAAATGTTGTCATGAATATGGTGCAAAAGTAACTAGCTCTGGCTCTTGTTTATCCCTTCATTTATTTGAACGGATTCCATAATTTAATGCATGCAGATATGCTCCAAACATATTTTATGATATACCAACTATTCCATAAACTAATTGCAGGGTTGTCCACATCACAGGGAGGGCGCTCTCTTGCTGATTACATGGCTGATCAAAACTTCCCATCAAACTTAGAGTCTACCATGTTTGGACGTGTCTTGCAGGGTGCAGACTCTTCTAAACGAAATGCATTAATCGTGAAGCAAATAATGCGCCAGATCATTTCTTCTCTTAAAAAAATTCACGACACTGGAATTGTTCATAGGGATGTTAAGCCTGCCAACTTGGTAGTTACCAAACGAGGGCAGATTAAACTCATCGATTTTGGTGCTGCAACAGACCTTAGAATTGGAAAGAATTATGTTCCCAATCGTAACCCCTTGGACCGTGACTACTGCCCGCCTGAACTGTATGTTCTACCAGAAGAAACTCCGAGTCTTCCACCAGAGCCAATTGCAGCTTTCCTTTCACCAATCATGTGGCAGGTTTTATTTATATACTTTATTGATGTAGCAAAATTAAGTTTCTTCCCTAATGGTGACATCAAGTCAGTTTTAGGAAAATTATATAATACGGGCTTTAACAATTGTTGCACTTAGTGAAAGCAGTATATATAATTAATTAAGGCACTTCTGTTAAATGAATGTTTCAATAACACATTGACTTAAGTAAGTACTGTTGTGGCTAGCATTACTGTATTAGAAATATCTTCACTGGGATTTCTAAATTGCTCCAAGCCTGAGTTATTCATTTTCCTATAGATTTTGCATCAATTAGTATTTACAGATTGTGGCATGGTTGGCACTGTCCGGTAATTAATCTGTATGGAATCATTTCATTCACGTACACATACCTTTTTAATGTGCATGAATCATCCCATGATTTATCCTCTTGTTTGTTTTTACAGTTAAAGAGTCCTGATCTGTTTGATATGTATTCTGCTGGGATTGTATTCCTGCAAGTAGCAATTCCAACCTTAAGATCTTCAGTTGCTTTGAAGAATTTCAATTTGGAGATAAGAACTTGTGGATATGATTTGAACAAATGGAGAGCGTCTACTCGCATGAGGTCTGACTTCCAAATTCTTGATAGTGACTCTGGAAGAGGTTGGGACTTGGCAACAAAGCTTATCTCCAAGAGATGTTCACAATTAAGAGGACGTTTCTCTGCTGCTGCTGCTTTGAGGCATCCTTATTTCCTTCTGGGTGGGGATCAGGCCGCCGCAGTCCTTTCAAAACTAAGCTTTTAAAGCACAAAGTGCACTGCTTAGAAATGCTATGTAGGTATACTTGCACCATTCTATGATTGTTTCATTTTTTCACCTGGTTAATATTTCTGACTCTTAAATAAGCTTCAGCAAATCCTTGTTGGCTCCTGAAAATGTGTCTACAGTAGTACACTAAATAATTAGATTTGCATATGGAAACCATAATTTCTGTTGACTAAATCAAACAAGATGCATTTAGATCATTATGCAAGCAGCTAGAACTTTATATGGTTGTCTTTTGCACCTTAAGGTTGTGAGAACAATTAGTTGTTAGTTGTAAAGTTAGTTAGAGGGGAGTTCTGAAGTAAGTAGATAGGAGTAGGATGCAAGGAAGGGATAATGAGATCAGTATCACATATAGAGCAAGCAATTCCTCTTTGTGAAAGGATAAATCCTTAAAATGGAGAGAACTATCTCCTTTGTTGTTCGTTCTTTTGAAATCAGTAATTTCTTTTCTCTATTTTCTAATTTGACTTAACAAAAAGTGTGCAGTACAATGTGTTCGTTAACAAAAGTAGTGTCAAATCTAAGATTATGTGTTTCTATTGGCCTTTTGTTGAAGCCCAACAAGTTTATGAGCCGAAAGAGCCATTGGTCCATAAGGGCACTTGAGACACCTAAGGTATGTGCACAAAAGAAAAAAAGGAAAATTTTCAAGCTGAGGTAGCATGAGTAAGTGGAGAGGTTGTTACAAACTGGAGGTGGCATAAGTAGTGGGAGGTGGTTAGATGTGGGAGAATATTTTTGTAGTGTCTCATGAGGCAGAGGGGAAAGGGGGTTATGATCTGATTTTCTGTTAGAGGAGCTATGCTATGGGAAATTAGAGGTTTCCTCCTTTTGTAGTTTCCTTTAAATTGCAAATAACATACAATTCTGTAGTGCCTTCATATTTTCTGCTTTTCTTTTTACCACTATAATATTGGTCTGTAATACCTCTGATTAAACTGATAATATGCAGGTATAGTATACCTACTTGTTTTGCTCTTTTGATGAGTACAACCCACATCACTGTTAATTGAAGAAGTTCTCTGGGGCAATGTTATTAAAACACGTCTGTATTCTTCCGGAGGAGCTCCTATGATATGGATAAAATGGCATCCCATCTAAAGGCCGACTAATTTATAAATTTAGAAGCAGAAATTCGCAGATTTTCTTCCATATTTTCTATGTTTAAGCCCGAGAACCTCAAGAAGATCTGAAAGAAAAAAGCTAAGATAGCTGCCTAGCATGTTGGCGGTCTAAATCCATGCATGCCTTCCTAGTTATCTATATCTCCTCCCAAAATCAATGGCTTATTTAAATTCAGGAAGGAGTACTCAATGGCTTACAAAGGTTTAACAAGCCTTTTCTCTCATGATGTTTTCTTCAAGGGGTAAATATTCAGAGTTTGGCAGGACATCACCAGTAATCTCAATGGCTACAAAAAATATAGAACTGAAGGAAGAGACAATCTATTGCTTTTTTTCTGATAAGTAAGGATTTTTTACTTATCCATGATATTTAAGATTGGATGGTTTATTTATTCAATTTCATTTGACACTTCCAATCAACCATTGCTCGTGTACGAAACTGTTGTTCATTGTATTCCAATCTACAATTTGCTTTGTTTTCCACAAGGCAATCGGTGTACTTAGCACCTATGTTATAATGCTAACTTATTTATTTTATAAATTGCTATATAATGGTGCACATGTATATATTCTTATTGTAAAACAACGAAGAATGCTGCAGCACTCTTCTAGTTTAATATGGTGGTGACCTTGCGTGACCATAATGCCACAACGTACAAATTAAAGCATTGTTCATAACAAAAGGTATGGTGAATCACATATTTATCCATGCATGGTTTTATAGGACCACAGCATCACAATTGGAAACTACATGGTGTTACAGTTCATCGTGATAGAGTATGTTGTTCAACAACTTTTTCTTCTTACATCCCCAATTGCATTTAGTATTGCACAAGGAATTGAACATCGCAAGCCTAGTGGATTGAAGCTGTATAATGTTTGAGGTGGAGGGAGATTTTGAGAGAACAATTGCATAGCCATCATCCATGTTATCAGTTCCATCAGGAAAAAATTGCCACAAAAGGCTTCCGGCCCCACTCCCTCCTTTCTTTGTGGAGTTTAGGATGGTATTGTACACACTACTTATGAGTGTATCTCTGTATGATGAATTGTAGCCAGGGTCTTTGGAAGATACACCAAACTCAGCAAAAATAACTGGCATTCCAAGATGCTTTTCAGCATCCTGTATGTGGGCTTCCATCCATGATTTTACAAATGAGAGATGAGAATCAGCAATTTGTTGTGAAATCCTTCAACCAGATAGCTGATTAAGTCAGAACTGTAGTATATGTATGTCAAATAAATCACTAACAAAAATTAATGTTTCTGATACACTAGACAAATGTGCATGCATATGAATATGTAATACTGATATAAACAGTTCGTATAAGAATTTAATTTAAATGCATTGACAGTATAACTGTCATCCAATCACAGGATGTCATGTATGGTAAGTTTCTCCACTTTTATTATAATTACCTTAGAAGTCTATTGGTTGACATACTTAACATATTTTCTATTGGTTGACAATATGAAAATCTTTATACTAACAAAACGTGAAAAAGAAACTCCTTACATGAACGTTTGACATAAGTAAGTTTTATGAACTTCATATTTTATTAATAAAACAGTAGCAATTCTGAAGAGACTTACCAAGAGTCAGCATATACATGAACAGAAGCGAAGTCCACACCAAGAGCCAGGTGATTCCTTATAAAATCAGTTCCAACCTGTGTAGCATATGTATTAGGATTGAACTGAGTTCTCTGAGGTGTTGATGGGCCATAAAATCCTTCAAGTCCAACCTCTACGAGGTGTTTTGGATCAATTTTCTTCACTTGAAATGCCATTTCTTGAATCCAATCCTAGAATACACATTCAAGTGAGTAGTTGGGTTCAGTGAACTATGTGATATCATGGAAAGAACTTGCTATTAATTAGAATGCAATTGTGTAGTGCGATGTGATTATATGACATCACAAAGTGTGTCTATATTTTCTTTTCAATCAATACCTCTAGACCCTTCCTTGTGATATGGAGGCCAAAAGAAAGGGATAAACCTGTAACTTGTCACCTGTGGGATCTGAGGTGCAACGAGGCTCATTCATCAATTCCCAAGCAAAAATTGTTGGATCCTCCTTGTAAGTGATATTTGTGAATGTGTTAACTCTATTGAGCACAGTCTACACAGTCAAAATAGTACTGGAACCAGCTTAGCATAATCATAAAGAAAAACAATTACAGAATAAAATAAAACAGTCCATATCAAGATATGATTACAGGGTAGGTTTAGTTTTGCAATGTATAACAAACAGGCTTCAATTCAAGTGTCCAGATGAAACTAGCAATGGTGGTTTTGATCTGTTTCTTTATTTACAGGAACTTGCCTTAACATGGGCCTTGTAGTAGCTTCTAAGAGTTGGATGTGAGAAGAAGTCATCATCAGAGGTCAAGTTAAGGCCAGCAGCATTTGCCCACTTCACATATTGTGCTTTGCCTCCATATGCCTCCCAGTTGTTAGACAATGATAATATAAGCCTGATTTTGTATTTCTTTGCTTCACTCACCACAAAGTCCAGGGCCTGAGAAACCAATAGTAAAATGGAATTACACAAGGTATGCTAATTACCTGCACTGATGACTAGAAACTCAGAAGTTTGATTGTAGCATATTCTTATTTCAATTACCATGGCAAAGCTTACACAGGCAAACAATTATAGCACATTTAACATGGTTCAATTGAAGTAACAAATAGCTGATAATACTGGACAAGTTAACATTATAATACTGTGTAAAGTATTATGTTATGCAGTAAACTGAATACCAATTTAGTGTAGAATATTAAACAGAATAACAAAGCAGTACTGAAAAAGCACCTTGAAGACTTCTTCATCATAAACTGATGGAGATTTCTGTAGGGCCCTCCATTGGCCATCATTGAAGGCCCACGTCCTACAAACTGTCATACCCACTGAGGATGCCTGCTTGAACACCTCAGTGACCTTTCCTCTGGTGGACTCATCTGCAGCAAATACCATAAGCCAATATGTGTTGAATCCATTCACATAGAAAGGTTTGTCATTCACCACAAATTGGTTTCCCTTCTTTAGCACCATCTGCCAATCATCATCTTCCACGCCCCTCATTTCACTAAAAAACATACAAGACTTGAGTGCCAAGTAAACATAAGATACAACTACTACAGATGCAAGGAATTTCAAACACAAACCCATAATTTGAGACAGAATTTTCCATGTCATTTTGGCCTTCCTTGAGTGCTTCCTCATCCTTCATACTCCCACCAAAAGCATTGCAACTTAAGTTTTTAGTAAGCATCAAGAAAAGTACCAAAGAAATAATGCGAACACCAAATATCTCCATTGAGCCTGTTTACACAGCCACGGTGTGTATATGCTGAATCGGATCATATTATATATGTGAACATCTTAAGCTTTCTTCCATATAAATTCATCGGATACAGAAGAGTAGGGTGCAAGTGGAGATCAATCTGATGATGTTTCTACTCTACCTTTAAAGCAAAGAAAATTCTCTATTCCATTGTTTAGCATTAGATAGACAAGGTGATTAAAGGGTAGGAGTAAGTTGCATAAACTTCAAGTCTTCACCCTCTACTCTTTAAGGTAAGTTCAGGTGGGCTCCACACTATCACTAATTAGATTTCCATAAACAGAGAGAGGCTCTGTTGGATTTCAACTGGTTCTTATAGCATTACAGGAATAACGTTAAGATTATTGAATGTTAAGTCATTGATCAAAATATACACACAGGATAATCTAGTACAAGGTCTTATAATCAATTCTTGTTGTGCTGTCTCCATCACAGACATTTGAGGAAAAACATTTTGATCTGCACCCCTGAAATTTTTTGTATTTTAAATTGTAAAATCTGAAAATATAATTTATATTTATAATTTTATATTTTGAAATTCTAAATAAAAAATGTTTTAGATTGTATATTTTACAATATAAAATTTACATTTGAATTGTATAATCTGAAATTAAAAAATTTATGAAGGTACGATAAAAATATACAGAGGTTGAAAAAAATGTTACCCTTCCAATCATATTTCTAAGTGATGAGTATAGTAAATTGTTGGGTGATGAGTGCATATTTATGCCCATATTTATGCTTTAAAATTCAAATTTTTGATGGGATAATTGTGCTTAAATGGTTTATTTAAGTGAATTTGTGATGATTGGAATTGTTGGGTTTGGGAAATAAAGAAACGTAAAAAGTGAATTTTAGCACAAATTATTATTGGATGTTCTAATGTTTATTTGTGCAGTTGAGAATATAAGTTTTATTGGTCCAAATGGCAATTCAAGGCCCAAAATCAGATTTTATGTGGAAAATTCAAAAGGGGCTAAAGTGCAAATAGAGGAAATTTCAGCGTATTTGTGCAATTTTGGAAAGTCAGAAAATCTAAAAGATAAAATTCAGTTGTTGAATTTAATTTGGGAATATCAACAGAAAATATCTTCCAAATAATTTTATCATTATCTAAATCTTTTAGTTATTTGGAAGATATAAGATATAAGATAATTGAGTTAATATCTATCAAATATTCTTTAAAACTGATTTAATCTAATGAATATTTGAAAGATATAATATATCAACAGAAAATATCTTATCAACAAACTATTCAAAGTCCAAGCCCAATCAAGCCTATATAAAGAGACCCAAGGGAGGCAAAAAGAGGGGGACTTCACTTCATTCATTCTCTCATACTCCTCTCACTTTTCTTTCATCTTGTATTCAACTCCATTCATGGAGCGCTAAGCATCTAGGGTTATTCTACTGTAATTCCAAGACGGATTCTGAGGTTATGTTCAGTTAATGCAATTGTTTACTTTGATTATTGATTTAAGTTGTTCTCTCTACGTCTTTCATCTCTCTATCTAGTTAAAAGCAAAGATTTTTGCATCATAATATGTTTGAATCTATATGCATATTGATTATATGAGTTTTAGGGTTTCTAGGTTTAAATTGAGAATCTACTTTGATTTAATTTAGGAACTTTCATATGATTAAATGGTTTTTACTATCAATTGAGAATGTACTTTGGTTGGTAGTAATAATTTCAACTATAATCAATTGAGAATTTACTTTGATTGATTAACTTTTAATTTGGTTAAGAGATTTAAGAATAGACATGATTAAACACAATAAAATTTGATTGAGAATGTATTTTGGTTGAATTTATTGTGAATAATCTAGAAAGGTTTTGCATTTGATTGAGAATTTACTTTGGTTAAATGCATGATCGCCCTCAAATTAATTAAGAATGTACTTTAATTAATTTGAAACTTAAATAATAATCAATTGAACAATTATCTATGAATAATCGATGACGAATCTATCTTGGAAAAGCAGTGGAATTAACCTATTTAATCATAACTATTTTTAAGTTTATTATTTGTTCTTTAAACATTCTTCAAACATCATTTTTATTCATAAGCATTGCATAGCATAAGAGTCAGATATTCAGAAGCAATTCCGTGTTCGTTGGGAGACGACTCAGGGTTACTTTAACCCTATCTACTTTATTGAATACTACTTGGCAATACTGAAGTTGCCTTGAAAAGTAGTATTAATTTGATAGCTTCAACGACAGCTTATCAAATTTGGCGCCGTTGCCGGGGAATACGGTTAGTATTTTGAATATTTAATTTTTATTTTAATTTCTATTTTTATTTTTATTTTTATTTCTATTTTTATCTTTAGTTTTTTTTCTTTAGTTTTTTTTACGCACATACATTTAATTTAAATTGAGTTATTTTGTAGCCTTTAGTCATTCTTGTTTTAGGAAAAATCTTTGTTCTTGTTTTTATTAAGAATTTCTTTTGAGAAATACTTGAGGCTAGTTTGAATACACTCTGGCTAGGAAAGACTTGGTACTTAAGTTGTCCATTGTGACGCACCTCTCTTTCCTGGGAGTGGATCCAACAAGTCTCTCTTATCTCTTATTTGAAATCTTTCTCTAAAGCAAGAACAAAAGAAAAAGAGAAGTCAAGAGAAACAACTTCAAGCAGATTACGTAGTGCATGACCAGAGCTAACCCGGGAGAATTTTATCAAATTAACCCGGAAGTCGAAAGGAATTTACGTAAGCTGCGGAGAAGAATGAAATTTGGGTGTTCTACTGAGGGAACACTTCCTACATCTGAAGTCATTCCACCTTCATCATCTTCAATCACAAACATATCATCCAATCCTTTACCTGATCCTAACCCAAACAATATGGCACAAAGAACCATCAGACAGTTAGCCACCTCCCACAATACAGCTATCCGAAGTAACATTGAATATCCTAATGAGGAGTAGGAGCTAAGACCTGACCTGTTAAATGCCTTACCAAAGTTCAATGGGTTATCAAGGGAGAATCCACACAAGCACTTGAGACAATTTCACATGTTGTGAAAAACTTTAGATCTCCCAGGATCACAATAAAGAGCCTTAAAATGAGAGCTTTTCCTTTTACTCTTCAAGGCGCAGCTCAAGATTGGTGGTATTATCTCTCTGCACGAATTACAAATTGGGAAACTGTTGAAAGACTCTTTCTTGAGAAGTATTTTCCTGCATCTAGATTATCAGCTATCCGCAGAGAAATTCAAGATATAAGACAGAGAGATAGAGAGAATCTTAGTGAATATTGGGAAAGATTCAAGAAACTATGTTCTTCATGTCCTCAACTCCAAATGGAAGATGGAATAGATCTAATAGAACGAAAGGCAGTAGACAATCAACAGTATGGCACAAGAGAAAATTCAGTGACTTTGTTGAAGGGAGTGCATGAAATTGATAATGGTGCAGTTGATGGAAAGAGGATAGATGAAAGATTGAATAAGCTAGAAAGCAAACTCGACGAGATTGCAAGTTTGTTTAAAACCTCAACTCCACAAATTGCTAAGAAGTGTGGAATTTGCATTTCAACTAACCATTACACTGATGAATGTCCTAGCTTGGTGGAAACTACTGTGGAAAACTCATCTCAAGTTTTTGCTGCAAACATGATTGGAGGAAATAGACCATACCAGAATTATAATGATTCGTCCCCCAATAGATATCAGCAGAACAGACAACCTTATGTTCCACCTCAACAAAGGCAACAATCTCAGCCTGAAATGTCAATGCAAGATTTCATGAAAACAATAGTTGAACAAAATTCAGAAATAAAGAAATCAATTGTAGAGTTGACTCAGAGGGTGGAAAAATTAGAGGCTAAGGAGTCAAATAAACTACCTGCACAAACAATAATCAACCCGAAAAATGTAAGTGCTATTACTTTGAGAACGGGTAAGCAAGTAGAAGGCCCTGAAGGAGCCCAAGAGGATGAAGATAAGGAGAAAGAAGAGCGCAAATTGATGACAATGGAGGACCAAGTGAACCATCACCTGAGACTACCACTGATAAATCCAGGTTAGTATCCTCTAACTCTAACTCTTCTTCTAAAAATTCTTCTTCATCTTATTCTCCACCTCCTCCGTATCCAAATCGATTGAAACCGAAAAACAAAAAAATGGAGGAATTAGACCAAGAGATCTTAAATACTTTCAAAAAGGTGGAGATCAACATTCCCTTGTTAGATGTTGTTAAGCAAATCCCTAAATACGCCAAGTTTTTGAAAGAAATTTGCACAAATAGAAGGCGTTTTAGGGATAATGAGGTTGTGAACTTGGGAAGAAATGTGTCAAGCTTGATTAAGAAGCATATTGAAATACCACGAAAATGCAAGGATCCAGGTATGTTTTCTATTCCATGTGTTATTGGAAATTCAAAGTTTGACAATGCCATGCTAGATTTAGGGGCTTCCATAAATGTAATGCCTTTATCAGTGTTTACTTCTCTATCTTTGGGACCTCTTAAGACTACTGGTGTGGTCATTCAACTGGCCAACCGTAGCACAGTTAACCCTGCAGGTGTGCTTGAGGACGTCCTTGTTCAAGTAGACAAGTTAATTTTTCCTGCAGATTTCTATATCTTGGACATGAAGGATGATGAAGGAATCAGTCCAACAACTATTATCTTGGGAAGACCTTTCATGATGACAGCACGAACCAAGATAGATGTGCATGCAGGATCATTGACAATGGAGATAGGAGACGAGAAGGTGCGGTTCAACGTGTTGGAAGCTGGGAAGCACCAGATTAAAGATCATTCTTTCTTTTGTATTGATTTATCAAGTGATGTTGTAAACAGTTTTTCTTTTTCAAATATGTCATCCCTAATTTTGGACGAAAAAGGAAACTGTAAGGCAGGTGATATTGAGGACGCGGTATTAATAGATGATACCTCAGTGGCGTCCGAGTGTGATGTTGAGGTGGCTGAGATGACCTTAGGCAGTAAAATTTTGCCATCTGTGGTGTAGCCACCAATTTTGGAGTTGAAACCTTTACCATCCCATTTAAAATATGCTTATCTTGAGAAGGATGGGAAACTCCCTGTTATTATATCTGCATTGCTTACTGATGAGCAGGAAAAACAGCTATTACAGGTTATCAGAGACCACAAGAGAGCAATAGGCTGGAGTTTAGCAGATATTCCTAGTATTAGCCCTTCTTTTTGCATGCATAGAATACTTTTGGAGGAGGATGCTAAACCAGTGAGACAACCTCAAGGAAGACTGAATCCTCAACTGATGGGGGTTGTAAAGAAAAAGGACACCAAGTTGCTACAAACAGGTCTTATACATTCAAATTCTGACAGCACTTGGGTAGGCCCTATACATGTGGTTCCCGAAAAATATGGAATCACAATGGTCAAGAACGAGAAGGACAAGTTGACTCTTATTCAAGACAGAAGTGGGTCAAATAATGTAGTAGTTGACCATCTTAGTAGGATTGAAAAGGGAAAAGATAACATTCCTATCCAGGATGACTTTTCCAATGAAGTCCTACTAGCATTCCTTCCACCATGAAGGAGGTAAGTTCCCTCATACTTTTTCTTTGCATTTTATATATATGGCATACATTGAGGACAATGCATAGTTTAAGTGTGGGGGTGTGCGGAAAGAATTAATTTTGTTCCCTATTTTGTTTGTCTATTTTGTTTGTTTTTAATAAATATTTGCATTGGATTTGAGAGTTTGAATCGGTAACTGGAATGATCATGAATTCAAGGGAGAAAAAAATGAGTCATGTTGATATGAGTGGATTACTTCTATGATTTGCTGATTGAGTTGACTAGAGAATTTCCTGATTAAATATTTTGTGAAAGAAAATTGAAACCATGTGAGTTTTGGGCTTAATGTTAAGGATGGAACACCATGTACCATACCTATTTTTTTTGTGTGATTTGCCCATGTTTTGTTGATACTCTAATAGTTAGCTTGATTCTGTGTTGTGCAACTGATTTGAATATGCATGATTTGATATGATTGAGGCATTTCTTGTTTTAGCTACTTGGCCAAATAAACTTGTCCTAACATTAATCCATTGGAACCCTTTTTGAGCCTTAAGCCTATTTTTCTTATTTCCAGTCATTGTCAAATGAGAAAAGAAGAAAAATCATATGTTCCTTACCTTAGGAAAGAAGGAGTAATAGATTCTGTTAGAAGTAAAGTGATGAATAAGTGTGTGGGTGTGTACCTCACCCACAAAATAATAAAAAGGGAAAAAAGGAAGATAAAAAGTTGAAAAGAAAAAAAAAGGAGCTAAAAAAAAAAATCTTCCTTAAAAGAGCAAGAAATAGAGTTGATTTTGAAATCAAATGTCATTACTCTTTCTATATCAATTTCAAAAACTCAGAAATTCCAGAAAAATTCCCTACCTTTGCCTTGGCCTCAATAAAACCTTAAAAAGCCCTCATGATCAATAATTTCATGTTTTCTAAAGTGTGTGAATGTTAGAGTCTTGCTAAATATCAAGGGTGTCTACTTACATGGGTATTTTGAGTGTAAACACAAGCCAAAAACACTTGAGAGAATTGGAGAGAAATAGATACATGTTGACTTGAGTGTTGTCTTTCATATTTGATTTTCTTGGGAATTCAAAAAGGTTAACTCATGTGTGAAGAATAAAGTGATTCCATTTGCATGTCCATGACAAAGTAATGCCTAAATGATTGATCTATGTCTAGTGCTACTCATTCTTTTGATCCAAATGCAAATATGAAATAAAATGACTCAGAACAAAGTTTTGGAATTAATCAATTTTGCCCAGGAGTGCAAAAGGATAAGTGTGTGGGTGCGATGAGTGCATATTTATGCCCATATTTATGCTTTAAAATTCAAATTTTTGATGGGATAATTGTGCTTAAATGGTTTATTTAAGTGAATTTGTGATGATTGGAATTGTTGGGTTTGGGAAATAAAGAAACGTAAAAAGTGAATTTTAGCACATAAATTATTATTGGATGTTCTAATGTTTATTTGTGCAGTTGAGAATATAAGTTTTATTGGTCCAAATGGCAATTCAAGGCCCAAAATCAGATTTTATGTGGAAAATTCAAAAGGGGCTAAAGTGCAAATAGAGGAAATTTCAGCGTATTTGTGCAATTTTGGAAAGTCAGAAAATCTAAAAGATAAAATTCAGTTGTTGAATTTAATTTGGGAATATCAACAGAAAATATCTTCCAAATAATTTTATCATTATCTAAATCTTTTAGTTATTTGGAAGATATAAGATATAAGATAATTGAGTTAATATCTATCAAATATTCTTTAAAACTGATTTAATCTAATGAATATTTGAAAGATATAATATATCAACAGAAAATATCTTATCAACAAACTATTCAAAGTCCAAGCCCAATCAAGCCTATATAAAGAGACCCAAGGGAGGCAAAAAGAGGGGGACTTCACTTCATTCATTCTCTCATACTCCTCTCACTTTTCTTTCATCTTGTATTCAACTCTATTCATGGAGCGCTAAGCATCTAGGGTTATTCTACTGTAATTCCAAGACGGATTCTGAGGTTATGTTCAGTTAATGCAATTGTTTACTTTGATTATTGATTTAAGTTGTTCTCTCTACGTCTTTCATCTCTCTATCTAGTTAAAAGCAAAGATTTTTGCATCATAATATGTTTGAATCTATATGCATATTGATTATATGAGTTTTAGGGTTTCTAGGTTTAAATTGAGAATCTACTTTGATTTAATTTAGGAACTTTCATATGATTAAATGGTTTTTACTATCAATTGAGAATGTACTTTGGTTGGTAGTAATAATTTCAACTATAATCAATTGAGAATTTACTTTGATTGATTAACTTTTAATTTGGTTAAGAGATTTAAGAATAGACATGATTAAACACAATAAAATTTGATTTAGAATGTACTTTGGTTGAATTTATTGTGAATAATCTAGAAAGGTTTTGCATTTGATTGAGAATTTACTTTGGTTAAATGCATGATCGCCCTCAAATTAATTAAGAATGTACTTTAATTAATTTGAAACTTAAATAATAATCAATTGAACAATTATCTATGAATAATCGATGACGAATCTATCTTGGAAAAGCAGTGGAATTAACCTATTTAATCATAACTATTTTTAAGTTTATTATTTGTTCTTTAAACATTCTTCAAACATCATTTTTATTCATAAGCATTGCATAGCATAAGAGTCAGATATTCAGAAGCAATTCCGTGTTCGTTGGGAGACGACTCAGGGTTACTTTAACCCTATCTACTTTATTGAATACTACTTGGCAATACTAAAGTTGCCTTGAAAAGTAGTATTAATTTGATAGCTTCAACGACAGCTTATCAAAGTGATGAGTATAGTAAATTGTTGGGCCTTTCAATTGTTTCATAAAAGTAAAAATAGATTTCAAATAAGAATGAAGTGGGCTTAATAAAAGCAAGGGTGCCAATAACAAAATGATATTTCTGTTTTTCTCAACCATATAAGTTCTTCTTTATCCTCATTTCTTTAACCCTTTTCCACCTTTTTGCTAAACCTATAAACTAAACTAATTCTTTAAGGGGTAACCTTGAGGAAGCTTTCTTCTTTTCTAGAAAAAAAAAATCATATTTTGCTCTTTTGAAAACCATGCATGTCTTAGAGATTGTGATGTTAAAAAGAATTATGGATTAACCAAGTATAACCTTGAGTAAGTTTTCTTCTTTCTTTCTTAAAATTATCATATTTTACTCTCTTGAAAATGCATGTCTTAGAGATGGTAATGTTATTTTAATTATTTATTTTATTAAAATATAAAATAAAAATATTAGTAAAATATTAAATTAAGTTATTTATTTTAATATTTTCTGTTTTAATTATTTATTTTATTATATAAGAACATGTATTACTAAAATATTAATTAATTAATTTTATTTATCATTTTACTTAATTTTTTTTATATAATATAAAAATATATACCAATATAATTTGTAAAAACATGATATAAACATTATATATATATATATATATATATATATATATATATATATATATATATATATATATATATATATATATATATATATATATATATATTCAGTTAGACAAAGATAAAGTTTATTATTATTATCTACACTTTATTTGCAAATCATAGTGTTTCACGGTAAAAAGTTTATCATCTATTTTAATTTCCTTTTTCATGATTTGGTTGTCCTTTTGCATAAATAATAAATACTTCAACCAAAGGCGTTTTGCATAAATAATAAATAGGTTTAATTACTTCCTTTGTCCCCAGTTTGGTTGAATTGTGTCAAATTCATCCTCATTTTTAAAAAAGTTTCATTGTCGTCCTCACGTGGTGTAAAAGTGTCAATTGAATCCAAACATAGAAATAATAATCTCTGTGTCTTCCTTTCATACAATCAAGTACAGATATTCATTTTACCTTATCCAATTTAAGGCTTTTCATAGCTCCAGAGAAGTGACATATGAAAGGAAGACACAGAGATATAGGAAAAATGACTACTTTGACACAAATTTTTTCTATGTTTGGATTCAATTGACACTTTTACACCACGTGAGGACGACAATGAAACTTTTTTAAAAATGAGGATGAATTTGACACAATTCAACCAAACTGGGGACAAAGGAAGCAATTAAACCTAATAAATACTTCAACTAAAGGCGTTTTTCGTTAAGACACTCATTTACAATAATTTAAAGATAGAAAAAGATATTTAAAAATATAAGAGCAAGAGAACAACACTGAGGTGGAAATAACTTGTATAATACAATTCTAACAATTTGTTATAAGTTCAGTTTTTAAAAACTTAACCATAAACTGAACTTTTAGTAAGAGTGGATCAGTTTCTTTTAGTATAATATAGTATAATTAATTATAGTACATATCAGTTATTTTTGCTTAGTCCTACTTATAAGGTTGTAGTTTTGAAATTATTAAAATTATTGTAGACTTTAATTTCTTTAACAAATTGGATAAGTGAGAAAGGTAGATTAGGGTTACGCGAGTGTTTATGATTTTTTTCAATTGAGACTAGTGTAGGGATGACAGAAAATGTTGGAGTGAGAGAGATGAAAGAAAAAGGGTTGAGAGGAATGATGGAGGTGAGCAATGGTTTGGGAATTTCTTTCTTTTTTTTTGGTTTTAAGAATGAAAATTACTAAAATACCATTAATCTTAAAACTTAGAATCTATGATATATTAGCATATTTTTGTCTACTAAAATGCGGTACATACCAACTAAAAAACATGTAACACACATATTATATTCTAAATAAGTTTTATAGATGAGAAACTAAATATTAATGCATGATCAAATTTTTTATTCTTTATCACTCTCATCCATTTTCTTCTCTATTTGTACTGAATTCTTTCATTCACATTATTATTTTTTTTTCAAAATCTGTTTTTCCCAATAAAAAATTACTTAACAACCACAAAAGATATATTGTGTTTATAAATTATTCATTTATATCATATTAAGAAGTGAATTTGAAATCTAATTCAACCCTTTATATATATATATATATATATATATATATATATATATATATATATATATATATATATATATATATATATATATATAATATATTCTAAATGAGTTTTATTTCTAATGATACGAAAATCCCAACAAAAACAATTATCTATTTGGTGTGATTTAAACTTCCATGGAAGTTATACATTATTATTTTAGAATCATGAAACTATTATTTCTTATTTTGATTCATTATGGTGTTGAAATATTAAATTAGTGTAATATTTAATTTTTTCATATGACATTATGTAGGTTCATTACAAGTAGGGATAACAACAGGTCGAATCGGGCACGTATAGCGTCTATCCGTAACCCGACCCACATAAAAAAAACGTACCCAAATTCACCCCGCTACCTATTGGACACCCACATAACTCGTTGATTTTTTTTAACTTGCGGGTACCCGTTGGATATCTTTTTAAATAAGGTCTAAATTAAATTGCAAGTGAAAGAAAACAATTTAATATATTTGCTACATATTAAAAAAACACAATGTAATTTTTAAGCATATTTAGTATGAATCATAGTATTAAGATTTTTAGAATTTATTTTCTATATTCCGTGCTCCAGGTACTAGATTAAATATCTGACGGAATAAAACCATCTCTATCAAGATGACAGACCCATTTTATGTTCTGTACTTTCAATAGGACCAATTAAAACAAGTCACACACTCATATTCCGGAAATACAGAAACAAATAAATTCTACGATCAAACTACCACATCAAAATGGAATAGACTAAGAAACAATAAGAAACTTAAATGCTTCACTTTCTATAAACTAATTACTCGATTCTTGTGAATCTAATTGATAGAAATTCCGTCCAATAAAATGGACGAATTATAAATCTCCAAAATAATAGATAGAAATATCACAAAAGTTAAAGAGAACAAATATTCAACAACTTTTGAGAGAAAAAAGGATATTAGAGAGCATGGAGGAAACACCCAACAACGAAAGTCTCAATTTAGTCACATGATTAACCCACATAAACCTAACAATGTATGAAACAAAGAGTCCAGGAGACACAAATAGGAACCCTAAACCTAAATTCCAAAATTAATCATAGAAAGCCCCAAACCGCGACAACTAGCAGGGTCTTCACTTTCGTGCAAAAATCCAATCTGAATCAAAGAACTAAAATCCAGAAAAACTCAAAACACTCATTCGAACCCTAATCCCAAAATCGCATCACCTATCAGCACGAGGAAATGAAGAAACAAACCCCCAGAATGCGAATCAAAACGTAGAAAAGAAACCCCAAAAATCAGAGAGCAAATAAAACCCTAATTTCAAATCCCAAATCGGAACAAAACCCCAAGTAAAAACCCCAAATCGCGAGCCCTGATGCCGTGAAAATGTCCGACCACCATATTGCAAAACGCAAGTCCGCTCTTCTCCTCCACGATGACTACCTCAAATAGGAATTCTCGTACTATGAATACATCAAAGTTTGAGCACTCGCGGAGGTGTCCCTGCAGCACCCGTTGTCGTGAGGAGAGTATTACGCCTAAGCCACCGAAACTCGCCCTTTCTCCTAATGAAACCTCAATCAGAACCAAGAGAGAGAGGAGAGGGAATGACGCCTACTTAGGGATGACAACGGGTCGGGCACAGATAATGCCTACCTGCAACCCGACCCGCATGACAAAATTGTACCCACTACCCACCCTACTGCCCACTGGATATTCGCATTAAAAAAATCCACGGATTTTTTTCAACCCGCGGATACCCGTTGGATACCCGTTTTCAACTTGTAAATATTTTAAAAAAATTATAATTTATTAAATGAAATCCATATTAAATTGCAAAAAAAAAAAACAATACAAATAATAATTAAAACATATATCTAAGTAAAGTTGTAACATCCCAAAATACAGTAATAACCATATAATAGAATTAATTACATTTCATAATTTAGCAGTGCAGTCTTACACTAAAATTAACGTTCAAAAGCCGAACGGCTTTAAGTACAGAGTTAAATACAATTTAACCGAATAAGAAAGGAAGGCAGAATCGAACGGTTTACAAAAACCAAATACCGAACGATCTAAACAAAACACTAATATCAAATAAAGTTGGACGACCTAAGGCTTTACCTTAACTTCAACGTCCACCAAATTCTCCTCTTCGATCACGTCTTCCAACAAAGTCTCGCCTTCTGCTCACATCCACACAGATGATCATTGCAATGACAGGACGAACGTACAAGGACGAGACAACACAAGGAAAAACACAGGGTAAGCTTATGTAATTTAATTCATACATCAACATTTAAATTAAACATTCCAAACAACACAAGAATATAGTTAAACATATATATATAACCATACAAAAATATCTCTAGACGGACCGTCCGGACTGTATGAATCTGTGTAGCTACAAGCGTTCTTGCACCCGGGTGATGTAGTAACTGGGATACACTCAACAGTTTCCACCCGAGGTTAGCCCTATCCAAAGTACCCCTAAGGCCTAGGACCTCCTGCCGTTTCCACACATGACCTACCCCCTCTACATGAGGACGAGTACTCACGGAACATCAGGATGAACTGCCAGCATTAGCATAACCACAGTCATACTTTACAAAATTCCATATTCCTCCATACATGAGTCGTTCCTCCCTGGAACGCTCGTTCAAAATTCACAATCACTTAATCATCTCACATACTGTTCATCCTTTATAATTTTCCACTTCATTATCAATTTCATCATTAATTACCAGGACATAAAATAACGAACGTTCAACCCTCTTCAAAACGAGGACGAACGATAAGAAAGAGACCGATGATTCTCCCGTTCAGAACAGAATAAAACTAAGAGGGTAAATTTTGGGATTTACGAAATGAACCGAGTAAAATAGTGCAATATGTGACAGACAGTAATTACCACGTGAGTGAGTTGAATGAACTCACTCTCTTGAGTTCAAACCAAGACTTAAAGAATAATTCAAGTATGAAGGCCTTAGGCCGAATCCAATGCAAGAAGAATATTCAAGATGTTAAGGACGATATTTAGAATAGTTCACCTAAGCAAATCCAATGCCAGTAAATGACCGAACATGGTAAAGGAAAGTATTACTACAGTTGGACGAATGCTATTTTATCAAGTTTGATAATTAAAGACAGTACGAGCGTTCGGTATAAGACCGAGCACTACTTAGGACGTACGCTAGGTGTAAGACCGAGCACTACTTATTACGAACGCCAGGTATAATACCGAGCGCTACTTATTACGAACGCTAGGTATAATACCGAGCGCTACTTATTACGAACTCTAGGTGTAATACCGAGCGTTACTAATTTTAAAGTACAAGGGTATAAATATATATTACTTTATTTCAGATATCCAGATACTACTACGCTGAGCCGAACGCTCAAACATAGTATTTCACATGAGGACGCTCGTTCTCGACCAGAGTTCTCTCCAAATGAAAGAATTCCATTTTAAACAGTTTACTAGAAAACCAAACAGTAGAGGACCGTTCGATGACGAACGTACATTATCATAGTGAGAAGTTCATATTCAAATTTTCAACTATTTTCAACTTAAGTTTTTAACATATCAGTTCATACCTTATAACTTCACATCAAATATCAACCGGGATCACTTCTACGGTTTCTGAATGTTGATCGGAGAAGAGGAAAATGAGTTACAGTAGAGAGAAGGGAAAGGTTTTCTAGAGAGAAGAAGGAGAAATGAAAATCAGGTTTTCTGGAGGAAGAAGGGTGCATGCAGAGAGAGTGGGAAGAAGGTTTCAGAAAATCATTTTTCTTTCCAAGGTAAAACGAGCGTACTCTCTCCTACGGACACTTGTCTTCCACTACTGATTTTCGAACCTTCCATTCTTGACACCTAGCGGCAGTGTGCAGAGTTTTTGTGAGTGCGTTTTAATGGTCTGAGCAGGTTTTTGGGTGAAATAAATGAGATTTAACATGTGGGGTTTGAGTTAAATTTCCAAGGTCTGACAAAAGTCAATGGATAAGTAAAAAAAAAAGTTAAAACATAAATTCAAATTAATACAAATTAGTAGTAAAACATATATCAAAATACAAGTAATTTTAAAAATAATTCTTCTAAAAATAACACTCTAAGATTTATGTTCCTTCTCCCATATCTTTATTTTGAGCACTTAATTCTTGAAACAAATAAATACAAATAAAGTCATCAATCAATGACAAAGTGACACTATTCATAAAATTATATTAAAATATTATAAACAAAACTACTAACATCATCATCAATTATCTCATATAGTATTGTATTAAGCTTTATGTTATTCACTTTCAATTTTGAAGAACCTAAAAAGGAAAATAAATTCATTTGTCACAGTCAATCATCTGAATGAATATAAATATGTAATTTGAATTGTTCATTTAATTACCTTGTATGTCACTCCATAGCCAATCTTAACCACACATCAATGTCTCTAAGGTGTATGGGTGTAATCTACTCCTATGTTTGTTGTGACTTTGGCAAGTATACCAAATCGTTCAAGTAATAAAACCGGTAAGACCGGATATCGTTTCCCAAGAGACTCGTGTCCTAGACAATCGTATAATAACTAACTAATTTAGACTAAAGAATGATTCCATATTTTTGTGGTTTTGATACGATTAAAGTAAAGATAATGCGGGAATGATAAAAGTTGATCTTTGATAACTTAAACGTTAGAAATGCGAGTGATTAAAAATGGTATGAAATGGTATTGTTGGGGGTATGATTTCATCTATTTCACTTTTGCGCATACAATTCACTTTCTTTCCATTAATTATCCAATGTCAATCAACTAAATTACTCCAACCCAATCCCTTGGTAGAAGGAGCCTAGACTTACTTCTTAAACTCTAATTCCTTAGAAACTTTAACAAGTTCATCCGCTTTAAGAGTTGAGATTTAAGACAACCAAAGGTCCAAGTTCTATCCCTAGATACAATTTCCCTTAGGTATTTAATCCAATTTCAGATTTACACAACATTTCCCAATATCAAGCAAACCCTAGAATCATGCAATGGTGGAACACAACATCACAAGCTTTAAGAGAAGGAATTAAACACTAGAAATCAATGGAATAGACATATAATTAATAAATTCAACTGTAATTAGCACAAAAGATCCGTGATTACATCAACCCCCAACAATAATGAAACTAGCTCTCCATTGTCATGGAGAGCTTGGTCTTACAAATTGATGAAATGGAAGAAGGGAGAAGACCCAAGGTGGAAGGAGAAGTGTTTCCACAGCTCCAAGATCGCCTCCAGCTGCTCCAAGGTATAGAAATCACGTCTGGGCTGCCAAAGATGCCAAACCCTTCGCGTTCCAGAACTAAATAAGCCATTTCTGCCACATCAGCAAAAGTCACGCCCGGCGGCCCGACAGACAGGCGCCAGGCGCGCCCTCGGTCAGCATTGTCACGCCCGGCGCCGCCTAGGTCAGTAGGCGCCCGGCGTGACTCTCTGCAGCAGGCCTGGTTCTTCATCTTTTTAGCTACTCTTCTCTCTTTTCTTGGGTTTTGGCAATGTTCTTTGGTGAGTAGCTTCTTCCAGATTCTTTGAATGGGGATTAGCCAACAAAAAGGCTAATTACAACTTATGATGTAATCACTTACAAATAACAAGAAATTGAGTTAAACAAGACTAGAAGTAAAGGAAGAGTTGACAATTTCCATCAATTTGATGTTGGATAATGACGTAAAATTGGTCATTATCAATGTTGAGTAAGAAATCGACCACCAATACTAAAAGAAAACTCAAAAGCAAATGTTGAAATAGGAATTGCTAGAAAATCTCTTGCAATCATTTATAAGATTTGATATTTTAATTCATTAGTCTTCCACTAAATTAAAATGTCAAATTCTTCATCTAAATCTGGTAGTGTCGGTTCCCCCAAGTAAAAGTTCTAACTTATAATTTGATGGTTCATTTTTCTTTGCAATTTGTTGTTTTGCAAAATCTCTCCTCCAAGCATCTTTTCTTCCATCAACAATTTGGCCTACATTTATGTTCAGATTTTGACATGAAGAAATTGACTTCTTACCTTTCATGTACATTTCATACTTTCTTACCAAGTCCTTAAAAAGAATCTTCATCTTTTTAATTTCACAATCAGATTCATTACCATATATCAGAGGGAAAAATAACCAACAAATCAATTTTGTACCTAGGATCTAACACAATACCTATAGCCATCACTCCACTTATCACACTCAAATACTTGTTAATCTTTAAAACCATAGATGTAGTCATTTGGTGGATAATAGAATTGGGAGAGCTAAGTCATTCCATCAAAGCCAACTTAATTTCACATACCTTTGGGAATAAAATGTTGGCAATTGGATAAAAGGTACTAGAAAACAAGAGTGTCACATCATAAAATATTTCCAACTTTTGGCAAATTTCATTTGCCATTTGCCAATCATATGCGTTAGGCAAAACTTTATGTTGACTCTCTTGTTGTGATAAACGATCAAATACATCTTTGTATTGTATGACTACTTGAAGCATTAAAAATGTAGAATTCCACCTAATTCTGCAATCAATTACTAATTTTCTTCTAAATGAGCATATTCAATTGACCTACTAACAAATGTAGGGATTGACCATTCTAGGGAATATAGTTTTGGTCCTCTTGCAAAAGTAGGGTGGTTTTGGGTTATTCTAGATGAGCAATTATGATTTGGAACTTAATATGATTTGGAACATAATTATGATTAGTCAATCATGATTTCTTCCCTAGATGAATATAGGAAGCAAAACAAATTAGCTTAGTCAATTGTAGCTCAAGAAAAATGAAACAAAACATCATTCAAAATGTGAATCATTAGAGTTAAATTATATTCCAAATTCTTAAATAGTACAAGTATTTTTAAGCATCACTTTCACACTATGAAGCACTCTACGACATTGGACTAACAATAAAACTTCAAATGTTAATTAATGTCAAGATATAAGTGACAGATTCAAATATAAGGGTTAGTTACATAAAATCTGAAATAACATGTTACAAAAATTGAAATGATAATTTAAAGCAAAACCATTTCTGAAAGAATAATCTTTAATGATGCTTACTAACATCTGTTTGGCATTTTCAAGTTTAATGTCATGTTCAAGCCTGTTATGCTATGAAATACATACAATATCTTATATCAATAGAAATTATTATCTTATAAACAACATAATAATGCAACAATATTGTAAGTATTATTCTCCAACCCACATAGAATCAAATATTATCATTCATAATTTCAAAATTCCATTACATAATGCTACAAATAATATAAGCACCTTGAATCTTCTTTCATTTCTCATAGTGCCCTCAAGCTTATAGGTATATCAATCTAATTTCTATCTCTTTCTTTTAATTTAAACATGACTACTATTTTTATCCTTGCAACCAAGACCTTAAAAAACTGCTACAGAACATACATAGAGCACAATTAATTTACATCTTGTGATCCATCTTGTTTTTACCTCTAAGGTTGGTTTAATAAAAGAATTGAATTATCCGTGGAGTACAATTAATGAAAGAACATAAAAACACTGTTGCAGAACAATCGAAAAATAAGGTTTAAGGTTTTGCCCTTGCTTCTGTTCTGTCACTCAACCCTGTTTATTTTTTCTCTTGTATCCTTTCCTTCTTCTATTCTGTCACTCAACCCTATTTTACCTTGAAGCAATCATAGTATAGTTTTTCCGAACCCTAAAAAACCTATTACTAAACATGCTCTAGGTCTATGTCTACAACTACAAGCAAAGTTCTTAAATTTCTAGAAGCCATAACATAACTCACTCTCATAAATTAATATCGTTAATCATCCAAGGTAAGAAGAAATTAGGAAAAACGAAAAGAGGTAATTGGAAGAGATTTATAGTACCGTTCTTGGTCAGCAAAATGTGTATCTGACATTACAGTGTGTGTCCTCTAGTTTGTAAATCCAACACCGTTGGTGGCACAGAGCTCGTTTTAGTTATAAATCCAACATTGTTCGATGGTGGCACAAAGGGCATAACACGGGCACAACAAGGCTAGTGGATAGAGGCATAAAGAAGGAAAGAAGCAAAACGATAAAACCTCATTTAAACCTAAGGATAAAAATGTAATTTCAATATTTTAGCGGGTAGCGGGTACCCACGGGTACAGATAATGTAATACCCGAACCCGACCCGTTAACAAGCAAGTATTAAAATATCAGCTACCCGCAACTCACAGATAGTAAATACCCATGGGTACAACCTATCCGTCGCGGATTTTATCTACGGGCACGAATTTTTTTGTCATCCCTACTCCCTACAATGTGAGCTGAACCAAAAGGAAAAAGAAAAGAGCTCTCCTTAAGCAAGAAACTCGCACACGACCAATGAAAGGGAAAATTGCACCCCAAGCAAGTCCATCTGCAAGAAAGACAACATCATGAGGAAAAGTTTCTAATTGGATTCTATGTTTGTGATTCAACATCTAATATCTTTATTAGGGTTAGGTCAAAAGTAATGTAACTTTCTTTTCTTTCTTTTTTTCTTTTTAAAAAAAAAGATAATTGAAAGGAACCCTAAGACACTATTATTAAAATTTTTCTTTTTTAAGAGTAATAAAAAAATTTAATTTTAAAAAATATAAATTAAATTATTATTATTATTTTTTACGGGTAACGGGTATCCACGGGTCGGATAATATAATACTCGCACCTGACTCGTTTAAAAGTGGATATTAAAATATACGCTACCCGTTACCCGTGGGTAATAAATATTCACGGGTAGTAACTATCCGTCACTGATTTTATCCGTGGACGCAAATCTTTTTGCCATCCCTATTGACAAGTATACTTTAATCTTAAGATCATCTTAGTGATGAATTTCACATATAATGAGTAAATATTATTACATGTCTAAGTTGAGAACTTTTGTTACTAAATCAAAGTATTAAAGGTAAATATGAAACCATTAATAAAAATATAGTTATTTTAATGTAAAAAATGTTCATGATCCAAAATGATTGATTTTAGAAATTGTAAATTTAAGATTCACTAAGTGAATTTTTATGAATGTTGAATTCTTAATGGATTACTATACTTTGGTCAAAGAATGTGTTAGATTTTATACTTGGATTCTGAATTTAATTTTGATAGTTCAATATCTTTGATTTTTGCTTGGTTAACAATTTAATATGTAATATTTTTAAATTGTAAAATGAAATGGTACTTGTGCAAGTTTTATTTGATCAAATGAGAGAAAATGTATTATTGCATAAAATGTTACTAGGTGAACAAAAAGAAAGGTGAAGCCTTATTTGTGTAGATACGGTGTATTAACTTGGTAAATATGCTTTGATTTGGAAGAAATCAAAGTATATAACAAAGTGGTGATATTTTTAAAACTTTTACAAATTTAGAAGTTTCCGTTGTAAAATAATCAAAGCATATATACCACTTTTGACATAAGTTAATAATTAAGAATCAAACTTGGTAAATATGTTTTGATTTTGAAGAAATCATAGCATATGGTGATATTTTTAAAACCTTTACAAATTTATAAGTCTCAGTTTTAAAATAATCAAAACATATATCACTTTTGACATTAGTTAATAATTAAGAATCGAAGCTGAAAAGTATATCAAAATTTTAAAAAATTTAAAAAAATTTAAAAAATCCTGCTGTTTTTTGTTTTCAACAAGACATGATTTCAGTTATTTGAACAATCATTGTCGTATTTACTTTCTATGGTAGTTCCATAAATACCAAGACCTAAAGGTTGATCAAAATTTAAAAATTGTCACTTATATTTTTTCTAGAAAGAATAGATGATTTTGATTATTTGAAATATTGTTCTAAAACATTATTTCACTTTTGTTAATGTATCTTTAATAAAAAAATGTTAAATGTAGATAAAGAAAAGTAACTTAGATATTCAAACATAAAAGAAATTACAAAATAAAATAAAACTTAGAAATTAATATGATAAACTATTTTACGGATTATTTGAAACAAGCTAAAGAAGTTATCAAATCAAAATACTAAACTTCACACTTTTTCTTAAGTATGTATCAATTCACATTGTTTTTTCCATATTGTCATCCTAATAAAATATATAAAAGAAATATTTAACTTTACTAATAATATATTTTATTACTAATAATCTATTTTATATTAAGAAAATATTAATGATAAAAAAATTGATAGATTGCTACCACTTATTCTAATAACAAAGATTCATCATATGCAAAATTTATTATTAAAACATTGCATTATAAATATTTTGTACGATGTTATTTTTGTTAAAATAAGATTCTTCCTTAATAACTAGAATGAGTTTAAAATAAATTTTCTAGAAAAATAATTGATTAATTAAATTAACTTATTATAAATTATAAAAATAAAAATTTAAAAATGAGATATATAACAGAAGCTATACAAATTAATTATAAAAACACATTTTTTTCAATCTTACATATTATATATGTGTTGGAAGAAGCTTGTAGAATTATATTGGTATTGAAATTTCCACCGACTGTGTATCGTCTAGATAGTTCCCACAAACCTTATCTTCTGATTTCATGTGACATGCATTTTAAGGGTCCCTATCTCAGTACTTATGTGTCATGAATCTTCATTTTTCAAAAACAAACAACGCTTTCTAATTTTGTATGCTAACTCATATAGATGAGGACAATAATTTCCTAAACAACAAAACCTATATTCTCTAATAATATACATCAGATTATGATGCACTTTTATTCTCTTCTTTCATTTTTTTAATTACCCTTTTGGTATATGCCATGTGATTACAACAACATTATTTACCATTATTTTTCATTCATTAATTACAATATACAGAATATCCTTTAATATTTATTCAGTACTTTACCTATTCAATCGATATAATTAAAAACATTAAATTCTGTTAAATCCAACCATCATTATCAACTCAAATATTTAACAAATTTTTCTTCTTCATCTTATCGTTATTATTATATAATACTAGTATGTAAGATTTTATTACAAATAAAGTATATAGATATAGATAAATCTAATAACCTATTTTTTTCCTTTTATGTTTGATTTTTAATTAATTTAAAACTATATTGTAAACAAATAATTATATTCCATATGAAGGATATCAAATTTAAAAATATTTAATAAATAAATAATAATATTTATTTCATGCTTTAATTATTCATTAAATATAATTAAAAACATTAAATTTAACTAAATCAAAAGATCATTATATAATCAAAGTTTTATTTGGAAGAGCTTTATATTATAATTTTTTTTATAAAATATAAGAATAAGAATGAATAAACTTTATATAAAATGAAATTGAATAATAAAAGTTGAAAGTTAAAGTTTAGAGAAATATATAAAAAATATAATTAATATATAAAAATTCTTAAAAATATTATGAAGATATTAATGTCAACAACTTCATAGAAGCTTGTGGACAAACTAGTATTGTCTTTCAATTGAAAGTCTCAAATTATATCTCACATGCAAATTATTCAACATTGTAGATTGCTTGCATCTTATCAGATTGTCGTCAAATTCTGCAACAGGCAGAGTACTCACCTCCACAGTCAGAAGAAAATAAATTCAAAATAGTATTTATTCATGGCTCATCAGTTAATCATATAAAAACCATATCAAAAATTTTGAAAGTATAAATTTTTTAATATATTTTTTTTCACTTTTAGTTAATTTATTTATTTATGTGTAATTAAACTCCAAATCACAGTAACTCCAAAAGAGCAATTCTGAACTGAGGAACATAGCAGTGAAGGAAATCTGTGTATAAAAAGATAAGGGATCTTGTCTTTCGCACTGCATTTGAAGTGAATAAACAAACACAATGGATAGAAGAAGGTTTGCCTATAAAGTGCTGGTGGCTTTGTTGCCCCTTTTGCTCTGCTCCTTGAATTGTGTCAATGCTTCATCATCAGACCCAGCACAACTCCATGACCATGTGGAGCAACACAAGAGGAATCTTCTTGCTAATGGCCTTGCTAGAACTCCTCCAATGGGGTATGTCTGTGATTTGTGTTCAGAAACATAAAGTTTCTTCTTTGTGTGAGAATGAGTGCTTATTTTTTTCACTTGCACTGAGTCTCTCAGTTTCCCTGTTCATCTTGCAACACTCCTCAACCGACTGTCGGTTTATATTGTGAACAGCCCTGGCAAGAAGAACACTTTTTTTTTTTCTTGTACCTCAAATAAGTTGTTGCAACTACACTTAGCCCATTCTTGTCTGATTCCAAGTTTGTCCATAAAAAAATTTATCATACTGAGATGTTATTACTTACAACAGTTCCTTTTAGTGCAGGTGGAACAGTTGGAATCATTTTAGCTGTCAAATTAACGAAAAAATCATCAGGGAAACTGGTAGTTGGCCCTTTGTGTGTGTGCTGTGTGAATTTTGTTTCTATCTATTATCATCAGTTTATGATTATATATAGAATTATGTGTGCATCTGAGAAATTAGCTTTTGACTTTTAATTTAGTTGTTTAGAAAAGATTCACTTGGTTGAGAATTTAGCCTGATTGTGATTTTTTTACATGGGTTTACAGCTGATGCCCTTGTTTCTACTGGTCTTTCTAAGCTTGGATACACATATGTCAATATAGGTATATGGAAACATCTGTTTTTTCAAGTTTCTTCTTCTTATTAATTAATTAATATTGTGCTTCTTTACTTTGCAAAATGTCATAAGCACATGCAGTCAAACTTAATCCACAATTTTCTATTATTGCAGATGATTGTTGGGCTGAATTAAACCGGGATGCTCATGTACGGTTTTTCTGGTTTTTATATGCTCCATTGCATTTCATTTTCTTACTGCTTACCTGAAAGTTCTCACATTCAATTAATTTTTGTTTTTCGAACGTTTACATAGGCTATTGATGTCTGTTGTATTGCTATAGGGTAATCTGGTAGCAAAAAAATCAACATTTCCTTCTGGAATCAAAGCTCTTGCAGATTATGTTCACAGCAAAGGTCTTAAACTTGGAATTTATTCAGATGCTGGGTAACTTAACTAAACAACTAACCAATTTAGTCTCATGTACTTCTTTGTAACATTCTTAACTAAGCTTTAGATTGGTCAATTTTGCAGGTATTTTACTTGTAGCAAACAGATGCCTGGTTCTCTTGGTCATGAGTTTCAAGATGCCAAGACTTTTGCGTCATGGGTATTGCACATTGTGCTCGTTTCTCCTTCTTTTTCCTTGGAATAATCGCATTCAGTGCAATTAAACCAACGGTTGTTCTGGTTTATCTACAGGGTATTGATTATTTGAAGTATGATAACTGTAACAATGATGAATCAAAACCAACTGATAGGTAGTCATGTTTATTAGTGTTATATTTTAACTGATCGAAGTGAATATTACTTTTAGCATTCCACTTTTTTAGTTGTATATAGTTTTGAAAACTATGGTCTTCATATGACTAGATACCCTGTTATGACTCGGGCTTTATCAATGGCTGGTCGTCCAATCTTCTTCTCACTATGTGAATGGTAATTTTATCTGTTTTAGTAACTTATTACTCATCCAATTTATGTTCTTCACTCTAATCATAGATGGTGTGTTTGTTAGGGGAGACTTGCACCCTGCTTTATGGGGTGCTAAAGTTGGAAACAGCTGGAGAACTACCAATGACATTAATGATTCATGGGAAAGGTGAAAATTGTGCTTTGAATAAGTTAGTACAAATGGGACAAAGTTCTATAGCCATCAAACTCCTATTCTATTTTCTTTCATCTAAAACAATAGTTTCATTGTTAATCAGAGTAATAATCTCACTCAACTGGTTGAACAGTCTTTAGTTGTTTAAGCTCTCATGGAACCTGTGTTCAATTCAACTCCTATAAATACGAAAAAACTGATAATTTACCACTGTACAATCAAATCAACTGGTGCAGAGTTATTGAATTAATATGGATCTGTAGCTAATAAAAGTTACCTAACATTGTCTTTGGCAGCATGATTTCAAAGGCAGACATGAACGAAGTTTATGCTGAATATGCAAGACCTGGTGGTTGGAATGGTTAGAATCTCATTAACCTTGTGCTTTCTTGGAAGATATTTTATCCAATTGACAATCATGATATCCATTGAACATGTGAACTCAACAGATCCTGACATGCTTGAGGTGGGAAATGGAGGGATGACAAAAAATGAATATATTGTTCACTTCAGTTTATGGGCCCTTTCCAAGGTAGTACTATGACTCTTGTGTCTTCAAATACATTGATTTATGCAAAAACATGTACAAGGCCTTCTTTTGTTGCAGGCTCCTCTTCTTCTTGGCTGTGATGTTAGAAATATGACCAAAGACACTGTTGACATTGTAACAAATAAGGAAGTTATTGCAGTTAACCAAGGTGATACAAATAGTTTCTGTACTGATTTTTTTTACACAGTAATCCATAAAAAACTGTCATATGATGAATTTACAATCTTCAAAATAAGTCACAGCTACCATGATTTCTAATTGGTTGACAGTCTAAAACCGTTTTCATTGTCTAGAAACCTTTCACACTGTAGAAGTCTGTAACTTTCACACTGTAGAAGTCTGTAACTTTGTAAGTTTATATCAGACTCATTTCTTATTCATTATAGCAAGGTTTTGTTATTAATATTTATATCATATAATCGCAGATTCACTTGGTGTGCAAGGTAAGAAGGTTAGGATGGAAGGTGATATTGAGGTAAGTAGAATTTGGAACACAGCACGTGATTTTTGTATCTATTTTCATATGAACAATAAATCATCATGCATGATCTTTTATGCAGATTTGGGCAGGTCCTCTTTCAAGGTACAGGGTGGCTGTTGTCTTGCTAAATCGTGGCCCTTGGAATATTTCCATTACAGCATATTGGGATGATATTGGTATTCCATCAAAAAGTGCTGTTGAAGCAAGAGACCTTTGGGAGGTACTGTGTTTGTATGCATTCAATCTTTTGTTTTTTGTATGCATGCTTTTGTTTTCATCTCAGTTCTGTTGGTACTACTGATGCTATGAATTAGCTGCTACAATGCATGCTTTGTTTTGTATCACAACTCTGTTGATACTGATGCTGTGACTTATCTGGTACAATGCATGCAGCACAAGACACTGGTGGGACGGTTTAAGGAAAAATTGACTGCCCAAGTTGAGCCACATGCGTGTAAAATGTACGTGCTGAATCCAGTTGCTTGAGTTCTGAAACAGATTTTGGTATTGCAGCTTGTGGTGTCTGTCAATATTGTTTTTCTTACTGAGTTTCACTTCAATAAACATTTTCTTGTGCTTCTGTTCATAGAAGCTTGCTACGTTGCTTAGTGTACAAAGCTGCTCAATGGAAGCAGTCACTCAGATGATAATAAAACTGTTGACATGCAGAATCATTCCAGCATTGCCAAATTTAAACGTAATCTTAAAATGTTGTTTGATATGTTACAAGTATTTAATTCAGTTAAACTAAAAGGATTATATTTATTTACTTTAAATTTGTTAACTAAACAGGATCAAAGTATGTGATAAATTTTAATTTCATATCAAATTTTAAAGACTAAACATATATTTAATCTATTTTATTTAAAGATTAAAAATATATTTATTTTATAAGTTAATTTTATAAAATTAAATTAAATTTAAAATTCACTTTAATATAATACTAAAATCATTTAAAAGTCTATGTTATCAATGTTTGAGTTATGGTGTTTAGATTGGAGTATATAAGATCTGAAGTTCATAATCCAAATCAGTTAGACTTTCTTATTAATTTTTAGAACTGAAAAAAATTAATTTAAATGCAAATTTAAATCTAATTCATTATTTTAAATCAATTCTAACTTACTTTCAACCAAATATGGTAATATGTTATTTTCCTCAGTGAGTAAAAGAAAACTAAGTAGATTATGTCTTTTTGTTAATTAATAAAAGGCCGTTTCTGATAGGTACCCAAGAGCTGTCATGGTCATATTGCTATTGTCTCTGTCAGTAATTTGAGATTAAGGACTTCTAAATGTCTTCAACATATCTGTCATTTCCATGTTAGATACTCTTCCTAGCAACAATTATTCTGAGCAATTAATTAAGCATAAGAAAGTGACCTGAGAAGTATGAAAACGCGTTTTTGCAAGATGGAAGCTGATATCTGTCATCCAATCATCACAGCTTTTGAATTTCTGCTTTCCTGCAGAGTTGGAACACCCAAGTGGGTGGTTTACAGCCAAACAACCATGGACATTCTGTGCATTATTATAAAAAAAAATTATTAATTCAAAAACTTGATTTTAGGAAAGTATTCTTCTAATAGAATTACAGTTTTCTCTTAATAGCTCGTGTAATAAAAATCTTAGTAAAATTAGTTATAATTGCCATGAGTAGCGTTTCCATTTTAATTAAAGATCACACAAAAATTGTGTTTATAAACCGAATAGTTAATTATAATTTAGATTATTTAACGATGTTTAGAAAGCAAACTGGTCATGAATTAGATTAGATTAATTTTAGATTACATTAATTTAAATTTCTAATAGGTGAAGTCTATTATGCAATTGGGATAATTAGTTTGATTCAACTCTTAAACTTTAAAACATCTTTAAAATTTTAAATGAAAAAACACCACTTAAACCGTTGACATTGTACTTATAACAGAAACAATATACGCTAATAATTAATACAACATTTTATTTAACTTACAAATCATCCTCAATTATAGATAAAATATTTTTACCGTCCACACTAACCTATCCAAAGGCTCTTATGAGAAATTCTCAAACAAGAATCATTCTAAATCTTCAAGATCATCTTCACATAGTGTAAGCATTCAATGTATCTATGTTATGTTATATTATTGTATTAATTATTTTTTATTCAAATTTAAACATTATTATTTTTAGTTAATAAATTATAAATACCATAAATTAGTAAGAAAATTTCTCAAAAAGATCGGAAGAGGATGTTATATTAACACAAGAATTACTTAGATAAAATATAATTAAGTGAAAAATGGATAATGTATCCCAATTATTTTAAAGTTAATTTTAAAAGGAAAATATAACGCAGAAACCAACAACGAATTCAATTTTGACGTTACTAATTAAATTGAATATTTTTTTATGAATATAAATTAATAAAGTAATTTTATATATAAGAACGGATGTAATGCTTATAAAATACTGAATATTTTTTATTTAATGTTTTTGTTTTTAGATGATCGATTTGTCTTAGTACATACTACTAGTTAAATAATAAATAAAAGTTATACATATTAAGAAAATTACCGAAAGTTATCGGTTTATTAATTAATTTCAGTTTTGTTTGTGAAATGTTTTTTTTTTCTATTACAGGTAGGTGTTGTATTTAATGTAGTTTCCAGTCATTGTTGCACTTTCTCACTCCATTTCCCTCTTCCACCATTTTCTCTCTGCTCCTTCCAGCTGCAACCAACTGCCAAATACATTCCAATTCAACTCTCAAAACTCGGGATTGTCCCGCTTTGACTCACCGAGTTGCTTTTCAGCTCCTCTTCCCATGGCATAAGGTAAAATACCTTCTTTCTTAAACTTCAGTTTTCTTCAATATTCAAACCACGTTCACCCGTATTAGTGATTTTCCCTCACCTTTCATTGTCCATCCTGTTGTTCATTGAAAACCTAGTTCACCATCCCCCCTCTGCATTTTGCCGATTTTAGAAAATCTGGGTCCAAGCTGAGCTGATCATAATCCCTCACCCCACTTCCCTTTTCTGATCTGGGTTCCTAGAATATAAGATCTTCGCATCAAAGTTGTGGTCTTTCATTGTTTTAAATTCTGGTTGAGTGAATTGTAGTTCCCTGCAAGAGGTGTTGGCAGTTGTATGGTACAAAACAAAGCATTTTGAGTTTGAGTTGGGTTTGGAATTTTGTGTCGGGATGTGGAGCATGGATCGGTACTGTGTTTGTGTTCCATTGTTCGTGTGCTTGGTATTGGCTATTGAGCTTGTTGTAGCACAGGATTTTAAGCCTACAGATAATATCCTGCTGGATTGTGGAGGTCCTCCATCCAGTACTGATACCGATGACCGTGTATGGACCACTGATGTTGGTTCCAAGTTTGGTTCCTCCTCTGAAAAATCCACCACCGTATCGCAGGCGGCAACTCAAGACCCTGCCGTCCCCCAGGTGCCCTACATGACAGCACGTGTGTTCCACGCGCCGTTTACCTATGCTTTCCCGGTGGCTTCCGGTTGGAAGTTCCTCCGGCTGCACTTTTACCCGGCTTCTTACTCTAATCTCAATGCATCTGATGCCCTTTTTGCGGTGACGGCGAATTCATACACGCTTCTTAGGAACTTTAGTGTTGCTCAGACCACCCTGGCTTTGAATTATGCCTACATTTTGAAGGAATTTGCCATCCATGTAGATGGGAAGACCTTGAATGTGACTTTCACTCCTTCTACCAATGCATCCAATGCTTACGCGTTTGTCAATGGAATCGAGGTTGTGTCCATGCCTGATATTTATACTTCTACCGATGGAACTACCATGATAGTGGGTACAAATACTGCTTACACTATTGATAACAGCACTGCACTTGAGAATGTTTATAGGTTGAACGTGGGTGGGAATGATATCTCTCCCTCCCGTGATACTGGTATGTTTAGGTCATGGTCTGATGATGTTCCCTTCCTCTTTGGCGCTGCATTTGGAGTTACAGAGCCTGCTGATTCAAATGTGAAGTTTGAGTATCCTCCGGACACACCAAGTTATATTGCCCCACTTGATGTCTATACTACGGCCAGATCAATGGGCCCGAATCCGGAGATCAACACGAATTACAACTTGACTTGGATCTTCAACATTGATTCGGGGTTTTCCTATCTAGTGAGACTTCATTTTGCTGAGGTATCATCAAATATAACCAAGACTAACCAAAGAGTGTTTGATATATTCCTCAATAATCAAACAGCTACTCCCCAGGCTGATGTTATTGCCTGGGCAAAAGATTCTGGCCTTTCACATTCTAATGGGGTGCCTGTGCATAAAGATTATGTTGTCTTTATTCCCGATGCTGGAGAACCACGGCAGGACCTGTGGCTTGCATTGCATCCAAATACAACCGACAAGCCCATGTATTATGATGCTATATTGAATGGAGTGGAGATATTCAAAATTAGTGATACTGCTGGAAATCTGGCAGGGACAAATCCTATTCCTGCCCCTGTGCAAGATATAATTGACCCGTCAAAAGCTAGAGCACATAATCATGGTAAATCAAAGAATCATACAGGTATAATTGCAGGAGGTGTTGTTGGAGGTGTTGTTGCAATACTTGTTATTGGGCTATTTACTTTTTCTGCTTCGCGTCGCCATAGGCAAGGAAAGGATTCTGGTGCAAGTGAAGGGCCATCTGGCTGGCTTCCACTTTCTCTTTATGGTGGTACCTCACACTCTGCAGCTTCTGCCAAGACCAACACAACAGGAAGTTATGCTTCCTCTCTCCCATCAAACCTTTGTCGTCATTTCTCATTTGCTGAAATCAAGTCGGCCACAAACAACTTTGATGAGGCTTTGCTTCTTGGTGTTGGAGGATTCGGTAAGGTTTACAAGGGAGAAATTGATGGTGGAACAACCAAAGTTGCAATTAAACGTGGGAATCCTCTATCTGAGCAGGGGGTGCATGAGTTCCAAACTGAGATTGAAATGCTCTCTAAACTTCGTCACCGCCACCTTGTTTCTCTTATTGGATACTGTGAAGAAAACACTGAAATGATCCTCGTTTATGATCATATGGCCTATGGAACACTCAGGGAGCATTTGTACAAGACCCAGAAACCTCCACTTCCATGGAAGCAAAGGCTTGAGATATGCATTGGAGCTGCTCGGGGTTTACACTATCTGCACACTGGTGCTAAACACACAATCATCCACCGTGATGTGAAGACAACAAACATTTTACTGGACGAGAAATGGGTGGCCAAGGTTTCTGATTTTGGATTGTCAAAAACAGGTCCAACATTGGATAATACCCATGTAAGTACTGTGGTAAAGGGTAGCTTTGGGTACTTGGATCCAGAATACTTCAGGAGGCAGCAACTAACTGACAAATCTGATGTTTACTCATTTGGGGTGGTTCTCTTTGAGATATTATGTGCTCGTCCAGCTTTGAACCCAGCCCTTGCTAAGGAGCAAGTGAGTCTGGCTGAGTGGGCAGCTCATTGCTACCTGAAAGGCATTCTTGACCAAATCATTGATCCCTATCTAAAAGGCAAGATAGCTCCAGAATGCTTCAAGAAATTTGCCGAGACTGCGATGAAGTGCGTGGCTGACCAGGGTATTGAAAGGCCATCCATGGGTGATGTCTTGTGGAACCTTGAATTTGCCTTGCAGCTGCAAGAAAGCGCAGAGGAAAGTGGCAACGGCTTTGGCGACATTCACAATGAAGAGGAGCCCACGTATACAGATTCTAAAGGAAAGAAAGACTCTGATGCGATGGGGGGTTATGATGGTAATGTGACTGACTCCAGAAGCAGTGGCATTTCAATGAGCATTGGAGGTAGAAGCTTGGCTAGTGAAGACTCTGATGGGTTAACCCCAAGTGCTGTGTTCTCCCAGATCATGAATCCAAAAGGCCGTTAAGTTCGTGTAGTAACAACACTCTCACTGCATACAGAGCCAATCACTCATTCTGCTGTGCAATCGGCTTTCATCAAATTTGAATGTTACCCGTTATTCATTTTCCTAATATTTTTATTCATTTCTACGGTTGTTTCTAATTTATTATGATTATCTAAGTTGTAATTTGTGACCATGTTATGTAAAGATTGAAGAGCGAGCATGTTATAACGAGGTTGCTATATCTGAATTTTTTGAAACCCTCAGTTTCTACCCAAGATGAATAATGTCGTGCTTTTCTTAGTTGGACTGTGCTTTTCTTGGACTATTTTGTTTCTTTGTAAGATAAAAAGATTCTACAAACTCAAGATTAACTACTGGTTTATAGTAATAAATTATGATAGTACGAAAGAGTCTGTTCTATACCAAATCATGCAGGTTAAGTTACTATGCAGTGTGTTAATTTTTTATCTTAAGGGATGACTCAAAACCAAGCATGCCCATCATCATGATCAGGATCAAAGGTTTATTAATAACCACCATAATGATCAGTCTAAAAATATCACTATTATAAGAATTTTATGAATCCTACTAAACTATGAAAGGACTTTAAATATTGTAAAATTATACCTGAAACATGTTCAGCAGAGATAACGTGTGAAGGCCTTACAGAGGGAATAGCATTTTTCAACGTTTGTTTTGTTTTATTCACTTTTGTCTTAATATATCATGGGGTAGTTGTTTATACTCTGTTATAAGATCAGGTTATAAATAAGTATATAATTAAACAAGAGACATTGACCAAGGAAATGCTTAAATGTGAAGTGAAGGTGATCTCAGCTTCATGTGTGCAAGGCACATTGTTGTAAATTGCTTGGTTTGAATTGGCTGGATCTGAGTGAGAGATGTCTAAAGCTCCATTACTACGGAACAATTGAGAAACAAAACTTTTTAGGTGTGAGATGTTGATGAAACCTTGCAATAGAGCTAACCAATTGATCTATTTTCTGTCCTTAGTTTAAATCCTACAATAATATTTTTATAAGTATTTTTAGTTATTAAATAGAAAAATTAAGTACAAATTTTCTAAAGTATTAAATATTTTTTTCATTTAATACTTATTAAAAAGATTTGCAGAAATATATAACAAAAATACATCATAACATTGTTAAAATGAACAGATAAAATAAAATGGGTGAACAAATGAAATATAGGATAAACCTAAGAGTTGAAATACTTTAAGCCACATGTGTTGGATAGGTATCTTTCATTGCTGGCTAGCTTTAAGTTATTGTCCAACAAAAGTCAATTTCACATTATCAACGGCGAAAGAGAGACAAGCCATGTTAGGATGTCCATAATACTCTCTTCTCTCATATGATAAAAACAATCGATTAAATTTTTCTATTATAAATATTTGACACGAATAATGTTTTATAAATTTTGTTGAAGTAAAACTATTTTTGTAAGGGAAAATATATGATGCCCAAAATTAATCTTCTATATTTTCAAATTGGATAATCTATATCACTCACTAGTGCAGCGAAGGAAACAAACAACAATTGTTTTTTACAATATGCTTCGATTTTCGAACCAAGGCATATCTGGCAAGGTAAAAAGGTTGCAGATTTTTGACCTCGGTTACAACTAAGGTAATATTCTGAAGGATACTCTCTCGGTTCTTCAACAACCCAAGTAATAAAGAAGAGAAAAGAAAAGGGGGAAGAGGTTATTAACATGTAGATATGGCCGCGGTTTTGGCTTGAACCGCTGCCAAACCCCTATTTTTTTCTAAATTTTCGTGCACCCTATGGCATTGGTTGTGGCTGAACCTATGTCATAAGGTGACTTTCTACCTCGATTTTGGCTACAATCGAGGTCTATTCTCCTGCAATTGTTTTAATAGCAGGTCTATTTTTGTGATATCCACTATCACAAAAATAGACTTGCATATCAAACACAGTATATACAACACAAATTCAACACAATATTCAATATTTACATCACATAATGTACAAGGTCTAATAACTATAAATCAACATGTTGTAATGTATTTTAAATCTAATAACTATGAACTATTATATAATCTAACTAAATGTTTTGCAAGTGCCTTCCTCAGGAATGTAAGTGGCTTCTCAAGAAGTAGAGTAGTAGTCTTGAATCTCAGCACAAGACAATTGATATTAATTAGTGTATCTGAATTCCAAATGTTGGAGAAAATCAAAATTCATTAAATTTAAATATTACCGTTTCCTAACCTCTTGTGATATGGGCACGAATAATGTGGGTCTTCCAATACATTACATAGTATCCACACTCATATGACCCACTCTGTTTGTTACACTACAATATATCATCACAGTTGTAAATAGTTAGTGAAAATCATTAAAACAAAAAACTATAAGAAGGTATGACTTTTGCATATGTCAAACCTTGAGAACAACCCATGCAAGCTTTCTACCGTTAGCAATTGAACTCCCAACCATAGAACTATATAAAAAAAAGGTTTTAGCATTCATTTATATAACAAAGAAAGTCCAAACATTGAGGTTCTTACCAATCAACTGCTTGTCTAAGATGTTTGGGAGGAGACTTGTGCAATGAGCAGAACCACAAAGCATAACTCTCCGATATGGAAATAACAAGTAGTTGCCAATGGTGTCTGAAATTGATAATAACTTAATTGTTATATATTAAAATCACATATGGATCTTTATGAAGTTAACAAACTTCACTTACCCAGATATATAAGGAATAAAATATATTTCCTTCCCGCTTCTTAATCTGCTGGTGAGATATGTTGTGATGTCATCAAAATCATTTGCTTCGTGAATGACTTGGGGATTAATGAACCCATAGACATCATTGTACCCCAAGTTGTTACTAACACCAAACATATACTTGAAATAAAAAATTACCTTTGATATAAGTATACTTGATATATCAATTTTATATAAATAATTGCTCATAGACTTACATCATCCATAGCTGAATTAATGTAATATTCAACTCTTCTTTTCCTGATGCAAGCTCCCTAACATCTTGACTATGCAGGTATATTGGGACCTCGGAGCCTATCCCAAATACATTAACATCATATTCAACCTTCATAGGCTCATCTCCAATGATGTCACAAAGTTGTTGCAATGCACCAACAGGATCGTCCTCAGATAAACAAATCTTCTCTTGTTCATGCGTCTGTTGTCACATAGAAAAATAGGATAAGTTTTGACATCAATAACATGTAAAATTTAAAATTGACAAGTGTAAAGTAGAAGTCCATACCGGGGGGTCAGAAATCGAACCAACCAAGTGTTTAGGCCATGCAATAAAAGACTGGAATGCCTGTGCCACAGTGAAAATATCATTTGTGGGCAGAGGAACTGAGGCATCTGGTATGATAATGTCGTCTACTGAGACCTTCACCTCATCCTCTGATAGCTCCATACCATGAACAACAGTTGCTGCCTTAAACACTATTCCACAAGCTACCAGCATCGTCCTGGTACCATCTAAAACGTATAGCAGACATGGACTAGCATCGTCCATGTCATCCCCTTCATCCCCTGGGACGGCTAGTGCTGAACAACTTCCTTTCCCGCTTCTCCCTGTCAGAGTAAATGTTAGATTATAAAAATAATAAATTATTGAACATAAATGTTTATTGATTTTACCTGTGGGAGGCACAATAGGTTCTTGTACTGGAGATGGTTGTGGGCGCATCCCATAACTCTCAAATTGCTGCTGGAAATGGCACATAACTTTGTCAGTCACTTCTGTAGTGACTTCATGATGGAAGAAGAATCCAGCTGATTCTGGTGCAAGATGGAATCAACGGAACTTCTCCTAGGAACTTCTGAAATCTGAACTAGATAGGAGGATGAACATCATTTTGTTGCAGCGGAAGAAGATGAATTATGATGATTATGATCGGAGGAAGGAACCCACTCTTCAAACAGTGTTCAGTGACTGGATTGAAGGAGAGTAGATGATTCAGTGATGAAGATAAGTTTGAGGCAAAGGAGGATTGAATCAAACAGTGATGCGGTGAAGAAAACAGATGAATCGGGGATGGAGAAAATGGAATGAAGGAAGTGGTTTAGGTGCTGAAATATGATACGGAATGTGTAGAGGAATGCTAGGAATGGAAGCCTAGCTAGGGAGAGAGGCTAGAGGAAACTCTCAGGCTCTCTCTCTCGGTGACCTTCAATAAGAAGAAAGTTCTGGACAGCATCAACAGAAAACAATTCTTCATTCAAATCAAAGGTCCGGTTACAAGCAATGAAGCAAGGTATTTAAAGGAGAAACAAAGCTCCTGGTTCACGCCTACACTTAGCTACGTTAGCTATGATGCAAGGGCCAGCTGTGCAAGTGGAAAGAAAACGTGAGTGGCTACGTGGCCTATCAAACAAGAAGCTGTTGAAGAAACGTGAGTGGCAACTGGTGCATTTGTTGACGCTGGGCGCAAACCCTCATCTGCTGAGCACTAGGCTTTCTTCAACTTCAACCAAGCTGCTGGTTGGAATGTGACTCATGTGGGCTTCCAAAGCAGCTTACTATGGATCCAAGTGAAGATTCCAACATTCCTCTAAGTGAAGATTTGGCTTGCTTCTTCATTCTTGATGTTTCCTTGCTTCTTGATTTATCAAGTTTCTTGGCTAGTTGATCCATGATCTCCTAGCTTTATTAGACCCTACAAAACACATATAAACATATTAAAGAGAATCCTACTAAGACTTAGAGAAAGAAAATTAAGAAAGAGTCTTTAATAGTCCTTCTTCACTTCCCTTTCTTAGCCTTAGCTTAAGTTGATACTCCTTTGAATGGACTGCACTAAATGGGTTTCCATCATACCCTCCCTCTTGAAAAAATGATTTGTCCTCAAATTGGGAAGATATAAAGAAGCACAACTTTGGTTTGTTACTTTCCTCCTGGATCAAAAATATATCTACAATAAGCATCAAATATATCTCCAATTAGTATCAATCCAAGAAAGCATTTTTTTATGGAAGTAACTTTAGAATAAGGACTTTGTTTTATAGTTTTAAAGAAATCTGAAAGTCCTATTTCACAAGTCACTTTTCTTTTATCTTGAGTTTCTTGTATCCCTAAGGGTAACAATAACTCAAGATTTAAATTGCCATATTTTGAAGAGGGTAGTGTAATGATAATTGGTGTGGCAATTGGTCCAAAAGAGGAGTTATCATGCAGAGACTTAAAGATAATTGAAGAAGAATTAAAGGATTGGAAACCTTCCCTTTTTGGTTCCCTTTGAATTGTAGGAGTAGAATTTGCCATCAGTAGCAATTTCTCCTTTTCTCTCTTTTCTTTTTCTCTTCTCTCTTCTTCTTTTCTTCTCTCGTCTTCTTCTCTCTTCTCTTCTTCTCCCTTTCTCTTTTCTTCTTCTATCTTTTCTCTCAATTCCTCTTCTCTCCTTCTAGACTCTCTCTTTCTTCTTTTATCCAAGAGTTTCTCAAGTTTTTCTTTAAATTCAATTTCCCTTCTAGAGAAACCATCTAGACCTTTCAAAAATGTTTTTCCCTCTTGAATGAGATGTCCCATTAATTCTAGGTTTCTCTTGGCTGAAGGAGGAACAAAATTTCTTCTCATGCAAGCTCTTAGTTCATACCAATCATGAATGGAGGATTTTCTACCTTTCTTCACACTATATTGCCTATGATTCCACCACTCACTTGCATGTTCTTCTAATCTAGAAAGATATATGTTAAGAGCAAAGGATTCACTATCTCTAGCAAGAAAAAGATGTATTTTATCAATTTTTCTTTTCCCAAGCTAAATATGTTAAAGCACTAATGTCTTTACAAACAAATGGAATATCTTTCCTAGCTTGACTGTACCTTTCATCCTTCCTTCCTTCTTTTTGTTTACACTCATTTTGATTTTTCATGTATTGGGCAAACAAGTTCCTAAGCTCACTCATTTCTATTCCTCTCTTGGTGATCATGATTTCCTCATACATCTTTTTAATTTCAAAAGTGGATTCTTAGTTTGAAAAGGTTTAAGATTTTACCTAGAGACAATTCCTACGTAAGAGAGGTGAGCCAAAGGCCGCTTAAATGCCAATTCTTACCTAGCCAGAATGTCTAAGGTTACTTACTTTACCATTTTCAAAGTAAGATTCACTATTGAATTTAAAAATGGACTCAAACAATCTAAATGAAAGATAAAACACCTATACTTCTAATGGAACAAAATCTTAGAGCATGAAAATAAAACAAAAGAAATCCTAGGTGAGGCTTGTAGCTTTGGCTAACAAGACACACTCACCGTCTACTATCAAAGCAAGCAAAGAAAATTGCCAAGATTGGATAGAGCACCAAGGACCCTTCCAAGTACTTGGTCTTAATTGGCCTTTTACAATGAAAGTTGAAAGAGATCTAAAACAGGAACATTACAAATCAAATGACTCAAAGTAACTACAAAAAAAATAAAAATGTTGCTGCCACTATGCTAATTTGGTCCACTTCTGCAGAAAATGATTAACATGATCACATTGAGGCTTCTGGACAACTGTATTATGCATCTGAACAACTATATTCTGCTACTGGAAGGCACCCAAATGGAGGCTTAATGACCTGTACATTGCCTAGTTCAATGGTCATATGAAACTGCACTTTAAGCAAACGCTGTTCAACTGTTCCAAGTGCTAAAGGTTCAATCTGTTCTGCTTTCTCCTTTCAATTCAAAGAAACCTGCACTGTTACATACCATAACCAGCAAATATACTACAGCTTTCCAAAATCAAGTTTACTCAAGTGGCAAAAGACTCAGTTCATTACTGTCAATCAACTTGAAATGAGAAAATTGTTTGTTCTAATTGATCACCAATAATGAACCAATTGGTCAAGTGTGATGAAATCTGTTTTGAGCAGTTTGGATAGACTGAAATTTGCACCTTCAATTGGAAAAACCAGTTCAAAAAGGTGTTTCAAAAATATTTTTGATCATTGGCATTGCCTTTTCAAAACAAAAACTGTGTAGACATATTGAATAGCACAAATCAGACTTAAAAAATTGGACTTTTCAGCATTGGAAGCTAAAACAGGATTTTCCTCTCGGCCAAGTATTTTGGCTTCATGTGCCTCCACTCAAATCTCACTTTCTGAACTGTTTCAGGGTATTTTCACTCCACTGACAAATTTCTTTTGGATGATATACACTCAATCTCACCATCACTCAGCTGTTTGGCTTGTGTCTCAAAATTTGGCTAATGGAGTTGCCAAATTTTCACTCTTTTTCTCATTGCAGAATGGTGTTTCAGGAAGCTATTTTTCCTTACTGTGGAGGCACTTGGATCAAGAGCTATATGAGTTTCCACCCCTCAAAATGCTACCACTAGCATGAGCAATCACCCTAGCACAAAAACTGCACCAATAAGCATCTAAATAGCACCACAAATCAAATTAAAAGTGACCAAATGACCAGGATTTTAAACTGAAATAGATTTACTTTGAAGAACGAAATCAGAATTCCAAGAATGACCAATTAATGAGTTTAAAGCTTTAAAAACAGGTTGGCACGTCAAAAGGAACTTATGAATGGTTCTAGAAGTGATTAATAAAGCAAGAAAACCCAAAATGCAGGTTGAAAGACAGTTAGCACGAAACTGTTTGATAAAAACAGAAGGTGTTCGATGAAATGCCTCAAAGAAACCCAGATTTTGTGTTTTTGGGTTTTGACTAGGCCTGCACGGTTCAAAATCCCTTTTAACACTTTGCTTTGCTTCTTTTAACCATTTAATTCTATTTTAAATCACTGAACCAGGTATTGCTGCAAGCCAAATTAAAATTTGAAGATCAAATCATCAAAACAGATTCAGTTTTCAACACTGCACCAGAAAATTTTGGCTTGATTTTGGTGGTTTGAAACTCAACTTTCCACAGAAGTGGCTTAAACTCGAAATGAATCACTTCAGCAACTTTAATTAGTGATTTGAAACATGTTCAAACTCTGAAATGAGTTAAAAAGAGATTGCTACTCAGATTGACCTTGCCACTTCCTAATTTAACTCAAAATATGATGGTTTAAGAAACAACTCTGCACTTAGGCCAAGATATTACTAATTGAAATCTGCTAGCAACTTTTAAACACCATTTTAAACTTGTTCAGGCTATCAAATAGCTCAGAATTAGCAGAAATCAAAAACAGACTTTGTTATGGCCAATTTCAGTTTGATTGATTCAAAAACAGACTTTGTTATGGAATGAAGGAAGTGGTTTAGGTGCTGAAATATGATACGGAATGTGTAGAGGAATGCTAGGAATGGAAGCCTAGCGAGAGAGAGAGCCTGAGAGTTTCCTCTAGCCTCTCTCCCTAGCTAGGCTTCCATTCCTAGCATTCCTCTACACATTCTGTATCATATTTCAGCACCTAAACCACTTCCTTCATTCCATTTTCTCCATCCTCGATTCATCTGTTTTCTTCACCACATCACTGTTTGATTCAATCCTCCTTTGCCTCAAACTTATCTTCATCACTGAATCATCTACTCTCCTTCAATCCAGTCACTGAACACTGTTTGAAGAGTGGGTTCCTTCCTCCGATCATAATCATCATAATTCATCTTCTTCCGCTGCAACAAAATGATGTTCATCCTCCTATCTAGTTCAGATTTCAGAAGTTCCTAGGAGAAGTTCCGTTGATTCCATCTTGCACCAGAATCATCTGGATTCTTCTTTCATCACTTCATCATACAATTTTGTCCTAAGCTCCGTCCTAAGCTTTGCCCTAAGCTTTTTTGAGATCTCTTGTGTCAACCTTTGTTCTTGTTCTTCGATGTATGCATATGAAGTTTGATGCGAAGAACTCGCAAAATAATCTCGAATGCCTACTCCAGTACCACTAGCAGCACGCACACGTCCAGGGTGCTTAGGTTGTCCAATTACAATGGTAAAAATATCCTGGCGATCCTCTGGAGTGAATTGACCTTGGGAGCTCTGCTCAACCAAGAAGTCATGTAACATAAAAAAGCATCATTATTCTTTAAAAAGTTCAATGTAATATATATAATGAAACTATTATTCTTTTAGGAATAGTGATAACTTATAATTCTTTCAGATATTTGTCGTGCAGTCTCAGAAGAGTAGTCCCCTGATGATCTTAAACGAGCCAACTTCCACTTCTCATGCCGAGAAGGTGGAGAAGGAGGCTGGGGGCTACCATCCTCAAATGATGGTCTATCTTCTGCCTTTTGCTTGAGGATTTTCTCCTCAAGCTTCTTATATCCACCACGGGATAATAGGTGGAGGTTCTTATTTTGAGCACTTATTCCTTGTGCTTTGTTTCTTGTTGTCTGTCACATATATTGAATTAAGTAGTTCATATGATATATATTTGTTAATGAAGAATTGAATTATATCAACTATACTAACCTGTTAGTCCTTTGATGCCCGACTTTGTACAAAGAGGCGCCAAGTCTCCTCATAAAGGGCCTTATATTTTTTACATGGAGACTCATTTTTTTTGCCTCCAAATATATATCTCGAGGTTAACTTAGTCTTAAAACCCCGAAATTTCTCAACAATAGATGATAAACACTTATTTTTAAGTGTTGTGACATTTGGAATGTCAAATGTCGTCTGCAATAAACATAATAAAGTTGTATCAGTACAAAATTATCAATATAAACAAATGATATTAATTAACTTACCAATAGATCTTCCATATAATGTTTCAATCAACCTTAAACACATGTTCAAAAGATGGAGTAAGAATATTAATCCTATCACAGGCCAGTACTCCAAGATATGATATGAAGGCATCTGCATTTGGGCCAGATGCCACACCAGTGATGACATTAACATCCACAGGTGTTCTTTCACCACTATTTCTTCTTACCATCAGTTGTTTCAACCTGGTGGCTCCTCTAGTAGGTCTAAATGAGGGAGCCTCATCCCCTGATGAATGTGGGTGGTCAGCCATATATCTGTCAAAATAAATAACAACATGAAATATTAATAAAAGACTTATGTAATATCATATAATTTAACAAAACATGTAATATGGGTCATATGAAATATTAATAAAAGACTTATGTAATATTAATAAAAAACTTATACACAAATTTGAAATTCATACATAAATAAATGGATTGGTCATATGTATATCCCCTCATCATGATCTGACTGAATTGCATGTACATTGTCAAGTAAGGGTGGTCATCCAAATTTGTCGTTGTTTTCAATGAATGGTTGTCAACAATATGAATATTAATCAGATTGTCTTCGTTAACTTCAATTTGTTTTTTGCCTTGAAGAACAACATACCAATGATCAGACGCATGATCTTTGACATAAAAACCTGAGATGCTTGATGTACCATGATAAGTAGTTCGTCTCGATAATCCACTTTTCGAAAATCAACTAATGTCATACCTGATTCATCTATTTTCACACCACTCTTATTGTCAAACCACTTACATTTGAACAATGAAACAAAACTTAGTTTAATCAACCTCCCATATCTCTTCTATTATACCATAATATCTCATTGATCCAAGTACAAGATTTTGATCTTTTGATGTGGAAAATTGGAGCGACTCAACTTCTAGACTGACTCGACTATTTTGTACTGTGCTTTTATCATTCAAAGTCTTCGTATAGAATGTGCAATTATTGATTTCATAACTTGTACAACATGACATCAAACTTTAAACCATTTGCAAGCCACAACAATGTCTGAGAAGAATGTGGCTCTTTGTCAACTTCAGATTTGAACCAAGACATAAATGTTCTATTATGCTCCATCAACTGACACTTCTCTGATTGTCTTGGATTTTTATTCTTCACAATGACTTGGTGTGCTTCCAAAAAAGGGATCACCTCATCTGTGTTGTTCAATATATAAAGATGTGCTTGCAACAATTCTTTGCAGTCTTTGGTCACCACATTCACACCTCAGATGCTTTTACTTATAGAACATTTATTCAACCATGATGTGCGAGGAACTCCTATTGGATTTATTGAAGTCATGTAATTTGAACAAAACTCAATACTTTCTTCAGCAATATACCTTTCAATCATTGAACCTTTGGGACGATACAGATTTTTAACGTACCCTTTCAAAATCTTCACATAACGCTCAATATGATACATTCATCTTAAGTATACCGGTCCGCACAACTTGATTTCTCTAACCAAATGAACAAGTAAATGTACCATGCTGTCAAAAAAAGATGGAGGGAAAAATATCTCTAGTTGACACAAGATGATAGCAATCTCGCATTGAATTTCATCTAACTTTGTAGGATCGATGACTTTACAACAAATTGACGAGAAAAATGAACACAACCTGTTCATGGTCTGCCTAACATTTTTGGGCGAAATTCCATGAATAGCCACCTGTAACAATTGTTGCATTAAGACGTGACAATCGTGAGACTTCATGCCAACAAGCTTTAAGTCCTGCATCGACACTAAACTCTTCATATTTGAAGAGTATCCTTGTGGTACCTTGATACTCTTTAAACAAAGGCAAAAACTTATCTTCTCTTGTCTGGATATTGTGTAACATGCGGGGGAAAATAAGTACGTTTACCAATCTCCCTGGGTGCCAACTCTTCTCGGATCTTCATGTCAACCATATCCAAACGAGCATTCACTCCATCTTGTCTTTCCCTGAATGTTGAACAGTGTACCAATCAAGTTATCACACACATTCTTCTCTACATGCATCACATCTATGCAATGTCTAACATCTAACTTTGACCAGTATGGAAGATCAAAGAATATTGATTTCTTCTTTCAAGGGGTCGTTACAAATGACTTCTTGGAAGTTTTCCCAAATACATGATGTATTTTATTAACTTTTTCAAGGATTTGGTGATTCGTCTCTGTCTTGATATCCATTGAATGCTTTTTTTAACCTTCAATATGGATGATTACATTTTAAAAGTCTCCGATGACGCATATACATTGTCTTCCTTCCGTGTTTCAATTGTTGAGCCGTAGTGTTTTCTTCACATATAGGATATGCTTTATGACCCTTGACATTGTATCCTGAAATATTACCATAAGCTAGGAAGTCATTAATGGTGCAAAATAACATTGCACGCATCACAAAAGTTTCAGAAGCGAAGGCATCAAATATTTCAACCCACAACAACTTCAAGTCTTCAACTAATGGGCTTAGATAAACATCAATGTCATTTCCAAGCTGCTTTGGACCAGATATCATCATAGAAAACATCATGTACTTCCTCTTTATGCACAATGCAGGAGATAAGTTATAAATTATCAAAATAACTGGCCAACAATTGTCATTGGTATTTTAAATTATCAAATGGGTTCATTCCATCAGTGGCTAAACCAAGCCTAATATTTCTACATTCTTGACCAAATTGGAGGAATTGTTGATCAATATTTTTCCATTGCTTTGAATCAGCTGGATGACGAAGTAACCTGTATCTTTTTCTCTCATTTGCATGTCATCTAAGGTTTTTAACATCTTTTAGATTCGCAAACAAACGCTTAAGTCTGGACACAATTGGAAGGTATCAAACTACTTTCAAAGCAGATCCATTTTTTTTCTATCTGACCATTATCTTCACTATTGTTTTTTTGACTTGTATCATGATAACCCACATTTTGGACACTTTTTCAAAAATTCAAACTCTTTCCTATATAAAATGCAGTCGTTGGGACAAGCATGCATCCTTTTATACTCCATACCCATCGAACAAAGAATTTTCTTCGCATCATAATTATGAGTGGGTAGTGTATTTCCATCTAGCAACATTTCATTCAACAACATCAACAATTCTGTGAAACTCTTATCAGTCCATCCATTGGTTGCCTTCAAATTCATGAGCCTTAACACCGCTGACAACCGTGTGAACTTAGTTGAACCGACATACAAAGGTGTTTCCTCATCAGTCGACATCGTCTCATACACATGAGCTTTGGCAAAACTTTCTGCGCCAACATCGCGGATCATGTCCTCTAATTTGTCTTCATCCGATCGATCTACTTCCATGGAGGAATCAATAACATTTTCAATTTGGGAGACACTCAGAAAATGTATTTCTTCGTCGTGCCATATCCATGTTGTATAACATCGTAGGAAACCATCAAATATAAGATGTTCCCTAATTTGAGTTGCGTTCAACTTTCTCCTATTCAAACAATTCACACAAGGACATCTAAACTTCACTTCATCATCACTTCTACCCTCATTACGTTGTGCAAATTGTATAAATTCCTCTACTCCTCTCTCGTACTCAACACTAATGCGCGGTAAATTAATGCAATTTTGATCCATACCTAAATATTCCAAAATGTTCTAGAAAATTACAATCATAGAATCATACAATTATACATATTTAACATTAAATCAATTCAATCATACAATCAATTTAGTCATACAATCATACAATTAATAAACATTCAAATGATCAATTCAAACATTCAATCACACATCATTACATATATTCAACATACAAAAAATTAAAAATTAACAAAAAAATTAGTAAACACAATAGGAACCTGAGAGCATGAAAAAAGAGACAACAATGGAGAAGAAACGACTACTCGTGTTTTAGATCACAGTAAAATCATAATACCTACACACAAATACAACAAAATGTAAGTCTCATCAATCAAAATAATAAAAGATGCAACAAAATAATCAAAAAACGTTTCTAAACAAACCAAAAACGAAAAAAAAATATGAACAAACAATAGTGACAGCGACAACACAATAATGCTTCAAAACTGATTTTGATCAGTGCAAATGCTTCCAAAATGATCACGAAGGCCACGACGACAATAAAAATCAAGGATGATCGGTTGAAATGGAAAGAAAACGAGAGGCAAGGCACGACGGAGGAAAGCTTTGTAGAGAGTTTGAATAGTTTCACGAGGGGACAACATTTGTTCACTCACTGTAATATTATTTTAACCTAGTTAAAGTTACTACCTCGGTTGTCCATCAAACTGAGGCCTAAAGTCATTTTAAAAAAATTCAAAATGGAAGTTTTGCAATTTTCGGTCAGACATTTTGCCTCGGTCAGGCCAAATGTTTGACCCTCTAACTTCCACTATTATTGTAAAACTGCAATATGGGAATGTCAGAATTTTGCAGTGACGTACGACATTCGATTCTAAAGGGAATCGAGGCCGAATCTCCATCATACATCAGCAAAATAACTGACCATTTCAATTGCCAAGTTTCTATCATTGGTTATGGCCTCGATTCTGCAGAGAACCGAGGCCAAAAGCTTTGTACAGAGATTTCCATCAGACAACTAACTGGATTGTCAGCGTTTTGTAGGGTTTTTGGCTTCGGTTCTGCCACAACCGAGGCCTATATTGTCCCGAAAATTTCAAAATTGTCACCGCGCCATATTATGCTTCGGTTTCTGTTGAACCAAAGCATAATAGGTGCGTAATAAGTCCTTTTTTTACTAGTGACTTTCACACCAAGACTTGTCAATTTACTTTTGTTTCCAGGGTGTTTTCTTATTGGAAACAAAAAAATCTTAGAAAGTTTATAAAATCAAAATGCTAACCAAAGTCTAATTGATCATGACCAATATAGATTAATTTTTTAAAGTAAAAAACTTATTTAAAAATGAAAATTAAAAAAAAGAGTACTTAAAAAGTATTTATATATATTTAATTCAAATTCAAATACAAAGTCATGTCACAATTAAATGAAGTTAAACTAGGTAAACAACATTTCAAGTTGATCGAAACATGTCTAAGTCAAGTTGAGACAAATCAAGTCCAAATCAAAGCAAGTTATGTATGACTCAGTCGTGTCAAATTAGATTCACCATGAACGGAAATTCACTTCAAATAACTAGTATAAATTTTATAATTACTTTTTTGTTGTGTCTATGTAAGTTAGAAGTTTGAATGAATAATTATACTAAATAGAGGAATTCAAGACAAACAATATACAAAACAAATAAAAATAAGCAATAAAGGGTATGGATTGAAATGAACTAAGAATTAATTTACATAAACAATAAAGGAATATAAGTACATAAAAACTTGTGTATCAAATATAAAAGGAAAGTTTAATCATTTTGGATGTCCTTATTTGTATAAAATTGTCTCAATTAGATCATCGTATTTTTTTATATTCCAATTAGATTTTTTTTCTGTAAAATTGAGTCAAATTTCATCTTGTCATTAAATTTAGTGGATGACATTAAAATTTGTATGTCTTGGCTACACTAATTTTTAATGACGTTGCACAAAATCGTCTCATTACGTGTAATTTATAAATGAAAACGCAAAAGAGAAAGGCAGCTTCTCATCCCCTTCCTCGGTAGATCCTCTATGGCCACCTCCATGGATTTCACACTTGTGTCGTTGACACCTCCATGGCCACCTTCCTATGTTCTTGATTCTTCTTCAAATTCTTCTTTGTATACCTGATTCTTGTTATGAAAGAAAAGTATGGAATTTTCTTAAATCCCTAATTTGACCTAATTTGATAGAATCCCTAATTAAAAAGGTGCCTGAATGTTGATGGAGGTGGTGGCAGTAATGGTGATGGATGGGGCTGCCATTGACGCCCTGAATGTTAATAGGTCTACTCGCCTGAAAATGTTGCTGGAAATGTGTTATCTCGAAACAACCCTTTTAGCCAGAAGTGCCATAGTGAAAATAGCGAGGGCATACCAAGAGCTTGGGGGCTAGGTAGAAGATGCGACAGATCTGGGAGGTGGAGAAACCGTGGGTTCGGACTTAGTCTGAGGCGGTGGCGGAGAATGGTGGAGCAGTGTTCCATTCCGCCCCTATCCCTGGACGGGTTCATTTTCTCATCCTCTGCACCCTTCCCTTTGTTTCTTCTCACCCTAGGACCACTCCACCCCCTCCCACCCCTTCCTATTAGGATTCTTCATTTTCCTTTCACCGTCACTATTCCAATTTTGTAAATTTCATATCTTTTCTATTGACATTGGAATCATATATTTTGTTTCATTTAACCTTTCTCTTGTTTCATCTCTGTTAATTTTTCTATTATTTGTAGGCTTCTCTGTAGCTGAACAAAATATCTGCAGTTACTATGATTGATAAAATAATTTAATCTCTGTTTACTTGAACGGAACACCTGTTTTCACCGCCGTCAACCCTACAAACTGGAACCAACACCAAAATAATTCACTCTAATAACTGTCAAAAAAGTTATCATTTTTTATTTAGCTCATTTTTTGGTATGTTGGAGGATTCTCCCCTGAACTTTTTTCGTTTGTCAAAGGAAGTGTTTGCGGGAGTGAAATTGAGGATACATAAATCATTGCTGGCGGAGTCATGACCGACAGCGACGGTGACCGTGACGAGGTTTGAGAATTGAACTTGGGAATTTGAGTGAATCGAAAGGAGTATGAAGTTTCACTGTCACGTGCTTAACCATTGTTCAAATTTTAACGTTCATTGAATTTAACGATAAGATCAAAATTGATTTAATTTTAAAAAAAAGAATCTGATTGGAATAAAAAAAATACAATGATTTAATTGAGACAATTATCCACAAATAAAGATATCCTAAATGATTCAACCTAAAAAGAAATTAAAGAAAACTTAGACGTATGGAAAAAAAGACGAGGTCACTTGATCGAGAAGAAGACTTATTTTGATAATAAATTTGATGTAGAATTATGACTTTATTTATAAGAAATTAAGGTAAGATTTAAGAATAAAATTATCCTCGTAAATATTTTCACAACAGCGTAAGTTTATATATTTTTCAAAGTGGTTAGAAATCATAGATTAAAAATAAGACTAATTATAATATGTAAATTAGGTCAGATTTCATATTTCTAAACCGATTTGATAAAATTAAATTAAACTTAAACATACTATATTAATATAATATCAAACCGTAATGAAGAGTCTGTTAAATATTTGCATCAACTAATAATATATGAATAAAAATAAATTTTATCTAAGTTAATTTTTATATAATTAAATTAAACTTCAACATACAATTTAAATAAAAGCCAAACTATATGTTAAAATAACATCAAAACCACAACAAACTTATAAAGAAAATCAAACACAAATTAATATTATAGTTAAAGCATTAGTCATTCTCCCTTTACATAAACTCACATTATCTTAAAACCATCCCTTTTCGATTGATCCACTCTATTTTCTTCTATCGATATATTTGCTTTCTTATTGATCACTTATATTTTATTATTGCTTTAATATTAATATGTTTATACTATTTTGTAAAGTCAAAATTTTTTTTAACATGATCCTGTTTTAAAATAAGTAGGTAGTTTTCTTTGTCATCTCTAACATATCACAAAAAAAATATATAACTGATTCGTCACATCTATTTATAAGTAAATTCATTCAATATATTTATTAAAAATATATAAAAACAAATCAGATAAAATTTATATATTTTTTTTACTTTTCGAAGTTTATCTACATAACCAATCAAAATTAATTCAACCATATGTCTTAGTTTTTCTTAACTTTTAAAAAATGTGCTTAAAATTATAACATCCAATTAGATAGAAATATATAATATAGTAAGTTCACATTTTAATATAATAGAACAGTTAGAAAAAGACTATAATAAAGTATTAAAGTTACAGAAAGAAGTCCTAGTTCAAAACTTTAAACGCATTAGAGTATTTCAAAATAAACAGGAACAATTAGGTATCCTAACTAGACTAAGCGACAACGTCATCTCCTTCCAAGGCCTGATCCAGAGGCACCTCATCCACCTCTGCTCACATCCAAGTGGATGATCATTGCAAAAGAAAAGCACACACAAGCAAAACACAACACAGAAACAAGGGTGAGCTAGATATACAAAAATCATGTTATAATAATCACATACAATATGGAAATAAAGATAGATATACTAGACTATACAAACATGACTTGTTACACCTTAAACTTGACTCGTCCGGACTTAGAATGATTGTCGACCTATGGCGGGTCATGCACTCATGGTGACTTCTACTGCTTTGTAAAGCCGTTGTCAATGGGTTTCACCCTACCACACTCACGAGGTTAGTCCGTTATCACTCACCTTGGGCCATATTAGAAGCACCCAAGACTAGGACCTCTCGCTACTCCTCACCACATGGATCAATCCTCTCTACTTGATAATGAAAGACCACTAGAGCGTCAGGATAACCCCTAATACTGAGCTACCATGCAAATCATTCTAAAACACACCAAGGGCACCACCATGAATCCTCTCCTTGAAGAGCATGAAATTACGTTCAATGACATAAGGCACCACCAAGTAACCTCCCTTGAGATCTATGGAATTACGTCCATCAACCATACTTTGTTACATTCAACCACCAAACATGTCTCATACATTCACATACTTTCAATTGTAATAACATGACCACCATCATACTATGCACTCTAATCATTCCACACACTCAGTTCAACCAAAACAAGAGCAAAAGAGAACTCTGGACTCAGAGGATTCGCAGAGTGCATCCTACTCGCAAGGCGAGACAGGAGAGTCTCGCACAGCGCACCCCAATTCGCCATGTGAATTAACTCGCAACATGCACCAGACTTCCAACCTCTCGCATAGCGTACCCAAGTCGCTATGCGAGAGCCTAGACAGAGACTACCCCTCCCAAAGACTCACTATGCGCCCAAACTCACCCTTCAGATTAAAATAGTAGTTGTTCCAGACCATCACCAGTCGCATAGTGACAGGATTCGCTATGCGAATCGCCAGACAGATAGCAGCACCCTCCATTCATTCGCACAACTCACCAACTCGCACAGGGAATGACCCAGACAGTGAGCACTCTCTATAGGGACTCGCTATGCGAGACAGCTCGCATAACGACTTTGCATCATCTGCAAAACGCAAGTTCTGCAGAATTAGGCACTCACACACACCTTTTCCATTTCTAGGCCTTTTATCCAATTTTTAACACCCCTAATTCCTGTATTACACCTAATTAAACTTGTCTAGATGATTATAAACATTTCTACAGTGATTATCAAGTGTTTAAGACCCAAATTCCTTCTTAAAACACTAATTTCCTCAACTTAGGGGCTCAAATCCAATTCTACCATTTCTAACATGTTCTAGTCCAGTTTTATGTTCCTAGCAAGCCACATTGGACTTGTCTAGACTGTCCTAACCCACCTCAAACACTCTAGATCTCATATACTCAGAATCATTATCCCACTTCCTCTCAAATGACCTAAAATACCTCCAAATTGGTAAATTGTCCATCTAATTAATACTACAACAGAAATCTTATCCCCAACCACTTCCCACCTGTTCAATTCACAGTAACTAGGTTCATCCAATTCAATTCACAAGCAAGCCATTACAGTTTCATCAACTACATGTTTCAGTCCATAATCGTCAAATATACTTAAAACTAAAAATGCAATCCAAAGCAGCATACCGGTTCAACATTCAACATGCATACACATTTAAAACAAACAACTAGCTCCCCTTACCTCAGAGTTGAACTGCCCCGCTCATAAAAATGCTTCTATATAGTACCTCACACAGCGAGGACCCAACCAAACCCTACAAACCACCGAAATGGTGATAGAAACAGCTCTTAGAGCTAGAATGAAGTGAAAAATGAAAAAGATGAAAGCACAAGACACATGCAACCAGTAAAGATAGCAGGTGTTAGTTTTGAGAACGAAGAAGTGGTTGCATGCAGGGGCTTACCAGCCTAGAACCCGAAACGAATTGGTCTGTTGCGAAGCCCTCTACGTTGCAGATGTTTGGGCGCCACCTGATCAGAAATCCAGTGACTGAGTAAAGATGAATGGAAGAGAGAAGACAGAGATGTAGTAGAGAGAAGGTAGAGAAAAGAGGAACTGAGTTTTAGAGAGAGAATGAAAATAGACTAATGAACCAAGTTTGTCCAAAAATATATTTGATACTGAAATAGAAATCTGGTTCTATGAGTCTAATATATTCTAATTCACTCCTTAAATCCAAATTTTTAAGTTGTCACAAAAATCATTTATAGAATTTATTTCCTAAAACATTTTTAAAGACTCGATTTTAAAAAAAAAAACTATTTTTAATTTTGTTAAATATTATTTTATTAAAATATTGGATATTTGTCTATAAGTTGTTAATAAATGGATCTGATTTTTTTTGTAAATAAATAAGATTTTTTGTGGATAAAAATCTATTAATACAACTGTATCTAATGTATCAATTTATAAACCTCGCTTTACATCAACATTTTTTTGGAGTAATAAGAAAATAAGTGTTTGAATGAGTGCAATATCAGTATGCCTTTTCCCAACCGGTCAATATTACTGTAAAGAGTGACTTCGTTTTTCTGAATTTTTAAGAAGTCATCATATTACTTTTTAAATTAAAAAATATAAACAAATAGAAATCAATCAAATTAATCCCAAATTTATATATATAAAAGAGAAGATAGTATTAAAGATCAATTTGGAAAATTTATTCAAAAATATCTGGAAGAAAATAAAATAATAAGAAAAAAATCTCCTATTAGTTAAAATTAACTTATTTATAAATTAATTTAGTGGATCTTTATTTTTTTTTTTAATATTTATGGAAAAGGCTATCCAAACATGTTTCGAAGCTAAAAGAGAAAGGGAAAACTCATTTAATAATCTCTATTCTGAAAACTAAAGTGAGAATTCTTAAAAAATACTTGGCATTGCTAGACACTAAGTAGGTGAACAATCTCTCTCTATCTATGCATTTAGATTTTGCAAATATTTTGTAGTGCAGTGATATCATAACCAATGAGAAATGGAGGTATATGGCATGATACAAAATTGAATTTTCTCAAACAACAAAACACAACAAATTGTTACATTTGCAGAACAGCCTTATTCTAACTACAACAGCATCATCACTCTGAATTGAAGTAATTCATGTGACACACATGTTTCATATTTACATCCGAGGAAAAATACAACTACACTCACGCAAAATCAAAACATGCGAACAATGGTTGTGACTTGTGAAAGGACAAAGGGCACAAGAAGAAGAATGAGAAAACAGTCACTACTTGCATTCGGGAAGTGAATCATTGATGGCAACAATCTTCTTCTGCAGCTCTGGCTTGTTGGCTCCTACAAGTTTGTCAACTTGTTGTCCATCTTTAAGAAAGAAGAAAGTTGGTGTGGCTTTGATGTCCCATGAAGTGCTGAACTCCTGCAACATATGCAGTGAATCAACATCTTCACTTTTCTCAGAAATGGTACATGTCTACAACACTTCACACTAAATTAAAGGTATAAATCAGTACTTACAGTTAGTTCATCCACATCTACTAGCAAGAACATCATGGATGTGTATTTCTCAGATAACTCGCAGTAATATGGCGCAATCACCTTACAAGGACCACACCATGTTGCACTGAAATTCGCAATCACCTGTACAACGTGGATTTATAGTATTAATTATTTAACCAGAGCTAACAAATTATACAAATACTAACTGATTACTCAAGGAAATAGATTAAGGAAACAAAAATGGAAAATTTCTCTTCAAAAAGAAAACATCATTTATTAGAAATATTAGAGTCATTTCATACAAATTGACAGAAATCTCATATCTGGTAAGTATTATAGAATATATCAATGTATTCTAGGAAATTTGTTCAGTCTAATCTGCTATTTATTTCTTTTCAAGTGAGTTTTGTGAGATTGAGTTTTGTGAGATTGAATTAGGCTTAAATTTGAATTTCTTACCAGTAACTGAGTTATTAGTGTTAGGTGTTCATCCAAACAACACAGCAAAATAGAACCAGATCTTAAATTTTACTGTCCTACAGAGTAAAGAGGAGGGAAAACTTACAATTTTGCCATCCCTCCTAGCTTCTTCCAAATATTGGTCCCAAGCTTCTTTGGTGGTAATAAGTTTCACATTGCCAGCAGCAAACTCCACATCATGATCAGAATCACTATCCTTAGCTTGAGACTACAACCATTAGAAACATGAACCTTCTCAGTCAACTTTCTTATCAATGAACAATGTGGACTCATTACATTATGAAGTTATACAAGCATTGAGGCTGCAAAAAGTTAACATAGCTAAGACATTTCATACTTAAAAGCTCTTTATGCTTGTTCTTTCTGGCAGCCAGTAGCTGGGAGAAACAGAAAAGCTAAGGCTGACAGAAGAAATATAACTTACAGATGGAGTACAATCACATCATACTGACTTAACAATAGGGTTAGATCCGTAACTCTCATTAGTTTGTTAGATCCTGCAATAATCGTTTTTCTATTCTTGTTTCATTACTGTCCAACCTATCTGGTACCGTTTACACAGAAAGTACAAAACAATTCGCATGAACAATGGTATCCAGACACAAGGCCACTGCAAAAATCTCAGTTCAAAATTACAAAACAATAGCCTTTCATTATGCCATCCAGGTAAACACTATCAATGAGAAAACACCCTACAAACTTTGCAGGAAATTTATTTTGCTTTAAGAGACTGCTATCTGTAGAACAAAGAAATTTATCAGAGGTAACAAGTAAAAGGTCAAAGGATTTCAGCTTCAAACATTCTCACCTTATTAGCCACACAATTCCCCATTTAACTGTTTGAGAACCTCAAACTTGTGAACTTTAATGGATGGATGCCTGAAAGGAAAAAGACAACCAATGCCAGCAGATAAAACTTCTCTTAGTCCACCAAAACAATAGCCTAGTCAGAGGATGTTGATCAATAAATGTATGCAACACCCCATTAATAGACTACATCATCCTCCAAATTACACCCAGACCACACAGGTAAAAGCATAAATTAAGCAGCATAAGAAAATATGCACTCCATAATGTTCACTGAACAAAATATCAGAAATCACTTTTACATTTTCATAACCCACACACATCTACAAGACAAGAAAAGATGAAATCTGATAAGAGATAAACCAGAAGAGGCAAAAATAAGCAGGGCAAGGAAACTATTTTACTCTTCAAACATTATTATTCCATTCCCAACACTCGTCAAGTTGAAGCAGAGAGCAAGAAAACCTCCACTCCTCCACGATCACAAGAAGAGTAGTGTTTGCTTAGTAGAAACCAATTGGAAAACGAGCAGAATATAAAGGGACATCAAAAGACATTTACACTGCATAATTAGACATTGCACATGGTTTATTTCTCAAACAATTTCATTTCATCCATTCCCAGCAACGATGCCATAACAAGACCTCCCAGAAGTGCAGAGCAAAGTAAACAAACTCTCAGGTTCCAACATTTAGACTCTTTCTCGGAAAATTGCTTTTGTTAAAACCCAAAAGAACAGAAAGCAGAAATTCAGGAATCACGTCAAAACCAAAATTTCTATACCTGGAAAGTTAAAGTTGCAAGCTTTCCATAATTTTCCATACATCAAAAACAACCCCATAAAAAATAAAAGCAGAAAAGGAAATATAATTGAATGAAAAGTCACAATTACACCACCTGAAAAAGACGATATTGCTTAATAAGAGATAAGGGTCGGTTCAATGATGAGAGACAAATCGTATACCCAATTAGCAAAATCGAACTGAAACGAGTAAGAGATTGTGAGACAACCCAAAGTGCTACTGCTACACCTCGGATTCGGAGAAGATTAGGAAAGAGCTATCGCGGTTTGCGTGAAAAACAAAGATTTTGGTGTTGGTTTAAACACAGAATAGTAAGAATAATAAACAGAGTATTCAGATAGAAGCTATTTATAAATTATAAGCAAATAATTTTGGTTTAGATGCGTGATGTGATGAATCATAAAAAGCCTCCAACTTGGAAAGTGGAAAAACTTGTTTAATATATTACCATTAATCCCTTGAAGCCACCTAAGGTGAATAGAAAGTAACCACTCGGTCTTAAAAACTCCGAACCGCAGTTTCACTCACAAAAGATACTCTTTAAACGGTTGTCTCAACTGCCAGAGATTATGCTTATTTAATTAGAAATTTCAGCTTCAAATTCTCAGATTCCTTTAGCCTGATAAATATTAATATAACTGTTATCACTATTCTAATTCTCACTATTTTCATATCATTAGAATTGTTATTAAGAATTGTGTTAATATAACAAATAATCTAACATTATTTTGCTTGAAAACTTGTTCACCAAATAAGATAGATTATAAAAATCATAGTGACTTAAATAGGTGTCACACATTTAAATAATAATTTTATTTTAATAAAATATATTATTTTGAACTTTTAAGTTTAAAACAGTGTTTTTTCAAGGTTTATTACTGTCAATATTTTTCAGTGTCCTTCCTAAGAAAATCTTAAAAATAATGTAACGATACGAAACCTAAACTCAAATGAAAAATAATGAGCCTAAGCTTGAACTTTAAGACTGTATTCGTTTAAAGGTATTTCACTGTTTACATGAAATACCGAAGACGGGTTTGATACATGAATCATGTTCGCTTGGGACGATTTGGACAGAGAAAAAAGCGAAAGGACGGAGAAAAAAGCAAAGATTTGCGAGATTTGGACATTATCAATATCCCATTAATTTGAGAAGATTTGCACCGATTTACACGGAAAAGACTGCTTTGCCCTGTAATATTATCAAATTTCCAAGCACACCGTTCAGCCATGCTTGGCACAGGGATGGTTACGCTGCAAGCGCGTAACCGCAATATATATTTTTCAATTTTTTTATAATTATTTTAATAATATAATTTAAAAAGATGTACATTTTAATAAAATTAGGTATATTATATTTTCTAATTTATTAAAAATAAGTTGATTATTTAACTTTTATAATTTTTAAACATTAATTTTATAAATTATTTATAATTTTTTTTTCTTTATAAACATTTTTACAATTAAATATAATATTTTATATTACTTTTATAATTAGAGACATTTTGGTAATCTTTAATTTCTACCAATTAAACTAATTTTTAAAATCTATCACATCAATCAAATCCTACACTAATTTTCACAAACTTTACTTTCAAATCCATTCTCAATTACCCACAAATCCACTCAAAAAAACAACTAAAAAATTACCTTCAAATTCATTCAAATCATCTCCCTCAAATCTATCCAAAACAACACAGCCCAAGACTAATTCCTTTTTGTAACTCTTCAAACTTCACAAACCAATTTTGCTTTCTTCAGCTGCCAGAGTTTGAGATGAGTTAATATATTTATAATAATTGAAAAGAAAAAAGAAAATGATGGTGATAATCACCAAAAAGTACTGAAGGAACCTTTCCTCTCAATCTGATTTTGACATATCAAGTCCTCCACTGAAAGTTAATTTCTTATTAACTAATTTATGAAATTATCTAATGTAATTTATTATTTTTTTATTTTTAAGTTGTATATAAATTAATTTCAAGCAATTTTTTTCTTTTGGACGTCAAAGTTTTGCATTATTTATTGCACATTTGTACTGGTGAATTTTGAAATTATTTTAAAGATTTTATTGAGCCTTTTTGATTCGTTTCTATTTTTCTTCGGCCGGTTTTTCTGTCGAAAAGTTCATTCGCACTTAATTTTGGTACCTTTTTTTGACTAATTTAATTTGGGAGACATTTATATGTTTGTTTTTTCTGTTTTTTCATTTTAAAATATCATTTTTAATGAGTTATTTCTAAACAGAGATAAATAATTAATAACTCGCTTTATAATACTAGTTTTTATTCAAACCAACTTGTTAAAAGTTAATTAAAGAAACAGATAATGCCACCAAAATCTAAATTTTATATTTATATTAAAATTGTTAATTTAAATTTGGTGTGAAAGATAGATTAAAAAAATGTATAAAATGGTCCACGTCTAGCCAACATAATTTTTTCCTCCTACAGTTTAAATGGATTTAGTTTAGCTTATTTTTTAAAATTATAATTTTTCATACATATTTATTTAGAAAACTAAAGTGTTTATTAATTAATTTATCATCTTAAAGATAAAATTAATTAATAATATATTTACATAAATTAAAAAAATGTAAACAAAGATTTTTTAATAAAGCTAAAGTAAAAAAATACTCTAATTCATAAGTTATTTAAATTATTTTTTAAAATATCATAATTACGTCTGTTGCTATATTCCTGCAATATAATTTTAAACATTGAAGTTCTATTATGATAAAGTAAAAAAAAAAATGTCACTCTGTAGTTTCTAATGGATGATGTTAAATAAAACTTTATCATTGCCAGAAAGATCTAATCGTACCTGAGATTTTTCAAAAAGTCTTGATTAATAATTAATTACACAGAACATTAATTCGGAATATGATAATAGCTATCTAGAATATTGGATTGTTTAAATATACAACAGAATATATCAGATGTGACAGAAAAATAAGAAGAAAAAAAAAATAGTGAGAGTCTGGCATATACGTATCAATGGGTGTCACGTGGTATTATTAAAGCATATAAACGGAAAGTGCTTTTCACGTTTGTCAGAAGGAATTTAAGAAAGAAAATAAGTGCTTGGTGACTGTCACCGTTATTTTCAAACTTCAGTTTATGAAATTAAGTTAAATTGAATTTAACTAAAATCAAAGGAAAATGGTATAACTTTGAAGTTAAAAGGAATTTGAAGTACACTTTACATTTAAATAATCTTTTTTTAAGTATTAAAAGTGTTGAGATTTTCTTTAATGAAAATTGAAAACTGATTTAAAGTATTTCGTTTTAAATCCAAACATAGCCTAAATTATTGGGTAGTAAATCAGCCATCACACGTTTTCGGATCTTAAGTATCAATGTTGAACTGTACTTTAGAATTTAATTACATATTATATAATTGGAAACCCTATTCAATTGACTAATTGGAAATTATTATATAAATATCAAGTTTTTCTTAATGTAATTGTATATACACCACTCAAAATTTAAAATTAATTAAATTAAATTAACTTGACATCAGTGTTCCATGAAAATTCAAGTCCTTTAAACAATGAGTAAGATTTAAAGTAAATTTGACGGGAAAAAAAATTATCTTAAAGAAGAAATTCATGTGCTGGACTTTTGCTGACATAATGTTTTTTTTTTTATAAAAATCTATAATAAATATTTTTTAATATTGATATTTAGAATTTTATTTTTTCTTTATCTTGATTCTCATAGAAATTTGGACACATATATCTCTTTTGTTTATATTTTGTATCATTGTGTAGCATAAGAGATGAATTTTGTTTCGACTTATTGACTGATATTTGTTTTATATATAAAGAATGGTTTTTATATTGTATGTAAAATTTATAATCGGGATAAATTTAAATATAATTTTAATGAAAGGTTTTTAAGAAAATGGAAATTTCTATTGTATTTTAACTGTGGAAATTTTTTTTTATAAAATTTAACAAGACATGTATTAATTATTTATCAATTTTTTCTCGTTTATGAAGGGACTTGGTTTCTAATTAATTTTTTTGAATAAACTACATTTTTTTTCTTTCAATGAAAAATGTTTAAATGACACTTTCCTCTTTATTTAGAATGAACAAATATTTGAATAGTGATAAGTAATTAAAAAAATGTCTCCCAAAGATTTTTTTTTTCTGTTAGTTCATTTTAAACACTTTATTGTCAATTTACTAATTATAAAGTGTAGATTGGAGATTTTAATACAGAAAATTAGTTGACCAAGTTTATACATTAGTTTTGTAAAAGATTTAAAACTTCGAGAAATTTGACATAAAGGAGTATTTAATAACTATTTTTGTGTCTTGGAAATATTAATTAATTTGATAACTATTTCTTTAAAAGGCTAATATAATAGAGACTCAATGTAAATGTTTACTCTCATTTTTTAAAAGGAATGTAAATGTTAACTCTTATAAATATACAAAAGTAAGTTAATACATTTGAATGTTTTAAAGTTAAATAAAAGATTACTAACAAGTTATCTCTATATTACAAATACAAGTCTTCATTCTTAAACAGAAATATTGTTAGAGTTGTTATTTTCATTATGCACAGTGACTTCATTCATATTAAGAATTAGTTTTTCATTTATAAATTATTTTTAAAACTTATCTCCTTAATATATATTTTTAATTTTAGATATTCACACGGTATCAAACTAATTATAATTTTTCAGAGAAACGAATTTCCAAATTAGTAGAATCTCTATGTATACATGAATTATGATTTATCATATTAACAAATAATGAAAATGACTTTTATAGTTTATCCATTAATTTTAAAAGTTTATTTCTTCCGTTTATTTTTATTATTAACTAACATAATAAAACATTTATTATAATTTCGGATATAGAGGTAAGGTTAACAATCTAAATTTTGGTGAGTCGTCTAGAGTTTGAAAGTTGTCTCAAAATTGAGTGCTAAATTGAACCGATCTTTTAGATAGTTTGTCCAAATCATTTAGAGGGTACTTGCAAAGGACACTTTGATGTTCAAGCCAGTTCGATATTTGATAGCTTAGCTATTAAAGATACAGTAAATGTAGATCACCTATCTTCTTATCTCAAACCTGTATTGATAGGTTTTGGAGTGAGTTTTTTTATTAACATCAGCCTAATTAGGGCTTAGTTGTGGATAATCATTTCTTACCTCTGATTTAGTCAACATTAAGGTTAATTATCCAGAGTTTTAACGATCGATTTACTTTCCTAATTGTTCATTCCAAAGGTGGTTCGCTCATGGGTTGTTGTAAAGGCTGACCATTCGGTCCATGACTGAGTGAGTGGTCATACGGTACATAGGTCCCTCAAGCCCGAGTTTAAAATGACTAGGAAGGGTTTTAAGTTGGCTAGATGACTGTCACTATTCGTGCGGCCTAAGGGTGGTTAAAATCTTTCAGCCCCTCAAATTGTTTGGTGTATTGGTTGAATATCTTTTAAGGTATTTAAAAATATAATTATTGGGAAGAGACACGTGGCACTTTGAATTATGTGCCTAACAAAATATGAAGGGTTGGATGCTTGGAGTCGTTAGATCTAACTTGATATAACGGTTGAGGATGGCTGGCAATTGAGCCTTTCGAAGATATAAATAGGAGTGGGCCTCACCTGTCACTTTCACCTTTACTCTCGTACTCTATTTTGTAGATCGATTGTTCATCAACTTTCAAGTAATAATGTCAGAGGAGTCTTTGGGAAGGGGTGGTTGATGGTACGCAAACAATGATTCATCCTCATTAGTGTCATTGTATGGGCATTGTAGATAAGAATAAAGTTGTGCCCACCTACGATACTGAGGTCAATGTTGGGTTAGAAATCAATGCTTCCAATGAAGGGGATGAGGCTGCTTAATCTCTTTCGATAATTTCGAGTTATGGTTGAACGTCTTGGGAGGTTAATGAGTATATAACTTGCTTATGTATGGGACATCAATTGAGGTGGTGGGCCAAGCGAACTTACTTTGTAGAGTCCCAAAAAAGCGCCAAGATGTTCAACTTGGTCGTTTATAAGGGAAACTAACATGTATTTCATGAGAAGGAAAGTAGTTGTACGAACTGTTTCTTCATGTATGCCTATCTCTTCAACGATTTGCTCGTTTATCTCCCCTTTGACAAATTTCAAATGGGTATATGGTCGGAGATTAACGTGACACCTACTCAGCTGCACCCGAATGGTTAGGTTGGGTACAAACATTTAATCTTAACATAGGGGTCTTTGCCTTGTATTTTTTTTTATGCTTTGTTGATTAAGCCTTTTTTTATGTTTTATTGATTGGCCATTGGGCTTTTTTGCTTACAATCATACAAAAATTTTAATGAAATACTCCTTCGTTCACTCGTTTCTCATATTCTTATATGATGTTTACCACTTAACTTAGCTTCAATGATTGTTTGATATATTTCACGAGTTTTTTAAAGCATATCGGGTAAACCTTCGAGCTTAGTAAAAATAATTTGCAAAGATGAACAATTTCTCAATCCCTTCACTATCCTTCTTAATAATACTTTCATTTAAGTCACCTCATCATTTATTGAACCGAACAACATTATGTTGCAGTTGAACAACTTTATCCATTGAGGGGTTCTTCTAAGTGAATTTTTTCTTCTTTGGATCGAGTGGTGGGGGTTCACAAATGAACTTATCCTTCATCAACTCAATGGTGTGGTATGGGTTCACGGATAAACTCGGCCTTGACCGACTTAGTGGTGCGACAGGGGTTTACGGTGAACATGGCTTTGATCGACTTAATGGTGCAACAGGGGTTCACAAATGAACTCGACCTTGACCAATTAGATGTTTGGTAGGGGTACACAGATGAACACAACCTTAACTGACTTAATGGTGCGACACAGGTTCAGGGATGAATTCGGCCTTGACCGACTTAGGGTGCGGTAGAGGTTCGAAATGAACATGACCTTGATTGACTTAAAGGTGTGGCAAGGGTTCATGGATGGACTAAACCTAAACCGACCAGTTTGTTTATCGGATCGAATGACAAGGGTTCACAAACGAACTTGTCCTTTACTAGCTCGACGTGTGTTCGTCAGGACCTCACAGGTGAGCTTGTCCGTTACCAATTTTTTAATATTTGACTCAGACCACACTTGCACGTGTTTCGCTAAAAAGACTTTATTGCATTCATGGTGATGAACATTACGTGGGATATGTACAATTTTAAACAAAAATAAAACTTTAAGTGGGAAGCGTTCCAAATGTTGGGCAACGACCTTCCCACTTGAATGCTTCAGGCGGTAAGCCGTGTTTTTCAAGTCTTCCACAATTTTGAATGGTCCCTCCCAATTGGGTATGAGCTTTCTATGTGTCAACTTCTTGTGCATTTCACAAGTCTTCCTCTAGATTAAGTCTCCTTCTTTGAAGCTCATTGGCGAAAACTTGGTGTTGTATCTTCATGCAATCACCCTTTTGTAGGCCTTTGTCCTCACGACTGCCACTTCCCTTTGTTCTTACAGAGTGTCTAACTTCACCCTAAGTTGCACATCGTTGAGGTCCATGTCTTGGACTTGTCTTATGAGTGAAGGTTCACCAACCTCCACTGGTAGCATGACATAAATACCATATATGAGGTTGAAGGGTTTCTCCGTAACGGTTTTGTGCGGTGAGCAGCGATAAGCCCAAAAGAATTTAGGTAACTCGTTCACCCATGCTCCTTTCACCTCCCCTAAGTTGCTTTAGCTCGACCATTATGATTTTGTTAACCGCCTCAACTTGGCCATTCATTTGGGAATACTCGACTAAGTTGGTGACATGTTTAATGCTTAAGTCCTTGTAGAACTATGCGAGCTTCTTATCAATAAATTGATGGTCATTGTTTGTTTTGACCGTGTGGGAGAGTCTGAAGCAGCATATGACCTTCCACACAAACTTATGTACTTGTTGAGCAATGATGGTTGCCAAAAATTATGCCTCTATCTACTTGGTGAAGTAGTCAATGGCGACCAACAACAAATTATTTTGTGCTCAACTAGCCAAGAATGAACCCACAATGTTCATCCCTCATTAAGCGAACGATCGAGGAAATGATATGTTGGCGACACTTTATTGTTGTTGTCATGCTTCTGACAACTCTTGTATTTATGAACCAAGACTTTAGAATCCTCCTTCATGGTCGACCAGTAGTACCTTACTTACAAGACCCTAGCCCTAAAGATCGGGGAAATGATTTGTTGGCGGCGATGTGAAGGTCACACACTCCATTATGTAGCTTGTTCCACACGTAATGGGTTTCCTCCTTGAGAAGACTTCAATAGCAAGTGGAGAATCCTCTTTTGTACAAATCTTCCCACATGAAGATGAAACAAGCAATCCTCCTAACATCAATTATGCTGATGGCTTTACCTTCATCTTGCTTCCTCATCTACTCAGATGTCCTCTCACTAGTCTTGTTATTCAACCACGGATGTGGACATGCACTCCATCGTCAACTTTGTCAACACTTACCTTATAACTGTTGATAATTGTCAATTTTCCTTATTACTCGTAATCTTGGACAATGTGTATGCCCGGGCATTCTCTGCTCGAGGAATGTGCTTGATGTCCACGACTTCAAAGCCCTTAATCAACTCCATAACTTTATGAAAGCATTACAAAAGTTGGTCATCCTTGATTTGGAACGTTCTATTGATATGGTCAACTACCAGTTGAGAATTTGTCTCATAGTCAATTTGTCGTGCTTCCACGTTTTTAGCCAATGTGAAACATGAAACTAAGGCCTCATACTCGGTCTATTTATTAGAGACTTTAAATTTGAACGTTAATGAGTGCTCAATAACTATATCATTTGACCCTTTTAGTACGAAGTCAACTCTTCCGCCCTTTTTGTCAAACAATTCATCCACGTACAGTTTCCATGTTAGACTCGGACAGTCATCTTGCCTTGGGAGCTCAGCAATAAACTCCATAAGGTGTTGTCCTCGTACTAAGTCGTGCAATGAGGCCAAACTCTGAAAGCTTCAGACATCAGTTCAACATTCGTCCAGCCAGGTCAGGCTTTATCAAAATGTTCGTGATAGGATGGTCGGTGCGAACGACCATCTGATGACTCTGGAAATACGATCTTAGTCAACGGGTTGTTGTGAGTAGTGCTAGCACCACTTTCTCAATCTAGTGATAACGCATATCTGGATCCTGTAAAAACCCTACTAACAAAATAGATTAGTTTGTGCTTGGGGGCCTCTTGGATCAGGGTTGCACTTATCGCTTCATCCAAGACGACCAGGTAGAGCTACAACTCGTTTCTTATGACTGGTCGTGCCATGACGAGCAGACTGGCTGATAAAGTCTTTATTTTTGCAAATTCAACCTCACATTGCTCGTCCCATTTTGTGGGAGAGCTCTTCTTCATTGTCTTCAAGACGAGCTTTATTCCCTTAACAAACTTAGGGATGAACGAGAAGAGAGATGTCAAACGACTTACCAGTCGCTGCACACTTTTCTAGATTTGTCTCGATGCCCTACGCGATGAGCATGAAACCTAAAAACTTTCTCGCTCCAATGTTGAACGTGCATTTGGAGAGATTCAGTCATATGTTGTAGAGTTTGATATGATCAAAGACCTCCTCCAGATCTTTGATGTGTTCCTCAAATGATTGAGACCTCACCACCATATCATCCACGTAGATGTCCATGCCCTGCCTATTTAGTGATGGAAGATTTCTTCCATCAGTCACTAGTATGTGGCCCTAACATTATTTAGGTCGAACGACATAACCTCGTAGTAATAGTTTGCTCCCTCGGTTATGAAGGGTGTATTGTCTTTGTTTGGATGGTACATTGGTATATGGTTATACCTAGAGTACACATCTAGAAAACTGAGGATATTATGACCTAACGCGTCATCCATCAATCTGTCAATGGGGAGAGAATAAGCATCCTTCACGCAAACCTTGTTTAGGTTAGTGAAGTCAATACACATTCTCCATTGACTGCTCAATTTTTTGACCATGATCATGTTCGTCAGTCATGTGGTGTATGTAACCTTCCAATTGAAGTCTGCTTCTTGAAGGTTCTTCACTTCGATCTCCACGACCTTTTTCTTCTCCATATGGCAAGGGTTGTGGAATTCATGAACCACGTGATGATAAGAGTTGTAAAAAAGTCCACAAACAAAATAAAATTCATATCAATTAAATTGTCTAATAATATTTAATACACTATTTATACATGAAACTATATATTAAATCCAAATATTACATTAACCGAAACATTTTCCGTATTATGATCTTCTTAGTTTAACCCACACGCTTTTCCAAAATTTGGCAGGGAAAAGAGCTAGTGATTTGTTGCCACATGCATCCTCGACCTTCAAACGTCGAATCCAAATATAAATGAGAACCTATACACACATAAGTAGTATACACAATATAAAGGGGTGTTTACATTGAACAGATTGATTTTAAGAGAAATCATAAAAGTATACACGCAATCCCTGCCACACTATTACAAACTATTTGCTTTCGCAAAAGTACCAATGTTTTGTTTACTGCCAGAGTAGAACTGCAACTTATTGTCCTTTTTAATATGTATTTTACCTCTCATTCTCACATATGCAAACATTCAAATAATATTCCTTGTTCTTAATCAATGGGTTCTGTGATTGAAGAGTTCGAAACTTGTTCTTGAACTATCAGAGCATCTTTTTGAAATCAACCATTTAATGACTTTAATAATTTATAAATGCTTCCCTTTTACCATGACCATCTCAGCAAGATAATGAAAGGTTAAGATGTACCACCGTTAATGTTGCCGAATGAAAAAAAATAATTATCAGATAGAGCTCTTTGGAAAAGCAGAAAACAACTTTTAAAAAAATATTACGCATAATCATATATTTTTTAAAAAAGAGAGAAAAACTTGGTCTTAACAGAAAATTGGTACAATTAGTTAAGTGGGTAAAATACCGTGATGGACTTCCGCAAAGATACACCCACTATTTTTGTACTTGAAGCTGTTGAAACCTTGGAAAGGCACATAAGATATCCAAAATCAAATAATGAAGCAAACATTAGAGGAAATAATATACTATCAAGCAATTTGAGAGAATACTGCACTAATGTCTGCTTGACAAAAACCAAAATCACAAGATCAAATTCTATTACGCGTGAAGCATTATCACAGAATAAACATTTTATCTCATGCGTTCAAGCCAAAAATTAAAAGTAGACCATTGCTTGAGATTCATGTTAGCAACTAATTGCATTCTTTGAGAAAGCAATTTGCAAATATTAATGCTAACCAAACTCCTTCTTCAGATTCTTCTTGTGTTCCAAAGTCAGGTAAAAGCATTGGTCATGAATTGGATGGACAACCTAACCAACATAGAAATAAATGAGCCAAAGCTAAAAACAAGGATAAGAAGAAATTTAGACTAACAAAATATAACATCACCTCTTCAACTCCAGAGCAATAAGTATGCCTAAATTCTTTAGAGTGCTTTCTTAGATATGCTTCTAACCTTTTAGTATCCTCTCTCCGAAAGATATCCCAAAGAGCCACCACCTGATTCTTTAGAAACAACACTCTTATATTCTTCTCCGTTGTCTTTGCAAAGTCCTTCATTCAGGCATTCATCGACCCCCTTTCTCGAGCACGTCCCTCTTTCTCATCTTGGACAATGTGTGCTTTTTTCAGTTTTAGAATAAATCAAGCCGAGAGGTAGAACATCCGACTGAGTGAAAAGCGAACACCCACGAGCATGGTCTAGTACCCGAAGGGCCTTTTTAACAAACCTCAACGTTAGAAACTCCTAGCTAGGGCTTGGGGGACTTGTGTATCGTACACCCATACGGGCAAGTGGGAGACTGGTTGGCCATAGAATAAGGCGCCTAAGCAACCCCAACTCCCATGCAACCTTAAGCGCAACCTCTAATCAAATTTACTAGCATGTCTCACTTATTAGATATTCAGCCATGATTATAGCTATGTTAATCATAAGCCCATCCTAAAATCTATAAATACAAGTGTAAAGTTAGGAGGTAAGTGATTACATTTATTACGAATTTAAGATTTTATTGTGATCCCCGATCAGTTAGATTACTGAGTTGAGCGTTGAAATGTCTTTGACAAGTATTTATCTATACTGTTTAGAGTACCAGCATTATGGACATAGAAGAATTGGATTAAGTATACTCAAAATAACCTAAGTAGATCAGGAAAAAAGTGTAAAGGAGGGTTTGACCATAATTCTCGATCCCATATCCGAAACAATATTCAAATATATTAGCATAAAAATAATAAATTAATTAAAATGTAAAAGTTATGTGAGCAATGGTATTTAGTTAATGTATAGTAAGAAACATGTTACCAATGAGGAGCATTGGTGTCTTGAAGTTAATGATTTTGATTATGCTACAAAGTGAAGAATATGAAGACCCTTGCAGTATTAAGTTTAAAAGCATTTCTGGATAACTAAAGTCAGTCAAGATCGAGCGGTAAGGACCGAATGGTAGAAGGCATGACCAAGACCAAGCAGACAGGACACAAGCTGTAATACCCCAAAAAATTTAAAGGGTATTACTGGTAGTAAAGACTAAATTAATTTAATATCTGATATAAACAATCAAACTTTATTTCAATTCTTCCAAAGTACAATTCCAAACTTACAAACTTTAAACAATATAGTCTTCATCACTTAACATAAATTCGAAATTAAACTTATAAGTCTTACACAACATTTTTTTTTTCCAATATAAATTTATTCTTTTTATAAAAAGCCCTGAAAGTTTTCCCCCGCATCTCTCTCATCATCTCTAAGCTTTTTCAACCGCATCTGCAACATTATCTGCTCACATATAACAAGAGTTATATGATCATAGCACAAACAAATAAGGGTAAGCCAACCATATCATACAATCATTAGACTTACTTATAATATAAATGTTTCAATCATGTATTTCTACAATTTATAAATACCATTATCCCGATGTCATTATTTAAAATCTTTCTCATTTTCATAAACCTTACAAGTATACCATGCTTACTCACGAAGCCCCATGGACAGACCGCTCTCTACCTGCTTCCTTAAGCCTTACATGTATACTATGTCTTACTTTCTGAAGCCTTATAGTCAGACCTCTCTCTGTCTGCTTCTATAAAACTTACGAATCATATGTTTAAGTCAAAGCCTTGTGGTCAAACCACTTTCTGCATGTTTTCATAAACCTCGGGTGTTATTTTGCTCATATCAAACTCTCATGGTATAAACCGAACATACTACTCCCAGTAGTAAACATCATTTCATAAGTAATGATTTCTTATATCCACTCCAACATTTCATAAAATCAACAATTCATACCCTCTTATCCACTTAACTCAATCATGTTCATTCTTTAACCATAACTTAACAATAACCCATTTTGGTGTCAATAAATTAAACATATTGTCAGATATCATACTTCATATTATAAACTCAGTTTTTTTTTTCATAACGGGTATAACTCAACATATTTTCACCAATCAAAGGTCATGGATAAGCCAAAATACATCAACATATCTTAGGAACTGCATATTAAAGTTTGGGCTCAATACAACGATAAATAAAAAAAAAAATATATATATATATATATATATATATATATATATATATATATATATATATATATATATATATATATATATATATATATATATATATATATATATATATGAAGTTTTTACCATGATAACTTAAGAACAAAATATAGTGTTCATCATACTTTTCAAACCTTCGAAATTTATTTCTCAACACATAGACATCTAATTACAAATCTGAACGGTAAAATTATAGTAATATATCTTAGGAATTATATATCAATTTTTCAGGTTGATCCAACAGTCAAATAGAATAGAATCTATATTTTACCGAGATAACTCAGGGACAGAATTTTAACTGGTTTTCGGTTATACTCAAAATGCGGAACAAATTCCTCGAAGCACAGGCATCTAATTACAAATCTGAACGGTCAAGATGACTTAATATGTCTTATGAACCACATACTACAATTTGGACTCAATCTAACGGTAAATAATATAAATATGAAGTTTTTACCATGATAACTTAAGAACAAAAATATAGTGTTCATCAGATTTCTCAATATTCCAAAATTAATTTCTCAAAATATAGAGTTTCAATTAGAAATCCGAACGGCCAAATCGTATTAATATATCTTAGGGATCATATATTAAATTTTCAGGTTGATCTAACTGTCAAATAGGTCAGGATCTATATTTTACTGAGATGACTCAGTAACATAACTGCAGGGGTAATTAATTTACTCAAACATGCAGAACTTATTTCTCCAAGTACAGACTCTTAATTAATGATCCGAACGGTCAAAGTGAAGAAATAGGTCTTAGGATTCATATATTAAAATTTTAGCTAAATCCAACGGTAAAAACAATTAAAAGAAATATTTTACCATAGTAACTCAAAAATAAGAAAATTTATAATCAAGAAAACTAACATTTCACAAGTGAATAGATAACTACCATTACCAAAATTTTAACATGTTCATAACTCATATTCATGATCATAATATGTATAAATATCATACGTAAGAAAGGATTAGCTCCCCTACCATCAAATAATCTTAATATAAAAATTCAGGGGAAAAGAAGTTGAATCTGGCAGAGCCGGTTAGACAACTTCTCATCCTTCCAGAAATATAATATAAATAAATAAGAAATAAAGGTCTGGGGAAATAAGAGGTTGAATCTGGCAGAGCCGGTTAGACAACTTCTAATCCTTGCAAAAAAATACAATATAAAGTGATAAGAAACAATAAAGGTTTGGGGAAACAAGAAATTGAATCTGGCAGAGCCGGTTAGACAACTTCTCGTCCTTCCAAAAATACAATATAAAGAGATAAGAAACAATAAAGGTCTGGGGAAACAAGAAGTTGAATCTGGCAGAGCTGGTTAGACAACTTCTCGTCCTTCCAAAATTGCAAAAGGAATAACTAAATGTTCTAAGTAATAATAACTTACAATTAGCATAACATAATCAATATCACGTTTTACAACCATCAAACTTGGGTCTCATCACAGAAACATGTTCTCATTCAAAATTCAAGATCATCCAGAAACAAAATACTCATATTCAAGATTAGGATTAGATAAAAACAAAGTATTGTATACTCAAGATTCAAGAGTTGCTTCCCTAACCTCTATTATAGACTTAATCTCCTCGTTCCCTGAAAACTTCCAAAATATCCCCTTTACAACTAGAAATTCTTCCAACTCTCTTCTCTCAAAATTTTTCTAAGTTTTTGGTGTAAATTTTCAGCCTCCCCCCTTTGGCTATTTATAACAAAAAAATTTACTATTCATTTTTACTATTCATTTTTCTATTCATTTTACTATTACAAAAATAATTTTTTATTCACAATTTGATGAATTTTGATCTCTTATGACTCAAGACAACGTGGAATACTTATCCCTTCCAATTTTATTTTTTTTTTTACTATTCACTTTTTACTATTCACATTTTACTATTCACTTTATTTTTTTTTTTAGTATCTGGATTACAAATATTTTCAAGGGTCTCACACAAGCAGTCATGACCGAGAACTTAGGACCCAGCGGTAAAGTTATGACCAAGACCGAGCAGTGGAGGGCATGACTGAGACCACGTAAGACATGCTGAGACCGAACAGTTCGGACCAAGCAATGAAAGGCAGTGAAGAATCAAGTCGAACGCTGGAAAGATGTAAGGAACCAAGTCGAACGGAAAAAGGTGATAAGGACTCGAGCTGAACACAGTTAAAGACCAAACAACGTAAAGAAGTCGAAAGCCGAATAAGACAGATAAACACAACACATGTACAAGACCGAATGGTGGATAGCGGTAAGAAAGAAGAAGAAAGAAGTCGAACGACAAAAGGCTGTGAGGGCTCAAACTGAACGGTGGAAGAATGTGAAGAACTTGAGACGAGCAGTTGAAGAGTTAAATATCTTAATTGTTCCAAGTCTCGTATATAATCGATTATAACTTACAAGAATCGATTATCACTGCCAGTTGTAATATGTTAGACCAGTAGGCTATATACACTTTCTTCCTAACCCTTCCAAAAAAACTTTGCGAATTTGAGAATACAGTGAAATCTGAGGAAGTTCTCAAGTGCTAGTTCTTGCTCCTGTCAAGTCTTGTGAATAAGAGAAGCTCGCGCTTTGTGTGTCAAAGGTCGGAGCGGTTCTCTTCAAGTTGGCAGAGTTGTTGCTTCCGGTTCGTTTGTCGAAGGAAGCTCTTCCGGTTTGTTTGTCGAAGGAAGGTTCTTGCTGCATTCTTTCGTTCGTTTGTCGAATGAAAGGTGTTCTTATTTCTTAATCTTTATTTGAAATACTTGTAATCTGTACAAACAATATTTTAGTGAAAAGGTTGATCACTAATTATAGTGATTAACGACTGGACGTAGAATCTTCTAATTCAAACCAGGATAAAAATCAGTTGTGTGATTTTTTCTACTCCCAATACTCTTTATACTTTCAGCTCATCAACTGTTTGATAATAAGTTTATAAGAAAATTAAAGGAACCATTTTTTAAATTGACCGAACAAGCTCTTTGATTTTAACAATCTGTATCGTATTCTGTGTTAATATTTTCGCTGCTCAAAATCGGTAGTGATTGTTTCATCAATTGGTATCAGAGCTTGCTTTGATATTCTTTCAAATTTTTCCAAAATGGTCGGTCATCAAAATCAACTATATGCCGAGGTTGCTTCCATCAACAGACCACCACTTTTTACTCGTGATAACTATGCCTTCTGGAAAGTCTGAATGAAAATTTTTATGGGGTCTGTCGACAACAGCATCTGGGAAGCTGTACTAAATGGTCCTTATATTCTAAAAAGTATTGTTGATGGTGTAGAAGTAGAAGAGCCCAATTTGATATTAAGGCTCGTAATATTATTTCATCTGTTGTTGTACTTGACGAGTTCTATAGAATTTTTATTTGTAAGGCAACACAGGAAATGTGGGAAGTCCTCAAAGTCACACATGAGGGTACTGATGATATGAAACGCGCAAGGAAGAACACATTCATCCAAGAGTATGAGATGTTCAAGATGCAGCCTAGTGAAACTATTTCAGATGTCCAAAAGCGCTTCACTCATATTATAAACTATTTGACAAGGTTGGGTAAGACTTTTGATACTGATGAATTAAATGTAAAAATTCTGAAATCATTGGACAGGTCTTGGCAACTAAAGGTGACTACCATCTTAGAATCTCAAAATCTCTCTCAAATGTCAAAGGCAATATTGTTTGGAAAGCTTCGTGAGCACGAGCTTGAGTTGAATAGATTGACAGCGGAAGAGGATCAAGGAAGGAGGAAGACTCTTGCCTTCAAATCTAAAATATATAAGGGAAAAAGTTCAAGAAGAACCGAGGATGATGACTCTGAAGATGAGGAAAACATGAGCCTCATGATAAAGAAATTTGCAAAATTCATGAGAGCAAAAGGGAAGGATAAATACCATGGAGAAAGAAAAGAAACTGAAGGATCTCCATCAAGCATCAAGTGCTATGGATGTGGAGAAAGAGGACATGTAAAGACTGACTGTCCTAAAAATAAAAGAAGTGAAGAAAAGAAGGAAAGAAAAGTTTCCAAGAAGAAGAAGGCTTACATAACTTAGGAAGAAAATGCTTCTAGTTCTTCAAGCTCAAGTGAATAAGATAAAGAAGCAAACTTAAGTTTAATGGCTGAGTCTGAGGATGTAGGAAGTCAAGTAAGTGATTCTAGTTTTGAGTCAAGTGATGATTTTGATTTACAAAAGGCTTTTCTTGAATTGTTAAATGAATATGAGAAATTAGATGTTACTCATAAAAATTTGAAAAATGAGTTTAAGGATTTGCAAATTAAATATGAGAAAGCTTTAGATGAAAAATAATTTTGAAAAGTAAAATTTGCAACTTAGAAACAAAAGTATCTGATTTTAATGAAAATAAGAATCTTGTTGAATGTTTATCTTGTAAAAGTCATATGTTTGATATTGACATACTTGAAAACTTACTTGCAAATGACACTAAGGCTATCTCACATGTTCAAAATAATTTTAGAAAAAGTAACTGATGGCAACTCCTTTAAGGATTTCCCATCCAAAGAAGTATCAACTTACACTAAGACTAAGAAAGGAAAGTGAATAAAGACTTTCAACAAAAATACTTTCCTTATCTAAGTCTTAGATAGATATACTTTGCTAAATAACATTTGTATTGTTTTGTTAGGTCACCAATAAAGGTGGGAACCCATGCATATACATCTTAGAAGGTTTGCCAAGCAAAGGAGAGAAAAGGAAGCAAGTAGGAGTGCATGTTGCAGCCAGTCGTGAAGCACATTTTTCACATTTTCCATGAGAAACACATCCAGCCGTGTAGCTTCTTCAGTTGCGCACGTTTTCAACATTTTCCACATGGAACACACGACCAACCTTGAAGCAGCTCCGACACATGTCACTTAGCTCATGCATGTTTTGAATATGTATCTTTACTTGCACGTTGGAGAGCTTCTCATCATCTATAAAAGAGAGCTTCAATCCTTTGTAAACTTCAACTTGAATTGATATAGTGTTATGTTGTTGAAATGCATTCAGCCACTACTTCTTCGAGTTCAAAGACTTAGAGCTGCTTTAGCTTGTTCTTCCTCTAGCTCCCTTCCCCACTGGAAGGCTATCTGAGTTAGAAACTTTCCACAAACACATCCAAACACTGCAAACCATTTTCACAAACACCTTGCATGCGCTAGTCATCTACAACCAAATCTTCATTCCGCTGCAACTTCTGCATCAAGGAGCCGTTCGAATCTTGAAGATTGGAGCCACTTCTGTCATTTGGCATCAAGAGCTAGCACGTCCACGCTTTTCTTCAAGAGATAAGTCTCTCTATTGTGCAAATTTTTGTTTCTGTCATGTGTTGTTCTTCTATCACCACTGTTTGAATTTTTGTTTTCTTGCTTATTTCGTGTTTGTGCTTGATGTGATTATACTTCAAATGTTTCTTAGTGTTTAGTGATCATTTTAAACGGTGAAAATCATTTGTTTCAGTTCATTCCAGCTTTTAAATTTCATTTCCAGTTTTGTCAAGTCATTTGCCATGAGTGCAGCTATTACATTTTTTACCATTAAGGTACCATTTATCATTTAAGCTTTTCTCTAAGATACCAAACATTGAATAAGAACTTCATCTTTGGACGAAGTGAAGGGTTTAGCTCATGGTATCGTCTAGTTTGTTATAAACGTTTTTTGAGATATTGCCTTTTCAGAGAAATTATTTTAGCAAGTTCTCTCTTCTACATGTTTTTGGATTTTTATTTGAGGTTTTTAAAGGGTTTAACCAAAGACATTGTCTCGACACCTTTTCATTTCTTGAGAGTTCAACTGATTACCATTGGGTATAGTATAGCTTACGCGTTTAATATAACTCTCATAGACATTTTCACTTAGGAGTCATTTAGCATTACATATGGATGTTTTAAATTATATGTTTTACGTTTCATATATCCCTAAGTGTTTTCCTAAGGTTTTCCTATGTTGCTAGATGATTAGGGATTTTGAACCTAACACTTATGTTTCTGCATATCTTATTCTTCTAATTATAACATTTCAAATTCTTATTTCATTTAATGTTATTTGATTAAACTTCAAAACGTGAGAGCGTTTTAGACATATAAGTCTTAGAGATGATTTTTTCTTAACATAGCATACCCTCACCCTACACAATCTGGACGAAAAGGGTTGCCCTTGCTATGGTGGTACTAATCTCCTGACCTGTTCTATTTCGTCCTTCGACCTGATTGTTCTCCTTAGAGGGTGTGGGAATAACACCGAGTGTTGGGCCGACTGGTCTTGTTGACTAGCAGCATGATCGTCTCTCAGGGCGTTTATTTTAGCCTCATGTCTTCTTTGCATCTCCTTCATCTACCTCTGTATCTCCCTTAAAAATCCATAAGGTCCTGCTGATTGCCCATGTCTCTCATGGTTACCATTGAACTTTTTCGTTCGTCTTCGAGCCCCACAGTTTGAATGTAGGGTTGAGAACTACTCTTTCATACTTTTTGTTAGTCTGTTAATGTTTTCTTATATCTCCGTTAGAGTAGTTCTTAGTCTTTCTCATTCAGTCTTCAAATCGAGCGGGTGGATACTTCTTAAAGACAATATGACGCTCAAGTCAGTCAAACTTGTTCAATCGGTTATAACAGTAGAATCTTAAATTCGCAATAAAAGCAATTATCTACGTTCTTACCTTATCTCTGTATTTATAGGTTTCAGAGTGAACTTTTTAGGATTTGGTCTAACAGTTCAAAGGCTAATAAGTGTATTTTATCATTGTTTTACTTGTATGTTGGATTTATGATGGTCATAAATCCAATATTTTATAATTTTATTTTATGAACTTTAACGTCCAATATTTATTTATATACTAGTGCAAAATATATTTTTTATAGCGACTTTTTATACCTATTGAAATCCATCAGATATAAAAATAATACAGTAATAATATTGTAAATGAGATAACTTTTTTTACACCGATTATACTCATAATAGGTATAAAAAAGTAAAATAAATGTTTTTACACCGATTCAACTTATAACAAGTAAATAAATAATTTAAAGAAATTTTTCTATACCTAATAAATACTAAAACCGGTACAAAAATAACTTAAACAAATTTTTCTATACCTAATAAATGCTAAAACCGGTATTGAAGTTTGGATAAAAAAATTACACTTCAATTTTTGTCTGGAATACTTTCTTTAATCTGATATGCGATTTCTTTCTTTTTCTCGTACCCTCGTACGTTTTCCTTCGTTGTCCTTCATTTCGGTTGCCATTGCGGCCACCTCCTCAACTGGCTCTGCGTCCGCAACATCGCTCGCGTCCCCGCATCTGCAACATCGCTCTTCTCTTACCTAAGCCAAGTAGCGGTGACGGTGAATTCGAAAACCAAGAAGAAAGAACTCTCGTCTTGGTGCAGCACCGGATCCATGGGAAGGCCGACAGAGATGGTGACATTCTTAGTCCGGTTCTGTATCGCGACAAACTCGCAAGGACGTTCAACTCGCGTGGATTTGTGAAGTTTGGCAACCTCGCGAAGATTTCGAGGCCGAACAGGAATAAGAAGGAAGAAGAGGAAGGAGGGGATGGAAGTGGAAGACAGTAGTAGGCACGTGGGGCAGAACAGTTTTGCCGTGGTTGAGGTTTTTGAGGAGGAAGAAGAAGATAGTGTTGGTATGAGGAAGTTGCTTGGAGAAGAATTTGTCAGTAGCAAGTGGAGGGGCTCAACGAGGTTGCTGCTTCTGTTGTTTCAGTAATCACTCTTTCTATTTTATGAGTTTTCACCTTTTGCATATACGCCTTTAATTTTTTATTCTTATTTTCTTGTCTTTAAAGTATTATGAAAATGTTTATCTAGACAGGTTCTAGGCATGGTCAAAGAGCAATCATTTTACTTGATAGTGAACAACCTTGTCTAACTTAGTAAGGAGGGATTTCTTTTTAATTTATTGTCGCAAACCCTTCTATGGGACTGGGAGGTTTCTTTTCCTGTGGTTGGTCAAATTGGATTATAAATAGTAATAAAGGGGGTATTCAACCCACAAATATGCAATACATAGTGAAGTTATGGTGTGCCATAATCTGAAATCATATTGGTTTAACTATCATGAGCTTTTGTTTGACATTCTTTTTAGTTTATCCGACTTTACTCAGGCCATCTTGGCCTTCGTGTAAGTTTCGGGTTATTTTGGTAATATTTGCAAAAACTTATGTTACCAAACTATATTTAGTTTAGAATTTTCATTAGATACTGATACTGTTATATTGGCCTGATGTTGGATATCTCCTCATTTTTCATTAGATACTGATACTATTATGGGTTGACTGGTGAGACATGTTCATTTTTAGCCGATATCAAAATTTTCAATTCTTTTAACCCAACCCGACTCAAACATATTATGAGTCTGGTTGGTTTGCGAGTTGCGAGTTTTAATCCTGGTTGGTTGGCTTGGGAAGAATTCAAGAACAAGACTTATTGCAACTCATAACTGGGCAACAATTCAAAAAGAGATTGTGTGAATTGTTTAGTGTAGACGGAGGAAAAGGAAAGATCATTTACAGTAAGATTTGCATATAATATTAATAAGTAATCTAAGTGGGGAAGATACTACTTTATTTAAATCCTTTTGGAGTATGAAAGATATCTCAAAAGCACAAATTATAGGATGGAGGGCGTTGTTGGAAAAGTCGCCAACTAAGAAAAAGCTAGCATATAGAGGTTTTCAAGGAAGTATTGTTTGTGACTTGTGCATCGAGAATGAGGAAAGTACCATTTGTTCTTTATATGCAAAATAATTCAAACTCTCTAGGATATTAATGACAAAAATACTTGTGTCCGGGTATCTGCAGATAAATTTTGCGACTAAAAGTTGCTATACGGGTATAATTTTTTAATAGTGTTTATAGACTAGTCCGTTGTGGGTATCATATTACCCAGTGTTGCCAAAACGGATTGGAACCCGTGAGCCAACCCAGTCCACCACGAGTTTGGGTCGGGTTAGGTTGAAGAAAATTTTGAAATTTCGATACGAACCAATTTTGAGTTCAGCTCATTAAAAACTCGGATCACCCGGATTGAAATAATGGTGAGCTTGCCTCACCAACCCACCTAATTTTTCTAATAAGTATTTTTTGTTGGTTTAGTCATTTTACAAAATATTCAAGCAAAGACTCGCATGAAATTATTTTTGTATGAAATAATTAGACAACATGAAAAATTCACAAATCTATACTTAATAACTTACTTTTTATGCAAACATAAATTTGAATCGCTTTGAAGCTACTAAAAACTTTGTTGACAAGATTTTGTGATATTTTTATGTGAATGAAATCTTATGTTTGATTGATAAAAAAAATATAATTTAAGACACTCCCCATTTATTTAGATTTGCACTAAAAATATTTTAATTGAAAAAAAAACTTAAAATTAAGTAAGTTAGTGAGTCAATCCGTTTAACCTACTAATCTGTGGTGGACCAAGGTCGGTTCAAATTTCTTGGCTTGCTAATAAGTGATTTGGACTAGGATGGCTCACTAAGTAGTCAACCTATGGTAGGTCGAGTTGGGTTGGGTGGTCCTTTTTAACAGCATTAATACTACCCATACCTACAAGATCAATTACCTGTAAAAAAATTAAAATTTAAACTTACTTATATTTTATTAAGTTAAAGTGTTAGAAAAGATTGACTTTGTTCCTCAACACCAAGAGGGGGTGAAGTGGTGTTCTATAAAAACTTGCACTTTTCAAATCTTTTTCGCAAATAATAATGTTCTTGAAATCTTTCTTGTGCAGTATGCAAATGTGTGCAATGAAACAATATGTGTAAATGTAATTGGTATGAAAAATGTAAAGAGATTAAGGAGAGAAAATCAAACACAGTTTTTATACTGGTTCGGCCTCAATGCCTACATCCATTCACCCTCCCAATCAACCTTAGATTGAAGAGTAATTCACTTTAATGATCAGAGTATTACAGCCAAGGTTTTACAGAGCCACTCTTAATGTAAACACCTCACAAACTCTCAATCAAATATAGAACAACAAAACCTGCCAACACAGAACCTCTCGTCCCTATTGCAACAACCCTTTGAGAATCTCATCTCAAAGTCAAGAGTCTCACACTCTTCTTCGTGACGATCACGTCCAGGGAAACAACAAATCAAAGATTGCAAATATTCTCTCCTAATTAAACACGATGCACCTTCAGTTGTGCAGAAAATGATCAGTCAATGTAGTCTAGTAAATTGCTCTTCAAGAATGCTTCAAGAAAAAGGGTTGTGGAATTCATGAACCACGTTGTGGCAAACTATGTATCGAAAACCGAGTGGATGATCGCAATGTTATCTATAGAGTTGGGTGGCAATGAGTTGAACCACGTCAAAGCTTCTCCTTTGAGGGAAAGGGAGAAAGCTCTACACCACATCGAGTCACTTGCAATATAGAAGACCATTTGATTCACAAACATCCTCAGGTGCTCGTCCGGATCAGTTGATCCATCGTATTTGTTAAAGGTTGGGGAATCAGGGGCATGTTAGCCTCCATGATGGTTGATGTGAAAGGCAACAAACCGACTGTGTCGACTATGTTCACATACGGGTTCCTCCTATTGGCACTTGTGTTGCCCTTGTGACTGTCCTACACAGGTTGAACCTGGTTAAAATAGGTTAATGTAGTTAGGTTGGGGCATAAGGCATCGACTATCAAGCGCTTTGCTCTTGGCATATGTTATATTCTTAGCCTTGAGAGTCGTCAGTTCCCTTTCACATCTTTGTTGCCTCTCTTGCATTTGTAATTGTATGCTCTTTATTATCTCCAGTTGGCTTGGTTGGTTATTTGATTCTTTTAGCATAATGTTGTTTGTCATGTCTCTTGTGCTCACCAAAAGGTTGGTAATTATTAAATACTCAGCCCCACGGTGATGCTAAATGTTTCAAGTGTAGGGGTTAAGGTCAAGGATCTAAGTTCTGATGTGTTGTCTAAAGTCCGAAAGTGGTTTGGGAGTTGAGTGCTAGATTGAACTAATTATCCAAGTCGCTTGTCCAAATTTATATGCAGAAGACACTCTAATGCCAAAACTAGTTCGACATTTGATAGCTCAACTATTAAAGATACAATAAATACAAATAATTTACCTCTTTACCTCAAACCTATATTTATAAATTTTAGAAATTTTAGAGTGAATTTTTTATTAACACTAGTCTAGTTACAATCCAACAATGGATAATCATAATTTACTTTTGAATTAGTTAGCATTAAGGTTAATTGTCCTCACATAATTTGATTTACTTTCTTGATCATCCAATCCAAAGATGACTCGTTCATGAATCATTGCAAAGAGTGACCATCCGGTCCAATAACAAAGCATCATCATTCTCATTATTTTTTAAAATGTATAGTTTTTTTCTAGCTTTGCATTTTTTATATTGCATGAAAATTAAGCTAATAAAGAAATAAGATGATAACAAAATATACTAATGTTACTGCATAAAGCTGTTCCACTTATAAAATCATAACACAACAAAATCCTGAAAGTGGTTAAACTAGATTTAACATATTACTAATAATCATCTTGAATAATATAAAAGTAGGCATTCATATATACAAATTTAAGCTCACTATACACTTTCGTGTCTGTTTGATTAAATAAATTTTTAAAAAGAAAGGTAGTTTCGGCAGCTGGATACTAATTATATGTATGAAAGAGAAAACAATTTGTATGATTAAGATTTTAGAGTGAAGAGAAAGAAATTTAGGATACATTAAATTTTGGCAAGCTGGAGTGAGTCCCACAAAAGAATCACAAACTACTATTTTTTGCTGTGTGGACTGTGATAATTGAGGTACAAAACAGACAGTTGTGTTGTGCAGAGCTAAATAACAAAAGCACCAATTTTCTGTCAAACCAAACACACCTTAATAACCACGCAAACCAAATCTCAAAATACAATCATCGCTCACATGGGGAATAAATCCAATGCTCTTTTTCTTACTATTACTTTTAATAATAGTGGTGATGGCCATGTAATATGTGTAAACTATTATAAATTAGACACTCATTCATCATTTCATTTGAGAAGTGTGCAAAATATATATCACAAGCACTGAGAGTAAGATATAAAAGTAAAAAAGTTAAAAAAAAGATACTGCGAATTCAAGTAATTTAAAATACCATATATAGATATATAAATCGGTCCTACCCTCCTCAAGTACACAACTACTCCTGGTTTAATAAATTATTACATTAAAGAAGCACTTTACAGGAAGTACAACCATTTTTTAAGGATTTTCTAAGTCTTATGCTAATGCTTCTTTATAAAACGTATTCTGAACACTGTTCAACGTTTTCTGGCTTAATCTTAGGCTACATTTACACACTACCACCACAACCTAAGCTTTCTACAGTCCTTCTATGTAGTGCCTATTGGAGACTGTCTAATATTTGCAGATAGTGCCATCTAATTAATCTTATTTTGAAGAAAAAAAATCGATGACTTTCAAAAACATCTTTACTTGAAAACGCTGTGCAGAACATAAAGAGAAACTTGTGCCACATATCACTATTTCTACATTACTCGATAGAGAAAGTTACAACACAACCACGACACAAATAACATCCTGTTCGTGCGTTTGCATCATGATAAAACATCACAGTGGTTGAACATAGTTATTTTTTTTTTATCAAATTAAGACACCGCCCTTCCCTATCCCTCATAACAGAAACCCAATCTCACCCCGGAAAACAGGAAGAGAAAAGCAAACCCACAAAAGTATTCATAGATGCCAGCCATTCTTCAATATACAATATTTAAACACAAATCAGCCCATGGCATACTTCTGGGTCCAGCTGCGAGCAGTGGCCTCATACTTGGCCCGGTCAGTTTTGTACATATGAGCAATTTCCGGAACAAGTGGGTCATCAGGATTTGGATCAGTCAGCAATGAGCATATAGAAAGCAGTACCTGAGGTGTGACAAGCAAAACATAATAATTACAAAACCCATCATTCCTTAGATTCCTCTCAACATCAGTAATGATTATATAAGATTCCTACTAATCAATTACACAAAAAAGCGTCCCTTGTTGATAGGGTTAAAATTTGGATTTGGATTGGCAGGATTTTGATCCCTGCCAATGCTATCCTCCCCCCTTCCCCAGGCAATACCAAGGAGCTATTTCGGGGTCTCGATGGGGACCCTCCATTGGGCCCACTCAAAATAGAACTTTAAAGACAGAACAACGTTGATAGAACAAGACTATAAACTCACCACGCTACAGTGGCCATATTTCATCAGACAGAATTCATGATAAAATTAAAAACAGAACCACTCCCTAATCATGTTGTCAGGATGCAAAATAACCAGCCACAACTAAAAATCAATCTACCCATGGACTGTACAAAATTACAATTACAACTAGTTGAATGGGAGATTCTCAACTGCTGATTATGATGATTATGAATTAGAATACAACTAAAACAGTGGAGAAAACAACAGAGAAGAATTTTTCAAGGAGTAAATTAAGAGAAACCTCTCCTTCAATGCTTGTTAGAAAACTATGAATAGTTCAAAAGCCCCTCTTTATCAACCTATAAACCACTAATCAGTCCTTGGCCCTCTAGTCTTTCTTTTTTTGCCAGAAACTACCCATGGCAGTGACTCTATGACATCCTATGAACAGTGGCTGTGGTGGTGGATTAAGACTAGTAAACCCGCAGAGTAAAGCTCATCACAGACTTGAAGTCAAGCTAATTTAAAATGGACAATTCAAGGAATGAAGGATTGAATAAAAATAGAGTGAAACATATTAAAAAATACACAGTGGACACCAGTGTTCACAGAGAAAGGGTGTAGAAAGAGAGGTATGGTAAAGAGGTTACCAGTTATATACATGAAGAGAGGTGAAACATTAACACGAGTATACATTATATGAAAATGTGAAACAATTAGTTACATAAGTTCACAGTACTTGAATTCGGATCCATATAATGGTAAAATAAAGTATATTACATACAAAATAAAAGACATAAATACACTAATAACTAAAAAAAGTAATTCAAGGAACCTTTTAACATTAACATAGAGAAACATATGAAAAATATATCCATATATATAAGCATTTGAAAGTACAGTAATTAATAGAGTGATATATAAGCCTAAAAACAAACAAAGATGAAGTGTGTGTGTGTGTGTGTGTGAATGTGTGTGCATACATATAATTAGCAATTTAACATACAAAAAATATGAATAAATACATATAGACAAACACACACACGCACATATATGAGCATTTTGAAGTATAATAGCTAATAGAGAGGCATATAAGCTTCAAAACAAAGATATAACATTCGCAATAGTAACCAACCACTTAGATTTTTGGGAGATAGGATCAGCAGCACACACAGTCAGGAAACAGCAAGGGCCCAAAAAAGTGTAAGAGGAAAGAAAAGAAATTGTAAATGCAAAAGAAACTGTAGAACAAGAAAAAGGGAAAAAAGAGTGAGCGAGGACGTAGAAACATGAAAAACAGCAAATGGGCCACACTGGATCTCAATGAGGTTAAAGCTATTGGTTACACACAACTCAACCCAGTTTTGGAGAAAAACCAGTTTCACCAGAAATGTGTTTCTGTATCAGATCACGATTCTTGTAATTCAGAATGCACAAATACGAGACATGCTAAATGACTCAGTAGGCAGCACTGAGAATTGTATCATATGAATCGTACCACAAGTTGTACAGTACAGATAACTATGACCTAGTCAACAACAGTGTTTGATTATCATGCCCTGTCTGAGTAAAGATTTTACACTATCTTTTAATGAGAAGTCATACACGAGTAGTTTAAAAGTCAAATAAAAGTTACCAAGCACACCATAGCCATACATGACAATCAGTAATTAGATGACAACATAAAAAACTGTAACAATGTTGATCCAATTTAACTTGAGAGTAGTTTAATTAACAATTTCAATTTCAATAAATACAAAAAAAAAGTCAGAGCCCAACGCAGAAAAGGGGACTTTTTTTACTAAAGTAATTAAAACAAAGAAGTAAATTGTAGTGACTCTGTACAAAACTGCAAATATTATTCAGTAGTTTCATTTTGGTAACTTTCCCTCAAAACTCGATTTGAGCCATGCAATTAAAATATCCATATACCCACGTATTTTTTAAACTAAAGGGAAAAATACTGAACCTTGGAGATAGTGAGTGCGGGACTCCACTGCTCTTTCAGGATATCAAGACAAATGCTACCATTACTATTGATATTCGGGTGAAAGACCTTGGTCCTAAATGCAACCTGGCTAAGCCAAAATGTCAGAAATTTAGAACACTTAAAAAACAAAGCCCCTAAATCCACAAGCAGACTTCACACATTACCTTAGGGGGCTTGAAAGGATAATCCGGAGGAAAATGGATAGTGACTAGGAATACACCTCCAGCATAAGGACTATCAGCAGGACCCATAATTGTTGCTTGCCAATGGAACATGTCCTCAGCTACTGGACCTGAAAAATAAACACTTGCATTTGCAAATACTACAAAAAAACTTCCAACTCAAAAACATAACATAGTTTTAGAAAACAGTCTTCAACTGCAATTTTTGTTGCAACATCAATTAGTGCCCGATTTCCTGCAATGAGAAGGAACACTACCACAGCCTTAATTTAAAACCGATGCATGTTTTTTCCTGCAACATACACATAATTTATACTACTCTTTATTTACCTAATTTTACTTTACTCTACCATGGTCAGTGACAGTCCACGCGTTCAAGGCTTTCAAAAAGCAGCAGAAACAACAATTTTTTAGTTTTACATGATTTTTTTTTCATTTAACCCCTGAACAAACACAAACCCAGAAAAAAAACGATTTTTTTACAGCACAGTTAGAGGAGACAAAAATATCGTGGTGGGGTGTGAAATGAAGAAGAAAAAGAGATACCAGCGCTGCAAGAAGTTGGTGGGTCTTTCTGCAAGTCCTTGAGCTCCTTGAGGATGCGCTTGGAAGCCATGGGTGAGACGATACACGTTCAGATCTGAAAGAGAAAGAGGGATCAGAAAGAAACCCTAGAAATGTGAGTAAAAAAATAAAGAGAGAAATAGATAGAGAAAAGAGAGAGACATGGTGTTGGTGTGATGCTGAGGTGGTTGGATGATCAGGAATGAGGGACAGATCGAAATGGAAGAGGAAGACACGCAGCGTCAATCCCTCGGCTTCCCAATCCCAAACCCTCTCTCTCTTTCTGAAACCCTTCTCTCTCACACGCCAATACTCACAAAATGCCCCTTTTTAGATGGATATATACTCACACCAAATGACATCTATGTCCATTTCCTTTTTCTTTATTGCACCCTTTGTCCCCATATTTTCAACATAGCCCTTTTAATGAATACTAATTACGTAGAAAAATCCAGAATTATGATAATGTTTCTTTGAAACATATATTATAGGGTTTCATTCAAAACTAGCACCAACATCATAGACTAGCAATGCTGACTTTTATAGTGAGATGTTTTGACATGGAAAAGTTACATTCCCAGTTCAAGAATATGTAAGAATGGAAAGAAATTAAAATACGTTGCTCAATATTTACATATTAAAGAAAGAATAATAAACATTGGTTTTGAAATACCAAATTATATTGGTTTTATATATTTTTTTTTAAGTTAAAAATATTTGTCTCATTTATTATACACAATTTTCTATTCATGACAAAAAAAAGTAAAGCTTTTTTTCTAATATGATCAATAATTGTGAAAATATATATTTTTACACTCAGTGATACTAAATTGTTAATAATTTATAAATATGACATAAAAAACAAAATATTAACTCAGAAAACTCCTTTGATCAACAAATAAGAAAAGTTGCTCCTTATGAATATTTTCATGCAAATCGCTATAAAAGAATGCATGGTTGATAACTCCCTGTTTTTGCACTTTTATTTGTGTTTAAAAGTCTTTCTTATTGTCTTTTAGTCTTTAATTGTCTACAATTAGCATAGTTTTAGGTTTTTTTCCTTTAATTCTTTAATTTTTTATATTTGTAAATAATTAGGAAATTAAATTTTTTTAGACAATCTTATAATAAAAAATCTTTCTTTTTAATTGATAAATAGTTTTCTCTTTCTTTAATTATGGACTATTTTTTTCTGCATATTTGGGCCTTAATCAATTGGACTAAAATGTTTTTTTTTTCATATTGGGCTAGTTATTTGGAATTGGGTTTGCTGCTATGATTGGGCCCATTCAGATTTACACCATATTGGGCAGGTGCACTAGGCTGGACCTTTAAAATGATTGGTATGTTGTTCTGCACTTCTGCGTTCGAATTGGGCCTGCTATTTTGCACATCTTGAACTGCTGGAATTGGGTTGCATTGATGGGCCTATGGATTGGTGAAGTTGTGCATTTTGTAAAAGCTTGGCAAAAGATGTTTTTCAAGGGTTGCTCGAATACGTGCCTCATTTGGAGAAAAAAAAGATAGAGTTCCCCTCAAGCTAGGGCTTTACACGAGAAGAAAGGAGAAGATGAAGTGAGCTCGAGTCACTTACCCAATGCATGTGTGGAGGAGATTGAATTAGTGAAGAGGTTGAATATGATCAAAGGGCTAAGATGTGTGGATCATGAGCAAAGTGAACAAAGACTGTCTGATGGGAAGCAAAGCGGGAAGCGACATAGGTTATATTTTTCTTTCCTTTTTGTTTTTCTCTGGTTCGGACTCTATAAAAGGGTATGTAAATAACTTTTAGAGGTTGTAACGTGGAGGGTGATAGACTCCACGAGAAAGATGAGAGACAATCTGAGTTCGCTAGGTTTTAGGGTTTTACGTGTTTTTCGTAGTGTAGATTCCGGATTCTTTGGCTTTTGATTGAGGCTCATGGTGGTGACAATCCGTGGTAGTCTTGATTGCTATTTTCTTAGTGACTTTTCCTTGTAATTTATAGTTTCATTTTAATGAATTTTAATTATGTTGTACTGATTTTGTTTTGTTTCAATTCTAATTCTATTTTGAAATTGATGCAATTTTCATGCTTTCTATTGAATTCACAAATGAAATGTTATTCCTGTAGATAAGTGAATTCACAAACAAAGAAACCTCCTTTGTTCACCTTCAATTTCCTCTTTCTTCAACCTCAATCATACAACCTACACAAAAAACCCTAAAATCCCAAATCAGAAAACCCCTAATCTGTAAAAACTCAAATCGCAACATCACTCCACAATATTCATTTTCTACACCTCGAGACAGCCTTATCCTTCATTGTGAGAAGCACCTACAAATAAGGGTCATCCCACCTCCCCTCGAACCACCACCTTGTGAGGAATGCGAAAATCCTTTGTCCCATGTCTTCTAACAACAAGAACAACTTTGTGAAGAAGTCATTCATAACCCTTACCCTTTGCTTTTAATTTCTGAAAGAAAAATTTTCCTAACTTTAGGGTCGAACTTGCACGAACCCTAACCTTTTACTTTTAACCAATTACTTTAATTTTAAAATTTCCACACACATTGCCAAGTCATTTCAACTTAGGGTGCCACGTAATGAATAAATGTACAAGTTATTCAGTTTTCGCCAAGGGGGCAACTCTATCGCTAGTTTTTAACGTCGCAAGCAAAAAGGACTAACGTAAATCGTTTTTACAAAGAGTAGTAATAGGGTGACACGCCTACGTGTCACTTACACTCATTTGACACAGTCCAGGTTAGCTTTTTAAAAAAAATTGCATACTGATTGAGGGTAAAAATGGAAAAATGTAAATTGGGGTTTCGATTGTCAATCCAAAATCCCATTTAGGTTTTGTTTCAAAAAACATTCTCCATCGTTCTTCATTAGCGCAATTGCTTCCCATTTCTATGTTTGAGGCGGTTCAATCGTTGATTGTGGAGGCTTTTGTGGTTATAAAGTTGAGGGTTGTGGAGGTTTTCGGTTGGCGTTTCGATTTTTCTCGCGTTTGTCGTGTGTGGCTTTAAGGTACGGGGTTTTGAGTTTTCTTTCTGTCGTAGCTTATGTAGTTTTTGTCGCTATGTGTAGATAGCTTGTATGTGATATTTTAGCATTTCGGTCTATTGACCGGGGGTTCTGGGTGAAAGAGTCATCAGGCTCTTGTTTTTGGGTTGACGGGAGCTAGGGTGGCTTTGTTGGTGATGTCTTCTCTGTTGGGGCTTTATGTGTGGTGCGACAGGAAGCACAAGAGGAAAAAACTTGAGACTTTTTAGTTTGATTTTGACCTTGAGGAAGAAGGGTGTAGGCGTATATTGAGGCCTAATATGGGTCGATTTGGTTAAAATTTGGGGAGCTTGAGATAGCCACTGATAATTTTTTCATCTAAGAACTTGATTGGCCGTGGTGGGTTTGGGTTGGTTTACAAGGGAACCTTGCTTGATGGGACTATGGTGGCGGTTAAAAGGTTTTTGGAATCTAAATTCCAAAGAGATGTGGAGTTCTGTAATAAGGTGGAAATTATTACCAACCTGAAGCATCATAGTCTGATGCCTCTGAGAGGCTGTTGTGTGGCTGAGGAGAGTGATAATTATGATGAAAGGGGAAGCCAAAGGTATCTTATGTATGATTACATGCCAAATGAGAGCCTGAAGGACCATCTGTTTGTGTCATCAAACTCTCCAAATGCGAAGGGATCATTGACATGGCCTGAGAGGAAAAACATAATGTTGGATGTGGCAAAGGGGTTGGCCTATTTGCACTATGGAGTTAAACCTGCAATTTTCCATAGATATCAAAGCCACTAATATTCTACTTCATGCGAATATAAGGGCAAGAATTGGTGATTTTGGTCTTGGCAAACAAAGCCGAGAGAGTCAGTCTCATCTCACAACCAGAGTGGCTGGAACTCACATATATCTAGGTCCACAATATGCACTCTATGGTTAGATCAATGAGAAGATTGATGTGTATATTTTTGGTGAAGAAACTACTATAAATTACAGCATTTGATTTTGTTTTTGTATGTTCTTTGATATTACCTAGTGAGTCATTTCAAATTAGATTGATATAACTTTTGTGTGTGGTGTAGTTGTGAAAGGTGTAATATGTTTGGAATAAATAGATTGTGCATCTATTGTTTTGATTGAAACTAAAGTGATAAAAGAGTATTGGATTATAACTGATTTCATGATTTGAACAACCATGTTTGAATTGAAAAGCTAACCAACCACTTTATTATTACACGTTCCATATTGTTCCTAGTTTGGCAGTTGATTTGCACCATAAGTCTGGTATGATAGTTTTTGTACAGTTGTATTGGTTAATATGAATGAGCTAAGGAAAGAAAAGGAACCTACAACAATGTGCAAGAAACACAACAGCTAGAAATAGCATGTGAATAGGGGAGTTGTTTAGCATATTCACCTCTGTTTTACCTTAGCTTATAACTGATTGGATATGTTGTTGCATTTGTGCTTAAACAAGCACAAGAGATGGATATGTAGGTTCAGAAACAACAAATCCCCTTTGTATACTCTCAACATTCAACTGACCTTGATTTTCATTTGGTGAAGTAATTTAAAATTTTTTGTGCCACTATTTCATTATTTTGTTAAATGATTGGAGATGCAAGCAACCTATTTGGATTATTGATTATTGACCAAGGTAAGTAAAACTATTTATGCAAACCTCATATTTGCCTAAGATTTTTTTCTCACAAAACCATAAAGAGATGGATAGAATAATGCAATGTAGATAAGCGGTAAATGGAACGAAACTACATTAGATAAACCTTACTAATTTAAAATGTTGAATTAGATTTAGTTTCATAAAATGGATGATGCTAGTATTAAATATAATATATATATATATATATATATATATATATATATATATATATATATATGGATATATGCCCGTTATAGCTCCATGACAAGCTTCCCATTCTAGATGTTTGTAGAAAAAGATTGAAAATGTTATTTAAGAAAAAATTTGTCTTTACTTATTTCTTATTTGTCTAGTACTTTCTATAATGAGTTGCAGTTGGTAGTATTTTAATAACACAGTTCCACTTTATGCATGCATTAGTTAGATAAATGTGCAGGATATAAGTGATATGGACAAAAAAGTTAGTGAAACGGTAAGTATTGTGTAATTGTTTAAATTTAATATTGAATAGGCACATTGTTGTATTCAATTTACTAACATATGCTTTGATTTATACTTGCAGGCCTCACTTAGAGTAAGGCATCGAGTCCAAACACAACATATAGTTGAATTGAATGGTTGCCTATCATTCTTTCAAAAGGAACGATTAAAGTCAACACCTTTCAAGTGGTTAGTGGATATGGTTGACAATATGGTTATTTCTAGCCCCATTCTTCTAGAGTTAATTAGTAGGTGGAATGTGGTTCATAAGGCGTTTAGGATTATGGAGAATTTAGTGCCTTTTAGATTTACCTAATGTTGGTGAAAGTATTAATTTAGAAAATGATGTTGGTGGCATTGTCAATAACTTGTTTAGGGATGAGGACATCACAATTTTAAGTATAATGGAAAAGTTGACACATAAAAAATTTAAATCCAAAAAAAGTGTTGACATTTTTTGTAGGTTGTATATTTTGTTAGGTTTTGGAGCATTTTATTTTCCTAGGAATAGTAATGTGATAAATAGTATCCCTTTCAATAAATTAGATAACATTAATGAACTAAATATATACAATTGGGGTGATGTTGTACATGGTTTGATAGTTAGTACTCTGAATCAGGCATTCGATAAATACAATCGCAGAACTTACCACGAAGTTATACACATAGCTAGGTGTGCAGTAGTTTTGCAGGTATGTTTATACATTTATTTATTTAACTCTTACGAAATAAATTATGATTTTTTTGAAACATTTATAATTGTTGTGATGAACTTTACAGTTGTGGGTTGTTGAATACATCAATTTGTATCATGTTGGTGGAAGGTGTATTTATCCTCGATTTCTTGATTGGGTTGTAATTAAAGATAAAAAGAAAAGAATAAAAATAACTTTTGAACGAACTAAGGTAATTCCATTTCTTTTGATATGTTCCTTAGATTTGTCGTGTTATTTCCTTAATATGATTTGTTAGCATTTGTAAAATTGTATTTGCTTTTGAAGATATAGTGGGATTGCAATTTGACTAAAGAACAATTACACAATAATGAAATAAAGGAATCACTAACTTCCGGTGGGGAAACTAATCCTAAGTCAAATGATGAAAATTTTGAGTTTGCTAGAGTCGTGTAAGAGCAAAGGGTGCTGAGGAGAAGAGTTGATAAGCATGCAGAACGCCTTGATGAGTTACAAATGAAAATAAGACGTCTTAAAGAAGAGGTTTTCTATGAGATTTCATCTTTTAATGATGGTATGGAGGGACCTTCCACAGATGACAAAATTAGAGATTTAACTATTGTGAATTTTGTGGATGGGGTATGGAGGGACCTTCCACAAATGACAACATTGATTTTACAAGTGTTTACACCACCTGCACTTCAGCGCTTTGTAATGATGGAGATTAGTAAGTCATACACAACACAATGGTTATATTTATAAATGAAATTATTTATAAATGTGTTAGAAATGAACATTATGATGAAATTGTTTTGTATATAAAATGCTTGTGGAGGTGTCAAACAACATCTTGACAAGAGCAAACTTGCAATGCTTTCGACCTCGTGAAAAAATTGATAACATGGTAAGTTGTAAGACCCAAAAAATGTGTACCATTGATTATATGAGTTGGTTATTAGAATATCCTTGAGACAATGTTTATTTTTAATACCATGTAGTAGTGAGGTAAAAGCCTTGTGTACAAGTGCTATGTGATCATTGGCTATGGTAATTGGATTGCGTCCATGTCTAAAATGGGAACTTGGTTGAAATACAATAATACACCTAACTATCAAATTGTTGTATTTCTTGATTGAAATTGGATTGTGTGTACATGTGACAGTAAAATTGGTACTTTTGTTCTGAGTTTACTGAATTGAAACTGGTTTCAATGCCTTTTTATCTGTTGGCGTGAAAATTGGTGTTTCATATTGTAAGGCTTTTGTCTAAGGAATTGGATTTGTGTTTGTTTGATTGATGTCTATTTGCCTATCTGTACATTCTTTCATTTGAATGTTTGGGATTATTAAAAAGTATATGTTGTTGGGGTTTCGTAGGGGAAAAATTAGTAATGAATACACATAAAATTTGTTTTACATTAGGATGTATAGACTTGGCAATAGGGGTGGTATGAAGTAGAAGGACATTGATGGATAATGGACAGTAGAAACTGAATTGCATGAGTGATTGAAAGTATATTAATGATTCGTCGTAGATAATGATCTTAACGTTGTTTTAAGTAGTCTTTGACATAAAAATATGTCAAAGACTATCATTTGGTTTTAATTATGACCTTAATGTGTGAGTTGGTAGAATAAAAATATGACAGACATAGAGTGATGTTATGCTCAATGTGAACCTCTTCTTTGACATAAAAGAGTCTGTTGTCCAGTTTTAATTATGAAGCTGCAATGAATCATATAGAAGATATGTGTTTCTGTTTATGGAGTGCTTATGTGACGTGACTATTGTAAGACCTATAGAAAAATAAAAGTAATTTTATGTATGTTGTGGTTTTTAATAATTAATTATGGTGTGCATTAGTATGTAGAAAGTATGAAAAATAATAATAATAAATAAATAAATTTTTGGTTAGTGTAATTAGTTTCAAACATATTTTGCATATGTAAGATAAAGACTATTGTTTGTATTTTTTTTTACCATTTTGTTTAGCTTGGTTTTTCTTGTATTAATTATTTGAATTTGATGCAATTTGTGCTGGCAATCTATGGTTAAAAGGAGGGACATAATTATAAATCAATAATAAAAAAAAGTAATACTAATATGAAAAATAAGAAGATAATATTGAAGCATGGAGGTTGATGTTTTGTTTCCCGTGAAACATGGGTGCATGTTTTGGTAAAGGGGACCCATCCCTTTCATTTGTTTGTTTTTTTCTTTCCATTGTGTTACGGCAAACATCTTCCAAGAGGCTTCATTCTCTTTATATAAGCTTCTTATGGCCAAAAGAGAGGAGGAAAAAGAGAAGAGGGATTTAAGTTAGAATTTTCTTTGAAATTGAGAGTAAAATTTGACTTGTGTAAAATTTGGTTTTCATGATTATAATTTCTTATTTTTGAGTTACTGTGGTGAAAAATTTCTATTAATTGATTTCACCGTTGGATTTAGCTAACATTTTAATATGTGAATCCTAAGACCTAGTACTAAACTTTGACCATTCGGATTTGAAAATAGAAGTATGTACTTGGAGAAATAAATCCTTCAAGTTTGAGTAAATTAGTTACCCTGTAGTTCTGTTACTAAGTTGTCTCGGTAAAATATAGATTCTTACCTATTTGACCGTTAGATCAACCTCAAAATTTGATATATGATCCCTAAGACATATTACTACAACTTGACCGATCGGATTTGTAATTGAAGGTCTATGTTTAGAGAAAGAAATTTCGAAAGTCTGAAATATTTGATGAACACTGTAATTTTGTTCTTAAGTTATAATGGTAAATATTTCATATATATTCCATTTACCGTTAGAGTGAACCCAAACTTTAGTATGTAGTTCATAAGACATATTAGGTGATCTTGACCGTTCAGATTTGGAATTAGATGTCTGTGCTTAGAGGAATTAATTCCGCATTTTGAGTTTAACCGAGAACCACTTAAACTTCTGTCTCTGAGTTACCTCGGTAAAATCTTCATATATACTTAGTTAGCCGTTAGATTACCCTGAGATTTTAATATGTTGTTTCTAAAAGATAGTGTCATACTTTGACCGTTCAGATTTTAAATCGGAGATACAAATTTATAGATATCAGTTTCGTATCTTCTCAAGGATCTCAATACTGCTTAATTTATGTTTTTGGATCATTTATACATAAATTATGATTTCCGCCTCATTAATCATTTGATTGGACTGAAAATTTTACCATATGATTTAAACATATTGTTTGTTAGTCTGATTGGTTCAGATTTTAATTATTGTTATGAGTGAAGAGTAATCTTTCCACGAAATAGTAAATTTATTTGTATTGAATAAATTCTTGAATAATTATATTCTTAAATTGGATGTATAATTGTATTTTTGAAAATTTGACGATAAGTAATATAATATATTCTATATTAGAATATAAAATTATATTGAACATTACTGAGTTGGTAATAATTATTTGAATTAAATCGTGAATTGTAAATAAGTTTATGGTAAAATTTGATGGGTAGTATAAGAATTATTGTCATAATTGTAAATTCGAAATTTATTTATTTTCCTACGACTTTGGTAAGTCGGGAGGGAAGATGTTTGAAGTCGGACGCTACTTTGGTAAGTAGGTGTGATAATGAGAGATTAATTTGGTATAAACCGTACTACTTTGGTAAGTAGGCGGAATATTACCTTGTTGTGCTACTTTGGTAAGTAGACAATATTACCTTATTGTGCTACTTTGGTAAGTAGACAATATCATCTTATTGTACTACTTTGGTAAGTAGAAGATGTCACCTTATTGTGGTACTTTGGTAAGTAGACAATATCATCTTATTGTACTACTTTGGTAAGTAGAAGATGTCACCTTATTGTGCTACTTTGGTAAGTAGACAATATCATCTTATTGTACTACTTTGGTAAGTAGAAGATGTCACCTTATTATGCTACTTTGGTAAGTAGACAATATCACCTTGTTGTACTACTTTGGTAAGTAGATCACCTCGTTAGATTACTTTGGTAAGTAGTCAGTATCACATGGTTATACTACTTTGGTAAGTAGACAGAAGGATTGTTGACTGCTTTGCTTTGGTAAGTAGGCAGGTTAATAATATGTTGCATTGACTCTAGTAAATGTACTGATAGTTCTAACTTGAGAAATATTATATAGTATCAATGTAATAGTCTGTTCTTGAGTATGTTCGAGATGCATGTATTGGACTGATTGCCACACTTGTGATATTAGTAAGATTGTGGATAATGTATATTTCTTGATTTGGTTAGCTTACCCTACTGTTTGTGTTTGTGTATGTGAATGCAATGATCGTATAATGTGTGATATTATACGGGAGCAGAAACTATTTCAGATGAATTAGCAGATGGTTCTGGACTTGCCTAGAAGATGAGAGATCTGTGGGGAAAAAGGAGACAGGGGGAATTTCTAAAATAAATCTATGTTTGAATTTCCAAACTGTGTGAAATTTTAAATTTCAGAAGTTTATGAACTGTGTGGGATTTTATTTTCAGAAGACTTGTGTTGTAATAAAGAACGTAATATTTTGTTGATGTTGAAATTTAAAAAAAAATATATATATGTATTTTATGGAACATAAATTGTAACGCCTAATTCGGGGTGTTACAACTATCATTTGGTTTAATATAATTCTTTAGTTGAATAAAATGGTTGTAAAAACTACATAAAATGCTTGTTGGTTGTTATTATAATTTTGGTATAATGCCTTGTTATTATTGTTGGAAAAAAATATGCAAGATTGATGTTAGAAAAGTAAATTGATGGTGTGATTTATACATTGTTTATGGATTGATTGGTTATGTCAAAGTGGAGTGTTAAGGAATATGATCAATCTTAATATGAATTGGGTTGTTAAATACATCTGGATGCACTACAAAAAAAAATCTTATTTAGAGGGGGTTATTTTGGGGAGGTTATAAAAACCCCCCTCAAATTAACATACTTTAAGATGTTTAATTTAAATTATCTAACTAACAATATTTGTGGGAGTTTTAATTCCTTTCAAGAGAGGTTTATAACCTCTTCAAATAAAAATATATTTTTATTCATCATCTTCTAATTCTTTTACATTTTTCCCTCTAAAAATTTTAGACTAAGTTTCATTTTAGCAATTCTAAAATTTTATTCCCTCCAGATCTAAAACCCATCTCTGCCTAAAGCCATTATTTTTCTAAAAGTTAATTTTCCTCTAAAAATCTTCTTACAATTTCTCCCTTCGTTTCACCTGAACCCTAGTTTCTCCCTTCATTCCATCCGCTCACTCCCTCTGCTTTCATTTCTCGTTTAGATTGCAGACCGCTCACTCCGCTCACCTGAACCCTAGGTTCTGCAAAATCCCCAATTCCTAAGGTTTCATCTCCAACATCATCCGCACCTGTGAAATCAGCGGTTCCCAAGGTCTCATCTCCAACATCATCTGCACCTATGAAATCACCGGTTCCTAAGGTTTCATCTCCAACATCATCTCCTGGGAAATCTCCAGTCCCCAAGGCTATATCCCCAGCATCATCTGCTCCTGTGAAATTACCAGTTCCAAAACCTACATCTCCATTATCTGCTCCTGTGAAATCACCAATTGCAAAAGACACTTCTCCAACATCTGCTCCTACAAAATTACCTGATCCCAAGCCTTTACCACCGTCATCTGCTCCAGTTAAATTACTAGTCCCGAAGGATTTACCACCAACCGCCACTTCCGTGAAGCCACCCACTCCCAAAATAGCACCTGTAAAACCACCTGTTCCCAAGATTACCCCAGCATTAAGTCCAAAATCCCCATCTCCAAAACTCCCACCACCACAACCACCCAAAGAAGCACCTATTTCACCTCCACCACTGCCATTACCACCAGCTGACTCACCACTATTACCTACTCCAACAGCATCCCCCACACCAGCCGAAGCACCAACAGCGCTAGCACCAGCCAAAAAAGCACCAACAGCGCTAGCACCAGCCAAAAAAGCACCAGCACCGGCAACACCTAGGTTCTGCAGAATCCCCAATTCCTAAGGTTTAAATCTAACACCAAGTGCTTTGGTCGTTTACTCCTAGTTAATTGCTACAAACCTTATCCCAATGATTATGGGTGTACATACCTTGAATTGCCTTACATAAAGCTCACCGATTCTAGTTGAGGAGTGTAGACTAAATTTATCTTGGTTATCCGTATAGTAATGAAATTTTGTATTTGTGTAAGTGCATTGTTAGCAAAATGATGTTCTCCAGTGGTGGCAGTGCTAGTGTCAGTGGGTGGAGAGAGATTAAACTTAGTGAGAATGATAAGAACGTTGTCTTTAGTTCCAACATAATTGTAAATTTTCGGTGGGGTAATGTTAGCTCTTTACTTGAACTTTCCCAATATAGGAATGCTGGGAGAATTACTTTGACCAATATTTTCATCAGTATACAGACATATACTAAGATTCTTTTGTACTAAGATTCTTATCATTCTCACTTAAAACTTGCCCCGTTTGACTTCTGTATATGAAGCAACATTTCATTTTAATTAATGGATGAAGTAGAAAAGGATGTGTATCATAGTTTTATCATTACCTCACATTGTTGAGCACTGTGTTTATGAGCTATATGTTCTTTATCACTCAATACAATTTTGCAGTTCATCCTTGTAATGAGGATGTCATCATTTGGTTTAAGGTTTTTGATTTATTAGCACATAACCTTGTCATTGGTACACCAACTCCTTCTCTGATAAAATATTCCCTAGTTATTTTAATTTTCATAATGATACAGATTTTATGATCTAGGACGAACAACCCGTGTTATTTTGCACAAACTTGAGAGGGTGAGTCTTGCTACAATAGTGGCCCGGTGGGCACATTAGGTGACTTGAACTCTATTTAGGAGAAGCAATATCTCCATCCCTACCCCCCATAAATAAGAGAGCTCTTCTTGGGTTGGCCTCTTAATAAGATGTCATATAATTCTGTCAATTTGCTGATTACAATAATGATAATGCCTCCCTTTGCTGGTTGCATATACCTCCTCAATAGAGACAGACTACAAGAAAACCTAGTTGATTGTAATGGGAACAAAAAGGTTAATCGGGAATTAAATACTTTGAAAAGAAGTTGAATGATAGTAATTAACGAATAAGTTGAAGCTGTTAAGGATTGTGACTTTAGAGAGCTGCTGACGTCTAAATGGGGTTGAAACAATCGGTAAAAAACTCGAACGTTGTAGAAATACACTAGTGGTTTCAATGAGTTGCCTTTGGGAAATAGTTGTAGAGAGAAGGTCATGGTTTTCCTCACTTCTTTTAAGCTAACCCATATGTTGGATTACATAGTTTTTGACTTCATTCAGCAATATAGTGAAGGTCATTGAAAGTCAAGTATTTTTTTTCTTTTACTTTGGGAGGCCAATGATCAATTGAAGAGCAATAGGGGCTAGTTTTGGAATGAAAGTGAATTATTTATAAAGAAATACAACTGGGAGAACAGAGATATTGAAGATTAATTAAAGTATGCATGCATTATTCAAACTGATAAAAGAATGGGTGTGGGATATAATGATACTTTCATTTGGTAATGTTTACAATACGCATTTTTGTATCTTTTGTTATATGATTGTGTATTTTTTGTTATATTTCGAAATGAAATTGTCATAACAAAACACTACTTAATTGATGTTGCAGGTTTCTCTTTTAAGTATTGCAATCTCACAGTTATCAAGGTTAGTAGAATCAAGTGTTTAATTTTTTTTAATTCATTATTTGTTTTTATTTTCCATGAATATTGTATTCTTTCTTATGTGTTACTGTATTTAAGTTTGTTTAGGAATATTTTTGAATGGATAAGTCTTGGATAACTAAGCCTCGAAATACAGTTGAATACTCAATTGGTTTAGAAATTCTTAGATTTTGCTTTTGAGAATGGAGCTTCTGGAGACACAATTCGATGTCCATGCCCCAAATGTGGGTTTGTGAAATGGCAAACTAGAGGCATAGTTGAAGAGCACTTGATTTTAAAACAATTTCCCATAAATTATGTTATTTGGAATCTTCATGGTGAAAGGCAAAGACAATATATTTCTAGAAATGAAGATGAGTCACAAGAGGCATTTCATTTTGAAAATGCAATGGAAACAATGATAAATGTAGCATTTGGACATTATAGGCAAGAAGGTACTAATACAGGCAGATCACAACCATTGGGTGAAGATGATGTTAGTAATGAAAGGCCAAGGGAGAATCATAATGAATTTAATGAGTTTCTCAATGACGGAAATCAAATATTGTGTGATGGGAGCAAGTACACAAAATTAGAATTTGTAATCAAATTATATCATATCAAGGTTTTGTGTGGATTAAGTGACAAGGCAATGACTATGATCCTAGATTTGCTAAGAGATGCATTTAGTGAAGCAAAGTTGCCTCTTTCTTTTTATGAGGCTAAGAAAATCATCAACAAACTTGGTCTTAACTATACCAAAATAGATGCATGTCCGAATCATTGTATGTTATATTTAAGAGATGATGAAAAAGATTTGCAAACATGCAAACATTGTGGTACATCTAGATGGAACCCAAAGAAGAAGAAAAAGCAACCTGAAAAAGTTTTACGTTACTTTCCTTTGAAACCAAGATTGCAAAGATTGTTTATGTGCTCTAAGACTGTAGAGCATATGAGATGGCATTCTTCAGAGAACAAGGATGGAGTTATAAGGCATCCAAGGGATGGTGAGGCATGGAAGACATTTAGTGTAATGCATCCTGAATTTGCTTTAGATCCTCGAAATGTTCGCTTAGGCCTTGCCAGTGATGGTTTTAATCCTTTTGGCACTATGAGTTCTACTTATAGTATTTGGCCAGTGTTTTTAATTCCATACAATCTTCCACCTTGGCTTTGTATGAAGCACACTTCATTGATCCTGTCCATGATCATTCCAGGTAAGCAGATGCCTGGAAATAGTATTGATGTGTACTTACAACCCCTTGTGGATGAGTTACGTGAGCTATGGAATGATGGGGTGGAGACCTTTGATTCTTCATTGAATGAAACTTTTAGAATGCGAGCAGCTCTTATGTGGACAATTAGTGACTTCCCTGGCCTTGGTATTTTATCTAGTTGGAACACACACACAGGTTTAGCTTGCCCTACTTGTAACTTTGATGCAGAACCTTGTCGTCTTCCTCATAGTAGGAAGTGGTGTTTTATGGGACATCGTCGCTTTTTAAGTAGAAACCATAGATTTAGATTGAATTGTGTTCGCTTTGATGGAAGCACTGAAGAACGGAATCCACCACTAAAATTATTTGGATCTGACATTTTTAGGCAAGTGGAAAATATTAATGTTACATTCGGGAAAGGAATTCATTTGGATGGTAGAGGAAAAAGATGTAGACAAGAAGTTAAACAGTGGAATAAAAGAAGCATTTTCTTTGAACTTCCATATTGGGAGTCTAATTTGTTACGTCACAGTTTAGACTTCATGCACATTGAAAAGAATGTATTTGACAATTTAATCTATACTTTGTTGAATGAAAAGCCTAAATCCAAAGACAATCTTAATGCAAGGAAAGATTTGAAGGAAATGGGCATAAGACAGGATCTTTGGCCAGATGATAATGGAAAATACCACCTTGCTTTGTTTTCACTAACTCGTGATACGAAAAAGTTGTTTCTCAAAACTTTGAAAAATGTTTTAGTACCTGATGGTTACTCAAGTAACATTTCTAGATGTGTTGATGATGTTCAACATAAAATATCAGGACTAAAAAGTCACGATTGTCATATTATTATGGAGCAATTACTTCCATTGGTAATACGTAATTTGTTACCAAACCATGTCACTGTAACCTTGGTGGAGTTTTGCTCATTCTTTAAGGCCCTTTGTAGTAAAAGCTTAAATGTTGAAGACCTTGAAATGCTTCAAAATCGTATTGTGGTTACACTTTGCCACTTAGAGATGTTATTCCCACCATCATTCTTCACAGTTATGGTTCATTTAACTATCCATTTGGTAGAGGAAGCAAAGCTTGGAGGTCCAGTTCATTATCGATATATGTATCCTATAGAGAGGTAATTGCTAACTACTTTTAGTTCAAGGTATGATATTATAGTATCCAATTTATTTAATGTAATTATTTATCATTATTATAGGGAATTAGGTCATTTAAAGACCTTTGTACGAAACAAGGCACAACCAGAAGGTTCTATAGCTGAGGGATACTTAGCTGAAGAGTCTCTTACATTTTGTTCTAGATACATTGAAGATATAGAGACAAGGTTCAATAGACAACGACGTGTTTGTGATAACCCAGATGATAATGAGTGTTTTGTTTCATCGATATTCCCACTAGGTGGGAAGGTGGTAGGAGGTTCCTCAATGTTTACTTTAACTCATATGCAAAAGCTACAAGCCCATCGATACGTGCTTTTAAATTGTGCGATAGTCACACCGTTTGTTGAGTAAGTACACTACATTAAGTGTGTGATTTGTAGTTCAACAAATTGAACTACATTATTCTTGTATTTTATGCATATAATGTAATTAATTTTTGTAGTGAATTTAGAGATCTAATGAAAAGAAGATCAAGAGGAAGGCGACCTTCAACTACTGAGATAGAAACTAGAGTGTTTAAAGAGTTTGTTGATTGGTTTCAAAGGCGGGTGGGTGATCAAATAGAACACTTTCTCTTACTTACCAAGTTTTCTTTTAATTATATCTAACATTATTTCCTTATTTAGATGATGAATCCAAAAACAATAAATTCAAGGTCTACTGACTTGAAGTTTCTAGCATGAGGTCCATTGGATAATGCTAGAAGATTTACTGCTTACAACATCAATGGGTTCAAATTTCGAACATTGAGTCGTGGTGAGGGATTGAGAACACAAAATAGTGGTGTCTTTTTAACATCTAATACAGCTTGTGTTTCAAGTGCTGTTGATAGGAACTTAAGGCTAGCAGACTTATCCTATTATGGAAAGTTGGAGGATATTATTGAGCTTAATTATTATGGTCGATTCAAAGTTAATCTTTTCAAGTGTAAGTGGGTAGATACTACACGAGAGAGAGGATATAAAAAGGATCGATGGAATTTTAATTGTGTTAACTTTGATAGACTTATTCATATTGGAAACCGTGAAGAACATGAACCTTATATTGAGGCATCTCAAGCCCAAATGATAGATGATGTGGTTAATGAAGGATGGAGTGTTGCTGTGCATGTAAAGCCAAGAGATTTGTATGAAATGGGAGAAGAGGTACAAGAAGAGTTATATGAAAACGAACCATACCAAGATCAAGAGTTGGACAAATTTTATAGTAATGACAATGAATATGTTCAATTGGCTACAAACCATTTAGACGAGGATATCAATTAGTCAAATGTATAATTGACTCATGGTTGAATTCTTAAGGTGATGATATGTACCACATGTTTGATTTCTCAGTTTCAGGTTAAGAAGAAGTTACCTTTTCTGAATTGTGACTCTTTATTAGCTCGTTCTCTCATTTGGAAAGGTAATAAGATCCTAACTCATTCATATGTGTGATGTATTTGGCTGGATGGCATAAATTATCATTCATATGTGCTATTGTTTTTTCAGAATTGATTTTCTTGAATCTGATTGCATGAGATGAACTTGTAAATTTTACAAAGTTAATTATCAGTTATTAGATCATTGACAAATATGTGTTAGTGTAGTTTAGGTACTTACAAAGTTACATTGACAGATCATTGCCAAATATTAATATAAAAAATATATTAATATTGGCCAAGTTCAAGATACATTGATAGAGGGCATCTACATGTTGTTTAGTGCTGTTTTTAAAGTTTCATGCTTCGATGGTTTATGTGAATTTGATGATTTTATTTGGATTTTGAGGGTTTGCATTTGTTGTTTTGATCTTGCTTATTTTGCCGTTTGTTTTTATGTGGCATTTCTGAATAATGCCTGATTCTCTCCATATTTAGAACTCCTTGCATATATTCCCTTTCATAAACCAAAGAGGGTGATAATGAGGCCTCAGATTGACTTTCATTCAAAGTTTGTGATAATGAGGGTAAAGAGTCATGACATATGCAATCTACAGAAGGATTGTGAAGGCTATAATTTGAATCTAATGATGAAGTCCTATGTGATATTTGACGTGAACTTTTTGATCTACCACTGACTGAAATCTTTTCAGAAAAACTACGTGTAAACTTTTTGTTTTGGAGGCTTATGATTTTCTGTATTAGATAACAAACCACTATCATCACTGTTAAGAGAGCACAACTTCCTTAGCGATGGTTGTTTACTACCAGCAGGATAGAATATTCCTTTTCCATCCTTTAGGCCCTTACTCCATGTCCCTATATAAAGCCCCCCATCTGCAAATTTATACACTCCAGATCCTTGTTTAAGTCCATTTAACCAACAACCATCAAAAATATCACCATTAGCCCACTTCATAACCCCTCTTCCATTTATTTAACCACTTTTCCAATTCCCAATATATATATTTCCATTCTCCCAAGAATACCTTCCACAGCCGTCACGAATTCCTTCCTTCCATAAACCATCATATATATCTGAATTGAAATATGTCTTCCTCCCAATCCCATGATGAGCATCCATCCTCCACCCACCGGTATAAATGTAACCGGTAGAATGTGTAAAGGTGCCATGACCATGAAGGTAACCCCCACAGAATTCACCTTCATACTTTACTCCTCTTGGCCATGTAATCACTCCTTTCCCCGTCATTTTCCCATTTACCCAATCACCTTCATAAACTGTCCCATCTGACCATGTGTACTTTCCTTTTCCATGGGGAAGTACGTCCTTCATTTTACCAATGTAGACATCCCCGTTTGGAAAGGACTTCTCTTCAAACCTATACTTTACAAGACAGAGATAACATATGCAGACACGTAGAACAGAAAACGCTTAATAAGAACAACATAATATACACAACACAAGGGCATAAATGAGGCAGAGAAGGAGTGTTTATGACTATTACCTTTCACTGTCCTCCATGTCTACCAGATTTTCACTTATTTATTTGGATAACTCCAATAAAGATTTTATTTCCCTTAAAAGGTTAAATTTATCACTCACTGATATAATAAGGAAATTCATCTCTGCCTTCAGCACCTTTATGACACTATTGTGCCCCGTGGTGAGCTCTGAACCAGGTACAACCACCATAATCAGTCTTAAAATCAACAGGAGAAAAAGTCACAATAAACCCTTAAGTTTGTGTAGTCTTTGAATAATCTTTAGCCACTTTATTATGTTATTTTTTTTGTTCATGATTGTGTTTTTTATATTTCTTTCTTTTAATATTTGTCATGAATATGTAGCCATGCCAAAGGTCAAGCGATTCCGAAATCTACAAAAATCATCACCTCAACCTGACACATTATTGTACCTAGTGCATGAGCTACACGTCTTGTGGTTAGAAAAATTAAATTACATAATGGAATGAATGTGGATTATGATAGTAGCAGGACAACACTATATCAAAGTGTATATAGGCATGCATATATATATATATATATATATATTCATTACACAGCATTTGTACTGTATTTTAATGTCGATACATAAGATGATTTTGACTCAAGTATGTATATCTGTATATTTATAGTCTGTAGCTGCTGTCCTCAAGTTATAAATTGGTTATACATAAGATTGATTTTTTAGAACATGTTTATTCTATTTGATAGAAGATGTTTATTCTATTTGATTGATTTTTTATATATTATTTTCAAAATGTGAGCACATGTAGTTGAGTTTATTTTATTAATATTTTTTATATTATTTTAGCAAGCTCGTGATGCAAATGAGCCAGAGTCTCCTTTGGGAACAAGACAATCATCTGATGGTAGTAATCTTTAGGAAATTTATGATATTGTTTTAGGATAAAAGTATACTTAGTTTATTATGAATTGGGATCACATTTCTTTCTTTGTAACTATTTCTGCAATAGGATTATATTGACTTCTAGCCTATCCTTCTGTAACATACAATTGTCTCTCAATTTATTTTTCTAAATTCCTTCCTACTCAGGGGTTTTTTTTTCTATGGTATCAATTCTTTATTCAGAGGAATCATATTTGTTTGGTATTTAATAATTTAAAAAAAAATAAATTTACTTAATTTTCAAATTAAAAAAAAAAGAAGAAAAGAAAGAAATTGGTGAAAATAGGTAGTTATTATATATTTTAATAATCATTAAACAAAAAAGAATATTATATATTTTAATAATCATTAAATAAAAAAACTGATAAAAATATAGAAAACTTTTGTGATCAAATAGTTGAAAATAAAAGAGGTTAAAACCCCCCACAAAATAATAGTCAGTAATAAAGAAGGTTTTTAGCCTCTGCAGAAAAACCTCCGCAAATTGAACGTGATACCAGGGGTTGCAAAAAACCCCCGCAAATAGTTTGTGGCGACTCAAACTTCGGCGGTTTGAAAAACCCCCAGAATTTATTTTGCGGAGGGTGAAAACCCCCGCAAATCGAAAAAAAACCTCCTCTAAATAACCTTTTTTTTTGTAGTGATGTATTCGATGTGTATATGCAGGAATTGTGCAGATCATTCATTGTTATGTGTTAGGATGCACAATAACTGTTGAAGTCAAATGGGGTTTAAGTAGCATGAGATAAGGGCAAAGGGGTATATTTGTTATTATCCATTGTTCAGATTTTAAAAACACAACTTTAATGATTTGTAGCTCACATAAATTACTTATTAGGTAATTTTAAATATGTGAAAATGGTTGGATAAATAAAGTTGTTACAATGCAAATTTTGTGTAATATAAGATGGGTATTTATGGTTGTAAATGATATGAAATCACTTAATAATACAATACTAAATTTGTTAATTATTATAAGTTGTTTTTCGGTGTGTTATATCATGGGAAAATAAGTGTAACATTGTTTTAGCTTTGTTAAGTTGTTTGCCATTTTGGTAATAATAAATCTATAGTTGAATGAGTGTTATGGATACTACATAAAAATGTTCGTACAATGACATTTATATATTGATATAATGAACTTGGTTGATTATGTTTGAAGATGTACGAAGGTTATAGATATTATAATACTACTTAATTAATTCCAGATTTGTATATGATTGGTTATGATATAAATCAATCAGGCTGTGGAGATAAATTGATAGCTTGTGATGTAGTGATAGTATACTTTGGAAAAATTTAATTATATTGCAAATTTTTAAGACTTTACTTTAGACTTTGATGCGCTTGATTGACTTCAAGTTTGATGAACTTTTGGTGTAGGTTATGTTTTTTGCCACTCGATGATTGTGTATAATCAATTGCAGAAATAAGGAATTATCAGTCGGTGTTTTTTCAATCCATTTTTTGGAGTACGTTAATTATTAATTTTTATTTCATTGTAATAAAGTACATATATTTAAACTAATCTTACAAATGCAATTTTTGTAGACAATGGTAATTGAAAGAATGAAGATTCCCAAAAGAAAGTGATAATCATTGGAAACAACTCATTACCATAATTTCTTCCAACCTTAATGTTTTTCTTTGAATCCTTTGTTAACATCTGAATTTGTAAGTACATGTATTATATGTTTATCATAACAGGTGTTGTTCAATGTATTGATGTTTGTGGTTCTTTAGTTGTTTGTGCCCACTGTTGGTGATGACCATTGGTGGTGTTATTTTGTGAACTGTCAATCAAGAGAATTGTTCATTTTGGATTATCTTTCATAAGAGACGATCTAGAAATGCTATTGAGAAGACTATGGTAAGACAATTAGTGTTGTACTCTTGTTCTTTTAAGGCAACTATTATTTTATAGTACAAGGTTTACAATAGTATTTAATGTGTTCAAGACAAATTTGTAAGGTTGTTATTTTGCAAGACTTATTCAATATGATTGATAAAGAGATAAATTGTGAGGAACGGGAATTGAATGTGATTAAACAAGATTTTTCAGTGCAACCAAATACGTTGGTGACCTTGTCAATAACCAATTTATTGGGTTGTGTGATATATGTGATGTTTCTAATCCTTGTTTAATGTGTAGGTATGCTTGTGGTTTATTGATGATTTAATATATGGAGTTATGGGACCACCAACCTAAATTTGATGGGAATAAAATGCCCAATTACACAACAGTTTGTATTGTTTATGTATATGTTAATTTATTATGATTTATTTTAAGAGGTTTTTAGTTGTAATATTTACTATTATTGTAGAACAACTACAACTTCTTATACAACAATTGTTTGTGAGTGGGTATTACACGAACAAAATCTTCACCGAAGTACGGTAATGGAGAAATGTGGGATGCTATAGGCAATGGTGAAGTGATCAAGTAGGAGAACCTGAATAAGTTCTATACACTAAAGAAGGGGAAGAACTTGTAATAGAAAACATGACTTGATTGATGTACATATTGAATCAAAATGAGCAATGTATATTTTGGTTAAATGAGCAATGACACTTTATGTAGTAGCAATAACAGTGATTGAAAATGTTAAAATAAGCAATGTATATTTTGTTTTACATTTATTTACAATGCCATTATTGATTTTTGTTTCAGGTAGTTCTTTTAACAGATTCTTATTTTGGGTATGGTGAACAACTTCAATCAATGAACTTGTTGTAGTTGTTAGCATACAAAACCACATTGAACTTAAGCAGGTTTTTAATTGTACAGAACCAACTGCAGAAATAACCACATAAGAATGAGTACATAACTAGTTACTGCAGCAATAATCTTGATGAAATGTAGCCTAAAGAACCACTACCATTTTTGATGTTGTACATAACGAGCTTCATAAATAACCACATAAAAATGAGTTCATAATTAGTTACTACACCTATAAATGTGATGAAATCTACTACCGACCACAACAATTGTTGTACATAACCAAGTAAGTAAATAACCATATAAGGCTGACTATATAACCACTTACTGCCCGAAAGTAATGTGATCATTCACTTAAGTTAACCACTTTTAATGTTGTACAAAACTCCTTTCAGAAATAACCACATAGAGCCGAGCACATAATTAGTTACTGAAGCAATAAATGTGATGAAATCTATCCCCAAGAACCACAACATTTGTTATACATAAGCAGTTCAATAAATAACCACATAACACTAACTATATAACCATTTATTGCACCAAAGTTATGTGATCATTGATATTAAAGTTAACCACTTTTATTGTTGTACATAAATCTCTTCAGAAATAACCACAGACGATTGAGAACATAACCACTTACTGCACCAATAAATGTCATGAAATGTATCCTCATAAAGTAGTAGATTCGTTTTACACTACGAGTGTGATAACACAACACAAACCTGATTGGATAACCACTTAGTGGACTAATTAATATGATCCTTTATATTGAACTTAACTATTTTTTTAGATGTACATAACTAGCTTAAGAAATAACCACATAATACTGAGCACATAACCAGTTACTGCAGCAATAAATGTGATTAAATCTATCCTCAAGAACCACTCTATTTGTTGTATATAAGAAGTTAAATAAATAACCAATAACACTGACTATATAACCACTTACTACACCAAAGTGGAATGATCATTGGTATTGAAGTTAACCACTTTTATTGTTGTACATAAATCTCTTCAGAAATAACCACATACGACTGAGTACATAATCACTTACTACCCCAATAAATGTCATGAAATGTATCCTCATAAAGTAGTAGAGTTGTTTTACACTACGAGAGTGATAGCACAACACAAACCCTTGATTGGATAACCACTTACTGGACTAATTAATATGATCAATCATATTGAACTTAACCATTTTTTTATATGTACATAATCAGCTTAAGAAATAACCACATAGGACTGAGCACATAACAAGTTACTGTAGCAATAAATGTGATTAAATATATCCTCAAGAACCACTACATTTCTTCTATATAACAAATTTCATAGTACACAACATACCCTTTGTTGGTTAAGCACTTAGTGCAAAAAAGTAATATGATCCTTGATATTGAACTGAAGCATTTTTTTTTATTTGTACATAAATACCTCAACAAATAACCACGTAATACTTAAGACATAACCACGTACTAGACTAATACTTGTGAAATCAGTTTGACACACTTATGCCATCTATCTTTTATTTTTTGCAGGGTGCTCATAATTATTTGCTTTAATCATTCTACTTCGTTGTCCTATGGTTTAAGAGTTATTCAACTGCAACAACACATTCATCAAGCTAACTTGAGTACTTCACACAAATTTTACTACATAACACATGTAAGTAAACACGCACAACATTCAAAACTAACAATCACGATAAATCTGAAATACAAATCAAGAATTCATGAAAGTCCTCAATTTGTTGCACTTTAAATGTTCTTGTTTGATTCACTGCCTTCAGGTTTGTCGTTGTGAATAGGTGGATTGCTGTTATGAACAAAAACAAGATGACAAAGAATGTATTCCCAAATCAAATTGATTGAACTTGGAAAATGAACAACTCAATAAAACAAGATCACAAATAATGTATTCCCAAATCAAATTGATTGAACCTGGAAAATGAACAACTTAATAATAATTACAAATGGATCATATATTCAACCTTTATTCATAAAAAAATTCAACAATTAACAACATCATTCAAAATTACAATTGTGTTTGCTAACAATATTTATGAATTCAAACATATTCAAAGACAAACAAGTTCATAAACTATTCAATGCATCTACGCTTTTTCCTATCGAATCTTGTCCAAGGGGTCTTCAAAGCAAGACTTTTCACACGCATCCTAGGTTTAGCTTTTAAAGGTGTGTACATGTCAGAATTTTGAATATCCATCTCTTCCTTACCTAAAACATCACCACCTTTTTCATTGAAACTTTTTCCAACATCATCAGGTATAATGTCAGAATCCTTCTCTAAATTGGACTTCTCAACATCATCACCTTCCATGTCTAAATCTTTCTTACTATTTGACTTCAAAACACCAGAAACTACTATCTCATAATCTTGTTGTGAATTAGTGGTCCCAAAATCATCAACTAAAATGTCAAAAACCTTCTCTGAATTGGACTTCTCAACATCATCACCTTCCATGTCTAAATCTTTCTTACTATTTGACTTCAAAACACCAAACACTACTATCTCATAATCTTGATGTGAATTACTGGTCCCAAAATCATCAACTAACATGTTATAATCTGTCTTTGAATTTGAGTTCCCAACATCATCACCCCGTTGCCTCTTCTGTGCAAGAAACATTTCTAGCTTGCCTACCACTTTCTCAAGCTTGCCAATGGATGCCTCTTGGTCAACAATGATAGCAACCAAAGCTTTATTTTCTGCAACAATATCAGCCAAAGATTGCCTTTGGAAGTTATCCTTCACTCTACCATTATGATGACCATTTAATTACAATGTCAGTAGACATCTCTTCTTGGTTAGAAATACCTCAGTAATAACCTATACAAAACAAAATTAGCACACAAATCATATTAAAATGAATACAAATTACATGACAAGTAATTACTACAACCAATTATAATCTCACTTCATTAGTGGCAAAGGCTTTTTGAAGTTCTGCTTCACCAACTTTAACATGTATCCAATAAGAATTCTAGGAAAACAACTTTTTGTTTTAGCCAACTTCTTTTGACCAAATAAGACATGTTCCATTGCCCATATCTATTAAATACAAAATTCATTTTCAAATAACTAACAATAATAAATTATAACACAAAAAGTTTTATAACTAACATCAAAATATACTTGTAATGCAAATACACAACCAACAACATGACAGTGTGATCTTTTCTGTCTCTTCCTTACACACAAAGCAACATCACACAAACTAGAAAACAAATACTCATAAATAACACCCCCTCCCCCCGAGTTATACTTTCCAACACATTATAAATCATCTAAAATTTCAAATAACCTAACATGAACTTTTCTACCTCTATTTGGAAAGAAAAACTCATTTAACCCTAACAGTAAATATAATCTGCAAACATCAACCACTTCATCCCCTTTTATACGCTTTTGAATTTCTTCATAAACATTATGTACACTTACATCAATTGTATCAAACAATCTCCTAGTATGACAATCAACTTCCTCTTTAAACAACTTAAACATATCTCCATAAATCCTAACCCCTAAACCTAAGCAAACGTCTAACTTTGTAAATGGAATAAACACAGACCTAACTTCAAATATGCCCCTCCTCTCTAACCATCTACTACACAATTCTAGAAGTAGTGTCCTACTCATTTTCACATCCACAACAATGGACAATAACCATTGATGAGTCAATATTTTGTTCACTTCACTTAGTTTAATGTGCTATAATTAATCAGGGAATTGTGCATAATTGTCCAGTATTTTCCAATTTTACTGAATTGAGCTTAATTCGATCAGAAATTCTTATTTTAACTAATTTGAATTATCTGAGCTAATTATTTTCATTATTGATTACAGGAAAATCTTGGAAATACAATTTGGGACATTCAAAAGAATATTCATTTGCACATTGTGTTACTTTGGACATTTGAAAACATCTCCCTTCTTAGAATTTTTTTGGAAAATATACACACCACACGGCCATTCATGGTTTGGTTGGGAGAAACCCCAAAATGAAGTGCTGAATTTTTATTGAATTAATGAAAGTGGTGTTACGGTTTGGATGAAACACATTTCATTCTTATGTGTTATATGTTGATGCCCATTTGGCCACCATTTCACGTAGAAGAGTAGCATCTTAAAGTGGAATCAACCAAAGAATGGACCACCACCTTGAATTTAACTCACGTAAAAAAAGGAAAGTGGAGTTGATGAAAGCTGAATTTTATTAGTATTATTGAGGGAAGTGGTCACGGCCCACATAGGAAAGAAGGAAGTGCAGATTTGTTTTACATGCCACACAATCTTTTGGTTTTGGCAACTTGATTTAAAATGGAAGAGATCACGGTTTCTTTTAAGTAATGGAAGACAATCAATTCCCGTTGGCAAGTGAAATGATGGAGGGGACCATCCATTCAGCAAACATCACATGTTTTGATATAAGACAAGAAGTGAATATCTGAAGGAAGAAAGTGGGATGCTACATTTACTAAATAAATGCCACGGCCTTGTGCATCAAAATTCACGAAGGGCCCCTTTTCTTACTCTTTAGTGATTGAAGAAAGTGAAAAAAAAAAGCTTGCTACTTTGGACAAACACAAAGCCGACACATTTTGCTTGGAAGTGATTAATAGTTATCATCATATTAAATCATTGGAGAACAGAAATACAAGTCTAGTGAAGTGGGGACGGTACACACAAGCTGTTTTGCTTTGGAAGAGTCATGGCTCCAGCAGCATTTTGGAGGATCACGAAAATGAAGCTGGAGGAAGAAACATCCAGCTGAGTTTGAAGAATGAAAGCACATCCATCGAAGAAGAGAAGAAACTCCCAGCTGCTCACGGCTGGAAGGAGAGCTTCACGAGTTTGGAGAGGATGAAGCGATGAACACACTTTCACTACGTCCAACATCCAGAGGGCTGTTACAGAGATGAGAAAAATGCATGGATGGAAGCACACAGCTCAGAGAAGATGCAGCAAGCAGCTACACCGTCCAGCTTCACCATGGCAGGAGAACTTCACGGTGGTGCAGTTCCAGCAACCAGGAGCATCACGGCGGGAAGTAGAGATGTCACGACAGCAGAAGCAGCGATCCTCAGGAAGCACACTGCCATGGCTGGAATCCAGTTGAAAAGAAGAAGATATCCCAGCATCCAGCATGCATCTAGTGGCCATGGTGATTCACGGTCTTGATTCAGAGAAGAAAAGCCGTGTGGGTAGAGAGTTGGACAGCAGCTGGTCCAGTTTAGAAAACTAAAGCATGGTGATTCACGGGAGAAAACGGAAGCGCCCATGAGAAGCGTTCCTGCATGCACAACAGCTCCCCCGTTCTTCTCGTACACAACAGCCACCAAGAAGGAGGATGATGAACCGCTGAGAAGCAAGCAGCAACAAGTTGGCAGCAGTGTGGTGTCAAGGGAGCAGTCCAGCAGACGTGGTGATTAATTTGGAAGCTTTGGAAGTAATTGTTGTGCACGGTAATTCAGTGGAGAGTTACATTCCAGCACGTCCAGGAGGAGGAATGAAGAGAAACTCTTCTCAGTCCAGCAAACATAATATGCTACGGATGTGTGAAGGGAGAAGAAATGGAGAAGGGAGCTCACAGCTAGAATAGTATTGAAGAAGAAGACAAGATTAGTTGGCAAAGTGGAGGGTCTCACATCTTCTTTTCCCATGTCCAAGGAGCACAATTTGCTCAGCAATTGATGCAAGGAAATAATTCAGAGAAAGCTTGGGAGACAAAACAAAACCAACGTGAAAGCATGGCTGGAAAGTTGGAAGGATACACAGTAGTTTGTCCAAGTTTTTGGCTATAAGAGATGAGGATTTCCAATAGAGTAGACACGGCCTTAGAGGCCTGGAAGAAGTCACGACTTTTCCTCTTTCTCTTCCAGGAGCTCTCTCTCTCTCTCATTTTCCATTTTCTCAATAGTGCACAAATGTAGTTTGTATTTCTGAAGCGTCTACTTATTTCATTTTCATTTTAATTCAAGTGTTGAATTTTAATTTAAAAGTTGAATCTTTTTTTTGAGTCAAGTGCTTTTATTTTTACTATCTCTTTTATTTTACCGTTTATTGTTTTATGCATCGTTAAATTTTACTGTTTCTGAATATTTACTGTTCCATTTTTACCGTTTTCAACATTTTTTTTACCGTTCAGTTTTTACCACCGTTAAAATTTACTTCAGTGTTTTTAATTTTGTGTTATTTAATTTCTAGTCAACTTTAATTTTACCACAACAAACACAATCACAAACACCCCCCCACCTTCGTTTGTAAATCTGAGACTGAGCCACAATATTGGTCCTTGAGAGACGACCTAGGAGTCACATCCTAGCTATACTGCATATTTTCGTGCACAACTTTTGTGAGCGGTGCGACCCGTTCGTCAACCATGCAAAAGGAGTTGTCTATATGCATGATTTTTACACATCCGTTAATAATATGTTCACATGTGACAAGTAATTTGTCCTACATGAATGTCGTGCATAAACCTATATATAAAAGTAAACAATTGAACTAGTCAAAAAGACCACTTCAAGAAATCAATTTTAAATAGAAAATACATCATCATGTGCATTCAAACCTCTTTTTCCATAATCACTCTTCGAAGTAATCTCTATGCTTTGACTGCATGTCCATAAAATAAAAATGTTAGAGTTCAAGCCATAAAACCTTTAAATGGAAGACATATCTTGACAGATTTCTCACAACAAAATTAGATTCATAAACCAAACCTAATAATTACATTTTCCACCTATTTAATTTCATCTGACAATCATATACCAAAAAGACATCTAACTTAGACGAACCAACTCATACTTGTAGCTATCATTTAAATTACTTTCCACTTTTACAATATTTTATTCCTTAAAAATTGCCCTATCTTTCAACTAATTCCATAACAGTAACAGAGATTCATATCTCATCTAAACCTTATGTTAGTTAAATAAATAAGTCAAGTACTCGTTATTGTGGAATGACAACATAGATCATTAGCACAAATGAGGTATACCCCACCGACAAACAGGAACATCAAGTCACATGGACATTTCAAATGATTAATGATGAAAAAAACACGAAAAAAGAAAGAAAGACAATCAATAGATGAAGATGGAAAATGGTAAGGAAGACTCTGTGCAAATTAAAATCCATCGAAGAGCTAAGCCTAAAACTGTATTATGAAGAAGAGTGGTGAATGAGAGTGAAAGTCGATTCGAAAAACAAAAATGCTACGTCACAAAGGAGCACACTACCATGCTGGTCCTTCTAAGATGATGAATATCTTTCTAACAGTAGACAGGTCGAGATAATCAACAATATAAGACTTATTCAACTAGATGAAGTCAAATGCAAGGATCACACAATGTCATCAAACTTGGTTAAAAATCAAATCCTCATATATAAATCATCATGAAGTCCATTTTAATTATTTTCTAATGTCTTTTTTCTTTTCTTTCAACGTGTAATCACAGGATAAAAGTCATACATACTACTTTGCTCAATAGTGGCAATAATGGCCTTTTATTCAGGTCTAAACCACCTTAATCGATTATCTAAAATCTTTGCAACAATTCATGCCAAATTAATATCGCCTTAGTATACAGTCATTCTATTCCTTTAAAATTCAACGTTTACACCATATACACTGTAGTTTTTTGTATAGGATTATAGTGATACCAAAAAGTTTGCCTTTGACCTTCATATGCAATTTCCAGTCATAAATAACCCATCATGATGTACTTATCCATTTCAACCACCTACCTCATATCCTATGTGTGTGTTATCTTCATTAATTAACCATCATTTTATGATATTGAACTGATTTAGTTAAATAGTGGAACATGTAATAACATCTTTAATCTCTACGTTATTAAAATTGCAATACAACTATGTATTATTCATATACCCCTTTGATTTCAACATGTCCCAAAACCTCGATTTTAATGTTATGTTTACCCTTAATTCTTTTTAATCAAAACTATATCATTCTCACACAAAAATTCATATGTATAAAAGATAGAAATGAATAACATACTTGACTAATTGAAAAAAACTCTCCGAATGGAAACAATTTTTGCACTAGTCACTTCCAAGCAAGAAGAAGAATTAAGAGAGTAACCTTGTCAAGACGAGCTATGCTTCAAAAATCTTAGAGTATCAAAACCTCCACCATATTTACATATGAACATTAAAAAAAAGTTCCAAAAATAAAGTACACAAAATGTTAAATAAACCTCTCAGTGCATTATCTTATCTAACCTTTAAAGTAGACCACATCATGAGAAGTTACATGAAAAGTTATGATTATCAGCTTATGATTGCCACTTATTCTTGAATTGATTCTAAGCAAATCATTTTGACAATTTTAGAAGGTAGTAGAGATCTAAATATATCATTGTTGTGTAAACTATAAAAGAATCTTCCAGCATTAAATCCACTAAATTAACTCTCCTTTTACATAACCTAGTCTACTGTTGTACAATGGTATGTCAATCTTTAAAGATTTTAAAACAATATTTTAAAAAATAATAAAATAATAAAACAAAAGATAAACAAATTCAAATACAACAAGTACATAAGAATATTACCTTCATGCTATCAAATTTGACATTCATCACTCAGTTCAATATTATCTTCCATTGAAATTTGATTTTAAATTTCTAAACTAAGGTAAACCTACCTTCAAATGGGATTCATGATCATACTTTTTATGCACTGTGAGCATAAATTAGCAAGTTCACCTCCACCTAAGTAACATATAGCCACTGTGCCCCCAACCAAACAATAAACATGTAAAAGAGAAAAGTATATAACAAAAATTTGGGTGAGAAAGTAGTATATAACAACCAATTATAGGAAACTAACAAAAAATATGATATAAATTACAACAATGTAGCATATGAAATATGATTAACAAAATCTTGTTTTGCTTAAAAGATAAGTGTGTATAAACATTGATAACAGTTTAAAATACCATTATCTGTGAAGTAATTTTGATACTAAATGCACCATTTTTGACTTAGAAACTTGCTTTGAGTCATGTTTTTGCTTTAGTTTTATGAATAAGAGAGTTGAGGTTATACTTGATGATTTTATCCCCAAATTCCCTTGATTTTGATAAAAAAAATGAGTTAATACAGGAAGTAGAGATGAAGTGCTAAGGATATAGAGCTCAGAAAGGCATAGAAAAGCACCAGAAGAGGCAACCACACGAAGCTTGGGCGACCTGCAGGAGGCTTAAGTGTGGAAAAATCGGCGTCTGCCGCCCGGGCATCAGACCCCCAAAGCCTGGGCGAAATTGGAGGCTCAAGTCCTACGGAAATCAACGTCGGCCGCCTGGGCGCCCCATTTAGGGTGCCCGAGAGTCGTGTGTCATGGAATAGGCCCATTTTTTTGCTCTGTTCGACTCTTTTGAACTGGGCCCTGTTTCTACTCTTTTTTGACTCTATTTAAAGGACCCAAGCGCTCTAGGTTTTGCATCTCTGGCTGGAGCAACACAACAACACACTCTTCTACTCTCTCAAGGCGGATCTGGAGGCGGAAGCTTCCTCTTCTACTCTTAGGGTTTTACTATCTCATGCTTTTCCATTGTACATCTAGTTCCTCCATGTCTATGGGGAACTAAACTCTATTTGTTGTTGGGGAATGATGTAACCTTGTGAACTCTCATGTATTTGAATTGATTCTTAATTTATATGCCTTATTCATTATTTGTTAGGGAATTCATCTATTTCTAATGCTTGCTCTATTTAACTCATTTAGTGCATGATTTATGAATTGCATGAGTGCCGGGAGGTTCCTTACAATTTAGGTTCTTGTTGAATTCTCCCAAGGGTAATATTTCTCAGGGATGAGGGTATGAGTACTTGGTCGTCTTAAGCTCTTGATCTTTAGACTTAATTCTCTAGACGCTAGGAATTGCACAAACTAGGAATTAAGGCAGGCTTATGCGCCAAGGGATTGGGTTCTAAGTGCTTTAGTGAGTGACATTAACATTAATGCATAAAGAAGAATTCTTATATACATGAGAGGGAACTTGGTGAAATCTAACCCCAACAACATATTCATCTCATTAAACAACATCTGTGTGTTACTCTACTATTGATCAATTTGCATTCATATTTAATTTTCTGTCTTTGCATTTTAAACCAATGATCTGGTTTATTTTAAGTCTTAATTAATTAAGTTATCACACGACTGTTTAGTGCCGAGAGTCCTCTGGGATACGATACTTGGTCTTACCATTTTATATGACTTGTGCGATTTGGTACACTTGCCAATCCATCAACAAATTTTTGGCGCTGTTGTTGGGGACTCACGGTTTAAACTATTCTATTTGTGTGATTCTTAATTAATTTTGGCTTTATTCTATTTTACTTTATTTTATTTTATTTTATCCTATTTTATTTTATTTTCATATCTTTTATTTTTATTTTTATTTTTTTTGTTTTTATGCTAACAATGTTTTCTAGGGTTTTGTGTGTAATGTTTGCAGGATGCAATTCAGACAAGAAATTAATTATATGGGCACTCAATTCCACCAAGGCAATTTCAACCACTGCTGGGAACCTCACTCAAGCATAGATCAAAGTCAATTTGGGTATGCTGTCGAACAATTTTATAGAGAACCACAACAACAATGGCAGCAACAACCCTTTGTATCAGAAAGATGGGTGATGAATCATTATTTTCTTCACTTCACTTAGCTTATTGTGCTAGATTTAATCAGGGAATTGTGCTTAATTGTCCAGTATTTTTCTGTTTTTGCTAATTGTGCTTAACTTGATCAGAAATTCTTATTTTGATTAATTTGAATTATCTGAACTAATTATTTGCATTAGTAATTTTAAGAAAAATTTTGGAAATACAATTTGGGACATTTGAAGGCTAAATGAAATTGGCAATTAGAAGTTGTGCATGGCTAATAGATGCTCACGGCTGTATTTGTAATTTGGAAAGTGGAAATGGTGCCATGAATATGAAGGTGACGCGGAAGCAAAGTGTACAAAGTTCTTAGTTTTATTTTTTAGTGCACTCTCACGGCTGAAACAAGAAGGGCACACATCCATATTTCAATTAAAAGACCGAAAGGACACTACAAGTGGAGAGCCCCTTCCTTGCTGAAGTTTAATTGAAGAAATTCCTAAAATAAATTGTGTGGAACCATATCACACGGGCATCCCAGCTGCTACCCATACAAAGGGAATCTTTCTCCTTTAAGAAGAAGTAAAGCACACGGCCCATGCACAATTTAATCTGGCAATACATGGGACAAAAGTTGAGGGCCATCACATTATTTTCTTGGCTGGCGTGAACAATTAAATTGGAGAGTTGCTGAAAAAAAGCAACACGTGCAATGCCACGGACATACTAAGCCATGCAAAAAGAATCTCATTTCCTAAAGGGGGCCACTACTCACGCTATTTCTATTCTGAAAAGTAGAGAAACATAAGACCCATCATTATTCTTCTTGGCAGCAGTTTTGTTAGTGCAGATTAACTTTGGTTTGGAATATTGGAAGAAAGTAGATGCACTTTCTCGATGGAAGAGGTGTTAAATGGTGGTCTCATCTTGAAAAGCAAGCGGGTTCATTTTCTTTGCTGGAGCAGCGTGCAAGGTGAAGGAAAGAACACAGCAGCTGGGATAGCTTTCGGTCTTCCATGTCCAGCAAGTTTTGGATTTTTATTATGAAGAGAGAATAGCAGCCCACGGAAGAGCTGGAAGAAGTGAAGCAAGCTGCACTGTCTGGTAGGGAAAACACTTCACACGACCTTGTTCACGGTCCAGCTGAGATGGAAAAGAAAGAAACACGGTTGCTGCTGGAAGTAAAGAAGGAGCAGCTGGTCCAAGAAGAGGAGAATTTAGATTAGAATTGAGGAAAACACTCACGGCCTGGAAGAGGCTCTCGCCTCTTCCTCTTCCAGTAGCGCATCATATAGTTTTTTCATTCCAAACAGTGTGTAGTTTGTATTTCTGAAGTGTGTAGTTCAGTAGAAGTTTTCACAGTTTGCTCATTAAATTTTCATCTGTACCAGATATTTTATTTCAAGTGTTAGAATCTTCAGTGAATTCCATTTTCAATTAATTGTTTTTATTTTTACTATCTCTTTTATTTTACCGTTTAGTGTTTTCTGCACTGTTAAATTCTGTCATTTCATTTTACCGTTCGTTTTGTTTTCAGACATTTTCTATTTGTACCGTCTTTTACCGTCCAGTTTTTACAGCCGTTAAAATTTATTTCAACGTTTTTAATTTTTTTTTATTTAATTTCCAGTCCACTTTAATTTTATCGCATCAAACAAAAATCACACAAACCCCCCCCACTTCGTGAAAAATCTGAGATTGAATCGCCACAAAATTGGTCCTTGAGAGACGACCTAGGAGTCAAATCCTAGTACTATACTGCATTAATTTCTGCACATCAAATTTGTATGACCGCGACAGTCGTATCAATGGGCTAAGATGGATGACACACTTCAACAGATAATGAAGATGTCTGATTCTCATCATAAAAGAAATCAAGCAACATTCACAAGGATAGGGAGCCAACTTGATCACATAATTCACAAGTTGGACGATCTTGGGGGCAATATGGAAGTTAACCCTAGAGAGAAGTGCATAGCTGTCATTACTGAAAGTGGCAAGGTTTTAGATGAAAGAAAAATAGAGAGAAAAGAAGAAGAAAGTGTGAGTGAAAAAGAGAAAGATGTAGAGGAAAAGAAAGAAAAAGAAGAGAGTGAGTTAAAAGAAAAGAGAAAAAGATAGGAAGAAGATGAGAGAAAAATATAGAGAAAAGAAAAGGAAAGTTCGAGTGAAAAAGAGACAGATATAGAGAAAGAAAAAGAAGAGAGTGAGAGAGAAGAAAAGAAAAAAAAGGAAAGGAAGAGGATAAGGAAGAAAAGAAAGAATTATATGAAAAACCTCTTCCTTACCCAAAGAATTATTCTGAGGAAGAGAAGGAAAGACAGTTTGAGCAATCCAGTGAAATCTTCGAGGAATTGGAGATTAAAATTCTTGTGACTAAGACATTGCAACATGTACCCGATTATGTTAACTTCTTAAAGAAATTCAACAAAAAGAGAAAAAGTCCAGAGGAAGAAACAATTGAGGTATAGAGCAATTGCAGTGTGATCTTGCAGAAGGCACATCCTCCAAAAGCTAAAGATCCGGGAAGGTCCAATATCCCGTGCACTATTGGGAGTCATGAAAGAGGGAAAGCCTTAATTGATTTAGGGTCCAGTATCAACTTGATGCCCTTATCTGTATTTGAAAATATTGGTGGTCTTAAAGTTAAGCCTACAAAGAGGAAGCTGCTGAAGATAAGTTGGTGTGGAGACAGAAAGGATAACATCAAGATTAAAGTTGGAATTAAGTGATCCAGATTGAGCTTAATGGTGTCAAGCTAGTGACGTTAAAGAAGCGCTTGCTGGGAGTCAACCTAGTCTCTGAATTTTTTATCTCTTATTTTGTTTTATTTTTTATCTTATTTTTTCTTTTTAATTTAGTTGTGTGGTTTGGATTTGATTTTGTTTTTGTGTGTTTGAATTTTTTTTAGGTTATATGTTGCTTCTGATGGCAGTAATGACATCATCTATTGATGGATGCTTCTACAACATCTACTGATGGATGTTAGGTGATTAGGCATCTACTGATGGATGTCGATAAAGATGAGAAAGATTAGTGTCTACTGAGAGATATCAATGAAGATAAGAAATATTAGCATCTACTGATGGATGCTATGTGATTAGACATCTATTAATGAATGTTATGATTATGAAGACCAGGTCAAGCTAGTAACGTTAAAGAAGCGCTTGCTGGGAGGCAACCCAGTGTTTTATAAACTTTTATTTTATTTTTCTGTTTTTGTTTTATTTGTTTTGATTGACTATACTTTGTTTCTATTTTATTGTCTTCTTTTATTTATTTGCTTTGTAATGTACTTTGCTTTAGTGTACTACACTGCTTTGGTTAACCTGTGCTTGTTTTGTGATGAGTATTCCTTTGTGATATTCTAGTGTATTGAGTGATGTTGAGATTATGCATGATGTGTTGATATACAAGTGATGGCTCAAAAAGTATGAAACAAGTGCTTGAGGTAAAATTTAATTGAGATACTAAGCATGATGTTTTTATGAATTCTGGGACTTGAGAGTTTACCTGTGTGAGTTTTGTGCTTCAGAGTTATTGTGAATAATTGTTATTACTTTGGAAGCATGAATGATTTTGCCCAAATTTTTTGTGATTGAACTACTTGTTTGCAGGTTTCATATGATCAAGGCCATCTTTTGTTATCCCTTAATTGTTTTTAACCTACTCGTGAATTTTTTTCAAATAAAAAGAGAACAGTTTGTTCCATCCTTTGAACCTTTAGCCTTAAGCATGCTTTGAAAGCCCTGTTTCAGATTCTTTACCTTGAGTTGAGTTGAGAATATTTGTGAGGTATTAATAAAGGTTCAAGTTTGGGGTTGCTAAAAAAATAAGTAGTGAGCACAAAGAAAATGAAAAAGAGAAATCAAAAGAAAAGAAAAAATAAAAAGAAAAGCTCACTGCAAGGGAAAAGGTTGAGAATAAGAAAAAGATCTTCTTGAAAAGAGAACCTGTATGTAATTATTAAATTCATAAATATCTCTTCTAACTGAAGGATTTTGCATTCCTGAAAAATCACGTTTCTTCTTAGCCCAACCAAGTTACAAGCAAAGAAAAGCCCTTGTGATAAAAACCTGCTTGTGAGTATGTTTGATTTTGGTTAAATGAAAGACAAAATTAATTTGTGTGACATTGTGATAGCAGAGTGAAAGAAACACCAACACCTCACTATACACTTTTGAGTGCTTGAGTGATACACTTTTAAGTGCTTGAGTGAAACATTTTCTTTGGTGAAGAGTAGTTCTCTGAATTTTTGATTACATCTATGCTTGGTTGATTGATCATTCTTAAGAATAACATCTGCACATCTTGATTGAAATCTTTATGCTGAGTTGATAAAAGTGATCTCTTGTCCTAGAAGAAAAAGTTTTTTAAAAAGGTTGAGTCATTGTAGTGATTGTTCAGAAAAGCTAAGTTACAATTTGTTCTCCTTGAGGGCAAACAAAGTTCTAAGTTTGGGGTTGTGATAACGATTTAAAATACCGTTATCTGTGATGTAATGCTAAGGATATAGAGCTCATAAAGGCTTAGAAAAGCACCATAAGAGGGAACCGCACGAAGCTTGGGCGACCTGCAAGAGGCTTGAGCGTGGAAAAATCGACGTCTGCTGCCCGGGCGTCCAAGGCTACCCGAGCGTCGGACCCCCGAAGCCTGGGCAAAATTGAAGGCTCAAGCCCTATGAAAATCGACGTCCGCCGCTCGGACGCCCCATTTAGGACGCCCGAGCGTCATGCGTCGTGGAATAGGCCCATTTTTTGCTATGTTTCGACTCTTTTGGACCGGGTCCTGTTTCTACTCTTTTCCGACTCTATTTAAAGGACCCAGGCGCTCTAGGTTTTGCATCTCTAGCTAGAGCAACACAACAACACACTCTTCTACTCTCTGAAGGCGGATCTGGAGGCGAAAGCTTCCTCTTCTACTCTTAGGGTTTTACTATCTCGTGCTTTTCCATTGTACATCTAGTTCTTCCATGTCTATGGGGAACTAAACTCTATTTGTTGTTGGGGAATGATGTAACCTTGTGCACTCTCATGTATTTGAATTGATTCTTAATTTATATGCTTTATTCATTATTTGTTAGGGAATTCATCTATTTCTAATGCTTGCTCTATTTAACTCATTTAGTGCATGATTTATGAATTGCATGAGTGCTAGGAGGTTCCTTACAATTCAGGTTCTTGTTGAATTCTCCCAAGGGTAATATTTATATTACTTGTGGGATTTGGTACACTTTCCAATCATCAACAAACATACAACACACACACATATTGATTTACTTGAAATAAACACACATTTCATTTGTTATTAAGAAGTTACTGAATATTCGCTTAATCATCTCATTTTAAGTCGCAAAAAACTGTGAGAGTGCATTTGAACAAACAAAATAACAAACAATTGAAAACATGGAAGATAAGCAAAAAGTGAGGAAATTTCTATAGAAAATGAGTGTAGATTATGCAGTGAGAGATACTTCCCTCTTATGCCCTTCATAATATCAAGCCAACAACCTCCACTACGAAGGAAGCAAGTTTCCACACTTTTTTAAGAGTTGAATATACATTTTATAGACCATAAGAAAATTCATACAATCTTAGAAGTCACAATATTGACTATTTTTCATGTCAAAACCTTTTACAAGAGAATTTTGAATAAAGAAGAAAAAATTTTAGTGAAGAAAAATTCTAAGATACATAATCAAATATTAAGGATTCCTCTTGAGAGAAAAAAAGGTAGAAAAAAACATAAAGCATAAAAAACAAATTAAGTAACTGTTTAAACCTTAGTGGCTTGGCCATTCAAATAATTGTTTTGACTACTAGGATGGTTTGGAATTTTCAGAAAGAATCTTTTAAATATATGAGACAATGATACTGAAAATGGAATCAAAACCATCAAGAATAAAATTTTCGCATGAGCCACTATAATGAAAAGATGAAATCGACCTGTCTCAAACACTGGTAAAAAGTAAAAATCCATCCCAAAACGATAATTGATGACAAAAAGTTCAATTACTTAGAATATAGTATGTAATATTCATCGACTCATTCATAAAAATATACTTAGAATACAAGACAATCAAATTTCTCGAACAGGGAACCTAACCAAACAAACATCCCAAATTACACATTCAACCAACGTTTTCAAATTAGATAGAGACAACTCCCCAAACCTTGTTCTCTCAGTGCCTCTCACTCACCACCGATCTCGCTCGTCATGGATTGAGCATTTTGTGTTCTCCCTATCGCAACTCTCCCTCTGACGACCTTGCCCCCTTTAGTCTAGGATTTTCGAAAATGAAGCAAAAATAAATGGAAAGATACACAAATGATGAGAAAAGAAGAAAGGAACAAGAAGCATACATCCTCTGATTAAGTGGCACCCATTGAGTTATTGTGTTCTCTATCAACATCAACCCTAGCATAGCACGAACAGTCGCTCTTCGACTTCTCACGTTCTCTATCAGCCCCAACCCTAATATAACACGAAGAGTTGCTCTTCCAATTCTCTCGCGTTAAAAAATCAGCCCCAACCCTAGCACAACACGAACAATCGCTCTTCGAGTTCTCGCGTTCTCTATCACACCTAACCCTAGCACAACACGAACACTTGATCTTCGAAAATGAAATGGTCCAGGCAAAAGTGAAATTAAAGACAGACTTCACTGAAACATAACGTTTCATTTAGCCCGTAAATGACAAAGTCACCTTTCATCACATTCACAGAATTTGGGCTCCACAGCGTGTCAAATGAGTATGAAAAATTTTTGTGTGTCAAAATATTGTTTTCCTTTTACAAAATATGGAACATTTGTGAACTTTTTAAAAAAGGTAGGACCAATTTGAACACACCTAACAAATCAAGGGATCAAAATTGATATTAAGCCTTTTTCGTTTTTACTTACATGGACGAAACCAAGATGTTAAAACCTAATCTCTTCCCAACTTTAATACTTCAATAGTTAAATTGGTCATTTGAAACAAAACATTCGATCAATAAACAAAAAGAAAATATAATATCAACCTATATAAAAATCAAATTAGAGAAGTAAGGTATTGTTCATCTCACAACAAATCTCTTGCAATCTACTTAAGGGTTTAACTCCTATGATATGTGTGGTATCTCAATTCTCGCTCGTTCTGCTCAAGTCTCACGTGGTCTTTAAATTTGACATTTTCTTCTTCAACCATTCGAATTTGCAAACAAAAACTATTAGTAAATGAGGTGTGAACTGAAGAATACATACTTAAATGACGAGAGAAAAAGTTATGTCACAAACCAAAAAACCCCTAAATTTGAATGAGACAAGGTTTCTTAATTTATAGGGTTTTCGAAAGAGGGTAAGAAGATGGAAAAGGGAATCAAGACGATGTTTAGGCAACAAGAGAATTAGGGATTACAGGAGAATAAAAGTTAATAGTGAGGAACGAAGCTCAGGTGACAATGATGGGACAAGGACAAGGCGAAGGAGGAAGACTCGATAATGAAGGATGAAGAACGAATCGATTTTAGAATCACAACTGAAGTGAAAGGAAAAAAAGGATAGGCCAGAAATAAGTGAAGAAGAAGGAGAAGGAAAATCATTAATGAGCTCGATTTCAAGAAGGAGAGAACACTCATCGACGATTTACTCGATAAACTGCCAAAAATTTCTTTAAAAAAATAAAAAAAGCCAAACTTAATTATGGTTTTAATAAATCCACCAATTTTTTTTTTGGAGGTTTCTGAAATCGTCAGAAGGAAACTCCTCAAATATTACATTATTTTTGTAGTAACTCTTAGTTGTACGTATGCAATTAGAGGCTTTCATGCTTGCTGAGATAACATAAACTCCTTATAGTGATAATTGCGAGACCAAACGATATCAATCTCTATCCCACATAACACGAAATTGACCCTCCTAACACATGTAAAAAACTTTAAAAAGTAAAAAAAAATAAAAAATATTATAAACTAACACACGACATTTTAAAAAAAAATATATTGAAATCAAAATGAATAGAAAAACAAAATATTTGAGAAAATAATAATAATAATTTTTTTAAACATTATAATTTTATTTAAGTTAACTTTTTTTTTTAAGTGACACCGTTAGTTTTTCAAGAATAAACGAAAAAACCATAGCACAGAAAAGTGTACAAAGAAAATGTCCAACTTCTATAGTTTGGCTCAATATTTATGGTCCATTTTGTAATATTTATAGAAATTTAATCCAACTCCTAATTAAATAGAGTTAGGCGGAATTAATACTTTCAACCTAAAATTAAACAATTGAATTTCATCCAACCTATTTTTAGTCGTTGAATACAAACTAGATTACATCAAGTGATTTTAATCTGTAATCAAATTAGAAGAAGTTAACTGAACTTACAATAAAAACTGTGCAAAAAGGAGTTAGAATAGTAATTCAATCTAACCTATCTATCTACTTGTTGTATAAACTAGATTACATCAACCCATTTTTACGTGTAACCGAGTAGAAGAAGTTAGATCAACACGCAATAATGAAGACTATATAAAAGAGTTAGCTAGAGAAGTATTTATCCTCTTAAATAATTACAATTTTTGTTTTTAGAAATTTCAAACCGATTAACATTTTGAATGAAACATTAGTATTTTTTAATCTTATTTTATTTTTAAATCAAGACTCTTTAATACATGTTTTTCGAGAAAGACTATTAAAAAACATAGTATCTCTACTGACCGAGAACATTCAACTTTCTAGATTGGGTACAAAGTAAAGTATAATACATTTTAATCTTCATTTTTATATTTCTCGTTATTTTAAATTATTAAAATGTTTTTAAATTTTTTCTTAATATTATATCTTAAAATTTATGTAATTATAATTTTTTTTGTTATTTAAGATTTCAAAGAGATTTTTTTATATATATTTTCAAAATTAAATTCTTAATAATATTTTTTTTTTTACTTTTTAGCATTTTAAGTAAAGTTATTTAATAAATATTTAGATTTATAATAATAGTTATAAATATATCCACGACAAAGATAATACACAAATCTCATTCATACATTGAGTATAAAAAAATATAATTTTTTACTCTTGAAAAGGAAAAATATAATTTAACACGTGCAGCTTCACAGTAATTATATTGATTTTCTCCGAGAAGAGGAAAACAAAACGGAGTTTGGACATAAATAAAACGTTAAGTAGGAAAATAAATCCAGTGGAGTCAAGTCCAAAAAGAACACGACAAAGCGGGGGTAGAAGCCGTTGGATATTTTGTACGAAAAGTGGCATCAAATCAAATCAATGCTAAAGACGAGCACAGGACATGGCACGACATAGCAGAACAACACACGCCCTACCCTTCGATTGCTTCTTTCTTACTCAGTGAACGCAACCCCCTTTACTTTGCATTCCCAGATTCATTTCGCACAACCTTAATTTCACGTATAACGCTAACATCACTTTTTCATTGCATTCATTGCCTTTTCCGGATTCCACCTGTGAGTATTTTTATCAATGCTTTCAATTTGCTGTCAATTTCTTTTAATTTTATTGTCAAATTTGTGCTTTTTTTTTTATTTGATTAAAGATTTAAGATTCCAAGAGGCGTAGCGTTAGTAACTGATAATTGTAAGATTCATGCGTGTATGTGTGTGTGCTCGGAGTCGCATTATTTGAATTGTGATTTGATGTGAATCTGGGTCTTGGATCCTGAAGTTGGCATTGGATTGCATTTTGGGGTGTGAGTTGACTATACATGGGTTTGGTGTTCTGTAGTGATAGGTTTGAATTGTCAACCTGAAAGTTCTTTTTTTCTTTTTGTGTGTGAGCAGTGCCGTTTAGAAGTTGGAATAGAGAATTGGAGCTGGGTGGATGGAGGATGACAAGAGGAAGAAGAAGAACAAGAAGAAGAGGAACAAGCAAAGTAAGAATGCGGAGAATGGGGTAGGGGAAATTGCCAATAGGGATCAGAATCTGAAGAGTAATGGAAAGGATGAACATATTCTTTCAGAGACTGCAAATGAGAAAAACTCAAATGGGGTTGGAGAGACTTCGATAGGGAATGAGAATATGGTAAATAATGGTAAGGATGAGCCTGCTCGTCTTTCGGGAGTCACCAATGAGCAAAGTGTGAATGAAGTTCGGAATGGGGTTGTCGAAGCCCCCAATACTGATCAGAATCTAGTGAAAAGTGGAAAGGATGAGAATATTCCTACATTGGAGTATGGAGACGGGCAGAGTATTAGTATGGGTTTGAATGGTCATCTGCCAAACGGTAAAGAATGTGTAAGTTTGTCTTCAACCATTGTAGATTTTCACTTTTGTTCCAATGTTTATGCTAACGTATGAAGTGCTATATTTTTGAATATTTCTCCTCGATAATGTTATTAGTTACCTTTTTTCATTGGAACTGATAATGTAGTTTTAATTTCTCATGGTTTCTGAATAGTTTCACCAAAAAATGGTATAGGCTTCTTATTGTCCTTTTCTGACATACTATCAAATTTGTTTGAGTTGAGCGGTTATGGAAACCAGTGGTTTGCTAAACTAAGTGAAATTACCACTTGCCAAGGATAAACAGGACTAAAAGAGGAATTATAATAAAACAGTGAGGATAAAAGTGATGAAAGCTAAGCTATGACCTTAATGGTGGTGTAGTTTGCATGAGGATGTTGGTTCAAACCTTGTTGCTGTAATTGCACACACAAAAAAGGGCTAGGAGCTTATAACCTCTAGAGTTACATGCATGTCATTGTTAATTTTTTTTTTTTTTTGCAATTGAGATATCTATTTTGGTAAGAAAAATGACAAACATATTTTGGTCTAACAAACTATGAAGTTAGTCAAATTAGCTTTTAGCTAATTTATGTGCCGTTCCATACACTTTCATTTTTTTCTAGTAATTTCTGCACTTTGTTTTAAAGCAAGTATTTCAATGTTTTTATAATTTGCAAATCCTATCTCTCCACAGACCATATCAGAAGAGACAATCAGGAAATTAAAGGAAGAAAATGATATGTTAATTCAGAATGAGGTAATACTTCATCTGAGAAGTGTTTGTTATTTGATTTATTATGTTCATTTTTTTTTTTAATATGTATGGTTTATCACCCCACAGACCTTATCAAAAGAGACAATCAGGAAACTAAAGGCAGAAAAAGATATGCACATTCAAAAGGAGGTAATATTTTATCCGAGAACCTGTTTTTTGTTTTAGCAATTATGTCTCATTCTGTATATGTATATATCGCATCATTTGTCAGTCTATAATGGAAGAGGCAATCAGAAAACTAACAGAACAAAATGACATGCATATGCGGAATAAAGTAATATATCTTAAATTTTATCTGAATGACATTTTTCCTGATGTTTTTATCATTTAATTTTCTTTTAACTAACATGGGCTATCTTTCCACAGATTGCATCAGAAGAGACTATCAGAAAATTGGAAGAAAAGAATGATATGCATGTTCAGAAAGAGGTAATATTTTTTTTGGAAATATCTTGATTTGTTTGAGCTCTTATGTTTCGTTGTTTTTATGTCAAGTACATTTTTCTACAGGTCATATCAGAAGATACAATTAGAAATTTGAAAGAAGAGAATGATACTCACATTAGGAAGGAGGTGACATGAAAGATTTTAAATTCTGTATGATATGTCTAATTTAATGTTTATGCAGCATTTTTCTCATTACACGTATAGTAAATCTTAACACAGGCTCTAGCACAGGAGACAATAAGAAAATTGAAAGAAGAAAATGAATTGCAAATTCGGAATGCGGTAATTTTACTATAAACTTCATCTCAGATTTATATTAGTTATTTAATCACTTAAATCACAAATATTGTTTAGTACGAATGCATATAACGTATCTTTCTACAGGCCACAGCAAAGGAGACAATTAGCAAATTCAAAGAAGAAAATGATAATATATATACTGCACGTTTTATCAATTATCAGGGGACATCTGTTAACTGCTTATATTTCAACTATATATTTTCTTTCTCGACTGGCATTCAAGAAGAATGATTAAAAATTAACCTGTTCCCAGTAACGTCTTTCACTGTAGATTTGTCATCTTTACCATTTGTTTTGCCTATCTTTTACAGGTTACCTTGGAAGAGATCATCAACAATCTCCGGACTGACAATGAACTGCGGACACAAGAACAAGTAATGTAGTTTGATGAATATGTGGATGGATTTTTTTGTTATTGAACCTTGTTATTTTATCTAATTTTAATTATTGACTGTTATATTTTATTTAATTATCTGCAGACTAGTCTGGAAATGAGAATTGGACAATTGCAAATTGAGAATAATTCCTTAGTTCAAAAAGAGGTGAGTGATTATTTTTTCCCTTTTAAAAGATTAAGGATCATTGATTTTGATAAATTTAACGCATGTGTTTAATTTGACATCATATGTAGGTTGGATTGGTGGAAAAAACTAAACAGTTGCTGCATGAAAAGGTATTTTTGAACCCGAAATGTATAAGAATTTCTTCATCATCTTTTCTTGACTACATATTTAACCATTCCTGATTTTGTATATTTAGTGATTTTTGTTAATGAAAGTTGGGCTGACATTCTAAGTCCAATGTACATCATTCAACAGGGGAGTTTAGAGCAAAAAATAAATCTTCTAGAGAATGATTTGAGTTCTTCTAGAGAGAAAGAGGTAAAAACTTGTCTATTATTTCATGTTTTTTTGCATTTACTATGTTGCTTGCTTAATTGACAAACTTAACTATCTCATGTTGTGGATTAGCTATTAGCACTATCTTTTGACTGGGTAACCATTTTAGTTTTAATAAAAGTAAAATACATAACTGAATTTTAGTTGAACAATTTGGATGAATGTATGAATGGATCTTAGGTATTATCTGTATGCTTATATTTAACTTGATTATTTGCAGGTTGGACTGGAAGTAGCACAGTTGCAGAGTGAAAATAATTCCTTACTTCAAAAAGGGGTACCTAATACGTTTTTCCCTTTTGAAAGATATAGGAGCAAATGATTTACCAATATATTTAATATTTAAAAGTACATCATATGCAGGCTACTTTGGAAGAAAAAATAAATCAGTTGCTGAATGAAAAGGCAGTTTTGAGCTTGAAAGGGGTAAGATTTGCTTCACTGAATTTGTTATTATGACATTCACTGTCTTTAGCATTTGCTAATTCCCCTTCACCCCTCTTCTCTCTTGCTGTGCTATAGTTTGATATCTTTTATTGGTATTTAAATCCAATATGCATTGTTCCACAGGAGAGTCTAGAACAAAAGATATATCTTCTGGAGAATGAGTTCAGTTCTTTTTCTGAGAAGGCGGTAATAACTTGTCTAATGACTCTGTTCTTTTATATGTTTTTTTTCCCTTAATTAGTGACCTTAAATTTCACATAGTATATTTACTATTGTTAGTTTCTATTTTTGACACCAAAAACAAACAAAGATAGCACATAATAATATTAAAGTTCTTTAAAAACTAAATTAAAAGAAATTTCTAGTACATTATGAAAACGAAATCCCCTCCCCCCCCCCCAAATTCATTTTGGTGTCCAAAACTCCCAAAATTCATTTTGGTGTCCAAAACTCCCTTATCGTGTCTAGTGTCTAGTTTAATTGTATAGGTTTAAGACTCCTTTTGTTGATGATAATTAGAGATTTGATTGGAAAATAACAAATTGATTGAGTGAACCTTAAAGACATAAATGGTTGTTTTCAAATGAGATCAACAGGAGTTTGGTGGCTCCAATGCACACCACCACACTGCCTCATGAGCTCATCCATCACATGAGCCTTTTAGAATATCATGAGCTTATCCATCTGATTGCAAGCTACAATTTTTAGTCATAAGATTTTTAGTTGTAAATCTGTCCCTTATCAGAGGAATATCATGTCTTTAATTTACAGAAGTCAACTGAAGAAACTACTTCAAACTTGAATGGAAACATTGCCATGCTACAAGCACAGGTATGTAACTCATGTTTATACAAGTATATTTTTCTCGAAAACCTAGGAAAGTTTTATAGATTATTAATTTTTTTATATCATTATCTGTAATTTCCTTGTCATAATCTTTTAGGAGCTATGAACTTGTAATTTGTGTAAACATTATCTTGTAGAGTTCAGTTTTGGAATAATTTATAGCACTTTGCAACCATTTAAAGTGAGCCTTATGATTCATCAAAACGCTTGTTATAATCTATCCAAGTGTTGAACCGTATAAGTGAAATTAAGAAAATAAACTTTATCAAGCTCTTTAATGTTTACTTGGACAGCAATATTTGTATCACTCATCAGTCAAGTGCATGTTGTTTTCCTGACATCTTTAAGGCTATTAAGAGTTACCTGTCTTTTGGAAGTTCCGCGTCAACCTAGCCATTGCAAATTGCAGTAATATAAGACAATTTTTTTGATGTACCATGCGAAATAATGTTATCTTGCAAGTTTGTATCCTGTTGCTGGTTAATAGTGAATGCCATTGGAGAGTGACCTGTTTTCTGGGAGTTCTGTCTTTTCAATCTGGCTGTTGCAATAATATATGGCAATTTTTCACATGAACCATATCATGTAATGTTATTTTGCAAGTTTGTATCCTCTTAATGGTTTGTAGTGAATGCTATTGAAGCTTGTACAAAAAACTGGTCAGAGTAGTTTTATTTGCTAAAGAACAAGTCTGTGGGGATAAAATTACCTGTATAATTATTTCCTGAACTTTTCTTGCTTAGACATTCTGACCATCGAATTTTAGACTGTTTTCTGACTTTTCTTTCTACATGTTTCTGGCTTTTTTGGACTGAATACCAGATCCATTATCTAATTCTTTTAAGATGCCTCCATTTAGGCTTATGTTCTTTTGGCAATGCTTGAGGTTACCTTCTGATACACACGTTGTTCCATTAATTTAAGTATTCTTCCCTTTTACTCGTTAGTTTTAAACATTGATTTGATGAATAACCCTCTTCTCATTGATAAGAACTTCAGGAGAACCACACCTGAAAAGCTTGACATTGTAGTTAGAGAGTCCAAGGGCCTACAAATTCCTTGACTAGAATTCCTGACATACTTCCGGTGTGGGACTGGAGTCCCATATGTTGCAAATAGATTCTAACATCTGACCATGCTTGGTAGCCTGATCTCACCAGCTATGCCCCTCGTTTTTACCTGATGGACAGGTTGAAAGTTTTGATAGGAATTGATAGAACCTTGAGAGAAATACACTACAAAAGCTAACTATTATACTCGGAGAACCTAAGGCCTTACAAACACCACACTACAATCCCGTATTTCTAATGTGGCACTCAAGTTTCATACCTTGCAATTGGATCCTAACACTCACATGTTATCTGGTTATGTCAATTTCATAACAAACCTCTGTTAATTCTGATATCGAAATTAAAATCAAAGTTTGGCAGGTGGTAGAGTTGAAGGAGTCCAGGAGTAATCTTTTGCTAGAAAACCAGCAATTGAGGGAAAAAGTGTCAAGTCTTCAGTCAATAGTCCAGAATCTTGAGAACAGCAATGCTTCTTCCCATTCACCGGACACATCTCGACAGGTTTTCCTTCGTTACCCTACATGGTTAAAATCCACAATACATATTCATTCTTAGGAAAAATTAGTTTTGTTGATTTTTACTTTTGAAAGAAGGAACGGATCATTTGTAGTTATTTGGCTTTGGCCAATGATCTTATAATGTGTTATATTTGATGATACTAAAATCTTTAGTGCTGGATGCCGCATTATAGCAGTCCATGGCTGTTGATATTGCATTTTAAGTTGTCATATCTTAATATCCATAAGTGAGCCTGTCAAATGTGTGAAGTAGTGGTAAGAAAGAAGATTCTTCAGTCTTCAGTGCCAGTGCTTGCCTTATTATGTTGCCTGTTATAATTTTTCACTTTATGGTGGGTAGAATCTTGCTTCGGAAAATGAGGACTTGAAGTCTCAAATTGATGCCACCTTTACGTTGGTGGAGAAATTGATGTCAGAAAATGCGGAACTTGTTGAGAAGGTAATATGCCAGGTTCTGTGACTTTTTTGGTTATCACAGATTGATGATGAGTGATGACCTAGTAAATGATTTGATAATTGAGTTTTCATAGATTTAGATTGGTCAGGTTAGTTTGAATAAATAGCTTTATGCATGCTTAGTCCATTTTTATCTCAGGTTACCGAGTTATGTGTTGAGCTGGAACAACGAAGTGCAAAAGTTGAACATTCTGGAGTTACCGAGCCTGGTGGGATCAATGAATTCACTAAACCTGTTGGTCTTAACGTTCCTGTACCTGAATCTACTGAGATTGCATCTGTATCAGCTCCAGAGTTTAACTCATCTGAAGAAGATACATCAGTGAAGGATAATGGTAAATCAATTGATGCCAAGCGTGTTGTCAGGGTAATGTCGAACTCGTCTTTGGTATCTGATGATACCGGAGAAATTGTGCAAATTCCGTTGGATGATAACGAAGTACAAGATTCAGATTTCCATGATGATGACAATAATGTGGAAAATGATGTGCCAATCACAGATGCTCCCCTTATTGGAGCTCCATTTCGCTTGATATCATTTGTTGCTAAGTACGTCAGTGGTGCTGACTTGGTTGAGCAAACATCTTCAAACACCGCTCATTGACTTCTTATACTGGATTCTTGATAGCCCCCTTCTTGCCATGTCCCTCAACATACAATAACCTTTACTTACATTAGGCAGAATACCAATATAGGTTGGCCTAAATTGGGCCATTTTAATGTTTGTACGTCAATTCTTTGGACACTAGGAAGTATTTTACCGGGGAAAAGTATATCGTTTAATTTTAAAATGTGTGTTCTTACTTCATATTGCTTTCACAGTTGGAAATGATACCTTTAAAAGATGGCATCATGAATATGAATGCAGTAGTTGGTGCCTAGCTTCCATTGTTCGTGATAAATTCTTTCATTTGGCGAGTGATGTATTGCCCCGAGCCTTGTGATGATTATTTTTGGATAAATTGCAAAATAACCCATTTCTAAATTGACTTCACGAGTTACTAACTATTCTCCTGGATTACTAGCATGGTGCGATTCTGTTTTTTTTTTCAAAAAAGAAATTTATACATATTTACTTATTGAGTACATCACGTTGGGAAAACTTGCAAGGCACGAGAAGCTAAATGAATAGATATGATTTTATATTGATCGAATTTTGACCTATTATTTCAGTGTGGTTTTAAACATCAAGAAAAAGCAATCATGAAAAAATAAAAAGGTGGCAAGATGCTTAAAAATACGAGTATTTTTCTTTTGATGCTAAGGCCTCAAACAAATCTTGACTATGCATGTTGGCAATGGATGTATATTGATCTTGCAGTTTGCTGTCATGGCATCTGGAAAATATTCATGTATCTTCCTCTGCTGAGTAGCCGTCATCCATTTAGTTGTATAGAGTGGAATCGTAGGATCCTTTGAACCTGTCCTCCCACACTGATGGCTGGTTTTAATAAATGCAAGCTCTAATTTCTTCTATTGTTCTAACAACTTCCACCATTGAGGGTCTTGAGTCAGGCATCACTGCTACACATGCCATTGCCAGTTGCAGCATCTGCACAAGTTCATCTTCAATGTTTGGATACCTCATTAACTCAAGATCAAACACTTCAGCAGTCCATTCCTCTCTAACAACAGATTGGACCCACTTTGGAAGATCAACCTCTTCATCATGCCCTGAATACTGAACTGGTGTTTTGCCAGTCAGCATCTCAAGAAGGAGAACACCAAAGCTGTACACATCAGATTTTTGGGTGGACTTTCTTTGTTCAATAACTTCAGGTGCTCCATAGCCTGGACTTCTAGAGGAGGCACAGAAATTTGTCAGGGGAGTTAGGCCAAAATCTGATATACAGCCCTGGAGATCTATTGTGAGAATCACATTAGATGATTTTATATTGCCATGGACAAGTTTCCTTCCATTGGCTAAGTGAATATGACAAACACCCCTTGCAGCTCCAACCACAATCTTCAATCTTGAATCCCAATCTAGTGGAGCTCGTCCAGTTTCCCTGGTTCCTGTCACCATGTTTCATAAGTCGTATTATGAAAAAGGCCACAACAATGGCAATGCATTTAACCCTTTTCATATCTACATAAAATTTATCTTCAAGCACCTCTAATACAACGGCATAAGATAAGCACTTTGTATAATGTGGACAGTAATATTTAGGCATGTTCTGATACTAAGATCTTACAAACCCGACATGAAATTAAAACTATATGTAAAGCATAAAACATGACTGCGTAGATAGTAATTTTGACACCATATGGTGGTATATCTTGTTCTGACATATGCAATCAGAAATTAAAGTTATGAGAAATATCAACCTAGAGCCTTTTGTAATCAGGGAAAGGTTCCAAGTAAGAGTAATTACCATGCAGTAACTTGGAAAAACTTCCGGCTGTGCAGTAGTCGTAAACCATTAATTTTTCATCTTTGGAGTAGTAGTAAGCACGGAGGGGAATCACATTTGGGTGATGATCAAGTCTTTGAACAATCTCCATTTGCTGTTCAAATTCTTTTTTGCCCATTGCCACCTCTTTTAACCTCTTCACAACCACTGTTGTTCCATCCTCCAAGATGGCTTTATATGTCGTTCCGCAACTTCCCTTCCCAAGCACTTCAGCTGAAGCTCTTAACAAGTCCTCCAGATCAAAATTATAAGAACAACCTTCAAAGAATACAAGCTTGTTTCTCTCAGGTTCTTGCACACCACTACCAAAGTCCTCCTTAAGCTTCTGACCTTTCTCTGCAGGTGCAACATTTTGTTCACCGACTTTTTTCTTGAAACAGCAAAACACTACCATAAGACCTGGAAGAAACAGCGAAGTGACAACCCCCAAAATAATTGCTATTTTTGCCCCCTTGTTCATTTTCCTGTTTGATGGATCACTTGGTCTTTGAGAGACTGTTGATGGAGACAATGTGGTAGAAGTGGAATCTGAAGAACAATGTTTCAAAGGTGCTCCACATAACATCATATTCCCTCTAAATGAGGAGCCAGTAAACTTACGGAAACATGAAGGAATAGAACCATTCAAGTAGTTGAAGCTTAAATCCAAAATCTTAAGGGTAGGGAGGTTAACATCAGGAATGGATCCTGAGAGAGAGTTGTTTTGAAGGTTGAGTCCTATTAGATGTGTCAAGTTTTGGATTGAGTCTGGAATTTGACCTGTGAAAGAGTTATAGGACAGATCAAGAAAGATAAGCCGGGGTGGCAGTGAATCAGGAATATGACCTGAGAAGTTGTTGTGTTGGAGATATACAAAGCGCAGAGAAGGAAGGGAAAGTAGGTCACTTGGAAGGTTCCCCCTCAAGCTGTTGGACCTAAGACTGAGACTAATGAGGCCATTAAGCTTACCAAGTGTGTTTGGTGGGACAGAACCGCGCAGTCCCACACCTGGAAGCCTCACTGAAAGCACATGGGACCCATCATGACTACATGTAACTCCCACCCATGAAGTGCAGATTGAGGTACTAGAGTTCCAATTGACTCTTGGACCATGATGAAGTGCAGCAGCAAAATCAAGAAGAGCTTGCTTTTCTGAGTGTAGATCAGCTTTAGTTTGAGGAAACACTAGCAGGAGTAGGAAAATTGGAATTGTTGAAAAGTAGGACTGTAGCATCATCAAATTTACTTGTTGAATCAAGGTGCCTGAGATGAGAGGCTGGAATGGAACTGGTAGCCTGGTTTCAGTAGTCCACTTGTTTCCCTAGCAATTCAGATTTCACACAAAATATTACACATTGATCAAAAGGAGCAATTGTAACATATAACCAAGCATGCAATGCAGAAAAACAATTAGTTTTTTGAGTTCTTAGTTAAGCTGTACTAAAATTTTTCTCATTTTTTGAAGACAAGAACATCATTACATATAATAACAGAAGTCCACAAAATTGGCTAAAATCAATTTCAAAAGCACTTTATTCATTAAAAGAATATTCTCCTTGGATTCACCATAAACATTGTACTCACTTTGAGCACACAAACAGCAGCAATGCGAAGCTTAAAGAACATGAACTCGCTAAAAAGTAAAATGAAGAGAAAAATGAAAGCAATTGGGAGATGAAAACCTTGAAACCAGGAGAAAGGGAAAGCAAGCTGGAAGAGGAATCCACAGTAGGGAGTGTTGAGCAGAGTATTAAATGCTGAAAAATGTATAAATGTGGTTTTGAGAAACAAAAAGTCTTTGTTAAAGCAATGTGGTCTTGGTAATTGGTGGTACTAACGGCCAAGAGGAAGCAAAGACAAGCTTTAACGGCATAGCTTCAGGAACACGCCAGAATCCACACACATACACACAAAACCAGAGATACAGAGAGAAAGAGAAGCATATTCAAAGCATTATAGCAGCATACTATAACTATCATACAATGCTACAGTACTGTGTATAGATTTTACTTTTGGTTTTCCTCTTTATGATATGGCAACGTTCAAGTCTCAGCTTCAACTTCAAGCCTTCTTCCTCATTAAGCCAAACCTGCAAAGTATAGTGGTAATACATATGGTAATAATATAGTATATATACACACCATAAACCAATTTAATTACTCGGGGACCAATACAATAATTTAATCTAAATATGATTCACCGTACTATTGAAGTTATGAATAAATTCTAGATTTTGTGCATGTAACTTTGTGAAATACTCGTAATGATTCTCCTCTTGTTTTTTGTCTTGATATTATAAGTTGGACAAGTTTTCGTATGAGTCAAACACCAGATTTCTTGCTAAATAAATTATTTCTGTAATGTACAAATACAATGTGTCTAATCACTACTCCAATCCTTTTTCCAACTATGAACACAGGATAACCATGGTATCTAAAAAATACTTAAGGGTGAAATTTTATACTGTTAAACTATTTATTTGGAAGGTATTATGAGGCATGAATAAGATCAGAGACTCTTTTTACAGAAAATAAATTAATATTTGAACTATTGAATGCAACTTGTGACACTATTTTAACTTGTAGATCTCGATGAAAAGGAATGGATTTCCTTCGGTTTCCCATTTTCCAATGAATTGACCCTTACCTCAGTTACAGTTACACAACTTAATTTACCCCAGTTTTACTTGTTCTTGATCACCAAGGGCAACTTAAGGGTGATAAGTTTAAGATTTTTCCATATTGTTTAATCCAAAAATTAACTTTTCCAATTTATTGTTTAATTTAACTCATAAAGGGATGTTATCTGTTATTCATATTAAGTACCTAAAACTCGTGGTACAATAGTAGCGCCAATGATTCACTTGATCTGGATCGTGAAATATATGGGGCAAACAGTTAAGAAAAGAGCTTTAGATACACATTAAAAGGTACACAACAATTTAGGAATACTATTCACACCATTTTTTCTATTCAAACTAGGTAAAACTGTTAAAGTGGTTTAATTTGAATATTGGTGTTTGGTTGTGTTAGAAGTTTCTGAAGACCAATTTAAAGTATATATTATATTTAAGGTTCATTTACATGGATGTGAATATAGTGTTTTTGAATAGGACTAAGAACGTTTCCGTGGATTTTACAAAATCATAAAAAGGATTAAACATATCAGATGATTAATTTCTGTGGAAGAAATTGATTGAGTACCCTTTTGTAGGATTTTCTCTTTCAATTATGTTTTTTCATTCACAATACTCAAACTCGAAAACTTGTTTAAGAAAACTGAATCTTTTATCATTCAGAGTAACAATTTGCTGATATCTAAAGACTTAATTTATTCTTTCTGCTGTGACTTTGAATAGAATTGTTTTTCTCTTTGGATTCCAACTTTGCATTAAATGAAGGGTTGAAAGGGCTTGTGCATGGGAATGGAAATGGTAATATGGCATTGTGTTTGTGACAAGGGTCACTCATGCAGAAACAGAATCATTGGTGTTGAAATGGTGTAGCATTGCATTCTTGTAAGTGAAAATGATGTGTGGAATGTGGAGGACCAAAGGACCACAACTAAAGTATGGTAAGCCTGCAAACCATGTGTTTCAAATTTTTGTGGGTCCAATCTCCGTTTGTGTCCGTTAGAAGAAAAGGTTCATTTACCCTTACGTTATTGTAAGTTTGAATTCATCTAAAGGTGAACTCAAAAAAGCATCGAAATTGTTGCTCAACATTGAGATAAAATTTCATTTAGTATACAAATAAAGAAATAATTTACTACACTGAAATTTAGTCTTTGAAGTAACGTTAAAACTTCATCTGTATGAGTGTCCTCATATGTTGTTCTTTGAGGATGAAGTAAAGGGGGAAGGGTAGTGCAAGGAGGAGTTTGTTTATAAATGGAAAAGAAACTCCAGAGTGAAATTTGTATCTGATTCAATGAAGTCAAAAGCAATTTTTTTAGTCTAACTTTACAAGTAGAATCAAACTGGTACATTAAGAAAATCTGATAATTGTGATTTATATTGCCTAAGAAAGGTGCATAGGTTGATAAATTAAGAATCTGTTTCATTTGACAGAAGGTTTGGAATGAAGAATTATCATTATCATTTTCTGTTTGGAAATCAAATGGAGCATGCTTCATTATCAATTGCCTTATCTAAAATTTCTGGAAGGTGTTCTCTTTCATTACATTATGGTAAATCTGAAATTTAAAAGGGATGCAGATAAGATTATTGTAGTGTAGAAATAAATTATCAAAATAGACAAATTGTTTTCTGATATCCACCTTTTGGCCCCTTTCAGGATGCTAAGAAACTCAAGGTCCATGCTATTCTCATCCTCCTTCTTCCACTCCCACTACAACTTTTTTCTTTCCGAAGTTAGATTTAATATAGATAAATTTCCGTTGGTATAAATAAAGTAGTTTTTAGTGAGAAGGAGGGAAAAGAAGTGTGGAAAAAAGTGGTAGAATAGGAGTTTTCTTAAAAGAAACTAGAGATTGAAAAAAGAAAAAGAGGGGTGAGAATAACAAGGACTGCAACTCAAGCAAAGAAAGGGTTCAATCTGTTTGGCTAACTCATTGATGTGGACATTTTTCTTTCATCCATGTTACTAGCAATAATGACTATTTTGATTATATTTATTCTACTATAGTGTAAAAAATATTTAGATACTCAATGTATTTCCAAATTTTCTTATTAATGTACTTTTGTGTTAAGAAAAAAAAAACTAAAATGTAGAAGTGCAACACACTACTTTGTTCATTACGAAGGGTAAAATAACACTCAGCCATAGTGTTTGCATAAAAACATTCCATTTCTATGTACTCACAGTACTACATTTGCCTTTTCTTTAACGCATGCATGGTATGCACACAAGATTCCTCATTTCTGAAAACTCTAATTTTCCCAAAGAAAATTGAACATCTTTCATGCAATTCTTTTTCCTGCATTGTTTGTATAAGTTTGAGATCAAAGTTAAATCCACTGATTCCTCTGCAGATTACAGAAAACATATGAATGCATCTTCACTTGTTCTCCACCTTTGAGCTATATAAGTTGAAACATCACATCCTTTCAAAAAATTGAGATAATAATTAGAACATAAAACAGCATGTTACAAATGCACTAGGAAGAACAACCTCTTTAGATATGATGTTATAAGAGGCCAAAAGGTTCTGGCAGGTGCTCAAATCCGTTATCAAATATGGGGCCTTGATCACACTTATCATCAACACCATGCAGCCAGTTTGTGTTCTTCAAATCTTCTTTGAACAACAGTGCATCATAACGAGAACTCTCATAGATGTCTACTTCACTCACTTTTGCAGAATATTGTCTTTCATCTACCTCTCTAGCTTTCATCATACTCCTATTACTGATACCATTTCCCATATCAAAATTGGATCCATTGTTACTGCTGCTTAGCAGGCTTCCATTCATGTCTACAGATGCTGGAGCACTCGAAACTCGATGAGACTGGCTCCTAGGAGTGGAAGTTCTAATACTCTGAGGGAAGAGTGTGGTGTTTGATAGTGAACGGATATTTCCTGAGCCGTTCCTTATATCCTGTTAAATGCAAAACACATTGAAAAATCAGGTTTCAGTTGATACAACAAACTTGACTGAAGTATGCATCTACTCAAAGAAAGCTCCAGCAACAAAGTAAATGCTTATGATTGTGGCCTTGTGTGGATAACTTTCTCCACCAGTACTACTTTTACACTGTATTTGATACAAATGAAAGAAATAAAGGGTGGGTCTGGAAAACAAAAGAACAGAAGAGAAATACAAACACTTCAATCTCCTACATTTTTGCAACATAATCGATCACGTGGGCAACATGATCAATTATGCTGCCCTACACGGCCAACTTCCATGCAATTCTTTTCATTCCTTAGTGGAAAGTTTGTGGTGGGACCCATCCCCTACTTTCTTCTTTTTTCTTGATACATCTTTTCAACTAAATCAGCCACCTTCTTCCATTTCTCCTATTATCTTTCCTCTATCTCCCTCTTTATCCTATCCTTTATATAGCTCTTCTCATTTAATTTCTACAAAAGCTAACATTCATTAGTTGATTTTAACTTATGAAAAAACTTATGCATTTTACCTCCTTATTTTCTTCTCTAAGTGCTTAATTAGAGTCTAATCAAGCAGAACCTTTGCCTAACAGCGTAACTTTGCTCAAAGGTAAATGAACTATGGCACAAAAACTACAAAAAGAAGAGTCCAATTCATAAAGCACAACAAATTGAATAATGATGAATCATGGCATCAAATGCAATGATTACTGTATCATTTGGACCATGATTTTCAGACGAAGTGAAAGTACTTAGGGGTATAAAGCTTCAATCTAATAATGTCTATTATGATCATGAATAAAACGTGAAATTAGTGAATATGAGGGGTTTGATCTATTCAGTAAATTTTCATTATTAATCCTGCAGAACAGAAAGAGTAAAGTTTACAAACCATGTGCTTAATAGCCATGTCCAGGGATTTCTTTGAGATAGTCCTCCCAAATCCATTATTTTCAGTGCCAGTAGTTGAGGCCTTAACAGATTTCCTTGCAGCAAGCTCAGGAGTATGTGAGACTTTCCTAGGCTCAGGAGCATCAGCATGATGGCCGTTGGCATAGCCACGGCTTTTTGCCAAAGGTTCTGTCACTCTCCCTCTGCTAACAACAGGAGATGAATGTCTCCTTGGATTAGTAGTGGAGGAGGCTTGAGTTTCAGAACCATTTGCCTTCAACGAGGTACCACCAGGACGTGACCTTCCTGCAGAAACAGGCCTATCAGACAATGTTGTTCTAAGGTTTGGTGGTGTATCAAGGGGGAAATCAGGAGGAACAATTGGCTGTGGTGGAGGCCTAATTCGTGGACTTGGTGAGCTTGGCCTTGAGGGAGGCGCTGAACTGCGTCCATTCAATGAAGCGCGGCTAGATGAAGACAGAGAACCCGGTGTAGGGGAAGGAGAAGTAGATAAAGATGGCATTGAGCTCCTACGTGTGGGAGTGGAAGGCCGAGACAGTGACCGAGTTGATGGAGCAGATGGAGAATGCAAGTTTGCAGGAATGTGAGGCCTAGAACTAGGTGTGGATGGTCTTGAGCCTTGAGATGATGGTCTATGCCTTTCAGCAGTGGAGTTGGTGGAAACTGGACGTGGTTTGGAGGGTGTTGAGGACCGTGATACTGTGGGGCGAGAGGAGGGAGTGGATGGCCTTGATGCCGATGAAGAACGAGTTACTGGGGAAGATGGTCTTATGTAAGATGAAACTGAGGCTGAACTTGTGTTTAGGATTGAAGAGGGGTTTCTGTTTGAAGAATAGGAGCTGTATTGTGAGTGTGAAGTAGAGATGGAAGAGCGAGTCACAGAACTGCTTCTTGCTGGTCTAGAGGGATTGCTGTTCTCTGATTGTGAGACTGCAAGCTGAAAAAAACATGATCAACAAGTTAAAACTTAATCACATCTAGTTGAATCAAGCACAAAGCCTTATTCCATTAGGTAGAGTCATTCAGCACCATGAATCAAATAATATCATATTATTCTATTGTGAACCATCATGTCGACAGACAAACTCACAGAAACTGTCACAGATTATATCATAAAAAAGATAGTTAGATGATCTGAGTTTCTCCTGTAAACTTTTGACTGCTTCTATAAAAGTTTAGGTACCAAGTTTGTTCTAGCTTATGGAAAAAACTCAAATCATTTTTCCTTCTTACTTTCTTCTTATAACCACTAATGCATTCAGCTCACATAGAGTTTGAGTTGGAACAAAGATTTTAAACAAGCACTTGAAACTGCTGCTTAAGTAATCAAAGGTACTGGTGAATTCTCATAAGCATTAGAGAAGCTAACTTGGGAATCATCTAATAGCAAAAACAAGCACACATTTCTATCACTTTATCCCCCTACCACCAAAAAAATGAAAACTAGATATCCTGGCTCCTTGCTGGTGGGGAGAAGGATAATCCTCCTTCACTTGAAATTTACAGATAATATATTAATATCTCATCAATCCACTCTCTAACAAATCTGTTAGCATGGACATTGGTAACATAGATGAAATGAATTTGCAGAAATCACATACATACCCTTGAGGCCTTGGAGGTAGATGTTGATCTAGTCAAACTTCTCCTTGGAGGAACTAGGGTTGATTGGGATTCTCCTTCTGATGGAAAAACAGGGGTTCCCGGGGGAGTGAGAAGCCTATTAACACAAAACAGTCATAATAATTACAAATTGGGCAACCAATAGAAATCTTAATTTACTTTATTCTGTTTATCTGCATGTAGTAATTCAAAAAAATTGCATAAACACCAACCCAGAAGCTAAAACATTCTGATCTGAATTTAACTGAATTGGTTATGAATTCAGTCAAAGTATAGCAGGATGTGTTGAGAAGAAGAAAAAAATTCAGCAATTGATCCTGGATCTAGGATTAATCTCAAAGAACATAAAACAACTAATATAGCACAAATTTTACAGCCACTTTCCTTATTTGTTCTGTCAGTTCTCTCAAAAACATGATTTCTTGGTTTTATTCACCAAATTGAATATACTAACTTGAGATCACTCCAAATTTGAATAACATACCAGTCATAATCATGCTTCCCTCCTTCTGCAGATGATAACAGATCATCAATCCCACTTCTGACCGGTTTTGCTGTTCCAACTGAGAGCCTCCCCAGTTTCACCGAAACTAAATCAACAACACGGAGATCACATCAAAAACACACAAAAAAAAAAATGACACAGCATAGCATTCATTGGAAAATAAATTAATCACAACTTTCATCAACATGTAATTCCTTCACAGAAAGCAATCATCTATAATCATTTAACAGCATTATTATCATCATCATCATCATCATATTTCTGTTAGCCATTACAAGACATCCTTGTCATTCCCTCTAACCAATCATTATTATTAGAAACAAAGAAGCATGAAACAGAAGCGTCGGAGGAGGCATTAAGAAAAGGGTGGAGGAGTAAGCAAAGCAATCACCATCAGAAGATTCATCAGAAGAAGCAAGAGAGAGGGAGCGACGGTTGTTGGAGAAAAGATCGAGGTTGTCATCGTGGTTGTTGTTGGCCACCCCATTGAAGCTATGCCCTCGACGGTGATTGTTGAGAGATCCCAGAAGAGACTCTCTCACATTCCTCCCACTCATCATGTTCAACTCAACAAGATCTAAAACTGCATCACTCAACACTCACGCATGTTCCATGTTCCGTCTTCAGATCTATCTACCTTCACTGGTGCTTTTGTTCATGTTCCATGACTCAGCAAGCACAACACTCCCATTGTGCGTGGAGTTAAGATGACGAGATGGGGAGTGTCAGAAGAGAGAACTAAAATATACGAAAGACACCCACATGGCTTCTTCCTTCTTTCTCCACAATAATATTTCATAGGTGAAAATCCAACACCAAAGATCTCATCTTTAAGCCTGTTTGTGCTGAGAGACACACTTGCTATTTACAAACTGAAATGATGCCCCATCCGCACATGGCATGGGATCGAGCTTCCCTTGTCCCTTCTGGTTGCTTTTGTGGACTTCTCGTGCTTCCTTACCTTAACCTTTCAAACAAAAAAAAGAAAAGAACTTTATTTTTTTTACACTTTACTGTTCATTTCTACTTGTAGATTGGCTTGCATTGGTGATTGGTTTGATGCAGGAGAATCTTGTTATGCTACATTGACATCTCATGTTACAACTACACAACACTGTCTTGCACGTGAGTTCCACTGTTGCCGTTCCATCTCATCCTTGGAAATATTCACCTTCTTTTTCTGGACCTTCCCATTTAAGGTTTTATGTAAAAATCACTGCGAAGTGTCAGCCTCGACATTGTATATAGCCACATAGCCTATGATGCACATTCTCATTCCATAATAACAATAATAATATGATCATACTTCATAACCTCGTGTAAATCATGGATTTTTATCTAGGACACAATTATATATATATATATATATATATATATATATATATATATATATATTAATAACTATTTTAATTAATTGATAACGTAAAAAATATCATCTGTCTATAAGAAAAAGAAAGTTTACATGGTAATTTAATACACTAAATGATTAATATAAACCTATAATAGTAACAATGAAAATTTGTGAAAGTCTTTTTATGGTGAATAAATTTATATAAAAGGTTATGATCAACATACTTTTTCTTTTAATTTAGAACTTTAAAATAATAAATTATTGAATTTCCGACGAATTATGGATTTTAATAAATAATAAATGGTGAATAAGTTCACATAAAAAAATCGTAACACACTTTCAATCGAAAATTTTTATGATTGTTTTATTTATATAATAGTGATGTTACTTATTTTTATGTAATGTAAAATTTTTAATATACCTTCAATCTCCAACACAATCACACTTTCTTTAATGAATTAAATAAGTTGATAATATTAGTAAACGTTTATACTTAGATTTTGAAAATGTTTATGTCCTGCATTAAGTAATTAGCTCTTATTTTACTTAAGGAAACCATTAATAAAGATAAAGATTAGAAAATTAAGTAATTGTGATCGTCTCTTTTTATTTTTCAAAATGGTTAATAAAATTATCCATTTTCATTTATTTTTATTAAAAATACGTTCTTAATTGAGTTGTTAAGGAGTAAAGGATTGATTTATTAAAAAATTAATGTGTTATGAGTCGCTAACAGGGTGATATGATACGCAATTAGTTGATAATTAATTCATCATTAATTAATGCAGAAAAGATGTGCAATTCATGCACTAGCTATTACCCTTTTCTCACGAAACTTAAGTCTTAAACAATATTGAAAAGGTTGTGTGGCTGAGAAAAGAAAAACAGAATACTTTTTAAGTCTGTGTGTTGTTATTTTAATATTTTTAACCGTTTTTGTATCAACGAATGGACCCACTTTCAATTACAATGGTATTTTGTTGTTATTATTTTTGTGGGTTTAGGGTTTAAGAAAAAGAATTCCAACCATCGACAACCTTAATTCAATCTTCAATTTTATTGTTCCTATTATTTTTAATTTTATTGATTAAATTAGACTTGCAACCTTGTCCCTCACTTTTTTAAATTCATTCGATTTAGCTAATTGCGTCTTATTTTTAACATCATAAATGTCTATCATCAATAACGATTTTAATTACTTTAACAATTGATTATAGTTATGATTAATCAATAGTGATTTTTAATGACAATTTAAAACCGTTAATTATATTTACATGAAAAATATCAAATAGCATCCATTCAAAGAAAAGGAAGGGACAGTTGTATCATTAAATGGTCAAACCGAGCTATTTATTAATAATGAGATGGAATTATACTAGACAAACAGATAGTAATAAAATAATTAAACAATAAATTATTTTTGTGTCATGTTACATCTAAAAAACGTATACAAATTTGACATTAAATAAAAATTAAAAAATTATAATCTAGTAAGGTAAATTGCATTTACATTCAATAAGAAACGATCACGTATAAAAATTTGTTAACTTAATTTATTTTTTAAAAAGTCGTATAAATTATAAAGTACTTTTATATTGTATATTAAATGTAAAGTTAATTGCTTAAGAAGGTTGCTAATGCACTTACGTATATGGCATGATCTAGGAAAAAGGTGAGGTGTTTCTTAACCCTCTCAACCACTTGAATATTATATACATTGAATCCAATTATTGTATGATAATAATATTTTTGGTTGATAATTCAAAAACGACAGAGTAAGTGAGAAGAAAGGTGATGGAATAAAAAACTTGGCTTTTTCCTTCAATTCTTTCAATGGAATATCATATTTTAAGGTGCATTTTAAGAGACGTTGCAACTACCTTTAGCTCTAACTCACCAACCTAATCTTCTTTTATGTTCTTTTATGACAAAAACTCAACCAGTACTTCCAATTTTAATGAATCACAATATTCTTAAATACTATATATATATATATATATATATATATGGGAGAAGACAAATGAAAATGAGTTAGACTATAGATGTGTAAAGTTAATGTGATTTTTTTTAATTTAAACATGTGAGACATTCTTGATATAACTGTTAAAAGAATGAAAAAAAAATTAATTTGGTTCTATAATACTATAATTAATGTATGAAGAAGTATGTTATTTGTTTTCGAGTTAGCTCTTGAAAATATATTTTAGTAATAAATAGTCTCAGAAAATTTAACAGTAAGCCTATTTTTTTTTTAAATATTGAGAAATTAAAATGTATAGATTGGTTTTTGAATTAATAAATGAATGAATGACACCTTTTAGGACCCGATATACTATTTATCTTAAGATAAGAGTGCAGTGGAAGTGAGAGAAGAAATTAACGAGGAATTCATTTTAGAAACTGGTCTTTTCAAAATGAGAATCTCTACTTGAGAAAAAAAAATAAATGTATTTTTTTTCTTATATACTAATGGAATATGTACCTTTTTAAAATAATTAATTTAATTTTAACAAATGATGAAATTTAAATAAATAGTCATGATAAAAATTATATAAATATTTTAATTTAATGAGCAATTAAATTTAAATAAACATAAATGATAAGATAGTTATTTTAGTTTAAAATATAGTTATTTAAAGAATAAAATTGAAAAAAATATATATATACAAAAAAAACTCTATATTATTAGTATAAATAAAAATATAATTATAAAAGCAAATAAGTTTTATATTTATTTAATAATGTGTTGCTAATCTTTTCTGTTATGAATATTTATATAAGTTTAAGAGAGTATTTACTAAGAGCAGAAAAATATGTGTATACACCAGAAAAAGATAATATCTTTATTAATACATAAAAAGTAGTTATTAATAATTAGTGAAAATATATGTGTACGTACGTGTGTTTTATGATAATAAAAAATAATAAAATAATCAAGATTAAAAAAATTAAAATTTAAATATTGATAAAATAATTATTTTAATTTAAAAAACTTTAAAAAAAATAATATTGAAAAAAAGATATAAAGATAAAAATATCCTCTTCATACATAGTTTAGATATAGGTTAATCCTCTTAATTATGACTTATTGTTATTTTTGACTAATAATAATTTTATCTAGTAATTGTATCTAAATCAATATTACTCTTTCACTTTTTTCTTGTTATATCATATACTGCTTTTAAAATTTATTTTTTGTTTATTTTTAATAATCCCTAATAAAAGTAATGATTAGATCCACAGGAAACTTAGATGAATGAGAAATAATTTGTATTGAAGAGGTGCCTCTTTTGCAAGTGCTAATTTTTCAAGAACTACTACTACAATGCTTAATCATGAATTTTTCATCCCTTCTTTTTATCATTTTGTCAACTTTGAAGGTAAACACTAACATAGAAACGATCATGAACATCTTTTTAAGTCTAACTACCCCTTTGTTTTTGTGTGTCTTAACAAATTTAATTTTCGTTAATTCTAACTTTAGTTTTGCTATCTATCATTTGAAGGATATATCATGTAAGGAATTAAATGTAAAATTTTATATTAAATGGCTGATATTGCCATTAAAAAAAACACTTGGAACAATTTATAACAACAATTTTAGAATTATAGTAAGTTTAGTTATTATTGAAAATTAAATAATAATAATAATTATAACCCTTTTTGTAGTATATAACCATGGTTAGAAAAAAAAAGTTTCATGGATATTATTAAAAAAGTTAATTTTATACATATATTAATCCAATAATAAAAGCAATAGAAGTATAAATTTTTTTTTCATGACATTTGATTTATTGTCATAATAAACTGATTTTTTGATTTCTTCCATGATGTAGAGTCTTATCACAAAATTTTTCAATCATATTCTCTTATTTGATAATGCATAACATATCAGAAATTCTATGTCATCATGGAAGAAGAGTAAGGGTTTTTTTGTACTATGTCAAGAAACTAATCTACCAACTAGCAAGAAAATGTAACTTGAAGTGGATCTCAAATTATCTTGATATCTTGCAAAATGTAAGTAAGAATATCCAACTATCTCCAATTGGTCTCACCTCCTATATGTGGGTATATAATTATTTGTTATCGTAAATACCTCATAACTCTTTTTGCTGCTTTCCATAATCCATTCTTAGATTGCTTAAGTATCTACCTAAGACCCCAACTATATATGTTATTTCCAGACGTGTACATACTTGGACATACAACAAACTTCCTAACTCTGATGCATAGGGAATCTCTTGCATTTCCTGAATTCTCACATTTCCTTTTAGGCATTGATTAAAACTGAACTTTTGTCTCCTTTAACAATTGGAGTATCCCCATATTTACATTCCTACATGTCAAACCATTCAAGCATATTTTTAAAATAGCCCCTTTTGTGATAATCGTGTAATACCTCAAGATTGATCTTGGTGTATCTGAACTCCAAATACAAAGGAGACATCACCAAGATCTTTCATTTCAAAATTTCTAGATAGAAATCTCTTGGTTTCTTGTAACATGTCTATATTTTGGTGGCAAGTAGTATGCCATCAATATGCAAGACCAGGAAATATACTTGCTCTCACTGAATTTGTGATACAACAACATTCAGCTCGATACCAAATGAGAGAATCACTTGATGAAATTTGTGGTACCATTGACAAGATGCCTAGTTTAGCCCATAAATGGATTTTTTTTCAATTTGCAAACCATATTCTTTAGGTCTTCTAACACAGGATCTGGTTGCACCATATAAATTGTCTCGTCATTGACATTCGTTTGATGAAGTTCCAAATCATAATGTGAAACAAAATTCATGGTTGTTCTAAAAGAGTCTTTTAATGAAACTAGAGAGAAAGTCTCTTTAAAGTAAACCCCTTCCTTTTGAGTATAGCCCTTCGTCACAAGTCGAGTCTTATATCTCTTCCCATTAGCTTTTGAATCTTTCTTAATCTTAAATATCCATTTACAACTAATGGGTTTCACACCTTTTGGTAATATGACAAGTTTCCAAACCTTATTGTCTTGTATGGACTCATACTTCTTATTCATTACTTCAATCCATTTGTCTGAATTAGGATCTTACATAGCTTGACGGAAGATGATTGGGTTATCATCTTCCATCATACCATTATTTTTCTCATATTCTTGGAGAAATACAACATAATCATCTATAATAACATTTCTTCTTTCTCTCATGGATTCCCACAAAGATACTGGCTCATGAAGCATAGGTTCTTGAGGATCTTGAGTTTGTCCTTGTAGAGGTTATGAACTTGCTTCACAAAAACAATGTATGAATCAAATATGGAATTGTCATCGTTTCTCCCTCAAAGACAAAGTTTCTAACCTTATTCTCCCCCAAACTCAATATTCTCAAATAATGTGGTAGTTTATGTCACAAAAATTATCTTTAATTTCGAATCATAAAATTTATAGTCTCCGGACCTTTCAGAATAACCAATAAAGTAGTTGCTCATTATTGTTTTCACTTCCAACTAGACATCAGGCCTAACCGAAAGCTCATTAGGTGTTATGACAACTACCTTGGTTGATACTCTATTTGTGCTTTATAAGGTCTTGCTTCAACTGGACATCTCGCCTAATCCAAAGCTCATGAGGTGTTATGGCAGCTACCTTGGTTGATACTCTATTTAAAATGTAAGCTACAATCTTTAGTGTCTCTCCCTAATGTGACTCTGATAAGGTGGAATAAATAATCATACTCCTTATCATATCTTGAAGAGTCCGATTTTTTCTTTCACCTACAAGATCATTATGACACAATTCTTTTTCTTGAAGATAAGACAATTGTGACACAATAAAAACAATAAATAGTTCAAATAAATATTCAAAGTTATATAACGTAAAACAAAATTATGTACTATAATCATGACTTTTGCATGACAAAAATCATACTTATAAAGCACAACTTCTTTGATATAAAAATATACTTTCTAAACACAGTTTATTCAATCTTGTAATTATTTTCAAAATCAATACACTAATAATCTTTTCAAGAAACTACATTGAAATGATAATTTTTAAAAATACTTTCTGAAAATATAAATATCTAAAAAATACTACTCAAAGTATTATTATAAACTAAGTCTAATTGAAACTAAATTTTAATGAAGAAATATATTTGATTTTAAAAAAAATTATCTCATATATCATTATGTGTGATTTTATTAGAGAGCAAAGAAAATAATTATGATCACTAAAACTTTTATTTAATTTTAATTAAATGATCTTTTCAAGTGAGGATAACAAATGAGATATTACATTAAAGTCTTTTATATTGGTATTTTCTCCTTAAGCTTTCATTACATGAGTATCCTTTCTTCTATAGTTGTTTATCTCGATAATAATACGTTTGTCTGAGTTTTCGTTAAAAATACTCTTGATATAGGACATAACACTAATATGATATAAATCAACTCACGTATAAGAGATTAACACCAACGCCAACCTAAAATATAAAGACAATAAATTTATGAGTTTTTATTTTTATGTGATGTTAAATTTTTTCATTTCTACTCAATGTGAGACCTAAAATCACATTTCAATTTTCCAACACTAATATTATAAAAATATAAAAAGGTGTTTGCATTTATATAAAATTATAACCAATATTATTTGAAAGATTTTGGTGAAAAACGTATTTCCACTTTCATTATTTGTTCCAAGAGAATATAACAACTAAATTGGTAATTAAATTTTGGGTTAAATATGTTTTTAGTCCCTCAACTATCAAGCGAATTTGTTTTTAGTCCCTCTTTCAAAGTAAGGTACATTTTAGTCCTCCTCCTTAAGGAAACCTTAATTTTTGGTCCTCCAAAACTAACACCGTTAAAAATCAGCTGATGTGGCTAACGTCTGCGCACGTGTGTTGACAGCTCTGCTTCTTATCTCTTGCCACGTTTGTTTAATTGTTTGATGACATGTGTTAATTGGATTTTTGACGCGAATGAAATTAGGGTTGTTGTACTTAGAAAATTAGGGATTTTTATATACGCGAATGAAATTGGGGTTCTTACACTTAAAATTAGTAACAATTGCCTTCAAAATAGTTAGGGTTCGTGTTCGTTCTCTGAATTTGCATTTGCTTTCGCTATTGTTGTGGTTCCAGTTCGTGTGTCAAAGAAAGGTGATTCGAAGAAGAAGGTAATTATTTAGTTTTGGTTTACCGTGGCATGTTTGTTGTGCATTGTGTGTAAATTTTTTATTTTACCATGTAGGAAGAAATGGTTTTTTATGTTTATGTGCATCACATGGGGAAGTTCATGAAGAATAAGGAAGTAGAGTATGTCGGAGGAGAAATACATGTTATAAAAGCAATTGATGCCAACATGTGGTCATACTTTGAAGTAGTGGGATTTGTTAGAGAATTCAAGAGTTCAAGCTCTGGTGGAAGGGGTCGAAACAAAAGGCCATGAACAACCTCAGAATTCTCACAGATGACAATGAAGCAATGTTGTTGGCTAACTATGCAGAGGCACATAACGATGAGGTTGAAATCTATGTCCAACATCTTCAACCCAGTCAGCCAGTTGAAGTTAAGTTCCTTAGTTTTGGTGAAGAGGCAGATGAAGTACACGTAGAGGAGATGGAGGAAGAGGTTATTGTGGATGATCAACATGCTTATGTTGCTGAAGAAGGTGAAGAAGATGTTTATGTTGGTGGGGTGGAGGGAAATGTGGAAGTAGAAGACTTCCTAATGGATGACGAAGAGGAAGAGGGGAATGTTAAGGGAGATAATGTAGAGATGAGTGAGGAAGAGGGGAATGTTAATGGAGATAATGTAGAGATGGGTGAGGAAGACCAAAAGGAAGAGCAAGAGGAAGAGGGCAATGTCGTTGAGGGGGAAGTGGTGGAAAATGTTGATGATAGTGAAAAGGAAAGAATGCCAAATGATGATGATGGGTTTGGGATGGAGAATGAGAGGGTGGAGGAAGAGAGAAGAAATATTAATCCTGTTTTGGATAGGTGGAAGAGAATGAAAAAGAAAAAGAAAACTGTTAGGAGCAAAATCCAAGATAGTGAGGGATCCTTCTTGATTAACGAAGAAGTTGGACAACATGAGATAAATGAATATTACAATACATATGAGTTGTCTTCAAATGTAGATAGTGATGAGGATGTGATTGAGAATAAGAGGCAGTTTGTAAAGTATAGAGCAGAAGATATGACCAAGGGGTTCAAATTTAAATTGGGAATGAAGTTTAAGGATTTGAAAGATTTTAAGAGTGTGCTAAAGGAGCATACCATTTTGAATGGAAAAGAAGTGAAAGTGAAGAATGATTTGAAGAGAGTGAGGGCAGTTTGTAAGAAGGGATGTGGTTTTCTAATTATGGCTAGCAAGGTAGGAGGTAGGCAAACCTTTAGAGTGAAAACTCTAGTTGGGCACAAATGTGGAAGGGTTTTAGGTAACAAAAGTGCAAGTGTACAATGGATTGCACAAGTATTGGTTGACAGATTTGTGAATATAGGAGGCATGACAGTGATCCAAATCATAGATGAAATAAAAAAGTCATATAGTGTTGGAATAACACATTGGAAGGCTGGAAGAGCTAAGCAAATTGCAATGGATTCTTTAGTGGGTGATGGAGAAAGACAATATGGTTGTCTTTATGATTATGTGGTTGAGTTGTTAAGAGTGAAGGCTGGAACCTTCAAGATTAAGGTCAATCAACCCCAACCCATCTTGGCACCAAGGTTTGGGTCATTTTACATGTGTTTAGATGGTTGTAAGCAGGGTTTTTTAGGTAGTTGCAGGCCATTCATAGGGGTAGATGGTTGTCATTTGAAGACAACATATGAAGGTCAGTTGTTAGTGGTAGTAGGAAGAGACTCTAATGACCAATATTTCCCACTAGCTTTTGTTGTGGTAGAAAATGAATGTAAAGACACATGGAGGTGGTTTTTGACACTGTTGCTTGATGATATTGGGGACATAGATTGTCAAAGGTGGATCTTTATTTCTGATCAACAAAAGGTAAACTCCTACTTGGTTTTTGACACATTCTATTTTACTTTCGTTTGAATTTTCATTTGACTATGTAGTAATGGATGATGTAATAACACTGCTGCTTGCAGGGATTAATGACAATTTTTTATGATATCTTGAATGGGGTGGAGCACAAGCTATGTTTACGCCATTTGTACAATAGCTACAGGAAGAAATTTGGTGAAGGCCTGCTCATTAGAGACCTTATGATGGGGGTTGCCAAGGCAATATACATTTAGCAATGGAAAAAAAATGGGTGAGTTAAAGAATGTGAATCTTGATGCTTATAATTGGTTAATGACTATACCAACTAAATCTTGGTGTAGATATGCTTTTAGTGCTTATCCTAAATGTGATGTGTTGATCAATAACTTGTCTGAGTCATTTAATAGTACCATTTTACTAGCAAGAGACAAACAAATAATTACAATAATGGAATGTATTAGGTCATACATAATGAGTAGGTTTGCAACCCTTAGAGAAAAAGCTAACACATATCCTGGTGATGTTATGCCTAAACGAGACAGAGGTTGGATAGGGAAGTTGAAAAGAGTGGGAATTGACTTCTAGTTTAGGCAGGGGGTTCACAATTTGAAGTTACTCATGGATTTACAATGGACAAATTTGTAGTTGATCTAAGTAATCACACTTGAACTTGTTATTTTTGGGATTTAGTAGGAATACCTTGTAGACATGTTGTTGTTGCCATTCATTTCAAATTAGAAAATCCAGAACAATATGTTCATCCTTATTACAAGAAAGATGCCTATAAAACTTGTTATGCGCCTATTATAATTCCTATCAATGGACAACAACTTTGGCCTACATCTGACTCTGCACCACTACTACCACCCATTTACAAAACACCTCCTGGGAGGCCAAAAAAAATTAAGAAGAAGAGAAGCTGATGAATATGTGAGCCATTCAAAGTTGTCCAAGAAAAATATTGGTATGAAGTGTAGTGGGTGCAATCAATATGGACACAATGTAAGAAGTTGTAAAAAGGGACAGACAAGCAAGGTAATTATTCATCCTCGGTTATTTACATTTTCAAGGTTATAGAAGTATGTTATTTCTAACTACCTTACACGTTTCACAGAAGACAAGGGTAGCATCTGCAGCAACTGGAAGATCATCTGGAGGAACATCAAGAAGACAAACTTCAAGTGCTGGACCATCAGGGAGGGTAGCTGCAACACATGGAGGGGCTGCATCAAGCTCACAAGGTCCCAGAAGATCAACAAGGGGAGGTGGCACAGATGCAGGAGCTGCATCAATATCACAAGTTCCAACAAGATCAACAAGAGGAGCTAGCACAGGTACAGGGGAGGCAAGTATGCGTGAGGGGGGAAGAAGATCATCTGGAAGGCTGGCTGCACAAATTATAGGGTCTCAAGCAAGTAGCAATTGAAATTTTAGTGTAGGCATGTGACTTTTTGTAAAGAAGTATTTAATGTACTGAATTTGCCCCACTTAGGCAGACCATTTGTTGTGGGTACAATTTTTTGGACCACTTCTTTGTCTTGTAGTAGCACATGCAATGTTCACTTTTATTGTTCACTTTGGACCACTTAGGCTAGGACCACTTTTTGTACCACTTTTTCTTATTCAATGCAATGCTCACTTTTATTGTTCAGGGACCACTACAATGACCAGTACTTGTTACTTTTATTGCTGATTTCTTATACATCACAGTCCATATACCTCTCTTTAACTTCAAATACTTGAAACACTAGAATAAAAATCACTTTGTTCAAAAGCAGTTGCAGTCTGAGATAAAAATCACTCATACTTCAACATCTTATATTTGTGTTCTAGTGTCTTTCTCAGATTTAAAATGTTTTCCTACACTTAATTTCAGTGTCCACAATCTATTTTGAGATATCAGCTTACGATTCAGTGGTACAATTGCCTATTGTGAAGGAATAAGAGGTTTGACAAGTCAAATTTTTAGTGTTCATTCTAAAAAAGCTGCTGAATCTGTGTTACATGTACTTTTCATTATGGTTTGATGCATTATGTATCAGCAGCTTCTACCAGTTGTATTTTCTGCTATTCCAGCAGCTTAAAAATGCTAATTTTCATTTTCATTTTCATTTGATAGCTTGCATATGATAGCTTGCATATTTATTTCATTTGATAGCATAGCCTCCTCTATCATTTACATTTTGCATCTTTAGTGCATTGCTTAATTGCATCTTTACTGATACAACACCAATTATATGTTTAAACTCATTCTATTTCAAATCACACCAATATTCTTCATACAAATTAACATAACACAAACATAATGCCATAACTTAACTTCAAGTTCTGCTACATTTATCTGCTACGAATCTAATTACAATTTATCTTCAAAACAAACATAATACATTACATATTATCAATGCCCATGACAATACAAAGAACACCAACAACATTTTGAAATTTTTCCTCTCCTCCTCTAATTTCCTCTTTAACTTATCCTTCTTCTTCCTTAGATCCAATACAATATTTTCCACACAAACTTCAACTTCTTCATTATTCCATTGTAAGCTTCGTTCAATTTCATTATGTCCTTCATCAACCCATTCAAAGTAGTTACAACTTCCATTACTCTGCAAAAGAAATTACAAATCAGTAATACAAACTTCATCACAATAAGTAAAACATTTTTTCTCACTTACTGCCCAATTTCTACATCTATAAAATAGTCTCCCTCTGTTCTTCAATGTAGTTGCCTTCAACACCAACAATCTTTCCCCACAACCACACATTTTTGAAGTTAAGTGAAAGGAGGATCCATATTTTTGGGACATTCCTGAAACAATGCTCCTTCGCGTGCAACCAATTCCTCCACTGTCAGCTTTCATTTCCCTTCGAAAGTTAATCAAGAAAGAACCCTTTAGTCCCAACCCAAAACCTAATTCGAAAAATCCATCAATTTATTCACATCAAAGAGAAATATGAACTTACGTTACTAACTACACCAATGTTCAAGAACATAAAATCTAACATTTTGCTCTTCAACCTCCTTTCCACCTTAAATGATGTTCTCGTCTTCGCTCTTCACCCTTCACAATACACTTTGAAGCAAACTTTACCAATCAACCTAATAAACCAATATTCTCACTTTGCATTAAAAAATACCAACGTGGCAAGAGATAGGAAGCACAACTGTGAACACACATGCACAGACGTTAGTCACATCAGCTGATTTTTAATGGTGGTAGTTTTGGAAAATCAAACATTTAGGTTTCCTTAAGAAGAAGGACTAAAATGTACCTTACTTTAAAAGAGGGACTAAAAATATATTTAACCCTTAAATTTTTTTCATGTAACCATGGTGTACCAAATATCACGACACATTTATTTTGGTATATGTTGAACGAAAACGGAAAAGGAAAAATATGCAAACGTTAATTTTCCAAACTACACCAATTTGAGTATTATTATGGCTCAGCCTTGAGGGTTCAAACTTTTTGTATTGTTAAAACACTAAGTTTAAATATTTGTGAAAAAAATAGAAGTATTAAAATCATATATACAAAATATATAATAAAACCAATATTAAAATTTTATAAATTCTTTCATTAAGGTATTATACTGAAAGAACTCAAAAGGGACATCATTGGTGATTAAATTACTGAGCATCCAACAGAAACATTTTTGTCCTTTCTTTTAATAGTTGTAAAATCTTTATAAATCGTGTTCATCGATAATAATTTTAAAAAAGTGAAGATTTGTATTTTAAATTAACATAATATTCCACTCAAGCATATCAGTGTGAAATAGAAATGGAATGGAATGATGAAAGGGAAATAGAAAATGACATGTGTTATGGAGTAGAATAGGAATAAACAGTGCATATTAATAGCTAGGAAAGTCCCTGATCCGCAAAAAATGGATTGATAGTGATATCAGAACAAACCAAGATATCAATGCTATGATATGATTGATATCTATATATCTATCTATCTATCTATATATATATATATATATATATATATATAATAATTATTATTATGATTGTAATAATAATAATAACTCAAGGATGACGACTCTGTCTTATTTTAATTTGTTTTAGTTTTTAACCTTAGTCTTTGACTAATGTCATTACATGATGGTAAGTTATGAATTTCATATATATTAACGTCATCAAAATTGATATGTTCACATAATAGGTTACCAGAAGCTAAAATCGGAAATAATCTTATAGTGATTAAAAAAGAGCTTTTATTTGTAAAAACTAGAAAAGATAGTATTGTTTAGACTAAAGTTAAAACTAAAATATTTATTGAAAGTAAAACTAAAAATCAAATATTTAAAAATACTATAAACAAAAGGTAATGATTTATAAAATGTGTAATGTATGAAGGTATGTTCGTTTTACTAGAAAAATTACATGTTAAGTATTAATATTTTTTGTTAAATATTAGTGGATGTCTTTGATTGGTCGGTATGAGAAGCAGAATATTAAATTTAATTTATTTTTTGTTTATATATATTTATTTATGTTCATATATTTATGTTTTGTTTTTATATTTATATTATGTTTTTATATTATTTTAAATAGTTATATATATATAAGTTGTATTCTCTTTTTATTATTGAATAAAATATATAATTTTTATCTTTTCTTTTCTCATAACATGGTATTAGAAGAAAATTAATTCTTGATCACGTTTTTCTGCAACCAATTTTGTCACTGCCAAGATCTCAATCTTCTACCTTTGTTTTTGGCTTTCCTACAATTTCTTCTTCTTCTATGGCTACTCCCTCTGTTACTATCGCATCGTTATGTTTCATGTTTTGACTTTGCTTTCTAGGATTTTCAATAGAAATAATTTGGTAATTTAATCACTCGTAGCCCTAGATTGATTTTTGAGGAATTTGGAGGAGTTTCCAGAGATTCAGGTTGTGAAATTTTTGTCCAATTTAAGGTTGTGAAATTTTTTTCCAATTTGAGGTTGTGAAATTCAATGGCTTCTACAGTTGTGTCTTCTTCTAATAATTCTCAGGCACAGTTACATTCCTCAACTCTGGGACTTTCTCAAGAGCAAATTCATGGTCTATTGTCACTTTTTCCTCAATCTAATCCCACAGTCACACATTCTACTGATCTAGTGAGTTCACATAATGTTTTCACTTCTTCTCAGGATCAAGGTAATATCTATTCCTAATGGATTCTAGACACAGGTGCTACTGATCATATATCCAGTTCTTTGTCTCATTTTATTTCTTATCATAGAATCACACCAATTACAGTATCACTACCCAACAAGAACTCTTCATTTGCTCATTTTTCTGGCACAGTTTCTCTTAGCCCACACCTTACTTTACATAATGTCTTGTTTGTTTCTAATTTTTCAGTCAATCTTATTTCGGTCACAAAGTTAACTAAATCTCTATCTTGTAAAATTACCATTGCTGAATTTTCATGTGCAATACAGGACAAGTCAACCCTGTAGATGATTAGGAAAGCTAAAGAAAGAGATGGCTTGTATATCATGATAGTTCCTACATTCACACCCCTTGGTTCACTAGCTACTATTACTCCTGAGAATTCTATTGTTTGTTCTATAATAAGACATAACTCTATAGATATTTGACACTCTAGACTAGGGCATTCTTCTTCTTCTTGTTATATCAAATTACACAACATGTATGCCACTTTACCTAATACAAAATACACTCATTGTGATACTTGTCACTATTCTAAGCAAAGAAAATTGTCTTTTCAATTAAGTACTACTGCGTCAAAAGCTCTTTTTGATTTAATTCATGTTGATCTTTAGGGGCCCTATTGTACTTCTTCTGTTAATGGTTTCAAATATTTCTTAACTATAGTGGATGGTATGTCTAGATACACATGGATTAAATTGATGGCAAGTAAATCAAATACAAGATCACAACTTATTGGCTTTGTTTCTTATATAAAAACACAATTTTGCATTGATGTAAATGCTGTTAGATCAGATAATGGTAAAGAGTTTGCAAGACATATTTTTATAGGAAAAAAGGGATACAACATCAACAATCTTGTGTTGAAACACCTCAACAAAATGGATTCGTTGAGAGAAAACATCAACACATTCTCAATGTTTCTAGATCTTTAGTGTTTCAATCCCATTTGCTCATAATTTTCTGGTCTTTTGATGTTCGTTATGCTGTGCAACTCATTAATATTTTACCTTCCAAAGTTTTGACATATTTTTCTTCATCTCAGTTGTTACACAATATTAAACCTGATATTACTTACTTACGAGTTTTTGGCTCACTTTGCTATGCTTTAACTCTTCAAGCTCATAGAACAAAATTTCAACTTCGTGCACGAAAATATGTTTTGCTTGGTTTTAAAACAGAAGTGAAAGGCTACCTTTTGTTAGATTTCAACTTTAGGGAATTTTTTCTATCAAGGAATGTAGTATTTTATGAAAACATATTTTTTTTTCTTATTAGTGACAACCACTCACCTATTGATACACAAAATTCTTTGGATTTTGTCACCAAAATTATTTCATCTTCATCACCTCTTTTCTCAGAAGTTACTGATTAACCTTCTTTACCACCTACATCTCCTCCTTCTATTGTTCCCGACCTTGTTATTTTTTCTTCTCAACCCATTTCTGTTGAACCTATCACTACTACTCCACAAAGGAAATCAACCAGGCCGAAACATAAATCATCTTATCTGTAGGACTATCATTGCAACATGTTATCTACTTCTTCCGCCACTCAGTCATCCACGTGTACCTTATATCCTATCTCTTCATATCTCTCATATGATGCATTATCATCTCTTCACAAATCATATGTCCTTAATCTTTCCCAAGTTAGTGAACTTAAAACCTATAATCAAGCCATCAAACATGATTGTTGGAGAAATGTCATGGATCAAGAAATTGCAGCTTTAGAAAATACCAAAACTTGGGTTTTAACTGATCTACCTTATGGAAAGCAACCTATCAAATGTAAATGGGTATACAAAATAAAGATGCATGCTGATGGGAGTATTAAACGATATAAGGCAAGGTTAATAGCTAAAGGCTACACACAACAACAAGGCTTAGATTATTTTGAAACTTTTTCACCAGTTGTCAAACTCACAATAGTAAAATTGGTTCTGGCTTTAGCAACTTCCAAACATTGGTATTTGCATCAACTAGATGTAAAGAATGCCTTTTTACATGGGGATCTAGATGAAGAAGTATACATGTCTCTTCCTCTTGGCTACAAAACAGAAAAACCAGGGCAAGTTTGCAAGTTGCTGAAAACTTTATATGGAGTCAAACAGACCTCTTGACAATGGAATTACAAGTTAACCACTACTTTACTTTCTTTGGGCTACATACAATCAAAATCAGATTATTCACTTTTTGTCAAAAGTGATTCTACTCATATCACCATCTCACTTGTTTATGTAGATGATATAGTTTTGGCAGGTGATGACATCCAGAAAATCCAAACTGTAAAGGCTCTATTGAATCCAAAGTTCAAGATTAAAGACCTAGGCCAACTCAAGTATTTTATGGGCTTAGAAATTGCAAGATCTCAATAGGGCATTAATTTGTCACAAAGGAAGTATGCTCTAGAGTTACTAGAAGATGCAGTATTGTTGGGATGTCAACCTGTTTCTACTTCCACATAGCCAAGCACAAAATTTTTCAAGTTAGAAGGAAAACCATATTCAGATGTGCATACCTATAGAAGACTTCTTGGCAGGTTACTATATCTAACCAATACAAGACCAGATTTATGTTTCGCTGTTAGTGCTCTCAGTCAATTTCTTTCCAATCCTTTAGAAGATCACTATGTAGCAGCAATAAGGATCTTGAGATATATCATGAACAATCCACGACAAGGATTATTCTTTCCATCCAACAATAAACATGCTCTCAAGGCTTTTAGTGATTTTGATTGGGCTGCTTACTCTAACACTAGAAGGTCAGTGACTGGTTTTAATGTGTTTTATGGAACATCATTAATCAGGTGGAAATCCAAGAAGCTGAAAATGATGGGACACCAATCCCCTTATTTATAGAAATTTTTTTGAAACCATTCAACCCATCCAAACCATTGAAATCTCCCACGATCAACGATCCTCATTAAATGACTTTATCACTATCCGAGAAGGAGGTTACACGAGCTTGCGACACGTGTTTTTCCCACCAAGTGATATTTCAAAAAAACTTGCTAGTTGGGTCTCAATAAACCCCTTGGGTACCAGTGTCATCCATAACAAAACCCAATGCCAACTACGTTGTCTAGGGATTGGGGGGCCTGTGTACCGGACGATCCTACACTATCTCACGCCGAGCAAACCGGACGACTCTGGAGAAGAGGAAGCAATCAAGCAGTGAGGGAACGGCTAGACCGGCAGGTAAGACTGAACGAACATCATCAGGGACGTCCGACCTAATTCAATAAACAATTTTTCTCTACAAGGATTAAGGTAAATGGTAGTTAGGGATATTGGGCTGAGATTGGGCCGAGATTAAGATTTTACTAATCTCAAGTTCATGCCAAAAACTATAAATACAGGTCAAAGGTAAGAGGTAAACATTTAATACCATTACTCTGAACTTTCGTACGGACCGTTCATGACTTAAGCATCGAAGAATCTTTGGCAGGTACACCTCCAGACGATGGAGTGAAAATGAAGACAAGAAGATGTTATCGGACGAAGGAAAAATTGTGCAGGTGTTTGAAGTGACTCAACCTGATCCCGAAACAATGTCAATTTTACTTATTATATTGAAAGAAGAAAAAATGGTGGATGAACTCGTTTAAAAAACTTATAAAATAAGTTAAGTGATACAAAAGCATTATGGCGTAAACTTAGCCGTGTAACATATTGTGTGGATGGAAAATAACAAGTGTTGAAAGTGTTGAAATTAGAATGTTATTTTTCTTTGTAAAATGAATATAAAGTTTAAAATATGCACACAATGTTTTTTTATTATTCAAATTCTAAAATTTCTCATATTAAAAAAATATAATCTGAGACATTCTATTTGCCTTCCGTTCTATGACGAAAAAATAAGTAAATTATCTATTTTTAATACGTAATTTCTCTAAGCAACCACAATTATAAAAAATAAAATTACCTTATATTTGAGTCTCTTAATTATATTCTTACTTATTTTAACTTTTATCACAATATAATATTTTTTGATGACATTAAAAATTTGAAGTTAGTAATTTTGGTAAGGTTTTTTATACATGAAATAGAATCAACAAGAGGAGACAGAAAAGTAAAAGAAAGACGAAATAAAAATAATAAGTAAAAGGAAGTGTGGAAAGTATAATATAATTAAGTAAGATATTATATTTATGCATTTATTGATGACACATGAATGAATAAATGAAATAGTCTAAAGCCGAGACTATGCAGAGTTAGATGGAGAAGTTTGTGCCGACTTTGTTGAATCTTGACCCTTCTTCTCCGTTTCATGCATGTGCTTCCATCCCAACCAATTTTCAATAAGAATCAATGCTCTTTCTTTCAATTTTTACACCTCCCAAATTACTGCACAATACAATGTGTATTGTATTTCAAGGAGATAAACATAAGATACAGAAAAGGTATATTGTGAAATTGGGACCAAGACAATCAAAGAAGAAAAGCAATTATAATTGTACCTCCCACATGCAGGACCAACACATCATTCTTTATTTCACATCCATTGATTAAACTACCCTATAATTTTCCACGCTGTTCTTTCTTGAGTTAGAACAATATAGGAACAGTAAATTTAGAAAAAATGACAAAACCACCTAGATAGACCCTTTCTTGTTGTACGAGATTCATTAGATGATCACCACGTTGTTGTACGAGATTATTATTTAAAAAATATATTTTTTTATTAAGACTCTTTTGTTTAGTTTCTTTATTTATATGTGAATTAATTTTAATTTACGGGAGCATGCCTTTAAAATGTGTTCAAGCAGGAAAAATCTGGATAATGCTGTGACAAGAACGGTCAGACTTAGTACGCGTGGTTCCTTTGAATCTGAAACAAAGCCAATTCAATACCTTCCTTTTGCATTTATGAAAACATCTACATTGTCTATGGCTATAAAACATTATTGTAAAATACAAAAATATATTAGAAATTATATAGTTAATTTTTTTAAAATTTAAAAGTATATTTTAAATTATATTTTTTTAATTTTGTAATTTGAAAATATATTTTAAAGTGCATAATTTAAAAAATACATTTTAAGTTACATAATTCATAATACATTTAGGAAATTAAAAAATATATTTTAGATTATATAATATAAAAATTTTAAATATATTGTAGATTATACAATCTAAAATAAGGTTAAATATGTTTTTCGTCCCTTAAGTATCACACGATTTTGGTTTTAGTCCCTAATCAAAACTTTGATGATTTTTAATCCTCATAGTTTTGAAACTCTTAGTATTAGTCCTTAAAAATGGATAGCAAACGGCGAGGCCACGTTTCATGCCAACTGCCATCTTCATTCTCTGCCACATTGGGTGTTTAAGTTTCGAAAGGAGATTAAGTATGTTAAGTGTGCAATTGGTTGAAACGCACTTCATCATCTCTTATAAATGAGATTTTAAGAAGTTGGGTTGCTCTTCGTCACTGCAGTTGGGGGCAAACAAAGAAAGCTGAGGAGGTACCTCTGAAGGTTGGAGTTCGTGTTCTTGAGGAGGTAAGTTGATACAATTTGTTTTGCTCTTCTTTGTGTGAATATAAGGATTGGGGATATAGGGTTTGGGTGGGCACAAAAGCTGATGAAGGGATTTCTTTGTTGTAGTGAAATGAAAGGTGAGAGTGGAGGAAATGGTTGGATGCGAAGGTCAATTGGTTCGGGAAAGTCGCAAAGCTGTGAATCATCTTCACGGTTACCATCTAAATTGTGTGGTTGTGGTGAAACATTGTTGCTTTTAAAGGTAACTACTGTGAAGAACAAAGGAAGATTGTTTTATAGATGTAGAAATTGGGCAGTACGTGATTTTATAGATGTATAAATTTTTCAGTTCATGTGCTGAATTTTAATCGTGTGTTATTTTGATTGCAGAGTAATTCAAGTTGTAATTACTTTGAATGGCATGATGAAGGACTTTCTGAAATTGAAGGAAGCTTTGAAAGAAAACGTGAAGAACTTGAAATGTGTTTGGAAAATGAAAAACCTGTACTGGATCTAAGGAAGAAGAACGACAAGCTGAAAAGGAAATTAGAACAAGAGAAGAAAGTTGGGAGAATGATGTTGTTGTTGTTTGTTTTGTCTTGGGCGTTAACCATTTTCTTTTGTATTATGTTTTTGTTGAAGAAGAATTGTAATTAAGAATGATGGTTGACTAAAATGAGGTACTTGAGTTTGTCTCCAAATTTTGCTTGACTAAATTCTCCAAATAATTTACTTGTGTTGGCACTTGATGATTAACTTTTTTTCCCTTTAACATTCCACTGTTACTGGACTTTTGTTGTATGTTAATAAAGAAAAGATTGAGCAACATAAAATATCTGAATATTATAACATCTGAATTAAAATGAATGAATCCTTGGACTTTTGTTGTTGGACTTTTGTTGTACGTTATCAGTATAATGTTGGAGCTTCACTGATCACCAAAATCAATCGTTGGAGAATCAAAGATAGTTCTCTAAGTAAATGAAAAAAGTAGAGTATATGTAAATGCCACGTGAGTTTGCCTGCTAAAATTGACTAAGCAAAGTATCTATAAATCTGAACTTGGAATAAATAAAGTTAACTTGGCATAATGCAAAGATGGAATACAACAACAAGCAGGATATAATATGAAGTGTTCCCATACTATTAAATAAGATAAGTAATAGCAGTACCAGTAAGTGGTCCCTTACAATTACATATGATGGTAGATGTTAAAAACAACCACTGTACCCACTACTATTGTTCCCTATGTGGGTGACCGTGACTTACAAAATACATTAAAATAAACGTTTGGCTAGAATAAATCTTCAATTGGTACTAGCTTGGGACCCTAGATGTTGTGCAACCAGTAGTCGTGAGGATGTTCTTAATGTCATCAATGATTTGGTTGACTGTCATGTTAGCCACATTCACAAACCTGTCTACTAATACTTGTACAATTCAGTTGACATTTGCACTTTTGTTTCCAAAAACCCTTCCACAATTGTGTTGTCCAACCAAGGTTTTGACCCTAAATGTTTGCTTGCCTCCTACCTTGCTAGCCATAATAAGAAAACCACATTTCTTTTTACAAACTGCCCTTACTCTGTTCAGGTCATTCTTGACAAACTTAACCTCTTTTCCATTTAATACACTATGCTCCATTAGTGCATTTTTAAATTCCTTTAATGAACAAAACTTCATCCCCAATTCGAATCTGAAGTTCTTGTTCATATAATCTTTTCTATACTTTTTAAAGTTGCCCCTTTTCAACCTCACATCCTCATCACTATTTACATTTGAATCCAATTCATCACTATTGCATTCTTGATTGATGTCATGATCTCCAACTTCTTCATTCATTATAAATGAACCTTCAACAATATTGCCTCTTCTAGTGACACGTTTCTTCTTTTTTTTTTTCATTCTATTCCACCTATCCAAAATTGGATTAATGTTTCTACGAACTTGGTCCACCCTATCATTCTAACACCAAACCCATCATCATCATTAGCCATTTTGTCTTCTTCACTGTCATCCAAACATTCTTCAGCTCACATTCCCCCCTTCCTCTTCTTCACCATCACACTCTTCTTCTTCCTCACCTATTTCAACCTCTTCCTGTTCATCACCACCATCACACTCTTCTTCTTCCTCACCCATTCCAACCTCTTCCTGTACATCACCACCATCACACTCTTCTTCTTCCTCACCCATTAACCTCTTCCTGTACATCACCACCATCACACTCTTCTTCTTCCTCACCCATTCCAACCTCTTCATGTACATCACCACCATCACACTCTTCTTCTTCCTCACCCATTTCAACCTCTTCCTGTACATCACCACCATCACATTGTTCCCTTTCCTCATGTAAATTAACCTCTTTGTCACCCACTTTTGAAACCACTTCCTCCATGTCTATGTTTCCTTCATCTGCCACTTCACCACAACTAAGATAGTGAACTTCAACTGTCTCACTAGGAACATGTTGAACATAGATTTCTACCTCTTCCTTATTCTCCTCTACATAGTTAGCCAAGTACAGTGCTTCCCTGTCATCACTCAATAATCTCACATTATTCATCAGCCTTTGTTTCGACCCCTTCCACCATAGTTTGAAGTTTGCATCATACTTAAATTCTTAACTATTCCAACTGCTTCAAAATACGACAAACGATCCGGATCAAGTCCTTTGATCACGTGTATCTCTCCTCCAACATATTGTAGCCCCTTATTACTAACAAACTTCCTCATATGATGCAAACAAATGTCGAAAACCATTTCTAGACCTATATTCAGACATCAACGCTTTACGCCCAAATTGGAAGAACCATAACCGAAAAAAGAAAAACAATAGCTTAGCTTACCTTTACGCTTGTCTTTCACACCCATTGTTTCTTTCACGAGCACCGCAAGGACCATCGCATCGACCACCTTAATAGAATGCTTCGAGTGGAAGGTTTCGAGTACAATGCTTGAAGTATAATGCTTCGACTAAAACTACTTTTCCCTAATTGAAAAAATCAACTTTACCCAATTAAGAACCCTAATTGTTTATCTGATTTCAATCAACAACACTTAACATACTTAATCTCATTTCGAAACTTAAACACCCAATGTGGCAGAGAGTGACGAGGGCAATTGGCATGAAACATGGCCTCGTCGTTTGCCACATCTACTAAAAGTTAACGCCGTCCATTTTTAAGGACTAATACTAAGAGTTTCAAAACTATGAAGACTAAAAACCATCAAAGTTTCGAGTAGGGACTAAAATTAAAATCGTGTGATACTTAAGGGACGAAAAACATATTTAACCATTTGTATCCGAACTTCACAATTTACAATATAAAGTATAGACATCTTAAATTTTTTTAACACAAGAAAGTGTAGAAAGAAACCATGAAAAAAAAAAATTGCCAATATAAGAGTGGAAAGAGAATCAGTGATACAACCTACAATTAAACCATTTTCATGTATATACAGTATGATGATGGCGATACTAGAATTGATCAAATAAACATATTAGCAATATTAAGACTATTTGTTTGGTTTGAAAATGGGAATAATTATATTTGATCTGGACACACAACAAACATTTACTTTTCATTATTTAGTTCTTTAAAAAATAAGAAATAAAACTAGGACTTAGTGCGGTGTAAATAGCAATCACACGTCTATAGTAATTGTCCCAAAAAAACAAACATCAGCGCATATGCCGAAGGACATTTTTTTTCGACTATCACCAGTTTTTCTTCCTGCACTCTCTAACTTTTATAATCCCACTTTTGCTCTTATGAAATAAAGAAGAATTAAAATGATATAGTTCTCCTTCCTTCCAGCACTACTTTCGTCTATTAGGACATTGCGCTTCATTTTTTTTATTCTTTGTTCTTATTTTTCGTCTTCGTTTTTGTGTGTAGAAGGAAATCCAACAACCAAGATTTAAGATTTAAGACTTTGTTTAACTTAAAAAGTGGTATGACTTTTATGATTTTCGTAGTTCTCGAATAGGGTTATTGTACAAATGTGATAATTAAATAAGAAAATTGAGAGTTATCAATATCCAATTATAATTAAATAAGAATATAAAATTTGGTGAAAATTTAAATATTAAATAAGAATATAAAATTTGGTGAAAATAAAAGTAATGAAAACCTAAAATAATGTGACATATGAAGAAAAATGTTTTTATTTTTATTTTACTTTATTTCATTTTTAATTTATTTTATTTTCAATTTCGTTCTTATTTTTATATTTAAATAAAAAAAGAAAGAAAGAAAATGTAATAAATTATCAAACAAATGATATATATTTGCGAGAGAAAAAAAACATGGTCAACTCGTTTAGTGATGTTCAAATATTCATTTGATGCGTATTTTCTCTTTTGACTTAAGTAAATGCGATTAGTCATTCTTCATGATACCCTGTTGTTAGTTTGTACACAAAAAAAAGTATGTCTATAACAAAGGTGAACTAACTTCCCTCGAGCCAACTTTCTCCTCTTATGCTAGCACCGCGGATCCGAAAAAATGCTCTCCAGGGCGTGATTATCGCGACAGTCCTAGGGTAGTAAATTTATGAACATATCTCAATCCCACATAATGTCTGTTCTTCTGTGAGGAAACCTTCCTTTTACATTTTTGTCATATTCACCTCTCCTCTATCATCAGTTCACTTTAATTATTCCATTCCATCTATTATCAAGAACATTCGTCCTCCATTAATAAGGTAACAACACCAAGTCCTTTTCGACCTGCACCTAGAAAAATTAAACAGATTCCTTTAATCTTATTCCAATCCCTTTATGCTAAAGCAAAAGTCCAGCTACCTCCAACCCATCAGTAACAACAACTTTCGTCTTCCAAAACTTCATTCATCCTTCATTAACAGTTCAAAGCCACCATAAGACATATTCACCTCCTCTATCACGCATGCACTATACAAAATGAAAACCTCAAAAGTTATTTTCATAAAAGTGGGGAACTACACAGATTGAATGGTCAAGAGAGAACAAATGAAAACAAAACATGTGAAAAAGGAAAAAAAGAAAAGGAAAAGGAACGCAGATAGCTTCTTTGGCCACGACAATCATCATCGATAAAAACCCTAGCAACAACGGCTTGGTTCAATGGAAGTGGAGGCACACTTAAGGGATCTTATGGTTGTAGTGGTGCTTGGTGGGGAGGATGTTCACACGCAAGAAGAATGACCCATGGATGTGAGTGAGAGCGTTGATGAAGAAGTTGAAGAAGATAATAACATCCCATATTTGGTCGTTTCTGATTAGAAGAATAAAAAAGGACTTTGGACCTGGACCAAGCAAATTTCTTCATGCACCCTCGATTTTTCCTTTACAGCTCCTGTTCTTATTAAATTATTTATTTTACTTCATGCACCTCCATAGTTGTTAGCCTCACACCTTTTATGTATTTTGTAATTGTTTTTCGGCTTGTTGCATTTTTCTTGTTGCACCCCAAGGTTCACTGCATACACCTCTTATTAATTAACTTCTTAAACGCTCTGACTCACATCCATGGCAGCGCATTCTTTTTCACACGTGAACATCCTCTTTACCAGGCACCACCACAACCACAAGACCCCTTGAGCACGCCTCCACTTCCATTAACCAAGTTGTCATTGCTAGGGTTGTCATCAACGATCCTTGTCATGGCTAGAGGAGCCACTAGAGTTCCTCTTCCTTTTCTTCTGTTCCTTTTTCATTTGTTCCCTCTCTTGACCATTCAATTTGTGTAGTTTTCTTCTTTTATGAAAATGACTTTTGGGGTTTTCATTTTGTATATGTCTGTGTATATGTGGTGGAGGAGGTGAATCTGTTTTATGGTGACTTTGAACTTTAAATGAAGGATGAATGAAGTTTTGGAAGATGAAAGTTGTTGTTGATGATGAGTTGGAGGTAGTTGAACTTTTGCTTTAACATAAAGGAATTGGATTAAGATTAGAGGAATCTATTTAATTTTTCTAGGTTTAGGTCAAAGAGGCATTAATATTGTGATATTATTAATTGAGAACGAATGTTCTTGATAATAGATGGATTGGAACAATTAAGGTGAACTGATGATGAAGGAAAGGTGAATTTTTTTTTGTTGTAACAAAAATGTAGAAGGAATGTTTCCTCGTGGAAGAACGGACACTGCTGTGTGGTTGATCCCGAGATTGAGATAGGTTCACAAATTTATTCGTTGGGTTTGTTGTGGTAATCAGGCCCTCAAGAGCATTTTTTGGGTTTATGGTGCCAACGCAAGGGAGAAAAGAGGCTAGAAGGAAACTTAAGTAATTACTTACCACATTTACTTAAGCTAAAAGAGAGATTACATATTAAATGGAACTTTTGACTTCATTAAACAAGTTGATCATGCTTTTTGTTTTTTTTCCACAAATATATATTATTTTTTAATAATTCAGAATATTTTCTTTCTTTTTTATTTAAATATAAAAATAAGAACGAAATTGAAAATAAAATAAAAAAAAAATAAAATAAAGCAAAATAAAAAGAAAAACATTTTTCTTCATATGACATTATTTTATGTTTTCATTACTTTTATTTTTACCAAGCTTGATTTTCTTATTTAATTGTTCAGACAAAATTGGGTATTGATAGTTATTATACGGGTGTGGTAATGGTGGGTGCTCGTGTTTTTTTTTTCCACAAATATATATTATAATGTTCTTTTGTTTTATGTAATCTTTTTATTTCTTGGTTATATACTTTCTTAATTGTTTGACTTGTTCGTGAAGGTTTAATCGAATCTTCAAGGTATTTGGTTTTTCTTCTTATCACAACCTTATTACACATTCTTCCTTCGTGTGTGGTTATATTCACATTGACGTTCTCAATTTCTTTCTATCAAATATTTTTCCTTGCACCGTCTCAATGTCTTCACACACCTCCCAAATTTTCAAATTACTATTTTTACATTTTATAAAAGTAACTTTTGGATTACATATTTTGAAACTTTCTAAAAATTTTCATAATAAAAATTTTAAAATGTATGACGTGTATTCTGAAACAAGATTTTCGAAATAAGACTTCCATAAATACTTTACGGAATGAGTTTTGTTGAAGATCAAGGTTTTCGAACTCAATAATTTATAATTAATTAATAATACTTTATCACTACGATGTTATTCCATACGACATGATTTAACCCTGATTTTCTTTGAAGATCACACCTTGCTCTGAACTACCACAGTGGTAGTGACCACTGCAAAGAAAATGTCTTTGCTGAAGCTTTATGGCGTAACAACTTCTCAATTTTAGAATCCCAAATTTGAAACAAAAGCCTGCCTTTGAAGAACATGGCATCGTCTTTGATCTTCCGTGCTTCGCGTAGGTTTCTCAAACCTTCTTCTTCGGTATCTCTTCACCTGGCCAACTTCAACCCTTTGAGCTCCGCTCAGCAATTTGCAACCCAAAACCGAAACCCCACTCTAAATCCCCCGTTCAAGCCACCCCAGCTACAAAATTACAATTTTGAGTTTCGTAAAACTGTTGGTTCTCTCTCAAATTTTCATCTTGTTGCACACGTATCCACGTGGCCCTCGAAGGAGAACAAGAACCAAAGTGGTAGTGTGAGTAGTGGGGGTGGAGGGGACGCCACTTGGGTGGATTTGTACTTGCCAAAGCAGGTTCAGCCCTATGCTCGCCTTGCTCGTCTTGATAAACCAATTGGGACGTGGTTGCTCCTATGGCCTTGTATCTGGTAAGAGTTCTTAGTTATTGATCTTATGGATAAATGCTTTCACTCTCATAAAAACACAGAGATCATGATTGTTTATAAACATTAAACTTAATAGTGTGTAGATAGACTTGCTTATTAAAACTTATAATTGAAGAAACTAAGAAGAAAAAATGAAATGAACACCTCTTTAAGTGAAGAATAAGTTTTTCTGGAGAAACTAATAGCAGAGAGTTTCTGCAAATTAATTTATGATATGCTTATGGAAATATTTCTCCATGCAGACTCTAAGTCTCTAAATACCAATCTGTTAAATTTTCACAATTCAAAGTTAATTCAAAGTTGATTAAGAATAAGACCTACAAGTGGGCAAACCTCATCCTGGAAGCCTTTTATAAAAATGAGTTAGGCTTAAACTGGTATAAAATTTAATCCTGCTGAGATTTGTTGAGCCTACCATACTATCTGCTGTTGCTCTTCCATTGGACCACCTACAAATTACAATACTTACCTTAAAGTCAAAAAATGATGATTTTTTATTGGCAGGTATAGAAATTAAACAAAATTGTGTATGCCTGCCTGCAAAGGATTTATACACTTTCATGCAATCACAAATTGCCAATTGTAGTAAATTTGTTGACTTTACAATAACCTCCTTAAAGTTATGTCTGGTGATTTCTTTCGGTTGACAGAACATGGATATTAAACTTTTGGAAATAAAAAGAATTGGGTAATGAATTGAGGAATTTTTAAGGCTAAAAGAGATCTTTCTTTAATTTAGATGTGATACTTCATTTATTTCAACCTTGTTATTGCATGCCTATATCATTATTATTAATCTCCTGGTCAATCTAAACTCATACATGAGACTATTCTGTCAATTTAGCAATGTACATGAAAGCTACAACTTGTCTCATCAGGTTAAACGCATGTATAGTGTCCCTATGATGTGAAACAAAATATGAGCCTAAAAAGTTCACCACTTTAAATCCTATTCTCTCTTTTTTATTGTCTCTAATTTTCATGCATTTAGGTCAATTACCATGGCTGCAACCCCGGGTCATCTTCCTGATTTTAAAATGATGACTCTGTTTGCATGTGGGTCTTTGCTTTTGAGAGGTGCTGGGTGTACCATTAATGATCTCCTTGACCGGGATATTGATACAATGGTAAATGTTACATTTTTTTGGTTGCTTTGATTGTTATAGGGGATAATGAGATAGTAAAGGAGTCGCAAATTGTCATGGCAGTGTTGTTTGTATTTGGATGTGATCGACTAAGATAATAGATGCTAATAGAGGAATGAACTGAACGCTAAGTCATGGCAACTCTAATGCTTTAACATTTCACGTGCCCTGTGAATCATCTTTATTTTCTATAATTTGTAGAAAATAATTTCATGTTCTAAGTACTTATCATGTTTCCAATGTGATAAAATTATATCAATTTACATGCACGAAACTTCCTTTTGATCTTCTGTCCCTCAGCCTGCCCTTTTTGGCTTGATATAGGGGGATTTCTTGTTCTCCTTTCTTCCTAAACCTTGTTATTGAACTTCTTTTATTGATAAGAGGATTGGACTAAGATTTAGGTAGGAACAAAGGGCCTTGAGATGAACATTAGAGACGTTGGATGCTAGTGATACAAACTGAATGCAACAATAAGTAAAATGAAAGAAATTTAGCAAAATGGAGAATCAAGATGCCGTGTATTATTGAGATAAAAGAAAATTCAGTAGAATAGACTCTCAGAGTTCTACCCATAGTATACAGAGCAATCCATAACTAACAAAATGGTACGCATGGATATCTTCTCCTCACTCTGTTTCTCTCCTATATTCCAAAATCAAATTCCACTGTGCAGTTACTAACTCCTTCATTCCCTTTCTCTCTTACTTCCAGCTCATCACTTCTCTCTGTCATCATCATACATTCCTTCCAGTGTAAACCTTCCAAACTTTGGGCCAATGAGACAGGTATCGAGCTTCCATTCCCTTCTAATCCTATAGCTAATTGAGTCTCTAACACCTATTGTTAGGAACCAAGAATTGGGAATGGGAAAGAAAAGATAGATCTTATTGAATAGGATGAAAAAGAACAAGAAATAGGAGAGAACTCTCTTCTCCCCAACCCCCCCCCCCCCCTCCATGTTTTTACAACGAAGGTTTACAGATTTCAGTTCCTATTTATAGATATGATGGGTCTGGCCTTTGACATCCCTCTGATTAGTAACTAACAACATTCCCTTTCTTCTATATCCAAACACCTATCTTATTTAATTTGATTTTATTGATATAACATTACTTTGGTGATTTTCGTTTCAGTTAAAACACTATATATAGTAAGCATGTGATGATGTACTTCTCCCCTATATCCTTTTCTGAAATGTTTCACTTTGGTTTCCCTGTTATAGCTGATCTTATATTTTATGTTCTGAATGACATTGTATACCATTGTATATTACAGGTAGAGCGTACAAAGACGAGACCTGTGGCAAGTGGTCTTTTGACACCATTTCAAGGACTTTGTTTTCTTGGTTTTCAATTACTTTTAGGTCTTGGAATTCTTCTACAACTGAATAATTACAGGTTAGTTCTTATTTTGAAATTCCAAAATGCATCAGGTCTATCTTTGTTATGTTGGCACTTTAGATACTTAAATTTGTAAACACTTAATCAGTTAATTATAGACCTTCTTTTCTGGAACTATGATCTGTCTTGCATGTCATCAATTGTGGTTATGCAACCCTAACTGGCAAAGCTGGTAACACCAAATATACATTTTGCTTTTTGTTTTCAAATATGTGCGTAGGAATCAGTGAAAATAATAAAATTTACTTTGTTTCCTATACAGATCTTCTATAACAGAAAACAAAATGAAAGTTATGGGACATTTTTGAAATTAAGTGAAAGTAAGACATGAAAACAGAAAAGATTTTCTCAAAGTAAGCAAGTCGTACTTTAGTTTCTTCGCATGGCTTGCAAGTGCCATGCATCCTTCTGCTTGAGTTCCATTGGATTTTTGTCAACTTTTATTTATTCTTTTGGCTTGTGTACATTCTGCAGTCGTGTTTTGGGTGCCTCATCCTTGTTGCTTGTCTTCTCCTATCCCCTCATGAAGAGGTTTACATTTTGGGTGAGAATTTCCTCATTTATATTTTTATATTCTTAATTCTTTATTCTTTATTATTATTCTTATGCATGATCTTATTATGCGGTATTATGATGCTCTCCTGTAAGCCTCAAGCCTATCTTGGGTTGACCTTTAATTGGGGGGCTTTGTTAGGATGGGCTGCAGTTAAAGGAAGTCTGAACCCATCTATTGTGCTGCCACTTTATGCCTCTGGAGTATTTTGGACTCTTGTGTATGATACTATCTATGCACATCAGGTAAAATATCATTGCTTCTTGTAAGTTGTAATCCCTTTGGTTTTGCTCCGCTGTCTTTAACTGTGTTAGGATCTGCATTTATATGTTGTGTACCTTGATGAGTTTTCTTGCACTCCTGAAGTTCTGCCAGCTAATGGGCTAATTGTGCTCTGCTTAAAAAATGGAAGGTGTAAAAGTGGTAGTAAACTTTTTAACCATGTTCAGATGATTTGTCATGTTTCTAACAGTTAAGTTTGTATGAAACGAAAAGTACAATGACAAGACTACTTGTTATCCTCCACTTCAATCTTTCGTTTAAGGCAATGCAATCAAAATTCTTAGTGTTTAAGAATATTTCTAACCTTGGCATTCAGGATAAAGAAGATGACTTGAAAGTTGGAGTTAAATCAACAGCTTTGCGCTTTGGTGATTCAACAAAGGAATGGATTACTGGGTTTGGAATTGCATGCGTTGGTGGTCTTGCTCTTAGCGGATTTAATGCTGAAATAGGTATTAGTTTATTACGCCATCCATTCTATCTGTTTTCGTGACTGTTTCAATTGTTTCTACTTTCTGATTCATTTGTGTGAAGCAGGCTGGCCGTATTATGCATCTCTGGCTGCTGCATCTGGACACTTAGGCTGGCAAATATGGACAGTTGACCTTTCATCACGTGCTGATTGCAACAGGAAGTATGTTGGGGAAGTTCATTGCATGAACTCATGATTTTGTTATCGAAAAATGAAATTCTGAAAGGATCTCAGTTCATAATTTTATTGGCTAGAACATCTTTTTGGAGCTTCAGAAAGTTTTTATGAAAAAGCAGTTTTGAGATTATCATAAACTTTTTCAAATTTCACTTTTAGTTTTGCATAAGATTAAATCATATAGCTTTGCTAGATACACTTAATGCCATATCTATACCTTCAGACCTCAGAAGAACTAACCCCTTCAAAATTCAGTGATTGCTTAATGTTATTACTTTTCAAGTGTTTTTATTGATCATTGCAGTATGTTTGAAAACTTCTGAAGTAACGAATTAAACATTATGAGCTGACTTTGTTATATTTTTGTTTGCTATTTTATTTTTCCTTCAGATTTGTCTCAAATAAGTGGTTTGGAGCTATCATATTTGGTGGAGTTCTAGCTGGCAGACTTTCATCATAGGGGTATATTTTGTCTTATAGAGAATACACCAGCACATTAGAAATTGGGCCCATACTTAAATTGATTGTCCTAGGATCTTGTATCTGATTACATTTATTTGGTATAACAAGTTTTCATAGCCGATTAATTTATGGCTGAGCTTTATTCCTTGCATGTTCTTTTAGTTATTTTTTTGGACTAACTGTACATGGTTAAGGTACTGACATGATATTTGTGTACAAGAAACAAAATAGTTTTCTCCATTTTACCAGTATTCATTTGAACAATAGTTGTAATGATTGAATTGGAAGACTAGTAATTATATTGAAGTGGAAGGGATTGGTAAGTGGTTAACTAGTTGAGTGACTTGTTATTATGTTATTTTATCCCTTTTGTAGCGTCATCCTGAGGTTATCTAGCTAATCTTTGCAAACTGCAGTGTCATGAAAATAAGACTTGAACAAAGAATGAAACGAGTGTTGTATAACATACACAACTTAACATTAGAGCAGTTGAGCTTGTGACCAAGAAATCAGATATACTTGTGCAGGATTCAAAATTAACATGTGGGAAAGCAGTCTGCAATGGTGCAATCAGATATTCAGGCATTCTAAAACATAAAGAAGTAACATTTGTCAGTTTGTTTGAAAAAGTAGTAGAAATTGTGTTGAATAACAATCCATCATTTTTCTTTGAACTAAGATTTTAGTTCCTGAACTTTGATTTTAGTTCTTCAACTTTGATGTAAAATTATAATTTGTTTTTGTATGAAATTTTTATACATTTTGGTTTTTAAACTTTTAAAATGAATAATATAATCATTTTAATTTAATTATGTTAATTTTTTTATATGTAAAATGCATTTAATACTAATTTTTGAGTTGTTTACACGACTTTAGATAGAAAAAAAGTTTAATTTTATATCTAAATTTAGAGATTAAAAACATATTTAATTTTTTTTATGTTTGAATAATTTTAGTTTTTAAAAATTAAGGTAAATTTATTTTTTCCTTTGATTGAAAAAAATAATTTAACCTTCTAAAATTTTAAAATTATATGTTTAATCTTAGAAAGAGTAGGAGTGGATAAAAAATTCATTTGTGTTAATATGATAATTTATGTTAATATGATGTACTTTGTTCCAATCCATTTAAAATCTATTTTATCAAATCCATTTTATTAAATCTGGATTTTAATCTAATTTACATTTTATAATATTTTTGGATTGGATATTCATTCTTTAAAATTAGATTTTCAAATATAGAAAATTTAAATTTTTACTTGGAATGGTTGAGATAAGTTAACTCAAAATAAAGGTTGAGACGAACCAACTTAAACCAAAGAAGTCAAGATGACATGTCTAAGTCAAATGTTAAGATGGGTTGATATAAGCCGAAGATCGAGACTAATTAGCCTAGGCCAAAGGTCGAGACGGGTTAGGTAGGGCTAAAGATCGAGATAGGCAGGGTTAGCTGAAGGTCAAGATGGGTCAAGTTGAGTCAAAGGTTGAGACAGGTCAAGTCAGACTTAAAGTTGAGATAGGTTAGGTCGAAGATTGAAACAGGTCAGACCAAAGGTTGAGACAAGTCGAGTCGGTCAAAGGTTGAGACATATTGAGTTTAAGGTCGAGATGATTCGAAGGTCGACATGACCATGCCGAGTTGAAGGTTAAGATGGATCAAAGATCGAAACGAGCTGTCTCGAGTCAAAGATCTAGATAGGTTTGTCCGGACAGAAAATCAAAATGAGTTATCGTCCCAAGCCGAAGATTATGACAGATTGACCTATTTCGAAGGTTAAGAAAAATCAAAGGATTGAAAACACGTATTTACAAAATTCAATTTAAATTATTTTTATAAAAAAGTGAATTTTGAATTTAAAACTTGATCCAAATTTTGAATTTGGCTTTAAAGCTTGATCCAAATATTAATTTTAAAAAAAATCCAAACTATTTCTGCATCAAAAATATATATAGATCTAAAATTTGATCCGATTATTTTTATCTTGATTGATCTTTAAAAATCTAATCCATGGCCACCCCTAAAAATGAGACGCTGTCATGGTGTCGGGATGTTCGAAAATAAGACGTTCAAATGTTAAAAATGTCATGCAACTATTTTTTTCACTTTCATTAATATTGTTTGGTTATAAGAAAAAATCTTTTTAAAACACAACTAAAATCACTTTATTTCGATAATCAATTATCTGTATAATTGGCTATTGTTATAACAAACTATAATCGGAATTAATTTTTGTCTGATAACTTTGCTGAAAAATAATTGGGATAATTAAATCTCACTTGGATAAAACAAAAAGAAATTTAAATAAGAAAAAAATGTCAATATTCAAGGAAATAACATATGAAAAATAATAAGCTAAAATTTTCAAGAAAAAAAAATATTTTTCTGAACATTTTTAGTAAATTTAATCTGAATTCAAACATTAACTTATTTTAGAAACAGTTTATATATATTATATAAAACAGCTAAAATTGAAGAATAAAAAGTTATTTTTTTTTAATTGGAAGTGGCTGTGATCTGTTTCCTTGCATAGAAAATAGAGAATAAAACATATGTCAAGATTTTTGTCACCAAGAAGGGAGTGCATTACATTACAGAAATCAACATGTCTTAAATCTACCAACAAAATGTTTCGGATTTATCGAACATACTGCATGCCAGTAACGTACCCACAAAGAGATTTTGGGCAGAATGGATGAACCCAATTACTGGTGTCACTTCCTGACAGGCACCATAAGCCAAGTTAGTTTTATCTTGCCATTAGAAGTTACAGAAACTTTAATCTAAGGTTAATCATTTCAGTATTCGGTTGCATATGTTACATTTTCCTTGTGCAATAGAAGAAGGAACAAGTTTGACAACAAATAAGTACATTTTATCAGTGGGAAAGGAAGTGCTTCAACTGTGTCCCTAGACAAGGTGACGATGATGCTACACATTGAAATGTTTGTGCTTTTGTCTTGGTGTAACTGTGTAATGAACAAGGGCCTTATCTCAGGAGCTGAAATCATGTACAACAGGGAAGGGAGAATGTGGGATATGAAGTTCAACTGCCAAAACTTAAGACCAAGATGAAGAGAAGCTGTTGATCAAGTCATTTACATGTTGTGTGCACCTGATAAGGTATAATAGAGAGAGTTTTTAGCTAAGTAGAGAAGAACAATATCTATGAGACAGAGTGTCTCCTACTTCTACCAGTTTTCCCCTCTGAACCACGAGACTTCCTACCTGATTTCTGGCGCTTTCCTCCTCCTTGACCACTAAAAATTGCAATCTTCCCAATACCCTTTGAAATTGATGTTAAGAATGTTCTTCCATTTCCTCCCTTGTCAATCATGCCTTGTTTCATGAACATCTGTTCCTTCTCCAACTCACTCAGCCTCACCCTCATTCTTGAAATCTCCAGCTTCAGTTCCCGGTTTTCTCTCCTCAGAGAGGCATAGTTGTCCCTTGGGGACATGGCTGCACTTGGAACACCACTGCTTATTCTCTGTGATAGCAGCCCATCTCCTGAACTCCCTGACAACGCGTTCTTCAAACGCAGCTGCTCGAAGTACAGCACTTGCACCACCATCTGCAGTGGAAGCCTGTTATTCTGTGCTGCATGGTTGCATGCTTCTTGAGATAGCTTCTGGCAGTCTATCAACTTGCACAGCTTCTTGCATTCTTGCTCTGTTAGTGCTGCATGTGCCTGAACAAGGAGCAGAAAGATTGCTGTGATCAACATCAAGAAGGAGAAGGTATACATTGAATAATATATGCACTAAAAGTGTAATGGTTGTTCTTGTTCATATAGTAGTCTAATCATGAACTATCATATATGTTTGTTGATTTTTGTGATAAATATCTTAAAAGTCATACTAAAAGTGTAACCGATGCATGATTGAGAATATGATGTTTAACTTGGGAGCACCTAACTATTTGAATCAGAGATAGATATGTGCTATATTTCAAGCAAATTTACCTTCAAATAAATGTCCACGGCTCTATAAAGGCCATCGTCAATAACACGAGCATAATCAGGAAGTATCTCTATCAAAGCAACGAATTTCTGTAGACTTAAGTACGGATCAGGTGCAATTTCTGCTAAATAAGCATCTATAAGCTGCCCAACTTTTAGCAGGGAACCATGGCCAGCAGAACAAAGCCCATCAGATTCATATCCACAATCTTCAGTTTCTTCCTCTTCGACCCTTTGCAAGAAATTCACCAGTAGCCTGTGAACTGTATCAACATCAAACAAAGAGTCTCCACTCTGCAGTGATGGTATAAGTAGATCATCTAATGAGACCATTTCCAACCGTAATGCAATCCTTCTTTCAAGCTCAAGCCTACAGGGAATGTTTGCACCTAACATGATAGCCATCTTTAACATGCCAAACAAAAATGTCAAGGGAATGGCAGAGCTTTTGTCTGTTGGCATGAGACTCACAAGAGTTTCCACAATTATCCTCTGGTCCTTTTCTACACTGGTTGGACTTGAGTTTGTCCTTGATGGATTCCAGAATTGGCATTTTCCAATACCCTTTAGAGATGATTGAGCATAATGCATCAGTGATGCAATAATGCTATCTGATCTCACCCCCATTCTTCCCATGGCACAAATAACTCCTTGGAAGTAATCTATACGCAGTACTGAGAGATCTTCAACCCACCAGGCAACACAATCCTCCTTTAGCTCTCTAGATTCTCCATCACAGTCTAATTTAGATAAGCCAGAAACTAGCTGCTCCTTGCAAGCATTCATTGCAATGGATTCCACACATCCACTTGATATTTCAATTTCATCCACTATATTTGTAGGCAACATCTCACATGTGGATAGCACTTCCACTGACTTCTGAAGACTCTGAAAGACAATCTCATTCAGATAAATCTCTGCTCTTGAAATGAGGTTTTGCTCCCTGTATTCTTCTGTCATTTCCAGATACTCTGCTGCACAACGAAGCCGGGCAACATTGAATGTTGTAATCTCAAAATTCATCCCATAGCAAAACTTCATGGCAAGTTCAAATGTCTGGTGCCCCCCTGGAAAGTTGAGGAGCTCCAAGTTTGAAACATTGGAACCCTTGGCTTCAGCCACCATTTTCCGGATTTTCCCACTTAGAGTCACCAGGGGAAACTTCATGAACCAGAACAAAGTAGCGACATTAGTTTAAATAGATTTTTATTTCTGTACAATCAAATACATTATCCTAGTATCATTGAGTTGACTGGTGCAGCTATTTTGCATTCAAAAGAAGCCAAATAGAAGTCATCAACTTTTCTCTTTGATATCTTAAAGTAGGCATGACTTTTGGCAAATAGTGGTTGATTTTTAGTTGGTTGTTAGCATATTATCAATTTTGGACATACTGTTCACCATATCCCAATTCATAGCAACTGGTAAAAGAGACGCCCAAATTAAACACATAGCTACAGTTTATAATATAAAACTCACACCTCAATGACAACTAGAACTAGTCATGAAAGTATCAAGTGGTTTTCAACATCATCTCAAAAGAATTACCTTATGTAGCAGAAAAGATTCACCATCAACGACAATTGTAATGTCTCCGGCAACATCAGCAAAAATCCTGCAATAAAAAAGAAAACATGGGATGACAACTGTCATAAAATCCTGTCAAGGATGCATGGATTCAGCATCCTTTGAGTCATTTCACCCTTCAGCCTAAAAACTTACAAAGCAAAGAAATAAGAATATTGTCTTTAGGCATCTGTTCACCTAGAATTTTCCAAAGAACTTAGATAATCTCTATCTAGCTCAAAAATCTCCAAATCCCACAATAAAAACCGTTTTGGATAATATGCATAACCTTTTCCACAAAATCCAAAGGAAGGACAAACTAAGGTATCAGATGCACAATCAAAATATTATCAAATGCTTTAATTTCTAAACCAGTAAGATAGAACTACGGTGAAAATAAGACTAGCAAAACAAGCTCATGAGGTTACATTTTCAATCCACCTTCAAAAGAAACATAGGCAGGAAAGTTTATGACACTCCCAAAATACATCCATACACAGTCAAAGAGAAAAATAAGAAACAAAAGGTTTCTGAATTACCTAGTAGTGAATGAGTTGCAAAACTTGGGAGTAGCCGGAGAGCGTTTAGAAGAAGAGAGGGAGGTTTCAGAAACCATGTTTCTCTGCCTATCTCTCTATCTATGTATCTGTTAAAAGAAAGAGTGAAGAGAGTTGAGAAAAGGAAACTCCTGCTGCTGCCTGATCTGTGTATGTTTCAGGAACAGCAGCACAAACTGAGGCTTGTGCTGTGGCTGTTGATGATTAAACTATCAAACGATGCGTACGGGCAGATTGCTGGTTCAGGAATATTTTGGAGCAAACGCCCCAAAAGGCACTCTCCATAGCATTCATTTATTCACAAATGCCATCACATACATCCAACTTAGCTTTTTCTTTTCGTTTTCATAACATGTGCTGCTGTGTGTAGTAGTAGCCAGCCTATGGTCTTCTTACCAGTGCTGAACCATCTTTTGCTTTTTGGCTGCTTTTGTTTCTGCCTTTTGCGTTAGAATACTATTGCAATACACTATACAAATACAGTGTTCAGACTTCGTATTCACATGTAATTATCTAATCAAGTACCATTGTTGGCCTTGGACGTTGACACTTTACGTTACAAACTAAAAGACCGAGTCCAGTGGTAAATTTTTGCATAAACAAACAACAAGGTTGTGCCTGTGCCACTTGCTTTATTGGGTTTCGATTCTGAATTGAAATGACCAAAACCAGACGTTACAATTATAGTTTTAACAGTGCCCATTAATCATACAGTTACACTACACGATATTCAAATTCTTTTACTGATAAAAACCGTTAATTTAAGAGCTTTGTATGGGAGTTACAAATGAACTTCAAAAATTCAAGACACTGTTAAAATGCTGCCCAAATGCTCCATCAGTGTCATGAATTTAGCTTAATCTTGTCTAACTGCAAAACAAGTAAAATCTAATCAAGAAATTTACTCCTAAATCTTGTGAATATACACGAATATGACATCATATGAATAAAACAACGACAAAAGTCACAAGTAAATACCAGAAATCATAATAAGTATACTTTTTAAGGAGATTATTGTTGTTGTTATTATTATCTTTATAGTAAATTTTGATTAAATACCAGTATAAAAATGTTCTGCTTATACCATTTACTTGGTTGGATTACTGCATATTTTAAGTAGAAAGATAAGAACAATGATTGAAAATTGGTCACACACTTTTATGTATGGCATTGTGAGTATCACCTTAAGCCTAACTTTTACCCTCATGATATCTTACCAAACCATGGAAGTATCCCTGCACAAGATAGGATAGGAAGCAAAGGGTGAAAAGCAAAAGATGTGACACGTAGGGCAAGGGCAGCATGAAGATACAGCAATCACGATGACAGTGGGGATGATTTGATGAAGGTTTTGGGGTCAATGTTGGATAGTATAAGGCAGAAGAAAGAAAGAAAGAGGTTGGTATGGTTGTTTGTTTCAAAAGAAAGAAAGAAAAAAAGTGGTCTTAAGACATCTGACATGGAGTGTTGGTGGCATGGATCAATGTCACTGAGGTGACACGGAACTCAATAAAGATGCAATTATTAGAGACAGCACCACTACACATCTCTGCATTCTTATTTCCTTTCCCAACTCATTATATATTATTCATCACTCATCACACTATTTTTTTTTTCAGTTATTAAAATTCATAAACTACTGCATCATGTCACAGGTATATTCCTTCCTTGTCTGGGGTATAATTAGATATTTATACCCTTTTTCTTTTTTAGACCAAAGTTCTCCTTCATTTCTGCATAACCTTTTATAATTTAACCATTCATACTTTATGCAGCTTCATGACAAATATAATCATTTTCCGACAACAACAAAAACTTTATCGAACGAAAATCCTAAACTTGCAGAAATGCTGTGGCGCGTCTTACACCTTAACGGCTCCATTATCACAAACTATATATCTGTCTTAAAAGTAATGTCAATAAGATTAATTAAGATTAGTTTATGAATGTTTTTTCACGTCAAATTGGCTTAATGACGCCAAAACTACTTAGATTTGTTGTTAAAAGTATGTTTATGTTTTATAATCAGCATGCATGAAAAATTAAAAAAGGGTAATCTAATAGTTGTTTTGAAAAATGAAACCCTATTTCCCATAAGCCCAATGACGAAAAGCACATCATGCACATCGAACATATATATGCATTACCACGTCCATTAAAAATCAAGCAACCACCACCAACCAGTATTATGGGATGAAAATGATTAAGGCTATAATAATATATATGTTCTGAAATCAAATCTCTAAGCTATATTTAGGGTTAATAACTAATTCGAGGAGAAGTTTCTTTTGGAGTTCAAACTCAATTCTCTAACAATTTTGCTTTTGGGAGACATTCTAAATTTATCACAATTCTAAATATGACTAAACTTTCTCACAATTTTATTCTTATCAAATATCTTAATAATTATATGTACCACAAAATGTCTGTAAGGTACTCTTAATTTTGTTATCTAAGTTATGCAAATTTGACCAAAGGAAACTATTATTATTATTATTATTATTATTATTATTATTATTATTATTATTATTATTATTATTATTATTATTATTATTATTATTATTAACACCACTACTTTTTAAAACTAATTTATTCCTAAAAGTCAATAAACTAAAATTTAATTATACTTTTAAAAATTCAAAAAGTTAGAAATAAAAATAATTCCAAAGCTACCTGATTATATCTTACTTATTAGTTTTTTTTCTTATTGAAAAAATGAACTTCCAAAAATTTAATCTTTAACGTTAATTAATATTTTTTTTTATTTTTTCTCTTTCTTATTAAAATTACTTTGTACCCTTTAATAGATTTTGAAATATGTACAGATTTTGAAATCTGTACAGATTTTAAAACCCAATTCATAAATTTTTTTAAATTTAATTTTTAGATTTAAAATTTAATAATAATCTAATTTAATTTAAAATTTTAATATCATTTAATATAAGTTTATATCTTAATAATTATTAAAATATAACTTCTATTATTATAATAATTATATTTTAAAAAAATAATTAAAATAAAAATAGTAATAATAAAAATAAAATAATATACAATCTGATTTAATATATTTAAATATATTAAATTATATTAATTATTAAATTAAAATTAAATAATTATTAAATTTTAAATAAAAAACAAAAGTGAATTATATGTATATCACTATTCATTCTTGGGTGTTTCATCCTACACCTCCAATCCCTTAATCCTACACCTCCAAACATTTCTAAAATGCCTAAATTATCCTATAATTAAGAAGCTTTTAATATTTAAAAAAGCGAAAAGTAAAATGGTTAAAGATTCTTTTTCTTAACTTTTGTTAGTGTGCATTGATATTTTTTCCCAAGTCATTTTCCCTGCACCTCACTAACTTCATCCTGCACCTCCCATTTTTTTAAATTCCAATTGTAGCCCTAACTCTAGTTCTGCCAATGGTCAGTGATCATATTTTGGTTTTCTAAAAAAGTTGACCAATGCACTGATAAGTTTCCTCTGCCGCATCTCACTTGAGACCCTACACCCCTCAAGTCTTTCTTCTTTCTCCTCTCTGCCGCATCTCACCTAAAACCTTACACCCTTGGAGTCTTTCTTCTTTCTCCTCTTTGCTGTCCTCCCTTCCTCCCCCCTTTTTCACAATTTTTTGAATGTGTTGAGTGGTCTTCCTTCCCCTCCTCTCTCGTTTGTTTAGTATTTATTCACTATTTTTTGTGTTGGTGTCGTGGTTAGCTCTCCTTCCTCGTTTCTTCACTCCTGTTGGTGTCATGGTTGCAGGGTGTCTTCTTTTCGTACATCAACGTCCAGGTTAGTTATTTTATTTTGATTTCTGGTTGATCTTTAGTATATGTGAGTGGGGAAAAATGATAGAATGTTTGTGCTTGGTTGATCTGCACATGTTTTATATCTGCTTTGATCTGGGTGGGTGTGGACTGACAGCAAGGGACAACAAAAAGGAGAACTATTCACAAAACATCAGGATTTAGTACAAAATGGGGAGATTGAAATAATCTCTGCAAAGAACATCCATTAATCATAAGCAAGCATGTCAAATACATAGGGAGGTTAAAAAAATACTATGCACAGGAAACGAAAATGAGGCACCCATAAACCACTGTTCAAGTGGTAAAAATAAAGTATACACAGTAAATTTGCATTCGAAGTGCGCCACCACTGAACCACACTTCGAAGTGTGGTTATGTTTTTTAAGATGCACAGTAAAACCACATTTGGAAGTGCGCCACCACTTACCACAGTTCGAAATGTGGTTATGACAGTTCGAAATGTGGTTATGGTTTTTAAGATGCCCAGTGAAACAACACTTGGAAGTGCGCCGCCACTTAACCACAGTTCGAAATGTGGTTATGGTTTTTAAGATACACAGTGAAACTGCACTAGGAAGTGCGCCACCACTTAACCACAGTTCGAAGTGTGGATAGGGTTTTTAAAATGCATAGTGAAACCGCAGATTGAAGTGCGCCACCAATGAACCACAGTTCGAAGTGCGGTTACGGTGTTTAAATATTAAACTAACCTCTCAAAGAGCTTTCTGTGAGCACCTTCTTCCTCGTCCAATATCCACAGCACCACTAACATGCAGCACAACCACTAAACTCTATAACCTCTCAAATCTCAACCTATAAAACAATGAAACAGTGAAAAAAGGCTACTGCAAAGGAAAAAACCGCAAGAGGGAAAGGGGGTGCTTGCATACTGGGGTTTATACAATCAGAACAGAAGTTGGTGGTTAGGAGGATGATTGGTAGTTAGGACATCATTAAGTCATTATTAATTATGTTTTAACTTTAATAAATGAAGGACAAATATGTAAATTTGGGGATGCAGGATGAAATAGGTGAGATGTAGGCAACATCCCTCTTTTTTCCCTCATACTTCTCTCTTTGAGATATTCTTCTCATCACATTTCTATTTTTCTGAGCTTTGCTCTTCCTATCTCTATTAGGTCATCTTATTATTAAAAATTTTCATATCAATTTAAATACCAATTTTTTTTAATAAATAAAAGAAAAAGTAATAATTTATTTTATACAAAAAATTTAACAAAAAAACTAATACAATAAACTAAACATTTATAATTAAATTATAAAATTATAAATTGATATTATAAATTATACATTTATAAATAATATAATCAACATACAAATAAATGTGATTTTTTATATTATAAAAATTAAACATTTAAAATGCATTGATTTAAAATGCATTGTTTATATTAACAAAATTTAATAATTATAAAAATTAAGTTAACTGGTTTTATTTAATTTTTTATAAAAGAAATTTATTATTAAATAATATTAATAAAGAAGCATGCAGCAAACTTAAAGCAATGTAAAAAACTTAATAATGCATAATATTAAGGTTTAATAGGTTCGGAAGTCTCTATATTTGCAGGTTAGTTTCAATTGGGTCCTTCAATTTTGGAAGTGATTAATTGAGTCCCTGTTTTGGTAAAATTGAATCAACAACGTCCTTGCTCATGTTGAGGTGACTTTTAATTACCACGTGGCAAACCTTCTCCCCTTCTCCTTCTCCTTTCCCGAAACCTTCTCCCCTTCTCCTTTTCATTTTAAATCTGAGCTTGATCATCCTTATTACTTCCGTCGTTTGGATCAGTCGCACTACCCTCCTGAATAGGTAATGTCTCCTTAGTTGAGGGAATTTTCAAAGAGGATGAGATTTCATCTTCGGCATCACCATTTCCATTTCCATAAAAAAAATCATCATCTCCAAACACTCCAGAATCAACACCATCCAGATGAACAGTATCATTTCCCGGCTCATCCCATTTCGAATCCTGATTAGCAATTAAATCAGTTTCACCTAGGTTCCCATACTCAGAATCAGCCCCAATGGCCTCCTTAGAGGAATCAAGCTCCTGAACGACATCTGAACTTTGTTCATCCACCAAAGCTGAAGTCAATGAACTACCAACGTTGGTATCATCCAGTTTATCAACTACCGCCTCCTCCGGACGGAGTTCCGATCCTTGATCACGAACCTGCTCCCGTGGCTCCATTGCCTCCTGAAAATCCTCCTCTACATCTAAACTCTTCAAACTGTCGGACCCCACCACAATCTCCTCATAAACGCCTTCACCCACTCCCTTGCTCTGTCCCTCGCCATTGGCACCAAAACTATCAGCCTCATAATCCATTACAAATTCTCAACGTCACTTGAAAACCCTAGATTCATCAAAAAACGGGGAATCAGACGGCACAGACGATACGAAAATATACAGGCGGCACAGACGAACGCACGCACCGAATCGTTAACATTTGTAATTCGTGTTAGAATTTACAGGTTTCAACAACAATAAAAAGGAATTAAAAGTAAAACCTTTAGAATAAAAAAAGAAGAATGTGGAGAATGGAGAGTGATAAGATAAGGGATCGAATGAAGTAATGAGAAGCATTGGATTAGGGAAGGGGAAGGGGAAGGGGAGAAGGTTTCGGGAACGGAGAAGGGGAAGGGGAGAAGGTTTCGGGAAAGGGGAAGGAGAAGGGGAGAAGGCTTGCCACGTGCTAATTAAAAGCCACCTCAGCATGCCACATCGCTAGAAAGTTAACACCGTTTACTAATATTAACGACAAGGATGTTATTGATTCAATTTTACCAAAACAGGGACTCAATTGATCACTTCAAAAATTGAAGGACCCAATTGAAACTAACTCACAAATATAGAAATTCCAAACCTATTAAACCTAATATTAATAAAGCATCATGCACCAAGTAAAAAACATGTAAAAAAAAGCTTAATAAAGCATCATACAGCAAATAAAAAGCAAGTATAAAAAATGTAAAAGAAGCAGCAAATACACATGAATATCTACATATCCGATACTTGATTTATCGGATATTGACTACTGATTAGTACTTTCTCGAATTTTCGTATCCGATGTATACTTTTACAGATTTATTTTTCTATAATATTTATATTAATCTAATAAACTTATAAAAATTATTTTTTAGCCATTAAAAATAATTTAATTAAATTATAAATCCATAAAAATTATACATAAATTTAAATATAATTATAAATTTATAAAATAACTGAATAAGTATCTAAAATTAAACTTTAATTAAACAAAATAAGATCCGATTGTTATTTTATCATATATCAACATCCGATAATTTCCCACTCGAATTTTCATATCTCATATATTTCGAATTCTATTTCTTCAAAAATATTTTTATTAAATTTAATAAATTCATGAAAATTATTTTTTGACAATGAAAATATTTCTAATTAAATTATAAATTCATATAAATTGATAAATAAATTTAAAAATAATTATAAACAAATAAAATAGTTAAATAACTAATATAATTAAACTATTATATAACAAAACATATCAAACATTCGGATATGGATATTCGATAAACAACACATCGAATATTATAACTTAAATATCGACATATATTTATGTTGTTAATAAATTTATTGATAAAATTTATCACTAAAATAAGTCGATAAATTATTATTTGTATTATTAATAGATATTTTTGTCAATAATGTATTCGACAATCAAATCCGTTGATAATTTATAATTTCAATTACCAACGAATTTTTTTATGATAAATTGAGTGACAAATTTCTTACTAAGTTTGATGAAATTTTTAATATATTAAAGTGAGAGGGTTGAAAATAGAAGAAAAGAGGAGGAGAAAAATGAGGAAGCAATGAAGGCTAAGGTCAATAGTAGAAATGGAGGGTAGTTGTTGTGGCTCAACAACAATGTGGAGGTACAACAATGATGCAGAGATGCAACAATGATTCAGAGTTAAAGGAGAAGGAGGAGGAGAAGAAGATGAGACAAAGGTGATTGCGACGATAACGATGTAACGATGAGGATAGGGGGAGGAGAGGAAGAAAAAGAAAAAAAGAAGAATAAGAGGAGGAGGAAGACCCAATCACATTGTTATCGACAAATTTTATTGATAGAAAAGAGAAAAAAAAAGAAAAAAACGAATAGGAGGGGAGAGAAGACCCTATTACATTTTACCGACAAATTTTATTGATGAAAGAATAAAAAAATAGAAAAAAGAAGAGAAATAGGAGGAGAAAGAAAATCTAATCATATCTTTACCGACAAATTTTATTGACAAATTTTTATTATTATTAATAAATTGTGTTTATCGATAATATAAATTTTTTATAATTAAAGAAGAATTATCATACTAGATATATGTTAAAAGTAGACTTAGTTTTTTTTTCTCGTATTTAACTTTGAAAGAAGCAGATTTTAATAGATATTTGAAATTATCTATGAGAAAGTTCATCCAAATGTATAAGTTACAAGGGTTAAACAAGAAAAAGGCGCACCCGCTTTTTTTTTTTTTTCCATTGATCGTTGATGGTACATGAAAACATAAATTTTCATATTTGTTTGTTCACAATAGTAACATGGCTGTTCGTGAACCAAAAAGCAAAAACCCTAACAAATTATCACAAAAAAGAGATTGAGTCATTAGAAAATTAGAAACAAGTCATTTTTTGACGAAAGTGTGTTAACAAAACCTGACTGGTGAAGATAGAGACACTAGCCCAAAAACTGGGACAAGCCTTTGTTGTTCTTGGGGTTGTAGAGTGATGGAGATGTAAGATTTTAGAATTTATACCAACTTTTTAATAAATGTTTTATTTATAACGAACAGTGTAATAGTTAAAATAATAGTATTTTGTGAATAATAAAAATAATAATAATAAACTCAAAGAATATAAAAATAAAATAACAATTAGTTTTGGTTTGTTTTAAAACTACCTTAAAGATAGTAAGAGCTTTGCAATAAAATGAAATGAAAAATTAATTCATCAAAGAAATGTGTAACTAATAGGTGATAATTTAATAAAAAAAAAGCAAGTCTTTATAAGTCATAAAAAGTACACATTTATGTATCTTTTCCCATATTATTTTTCATATTATTGATCATCATATTTCTTCCTTATTGTTTGGGTATAACTAGATATTTTTCTTTTCTAGATCGGTGTTCTCCTTCATTTATTTGTGCATTTATAATTTAATTATGGGATATGTTTAAACAAGTTTGCTTATAAATATTTTATGAAGACTTTAAAAGTTGAAATTTCATAAAGAAATAGTATTGATAAAATAAAATTTCATAAAGAATGTAATGATGTTACACGCAAATCTTTTGTTTCTTTTAAAAAATTGTCTAACTCAACCATGACTTTGTTTAGTATAATCCTACAAGTTAGAACATAACAAATTTTATTTGATAATCATTTATTCATACTTTTTTTCCTATTTTTTTCCTATGTTTACCAAGAAAGGGTTAAATATGTTTTTCGTCCCTTAAGTATCACACAATTTTGGTTTTAGTCCCTACTCGAAACTTTGATGATTTTTAGTCTTCATAGTTGTGAAACTCTTACTATTAGTCCTTAAAATTGGACGGCATTATCTTTTAGTAGATGTGGCAAACGACGAGGCAATGCCACGTTTTATGTCAGCTGCACTTTTCACTCTCTGCCACATTGGTTGTTTAAGTTTTGAAATGAGATTAAGTATGTTAAGTTCACATTTGGTTGAAGCGCACTTCGTCATCTCTTATAAATGAGATTTTAAGAAGTTGGGTTCTTCTTCGTCAATGCAGTTGAGGGCAAAGAAAGCTGAGGAGGTACATCTGAAGGTTGGAGTTTGTCTTCTTGAGGAGGTAAGTTGATACGTTTTGTTTTGCTCTTCTTCGTGTGAATATAAGGATTGAGGATATAGGGTTTGAGTGGGCACGAAAGCTGATGAAGGGATTTCTTTGTTGTAGTGAAAAGAAAGGTGAGAGTGGAGGAAATGGTTGGACACGAAGGTCAATTGGTTCAGGAAAGTCGCAAAGTTGTGGATCATCTTCACGGTTACCATATAAATTGTGTGGTTGTGGTGAAACATTGTTGCTTTTGAAGGCAACTACGGCGAAAAACAAAGGAAGACTATTTTATAGATGTAGAAATTAGGCAATAAGTGATTAAATCTTTCAATTCATGTGCTGAATTTTGTGTTAATCATGTGTTATTTTGATTGTAGAGTAATTCAAGTTGTAATTACTTTGAATGACATGATGAAGGAGTTTCTGAAATTTAAGGAAGCTTTGAAAGAAAACGTGAAGAACTTGAAATGTGTTTGGAAAATGAAAAACTTGTACTGGATCTAAGAAAGAAGAACGACAAGCTGAAAAGGAAATTAGAACAAGAGAAAAAAGTTGGGAAAATGATGTTGTTGTTTGTTTTGTCATGGGCGTTAACAATTTTCTTTTGTATTATGTTTTTGTTGAAGATGAATTGTAATTAAGAACTATGGTTGAATAAAATGAGGTACTTGAGTTTGTCTCCAAATTGTTTTTGTGCTTGACTAAATTCTCCAAATTATTTACTTGTGTTGCCACTTGATGATTAACTTTTTTCCCTTTAACATTCCATTGTTACTGGACTTTTGTTATATGTTAATAAAGAAAACATTGGGCATCATTAAACATCTTAATATTATAACATCTGAATTAAAATATCAAACAGAAAACGGAAACAAAGTTATCAGTATAAAACAAATTCATATTCATATAGATATTTAATATTGGTGCTTCACTGATCACCAAAATCAATCCTTGGAGAATCAAAGATAGTTCTCTAAGTAAATGAAAAAACTAGAAGCAGACATTAAGAAACTACAGAGCCTTCATGCCTAACTAACATTAGCTGAAAACCTTCAGGAAATTTTCCATGCTTACAGAAGACATTAAGTCATCACTCAACATTTTAAAACAACCAATGGCAGATAGTTAACGCTTAATTTTTTCAGCTGTCTTTCACTTTTTACTTTTAAGAATTAACCGATGGTAGCATTTTTAGCACTCTACTTTCAGTTATCCTATAGCTCTCTAAACATAATAATTTCACCCAAATAGCACTAGCAATGAATAGAAGAACATGGTCTCAACTCATTAAAATTAATCATAAATAGCTGCTCATGGTTCACCCACTTCCATCTCCCGGATCTGCCTCCACTAAGAAATGCCACTTGAGTTTTCATGCTAAAATTGACTAAGCAGAGTATCTTGCTTGACTAACAAACCAAACATTTGTAAGTGAAAACCTGACCAAACATCTGTAAATCTGAACTAGGAATAAATAAAGTTAACTTGGCATAATGCAAAGATGGAATACAACAAGAAGTATGATATAATATGAAGTGCTCCCATACTATTAAATAAAATAAGTAAGTTAAGTGGTCCCTTACCACTAACAAAAAATATTGTAATAACAGTACTAAAGTAAGGTTGGTGGTCCCTTACAATTACATATGATGGTAGATGTTAAAAGCAACCACTGTACTCACTACTATTGTTCCCTAAGTGGGTGACTGTGACTTACAAAATATATTAAAATAAACGTTTGGTTACAATAAATCTTCAATTGGTACTAGCTTGGGACCCTAGATGTTGTGCAGCTAGTAGTCGTGAGGTCGTTCTTCTTCCACCTTGGTGACTTGGTCCTGCTCCACTGCCACTTGTTCCAGGTTGTGATGTTGTTTGAGGTCATCCTAGTTGAGATGTCCCCCTTCTTGATGTTCCTCCACCTTGTGACGTTGATGGAGTTGGTTGTGCTTGAGAACCTCCTGCAGTGGAAGTTGCTCTTGTGTTGCAGATCCTTCTACACTTGAAGTGTCCCTTGTGTTCTGTAAATGGAAGTAAGCAACATTGCAATTATCATAGTGTAAATAATTATGAATGTGTAAATAAGTGAAGTTGTAAAAGAGTGATTTTGTACCTTTCTCTTTCCCCTTTTATATGTTCTTACATTATGACCAAATTCATTACAACTGCTACACTTCATAACAAGATTCTTCTTTGACAATTTTGTATGACTCACATATTCATCAGCCTCCATTCTTCTTAGTTTTTTAGGCCTCCTAAGGGGTGTTTTATAAATTGGAGGCAGTAGTGCACTAGATTCAGAAGTAGACCACAGCTGTTGTCCATTGATTGGAATAATTTCAGGGCCATAACAAGTTTCATAAGTCTCTTTCTTGTAATAAGGATGTACATAGTCTTCAGGGTTTTCTACTTTGTAATTTATGGCAGCCATAGTGTGCCTGCAAGGTATTCCTACCAAATCCCAAAAGTAACAACTACATGAATGGTTACTTAGGTCAACTACAAACTTGTCCATTGTAAACCCGTGAGTGACTTCAAATTTTGCAGCCCCTACCCAAGTTGGAATCCAATTTCCATTATTCTCTACTTCCCTATCAAGCCTTTTTCGTGGTTTAGGCATCACAACTCTTGTATATGTCTTTGCTTTTTCTCTTAAGTGTTGCAAACCTATTCATAATGTAAGTTCTAATCCATTCCATCATAGTTATGATAGGTTTGTCTCTAGCAAGTAAAATTGTATTATTAAATGACTCAGACAAATTATTTATCAAGACATCACATCTAGGATAACTACTGAATGCATGTTTACACCAACACTTAGTTGGAATAGCTAGCAACCAATTGTAAGCATCAATGTTAATATTCTTCAACTCACCCATTTTCTTTTCCCAGTCCTGTTGAAATGTGGCCTTGGCGGCCCCCATCATAAGATCTCTAATAAGCACTCATCCACCAAATTTCTTCTTGTAATTGTTATACAAGTGCCTTAAGCACAATCTATGTTCCACTCCATCCAAGATGTCATCAAAAACTGTCATTAGTCCCTGCAAAACACAAAAGGTCTTCGTCAATAGTAAATAATGTCACTGCTACGAAATAAAAATAGGAAAACATTAAAATGAAAATACCTTTTGTTGATCAGAAATGAAAACCCAACGTTGACAATCAATGCCACCAATATCATCCAGAAGTAGTGTCAAAAACCATCTCCAGCTTTCTTTGCATTCATTTTCAACCACAGCAAAAGCTAGTGGGAAATATTGGTCATTGGGGTCTCTGCCCACTGTTAAGACTTCGGCAAGTGCACCGAATCGTTCAAGTAATAAACCGGTAAGACCGGGTATCGTTTTCCCAAGAGACTCGTAATACTAGAGAATTGTGCGATTAACAACTCATATAGACTCAATAACATAACATCAATTTACAAAACAAGTGCAGAAACATAACTTCACAAGTAATTACAAGGTTGGACTTTGGTATTGAAGGCACTTGGAAATGGAAAAGACAAGAAATGGTATGAAAAGACATTGTTAAGGCTAGTTTTCACCAATGCACTCTTGTGTATGACCAATTTCGTCTCCTCTCTATCAATTTACTAAAGTCAATCCACTAAAACACTCTAGCCCTAATTCCTTAGATGAAAGAGCCTAGGTTTTCCTTATCAAACCCCAATTCCTTGGCAATCTAACAAGCAAAACCCGCATTAAAGAGCTGGGATCTAAGACAACATGTGAATCATCTTCCATTCCTAGAATCAATGACCCACAAGGACTCCTATTTCAGTTCCGGGTTTCATCTTACGTTCCCATAATCCATAAAACCCCAAAATCAAGTCATGAACGTTCCCATTACATGCAAGCTTTAAGATCGGAAACAAGAATACTAGCAATTGATAGAAAAGGCATATATATAATCAAATCATTCAACAATTACACAAGAATTCAAAGGCTACAACTAATCCCAACAAGATGGGTTCGGTTCTCCATTTCCATGGAGAACCCTAAAGCTTACAACATGGAAGATGGAAGAAGAAGGAGAATCCAAGAGGAAGAAGGGAGTGTTCCCACGAACCCTAGCAGCCCTCCAAGCTCTCCTCTGAGTGAAATCGCGCCTCCAAGGAACCAAAGACCGTTTCCCCTTCGCGTTTTAGGGTTAAATAGACACTGTCTGCCACATCAGAAAAATCGCGCCCGGCGCCCTCTGTCAGTCGCGCCCGAGCGCGAGACTCACTGGAAAGTCACGCCCGGGCGCCCCATTTCTCACGCCCGGGCGTGAAACTCTCTGGAAAATCTTCAAAACTCGCGAAAAATCGCGCCCGGGCGCCCTCTCTCGCGCCTGGGCGCGGACCATCTGGATTTGGACGAACGTCCTTCTAGTTGGCCGAACGTCCCATGATTTCTGGGCGAACGTCCTCTTATTAGCTCGCTGGACGAGCGTCCTCTCGTACGTCAACAGGACGAGCGTCCTCTCTGCTAGCTGGACGAACGTCCACTTCTCTTCGCTGGACGAGCGTCCTGCCTGGCTGGACGAGCGTCCTCTTCTGCCTGGCTTGGACGAGCGTCCTCTTCTTCTGGCTTGGACGAGCGTCCTCTTTTGCCTTCGCTGGACGAACGTCCTAATTCTTGGACGAGCGTCCTTAACTGCTTGCACATTGGACGAGCGTCCATTTCTCTGAGTTCTGGACGAGCGTCCCTATCCTGTGACGAGCGTTCTTTCGTGGCTGACGAGCGTTTCTGCGTGCTAACTTCTTGGTCCAGTTCTATAATTTATTGGATACTATTCCAAACTCATTTTTAGCTACAAAATAAGGGATTATTGATGAAAGTACATCAAAGTAGCCAAAAACACAAATATACAGAAAACAAGACAAAACAAGAGGATTAAGCAAGTTACAAGTTAGAAAGGAGTTGATTTTGCTACTAAAATGATGCTTAAATAATGGTAAAATTTAGCATTATCAAATACCCCCAAACTTACAACTTTGCTTGTCCTCAAGCAAAAGTACTTCACCTAGCAAACAATTCAATCACAATGATCTAGTAATCCAAGAATCAATTTAAATCAAATAAACAAAATCAATCATGCTTGCTCAACTTATAAATCACATTCAAGAGAGAATATGGCTTAGCAAGCTAAACTTCAACCATGGTGCTCACAAATTAAAAGTCACAAGATAGATGCAAATGATAGATCAACAAACATGGCAAGTTGTTTTCAATGAGTGCATGGAACCAATCCTCACCAAGGAAAGTGTTTCACTCAAGCACAATGGTGTATAAGGATGTGTGTCTAACTCTCAACTATCACAATGTTACACAAATCAACTTTGCCTTTTGTTTCAACAATATCAAACACATTAACAAACAAGTTACATCACAAGGACTTTGATTGGCTTGTATTGTGGCTGGGCTAAGAAGAAAAATTGGTTTTTCTGGACAACAAAGCACCTTGAGATAAAAGAACAAACAATTTGATTCATGATATAGCTTAGTATCTCTTTTTCTCCAAAATTGAATAACCCACTTCTCAACTTATTTCCCAACTCTTTTTCATTGAATTCATGTTTTTGTCTTTCTTCTTCTTTCTTCTTTTTCTTTCTTTTTACTCATCTTATTGTGTTTCTCAATGCTACCCTTTTGACAAGAACTCCCCCAAACTTAGACCATTCTCCTCACTCTAACATATATGTTCATCTCAACTCAAGGTAAGGAGGTTAAAGATTTTTCAATAGGCTTAAGGTTTCGGGAATGAGAAAGTTTTCTTTAAGGTTCAAAGGTTTAGCATTGGCTTTTAGATTCAAAATGTAGAAGAGGTGGAAGAACAAGATGGCCTTGATCATTTGTAACAAGCAAGCAAATAGTTCAAATAGAGAACTTAGGCAAAATCAACTGTGATTCCAAAGTAATAACATTCATCAATAAACTCTGAGGCACAACATCTCACAGGTTTACTCAGGGTTCCAGAGTTTGATAAACATCATGCCAAGAATATTGATCACAATTAAAACCAAGCATCTATCTAAACAGATACAAGCAACCACAATCTCTGTTCAACAAGATCAACCACATAATCTCAATCAGATTTTCAAAACAATTCTCATGGATAAAGAGCAAGCACAAGAGATTTGCATTCAATTCAAGCATAACAAATGATTCACTCAAATCACCAGACCAATTGCACAAGAACTATCCACAAGGCAAGTCAAAAAGAAATCCAAATCACAATTACTGAAAACAGATAAAACAAAAAAATTAAAACAGAAAAACCGATTTAAAATGGACTCTTTGCAGCTCCAGCAGTGTAAGACACTAGCTTCACTTTCATCTGCAACATCTTCCTCCAACAGTAGCTTATACTCCGCAACTGCTCCACCTCCCCCATCAGTAGGGGCCTGGTCCCCAGGCCATGCTACACGAGCAGCAAAAATCTTCAAGTCATATGTTGCTCTGCTCAAGCATGCCTCAAAGGATGACCACTGGTGGTTTTCAAACCTGTAAACTCCTAAGGAAAATGTTATCCTGGACAAGAAAGCTCAAGGCAAAATTAGTATCCCATAGTCAACAACTGAAGAAAAGATTCCATAAAACAAACTAAAAGAAATCTGCAAAAGAAAGCAAAGAACAGGACAAAGAAATCCAAAACAAACAAACACAAAAGTACATGAACAAAGAGGGAAGTCTTAGAATTAAGCTTCCCAAAGGTACCACAACACAAAAAGGGTTAAACACACAACAAAAGGAGTGTGTGAAAGAGTGCAAAAGAATGGGAAACTAATCATAAATCAAGAAAAACAAAAGTGCAGAACCAAAAAATTTTTTTCGTTGACTCCCCTGGTACAGCTCGCGCCCGGGCGCCCATCAGCAGGGGGCGCTTGGGCGCCACTCAGTCAGTTGAGTGCAGGGGCCACTGGTGCAGCGCGCGCACGGGCGCCCATCAGCAGGAGGCGCTTGGGCGCCACTCGGTCAAGTTGGTGCAGGATGGCCCTCGTGTAGCTCGCGCTTGGGCGCCCCTCAGCAGGGGGCGCTTGGGCGCCATATCAGTTTTCTGCATAATGCAGATTTCTGCGAAATTGGCCACTCACCATGTGATTTTTGGTTCTAGACCTTCATTCAATGCACTCACACACCAAACAAGCTAAAACTAACCTAATACACTTATACAAACCATAAAAACAACATCACAACTCAAAAATCACAAGAATGCAAAATTACACAAACATACAAAACATAAGCTACTAAAGCACATAACACAAAAATCACACAAACACTAGTAAAAAGGGTAATGAAAATGGGTTGCCTCCCAAAAGCGCTTGTTTAACGTCATTAGCTTGACGGATTACTCAATGTAGTGCAGATTTAGATGTTGGTGTGCTCCTTCCACCAACTCTTCTTGAACCACTTTCTAGCCACCAAATCAACTCTCAAAGCTTGATTTCTTCTTTTTAGTCCTTCCACTACCTTGACATCTTTAAATACTCAATCCTCTTGATCAACTTTGGCTTGCTAGGCTTGAGTTCCTTGTCTCTCATCAAAGGGTGGTGGTGACTAGTCTTTCTCTTTTCCTTCTCCCTTTCTTCATCTTTCACTTAGCACTTGGAGCATCTTCAAGGGAGGAAGAATTTGGGGCAGCTTGTGATGCTCAACATAGTCGTCTCCTTGTGTCCTATAATTTCCTTCAAACTCAGGGTCTTCATGATGCTTTTGAGGCTGCAGTCCTTCTTATGTTAACATCTCCCTGCATACACTTAGACACAACTAGGCTAAAGCCACAAATTAGCCCAATTAAAAGTGAAAATATATTTACAACAAAAGAGTTAGTTCTATATACAAAAATCAAGTCTACATAAGTTAGAAACCTCACAAAAGTCTAGTATTGACACGCGTCCCCGGCAACGGCGCCAAAAACTTGTTAAGACTTCGGCAAGTGCACCGAATCGTTCAAGTAATAAACCGGTAAGACCGGGTATCGTTTTCCCAAGAGACTCGTAATACTAGAGAATTGTGCGATTAACAACTCATATAGACTCAATAACATAACATCAATTTACAAAACAAGTGCAGAAACATAACTTCACAAGTAATTACAAGGTTGGACTTTGGTATTGAAGGCACTTGGAAATGGAAAAGACAAGAAATGGTATGAAAAGACATTGTTAAGGCTAGTTTTCACCAATGCACTCTTGTGTATGACCAATTTCGTCTCCTCTCTATCAATTTACTAAAGTCAATCCACTAAAACACTCTAGCCCTAATTCCTTAGATGAAAGAGCCTAGGTTTTCCTTATCAAACCCCAATTCCTTGGCAATCTAACAAGCAAAACCCGCATTAAAGAGCTGGGATCTAAGACAACATGTGAATCATCTTCCATTCCTAGAATCAATGACCCACAAGGACTCCTATTTCAGTTCCGGGTTTCATCTTACGTTCCCATAATCCATAAAACCCCAAAATCAAGTCATGAACGTTCCCATTACATGCAAGCTTTAAGATCGGAAACAAGAATACTAGCAATTGATAGAAAAGGCATATATATAATCAAATCATTCAACAATTACACAAGAATTCAAAGGCTACAACTAATCCCAACAAGATGGGTTCGGTTCTCCATTTCCATGGAGAACCCTAAAGCTTACAACATGGAAGATGGAAGAAGAAGGAGAATCCAAGAGGAAGAAGGGAGTGTTCCCACGAACCCTAGCAGCCCTCCAAGCTCTCCTCTGAGTGAAATCGCGCCTCCAAGGAACCAAAGACCGTTTCCCCTTCGCGTTTTAGGGTTAAATAGACACTGTCTGCCACATCAGAAAAATCGCGCCCGGCGCCCTCTGTCAGTCGCGCCCGAGCGCGAGACTCACTGGAAAGTCACGCCCGGGCGCCCCATTTCTCACGCCCGGGCGTGAAACTCTCTGGAAAATCTTCAAAACTCGCGAAAAATCACGCCCGGGCGCCCTCTCTCGCGCCTGGGCGCGGACCATCTGGATTTGGACGAACGTCCTTCTAGTTGGCCGAACGTCCCATGATTTCTGGGCGAACGTCCTCTTATTAGCTCGCTGGACGAGCGTCCTCTCGTACGTCAACAGGACGAGCGTCCTCTCTGCTAGCTGGACGAACGTCCACTTCTCTTCGCTGGACGAGCGTCCTGCCTGGCTGGACGAGCGTCCTCTTCTGCCTGGCTTGGACGAGCGTCCTCTTCTTCTGGCTTGGACGAGCGTCCTCTTTTGCCTTCGCTGGACGAACGTCCTAATTCTTGGACGAGCGTCCTTAACTGCTTGCACATTGGACGAGCGTCCATTTCTCTGAGTTCTGGACGAGCGTCCCTATCCTGTGACGAGCGTTCTTTCGTGGCTGACGAGCGTTTCTGCGTGCTAACTTCTTGGTCCAGTTCTATAATTTATTGGATACTCTTCCAAACTCATTTTAGCTACAAAATAAGGGATTATTGATGAAAGTACATCAAAGTAGCCAAAAACACAAATATACAGAAAACAAGACAAAACAAGAGGATTAAGCAAGTTACAAGTTAGAAAGGAGTTGATTTTGCTACTAAAATGATGCTTAAATAATGGTAAAATTTAGCATTATCACCCACTGCCACCAACAACTGACCACCATATGTTGTCTTCAGATGACAACCATCTACCACTATGAAGGGCCTGTAACTTCCTAAGAAGCCTTGCTTACAACCCTCTAAACAGATATAAAATGACCTAAATCTTGATGGCAAACTTGATTGGGGTTGATTCACTTTAAGTTTAAAGGTTCCAGACTTCACTCTTACCAATTCACCCACATAATCATATAGATGATGTCGTTCTCCATCACCAACCAAAGAATCCAAAGCAATTTGCTTGGCCTTTCCACCTTTCCAAGCAGTTATTCCAACACCGAATGACTTCTTAATGTCATCAATGATTTGGTTGACTGTCATGTTAGCCATATTTACAAACATGTCTACTAATACTTGTGCAATCCAGTTTACACTTGCACTTTTTTTTCCAAAAACCCTTTCACATCTGTGTTGTCCAACCAAGGTTTTGACCCTAAATGTTTGCTTGCCTCCTACCTTGCTAGCCATAATAAAAAAAAAACCACATTTGTTTTTACAAACTGCCCTTACTCTGTTCAGGTCATTTTTCACAAACTTAACCTCTTTTCCATTTAATACACTATCTTCCATTAGTGCATTTTTAAATTCCTTTAATGAACATAACTCCATTTCCAATTCGAATCTGAAGTTCTTGTTCATATCATCTTGTCTATACTTTTTAAAGTTGCCCTTTTTCAACCTCACATCCTCATCACTATCTATATTTGAATCCGATTCATCACTATTGTATTCTTCATTGATGTCATGATCTCCAACTTCTTCATTCATTATAAATGAACCTTCCCCAACATTGCCTCTTCTAGTTACACGTTTCTTCTTCTTTTTCATTGTATTTCACCTATCCAAAACTGGATTAATGTTTCTACGAACTTGGTCCACCCTATCATTCTCAACATCAAACCCATCATCATCATTAGCCATTATGTCTTCTCCACTGTCATCCAGACATTCTTCAGCTGAAGCTTCTACTTCCCCCTCAACCACATTCCCCCCTTCCTCTTCTTCACAAAGATAATCATGTTCATCACCGCCATCACACTATTCTTCTTCCTCACCCATTTCAACCTCTTCTTGTTCATCACCACCATCACACTCTTCCCTTTCCCCACCCATTTCAACCTCTTCCTGTTCATCACCACCATCACACTCTTCCCTTTCCTCACCCATTTCAACCTCTTCATGTTCCTCACCACCATCACATTCTTCCTCACCCATTTCAACCTTTACAGCCACATTAACATGTGAACCCTGCTGCTCAACACATTCACCCTCTTCTACAACACCATCACCGTCTTGCAGACCCATTCCACCCTCTTCTACAATCTCAATCACTTCTTCCTCATGTAAATTATCCTCTTCGTCACCCACTTTGGAAACCACTTCATCCATGTCTATGTTTCCTTCATCTGTCACTTCACCACAACTAACAAAGTGAACTTCCACTACCTCACTAGGAACATGTTGACCATAGATTTCTACCTCTTATTTATTCTCCTCTGCATAGTTAGCCAAGTACAGTGCTTCCCTGTCATCACTCAATAATCCCACATTATTCATCGACCTTTGTTTCGACCCCTTCCACCATAGTTTGAAGTCTGCATCATACTAAAATTCTTTAACTATTCCAACTACTTCAAAATACGACCAACGATCTGGATCAAGTCCTTTGATCACGTGTATCTCTCCTCCAACATATTGTAGCCCCTTATTAGTAACAAACTTCCCCATGTGATGCAAATAAATGTTGAAAACCATTTTTAGACCTACATTCAGACATCAACACTTTACGTCCAAATTGGAACAACCATAATCGTAAAAGAAAAATAATAGCTTAACTTACCTTTACGCTTGTCTTTCACACCCACCGTTTCTTTCACGAGCACCGCAAGGAGCACCACAAGGACCACTTTGATAGAATGCTTCAAATGGAAGGTTTTGAGCACCACAAGCACCAAAATCTTGTGATAATCAAGGGACGAAAAACATATTTAACCTTGTCGTTTGTCACATCTACTAAAAGTTAACGCCGTCCAATTTTAAGCACTAATAGTAAGAGTTTCAAAACTATGAGGACTAAAAACCATCAAAGTTTCGAGTAGGGACTAAACCAACATCGTGTGATAATTAAGGGACGAAAAACATATTTAACCCATAAAGAAATTATGACAGAATTAAAATTGAATAATGATGTTCAGAGTGAGTAACATAATTGATTTGTCTCACAACAAAGGGTATCACTTTTAAATCAAACACTAAAATTTATAGCAGTTAATAGTTTGAATACAACACAATTGAAGTGTAATTTAATTTACTTTATTTTTATCATAAAAATAATTGAGGTCACAACATTAATTTTTCATACATTTCAAATAAAGGTAAATCTTTTATTATGTTTACATCTAATTAACTCTTAGACGTGATTAGAATGATCTCTTCTCCTTCTATATAAATCTTTGTAAGCACTGGTACGATGTCGTTTTTGGAGCTAGAATTCACAAATGTTGAAACCTCTTTGATTTATGCAGTGGGAATGAGAGAGTTTAAGGATAACGAAGAAACAAAAAAAGAAAAAAGAAAGACACATATGAAGGTAGGATTGACAATAACAAGCAACCACACCAGAAAAAGATGGAAGAACATCAACATTAAATTATTAAGTTCATTTTCAGTTACACGAGACTTCATAAAAACTACTTTAAAAATTCAGTTCTTAAATAAAAATATCAAACATGTTTATTCATAAAATTTAATATTTATGAATGAATTAATGAGATAAAAAATAGGAGGAAGAAAATATTATGTAAGTATAAATTAATATTTACCGATATCCTTATCAGACCCATAGACATATTAAAGAGTATGGTCTAATAAGACTATTTATCTCTCTTTAGTACAAAACAACTCAACATACGTTTGTTTGGAACCAGAGTTGCACAAAGGATTAAACCCTGGATCATATTCACATATTATACCAAAATCTTGATAGTTTAGTTTGTTGGTTATTATTTATCATTCTATTATTATATGTTATTATATGTCTCATGTAAGTATTATTCCAATAGGAACATAGACCCACAGATGGGGATGGCAAAACGGGCCAACTCAGCTGGTTTAAGTTTGATCCAACCTTTGTCCGCCAAAAAATGAACTGAGTCTCGCAACTTAAGAATAGGATGACTTTTACAACTTAGCACATCGAGCTATTGGCTTGCCTGGCTAGCGAGTTAGCCCTCTTGTTTTGATCTTTGACTTTTTACATGAAAACGAGTAAATGACGGGCTTTCAAGCTGATTTTTTGCTGAAAGGGTTAAAACAAACTGTCACCCTAACTATTTAATACCTCAACCGAGCTACATTAGACTTTAGTCGAGTTATATCAGACCTCATTCGAGTTGTATCAAACATCATCCGAGTTATATCAAACATTAGTCAAGCCACTCAAACATCGACCAAGCTAACAGTCTGACCTATAAGGTTGACTTGTCATACTACCAGACTGGATGAGATGAGATGTGTCAAGCTGTTGAGTTAAAGTGGTTGTGCATACTCACTTTTTGATCGGAGTGTCGGGTTGACTTGTTGAAATTGACCCTTTTTGCCACCCATACTTTTTTATTTTATTTATTAGTTAACTAATCTATAAAAATATGATGAGATTCTCAAATTTTGTAGCATATTTTTAAAAAAATTAATTTTAAATAAAAACATTTTATAAAGACATGTAGTACATTTTCTTATCCACTTACGATATTAGCATTTGTATTGTTGAATCAAATGAGTAATAGTACTAAAATTTTATTATCAACATAATAAAGCAACTAAATAAAGTCATTGCTAGTAGATCCATGAGTCGTGTATCAAATTAGATGAACCAATTTATAAGCACATAAGTTTCTATAATTAGGCAACAATTTTGAAGTGTCATGTCCATCATTTCATTTGAATACGATTCTTACCATAAGACATAAAGCATGATTACTAACCTTTTTATTATAAGATTAAAATAAGAAAAGAAATATTCATAAATTAGAACCAATTAATGCATAAGTTAATTAACAAAAGAATGTTAAGTATGCAAATTTTACGCTAGAAGTGGATTTTCTTTTCTGGTAACATTAATGCAAGGCTTTACAAACTGAAGTGAAATATGGTACTGCATCAACCAATATGTATCCTAACTCATGTTGCTCCCTTTTGTAGTACACTATTTAGGTTACAGCTTCCAAAAGTTCAGGGTCAATATCATCATCCTCTGCTAATGAGATTCCGTACGAAAAATGGAGTAAATAACTGTGAAACTAGCTAATTGTTACTCTATGGTTTTGACCAACTGAATAATGCATTGCTCAGTAATCGGGGAATGGAAATAGGAGAGATGGAAATTGAAAATCATTAACCTTCTCTAGCTTAAAAGCAATATGAATGAAGACAGTTAAAAGATAATTATAATTTTGCTTCCCAAAGTCTTAATTATTGAGAATAAGAATTATGTACCCTTGCAAAACATTAACTTCCTTTCTCTCTCCGTAATTAGATGTGGAAATATTGGTTTGGTTGGGTGTCCTAATTATTCTATTTTCCTACACATAGTTTGATGGGTGTACTTAGAAGATCGCAAGTATCTTACCATAAAATTCCAGAAAACAGATTTATTAACTAAAGATGTATTTCTAATCTAGTGGGTCTCTTTTCATCTAAAAATAACACAACCTAGCATTTATTCTACAATGGATTGCTGTGTGCACCATGCATGTCCTCAACTTTGTTTGACTAATTACTAAATATTAAGTACCTTGACTATAATATAACGACTCAACAGAAGTATTTCTCTTTCCAGGCATTTCCCTATATATAAGTCTACAAAATAGCTGCATTTAAAACAAATCCCCTTCAGCACAAGAAACACCATTAAACAAAACCAGAACAATGAAGACTTTCCACCTCCCTGGTAAGTCATGTTGTTCTTGGTTCGTACTAGCCCTGTTTGCTCTCATTGCTTCCCTTGCTTCGGCTAAGAGATACATTTCCATGAATTTGTTGTAAGTTCTGATTCAATTATATCATGAATTATTCACTACTTTTCTTCAATAAAGTTAGAACTCTTTAGTAATTATCATTCCATCATAATTTGAGTGAAATAGGTTCAAGCTAGGCTAGCGACGAGGCTGTGCAAAACCCAAAGCCACATCCCCACACTAATCTAACAATAAATAGTTGGTCCATGAGTCGATATGCTACTGATACATACTTGGTCCATGTACCAATTTACTGTGCTACTGATGCATAAATTTGATCTTCCTCACAAAGTGATAAGGGTTTATGTGCATCAGGCATGGGTAAAGGATGCTGCTAAATCCGTGGGCCAATGGGCCGAGTTATGTAACTCAGTGTCCCATTCAACCAGGGAGAAGTTACACATACCGATTTAGAATCAGGGATCAGGAAGGGACATTATGGTGGCATGCTCATACTGGCTTCCTGAGAGCCACTGTTAGGGAGCCTTCATCATCTATCCCAGATTGGGTTCTGCCTATCCCTCCTCTGTGCCGAAGCAAGAATTTCCCCTCCTTCTTGGTACATCTCTACAATCATCTTCGGCCCAATTCACTTGAATAATGAATCTCCTTCCACTGTGAACACACTAGACCTTAGAGAAAAACATTTAAAATGTGATGAGCTTCTTATTTAGTGTCATGACAGTTTTATCGTGTTGATGGCACAGGGCAATGGTTTGATTCAGATATTGTGCTTCTCCAAAGGCAGGCAGACTTTGCAAGATTACCTCTAAATCCATCTGTTGCATATACCACTAATGGGCAACTTGGTGATCTTTACAGATGCTCAAGCCAAGGTGTGAAAATTATTACTCAGTGTGCGCCTGCATTCCTTTAAGGTTGAAAAGGATATTAAAATGATTGATAACTTATTTTCAAATGGCAGATTTTCTGAACCTTCAAAGTTTATTTTTATTAGAATAAAGTCTTAAAAAGGAAAGCATAGCTGAATAAGGTTAAATTCTTAACTACCTCAAAAAAAAATTCTATTTTGATAGAGGTTCCAGTTTCATTGATGGTACGAACACACAATGCAGGAACTGTTCCAGTAGAAGCTAGGGAGACAATTATGTTGAGAATCATCAACAGTGCACTCAATCATGAACTTTTCTTCTCCATTGCCAACCACAGATGATTGTGGTTGGTACAGATGCAGCATATACCAAGCCCTTCAGAACCACAGTCCTCATGATAGGACCTGGTCAGACATTCAATGTTCTAGTCACCGCTGATCAACCCCAAGGTCTCTACTACATGGCAGCACGCGCCTACGAATCTGCTGCACCACCACTGCAATCCTAGAATACAGATCTACTAGACACAGTAACCAAAGCAGATCAAGACCAGTCTTGCCAGTTTTGCCTGCCTTCAATGACACTGCCACTGCGTACACTGCTAGGATTAGGGGGCTTACTTGGGTTAAAGTCTTTACGAAAGTTTATGTGAATCTATATTTCACGTTGGGGTTGGGGTTAATCAATTGCACAAATCCTAATAGTCCCCTGTGTCAAGCACCAAATGGAACCCACTTCACAGCCAGTATGAACAATGTATCATTTGAACTCCCAAGAACCACTTCCTTAATGCAAGCGTACTATGAAAGAATACCCAGTGTCTTCACCACAGACTTTGCCCCTGTTCCCCCTGTACAATTTGATTATACTGGGAATGTACCAAGGGGGCTATGGACACCTTCACGGGGAACTAAGCTCTACAAGGTGAAGTATGGCTCGAGGATGCAAATTGTTCTGCAAAACACAAGCATAGTGACCACAGAGGAACACCCTATGCATGTTCATGGATTTCACTTCTTTGTAATTGGTTCAGGTTTTGGCAACTTCAACCCAGCAAATGATCCACTCAAGTTCAACCTTGTAGACCCACCTGTCAAAAACACCATTGGAACGCCTCCTGGAGGATGGGTGGCTATTCGTTTTGTGGCTGACAATCCAGGTAACATATTGTAGTATTGTAAAACTTTGCTTTTGCAGTATGTACCAGCATCACCTATTAACCTATTCCATGCTTTTCTTTCACGACTGCAAATCAGGAATTTGGTTCATCCGTTGCCACATAGACTCACATCTGAATTCGGGTTTGGGCATGGCACTTCTGGTAGAAAACGGAGTCGGCCTTTCACAGTCATTAATACCTCCACTGCCAGATCTACTCCAATGTTAAGGTTAAGAAAGCATCAGTAGTGAATAAATTTATTGTTGTGTACTACAAGTTCAAGAATTTGCCAAACAGACAGTATGGATTTCTGCAGTTCCCATACTAGAATTAAATTAAGCTTAATTGAGCTGTATGTTTGCGGTATGTTGATTAGACGGCACTGTAACTCTATACAAAGAAAATTAATATTTAAATGATTTCTTATCATTACTATTACCAATTTAATATTTCAGTGAGAAAAACTGTACCATTCTGACCAGTTGATAGAAAAAAAATATTTCAGTACCAGAAACATATCCTACAGTGGAAGAATTGTGCACTTGTTGCAATGCGAAGATGTACTATTCTGTACAAAGGAGCCTGAACAACAAAAAACATGGTACATTTAATTTTTAGCAAGTCAACATGCACAAAAATGTGAAGTTCATCCTGACTGTTCCTGGATATCTAACATGCAAAGAAATCATTGGACCTCTAGGATGGCCTAAATCCACAGCATGCATCAACTGCCATGTTATAAGGTTCATGCACAATAATAAGAAACTAAAGAACATAACAGCAAACTCTAGCAAGTAAGCTTCCTTGGAGATAATCTAATCAAAGACATGCGTACAAAGTCACAAACAAAGATAATCCATAAGCAAAATACAACAGAATAATCCCAGTGGCATATTAAACATAACTGAACGGATAACTTAAGTTAATGCAACTATGGACATCAAGGTTACCAAATCAATATTCAATTTGTTAATCACCAAGCTAAACTTGAATCTTAAGATTCATAAAAAATGAAAAACTACTTCAAATACATTATATAAATTGTTCAATGTAATAATCTAAAAGTAAAAATGAAAAAAGAACAACGTATATGTCATTAGTCTTACAAATCGAAAATATTAACTGAGTTGGTAAAGCCTTTATTTCAAAAGAATGCAAATGGAGCAATGAATATAACCCAATAAAGTGCATGCACTGAATGAAAAATGTTGCTGAGGAACAATCAAATAAGATAAATTTAGACACGGTCATTCAATTTTTTTCTTGAGAATTGGTGAAAGACGTAATTGGAAAGATGACAAATTGTTGAATCGTGTGATACGTATCAATTATAAATCTTATGATCCATGTTGATAGGTAACCAAATCACGTAAAATTGTAGGATTTGAATTGTGAATCATAGAATTTAATAACTTCGAAGGACATCTTTAGCAAGGTTACATAGACCAAGAGGATCAAATAGGGGTCAAAATATACAGTTTTACCTTGTGACTTAATAACTGAACCACTAGTCTTAAAAGGTAACAAAAGAGGAAAATTGAGCAAAGAGCTTGCTTGCACATACTGCTGGTGAACACTGATATATAACAAGTTACAATAGTGTGTCCAATAATGTTCTTGTGCACAATTTTGTGAGACATGAATTAGGCAACAAATTTCAAGCAACGAGTATCATTGTGCACATTTTGACATCTATAGGAACAAAAGCGCATACCACATCTCACACAAGTGTAATTAGCAGAAAAACCACAAACAGTACAGAAGTGGCGACGGGAGGTTGTGCTTGGAGGTCCAACTGCGGCTTTCCAATAGGAGGGCACGTGAGGTGGCAATGATTCTAAGTTAGCCTACAATTGCAGGAGGTTGGTTTAACAAAAACAGAAACCAAGGCAAAAGTAAAACAGGAGTGTCACTAGTGAGCGTGACCCGTGGTAGATGTAATGACTGACCTCATGCAAGAGCTCAAGGAATGTTCTCGGGGCCCTCCTAGCTTCAAGTGCTTTTGCCTGTCTGGTCTTTCTTTTTGTGCCTTTAGACTGCTTTTTCTGTATATAATCTGTAAAGAAAAGGAACTAAGTGAATTTCAAATTTTGATAAGAATCAAATAATTTTTAAAATTTATACATAATTTTTATAATAGTTTTTAAAACATAAAAGTTTCACCAAAGGATCTTTAAAAAATTATACTCCCTGAATTTCAATCAAGTTGCAGTTAGTACCCCTGTTAGATTTCTAAGAATGGAACCTAACCAAGAACACTCACAGTAGACAGAGAAAGTAATGAAAGAATGGGTTTCTATTATTCACAACAATAGAATTCTCTTCACAAAGAATAGTTGGGAGCATAACCTCCCTCACAGGACCTGAAAAACCCTGTTTGTACAATTAATGTTCAAAACTCCCCTCCTGACAACATAACAGAGTATTATTTATACAATTCCTCTCCCTTCTATCCTAAACCCATTACTCATTATATCCTATCACCCTATATCCTATCATTACACCCCGCTGCAGAACAACCTTATCCTCAAGGTTGGAACCGTGAAACTTGATCTCCTGACTCCTCTTCATCATCATGTTATCATATGAATGGAACCCACTGGCTACCGCCCTCCCATTCAGGTATGGAGGCTTGGGTGGTGGCAAATCCTCCTCCAATGACTTCCATTCTTCCTGGATTCTATTAGCTTCCAGCATTCTGGTCACATCTTTTCCAAAATCATAAGCCCTGAGAAAATTATTTTCAATGTCTTTCAATGCTTTAAGCAGCTCTCTCCCCTCTGCAGGTGCATCAAAAACTACAAGCTCCCTTTGCTCCTCTTGGTTCTCGGTGGCCACATCCACCACTTTCATTGTTTCAACACCACCAATCGCTTGCTCTGCAACCCCTTTACTGTTACTTTATTTATTATTCTCTTCAACACTCACCACTTTGTGCTCAACCTCTTCTCTTTTCACCCACGAAAAAAATGGTTTTTCCTCATGCTCTTCTTCATGGTTGTCCTCGTGCCTTTGTTCAAGTTTGGGCTTTTGAATGCGGTGTTTGAACTTACTTCGTTACCCTTTCCTTTTGGACCCAATTTCCACGGTGGCGTCACACGCATCGTTCCCTGCTTCGGATTACTCTCGGGATCAGCCATGCCCCGCTCCTCACGTGCCCTCACAACGCGTTCGACGGCCTCAAACAATTCGTAATCGAAATTCGGCGGCAATTTGCCTCCAGCGTTGGTTGTTCCCTTGAAGCAGTCGTAGTCAGAGAGCAACGCATGCCACTTGCGGCAACACTGCGTGTGGTTGCGCTGCACATCCAAGGCCACGCAATTCTGGGCGATGATGTTCCACTACTGGTAGGAGGAGAGCGCGACGGAGCAGTCGGCTTCCACCACTGCGATTTCGTTCACCAGAATGAGTGACTCGATGATGCTCCAATCCGAAGCCTCTTGGAAGCGTGTGCAACGAAACACGCCAACCGAACCTGAAGTGTTGATGACGTCATCGTCGTAAATCTTCATTTATTTTTGCCCTCCAAATCGCACCACCATAGCTTCCTTCAATCCTTCCCAAGAATGATTCTTGGCTTTAGCCTTCCAGGCCAGGACCCAATACCCAGCACTGCCCTCCATGCTACTGTATGCCAGGCGCGCTTTTTCTTCTTCTATCACCCCCTAGATCTCAAAAACTTTCTCCGTTCTAGCAATCCACCCCTTAGGATCAAACCCTTTGAAAGTGGGTAGTTCTACCCTTTTTACCCCATTAGGTTGGGCACTCGGTCTTCATCCATTTCCTCCTCCGAGCTCTCTCTTCCCCTTCTCCGATGCTCGTTAACAGAATGTTGATTTTCATCTACAGACCCTGGACTGCCTTCCAATCCTTTTTCCTGGTTCCACACCCTTCCTCCAAGAACTCGCAAGAGTACTCTGGTTTCCTGCCGCATTTCTTGCATATTTCTTCTCCATTCTTACATATTTCTTCTCCATTCTGCCATGCTCATTTTCGGTTTTGCCCTGCTCATTTTCTATTCGATGGTCCTCCTCTCCAAGGTATTGTCTCTTCCTTCCATGCTTCAACCCTTTCTTGATTACTTCTTGATCCGCAACCTTTGATTCGGCCGTCCTCCCCTAAGGGTATTCGACAATCCCCTCCCGAGCAGATCCGACAGGTCGGGCCAATTTGTTAGGTTTCTAAGTATGGAACCTAACCAAGAACACTCACAATAGACAGAGAAAGTAATGAAAGAATGAGTTTCTATTATTCACGGCAATAGAATTATCTTCACAAAGAATAGTTGGGAGCATAACCTCCCTCACAGGACCTGAAAGAGCCTGTTCATACAATTAATGTTCAAAACTGACCTCCTGACAACATAACAGAGTACTATTTATATAATTCCTCTCCCTTTTATCCTAAACCCATTACCCATTATATCCTATCAACCCCCTTTTTCCCTAAAAATACACTTTGATTCAGGAAATATCCCGTTGGAATTTACATTCATTCAAGAAGTCGTTAGATGAAGATTGCATGGCTCAGATCTTGAATGAATGTTTTTAGTCTGCTTTAAGTGATCTACACCCAACATTTACATGCTGCCGATTGCATGAATGGATGTAAAAGTCAGTATAAGCAATCATGGGTCCATTTACAAGATACACATATCCTAAGCCTTAATCAGTTAGATTTGTGGATCTCTTCACTTAACATTTATCTCAATCGCACGTCCTTGTTTATTCAAGGACCAAAATGACAGTAAGATGGGTTAAATGAGGGACTCAGATGTTAGAATTCCAATTTCAGAGGCATCTGTTGAATTTTGTTAAGCCAGATAATAAGAGGAGCAAAGTTACACACAAATCACAATTTTAAAAACTAAATGGGCCTTTACTCTAAATTAACACTAACAGCAAAAATGAAATAAAATTGAGTAAAATAGTATTCACGTCCCTATAACTATATGGCGTTTTGATAATAGTCTTTGAAAGTAAGAAAACTTAAGAAGCTGCTGAAAGTGTAATCTATATTAATCACTTCACTACAAAACTCAAAAAGTCGTCTGATAAGGAATAAGTTATGTTCAAGGACTAAAGTTTAGGTACTCGTGTTTTAATTTTCCTGGTTTCAAGCATTTTATAGTTTAACTATAACGATGTTTTGTCTAATAAAATTATGAAACAAAAGGAAAAAAATAAGTAGAGAAAAAACCCTAACATTGATCCTCCTCGTCGAGAGAAGCTTCATCATCATCGTTATTGGCATCTGCGATTTCAAAACCCGCATTGTCATTCTCCAAAGCATCCAAGCGCGCAAGTGCCGCCTGAATTAAATTGTAACAGAAACACACTTCTATCAGATTCCTCATTCAATTTTATGGTGATACATATTTCCTGAGAAATTAGAAAACAGAAGAAGAATTGAGAGGAGATAGCTGCCTGAGTGCGGTTGTCGGCGCTGGCAAGTGCAGTGGCCATTTTGGACGCAACTTTTCGCGTTCGGCTTGACATGCGGCGGATCGAGCTGGAACCGTCGTCCTCCATTCCTAACTCCGTGGAATCACCGACTCAAAGGCGTCACCGAAACACAACCTTAATCTTAAAGATTACCTGTGAGAGCTGGACAAGTGAGCAATTTGAAGCACTACGTCACCACACCACTTTTTGAAAGTTGTGGCGACCCTTTTTATTTAATTTACCAGTCTCTTGACCCGTGGTGTAGGTGAAGGAGTGCAATGGACGGGATGTTTGTTAGTGTTGGCGTGTGATGATCGAAATGGAAATGGGTATTGCTTGTGGCGGGAGGGAGAAGAGAAGCGGTCAGTGTGTAGCCGTAGCCCCAAAACAACTTTTCGCAAGAAGAAAAGGGGAGGGTTTGTTGAGTGGTAGACTATGACACGTGGAAGGATTTTAAGAGGATACGAAGAAAACCAATGTGGATGTATCTGTTGGACTATTGATTCTTAAAAAAAATAGTATAAAAAATAAAAGTAAAATGAAGTTTAATAATAAAAAATAAAAGTAAAATGAAGTTTAATAATAAAAAATAAAAATAAGATGTAAAAAGAAAAAAATTGGATGATGCAAATATTAAAAATGATTTTGATCAAAAATATAAAAAAACATTTTTCACATTTTTATTTACTATTATTTTTTAAAAATTTGGAAATAAGTTTTATTTAGTCGGACGAGAATAAAAAAACTAAAAAGAAACGGCTGAAAGTATAATCTCTTAATCACTTCACTACAAAACTAAAGAAGTTGTCTTACTGAATAAGTCATGGAGTGTTTCATCCAGCATCTCCAACTTTTTCATCTCCATCTCAAATCTCCTAAAATACCCTGATTAATGAGGTGATTATCCGAATCATCTCTTCAATCCATCTTCTTTATTTTCATTAAATGTATCCCTGTCAGTGATGATGCTTGGAGGAAGGCAGACTTGACGTTTGAAGCTGGTGGAAAAAAGAAAAATACAAGTACGAAGGTGTATATATATATATATATATATATATATATATATATATATATATATATATATATATATATATATATATATATATATATATAATTCGGATCTGGATACCCGATGCAGTTTCTGTCGGATGTCCACAATCGATGGGAAAAATATTTTTTGTCGCATTTGGAGATGCGTATATTTTTAAATTTATATTTGCACCTCCAGATCCGGTGGTGGTGTGTGAAGTTATTCTTATAATATATTTTTTAGTTGTTAATTATTTAATGTTTCTTTACATAACATTACATGAGTTTTACAATTTCTGTTTAGCTTTTAAATTTCTAAGTATGTTTTTGCAGTGTGTGTTTTAAAGAATGTGGGGGTGTTGTTTATGTTGGAAGGGCAGAAGAAGAAAAGATAATGAGAAGAAGTTGTGAAAATGTGACATATTTGGGAGGTGGGGTAGGCGTAGCTGTCTTCGACTTTAGGTTGACGGCTGAGCAGAGTAGAACTTGTGAGAAGATAAGAAAAGAGAAGAGAGAATTGTACGGCTAAAAACCAAGCCAACCCATTACAGCGCACACCAACTGTTTGAAACTTTTCTTTTCTCTCTACAATTTGCAAAGAACCCAAGCCTGCAACTCTTGACTCATACACTACACATTCATTCTTTTGTACAGTTAAAAAGAGTTTCCTTTTAGCAGTCAAGCCAATATGACTCATTTAGTGGAATGCATCAATTGCTGTAAATTCTTTAATTAATATTCAAATTGTATAGATGAAAAAAAAGGAACTTCACTCTTCATTATGACTAAACTTAAATCACAGGCTTATTTACTTCCATCATACTGGGCGAGAGAAAGAACAGAGAAAGAAGAGCAAATGGTGGTACTGTGCGTATCGTGCTGTGGGAGAGAAAGAAGAGCAAATGGTGTGCGTGAGAAAGGAAAACAAATGTGAGTAATATTGTGCGAGAGAGAGTGAGCAAATGACATCCGACACACAACTCCTAAAATCTGAAACTGAAAAAGAATCTTTGACTGTTTTTTTCTGTTTCAACAAAAATTAAAACATATATTAATTAGGGGCCAAATAGGTATTTTAGCAAAATTTGGAGGTGTAGATGAAACACTCTAAGTTATGTTCAAGGACTAAAGTTACATAAAGTTTAGGGACTAGTGTTTTAATTTTCATGGTTTCAAGCGTTTTACAATTTAACTTATAATGATGTTTTGCTTAATAAAATTATGAAACAAAAGGAAATAAAAAAGTAGAGAAGAAACCTAACATTGGTCAAAGTAGTAAATGCAGCACAGTACAACATCTCCGTCCACTGGTACATAGCATCATCTTTCTCTTTCACTTTCGCATGGAATTCATGCTTGAATAAATATCATACTCTTGGGTCAGAACTTTTCCCCCACACTAACCTAACAATAAATAGTTGGTCCATGAGTCGATATACTATGCTACTGATGCATAAGTTTGATCTTCCTCACAAAGTGGGTTATGTACATCGAGCAGGGGTTAAGGATGCTGCGAAAACCATGGGCAGATGGGCCGAGTTATGTAACTCAGTGTCCCATTCAACCAGGGCAAGTTACACATACCCATTTAGAATCAGGATAAATGTTGGATAAATTTAAATATAAAAAATTTATTAATAATTTTGTTTGAGTTTTATTTTATTATTTATTATTTTAATTTTGCTAGAAATAAAATAAAGATTGATAGTTTTGATTTTTCATTATTTAGGTGTAATATTAATATTATTTTATTGTATATATATAGATAGAGATACATTATGTAGTTTTCATTTTTAGTAAGTTAATATTTTGTTTTTATTTAGTTCAAGGTCCTATTTATACATTTTTGTCTAAATTTTTAATGAATTTATTAATATATAATTTCTGAAAAGTTATATTCTTATGTCTAAGACGATGTATGAAACTAAGATATTTGTGGTTATACATAAATATATTTTTACTTTCACTTTTATCAAATTTTCCCAATATTGAGAAATTCCACATATGATGAATATATGACATAGGAAAACTATAAATTCTGATGTTAAATTCAAAATTATCACCCATATTTTTTAGATTGTGTTTTTCGTATTACAATATTAAACGTAAGACTTTAAAAACTTATTTCCCACTAATGAATACCAACTCTTCACTTTAATACTTTAAAAACTTATTTTACACTAATGAATACCAACTCTTCACTTAATGCGGCGTGTGATCAAATTATAAACAAAAAATAAAGTTTGGAAGAACGATATATGGATAAGATAGAAAGAAGATTATCAGAAAGAAACGAAAAAAAGAAAATAAATAATGAAAGAAAAAGAAGGGAAAGAGACCTTACACAAACTTATTTTATTTATTATAAATATCATATAAATATTATTACACCTCTAAAATTATTATAAGGAAACTAAATTTATAGTAAAATTTAAAATATTGATAGTATTTAGAACAACTTTCATTACTTGATATAATTATAGATGATACACTCTAAAAATAATTTAATGTACAAATTTAGAGATTTTTTTTTTCATAGATACTCTTAGAAGAAAAAAAATAAATGATTTTTCTTTCGCTAAACTAACTAAAACTAGAAACTTATTTGTTGAAGTTATATTTTTATCAACTTTCACATATTTAACTCATATATAAGTAAACTTAATTTATGAAAGAACTACTTTTTCTCAATACTTATGGAAAATATTCCTGTAAACATGTCCATAAAAAAAACTTGAAACAACATGAGCATTGTTTAAGTTGTGTTTAATATTTTTTTTTATTTTAAGTAAAACACAATAATAATAAAAAATTAATATTATTTCAAATTTTTAGATTTATATCAAGAAATGTATAATGATAGGAAGTAATTTTTTTTAAGTGAATATAATATATTATTTGAATATATTGTCTAATTTTTGTTTTGCGTCCTATGTACAGATATTAAAAAGTATAATTTTGTGTTAAGGAAAACACTTGTCAAACTTCATTAAAAATACACCAGAAACTCCTCTGAACGGACGCCAGATGTCAAGCAAAGAGGATTAGAAATCAGATAGTGGAATGCAGGTGTCAGCAGAGGAGCGGACGTTCGGTTTTAACAAAACTAATTTTTCTGAAAATTGCGTCACACTCTCACTCTCTGCATGCATCTTCTTCTCCAAAATCTGATTTTTCTCAAATTCTCCTCCTTCTCTCTAAAAGCTCTCCCTTCTCTCTAACAAAACTCACCCTTTCTCTTCTCCGATCACCGTTCAGGCACCATGGAAACACTTCCGGCGTCCAGAGCTTCATTTTGAACCGAACAGTTTCGAGTTCTGAAACCGGTAAGTTTCCTTGTCCTTAGCCGTTCATTCTCTGGTACATGCAAACAAAGTTCTGGTTTCATGTTATCATCTAGTTTGAGACATTATTAATTTTATGTTGTTTGGTTTGAAGAGTTGTTGAGCGTTGAGAGTAGAGAGATCTGTAGTCAGACGAACCAAAATCTGCCTTTAGAACGTTCGTTCACGCTTAGAGGTAAGGGAAACTTATTAATTTAATTTGTATGATTATGTGTTGCATGAACGTTCGTTGACTTGATTGGATTTGAAAAATGATTGTGCTATGTTATGATGCGTGAAATATATGAAATTTCTATGTTGAATGATATGAAGTATGAAAAATTGATTAGGATATGAATGTATGAATTATGAAGTTGTATGTTGAGGAATAAGTTTGAATATAAATAAATTTTGGATATGAAATTCCCTATGAAAGGGTATGTTCGTCACTGAACGGTCATTGACCGTTCGGTATTTCTAATAAACTTGATTAGGAGTAGATTCTTTCATTTGGGAGGAATCCTATTTGAGGACGAGCGTCTGCATTTCGAAATATTGTGCTTGAGCGTTCGGCCAAACATAGTTGGGTCTTGGTATTCTGTTATGAACTTAAGTATATATATATATATATATATATATATATATATATGAAATGGTATATTGTAGACTTTCTTAAACACTATCCCAATAGTATCTAAGTATAACTATCAAGCCTCTTTTCTTTAAGTTTAATAGCACATGGTCTTATACCAAGTGTTCGTCCTAAGCAAGTGTTTGGTCTTACACCAGGCCCTCGTTCTATCTCCTTAAATTAAACTTCATAATAACAGCGTTTATTCAAGCTCTCTAGGGTTCGCTCACTATAGTGTTCAGTCTTTGACTGGCATTCGGATTTTTATATACTAAATCAAAATAAGCTAAGTTTTCATAATCGTTCGGTTTCTTCATGGGAATTATCCTAAGTCTTCTTCTTGGAAAGTCTCGAAGTATCTGTATTCATTGGTTATAGCATAGAGCCATAGTACTAGGCATGGTCATTTCGATGTTCGGTTGAAGTCCTCAAAAGTCAGTTCATCTAATTGACTCACTTTTAAATAACGCTCGTTCCATTCGTTTATTGTGATAATTGATTTTACTCGGTTTCTGTCTCAACCCGACAATACCCTTTAGTCTAAATCCCTTCTGGAACTGAAGACTTCTAAGTCTCGCTTCAAGTGTTTGGTCTCGTTCTAAATTAGTGTTGAACGTTCGATATTAAGTACCCTTACGGATCTTTGTGAAAAATGTTTAAGTGAGAGGAATAATAACGTAAGATACGAGAATATGAGATGGATGAAATGTCGTGAATTATGGACGAGCGTTCCAGGGAGGAACGAATCATGTATGAATATTGGAATTGGTAAAGTATGAATGTGGGCATGCTAAGTTGGTTGTTCATCCTGATGTTCCGTGAATACTTGTCTTCACGTAGAGGAGGGTAGGTCATGTGTGGGAACGACAGGAGGTCTTAGTCCTTAAGGGTACTTTGGACAGATAGGACTAACCTCGGGTGGCAGCTGTTGAGGGCATCCCAGTTACTACATCACCCGGGTGCACGAACGCCTGTAGCTATACATATTTCATACAGTCCGGACAGTCAGTCTAGTATTAGGCTTTGTATGATACGTATGTTGAAATTTATCGTGTGTATTGGATTGTTTAAAAATGTATGTTTGTAACTGAATTAAATTACATAAGCTTACCCTGTGTTTTCTTGCGTTGTCTGGTGATGTACGTCCGTCCTTGTCGTTGCAATAATCATCCGCGTGGATGTGAGCAGAAGGAGACGCACTGCTGGAAGAGGCGCTGGAAGAAGAAAATTTGGTAGAGGTAGAAGTGAAGTCCGAACAGTAGAATGTTCAGTTAATAGTTTAGTTTTGTAGTAAGGTGGTCGTTTGATTACCTTCTCTTTTGATTTTATTTGACCGTTCGGTAGTTTCTTTTGTAAATCGTTCAGTCATGTTTGCTTATCCTGTACAATTTTAGTTGTAATCTTTATGTAAGGTCGTTCGGCCATGAGCGTTCGCTCTTCTTAGTGAAAGACTGATATGGATTATTATTAAATGTAATTATTCTATTATATAGTTTATACTGTATTTTTGGGATGTTACAACACTAGTGCTATGAAGGAAAATGATAGCGGTTGTTTTGTTTTTGGCAATACGCTTCAGTTTTAGAACCGTGACATATACTGATAAGGTAAAAAGATGGAGACTTTTGACCTTGATTCCAACCGAGGTGAAAAGATTGGAGCTTCTGATATGGTTCTGAAATAGTAACGAAGAAAAAAAAAGAAAAAAGGAGGGGTGTGAAGGGGTTATTACCTCGGTTCAATCGAGGTCATAACATGTGTGCAGCGGTTCAGGCTAGAACCGAGGCCAAAACCTTTTAAAATCTTTTTTTAAATGTCGTGTATCCTATGGCACCGGTTGTGGTCGAACCAAGGCCATAGAGTGTCTTTCTACCTTGGTTCTAGTCGCAACCGAGGCTTATACTATGCAAATTTTTTTGCATAACATGTATGTTTTGGTGATATCTACTATTACAAAAACAGATGTGCATATGAAACAGTATATTATAGCACAGACTGAACACAACAATCAATATTTATAACACATAATGTTTAAAGCATAATGTAAAAAGTCTAATAATTATAAACCAACTCATATGTACTAATGTATTTTAAATTCTAATAACTATACACTATTATATAATCTAATTAGATGTTTTGTAAGTGTCTTATGTAATCATGTAAGTGACTTCTTAATAAGTGGAATAAAAATCTTGAATCTATGTACAAGACACATAATATTAATTAGTTTTTTTTTACAAGTGAAATTTTATTTTGAGGTTGAAAATTTGTCTTTAATGAATTAATAAGTTCACGAAACGTGTACGATAAGTCATATAAAATATTAGGACATTTTCTCACACGACTTTGTCAAAGAAGAAAATATGCAAACTGCCAAAATTTGAGACCTTAACGTTGACGATAATAAATATCCAAAGTGAGTGATGTGACAATGAAATAAACTATGAACGATTGTTGTTTATCAGTATCTATCTTAGTAATTATATGCTTAATTATTGGTTGTTGCTAATTAAATCCACAAGATAAGTGATTGAAAGAATTTGAAAGGGAAATGCAGGTGTGGAAAGTAGACATAATGCATTATAAAAAGAGAAGGGGTTGGAGAAAAATGAAAATAAACATAAGAATAGCGAGGTCATGCATGGCAATGGAGTGAGTGAAATTGGAAGAAGATAAACAGAAGCGATTGAGAGACAGAGACATAGTACAACCGAAACAACAAAAGTGAAGGGAAATCCTCTGCTAATAATAAGGTCTCTTTCTTCCCTTTAGTTCTAATTATCTATTTTCTCTTATTTTAAACATAATTTAATATTAGGCATTTAACTATAAGCTAAAAGTTAATATTCTGTATGAATAAAAGGTTGAACAATACATAAAAGAATCAACAAATATAGTATATTAAATTTGAAGTTAATAAATGTTAAATATGATCTAATTTTTAAAATATTAAAAGTGAATGAGAAATTTTCGAAGAATTTTATGTGGATAGATAATATAAACTTGTACTCTATGCAGAAAATTAAATGCATATTTGAAATTAAGTTTTAATGTTAGACTTTCAAAAATATATATTAAATCGTTTTAAATATTTAATTGTTGAAATATACTAAACAACATTCAGTGGTAAAAGATACAAATGTTTAATTTAGTATTAACAGATATAAGAGAGAGAAAAAATGATAGAAGTTAGAAAGTAAACGAAGGTAAGACCAGATAAAAACAATGAGAGAAAAAGGAAGAACAAAGAGTGAGACAGGAAGAAAGAAAGAAGTTCTCTTGTAAGAGTGGATGTTGATTTCTATCAACAAAATCTTTTTCACTTAGAGTGTATCCTTTCCATAATAGTATAATTTCAAATCTTTAAAATGGTTTCATAGTAAGATGCAACGAGTTTTAGTATTAATTATTTTATTTCTATTTTAGTACTCTCCAATAAATTATAAAAAATAATACACACACACACACACATATATATATATATATAACATTATTTATAAATTTTAAATCTAAATATTATTTATTATTATAGAATTATTTTAAAAATTAATATTTATTACAAGTGTTAAAATCAATTATACAAACGACTTAAATAAAAAACTTAAGTCATTTTCCCTCACTTTCTAGTATGTTGTAAATTTTGTAAATCGATTTATTGAATGAATTGATTTAACTTATTTATGTAATTTGTAAATAAGTATTAATTTATTTCAGCCACCTTACATAAATAAATTATTTACCCAACATTACACTAAATAAGTATAAAATGATAAATGATATTGTAAAATTAGTGTTCAAATTTGAAACTAGAATTCCATTACGGTTTTATTTTAAAAAAAGTTTTGAAAAATAAAAATAAAAAATTTAAACTTAATTTGATTTCGATTCCTTCTAAACAATAAACGATACAAAATTATTGAGTATAGTGAATTACCGCCTTCTCGATATATTCATTACAAAATAATAAAAAAAGAAATAAATATTTTAATTATTAAATAAAAATAATTAATATATCTTTAAAAGACATATCAATCATGTGAATTATTGAGTATTGAAATACTTATTAAATAAAAATAATTAATATATATATATATATATATATATATATATATATAATTATAAAAACAGATAAATTAAATATTGAAACCATTCATAAACATTATAAACATTTATGATAAAAAGAATAGAAAAATTCTCTTGAAATTATGATTAACTTATCTTGAATTTTATTAAGTAAATTCATATTTAACTTAATTTACAAAATCAAGTTTAAAATTAAAATAAGAATCATACTACTTCACTGCACTTATATGTTATAGTTAGTTTGGCCAAGTGGGACGTCAAGAAGCTACACAAATTAGCCAACTTTAAAGTTTCAAACTTAAGAAATCAACCTGATGTTGTATGAAGCTTGCTTTCAGCTAGTTTTTATAATTTCAAATTTCAGTGATGTTAGAGGGCCAAATGACAATATGTCACGGTTTCCATGCATTTTTTTTTCCGGTAGGGGTTAATTCTGCTTTGTTTCAAGAATTTTTATGCCAATGTCAGGGTTTATAATGAACAACAATGAAACTTGTTTCTTAGAATGCTTCAGTACTTCTTTCATTCACCCTTTACATTTCTTTTTCTTTCCAGGATATTCTCTGATGCCGACTCTAAGAATTCATGCATATGCCTTTGCTGTTTTGTGTTGTTTTATCATCTTTGCAGAAGCTTCTCAAACAGACCCTTCAGAAGGTGAATTTGTTAAGCCCTACAAAACTTTGAAACTTTCCGTTTCACTTTTTCCCTTCTAGCTTGTGACTTTAGATTCTATACTAGTGAACTTGGATTAAAATTCCTGTCCAAGCTGGAAAATGCAGGAGAAATTTGTAATCATGATGATGATATGTTTTAGTGTAATATTCTGCATTGCCACAAACCTAATGCATATACAACTCTTAACCTTGGTAGTTGATCTGTCTTTGTAGTAAATGCACTGATAGCCATCAAGGAAAGTTTGATTGATCCTAAGAACAATCTAAGGAACTGGAATTCCGGTGACCCATGTATGGCAGAGTGGACTGGGGTTTATTGTTTTGATAGGGAGGAGGCTGATGGTTACTTCCATGTCCAAAAGCTGTATACATTATTCATCCTTCTCCTTTCTTTAACTCGTCCCAATTTCAATTTATTTTATTTAGATACTATATAAGGAAGAGTTAATGTGCAGGGGATTAATATATTCTAATTATTTTCTGTTGTTTCACTTTTATGAAGCTACTTAATGACTATGAATCTCTCGGGAAGTTTAGCCCCACAGCTTGGTCAGCTATCTCATCTTAAGATACTGTGAGTTGTGTAATATAAATTGTGGCATGGAAAGGCAAATAACGGTATCAGAGAAAAGGTATTATCATATGACATGCTAATATCCTCATTGTTTTATGCTTGAAGGTCTTTCATGTGGAACAATTTGACAGGCACAATACCGAAGGAAATTGGAAATATCTTGCCATTGGAACTCTTGTAAGAACATTACTAAAGCAGTAAAAGTATTAGTACAGTTCCTCATCAAGTTTTTATTTGCTTAATATTTGTTTAAAAGATGGATCTTATTTGCTTTAGTGTGTATGCAGAATAAAATTCCTGTTGATATTGATGTGCTCTGAATAAGCATATTGTATTTCTCTGAGACAAGATTGTTGTTCAGATCATCAGAGTCGAATTAATTGACTGAGTATACTTCGAAATTTTTGGAAAATAAAAGCTTCTGTGTGGGGGAAATTTCTGATTCTGATGTTCTGCTTTCTGAATGTCAGTGTTAATGACTGAACAGTAGTGATCATGCTGGTGCTCCTCAGTTATTTTTGGTATATTTTCTACGCAGGCTCCTAAGTGGGAATAAGTTATCTGGTAGTTTACCAGATGAGCTTGGCAACCTTTGGAATTTGGATAGACTCCAAGTTGATGAAAACCAATTGTCAGGTCCTATTCCGGAGTCATTTGGCAACATGGCCAAAGTTAAACATCTGTAAGCGGGTCTATGAACCAAATGCACCATAATCTCATATAGCAGCTAGATTTCTTACCTGTTCTGTTATCTGCTTCATTTGAATCTTCGCAGCCACATGAATAACAACTCGTTCTGTTGTCACCTTCCTTCCACACTTTCAAATCTGTCTAATCTTGTGCATTTGTGAGTATTGAAGCCAAATTTTTTCCATTGCATCTTGGGAAGCATGTCGGCAGGATCTTTACTAGTTTTTGTTGTCTCCTTTTTGAAATGACTTTTCAGGCTTGTGGACAACAATAACTTATCTAGTTACCTTCCATCAAATTTCTCTGTCTTACAACGGTTAAGAATACTGTATGTTCTACTTCCACCTTGTTTAGATTGTAGTATTTATTAATTGAGTTACTGTTGACATGCATTGCTTAATATTTAGTGTAGCATAAGTAGACATGTTTAAAATCATTCTCTGATAAATAATGTTTTCAGGATGATGAAACAAGAACATTAATGACCATATAGGTACATGCACCTTGTCTAGGTTGTTTTGACAATTGAAGATATGCCTAACAGAAGAGCCATGTGGATACATCACAGGACAAAACTAAATGGCAACATAAAATTTCTGAATAGAATTCCATTCTTTCTTCTCAAGGACTCCCTACTCTTAGACTTATTTTTAGCATTTAGGAAATGATAGTCATGTCTTGCATGCATGGACTTGCTGACGCATGCAGGTACCTATTTCCTTAATGTTCAGCATGAAATCCTTCTTTTCATTTGCTTCTTACTTCAAAAGGGAAGCAACTCTATATAAAATGATTTGAATTATTAGTAGAATCGACTTTAAACAACTGCTTTATGGAATTATGGAGTCCTATGACACGCTTGAAACCTAAGCGATTTGTAATGTATCATCAATTCATGTTCTTACTCTTTTCAATCCCCAGGGTAATTTGGTTGTGTGTAAACTCAATCCAATGACTAGTAAGAGTTTCTCTTTTTTAAGCTATTTATGATTCATTTTGTACTGTCCATGCCAAAAGTTGGGGATAAAAAGGGCAATAGAAGTCTTGGGTATAAAATAATTACAAAAATATTTTAGATGGGGAAATATGATAGCATACATATCACTAGCAGAGCCCTAGGTTCCATTAATAGGTATAAAGATGCAAACTGATAAAAAAGGTATGTATATTGAGAAATATTTAGTTTTTCTTTTCTTTTTAAAATGTCTAGCATGAATAGTCTTTTACAATCCATGCTTCCCATAAATCAATCCTCTACCTATATTGTACATGATCCATCCATTGATACCTTTCATTTTAGTTTCAGTTTTTATGTTTGTACTCACAGGTGTAGCCTGTAGATTATTCCTTTCCATTTTTAGTCACGTTGTATCATGTAATGCAACTTATGCAACAGTCAACTGCAGGACACCTGTGAACAGTTGAAGCATTTTTAGTTTGCAAAAGTGGTTCTTACTTCTAGTATTCAGCTGAGAATTCAAAAGTTTGTAGTCTTTTAGGTATTCTACGAAGGACTTTACGTGTATAATAGCACATTTTGGACGTCAGTTGGTAATTTTATGGACTAGTGAATATTTGATGTTTAACTATAATCTTGTTAGGAATCTAAATGGGTTAAGTCCTGCATAAGATAGAAATGAGTAATATATAAAGAGAAAGATCCACAAACCTATTATCTAAAGGTGCTGTCTTATTCTCTTATACGGGTTTGTTTATGGTTCATTGGTATCAAATGTCCTAGATATATTCTCCAAGTATATATATATGGTGGAGATCTCGCATCAATAGTTTTGTATAACAGAAAGATTAAAAACTATCCTAGATACATCCTTACCAAATATATAATTAATCTCAATGAAACATAAGTTTCCTTAAAACAAGTGTCTTACCAAAAATAAAGCGTCCAGAAGTAGAGAAGGATATCAAAATCCAGAATTGTGTAATTATCTATTAAACATTGATGTCACTGTATAACAGCACTTTGAACGCTTTCATGTGTACTATAAATTTGTTAGAAAAGGGATTTTTACCAACAATTTATGATCTTGGCATTGACTTTTTTGCCGGTGCAGCCAACTTGATAACAATAATTTCAACGGGAATGAAATTCCTTCCACGTATGAAAACTTCTCCGGTCTAGTGAAACTGTAAGTACTTTTAGGATAAACACTTTTTTTTTTGGTTTTAAATTTAATATAGCATGTTACAGGTACTTACTGACCATTTTTCAGTTATCAACAAAGTACTTGAGTTTTTATATCAAAAGATTATTTTCAACTGTTAATTCAACAACATACTTGTGATTATTTTTGTTATTTAAGCTTTATTTATTTTTCTGTCTGACTGAACAGAACACTGAGAAACTGTAGTCTGCAAGGAAATATTCCTGATTTCAGTTCAATAACCAACCTTAGCTATTTGTAAGTTAAAATATCACTTGTGGATTTGTTCTCTCTCTCTATATATTGTATTTAATGAGAACTAGTAGGATACCCATGCTTACGCATGGGTCCCTCTTTTTTTGTTTTTACTTTTGTTTCAAAGTAAAATTGAATAAAATTAAAAAAAATATATATATTTCATAATACTCATGTTTTAGTTACCAACTAATTTGATTGGTTCATGTTTTAGAGACCTTAGCTGGAATCAGTTTACTGGAACTATACCATCAAACAAACTTGCAGACAATATGACAACTATGTATGTAAATATTCAAGTTTTGTTTGTATATTTTGTTCTATGTTGGTTTGCCTTCATCAAATGTTAATTTGCTTAATCCTAGTCAACTAGCGATGATATATTTGAGTTTGACGCAGTAATTTTCTTGCTATTGCAGTGATCTATCAAATAATCTTCTCGAAGGACCAATTCCTCTAAGCTTCATATACCCCAATCTTCAAAAACTGTGAGAAGATATATACCTGTCAATATGTTTTTCTCGTTAAATTCATTCAATTATTTCATATCAATATCTTGAAATATCTTTAATATAACTCTCTATTGAAGAAGCCATCGTTTTCATCATCTCTTGGATTTAGTGAGACTTCTGTCCAAGTGAAAGTCTTTGTGCATTGGGTTGATGTTTTTGTTTCATTGTTAAACACAGGTCACTTGAGAACAATTTGCTAAATGGATCAATCCCTGCTAGCATATGGCAGGACAGGGCCTTCAATACTAAAGACAAACTTAAAATGTAACTTCTGAATCCAGATTACTGCTACAATCTAAAGGAATATTAAGTTTTTTCATCAAATTAAATAACTTTGACTTGAAAGGGAGAATGATTTTTTATTATTATCATTCATACCTATTACATTTTCCTTACACTTATTTGTAACAATCTAATCTTCCAAATATAAAGAAATAAGGAAAAAATATACTAAAAAATAAACTAGAAGATTCTACAGATATTTTCTCTAATTAGAAAGATTTTTCTCTAATTACAACAATTTGACAAGGAATTTACTATTGATGGAGTGTATTTTATAGTATGTCGTTGTCAAAGTAAATTCCTTTTCTTCTTCCTATCTGTGTGCAGCAATCTCGAAAATAACTCATTCGTTGACGTTTTGGGAAATCTGAACCCCCCACCAAATGTTACCTTGAGGTTTGCTCAATACATATGCTCAGTCTTTATTGTTCAGATCGTGTTCAAAATATCACATACATTTATGCTTAATTTATAGTTCAAGTGTTTCACTTTTAGTATGAAAATAATTGTGACAATTATGTACAGCCACTATACATTTAATAAGAAAGAAATTAAAATGATGTTTTGTTTAGTGTCATAAATTATAAGAAGCACAAGTACTTCTGTATGATATGTCTTGTCTTGTTGTAGCCATGCCAGATTCTACATGGACACTGTGAATAGTTTTAGTTGTATTTTTATATATTTTCCCTTTCCCTTTTCAAAATTTTAGGAAATTTTTAGAATGACCATCTTACTTTATTTAAATATGATGAAGTAATAAAGTATAATTTCTAACAAGGAAGCTCTTGCTACAGTTTTTAAAATATATGCTTGATTTATTTCCCAACAATTTCTCTTGCCATTTATGAGTTTCTTCTCGTGTTAGTTATAATTCAGTTTAGATGTTATATTATATCTGTGTCATGTTCTATCATTTTGAAGTTGCCATTTCCTAGTGTCCGTGTACTCATATACGTGTTTTCCAAATATCTCGAGTCAGTTCTTTTTTTTTCCTTGAAGGCTTTATGGCAATACAGTGTGCGACAATTCTAACATAGAAAATATTGGTCAATATTGTGGACCTGGAGGAGATGAAGAACATGAAGTAGTCAGAAACCCAGAAAATGCATCAAATGTCTGTCCATTTCAAGATTGCCAAGTAGATAATTCCTATGAATTATATGTACCCTCTTTCCCAATTCCTTGCTATTGTGCAGCTCCTCTGATAATTGGATACAGGCTGAAAAGTCCAAGTTTTTCTTACTTTGCTCCCTATTTTTCAATGTTTGTATTATATATAACTGATTCCTTAAGCTTAGAACGCTATCAGTTATCAATATCTGCTTGGGAAGATGGAAACCGTATAACCATGTATTTAAAACTGTTCCCTTCATATGATTCCTACTTAAATATGTTCAACGAAAGTGAGGTCTCTCGTATTAAAACCACATTTACATCATGGGGATTTCCTCCCAATCATTTCTTTGGACCATATGAACTCCTGAGCTTCACTCTTGTTGGACCTTATGCAACTAGTAAGTTTCGTAATCTCATCACTTTATTATTGAATCTTATATGCGTAGCAAATTTATGCCATGTGTTGATTACACTATTACCATTGCAATCCATCAAATATTTGTTTTATGAATTTTGGGAACAAATTTCTTTTGCTACTTGTAGAAGTTATTGGCATTTTAACATGCATAATACTGTAAGATTTCGCTATAAATTCTCTATAAAGCATTTTAACAAAGATGCTACTATAAATTTTATATATTTTAAGTATCACTGACAATTGGAAATCTGGTTTGATTAAAAGCCTTGTTTTGAAGTAGAAAATATTAATCTAATGGTATATACCTTATGTTTGTGACGTTTGGAGCACACACAAAGACAAGCTACCAAACCATATGCATCCTTCTTTGTACTTTGGTTATAGATCTCTCCTTTTAGTTAATCTGTTATTAGAATTTATTAGCCTTTGCCGAGTTTCTCTAATTTAACTTTCCTTTTATAGCTACTGATTCAAAGAGGGGTGGATCTAATTCACTCATATTGGGTGCTGCTTTAATATCAGCTGTTGCTAGTATTTTAGCAACATCTGCTCTAATCATTTTCCTGCTTTTTAGAAGACGTGCAAAATATCAGCACATGAATTCAAGGAAACATAAGTGTAAGTATTGTAAGTCTTTCTGCTAACTTCATTTTGATTTCCTTGAAGAACGGGATTCAATGCCTATTTCTTTTTGCAGCCCCTAGTGTACACATTAAAATAGACAGTGTTAAAGAATTTAGTTTCATAGAACTGGCTATTGCTACGAACAATTTTAGCAGCTCAACTATAATTGGCAAAGGAGGTTATGGAGATGTCCATAAAGGCATTTTGCCTGGGGAAACACTTGTGGCCATCAAACGAGCAGCAGAAGATTCCTTACAAGGCCAAAAGGAGTTTTTGACTGAGATTGAACTTTTATCGAGGTTACACCACCGAAATCTTGTCTCACTGATTGGATATTGTAATGAAGAAGAGGAGCAGGTATATATCATATCATATCATATAGCTAGTCACTGCACCTTTGTTGTCTGCATCATCTTTCATTTAAGTGTTGAAGAATTCAAATGTGAAAGAAATTGTTGTGCACAAAAGCCATAGCATAATATGCATTCCTCCACCAACTATTGAGGCAGTTGTGTTATGATATAGAAATTTTCTATTAGTATCCCGTTTGTCTCCTTTAGTCTGTTTAGACCATTTGGCATGCTTGTTCTTTATGTTTATCTGGTTTGGTGTGTCTGTTCTGTTAAGCTCAATGGTGAGATGAAGTCATGACTAACTGTTCACAATTAGTAAATATTACTGTTCTCATATATTCTTTCCGATGGTTCAGATGCTGGTTTATGAATTCATGCCCAATGGCACCCTAAGGGACTGGATTTCTGGTATGTAATTGTTGGAATTTTCTGTATATGGAAATAAAAATAAAGCAACTTTAATATCTTCTTTATCTTAGTGCATATTATCTCTTTTTCTCCAAATATTTGGGGCAGACATGTTGAACAAAGGAAATCCTGGTAGGTAGTCAATGCTGAAGTTCATAAACTTTTTTTCATTCTATCTTTATAAGTAGAAACCAAAAGGGTAGAAGCGAAAATGTCATAAAGTAAAGACAAAGGATAGTGTAATAATGCAGAACTATGATTTTGAATTGGTGCTGTTTTCAGTGAAGCTAATAAGATATGATTCAAAGTTAATAGATACCAAACTGTGGCAGGTAGAAGTGAAAAAGCCAAGGAAAGACAAAATTTTGGTATGGGGTTAAAAATTGCATTGGGTGCAGCCAAAGGCGTACTTTATCTTCATACAGAAGCTAACCCTCCTATATTCCACCGAGATATTAAAGCCAGCAACATACTTTTAGACTCCAAATTTACATCTAAAGTAGCTGATTTTGGACTTTCACGGCTTGCATCAGAAGGATCTGGCACTAAATACCTGTCAACTGTTGTGAAGGGAACACCAGTAAGTTTGTCAAAGAAAATTTGGAATGATTTCAGTTTCCATATTGAAGACCTGAAGTTACATTGAGAAATTTCTGATATAAATAAATATTTCGATTGATACTATGCAATTTTGACTATTTAGTTATGAGATTTTCCTGGCTTGTTATATTCTTCTCTTCTATTAAATATTCTCATGTACGAGCCACTCCATAATAGTCAAATTCCACTTACCATTTAATGTTAGATGTAGTGTAGTTAAATCTTGTCCTATCATTAAATCGTATACTTTGGGCTGCTGCAATTTCTGTCCTTTCTTACCGACACTGAAAATCAATACAATCTGAAATATGACAATTACTTTGTAATTTGCCTGCAGGGTTACCTTGACCCAGAATATGTATTGACTCATAAGTTTACTGACAAAAGTGATATCTATAGCCTAGGAGTTGTGTTTCTGGAGCTTTTGACCGGCATGCAGCCAATCTCACGTGGCAAACACATCGTTAACGAGGTACTCTTTCTGTTACTTTTTCTGTCTGTCATTTGTGATCACCTAATCACAAAATATTGCATAAAACTTATCATGAAAGTTTGAGTAAACCATGTATGCATTGGCAGTATAGAACATATTTTTATACTGATATCTAATTGCACATGGATACGTATGATGAGATTTTTCTTTTTGCAATAAATTTCACAGAAGTCATAACAACAATGATTCTGGATTGATGGACAGTATAAATATTTGTATATTGATAATGCATACAAATTAAACTCAAAATTTACTTTTTTGCTAGTACATTGTGTAGAAAAATGTCACATGAATTCTGATATATCTGATTTATTTCCATTCCATGTAAAAAGAAGTACTAGATAACTTATCAATATCATTAATGATACATAATTTGGTGTCAGGTTAATGCGGCTTGTCGATCTGGCATGATATATTCCGTTATAGGGAAAAGAATGGGGTTGTATCCATCAGATTGCTTGGACAAGTTTTTAACTCTGGCCCTCAGATGTTGCGAAGATAAACCAGAGGAGAGGCCATCAATTCTAGACGTGGTGAGGGAACTAGAAGATATTGCTGCAGTGCTATCACAAAGTGATGAAGCCAGATTCCCAGAACCCATAGATAATTCAGGTGAAATGGCACCCTTATCATCTTCAGGATCTAATGCAGCAAGAGAGGATCAACACAAGTACGCGTATGTGTCAGGAAGTAATCTTGTCAGTGGTGTCATTCCCACCATTGTTCCTCGCTAATAATGTGCTATGCCATACCAGTTTCCTTCACACACTTCAAATATGTAATTATACAGTTTAATGCTAGCAAGTTTGGGTGTAAGCTATTTAATTTCTGTGTGCTTAGTCGAACAGTGAAAGCATTTTTTTTTTCATAATTACAAGTTTGCATGTCAAAATTGTTCCATATATGGCATGAACACTTTGTCTAGTAGTGCGGGGTTTGGAATAAACTTAAATGAATTAGCCATCATGAGTCTTATGGATAATTAATATATTAGTTGTTGGAGTCTTACGAGTAGTTAATGTACTAGTCATTTTGAGTTTTATGAGTAGTTAATGCATTAGTCATTGAAGTCTTTATGAATAGTTAATGTGTTAGTCGTTTTTAGCCGTTTTTGTTTACTTTAAGTACAACTATTAGGAATGTGAGTCTATAAATTTTACTGTCGATTGCATGAAAAAAGCAGCAACATACGTGAATCAGTTTATTCACATAGTAAATTTGTTTTCTACAAATTGGCATTCTTTGTGTGGAAGATATGGCCATTATGCAAAGAAGTGCTACTCATATAAATGTTTCCATCGTGGTAAGATTGAACATTTTGCTAAAATTTGTCAATCTAAAAAGGGAAGAGAAGAAACCACCAACTTTCTCACCGAAGATATTGAAGAGAACATGACGTTGTTAATGATGTCATCGAGATTGGATGTATCTCAACTTGATAAGTAGCACAAGGGCAAGCACATGAAGCTAAACGACTTGGCAGGACAACCAAACACCTCAAATAGCTTGCTGGAGCATGTAGATAGTTTGGTGGAACATGTAGATAGCTCGGTGGTACATTTGGACAGCTCAAATAACTCAATTAGTGATGAAAGAAACAAGCATATTGTTGAACGTTTACTCATCATCCAAGAATAAGTAAAGAAAGGAAAGAAGGAGTTAGTGCATGTGCTACTCGGGATGAAGGATAGAAGTACTAAGGTCAAGGAGAAAAAAGTTTTAAATTTATTGGAGAGTTTTATTGGGTAGGGAATAAACTTGAATGTTTGGCTATGAGAGTCTTATAAGTAACTAATATATTAGCCGTTTGAGTCTTACGGCTACTTAATGTGTTAGTCTTATTTTGCCGTTTTTGTTTGTTTTGAATACAAGGGTCAGGAATATTTGAGTCAATTATTGTTGATTGTATGGATAACACAACAAACAACATAATGAATTAGTTTATTTATATTTGTTGTCTATAAGTAGTAGCTGAAAGCAATGTAGTGTTGGGTATCCAAGTATGAGTCTAAGTCTCACATTCGATAGAAATATGAAATTAGAGTAGTATATAAAGATGAAAGACCCATTAACTCATGCCTTAAGGTTTTGGGTAAAGAGTGGTGTCAATTCCTTATATAGTTTAATCATATGCTATTGGTGTTTGTATAACCCACACGGAACCTCATTTTCGATAATGATCCCTATACTGAAAGTCTTCCTGACAAAGGGTATCTAGTTAAGCTTGCGCTTTAAAAACCAAGTTGGAAGTACCTTGCCTTCTGATTTTGGATGCACAACATTGGAGATTATGGTGTAATTGTTCTCCATTACGCTTTTGTAAACCTGCAAAATCAAAGAAAAATAATTATGAATCTTATAAAGCATTAAAATTGAATAATTTGGTCAGTATTACAGTATTAATTTATGTCGTCAAGACTGCGACACAAGTGATCATTTTCTGTCTATAATTGCAATAGCAAATGTTCTTCTTGAGATCTAGAGAAGATGGTCATATATGTCCCAATTTTAGTGGCATAATTGATATTGTAATGTTGCCTTCTGCAAGGAATACGATATTTAAGTTAGTACAGTTAGAGAATTTTATATTAATTATATATGTTAAACTTCTAGCACCAGTCAGTCCAACTAAAAACGATAGGTGAAGAAATGAAAGGATGATTAACGTCATACTAAAGGGATGGAAAGTCGTGATATATGTCTGCGTATGTTTAACTGTGGCTTGTGTTAGGTTTCTCGATAAAAGACACATACATAGAAAGGGATATCAGACATTCCAATTATTAAATTGTAGTCAACAAAGCAACATGTACAATGTTTCTAGAGACAATGTTTCTTCCCTACACATGAAGCAATAATCTTGTTCACTCCTTCCGAAATCCATTTTTCGGTCATTTACATACTCTTCAAATAAAACTTCTAAAGGCAAAAAGGGAAATAAATAATAGTAATTAAAACCCAATGGTAAGGCCCAAATAAAATCTAGAAAAAGGGAGTGTGTAATTATTAATTAGAAAGTGTAAATAGTAATTAAAACCCAATGGTAAGGCCCAAACTTGAGAGTGGAAAAAGAAGTGCACGAAAATGTGGTTGGCAAGGGAGATACGCATACCATCATCACCATCGTATCAACATCATCTACATACATACACGCATCATCAGTCATCGACTATTAACTATCTGAGTGTTGTGTTGTGTTGTGTTGAATTGGGTGGACAAGACTGACACGACAAGGAACGCAGCAGCTCTCTCATTCTCACAATGCTAACCCTCAATATCAATGCTATTTCTTCTTCGTCGGTTCTCTCTCTTTATCTTCCACCTCGTACACCTGTTTTTTTTCATTCACTTTTATTGTTATGATTATATATTTATGTATATCTTTTGTTTCAGGTTCTCAATTGTTCCATTTCATGCCAATTTTCCACTGTCTACTCAAACACAATTATTATTTCCTTCCAATCTTAGTTACTCCTTTGCTACTACAGGTGGACACGCTCTCACTGTCTTTCTTCTTCCCTTTTCTCAATTTCTTATCATAGTTTATTCACTGTAAAGATTTCTCTCTTGGCTGCAGCAACCAGAAAGTTCAAGTCTTTTCAGCTCAAGGCTGGATTTTGGGAATCAATTAAATCTGGGTACCTTCCATTTTCATTCTTCATTTTGATAATAAAAGGAAAACAAAAAGGGCACTAGCCCCTACACTTGTATTGTGCAAAACCTTATACACATCCACAGGAAATCGACCACTTTGTACCTTAATTTCGTAAAGTTTGATGTTGTGTTTGAGAAATGTTTTTATTTTCACTTTCACTTTTTTTTTTTCAGAATTTTGTATGGCAAACAATAAAATAATAACTTCAGAAAACGGGAGATAGTGAAAATAGATATTGTGATAACTTTACCGCTTTGATTCGTTATTCTTTCAACTTGTTAGGGTGGTTCTTATTCTTTTCATATTGACTTTGTGTTGTATTTGCTTCCCCTTATTTTGAAGAAAATAATCGCGTAGTTTTGTCCACTTCGCGAGAGAGTTTTTGAAAATGTGCTATTAATTATCTAAATATAAAAGTATTATGAAACATGTGTACCCTGTTGCTTTTGGGAGTTATAATTTTACAAATTTTATATGTACGTGTTCCCTGCTATTTAAGTCTAACTCTAACATTGCTAAGACATCCTAGTGCACTTATGATGCTTAGTGTATCTCTTATCTTGAAAATACCCTTCACCTAATGACTTGTTTCCTCGTCCAGGTTGATGAAAGATAACTCGATGCAAGTCATTGATCCACCCTCTATAGATGAAGAAGATGAAGAACCTCTGCCTCAAGTGTTTGTCCTTGTGGAAAAGACAGAACCTGATGGGACAATTGAACAAATAATATTCTCTTCAGGTGGAGATATTGATGTATATGATCTTGAAGCCCTCTGTGACAAGGTGTGATTCTAATGTGTCTTTAAGTTGTGTGTTGATATTTCTAATTTCTATCGTAAGGCAGTTTTGAAGTCACTTCTCTACAGTCTTCAATACATTGAAATCATGTTAGTTTTGAAGTTACTTAGTTTGTCAACACTAGGAATTTCTTACTAATCACCGCACTAGTTTCCTTTGGTATATTTTCCTCAATACACCTCTAGCGAGTGGATTTTTTAACATCACAATTTACAAATTCAGTGTATAACTTTTATCACTACAAGTTGAGTGCTCAGACTTTGTTATCTTATCATGCTCACCCTCTGGCAAAATGAATGGTTATGACTTTGACAGGTAGGGTGGCCACGTAGACCACTGTCAAAATTAGCTGCGGCTTTGAAAAACAGCTATATAGTAGCCTCACTTCATTCTATAAGAAAGTCGCCTGGGTCAGGTAAAATTAGTATGGCATCTTGTTTTTGTTTTCTGTCTAAATCAATTAGTTGGATGGTTAAGCCTTTTCTTTATTCTTATACCTATCTAAACCTATTTGATGAACATCTTAGTGTACTTGGCGAAGTTATTTAACAGAGGGGGATGAACAGAAGAGATTAATTGGCATGGCCCGTGCTACGTCTGACCATGCCTTCAATGCCACAATTTGGGATGTTCTAGTTGATCCTAGTTACCAGGTATTTTCTGTCACGAACTTGGATTTTGAATAAAAACTCTGGTGCTAGTTGCTTGAAAAGTTTGCTACCAAAAGTGGAATATGCAAAATCTCAAGTTCATGTATAATATACTTTAGTCTAATGTATAAATCATGGTAAATATTGAATTGGCATCATTCAGTGTCCATTTTTACTTAACGATGCAAATTTCGTAAAAAGTTAGTGGTATTCTGTACTTTTCCCCTCCATTCTATTTCAAACTACTCTAGTAAAAATCACTCTCTACTTGAACACCTGCTAAATTTCCAAAATATTCAGCCATAGAATGAAGATTGCTAATGCTTGAATCTCTAATTTTATTGGAAGAATTATGAAATGCACATGGTAATGCATTCGAGCATTCTGCATTTCTGCCAAAACGAATTTTTGTCTGTTCCAATGTAAGCTTAAACCGTGACTATAGGGTTCATTTGAATAAACAACATAGTTAAGGTCTTTTGAATAAGTGCACATTATGTAAGTTGCTTTCATAATCAAAGGAAAATTCTGGTTAATCTATTTTTATGTAAGCTGTTTTCATAAGCTATCCTGGAGAGCTTATTGAAATCATCTTATGAACCTATCATAAGCTATTTTAAAGCTATAAACAACACAAGTACTCATGTTATAAGTCCAAATTAGTTGTACATAAGCTCTTCCAAACGATGTACTGCTTATTGATGCTGTTTTTATTGTATAGGGCCAAGGTCTTGGTAAAGCTCTTATAGAGAAACTGATTAGAGCTCTTCTGCAAAGGGACATTGGCAATATAACTCTGTTTGCAGATAGTAAAGGTACAATAATATTGACATCCTTTATGCATAGTATCACTAATGTTAATCACAAGATGTTGTGCAAAGTCTCAAAGCTGCTCTGTCTCTCAAAAGTGCTTTGTTATTTTGTGAGCTGGTGTCATGCTTTCCATGGTTTCTTTTAATCTTTTAGGGTTTTTTTTATCGACAAATGTTAGTTGTTAGTTATGTTAGTGAGGGGAGTCAAACTCACTACTTCTCCTACTCTCTTTTCCAAACTCTTCAAACCAATCTCATATCTTCCAAATGTTAGTGAGAAAAGTTGAATCCAGAATCTCTTTTACCCTCCCTTCCAACTTTTAAGTGAATACAAAGCAAGCCATTTCTTTCTGCATCTCCATAATATCAACCTATACTCCCATAAATTTTTGTACTCCGGAATATACAATTTGGAATACCATTTTTTGTATTCCGAACTACAAGATAAAAAATATATTCCATATTGCATAATTTAGAAGACAAATATGTTATGGATTGTATAATCTGCAATAAAATTTTCATATTTTAGATTGTATTTTCCAAAGTACAATTCTGGAATGCAAAATTTACATTTTAGATTACAAACATCCATAGGGGTGCAGTAAGAAGTTTATGGAGGTGCAAGAAGAAGCTGCCTAGAAAGCAATGTCATAAATTTGAAGGGCTTTATCTAGGAATATTCTTACCAATTTAACTTTCTTGACAATATTCTTCTTTTACTGTATTTACCTCCAGTCGTGACCAATGCTATTCTTATATTCAGTGCCTAATTCCCTTCTAATCGGGGATGTAGTTTGGTATTGTTTGGCAGCTTGGAGTCTCAAAATTTGCTTTTTTGTCCATTGAATGCAGTCGTGGAATTTTATCGCAATTTAGGCTTTGAAGCAGACCCAGAGGGCATAAAAGGCATGTTTTGGTATCCGAATCACTAATGGCAATTCCACAAAGCTTGCTTTTTATGATGTCAACGTTGCAATTTTCAACAACAAAGTATATATAACAGAGAAGCAGTGCCAAATTTATCTATTACTTGTAACATTAAGGTACAAAGATCATTGGATGTCAATCCTGTGGTTGATTACTGCATTAGGTGTTAGCAAGTTATTCTTTTTTTTTTTTTTAAGTTTCACTACTTTTGATTATATAACTTGCTTTATATTTGAAAAAACAGAAAACCGTCGCTTATTACTATTGAGTGTTTGTGATTTTTTTTTTCTTTTTTTATGTTTGTTCATTTTGGATGAAATGTATTATTTAAAGATAGTAGTTTTCTTCTGGTGTTTGGTTGTTGAGTTTATAAACACGGTTACTGTTAATGACATTTTTCTCAGTAAATTAGTTTTTTAATTATCTGTTAACTAGTTAAAAATCATAAGTACTATGACATTTTAAAGTAGTTTTTATAGAAGGTAACATATTTATCACGTATTAATGTTTGAAATAATTAGATAACATGAATGTCTTATCTCATTAAGCGAGGTTAGTTAAATGGATTACGAAAGAATGGAGTTAAACCGAAGCTATGAAGATTTTCTCCAATGTCTTCTCTTTTTTATTATAACAGTTAAAGACGAACATCTAACCTCCTTTGACTATTTCTTTCAATGTTTTTCTTCCTTCTGGTCTTTTCTTAATATATCCAAACAATTTAAACCATTTTTTCTTCATATTTTTTTCAATTGCTATAACACCAACTTTTTGTTGTCTATTATGATTTTGTTATGAATGAAAATAATATGAACATTATCATTTTTGTAACTCTGCATCTTTCTTTCATGGTGTCCCCTTTAAAGCTCACCTCTTACAAAGGTGGCAAAATTGGTTGAATATGATAAATTGGTAGCTGTTTCTTTTAGCACCCTCATAATTTCTCTGTTGTTCCTATATATGAAAATTCTCACTATTTGAAAATTATTTCTCTTCTAGATTTTTTAATTTTTGGATTGTGTTATGTATGTTTTTTTATATGAAAAATACTTTCAAATCATATAATCCATAATTTTAGTTTTTTTTAAGAAAATGTAGTGTGTAATTTGGATTTTTTTTTGGATTGCACATCCATAAGTAATTATTTTACAGGGGTTTTTCCCTGCTCCTCAAAACCTTCTTTCTACACTTCCATTTTTTTTTGGTTAATGACAAAATTACCTTTCTAATAAAGGTAGAAATCTTTTTTTTTTCTCCTATAATTAACTCCATCCACCCACAACCACCCAATTTTATTCATTTTGTTACTCTAGCGGCCGCATCTCCTCTCCACCCTTTTTGCTCTCGACCCCTGCACTCCCGAATTTCGTCAAAAAGAATTTGACACCACACCAACCAACCTTCGTTCTTCGTCCACGCACATTGGACACCATAGTATATATTCCTTTTCCTTTTCCTTTAGATTGGTTGGTTTATATTTCATTTAAAATTATTAGTACAGTGTATATACACGTAGAAATAAGGGATTTGTGTAGATTTGAAAAAAAAAAAGTTTCATATTGAATTTTAAAATTCAGTTATATTTTTCATCTAATTTTGGAATCCCGTTAAAGGTTTGTTGATTTTAAGTTGTGAACCAGATTTAAACCTAAATTTTAAAATTTGATGAGTGCGTATCTATATTTTTTTCTTAATTTCTTTTGTGTTTTTTTATTTTTTATTTATATTTAATGTTTTAATATTTTATGAATTTATTTCTTATAAATAAGACAAGAACATAAGGTGTATTTATATATCAGGTTAAAAGTTTTTCACAAAGTGAACATAGAAGGAACTTACGACATTAACTCATAGAAGGGGTTGCTCCAAAAAAGTTGTGGCATTACACCATGGTGATGTTTATGAGAAATACGAGGATGTTTTTTAGCAGTAGAATGATGTTGTTGAGGACCATGAGATGATGCTGTAAAGTGCCATGAGGATGATGTTGAAGAACAACATGAAGTAGGTAGATTTTTTGGAGGTCCACATGATATATCACTATTGACAAGTTATGCCAATTATATTGCATATGCGTTGTGGTTGAACTAAGTTAGTATAATAGTTGAATATATATGTGTATATACATATATGTGTATATACATATATATGTATATGTATATATATATATATATATATGTACATATACATACATGTATATACATACATATATAGATATATATACATATGTATGTATATATACATACATATATATACATATGTACATATATGTATGTATATATGTATATATACATATATACATATGTATGTATATATATATATATATATGTACATATATGTATGTATATATATGTATATATATATGTATATATACATGTGTGTATACACATATATTAATTTTGATGGTTGATGATTTGTTTGAACTTTATATCTGATTGTTTTGTCTAGGATCGAGAAGAGATTAAGTTAGTCATGCAACATATATGTTTGGGGAGTTGTTGTATTATTTCTCTTGTATGAGTACTAAAAAATTCCAACTTTGCTAAGACAAAATAATTAGCTAGATATCTGACTCTTTTACAGGTATACAAATATCTTGCACTTTCATTTCCTTTATTGACCAACCTTTAATTTGTTTTTTGTAGGGTTAAATTTATTAGCACTTCTCTGGGATATGATTAAGGCATCTGCTTCCTACTTATGATGAAGATAGATTTCGTGCCACATGTTGGGTGATAGGGGAGCCAATTTCCAGCTTATTTGAGGCCAAGGCACATTTGGATGGACTGACATATGATGGGATAATCTGGACCCCATATGAATCATATCGAATTAGTCGTCCACATCTAACCTTTAGTATGCTTTATAGGTGAATTAAAGTCGGTATGATTGTACACAAACATCTACTTGAACGCGTGTTAAGGCAATTTGCATGAGTAGTTGATTCTGCAATTGCCAAACATTGCTTAAGAAGTTGATATAATAGCAACTTATGATTGTTGGTTTCGTTTATTGAGCACATATATGTGAATGTCACACCAGTGTCATCTGCATTTGCATGTGTGGAAGGATACCTTTAGTGATTCGGAAGGGTATCTTATCCCTATCTTATTCATGTTGCTGAGGACGATCAACTTAGTCTTGTACCTTAACTTTGATGACATGTCCCAGATGACATTCCACTTCACAGGAGATTGGAGTCAATATCTAGTTTGTTGGTATTTAACTATACAATGTTTGTGTATTTATGCTATTAAAGAATGTTAATTAATTTGTTGTGACCTTGAATGCAAGAATTTATTAGTCGTGTGATGAGCATCTTACATACGACGTTTGATTGTTGTGATGTCAGCGATGACACTGTAGCATGGAAGTGTACTAATGAGACATTACAGATAGCTCATGTGACGTCTGAAGAACATGCATCCAACATTAGAGAAGGTCAAAATGTATGTGACAAACGTTCATCTGGGTAGCAACGCCTTTTACTACGTATTTGGTTGTTTTGAAATTTTATGTAATATTTGGAATGTCAGAACTTTGTTTTTATATGATTAAACAACTTTGTTCATTTTGACATAATTAGTATATTAATGGAGATTATGTGAGTTTTTATATGCATGAGAGTGATATGCTTGACGATGAATTAACAACAACCTTGTATTTATATAATTAAACAACTTCTATTTTCATTTGTAAATATGTTCACATTACAAAAATATTAGTTCTGAAGCAAGTTTTCATAACTAGTATTCACGCCCATCAACTCTACAAATGTTTACATCCTAGTTATATAAAAAGATGACCATGCCCGCGCCTCGGGGTAACCATGGGTAGACAATATGATATCTACTATGGGTAAAGGACAACATTCTTGTAGGTGAACCTATGAAGATAAAATTAGTAAATGGGACTTTTTATAATAGAATAAAAGAATAATAACTTTACCTATACAAAATGAGATCCATGAACGTGTCCTATACATATTAATCGATGTTGTCTTATATCAGAAGGTGATGTACTATGTAGTGAGAAGATCATAATATTCTGACGATATGACAGACTAAGATGACATTATGTCGATTAACAATAACATAGTCAATGTCTAGTATAGTCATCCACTTGTATATATTAACTTGTAATTAATGAAACAAATTGTTACGGAAGAAAAATGTAAGACATAATAAGTAAATTGTCAACTATAACAACACGTAACGTTAATTGTGAATTGACTAGCAAAGACTTTCTTAGTTGTTCTAGTTGATCATAGCTTCCCACTAGTCTTGCATATTCATCACATCATTGATTAAGTTCTTTAAACAGGTTATGTCGGATAAGGGGTCATGACTCTTCATCCATCCCCAATAAAGCAACAATGCATTTATAGTCATAATGATCATCAACAACGACATCAACAACATCGACTATGTAAGGATGACAAATATGATGAAACTAATCTAACATGGGTACTCTCTTTTGTTGTACATATTTAGCCTTAGATTGTATTTCTCTTTTTGTTGATGAAGTTTTATAGATGGAATGCAAGGAGTCTATATGCTCAAAATATAAGGGTTCAGCTTGGTAAACCTTTGAGATTGATGAACTTTACGCTTCTGTGCTCCATTCATTTTCATTTTATGCATTGAAGGTACCATAGATGTCATAACAAGATAAACAATTTCTAGTAACTTCTGTTTGATCTTCATTTTTCCTGCAATGTTGACTTCTTTGAAACAATTAAGCACTAGATCAAGTTCAGGTTGAATGCATAACTCTAATTGCGACATTTGATAAAATATTTGAAAAGTTCAATATAGTTCACATGATATGAATTTTAGACAGAGGAATAATCACGGGCCATATCGTTTTAATTCATAAGTACATGATGGATCATATGTTCGTCTCATAACGCATCTACAACTTTCACTATTAAATCTTATATTCTTTACTCGATCGAACTCCTGAGCAATGAGTCTCAAATCATATCTTGATACACGTCCAACCAGTCTTTTATATTTGTTTCCTTTGAAAGTGTTATTCACAAGATTTAGACTTTTTTCAAAGGATGCCTCTATCTCATTATATTGTAGGATGATGATGTTATGAATTGCATCCCAAAACGAACGAAGGTCTCCCATATTGCTCCCTGATACTTTCTTTAGGCTCTAGTGAGCCGACTCAACCTTATACAAAATGACATGAATAATATTACAAAACATATAACAAAAACAACTAAATAAAACAAAATTAAAACCATACTTGTTTGATATTGTGTTTCTTAAATGCATAACCCGGTTTGTCCACACCTTTACAAAGTATAACTTATACAGAATGATCCAAGACTCATCGATATATTCAGGGAATAAAAGTCATGAAATACAAACATAATAAAGGCAATTAACACAATCAGTAAACATCGATTCATGTTCACAATCCATGACATTCATCAAAACGAGGACTCTAACACTAACAATAAACTGTGGACCTATCTCATATGTCAAAAATAATCCTTTAAGCCTTTCTAGAGGCAAGGTGAAATTATTTTTCTGTTTACTTGATAAGAATGCAAAAAATGTTTAGAAAGTCGACTCTATAGATGTGACTCCAACTATATCAAGCAATGACAACTGATATTTGTTGGTTTTGTATGTGGTATCCATCAACAAAACAACATTAAATGTATTCAATAATTTAACTACATCAGGATGTTTCTAAAAAAGGTCAGTTACCACCTCAGATTCGTCGACACATCTACTTCAATGGATGTATTTATAACGATCCAACATCATCATCAAGGGTTGGAATTCAATTCTCAAATATCTCAATGATCGTTTGTAATTATATATTGTATTATATAGTTGCTTAATTGTCGTCACATTATAATCATTATTTTCTTTGAGTGTGGGTAAAATATTTATAGGTTTCACTTGACTCTTAGTCATATCAATAAGCAATGTCTCTTCAGTGGAATTTAACCTCCGAGTAAAAGGGTGACCAACAAAACTCTATGTCAAATCATGGTTATGATACTTGCAGATAACCTTTAATTCCTACCCTACTCCATTAAAAATTGGTTTTCCCCTCGATTTAAAAGGACACTTGAGTTTTCTTATGTCGTATATACTTGGTTGAACATCATATTTCACTACAGGAAAAACAATTATTACCGGCGGAGTATTACTGAAGGCCTTTTGGCCTTCGGTAAATGTAGTTTACCGAAGGCTTTTTCGAAGGCTTATGTAGTAAGACTTTACCGAAGGATAATGACCGTCTGTAATGGACACGAGTCATTACCAAAGGCAAACGACCGTCGGTAAGTGGATGGTGTATATGAAATTAGAAAGTGAGATATTTTCCTCCCCTCATTTCGCAAAAACTCCTTCTTCCCCAATATTCAGATTCTCTACCCTAACTCCCTCTACGAACTCAGTCTCTGGCTTGTGCAGACTGCTTCCCACCCTAACCACAATTGGGATACGCTTCTTCCCCACTCCTCCATTATAGGTGAAGTCTCCCACTCTCCCATCTCATTTTCTTTTCCTGTTACTTTTTTCGATTACGCGTCAATGGTGGAACCTTTTTTCTTGTAGCGGTTTTGTAGTGTCCTGAGCTGAGCAAGGTGGTGGGTGGTTGATGAATCATTATTTTCTTCACTATACTTAGTTTATTGTGCTAGATTTAATTAGGGAATTGTGCATAATTGTCCAGTATTTTCCCATTTTACTGAATTGAGCTTAATTCGATCAGAAATTCTTATTTTAACTAATTTGAATTATCTGAGCTAATTAATTTCATTATCGATTACAGGGAAAATTTTGGAGATAAAATTTGGAACATTTGAAAGAATATTCATTTACACGGTGTTATTTAATTGGAAGAAGCCGCACAATGATTTATTTTGGGTGTTTACGTGGAAACTTAGAAGTGAAATATTTTTATTTGAAGTTGGAAAGATGGTGCCACGGTTATGGGAGAAGCATATTTCATGTTATATGCTGATTTATTTTGGTCCATTGGTCACTCATTTCACATGGACAAAATTGATTTAGAAGAAGCACATTCCACACGGTTTTGCAACCATTGGCAAGTCAACAAAATGGTAAAAATAAGTCACCACGTTTCAAGGGGCCACTCACAGTTTTATAGCTCTTTGGAGGATAAGATATGTGATTTCTTTAAAGGAAATAGGCTGCAGAATTCTTAAGCACTCATTCAATTATTCATTGGCCCATCTATTCATTTTCGCAAGTCAAGTATACGTTGGAATGGGAGCTGCCACCAAGGATTGGAAAATTCTTTTTGAGTGTGTGAATTGGTTAAAGCCGTAAATCAAATGGAATGAGTGGGAGCCACCACATTTGGAAGGTCACGGTTTTGTTAAGAAGGCTTGATCACCTTAGAGTGGTGAACACGTAGAAGAGAACACATAATGGACTTGAAGTGGAATCAAAGAGGGGAATTGGAGTAGATTTTAGAGTAGATTTCTAGAGTAGAAGTTAGGTTTCTGGCTTGGTTTTCTCCTCCCCTATTGGGGAGGTTTTGAATTTCTTTTAGTTACCGTTTCCATGAATCTTGTAATTTCCAGTTTGCATTTTCAAATCAATGTTCGTTGAATTTTCTTCTCATTTACCATTTTCTGCACAATTACTGTTATTGCAAATGCGAATCTTTGACAAATTTCATTTTCAGTGAAGTGTTTTTAATTTTACCGTCTCTTTTATTTTACTATTTAGTATTTTCTGCATCGTTTAATTTTATCGTTTTCAATTTACCGTTTCTGAATATTTACTGTTCCATGTTTACCGTTTTCCGTTTTTACCGTCTTTTACTTTCTTGATTTTACTATCTTTAAAATTTACTTCAGTGTTGTTAAATTCTGTTTTATTTAAATTCAGTTGTTTTTTTCAATCTATTTTATTTTTCTGTGTCAAAAACAATCACAAAACCCCCCCCACTTCGTGTTAAAATCTGATACTGAACCGGCACCAAAATTGGTCCTTGAGAGACGACCTAGGAGTCAAATCCTAGTAATTATACTGCATTATTTTCGTGCACTCAAATTTTGTGAGCGGTGCGACCCGTTCATCAAAAAATGTGGTTTGTGATTGTTTTGATTTGGTAAAATAAATTAAAACTGCACTGGAAATTAAACACTACTAAATTTAAAACACTGAAATAAAATTTAAAGATAGTAAAATCAAGAAAGTAAAAGACGGTAAAAACGGAAAACGGTAAACATGGAACAGTAAATATTCAGAAACGGTAAATTGAAAACGATAAAATTAAACGATGCAGAAAATACTAAATAGTAAAATAAAAGAGACGGTAAAATTAAAAACACTTCACTGAAAATGAAATTTGTCAAAGATTCGCATTTGCAATAACAGTAATTGTGCAGAAAATGGTAAATGAGAAGAAAATTCAACGAACATTGATTTGAAAATGCAAACTGGAAATTACAAGATTCATGGAAACGGTAACTAAAAGAAATTCAAAACCTCCCCAATAGGGGAGGAGAAAACCAAGCCAGAAACCTAACTTCTACTCTAGAAATCTACTCTAAAATCTACTCCAATTCCCCTCTTTGATTCCACTTCAAGTCCATTATGTGTTCTCTTCTACGTGTTCACCACTCTAAGGTGATCAAGCCTTCTTAACAAAACCGTGACCTTCCAAATGTGGTGGCTCCCACTCATTCCATTTGATTTACGGCTTTAACCAATTCACACACTCAAAAAGAATTTTCCAATCCTTGGTGGCAGCTCCCATTCCAACGTATACTTGACTTGCGAAAATGAATAGATGGGCCAATGAATAATTGAATGAGTGCTTAAGAATTCTGCAGCCTATTTCCTTTAAAGAAATCACATATCTTATCCTCCAAAGAGCTATAAAACTGTGAGTGGCCCCTTGAAACATGGTGACTTATTTTTACCATTTTGTTGACTTGCCAATGGTTGCAAAACCGTGTGGAATGTGCTTCTTCTAAATCAATTTTGTCCATGTGAAATGAGTGACCAATGGACCAAAATAAATCAGCATATAACATGAAATATGCTTCTCCCATAACCGTGGCACCATCTTTCCAACTTCAAATAAAAATATTTCACTTCTAAGTTTCCACGTAAACACCCAAAATAAATCATTGTGCGGCTTCTTCCAATTAAATAACACCGTGTAAATGAATATTCTTTCAAATGTTCCAAATTTTATCTCCAAAATTTTCCCTGTAATCGATAATGAAATTAATTAGCTCAGATAATTCAAATTAGTTAAAATAAGAATTTCTGATCGAATTAAGCTCAATTCAGTAAAATGGGAAAATACTGGACAATTATGCACAATTCCCTAATTAAATCTAGCACAATAAACTAAGTATAGTGAAGAAAATAATGATTCATCAAAATAGACCACACTTAGTCTTTTGCACTCCTGGGCAAAATTAAGACGCAAATCAGGGAATAGTTCATAGGACTTCTAGGAAGGTGACACACACTCAGCACGCAGAAAAGAAAGACTCAAGAGAAAATAAACAGAATTTTCAAAGTTCTCAAGAAATCTAGACAGAGAAAAGAAGTAGAAATTATCCAACACAAATCCAATAAAGCAGATACTTATAGAAATCATCCAAGCAATTCAAAGTATGGCAAAAATAATTAATCAGTTCAAGAGGTGATTTAAAAATAACAAAACCTTACAGATGCACTCACAGTGTTTCTCTCAAGTGTCTAGGGTAAATAATTATATCAGCTCGATGTACTCACGAAAACAAACACAAGTAGACTTGGCAAGCTTCTAATTATCCATACTTAAAACATATGCATGTTCAAATCAAAAGGTCTTTCAGGGTTGTAATGGGGCCAAGGACAGGGGAGGATAAATTTGGATAAGTAGCTATAGCTCAGAAGAAATAGAGGTGCAACGGGGAATAAATCGAAATACAGTCAAATCTCACCCAAACCTCTAATTTAATCCTCTTCTCGACTCCATTATTCACAGGATTATTTTTCAATTTTCTCTTTTTCTCATCATTTTTTTTTTCATCCTGTCTCTTTTCTCTCTTTTTCACACAACAGGATATAAATTATATTTTCACAACATGATGAGGAATCAACTAGCCAATTTATCAGAATCCCCAAGGAGACCACACTTATTCACAAAACACTTCTATAGCTCCAGACTTCCCTAAGGTTTAGGTAATCATTTGTTTTTCACTTAGGATCAGTGTATGAGCTTTAACACAAAGAAATGGATACAGTATAGGCTCAAAGGGTTATCAAAGGATAATAACAGGGTAGGCTTATTTGGCTAAAGAGGCTCAAGAACAAAAATGCCTTTATCACGTCTGAACATGCATATCAATCAAGTATATCAAAAAGAATCAAGCCAAGGCATATGTGCAAGCAATCAAGATACATGTCACACAAGAAGGAACATAAAGTGGCTCAAATCTCACACAGGGTATTTGTCACAATCAAATCAACCTCTTAAACACATAATCATGTTTCCAAGCAGAGAAAAGCAAGGATTTCAAACTATAAGCATTAATCAAGTGAAGGAAAAATCTACAACTTAGACAGACTCCAGAAATCAAGAGAAAAAATGTAAAATTTATTGCACACAAAACATACTAAAAACCACTTAAAACAGAAAAAATTTAACACTCAAAAACAAAAAATTTAACACACAAAATACAAACTTAACAGAAACTAACAGAAAATCAAAAATTTCTCCCAGTAGACCACACTTAAATCACACAATGTCCTCAGTGTGTCACAATCATCAGATGATCAATTTCAGAGCAGTCAAATAATATAGACAAGTGCAACAAAAGTAGAAAAATGGGAAGAAATTTTCAGTAACATCCATCAGTAGATGTTATCATTGACATCCATCAGTAGATGTCTAAATCACCTAGCACCCATCAGTAGATGCTATTAAAATTTTTTTTTATTTTATTTCTATTATTTAATTTTTTTTTTTTTTTTTTTTTTTTGGAAAAGGAGAAGACCGGTACTGTGGCAACAGTTTCGGTGGTAATGACCGGAACTGTTGCTACAGTGGAAAGAAATCTGGCTATAAATGAGGCACTCCTCCGCGTCCAGCGCCATTTCTGATCCCTCACTCTCTCTCTACTCCTCTGCTCTCTCAACTCTCTCTTCTATCTGCTCTCTTCTCTCTCTACTCTCTCGAGCGTCTGGATCTGTGCGGAGCCTCTGCCACCGTGCCATCTGAAGAGTCTGAGATCTGCGAGGAGCTCTGTCTGCGTGCCTTCGGAGCGTCTGAGATCTGTGTCAAGCTTCTGTAAGCCCTACTACTCCGGGTAAGTACTCTGCACCTTGGATCTCTATTTCTTCCTTCTATGCTTTCCATGTTCTGCTTCTCTTTAAAGCTTTTAGATCTTTCATTTTGCTTTTTCCTGCCTTCCTTTTCCTTCTTTATTTTCAGCTTTCTGCTCTTTATTGTGCTTTCTCTATTTTTCTCTCCCTTTCCCTCTTCATTTTTTTTTTATATTTTTGAAACTGAAAAACACTTAAACACATAAAACACAACTGTCTAAAAACTTAAGGGGTATATCGGCTGGAAACCAGACGTTAATCTCCCTTCGATTGAAGGTATTGCAGAGACAATCGGGTAGAACAACGCCACGTACCCCACTTAAAACTAAATAAACACATAAACATAATATACAAGAACAATATGGACAAGAACAACCGGACAACTGGACGTAGATCCGTTTAGGACCCTTTGCAAGGACCGTGAAACAGATCTGAGACCAGACACAAAAACAATCAAAGACAGACAGGACAAAATAAATCTAAAATGAAACAAGAACAAACAATTAAAGAAAATACTGAACTAAGAATCTAATATATTTTTATGCTTTTTTTTTTTATGTTTTGCTTTTCTTTTTTTTTTCTTGTTTTTGTTCTTTTTATATGTATTTATTTTTTATTTATGTATTTGTATATTACGAGAGGAAGGATGAGTGATATGGAATCAGAGAGATATACCAGTCAACGATGGCGTCCTACAGATGATCAGATCACGATGATGACCAAAATCTACAACTATGGGGTCACACACCCAAGCCGAGCGCAAGTCGTCGAGATCGCGTCTCGACTAAGGACCTTCGGCGAAGCCACTGAATACAACGTGCACTGCTGGTTTAACAACCATGGCAATCGGGTCAGGCGCTGGCAAGCGGAGATAGACCCTACTGGCACTCTCTTTTCACAACTGCCGCTGTACATGTACGGTAAGACTCTGATCAAATCTCTATTTTTATTGAAAATTTTCACTTCCTCTTCTATAATTAACACAAGTTATTTCTTTTTTTATTTTTTTATTTTTTTATTTTTTGTTTGAAAGAAAACAACTGGGTGATAATGAGGGCACCGAGGCTGCTGAATTTGTTTCCAGTTCCGATCATTATCGATGACGACAGAAATGAACGAGAAATTCCTCCACCAAAGCCTCCGCTCGTGACTTTTCGAACCAGAGCTCCCTCAACGGAGCTCTCCCTTAGGCCACCACAACCAGCTCGAGAGTTCTTTCATTTTTAGTGTTTTATGTTTTTATTATTTTTATTATTTTTTTTTTTTTTTATGTTTTTGCTGTTGGCCGAGTGTGGCCAGAATATGGGCTGTAATATGAACACTTATATTTTTGTTGTTTTTGTTTTTTATTTGGTTTGTAAAATTAACGATCAGAAATGATCGACCCCCGAACAACTTAAATTTCATATATCAACTGCAATTTTATTTTCAGATCTGTTCAATCCTTTTTCTCCATTACTGTAATTTTTGCATTGATGAATGAAATATTTTCTTAGTCTAAAAAAAATTGCAAACAAAGATCTGTATGAAAACAACTAAGAAATTGTATTTACAGTGAAGGAAAATAAGGAAAAAAAATGAGATCTGAAGTGAAAATTTTTATTGGTAAGAAACTGAGGGTCGAAATAAAATCAAGGACTACGCAAAACAATTTTTGAATTTTTGATTTTTTCGAATTTTTTTTCTTTTTAGTAAAAACACTAAAAATCACGAAGCAAATAAAGCACAGAACACATTTTTTTTTTTTTTTAAAGATAACAATTCGAAAACTAAGAAGAAAAGGGAAAAACAAACTTAAAAGAAAAACAAAAATCAGAATCTCCCCCAAGACCACACTTACACTACACTGTCCTAAACGTGTTCTAAGCATAAGATCATCAGTTAAAACACTGAACAGATAAAGGACAAATGCAATAAAAGTAGGAAAACGGGGAAGAAAGAAAAAGAAAACTCCCCTGGATTATGGTGGCAGTTGCCAAAATTGGACAATCAGGGAGATGTTTTTAGCCTCGGGATCCAGTATGAAAGTGTTGAGGATGAACTGCTTCATCCTCCAGATCTGATCAAGCAATGAAATGTCTTCCATCGCTGGATCTAAGCAGAAAAAATTGTTGATGATTGGGTTCAGCAGGTGCCAATTGATTTTCAAACCGTTTTGTAAGCTTGCACCTTTGTCTTCAATTGTGGGTGTTTGTTGATGCAATACATGTACACCTCCTGCAACATGGTTAGTGCAAAATGGTTCCACAGAAATATCATGCAGAGGTATAACACCCAAATTATCATACTGAGCTTTAGATAAATCCTCATAACATGAATCAATTTCTAAATTGCATGCAATATTAATCATAGACTCAGATTCATGTTCAGTGCATGAAGAATAACCATTCGAATGTGATAGTAAAAAGCGGTTCTCATCATGCACAGAGGAAAAATTAAAATCAGACTCAGCAAGAATATAGTCATTAGCATACCGATCATCATCACAATCAACATAATAATCAAATTGTGGTATGCTTACCTCCTCTTCCTTGAAGATTTCTAGAGTGTGGGAAGGTGAAGGTGGTCTACCTGATTCAGGATTACTGCTTACTTCTGCCGGGTCCCCAAAATTTTCATCAGTCTCCTCAGGTGCAAGAGTGGCCATCTGCCTGATCTGATCACTCAGATTCTGAATTGCCGCTTGAGTTTCCTGCTGGAACTCCATGCTCTCTTGCTTGAACTGCATGTTCCCTTTCTGAAACTGAATGTTCTGCATTGTCATCTGCTCTAGTAACTCCTTTAATGTAGGTTCAGAAGTAGAAGGCTGAGGAGTTATTTGAATAGGAGAATCATACTGCTGACTCTCATATTGTGGAACTGGCTCCCAAAGAGAGCTCTCAGAAATTGGATGATGGAACATATTGTTCTCATCATAAAAATCAGCAGATTTAAAATCAAAGTAATATGCAGAATAAGAATCCTAATCACAGACATTGGCAGAATAAGCATTATTCACAACATTAAAATAGGTAGACATGGAAAAATAAAAAGTAAAAACTAAAAATTACGAATCAAATAAAACAAAACACATTTATACATGCTACAAGCACACACAAGACAGAACATCAATAGTAAAAATTTTTAATTAATTTTTTTTTTTTTTTTTTAATTTTCAAATTTTTTTTTTAATAACAACTAAATACAGAACATAGCACAATTAAACACATATATACACAATATATATTAACACAGCATAAATCTAAAACAAAAACCTGGATCTGAAGTGACAACGCCGCCAAAATTTGTTGAAGGTGTCGTTATCGCCTGCAAAAATATACAAGACAAAACACACAAAACAAACATATTAACAGAACAAAACTTTATACAACAAAAATCTAAAACCAAACCGTCATTAGTTGGTCCCCGGCAACGGCGCCATTTTGGTGAACGGGTCGCACCGCTCACAAAATTTGAGTGCACGAAAATAATGCAGTATAATTACTAGGATTTGACTCCTAGGTCGTCTCTCAAGGACCAATTTTGGTGCCGGTTCAGTCTCAGATTTTTTTACATTTTTGAATCACCTCTTGAGCTGATTGATTATTTAACACACATAAGTATTTTGTGTGTCAAATTTTACATTTTTCTCTTGATTTCTGGATTATGTCTAAGTTGTAGATTTTTCCGTCACTTGATAAATACTTATGGTTTGAAATCCTTGCTTTTCTCTGCTTGGAAGATGATTATAATGTTTAAGAGGTTGTGACAAACACCCTGAGTGAGATATATTAGATTCTTAGTTCAGTATTTTCTTTAATTGTTTGTTCTTGTTTCATTTTAGATTTATTTTGTCCTGTCTGTCTTTGATTGTTTTTGTGTCTGGTCTCAGATCTGTTTCACGGTCCTTGCAAAGGGTCCTAAACGGATCTACGTCCAGTTGTCCGGTTGTTCTTGTCCATATTGTTCTTGTATATTATGTTTATGTGTTTATTTAGTTTTAAGTGGGGTACGTGGCGTTGTTCTACCCGATTGTCTCTGCAATACCTTCAATCGAAGGGAGATTAACGTCTGGTTTCCAGCCGATATACCCCTTAAGTTTTTAGACAGTTGTGTTTTATGTGTTTAAGTGTTTTTCAGTTTCAAAAATATAAAAAAAAAAATGAAGAGGGAAAGGGAGAGAAAAATAGAGAAAGCACAATAAAGAGCAGAAAGCTGAAAATAAAGAAGGAAAAGGAAGGCAGGAAAAAGCAAAATGAAAGATCTAAAAGCTTTAAAGAGAAGCAGAACATGGAAAGCATAGAAGGAAGAAATAGAGATCCAAGGTGCAGAGTACTTACCCGGAGTAGTAGGGCTTACAGAAGCTTGACACAGATCTCAGACGCTCCAAAGGCACGCAGACAGAGCTCCTCGCAGATCTCAGACTCTTCAGATGGCACGGTGGCAGAGGCTCCGCACAGATCCAGACGCTCGAGAGAGTAGAGAGAGAAGAGAGCAGTTGTGAAGAGAGAGTTGCATTTTTTGATGAACGGGTCGCACCGCTCACAAAATTTGAGTGCACGAAAATAATGCAGTATAATTACTAGGATTTGACTCCTAGGTCGTCTCTCAAGGACCAATTTTGGTGCCGGTTCAGTATCAGATTTTAACACGAAGTGGGGGGGGTTTTGTGATTGTTTTTGACACAGAAAAATAAAATAGATTGAAAAAAACAACTGAATTTAAATAAAACAGAATTTAACAACACTGAAGTAAATTTTAAAGATAGTAAAATCAAGAAAGTAAAAGACGGTAAAAACGGAAAACGGTAAAATTTGACATTTTTGAATCACCTCTTGAGCTGATTGATTATTTTACCATGCTTTGAATTGCTTGGATGATTTCTGTAAGTATCTGCTTTCTTTGATTTTGTGTTGGATATTGTCTACATCTTTTCATTATTTAGATTTCTTGAGAACTTTGTAAATTTTGTTTATTTTCTTGTAAGTCTTTGTTTTCTGTATGCTGCATTTGTGTCAATCCTTTAAAAGTCCTTTGAACCATTCCCTGATTTACGTCTTAATTTTGCCCAGGAGTGCAAAAGACTAAGTGTGGTCTATTTTGATGAGTCAATATTTTATTCACTTCACTTAGTTTATTGTGTTAAAATTAGTCAGGGAATTGTGCTTAAACGTCCGGTATTTTTCTGTTTTTGCTAAATGTGCTTAATTTGATCGGAAATTCTTATTTTAATTAATTTGAATTATCTGAGCTTATTATTTTGCATTATTAATTACGGGAAAATTTTGGATAACTTTTTGGGACATTTGAAGGCTAAATGAGAAATGACAATTGAGCCCAATGCATTTCAACCATTTTAGTTTTCGCTGGTTGCTGCGTGAATTTTGTGTCAATTTGTTTGTCCTCGTTTGAGTTCAATTCTTATCCTTTTTCCATGCAATTTTTTTTCATAGTTTCGTCTAGATGTCTATTTTCACATATAGTTTTTCGTTTGTTCAAACTCGTTTTGTGTTGTTCCCAGTATTTTTTTTACTATCCTATGTCAGTCAAGTGATTACTGTTTGAGTGTTATAATATGTTTGCATTGTTTGCTTGCTGTTTAGTACTTATGGTGGTTGGAATTTATCATTGGAAGGTGTTAAGATCTTCCAACACTCTTAAGCAAGGTTGATTGGCACATCCACATAGAAAAGCATTTTAAATCATTTTGGTTGAAAGCTCATGTTAGGAGGAATCCAAAATACAATGTGCTGAATTTTATTAAAGGAAGAAAATAGCATGGCCCACAATTGAGATTGAGATTAAAGAAAGAATGATAATGCTCCAAAATGACCTTCACGTGAAAGGGGAATTAAGAAGCATTAATTGGCTTGTTTCTCACGGCCAGCACATGCATCAACGTGGAAATTAGAATGAAAGTGGAGAAGGGTTTCACGGTCATACTACCATTACTTTTTGGCTTTATAAAATTTGTAGTCATGGAGCAACTTGGAGGGCCCATGTTCACTTTTGCACGTCCAGAGTGAAGAAATGGAGAAAGCTTGTTATAATATTCAATAATAGTACTTGGACAATGGGCCGCCACATCTTGCTTGGCTTGCAACGTGATTTAGCAAAATAGAAGGTCACGGCGGCTGGAATAAAGTGGTAAGGGCTGGAACCGTGACAGGAGAGAGTAGCTTCCAAAAAGGTTCCGTGATGGAGGAATAAGTAGTGATTTATACTGCTGGAAATACACAAGCAAAGAGCAAGAAAAGTCACGGTCCAGCTGGGAGAGATCACAGCCTGCTGCAAGCAAAAAGAAGTGCAGCACTTTGAAGAAGACCTTCACGGTCCAGCAATGTTCTGGGATTTGATTCTTCATTCATTCCATCAAGAGCTGATTTCACGTGAGGCTGGAATGGTGTGCACGGAAATGAAAGCCAGCAGCTTGGTCCAGCACCAACACTTGGTGGGCAGCAGCACAACCTCATCCAGCATGCACAGCAGAAGAAGCTACAACAGTTTGGAGTGGGGCACACGGTTGAAAGGAATTTGCGTGAATGGGGGGAAGCCTAAGCAAAGCCTAAGCAAACGCACACCACATAGAAGACCTCTTTTGTCACGACTAGGAGCAATTTAGTAGAAGAAAGTCAAAGATGCTACGGAGACAAAAATGCAAATTATGGAAGAAAATTAGGAAGGCACACCGAGAAAGGGGGAGGGCTGTCTCTCCATAGAAGGATATAAGTCAGTTGCAGCAGAAGAAATGGGACGGCCTTGGAGGCCTGGAAGAAGCTCACGGCTCTTTCTCTTCCAGTAGCCTTCTCGATTTTCATTTTCACAGTGCACAAATGTTATAGAATTTTATTTCTGAAGGGTGTGGTTCAATAGAGGTTTTTACAGTTTGCTATTTCATTTTCATCTGTACTAAACATTTTATTTCAAGTGTTGAATCTTCGGTGAATTCCATTTTCAATTAAGTGTTTTTATTTTATCTGTTGTATTTTACTGTTTAGTATTTTCTACACCGTTAAATTCTGTTATTGTGTTGTACTGGTCATGGTATTTTCAAGAGTCGTTTTTATGGTTTATTTTTGCTGAAGCTTTTAGTAAATTTTAATTACACTGTTGTTTTGTCTTCCGCATATTTAGTGTTCCGTGTTTTAATTTCCAACACTGCGTAATTTTTCCATTGTCTATTTTTACCGTCTTTTACCGTTCAGTTTTTACCGTCGTTAAAATTTATTTCAACGTTTTTAATTTTGCTTTATTTAATTTCTAGTCCGTTTTAATTTTTTTCGCATTAAACCAAAACCATAAACCCCCCCCACTTCGTGTATAAAATCTGAGACTAAACCGACACAAATTGGTCCTTGAGAGACGACCTAGGAGTCACTTCCTAGTACTGTACTGCATTAATTTCGCAATCAACTTTTGTGAGCGGTGCGACCCGTTTACCAGTGGTTGAGTTGAAGGCTACCATTGTCGCGAGGAAATTGTAGGTGGGGTTCTTGGTGGGTGACAACGGGGTTCTGGTTGCATGACAATGATGTTCTAGGTGCGTGACGACGACTAACATTGTCGCGCAAGGGAGGATATTCAACGAGGCGGCGTAACCAGAGGAGTGTCGCTGCGTGACAAGGTCTTCCACTACCGCTTTAGAGGCTATTGAAGGGGCTACCGTCGAGGTAAGTTGTCGTTTTGATTGATGAACTATAAAACCTAAGAAGAATTTGTTCTGACTTTGTTCAATGTATGCTCTGAATTAGTTTGTGCAATATGATTTGTTATAGAACATGTCATTATTGTTTTGTGCAGTGATGGTGTTGATTATGTTTTGTTTCTTTTCTTTTCATTTGCGTTAGAATAGAAGATGTTTTGTTCGATTGATTTTATCAATTGATATAGTGGATTGTTATATTTTGGGTGGCAATGATGTTATAAGAGTTGTGTTCTGTTATGAAATTTTCTCAGCTGTCTTGTTGAGTTATAACAATGCTCAACCCTATCATATATTTTCCTTTAATGATGAGATTTTAAACTATAAATGGTTGTTACCACTAGATGCATGCTTAGTATTTAATCTTGTTGTAATAAACTATCTATTAACAAGCACACACTCCTCCCTGTAGATAACACTATTTGGCGCATTATGAGAGGTAATCAAAGGTTTGGCAAGTGGTTAAATGAACAAAAACTAGAAAAAAACATTATGGTGTTTTTGGGAGATGAAAGATACAATTTTTCTAAGTGAATTGTATACGGGTTGATGTGAAAGTGATTAGATTAGAAAAGCAACAGTCCAACACTAATACTTTGAGGGGTTAGTTTCGTATTCACCTTTTTTGGTTTTTAGGTTTCGTCAATGGGTCCATAAGAAGCAGAAATTGATTGTGATTTAACTCCAATACATCACATTGAGGTGATAACGTGTTGATTCTCAGATCTGAACTCGTGTGTTTTGTTCAACACATAAATATAAAATACCACAAGCATTAGGAAGGAACATACTAATGACAGGTTTAAGCACTTAATTAATGTGTTCCACCATGAACTTAATTAATTTTTTCCTCAGTTCCAAAACCTTTTGACTAGGAACAAACTTCCCATGATTTGAGCGGCCTTGTACATCATTCCCATACACAAACTCTTTTGAATATTCTCGTACATTTGCATCTGATTGTCAGGTGAGAAAGGGCCTCAACTATATTTTAATACTAATAATCTAGTAATATTTTTAGCTTCCACTAGAGCAACAAATTACATTTTAGATACAACACATGAGAAGCCATCATGTTTACATGTTATAACTACCTAAGGGAGGATGGTGAGGAAGCACAAAATTTTGTCCAATAAATTCCCAAGAAGCATCTATAAGGCCATTAACAAGTATTCAGATTCTGCTCCTTCTCCACTTTGAATTGACAAATTCTGCTCCTTCTCCACTTCCTAAGATGCCACCTTAGTTGGAAAAGGTTTCTAAAACTAGACTGCACCTCAAAGTCTTCAGAACACCACTATTTCACACATAAATTAGCACCAAAGCAGATCAAAAATTGCACCAGAAATGGTCACTGGACAACACCAAAATCTGACTTGAATTGGTCAATTTTAACATGCCAACAAGCTTAAAACTAATAGAAATAGGTGTAGAATAGAAGTAGGCATTCAAATGGATTCTAAAAAAGGTTCTTCAATAGATGAAGAAAGCAAGAAAAACTGAAACATGTTTTGCTCCAAGCAAAATGGAATTTTATACCAAATTCATCAAAACAACACTTAAATTTTTCAACTCCACCAAAAAATTGACCCAAGATTGGTGGTTTTAAAAGTGAATTCGTGCATAAGTGATTCTGACTCTTTGATAATACTTTCAGCAACTTTAATTCATCAATTTAAACTTGTTTGAACTCTAATTGGGTTCAAAACCAAACTGTATAGCATATTCACCCTTTTAGTTCCCAATTTCACTCAAAAATGAGGTTTGAATATGCAAATTGCACATAGATGAATCTAGCTTCAATTTGAATGTTCTAACAAGTTTAAAACAACAATTAGGACTTGTTTAAACTACCAAATAGCACAAAATCACTGTTGCAAAAAAATTGACACCCAATTTAACTTTTTCTTCTTCAAAATGACTACTAAAAATGCACTAGAATGGTTAAAATTTGCAAACTGCACTAAACTAGCCTAAGAAACTTATAAAAAGTTGTCCTAACAAGTTTAGAATGCTAAAACGTAGCTAATTACAAACTCACACTACAAAAACAACCTAAATCTCAAAATTTGGCTACTTAAACCTAAAATTAGACCTAATGTACACTTATTTTAACTAATGTGAACATCCTAACATGTCTAGAGTAGTGAAATGGACCTAGTAAACTATTCAAAAGCAAATAATTCCATATACCACAAATTATAGTATATATCCATGCTTTTATAGATATTTGATTTCCTAAGTTATGTTGATGTCTATATTGTATGTTCATGTATATTGTCTTTCATTTATTAGACTACAACTTGATTAAGTTAAGTAGTCATTTAAAATCCTATGGTACTACACACATTCTCAATGCAATGAGAAGGGTAAAAATACTATAAACACTGAGAACCTACAAAATATTTGGAAGTACTCTAGACAAGTGAACTTCAGTAGTAATAAGTTGTCTCCTCCAACTTTAATACACAGCCCCTTAGTATGTCTAAGGCATTTCAATACTAAGGACTTCTCTTTGCATGCCCTTATTGAATGCCTATGACAATAGTGTTCAAATTGCCTTCCATGTTCGACTTGAGTAGTAATAGGTTTATTACTTATGTCACATGGAGTGTTGCTGTTTTGGCTAAGTTTTTATTTGTTTGGCTTGTCACAGAACATGGCCCATTTTCCCAACCATCGTGGATGGATGTATGACCGTTGTTATAGTGGAAGAAGAGGTTTGAAGGAATCTTCTGTCATCGGAGTTGAAGAGTTTGTGGAGACGGTTCGACGATATTAATATTATGCCCTTGATGGAGGAATTTGATGTCCATGCATCAAGTGCGAATGTACAAGGATTTTGAAAGATGAAGTCGTCAAACTTAATTACACGTTTTGGACATTTCATGGTGAAGAAATTTCTTCGACCTCCACTGCAGCTGAAAAGCGGCTTGCATCAGGTTCGAATACTATTGTACATACATCTGAGATAGATCAATTTGCCTATATGTAAGAGATGGTCAACAACGCTCTTCGTCTCTATGCTGAACAAGAAGCAGACGATAGTCATGATGAAGAGCCTCTAAATGAAACCACTCAGAGGTTTTACAATTTACTTACAGAGGCAAATCTACCTGTATTTGAAGGTTCATCTGAGTCAAAATTGTCAGTGTGCATTAGACTCATGGCTGACAAATCTAATTGGAACGTTCCCATTCATGCAGTGGACTTCTATACAAAATTGATGTTAGATTTGACACCACCAAACAATTTTTTGCCGAAGAATTATTACCAAGTCAAAAAATGTGTTTCAAAGTTGGGATTGGAAGTCAAGAAGATTGATTGTTGTGTTAATGAATTATGTTATTTTATGACAATGACTGTGGCAAAAATGATGCATTGTTGCTTGAATGCAAGTTTTGTGGCTCACCTCGATATCATACGATGCATGGTGGACGGAGGCAAAAAAACCAATTCCCTTAAAGTCCATGTTCTACTTGCCTATAATTCCTAGATTACAAAGAATGTTTACTTCAATGCAAACATCAAAATACATGACATGGCATGATGGTAGCAAAACTGAAGGATTTTTGCGTCATCCTTCTGATGGTGAAGCTTGGAAGCACTTCAATCGTAAACATCCATCCTTTGCTAGTGAACCACGTAACGTCAGACTTGGTTTATGTTCTGATGGGTTTACCCCGTACATTCAGGCGTCTCCATCACCATATTCATGCTGGCCCGTGATAATTACCCCATACAATCTACCACCTGAGATGTGTATGACAAAGCCTTACATGTTTTTATCGTCTATAATATCAGGTCCATCTAATCCTAAATCATTTATTGATGTTTATTTGGAGCCTTTGATTGATGATTTCAAGAAATTATGGAATGGTGTTTGGACAATGATGTTTGGACGTATGACGTTTCAAGGAAGCAAAATTTCCTTATGATGGCAGCCTTGATGTGGACTATTAATGACTTCCCAGCGTATGACATGTTATCTAGTTGGAGCACGCATGGTCGATTAGCTTGTCCACATTGCATGGAACATACAAAGTCATTCCAATTGAGTTATGGTCGGAAAAGTAGTTGGTTTGACTGTCATCGACGATTCTTGCCCATTGATCACCCCTTTAGAAGAAACAAAAAGATATTTCGCAAAGGGCAAGTTGAAACGGATATGCCCCCGTCGAAGTTGACTGGATCACACGTTTGGAGAATAGTGAAAGATTATCCAAAAGTCACTGCATCTGGTCCGAATAGGATAGAAGGGTTTGGAGAATGGCATAATTGGACTAAAAGAAGCATATTCTGAGAACTTTCCTATTGGAAAGACAACTTGCTAAGACACAACCTCGATGTCATGCACACAGAAAAAAGTTTCTTTGACAATGTCTTTAACACAGTTATGAATGTTATAGGTAAGACAAAAGATAATGAGAAAGCAAGAAAATATTTACCTTTGTATTCTGGATGAAAAGACTTAGAGTTAAAGGTGCAAGGTAACGACCGATTATTTAAACCAAAAACAAATTACACCATGTCAAAAGACGAGGCAAGAATAGTGTGTGGATGAATCAACGAGCTTAGAATGCCAGATGGATATGCTTCTAACTTGTCCAGATGTGCCAATGTTCAGAATGGTACTATTCAATGGTTGAAGAGTCATGATTGTCATGTATTCATGGAGACTTTCATCCCTTTTGTGTTCAGTTGTTTGCCAATGCACGTGTTAAATCCACTAATAGAAATCAGTAACTTCTTTAACGATTTTTGTTGCACGACACTAAGCAACAGAATGACGACAAAAAGTCATTCTGGGACGCTTTCAGGTGAACAATCCATTAAACTAATTGTCCCTCTTATTTTATTATGTTCATTAATCAATGTTTGTTTTGTTTAATGTTACAAATGAAGGTGCAGTGGAAACCTGAACATGAAACACAGATACAAAGAAATTTTCACATGAAAGCATCTCATCGGCTGTCAAAGATGTTTTAGGATGCCCGCAATGCAGGAGATCGCCCTTACTGGCTGGGTGAACAAATTTGGAACTTTTTACTGGCTCATTGGAATACAATAGAGTTTCGCAATAAGTGTGCCAAAGCCTAGAGGAACAGAGCATCTGAAAAGGGTGGCACCCTGCATATTGGTGGGTCGATAACCATTCATGAGCATGCCATTCGTATGGTATAATTTCATTACATAACTTTTTCTTTCATGTATAAGTTATGTATTTTCTATTTCATATGTACACTTCTAATTCTAAATTATGTTACAGGCACAAGCTTTGGGACGGGCGGTCCATGTTGATGAGGTCTTTACACAAACTCATGTAAGGAAAGACATTAATCAAGTCGTTGATGAAAGAGCTCGGAAGACTCATGTAAGCAAATAACACTATTACTATTACTAATTTTTCATTTATGTTATTCTATCATTCCCTAACATTACTTTTAATGTTTCAATAGGAAGAATTTTCTACAAGACTTTCACAGGTTAGATCTGAACATGAGTCAGCTCCTACACAGGATGATGGCAGTAATGCAGAAGATGACATCCGTAGGACACAGTGCTGGGTCGACATTGTTGGTGGGAAGAAAAAGGGACGAGTGTACGGTGCAGGACAACTTGCTGCAAACTATACAACATCGAGAGGAGGTACTCTGAAGCACCAACCTTCTTCTTCCACCACTACTGCTGACGAGGTTGTTCTCCGCCTCACGCAAGCACTGGAGCAATGTGCCCAGGAAATCACTGATTTGAGAGTAGAGTTTACAAACTTGAAGGCCCTGGTCATGAGAGTGTTGCCTAATACTTCACAAGATGAATTCAATATCCCTCCGACCCAGCCACGACCCTCCTCGTCACCCGCTATCCCTCAGCAACGCACATCAGTCCAACCCTCATCAGTCCAACCCACACCAGTCCAACCCACACCAGTCCAGCCATCTATAGAGGAGCAGGATGATGAAGATCATTCTGATGATAACTATGTACATTATTAGTTTCATTTTGTTATTAGTTGTTATAGAAACATTTTGATATTACAACATTTGGAGTTTACATCATTTGGATGTTAGATCAATTGGATGATTTGGATGTTAGAACATCATTATGTTACATTGTTTTATGTTTTAAATATAAATAAATGTTCTATGGATTAATGGATGTTTTATGGATTTTGATCAATGATTGCATTATTGAGATGCACATTATGCAGGTCTGTATGTGCTTGAAAACTGTTATGTAGGTCTGTTTGTGTTGTGAACAATTTGGTTTCATAAGAAATACAATTGTGCCTTAGATCTGTCTCCAACTTACTAAAGGCTTCGGTAACTACCCACGTTACGTTATTACCGAAGGCTTATACCTTTCGGTAATTACCGAAGGCTTTTGCCCTTCGAAAATTACCGAAGGCGTTTGCCCTTCGAAAATTACCGAAGGCTTTTGGCCCTCGGTAATTACCAAAGGGCCGAAGCCCTTGGTAAATGTTAGCGACAAGGGATTTACCGAGGGCTCTTTGGCCATCGATAAGTCGTCTCTAATTACCTTTTACCGATGGTTTTGGGCTATTTCCGAGGGCTTCTGGCTTTCGGTAATGCCCTTCTTTTTTGTAGTTTTGTATTTTATGCACTTTCCACCCCTTTCATATCCTAACAACACAAATGTCTTTCTCACATGTTGACCAATAGCTTTATCATATCTTATAATTACAACAACAAATCGAAAATTAAAAGCAATCCGTCAAACTCACTTAATTAATTCATCACGTGTGAAAAAGATATGATTAGTTGTAAAATTATTTGTATAATCTTCCTTGCACATTTCATTGATAAAAGAAAAGAAATATAATATAAAGCTCGAATTTACTTGTGAGTCCATCAAACTGAAAGGATAATCTTCCATCTTACAATATGAGATAACATCACTACCATTGAATACCTCACTTCTTTGATAACGATACTAATAATAATATCTCAAGAAATTATTATAAAAAAGTAGAAAAATTAAAATAATAATAAAAAATAAATAAAAAGTTAAGAGATTACAAAAAAAAATTAAGGATCACCAGATTTCGAAACCTTGTTAAGGTAGTTACCGTATTTCAAAATTTAGTTAACGCCTTAGTCAAATTTTGAAATCCGATAATGGGTTTCGCCAGATGTTGAAATTTGTTGATCACCTTAACTAGATTTTGAAATTCAGTTACTACCATAGTTGGATTCTGAAATTCGGTGATATCCTAAACCGATTTAGAAATCCAGTAACTTCTTAAATTGGATTTCAAAATCTAATAATTTTTCAAATCAGATTTTGAAATTCGATAACTTCTTTAACTAGATTTGATGACTTTTTTCACTTAGTCAATTTCAAGATTTGATGACTTTTTTCATTAAAATTTCGAAATTCATTAATTTTCTATGTGGATTTCAAAATCTAAACCTAATTTCAAATTTTGTAAGTTTCGTAAACAATTCATAATCTGGTACATAGTAAAAATAACTATATCAAACCAAAGAAATATAAAATTAAAAAAAAAACTTATACTTGGATTATTTGAAATGAAGAAAAAGATGAAGGTGAACGAAGCAAAACAAGAGGCTTTGTTTTCTGATGAAAACGGAAGAAAAGAGCACCATCATACACACATACGAGAGCTAAAAAAGAAGATTGATGAAACGTGAAGAGTGAAAACTTGAGGTGCATGAGAGTAAATATACAACATATTAAATGTGATTTGCTATTTTTACTTCAAACTCATATTTGTCCTTTTTGCTTAAAATTGTAAAGTGAAAAATCCTTTGTAAACTAAATCACAATGTGAACATAATATTTACACGTTTAGTGCACATTTTACATTTATATTGCCGTGATATCAATGATACTATATTTCACAATATTCATAGAAGAAAAATGTTATACATATTTTATGATTTTAATTATTCAGTGAGTTTTTCTACACACGAATTGTTACACTCATTAAGAGAAACCATAGAAAGAAAAACATGGACATTGGATGAAAGTCAAATAATGTTCCTAAAATTTAGTGAATAACTTCTAATTTATAAATTACCGTTGAAATTGGTGATATTGATCACCCTATAATAATAATATGCTATAAATAGTCCATCATATATAAAATAGTAAAAATACTGGTACATGCGATAATATATGAATAAAATTGCTATAAGATATTTGATATTTATAAATATTTATTATCCACATAACAGGTATTTTAATATTTTAAAAAAATAATCAAATATAGTATTATATTGGATTTCAATTACTTGTAAAAATTAAATCAAAAATTCAATTTATATTTTATTTAATTAAAATTCAAATTAATTTATATTTTATTAAGTTAAATTTAATTAAAATTAAAATTAAATTATATTTAATTAATTTATATTTATATTATTTTTGTAATTTTATTCTAAAAATTTATAAAAAAATCTTTTTTTTAAATATATGTAAATATTCTTATGTACCAACAGGTTTTAAAATATTCATAAATATTTTTACAATATATATTCAATAAATAATAAAATAAATAATAGGTGAAATTTTTTTATTACAAGTTAGATAACAAATATACATAATATGTGTAAAACTTTTGAACTATAAATTAATATTTCAACGTGACAATTTCCACTTTGAGTACGTCTAACTAATTAGGTCAATCATCTATCTAAATGTGTTTATTTTGTAATAATATTTTATATTTTATGTGACAACTATACTTACTATAATTAAGACAATTGTGCTTTTAAGAATGTGATATGGCGACAAGAAACTATTATGAGTTTGAACACAAGAAGATGCTTTCTCCCACTAATAATATTATATTTTGCAAGTGGGAAGAAAGTACAAATTAGTTAATCGTACACTTATAATGATCACATGCAAAATTCAGTTATATTTCTTCTTCTTGTTAATTATTACACCTTTTATCGTTGTCGGTAATAAAACATTCCACTAATATAACAAATATACTATATTTGGCTTTTAACTATTAATGGAAATGAAGTTGATAATCGTGTTCATAATTTATGATATGCTTATCATAAAAAGTACTAGACATGCTCTATAAAATATACATATACTTTCAATTTGTAATAGAAGATTTTTTTTTATTATTATTATTATTATTTTGTCAACCCTCTTCATAGCTATTAATCTGATTATAAAGATTAAATGGGATTCTGATGTGAAACTCGTGGACCTTCAATACACTGAAAAGAAATATAAAATATAACAAATATCAGGACAACTTTAACTATAAATTAGGTTCCCACGTTTGCTAAGTTATGAATAATTAAGTGAACAAATATTCCTGTCCATTGTTAATTTTGTCAATGACTATATGTATTTATATTTGTAAGTGTCACTGTGATTCTATTAGTGTATATATTCATAAGTATGACGCTATATAGGATCATTTAGAATAAAATCAAATTAAAAGAATAATAAAAAATCGATTCAAAAGTTCAACAACGGATTAAAGCAAACAATTATTTTGGATTGATTTGGATATATGTTTTCAAAATTAAATGGTTCAATTTTATTTCCCGTTTAATACTTTAAAATTCATTTAATTTCAATTGAAATTAATATTTATTATTATTTGATATATCAGAGAATATTAAGATTATAAAAAGGGTTAAGTCCCACAAACTAGTTTGTCCGCTTGCTGAAAAAACATATTAGAAAAATAGTTTCAATTCAAGAGCCATTCCAAGTTGATTCGTCAACCCACCAACTCGACATCATTAAAAACTTAAATGGAACTCACCTACAACCCAGTACACAACAACATTTCACTCAGTTTAAAAATTGGAATATGCGTGCTACACTTCATTATTTTCCTTTCATGTCATATTTGAAATCCTAAATCTCCTTTCAACTCCATGTCCATCATTCTTCCTATCTCAAGAGCAGACGTAACGCAACGGGACTAGTGTAAACTACCACGACAAACAAGTTTGCACCATAAATTCTCTAATTCTCTTCTCATCTCCACGTTCACTATTTTCCTCTCATCTCCTCCAGAACAAACACGAGGACGACTAGTACCACCATAATGAACATGGTCGATACTAATCCTCCCCCAATACAATCTAACATCATTAAAATGATTGGAATGCGTTTGTGACAACACAATTTACTGCATTAAAAGGAATTTGTGTTATTCTCAACCTAACATCTTAGCATAAACATATTTTTCAGTTTGTTTTAATATTAAAGATAAAAGTTTTATGATAGAAAAAGGAAATAAAAACTAGTGAGCCAACTCGCTAGCTTGGTAAACCAAATAGTTGATGTCAACCCTTTTTTAATTGGTAGGCCAACCTGACCCGATCAGATTTTGACGGACCAAAATCAGACCTAACTTAATGGGATTGGATTGGCCATTTTATCATGTCTATATCTAATGTATCTAATTTTATTCTTATATGACAAAGAGTAATATAAAAATAAAATAAAGGAAGAGTTTTTATCATATTGACCTAGGAGAATATATAGTTAAAGTAAAATAAAAAAGTTACTCAAGAAAATAACGTAGGTAGATTAATTTTGATTGGTTATATTTTAAATTTACTGCGCTGTTGTACAAACATGTATATAGCATTTGGAATACTTATGAGAGAAAAATCGTGGTTATCAAGCATTTATATCATAATATATAGATACAACATAAACGCATATGTATTTTGTTCGTAAAGATAGAGACTTCTTATTTATACACTACAAGAAAATTTAATTTTAGTAATTAATTTATTAATCTCTAAAATAATAAAATTAATCGTTAATTTAATTAAGGACTAACTAACTTATTAATCTTTAAAATAGATAAAATTAGTCACTAATTTTTAAATAAATCATTATGAATATGGAGATCTCAATTATAAAATTAGTCAATCATCTGATTAAAGATTAATTTATAATTTAATAATTATAAATAACTAAAATATTAGTAACTAATATTATCAATTTAGATTCGGATTTAAAAACTAACTTAATTACCATGATATAAATATCAATTTAGATATGAGATATATAAAACTAATTTAGTGATCAATTACATAAAAATTAGTTTAGCAATTAATTATATCAAAATTAGTTAAATGACCGCATAATTTATTATAATTATTTTTCAACATAAAAATTATTAAAATGTGTACTTTTTTTTATTACTATATACATAATATTATATACATAAATTTAATTATTAATTATGGTAAAATATATAATAAAATTATTTATCATGATATATCATATTTTATATATATATATATATATATATATGTTTAGTTTAAATGAATTTTAACCAAAATATCGAGTAACGTCTATAGTTTAAATAAATTAAAGTTTAAAATAACAAAATTAAACTTATTTTAAAATTAAAAAATAATAAATAAATAAATAAAAGAAATATATCTATACTATTTTTAGACAATGAATATATTCGAGAGTATATTTACAAATGATTAATTAATCGGTGGTAGAAATGTACAATCAGAACGTGTGGGGTTAGAAAATGTTACTTTGATAAAGAAGTCTTATTTTAAGAGAAAAGGTTTTCCACTTTCATGTAAAAGAAAATGATTTCGTACTTTTTAAATTAACATTGTTCTTATTTCAAACATTTGGCTTTAAAAAGAAAGGTCAGTATAATTCCAAGTTCTTGAATAGGCATGTGAAATGATAATTAAATCTTAAAATAATACCGGAAATGTCGAATACCAAAAAATGTGATGGTGAATGAAATGGTCACAAAACATCTGTGTTATTATTGGATGTAATACTTTTTGGATATCTATATTTCAATACCAAAACATATATAATTCACATATGAAAAATATGCCAAAGATAAAGTTTTCATTTATTTGACAACATTTAAAAGATATATATATATATATATATCATTGAAGCAATTTATTAAATACTTATTATTGATTATTATTAAGACTTAAATCTATTTTAGGTTTTTAAGGAATTATTCCTACTTGTGTAACAAAGATATATTAATTTTTTGTATTTAGTTTACTTAAGATGGAAGAGTTGTGTATTATTAGACAAAAATAATTTATTTTGTATGGTCAAATATGGAACAAGGTAACGAATAAATATTGAATTATTTTATTTTTGGTTGAATTCTAACGTTGTTCAAAGAATTAAAAAATGACATTTTAAAAATAACATTAGTTTAAAAGTAATTTTTTAATATTAAAAAGTTAGAATATAAATAGTTTTGTTTGGAAAGAGTTTTATTATTTTAAAACACAATATTTTTAGAAATTATTTTTCTAAAGTTCTCTAACTTATCTCTAAGAGTTATTTTTTTTTTGTTTGTCTGATTGAAGAACTCATACTTAGATTGATCCCTGGATCAAGCTCTTCAATTTGAATCGATTATTTTCTCTATTTAAGTAAGCTCACTTTCAACCATTTTTTTTTGTCTTTTTTGTTATTTATTGCATATGATCATTCATCCACTTGCATGTGTCATTTTAGTAATCTATATGAATTTCTACTGATCAATTATTCTAACAGTATATCCTTATCGTTCTTGTGATATTTATATGTGTAAATAAAATATCCTACAAGTTGGAAGGAGTTTCGTTAGTTAGGATCTTGCGAGTTGTTGGGTTAGGTAAGGGAAGCTAGTTGTTTTGTGTGCATAAATTTGATAATTATGATGTTTTGCATGTTAATGAATTTGATTGTTGAGTATGAGTGAATTGGTTTGAATGGTTTGGAAGTTTGTTTCGTGCCTGATTATTTTTGCTTGGTTTTGTGTAATTGAGAAAGTTTACAATTTGAGTAATAAGACAAATTGGTATGAGTTTCCATGTTTAAAACTGTTTTGAACCAATGCATTGAGAAAAGAATATCAATTTGATCGATTAAATAGATCCAAGTTTCTTAAAAAACACAATGATATTGTTGATATTTGGTATACCATTGAGAGGCAACAAATTAGTGCTGAGAGGTGACAGACTGATGCTGAGCGCCAACCTCATTGTGTATGTCTGGGAACATATTAGCTTCAGACTGTTGAGCACTAGTTTGTACCACTGAGCATTGTATTTTGTGAATGTTTTGGTACTGAGTGGCAACAAGGCACCACTAAGCACCACTTTTATACTACAAGCCTGGAGCTTTTTAGGTCTAGTACGCTGAGCAACAAAAAGTTTCACTCAGTCTAACTTTTTGCGAGAAGAATGGCATTGAGCGTCGGTATTGTCGTTGAGCACTATTCTTGCAAAAGTTTTGGCTTTGAGCACTACATTTGAGCATCAATTTGTATGTTGGATTGTTTTTTTCTTTGGCTGTTTGAGATAGATTTATAATAGAGTTTATGTGTAGTGATGGTGTTGAAGAAATTTTAAGGAGAAATTCCTTGTGGTGATGACATTAGTGTATGAATTGACATATGGGAGGTTAGTAAGAAAGTATTCTAAACTCTAATAATTATTCTGAACTCTAATAATTATTCACACTCAAATATAATGAATTACTTATGTGGTTGTCCTAGCCATTTGATCATTTTGTGTTAGGTACGAATGAGACTAACCTTGTGAGTAGTAGAATGATAACTCTTTTGTCTATGACTCTGCAAAACATAAATATTATTACAAGTGCATGCCTACAATAAATTCCTATGTTAAAGACATGTATTTGGATAATTAAGCTTAGTATTAACTATTTGTGTATATATGATTTATTGTATTTAATGCATGCTTAGGTTATATTTGATATGATTTACATGTTTTAAAATAATTCTTTGTACACACTAACTTATCTATAGTTTCTTGTGTTTTGTTTATTTCTTTTGCGATGATCATTTCATAATGTGAACATCTAAAGAGTTTCGCCTTTAATGGAAGGAGATAATGATAATCTTTTTTAGTTTCTAGTAGTTATCTGTATATGAGTTTTTAGAAATTCTAAATTATTCTTAATTATTTTATATACACTTTTTTACAATTATTTATTTTTTTGAGATAATTGTTAATATATATATATATATATATATATATATATATATATATATTTGTTGAGACAATCTCTTTTTTATTTTATTAATTGTAAGTTACTAAGATGTTATAATTCACATGTTTAACATTTAATTCACATATTTAACATTTGTATGACTAATTACTTTTTATAAAAACTATAAAACTACTTTTTATTTAATATTTAGTTAAAGTGTTTAAAGTAGACTTCAGGTTAAGTGATGGTTCTATTAGAAGATAATTTATTGAAAAGAGAAAACAATCAATTTAAGAGTTTTCGTCTTTATACAATGTATAATATAAATTGATATACAAATAAACTACACATATAAATTATTTAAATATTATTTAATAACTTCTAGTCTTTAAAAAGATTAAAAAATTATTAATCTACATAACGTTCTAGTCTTTTTTATGACATGTATAATCATTAATAAGCTTAATGTGTGAATTGATGTTAACTATTATATATTTAATTGAATAATTATTTCTTCTTATATTTATTTTTTACGATTGTGTATTGATACGCCAATAGATCAATCTATAAGAGCAAATATGGGTCTTTAAAATAGTAAATAGGCATTTTTTTTATGTTATGATTTTTCTTTAGAAGTTTATCTTTGGACTATATAATATAATCATATACTAAATATTTAACTGAAACAATAATATGTGATTTAGAGTGTAGAGTTTAAATGCAAACTCAATAAATTGTAATAAAATTTGTGTTATCTTATCAATAATTTATCTTTTAATTTTCAATATTTATTTTATTAATTTTTTAATTTATGAACATATTGAATATAAAATTTCAATTTAATATATTTAAATAAATAAATAGACTAATCTATCAAATTTAATAGAATTTTTTATAAATTCAAATTAACCTTTTTATTAAATACTCAAACCAGTAAATAATATTTTTATTTAATAACATAAACAGACGAATTTAAATTTATTGAAATTAATATATTGAATAATTGTGGACTGCATTTATCAAATTATTAAATATATTTTATTTAATTACGTAATAGATTGAATAAACACATCTTATTCATATATATATATATATATATGAACAAAATATTTAATAAATACAATTTTGATAGAATATAATGTGACGTCCAAAATATACGACATGCATATATAATAAAGAAGTCATCATGCATAATATAGGAAAGCACTTGAGAGTAAATAGGATTACAGTCATCCTCAAAGTAACTTCAGAATTTAAACTTAAACTCCAGATAATATCTAAAATATAATTTGGAGGGGAAATAGTATTCAGAATACATAATCAATTAATAACGTCCCAGGAGATTAAATGGCAGCATCGTCCTCAACTTCCAAAGCCGTCTCCAATGGAACCTCATCGCCATCTGCTCCCATTCAAGTGGATGATCATCGCAAGAAGAAACATACATACAACAAGCACACAAACAAGCAAGGGTGAGCAGATAGAAAATCATGTTATTCAATCACGCGAGACATGCAAAAGCCACTCAAACATGGTACATTACTATCACAAGACTCATTGACTTATAGACCGACTTGTCCGGACCAGAATGATTGTCGAGCTATGGCAGGTTATGCACTTGTGGTGGCCTCTACTGCTTTGCAAAGTCGTTGCCAATGGGTTCCACCCTACCACACTCACGAGATTAATCCATTCCGTACCCTGGAGCATACTGGAAGCCTTCAAGACTAGGACCTCCTGCTACTCCTCACCACATGGATCAATCATCTCTACTTGAGAATGAAAGACCATTGGAACGTCAAGAAAACCCGTAAGACTGAGCTACCATGCAATCATTCTACACTAAGGATCTCACCAAGAGATCCTACACAGATGGAACTTGATTTACAACTTGGATCATACTTTCATCACTTTGTAATCATATACTTTCTGCCACAATCAACATATATACAATCTCAACAATATACATTACTCATCACTCACAAATTATAAAAATAACATCTCCAAAATTGAATCTAAGTTAATCAATACCAAGAACCAAACAACTCCAACTAATCCATAACAGCTCATAAAATGCATCAATTTATACATACCTACAAGTAATATAATTATTGATTAACACTCATGTTTCAATATAAGAAATAACTATCTTACTTTATTATATATATATATATATATATGTATATATATATATATGTATGTATATATATATATGTATATATATATATATATATGTATATATATATATATATGTATCCTTACTTTGAATTTCAAACACACAGTGACTGATTTTCTAAAATTATAATTGACTAGAAATTAACACATGATAACTTTATGCATCTACAATCAACTTGTTTTATTTTATTTTCACCCTAGTAGAGATCTTTCTTTACCCCAATTGGTCACCGGAGAGGATCCAGATGTCTGAACGCATCAAACTCACCTTCGACGCCAGCATATATGACTAGTCACAACTGACTGAACCAGAGCTGCTCTATGATCAGGATGTGCCAACTCAGGTTTTTAAGGTTCTTCTATCCTACCAACAAAGAAAGACTCTCAATAATTAACAATTAATTTATTTAAATTATTTACCATGTTCTCTTATGCTCTAAATCTGAAATGCCTAATTTTAATATTTTCACTTTCTCTCACAGCAACCTCAAACAGTACTTGTACATCTATTTAATACTCATATACATGCTATTACAGAACCCTTACTCCCGACCTTCCAACAAGATCAATTTCAGCCAACAAACTCATTCAAAACAAATTAAATTCATCACATCGCAACATGCACAATTTCACAGTTTCAATTATAACACCCAATACAATAAAAGTCATAAAACAGTTTCACAAGAGCACACCAGTTCAACATTCATATGCATATATTTTTATAAAATAAATTCATACAAAAATAATTAGCTCCCTTTACCTTGAAGTTGAGCAGTATAGTCAACTAGAGTGTCCTAACCGTGCCTTCACAGAGAAACCCCAAACAGTGTCCTACAACCACCTAAATGGTGATGGAAACAACTCTTAGAGCTAGAATAGACAGAGAATCAAAAGGAGCACCATGCAATCAGTAAAGTTGCATGCTCTAAGTTCAAGAAAAAGTGGAGAAACTGACTTACCCGTCCAAATAGAAATCTAATCGGATAGAAGGAAAGCTCTCAACTCTGGGAGCTAAAGAACACCACCTATTTGAAATTTCAATGGTTCAAATGAGTGCAAGGGTAGAGAGAAGGCAGAGCAAGAAGGAGAAAAATAGAGATGAGTTTAGAGAGAGAAAATGGAAACTGGAAAATGAACTCAGAGCTGGAAAAATGAGACCTCTTCTGAGGTCCTAGTGCCCTTAGCTTCTTGGGCCAGGCTGTAGGACCCAATAACCTTACATTTTACATAATTTTTTATTTGAATATTTATTTTGTATCCTAAATTTTTATAATAAAACTTACGATATAAATATAGTTTAAACGATGAATAATTAGTTTGTATTTTAAAAAAATAAATTATATTTAAATACAAAAGTCAATGCAATTGAAAAAAATAGAACACGTATTATATAAATATACTACCATAAGGTATTAAATATTCTATTTATTCAAATTATATATATATATATATATATATATATAGAGTTATTAAATTTTATAATATTTACTTTATATTCAATAACAAACTCTTATTATTATTGTTAGAAAAAAAATATACGTGTTGAATATATAAATGTTTTTTATAATGTCATTCAACTATAAATTGTTATGCACGATTATTAATCTTAATAATAAATACTTCATGTATGAGAAACGTTAACAATATATATTGAATGAATTGATTTGAAACAAATGCTATATATAAAGAAGTGAAAATATTACATATGAAAGATGTAATAATAAGAGTAATTGTTGATATAAAGAATTACTGTGATATTTTTGAAAAGGAGGTGGAGGAGTTGGCGGGCGTAAAAAAGATGGAAAGTGTTTGATTATTATATGAATATGATATGATATGATATTAGCGTGTTCCGGTTTGGTGTGTTTGACTATTGGATAGTGGATGCACCAACCACAACGACAGTGCCATCTCAGAAACCGACGAAGATGTTTTTTCATCTTAATTTAAACAGCAGACTAATGAAACATGAAAGCACAAAAATAAGTTTTCAATGAATGATTAAGTATTATCATTATTATTTTCTCATGGTGACAGAATGATCTAGCTAATAAGTTCCCCACGGCCTTTTTCTTTTTGACTTCGGATTTTCGTTCATTGTTGAAGAAGGCCTCTCACTTCACTTTTCAGATTTCAAGGTTCGCTCTTGCAAGTTTTGACATTTCAATCACCCCACCCCACCTTCCAAAGTCAGATTTTCTCTCTCTCTGTCATTTCTGAATTTTTGGATAAGGATTTCATTGCAATAATTGACTGCTGTGGTGTATGATTCTCTTACGGCCAAAAACTTCAATGTTATAACTTTGGGTTTTAATTATCTGGGAAAGTTAAGTCTGACAAGTTTGGCAACTTTGAACTTCCTACCATTTTCCAACCAGAGAAATCAGCCCGAGCTATTGTATGATGCTTCTTTTATTTTTCTACTTTTACGTTTCATTGATGTTTCTTGAGAAAATGACATACATGACCGGGTTTCTACTTTCAGTATTTTTGAAGTTCTAACTTTTTCCTGTTTTATGAGATTTTAGATCAATAAAGTATTCATTTTGTTTTCTGAATGTGTGTTGTGAATGAATCTTATTCCTTGCAATGCTCCAATTTCAATACCCCCTTTATTCATCATCCCTTCCATTTGGTTGCTTTTCAGGATATACTGTGATGCCGGCTCTGAGAATTCATGGATATGCCTTGGCTCTTTCGTTTTGTCTTATCACCTTCATAGCAGCATCACGACGAACAGACCCTTCAGAAGGTGAATATGCTTTACACCTTCAAAGTTTTTCAATATTTCTTTTTCACTTTGTTCTTTCTGGCCTGTGATTTTAGACACTATACAAGAGAGCTCAAGTAGAAATTTTAGTCCAAGTTGGAAAATAGGGAGGGATATGTTACCCCTTTTTTCCCCTTCTGATAGAAATGAATATCTTATTTTTATAATGATTAAGTTAGAGAGAAAGTGTTCTGAGACTATACAATTTCACTTTCCTTTATCTGATACTTGTAATTTGCTTTTGTATTCAAAAGTTTTAACCTTGGTGATTAACCTGTATGTTTTCCTATTTGTAGTTAATGCGCTGATAGACATCAAGAAAAGTTTGATTGATCCTAAGAACAATCTTAAAAACTGGAATAAAGGAGACCCATGTGCAAGAAACTGGACTGGGGTATGGTGTTTTGATATGACGGGGGATGATGGGTATTTCCATATTCGTGAGATGTATGGACCTTTTCTCTTTCTATTTTCTTTTTGTTCTTAATTTCAATGTTATAATTTAGATACAGTAAAGGGTTATTTATTTACATATAGCACAGAGTTTACATTCGAGTGGTTGCTAAATTTTGATTGTTTTGTGTTATCTAATTTTACTGAAGCTACTTAATGACAATGAATCTCTCGGGAAGTCTATCATCTCAGCTTGGTCAGCTATCCCATCTTGAGATAATGTAAGTTGCGTCATTTTCTTGGATCTCTAGAAACAAATTATGTATCAGAAGAAACAGTGATAATATTTATGGCATGCTAATATTTTCATTGTTTTATGCTTGAAGGGATTTCATGTGGAACAATCTGACAGGCACGATACCAAAGGAGATTGGAAACATTAAAACATTGAAACTCTTGTAAGAACTTTAACATAGAAGATGAAATATTAGTATTGATCCTCATCAAGTTTTTATTTCAAGGTGATCTTGTCTGTCCTGCTTGATATGGTGTATTTCTTTCAAGGGGTGGATCTTGATTGGCCATGCATGTATTGGGAGTTAAAATTTGGACTTTGCTTAGTTTTATTTGTTATGAATAAACATATTTTAACTTTGAAGTTCAGTTCATGAGTCTAATTGGCTGAAATATACAGTACAAGGAACATACTAATGCTGTAATTAATGAAAGTTTATGATGCAACCATACAAACAGAGCAAATACTGTTTCCAACATATGTATGGTTTTTCTTTTCTGCTATAACAGGAAGAGTTATTCTGATGTATTTTCTATGCAGGCTCTTGAATGGCAATATGTTATCTGGGAGTTTACCAGACGAGCTTGGCAACCTTCCAAATTTAAATAGATTCCAAGTAGACGAAAACCAATTGTCTGGTTCTATACCAGATTCACTTGCCAACATGACTAGTGTTAAACACCTGTGAGTGGAGCTCTTAGCTAAACAACTATCAACTCAACTTGGAGGTTGATTTCTTACATGTAATTTATCCTTCTCATTTCATATATTTTCAGTCACCTGAACAACAACTCTTTTAGTGGTCAACTTCCATCTACACTTTCAAAGTTATCAAATCTGATGCATTTGTGAGTATTGAAGTCATTCTTTTTTACGTTTACAGTGTTTCAAATCCTCTGTTGCATCTTGGGGTGCATCTCCGGATTGACCCTTTTTACAAGTTTGCACTTAGTTTTTTTGTTTTGGTTGAAATGACTTTATAGGCTTGTGGACAACAATAACTTATCTGGAAATCTTCCACCAGAATACTCCATGTTAAATGGATTGGCAATACTGTATGTTCTCCTTCCCAACTTTTAGATTTGTTTCAATTATCAGCTTCATATTATACATTTATATATTACTGCAATTGACAGGCTGTGCTTAAATTGTGGTAGAGGATAGTGAAACGATAAAATCATGCTCTGCTATGATAAGCTAGATTTCTCATGATATTTAAACAAATGGCTCATGAACATATAGGTATACATGTTTACTAGAAAGGTTATAATAAGATTATGACTGTAGAGTTCTGGATGATCCATGGAGGATTAAATGAAAAAACAAAAAATGTATAACATTGTGTCTTTTCTTCTGAAAATGTTTAGGCTGATTTAAGAGTTTAGGAGAAAGGATTTTCCTTATTGTTGCCACAAGTTCATGACACTTGCATAACTTCATGAGTACTTCACCTTGGCCAGAAAAAAGGGTTTAAGATGCAGTTTCTGATTTCATATTTACTTGTTTCCATTGCAGCCAGCTTGATAACAACAACTTTAGCGGGAATGGAATTCCTTCTACCTATGCAAACTTAACCAGGCTAGTGAAATTGTAAGTATTTTTAGCATTAGCTACTTGTCCTTTTATTTTATTTTGTTCACTTAATGTAGGATGTTACACATATTAAATGACTGATTATTTTAGCTAATATTTCCCCTTTGATTTAACAGAAGTCTAAGAAACTGCAGTCTGCGAGGAGCTATTCCTGATTTCAGTTCAATACCCAAGCTTACCTATTTGTATGTTTGATGATACCTATTGCTTTATATTGTGCCGAATGGTTGTGAAATCATATCCTATTTTTTTGCTACCAACTCATTTGTGACTGGTTTATTTTTTCTAGAGATCTTAGCTGGAATCAATTCACTGGACCCTTACCATCAAATAAGCTGGCAGACAATATGACAACTATGTATGCAAATAGCCCAACTTTTCTATGTATTTTCTATTTATAATGCTCTTGGTTTCCTTATCTATTTCACACTATTTTTTTAACTTAATGCAAGGCATAATAATATTGAGAAATGTGCTTATTTTCACTCAATTGCAGTGATCTGTCCAATAATCTTCTGAACGGATCTATTCCTCGAAGCTCCTCCTATCCTCATCTTCAAAAATTGTGAGAATATCAACCTTTTTTTCACATAATATTTATCCAATTGTTACATAACAACATATTGAAGTCTTGTATAATCTAGACACTTTTATACAAGTTCAACTCTTTGCACATTGGGTTGAATCTTTTGTTTCATTGCCAAACACAGGTCACTTGCGAATAATTTACTGTCGGGTTCCATCCCTGCTAGCATATGGCAGAATATGTCCTTCAGTGTGAAAGATAAACTTATGATGTAACTTCTTTATCTAAATTATTTCTTCATTCTCAAGGAATGTCGACTTTTTGCATTAAACTAGTATATTGATTGCCTTCTTTTCGGTGTCAACTTATGTTTGTCTTATTCTTGCAGTGATCTCCATAACAACTCATTTGAAGATGTTTCGGGAAATCTGAACCCCCCGACAAATGTTACCTTGAGGTATTCTTATTACATGTGTTTCGTTACATGGAATGTAAACACATTATCTGATTTACTCTTTCTCTATGGCTCTGGTTCATATCATGTTCGTGATATTATATACATATATTTCTGCTTAATTTTTATTCTATGATTCATTTTTACTATGAAAAACAATGTCAAAGCTATGATTTGCATTTGTTGTGGCATACATTTCTTATTATTTCTTCCTCTTTTCCTTGAAGGCTTTCTGGTAATCCTATATGCAAGAACTCCAACGCACAAAGTGCTAGTAAATATTGTGGACCTGAAGAAGATAAGGCAGTTCAAGACTTAACAAGCTCTACCGATTGTCATGTTCAATCTTGTCCATTTGATGACTTTTATGAATACGCTCCTAATTCCCCAGTTCCTTGCTATTGTGCTGCACCTCTGAGAATTGGATACAGGCTGAAAAGTCCAAGTTTTTCTTACTTTGCTCCCTATAGATCTAGTTTTGAACACTACATAACTGACTCCCTAAAACTACACCTCTACCAACTATCAGTAGATTCTGTAGCTTGGGAAGAGGGACCTCGTCTTAGAATGTATTTGAAACTCTTCCCTTCCTATAATGATTCCCGTTCTAATGTGTTCAATGTAAGTGAGGTTCGTCGGATTAGCCGCCTATTCTCATCATGGCGATTTCCTCGCACTGATTTTTTTGGACCATATGAACTCCTGAACTTCACTCTTCTTGGACCTTATGAAAATTGTAAGTTTCTTAAACTCAACATGTTATAACTTTTTGTTATGTAATAGAATGAATAATAAATTCGTGCTCACTTAACCATATTATTATCATTGCATCTCACCAAATGGGTGTACTGTTTAGCACAACAGTTCTACAAGAAATACTATTTTCTGCTGGTAGAACTGATTGGCAATATGATATGCAGACTGCAAAGAGATTATACAGTCTTACTATATATATTACTCTCATATTCATATTAGTTTAAATTTTCTATTCTTTTATATACCTTTCTTTAACTGAGATATTAATCCTTTCATTAGAAAAAGAAAAAATAAAAGGTAAGTATCTTGATCCTAGAAAAATAGGAGTAAACGGGGAAATAGTTTTCCTTTGTTTCTGTCTAGCATTAGCATTTATGCTGATGAATTAGATAGGGTACATCTCATAACTGATGTTAATTTTTGGCAACTCAAATTTGGTTAATAAATTTACGCTCTCTGCTGAGTTTCTCTAATTTAACTTTCATTTTATTGTTATAGTAATTATTGATTCGGAGAAGGGAAAAGTTAATGTTGGCATAAAAGTTGCTGTTGTAATAGCAGCTGCTGCCTGTGCTCTAGCAATATCTGCAATAATCATTCTCCTGATTACTAGAAGAAAGATGAAATACCAGAAGAAGATTTCCAGGAAATGTATGTGCAAGTATTCTAAAGCTTTCTGCGGATTGTCTCAGTTTGGATTATTTTTTTAAGCAAGAGGTTTAATATGTTTATTTCTTTTGCAGCTACTACTAATATATCCCTCAAAATAGATGGCATGAAAGCATTTACTTACAAAGAACTGGCTCTTGCTACTAACAAATTCAATATCTCAACTAAAGTCGGTCAAGGAGGTTATGGGAATGTCTATAAAGGCATTTTATCTGATGAAAATTTTGTGGCGGTTAAGAGAGCAGAAGAAGGTTCCTTACAAGGACAAAGGGAGTTCTTGACAGAGATTGAGCTTCTGTCAAGGTTACACCATCGAAATCTTGTCTCACTGATTGGATACTGTAATGAAGAAGGGGAACAGGTATCTAGCATATAGTGAATGAGAAAATAATTTGTTCTGCATGAATCTGAATAACGATTAAACAATAATGGTATTAGATAAAGATTGATCTAATTGTTAATTAGATATCTTAGTCTGTGAGCTAAGATGGACTTAGCGCTAATAAGGAGCAAACCGATTGAATGCTAGCAGATTTCTGTGTTGAATACTAGATATTTACGTTATGCCAATTTGAACCGAAGTTCTTTTCTTGATTTTGTACATTTTCTTTAATTTGGAACCCCAATATAATCTGAGTACGATATTCTTGCTGTATTAGCTTTGCACTTGACATTGACTTCAATAGTATTCTCATATATGTATATATATTCTTTCTGTTGATTCAGATGCTGGTTTATGAATTCATGCCCAATGGCACCCTAAGGGACTGGATTTCTGGTATGAAATTGTGCACAATAACTGTTTTCCCCCGACATGTTTTCTGCTTTCCAGTTTGGGCTCCAGTTATAAAAATATTTTATATGGTCATGCAATTTAGAATATCTCTTGGTAAATGTTTAGGATTTGTATAGCAACGTTAATAGCTTTTTGTGAGACTATTTTATAGTTGATACGCTTCTGTTGAATTATTGAGGAAAAACCCTTTTCAATAAGTTAAAAATTCATTTTCCATGAATACACTGCAAAAGTTTCATCTTTTACTTCTAATTGAGGAGGCTGTGGTCTTAAACAAAAGAAATCATGATCACAATGGAAGTAACTAATATAATTCATCGTCACTGTTTTGTCATTTCATCCTTGTAAGTAGAGAACAAATTAGAAGTTAAAAAGAAAGAAAATTTCAAGAAAGAAAGGAAAAGCAATGTTAATGCAGTGATTTAATATGAGATTGTTGATGTTCTCAATGATGTAATAAAGATATGTTATAAGTTAATAGATACTGTGGTGTGGCAGGAAGAAGTAGAAAAACGAAGGGGTGCCTAAATTTTAGTACGAGGTTGAGAATTGCAATGGGAGCAGCCAAAGGCATACTGTATCTTCATACAGAGGCTAACCCTCCTATATTCCACAGAGATATTAAAGCCAGTAACATTCTTCTGGACTCCAAGTTTACAGCTAAAGTGGCCGATTTTGGACTCTCACGGCTTGTACCAGACTTAGATGAAGAGGGAACTGCTCCTAAATATGTGTCAACAGTTGTGAGAGGAACTCCAGTAAGTCTGTTAGAATTAAGGAATAATTCCAGATATATAAGACCTGAAGTTATATTGTGAAGTTTCTGATTACATGGATTATTCAACCGATACCTTTCATTCAAATTTGGCAAAATAATTCTGAAAGTTCTCAGGCTTGCAATATCTTACCCTTGTAATATTCCTCACACCCTAATTGTTGTAAGCTTTTTTGTGGGCCTCTTCATAGTGCTTAAACCTCACTTACCTTTTCCTGATTAGCTTAAGCGTCTTCCACCTTGTGCCACTGTCATTTTCCTTTTTAGTTTTTTGGTAAGTATAGTATATTTAGATGTAGTTTCTTATACTTTCGGCATTGTTCTCCTATTAGAATTGGAGTTTCTCCTCGGTAATTTGGATAATGAAAGTTTGCAATAAAGATCTATTTGAATTACTGAGATGACACAACAATTCTAATAATTAAATAGCACCAAGGGAGCTACATCTAAGTTTTGTTTTCATATCAGCATCATGTGCTTTATATTATCCATTAAAAAAGTATTAAATCACTTTCACATTATTCATAATAAATGGTTTTCTTCAATAAAAGATTTATATTTCTATTTTCTTAACCGTGTCCTTAAGCATTTATTAGTCTTCATTCTTATGTACTGTAATGTAGTTTAAATTTGTTGTTATCATTTGATATTTTGTTGATGGTTGATTTTTGTACATTTTTTCTGTAATACTGGAAGGCACTACAGTCAGAATGTAATGATTACTTTGTAATTTTGCTGCAGGGTTACCTGGACCCAGAATATTTGTTGACTCATAAGCTGACAGACAAATGTGATGTCTATAGCCTGGGAATTGTGTATCTAGAGCTTTTAACAGGCATGCAACCAATTTCTCATGGAAAAAACATTGTTCGTGAGGTACCTTTCTTTTTCATCAGTCCACTACTTTTCTGACTCTATCTGATCATTAAATCATCAAAAACATTGAATAGTAAACTAATCATAAGAATTTTATTCTATTGCCTGCACATTTGAATTCTCCTATATCTGATTTATTCACAAGCCATACACACAGAAATACTAAATATATCAATTTATCAAACAAGTTATCAATAATGGTGCACAATTTTATGTCAGGTTAACATGGCTCATCAATCTGGCACAGTATCTTCCATCATAGACAGCAGAATTGGGTTGTATACATCTGAATGCTTGGAAAAATTATTAACTTTGGCCCTCAGTTGTTGCCAAGACAATCCAGAGGAGAGACCATCAATGATAGATGTGGTGAGGACACTGGAAGATATCACTGCAATGTTGCCTGAAGCTGAAACTGTTTACTCAGATGTTAGCTTAGACAGTTCTGGCAACATAGCACCACCCTCATCATCAGCATCAACATCAGCATCCCATGTAGCAAGGGAGGAGCAACACATGTCCTCATATGTGTCTGGAAGCAATCTTATCAGTGATGTCATTCCCACCATTGTTCCTCGTTGATGCTGTACTGTGCCATCCTCCTTCATATATTCTGAAAAATGTAATTATAATATATTTTGCACCAAGATTTTGATAGATGATAAAGGTAGGAAGTTACTAGGGACATAGCTAGTATCTGCACTTCCCATTTGGGACCTTGTAAATTTTATACTTGTAACTGTAACCGAATACTATGCAATTGGTGGTGAAAAGAAAAAGAGAATGATACAACTACTACAGTTTTTTTATTTTTTTTTAAATGTGCATTTTTCAATAGACTTTATTTATTTATTTTTAAATTTGAACTCTTGATCAACCTGTCACCAACTCTCAAGTTTCAATGGACTTCTTGGCTCATTCTTTATAATACTTGGCAACACTTCACTCGACTTCTTGTTCTTTAGAACCCTTCAACAGTCAATATTTGCAATTGATTAACATCCCAACATCTGAGAAACTCACATTCAAAACCTAGTTATTAAAGGGGAGAACCAAACACTAATACTTTAAATGAAACTTAAGTAATTATACTACTCCGATTTATAACTTATATTAACTCACCCATGTACTCTGTGTTGCTTGTTATAAGGTTGTTAATTTCTGTATGTTTCTCTGATAAGCTGAAGTATATACCCTTTTGTTTTTCACCTTTCTCTGATAGAAATATATTTGCACAATTTTGTTGATTGTCTTCTTTTCTTCTTTCTCTCTGCTCTTTTGTCTCTTTCTCCACCATTGAAGAAAGTCTGATATGGTATCAGGAAATTTTATCTGCAACTTCTTCTCCATTGCTGCTACTACCGGCTAATGGGATGCTTCTCCATTTTTTATTGATCCACAAGATCCTCCTTTCGTCCATCGTGCTTGTTGATAGGGGAGCATAATCTCTACATATATTGGTTTTTATGATGAATAGTTTTAAATGATTGAAAATGGTTTTAATCATTCTTGCACAACAAAATGACATAACAAATGTTTAGATCATTAACATGTTAGTGTTAGATGTATTAATCCATTAATGATTAGGGAAATAAGCCCAAAACAGATTGAAAATCTAGTTTCTGGTAATAATAGTCGATTACATAAGTGGTATAATCCATTAGATTAAGTCAGAATACTTAGAAAGCTAAACAGGAGCAAAACATTCTATTATAATCAATTACATAAGTTACATAATCGATTAAAACAAAGAGAAAGACATAATCTGCTATACAGATAAGATAATCTGTTAAGAAAGGCAAATGGATGACTAAATAGGCTAAGTGGCAAAATAATCGATTATATAAATTCCATAATCGATTAAAATAGAAAGAAAGGTCTAATCCATTATACAAATAACCTAATCTGTTAGGTTAGTTAAAAGAGGTAGTTATAGGCATAAATGTTGAAATAATTGATTATACACGTGTTATAATATGTTAAAACAGAAAGAAAAGTATAATAGATTATGCTAATAACGTCGATTTGTGTCAAGATTTGGTTTTTCTATATAAACCAGATTGGAGACCTGTTTCATTAACGATTTTAATTGACATATACTGACTTTATTTATGAGTTTTTAGTATACGGTCTCTCAAGAACTGTTCTTGGAGAAATTCAAGCTTCATTGGGTGATCAAGCATCAAGATTTCATTCAAGATCAAGTGGAGTTCACATGTACTGATATATTTGCACTATAGGAATGTGTTTTAATCAGTTTATCTTTGATTCTACATTGTGTAGCACACCAGGTTGTTGGGAGAAGACTGTATGTAGGCTTGTGAGAAGCTAAACCAGTATAAATCTTTGTGTTCTTTGATCTTTCTTTGATATTTCTTTACTTAGTTGATTCATTTAATCTTTGGTTATTGATTTCAAGAATTCAAGAACTCTTTAAAGATTTAAAAAAATATTTTCAAAAAAGGTTTAAATCCAATTCACCCACCCCTCTTAGCATATAAGGGCTCTTATTTCTAACAACTGGTATTAGAGCTGGAAATCGTATTTTAATAGATTGAACAAGATCCAAATGGCTAGTATATCTTAAACTTTTGGAGAAGGTGCATCCACAAATAGGCCACCTCTATTTGTGGGTGAGAATTATCCTTTTTAGAAAATTAGAATGAAGATCTTCTTGGAATCAATAGACAAAGGTGTGTGGGATGTCGTGATCAATGGACCCTATGAACAAACCAACCAAGATGGAAAATGGAAAGACCAAACCTAAAGATTTCTATGAGTGGAAAGCAGAAGAAAGCAAGAGAGTTAATTATGATGTGAGGGTCAAGAATATCATCTCCTATGCGCTTAGAATTGATGAATTCTATAGAATCTCAGTTTTTGAAACTGCAAAAGAAATGTGGGATGTTTTAGAGGTAACACATGAGGCGACAAATGAGGTAAAAACATCTAGGGAGAAATCTTTGATTAAAGAGTATGAGATGTTTAGGATGAAGAATGATGAGACTGTATATGATGTGCAGAAAAGATTACTCACATAGTAAATCACCTTCTTGCTCTTGGAAAGACTTTTGATAAGGAAGAGTTGAGTATCAAGATTCTAAAGAGCCTAAACAGAAATTGGCAACCCAAGGTTACAACCATCTCAGAATCAAGAGATCTTATGTTAGGTTCCTTTGTTCAAGGAGCCGAACAGCAAATTTCAAACTCACCCACACACTCAACAGTAAGCAAGTAAGGATGAATAGATATGAATATGTATTTCTATTTCTGATGTAATCTGTAGTAAAAGGAAATACAAGTATACTATCTCTCTCAAGGAAGCCTCCCTTCCTCCACTGGCCAAGAGATCCAGTCTCAATACTCCAAAATCCCCCCTCTCTCTCCAATCTCTTTGTTATTTATATTCCCTCTCTCTTCTAACAAACTAACCATCTCTCCTCTAACTGATTTCCCCCTCTACCCGGCCACTAACTTTCTCCCCTTTTATTCCTCCTCACATACACTTTTAATTGTCTAACATTACCCTCTTCCCCAAGATCAACCTTGTCCTCAAGGTTGAAGTCAGGGAACTGCTGTCGGATGTAATGTTCCTCCTCCCAAGTAGCACCATCCAACCCACTTTCTTTCCATTGTATTAAAACTTGGGGAATCTCCTCTCCTTGCTGCTGCTGGTTCTTGCGCTGTAACACTTTCAGAGGAGTGTACATAGGTTTATCATCTTGCAGTTCAGTTGGGAGATGTCCTTCCACCGGATGATCTCCTATGGCTAGTTTCAATTGGGAAACATGGAATACAGGGTGTATTCTTGAGGTTTCTGGTAACTGCAAGCGAAAAGCAACAGGTCCTATTTGTTTCTCCACCAAAAATGGTCCATAATACCGTGCAGACAGCTTTGGGTGTAACCGTGTTGGCATAGAGGTCTGTCTATGAGGCCTGATTTTAAGGAATACCCAATCTCCTTCTTGGATCTTGGCTTCCCTCCGCTTCTTGTTGGCGTAGTGTGTCATCTGGTCCTGAGCTCTGGCCAAATGATATTTCAGTTGTGTCAAAGCTTCATCTCGGGTTTGTAGGTCTTGTGCCACTGCCTCCACCACTGTTTCCCTAGGAATGAAACGTGTAAGAGTTGGAGGGGGTCGTCCATATACAGTTTCAAAAGGTGTGCATTTGGATGCTCCTTGGTAACTAGTGTTGTACCAAAATTCCGCCCAAGGCAACACTGTACTCCAAATCTTGGGCTGTTCAGAGCTAAAACAGCGCAAGTAAGTTCCCAGCACCCTATTCAAAACTTCAGTTTGTCCATCCGACTCTGGATGATAAGCAGTGCTCATGTTCAGCTGTGTTCCCTGCAGGCGGAAAATCTCCCTCCAAAAAGCACTCAAGAATGTGGAGTCTCGATCACTGACAATAGTCATAGGTATCCCATGAAGCCTAATCACTTCCTTCACAAACATTTCAGCTATCGTCCTAGCTGTATAAGGGTGTTTAACAGGGATAAAATGGCCATATTTGCTGAGTCGGTCCACCACCACTAGTATAGTATCAAACCCATGAGATTTGGGTAATTTTACTATAAAATCCATACTAATCTCCTCCCAGATTGCTTGAGGTATAGGTAAAGGCTGCAACAACCCTTGGGGAGAGGCTGCCAAGTACTTGTGTTGTTGGCAAACTAGACATGCAGCCACAAAATCTGTAACGGTCTTCTTCATACCTATCCAATGCAAAGATTGTGCCACCCTCCTATAGGTTCTATAAACCCCTGAATGTCCTCCTGTGACACTACTATGGAATTCAGCCAACAATCTAGGTATCCAAACAGATTTTGCCGACAATACAAGTCTCCCCTTGTAATGTAATCTTCCATGCTCTATCGTGTAAGCTGGGTGAGAGTTAGGATCTGCCCTTATTTCTTCTAGCACCTTCTTTAAACTCTCGTCCTTCTCCACCTCCTCCATGATTTCTTGAAATTCAGACCAGTATGGTCTAGATATCATCTGTAACATCTTTTCTGTTTCCTCCTCTTCTGTTCCTTTTCTGGATAGCCCATCAGCCACACGATTAGATGCACCTGTCCTGTATTTGATTTCAAATTCGTACCCCAGAAGCTTAGCTAGCCAATTTTGCTGACTTTGAGTTGTAATGCGTTGTTCCAGTAGATAACGCAAACTTTTTTGATCCGTAAGGACAGTAAACTTCTGACCCAATAAATATGGCCTCCAATGTTGTATAGCAAGCACAAGTGCCATTAATTCCTTCTCATAAACGGACTTGGTCAAAGAAGACTCAGATAATGCCTTACTAAAGAAGGCTATGGGTTTGTTCTTCTGTGACAAAACTGCCCCAACACCGGTACCTGAAGCATCACACTCTACAACAAATGTTTGATTAAAATCAGGGAGAATCAATACTGGAGCTGTAGTCACGGCTTCTTTAAGCTTCTGCATAGCCACTGCTCCTTCTGTAGACCATTTAAACATTCCCTTTTTTAACAAATCAGTAAGGGGTTTAGCTATTTTCCCATAGTTTCTAATGAATCTTCGATAATACCCCGTCAACCCGAGGAATCCTCTCAACTCCTTGATGTTTTTGGGCTCTGGCCATTCCAAAACAGCTGCAACCTTTTCTTTATCCATTTCCACCCCTGTTGCCGAGATCTTGTGTCCCAAATACCTCACTTGTCTTCTTCCAAATTCACACTTCTTTCTGTTTGCAAAAAGTTTATGTTCGGCCAAGACTTCTAAGACTTGCGTTAGGTGTTGTGAGTGATCCTCCCAAGTCTTGCTATAGACGAGTATATCGTCAAAAAATACTAACACGAACCTCCTCAACAACGACCTTAATATTGAATTCATCATGTCTTGGAATGTAGCTGGGGCGTTTGTTAGCCCAAAGGGCATCACAAGGAATTCATAATGCCCTTGATGTGTCCGAAAAGCAGTTTTTGGAATGTCTTCACTCTTCATTCTTATTTGGTGATACCCAGCCTTCAAATCAACTTTTGAAAAATATGATGCTCCTTGAAGTTCATCCAGCAGCTCCTCAATGACTGGAATAGGGTATTTATCAGCCACTGTTACTCTGTTCAATGCCCTATAATCCACACAAAACCTCCAACTTCCATCTTTCTTTTTTACCAATATTACAGGACTAGAATAAGGGCTCTTACTGGGTCTAATAATGCCCAGATTCAGCATCTCCTCCACCTGACGCTCTATCTCTGTTTTCATGCCATGGGGGTACCTATATGGCCTCACATTAACGTGTTCACTGCCCTCCTTCAATGGAATTCTGTGATCAACTCTCCGCTCGGGTGGTAGTCCTTGGGGGTCTCTGAATATCCCTTCAAAATCACTCAGAATTTGTGCCAATTCTACCTCCTCATCCTATGTTAAGCCACTCTTTTCTATCTCCCCATCCATCAATTCTCTTTGGCTTAAACTCCACACTAAGGTCATAACTTCAATCCCTTTTTCTTTAATAAGTGCTTCTGGAGTCACCACCCTACGTGTCAACGCTGGATCACCCTTTATTTCTACTTCTTCCCCTCCATGCGCCACCTTCATGATGAGCTGTCCCCAATCCACCTTTATCTCTCCCCGGGATGCTAACCACGTAATTCCTAGTATTACGTCCACACCCCCTAATTCAAAGAGATAAAATTTATCTCTAACTTCTAAGCCTTCTAATAACACAGGGACTCCTGTGCAATACCCGCTGGTCATTTTTTTTTGTCCATCCCCTAAACATACTTTATAAGGGCGTGTGTCGGTGCACTGCAGACCCAACTCTTTCACCAATTTGGTAGATATAAAACTATGGGTAGCCCCACTATCGATTAGCACCAGAACTTTCTTCCCTTGCACCCAACCTTGCAGCTTCATCGTGTTAGATTGTGAGAGTCCACCGGCGGACAATCCCGACAACTCCATCGTCATCGGTTCTACCACGACATTCTCCTCCGCCTCTTCCTCTTCATCCTCCTCCGCCAAAATCATGACCCGCATGCTCCGTTCCGCACAGCGATGGCCCGGGCTGTAGGGTCCGCCGCAGTGGAAACAACGTCCTTCTTCACGCCGCTTAATGTATTCTGGGTATGGTAGAGTCCTGACGCCCCGTCCTGCGTTTCCTCCTCCACTACTACCAGCCTTTGAAATCATGGTATTCGCACTAATGTCCTTCTTTATCCCTGGCCCTCCGCTACCATTCACCGACCCTTCCGACGGCCCACGAAAAGTTTCCGTCCTCGCCACCGTCCCGGAACTCGCGGAGTATCTCCCCCACGTCACCCCTCCTTTTCCTCCAGCTCCACTACTCCCCCGCGATGTCAACCCCACTTGTTCGACGTCCCTAGCTCTCTCCATCGCCGTCAACAAATCACGTGGGTCATGCGGTCTCACAGCGTTTCGTAATCCCTCCTGCAAACCCGCGAAAAAATACCCCAGCAATTGGTCTTCGGTTACTCCGGACGCTTGCGCCACGAGTACCTCGAACTCGTGGATATACTCATCGACGCCCCCTCTTTGTCGTACCGCAGCCAACTTCTCAAAGACGGTTCCCCTCATTAATCCGCCGAACCTCCTCGTCAACGCCTCCGTGAATGCCTTCCATGTTGGATGTCGGGTTTTCTTCCGCCAAAAGCGGAACCAGTAGTTAGCGCTTCCGTCCATACAAATATACACTAACTTCATCTTCTCCTTCTCCGTCACTCCTTGGATGTCAAAAAATTTCTCAGCCTTCACTATCCATCCCGTTGGATCAGTACCTTCAAAAGTTGGAAGCTCAACTCGCTTCATCCAACTGCGTTGTACGTCGTTCCGGTCCTCCTCCGATTCTTCATCAGAGCTCTCTGTCGACCTTCGTTCTCGATCACCCTGAACGGAATTTCGACTCCCCTCCGAACTCCTATCGCGGGTTCCAGAACGTCTTCCGAGGGCTCGTCGTAACTCGAGAGTCATCGCTCGCATTTCTGCCTTCAACTCCTCCATCGTCGACTCCACAGCCACCATTCGCCCCTCCATTCTTCTCCGATCACGCGCACTCCTCTTCTCTGATCCGGCAGGTCGGACCAAATCTGTTAGGTTCCTTTGTTCAAGGAGCCGAACAGCAAATTTCAAACTCACCCACACACTCAACAGTAAGCAAGTAAGGATGAATAGATATGAATATGTATTTCTATTTCTGATGTAATCTGTAGTAAAAGGAAATACAAGTATACTATCTCTCTCAAGGAAGCCTCCCTTCCTCAACTGGCCAAGAGATCCAGTCTCAATACTCCAAAATCCCCCCTCTCTCTCCAATCTCTTTGTTATTTATATTCCCTCTCTCTTCTAACAAACTAACCATCTCTCCTCTAACTGATTTCCCCCTCTACCCGGCCACTAACTTTCTCCCCTTTTATTCCTCCTCACATACACTTTTAATTGTCTAACATCTTACTACTATGAATATGGCTACATTGTTTGGAAAGTTAGGGGAACATGAACTAGAGATAGGAAGATTGAAAGAAGAAGAAGAAGGAAAGTAAAGGCACACAATTTCTCTCAAGACTGTTGTAAGAACAACAAATAAAACTTGTTCAAGAAAGCATGAGGCTGAAGACGATCTTGAAGCTGAAAATTCAGACGCTGAAGCAATGAGTTTCATGGTAAAAAGGTTCTTGAAATTCTTGAAATTCACAAATAAGGCTAACTCTCATTTTGCAATAATACAAGGTCAAATAGAAGAAAAGGAAAATCTGATGTTGAACCAACTTGATATGAATGTGGCAAGGTTGGACAGATTAAGCCTGAATGTCCATTGATTAAAATGAAGCAAAAGCATGAAGAAAAGAACCATCAAGACAACAAAAACCAAAGAAAGAAAAAATCATATATAGCCTAGGAAGATAGCTCCTGAAGCTCTTCCTTAAGTGAATCTGATGAGAGCATTGAAGAGGTAACAAATCTATGCTTGATGGCTAGCTCAATATCTTCAGAAAGCAGTGTGACAACTTTGAAGATGAAAGCATAAAAGACAGGTATTGTTAACTCCTTGATGCATTCCAAGAATTACATGAAGAAGCTAGAAAAATGCAATATGCAAATAATAGGCTCAAAAGTGAAAATAGGTGTCTAGAGAGCAGATTACACAACCTAGGCAAAGAGAATAAAAATCTGAAAACTGAACTGGAAGAATTGAAATATGCACCTAGTCAAAAAAATAGAAGAGAGCAAAGTAAGTGCTCAAGAGTGTGAAAATTGTCCAAGACACTTGGAAAAAATTGAATACCTCATGAACACTTTGTCTAAGTTCACTCTAGGTAGTTCAAACCTTGAAGCTTTACTTGGATCACAAAGAAGCATGCTAAAAAAAGCAAGGAATTGGCTATACTGATAAAAGTAGTAAAATGAAGGCTAAAAAATTTGTTGACATGATCAAACCTTTATCCGCGACATGCTTTTACTACAACATGCTTTTACTACAATCACATTGGTCATGCATCAAAATCTTGTAATTATAGAAATGTTGGTGTACCTAAAGGCAAATTTAAATGGCTTCCTAAGGAATCACCAAAACCCACTAACATAAAAGGACCTAAATTCAATTGGGCACCTACATCTTAATCCTTCAATTGTTTTGCAGGAAATTGAGAGGAACTGAAAGTGTCTATGCTCAAGGTGAAGCACAAAGTTGAAGCATATCTCATAATTCAAAGTGTTCATAACATCTTGAGGGACATTGGTGAACGGGTCGCACCGCTCACAAAAGTTGATTGCACGAAATTAATGCAGTATAACTAGGAAGTGACTCCTAGGTCGTCTCTCAAGGACCAATATTGTGGCTCTGTCTCAGATTTACACACGAAGGTGGGGGGTTTGATGGTTTTTGTTTTTATGCGAAAAAATTAAAATGAACTAGAATTTAAATAACACCAAATTAAATACGGTGAAGTAAAATGCAGTACAGTAAAAACCCAATGGTAAAAGACATCAAAATAAAATAAACGCGGAAACATTAAACGTATAGAAAACGTTTAAACATTCAACACAAAAATAAAAGCATAATTAAAAACAATACGTAAAATTTAAAACTAAAATGGTAAAAACGAAATTAAAACAGTAAAACAAATTTAAAACAGTAAAAATGATTTTGATATAGTAAAAACGAAAATACAGTAAGGTAAAATAGTAAAAAATAAATATGGAACAGAAAACTAAAATACAGAAAATGAAAATACAGAAAAACGAAAATACAGTACATAGTAAATACAGAATACAGTAGAAATAGTAAAACAGTAAATTTTAGAAACAGTAAAAACAAAAATACAGTAACATGAATCAATGAAAATAAATCTAAAACAGTAAAAATGAAAATACAGAAAAACATAAAATACAGAAAACAGTAAATACAGAAAACAGTAAAAATAGTAAAACAGTAAAACAATAAATTTTAGAAAATGAAATTACAGCAGCTCATAATTGCAGTAAAACAGTAAATACAGAATTACAGAATCAGGAAAACAGTAAAAGCAAATACAGAAAATGAAATACAGAAAACAGAAAATACAGAAAAACAGTAAATTTCGAAAACAGTAAAAACAGAGTCAAAATTACTGCAATAAAATACAGAGAGTAAAATTACAGTGAAATAATCAACATGCAAAAGATAAACAACATTAAAAATTAAATTGTAGAAAACTGGATACAAAAATTAAAGTACAGCAGTAATTAAATTTCAGCAGTAAAAAAAAAACAGTAAAACAGAATTTAAATTTCAGAAACAGTAAATTAAATTAATGCATTGAATTAAAATAGTAGATGAATTTATTACAACAAAAGAAAGGGAAAAGTAAATATGAAATTCAACATTACAAGAAGTGTGCATCAACCGTATCCTTCCATTGTGCCAGTGCATCCTTCTGTTCCAGCCCTCCTCACGTTCCAGTCCTTATTCTCTACTGTCCATCTACTGCTGGACTTATTCTCCCCCCTGGAACCTCACAGCCCCCTCCTCCCTCTTATACTACAAGACCATGATTTTTTTAATTTTGGAAGAATGCAGTGAGGGGCCCTCCATTTTGTGTGCTATCCGTGTGTTTCTCTGGACATTCCCATTTCCATTCCCCAAGTGCTCCATATCACATGCACCAAAGAAGAAAACATGTTGCTCACCTTTTGTCCTTTTCCTCCTTGCATTTTTTTGACTTTCTTCAACCACTTACTCTTCACGTGTGAAGTTGCACCACTTTCAAAAGACAAATAAAACATTACTCTCCATTTCCAAATAAACAAGTAGTAACTTATTACTTTTAAGCAAAACTTCCTTCCTTTTCTTCACGTGAATGTGCCGTGGGCTCCTTTCTTCCATCAATTATCAATTGCTGACCAACTTGCTCCTTGGACGTGAGAAAAGAGGAAGATGGGCCCTTCATTTTCCACCTCAACTTCTCTTCTTCTTCATGCCGTGACCGTGGCACATCCAGCATGTTTCTGCTGGATGGAAGCTGCTGGATATTGTATAAGCTCCATCACCGTGAAAGGGTGGCCACTCTCTTCTGCCCAAGCCGAGACTCCACTCCAAGCTGCTTTCCTGCGTGTGGAGGATGCTGCTGGAACGTTTTGTGAAGGCTAGCCGTGATTTCTTCTTCAAGGTGCTGCACCGTTCCAGCTCCAAAATAAAATGTGCCTCTCCAAATATTAAATGCCCAATGTCTTGCTTTTTCAATTGAGAATAATAGGAGGCGCCACTTTTATTCCATGTGTACTGGATGCTTGTTAAAATGAAAGGGTCGTGTGCTTCTTTACAAAATGAAAGTCCAAAATCAAATGCTTATGTGGAGGAGTGGGAGAGTACGGAGAGTGAAAAAATCTGCACTCCAAACCGTGAGTGGTGGCTGATGTGAGCCTTCATATGTGGTCCCCTTCATCATTTATTCTAAATGTTTGCCAAAGAAGAAGCCAAAAGTTTTTACTGCAAATGGCCGTGTGTTTGTCTCCACCTTTATTCCAACTTCTATTTTTGCCAAAATGAATTCTTGAATGGGCAAACCGTGACCATTTTGTATGTGCTACTAGACTCTTCAAAATTAATTTTTGTTTAGCCGTGATGTCCTTCCACAAATGAATTTGGCATCTCTTTTCTTATTTTGGAGTAAAGTGTAATTGATGTAGCAATTTCTTTTGACCTCCAAATATCTTAAAATATTTCCAATATTTTCCTTTTAAGGAATAATGAAAATAATTAATCATAGATAATTCAAATTAATCAAAATAAGAATTATCAGTCAAAATAAGCACAATTATGAAAAACAAGAAAATACTGGACAATTAAGCACAATTCCCCGATTAAATCCGGTACAATAGACTAAGTGAAGTGAACAAAGTATTGACTCATCAAAATAGACCACACTTAGTCTTTTGCACTCCTGGGCAAAATTAAGACACAAACCAGGGAATGGTTCAAAGGACTTCTAGGAAGGTGACACACACTCAGCACACAGAACTGAAGAAAAATAAAAATAATTTACAGAGTTCTCAAGAATTATGGACCAATGAAAGAAGTAGAAATATCCAACACAAAATCAAATTAAGCAGATACTTACAGAAATCTTCCAAACAATTCAAAACTTGGTAAAATAACTAATCAGCTCAAGAGGTGATTTGAAAATAACAAAACCTCACAGATGCACTATAGTGTTTCTCTCAAGTGTCTAGGGTAAATAATAATATCAGCTCGATGTACTCAAGAAACAAACACAAGTAGACTTGGCAAGCTTCTAATTATCAATACTTAAAACATATGCATGTTCAGATCAAAAGGTCTTTACTGGGTTGTAATGGGGCCAAGGACAGGGAAGGATAATTATGGATAAGTAGCTATAGCTCAGAAGAAATAGAGGTGCACTAGGAAAAAAAATGTAAACACAGTGAAATCTCACCCAAACCTCTAATTCAATCCTCTTCTCGACTCCATTATTCATAAAATTATTTTTCAATTTTCTCTTTTTCTCATCAAATATTTTTTTTCATCCTGTCTTCTTTTTTTTTTTTTTTTTTTTCACACAACAGGATATAAATTATCATTTCAAAACATGATGAGGAACCAACTAGCCAATTCATCAGAATTCCCAAGGAGACCACACTTATTCTCAAAACACTTCTATAGCTCCAGACTTTCCTAAGTTTAAGGTAATCATTTGTTTTTCACTTAGGATCAGTGTATGAGCTTCAACACAAAGAAATATATACAGTATAGGCTCAAAGGGGTTATCAAAGGATAATAACAAGGTAGGCTTATTTGGCTAGAGAGGCTCAAGAACAAAAATGCCTTTATCATGTCTGAACATGCATATCAATCAAGTATATCAAAAAGAATCAAGCCAAGGCCTATGTGCAAGCAATCAAGATACATATCACACAAGAAAGAAAATTAAGTGGCTCAAATTCTCACACAGGGCATTCGTTACAATCAAATCAACCTCTTAAACATTATAATCATCTTCCAAGCAGAGAAAAACAAGGATTTTAAACCATAAGTATTAATGAAGTGAAGGAAAAATCTACAACTTAGACCTCATCCAGAAATCAAGAGAAAAATGTAAAATTTATTGCACTCAAGACACACTAAAACAACTTAAAACAGAAAAAATTTAACACTTAAAAACAAAAAACTTTAACACACAAAATACAATCTAACAGAAAAATCAGAAAAATCAGAATTTCTTCCCAGTAGACCACACTTAAATCACACAATGTCCTCAGTGTGTTACAATCATCAGATGATCAATTTCAGAGCAGTCAAATAATATAGACAAGTGCAATACAAAGTTAGGAAAAATGGGAAGAAATTTTTCAGTAACATCCATCAGTAGATGTTTTCAGTGACATCCATCAGTAGATGTCTAAATCACGTAGCACCCATCAGTAGATGCTAATAAATTTTTTTTTTTTATTATTTATTTTTTTATTATTTTTTTTTTTTAAAAAAGGAGATGACCGGCACTGTGACAACAGTTTCAGTGGCAAAGACCGGAACTGTTGCTACAGTGGCAGAGCTTTGGCTACAAATAGGCCGCTCCTCCGCGTCCAGCGCCATTTCTGAACGCTCATTCTCTCTCTACTCCTCTGCTCTCTCAACTCTCTCTTCTCTCTGCTCTCTGCTCTCTGCTCTCTTCCTACTCCTCTTCTCTCTCCCACTCTCTCCTCTGAGCATCTGGAGCCTGCGCGGAGCCTCTGCCACCGCGCCTTCTGAAGAGTCTGAGATCAGCCAGGAGCTCCTCTGCCAGCCTACTACTCCAGGTAAGTCATCTGCACCTAGATCTACCTTTCTTTCAGCTTTCATTTCCTTTCTCTGCTTTCCAATCTTTCCCTTTCAGTATTTCCTTTATTTTTCATCTCTGCCCTGCTCTCTTTACTGCTTTCCATCTTCTTTCTGTTATGATCTCTTGCCTGCTCTCCCTCTACCATTTCAATTTTTTTTTTTTTTATATTTTTGAAACTGAAAACACTTAAACACATAAATCATAACTGTCTAAAAACTTAAGGGGTATATCGGCTGGAAACCAGACGTTAATCTCCCTTCGATTGAAGGTATTGCAGAGACAATCGGGTAGAACAACGCCACGTACCCCACTTAAAACTAAATAAACACATAAACATAATATACAAGAACAATATGGACAACCGGACAACTGGACGTAGATCCGTTTAGGACCCTTTGCGAGGACCGTGAAACAGATCTGAGACCAAAAACTGAAACATTAAAGCATGACTGGACAATATAAATCTAAAAGGAAACAAGAACAAATAAAGAAAACAGAGAACTAATCTAATTTTTTATGCTTCTCTTTTTTTTAGTTCTTTTTATTTTTTTTTTTTTATGTTTATTTTTTTTTTATGTTTTTGTTCTTTTTTTATATGTATTTATTTTTTATTTATGTATTTGTATATTACGAGAGGAAGGATGAGTGATATGGAATCAGAGAGATATACCAGTCAACGATGGCGTCCTACAGATGATCAGATCACGATGATGACCAAAATCTACAACTATGGGGTCACACACCCAAGCCGAGCGCAAGTCGTCGAGATCGCGTCTCGACTAAGGACCTTCGGCGAAGCCACTGAATACAACGTGCACTGCTGGTTTAACAACCATGGCAATCGGGTCAGGCGCTGGCAAGCGGAGATAGACCCCACTGGCACTCTCTTTTCACAACTGCCGCTGTATATGTACGGTAAGACCTCTGATCACACCTCTATTGAATTTTCCATTCCTCTTCTATTATTAACACAAGTTTTATTTTTTATTTATTTTATTTTTTTATTTTTTGTTTGAAAGAAAACAACTGGGTGATAATGAGGGCACCGAGGCTGCTGAATTTGTTTCCCGTTCCGATCATCATCGATGACGACAGAAATGAACGAGAAATTCCTCCACCAAAGCCTCCGCTCGTGACTTTTCGAACCAGAGCTCCCTCAACGGAGCTCTCCCTTAGACCACCACAACCAGCTCGAGAGTTCTTTCATTTTTAAAGTTTTGTTTATTATATTTTTTTTATGTTTTTATTGGCCGAGTGTGGCCAGAATATGGGCTGTAATATGAACACTTATATTTTTGTTGTTTTTATTTTTTTTATGTTTTTATGATGTTTTTGTTTTTTATTTGGTTTGTAATATTAACGATCACTAAAGATCGACCCCCGAACATCTTTTATTTTCATATATCTACTGCATCTTTATATTCAGATCTGTTCAAGCTCCTATTTTCCATTACTGTAATTTTGCTATTATGAATGAAATATTTTCTTAGTCTAAAAATTTGCAATCAAAGACCTGTATGAGACAACTAAGAAAATATATTTACAACGAAGAAAATAAGGAAAAAGATAAGATCTGAAGTGAAAATTTTTTTTTTTAAAGAATTATTGGTAAGAAACTGAGGGTCGAAATAAAATCAAGGACTACGCAAAACAATTTTTGAATTTTTGATTTTTTTTTTTTTTTTTTTTTTAGGGATAACAATTTGAAAACTAAGAAGAAAAAAATAAATAAATATACATATCATAATACAGATTTGGCACGCTTTAAAAAAAATTTTATCACAAAATTTTTTTTCTTTTTAGTAAAAACACTAAGAATGAGGAAGCAAATAAAACACAAAACACATTTTTTTTCGTTTTTAAATATATGAAAAATAAATATATGTACATCTCATAACAATTAAATTTGAAAAGAAAATTTTTTTTTTTGCACACTTAAAAAAAAAAAAAATAATTATCACAAATAAATTTTTTTTTCTTTTTTTTATAATAACTGGAAAACTAATAAAGAAAAATAAAAGGAAAAATAAACATAAAAGAAAATGAAATTCAGAATCTTCCCGAGACCATACTTAAATTACACTGTCCTAAATGTTTTCTAAGCATAAGATCATCAATTAAAACACTAACAGATAAAGGACAAATGCAATAAAAGTAGGAAAACGGGGAAGAAAGAAAAAGAAAACTCCCCTGGTCAGGGTGGCAGTTGCCAATTTTGGATTTGTAGGGAGATGTTCTTCTCTTTAGGCTCCAGCATGAAATTGTTGAGGACGAACTGCTTCATCCTCCAGATTTGATCAAGCAGTGAAATGTCCTTCACCGCCGGATCTAAGCAGCAAATATTGTTACTAAGCAGATTCAGTAGGTGCCTTTTGATCTTCAAACTATCAGTGTCAGCACCTTTGTTTTCCACTGTGGGTGTATGTTGATCAAATTTATACGTACCTCCTGCAACATGGTTAGTGCAATGTGGCACTGCAGAAATTTCATGCAGAGGTATAACACCCCATCCCAATTTATCATACTGAGCCTTAGATAAATCCTCATAACATGAATCAATTTCTAAATTGCATGCAATATTAATCATAGACTCAGATTCATGTTCAGTGCATGAAGAATAACCATTCGAATGTGATAGTAAAAAGCGGTTCTCATCATGCACAGAGGAAAAATTAAAATCAGACTCAGCAAGAATATAGTCATTAGCATACCGATCATCATCACAATCAACATAATAATCAAATTGTGGTATGCTTACCTCCTCTTCCTTGAAGATTTCTAGAGTGTGGGAAGGTGAAGGTGGTCTACCTGGTTCAGGATTACTGCTTACTTCTGCCGGGTCCCCAAAATTTTCATCAGTCTCCTCAGGTGCAAGAGTGGCCATCTGCCCGATCTGATCACTCAGATTCTGCAAGGCAGCTTGAGTTTCCTGTTGGAACTCCATGCTCTCTTGCTTGAACTGCATGTTCCCTTTCTGAAACTGAATGTTCTGCATTGTCATCTGCTCTAGTAACTCCTTCAATGTAGGTTCAGAAGTTGAAGGCTGAGAAGCTACTTGGGCAGGAGCATCATACTGCTGACTCTGATATTGCTGAACTGGTGGAACCGGCTCCCAAAGGGAGCTCTCAGAAGTTTGAGGATGAGACATATTGTTCTCATCATAGAAATCAGCAGAATTAAAATCACAGTAATATCCAGAATGATAGTCATAGCTAGAGGCATCGACAGAATAAGCAGAATTCACGTAATCAAAATTGGTAGACATGGACAAATAAAAAGTAAAAACTAAAAACTAAAAATTACGAATCAGATAAAACAAAACACATTTATACATGCTACAAGCACACACAAGACAGAACATCAATAGTAAGAATTTTTAATTAATTTTTTTTTTAATAACAACTAAATACAGAACATAGCACAATTAAACACATATATACACAATATATATTAACACAGCATAATCGAAAAACACAGCAAAAATCTAAAACAAAAAACCTGGAACTGAAGTGACAACGCCGCCAAAATTTGCTGAAGGTGTCGTTGTCGCCTACAGAAATATACAAGACAAAACACACAAAATACACATATTAACAGAACAAAAATTTACACAACAAGAATCTAAAACCAAACCGTCATTGATTGGTCCCCGGCAACGGCGCCATTTTTGGTGAACGGGTCGCACCGCTCACAAAAGTTGATTGCACGAAATTAATGCAGTATAACTAGGAAGTGACTCCTAGGTCGTCTCTCAAGGACCAATATTGTGGCTCAGTCTCAGATTTACACACGAAGGTGGGGGGTTTGATGGTTTTTGTTTTTATGCGAAAAAATTAAAATGAACTAGAATTTAAATAACACCAAATTAAATACGGTGAAGTAAAATGCAGTACAGTAAAAACCCAATGGTAAAAGACATCAAAATAAAATAAACGCGGAAACATTAAACGTATAGAAAACGTTTAAACATTCAACACAAAAATAAAAGCATAATTAAAAACAATACGTAAAATTTAAAACTAAAATGGTAAAAACGAAATTAAAACAGTAAAACAAATTTAAAACAGTAAAAATGATTTTGATACAGTAAAAACGAAAATACAGTAAGGTAAAATAGTAAAAAATAAATATGGAATAGAAAACTAAAATACAGAAAATGAAAATACAGAAAAACGAAAATACAGTACATAGTAAATACAGAATACAGTAGAAATAGTAAAACAGTAAATTTTAGAAACAGTAAAAACAAAAATACAGTAACATGAATCAATGAAAATAAATCTAAAACAGTAAAAACGAAAATACAGAAAAACATAAAATACAGAAAACAGTAAATACAGAAAACAGTAAAAATAGTAAAACAGTAAAACAATAAATTTTAGAAAATGAAATTACAGCAGCTCATAATTGCAGTAAAACAGTAAATACAGAATTACAGAATCAGGAAAACAGTAAAAGCAAATACAGAAAATGAAATACAGAAAACAGAAAATACAGAAAAACAGTAAATTTCGAAAACAGTAAAAACAGAGTCAAAATTACTGCAATAAAATACAGAGAGTAAAATTACAGTGAAATAATCAACATGCAAAAGATAAACAACATTAAAAATTAAATTGTAGAAAACTGGATACAAAAATTAAAGTACAGCAGTAATTAAATTTCAGCAGTAAAAAAAAAACAGTAAAACAGAATTTAAATTTCAGAAACAGTAAATTAAATTAATGCATTGAATTAAAATAGTAGATGAATTTATTACAACAAAAGAAAGGGAAAAGTAAATATGAAATTCAACATTACAAGAAGTGTGCATCAACCGTATCCTTCCATTGTGCCAGTGCATCCTTCTGTTCCAGCCCTCCTCACGTTCCAGTCCTTATTCTCTACTGTCCATCTACTGCTGGACTTATTCTCCCCCCTGGAACCTCACAGCCCCCTCCTCCCTCTTATACTACAAGACCATGATTTTTTTAATTTTGTGTGCTATCCGTGTGTTTCTCTGGACATTCCCATTTCCATTCCCCAAGTGCTCCATATCACATGCACCAAAGAAGAAAACATGTTGCTCACCTTTTGTCCTTTTCCTCCTTGCATTTTTTTGACTTTCTTCAACCACTTACTCTTCACGTGTGAAGTTGCACCACTTTCAAAAGACAAATAAAACATTACTCTCCATTTCCAAATAAACAAGTAGTAACTTATTACTTTTAAGCAAAACTTCCTTCCTTTTCTTCACGTGAATGTGCCGTGGGCTCCTTTCTTCCATCAATTATCAATTGCTGACCAACTTGCTCCTTGGACGTGAGAAAAGAGGAAGATGGGCCCTTCATTTTCCACCTCAACTTCTCTTCTTCTTCATGCCGTGACCGTGGCACATCCAGCATGTTTCTGCTGGATGGAAGCTGCTGGATATTGTATAAGCTCCATCACCATGAAAGGGTGGCCACTCTCTTCTGCCCAAGCCGAGACTCCACTCCAAGCTGCTTTCCTGCGTGTGGAGGATGCTGCTGGAACGTTTTGTGAAGGCTAGCCGTGATTTCTTCTTCAAGGTGCTGCACCGTTCCAGCTCCAAAATAAAATGTGCCTCTCCAAATATTAAATGCCCAATGTCTTGCTTTTTCAATTGAGAATAATAGGAGGCGCCACTTTTATTCCATGTGTACTGGATGCTTGTTAAAATGAAAGGGTCGTGTGCTTCTTTACAAAATGAAAGTCCAAAATCAAATGCTTATGTGGAGGAGTGGGAGAGTACGGAGAGTGAAAAAATCTGCACTCCAAACCGTGAGTGGTGGCTGATGTGAGCCTTCATATGTGGTCCCCTTCATCATTTATTCTAAATGTTTGCCAAAGAAGAAGCCAAAAGTTTTTACTGCAAATGGCCGTGTGTTTGTCTCCACCTTTATTCCAACTTCTATTTTTGCCAAAATGAATTCTTGAATGGGCAAACCGTGACCATTTTGTATGTGCTACTAGACTCTTCAAAATTAATTTTTGTTTAGCCGTGATGTCCTTCCACAAATGAATTTGGCATCTCTTTTCTTATTTTGGAGTAAAGTGTAATTGATGTAGCAATTTCTTTTGACCTCCAAATATCTTAAAATATTTCCAATATTTTCCTTTTAAGGAATAATGAAAATAATTAATCATAGATAATTCAAATTAATCAAAATAAGAATTATCAGTCAAAATAAGCACAATTATGAAAAACAAGAAAATACTGGACAATTAAGCACAATTCCCCGATTAAATCCGGTACAATAGACTAAGTGAAGTGAACAAAGTATTGACTCATCAGACATCAATATTGGTAACAAGTCTTAACATTGGTAAAACATGCATATTTTCAATTCTGCATAAACTTTGTGCTTGATATGATGTGTGCTCTATGCTAGATAAAAGTAGGATGAGTGAAAATATTCAAATTGACAGAAGCTGTGAGTTTTAATTGATTACATAAAGAACCTAATCGATTAGGTGGTTCTCTCTGTTTTGCTGAAAATAGGAGTCTGTCATTGGTTTAATCGATTACATTAGAAACATAATCGGTTAAAACAACTCTAGAAAGGGTTTTTCAAATTCAAATAAATTTCCTACTTCTCTTAATCAATTAGGACGAAACCCTAATCAATTGAAATGTTCTTTCTCTTCTCATTCTTAGAATCTTAAGATAAAAATCTTCCTCTGTCAAAGTTCTCTCAAACCCTAATCATCATCCTTGCTCTCAAACCTTTAATCTCCTTCTACCATCACAAACTCTCATATTTTTTTTTTGCAAAAACATGGCCTCCTCTTCTAAATGCGTCAAAAGGGCTGCTCATAAAATCATATCAGCAAGCCCTAATGGGTGGATAAGCGATGAAGGAGCCCAAACAAATTTTGAATGCTCTTGGCACATTCAGAAAATCATCTCCTACAAATACATTGGGATAAATTTCTTTCAAACAGATGGTTTTATCTTCCAAGACTGGTTGAAGTACCAAAGGTTGGAAAGCTTCGTAGAAATGTCTAGAGAGTGATACCCCGATTTGGTAAGAGTGTTTTATGCAAATCTAAAAGTTATTAATGGTACAATATGCTCTAGAGTAAAGGGGGTGGATATTAGGCTAGATGAAGATGTTTGGACATCTATTGCCGGTATACGTCCAGGAGGATATAAGTCACATCTAGCAATCTCTAGGGTAAATAAGTTAGCCATATACAAATCCTGCTTGATAAATCTTGAGGTGCCCAGGGATTATACATTGTATAGGGTAGGAGGGTTGAAAAGAGATGATAGATTATGTGATTTTATTCACACATTCACTTACTGCCTAGGGGGAGTAATCATGCTCAAATGACCACAAAGGACATTTATCTGAGTCATGCCACGAAAGGATGACTTCAAAATGATTGAACAACAACTATTTGTGATCATATGATCAAAGTCACAAAACAAAATATGGCATGTCTTCCCTATGATGTTTTTCTGTCCAAAGTTATATGATGGCAACTCCTTTAGGACTTTCCATCCAAAGAAATAACAACTTAAACTAAAACTAAAGAAAGGGAAGTGGAATAAGGATTTCTAAAAGTTCTTTCCTTATCTAAGTCTTAGATGAATTTTCTTTGCTAAACACATTTGTAATGTTTTGTAGATCACAAATAAAGGGTGGAGATCATGCCTATGCATCCTATAAGGCTTGCCAAGCTAGAGAGAGCAAAGGAAGCAAAGAAGAGTGGAACTTAAGTGATTTTCAGATTGGAGGAAATAACTTCTGGATTGGACAGCAATGTAAATTTACCTTCCGGAACAGAAATTCGCTTAGTCATAGCCAACTCGCGCCCAGCCAAAACGCACCAGATTTTATCTTTAAAAAGAAGTACGTTTCTAATGTTTTTGGCATGGAACTTGCAGCCTAAGCTTAGTAGCGTCTCTAGTACTCTTCTTTTAGAATTGTAGAAGCTTGCAAAGCAAGATTCAGAGCTCTCTCTTCACCTATAAAAGAGATATGCATCTCCTTTGTAAAATCAACTTTGAATTTGATAAAGAAACACTGTTGAGATTTCTCCAGGTTTATCTTTCAGAGTTCACCTTCTAGTGCTAATTTCACACCTCTTCCTCTAGCTTCCTTCCCCTTTGGAAGGCCTTCTGAGCTTGAGAAACCTCACACACTCGCCAAACCTCCACTGAACCATTTCACAAACACTTGGCGTGCACCATAGAATTCCTTCACCAATCCATTTCGCTGCCTTCTTTTGATTCATGGAGCTACTCTAACTTGAAGAGTGGGTCGCTTCCATCATTATAAGCCATTACATTGTTGATCTTACTGATGAGGTGACAAGAGGCTATAACAAAACCAATATCATCTCCAACCTTGCCCTACACCACAAGGAATTGAGAAAAGGTAAAAACAGGCTTAGCTTTTAAGGACAAACATCAACCCATGGAAGGAGAAGATGTGGAGCCACTCAATGTGGACGCTTCAAATGTTGAACCTACCTTCAAACCCAGAACTGACTTTGAAAGATTTATGGCTAAGCAAATGAAGATTTAGTCAGCTAGGTTTGATAATCTTGAAAAATCTGTTACTAAAATTCATAAAAAGTTAGATAAGATAAAACTTGGATGATGATTTTGATGATGAAGATGTCTTTGAAAGTAACCGTGAAGAGGGTATGGAAGAAGAATGTTGTATAAATGTGTCAGATTAGACTTGCATTCAATATGTCTTTATCCTTTTTGAAAACCAGTAATATTCAAGCCATATGGCTTTAGACTCAAGTACTTTAGTATTCTCTACTTTAGCTAATTAGAACAGTACCTTCACTCACTCGTAGAGTTAGCATAAAGCTGAAGAGAAGAAGTTTTGATGATGTCTTAAAGTCAAATTTTAAGTGCTCTTGTTGCAAGAAGATCTTCATGAAGACTTGTCTTCTGTTAAAGCTTTTGAATTTTGGTATATTTATGAATAAGATGTGATTTATCTTTTATTCTATGTATTGTTTGTCTTAGGTTGCGTTAAAATTTGTTTTGAATCAAAAAACCTCATTTTATACTCAAGATAATCGATTATCAACTTATAATAATCGATTATCAGTAATTTTTCCATAATCAATTATCACAAGCAATTATGAGAATTTTTAAGCAATTTTTTGACCGTTGTGCATTCATTAAATACATAATCGATTACCATAAATGGATAATCGATTATCACACGTTAATTAGATGACAACGGATTTTTGGAGGTATTCTTGAGTGAGATCTCTATAAATTGGATTGGGACTCTTATTGTAAAATATGAAGTACGTTTATTTTGAAAATCTTAATTGTTTAGTTGTGTGCTTTGATAAGTGTGTTCTAGGGTTTTTGTAACCCTTGTGCTTTGAGAACTTGGTGTTGGCATAGACCGAAAACTTTCATTGGGAGTGTGATTAAGTCTTGTTGTCGTTGCTGAGTTGAAAGCATGTCATCCTTTGTGAAGATTCAAAGGAGGTGTTCATCCTTCGTGAAGCATTCGGAGGAGGTATCCATCCCTTGTGGGTTTCAAGGGAAGTGAGTTTCATCTCTTAGTGTAACAAGAGAGGTTTTCTAACCGTAAACTATTTTATTTTCTTTGTGATTTTAATAGTTTGTTGGTTTGTGATAGTGAAGTGTTAATTCTCAGTTGAGATTAACAATTGGACGTAGAATTTGTGTGATTTGAACCAGTATAAAAATCACTTGTGCAATTTTCTCTCTTCCTTACTCTTTTATTTGTTTAATTTGGTATTAAGAAATTTATATTTTACGAGAAAATTATTAAAGGTATTATTCACGATAAGAAACAAATTCATCCATCTCTTGGTTTATTGTACATGTTAATCATTCTACTGCACCACTCTGACACACAATACTTTTTTTCTAAACACTATTTTGTATTTGGTGTTTTTAACTATGTTGCTGGTTGATTATATCTATATATCTGATGTTTGGAAATTGTGTTAGTTGATATTCATTTATTCTCATTTCTAAATCTATATGAATGATTAAGTTGATCTATTCTAACATTGTGTTTACTTCATATTATTAAGATCTGAATATGTTAGTATCAAGCTCAATAGACTACCAAGATGATTTTATTATAGTATGTTAAATCAGATATTTAACACTTAGTATTGTGAAATTGAATATGATTCCATTCCTTTTATCATTCAATATCATGTTTGAAAGAATAAATTGATGTATTGAATATTGGCACTATATGACATAGAGAACATAACTCTGCGAGTTGCATTGATTTTTTATCACCCAATAGAGTGTTCAGATATGAAGGGAGTTGTGGAGAAATATCATGTTTTCCCTCTCCTAATTTTGTAATGACCACGCCAAATGTAACATGTGTAATCGATTCTGAATTTCATGTAGTTGATTCCATTGCATGTATTGTGAAGAAAATCTGGCAACTGTTGAAGTTATTGATTCCAACTTGGTCAATAACAATATTAAGACATTCATTATGTTTGGCTTCTTTTGCAGATGAAAAGCAAAACAATCCCCTCAAATAGAGCCTCATGGGTTGATGTAGTGACATGCAGCGAGGTTGAAGATGAAGACCAAAAAGAGGTTAAAGATAAAGACCAGAGAGAAATGAGATTCCACTACAAGTTGGAATCAATTCCAACATCCACGTATTCGATTCCATCCACGTATTCGATTCCATGGTGAACCATAACCAATTTCAGCTGCATTGTAATCGATTCCAATTGCATTGTAACTGATTCTATGACCATTGTATCCTGTTACGAGCTTCATGTGATTGCAACGAGGGTTCTTGACTATCCCATTTCTTTGTTATTTCTCTTTATTGTTGCTAGTGGAAATTTGGGACAATTGCTACTCTCATCATTATGGTTGGTCTGCTCTCAACTCCTTCTCTATTTGAGATACAATAATGACATCCTTCTCTATTCTTATGAAGCTTAACTTCTTTGCTCTTACAATGTTGTTGTCTGTAATGTCCATCACCAACCATTCTCTATGTTGAGGCTGAAGCAAGCGACAACAACATTTTTTCCTTACAATGTTGTGGATTGTGAATGTGTTGAAGTTGCACCATCATTTTTATTCTCTTTATTGCATACAATTTAAAACTCAATCTTATTTGAAGTATTTCTTTTTTCTTAGTTATTCTAATTTTATCTTATTAAGAACTTTTATGAGTTTATGTTTTACTTGGTATTGTTTTATTATTAAGGTTTAATATTTTACATTTTTATATAATTAACATAATCAATTGTAATTTTATTTATAAGAATTTGAATAGTATCCTATATGAAGTAAAACCCTTATTTACAAATTTATTTTATTTTGATATGATTAATAGAAAATTGTTCCTTAAATACAAATTTATTTCATTTATATAATTAATTTTAATTTTTTTTATCTATTTATAATATTTTTTACCAATAAATATATTATTAATAAATATCATTTTATATTACTTTAACTATTAAGAATATTTTAATAATTTCAATTTCTATCAATTAAAATATTTTTTTGATTTATCAATCGGTAACTCTTGTACAAATTTTATTTTTAAATTCATACTCAATCAATTTCAAATCTCTTAAAAAAATAAAATACAAATTATTCTCAAATCTTCTATGCATTCATGTAATTATCTCCCTTGAATCCATTCTCTCGTGTAAATATCTAAGAATTGGTTTTTGAGAATTAAGCGTTCATGTAATTATCTCCCTCGAATCCATTCTCTCGTGTAAATATCTAAGAATTTATTTTTGAGAATTAGGAGAATAATTGATTTTCTTTATAGAAATAGAAAAATAATCTATTCTCCTATTTTTAATTGTTTATGAATATTAATCTTCTAAACATTTCCTTCAATTACATATGAAATACTAATAGATGAGAGTAATGAATTAAACAAAGTTGAATTTATTTTTCATGCAAGAAACAAAGTTTAATTTATCTCTCTCTATATATATGGACAAATTGTTCCTGCACCTCTATATTTTTTGTCCTCATTATGAATATAAAAAATTTCATTTTTTAAATGTAAAATTTATAAGTAAAAAACGATTTTAGTAAAGTAAAAAATAGTTTTCATATTATATAATTTGATTTTTTTTCTTGAAAATGATTTTTAGATTCTACGAAGAATAAAAAACTTCCGAATCTTTCAATATAGAAGTCAAAAATGACTTTTATACTTTATAATTCAAGATTAAAAAGTTAAAATGTAATTATAAATTAGACAATCCAAAAGCTACTATTTGTTTTTTCTTTTCCCGTTCAACTTTCCAAAATTATTTTTAACTTCTCAATTACATAATTCAAAAGTTATTGTTGACTTCCAAACCTTACTATCTAAAAGCCAAAAAGGAAAACATAATTTTCATATCGCACAATCTAAATATCATTGTTTTGCTTCCAAATAATTTAATTCAGAAATAACTTTTATATTCACAATCTAAAAATTACTTGTAAATTATATAATCCAAAAAAAAAATCAATATTTTTAATATTCCTGATCAGAAGGAGAAAATAAGAAGATAGAGGAAGAATTTGTCTTGTTTTGCTGGAATCTAATTATTGGCGAAAATATAAGTCAGAGATGCAAGTGTATGTGTATGTCTATTCCCACGTTTCACGCACTAACTCATTATTTTAATGCAATTGTGCTTTAATTTAATTATAATTAGTGGCACAAATTTGACTAATTGAATCAAATTTATTAAGGTACGGTGTTAACAAACTTTATGTTTTAATGTATTTTTTAAAACTGTTGTTTCAAATGAAAATAATTCTTAAAAAATAAAAATAGAAAACAAATATCTACAATAGTTAGATTATGATTCACAATAATAAATGACTGAGATTAAAACTCAATCAAAATTATTAAATCATGTTTTTCACTTTTCTCTATCATAATTGCGAAGATGATTTATTTCTTATATTAGAAGATAATTTATAAAAGTAAGTTTTAAAAATAATTTAATATAAATACAATTTCTGAAAATAAAAATTAATGATAAAATGAAAATAAAAAATTAGTATTAAATTTAATAAATAAAAAATTATATTTTATTGATTATCTTTGTAAATCTGCTGTATTATCTCTCTGTTCTTCCATGCTTTATGTACTAAAACAGCAAATATCTTTATTTCTGTTTTTGAAGTTCTTAAGAAAACAGAAGACTTGGTCATTAGATTTATCTATTATTGGAACGTTTATTCACTTTTAGGTTACTCGAACTTTTAGAAATTATTTAATCAACTCTTTAAATTAAAAATTCACCTTTATTTCTAATTATTTTACAAATGCTCACTTTCTTAAAACACGTGTTAATTTTAGTTCTTATAAAAGTTAATAAATTAAACAATTTTATTTAGTATTTCATATATGTTATTTAATTATTTTTACTACGAATGTATTACCATTTATGTATAAGAAATTAAAATTTATTATTAAACTTTCTATAGAACACACAAAAATGTATTATCTTTATATAGATATAAAGATATATAGATATATAAGTATAGATTATCAATAACACGCGTAATGTTTTTAAATTTATGTAGAACAAAAATTAAATAATAATGATAAGCATATTTAAATAAAAAGTTTAATTGAGTTCTTATTTTTTTACTATTTTTGCAATTATTTTTAAAATTAATTCATTACATTTTAAAATTAAAAAGTATTTTAACCATTTTTTAATTTCAGATACTCAATTAAAATATTATAAAACAAGTAAAATCAATAAATCTATTTATTAATTTAAAATATGGTTAAAGGATTCAGAAAACAACTTTTTGTTAAATAATTATTCAAATATTTAAAAGAAAAAAATATCACCGTCCGTTACGTTACTCATCAATGAAAAAAATCACATTGTTTCCCCAAATTCTGATTTGTTTTGAGTTTTGAAACCACTGATTTCCCCTTTTACCATAATGACAAACTGTGGATGCCAAATCGGTTCAACCTTCATAGTTTGAGTGACATCAGCATGGATTTCTGCGTGCCCAAAGTCGCTGGTTTTGTGTCCCAAATCCCTTTTTGATACTCCATTGATTTCCAATCAATAATTGAATTAGGGTTTTCAAAAAGTCTTCCCTTTTTTTCTTTGTCCGTGCCTCTTTGATTCCCCTTAGGAGCAATCACCCTAACAGGTATGTACCCTTTAACCATTCAATTCCAATTTCAATTTTTTCTTCAAAGATAGCAATGCTTTTTATGTCTCGTGAATTTTGGGTTTTAATTGGGTTTTGTTGTTTTGATATCAACAGGTAGATTGTTCACGAGGGGTAAATCCATACCGAATTCTGACTTCTTGCATTTGGGTGTCTTTTCAAATTACATTCTTTCTGGAATTTGATATCAATTGTATTTTCTGAATTGAGCTGATAGAATAGAAGCTCATGGGGTTGTAGTTGTAGCCTCTAAGGATTTTGATTTGGGGCTTGTGGCTTGAAGAAAGTGCTCTTTTAGATACTGGGTATTTTTGCACATGGCTCCAAATCTGAGGCTAAGATTATGTTTTCCCGTGTATTTTGTGTTGCTTGGTTTTCTCTTGAATTCAAATGGCGAATTGGATCATCAAGTTTCACATAAGGTCATAGCTGCTCCTCGTAAAGATGTAGGAACTAATGTAATTGATGGCACTGGTGTAGAGAATGCTTTTAATTTTGAGAATGGTAATAATGCGGTGGGTAGTAGGCAAGGTGCAGGTAATAAGGTTTCAGTTTCAACTGTTGCGTTGTTTACCCTAGCGATGGCAGCTGCGACTGGTTTAGGTGCTGTGCCCTTCTTCTTTGTGGAGCTTGATCCGCAGTGGGCTGGATTGTGCAATGGAATGGCTGCAGGTGTCATGTTGGCTGCGAGCTTTGATCTAATACAAGAAGGGCAGGAGTATGGTGCTGGAAATTGGGTTGTCACTGGGATTCTAGCTGGTGGAATCTTTATCTGGCTATGTAAGAAGGTGATGATAGTTCTCCCTGTATCTGTACACTACTTTTTTCTGTATGTTTTAAAAGAAGTTGCGTGATGTTACAGCTTTCCTCCAGCCCAGTTTATATGCATTATAATGTCTTATTCTTTTATGTTGCTTTGCTTGAGTCGTTCATTGTTGACTGGATAAGCTTCACATCCAAAACTAATTAAGATAAAAACAAAAGTTGACTTTGGGACTTCTTATCTTATTCACATCACTTGTACAAGTCAGCTTTGTTGATTTTTCAGTGAACATTCTTACTGATCTTTTACTTTAAAAATCTTTGCAAATTTGATGAATTTATCATTTAATATAAGTGTTATTTGTAGTGCTTCTCTTCTTTTTTCTATCTATTCACCTCGGATGCATTTTTTTTGTATGATTCTTAAATTTACTGTACAAATATTTCGTACTTTTTAACTTCCTCACTTGTGTCTTACTTAATCTCTTGGGTTTTGGTTTCAGTTTCTTGAGCAATATGGGGAAGTAAGTATGTTGGATTTAAAAGGTGCTGACGCTGCCAAAGTTGTTCTTGTTATTGGAATAATGACTCTCCATTCTTTTGGGGAGGGATCTGGGGTTGGAGTCTCATTTGCTGGCTCAAAGGGTTTTACTCAAGGCCTGTTGGTAACTTTGGCTATTGCGGTACACAACATTCCAGAAGGATTAGCTGTGAGCATGGTGCTTGCATCAAGGGGTGTCTCTCCACAAAATGCTATGTTATGGAGCATAATTACATCTTTACCCCAGGTAGTTCTTAGTTTGAGATTTTAATTATCTTAAATTGACCGAGAAGAAATAAATTATTATGAATTTAGTTAGCGTATCACTTTGAAAACTTTTATGAGTTACATAATATAGTTTTGCAATCCCTTCTGCTCGTTGTAGTAAACCCCTTGCTCACATTATTCTTTAAAGTTGTGATTGGATGGGTATCGGTAACAAAACTCTGTTTTGATACGCATTTAGTCTGACTCAAGTGAGGTGTAATATGTTGCATTGCATGATTAGGCCAGAACAGTTAGTAGTGCTTTTCACCACTGATTGGTTATGTCATTCAACTTCAGAGGACTACTCCATCTTTGAATTTTTTATTTTTACTTTTTTTTTGTTTATGCGATTGTGCAAAGACTACTCCATCTTTGTACTATCACATAACAATAAATTATTGTTATACGTAATTAAATCACATCCCTTGTGAAGTTGCTTTTGCCATGGTGCCAAGTTGCAATGCTGGTGGGCCTAAGGCTAGTGTAGACTTATTGAGCCTGTGTTGCATACTTGCTAGACACTTCTACTTCTGCCATCCTAGTATGTTTTCTTTGCTGAACTCGGCTGTAGAAAAGTTAGAATATTGAACAATAACAATTCTTTGGACAACTATAGATTTAAGGTTGCAATTACTGTCTTTAACCTTGTCATCATAAGATCTTATTCTTTATGTTAATGCAGCCCATTGTAGCGGTTCCTTCATTTATTTGTGCTGATGCATTCAGTAAGTTTCTTCCTTTTTGTACGGGATTTGCTGCTGGATGTATGATTTGGATGGTTATTGCGGAAGTGCTTCCTGATGCTTTCAAGGTTATTTCCCAATTATGCCAAAGATATGATATTTTCTTCTGTATCATTCTGAAGATTAATTTTTTTTGGCTATTTATTTCGATATTTTGGCTTTTCTAATCATGGATCCACTCCAAAACTTAAGCTATTAGGCGAAGGCTGATGAATGGTTATTAATCTCTAACAATACATAATAGGAATGACTTGAGTGAAAAGATGTTCAGCATTACACAATCTTTATGATATAATTTACTAGCCAAGGATATGTGATTGCTCCAAAACACTAATTCCTATGATTACTTAAAGCATGTGTAATACCCAAACTGCATGCAGCAGTTATTCTTACATTCTCCACATGCTGAATTTTATTAACCTTTAGGCTATAACCTTGTCACAAATAAACCCTTCAAAAGGAAAAAAAGAATCAGAGATATAATGTCTCCACTAAACGTAGTTGTTGAGGCAACATAGGGAAGGATTAGACCAAATAAATGACCAGTAAACACTCTGTTCGAGTCTATAAAAGCTAGCGCTAGAAATTGGTCGGGGAAAAGGCTTCAGTCCAAACAAAGAGAACACCATATATAAATACTAACGGAAGAGTCGTTAATTTTTGTTCAATTATGTTTTTTCTTATGAGAAAAATTGTTTTTATATATATAACATGTTTTCCTCCTCCTTTTGGATTATAGGAAGCCTCAGCTTCACAGGTTGCATCATCTGCAACCCTTTCTGTAGCATTTATGGAAGCTCTCAGCACCTTCTTTCAGAACTTCAGCCATGACTACAAGTGAGTTTGTATTAGATTTCTTTTTAGTTGTCAGGTATATTTCATTATTTGGGTTTGTTGCAAGGATGAAAATGAAATAGTATTAATCATCCATGATCTGTTGCTAAATTGCACAATGTGGAAATAAGCAGAATGTTACAGTTTTCTTTTCCCTAAATTTTGATTTCTTTGTTACAGCGCTGAGGATGCTTCTGGCTTTTTTGTTTCGTTACTTTTTGGTCTTGGCCCTTTACTTGGAGGAATCATTCTTGTTGTATTTGCTCTTTCATTGCGTCTTCAGCATGCTCTCCTCATGGGCACCGCATGTGGTATTGCTTTTGTTCTTGGTGCTTGGCGACCAATACAACTTATTTTGTCTTCAAAATTGGGATTCTTTCCTATTTTGCTACTCCTCGCAATGGGTGCTGCTTTCATCCATGTTTCTACATCTGGTGTATTGAAGATGGCAACTTCCAAAAAGGCCTCAGTCAATGACTTGCCTACACTTACTGGTTTCCCACTCAGTGTTCACACCCTTCAATCATTTATATCATGTGGTGCAGTAGCCATTCATGCCTTAGCTGAAGGACTTGCATTAGGAGTGGCTGCACCAAAAGCATATGGACTTGGTCGTCACATGGTCCTTCCAGTCTCTCTACATGGGCTTCCTCGAGGTGCAGCTGTGGCCAGCTGCATATTTGGAGTCACTGATAGCTGGCATGGCTCCCTTGCAACAGCTGCCATAATTGGATTTATGGGTCCAATATCAGCAATAGGAGCTATTCTTACTGGTATTGACTACAGTGGCCTTGATCACATAATGGTTATTGCCTGTGGTGGATTAATCCCGAGCTTTGGAAATGTAGTAAAGAGAGCTCTAAGTTTGGATAAGAGGAAGAGCACCTGCGGCCTCATTATGGGTATTGGGTTTGCTACTTTATGTCTAACATTCACTAGGTTGGTTTGCTTACATACACCTTACTGCAATTCTGCACCAGAGGCTGTCAGATAAAGGGTCTTATGCTGCCTTTCCTGCATCATCTATTGTTACTGTTCTTCTAACAGCTGTATAAATTTTTGAAATTCATATCCCAAAACATTTGAAGAGACCCTTGATAAAGAAACTAGAAAGAGCAATTTCAAAATTGGAAATTCCCTAAGAGGGAAAGGCAAGGCCAATGTTTTCACATAGAACATATCCGTGTCATGTTTTAGTGTTTACTTGTATAGGCAGTTTTTACACATGATCTATATTTGCCAAACCATGTAAAACCATTGAGAACTGAAACAGATGTTATTTATTTTAAATTTCGATTAGTTCTGTACAAAATATAAACTATACTTTACAATGGTATTGACCTTTTAAGTTCTTTATTACTTAGGGACATTTACCACTGTTGTACTTTGTTTTTGTATTTAAGACATAAACACAAATAAGAGACTTACAATGACAAGCATTTTTCTCAATCTCAATTTCCTTAACAAGTCGTTAAGTTTTGAAAACGGTATGTGATAATATTTGAGGTATTTTGAGGTTCAAACCAATTCAATTGCTTTTATTCTTAATTTGTTTAAAAGTTAAGAATAGGCAAGTGATGAAAACAGGTAGCTTTTGGTGATTTTATCATTTCAGTGAAATGATGAAAAAATTGGTGTCTTGAAGCTTAGTTAGAGATGGTGTAATGTGAAGGCATGGAGGTTCAATGTGCACATTTTCAATAACAATATAAAGTGGTGCTCGTTTTCTCCGTTTTCATTTATAATTTTTAATTTTAAAAACCTAACTTTTGAAGTTAATGAAGATTAACAAAATAAGTTAATTATATCAAAAATTACTTATCTCCGAACCAAAAATACATATTATGATAATGTAATAAAAAGGTCAAATAAATTAAAATCAGGATATTTCAGATAAATTATTCTTAAAAGTAATAATTGTTAAAATTTGCTTATCTCTGAAAGCAAGAAAATGTTATTTTTTTTTACTTGTAAATGAAAACAGAGATAGAACTTCTAAAATACGAAAAGATGTATTTTTTACACTATAAATTTTATGCATTTTATTTCTTTTATTTTGGTCCAATTGAAACTAGCACCTATTCATTAAGGTGTCATCAATAAATAATTTAATTAACTTAAATATAAAAATAAAATATAAACGTATATATAAAAGTGCCAGACAAAATTATAGATTTTTCGAAATAATCCTTTTTTAAAGAAAAAATCTTTAAAAAAACTTATTGAAACATTATTTTTCTAAATAGATCTATTAGAATATTATTTCTCCAAATGAATCTGTTTGATATTTTTTCTCTAAAATGGGAGGAAAAATAAAAAATTCAAATTATGAAAAAAGAATTAAAAATAAATAATTAAAAATATTGAATTTTTAATATAATTATTTTAAGAGAAAGTATCAAACAAAAAATCATTTATGATTTTTTAGTATAATTTAAAATTAAATTTGTTATTATTAATTTTGTATAAAATAAAAATTATTTATGATCAATAATAACAACAATTATAATAATGTTAAATATAATTATTTCTAAACAGTTTTGAAGATATTAACTTTATAATATATTAGGAATAATTTTTTTATTATTGTAATGATTGGTAGAAAAAAATAAATGAAAAATAAAAGATAAGTTTAAAGTTTACAACATTATTATCAATCACAAATATTTTTAATTATAATATTTTTATTTTTCAAAAAATAAATAATAACAAATTTAATTTCAAATTATATTAAAAATCATAAAATATTTTTTATTTTATTCATTATCTTGAAGTAATTAGTTATTTTAAGTTACCTTTACATAATTGTAATTTATTTTTTTTTATTTTTATGTTTTATTTGTCTTCCCCCATTTTAGAAAATAATGTTCCAATCCAATACATCTATTTAAAGAAATTTTATTTAGAAAATTATTATTACGAGATAATAAATCCTGACTTGGAGAATTTAAAGCAAAAAGTACCAAACTTAGGTAATAGAATTAAAATACCAAACTTAGGTAATAGAATTTTCTTTTTCATAGATGAAAAAAAGAAAAATCACTGAAAATTATGATTTCTGAAAATGATAAAATTATATTTGATAGAGCAAAGTTATTATCAAAAACATTTTTACAAGTTTTTTAAAAATAGAAAAATAACAATATTTTTATAAAAATACTTAATTCCTTGTCACATAAAACCGTAATTAACTTTCTAAAACTATATATTTCAGTTTAAAAAAGTTGGATTCTACCTTCTTCAAATTTATTTATTATTTGATTGCAGAAGCTTTATCCTATCCAAAGAATGCAATCTGATTATTTATCATAATACTCTTAGCTTTATTTAGCAAATGCCCCAAACTAGATCTATGGTACTTTTACAAGGATGGATACTCAAAAAAACGACAAGAAAAATCTAATAATTGATCACTAAGAAAAAGAAATAAAAATCTACATGGCCTAGTTTATGTTTTTCAAAGGGAGGGGGGTCCCGAATTCCCAATACATGGCCAAGACTACTTTGGCATGTTATTGTTGTTGTTTCAGGTGACCGTTTCAACAACATGCAAGAACATCAAATGCCATAAACTGGTCTCAAAATCTTAATCTCCTTCCTCAAAATACCTGTTTTTCACTTATTTCGCAACTCTCATCACATACCTTAGCAAACTCCTACATGCAATTTCATCAAACAAAAAACCTTACCTTCTCCAACTTCAACATCTCTCTAGTTAAGGTAAAAGACAAAGTGAGTTATGTCATCACTTTGATGGTTCTGTCGACTGATTCTGCAACCCCTCTTCCCTCTCCGCCGACTCCACCTTCTCTTTCTCAGAAATCAAAGCAACCTCATTCTCCTTCTTCTCCCCAACACTCTGTGCCCCAGTTAGCCTTGCCAACACCACAAAGGACATGCCCCCAAGAACATTGTTCACACACCTCAGAGCCAACACCGAGGACTTGAAGGCCAAGGGGTTAAGCACTCTCTCCAGCATGAACTCAACACCATTCAGAGTCTGATACCTCAGGTTGCTGCTAACCCCCATGTGCCCTGCCCAAGTCAGAGCATTCAAAAGGGTAGGTGGGGCCTTGTTAGGGGTCTCAAACGTTGGATCCATCTTCTTCCTCATACTGATCAACCCATTGGAAAGTGTGGTTCCAACTAGTCCAGCACCAAAACCAACCACAGCAAAAATGGTACCTTTGTAAACCAAGGTTCCAAACCTATCAAGAAGGGAAAAAGCACCAGGCTCAAACATGTGACTCTTGGGGCATGAGGCAAATATGCCAGGTACGCTGGATGCTGCTGATGTCATGGTAGGTGCCAACAGATACATCAGAGTGAAATTCAGAATAGCCCCAACAACCAAAGTTGAAAAGACAAAGTCAAGTTCATTCAACCCAAAATTAGGCCTTGAAGCCATGTCACCTAAAACACAAGCACTCACACCTACCAGCTCCTCCATCAAAACCTTGAAGGGAAATTGTGGATCAGCAGCAACCCTTGATCTCCACCCGTTCAGAAAGAGACCCAAAATCCCAAAAGAAGAATCTTTGGAATCTCCGTCGTCACCTCCACCTCCACCACCGCCACCTCCACCACGCCCGACCCCATCTCCGCCGTCCCCTCCGGCGAAGGAAGGCCTCAGCCTTTGAGGAAAATGAGGTAAATTGGTGAGATACAGAGGACGATTCTGAAGTTTAGGCGATGTAGATGGCAATGATGGGAAAGAAAGTGCTTGTTGTTGACCTGATAGTGGAGACAAACACAACATACCCATGGCAGCCATTTGATCTGTAAAAGATGAAAAATCAAAGAAAGCAAAAACTTTGGGAGATCAAATGAACGAATTTCGCGTCATTTATTCATGATCACAGCAGCAGATCATTCATAGCCATGAGAAGAGGAGTATACAAATAAAAAAAATGAATTTTTAAAAGAAAGATCGGATTTTTGAAAGAGGGTTGGGATCATGCATGTACCTCTTACCTGGATCTGGAGGGTGGTTTGGTGAGAGAATAAATGATGGCTGCTGGCGAGACTCACAAGAACAAAGCTTAAACCTTCAGCAGAAAAAAACCCTTTTTATTAAGTGATTGTTGAAGAAATTAAAAGCAAGAGACACCACACCACATTAGGTTAATTGGAGTGAAGCAATCAGAGTTTGTAAAATGGGAAAATCACTTTTATACAGTGGTTTGGACAGAAACAAAAATTAGTAATACATTGTATATGTTGTTTTAAGGAAATAGAATGTATATATGATGATATTACACATTCTTTTTAACTAAATAGTATTTACATTGTTATTTATTTTTGGTGTGAACTTATTCTTTTAAATTATTTAATTTTATAATAGTTAATTTAAAAATTGTATTAATGACTACTTCTGGTTAATTATTAATAGAAAAAAGTATACTCATATGTAAAAGGTAATAAAATTATAAAAGAATAATTTTAACCTTCGTAATACTTTATATTTGAACAATAGTGTATTTTAAATTATATGTATATATGGATACTAATACTATGACTAAAAAAATATACTCAAGTTAGGAATACTAACGTTAAACAACTTCGGCTGTCTCTATTTTTTGTTGGATTTTTTTTAATAAATCTTTTTTTTTTCAATTAAATGTGAAAAAAAAGGAAGCAATTGGTTTCTTGCCATTAAATTGGATTAATAGATTAATTTTTAGATAATGTGTTAGTGTTAATGATTCTCACATTCAAAACAAATTAGGTGAAATATATAATAAAAGAAATTTTTTAATAATTGAAAGGTTTAATACATCATTTGGTTCCTACTTTTGGGGGTTTGGTTCAAAATGATCCTATCTTATGAAAAAGTTCAGTAAGGTCCCTACTTTTATTTTAAAAATGTTCAATTCGGTCATTTTCGTGGACGCCGTTAAAAATATAACGGTGGTGATGCCACTATGACCAAATCTGAGTGAGCTGTTTTGTTTGATGATTACGTGACACTGTGAATTGAAGTAATTTGGGTGAAAATATTTTAAGTTGAGGTTTTTGTGTGTAATAAAAGGGGTGATTAGGGTTCGTGCAAGTTGTTCCCCTTTTTTTACCATAGTGGTTGTTGCTAGATAGAAATGGCTTCTTCTCAAGGTTGTTCTTCTTGTTCCAAAACTGGGTGGGAAAGAAATTCGCAATCCGCAAATGATGGTGGTTGGAGGGGAGGTGGGATAATCCCTCGTTGCAAATGTGGTGATTATCCTGTGAGCAAAGTGGCGATAACTCCAGAATGCTGGGAGACAATTTTGGGGATGTCGTCATTATAAGGTTTTTTAAATACCCTTGTCATTTTGGGGATGTCGTCATTACACCATTTTATTTGTTCATAGATTATTGAGTTATTCCCAATTTTGGTGGCTTATTTGGTGCATAACAAGATGGATCTACAAGAGGGATGTACTGTAACTTTTCAAATGGTGTAATGAAGAAAATAATGACGAAAGAGATGGTGAAATTGTCAGCCAAAGGAGAAGGAAATGTGAGCTGGAAATTTTAGTCCAAAAGTTGCAGAAAGGATAAAATTGTTACTTGGAGCTATGTGTGTTATTATTGCGGTGAACACTGTGACAATGTGGGTCTGTTTAGGTTGATCTTCGTAGGTGGGTCAATGTTTATGTTGAGGTCTAGGTCATGTTTAGGTTGAAGTATAGGTGAATGTTCATGTTCATGTAATGTGAAGATGAAACTCAATGTTTAGTTTGAAGTGTAGGTGAATGTTCTCGTTCATGTAATGTGAAAGTGAAAGTCAATGTAATGTGAAGGTGTTCATGTGAAATGTTAATTTTAGTATCCGCTTTCATTTTAAAATGTCCAATGTGGTCCCCTTTTGAATTTAAAACTATAACTTCTGGTCCCAAATTGATATCAATGCATGTAACATCTCTGCCATAATATACTAACACAAGTCAACTTTCCTTAACTACATAATTACATTGGACCAAGAAAGTACATAATAAAAGTTCATCACATGACAATCAAAGTAAGTTATAAAAGTTTATCACATCAGTAGTGAATATACATAAGTAAATTAGTTCATCAAAAGACAAGTGCATCAACATACTACATAGTTCAGGAGGTTTTTATAACTTCAAAATACATGCAAAGTGTTTGTAAGTGACATCTAAACTTTTCTTCTAAAATGTAACTTCTTCTTGAAGATTAGTGGTACTGAATGTGGAATGGACTCCTGAGTAGGTTGTGTTGGTTCCTGGGACTGGGGACATGTTTGCTGTGAGGCTAAGGGACATGTTGGTTGTGTGATGTCTGGACATAAGGGACAATTCTTTCTGTTGTGTCCCACTTGACGGCAGATGGTACATTTCTTTCTATGGCCACCAACACTCATTTGGGTGGCATCCTTTGTTAACTCCCACACCTCCAACTTTATCTTTTTTTTCTTTTTCTTTAGCCTTCCAGGCAACTTTCGAAGAATTGGTGGCAAGACATCATCATAGCTTATTCTTTCCCATAGCAACTGTCCATTGACAGGATAAATCATAGAGGCATACGTCTCTTCATATGTGGATCTTGTGAACCAAGAGGGTATGAAATTTTGTGGATCTTCATTGGAGTAGTTCATTGCTGCAATTACATGACAACATGGGATGCCACTTATCATCCACTTCCTACAACTACAGTGTTGACTCTCAAGGTCCACTGTGAACTTGTTTGTTATTGCTGCAGTGTGTCTAACCTCAAACAAATTTCGTCCAGACCAGCTGACAACAACAAAACACATTCCAATAAATGAACAATGGACATCAACATAAATCAGATTGGATATGATTATAAATAACAATTTTACCTTGGGATCCAATATCTAGACAAATTTGATTCTTTCATAAGCATGTTCTTTATCTTTGGGCAGATAGTGAAATCCATAGACGCAACCTTGCTTTTATTGGTGGCCCAACGTTTCATTAGATAAAGTCTTATCTTCTCCAGCATTGTGATTATTGGTTTTCCTCTCGCAAGCACAATAACACTGTTGAAAGCTTCAGAGATATTGTTGTCAAGGGAATCACATACAGCTTGAGTTGTGAATCGAGACCTTGACCAGTACCTGTTATGAATACAAATGTTCAAAATTAGCAACCATGCAAAACTTATTGACCCAGGAATAGTACTGACAAATTGTACCTGGGGGAATGGCTATCAGGTATTTATAAGCTTCTAGGTTAACCACTTTTATTTTCAGCATTTCTCTCTCCCATGCCTGGGGGTATGTGCTAGTGACAACCCTTCATATTAGAGTCCTTAAAATCTGACCAGGAAACCTCTTTCTAAAATTTGCGTAGAGGTGCCTAATGCAGAATCTTTGGTCTACCCCAGGCAAAAGTTCCTGCACAGCTGGCATCAACCCCTATCTACATGAATAAATACATTAACGTTTAAAACATCATTTATAGTGAGTTCAATGTATATAATAATGTAAGGAATAGATGTACCTTTTGTTGGTCAGACATCCATGTGCACCCACCACACACTTCTTTCCTCCAAGGTCTTCTACCAATAACTGCAAAAACCAACCCCATGTGTCTTTGTTCTCTACTTCAACTACCGCATATGCAATCGGAAGCATTTGGTCATTTGGGTCCTTTCCAATTGCAGTGAGCAGCTTTCCCTTATACTGCCCTTTCAAAAAACATTCATCTAAACAAATAATTGGCCTACAACTCACAAAGTTGTCCTTACAACCTTTCAAGCAAACATAAAACCTTTTAAAAATTGTCTCACCATCAGCACTGTCAACCTTCACCTTAACTGTTGACCCAGGATTAGACCTTAATAGTTCACAGGCATAGTCATATATTCTCCTAAATTGTTCTTTAAAATCTCCACTAAGTTGATTTGTTGCCATCAATTTTGCCCTTCGTGCTTTGGAGATGGAAACTTTGGTATTCCATTTACGTAATGCTTTATTACGTATGTCGTTTACCTTTAAATTTGGATTGTCTTGTATAGACCTATCTATTTCTTGACTCAGCCACTTTGTATTCATAATTTTGATGTTGAGTTGCCTGCTACAAGTATGTGTATCATTTATTTTCCTTAATTGCCAAAATTGTCGTGTTGGCAAATAACCACAATAAGCTTTCTATGGACACTTACCTTGTTCACCCATGCATCTAACCCTCACCCTACGCTTATCATTTTTAACAAACTTAAAAGCCCTCCCAGTATGCACAACATAACTTATAATTGCCTCCTTAAAGTCATCTTTGTCTGTAAATAAAGTCCTAACTTCCCATTTATAATCTATCATTGACTTTTGTTTCTCATATGTAGAAAAAAAACCTGCCTCTGGTCTATCCTGAGTGTCGTCCTCACTACCATTGTTTTGTGGTGTTAATAGGACATCAAAATGTCATTCATCCTCTGATAAACCCCTAGCACTGGGTTCAGCCCTATACTCTTTATCACTGTCCTCCAAAGCAATCTCAACCTCTTATGCCTCCTCCACGTACTCATCACCACTAAGATGATCCATATGTCCTTCATCCTCACTTTCCACTTCAACTTCAACCTCACTGTCCACTTCATCCTCACTGTGGACTTCAACTTCAACCTCATTGTCCACTCCATCCTCACTTTCCACAAAATCTTCTTCCTACACTCCACCATCCACCTCCTGTCCAACATTACTTTCCAGCTCCAGTCCACCATCTACATCCACCTCAACTCCAGCATCCACCTCCTGTCCAGCAGTACTTTACAGCTCCACTCCACCATCTACATCCACCTCAACTCCACCCTCTATATGTACCTTCCCTACTTCACCAGATGAAACTGCTCTTTCTTCAACCTCATTTTGCACTTCAACCTCCTCCATATTTCCTTCATCACCACGCTAAATGTGTGGGAACCTACAACCCCAATACCCTCACCACTCCAACCAGGTGCTTCAGCTTCACAAAGTAAATAAATTTGGTTCACATAATCTTCTACAACCTCTGCTTCGTCCACGCCATGTACAACATACAAGTCAACTTTCCCTAAAAAGTTTGTCACCTTCATCATATTCATTGTTCCTCTATCATCATATAGTTTATGCAACAAATGTTGTACGCTGTAATATAACTCCTTCACTTGAAGGTACCCCAGATCTTTTAGTGCACCTACTATTTCAGAAAAACTTCATTTATCGGGATCAACGTCCCACACAACAATCTCTCCATCTATGAACTTAAAGGGGAGTTCTTTTATCAAGGTCCCACCATGGTGGACCACTACCTCAAACCTTTCCCAGACATCCCAATCCCTACAACTCAAATGCAAATAGGGACCACTTAAATGCCGACAATCTACCTCACTGTCTTCAACCACCCAACAAGCAACAACTATAATCATATTTAAAACACAATACACAACGCATTACAAAACAATTCAACATACAATATTGACCCAACAAATTTATACCCCCAAAATCATCGTCAATCAAACAAAATATAATTAAACCCTAACCCCTAAATACAACAACATCAAGATCAACTTATTAGCCTTAGATTACGACCATTTAACTCACGCACGTACATTGTTCCAATTTCACTTTGAAGGAATAACCAGCCAAAACCACTTGCAGCACAATGTTTTATCCAGAAATACCCAAATCAGTCTTAGATAAGGGTAATTTTGTTTTAACCCACACTTAAACCTACCACCCAAATTACTTCAATTCACAGTGTCACGTAATAATCAAACATAACAACTCACTCAGATTTAGCCACAGTGGCATCGACACCATTATATTTTTAGCAGCGTCCACAAAAAGGACCGAATTGAACATTTTTAAACAAAAGTAGGGACCTTACTGAACTTTTTCATAAGGTAAGATCATTTTGAACCAAATCCCAAAAAGTAGGAACCAAATGATGTATTAAACCTAATTGAAATTCAAGTTAGGATTTTTCATCTTTACTTATCTTTTATCATCTTCAACCCTAGCTATTTTTAATTATATTTTAGTTCTCGATGGCTATAAAATTTAACTTTTAATATATTGTTTTATGTTCTACTGAAATAAACTTTGTTTTTTATTAAACTTATAATTGTAAAAATATGAGAATTATTTATATCTTTGATTCATTATAAATATCTGAAATTATTTCGAAAAGATACGAAATACTGTGAGAGAATTTACTTTCTTTCTGAGAGAATTTCCACCAGTTCATTATATTTTCTTAATTCTTCAAATTGTAAAACAAAAAGAATATCCAAGACCTAGTTATCATAACGGCATCTATTAAAACTGATAAATCTTTGTGCTTTCAAGTATTTCCACTTTATTGCATTTAAATATGGTAATGCTAGTAAAATCATGAAGATAAAAAAAAACTCTTATTAACTCATATATACGTATTATATTTCCAATAAAGAAAATTAGAAAGGTGTTTGAGGTGTTTTCCATTAAAAGAAATTAAGAAATTATTTGAGGTATTTGGATTAAAAAATGATGAAAAGAATCAAATGATGAAAATAGCTACTACAGTCTCAAAAATACAGACTAAATTAATATATGTTTGGACATATGTTTATAAGATAAAATTTGATGTTGTGGACAGGAAAGGGAAAAAGTTATTCGTGGAGTTGGTGGAATAGATTTTTCCCGCAAATGATACTCATTAAAAAAAAATGGCATTATTTTTTTAATTAGCAGTTTTATTTTATGGTGGAAATTCAGATTTTGGAGAGTCGAATTCCCTGTTTAAAAGTTTGTGATGTGTTTTGGGGTTTGATCTTAATCAGTGCGATATGCATTTGATTTATGTAAAGAAGACGCTAATTCTAAATTTATATTACGTAGATGCATATAAAATATTACTTTAAAACATTAAAAATACACTCTCTAATATATCCTTTTTATTATTAAGGTGAATGCATGTAAATAATGTAAATCACTTCACTCACTTTCTAAAAAAAATAAAAATTATTTTTCTAAATCTTCACCAAATATTAATTTATTATTATTTCTATCCTTCTAAATATCTTTTAGAAACAAAAAACACTCTAAAACAGGATACATAGAAATTAATCCTAAAGATGTAAGATAAGCCACTTAGAATATTAACATTTTAGAAGATGAAACTATTTAGTATGATAAGAATAATTATATTTCTTCAAACTTTACTTCGACAGTAAACAAATAGGATATTTTTTTTTTTACAGTTACATGATTATATATATATATATATATATATTAATTGATTGTGCATATTTTTATTTACTAAATTACTATAGCACATGTCTAGATAATCCATTATTCATTTCATAATTGATTATGTCAAAATTCTTCATATTATATTTTTTCAGGACATAATTCATTATTGATTCTACCTGGTCGATTATGCCATTTTTAAAAATATTAATGCTTAATATACGATATATTTTTTATATTTAATTTTTAAAGGAAATTTTGATCATTACTATAATTATATGATTGTGATCTATATTTTATTCTTTTAAATCAACCATAATTGTTTTCAAGTATTATGTTCTTTTCTTTTTCTATTACTTTTAAGTTACATTTTCTTTGTCATATCTACTCTATTTTCATTGTAAAAGCCATAAAGTATAGTTTTAATTTATATTTTCTGAATCTCATTATATAACGTAATTTAAAAATCACACACATATATTTTTCTGATGTAACTTGTCTTATAAGACTTCTTAACAATAAATTATTCACACTTCAACCTAAAAATGTTTGTTATTATGAAATATGTCTAAGAAACAAAATATGTTTTTCATATTGAAAAAATATTTCTTTTTTATTCTTGTGACTCAAAATCTAAATTTATTGTTATATCAACAATTATAACGAAAAATTCTACAAAATTCTTATAAAACTTGCAACTCTAAATATGACTTCTCTTCTGGAGATGTTTAGTCAAACTTTGATTCATTCATCTGTCTAGTCGCAACCGAAACGTGTTTTGGGTGATTTTTGGTTTATTCGTAAGAACTCGAGATGTAAAAACATGGCAAAATTTTGTAAACCATAACATATATTTACTTTTTTATAAGTTATGGATTTTTTTAAGAGATAAACTTTTGTTTAAAACTAAATATGTTTTTAATTTTTGAACTTGGACACAAAATTAAAATTCATCTATCTTAAACTTTAATACATTTTAATTCTCAATTTTGGAAATTAAATATATATAATCCTTTTAATTAATAATATTAAATTTTTTATATATGTTAAACTACGTTTGAAAATGTCAAATGGAATAACAGCTAAAACACTATCATTTGAAGTCGTTTGATACATTAAAACAATTTAACACAAATAGATTAAAGTAGACTATATCTATTTATTTTTAGAAACCTAAAAATCAACTATATTAAAATTTGAAACAAATAAATTTTAATTTTACATCAAAATTTAAAAACTAAAAACATACTTAACTTTTTGTTTGTGATTTTATGAAAACAATACAAGAGGCTAAGAAAATAAATAGAAGAAAAAGATGTCACAGGCATTACCTACCTCCCATTAAGCTCTGTGACCAAATGATTAGCACCAGAGGTTTTGTCTAACATCTCAACTTGGCAGATAGCAATGCTCCAAGTGAAGTTTGACAACCTTCAAAATGTCCATCAGTTCAGCTTCAAAGGATGTGCAAAAGCCAGATTTCTTAGCAGTAGGCCAATGCAGAATCCATGGTGTAGGAGTTTTGACAGCAAAAGAAATTTATATGGTGAAATAAAAGGCGTTGCAAAAGATTTAAATGTACCATTCTATATAAACAAATACCACATTTGTTCTTTTAATGGTACATGGTAAGAAGTTTATCTGACATGCATAATTTCAACTACAGTGCATAGCCCTCCGAAGAGAAACCAAATGCCTGTGACAAACAACTAAAAAGAATCCATCCTATGCTAGCTTATCATAAATATTAAAACACCATGAGACTTTGACAGTGTCACATGCCAATAAACACTTGTCTTGGACCTAAAACTTCACCACCATCACCACCAACCATCACATGTATATATTCCACACTTCTCAAAAGTAACTGACGCAAGAATAAATTCAATGAATGTATTAAGTTTGCAAGGAAAAAAAAAGGGTTGGTCTGAACAAACCTATTCTCAATACCCCCAACTATATAATTTTTTCTCTTTTAAAACTTCCTCATTCCAGCTTTGTCTCCTGTCTGTTCAGGAACAAAAAGGGTGAGGAAAAACCACCAGAGTGCTAACCAGCAAGAATTGTTAGCCTATTCTTTCATAGCTTGCATGGAATGAGACATGTACTGGAAGATATTCCCAGCAATCAATAGCTGGAGGACCACAATACTCATCATCTACACCGTCCACCGACGACAACTTTCAGCGACCCGTCTTTGCGCGTTTCATTCCACTGGAGTTGAATGGAGACACACTGCCACTTGGCCCTGGACTCTCTTCTCTGAAATTTGAATTCAGCATAGCAAGTTCACGCAACTGCTGCCTCTTGATGTAGTCCTGTGACTCCTCCTGCATGTCAAACGTTGACATCCATCATAAAATGAAAATTTAATCACTCAGATGAATCAGCAAACTGGTAGCCCATGGAAAACTTCAGAGTTCTTTGTTTCCATGAATAAAATGGGTGTGCAGAAAAGAGACGAAAAACAGATCTACAGTGGTAACTTGGATAGAATACTTGATAGGAAACAAGGAAAAGAAAAGTGTAAATAAGCAAATTTCCAACAGAATCCTAGTACATCAACCGACATGGATTTTACTCTTGTAATTTTGAGAATAAAATGAAGGTGGAAAATGTCCTATGTATATCCAATACCAATACCAATATGCCTGCATACACTACCCAGATTTTTTTAAATTGGAAAAACTATGTTTTTACATCCCCAGATGCTTATTTCTCCTATCTCACAAGCTGCTGCTACTTTGAACAACCTTTTTCTGCGACATGTTTATAAGGGTAGGAGAAAGAAACTTCACCTATGGTCTCATAGCCATTTGCAAGCCCCGATAAGGGAGGGGGTTGTGTCATGAATTTCGAGACAAACTCGCCAGTATAATACAGGATCATGTAGACTTTAATTGAGCTGAATGTGTGATACATATATGCAATCCCGCACAGTGGGATAAGGCTTTGCTGTAGTTGTTGTTTATGAGGGAGAAATGTATGTTGACATAAACACTACAAAGACACGTAGCTGCACTTTTTTGTAAGATCACATTGAATCCCTTTTTTTTCCAAATTGTGATAATCAACTAATATGGTTGCGTATGAATGAGAAGTGATTAATGTGTCTTGACAAATACAATAGTCTACATAAAATACTTTTTTCAAAGATTAATTTTTATCAAATCACCAACTTTACTAAAATCTGGCATCTATACCTTCATCACATCAAAACAAGTAAATGGCGGGATATGCAAACAAATTAACTATCCAAATTAGAAGTTAAGAACAAAAGAGATAAAAGGTCTCTTTATGCTCTCTGTTTTCGGAAAAGTGGAGTTGAACAACAGTTAGTACACTCTGCATAACAGATAAAGATATAGGGTGAATGAGCATACCACAGGCTTGAGAAGTTCTTCAATAATTTCCTGAGCCTGCCTGAGCCTTATTTCAACAACATTGGCAGGTAAGTCAGCCTCAATCAAAATGTGCAGGGGTTCATTGAGATGCTCATAGCCTGGTCTTCCTCTTAATTTCTCCTCCTTAAAATTGAAAAATAAAGAGCAATTTCAGTTGATACAAGTATGATTGAAAAATATAGATCATTCATGAGTACGTTGTAAATAAAACCTAGAAAATTAGGCTTATCTTCATTACCTTGTCTGGATCCTTTATTGAACCTTTTCCCCTAATATACACACGACACCCAGTTGTAGCTTCTACACGTTTCAAGGAATTGCCTCTAGGCCCCAGAAGCCTTCCAACAAAATTGAACTGATGCAATAATGGCCAACATACTTTTATTAGTTAAATAAAGATGGTAGATATTTCAGTTCCAGAAAAGACAAAAACAGCTATCTGATTTATCAAATGAGTTTGTATAAAAGCTTACATTGGGATATGTATCTACTGGAATTTCCAAACGCAATATCCTCTTAACAGTGAATGAACTAGGACTTGCAGGTGCACTTTGCCAGTCCATTGTCATTCCAGGGGGTCCGCACAACCTCTGTGTTTTTACAGAGAAAGCAATGTTGATATATAAAAGTTAGAAATGACCATGTTAAACAACAAAAACAAAAGATAATTTTTTTCGTCATAAAAACATAAATCAATAAGCAGCTAGCATTTTCAATCTCATGATGAACCAACAAATCAGGAAATTCTACAAGTTTGAATGAATGAGGGAATCCAAGAGATGATATGCAGAAAAGGCACTGGAAGAGGCAGCTGTCAAACTTTTCTGCTAGTCAGATAGTCTAATACTTTACTATCATGAATAATAACACAAATACAGGATCAATCAGATTTTATGTTGGATATCATGGCCTACCTTATTAAAGCAAGGAAGACACCATCATGAAACTGTTAGCAGTACAAATTATTGGTTGAAGAGAAGACTCAATCCCTTAGTCTGCTTGAATCATATTCAAACAGAGTCTAAGCTTACATATGAAGCATTGATTCACTAGTATATATATTTTTTCCAATCTTACATCATGTAAAACTTGCATCCCATTTTTTATGCAAGTTTATTATGCCTTCTCTAGAGTGTTAACATGAACAGCTAATTCCAAACCACATAAAAACATATAAAAACAGCTTATATGTAAGATAGACATGTAAGAACACACAATACAAGAAGATCATCATCATTAAATGACAAAACACCATCATCATGGGACAAAGCAGGCATTGATGTGAGTCAGTGAGTTATGGGACTAACATCAGATATTGATGCAATAGAGTAAGGTTGCACTTAGAATTAGGGTATCATATGACATGACATAAGCTCTTGGTAAGAGATTAGGAGAATTTATAAAATAGTTTATGATATGTCTATTAGATTATCTCAATATGCATTCAGGATAGCTTGTAGAAATGACTTCCAACTTAAATAAAAACTTTTTAAGCCAATTTCCTCTTCAAATAAAGAAATAAGTTATATGTAATAATGACTTGAATTGTTTACCTAAATCCATCCTAGATATGGTGTATACTTAAGTCCTATATGGATAAAACTCCTAAATCATTTATAGGAGAACAAAATCAAGGAGGTATTGAATCGAGTTTTTCCCATAAGCCAAAGGCAATTTATGCACTTAACTTTTGTAGAAGCTCTTTCATTTAACTTTTCCACAAGCTAAAGCACATAAGATGAATTTAGTTTATGGGAGAAGCTAAATTCATTTTACTTTCATATTTTCTTATCTTATAAATAGTTATCAAGATATTTATGCAAATGGGCCAAACTGGTTTGCTTGGTCTATTTGTCTATCTTCTTTGCCAGAGATAGAAGGATTCCCTGGAACCCTCTGGAGTTCGTACTTGTTAATCTTGCTCCCAATTCCTTGATCAATCTCTTGACCAAAAGGCTTTTTTCTTCACATCACCTTTGAAAGCTATGGCATTTTTTTGAAGGTGAATCGTTTATTTGGATGGTGGTACATAATAGAATAGGATTAATATGAATTATTTGTTACAGAACTGCAACCCACACAAAACTCTATATATCCCAAAGTCCACACTATACTCTGGCTATGAGAAAAACAGACTTCTATTTCTGTGGGGTGAACTGAAGTGGAGGCTTTCTGGTAGTTTTGGTCAATTTGGGTTTGTACACTTGTCTGAAACATTCTCAATTTTCTCACTTCAGAGCCTTGAGATATTTAAGGAGGCAAGGGTTTTTGGAAACATGCAATGTTTACTGCTATTTGTTGCCTATGAAGGGGAGGAATGTCAAAATTTTCACTGGTAGTTACTTGCATTGTCGTATTTAATGGGATAAATAGGTTTTCTTAAATTTTTTAGCTGATGGATAATTTAAAGGAGTGCACCTTGGGTGGATATTCCAAGAGAGCTCAAATGAAATGATTCCTTGATCTTCTCGGGTTTCTTTTAGGAGGATATTGTAACATCCACTATGGTACTCAAACATCTACACACACTTTTTCATGCAAATGTTTGATTTCGTTGTGATATTTTAAATATCTAACAAATGTATGGGGTTTAACCTTCAGTAGTGATCACTCATCTCATTAAGTAATCCTTGGTTTTCAATATTTTCCAGTAATTCAGAGTATGTAGTCAAACACTCAGTTCACGTCACATCTGTTTTCAAGAAACTGCTTTGAAGAACATAAACGTAGGTCTTGTCCCTGTGGTGGCCTTAAACCTGACCTTACAGAAATTTTTGCTACTGTTACTGTTATTATTAAAAAGAGAATACAATGATTTAGGATACATTAGGCTTCATGAATAGATGATAACAGCATTATATAATCCATGTAGTCATGCTCACTTAGTAGCAGGAATAATGCTTGATTGCTGTTGATGCTGAATACAAGGAATAGATGATGAGTATTTTTTAAAATTCCTAATGTATGGAATTAGACTAGACAAACATTGTAGGCATTTATAACAGCTAGTTACTACATAGTATCCAAATGCTTATGGACACATATGTATGATATACTCAAATAATATAAGGAAAAAAAGTTGAGGATGTGAAGTTCAGATGCTACAATTGATAATCTAAAGGCAGTCACCTCCTGCTGAAGGCTATTCCATCCACCCAACCCTGTTCCACTGACATTGGACATAAGGTTTGAAGAAGCCATAGGACTAGGGCTTCTATGCCGAAGTCTATCGAAGTCACCAAAACCTTGGTTGGATAACATTCCAGAAACTCTTAATATTTCTGCACATGAAAAACAATTGAAATGAGAAACCAATGCATAGTGTCAAAAATCAAGACATATTGAGTGATGAATTATCTCAGAAAATATTTCATTCAAATGTGGACATCAATTGCAGTGAACCATATCACAGAAAGACTAACGGAAGCAAATCGACAAGCTTTAAATATTTGGAAGGAAGTCTAACGAAGTCAACAGTCCCAATGTTAACGGCACCAGCATTCTACACGTTATTTACAAACCAAGCTCTTCTACAAGAGTGAAAAGCCATGCCAAACACTTCAATTCAGACATTTTCAATTCCTTAAATTGTGAACACCTACAAGAGTACATGCTTTGCAAAGATGGGATTTTCCCTAAGTCCGCAAGTAAAAAGAATGCATAATCTGTTCAAATTCAAATTAATCCCATGAAAAGATATTCAGGACTATGAAAATCAGAGAAATATTATATCCCGCCATTAAATTAATCTCCGGTTGCATAAGCTTAACACTGTGAAGGTACATTTCTTCCAACATTCAGACACCATCCAACAGGGGATACATATAAACAAATTTTATTTCAATTTGAATGACTCCTTTGACGAAAAAAATCAGTATCAAGTGAAGTGCGAAGGGATGGTGCAACCACAATGATGATGGATGACAGGGAGAGGAATCAATGCACGATCAAGTCTATCGTTGGTTTCCATTGTCCATGACTATTGACACAGATAAAAGGTTTGTGACACGATCTGACACACACACACATCAAGCATACTTCAATAAACAACAAGAGAGCAAAAACAATAAGGGATAGATCCACAAACAACAAAAGACCTTGATTTAGGAGGCGGCTGCATATGGGAAGAGCTTGCATGAAGGGTCCAAGCTTCTGATGTTCTGCCAGCAACTCTGATAGATACTGACTGCAAAAACAAGAACCACCCTTTGCTTTAGTGAATCAAGAACACACAAATTCATCCAAGGCAAATCAAACACACAGGGCCAAATCCAAAGGGTGTTCCGCCGAGAGTCCAAGTTTGTGTCTTTTTTCAAGTTTTGATCTCAAAAACATCACAAGAAAAAATAAACCAACCCACCTGTCCACGTCTGGATTGCTCCTAATCTGAGGAGAAGCAGCTCTAGCAGGAGAGAAGTTGGGATTGTACAAGCCTGACATGGCTCACTTTTTCTTAGTTTTCCTCAAGGATTGGAAGAAAAAACCACCAGCCTCCAAAAAAAAGTTGAAAAAGAAGGTTTAGTTGGTGTAGTTCTTGCAGAAGAAAAAGGGGATACAGAGCACCATCAATTAAGGGGGGTCTGTAATAAGGAGAAAAACGAAAAAGGGTGGACAGTTCTCTCTGAATTTTACACAAAAGGAAGCAACAAATAATTATTTATTTATTTCCTTTTTCTTTCTATTCTCTCTCTGTCTTAGTCTTAATATTTCTCTTTTTCTGCCTTTTTTTTTCTAAACTAATATATTTTCCTTGTCCACAGGCTGCCTTGTAAAAAACAAATACAAAAACAAAAAAGTTGATGACACTGAAATGGAAGGGATCTTTATAAGGAAACAGCAGGATGCAGCTAAAGTCTAGGCAGTAAAAGGTTACTAGATTTTGTTTGTGACAGTAAAAAAATTTCACAGCGACCAAGGAAGTGAAGTGTGTGTTTTTCACATGTGAGATCCCTCGACAACATAACAAACACAATACTATACAACTGTATATACAAAAATCTTAAAAGTGGAACAGTTTTCATGGTATGAAAGTGAAGTGGTTAAGGTAACGTAGGTTTGATAAGAGTGGGAAAAGGTAAAAGGGTATATAGGGTACAACAAAAACAACAAGTTGAGACGCGTGTTAGGCATGCAGAGAATCATAGGCGTAATCTAATCAATCTAATGTTTGTGTTTGTATGCAAATACTACAAAGAAACTGTAGACTTAACAGTGTTTTGGGAGAAGAGAGAACGCAAAATGTGAATGAATCAATGGCCAACGATAATGATGTTTGCCAACGCGGTCTTAGCTGGACCGTAACACTGCACACTCTCTTACAAATCTACCTTACCTTACCTTACCATACACACTCAACTACGTCGTTTTGAAGCTCCATCTCAACCGCTAGGTCCAACGTCAATCCTTGTTTTTCCACATTATTATTATAATATTAGCATTACAACAGTTCCATTTTTTAATAATGTTACAAAATTCTTGTTCTTCAGTTGAATAATGTTATCATTGAATTGCGCTTCTATTCTGTTCCCTCTCTATTTTGATTGAGCACCCTTCTCATTTTCTCATCAGAATTATCATTTTTGTTTTTCAGATCCTCGTAAGATAGCAATGGTTTCATTAAATTTCACTTTGCATTTATAGTATCTTATGAATCTGCACCTACCTATAATAAATAACCCTACCTGGTGCTGTTAGAGCCATTTTTGTTGCTCTCATTCATACCATTATTTGACCCCTGGGAATCAATACACTGTCTCTATATTCACTATAAGCCATTCCATTTTCTTATATATTTTTTTCTTGTATAGCATAAATTTCCAATCTTTGCATTCTGGCTTCTTCTTCTCTCTTACCCTTTTTTTTATTACATTTTCTGGGTCTAGAAAAGGTGTAAAAAAAAAACCTTTGACTCCCTTCTACGACGAGTTTCATGTCATAATTCACAATAAATTATTAGGCTGAATGAATGCTTTTGCTTGAGTATATACACTATTTTTACCTACCCTTTTCCATCTTTTGATAATTTTGCATTTATTTTTCTAGATGTCGTATAAGGTAAGGATAAATCAATATCTACATACAATAAAATGTTTAAAAGATATCAATGTACCTAATCCAGGACTTCAAAAGTCAAAATTCTTTTCTTTTTCAATATTACCAGTAACTCACACAGATTTAGATATCTATCAGGGAATCATCACCCTTACCCATTTTCCTTTTTCTTACAAATGAAATACTTAAGATGTGAAGGGAAAAAGTAAGAGAAGTGTATTAAGATTTTAATATTAAAGATAAAACAAAAGATGGTAGGGGCAGAGTAGGGAAAAGAGGTTGGTGTTGTAAACTATAGAACTGTCCACAAGCACAACAAGACAATGTACAAGGTGGGCCATTGTTTTAACTGAATGCTTCAGTGCCTCTGACTCAATTGGCCGTAGGAGAAGAATCCTAAGATGTTTTATGCAATAAAATAGAAAAAATACACCATTTTCTTTTGCCCTTTGATTCCTTTCTCCCACAAGGCATGTGTGTGTTTCAGTCTTTCTCAAAAAAACCAAAGTAAAAAAAATAATTGACAATATTGTATTTTCTTAACAAGGGTGGCAAGAAAAAATTCATGGACTTTTTAGTTAAAGGGGAAAAGAATATTTCTTTGTTATTTTTGGTAATAAATAGTAGTAGGGAGAGGATGGTCCATTGGTCCCAACCACACAGGCAAATTGAAACACTTATACTATTATAGAAATAAATGTTCCTTTCTCTTTCTATGCATTTTATACTATCTTTTTATTAACTTGTGTTTTGGTTGTCAAATTGAAGATGAACTTGGTCAAGTGAAAAGTAACATAATTTATATATTTGGGAAGTGAATGAGAAAGATGGTGCTTGATTAAAAAGATAGAAGATAATGGAAGAGAGTGAGAGTGAGGAACAATGATCTCAACTAACAATAGACTTTTTGTTTCAAAAATAATAGGATGAGTCAAAAAAAAGTGTCTAAAGAAAGATTGGGTTCAGAATAGTCTGAAAAGATTCGGACAGGTCATGTCTTCCCAATTGAAATAGGTTGTGGTCAGCAGTAGCATCAGTACTCCAGAAATTAACAGCTCAGTAAAACCTAACATTTTTCATTCTTGTATTTGTTTGTTTATTGATAATTTCAAAAAATTGGTTTTTCTTATATTGGTAAAAAAGTAATTTTGATGATCACAGTTAATTCTCACAAGCCCTACTTCTTTAAGTTTTGTTTAGATTAATTAAAAAAAAACATAATTCATAATTTATTTTTTATATTTAGGTTTATGGTTTATTTTGATTCACAATTTTTTTATTTAATTAATTTTCAATATCTTTTAAATGTAGTTAATTTAGCATTTTATGTTATAATATAAGATGATGTAGATTTTGATAGGTGATATTTTTTAATGGTCTTAATATCAATTTAACATAAATACTAAATTAAAATTATTTAATAAATATTAAAATTTAATTGAATAAAAATTATATTGAGATTGAATTATAAGTTTAAATATAAAAATTAAATTACTATTAAACAAAAAAGAAAAATGATTGAAAAATTAAAGTTTCTATTAAATAAAAAAGAAAACAAAAAAGACATATCAACAAATGTACTCATCAATAAACGTAATGTGTGTTTCTTGTACAATGAGTTATATTCTCTACACTCAATTAAACTTGTAATCTTATATTTAGACAAACAAGCAAAAAAAGTGCATGGGATTATTTTCTATACTCAATCAAACATGTCACTCTTACAACACCATATCCAAACAAACAAGCAATAAAGATATAAATTTGTATATGCAAGACACCGAGACAGATTTGTAGGCAATCCGAACAAATATCAATTAGAATATATGTACACATAATAAAGAAAACACGTAATAATAAATATGTCAAAAGAAGTCCTAATAATTTACATAATCATCAGTGTCTTCTTCTTAAGGGTCTTTTTTCGGAGGCGGTATTCGCCACTGATGATGCTGAAACCGGTCACAGAGCGGTCGTCATTGAGGATGTCGAGCCACTCGACGCTGGTAGCGGGTTCAACCCTTTCGTTCTCCCTTGGGCGCGATAGAGAGAATTTTCTCTATATTCCTGGAACGGAAGCTGTCGCGGTTTCTGCTACCCCCCGTAATCTGAAATCATCACCAAGACAATGTCGTAGTCATCGCGCGACTGGGAACCATCACCTATTAATTGTACAGCAGACTTGAGAGATTTTTTTCTCTTGCTCACGCACAGTAGCCCCAAATTGCTATGCTTCCAAGTAGCGATCTGTATCATGCGAAAGGATACTAGAGCAAAGGCAAGAATATCAAGATACGAGTGAAATTGGGACAGTAACAAAGGTTTCTATGTCCTAGACGAAACAACTGGAGTGAATTGCATCGGGAAATTGCAACCAGTAAAGTAATCTAGAAATTGTAATGTAGTGGAAGAAACGACTTCGGGCTCAGTTTTTGTGAAAGGCCAACTTGTGTTTTATTTCTTCAGTATAGATGACAAGGAAGCAGTTACATCTTGGCCATGACGCTTCCCAATACGGATTCTTCGAACGCTCAACCAAAGACGAAGAATCTTATCTATGTTTTTTATATTATATATCTTGCAAGTCACATGAGTCTAAAGCAATTATATCTAAATCGAATGGTCTCGATTTTTGATATTATCTTGTAGGTCACAAGACTCTAAAACAGTTACATCTCTACTAAACGGTCTCGATTTTTGCTATTATCTTACAGGTCACAAGGCACTAAAGCAATTACGAGTTCATCTTAGTATGAATTTCAAATTTTGGTCTCCAAACAATCAATCGAAGACCAACCAGTCTTACTCCCTCGGTCGATCGACCCTATAGCATAATATATTTTGGATATTAATTGTCTAACCTTGTAAATGTATTGGTTTGTTTGGCTACTCTTTTTCTCATTCTACAGTTCAATAATCACATCTTGCATAAAAAGGCGGACGCTAGAGAACCGGTCATGTTGAAGCACTCAAAACCGAGGAAACACTCTCATACCTGGTAAATGTTCGCCCTAGAACACCCAACTTATTGCGTATAGGGATACACTTTCTTTGGTAGATGTTCGCCTTAGAACACCCAGGTGCATCAAATAAAGGTATACACTCCCTCTAGTATATGTTCGTCCTAGAACACCCAGAACACCAAACCTAGGGGACCATCTCTTAGTCTAGGTTACGTTCCTCCAAGAACACCTAGCGCACGCAAACATAAAGTCAGTTTACCTATTATGGAACCTGGCAGGTACTCGGTCCTTCGGCCTCACGCTTGGCCATCCATGACCTCAAGCGTTCCAGCATTTGGCCGTTCAGCCTCACATGCTTTCGGTCCTTCGACCTTAACCGCTCGGTCATCCATGGCTTCCAGTGTTCAAAAATTCGGTTGTTTAGCCTCACAGGTTTTCGGTCCTTCGGCCTCAACCATTCGGCCTTTCGTGGCCTCAAGAGTTCCAGCATTTGGCCGTTCGGTCTCGCAGGTTTTCGGTTCTTCGACCTCAACCGCTCAGTCATCCATGGCCTTAAGTGTTCAAGCATTCGATCGTTCGGCCTCAAAGGTATTCGCCCTTTGGCTTCAACTGCTCGACCATCCATGGCCACAAGCGTTCCAACATTCGACCATTCGGCCTCACTAACGTTTGGCCACTCGGCCACCAGTGGCCTCAAGCGCTCCAGCATTCGGCCACTCGGCCTCTACCGCTCGGCCATACATGGCCTCACGTGTTTAAACATTCAACCGTTCGACCTTTTGCGGCCTCAAGCTTTCCAGCTTTTGGCCGTTCGGCCTCACATGTTTTTTGGTCCTTCGACCTCAACCGCTCGGTCATCCTTGGCCTCAAGTGTTAAAACGTTCAACCGCTCAGCCTATGGCAAAGAGAAAACCCATAAAGCCCATCGTTCAGTCCACAGACGAGCAACGACCGGAAACACGTTCCCTAACACAGCGAATACAACCTCCCTCAAACTCACAAGTCCTATAGTTAATCCGTCCATAAAACCGAACAGTTAACTCGGACTTGAGAGCTGAGGCTCTATAACTCACGCCTGACTTGAGCATCGGAGTATCTTCGCAGGTACCTCCCATCCGCTGATGAAAGTGGACGAACGAACTGAAGGAGTACGAACGACTTCCAGAAAGGACAAGCGAGCAACACATCGAAGGAAAAGCGAGCGGCATAGACGTCCGGAAGCAAGGAAGACATGTCGGCAAGGTATGTTTCTCGGTCCCATAAAATATATACTGAAACAGTTAATAACAAATATTCATCGATATAACACCAATCAATTACAGACATTATCAACAAATGTACTCATCAATAAACATAATGTGTGTTTCTTGTACAATGAGTTATATTCTCTACACTCAATTAGACTGGTAATATCATATTTAGACAAACATGCAATAAAAATGCATGGGATTATTTTCTATACTCAATCAAACATGTCAATCTTACAACACCATATCCAAACAAACAAGCAATAAAAATATAAATTTGTATATGCAAGACATCGAGACAGATTTGCAGGCAATCCAAACAAATATCAATTAGAATATATGTACACATAATAAAGAAAACACGTAATAATAAATATGTCAAAAGAAGTCCTAATAATTTACATAATCATCAGTGTCTTCTTCTTAAGGGTCTTTTTTAGGGTGTTGTTCTTATTGTTGAGCTTGTAGTTAGACTAGACTAAGTGGGTTACTTTTAGGATAATGTTGTTGAAGAAAAGTTTAGGCATCTCAAGGCAAAAATTTCATGACTAGATTGTGCAATATTTTAAACTTGTGGCTTAAATCATCATAAACGTGATCACGTGTTTTTATTCATTATGTTTACATAATAGACTCATCAGCACTAGTGGAAGAGGTTGGTTGCTGCTTGAGGGTGTCTCTTTCAACAATGTAATTTGCACCAATTTGTCCTACCCTATGTAGTATTCCTTCTTCTTTTTTCCATTGCCAACATCAACCTAGCTCTGTGTCCTAATGATGTCATATTGTGCAACATCAGTGTTATGTTCTTGTGATTTATTAGAACATGACCCTTACATAGATTTGACATGTGAAAGTCTACTTTCAAAATTATTCCGTTAAAGAAAAAAATGAGAAATTAGTCAAATATGTTACAATTTTAAGTTTAAAGGAATAATAGCAAAAGTTTTTACTTACATGTATACTTTGAGACATTTGATAAACAAACCAACCAGATTTTTTTTTGTGAATATGAATTTGTTGAAATAACTTATCAAGAAATATAAATTATTTCAATTCTTCTCTTGATAGTAAAATATGAGGTTATATATATACATAAATTTTAAAATACATAAGTTATATCATAATATGAAAACAAAAGAAATTAAAGTTTATATCATAAATACTCATGAGTCCTCATAGAACCACGTATGTCTACGACCTCACCTTTTTATGAAACTATGTTTTTTTAGTTGAAACATATTTGTTATGATAATCGGAAGAATTCCAAAATGTAAGCAAATTATTTCAAATATACTTCCAAAAACATTCTTTAGTATTCTAGTATCTCTAAACATTAAGCATATATATTGTAATAAAAATATATTTAAATAAATTATTCAAATTTAAATAAATCAATTTATTTTATTTATCATTTTTTTAATATAAAACATATGTCAATATATCAACGGTTAAATATGTTTTTCGTCCCTTAAGTATCACACAATTTTGGTTTTAGTCCCTACTCGAAACTTTGATGGTTTTTAGTCTTCATATTTTTAATTTCTTACTACTAGTCCTTAAAATTGGACGACATTAACTTTTAGTAGATGTGACAAACGGCAAGGCCACGTTTTATGCTAGTTGCCCTCTCTCACTCTCTACCACGTTGGTTGTTTAAGTTTTGAAATGAGATTAAGTGATTATCACGTGTTATTGATTGAAATCAGATTAACAATTAGGCTTCTTAATTGGGCAAAGTTTTTTTTCAATTGGGGAAAAGTAGTTTTACTCGAAGCATTGTACTCGAAACCTTCCACTCGAAGCATTCTATCAAGGTGGTCCTTGTGGTGCTCCTTATGGTGCTCCTTGCGGTGCTCGTGAAAGAAACAGTGAGTGTGAAAGACAAGCGTAAAGGTAAGCTAAGCTATTGTTTTTTTTATTCGGTTATGGTTGTTCCAATTTGGCGTAAAGTGTTGATGTCTGAATGTAGGTCTAGAAATGGTTTTCGACATTTGTTTGCATCACATGGGGAAGTTTGTTACTAATAAGGGGCTACAATATGTTGGAGGAGAGATACACGTGATCAAAGGACTTGATCCAAATCGTTGGTCGTATTTTGAAGCAATTGGAATAGTTAAAGAATTTAAGTATGATGCAGACTTCAAACTATGGTGGAAGGGGTCGAAACAAAGGCTGATGAATAATGTGAGATTATTGAGTGATGACAGGGAAGCATTGTACTTGGCTAACTATGAAGAGGAGAATGAGGAAGAGGTAGAAATCTATGTTCAACATGCTCCTAGTGAGGCAGTGGAAGTTCACTTTCTTAGTTGTGGTGAAGTGGAAGATGAAGGAAACATACACATGGAGGAAGTGGTTTCCAAAGTGGGTGACGAAGAGGTTAATTTACATGAGGAAGAAGTGACAGAGATTGTAGAAGAGGGTGGAATGGGTCTGGAAGAGGGTGATGGTGCTGTAGAAGAGGGTGAATGGGTTGAGCAACAAGGTTCACATGTTAATGTGGCTGTAGGGGTTGAAATGGGTGAGGAAGAGTGTGATGGTGGTGAGGAACATGAAGAGGTTGAAATGGGTGAGGAAAGAGAAGAATGTGATGGTGATGATGAACATGAAGAGGTTGAAATGGGTGAGGAAGAAGAAGATTGTGATGGTGGTGATGAACATGATTATCTTCGTGAAGAAGAGGAAGGGGGAAATGTGGTTGAGGGGGAAGTAGAAGCTTCAGCTGAAGAATGTCTGGATGACAGTGAAGAAGACAGAATGGTTAATAATGATGATGGGTTTGGTGTTGAGAATGATAGGGTGGACCAAGTTCGTAGAAACATTAATCCAGTTTTGGATAGGTGGAATACAATGAAAAAAGAGAAGAAACATGTGACTAGAAGAGGCAATGTTGGGGAAGGTTCATTTATAATGAATGAAGAAGTTGGAGATCATGACATCAATGAAGAATACAATAGTGATGAATTGGATTCAAATGTAGATAGTGATGAGGATGTGAGGTTGAAAAAGGGCAACTTTAAAAAGTATAGACAAGATGATATGAACAAGCTGGAAAGGCCAAGCAAATTGCTTTGGATTCTTTGGTTGGTGATGGAGAACGACAATATGGTCGTCTATATGATTATGTGGGTGAATTGTTAAGAGTGAAGTCTGGAACCTTTAAAATTAAAGTGAATCAACCCCAACCAAGTTTGCCACCAAGATTTGGGCCATTTTATATGTGTTTAAAGAGTTGTAAGCAAGGCTTCTTAGGAAGTTGCAGGCCCTTCATAGGGGTAGATGGTTGTCATCTGAAGATAACATATGGTGGTCAGTTGTTGGTGGCAGTGGGTAAAGATCCCAATGACCAATATTTCCCACTAGCTTTTGTTGTGGTTGAAAATGAATGCAAAGAAAGTTGGATATAGTTTTTTACACTACTTCTGGATGATATTGGTGGCATTGATTGTCAACGTTGGGTTTTCATTTCTGAACAACAAAAGGTATTTTCATTTTAATGTTTTCCTATTTTTATTTTGTAGTAGTGACATTATTTACTATTGACCAAGACCTTTTGTGTTTTGAAGGGACTAATGACAGTTTTTTATGACATCTTGGATGGAGTGGAACATAGATTGTGCTTAAGGCACTTCTATAACAATTACAAGAAGAAATTTGGTGGAGGAGTGCTTATTAGAGATCTTATGATGGGGGCTGCCAAGGCCACATTTCAATAGGAATGGGAAAAGAAAATGGGTAAGTTGTCTAATGTTAACATTGATGCTTACAATTGGTTGCTAGCTATTTCAACTAAGTGTTGGTGTAAACATGCATTCAGTAGTTATCCTAGATGCGATGTCTTGATAAATAATTTGTCTGAGTCATTTAATAATACAATTTTACTAGCTAGAGACAAACCTATCATAACTATGATGGAATGGATTAGAACTTACATTACGAGTAGGTTTGCAACACTTAGAGAAAAAGCAAAGACATATACAGGAGTTGTGATGCCTAAACCACGAAAAGGACTTGATAGGGAAGTAGAGAAGAGTGGAAATTGGATTCCAACTTAGGCAGGGGTTGCAAAATTTGAAGTCACTCACGGGTTTACAATGGACAAGTTTGTAGTTGACCTAAGTAAACCATTCATGTAGTTGTTACTTTTGGGAATTGGTAGGAATACCTTGCAGGCATGTTGTGGCTACCATAAATTACAAAGTAGAAAATCCTGAAGACTATGTACATCCTTATTACAAGAAAGAGGCTCATGAAACTTGTTATGGCCTTGAAATTGTTCCAATCAATGTACAACAATTGTGGTCTACTTCTGAATCTGGTGCACTATTGCCTCCAATTTATAAAAGACTCCCTAGGAGGCCTAAAAAACTAAGGGAGGCTGATGAATATGTAAGTCATACAAAATTGTCAAAGAAGAATCTTGTTCTGAAGTGTAGCAGCTGCAATGAATTTGGTCATAATGTAAGAACATGTAAAAGGGGAAAGAAAAAGGTACAAAATCACTCTTTTACAACTTCACTTATTTACACATTCATAATTATTTACACTATGATAATTGAAATGTCGCTTACTTCCATTCATAAAACACAAGGGGCACTTCAAGTGTATGAGGATCTGGCAGTGGAGGAACATCAAGAAAGGAGACTTCTCAACTAGGACAACCTCAAACAACCTGGAACAAGTGGCAGTGGAGCAGAACCTGCATCAAGTCACCAAGGTGGAAGAAGAACATCCTCACAACTACTGGTTGCACAACATCTAGGGTCCCAAGCTAGTACCAATTGAAGATTTATTGTAGTCAAACGTTTATTTTAATGTATTTTGTAAGTCACAGTCACCCACTTAGGGAAAAATAGTAGTGGGTACAGTTGTTGCTTTTAACATCTACCATCGTATGTAATTGTAAGGGACCTCTTAACTTACTTTAGTACTGCTATTACAATATTTTTTGTCAGTGGTAAGGGACCACTTAACTTACTTATCTTATTTAATAGTATGGGACAACTTCATATTATATCATGCTTCTTGTTGTATTCCATCTTTGCATTTTGTCAAGTTAACTTTATTTATTCCAAGTTCAAATTTACAGATACTCTACTTAGTTAATTTTAGCAAGCAAACTCAAGTGGCATTTCTGAGTGGAGGCAGATCCGGGAGATGGAAGTGGGTGAACCATGAGCAGTTGTTTATGATTAATTTTAATGAGTTGAGACCATGTTCTTTTATTCATTTGCTAGTGCTATTTAGGTGAAATTATTATGTTTAGAAAGCTATAGGATTACTAAAAGTAGAATGCTAAAAATTCTACCTTTGGTTAATTCTTAAAAGTAAAAGGTGGAAGACAGCTGAAATAATTAAGCCTTAACTATCTGCCATTGGTTGGTTAAAAATGTTGAGTGATGACTTAATGTATTCTGTAAGCATGAAAAATTTCCTAAAGGTTTTCAGCTAATGTAGTTAGGCATGAAGGCTCTGTAGTTTCTTAATGCCTGCTTCTAGTTTTTTCATTTACTTAGAGAACTATCTTTGATTCTCCAAGGATTGATTTTGGTGATTAGTGAAGCTCTTGTATTAAATATCTATATGAATATGAATTTGTTTTATACTGATAACTTTGTTTTCGTTTTCTATTTGATATTTTAATTCAAATGTTATAATATTCAGATGTTTTATGTTGCCCAATGTTTTCTTTATTAGCATAGAACAAAAGTCCTGTAACAGGAGAATATTAAAGGAAAAAAGTTAATCATCAAGTGGCAACACAAGTAAATAATTTGGAGAATTTAGTCAAGCAGAATTTGGAGACAAACTCAAGTACCTCATTTTATTCAACCATAATTCTTAATTACAATTCATCTTCAACAAAAACATAATACAAAAGAAAATTGTTAACGCCCATGACAAAACAAACAACAACAACATCATTTTCCCAACTTTCTTCTCGTGTTCTAATTTCCTTTTCAGCTTGTCGTTCTTCTTCCTTAGATCTGGTACAAGTTTTTCATTTTCCAAACATATTTCAAGTTATTCACGTTTTCTTTCAAAGCTTCCTTCAATTTCAGAAACTCCTTCACCATGTCATTCAAAGTAATTACAACTTGAATTACTCTGTAATCAAAATAGCACACAATTAATACAAAATTCAGCACATGAACTGAAAGATTTAATCACTTACTACCCAATTTCTACATCTATAAATCAGTCTTCCTTTGTTCTTCACAGTAGTTGCCTTCAAAAGCAACAATGTTTCACCACAACCACACAATTTAGATGGTAACCGTGAAGATGATCCACAGCTTTGTGACTTTCCCGAACCAATTAACCTTCGCGTGCAACCATTTCCTTCACTCTCACCTTTCATTTCAGTACAACAAAGAAATCCCTTCATCAGCTTTCGTGCCCACCCAAACCCTATATCTTCAATCCTTATATTCACACGAAGAAGAACAAAACAAAACGTATCAACTTACCTCCTCAAGAAGACGAACTTCAACCTTCAAATGTACCTCCTCAGCTTTCTTTGCCCCCAACTGCATTGACGAAGAAGAACCCAACTTCTTAAATCTAATTTATAAGAGATGACGAAGTGCGCTTCAACCAAATGCACACTTAACATACTTAATCTCATTTCAAAACTTAAACAACCAACATGGCAGAGAGTGAAGAGGGCAGCTGGCATAAAACGTGGTCTCGCCGTTTGCTACATCTACTAAAAGTTAACGCCGTCCAATTTTAAGGACTAATAGTAAGAGTTTCAAAACTATGATGACTAATAACCATCAAAGTTTCGAGTAGGGACTAAAACCAAAATCGTGTGATACTTAAAGGACGAAAAATATATTTAACCCCAATTTAGGTGGTTTTCAAAAGGTTCTTTCTCTTATATATTTATGATTTAATGATTAAGAGTTTTTATTTATTTATTCTTTTCTGATTATAGACAAAATAAAAGTTTAAAAAATTATCTTATTTTCGTATTAAGCTTTGATATCTTCACTATTTTCCCCTGTTCATGTTTCTTGGAAACAAGTAATACATAACATTAATTTACTGCCTACCAAAAACTCATTTTAGTCTCAAATACAATTAGATAAGTAACCTGAACGAGTAAAAATTAATTCAATGATTTTCGTAAACAAAAACAACTCTTCATCTTTTTACTTTTCAATTCATTTTAATGAAACCATTGTTTAGTGTCACTAAAAATAAAATAAAATAACATATTTCTTTTCTTTTTTTTTTCCTTCATATTTGTAAGTGCATCCCACGTTATGAACAATTAGAATTACTCAACTCAAACCCAATTTTAGAATGTTATAAGTCTAATCTACTTTACTCCATTTAGTGATTTGGCCAAAACCGGCCTTATTAATCTTAGTTTCAATACCATGCAGGATTTAAAAAGTTAACAAATTTGCCCTAAGTAACAATTTATAATTGAATACCAAACTTTTACATTATCAATATAATATAGTTTAATTTTTTAAAATAATATATACGCCAAGGAAATTATAAAATAATAAAACATATATTTTTTATCTTTATAACTTACTTTATTTTAGCATTTTCTTTTACACAAAGTATTGATTGTACATTGATTTTATCTATATCTTTAAATAATAAAATGATAAAACAAGACTGCGTTTATTACTAATTTTAAAACTTTAACTGGCATAAATTTACAATACAGCATAATATTACTTTGCTTTTTGTTTTATTATTTATTTTGAAGATTTAAAAAATTGTTTTAATAACAAATAAATTTGAATGTTTTAATGATAAAAAAAATAAAAAGGAAAGATATGAAAAAGTGTGACAAGTTTGTATTTGGATTTCAAAAATAGATTTGAGATAGTATAAATCGTTGGATTTGAAGGGGGAAAAATGAAAGTAAAGAGTGTTTATATTAAGAAAATGTTACTCGGAAGTGAACGAAAAGTGAATAGAAAGGTTGTGAGTGATGTTATATTAGAAAATGATATTTTATGATTAATAATGTTTTTAAAAATATCCACAGTCAACTATTTTAATATTAAAATATTTTTGTATAATAGAAAAATTCAAGGAATTTTATTATTTATAAATATATTATCTTTTCATAAATTAGTTTTTAGAGTTCATTCACTTCTTATTACCATTTATCAATTTTCTTCTATTTTAATACTTGAGACCATTAGAGTCATTCTCATGACAAGTTTTTTAACTCTATCTAATTAATTTTTTCGTAAGTTAGTTTTTTATCCTTTTTAAATTTAATATGTGAGTCTATTTTACTTGCATGTGTACTTAGAATCATTTATATGATTTTATGTTAATCAATAATCTTGTTGGAATAGCATAATTGTTTTTGTATTATTCTTAAGTATAAATAGAGATTTTTTTTATTTTGAAGGGGCTTGGGTATTCTTCTAATAGTTGAGCACTCAATCACATGTAAGGGAAATTAATTGTAATTTGTTTGAATGGAAATATTCGAATTATTTAAGACACCTTTGATAATTGAAATTTTGTAAGAATGTAAAGTTTTGTTTTAGTTTATTTGTGAATTGAATTGAAGAGTGTTTACTTTCCATGTTTAGGTATGCAGTATAATAGTTAAATGTGTTATGATTGTTGTTGTGAGTGCCTAGAATTGCATTTGATGTGTTTTATAATTTGTATACAACATGAATTGGTTTTGGTATGGTTGAATAACTTGAAATTGCAAATTTTGTTTTTTGAAATTATACAGACTTGTTAGACAAAAGATATGTTTTCCAGGGTCGTAGGGCAAAGGCTCTAATCGTTGAGATCTTGTTAAGCAAGACTTATAGAGTTGTCCAGTCATTTTCATTTGAAGTGTTTTATGTGTTTCTGATATAATTATGATAAGGTTAAGAGCTAATTGTGGAATTATCTATGTATATAATATGTGTGGATGGTGCGCACTGTTCCAAGACAGATTAGGCTTAAGTTCCTTTAGTGTACGCATTGATATATGGATTCAGTACTGAATGTTATGTTGAGACTCTAATAACCATATAAACTAATGTATAAGAGGATGGGATAATGTGGTGGGAATAACAAAAGGTACTAGTTTAGTGGTTTTACCTTTATCTAAAATGGTAAGTGATTAACCTTGTGTTTCGTAAGGTGAAATCCATTTGCAATGGATCTACAGAGTAATAGAGGTCACCACAAGTGTAAAACTTGTCTGAGTCGGATATCAACACATATATCCGGATAACCGAGTCTTGCATAATCTTTACTTGTGGCGTGTTTGTCTTTATAGATGGATTTTATGTGTTTTAACTTTAGTTATGTTATATGAAATCTCCTTTTCAAATTAGCTTATCATTTTACTTTGTTTTTTTTTCTTCTTTCGTAATAATCATCTTAATCAGTCTCAATAGATAAGGAAGCAGGAGTGGACCTAACTAACGAGGAAGATAATTCAAGTGTCTAACTTTTAGGCTTTGGTTCTAATTGCATAAGATCTTTTTGAAAGACTTTATATTTTCTTTATCCCAATTGTAGTTTCCTGAGTTATATAGATCTTTTGTATACATTTTGTTATTATGGTATATTGTGGATAAGTGTAATGACATTTTCTTAAGATAAAGAATTATATGTTTATGATTATCAATTATGTTATGTTTTAATTCATAAGAATTATTATATTAAAATGGAATGTTACATATGTGATTAGTTTGATAGATTAAAAAAAGTATTTGATAAAATTGTAAAGGCTTAATACCCTATTTTGTTCCTAGTTTCGTTCGAAAATGTCAAATTAGTCTATCCTTTAAAAAATGCGTCAATTACGTCCTCACTTAATAAAATTTGCATCAATGAAATCCCTTCCGTTAAATCCATACAAACGGCGTTAATTATTTTTCTTTTTCTTTAATTAACACCGTTTGTACGGATTTAACCGAAGGGATTTCATTGATGCAAATTTTATTAAGTGAGGACGTAATTGACGCTTTTTTAAAGGATGGACTAATTTGACATTTTCGAGCGAAACTGGGAACAAAATAGGGTATTAAGCCAATTATAAACCATTGTGTTTAAAAAAATATTTAAATAAAATGTTGGTTTTAGTGTAAATATTGTTAAAATAAATGTGAATTATTATTTAATATATAAAAAGTTTTAATTGATCAAAATAAAATAACATAATAATAATAATAATTTGTATAGGCTTTTTCTTCTTCAGTAGTGTCTAGTAAGATATTTATTGGATAAAATATCTTAAATATTTTAAGCGGTTAAGATATTTATGAGTAACTAACCAGATTTTTAGGTAAGGTTATTTTTTGGCCTATAAATACAATGACAGGGCAAAAGTCCAGGTACGTTCCCTCTACGTTCTAGAGACTCTAGATAATATTCTAGAGTGATATTATAATCACTTTCTTGAGAGTTGAGGCTCCATAACTCACATCTGACTTGAGCGTTGGAGTATCTTTGCAGGTACCTCCCCCTCCTTTGAAAAAAGTAGACGAGCGATACGAGCTGAAGGAGCATGAATGATAATAATTGAGGAAAAGCGAGCGTTCCCGACATTTAAAAGCAACAAAGACTCACTCGAAAACATCCATACCGAAACATTTTGGCGCCCACCGTGGGGCCGAGTGTCATCCCGCAGAAGCCACAAGAGGAGTGCTCGGCCTCGACGAATCACTTCTTTGGATAAGGCTACTCCAACAAGATGAAGCCGCTGCAACGCCGCCAGGATTCTCCTCCGTGAGCCATTGACGCCACCGCGAGCACCTCTGTGAAATCGCGCCCGTGAGCACCTCTGCGAAATCGCACCGCTTTGCGGGTCATACCCAGCGCAGAGACAACCCCCAAATCGGGTCCGTCCATCAGCCTCCGTCGCGCCATCAGGCACCACTGTCACTGAGGCACCGTTAGTTCATCCCCATCGTCTCCACTATCGCACAATCCTGCAAACAAAAGCCCTAAATTTCGAAATCACAACCCAAAGATCGCACACACCACTTGCAAGGCCGGAGTCGCCCAGATAACAACTTCCGCCTCTTTGTCACCAAAACCTTAGGTGGCACCTTCAACCGCACTGGTGCCGTCGCAAGGTCACGGCCGGGTCTGACTGACGATTCTGCCAAGAAGCTCAGTTCCAATCACATGAGCCAGCTAGCCGGTAGCAAACTCATCGATTGCAGGGTAGACTCCCACACGAGAGATCGCCAAACAGATCGCGGATTCAAACCCCTGCCATCCACCTCGTCGTTCGGCCTTGCAGGTTTTCGGTCCTTCGACCTCAATCGTTCGGCCTTAAAGGTATTCGCACTTCGGCCCCAATCATTCTGCCACTCGGCCTCTACCGCTGGGCCATCCGTGTCTCAAGCGTTCCAACATTCGGTCTCACGAACGTTCGGCCACACAGCCTCTACCGCTCGGCCATCCATGGCCTCACGTTTTGAAACATTCAATCGTTCGGCCTTTTGCGGCCTCAAACTTTCCAGCTTTTGGTTGTTCGGCCTCACATGTTTTTGGTCACTCCACCTCAACCGTTTGGTCATCCTTGATCTCTAGCGCTCCAACATTCGGCCATTCGACCTCATTGATGTTCGGCCATTCTGTCTCACTGACGTTCGGCCGCTTGGCCTACCCCCTTCGACCTCTATTGTTCGGCTTTCCATGGCCTCAAGCGTCCAACACTCAGCCTCAATGACGTTCGGCCGCTTGGCCTCAACCGTTCGGCCACTTGGTCTCATTGACGTTTGGCAATTTTCAGCCTCAAGCGTTCCACCACTCGTCTGTTCGGCCTGACATGTTGGCGGTCCTTCGTCCTCAACCGCTCGGTCATCCATGGCCTCAAATACTCCAACATTCGGTTATTTGGATCCACCATTGTTTGGCCATAGGGCCAAATTGATGCTCGGACATTGGGCCTCAATGACGTTCGGCCGCTTAGCCTCAACCGTTCGGCCATTTGGTCTCATTGATGTTTTGGCAATTTTCAGCCTCAAGCGTTCCTGCATTCTGCCACTCAGCCTCTACCATTCGGCCATTCGTGACAACAAGCGTTCCACCACTCATTCATTCGGCCATTCGGTCTCATTGACGTTCGGCCGCTTGGCCTCAACCGTTCGGCCACTCGGTCTCATTGACGTTCGGCAATTTTCAGCCTCAAGCGTTCCACCACTCGTTCGTTCGGCCTAACATGTTTTCGGTCCTTCGTCCTCAACCGCTCGGTCATCCATGGCCTCAAATACTCCAGCATTCGGTCATTTGGATCCACCAGCGTTTGGCCATAGGGCCAAACTGATGCTCGGACATTGGGCCTCAATGACGTTCAGCCGTTTGGCCTCAACCGTTCGGCCATTTGGTCTCATTGGCGTTCGACAATTTTTAGCCTCAAGCGTTCCTGCATTCTGCCACTCAGCCTCTACCGTTTGGCCATTCGTGACCACAAGTGTTCCACCACTCGTTCGTTCGGCCATTCGGTCTCATTGACGTTTGGCCGCTTGGCCTCAACCGTTCGGCCATTTGGTCTCATTGACGTTCGGCAATTTTCAGCCTCAAGCGTTTCAGCATTCGGCCTATATCTCTCGACCGACCGTGACATCAAGCTTTCCTTCATTCAGCCACTCAGCCTCTACCGTTTGGCCATTCGTGACCACAAGCGTTCCACCACTCGTTCGTTCGGCCTCACATGTTGTCAGTCCTTCGTTCACAATCGTTCAGCTTTTTGCGGCCTCAAGCTTTCCAGCTTTTAGCCGTTCGCCTTCACATGTTTTCGGCTACTCAGCCTCTACCGCTCGGCCATGGATAGCCTCCCGTGTTCAAACATTCAACCGTTCGGCCTTTTGCGGCCTCAAGCTTTAAAGATTTTGGTCGTTTGCCCTCACGTGTTTTTAGTACCTCCACCTCAATCGCTCGGTCATCCTTGGCTTCAAATTTTCAAGCATTCGGCCGTTCGGCCTCAAAGGTATTCGCCCTTTGGTTTCAATCGCTCGACCATCCATGGCCACGAGCGCTCAAGCATTCGGCCATTCGACCCCACTGATGTTCGGCCATTTAGCCTCAATGACGTTCGTCCGCTTGGCCTCAATCGTTCGGCCATTAGGTCTCACTGACGTTCGGCCGCTTGGCCTCAACCCTTCGGGCCTCAATCGTTCGGCTTTTCGTGGCCTAAAGCGTCCAGCATTCAGCCATCACTGACATTCGGCCACTCGGCCTCTACCGCTCGGCCACCCGTTGCCTCAAGCATTCCAACATTCGACCATTCGGCCTCACTGACGTTCGGCCACCCGATCTCACTGACGTTTGGTCACTCGGCCTCTACCGCTTGGTCATCCTTGGCTTCAAGTATTCAAGCATTCGGCCTCACTAACATTCAATCGCCCGACCATTCATGGCAACGAGCGCTCCAGATTTCGGTCATTTAACCACAATGATGTTCGGTCATTCGGCGTCACTGACGTTCGGCCACGGCTTGAATCTCGATCGAACGGTCTTACCTATATTTTTATATTATGTATCTTACACAGGTCACAAGAGACATTCAACTGAAGACCGAGCGATCTTACTATCTCAACCGATCGGCCTTATAACATAATCTATTTTTTATATTAATTTTCTAAACCTTGTAAATGCATTGGTTTGTTTGGCTACTCTTTTTCTCATTCTACAGCGCAGATAAGCACATCTTGCATACAAAGGCGGACACCAGAGAGTCGTCCATGCTGAAGCACTCAAAACCGGGAAAACACTCCTAGACGTGGTAGATGTTCGCCCTAGAACACCCAGGTGCATTGAATAAAGGGATACACTCTCGCTGGTAGATGTTCGCCCTAGAACACCTAGAACATCAAACTTTCAAGCATTCGGCTGTTCGGCCTCAAAGGTATTCGCCATTTGGTTTCAATCGCTCGACCATCCATGGCCACGAGCGCTCAAGCATTCGGCCATTCGACCCCACTGATGTTCGGCCATTCGGCCTCAATGACGTTCGTCCGCTTGGCCTCAATCGTTCGGCCATTAGGTCTCACTAACGTTCGGCCGCTTGGCCTCAACCCTTCGAGCCTCAATCGTTCGGCTTTCCGTGGCCTGAAGCGTCCAGTATTCAGCCTCACTGACATTCGGCCACCCGGCCTCTACCGCTCGGCCATCCATGGCCTCAAGCTTTACAGCATTCGGCCTCACTGATGGTCGGCCACACAGCCTCTACCGTTTGGCCATCCATGACCACAAGCATTCCAGCACTCGGCCCTTCGAACTCACATTGTTTTGGTCATCCGACCTCACCGCTCGGTCATCCTTGGCCTCAGGTGTTAAAACGTTCAACTGCTCGGTCTAGGGCAAAAAGAAAACCCGTAAAACACGCCGTTCATTCCACAGATGAGCAACGACCGAAAACACGCTCCCTAACACAGGGAATACAACATCCCTCAAACTCATAAGTCCTATAGTTACCACGTCCATAAAACAAAACGGTTAACTCGGACTTGGGGGGCATGTCTAGTAAGATATTTATTGGATAAAATATCTTAAATATTTTAAGCGGTTAAGATATTTATGAGTAACTAACCAGACTTTTACGTAAGGTTGTTTTTTGGCCTATAAATACAATGACAGGGCAAAAGTCCAGGTACGTTCCCTCTACGTTCTAGAGACTCTAGATAATATTCTAGAGTGATATTATAATCACTTTCTTGAGAGCTGAGGCTCCATAACTCACATCTGACTTGAGCGTCAGAGTATCTTTGCAGGTACCTCCCCCTCCTTTGGCAAAAGTAGACGATACGAGCTGAAGGAGAATGAATGACAACAATTGAGGAAAAGCGAGTGTCCCAAACATTTAAAAGCAACAAAGACTCACTGGAAAACATCTGTACCGAAACAATAGTTTTTTTTTAATATAAAGATTGCAAGCAAAGATCATAATAGAGATTACAAGACATGGTGAAGAGAATCAATTCTTTATAAAACAAGAGTAAGAATAATTAATTATCCATTCACATGCACCACTAAGAATCGATTATATGTGAAAAGAGAGTGAGAAGAATCTAATCATTACCCAATTATGGTCATTAAGAATTGATTCTCTTTGGTGGTTACCTTAGGAAATCTCACCTCTAACAACCTAGAGCTTCATACAATTTTACACACCTTCATAGAGTCTACGCGTATCCACCTTCCTCACAAACCAACCACATACAACAAAACAACCACAATACACAATGAAAATGGAGGGATAATTATGTGATCTCACAAGTGATGAATGACTTTTCTCATATCTTTCGTCACCATAACGATAAACTTCATCCACTACCTTCATACATTTATTAAAACAAACACAATTAATTATTGCTCTTCCATTTGCATCTACAACACAAAGAAAAACTAAAAAGAGAAAACAAAAAATTTCCCCATTATTAGAATATAATTTCCCTTTTAACCTTCTTTAAAAATATAATGGTTCTATAAAAATTAAATAAGTAAATCTAAAAACTAGTAAAAAGCATAGTAAAGTTTAAACTAATTTCGGAATATTTGTTTCAATGGCACGATAAGAATAACTTTTAAAAGTTAATTGAAAATTGAGAGATTGACGAATATTTAAAAGCTAGTTGATCATTAAAAGCTATGAACTATACTAATTGAAAATTGTTAAGATAGATTATTAAATTATAAGTATTTGATTAAAATATTAATTAAAGTAAATTATAAATATAAATAAAAAAGTAAGTATGTTAGCACAATTTTTTATAAAATTTTTAATTTTTATTGGTAAAATATATTTTATTAAATTTGATTATTAATTAATTTTAATCTCTTATTATATTTGTTTTCCTATAAAACTATTTTAATTTATTTAAGTTAGTTTCAATCATTATATATTTTTTGTATATGTACTTATTTTTAATTTTATATTATATACTCACAATATTTTTATTCAATTTTAAAATAATGTAAAAGAAAAAATTTTCAATACACATAAATTATTTAAAATAATAGATATAGAACAAAATAATAATAAAAATAAAAAAATATATGTAAAACCCCAGAAAATGATATTTTTAAAAGTGGTGGTAGTCTAAAAATAGTGAGACTTGATTATTTTAATATTAAACGATTTTATTATAAATAATTTTGTTATAAACTAGTTTCATTATTTTAAAACGTATCATTTCTCTACAAACCACTTTTCTACAGTTCTCTACCTTCTTTCTAAGAGTTCTTGATCTCAAGTTATCTATTTGACGATCAGGAGACATCTAGACGATCACAGCGTCAAGATCTACCATTCTATCCGATCAATTTGGTGTTTAGAGCAAGTAAGTTTTCATCTCTTTTCTTGTTCCTTTTCTTGATCCTTGATCATGCAAAGAGGAACTGTTTTGCATGTATCAAGTGATCTTCTTCCTCGATTATTGGTTAAATTTGGGTTCTAAGATTTGTCTCCAATCGCCAATTGGTGATTCATAGGTGTTTCTAGAAAATTCCTTGTGCGAGAAGTAATCGGAGCGTTAATTGAGCTTTGTATCGTCGGTGTAAGGTAAGGGAAGCTAGAGTTTTCTTTAAATTTTGTTGATTGTGTGTGTTAGAGAAAGTATGAATATCGAATTGTTTGAGTAAAATTTTGTTCTATGATTGGATGTATAGTAATCAATTATGTAGTGGATGCTTTGTGTGATAATAACTAGTGTATAATGTGTTGAATCTGTTTGTATATGTTTTGATGTTGGATTTGGTGTTGATAAAGTGAATTGTGATGATGGAATTATTGGGAGCAAGGGTTACTCTTGGTTATAGGTTATTTTAGTCTAAAATGAGGTCTTAAGTGGTGAAACAGTGAGAGATTTGTTGTGAACTGTTTTAAAGTATATGAAGTTTGTTTTGAGTGTGTTTTGAATGTGTTTTGAATGGTTAAGATGTTTAAAATGGATGAAATCTGTGTGTGGAGAAGGTTTGTTGATAGATAGGTGTAGGTTACCTTAGTTAGAACTTGTTTTTGAGGAAGTGGACTATTGAAAATTTGGGTTGGAGGTTATATGCTTGTATGGTTAGTTTGGGGAGTACTGGTAAGTCATGGGACTGTTGAAGTCCCTAAGTTGCTTGAAGTTGTACCACAAATGGTATAATTCAATTTGAGTCTCTAAGTTGAAGTTTTGTAAGTTTTTTGTTGAAATCTTGTAGTCACTTGTTTAAAATGAGTTTAGGATGGGTTAGACACAATTGGTTAAGTATAATTGAGTGTATAACACAATCTAGGAGGGTTAGAAGTTGGAAAAAATATATCAATTTGGTCAATAGCAGTTTGGGGTGATGATTCTACAGTTTTCGTGTTGCAGAATTATGCAGACTCGCTAACCGAAGCGAGAGGTTAAAAGTCTGGACCATTGTCTGTGCTTTCGCCTAGCGAGTTGGGTCATTGAGCTAGTGGTTGAGAGGTCTGGACCACTGTCTCTGGATTCGCCTGGCGAGTTGGGTCATTGAGCGAGTGGTTGACGGGTCTAGACCATTGTCCTTTTATTCGCACAGTGAGCTGGGTCACTTAGCGAGAGGTTGGGGTCTGGGACCACTGTATTTGTATTCGCTCAGTGAGTGGGATCGTTGAGCAAGAGGACTCTGTGGTCGCTCAGTGACCAGTTTAGGGGGTGTTTTATGCTTTCTATTCTTGTTTTCTTATGAAGTGAAGTTACATTTTTATTCATTGTGGATGATGTATAAGTATTTATGAGATCATATGATCAGTGATGTTATGTGTAGAATTCAATGTGAGAGTATGCAGTGTGGTATGAAAATAAAGTTGGGAATATGATTATGTATGAGATGTGGTGATGATGTTTGAAACAATGTGCGAGGTGTGGATTTCAAGTACCATGTGAGAAAGGAATCCCAAGGAGGAATATCCTAAGTTGGTTGTGTGGTGTTATGTATTGATGTAGGGGCTCCTAGATTGGGGAATGATCCTGACACTCTCAATAACCTCATTTCATGTAGAAATGGATGATTATGTCGTGGAGAGTAGTAGGAGGTCCTAGTCTATGGTCACTGGTTAGGACCATAGTTGTTTGACGAATTAACCTTGGTGTATGGTATTATTGGTGGTGGTTGAGAATGTGGTTATTATTATTTATGAGCTAGGTTGCTCCACCATACACGGGTGCAGGTTCCCCATGAGTCTGATATCAATGCATCTATCTGGATAGTAAGGTTTCAAGTGGAAGGGACAAATTTCTATGGTGTTTGATTCATAACATGCATGTATATGATCATTGTTTTAAATGGTATATGTAATCTTTTTTGATACTCTAGCTTACCCTTGCTTTTGTGTTGTTTATGTTTAAATATGTTTTCTCTTTTGTGATGATCACCTTATTGGTGTGAGCGTAGGGAGACATTCTTTTCAGTTACTCCAGCGATAGGTGATCGAGAGAAAATAGTTGGAAATTCGGATGAATCTACAGGTATAGATATTGTCTTTCATAGATTTGTTTCTTATGTTATTTCTATTGTCATTATTGTAATATTCTTTTTAATAGTATTTTACTATTAAAAATGGAATGTTACAATATACCCTCTATTAATATTGAAATAAAATTCTAAGATAGTAAAATAAATGTTGTAAATAACATTAAAAAGTTTGCAATATAGAGTTTTGTAAAAAAAAATGGTAATAAACTTATTTTCTGTCATTGTCAATATCTTATTTAGTAAGAAATTGAAAAACACCTTATGTCAAATAATAAAATAAATTCTTTCTTGGAATGAAGAAAATAAAATAATAAATCACATCTTATGTATTAAAAAAATGAAAACTTAAAAAATATTTTAAGAATAAAATAAAAATAAATATTAAAAGCTAAAAAATTAGAAGTTGTTTTTCTACGGCTATAAAAGTTAGATATCAGTTGAAATAACGTATAAACAGAATTTTCTTAAGGAAGGTTGTGTTTGTTTATTTTGTAAAGTGAAAATAAATCTAAACAAACACAGGGAAAACAAAAGAAAGTGGTTCCTTTTAGGACAATTTTGTAATTTCAATTTATTTTTTAATTTTACATTTATCTTGTAAAGTGAAAATAAATCTAAACATGACGTTTTTCTACAATAGAGAGGAGAGATGCAAAGAATATTTTAGTGCTATTTTATTAGTACAGTGTGCAGTCAGTAATAAGGTTGGTGCATGAAGGAAACGTCATAACAAAGAAATGGATTATGTAGGCCCATAAAGACCTAGAAAAGAAAGACTGGACTTTTGTGATGAGAGAGGCCCAAAAAGTAATAAAAAAAAGAAAAAGGCGAAGAGTGAGGCAGAGAGAGTTGGAAGAAGAGAAGGAAGAAGAAGGAAGATGAACTTGCGATGGATGGAAGCGGTGTTGCCGCTGGGAATCATAGCGGGAATGCTCTGTGTAATGGGAAACGCTCAGTATTACATTCACAAAGCCGCGCATGGAAGAGTAATTTCTCTTTTTTCTTTTTGTTATTTTTGTTACCGATCAATTTTTGGATTGGATCTTTCTCACTGATGTTAAATTCTTTCAGCCTAAGCACATCGGGAACGATCTGTGGGACGTTGCGATGGAACGAAGGGACAAGAAGCTTCACGAACAGGCCTCCTCTTCCAATTAACACCGTAAGCATCGCTCTTGGTTTTCTCTTTTGAAATGCCCTAGGGTTTCCGCGAATGCTATATTTTGACTGTGAATTTTCGACGGGAAAATTTTATGAAAGTATCGGGTAGAGTGATTAGATCGGTCGAAATTTTGTTTGGTTTGAGGTTTTGCGGTGTTGCTTTATAGCTGTTGTAATGCAAAACGATTTAGATAATTACGTTGTCAGATTTTTAGCCTATACGATTAAGTAAAGTCTTCTTCTAGAAAGCACAGATACTATGTTTAGGCGCTAGGGTGTGGGAGGTGAGAATTTTTTATATATATTTTTTAAATATTTTTTATTTAGCTGAAGGGTGGAATATAGGGTGTGAAATATGGAGTTATAGTTTTTTGTTTGAAAGTTCATGGTTGAGATTTTAATAATTTCATGAATTTTTATATTGAGGTTTTCTCTGTTGATTTTTCAATCAATGGTATAACGTTTCTGTTTATTTCTTACTTTAGCTGTGTGTGGTTGGTCGAAGAAGATGGAAGGGAAGGGAATGAAATATAATACTGCTACGTTCATTGTTTGGATTAGTAAAAGAATGAGGGTGGGATATAATGGAAAGTAGTGGAACTTATTCCTTTCAATGTCATGTATAAGTTTCTTCATAAACACTACTTGTAGAGGAAAAATGAGAAGATAAATGAAACAAGTTTCTCCAGTTAGCTAAAATTAGCTTATCATAAGTTAACCTCTTTTGGAAAAGTTAGATGAAATAAACCTCTCTTTATTTCATTTTTCCGTTTTTGTACGTGAAATGGCTTATCCAATCCAAACAGGACCAATGCCTATTATTTACCCAGTTTTTCTTTCTTATCAGTCTTTGAAGAATGAGAATTTTATTTCATTGCATCACAACACATCCAAATAATGGATTGAAGATTTTATTCCGTTGTGTTCTACTTCCTTCTATGTTATTTATTTCTTTCCTTCAATCCAAATGCAGCTTAAAGAAGAACTCATTTCTTTTCTAAAATTATAGGATGCAACATAGGCCATAGTAAAACATGAACTTAACATGAAGATGAAAATCTTGAATGAAAAAAAAAATTGTGTTTTATTTTCTTCTTTCTGCAATATCTTCTCTTCCTGCATATAAAAATTAAAGAATGACAATTTTGATAATTGAAAGTACGGTTTTGGTATATTGTTCGTGTTAACGGGAACAAGCATCGATGAACATCAAATTTTACATGGATCTGTCTTCCACCCTCAACAGGAAAACATATCATGAACATCTTGAATGAAGAACAAGAATATTGTTCTTCATTAGTGTTTATAGTCTTTATAGAAGTGCTCTAGCAACGCTTTGATCTGGAGATTGAATTTTCTGTTCTTGAGGTTTTAGTGAGTACTGATTCGAAAGCATGACATTTGCTCTGGAACATGCAGGTTGTTAATGTCATTGTGAAGAAAATAAACTGCTCACCAGGATTTGAGGTTCTGTTCTTGGGAGGCAGGGTGAATCACTACAATGAAATTCCATTTCGTTTTCCTGTATGCAATTCAACATAAGATTTATAAATATACCTATGCTCAATCACTATTGCTTTCTCTAAGCTTGTTGAAAACTTAATTGTTCTGATATAGTTGTTGCCTTCTATAATCTGACCATTTTGTGCTTGACGATTGACTGCAAATCTTGCTACTTTGGCATCAATGGCCAATGAATTATTACGTAATGCAGCGCATATTCCCAATGCATACAGTTGTTAAACTTGAGAGTTTTAATAACGGTTGAAAATCTTGTAAACTCGGATACTAAATTCGAATAGTAAACTCTTAGTTTACTTTAGGTAAAAAAGTATTAAAATATTTATAAGTAATATAATAACTTATTATCATATGATATTATAAATAATTTTTAAAATTTTCATATTGGAATATTAGTGTTATTATTGTTAGTTGATCATATTATATATTTTTAAATACTTTATATATTTTCCCAATTGTTATGTTTATAATAATTTTAATTAATTATATATATCATATTTATTATGACACAAAAAGTGAGAACTTTGAGACCCAAAGACTTTGAGGTCCAAGAGTCCAACAAAAACCCTAGCCTACATTTAAACTTCACCTCCCATGACTGCTACCTTCACTGACACGTTTTATGACTGTGACTGGAGATGGGCAATGTAAAACCTGTTTAACCTTTGTAGTTGTATTTTTACAAAAGGGAGTGATTGCCATGGAGTCCAAGAAGAACATACTCATTAACAAGAGATTTAACATACTAAATGGTTTATCACAAAATGGATTCGACTTTCAAGACTTGTTATAAATGAGCAAGGGTAGTGTCATGTCAAAGAATCATTTATTATATTTTTTTTTATCTTAAGAAATCTTATTAAATTCTGTTTGTATATAGGTTATAAAAAATGTATTCTGAAATTTCGTTTTATGATATTCGTAAGACATAATATGCTGACTGCGGTCACTTATTAAAAATCACCTGTCTGCTATTTACAATTTATTTTATCTGTAGGAATTAAACATATTTAAGGCTCAATTTCTCTTCCTCAGAGAATCAGACGTTTCATATTTATCTGCTACCTTGCTCTCTCGTAACCAACACAGTTACAGGTTGATCAAGTAGAGATTATTCCCCACAGATCAAACAATGAAATTAAGAAGGAAAAAAACCAGTGGGTGTTGAGAAGTAGTGATAGAACGTAAAGACATCTCTAGTATACAAGTTCCCTTAATAGAAAAGGTAATGTCAGAGGATTCAAACCCATGAAACAGGTTAATTTACGCCGAGTCCTTAACCACAAACTGCAGTGATGCCCTCAATTAATTATAGGTATTTAAACAGTACAAATTGTCAAAGAATTGGGGAATTATTTTTGTAAGATTAACAGATGGAACTATGAAAATAAAAGCAGGTATCTTGATCAACTGACAATACATAAATGCGTGTTTGGTATCTAATGTTGCTAGCGACATCTTACCTGTTCAAAGTTCCTCCATTATAACAAGTTAAAACAGCAGGACCAACAAATTGCCGTGTAGTAACATAAAAATCTCCTGAATGTGACAGATGTTGTGGTATGGAAAACAAAGAAGTAAGGAGATCTCGTATCATTTCAAGCCACATTTTTCTTGCAAAGTTTTTAGGAACATTCGTACTACATTCATTTTTCTTTCTGTTTTTCTTCTGTTTCCTTGTGAGTGTGGCTCCTAGTACTGCTTTGCAAAACAAAGGGTACCTCAGACAGCTTGTATTTTACTCTTTTGCTAATATGTTGGAGTCATTTTTAAAAATTAAATAATTGAAAATACAATACTTTCTGTCCTTGTAAAAAGATGGTACGGTTTTCATTCGTGAAAAGTTTGAGTTCAACCTCCATGATATTTCGACCATGTTAAGCATACTGTTTTTGGATTTATATTGTGTGGACTAAACATCCCTTCATCACAATTCATCTAGTGGCACTTTTTTGTTTGAACTTATCGTAATGTGTGCCAATTAATAGCCAAACACGCTGTCAGTTTTCATAAAATGTTGACTATATTGATTTTATTCCTTAAAAAGAGCATATAATATTTTTTTATATATATAAAAACATAATGATGATTTAGATCAAATACAACATGACTATAAAGTCAAATAACAGAAACAAAAAAACTAAATATCCTATATTTAAAGGATTGAAACTGATAAAAAAAATTGCAACAACTAAAGAAAAAAAGTTCATATTACAAAAGCTTGAAAAATCGTGCAAGCCTTTGTTAATAAAAGTTAGAATATTGTTCAAGTGTTTGATTCATATTGCCCTATGTGCTGTTTCCATTATGTGCCCTCCTTGTGAAGTTGGGGCCTCGAAATCCAAACATGAAAGAATGGAGTTAAATAATAAAGTTCAGAATAAAAAATGATGCATATTCCTACTAGTTGACAGAACTTACTGATTTTTCAATGACTGAAACTGGGTTAGGTGTTGGTGGGGCTGAGCTGTGAATGTGATACCTTCCTTCATAAGTCATTTTATCTCATCCGTGCAGCCACAAGCATTTCTCTTCTTTGTTTGGTTTTTTTATTATATAGAGATTGAGTAGTTGACTTGTAATAAAAGAGTGGCCAAGTCATCATCATATCTTTCAAACACTTCAGGGTATTTATAGAAACAAATCAAGTTGTTGTTGCATAATATATTTCTCAGGGTTGTTCAAGTGGCAAGGAAGAGATATAGATTGTGGCACTTCAACTAATAAAGAGAGAAAGAACACTACTGTTTAAAATGTGACTCACCTTTTTAGGCTGCTTCTATTGTGTTAAGATTCCCATTAAGAAAAACTGAGTAAAAACTATAAAATATAAGTGTTTTGTTCAAACCATGACTTTGAACTTTCACAGCAGAAATTAAACCATATTCAGAGCTGAAAGTTATGGCACAAGAACTGTTTTCCTTGCCATGTGCTGTCATCTGTTTGAGTTCTGGACAATAAAATGTCATGCTGAAAAGTTTTATGTTTTCAGTAAAAAAAGAAAAACTTTTAATATTGGAAGAGGGAGAAGTCATTGCTGTCAAAACTACATATACAGATTTACTTCTTGTCCTGGCTTGGTTGCTTGCATTACCTTGTCCTTTTCTGGTGAAGATGACCACTGAAATGCCAGCACTCAGCAGCAGGTCTTGGCATTAATTTATTTCATCTCTTTAGTGACTTTCCTTCACCCACTTATCTGTTTGATAACAAAATGCAACACACCAAATTTTTAATGCAACCATCAACAGATGCTTCTTAAACACTGCAGTGTATTTCTACTCTAACTATTCTAGGCCTTTAACTTCTTCATAGTCAGTTTCTGAGTTTTTCCATTCCACTTTATGATTGATATGTATCTGTCATTGATGGATAAATTTCCTAACAAACACCTAAAGGAGAAAATTGAAGAACATTGAACTTTTATAAAAGCTTTCTCATCTGACTTTTTAAACAGGCAAAAATTGATTTTGATTTATATGAGAAACTTAAGTTTTTTATCTTAGTTTTTCCTGCTTTAAACATTTATGGAAAAGTTTATTCCAACAGCACTATAATTAACATTAAAAACCGCATCCTACCTAAATCCATTTGTTAGCAAGACCATTATTAACAAAGACAGCAACAAGAGCAGGTAGGCAAAAAAGAAGGGTGCACACTGAATTTCCAAGTGTGGTTCTCAGAAACAAAGGTGAGGGCATAGAGACCAATGGGTCTTGGTCTCTTCTTCACTTAAATGAAGGAACAGGAATGATGGGAACTGGTGGATGAGCAAATAAGCATTGTGTGCCCACAACATTTATACCAAGTTATCTTGCTTCAACCACGTGAAAAGGATAGTAAAAGCAAGATAAATAACCCAAACATGTAGGTCTTAGAATTTTATTCTTTGTCCATGGAATAACTGAATTCATCACATAATCATCACTTTTGGCTACTACTAATTCACACCACAATGAATCACAAAGAAATAACAGATTTACACAAAAATCCTATGTTAAGGAAACAAACGGGGGGCAGGCAAAAAAAAACGTGTGATTAGAAGAATTTCTGAATACAGTAAATTAACTTGAATGAGTGGAAGAGCAACTGAAGATTGTGCAAAAATATTGTGTCATGGTGCATATTCATGTTCAAGGGTTGGTTGTGTTCTTGTTACTGTTGCAGCAGGGGCTTTTGTATCCCCAACTGAGGCCATTTGAAGAGGTTCTCCCAACTCTGCCGCCTTTTCCATCTGTTGCATTTTCTTCTTCTGTTTGTACTTTCTCATCCACAAAACAAGAAGTGACAACAGCACAAGCAATACTAGTCCCCCCACAACAGACCCTACAATGATCCACACCTTTTTATTATCCTTCTCACCTTTTCCTTGAGCACTTGGTGACGGCCCCCTTTTTGGAGGACTTGCAGGAGTAGGAGATGCTGGTGCTGGAGCTGGAGCAGTGGATTTAACAACTATAGAGAAATGACCCTGTTGGAAAGATGAACAAGTGTTGTCTGTTGTTACATCACTGAAATTGGAAGAACCCTGCAAATCAAACCAAACACATTTTGCAACAGCACCATGAGGGACTGATTTAACAGCCCCGAACTTGACCAATATAGGGCCACCAGACGCATCTATCTGTAGTTCTGATAAATTTGAAGCTGACAGATTAGAACCATCATAAGCCAGTAGTCCCAACACTGGAGCCAAATAGGTATAGTCTGTCAAAGGGTAGTACCTGGAGGATCTAGTACCCAGATTTTGGTACACCAAAACAAGCCTTTCTACATATGGCCTCCCAATGAGTCCCATGGGAATTTCAAACTCATTGTATGGTTGGAACCCTTTTCTCCTTAAACTTCCACTTCTTAATCTCAATGCTGCAACCTCAATCCCAGACAAATTGGAAGGAAGATGAGTTGCATTGTAAATGATACCTGTTTTTGGGTTCATCAAAGCCCTATAAGCATATTGTTGCAGAAGTGCATCAAGAGCCCTTGCTTCTTCCCTTGTTGAAGAAGACCCAGGAGAAGTAGTAGTAGACTGAGCCCTGACACCAGGAAGTGATTCGAAAGACGGAACAAGAACAAGCATGATTACTAGACTTGGAAGAAGCTCCATGGATGCTTAATTTAGGAAATTCTGGAAATTCGGCTCGATGTGGTTTCTGTGCTTGGCCTCACTGATAAAATCCCAATGCAATATCACAAACGAATAGTTGATACTGATCAATAAGCAAGAAATCTCTTCAAAGGGGTCTTAAAGATGGGAACTTGTAGGCACGTTGTGATGTAATAAAGAAATAAAGAAAAATATTCTTCAGAGGGGCAGAAGTATGAAAGCAGCTTTGAACGTTTCAGCCGTTACAATGAAACACTTTTCTCTCAAGAATCCTTGCAAAAGGCAAAGCGGAAGAGGCAGAGATTCACTCAATTCTTGCCAATCTTTTCTTGATTCCGAGCATTTCATTCCCCTCTCTCCCTCTCCCTCTCCCCCTCACTCCAACTCCACCAAATCTTACATGAACTGTAGCAGTTAAGACAATAATTGGGTAAACTTTAAGGAGAATTATTAGGAGAGCAGTAAAACCTGAAACAGAAATCAATGCTGTTCATCAAACAGAAATTCCAAGAAACAAGATCCAGGACCCCTTTTGGATTTGGCAGCTGTTACTCAGCAAAGGCAAGGCAAACAAGAGTATTATTACCTGAACAAACAAATAATAAAGTGTTTCCCTTTAGCTATGTGTTGGAAAACTTGGAACTGAAAGCACAAACACCATGATGCACTTCAAAGCAACTCCAAACTTGACGAAAGCAAGGAGTTAAGCCTGCAGAGGATTCCAACAAGAATAATCTTCAAGAAAATTATCCTTGGCTGTGGCCTTGCTATGAGAGTGGCAGCCCCCATTAGGTATAAATCTAGAGAAGAGTGATTGATAGAAGAGACATAGGAAGTCAAGTCCTAGTTAATGATTTACAGAAATGGATGGCTATTGGAGGACAAACTCATTTCTTTGCCTTTCTTTGTTTGTGTATGATTTCTACAGTGAATGTGAGTGAATGTCTCCTACTCCTTCTGTTTGTGTAGCAGCAAATGAGTTATGGTAGGAAGAGAAGAATAGGTTGTGTTGGTGTGAAAGTGCCAACTATGGCTTGTGACTTTTTGAGTGAGAGAGAGAGAGAGAGAGAGAGAGAGAGAGAGAGAGAGAGAGAGAGAGAAGAGTTTCCGGTTATGGATGCACAGCACACTTCTACACTGGGACTCACCAGCAAAGCAAGCAGCAAAATAAAAACAATAATGATAACAAAAGACAGAAAGGCAATGTGCTGTGAGTGTGAGAAAAAGAGCAGAAAGTGAAATGGGAAACAGAATGAAAGTGCTCATATTCATAAATAAATCATTTTTCTGCCTCACTTGCTTCTTACCCTTCATATGGGAATTACTAAAGCTCACTTTTTTTTCTGCTCAAATATTTTTTCATGCACTCAATTTTCACAATCTAATTTCTCAGAAAATTATACACAGTCAATCATAACAGTATAAGATCCCTTCTTAAAACCCTAAAATAAAAATGTGACAGTCAACATGCTGAAAAGGCTAAACATGATTAGTTATGTCCTTTGAGATTGAACCCTTATGCTAATTTCTCCTAACCACACTTCCAAGTGCCTCCAAATTTTCATATGAACTCATGTTGTCGTCTTCGTTTTTCTCACAAATTTTATTCAGATTTTACTTCCCAAGAATGAAATGTGTTTTTTATTTCAAACTTTTGATTTTAGTCTTGTAATTGTTTTTCTTCTAAAATGGAAATCAAATCATTTTAAGATATGCTTGGATAACAATTGCATCAAGTAATTATTTATTTTGAAACAAATATTAAAGACTAAAAAATGTTTTTTTTCTTAATGAATTAATTAAACTAAAAAAAATACTTTATAGGAATTAAAATTAAAATTCACATATTTTATAAAAATTACAATAATGATTTGAAATTATTTGGAAATAGAAAACAGAGAAATAAATTGTAAAAATTATTAATAATTTGCTAGCTATGCTAGGAAGAAGCACATATTTATTTGAAAAAGTGAAAACATTTATTTATTTAGATAATAAAGAAAACATTGTTTACTGTATGGGCAGTTCTGAAACAACAAAGACATAGCAACGTCAAAATCAGCATCAACTAACTAAAAAGTATAAGCAGTTTTGTATTATCTTTCAAAACCTTTTTTTCTTGTCCAAGGATTAATGGTGGGGATACTCATGAGTGCATTTATGAACATCACTTAATTCTATTTTTTAAATTACCATTATTATACTTAATTCATAGATTTCAACCATTAAATTTGCTGACTTTTGCAGCTTTAATTCGCTGTGGTTCATACAATTTAAACTACGACGTTTCAAATGAAAAAACAAATTAAAAATAATTTGAGACTGGACTGTAAGGTCTATTTCTTTCTTTTTTTTTTCCTTCTTGTCTTTATGATTCTTTTCATTTTCTATTAAGTATCTTTTATTTTTCATATTGTGTGTCTCTTTTCTCATTGTTTATGAAATTATTTATCATATACTCTATAAATTAATTTTATCAACCAAATAATTATTTTTATTTGAAGAGCATTTTTATTCTATCAGAATTTAAATTAGAATAATTTTACTTTCTAAAATTTCTCTCTTTTAGTTTTGAATTAACTATTTTTAGTTTAAATTGATTCCTATAACTTTATAATTGAAAATACAAATCTGAATTTAAGTTTCATTAAATAGAAATGATAAAGTTGTAAACATATTATTTTAAAAGGATTACCTTGTATCTATTGCAATCGAGGGTTTTTCACTCTGAAAAGGATTAAATAAAATCGATAATATTCTTTTGTTTATTGTGTGATTTTTTTATTCCGATCTACAAAGAGATGACGGAGAAGATTTTGAACATACCTATGATTTTTTGCCACGTAATTTTATACATGTACATATTCTTAACATGTTTTTGAAATATTTGATTGCGTAAATTTATAAGTACTAAACTTTATATATATGTGAATAGTAAAACGATTTAATGTAGGTACATAGTTTTTTAAGTACGAGGTGTTACATAATGAATTAACAAAAATATTCTCATTCACATTGTTATATTTTAATTTGGTACAAGTTAATTTAATAAATTTATTTTAGCAAATGAAAAAAAAATATTTTAAACTGATAGATATTGTTTTTGGAATTACTATTTAAAATCATGGATGAATCTATTTATGCTCGTATTTTCAAAAACTAAATTTATTTGATCTGTTTAAAACATGAATTGAATGGATCCAACTAATCTTCTTACCTAATACAAAAATAATGTTGAAGCATGTGACGTGACCTTTACTACTAATAGGTATGTTATGTGAGAAAAATAAAGGTAATTAGATGTATTTAATTAATAAATTGCACTTAATTAATTGCAGATTTGGGGGTGCTCAACACATTAATTCGTGGGGTAATGATAACTTTTCTTCCGAGTTCAATGAGTTCAATTGCGCTTAATCATGTATGCTTTCACCAACAAAAAATTTAATGTTTACAAGTCAATTCAACAAAGATTTATTTATTTTTAATGAACTGTTATTTAAATAAGGCAATTATATTATGTTTATTTTATATTACTTAATCAATTATACGTATTTATCATTTTATATGTAAAAAATAGTTGATAAAAAAATACTGAAAGCACAAGCGTGGTTGAAACTGTGTTTCTGTAATTTTTTTAAAGTTATAAAAATTAAAAATAACAGTTTATATTTCAGTTTGCGTAAAAAAAATCACCGAAGTATTATGATAATAAGAGTAAAATTATATAAAAAAAAGTATGTGAAAAAGTTAAGAAACTTGTATTCTTTTTACAAATGAACTAAGTTACTTTATACTAAGGGTAAACACACACTAGTGGTGAAACCTAAAAAAATGACATTTTAGAAATGATAGTTTAAAAAGAAGTGAAACTCAATTATTTTAATATTAAATAATTTTAAGATAAATAATTTCGTTATAAACAAGTTTCATTCTTTTAAAACATATAATTTTTTAAAATTCACTTTTCTAGAGTTAAATAACTTCTTTTTAAGGGTTCTCATTTTTGTTTGTCTCTTTGAAAATGAGAGATCACCTGAATGACCCTCGCAGTAAAATCTTAAAGTCTAACCGATTAATTTCTACAAAAGAGTAAGTTGGTTTATGTTATTTTCTTTGGTATGTTTTCTCTTTCTTTGTATGGGCATTATCTATGGTTGCATGTGTCATATGAGTTTCCTATGCGACTCTTTATTGACCAATGGTTCTAATGTTGTACCCTGATCACGATTTCGTTGTTTGTATGTGCAAATAATGTCCTTTAATTTGTGGGAGTTGTTCGGAGTTTTGTCGTTTGGTCATTTAGGCTAACTACCGCTTTTGATGTTGTTAATGTTTTGATAAATTGTGTTGCATGCTTGATTTGGTTTGAAATTGGATAAATTGGTATATGAAGTTGTTGAATGTAAGCTTGTTGAAATTTCGTTACTGGATTAGCTCATTGCATGAAACTGGAGTGAATATGTGAAGTCTAATATTGAAGGGAGTTGTAGTGATTACTTGATGAATGTACTTGTTTTTTGTGCTTGAATTGGTGGGATTGATGTTATTATGAGTTGGGAATTACTGCTAAATTGTAGTGTGGTAGAATGATAGAATTATAGTTGGTTTTTAGTATGAAATTTGAGGTTTTTATAGGTCAATTTCTACACAGATTGTTTTAGGAATGAACTTGATGTTTTGAGTATGTTATTAGGTCATTTAGAACTTGGTTGACCTTTTATTTTGTAGAAAATCTGGTCTTTAATATTTTTCAAGTTTGTTGTGAGCTTTTGAGTTGTTGGTTTGATTTGGTGGACCTTGTTCTTGACCAGATAAGCAAATTGGTATTCAAATTAAGTCATAAACATGTTTTTGAATCAATTTTAGTGTAAAAAAAATATCAATTTGGTCATTTGAATATATCTTGCATGCATGTAGATCAAATTTAGAAGTTGTTGTCTTCTAGTATAGAGTTGAGCGTTGCCAAACTAGGTAAAATGATTTATACATTGTTTATGACTTAGGATGACTCAATATCATATACAATTTGATTTATTAAGATTAAATCACAAATGTCTAAGCTAATTATTATTTTTTTTATACTATTTATTATGAAGAAAAAAAAGGAAACTTTTATTCCTTAAGTCATAGCATTCAACATGTGGTCTCCCAAATGGTAATAGGGTTCATTTATAAGCTATATGTTAAATTTCTAAAAGGATAATGAGTTACATTACGTGATTGTGGAGCTTGGCCTCCGAGTTAACTCTATGGAAGTGAAATTCCACCAAAAAGAAGTTGTGCATCATCGCTTGTTTACCGTAAGTATCAGACTTACATAGGAGATCTCCTAGATATAATGAGAAGGCCAACATTTTGTGTTTGCTCAAATGTCAAATAGTACACTTTCTTGACTATTGAATAAACATAAGCTAATATAAATAGATTGATCAAAAGATTATTATAAAAACACAGCTAATATCATAATTTATTGATATTAATGGACATTTGATCAACCTATCTTATACCATTATATCTTTTCATGCATCAAATATATGATCGATCACATATTCAATAATCAATAAACTCATAAGATCGTTTATTTAAGTAATCTCAACTCTTGCCTCTCCTGCTTAATTCAATAAACTTCAAACAATGCCATATACAAAACATTATTTAAAAAAAACATGACGTTAGAAATTATACCAAACTATTGGGATCACGTTTTGATACTCTTGCATTGAACACTCTGTCTTAATATACAAAAGTTTTTTTTCTATAACACAATTAAAAATAAATTATTAAATAAAACTTAAAGAAAAATATTAACTAATGAAAATAATTGTTCAAAATATATTAAAAAAGTTATCAAGTACGTAAATTGTTTACCTATATAAAATAATAATAAATCAATTATTCGATTTAGTTATGTAACAAAAGTAATTGAGTTGTCTTGATATTTATAAAATATTATGTGTTACCTTAATTTTTTGTAATTAATATTTATTTTTAATATTAAAACTATATATAGCTTATAAGCCGGAAATGGATGAATGATATAAAACTACGTGTGTAAACTATGAAATACTTTTAGTGTCATACGATAATAAACCGTTATATGTGATAAAGTTATTTACTTTAAAAATAATTATATGAAAAATATAATGAGATTATTAGTTGATACTATAAGAACTTATTGTATAGTATTAACAGGATTTTATTAAACTCCAATAAAAATTCACATAATAAATCTAGTATTTTATTGGAAGCATAGACATTATATTCTTATTATTCTTCTTAAAGCTTGTAACTATAGGAAGAAAAAGAGAGGGACCACTTGCAAGACATTCCAAATCAATTCACGGATTCACAAATCAAATGTAAAATGGTCCCTTGTGACCAATTGACCATCATAAGTTACGATGTGGAGCTTTTTTCTAAAATACTAATAAACAAAAAACTTAAATAAAATAGAAAAGAGAAGCCATGCATTGCCAACTCATGGATGCTGACCACTCTTCACCAGCACCGTCATATTCTTTTTATCATATTATTATCATTTCTATAAGAAAAGCATATATGCTTTGTGCATGCGTTATTTTATTAAATTCAAAATTTTATGTGTATATTATATATAAATAAATTAGTACTTTATTTTTTAATACCAGTTGAAATAAATAAACATCTTTGCATGCAATAATTCTTTATTCGTAAATATCATTTGAAATATTTATTATTTTTAAATAAAGGTTGAATTGAAAATGATTTATAAATTAGGTTTATTATATATTTTAGTATGTTTTTTTTTCTTTATATTTTTGGCATTTAAAATGGTTTTAATTTTGTATTTTTTGTTTAATTTGGTATTTTTCTTTTATGATGTGTAAATCATTAATGACATAGTATCAATGTGAGTCATTAGTTAATAGCGTCTGACACATTATTCATTTTTTTTCTAAAATCTTCAATTTTATTATTATCACATCACCAATTACCAAACTCTCTCTCTTGCCACTATACCGCCGTAATGCCCCACCATCTTTTTTCTCGTACTATCAACCTGCAAACCGAAACTCAAATCGCATACCCTAACATACAAACATAAACTCAAATCGCAAACCGCAAAGCGAAAACCAAATCACAAAAGCTTAAATCTCCACCACAAATCTCACACCTTCATCACTAAAAACCTACTAAAGAACCAAGTGAAGTCACCACGCAACCATAAAATACCAAGTTCATTCATCATCATGAATCATCTTTCATCACACAAAGAAACCTGTAACGAAATAGAATCACAACATGAAACAAATAATCCCCTAAATTGAGAATCCTAATATGCAAACAGAAACCCAGATCACGAACCATGATATGCAAAGCAAAACCCAAATCGCAAAAGTCTAAATCTTCACCACGGATCTCACACCTTCATCACCAAAAACATGCAGAAGAACCAAGAGAAACATGTAACGAAACCTATAACAAAGAAACCCTTAAATCACGAGCATCTCATCTTAGCACCACCACGAGAGCCACCAGAAACCAAAAACCTAAAAACTCACATAGTGAAGTTAAGGACATTGATAAAAAAATGAAATGATATGACGCCATATTAGAAAAAATAGAGTAAGTCATTCATTGATTGCTCACATAAATACTATCTTGTTAACAATTTAAACGCTTTCAGAAAAAATAACAAAATTAAACAAAAATTGAAATCACTTTAAACATTCAAAAAGGTCAATATAATTACAAAAATAAAATAAAAAAAGTACTAAACGTATAAACTATAAATTACAAAAAGTTAATAAATACAATTTGATTGAACACCATTCATTGAATATTTATGTAAAAAAAAATTGTTAGATATTATTATTATTATCATTATTAAATCAAATAAAAAGGACCACACGCCAGATGCTATATGATACGCCACAAAAGTGCACATGACATTTGGAATTCGCATGTGATGTGAGATTGAGAGGCTTGTTATATTATAATTTATAACTACAATGTATACCATTTTTTTTTAATAATATAGTTATTTAAACATTATAACGCACATAAAATTAAGTTAGTGCACTTTACTTTTCCAATTAAAATTGTGAACTCATCAATTTTACATATATTGTTTTTCTAAGAAAAAAACTGATGCATGCATGTATTTTTTTTCTTGTAAATTATATTTCTTCTGAAAGTAATAATGCTTGAAACATCTTTAAATAATAGATGCAATATATTTCTTTCAATAATTCAAATATTAAGTTTGACATTGTGAGATATTTTTACATATTATTTTCATGTTGATAATATATTTTTAAAAATAAGTAAAAATTTGATATAAGAAATTTAGTACGTTGATTTATTGTCTTTGTAAAGAATTTGTGTAAATTGAAAGAGATTTTATTCTATATATCATAAAAACTATTAATAAGGTGTTAAAAAAATACGTCATTAATTAATAACATATTAAATATTTATACTCTTTTCATACAAATATATATTAAAGATCTTTATTTAATATATGTAACCAATTTTACTCACGAATATTTGCGAAATATATAAACAGAAGAATGATGAAAAACTAAATGATAAATAATCAATTAAAAAATATATAATATTTAAACACTTAAAAGACCAAAACAATTTAATAAGAAAAAGTAAATTAAAAGTATTGAAATTTCCGACATAATTAAATATATTTTAAAAAGTATATAAAAATCCTGAATTCAAACCAAACAAATTATATATATAAAGTTAAATTGACTTGTATATTAACACCAGTATACTTACTTTAGCTACCAAATATTTAAAACAAAATTATCTCCTATCAAAAGATATTTTCTCTCATTTTTCACAATTCTATGTGTTTTATTTTTATTATTCTTTTTCTTCCATGTCACATTATATTCATACACGTATATTGGAGTATTTATACTTTAATACTCTAATTTATTATTTCATTAAAACTATAAAAATGTTAGAAGTAAACATAATTCTATTAACAATATCCCCATTGAAGTACATGGCTCATTATATCTTTGTCATTTTCTCTAGATTCTTTATCAAATTAATGCTTCAAACCTAATAGGATAACCTTAAAGGATAAATCTTGACAAAGCAATTTGAAAATATTCCCTTTAATCTTTCTTTTCTATAAGTTTCATTTGTTGATTGACATGTCTCTTATTTAATGTTCTTGTCAACCGTTGCTTTTATGAGCATTGATTAGTCATTTAATCATCAACTAACTTCAATAGTTTACTTGAGTAACTACTCAACTAACATGTACATTAGCTATGTGACATTTTGGTATCAATGAATCCTTAAGAATATACTTGTTATTAGATTTTCCTTTTTTTTTATATATTTGTAATTGTTACATTTAATAGAAGTAATGTGTTTTTAATTTCTCCTCTAGGGTAAAGAAAATAAAGTATTTGTCTAACTTTTAAGAAAAAAAAATTGAATAAAATTGAAATATAAAAAAAAAGTTTTATTTTCTGAAGCACTCTAAATATATTTAATGTCTATCTATCTATACCCACTATTAATGAATATTATTATACAAATATTATTTTCATTGGAGCCTTGAGGAAGAATATTTAATCAGAGTAAAAGTTATGAACAAGTTAAAAAATAATTTTAAAGATATTTGAATATATTTTTTATTTTCTTTATTTAATATCAGTGCATTTAAACACGTGAATGCTTTATTCATTAAAATATGATAAAATCTAACTTATATTTGTTTTAAAATTTTACAATGGCTGTACAATATTAAATTAACTATAAAGTATAAACAATTATAAATGAAGGAAATGAAATATTAAAAAAAAGTGAACTAATAACTTACCAAGATTAAAAAGTGTTCAGAAAAAAAAAAACTTAGCGTGTTGTAAGATCAAATTTCTTAAGTGCAAAAGACATAATTATTCATTCTTTATTATTTATTAAACTTTTAACAAGGCACATTAAGTAAAATGCGATGAAAATACTTTAGAATATAATAATTTAATATAAGTAGTGATGGAAATGTTAGACCTCGTGCTAACTATATATTTTAAAATAATCATCTATTAGACTCCATCTTTTAAATGAGTAAAATTACGATAGTTGATAAATATTAAGTTCAACGACTTTAATCTATGATGGAAACATACATATTTTCTATCACACTTCTTTTATTCTTTTATATATATATATATATATATATATATATATATATATATATATATATATATATATATATATATATATATATATATATATATATATATATATATATATATTGCCATATTATTAGAAGTTCAAATTCCAATAAACCACTCCATTTTTAGACTAACGTCAAATACATTATATACGAAGACTTTAAATTATTAAAGTCATAGAATGTAGAGTTTATCTATTTACCAAAACTATAACATCAAAATACATGTCATAAAAAATTCATTTTACCTATTATAAAAAATTCTATATACAATAATAACAAAATTTAGTAAGTTGTTGGGTAACAACAAAATTATTGTCACATGCATGAGACTATCATCGTCACATTAACCAAAAAATAAAGTTCAAAACCTATTTTGATAAACATATCCATACATATGTATGTAAGGAAATCAACATAATGTTATAGAACAAAAATCATAGTAATTAACATGCAAATCCCATTTTTCCTCACTACATGCACATGCAACCAACCTATCCAAAGTATTATCTAGATTCATTATGTTAAGCAAGCATGTGTTATATGTATCTTCCAATGTCATGAACATCTTTTTAATGTTAAAAAATTAACAAAACACAAGAGATAATAGTATAAATTATAATGTTTTTATATGAAAAGAAAATTCTGAAGTTGTTATTATAATTCATTTTAACCATACTATACAAACCCATACAATAATATCAAAGAACATTTGCTAATCTAATTAGTTAAGAAAAAAATATGAAAATATATTGGAAAGAAGAAAATACAAAAAAAGAGAATTGAAACCAGCTTTTATATATAAGTTAAATAATTTTTTAATTAAGTTAATATGATATTTTTCTTAAGGAAATATATATTTGATGTAATTAATTTAAACTCAAAAGAGTATTTTAGATGAATGTTTATAAAAGGAGGTAGTATTAGCTGAAAAATCAGCACAGAAGTGTGATAATAAGTTGAACTTTTCCTCCATTATTGTAGTCTCATGCTTTTCAAGCAATAACACAAAAAGACACAAAGAAAGGGACTCTTTAATTCCCTTTCTTTTTTTTTCTTAATTTTTCTCATGTTTGGTGAAATGGAAAGAATCCAAAGCATCACAACCAAATTTTTAAATGTATCTTTAGATGTTCTACATTCACCAGTTTAAATTTTCTTTATATTTCAACTGCTTTATGGCTGTCGCAATTCATCTTCTTTAAGAATCATTATTCTCTACATTAAGTTATTAAAAAATATATAGGTTAAATATGTTTCCTTTACACAAACTAATTTTAAAAGTTGTGTTTTATTTTTGAATTAAATTAAATACATATTTTATTTATACATTTTATGAAATTTATGTATAATATTCTTTTTAATAAACGACACATAAAATATTTTTCATGTAATAAATGAAATTTCATGTCGAATTGTAATATGATACTTACACATCGAGAATATTTTATATAATTTTATAAATTAGAAAATAATATATATTATTAATTTAATATGAAAAATATTTTTTAAAATATTTTAAGGATAAAAAATATATTTAACTCAATAATAGATATTTGAGTTAATTGTTGAAATTTTTGCATCAATTTAAAATAAAATTAATTTAAAGTTTATAAATAAATATAAGTATCATCTTATTTATAAATTGTTTTCAAGATTAAATTAAACTTAAAAGTGACTACATTTATAACAAAACCATATGTAATGTTTTTAGTTAAATTATTGTCTAAAAAGCATAAAGGGGTTTAAAAGTTGCAACTAGGTGAATTGAATAGAAAACAAAGTGTAAAATAAAATAAAATGAAGGTTCTTTTCATAATTGGTGAGCTTCTCGTAAATTTCCCAACAAAAAGAAATAAACTTATTTCATAATTTTTTTTATAGTTAGTTAAATTAACTTAAAGTTATCAAGTGAATAAATCAACTTTTTAGTAAAATTAAAATTGTGTTTACTTGAAAATATGGATCTGAAGAAAAATGAATAGATGGATTTGATATTAAAATGTGTATTGTTTTTATTTTTTAAAGGATTTGAAAATGATAGAAAATAAATTTTTAAAATTTTTATAAATTTATGAGGATTTGACTGAGATATGATAAATAAAAATGATGTTTTAATAAGTTAAATAATTAAAATTATTATTTTGACCTTATAATAAAAATTATATATTATTATTATTAGGTTTAATCTTTTACTACATCCCTATTTATGTACGAATTTCTCAATTGGGTCCTCATTTTTTAAAGTGTATCAAAATGGTCCTTAATTTTGAAAATTGAGATCAATTGAGTCCTTCCCGTTAAGTTGGCTGGACGGCGTTAAAAAAATTGATGAGTGGGATGCTGAGATGGCGAAATGTTACTGACGTGGCATTGACCTGGCTTAGTGAGTTTTTTAGATTTAAAAAAGTGAAATTTTTAAATCAAAACGCAACGTTTTGATTTTGAAGGAGAAGGAGGAATCTGCTACATCTGCTTCGACAACCACGTCCCCCTCGCCTGGAAGCTTCTCGAGAAAGCCATGGCCGTCAGAATCCTCCCTCCCTTCCTCGCCCTCTCCCTCCTCTCCACCCACGTCCTCCCCCACCGCCACCTCCACCCCGCCGCCTACGCCCTCTACATCGACCTCCTCAACCGCCACGCCTTCTCCCTCTCGTCCAACATCCACTTCCCCAATTACCCCAAGGTCATGGCCTCCATTCACCACTCCCTTCGCTTCTCCCAACTCTACTCCTCCCACGACCCCCACACCGGCCTCGTTCTCGTTCACCTTCTCTTCACCCTCGTCAAGCAGTTGCTCAAAGCTTCCTTGGACGACGAGGGACTTCTCCAACACAAGCCCAGATAGATCGCCAGATTCCCCGATTCCGATGTCGACAACATGCTCATCGATTCCGATTGCTCAGATGGATCGCCAGATTCGCTGACTCGGTGGATGTTTATTTGTAGGCCAGCGCATTGGGGACCTTTTGTTCACCAGCTTCAGCGGCTTGCCGCAAACTCGACCGTGTTGAGGAGCTTGAAGCAGGTCACTCCTGACTCGCTTTTGCCTTTGAATTTTAACTCCGCTCCTGGGATTAGGGGTTTGTCTTCTAAATGGAAATCGACACCTAAGCTTGAACTCAGTGCCGTCATGGCTGGCTCCTGCGCGGTTCAGTCTTGCAATGATAATTGGTCTTCTCTTTGGCTCCCTATTGATCTTATCCTTGAGGATGCAATGGATGGAAATCACGTGGCAGAAGCTAGTGCTGTTGAAGTTCTTACCGGTAATCATAAATTTACGCAGTGTTTACTGGATTTCACGTTTTTTAAATCTAAAAAACTCACCAATTCTAGTGCCCCTTTTCCCATTTACCAATCGACTCGGGTTTTCACCGAGAAAGCTTCTTATAGGTTTGAGATTCAGCAAGAAGGTAGGCACTGGGTTAGGCTATACTTTTCCCCTCTTCCAAACTTCAGCCACAACTTGACTTCAGCTTCTTTGACAGTGGTTAATTGATAGAGTAATGCACAGAAGAAGACATTTCATCAACCGAAACAAACACATACAGTGCTTCTTTCTTATTGCTATCCTTGTGTGGTTGATGAAATGGGGGACAAGCACCATCTGGACGACAGCAGCGATTTCACCTCCGAGGACGAAGGCACCGAGGATTACCGTCGCGGTGGCTACCACGCTATCCGAATCGGCGACACCTTCAACGCCAGTTGCTATGTCGTTCAGTCTAAGCTCGGTTGGGGGAGGGGGAGGGGGAGAGGAGGAGAGGAGAGAAGGAGAGTACGGTGCTGTAGGTCCACGTGGAAATGAATTTGATCCACGTCATTAAAATTTGCTTCGTCAGCGTGCCACGACTCAATAAATTTAACGTCGTCTATTGAAATTAACGGCAAGGTTCCAATTGACTCAATTTTACAAAAATAGGGACCTAATTGAGATCAAAATAAATACGAGGACCTAATTGAGACAACCCGACACAAATAGGGATGTAGTAAAGGATTAAACCTTATTATTATTAATAAAAAGTCAAAGTAAAAGGAAGAAAAACTATTGAATTGTGTCGGGAATATTGATCAAAACAAAGAAATCCAAGGACAGTGGTAAGTCATCCCTTAATCTTATATATAAATCTCTTCTCACTAGAACTAATTTCAATAAGTTCTTTATTCTTTATTTTTTCTTCTTCCTCTTTACTAGCACAAGTTAAATGTGAGAAATAATCCATTTTAAAAACCATTGCTGAATCACACTATGCATGAATGACAACCTAAAATACTGCTAAATCACTACACTTTTTCGTTTCTTAGCAAACTTGAAGATTGCAAATCATCGCTCCCATTTTTTCTTTCTATCCACAAATTCAAACATAAAAAAATCCGCATATATTATTGTGTGATAATATCTCCCAACAATAAATTTGCTCAAATGAACACAAATTAAATCTTGATAATCGAAATTTGATGAGGGTATTATATTGGCTTGAAGGTTGTTAATGGTAGGCATTGTGCGGAGACTAAGTAGGGTTTGTTTTTTAGTAGACAACAAGAAGGAGAATAGTGGAAGTGTGATATGTGTGGTTTGGTGTACAAAAAGTAAAAGCCCGAGTTCTTTCCCTTCCTTTATGGGCCAGGCTAGCCCCACATTTCACATTAGAGGGTTTCACCCTCACCTTCAAGTCTTTCATCCTCTATCTCTAAATTTCTGCTTCTTTTTGTTGGTTTTCATTTATGCTTCGAATCTCATTTTCAAAATAATACTCTTTGAAAATACTTTTCAGATCTCATTTCTCCATTCTCCCTCCCAGTACACACATGCCATTTGTGTTTCCCTCCCTCTACCTTTCCTTTTCGTCAGTCCAGCAGCACAGAGGCACATAGTCCCTCGCAGTTCCGTCTCCCTTGGGTTTCCTTGTCCTTTCCATTCTCGCACACAGAGGTCGTCGCACTGCAGCCACGCGAAGGTGGTGCTTCGAATATCAATCTCTCTTTCGATGGTGCAGTTTGCTTCTTTTTGGTTTCAAATTTTTCTTTCGTGGTTGCAGGCACACGGTGCACATAAACAAATCTTCTTCCTGTTGAGGTTGGAAGGCCACTACAAGAAAAATCGCATTTATATACGGCCGAAATCCGTATATAACATCGAAAATCCGTATAAAAAGTGGTGTTATATACGGATTATATACGGTCAAAAATCTGTATATAAAAAGGGCGTAGATAAGATTACATACGGATAATCCGTATGTAACTTATATACGGAATATCCGTATGTAACTTATATACGGAATATCCGTATATAAATTATATACGGATTATCCGTATGTAACTTATATACGGAATATCCGTATATAACTTATATAAAGAATATCCGTATATAATTTATATACGGAATATCCGTATATAACTTATATACGGAATATCCGTATATAAATTATACGGATATTCCGTATATTAGTTATATACGGATATTCCGTATATAATTTATATACGGATATTCTGTATATAATTTAAATACAGCTTGACTTGAATAGCAGACCTGGTCATCCAACATCCAAAAAGAGACAATTTACAAGACCTGCCCATACCACACAGACAATTCACAAGACCTGGACATTGTATCCATTCACAAATTTGATAAATAAATTAAGTCTTTAAAACCTACAAATGAAAAGGGACATCAGCCAAGTTGTATTCCATTCAGAAATTAGAAGTTAACTGATAGAACTGATATTAGAACAGAACAGAAAGATATTCTTTTATTGCTATCTGTACTCTAATCCCGTACCACCGTAGTAGGGAATAGAAACAAGGAACAAGATGAGTTTTGCACAACAATCAACTGAGGTTATTTGAGAAAACCCCACTCTCCACAATCCTTCTCGCTAAACCCATAAAACTGTCCACTCTCCTCATTAATAAAACTATTTATAATAGTTTGTTACACCTATTTAATTACAACTGTACCAACTACCTTGTCTTTTCCTTCTATTGTAAACTATACTGAACCTATCATTAACTAATCCCGACTTATAGCTTACTTTAAACAAGCATGTGTGAGTGGCAACATAAAGAAATGTTTCTCAAGATTATAAATAAAGTGCCAAATCAATACAGCTGAACAATATAGGGTCAAAGAACAAAATTGTATGCTTGGTGTACGTTTGTATGCATATAACAAGCAAAGAAAGAGAATCTCACATAAATTGTGAATATAATAGCAATGGCCATTATGGTCATCCCCAAGTGATCAGAAAAATCATTTATTAGTTTTCTGGCAACATAGACACAGAAAACTGCAACAGGAGCAGCAATAAGAAAAATTGTCAGGGCCAACGATCTTGCATAGTCTTCTGAACCAGAGGACTTCTTTAACTTTAAGATGGATGCATTATCTTGAGGAATCATTACTCAGGCTCTTTTCTTTGCTTTCAGATATCATATAATACATTGTATTAATTTTTATTTATTTATTTTTTATAGTTTGATGGGATGAGAGAAAAAGAAGATAAAGATGGGAACTAAACACACCAACGTATCTTTATCTTAACACTACTCTAACTGTAATAACTATCTCCATTATACCTAACTCATCATTTTCAATCCAAATCCATATCACTTCCTGTTTACCTCTTTTCTACCAATATTTTCCTTCCCACTACTTCTCATTCTTTACCAGTCAGTTTATATATTTTAGTAGTTTTTAATATTCATGCCTTCTAGTTTCTTAACACTACTATGAGAATACCTTTTGGAATATCAGAGGAGCAGTTGGAGCGGTCTTCTAATATTTCCTATATGGGTGTTGGATTTAAAAAAGAGGTTATGTCATATTTCTTAACAAACCTGCACTTAACAAACCTATATATTAAACTTGCAACCAAAGGTAACACCGCAATATCTCCTATCACGTTAAACAAACCTGCACTTAACCAATTCCAAGCGCATTGAACTACTTACCTTGGTTACTAAATATTCATTTCTTAACCAAAATGTTAGTTAATGGTGTGGTTTTCTGGATTATAAACTATATCAGGTGAAATTCTCCAGCAATCATACAACATTGCACCTTAATCAATCAATTAATTGAATGTTCCTAGAGAACCTATCAAACTCTTCCTATTCTGCTTGAAACCCCTATTCGGACCAATTTCACAACGTCACATACAAATATTGCTAAACATAACTAAAACCTTATTCTAATCAAAGTACATGTTAATTTGCATTCATCATATTAGAAAGAATCATTCACCCATTATATAATCATAACACCATATTTCACAGAATCAAAGATAATGTTTAGCGCCACTTACTTTGGCTCTTCTTAGTTTCTTTTCTCTACACCACCAGAATTCTCCTAACCTTGAGATTGATCCAGCAGCTTCCTCTATTGTTCTATTAAAATGCTCCCAGGAAGTTCAAATGAACTTTATACAATTTAATGCTAAACTGCATAAGAAGTAAAGTAAGGACTTTAAACATAAAAGAAGGGGAAACAACACAGCAAAACTCAGGAGTAAACATACCTTGCTTCAGTACCTAGCTCTTTTGCTTCACTGTACAACACTTTAAGCCTTCCCAATGAGGTACCCCACACTTCTCAACCACTTCAGCTCCTGTATCAAAGTCAAAATAAAAGCACCCAAAACGAAGCAAACCATTTTCAATGACTAGTTTTCGTCAAGACCCATTTTCAATAACAACCAATAAAACGAAACCAAAATATAAGCAATTCAAACTTACTAAATGCAGAAGGCAATAGCAGCTTGATCTTATCTCTTCCACTTTGAAGACCCCATCACCTAGGGTTTCTAAATTCGCGATTTCAAACCTCGAAACAACAACGAGCAAAAATAGGACAATGTAACAACACCGAGAGAAAAGATAACTCAAATAAACCTCAAATCTAAACGATTCAAACTTACCAGGACCAAAACGCAACTACAACTCCAGCTTATCTCTACCACTTCGAAGAAACCAACCTACGGTTTCCAAAGTCGCAATTTCAAACCTCCAAAGAACAAAAAGAGAAAACGAAAACAAAAATAATCCTCAAAGCTTCGATTACTCACCGTGTTCGACAAAGGAAATTCGAATCTACGAGCAGTGACGTCGAGTGCGGGTTTCACTGAACAAGAGCCTCCCTGCAGGCGAGGTGGACTCACAGCGAAGAAGAGAGTGCAGTGAAGAAGTGGACTGCAGCTTCGACAAGAGGGAGAAGAGGCAGAACTGGACTGAAGGTTCGAGGACAGAAGAGGGAGAAGATATGTTTTTTTTTAGAGTGTGGGAAATTTTGGAGCTTTCAGTTTCATTTTTACTTGTTTTTTTATTACGTACGCCAATTACATACGGATCCTCCGTATATAAATTTTTTTTTAATTATATACGGATTTGTCCGTATATAATGGATTTCCCAATATCCGTATGTAAAATCCGTATATAATACGTTTATTATATACGGATTTAATCCGTATATAATGATCCGCGGGTAACTAGCTATTTTCTTGTAGTGGGCCAGACAGAGGAGCTCTAGCGCCGCGCGCCGCCCAATAGAGACAAACACCCACCCAGCGTCCCTGCGAGCACTCAACGATCAGATTGGTCTGTGTAGTATTTTATACATAGGAAAAGCTGTTTGGTTGAAATGTAATGAAGATTTGTATTTATCGGATACGTACTGCGACTGAATTGGATGTCGATATTCGATTTCGCATGCATCGGAATGTTTAGATGACGGAGGTTTAATTTTTTTTGTTTTAATTATATTATGTTTTTATATAATGTTTTGTGTTTATTAGAATTATTTTAAATGTAATTTAATTATTTTAAATGTTGTTATTTAATTATTTTAAATTTTGTGCTTTAATTATTTTAAATTTTGTGTTTTAATTATTTTAAATGTTTTGTTATAATAATTTTGAATTTTTTGTTTAAAGTTTTTTAAATGTTCTGTTATAATTATTTAAAACTTTGTGTTTTAATTTTTTAATTTATAGTTATTTGAATTTTATTTTAATTAAATTGTTTTATTTGAATTAATTAATTATTTATTTATATAAATATTTGAATTAATTTTATTTATTTAGAATAAAATAATTTTAATTATTTTAAAATTTCTTATTTAATTATTTTAAATTTTCTGTTATAATTATTTTAATTGTTCTGTTGTAATAATTTTAAATTTTGTGTTTTAATTTTTTTAAATGTTCTGTTATAATTATTTTAAACTTTCTGTTTTAATTTTTTAATTTATAGTTATTTAAATTTTATTTTAATTAAATTGCTATATTTGAATTAATTATTTATTTATATAAATATTTGAATTAATTTTATTCATTTTGAATGAAATAATTTTAATTATTTTAAATTCTTTGTTTTAATAATTTTAAATTTTTTGTTTTAATTATTTTAAATTTTTTGTTATAATTATTCTAAGGATTAAATATGTTTTTAGTCCCTCAACTATCAAGTGATTTTATTTTTCATTCCTCTCTCAAACTTTGGTACACTTTGATTCTTCTACTTAAGAAAACTATAATTTTGGCTTAATACTTCTTTTGGTCCCTCGAAAGAGAGGAATGTTCAGAATCGTCCTACTTTTTTTAAAATGTTTAAAATAGGCCCAACTTTTGAAACAACTGGTCAACTTAATCCTTTTTTCTTAGAGTGTCAAATTTCTAACAGTACAACTGTCACTCTGGACAAAAGTTAATGACGTGTCCAGTTTATCTGACTGCGTGGCAACCCTAATTTCCAAACCCTAGCTTCCTTGTGCCGCTAGCACCATGGGCAACCGTAGGCCGCTGTCAACCACCCTGCCGTCTTGCCGCAACCTCGTCATCACCCAACAAACAGTCATAGATAATGATGAAATGATATCCTTCCGAATGGGATAAAAGAATTCTTAATATATATATATATATATATATATATATATATATATTATTTACTATTCCTATTTTTTCTATTAATTCTATCTATTCATTCTAATTAATTGAAGAAATAATTTGAAAATAAAACAGCAAGTACAAAAATAAGTAATAACCCCCAGTAGACTGGTACGATTCAATTCCACATTTTGTTCATTTGGGTTTGATTGTGTCATAGCTGGGTTTGATTGTGTCATAGCTCTATAATTCAAATTAGGTTTATCGTTGGATGAACTGCATTGCTGATATTGATCCCAAAAAAGAAACAGTGGATACCGTTAGTCCGTGAACAGCTAGCCATCGTACTGTAAAAATTGGATAGGTCCTATCTATAGTCATTGGAGCATCCTAAAAAGATCTACTAAATTCATCAAGTTGTTCCAAAGGATCAAAACGGCCAGTTATTAATGGAATTCCTTGTCGGTTCTCTGTAAAATACTTGTTTGGGCGGGGACTTCCAAATACATCATAGGCTAGACCTGTACTGACAAATAACCAACCTGCAATGAATAGGGAGGGTATAGTAATGCTATGAATAATCCAGTATTGGATATTGGTAATAATATCAGCAAAAGAACGTTCTCCTGTGCTTCCAGATATCTTGAACTCCACATATTCTTGTACAGTCAAAAAGGGGGGGTCGAGTCCATAAAAGACAAGCATCGCCGCCAGTAGCCACCACCGTCACCAATACAAAACGCGAACGCCAAAGTCGCGAGTCCTCCATCATCATCTTCAGCATCTTCCTCGACTTTCATCTCCACTATGAGACACTTTTCAGGTCGCCGTAGAGCTGCAAGGACCGTCATCCACCATGACCATTGCAAGAGCACTCTCTCGCACACACCTGCAGAAACCCAAACAGAGAAATCCCCAATTCGAAAAATCTTTCGAAACCTAAATCGCTTCCACAACTCTTCCATTCATCTCCTAGCGAGTTTCGCCCAACCTTGAGCTAGCCATCAGCGCCTCCACCAGACCTAAATCATGCCATCTCCCACTACGATAGAAACCCACCATGGCCAATGTTCATCATCTTCTTCGAACGGTAGAACCATCACACAGCACCTCCAGATCATAACCTGCACACCATGGTTTCTCCACCTTCGCAAACCGCGAGCACTTGCAAGAAAAGAAATCCAGACAAAGATTCCAGATCCAAATTGTAATCCTAATCGCGCAACCATGGTTTCTAAATCACGGCTTTAGGGAGCTTGAAATGTGAGGCGAGGTTGCGGCAAGACGATAGGGTGGCTGACGACGGCCTACGGTTGCCCATGGTGCTGGCAGCACAAGGAAGCTAGTGATGGTATCGAAGGGGATATTTTTCGAAGAGTATAGCGCAGCGGAATTAAAACTCAGAGAGCGGGAAGCTATTCGATCACAATTAAAATTAATTTTTTCCTTTTAGTAAAAATAATTTTCTTTCAGAAAATTAATCAAACAGTTGATATACATAAAATAATATGAGTGTAGGGAATAAGAAGATCAACACAGAATTTTTATCCTGGTTCGAATCAAAAGATTCTACGTCCAGTCGTTAATCACTATAAATAGTGATTAACCTTTTTCACTAAAAGTGGTTTAACAGATTACAAGATAATGAACAGGAATAAAATGAAAAGAACCACTATACCAACTTGAAGAGAACCGCTCCAGCAATCGACCAACGATTCACAAGCTTCTCCTTTCACAAGACCAGACAGAGCACCTTGCTAACTTGAAGAGAGTCTGCTCCGACTATCGACACACGATACGCGAGCCTCTCATTTCACAAGACCAAGCAAGGGAACAATGAACAAAAAGCTCTCTAAGAACGTTCCTCTGACACACAGTGTTCTAAGCTTTCTCAGTTCAAAAAACGTTACCTTCTGATTTCTCCAAATCAAATTATATAGCCAAGTACACTGAGTGCCAAAGGTCAGCTCTCAACTGCCATGAATAATCGATTATTGTAAGTGATAATCGATTATTTAAGTCTGTTACAGGTTTTCAAAAATGTGATAATCGATTATATGAAGTGATAATCGATTATTCAAGTATGACTTGTGATAATCGATTATTGCTTAACCATAATCGATTATACTAGTAAAAATTACAATGTTTAACATTTTCCTACTACATTCAAAATCTACAAGTTGCTTTTTTAAATATTTTCCTACTACATCCAAAATCTATAAGTTGCAGCATCATCAAAACACATCTTCAGGTTTTACCAATACTCCTTATTGGTAACAGCTAGCGTTTGGGAATTAAGGTTGTCATGCAGTTAGATAAACTGTACACGTCATTAACTTTTGTCTAGGGTGGCAGCTGTTAAAAATTTGACGCAGTAACAAAAAAGGATTAAGTTGACTAGTTTTTTCAAAATTTGGGACCGTTTTGAACATTTTAAAAAAGGTAGGACGATTTTGAACATTCCCCCTCTTTCGAGAGACCAAAAGAGGTATTAAGCCATAATTTTTCGTCCTCTAAAACCAACGACGTTAAAAATGAGTTGAGGTGGCTAACGTTTAGCCACATGTCAAGACATTTTTTCTTTCTAACGTTTGTCACGTTGGATTTGTTCAATGCAAACGTCAATGTTTCCTTCTTCGATCCGCACCGGCCGCCGCAACTTCAAACCAAAATGATGTTAGTTTCCTTTCTTTTCCCTTGGGCAAAACAAGGGTCATCCCCTCTTCTTTTTTCGTGAGAAAAACATCACCCACCAAGCCAACACTCATCGACCAAGAACCCCCCTCCGATTAGTCGAAGGCGTCGTCAGCGACGCCGCTCGTTGATAGACTCATACTGGCAACCGCGAAAGCCCTCCTTTTACGTCTTCTCCTCGTGTGTGAGAGAGAAACACCCTCACTCAACGAGACGCGTTCTCCCAGCGTCCGACGAGGCTAGCCGCCGCCAGTGCCTTCAACAGAAGAACTTGCGCCCTTCACGGCGGACCAACCTCTCCCGGTCATGAACCCTAACACCTTAGCACCCCAAATTTGTGTGGGTCCAGATTCACGCTCTGGTAGTGTCTGGGTTCTGGACTTTCGTGGATATGGCTAGTGGGCGGTATCTATGGAGACATTTGGTCTCTAACTCTTCCAAGAGATCATGACATGTGTTGTTGCACTTGTTCGGTTCCATGATCTCTTTGGGACCAAAATGGGTGATTCAACGCTGCCTCTGATGTTGTAACTTTTGGGGGTCAATTTGGATGTTGTGTATCATATAACTGTTGTTCATAGCGTTGGTGTTTTTTGTTGTTTGTTTTTGATTGATGAAAATTTCATAACTGTTATTATAGTGATAGTAGTGAAGATGAAGCCTATGCTTTTGGTATATCATCGCATATGAAGTGTTTGCTCTTTTCAACTTTTACTGTTTCTGTTCTGGGTTGCTGGGTTCTTTCTTGTACTAATGTAAAACTATTAGAATAAACCATCGATTTTTTTTTCCAACATAACATATAAAAGAATCCATGGTTTGTTAAAAACAAAATAATGGTAAAATCACCCTTTATTCAAACTGCAATGAAAGAAGAGGAGGAAGGTAGAGCTCTAAGTTGAAGTTGGAAACTGTAGGGCTGTGATAAAGGGTCTTTTATTGAAGCAATAAAAGAGGTTGGAGAGAGCATAGAGATTGTGAGACTAAGATGTAATAAGAAAATGGGATATTAAGGTTAAGAAACTGAATTTGGGTGAAGATGAGCATTTCCCACCAATCCATTCGCCATAAACCTTCTGCGTGAAGAAAGCAGAGAGAGAGATAGAGAGAGAGTTGACTCAGTTTTAAAAAAGAGAAGTTTCAAAAAATGAAAAGGTTACGTGACATTCTGTTACTTACCTAAGAAAAAAAGTTAACGCGGTTAGTAGTGAGCACTAAATCTAATATTTTCTAATAGGAGAAGAACGCAAGTGTATCAAAGTTTCGGAGAGACAGGAAAATCAAAATCGCGTAATAGTTCACTAGTGCAAAAAGGGGCATAGACGTCCGTTTTTTAGGCCTTTTAACGTCCGACCTCCAACGGACGTCTATTCGGGTGACGTCTATGTAGACGTCCGACCTGACACAACGGACGTCCATATAGACGTCCGACCTGACACAACGGACGTCTATATGGACGTCCGCTGTGTCAACCCGGATGTCTATATAGACGTCCGCTGTGAACCTCTCGGACGTCTATATACTACTGCAGAAAGGGCTTTATTAGACGGCTTATTTAGGGTTATTTAGGATTACAGGTTAGGGTTATTTAGGATTACGGGTTCGAACGTTTGTTTGTGCACTACAACACGTCTGAAGAACAGATTCAAAATGAAAATGGAGGAGTAAACGACCTAAAAATGTAGGTCAAAAAACGCCGCCCAAGAACACGTAACAAACTGCACCAAAATACACCGAAAACGAATTTTAATCGGTCCAAATGAAAGATATGTCATCACTGAACAATTTAATCGGAACAAAAGTAAGATTAAATGGCCCAAAACGCATAAAAACCAACCTGGAAATGCAAGGCGCAGAGGGAAAGGTTCGCATAACTCCTCGCGGGTTCGCATTTTGAAGTGTGTATCTTTATTTTAAAAGTCTTTTGAACGTCCGTCCTGGAGGGGGACGGACGTTCAAGAGTCTGATGGGTTGTACGACCCTGTCAGTCTCGTGAACGTCCGTCCTGGAGGAGGACGGACGTCCATTATATATGGACGTCCGTCCCCCTCCAGGACGGACGTTCACGAGACTGACAGGGTCGTACAACCCATCAGACTCTTGAACGTCCGTCCTGGAGGGGGACGGACGTCCATAGATAATGGACGTCCGTCCCCCTCCAGGACGGACGTTCACGAGACTGACAGGGTCGTACAACCCCTCAGGCTCGTGAACGTCCGTCCTGGAGGGGGACGGACGTCCATATATAATGGACGTCCGTTCCCCTCCAGGACGGACGTTCAAGAGGCTGACATCTCAGTCTCTTGAACGTCCGTCCTGGAGGGGGACGGACGTCTATTATATATGGACGTCCGTCCCCCTCCAGGACGGACGTTCAAGAGGCTGATGGGTTCACTACCTGTCAGCCTCTTGAACGTCCGTCCTGGAGGGGGACGGACGTCTACTATATTATAGACGTCCGGCTCCCTCTAGGACGGACGTCTCCACACTCAATTATTTACATTTATGCCACCGGTCAATTATTTACGTTGGAGTTTTCGTGGACGGACGTCTATGGAGTGACGTTAAAGGTCAATTCTGCACTAGTGGTTGGAGGAAAACAAATTATATTTAACCCTTATTTTAAACATTCTGTTATTATATTTTTAAATTTTTTGTTTTAATTTTTAAAAATGTTTTGTTATAATTATTTAAAAAAATTGTTTTAATTTTTTAATTTATCCTTATTTCATTTTTATTTTAATAAAATTGTTATATTTGAGCTAATTATTTATTTATATGAAGGCAGTGTAGGACTATAGCCAATGCTAGTCAATGCAGGGTGCAAGGTGCACGAATGGATGTTTGGTGATAAGAGAAAAATGGAAATGCAGTTAACTGGGCACAGAAATTTTTCTGCACAGAAATTTTTAATAAACAAAAATTATTAAATAACCATCTAACTTAATTAAGGTTATATTAGAAAATTGAAGGTGCAGGATAAAATGCTATATTCCACTCTCTTTGACATAATTATTGAAGCCTTTTCTTTTCTTTTGCAAGCTCAGTAACAGAGAAAAGTAATGAATTAACATTTTATATAGCTTTATTGTATACTTAAAGAGAGGATTTTATAATTTCAAACAAAAAAAGTTAAATGTACTGAATTTAAATTTATTTTATTTTGTAAAATATTTTGTTTGAGTAAAAGTATTTAAATTTAAATATTTTATTTGGATATAGTATTTTGATTATCATTATACAAAAAAATATATTTTAACATTACATAATATTTAGTAGTTAAAAATATTAGTAATAATTTTTTTTTCAGTTGAAGTAACTTTTTAACTAAAGTTTGCAAGACTTCTCTAATTGACGTTGACAAGAGTTATTTTTATTTGGTGATTGTTAGTATTTTTAGCTGATATAAATTACAATTGTTTCATTTTAAATCAATTATAATTTTTTTTCAACATCGTTTGCAAAGATTTATTTATTTTTACTATTCCACTAATAATAAGTCAATTTGTTTTGGTCTAATCCACTTTTAGGCCTATAAAAATCGAGGGTGAGGTGTCTCATAATCCTAACTCTCTCCACAAGTTTTATTTATTTAATATATATATATATATATATATATATATATGTATTTAAATATTTTTTAATTAGTTTATTGATGGTTCTTACTTAAATTAGTTGAAAAATATTTTTTATGATAAATTATGTAATTATTTATAACTTTAATTAATGATTAAATCATGATTTTTGAGCATTAATAATTTAAGTTATAATATTACTACATATTTCCACCATTCAAATAATACAATATAAAAGAATTAATCTATTAAATTTTTTTATAATTTTTATAAATATTGACAAAAATATTCAAGAAAAATGTCGATAAAAAAATTAGCTTTCCTGATATTAATTAAGAAAACATTAATATGCGTTGTTGAAAAGTTATTTGACTAACATTGGTGAAAAATAAGCAATTTATTAGAACATAAGTAGAATTGAATTCATTATGAAATAAACTCCTATTAATACCACTTAAAAAAAATCTTAGACTTCCCTAAATTAATTGTGTCAGGACCTTTAAAATCCTGTGTTAGTGGAAGACAAATGTAGGTACACGGGTTTCTCAAGTTCAAAAAGTGGGGGACAAGTGTGCAGCGCTGAATGACCGATCGGTTTAGTGACGGTAGTATTTAAAGCAAAATTTCAAACTTTGTGCTACTTTTTTTGCATGCACTCTTCGTCTTCAACCTTTTGAGTTTTCATTTTCTCCTCCTTCTCTCTACAATTTTCTTCTTCTCACAACAAAATCTTACCATTTTCTTCTTCCGATCATCATTCAGGTAGCTCCTGACTTCTCCTAGTTGCAAGGGCTTCACTTTGCACCGATCAAGTAAATAGTTTGAACTGGTAAGTTCATTCTCTCTTTTAGAACGACTGTTTTTGGCACATGCAAGCCAAGTTTCTGGTTGCATGAGTTTATCATTTTTCTCTACGAAATTCTGATAGCAATTCTGGTCTTTTACTTAGTTCAATTTTGTAATCTGGTCTTTTACATGAGTTTATTCTGCGTGATTTTATGTGTTTGAAACCGAGAGTCATTATTGATCGTTCGGTTTTTCCTTTGAGCATTCGGTCTGAACTGGATTCTTCTTCTGTAGAGGATTTCAGTTAATGATCGATCGGTTTTATATTATTATACTTGTAAATAAGTGTTCGGTCTATGTATAGTTTCCTATTTTTACTTCTTAAATCAGCTTAGTTAAGGTATTCAATAATTCTTAAATATTATATTTATCCTTTGTTGAAAATAAGTTATATGTAATTGTATTTAGAATATATTCCTTCATTGTATAAGTTCAGTAGTGCTTGGTTTTGAACTAAAAGCTCGGTCTCAGTAGTGTTAGGTTTTAAACCAAGTGCTCGGTCTCGTTATAATACTCAATTATACTATTTTTGGAATAAAAGTGTTCGGCTATAGTTTGTAGTGTTCGGTTTAAAATCTTAGGTCTCTGATAAAAGCTTTCATCATTTTCGGTTAGGTTTAATTATATGTATTCTATAGTATTCCATACATTCTTTGAGTTCTGTCTAGTAAAGACCTTTCGGTCATACTTGTTGAGTAGCTAGTAAACGTTCTGTATTATCATAAGTGTTAGGCTTCTGATAAGTCTTATCTAGTATGGTCTGTTTGGTCTTGTTCTGTGGGTAAGTGAAAGACCGCTCGGTCTTACATAAAGTGTTCAGTGAGATTAGTCTAACAATTATTCTCTTGTTCAGTCTTGTTTCTAAGATTATAGTTATCTTTTTCAATTCGGTTCTAGGATGGGAATTTGGTTTTCTTGGTTTGGTTTGACTGTATTGATGATGAGGCATGATGATATTTAAAATGTGATATGAATGAAATAGTATGGATATAAAAGAGTATTCCAAGGAGGAATATATCAGAATTTGTTATGGAATAGTAAAGTATGAATGTGATCATGCTAAGGTGGCGTTTATCTTGATATTCTATGATTACTCATTCTCAAGTAGAGAGGAGGAAATCATGTGTGAGAATGGCAGGAGCTCCTACTCCATATGGTCAAGATGAGCGAAGTATAATGGACTAACCTCGGGTGACAACTATTGAGGGCATCCTAGCTACTATATCATCCGAGTGCAAAAATGTCGTAGTTACACAGAATTCATACATTCCGGACAGTCAGAGTAAAGTGGTTGATCATTGCATGCATTGATGTATTGTTATGGTTGGAAATGCGTGATTGGTTGTTGCATGCTTGACTATTGAATTATATCAGAATTATGTGAGATATATGTTTTACTGAATTAATTAAATTATATAAGCTTACCTTATTTTTCTGTCTTGTTTTGTTGTCCGTCTAGTTCTTCTTTCTGTCGCAATGATTATCCTGTGGATGTGAGCAGAAGGGGACGAGTGTTTGCTGGAAGAAGCTTTGGAAGAAGTGGAAGTGAAAGCTGAACCATAGGATCTTTCAATTGTTAGAATTGGTTATATTTTATATAACCGATCAGTGTAAGTTAGTCTTGGAACAGTTCGGTCTAGACTTTTGTTTTGTAAAGTTTAAATTCTAGAGTATTGTTGTAAGGCCGCTATAAACGTACATCTTCTCTGTCAAAACTAAACTATAATGTTAAATTGTGAATATTCTATATTATGATTTTATACTGTATTTTTAGAATATTACAAATTAAGTTGATGACACCGGAAGTTTTTAGAAAAAGAGCATGAAAAGAACAAATAAACTCGTAAGAGAAAAGAATAGGAATTATTTTAAATTCTTACACATAAACTTTAAACTTAACTATTTTTTTTAACATTGTTGTCCTCTCTATTTGTCTCCAAAATATGTTTATAGAAATGATTTTGAGGTTTTAAGATATATTAGAAAAAATACATTAATACCAATATACTTCCAAAGCTCAACAAAATAATAACAAAAAAAATTCAATCGAGAATCTAAATTCTATTACATGACACGTCAAATTGTCATATCATGTTACAAAAAAAATTTATAATAAACATTTATATTTATAATAAATAATTTAAACTTGACATGAAGTTATTTTAAAATTGGAATAAATGTTTATTGAAAGGAATAAAAATAGTCTTTTACGGAGTTCAAATTGATACGCTGTTATTATTATCATAAGCATTTTTAGATTGTTGATTAAAAAAACACGCTTTCTTTCTGCTTAACCCATATATCTCAGCACATAACATTCATTTAAAAAAAGCCATTTTAAAGTAAACATTACAAAATTAATATCATAAATGCCAACATTTCGAATGTATGTACTGAAATTCGAAGAATACATGTATGTATATACGTATATGTATATTATTATCGTAGATAGAAAAAAAATATAGATATTATTATTATTACAAAGTGTGAAATGGCAAATGTTAATTGGGGACGATAAAGCATAGAGCAAGTATAGCATCCGAAATGGTTGCTTCTCTCCTTTTCTTATGTGGTTTGTCCTGTAGCGATCCTATCTTTGTCTCTCTCTCTCCCTTTCTTCTCTCTTTCTTTCTCTCTCTCTCTCTCTGTGGCGATTTTCCCTGCACACCACAGCAGAGAACAACACCATCCACCCACCACCACCCACCATCGCCTCCTTCAACCACCGTCATCACTTTCATCACTTCACACTTCTCAAACCATAACACAATCCTCAACAATAATCCCTAAATCCTCTTCTCCCGAAACCCCAAACCCTAGCCCCTCTTTCATGATTTACAGTTAGGGTTATGGAACCCAACAACGCAGACGCTTTCCGACCTTCTTCTTCACCCTCATCTTCCCCCAGCTCCAGGAGAATTTCCGGGATTTTGTCGCCCACAAATATCATTCAGGCTCCGTTATCGGCGCTATTGGAATATTCCGGCATCCTTCCGTCGCGCTCGTCTAACCACCACAGCCACCCAGCCCCTGACGCAGTTAACAATGACGGCGAGGTTTCGATTAGGATCATCGGTCCCGGGGAGCAGGAGCAGCAACCCCGGGAGGAACAGCATAGCCCTTCTGTCGCTTCGGGATTGGTCGTGGGACTCGCGCATTCGCAAAACGATGCCGTGTTGCCCTCGTCGTCGCCGCGCAGCGATGGTGCTGAGGAAAGCACTGGCCCTGGAGGGGACGGCGTTGGGAGAGACTCTTCTTACCAGAGATACGACATTCAGCATGCTGCCAGGTGGATTGAGCAGGTCTTGCCGTTTTCGTTGCTTCTCTTGGTTGTTTTCATAAGGCAGCATTTGCAAGGTGAGTTTTGAGTTACTGTTCTATCGAACACACGTTTTTGTTTGTTTTGATTTGATGATGTTGAGGAGTGAATACAGGGTTTTTCGTGACAATTTGGATTGCGGCTGTGCTTTTCAAGTCGAATGATATTATGAGGAAACAGACTGCGTTGAAGGTGTGCTGCTTATTCTTTGTGTAGCCGCGAAGCGACATAATGTTGTTAGGGTGTATATGAGAATTGTGTTGTTTATTGAGTTTGTTTGTTTGCGTGTGTGGTTTTGGCGGGTGCAGGGAGAGAGGAAAATACCGGTTTTGATTGGGATTTCTGTTGGGTTCGCGCTTCATGTGGTTGGTGTTTATTGGTGGTATCAGAATGATGATCTCATGTATCCCTTGATCATGCTTCCTCCCAAGGAAATACCGCCTTTCTGGCATGCCATTTTCATCATCATGGTCAATGGTGTGTTTCTCGTCCTCTCCTCAACGATTGCTTGCTGTATGGTTTAAATGACATTTTAATTTTACCTAAACTTGCTATTGAGAGTGTTTGAGAGAGTTATTATTGAATGTGTCGTATTTTAATTGTCTTCTACTTATCACTGCTTCATGTCTCTTTAGAGGCTTGTGATTTTCGTTTGTTGAAACTATTTAATATTGCCCTCGTTAGTTATTTCTTGTTTTAGAATGAGTTATTCTAAGAATGGCGAAAGAGGATTTAAACTGTATGAGTAACGAACTTGTATCCTTTGTCCATGATTCTGTCGAAGCATAAATTGTGCTTCTTTTTAATTCATTTTGGTTTGAATGTTGATTAACTGATATGTGGCTGCAATTACCATGATAACACAGAGCTTCTTTATGTGATTGAAGGTCTTGCATGTTGCAGATTTCAGAATTATGTATTTATTCTTTGATTTGAACTCATTGGGGGATTAATATTCTTGCTTTGTCATTGTGTTTTACAATGTCAGATACTTTGGTCCGCCAAGCTGCAATGGTAGTCAAGTGTATGTTGTTGATGTATTACAAGAATAGCAGAGGCCGAAATTATCGTAAGCAGGTGAGGTAATAAATTATGAAGTAGTGGAGAAGTTGAGCTAAGCATTTGTGTGCTGAGGATAGAAGAACAATTTAAAATGGCTCATTTCTTCTCAAGTTATATTGTAGTGAACATGCCTTTGCAATCTCTTGTAATATTTCCAGGAGTTATGGGTTCAGGATCTATATAATCTCTCTCAGGTTTACATTCTGATAGTACTATCATTTATTTGACAGGGTCAAATGCTGACTTTAGTTGAATATCTCCTTCTGCTTTACCGTGCCTTGTTGCCAACACCAGTTTGGTATCGTTTCTTCCTGAACAAAGAATATGGAAGCCTCTTTTCGTCACTGATGACAGGATTGTATCTAACATTTAAACTCACGTCTGTTGTTGAAAAGGTGTGTTGATCTTTAAAATTTGTGTACAATCTATTTTATTTGAATGTAGTTTGTGACGAGTAACGTCGATGATTTTCTTCCTTTAAATCATTAACAATAATATTTCAGTTATTCTTATATTTATCTGCCAGTTGTATCCTATTGTTTTTCCAGTTTGTGCATTCTTTGATTTGTTTGAACTCGAGTTTGCTGACTTCTTTTGTTTGTAAAATCTAAAATTTCAGTTTCAAGATAAAAAGGGATGAAAATGATAATGTTTTGTTCAGAAGCTTAATTTTTTTTCTTTTTTTATTTCCAAGTGGGTTTTAAATTTTCGAAGTAAAAGATTTTTTAACAAGTGAGGGATGTTTGGAAGAGTTTTTCTATCATGTATTGTCTGTTAAGTTACTAGTTTAATTATTCATAAGAAAGTCCTAAGGAACCCCACGTATACTGATGTCATTTAGCTGGGACATATAAAGCGCTCAGTTTCTTTTTTATTTTAAATTATCTGTGGATAGCATTTGTTTGCGTCTGGTTGGTCTTCTCTTATCCGTGGCGTGGTTTTCAGGTGCAATCCTTCTTTGCTGCAATAAAGGCATTGTCACGTAAAGAAATGCACTATGGGGCTTATGCAACATCAGAGCAGGTACCGTTAGTGTCTTCTTATTGTTGATTTCAGAGTTGGTCAATCAATAGCCGAAGTTTCAGTGCATCCGTTTTCACTGTAAATTACATTTTTGCTAGTTAAATGATATAATTTGCTAATATCTAAGCAACAGGCATTTGCACACTTCACAGTATGTTAAATATGCATGTCTGGGAAGAGGGAGTTGTTCATGCAGATAGTTTATCTGATGGCAGGTCAATGCAGCCGGTGATCTATGTGCTATTTGTCAGGAGAAGATGCATGCCCCAATCTTACTACGTTGCAAACATATTTTCTGTGAAGACTGCGTATCGGAGTGGTGAGACTTTCTTGGCTGTTGATTTTTTAGTCTTCGGGTCTGCATAATAATCTGAAATTGCAATTTACATTTGAGTTGAATAATGTTAAAAGACCAATTTATCGCCAGTATGTAAATTTTGAAGCTGGTAGTTTGAAGTATATATGTTGTTTCTTATTTGTATGCTACAACATTTATGTCATGCCTTTTAAATGTTAGCAGGTCTTATGTTGCTTCCTGTTTTTTGGTTACTACTGACGTGAACACACGTATTTTAATTTATCTGCATATTTTTTCTTCTGGTTTTTCTGACATCTGATTATCTTATTTTGCCAGGTTTGAGAGAGAAAGGACCTGTCCATTGTGTAGGGCTTTGGTAAAACCTGCAGACCTTAGGTCATTTGGAGATGGCTCTACTAGCTTGTTTTTCCAGTTATTCTGAAATCATATATATATAAATACAAGCCAAGAAGTTTTTTCTGCTTTGAAGCTTTAGTTTCTCAAAGCAGCAGTCATCGACACATGTAAAATGCTATGGAAGGAAATCGAGGGGATACTGAGAAGATGAATGCAGCTGAGTACAGGCGTTCATATAATGTACTAGTAAAAGGTGGAGTGTATCTAAATGACCCTGTAAACTAGGAAGTTGATTGAAAATATAATTAAACACGACTCTTCATTTGCAAGGAATGAAGGTCTTTTTCTCAAAATTGCATAGCTATTCCGTCATATAGTGCCTCTCAATGTGTCAATTTTAAACATATTTTTTACTTTTGAAATCCTCTTTAAGTGGGTTTTGATGCACACCTCAAGGAGTGTTGCCCACTGGCAGGTTACGGTTAAAGATCTCACTTCGTTTCATGTATTAGACGGGTCAAATTGTGGATACTAGTATGTTTTTGAAGTACTTAATTTGACCATGTACACAACATTGAAGTACTTAATTTGTTGGAAAGAAATGTCAGCTGTTCATCATATTCCCTTCTTTAATCGGTGTGGCAATAACTAATCAATTGTGTGGATGTAAATGGAGTGGTTCCAAATATTTCCTTTGTACCTGAAATCAAGAGCAATCAATAGGATTGGAAAAGTATATATATAGGTAAGGTGAAGGGAGAGAGGTCAAATCAGTTTTTCCTTAAAACTCAGTGCAGATGGCAACTTTTACTTGTTTATATTTTAATAGGGTTAAATGATCTTATTTGTTTATATCTTTTTAGGAAAATCTTAAATCAATCTTTTTCTTATGTCGTTTAATTTGGTCTTTATTTTGAATATTTTTTATTTTATAGATATATTTAAAGAATATAATTAAATTTTATATAATTAATTAAATTCAAAAACAAATGTAAATAAACTTAATCTAATTAAAAATATTTAATAAAAATATCAATTTTAATAAAAGTATTTATAAATGTTTATATATAAATTATATTTTGTTTGAATTTGAAAAGGATAAATTTGTTTAATTTTAAAAAAAAAATATGATTAAATTGAAATAAAATAAAAATATAAAAACATGTGTGTTGTAAGTGTTTTTTCACGTGACAAATTTTTTATTTTCTTAAGAAAAGTAAAAGAAAATAAAAAAATTAATTAAAAAAATATTTTAAAATAATTACAAGTTGACACTATCACTAACTTTAATATTTCAAAAGTAAAAGTCCAATTGAGATAAAAAAACAACTGGAAGACTTATTTGAGAAATAGAAAGCATGTGATTAAAACCTAAAATTTAACATAAATGATTTTAATGGTACAAGATTATAGTTTAACATATGGCATGTTAAGTCTATAGGGTAATGTATTATATATGTTTAAATACATCTTGATTACTTGGGTTGGGATGTACTTAGGTTAAATATAATTAAGATAAAATCATATCCATCTGACTATTAATGTTTATAAATTATGACTAAGTTGGGAAGAAAGATTAAAGAGAGTTAATAAGGTAATTATGCCACATGACTCATACCTAGACAGGTCATAAACATAGTATAAATAAATTGTGTGAAGTAAATTAATTATTTTTATTGTATTTATTTTTATTTGAGGTACTTACTTGAGTATTTGAGTATTTTCTATAAATACAATCCATTCGTCTGAGAAGATGAATTTTTAGACATATCACTCTAAAAGAATGAAATATTATCATATTTTAACAATAAAAAGTTAGTTATATTATTAAAAAGAATATTATAATTATAAAGAAAATTTTCTAATTCTTTTTATAATATAATTATCTCTAAAATTTCTTTTTAAGTTTTCTCTTTACCAGTACCTTTTTTTAAAATCAAAGATAATAGAATTGATTGTAGTGAAGAGCTCTAATGATTGCTAAAAATTTGCTGCAATGGATCATATGATTCAAAGAGGGTAGTCAAATTTCCTTGAGCTGAACCAAACAACACTTTCTGCAAAGTGTTTCAGACAAAGTTCACTTTCAGAGTTGAGTTGATTTGTCACAATTTCATGTTATGACAAATTCACTTCATATTACAACTCTTCATAAAGCATCTCAGTTTCTGAACTCCCAAGACCAAGATTCATATATATTTGATCTCAAGTATAACATTTGCTTTGTTCTATTCTATAATACTTGTAAAATGTCAGAAAAAAGTGTCACATTCGAAATAGATCCAGCTCCAAAAACTTATGATCAATCAATACATTTGTTTGAAAATGAATTTGCCAAACCAACCTCACCATGAAAGGAAAGTCACACACAAAACAAAAAATATGGCTTTCTCTCACATACCCCACTCTCTTCCTAAAAAGGTTGAAGAAAAATAAGTAATCGTTTCAAAGCATGCACGTATTTTCCTCAAAGCAAGAGAAATTCATCTAAGGCTGAACCATGAAAAGAAAAGAAAAAAGAAAGAAAGAGAAGATTTTGTATGTGGAGAAACTTAGACAGTAGCAGGAGTCTCAACTTCTGTAGTGCTGTTCTCATCCTCTTCTTTCACAGTAAATATTTCTTTTGACAGCATAGGTAGGCCTGGTGAGACAAGAACATCCCTAGCAGGTGATGGTGAACGTGGTGTGACTGATAAGAACCGTGTCACCCCAGAGGCATCTGAAGGGTAAACTTCAGTGACTTCTTCCATGCCCTCATTTATGTACACCACATCTTGCATAGTCAGCTGATGGTACTCCACAATTTCCCTTAAGAAACGATTCTCCCTTGCATATGTCTCATTCTCATTCGCCAGACGAGCCTTCTCAGCAAGAAGTGTCTCCAATTGATGCCTTATCTGACCACATCACAACAACAAACAGTTTATTAGGAACAATCTAAATGTTAGTTTAAGTCCTACATTGATTAGAAATGACACAACTAAGAGATTTTGAGATAAAAGTGGTATCAATCTTTATATAGATTGGACTCATATATCATATATGTATATATATAATCACTCCCTAGTGAACAGCAGAAATATCAAAATGATCAATACCATATCATCATCATCTTCACCGTTCTGTCCCTTGTCACTGCCCCCTTTGTCCCGGAGTATTTTATTCTCTTCTTCAAGTTGAGCACATCTTGCTTTAGCAAAAGCTAAATCTGCTTTTACTGATTTTAGCTCCCGAAGAAGTAGTTTTGCTTTGGCAGCTGTTGCCAACGCCACCTGCAAAAGCAAAAGGAAATTATGATTCTCTAATCACATTAAGAAACCAAAACTGCTGATTCTGATATACAACTATCACTCCCTCAGTTTCATGCTCACAATAAGTTAGACATAGTTTCCTGCCTCTACATTGAGCATGAATGGCTATATAGGTAACAAGAGACACTCTTATGCTAACTTAAAACTATTAACAACTCCAAAATTATGCAAGACACTGCATGCCTTCACTACATGAACTAGTGAGGGCAGTGTCACATGATGATTGCGTAGTTGCCACCTTACGTCGCGTGATGCCTTGAGTTTTGATTCATGGCTAGATTGCTTCTCTTTCTCGGCAGCTTCTTGCAATGGATTTCTCAAATCTGAAGTCTGCTGTGTGTCCCCAGAGTTACTTGATTTTCTTCTGATTTGAGTTCTCAGGTCTGCTGTCTTACTCTCCATAATTGTTCGGCCTTCCTGAAGAAATTAGACAAGAATCATTGAATTGGAGAAAGTGATTTAGCAAGCCAAGTAACACATTAAATACAAGATTCTACTTGTACTCCTACTTGGGATATGAATATCTGATCTGCCGTTGAAACATGGAATTCATATAACTGCATTGTGTCTATCTCTGTTTGCAAACCATACTTTTTAACACTGATTACCGTTGGTTAAATTATTGGTTAATGCATTACCAATGTGTTAGTAATTTAACCACTTTGTAATACACGTTGATATATATGAAAATTTTATGTCTGCACAAGGTATTTCTGAAGTGTGATGATGGAAATGGCAAAGTGCATCAGTGCATATATAGACTTGTGGAGAAATCCAATTGTATAATGAAAGTGTACATGAGAGTTTACCTCAAAAGCCTTCTCAAAAGTGTCACCTAGTTGATTGAGGGATGAAGTGATTCTGTCCAAGCCCTTCCGAAATTTAGGACTGTCCACTTTTCTGTTAGTGTCGAGGGATTCATATACTGGCTTGAATTCTGAAGGAGAGTTCTAATCATGCCACAGAAAAAAACACAGGAACACACAACTTAGTTTTACGGTTCATGTGATTTTATGCAGCAGAATCATAACATAAAACATACTACAGGTCTTCCTGCATTGTGTATATAACAATCACCTGAGTTGCAGGGGGAGCTGCAAAGGTATTAAAAGAGTATGATTTGGTTGTTTGGGGCTTGGTTCCGTGTGGTGAGATTGGCTTATCATCATCCAGAATTGATTTGGCTTTCTGCGCAATCACACCCCAGAAACCAGACTTGGAGTTGCTATTTCCGTAAGCCTCAAAGCTCTGCATTCATTCATTTCAAGAAATTCTGATCATTCGATCAAGATTTATCACACTCTCACTTTACATATATGCACACATAACATATCAAGTGACGAGATTGAATGATTCAGATTAGATTGCCATAAAAGGAATATGAAAAATTCATCATTGAAAGATTTCAGACGATCTCTTCTCCCTTTATATTGTAAACACATCTATAAGTGAATCTAATGTAATCTATGTAAGCAATAGTTGAAGAGTTATGATGGGAAATGGATGAGAGGTTGTTGAAATACCTTGGATCTTTGATGGTCGGAGTCAGGGGTGGCGAATGCAAAGGAAAGAGAGGGTTGGTAACGAGAAGGAGAAGGTTTGGGGGGTTGAGTAGGGAGAGATGAAGAAGAAGAAGTAGAAGAAGAGGGAGGTGAGAGGATTGGTGGAGAAGCATGGCTATGATCAGAATCCTTAGCAACATCCAATGATGATGGATCATGAAATTCTTCCCTGAAAGTGGAAGCCCTTGATAGACTTTGCCTTCTCCTGTATGCCATGCTACAACAACAGCAACAACAACCTCAGAGATCACAAAAACCAGAACCAGGAGATTCAACTGTTGCCTAACCAACTCTTCCTGTTTTCATTTTTCTTTCGTGGGGGTTCATAAAATGAAATCTTAACCATATAATATATATATATATATATATATATATATATATATATATATATATATATATATATATATTAATATTAACAATTGCTTTTTAATGACATATCATATAGACAGAGAGGAAAAAAAATGTTGCTTTTAACCGAAACGAACAGGTGTGTGGTGTTTCCCGTTCCACATCATTTCTCATCTACACACAGTAAATTATCAGTTACTAATAGCTTCATATTTTTAATAATAATACAAAACTAAATAACATTCACTAAATTATTATACATGTTCTTGACCATTAAATTTTAAGTTGATTTCATATTATAAGCCCTTTAAAAGGTTGATTTCATGTCACAGAATTCCATGTTTATTTCTTTTGCTTTTTTCTTCTCATAATTCCATTATTGCATGGGAATGGCAATAATTTTTATGGTCCATTGAGTCTTTTGCTTCTCCCGAAAAGAAAAAAACATGGTTACGTTGATATTTTTATACTGTATAGTAAAAAAATATTGGATATATATGTATATAGTATGGCATATTTTATTCAGTTTTATTAGATTTTTGTGTTTTGTTATTACAATGTGTGAAGTTGTTGGTTGACAAATGAAAGAAAAGGGAGGGTCATGCGCGTTTAATGACAACTCAACTCATAAAACGACCAGCGAAGCAAACACAGAATGAATGAATATGTGAATAAAGCAGTACATTACGGAGATGTTTCTTCAATTCTTTTCAAGAGATGCTTATGGTGTTTTTTCTTTTCTGTCACTGTACATTCTAAACCTATAATGTTACAGCATAAGTAATCTCTAACATATAAATACCTCAGAAGTTTTCTTTAGTGATGCCTTTCCCATCAAACGAAGCAATTGTGTGGGTTTGGTAGGCCAGAATATGTAAACATGTATGCAACTACGTCCATTCCTTAAAGTTCATATTTGGTGGCTTTTCAAAAAGTTTTCATATTTTACTTTTAACACAACAAGGAAACATTTCAAATGGCCAACTAATGATATAATATATAATATATTACCCAAACAAACATGCATGTATCATAGAACATCCTCGGCACTCAAAGATTCTTTCAATCCATGTTTTTACTAAAATAATTCTTTTTTTAATTTTATTATTTAAGTGACTATTTCTTTAAATTTTAACCGTTTTTTTTACTTGACTTTTTTTAGCTTAACAATTTTTTTAAATAAAAAATTACCTACAAAATAAATAAACTTATTTATAATAAAATTATAAAAAATATTTATATTTAATTTTATAATTACAACAGTAACAATAACAATAATTTTATTATTTGTTCTTATCCTAAAAAAATTGAACACGTGTATTTTCACCGGTATAAATAATTATAATTTATATTTGATTATGTACTAAAATATTATATCTAAATCTAAATTTAATGATATAATTTAAATTATATATATATATATATATTTTGTTTTTATCACTCAATAGTTTTATTTTGTTTAGGAGTTGATGCTAAAAGGAATTTAAATGCTTTATACCTTACAAGATATTTTTTAAAGACAAAATAAATATGAATAAATTCCAGACAATATCTTATTCATATATATATATATATATATATATATATATTTCTAATAGAAATAGAAATATATATATATATATATATATATATATATATTTTTATTTTAAAATTTTTAAAACAGGTTGAAATGATTCTTGCTCGGATATAAAATTAATTCATCCAGTTGAAAGTTTTCTAGTTAATTAGTTAGAAAAGTGATACTTCAAAACTTTTAAGATTTATATCCCTATTTTACAATACTTTTATTACAAAATTTAATTTAATAATTTTGTATTGTTTAGAGTTGTTAAATTGTTAAAGGGGCAACACGGGTGTCAAAATAAAATTTTCCAATTATTTGTAAGATGTGGCAATTTATCCACTATGCTACCAAATCTATTAGGGCCTTATAGTGGGTTGGGTTAATCTACTAAGGATCTGATTTTTGCACACCCAGTTTTTATCTTCACCATTTCTATTTTTTTTCAGAAAAATATCTTTAAGAAAACACACTTAAAGCACATTCACCACAATGAAAACAAATTTTTGGATAAATTATTTTCATCGTTATTATTGTGTACTATAATGAAACAAAAGTAGCACTCTGATCACAATTTTACATTACAAAAATATGTTTTTGTCCAAATTCATAAAAATTATTTTATGAGAAAAAATACAACTCAAATCAATTTAGAAAATTATATGTTATAATCGTAAATAGCAATGATCTACTAGTCTTATTAAAAGCTCAACAAAATTCAATTTTACGTCTTTTCTTCCTAATAAAATTCAATTCTTTTTCAACACTATTTACAAAATTTTCTTAAATATATTACTATTAGATTATAAATTAATTAAAATTTTTGTTTTATATCTATATCTGTCAATTTAATATATAGTTTCCAATTTATTTACAATTTTTTTATTACACTTTTAAAAAAGAATTGATTAGTGAAAAAATTATTCTTAATTTCCACTTACTCATTTAAATAAAATAAATTTCAATTTTGAAATATTAATGATAAGTTTATAAAATAATTAATCATCTTTCAATAATTCTTATCAAATTTTTATTAAAAATATTATGATAATTCATCATATTATCTTTTTACTTTTTTTTATTAAACACAAATTTCCTTTTCGTTTTTCTTCACTTTTTTTAATATAAATAACTTAACTTTTTTTTACTCTCTTTCACTTTTTTCCCCAATGATTTGCTCATGATTAAAGTATCTTTCTTAGTTACACTTTCTAGATTAGTTGATAGCTAATTTTTCAAAGGTTAAATATGTTTTTCAGTCCCTTAACTATCAAGCGATTTTAGTTTTAGCCTCTCTTTCAAACTTTGGTACACTTTGATCCTTGTCCTTAAGGAAATTATAATTTTTTGTCCTCCAAAATTGACGTCGTTAAATTTAATCTGATGTGGCTAATAGTGTGTCACATCACTTTTTTTTTCTGATGTGGCTATCTGTTTAGGCCGTGAGACTTCTCTTTTATTCATCTCCATCATCCTCTTCAATGCCTTCAATGCCGTCAACAATGTCGGCAACGATGCCACCACCTTTCTACGAATTGCGATTCCAGAAAAGAGAAGGGAAATGAGGCTTTCTCCTAGTAGTGTGACCTTGTGCCATGGTGGAAGAGGAAGAACCTCTTTCTGTGTTGCATGACGAAGAAGCCCTGCCCAGATCGCACCTCCACAGTATCGTCGCCTTCTCTAAACAACCAGAATCACTAGCTCTTCACTCAGTGCCACCTCGCGAGTCAATGTTCTAGATGTTCATTAACACCAAAACTACAATTGCAAAGAAATCCTCTTTTTTCCAAGGTTGGATGATCCGCGAGCAAGGAGCAATAGAAAAATTGGAGAAAAGAAAAATGGACTAGGATCTCTGAGTTATATGACTAAAAAATAAAATCAATGTGTTTTATAACTTCTATAAAACAAGAAGATAATATTGCAATGTAGCATCTACCGAATTGGGTTGCAATGGGATGTATTGCTTGACAATGGTTCAGATAACTTCGGTATTGATTGAAGTTTGGTCTGTGTTCAGATAAGTTGTTATACGAGAATGATGGTTGACAGTTTTATCTGTTTTTTGTGATTTATGGCGCTATATATTTTCTCTAAAGCTCTCTTACCGTGTGTGTAAGTAAGCGTTAGTACATGCATCATGGACTTCATTTTCTGCTCTGACTTCTCTATTATTGGTTTTAGTGACACGAATTGGGGTTTTGATCATGATGATTCACAACTGGTTATTGTGTGTATGTTGGTTTCATCATCGTTTCATGGGCATTGAAAGTTGTCTCTCGCAGCTAAAGCTAAGTCTAAGAACATTGTTGTTAAGCATTCGAAGATCACTTGAATCGTCTCTCTTCTCACTGAACTACGTATCTCTTCTAGCATACAACATTTACTCAGACAATCTCAGTGTCGTTCTTCTTGCAACAAATCCTGTTACGCACCCAACATCCAAACATTTTGAATTAAACCTACATTTTGTTTGTAATCGTGTTTAACAGAAACTGGCTCATCTCATTATTCATCTTCCAATGCAGTTTCAAGTTGTTGATATTTTAACTAAACGTGTAAGTGGTTCTTTCTTTCATAAATTTAAAGATAAAATTTTACGGTGTTAACCAGTCCCACCATAAGTTCAAGGGGATCTGTTATTAAACCGAGAAAACTTAATTTGTAAAGGAGGTTTTATGGCAATGTGCATTGCTCAACAAGATAATGCTTTTCTTGAGAAACGTAGTTGATAACAATATGAGTGTGTTCTATTCCATCAATTGATTTCACTTTCCTCCCTTTTGATAGGAATTGATAGCTGAAGGAGCCAGGGAGCTGTTGATGCCGGGGAATTTGCCAATTAGGTGCTCTGCGCGAGAACAAGTAGGACTATGATGGAAATGGATGCTTGAAATCTTTCAATGGTTTTGCAGAGTACCATAACAAGGAGCTCAAGCTAGCTTTGAAGACACTAAGGCAAACGAATCCTCATGCAAGGATATTGTATGCAGATTATTATGGCGCTGCCAAATGGTTCTTCCATGCACCAGGACACTATGGTTAGCTTTTTTGAAAAATATACAACATATGAAACAATTTTATATTATCAACTAATGTTAAAGATAATGATTGTACCGTAGGATACCTAAATTCACCAATGGTCGACGAGTAACCCGAACGACCGCTTGCCGAGCTTTCTTACGATCGTAATGTCACGATCGTAGGTATGTCGAGTGCTTCTTAACGACAATCGTCTGTTGATGTCGACACATTGGTGATCGACAAGCAAACAGCGATGTCGCGACACATAACACTCACAAGCTTGTGTCGATACACCAGGCGCTCGACAATCAGTGAGCGATTCCTAATTCAGCGGTTAGGAGTAAACGGTTACGAATATCAGTCAATGCCACGAATCGCGGGAATAACTGACCCAGTATCAAACACGATCTAACAGTTACAACTTCCAGGTAGTCAACTTCGGTAACTGACCGAATTTTCAGGTAAACGGTTTATTTTACTGTTTTAAATATGAAACGCACAGAGGAAAAAATGTTACGTTTTTTCCTTAAGAGAAATTAAGAGAGAAATTATTCTTCTTCATCACACGTCCCTTTTCTGAGTTGAGCGTCGGAGTGCCTTTGCAAGTACCCAGCCCATTTTCTCCTCAGAGAGCACAACACAAGAAGAGAGATATCACTGTAACAGCATCACAGGAAGGAGCAGTTGCGATTTGTTAGGTTTGTATCTCGGTCTCCACATCCATACTGAAACAATGATATTTCGTATGAACAAGATCGTCATCGTACATTATTTAAAAATTATTTATTATGTCGTGCTATCATTTTGAAATCGTACTCAACATTTGGTGGATTTGGTTGGAGAAATGTATTTTGTAATTATTAAAAGTGACCTAAATTTGTATGAGTTAATTGAATATACAAGGTTTTCCAGTGGGGTGTTGAGAGCACCTGGGCCATATAACTTCAATATCTCAGCAAGGTGTTGTAACATCCCGATTATATAATAACAATTATTATATAATAAAGACGTCAACATTCCAATAAAGAGAACAGTCGGATCATGACGTGTAATTAAATTGTTAAATTACAATCATCCAGATAAAATGAGCGAAAATTTAAACTTGAACAGCTTGAAAGGATTGATCGCTACAAGTGATCAATCAGGAAACTTCTAAGAAGATTACTCTGCAACATCAGCAACCTCCAGCTCTTGCTCCAAAGCGATCTCTTCAACTCCGTCTGCTCCCATACAAGTGGATGATCATCGCCAGAGAAACATACCCAAACAGCACACAACACAAACAATGCAAGGGTGAGCTAGATATAAAAAGCATGTTATCTCCTAGCACACTTAATTCATGACATCATATATAGGTACATATACAGGAACAATTACAGCATACTCATAACCCACATTTCATAACCTCCTACGACTCATCCTTACGCCTACATAGTTCAGCTGGCACTCCCCAACACTATGTAGAGTAAGTCACAACTCATATTTACACTCGCATAGTTCAGCTGGCACTCCCCAACACTATGCAAGGTAAACACATACGATTTATCCTTACACCTACATAGTTCAGCTGGCACTCCCCAACACTATGTAGAGTAAGTCACACCTCATATTTACGCTCGCATAGTTCAGCTGGCACTCCCCAACACTATGCAAGGTAAACACACACGATTCATCTTGACACTCGCATAGTTCAGCTGGCACTCCCCAACACTATGCAAGGTAAACACACCCCAAATCACCACCATGTCTCCTTTTCCTGAGGATCATGGAATTACGTCCACCACCATGTATCCCCTCCTTGAGGACCATGGAATTACGTCTGTGAATTATACTGTCACCTTGAACCTTAACTCAAGCCATGAATAACTAGATATCACTATATTATCACAACCAACCCAGCATACCTCATACATTTACATACTTCCCACATAAATCACATCATACTATGCATTCCAACACCCCACATACGTAAAAATCTGTTAAGCAAAGAACAACAATCACCCCGATACACATTACTAAACAATAACAGTCTCAAGAGAAACACTAAACAACACAAATCCCCGTAACTCATACTTAGACAAAGAAAATGGCTTTGAAACCATCACCAACAGTTCCGGAAGGGTCCAAAACCTCCAAAACGACTTAAGAAACGTCCAAAACGGACACCCGGAACCCCAAAAACTATCAAAAACAAAGACAAAGTCACTTTTTCCGAACACCTCGCGCCCGGGCGCCAAAAAGGGGCGCTTGGGCGCGACTTTCTGCGAACATCTCGCGCCTGGGCGCGATAGTGGGGGCGCTCGGGCGCGACCTGATGCAGAATTCTGCAGAATGCAGAATTCTGTAAAACCAGAATCTCTCCTACCATTTTCAACCATTTTCCCTTAACTTTTAACACCCTTAATTCATGTTTTATACTAGATTGGACTTATCTAAATGATTATAAACGTTCCTTACTCAATTCTAAAGGGATTCATATTCAAATTCAACTACAAAACACCAATTTTCACAACCTAGATACCAAGAATCCAATTCTACCACTTTACACCTATTTTGATCCATTTGATGGTTCAAACAAGTCACAATACAGTATTTGAAACTGTTCCAAAGGCTCAATAACACTCTAGACCCCAATTGCTCAAAATCACTACCTCACTTCCTATCCAAATGACAAAAAAACTATAAACTTCCAATTTCCTTCAATTTCCAAAGCATACAAGATTACATACAAGATTCAACATCTCAATTTCAGTCCAACCATACATACACCACAATTTTCCAGCATCCTACTCATGCAACCACTATCAACATCCAGAAAATCCAACTCCCCTTACCTCTTGAAGACCTCCTTGCAAATCTTGAACCAATCTTTGCACTGTGTTCCTCCTCTGCCGTTCCAGTCCTCCGCTACAGAGCCGGCTCTCCCTTTCTAGATTTTGCAGTAAGCTCTCTAATTCCTCAAGATGCAGCACCAACACTCTTCTTGAATCAATCTTCCCAAGGCTTACAAATCCGAGGCCTCCTTGTCCTTCAAGAGCTTCGATCTTCACCCTCTCACTGTTTTCCAGCAACTCTTCCAATCCGTAAGGATCCTCCCAACCCCTTGAATCTACTAACTCTTCCCCTTAAGAAGTAGAGCCGTGCACTCTCCAACTTCTCCCTTCCTTCCATAATGCTGTGCCCAATGATGATGATGGTGTTTTTGGTGGCTGGAGCACTTCCTGGTGGGGAGACCCACCACTCAAGCTGCTGCCCACATGAAGATAATGTTGATGGAGGCTTCCTGGTGGTGCTTGGAGCACTCAAAGGTGGAGAGACCCACTTCCAACCAGCAGCCGTCCACTTGAAGCCCGTTCCCCACTTCCAGAAAAATGCAGCCGCCCCATTCACATCTCCCTCTTAAAAAAATGCACGGTCCTTACATTCTCCCCAACAACAAAAATTTTCGTCCTCGAAAATTAAGCTTTACCAGAACAAGTCGAGGTAAGTTACTCCCATCTCACCTCCAACTTCCAGGTAGAGTCGCTTGTTCTACCATCCTAGATGACCTTGACTCGTTTGACAGTTCATCCTTAATCCTTGCTGGTTGTACTTGAACTGACAAATCTTCTCTTAACGTCAAGCATTGTCCTAAGGTGATCTTCATGCTCACCTGAAGGAGGTAAACCAGAAACTTCTTCACGAAACTTACTACGAGATTTACACTCCAACTCTCCCGTGCCGCATGATTCGAAACTTGAGTCGCTTCCACCGGTGATAACACTAAGAAGCAACTAACACCTTCCAGGGGGTCTTGCTTCACGATACCGATCGACAAAGTCTTCATCCGGAAAACGACATCTCCTTATCATCGCAGTTGATAAGGATGCGCTTGATGGATAGCCAATCCATTCTCGAAATACTTCTAATCCTTGCAAAGGTAAACTGATGAGATTTACCTTGAACCGACGTCCCTTAACGACATTCGGATAACGAACACACACAGAAGAAGTCCCAATTAATCCTGATGTTGGTGTAGACATCAACAGGTCAACGCCTAACTCTTCTACAGACATACCCAATTTCTCAACACGTGCCTTCGCCATGAAGGAGTGTGTTGTCCCCAAATCCAAAAGCACAACACAAAGCATACCAAGGAAGTAAACAATCACAGATGAGGATGTTACCTGAGCTGACCGCCTTTGATCCAACCAAGGCGTAGACTCTGCCCACCGTCGGAGTTCTGCCACCTTCCCTGGGTGGAGGCAAACCAGTCCTCTGTGCCTGAGGTCCTGATCCTACTGCAGAAGTACACTCATCAGCAAAATGGCCCTCCTTCCCGCACTTGAAACACTTCACTGCTCTTCTTCTACTAGGGCAGTTGTTCCGGTAATGAGGTCCACCACATGTATAACATCTAACAGTGCCGGATGGCTCAGCTGGTCCTGACTGTACCGTTGGTTGATAGGATGGACCCTTAGACCCAGAAGAGAAGGATGGTCTAGCGTATGGCGTCTTCTTAATGCTAATTCCACCACGAGATCCAGATGGTGCCCCACTTCTAGCAGGCTGATCCTGCTGTCCTTCAGATTCACTCTTCGTCTTCTCTAGATCACGAGACATCTATACCAATGTAGGGAACTCTCTGATGCGTAACCCTTTTACCAGCAACTTGATATCCTTCCTCAAGCCATTCTCAAATTTTCTGCACTGCCACTCTTCATCTACTGCCATAGTGTTGAAACGAAGCAAATGCTTGAAGCGGTTTGCATATTCCGACACCGATCCGTCGCCTTGCACCAGCTCTAGGAATTCCACTTCCTTTGCAAATCTCACACTGTTTGGGAAGTACTCAGTGTAAAATTTGGTCTTAAACAACTCCCAAGTAATAGGAGTCCCACTCCTTTCAAGGATCATCTTCATGTTGTTCCACCAATGGCCAGCTTCCCCGGTAAGCAGATATTGAGTATAGGCTAACTTCTTCTCATCAGGACACCCCTTGGCTTCGAATATCCTCTCCATGTCTCCAAACCAGTGATCAGCTTCATCAGGCTTGCACTTGCCAGTGAATCTCGCTGGGCGATGTTGCAGAAAACTCTCCAAACTCCACTCTTGCGCAGGAATAGCAACGGAAGAAACACTTGGAGGAGTCCTAGCGTTAGTCATCAATTCCATGAACTCCCTCTGAGTGTTCTCAGAAGACACTCTTGCGTTCTCAGCGGATACCCTTGCGGCTTCAAGATTTTGCAATGCAAAGGTATTCTGTTGAATCAACGTAGCATTCTGCTGTTGTAACGCCTGGAGCACCGCATTCAGCATTTGATTAGAGTCCGGTTGATCGACTCGCGGAGGAGAACGATGAGGAGAGGTAGGTGCCATCTTCTGTTCACACAGAAAGAAAGATCATTAGCCTGACTTAAATTAACACAACCTCTTACGCGAGACCAGAGTACACAATCACAAACGAAGCACACCCACAACCTACAGGTTTCTAAGGAAAGAACTGCCCCTCAATCCCTTCTACTTCCTATCAGAATAACGATTTCCCATGGTCCACTTATTTCTTTCTTAACTTAAGCTTTAAACCATCTATCACTTCTCTTATTCAGATTCCAACCATCATTGATATACTATACCCAACTCATTTCTCAAATCGTGTTATAACCATGCTTACCCAAAGCTTTTCTAAATCTAACCTCTGAACTCCTTGCGAACGTACGATGCAAGATCTTGTGACTTTGTTTTTCTTGAAATCTTCTTCACCCATAACATTTCTTCCAACTCTAATATCTTCACTAGCCCTCCGAAGCTTAACTTTTAGTCTTATAACTCCTATCTTCGAGGCAAGAACTTGTCTTAACGGTTTAAACCAATTCCACTAAAAGTATACAACTCAAGTTGTCCTTGAATATGCATTCCTCTACTACTCTAGGGCACAACACACCACCACAAAACAAGAACCAGACAGGAATTACTATAGGAAACAACACTGAAACTCTAACTCTTTCTTACCTCAAACCTTCAGAATTAAGAAAGGAAAAATCATCTACGATGAAAGTCATGAGTGTGCACCCTCATTACTCTTATCAAGACATTTTCTGTTCTTAAAACTTCTAGTTAGATACACCTTACTATATTAACTTGAAAGAAATGGTAAATCATACCATCTACCCTCCAATCCTCACAGAGAAGACACGGCAAACCCACAACACAAAGGTCATCCTAAGGACGAACTGCTCTGATACCATTAATGTAACATCCCGATTATATAATAAAAATTATTATATAATAAAGACGTCAACATTCCAATAAAGAGAACAGTCGGATCAAGACGTGTAATTAAATTGTTAAATTACAATCATCCAGATAAAATGAGCGAAAATTTAAACTTGAACAGCTTGAAAGGATTGATCGCTACAAGTGATCAATCAGGAAACTTCTAAGAAGATTACTCTGCAACATCAGCAACCTCCAGCTCTTGCTCCAAAGCGATCTCTTCAACTCCGTCTGCTCCCATACAAGTGGATGATCATCGCCAGAGAAACATACCCAAACAGCACACAACACAAACAATGCAAGGGTGAGCTAGATATAAAAAGCATGTTATCTCCTAGCACACTTAATTCATGACATCATATATAGGTACATATACAGGAACAATTACAGCATACTCATAACCCACATTTCATAACCTCCTACGACTCATCCTTACGCCTACATAGTTCAGCTGGCACTCCCCAACACTATGTAGAGTAAGTCACAACTCATATTTACACTCGCATAGTTCAGCTGGCACTCCCCAACACTATGCAAGGTAAACACATACGATTTATCCTTACACCTACATAGTTCAGCTGGCACTCCCCAACACTATGTAGAGTAAGTCACACCTCATATTTACGCTCGCATAGTTCAGCTGGCACTCCCCAACACTATGCAAGGTAAACACACACGATTCATCTTGACACTCGCATAGTTCAGCTGGCACTCCCCAACACTATGCAAGGTAAACACACCCCAAATCACCACCATGTCTCCTTTTCCTGAGGATCATGGAATTACGTCCACCACCATGTATCCCCTCCTTGAGGACCATGGAATTACGTCTGTGAATTATACTGTTACCTTGAACCTTAACTCAAGCCATGAATAACTAGATATCACTATATTATCACAACCAACCCAGCATACCTCATACATTTACATACTTCCCACATAAATCACATCATACTATGCATTCCAACACCCCACATACGTAAAAATCTGTTAAGCAAAGAACAACAATCACCCCGATACACATTACTAAACAATAACAGTCTCAAGAGAAACACTAAACAACACAAATCCCCGTAACTCATACTTAGACAAAGAAAATGGCTTTGAAACCATCACCAACAGTTCCGGAAGGGTCCAAAACCTCCAAAACGACTTAAGAAACGTCCAAAACGGACACCCGGAACCCCAAAAACTATCAAAAACAAAGACAAAGTCACTTTTTCCGAACACCTCGCGCCCGGGCGCCAAAAAGGGGCGCTTGGGCGCGACTTTCTGCGAACATCTCGCGCCTGGGCGCGATAGTGGGGGCGCTCGGGCGCGACCTGATGCAGAATTCTGCAGAATGCAGAATTCTGTAAAACCAGAATCTCTCCTACCATTTTCAACCATTTTCCCTTAACTTTTAACACCCTTAATTCATGTTTTATACTAGATTGGACTTATCTAAATGATTATAAACGTTCCTTACTCAATTCTAAAGGGATTCATATTCAAATTCAACTACAAAACACCAATTTTCACAACCTAGATACCAAGAATCCAATTCTACCACTTTACACCTATTTTGATCCATTTGATGGTTCAAACAAGTCACAATACAGTATTTGAAACTGTTCCAAAGGCTCAATAACACTCTAGACCCCAATTGCTCAAAATCACTACCTCACTTCCTATCCAAATGACAAAAAAACTATAAACTTCCAATTTCCTTCAATTTCCAAAGCATACAAGATTACATACAAGATTCAACATCTCAATTTCAGTCCAACCATACATACACCACAATTTTCCAGCATCCTACTCATGCAACCACTATCAACATCCAGAAAATCCAACTCCCCTTACCTCTTGAAGACCTCCTTGCAAATCTTGAACCAATCTTTGCACTGTGTTCCTCCTCTGCCGTTCCAGTCCTCCGCTACAGAGCCGGCTCTCCCTTTCTAGATTTTGCAGTAAGCTCTCTAATTCCTCAAGATGCAGCACCAACACTCTTCTTGAATCAATCTTCCCAAGGCTTACAAATCCGAGGCCTCCTTGTCCTTCAAGAGCTTCGATCTTCACCCTCTCACTGTTTTCCAGCAACTCTTCCAATCCGTAAGGATCCTCCCAACCCCTTGAATCTACTAACTCTTCCCCTTAAGAAGTAGAGCCGTGCACTCTCCAACTTCTCCCTTCCTTCCATAATGCTGTGCCAAATGATGATGATGGTGTTTTTGGTGGCTGGAGCACTTCCTGGTGGGGAGACCCACCACTCAAGCTGCTGCCCACATGAAGATAATGCTGATGGAGGCTTCCTGGTGGTGCTTGGAGCACTCAAAGGTGGAGAGACCCACTTCCAACCAGCAGCCGTCCACTTGAAGCCCCTTCCCCACTTCCAGAAAAATGCAGCCGCCCCATTCACATCTCCCTCTTAAAAAAATGCACGGTCCTTACAGGTGTGGTCACATTGGTTCAAAGGTATGTGCAAATTCATCCACACATGCAAACTGGGATGGAATTCATTTGACAAAAGCAGCATATAAGTACATCGCCAAAGGTCTAATATACGGTCGATTCTCATATCCTCCCCTCAAGACCTCTCCCTACAAGATAGCCTAGTGTTGTCACAGTTTACAACAACAAATTCTTTCAAATTGGGAAAAAATCTTTTAGAATTTTTGCTCCATATAATTCGAGAAAAAACTCTCGTCCATTTTTCTTTTTCCCAATTTCTCTGTTGCTCCTTGTTCGCGGACCACCCAACTTTGGGAAAAAGAGGATTTCTTTGCAATTGTGGTTTTGGTGGTAATGAACATCTAGAACCTTGACTCGCAGGATGACTCTGAGTGAAGAGCTAGTGATTCTAGTTGTTCGGAGAAGACGATAATGCTGTGGAGGTGCGATTTGAGTAGGGCTTCTTTGTCACGCAACACAGGAAGAGTTTCTTCCTCTTCCGCCATGGCCTAAGGTCACACTGCTAGAAGAAAGCCTCCTTTCCCTTCTCCTTTTTGGAATCGTGATTCGTAGAACGGTGGTGGCATTGTTGACGACATTAAAGGCATTGAAGATGATCATGGAGATGAATAAGAGATAGAAGTACAAATCGTCACATTTCAAAAAAAGAAAAGAAAAGTGATGTGGCACACCGTTAGCCACAACAGATTAAATTTAACGGTGTTGGTTTTCGAGGATGAAAAATTATAGTTTCCTTAAGAACAATGATTAAAGTGTACCAAAGTTTGAAAGATGGACTAAAACTAAAATCACTTGATAGTTAAAGGACTAAAAACATATTTAACCCTTTTCGATATCAATTTAATGGGAAATAAATAGGAACAAACATGTGGTCTACACAAATATCACTAGTACAAAAACAACGTATAACGTCAAGTGTTTAACATCCAACCACTGAATCGTTTAGAATTGTAATTCGACGTAAAAGGATATAAAACGTTGAATGACTTTTAAATTCGACGTCAAAAGGTTACTGAATTCAATAAAAATTTGAGCGGAAGATTGAAAATTCATTCACTTTATCTTAGCGCGCGATACCCTCTTTTCTTCTCAAACTTTTCTCGAACGAAGTTTGACGAGCATCACATGTAATCTCTGATGAATCAATATTTTCTACACTTCACTTAGCTTATTGTACCGAATTTAAGCAGGGAATTATGCTTAAATGTCCGATATTTTCCTATTTTTCCTAATTGTGCTTAATTTAATCAGAAGTTCTTATTTTAACTAATTTGAATTATCTGAGCTAATTATTTTGCAAGGAAAATTTTGGAAATAGAAATTTAGACATTTGGAAGGATATTCATTCACACACGGTTATTTAATTGAAAGAAGCTACACTGTATTGATTTATTTTGTGTTGAATAATAGAAAAGGTGTACAGATCCTGGGGACTTCAACTCCTAATTTTTTCACCACTACAACATAAGTGATTTAATTTCTAGAACTATTGAGTGCTTGCAAGGAGGTGAACCTTACGGTTGAAATCAATTTGGTGCATTACTTTTCACGTAAATGTGTAGCAACACTCAGCAAATGACACATGGAGAGACATGGTTATTTTTACGTGAGATGGAGCACCAAAGCTAGTAAACATGCAGAATCATAGTGGAGGAATGACATGTAATCACACATTTGTGAAAGTGGTCCACCAACACCAACACATGCTTCACAAGAAAATGCACCGTCCAAGAAACTCACATGGATTCACATATCATGTTGATGAGTCGATATTTTCTACACTTCACTTAGTTTATTGTACTAGAATTAATCAGGGAATTGTGCTTAAATGTCCAGTGTTTTTCTGTTTTTGCTAATTATGATTAATTTGATCAGAAATTCTAATTTTAGTTAATTTGAATTATCTGAACTAATTATTTATATGAGTAATTACAGGAAAAATATTGGATAATGTTTTGGGACTGAAAAGGGAAATTTCTCATCAATCACATTTTAGACTAAAATGAGAAACAAAGTAAAAAAAAAATTATTTTGTAATTTTGTAGAAGGGATGGCTCCTGGACCGTCCAGCAATATTCAGTCCACATCCAGAAGATTTGTTAAATCAATTTTGTTTCGAAAACACAAATCCACGTAATGCTCTCATGTTGGAAAATGCGATTAATTGAAGAAGCTTATTTCATTTCTAGAACAGTGCAGTGGGCAAGTTCTATTTTAGCGTCAATTAGACTTGGTCTAGGCCCACACACAACTCATTTTCTCAACTATCCAACAAAACACATGTTAGGAATAAAAGTGGGAGCCACCCTACTCCTTCTTGTTGGCTTAGAACGTGTAGGTTCAGAGAGAAAGCATTTCAATTCTCGTCTGGGGCTGTTACGGAAAGGGAGAAACACATGGAACCAGCCACCACTCTCTCGTGGTTAATTTCCTTTTACAAACTCTGTACCAAGTTGCTCTGAGAATGAAGCTGAAGATGTCACGACATGGGACAGTTGCATGAAACCAAATGTTTGAAGAGTTATTTGCCTTGAAGAAATGGGAGCAGCTTGGACTTGGTTTGTACTGCACGGAGAATAGAATGGATGGAGGCTATGGCACGGTGCATTCAATTTGGCCTTGAAAGAAGTATGTCCATGTAAAGGGTGAGTAGCTGGAAGAAGTTTCCATACAGAGGAGTTCACGGTTGCTACAGGTGAAGAAGAGCTCACGGTTCACATAAGGGTTCAGCTGGAAAGAAGAAATATGTGAGCCGATGGGTGTGTTTTAGGAAGCATATGAGTGATTGACTGACTGGAGAAGGAGCATACAGCAGCTTCCACGGTTCAAAGCACCCATCCAACATTTCATTCATTTGGGCTGCATTCACACGGCCAGTCACGTCCAACCTTAGGAAGCATAAGAGAGCACACAACTCACCTTGGTCCAGTAAGCATGGGGTTGTTACGGTGATTTCATGGTAGCAAAGGGCAGCAGTGGGTGTGCACATGAAGCATCCAACAAAGAGGGAAGTGCAAACGGATGAGAGGGCATGGTCCAGTGTGAAAAGAGTGTGCACTTTGGAAGAAAACCAATGGAGGGCACCATGTCCCACAAGCACTCACTAGTTGCGTTCAATTGAAGTGGTGTTATCCAGCTAGGCCCACGGAGGATGTAGCAAGGGGACGGTGATTCATTTCATGGGGAAGCACTTGGATTAAATTAAGGGTGGCTGCCAAATAAAAAAAAAGAAGAAAAAGGTAATGGATTTCTCTTTCTTGGAGAAAACACGCACATGGCTCTTACTGCCAAAATAAAAGAAGATTGGAATGATGTGCAATAGAAGGAGCAGATGGAGAAAAGGAGGTCACGGGTTGATAAAGAGAATGTAGTGTGAAGATAATGGTGTGCACGGATTTTTGGATGCAGAGGCAGAATGTGCAATTGAGAAATGAATAATAAGTGGTGTGCTGTCACGGGTTTGGGAGGCCAGCAGTACAGGATGTTCATATTGTTGGCTATAAAATGGCAGCAGCAAGCAGAGAAGAAGGCATCAGATTTTAGAGTAGATTTCTAGAGTAGAAGTTAGGTTTCTGGCTTGGTTTTCTCCTCCCCTATTAGGGAGGTTTTGAATTTCTTTTAGTTACCGTTTCCATGAATCTTGTAATTTCCAGTTTGCATTTTCAAATCAATGTTCGTTGAATTTTCTTCTCATTTACCATTTTCTGCACAATTACTGTTATTGCAAATGCAAATCTTTGACAAATTTCATTTTCAGTGAAGTGTTTTTAATTTTACCGTCTCTTTTATTTTACTATTTAGTATTTTCTGCATCGTTTAATTTTATCATTTTCAATTTACCGTTTCTGAATATTTACTGTTCCATGTTTACCGTTTTCCGTTTTTACCGTCTTTTACTTTCTTGATTTTACTATCTTTAAAATTTACTTCAGTGTTGTTAAATTCTGTTTTATTTAAATTCAGTTGTTTTTCAATCTATTTTATTTTTCTGTGTCAAAAACAATCACAAAACCCCCCTTCTTCGTGTCAAATCAGAGACTGAACCGCCACAATATTGGTCCTTGAGAGACGACCTAGGAGTCACATCCTAGAAACTATACTGCATTCTTTATCTGTGCACATCAAATTTGTATGACCGCGACAGTCGTTCGTCAAAAAATGGCGCCGTTGCCGGGGACCAATCAAAAGACGGTTTGGTTTTAGATTTTTGTTTTGTAAATTTTTGTTTTGTTAATGTGTGTTTTGTGTGTTCTGTCTGTTGTATTTTTGTAGGAGACAACGACACCTTCAGCAAATTTTGGCGGCGTTGTCACTTCAGTTCAGGTTTTTGTTTTAGATTTTTACTGTGTTAATATATATTGTGTATATATGTGTTTAATTGTGCTATGTTCTGTATTTAGTTGTTATTAAAAAAAAAAATTGAAAATTAAAAAAAAAATTAAAAAAAAATTAAAAAAAAATTAAAAAAAATTTTTTACTATTGATGTTCTGTCTTGTGTGTGCTTGTAGCATGTATAAATGTGTTTTGTTTTATCTGATTCGTAATTTTTAGTTTTTAGTTTTTATTTTTATTTTCCATGTCTACCTATTTTAATTTTGTGAATAGTGCTTATTCTACAAGTGCCTGTAATTATGATTCTCTTTCTGCATATTACTCTGATTCTTGTGCTGATTTTAATACTGAGAAAAATATGGATCATCCTCAAATTCCTGAGAGCTCCCTTTGGGAGCCGGTTCCACCAGTTCAGCAATATCAGAGTCAGCAGTATGATGCTCCTGCCCAAGTAGCTTCTCAGCCTTCAACTTCTGAACCTACATTGAAGGAGTTATTGGAGCAGATGACCATGCAGAACATTCAGTTTCAGAAAGGGAACATGCAGTTCAAGCAAGAGAGCATGGAAACTCAAGCTGCCATTCAGAAGCTGACTGATCAGATCGGGCAGATGGCCACTCAACACTTTCAAGATGATAGTGGCATCAACATAGAAGATGGGGAGCAAAGCTATGAGTTTACTACTACACCCACTTTCCTACCTTTCTATGATCCAACTCTTGCACCTGAGGAGACTGATGAATATTTTGAGGACCAGGCAGGTACAAGCAGCTATTTTGAACCAGGTAGACCACTTTCATTTTCCACCAACATACCTCAATTTGATGATTATGCTGTTGAGAGGTATGTTGATAATTATATTGTTGCTGAGCATGATTTTAATTTTCCCTCTATGCATGACGAGAATAATTTTGTGTTATCAGATCTGAATATTTGTTCTCCATGCACTAAACATGAATCTGAACCTGTTATAGATATTGTTTCTACATTTCAAACTGATTCATGTTATGAGGTTGTATCTAAGGCTCAGTATGATGAATTGGGATTGGGTGTTATACTTCTGCATGACATTTCTGTGGAACCAATTTGCACTAACCATACTGCAGGAGGTACGTATAAATTTGATGAGCAGACACCCACAATTGAAGACAGAGGTGCAAGCACCCAGAACGATTTCAACATCAACAGGCACCTATTGAACCTGCTCATCAACAATAACTGCATAAATCCAGCAGTGGAAAACATTTCACTGCTTGATCAAATTTGGAGGATGAAGCAGTTCGTCCTCAAAACTTCATGGCTGGATATTAAGTTGGAAGACATCTCCCTGATAATCCAAAATTGGCAACTGCCACCCTGACCAGGGAAGTTTTCTTTTTCTTTCTTCCCCGTTTTCATATTTTTAGTGCACTTGTCCTTTATCTGTTTGTTGTTTTAGTTTATGATCTTATGCCTTTAACTGATTTGGGACATTGTAGTCTAAGTGTGGTCTCGGGAAGATTCTGAATTTCGTTTTCTTTTATGTTTATTTTTCCTTTTATTTTTCTTTATTAGTTTTCCAGTTATTATTTTTTTTTTAAAAAAAAAAAAAAAAATTATTTGTGATAATTTTTTTTTTTAAGTGTGCATAAATTTTTCTTTTCAAATTTAATTGTTATGTGATGTACATATATTTATTTTTCATATATTCAAAAAAAAAAATGTGTTCTGTGTTTTATTTGCTTCATGATTTTTAGTGTTTTTACTAAAAAGAAAAAAATTCGAAAAATCAAAAATTCAAAAATTGTTTTGCGTATTCCTTGATTTTATTTCGACCCTCAGTATCTTATTATACCAATAAAAATTTTCACTTCAGATCTTATTTTTCCTTATTTTCCTTCACTGTAAATATAATTTCTTAGTTGTGTGCATACAGATTATTGATTGAAAAATTTGACTAAGAAAGATTTCATTCGGTCATAAGTGCAAAAATTACAGTAATGGAAAATTGGAGATTTAACATATCTGAAAATGAAATTGCAATAGATATATGTGAAAATAAGGTTGTTCAGGGGGTCGATCTTTAGTGATCGTTAATATTACAAACCAAATAAAAAACAAAAACATCATAAAAACATAAAAAAAAAAAAAATTAAAAACATAAAAAAATAAGTGTTCATATTACAGTCCTTATTCTGGCCACACTCGGCCAACAAAAAAATAAAAAAAAAAAACATAAAACTTTAAAAATGAAAGAACTCTCGAGCTGGTTGTGGTGGTCTAAGGGAGAGCTCCGTTGAGGGAGCTCTGGTTCGAAAAGTCACGAGCGGAGGCTTTGGTGGAGGAATTTCTCGTTCATTTCTGTCGTCATCGATAATGATCGGAACTGGAAACAAATTCAGCAGCCTCGGTGCCCTCATTATCACCCAGTTATTTTCTTTCAAACAAAAAATAAAAAAAAAAATAAAAAAAAAAAAAAAAATAAAAAACATGTGTTAATAATAGAAGAGGAAGTGAAAAAAATTTCAATGGAGGTATGATGAGAGTTCTTACCGTACATGTACAGCGGCAGTTGTGAAAAGAGAGTGCCAGTAGGGTCTATCTCCGCTTGCCAGCGCTTGACCCGATTGCCATGGTTGTTAAACCAGCAGTGCACGTTGTATTCAGTGGCTTCGCCGAAGGTCCTTAGTCGAGACGCGATCTCGACGACTTGCGCTCGGCTTGGGTGTGTGACCCCATAGTTGTAGATTTTGGTCATCATCGTGATCTGATCATCTGTAGGACGCCACCGTTGACTGGTATATCTCTCTGATTCCATATCACTCATCCTTCCTCTCGTAATATACAAATACATAAATAAAAAATAAATACATATAAAAAGAACAAAAACAAGAAAAAAAAAAAGCATAACATAAAAAAAAAAAAAAAAAAAAAGAAGAAAAAAATAAACATAAAAAAATAATAATAATAAAAAGAACTAAAAAAAAAAAAAGAAGCATAAAAAAATTTTTAGATTAGTTCTGTGTTTTCTTTATTTGTTCTTGTTTTCCGTTAAATTTATTTTGTCCTGTCTGTCTTTGATTGTTTTTGTGTCTGGTCTCAGATCTGTTTCACGGTCCTTGCAAAGGGTCCTAAACGGATCTACGTCCAGTGTCCTTGTCCATATTGTTCTTGTATATTCAGTTTCTGTGTTTTAGTTTTAAGTGGGGTACGTGGCGTTGTTCTACCCGATTGTCTCTGCCATACCTTCAATCGAAGGGAGATTAACGTCTGGTTTCCAGCCGATATACCCCTTAAGTTTTTAGACAGTTGTGTTTTATGTGTTTAAGTGTTTTTCAGTTTCAAAAATATGAAAAAAAAAATGAAAAGGGAAAGGGAGAGCAAAATAGAGAAAGCACAATAAAAATAAAAAAAAATGGAAAACAGGAAAGCAGGAAATAAAGAGGCAGAGCAGGCAAGAGGAATGCATAAAAAAAATGGAAAACAGGAAAAGCAGTAAAGGACGGAAAGAAAGTAAAGCAAGCAGAAAGAAGATGGAAAGCAGAAAGAAAGGCAGATCCAGGAGCAGGGACTTACCTGGAGTAGTAGGCTGGCAGAGAAGCTCCTCGAGGTTCTCACACTCTTCAGATGGCACCGGGGCAGAGGCTCCGCAGAGATCCAGACGCTCAGGAGAGAACAGAGAGAGAAGAGAGCAGAGAGAGAGTTGAAAGAGAAGCAGAGAGGAGTAGAGAGAGAGTGAGGGATCAGAAATGGCGCTGGACGCGGAGGAGCGGACCCTTTTATAATCAGATTTCTGCCACTGTAGCAACAGTTCCGGTCTCTGCCACCGAGACTGTTGTCACAGTATCGGTATCCTTTTTCAGAAAAAAAAAAAAAAAATAATAATAAAAAAAAAAAAAAAATATATATATATAATAAAATAAAAAAATATTAGCATCTACTGATGGATGCTAGGTGTTTTAGACATCTGCTGATGGATGTTACTGAAAAATTTCTTCCCATTTTTCCTAACTTTTTATTGCACTTGTCTATATTATTTGCTGCTCTGAAATTGATAATCTGATGATTGTAACACACTGAGGACATTGTGTGATTTAAGTGTGGTCTACTGGGAAGAAATTCTGATTTTTCTGTTAGATTGTATTTTGTGTGTTAAATTTTTTGTTTTTTTGAGTGTTAATTTTTTCTGTAAAGTTATTTTTATCGAGTTTTGTGTGCAATAAATTTTACATTTTTTCTCTTGATTTCTGGATGATGTCTAAAGTTGTAGATTTTTCCTCCACTTCATTAATACTTATGGTTTGAAATCCTTGCTTTTCTTTGCTTGGAAAGATAATTATACGTTTGAGAGGTTGATTTGATTGTGACAAACACCCTGTGTGAGATTTGAGCCACTTAATGTTCTTTCTTATGTGAGATATGTATCTTGATTGCTTGCACATATGCCTTGGCTTGATTCTTATTGATATACTTGATTTATATGCATGTTTAGAAGTGATAAAGGCAATTTTATTCTTGAGCCTCTTTAGCCAAATAAGCCTACCTTGTTATTATCCTTGGATAACCCCTTTGAGCCTATACTGTATATATTTCTTTGTGTTGAAGCTCATACACTGATCCTAAGTGAAAAACAAATGATTACCTTAACCTTAGGAAAGTCTGGAGCTATAGAAGTATTTTGTGAATAAGTGTGGTCTCCTTGGGAATTCTGATGAATTGGCTAGTTGGTTCCTCATCATGTTTTGAAATGATAATTTATATCCTGTTGTGTGATAAAAAAAAAAAAAAAAAAAAAAAAAAAAAAAAAAGAAAAAAGAAGACAGGATAAAAAAAAATGATGAGAAAAAGAAAAAATTGAAAAATAATTTTGTAAATAATGGAGTCGAGAAGAGGATTGAATTAGAGGTTTGGGTGAGATTTCACTGTGTTTACATTTTTTCCCTAGTGCACCTCTATTTCTTCTGAGCTATAGCTACTTATCCAAATTTATCCTCCCCTGTCCTTGGCCCCATTACAACCCAGTAAAGACCTTTTGATCTGAACATGCATATGTTTTAAGTGTTGATATTAGAAGCTTGCCAAGTCTACTTGTGTTTGTTTTCTTGAGTACATTGAGTTGAAATTATTTACCCTAAACACTTGAGAGAAACACTGTAGTGCATCTGTGAGGTTATGTTATTTTTAAATCACCTCTTGAACTGATTAATTATTTTTCCGTGTATTGAATTGCTTGGATGATTGCTGTGAGTATCTGCTTTCTTTGATTTTGTGTTGGATAATTTCTACTTATTTTCTCTGTCCAGATTTCTTGAGAACTCTGTAAATTCTTTTTATTTTCTCGTGAGTTTTTATTTTATTTATTTTTCTGTCTGCTGAGTTTTTGTGTCATACACCTAAAAATCCTTTGAACCATTCCCTGATTTGCGTCTTGATTTTGCCCAGGAGTGCAAAAGACTAAGTGTGGTCTATTTTGATGAGTCGATATTTTCTACACTTCACTTAGTTTATTGTACTAGAATTAATCAGGGAATTGTGCTTAAATGTCCAGTGTTTTTCTGTTTTTGCTAATTATGATTAATTTGATCAGAAATTCTAATTTTAGTTAATTTGAATTATCTGAACTAATTATTTATATGAGTAATTACAGGAAAAATATTGGATAATGTTTTGGGACTGAAAAGGGAAATTTCTCATCAATCACATTTTAGACTAAAATGAGAAACAAAGTAAAAAAAAAATTATTTTGTAATTTTGTAGAAGGGATGGCTCCTGGACCGTCCAGCAATATTCAGTCCACATCCAGAAGATTTGTTAAATCAATTTTGTTTCGAAAACACAAATCCACGTAATGCTCTCATGTTGGAAAATGCGATTAATTGAAGAAGCTTATTTCATTTCTAGAACAGTGCAGTGGGCAAGTTCTATTTTAGCGTCAATTAGACTTGGTCTAGGCCCACACACAACTCATTTTCTCAACTATCCAACAAAACACATGTTAGGAATAAAAGTGGGAGCCACCCTACTCCTTCTTGTTGGCTTAGAACGTGTAGGTTCAGAGAGAAAGCATTTCAATTCTCGTCTGGGGCTGTTACGGAAAGGGAGAAACACATGGAACCAGCCACCACTCTCTCGTGGTTAATTTCCTTTTACAAACTCTGTACCAAGTTGCTCTGAGAATGAAGCTGAAGATGTCACGACATGGGACAGTTGCATGAAACCAAATGTTTGAAGAGTTATTTGCCTTGAAGAAATGGGAGCAGCTTGGACTTGGTTTATACTGCACGGAGAATAGAATGGATGGAGGCTATGGCACGGTGCATTCAATTTGGCCTTGAAAGAAGTATGTCCATGTAAAGGGTGAGTAGCTGGAAGAAGTTTCCATACAGAGGAGTTCACGGTTGCTACAGGTGAAGAAGAGCTCACGGTTCACATAAGGGTTCAGCTGGAAAGAAGAAATATGTGAGCCGATGGGTGTGTTTTAGGAAGCATATGAGTGATTGACTGACTGGAGAAGGAGCATACAGCAGCTTCCACGGTTCAAAGCACCCATCCAACATTTCATTCATTTGGGCTGCATTCACACGGCCAGTCACGTCCAACCTTAGGAAGCATAAGAGAGCACACAACTCACCTTGGTCCAGTAAGCATGGGGTTGTTACGGTGATTTCATGGTAGCAAAGGGCAGCAGTGGGTGTGCACATGAAGCATCCAACAAAGAGGGAAGTGCAAACGGATGAGAGGGCATGGTCCAGTGTGAAAAGAGTGTGCACTTTGGAAGAAAACCAATGGAGGGCACCATGTCCCACAAGCACTCACTAGTTGCGTTCAATTGAAGTGGTGTTATCCAGCTAGGCCCACGGAGGATGTAGCAAGGGGACGGTGATTCATTTCATGGGGAAGCACTTGGATTAAATTAAGGGTGGCTGCCAAATAAAAAAAAAGAAGAAAAAGGTAATGGATTTCTCTTTCTTGGAGAAAAAACGCACATGGCTCTTACTGCCAAAATAAAAGAAGATTGGAATGATGTGCAATAGAAGGAGCAGATGGAGAAAAGGAGGTCACGGGTTGATAAAGAGAATGTAGTGTGAAGATAATGGTGTGCACGGATTTTTGGATGCAGAGGCAGAATGTGCAATTGAGAAATGAATAATAAGTGGTGTGCTGTCACGGGTTTGGGAGGCCAGCAGTACAGGATGTTCATATTGTTGGCTATAAAATGGCAGCAGCAAGCAGAGAAGAAGGCATCCGATTTTAGAGTAGATTTCTAGAGTAGAAGTTAGGTTTCTGGCTTGGTTTTCTCCTCCCCTATTAGGGAGGTTTTGAATTTCTTTTAGTTACCGTTTCCATGAATCTTGTAATTTCCAGTTTGCATTTTCAAATCAATGTTCGTTGAATTTTCTTCTCATTTACCATTTTCTGCACAATTACTGTTATTGCAAATGCAAATCTTTGACAAATTTCATTTTCAGTGAAGTGTTTTTAATTTTACCGTCTCTTTTATTTTACTATTTAGTATTTTCTGCATCGTTTAATTTTATCATTTTCAATTTACCGTTTCTGAATATTTACTGTTCCATGTTTACCGTTTTCCGTTTTTACCGTCTTTTACTTTCTTGATTTTACTATCTTTAAAATTTACTTCAGTGTTGTTAAATTCTGTTTTATTTAAATTCAGTTGTTTTTCAATCTATTTTATTTTTCTGTGTCAAAAACAATCACAAAACCCCCCTTCTTCGTGTCAAATCAGAGACTGAACCGCCACAATATTGGTCCTTGAGAGACGACCTAGGAGTCACATCCTAGAAACTATACTGCATTCTTTATCTGTGCACATCAAATTTGTATGACCGCGACAGTCGTACCACATGTCTGAAAACATAAAATATTGGAGACCCTCATTGTTTTGTTTTGAGTGAAGAAAGTGCTGAAAGAAGTTGCACATCCTTACAAACTCTCGGCTGCCAACCAAGTCCAGCAGTAGAGGTTTCATACATTCCAGCTGCACCACTCTTCACACACAATCAAGTCCAGCAAAGGAACTTCATCCAGCAACAAAAGAGTCTTCACGTGTCCAGAGTGGGTGTGCATGGTGATGAAGGCAGCGTCTTGGTCCAGCAGGAGCAAAGGAGCTCACGGTTCATGCAAGGTGCAGCTACGGATGGTGAAGGGACTTCACTTGGATCATGATATTTTCATTTAGGAGAAAGATGAGAATGGAGGGCCCCTTGTCTCACGTCCATGAGGTGGTGGTGAAAGTAAAAAAAGAAAATGAAAATGATAGAAGGAAAAAGACGAAAACAAGTGGTGTTGGATGGAATAGAAGAGATGTCAGGTTTGGTGTCTGCAAGTGGAGGGCCCTTGTTTTATTTTGATTGAAGAGTTGGACACACCTCACGGGCAAAACAATGTAGCCAACATTAATTGGAGAATCTCGTTTCTCTTTGTGAAGTGTAGACACAGTAGTAATAAGAAGAGAAGGGACCACTAACCACCATGGATAGCATATCACGGTTTTTTGTATGCTGCACTAGGATAGGAATTAATTTTCTTTCTTTATATGACCAACACATCTCACGGCTTTGGGGCACAAGAAAGCATCCAGCCATCACACCTTCATGGAAGCCAAAGGAAGAAGACATACAGCTGCTACTTTAAAGGTCTCTACCAAGAGTGTGATTCATTCACGGTGAATATTTTGTTGTCTTTGAATTGAAGAGGTGATTGGTTCAATGAAGTGGTGAAGAGAAGGGAGGAGAGAGCCCTTTCATGTTTGCTGTTGGAACATGGAGGAGAATTGATGAAGAAAGGGTACTAAAAGACAAATTTTCATATAATGAAAGGAGTGGGCCAACACTAGCACCATGTTTTATTTCTTTTATTATATGGTGAAAGGAGGGCATTTTGAATATACATGAAGAGACGTAGGGTGGCTGCCAAATAAAAAAAAAAAAAGAAAAAAAAGTTAATGGGATTTTTTTTTATTATTGGAGAAAGTTGGTGCTGTGAACGTATAAAAAGGAGAAGTTGGACACAAAATGGGGGTGCCAAGAGTAGAAGGAGAAGAATATTTTCCAGCAAGCAGATGAGAGAATACAGTAGGAGCTGGAACGTGACAGTAGGGGCTGGAACGTGACAGTAGGATGCATTGGCACAATGGAAGGTTACGGTTGAGGCACTGATTCATCTTCTTTGCTGTAATGTTGAATTTCCAATTTACTTTTCCTTTTCTTTTGTTGTAATAAATTCATCAACAGTCTTAATTCAATGCATTAATTTAATTTACTGTTTCTGAAATTTAAATTCTATTTTACTGTTTCTGTTTTACTGCTGTAATTTAATTTCTGCTGTGTTTTAATTTCTGTATTATGTTTTTATGCAATTTAATTTCTGTTGCTACTTAATTACTGCATGTTGATTATATCATTTATAATTATTCACTGTAATTTCCTTTTACTGTTTTTACTGTTTTCAAAAATTTACTATTTTCTGTTTTTACTTTTTTTTTCTATATTTTTGTTTTCTGTATTTTGTTTTTACTATTTTACTGATTTTGAAATCTTTTATTCACTGTTTTTACTATTACTGTTTACTGCTGTAATTTCATTTCTTTTGTTTTTACTGTTTTACTATTTTTAGTGCTTTCTGTATTTACCGTTTTCTGTATTTTATGTTTTTTGTATTTTCGTTTTTACTATTCAGATTTATTTTTACTGTTTTACCTTGCTGTAATTTCATTTTTACTGTACCAATTTCGTTTTTACTGTTTTAAAATTTGTTTTACTATTTTTAATTCGTTTTTACTTTTTACGGCTCATTTTTACTGATGTTTTTATTTTCACGTTAAATGTTTTACGTTTTATTCACGTTTAATGTTTCCGCGTTTATTTTATTTTGATGTCTTTTACTATTGGATTTTTACTGTCGTTAAAATTTATTTTAACGTTTTTTTTTTAATTCAGTCGTGTTTAATTTTCATTGCAACCAAAAACTTTCAAAACACCCCCCCCTTCGTGTTTGATCCAAAACTGAACCATAATTGGTCCTTGAGAGACGACCTAGGAGTCACTTCCTAGCTATACTGCATTCATTCTTATTGCACATCAAATTTGTATGACCACGACAGTCGTATCAAATTTTGGCGCCGCTGCCGGGGAGCAATAACAGTTCGGTTTTGGGTCTTTTGTTATTTTCTGTTATGTGTGTTTTTGTGTACATGTGATATATGTTTTAGTTTTTGTTTTGTTAAAATTTGTTGTTATGTTTTATCTTGTGTTGTGATGTAATGTTTTGTTTTGTGCATGCATGTCGTATGAGTTTTATTAATTTAAAAAAAAAATATTAGTTTTCCCTCCATGTTATGTTTCTGTATATTTCTTTCTATACAATCTTTGTTTGAAGAGGAAGTCCAAGTCTGAGAGAGGTTTCGAACTAGACTAGAGGAGATGACAGATTCTCAAGACTGGATGTATGATCTAGTCAAGTGTCTTCCCAAATTCCTTGGGTTGGCACATGAAGATCCATACAGGCACCTCAAGGAGTTTAGTTTGGTGTGTTTGTCTATGAGGCCTGCTGGTGTTTCAAAGGAGACAGTGTTGATAAAAATGTTTCCCATGTCCCTTCAAGATAAAGCAAGAGACTGGTTCATATACCAGTATCCTTTTAATAGTTGGCAGGAAACACAACAAAAATTCTTCGACAAGTTTTTTCCAGCAGCAAAGGTGACCAGCATTAGGATGAAGATCACTGCTATTGAGCAGTTTCAAGAAGAAAGCCTAGCAGATTATTGGGAGAGGTTTAACAGGCTCTGCATAACTTGTCCAAACCACCAAATTCCAGAGCATTTGCTCTTGATTTATTTTTATGAAGGGCTCCTGGACAGTGAAAGGATACTTGTGTTTTTCTGTTTTTGCTAATTATGATTAATTTGATCAGAAATTCTAATTTTAGTTAATTTGAATTATCTGAACTAATTATTTATATGAGTAATTACAGGAAAAATATTGGATAATGTTTTGGGACTGAAAAGGGAAATTTCTCATCAATCACATTTTAGACTAAAATGAGAAACAAAGTAAAAAAAAAATTATTTTGTAATTTTGTAGAAGGGATGGCTCCTGGACCGTCCAGCAATATTCAGTCCACATCCAGAAGATTTGTTAAATCAATTTTGTTTCGAAAACACAAATCCACGTAATGCTCTCATGTTGGAAAATGCGATTAATTGAAGAAGCTTATTTCATTTCTAGAACAGTGCAGTGGGCAAGTTCTATTTTAGCGTCAATTAGACTTGGTCTAGGCCCACACACAACTCATTTTCTCAACTATCCAACAAAACACATGTTAGGAATAAAAGTGGGAGCCACCCTACTCCTTCTTGTTGGCTTAGAACGTGTAGGTTCAGAGAGAAAGCATTTCAATTCTCGTCTGGGGCTGTTACGGAAAGGGAGAAACACATGGAACCAGCCACCACTCTCTCGTGGTTAATTTCCTTTTACAAACTCTGTACCAAGTTGCTCTGAGAATGAAGCTGAAGATGTCACGACATGGGACAGTTGCATGAAACCAAATGTTTGAAGAGTTATTTGCCTTGAAGAAATGGGAGCAGCTTGGACTTGGTTTGTACTGCACGGAGAATAGAATGGATGGAGGCTATGGCACGGTGCATTCAATTTGGCCTTGAAAGAAGTATGTCCATGTAAAGGGTGAGTAGCTGGAAGAAGTTTCCATACAGAGGAGTTCACGGTTGCTACAGGTGAAGAAGAGCTCACGGTTCACATAAGGGTTCAGCTGGAAAGAAGAAATATGTGAGCCGATGGGTGTGTTTTAGGAAGCATATGAGTGATTGACTGACTGGAGAAGGAGCATACAGCAGCTTCCACGGTTCAAAGCACCCATCCAACATTTCATTCATTTGGGCTGCATTCACACGGCCAGTCACGTCCAACCTTAGGAAGCATAAGAGAGCACACAACTCACCTTGGTCCAGTAAGCATGGGGTTGTTACGGTGATTTCATGGTAGCAAAGGGCAGCAGTGGGTGTGCACATGAAGCATCCAACAAAGAGGGAAGTGCAAACGGATGAGAGGGCATGGTCCAGTGTGAAAAGAGTGTGCACTTTGGAAGAAAACCAATGGAGGGCACCATGTCCCACAAGCACTCACTAGTTGCGTTCAATTGAAGTGGTGTTATCCAGCTAGGCCCACGGAGGATGTAGCAAGGGGACGGTGATTCATTTCATGGGGAAGCACTTGGATTAAATTAAGGGTGGCTGCCAAATAAAAAAAAAAAGAAGAAAAAGGTAATGGATTTCTCTTTCTTGGAGAAAAAACGCACATGGCTCTTACTGCCAAAATAAAAGAAGATTGGAATGATGTGCAATAGAAGGAGCAGATGGAGAAAAGGAGGTCACGGGTTGATAAAGAGAATGTAGTGTGAAGATAATGGTGTGCACGGATTTTTGGATGCAGAGGCAGAATGTGCAATTGAGAAATGAATAATAAGTGGTGTGCTGTCACGGGTTTGGGAGGCCAGCAGTACAGGATGTTCATATTGTTGGCTATAAAATGGCAGCAGCAAGCAGAGAAGAAGGCATCAGATTTTAGAGTAGATTTCTAGAGTAGAAGTTAGGTTTCTGGCTTGGTTTTCTCCTCCCCTATTAGGGAGGTTTTGAATTTCTTTTAGTTACCGTTTCCATGAATCTTGTAATTTCCAGTTTGCATTTTCAAATCAATGTTCGTTGAATTTTCTTCTCATTTACCATTTTCTGCACAATTACTGTTATTGCAAATGCAAATCTTTGACAAATTTCATTTTCAGTGAAGTGTTTTTAATTTTACCGTCTCTTTTATTTTACTATTTAGTATTTTCTGCATCGTTTAATTTTATCATTTTCAATTTACCGTTTCTGAATATTTACTGTTCCATGTTTACCGTTTTCCGTTTTTACCGTCTTTTACTTTCTTGATTTTACTATCTTTAAAATTTACTTCAGTGTTGTTAAATTCTGTTTTATTTAAATTCAGTTGTTTTTCAATCTATTTTATTTTTCTGTGTCAAAAACAATCACAAAACCCCCCTTCTTCGTGTCAAATCAGAGACTGAACCGCCACAATATTGGTCCTTGAGAGACGACCTAGGAGTCACATCCTAGAAACTATACTGCATTCTTTATCTGTGCACATCAAATTTGTATGACCGCGACAGTCGTACCACATGTCTGAAAACATAAAATATTGGAGACCCTCATTGTTTTGTTTTGAGTGAAGAAAGTGCTGAAAGAAGTTGCACATCCTTACAAACTCTCGGCTGCCAACCAAGTCCAGCAGTAGAGGTTTCATACATTCCAGCTGCACCACTCTTCACACACAATCAAGTCCAGCAAAGGAACTTCATCCAGCAACAAAAGAGTCTTCACGTGTCCAGAGTGGGTGTGCATGGTGATGAAGGCAGCGTCTTGGTCCAGCAGGAGCAAAGGAGCTCACGGTTCATGCAAGGTGCAGCTACGGATGGTGAAGGGACTTCACTTGGATCATGATATTTTCATTTAGGAGAAAGATGAGAATGGAGGGCCCCTTGTCTCACGTCCATGAGGTGGTGGTGAAAGTAAAAAAAGAAAATGAAAATGATAGAAGGAAAAAGACGAAAACAAGTGGTGTTGGATGGAATAGAAGAGATGTCAGGTTTGGTGTCTGCAAGTGGAGGGCCCTTGTTTTATTTTGATTGAAGAGTTGGACACACCTCACGGGCAAAACAATGTAGCCAACATTAATTGGAGAATCTCGTTTCTCTTTGTGAAGTGTAGACACAGTAGTAATAAGAAGAGAAGGGACCACTAACCACCATGGATAGCATATCACGGTTTTTTGTATGCTGCACTAGGATAGGAATTAATTTTCTTTCTTTATATGACCAACACATCTCACGGCTTTGGGGCACAAGAAAGCATCCAGCCATCACACCTTCATGGAAGCCAAAGGAAGAAGACATACAGCTGCTACTTTAAAGGTCTCTACCAAGAGTGTGATTCATTCACGGTCAATATTTTGTTGTCTTTGAATTGAAGAGGTGATTGGTTCAATGAAGTGGTGAAGAGAAGGGAGGAGAGAGCCCTTTCATGTTTGCTGTTGGAACATGGAGGAGAATTGATGAAGAAAGGGTACTAAAAGACAAATTTTCATATAATGAAAGGAGTGGGCCAACACTAGCACCATGTTTTATTTCTTTTATTATATGGTGAAAGGAGGGCATTTTGAATATACATGAAGAGACGTAGGGTGGCTGCCAAATAAAAAAAAAAAAAGAAAAAAAAGTTAATGGGATTTTTTTTTATTATTGGAGAAAGTTGGTGCTGTGAACGTATAAAAAGGAGAAGTTGGACACAAAATGGGGGTGCCAAGAGTAGAAGGAGAAGAATATTTTCCAGCAAGCAGATGAGAGAATACAGTAGGAGCTGGAACGTGACAGTAGGGGCTGGAACGTGACAGTAGGATGCATTGGCACAATGGAAGGTTACGGTTGAGGCACTGATTCATCTTCTTTGCTGTAATGTTGAATTTCCAATTTACTTTTCCTTTTCTTTTGTTGTAATAAATTCATCAACAGTCTTAATTCAATGCATTAATTTAATTTACTGTTTCTGAAATTTAAATTCTATTTTACTGTTTCTGTTTTACTGCTGTAATTTAATTTCTGCTGTGTTTTAATTTCTGTATTATGTTTTTATGCAATTTAATTTCTGTTGCTACTTAATTACTGCATGTTGATTATATCATTTATAATTATTCACTGTAATTTCCTTTTACTGTTTTTACTGTTTTCAAAAATTTACTATTTTCTGTTTTTACTTTTTTTTTTCTATATTTTTGTTTTCTGTATTTTGTTTTTACTATTTTACTGATTTTGAAATCTTTTATTCACTGTTTTTACTATTACTGTTTACTGCTGTAATTTCATTTCTTTTGTTTTTACTGTTTTACTATTTTTAGTGCTTTCTGTATTTACCGTTTTCTGTATTTTATGTTTTTTGTATTTTCGTTTTTACTATTCAGATTTATTTTTACTGTTTTACCTTGCTGTAATTTCATTTTTACTGTACCAATTTCGTTTTTACTGTTTTAAAATTTGTTTTACTATTTTTAATTCGTTTTTACTTTTTACGGCTCATTTTTACTGATGTTTTTATTTTCACGTTAAATGTTTTACGTTTTATTCACGTTTAATGTTTCCGCGTTTATTTTATTTTGATGTCTTTTACTATTGGATTTTTACTGTCGTTAAAATTTATTTTAACGTTTTTTTTTTAATTCAGTCGTGTTTAATTTTCATTGCAACCAAAAACTTTCAAAACACCCCCCCCTTCGTGTTTGATCCAAAACTGAACCATAATTGGTCCTTGAGAGACGACCTAGGAGTCACTTCCTAGCTATACTGCATTCATTCTTATTGCACATCAAATTTGTATGACCACGACAGTCGTATCAAATTTTGGCGCCGCTGCCGGGGAGCAATAACAGTTCGGTTTTGGGTCTTTTGTTATTTTCTGTTATGTGTGTTTTTGTGTACATGTGATATATGTTTTAGTTTTTGTTTTGTTAAAATTTGTTGTTATGTTTTATCTTGTGTTGTGATGTAATGTTTTGTTTTGTGCATGCATGTCGTATGAGTTTTATTAATTTAAAAAAAAAATATTAGTTTTCCCTCCATGTTATGTTTCTGTATATTTCTTTCTATACAATCTTTGTTTGAAGAGGAAGTCCAAGTCTGAGAGAGGTTTCGAACTAGACTAGAGGAGATGACAGATTCTCAAGACTGGATGTATGATCTAGTCAAGTGTCTTCCCAAATTCCTTGGGTTGGCACATGAAGATCCATACAGGCACCTCAAGGAGTTTAGTTTGGTGTGTTTGTCTATGAGGCCTGCTGGTGTTTCAAAGGAGACAGTGTTGATAAAAATGTTTCCCATGTCCCTTCAAGATAAAGCAAGAGACTGGTTCATATACCAGTATCCTTTTAATAGTTGGCAGGAAACACAACAAAAATTCTTCGACAAGTTTTTTCCAGCAGCAAAGGTGACCAGCATTAGGATGAAGATCACTGCTATTGAGCAGTTTCAAGAAGAAAGCCTAGCATATTATTGGGAGAGGTTTAACAGGCTCTGCATAACTTGTCCAAACCACCAAATTCCAGAGCATTTGCTCTTGATTTATTTTTATGAAGGGCTCCTGGACAGTGAAAGGATACTTGTGGATGTAGCTTTTGGTGGATGTTTGATGGATATAACCCCATCAGAAGCGAGGAAGTTGTTCTGCAAGCTGGCTGGTGAAAGTCCAATTGATTTAACAAAGGAAGAACCTGAGCAGCCTATTCTGGATTCTAACACTGATAGCCCTGAGGATACAGCTGATAACTTGGAGTTTGGTAAGAAACGTTTCAGTGAGCAAAAACAGGTTTATTCTGAACCTGATATTCCAATTACTTTACCCGATTTGCAGACACATTCAATTGCATGTGACTTGACGCACACTGATTTTATAGGGTTTATGACTGATACTGATACAAATTTGATTGACCATTCTAAAATTTTTAATTCAGTGTCAGCCATTGAACCCATTGGTCAAAGTCGCTTCAATATTGATTTTGAAAGAGAAACTGTGCAATCTGATGATTTTATAGAGTTAGGACTAAACTTTGATTTAACACAGTTTTCTGAAAATTTTGAATGTGATTGCGAATCTGGTTCTTGCTCCATTTATGCTGAAATTGATTATGCATTACAGCCAAACTCTAAGTTTATTACAGATGCTATTAATTGTGAGTTTGATGATAAGGATGCAGAGTTCAAAAAGAATGCAGGTGCTGACATTAAGGAATGCATGATTAATGAAGAAGAGTATACTGCTATTTCTTTGAGCGAGCCAGAGATATCTATTCCGGTGTCACACACTCAACAAGTCCCAGTAGAAGAAGAGATACTGCTGCAACAGTTTGCTGTAGGAAGAAAGAAGAAACATCTTGCTATGAATGATAAATCTATACTGATGAAGCAGTTCCTCTTAAAACTTTCTCTGCTGAATTATGTGATGGAAAGCATATCCCTGATTGTCCAAATTTGGCAGCTTCCACCATAACCAGGGGAGTTTTTCTATTCCTTCTTCCCTTAATTTTCTTAATTTGCGAATTAGGGGAGAATTTTGATTTTCTTAGTTTACAAATTATTATTATTTAAAAAAAAAAATTATAAAAAAAAATGTGTGTTCTCTTTCACGCGTGTTATTTTGTTAATGTATGTATTGTAAATATGTGTTTTGTCTGCTATTTTTGACATTTGCGTTTTGTGTGTTTTGATTTTTTATGTTCGATATTAGGTCTTTTGTTTTGTTAAATTGTGTTCTGTTTTATTTATTTATTTAGTTTTTGTGTAAAATATATATATATATATATATATATATATATATATATATATATATATATATATATATATATATAATAGTCATAAGAGTAAAATTAACATGTAAGGCAGAGAAGTGAAGTTTTAACTGAGACACTAATCTGAGTGCATTTATTGAAACATAACAAATTCGCAGTAAACATTCTGTCTTACATTGATAATAAAAATAAAATTCATAAAAATAAAATAAAGATGTCCGAGGTTCGATCATTATTGATCGTTAATATTACAGTCCAAATAAAAAAAAAACAAACATAAAACATAAAAAAATTAAAAACATAAAAAAATTAAGTGTCCTTATTACAGTACTTGTTCAAATTCTGGCCACACTCGGCCAACAGCAAAAACATAAAAAAAAAATAAAAAAATAAAAAAAAAATAAACAAAACATTAAAACTGGAAGAATTCTCGAGCTGGTTGTGGTGGTCTAAGGGAGAGCTCCGTTGAGGGAGTTCTGGTTCGGAATACAGGAGGCTTTGGTGGAGGAATTTCTCGTTCATTTCTGTCGTCATCGATAATGATCGGAACTGGAAACAGATCCAGCAGCCTCGGTGCCCTCATTATCACCCAGTTGTTTTCTTTCAAACAAAAAAAAAAATAAAAAAATAAAAAAATAAAAAAAAAATAATAAATAAATAAATAAAATTGTGTTAATTATAGAAGATGAAGTAAAAAAAAAAAAATTCAATAAAAATGGAGGTATGATGAGAGTTCTTACCGTACATATATAGCGGCAGTTGTGAAAAGAGAGTGCCAGTGGGGTCTATCTCCGCTTGCCAGCGCCTGACCCGATTGCCATGGTTGTTAAACCAGCAGTGCACGTTATATTCGGTGGCATCTGCGAAGGTCCTTAGTCGAGACGCGATCTCGACGACTTGCGCTCGGCTTGGGTGTGTGACCCCATAGTTGTAGATGTTCATCATCATCTTGATCTGATCATCTGTAGGACGCCATCGCTGACTAGTGTATCTCTCTGATTCCATCTCACTCGTCATCATTCCTCTTGAAATATTCTAAAACTTAATAAAAAAAATATAAAAATAAAAAGAACAAAAACATAAAAAAAGAAAAAAATAAACATAAAAAAAATAATAAAAAGAACTAAAAAAAAAAAGAAGCATAAAAAAAAATTATTAGATTAGTTCTCTGTTTTCTTTATTTGTTCTTGTTTCCTTTTAGATTTATTTTGTCCAGTCTGTATTTGATGTTTCAGTGTCTGGTCTCAGATCTGTTTCACGGTCCTTGCAAAAGGGTCCTAAATGGATCTACGTCCAGTTGTCCGGTTGTTCTTGTCCATATTGTTCTTGTATATTATGTTTATGTGTTTATTTAGTTTTAAGTGGGGTACGTGGCGTTGTTCTACCCGATTGTCTCTGCAATACCTTCAATCGAAGGGAGATTAACGTCTGGTTTCCAGCCTATATACCCCTTAAGTTTTTAGACAGTTGTGTTTTATGTGTTTAAGTGTTTTCAGTTTCAAAAAAAAAAAAATTGAAAAATATTGATAAGGAGAAGAAAGAATGCAGGAAAGCAGGAAGGTATAACAGCAGAAAGAAGATGGAAAGCAGTAAAGGGAGAGCAGGGCAGAGATGAAAAATAAAGGAAATACAGAGAGAGAGAGCAGAAAAAGGGAAAGAAAGGCAGATCCAGAAGCAGAGGACTTACCTGGAGTAGTAGGCTGGCAGAGAAGCTCCTCAGGGTTCTCACACTCTTCAGATGGCACCGGGGCAGAGGCTCCGTAGAGATTCCAGACGCTCAGGTTGAGAGAGAGAGAGAAGAGCAGAGAGAGTAGAGAGAGAAGAGAGCAGAGAGAGCGAAGAGAGGACTAGAGAGAGAGACTAGGTCAGGAAATGGCGCTGGACGCGGAGGAGCGGCCTATTTATAGCCAATTGTTTTCCACTGTAGCAACAGTTTCGGTCATTGCCACCGAAACTGTTGTCACAGTACAGGTCATCTTTTTCAGAAAAAAAAATAAAATAAAAAAATATAATAAATAAAAAAATAATAAAAAAATTAATTAGCATCTGCTGATGGGTGCTAGGTGATTTGGACATCTGCTGATGGATGTCAATGATAACATCTACTGATGGATGTTACTGAAAATTTCTTCCCATTTTTCTACTTTTACTGCACTTGTCTATATTATTTGACTGCTCTGAAATTGATAATCTGATGATTGTAACACACTGAGGACATTGTGTAATTTAAGTGTGGTCTACTGGGAAGAAATTCTGATTTTCTGTTATTTCTGTTAGTTTCTGTTAGTATGTATTTTGTGTGTGAAATTTTTTGTTTTTGAGTGTTAAATTTTTTGTTTTAAGTTGTTTTTAGTGTGTTTTGTGCAATAAATTTTACATTTTTCTCTTGATTTCTGGATGATGTCTAAGTTGTAGATTTTTCCTCCACTTACTTAATGCTTATAGTTTGAAATCCTTGTTTTTCTCTGCTTGGGAAGATGATATAAATGTTTAAGAGGTTGATTTGATTGTGACGAATACCATGTGTGAGATTTGAGCCACTTAATCTTCTTTCTTGTGTGTGATATGTATCTTGATTGCTTGCACATATGCCTTGGCTTGATTCTTTTTGATAATACTTGATTGATATGCATGTTTAGAAATGATAAAGGCATTTTATTTCTTGAGCCTCTTTAGCCAAATAAGCCTACCTTGTTATTATCCTTTGATAACCCCTTTGAGCCTATACTTTCCCCATTTCTTTATTTTAAAGCTCATACACTGACCCTAAGTGAAAAACCATGATTATCTAAACCTTAGGAAATTTTGGAGCTTTAGAAGTGTTTTGGGAACAAGTGTGGTCTTCCTAGGGATTCTAGTAAATTGGCGAGTTGGTTCCTCTTCGTGTTTCATTTTTGTAAATATGTTGTGTAATTTGTCTCTTACAATTGAGTGCAAAAAAAAAAAAAAAAAAAAACGAAATTGAAAAATAATCCTGTGAATAATGGAGTCGAGAAGAGGATTGAATTAGAGGTTTGGGTGAGATTTCACTGCGTTTACACTTTTTTCCTAGTGCTCCTCTATTTCTTCTGAGATCTAGCTACTTATCCATATTTATCCTCCCATGTCCTTGGCCCCATTACAACCCAATAAAGACCTTTTGATCTGAACATGCATATGTTTTAAGTATTGATAATTAGAAGCTTGCCAAGTCTACTTGTGTTTGTTTTCTTGAGTACATCGAGCTGATATTATTATTTACCCTAGACACTTGAGAGAAACACTATAGTGAATCTGTGAGGTTTTGTTATTTTCAAATCACCTCTTGAGCTGATTAATCATTTTGCTATGTATTGAATTGCTTGGATGATTTCTATAAGTATGTGCTTTTCTTGATTTTGTGTTGGATATTTTCTACTTCTTTTATCTGTCCAGAATTCTTGAGAACTGTGTAAATTCGGTTTATTTTTTTGAGTTTTTATTTTTCCGTCTGCTGCGTGTGTGTCAGTCCTTTAAAGTCCTTTGAACCATTCCCTGATTTGCGTCTTGATTTTGCTCAGGAGTGCAAAAGACTAAGTGTGGTCTATTTTGATGAATCAATATTTTCTACACTTCACTTAGCTTATTGTACCGAATTTAAGCAGGGAATTATGCTTAAATGTCCGATATTTTCCTATTTTTCCTAATTGTGCTTAATTTAATCAGAAGTTCTTATTTTAACTAATTTGAATTATCTGAGCTAATTATTTTGCAAGGAAAATTTTGGAAATAGAAATTTAGACATTTGGAAGGATATTCATTCACACACGGTTATTTAATTGAAAGAAGCTACACTGTATTGATTTATTTTGTGTTGAATAATAGAAAAGGTGTACAGATCCTGGGGACTTCAACTCCTAATTTTTTCACCACTACAACATAAGTGATTTAATTTCTAGAACTATTGAGTGCTTGCAAGGAGGTGAACCTTACGGTTGAAATCAATTTGGTGCATTGCTTTTCACGTAAATGTGTAGCAACACTCAGCAAATGACACATGGAGAGACATGGTTATTTTTACGTGAGATGGAGCACCAAAGCTAGTAAACATGCAGAATCATAGTGGAGGAATGACATGTAATCACACATTTGTGAAAGTGGTCCACCAACACCAACACATGCTTCACAAGAAAATGCACCGTCCAAGAAACTCACATGGATTCACATATCATGTCTGAAAACATAAAATATTGGAGACCCTCATTGTTTTGTTTTGAGTGAAGAAAGTGCTGAAAGAAGTTGCACATCCTTACAAACTCTCGGCTGCCAACCAAGTCCAGCAGTAGAGGTTTCATACATTCCAGCTGCACCACTCTTCACACACAATCAAGTCCAGCAAAGGAACTTCATCCAGCAACAAAAGAGTCTTCACGTGTCCAGAGTGGGTGTGCATGGTGATGAAGGCAGCGTCTTGGTCCAGCAGGAGCAAAGGAGCTCACGGTTCATGCAAGGTGCAGCTACGGATGGTGAAGGGACTTCACTTGGATCATGATATTTTCATTTAGGAGAAAGATGAGAATGGAGGGCCCCTTGTCTCACGTCCATGAGGTGGTGGTGAAAGTAAAAAAAGAAAATGAAAATGATAGAAGGAAAAAGACGAAAACAAGTGGTGTTGGATGGAATAGAAGAGATGTCAGGTTTGGTGTCTGCAAGTGGAGGGCCCTTGTTTTATTTTGATTGAAGAGTTGGACACACCTCACGGGCAAAACAATGTAGCCAACATTAATTGGAGAATCTCGTTTCTCTTTGTGAAGTGTAGACACAGTAGTAATAAGAAGAGAAGGGACCACTAACCACCATGGATAGCATATCACGGTTTTTTGTATGCTGCACTAGGATAGGAATTAATTTTCTTTCTTTATATGACCAACACATCTCACGGCTTTGGGGCACAAGAAAGCATCCAGCCATCACACCTTCATGGAAGCCAAAGGAAGAAGACATACAGCTGCTACTTTAAAGGTCTCTACCAAGAGTGTGATTCATTCACGGTCAATATTTTGTTGTCTTTGAATTGAAGAGGTGATTGGTTCAATGAAGTGGTGAAGAGAAGGGAGGAGAGAGCCCTTTCATGTTTGCTGTTGGAACATGGAGGAGAATTGATGAAGAAAGGGTACTAAAAGACAAATTTTCATATAATGAAAGGAGTGGGCCAACACTAGCACCATGTTTTATTTCTTTTATTATATGGTGAAAGGAGGGCATTTTGAATATACATGAAGAGACGTAGGGTGGCTGCCAAATAAAAAAAAAAAAAAAAAGAAAAAAAAGTTAATGGGATTTTTTTTTATTATTGGAGAAAGTTGGTGCTGTGAACGTATAAAAAGGAGAAGTTGGACACAAAATGGGGGTGCCAAGAGTAGAAGGAGAAGAATATTTTCCAGCAAGCAGATGAGAGAATACAGTAGGAGCTGGAACGTGACAGTAGGGGCTGGAACGTGACAGTAGGATGCATTGGCACAATGGAAGGTTACGGTTGAGGCACTGATTCATCTTCTTTGCTGTAATGTTGAATTTCCAATTTACTTTTCCTTTTCTTTTGTTGTAATAAATTCATCAACAGTCTTAATTCAATGCATTAATTTAATTTACTGTTTCTGAAATTTAAATTCTATTTTACTGTTTCTGTTTTACTGCTGTAATTTAATTTCTACTGTGTTTTAATTTCTGTATTATGTTTTTATGCAATTTAATTTCTGTTGCTACTATGTTGATTATATCATTTATAATTATTCACTGTAATTTCCTTTTACTGTTTTTACTGTTTTCAAAAATTTACTATTTTCTGTTTTTACTTTTTTTTTTTCTATATTTTTGTTTTCTGTATTTTGTTTTTACTATTTTACTGATTTTGAAATCTTTTATTCACTGTTTTTACTATTACTGTTTACTGCTGTAATTTCATTTCTTTTGTTTTTACTGTTTTACTATTTTTAGTGCTTTCTGTATTTACCGTTTTCTGTATTTTATGTTTTTTGTATTTTCGTTTTTACTATTCAGATTTATTTTTACTGTTTTACCTTGCTGTAATTTCATTTTTACTGTACCAATTTCGTTTTTACTGTTTTAAAATTTGTTTTACTATTTTTAATTCGTTTTTACTTTTTACGGCTCATTTTTACTGATGTTTTTATTTTCACGTTAAATGTTTTACGTTTTATTCACGTTTAATGTTTCCGCGTTTATTTTATTTTGATGTCTTTTACCATTGGATTTTTACTGTCGTTAAAATTTATTTTAACGTTTTTTTTTTAATTCAGTCGTGTTTAATTTTCATTGCAACCAAAAACTTTCAAAACACCCCCCCCTTCGTGTTTGATCCAAAACTGAACCATAATTGGTCCTTGAGAGACGACCTAGGAGTCACTTCCTAGCTATACTGCATTCATTCTTATTGCACATCAAATTTGTATGACCACGACAGTCGTATCAATCTCTCTTTTATTTGATACAAATGCATGTTAATTAATTACTTTATGTATGATTTTTGTTTGTTTTAACCAATTATTTTCGTGCTCTTGTCCTTCATAGGTGCATTCTACTTTCTCTCTCACTATAACGAAACTTTATTCCGACGAACTCACCTTTTGAAGGTTAGTTTTCGTTTTCGTTTTGAAGAATTTATTTATTGAACTTGTTTGTTGATTTTTTTGTTGAACTTGTTTGTTGTTGTTTTGTTGAACTTGTTTGTTGTTGTTTAGTTGAACTTGTTTGTTGTTGTTGTTTAGTTGAACTTCTTTATTGTTGTTGTTTGATTGAACTTGTTTGTTGTTGGTTATTATTATTTGTTGTTGATACTACACTACACGTTCATAGTTCATGCTTTATAAACTACTAAACTAAAATTTGTTGTTTTTTTTTTGTTTTTCAGGTCTCGTGTTGTAAAAAAGGATTACAATTAGTTAAAAAATACAAAAAAAAAATTGAAAATTGATTAATTTCAAATATTGACAAAATTTGACATTAAATTTAACGTTTTAATTTTTTAAATTCGACGTAAGTTTAATGTCTTTTTATACGATGTCGTTCGTGAATTTTTCATTAAAAGCACAAAATATTTGATGTTGTACGCGATTTTTGAACTAATGTATTAAGATTGAATAAAAATATTGTTGAGTGAATATAATATTATTAAGTTAAATATTAATTACCACATCACATAACCTATTTAACGTGAGTTTATAGTCAATATTATAATTTTAAGTGGCATACCATAACCGAACAGGATATAATATATCATTAGATTTTTTTATTATAATATTGAATAGTTAAGATGATTTACCAAGCATAAAAGTATTAATTAAACTATCTTTTCAATATAGATGTGTAATATGCTATTTACTCCTTAAACTTTTAGTAATTAAATTACTTCCGATATGAACAATATATATTTTTCGTGTAATGTTATATTTTTTCAGTGTATATGTGTGCTGGAAAACTAAATTGAAATACTCAACTCCCAGTAATTAATTATAAGGTTATTGTTGTAAAAGGGCAAAAAGCCATTAGTATTCTTGCCAAATTATTCGAATAACAAGTTATAATTGAAACTTAGGTAGATAATAAATTTCAGACAATTAAGAATTTCTTTATAGCGAATCAATCTAGGAAAAGTTGTTTACAACTAATCAATCTAAGAATATTTACATAATTATTGGATCAAAATTTATAAAACTAAAACTAAATGGATTCTTTTTATTAAAAAATACAGAAACAAATCCAAAAATAAGTCTATTCAATACTAATAAACAAATGATCTAAATTCTTTCTTCTCAAACCTCTTTTTTATTTCTAGTTAATAAAATTAATAATTCTCAGATTTTTTTTGTTAGATTTTCTTATTAAAAAATTGCAATTAAGGATATTTGAGTATAAGAAATTTAATTTATTTTTGATGGAAAACCATAACAACAACCAAAATTTTCAAAATATGGAGCTGAAATAATTCATCCAAACTTATAATATGAAGAGAAAAATAAAATAAAATGACAACAATACGCAAAAGAGAACATCAATGTTTTTAATGTCTCCTCAATGTGAAAGTAAAAGTCCGTGTCACTAGTGCATAAAGGACTTTAGACGTCTGTTATTTTGGGCTTTTAACGTTTGATCTCTGTCTGATATCTATATGGATGACGTTAATGAGACGTCGGACCCTATAGGTCAGACGTCGGGCCTATATAGGTCAGACGTCTATATAGACGTTGAGCCTATATAGGTCAGACGTCTATATAGACGTTCGATCCATACAGGTCAGACGTCTCTAAGGTTGCTCTTGGCTCATGGTGATTCGAGTTTACAACTTTATATTTTAGTTGAAGAGAATGTATTGTACATTTTTTTTATATTGGATGGTTTTAAAAACGTAGTGGAGGGAATTGGAGGAGTGCAAAATGCAAGAAATCGCCACCGAAGAATGCCGCCCAAGGACACGAGAATAAATACACCAAAACCCAACGAAAACGCATTTTAATCGGTTCAAATGAAAGATAATGCATTAAAGAGTGATGTAATTGGAGTAAAATTAATTTAAAACGGTGCCAAAAGTGAGAAAACAAACCTGAAAAGCGTAACCCATAGAGAGAAAACGCGACGAAGATGATGAACAATGAGTGCGCATAACGGTTGTCTCGCGTTTACGGTATTTTAATGCCGACATTTAGAAGTCGGTTCCTCATAATAGACGTTTAAAGGGATTTAGAAGTCGGTTCCCCCATAATAAACGTCTAAATTACTAGTACAATTAAAGGAATAGACACCAGTTATTTTCAGTCATAAACATCGGTTTAAGAACCGAGGCATACGTAGGCGAGGTAAAAAGTATTCGCCTCGGTTCTCTTTAACCGAAGTAGTGTATAGGATTCGACTTGGTTCAATGAACCGAGGCAGTATCAGTTCTTCCATCTGATTCCTTCTAGGAGCCTTCAGATTGGGTATCCTCCGTGAATGTCATTGTTCCGCTCAGTTAGGACTCTCTTTCGGAGAGACTCATTGATCTTGCAGGAAGCATAAATGGTTGGAGACATGAAATTCTTTGAGCCCTTTGAGGAAAGGGCTGGTGATCGAACCTTCACAGGTTTCAAAATTTGATCTTTCCCATTTCTTTTTCATCCAAGGAGTCTAGAAAAATCTGCAGAATAGCAACAAAGCCTCTTCTAGAAAAATCTGCAGAATAAGTAGAGATTGGAAACAGGAGAACCATGGCGACGGGATGTGAACCTCCATGTGCGAACAATGAACGGGAAGCCCTAAATCAGAATCGCGCCTCCACCTGCAACCATAATCAGACCTGCAGAAACCAGATTTAACACCATATAACCATCACGCATGGATCCGATTCAGAAATCGCGCCTCCGGAAGCAACGTGAACTGCATCAACCATAATCTCACAGCCATGGCAACTCTCGCCATAGTGGCGACATGCTTTAGGGATTCTGGTGGCGGTGACGCGATTAAGGGTTTTTGTCGTAGAGTTGCGGGTCCGGTGATGGTGATGGAAGAAGGTTGAAACGCGGTGGCTGGCGCGATGGTGGAGAAGAGGGGTAGATGAAATTTGCGCCTAGGGTTCTGTTTCTGGATTTGTTTGAGTTTGCCTCTTTGCAGGTGATGGCTGCGCGTGACTTGGAATGGTTGTGCGTTCTCCGGTTGACGACCATGGATGTGCTCATGGTGGAGAAGATGAAGATGGTGGTCGCGGTGTCCATGGAGTTTGGACGAGAACGAAGGCGCTGTGGTGGCGGCTTGCGGGTTTGCGCGTGGTGGCTGGCGGCGTGGTTGAACGGTGGTGCTTGCGACGACCCTAATGGCTGGTGATGGTGGTGGCCTGATGGTGGTGGCCTGATGCTGGGTTTTGGTGGAGAGGAGAAATCGTGAGGCGGAGGGAGGCAAAGATGAGAATAACGAGAGTGCGAGAGAGAAATCGTTTGGTTTTTTTATTTTAACCTAAGGGTACTACCTCAGTTTGATTTAAAATCGGTGCCTAAACCCTTTAAGTGCATCAGTTACATAACAAACCGGTGCCTAAACCATTTAAAATTCATATTATATGCCTCTGTTGGCCTTCTACTCGAGGCAGTAACATCTATAGACATCGGTTCATATATAACTGAGGCATATAACCGCTTAATATTTACCGAAATGCCACCGCACTTTTATACGCTTCGGTTTCAGTAGAACCGAGGCATATATAGTGCGTTAAAAAAACATTTTTTTACTAGTGAATGGAATCAAAAAGTGATTTTTAAATTCCTGGGTTGCGTATTTAGAAGTCGGTTCCCCATAACAGACATCTAAAAGGTAACTGACTTCTAAATGATTTTAGAAGTCAGAGTGGCGGGATCAAACATCTAAATGGAGTCAAAAAGTGATTTTTTAAATTCTTGGACTGCGTATTTAAATGTCGGTTCCCCCATAATAGACATCTAAATGGCTTTAGAAGTTAGAGTAGCAAGATCAAACGTCTAAATGGAGTCAAAAAATGACTTTTTAAAATTTTTGGGCTGAGTATTTAGACGTCGGTTCCCCCAATAGCAGACGTCTAAAGGACTTTAGAAGTCGGTTCCCCATAACAGACGTCTAAATAGAATAAAAAGTTACTTTTTTTAACTTTTTCGTTTAGTTTTAGCGTATATTGGAGAATTGACGTATATGAATATTTAGACGTCGGGTCCCTTCATAGCCGACATCTAAATAATTGTTTTATTTACGGAAAATACCACCAATCACTTTTTACATTAGATATTCGAAGATCATATGTCTAAAAAGTGACGTGTTAAAAGTCTTTTGTACACTAGTCCGTGCATAAATCAATAAATCAAGTTTCATTTAAATTAAATTTTAATATACAAGATAGTCAAATCAAAATTACAAATGATGTTATTATAATAAACTAGCATATTAAAATAATAATGCTCTTAGATATCAAAAGTTAAGGATAGAGAAACCCAAAAACATAATGTGATATTAATATCTCTAACCTTAACCTCAGTACCTCTAACTTACGATCCCAACAATAAAAACAAAAAACTATATGTTGCGAAATATATATATATATATATATATATATATATATATATATATATATATATATATATATATATGTTCGTGTCCATCTTGTATTTGTCTCATGTTTCGTTCTTCATATATATTTTCGTTTAAAATTACGAAAACACCTTTAATTTTTAAGTAATCTTAAAAATTTGTATTGACTTTTTTTTTGTCATTGATCTCCTAATTTACTTTTAGATAATACATTTGATCAATTTTACTCTTTTTTATATATCTATTTTACTTTCTTTTATAACATATATTTGATTGATTTTTATTCTTTTATGTAACTATTTTACTTTTATCAAATTATTATCTAATATTCTTATTTGATATTTATACAATTATAATATCATTTTTTATATTTTACATAAGAGAAAAGAAAATATATATCTTTTTAACAATGCATATTTCATAATATCATTATTTGTTGTGATTTTTACTTTTTTTTGTAACAAATTATTTAATTAATATTATTTAATTAATATTAAAAAATAGTAAAAAAAATGAGTATGAATATACATACATATATAATACCCATTTTTCAATGAGATATATGTGACATCCCAAAAATATAGTCAGCACTATAAATTCAGAAAATCACATTTAATAATAATTCAGTACAGTTTTTCACTAAAAACAAAAGCCAAGCCGTATGCCTTACAACACGAATCACAATCTAAAGTCGAACGTACAAATAAAAACCTGACCGAACGGTTTCCACAGTATAATTACCGAACGGTCGAACCTAAAAGAAAACGAGTGGGTAGGTCGAACGACCACTCACGCCAACAACTGAAATAGCCGAGCGTCTTATTGCTCCATCTTCACTTCGACTTCAACCAAGATCTCTTCGTTCAGCATCTCTTCCAAACGCTCGTCTTCATCTGCTCACATCCACACGGATGATCATTGCAATGACAAGACGGACGTACAAGGACAATGGACAACACAAGGAAACGAAAGGGTAAGCTTACATAATTTAACTCATGCATCAACATAGAATTTCAAATAAATAATTCATCATACATGCATATTTCAACATACACATTCATTACATAACAACCCACTTTAACTTACTCACTAAATAAAACTCAACACTACTGACTGTCCGGACTGTATGAAATCTGTGTAGTTACAGGCGTTCACGCACCCGGGTGGTGTGGTAACTGGCATTCTCATCAGCTGCCACCCGAGGTTAGTACGTCCGTCCAAAGTACCTCTAAGGACGACGACCTCCTGCCATTCCCACGCATGACGTGCGCCTCTACTTGAGGACGATCACTCACGGAATATCAGGATTGAACAGCCAGCATTAACTTCCCACAGTCATACTTTACGAATTTCAACAATCATCTGAGTCGTTCCTCCTTGGAACGCTCTTTCATAAATCATAACTTTCCATATTGTTCATCATTCACTTTTCATTATGTATTCATATTCTCATTTCATCTCATAGACTATTCATCATTTTCATCATTCTTAAGAAGACCATCAAAAACGAATGTTCTGTCCCCAATAAGTCCGAGGACGAACGCTGTGAGCAACACTAAAAGACGCTCGTTCAAATCACAAGACGAACGGCAGAATTTCAAATAGAGCGAGGACGAACCATGTTGACTGGACCAAAAGACGCCCGTTAAAATCAGAGTACGAACGCTCAGTATCTGACCGAGCACCATGTTGAGCGAGCGCTCAATCTATGACAGAGCTTCTATTTAGAACGAACGTTCGGTGTAAGGCCAAACCCCAATTTAAACAAACGTTCGGTATATGACCGAACCACAATTTATGAACGAACACTTAGTATAAAACTGAACACCCAAAAGAACGAACGCTCATCTCAGAAATGAGTAAATTAGGACGAACGTTCAGTTCAAAACAAGTACACTAGGACGAACGCTCAGTTCAAAACCGAGCAGCATTCTGGACGAACGCTCAATCTCAAAAGCGAGCGAACTAGTTGGACGAACGCTCAGTGTAAGACCGAGCATCAATTTGAGTGAACGTTCGGTAGGAGATCGAACACCAATTTCGGACGAACGTTCGGTATGAGACCGAACTTCGGTTTGAACGAACGTTCAACAAGGCAATGTAATATGAGGACGCTCGTCCTCAGTCAGTATTTCATTCAAATGGAAGAATTGAGATTTCAACCAAGTTACTAAGAAAAACCGAACGGTCAATGACCGTCCGTTCAGTACTAAGGTACAATTTCATGGAGAATTCATTTTCAGTTACATTCAAGTATATTTCTCAGCATAAACTTTTCATAGCTTCATTCGTTCATATCAAAATCAACTTCCACATTTCATACGGTCCAGATCATCAAATCTCATATATATATATCATACATCATACATAAATTCAATCATATTTCATTTTCATTCATTCAACAACGAACGTTCATGCAACTTAATCACAGTAACATCATGCCTCATATTCATATAAATAACGAACGTTCCTACAGCATACATCAAAAACAGTTAAATTAAGTAAGCTTCCCTTACCCGGAAAATGAACGAACGTCATATTCAAACACCAGCCAGATTTGGACGAACGTCATCTAACAATTTAAACAAACGCATGAGCGAACGCTCGTCAGCAAAAGAAAACGAGTACTCAAATCAACGTGGACGAACGTTCAATTCGTCTAGTTTTGGACGAACGTCCAATTTGAAATTTCAAATTGGACGATCGCTCGAAATTTGGGACGAACGTTCGGGCTGGTAATCGTTTACAGGACCCCTGTAAACGATTACCCGAGAGAAATGGCCAATTTGTACAAAAAGTCTAACGTAGGTACTCAGTCAGGTGAACACAGGTCACCATTGGCCAAAAACTTCAGAAACTTCATTTTTCAACCCAAAAATATCCAGATTTGCATCAAACACAACATCATTCAACAATCAAACGAATAAAATCTAACTCCCCTTACCTCTTGAAGACTTCCTTGAATCACTTCCAGAGAGTTTGATGTCCTTCCAAATGCACCACCAAAGCCTCCTTGCAGCTCCAACAGCAGCTCCCACACGCACTCAATTGGAGTAGATACACGGTTTTAAGAAGCTAAAAGAATGGTTTCTGTTACTATGGGTCTCGACAAAGCTTGGGTCTCGACAAAGTTCCTACTCGGCCTCGACAAAGTCCACGCGGTCAACCTCGACAAAGCTCCCGCTCGACCTCGACAAAGTTCACGCGGTCGACCTCGACAAAGTTCACGCTCGACCTCGACAAAGTTCACGGAGCAGCATTTCTCAACTCCAGCAGCTCAAAATGGTGGAAACAACCAATAACCCTTCACTTCCATTAGCAGTTACGTTCCAACAAGAAGAAGAAGTGGCGTTCCAGTTTTGGTAGCAGCAGCTCCTGCTTCAACAGCCCAGTCATTCATGCTTCTAGGAGCTTCACGTTTTCAGCAAAAGAAGGAAGAAATGGTGCTCTTGGACGGCTGGAAACGGGAGAAGGGTTCCCTCCCTCTGCTGCTCTCTCTCTCCTTCTCACATGCCAATAATGAGAGCCCCATTTCTGCCAAACCTCCCCCGTAAAATGCCCCCCTCATAACCTCCCCTCTTCCCCTCCTCTTCTCTTTCCTTTTCTTGTTTTCTTTTTATTTTTGTTTTCAAAGGGAAGCAACGTTTGCTGTCCCTTGTGGCAGCGCTCGTTGCTTCCTCCCTTGTCTTTCTTCTTCTCTTTTTTTTTTTTTTTTTTTTTTTTTTTTTTTTTACAAATCCTTACAATATATGTGAGGTAAAAATTTCATATCTGTTAAATATAATAATAAATAAAAAAATTTACTTTCAAAATAAAGAATGAGATGATTAAATCTGCACTTTTCCTCTCTTGCCATCCTAAGGACAAATATCTTTTTAATTTTAGTTGACGAATGATATTTACAAGAAAATTATAGTTTTTCTCTTATTAACAGAATATTGGTTGAAATAATTTATAATTGGTTAATAGCATACAGACATAAAGTTGTACCGGGTATAAAAAGTAACATCATAAAAGAAATATTATGTATATATATATAATAAAATGTGGAAAAGTCTCTGACTAAAATAAAGGAAAAAAACTTGGAAACATTGAAGTCCCTATCATTATAAAGGTAAATGGGTTATGTGAAGGTTTGGCACTATTAGGTTACGATGCTATCAATGGGACTTATAAATAATATGATGGCAACAACACACTATTCTTTTCTTTTTATCTCTTTCTTATATTTTTAAGTTTTTTTTTTTTCATTCTATTTTCTATCTCAACACAATCAACATTTAAAAAAAATTTAAAAACCAACTACTCTTTCTCTCTCAAATATACCCTCATTCAATATTTATTATTTATACATATGTCAAAGATCAAGCTGTTTAGTCTAGAAGTCTTAATATTTTTTTTCATTAAATATTTTTAATCTATATATATTAAATAGTTTTTAAATTATGATTTGTTGTGTTAAACTCACTTGATAAGAAGTAAATTATTTATAGTGAATCTTAATAAAATCCAATGCATAATAAAAATGTAAAGTAAAATTTCTGTTGTAACATATTAACATCTGCTTTTAAGGCTAAATACTATCCATTTTAATGAATGCGTAGTTTTTTTCTTCTAACAAATTAATTGTATTTCACTCCTCGTCTATTCTATGATCTATTTGAGAGTTGAGTTTAGGGATATGTTTCCCTAAAGTATGTTTATTCCAATAATTTAATACTTTTAAAATAAAATAAATCAGATTATTTGTTAGAAAAGATTGCTTCAAGAAAATAATCAAATAGTAATCAAATTTAGGGATAAGAAATAATTAGTTATTATATTGATTAAGTTAGAAACTATTTTTTTATAAACGAAAAGCTACTATTATTTAAAATAGAATCTATTATTAATAAAAAAAGTATACTTATTTGTGGATTAGAGGTTAAATTGATTACTAGCATTAATTATTAAAGTTTTAACTAATTATTACTGATTCTAAATGTTAGAAAATAAATCAAAATAAATAATAATAAGACAAAGATAAGGATAAAAAGAAAATTGACCAAGTCATATAAATAATAACAATATAGAAGAAAATTATGAATGAAGAAATAATTAAAAAGAGTCTGAGTTGAAACACATAGTGCATTGTCTTTGAAGAGAAAATGTATTTCACTCCATAGAACAAAACAAAATTAGATGAGCTCCTCTCTCAAGATACAACAACTCATCAAATCAACTGAGTGTAGCAAAAATATCTTAATTATGGATACTAATGTTTTATGATCATATAGAACATAAGACTAAAAACACTTTTTATATAAGTTGTTGTTGTGTTTGTTGTATTTTTTTCTTGTATATATAGGTTGTATTGACAAGTAGAAGAGAAAAAATAATAATAAATCTAATTAAAATAAAATAACAAATAGTAATAAGTTTTATTATACTAAAGTGAATCTAATAAAATTAAAAATTGTTCACCCATGAATAACATTTACTCATAAAATTAATACTCCATAAAAATATAAGTAACAATATGATTATTTATTTATTTATTTATTCAATTATATTAAACATTTCTAATTTTAAATTATATCTACATCAGTCTCCAATTTATAGAAATTAATTTAAATCAATAATATTAATTAGCTAAAGTTTTGGTAACTAATCAATAATATATATATATATATATATATATATATATATATATATATATATATATATATATATATATATATATATATATATATATATATAATGTCAATAATAAATTAATCCAAATATAATTTTAAATAATTATCTCTGAGAGTTTTTTTAGTTTTTATTTGTAAGTGAAAGTTTCTTTTTTGTAAATGCTAGAAAACATATTGTTGTATAACTTGAAGAGACTTGTATACTTAATTTGGATAGGTGTTGTGTACTTAATGTTTAGGGAAACTTTGTATAATCTTTTAAACCATAAATGATAGAAAATAATACTTATAATCTTTTGACAATATTGAAACTCTTTGAAGGTTGCAAAGGAAATCTATACCAAGCATAGGTCGAAGAGGACATATAAAACTAAAAGTGTCCACTTCCCTTCTTATTACTTGAGTTATCTCTCTATGCCATCATCTTAAGGCTTTGCGAACTTGTTTATAGTACTATTGGTAACTCTTTCAACATCTACTTGGATAAGCTTGCAAAAAGGTTTTCCAAAATATTTTGAAATTGTATTAAGACTTATTTTGTAAAGCAAACATTTTCTTTAAATTCATCTTATCACTAACATCTTTGAGTTATAGTTCTTTGTAGTACTAAGAGTAGATCCAAAATATTATAGAGAACAAAAGGAAAACAATCAATAAACTTGTTTTGTTCAAAGGATAAAAGTTTGAATGTTGGAAGCAATTCATAAATACATTATCAGATAAGCCCTCAAATAAAGAAGATTATGGATTGATGATAAAATCACCTTCATTTCATATAAAATTCACCAAATTTAGACAAGTAATCGAGGGTTTAGAGAGAGAAAAGTTTATCCCTCACAAGGAATAGTCTTAAAAGAAAAAAAAAAACTCTATCAGTATGAGATATCATGACATTTTCGATCAAAATACCTTGAGATCAAAAAGAGTCAAGAAAAATACAAATGTTTCACCAGAAATTATATAAAGAAGGTCATAACTAAAGAACCTATATACTCTAAAGATGAGTAGGAAGAAGGTTAGGAAACTTTAAACATTTGTCTCATGATCGATACATCATTTAAACTCTCAATCCGTGTACGAAGATAAGGTGTATTTCTCTTATATTCATTTAATTATAAAAGTTTAGCATGAATTCCTTTAACTGATCTCTTCTTCTCTAATGCATATATAAATTTTAGAGAGAGATAAAATCTTCATCTAAATAAATCAAAGTTTTAAAACAAGTGTTTGTTGACTCTCTTTCGAAGAAATATTTGTTGGAGAAAAATTAATAATTAGGTAAAGAGAACTAGTGCAAAAAAGGTCATAACGTCACCATGTTCATGTCGTAAGTAGTAAATTTTGACATTAAAAATTCACGGTAACATTTTTGTAAATATTTTGTCCAAATTGATGTCGAGCCTATTCACAACCGATATTAACTTACAATTTAACATTGGTTCTAGAGCCAACAAATACTAAATGACATCAGACTACCTTGGGTCCGATGTCATTTAACATCTGTTAGCCTTAGAACTGACCTTAAATTATAAATTGACGTCTGTTTTGAGGGTGTCTGACTTTAATTTTTCTTTTAAATTTTCATAAGCAATGTCAACATCTTCATTTTTTTTTCACATTTATGCGAAACCTTCCACCAAAGTGTAGAAACGACATTAAACTCGTAGGAACAAGTTTTTCAAATCATTTCACTTCATCTTATCATTGTGGTGTTCAATTGGGTTGAAACTTTCATTTTCCTCGATTGCATTTCTCATTAAGGTCGGTGTTTTCATTCATTAGTTATTGTTATGTGCCTTAAATGTTGTGTTTTTGCACTTTTAGTTTAATTTTGAGTTTTGTAAATCGTAAATTGTCATAACTTTTGGTATGAACCTCAAATGAAGATGCTTCAAAAAAGAAAGTGGTTAGAAATGGGGTGACGAACCTATTGGTCATTGTTAAAGGTATGTTTTTTTCCCTTAGAATGTTATCGAATTTTCAAAAATTCATAGTTTAAGGTATGGTTTTTAATTTTATTAGTATTTTTTAATGCTATCAAAATGGGTTAGAATCTGCAGACCAACTCGGCGTACCACGGGTTCGGGCCGGGTTGGGTTTGAAAAAAATAATTTTTTTATGAGTTAATTCTCAACCCTAGCTCACTTAGAACCTGGGTTAAACCCGTTGTGAGTCGGATTGACTCACTAACTCACTTAGTTTAATTTAATTATTTATTATTTTGTGTTTTAATATTATTAGTTAACATTTTTTTATTGTATTGTAAATGAAAATAAGGAAAAATATGTTTCAAGAGAGCAAATTATTATAAATTTATCAATTCAAAAGTCTAATTTTATAAATGGATAAGTGACACAAAAGTTATCAATATTATAAACTTATTTATTGGTTTGTTGAGTTTGCTTTTGAATTACATTTGAGTTGTATGCTAATTTTTTTTATTTTAAATTGTCTTTAGAGTGTAACATCGTTTTAGAGTGAAATTATTTAAATTTGAATTACAAAAGAAAATGTATTTTTTTTATTTAAAAAAGGCTTAATTTCTTACTTGATCACTACATTTGGAGGTTTTTCTCTGTTGAGTACTCTTCTTTTAAAAATGCATGTATTGCGTCCCCATGCGGTATAATTTGCACCAATCAAGTCCCTTCCATTAAAGAGGAATAATCAAGTCCCTCGCTCTCCCTGACGCCGGACAAATCGACGTTTTGAGACACCAAGACTTTGTCAGAGAAGCCGCTGGAGTTGCATTTGCACCACACCGAGTACAGACCAATAGAAGCTCTGTTTTGTGGGAAAGCTTTAATTTTCCCACTGATACACTCCTTCCTTTACATCACCCAAGGACATCACACAACTTCTTCTTCCATTTTCATCACCCAAGGACATCATTTCATCACCTGCAATTCCAACACAATAAACACAACCCATCTACATTTTCACCCAATTTCCAGCATCTTCCATGTTTCAAAAATGTACCCAAATACAGAAAAGGTAGAATAACAGAGAAACCTTAATCAAGCAAATAAACTAAAAGATGAACATGGGTATAATATAAACAAAAATATGTACGCCCTTCTCATTATCTTCAAGAATATGTGATTTGGGCCGCTTGCGTGAATTGACTCTAGCAGTTGCGTAATTATGAGGCACTGTTTGATGGCGTTTGGCGTGTGCCTTGGTGTTCGCGATAGGAGTGGTCACCGCCGAGGTGGCGGCTGGATAGAAACCCATTGACCCCGGCGGTGGTGGTCGTCGGAGTCTAGCTCTAATCTGGAGGCGGAGCTCTTAACTTTTTCAATGGCAGCTTTAATGGCATTCGGGAGATCTATAAAATGGTTGTAAATTTGGTGGTGAGGGTTGCTTTGAGAGCAGATTGACGGTGACACAAACTAGTTTCTCCAGGTGTCGCGACTGCTGTTCTGGTTTTTGCTTCACATGGTTTGAGACGCGAGGTTGGAGGCGAAGGAGACAGACTCACGATGCTCTAGTAACAGCAGCGCCTGGTGACGTGATGAAGGTTGATGGACGAACCTGATTTGAGGGTTCCCTCTACTTCGAAGGCACGCTGGATCTGAACCGTAAAAGACGCGATTTTGAAGAGGTGGCGTCAATGGCTGCCATGGGGGTTCGCTATTTCCTAATTACAGGTTGTGTGATGAAGACAGATGAGAATCCTAGCGGCGATGCGGCGGGGGAACGGTAGTGCTGTGGCGATTTCGGTTGCGAACAGCGGCGATGAGGGCGACAACCCTCTCCAACGAGGATTTTTCGCGTTTGTCGGCAACGGAGATGGTGAAGTTTGCTTGGGCAACCTGCAAATGAATATGTTGTCTCACTCCTTTTGTGCTTGGAGGAGATAAAGTTATTTTGCTATGGGATGCTGGCTCTATTATCCATGCCCTCTGGTTTAGTCTCAACAAGTAGTGGTTGTGCGTCGTCACCAAGCAGTGCATCAAGATCTGAGCTGCTGTAACAGGTAACCTCAATCCCTTCTTTTAGGTCTCACGGGTGTTATCGTTTTTTTTTACTGTTGCCTCCCTTGAGTAGGGGAAGATGGGAGACAACCTAGAAGTGATGGTTGTCACATCAACTCATTTCACGCCAACTAAACGACACGTGACCATTTTATGCACACCTCATATGTACAGTAAGTTCAACATTATTTATTTTAACACCGTTAAAAGGATAGGACTGAAATGATACAAACTTGAAAACATAGGGACCAAATGTCAACATTTTTAAAACTAGATACTAAACTGAAAATTACCTCTTAACATGAGGACGAAGTAATCATTTAAGCCTAATATAAATTGCACATGATCTTATTCTCCAAAATTATTTTTTAATTACAAAATCTTGAGATAATTCTTATTTAGTGTCTTTTCATACTTACATTTCTAAGTAATCCTATTTCTTTCTTTAAAGACGCATAGTCAAATTATTTTATAAAAAAAAAATATAAGTTGTACTATATGGCCACCCGATCATCCAAGGACCGGGCGACGACTGACCGTCCAACAAGAAAATGACCGACCGGTCTAGAAATTATTCTAAGCAATAATAGTCATTAATGGACAATTAATGAAAATAATAGTCATTGATTGACAATTAACGGAAATAAAGTCATTTATTAGTAATTAATGAGTCAAACATAATAGTAAGCTCATTATGATATTTATAAATATATGTCTGACAAAAAAGGTAGGTAATTTAACTATAATTACAAGATTATTATGCAAATTCACTCATGGACTTGAGCGTCAGAGTGTCTTCTCTATGACTCTCTCCCACGGCTAAGACAAGGAGAAGAGTGAGAATAGTATAACCTGGATTATAGACAACTTTGAATGCTTTGAGTTAGGAATCTCAATCCTACCGAAACATTTTGGTGCCCACCATAGGACCGAGCAAAATCCCCTTTTGGCCACTAGGGCGAGCGCTCGATCTCAATATCACTAGTTCAAATCAGTATCATGTTTTGCACAAAAAAGAAATTCAATAATAAATTTTAAAAGCATATCTTTTATTTTGAGAACTTTAAAAAAGGTTTAGACATTGATCTTGACTATACATTCGGAAATTCTCATCACATTGGTGCCGTTGGTTGAGGTTTAGGGTGGAAAATCTTTTAAGATTATGAACCTTCTCATTAATATTTTATTATTTTACTACCTATTTTGGTTATATTAGAATCACATAGATCTTTAAAAAATGTTATATTTGTCATGCTAATTTTGTCAATCATTTAATGGTTACTTCATATAAAACGTGAACGTCTACCTCATGAGTGCAGGCCGCAAGTTCAAATACAATATTTTGGCCTGCTACCTCCTATTTCTCCTTTATTCATAAAAGAACCATTAAACTTCATGAAAAAATCTTCATCCCTTAAAATTTATATCAGACACATAAATCAGTTCACAGTATTAAAACGTGAAAAGGGAAGTTGGTGTATGTTTGGTATATGTATATGTATATGTAGCAAGACCGTTTTCCTCTCTTGCAGAAGATGGTAGCAGAGGTGGTGGGAACGTATTTTTGATATTTGCAGGGTGTGCTCAGGTGGTTGGATCCACTTGCCAGCGGAACTCTGAAACTTATATTCAATGGCAGAAATGGCCATGTGGCTGCAGGAGTGTGACAAAGGCTGATGTTAAAAAGCCAAGGCTTTTGCATGAAAAGCTACGCATTTAGGAAATCATAAAAAATTTCTTTCTACCTCTGATACTACATCTTTTCGCGCAACACATCACTACGGAAGAACTCATCATCTCCCCTTCCTCATCCTCCTCTTTGGTCACTCTACCCCAGCAAAACCCAACCCGATTGGGAGGTCTACGCCATTTTCTGACAGGCTTCACACAAAGACAATGGCAACCTTTACCTCTCCTTCGGAGAAGATCATTTCCAAGACAGCAAAGAAACTTCCCCAAAATTCAGCATTAGCAACTGGCGCTGACGCGGGTTAGTTGGGATAAAGAAGTTGGCCTCTTTCTGACTTAACTCAAGAAAATCTTAGCTGTTATTTTTGCGTCATGATTTGCGAGCATTACATTAATTAGTCTAGAAAATTTTAACAATGATAATAAGGATTTAAAAACGTTATTTTCAAATGCTTGAGTTAATCAAGGATGTTGATGGTGCTTGTTCTCAGTTTCTTTGCCTACAGGAAAGAGATAAGGAAGCGAAAGATATAGCCCGGACTGACCTTATTCTCCTTCCCCTCGTCAGAAGGCATTAAACACTAACATCAAATGTAATACATCCTAATATCGATTCTTTATTTTCGTCTTCAAACCCTTTATTTTCGTCTTCAAACGTCGCTTGCCCGATCGTCCGACCTTATAATACATTAATATTAATTGTTTAATGTCATAAATGTGTTAATATGATTGTATAACACTTTTTTTTGTCCTTTAAATTCGAATTATTAATTTTCTTCCGTGCATATGATAGGACTTTGCATACAAACCACTTGGCCAATTCGTGAATTCTCACCCGAGTCTCTTCGACCTAGGGAACGCTTCCATAGCTCTTAGAGTCCGTCGTTCGGTGAGGAATGCTTCCGTAGCTCTCACCTGAAATTTTTCGACCTAGGGAATGCTTACGTAGCTCCTAGAGTCCGTCGCTTGGTGAGGAACGCTTTTGTAGCTCTCACTTGAGCCTTTCTGACCTAGGGAACACTTCCGTAAATCCTAGAGTCTACCGCTCGGTGAGAAACACTTTCGTAGCTCTAACCTGAGCCTCTTCAATCTAGGGAACGTTTTCGTAACTCCTAGCGTCCGCCGCTTGGTGTAGAGAGGAATGAAGACTTAAAGTGCATCGAAAACAGACTACCTAATACAACGCGAACGACCTCTCTCAAATCCTCTCTTAAGCTCGTAATAATCCTTGTGCACCTCTTCCAATAAAGAGCTTGCTTGGGCTTAGGGGGCTGATGTATTGTATGGCCACCCGGTCAGCCAAGGATCGGGCGGCGGCTGACCGTTCAGCGAGAAAATGATTAATAGGTCTGTAAATTATTCTAAGCAATAATAGTCATTAATGGATAATTAATGAGAATACTAGTCATTGATTGACAATTAACAGGAATAAAGTCATTTAACTCTAATTACTAATCTTTATTACAAGATTATTACGCAAAATTATTGACTTGACCCTCTCCCACGATTAGGATAAGGAGAAGAGAGAGTAACATAACCTGAGTAATCTGAAACTCTATTAAAAAGATTGTTATATTAAGTCATCAATTTTTTATACTTTTAGTTAAATATTTGTCATAAATTTTCTTATGTTATAATTACTTATTTAATTTTAAATAAAAAATTAAAAAACTTATTTAAATTTTAATTCTTTTGTGAATTTAAATACTTTTAATTAAATTTTTATTAAAAAATTTTATTAAATTTTTTATTAAATATTTAAAATGTCTATATTTTGTTTAACTGAGTCGTTATCATTTATTGTGATGGAGTAACTAATTAATTTTACCGTCTTAAATATAATACTTTGAACTTAGAAAATTAATTAATAATATTTTAGAATTTTATAAATATATAAAACAATGACTATTTGTAAAAATAATTAGTATTTTATAAATTTTATTATATTTTATTTAAAATTATTAAATCAAATGATCATGTAATTTTAATTAATGATAAAAGTTCAATTAAAAGTATAAAAATTTTAAAAGTCCAATTAAACAACAAATTTTAGTAAAAACTTTAAACTTGATTAATTGTTTTGTTATATTTTCTATGTATATAAACGTTCACAATACAAAACAATCATTTTATTATAAAGCAATCATAATTTGAATTAACAATGAAACATATAAAAAAAATTTATTACTTGATCAAATCAAATTTTTTTAATTGAAACTTATTATCAAACTTAAAATCATTGCTTAAATTATAACTAATTTTTGTCATACTTTTTAATGTTGAGAGGAATAGAGAAGAGAGAGAAAAAGATGACAGGGGAGACAAAAGATAGTGCAATCACTATGGAGTTAACTTCGTTTCTGTCAATTAAAAGGAAGAGATTTGATTGGTGTAAATTATACCACATGGGAATGCAATACATGCATTTTTAAAAGCAGATACTAGACAGAAAAAAACCTCCCAATGTAGAGACCAAGTAAGCAATTAAACCTTTAAAAAAACTTGTAATTAAGTCAGCCAATGAGTAGCCCGTTTATAACCCATCAACCCATGGTGGGTCGAACTGGGTTCAAATTTCTTCGACTCGCTAATGAATAAGCGAGGTTGGATTGACGGGTGTTGCTCCCTCCACCACCACACCTTTCTCCCTCCACCTCCCCAATTTTTTTTAATTCCAATTATATCCTCAAATGAAAATTTTTTATTTTTATTATTTTAATTTATTCCAAACCTAGTTCTCTCCTACTTTACTCCCTACACCCAATCTTTCCATCTCTCAATTCCGTTTAACAATTTGTCTTCTGTTTTACTTTACAACTCCATTTGTCTTCTCCGTTTCACTTCTCCTCATCCGTTTCTTTCTTCTTCATTTTCCTTACATTATTAAAATACATTAAAAATATATTAAAAAATAATAAATCAAAACATTTAAATTAAATTATTAAAATATTTCCAAAATAAAGAATAAACTAATAAAACAAACCCTAAAATAAAAAACGTAAATCGGAGTCCGTTTAAGGAAAGAACGGATGTCAACATCCGTTTATGGAAAGAACGGATGTCAACATCCGTTTATGGAAAGAACGAATGTCAACATCCGTTTAAGGAAAGAACGGATGTCAACATCCGTTTAAGGAAAAAACGGATGTCGACATCCGTTTTACCTTAAACGGATGTTGACATCCGTTGAAGGATTTTGACATCCGTTGAAGGATGTCACCTCCGTTTAAAGGTTACGATTTTTATTTTAGGGTTTTATTTGAAGGTTTATTCGAATACGCACCTTGAGGAAGCAACACACGCACTGCACCACTCCACACACTACACCACGAGAGCGACACTGCACCACGAGAGGGAGACTGCTTGATAATTCTTTCCACCACCACCAACCTTTACAAATCGTAGTATCTCACCATGACAAAAGAAAGAGAGGAAGAAATATAATGTTAAAATAAAAGAAAAGTATTTTACTCATGTACGGGGAACTAGAATAGGTTATTAGTGGAATAGGTTGTGAATGGGTAAAATTAAAAAATAACCCTAAAAATAAAATTTTACTTAAGAGCAAAATAGTAAAGGGGAGGTGGAGGGAGAAAGGTGTGGTGGTGGAGGAAGCAACACCCTGGATTGACTCGCTAAGTAGCCAACCCTTGGTGGGCCGAGTCAGGTTGGGCTTGGTGGCCCATTTTGACAGCATTAGTATTTTTCTATACTTTGCACTTTTATTTTAGATACACATACTATTAAAATTATGAAAATTTTGTGGTATATTATTGTATTATATATTGATTTTCCATAGCTTTAGTGGAGGAAACTATTGGCGAAAAATAAAACACACAATTTGACATTTGTTCAGATACGACATACGTCAATTTGACAAACCTAAAATTACATATGTTAAGAGTTTTTTTTATGTCAGTGAAGATTCACATAATATTTTCAAATAAATACAATTCTTTACATTTTTTATCAAAATAAAATGTTTTAGTCCAACTTAAATCTAAAACATTAAGATATTGTATATCTTTTAAATTACTATGCACAGAAAATTTCATTAATTCAAATATTAAGTTAAACTAAAAGTCATGAATTCACAATAACATAATGTGAGATCCAAGAAAAAATGTAATAAATAGAGAATTAAGTGGTTTGATTTTTGAATGTTATTGTTTGTTAATTGGTTTGAAACTTAGGCTTGTCTTATAATTATAATTGTTGTGTTAATTATTTCATGTATTTATTAATAAAGTGCAACACATGATTGGTATATGATGATTGAGTGATATGTGTGTATGATATTATCAATATAATGTGTTGGCTTGTTAATGGAAGGATGATTTAGGATTAAATGAATGTATGTTCAATTCTAGGGAGAAAGAGTTAAAGAAAAACTTTTTTTTATTTGTATTTTTGCTTAGGGGAAAAACGATATTTTTTCTTTATTTAATTGGTGTAGAAATTAAATAAGAGGGTGTAAGAAGTAAAATGGGAGTAAATTAAATGAAATAAAATAAAAGATGGAGAGAGAAGGTGAGATAAAAGGGAGTTAAAGATTTAAATAGATTTAGTTTGAAAAATATATTATAAATGAGGAGGTATTAGAGATAAAGTTGGGTTGATTTATAACTATTAAGATACAAAGAGAAGGGTGTAATTATGGTTAAAAACTCTAGAAACTCAAAATCAAAGATAGAAGCAAAGGAGAGAGAAATTTGGAAGAGAAGAAAAAGAGCAACAAAAACCTTTAGTGTAAAGAAAGATTAACCGTGTTTTGGAATTGTAGATAAAACCTTAGGATTGATCTAGGAAAATTTACTTTTGTTTTGTTTGTTGTTGTATGCCATGAATTATTGATTATCTTAATTGGGTAATTTTGATTTTGATGTATGAGTGCATGATTTTGAATATGATTATCTATGGTTGTTGTTGGAAAAAAGTTTGTGTATGTATGGAGATAAAATTTTAACACACTATATTTTTTTACCAATGTATGTATAATTTTGTTGAGTTATCCTAAAATAGAGTTTAATACTAAAGGGAAACAAAGTCATGATAATGTGTTTTATCGTATAAATATACGATCATATAAATATGGTATGATAAACATGCGTAGAAATTTTGGGTTGAAATCTGTATAATAATAAATTTTAGATGATTCTTTTGATATATTATGTATATATGAGTGCGAATCTACGTATATACAAGAAGTATACACATGTACGATGTCTTAAGATAATCGAGACCTTAAAATAATCTATTATTTGGGACCTTAGTGTAAACTGCTCTTAGCGTGTGCAATTTCACGCGTGAGAGAAACAGAAATAACAATAAGTAATTATATTTACAGAACTAAATGCAATAGAAATGCTAACACCGTTAAAAAGGTTATTTACCAGAAACGCTAGAGAAACGGCGTCGTGTCGTGTGGTTTGGGGCGTGTTGACGAGGCAAACGGAGTCGCCGGCTGAGGATTTGATAGAAAGAAAGAAAAAGGTTTCGTTTTTCATGATTCATTCTTCTTCCCAAATCGAAATCCTACAACTTTTTCACTCCAATCTTTCGAATCCCTTTTGAAGTTCCTTCGCTGATCCTCTCTCTGCTCGCGCTAACCTCGTACTCTCTCTCAGGTCATTTTTCTCTCACTTTGCATCATTTTAACTCGCAATCTGTATGCTGTATAATACCGTCAAAAGTTCTTCCTTTTCACTTCCTCCACATTGCTCTCGCTCTTATCGACAATTTGCGTCTTCTGGGTATTTCGTAATTGTAGTGGTTTAGTTGCGATTATTACACTTTATGATAATAATATTTTATCATTATGTTTTTTAATTGCTTATTTATCGTAATGTTTCGTATTGTGCTTTACCTTTTTCCTTAAATCACGCGCTGTCCCATTTCCACCACTTATGTGCATTTAGAGTTAGAAATATTATGAGATAGACCTAAATTTGAACTAGTTAGCATCGTGCTGCCACTGATTGCGAGAGCGGTAATAAGTGATTTTGTGTGATCTTCATTTTCGGTGAAGGTGAGTTTGAAGTGAAGTGATTTTGATTGCCTGATTGAGTACTCTTATTTTGAAAGTAAGTTTATGGTATTAAATTTTCGGCTTAGCACATAAGTTGTTACATATATTTTTTCCAGTTGTAGTTATACGAGAACAAAGTTGATTTTGAAGCATTGTAACCGGACACGTCAATGTTTCCCAAAATCATGTTTGTTCTGCGCAGACCAGTGTCTGGGGAGCTAAAATGCTCCCCCATACTACAAGCAATTCCACGTGCCTACAATCACATTTGATACTTGATTGAGGCTCTGCTTCAGAGTGTCTTCCTTTTGAGCTTAACTTGCGTGATTTGATGAACTTAGAGGGCTCGTTGGTCTGTTGGGTTTTGTCTTTCTTAGATGCAGATCGGTCCTAATTCTAGGTATTGCTAATAAATTAATAATTATCGTGTCTTGCTAGTGCTTAATTTAGATGCCTTGTTATTGACATTTTCTAGCTTGCTTTATTGCCTGTTTGCTTATATATTATTGTCTTTTTTAATCTGGATTTTTATGGGGTTTCAGATGGCTGCGAATTCTGGGAACATGTCATTTGCATCGTCTCAATCTGGTTCACAGGCCCATGGGGATACTGATTCTGTCCACGTTGCAGTGTGTTCCCTTTGTGATAAGGCCCTATCACATGATAATGAGATGGCAAGCGATCTTGCTAGCCATGGTGTGTGCGGCGATTGTAAATTTTTGTTACTTGAAGACTTTGGGAATCATACATTTACCCAAAGTTCACGAAGGAGGCTTAGAGGAAGATTCAGGCACAACAGTTCTGAATCCGTGGATAATAGTTTCTCACAGCAGATCCCTCATGTGCATAGTATGGTGAGACAATATGAATCACTTGCCTCTGGAGAGGATGATCAACTTGTGGATGGTGACACCCCTGCTTGGTCAATGCAATATGTTAGTACACACACTACCCCAAGTGGGTCTAGAAGGTGGAGGCATGTTCTGTCTGACACTGACAGTGATGGTTTTGATAATTGGACTTCTCTTTATGGTGAAAATGAATCAAGTGTGAGTTTTAGACGGTACAGGGTTCCCCATGATGATGAGATAGAGTCTTTCTCTGCTTATGGAGGCGACTCAGATATTTCTATGGATACTCATAGTTTTGTAGGCACTGGACTCTTTAATTTACCAGATGAGGGAGATGAGTTCGATAGTGACACTGACATTGATCCAATGCATGCTGGCCATGGCCAATGGATTTCAGATGAAGATGATGAAGAAGAGGATGCAGATGGGGAGGTGGAGGAGGAGGAAGAAGAAGAAGAAGAAGAAGAAGAAGAAGAAGAAGAAAATGATGATGATTATGATGAAGAGGAGGAGGATAGGGAATGGGAATTAGCTGAGGCTGAGGAAGCTGAAGCCACAGCCCGCCTTCAAATGTTTTTCACCTCAAGTCCAAGTGAGAGCGCAGATCGCAACAATTGGGAACAGAGGTTTAATTCTACTGAATCTGAGGGAATGTTTAGCCATATAATCAGGGATACTTGGCAAGCTCTTGAGGATGTTGATTTACCTCATGGAGCAAACTTTGGGGATTATCTTGATGCTAGACGTTTCGAAGATCTACTTGAGCATCTTGCTGAGAATGACAACTCAAGACGAGGAGCACCTCCCGCGGCCGTGTCTTTCACGAAAAATCTGCCACGTGTAGTCATTGGCAAAGAACATGAGAAGCATGATGAACTAGTTTGTGCCATTTGCAAGGATGTCCTGGCACCTGGCACTGAAGTAAATCAACTTCCTTGTTCTCACCTTTATCACATTGATTGCATTTTGCCATGGTTGAGTGCACGGAATTCATGCCCTCTTTGTCGTTATGAGCTTCCAACCGATGATAAGGATTATGAACAAGGAAAGCAGAACATTGATGGTAGAAATGTGATCCATGAGAGGCAGCAAATGGATGTAATAGATGATAGTTCCTCTGATGTTTCTGATGGAGATGAGTTGAATGAGGAGAATGGTAGTAGTCAAGATGTTAGCTCAGGTTCTACAGCAATTTCCTCTACAAGAAGAAGTGGTAGAGGAAGATGGCTTTTTCTTGCTGCAGCTCCAATTGTTAGTTTAGTGGGCATTGTTCTTGTATTGTGGTTGGGCAATAACTCTGAAATTGAGGGAAATAGACATCTGGGCAGTCATTACTTATCCGGGCAAAATCAACATGCTTATGCATCTCCAAACCAGAGGGATAGTAGAAGCAGAAGATGGTGGTGCCCATTTTAAGTATTTCTTGAATTGTTTATGAATAATGCCTCCTGATGGCCACTTGGGATGAAATTTTTAACTGACTCATGGCGTGCCATGTCTCCTCACCAATTCAAGAAGACATGTACAGATTTTAGTTTGTAATACCTTATCTGTTTTCTGACACTCTTGTTTCCTTTCTTTCCTTGTTTGTGCTTCAATGACCCAATGTCTGAATATTTCGTGACCTTTCGTTGATGATTCAGTGTGTTGGACTTATATCAGTCATTCAATTGACTGAAATTTCTTAGCTTGGAAAGCACCATTATCGCTACTATTATTATAATCCTATTCATTGCAAATTTTCCCAACTACTGAGTCCACATGTGGCAGGTTTTATCAGCTCCATAACTAATACACACAACTCCCAGTAAATTGAATTTTGCGTGGCTCGTTTAGATTACAATACTGCAGCATTGCTTTTGTTGCGTCCGATTTACACATTTGTTACGTACTTTCTGCCATGGCTGAGGCTAACACCCTCTTTCTTAAAGATTTCTCACGCTTCAGCTACAGATTGAACTTTCGTTTAGAATTTCAATAACAAATACATAATCTACATTTTTTTTCGGAAAACATGATCAAGGAATAATGTTTCTAAGTATACAAAAATTAAGTCGACTTATAGAACCCTTGTGGTCCAGTTTTAAACCTTTTGGTCTGATCATCTAAATAATCAAGCCTAAGTTTAAGTTTAGATTTATTTATTAAATTAAATAAATGACGGTACATGAACAATTAACCAAGTAACTTAGTATAGTAGGAATCATGTCATTGTATACTTTTTTTATCAAGATTAATCTTTAGCATAACATTTGCTCCACATTTAATATATCAAACAAATAGAGAAAATCAATTAAAATATGTTTTAAGAAATTTATTTATTTATTATAATATTTAATAATAATTCAAATTATTGCGTCAATTTTTATAAAAAATGCGATGCAACAACGTCCATGTTTTCACTAGTTGTCATAAATTCTTAATATATTTTAGATGTGTTTTCACAAACATTTTCATTTTCCTATAAATTGAAAGTAGAAGGAAGTTTCCTTTGTCTAATTGAGTAAAATCAAATCCTTAAATGATGCACTGAGTTAATTAACCCATGATAAGTTTAGAAAAGCTTTTTCACAAGTATTTTCAAGAAAACAAATCCGTTTTTCGATAAACTAAAAGTAATTTGTGTATAAATCGATTTATAAAAGTTATTCCTTTTTAGTTTCTGCAACTATACATAAGCTAATTTTATTTACAAAAAGAAAAACTGATTAGATTTTTTTTTCTATTAGTTTTCTCTTAAAAATTACATAGACAAATTTCTTCGAGCAACCTCATGAAGTCATGCTCACGAACAATGACATCATAATTATTGTTCATCGGTGGACCATACTGTGTGTGAACAAGCACAACTACCAGTTAGAGAAGGTAAATACGGCACAGTATCGGTCTGCTAGAGTGTCAATAGTTTCTGAAATTGAAAATTAACTGTGTAATAAAGTATTGAAAAATTGTTCTGCATCAAAGACTGTTGCCATAGCTCTTCTAATCTAGATACCGCTTTATGTGTACAAGTTATCCATGTACAAATGGAAAGAGTTTACTACGACCAGTTATGACAAAAAACAATTCTCTTTTGATGCAACAACAAAGTTTGTCCTTCCTGTGATTTAGCAACCGGAAAACAAATTGAGAGATAATGTTGGGTACGGTGTGCCCTCTGTTCAGGCATATAGCATGTGAAGATAATTATTGATGATTCGTCTCTATCATTATAATAATGCATTGAAAAAAGTGAAAAACATTCTTGTGCAACGCTGAAGAATGGGTTCTCCAGACCATTTTGGAATTGTTAATAGACCAACGGTTTAAAACAAATTATCAAACTTTGAAGTTTTTTCCAGCTCTTATCAGCTATACCTCCCTAATATGCGTACAACAATCAGTAGACAGCAACCATGTTCATTTTGATCATTATATAATATATATGTTAACGTTTCTCCACTAATATAAACATCACACGAACTAAATGAATAGGACTAAAATACAAAATCATGTAATGCCATGAGGGCTCTCTACAGTCTCAGAAAAGTATGTATAGAAATAGAATAATCCATCCTGCCATAGAGATTATAGCAAATATATGAACCCAAAACAGTACAGCTGCTGCATCCCTTCCACATCCTCTTAAATTAGCAACAGCACCTGTGAGCAAGGAAAATATGAGTGTAAAAATCAACAGAAAGAATACTTGTCCGTAAAAAACCAACATAACAGTTTTTTGCTATTTGTTAACTAGTTTATATCAACAATCTTGTTTACAAAGGACAAAATGCGTTGGAGCAGCTAAAAAGCCAAAGCAGTAACTACTTATGAGCTTTCCATTCTGGCAACCCAAGAAGAACCTCTGTTGTGCTAGTTATGTATGTGCTAGTTATCGAACATGTATAAAAGTTTGTACTTTTAACTCCTATAAGATTTTATAGATAAGTCTCTACCATAAAGGGTTAGGGGAGATTTGTGTGGTATACCTGCAAGGACAGATGTTGGCATGGAATGCTGAAGGAGCAAGACAAATCGAAACATCTTATCGTCAGGGGGAAGAAAACCAAACTTGTCAGCCAACATGACAATCCCAATTCCAACAGGAGGCACTAAAAGTAACCGGGCAAAAATAATAGCAGCAGTTGTTCGAAAACCAAGTCTTGAACTTCCAGGTCCTGCAGCCAAGACAAAATGGTTCATTTAGATGCTTCAATCAAAAAGGTCATTTGACTCTTACAAACATGTAAAGCGACAGTTATTAATATAATGAGAACATTAGGACATAAGTTTACCATCAATAAGGTTGCCTCCTAGAGCCAACAGAATGCAAGGAATCATGGCCTCCCTGATCACCAAAGGAACTATTAGAATGTGTTTGCTGTAATAGCATCTTAAGGATTCCTAAATAACTTCTATCTCGGAAATAATAAAGATACTTAGACTTTAGTCCCACAACACATTTTTGAAGTTCATTGGATTTGACTTATTATAATTAAGGTTGAAAAATGTTTACAGTATTTGGTTGAGAGAAAAAAGATGGAGGAAGACAGAATGTCCTCTTCTATAGACATACCCAAGAATCATGCAGCTGTCGGTGAAGAAGAACAGTGGAGCATCAGGTGTAAAGATCAGTTTCTTGAAAAATGGGACTGCCCCAAGTACCATGGCAAGGATCTGCAAAACATATGCAATACTTCAATCAAAATCAAAACTTGTCAGCCAACATGACGCTGGCTTATTTACCACAATACCAGTAAACTAGTTCACAAACATCTACTTTAACAAGTGAAGTGTGAAGTATTTACTCTGCAAATTTGATTATTATGAAAGCAGGCAAAACCTTCAGGAAATCAAGATTTAGTGTAAAGATGTGTTTCTGTAATTAATGTATCAGATTTTGCAGAAAATACATAATAGGTAAGTTACATAACCCTATCAGGACAACAAAGTAATCTACAACCTCCATATACATGTTGACTCAAAACAAAGAGGAGTTGAGGAGTGTCAGATTTCAACTCAAAACCAATTGACATTAAGAAAAGCGGCCCAACCAATATATAAGTTACACCCAAAGATTTGAGTGAGGCAATATGAGACTTTCTAATAAGGAGAATCCAGAATATAAAATGAAAAAAATAAACCAAATATGATAAGGTCAATTAAGAAAAGCTTACTGATGCAATGATAGGGGGTTGAAGAATTTGCTTAAGCTTTAACTTCTCATATAGATACGGCAATAGGTTTTTAATCTGCACCAACAAACAAATGTTAACCTCATACAGGCCAAATAGTGAAATTTTAAAAGTCGAGCCTGAAAGATATAAGAAAGAAATTTTCAAATAAAAAGTGCATGTCCAGAAAAATCCCAGAACATAATAAAGAAAATACCATGAAACAATATAAACACTAATTTTTACACAAAATTAGTCATGAAGACGATATACTGGAGTACATAATGGTACAAATGTCATCATTGCATGGCACAATAGTCAAGTGTCATAACAAAAGTGTAAAGAGAAGGGGGAAATGCAGACTTAGGTTATAGGTAAATATACTTGTGAAAATTATATCATCAGTATCTAAATGGATATCACCTTAAAACACAGAAACTATTCTCCTCTCAGAAAAGAAGAAGAAGAAGAAGTAAAACTCACCTCCCACTTCTTTGATGTATTTTGAGATGTTGTACAGACCCCCTCTTCCCCAGTGAGCAACGGAACTTGTTCAGGTGTTGTATCACCCATAGGGGTGCTCTTTAAGGGAAGACTTTCATTATCAATATCAAATGTGCCTTCTGGAGGAGGTGCCAACATATTAAATACATATGTATATAGGATGATAGCACCAACCTAGGACAAATGAGAACAATACCTCCCAATTAGTACTAGGTTTATATCTAGAACAATATTAAACATAATGAAAAATGACTAAGAAGTAAATCAACTGTAGGTGAATAAGAAGTAAATCAACAAGATATCAACAGTAGTCGGCAAGACTTTGAGAACCTACCCACTGGCCAAATGATATATAGGCAGTTCCATCTTTGGTACACTTTTCTGAGTCACCAAAGGGATTGGATGGGTCTCGACATAAAGCAGCAAGCAGAACAAGTGGAACATTCCCAATATTCCCTGTGTAATAAAATGCAATGTTAGGATTCGAGAAAAAACAAAAGCAGATGGATTCAAAACAACTCCTTCACTAAAGATGAAGGTGTCCATGACCTAGTCCAAGACTCAAGATTTGAAACATGGTCCGCTCAGGATTGGCTTACCAATTCCAATTTGTACAATTGTAAACTTGAAGAAAGGGTACGGAGGACGGATGATGGTGGCAACAATAAAACCAATGAGTGAGCCTGCTGCGGAACCCAGAACAACATTCATAGGAATAAACCACCTGCATATTGTTCAAGATTAATGATTTGAGGTGTGTCTGTGAAAAATAATAGAAAAGGGAAAATAAAAGTTTTGGAATTTCGGCACTAGTTATCAAAGCTTACCAATCAAGCATCTTCTGCAAGGTCACAGCTTGTCCCAATTGGGAGAATATCAAGCAAGGTAGCAACAGTGTAAACACCAGCTGCAAGAACCAAGAAGAGGGTGTGTGAGAATTTGAGGTCACATCACATATTACACACACATACACATACATACCCCATTCAAAAGCTTTCTTCCAGAAGCATGCAGAATGTCAACATACTTGGAAGCCATAAGGAGTCCCAAAGCACACATGGTGAACACTTTAACTATGGGCATCACAGCAATTCTTATTGACCCCAACAGAGATTCTCCTCCTGCACCCTCATTCTGCAGGGCCAACAAAATCCTCTCCACCGCTGCCATAGCTACTTTTCACCAGCAAATTCAATCTGAAGCGGTTCTGGAAAAACAAGAAAAAAGCCCTGGATTGAAAAATATAACATTTACAAATGCAATATACCAACAAAATTCAATAACAAAAAAAACACAAAAAAAGAAACTTTCAAAATCTATAAGTTTACCACATGCAATTCGTGAAGAAGTGTCGAAGATCTTGGTCATGGGCTGACCCCGGTTCAAACAAAAAATTTTATGGTATGGGGTTCAGTGGTGTATATGTCCAGCTACAACACGTGAATATGAATATGATTCTTTCACTTTCAGTTTTTGTTCTCTCTCTCTCTCGCCCACATATGAACACACTCAAAATCAAATCTCAAGTGAAATCAATTTTTTTAAGAAACAGAAGACAATAAATAAAATAAAATTTGCTGTTGTCTCGGATTCGTTTTAGAATATAGTTTCATATTTTTTTAAAAGTAATAAAATAGATTCCATATTAAAAAATTGAAAAGTAAATTAAATTGGAGAAAAGAAAAAACATCCATGTTATATGTTCGCCGGTTGTATTCAACGACGTGTGATCCCTATTAATATTAAAATTAAAAAAAAAACTTATTCACAAATTTAATAAAATATTAGATGAATCAAATAAAAATAATTAAGAAAATTTTTTAAATGAATAAAAAGAAAAAATGGAAATACACTATATAAAATATAATTTTGAATATGAAAATTTACAAAAATTAAAAACAAAGAAAAAAAATTAATCTTTTTAATTTTGGAGAAATATTTTTTAAGAATCTGCAAAAGATAATTTATTTTCTTTATATTTTAGTGTTAAAATATAACATTTTTATGGTCTAAGAAAGAGGAATAAATATAATGTGGTTCTACACGCAATGTAGTTGAATTTTGATGGGATTGATTTCGAGTTTAGGAGAATCTGAAAAGCAGGGAAGTCCACATGTCGCTCTACGTTAACGTCAATTTTACAACAAGAGAATTCAAAAGATATATAATTGTACATTATTAATTTTGAAATAATCATTGACTTTATAAATGTGTATAGAAATTATAGATATTTTTTTTAGCATGGTATAATGTTGAAATTTATAATTTAGATGATATTAATTTCAATTGGAAAACTCTTTTTATTGATATTAATTGAAAATCAACAAAAGAAATCCTATCACATAAAAAAAATTATTTTGATTCATACGAACTGAAATAATAATGGCTTATTGATTAAAAGTAACTTTAACCGATACAAAACTCTTATTAATGTTAACTAAAAAATTCTTATAAAATTTTAATCCACATATAATCTTAACTAACATAAACTAAACAATATTATTAAATAGTACTTTTAATAGTTAAATATGTTTAATACTACAACTATATTGTGTTGATTGACAATAGAAATACTTTATCCGTATGAAAGAAAAAAGTTAATTAGTTTAAATTTTTTATTCCTTATAATAAATCAAAATTCTGTATCTTTAAAAGAAACTACTCAGAAATTTATAACTACGTAAGTTTTCTATATCATTAAAAGAAACTACTCATAAATTCTTTTAACTTACTTCTAACGGATCCATATTATGATATTAGAAAGAAAATTAATACTAATGTGTTAGTATCTCTTAATGCATATGATAAGTATATATATAATCCAATAATATCTTAAATATAATATTAAAGATAACTAAGTTGTTGGTCGTATCTCTATCTTTCAAGTTATATTATATTATGATACGAAATTAGTTTTTAAGTAATTGTTATTTTATTTTAAAAATATTAAACTTCAGCTAAAAAGTAAAAGGTGAAAAAGATTGACAGAGAGAATTAGATGTTTTAAAACATATCTCAACATATATAATATAACTACTTACCATGTTAAAATATTGTCCAAAAATTACATCATATATTGATATAAATGTTATATTACTATAAATGACAACCAATTGAAACCTGACAACCAAATTATATTATATAAATGTTATATTAATATTTTTATTAAAATTTACGTTTTAATTAAATACTTTTAGAATTTCTTTTAAACTAACTCTAATATTTGTATAAAAATTATTAAATGTTTTATTATTAGTCTTTTTAAAAATTTATATACAATTGTTTGAAATATACATTCAAATAAAAAAAATATTAAATATCTTGTAATAAAATATCAATACAAATAAATTTAAAATTAAAAAAAAACAAAGTTCAATGCAAATTATAAATTTAATATTGTTAAAAAAAATAATAAAAATTAATAAAAATATTAGTATAACATTAATAAAAAAATAAATTTTAGAAGAAGAACAAATTTTTTTCTTTTTGAAAATATTAAGACAAAATTAAATCAAAATAACAAATACAAAGATTAAATTCAGATTAAGACAATGATATTAACACGAAAAATTATCATTGTGATATCATACCATTGGCATGCCGTATGACACTAAGTTAACATATGACACTTTTTAATTAAAATAAATAATTAAAAATAAAAAAACTACAAACGCGAGATACATCTTTAACTAAAAGTAAATAATAATGAAATGACCAAATTATATTAGATTTTAAAAAATAAAAACATAATTGGAAAAAAAACATCAATTTAGAACTTTCATTTCAAAATGAAAACCAAATAAATAATTAAACTCTCATTTTCTTGTCAATTTTTTCTACATTTTTGTTTTCTTTGAACAAACATAACTCAAGGGACTGAAAAAAGAACTTGAAAAATGGAGAAATAAAAAGTGTAGTTTACGACTTTTAAGACCAACCTTTGTCGTTGATTAATATTAATTAACTTGAACTGGAAAAAAAAATTAACCAAAAAATAGACTTTCATTAATGATGGACTTTAAGCTATTCACTTAATTGAAGTTAAAGATTCGGGATCTGTGTATTAAAAAACAATTCTAACTAGATAATTAATTCTAATAAAATATAATTATGGATTATATTTTAAAACTAATCTAAATATAATAAAATAGATTAAATTTATAATTTAAATTCATTTTAATAAAATTAAATTGATTTATATTTTTTAAAATTCAATTTAAATTAGATTAAATTAACTTTGTTAATTTGATTAAATTTGATTTGAATCAATCTGAACACAAATCCAACTTGACTTGACCTGACTTGTTCGGTCTCTCTTGATCTCATATGAATTTGACATGAACCCAAGTAGACTAAGTTCGACCTAGGTTTGGTTGATTTGCCTCAACTTAGGTTGATTAACACATTTTGACTTGAGATTGAAACGATTTGACTAGACCTAGGTTTGAACTTGGTCAATTCTAAGTTAGGACTAACTTGACTCAATTTTAAGTAAAGTTAGCTTGACTTCACTTGGATTATGACCGAGTTAACTTAATTAGGATTCAATAGACTTTTCTTAACCTAACACTACTAGAAAATCATTTATTACCGAAGGATAATTACCGAAGGCCGCTTGTCCCTCGGTAAAAATGATAATACCGAAGGATTTTTCGACGGTCATTGAAGTTGGTCATTACCGAAGGCTTTCGGCCCTCGGTATTACACAGAGGATTTACCGAAGGCTTTCGGCCGTCGGTATATGCATAGACTTAATGAAATCTGAATTTGGGATTTCCCTCTTCCATTTTCCCAAATACTTTCTGAAAAGCTTGTCCCAATCTTTCACTCCCGTCCCCGCTTTCCACTCAACCGTGCCCTAAGCTCTACCTCCCTCTGTCATTGACCATCCGAAACCATCATTGGCATTGATTCTCAACCTGTGGAGCTGCTATTTGTTTACGACGGTGGTTTGGCGGCGTGAGGAGGTGTTGTCGCGGGGTGGGCAGAGCTTGTACCAAGGGAGGCTAATCCAGGGGTTGTGTGACGAAGTACCTTTCGTTGCGTGAGAAGGGTTGCGCGACAGAGGGTATCAGAGGGTTGTCGCTACCGTAGAGGTGAGTTACTGGTTCAAATTATTGCTTGAAATTATTATGTACCTTTTGGTGGCTGCCCTGTTTGTGATGCATGTGTGAGTTAACCTGAATATGTGTGTATTGCCTGAAATTCGCATTGGAGATTTTGTTTAACAGTAAATATCATTGGATAATTATTCCAATTGTAGTGGTGCGCAGTGTAGGGAAAAATACCTACCCCTACTCCCGGTAGTTCATCATCTGTGGGGCCTCCTCCTACCCCTAGTATATAGACTCCTACACCAGCAGTAGACCCTACTCCTCCTCCTCGTGCAGTACACCCTTCTACTACCACTGCAGTAGACCCTTCTCCTCCTCCTGCAGCACACCCTTCTACAACCCCTGCAGCAGAATCTCTTCCTCCTCCTCTTATTGCCACCCCCACTCCTCCCCCTATTGTTATTACCCCCACTCCTCTCCCTGACCCTACTTCTATACCTTCCTCATCTTCTGTACCTCCTTCTGACACTGGCACACCACTTGCTGATCCAGATTCAAGTGGTGATGCTGAATATCTTGACCCGCCCCTCGGTGATCGACCATGGATTGAGCCCTATGGTAAAGGGTAAGTTTATAATCTGTTGATATTGATTGATGTTTAAACCATATTGTAATTGAAATGACTTTGGTTATGCAGGTTTATTCCATCTAGGGTTGCTTCCCAGGCCATCACACGTTCAATTAAGCAGCAGTTTTTAAGTCCATGGCCTACTTGGGGAGCAATACCTCACGACGACAGAAAGCCATTCTGGGAGCGTTTTCAGGTGACCAATCCACTAAACTAATTGTCCCTCTTATTTTAGTATGTTCTGTAATCAATGTTTGTTCTGTTTAATGTTACAGATGAAGGTGCAGTGGAAACCTGAACATGAAACTCAGATACACAGAAATTTCCACATGAAAGCATCTCATCGGCTGTCAGAGATGTTTAGGGATGCCCGGAATGCAGGACAGCGCCCTAACTGGCTGGGTGAGCACATTTGGAACTCTTTACTGGCCCATTGGAATACAGTAGAGTTTCGCAATAAGTGTGCCAAAGCCCAGCGGAACAGAGCGTCTGAAAGGGGTGGCACCCTGCATACTGGTGGGTCGATCACCATTCATGAGCATGCCATTCGTATGGTATAATCTCATTACATAACTTTTTCTTTCTTCAATAAGTTATGTATATTGTATTTTATATGTACGCTTGTAATTCTTAATTATGTTACAGGCACAGGCTCTAGGACGGGCGGTCCATGTTGATGAGGTCTTTGCACAGACTCATGTTCGGAAGGGAACTAATCAATTTGTTGATGAAAGATCTCGGAAGACTCATGTAAGCAAATAACACTAATACTAATTGTTCATTTATGTTATACTATCGTTCCCTGACATTGCTTTTAATGTTTCAACAGGAAGACTTTTCTACGAGACTTTCACAGGTTAGATCTGAACATGAGTCAGCTCCTACACCGGATGATGCCAGTAATGCAGATGATGACATCCGTAGGACGCAGTGCTGGATCGACACCGTTGGTGGGAAGAAAAAGGGACGAGTGTATGGTGCGGGACAGCTTGCTGCAAACTATACAGCATCGAAAGGAGGTACACTGAAGCATCAACCTTCTTCTTCCACCTCTTCTGCTGAGGAGGCCATCCAGCGCTTGACACAGCTACTGGACCAACGTGACCAGGAAAACCGTGCATTGAGAGAAGAATACAGTGACTTGAGAGATGAGTTCTCAAGCTTCAAGGCCCTGGTCATGAGAGCGCTGCCTCAAACTTCAGACACTCCTTCCATTGTCCCTCCGACCCAGCCACGACCCTCCCCGTCACCCGCCGTCCCTCATCAGCCCACACCAGTCCAGCCCACACCAGTCCAGCCCACACCAGTCCAGCCCACACCAGTCCAGCCATCTACAGATGACCAGGAGGATGAACATCTTTCTGAAGACTATGTAGATTTTTAGTTTCATTTTGTTATTGATCATAGTACATTTAAATGTTATTATGATATTGTTAGAATATAATTGATGTTAGTACATTATGATAATACAGTTATAGTACTTTATGTTTTTCCATCAATGAATATAAAATTTTGGGATGGACAATATATATATGCAGGTCTGTTTGTTTGTAAATTGTAACTGTTATACAGGTCTGTGTGTTGTGAATATGATATGCAGGTATGTGTGGTAGAACAGCAAAACAATTAAAACAATTATGCAGGTCTGGTTGTAATTGAAATTTGTTATACAGGTCTGGGTTGCACAACAAAAACCATTTTGCTGAAACCTGCCCTGCATATTACCGAAGGCTTTTGCCCTTCGGTAAATGCCCTCGTATGCCCATTACCGAAGGCTTTCGTCCTTCGGTAAATACCATCGTATGCTCATTACCGAGGGCTTTCGCCCTTCGGTAATTACCGAAGGCTTTTGCCCTTCGGTAATTACCGAGGGCTTTTGCCCTTCGGTAATTACCGAAGGCTTCTGGCCCTCGGTAATTACCGAAGGGCGAAAGCCCTCGGTAATGGTTAGCGACAAGGGATTTACCGAAGGATTTTTGGCCGTCGATAGGCCTTCGGTAAACACCCATTATCGACGGCTTTTGGCATTTTCCGAGGGCTTCTGGCCTTCGGTAATGCCCTACTTTTTTGTAGTGTAACATTAAGTGAACTTGCCTCGATTTTAGCTTGGGAGAATTCAGTTCCTTCTAAGCCAAGGTCGACTTGGTTTAATTTTGTTTTAGATGACTCGACTTGATCTAAGTTTTGATCAACTCAACTTAACCTGAATTTGGGTTACTCAAATCGGATTAGGATTTGACCAACTCCACTCAACATAGGCATGGACTAACTCAACTTTGACTTGAACTGACTCGACTCAAATTGTGCCAAGATAAACTCAACTCGACCTTGACTCGAGCCAACTCGACTTGACCTTTGCTTGAGCCAACTTGACTCAACTTTGGCCTAAGCCGACCGAACTTGATTTGGGTTTCACTTACTCAATTCAAATTGGGCTTGGGTAAGCTCGATCGGAATTGGGTCCAAGCCTATTTGTTCAAACTTTTGAGCCACATTGGATTGTATCGAGACAGACTCAAGTTGACTTTATTAGATTTGGGTCCAGGTCATCTCAATTCAACATAAGCCCCGAATCGACCAACTTGACCTAGGTTTGATTGACTTAGCTTGACATGAGCCCAAACTAACTTAACTTGACATTGGCTAAACCTAACCCAACTTGATCTGGAATTGAATTGACTAACTCGACTTTACGCTAAACTAGCTTGGCTTAACTAGTGGTTAGACTAACCCAACTCAACCTTTGACCTAGGTCATCTCAACACGAGTTTTACCAAAATCGACTTGCTCAACCTTATACCAAAGTTGAATTGACTCACCCTTTATCCATACCAACTCAACATAGAAATAGCTTAATTTTAAATTTTCAAAATCTAAAAATTATCTAATCTTTACTAATCCAAATCTAGTAAAATGAATTAGATTTATAATCCAAAAATATGGAATTGGATTTGAATAACTCCTTTTAAATAGTATTAGAGTAATATATATTTAGATAATTATAAATTGGATTTCACAATTTGAATTTTTTATCCAACCTTAATCCTAGTTTTACATTCATCAAGAGGTTGGTGAATTACTCTTGAACATTATTAGTTATATATCAAAGTTTATATAACATCCAAAATACCAAAGCCCATCTACCATACACTAGTAAGAAAAAGGCTTTCTAACGCGACTAATAGGTCTCGGTTTGGACAAACCCGAAGCAAATATAAATGCGGTGGCAGAATTTCAATTTGAGCGAACTTATAGGCCTCGATTCAATAGGAACCGAGGCATAATAAACATATTAATTCGGTTAAAAACTGCCCGAAGCATATAATCTACGTATAGGGACCGGTTGGAGGAAGAATCGAGGCAGTAAAAGTAAATTACTTTGGTTAAAGAAACAACTGAGTCAATTTACCCTACCTACCTCCTATTCTTTCTGCTTCTCTTTTCTGTGCTTCTCTTCTCTCTACTGTCATCCACGAAATTCTACTCTCCCGACTGCCATCCAACTACTGCTCGCGCCTCCCCGCTACTGCTCCCTTACTGTCGCGGCCTCCCCGTTGCTGCCCCGTCGTCGCGTGGTCAACCACTGCCTCGTCGTCAAGCTCTCATTCGTCTACCCGCTCTTCTCTCTGCTTCTCTTCTCTGTGCTTCTCTTCTCTATGCTGCCATCCAAGAAATTCTTCTCTTCCGCTGCTATCCAACCACTGCTCGCGCCTCCCCGCTGCTGCTCCCTTACCGTCGCGGCCTCCCCGTTGCTACCTCGCCGTCGTGTGGTCAATCACTGCCTCGTCGTCGATCTCCCTGTCGTCACCAGCTTCGTCCAGATCCGCTCCAGATCCACTCCAGATCCGCTCCAGATCCACTCCAGATCCTCTCCAAAATTCGCTCCAGATGCGCTCCAGATCTGCTCCACAACGTCACCGCTGCTGCCTCCCCACTGCTGCCTTGCCGTCGCGTGGTGAAGACAGTGTTGCCGTCGCATTGCTGCCATCGTCGCGTGGTCTTCCTGGGTTCTTACTGCATCGCCGCGTTGTCTCTGATGGACGAAGATGATGATGGACGAAGGTGGTCTACGGTGGTATTTTGGGTGGTCCGATGTGAGAAAGACGGTGGTGTTTGGCGGCGTATGGTGTTTGGCGACGTGTGGTGTTTGACAGCGTGAGAAAGATGACGGCGTCCTGATGGGGAAACCAGGAAGAGGATACTGCCTCGGTTCCCTTTGAACCGAGTTCTAATCGTATATTGTTTTGCCTCGGTTCACAGCCAAGACATAAAAGTGCAGATCTTTTACTTCGTCTGGATATGCTTCAGGTCAATAACCGGTGCCTATAGACTAAAATAACCGGTGTCATAACCTCTGATTGCACTAGTGATACTATTAACTTAACTTATAAATAATAATTCTTTAAATTTATAATATCACCTTAAATTAAAAAAAAAATCAAAGATATATACAAAATATTAAATTCTAATAGAAATTGTCAACATATATGTATACAAAAAACTTAAATTTAAAATAGCTTAAATTATAAATAACAATATTGATGAATACGTACATGTACATTAATAAAGTATGAATATGGAACGTGATATTAAAGTAGAGAAGAAAAAGTGAGTTTGGCGACGACGACAAACAAACAACCTAGAATTGCAAGAAAAAGTGGTAGCAACCATGGATGGCAGACACGGGAAACAATATCTGAAGCAACAACAGCGACGAGAGCCGTGACAGCGAGAAGAAGAGAACCTAACAAACCATGTCGCTAAAAGTTCGCAAATTCTATTTCAATCAAATGATTACCTGTTCGTATACTTTCTTCAACTATAGATACGAGTAAATTTGACAACAAAGTGTTTATTGCTGTTGTTTTTTAAGAGTTTTAGAAGGAAAAGAGAATGAATTTAAAAATAATTTTTTTTAACTGTGATAAATTAAAATGTTTTAATAAAAATAAATATTAAATATTTATTTTTGTAATTAAAAAAATAGAGAAAAAGTGAAATTTTGCTGTGTTTAACTATCTACTAGGGCAAATATCTGTTTAGACATCCATACACAATAAAAAAAACAGGAAATATTTTTGTAATTGTAGAAAGGTTGTAGGAAATTTATGTAAAAATACCTAATAATAACTATAAATCTTCTCTCCTTTCCACACCAGAGATCCCTTAACCTTTTTCCTTTTATCCCACAAATTATTATTTTCAAATACGCTTTAATTCATTAAAACGAACATGCGTGATTCTCGTCATTACATCTGCATAAATATAAAACATGTTAGAAGTAAACAATGGCTTAATCTTCAAAGAGATTTCGTTATAGAAAAATAATATAAATCAAATATAAGTTCAATGGATTGACATTATTTTTATCTAAATTTGACTTATAAACTTTTTTAAAAAAACTTAACAAATAGAAATAAACTAAAAATATTTATAGTCAAAATATTTATTATTAAAAGTGGTTATTTTTTTTTTAAAATATACAATGTCATGTTTCAAAATTAAAATAATGTAAACACGGTTTCTCTAAGAACACATTGTCTTGAATTTTTTTTAACATAGTTTCTCTCTTTTTTTTAAAATATAGAATTTAGAGTGTCATACTGAAACTGTTTCCAAACAGTAGTAAATTAATACCACAAGTTTTGGTAAAATGATATGGATAAGATTCCACTTTTGAATGAGACATATGAAGTAGAGAGTACCTTCACGGGAGATATCTTCATACAAAACAAAACGTACAAACCGAACATATTGGACACATGTGATAAAATTTCTGCAAGATATTAAATTAAAAAAATATACAATATAGTTTAAACGCAATTAAAAAAATTATAAAAAAAATACTTTGTGTTACTATGGACTCATAGTCGACCGAACGGTAAAAATGCAGAAGAGTCGTCCGACCGATGATACCTCTGAGGTCAATGAACCAATCGGTAAAATCAGCCCGACCGATGATACCTCTCAGGTCAGTGAACCGATCGATTAAATCAGCCGTTAAGGTAAAGATAATTAATAATAATAATTGTTGGAGAGTTAATGAAAATAATTGTCATTTATTGACAATTAATATTGTCATTCATTGGTGGTTAGTGAGTCAGACCTGGTAAGCTCATTATAGTTTATAAATATTTGTCTGGCAAAGAGTAGAGGTAACTTTGACTTAAACTGAACTTAAACTGAACTTAGAGCTCTTATAACTAATCTTGATTACAAGATTAATACGCGAGGTCACTGACTTGAGCGTCGGAGTGTATTTTGCAGGCACCCTCTCCCGCGGCTTGGACAAGGAAAAGAGAGAAGACAGCACAATTGGCCATCGGAGCAGACAACGTTGAATGTTTTGGATTAGGATTCTAAATCCTGCAGAAACACTTTGATATAAAATTTTTTTACTCCTTTTTACTTTTTTAAAAAATTATAAAAATTTAATTTTTTAAAACTATTTTGCTCTTATATGTTAAATAAATATAAAAATGTGTTACTATCTTTACTTAAAACAAATTATCTTCTTATTGTGTATTTTAAACGTATAAAAGAATTTTATCATATAAACCATTACAAAATATACTGTCTTTTAAAATAATTAAAATAGAAAACAAATGTATTAGGGAATCATATACCTCACCTTTGATTATCTTACTTATACGTTAAAGCTAACATGAAGAGAGGTGGAAAGTATATAATAAATTCAATTATTTGGCCATAAATAGTTAAGTTATGTAATTTCATAAGGTTGTACTTCTAGTTTTTATTCGTTAAAATATTTGTTTAAATGTGGATGGAAATTTATATTAAAACTTAAAACTAAGTTTCTTGTCAGGTATGATATAACATTATTCAATAAATAAATGTAGGCGGAGAAAAATATGTAAAACATTTAAATAAAATACAGAAGTTAAACAATGATTTCTAAATACTCATTTTATTAATTAATTAATTATTTATTTTGTAAGTAGTGAGTTCTATATACTTATTTTATTGACTTTTGTTTTCATTTTGTAAATAATGAGTTTTGTGAAAATAAATTCTAATAGAGAAATAGAATGTGTGTAATGACATATTGTGTATAGGTATGAAAAATAAATTGATAAAAATAATAAAACTTTAAATGACAAAAATTGGAAAATATTTTAAAAAATTTTTTATTATAAAAAATGCAAGTAATCATCTTAACTTAAGAAATCAACGTTAGTTTTACTAATAATATTTTTTATGAATTAATTGAAACTATCTATATAACATATAATATAAATATTTCAAAAACATTGGACTTTATAGTATTTGATTAATATATATTTAATGATTTCTATATTTTTAAGTTGAAAATAAATTAATAGCAGTTTGTTATATATGTCTGTGTTTTTTTAGACATGATGTTTGTTATCATGGTGATGTTTGTTTACAGGAGGAATTTGGGAAATTATTTTACAAACATTCTTTATTTTTATTTTTATGTAGTTTTATTATACATTATTTTGAGATTTGACATGTGAGGACGGTGTAAATAAATGATATAAAGGTTCTAACATTCGTAGCTTTCATGTACAAACTAGTATAGGTATGATTTATTTTAGTCAAATATTTTGTAAAATTTTGGTCATCTACTTTAATATTGTTACGATAAATTTATTTTTAACAATTGAAATATTATATAATTAAACGAGACTATAATAAGAGTTATAAAGGCTAAAATTATATAAGGATTGAGATACATAGATAATTTTGATGATTAAATTAACATATTTTAAAATAGCATAATATCGTAAATAAAAAAAGAAACATATTTACATTTATAGTAGATTTCTTTCACGGTAACAAATACAAAAGTTTAACTGAAATAATTTTACTGTCGGTTACTCTTCTCAGCTACTTCAGTTCATATATGATATACTTATTTAATTGAAACAATATTGCTTAAATTAATTTTATTATGGAAATTGAAATAAAGAAAAACAATAGAAAGAGGGAGTTTGAATAATATTTTAAAACTTTTTTAAAATTAATGTTTAACTATTACTATAGATGTTAGAAGATCTATAAGTTGGAAACATGTATATTTAATATAGTGTTTAAAAAAACATTTTAAAGAAAGAAATTAATAGCACAAGTATTTCTGTACCGGTTTGTTTCAAGTTCATTTTAATGTGATATATGTACAAAAAGATTATTAATCACTCTGAGTTTACAACAAGTATTTCAACCATTCTGGTTACAACATTAGACAACTTAACTAGACGAGTTTAACCACTCTTGGTATGCAAACTAGACAAACTATCTAGTAGGTTTAACTCTATTAAGTTAAATAATACAAGTGTTTGAGTTCACTTTTGAATCAACCACAATCAAAGTGTTTTTTAATACAAGTACAAAATCAAATGACTCTCCAAGAGATCATATATTCAATACAATCAACTTCTGAAACCTTGTAAAGTTTTTTCTTTTTGAATGAAAGGCTTTAGATTATATGAACTTAAAGGAATAGCAACAACGTAAGAATTCATAGTATTGTTCTCTTGATTCTTGTTTTCTCTAGCGAGTCCTCTTTCTATAGTCTTTTTTAAGAGATAATTGTTATACATAGAGTTGACTTCCATGTAGACTTCATAGCCTTTTTAGGTAGGTAGTTAGACTCAAGTGTATGTTGTAGAGTGATAATGTTTTAATAAAGCTTTCTTCAAAAGTAACATGTATGGTTCTTCAAAGCTTAAAATATTGAGAAAACATTCCAAGAATGTCTTCTTATCTCTTAACGTATTTATTCATCTTGTGCAAGGATTTGGAAAAAGGTCTTTTTTACTTTCATAATGATAAAGAGAACAAAACATACAAGCAAAGAAACATTTTTATGTAGATTCAATAAGTGTTTCCAACATTGGTGTTTAAAACATATTGGCACGTCACTTTATCTGGTCAAAACATCGTTTAGTTAGCGAAACTTGTATTTTTATGCTTTATCTTTTTACTAGATGATATGGTGATTAGACACGCTCTATAACGTTTGTATATGTTAGACACTCTTGTAATATAAGGTATTCTCATATTATTTGATAACGTTTGATGCTTTTAACTGATATCTATATAATTTATTTCTTTAAACACTTTTCTATTCAAACACTATTTAAATATAAAATCTTAAATTTTAGTGTTTAGTTAAACGTTTGCTAAACATTTTCACATTTCTATTAATCGAAATATGTGTCTATTAGTCAAAATATGTATTAGAAAACATTATTTTCATAAATCGATATATATATATATATATATATATATATATATATATATATATATATATATATATATATATATATATATATATATATATATATATATATATATATATATTCAATACATATTTTTGTTTAGTATTATTCTTAACAAATACAACTTTATTTAGCATTATTCTTAATAAATACAACTTTAGACACTTTACTCAATAAATAATATTTCACTATTATAAATTAAACATAAGTTGATAGACAATTAACTTTTCGATCTTCTCTTACCAAAAACAAATTGACACAACATTATTTATTCAAGCATAGTTGGTTAAATATATATATATGAAACATAGAATTTGGTAAAATGAATTTAGTAATAAAACAAAAATCAAATTCAAAAATTATAAAATTAAATTAAAGACTTCCTATGATACCATTAACATTAAAGTAATTTTTTTGCTTATAAAAAGTTTAAAATTGTCCCATTGTTAAAACGTTCAATTTTGTCCTTTTTGCTTAAGGGTTAAAAACACTAACGAAAAAGTTGCTTCTGGACAAAAGAGTTGTCCAATTTATCATTACGTGACACTCTAAGGTCAATTGAGGTGTCAATTTTAAAAATAAAACTTAATGACGTGGAATAGTTACAACATAGGGTTTAATGAAATTACTTTTAGGTTAAAATCAATTTGTGATTTAGGACAATTTGAGGTGGAAGAATATGTCGAAATTGGAGTTGAAATTGGGTTCGCAATTCTTCGTCTTACCTACTCATTTTGATAGTTTCAATTCTTTGTGTTTTGTAAGACCCATGAAAAATATTTACCTTAATAGTAACAATTTTATTACTAGTAGTAATAAATTTCTTTGTGAATGGAAAATATAATTAATAAGTTTATGTAAAACTAAAATGTGGAAAGCTAAATAAGAAATTTTGGTAGCTTAAATGGTAGAAAATTGTGGTGATTTCAAGAACATGGGTTCAAATTCTTTTCTACCTTTTTGTTTTTTTTAAAAATTAAAATAGTGATAGTGGATAAGCACTCCACGTTTGAAGTCATTATTGAGGGATCAGATATGTCAAGTGGTGATTAAAATATTAATATAAAATAATATTAAAATAATAAATAATATTAAAAAATTGTTAAATAGTAAAATTTTTGGACTATAAATAGTCATGAGAGAGGAGATTATTCTGCACAAAGAGAGGAAGAATCAAGTGAGAAATCTTGAGAAATAGAGAAGAAAGAGTTATGAAGAAATTTTTAGTTGCAAGAAGAGTAGAAGTTCTGGAGGGTTTTCGGGGAAACAAATTCTGAGTAAGAGATTAAGTTTGGAATAGAGGTAAGGGAGCTAACCTTTCTAAGCTTTTATATTATGATTTAGTCTTGTTTTATTATTATTCATGTCTTAAAATTCTGTGTGAATATTGTTAATGAAAAACATTTGTGTTTGTTGTATTGAATTTCTAGTTTAATATTATATGTTGTTGTTTTGAATCTGTAAATAAGAAATTTGTTAAAAACTAGTTGATGAACACTTTGGCTAAGGAAAGACTTGGTACTTAAGTTGTCCATGGTGACACACCTCTCTTTCCTAGAAGTATACTCGATAGGTTTTTAACTTAAATCCTATTGAACAGATTAAGTACTCTTAAACTATTATGCAATATACTTAATTGATATAAAATATGTGATGGATTCATCTTTCTAGAAGGATAAGATGTCTAACTGGCTATGCCAGATTCAACTCCTTAGTTCCCCAGAATGTTTATATTAAGGTTATAATTGTGATGGTAGGATAGAGGAATCTTAAAAACCGGAATTGGTACATCCCTGATCATAGAGCAGTCTTGGTCAAATCTAGTAAGTTGTGACTAGTCATATGTACTGGCGTTTATGATGAGTTTGATTCGTCAAACATTTGATTCTTCTCGGGTGACCATTTATAGTGATATTTTAGTATTGTTAATTTATTTTGTGATATATTCATTTTGTATGATTTCTGTGATGATTGTATTTTATTATATTGGATTTGAATTTATGCATCGGAACATGATATGAGTATTATGGGGAGATTTTGTAATGATATGAGTAATGGTATAATATGAGTTGAGGAATATGAGCATGGTATGAGTCTCGTGGAGAGATTCTGTAATGATATGGTTTAGTGTATATGTTGATGTCGAGGGTCCTGTTGTTGGAGATTATCTCGATACTCTAATAATCATCCAGTCTCAAGTAGAGAAGGATTAATTATGTGGTGAGAGGGGTAGGAGGTCCTGGTCTATGTGCCAATTTTGGACATAGTGTTGAGGACTAACCTTGTGGATGGTATGGAGTATTTTGGAAGTGTATTTGTAAGAAGAAGTAGAAGTCATCACAAGTGCATAACCTCCCGTGACCGCTCATCAACGTATCATCCGAATGAGTGTCTATTGGATATTGTGGAATGAGTGTCTATTGAGTATTGTGGGATGAGTGTCTATTGGGTATTGTGGGAAGTTGGTTTGACTCTGTAATTTATACAATATTGATCAAAATCAGAGCTTCACAATTTCACTCTAAGCCAAGGAGAGACGTTTACAATTTTAATGTGGGAGAATTACAAAAGGTTTGTTTCAAAGCTTCAAGTTCTTCCCCAATTTTCCCTAATCTGTATAACGTAATAACATAATAGAAGAACAATTAAATTTCTTTAAATCAATTAAGAAAAGAAGAGAATAAGGTTTAGATGGACAAAATTGGGTGACTAACATCTGCTTTCTATGATTCACGATTTTGATTTCTTTTGATGTTGGGGTTTTTGCAATTTTAGGGTTCCTAAATTTGCACTGGTGCGGAGATATTTCAATGGCTGATGTAAGGATTAAATGAGGGTTTGCAGTAAGCTTCATAGTTGAACAAGGATGCTCACAATGGCTTAGGGAATCAGTGGTGGAATGAAGGAGAAGTTGTGATGGAGGCTGCGGTATGACTCGATATTCACTGTGGTTGGTTAATGGTGATAAGGGCTACGCATAATGAGGACAATTATGTAGTTAGTATTTTTAAAACTATAAGTACAAATGACCAAATTGAACTACTGAAACAATTTTAATTTTTTTTATAAAAGGTAGGACTTTGAACAAATATTACACATAACGGGACAAAAATAGGAGTGTTACTCCCTCCACCTCCCCAATTTTTTCTAAATTTAAATTTTACCCTTTTTACTTTTACCTTTACCTATTTTACTTTTTATTTTTTAAAACTCTAATATCCTTTCACTTTCATTGTTTCTCTCAAAGGCAAACCCCTACCCCGCTTTCACTTTCTCTCTTTATTTTCAATTTTCACATCTGTTAACACCATTCTCCATTTCCGCCTTTTCTTCATTCTTTATTCTCGAAAGCTTAGTTACGTTATATTATATATGGTTTGATCACTTTTGTCATATTTTTTAAAAAGTAATGGAAAGAAGTTGATAGTTTGAATAACAAATTTCAATTGGTAGTTCATCAACATATGTGAATGTGAGGATTACTCAATGTGGTGTAGATTCAATAAACTAGTTCTGATATTCAAAGTCATAGGATGTGATATATGGTGGTGACGTAGGGAAGGTGAAGGGGACTCGTGACACTATTAACGAAGAAGATTGTAGGGATTAATTAGATTATGTGTTAACAGATGTGAAAATTGAAAAAAATAAGTGAAAGTGGGGTGAGGGCTTGCCTCTGATAGAAAGAATGAAAGTGAAAAGGGATTAAGATTTAAAAAATAAAAAATAAAATAGGTAAAGATAAAAGTAAAAATAGTAAGATTGAAATTTAGAAAAAATTGAAGAGGTGAAGGGAGAAGATAAAGTGGTAGAGGGAATAACACTCAAAAAAATAGATATTAAGCCTAGTTAAAATTTAGTAAAATTAATATGTTTGTGATTCTGGATGAATTTAATTGGTGAAAGTATGCTTCTTAAAATAAATACTCAGAGTAAAAAATCTATAAAAGAATTCTCTCAATATTTCTTAAAGTATACATATATATTAAATGTGAATTACAAAAATATAAGCAAAATATTTATTAATATTATTGGTAGACATATAATAATGATCTCGATATTATTAGATCTAGGAGGTGTTTAATTAATTGGTTTTGAAGTAAAAATGTTTTTGTTAGAAAATTTTGAGAAAAGAAGAATAGTAAATTATTGGAATAGTCTTGGATGTTGACCCGTCACTGTCGGAGACCCATCTACTTCGTCTTGAAGGGCGGTTGCAGCAGCTTCGTTGTCTTCATTCTGCACCGCATCTTCATGGAACAAGAAAACAAAAACAAACAAAATTGTGTACGGATGATGTTTTTGAACATGACTAGTACAGTTACTAAGACACGTACTTTAATTTCTTAAGAATTCATTTATCAGTTTAGATCTTAAATGGAATATAACTAAAAAAAATAGTAATATATAATAAAAAAAACTTAAAGATCTATAGTCGTCTTAATATTTTTCACACTAAATTTGGATCTAATTTACCATGAAAATAAAAAAAGAAACGGTGAAAGATGAGCTACTTTTCACGTTTGGATCTGAAAGTTTGAGTGATAAGGTAACAAGAGGCAGGGTTACAACGTAAGAGTTGGGTTGGTATTTTAATCTGTCAGTCTTCTTTGACCTGTTTTACTTAATTTGTTAAACTGGTGGGTTAAAGGTCGGGTGTAACGGTTTTTTTTAATTAAAAATTAAAATAAAAATAATTTATAAAACTAACTTTTTTATGAATAATTTAAGTTTTAATCATCAAATTCAATAATTAACCATGATAATATTATTTCTTGAAACGAAAACAATTATTAATAGATATATATATTGAAAATTACAAAATTTGTTAAGTCTCTAATTTTATAATTTTATTATATGTTTATCAATAAAAAATTATCCAAGAACATGTTTGTACCATTTTTTATATTATAGCACTAGTGCAGAAAGGGTATCTAACGTCTCTTATTTTAGTCTTTTAACGTCAGCTCCAGAATGGACGTCTTTGTGGGTGACATTAATCAAACGTCAGACACCAACAGGCCCGACGTCTATATAGACGTCAGGTCATGCAGTAACCGACGTCTAAAGATCTCCATAGACGTCGGTTACTACATTACCCCAACGTCTAAAGAACTTCATGGAGGCCGGACATTGCATTAACCGACATCTACTGCAGCTCGTGTCTTTGGGTAGAGTAGTGTAGAACCTTCTTCCCTTTACTAGTTTCGTCATAAAAAAATGTTGCGTCTTTTGGATCTCTTATGGCATTTCAATCGAAAACCGAATCTGAGTCCTTGCCTAGTTCCATTAAAATTGATAATGAAAACGAATGGTGACAATAAAACTAGGCAAGGACTGAAGTTCAATTTTTGGTTAAAACGCTATAAGACATCCAAAAGACGCAAGTTTTTCTTACAAGGAAACTAGCAAAGGGAGAATGCGGTACAACACTATCCAAAGACATGAGAAAAATTGCACCAAAACACAACAAAAACTCATTTTAATCAGTTCAAATGAAAGATAATCAACCAAAGACTAATATAATCGGAATAAAAGTACGTTTAAATTAAAAGAGACAAAAATGCACCTGAAAAAGCAATGTCGCGTAGAGAAAAGGCGAGAGAAGGAAGAGGATGAAGTGCTCGAAACAACGGATTTCATGTCTCATTTAATTTCAAACTAGACGTCAGCTCCTCAGATGCCCCGACGTCTATTCTAAACTAGACATCAGGGCCCTCACTAATATGACGTCCAAAACAACTTTCGTAGGCCATTTAGACGTTTGTACGGCTGAAAAAAAATAATTTTCCATCTACCTGTTAGACATATACACATTCGTTAGGAGGGGCACCGATGTGTATAATCGAATATAGATGTCGGGGTGGCGGGATCGGATGTCTCGAAGGCGAAAAAAAAATGACTTTTCACCTACCTTTTAGGCATTAAGATGTCTGTTAGGAGGGGCTTGACGTCTATAATATTATAGACGTGGATGCCCCTCTAACAGACGTTTATATCCCCACTTATTTACGAAAATGACACCGATCAATAATTTACGTTGATTATTTTGTTGTCCGACGTCATGGGATGACGTTAAAGCCTAATTCTGCACTAGTGTAGATTAAAATTGGATATCTTGTGCCATAGCATTTCTCATACTTATACATAAATCCTTCATTAATGTGTATTAATTAGTCTCTCATCCCGTCACATTCCCTTAATTATTATTTACTTTTGCAAATGTGTGGTAGATTATGTACTTTCATCTTTTGTCATGACAATTTTATCAACTCATTTATATCATCAATTATTGATCGCATAGCTTTTGATGTCTCATTTTCTTTTGCTATATATAATAACTACAAGCCAAAATCTCACAAGATTGAAACAATAATGCTAAGTAATTTTCTTTTAGTAGAAATGCTAAACATGTTTTCTTATAATCAATTGTTTTTGTTTCATCATATACTATTTTTTTTTTCATTTTTTATGATTTTAATTAATCATGTCCAATTCCTAATATGATATGTAAAGTCTTGATGTTGGGCACAATGCATTTCCCTTTATATTCGCACTGATTTTTCGAAAATTTACATTGCTATGATCTTGTAAATTGTGTTATAAGACTCTAATTCACGTGTTTAGCTTAACTTTCTTTTATTCTCTTCAACTTTTTGTTCATAGGTAGTAAAATCGTGTAAAAGTATAACAACTAAATACTTACAATTCAGGAACATTTTAACCTTTTCATCAGAACTTTATTTCACTTTGTGTGTTGGTTGCATAATAAACTTTTTAGAATGATGTCTAAATTTGGTAACGTGATTTTAATTAAACTTTAGCACGTTTGATTTCTTGCTCAGAAATATATTTTAAGTTTAGAATTAACGTTGAGTGGAGTTAATTTTTAAGTAATTTTGCGTTAAATAAAAATAATATATTTAGATTGTGTTTTGCAAGAAAAAAATTATTTAAATGTAAGTCATGTTACTTTAAAATTAATTTATAAAATAGTTTTTATTTAAAACTAATTTTATTATCACTCATTTGAATAACTACTTACTCACGGAATAAGACAAAAGAAATCGCTAGAGTCGTGTGGAATTGAAAGATGTGAATCTTGAAAAGAAACTTATACCTAACTTTCATAAATAACGTTACTATTCAAATAATTTAAACTATATTTCCATATGTAATCATTTTCAAGAAAAAAATAGTTTTAAACATGTGCCGATGCATATTGATGTGTTAATTTATTAAAAGAGAATTAGAAATTGAAGAAAAAAAATTGTATTATATGACTGTTTGATTAATCTAAGATTGGATTCACATTTAGGAATATCGATTAAACCAAGCGGTTGGATCTTATGCACGGACTAGTCGGACATTATGCACTGAGTGATCATCCTTAAATCACAATTAAGTTTGGTGATGATTAGCTTACACCAAAGCATGAACATTATCAGTTGGCCCGTGATTAGACTAGTGGTAATCTAAAGCCCATCCCGAAATCTATGTCATTATCAATTGAGTCGTGATTAGGTTGGTGGTAATATAAAGTTTATCCCGAAATCTATAAGTATAAATGTAAGAATAATTAGGCCTTATTTCTCAACACCAAGAGAGAGGGAAGGGGGTGAATTGGTTCTTATTAAAAATGTGTTCTTTTATTATCTTTTGGAAAATCTTTAGCGCTTTCAAGAACACACAAGGCAATAAAGAAAATAATGCAGTAAAAGAGTTAATGAATAGAAAACAAACACAATGATTTTTATATTGGTTCGGTCTACATCCAATCCCTTTCAATCAACCTGAGATTAAAAAATCTTCCACTAGAAAAGATTAAGTTATACAACAAGACTTATAGAGACTCTCTCTCAATGTAATCTCCTCTCTAACTCCAAATCTAATATAGGAACAAACACAATACAGAAAGAACAACCATTTTTCTGCAGAACCCCTTTGAGACTCCTCCCAAAGACACTAGAGCCACACATTCTCTTCTTGACAACACGCAATAGGGAAACCACAATCTATGGATTGTAAACACAATACTGATCTGGAAAGAAAACACCTCAGAGTGTGGATGATTGATCAACCAATGAAAGTACAAAGCAATCCTTCAACAATCCTTCAAATATGCAAAACTATCGTTTATTGATTCTTGGAGAAATAACACACCTTGAAAATCTTATCTCGACTCTCTTATATCAGATATTAAAGATTGAATGAACAAAAGTTATCAATGCAGAGTGCTATGCGTCAATATATAAATTTCCTCATGTCTGACGCATTTTAATTGATTACAAAATTAATGTAATCGGTTAAGCATTTAATACTACTATACCAGAATTACATGAAAAGAGATTTAAAGGATTACACAATTAATGTAATCAATTACACACTTGTTGTAAGTCCAAACAATTCAAAATATGATCGTTATAACAATTAAGACTTAACATGAAAATAATTTTCAATGTGTACCAGATTTAACCGATTAAGGAAATTATTTAATCGGTTAAGTATTACACTTAAGAAATTTTTGAAAACTTTTTCTTCTGAAAATTCACCACTGCACTCAGCAAAGGTGTTAGCAAAGGAACAAGTTTTAATCGATTATGCATGTAGTGTAATCGGTTAAAACTTGTAGTTTTCCACAATTTAAGCATTAACTGATATTTGATGAATCTAATTGATTACATAAACATTATAATCAATTACTTCATACAAATATGTGTAGTGGAAATAGTTTTGACACTTAAAAATATGAATATGCATACTACAGATATAAACACATGTATAACTACAATAAGTATGCAAATAAAACAGTTCAAGCACTAACAAACATGTAAATGCAGCTATGCATATTAAAACCATTTCAATTTGTACAAGTAACATATATAAACATTTATGTTATTGTCATCATCAAAAACACACAAGGGATTGAGTCTAGCTTTCGCATTGCTCCCCTTATCAACAATCTCCTCCTTTTTTGATGATGCACGACTAGAAACTATTTTTCCATTTTTTTCCAGTGTTGTTTCCAATTTCTCCCAAAAAAAATTGGGAATTATAAAAAAAAGGGTATGAAATAACAGAAACAAAAGTGCATACAGAGATACATCGATATGTGTTTTTAAAGTTCAATTGTAGAAATTGATGCTCCCCATATCAATATGCATTAGCTCTTTTCAAACATTCCAAATACAAAACTTAGTTTCATATCAGAGCTAACAGAAACAATTAACATTGTATAGTCCAATCAAAGTATCAGATCATGAATTGTAGAACTAGTTTCTAGCATGTAACATGTATAAGAGTAAAAGTAATGCTCAATTCCAATGAATTTTTGTGTGCAATATTCAGAATACTCAAAATTGATTAACAACATATATGAAGTAATGAGAATTAGAATGCATGAAATCATATAACTTCAGAATAAATGTTTCAGAATTGATGATTCAACAGAAAAGAAACTAATATCACATTCTTTTGTGATAATCGATTTTACTGTTTTTGTAATCAATTAACTTCTGTAGAGCATTTGCTAATCCATTTCAGATCAATGGTATGTTCATGTACACTTGTCATATTCAGTGATAGACTTGCAAAACACATCTTTCTCAATTATGTTGAGTGTTAGTTTAGTGATACAACACAATTTTGAAGCAAAAAACATAATCAAATGAGTATGCAATAATGTGTATGACAATGAAAAAACAGTTTGCACTCATACAACAAATATATCCAATCAGATTCATTCAATCAATCAACTGATCAAGAACAAGATATAATCCTGAATATGTCTATTTCATTAATTATAATTGTTAAAATAGAATGACTTAGTTTCTCACACTAAGAGGGGGGGGGGATTGGTGAAGTGTAAAAATATAAGCTTTCAAAATCTATTTCACAAAATAAGATGCTTTGACACTTTTATTGAATTGCAAGTTAAAAGATATGCAATTCAGTAATAAACTTAATCGAATATATTGACAGCTTAATCGACTTAATAGAAGAGTGCATGGATCAAAGAATTCAAATGCTGATTTTTATAGTGGTTCGACCAACCTGCCTACATCGAGTGTCCTTCCAACCACGGAAAGTAAATGCACTATAAAGATCAAGGTTTTAACAGAGACCTCACGTCAAAAGTGTAAAACACCTCTTTAACCCTCTAATCTAAATATAGGCAACAAAGAAACAAGACCAGCAGCAAGAACACCCTCTTCTGCTGTTTATCCCTTTGAGGCACCTCAAAGTCAAGAACACCGTTCTTCTTCCTGCAAACACTGCAGGGAATCCAAGCCAATCTTTAAAGATTGCAAATCCTAATCGCACAAAATACACCAATTGTGCAGATTGATCAGACGTTCAAATCAGCAAGCCTTGCTTCTCAAGAAACCTCAAGTCTTTGATCACCATGGTCAATCTTTGTTCTTGGAGCTTTTCCTTTCTCTGTAAGATCACACAACGTTCTTGGAGCTTTTCCTTCCAGAATTCAAATCAGCGTCAACTTATAGTAATACACACATCAGACACATTTTAATTGAGCTACTAATGTAGTCAAATACATCTTGCAGTTATAATAGACTAACATCAGTCAAGCTCATTAATTGAATGCACATTTAATATAATCGACTCACAATAAATGCTTAGTCAATATATTTAAAAATATGTCCGTTAAAACAATTATTTCAAACATTCAACCAGTTTTCAAAATAACAACCAACTTAGTCAAATACAAATTGCATGCAGTCGATTAAAAAAAATCACTTAGCACATTTTTGAAAACTTTTCTCTTCAAAATAACTTACAACACAGTCGATAAAAGTGTGTGCAAACACACAAGTTTTAATCGATTCATCCCATAATTAATTGACTTAAAACTGTTGTTTTGCTACACATTAAAGTTCAACCAAGGTGCTTGTGGTTTTCCATTTCCAAAAAGTTATGTCATGCATACAAATATAAAATCACATATTAAACACAGTGATATGCAATGAACAACACAATCATGTTCACAAATATGCTTGTACAAATTTATCACAATAAGTAAAAACATATAACATGTAAGCACAGAACATGTAACATATAATACTCATGTGTTATTAATTATGTTTTGTCATCATAAAAAACACAGATATCACTAAGATTGTGGGTTCAACTAAACCAATGCTCCCCCTATCAACAATCTCAACAATAACAAAGTTTAGGCATAAATGGCTTTATAACCAATTTTTACATTCATTTTTAAATAAAAGAAACATCAAAACATCAAATCAGACACAACTAAGACTCTAACTCCTATTCTAAGTTAGATGTTTCCATAAAATCCTCTTTTGTTGTTTCTTCTTCATTATTATAGTTTCATTTGTTGAAGAAACACTACATGTATTATTTTCCGCAATCTCATCCACTTTCTTTTGAATTCTTAACACGGATTTTTCAACATTCAAGATTCTTGTTGATGTCCTTTGAAATTGTTCCATAACATATCTCTCAAACCCAATATGTGTAGTGAAGGAAGAAGGGGTTTCATCAAGATTAGATGGTCCAGTCACATTTACAGTAGATTTCAACTGTTTTCTTTAAACCCAATCATTAACTGTTTTCTTTAAACCAATACACGTCAGTGTGGGTTTTCCAATTTCATTTGACCTGGTCCATCCTACCTTGATTTCATCAGTTAGATCAACTTGTTGATGCATCAACACCTTAATAATAAAAACACCATAAGGTAGATTGTGTCCATGGTTACTTCCAACTTCAATCATATGATCACTCATGGCAACAACCCAGTTGGTTGATATCTGATGAGTCAATATTTTCTTGACTTCACTTAACTTATTGTACTAAATTTAATTAGGGAATTATGCTTGAATGTCCATTATTTCCCCATTTTTTTTCTAATTGTGCTTAATTTGACCAGAAATTCTTATTTTAATTAATTCAAATTATCTGAGACTAATTATTGTGAATTTTAGTTGTAGGAGAACTTTCTGGAAATATATTTTAATTAGTGGATTTTTGGGCAGAATTAGTGTTTGGGCCGTTTTTGGTCATTTTTGAAAGGCCAAGTGTAATTTCTGACCTAGGTTTTAGTGCCCATGAGGGGGCAGTCGTCACAACTATCCTCATTCTGCACATTTATGTTTTCCTTCTTCTTAGAGAACTCCTTTCTAGGCTATTTGTTTTCCCTATTATTTTCTTAGCTTAATCTTGTTATGAACTTGTTGAGAGTAATTGAATTCATTTATGCACTTTAGCTTGTTCTTCCATTCTCTTTTCTATTTTTAATTTCGTATTGTAGCTCTAGCTTCATTCCCAACTTCATTTTTCCATTTGAATTGTGTTTTTGTTTTGTTTATTGTGATTAATGTGCGTTTTCCACACCGTTTCATTTCCAATTGCGTTTTCTATTTTCGTCTAGGTTTTAGGGTTTCATTTTCTGCATTGGGTGTTCATTTTTGTGCATTGAATTTGCGTTTTTGCATTAATGTCTCAATTATGTTTTGATTGTTTAGAACTTGTTTCCATGAAAGGGTAAATCTGCTGTGTTGGTAATTAGTGGAACTACACTATCTCCATGAGGTTAATTTTTTGTCATTGTGCTTTTAACCTTGCATAGTATTAATCTGTTATGGGCTTTTCAAATTAGGTACAAGCTTAGTTGCCTAATTCGTGTGTGCAAAATTGATTAATCATGTGGAATTGCATTTGCTTAATTTGTGATTTGAAAACCGAATTATTCTTTGCTTAGTTGGTTGATTGGTGTTGGATTAGGGAGGGAGCAATTAATTATTTGTAATTAGGGATTTGAGTCATTGTAGGGAAACCAATAACCAACCTGTCTTTAATTTGTGTTTAGTCTATTTTAATTGTTGTGTCAAATTCCATTTCAGAACTGTCCACATAACCCCCTCCCCACTACGTGTTTGACCTATTGCTTGAACCACATTTGGTCCTTGAGGCTTTGTTCACTTGAATGAATTTGGGGGAGAGTGATTGAGGGGATTTGATGGTTAATTTTGTTGTTGTTTTATTTGAGTGAATTTGGAGGTAAATGAGAGTGAATTTGGAAGTAAATTTTTTTAATCTGTAACGTCAATCAAATCCTACACTAATTCTCACAAACTTTACTTCCAAATCCACTCTCACTTACCTCCAAATTCAATCAAATAAACAACAACAAAATTTACTTTCAAATCCTCTTAAATCCCCTCAATCACTTTCTCCCAAATCCATTCAAGTGAACAAAGCCTGAGAGATGACCTAGGGTTCATTCTCCTAGCTTATTACATGAAGAAAAAACACATCTTCAGTTGTTAGACGATCATGTATATATCTTCCTGGTAGTAGTACTTAAGCAAGTACAAAAGCACACATTTTCTTCCCTTTTCATTCCATCATGCTTGTACAACTTGTTTACCCTATGCCCTCTTGGATATCTCAGACAATCCTTATAAATTTCCATCCATTTTTTCCATTTGTTAACATGAAAATCATGCACATGAGATTTGTAACCTTCACCCTTCAGACCAGTAAAGGATAGCCAAACATCATCATCAATTTTGATATTAACACCCTTTACCCGAGAGTGTATAGCGTCATTGACAACTTTCAGATTTGTAAAGAAAACGTCTACCTAGTCAGGATAAAAATCACCTATCTTTCTGAACAAATTTGGCAAGACTCTGGTGTGCAATCCAATCCTAAAAGAGAAGTCCTTCCTTTCTGAATAGTTGCAAATCCAATGACTTGTGAGGGACCACTGTCTTGAGTTTTCTAAAACAAGAGAACCTATGACGAGCTTTGTCATCACTAATCCACCCATTTGGACTGACATTCCTTGCAACCTATGCATCCTTCTTCTCGCATTGTGAAGAAGAAGAAGAAGCCATTTGTGAACAAGATTTTACAACGTATCTTTCTCAATTTAGGGTTTAAAAGTTAAATTTTAGACGAAAAGATTGCCCAACTAGATTTACTGATATTATATATATAAACACAAATATACTAAGTTCAAGAAAAGGCCTATTTGAAGTTTTGAAAATTTAAAAAGCCTAGTACAATGATTTAATCGATTTTATTATTTTTTGAAATGATTAAACTTTAACCAGTCTTAGACTTTTGAAAACAAAGAAACATTTTTCAATCAATTTCAATGCAAACAAGCACAGATCATTCACACACATTAGTAAAAATGTTGCAGATCAAGAATAATGCATGAATTACAAACTTAAACTACACTTACCACATGTGGTACTCAAGTGATTAATGATTTTTCCTTTGTCATCCTTTCTTGAGTCTTAGTCTGCCACCAGTTTTGTTTATTTACCTGCAAAAGCATCATATGGTTTGGAAGCAGGTACCCAGATAAACTTGGGACCTTTTGTGTTAATAACAATTATTGGTTTCTTGGGAACCCATTGAAACTTTCCCTTTGGAACACCAACCTTTTTGTAGTAACAAGATTTAACAGTGTGACCAATTGTATTGCATTAGAAATAAGTAACAATAAAGGGTTTACTTAAATCAGTAAATTTCTTTGAGTTAATTCTTTCACTTTTAGCCTTCTAACCTATTCCTTGCTTATAGATTACCCTTATTTGAGAGCCTAGAACAACTTCTAAGTTTGATATCCCAAGAGTAAATTTTGACAATGTGCTTGTTAGGTACTTAATCTTCTCTAAATAAGTAGGACAATCTTTACAATCTTTTGCAACAATTTTAGCTTTAGATTTAACATTCTCAACAGATTGTAAAGCAACCTTAAGATCAATTTTCAATTTGTTATTATCTTCAACAAGGTTATCAATTCTATGTTCATAATATTTTCTTTCACTATTTAATCGATTAACCTTGTACTGTAGCTTCATTGCCTTTACATGGAGTTCTTGAAATGCATCGAACAACTGATAATACATGTCTTCAATTGGTTCATCATTGAAGTTGCTGCCACTGCTTTCTGAACTAACAGATCTAGCCATGAGACACAAATTTGTCTCCTCCTTTAGACTTTGATTGTCTTCATGATTGGATGTACCTTCATAATCACTACCTTCCCATGCAATATAGGCCTTTATTTGCTTGTTTTTCCTCTTATCTTGATTTAGTATTTCCTCAGATTTTTGCTTCTGCTTAAAGGTTGGACATTCAGGTTTGATATGGCCTTTTTTTCCACATTCATAGCAGGTGAAAGTAGCAGCCTGACCTCTTCTTTTGCTTCCTTTTGCATTACCTGCAAAATCAGATGCATTATTTCTGGATTTCATAAACTTTTTAAATTTCTTTACCATCATATTAAGTACTTCTTTTTTTGGTACTTTAGCATCTGAATCAACATCTGTATCATTTCTTGCTAGAAATCTTGAGAACAATTAAGTGCTTATGTTCAATTTCTTCTTCCTCACTCAATCTTCCAAGTTCCAACTCATGCTCCCTGAGTTTGCCAAACATGTAGCCATGTTCATGGATGTCAAATCCCTTGATTCAAAGATGACAGTCACCTTAGGTTCCCAACTTCTATTCAAACTCTTCAAGATCTTGATGTTAATCTCCTTCTTCTCAAAAGACTTTCCAAGTGCTATGAGGTGATTAACAATGTGCGTGAACCTCTTATGGATGTCATAGATGTTTTCCCTAGGTTTCATTCGAAACATCTCATATTCTTGAATGAGAAAATTCTTCTTGACCCTCTTTAATTCATCTATTCCTTTATGAGTAACCTCAAGGACACCCCACATTTCTTTTTCACCTTTACATGTAGATACCTTGAAAAACTCATCAATAGTAAGTGCAAATCAAATAATATTTCTAGCCTTAAGTTCATAATGTGCTCTTTTACTTTCATCCTGGTTCCATTCAGAAAAAATCTTTAAGACAGTTTTACCATCAACAATTTTCGTAGGCTCTAAGGTCCATTAATAATAGCATCCCAAATACATTTATCTACAGATTCCAAGAAAATTCTCATACTAATTTTCCAAAAAAAAAAGTAGGTTTCTTCTACAAATAGAGGGGGTCTATTTGTGGAAGCACATTCTCCAAAGGTTTGACAAACAAAGGCCATCAAGATCAAAATGATTACAAAAAATCTAATCGATTAATTTTTGAGTAATTTTCGAAAAACCAACTCTCGTGCGAATTGTAAGAATAATTAGGCCTTATTTTTCAACACCAACTTGGAGGGTTGGGGGTGAACTAGTTCTTATTGAAAATACGTTCTTTTAATATATTTTGGAAAATCTTTAGTGTTTTCTTGAACACACAAGACAATAAAGAATATCATGCAGTAAAAGAGTCAATGGATAAAAAACAAACACAATGGTTTTTATATTGGTTCGGTCTCAATACCTACATCTAGTCCCTTTCAATCAACCTGAGATTGAAAGACCTTCCACTATAAAGATTAAGTTATACAAAGACCCTCTCTCATTGTAATCTCCTCTCCAACTACAAATCTAATATAGGAACAAACACAATATAGAAAGAACAACCCTCTTTCTACAAAACCCCTTTGAGACTCCTCTCAAAGACACTAGAACCACACGTTCTCTTCCTGGCAACACGCAATAGAGAAACCACACTCTATGGATTGTAAACAAAGTAATGATTTGGAAAGAAAACACCTCAGAGTGAGGATGATTGATCAACCAATGAAAGTACAAAGCAATCCTTCAACAATCCTTCAAATATGCAAAACTTTCGTTTCTTCATTCTTGGAGAAGCAACACACCTAGAAAATCTTATCTCGACTCTCTTATATCAGATATTAAAGATTGAATGCACAAAAGTTATCAATGCATAGCGCTATGCGTCAATATATAGATTTACTCATGTATGTCGCTTTCTAATCGATTACAAAATTAATGTAATCGGTTAAGCATTTAACAGTGTTATACTAGAATTACATGACAATAGATTTAACGGATTACACAATTAATGTAATCTATTACACACTTGTTGAAGTCCAAACAATTCAAAATATGACATTATGACAGTTAAGACTTAACATGAAAAAATTTTTCAATGTGTACCACATTTAACCGATTAAGGAAACTGTGTAATTGGTTAAGTATTACACTTAAGAAATTTTTGAAACTTTTTCTTCTGAAAACTCATCACTACACTCAACAAACATGTGTTAGCAAAGACACGAGTTTTAATCAATTATGCATGTAATGTAATCGGTTAAAACTTGTAGTTTGCCACAATTTAAGCATTAGCTAATATCTGATGAATCTAGTTGATTACATAAACATTGTAATCAATTACTTGATACAAATATGCATAATGTATATAGTTTTGACACTTAAAAATATGAATATGCATACTACAGATATAAACACATGTATAACCACAGTAAGTATGAAAATCAAACAATTAAAGCACTAACAAACATGTAAATGCATCTATGCAAATTAAAACCATTTTAGTTGTTGTGCAAGTAACATATAGAAACATTTATGTTGTTGTCATCATAAAAAACACAAGGGATTGGGTTTAGGTTTCACATTGATTGAATTTATTGCAAATTTATTACAGAGCTTGTCGAATCTTTGCTGACTTTAGCATCGAAGTATCCTATGTAGGTAACCTCCCAGCTTAATTGAACATAGTAAAGGACGAACGATGGTGGAGACAAGCAATCAGACAAGCAGAACTTAGGAGATTTATAACGTTGACCCCATAACAGAAACAATAATAAATATTTTTAAATTTATAATTAAGTTTTGAATATAATCAAGCATAAAAATAATTTATAGGTTTCAAAAGTCAATATATTTATATAAATATAAGTAATAGATCTTACAAAATATAAAGGGAAAAACATGTGAAAAAATATATAGGACTCATTAAAAATATAAATTAGTGTATGAATTGACTTATGTAATGTAAATTGTTGAACTCAACTAATTAATATATTAATAAACTCGTTCAATATGTATGGCTATACTCCGTCTAATTAGTATATGAATACATTTGTCCAATGTGTATTGTTAAACTCGTCTAATTTAGTATATGGACAAAATTGTCTAATGTATATTACAAGACTCGCTTAATCATGGAACAAATAAAGTCGTCTAATATGTATTAATATATTAGTTTAATATGTGTATGAATAGACTCATCTAACATATTCGATTAGATTGGTGTAGATAAATTCGTCTAATATATTTGTCTAATATATATATGTATATATTTGTCTAATATATTTAATAAAGTCATCTTACAAGATTCATTTTATCAGTAGATGTATATATTTGTCTAATATATATTTTTAAACTAATCTAATTAATATATAGAATTATCACGACGTCAAGGTCTACAAATCCAAATGATCAATTCCCTGTTTAAAGCATGTAAGTGGTAAACCCTTTCCTTTGGTATTTTTAGGGTTCATGATCATGCAAAGGAATTCTCTTTTGCATGTGTCAAAAACTTATCTTCTTTGATCTTGGTTCAATCAAGTTTCTATGATCTGTCTCTAATCAACAATCGTTGATTTGTAGGTTTTTCTAGAAGTTCCTTGTGGGGGAAGCAACGGTCGGGGATTTCTAGGACATTGGAAGTTTTCTAGAGGTAAGGAAAGCTAGAGTTTTCTTTAATTGATGTTAGTTGTGCATGTTAGAAGATTTTATGAGTATTGAACTGTTTGAATGAAATTTCTGATTTATGTTAGATGTAGCTTAATTAATTGGGTATTTTTGAGTGTGTGGTGATGAACTACGATTGTGAAGTTTATTGAATGATGGTTGGTATCTTATTTGATGTTAGTATGTCACAATTCTATTTGGAATAGGTGTAGTAAGGTTTATTGTATAATAGTTGAAAGGTTAGAAGTTTTAGTAGTGTTTTGGAAGGAAAAATTTAGGTTTTAGGTAGTAAAGTTGTGCGATAGGAATGATAACTTGGTTTGATGCAGTTTTGGTCTGTTATGGGATGTTTTGTGAGTTGTTCAAGTAATTAAAATGGAATAAATTTGTAATAAGAGTGTGTGGTGATGGATATGTATAGTTTACCTTAATTTAGAACTCGGTTTTCAGGGTTTGGGGGGTATAACTAGTGAAAACTTGAATTAGGGGTTTTGTGTTTAATTGGTCATTTTGGTTGGTGTTAATATGTCTTTTGGGACTTTTTGGAGTCCCTAACTTGTTTAAAAACAAGCTAAAACTAGTATAATTCAATTTGAATCCCTAAAGTGAGGTTTGGTAGATTTTGGAGTTGAATCTTGTAAGTAATCACTTTAAAATGAGTTTATAATGGTTTAGATATATCTGTTTTAAGTATAATTGAGTATATAATACAAACTAGGAGTGTTAGAAGTTGGGAAAAATGTATCTAATAGGTCAAGGGTCATGCATGGTGCAAATTATGCAGTTTTGGTGCTGCAGAATTATGCAAACTCGATTAGCAAGCTGGGTCGCTGAGCAAGAGGTTAGCGGGTCTGGACCACTGTCTTTATATTTGCAAAGTGAGTGGGGTCGCTCAGTGAGAGAACTCTTTGGTCGCTGAGCGACTAGTTCAGGATTTGTTTATATTTTATTTTTATTATTATTCTCTGATAATCATGGGTATGTTTGATTCTTTGAATGGTTTAAAAATTCCTTTGTTATTATATACCCTGTGATATTATATGTTGAAATTCAATGTGCAAAGTATATGGCTCTAAGTATGCTTTCAAAGTTGGGAAAGTAAGTTTCAAGGCATAACTTCTTGGTGAGGTTCAAGTATGTTTAGAATGAATGCATGAAGCTCAGTCTTGGGGGTTATCCTGAAACTCTAATGGTTTTTCATTCTCAAGTAGAGAAGATTGACACATGTCGTAAGAGTAGCAGGAGGTCTTAGTCTTGTGTGCTTCCAATATGATCCAAGGCGTTGAACCTTTTGAGTGTGGTAGGGTGAAACCCATTGACAATAACTTTGCAAAGCAGTAGAGGCCACCACAAGTGCACAACCTGTAATAGCTCGACAATCATTCTATGTCTGGACAGTCCAGTCTAAGTCTTAACATGTTTAGGATGTTTGAAGTTGGTTGTTATATGTGAATGAATTAAGGTGTCTAAAGCATTATAATATTATATGAATCATTTATATCTAGCGTACCCTTTTTGTTTGTGTTTGTGTTTGTATGTGACTGTGTTCTTTGTGTTCTTTCATTGGCTATGATCATGTTGTGGGTGTGAGCAGAGGGAGATGGCGTTTCCTTGAGCAGACACTTGATGGAGGGGATGGTGCTGTTTAGTTTTATTTATATTAGTTTTGTAAATAGCTTTGTTTAGCCCTTTTGTTTATAAAGTTTAAAAGTTATAGTTGTTTTTGGATAACTGTAAGTTTCCACTTTATATTCTAGTTTAACAACTGTTCTATCTTATTAAATATGTGATCACTATTATATAGTTAAATGTTATATTTTGAGATGTTACAATTAAAAGTGAAGAGATGAAGTGTAGAATTTTTGTTGAGTTTTTTGTTTCGTATATTTACTAAACTTTTAAAATATATATTAAAAAATATTTTAAATTATTAAAATAAGAGTTCATCAAATATAAGTAAAATAAAAGATTTCGTTAAAAGAAAATATGATTTCTTATGAAATAATATGCTTTTAGCTTTTGAGAAAAAAAACATTTAGATCATAAGAGGTTTGATGCATGATACTAGCTAAAAATAATAATAATCAGCAAGTGAAGTTACAAAGGAACTAACAGTATTGGAGACACTATGGCGCCACCTTCTAAACAAGAAGTCTCACCATATTATGGCATTAACAGGAAAGCATCGAAAGGACAATGACAGTAGTTTGGTGAAACTGCAAAGGAGAAGTTGCAGAGAACAAGACACAGCACTTTCTTGATTTGAAGCAAGGCAAAGTTTTGGCCAAAGGGAATGTATGCTTGAGGGTACTCACGTGCATGCTGCAGAAACACCAGCACCAAACCGGTTTCTGGTCCAATTCAACACTGACTAATATGATCCATTTAAGTTTGTCCTAGGCTGAATTATAGTAGACATCGACCGAATTAGTGGATTGGTTTGACTAACCTGCGGGACTAGCCTGCCGAACTGTCAAACTTGATAGGTCGGACTGATTCGGATTCTAGAATTAAAAATGTCATACTAATCTACCTTTTTTAATTAAGCTGACAAACTGACACACCGAAACTTGACCCTTTTTACCACAAATAATGTTAATACCTCTAGATATCACATGTTTCCCAACTTCAACTCATCAACCAACAATTCTCTTGATTCCATTGTTGAAGGCCCATAAAGGTCCAGAGACTCTACAATCACCATTGTAATATTATTGGAAATCCTAAAATATTACTTTTTTCCATATTTAATTTTAAAGGTTGTTTTACTTTAAGTAGATCTCATCACGTTATTCTTTGTAAATAACTCATATTTATTTATGTTTTATTTTAATGATGAACGGTTATAATTAAAACAACTCAAACCTTTCCGGTTTTACTTTTCTATAACTCACAAATTATTTAATTATTATAATTTAATACTATACTTAATATCGATAAAAGCATTTCTTTAATTAACAATATGCATATTTGTTTTTGTATCGTTAAATCATCCGATTCTTTATAGAAGGCCATTATTGTGCAATGTCTGTAAAAAGGTCGTAATAATGTGATCCCACATGCACTTTCTCTTATAAGTTATGGATTAAATAACATAATAATGTGATACAAATATATGACACTAATCATTCAAATCACCATTTTTTTTCTTCTCCCATCTTTGTATCCAACATTTTCTTATTTGTCTCTATTATGTTCTACGATTAATAAATAAATTTTAAATTTAATTAACGATCAGATAGCGGATGAAACAATATATCCAACAACGTTCTCGTCAAGACATATATATCTCGAATATAAGACCAAACATAGTTTGATATCAAATGAAACAATAAACCCAACAAATAATAAATTTCGGTAGGATGAGCTGTAACCCGTGACTCTCATTAGAAGTGGACTTTAAGTATTCATCAACCTTACAAAACTAGTTTGTAAGGCACATTTACACCACATATATTAAAAATTGGTGTAATCTCTAGTGTATGTGGTACTTCTAACTAGATGTTTTTATTTCATTTTTATTGTGAAAGGGAGTGTAAGTGTAGGTTCAAGTTTGGAAGGAGGAGGGAGAATCATAATATAGTAGTATGTGGATGAGGAAAAAGAGATTCGTGAATATGCAAGAGACGGGAGAAAGTGCATTTCATAAATAAAGGAAAAAGAAAAGGGATAGAAAAGGAAGATAATGGAGAGATTAAATAAAATAAAGCTTATCCTTAAGTTGTTTATTTTTTTTTTTTTGGATTTTAGTATCTCCTAATGTTAACTAAAGTTGTAGGAATTACTTTTAACTATGAACTTTGTTATTATTCATTAGTGTAGGCAAGAGTTTTGGCACCAATTATTTTGAAAATTCTACTTCGGTTCTTAAACTGAAGCATATTTAGGTTAGGTAAAAAATATAGGACTTTAGGTTTCAGCTCATAACCAAAATGTATTCTTTACTTTATGCTTCAGTTATTTCTTGAACCAAAAGCTATTCCTTTTTTTTTAAAATTATTGTTTCAATTTCTTCTCATCCTCACCTTCCAAGCATTTTTCACCCTAAAACCACTACGCTACCCTCCAACAAACAGAGCCAACATCACCCTTCTACCACAACATTGAATAAAAAACATTAAGAAATACTTGCATTAGAAAGAAAAGATTATGAAACAACAAAAATGCAAGACGAGAGAACATAGCTCTAGGCACTTTCGAAATGGAAAGAAAAGGGAGGCACACAGTGGTGACGCGATGATACAATTTGCATTAGTGATGAGGAAAGCAAGGAAACGGAAGGGAGTAAAGTGGAGGAGTGGAAACGAAAGTGGCGACGTGGTTCACATTTCGAAAATGAGGAAGAGAAGAGAGTAACTCTTTGATACGCTGTCGTTGAAGTTATCAAATTAATAATACTTTTTAAGGCAACTTCAGTATTGCCAAGTAGTATTCAAGAAAGTAGATAGGGTTAAAGTAACCATGAGTCGTCTCCCAGTGAATACAAAATTGCTTTTCAATATTTGAATCTTATGAATGCAATGCAATTCTCAAGAATAAAAGTGAGAAACTATGCTAATAGAATTAATGTTTGAAGAATGTTTGAAGAACAAAGAGGAAACTTAGAAACAATTATGATGAGATAGGCTAACTCCACTAGTTTTCCAAGATAGATTCATCATTGGTTATACAATGATCATTGTTCAATTGATTATTGTTCAAGTTTCAAATTAATTAAAGTACATTTTTAATTAATTTGAAGGCGATCGTGTAGTTAACCAAAGTAGATTCTCAATCAAATAAAAGACCTTTCTAGATTATTCATAATGAATTCAACCAAAGTACATTCTCAATCAAATTCTATTGTGTTTAATCATGTGTATTATAAAATCTTCTAACCAAATTAAAAGTTAATTAATCAAAGTAAAATCTCAATTAATTATAGTTGAAATTATTACCACCAATCAAAGTACATTCTTAATTGATAGCAAAAACTCATTTAATCATATGAAAGTTCCTCAATTTAATCAAAGTAGATTCTCAACCAAACCTAGAAACCCTTGAACTCATATTATTAATATGCATATAGATTCAAACACCTTATGATGCAAAAATCATTGCTTTTAATATGATTGAGAGATGAAAGACATAGAAAGAGAGCAACTCAAATCAATAATCAGAAGAAACAATTGCATTAATTCAACTTAACCTCAGAATCCATAATGAAATTACAGTGGAATAGCCCTAGAAGCTTAGCCTCCATGGATGGAGTAGAATAGATGGCAAAATAAAAGCTTAGCCCTCCCTTGGGTTTCTTTATGTAGGCTTGATTGGGCTTGGTCTAAATCTTATGTTGATAAAATCTTTTATCTTATATGTAATATCTTCAAAATATTCAACAGATTCAATCAGTTTTTGAGAATATTTGATAATATCTTTTCTAGATTCAAAAAGATTTGGCAAATACTATCTTTTGATATTTATTGATATAGTTAAATAAGGTAATTATTTAACAATATCAAATAAAATATCTTAAGATATATTTTCTCCAAATTATCTTTTAAAATAAACTTGCCTAAAATTACATTTCAACCTTTTCAAAATTCAAAATTGCACAAAAGTCCAAAAATTTCCTCTAATTGCACTTTAGCCTTTTCCTTCATTTCAGAATTGCAATTCAAACTTTAATTTCAACTGCATCAACAAACATTAAATTATCCAAAATAATTTATGCAACTAAAATCACAATTTAAGCCTCTTTAATTCCCAAATCCGATAAAGTCAATCATCACAAATCTTATTTTAAATCAATTATTTAAGCACAAGAATCTCATCAAAAATTTGAATTTTAAACCACAAATGTAGGCATAAATATGCACTCATCACTTTTGTAGTGGAGTGTAAAATTTATCAAATTTTAACCTAGAAAGATTATATAGAGAAATATGTAGAAAATTATATAGAGAAGCTTTAATTAAAGAAGCTCCAAAAAAGATTCTAGATCTCTTCATTAGCACATATAATACCCCATTGTACATCGTATTGTCTAGCAAAAAATATATTGAGCTATCTCTTCTAATTCTCACCTCTTCCTCTAACAAAGTGGTATCAAGTTCTAGGTTTGATCTATATAGTTGAGAAAAAAATAGTTGAGAGAAGAGAGAGAAAGAGTTGAGATATGGCAAGCAATGGGTATACTCCCTTCAAATTTCCTCATCTTATAAAATGCTTTCAAGGTGCTTGGGAATTGTATAAAAAGGTTATGAGGAGCCTTAAGGTGAAGGAAACTTATCTCAAGAGGAGATGACAACTTTGTTGAAGACAAGGAAAATGGATCAATAAGCCTTTTACTTTAATCCATCAATGTTTGGGTGTTCACATGTTCGAGAATATTTCTAATGCTATTGCGTTGAAGGAATCTTGGAAGATCTCGAAAAAATCCCTCCAAGGCGTTCACAAAGTGAAGAAGGTAAGACTTTAATCACAAAGAAGTGACTTTGAAGCTTTAAAGATAAAGGAATCTAAATCAATTTTGGATTATTTCCCAAGAATAAAGATGATTGGGAACCAATTGAAGAGATATGGAGTTAAACTAGAAGTTCATGTGATAGAGAAGATCTTTCATTCCTTGAATCCGACTTTCAATTATGTGGTATGTGTGATTGAATAGTAAAAATATCTTGACACCATGAGTCTTGAAGAGTTGGAAGGTTCTTTACAAGCTCATGAAGAAAGAATGAAGATGATACAGGAAAAGTCATTTGAACAAGCCCTTAAAGCTTAGGCTTCTTTAAAGAATAATGCAGGATTTATGAGTCAACAATGACGTGGATGAGGAAGAAGATATGGTCGTGGACAAGGAGGAAGATGTTAACATTTTTTATCCCCAACAATGGCGTCAAAAACTTGTTGGTGGATCGGCAAGTATACTGAATCGCACAAGTAATATAAAATGGTAAGACCAAGTATCATGTTCCAAGAGACTCTCGACACTAGACAATCGTGTGATAACTCAATTAATTAAGACTTAAAGAAAACGAGATCATTGGTTTCAAATACAAATACAGAAAATTAAATATGAATGCAGTTTATCGATAGCAGAATGCCAGTAATGAACAGATGTTGTTTTTAATATGAGATGGGTATGTTGTTGGGGTTAGACTTCACCAAGTTCCCTCTCATGTATGTAAGAATTCTTTTTTATGCATTAATGTTAACGTCACTCACTAAATCACTTAAACCCGATCCCTGGGTGAAATAAGTCTATCCTTAATCATCAGTTCATGCAATTCTTAGCATTCCTAGTAATTAAATGTGAAGATCAAGAGCTTTAAGACGACCAAGACTCATACCCTCATCCCTGAACAATATTACTCTAGTAATTCAACAAGAACCTGAATTGTAAGGAACCTCCCAGCACTCATGCAATTCATACATCACGCTATGAAGGAGGTAAACAAAGCATGTAATAATCACAGGTGAATTACTCTAACAATTAATAAAAACCATATATTATTAAGAATCAATTCAAAATACATGAGAGTTCACAAGGTTACATTATCCCCCAACAACAAATAGAGTTTAGTTCACCATAGACATGGTGAAACTAGATGAATAATGGAGAAGAATGAGATAGAAAAACCCTAAAAGTATAAGATGGAAGCTTCCGCATCCAAATCCGCCTCCAGAGGGTGAAAGAATGTTTGCTACGCTCCTCCAGCCAAAGATATAAAACCTAGGACATCTTGTTCCTTTAAATAAAGCGAAAACAGAACAGAAACATGGTCCGACCCATGTCGTTGGCGCTCAAGCATCCTATATGGGGCGCCCGGGCGGTGAGCGGTGCTTCCTGGCGCTCAAGCGGCCTAAGTGGAGCGCTCAAGCGGCCTAAGTGGGGCGCTCAAGTGGCCTAAGTAGGGCGTTTGGGCGTCGAACGGTACTTTCGAGCGCTCAAGCACCCCTAAAGGGCGCCCGGGCGCGGTGCGAGAAAAAAACTGGCACTCTAGTTGACTTTTCTGTATTCTGACTCCTTCATACTTTGACTCATCTTCCAAATCACTTCATTAACCTACTAAAACAAGGGAATTTAGTCATAAAATCATTAAGTTCAACCTCAATTCTCTTATTCACAAAATTTAACAGAAAAGGGTGCATTTAGTATAAAAATTACATCACAGATAACAGTATTTTCAACCGTTATCAGAAGAGAACATGCTCATGCACATGGAGAAAGAGGAAAAGGTAACAATTCTTCAAACAATGAATAAAGAAGTTATTCATCATCAAGAGCCCATGGAAGAGCAAAAGAAAGAGGTCATGGTTATTTTCAAAATGAAAGGAGGTATGAGAAATCTAAAGTTGATTGCTACAATTTCCATAAGCTTGGTCATTTCTCTTGAAACTGTTGTCTCAATAACGTATAGGAAAAACTAATCTTATTAATGAAGAAAAAGAGTGAACATTGTTAATAACACTAAATGGTAAAGATAAGGACACAACTTGTTTGGTGGTACTTAGAAAATGGTGCTAGCAATCACATGTGTAGATACAAGGAGAAGTTTGTGGAGTTTAATGAGAATGTGAATGGAAATGTTTCTTTTAAATAGTCGTTAAAAGTTTGAATTGAAGAAAGGTATAAATTTAATCTTTTACAATGGAAGTCATAAGTTGATGATGTTTATTATATGTCTAAATTAAAAGTCAATATTTAAGTTTAGGCCAACTTCTTTAAAAAGGATATCAGATCCTCATGAAAGATAGATATTTATGACTTAAAGATCAAGATGCAAATTTGATTATTAAGGTGCTTATAAATATGAGCGTGCAAGATAAAACATGGTGTTGGCATACGAGGTTTGAACACTTAAACTTTGGTACCTTTAAATTTTTGGGAGAAAATGAGATTGTTAAAGGATGTATGTAAACAATGGTCTCAATTAATTGTGTGTAGTATGTCTTGGAAAACTTGCAAGGAAAATCTTTTCAAAAGTAGGTTCCTAAAGAGCAACCAAGCTTCTTCGACTTGTACATCTCGATGTATGTGGTCCAATCGATCCATCATCGTTCAGTAAGAATAAATATTTCTTACTCTTCATTGATGATTCAGTAGAAAAACGTGGGTGTATTTTCTAAAACAAGAGTCAGAGACTTTTGTTGCCTTCAAGAATTTTAAGGCTTTTGTTGAAAAATAAAGTGACTTCGAAATTGAATCTTTGAGATCTGATCGAGAAGGGGAATTAACTTCAAGGGAGTTCAATGAATTTTGTGAAAACTATGGAATTCTTCGTCGATTGACTATTCCTAGATTATTGCAGAAAAATGGACTAGTCAAAAGAAAGAAAAAACTCATTGTTAACACGGATAGAAGTATGTTGAAAGCTAAAAGTATGCCCAAAGAGTATTGAGCTAAAGTTATTTCTTGTGTGGTCTATTTGTGTAATTGATCTCCAAAGTCCAATCTCAAAGATCAAATTCCTCAATAAGTTTGAAGCGAAAGAAAGCCTAGTGTCAATAATTTATGTCTTTGGGAGTATAGCTTACACCCATGTACTGAAACAAGAAAGATTTAAGCTTGATGATCGAAGTGTCAAATATGTCTTTGTTGGCTATGATGCTTAATCTAAAGGTTATAAATTACAAAATCCAAGCAATGATAAAGTGGTGGTAAGTCGTGATGTTGAATTTGATGAAGAAGCTACATGGATTTGGGATGCTCAAGAAGAAGAAAAGAATTATGATTTTCTTCCATATTTTGAAGAAGATCATGCAATTCAAGATGTCAGTCCTCCTCATTCACCCTCTCCGTCAGCTATATCCCATGTCAAAGAAAGTACAAGTGAAAGACCAAAGAATATAGAAGACATACGTGAAATTTGTGAAAGGTTTGATAAAGTCACTTCTAGTCTTGAAGAATTATATTGTCTTCAAATGGATTGTGAGCCACTACTTTTTAGGGAAGTTGTGAAGGATAAAGGGTGGAGACATGTCGTGGAAGAGGAGATTAATTCAATAAAATAAAATGATACTTGATGATTAACAACCCTTCCCTAACAGAATAAAGTCATTGGAGTAAAATGAGTGTACAAGAGTAAAAAAAATACTAGTAGAAAGGTAAAATAATACAAAGTACGACTCCTTGTAAAAGACTACAAGTATATCGCCACTAAAATGAAATCTAGTAATTCAACAAAAACATAGACACGATATCATTTTTAAAAATAATTTATTTCTTGAAAAAAAGTAAAACTCAAATATATCAAGACTTATGATTAAGTTTGCATATATATATATATATATATATATATATATATATATTCATGAAGAATTTCAAAATTTTAAAGCAAATATAGGTACAAAGAAGAAAATTTGAAATTAAGAGAAGAAAATGTTATTGAAATTTAAAATATAGAAACATCTATATGCCTCTTCAATCTTGAGTTTCGAAAATCTAAAAAAATTATAAATAGGAAAGATATAAAAAATATCTATAGTGAAACTTACCAGAAATACTCCATGACATTTTCAACTAAGGAAATTTGAGATTTCTCCTATAATTCTCATATCTTCCTCTATCGAGCAGTGCATCCAGTATTTTAGTCATTAGTGCGAGAATAATATCATTAGACAATTTGATTCATTGTTTTTAATTAATTTTTTTTATTGTGTTTTATTTTTCATTCAGGTGACGAATTTAAAACTGTTTACATCAATTGAGGCTAATATTATTAACATTATCATAAACATGATGACATCATCATGATCTTTAATTATTCAGAACAAACAGTAGCAGCTAAAGACGAAGGCTATTTCGATATAATACATTTCACCATACGTCTATTTGAAAAATTAAAATCTATTAGAGCCAATAGATATTTAGAAAAACCAAACAATGACAGTAGTTTAGAGTTAGAGCTATCAGGTGACTTGAATTGGCTTAATGGGTCATTAAAAATATTTATATTGGGCCAGTTCGAATACTTCTCTAAAGGCCATTGCTTCCTGCACTTCCATAATTACTAAACTATCTTTCATCACTCCATCACATCATAACCATATCACGCTTCCGTCATCACCGCTGCAGCATAGAAAGTAAAGTTCGTCTCACAAATTCTTTCCGAAACATATTTCATGTGAAAATATTTTTAAAAATTCTAAAAATCCTATTTCGAGAAGCTTATTATTTTATAATGCAATTCATGCATTCCGAATATTTTGTTCAAAAAATCCCATAGATGTTATTTTAGATATCTCATTTCCAAAATCTTATCATAGAAATTTCGGAACTTGTTTTGGAAATCTAAAACTCACTTTTATAGAGAGTAAAATAGTCATTTTGAAATTTAGCGGGTGCACAAAGAAAGTGTGGAGATGCAAGAAGTAAAAGCCTTCTCTAAATGCATTGCAATTTTTGGGCGTACCCATTCTGTATTAGACTAACGGGTCATTTTGATTCATTTTCAAAAATAAAAAATAAGATAAATTTAATAAAAAAAATAAAAAATAAATATAAATTTTAAAATTAAAGTCGTGTTATCTCTAACATGATAAATCATCCAAGAACACACTAACAAAGTATTATTCATCAATGTATTGATTGTCTTTTAGGTATTATTATGTTAGAATTACAACAAAGATAAAGAAAGTGGACAATACACTCTTTGTACTTCATAGCAAACGATGTCTTTATAAAAGCATGACCTTCTAAAAGGTTCTATTACAAGATTTCCCAAAGTATCCAACCTTCATTACAAAAATTTAGATTTTTATTGAGGGTTATTTTTGGTATTTTCAACAGCTTTAATCCTGAAAAGTTCGTTATCCGCGGTTACGAAAATCTATGGAAAAAGTTGCATCGCTAAGTAATTACCGACAGTCTTCTAAAAATCCCCGCTAATACCAACGATTTTCTCAAAATCTTCACTAATACCGACAGTTTTCTAAAAACTCCTGCTAATATCAGCGATTTTCTCAAAATCCCCACTAATACTAACGGTTTTTAAAAAAACTGCCGGTAATTACTTACCAGGGCTAGAAGAACCGTAGAAATTAACAGGGCCAAAACTGGCAAAAAACCCCGTTAACCAAACAAACAATCAAATAATAATATCAAAAACTGAATATTATATATAAAATATACATTATTCAACATATTAATGTCATAAACTAATTATTCATATATTAAAATGACAGAAATTGAATACGAAATTAAAATACAAAAATATGATTGAGATGTTCATTACATTACTAGAAAGGAAACAATCTAATTTTGATCTTCATTACTTTCATTGTTTGGCATGCTCGCTTGATCATATCCCTACAATATTAACATAATAGTCATTCAGTAATATATTTAATAAAAAGAATCATGCAAATGAATTTATTAATTATTACTAATGATGGTTGAAAAATGACAAACTATAAAGACAATAAAATCAATACAATATATAAAGGAGATTTTATATCCAATACTAACAAAAAGATAAGATACAAGAATAAATAAAATTGTTCCTAATAATACATATATAATATAGATTTCCTTATTATACAATTTAGATGAAAATGTTCCCAACATTTAGCCAACACATTTTTAAAAGAGGGTTTAGATATCATGTTAAACTCTATGAAAAGGATAAACATTAAGTTGAAAGAGTTTGTTGTTTAGAAAACACAAGTGCTTTATTTATATTAACAAAACAGGAATCAATAAAATAAATAATGGATTAACAATAATTTGAAAGAGAGATAGACTAATTGCCAAAAAATAAACTAATTCACCAGTATTCACATAGAATGGAACCTGTCATAATTTTCCAAATAGATCCTGCCATAATCAATACACATTTCAATTGTACTGCAGGACAGGTCGATAGATTAGGTTATTAACTGATCACATGCACAAATTGCCAGGTTTCTAGACTTCCAAGTTTATATTAGTTGGTCTTTGTTAGAAATTAAATAATTAAGTGCAAATTATATAGGACAACACACAAGTATGAAGAAAAGCTACCTTTCACAGCACATCTCTTTTTACACTACCAACTACACATGGATGATATGAGCAAAGTAATACTTTTACAAATGAAATTGGAGCATGTTTCAAAGCTGCCAGTGACATCATAAGCATAGCTTTAACCAACACTTCAACATATGGAACAAACGAAACTTGAGGGTCCAAAGAAATATCAGTAATCACCATAGAAGCACTTCAAGAATGTCAACACATGTCATGCTATTCTCAAGTGATAGCTTTGAAGGCTCCATAGCAAATTTTTAGATATGTAGAATAAATCCTGTGTAATGCTATAAAAAAAATTTAGTTGAGTAATCACCATAGAAATTGGCACAACCGAAGATTCATTTTGTGATATCAGAGCCCATATCTTTTCTTTTACCAATGGTTCCTCTAGGCAAGTATAACACAACAGAACAAATGAAAAATTTTTGCAAACAAAAAATTAAAAAGAAAAAAAGAACACCAGTACTTCAACTTTAAAAATGTAAAGATTTCTATTAATACAAACCAGCTTTAATATCAACAGCAACTATCTTTGCAACTAGTAACAATGCGTACATGCCATCTATATTCAATATGTAGTTTTGATCCTTTCGTTTTATAAAGTCCATAATTTTTGTTTCAATCCTGAAACCAAATATCCCCAAAGCATAAGCCATATTATATTCAACATATAGGCATGACAAATCAAGAAGCTAATTTTCCTTCATTTCAAACCTTTACACTTTCATCCCTGGAAAAAACTACCATTCCCTGCAATCGTTGGTCCTTTTAGCCAAGAAATTCACGTCGTCATTTGTGACAATTAAACCAAAAGTTGCACCTTCCTGGAACACAATAAAAATAACCAAATAAATAAATATATACATGTATAGATTTATTTTTTTTTTGCAGTGAGGAACACATTTCAAAAGAATTTTTCTTTTGCCAATGAATATGTCCCAACACTGTTTACTAGATGATACCAGTTTACTATTTACGCTGAAAATTCAATTCTTGGTGACTGATTTTGCTTAGCATCACTAATCTTTAATATATTTTAAAATATCAAAATTAATATACATCAATATATTTTAAAAAATACATGTTACAACACAAAAATTCCCATAAAGAATACAAATTCATCTTGAACCCATTCAGAATTCGGGCGGTAAGAGTTTTCATTTTTTTCAAATAATGCAAATCTCATTAATCGGTTCCATTTCCGTGACAACGAAAGTATACGCGAGTGAATTAACTTAGTAGATATTTGATCCAATGAAAGAGATCTATGATAAGAGAGGTTATGAGGAGAAAGAGAAATGGCGAATTGGAATTACCGGAAGAAGAGAAGCGAATAACATTCACTACAGAGCTATGATAAGAGAGGTTACTGAGATAGGAAACTACGGGAAGCTTCTCCGTCCCCGATGGCTTTATCGACCAAAACTGCAAACACGAGATAACGAATCAAGCGAACTAACTGAGAACAAATTTCAATGTTTCTCATCTCCAAGACAAGAATCAATTGAACTAACTGAGAACAAATTTCAGTTTGGTGTAACAGACAACATATTAATTTAATAATAATAATCTATATGACTTGTCATATCAGATGGCACGTACATTCCCAAGAGAAGCACAAGGTACACACAACTAAAAGCTATTAAATGGCTCAGGACTATCATGTGTTCATAGCTTCAATCAATCTTCATATCACACTTAATCAAGTTTTTTAATTTACGAAAAAGAATTAGCAAAAGGAAAACAATTTATACACAATATTAGTTTTGTACCAATTGGGACCGGACATCAAACGGATCGGACGTCCGCATAATCATAAATGGTCCAACAATAATACCCTTCTGCTCGCCATGGGGAGAGGTCGGTGTGATAGGTCGGACGTCCGTATGTCGATGATTACGCAACCTTGCCGCTTGTCATCCGGATAAACATAAACTCATATGAGGGTCGGCCAGTCATACCGCCAAGTAACCAGATTGCCTATATGGGCCGGCCGGTTGAAAGGCCAAACTTTGGGAGACCGGCCGGCCACATCACTAATTAACCAGGTTTAAGGTAAGTAGTGGTTAAAAGCTATTGGGTTGAATTTTGGCCGTGCTTAACTTTTCACTAATCCCAAGCCCATAGCAAAAACTATAAATACAAATTCAGGGTGAGTGGTAGATAGGTTGTATTTACTGCACATTTATTATTGTTCTATCGAAAAACACCATTGCTCTCAAACTGACTTTGGCATCGGAGAATCTTTCGCAGGTCTCCCACCCGCACGCAGAGAAGGGAATCGAAAAGTAAGGAGCAAGATCCGGACGTTCGAGAGACGAGAAGAGGAGGACGTGGAGGCATTCGACAACTCAGCCGCTACAAACGAAACATTTGGCACCCACCGTGCGGCCGAGTTACTTTTTAAACCCAATGGTGACCACGAGAACCATGAGCATGGACGAGATGCAACAACGCCATGAGGACGAGCTCGCGGCCGTTCAGGCCGAGTGTGAGGCCCGGATAGCCCGAGAGATCGCTGGAAAGGGAGGTGAGGACGAACGGACAAAGGAGAGAGGGAAGGCCGCCGCGGAGTCCGAGGCCAAAGGGAGTAAAGCCAAATCAATACACGCAGAGAGCGCCGCGGAGGATAGACGGATGGTGGTGAAGCCTGAGCCTTTGTCCACATTATTACTCCCCTTTGCCCAACCAATCATGGAGGTTCAGATATCGGAACAATTCGTTGCGCCGCAATTCAAGATGTATGATGGGACCACAGATCCCGAGGCCCACATCAAGACTTTCGCGAACGCGATGGCGTTCAGGACAAGTAATGACACCATCTGGTGTCGGGCATTTTCGTTAACATTAGAAGAAGAAGCACTTGAATGGTACAACTCTCTTCCTCCCAATTCTATAGAGAATTTTATCGGCTTGAAGCGCCTGTTCATTCGGCAGTTTGCTGTAAATAGCACTCAAGACCTGACCGTCTTTGAATTGGTCACCCTGAAGCAGGGTAAGGAAGAAACGTTGAGAGCGTTTATGGACCGCTATCAAAAGACCGTGCGGCGAGTAAAGGCATTGAGCCCGGAGCTTGCCCTACATTACATCATCCCCGCCCTCAAGCCAAGATCGTTCAAAGACAGTGTCTGTCGACGGGCCCCCAAAACTATGGAAGAGCTGAGGGAACGGGCGGCGTACGAAATTAGGGGGGAGGAGATGAAGTTGTCATATAAGAAGGAAAGCCAAGAGCTTAGGGGGGAAAGGGCGGACGGGGGAAAGTCGGGCAATTAGGCAGGAAAGCCAGGCGGCCTCAGACAAAAGGAACCGCGACGAGTACCCCGCTTCCAGCAGTACACCCCCTTGAACGCCTCTAGGGAGAAGATCCTCCGGGGGCGTTAAGCGCTGATTTGCTCCCAGAACCCATGAAGCAGCCTACTCCATCAAGTGCGGACGGCAGCAAACACTGCGCCTACCATAAAAATATGGGTCATACCACCGAAGAGTGTGTGACCCTAAAAGAAAAAATTGGAGAATTAATCCAAGCGGGGCAACTCAAAAAATACATTCGGGTTGACCGTCCTTAGGCACCCGCAAAACGACAAGGCCCGCGGCAGGCATACAGATCCGACAGGTCCAGGAACGATCGGATTGATCACCCGCGCTCGGAGTGGCGACGAAGCAGAAGCCGCAGTAGAAGGCGCGAGCGTCCTTTAAGGGGACACATCAATACCATTTCAGGAGGATAAGCCCTGTAGTCCGTACATTCGGTGGATAAGCCCCGTCGCACGATGCCGCCCATTACATTTTCGAACGACGACTTCCATGCCCCCGACCCCGACCAGGACGATCTAATGGTGATAAAGGCGGAGATCGTCCGGTACGGTGTCAGCAAAGTCTTGGTGGATCAGGGGAGTTCGGTGAACATCATCTACTGGAAAACTTTATAGCAGATGGATATATCGGAGGACCTCATCGTCCCCTATAACGGGCAGATAGTGGGCTTCACGGGTGAGAGAGTAGACACCCGAGGCTATGTAGAGTTACGCACAAGATTGGGGACCGGGCGGTCCAGCAAGGAGAAGAAGGTCCGGTATTTGCTGGTGGAAGCAAACACCTCGTACAACATGGTGCTTGGCTGGCCGTGCCTTAATGCTTTTGGAGCAATCCTATCCACTTCCCACCTCACAATGAAGTACCTATCGGAAAAGGGAGTCATATGCACTGCCCGGCCGGATCAAAAGACAGCCAAGGAGTGCTACGCCGCCAGACTCAAGATGTATACTCGACAAGAGAAGAGGAGAGCGACCAGTTCCGAAGTGGCCATGACCGACCTCGATCCAATGACGAACACGGAGGATCGGTTGGAGCCTATAGGAGAAACCCAACCCAATAGGGAATGACTATTCACAAACGACTACCTTGGCGAGGGGTTTGGAGCCCGGGGTAGAGGATGAGCTTAGGCCGCTCCTGTGAAAGAACAGAGACTTGTTCGCGTGGACAACGGTCGACATGCTGGGGATCCACCCCCGGTCATGTCCCATAAATTGGCGTTGTTCAAGGAAGCCCATCCGGTGGCATAGAAGAAGCAGCGGATGGGCAAGGAGAAGAGGAAAGCCGTCAAGGAGGAGGTGGGAAAGCTGAAAGAGGCAGGTTTTGTCAGGGAGGTTACCTAAACCACCTGGCTAGCTAACGTGGTGATGGTGAAGAAGGCCAGTGGGAAGTGGCGCATGTACACCGACTACACCGACTTGAACAAAGTCTACCCAAAAGAGTCACACCCCTTACCAAGCATAGACGCTTTGGTGGACGGCACCTTCGGACATCGGCTACTGAGGTTCCTAGACGCTTACTCAGGGTACAATCAAATTTCGATGTACGAACCAGACCGGGAGGAAATGGTCTTCATCATCGAGAGTGCAAACTTTTGTTATGAGGTAATGTCTTTCGGCCTGAAAAATGTCGGGGCCACCTATCAGCGATTGATGGATAGGATATTCAGGGAGCAAATTGACCATTGCATGGACGTTTACATGGACGAACTCCACCCCTCTTCTTAAGTGCTTGGGGAAGGAGGAAGCACACTACATAATGGACAAACTCCACAACGGCATCTGTGGTTCCACACCGGGTGGCGGGCCTTGAAAACCCGAGCACTGAGAGCAGGGTACTACTGGCCGACCATGGAAGCAGACACGAAGACGTTCGTCCAGAAGTTGATGAACGGAGAGTTCCCCCAAGAACCATTGTCAACTTGGTCAGACAGTGAACGAAGAGTTCTTTCCAAAGAACCACTATCGTCTGAGCCTTCAAAAAAGTCGAAGATGATGAACAGAGAGTTTCCCCGGGGACCACCGTCAACTTGAACGAACGGTAAATGGAGAAGTGAAAATAAATCTAACGCGGAAATAGAAACAATCGGATGAATGAAAAGGTAATGCACTCATTAGAAAAGACACCGAAAAATGCCAGCATTAACAAAAATCATGATGAAATCGAGTACATTATTGTGTGCTCAAAAAATATGACCTTAAGGTCAACAAGACAACATTGAGCCTGGATAGAGATGTCATGGAGCTCATTCATACCTTGTTGAGTCCAAACAGAGATATCATTGCACTAGTGTGTAGATTTGGTTGTGAAGTACAAAGATAACATATTTGTTTTTTTTTAATGTGTAGGGTATACTACAATGGACAGACAAGAGAGTAGAATAGTGAGTATCGTCTAACTGTTTAAATTTGATATTCAATACTTTATTTGTTGTATTCAATGTATGAACCTATGCTTTCATTTACACTTGTAGACTAAATTTAGAGTTAGACATAGTGTACAAACACAACATATAGTTTATTTGAATGGTTGCCTAAAATCATTCCAAAAGGAGTAAAGCGTATGGATATGGTACAAACACACCTTTTAAATGGATAATGGATATGGTAGAGCCTATGGTAATTTCTAACCATGTACTTGTAGAATTAATTAGTAGGTTGGATGTTGGTGAAAAAGGCTTGTAGGATTAGGGAAAATTTAGTCCCTTTCATTGTTTAGGATGTTTGTTTTTTCTTAGGTTTACATAATAATGGTGAAAGTATTGACTTGGATAATGATGTATAAGGGATTGTTAATAACTTATTTAGGGAGGAGAGGATGAGATAACAATTATGAGTATAAAGGAAAAGTTGAGTGAAAGTAGATTTCAAAGTAAAAGAATTGTTGACAGTTTTTGTTGGTTGTATATTTTGTTGGCATTTAGAGTCTTTTATTTTCCTAAGAACTATGATGTTATTGTGAGTGTCCCATTTAGTAAAGGTTTAATGTTTCGATAGGTCCTCTTTTTCGTCCAAAATCTCAAATAGGTCCCCTACTTATTTGGTGTCTCAATTGGGTTCTTACTTTTGAAAAATTGAAACAAATAGAGGCTTGTCGTCAAATTGGATAAACGCCATTTAAGAGGCCCTTACGTTGCATGTTAATAGTATTTTCGCGTAAGCTAAACCTTCTCTCCTGAGCGAGAAATGCACTGGAACATTTTCGCTAAAGCTAAAACTAAGTTACCTAGGCGAGATTTAGGTTAAAACTTGGGGTGCCCACTTGAACATTTTTTCTTACGCGAAACTTTGCTCGCCTGGGCGATGATGTCTTGCAAGTAAGGTTGAGCCATTGCAGCTTTTTTGCTTAAGCGAAACTTGGGTTGCCTGGGCGAATCCTTTTAAAAGTGTTCCTTCGTCAATCTAACTTAAGCGAAAAAATTTTGCTTAAGCGAGACCACGTGACCCTATGTTAAAACTCAAAAAAGGAAGGACTTATTCATAACCACTTTCTTTCCAACATAGTGCTTTTTTTCCTCAAATTATAGGGCGCGAGGTACGAAAAGATAAAACACTGGTACTTTATCACAGAAAGAAAAGTGGTTTTGCTTCCACAGGAATATGATCCCTTCTTTATTAGGATTCCAACTTTATGATATACCATTAACATCATTGTTGGTATTGAGGTAAAGTAGTTCATTTTCATGGATTACACAATATAGTATACTTTGATGAAACTCGACCCTGAAACAGATACCAAGAGAGCCAAACAGTAGACTGAATATAACACAACTTCATTCATTCAAGATAATCAAATACATTTCTATTTGAGTTTTCATTTACAAACTCACTTTAACATCATCTATTGCATCCTAGCAAAACAAATATATCAATAAAACTTGTGTTTCAGTTTTCTGCATATCTCGCCCAAGCGAGAAGATTTAGCTTAGGCGAAAATACTGTCAGCATTCCCCGTAAGGGCCTCTTAAACGGCGTTTGTCCAATTTGACGACCAGACTCTATTTGTTTCCATTTTTGAAAAATAAGGACGCAATTGAGACACTGAATAACTAGGGGATCTATTTGAGATTTTGGACGAAAAAAGGGACCTACCAAAACATTAAACCTTTAGTAAATTATACAACCTACATGGACCGAATTTTTACAATTAAGGTGATGTCGTGCATAGTTTGATAGTCAGTAGTTTGAATCAGGCATCCCATAAATACTACAACAAAATTTACAATGAAGTTTTACACTTAGTTGGTTGTGTTGTAATTTTATAGGTGTTTAATATTTTTTTAGTCTTGAGACCACCCACTACAACAACCATAAGGGTCGATCCATTAACTAGTGACCTTCATAGTGGCCCACGTTGTCGCCAACAAATCACTCATGATAGGAATCTTAATGAAGTCATCACAGAAATTTGATTTATTTCACTTCTTCCCATAACAACCACCATAACGCCAAACAATCACCCATTAAAAAAACCCTAAAACATTGTTGCAACATTTTCACGATTTTGCGTTTTTTAGCAACCAACATCTGTAAGTCTTACCCACTCACCTCACCCATTAAAGAACTCTAACCAACATTATCCCTATGCCAAAACATTACCCACACATCATAACATAGTCACAACATTTTCACACTTCACGTTTCTTTGCAACCATCATCGGTAACCCTTACCCACTTGTCATTCGCTTTAAACAACTCTAATCCAAGTTTTCCCTTTCAACGTGTCAATATCAATGTAAGAGACGCAGAATGCCATCTCACCATGCCATAACATTCCATTGTCGTGTCAAAGTATTATTTTTTGAATAAACTTTAAAATTACTAAATTTAATTTTTTTATTTGCTACTAGGCGTTTCATTTAATGTAGTCAATCACATTTATTTGAGTCTTTTGTTTTTATTTGAAAAGCAGTACATGTAGTTTGTATTTTGTGAGTTAGTTATAGGTTATTATATTGTTTCATTTTTTATTTGGGTTTGTTATTATTTCATTTATAAACGGCCCGAGGCTCAAGTCACGACTATTTAAAGCCATCATGGATCAATGAAAGGTACACAATTTTCAGAGGAATATTTTAGCGTGTGTGCATCAAGATTAATTTTTTAACAAAATGGTATCAGAGCTTTATGTTTTGAGTACCGAGAGAAAAAATATAGGAGTAAGTCAAACACTATGAGGGAAAAAGTGAGTGCTTAAGTGTTTTCCGAGAGAGATGGCAAAGGTAGTAAACGGAATGAGCGTGTCAAAGTTGTCAGAAAAGATCAATTACGATAATTGGTCTTTGCATATGAAGGTTCTTATTGGATCCCAAGATCTATTGGACATAATGGACGACGGGTACAATGAACCCGCGAAGGATGACATCAAATAGTGACCCAAATTGTTTTATTGAAAAAGACATGGGTGAAAGACCGCACTTTGTACTTTCTATGCAATGCAGTGGATGAATCGGGGTTCATGAAAATAACTAATGCAAAGTTAGCAAAATAAGCATGGGAAATTATGGAGTTGACATACAAAGGAGATATTTGTGTAAGACAGGTCCGAGTACAACCTCTCATAAGAGAGTTTGAACATGTGAAGATGGATGAAAAGGAAGGAGTTGTTGAGTTTATAGCTCGAGTGTACAAGATGGCCAACCAACTCGAAATGAATGAAGAACAGATTCCTCCTAACCAAGATACATAAAAGATCTTGAGAAATCCAACGAATTATTTTAAAAGCATCATGGTCACTATTGAAGAGACAAAGGATTTGTCAACTCTCATTGTGGAGGAGTTAGTTGGGTCATTAAAGGCCCACGAATTGAAGAAGAATCAAAAGAGGGAACTCGACGATCAAGCACTACAAGCACAATTTGATGGAATACCCCTAGCCATGGCCCAAGCATTTTCAAGAAGAAGCTAGAGTCATCTATGCAAGATGAAGCAAACTTTTTCTCATAGGCATCATGGAGGTTGAAGAGTAATGTAGGTTTATTTAGACCTTGTATTTGGACATGTAATGTAGGTTTGATTAAGACTCGTATTAAGCCTAAGTAACATATGATTTTCCTTAAGTTAGATATTTAAACCAAGTGAAAAGTGTGTGTCATGTGTCATGCTTCTATTGGAGAGTGACCACATGTCCACTCATCATTGGAGAGGTTAAAAGGCCTATTTTTTTCCAATGAGAGCAAAGGTGGGAGATCATGCTTTTAAGGTTAGAAAGAGACATCATTGGCCTATAAATAGAGGTGTCTTCACCCTTATATTTCATCTTGGAAATTAGTAATGTTATGATGTCAAATTATAGCCTCATTTTTCCTTGATCAAGACTAGAACAATCCTAAAGGCCCTTCTAGTCATCTACCTCATGAAATTGGCCTAACCTCTCTTTGAACCTTCAAACTATGCACCATCTACATCCTATCACTAAAAGTCGTAAGCCTATCACCACACCATTATCATTTGTGCATCTTATCACCATTTTCCCACCCATTTTTGTAACCATATCCATCATAGGGGCCAACTCCTTACTTCCTCTTAAGCTTTGACCCAACCTAGCTCAAGGAGGTTGCCATCAAATTTTGACTCGAATGGAACTTGAAATACTCAAAGTCGAGGTCCTGGATGCAGAGGATGAGGAGGCCAAGGACAAGGTGGACATGACCGAGGTAATTTTGAGGATGACAGTGAAGAGCAAATCATTCAGCAGAATTGTCATGGTCGAGGACAAGGGAAAGGCCGAGGAGATCGGTCAGGAATGAAATGTTTTTAAGTATGGAATGTTAGCAAAATGATGAAGATGAAGTTTTGATGATGTCCAAATCAAGTCAAGAGAAATCAAGATTCAAGATGTTATGAAGACTTATATTGTGATGGAAAGCTTTTGTAATACTCTTAGAAATATGTATAAGACTTAGATTAGAAAAAGAAAAGTGTTTTGTAAAATTACTATAGTAAATCATTGCAACAAAACACTATAGTACTATTCACATGAATAGTAACACTATTCACGTGAATAGTGACGGTTAACGGTAAGAGTATCGCACTTAACATAGACGTTGGGGAAACTAGTCGTTGAAGAAACTAGCCGTTTATGACCGTTGGACAAACTAGCCGTTTATGGCCGTTGGACAAACTAGCCGTTTATGGCCGTTGGACAAACTAGCCGTTTATGGCCGTTGGAGAAACTAGCCGTTAAGTTTGTCTTTTAGTGAATGGAAGAGCCTTTGGATGAGTCTATAAATAGACTCTCATTTCCTCTCAAAAAACAAATCCAGAGACACATAAACTCTTCCCTTGTGCTCAAATACTCAGAATTCTTTGAGACTTGTGTGTTCTTGTTCGGCTTGTGAAACTCTTGTCTGTGGAGCTGGTGAAGTGCTGCTACGGTGACAGAGGAAATAGCCGGTTCATCCTTGGTGTGTCTGAGGAGGTGTTCGGAAGAGGTTCATCCTTCGTGAAGTATTCGAAGGAGGTGTTCATCCTTCGTGAAGTATTCGGAGGAGGTGTTCATCCTTTGTGAAGACTCAAAGGAGGTGTAGTTTCATCTCTTGTGGTATCAAGAGAGGTGTTTTCTAAACTCTTACAAATTGTATCTTTGTGATTGTAGTTTGTAATTGTTTTGTGTTAGTGAAACTGTTTATCTTGTTTTGAGATAAGCGACTGGACGTAGGATTGGTAAGATCCGAACCAGGATAAAATCATCTGTGCAAATTTCTCTCAACCTTACTCTATTTAATTGTGATTATTAATTGCTAAGTAAGTTTAATTGAGTAGAAATTAAAAGGCACACTTTTGTATTAAAAACCCTCTTGGTTTGTTATCCCACGCTAACCCATCCGCTGCAGCCGCTTCTGACAATTGGTATCAGAGCTTGCTTTGATAGTCATTCAAATGGCGGGATCGTTTCAAACATTCGCAGAGGGTGCTTCTATCAATAGACCACCACTATTCACAGGTGAAAATTACGCATTCTGGAAGGTAAGAATGCAAATATTTATGGAATCTATTGATATAGATATTTGGGATGCTGTTGCATTTGGTCCTTTTGTTCCAACTAACAATATGCAGGAACCAAAGCCCCGTGACCAATGGACTGCTGAAGATAAGAAAAAATTTGGTAATGATATAAGAGCTCGTAACATTATTTCATCTGCTTTAACTATTAATGAGTTTTACAGGATTTCTGTCTGTAAAAGCGCTAAAGAAATGTGGGAAACTTTAAGAGTAACTCATGAAGGCAGAGATGAAATTGGGTGTGCTAAAATGAATACTTTATTCATGGAAGAGAATAATTCAAGCTCTTCATCAAGCACAGCATCAAGTATGGGTGATTCTGATGAGCAAGCATATATTTGTTTAGTGGTAAATGACGAAGACGCTGGAAGCCAAGTAAGTACATCTAGCGATTCTGATAATTCTAGTCAAATTAGTGAAGATGAATTGCATGAAATTTATGCTGCTTTAATAGTAGAATCTGAAAAACTAGATCTTGCTCATAAGAAATTGAAAAAGGATTTTAAAGAATTACAAAAGAAATATGAAAAATCCTTAGAAGAAATAGAAACTTTAAATAGTAAAATTTCAAATGTAGAAAATGATACAAATATATCTGCTGAGTGTAAATTTTGTGATAAACATAAATTGAAAGTTGATAACATTGAAAAATCAATAGCAGATGAAAATAAAGAATTAAAATCAAATTTTAAAAATATCTTTGAAGAAAATAAAATTTTGAAAAATAAAATTTTATTTTATGAAAAAGGTAAATATACTAGTAGTGATGAATGTGCATCTTGTGTTAATTATAAGAAACTACTAGATGAAACAACCTCAGGAGAATGTAGTAAAAATAATGAAAATAAGGTTGTTAAAAATAAGTATGTTCCTAGAATTAAAAATAAACATAAAACCCGTAGAACTTGGGTAGAAAAAGGAACAACTTATAGGAACACAAACTTTGTATCATGCTTTTATTGTATGAAAAAGGGTCATACATCTAACAAATGTAAAATTAAGCATTATGGTGTTCCAAGTGGTAGATATGTTTGGGTTATAAAATAATTTCTTTTTTCTAAATCTAACCCAAAGGACCCATACAAGTAGTTGGGTACCTATTGTTTAAAAATTTAAGAATTTCTTTAAAACAAATTTTAAGAAAATTTTTTCAAGACCGGTAAAACTATTTTTATATACAAAGCATATATAGTTTTCAATCGGAAAAATTTTTATGTGAGCATGTTGTCTTTGATGAAATTGTAGACCTTGAGGCAAAACCTCTTGAGTCAGTTGAATTACATGCAGGCAATGACGAAGATTTGTAGAAGACAACAAATGAAGCAAAGAATGATGACAATCCTCAAGATAAAGATCTAAACAATGTTTTATAAGATCTTTCTCCTAAAAATATTTGCTTTAAATATCCTATTGTGCATGTTTGAATGAATCTTTAAATTTGAAATATTTTTAGCTCATATGCATACATGCTTTTATTAAGGGGGAGTATTATCTTAGGGGGAGAACATCAACACAACTTTTTAATTATGATCAAAAAGGGGGAAAAAATGTTTAAAGCTTATTTGCCTATTTGTGCTTATTCACTAATGCACTCTTTCTTCCATAAGTTGTGTTTTAAATACAGATTATTACCAAAAGCTTTAAATCAAGGAGTTTTTGATCATCATCAAAAAGGGGGAGATTGTTAGCAAAATGATGAAGATGAAGTTTTGATGATGTCCAAATCAAGTCAAGAGAAATCAAGATTCAAGATGTTATGAAGACTTATATTGTGATGGAAAGCTTTTGTAATACTCTTAGAAATATGTATAAGACTTAGATTAGAAAAAGAAAAGTGTTTTGTAAAATTACTATAGTAAATCATTGCAACAAAACACTATAGTACTATTCACATGAATAGTAACACTATTCACGTGAATAGTGACGGTTAACGGTAAGAGTATCGCACTTAACATAGACGTTGGGGAAACTAGTCGTTGAAGAAACTAGCCGTTTATGACCGTTGGACAAACTAGCCGTTTATGGCCGTTGGACAAACTAGCCGTTTATGGCCGTTGGACAAACTAGCCGTTTATGGCCGTTGGAGAAACTAGCCGTTAAGTTTGTCTTTTAGTGAATGGAAGAGCCTTTGGATGAGTCTATAAATAGACTCTCATTTCCTCTCAAAAAACAAATCCAGAGACACAGAAACTCTTCCCTTGTGCTCAAATACTCAGAATTCTTTGAGACTTGTGTGTTCTTGTTCGGCTTGTGAAACTCTTGTCTGTGGAGCTGGTGAAGTGCTGCTACGGTGACAGAGGAAATAGCCGGTTCATCCTTGGTGTGTCTGAGGAGGTGTTCGGAAGAGGTTCATCCTTCGTGAAGTATTCGAAGGAGGTGTTCATCCTTCGTGAAGTATTCGGAGGAGGTGTTCATCCTTTGTGAAGACTCAAAGGAGGTGTAGTTTCATCTCTTGTGGTATCAAGAGAGGTGTTTTCTAAACTCTTACAAATTGTATCTTTGTGATTGTAGTTTGTAATTGTTTTGTGTTAGTGAAACTGTTTATCTTGTTTTGAGATAAGCGACTGGACGTAGGATTGGTAAGATCCGAACCAGGATAAAATCATCTGTGCAAATTTCTCTCAACCTTACTCTATTTAATTGTGATTATTAATTGCTAAGTAAGTTTAATTGAGTAGAAATTAAAAGGCACACTTTTGTATTAAAAACCCTCTTGGTTTGTTATCCCACGCTAACCCATCCGCTGCAGCCGCTTCTGACATGGAAAACATGGTCATTATGCAAACGAGTGCAGATCAATGAAGTGCTACAATTGTTATAAGTCCGGTCACATTGCTGAATTGTGTCGAGCTGAGAAGAAAAGTGAGAGAAACCTTCTTACGGAATATGAAGATGAAGAAGAGATGAGGATTTTGTTGACGTCAATGATCTCAAAGTCAAAGGTGGAGAACTCAAATGTTGGACCCTTGAAAACAAAGGTTGAGGAGATTTCTAGCAACTCAATATGGTTTAGATACTAAAGCAAGTAATCATATGTGTGGAAACGAGAAATTTTTTAATAAACTCACCAAGGTGGAGGCCGAATTTGTGTCTTTCAGAGATGACTCCAAGGTGGTCGTGATTGGGCGTGGAATAATTGAAAAAGGTAACCGATGACATTGTTACAAATATTTTTTTCAACGTGCAAGACATCTATACAATGTCTAACGACAAGTTTACACCAGTACGGAAGATTAAAAAATATTGATTGTTTCTTCTAAATGTTTTTCGCAAAGGTACTTTTATGATGTTTTTTGAAGACAATGTCAATGTTTTTGACTTCGTTGTATACTTCTTCACCATTGCGGGTTCTGCACACAACCTCATCCTCAGCACTTCCATTAAATTCTTTTTTTAATCTACAGTAAGGGTGATTACGAGGAAGGAATTTTTGATGTCTTGTATATACTGTCTTTTGACCCTTCTTCTTCAATTGAAGGTAACTAGTTTTTTCTTTTCAAATGGAACATGCAAAATGACCTTTAACACTATAACCGTTCAAGTTTTCATATACTGGGAAATCAGTTATACTGCAAAACAACATTGCACGCAAACAAAAAGTTTCTTGAACATCTGAATCGAACACTTTGACCCCTTCTTCCCACAACATTTTCAAATCATCAATTAAAGGTTTCAAGTAAACATCAATGTAATTTCCAAGTTGTCTAGGACCCTATATCATCATGGACAACATCACATATTTTCTCTTCATGCACAACAATGGAGAAAGATTGTATATCATTAATATAAATGGCCATGAACTGTGTTTGCTACTTAAGTTCCCATAAGGATTCATACCATCTTTTGCAAGTGCAAGTCTTAAGTTTCTTGGATCTACACAAAATTTTGGAAATGTTTCATCGATCTTCTTCCATTGTGGTGAATCAGTTGGATGTCGAAGAAGATTATCCCACTTTCTTCTGGCAACGTGTCATTTAAGGTTCTTTGCATCTTCTTTAACAGAGAACATATGTTTGAACATAGGTATTATAGGCAAATACCACATTACCTTAGCAAGTGCACCATCATTACCTTTATCACTAGTGTTTCTGTCATTTTTCTTTTTAAAATGGGATAAATCACACGTTGGACAATACTTTAGCGAAGCAAACTCCTTTATGCACAAAACACAATCATTATGACAAGAATGTATCTTTTGATATTTGAGTCCTATTGGACATAAAAATTTCTTGGCCTCGTAATGACAAATAGGTAGAGTATTATTTTTTGGAAGCATCTCCTTCAACAACTCCAACAACTCTGAAACTTTTATCAGTCCATCCATTCCTTACTTTTAAACTAAACAACTTCAAAGTTCTAGACAGACGTGTAAAGTTGGGGCATCCTAAAAACAATGGTTGCTCTGAATCATGTTTAAGAGAATCATACAAACTAGCTCTTCCAAAATTATCTTCACCAATATCATGTATCATGTCCTTTAAATGATCAGTCAACCATTCTTCCACATAATCCATTCCTCGTGACGTGGTAGGTTGGTCCAATACTTCTTTATGCGAAGTTTAAACGGTATAAGTTCTCATTATGCCTAACATGAATAGATGGCCACGCATATTGCCTAAGTCTTGGAGTGTTTGATTAAGACAACGAACACAAGGACAAAAATATGTCATGTTCACACACTTAGCATTTTGTTCAACATATTGCAAGAACTCTGAAACACCCTTCTTATATTCTTCATTGATGCGACGTTCATTGATCCATCTTTGATCCATACTATGTTCGTAATATACTTCATCAGTTTCAATTTTTTAACTCTCACAAGGTTAGGCCCTACCCATTCAGAAAAATTATTTTTCATAATTTGCTAAGACACATGCAAAGAAGTCTACATCATAAATTTGATAGGATTTCAGTAGCATTTCGCATTGGTCTCCAATATACACGAAATGAGAGTAGTCAAGGATGATCACAATCAAATATGCATCCGGAGAACAACACAAATACTAAATCGAAATTTTATCAATATTATCCATAAACTCCAACGTACATTTATAACAAGTTATGAAAAATAATTTTTCCAAACTGTCCAATCAGACAATTCAAAATTTAATACAAACGATTAAAAGATTAATCGTTTATGTTAAATTTCAAACGGAAACTAAGTTTCACTCAATTAGATACTAAAAATCTAACATATCAATCATAATAACACAACAAAACTTTATCACATGCATATTCAAAAGTCAATAACATGCATACATAAAAGTCAATAACATGCATACACAAAAGTGAATAACATGTATATATCCAAAAACCAACAACATGCAAATCCAAAAGCCAACAACATGCAAATTCGAAAGTTAATAACATGCATATCGAAATGCCAAAAACATGCATACCGAAAAGCCAATAACATGCATACCAAAAAGCCAATAACATGCATAGACAAAAACTTTTAAACAAGAATGCTAACCTTCTTAATCGATTACAAACGTAGTGAAGGAATTAAAGGAGTGGAAAACGTAAGAAAACGCTGCCCAAGAACGCAAGGAATCGTTGCCCAAGGAAACAAACAAAACTGCACCAAAACACAACGAAAACTCATTTTAATCGGTTCAAATGGAAGATAATCCATCAAAGACTAATTTAATCGGAGTAAAACTAATTTTAAACGGTCCAAAAGAGAAAAAATGAACCTGAAAATGTAAAGCCGCGAGAGAAAATGTGAGGAGGAAGATGATGAATAGTGGGCGTAACTTCCTCGAGTTCGCGCAAAGTGTAATAAACCAGCCTTAGACATCGGGGGCCAATACTCCCCGACGTCTATATATGTTCACACATCTAGGCCCCTACCACACCGACATCTATGTGTATCTAAAAATTAATTTTGGTGGAGGCTATCCACGTCCGATATATAGGGCCCCAACGTCTATATAGACATTAGACGTCCAACATAGGGGCCCAGACGTCTGAAGCAATGGAAGATGACACCTTTTCACCTACCTCTCAGGTCATTAGGCGTCCGACATAGGGGCCTGAACATCTATAGCAATAGAACATGGCACCTTTTCACCTACCTGTCAGGTCATTAGGCGTCCGACATAGGGTCCCGACGTATATAGACGTCGGGGTGGCGAGATCGGATGTCTCCACTGCGAAATAAAATGACTTTTGGTATTCTAGTGCCACCATTTTGGTGTCCAATGGAACAATCGGACGTCCAAACGCCATTTAGACGTTGGGGTCTCGCCAGTTGAACGTGTAAGAGCTGTAAAATATAATTTTCTACCACATTTTGGCGTCCAACTTGGAGGAGCTGACGTCTTCGTGAGTATAGACGTTGGGGCCCTCCCCCATTGGATGTCTAAATAGTTAACTTATTTGCAGAAGTGCCACCGGTTATTTTTTACGTTGGATATTTGTGGGTCCGACGTCTAATAGGTCACGTTAAAACTTTTTTCTGCACTAGTGATAACACCTCATATCCTTCTTCTCTAACACTCTTCCTAAGGCAATAAAAAATGCCTCTGTATTTCAGCAAATAAAGTGTTTGAGCCTGTAGTCTTGTTTTTATAACGTCTAAAGGGTAGCCCAAAACCCAACTCACCAGCCCAGCTAATCCTCCTGATACCAGCATAGTATTCAGGCTCTCTTCACAACTTTTTCTACAACCTGGGTGAAGCTTCTCCCTTGCATATTCATATGTCCAAAAGTAGAGACCATGTGTCGGTGCATCTCTTAGCATGGTTGAGAGGGGTTATTGGGAGAGTCATGACCGGCAGTCGTGGTGGCGGTGGCGAGGTTTGAGGATTGAACATTTTGGGAATTTGAATGAGTCTAGAGGAGGCTGAAGTTCCACTGCCACGTGCTTAACCATTGTCCAATCAACATGCCACCACACATAAATTTTAACATTGTCCACTAAATTTAACGGCAAGGTGTAAATTGAGTCAATTTTTCATAAAAAAAAGACCTAATTGAGATCAATTAAGGACCTATTTGATAAGATTATACCTAGTTATGATCAAAATGATTAAATCTTAAAACTTTAGTGAATCAATGAAAGGATTCAGTCACTGCTATTTAAAACCGATCATGAATCAATGAAAGGCACCACAGTTTTCAGATAAATATTTTAGCGTGTGTCCAGCGGAATTTATTTTTTAACATTATTATGGTTTTGTAAATTTGCCGCCTCACTTAAGAACGTAGTCTTTTACGCATCACGGAAGATGTAAGATCCATGAAAAATATTTGTAATAGTAAATTTTAGCATTTTATTAGTAATAATAATTTTAATGGAAAAAAAATGTAAATTTTGGATATAAAATTATAGTAATTTTAGAAGGAAAGATTCAAATTTTTGGTAACTTATTTAGTAAATTTTTTAAATTGAATAGTAAAAAGTAAATAGTAAATAGTAAAAAGTGAATAGTAAAAATAAATTTTCAGCATTTGGATTCCTTAGCATGGAAGAAATTAGGATTTCTTAATATGGAAGAAACTAAGATCAGATTTAGTAGGTAAATGATTAAAATATTATTTTTTAAATAATATTAAAATAATAAATAATATTAAAATATTAATGAATAGTAATTTTTTTTTACTATAAATAGCCATGGGAAGGAAGGGTATTCTGCACCAAGAGAAGAGGAATCAAGTGAGAGCTTGAGGAATAAAGAAAAAAGAGTTAGGGAGAAATTTTTAGTTGCAAGAAGAGTAGAGGTTCTGAAGGGTTTTGGAGAAATAAATTCAGAGCAAGAGAAGTCTGGAATAGAGGTAGGGGAGCTAACTTTTCTATGCTTTTATATTATGATTTAATATTTCTATGCTTTTATATTATGATTTAGTATTGTTTTATTACTATTCATATCTTGAAATTTTGTGTGAATACTGTTAATGCTTACTGTATGTTTATCTATGTTGAAATTCTGTGTAAATATTGTATGTTGTTGTTTTGAATCTGTAAATAAGAAATTTGTTAAAAACTAGTTGAGGAACACTTTGGCTAAGGAAAGACTTAGTACTTAAGTTGTCCATTGTGACGCACCTCTCTTTCCTGGAAGTCTACTCGACAAGTTTTTAACTTAAATCCTATTGAACAGATTGAGTGCTGTTAAATTATTATGCAATATATTGAGTTTGTGTGATTTATGCGATGATTGTATTTTATTATATTGCATTTGAATTTACATCTGAACATGTTATGAGTATTATGGGGAGATTTTGTAGGGGTATAATGTGAGTTGAGTAATATGAGTATGGCATGAGTCTCGTGGAGAGATTCAGTAATATTATGGTATTTGTATATATGTTGATGTTGAGGGTCCCGTAGTTGGAGGTTATCCTGATACTCTAATAATCATCTAGTCTCAAGTAGAGAGAGATGAATTATGTGGTGAGAGGAGCAGGAGGTCCTGGTCTATGTGCCGGTTTTGGACATAGTGAGGGGACTAACCTTGTGAATGGTATGAAGTATTTTGGAAGTGTATTTGTAAAAAGAAGTAGAAGTCATTACAAGTGCATAACCTCCCGTGATCGTTCATCAACGTATCATCCGGATGAGTGTCTATTGGGTATCGTGGTGTCTATTGGGTATTGTGAGACGAGTGTCTAATAGGAATTGTGGTATAAGGGTGTCGAATATAATTATTATATGATGTTTATATCAAGGTAATTATACATGTTTTATAAAAGATTTGTTGCATGTTAGCTCACCCTACTTGTTTGTGTTTGTTTTTGTTTGGGTATGTGCGATGATCGTATAATTCGTTATACGGGAGCAGATGAAGGAATGTCGTCTGATCCAATGCCAATGAAGAGAGAGACAGAAGAATAAGTTAGAAGAATTCGAATTATATTTATGAGTTTATAGTTGAAATCTGAATTTAAAACATGTCTAGACATATATTAACTATGAATTTATAAGTGTGAGATTACGGGATATTACCGTAAATGTAATATTACAATATATAAATTATGAATTATCCAGCGTGAGATATTGGGATGTTACATTAATGGTATCAGAGCGGTTCGTCCTTAAGACGACCTAAGAGTTGTGGATTAATCCTACAAACTCATTATAAATTATAATAACAATAATTCTCTGTATGAACAGAGAGAAATGGCTCGTAGACAACCCAATCGTGAAACCCCTGAGGTACCTAGCCTTGCAAGGGCTTTAGAATCTATCGCATCCGCTCTTCAACAATAGGGAGCTGCTTTAATGCAACAGCACACAACGGCCCTACAACAGTTAGAAGCGGCCAGACTAAATTCTGAAGCAAGCCAAAGACAACATGCGGAAACCTTAAGACAACTAGCCGAGAATGGCACCCATGTGGAAGCTCAACCTCAGAGAGTTCAGGAATGGACCTTAGAAAATTTTCTGCAACATCGTCCAGCTATTTTTAATGGGAAAACGAGTCCGGATGAGGCTGATCTCTGGATAAGGAACTTGGAAAAGATTTTTGAAGCAAAGTGGTGTCCACCCGAAACTAGGTTGGCATACTCTGATTATCAGCTATCTGGGGAAGCAGTACACTGGTGGAACAACACAAAGCTGGTAGTAGAGGAAAGTGGTGAGATTATAACTTGGGAAATTTTTAAGAGTAAATTTTATGCTGAGTACTTTCCGGACAGTGTGAGACATTTGAAAGAGGTGGAGTTCTTGCAGCTGGTGCAAGGCAACAAATCCGTAGTTGAATATGCAGACAGGTTCAAACACTTGGTTCGTTTCTACACCCAACCGTCAAATGAAGAATGGAGGTGCAGGAAATTCAAAAATGGATTGAGAGCAAACATTCAACTAGCTGTGAATCCTTTAGCTATTAAGGAGTTTGCTGCTTTAGTAGAACATGCCAAAGTTGTGGAAAGGTTAATAAGTGAGATTGAAGTTCAGAAGTTACAAGGGTAGGAGGACCATCTGTAAGATCCTTGAAAATATTTGTAAGTTAAAATACTAGATAAAAAAAAATGAATAGTAAATTGTGAATAGTAAAAAGTGAATAGTAAAAAGTGAATAGTAAAAAGTGAATAGTAAAAAAAAATTTTTGGAAAGGATAAGTGTTCCACGTAGCTTTGAGATCAGAATTTATCAAATTGCAAATAAAAAATTATTTTTGTAATACTAAAATGAATAAAAAAATGAATAGTTAAAATGAATAGTAAAAATGAATAGTAAATTTTTTTGCTATAAATAGCCAAGGGGGGAGGCTGAAAATTTACACCAAAGAACTTAGAAAATTTTTGAGAGAAGAGAGTTGGAAGAATTTCAAATTTTGCAAAGGGGATATTCTGGAAGTTTTCAGAGGGCGAGGGGATTAAGTCTGTAATAGAGGTAAGGGAAGCTAACCTTGAGTATCTCCTTTTGTATTATCTTAAGCCTTGAATATGCTATATTTTGCTTTTGTCTGATCTTAAATCTTGATTATGGAGTATTTTGTTTCTGTATGATTTTGAATTTAAATGAGAGTATGCTTTTGTGTTGATATCCGAGTGTGATAGTTGTAAAACGTGATATTGATTATGTTATGCCATTTGTATGTTATTAGTTGTTTATTTTTGTATTTTGGAAGGATTAGAAATTGTCTAACCGGCTCTGCCAGATTCAATTTCTTGTTTCCCCAAACTTTCTATTGCTTCAGTTATTTATTTTATTGCACTTTTGGAAGGATTAGAAGTTGTCTAACCGGCTCTGCCAGATTCAGCTTCTTGTTTCCCCAAACTATTTATTGCTTTACTTATTTATTTTATTGCATTTTTGGAAGGATTAGAAGTTGTCTAACCGGCTCTGCCAGATTCAACTTCTTATTTCCCCAGACATGTGTTGCTCTTGTTACTTAATTATATTGTATTTTTGGATGGATTAGAAGTTGTCTAACCGGCTCTGCCAGATTCAACTTCTTGTTTCCCATGAATTTTTATATTAAGATTATTCTTATGATTGTCAAATATTGTATTCTTCTATGACCATTTATAGTAATATCTTATTATGGTTAATTGTTTATAATTATCTTGTATGAATTCTATCATGAATGAGTTTCTTGGCTGAAATTGATCTTGTTGGAAGGTCTGGAGTAAGGATTCTGTAATAACTTGGAAATGAGTATTAAATAGATATAGTGATACTATTTGAGGTTGTTGTAAGAGGAAGTAAAAATATTAAAATTAGGCATTTTAAATTTAGAGCATAAGAGAACAAGGTAGATAATTTAAATAAATAAATTGTTAATTATTGAAGGCCTCCCTTTGTTGGTAGGATAGAGGAACCTTAAAAACCTGAGTTGGCACATCCCTGATCATAGAGCAGCCCTGGCCTGGTCCAGTCAGTTGTGACTAGTCATATGTGTTGGCGTCGAAGGTGAGTTTGATGCGTTCAGACATCTGGGTCCTCTCCGGTGACCAATTGGGGTAAAGAAAGATCTCTAATAGGATGAAATTAAAATAAAATAAGTTAATTGGAGATGTATAAAGTTATCATGGTAAAAAAAAAAAAAAACTTCATATATATTTTATTTATCGTTACATTGAGCTCAGACTTTAATACGTAGTGGCTAAGATATGATGAAATGTTTTGTTGATCTATGAATCTTTGATTGGTGAAAATATGTTGAGTTATACTCGTTATGGTCAAAAATGAGTTTATAATATGAAGTATGATAGCTGGCGATATGTTTAATTTATTGACACCAAAATAAGTTATTGTCAAATTATGATTAGAGAATGAACATGATTGAGTTATGTGGAGAAAAGGTTATGAATTGTTGATTTGATGAAATGTTGGAGTGGATAAGAGAGTATGAAATATTGATGTGATGAAATGTTGGAGTGGATATAAGAAATTATTGCTTATGAAATGATGTTTCCTACGGGAAGTAAAATGTTCGGTTATACCATGAGAGCTTGGTATGAGCAAAGTAACACCTGAGGTTAATGAAAGCAGGCAGCAAGTGGTCTGACCATAAGGCTTTGACATAAATATGTGGTTTATAAGTTTTATAGAAGCAGGCAGAGAGCGGTCTGACCATAAGGCTTCAGAGAGTAAGACATAGTATACAGGTGAGGCTTAAAGAAGCAGGCAGAGAGCAGTCTGACCATAAGGCTTCGTGAGTAAGCATAGTATAAATTGTAAGGTTTATGAAATTGAGGAAGATGATTTTGATAATGATGAATTAATGACATCGGGGTAATGATATTTGAGTAATTGTAGAAATAAATGATTGAACTATTCTTATTATAAGTTTAATGATTGATTTGATATGGTTGGCTTACCCTTATTTGTTTGTGCTATGATCATATAACTCATGTTATATGTGATTAGATAATGTTGCATATGTGGTTGATAAAGCTTAGAGATGAGAGAGATGCGGGGAAAACCTTTCAGGGATTTTTGTAAAAAGAATAAATTTGTATTGGGAAGATTATGTTGTGTAAAATTTAAAAGTTGAAATGTCAACGGTGAAGACTATATTGTTTAAAGTTTGTAAGTTTGGTATTGTACTTTGGAGTAATTGAAATAAAGTTTGATTGTTTATATGAGGTATCAAATTAATTTAGTCTCTACTATCAGTAATACCCTTTAAAATGTTTGGGTGTTACATTATGGTATCAGAGCAATGGTTTTCGAAAGTATTTTGGGACTATGGGGAGTGAAATTATTATTCTTAGTAAAACTATTAATTGTTATGATGAAAATGACTATTGGAGGAAATTGATATCATATGCTAAATTGTATTGTTATCTTTTTGAAGAAATCATTTAAACTCGACAAAGATGCAGCAACAACAAGTTGATCAAGTACCTCAAAATCATTCTAGCTTGAATGACTTCTTAAGGCATGATCCAACTAAATTTAATGGGGAGGCTACTCATGATGAGGCTGACTCTTGGCTAAGGCAGAACGAGAAGATTTTTCGGGTAATAACTTGCTCAGAAGAACAAAAATTAACTTATGCATCATTTCTTTTGGTGGGGGAGGCTGAATATTGGTGGGAAAGTATGCAACAGTTGATGACGGTTCGTGGTGAGGCTGTGAATTGGGAGAACTTTAAGATAAGGTTCTTGGAAAAATATTTTCCAAACATTGCAAAATTTGCAAGGGAGGCGGAGTTTCTGACCTTACAACAAAGGAGGTTATCAGTACAAGAGTACGTAGTAAAATTTAATTATCTCTCGAGGTTTTATACTCAGAATATCACAGAAGAATGGAGATGTCGAAAATTCGAGGGAGGACTAAGGCATGAACTGAAGAAGGTACTTATGCCATTGGAAATACAAGAGTTTCCAGCATTGGTAGAGAAAGCCAGAATGATAGAATTATTGGAGTTTGATCCAAGTAGAGTTTCCAGACTTGCCAAGGGAGAATCTTCAATGAAATTCAACAAAAAACCTTATGAAAAACCACAATTATCATATCGAGGAACAGTGAAGTGTTTTGAGTGTGGAGGGGCACATTTCAGACGTGACTGCCTGTTGTGACTTTGGCAAGTGTACCAAATCGTTCAAGTAATAAAACTGGTAAGACCGGATATCGTTTCCCAAGAGACTCGTGTCCTAGACAATCGTATAATATCTAACTAATTTAGACTAAAGAATGATTCCATGTTTTTGGGGTTTTCATGCAATTAAATTAAAGGTAAAACATAAATGGTAAAAGTGATCTTTGATAATGCAAACACTTAGGAAATGAAAGATTAGAAATGATATGGAATGGTATTGTTGGGGGTATGATTTCACCTACTTCACTCTTATGCATAGAAAAACACTTCCTCTTTGTTAATATGCCAATGTCAATCTACTAAATTACTCAAACCCAATCCCTTGGTAGAGAGAGCCTAGACTTACTTCTTAAACTCCAATCCCTTGGAAAACCTAACAAGTTCATCCGCTTTAAGAATTGAGATTCAAGACAACCAAAGGTCCTAGTTCTATCCCTAGATACAATTTCCTTTAGGTGTTTAATCCAATTCTAGATTCACCCAATATTTCCCAATATCAAGCAAACCTTAAAATCATGATATGGTTGAATTACTCATACAAGCTTTAAGTAGAGGAATTAAACACTAACAATCAATGAAAGAGGCATATAATCATTCAAAACAACTGTAATTACATAAGAGATTCGTGGTTACATCAATCCCCCAACAAGAATGAAACTAGCTCTCCATGAATGGAGAGCTTGATCTTACAACAATGGTGGAAATGGAAGAAGGAGGAGGACCCAAGGATGAAGAAGGGCTGTTCCCACAGCTCCTAGCTCGCCTCTGGACGCTCCAATTGAGAGAAATCGTGTCTGGGATGCCAAAGATATCAAAACCCTTCTAATTTGGGGTTAAATAAACCCAATCTGCCAAATCAGCAACAGGCGCGCTTGAGACCGCGCTCCAGCGCGCGAACACTGGAAAAAGGGCGCTCCAGCGCCCTTTTGTAGGGGGCGCTCCAGCTAGCTCCAGTCCTGGTGCAGAGCGCGCTCCAGCGCCCATTGCTCAGGGGGGCTCTAGCTAACTTTTTTCCAGATTCTGGTTCTTCATATTTTTGCTGTTTTTGCTGTTTTCTTGTTTTCTCTGGTTCCAGCACTCTTCATTTGATGCAGAGACTTCTTCCAACTAATTAACTTGTATAAATAAAGGGTTTAATGATAAATTTATCTAATTAAAGCTTAAGATGAAACCACTTCTTAAACTAAATGAAAACTAGGATTTACAAGGTAAAAAGGATGAGAAAGAGTTGATATTTTCTCTAATTCAATACTGAATTCATAGTAAAATATGCCACTATCAACTCCCCCAAACTTAGAACCTTGCTTGTCCTCAAGCAAAAGGTATCTGACTGTCAAACAAAACATATTTCAAAGATTACAGTTGGATTCATAATACATTGCTTAACTTGAAACAACTAGAAATGTGTATCATGTTAGTTTTCCACTATGATGCTCACAACACAATCAATCAATCAAATGCCATAGTTTATAAGAGATCAACAGTCATGGCAGGATGCTTTACTAAATTATGTAGAACCAATCCTCACTTAAGATGGTGTTTCACTCTAATGCACTGGTGTATAAGGATGTGTGTCTATCACTCTACTATCAAATTGTCACACAAATCAACTTTGCCATTTGTTTCAACCAAATTAAACACATTCACAAGTAAGTCAACATCACAAGGACTTTCATTGGCTTGTATTGTGGCTGGGCTAAGAAGGAACATGGTTTTTCTGGATAACAAAGCACCTTGAGCTAAGAGATCAAACAATTACACTCATGAATAAAAGTTCTCTTTTGCTTCACTTAGATTACCACCAATGTCGAACTTACACCCAACTGTTTTTCATTCAGTACTTTTCCTTCTCTCTTTTTCTTTCTTCCTTTTTGTTACATTTGTATTTTTTTTTCTCAATTCATCCTTTCATAACAACTCCCCCAAACTCAAACCATTCTCCTACAGTACAGATGATTTCTCCATTTAGCTCAAGGTAAGGAAAATAGGGAAATTTCATTTGGGCTTTAAGGCTCAAAAAGAGTCATTTATCAATCAAGGTCGAAAGGTTTTGAATTGGTTTCTTTTGGCAATATGTGGAAGAAGTAGGAGAGCAAGATGGCCTTGATCATGTGCAACTAACAAGCAAATGGTTCATATCAGAGAAACTCAGGCAAAGTCAATTGTGATCAAATATGATAGCATTCACAATAAAATTCTAAGGCACAACATCTCACAAGGTCAACTCGAGGTTCCACAATAACATCAAGCAACTGCCATGAATAATGATCTCAGTTAAGCATACAGCATTCTCAGACTTTTTCATGAAGGAAGCAATACAATTTGAACTAAATTGACCCATCTCAAGCATCATTTCAAATCAAACCATAAGCATTATGAATCAGCATAAGTCTATCAAGCCAGATAACTAAAACAACTTAACTAAAATTGAAAAAAACAAAAACTAACTAGTAACCAAAGTAAAAGAAAGCAAAATAAAGGTCCTGTGACTCATGATTTGTAGCTCATTGTCAGACTCCTTCATTTTCTGCACCACCTCCCCCAATAAATTAGGTTGGTCCCCAAGCCATGCTACTTGGGTCGCATATTCCTCTGTTGATATCTCTACTTTGTGGCGGCGTTTGTTTTTCTTCTCTTGGAGTTGGATGAAGAAGTCATTTCTGCACAAAAGATTGAAAATAAAGTTTGCAAATGTGAGCTCACAATGTATGTATTTGTAACAAACAATCATTAGATCACATGATCATGAGTTCACAAGGTCAAACGCACACTAAATATGCAAGAAAAATCACAAAACACAGCCTGGAGCATGAAACATTTGAAGCAGAAGAGAAAAATAGAGTTGCTGAAAAATCTGGTCTGGTTGGAGCTAGCTGGAGCGCCCCTAAGCAGAGGGCGCTGGAGCTAGCTATGGGTCAGAATGCCAGAAAACTGGATTCGTGCTGAGCGCGCTGGAGCGCCCCTGAGCAGAGGGCGCTGGAGCGCCATACCAGATTGTAGATTTGCAGAATTTCACAACTACACCTATGATTTTTGGAATTTGGAACTTCTTGATGCTCAATTCAGCCCAGATTAACATGTTTTCACTATACAAACTTGATCACATCCATAAGGATTGAAATTGAGTGCAAGAATGCCAATTTAGGTGCACACTTCCAAAGCTTTCTAATTCTACAACTCAAGGCTTCAAATTTTACACTTTAAACATACCTAAACTCAACATAACCATTCAGAACATACTCAATCACACTAGAACATATAAAAACAGATTGAACAATTCTAAAACACAACAATACACAATAAGACTCAACATTACACAAGTTAACCATTAACAACACAAAAACTACAATTGAAACTAACATGCTCCAAAATAACCAAATCAAATCAAAACATTCTAAAGCAAATTCAAACAATAAAAACACACTCAAATAACAAAATCACACAAAGAGAAAGGGTTAGAAAGTTGGGTTGCCTCCCAGTAAGCGCTTGTTTAACGTCATTAGCTTGACACCATTAAGCTCAAGTTTGATTTTTGATGTTGGAATGCTTCTTCTTGTCATGACACCAACATCCTCTCAGCAATTTCCTAGTCACCAATTTGACTCTCCTAGAATATGGAGCCTCTATCTCAAGTACTCCATTTATCTTGATGTTCTTGATGACCCATAACCTATTCTTGAATTTCACTGGTTTGCCAGGTTTGGGCTCATCGCTTGCTATCACAGAATTTTGGTGGACTAGTTCTTCTTCTTTTTCTTCTTCCTCTCCCTTTACTCTTGGGGATAAACAGCTGAAGCTCCTCTTGACCAACTTGGCAGCTTGCTCTGTTAGACTAGTAATTGATAGAAGTTCATCTGTAGCTTCAAGACTAGTCTCTTTTTCATGATTTTGCTGCTCAACCCCAAAGACGTTGAAAGTCACCTCCCCATCTTGGTCTTTCAATTTCACTGTTCCTTCTTCCACATGAATGACAACTTTGGCTGTCTTCATGAAAGGTCTTCCAAGGATGAGTGGTATATCTGCAGATTCCTCCATGTCCATAACTACAAAATCCACCGGGAATTGGAGTTTATCTATTTTGATCACCACATCTTCCACTACACCATATGGGTACTTGATGGATCTATCTGCCAGTTGCAACATCATTCTCGTAGGCTTGACTTCAAGACCACCAATCTTCTTAAGCATAGATAGGGGTATCAGATTGATGCTAGCTCCCAAGTCAACGAGAGCTCTACCTATATCATGATTTCCAATTGTGCATGGAATGGTGAAACTCCCCGGATCTTTAAATTTGGGAGGAAGGGTTTTCTGCATGATGGCACTACAATTCCCTTGCACTTCAATTGTTTCCTCATCTAAATACTTATTCTTCTTGTTGAGGATTTGCTTCATGTACTTTGCGTAGGCAGGAATTTGTTGTAGTGCTTCGGTCAATGGCATGGTAATCTCAAGTTGATCAAATATTTGCTTGAACCGAGTGATGAGTCAATATTTTGTTCACTTCACATAGTCTATTGTACCAGATTTAATCAGGGAATTGTGTTTAATTGTCCGGTATTTTCCCATTTTTCATAATTATGCTTAATTTGACTGATAATTCTTATTTTGATTAATTTGAATTATCTATGATTAATTATTTTCATTATTAATTAAAGGGAATTATTGGATAAAATTTATAGACTAATTTATTTTGTGAACCAATTAATTAGAAGGTGCACATTTTATTTTGAAGGACAAGCACACTGTCACGGTTTGTTTGCACACGGGTTGGGCTGGAATTCACTTCCAGCAGTTTTTCTTTGCTCTGTTGGAACAACCACCAAAAGGGTCACTGATGAACCAATATTTTCTTCACTTCACTTAGTTTATTGTGCTAGATTTAATTAGGGAATTGTGCATAATTGTCCAATATTTTCCCATTTTTCTGAATTGTTCTTAAATCGATCAGAAATTCTTATTTTAGTTAATTTGAATTATGTGAGACTAATTATTTGCATTATAAATTGTAGGGAAAACTCTAAAAATATTTTAGGACATTTAGAAGAGCATTCATTTGTACACGGTGCTATTTAACTGGGAGAAGCTAGTTCCACTCATTTATTTCCGTGTGTTGAAATAGAATATTGGAACAATTTGGAGATCATTTCACGAAGAAGCATGATGATTTGGAATCACATACAACATCACACGGCCATTCATCTTTGTTGCAACAAGCATTACTGTTGAATGAAAATTAAAATGAAGGGCCCCTCATGGTTTTGCTAAGTTAACATTCATTGAAGAGCTTGCTATAATTGCTGCCAAACTAAAAGCACACGGCCTAGGGCCCATGAAGAAGCCAATTTGGAAAAGCAATCAGCAAAGTTGGAATTTAAAGTGGGAGCCACCATTTAGCATGGAGAATTTTGTTTTCTTTGACTGAAGTAAGGTAAACCCGTGAAGCTGCATGGAGGAAGTAGAGCTCACAAGTTTCTTTGAGATGCATGGCAGTAGAGAGCACACAAGCATACGTCCAAGGAAGATCACGGCCTTCACACAACTAAAGTAACACCCAGGTTCCATCAAGGCTAGAAGCAACACTTCACCACTCTTGAATAGCTCTCGGTCAAAAACTGCAAAATGGAGAATGGAATTGGTATCATGTGGAGTGTACACGGCCTTGCTGCACTTGCAAAGGAGTACACCTCACGTAGAAATTAATTTGGCAACATCCAAATCAGCACCAACACTTCAAATGGGCAGCAGCACAACTTACGGTCCAGCAAGCAAGATGAGTTCAAATACAAGAGTGCTTCTCATGGCTTGGATGGAGAGATGCATGGTGATGAAGGAAGCAAGTTGGTCAACAATTGATGGAAGAAAGGAGCCCACGGCACACTCACATGAAGAATTTGCTGAAAAGTAATAAGTTACTACTTGTTTATTTGGAAATGGAGAGCAATGTTTTATTTGTCTTCTTTTGAAATTGATGCAACTTCACACGTCCAATAGTAAGTGTTTGAAGAAGTCAAAAGCACTTGGAGAATGGAAGTGGACGGTCTAGAAGGGGAGAGAAAATGGACATCACTTCATGGAGGGTCCTCTCACTCATTTTGTGGGCATGCTTCCAAATGGAAAATGAATGGGTTTTGGAGTATAAGTAAGAAGTGTGCCGTGACATCCCAGAGGGGGCTGTGAGGTTCCAGCAGTGGAGAATAAGTCCAGCAGTAGATGGACAGTAGAGAATAAGGACTGGAACGTGAGGAGGGCTGGAACAGAAGGATGCACTGGCACAATGGAAGGATACGGTTGATGCACACTTCTTGTAATGTTGAATTTCATATTTACTTTTCCCTTTCTTTTGTTGTAATAAATTCATCTACTATTTTAATTCAATGCATTAATTTAATTTACTGTTTCTGAAATTTAAATTCTGTTTTACTGTTTTTTTTTACTGCTGAAATTTAATTACTGCTGTACTTTAATTTTTGTATCCAGTTTTCTACAATTTAATTTTTAATGTTGTTTATCTTTTGCATGTTGATTATTTCACTGTAATTTTACTCTCTGTATTTTATTTCAGTAATTTTGACTCTGTTTTTACTGTTTTCGAAATTTACTGTTTTTCTGTATTTTCTGTTTTCTGTATTTCATTTTTTGTATTTGCTTTTACTGTTTTCCTGATTCTGTAATTCTGTATTTACTGTTTTTACTGCAATTATGAGCTGCTGTAATTTCATTTTCTAAAATTTATTGTTTTACTGTTTTACTATTTCTACTGTATTCTGTATTTACTATGTACTGTATTTTCGTTTTTCTGTATTTTCATTTTCTGTATTTTAGTTTTCTGTTCCATATTTATTTTTTACTATTTTACCTTACTGTATTTTCGTTTTTACTGTATCAAAATCATTTTTACTGTTTTAAATTTGTTTTACTGTTTTAATTTCGTTTTTACCATTTTAGTTTTAAATTTTACGTATTGTTTTTAATTATGCTTTTATTTTTGTGTTGAATGTTTAAACGTTTTCTATACGTTTAATGTTTCCGCGTTTATTTTATTTTGATGTCTTTTACCATTGGGTTTTTACTGTACTGCATTTTACTTCACCGTATTTAATTTGGTGTTATTTAAATTCTAGTTCATTTTAATTTTTTTCGCATAAAAACAAAAACCATCAAAACCCCCCTTTTCGTGTGTGATCTGAGACTGAACCGCAATATTGGTCCTTGTGAGACGACCTAGGAGTCACTTCCTAGTAACTATACTGCATTTCTTATATGCACAAACTTTTGTGAGCGGTGCGACCCGTTCATCAAAAAATGGCGCCGTTGCCGGGGACCAATGACGGTTTGGTTTTAGATTTTTGTTGTATAAAGTTTTGTTCTGTTAATATGTTTGTTTTGTGTGTTTTGTCTTGTATATTTTTGCAGGCGATAACGACACCTTCAACAAATTTTGGCGGCGTTGTCACCTCAGTTCCAGGTTTTTTGTTTTAGATTTTTGCTGTGTTTTTCGATTATGCTGTGTTAATATATATTGTGTATATATGTGTTTAATTGTGCTATGTTCTGTATTTAGTTGTTATTAAAAAAAAAATTTGAAAATTAAAAAAAAAAAAAAATTAATTAAAAATTTTTACTATTGATGTTCTGTCTTGTGTGTGCTTGTAGCATGTATAAATGTGTTTTGTTTTATCTGATTCGTAATTTTTAGTTTTTAGTTTTTACTTTTTATTTTTCCATGTCTACCTATTTTAATGTTGTGAATAATGCTTATTCTGCCAATGTCTGTGATTATGATTCTTATTCTGCATATTACTTTGATTTTAAATCTGCTGATTTTTATGATGAGAACAATATGTTCCATCATCCAATTTCTGAGAGCTCTCTTTGGGAGCCAGTTCCACAATATGAGAGTCAGCAGTATGATTCTCCTATTCAAATAACTCCTCAGCCTTCTACTTCTGAACCTACTTTAAAGGAGTTACTAGAGCAGATGACAATGCAGAATATTCAGTTTCAGAAAGGGAACATGCAGTTCAAGCAAGAGAGCATGGAAACTCAAGCTGCCATTCAGAAGTTGACTGATCAGATCAGGCAGATGGCCACTCTTGCACCTGAGGAGACTGATGAAAATTTTGGGGACCCGGCAGAAGTAAGCAGTAATCCTGAACCAGGTAGACCACCTTCACCTTCCCACACTCTAGAAATCTTCAAGGAAGAGGAGGTAAGCATACCACAATTTGATTATTATGTTGATTGTGATGATGATCGGTATGCTAATGACTATATTCTTGCTGAGTCTGATTTTAATTTTTCCTCTGTGCATGATGAGAACCGCTTTTTACTATCACATTCGAATGGTTATTCTTCATGCACTGAACATGAATCTGAGTCTATGATTAATATTGCATGCAATTTAGAAATTGATTCATGTTATGAGGATTTATCTAAAGCTCAGTATGATAATTTGGGTGTTATACCTCTGCATAACATTTCTTTGGAACCACATTGCACTAACCATGTTGCAGGAGGTGTACATGTATTGCATCAACAAACAACCACAATTGAAGACAAAGGTGCAAGCTTACAAAACGGTTTGAAAATCAATTGGCACCTGTTGAACCCAATCATCAACAATATTTGCTGCTTAGATCCGGCGGTGGAGGACATTTCACTGCTTGATCAAATCTGGAGGATGAAGCAGTTCGTCCTCAACAATTTCATACTGGATCCTGAAGCGAAGAACATCTCCCTACAAATCCAAAATTGGCAACTGCCACCCTGACCAGGGGAGCTTTGTTTTTCTTTCTTCCCCGTTTTCCTACTTTTATTGCATTTGTCCTTTATCTGTTTAGTGTTTTAGTTTATGATCTTATGCTTAGAAAACATTTAGGACAGTTTTCCTAGTAACTATACTGCATTTCTTATATGCACAAACTTTTGTGAGCGGTGCGACCCGTTCATCAGTCACTCTCGGTTTCCCTCCATGCAGCACGCTCATCGTGGTCATTGGAGCAGCAACTTGAGAAGGGAGAAGGAGCGTCCAGCATGTCCAAACATCTTCACGCCTCCAGCTGATCCAATAACTCCTTGCACGCGGACCACCAAGCAGCTTGGTGGAAGCATCCAACACTTCTGGTCATCCAGCAGCTCCAGTTCCAACGTCCAGCCAGCTGTCCACCATCTAGCAGCTCCATCACGCTCATCTTCATCCAGCAGCCTCCAAAGTCCAACATTCCAGCAGTTTAGGTGGTCACGTGGGAATTCTTCATGGAATGTAAAAGATGGCCAGCACTAGTTTCATAGCATGCGGCACATGGGAGGAATGATGTGTGGAGAAAGCAAAGGCAGCGGCAATTCCCATCATTCAATTATTCATTCATGGGTCCATAAAGAATTCATTTTGACAAGCACTCACGGTCACCACAGTTTGGCTTTAAAATATGTCATGAGATGCTTGGAGGGTCCCATACTCATTTTACACGTCCAAAGATGGAAGAAAGGGAAAAAGCTTTGTATAATATTCAACTTGGGCAGCCACACTCTTTCTTGCAACGAGATTTCCAAAAATTAAATTGGAAGAGCTGCACACATATAATGCTTTCATCCCACAATCAATAAAGAAAGATGGAGGGGACCACAAAGAAAAGAAAGAAGTTTACGATTCTTGAAGAAAGAAAAAGAGAATCTCCTTTAAAGTGAATGACATGCGTGACTTGGCATGGGAATTAATATTAAAGAATGAATCTAGGGAAGTGGTGTTACGGATATGTTTTGCCAAGCCAACAAACCACTTAATGGAGCTCACGGTTTTGTTTGTAGAAAATACATTATGGCCACTTTGCACTCATTTCACAATTGCTTCAGAAACAACACATATCACACGGTTATTGCAAGCCAAACAACCTTCTTAAAGCACATGGAAAATTGGGCCACGTCTACATGGGAGGAGCTAAAAATGTGTTGATTTTAATCTCCATACTACACACATTTGCTGTCACGGTATTGGAGTATTACAGAGAGGAAGCCGCACAATCCAGCTGCAGCAAAGGAGACCACGATGAGGGAGTGAAGCTCACGTGAAGAGGGCCAGGAAGAGATGTCCAGCAGCTCACGCCCAGCAGTTGGAGAAGAAGACACCCAGGGAAGCAAAAGACAGTAGCTGGAATGTGGAAGAAAAAGGAGCTGGGACATGCTGTAACAGTTGCAACGTAATTGAAGGAGAAGCAATGATCTTAGAATGGAAGCACATGCAGGAGCATCACGTCCAGCCACATCTAGAAGCACACGTTGAATGGAGAAGATCACGGTTTTGCTTGCACATCAAAGGAAGCTACAGGAGTTTGGAGTGGGTCACAAGGTTGAAAGGAATTTCTGAAAGCCTAAGCAAAAAGACAAACATGGAGACCCTCATCCTATTTTCTCACGGGAACAAATTGGGAGATGCTCACGGGAGGAGACTGTTGGTGAGAGAATTGGCTATAAAATGGAGAAGCATCCAGGAGAGAAAACTCAGTAGATTTAGGAGTAGGAGTAGTGTAGTGTAGAGAGCAATTTACGTGAGCTTTCATTTTTCCCCCTCCTCCTTGGGGAGGTTTTGGGTTTGATTTTATTTTACAGTTCATGTATTGAATCTTAATTTTCCAGTCTGCGTTTGTCATCAGTTAATATTGTTGTTTGTTTGCAGTGTTGAATGTAATTTACAGTTTCCAATTTTCGTTGTTGAATTTTATTTTCATTTGCATTACTTCTCATCTTCAATCCAGTTTCACGTTTAATTTCTGAAAGCAATTACTGTCATCTTCTTTTCTGCTGTGAACATCATCTCTGCTTAATTTCTCTGTTTAATTCAAATACTCCAGTTTCTAATTGTTGCAAATTTGAAGTCTGTCAAAATCTCATTTTCAATTTACGTTTTCAACTTGTGGTTGATGATTCTCTGTTTATTTTTACTGCCTGGTGATTTTAGTTTTCCTGCATGTTTACAAAAGTCAAATTTCGTTTTTACCATTTTCAGAATTTATTGCTTTTAGTTTTTACTGTATTTTGTATTTTTCAAGATTTACTATATTTACGTTTTCTGCACACTGTTTTAAATTTCGTTTTTACTTTTACAGTATGTTGATTTTATTGCCTTCAGCTTTTAAATTCTGTTTGCTGTTTTTAAATTTTGATTTTAATTTAAAATTAATTTCCTGCAAACAAAAATAATCAAACCCCCCCCCCCCACTTCGTGTTAAGATCTAAAACTGAACCACAAGAAAATTGATCCTTAAGAAACGACCTAGGAGTCAAATCCTAGTAATTATACTGCATTATTTTCATGCACTCAACTTTTGTGAGCGGTGCGACCCGTCCATCAAAATGGCGCCGTTGCCGGGGATCAATCAGTTGTTGGTTCGGGTTAAGATCTTTTGTTTTGTAATATATGTTTTGTTTTCTATTTTTTTTTTTGTGTATTTTGTTTGCTTTGATATTTTGTGTGTTTTAAAATTTTTGTACTATCATTTCAGATGTTACTGAGTGCATGACTAGGTGAAATTCTGGACCTAGTTGTGTGTGGATTTGATTTTTGTTTTGCAGCATCTACTGAAGGATGCTTCTGTAACATCTGCTGATGAATCCTGGACAACATCTACTGAAGGATGCTAAAAGGATTCAGATGACAACATCTACTGATGGATGTTGTTACGATGGATGATAGCACAATTTTCTTAAATTTTTCTTTTTAATTTATTTATTTGTTTGGTTTGGATTTAATTTTTTTCTTTCTTTGTGTATTTTAGTTTTCAGTTTTCAGGTTCAATACTGCTACTGATGGCAGTAATGACATCTACTGATGGATGCAAACCTTGGTGTCTACTGAAGGATATCAATGAAAATAAAAATAATAATAAAAAAAAAAAAAATTTATGAGCATCTACTGATGGGTGCTATGTGATTAAAACATCTACTGATAGATGTTATGGACAATTTCTTCCCCTTTCCCTACCTTTTACTGCACATGTCTATATTATTTGACTGCTCTAAATTGTTAATCAGATGATTATAACACAATGAGGACATTGTGTAGTTTAAGTGTGGTCTACTGGGGGAAATTCTGAATTTTTCTGTTTATTTCTGTTTTGTGTGTTAAATTTTTTGTTTTTCTAGGTAGTTTTTGTTTCTTTTGTGTGTAATAAATTTTGCATGTTTCTTAATTTCTGGACATTGTTTAAAAATGTAGATATATCTTTCATTCACTGATACTTGAGGTTTGAATTTCTTGTTTTTCTTTGCATGGGAAAATGATTTTGATGTTTGAGAAGTTAAATTAATTGTGACAAAAATACCCTGTGTAAGAATTGTGCCACTTTATTGTTCTTTATTGTGTGATATGACTCTTGATCGTTTGCACATGTGATTTGGCTTGACTCTTGATATTTCTTGGTTAATATGCATATTTGAAAATGATAAAGGCATTTTTGTTCTGAAGCCTCTTTAGCCAGATAAGCTTACCCTGTTATAATCCTTTGATACCCACTTTTGAGCTTACAATTTCTTAAAATTCTTTTCAAGCCCACACACTGTCCCTAAGTTAAAAACGATAATTACTTTAACCTTAGGGAATTATGGAGCTAAAGAAATATTTTTCGAACAAGTGTGGTCTCCCGGGGGATTCTTAAAAATTGGCTAATTGGTTCTACAATTTATATCTTGTCTCTTACAATCGTATACTAAAAAGAAAAAAAAAAGAGATAGGATGAAAAAAATAAGGGAGTCAAGAAAAGGATTGAAGTAGAGTTCTGAGTACGATTTGACTATGTTTACACTTGTTCCTCGCTCCTCTATTTCTGTTTCATTATATCTACTTATCCATATTTATCCTCCCCTGTCCTTGGCCCCATTACAACCCTGAAAAGACCTTTTGATTTAAATATGCATGATTCTGAGAATTAATTTTAGAGGTTTGCCAAATCTATTTGTGTTTGCTTTCTTGGGATCATCGAGTTGACATTACTTACCCCATACACTAAAGAGAAACACTGATAAGTGCATCTGTGAGGTCTGTCACTTTTGATTCATCTTCTCAATTTAATTGATCATTTTGTCATACTTTGAATTACTTGAATAATTTTATGAGTATCTGCTTTCTTTAAATTTTGTAATGGATATTATCTACATCTTTTTCTTTGTCCAGAATTTTTGAGAACTGTGAAAATCTGTTTATTTTTCGTACGAGTCTTTGTTTACTGTCTACTGAGTCTGTCACTTTCCTAATGTCCTTTGAAAATATTCCCCGATCTGTGTTTTAATTTTGCCCAGGAGTGCAAAAGATTAAGTGTGGTCTATTTTGATGAGTCAATATTTTGTTCACTTCACATAGTCTATTGTACCAGATTTAATCAGGGAATTGTGTTTAATTGTCCGGTATTTTCCCATTTTTCATAATTATGCTTAATTTGACTGATAATTCTTATTTTGATTAATTTGAATTATCTATGATTAATTATTTTCATTATTAATTAAAGGGAATTATTGGATAAAATTTATAGACTAATTTATTTTGTGAACCAATTAATTAGAAGGTGCACATTTTATTTTGAAGGACAAGCACACTGTCACGGTTTGTTTGCACACGGGTTGGGCTGGAATTCACTTCCAGCAGTTTTTCTTTGCTCTGTTGGAACAACCACCAAAAGGGTCACTCTCGGTTTCCCTCTGATGAGTCAATATTTTCTTCACTTCACTTAGTTTATTGTACTAGAATTAATCAGGGAATTGTGCTTAATCGTCCGTTATTTTCCTATTTTTCCTAATTGTGCTTAATTCGATCAGAAATTCTTATTTTAACTAATTTGAATTATCTGAGCTTATTATTTTGCATTATTAATTATGGGAAAATTTTGGATATCTTTTTGGGACATTTGAAGGCTAAATGAGAAATGACAATTGAGCCCAATGCATTTCAGCCACTTCAATTTTCGCTGGTTGCTGTGTGAATTTTGTGTCAACTTGTTTGTCCTCGTTCGAATTCAATTCGTATCCGTTTTCCATTCAATTTTTTTTCATAGTTTCGTCTAGATGTCTAGTTTCATGTATAACTTTTACTTTGTTCAAATGCGTTCTGTACTGTTCCCAGTAATTTGTTTACTCTCCTATGTCAGCCTAGTACTACGTGAATGTTGTGTCAACTTGTGTGTCTTCGTTTGAGTTTAATTCTTATCCGTTTTGCATGCGGTTTTTTTTCATAGTTTCGTATGGATGTCTATTTTCATGTATAGTTTTTACTTTGTTCAAATTCGTTATGTGTTGTTCCCAGTAATTGTTTTACTCCCCTGTGTCAGTCAAGTTCATACTGTTTAAGTGGCTTCTAATTTGTTTGCATTGTTTGCTTGTTGTTTCATACTTGTGGTGGTTAGGAATTGATAATTGAACGGTGCTAAGACCTCCCAACACTCAAGGATTCAACACTCATATTGACACATTTTATAGCTCATTTCAAGAAGCAATATTGGTTTGTTTGGAAACCAGGTTGCAACTCACTGGCTTTTGAAGAAAGTGGCTGCCATAAGTCTTCAGCATTCACAGCCATTCATCTTGTCAAGCCAATACATTGGAATTTCATGATGAAGTGCACACGGCAATATACACAAAAGGAAAGGCCATTTGCAAAATTAGCTTATTCTTTGGCAAGCATTTAAAATGGAAAGTTGGGGCCACCATTTTGAAAGCCTACGTACATGTGGGAGGAACTCCAAAATTATTGAAGGGAATAATGTTAAGAGAAGCAAAATGAATGGGACCACACTCTTCAAAGTTCACGGCCTTGGCTCATTGAAAAATTTAGCAAGTAGAGTGGCTGCAAATTTCAATTGCCTTCTTGCCTTTGAAGAAATAAACACAAGGGACCACCAATCATCCAAAGTTCACGTGCATTTTATCATCTTGCAAGTGCAGCACACGGTTTTTCTATATACAAGGCCCCATGTAAAATTCATTTTTCAAAATAGCAAAACACACTTGAACAAAAGAGGGGCACACTCCTTGAAAGCTCATCACGTAGGAAAGAAACAACAATTCACATCCAGCAAGATTGGCTATAAAGGAGTAGCAGGCAGAGAAGAAATGACATTAGAGTTTTAGGAGTAGTTTAGGATAGCTGAGAAGAGGCTCTCGCCTCTTCCTCTCTGTTTTCCATTTTAAACAGTAAAATAATGTAGTGTTTTATTTCTGAAAGCATGTAATTTGTCTCAGCAATTGGAGCAATTTGATCGGTTTGATTTTTATTCAGTAATTTTATTTCAAGTATTAAATCTTTGAAGAATTTTATTTTAGTCAAGTGCTTTTATTTTTATCGTCTCTTTTATTTTGTAATTTAATGTTTTCTGAAACGTTAAAATTCTGTCAATGTATTTTACTGTTCATCTCATTTTCAGACGTTGTTTTTACCGTTTATTTTTACTGATGCTTTTGGTAAATTTTAATTACAATGTTTTTACCATTTCTGCATATTTACTGTTCCGTTTTTACCGTCTTTCACTGTTCAGTTTTTATTGTCTTTTAAATGTATTTTAGTATTTTTAATTCTGTTTTGTTTAAATTCCAGTTTTAATTTATTTTACCTCAACGAAAAACAATCACAACCCCCCCCACTTCGTGACTAATCTAAGATTGAACCACCAAAATTGGTCCTTGAGAGACGACCTAGGACTCAAATCCTAGTAATTATACTGCATTATTTTCGTGCACTCAACTTTTGTGAGCGGTGCGACCCGTTCATCAAAATGGCGCCGCTGCCGGGGACCAATCAATGGAGGTTTGGTTTTAGATTTTTGTTGTATAAAGTTTTGTTCTGTTAATATGTTTGTTTTGTGTGTTTTGTCTTGTATATTTTTGTAGGCGACAACGACACCTTCAGCAAATTTTGGCGGCGTTGTCACTTCAGTTCCAGGTTTTTCGTTTTAGATTTTTGCTGTGTTTTTCGATTATGTTGTGTTAATATATGTTTTGTCTTTTATATTTTATTGTGCTGTGTTCTGTATTTAGTTGCTATATTTAAAAAAAAATTATTTTTTTTTTTACTATTGATGTTCTGTCTTGTGTGTGCTTGTAGCATGTATAAATGTGTTTAGTTTATCTGTTTCGTAATTTTTAGTTTTTAGTTTTTATTTTTATTTTCCATGTCTACCTATTTTAATTTTGTGAATAGTGCTTATTCTACAAGTGCCTGTAATTATGATTCTCTTTCTGCATATTACTCTGATTCTTGTGCTGATTTTAATACTGAGAAAAATATGGATCATCCTCAAATTCCTGAGAGCTCCCTTTGGGAGCCGGTTCCACCAGTTCAGCAATATCAGAGTCAGCAGTATGATGCTCCTGCCCAAGTAGCTTCTCAGCCTTCAACTTCTGAACCTACATTGAAGGAGTTATTGGAGCAGATGACCATGCAGAACATTCAGTTTCAGAAAGGGAACATGCAGTTCAAGCAAGAGAGCATGGAAACTCAAGCTGCCATTCAGAAGCTGACTGATCAGATCGGGCAGATGGCCACTCAACACTTTCAAGATGATAGTGGCATCAACATAGAAGATGGGGAGCAAAGCTATGAGTTTACTACTACACCCACTTTCCTACCTTTCTATGATCCCACTCTTGCACCTGAGACTGTTGATGATTATTTTAAGGACCAGACAGGTATGAGTAACACTGTTGAGACAGGTAGACCATTCTTATCTTCCCCCGTGGAGGTAAACGTACCTCAACTTGAATGTGCAGTTGATGAATTGGAAATTCATGAGAAAATTTATTCTGAACAAAAACATGTTTATTCTGAAACTGAGATTACAAGCTCTTTACCAGATCTGCCTATACATTCAATTGCTTGTGATTTGTTGCACAATGATTCTACAGGTTTTAGGATTGAAACTGATACAGACTTGATTGACAATTCTAAAGTTTTTGATTCAGTATTAGTCTCTGAAACCATTTGTATAAATGTTGTGTTGAATGAACATGATTACAGTGATAAATTTTCCATTGATAATAGCTTTGCACTGAATGTGGATTTTGTTGATGATGCATATGTCAATATTGATTTTGAGACAGGAATTTTGCAGTCGCATAACATGATAGAGTTAGAACAAAACATTGATCTGACTCAGTTTTCTGAGAATTGTGAATGTGATTGTGAATCTGGTTCTTGCCCGATTTGTATTGAAATTGATTATGTGTTACAAACAGATTCTAAATTCATAACAAATGCTATTGATTATGAGTTTGATGACCAGGTTACAAAAGTAAATGAGAATACAGGTACTGACATAGAGGAAATAATGATAGATGAAGGAAAGTATACTGCTTTTTCTCTTATTACTCCGGTGTCACAGACTCAACAACTGCTGGTGGACAGAAGGCTCCTGATTCTATTGATTCAACAACTTGCTCGGAGAAGTGGCGTGGCTACTGGGATTTGTCCTGATTCAAGTGAGAGGGCAGTACTGGGCGAGCTGCTCCTGAAGACATCTTCGCCGGATCCTGAGGTGGAAGATATCTCACTGATTGTCCAGAATTGGCAACTGCCACCATGACCAGGGAGCACTCTTTTTCCTCATTATGTACATATTATTTAGCTTTTCTGGTGTGTTTTCATGGTTGTGTTTATTTCATTTTTAAAAATTGTGAGCATGAATTAAAAAAAAAATATTTTGTGATAAATTTTTTTTTTTGTTTAAAAGCGTGCCAAATATGTATTCTGATATGTATAATTATTTTTTTTCTTAGTTTTCACATTGTTATCCTTATAAAAAAAAATTTCAAAAATTCAAAAAAAAAAAAAAATTGTTTTGCATATTCCTTGATTTTATTTCGACCCTCAGTATCTTATTATTTCATACCAATAAAAATTTTCACTTCAGATCTCATTTATTTTCCTTATTTTCCTTCACTGTAAATACAATTTCTTAGTTGTTTTCATACAGATCTTTGATTGCAAATTTTTTAGACTAAGAAAATATTTCATTCATCAATGCAAAAATTACAGTAATGGAGAAAAAGGATTGAACAGATCTGAAAATAAAATTGCAGTTGATATATGAAATTTAAGTTGTTCGGGGGTCGATCATTTCTGATCGTTAATATTACAAACCAAATAAAAAACAAAAACAACATAAAAAAAAAATTAAAAACATAAAAAACATAAGTGTTCATATTACAGTCCTCATTAATATTCTGGCCACACTCGGCCAGCAAAAACATAATAATAAAAAAATAAAAACATAAAACCTAAAACATTAAAAATGAAAGAACTCTCGAGCTGGTTGTGGTGGTCTAAGGGAGAGCTCCGTTGAGGGAGTTCTGGTTCGAAATACAGGAGGCTTTGGTGGAGGAATTTCTCGTTCATTTCTGTCGTCATCGATAATGATCGGAACTGGAAACAAATCCAGCAGCCTCGGTGCCCTCATTATCACCCAGTTGTTTTCTTTCAAACAAAAAAAAAATAAATAAATAAATAAATAAAATTGTGTTAATTATAGAAGAGGAAGTGAAAAAAAATTTCAATAAAAATGGAGGTATGATGAGAGTTCTTACCGTACATATACAGCGGCAGTTGTGAAAAGAGAGTGCCAGTGGGGTCTATCTCCGCTTGCCAGCGCCTGACCCGATTGCCATGGTTGTTAAACCAGCAGTGCACATTGTATTCGGTGGCATCTGCGAAGGTCCTTAGTCGAGACGCGATCTCGACGACTTGCGCTCGGCTTGGGTGTGTGACCCCATAGTTGTAGATGTTGGTCATCATCTTGATCTGATCATCTGTAGGACGCCATCGCTGACTAGTGTATCTCTCTGATTCCATCTCACTCGTCATCATTCCTCTTGAAATATTCTAAAACTTAATAAAAAAAAAATATAAAAATAAAAAGAACAAAAACATAAAAAAAAAAGAAAAGCAAAACATAAAAAAAAAGCATAAAAATATATTAGATTCTTAGTTCAGTATTTTCTTTAATTGTTTGTTCTTGTTTCATTTTAGATTTATTTTGTCCTGTCTGTCTTTGATTGTTTTTGTGTCTGGTCTCAGATCTGTTTCACGGTCCTTGCAAAGGGTCCTAAACGGATCTATGTCCAGTTGTCCTTGTCCATATTGTTCTTGTATATTATGTTTCTGTGTTTTATTTAATTTTAAGTGGGGTACGTGGCGTTGTTCTACCCGATTGTCTCTGCCATACCTTCAATCGAAGGGAGATTAACGTCTGGTTTCCAGCCGATATACCCCTTAAGTTTTATGACAATTGTGTTTTATGTGTTTTAAGTGTTTTCAGTTTCAAAAAAAAAATGAAAAAGTTGAAAAGGAGAAGAAAGAAGCATAAAAAGCAGAAGAAAAATAAAGAAAAGCAGGAAAATGGAAAAGAGGGACAGCAGGCAAGAGGTCAGAGAAGAAAAAAATGGAAAGCAGGAAAGCAGGATGGTAATAAAAGCAAAAAAAGCAAGCAGAAAGATAAGAAAGAAGGAAAGAAGGAAGGTGCAGAGGACTTACCTGGAGAAGTAGAGCTGGCAGAGAAGCTCCTCGCGGATCTCAGACTCTTCAGTTGGCACGGTGGCAGAGGCTCCTTGCAGGGCTCGTACACCTTCAGAGCACGCGGACACGGTGGGAGAGGCTCCCTGCAGAGATCCAGACGCTCGAGAGAGTAGAGAGAGAAGAGAGCAGAGAGAAGAGAGAGTTGAGAGAGCAGAGGAGTAGAGAGAGAGTGAGGGATCAGAAATGGCGCTGCACGCGGAGGAGTGCCTCTTTTATAGCCAGATTGCTTTCCACTGTAGCAACAGTTCCGGTCTTTGCCACCGAGACTGTTGTCACAGTACCGGTCTCCTTTTTCAGAAAAAAAAAATAAAAATAAAAATAAAAATAAAAAAAAATAAAAAAAAATAAAAAAATATAATAAAAATTAATTAGCATCTACTGATGGGTGCTACGTGATTTAGACATCTACTGATGGATGTCACTGAAAACATCTACTGATGGATGTTACTGAAAATTTCTTCCCATTTCCTAACATTTTATTGCACTTGTCTATATTATTTGACTGCTCTGAAGTTGATCATCTGATGATTGTAACACACTGAGGACATTGTGTGATTTAAGTGTGGTCTACTGGGAAGAAATTCTGATTTTTCTGATTTTTCTGTTACATTGTATTTTGTGTGTTAAATTTTTTGTTTTTGAGTGTTAAATTTTTTCTCTTTTAAGTTATTTTTATCCAGTTTTGTGTGCAATAAATTTTACATTTTTCTCTTGATTTCTGGATGATGTCTAAGTTGTAGATTTTTCCTTCACTTACTTACTACTTATAGATTGTAATCCTTGCTTTTCTTTGCTTGGAAAGATAATTATACGTTTGAGAGGTTGATTTGATTGTGACAAACACCCTGAGTGAGATTTGAGCCACTTAATTTTCTTTCTTGTGTGTGATATGTCTCTTGATTGCTTGCACATATGCCTTGGCTTGATTCTTTTTGATATACTTGATTGATATGCATGTTCAGACGTGATAAAGGCATTTTTGTTCTTGAGCCTCTTTAGCCAAATAAGCCTACCTTGTTATTATCCTTTGATAACCCCTTTGAGCCTATACTGTATATATTTCTTTGTGTTGAAGCTCATACACTGATCCTAAGTGAAAAACAAATGATTACCTTAACCTTAGGAAAGTCTGGAGCTATAGAAGTATTTTGTGAATAAGTGTGGTCTCCTTGGGAATTCTGATGAATTGGCTAGTTGGTTCCTCATCATGTTTTGAAAATATGAATTATATCCTGTTGTGTGATAAAGGAAAAAAAAAAGAAAAGAGACAGGATGAAAAAAAAATGATGAGAAAAAGAGAAAAATTGAAAAATAATTTTGTGAATAATGGAGTCGAGAAGAGGATTGAATTAGAGGTTTGGGTGAGATTTCACTGTGTTTACATTTTTTTCCCTAGTGCACCTCTATTTCTTCTGAGCTATAGCTACTTATCCAAATTTATCCTCCCCTGTCCTTGGCCCCATTACAACCCAGTAAAGACCTTTTGATCTGAACATGCATATGTTTTAAGTATTGATAATTAGAAGCTTGCCAAATCTGATTGTGTTTGTTTTCTTGAGTGCATTGAGTTGAAATGTTTACCCTAGACACTTGAGAGAAACACTGTAGTGCATCTGTGAGGTTATGTTATTTTTAAATCACCTCTTAAGCTGATTGATTATTTTTCCGTGTATTGAATTGCTTGGAAGATTTCTATAAGTATCTGCTTTATTTGATTTATGTTGGATAATTTCTACTTCTCTTATCTCTCTAGAATTCTTGAGAACTTTGTAAATTTTGTTTATTTTCTTGCGAGTTTTTATTTTCTGTATGTTGCATCTATGTCAGTCCTTTGATGTCGTATTCCCTGATTTGCGTCTTGATTTTGCCCAGGAGTGCAAAAGACTAAGTGTGGTCTATTTTGATGAGTCAATATTTTCTTCACTTCACTTAGTTTATTGTACTAGAATTAATCAGGGAATTGTGCTTAATCGTCCGTTATTTTCCTATTTTTCCTAATTGTGCTTAATTCGATCAGAAATTCTTATTTTAACTAATTTGAATTATCTGAGCTTATTATTTTGCATTATTAATTATGGGAAAATTTTGGATATCTTTTTGGGACATTTGAAGGCTAAATGAGAAATGACAATTGAGCCCAATGCATTTCAGCCACTTCAATTTTCGCTGGTTGCTGTGTGAATTTTGTGTCAACTTGTTTGTCCTCGTTCGAATTCAATTCGTATCCGTTTTCCATTCAATTTTTTTTCATAGTTTCGTCTAGATGTCTAGTTTCATGTATAACTTTTACTTTGTTCAAATGCGTTCTGTACTGTTCCCAGTAATTTGTTTACTCTCCTATGTCAGCCTAGTACTACGTGAATGTTGTGTCAACTTGTGTGTCTTCGTTTGAGTTTAATTCTTATCCGTTTTGCATGCGGTTTTTTTTCATAGTTTCGTATGGATGTCTATTTTCATGTATAGTTTTTACTTTGTTCAAATTCGTTATGTGTTGTTCCCAGTAATTGTTTTACTCCCCTGTGTCAGTCAAGTTCATACTGTTTAAGTGGCTTCTAATTTGTTTGCATTGTTTGCTTGTTGTTTCATACTTGTGGTGGTTAGGAATTGATAATTGAACGGTGCTAAGACCTCCCAACACTCAAGGATTCAACACTCATATTGACACATTTTATAGCTCATTTCAAGAAGCAATATTGGTTTGTTTGGAAACCAGGTTGCAACTCACTGGCTTTTGAAGAAAGTGGCTGCCATAAGTCTTCAGCATTCACAGCCATTCATCATGTCAAGCCAATACATTGGAATTTCATGATGAAGTGCACACGGCAATATACACAAAAGGAAAGGCCATTTGCAAAATTAGCTTATTCTTTGGCAAGCATTTAAAATGGAAAGTTGGGGCCACCATTTTGAAAGCCTACGTACATGTGGGAGGAACTCCAAAATTATTGAAGGGAATAATGTTAAGAGAAGCAAAATGAATGGGACCACACTCTTCAAAGTTCACGGCCTTGGCTCATTGAAAAATTTAGCAAGTAGAGTGGCTGCAAATTTCAATTGCCTTCTTGCCTTTGAAGAAATAAACACAAGGGACCACCAATCATCCAAAGTTCACGTGCATTTTATCATCTTGCAAGTGCAGCACACGGTTTTTCTATATACAAGGCCCCATGTAAAATTCATTTTTCAAAATAGCAAAACACACTTGAACAAAAGAGGGGCACACTCCTTGAAAGCTCATCACGTAGGAAAGAAACAACAATTCACATCCAGCAAGATTGGCTATAAAGGAGTAGCAGGCAGAGAAGAAATGACATTAGAGTTTTAGGAGTAGTTTAGGATAGCTGAGAAGAGGCTCTCGCCTCTTCCTCTCTGTTTTCCATTTTAAACAGTAAAATAATGTAGTGTTTTATTTCTGAAAGCATGTAATTTGTCTCAGCAATTGGAGCAATTTGATCGGTTTGATTTTTATTCAGTAATTTTATTTCAAGTATTAAATCTTTGAAGAATTTTATTTTAGTCAAGTGCTTTTATTTTTATCGTCTCTTTTATTTTGTAATTTAATGTTTTCTGAAACGTTAAAATTCTGTCAATGTATTTTACTGTTCATCTCATTTTCAGACGTTGTTTTTACCGTTTATTTTTACTGATGCTTTTGGTAAATTTTAATTACAATGTTTTTACCATTTCTGCATATTTACTGTTCCGTTTTTACCGTCTTTCACTGTTCAGTTTTTATTGTCTTTTAAATGTATTTTAGTATTTTTAATTCTGTTTTGTTTAAATTCCAGTTTTAATTTATTTTACCTCAACGAAAAACAATCACAACCCCCCCCCCACTTCGTGACTAATCTAAGATTGAACCACCAAAATTGGTCCTTGAGAGACGACCTAGGACTCAAATCCTAGTAATTATACTGCATTATTTTCGTGCACTCAACTTTTGTGAGCGGTGCGACCCGTTCATCACCCTCCATGCAGCACGCTCATCGTGGTCATTGGAGCAGCAACTTGAGAAGGGAGAAGGAGCGTCCAGCATGTCCAAACATCTTCACGCCTCCAGCTGATCCAATAACTCCTTGCACGCGGACCACCAAGCAGCTTGGTGGAAGCATCCAACACTTCTGGTCATCCAGCAGCTCCAGTTCCAACGTCCAGCCAGCTGTCCACCATCTAGCAGCTCCATCACGCTCATCTTCATCCAGCAGCCTCCAAAGTCCAACATTCCAGCAGTTTAGGTGGTCACGTGGGAATTCTTCATGGAATGTAAAAGATGGCCAGCACTAGTTTCATAGCATGCGGCACATGGGAGGAATGATGTGTGGAGAAAGCAAAGGCAGCGGCAGTTCCCATCATTCAATTATTCATTCATGGGTCCATAAAGAATTCATTTTGACAAGCACTCACGGTCACCACAGTTTGGCTTTAAAATATGTCATGAGATGCTTGGAGGGTCCCATACTCATTTTACACGTCCAAAGATGGAAGAAAGGGAAAAAGCTTTGTATAATATTCAACTTGGGCAGCCACACTCTTTCTTGCAACGAGATTTCCAAAAATTAAATTGGAAGAGCTGCACACATATAATGCTTTCATCCCACAATCAATAAAGAAAGATGGAGGGGACCACAAAGAAAAGAAAGAAGTTTACGATTCTTGAAGAAAGAAAAAGAGAATCTCCTTTAAAGTGAATGACATGCGTGACTTGGCATGGGAATTAATATTAAAGAATGAATCTAGGGAAGTGGTGTTACGGATATGTTTTGCCAAGCCAACAAACCACTTAATGGAGCTCACGGTTTTGTTTGTAGAAAATACATTATGGCCACTTTGCACTCATTTCACAATTGCTTCAGAAACAACACATATCACACGGTTATTGCAAGCCAAACAACCTTCTTAAAGCACATGGAAAATTGGGCCACGTCTACATGGGAGGAGCTAAAAATGTGTTGATTTTAATCTCCATACTACACACATTTGCTGTCACGGTATTGGAGTATTACAGAGAGGAAGCCGCACAATCCAGCTGCAGCAAAGGAGACCACGATGAGGGAGTGAAGCTCACGTGAAGAGGGCCAGGAAGAGATGTCCAGCAGCTCACGCCCAGCAGTTGGAGAAGAAGACACCCAGGGAAGCAAAAGACAGTAGCTGGAATGTGGAAGAAAAAGGAGCTGGGACATGCTGTAACAGTTGCAACGTAATTGAAGGAGAAGCAATGATCTTAGAATGGAAGCACATGCAGGAGCATCACGTCCAGCCACATCTAGAAGCACACGTTGAATGGAGAAGATCACGGTTTTGCTTGCACATCAAAGGAAGCTACAGGAGTTTGGAGTGGGTCACAAGGTTGAAAGGAATTTCTGAAAGCCTAAGCAAAAAGACAAACATGGAGACCCTCATCCTATTTTCTCACGGGAACAAATTGGGAGATGCTCACGGGAGGAGACTGTTGGTGAGAGAATTGGCTATAAAATGGAGAAGCATCCAGGAGAGAAAACTCAGTAGATTTAGGAGTAGGAGTAGTGTAGTGTAGAGAGCAATTTACGTGAGCTTTCATTTTTCCCCCTCCTCCTTGGGGAGGTTTTGGGTTTGATTTTATTTTACAGTTCATGTATTGAATCTTAATTTTCCAGTCTGCGTTTGTCATCAGTTAATATTGTTGTTTGTTTGCAGTGTTGAATGTAATTTACAGTTTCCAATTTTCGTTGTTGAATTTTATTTTCATTTGCATTACTTCTCATCTTCAATCCAGTTTCACGTTTAATTTCTGAAAGCAATTACTGTCATCTTCTTTTCTGTTGTGAACATCATCTCTGCTTAATTTCTCTGTTTAATTCAAATACTCCAGTTTCTAATTGTTGCAAATTTGAAGTCTGTCAAAATCTCATTTTCAATTTACGTTTTCAACTTGTGGTTGATGATTCTCTGTTTATTTTTACTGCCTGGTGATTTTAGTTTTCCTGCATGTTTACAAAAGTCAAATTTCGTTTTTACCATTTTCAGAATTTATTGCTTTTAGTTTTTACTGTATTTTGTATTTTTCAAGATTTACTATATTTACGTTTTCTGCACACTGTTTTAAATTTCGTTTTTACTTTTACAGTATGTTGATTTTATTGCCTTCAGCTTTTAAATTCTGTTTGCTGTTTTTAAATTTTGATTTTAATTTAAAATTAATTTCCTGCAAACAAAAATAATCAAACCCCCCCCACTTCGTGTTAAGATCTAAAACTGAACCACAAGAAAATTGATCCTTGAGAAACGACCTAGGAGTCAAATCCTAGTAATTATACTGCATTATTTTCATGCACTCAACTTTTGTGAGCGGTGCGACCCGTCCATCACCGAGCCAACTGTTTCTCCTTCCCTTTAGTAGATGGGATTTTTGGGTAAGGAAGGTGTTTCACAATCTCTTTCTCTTTTTGATTTTTCTCTTTTTCTTTCTTTTTATTCTCTTCTTCTCTTCCAACCATGTCTTCTTCTTCTTCATTTTCTTTCTGATCTTCTTCTTCTGGCTTTTCTTCTTCTTCTTTTCTTCCAACCTCTTTCCCACTTCTTGTGAATATTACATTACACTCCTCCTTCGGGTTGGCTTGAGTATTTGCAGTAAAATGTCCACCTTGTTGGTTTGCTAATTGCTTAGCCAATTGACCAACTTGCACTTCCAGGTTCTTTATGGATGCATCAGTGTTTTTCTGGTTTTGAATGGACTGCTGCATAAACATCTGCAATGTGTCTTCTAGCTTTGAAGTCCGATCATTTTGAGGTGGATAATGTTGAGCAAGTTGATACGGATTTTTACTGCTAGAAGCTTCTTGATTTTGTCTCCACCCTTGATTGGAAGGATTAGGGAAATGATTGTTGAAGAAGTGTTCTCGTCCTTGATTCCCCATATAGTTGACTTCTTCATGTTGGGAACTACTAGGACTTTGACAATGGCCGTTGGGGTGGCTATCTCCACAGAAATCACATCTCATTGCTTGATGATGTGGTTGAGGTTGAGCTTGCATTGCTTGCAACTGCTGAGGTAGTTTGGCCATATGTTGAGTTAAGAGTTCCATTTGTTGAGCCAGAAGCTTATTCTGTGCAAGTAAGGCATCCTGGGCACTCAATTCATACACTCCTCTCCTCTGTGCTGGATTTCTCCCATGTTGGCTCCTCAAATCAGTGGAAGCCATATTTTCTATCACAGCAATGGCTTCATCAGCAGTCTTAAAAAGTACTGAACCACCAAAGGATGCGTCTAATATCATCTTTGTATGAGGTTGCAAACCATTACAGAAAGTTTGCACTTGCATTTCTAGACTGAATCCATGACTGGGACACTTTCTCAATAAAGACTTGAATCTTTCCCAGGCTTCACATAGTGGTTCCTCTACTCCTTGTACGAAAGTAGCAATGGCAGCCTTCACCTCTGTGCTCTTTGATGGTGGAAAGAAGCGTGCTAGAAATTTGTATTCTACATCTTCCCCGCTCGTAAGACTTTGATTAGGCTGTGACTGGAGCCAAGCCTTTGCTTTGCCATTAAGAGAAAATGGGAAGAGTCTCATGTATAATGCTTCTTCATCCTCCCCTTGTACACCCATAGTGCCACACAACTCATAGAAGGTGACCAAGTGCGCATGAGGGTCTTCATTGTCCAGGCCAGAAAATTGGTTTGAACTGATGAGCTGGAGTAGAGCAGGCTTCATTTCTGCCAGCTTGTCACTCATAGTGGGCCTCACAATGCTTGAGAAATTCCTCGGGCTTGTGTAAGTTATTGAGTCCCCTATGGTTCTCCTTGGAGGTGGTCCTGCGCCAGCCATCCCGTTCACAGAAGAAGAATCAAAAGATTCTATGATTTGATTGTTGAAAGAAGTTGAGGATTCAAGAGCGGCTTGTGCTGCTAGAGCTTTTCTTTTCCTAGTGTCACTATTGTTCCTTCTAGTTGCTTTCTCAATCTCAGGATCCACAAGGAGTGGTTCAGATGACACAGTCCTCCTTGTACGGATGTTTCCCTGCATACACTAGAAAACAACCAAACTCGAGCCACAAGTCAGCCCAAAAATAAAGATAATAATTACAATAAAATAGAAACTTATACACAAAAAGATAAAGCCTAAATCGGTTAAAAATCACACAAAAGTCTAGTTTAACACGGCTCCCCGGCAACGGCGCCAAAAACTTGTTGTGACTTTGGCAAGTGTACCAAATCGTTCAAGTAATAAAACCGGTAAGACCGGATATCGTTTCCCAAGAGACTCGTGTCCTAGACAATCGTATAATATCTAACTAATTTAGACTAAAGAATGATTCCATGTTTTTGGGGTTTTCATGCAATTAAATTAAAGGTAAAACATAAATGGTAAAAGTGATCTTTGATAATGCAAACACTTAGGAAATGAAAGATTAGAAATGATATGGAATGGTATTGTTGGGGGTATGATTTCACCTACTTCACTCTTATGCATAGAAAAACACTTCCTCTTTGTTAATATGCCAATGTCAATCTACTAAATTACTCAAACCCAATCCCTTGGTAGAGAGAGCCTAGACTTACTTCTTAAACTCCAATCCCTTGGAAAACCTAACAAGTTCATCCGCTTTAAGAATTGAGATTCAAGACAACCAAAGGTCCTAGTTCTATCCCTAGATACAATTTCCTTTAGGTGTTTAATCCAATTCTAGATTCACCCAATATTTCCCAATATCAAGCAAACCTTAAAATCATGATATGGTTGAATTACTCATACAAGCTTTAAGTAGAGGAATTAAACACTAACAATCAATGAAAGAGGCATATAATCATTCAAAACAACTGTAATTACATAAGAGATTCGTGGTTACATCAATCCCCCAACAAGAATGAAACTAGCTCTCCATGAATGGAGAGCTTGATCTTACAACAATGGTGGAAATGGAAGAAGGAGGAGGACCCAAGGATGAAGAAGGGCTGTTCCCACAGCTCCTAGCTCGCCTCTGGACGCTCCAATTGAGAGAAATCGTGTCTGGGATGCCAAAGATATCAAAACCCTTCTAATTTGGGGTTAAATAAACCCAATCTGCCAAATCAGCAACAGGCGCGCTTGAGACCGCGCTCCAGCGCGCGAAGACTGGAAAAAGGGCGCTCCAGCGCCCTTTTGTAGGGGGCGCTCCAGCTAGCTCCAGTCCTGGTGCAGAGCGCGCTCCAGCGCCCATTGCTCAGGGGGGCTCCAGCTAACTTTTTTCCAGATTCTGGTTCTTCATATTTTTGCTGTTTTTGCTGTTTTCTTGTTTTCTCTGGTTCCAGCACTCTTCATTTGATGCAGAGACTTCTTCCAACTAATTAACTTGTATAAATAAAGGGTTTAATGATCAATTTATCTAATTAAAGCTTAAGATGAAACCACTTCTTAAACTAAATGAAAACTAGGATTTACAAGGTAAAAAGGATGAGAAAGAGTTGATATTTTCTCTAATTCAATACTGAATTCATAGTAAAATATGCCACTATCACTGCCCTAAACTTATTGGGGAAAAAGTTGAAGGGAAGAGATGTTTCATCTGCAATGATCCGGGACACTTTGCTAATGTTTGTCCAAAGAAAAAGAAGGTGGGAGAACCACAACAACAAGATTCTGCCGAAGTAAAGCCCCGGGCAACAGGAAGAGTATTCGTAATGTCTGCAGAAGAGGCTACTAAGCCAGGTACATTAATTTTACACACCTGTATGTTGTTAGGAGAATGCGTATATGTTTTGTTTGACTCTGGAGCCACACACTCCTTTATATCCCTAGCATGTTTAGAAAGACTCGGATTACCGATGCTTGATCTAGGGTGTGAATTAGTAGTTTCTACACCAGCATCGGGACCAGTTACGACCAGTTCAGTCTGTGTCGGATGCCCTATCCAAATTGCAGGACGCAAGTTCAAAGTGAACTTGATCTGCTTACCCCTTCAAAATCTAGACATTATTTTGGGAATGGATTGGTTGACTGCCAATCACGTTCTTATTGATTGTGGGAAACAAAAGATAGAGTTTCTAAATTTGAACGATTTAGAACTAAGCTCAACTCGAGTAGTTGCGAAGGATATCAAAGATGGAGCTACCTGCTATGTGGTGTTAGCTCAGGAGAAAAGAGAGAATACTGAAGAACAAATCATCGGAATACCTGTGGTAGAAGAATATGTTGATGTTTTTCCAGAACAAGTACCAGGTTTACCACCTAGTCGAGAGATCGATTTCACAATAGATCTAATGCCCGGAGCTGGCCCAGTTTCTATGGCTCCATACAGAATGGCTCCTGCCGAACTAGTAGAGTTGAAAAAGCAAATCGAAGATCTGCTAGAGAAGAAGTTTATCCGTCCAAGTGTGTCTCCATGGGGAGCTCCTGTATTGCTGGTGAAGAAGAAGGATGGAAGTTCAAGGTTGTGCGTGGATTATCGACAGCTGAACAAGGTTACAATAAAGAACAAATATCCTTTGCCAAGAATCGATGATCTATTAGATCAGTTGAGAGGAGCAGAGGTGTTTTCAAAAATTGATCTCAGATCTGGGTACCATCAGATTCTGGTCAAGACGGAAGATGTGCAAAAGACGGCTTTCAGATCTCGCTACGGACACTTTGAGTACGTGGTAATGCCGTTTGGCGTGACGAATGCTCCAGCGATTTTTATGGACTACATGAACAGAATATTTCGGTCATGTTTAGATAAGTTCGTGGTAGTATTTATAGACGATATTCTTATCTATTCAGAGAATAAGGAAAAGCATGCAGAACACTTGAGGGTGGCGTTGGAAATTTTAAGAAAACATCAACTGTATGGGAAACTGTCAAAGTGTGAGTTCTGGATAGAGAAAGTACAATTTTTGGGTCATGTGATTTCTGCTCAAGGAATCTCAGTGGATCCAGCAAAGGTGGAAGCTGTGCTAAAGTAGGAGCGGCCGAAAACTGTAACTGAAGTACGAAGTTTTGTAGGATTAGCCGGTTATTACCGACGTTTTGTTGAAGGGTTTTCCAAGATTGTAGGTCCTCTAACTCAGTTAACTCGTAAAGATCAACCATTTCTGTGGACTGACAAGTGCGAAGCCAGTTTTGAGGATATGAAGCAACGACTAACGTCAGCACCAGTATTAATCATTCCAGACTCTAGCAAATCTTTTGAGGTGTACTGCGATGCGTCATATCAAGGATTGGGGTGCGTCTTAATGCAAGGAAGGAGACCTGTAGCTTATGCATCTAGGCAGCTAAAGGCGCATGAGAAGAACTACCCAACGCATGACATAGAACTTGCAGCAGTAGTATTTGTATTGAAGACATGGAGACACTACCTCTATGGGGCAAGTTTCCAAGTTTTTAGTGACCATAAGAGTCTAAAGTATTTGTTCGATCAAAAGGAGCTGAACATGCGACAAAGAAGATGGATGGAATATATGAAGGACTATGATTTCGAGCTTTTATATCACCCAGGAAAAGCCAATGTGGTGGCAGATGCATTGAGTAGGAGACAAGCTCAAATAACAATAATGATGGTGAAGGAGTTAGAACTGTTAGAAAAGTTACGTGATATGAACTTGGGGTTGCAGTTAACCCCAGATCATATATGGTGTGGTCATTTAGTAATCACTAGTGACTTCTTAGAACAAGTGAAGGTTGAGCAGTCGATGGATCAAGAGTTGCAGCAAAAGATCAGGTTGTTGGACACCGATCAAGCTAAGGACTTCGTTCTAAGTAAAGATGGCATCCTTCGATTTAAGAACAGAGTGTGTATACCTGCAAAGAGTGAATTAAAACATTTAATTTTAGACGAAGGCCATAAAAGTCGTCTTAGCATACATCCAGGTATGACTAAGATGTATAAGGACCTGAAAGAGTCATTTTGGTGGAATGGAATGAAGAGGGATGTGGCCGAGTTTGTAGCAGCCTGCTTGGTGTGTCAGAAGGCAAAAGTGGAGCATCAAAAACCGGGAGGGATGTTACGACAGTTAGACATTCCTCAATGGAAGTGGGACAGTATCTCGATGGACTTTGTAACACATTTACCAAAATCATCAAAAGGTCACGATTCTATCTGGGTTATCTTTGATAGACTAACCAAGAGCGCTCACTTTTTGCCCATTAATCAACGTATGTCTCTAGAAAAGCTGACGGAGTTATACATCAGGGAAGTAGTGAGGTTGCATGGAATACCTACAAGCATTGTGTCAGACAGAGATCCGAGGTTTACTTCAAGGTTTTGGCAGACGCTACAGAAGGCTCTGGGAACGCAGTTGAGGATGAGTTCGGCTTATCACCCTCAGACTGATGGTCAAACAGAAAGGACTATTCAGTCTTTGGAGGATTTGCTAAGAACTTGTGTATTAGATCATCTTGGAAGTTGGAATGAGATACTACCATTAGTAGAATTTACTTACAACAACAGTTATCATTCCAGTATTGGTATGCCACCATATGAAGCTTTATATGGAAGAAGATGTAGAACCCCGTTGTGTTGGTTTCAAGATGGGGAAGCACTAACAGTGGGACCCGAGCTATTACAGCGAACCACAGAAAAAATAAAATTAATCCAAGATCGGATGAAAGCAACTCAAAGTAGACAAAAGTCATATGCCGACAAAAGAAGAAGACCATTAGAATTTGAAGAAGGAGATCATGTATTCTTACGAGTAACACCAACTACAGGAGTCGGGAGAGCTATCAAGATGAGGAAACTGACACCAAAATTTCTCGGACCGTATCAAATTCTCAAAAAGATTGGGCCAGTGGCTTATGAGGTAGCATTACCACCTGGATTGGCAAATTTGCATAACGTTTTTCATGTATCCCAACTGAGGAAGTATATTCCAGATCCAAAGCATGTGTTAGAAGTTGATGAAATTCAGGTCAAGGAAAATTTAACAATGGAAGTTGGACCAGTGCGTATACTAGATGTTCAAATGAAAAAGCTAAGAGGGAAAGATATTCGCACAGTAAAAGTACTTTGGAATGAAGACACACAGGAAATGACTTGGGAATTGGAAGAATTTATGATAAAGGAATATCCATATCTCTTTTGTAAGTAATCTTTTGTTAGATAGTCTTTATTTAAATAAATAATTTTCGAGGGCGAAAATAATTGTTGTTGGGGAGATTGTAAGATCCTTGAAAATATTTGTAAGTTAAAATACTAGATAAAAAAAATGAATAGTAAATTGTGAATAGTAAAAAGTGAATAGTAAAAAGTGAATAGTAAAAAGTGAATAGTAAAAAAAAATAATATTTTTGGAAAGGATAAGTGTTCCATGTAGCTTTGAGATCAGAATTTATCAAATTGCAAATAAAAAATTATTTTTGTAATAGTAAAAGGAATAAAAAAATGAATAGTTAAAATGAATAGTAAAAATGAATAGTAAATTTTTTTGCTATAAATAGCCAAGGGGGGAGGCTGAAAATTTACACCAAAGAACTTAGAAAATTTTTGAGAGAAGAGAGTTGGAAGAATTTCAAATTTTGCAAAGGGGATATTCTGGAAGTTTTCAGAGGGCGAGGGGATTAAGTCTGTAATAGATGTAAGGGAAGCTAACCTTGAGTATCTCCTTTTGTATTATCTTAAGCCTTGAATATGCTATATTTTGCTTTTGTCTGATCTTAAATCTTGATTATGGAGTATTTTGTTTCTGTATGATTTTGAATTTAAATGAGAGTATGCTTTTGTGTTGATATCCGAGTGTGATAGTTGTAAAACGTGATATTGATTATGTTATGCCATTTGTATGTTATTAGTTGTTTATTTTTGTATTTTGGAAGGATTAGAAATTGTCTAACTGGCTCTGCCAGATTCAATTTCTTGTTTCCCCAAACTTTCTATTGCTTCAGTTATTTATTTTATTGCACTTTTGGAAGGATTAGAAGTTGTCTAACCGGCTCTGCCAGATTCAGCTTCTTGTTTCCCCAAACTATTTATTGCTTTACTTATTTATTTTATTGCATTTTTGGAAGGATTAGAAGTTGTCTAACCGGCTCTGCCAGATTCAACTTCTTATTTCCCCAGACATGTGTTGCTCTTGTTACTTAATTATATTGTATTTTTGAATGGATTAGAAGTTGTCTAACCGGCTCTGCCAGATTCAACTTCTTGTTTCCCATGAATTTTTATATTAAGATTATTCTTATGATTGTCAAATATTGTATTCTTCTATGACCATTTATAGTAATATCTTATTATGGTTAATTGTTTATAATTATCTTGTATGAATTCTATCATGAATGAGTTTCTTGGCTGAAATTGATCTTGTTGGAAGGTCTGGAGTAAGGATTCTGTAATAACTTGGAAATGAGTATTAAATAGATATAGTGATACTATTTGAGGTTGTTGTAAGAGGAAGTAAAAATATTAAAATTAGGCATTTTAAATTTAGAGCATAAGAGAACAAGGTAGATAATTTAAATAAATAAATTGTTAATTATTGAAGGCCTCCCTTTGTTGGTAGGATAGAGGAACCTTAAAAACCTGAGTTGGCACATCCCTGATCATAGAGCAGCCCTGGCCTGGTCCAGTCAGTTGTGACTAGTCATATGTGTTGGCGTCGAAGGTGAGTTTGATGCGTTCAGACATCTGGGTCCTCTCCGGTGACCAATTGGGGTAAAGAAAGATCTCTAATAGGATGAAATTAAAATAAAATAAGTTAATTGGAGATGTATAAAGTTATCATGGTAAAAAAAAACTTCATATATATTTTATTTATCGTTACATTGAGCTCAGACTTTAATACGTAGTGGCTAAGATATGATGAAATGTTTTGTTGATCTATGAATCTTTGATTGGTGAAAATATGTTGAGTTATACTCGTTATGGTCAAAAATGAGTTTATAATATGAAGTATGATAGCTGGCGATATGTTTAATTTATTGACACCAAAACAAGTTATTGTCAAATTATGATTAGAGAATGAACATGATTGAGTTATGTGGAGAAAAGGTTATGAATTGTTGATTTGATGAAATGTTGGAGTGGATAAGAGAGTATGAAATATTGATGTGATGAAATGTTGGAGTGGATATAAGAAATTATTGCTTATGAAATTATGTTTCCTACGGGAAGTAAAATGTTCGGTTATACCATGAGAGCTTGGTATGAGCAAAGTAACACCTGAGGTTAATGAAAGCAGGCAGCAAGTGGTCTGACCATAAGGCTTTGACATAAATATGTGGTTTATAAGTTTTATAGAAGCAGGCAGAGAGCGGTCTGACCATAAGGCTTCAGAGAGTAAGACATAGTATACAGGTGAGGCTTAAAGAAGCAGGCAGAAAGCGGTCTGACCATAAGGCTTCGTGAGTAAGCATAGTATAAATTGTAAGGTTTATGAAATTGAGGAAGATGATTTTGATAATGATGAATTAATGACATCGGGGTAATGATATTTGAGTAATTGTAGAAATAAATGATTGAACTATTCTTATTATAAGTTTAATGATTGATTTGATATGGTTGGCTTACCCTTATTTGTTTGTGCTATGATCATATAACTCATGTTATATGTGATTAGATAATGTTGCAGATGTGGTTGATAAAGCTTAGAGATGAGAGAGATGCGGGGAAAACCTTTCAGGGATTTTTGTAAAAAGAATAAATTTGTATTGGGAAGATTATGTTGTGTAAAATTTAAAAGTTGAAATGTCAACGGTGAAGACTATATTGTTTAAAGTTTGTAAGTTTGGTATTGTACTTTGGAGTAATTGAAATAAAGTTTGATTGTTTATATGAGGTATCAAATTAATTTAGTCTCTACTATCAGTAATACCCTTTAAAATGTTTGGGTGTTACACCATCTGGGTCACGAGTTGAACAACATGTAAGGAATCGACCTTATGATAGACCACAACCTCAGAGGAATCCTCATCAGCAACAACACCAACAGAGAATAATCTGATGTTTCATCTGCGGAGGACCTCATCTGAAAAGCGTCTGTCCACAAGTTAATATGCGCAACAAATGTTTTCTTTGTGGAGCTGAAGAACATTTTGCTAGAGATTGTCCCTCTAACAGAAGAGGAACAACTCAACCTCAACAACCGCCTCAACAGGAAAGGACTGACAATAGACCACAAGCGATTGGGAGAGTCTATGCCTTAACGGGAGCAGAAGCTGCCAAATCAGGTACTCTCATCATTGGATGTTGTAATATAGCTGGTAAAGACTTGAATGTATTGTTTGATTCTGGAGCGACACACTCCTTTTTGTCTGAAACTCTTATTCAAGAGTTGAACCTACCTGTAAAAGAGCTGCAGTATGATCTTATAGTATCTACACCGGCCTCTAAATTGATAAAAACATCGAGGATGTGTCCTCAATGTCCAATCATTGTAGAAGGACGTAGGTTCAAAGTACATCTTATATCTTTACCTCTACAAGGTTTAGATGTAATCTTAGGAATGGATTGGTTATCTACCAATCGTATCCTTATAGACTGTAACAAGAAGGAGTTGATTTTTCCTGATCCTGAAGAAGCGGAGTTGTTGACATTACAACAAGTGTTGAAGGAAGTAAAAGATGGATCTATGTGTTTCATTATCTTGACTCATGTGGAAATTGAGAAAGATAAACAAAATCTTGATATTCCCATAGTTAATGAGTTTAGTGATGTATTCCCAGAAGAAATACCAGGATTGCCACCTCAACGAGAAGTAGAATTTTCCATCGATTTAATACCTGGAGCTGGACCCGTATCGATATCTCCATATCGAATGGCCCCAGCAGAGTTGGCAGAGCTGAAGAAGCAAATTGAAGAGCTATTGGAAAAACAATTCATCCGGCCAAGCGTATCACCATAGGGAGCACCGGTACTGCGTGAAGAAGAAAGATGGTAGCTCTAGATTGTGTGTTGACTACAGGCAGTTGAACAAGCTAACCATTAAGAACAAGTATCCTTTGCCTAGGATTGACGATTTGATGGATCAGTTGCATGGAGCTCAAGTATTTTCAAAGATAGATCTAAGGTCTGGATATCATCAAATTTTGGTTAAAGTTGAAGATGTACAGAAGACTGCTTTTAGATCAAGATACGGGCATTACGAGTATGTAGTTATGCCATTCGGGGTAACTAATGCTCCAGCTTTGTTCATGGATTACATGAACAGAATCTTTCAACCCTTTTTAGATAAGTTTGTCGTAGTCTTTATAGATGACATACTTATTTATTCCAAAAGTCGAGAAGAACATGAGAGGCACCTAAGAATTGTGCTTGAGATCTTGAGAGAAAAGAAACTTTATGCAAAGTTGTCAAAGTGTGAATTCTGGATACATGAGGTGCAATTCTTGGGACATGTTATATCAGCTCAAGGCATAGCAGTGGATCCAACCAAGGTGGAAGCAGTGCTACGGTGGGAGAGACCAAAGACTACGACGGAAATACGAAGCTTTGTGAGTTTAGCTGGATACTATAGAAAATTTATAGAAGGTTTTTCTAAAATAGTAGCGCCTTTAACACAGCTAACTCGCAAAGATCAACCGTTTGTTTGGACGGATAAGTGTGAGAAAAGCTTCCTGGAATTAAAGCACAGGTTGACAAGTGCACCAATATTGATTATCCCAAATCCAAGTAAGTCTTTTGATATTTATTGTGATGCTTCACACCAGGGGTTAGGATGTGTGCTTATGCAAGAAAGGAAGGTGGTGGCTTATGCTTCAAGACAATTAAAGGTTCATGAGAAGAATTATCCTACTCATGATCTAGAATTGGCAGCAGTGGTATTTTCTCTGAAGATTGGCGACACTATCTTTATGGTGTCCAATTTCAAGTATTCAGCGATCACAAAAGTTTGAAGTACCTATTTGACCAAAAAGAGCTAAATATGAGGCAAAGGCGGTGGATGGAGTTTTTAAAGGATTATGACTTCGAACTTTTGTACCATCCGGGAAAGGCAAATGTAGTAGCTGATGCTTTGAGTAGGAAGATGGTACATGTTTCTCATATGATGATCAAAGAATTGGAATTGGTGGAGAAATTCAGAGATCTGAAGCTACATATGGAATATGAAGTAGATTTCATTAGATGTAGTAATTTGACTATATCTAGCGACTTTCTAACTTTAATCAAAGAGAAACAATTGGTGGATCCTAACCTGAAAGAGATAGCAGAAATGATCAAGACAGAATCAACTAAAGAGTTTAGGTTAGGACCAGATGGAGTATTAAAATTTAGAAGTAGAATATGTGTACCAGACAATGCAGAGATAAAAAGATTAATCCTTGAAGAAGGACACAAGAGTTGTTTTAGCATGCATCCCGGCATGACTAAAATGTATCAAGATCTTAAGGAGTCCTTTTGGTGGCCAGGAATGAAGAAGGAAGTAGCACAGTTTGTAGCAGCTTGTTTGACTTGCCAAAAGGCAAAAGTGGAACACCAAAGGCCTGGAGGAATGCTACAACAATTAGACATACCAGAGTGGAAATGGGATAGCATTGCTATGGATTTTGTTACCCATTTACCACGAACAACGAAGGGTAATGATGCCATCTGGGTCATCATTGATCGATTGACAAAAAGTGCTCACTTCTTGGCAATAAATTTGAGAATGTCAATGACTAAGCTGGAACAATTGTACATAAAGGAAATAGTGAGATTGCACAGTATACCTTCTAGCATTGTGTCAGACAGAGACCCAAGATTTACGTCTAGATTCTCGCAAACCCTACAGGAAGCTATGGGCAGCAAATTACGAATGAGTTCCGCATATCATCCCCAAATTGATGGACAATCTGAAAGGACTATCTAGTCATTAGAAGATCTGTTGAGAACTTGTGTATTAGATCATCTTGGTAGTTGGAATGAAATACTTCTTCTTGTGGAATTTACCTATAACAACAGTTTCCAAGCAAGCATAGGTATGGCACCTTATGAGGCTCTGTATGGAAGACGATGTCAAACTCCGTTGTGCTGGTATCAAGATGGTGAATCAGTTTTAATAGGACCTGAGCTACTACAACAAACCACCAATAAAGTAAAATTGATACGGGAAAGAATGAAGGCTTCTCAGAGTAGACAAAAATCGTATGCAGATCAAAGCAGGAGACCGTTAGAGTTTGCGACTGGGGACCATGTTTTTCTGTGAGTAACTTCAACCACGGGTGTTGGAAGAGCACTTCGCTCTAGGAAACTTTCTCCTAAGTTCATTGGTCCATACCAAATTATGAGACGAATTGGGCCAGTCGCTTACGAGATTGCGCTACCCCCTCAGTTGGCCAATCTTCATTCAGTTTTTCATGTCTCCCAACTAAGAAAGTATGTACCTGACCCTTCCCACATTATAGAAATAGAGGAGATTCAAATCCGAGAGGACCTCTCAGTAGAAGTACAACCTGTTTGTATAGAAGATACTAAAACAAAGGAACTTAGAGGAAAAACGATTAATTTAGTCAGGGTAGTTTGGGATAAGAGGACAGGTGACTCTACATGGGAACTAGAAGAAGAGATGAAACAATTATACCCTCAACTATTTTCTTGAAGTATAGAATTTTCGGGGACGAAAATTTTTGTTGTTGGGGAGAATGTAAGATCCATGAAAAATATTTGTAATAGTAAATTTTAGCATTTTATTAGTAATAATAATTTTAATGGAAAAATAAAATGTAAATTTTGGATATAAAATTATAGTAATTTTAGAAGGAAAGATTCAAATTTTTGGTAACTTATTTAGTAAATTTTTTAAATTGAATAGTAAAAAGTAAATAGTATATAGTAAAAAGTGAATAGTAAAAATAAATTTTCAGCATTTGGATTCCTTAGCATGGAAGAAATTAGGATTTCTTAATATGGAAGAAACTAGGATCAGATTTAGTAGGTAAATGATTAAAATATTATTTTTTAAATAATATTAAAATAATAAATAATATTAAAATATTAATGAATAGTAATTTTTTTTTACTATAAATAGTCATGGGAGGGAAGGGTATTCTGCACCAAGAGAAGAGGAATCAAGTGAGAGCTTGAGGAATAGAGAAAAAAGAGTTAGGGAGAAATTTTTAGTTGCAAGAAGAGTAGAGGTTCTGAAGGGTTTCGGAGAAATAAATTCAGAGCAAGAGACGTCTAGAATAGAGGTAGGGGAGCTAACTTTTCTATGCTTTTATATTATGATTTAATATTTCTATGCTTTTATATTATGATTTAGTATTGTTTTATTACTATTCATATCTTGAAATTCTGTGTGAATACTGTTAATGCTTACTGTATGTTTATCTATGTTGAAATTCTGTGTAAATATTGTATGCTGTTGTTTTGAATCTGTAAATAAGAAATTTGTTAAAAACTAGTTGAGGAACACTTTGGCTAAGGAAAGACTTGGTACTTAAGTTGTCCATTGTGACGCACCTCTCTTTCCTGGAAGTCTACTCGACAAGTTTTTAACTTAAATCCTATTGAACAGATTGAGTACTGTTAAATTATTATGCAATATATTGAGTTTGTGTGATTTATGCGATGATTATATTTTATTATATTGCATTTGAATTTATGCATTTGAACATGTTATGAGTATTATGGGGAGATTTTGTAGGGGTATAATGTGAGTTGAGGAATATGAGTATGGCATGAGTCTCGTGGAGAGATTCAGTAATATTATGGTATTTGTATATATGTTGATGTTGAGGGTCCCGTAGTTGGAGGTTATCCTCATACTCTAATAATCATCTAGTCTCAACTAGAGGGATGAATTATGTGGTGAGAGGAGCAGGAGGTCCTGGTCTATGTGCCGGTTTTGGACATAGTGAGGGGACTAACCTTGTGAATGGTATGAAGTATTTTGGAAGTGTATTTGTAAAAAGAAGTAGAAGTCATTACAAGTGCATAACCTCCCGTGATCGCTCATCAACGTATCATCCGGATGAGTGTCTATTGGGTATCGTGGTGTCTATTGGGTATTGTGAGACGAGTGTCTAATAGGAATTGTGGTATGAGGGTGTCGAACATAATTATTATATGATGTTTATATCAAGGTAATTATACATGTTTTATAAAAGATTTGTTGCATGTTAGCTCACCCTACTTGTTTGTGTTTGTTTTTGTTTGGGTATGTGCGATGATCGTATAATTCGTTATACGGGAGCAGATGAAGGAATGTCGTCTGATCCAATGCCAATGAAGAGAGAGACAGAAGAATAAGTTAGAAGAATTCGAATTATATTTATGAGTTTATAGTTGAAATCTGAATTTAAAACATGTGTAGACATATATTAACTATGAATTTATAAGTGTGAGATTACGGGATATTACCGTAAATATAATATTATAATATATAAATTATAAATTATCCAGTAGGGATGTTACATAAGACATGTCATACAATCATTATATCCGTCGTTTCCTTTTACACACACGAAGCTATTTACCATCGTTACCGAAAAATTGACTTGTGGTGAAGAAAAAAAGCCATTAAAAAGGGAACATCAGCACGGGAACAAAACCAAAACTTATTAAACCGCATCCAGCAACGTTGATTGAAACCTACGAGTTCGAACATGGTACGAAACAAATATTACAAAGACATAGAGAAGTGAGTTTTGTTTGCGTAAAGAGAGTAGTTAATGAATGTTGTACAAACGAAGGTGGGAGTCCCTAACATAGAGAAAAGCTCATAGAATTACATTTAGAACTACAGAAGAAAATCAAGAACTGGGGAGAATGGTCGCGCGCATCATCTCCTTGAACTCGTAGAAATCAACGCGCCCATCGTGGTTGGTATCAACAGACCCAATCATGCGGTGGACATTGTCTATCAAGTTCCCTTCCACCAGGCCCAGTTTGCCGAGGACCACCTGAAGCTCCCTGGCGGAGATGTAGCCGTCGCCGTTCTCATCGAACACCTTGAAGGCCTCCCAGAGGTCCGACTCCTGCTGCTCCTCTTCTTCGCTTTGGACGAACCCGAAGTAGGTGTCGCCCAGGCTCTCGTGCAGGCTCACGAAGTCGTCGTAGGTCAGGCCCTCGTTCCCGGGGCGGATGTATGACTGCGTCATGGTCTCCAGCTCCTCCGTGTCCGCGTCCAGGCCCAGGAGGCTCAGCGCCTGGCTGATCTCGCTCACCGTGATCATGCAGTCGCCGTTCTTGTCGAACATGTCGAAGATGCGGCGGAGGCGGAGCGAGTTCAGGCTCTTGCACCGAAGGCGGAAGGAGGGCGAGGGCGCGGCGAGGGTGATCTTCTCCGGTCCCATTACCACCCTGCGGAGTGGCTGCGCGTGGAGGAGAGTTATTGGGATTCGTAATTGAGGTAAAGAAGCGGTTTTTCGTTGGGTTAATGGATCATGGATTCGTGTTTGTTCATTAAAATTAACGTTGCTGTGTGTTCTGGTTTGTTGTATAGGGATGTTCCTTAATTTTGGTGGTTTATTATATGAGACAACGCGCGTTCCTTGGCCCGCCAAACGGGACTCTTCCTTCCTTTCCGTTCTTCACGACCTTTTCTCCACACCTTATTTATTCCATTGCTTCTACTTATAGTAACTTCATTCAATTATTCCACATATATTCTTTCTTTTTCAAGGTTAGATACATGCATGCACACTCTCATCATTTTATTTTTTATTTATGAAAAAAAATACCCTTTTTGTTATTTAACAACGTGTCAAAGAGTTCTTTGCATAAATTTGTCATTTTGTCTTGATAAATTAGTAGTGGTATCATATAGACTAGAAAACTAATAAATAAATGAATAAAAAGAAAGAGAGGGAGGGAAAATCTCAAGGGGGTGATATTAAAACTGTTCACAACGATGGCTTTAATATTGGTCATAGTTGACTTTGATAAGGTCACTTGAGTTTTTTTTTTCTTTATCTAGATGAAACGAAAGGCTTGAGTTGAGTTAGGTTTTTGAAAATGAGTCATTGACTTGACCTAAAGTCATCAAGCACGTTGTTTGTCAAGTTCTTCATCTAAAACATTTATTGAATTCATATGCCATATTTGAATTCTCACTTATCTTATTTATACACTAAAGGATGTATTCGTTGTACCGGAGCTGAAACAAAACGGTAGCGATTCAAGAATGGGTAAAGGTGGATCAAAAAACAGCCCAAAGTTGGCCCATTCTCATCAACAACTCCTAACTAACCCAAGAATATGACAAGTTATAAACTTTATAGGAAAATTACAATAAAAAAATATTTATAAAATAAAATTAATTTAGGTAAAATTTTAATTAAAATTTTGAATAAAATATGTGTATATATGTTAACTTTTCCACGAATGAATAAGAAACTTAATTTTTGAAAAAAATTATCCAAACGTGAAGGTCGGTAATAGGCAAGTGGGATTAATTCTATGACTTTCATTACATGAAAGCAAGCGACAATTAAGTGGAGGTGGGATAATGAATGATTTATGATGGTTACAGGATTTTAATCAAACGGCAGAGGATGGTGTTTTGATGCCTTTGTTCTTGGTATGATAGATTGCATTGGCATCCCATAAACTAAGCCTTCATTGATTCTAAATGCCAACTGTTTCCAATAATCTACCAATAATGTAATAAATGGTGTAAGGTGTATCCTTACTTAGTGTTGGGATAGAAAGTTTGATATGTTTTAGGAGATTTAAATTTATTAAATTTGAATGATTTTCATGTCTAATTTTTTCAATATTTTATTTAAATAAATCAATTTAAATTTATTAAATTTTAATGTTTTTTCTTCTTATAAAATACTTAAATTTTAGTTAAAAAATCTTGACTTACATCTATTAAAACACAGTTTTATTGAAGTCGATAAAAAAAAAAGCTTAGTTGCAATCGGTTAGAAAATAGCACTTACAATGTTGGTCAAGAAAATCATTATTAACATTGGTTGATAAATAATCTTGATCTGTGTCATGATCAACTCTAACTGAAAAAACAATCCCAACTTACATCAATCGAAAATCATTTTTAATTAACGTTAAGCGAATATATATGCATCAACAGAAAAATACCAATGATGCTATAACAAATAAAACATCAGTTACATTAGTTTAGAACTGGGACTGACATATACGACAAAAAAAAATCTTAACAATGAGAATTAAAATTAGTCACAATCAATTTCAATCTACCTTTGTGGAAAAAAAAATGTTGAATTTGACAGTGTTGTGATCTTAACCTCACCAACAATATTTCAACTAAAGTTGAAATGATAATGTTTCAACCAAAACAAGGTTCCAAAGCTCATAGATCAGACTCAACTGAAACTACATGCTCATGTATTGGAACTTCCCCCAGAGACCTTTAGCTAGAACAGGCACCATCATTGGCTTTGTTACAACTTTGTTGATAATGGTACATCAGGAATTAATTAATTAAGTAGTGTACCATATAACCGTTCCATCAACTACATATCCAACTGTTAATCACAGCTCGAATCATCTAACAAACTACCAGTAAATTCGGTCGGTTACCATGCAAAACCGGTCGATTATAAATCAAAGTATATTAAGTTTAGTGTTGATCAATTTAAGAAATAAAGTATGATTACTTCAACCTAAATTAGGTTAAGGTTAATAAAAAAAACTCATTCAAAATGTATAAATAGATGTATAAGGTAATCGAATTTTAATAAATGTTTGAGGTAAAGAGGTAGGTTATTTTCATTTACTACAGACATTTTGTCTGAATTAACTTTGACATCAGAGTGTTTTTGTTTAGTGATGAGTAAGATGAATCTATTAAGAATTATCAAGGAAGAATCTCTCTTCAGGCGTCAGCGCTCAAATATGGGTGATGCTTTCCTGTGAGGTAAACTAAGAAGCCTGATTTTTACTCAATGAAGTATGACACATGATATTAACTCAACCCCTTCATTGGTAACTCAATTTTGACGTGCCCTGTATCTCATTTTCGTTCTCTTGTGCCTATTTATACAATTTAAAGTGTATCAGGTAAACTGAAGCCAAGCTTGATCTGGTTATTCTAAAGGGAAATTTTATAATTTTGAATCGCATGCAAAAGCAAGATTGCATACCTCTTTCATTCAAGAACATTTTCCCTTTTTTCATGATCACTATTCAAAGAACGGAATTAACAAGCACAACATATAAATAGTACTCCAGGAAACAGTGTTCTGAAAACTCACAAAACTGAAACCAACTTCCAAGAGACAAGCATAAAACTAAAAATTAACATGTATACAAATGTATGTAACTATTATTTATGTAACACTCCTCATAGTGACAAACTATAGTCTGAACTATCAATACAACCACATATGTGTGTGTGTGTGTATATATAACCTACGAATCTGCTCATAACTTGGCCTTACTCTTGCAATTTTGGTTTGTAATCTTGAAGTCAGGAACACTAACAGTGAATTGGCAATAGGACTTTGCAACAATATGTTTTTTGATGAATCCGAGGAAGGTAACTCTTCCAGGAATCTTAGTAACGGTGTCCATAGAGATATCACCTCCAATTACATCCCCGAGAAAACTGGTCAAGTCGGAAGCTAGTTTATCTGCCTGAAGTGTGAGTCTGCATGGAAGTATTGCAGACCCCCTTGAAGGAATCAAACCAGGGTATATGTATGTCTCTCCAACCTCTTTTCCCTTATACAGCAAAACACTATTTCCCCCATCATGCTTGAAACTTGCACGGTTTCTGTTCTCAACCCGGACCTTGAGATCAAGAGTGACATTGATCTCTATGTCAATGGCAGGAAATGAGACACGGGGACTTATACCCTCCAAAGTGGCAGACACAAGCTGAGTCCTTGGCTCTTTGGTCTTGAACAAGGTAAAAGCCAAGATGATTGCCACAATCACTACCACAATCAGCAGTAACAGCACTGCCCCAGTCACCATTACACAAACTCTTCTCCTCTTTAGCTTTTTCTGTGAAATCACCACCACTTGCTCCTGGTCCTGGTTCTTTTCAGCTTCTGTCATGATCTCTTCTTGTTTTGGTGCTGATTCAGACATTGTGGTGACCCAACAGAGGTTGCACAACACAGGTAAGTGGGAAGATTAGATCTAGAATTGGGATTTTGTTGGCCATGAATGGCCTATATATGAGTTCCAACCAGAATAATAATAGTGTACTAATTACTATATCTTAAGGTAGTTGGAAGTTGTGGGGGTCCAATGATGTTAATGCTTAGTATTAATTAACAGTATGAAGAATTGCAGACTCAACTTAATGCCCGGTAAGCCATGCCGCGTCCCAACTGTCAAAAGAGTTTTTTTTTTCTTTGATAACTACAGTAACAGTCTCTTCTTTATTCATGTATATCAAATTCGGAAAAATTTCAACTTTAGATTATGTTTTATGATTAGAATTTAACGTATTCGAATCTAAGCATTTAACTATTTTCCAAATACACTGAAAAAAAAATCTTTTATGTATTCTAGGTAGGCAGAGTTTTCTTCAGTAAGCATTTGATATGAACATTTAGTATTTATCATTGAAATAACATTCTAATTTTAATCAGAGAATAATATTGAAAGTATCTAAGAAAATTGTATTTAAATTAGCAGTACTGTATATAGGTCAGCTTGCAATGAGCGTATTCGATTTAGGTTAGATCTACTGTAACTATAAGTATGGAGACTGCTGACTTTTAAATATGAAAAATAGCATAAGTATTTAAAATATTTCAAAAAGGATAATCAAATATATAAATCAGTATTTTAGACATTTTTTTCTTAATTTTTTTGTACACTTTTTATCACTCTACTTTCTGACTTTTTAATTAATCCACAAGAATCGATAAATTAGTTGATATAATCAATGTTCTTAAATTCCTTATGTAGAGAATTTAATCAATCTTAAATTCTAAGATTGTTGAGACTCGTGGTCCGATTATCTTCACTCAATTAATGGGTTAATATGTGGAAAGACTAATACTTATATAAATTATTTTATTATTTTTGGGATTATCATCTTTTCGGTTTTTACAAGAGAATTTTACAGTATTTACTATTGTTTGTTGAGTAAAAATTATAAAAGAATTAAGAGTACAACAGTAAAAAAATAATCAACAAAGATAACTTTAAAATAATTATATGTAAAAAATAACAAAATCCTTGTATAAGGAAAGAGGTAGTGACAAAAAAGAAAAACAAGTACTTTAGTAGGTAGTTTGATCAAATTTTATTTCTCAAAAAGGTATTGTTCAAGTATAATATAATTACTTTGATGTTGAGGTAAAATGTCTCTCTTTTTCCATTGTTTGGTAAAATGTATTTACATCACTTCCATTGCATCATTTTTTTAATATTTTTCTAACAAAAATATTATGTCACGTATGTTGAAGTGGGAGAACATCGATTAAAAGAATGAAAAAAGAAAGATAATTCACACGAGGGTATCTGAGATTGAGAGAAACTCTGCAGAGGTGAGTGTTTGAAAGATTACAGAATTGAGTTGTTGTTCATTTGTTTTCTTCAACCTAACATTGGAATCAAGCTGAAAGCATTGCCTTGGATAAGCACTTATTGTCCACAATTGTTTTGTTGGTAATATTGAGGGTGAAATCGCAAGATGTGGTGGAAGCCACATGGAATTTGATAAAGCCTAAGACTTTGACCATGCCAAACATTCTCACCAAGGTGCTGAGGGGCATTGAACCTGATGCAATGTCTTTCGTGACCCCATTGCTGGAGGCCAAACGGTCAGCCATAATAGTGAGTGTCAAGTTTATTCCCTTGGTCTCACCCCCTGATATCTCTTCATCTGGTATAGGGCCTTCTCCAATCAATATCCCCTTATATTTGAGTTCTGCAGAGCTATTGTGGTACTGAAATCCAAACTTATTTCTGTTTTCAACTGAAACACCCACATCCAGTGTCACATTCACATTCACACTCATGCTAAAAAAGTCCATGCCAAGGTTCATGTCTTCAATCTTTATGGTGTCCACTCTGCTAACAGGCTCGTGTGGTCTGAGCACTGTAAATGCTAAGAGCACCATTACCAACAAAACTGCAATCACTAAGCATAACGTTAGCACCAAGCACATGGTAATTCTGCCTTTGCTGCCAGATCCTTTCATTCTGCCTTTTTCCTTCTTACACCAAAGTGGATCTGCATCATCATGGAAATCCTCTATCAATTATACTTGTTGAAATTTTAGAATAATTTCAAGTGTACGAAATTAAGAACAGTCATTTCTGCCTCAAATGCATATTGAGAAATCCTTGTACCAATTTATTTGTTCATCTATCAATCTATACGTACATAAACATATATAAGAGCATGATAAACTATATACTAATCAAGTTCAAGTACAAATAGATATGCATATTCAAATTCAAAATAGTACTAAGCATTAATATCAGTATTCATATTATTGGTTTCTCTTGGAATCAGAGGATGAGACACCCTTGTAATTATAATATATATTTTGGGAAAGTCTCAATCAACCCAGATCTAACTTTCAATAATCCACTCTGTTATTATGTTGTCTAATGAGAACATGCAAGATTTCTTGATATATTTCGTGTGTGGCTTGATGAACAAGAGGCCTAGGATAAACTGTTGAGACTTTGATTTCTTCAGTGACTCACCATTTTGTTTTCTGTCCTATCTATTACCACTTTGCTTGATTTCCTGGTTTAAGAACCAGTAGAAGTCTCTAATTTTCTTATTATGTCTTTGCTTGTTCTGTTTCCCTCCTTGTCTATAAAGTTTCAGTTAAAGGAAAAGATATCGTGATTCATGATTAACGAATGTGCAATTTAAAAATTAAAATAATCTTCTTGAATAATAAAGAGACATTGGAAATTACGTTATCTGTACAAAAATATGATATGATAGTTAACAACTAGATAACACAGGCACATTGTAATCATTAAATACAGTACTATATTATACCAAAAGTTAAGAGTTTCTGTTTATTGAGCATTTAGCTTACCTGGACAGCAAATGTTTGTGAGGAAGATCAGTGGTCAAAAGCACCTCTTATAACTTTTCTTCTCCAACCAACAAACTGTATTTGAAATTAAACATTATGGAGTATCAGGTTTGGTGCAATAGTGGAACAGTAGAAGCCTCAATTTGTATACATCAAACAACATATTTGTGCATTTGGGTGTCTGAGTGTCTATACACACAAGTCAAATAGAAAAGACAGTATGAAATAAAAAACGTATATAATTATTTTGACACATGATTTCTAAAAGAAAAAAGTGAAAAAAAATAACATACTTCTGGTTTGTTTATGCTTCAGGGGTTATTGTGATTAACACCAATGACCAATCAATACTAGCAAAGATTTGAATTTCGGAGGAGGAAATTACCTACCTTTTCCAATTAATGAAGCAAACCATGAATCTGAAAGTGATGCCATTGCTTGCCCCCAATAAAATTATATGGGGTTACCCCCGAATTGATTCATACACATGTGATGCAGGTTTTGAAAACATAAAACATAATTGCTTCCAACACGTTTTGATACTATTGACTTTCTTGTTCATTATAAATGTGTTCCGTGTCCGTGATTCACGACACGGAGAACCAAATTCTTGATGTCTATTCCAAAGACGATGATGTCGCATTGATGAAAAAATGAATACAAAATGGAAGCCAAAGAAAGACGAAAACGATATTATGATTGCAACAATTATGTAACATGAAATAGTTATTAATGTAAGTACCTGTTGATTGGTTCTTGAAAGGAAGAGGGCCCTCCCACAAACGTTCAGAAGACCTCTCCTCTAATTGCAATTCAATAGAAATTGCAAGATTTGAATACGCAACTTGGCAAAACCGAAGGCACCTTCAGAGGTGCGGTTTGCCAATTGCTTCAACAAAGCTATTATTGGCTAGCTAGAGAGTAACAATTCCATTTAACCAATAACAGATGAAATATAGTTATCAGCACGTGAGTTGGCATTTTCTATTCTAGTCTATGCCATCATCATAAAAAAAATTGCACTTAGGCTTAAAACATCAATGTTATGTTTGTGGTTTGTAGGAAATGCATGGACAAAGAAACCACACAATCCTTGCTTGAATTATTTTTAATGTAAAAGGAGATAAAAAAAATTGTACAATTTAAAACACAATTTATTCTTTAAGGTTTGAACTAAAAAGGTTCCATAAATATCATTTTCGGTCAAATTCATATATCTGTTACAAAGTGTATTCTTTTATAGAATGAATTAAGTTAGACATTTTTGAATTTTGCATTATTTATTAATAAATACTCTTTAATACCCAATAAATTTAACTCCTATCATATGTATTATTATTTTATATATTTAATTAACAAATTAAAATCACAAAAAGAAAACTTAAATGATCCCTCAAAATATTCCTTGAATAACCTAGATATTTTATTAATAATGATTCATTAGAAACATTCAAACACTCATATTATTTTGAATAATAACACTAATAATTTTTACTACTTTATCAAATAAATGTTTTATCAAGTCAAATTGTAAGAACCTATAAAATAGAATATTAGAGTTGGTAGGTGTTTTAAAATAATAAGATCAATTATTTTATTTTAAAATAATTGAATAATATAAATAAAAAATTTTAAATTCGTCTCATTGCTTAAAACATTGTCCATGTCTCTAAAACTTTATCTTTGTTTCTTCTCACTTCTCTCTAAGACTTCTAACTTCTAAGTCATCTTTTTTACGATCAGGAGGTATCTAATTGACCACGGCGACAAGGTCTATCATCCTATCTGATCAGATATAGAGCAAGTAAGTTCTGACTCCTTTTTACTTTTCACTCTTTAATCGAGTCAATGCAAGGAGGTTTCTCTTGCATGCGTAATATGATGTTTTCTTTGAGCTTCTTGGTCCATATAAGGTCCTAAGAACTCTTTCTTTTGCCAAATTGGTGTTTCGTAGGTGTTTCTAGACTTTCATTATGTTTCAAGCAATCAAAAAAACGTTCGTAGAGCATTATAATTCCTCGTGAGGAAAGGGAAGCTAGACCTGGTTTAGATTATATTTGTCATACTAGAATTGTATCTATGATAATAATATGATGAATTTGATGCAATTGTGATAATAGTGTAATATTTTCTAAATGTAAATAATGATAGTGGGTATTAGAATGTGCATGTAATGGTAATAGTGTGAAATTGATGTTTTATTCTGTTATGAATGTGTGTGATGAAGTTATGTTGTTGTTTGAAGGGAATTCAAAGTGGTTACGATGAGAAATTGTTAAATTCTTGAGTTTTAGGCCTAACATGAGGGTTTGCATGTGTGAGTTTGAGAATTTGGGGTTGATATAAGGAATATAGTGTCTAGATGTTGTAATGGAGTAATTTGAGACTTGTTGAAAGTATATTGGGATTGAAATCTGATATGCAATAAAATGGTAGGTTGTAGTGATAGTTTTGTAGTGTTTTTAGCCTAAAAAGGGGTGTTGAGTAGGGATATTTTGAGGTAAGTAGTGTAAACTATTTTGGAGGGTTTGGATCATGCTATGAGACCAAGTAGGACTTGTCTAGAGATTCATATTAGAAAAACCAGTGATGAAAGTGGTAATTGCTTCATAAGTTGAGTTTCTAGTCCTTTTGGAGGTTTTAGATGTTGAAAATTGAAAGTAGGAAGACTAGATTGAAATTGAGGTGTTGGAGGATGCTAACAAGTGTATTTAGACTTGTTTATGCAGTTTGTAAACTAATAAAGGAGTTGGAAAGGGTAGAATTGATATTGGATAGCTTGTAGGAGTGAATTTGAGTTTTAAAGTGTCAAATTGAGTTATAGACGTGCTTTCAATGTTTTCTAAGAGATTGGAGTGTTTTAGGGGTCTTTAGAAGTTTTGGGGTAAGTGGAGAAAACAAGTTAAAAAAGGTTAAGATTTTGCTGATATATAGTGCTTGAGCACCCAAAATAAGCGTTGAGCACCTCAGTCAAAGGGTCAGGGCGCTGCTAAGCGCTAGCCTCCCAACGCCTGGGCACTAGCTCTCTCTTGGCGTTGATTGCCAATTTTAGGCGCGTGAATGCCACCCTGTAGGTTCAAGTATTTATTTTTTAGATGTTTTTCAGTGACTTGTTTGGTTGTTTATGATCTTTTAAAGTATGATTAATGTTTATAAATAATGTTATACAATGTGAAAGTGGAGGAATACATGAATATGGTTTCAAATGATTTCAAAGTTGTGAAATGAGTTCCAAGGTGGAATTCATGTGTGTTGTTTCAAGTATTGTTAGAATGAATGTAGGTAGCTCAGTCTTGGAGGTTATCCTAACACTATAATGGTCTTTCATTCTTAAGTAGAGAATATTGACACGTGTGGTGAGAGTAGCATGAAATTTTAGTCTTGGTTGTTTCCAGTATGATCCAAAGCATGAAACAAATTAACCTTGTGAGTGTGATAGGGTGAAACTCATCATTAATTGTTTTGCAAAGCAGTAGAGGCTACTGTAAGTGCACAACCCGCCATACTGGATAATCATTATAAATACATATAGTGCAGTTTAAGTTTTGGCATATTTTTAAATGTTTGAGTTAATTGATCTATGTGATTTAAATATGTTGTTTGATAGACAAATATATTAATTGTCTTTGAATCTAGTTTGACGAAGAAGCTGAAGATGTTTAATTAACTTTTTTAAATTAGCTTATTTTATATATATATATATATATATATATATATATATATATGATAAATTATATCGTATATAAAGTTTAAAATTTTTTATTATTTTGGATGAGTGTAAATTTTACTTTATTCTCTTGTTTTTTATTTTCTTGTTTATAATTGATTTATTTTATTAAGTTTGTGATGACTATTATACAATTAAATACTATATTTTATTTTAGGATGTTATACAAATAAATTACACATATATTATTTTGATTAATAACACTAACATTTTTTACTAATTTATCAAATAAATTATCAAGATAAATTTTTTTCACTAATATAACTAGGACTGAGTTGGATAACTTTTTGTTTTAATTTAATACATTAAATTTTGTAACTAAAAGTTTTTGTGAGAAGTCGTCACATCAATTTTAATCCTTTTTAATGGCCTCTGCAAGTTCACTAATGGATTTCTTTAAAATGTTGGACCCCGATGTTTGCAAAAAGCTACATGTAGCCAAAACTTTTTTCTATGATATCTACACAATAAAATATATATGAAAACATGAACAAAGTACATAAAGGATAAAACACCTAACATAGGAAACCTTACCCAAAAATGGGATGGTAAAGATATCTCGACTATTTATTGGATGAGGAAACTTTTTTATTATCTCAATATCTGTCATCTCCTTAATAAAAAACGTATACTTCATTCTATATTTAAATTTACTGTCTTTTCGATAAAGTGGGAACTGAGATGTTTTATTTAAGTACATAAACAGACTTTTGTCTTCATCCTTAGCCAAACACTTGGTCTTTAATTCTTGTTTTAGAGTTTATGTGCTAGGATGCATCTAGCAAACCTTGTCGTGGGATGATATTCTTTAATGCTTGGCACATAAGTAAATAAAGTATATGATTAAATATTGTTTATGAAATCATGCATGGGAAAAAAACTTGCGGCTTTAAAAAAGAGCATCGTGGATGTCTTTACCGTTTTAGGACTAATGTCTGCAATACTCTGATGTTGGTGTTATGAAATCTGGGTTCAGTTGTCTTGTGCTAGTGCACATTGCTTCCTTTTATTAAGTGCTGTAGATACTTTCAAATCTTTATTTATTGATTGTATCTTAATATGCATTGAGTGTGGCAAATAATTTCAATAACCAAGTCAATGAAATAAAGATAATAATAAATTTATCAAGGAGAATTGTTTCTTAATTTTATTATGTTTCATGCATCACCGATAATATTTATGTATTGATTAAATTAATATATTTCTTATATTGTTATGTGAAAAGTTATTAATTATTATTATTTTTATACGTTAGATGTAACATCCCGATTATATAATAACAAATATTACATAATAAAGACGTCAACATTCCAATAAAGAGAACAGTCGGAGCATGACGTGTAATTAAATGTGAAATTACAGAAATAAAAGAAACGGAAATTCAAACTTAAACAGTTTAAAGATTCGAACACTACACGTGTTCAGATGGGAAATTCCTAAGAAGACTACTCCGCAACCTTAGTATCCTCCAGCTCTTGCTCCAAAGGGATCTCCTCAACAACGTCTGCTCCCATCCAAGTGGATGATCATCGCCAGAGAAACACACCCAAACAGCACACAACACAAACAATGCAAGGGTGAGCTAGATATAAAAAAACATGTTATACATATAGCACAGTTAATTTATGTTATCATACATAGAACAAATAAGACATACTCGTTAAACCACAATTCACACACTCACACGTCATGCAAAAGTCCTCCAAACATGGTAAACTGACATCACAAGACTCATCTTTACACTTGCGTAGTTCAGCTGGCACTTCCCAACACTAGCAAGGTAAATACACGACTCATCTTTGCACTTGCATAGTTCAGCTGACACTTCCCAACACTAGTAAGGTAAATCCCCAACATACGACTCATCTTTACACTTGCATAGTTCAACTGGCACTTCCCAACACTAGCAAGGTAAATACACGACTCATCTCTACACTTGCATAGTTCAGCTGTCACTTCCCAACACTAGCAAGGTAAATACACGACTCATCTTTACACTTGCATAGTTCAGCTGACACTTCCCAACACTAGCAAGGTAAATCCCCAGGAAATGAATTTAACTCCAACACTATTTGTAGAATACTATTCGGGCGAGCACTATTCACCGAACACCATGGAAGAACGTTATTGAACGAACACTACTTTCCAACCACCAGGCCGAACACTATTTGGACGTACGTTAATTTCCAACCCTGCCGAACACACTTTGACGGACGTTGTTAAATCTTATACAATCAGACCGAACGCTAAAACCGAACACCTCCAGTATTCAGCCAAACGCTAAAACCGAACACCTCCAATATTTAGTCGAACGCTAAAACCGAACACCTCCAATATTCAGTCGAACGCTAAAACCGAACACCTCCAATATTCAGTCGAACGCTAAAACCGAACGTCATATTGAATCGACTACTATTTTGACGAACGCTCAACGATTGAACCTAAGAATACTAACTCAAGGTCGAACGCTCACAATCACAAACATACCAGGCCGAACGCTGACATCACAATTAAACCAAAACCGAACGCTCAAGATCCAAACCTAAGAAGACCAACCTGAGGCCGAACGCTAATAATCATAAATAAACGAACGCCCACAATCGCAATTTAACAAAGGCCGAGCGACTAACATTCAAATCCAAAAATTACAAATTTAGGACGAACGACTACAATCACTGATTCACCACAACCGAACGCTTAAGATCCAAATGAAGACCGAACGCTCAACATTGCTACCCGAAAATACTAAGTTAAGAACGAACGCTCATACTCGCTAATACACCAAGACCGATCGTTTAAGATTTCAAACTTAGAATATCCAATTACGGCCGAACGCTCACAATCACAATTATTCAAGAACGAACGCTATTTTCCAAACTTAACAATCCAAATTGAGACCGAACGCTCACAATTGAGAACACTTCATCAAAACCGAACGCTCAATTCCTAATACAGAAACAAGACCGAACACTAAAGATCACTGTGAATATCAATTTAAGGACAGACGCCTACAACCACTATTGAATCAAAACCGAACGCTTGTTATCACAGATACATCAAAACCGACCGTTTAAGATTCCAAACCTAGGAATATTATATTATTACCAAGCGCTCATCATCGAACTCTAAGAATTTCCACCTTAAGACCGAACGCTTATTAATCCACCAAAAACCGAACGTTCAAGTTTCAAACCTTAGAATCCATATTAAAGACGAACGACTGCAATCACTAATACCCAATACCGAACGTTCAAGATTACTTCTTGTAAATACCAATTTAGGGACGAACGCTTAAGGTTGAAACCTAAAATACCGAATTGATAATGAACGCTCACAATCTGAACAATGAAAATACTAAACTAAGTACGAACGCCTAACATCTCTAATTCACTGGATAATATTTTTGACGAACGTCTAATAATTTACTAACTGAAGAACGAACGTTAACGTTCGTTACAAGAGAATACAAAACCGAACACTCATATAATTTTGGCCGACCACTAATTGGTCGAGCCATTTGGACGAACGTTCCAATTTGGTCGATTCGGGCGAACGCTCAGATTAAATACCGAACGTTCAGAATTTGGCCGACCCCTATATGGTCGAGCACCGTTTGGACGAGCGTGCTTTTCTGCAGAATTATGCAGAATCGCATCAGGTTTTCCAGAAAACGCAGAAACCTATTTTTCATCCCCAAATTCCCAGATTTGCATCAAACACAACATAGTTCAACAATCAAAGAAATAGATCTAGCTCCCCTTACCTCTTGAAGACTTCCTTGGATCTTTCTCCAAAAGATTTGCAGTTCTTGATCTCCTTCCAACTCCAAAAGTTCTCCACTTCTCCTCTCCCAGATTTGCAATCCAAGACCTCCTTGCACTTCAGCAGCTCCGAACTTTACCCTTTCATTGATTTGCAGCAAGCTCTCTACCCTTCCAGAAAATCAGAACCCAACCCCCTTGAATCCATGCGGTCTTCTCTTAAAGAGGAAAGAAGATCATGCATTCCACTAGGTGGTACTAGCTGGACGAATCTCAATCATTCCCTTCCACTCCTCAGTGCGATGCCCACCAACAAAGGAGATGATGGTGTTTCCTTAGTGGCTGAAACACTTCAAAGTGGAGAGACCCACCTTCCATCAGCTACTACCCACTTCCTTGCTGGATATGGAGCCTCTCCCCCACCACTTCAACCGAACGTGCAGCTGCCCACGTGAAGCTCTTTTTACCACTCACAAACGTGCTCCCCTTCCCCCACCACTTAGAAATGTGCCTCCCTTCCCCACAACTTCCTTCTTTAAAAAATAAAAGGACGCTCGGTCCTTACATTAGATATCTAATCAAGAAAATGTCTCTAATGCATAAATAAATAAATAACGAGTGTGAAGATTTATGATTGAATAATGTTATTTGATTTTCATTTTGCATATAATTTTGTGATTATGAATAAAGACGTTGTAATGTTCCTTAGTTTCATCTAAACTGTGTTATTTTACATTATTTTACCTTTAAGTTGTAACTTTTGTATCTATTTCCTTTAGTGAATGTTATATTCAGGAGAATACTACCACTTTAGAATATTTATCTTTTATCATTTTTAATTGTCTCATATATTTATGCGCATTAAAAAATATAATTTACGTGCATTAAAAAAGCAATTGGTGAAATTAACGGGAATTTGAAACCTCAAGAAAAAGCACTAAGAAAATCAGTCACGTAGCACGGGTTTGAAACTTTTGGTAGGTAAGGAAGGTTTGTAACCGTTGGCAGAAAAGTTACAGGAGAAACCAAACCACACGAAATTTTTACTTTTCCAGAAGTTACTCAAAAGTATCAATAATTTATTAGTGACACTGGTTTTGTCTAGAGAAAGTCAGACTGAAGGTAATATACTTAGCGAAAATTAAAACATCAAATAAAACCCCTACTAAAATTAATTTTTGTTGTAGTGAAATAATGTAATTAAACATATTTTTCTATTGTTTATTAAATAAGTATAAATTCATAACAACACTAAAGGAAATACTCATCGAGTACATATTATTATTATTATTATTAACTTCATTTAAGTTTTGACATTTGAATAAAATTTTAGAGTGGACACCTTCACTTACTTGAAATGGATACTTATTTTATTTATATATATATATATATATATATATATATATATATATATATATATTACTTATGTAATCTTTTAAAATATATAAAATTTTAATTGAAGTTTTAAGATTAATTTAAATAATTTTTTATTTTTTGATTATTTATTTTAAATTAAAAATAAAAATTATTAATCTATTTTTCTTATAAATAGAGATATTTTTGTTAATATATTTTAAAAAGTTACAAATCCGTATATATATATATATATATATATATATATATATATATATATATATATATAATAAAATTTCATCTTTCGATAAGAACAACAAATTGATTCAATAAAATAAAAATTTCATATTTCTTTAGTACAATATAAAAAACATTATAATATCAGTAAAAAACTTTAATCATGTTCTCAAAAGTTCCTTCAATGTTAATTACATATTAACATTAACTTTTCCTCTAATAAACATACATGTCAATTACAGAATATCAAATATGCGTTTAATTATCTTAACCTTTAATGAATGTCAAACAAACTGTAATTTTTTTTATTACACTAAAAACGAAATATTAATACTTAATACATTAAACCAACTATTTATTTATTTATCGATTTGATTTGTTTAGAAAGATACGTAGAATGCCTTTCGTTATAAAAAGGTTAACGAAAAGTCGAAATCTAATATTTTTTAAATAAATATGTTATTTTTAGTTTATGTAATTTTTCTCATTTTTATTTTGTAATTTTGTATTTTAATTGAACGTCCCAAATTATATAGAACTATATAATCTAGTAATCCACATTTTAATATAATAGAACAGTTAGAAAAAGACTTGTCGATAAAGTCTTAAGGTTCCAGTTATTCTAAATTGATTGTAAATTTAAAACTTTAACACGATAAAGTATTTCAAAATAAGCAGAAGCCTATGATCCTAACTAGGCTAAGCAGCAGTGTTATCTCTCTCTAAGGCCTGCTCCAAAGCACCTCATCTACCTCTGCTCATATTCAAATGGATGATCATTGCAACAAAAAACACACACAAACAAAAGACAAACACAGAAGCAAAAGGGTGAACTAGACATACAAAAATCATATTATAACAATCACACACAACATGCAAGTTTAATTCATATATACTGATCACTTAACACAACTTATTACACTTTAAACTTGACTCATCCAGACTTAGAATTATTGCCAAGCTATGGCGGGTTATGCACTCGTGGTAACCTCTACTGCTTTGCAAAGCTATTGTCAATGAGTTTCACCCTACCACACTCACGAGGTTAGTCCGTTATCACTCACCTTGGGCCATATTGGAAGCACCCAAGACTAGGACCTCCTGCTACTACTCACGAAATGGTTCAATCCTCTCTACTTGAGAATGATTGACCATTGTAGTTTCAGGATAACCCCCAAGACTGAGCTTTCATGCAAATCATTCTAAAACACACCAAGGGCACCACCACGGATCTTCTCCTTGAAGATCATGAAATTACGTCCATAACATAGGGCACCACCATGTAACCTCCCTTTGAGATCCATGGAATTACGTCCAAAACATAGGGCACCACCATGTGACCTCCCTTTGAGATCCATGGAATTACGTCCATCAATCATACTGTCACTTTGAAACTTAACTCAAGATATGAATAACCAAATACCATAATATTATCACATTGAATCCAAACATATAATCTCACTGATCATACAATATCATATATACTTTTACACCATTCTAATAATCAAAACATAGTTCAAGGTTATCATAAAATAGGAATAAAAAGAACAAAAACAAGTTATGGGCAAGTCGCTCAGCTCACTAAACTCGCTGTGCGAATAACAAAAACATTGGGTTTTATTCACTCACATTCGCTCAGCGCACCAAGCCTGTGCGCTATGCTAAATTGAAAATTCTGATACACATTATCAGACCCTAAACCCTCGCATAACGCCCCAAATTCGCTATTTGAATTAAACTAGCATTTTCCAGACAACCATCAGTCACACAGAGTTTAGATTCGCTGTGTGAATCACCGAACAAAGAGAAACCCTCTCTAGCCATTCGCACAGCGCACCAACTCACTATGCGAATGCCCCTTACCTTGGAGTTGAACAACCCAGCTCACAACATCGCTTCCATAGTACCCTACTCGGTGAAGAACCTAAACAGTGTCCTACAACCACCGAAATGGTAATGGAAACAACTTTTAGAGTTCAAAATTTAGCAGAGAACAGAAAAAGGGAAAATACAAGACGCATGCAACCAACAAAGGTTGCATGTTCCAGTTCAAGAACAAAGGAGAACTGGATAAAGTCACTTACCCGACTAAGATCCGAAATTGATCGGTTGGTTTTAAAGGTTTCTACACTGTGGATGCTTAGGCACCACCCGATCGAAAATCGAATGGTTCAAAGAAGAGATTTGATAGAGAGAACGAGGAGAACATGAGTTCTTAAAAAAAGAGTAGAAATAGGCCAATGAACTAGGTTTGTCCAAAAATATATTTTATACTAAAATAAAAATATGGTTCTATTAGTCTAATATACTAATTCCCTCTTTTAAATCCCAAATTTTTAGGTTCTAACATTAATTTTGTAAACTTTATTTAGTTTACATAAATAATTAAAAAATATATAGGACCAGTACATTTACAATATCTAGCTTAGGGGGAGTTATTAAGATTATTTTTATTACATTTTATATGTATTACTGAGCGATGTTCTTCTGCTCTTGGTTATGCTTTCATTTTAAGAAGACCAAAAGTGGTAGGAAGTTTTATTTTAATCTTAAAAATGTTTGGTCTCTCTCAATTATTTTCTCTTCACAATTTGACTGACTAGTAAGATTTTATTTTCCTTTTACATTGATATGAATCATGTCATATAGAAGAAGTGCCACCTGTTCATATGTTTACACACTTTTTTTCCATTTTAACTTTAATTATTGTTGTATTAATTAATTTTTGAAATATAAAATTATTTCTAAATAGAATTGAATAATAACTTGTAAGATTGAAAATTACTAATTATTCAATCACCCTGGGTGATTTAAAAATTGGAGCAAAATTGAGATTGTGATGAATATAGTGTGATAGTAGGTGTATTTATTAACCCTGTTCGAAAGGGGACCAAAATCACAATACAAAAAAGAAATAGACAATACTGTCCCCACTGCATTCGATTCCCCAACAGACCTCTTTTTTTTGGTGCCAGAATGAGAGCAGCAGGAACTAACAACTAATACCTAACACCAACAGTAGACTGATCGAGCAGCATGGAGTCGGCACTGGAGTGGAACGATGAAGTGCGCGAAGGGGTTCTGAAGAGGCTAAAGCTTTGGCAGCAATGCAGCAAGAAACCCGCAGCGGCACTCGTAACGGAGCTGGTGGAACACTTGAACACTCTGGGCATTGCGCTTCCCAGTCCTGAGCTAGGGGAACTATTAGTCTCACAGATATGCTTCGACAACAACCACCCTTGGATGTGGAAGTTCACGCACCATGCCCTCTCCTCGCGCCTCCTCTTCCCCCTTCAAATACTCTCTCTTCTCGCTTCCAACGCCATACCTCACCGCCACTCTCACCCTCACTCTTTCGCTCTCTTTCTTCCTCTCCTATCGCAATACGCGTTCTCCTTTCACCCTGCGCCGTCTCTCTCCTGCAACCGCAAGTAACAAACCCTAATCTCACTCTCGCTCGCGTTACTCAATCTATTGGTTTCACTTAATTGCTTAATCGCGTTTCTGTTTTGCAGGATTGTGAGTTCTGTGGACTCTGCTCTTCGGATTTCAGAAATCTATAAGGTGCGCGATCTGGAGATAGGGCACGTGTTCGTGCTGTTCTTTTACGAGATTGTGATTTCGCTGCTCGATTGTATGCTGATCGATTGGGGATTTCAAGTGACGTTTAGTGAGAAATCGAGTTTGGTTGCTGCAGGTAAGGGTGAGGATTGTATGGACATTGATCGTAATGTGACGCAGAATTTTGAGAAGAGTGAGTACCGTGAACAGATAAGGAAGCGGAATTCATTCACCGCCTTAGAGGTATTGGAACGACTAACCGAAAGCAGAAAGGCTACTATTCTGCTGCAGTCTGTTCTCTTGAACATGTATTGTCTCCTACTTTATATGATTTTTGTCTTGATGTTTTGTCCGTAATTGCTGTGGTGATTTGTATGAAACACGTTTTTCCGTTGAACCAATTCACATGCTGAAATTATTGAGCTTCAAGCTACTTATAACTTCGAGTTTTGTCATTGGCTGATAAAACAACGTGGCAGTAAAATTTGTTCTCTCTTCGTCATATTGCTAGTCTAAGATATCTCTGGTTTGACGTGTATACTATATGTCATAATATGGTTTGGTTGTGCTATTTTCACTTTAGTGGCAATAAATAAATAAAGATGAGAAATGATTTATGGAAGTCGTTTCCTAGTCTTGTGAGTTGTGAATGCTAGAAGTTACTCAAATGAGGGCAAATTTCATCTGCAAGAAAAGATGGAAAGAAACACTAGTTTATATGGTAGATTATGCTGAAATGAGACTTAATTCTATATTCCTTGTACCTTTTCCTACTTTTGTCTTGTACCAATTGCTATTAGATCCAAATGCAATCCCATTGACCATGGCAAGACAAGGTAGACTTGGATGACTTGGACTATATCTAAAATTTTTCTGATGTACAATTGCTTTAAAGCCACAGCATTACGTGGGAGCTTTCTTCTTCCATGGAGAATCAAGATGGCGATAGCAGTCTAGTAGGCAGTTTTATTGTATTAATATATTTACTTGCTCTGTAGGATTTGTGTTGATTGACTAATATTTTTCCTCATCTTTTTGTTGATTATGTATTATAGGCCTGAAAAATTCAATTTCCTCCAGCAGAGGCTGCAATTTCTTGAATCCCTTGAATTGGCCTCATCAGAGCTAAAATTAGTAAACCAAGTCCTAACAAAAGTGTCTGCAAACATGCGTGGAGTTTCTCATTTTGATTACTCCCTAAGTAAGCATAGGCTGGTTGGGACCCTCATCAATATGGGATCATGTAAGATACCGTTGAAATGCAACTACCGGTTTTGTCAGTCTCCTTGTTGGGTTCCTTTTGACATTTATATGGAGAATGCTATGGATTCTAGACAAATTCCTACAAAATCAGCTATTGATGTGCTTACAGGTAAATTCTCTGAGTGAGTTTTCATTGGATTTATTATTGCTTAATGTTAACAGCTTATTTTCAGAAAGTTATGTGGATTCACTTTCCTAATATTCATCAACTACTTGCAGAAGGAATCAAGACACTTCAAATGCTAAACCAGGCCAGCTGGCAAGAAACTTTTCTAGCACTTTGGCTCTCAGCCCTTCGGCTTGTGCAGCGAGTTGAGACTGGTCCATAGTAATGTTTATTTTCATTGAAATATTACCCAAATATTTAACTTATCACCCTACCCTCACGGTTGATTGCAGGAACGTGATCCTCCTGAAGGTCCTATTCCTCATCTTGTAGCTCGTCTATGTGTACTTTTATGCATTGTCCCCTTGGCAATTGCAAATGTTCTAAGGGATGCCTCTGAACATAATTTGTCTTCTGTTCAAGCGTCAATGGAATCAGAATATACACATGAAACGAAAAGTGATGATTCCGTGAAACGTGAACTGATGTCATCTGTTCAGGTCCTTGGGCACTTTTCTGGCCTCCTATGCCCTCCTACATTAGTTATTGATGCAGCCAATCAGGCAGCTAGGAAAGCTGCAAGCTTCATTTATAATTCTATGAATGCAAAGGGTGAATCTGGCACTGGAATTCATGCTAATGCCAATACAAAAGCAGGTTAATTTTTTGGAACTAGATCTTTTACTTCCATGATTCCATCTTGCAATCTATGTATTCAATATTCTTCATGTGTATTTTCTGCTTATATCTATGATACTTCTGAATTATCTTTCAGGTGGGACCTTGAGGCATCTCATAGTGGAGGCTTGCATAGCTAGGAATTTAATGGATACGTCAGTATACTTCTGGCCTGGTTATGTCTCTACATCTGTTTTGTCTTTGTCAGATTCATCACCTCCAGAAAAATCTCCATGGTCAATGTTTATGGAAGGAACACCATTAAACAATACTCTTATAAACTCTCTAACGATGACCCCTGCCTCAAGGTTTATTTCTTTTGTCAAATTTGATCTAATTTTGGTGTTATCTTAACGGCTAATGATTGAACTTCATAATTTTCTTCTGTCCTAGCCTGGCGGAGATAGAGAAGTTATACTATATTGCATTAAATGGATCAGATGTGGAAAGGCCAGCAGCTGCAAAGATTCTATGTGGTGCATCCCTTGGTCACGGATGGTATATTCAGGTGAAAAATCCTATTCCTACTAGAGAGATTGTAAACTGCTACTCCTCTTGAAACAAAGTTGCTGAGAAGTGCTTCCGGCTATTCCTCGGTTGTATATTTTCTAAATTATGTAGTCTCGCCCTCTCTTTACCCCTAAAGTTTATCAATCTTGTTATGGATAATGGTAAAATTGAATACTTAGGTTTGCAGATTTATTTTAATATGATTATTAGAATTGAGAATGAATTGTGTATACCTCTACCCTAAACATTAGCTCAAGGTAGGAGGACTAGCCTAGTAATTTTAAAGGGTATTTTAGCTATATATACTTGGTTAATGTCGGAAATAATAATCTTGTCTTAGTCTCAGCTAGGAGCTTTTATGCATACTAGAATGATGGAATAGTTCGGAATCTGCTGGATCTATTGGCGTGGAATTGAGGCAAACAATTATTGTTTTAACACTGCCCTTTTCAGATATTAGTTTTTTCCTTTGGTTGTACTGGCCTATGGTTGATGTATGGTATTGCATTCTTGAATGTTGTATCCCTCATTATTTATTGTTTCTGATATCAAGCATTGTCTCCTTGGCAGGAACATGTGATCCACCATGTGATTAAGCTTCTTGCTTCTCCGTTACCTCCAAGTCATACTGGATCTCGAAGCCTTTTGGTTGATAATATGCCCATGCTATGTGCTGTTCTCCGTGGTGCTTCCTCTGTTGATACTGTTCATATACTTTCTTTGCATGGTGTAGTAAGTGATTCAGCTCTATAATTTATTTGATGGCTGTAAGAATATGATAACTCTTTTAGATTCGTTCTAAAAGAAAAATAAATTATAAGGATAGAAATGTATTGAGTTTACCTGGCAGTTGACAGATTTTATCAGTCCTTGCTTTGTGCTTGGAATTGGCCTCCAATTCAACCTTGGAATCAGAATTGGGCTATCAACTTCTAAATTTCATGTTTCATATTTCTTTTAGAAATGGAAAATTCTATTATTTATAAAAATTCCAATTTCCATGGTAGGAAAACAGTTTACTAAATCCTTTCCAATTCTTTATTTGGGTAGTAAAATGTGCAATTCACAGCTGTAGTTGAACTGATGTGTGCCTATTTCCCCCTTCACCTCCAATTCTTTGTATGATAATGAAGTGAACATTAATTTTGTGCTCTTCCGACAACTGAAATTAGGTAGAAAAGATAATTACCGAGAGATTCGACAGCATTGAAAACATGTAGGATGAATGCTGTGTGTTATTGGTGTCGTGCACCTCAATTTATGTGGCAATTAATCAGCCGTTTCACTTTAAAATTGCATCTTTTCAATACTCCTTGTGTTAGGATGGCCCTGTGATTTTGTTAGAATAGGTTCAAAGTAGACTAAGTAAGCTATAGTCAAAAGTTGTTACCTAAAACTCTCAAAAGTAGGCTAAGTAAAAGACATTGTATCACGCAAATCTGTTGTATATAAATATGACCACCTAAAGGAGACCTTTATAAGCTTTCAAAATATATTTTCTCTATTTATTTATTTTCTCAAGTGCTTTAATAAATTCTTTCTTTTTCTAAAAAGTATCAGAAAAGTTTATACAAGTGCATTTAAACGAGCTAAAGTACCCTTAGATAGTTAGTCTATTTCAAGCACTATTTCTTAGCAATTACTATGCAGCCTTTTTATAATTTCTTTACCATTAATACTCTGATGTCATGTATTTTTATCATATATTGTTTGTGCAGGTGCCGACAGTTGCCGCTGCTTTATTGCCTCTCTGTGAGGCGTTTGGCTCAATCAAACCGACTTCAAATAGCACTGGAGATGAGTCTTCAACAACATACATGGCCTTTTCGTTAGCTTTTCTTTTCCTTATTCGATTATGGAAATTCTGTAGACCCCCTCTTGACCTGTGCATCACTGAATTAGGAGTTGCAGTTGGAGGTTTGGAGTATATCTTATCATTACACAATCATCGTGTTATGTATTCCCAAGATAAGCAGAAAAACAATCCAAATCTCCCTGAGTCTGCATCTGTTAAACCTGTGTACATTGATTCGTTTCCAAAATTGCGGGCCTTGTATTGTCAATACAAATCATGTGTTGCTTCAGCCCTTTCTGGTATTTCTACTGGAAATTCCATTCATCAAACTGGTAATATGATTTTAAGCATGATTTATCAGAAAATAACCAAGGTTGGAATTTCATCAAGCAATTCTTCGTCACCTACTAGTAGTAATGCATGTAGCTCTCTCATAAATTCTGTTGAAGATGCTTTTCAAAGACCTATGCTTCCTGCATGGGAAGTGCTGGAAGCTCTTCCTTTTGTCCTTGAATCAATTTTAACTGCTTGCGCTCATGGGAGGATTTCATCACGAGAATTGACAACAGGTTGGCTAGATGCTACATTTATTTCTCTATCAATCAAGTTTATTGTATCTATCAATTTGGTTTTGGTCCCACCTTTCTTGTGTCTTTTTCTAATAGATGATTAATTCAATCATGAAATTTTTGCTTAATGATAAAGAGTTGTTTACTAATTCCTGTTTATTTTCATCAAGCAATCATTGTTTTGATTTTTTAATATTGCAATACTTAAGAGGAAGAGATCACATCAAGCTAGGGTAATTGGGGTGTACTGATTCTTAATCAACTATATATGAAAACAAATATTTAATTAGAAAATCTTTGTTGTTGGAGTCTTAAGAAAAAATTTATTGGATAGAAGTACATTTATTTCTTGTGTTACCGTCATGTAATCACACTTGTGTCATTCACTTGCAGGTCTGAGAGACCTTGTTGATTTTCTTCCAGCGTCGCTTGCTGCCATTATTGATTACTTTTCTTCAGAAGTTACTCGTGGTGTATGGAAACTAGTTCCCATGAATGGAACAGACTGGCCAAGTCCAGCAGCACTTCTTCCATCAATTGAATTGGAAATAAAAGCTATATTAACTCATGTTGGCGTTGAGGTTCCTAACTGTTCTTCTGGTATTTCTTTGGTCCATTAATCTTATGCACATGTTTGATTTATATGGATTTCTATTAAGTCCTACGAAAGATAAAGTATGATACATTATAGGTGGAAGTCACTCAAGTTACATGGACTGCTCCAGCATTTTATATGTTAAGTAGTTGCTGTGAGTCATTGACCAGAATAATTTGTGTTTTTTGATCTTCACAACTTAAAGAGCTGCTTGATATTATTCTCAGAAGATTACGAGAAATATGAATCCACTGTCTTGCTTATCAACAACAAATTGAATTCTCTATCTATTAATTAGCTATTTCTATTTATACGAGTGATATATTTTACATTGGTTATTCACCCAATGTAAATCTAGATAATGTTGAAATGATGTTGCACCATTTTCCAGGATAGCAAGAAACATCCGTCCCCTATGTTAAGGACTGTACACATCCATGTTGGCCTGTTTCATTTGTCACCACCCAATCCAACATGATACAAGTTATGGTCACTTCCCTGAGTTATTTTCTTGGACAACCTTGCAATACTAGCACCCAATCTGACAAATATCAACTATCCCCCCACACCACCACCCTCTGTGAAACGAACAAACCACCCCCTGTGAAACAAGCAAAGTGGTGGCCTTGACCAATGTTGTTAAATCGCAGGTATGGAGGATGCTACGAGCAAACACAAATGGAGGATTAAGGTAGACGTGTATCTTTGCGAGATCACAAGGTTGTTCATTAGGTCAAGGATTGTGTGCTTGGTCAATCCTTCTCATCTTGTGCAGCTAGGGTTTAACAGCCCATTTGTTGGCTGGAAAACAAGACTTGAGAAGTTGTCTTCTTTGTTTTGTATCTGGTTCATAGATATGACCTTTCCTATTCTCTTCTCTTCTCATCCATTGTATCTAAAATCTCCCAAGTTATTATAAATGAGATCCTATGACAGGGAAATTCATTCTTTATTCTCTTGTATTTTCTCAAGTTGGTATCAGATAAAAGAGGTTGATCTTGCTCTTCCTGTTTTTGTTTGTTGCTGAAGTTTTATTTGCCAATGCTTGGGTCTAATGAACCTCAAGGAGCACGACCCAATCTTGATGGTCTAGAGGAAGGCGTGGTGGTTGAGGGTGTCCTCAATGTATATTGTAAGAGAATGGGCCACACCCAAAAGACCTGTTACTCTTTACATGACTTTCTTGACAAGGCAGCCAATATTCCCAACTCGAAGTTGTTGAGCTAAAGTTCTCAAATGAATAATATCAAGAATATTTGAGGTTGAAATTGAATAGCTTAGCAAACTCATCTACAACTCACAATATATGGAAAGTCAAAATCTATGGATAATTGACTTGGTGCCTCGGATAATTTTTTTAGAAATATCTTGTTGTTCACTTCTCTCTTTTCCTAAATCACATCTTATTACCTATCAACACAGGAACCAAATGACTAGTCCAGGGCCCTAAGGTGAGTTCTCTTCAAGAAGTCTTTCTCAATCATATCTTATTTTCACAACAACTCCTGATCATGATTATTTGAGTTGGCCCATTGTCATTCGCAAAGATACTCACTCTACTTATAATTCTTATCCTATCTACAATTTTCTTAGTTACACAACATGCTGTTTCCTTTCCTATTTTTCCTTTATTTCTTCTGTCTCTTACTATTCCTAAAAATGCAACAGAAGCACTTGATTTTCTTGGATGGTAACAAACCATGATCACTAAAATGCAGGCTTTGGAAAGTAACAAAACATAGGAGTTAGTTCCTCTTCTTTTTGGGAAGAAGACTATTGGCTGTCGTTGGGTCTATGTCATTAAGGTTGAACCTAATGGTTAAGTTGATTGCCTCAAAGCCCAATTGGTAGCTTAAGAATATGCTCAAATATATGGGTTTGACTACAATGATACTTTTTCTTCAATGGTCAAAATGACTATTGTCAGACTTTTCCTTGGCATGACAGTCATTTGTCATTGGTCCCTTCATCAAATATATATTAAAAATGTTTTTCTGCTTAGCGACCTAGAAGAGGAAGTCTACATGGAACAACCTCTTGAGTTTCTTGCTCAAGGGGAGTCTAGTTTGGTTTGTAAATTATGTCGCTTTCTTTATGGTCTTAATCAATCTCAACGAGCATGTTTTGTAAATTCTAATCCTTTGGGATGGAACACACTGAGGCAAATCATTTTTTCTATTGTCACACCTCTCTTGAAAAATGTGTTTACTTAATAATGTGGTTGACGATATAGTCTTTAAGGGAATGATGTTGCTAGAATATCTCACTTAAAGGAACACCTATGCAATCATTTTTACCAATGATCTTGGAAGCCTCATAATTTTTTGGTATAAAAGTAACCCAATCAAAGGAAGAAATTTTAGTTTCTCAAAAGAAATATGCTCTTTGTATCCTAAAAGAGATAGGTATAATTGATTGTAAACCAATGGATTGTCCTCTGGATCCAGATAAAAAATTAATGGCAAAATAGGTAGAAGATTAATCTCTAATGCAAAAAGATATAGAAGACTGGTTGGAAAAATTATTTATCTTACCATTACTAGACCATATATGTCTTTTGCAGTTTCTGTTGGGTCAGTTCATTCAGAATCCTTGTAGTGATCATTGAAATGTTGTCATCGGTATTCTAAGGCATCTCAAAAGACTCCAAGACAAGGACTACTTTATGAAGATAAAGAGAATACCCAAACCTCTAGAGATTGTGATGTAATTAGGTTGGTTCTCATATGGACAGACACTCTACTATAGGATATACTGTTTTCTTTGGAGGAAATATTATCTGTTGTGGAAGTAAGAGACAAAATGTTGTTACCGCCGAAACTAAGTATAGGGCAATGACATCTCTTACTTGTGAGTATATGTAGGTTAAACAGTTCTTCAAAGAATTAGATTTTTTTAAAATGTATTGTGATAACCAAACTGCTCTTCATTTTGCTTCGAATCCCATGTTTTATTAGAGAACTAAACACATAATAAAGAACCATCAGTTTATTCAAGTAAAGTTGTTTTCCAAATAAATATGCGGTGAGTTTGTTGAATTAAATGGTCAACTTGTAGATATTTTAACAAAATCCTTGAGAAGACATCAAATTGAATTTATTTTTTCCAAGCTTATTCATACAATTTGTATGCTCTAACTTGAGGGTGAGGATTAGATTAAGTTGTGTTAAATAAGATTAATTGAAAAGCTGTTCCGTGCTTTGTATTATCCCTAGTTCCTAGATATGATCTTTCCTATTATCCTATCTTCCCTCTAATGCATTGTATCTAAGATCTCCGAAGTTATTGTATATGAGATCCTAATAGAAGGAAATTCACTATCTCAAATTCATTTTCTATTCTTTTGTATTTTTGAACGTATGTAAAAAATGTTTTTTACATTGGTTACAAACCTAAATGATGTAAAATATTCTATTTAGTTACAAGAGTGTCTTGAACTTTTATTTATATAGGTTATTTTACAACCAATATGAATAATGCATTGTAGATTGTATATTTTGTTTCAGTAAGATTTATACTCTGCGTTTGGTGCATGAAGTGTAAATAATTCAAGAAAATAGTCCTTCCATCAGTTAATAATCAATGTAATATGGGGACTTTTACTAAAATTCATCTTAATACCATTGGGACAAAAGCATAAATATTTATTATGCCGTCAAGAATATGATATTGATTAGGAGATTATGATATAAAATAAATATATTAATAGCCATGGCCCACGGCTTGGCTCCTTGTAGCAGGATGAGATTTAGTGAAATCTTTAAAAGCAAAGAAAAACTTGAATGAAGAGACTGTTATGGCCCCACTTCCTTGCCTCGGAATAGGCTTACCCAGCTCACTATTTTATTTCTTTCCTCCTTCCCCTTTTTGTCAGGTCTTCCTTGTATCATCTCCACTAATTTTCTCTTCTATTCTCAAACTCATCGGTCTACCCTGCGCTGTAACCAACACTTCAATTTTCAGCACCTCTCCAATTCCATAATTATTGTCATAATCTCATTGAAATTAATTTCCTACTCTCCCTTTTCTTCTTTCATATTCATGTCACTCATTTATTTTCTGTTTATTTGATTGCTCTTATTTCTCCTAGAACAGAGAATGTTGTTGTGGTCTATCAGACATACTTTTGGTTGAAAAGCCTACGTCAACTCGAGATAACATCAAATTATAGTATATAGGTAGTAATGCAGCCTCATCTCACCCAAACTGATTCTTTGAAATTGAGTTAGGCATAAAAAAAACTTACTAATATAGTTTTAGGAACTATTCTAGCTAGGTTTGTTAGGTCTATTACTTGCTATTTAATTGTTGTTAAAACAACTCACAAATATCTAGTCTCACGAATGAGATGTTTAGTCCTTAGTGTCAGTTAGTGTTAGAGATCTCATATTAACTAAAGATAAAGTCAAATTGTAGTATATAAGTAAGTGCAAGATTTTGAGTTTGAGTTAGATTTAAAGCTTATTTCCTAATAGTTTTTAAAAATTATATAGTATTTGAGAATTCAAATCAATGCTGAAATTTGCTATTTTTAATTAGTGAAAATGAACTAGTTGTGTTTCTAAATGCCTAACTAAAGATGTTGTAAATGAAAAAAAAAACACATTCATCACATTGTAGGATAATGCCGTTAAGGTCATTGAATGCTTTCAAGTCCTTGTACATCACGGTAGTTTGTTATACAGTCTCATGTATTAATGAATACAGTAATTTTCCTTTACCATGCAATGATGAATTTTCAGTGTTAAGCCTCTCAATTTTATCGAATGGGTAATAAATACATGGAAAGGGGTGGTGCTTTTTTATATTTATTCATTGACTTTGCTTAGATTGGTGAATATTCTAATTAGCTGCTTCTTCTCTTGACGGGAGAGGTCTTTAGATTTGAATTGTTTGGCAAGACTGAGTGCATCTTTAAGTGTTGTCATGACTTGTTTATTACATGAAGGATTTAGGGTAAATGTCTTGAGAAACACTTGACATGGTGCAAACTGCTGAGTGAGAGCACATTTCATCCATATATGTGCCAGAGACGGTTGTGTGCTTTAGGGGATGAATTTATCCTTAACACTACTGACATAAATCTGCAAACTTAATTGTTTTCTAATATTTTCTTTTAATTAATAGGGATTCATAAGCCTAAACAATATGATGGTAGTCATTTTATTTGTATTGCTTATGAGTTATGTCTTTGTTGTGTGGTAGGAGGTTCACCGGTAATGCTGCCTCTACCAATGGCAGCTTTGGTCAGTTTATCCATTACTTTTAAACTTGACAAGAGCCTGGAGTACATGCATGCTATTACTGGAGCAGCTTTGGAAAATTGTGCATCTGGTTGCCCTTGGCCTAGCATGCCTATAATTGGCTCTCTGTGGGCCCAAAAAGTTCGCCGCTGGCACAACTTTATTGTTGTATCAGGTTCCCGATCTGTGTTTAGACAGAACAATGAGTCCGTTGCTCAGCTGTTGAGAAGTTGTTTCACCTCATTCCTTGGAACATTGTCTGTTTCAACCTCAAAGCTGACTTCTGAATGTGGTGTTAATGGCCTGTTGGGTAGCACTATTACCGCCCCTGGTGCCTATCCGTATGTTTCTCCTGGATTCCTTTTTCTTCGATCTTGTAGAAATATACACAATGTACAGTATGTAAACGATATAATTGTAGGTCTTGTCACAGAGTACTCTAATGAATTAGCTGGCAGACGGTCGGATGCTGGCTCTCGTCACATAAAATCCAATGAATCATCCCTATCCCTGGCCGCTCAAAGTGCAAAAGAGGTGGCAACACTTGGTGCAAGTCTTGTATGTGCGGCAGGTGGTATGCTACTGGTCCAGGAATTGTACAAGGAAACGATTCCTACCTGGCTGCTATCATCAAGGGATGTGAAGAAAAACAACGATAGTGTTGCGTCGTATATACTTGAGGGTTATGCTATGGCATATCTGTTGATATTATCCGGGTCAATTATATGGGGTGTTGGGACCAAACTACCACCTGGGACTTTCTCTAGAAGGAGTCGTACTATTGAGGTCCATTTGGACTTCTTAGCCGAAGTCATGGAGAAGAAAATTTCACTGAGTTGCAATCCTATTACATGGAAAACTTACGTCTGCTGTTTCGTAGGATTTATGGTTAGTCTTGCACCTGTATGGATTCAAGAAGTAAGAGTGGATACTTTGAAGAAATTGGCGCTCGGATTAAGTAGATGGAATGAACATGAAATTGCACTCTCTCTACTACATAGAGGGGGCTTGGCAGCTATGGGAGCTCTTGCTGAACTTGTCACTGTGATTGAGTCTGAACGTATGTTACCCTCCTCATTATCGAATTTGTATTAAGACGTAAGTATATAATAACCAAATTGCTAGAGAGAAAATAGCAAGTCTGCTCTTATATTCTTCAATTGAGATAGGACTTGCTACTTTATCCCAATACAGTTAGTGTGGACTCTGGAGTCCCAATCCCAGTGCTCCTTAACTCTACTATCTGATGATATTCTTTTTAGAAAAAAAAAATTATTGCTGAAAAATTTATATTTCTGTTTTCTTGTTCAGAGTTAATATTCACATTATAATACAATGGTACAATAATGATTAGCTGATTTTCTTTTACTTTCTGGAAAACAATTTTTAAGAAAATGAAATAGTATCATTATTAAATATTATTAAATTTACTGAGGAAGATATGAAACTATAATAAGAAATTTTTGCATTAATAACAATGAGTTAAATCTCATTAAATAAGAATAAATTAAAGAGAAAGTTGTGAAAGTTTATTCAAATTGAGAAAATCTTCATGTCTATTAAGTTGATGTAACATGCTAAAGAAATGCTCGAGTTGAGTTTGACTTTGATGTGTATAATAATTTACTTTGTATTTAAAGCAAACTATTTACTTTGATTTGTAGGATTTACTAAATGTAGATGCATTTTACAGGATGGGGACCGGATACGAGAGAAAAAAAAAATCTCCCTTTTGTTGAGTTTCTTCAAACTTTTTAACTAGCCTGATTAAAATTGTTTGAATTGAGTTAAAGTTGAACTTAATAAATGGGTTGAGTTGGATTCAACGAATGGAAAACCAAAAATTTAACACTCAACCTAATAAATAATGAGTTTTATTTAATACTCGAAGTACTTCACCAAAAACCTATAAACTGAGTTGTACCAATTTGGGCTCATAAACCATACTCATATTGACAACAATTTAATAATAAAAAAAAACATGAAGTTATACTAGACTTTTTAAAGTCTGCTTAGTTAAAAAAAGTTATACTTTATACCATAAAAATATTTAACATTTTAGTTAGTGGGTCTATTTCAGTAAATATTAATAGTATGTTTTATAATTTTATTTATTATAATATTTTCATAATACTATTATTATTATTATATTACTTTTATGATATAATTTATTATATATTTTATAATATGCTAAAATCATATATTTATTTATTTATCTTAATTATGAAGTATCCTTCACCAACGTAAAAGATCACGATTTTAAGATTACTGAAATAAATTTATATTTTAATTAAAGGTGTCATTACAAAATGTATTTTTAAATAAATAGTTTATTATGTTATATTATATATGCATAATCAAATTTAATACATATACACAATGAATACATTACATTATAATATGAAAATTGTAATTATTGATTGAAATATTTAAATCAGTAGTATATAACAAATCTAATAGTCTTTTGAAAATGTTATAATAAGATATACGCTGAATACTTTTATGCATGTGATGTGAAAATTAAAAATAAAATAAGAGAAATAAATTAGATTCAAACTTTTTTTAATCAAAAGTGAAAAGGAAAACCTGAGCAAATCAAACTTAGTTGTACCATATTGGTCAAGCTATGTTTGTTACCCTAACAACCAACGCAACTTGGCAAATAAATTGGAGTAATCATTTTAAGAGTGCTTTCAGTTACATCACTTATATCAACAATTTTTTTATGACTTTTAATCAAATCTAATAATTACTTTTTTAATTTAACCTTTTTAAATGGGAGTTAGCATCATAGCTGTCCGTATCTATATTTACTTCAAATTTTAATATAAAAATAAAAATAATTATTAATGTTATTATTAAATATTTAATATAAAAAAACGTACTATCGTATTTTTACTGAACAAATTATTATTGCATATATTTTAAATCAAAATACCAAATAAAATTTTATGAAAATAAAAATATTTATTAAAATTGTAAATGTTTATGAAACAAAATTAAAAACTTTAAAAATAGTTTTAAACAATTATAAAAAGAAAACATATATTCAATTTTGAAAATATTTTAAATCTTTCTTTATTTTCATTTTAAATTTTTTTTCTTATACACTAAAAATTATAATACACCCACTTGAATGAAATTACTAACAAATATATTGAACGAATAATAATTGAAATTTATCTTTTGAACTTTTATATGCTAGATGGTGATAAACAAAATTTATGAAAACAATATTGAATTATCACATTATTTTAAATAAATTTTTTTATACAATTATAGTGATAGAATTATATTTATGATAATGATTTATCAAATAAAAAGATTAGAAAAATTATATAAAAATATAAAAAACAATCTTATACGTGATAAAAATAAACAAAAAAATAAAACTATTAAAAAAATTAAAAATAATTAAATGTATGTTGTATAAATAATTTGATACATTATTAAATGAAATCGAAAAAAAAAATAAATGTATAATTAAATATATAATAAGATGAAAAATACTTTATTTATCTAAAGAAACTTTTCAGATATCAAACTAGTGAAACTTATAAGAAATAATGAAAATTATTTTAGTAAAACAAAATAAATTCTTCAAATGAAACAAAAATTAAGAATAAAAAAATAAAGAGAATAATTTTTTTATATTACCTAACAAATGAAGGATTTATGCTTATAAACACTTAAATTAAGAGTTAAACATTGTTATTTAAAAAAATATAAAAAAACATTAAAAAGAAGAAGAATTATCCAAATATAAAATATAAAAAATATTTAATTTACATACATATTTGAACGTAATTCCACAAAAGTTCTAACAAAAGATAAAATATATTAAAGTGAATTCATGGTAAGCTAAATAATTTGAAAAAAGAGAAAAATATGTGTAAGTAAAAAAAAAAGCTATAGTTGATGGAGTTTTGGATTGTCATTTTGAGTTAAATGGGTGTTTTATGAGGTTTATTTATGTTTAAAGGGTTTTAGGAATCAATCAAAGTTGTGAAAAAAGTGTCCAAAGTCGTACTAATATATTTGACAATAATTTTTGTTTTAATCGATTATGACACTAGCTTAATCGATTAAAACAAACACTTTAACATAATCGATTATGACACTAACTTAATCGATTAAAACAGACACTTTAGTCTAATCGTTTATGTCAATAATTTAATTTATTAAATTAGACAATTTTGTCCTGTTTTGCTTTATGTGAATTCTGGCTTGCCTTAATAAATTATGTTGTCAATCTAATCGATTAATACCACCAATAATGTGCATTTTTTATCAATCTAAACCAAATTCACTTGTACACATATGATCTATGTATTTCATTGTTCTCTTATGATCCTAACAAATTTTATTATTAATTTTCATCGTGCAACAGAGAATCAAATTTATTATCAACTACTTTATGAAACTTGATGAGATTGTTTATGATTCTCTGATGAATGCTTTGAGGTTTCATGTGATAGTATGCAATGTTTGTGTGAAATATATGTATATATATGATTATGAGAGAAATATGATGATAATGAATATATGGTTGATTATGTGAATGATATTGATTGACGTAATTCCATGACCCTCGTTGAGAGGTTACATGGTGGTGCCCTATATTGTTGTTGCATGAATGTATGAAACTTTGTACTGAGGATTTATCCTAACGCTCTCAATAACCCCAACTCAAGTAGAGGATTTAACCTTGTATGGTAGCTTGGGGTGGCCAACTACATTACAAGCGCAGAAACTATCCTAGTTCGACATTCACACTATATCCTGATGAGTTAAGTTTAAGTATGTGATATGATTAGGATAAACATTTTATTATGTGTGTTTTACAATATATGATTATTTTATTTTATTATGATGAATTGCTTTACCATTAGCTTATTCTTGTTTTTGTGTTGTCTATTATATATTGTTGTCTCTTTTCCTGTGATTATTTTAATGGAGTGAGCTTAGGGAATCGCCTTTTCAGCAGTGTGAGGTGAGGATGAAATAGAGGTATAGTTAGATAGATAATACACATGTAGATTTCTTCCTCGGAGTAGGTTTGTTTTATCTAATTATTTTATTATCGTTTATGTAACTTTTTATTTTAGTAGATTAAAATGAGATGTTACCCTTTCTAAATGATTAAAATGTTAAATAACTTATAAAAGTTATTTGTAATGACATAAACTCAAAACTAGTGTGATATTAATTTATAGAATGTAAAATTACTAAAACACTGACATATATGGCACATTACGAAGTAAATTTACTCCAATGATTTTAGCTAGATCACATTGAGCTTTCCCAATTTATTTTTCTCTTAATATGAGCGGTGAAAAGATGGAGTACAAGTTTTATTCAAAAGAAATTCACCACACAGAAGAAAATCAACAAAGGTTATCACTTTAGTTAATGTTGTAATGATACATTAATATTGACTTATACATTTAAAAATAATAACTAATAATTTAAATTATCTGAATAGGTTCCATAAATAATAATACTTCTAATTATAACAAAAAAAAATAATAAATGAATACTCTTATACATAGATGCATATCTCTGACTAGTAGGAAGGGGAAAAGATATACAAAAAATGAAACATAAAACATCATGAAGAATCCCCAAACAAATATTGGAAGAAAACATTGGAAGAGAGGGAAAAAAAGAAAAAGAAAAACTAAAACTTTGACAGAAAAGATGGTCAACAAATTTGTACTTTGATGGTGAAGAAAATAAAACTAATTTTGAATGTAAGAAAGAAAAATTAGGTTCAAAATTTTGATATTAGACGGATATGTAATGAAAAAGTAGTGTACTACATTATATTCCACCTAATTAATAATAAATATACAAAATAGTGAATATTATATGAATGATTATTATCACTTGTGAGTCTTTCATATAATTAGGCACACTATATGTTGTCCACTATCATGTGTGTCACTTGTATGATAATAAGATTTAAAATCATCACAAAATTTACTTTTTCCATTAATCTTTTTTTTTATGTGAATATGTTGGTTATTTTTCTAGATATGGATAAACCCATAAACTAAAACATATGCAAAACTTGGCTTTGGAGGAATTAAATCAAATATCTTCTATGTAGTCCCATAAATAGTCCTTTATGAATATTGGTAGATCAAAGATTATAGCAAAGAAATCATTCTTCACATCCACTATAATAATACATCTCAATTGTTTTCTCTAAAATGTTCCTAGGCAATCTCTTTCAATAAGAAATCCTAAACTTCATTGCAAGTTTCACAATAACAACATGTTTTTCATGAAGTTTCATTGCTATGATAGAATATTCTCATCAATATAGCAACTAGAAGCTTATATCTTTATTTTCAAGTCAATTTAGAAAAGTTATTTTTTCTATAAATTTAACATGGTATTAGGAATAACAAGAAAGCTAGCTTATCATTTCCATAAAAGGATAATTCCATTTGATGATTTAGAGGTCCAAATAAAGTTAATAAACAGAAAATTTAATAATAAAAAGATAAATAAATTAGATGGTTGTACCTGTAAAAATGTTATATAATACTTGCACTTGTTTAAACAAAAGAATCTGAAAAATGTATGCTTTTTATATATAATAAAAAGATTATGATAAAGATGTAGTGTAAATATTGTCATTAATAATATATATATATATATATATATATATATATATATTTCCTTTTATATATAATTCTTGACAAATTAATTTTGATAAATAATTTTCAATCGGGATGAACATATCACTAAAAAACATTCATTACTTTTTTTTATGATTTTATTACTAACCCTTTATATCTCTTATTTTTATTTTGAAGAAAAGAAGGTATCATAACCTGTTCTTTTTTTCTTCTGTTTTCCTCTTGCATACGCTACCTTAAAAAGTTTAAAATTTAATAATTTGCTAGATTTTTTCAATGGTTTTAGAGATTGAATTAAATGTATTAAAGACTTTCTGAATATATTGGCCTATTAGTATTGATGTGTATTAACTGGTGCAAGGATTTGCAATAATTTTTTATTGCTAGAAACCTATGATATGATGAAGAGCATACTCGTGGTGTTGAAATGGTGAGAATGGAAGGTAGAAGGCGTGGAGGTTGCAGTGGTCGACGCATAGTGGCAAGCAAAAGAGGGAGTGGCAACGGCAATGGCAGCGGCAATGGCATCAACAGCAACACCATCAACAGCAACACCAACAGCATCAGTGTCATCAAGAAGCTTCAAACCCGCGAGATTTGTTCGAAGCCTCATCGTGCTTTTGCCTCAGCCACTTCCCCTCACAGATTCCGCACTATGCGCTTGACGCACTATTATGACTCTCATGATCCCTCCAAGTCTCGCTCTTCCCTTTTGCCCTTCTTGTTGAAAAGAACTAAAGTTGTGGAAATTGTTGCTGCCAAAAACCTGATTTTCGCTCTCTACCATTCGGGTCTCTGTGCAGCTTTCAGTAGAGGTGAGGCTTCCCTTACGGGTCTTGATTCTTGATTTCTGGGTTTGAATTGCCATTATTCATTGCCCGTTTGTTAATCGCTGTCAGGTTTCTGTAAAAATCAAAACTTTTTACAGTTTCATGCATGAATGCCATTGCTCATCGCCCATTTGATAATCCGGGCATATTTGTGTAAAAACCTTATCGTTTGATTCTCTCATGTATGTATGTCAGCCATTACCCATTTACGAAGCATTGTCATGTTTGTGTAAAAACCACGACTTTTGATTCTTTGATGTGTGAATTGGTATTGTCCATTACTCATTTGTTAATCATGATCAATTTGGTGTGAAAACCTAAACTTTTGATACTTTGCTGTATGAATTGCCATTGCCCATTATCAAGTTGTTATTCATGGGCACATTTCTGTAAAAATCAAAACCTTTTTGATTGGTTGATACATAAATATTCATTGCCCATCACCCATTCGCCAACCATGAGCGCTTTTGTGTAAAAACTGAACTTTTGATTCTTTCATGTATGAATTGCCATTGCCCATTATCTCTTGTTAATCAGGGGTGTATTTGTGTTAAAATCAAAAACTTTTTGTACTTTCATGTACGAAATGCCATTGCCCTTTTTATCCATTGTTATTCACGGGAATGTTTGTGTAAAATCCTCGTATTTTGATTCCTTCATGTATGCCCATTACCCATTTATTAGTCATTTTCATGTTTGTGTTTTTATCTAAACTTTTGATGGACTCTTTCATATATTAATCCCGTTGCCCATTACCCTTTTGTTATCATGAACACTTTTGTGTGTAAACCTAAACCTGAGTCTTTCACGTATAAATTGCCATTGCCCATTATCTGTTGTTAATCTTTTCATGTATGAGTTTCCATTGCCCATTTGTATGAAAACCACAACTTCTTATTGTTTTATATATGAATTTCCATTGCCTATTGCCCAATTGTCAGCCATATGTATGCAAACCGTGTTCCTATTTGGGTATGAATTTTCATTACAACTACAACTCCCACTTGTTAGTTATTTAACATACGTGTCTTTTTGGGTATGAATTATCATTACAGCATTACTGCTTCCCATTTATTAGTTATTTCCCTTTGCACACAGACCACTATTTTTTGTATGAATTGAGACTACCACTTCTCATTAGTAAGTTATTGTCAGATTTTATAGAATCCATAAAACAGGGGCTTTGTGTGTGAATTCCTTGCAGAAACCGATGAGAGGATTTGCTTTTTGAATGTCTGTCCTGATGAAGTCATCCGCAGCCTCTTCTTTAATAAGAACAATGACTCACTTATTACTGTATCCGTTTATGCTTCTGAGAACTTCAGCTCTTTGAAATGCAGATCCACAAAGATTGAGTGCGTGCATTTTATGATTGTTCTTTCAAATCCTCCTCTTTGCGTGTGAAACCAATTTTGGTTATGTGATCTTTTGTTTATGTTCTTAGATACATACGAAGGGGCACCCCAGATGCCGGGTTTCCCCTTTTCCAGTCTGAATCATTGAAATGGCCTGGATTTGTAGAGTTTGATGATGTCAATGGAAAGGTCCTAACATACTCTGCACAGGATAGGTACCTTCCTCATCCTGTTGTCTTTCTGTTCCAGTTCTACTGTTTTGCAAGTGTTTACTCTGCTCATTGGTTATTCTATCTAATACACTTTGTTTGAATGGTGTCAGTATTTACAAGGTTTTTGATCTCAAGAACTATACCATGCTATACTCAATTGCAGACAAGCATGTTCAAGAAATCAAGATCAGGTACTTTCTCTTTCTCACGCTAAGTTCCTGTTTCATAATTCCAGCTTTTGCAAAAGCCCTATTTATTTAATAAATTATGTCAAGTCATGAGCATGCTCATGTCACAGTCATGGTGATTTTCTCCTATTTGTTTGTACTCCTTGCTACACATACCATTATATTGTTGACGTGTAAAAATTATTCAGGTTCTTAATTTTTGACTGATGGTTGGGATGGTTATATATATTTGAGAAACCGAATGATTGAGTCAGTTCAGGCCTTATTAACAAGGTTCGATTCGAGAGAAAAATGGGTTTTCCATCAGATGAATAAGTTGAATATCTGAATGTCTCACATCTAGTACATTTGGTCAACAGAGAGCTAGAAGCTTAGTTTCACAATCGAAGAGGTGTGAGGCAAGGAGATGTGTAACCTCTTTCTTTGTCTACATTGGTTATATCCGTGCCCAACCTATAACTTAATATATACCCTTTAGTTGTCTATGATTGAATTCTTGACTCCCTCAGCCGATAAGAGGATAAAACTATTTGAAGCAGCTGAATCTGCTAGCACCATCACATTTTCTTTGATCACTCATATCTTGATCATGGGTGTCTTTGATGTCACACTAGCAATACTGCTCATGTTCCGTTGCATGGAACCTCCACCGAAGAAATTATTTCCTTTGCTCTCCTAAATTGTGTTTAACATGTGTGTAATTCTTTGGTATCTTTTGTAGAAAATAATAATTTTTATCACAACAGAGACATAATCTCCTCCATACCTTTTCTGAATTTTATCCACGGTTAACTTCTTGAACCCAACATTTCTTATATTTCCATCACTAGAGCGATGCTGAGTACTAGCCATGCTCTGCTTGAAGACATTGACCATTTGTGTATTGTGTCTTTTCTCCCAAACAATTGCTCTCGGGTCATGACCCAGTTGCTATTATTTGCCTAGTAACTTGAAGCTTACCCAACTCACCAGGTTGATTTATCATGGATCCGAGCCAGTTCTGATGACATCATTCCTAAGTTTCCAGAACTGCTTGATTAAGAGACCAAACTCCCTTCAGAACTGCCTCCTCCACTCTCTCATCATACTTCCATTGTTGTCCCTTTTTCTTCTCTCATACACCAAGCCTTACTGATATGATAATCTTTTGGCTTCTTTTCTCTCCTCGGTACATGGATTGGCTCATCAATATCAGGAGTTGCTAATAGTATAAAAGATTTTGAAGGGTTTATATCCACATGGTTATACACGTATACTACATTTTAGTCATTGCTTTCTTGGAGGACAATTTGATATTCATCTTTTACTTTGGCTTTCCCACAACTTATCAGCTACCACCTTTACACAATTTTCCTATCCACTTTTTTAGCATTCAAGACTCAAGTCCTTTATAATATTTCTATTTCTGTTCTGAATCGGTGATAATCTTGGGTCTCCTTGACTTTGTTCTCGTGTTGTTTGGTCTGGATAAAAGGGATTTGTTCTCTTAACCATCGTAGGTTGTTTATGTGCGAATCTCTTTTTCAATTACAACCTCCTTGAATATACATAGACATTGATAAACCTGTTTGTAAGTCCATTGCCCCCTCTAAGGTTAAGTCCTTTATTTGGACTATGGTGCTAGCTTAGAATCATTTTATACTTATTTCTTTGTTGAATTCTTTATTTTGTCCTTTTAGGAGAATATCAGGTGGTGCTCGAGTCCTTGAACCTTTTTCCCATACACTAGCTTTACTGATTTTTGTAGAAACACAGTTTACTAACGCTTTGGTGTATTTGATTGGAGAGTAATTCTCTCATCTTTAAGTAGATCTACTTGGTGTAAAGTACATTGTAGATTTACTCCTCTCCTGTTATTTTTTTTTTCTTCTTATGTAGGATCTCTTAATCTTTTTATTTCAAATGGATTTCTTCTTTTGTTACTTTTCCTATATACTTACTAGTTATTTTGTTACAGTCCTGGCATCATGTTATTAATTTTCAATAGAACCAGTGGTCATATTCCCCTCAAGATTATATCCATTGAGGATGGCACAGTTCTCAAAGTATTCAATCATCTGCTGCATCGGAATAAGAAGGTGGACTTCATAGAGCAATTTAATGAAAAGCTTCTGGTCAAGCAAGAAAATGAGAACCTTCAGATTCTTGATGTGAGCTTCATTTTTCCCTTTTCTTTTAATGTTTGTGTCTGAAAAGGGATCCACTTACTCCTGGAATAAATCTTCTTTAACTGTAATAGTTTTCTATGTGCTTTAAATTTCAATAATCTAACAATTTATGTTGGGAGTTCTCATTTAGTAGATCAAATCTATAAACTTTATATAACTTTAAGCAGATCCCTTTCTTCATGTGTATGTTATTTTCACGTCTGGGCGTGTGATTTTCCTAGGTTCGAAATGCTGAGCTGATGGAGGTAAGCAGAACAGAGTTCATGACTCCATCAGCATTTATCTTTCTGTATGAGAATCAGTTGTTCCTTACTTTCAGAAACCGAACAGTTTCTGTTTGGAATTTCCGAGGGGAGCTTGTCACTTCATTTGAGGATCACCAATTGTGGCATCCAGATTGCAATACCAACAACATATACATAACAAGTGATCAGGATCTCATTATCTCTTACTGCAAGGCAGATTCTGATGATCAATGGATGGAGGGCAATGGTAATCATGTTTGAGCTTACTTTTCCTTTGATTTTTAATTTGTTTAACTGGTCTTACATCTTTGTAATTTGCTCTTTGGCACAGCTGGCTCAATTCATGTCAGCAACATCTTGACTGGGAAGTGTGTTGCGAAAATCAATACAACAATTAGTTGTGCCAGGGCAGACGAGTGCAGCCGCAACGGTTGTAGCTGCAGGGAAAGTCTTTATCCATGCCTAATGAGGAATTCAGTTACAGAAGCTTTGGAGGATATAACAGCCCTCTTTTATGATGAAGATAGAAATGAGATTTATACTGGTAACAGACACGGTCTTCTTCATGTATGGTCTAACTAGTGACTTTTGATGTTTCTTCTGGCTTCATGGGCCAAAGAACCACATCTTGGGGTTTTCCCTTTTGATGATGGAACCATTTCAGCTTTGGATTTCAGAAATACAAGCTACCTCAGCATTGTAACATTAGTTTATGTGAAACTATAATCTAGGACTCTGCATTGTGGATTTCATAGTTCATGCAGAGGTAACCAGTTAAAGTGTTTCAGGTAAACTTGATATCTATGCTTTTCTTAGGTCCTTATATTTTCTGTATAGTACAATCACTGCTGAAAATTGAGGCAGATGAGACATATTACTTGTATTAAGTTTGTCCTGGAATTCATAGGAGAACAATGTGGGATGGAAACAAAAAGGGCATATTTTATGGAGTTTTTTTTTTACCTCATCCATGTCATTGGTGTAAATCTCTGTACAAATCTGTTTTTTATTTTTGCTTTCTTAGAACGAGTAGAAAATAAGTTCTAGGCATGATCTTATACTCTCTAGTTTATATCTTATTTAAACTTTTCTTTGAACAAAATAGCAAACAAAATAAGTTCAACCATGCTTGTTACTTGATAGTATGGCGTGGGTTTTTTCATCACATCCTGCTTCTGTATGTATAACTATTGAATCAAATAGGATCATTATAGCTTAGGTTTATGTTACATGACAACTATACAAGTCAAAATATTTAATTTGAAAATTGAGATTTTTACGAATGTAGTATGTTTTTCTTACTCATGTTAAATATGTTTTAAGTTCATGCACCTTGATTCTATGACTTTAATCCTTACTGTTTTTTCTTCTCATCATTAACCATTTTTAGCTTTGGCATTAAAGAGAAAATATGAATTAAGAAATTTAAAGTAAAAAAGAAATAAAGTAAGATAATTCGGTTATCCTTAGATGCATAATTCAATTAAGTGTAATTATATTTTAAATAAATCATCAGTATAATTATATATAATTCTTAATATACCATTAACATTGAGTTTTATTCTTTTATAGTATATTTACCTTTTAGCATTCCAATTAATAAAAAGAAACTATACATTTTTTTAGAAATTATAAAGATGATAACAATAATAACAATTATCTTTCTTCTACCTGTCCGGAAGTCAAGTAATATTGTTCATGATATACCAAATATATTTGGTTCTTAATATTTATCAATGTTTAAAATGATAAATGTCTAATCTATTATGTAGTATAAAATAGAAGTAATCTACTTAATTAATTTATTTAATTAATATCTTAATAAAAAGTGATTAGTTAATGCTCAATGTAGGTAGAAGGTTTGAGATAATTATACATACAAAATTTAGTTATATTATAAATTTTAAGTTAATTCAAATATTTTTTTAATTTAATTGGTGAACGAAAAGATAATTATTTAACTTAAAAGTTTTAATTGAAGCTTCTGGATGAAGGCTATATATATATATATATATATATATATATATACTATATCAACAGTGGAAAGTGGCAGGAATCAATCCTTCTTTTATTCTAACTAAAACACAACTGCTAAATTAGAATATAAGTACGAATCTTGCATAACTTTTCAATAGTCATGAACGTTAAAGATCATAATTATGTGGTTCAACGCATTAGAATGGTCTAAATAAAATCATTGGTATTGGATCCCTTCACCACTGCCATAGGTGTTTAATCAAAAAAATACTTTTTCTTGTGTGCATAAAAATTCTCTCAAACTCAATATACACCCTTTAAAATCTTATTCAAACTGTAGCAAAATTTATGATAATGGCTGTAACCAAGAAATTCTAAGTCTTATTCAAACTGTAGCTAAATTTATAACTAAATTAACTTAATGAAATTTACAGATTAAAACTAATGGTTCATTCCTTCGATCATGTCGAAGTTTACAATAGCCAATCTATCATAAAATCAATTGTTAAATATGGATAAACGCAAAGCTAGCTATATTTGTATTTATCATAATGTTAAATCAAAGCATTATATAGAGATGACCAAGCAAAATTCATGATTGAAATATAATTCAGCACAATAAAGTGTCAAAATGGCATTAATTAGTCGATACTGTGGTGTCATCTGCAGACTGAAATTGGAAACTCTAGAAAAGAACAAAACAACCTCCCATATGATGTATGTGGAGGGATAAAAACTCTCAATTATTTGAGCTGTATAATCTACAGCATTCCCTGTATGCAAAATATACTAACTCTTCCATTGGTTCCTAATTATCTGCTACTTCTATGAGAGTTGGCTCATAGTCGCTGGGAGCCTCAAATCCATGAAGATTTATCACAGTTGCAGCAACGTTGGCCAACCCACCTGATGGAACATCATTGCGGAATCTCACACCAGGGATCAATCCAGGACCTCCAATAGCAATTGGCACCTTAACCAGCAGCAAGGAAAAATATGAGATTTTGAACCAAATTTATGATTCATTCCACAAGTTATACAAAACTCTTTGAAATTTGACAGTAGAGAATATTGAAATTCGTGTGAGCTTGTTTTAGTGACTGACATAATTTGTAAAACTTACAGGCTCAAGAGTATGGGAAGTAAGAATCTGGATTTTTCCATCCTTGCTAAGAAGTGGCTTTCCAGATTTATCCCTCTTGACCATATCCTCTGCATTTCCATGGTCAGCTGTGACAACATAGATTCCACCCACTTGCTCTATTGCATCAAGAATAATCTGTGCATTTACACAAGTAAACAAAAAGCTTAGTATTATTAGTAAAGGAACTTAGATCCTCTAATTTTATTCTTAACATAACCTAGTTCTTAATTGCTCATTCAAATCACACAAGATCCATTCCTATATAAGATTGAATTGTCACCAAATCATTGTAAGAAACACATAAAAATGGTACCTTCACAGCCTCATCAGCAGCCTTGCAAGCCACAACTGTTGCTTCGATGTCACCTGTATGCCCCACCATGTCACCATTTGGAAGGTTGACACGTACCTACAAACAGCAGATAAAATAAGAGTAAATAAGAGACCATGATTCCCAAAAATCACCTGATAAACCATTTAGTTACCTGATCAAATTTCCTGCTAAGAATAGCATCCCTAGCCTTTTCAGCAATTTGCAATGCTTTCATTTTTGGTTGTTCATTGAATGTAATGCCAGAGTCACTAGGAATTTCCACATATTCCTCCAATTCTGCATTAAAATACCCAGACCGGTTTCCGTTCCAGAAGAATGTGACGTGACCAAATTTTACAGTCTCACTGTTGATAAAAAAATTACACTCATAAGGTAAACATTAAGTCACAGTGGAAGTGAAGTAAAGGACTCTCAAATGAGAAACATTTGTTCCCTAGATTGGGTAAACAATATATAGTGACTTCTCATGTATTACACAGTTCCATCTTTCATCATCAAGAACAAAATAAGCAGGTAGAAATATTATGTATTTCCACAAATTACAATATTATGAGAAACCCTATTAATGATTTGAATAGAGAAAATTCACCTGCAAGCAAAAGTCCGAACACCATTTTTCACTAAATATTCACCAGAAGTCCTATCAATCTCGGGTGGAGAAACAAGGTAATGACTTGGAAGTTTCAATTCACCGTCATATTCAAGCATTCCAGCATACCGGATTTTTGGAACACGAACTCTATCAAATTTGTCAAAATTTTCATATTCAAGAGACTTTGCAATCATGACCATACGATCCGCTCGGAAATTGAATGTAACAACAGCATCACCATCGACAATTGGACCAACAGGTTTCCCATTCTCATCAACAATAACAAAAGGAGGCAGATACTGGTCATTGGCCTTTGGTTCTGCCCTCAGCGTCTTGACAGCTTCAAGAGCATTTGTAAACTTATGAGGGGCTTCACCAAGAACTTGAGCATCCCATCCTCGTTTCACAACATTCCAGTCATTCTGCAGTTTGTTATGAAAACAAGTGAATCATAAGTAATAGAAATACACAAACAAGAAAAGAAAAAAGAAATCGAGTCAACCATATTTATTTTCTGTATAGAACAGTATGAAATTGAAATGCAAGTTAACCATAAAAAGGCAGTTTTATTACTATGAATTTGCAACTAAAATAAATTAAATAATAAAAGATTTAAAAGCAAATTATTTCGGTTTTCTTTGTCAAATTTCAGAGGTAATATGGCACTGCAACAACGAATCTGAATAGACAGAATAAAATTGGTTGGAGGAGTACGACACAGCTGCAAAAAATCAGTGACCGACTTTTTGAAGTGACCCAACATGGTCAAAGTACATCTAACGAATACTATAATTGACCAAAACATTTTCAAATTTAGCGAGAAGTTATATGAATAAACAATCAACATACATAATCAGGCACCCCAAATTGAAGGCCATTTTTAGGTAATTATACCTCATAGCGATCCATTGTGACATTCATACGACCTCCACCTGATGCTATCTTAGCATCGATGCCCTTCTCCCGCAATTTTGCAAGATCATTTTCAAGGGTTTCGACAAACCCCACACTTGAGCCATCCAAAACATCACGGCCATCTGTAAGAATATGGACACGGACTCTTTTGACACCTCGCTCACCAACTCCTTTAAGCAACAACTGTATAAAAATAGCTAGTTAGAAAGAATGAGTTGTATACACATAAAAGAAAAGCAGCTCCAACCTCAAGTAATCACCTGCAACTGATCAAGTCTGGAGTGAACTCCACCATCACTCAGCAACCCAATGAGATGCAATGTGCCATTTGCAAAACTTTCCTTTATGTAATTGAAACCTTCTCCTTCAAAAATTTTTCCAGAGGCCAGAGCAAGGTCGACAAGCTTAGCACTAAAATGAAGAATCACAGACCAAGATGTCACAGTCAACACATGCTAGAAATAATTTTGAAGCAAGAAAAAGAGACTCAATAGTATAGCTCGTAGGTAAGACCATAACTAAACATTTCAAGGTGGTAAGCAACAATTATAAATTCCAATTCCACTGCAGAAATCATCTGAAATACTAACTAAACATTGTGAACCCAAACTTAATACAAATTCCTTGGGAAAAGAGAGACGCTACAACCACAACAATGTTGTTGATTGTTGTATTGCATCCTAAAACAAGAGTACAGAAGTGTCTGGAGGACATTTAACCCTACTGATCACATACATCTATGATAATCTAAGAAACAATGCAGAACAAAGCAATGCGTTGTTCAATCCATGACATAAAAAATGCAGGCACAACTAAACAAATATAAATGTTCCCAAGCAGAACAAAGTAAACATTTTATTTTTCCAAACATAAATTAGTTTAGAAAAACCCACATGCAGTTCATGATCACATCAATTAGTAGATCTGTTCGCAATTTCCCACAATATAAAAAATAAAAACACTACAGCACACAACCTCAGTTCAAAACCTAGGTAGTAACAAATATATGGTGCTAAATAGATGAAAAAGAGAGGCTAGTTTTAGTTTACCCCTGAGCAAATATGCGACCAGCTCCAAGGGCATTGTGACCAACTTCACTATTGCCCATGTCATCTTCTGTTGGAAGGCCTACAGCGGTACCGTGAGCCCTAACCAATCTCCATTTTTCAGGGGCACCCTGTAATACAAAACAGTCCTGATTAATGCACTCTAACCCAAAAAGAAAGGTACCTTTTCTCCTCCTATGTCTTCCTTTGGAGGCAACCTTTAAAACTATCATATACTAAACGACAACTACTCATCCAACGTAGATTCGAACCTTGGTCCGTTACTTTGTAAAGGACTAGTCACTTTTGCTACGCCCCATCAGTTAAACAACAGATCTTTGAAATCTATAAACAAAGATTGGATCCAAAAACGTGCAAAAATTGAACCTTTTTAAGAGAATCCATGCAGGGTGTCTCAGCGGTAGCGATGCAGTTGTATTCGTTGGGCTTGGCCTCTCCCCAACCATCCAACACCACCATAGCCACTGTCTTCCCCTTTGGGAGCTTTGGATGATCCGCCAATTTCCATGAGAAACCTGAGCTACCCATCTGCGCTTCCTCCCTTTTTTTCCTATCAGATTCAGATTTAATGGCAAAACCAAATACAAATCATTCACATACACAAATAATCATTCTTTACCCATCTGGGTCATTGTTTTTTTTCCTTTTTCCTATCAGATTCAATGGCAAATCTAGACGCACAAAATTTAGATACACTGACAATCGTTCATACTATGAAATAAACGTCACAGTGCTAAGATATTACACACGACAACCTGTACATACCTGTTCTTTCCTCGGTGTCAGCCGCAACTAACAACACAAATGTCACAGAGGTAACCTAAAAAGACCGAACTGTGTGCCTGCTTTGTCTGTGTTGTATGGTTTCGTTTGGATTTATAAATACAAGTTTGTTGGCCAACTGTTAACATAGTCTTGTAGAGTCGCTATTTTTTTTTTTCACTTTAATGAAAAAAAAAGGTGGCACGTGAATCCTGAGAGAAGTTTACGAGTAACCACGAGAACATGAGAAGAAAAAGGAAATACAAAAATAATTTAATTTAGTTTAAATAGATTAATGAAAAAAAGTTATTGTTTTTACAATAATTCCTTCAAAAGTCTTACTTGGACTTATTTATACTACATTGATAATTAAAAATATCATGTCGATGACGTAAAAATAAATAAAATCAAAAAAGGAATTATGAATAGCCACTAAACGAAATAAAATAATCTTGAATGAATTGAATTCATTTGCATAATTAGAAAATTAGTCTTTGTACTCACGCAATTTTTATATTTTTAAAAAAATTGTTATAATAACTTATTTGTTTGTCATTGTTAAATGACTATAGGATTTAACTTTGGATTCAAAAATTTTAAAAAGCGTTACAAAATCATTTGCATTTACTTCGCTCTTAATATAAAAAACTTGGATTTTGTAATATTTAATTAAATTGAAATAATCTTGTGTGAATTGAGTAACATATCTAGTGATAAAAAAAATATTTAACTGGTATAAAAATATTCTTATTTTATATTTTATTTAATATATAACGTCATTACACATTATGTAGACAAGGCTTAATATTAAGATAAAAAATATTTTAATTTCGTATAAAAAATGAATTAGACTTAATTCGTTCTCAAAAATTCGTTTTAAAGAAAAAAAAATGATCTAACTTTTATTCTTTTTCAACTTTTATAAGAAAAAAGTATTCTGATCATATTTTCTTAGAAAATGTAAATAAATGTCTTGCTATAACGTTCCGAAAACAGTTAAACTTATATTTAATTAAATAATATATTGTTTTACTTTCTTGACTTTTTAGTATTAAAAAAATAGTTTATGTAAAACTAAATATATATAAATATCTAAATCATATATACATAGATATATAATTGTATTCTTATAAAAAAAAGTTTAAATAGATTTTTAAATTATATTTTTTTGATTGAGTTTAAAATATTTATTCTACATATATGGAATATTCGTGAAGATGTTTGGTATATTCGCGAAACATGAAAATAACGACGGTATTTTCAATTGCGGATCAGCGTGCCCTATTACTTGATGCTGCCGTGGGTTGGTAAACACCGTCATTCTCCACGCCTTTTTTTCCTTTTTGACAACCGCTTATTAGCATTAATTCTAGAAAACTGCTTTTGACCTAATTATATAAAAAATAATAAAAATAAAATTAATTACTTGTGTTAAATAATGATATTTCTTTAAAAACAGTTTCAGTCAAAAAAAGAATAAGATCACGTTGTTCATAAAATTATAAGTACAAAGTAAATATAAATTAATTATATACAGGAATATATATATTTCATATTTAAATAATGGGTACAAAACAGCTTTAACGATTTTGATGGTTTTGCCCTTCTAGTAGCTAACTTGAAACAACAACCTTTAAGAAAAAGTCTCAATTTTCTTTCTCCTTTATGGGAAAACGTGCGTATAAATTAGTGTTCTAAACTCGAATTTTATGTCGCATATCACTCTTTCTTTCTCACTCCTCTACAAAAAAACTTGAACAGGTGGAATGCTTAATAATTATGTTGGTTCATCTAGCTTCGATTTTAAATAGTTTGTAACATTTTTAGTTCGATTTAGACGTTTTAAAAGGTTTAAAAAAATAAAGTTAAAATATATATTTTTAGATTAAGTTATATTATGAAATTAATTGAAATGGAAATATAATTATTCAATTTATATATATATATATATATATATATATATATATATATATATATATATATATATATATACTACATATTTATGTTTAGTTAAATAATATTATTTTTATTTTTAAATTATAACTTTGAGTATATAAAACAAATTGAGCGATAAATTTTGAGCCAATTCATCTTAAGGTCATTTAAGTCATGGACTACAGTGTTAAATGAAAAATAACTCAAATTAATTTATATTGTAAATTTTTAAGTCAATAAGTCTCCTTTTATGAGTTTTTTTTTGGGTGACATCTAGTCAAATTTATTTTAACTAATATAAACACAGTAAGTATATAAAAGTTTATTTTAAAAGTCTTTTTTCTCTCACTTGACTTTGTGTATTTAGAAGAACATTTTTTTTCTCTTTCGAATATTTCGTTTAACTTTCTCGTAGAAATTCAAAACCTTAACCGTATTTGTCAAACCTTAGAGAGAGAAGTTCCTTTTTCCGAGATTTTTTGCTTTGGTAAGATGACAAACAAGAAAAAAGTAGTTTGTAATCAACATGGTTATTTATTTGACTAATTAAATTTTTTTATTGTGTTTATAAATAAAATAAGTTTGTTTTAAAAAGGTAAAATAAAGTTATGACATTAGTAAATAAATAAATGTTATATATTCCTCATTTTCATTCTAAAGATGTTCAATTTATGACATTTGAAAGAATCATATGTGTACAAAAAAAGTGTAGTTATGTGGAGGACATGTTGGTATAGATATTAATTACATTAGTGATACATCCATATTGGTATGGTTGATTCTACAGGGTTATGTTTTGGACCTACGGGGCTGGAAAGCATTTTGGAGAATGTATTTTAATTTTAGAGATTATGATCCCTTTTAAGCATGATTTTGCATTGAATTAGGAAAATTGATCTACTTAAAAGATTCATACCCTATATATATATCAAATAGCTAAAGGTGTTGGTTTGACTTATAATATCCAGAAATCGAATTATAATTTTGTAATGAATTAAGGTTAAAAGATGTTAATAATGGAGAAAACATTATCTTCTTCCTACTTTTAGGCATATAGATATTAAAATATATAAATATTATAGATAATATTATTTATATTAAGAAAAGATAAAAGCTAAGTTGATATAAAGTTATATAACTCTAAAATATTATGTTTACATTCAACAAATTTCATGATAAAATGATATTTTTCACAAGTAAAACTTATGTGTATAAATCTTTTAAATAAATATATCTTAAAATGCGTTTCTATGACTTATAATAATGTGATATTTTTTTATTTGGTTTTATGTGATTTATTTGTGTGTTGAAAAGTTTAAGTAATGAGTTAATAGTGTAAAAGTTCAAGTTATGGAGTTTACACCGTGATTAAGTTGAGGTGAAAATTCAAATTATGTCTATTCTTTTGAGATATACAAAGAAGAATTTATTTGTATGAACAAGCCTCCTTTTAGTTCATTAGGATGGATACAAGTCTTTACAAAAATGTGTTTAGTCTCTATGATCCTTTATATATGCTCAGGAAAATTATGATAGGAGATTTCACATCTATCATTGAGATTAAGGAAAATCATAGTTTATTATCTTATCTTAACTAGTTCATGTTGTTTTTTTATATAATTGAATGTTTTTTAGGATCAAATACATGTACTCCTACATTAATTTATAAGAAAATGTTACATAGTACCACATAAATATCAAAAATAGCATAATTTCTTTTTCAGATGTTTAAAAAAATGTAAACATAATAAATTGTATTTATTTAAAATGATGAAAATAAGTAATTTCATACAGCATAAAATATCATTACTATAATAAAAGTTACATAATTAAAATAATAATAAATTTTACTCATTATTACATTCAAAATGTTTCTAAATATGTTGTTTAAGGTTTGTTTAAAGTGGTTGATGACATCTTAGATCTTTAACTTCTCTTCTTAGAAACAAATACGATTCAAAGGTCACACAAAAATTAATATTTATGTCAATTATAGGCATTATTATATAGTATGTTCGTAATGATAATTAAAATATTACTATTTTATTGTCTCATTCATCTGTAATCATATTATTCAATATGATGTGTTTTGGATGGTAGGATAAAGAATTACTCTTTTACACTTTGTCTCATTCATTTTATTGTTTCTCTTATAGTAGTTTCTTGTTCTTTCTTCTTCAAAATCCAAACTGAGCATGTGAATACCTGTCAAAGGCACTCTCACGCTCAAGTCAGTTTTAGTTATACTAATCGATTATCATAATTAAGCATTAAATGTCCACTAAATGCAATCATCTACCTCTTTACCTTACCTTTGTATTTATATATTTCAGAGTGAACTTTTAGTTAGAGTTGACCCAATTACAACTGTTTTACCTTGTTAATCATGCTGGGTTTCTGGTATCCTTAATATGAAATGTGACCGTTTGGTCACTAATGAGGTTGATAATCGATTGGTCTATGTTATTTTGAAAGTTCTAGAGAATTGACCGACTGATCACTTTTGGTAATAGGTTGATCAGCCGGTGCTTTTGGTAATACGCTGACTGTGTTCATCTTTCAAGGATGTGCAAGATCATGGTACAATAACAAATCAAGATCAAAACACTTCAAATTCCTAATTTACATCCTCTCTTGCTACTTTTGATATCAAACAAACAATTTTCTTCTATCATCTTGTATTATTGGAATGATCTTCACAAGTGTCTCCCAATCTAAATATATACAATATGTTAAAAATATTTTATGTCATAATGGTTTTATTCAATACAAAATATATCGTATGTGTTTCTCCCCTATAACACCTTAAAATGCATTAAACATATATAATACCTAGAACCTAAAACTATGCATGTCAAACATCATGGTGCAACAACTTCAAACACAATAATGGGTAAGTCTTCATCATGACAAAATTGATATTTTCATTCTAAATCATTTTTCCATTCCCAATGTATATAATCAATGTTGTCTAATATACTTGAAAAGCCTATCAAGGTGGGTCTTCACTCAAATATGAAATCATCGTAAAAAAAAACTCAAACTTATTCAAGTACGATAAAACTATTAGTGATCCTATGTTAATATTATGTTGGAACGATTGACACTAGAAATGGATTGAATAAAATATGTACTCTTTTTGTAGAGAACTATACTAGATTGTCTAACATACAAACAACAAAAACAAAATTTATATTATCTCTTCTAAACTTAAGAATTACATCCAATTCTCCTTTAAGAAAACTAGTTGAAAAGTTTAACTATCAATTATAGGTACAAAACCCACACCTAACTATAAAGAGTATTGAAATCACTCCTAGTTACAATAAATAAACAAATTATTCCTAGTTATATTATTGTAACCTCAAATTAAGATCTCATGTAAAGAAATATGAAAAACTCTCAAAAAAAAAAGAGAAATTTAAGCTCAATGGGATTACTTCACAAAGAGAATAATTATAATGGTTCTGCTTACTCCCAAAGAACACTTCTTTGACCAAAATATGATTTTTTTTCTTAATCTTTGTCATCTATGTAAAATCTTCTATGTATTTCCTTGATTAATGTTTTGACTATGTGAAAATTCTTTGTTCATTTATTCCTTTACACTTCTATCTTTAACTATTTTAAAAATAATTCAAACAACATTTTATATCTAATAATTATTCATAGTTAAATCACATTTCTCAAATATATTGCTTTTCATAACTTTTTTTATCATTTCTCATATAAAAGCTTTTTAAAATTAGATATTTAAATGTTGAAGATACTATTTCAAATAATGTTAAAGATATTCTTTAAATTATGTTTGAAAACACTTATTTTATAAAGTTTGATTATTTTAGGAATTGACTATAATTGTAATTCATATACAAGGAACTTTAAACTTTGTTATGAATCTGGTGATATTAATAGATGGTTTAAAGATGCTTCAACTAGCACAAAACACACATTATGACATTCAAATAATAAATTCATATTTAACATGTAAGCCACATTAAGTGTTTATTATCATAAAAACTCAAATAATCTAGATGGATTAACTGTCAGGACTATATGGATTAGATTATAGGATTTCAACATATTTGAATATTAATATTGCATTTCTACAATGGAGAAAGACTCATTCTTATAGTTGCACAAACTTGTCTATAAAAATAACATCTTGATTGCTAAAGGCTTACAAGACAAAGGAAAACACCCTTTCACATTTTAAACTTTAGGTTCTAAATTTTCTTCAAAATTATTCATTTATTTATTCAAGATTGTTAATGATTTGAATAATATTTCTTGTCCATATTCATATATTATGATATCACTTAAGATATTCATGGAATATCACTGTAAATGTATATATTAATGTGATTATAAGAAAATTTCATTTTTAAAATGATAAATTAAAAGATATACTCATTACTAGATGAGACTATTAACATAAAGATGAAGCCTAAAAGTTTTGATGATGTCTCAAAGTCAAGTCTCAAATGCTCAAGTTAAAAGAAGACCTTCATGAAAACTTGTTTTATATTAAAACTTTTGTAATTTAGTAGTTTTATGTATAGAGTATTATTTATCCTTGATTACATGTATTGTGTGCTTAAAAGTTTTTTAAAAATTCATTTTGCCTTGGAATAATCGATTATCAACTTATGATAATTGATTATCCATAATCGATTATCACGTGCAATTATGAGTTTTTAAACATGTTTTTTTACTGTTGTGCATACATTAAATGCATAATCGATCACCTCTTTTAGATAATTGATTATCACACGTTAAATAGATGACAACGAATTTTTAGAGGTGTCCTTGAGCGAGGTCTTTATAAAGATGTTTTAGACTCTCATTTTAAAACACACAACTGAACTTCAAAAGTAAAGTGTGATATAGGGTTTGTGTAATCCTTGTGCTTTGGCTTTGGGAACTTGGTATTGGTATAGAGCGAGAACTTTCACTAGGAGTGTGATTGAGTTTTGTTATTGTTGTTGAGTGAAGCCTATCATCCTCTATGAAGATTCAAAGGAAGTGTTCATCCTTCGTGAAACATTCGGAAGAGATGTTCATCCCTTGTGGTTTTCAGGAGAAGTGAGTATCATCTCTTGAAGTAACAAGAGATGTGTTTCTAAACCCTTAAACTTGTCTTTCTATATGATTGTAATAATTTATTGGTTTTGTGATAGTGAAAGTTAATCTTTATTTGAAATTAACAACTAGACGTAGGATCCTTGGGATATGAACCAATATGCATATATATATATATATATATATATATATATATATATATATATATATCTTTCTTTACACTCTTTGTTAAGTAAATATTATAAAGAGATAAGAAAAAGTATTTTAAAGCACAAGAAATTAATTCACCCCATAATCTTAATTTTTGCCCAAACACGCTAACCATTTTGCTGCACCACTCTAACAAAAGACAAATTTAGTTTCTATCAATTATATTTATAATATGTTAAGGATCAATAATATAATCTAACATGTGATCTAATTTACAGTCATCATAGTATAATGTTTGGCTTAATACCTTATTTTGTCCCCAGTTTCGCTCGAAAATGTCAAATTAGTCAATCCTTTAAAAAATGCGTCAATTACGTCCTCACTTAATAAAATTTGCATCAATGAAATTTCTTCTGTTAAATCCGTACAAACGGCGTTAATTATTCAAGTAGAAGAGAGAGAAAAATAATTAAAGCCGTTTGTACAGATAGAAGAGATTTCATTGATGCAAATTTTATTAAGTGAGGACGTAATTGACACATTTTTTAAAGGATGGACTAATTTGACATTTTCGAACGAAACTGGGGACAAAATAGGGTATTAAGCCTATAATGTTTATAATAGTATTATTTGGTAGATATTTCAACAATTTATGTATGTTTATAACATTAGCCAATGGTTAAACGTGTATAATGTGTTATTTGAAAAAAAAACTAACTAAATGTTCATAGCAAGTTAATATATATAATTAAAATTTTAGAATGTAAAGGATGTTAAATATATGAAAATTGAAAAAATAAATAATTTTTTGTTAATTTTTTTGTTGCAATTTGTTATTTATAATAAAAAAAATGACTTTATTACTTAAATAAAAAAGTTCACACACACACACATATATATATATATATATATATACCATTCATCATTATAAAAATATATTATAGATGATGCAAAAACAAAGTTAAATTCAAAAGGTTTTTATAATTTGATAATACACTCAATTATAATTTGATAGGTATGATATAGTTAAGTCTAAATAATATAATATGATTCAACAAAATATGTATAGATAATGATATTTAACATAAAATTATCGAGGATAAAAATTACTTGTAGACATCTCATTGATTGAGGCCGATATGGAATTGTTGATAGATTGCCTCAAACTTGGATTGTGTGCAACAATTGGATTTATTCTTCGATTCAAAGAAAATGTCGGTTCTAGGGGAGAAGGTAATTCAACCAAGTGACCATTGAGATATGAGACAATGGTTAACATTGTAGGTCTAGCATCTGGATTTTCTTGAACGCATAATAAACCAATCTTAACACATCTAATGACTTCAATATTAGAATGATTTTCTTTTAAATCTGGATCTAATGTACTCAACGGTGTTTCATCCCTCCAATGCTCCCATACCTGTAACAATTGGTAAATTTAGCCAAATTATTACACTTTTTAGGTTATAAACTAATTTCATTTATACATTAAGCATAAATGATAATAAAATAAAAATATGAAAAAATTATATTATACTCACAAAATTCAAAAGACAATTAACAATACGATGTGGTTCATATGAACCTATATTCTTTTTCCCACTAACAATTTCGAGAATCATAACTCCAAAACTGTAAACATCTGATTTCTCAGAAAATTGACCAAACATTGCATACTCTGGAGACATGTAACCACTGCAAAATTAGAAGAAAAATGACAAATAATTGTAAGCATGTTGTGAAGTGATATAATTAATGTAGGAACGATATCCAAAACTTACTATGTTCCAATAATTCTCTTTGTACTTCCTTCTTGTTGATCATTTTCAACAATTCTAGCAAGACCAAAATCTGAAATCTTTGGATTCATATTTTCATCCAAAAGTACATTACTGGGTTTGAGATCACGATGTATAACTTTAAGTCGAGAATGGTCGTGTAAATATAAAATTCCTCTAGCAATCCCTTCTATTATTTTATAACGCTCAGACCAAGTCAAAAACACTGGTTTAGTATCTACAAAAACATTCATTATATGAGAAACTTAAGTGATATATCTTAAAGGTTTAAAAAACAATATATTAAATATCTTAAATATGGATATTATATATATGAAGTTTGCTAACTTACATAACTTTGTAAAGTGTACCAAATCTTATTTGACAAAAAAATTCCTATTCATAAAAAAATATACTTTAAACATAAGGGTATTTTAATAATTTTTATTTTTAATTTAAAATAAAAAATTAGAAAAAAAAATTATTCAAATACCCTTAACCTTAAAACTTAAAATCCATAATATATATGAGAGTATTTTTGTTATCTAAAATTTGATAAACTTTAACACATTACATAAATTAGCAAACTCATATATATATATATATATATATATATATATATATATATATATATATATATATATATATATTAAACTTAAAAAAAACTAAAGAGAGATGAAAAGAATCAAACCAAATAAGAAGTAGTCCAAACTCTTGTTTGGCACATATTCATAGATAAGTATCTTCTCTTCCTCATCAAGACAAAATCCTTTGAAAGTTACTAAGTTTCTATGTTGAAATTTGGCTATCAACATAACTTCATTTTTAAACTCCTCTAAACCTTGTTTAGAATTTCTTGAAAGTCTTTTTACCGCTATAGATGTTCCATCAATAAGAATACCCTAAAAAATAGATAATTATCAATGTTAAAAGCAAGAACGTACAGTAAACAAAATAACACAATTTTCTTACCTTGTAAACTTCTCCAAATCCTCCTTTGCCTATCTTATTGTCATCTGCAAAGTTGTTTGTTGCTACTTCAATTATTGTCAACTTGAATTGCAAGGACTCTACAGTGAAACTTTCAGGTCCAACTAAAAAGAACTTCAATCGTTAATCCAAGTTTAAAATTTCATCAAGTCTTCTAAATGAAAAAGTATTATAGTTTTTTTCTTCTTTATCATACTTACAATTTTCTATGAGTATAATTTTATTACTCTTTCTTGTTTTTCTTCGAATCAAACTATAACAACAAATGCCGAAAAGTAGTCCTGACAAAGTAATAGTGGAACTAAGGATCACGATAATAGTTCGTGATCGACTTTTTCCTGTATAAAAAAAATATTAACATTCTATTAGGTCATGGTATATTGATAACAAGCATATAAAAGCAACTTGTTAAAAATTTATAAACTAGAATATTATTTATGAATTTTTTTTCTTCATGCAAACAACTAGTTGATCTAATTAAGTTCATCATGTTAAGAAATCTTTTACATTTTAGTATTGTGAGTTGAAAAATATGATTAGAATTGTTAGTTAGTTTCCATGGAAAACAATAGTCATTAATAAAACCTATAAACTAATACCATGATTATAAAAATGTGAAAGCATACAGTTTCTACAACTAAAAAAATTGATCCAGATGAATGATCTTGTAAAAGAATATAGTTACACAACCTAAATACATCAAAGTATACTGTTGACAAAAGTTACCATTAAAAAAGTTATTATATATGATAAAAAAAATACTAAATAACATATATGTGAAGTTTATGATAATGAAGTAGTTATACACGAAGGTCAATCTAAATTTAGAATTATTTTTAGTATAATTCTCCATTTTTGTAAACATATCCCTCATCCTTAATATTTAAAAAAAAAGATAAAAACAAACCTCTCCTAAATTTAAATACAAGTAAAAGGTGTTGGTAATGTAGAACTAAACTAAGTTTCACATTTTAGACTATGACAATCTACACAAGATATTGTAATGTTAAAAAAATGATAGAATATAGTGTCTTTAAAGCAATGAGCTAGATTAAGGATGCAATGACAATGAAAATGTACAATGGGTCAAAGATAAAAAAGAGAAGAGAGGCTTCAATGTTAACCCTTATTAACTTCATAGATAAGGGATTCTTTCAATAGAAGTCAATTAAGAGAGAGATGTCCAGAGGATTTTCTGCTCAATTAATGTTTTTTTTTAATTTCTGGAAAATGTGTTTTTTTTTTCTAATTCTAAGTTTCCTGGTTGTTTGAAATTTACATTTTGTATTAATAGAGTTTATATTTTATTTTTAACTATTTTTATATATTGGTTGGGAGAATTCAGTTATCTCCTTTAATTATATTTGTTTTTACTAATTAAATAACATTAGAATATCTAAAGAAAATTGTAATAGTTTTGTATCAAAATGAAAAAAACAACGAAAATGATTGTAATATTTTTACCAATTCCTTTGAACAATTATCTGCATAGTTCAGTAGTTTTAATACTCAACCAAAATCAAAGCTAATTATGTCAGATGATGCAGCAAAAGAAAATTAGTATGACTGATTAGAAACATGAGTATATATTTTTGTTTTCATTGAAATATTATTTACTTTTCAACCGACTTAATGGACTCAAAGTAATAACATACTCACTGTTATAATTTGTATTGTATGTGTACTAACCGCAATATCTTGATAAGTTGTTTAAATACGAAAAAAATATCGGTCACAATTACAATCACTTAAACATTTAATTAGTCTATATATGTCATTAGACTGATTTAATCAAAAGTTTATAGAAAAAAATTATAAATATAGGTTAAATGTATTGTTAAAAATTTTGATAACATATTAACTATTTTATTGATAAATTTAAGCTGATTTTAGCATCAGATCACATTTAACTAGTATTCATTTAAAGAACAAATTACCCTAATACAAAGATGATTGTATCGAAATATGCGATAAGAAAATTATTTTAAGTGAATCTGACCCTACAACAAAAACATAATTATTTTTAAAATATTGGAAAATAATACTTTATTTAAAAGATATGAATATATTAATTATTATTTAACAAAATATCAACAAAATATGTTAATACCCAAAAAGTTCATAAATATTTAATTCCACTACAAAGCATCCCACTTTTTCACTATTAGATTATTTACTCCCTCTTAATAATTTGAGGGTTGAAGTTTTTGTAGATAGATTTCCCCTCCACTTCTATCAATAAACTCAAATAATTAACACCACTCTTATTAAATATCTATCACTTCACCGTAGAAACTATATGGAGAATTTTGGTTAGAATATCCCCAACTCAATTGTTTCATAAACCTTCATAAATAACATCCATTTCTTCCTACACGAGGTTTTTATCGTCCAAGTTCTGACGATTTTAGTTTGCACAATAATCATTAAAAGTCATAATAAATTTATTGTTATAAAAAAAGAAAGTCGTTAGGAACTAAATTTTAGTGTTAATATTTTGAAATTTATTGTCAGAAGTTCTCCTAATTGTACAAATGGTGTATAACTCCTAGAGAAATTATTCCATGATCAATAATATTTTTTTACTTGTTCATTTTTATAATTTCTGGACAAATATGTCTGATATATGTAAAAAAACTAGAAGATGAAGATGAAGAAGAAAAACCTGATGATGGAGCGAGTCTTTCTGGTGGATTATCAGTGACGAGGCCATAGAAAGGGTACATCTCATACCAAATGTTACAACTCGGAAACACAACTCTCGCTCCTTGTTTTCCATCACAACACGTTGGAAGCTCCTCTATTGCTTCTGCAAGGCAAGTTCTGCAGTTTTCCGGTGACAAATCCTGGGTACACTGAGCGAGAGTGTAAACGGTCTCAGAATGAGACAAATTCGTTTCCTTTGTCGAGAACCTCGCATCCGAAACCGCTGCTGCTTCTGCAGTTCGGTTCATTGCGTTGTGCAAGAAGTTCATGAAGCTGATTGTGGAGTTGGTGGAGACATCGCTAGTGCTGACAAGAAGATGTTCTGGAGACGTGGCCACGACGGAGAAGAAGGGCACATTGGAATACCGAAGCTTGCATTCAGCGTACCACATCACAGCCTCTACGGAGTTGTTACAATCTGGGTCTGTAGATAACTTCTCGGTTGCGTTGGCCACGCATTCTTTGCACAGGCGTAAGGGTATGTCACCCCTACACATGAACAAACCATACACCGTATTGTTTCTGCTGAGGATCGTGGTGTTGTAGAATAACTTAGCAGATGCGTTGGAAGTGAAGGAAGAGAAAAGGGTTATCAAGTTCTTCTGATATATGCTGGTAGAAGATGTTCTGTTTGCACTGCATTTTTGGTACTCAAAATAAACCCTGTCCTCGTTCTGTGCTTTAGTGGTTGGGAAGTTGAACAAGGTAATAACAAAGATAAGAAAGACGAGGTTATTGGAAGCCATGGTTCTGTTCGTGTTCAAGGGTGGGTGTTTCTGATATTCAGTGTTCAGGTTTTCTTCTGTTTTGTAATGATATAGATGAAGTTGAAACTTTGAAAATATTGTGAGGGATTGCATTCCAAAGTCAATGAACTGGGCTAGTCAAAGTCAACCACTCATCATGTCTCTGTCGTTTGTGATCATCTGAAACTATTACAAATTTTGGAACATCATGCGTTGAAAATGTCTTCATGAAAGATGGAAAATGTCAAAATGAGATATGAAAAGTAAAAATGTTCATAAAAAGAAATGTGTGGGACGATGATGTTTTGTATTTAGAACGATGGAGGATATATAATACTTCCTTAACTAATTGACTATCAAATCAATCTCTAACCAATGAAACTTATGTCTCAACCGGTTTCCCACAAACAGGAACATATCTACTTAGAACTTATAGTTTAGAAAACAGTACAAAGAGCTAATAAGAATCTTCAATTTGGTAGCAGTCTTCAAATAATATGTTACATTTAAAAAATATAACATAAAAATTAATACACTATTTAAAGAATTAGATATTAAATATTATTAAATTTAAATTAATCACTAGTGCAGCGAGGGGCTTTTACCGCGGTTCATTTTCACTATACGTCGCGGTTCTTGAACCGCGGCATATTCAGCCGCGGTAGTAAGTCAGACACTTTATGCCGCGGTTCTAACCGCAGTATATAGATTGCGGAATATGCCGCGGTTGTCTAGGGAACCGCTGCCTAAATTCATTTTTTTTTAAAAAAAAAAATAAAAAATGCACTATATGCCGCGGTTCAACCGCGGCATATAGGCTGAAGCATATGCCGCGGTTAGTCTCAAAACCGCGGCCATATGTCTCGTTTTTAAAAAAAAACGAAGCACTATATGCCGCGGTTGTGGTTAGAACCGCGGCATATTCCCCTGCAGTTTTTTAAAATTGCAGGTCTGTTTTTGTGATATCCACTACCACAAAAACATACCTGCATATAAAAACATGTACAGAAATTCAATTTCAACATAACAAACACATGTTCAAATGTATTTCAACATCAAATAAAGTACAGAGTCTAAGAAAATTCTATCTAATCAAATGCATTGTTTAAATCTAAATCTAAGAGCTATTGTATAATCTAACTATATACTTCGCAGCAGCGTTCCTAATGAATAATAGTGACTTCTCAGGAACTGGTGTAGTAGTCTTGAATCTCTGCAAAAGACAATTCATTTTAATTAGTGTATATGAATTCAACATTTGTTAAAAAATCAAAATTTGTTAAAGTTAAATATTACCGTTTCCCAGCTTCTTGTGATGTGAGAACGAACAATATGGGTCATCCAATACATTACATAGTATCCACACTCATATGACCCATTTTGTTTGTTACACTACAATATATCATCACAGTTGATAATAGTTAGTGAATAACATTTGTTATAAAACAATTATAACAAAGTATGACTTTAGCATATGTCAAACCTTGAGAGAAATCCAAGCAATCTTTCTACTCTTAACAATTGATCTCCCGTCCATCATCATACTTGCTGGAATAGAACTGTATATAAAAAAAAAGGTTTTAGCATTCAGTTATATAACAAAGAAAGTCCAAACATTGAGGTTCTTACCAATGAATTGCTTGTTTGAGTTGTGTGGGAGGAGGCCTGTGCAATGAGCAGAACCACAAAGCATAGTTGTCTTGCACAGACATAACAAGAAGTTGCCAATGGCGCCTGAAATTCATAATAACGTAACTATTAAATATTAAAATCACATATGGAACATTATTATGTTAACAAAGTTTACTTACCCGGATATATAAGGCAAAAAGTATATTTTCTTGCCCCTTCCAAAACTTCTTATCAGACTCATGTTGATATGGTCAAAATCATTTGATTCATGAATATCTTGGGGATCAATGAATCCATAATCATCAGAACGCCCCAACTTATTAGTGACCCCAGACATATACCTGAAATCAAAAATTAACTTTGATATAAGGGTACTTGATATATAAATCAATTTTATATATAAATAATTGGTCATAGACTTACATCGTCCATAGTTGAATAATTGAAATATTCAACTCTTGTGTTCCCGACGCAAGCTCACGGACATCTTGGCTATTAAGGTATATTGGGACCTCAGAGCCATGCCCAAATACATTAGCATCATACTCAACCTCCAAAGGCTTATCATCAAGGATGTTAGCAAGTAGATGCAATGAAGAAAGAGGGTCATCCTCAGATAGAGGAATCTTCTGTTGTGCCTGCGTCTGTTGTTACATGAAAAGATAAGATAAGTTTTGACATAAAAAACCTTTAAAATTGAGAAGTGTAAAGAAGAATTTCATACCGAGGGGTCAGGAACTGGTTTAACCAAAAATTTAGGCCAAGTGATAAACGACTTATATGCTTGTTCCACAGTGAAAATCTCTTCCGTGGACAGTGGAACCGAGGCATCTGGCATGATCATTTCATCCACTGAGACCTTCACCTCATCCTCTAATAGTTGCATACCATGACATACAGTCGCTGACCTAAACTCTGTTCCACGAGCTACCAGCACCAACTCAGTATCTTCTAAAATGTATAGCAGACATGGACTACCATCGTCCATGTCATCCTCTGGGATGGCTGATGCGGAACAACTTCCTTTGCCGCTTCTCCCTGTCAGAGTATATGTTAGATTATACAAGAGATAGAAATAATTGCACATTAATGTTTACTAAGTTTACCTGTGGGAGGGGGAGGCATAACATGTTCCTCTATAGGAGACTGCACCGGGCGCATGCTCTGAAACTGCTCCTGGTATAGCATCTGGAATTCAGCCCTCACCTCGGCCCTGATCTCCTGCATAAGGTCTTGTCGGACCTTTTTTGTGATCTCTTCTGTCATCCTTTGTGTATCGCTGTATGAATATGAAGGCTGACGAGAAGAGCTCCCAAAATAATCTGTAATTCCTACTCCAGGACCTGCAGCACGTACACGTCCAGGGTGCTCAGGTCGTCCAATTGCAGCAGCAAGAATATCCTGGCGACCCTCTGGAGTGAATTGGCCTTGGGAGCTCTGCTCAACCAAGGTGTCCTGTAACATTACAAAACACCATTATTCTTTAAATAGTTTAATGTAGTATGTATAATGACAATATTTATTATTTTAGGAACAGTGATAACTTACAATTCTTTCAGAAATCTCTCGTGCAGTGTCGGAAGAGTAGGTGCCCGATGGTCGCATACGGGCCAACTTCCATTTCTCATGTCTAGACGGTGGAGAAGGAGGCTGAGGAGGGCTACCACTCTGAGATGGTGGTATAGCATCTGCCTTTTGCTTGAGGATTTTCTCCTCAAGCTTCCTATACCCACCACGAGATAATAGGTGGGGGTTTTTGTTCTTAGCACTTGTTCCTTGTGCTTTGCTTCTAATTGCCTGTCACATACACATTAATTAATCAGTTCATATGATATATATTTGTTAATGAGGAATTGAATAATATGAACTACACTAACCTGCCATTCCTCTGACATCCGACTCTCTTTAAAAAGCCGCCAAGTCTCCTCATCAATGGACTTATATGAACTACATGGACTTTTATGTTTAAGGTGTCCAAAGATGTACCTTGATGTCAACTTGCTTTTAAAGTTTCTGAAATTTTCTGCAACAGTTGACAAACACTTATTTCTAAGTGTTGGGACATTTGGAATGTCAAATGTCATCTGAAAAAAAACATAATAAAGTTGTATAAGTACAAAATTATCAATATAAACAAATTTTAATTCAAATGCTATTAACTAACTTACCAATATATCTTGCCAAATAATGTTCCGATCACCCTCGGACACATGATCAAAAGATGGAATGAGAATGCTAATCCTATCACGTGCCACTACTCCAAGGTATGATCGGAAGTCATCTGCATGGGGGCCAGTTGCCACACCCGTGGTGACATTCACATTCACCGGAGTTCTTTCACCACTATTTTTCCTCATTAATAGTTGTTTCATCCTAGTGGGTCCTCTAGTGGATCTGGTTGGGGGAGCCTCATCCCCTGAAGAATGTGGATGATCAGCCATATATCTGTCAAAATAAATAACAACATTAAATTTTCTTTCAAGACTTATGTAATATCATATAAATTAACAAAACATGTAATAGTACAGAAATTGAAAATTCATACATAAAGATATGGATTCATCATATGTATATTCCCTCATCATGATCTGACCGAATTGCATGTACATCATCGTCAACTACAGATTGGTCATCCAAATTTGTTGTAGTTTGAAATGAATGGTTGTCAGCAATATCAATATTAATCAGATTGTCTTCGTTAACTTCAATTTGTTTTTTGCCTTGAAGAGCAACATACCAATGGTCAGACGCATGATCTTTGACATAAAAAACTTGAGATGCTTGATGTACCATGATAAACGGTTCGTCTCGATAACCCACCTTGCGAAAATCAACCAGTGTCATACCCGAGTCATCTATTTTCACACCACTCTTATTGTCAAACCACTTACACTTGAACAATGGAACAGAAAACTTGGTGTAATCAACCTCCCATATCTCTTCTATTATACCATAATATCTCATTGATCCAAGTACAGGAGATTGATCTTTTGATGTGGAAAATTGAAGTGACTCAGCTTCTAAACTGACTCCACTATTTTGTACTGTGCTTTTATCATCTAAAGTCTTCGTATAGAATGTGCAATTATTGACTTCATAACCTGTACAACACACGACATCAAACTTCAAACCATTTGCAAGCCACAATAAAGTTTCAGAAGAATGTGGTTCTTTGTCAATTTCAGATTTGAACCAAGACATAAATGTTTTGTTATGCTCCATCAATTGCCATTTCTCTGATTGTCTTGGATTTTTATTCTTAACAATGGCTTTGTGTGCCTCCAAAAAAGGGATCACCTCATCTGTGTTGTTCAATATATAAAGATGCGCTTGCAACAATTCTTCGCGATCTTTTGTCACCACATTGACACCTCGGATGCTTTTACTTGTAGAAAATTTATTCAACCATGCTGTGCGAGGAACTCCTATTGGATTAGTTGATGTCATGTAATCTGAACAAAACTCGATACTTTCTTCAGCAATATACCTTTCAATCATCGAACCTTCAGGACGATATGGATTTTTAACGTACCCTTTCAAAATCTTCATATAACGCTCAATAGGATACATCCATCTTAAGTATACCGGTCCGCACAGCTTGATTTCTCTAACCAAATGAACAAGTAAATGTACCATGATGTCAAAAAAAGATGGAGGGAAAAACATCTCTAGTTGACACAAGATGATAACAATCTCGCCTTGAAGTTCATCTAACTTTGTAGGATCGATGGCTTTACTACATATTGACGAGAAAAATGAACACAACCTGTTTATGGTGTGCCTAACATTTTTGGGCAAAATTCCACGAATAGCCACCGGTAACAACTGTTGCATTAAGACGTGACAATCGTGAGACTTCATGCCAACAAGCTTTAAGTCCTGCATTGACACTAAACTCTTCATATTTGAAGAGTATCCTTGTGGTACTTTGATACTCTTTAAACATACACAAAAACTTATCTTCTCTTGTCTAGACATTGTGTAACATGCAGGGGGCAAATAAGTACGTTTACCAATCTCCTTGGGTGCCAACTCTTCTCGGATATTCATGTCAACCAAATCCAAACGAGCATTCACTCCATCTTTTGTCTTTCCCTGAATGTTGAGTAATGTACCAATCAAGCTATCACACACATTCTTTTCTACATGCATCACATCTATGCAATGTCGAACATCTTACTTTGACCAATATGGAAGATCAAAGAATATTGATTTCTTCTTCCAAGGGGTCGTTACAGATGACTTCTTCGATGTTTTCCCAAATACATGATGTATTTTATTAACTTTTTGAAGAACTTCAAGGCCAGTAAGTGGATTTGGTGCTTCGTCCCTCTCTTGATCTCCATTGAATGCTTTTTTTAACCTTCGATATGGATGATTACGTTTTAGAAATCTCCGATGACGCAGATACACCGTCTTTCTTCCATGTTTCAATTGATGAGCTGCAGTGTTTTCTTCACATATAGGACACGCTTTATGACCCTTGACACTGTATCCTGACAAATTACCATAAGCAGGAAAGTCATTAATGGTGCAAAATAACATTGCACGCATCATAAAAGTCTCTGAAGCGAATGCATCAAATATTTCAACCCCATCAACCCACAAAACCTTCAAGTCTTCAACTAGTGGGCTTAGATAAACATCTATGTCATTTCCAGGCTGCTTTGGACCAGATATCATCATAGACAACATCATGTACTTCCTCTTCATGCACAATGCAGGAGATAAGTTGTAAATTATCAATATAACTGGCCAACAACTGTGATTGGTACTCAGATTACCAAATGGGTTCATTCCATCAGTGGCTAAACCAAGCCTAAGATTTCTACACTCTTTACCAAATTCGGGGAATTGTCGATCAATATTTTTCCATTGCTTTGAATCAGCTGGATGACGAAGCAGCCCGTCAATTTTTCTCTCATCTGCATGCCATCTAAGATTTTTAGCATCTTTGGGATTCGCAAACAAACGCTTAAGTCTGGGCACTATTGGAAGGTACCAAACTACTTTCAAAGCAGATCCATTTTTTTCTATCTGACCATTATCTTCACTACTGTTTTTTGACTTGTATCGTGATAAGCCACATTTTGGACACTTTGTCAAAAATTCAAACTCTTTCCTATACAAAATGCAGTCATTGGGACAAGCATGTATCCTTTTATACTCCATACCCATTGGACAAAGAATTTTCTTCGCATCATAATTACGAGTGGGCAGTGTATTTCCATCTGGCAACATTTCATTCAACAACGTCAACAGTTCTGTAAAACTCTTATCAGTCCATCCATTGCTCGCCTTCAAATTCACGAGCCTTAACACCGCTGATAAATGTGTGAACTTAGTTGAACCGACATACAAAGGTGTTTCTGCATCAGTCGACATCGTCTCATACACATGAGCTTTGGCAAAATTTTCTGCTCCAACATCGCGGATCATGTCCTCCAATTTGTCTTCATCCGGTCGATCTTCTTCCATGGTGGAATCAGTAACATTTACACTTTGAGAGTCAGTGGGAAAATCCATTTCTTCGCCGTGCCAGATCCATGTTGTATAGCATCTTAGAAAACCATCACATATAAGATGTTCTCTAATTTGAGTTGCGTTCAACTTTCTCCCATTCAAACAGTTCACACAAGGACATCTAAACTTCACTTCATAATCAATTCTCCCCTCATTACGTTGCGCAAATTGTATAAATTCCTCTACACCTCTCTCGTACTCAGCACTAATACGTGGTAAATTAATCCAATTTCGATCCATATTCCTAAATATTACATAAAAAGATAAACTACTAAAAATCAAACTTCCAATTTCATACATATCATTGAAATTTAGTGAAAAATATTTTAAGGTTTATAAATAATACAAGAACTACAACACACGTTACCAAAACTATAGCAAAAACCATACCATACATTACCAAAACTATACCAATTTCATGCATTACCAAAATTAAAGCAAAAACTATATCATACATTACCAAAACTATAGAAACTTCATACATTACCAAAACTATATCATTATGCAAAACCTAATGAAGAAATCATCTTAAAAATGCAAAAGGGCATAAATACCTGGAAGAGGAACGGCGAAAACGCTTGGTGCAAAAAAACCAAAATCGCAGCGGAGAGGGAATGACGCGTTCCAAACGATTTTGATCGGCTAAAACTGTTTTTTATCGTCACAAATGAGAAAAGGACCGAACAATTTCAAGTTTAAACGGTGAAAAATAGCGTATCGGAGATGATGGGAGTCGCAGGGAGAAGAAAAAACGCGAAACAGAGGCTTGCGGGAAGAAGACGATCACTGTTCAAAGTTTTAATTTTTAACTCTGAACGGAGGAATCTACCGCGGTTCACTACTTAACCGCGGTATAATATAGGTATATGCCGCGGTTGGGGGTGAAACCGCGGCATATACTGATTAAATAAATAATTCTAAATGGCATTTTTGAAATTATTTTCAAACTATATGCCGCGGTTCAGCGGGCAACCGCGGCATATACCTCGAAATATTTCAAATTCATATTAAATTAATTTCAGATAGGAGAATATGCCGCGGTTGATCGTAGAACCGCGGCATATACCCCTATAACGTGCTCAACAAAACTGTCTTCCCAACTGCCTTTTGGGGAATTTCACTAGATGAGAAGGGTATATGTCGCGGTTCTCTGGACAACCGCGGCATATACCACCTGTAACTTCTGAAATTCTATGACTGGCAGAGAAGTTGAGAAGTTACAGGGGGCATATGCCGCGGTTCTCTGTACAACCGCGGCATATACCCCTGTAACGTTTTAAATTCTCTGACCCAGTTAGCACCTGCAATAAATTGGCAGGGGTATATGCCGCGGTTGTCCAGAGAACCGCGGCATATACTCTGTTATTTAATTTTTTATTCATACGTGGCGTCAAAGGTAATGGTTGACTGGAGTATATGCCGCGGTTGTTCAGAGAACCGCGGCATATATGTTCGTTTTATTTACAAAACTGCCACCGCGCACCATTATGCTGCGGTTTCTGTTGAACCGTGGCATAATGTGCGCTGTAAAAGCCCAATTTTTTACTAGTGAATATACGCACCAATACTTAATTAATACTTAAATAATTATAAAAATACGAACAGTATCTTTGTTTTCAATTATATATATGTCAACACCCAATTTCGTCCGAATAAATATAATTCATCAAAAAAAAATACAAAAAAAAAAACAAAATGAAAAATACTATTTATTTTACTTTTTGCACCCCTAAATTTTCTTTTAAAAAAACTTAATCAATTGGCCCAAAATAATCTCACTTTTTTACTTCCTCACCACCAATCTTTTCTTATCACACCCCATTCTCCACATCACCATCCACCTCATCCTCCACATCATCTACCTTTTTCATTTACTTTTTCCACATCATTTCCATATTAATTTTATATATCAACTTTTCTAATTATTCCACTTACATTTTTTAATTATATCTTCTCCATCAACATTTTTTATTATCCATTCTTCTTCACCTAATTTCTCCACCAACTTTTTATATTATTTCTTCCACTTAATTTCCACACCTAATTTCTCCACCAACTTTTTATATTATTTCTTTCACTTATTTTCCACATTAACTTTTACTATTCACTATATTTTATTTTACCTAATTTCTCCACCAACTTTTTATATTATTTCTTCCACTTAATTTCCACACCTAATTTCTCCACCAACTTTTTATATTATTTCTTTCACTTATTTTCCACATTAACTTTTACTATTCACTATATTTTATTTTACCTAATTTCTCCACCAACTTTTTTATATTATTTCTTTCACTTATTTTCCACATTAACTTTTACTATTTACTATATTTTATTTCACCTACTTTCTCCACCAACTTTTTATATTATTTCTTTCACTTATTTTCCACATTAACTTTTTCTATTCATCTTTTTTTAATTATATTTTATTTCATCTAAATTTTCCACCAACTTATTATATTATTTTTATTCATCAACTTTCTTCATCCTTAACTCTATAAATACCTACATTCCTTTCATTTCACACACACATTTTTTTTACACAAGATCCATCTTTTTTTTTTTCTCTCACACCAAACCTTTTCATTTCCACCCCAAAACAAAAAAACAAGAGAAAATTCTTTTCCTACACCCTTTTATTCATATTTTGAACCCCATTAGGTTTTGGCCCATTCGGTTTTAAACCTTTTCTCTCCTAGGCGCACACCCCACTTTGCATCTTTACACCCCTGCAAACAACAAGAAAAGGGCCTCCGACCTGACCAGCACCTGCTATGCGACACCCGTAAACCTCACAGTTGCACTCCTACCGTCCGTTGGGCCTGAGAACCGGAGTCTTCCGACACACCTGGTTTTTTTTCTATACACCCCTATCCTTATTTAATTGGTTTTTATGCTCTTAGTATTTGTTTGGTTCCGTATTGGTTGCTTCATTTGTTTTATTTTTATTTTCTTCACTCTTTTAGTATTTGTCTCACAATTATAATATATTTCTCGTGTTTTGTATTTTATTTTTATTAATTGGATTTGTTTATTTTAAACTTAAATTTTATTTGTTAATAGAAAATGACACAACCATAAAAAAAACAACAACCTAAAAAAAATGAAAAAGATACAAAAGAAATAAATATATAAAATTGCAGCATTATAAAATGGTTTTAGAATTTTTTTTAGTAACGTTATTCCTTTAAGCAATTGTTTTTTTTCCTAAAATATATAAGATTAAAATTAAGAAATGGTTTTAGTGTGTTTTTTTTTTACGTTTAGCAAATATGTTTTATTTTTATTTTCTATTTATTTTGACTTTCTTAAAAACACTTGTGTAAACAATTTTACTATTTTTGTTTCAAATAGCTAAATATCATTTTGTGTTATGTAAATAACTAAGTAATTATTAGACTTTATTTTAAATATGCATGAAAAATTTATTTTAATATTGTAAAAAATCTAAAAAAAAAAAAGAAAACAATACACATTATTTTTACATAATATCCATCTATTCTTTCTCAAAATCTCTTCATTTCATCCCAAAACTCTACTCAATTTTTCTCTCACACTTTACCGTTTCCTATTCCCTTCAAACATAGTAAATTTCATACCATATTTTTACTATAAATTCATCTTCTCCACCATTAATCTATCTCTGCTCACAACTTATTACGAGGAAGGTTTTATTTCATCACACAAATCTTCAACAAGGTACACATTTTCTCTTCATTCTATTTATATATGCATTTTGATCATTTTTTTAGTCTATGAATTTATCCTGTTTTCTACCACAATTTTTTTTTTGTGTCTTTTCATATTTTTATGTCATAGATATCTCAACTCACCTCTCTTTCTTAATAAAAAGAAAATAAAAAAAATGTAAAACTGTAAAAAACATGTAATGTAATAAAAGCGGTATGAGTACTCGTGCGATCGTACGCATCAGCCTAGTACTCGTTACCCAAAATATAAAATAAACAAAAAAAGCCGTATGAGTGCTCGTGCGATCGTACGCATCAGCCTAGTACTCATTACGCAAAACAATAAAAAACTATAAAAAAGCCGTGTGAGTGCTCGTGCGATCGTACGCATCAGCCTAGTACTCATTACGCAAAACAATAAAAAACAAAGAAAAAGCCGTGTGAGTGCTCGTGCGATCGTACGCATCAGCCTAGTGCTCATTACGCAAAAAATCTAAATATTACATCAAAAAATACCAAAAAAAAATATAAAATCTTCAAAAAAACCAAAAACATCAACACTTTCAAGCCAACAAACAATCTTTCTAGCCAGAACTACGTGATCCTTGATTCTCCATCAAAAGTGGAGATACGTAGGAGCAAGGCCAGTCCTTGTCAGGTTCACTTTCCCAAAAAATCCAAAGTCATTTTCTTAAACAAATTTCTAAAGTATTTCTCAAACAATATTTTCAAACAGTTTCTAAAAGAACTACGTAACCCTGATTTCTCATTGTGAATGAGAATACGTAGGAACAAGGTCAATCCTTGTCGGGCCCAAAAAAACTAAAAAATATTGTTTGTTTCTTTAGAGTCTTATTTTAGGGGAAAGTTAAACATTTTGAAAACCACATCCATATTCGCGCATTTAGTTAAAGGTACTGCCCTAGGGCAGGCGTTGTAGGGTGCTAATACCTTCCCTACACGTAACCGACTCCCGAACCGAGAATCTGGTTCAAATTGACCATGCCTTATCATTTTATGGTTTTTCCGTAGTTTTCCAGAATAAACTATGGTGGCGACTCCAAAATCTCTTTTCACAAACCCGTTTCTTTTCGGATCGTCGTCCCGTCGCGATTCCGGTTGCGACAATATATATATATATATATATATATATATATATATATATAATTTGTTTAGATATAAACAGGTCAAATCAATAAAACAAAGTTACCTGTAAAAAATAAATTTTAAATAAAATACAGTGTTTTTCAATCGTAGAAGTAAGTCAATATAAATGGACACATTATTCATAGAGCTGTACATACATACATATATATATATATATATATATATATATATATATATATATATATATATTTGTGTGTGTGTGAAGACTAATGTGGTTGTCAAAGGTGTAAAAATCAACATTTAAGTTTAAATAATTAAGAAAAAAAAACAAAGTAGCATAAACATATGAATTAGTATTATTCTTTTGATTGAAATGATAGCTATGTTAAAGTATACGTGACATAATAATATGACACAAAAGTGCATCATCATCTATAAGTTTACATAATATTAGTATGAAAGAATATATTTGGACAATGGGAAGAACTTGACAATTAATGAAAGATTTTAATAGTAAAAAATTATGACAATGGAATATCAACATAGAGAAAGTATTACAATAAATTTTGTAATTAAAATTGTAAAACAGTTTTTTATGTCAATTTATCAATATTATCATTTATGCCTCATTTATAATCTATCCATAAAAAATATTTAAAGATAACATCACATATGTACTTTCTCCACAGAGTTAGGGTGATTTTCCTGCTTTTATAATTTTAAAAATAGAATTTTAGTCTTTAAAATTGAATACAAAATTAAAATACGTTTTTATTTTAAACTTGGTAGTCAAACTTAGAAAATAAAAGAATATATAATCTTAATGATATAATTTTTTATATATTAAATATTGATATTTAAACTTGAATGTGTTAAATAATATAAATAATTAAAACGTTATTTAGTATGTAAAAAAATTATTCAATATTCATTTTAAAATTTGAGAACCAATATATATATATGTTAATTTAATTTTATATCTTAAAAAATATAAACGTATTTATTCCTTAAAAATTATTAAGAATTAGTTGTCCAATTATATATGTAGGGATTCAGTCTTCATTTTCAAGATTAATAATTGATTCTTGGTCTGAAATCGTAGATATTTATAATGTATTGAAGTTTTAAAATTGAGCAACTAAAATAAAAACTGTGAACCTAGCCATTTCTTTTTGAGAAGTGACGCATTTTGGATTGTAGTTCAAGTCATTTACCAAACAGAATTTAAACTTTTATTGGAGGATTCAGGAATCTTCTGGAAAAATTGAAGCTTAGTCATATATATTAAACATCATTCAATGAAAGAAATAAGAAGGGTTTTGAAGTGGAGTAGGATGTCAACTGGGCGGCTGATTATCTCATCTTTATTTTTTAAATAAAAATTAACTTTATTATTTGTATAATATTTCTGGAAACAATCAATTTGGTTTCACAACATTGTTTCATTTATAAATAAAATAAGATTAAATTAAATTAAATATATATAAAATTAAATTAAAAACAGATAATGATACTGATATACGCTATATTAACTGTTATAGACTAAACACTAAAAAAAATTAAAAACACATTTAAAAGAACTATAAATTGACATGTAATATGATTTTAACATTATTGGTATAATATTAATAAAAGTAATTTAATTAAATTAATTTTTCAAAAATTAAAACTTACTTAAAAAAAACAAAAAAGACTTACTCAAAAAGTTTCAACCAAAATTATAATTAAATGACTAATAAGCAAAATATTTTGAAATATGTAGTAAAATTATCATTTTAGAAATTTGAGGATATGCAAAAAAATTGGGGGATTCAGGGAGTATAAGCCATAAATATAATGTCTTTTGAGTTCAATATGAATGACTTATTACATATTTAAGGATTCTCCACCGCGCCGTGTTTTCTTCCTGTATTCCAAGTTAAAAGATTTACATAGTGAAATGACTTAGTTATTTTTATTAAGAAAAATATATCAAATGTTGAATTTCAAATTTGTATTATGAATTCAGAATATAAATTTGTAATTATTGATTGTATGATTTGGAATGTAAATTTATATTACAAATGGTATAATCTCAAATGTATTGTCTTTTGAATTGTTTCTCAAATTATAAAATTCAAAATATAAGTATATTATTAATTGTACAATTTAAAATGTATTATGAATTATATAATCTAAAATGTAATTTATATTTTAAATTATTTTTAAAATTTGTATTACGAATTATATAATTTAAAATATCTACAAATTATATCATTTGAAACTATAATCAAAACAACAAAAAATCATACATTATATTTTTCTACTATTAATTTCAAGATGAGTAAAAGCAAAATCTTAAAAAATATGAGAGTGCAAGAAGAAAACATGGATGCAGAAACAAAACGAGGGCTAACGAAGAAATTCCCCATGCCTAAATAATTCTGAAGAAAATATTTAGTAGTTTACCTAGTTTTTTATTTACCCAACTCGGTAATTATTAAGATGTTATAACCTTCCAAAAGAACAAAACCACTACTTAATCTAATTCAATGAATACGAGATGATTTAATAGGTGAATCACAAAACACTCTTTTACATTTTTTTTCTGGTTAGCTTAGGTTGTTTTGAACACACTTAGTTAAATTCTTTCCATGTTCTTAATATCCAGACTCTAAAGTGTATGGGTGAGTATATGTGAAAAACACTTCGATGTTCAAGTCAGTAATTTAATCGATCGGGATTATAGTAAAATTTTAAATTTGCAATGAAACTTAAAATTTATGGGCAAATTGGAGAGTGTAGCGTTTATTATTGGTTTCAAAATTATGGGTATCGTGAAAAACAACGATGCTTGAAGCAAAACACCACCACCACATCTTATTCTCCACTAGCCCTCTTGCCACCTTTTATGAATGGTAAGATATGTTGTATTTTTTTATTATTTTTTTTATTTAATATTTTTATTATTATTATTTTAACATTTCTAATTTTAGATCTTTCATGGATAGCATTGTCGGTTCCAGATCAGGTGACGTTGGATCTTTTTCCAATCCCTCCCATCCTGATAAAAGAGAGATTTCTCCTCCCCTACCGTTCTAGGTGAAAGCTCCTTTCGTTGAGTGTTTCTTACGATTGTCTTCCGTCGAAGAATAGTCTTCTCGAGGATACTACAATTGTCTTTATTTATTTCTATTACTATAAACTGTAATCTTTAACGACCACTTGTGATTGACTTTTGAACATCTTTATTATTATTATTATTATTATTATTATTATTATTATTATATATTTATTTATAGACTTAAATCTAACGTAAATTAGCTAACCATCATTCTTTTTACATGGTTTAAAGTTGATTTCTTGATTCACGGTAAAGTAACTTTGCGTCCTTACTGTCAAATCTGTCGGATTGTTTTTATCTAGGAGCATTAATTGATTCACTTAATTAGTATGTACACTTATAATATTAAGACCTATTCTAATATAATTTAGTATATTGTCCAGCAGTACCTTACGTTTATAACTCCTAATCCTATCATGTATCCACACCATAAAAATTATAAATTCAATACTGATAACATAAAACAATGACAAGTAGTATTTGTTCATCATGTGAATTATGAAATCATGATCAGCCCTATACTAGACATAATGTATGTAAATTCCACATAGATTAATAACCAAAGATAATATCATTTCACTCCCCAAAGCCCTTGCCAAGCTAGATATATTAAAGGTTTCACAGTTGGGTAATAGTTCGTAGGATAAATGCACAACTCTTAGGTTGTCATAAGGACGAACCGCTCCGATCGCCGGTGCAAGGGGCACTGACAGGGAGCGGCTCCTGGTAGGCTTCCAGTGGAAGGGGCATATGGACGAATCCGGTGCAAGGGGCACTGACAAGGAGCGGCTCCTGGTAGGCTTCTAGTGGAAGGGGCACATGGACGAATCGAACATACACCAGAATGAGAATGATCTAGAGACTGTATAGGTATGAGACTATATAGTTAAAGGATAACTTAAAGGGATTTATTTGGCTACTCATATCACCAAAATGCATTTGCTTTTCGGTAGCCTAACCCATAAGAACTCCATGGTTAAGCGTGCTTAGCCTGGAGTAATTTAGTGTGCGAGTGAGGACAAAACACATTGGAAAGCCTCGTGGTGATGTGTGGGGGCAGTTAATATCCCCTGTAAGTTACCGGGACGTTACATCTCTTATTTTCAACTGTCTCAATTAGGTTCAAATATTTGTAAAATTAAGTCAATTTTGCCTTGACCGTTAAATTGTCACAAATGACATTAGTTGATGTTTACGTGTTGTAATTAATACACTGATGTCAAAATATTTTATTACGTGGATTTTTTTTTATTTAAGAAATTATGACATGGCGATCGTTCTCTTTTTCTCCTTTGTTTTGGTCTTCTATCTTGCGCAAAGATTCTTCTCCTTCCTTTTGCTTTTTCTCTTGTGGGCGTTCCTTACCTTAAGAAAAATCACGATGCTGAGGGCATTGCACCTTGCTTCTTGAGTTCTCTCCCTCGGTGTCCACACCATTAGGAACAAGATCTTTGCCTCCAATCATGGCAGACGAAATGCCAAACAGGAAAACAAAAGACAAAGACAAGGCAAAGACCCAAACAGAATTCGAGAGAAGACAAAGAGCAAAACCAAAACTATGTTCGGGACACAAACATGGATAGTTCCGAAAAAACAACCGAGAATTAGGGGTACTTTATTTTTTTTTTTCTGAATCTCGATTTTGATTCCTCAATCAAAACGAGACAGATAACTCAGCTCTACAACGCGTGAAGTTTCAGTTTTCAAATGATTAGGAATTTCAAAGACTACTTTAAACTTTCTGAGCAACTTGATTATTTTTGTATATAGACCAGAAAAATTGTGCATACAGACCAGAATGAGAAAAGGTCAGCTTTAATTGCAGAAGCTAATTTACACTTTTAACTCTTTGAGAAGGATGAAAATGGAATTGCAATCTACCATGGCAGTCTTGGTTTTGACCATCTCTTTACTCTTTTGCTAATACCACCTTGACCATGGCGATTCAACTTTGCAACACAGCAATGGTGGCATCTTCACGGCAGCATTCCAAAGTTAGGATTTTGCAAAAGGGATGAGGCAGTGGCGATTTGAGATTCGAAAGATTTTCTAAATTGGGTCTCTATAATTTTTCTAAGTGCATGCCATTTTCCTCCCTTTTTTTTTTCTGATTGCATAATTTTTTTTTAATTTATTAAATTCCATATCATCATTGACAACATATTTTTTCAATAAAATATCCATGTTAATATATCCACCTCAACACATTTTAACGTCGTTTGTGACAATTTAACGATCAGGACAAAATTGACTCAATTTTACAAATATTTGAACCCAATTGAGATATTTTACAAATATATAAACTCAATTGAGACAGTTGAAAATAAAAAAACCCACTTAAAATTCTCATACAAATAAGAGGACCATCCAAGAATTTAAACCAAAATAATAATACTAAATGAACAAAACTGAATCTATTACTAATGTTAAAAGATACACTTGTAAATGAACATTCACCACCCAACATTTCTGATCCAAATGTGTGGGTCAAGCTTACCAATTTATCGAAACAATTCATAAATAGAAACTAAGTCATGACTCATGCCTTTAAAACAATGAAAGTAAATTTTTTTAATTACGGACCTTTGATTCTGAATCCCAACTATCAAAATACAAAACCCATTTCTTAAAAAACATGTGTAAAAGTTTCAAATCAATTTAATAATTAATTAAAAAAATATAGTTGTTCTGTCAAACCAGGTGACTTCTAACACCTTCAAAACATCGAAAGTAAAATGCTTTAACTATAAACTTCAGATTTCAAACCTCAATAGACAAATATGAAAACCCATGTCTTAAGAAATGTATAAAATTTCCAAATAAATTCAATAGTTAGTTAATAAGATATAATCATTTTACTAGAATAATTCATGAATAAAAACCAGATAATATCTAAAGCCTTCAAAAGGAAAAAATAAAGCAAATTACTTCCCTTTCGAAATTCCAGTAATTAAAATGAAAACACATGTATCAGCAAAAAATGTGTTAATTTTTTAAATTAATTAACGATTAATTAAGAAAATATAGTCATTTTACCGAAACTATTAAAATAAAAACTATAAACAACACAACTAACTTTCCTAGAACATAGCTATAAACAAGACACTACCTGAATTTTAATCCAACTTTAACAATTGATTCAACAATTTACACTTCATTCAGTCCCACTTTAATCATTCTACATTCAAACACTACACTTTTAATTATTCAACTTTCCACTTAAATAATTTTAATAGCATACAAAAGTAAATAATTCAGTATTAATAGAATTTTCCCAATTAGTTTATTATACTGAATTCGAAAGTATTATTATATATATATATATATATATATATATATATATATATATATATATATATATATATATATATATATATATATATATATATATATATATAGGTCTTACGGCAACTGCTTAATTGTTTTGGTTCATAATTAAACATCAGTGTCAGAAATGATGATGGAGAAACATTTAGAGGGAGAACAAAACCAAATAATTGCATCATAGATTTTCCTTTTGATCAATTATTTTGATTAGTTCAATCTACTTAGCTTTGTTTTGGTACCTTTATTAGATACATGATTTCCAAAAAAGATATAAACAGAGTAGTTATGGTTTGAATCCATACCTTAAGCAGAACAAGAACTAAAGAGTAAAACATAAACATGGCCACTGCAAATCCAACAAAAGGAAGCGCCTGGAATGAAAATTGAAAAGAATGAATATGAATAATGTTAGATGTTAAGTTGTGTGTTTCTGTTAATTGGGCTTAGCCCATTCTGTATTTAGGGTTTAACCCTTATCTTACATTATAAATAAACTATCCTATGTGTATGCTAAACACATTAGGGAGATTTCTCCTAATCTTCTTCCATATATTCAATATGGTATCTAGAGCATAGGAATAGTTCCAGTCAACTCCACGGTTTCCGACACTCATCACTGCTGCAGTCGCCGCCGCCGCCACCGTCGCCAGAGTTCCAGAATCGACCGGCGACCACACCATCAGAATCGTCTCGACCGGGCGACCACCGTGGTACGAAGATCGCGGCGAACGGACCACCCACACGCCTCCACGTGCTGCCGCAAGAGTCACCGCTGCCGGCGCTTCGCCGGAGATTTCCGCCGCCGATCAGCACCGCCGTGATCGCCTCTTCGCCCTCTTTCTGGATCTGTGGTCGTTGCATCAATCGGAGCACTTTGAATTTTTAGGGTTTCTCCTTCTCCATGGCTGCCCAACTTGATGATCGGAGTCGGTCTCGCCAACCAGGTAAAGGACGTCCAAAATGTGACCACTGTGGCAAGCTAGGCCACAAAATTGATAGATGTTATGCACTTCATGGACGTCCTCCTCGACCTATAGCAATGGCTAATTTTGATCCACCTCCCCGATCACCGTCTGCAGACCATCCTACTTCATCAAATACCATAAATAACCCTTTATTCTTTCAGGAATTTCTCAGATGGTATGATAACCGTCAGCACTCTAGTTCCACTACATCTGCTTCTGTTATACGCACAGGTCCTCCTTTTGTCGGTCTGACTCACTCTCTCGGATCTTGGGTCTTTGACTCAGGTGCCATCGATCATATCACTGGTAACAAGTCCTTGTTTTCTTCCTTGTCATGTCCGGTTAATTTACCCTTGGTAACGATGGCTGATGGGTCTAGAGTCTCATCTCATGGTATTGGTACTGTTCATATTTTTCCGTCCATATCCATTGATAATGTACTTTATGTCCCTAGGTCTCCTTTTAACTTATTGTCCGTAAGTCGTCTAACTCGTTCCCTTAATTGTGTTATTTCATTTACCAAAGATTTTGTTTGGTTGCAGGATCGGAGTTCGAAACACATGATTGGCACAGGATGTAAGTCTCATGGCCTATATCATCTCAGCCCTTCTCCACATGCTGGCGTAATCATGGAGTCACCATCCCTTCTTCATGCTCAGTTAGGTCATCCCAGTATTGCCAAACTGCAGCAACTTGTTCCAAGTCTGTCCAAATTATCAAGTTTGTCATGTGAGTCTTGTCAGTTAGGTAAACATACTCGTAGTTCCTTTCCTCGTAGTGTTTCCCAACGAGCGTCATCCCCCTTTTCATTGGTTCATTCTGATATTTGGGGACCTAGTCGTGTTAAGTCAACTTTAGGATTTCAGTATTTTGTTACCTTTATCGATGACTATTCCAGATGTACTTGGTTGTTTCTCATAAAGAATCGTTCTGAGTTGTTTTCTACTTTTCAAACTTTTTTCAATGAAATAAAAACTCAGTTTGGGGTTTCTATTCGCACTTTACGTAGTGATAATGGTCGTGAATACCTTTCTCAACAGTTTAAACATTTTATGGCTTCTCATGGCATTCTTCACCAAACCTCATGTGCTTATACCCCTCAACAAAATGGGGTGGCTGAGTGCAAGAATAGACACCTTATTGAAACAACTCGTACCCTTCTCATTCATGGTCAAGTACCCTCATGTTTTTGGGGTGTTGTTCTCACGGCATGTTATCTTATCAACCGCATGCCATCTTCTGTCCTAGCGAACAAAATCCCTCATTCTATATTATTTCCTCAAGACCCTATACATCCATTACCTCTTAGAGTTTTTGGGTCTACATGTTTTGTTCATGATTTTAGTCCTGGTCTTGATAAGTTATCTCCTAGGTCTCACAAATGTGTCTTCTTAGGATTTCCATGGTCACAAAAGGGCTATAAGTGTTTTTCCCCTTCCCTCAATCGTCATTTTATCTTTGCAAATGTCACTTTTGATGAATCTTCTTTTTACTTTACACATTTATCTTCTAGTTCTGTACCTCTCCCTGTTACTATTGATATTCCTCTTATCTGTGATCCTCTTGGTGATGCTCCACCCATTTTGTCTCCTCCTTCTTTAGACTCTCATTCACCACAGGATCGTCCTTCACCATCACCCCTTCGGGTTTATAGTCGCCGTAATTGTCTCCCTCATGACTCACTTCCAGTGTCGCCTCCTGTGTCTCCTCCGGCTCCAGCAAATGCGTCTGACTTGCCTATTGCCCTCCGTAAAGGTATACGCTCTACCCATAACCCTTCCCTCCATTATACTGTTCTTAGTTACCACAGATTATCTCCATCTTTTTACACTTGTCTCTCATCCATTTCTTCTGTGTCAATTCCTAAATCTGTGGGTGATGCCTTAACTCATCCTGGCTGGCGTCAAGCTATGCTGGATGAATTAAGTGCTTTACAGAAAAGTGGAACTTGGGAGCTTGTCCAATTACCATCTGGAAAGTCTGTTGTTGGTTGCAGGTGGGTGTATGCTATCAAGGTTGGCCCTGATGGCACAATTGATCGTCTGAAAGCTCGACTGATTGCCAAAGGCTACACACAGATTTTTGGTTTAGATTATGGTGATACTTTTTCTCCAGTGGCAAAAATGACCTCTGTTCGCCTATTCATTGCCATGGCCGCTCTTCGACAATGGCCTCTTTACCAACTTGATGTCAAAAATGCCTTCCTAAATGGTGATTTGCATGAAGAAATTTATATGGAGCAACTGCCTGGCTTTGTTGCTCAGGGGAGTCATCTGGATTGGTATGTCGTCTTCGCAAATCCTTATATGGCCTAAAACAATCTCCTCGAGCCTGGTTTGGTAAATTATGTTGTGTTGTTCAACAATTTGGTATGTCTCGCAGTGAAGCGGATCATTCAGTGTTCTATCGCCACTCAAGTGCTGGATGTATTTACTTAATAGTGTATGTTGATGATATTGTTCTCACAGGAAGTGACTATCTTGGCATCTCTCAAATGAAACAACACCTTTGTCATAATTTTCAAACCAAAGATCTTGGCAAACTCCGGTACTTTTTGGGTATTGAAGTAGCACAATCCAATGATGGTATTGTCATATCTCAGAGGAAGTATGCGTTAGACATCTTGGAGGAAACAGGGTTAATGAACTGTAAATCTGTTGAGACACCTATGGACCCTAACATCAAACTCTTACCAAATCAGGGGGAGCCTTTCTCAGATCCTGAACGGTACAAAAGATTAGTTGGTAAATTAAACTATCTTACTGTTACGCGTCCTGACATTTCCTTCGCAGTTAGTGTGGTGAGTCAATTTCTAAACTCCCCATGTGAAGACCATTGGGATGCAGTTGTTCGCATACTGAAGTATATTAAAGGATCACCTGGAAAAAGTTTGCTATATGGCCCTAACAACGATACAAAAATCGTTTGCTATTCAGATGTTGATTGGCCTGGTTCTCCTTCTGATAAGAGGTCTACTTCTGGATATTGTGTCTCTATTGGTGGCAACCTGATTTCTTGGAAAAGTAAGAAGCAAAGTGTTGTGGCAAGGTCTAGCGCAGAAGCAGAATATAGAGTTATGGCATCTGCTACTTGCGAGCTTGTGTGGCTTAAACAATTACTTAATGAATTGAAATTTGGAGATGCCACTCACATGACACTTATATGTGATAATCAAGCTGCTCTTCATATTAGCTCTAACCCTGTCTTCCATGAGAGAACCAAGCACATTGAAGTTGATTGTCATTTTATTAGAGAAAAAATCATATCCGGAGATATCAAGATTGAGTTCGTTAACTCAAGCAACCAGTTGGCAGACATATTCACCAAGTCCTTACGAGGACCTAGAATTGACTATCTTTGTAACAAGCTTGGAACATATGATTTATATGCTCCAGCTTGAGGGGGAGTGTTAGATGTTAAGTTGTGTGTTTCTGTTAATTGGGCTTAGCCCATTCTATATTTTGTGTTTAGCCCTTATCTTACATTATAAATAAACTACCTATGTGTATGCTAAACACATTAGGGAGATTTCTCCTAATCTTCTTCCCTATATTCAATAAATAATAATGCTTGAAGGTCTTACATCACACACACCGGTTGACATGTTGTGACAACAACATAATAACTTGAATCAGGCATCCTAGTTAAAGTGAAATTCTATCTTTTACTCAATTGTATTGAAGAGAGCTTACTGCCTCAGCCGACCAATGAGATAACAACTTGAAATTGGAATTTAATTAAAATTGCATTCAATTCGATTGTGATAACAACTTGATCAATTTAACATTAGAACAATTTGCTAAACCATAGAGCAAACCGATATTATTTGGCATAAATATTCAAGTTAGATGCATAAGTTATGCAACAAAACAAGAATGTGTTGAAAGGCTAAACCAATATGATCATGCAGTAAGCTAACATAAAAGTCAGAACAGGCAAATCTCATAGTTCTCATAGTATAGTCAATTTGAAGGATACATTTGAATGGCACTGATAATGCCACCATAGAGACCTAACATTGGCACACACAGGCACATAGGCACACATAGGCACACACAGCCACAGAGGCACAGAGGCACACATAGGCACACAGAGGCACACAGGCACACAGGCACACAGAGGCACAGAGGAAGAGAGGCGCAGAGAGGCACAGAGCACACACACACTTAATATGATACACTTAATATCAATATATACACTTAATATCAATATATACTCACCCTATAACCTCCATCAAACATGGCATGAAATGCGTCTGAAGATGCAAGCAAAAAAACTCTGGGAGCATAAAATCGTTTGCTGCAGCAAAGAACAAAAATACCAAATTATCTATAAATGTCAACTGCAGCTACAACAACACTGCATTGTAGCTGAATTTTTTCTCCAAGAAAAAAGGTTTAAGAAAACAATGTGAATGAAAAACCATCTACCTTCAACTAGAAATGTAACGTGAGACAAGGAAGCATTGTCTACATACTGCTCTCCCAAATAGACTTGTAAAAAGAAAAATCTAGCATCACAGGGATTAAAACTTTTAAAAATACTAAATGGATCCAGAATTATAAAGACACAAGATAGAAGAGTGAAAATTATATGCACAAAGGGTCATGAAGAACACATTGTGTTATTTGGTCTATTTAGCCCAGTCATCCATGCCCAATTGCTTAAAAAGGAAGGCCCAACATCTAAGTAGGGTGTTTTATCAGTAACGCTAGAGGTTTACATCCTGCTAATAGTTAAGCCTTAATACAAAATGAAAAAAGTCTCATGCTTCAATTTATTGTAGAACAAGGTTACCTTAAGCTACCATTGATCAGAATCCCACAACCAATGTCCAAGCTATGTACTTTCAAAAGGTGCACAATAGCAAATTGAGCAGGCATAGACGATGTAATCTAAATCTTTGAAAATGACAACTCCTAACTATTTCTTTTACCACAGCTTAGTCATCCAAAGTCTTCAAATTGACTACAGTTCCTTTTAGGTAACAAAGATAGCTTAAGTATTCATCCCAAATTCCCAGTTTTTAGTAGGAACATGGTTTATATAATTATAACCCTAATCACAACAATAGGATAAACAATGATGTGAAGCAATGGTCCAAATAGTGGAAAAGCAAATGACAATAATAGTCTTTAAATACAAAATTATAATAAAGAGCAAACTCACTTTGGGAAGACTATCTCAATCAGAGTGATTCTTCGGATTCGAATAGTTGTGTGAATACCAACATTTTATTTTGAGATGACAATCCCCTTATAAATGGACAACCTACGCTTGTTCTCAAGAACCTCTTGTAAGAAGAAAAAAAATATATCACCATAAAATTCATGTCACTTCAGCACTCTTCTCAAAATATATCTTAAGTAATAAAAAGAATACCAATTTGATTTCGACAATATCCCCAGTCCTAATGTCTGGCGTAGTTCTTTCCTTCTCCGATGCCTTAATTTCCCTCTGATTTAATATCTGCATCGACAACAACAACATCATGCATTTTACACTTCGTCCATCTTCTGTCTTTTCCCTACACATTCTCACACATAGACATGCATAGAAAGGGTGCAGAGTGTGGAAAACTAATTGGAAATTAAAACACTCAAGCTAATTTATGGCGCCTCTAATTATCCCCATAACGTCTCCAAGCTTGACTCTGGCTTTTCGGGGCAATTTTCAAAATCCGAAAGCTGCTCCGTTTCGCCTTCCGAAACTTCATCAACATTATCGGAAGGAACAACTTCGGTGGCTTCACCACCGCCTTCGAGGTTGGAATCAACTCTCAGAATGAAACTAGACTTCGCAATAAGAGGAGTGCAACACCAAGAAATTGGAGTCAAAGGAGCCCTAGAAATTAACGCAGCGTTACTAGGAAAAGAGAAAGAAGAAGAGGAAGGAAAAGTGAGCTTGGGCTCTTCGAATCAGTAAGGAGACAGAGAATATCAAAATGTATAGGTTTCCACATTTAATGTAGAGGAGAGAGAAAAACCCGAAGAAGAACTTGAGAAGTGATGAATTGGTCACCAGAAATGATGAACGACGAAAGAGAAGATTTAGGGATTGAGGATGTGAAGAACCGCATGGTTGAATGATAGTGATGAACATTCAAAGAATGAAGAAGAGAGTGTGCAAAGGCTTCAAAAGTCAGATAGTGGGAGTCAAATTGGAGAGGGTGACAATAAAATTAAATTTAGAGACGTATTATGACAGGTTTTACGTCATAATACATTACAAAAAATTATGACTAATATATGTAACTCCCTCCGTTTTAAACTTATTTATAATAGTTAGAAATGGTTCCAAAACTTTTTTTTTTAATATTTCACGATTCTTTTGATATAGTTATAAGTAGAACTAAGGCCATATATTACATATTGCTTTGATTATTAAAATAACTGAGTAATATGTCTTCATAGTGGCAAAAATAGGTACAAATTTACAAAACTTTGTGGTCATTGCCTCCAACACCATCGTCATTGCCTCCATTGATGTGGTTTAAACCTTTCTTTAGTGATCTTTCATTCGTTCGTTCGTTTCTTCACGGAGAGTTTTGGCTCCTTCATTCTTTACCCTTTTCATGCGTTTTTGAGTTACTTTTGGTTCCTAAGACTAATATGTTTTTGTATTGTGTTCATGTATTGTTTTTTTGTGGTGAGCTTTTGGTGCATTCCAAAACGCGAGTAGTTGCACCATTCTTCATTGTTGTTCGCCTTTTTCGCTCCCAGGTTCTAATTTTTTTGTCTTAAATTTATATTTTAATATGAGCATATAATTTTATATAATGTTATAGTAGGTTATTCAATTTTTCTATGTGATTAATTGTATGTTAAAATATATTGTTGTATTGAATTAGCCTTAGTTTCTCGTTTGAGATTCAATAAAAAAAATAATTTACTGTCTCCAAGTTTATTGGAGAATTCTTTTTTAAAAATGAATATAAGAGGAGACAATAATTATAATTTATAGTATTGAATCTTGAATTTTTCGACTGGACAGTTTAAGAAAAGTAATGACTTTTTCCATAGTTTATTAATGCATATAAATTTTAATATACATGTCTTAAAGTTCATGAATATTTTGCAACTGTGTTTTGTATTGATCTACGAATACATATTTGATTGTGGTTTTTAACCACTTTCATTTTGTGTAACCTAAAGACCAATGCGAAATGCTAACAAAATTTCATGAAATTTTAGATATGTTGTTCAAAATTTATATGTTCGATAAACTAAGGAAAATGAATCTTCTTGAATGCGATAGTGTCAAACCTTGAATACAAAAGCGATCTAAGTGATCATTCAGTATATATACGTATGGATCGAGATTGAATTAATTCACCACACATCAGTGCTGAGTGCGAGAAAGAAGTAAAAGAATTTATACAATTTGCAGAACGTAATGAAGGTAGAAGTGATGATGAAGTGAAGTTTATATGTCCTTGTGTTAATTGTTTGAATGAGAAAAAGTTGAACGTAACTCAAATTAGGGAACATCTTATCTGTGATGGTTTCCTTCGATGTTATACAACATGGATGTTGATGGATTGGCAAGTGTACCAAATCGCACAAGTAATATAAAATGGTAAGACCAAGTATCGTATCCCAGAGGACTCTCGACACTAAACAGTCATGTGATAAATTAATTAATTAAGGCTTAAATAAAAAGAGATCATTGGTTTGAGATGCAAAAACATAAAATAAAATATGAATGCAAACTGATCAATAGTAGAGTAACACAGAGATGAAAGGATGTTGTTTAATATGAGATGAATATGTTGTTAGGGTTAGATTTCACCAAGTTTCCTCTCATGTATTTAAGAATTCCTCTTTATGCATTAATGTTAACGTCACTCACTAAAATACTTAGAACCCAATCCCTTGGCGCAATAAGTATGCCTTAATTCCTAGTTCATGCAATTCCTAGCGTTCCTAGAGAATTAAGTCTGAAGATCAAGAGCTTAAGACGACCAAGTACTCATACCCTCATCCCTGAGAAATATTACCCTTGGGAGAATTCAACAAGAACCTGAATTGTAAGGAACCTCCCGACACTCATGCAATTCATAAATCATGCAACTAAATGAGTTAAATAGAGCAAACATTAAAACAGATGAATTCCCTAACAATTAATGAATAAAGCATATATGATTAAGAATCAATTCAAATACATGAGAGTTCACAAGGTTACGTCATTCCCCAACAACAAATAGAGTTTAGTTCCCCATAGACATGGAGAAACTAGATGTACAATGGAAAAACATGAGATAGTAAAACCCTAAGAGTAGAAGAGGAAGCTTCCACCTCCAAATCTACCTTAAGAGAGTAAAAGAGTGTGCTGTTGTGTTTCTCTAGCCAAAGATACCAAACCTAGAGCGCCAAAATCCTTTAAATAGAGTCGGAAAAGAGTAGAAATAGGGCCCGGTCCCAAAGATTCGAAACAGAGCAAAAAATGGGCCTATTTCATGACGCACGACGCTCAAGCGGCCAATTTGGCCGCCCGGGCGGTGGACGTCGATTTCCGAAAGGCTTGAGCCTCTAATTTCGCCAAGGCTTCGGGGGTCCACCGCTCGGGTGACGAACATTGATTTTTCCATGCTCAAGCCTCCTGCAGGTCGCCCAAGCTTCGTGCGGTTCCCTCTTCTGGTGCTTTTCTAGGCCTTTCTGAGCTCTATATCCTTAGCACTTCATCTCTGCTTCCTGTATTAACTCATTTTCTATCAAAACAAAGGGAATTAGTCATAAAATCATCAAATTCAACCTCAACTCTCTTATTCACACAACTTAATAAAAAAGCATGAGTCCAAACAAGTTTCTAAGTCAAAAAGGGTGTATTTAGTATCAAAATTACGTCACATAACCGCGGGTTTGATTTTTGATTTAACAACAAACAAGACGTCGGATACCTAGGGAACCGACATCTATTCATGCCTAGACGTCGGAGCCCTAACTAATATGACGTCCAAAACAACCTTTCACCTACCTTGTTAGGCCATTTAGACGTTAGATGGCAGAATCCAACGTCTATATGGTGGAAAAAAAGAATATTTCATCTACCTGTCAAACATATACACGTCCGTTAGAAGGGGCACCGACGTCTATAATCGTATATAGATGTCGGGGTGGCGGGATCAAACGTCTATAAGGCGAAAAAAAAGAACTTTTCATCTACCTATCAGACATATAGACGTCTATTAGGAGGGGCCCCGACGTTTATAAATAAACGTCGGGGCCCCTCCTAATAGACGTATATATGCCCAACTTATTTACGAAAATGCCACTGGTCAATAATTTACGTTGGTTATTTTGTGGTCCAACGTCTAGGGGGTGACGTTAAAGTCCAATTCTACACTAGTGCAAACACAGTTGTGGGCCGGTTATATTGATAATTTATAACTTATCTCTTGGTTGTGCATGAAGAGAAAGTACATGATGTTGTCTATGATGATATCTAGTCCAAGACAGCCTAAAAATGACATAGATGTTTATCTCACCCCACTAGTTGAAGAGTTGAAGTTGTTGTGTGTTGTTGGAACCTGTGTTAGCATTCAACATTATTTTGGGGGCTCTTCGCATCAAACTGCACTCTCACACATTACTGCCTATGAAGAAAGACCTACGTAAGAGATCACGGAAATGATCAAGGCACAAATATATGATGAAGTCACTTCCGAAGTGACTGAAAGGGTTATGCGTCAATTCCATCAACAATTTAACATGAACCATTCAATTAGGATGATTTCATGGAGCTTGCATAAAAAAAAAGATGAGTTAAATATTATCCTCATTTAGTTGTGGACGATGTAAGTCTATGAATCATTCTTTATATATAATTGAATTATCTAGTTACTTATATAAAATAATTTCTTTGTTTTGAGGTATATATTTGGTGCCAGTAACAATTTGGGGTTTAATGATGTCTATGGATTCATTTGACCCCTAACTCACTCATGAAGGCAATAAATTTGATGACATCCAACAATACGTCACCAACTTCTTTGGACTGAGGAATGAGATATATTTTGTCCCTTATTTTTTTTGGGTAAGTGTAGTTTGTTAACTTGAAAGTTTGTTATGTGATTTTAAAACATAACAATTAAGTTATTATCTATTTCAAACGACATTGGTTGCTGCTTGTGGTTTCCCTACTCAGACAACTCTAATGTGTGGTTCTGTTCATTGCACAAGTCTCATCCTAAGCATCTCAAACAAGTAGTAGATTGGTAAGAAGTTCAATGTTATGAACTTTACTTGTTATATAAGTGTATCGTAAAACATTCTTTTTTTTCATAGTTCATTTGCAACACATATGATGTTGTTAGGGAAATCAATTGTTAATGCTAAATGTTTGGAGATTGGCCATCAATGTTTAGTATTTTGGTCCATACTTTCTTATAATTGGTTTATTATAGATATCTTTGTTAATTAATTATTATTGTGATGATATATTGTAGTGTAATAGACAAACTGACTCATATGAGTGCGATTACTATATAATGAATTGGATGACGACAAATTTTTGTGTCCATATTACAAGTGGCTGAAAAACGATAATATTTGCATTTATTAAAAAAGAATTGTCTATCATTTGGAAATCATAAATACTAATTGAATTCATTGTGTTTTATGCAGAGATTCAAGACTCATGTTCCACTTCCTGACATGTCCATTAATTTCACAAGAAAAACCTTTACAAAATATATCATATATTTGTACCATAGTATGTAGGTGTTAGGTTATAATATTATGTACATTATAATATGAAAACATTGAGTTTTTGTGAAATATATATGGTTATAATTCTCTATTTTGTGAATAAAATATATAATGAAATGTATTTGTGATGTACGTATTTTATATATTATGCATGTCTGTTTCTATGATTTTGGTGATGTATAAGATGTCACAGAAACATAACCATACATTTTAAAAAAATAACAAACTTTAGACAACGGTTGTGATAAAAAAATAAGGCAGGAAAAGGTATATGGCATCAGTTCTAGCTCAAACCGAAGTCATAGACCTTTACATTAAAAAATATTTTAAATAAAATTAAACTTATAACAAAGATTCATCTAGGAACCGAAGCATAAAAAGGGTAATGACAACGAATTCTATTGGAACTGTTGCCAAAATCCAAAATTATTTTCTTTTGTTTTTTTTTATTTTTTTGTTTACTGCTTCAAGTTTCTTATAACTCTTCAAGTTTCTTATAACTGAAGCAAAGTCTTAAACTTTTGGCTTTAATTTTGAACTAAGACAAAAGATTCGTTTTTTTTACCTCGCCTTAATATGCCTCGGTTTTGAATCTGTTGCAAAAACTTGAAAATAATCATTGTTGTATCCCTTTGCTACATTAGTGTTAGATTGAAAAGGATCGGAGAAAAATAATGGAAAAAGCTCATAAAGGAAAAATGGAAGAAGTGTGAGAATTATAAAAACTTAGCTTTTGAAAATAACAACTCAAACTAAAATATAAATCTTAATATTAAACAAAAACAACACCAAACTTTATGCAGTTACCCGAACTCCATCTATGTTTTTATAAACATGAGAACTCAACATCAGGAACAAATGCCAAAAGTGTTCATACGATATACTTCACCATGAGTAATACCATTCAACTTTCTCAACATCGGTTTTCGCATGGTTCCTTAAATTTTTATTTTCCATCAACTATAATACACTATGGAAAATTGAAGGTTAAACCACTTCCGTAGTCCCTATTTCTGTTGGGTTTTCTCAAATAAGTCCCTTTCTTAATTTTTCTCCAATCGAATCCGTAAAAGTGAAAAATTAAAGCAATTGATTCCTTGCCATTAAATTAGCTTAACAGGATTAACTTTCAGGTGATGTGTTAGTGTGAGGTGGAATCATTAAATGACATGGCATATTCAGAGTAGGTTACATGGAATATATATTTAAAAAATATAAAAAGTTTTTGAGAATTGAAACCCAAATTAGGGTTCATCATCTTCAACCTTACCTTTCACCATCTTCAACCCTAGGGACTAATGCTCAGGGTTCATCACGAAATTAAGGTTCATGAAACTCAAAAAAATTCTGAAATATGAAAGTAAGCACCACCAAATTAGGGTTTATCAATATCAAATTGGGTTTGAGATTAAAGATGCAACAAATCACAGATTCATAGAGTTCGAGATTGGAGTGAAGTGCAATGTCTCCTAGGGCTTCTCCTTCGATATTGAGGGTTTTCTCATGTTTCTGTTTACGCGAGAGAGATGAACTTGCATTAGGTTTCTGTTTCTGTGTTTCGTGATGTCTCTGGGTTTGCAAGTTGGTGGATTTGTGAAGAAGGAGACTTGCGAAGATAAAGGACTCGAGGAAGGAGAAACGAAGGTGCTAGAGCTCTCACGGCATGGTTTCGCGGCGACGCAAGGAGTTCGCAATTCTAGGTTTTGCGCGACTAGGGTTTGCGATGCTGATGCAATTGGAGAGCTCATACGCGATTTAGGGTTCTACGTTGAAGGAGATGAAGTAGTGTCACAGCGGCACTTACGATTAGCGTTCGAGGGTTTTGCGATTTTTGAGTTTTACTGTGTGCAAGTTTCATAGCGCGAAGAAGGATGATGGAGAAGACTACCATGGCTACACGTTTTGAGCTTGAACGGTGGTGACAACGACGAGTTTGTGTTACAGAGGATGGTCTATTGGTGGTGCTAATGTGCTGTGCAAGACATGACGGTCTTATTAATTTTTATAAGCAACAATTTTATTACTTAAACAATAAAACAAATTAGCATAACATAAATTAGCATAACGCATGTCACATGTCAACCTAAACTAATCTAATAAAGAAAGTTATCATCAATAAAGGAATAAATTTGAAGTCTCTTAATGAAAAAGCGTTACAAAATATAAGAAAATGTACATCCCAAAATCAAACTTCACAGTTTCAACCCTAACATAGTTTCAAGTAATATTTTAAAATATAGTAAAACACAAAAACTAAATAATATAAAAATAAATTATCGAGGATAAAATTCACTTTGAGACATGTCATTGATAGAAGATGGTATGGAGTTGACATCTTGGCCTGAGCTTGATTCATGTGCAACAATTGGAATCATTCTATGGTTAAAGAAAAATATTGGTTCTTTTGGAGATGGTAGCTCGATCGAGTGACTACTAAGATATGAAACAATTGTTACCATTGTAGGTCTAAAATTTGGATTTTCTTGAACACATAATAAACCAATTTGAATACATCTCGTGACTTCAACATTAGAATAATTTTCTTCTAATTTTGGGTCCAATGTGTTTAATGTTGTTCCATCCTTCCAATGTCTCCAAACCTATAACAAATTTTAAATTTGTAATGTCATTACACTTTCATACTTCTAAATTGAGTTTTTTACATTACTTAACAAGATTATAACACTCACAAATTTTAAAAGACCATAAGCAACACAATGTGATTCATGTGAACTTAAATTCTTTTTGCCACTAATAATCTCAAGAATCATAACACCAAAACTGTAAACATTAGATTTTTCTGAGAAGTGTCCAAACATAGCATACTGTGGAGACATATACTCATTGCAAAATCAACAAAAAGTTACAAATAATGTTAAAAGTATTATGCAAAGGATGAATAAAGAGTATTAAAAACTTACTATATTCCAATAATTCTTTTTGTACTTTCCTCCTCTTGATCTATTTCAACAATTCTAGCAAGTCCAAAATCTAAAATTTTAGGATTCATATTTTCATCTAGTAGTACATTCCTAGGTTTAAGATCTCGATGTATAACTTAAAGCCGAGAATGTTCATGTACATATAAAAATCTTTTAGCAATGCCACCTATGATTTTGTGACGCTCAATCCAACTTAAAACGTTTTCTAGTTTAGTATCTACAAAAAAAAATCATTATAAATGTAAGTGATACATACACCTGTAATAAATTATTTGAATTGGTTTTAAGATACAATACATTAAATATCATAAACATAGGTGAGTACAAACATCACCTAACTAAGTTAGTTTTATAAAATTGAGTTGGATTTAATTTCAATTTTGTTAAAATTATATCAAAGTCATTAAAAACCTATCTAATTCATTTTTTTTTGGATATATTATCATGTCGTCTATGATCGAATTCCCCTCTATTTTAAAACTAATGTCATCGATTAAACTATTAACACATCAACTATCTTCACAAAGGGGAGGTGAAACATTAAAGTCCATAGTCCTTCACAAATTAAGACATTTTGATCTAGCAACTTCCATCTGGTTAAGGAAGACTTACAATTGGTCAATTGACACTAAAATGGACATTAAATAAGTTATAGCAAAGACATTTACTTTAAGTAGTTTAAATTTACTTAGTGTACAACAAAATTACAAAAATAATACTTCTTACTATTATGTCTTTTAGAAAATTGATTTTAAGATTAAAATGTTAAAGAATTAATTTGATGAGTCATTTGCTATTAAGGACATTAGAGTTTCAAAACAAATTCTTTTGATATAAGAATTTTGTGTGATAAAAATGTGATCTTTTTTTTATTGTCTAAGGTTTTAGATGGAAAAGGACAATGTGGTAAGCATTCATATAGCTACACATTTTAAGTTGAAATTAGTTAGATTCCAAAAGTTAAGGTCAAAATATTATATATACAACAATTATGTACACAACTAAATATAACACATTGGTATATGAGATGAGTTTGATAAATATCTATTGATTATACATGATAAAATGAGTAGATTTTTACAAACCTAGGTAGAAAGAATTGAAATACTATGAAATATATTTTGAAGTATGTTTATGGTAATGTTATATAAAACTGTTTTGTTTACGATAATCCTATTTTGGTGGGGTACCTAAATTCATATATGACTACATATGTTGATTTTGGAAAGCTCATTTTGGAATATTTAATTACTTTTGTAAAGAGAGTTGTAATATGACAATCTAAGATGCAAAGATGTGTAGTTTTGTGTGTATAGAGATGTTATATATGAAGAATTTTGTGCATAAGTACCTATTATTTGTTGATATTCAAAATGTTATTCATCTTGACAATAATTCAAATTTTTTATTCAAAATCTAAGTATATTAATTTTAGGTACCATTCGGTAGTAGTTTTTTTGTGTTAAGTTGTTAGAGTTATAGAAATATTCATGTTGATGATAATGGAGTTCATAAGACAATGTAGATAATATCAAAAGGAAAGCACATATGAGAGATTTATTTGTGATTTTAAAGTCCTATAATATATGAAAAATAGGTAGTAAAGTCAACTTATTGAAAGACTTATTGAAAATATCTCAACAAACATTTAAAGAGGAAGAAAGAGGGAGGAAAAAAAGAAAAATGATTGTGATTTTCATTCTTAATGGTTGCATTGTCTATCACAAGTTTGAACAGGGAGAAAAGTTTATCATAAGGGCAGAGGCTATGTTTTGGGGTTTTTCATATTCTTTCTTATTTATGAGCATTGTTCTTTAATTTATGCATTACTTATACACTTGATGGAGACAATTTCTTTTATTGACAATATTGGATATGTTTCTTTATTTGAACTATTCATGATTTTTATTCTTATGGTGTAAGATCTATGTTAAAAACTTGGTTTGTATACTCTGATTTTCTAAATTTCTATGTCATATTTTATTTTTATTATTATTTTTCACATATTCTTAGTAATTTAGGAAAATAGTATTCTATTAATTATTATTTTATTATTCAATTTTTGTTTATTTTTTATGTATCTCACAAATGTTTCCTTTTAATTGTATCATGCTATATATAAAATCATATTCTTAGTATGATAGAGACATACAATTACCAGTGCATAGAATACAATTATCATGACATAAGCACATAATCATACAAGTATGGAAATGAGAAAACAAGTAAAGGGTTGCAATAATAAGAATATGATTCAACTCAAACAATTTATGAATTATATTAGAAAGAAAGACAAATAGTTCACAATAAACTTTGAACCTTTTACATTATAAAAGATAAAAGAATGTGTTACACTTTAGGATATGTTTTGGTTCTCCGTCTATTTTGGTTTCAATTTGTTAGGTGTCAATTCACATTCACATCATGATCACCTTATTTTATGTGAGTATCGCAATATCTATTACTAAGTAGTAATATTATATGTGATCAAAATGTTTTGTCCATGTTTTGTAGTCTAAATTAAATTTATTTTATTTATTAAATTATCACCAAATTTTACAAGTAGTATATAAAAAGTGAAAAAATTTACATTACATGTTATAGGTATTTTATATTACTAATTTTTATAAGCAACAATTTTATTACTTAAACAATAAAACATAAATTAGCATAACATAAATTAGCATAACGCATGTCACATGTCAACCTAGACCAATCTAATAAAGAAAGTTATCATAAATAAAGGAATAAATTTAAAGTCTCTTAATGAAAAAGCATTACAAAATATAAGAAAAGGTACATCCCAAAATCAAACTTCACAATTTCAACCCTAACATAGTTTCAAGTAATATTTTAAAATATAGTAAAACACAAAGTAAATAATGATATAAAAATAAATTATCGAGGATAAAATTCACTTTGAGACATGTCATTGATAGAAGATGGTATGGAGTTGACATCTTGGCCTGAGCTTGATTCATGTGCAACAATTGGAATCATTCTATGGTTTAAGAAAAATATTGGTTCTTCTAGGAATGGTAGCTCGATCGAGTGACTACTAAGATATGAAACAATTGTTACCATTGTAGGTCTAAAATCTGGATTTTCTTAAACGCATAATAAACCAATTTGAATACATCTCGTGACTTCAACATTAGAATAATTTTCTTCTAATTTTGGGTCCAATGCGTTTAATATTGTTCCATCCTTCCAATGTCTCCAAACCTATAACAAATTTTAAATTTGTAATGTCATTACACTTTCATACTTCTAAGATCAAGACATCGTGGCACCGTCAGCGGCACCGCCTGGCACCGTCACCTTGACTCCTTACTGTCACCAAACTCGTTATGGATACTGACCCGATGTGCTTGACTTTTTTTTCTATGAATAAACTTATTTTCTTGTGATTCCAGAAGAGAAAACCTTATATCAAGTCAATAAAAATTAAGTCGTGAATCACTCTTTCTCAAATTGTTCTAAACTTTTGATTTGATATGATGTTGTAGTTAAAAAAGGTCAGAGATGGTAAAGGAATTTTGTGGTGTTTGAGATATTTCCCGAAAGTGTTCCAGTCTCTTCGCTTTTGGTTCCTTTTGGTTCCCATAGGGGATGGAAGGTGGTCATGAAGATGTTGTTGCTGATATTGTGGAAGAATATGATGCTGAGGAGAAGTTCAAGGAAGGGGTTAGGTCGATAATTCATAAGTGTTGACCGTAGTATAAGGAAGAAGATGAAGGTGATGAAGATTGATATTGGTCGTGATCCGCTTCAAGAGCTCTCCTCTGCTTAAATTGGAAAACTGTCGGCAGCTTTCATTGGAGGATGGTTGAAGGTGGAAATTTGTTAGCTATCTACATCTGATACTTCACTAAGGGACCTCCTATCTCAGTGCCCAGAAATTCTTCCAGCCGTCCAAGTGCACTACTCTTTTAATAATTATGGGCCTCTGCACACCAATTGCTATTAAAAAATGACCTGTGTCCAAAACGTGGGTGGTTAACTAATAATTTTTATTTTTATGTTTTTATATATTTTTTAAATAACAATGAAATAACTAAATATATATACATATAAAAAGTAAAATTAAAACATAAATAAATAAAAATGAAAGAAAATAGCATAAAAGTAAAATAATATAAAATAAACTTATTATGATCAATCCGGACGAAATTGAGTATTGACAATATGAAAGTTATCATCCACCAAAAGTGCTTTACGTTAATAAACTCTTTTTACATGACTTTTGTATTTGTATATGTTTTTCAACTTTAACCAAAAAAATAACGTGGGGTAGGTGCATTTCTTACATTATTTTTTCATAACATACTGTATAATATTATTTTTTCTTAAAAGGGCTTTTTGTACCAAAATAGGCAAACATGTATCCTTAGGTAAATTCTTTTCAAAATACGAAAATGTGGAAGTCGTGGGGGACATAACGACTTCTAATGAAGAAGTTGTGCCTCTCCTGACTTCACACTGTTCATTTGACCAGTGTTGAAGTCGTGTACCCCAAAAAGGACTTCATGCTGTTGTAATTAATTACGAACATTTGTTATCGATTACAACGTGCTGAAGTCGTGCCCCTCCTGCACGACTTCACCTTTGTAGGCAAAAATGCCATTGGTAATCGATTACATCGTAATCGTAATCGATTACTAGAGTGTTAAGTGTGCAAAAACACCTTGGTAAACGATTACAAGCATGTTGTAATTGATTACCAGAGTGTTCGGTTGGTGAATGAAATTTTTGTTGTGAGTTTACATATTTGTTGTGTTTTATACGAAAAAAGAAATTGTCGTTATGATTTAATGAATGGAGAAAAATTTAATAAAAACATAAAAGAAAATTGATATGAAATATTAATAAGAAATATTAACAGTAATATATTAATTATTGATTGGATTACAAAATGGTAAGATTAATAAATAACTATTGACGAAATGGACAATTTACCCTATGATGACCTTGGTTACGGCAGTAAGAGCATTTTTTTGGGCTTATCTAGAGTGGATTGATGATCCATTTCATTATGAATCTTATTTGTAGATGGTCTTCAAGATGCATTGTGTCGCATTTAGGATCTGGTATGAAGTTTGGACTTGTATACGCAGACCAATAATCTTGATTTTGGATTGGGTGAAATTGTACTTCATATGCCTTGAAAATGTTGTTAATACTGTACACTGGATCGATTACTTGGGTTAGTGAGATATGCGAAAATGCACAAACGACAATGACATGATGACATGGGAGATGAGTAGCTTGGAAGTGACCACAATCACGCCATCATTCATTTAGCCTGACCTTATAAGAAAATGGAACAGGGCGGTATTGGTGAGGTGTTGAAATTTCTTGAACATCAAATTCTGAATTTTCACGGTTGTAGCGATGAACATGACAAAATGCGGATTGTTGTTGATTTTTCCGAATAATGTCAGCGATTTGTTCAGGAAATTGGTGGCCTGCTTGTAGCATATAGTTTGCTTTTAATCCTCGTTCAACAAACCATGATTGTGTCCTCTCAAATGTTGTTCTGATGAGAGCACAAATTGGTAATGAACGTGCTGCCTTTAAAATGGAGTTGGTGCACTCAGCAAGATTAGTGGTCATATGTCCATATCTTCTCCCTCCATCAAAAGCTTGAGACCATTTTTTTAATGGGATTTTATCTATCCAATCAACTTGTTGTGGGTATTGGTTTCTTAGTGCAGTAAGCTTTGTCGTGACAGTTGGTTGCTTGACCTCGTAAGTTGTAACGACATAATAAATAAAAAATGTATACCATATTGTTATAAAAATATAAAAGTAAATGGGTAGTAAAAAAGTTTGTAGTAATACCTAAATTGATGAATTGTTTTTTGAGGTCCTGATTTTTGAATTTGTTGTTGAAGTTGGAGGCTAGATGACATATGCAATAAACAGAGTTCAAACCATCTTCTTCCCAAGCAACTTCTTCTGATCTTAAGGCCGATAGGATACCCTTTCCTCTGTCAGTGATGATGCAAATATTTTGATGAGGGAAAACATGTTCTCGAAGTAGTTGAAAGAACCATATCATGGCCTCTTTTGTCTCACCTTCTACAATGGTAAATGCCAATGGAAAAATATTTCTATTGCCATCCTGAGTTATAGCGGTGATCAAAGTTCCATGATATTTACCCATTAGAAATGTTCCATCAACTTGGAGAATGAGTTTACAATATTTGAATCCTTCTATGCAAGGACCAAAAGACCACAAAACTCTTTCCATAATGTAGTAATTATAGTCAGTTTCTCCATCAATCTTCATTGAAGAACTAGTGCATTGTAAAATTGTATCAGGATTTGCATCCTTCACAACATGCAACCACCTCGGCAGATGGTTATAAGACTCTTCCCAGTCACCAAACTCCACAGCAAGAGCCTTTTGTTTTGCGATCCAAGCTTTTTTGTATGACACAGAATATCCAAATCGAGCTTTAATATCTGTAATCAAATTCTTGATGGGAATGGATAGGTTTGTCCGGACTGAATTTCATATGATTACGACAATGTGAGTACTATCAAGATTTGTATGATCTTGAGATAGTATGTTTGAGAAACACGTATATTGTCCGTCGATATTCTTGATTTCCCAATATTTACGGACTTTGCTATAGGTTGCTCTCAAACGCCATTGACAGTCGTTGTGGTATGCCAAACATCGAATAACATAAATGTTAGGCTTCGATTCAACAATGTTGTATTTTTAATCGTTGGTGATGTGATATTGTTTGATTGCAGCAATAGTTTCCTCCTTTGACTGGAACTGCATACGTTCATACAACTTTGGAATGACATGTTCAGATGATTGTGTCATGTGCTCGTTGTCATTGTTGTGATCGTCAAGTATGTTATCTAATTCATCATCGATGTTGAATTCATCAACATTATCTAATATCAAAGGTTGTTCGTCAATGATTTGCGATGATGAAGATGCTCCGAAATTCCACGATGCCATTAGGAAATATATGTCGACGAGAAAAAGAAAGATTGGAGTAAGATGAGATTTGTTGAATGTCAAATTTGGATGCGAAGATGGATTGCTGAAGGATTGATATATATATATATATATAATGAAAGTTGTGCATGGTAGTTGTTACGGTTTGAACTAGGCAAGTATTACTTTTATTTCTGACCATGAGCTAGGATTGCATCCATATAGTGAGTTATAAGCTATGTATATGAATGCATGCATGTAGTGAGTTATCAGCTATGTATATGATTACATTTAATTGATTGCGTAAAAAGTAATAGGCAATACAGTGGTATGATATATGATTTCATTGATTAATTGTTTTTTTAATACTTAAAGATGTTGACAGATGTTTTTTGATACATGTAAAAAAATAAATAATGTAGTATTTAGATGTATGGAAAAAGTTGTATATATTTTCCTATTTATTTGGTTTTTAAAAACTTAATTTATTGATTTTTTTACAATTTTAAAATTAATTTTATTTACTAAAAATGATTTAAATAAAACAAAAAATGGAAAAAATGAAGTTGTAGTTGAAGTCGTGCACCCCACAATTTCACTTTTTCCATTTTTTTTATTTAAATAATTTTTATTTAGAAAAAATAATTTTTTATTGAATAATGTTGGATAAAAATGGTAAATAATTTTTTTCAATTTGAAATAAATATGTTTTAAATACAATGAAATACAAACACCATTTTTAAATGACAAATGTGAAGTCATTTATGTGTAAAAAATTGTAAAAAACCTTATTTGATGTATAAATATAGAAAAAATATAATTTTAGTGGATTTATTTGTAATACAAAATTATTCAACAATGTATTTAGATGTATGAAAAAAATTGTATATATTTTCCTATTTATTTGGTGTTTAAAAACTTAATTTATTGATTTTTTTTACAATTTTAAAACTAATTTGTCTAAATAAAAATGATTTAAATAAAATTAAAAATGGAAAATGTGAAATTGTGGGGTGCACGACTTCACCAATTGAAGTCGTGTACCCTACAATTTCACTTTTTCCGGTTTTTATTTTATTAAAATCATTTTTATTTAGAAAAATTAGTTTTTTACTTAAAAAAATCGTAAAAAATCTTAAATAATTTTAAAAACTTACATACATTTACTTTAAATTAAAAAAAAATAATTAAATCATGTATAAGGAAATATAAAAATTATAATAAAAATAATGTAGTCTTTGGATTATTAATTAAAGTAATATATATATATACTACAAATTAGACATTGACTTTTGGTCATAGGGCACAACTAAAGATTCTTTCACGTTGCACCACTCATTTTTTATTGTTGTTGTGCATGCCATTTTCTCAACCACTTGAAGTTGTACGTATAGGTATTAATGCTTCGTTAATAAATTGGTGGAGGGAACCTCATAAGCATTGTATTCTTATTCTAAATTGTTTGAGCCATCACAAAGCATTTTAGTTATATTCATTGGTTTTACATTCAAGTTTGAAACAAAATATTCGAAATGGCTTTCGCACGTCAACTTCCTGTTGATATGTCCCTTCTATGTCTTCAAGATAAACATATTGTGAAGGCAATTTGGGAAGGCACTGAACGAGTTCTTCAACCAAGAAGACATGCAATCTGGATAGCAAAACATGTCGACGAACTCGATCAACGAGTCATGAATATTCTAGAAGCAGCAGGGTTTAGCCATATTTTGAAAGTTTCAAATATGGAAATAAATCACCTGTTAGTGACTGCTCTGGTTGAGAGGTGGAGAATGGAGACTCATACTTTCCACTTGCCTCTTGGGGAAACTACTATAACATTGTAAGACGTTGCATTACAACTCGGGCTTCCAATTGAAGGTCATGCTGTCACTAGCATCAGTAGTGGTCCTTTAACATTTTTTTGTCAACAACTACTGGGACATGTTCCTCCGGAGAACAATGTAAGAGGCAACATAATTAAATTGTCTTGGCTGAATAATACATTTCGCCAAATTCCTCACGATGCCACATAAGACATTATTCAATAATACGCTAGAGCGTATATGTTGATGATAATTGGTAGCATAATCATGCCAGATACATCTGCAAGTATGGTTCATTTGATGTATGTACCCCTTTAGCTGACTTGCAGAACTTGTCAAACTATAGTTGGGCATCTGCAGTACTTTTCTGCTTGTCCCGTGCCCTCGATCATGGGACCAGGCTAGACCAAGACAATATCGGTGGGTGCATGATATCGTTACAATGCTGGGCATGGGAAAGAATAACATGTTTTTCTCCATAAATACATGAAGTCACACAGGAAGACATTTCATCTGGTGCAGTTTTTCCCTTGGCGAAAAGATGGTGTCGAACAACGTAGTCAATATTCCACGACACCACAACTGTACAACAATTTCGTCAAAAGTTGGACAACCTCTCACCTAAACAGGTAATTAACACCTCATACTTATGTTCGTGTTTTTATTTTGCAATAAATCTATAATAATTGTATTTTAAACATGAACTTCAATATTTCAGTTGATATGGACACCGTACAAACGTGATGATATTCGTCAGATCATTCCAGTCGAACTGTCCCCGAATTGTCGAGTAGTTATGCCTCTCATATGCTTCTCTATTGTTGAATACCAACAAGTAGAGCGTGTGATGCGTCAGTTTGGCTTTTGACAAACTGTCCCGCAACCACCAATGAATCTAGATAATGAATATAAACATGATATGAGAGGACGTGCTGATTGGAATTAGGTAGAACACCATCAACAGTGGATTGTATTATGGAATGACCGTCACAATCGTGTATTTAACGATGTTCCATTCCACAGAAATGGTCACTTGCGCGACGAATCCGAGTACATGCAATGGTATATAAGTCATACAATTCAATATATTGCTCTCATTGAAAATTCAACGGACGAAGAGGTACAACAATATCCCTACCTTTTAAATTATTAAAGGCTTGTTATCCTGCCAACCTAATGTAAACATTGTATTCAACAGTATGACATGGAGCCTCAACAACACTTTCAACTGTCATCTGCATACCGTTCATCACCACCATATCATGACCCACAAAGTTCTTCTTCTGACCACCTGCACTATCCATATCCATCTCCGTATCCAACCTTCGAACAACACATCCCACCGACATCAACATATCCTCAGGTGGGAAGCTCTTATGGGTATTTTCCACCGTCAACACCGTCCCATGCAGGTCCTTCAACTGTTGGTACAAGTCCTTTCAATTATTTTGGAACCTCGACCATGATTCTGCAATCTTCATACCAACACGCTTCTTCATCACAAAACTTTTATCGATCGACCATCGATTTCCAATACCTACAACAGTCAATTCAAACTCAACCTAGTGATAAAGACAAACACACGCAGAGTCCAGCACCACAACAACAAAGACGAGACCAACGACAACGAAGAAGACCAACATGTGGGACTGGAGGACATAGATAGATTTCAATTCAATTTATGTATAATCATTTACTTCCTTTATATTTTTTTAATTAATCAGAAACAGTAATGACATAAAATTCTTTTCTCCTTTTGATCTCATTCCCAACTCATTTTGTGTGATTAGATAACACTTAACATTTTTGGCACTATAAATACATGCAAAGCTCTAGTACTTTTCCACACAACCTGACAACATAACTTTCTCATACTTCTTATTTCCTCTATAGTCATATCCAAATTCCCATTGAAGTTCAACTTATTGCAAACTTCACCCCCTACAAAAAAATGAACTCGTACGAGAATCAAATTTTTGGCATGAATGCCACTGACACAGAAAACCTATATAATTCATACCTTGTTGCCTTATTTCAAGACGGTGAAATTAGGCATGGCGATCATGGGGTGGAATTTATATGTCAGCATCCAAAATTGTTTCGCATCCTATATGATTGCACCCACAAACTCCTTAACGAAAAAGTTTGCATAGCATCTGACAAACCAACTAACACATCCATCAACAAGTTGTACTTCCGCCGACCCACAATTACTGCTCATCAAACAATCTCATATGAAGTATTTAAGCTACGATCAGACGAAGATGTCAGCCAAATGATCACATGTAAGTTTCACATCTCCATTAAAGCAGTCATAGAAATTTATGTTACATGGGTAAGATCTCTGGACCAAATCATGAGCCTTATGATTCCAACAAATGATCTTCATCTGTGACACCCACAATTGACACTCCGAACTCACCTGCAATAATATACTTCAGAGGTCAATTAAAAGGTGTTGGAATCATAGAAAGTCGGTTTGGGTATGGGTTAGAATTCCGATCAGATGCAAAAGTCAACACCTTAATCAATCACAATTCAACATTCAATGAACTCAACTCAAATAAGTGAAATTGTCCAGTGTGGAGACAGGAAAGTTGTGACGTATATTGATTACCTTCGTCCAATAAAGGTACTTAACAACCATCTCATTCATGATACAACTTCCATTAAATGTGATAATGATATTGCACAGATGATTGGACGTTGGCAAAAAGCACAAACTATTTACAGATCTGTTAAACATCCAAACACGTCTCAGTATATTGAACTCTTCGTCCAAACAATAAATATTTGTCCTCAAAGATTGGACTTACAAAGACGAACACGGACAAACAAGAAGAAAATCCATATATCCAATGTCATAATAATTTGTATTGTTTAACACTCTTTATATTGTTTTAAATTGTTTACAACTCTTTACAACTCTTTCATACTACAACTTGGATGACTGTAATAATAATGTTATGTTTTGTAATAATTTTTAACTTTTTAATGAAGTTCCCTTTCATATATTTGTAATTAGTGTTATCATTTTTTATATTTATATATATGTAAATACTAAATATAAATTTAAATTAATATTATCAAATTAATAATTATGTAAAGATTTTCATTTGTACTGTACATCATGCAAAAAATAACAAAATATATACATAAATTTTATTATATAATGCATTGAAGTAAAACTAAAGGAACAAAGAAATTAAAATTTAAATCAAAACATACTGGTAATCGATTACATGGTTTCTGTAATCGATTACCAGTAACTCTGGTAAACGATTACAAGTTTTGCAGTAATCCATTACCAGACGTCCTGGTAATTGATTACAGAAACCCTGTAATCAATTACAAGCGAAACCCTACCCTATAAATTTAACTTTTTCTCTCTCCTCACGAACACTCACTCTTCCCGCTCGAGCAGTAACGCCTCCCCACCATTGCAGCACCTCCCAAACCTCAAAAATCACATCCTCTTCCATTATTTTCACTTCTACACAACATTTTTCCATTGTCCTTTCAATTCTCTTCAATTTGCACCGATTGAAATCTCAAATGGCAGAATCTTCAAAGAGACAAAGGGTTATGGGTTAATCTTCTATAGTTGCGGGACGTCGTCGTTGTCAACCTTCACCCAGTGAAAGCTCACCCTCACCCTCACCACCACCGTCACCGACTCCAGCACACCAAAATCTTCAATTTTCCACTCCTATCTGAAAGGTATTTCTCACTTTTTAGTGACCGTCAAATCATTGACCCAAAACACCTAGATGAACAATATTTCGACGATCACGGTTTTGAATTTTTTGGCATGTTGAAAAATCTGGGATTGGATGCTTTTCTCTATGATGTTGTGCCTTATTATCCTGATTTGGTACGTGTCTTTTATAGTAACCTCAAATTTTCTGATAATGGAACAATTAAAACTGAGGTCAAGAATGTCAAAATGATTATCAAACCCAGCCTATTAGCTTCCATAGCCAACCTCCCCTCTGTTGGCTTGAACTTTGAAGGTAAATTAGTTGAGGATTGGGCCGAGGAATACAATATGGACGTAGCAAGAGAATTGATTTGCTTGCCATACAAACCTCGTATGAGTAGAATTCTAGCCGGCTCTATAACAGTTGAGGCTAGAATATTACATTACATTTCACAAAATGTACTTCTAAGTAATTGCTCCATAGATCCTATATCTATCTATATGAAGAAGAAATCATGTGACGGGGGGGATTCTTATTTGTACAAATGGTACTTCGAACTTGGAACGAGTATGAAGAAATTAACGATACTTCTTTACCTTTTGAGTTGTTCTGCCGGATCGGTCGCTCAAGACCTTTGGTCTCTACTCGGACCTGATGAAAAAAATGGGATCACATCTTATGGACTCGTTGAGAAGAATTCTGATCTAGTTCATGGCCTATTAGAAGTAGAAGGTTTTGTTTCCCCGTGTTTCTAACTTTGCACAAGCAACCGAGGAAGATATTCTCTTAATGTGGATAATAATGACGACAAAGCAAATAAACTGGAGCCATTTCATTCGACATAGAATGAAGAAGGCTTTAAGGCCAGGTGCTCCTTTACCATATCCATTTTTGGTCACCCGGATCCTACAACATTTTCAAATTGAATTGGAGGATGAAATAACTGTCCCATGTAATAGGCATACCACAATATCAGGAGGAGTGATAAAGTCATTTGGATTGACCAAAAACGCTGACAACAGATGGGTTCACAAAAGTTCTCCTCCTCCTCATCAACGTCATAATCAAGCACCTCCTCAACAACAAACTACTTCATTTGATGACGTCATGAGGAGGATCAACGATCTCCGAACATTTGTTGGGGACAGCTTCAATACAATGAATGAAAGCATGAATGCAAGATTTGAACAGCTGTAGTTGAACATGGGTGACCGCTTTAATACTATTGATGCTCGAGTTGAGCATGTGGAGCATGACATTGGCTATTTGCGTTGTCATTTTGGTCCACATGATGGATCATCTTCCTAGATACATTTCAATCTTATTGTACTTTTTTGTAATGCATTTTGAATTCAATAAAAGACTTCAAATTTCATTTAAGAGTTTGCAGTATGGTTTTACTTTCTTTGTTCTATTTACATTAAATTAATTTCATTCAACACTGGTCAAATAAACAATATGAAGTCGTGCAGGGGGCACGACTTCTTCATTAAAAGTCGTTCTGGCTCCCACGACTTTCCCTTTGATCAAAATTTGCCTATTTTCGTACAAGCAAATTTGCCTAGTTTAGTACAAAAGTCTCTTAAAAGACTTAAGGTTATTTTTCTTAACATGAAGATTAAACCTATATATATTTAAAAAATATAACTTTTTTTAATATATATATATATATATATATATATATATATATGATAGCTTGTAATTAATCTATTTTAAATGTACAATAAAATAGTGACAGTTTATTATAAAAAATTGTTAAAACAAACCCTCACGTCTCATATTTGACATGTCAATGGAAGAAAGAAGTCAAAACTGGTGTCTTTTTCCCAAACAAATAAAGTTGAAAGGTTGAAAAGGCCAATTAACTTGTATGACAATTTCATATCTATTTTTCTATTTAATTACTTTTTAACTTCCTTTTTGATAGTCTAGTCTCTCATTTCGACATTACAAAAGTATAATTTTATATTTTTGTTTTTATAGTTTTTATTGTCTTTTACTTTTTCAAGATTTTCCGCAAAAGAAAAAGAGATCCTCAATCTAGAGTATGTCTTTTGTAGGTCTATAGTGAAGTTTTTACAAAGTCATTTGCATATACTTAGATCGGTTAAGGTACATGTAATATAATATAATTAATAAATAGTATATATTTTTCAAATTTTAACTACTTATAAAATTATAATAACTTTTATTGTGTGTTTACTTTTATATATAAAAAATCCTGGAAAGATTACAAGTGAAATAAATTAAAAAATATATATATATAAAATATTATAGACACCAAAAACAAAAACATTACAATATTGCGTACATTTCATTATTATGTAAATAATAATACGTATGAAAAGATTTTGACACATGTTATTTTGACTATTATATTTCACTTTAACATTTGAAATAGATCGGACTAGATAAAAAGGTATAGCTCTTTGGTTTATGTTATTAATCAAAGCATAAACTTTAACTTTCGACCTTGATAACAGAAGAACCAAAACATAATAAAAGCCTTACTAAATACTAAATAATAAATAATAAAAAATATAGAAGATTATGCTTTGGTTATTACTAACAATTGAAACATAAAGGAGATATTAGGCTTCGATTATATATATATATATATATATATATATATATATATATATATATATATATATATATATATGTATATAATAAAAACATAATATACTTATTTGTTTTGGTAATAACTTAAGCTTAATATGTTCAAACCAAAATAATTACTTAAATCAGAAATGACTTTGGTGGTTACCTTAATCGAAGTTTAATATCCACTTTATGTTTTGGTTTCAATAATAACTGATATTTATTCTAGATATTATTTTAAATAGTTTTTTTGTTTTTCGTTTCTACCTATATAATAAATCAGGATAGAATGAGAATTAGTCATATTCAACAATATTGTAAAGTTTTAAATAAATCACAAGTGAATGTGCTAAATAGCATTGTACATTTGTATTTGTATTATGTATTTTGCACAAGTTATTCTTAAATACTTAATGGACTTATTACCAATTAGTGTAGGACTCTTGAATTTCTATACAAAAAAGACATTAGTTTCAATTATTATATAAAAGAAACAAAGTTGTAAAGTATTTGATTCAATGTAATTATTATCGTTTCTCAACTAGTTGTAATATGTGCACAAACAGCGATTGTCATCCATTACATTACATAGTAACCACATTCATATGAGTCGATTTGTTTATTACACTACAATATAATTATAAATAATTGAGGAAGAAAAGGAATCAAACAAATTATAAATATATGGACCAAGATACCAAACCTAAAGAGACAACCATGTAAGCTTTTTTGCCTTAGGAGTTTATTTTCCTAACAACATACAATGTCCAACAATTGAACTATGAAAGAGAGAATTAGGATACACTTATATAAATAAAGAAAATTCATAACACTAAGGTTCTTACCAATCTATTACTTGTCTGAGATGGTTAGGGATAAACTTGTGCAAGGAGCAAAACCACACAACAATATTGTCCTTCAAGAAACCACAAGTAGTTGTCAATGATGTCTAAATTGAAAATAACTTCATTACACTTATGCAAAAATATAAAGGACAAAAGCTATTTGTTTCTCACATTCAAAGCATTGGTGACGTATGCTTGAATGTCATCAAACTTATTTACTTCATGAGTGAGTTAGGGACCTATGAACTCATATACATAATTCAACCCCGTATTGTTACTGACACAAAATATATACCTAAACACAACATTTATTTGATATAGCTAACTAGATAAATCAATTAGATATAAAGAATGGTTTAAAGGCTTACATCATCCATAACTGAATAGGGTAATATTTAGTTATTTTTTCCCGACATAAGCTCTAAGACATCTTGCTTATAGAAGTATAGTAGGGTGTCAATGTCTCTCCCAAATACACCAAAATCCCATGGAACTAACATTGGCTAATCATTTATGATGCCAATAAGTTGGTGTAATAAACCAAGATGATCGTCTACATATAGAGGAATCTTCTTGGGTTTAGGACTTTCTTCTCGATGTGATTGTTGTTATATGAAAAATAATTTAAGTTTGAACATAAATAACATGTAAACTTAAAAATTGAGGTAGTGTACAGTGGGTTTGGGAGTCCGTACCAAAGGGTTAGAAATAGAACCAACCAAATCTCTAGGCTAGACAAGGAATGACTGAAATGAATGTGTCATAGTATATACCTCATCTATTAGCACATGAACTAAAACATCTGGTTTAAGAATTTCCTCTATCGTGACGATAACCTCATTATATAATAGTTTCATACCATGAAGAACTGTAGCTCTCTATATCATCCAAAACATATAACTGACATGGACAAGTGTCGTCCATGTCATCCTTGGTAAGGGTGGAGTTGAACAACTCTCATTTATGCTTATACCTGTCAAAGTCAATGTTAATGTTATTTTATTAAAGAACAATTATTCAATTCATAACTTAGCATAAAATGATTATTAATTTTACCTTTGGAAGGAACAGAAGGTTCCAGTGGAGGAGACACTTACATACAAATGTCATAACTATGGAACTGTTGGAACTGACACATAACCCTTTTAGTCACTTTCTTAGTTACATTATCATAGAGTTGCACTCTGACCTTCTTATTGATTTTTTGTGTCAGTCGTTCTTCATACTCAGCACTGTGTGAGCATAAAGTCTGACAAAAGGAACCTTCAAAATATTGGTGAAATCCGACTCCTAATCCAGTAGCACGCGTGCGTCTAGGGTGCTTAAGTCGTTCAGTTGTAGTAGTAAGAATGTCATAATGACCTTTTAAAGTGAAATTACCATCGAAGATTTTCTCAACCAAGGAGTCTTATAACATAAAAAAAATTAACATATAATCAGAATAAAATCATATTAGTATTTAAAGAAAAAGTTATATCTTATAATTGTTTCTAAGATTTGTCGTGTGGTGTTAAAAGTGTAAGAGCTCGATGATAGTAGATAGGATAACTTCGACTTTTCATGATAGGATGGTGGTGAAGGAGGTTGTGGACAATCCCCTAAGAAAGTGGGAGCCTAGCTTTTTCCTTTTTCTTCTCTTTAATTTTTATGTACCCACCACGTGACACTAAGCATGGGTTTTTATTTTGAGCATTTATCCCTTATGCTTTTGTCCTCGTTTCCTGTAACATAAAATTTATTTAATGAAATAGTTTAACTCGTAAACAATTATCAATGGAAAATGGATCATTTCAAGTAAACTAACCTTTCATCCCTTAGATGTATGAATCTCAACAAATTGACGTTAAGTCTCTTCATCAATTGTCTTGTATCTAACACATGGATTTTTATTCTTTTTTGCTTAAAAGATATATTGATATGGGTAAACTTGGGTTGTGATTTTTATGTTCATTAGTCTTAAGCCCCAAAATTCCCAACATCACAAAATATTAAGTTTTAAAATATTTATCCAATTGTGTGACCTATTGGCGAGTGCACCAAGTCATTTGTAGTATAGTCGAATAAGAGTTATCATATCCACAAGGATTTAGGAAATATATTGGTAGTTTTTTTTTGGAGTTTTTTATTTGGAAAATATTGATAGTAATATATATTATATAGATTGAGTGAAGTAGAGGCTATGAGTGGATTTCATGGCATTCTCTTCTATTGCACCACTATTGATCTTGTCTATGTACTTACGCGAATCATTCACTGTCCTAGGAGTGCTCAGCGACTATATATATTATTTGGAGTTATATTGTTTGGAGTTTATATTGCTTGGAATTTATATTGCTTGGAGTTATATTGGTCGGAATTTATTTTGCTTGGTTGAATGCAAGTCTGATTGATTGTATTGTGAGGGTAAAACACCAATACAATATGCATTGGAACCTGTTGCGAAGGTACTGACGGTAATTATTGACAGATATATGCTTCTGTAATTATAGGCGAATATATATCCTTCGGTAATTACTGACAGATCATCTTTTGGTAATTATCGAGACTAATATTTGTCAGTAATATTCGTCAGTAATGGTTACCAACACCATTATTACCGATGAAATATTGGTCGTCAATAATCTGTCGATAATAAACGTCTATCGACGAAATATGACTGTTTTTGACGGAATATGGACCCAGGTTCTGTTTTCGGTTAAAATATCACAAGAGATCCAAAAGACGCAAGTCTTTCTTATGAGGAAACTAGCAAAGGAAGAAGGTGTTACTACGCTACCCAAAGACACGAGCTGTTGTAGACATCAGTTAAAGACATTAAGGTCACCCGTAAAGACGTCGGATCGGAATCTGACATTAAAAGTCCAAAATAACTGAAGTCTAAAGATCTTTCTGCACTAGTGTTCCAATTTTGTTCTCGAGGGAGAAATTACTTCTTATTCTTTCAATTATTGACAAATTGAACTACAATGACTCTATAGTGGAACTTTCATGTCCAACTAAATAAAAATATTTCAATTATTAAACTATGTTTTCAAACTTTTTTTTATTGAAAAGATAGAAAAACAAGTTTTCATACTCATAATTTTAGTTCTACGATTTTTTATGGTTTTTCTTCTTACCAAATAGTAACAAGTGGTAAAAACTGCCCCTAATACAACTATGCTAAAAGTAATGATCAAAATAATTGTTTTTAATACATTTCTCTTATATTACAAGAGTAACACATGTCAAAATGAATTTGATTTGAGAAAAAGTTATGTTAAAGACATAAATAATTTGATACAAAAATGATAATATTGTAGAACAAAAGTTACACAATCCATATACTCCAAAATGCTAAGGTCACAAATAAAAATATAATCACATATTACTAAACAAATTAAATTACTGGAGAAAATAAGTTAATGTTATATGAGGATAAATTTTTATAAGGTCTTGTCCTTCCTTATGATAGGAAGTTTTCATAACTATGCCTTTCCAAACTATTCTATGCATTCATCCATAAGTATGACAAAATATCTCAAAAAAAAAAATCCTTAATGGGTTGGAGGAGATATTAGCCATATTCCAACATTAATAATCACACAATTGATATTATTAATTACTTCATTTTTCCTTCTATAAAAATGATGTTCGGACAATCATTTAACCACTCTACAACTTGATAATATGCTTTTAAAGTAACGTGATCATTAAAAAAACAATATATTTATGTAATTGTGAAAAAAAGAAAGAAATAAAAATAGTAAAATAATGTAAAGGTGTTCATGATGAGATTTGGTCTGATTTTTTTAAAAATAAAATATACCCAAACCAAACATAAAATATATGCAGTTTTGTTTGAAAAAAAAATTGAACCAAACTAATTTATACCATTTGATTTAGATTGATTTTTGTGACTTCTAATTTATAATTTTATTTTTTCATTTCACCAAAGATTTACTCTCTTTTTTTCTTAAACTAAAAATATAATAAGAAAATATATTACTCAAAATTTGATAAATATGTTAAATAATAAACTAATAAAATTAAACATTAAATATTATTAAAAGTTAAAATTATATATTTTATAGTATAACATTCATAAATATTAATAAAGAAAAGTAAGAACAGCTTATCCTTTACATTATTTTACTATTTTGTTTCTTTCTTTTTCTCATAATTAGAGAAGTTTACCTTTTTTAACGACCACATTATTTTTAAAAACACATTGCCAAATTGTTAAAAAATTGTCAGAACATCATTTTTTTAAAAGGAAAGGTATCTAAAAGAAAAAGTAAATAATACACAATTAAAAAATTAAAAGGATATTTTATCGGTTAAAAGTGGTGTAGGTGTTTTCTTTTTTGACGCATGATATTTTTAACCGTCAAATTCAAATAAAATAAAAATGTTTTTATTTTATTTTTATATTTTATAATAATAAATATTTAATTATATTAATATTGGGTGATAAAAATATTAAGGAGTTGTATAAAAAATGGTTTTCTAATAATTATTTTTACAATATTTTGACATCGTAATGACTTATTGGTTCGTTTTAAATATTTTATTGAAAATAAATTTAAATGGACTAATAGAATAATAACATTGTTATAAAAGAGTAGTTAATTTTTTTATTCTTGTATAATTGTTTTGGCAGAAAGTATATTTTGTTTGGTTTATTTTATTTTAATTTTTCTCTTTCCTCTTCGTTTTGCTTTTAGTTTTGTTTTTTTAAACAACTCTTTTACAACGTGGTGATTTGTGATTGGTCCAATAAATTTAAACAAGATGAATAAAATAAATAGGTCAAAAATGATTAGGAAAAGTTATTACCTGTTTTTTTTTTCTTTCTTGTGGAATGGTAGATGATGAGGTCCAGCGCGTGAGTAGCCAATAGGAAGGGAGTATAAATTAAAGAGTTTTGATTCTTTTGCATGGCTACGTATTACTTTGAAGTGAGAGGATTTTCTTTAGGGCAGGAGAGAGAAAATTTTCTTTGCCCTTTATTCTGGGTTGAATGATCGTCCCAGGGGGCTTCTTAGTTTCTCTCTTGTTTTATTCTTTTTCGTTATAGTTAAGAATGGGTGACCACTTAATTAATTATACTTTCTTTTTATGTATTTGAATAGTTTTTAAAATGATTAATTATATTATTAGAGACATTTTATTAATCTTATATATTATATTTGTTTTAAAAGTATCATATTTTTTATTTATTGTGTTGATTTTTTTGTCATTAAAAAAAATATTTGTGTTGTTCTGAAAACATATAGTTTTAGTTATCACTTTTATGAAATTTATTTAGAGTAAAATATGTGTTGTTTCAATAAATTTATTGTTTTTGAGGATTTTTTTTCGAACATTTCTTCTAGATTTATTTTCGGATACAATGTAATCTTTAGTGAATTTTCTAATAAAAAATTGATAACTATCATCTTCTGGAACTAAAACAGGTTTGGAATAGTATCACATTAATTTAGGCAAAGTCATTGTGAGTACTCATCCACATATTCTACTTACGATTTCTCTTTCACAAGAATTTCAACTCTAATCAACGTGTGAAGCGACACATGACAACCAACCAATCCTAGCTAAGTTGCCTCCTCCATGCATTCATACATTTGTGGTGTCGATTCTATCAGAGTTCCTTTGGTGACTCCATTTATTTTTCCATCACCTTATATTTTTATTTTATTATTTATTTCCTCCAAGTTTTTGAATGAATATGTCTTTCAAGGTGACATCAACCTAGAAAATAGATTCTTCCTTCTTTTCTAGCCATAATATTAGTGTTGAGAAGATGAACAAGTTTGACTATTATACATAGACTTCTAAAACTAAGTTGTGGTTGAGTAGGTTAATTGGGTAACTAATTCATTATTCACATTTTACTCAAACCAATATTTTGTGAAGAAGGAACCTAAGAACAACATGTTCTTTACGATCAACCTCTATTAAGAAGTGGGTTTTAAGTCTAACTCAACCCATAAAATCAGTTTGTAGGATGAGATTTGCACCCACTTATAAACTAAGAATTGGTCTTATCTCTAGTCGATGTGAAACTTCTAACAACCTCCTCCGTCATTGTCACTTATGGATTCATATATATACTAGGTTTTACACAATTTGTATCTTATGGAACATTTTTATTGTGGTGTTCAAAAAGAAAAGCTTTGATGGTTGATGTCATGGATGCGCAATTAGACAAGCTTACAACTAAGTTAGACATATTGGCGGGATGCAATTGGGAATGAAAATGCCTTAATAGAAAAATTGTCTTCCTTTTGTTGAACAACAGGGGATGGCATTTGAATAATAGATGTTAGCAATTGAAAGAAAAAAATAAAATTTATATTTCATTGGTCATGCTTTAATCATCATTGCATTTTGGTTCAAATTTGTTATGATGACACTCTATTGCGCACTTAAATTTTTATCATCTTTTAAAAAAATATAGTGGATCAAAAGTATAATTAGGTTTTTATTGTATCCATTACTTCATAAATTATAATATTTTCCTTTTGTTTTCCCGTCTATATTCAATTTATTTTGTCAAATTACTCACCAATTTTTAGTGTAATATCTTAAAAATTGAAATAAAAATACATTACTTTTCTACATTTGTACTCTTTTTCAACACAACAAGTTTTATCACTTAAATAATAAAATGTAAAACATGTCATATGTTAGCAACCTATAATAAAAAAAGTTACAATCATTAAAGACAAAGTTATAGTATTAAATTAAGGGGAAATGTCTTACAGTATCTAAGAAAACATACATCACAAAACAAACTTCATAAGAATTATCTCGCATATATTAAAACATAAATAAATAACATATAAAAAAAAGTGAACTATCGAGGATAAAATTCACTTATGGATATGGTATTGGTAGAAGATGGTATGGAACTGCCATCTTGGCCTGAACTCAATTCAAGTGATACAATTGGATTTATTCTATGGTTTAAGAAAAATGTTGGTTCTTGGGGAGATGGCAACTCGATTGTTTGACTACTAAGATATGAAACAATTGCTACCATTGTAGGTCTAGCATCTGGATTTTCCTGAACACACAATAGACCAATCTGAACGCATCTCATGAATTCAATCTTAGAATAATTTTCTTTTAATTTTGGGTCCAATGCACTTAATGTTGTTTCATCCCTCCAATGTCTCCAAACCTATAAAAAAAATTAAACTGGCATGTGTCATTACACTTTCATATTTGTAATAATTGTTTTCTTTATACATTACCACACAAGTAAGATAACTCGCAAAATTTTGACACTCACAAAATTTAGAAGACCATCAGCAACACGATGCAATTCATTTGAACTTATATTCTTTTTTCCACTTATAATCTCAAGAATCATAACACCAAAACTGTAAACATCAGATTTCTCAGAAAATTGTCCCAACATAGCATACTCTGGAGACATATAGCCACTGCATAATCAACGAAAAGTTAAAAAAAAGTAATCTTAAAAATATTATGCAAAGCATGAGAAGTGTAGGAAAGAGTATTAAAAACTTACTATGTTCCAATAATTCTATTTGTACTTTCCTCTTCTTGATCTATTTCAATAATTCTAGCAAGTCCAAAATCTGAAATTTTGGGATTCATATTTTCATCTAGTAATACATTACTAGGTTTAAGGTCACGATGTATAACTTTAAGTCGAGAATGTTCATGTAAATATACAATTCCTCAAGCAATGCCAGCTATGATTTTGTGACGCTCAGTCCAACTTAAAATTTTTTCTTGTTTAGTATCTACAAAAAATAATCATTATATATGTAAGACATACATGCTTTTGATAAAGTTCTTGAATTGGTTTAAGATAAAGTACATTAAACATGATAAACACGTAATTAACTAATGCTAAATTAAGAAAAATAAAATATGTATAAAGCATCTCACCAAATAAGAAGTAGTCTAGACTTTTGTTTGGCACATATTCATATATAAGTATTTTTTCTTGTTCATCAAGACAAAATCCTATGAAAGCCACCAAATTTCTATGTTGAAGTTTGGCTATTAATAGAACCTCGTTTTTAAACTCTTGTATGCCTTGTCTAGAATTTCTTGAAAGTCTCTTTACAGCAATGGATCGTCCATCATAAAGAATGCCCTAAAAATATAAATAAGTATTTATTAAAAAGGTAGAAACATATGAGAAATAAAATTTAACATGCCTTTTTTTACCTTGTAAACTTCTCCAAATCCACCTTTTCCAATTTTGTTGTCATGTGAGAAGTTACTTGTTGCTGCTTCAATTATTGGTAGATTGAATTGCAAAGATTCTATAGTTGAACTTTCTTGTCCAACTAAATAAAAATATATCAATTTTTAAACTGTTTCAAAACTATTTTATTGAAAAGATAGTAAAAAATATTTCATACTCACAATTTTCTTGAAGAATAGTTCTGTTGTTTTTTCTGTTCTTTCTTCGTATCAAATAATAACAAAAGATGAAAAATATTCCTGATGCAACTATGCTAGAAGTAATGATCAAGATAATTCTTGAGTGATTTTCACCTACATTATAGAAACACATGTCAATAAGTCCAGTAAATTGATAAAAAAAAAGACTATTTTATATAAACTAAAAAAAAATATTGTTGAAGAAAACCAACCTTGATACGAACCACACTATGCGCTAAAATCAAAGATAATTTGATGCAAGATTTATAATATTGTAAAAAAAAAAGCAACAGACCTCATATTCCAAAGTGCGAAGATCACAAATAAAAATATGTTATCAGAGATTAGAAAATTAAGTATTGAAGAAAATACGTCAATGTTAATAACAGTAAATTTTCATAAGGTCTTATCCTTCTGTGGTGACAAGTTTTCATAAGGTTGTCTTTCTAGAATGTTCCGCAGATTATAAACTTATACAAATCTATGGTATAAATACAAAGTGAATCTATCTCCAATTCCAAATTTTCATAATGACATTTAAAACGTGTGTTTGCATAAAAACACACCACTGATCATTTAGTATTTTCTGCTATATTATTTACTCTTAGCATAAGAAGATTTTATTTTAGGAAGGAAAATGATGATTTGATAATCATTTAACAACTTAAAATGGTTTGAAGAATAACCAGTTCATTAGAAAAGATAAACTTACGAAGGAAAAAATAGTAAAATAAGAGTGTTAAGTGAGGAGATAAATCTGTTGGATTATGGATATATATCGTTGTCCTTCCTTTTATTAGCATGGGAATCATGGTGAATAGAAATAAAAAAACCTGGTGGGGGAGGAGGAGCAGATGGTGTGGTAAGCGTGAGATCGTAAAACTGGAACAATTCAAAGCGAAGTATACAGCTCGGATACAGAACCCGTCCACCCACGCTTCCCAAACTGCTCCATGGAATTGCCGTTCCAATCACATCATTGAGGCACCCAATGCAACTATTGGTTGATAGATCCGATGAGCACTGACCAAGAATGTAAACTCTTTGCTTGTCGTTCAATCTCAGAGATTCATCTGTTACGAATTTGTTATCAGTGTTCCCTGTCATTGTGGCCACCGTAGCTAACTGGTTCGATAATTCAGAAGCTACAGAGGACTGTATCGGACTGCTGTTGCTCATATTCAGATTCCCAAATCTCGGCCTTGTTTCCGCGGCCGAGAAGAAATTTCTGTCGGAATAGCGAAGCCAACAGTGATTGTACCATATTACAGCCTCCGCATAAGCCAAACCACAGTCGGAGGTTATTCTGTCTGTTGCGTTTTTGATGCATTGTTCACAGAGGAGAGCAGGAATGTCGATACGGCACCTGAAGAGGCCGTACGCCGTTCCCTCTTGCGTCTGAAATCCATATCTAGAAGTGGCGTTGGAAGACAAGTCAAAGAGGAGCGTTCGGAGTTTTGATTTGAAATCAGCGTCAAGTTTGTTGTTTGAGCAGTTGTGAGAAATATAGCCAGGATCTTCTGAATATTCAGAATCTCTGTTTGCATAATTTGTTTCTGGGACGAGTCCTTTAGGTGCCTCATCGGTGACGCGATAGAAAGGGTACGATTCATACCTGATGTTACAACTGGGAAACATAACTCTTCCTCCTTGCTTTCCGTTACAGCATGTTGGAATATTTGATATTGCTTCATCAAGGCAGTCTGAGCATTGTTGGAGTGAAAGGTCTTGTGTGCACTGAGCTAGACAGTAAAGAGTCTGAAATTCCGGTAAGGTTCCATTGTTTGTGTAATACTTGTTTCTAGACTTGGCTGCTTCACGTGCAGTTTGTTTCATGGTGGCTTCCAGTAAACTCATGAAGCTTGATGGGTCGGAGGAGATATTGGCCGCGTTCCACATGTAATATCCGGGAGTTGTGTTCACAGTTGAGAAGAAAGAGCGGTCGGAATACCGAACCATGCATTCGTCGTACCAAATCACACTCGATTTGGACAGGGAACAGTCTGTGTCTGAAGACAGAGTCTGGGTTGCGTTTGCAACGCAATCTTTGCAGGCGTGAGAGAGAATATCACCCCTGCACATGAAAAGACCATAGACCGTGTAAGAGGAGTTTGTGCCAGGGATTGTATTGTTGTAGAATCCGTTGGCGTTGGCTGTAGCGTTGAAAGATAAGGAAGAAAGGAGGGTCCTCAGGTTGGTCTGATAGGGGCTGTTGTCACTGCTCTTTTCTTGACTGCAAACGCTAGAATAAGCAGCGTCGGCGCCCTTTGCTTTACCAACTGCGAGATGGAAAATGATAATACAAAGGAAGAAGAACTTCCAGGGATTCCAGGTCATGCTTCTGTTCATCTTCCACAACACTCTCATATGGATTTTTGTTGTTCATAGATAATGGAAAATAAGATACACATTAATATTTATTTGACACTTTATTTTTGAAAGAAAAATGTTTGAATAGTATGAAAGTCATCTTCCGCGTAAGTTAATTAAACCATTTTTTATATTAAGAGACATGGCAGTGAGGGAAAGGGGAAAGCAAGTCAACGAAGGAAGAAAGACAAAGTTGGAGAAAGTAGGACGCATGGTTTTGTTAATGTGTGTGACACAAAAGAAACTGCGATACAATTAACAAAGCCACAAAGACCAGATTATAAATGTGTCACTATATTTTTGCTAACAAGTAGTCTTCCACAAGGACTACGGAAAAGTCTTCCCTTTCCCACATCACAAAAGACGTACATGAATAGCTTTTTTTCAGGGTGACCTTCACAATGGAGGTAAGTGTTCATATGATTCCAATATACTTTCTTCGATTGATTACAAGAAAGAAAAGAATAAAAAGAAATTAGAAGCCAGATTGTTTAAATTTAAGCTGAGTTAGTGAAAAATTTATAGTTAACTTATTTTATGTAATAAAATAAATTTAGCTCTAAATTAATATATTTTAAAAAATATTTTTGTTTTTCAATATTTTCAAAATTATTAATATAAAAAAATTGAAAATTAAATATAAATATAAATTGAAAATTATTTAAATATTTATAAATTTTACTAATAACTATTAAATACAATGTCAGCATTCGGTGTTTTTGTTTGACAATCAATGCACATGCAATGAATGCCTCCTTCTCGATCAGCCAATAAGGCATCTCAAAGTGTTGGAGGAAGCAGCTAATGAAAAAGACTAAGGTTTGCCTTTGCTTTTCCTCAAAGAAAAGTATTTCACTGACTACTTCCACGATCTAGAGGTTGCAAAATTAATGCTGAACCTAGTTTTGTTTTTGTAATTTGGATGGAAAGGCAAGCAACATTTTGATTTCCATAAATCCCTTGTAAAATTGAATCCTATACGAATATCTATGACATTTTGTTTTATTAGATTTATAACAGGCCTTATCTTTTAAGCCAAAATATGGAAAGAAACAATATATAACAAAGTCTTCTATCATTTGTTTTGTTGTACTATTATCCAGCCTTTTGAGTTGTACGAGTTGGTGAGAGACATTTATCAAAAGTTATTTCTATCCACTCAGAATTACCTTCATAATAAGAAACACATTAATTTGGATTTAATTGCATAAACAACATTCTCAATGACAGGAAAACTTCTTTTAAGGTTGTTATTTGATTGAATTGGATTTTACAATCATTTCATCAATATTTATATTTTCATGTTTTTACTCACGTAGTCCTTGAAAGCTTTATCCATCAAAGTTGATATACTACACCAACATTATGTTAAAAGAGAGAACTTCATAATAATAGTTAATTGGTTTTTGTGTGAAATGTAGTTTTCTATATGCCTCTTTAAGTGCATAAAAAGAAAGTTATATTTGAAATATGCATTTAATTAAGAAGCTCAACACTTTAATTTACATTAACATTTACATTGTATAATTATGGAATATATATAATTTGATTATATTGAGATTCCCTAGGAAAAATATGGAATCAATAACGACTTATTATGATAGGTATAACCTATCTTTCGTAATAGATTAACTGATGATATTTTTATAATAAAAGTAATATTATTATGACTAGTAAAAAACAACGTTATAATAAATTGATTCGTGGTCTTTTCATATGAAATAATAGTTATTATGACCAGTAAAAGATGACTTGTTATAATAAGTGAAAGTGAAAAACTTAATAGGATAGGTGTATAATAAGTGGGGCACTATGGCAAAATTAAGTTAGGTGTTGGAATGAAGCTAAAATAATGAATTGAGTATAATTATAGTTGTTATTATTATTAAAGCAAAAAAGGTATGTGTGTGATGAATTTAGTATTAGAAATATGTTCTAGAATCTATTTTAATGTCACTAATTAATGTATTTTTTGTTTTTGTTCAGATATTATATTTTTGCGTATTGTACCATCATACATTTTGATTTTGATAGTACCAATCCCTCCCATTTCTAAGGCATGATCATTCCCCATGAACACACATCCTCATGAGACGGCGCCATTTGTTAAACTGATTTTTTGTCGTCTAAAATCAGAACAAACTCAGTTTCCCCACTAAAGTAGGAAAGGGATAACCAAGGATCAATCCAAAGACTGAACTATGATTAAGCTTCAGAATGTAGAGTTTAGTCTTGTATATTTACTACCTAATTATTAACTACTAATGCAAGGTGGGGAAAAGAAATGAAAACATAACTCTAAACTACCTAAACAGAAACAGAAATTAAACTACTATGACAATTACATGCAACTAAAATGACCTAAAACTAAAACTGTAAACAAGCAACTCAAATTGGAAATTTAAAATATAAACAAAAATCCTAAAAGCCAAATGAATATGAACAGTAAAGAAAGTAAATGTTGCAAACAAAATTGTAAAATCTACAGTAAAGAAAAGTCAATAAGAAACCTAAAACTAATGATTAAAAGCAAAGAATCGAGTGAATAACTCATGAATCAGAACCAAATTTAATCAGTATGAACAGAACACAACCTAAACTACTAATCAGGACAAAGTTGTTGGATAAAAGTCATTATGTTCATAAATTGATTTATTATTATACAAAAAGACATTATGTTAATAAATTGCCCACCTTGGGATCTCAAGTTCTAATATAGAACTTAAAATGAATAACAATCAATTGATTTCCCAAAACAAAACAGATTCAATTCAATTTTAATGATTTTTAGCCAAATCAGCAAATGAAACACAATTGAACCTATTCCTAACTCACACTAATTAACAGCAACTAAAACATCTCGTTCATTTACGCCCACCTTGGGGTCGTATAATTTCAAAAGAAATTATAGTATGCAGAGTGACAGAATTCAAATCATTTTCAATGTAAAACAAGAAACACAAGAGCACACAAAAATCAAAATAACATAATCATATAACACTTTACAAATAGAACATCAAGAAAGAACGTATTATTAACAAGAGCGTACAAGAAAAGGTACCGAACAAACTCGCAATCGAAGACACCACGGGCTGTCACCACCACGAGTGTGCATTCCAAAAGCAAAGATAACGGAAACCTACTCTATAGAAAGCGAAAAAGAACCCTAATCTACAAAGCTTAGAATTGTAAACTAAAACACTAGTAGGTTTCCGTTATAGGAAAGTTATATGCTTTGATCAAAAATAACCGAAACACAAAAAGTTTATGATCTCGTTAAAGTAGAACCGAGACATAATGTACTGTCAACTCACCATACTATCTTAAATATACACTGACAAAAGTTATGAAAATTAAATATTGCCTCGGTTACAATCACAACCGAAGCATAAATATTGCCACGTAACAAAATTCTCATTATATTTTTCATTTTTAATTATTTTCTAATTGATTAAGCATCGGTCAAGCTTCATAACCGAGACACTATAGCTTTTAATATTCCGAAGTAACCCTTCAGATTTCTTCCTCTTCTTCTCGCGCAAACTCTTCCATCTCACTGTTTTCTCCAACCCCCTCCAAATAGCGTCGTCTCCGTCGCCGCCTCTCTGCCGTTCAGTCGCCACCACGCCGCTGGTGTTCTCGCTCAAGAAGAAGCCTCGCGCTGCCTCGTCTCCGGTCTTCCTCGTTGTTCGTCGAAATCGTACCGGACTTCGTCACCGACGTCGTCCTCACCGAACGCTGAAACCCTAGGCCGCCGCTAGGAGACCCCGCTGCCCTCCAAGCGATGGCCTCGCTCCTTGCGCTGCCTGTTCTAAGCCTTGCCCCGCCGTCACCGGGAGCCACCAGAACCTCGTCGTGTGCGACGGTTGCGAGCGCAGCTTCCACCTCGCCTGCGAATGCGTTGCCTATGGAGTGAAGAGGAAGCGGTGGTCGTTGGGAGTGATAACAGATCCTAGGGTTCTAATACACCCCATCCCCAAGTTGTGGCCGTTACAGCCAGTGCCAGTAATGGAGCCGCTGGCGCAACACCTGGTCCAGCCCGCTCCCGAACCCTCAACCCCTGTGAATGCAGAAGGTTCTATTCATTCTGGAATAGAAGCCAAAGCCTTCTATTTAAATTGTCTTCATTGGAAAACTTCAGATGTTAGGCTTGTGTTAGAAGATGGATCAATCTGGAAAGCAAAGTTGTTTGGTGCTTCAAGAACCTAAGTGGGTGAAGTGGTTTTTAATACATCATTGACTCTCTAGACTGCATATTGGTAACACTGGTATAAATTTTGGTGAGTATTTAAATTGAAGTCTCTTGAATCTTGGTTCTTGGAAGTTGTTTAAAATTTTCCTTTTGATTCTCTGACTGCCAGATGATTTGGAATGAAGAAAGTGCTTCCTTGCTGGTCTAGTAATCAGAAGTTTAAGTATCAGGTTAATTTACGTGCTCCATAAAAGATTTTCACTGATTGAACTTTACTTTTTAGGATTCTTACTTTTTGTTTGTCCTTGTAATACATCTATGTAGTACCTCAAGCTGGAGATGTGTAGAAACACCAGGTGATTACTTATCAGAAAGGAATATCATGGGAATTTGTAAGTAATTTATACAAATGTATAAACTCTGCAAGTGTTACTTCGATAAATTCCATTAGTGTGTTGAGTACTGACAATTGTATAACATGATGAAATACGTAGATGCATCCAAATTCTCTTCAGGAGGACAAATAAAAATCTTGTGCTGATTGGTGAGCTTGGTGTTGGAAAGACTGCCATTTCTGAAGGGTAAGCGCTTCGACCTTTATCCTCCATTGACTAGCCTTAATTTCAATGTCTAACCTGCTTCATAAATACCAGCAATGAAGAGGAATGCTCTTTTTGCCTGAGAATGTTGAGGTGTTGAAAAGACAGGTGCTTAACTTAAGCAATTGCAATTCCATCCAATCAAACCATTTACTTTTTGTATGGGTGCTTTCTTTGTATGCATTTGCATTATTCTAGTTCCTTTAAACTTTAAGATCAAATTAGCTTGTTTACTTTGGAAAACTGCTACAGGTTTTTGTAACTATGAGATGTGATATTCTTTTAGAAGATACCAGAACGCATACTTTTGAATAAGCAATTATGCTGAGTTGGTATATATAGTAAAGTAGCTTCATACTTTGGATTATATTCCTGATGTCATCATAATGAGTACATGTTACGCAGTATTTGCAGAATGCTTTCTGAAAATTAAGTGTAGAATATTTTAATGTTGAAACATTAATAATTTCGAAATGAGTGGAATTTTGATACTAGTGTAGCTGATAATGTTGTTCATACTGATCTTGAAAGATTGAAAGAGAAATCATCCTGAACTTGTGTTTTTCTTTTCTCTTCAGGTTATGGAAAATGTGTTTATTCTACATCTGGGTATGTATGAGATTATAGTATAACTTACTAGTTTTAAAATAAGCTTGTATAAATATTTTATTTAATCACTGTTTATATCACTGTTGTATTTATTTTTTGTGACAGATCTTTAGTTGCTTCTGCACCACCTTTGTTGAAGAAGAATAGCCAAAACCTGGTTTGGTCGAAACTTGTTGTGGTGTTACTGGTTTCATACTTTTGGATGTGACTATGGTCGGTGAAACTGTGGACAAAAGGAAAAGGGAATTAGAGGAAGGTTAGGGAATGTAGTTTTGGTAGCATTTATAATTGTGTTTTTGTTGCTAAGGTATTCTTAGCTTTCATGTTGGGTCAGAACAAGAATCTCTAATTGTGCAAATAATCTATTTTTTTAAGTTTAATCTGTAAATTATTCTAACAATTCCAAATTTATAAGAACTTCACAATTTTAAGTTGTTGACGCTAACCTCCAAATTATTTACTTAATATTATTTTATTTCATAAAGTAAGATAAATACTAATATTTGATTAAATTGATCTGTATTTAATATAATAGTTAAGAAATAGTTTTATATTTAAAAAAATATATCAGTTGTAATGAGTTATAAAATAATTTTCTCAGACACTCTGAGTTGTTCTAATCATGAGTTGTAAAATAATTTTCTTATGCATGTAGTAAATGGTTGGTGCCGTAGAATTGAATTTAGCAAAAAAAAATCATTCTAATGCCTCGGTTCAAATCCAAACCGAGGCATAAGACCCAATCACAAAAAAAAATAAAAAAAGAAATACCCTATACTGCCTCGGTTGCATTTTAACCGAGGCAAAAACATACACTTTTTTGTCTCAGTTCTGAACCGAGGTAAAAAGTGGCAGACTTTTTACCTCGCCTGTATATGCCTCGGTTGCATAACCGGTGTCTATAAGCGAAAATAACCGCTGTCTTTTCCCTTAATTGTACTAGTGAAAGTGTGTAAAGTGTATGAAGAAGTGTTCTCTATTTACATGGTGAAAGCCCTTTTTATTTCAAAAAGGAAAAGAGAAAAGAAAGAGGAAAAATAAAGAAAGAAACTTGATTTCGACGCTTCCAACTTCTAATTGGACGGCCACCCTTCTTTATCTACTTTGATCATCAGCCCTCCGATCATCTTCAACCTCTCAACCGATTCAGCTCCCCTTTCGGTCACGTGCCAGTTAGCTTTGGTTAGCTCCCTTTGCTCGCTAGTCAGCTTGTCCATCTTCACTGGTCAGGGTCGCGAGCTTCTTCTTCCTTTCTCGTCTCACTTTTCTCTGCCCAGCACATGCCCTAACTTTCAAGAACGTTTTCTGCCAAATGAATTCACAAAAGTAAAGACCCCTACAACAACATCTTCAGTCTCTCCAAAACGACATCGTTCCAATTAATTGAAATCAGCCCATGCAGCCCAATTCACTTTCAGCCTAATGCAGTGGCAGCTCAAGTGGCTCAAATCTCCAATGCAGCAGCAACGTTCAAATTTTTACTTGTAGCACCCAATTTCAGCAACCCAGTGTCAGTCCAGTCAGCATAGAAGCGCAATTTATTTCATATCTGCACCAAAAAAAACAATCAAATTAAAGAAAAGAAAATAAAATCTAAGAATTAAAAAGAAAGATTTTTTTATTAAAGATTTTCTAAGAAAAAGTATAAATTCTCTAATGATTAACAAGAGAAAAAAATCTCCTGAAAACCTATTTTTAATTAGAATTTTATAAAACTAAAGAATTAAGAGAAAAACATAAAACTAGCCTAATTCTAAGAAATTAAAAACTAAAGAAATCTAAGAAATGATTTTTAACAGAGAAAAATATGTAAATCTAGAGTATAGCAACGAGAAAAATTTATAATTAACACAAGACGAAAGACAAAGTCAAAAAAAATATTTACTAGATAAAAGAGATTACTACACCCTCTCTTTATAACAAGGAGGATACAAGTAAAGTTTGGTTCATCTAACACCTTTCCTTACACCTCTATTTATATAAAATATGTAAATCTATAGTGTTATCACATTCTAATGACAATAGCAACGAGAAAAATTTATAATCAACATAAGACAAAGGACAAAGTCAAAAAAAATATTTACTAGATAAAAGAGATTACTACACCCTCTCTTTAGAACAAGGAGGATACAAGTAATGTTTGGTGCATCTAACACCTTTCCTTACACCTCTATTTATATACAAATGAGGGAGGAAAGTCTTTGCTCACTTTAGACGTGGGACTTCTAACAACAACTTCTAACAATAGTTTAATATGCAATTTTCTCTCCCTGTTGCATCCAGCAAATGCCTTTCCCGTGTCATTGAAAGAATTTGTAGGTTAAATTTGATAGAAAATTTCATGGATTACTTTTGCTTGGGTATGCTTTATTAGGATTTGTGTGAAAGAAGACTAGAAGTTTGGTAAGAAAAATATGATGATTAGTTTCTGATTCTATTTACTTGAGTTTTAGCAGCACGTGGTTCTAAGAGAAAGCCCCAAAGTTTCAAGGATGAGGATCACTATATAAGTTCAATACCAAAAAATCAAGTAAGTTTCTATCCGAATTACATACTTCATCATACAGATATATACTATATTCATGGTGGTTATGGTTCTGAAACAAAAAAGTTTGCTACTAATCTTGCTATGATTTCCAGCATATGGAGGCTGGCCTTTCAGTAAAAGCCAATGAAGGCTTTGCTTCAAATAGGTAGCAGTCCTCTTTATTATGCTATTGGAGGGAATTTTATTGTCAACCATTTCTAAATCATTAGTTCAGAAGGCAAACAATAAAACTTTAGGCTCATTATGTCTGTGGTTTGGTGTTTAATTTTTTGCTTCTATATCGTGTTGTGACTTTCAACATGTATGATTCAGTTTATTTATACAATCCCATTCTTGCTAATGTTTTTAGTGTTTGCTTGCTTGGTTTTGGTTCTAATGATACTCAATATTTTTAGATTGGACTCGGCTGTCCTTGATCTAGTCGCAGATGATGGTACTGGCATTCAGAAACAAAGATCTGTGTATCACTGGCACAAGGTAATACTGAAGTTGTGATTGATTTATAAAGAAGACAGTTATTTTTTAAATTTTATCTAGGTTTTTTGAAAAACGTGTCATGCATCTCATGTAAACCTTTTGGTGCCAGAGGAGTAAAAAGTGCATCAAATTAAACAATGGTGACCGAGTTGCTGCAAACAGAAAGGTACAATGTTTATAACCCCGTAGTTTATGCTGATAGTTACTATGCAGTGTGAGGTTCTTCTATTCACTACCTTGAAGAACTAGAGCATAAATATAAAATTTCCATTCGAGTGTAGATAAAGACAGACCCTACTCTTTACCAGTAAGGAAATAGATTAAAGGGTCTTTCCATTTATAAATCAATCTACTTTTTTATTTCTATTCAATATAAAACTTAGACTCACACTTGGATTCCCAACTATCTTCCTCTCAAGAGTGAGTAATTGGTACACTCCCTCTAAAGCTTCCCCTTCAGCGAAATCATCCCATTCAACCACGAGTAGCCCTCTATCCCATTCATCTTAACGGGTTGGTAAAAATGGTAAAAGAAAAGAAAGGCAAATAGAGTGTCTGAAGCTCTACACATTTAATTAGTAAAGGAAAAATGGCCTGCTATTAGAGGAATTTTATATTTTGGAGGGGTTGGGGAAGTGAAGACCCAACTGACAGGGTAAGTGATTTCTTGCTTATTCTTTTCTTGGTTCGCCAACAAATTTTGTTTGTTATCATTCTTACACTTGTTTCTGTACATGGATCACACCTGTTCACTTCCTTTTGTGCTTTCGGTGTTTTGTTGTAGTTAGAGATGGTAATTGAGCGGGTACTGTCTTCATACTTCTGCCCCTGCTTCACTATTCATCGGGAATTTGTGAAAAATATTTGCAGGACTTGTTATTTTGGAGTATCCAATACCTGCAAATATTTTATATTTACATTTTAGATAAAATTATTTAAAAACAAGTTTGTGTAGTATAAATTTAGATGAAAAAAATTATTTTTTAAGTACAATTCAAAGTGAATTCAAATGTTAATTGAAATAAATTTAGTTTTTTACAAAGTAAAATAAAATTACATTGAAATATTAATGTAACAAATTTGATTATTTTAAAAATTAAATTTAAATAAGTTCTATTGGAATATTTTTTTAAATAATATTTGGTAATGGTAGTATTGATAGCCCCTGAACTTCCTGATGATGGTGTTTTACACCTGGTCCTGATAACAGGGCCCAGGCACCCACCAAGTGTTTGACGATTGCTAAAAACTCCTTCGCCCCGCATCACTGGAATTTGCTATGCTTGTCATGCCAGCGGCTCCTCCTACGAACATTGATCGGAGGTTGTGCAAGAAGCTTGAATTCTGACTCAGACTCGATCCACCCCGCTTTATCTAGATGTAAACTTAGACTAGTTATATAACAATTCTTTCGTAACTGCATTTTGTGCTCCTAATTTAGCCATGTATAGGAAAACGTATTTTACAGAACACTTTTGAATCTGACCAAGATGATACATCTAGCAACTACTTTGTATAGTTAACTGTTGACGTTAGTTTATTTTACAATGAATTATTCTGTAGTTTTAATTTCTTTGTCAAGTTGGTCTGATTCAATTTCACCGCAATTAAGTTTTGTAAACGATGGTTCAAGCAAGAATGATACTTTCCCTCCGAAATCGTTATGTTCTTCCCGTTTCATATATTCCATTCTTATATGGTTTGTGTGATTATTGATATCAATTTGATATGCTTAATAACGTGATCAACCAATACAACTTTAGCGAAACCTGGATTGATGCTTGGGCAGAAATTTAGTACTAGTTGATTGAAAAAACTGGTGCGAGGAAATCTATTCTTTTTCTGCATAACTTTTTTTTTCACTTTAGCATTGCATGATCGATGGGGTGTTGTTGTGGCCGTCATATTGGGATTTTGTTTTTTCAAATATGGGGAAAATCATCAATCAAGATTAACAAAATCAAAGCAGAATATGAACAATTACGACCTAAATACTGAAAGAGAGCTATATTTCATCAAGCCTTAATATACGATAGACTTTAAAGGAAAACGCAAGTCTATAGCTACTGGCAAAAGATATTAAATAATGATAATCAACCATATATAAAGTAAAAAAGCTAAACATTTTATTGCTTTGGAAGGGACCTATTGAATAAATATTGAAAAAACATCAGAACATAGGACACAAATGTAAAATTACGTGCAGAGCAAAGTGCCTAACCCGGATAAATCATGTTAGATATCTAGTTGAAATTTTATCATTACTAAGTCCACGGCGGGAGAACTCCTACAAGCTAAAGACAACTCACCTACCACAGTTTTCCCCCACAGATCCAACATCAACTACACCGGTCATCACACCTACTACACTTACACTAACCATCAACACAGTTCCTTCCTTCCCCCAATCCAGCTGCAAAACCTATGAGAGACTCTATCTCCTCCAGACACATGCTGAAACCAATTCACCACAAGAACTGCTTGCAACTTGAATCAGATAAGGAGGTAGACAAATTGAATCAAAATAAACGAAGGACAACAACAAAAATGCCAAAACCTTTTAAATTTATGAAGGTATAAAGGACTCGTCATTGATTCTAACTTAAGTAAATATATATTAGCACCAAAAGTCATTCCACATCTACACAATAAGGAAAGCCAATATCTTGAAGTGTGATTCTCCCTATGTACAAATCATTTACATGATCAGTACAGAGAGGGAGACGCTTACAGTTTAGGCTTTAATGAATTACATCCATCCCTTGCAACCCTTTTTCTTTCTCTGATGAGTTCACATTCAATCTGTTGTGCAGCCAATGGACCCAATGTAACATTGTGGTAGTCTTGTCACAGAAATGGGCAATGCATTGTGATGGAGGTTCACCGGATGCCAACCTTAATACAGCCAAAGATAAAGTCCCATCTACTGGTTTGGGATCAGATAGATTTCTATCTCCCATCATCTTAACCTCTCTTTCAGTTGGAAAATGCACTGCATGATTTCCATTCATATCATAGAGTTTCAAATCTATTAGAGCATTGCCAACACCTTAACAAGATTAAAGATGGAAGGAAAGAAATTGTAATTACCTAATGATTAAAACTACAGATAGCATAAATATGGAGGTTAACTTGAAAGTAAGCATTATTATGAAGTAACCAAAATAGGAAAATTAATACCAAATAAATTCCCAGAAGTAGCTTGAGCGGGAAAGGGACGAGTAGGATCAACCACAATTACGAATAAAACAAAGTGAAATATGAACATTAAGCAATAAACACGGTCTACTTATCTAGAATATAGTTTCATTCCTAAATTAAAAACTGTTAATCAAAGTTTTGTTCTGTATTGGCACTCTTGGTTCCCAACTGTTCTATTAGAAAGATTAATTGCAACATCACAAGACGTGGAGGAAACAACATGGACTTTGATAAACCCTAAGATGTTGACTTTGCCGGAAATCCTCACAAAAGTATTTAGGGGCAATGTACCAGATGTGACATCAGAGAAAAGTTGGGAATTGGAGAGCAAACGGTCGGCCATAATGGTGAGGGTGAGGTTGAATCCTTTGGTCTCACCAGACGAAATCTCTCCAGCAGAGATAGGGACTTCACCTATCAGCTGTCCTCTGTAATTGAGGTGAGCGGTGCTATCTGAGTACTTGAATCCAACCTTGTTTGGGTTCTTCACCGAGACATCCGTGCTCAAAGTCACATTCAAATCTACCCTTAGCCTTGCTATATCCAAACTCATGTGAAAATCCTCCAGCTTCGTTGAGTCCACAACGGTAGTAGGATGCTTGGCTTTGAAAACAGTCAAAGCTAGTATCACAATTACCAGTACAAGTGCAATAACAACACCTGTCACTATCAGGCACACTTTTCTCCCTTTACCAGATCCTGCCTTCATTCTGTTTTCCTCCTTACAGTCAAGCAAATGCGTAGTTTTAGTTTAAATTATAAACAATGACTCATGACACTTATCATTTATAATACCAACTACAAGTATCTTTGGGGCATCAACTTTTTAATTTTTTTTTCTTGTGAGTGCGTAATGGGTATTTTGAGGGAAAATATATCATAACTTGCAGGGTTGCCCTCCCCAGTGACATGCTCAATTATTATTCAGAAAAAAGAGCCACAGTTTAATTTCTTGGTTTTTCAATTTTCATTTCCCTGGCATAGATATTTTCTAACAAATGCAAAAAGGCCATAACTTTCCTATATTCAGTTTCTTGGTCAGCAGATCATTCGATATTCATTTAGAACTTGAAAAAAAAAACATTTAAAACACCCAGGGATATTATGACTCAAGATACAAGTAAGACGAAAAGTAGAATACCTTGGAATTGAGGTTATCTGTGTAAACTGAATCTCCTCCTGGAAGATGAAATCCCTCAAAATGCAATCCTAATTCAAGTCAAGATCAAGACCGTATCAAAGCATTCAAATTTATAATCGGGACAAGAAAAATTTTAAACCCTAATGACGAGAATGCCTGTGGGCAATCACGAAAATGACGAGAAAAAGCAAAAGAAATTTATAGATGTGAAAGTTGAAGGGGAATGCGTAGATTTAAACTTCACAGGTTTTTCAACGGAGACGCCATTAAAAGGCACGTTACAGCGTTTCTTAGGCTGAGTCGTGACAGAATAACTAACTGCACACTTTCAGTCTAATACACTTCATCTTATACATAGTATTCAGTATTCGTTTTAATGCTCTAACAGTTGTCATGATAAAAAGCATTAAAAAAGTGTTTAAAAGTATACTAATATTTCTCTTTGAATTAATTGCGTCATAAAATTATTAAGAATATATTTTTTAATGGTTTTCTATACATACGAATTTAGCAACCTTTTGTTTATATTAAAGTTTTTTATTTGAATTTTCGTGTTACTTATTATACTTGATTTTGCATTTTTTTATTAGTTTTCATTATGGAACAGCGCACTCTGTTGAGTTATCTACCTAAGTTATGAGTTAATATGATGTCCGTGAATTTAATTTATGTGAAATTTAACTAATAATTAAATTCTTATTCTTTTGCACAAGAATATTGTTTTTCAGTTATTATTGGGGCTTTGTTTTTCAAATAAAACAGAATGTTCATCTTAAATAAGAGTCATGTATTGAAAGGTAAACTAAAAGTACAATGTATGATCACAAATGAGACAACATACACGGTCAACTTTCTTATTTTAAGCATTTAACATAACTCCAAAATCATTTGTTTCAATTTCAATTTCAATTTCAGATGCATTATATTTGTTTGGATTTAAAGACGAATACGGGTGAATTTGAGAAGAAAAAGAGTTGAATGTGAAATTGATTAGATTAAGAAAAAATAAGATATAAAGTGAAGGAATTTGAGTGAGTAATGTGATAAGTTTGATAAATTAATTTATAAAAATAAAAAATTATTATTTTGTTTTTTGTCATAAAAATAATTTAAAATAAAATATATTATTATTATTATTATTTTATTTTTATTATTTTAACCTCTTCTTTTTATTTTTATTTTTTTGCAATTGGAGTGGCTTAATCTTTTTCATTCATCTAAACCTCTTCTCTCTCCTGTTTATAAGTCTACTGCTATAGTTTTACAGCTCCCTATCAGAATAACCGCCTTAAGCATATTTGGCACCGCTTCCCCGTGTTATTTCCTTCTTTTTTTCAAATTTCGTAAACTATCCACATTCTTCCTAAACAAAAAAAAGGATAGAATCGATTCTTTCCAAATTAGAGAAAAGAGAATCGATTCTCCTCATTCAAAATTTTCATAATAATATCAAAGCTTCTCTCTATCCATTCAACTGCTCACATTCATACTTGCTTTCCTCCTCTCAACGCAAGTGTAGAGACGTTATTGACACATAACGAGTTCTTTACATTCAAATTGTTTAAAAATAAAAATACATATAAGTATTATTCAAAGGTAGTTTAGTATATTCACATTTTGATGAGTTGACTTTCTCCGTTTGTCTTTGTATTTGAGAAAATATCTTTCAGCCTTTTTCACACATCTCTACTCTTAAATCTCATCAAATCAACAAAAATAAACATACACTTTTTATGCTTTTTGTTCATTGTGAATAGATTCACAAAACTAAACACATGTTAAGTGAAATTATTGTATGAATTTCTTACACATAACATAGTCCCTTTAAAACATATATTAAGATAAATTTGATTGCGTATGTTTGCTTTTCACCGTACATTGTATATAATAGTGAAATTCTCTTAACCAAAATTTTAACATTTTTTAAAATAGTGAAGGATCAAATTGGAACTTTTAAATATCATTAAGAATCAAGTTGAGACATTTTAAACAGATGAAGAACAAATTTGGAACATTTTAAATGATGAAAAAACCAAAATGAAACCTTTCATAAAGCCATAAATATTGATAGAAATTAAGGACCAAAATTTAATCTCATCAACAATTAATTCTACTTTAGGATGTTTTTTCATTTGTAAATTATTATATTTGATGACTATATTTTATATCACATTTAGAATATTTAATCTTAAATATTTTAAAGAATAATTAGGTTTAAATCTAATATTTTAGTTGATACCTATCCAAATGGAATTAATTGAGCTATGAATGAAATCATTCAATTTCTTAATTTTTGCTAGACGATATAGAAAACTTGTATTAGACACTCTAGTTAGATGAGTCTAATTAAGTAATATAGTTTGTTGAATTTCAGTAGACAACTTGATGAACTATCCATAGGTTGAGTTTTGACTATATATGATAATCTACATATATGTTCCATGAGTGTTCTAACATGTGCTTTATATAGTTGAATTGTAAGCAAACTCATAAGTTGTCTATAGGTGAGAAAGATCATCTAATGAACCTAGAAATAATGCTAGCCAGATGAATGGGAGATTTCTAGTGACTTAGAGAAGTTGATGTTATAAGCTTAATGAAGAAATAAAATATTCTTAAGGATTGAAAAGAGAAAGATGATATGTGACAAGTCCTCTAATTAATTATCATTTAAGTTGTTTAATCAGAGTATCACTAGAGTCATCTGATGCTTGTATTGTTAGACTCATGTACTCTGAAAAAATTAGATCGTCTTCTTTATAGATCACTAGACTCGTACTTTTTGGAGATACTTGCCTCGTCTAATCAATGTATTAATTAGAATCTTCTAATGCTCTAAAATAACATTGTATTGTTTATAGCTTTAAACCTTATGTAAACAAAATTTACTTAAAAAATCTTGTGTTTAATTTTTGAACCACAATCTATCACTTTGATACATATAAAACACTTAATCTCTTGCAATAAAGTATGTTTGCAATTCTCTTTCATGTTGGATATCTATAAAATAATCTATCAATAAGAACTAAAATCTTTGCAACTGAATATTAGTTAATTTGGATCGATTAAATCAAGGTCCAAACTTTATCTATAAGAAACAAATTTGATCACCAAAGAGTACTAAAAATGTCCAACAAAATTCGATCTATTATCCATGATTTATCACCATCACTACATCACATCTTATTTTCATATTTGTAATGTCTTTTCATTGTCTTCCACGTCAAAGACTAAATTTATTAGATTGATTCTCTTATAATTTTATAATTGAGTATGGAATTTTGTACAATTAAAATCTTGTTTTTCAGTTTCTATAAACAAGTCTTATTCATCTCTTATGATTTTTTTAGAATGTTTGGTGATAATTCCACCTTATTCTTCATTAGAATTTTTGTTAGTTTACGTATAAATAAATATTATCAATTATCTATAAATTTCAACCTGTCAAAACAAACTTTATAATATGGATAAAAGACGTATTGACATTTTCTTCTTTAAAACAAAAAAGAAACATTTCATTATCATCTATAATCATATGCTAAAATTACACAAATAATCGTGATACAAATCAATTATAAATATATCCTTATATTTTTCCTCTTTTACATTATTACCGAGTAACTAAGGTTTAATGTATTTCATAAAACAATAACATCCATTTATCAATATTCAAATGTTTCCTTTTTTTTTTAAGTTGTCAAACAATTTATCTACACCTAGTTTATCATGATGTAGTTACAAAGTATTAAGATCAATAAAAGAATATATGAAAATCATTCACAAACTCCCATCTATTTTTGTTTAGATTTTTAATCATCAAATTATTTAGCACTTTTTTTTTTTCAAATGAGATCAACCAAAGTGATTTATATATAAAGAAAACAATAACACTTTAACATACTTATACTAAGTTTTAAACAAATCTAATTAAGTATAAGGAACCTTCATTCACATAAGGTTTCACCAACACCCTTTTTTTGTCACCCACCCATTAACGTGCCGATAAGTGTCCTTGTAATTGCGAGAAGAAATAATTCATAGAAAAAGAAAAAGGTTATATGCAATGAGTAAACAATAATGACGTTTTGATAGGTCAATGGAATCGAGAAAAGTTTAATTATGTAGGTATTGCATATAATGATTTAAACCTAAGAAAAATAATCCTAAAAAATAGGATAAGTTTTTTAAGTATAAAATGAATTGATCAAAATATCGGTACCCACCTAACTCGTGATTCATGAATACCAAGCTTAATATAATCTAAATGTGAGTTTAGACACATTAACCAAATTTCCAACACTTAAGTACTAAAAATGGTTATCTTGAAAGCAATGCAATACCCACTATTAATAATGCTTAGTTAACACTAATACACCGCATTTATTCTATTAACACTTTGGTTTCATGTTGCTAATTCATATACCTTTTTTAAATGGTTTAAATTTCGAGTAATTATTAATACGAGATTCTCTAGTTTATTAAGTAAGCCATTCATTATTAATTATAAATGTAAACACAACAATGTAAATATGTAGGATGGGAAATTAATATGTTTATTAGGACAATATATTGTATTAAATATGCCTTCTTCGCAAAAAAATATAATCATTACGAAATATAAAGTTATCATTCGAAAACAAATCTTAAAATCTAGAATTTAAACATGAAATCATAAACTAACTGAAACAACTCTTTTTCGATTAACTCGCATAATCTGCAGTAATAATGTAAAATATTCAGACATTTTAAAATAAATAAAAACTATATAGTAACGTTATTTAGATATTCTTATAAATTTCGGGTAATAACATTTTCAACTATACTATACTCTAACGGGGAAATATTATTAGATTTTAATATTTCTGAAAACATTTTTAAAATGTAAAGTAACTAAATAGAAAAACATGAATTAATAATAACAGAGAAAAGAAAAGAAATGTTGCACAGAGGAGCGTGAATATTAATTGTATATTTAAAACGCAATAATAATAATAATATTTATAAAGACGCGATTGAAAAAGTATATTAGAATTAAAGAAAGAAATAAAAGAAGGAAAGCGATAAAGAAATAAATAGTGGAGTACGATGAAAAGCAAAATCAGAAAAAGCGATTAAATATGGCATTAAGGAGGGAGCGAGTGAGCTGAAAAGAATTACGGGAGAAACAGAACGGGGGGAGAAGGCGAAGCATGAAAAACTTGTCCTGCCGGACACCACCACCACCACCACCACCGTCAGCACCGTCGTCTACTACTCCGCAACCACCACCGCAACAATTGCTCCAACGACGTCGTTTTCCCGCTCCACCACTTGAATGAATGGGAAACTGCGGAACCAGAGAGGAATCTGCCGTAGTTTCCAACGCGCAAGGTTCCAGATCTAGGGCTCGCAATTTTCGTATTAATTAGTTGCATCATTTACTAATCGGCATTCTCTTCAATTCAATTTCACCGTGTTAACTCAGAAACTCGCTCGCTCACTCACACACATTGTTTGTATTTTGGTTGCTTCAGTTCAGCAGCTTCACCATGCGGCGTCCTTGGGCGCCAGTGCGAGGAGTCAGAATGCCGGTAGCGAGAAGAAGCACGGTCACGGTCACGGTCACAGACACAATCTGAGTGAGTGCGCTTCGGATCTGAGCGAAGCTTGTTCGACACCGCGAGGTAACAATAGCAACAACACGCACGTGATATCGTTCACGCTCTACGAGTTGGAGACCATAACGAAGAGCTTCCGCGGAGACTACATCCTCGGCGAGGGAGGGTTCGGCACCGTTTACAAAGGCTACATTGATGAGAACGTCAGAGTGGGACTCAAATCGCTTCCTGTAGCGGTTAAGGTTCTGAACAAGGAAGGATTACAAGGACATCGAGAGTGGCTTGTGCGTTTTGCTTTTGCATCTTCTTTTTTACTTGATTAATTTGTTTATTTAATTTTATGATTTGTGTGTGTGTGTGTGTGTGCAGACGGAGGTGAATTTTCTAGGGCAGCTAAGGCATCCTAATCTGGTGAAGTTGATTGGGTACTGTTGTGAAGATGATCATAGGCTGCTTGTGTACGAGTTCATGTTCCGAGGGAGTTTGGAAAATCATTTATTCCGAAGTACGGCCAGTTTTACGCTTTCGAAATGAAAATTTTCTTTTCGTTCTTGCTTAGTTTAGGAAGGGAATGGGTTTGGATCTACGCGGAGAGAGATTTCTAGTATTTTATCAAACAGTAAAACAGTTATGGTAAGTAAATACGAATACATCGCGAATGGGTAATTTAATTAGGTTATGTTTGGATGGATTTCTTAACTAGCATTTCAAAAGAAATAAAATAGAGAGTAAAATGAAGCAAACTTGGCTTTTGGAGAAGTTAGACAGATTTTAACTCATGGTAGGGCTTTGATTTTGTTTTATCTGCTTTTTTCTTTTCCTTGTAAGTGATTACTTAGAAGTTTATTCGAACCGGGCCTTAAAGTGTAACATGCATTATTGGGATTGGATTTGGCTTTGCTGATGCAAGGAAGTTATGGTGTTGATTGGAAAATAAATGAAGTATTTGAAAGGAGCTGTGCTGTTACACAAGTGTTATAGTACTTCGTAATAGAATCTAGGCCACCGAGTGCAGTACACTTATAATGCACTAGAATTTCTACGGAGAAAGTGGATCTGTATGGGAATGTGCTTTGAATTGATAAAACGATATTATTTCTAGAGTTTCAATTTACGCTCTCAAAGATTCCTTGCTTTATTTTAATTCTGGATATATTGTCAGTGTTGTTTCCTCAGTTCAAGAGATCACAGCCTTACAGTTTACAACTAATGATTGACACATGCACTTTTGTATACGGTTAATTTAGAATCTGGAAACGTTGTTACTGATATGCTTTATTATATTTCATTCACTTTGTGACTAGATAAATCATCATGAACAATAACTTGTTCTGATCTTTTGTTCATTATCAGTTGTAATACTAAGTTAAGCTCAGACTTTTGTCTTCGGGTGTTTTTCAACTTGTGAACATGACCTTTCTTGATTCTTCCAGAGGCAACTGTCCCTTTATCATGGGCTACAAGAATGATGATTGCTTTTGGGGCTGCAAAAGGACTTGCATTTCTCCACAATGCTGAAAGGCCGGTTATCTACCGTGACTTCAAAACGTCTAATATATTGCTGGACTCGGTAAGTTTCTGGTATTTGAAGGTTAATTTATCCTCTCTCCGTTGCATTTTATGGCTGTTATAAAGGAATTACTATTTTTTTCACTGTGATACCAAATGACTCCATAGGATTATACAGCAAAGCTTTCTGATTTTGGACTAGCTAAAGCAGGACCACAAGGTGACGAAACCCATGTATCCACTCGAGTCATGGGTACATATGGTTATGCTGCCCCTGAATATGTAATGACTGGTATGACCTTTGTTTTTCAAATATGTTCAATTTGTAAAATGAAAGGGAACTACAAATTGCTTTAAAACTTGAACTCGAATAAAATAATTTTGTACTCAAATATTTTGTAACGTGAATTAGCGAGGTGAAAATTGTTGAATGACCAAGAAAGACAGTTTATGAAATAGCTATTTTGGAATCAAGCTATTGTTATCACATTAGGGATCAATCTCCTTCAAAACGATCTATACCTTCCTTTAAATATAATTTGAAGACCATTTTCTCATTATATGTCCTGACATTTTCGAAATAAACAAGCATTTTTACATTATATTGTTGCATATTTAAGCGTGTATTGACTCATCTAAATTTTGCATTTGTGAAAATGGTCAGGCCACCTGACGGCTAGGAGTGATGTCTATAGTTTTGGTGTTGTTCTTTTGGAGCTCTTAACGGGGAGAAAATCAGTGGACAAGACCAGACCTGGCAAGGAACAGAGCTTGGTAGATTGGGCAAGGCCAAAGCTAAATGACAAGAGAAAGCTACTACAGATAATTGATCCTAGATTGGAGAATCAATACTCAGTGAGGGCTGCACAAAAAGCGTGTAGCTTGGCTTATTACTGCTTAAGTCAAAATCCCAAAGCGAGGCCCCTAATGAGCGATGTAGTCGAGACATTAGAACCCTTACAAAGTTCCAGTGTTGGTGCAGGTGAAGTCTCATTATCTGGATCAAATAGTGTGACTGCTGGGCCTTTTGCCATGAACAAAATCTCTGACTACCGTATGCGTCAAAGGTTCTCAAACAATGTTGGTCCTGGTTCTGCGTGTCGATCTCCAAACCCAAATTGTTCACCAGGTGCCCCAGCAGCACTACGAGTGAGATGATAATCTCATGCAGCATTAAAACCCTGTCTTCTTGGTGTGCTTCTCGAACCTTCACTTATCTCAAGAAATAGTAGTTGTTAAAATGTTGGTGCATCCTTGTTTTTGTTGCTTTGTACATGATAATGTGACAAGAACTTAGCCCGGTGCATATTTTTTGTATGGTTGTTTGGGCTTTGTGTTAATCTGGGTGGGAATTATTGTGTGGAAATCTGTGTAGTTGTAATGATGGTGGCATCAGAACTAATTTAACTGGCTCCTCCTCACATCATCAGCAGTGGAAGGGAAAGACGAACCAAACACGCAAGTACCTAATGATGTATTTTATTGGAGATTATTAGGGAAACTGAGGGTAAGAAGAGACAATCATAGTTAACATTTCTATATCATTCTGTCTCTTGAAGTGACTAATTCGTATTTTAAAAAATAAAGATGGAGGGTCATTTTCAAGCTTTTTTAAGGTTTTTGTAACCTTTCTACATTCAACTCTTGCAACTTGCTCCACTTTTTGTAGTTCATAGCATCTTGGGTATAATATAATAATCAGTTTGTTCAACAACCCCAGCTTGAACGAATGAATGAATCTAGTTACTTTGTTTTGGAAGAAAAACAATTCACTTTTTTAACTCTTGTGATATCAAACTGGTTCTTTTAAGAATTGTTTCATTTGCTACAGCATTTTCGACTTCACTCAAATTACAGCTAATAATATTGTATTATTTAGTCCAATTAAAGCATCACTTTGTAAACTAATCCACCATTCGGGAAATACATTTCACTTGTGGTTGTCATCTATCGATTTCTTTTCCATATTTATCTAAATCTATCATATTAAATGTATTTAAACATAAATCTGATAAGGATGAATTTCTTTTTTATCAAATTATGGAATTAACATCCTCAGAAGTACATGTAAAATTTGTTACATGAAATTGCTGGTAAATTTCAACAATTAAGTGAACTTATTGTAGGTTCAACATAATTAACCTCAAGGATACGTTTGGCAAGGAAAAAAGAAAATAAGAAGAAAAACGAAGGAAGAGAAATTATTTTATTAAAGAGAAGTAAAACATAAATACTCTAAAACTTAACTATTTATTTAATAGAAATTATTATGTTTTCACATTAATTTAATATTTCTCTTATTACTACCACTTAATTATTATTATTATTATTAGGTTTAAATATATTTTTGCAAATTTTAGTTCTAGCAAAAATATTTGTAAGTTTCAAATTCCTGAAATTTTCTTATTATTTTTCAGTTCTTATCCTTAAATGTAATTAATTAACAATAAAATGGAGAATATTAATTTATCTAGTTAGTAACAGAACATTTACAATTAAGATAGTTAACTTTTTACGCTCGCATATATAAATCCAATAATTTAAACTTAACGTTATGCTTCATTAAAAAAAACATTAAAATTTACTTAAATTTCTATAATTTAGTTTTCAAATATTCTTATGATATTATAATTTTCAATAATTGTAAAATTATTTATTTATTAAAAAAACACGAAAGGTCAATAATACATAATATTTGCTGGGATTTAAATTATATTTAAGACAATTATTTTATTAATTTTAAATTGTGTAAGAATAGAAAAAGAAAAAAAAATAATGATTAGTTTCAATATTACATATAATTTTAATGTTATAACTACTTATTTTAAAATAATCAAACATTTTATTTATTTTGTTTTTATAGAAAAAGCCCTACTTATAGTACAAGAAGATATTGTATATGCAAATTCGTGTATTGAGCCTGTAAGAACTTGAAAAATGGGCCAAGAACAGTTAGACCTTATGTTGAGGCAACCGGGTCTGCAAAACTAAGGACATCATGACCTTAGAAAGGACTTTTCAAAATCTGAGTTCATTAGTCAACTTTCTCTTCTCTCTCGAACTCTTATTTTCCCTAACCTTGCTCTGTCTTTTCTCTACCATTCCCTCACATTCAGCCATTGCATGTTGGATTAGGTGGTACTCAAGTGACCGCAGTGCAGTGAGCTTCGCAACATCCGATTAGATTTTCCTTCTTCAGCGGGGTTTGGTCAGGTCCTTGCTGTGTGAGGCACTGTTAGAGCATTCTAATGGGCTGTACTGCTCAACTCCAAGGTAAGGGGACCTAGAATACTTCTTGAATTTATTGCATGAAGTGTATGTATATTTGGATTCTAAATTGGTGCACTGTTTGAAGTTGTATTTTTGCGTTTTGAGTATGTTGTAATGTATGTGTTGATATGTGAAATCCATGAAACTGTGTTGAGCTGTTTGGAATTGATTTGGATAGGTTTGAATTGCTATAATTAACCAATTGGAAGTGATTTAAGTGTGAAATCTGGAATATTTTTAGTTGGATAGAAATTTGGAGTTTTGTAAGGTCACTCTGAGAGGAAGTGAGGTAGTGATTTTGGACATTTGAGGTCTAAAGCGCAACTGAGTTGTTGGGACAGTCTTAGCTAGTGTATTGTGACTTGTTTGAGTCACTAAATTGATCAAAATAGGTGCAAAGCAGTAGGATTGGGTTTTGGATCCCTAAGTTGGGAAAATTGGTGTTTTATAGTTGAAATTGAGTCTTAATCACTTTAGAATGGTAGTAGGAATGTTTAGAATCATTTAGATGAGTTTAATTAAGTATAAAACAAGAATTAAGGGAGTTAGAAATTAGTAAAAAATGGTTAGGAATGGTTATGTTAGGTGTTGTTCATAATTTTGTAGAAATACTGCAGAATTATGCAATTTCGCCGAAAGTGAACTGATAATTGTTTGGCCATGTGTTGTTGAGCGTTCGGTCTTAGTGCACAGTCTTAAGTAACGTTCGGTCTTAATGCTCGGTCTTAAGTAGCGTTCGGTCTTAGTGCTCGGTCTTAGGTAGTGTTCGGTCTTGATAGTGTTCGGTCTTAGGTAGCGTTCGGTCTCTTAGGTAGCGTTCGACCTTGATAGTGCTCGGTCTCAGGTAACGTTCGGTCTCTTACGTAGCGTTCGGCCTTGATAGTGCTCGGTCTTAGGTAGCGTTCGACCTTGATAGTGCTCAGTCTTAGGTAGCGTTCGGTCTTGATAGTGCTCGGTCTCAGGTAGCATTTGGTTTCTTAGGCAGCGTTCGGTCTCTTAGGTAGCGTTCAGTCTCTATGGTAGCGTTCGATCTTGATAGTGCTCAATCTTGGGTAGCATTCGGTCTCTCAAGTAGCGTTCGGTCGTAGTAGCGTTTGATCTTAGTGGGTGAACTTAAGTAGCGTTCAGTCTTAGTGGGTGGTCTTGATAGCGTTCGGTCTTAGTGGATGGTCTTAAATAGTGTTCGACCACTTCTTCAGTCTTACCTTTTATGGACTGTTCGGTCCTATCCTTTGGGAAGTGAGATATCGTTCAGTCTCCACCATTCACAAGGTGTTCGGTCTTGCTCATTATGTGTTGATGTTTTCCGTTTGGCCTATATTCCTATTTATTCCACTATGCTATTTTACCTAATTGTTCCAGTTGCTTTAAGGGCTTATGTGTGCATTACCATGTTGATGTTAAAGTGAAAAGTATCAATATTAGACGTAATTCCATGATCCTCAAGGGGGATATATGGTGGTATCCTCAGTGTTTAGAATAATTTGCATGGTAGCTTAGTCGTGAGGGTTATCCTGAAACTACAATGGTCAATCATTCTCAAGTAGAGAGGATTGAATCATGTTGTAAGTAATAACAGGAGATCCTAGTCTTGGGTGCTTTCAGTACGGCCCAAGGTAAGTGATAACGGACTAACCTCGTGAGTGTGGTAGGGTAAAATCCATTGACAATGGCTTTGGAAAGTAGCAGAAGCCACCACGAGTGCATGACCCGCCATAACTCGACAATCATTCTAAGTTCGGACAAAAGTTTAAGTGTCACAAATCATGTTTGTATAGTATAGTATATCTCTCTTTACTTGAATGTTGTCTATGACTGTTATAACATGATTTTTATATCTAGTTCACCCTTGCTTGAGTGTTTGTTTTTGTCTGGATGCTTAGTCTCCTTAGGATTCTTTTAGTATTTCTTGTATTTTGAATTACTATTTAGTTGTTTAGGATTTCCCTGCGATTCCTATCCTTTTAAAATACTTTATTTGCGTTTAAATTTTAAATTGTCTCATTCTGAGATATCTGTAAACTTAACTACTTTATTTACCGTCTACTCTATCTGTTCTCTTTTATTTAAATGTGGACTTCCTATGTTACATAATTTTATATAATCTGAGATGTTACAAAGTCCACCTGGAAGGCTAATTGTTTTAGTGATCAGTTTATCTGAATAAATTTAAATTTTCATTTAATGATTTATTAATAACAAATTATAAATATATTACTTAATTAACATATACACCTAAAAACATAATTATCTTTTAACTTAAAAAGTATTCTTTATTGTCTTGAATATATACTAATTTGCATTTCTCACATTTAGATCCCATCATCTTTATAATCTTTTGCATAAATGCTATCCACATGTAATGTAATTGAAAACCATGTCCGTAAATTACACTGCTAATCATACACACCACAACTTAGGTCCTATAACAAACAGAAATTCAAATCTAAAACTATTCAACTGTTATTTTTACCCAATACAATTTCTCTAATTGATCAAACCAAAAAATAATACTTAATCAGACAACTCTCCATCAAATTCTCACACACAAGTAATACAATATAGGTTATTACAAAGATAAAAAAAATGAAGAAAAATAAGTTGCGTTGGGATGGTAGCATAGTTGAACATTTGGGTTCAATAGTCCATTCATACTTGTGTCAACTGTGTTGGTTAACTTGTAGAGATGCAGAACACGATGTCCAACATAGTTTTCCAAGTCGAACAAAAACCTATTTTTCGATAAGACTGTGTTTGTGTGTGTTTCAAACGAGACACAAATTAGTCTCCAGACACATGACCCTTGCCCTCATAGTATCTTTTCTCACTCTCCCCTTTCTTCTCATTTCGTTTCTGCATGCCAAAGAAAACCAAAATCGAGTGATGAGAACAAAACAAACTAAAACACCATATGTTGGATGAAAACCAGACATTCTCTCTATACATGTATGTCCAATGTTCATGCACACTAGCGCTGAGGTACAACCATAACATTTTTGTCACTCCATTCATCCACATTGAACTGTTCATCTCTGTCCCCTCATCATCATTCACTAACATACAAATTCACACAACCTATCTGGGAATTTTCAATTTTGATGGGACATTCTAGCCATCAAAAGTTTCTGCCATTCATTAGTATAACTTAGAATCCTATGTATGACATCACTACCAATCTCCATATCATTCACTTAAAGTGGATTCAACATACTTCGTACCAAAAAAACCAAAATGAGATAAAAGATCGCTTTCTCAAACCAAACCAGAGAAGTCATAGTTTGCGATAATGTTTACCATTTTCATTTTATACTTTTACACAATTTCAAATATTCTGCTTCTTTGATATCAGAAAACAACGTAGTATCCTGTCATTTGTTGTAGAAAATAAAAAACATTTCCACGAACAAACCCACCATTAGGCTCCGTGGATTGAGGTATGCCTCTCTCCCTTCTAAACATTAAACTTCTGCCTGTATAAAATTCTTGAAATCAAAGCTCATTCCAATAGGAGTGAGAAAATCAGTTCACTCCTAAGCTACCAAAAAGAATTGAATAACAGGTGTATCAAATACAAATCAACCCCATCAAACACCTTCAAAAAAATACTTTTACTTCTGCTTTAAGGGAGTAGTTCACCCACCTTTGCCACTATATTTATAACATATGAATTTCCTACAGACGATCAATGCCAAAGTTATTTATTTGTCAAGGAAGGCCTTATAAAATAAAAGGTTTCTAAATTACTAAACCAAGTTACCAAACAAGTCATACAAGTTAACATGGACAAACTATCATTTATATTTGTGAACAACTACTATATATATATATATATATATATATATATATATATATATATATATATATATATATATATATATATATATATATATAATATAAAGAACTAACTGAAAAAAGAAATGAGCTCCATGAAAAGACACCAGTAAGTGTATGTCTGATTTTGTTTTGAAGTGGTTAGCTAACAAGAATAACTAGGATAGAGATTGCTTTTAAAATGTTACTATATTTTTTTTATATTTTCCCTATGCAAATTATAATTGAGACATTTCTTCAAATGTAGAATTCTGACATATTTTGACAAGAAATCTCATACTGGACACTAATATCAAACTAACAACCCAAAAGAGAATTTAACCCAACTACGAGTATATATGCATGCTCATTATACACTATACATACCAATTTATAATTAGAGTGTAGATGCTACAGACCATCACAATAAGCATACTAGATATGCTAGCAATAGTAATAAGTATTACAAAATTAAAAAATAATAAGCCAAATAAGTAATCAATTGCTTCTAACCAAACAAAGGTCTGAAAGTACCTGGTATGCCTCGTGATTTGAGACAATTCTTTTAATTATTGTAGTAGTTGTTATACCTAAAGGGCTTTCCAAAACTTTGAAGATGCCCATGCTAATAGGAACAGCATATGGGTTGCATTGTTCCTATATGGAAACCAATGTCAATAACTGATAAAAGGAGGGATAGTTGGAGATGCAGAAGCAACATATATATAAAAACAAAAAGTAATAATAGTAGCACAATGTACCTTCTCAAAATCATTATTTTCTGCAACGGTTCCATGAACAACTATTGAAATGTTAAACGTAGTGATCTGCAATCAAATGAATTTAAACCAAGTGATTACTTAATTAATAGCAAACCATGTAAAATGGAACATGTTCCAACTGAACCAACCAACAAAGAAATAGTCAATAAAAAAACTTTATCTCAATATGTAGGCTGGCTATGTTGCCGTACTTATAACTAAAGTAACAATTAGACAGATTCACAGAAAACAAAAGTGTGAGAGAAACAAGAGATTTTGAAGGCCATGAACTCAACCAACTTATGCAGTATAATATAAAAGGGTTACACAGATAATATTAGTTAGATTGATCAAAACTAACATAAAACCAATGCAAAAAGGTAAACAAAAGAAATTTATTAGTAAACCAACACTGCCAGATCTCTAAGTATTAACGAAATAAAAATCCTGATAGAAGCTATATGTAAAATCTTGTCCTATAAACAATTTAAGGACAAGGAACCATTTATCTAAAAGGATAAACAGTGAAGGTTCAGGGAATGCTCAAGTTTCCTCCTTTTATCAAATAGTGAACATCACCTAAAAGAAGACCAATTCAAAGGAGAGACATAATCTGTAATGACCATTTACTTCAGAATTTCAAAATAAATAAGGGTGAATAGCACTGGGCATTTCAACATATATTAATAAACCTAGTGGCTCAAGAACATTTACAGCCATAGAAAAGAAAGGATCACCATGCAAAAAATTAATGAAAAATTAAATAAGCTAAAATGAGACTAACCATATCTTTGGACACCTCCCATGGTGCACCAATTATGACCTCATCCACATAGCGACATGCTAAAACACTCAGACTTCTTTCATGAAGATTCATGATAGGACGATGTGATCCTCTAGTTGCACTACAAAGAAAGAAATTACAATATAAAATTCCCAAACATTACCACCCTGTATGAAATATAAACAACCAAAATTAGATGCTGAAATTTTACTAATTCAAATGTAAAACTTAAAATTGAAAGAAAAAGAGTTTCTATTACGGTAAAACAGTTTTTGGCAATGTTGCAAGCCCAATAACTATGGAGCATCACTCAAACACCATAAAAATGCAACAAATAAATAGAAAAGATAGATTAATCTTTAATACAAAGTTAGACAGAAGAACAAACAAATATTTCAAATAAAACAAAACGATCATAATCCTACAGCATTTCAGAGAAAAGACAACCACTTGAGAAAATCGTTAGCCCAAATAATCAAATAGAAGCCAACAACATACATAAAACCTTTCATTTAGAATTTTATATCACCCTATAATTCTGAACAGGCTTGAAATTAAGCAATTACCTGCATCATATCTACACACAAGGTGACAAAAGTACCATTAACTTTTTTTTACTTGAGACTTCCTTCGTGGTACAATAGATGCATTTAAAGTTGCAATATAAAATGGTGCAAACAACTCCCAAGAACAGGCCCAAAAATAACTGTATCACCCCTAATAATTTCAATACGAAGTCCCCCATGGCAGAAAATGACTTGGCAGATTTTACATAAACCATTGTCACACTAGCACCATGGCAATGCAACTTCACAAGGGTGGCACCATGACAACCACCTGACAGACAGTAGATCAGAAACTAGAATGAAATGAAAATTTATTAATCAAATCCCTAATTTCCAATGAGTACCAGTATGATAGTAGAATGAACAAGGGGAAAATATAAAATTACTGAAAAAACACATTAGGAGTTCAAAGCCCTGTCTCTCGCATAGTCCCATCCCACCCAATATTAATTTTCATCAGCTGACTTCCCAAATCATGTCTTGCCTGCTATATAACAGGCTAACTAATTATAAGCCTCCTCTCAATTGACAAGGTCTAAGTAGCAGGGCCAATCTTAACACCTCCACATCAACACGATCATAGTGTGATAGCAACCCTATGGCTAAAATTCAACCTGCCCGCCCACCACCATTCATCTAATATGTCAGGCCCCCATGAAATGTTACTTTGTATAAAATTTCCAGCCTGCTCACATCATTTAGGTGACACTTCATGATCACACAATCATCATCTAGTAACTTTTCTAGTATTGGTATTTCTGTTCTTACCTTTCTTTAAAATTCAAGAATGATATACTTTTGATGAGTTTGATATATCAAAAAATAGTTTAATTGCTTCACTTCAGAAATTTATTATGCATCTGACATTCACCAATTATCCATTCAGATAACTTCCATAGTGAATTTTCTGGTTGCCACTGTGCACCATTGATAACACCGATAGTAGGTATAAAATAAAATTTCAAAAAATAAATAAAGGTGGAAAAAGGAGATATAAGGGTTAACAACCTGACTGTCTGATCGGTGTGTATTCCAACAAGAAGAAAATCTCCAAGATCCCTAGCAAGCCTCAAGATCTATATAAAATAAAAGTCAGTCAAATATCCAGTCAGATCTATATAACATTAAAACAATCCAAATGGAAGTAGTAGCATATAAGCAAAAAGTATTGCAACGTCCCAGTATAAAATTTACCACATTACACCCTCACAAAATAACCTCCATCTAATACACAGGCATTTATTTTGGCAGATATAACAGTTAGGCAAATGACAATATATTATTCAATAAGAGCAACACCACAAAACAGGATATTAGTTATCTTATGTTTCTTTCTCACTACCCACCACTCAATGTTGTGAGACAGAGATATTCGATTTGACACAGGTTCTTGTTTGGATTACTTAGCAATAAAAACAGCTTACAATCAATATATTACTAAGCTGAGAGTCAGATAAGAACAACACCACTCAATGTTGAGAGACAGAAATTTGATTTGACACAGGTTCTTGTTTGGATTACTTTGCAATAAAAACAGCTTACAATCAATATATCACTAAGCTGAGAGAGATTTTGAATAAAAGGCTGCTTTTAGGTATATGTAACAGAGTGTTTAAATTATACCTCCACATGTCCGGCGTGAAAGAGATCAAAAGCACCATCAATATATACAATGCGAGAATCAGGTCCTGGACCCTGGAACAGCGTGAATAAATTATCAAGTGACACGAAGAAATTACTGCATACAGGTACAGCCAACACAAAGCATGAATCTACTTAAAATTATTAGGAGAAAAATGTTACACTATCTCAAAGTAACTCAAAATAACATATATTTCTATAAGCAATGGGGAGAAATAAACCAACCATAATGATTCAATCACAACCATAATACTAATCAGAAGACCAAATCAGCAACTTGTACAAAGAGATATGCCATAGTTACTGCCATAACTCTCAGAAAATGGAAGAAATTCAGATAGAGAATAGAGTAAACGAGGAGAAAAAACAGAAACGAGCTCAAAAGAGCTAACCCTGTCCGCTTGATACAGTCTCTTGGTTTCTTCACTCTTCACATAATTACACTCCAAAAAGAAATTAGAAAACACAGTCTTGAAATTTAACTAGATTTACTCTCCAAAACCCTTGGGTCCATTGCTAGTCAGTCAATTACTGAACCAGTTCACATCAATAGCAAAAGTTATCCAACAAAGATCAAGCAAGATAAGTTACTCATGTCTCCCACAGCCAGAAAGCCTTGTTTGTAGTGACTTGTGTAGCATTCAAAATTCAATCTACTTTTCTTCTTTTTTTTCAGTTTTTCAGGAAGGTCCCTGTTTTAACAATTTCTAAGGGTGGTTATGGGTTCCATTCGACCCATGAACCTTAAAAAACAGACAGGACCTAACATAAAGGTAGTCTGGGTTAGTTCAGGAAATTAGGGTTCGTTTTAGGTAGAAGAATGAACCTGAACAATCAGACAGGACCTAAGGTAGTCTGGGTTAATTCAGGTCATTAGGGTTCGTCTTAGGTAGAAGAATGGTAGTGATTGATTTACGTTGTTATTCATGTAATTAAGTCAGTGAACTCAAGCTGGATTTGTTATGTAAAACAAAAAACCTCAACCTGTGCCTCGCTCAAGGATCAATTATCTGATTTGCTACATCATTTGCCTACGCCTGCTCATGGTACCATACCTACCTAAGGCTACATTTAGATACCTCATGGAGAATGGAATGATATGAAATGCAAGAGAATGAGTGTAATGAAATAGAATTAAGTTACCACTTCTTTGTGTAGATATTTTTATCATGGAATGAAAAAGAAAAGGGCCGGTTTCGTCTCATAACCACCCTCCCCAAATTGAAAGGGGAAGAAAAAGGGTATTCGATGGAATGCATTCCATCTTCTTAAACAATAGAACTTATTATCATTCCATCCATTCAGGAACCATTACTTACATTAACAAAAGTCAGCAGTGTAAACTGCGACATTTACTTTAAACAAAAAAGTCTGGAAGCCTGGGTATGTTGTCTTGTCACTAGATTTGTAATTTTATGCCACCTATTCTGCTGTTTACTTATTTTTCAAACAAGATGGCATGAAGTACATAACTAAAGGAAAATACCTGACCCTTCTATGTCATCTTATCAAAACAAACTGTACTAACCATTAACAGTAAGCAATTAACACCTATTATCATTAGCTACAAACTCAAGTCCCAATTACCAGCTTACCTACATGGAATTTATTGATATATATAACTACAAGAGGATAAGAAATCCTCAAAATATAAACAAAGTACAAAAACTGGAAAAATAATTACTAAGAACATGTACATTTGACATAATGTCAATATCTTGTAAATCTACCAATAACAGCCCCCCTTCCTCAACGTACACACTTAAAACTTGGCAGAACACCAGAAAGAAGCCAAGTGATCGACTTGATCTCAAATTAAATGGAAACACCCATTTAAATTCTAGCACTTTTCTCAAACCATTTACACCAAAAATTGAGAAGTGAACAACATCAAATCCATTTAGCCACAAGGTTTAATTTTGTACAATTCTCAGGCACAAGGTTTTCCTGTCAGTTGATTTTCAAGTAAAAAAAAAAATATTGCTAGCTCTTCCAAGCCACAAGTTTCTATAAACAACCAGAAGCCAAATTAAATTCTTAAAAGTAATGTGCATGAGAAGGAAATAAGAACAAAAAAATGCATTTGTCATGATCAAAGGCTCGTCTTATAGACCAAAATCATGGTGTGAAATGAAATACATGATTCAAGCAACGCAAAGAGGGGCTTTAGAAATAATGTAGAGAACTAAGGAAGTTGATAGCAAAGCAGTAAGAAATCAGAATGAAGATTTTACATGAACATACCCTCCCATTTGAGAACTGAACAATTCTACGAGATGTTGGCAGGAAATGAGATATACGAGTTCCACTTGCAGTTGCTGCAGGTGAACCAGCTTCAAACTTTGGACTGTGGCCGTTGCTGAACTGTCTTTGTAAAGAAGAATGATTGTGACTATCACTTATAGATCTTTCTCTTACACAGAGAAGCATGCGACCTGGGTAAGAAATTGTTATAAACTTCAATTCTTTATATATGTGAAGACTATACGCGAAACCCTATCAGAAAGAAGTATAACCTTAGAAGGAAAAACATCGACACCAGCTAAAGTGCAAATGTATGCTTGCATAAAGTAATCTTAAACAAAAAATCATTTAGAATGGAACAATTAGTAACAACGTGCTAGTACCGTGAGAATGGCCTAGAGGTTTCATCACATTAGGTTGACATAACCATAGTCCATGGAACAATGCGGAGTAAGGAAAGAAATCTAAAGAAAGGGTAAGGTCTGAAAAGTCTTCTAAAAAATTTAGTCAATTTGTCAGAAGGAAATGTGTTGCATAATTAGATAATTTGAGAACAAAGATTCACCCATGCACCAAAATTTCCAAATTAAGCTTCACGGCAAAACAAAGCCAAATGGAATGAACATATGTTAAATTCAAGGTCCATTTAACATTTTGCATATATAGAATGAAAACAAATATTCAAGAGAAGAAAGGAACATAAAGTTTAAAGAGTGAAGATAACTTATCGTCCATCAAACCAGAAAAAAAAAATAAGGCATGAAACATAATATATATATATATATATATATATATATATATATATATATATAGAGAGAGAGAGAGAGAGAGAGAGAGATGGATGGATGGATGGATGGATGGATATATATGGGATAGGATCTCTTGGTATAAGATCAAAGACTTACACCAAACATTCATCGTCAATATCAAAAGATGTAATGGCCCAAAAATACTTGAACTAAAAAAATTAGAAGAAAATATCTTTGTCCGTTCTTTTTGATTCCATTGTCCCATATGCTCCCACAGAAAATACTATTACCGGGGAAGCAATAATAAACCCCCAATTGTAATGAAATCTTCAAAATAAATTAAATAATTACATTCATTTGAAAACAGTTCACAAAAAATGCAAGTGTTTTCCAAACATTGAATTTTTTTTAGCAATGGCTAACCCGCCAGAGCACAGCAAATATAGCAGTTTTATTTTCAGATAAAAGATTTCAAGCATTAAGTATGATTTGCAGTATTAGCATAAACAGAACTGAAAGAGATGAAATTGAGATGGATTGATTTGTACTAAAAATAAATTATTAACTGTAATTTATGAAAAGAACAGCTCATGCCAATTAGGAATTCCTGCAAAATAAAAATTTGGTTTTAAACAAAGAGAGACCGAACTGACAAGGAGTGGGATAAAAATGATGGACAATCCAACGGCTAGTTGATGGTTGCAGCATCCTGTGGCAAATCCACACTTTCAGATTAGAAGAAGCACTGCAGCAGTTTCAGACGGAGGGGCAGCAATATGTACCCTTCTTCAACTAAGCAACTGCCTCAAATTCATCCTTTACATGAGATTGCTAGTAATTTTTAGTTTTTCCCAAGTTCATGCAGAAGAGAAAGGCCGCAGCCTAACGTGAGTTTTCTTAACTATTTTTATTTTTTGGTCAAAGTACTATAAACTGTAAGATTTAGTTACATCATCAACAGTTTATATTTATACATATTAATACTGTAAATGCTCAATGCAGACACTCAATGCAGACATCTAAAAGTCACAATCTCTTTAACACAAACGACAAAAGCATATTCGAAAGTATTTGTATCCAATTATTTTATGGAAACTCTACGGTAGAGACAATTAGCATGAGCAGTAGCATGATAACCAAAGAAAAAATGCAAAAGCAGCATAAGTCTAACCAACAATATCAGTGCTCGAAACCCCTTCAGTGCGCTTTATCTGCTTATACCGACCAGCCTTCTTAGCATGAGCATAAGCATCGGTTCCATCCGGAAGAACGCAAGGATCGTCCCCATGAATAATGAAATCTATCTTGTACTCATCAAAAAGCTTCTTCATGAACTCCTCAGTTATCGCATAGGGTGCTTCAGGAATAACCTCATCCACCCACTTCACCGCATTCACCATCATCAACCTAACACAACAAAAACACACTAAACGCCACATCAAGATTAAAACAAACAAACAAACAAACAAGTTTCAATAAAAAGCTAAGAATCCGGCTCCTCTAAGGTAGGCAAGATTACCGTGAGTAATATGAGGCATCAATAAGAAAATCAACTGTAAATACTTTAACCAAGGTTTTAAAAAAGGGTCCACGAATATTACGCTCAACGTCAAGGGCTTCCGGCAAAGCTCCATCTAGAAGATTACTACACAAATTCAAACAGCAAGCAATTCCACCTCGTTGTAGCTACTTAACACCATGGAAAGGTGAAAAACCGCGACCACAGTGTAAAACTTTGATTTTAACACATCTATGATTCGTTATACTCATGCCTATGACATAGACCATTTCATCAACCTCTAAGGCAAATTGCAGACATTAGGGGAACCGGATCCCAATAATAAACAAACAAATAAATGGCATTCAAAACAATGCCAAAATCGCCACCTACAAGATCACCACCCCAAAAGAAACAGTAAATTAAATTACAAAAGGGATCACAAAGATGAAACCTTTCGTGAAGAGGGGTGACGGGAGGACCCTTGTTGGCAATGATCTCGGCGTCACTAACAACCCCAACAATCAATTGGTCACCCAGTGCACGAGCTTGGCGAAGGGCATTGCAGTGGCCATAATGCATCATGTCAAAGCAACCATCCATGTAGACACGAACGGGTTTCTTGTTGCGTCTTCGGCTCTTCCAGAACATTCCAAGCTGGCTAGAGTATGCACCCAACAGTGACACCCCCACGATCACCCCTCCCACCATGCACGTTACCACCCATTTCGTCCCCGTCGCCGGCTTCTCCGCCACCGCCTCGTAACTACTCATTTTCTCTCCCTCTCTCTCTCTCTCTTTCCCACTCTCGATGTCGATGTCGATGTCGATGTCTGTGTATCACCGCTTCTTCTCCTTCCTCATTCGTAGCACCACACACAAATGGAATGGAAAGGAATGAAAAGCGTAGCGAATTGGAATTGCAAAAGCAAAATATTCGGCCTTGGTAAGACAATTCTAATTCTAAGATTCCGTAAAACTGGGCCAAATGTCGGGTTTGGATATTTGTTTAAACCGAACCGACAATGTTCGAGACACATCCATGGTTTATTTTTTTATTTAAAAATTATCAATTTTCTGGTAATTTTACTTTCTGCACCTCCACAATTTCTTCGTGCATCAGATTACATGTTTTGGAAACTTTTAAAACCATATTTTTTGAAAATTTTTAAACAATATTTTCATAATATAGTTTTTAAAAAAATGTGAATTTCAGAACAAAATTTCTCAAATACAAAAAATCCATTCCGAAATAAGTTTTTGGAAATGGAATTTTCCATTATATTTTTCAAAATAAGTCCTTCCAGCTAAATTGTTTTCAAAATATATGTTCTAAAACAAAAAAGTCTTTTGCACTTTCTCTTTTCTTTGTCTTTGGTAGCATTCTTCTTTGTTATTTTATTCTTTATTTGCAATACGTTGATGATGAAATATATAAAATAAAAATAAACAAGGTCAGAAACATTGATAGTGTTTATTTATTATTCGATCTACAATAAACAAAATCAATCTATTATTATATATTTTCATAAGTTAACAATTTTCTTTAAGTTGTTCCACAAAGTTTAAATTATTTGGATAAATATATAACATACATATAATGTTTGGACATCTAGAAATGTTTTAATTAACTTAATTATTTTAAGATAATTTCAAGAAAAAACTTAAACCATTTGAACTAAAATAATAAACAAAAAAGAATAAATATCACTATTTTATTTTCTAGTTTTTTTAAGCATACTTTAGTCTTAAATTCTATAAATTGAGCTAACACAAATAGTAATTACTAATTTTTAAGAATAAAACAAAACAATAAAGAAAACTTTTGTAAGCTAATCTGGAAAATTCCATCAACAAAGTTGTACCAATTTAGGAGACAAGTGGCATCTACACTGTGCACCACGTGACCTTTCAAAAAAAAAAATAGAATTAAAGATACTTGATTGTTTTAATAATAAAAATTTAAACTATAAATAGAATTTAGTTTTATTATTTTTGTGTCATAGGATACCTGAATTCACCAACGGTCGGCCAGTAACTTGGACGACCGTTAAAACCAACAATAAGGGTACACAATACCGAGCCTTTTTACGATCGTAATGTCACGATTGTATGTATGTCGAATACATCACGACGCCAATCGCTAAGACGATCGCATCATAGCATTTACATGTTGATGTCGACACATTGGTGATTGACAAGCAAATAGCGATGTCGCGACATATAGCGCTCGCATGTTTGTGTCGATACACCAGACGATCGACAATTAATGAGCGATGTCTAAATAAGCGGTTAGGAATAAACGGTTAGGAATATCAGTCAATGCCACGAATCACGGGAGTAACTGATCCAATGTCAAGCACTATCTAACAGTTACAACTTCCAAGTAGTCAACTTCGATAACTGACCGGATTTTTAGGTAAACGGTTTATTTTACTGTTTTAAATATGAAAAGCAGAGAGGAAAAAAGGTATGTTTTTCCTTAAGAGAAATTAAGAGAGAAAATATTAATTTTCTTCTTCACTTTGAATTGAAAGGGTTGAAGACATCTTTTTCTAACTTGAGCGTCGGAGTGCCTTTACATGTACCCAGCCTATTTTTCCCTCAGAGAGCTTGACATAGGAAGGAAGATATCACAGTAACGACATCACAGGAAGAAACGGTTGCGATTCGTTAGGTTCGTATCTCGGTCTCAACATTTGTACTGAAACAATTTTAAAAGTATATTAATTTTTAACTTTTTTTTAGATTTTTTATCCAAAACTATTAAGGTGATCTTTAAATAAAGCTACCGCTTTCGGATCAGGATTTAAAATATAAAGTAAGTTAATTTTTTTCCTATTTTCTTCGTTGGTATGTTGTTTTTTATGTATATGTGGATCATTTTAATTTACATGTAATGTTTGAGTCTTAATGACGTGTGCTGATCTTATTTGTATTATTCATGTAGACAAATAGGATTTTCGTGCATTTAGAGGTGTTTCTTTAAATTTTTGAATGTTGGTTGATCTTCTAAATAAGAAAAGTTAATTGTATTATTTTTAACTTGTAATAGATGATTGTATGTTTGTATGAATAATTGATTTATATAATTGAATTATTTGATGAAATGACATGTGTAATTAAGTTTTATACACTATAAAAATTCGCAAAACTACCAATAAATTTTATCAAAGGATTTAAAAATTTTAATTATCAATCAATAGATTTATTATTGACGATAAAGTCTATCAATAATACATATTTTATTTAACGATGAAAGAATCTATAAATAATTCATTAATAATATATATTTCATTTATAAAAAAATTTTGTTATTGATAAAATTCAATGAAATATGTATTACTAACGAAATAACCTATCAATAAATTCGTTATTAAAAGAACGACAAATTTACTGTCCAAAATCTTATGTTTAGTGTCAACATATATCATTTCATCATCTACTAAAAAAAATCAGCCCATTATGTAAATTGTCGTGTTCCTTAATAGCACAACATAGGAAGGGTTCCTAGTAGCAGAGAGTAGGACACAAGAAAAATAAGATATCATTTCTTCTGTATCTAAATTGTTTATCACAAGTTCCAAATTCTATATTCCTGTTTATCTTCTTCATTAAACATTACTTACAACTTCTAAAAGAATTTACGAGATAACTTAAATAAAACATTTATCATTTTATATATTTTTTCTATATTTATTTATTTATTTTGGTGTCCTTACTTTTAATTTTTTATTTATTATCATTATTTTCATTTTATTAGTGAATTGTTTATAATATCATTTTTATTTATTTATTATTATTATTTTATTAGTGAAGTGTTTATAATTTAAATTTATTTATTTATTGTTATTATTTTTATTTTATTAGTAAACTGTTTATAATCTTATTTTTATTTATTTATTGTTATTATTTTTATTTATTCAGTTAGTGTCTTTAACCTTATTTTTATTTATCATTATTTATATTCAATTTATTAAAGAAAACGTTTTTAACCTCATTTTTATTTATTTACTTTGTATTTAAATTATTCAGTGAGTTTCAGTTGTCTAATAATTATTATGTAGTACAAAAAATATCATGATAAATAAAATTTGATTTATTATAGCTACAAGTATAACTTTGGGGATTTAAATAGTTTATCTAATTTGACATGTTGTAATTAGAGGTATAACCTTGAGGATTTAAATGAGTAGATATTAGCTCATTTATCATAGCTAGTTATTATGAGTAAACTTATTCGAATATTTATAAATATATTATAAAGTAAAATCAATGAATTTATCAAGAATTTTCAGTATATTTTGATATTATACAAATTGTTTAAATTAAATTGCTGATGATAAAGTTATATATATTATAATTCAATGTTCTTGCCTTGCATTTTATAGATGTAGTTTTCATATGTGATGATTGTATATCTAAATCTATATATAAGAGTTGAGAATCACACAAGTAATATATTGAGAATTGACAACGAGACTCTGAGTATGTAAATAGGAATGGACACAAATATCTATGTATATTCTTTCGTTAATATAAATTTTGATTTGCCAAAAACAATATTACTTACAATTGTTAGAAGATTGTGAATACTTAATATAGATATACACTTATGTATTAGGCTCAATAGCCTCTTTTGTCCCTAGTTTTGCTCGATTGTGTCATTTTGGTCCCTGGTTTAAAAAAAGTCTCTAGTTGGTCCTTACTTAGTAAATTTTGTGTCAACGTCGTCCCTTCCGTTAGAAAGAGACAGACAGAGTTAATGGATTGATGATATGACAGTACATAGTGGTAACGTGTCATATTTAGGCTTAATGCGTGGTGGCGTGTTAAGTAATTAGAGTTTAAGGTGGATAGTGAAGATTGGGTGTTTGAAAATTGAGGAAAAATTAAGTTAGGGCAGAGGCAGAGGGCATTTTGATTTATGCGAGAGAACAAAGTTATTCACCTACATTGGGAACACAGTACACTAGTGGGTGTTGTTGATCTTGTTTGTCTTCTTCTCCTTTTTGTTGTTGTTGTTGTTTAGGGTTTGGATGTGAGTGTTGTCTATTGGTATTAATGTGGTTGGCGAAGTGGTTTGTGGTCGTTGGTGGTGGTTTGTGGTCGTCGTTGTGTCATTTTGGCGTTGGGGTTGAACTGACAATGTCTTTCAATCAATGTTGTTCATCTTGCTTATGGGGGAGCTCTCGTGGTGGTTCATCCAGAGGATTCGTTGGAAGCCAAATATGCCATTGTGAGGAGGTTGTTGTGTTGAGAGTGGAAAAAACAATGAAGAACTAGGGGAAGAAATTATGGTTCTGCCCTAATTATAAGGTTTGTAGTTTAATTTTTGTGTTAAATTATTTTGGTGATTAATGAATTGTTTATGGTTGGATAATTTGAATAGCGGACAAGAAATGAAGAACTTCAAGGATGCAATTTCTTTAAATGGCGTAATGAAGATAATGTAGATGATGCTGGTAGTACTATTGTGAGGCAAAGAAGAAAAATTAATAGCTTGGAGAAATTTGTTATGGGATGTTAGAAAAGGGAGAAGATGTTAATATGGATGTTATGTTTTATGAGGTTCATTAACATCATCCTTGTTTGTATGTTGTTTAAAAGTCCATTATGTGTTGTATTATAAATTTGTTGTTAACAACAAATTGGTTATATTGTAATATGATGTTTTAAAATGAATGAGAATTGTCAATTGTGTGTCTGAATTTATGGTTTCAATATACATCTGGTCTTCTATTCTTGTGAATAATAAAATGCAAATAAAAATTATAGTTGGAATGCACTATGAATATAGAACAATAGCACATTGAAGTTTAGATTGAAATCAAAAACTCATCGTAGAACTAATCACAGAATTCATTATCATTACAAGTCATTTATGTTGAACTTCAAATACACAATGAATATACATCAGGTAGAAGTTGACAATAAAATCAGAAAGTGGACTTGAATACAATCATAAGGCTAAATATTAGTGTGAAGTGGATGATCTTTGGTTGAGAGGCAAAATCAGAAAGTGAACTTCAATATACATCATTACAAGTCATCAAAGAATTCATCATCATTAGAACTCATTTATAGTGGAATTTAAATGCACATTGAAAACAGAAACTGAAATTCAAATTCAAATTGAAATCATTGAAATGTACAACTTTCTTGTTCGTGGGAGAATAGATAGTGAACCAGGATTCAAAATGAAGTTCAAGTTAGGTTTAATAGCCAATTTAGTCCTCACTTTGGTTGAAAAATCTCAATTTAGTCCCTCGTTATAAAAGTGTTTTGAATTAGTCCTAACTTTTAAAATAGTGGGTCAGATTGGTCCTTTCAGTTAAATATAAGTTAACAAAATTAATGGATGATGATGTGACACAACTTAAAGCTAACGAGGGACCAATCTAACACATCAGCTTTAAGCTGTGTCACATCATCATCCATTAATTTCGTTAACTTATATTTAACGAAAGGGACCAATATGACCCACTATTTTAAAAGTTAGGACTAATGTAAAACACTTTTATAACGAGGGACTAAATTGAGATTTTTCAACCAAAGTGGGGACTAAATTGGCTATTAAACCTTCAAGTTACATATAAAAGTTTACAAAATAGCTAATACTGGGTTGTAACAGACATGACCTAAACATTTAGTAACTTCTAAATAACTTCTAAACTTCTATTGTACTTGGGTGACTTTGTTGAAGTTGGCATTCAGTGAGGTGGCTTGATTGAGATTGACTTTGGTTTGCTGGAGGATGTTGTGGGCAAGTATTTCTTTTATGACTAAGTTCTCTACATATGCAACATTTCTTCCACCTTGCTTTAGTTGTGTGTCATCCTTCTTTAGCTCCTAAGGCTCTAGTCTTCTTTTCTTTTTTTGGTCTACTAGGAAACACCCTTTTAGGTGGAGGGAGCACATCAAGATGAGAAGTCATTTCCCATAGCTGAGGACCGTTGACAAGGTATATGATTGGAATGTGTGTTTCTTGATATGTTGACCTTTTAAACCAATTTAGGATGTATTCTTCTCCACTGAAGTTAAAAAATGACATGGTAGTCAGTGCTCCACACCAGATAGAAGTTCTTGTAATGCTGGTACAAGTCCCTATCAAAGTAAAAACATGAAGCTATACAAGTTAAAATAAGGCTTAATACCTCTTTTGGTCCCTCAAAAGACGGGGATTGTTCAAAGTGGTCCTACCTTTTTTTAAAAGTTCGAAGTGGTATCAACTAGTGAAAAATTGGGTCAAGTTAATCCTTTTTTGTTACAGCGTCAAAATGTTAACGATACAACTGCCTCATTGGCCAAAACTTAATGAGTTGTCCTATTTTTCTCATACGTGGAATATAAAGTGTCAATTTTGAATTTTAAAAACACAAATTGCTTGTCACATAAGCTTCATTGTCCACCTCTAGAAAGGTTAGAGCCACAGATCGTCACCGTCAACACTTCATACCACCACTAAGGGTTGGCCAAATCGAGCCTCATCCACCGAGAACCTACAAAAACAAATCTGAAGAATGTGGGCATGGTGCTTGACGAAGGGTTTGCTTCCCCCGACACCCATTATAGGGCCTTTTAAGCTAAGAGAAACCCTTGGTGGTTGGTCATCAAGGCCGTTGGGGCTCCCGACCATGGATCCAAGCTTTATGATATCCGAAAACCCAACCTTCATCTTCAATCTCGCACAGCCATGGGGGCCATTAATGCCACCGTTGTCGAAATCGAACGCGCTTGGGAACCACATTCTCGCTCTTCACTCCTTAGTTCACTCCTTTACTGCCAATGTACGACTCCGCACCTGTCGCAGCTCGTCCACCATCTCCCTTGAATTCGGAACGCGCTTGGGAACCACATTCTCGCTCTTCACTCCTTAGTTCACTCCTTTACTGCCAATGTACGACTCCGCACCTGTCGCAGCTCGTCCACCATCTCCCTTGAATTCGGTCAGTCATCCTTATCTGCCGCCACGCATCAGAATGCAAGTTCTGTGACGGCGGCGACTCCATCGTTGTCACCGAGTTTAAAGACCGGATCCAGAACTTGGTGGAGCTGCCCCATCTGGATCCTGGAAACAACCATATCCACAAGCGCCATTTTTGCGCTTGTCTCTATTCTGGTCCACCGCTTTCTTTCCCGAGATAAGCCCCAACAACACAACTCCAAAACTATAAACGTCGCTCTTCTCGGTCAACTGGAATGAGCGATTATAATCTGGGTCCAGATAGCTCATTGTTCCTTGAGGCCCGATCCAAACAAACCCGTTCGAAGAAGACGCGTGTCCTGGACCACCAGAAGATCGCAGCTCTACAGCCGGTATTCCAACTCTCGAAGGAACCCAAACGTAGATCAAACAAAAACCCAGATTCAAAAACCCTAATCCCAAATTGCAAGATTTGGGCTGTTATCCATTCCACTGCCATCGTCGGAGATTACACACGGTGCATCACCACTTAGGACGAGCTTCATTGTCTCTCTGCAACAGCTGTCGAACGCGTTCTGCACTTTGCTGAAGAGCTCGTTAGCCTCCCAGTCCCTGTCCTCTCACACAGCTCCCTCCTTCTCGCTGAACACGTCATTTAACTTTAGTGTCACACAATCACAAAAAATGGATACCTCATTATGTTTTGTCCAGGAGGGCACTTGCACCGTTAAAATTTTGATGTCGTAACCAAAAAGGATTAACTTGACCCGATTTTTCACAAATTCGGACCACTTCGAACTTTTTAAAAAAGGTAGGACCATTTTGAACAATCCTCCTCTTTCGAGGGACCAAAAAAGGTATTAAGCCTTAAAATAAAACATATGAGGTTTTAAAGATAAAAAAACAATGGGCTACGTTACTCACTTTATGTTGATCTGAAATATATGTAATTGTTGAACAAAGCTCCACACCACCAAGATCATCAATGATCAATTGTAAAAACAAAGCCCAATTGTCCTTATTCTCCACCTCCACAATAGCGTATGCCAAAGGACACATTTGGTCATTCACATCTCTTGCAATTGCAGTCAACAACTCACCTCCATATTTTCCTTTTAAGAAACACTCATCCAAACCTATAATAGGCCTAAATGAAACAAAGATGTCCTTACAGGCCTTCAAACACACATATAGTCTCTTAAATATTGGAGTGTCCTCATTAGGTTCAACATTAAATTTGATAGTTGAACCAGGATTTGACCGAAGCAACTCATTTGCATAGTCATACAGTCTTTTATATTATTCTTTAAAATCACCTTCTATTTGCCCTACAGGTTGTAGACCAAGAAACACCAATGTTCCACTTCTTAGAAACTTTGTTTTGGAGGTTATACAGATTAATATCGGGATTCTCTTTTATGGTCTTCTCTAACCTCCCACTCAACCATTTTGAAGTCATTAAACGAATATTAAATTCTCTACTACATGTGTGCTTGTCTATAATCTTCCTTAGCTGCCATGTATTTTCAGTTGCCTTATATGCACAATATGCATACCATGTGCATTTTCCTTTTGCCCTAGAATATTTGACACAAGCTCTTATTTTTTTATTTTTATAAACTTTTAATTTCCTACCATTCTCTACTTCATACATTCTTATTGCTTCTGTAAAATCTTTTTTTTCAGGGAAATACGTGCCCACTTCCCATTTATATTATTCCATACTTTTGGGCATTGAAAAAATCCCAAAATCCCCATACCCATCTTTATCATCATCTGTGTTATCACTTTTCACAACACTATTCAAAGTGTCAGATTCCCAATCACTTTCAGATAAACCCCTAGGTCCACCAATTTCTATTTGGTTATTAGCTTCAAATATATCAAATTCTACTTCATCTCCATGGTCAGTCAATACATCCTCTTCAGACCCATTCTAACTTCTAACAACATACTCGTCAGCTTCTACATCAGCTTGACCTTGTACCTCCACACCATCACCCTCTACCTCACCTTCTGCCTCTACATGCCCCTCTACATCAGCTTGCCCCTCTACATTCACACAAACATCCATGTCTCCCTCCCCATTTCCCCCAACCTCAGCCTGAGGCTCTACCTGAAAGTGTCCCAAAAAACCATCACCCTCTATCTCAGCTTCTACCTCGGTTTCTACCTCAGCCTGTACCTCAACGTTTACATCAGCCACTGCCTCAACCTTTACTTCAGCCTCTCCCTTTACATACCGCTCTACATCCACACCAACATCAATGTCTTCCTCCCCATTTGCTTGAGGCTTTGCCTAACACTGTGCCAAAAAACTGTGACCCTCTACCTCAGATTCTACCTCAGCCACTATCTCAAACTTTAAATCAGCCACTACAACATCTTCTTCCTCTTGGTCTAACTCAATTTGTGGTTCAACAACCTTTATCCAAACTTGTTTTTCAGCACACCCTCTCTTTCAACTTCTGCTTGACCACTATGTCTCTCAATTTTAGGTTCAGTAAAGTATTCCAATATATGAACATACTCAAGCTCACACAACATGTGTACAACATAAAGGTGAGCTTCACCATTCAACATAGCAATATTCACCAGATGACATGCACCTTTATCGTCAAATAATACTTCCAAACAATCTTCTAACACACGACCACAACCTAATGAATACTACAACTCCATTACATACCCATCTCTTTAAGAATGGACAAAATTTTAAAATAGCTTCAACGATCTGGGTCAATTTTTAAATTTGTGGTTTGACTATAGTGGTATCTGAATGTCCCATTATTCTCAAATCTATCCCCATGGTGAAATACGACTTCAATGTCTGATTTGGTCGTCTTAACTAATATGAAAATTGTTGATGATTGTCGCAACCAGGATCGCAACGGGGAGAGACGGTGAGACTCTTAAAAATAATTAAAAGATTTTTAAAATCAAAATTTGGAGTCTCCCCATAGTTTATTCTGGAAAACTATAGAAAAATCATAAAATAAGGCTTAGTCTACGAAACAAGAGTTTTGAGTTCCGGAGTTGATTACACGTAGGGAAGGTGTTAGCATCCTACAACGTTTGCCCTAAGGCAGTACCTTTAATTAAACGTGTAAAGTTGATGTGGTTCTCAAAACGGTTATTGTCCCCGAAAATAACCGTACAAGACAATACAAATGAAAGAAATTTTTATTTTTTTATTTTTAGGAAGCCCGACAAGGATTGACCTTGCTCCTATGTATTCTCATGTGAGAAATCGGGGGTATGTAGTTCTTTTAAAATATGTTTGGAAATTTATTTGAATCATGAGAAATTTTGGATTTTTGGGAGGTGAACCTGACAAGGCTTGCCTTGCTCCTACGTAGCTCCACTCTTAATGGAGGGATCATGTAGTTCTAGCTCAGATTAAATGTATGAGAATTTGATATATTTTTTTAGCTTTTTAGAGATTTTATATTTTTTTGGTATTTTGATATAATATTTAGATTTTGGGTTATGAGCACTAGATTGGACGCACGAATACTCATACGACTTTTTAGTTTGTTTTATTGTTTTGCGTATTGAGCATTAGGCTGATCGCACGAGCACTCATACAACTTTTTTTATTTATTATATTGTTTTTGCGTAATAAGTACTAGGCTGATCGCACGAGTACTCATACAACTTTTTGGTTTATTTTATTGTTTTGTCTATTGAGTACTAGGCAGATGATGGCACAAGTACTGATACAACTATTTATATTATTATATACTTTTTAAATGTTTATATATTTTTATCATATTTTATTATTTTTTATTATTATTTTTAGAAGAGATGAGTTGAAAGGTCTATTACACACAAATGCAGAAAGCATAAAATAAAATAAATGTGGTAGAAAACAAGATAAATTTACAAACATAAAAAAATGATTAAAATGCATACATAGAGGGAATGAGAAGAATATGTGTACCTTGTTGAAAATTTGAATTATGGATGAAAACCTTACTTGCAATAAGTTGTGAGAAGAGGTAGATGAAAGATGAAGAAGATGACCTTGGAGTAGAAATGTGGTATGGGTTTTAATGTGTATATAGGAGTTAGGAAATGATAAAGTATGAGAAAAGAATGAAGTAGAATTTTTGGATGAAATGAAGAGGTTTTGAGAGAGAAGAGATTAATATTATGAAATTGTGTGTGTAAAATGGAGTGAAGAATGTGGGTATTTATAGAGTTAAGGAGTAAGAAAATGTTAAATAAAATATAATTTTTTTAAAAAATGAGTGGAAAAATAAAAAAAGTTAAGGTGGAAAATAAGTAAAAGAAATAATATAAAAAGTTGGTGGAGAAATTAGGTGAAATAAAATATAGTAAATAGTAAAAGTTAATGTGAAAATTAAGTGAAAGAAATAATATAAAAAATTGGTGAAGAAAGTAGGTGAAATAAAATACGTTAAATAGTAAAAGTTAATATGGAAATTAAGTGAAAGAAATAATATAAAAAGTGAGTGGAGAAAGTAGGTGAAATAAAATATAGTGAATAGTAAATTGGAAAATAAGTGAAAGAAATAATATAAAAAGTGGGTGAAGAAAGTCGGTGAAACAAAATATAGTAAATAGTAAAAGTTAACATAAAAAATAAGTGAAAGAAATAATATAAAAAATGGGTGGAGAAAGTAGGTGAAATAAATAGTAAAAGTTAATGTGGAAAATAAGTGAAAGAAATAATATAAAAAGTGAGTGGAGAAAATAGGTGAAATAAAATATAGTAAATAGTAAAAGTTAATGTGGCAAATAAATGAAAGAAACAATATAAAAATGGGTGAAGAAATTAGGTGAAATAAAATATAATAAAAAAATAAGTGGAAAAATTAGAAAAGTTATGAAAAAATAAAAAATAAATATATAAAAAATGTAATAGTAAATGAAAAAGGTGGGTGATGTGGAAGGATGTGGAGGGTGATGTGGAAGTTGATGTGGAGAGTGAGGTGTGATAAGAAAAATACGTGGTAAAGAAGTAAAAAAGTGTTGAATTATTTTGGGCCATTGGGTTAAGGGTTTAAAAGTTAATTTGGGGGTGTAAACAATAAAATAAATAGTAATTATTATTATTATTATTTTTAATTTTTCTAATGAATTTAATTTACCCGGACAAAATCGGATGTTGACAATAGTAAATCTATGCTTAATCGAAATGTTATCTACACTACAAACAAAACAAAATAGTATTATAGGGAACCATAAACACACCAATAACAGACCATAATCAAGTAAAAGAACTTTCTAGTGGGACCATAAGGATAACAAAAACAAAGGAAAAACACAGGGGGACCACAATAACACTAGGACACCACAAACAATGGAAAAACACAATTAATGGGGGACAATAAATAAACAAACCATACCCAAAGCAAAGCAAAAGTTATAGGAGGACCACAGGGAAAGTAACGAAACACAACAAAAGCTACATACACACACCTTCGAATGTCGCTTTTCTAAAAACCCCACCAACACGATCTCTACATTTACGCGTCCAAATTTGTAAACAAACTTCAGTCAACTAAATCCCAATTAGCGTTTGAGAAGTGTGTGTTCGCAATGAACGTGAAGAAATGCGATAAGGATTTTCTCTTCTCTCGTAGAAATCAAAATGACTTGTGCCCTAACTCAATTTGTTTCCAAATTCTAAAACTCAATCTATAGAATCCACCTCAACCTCTAATTGTTTACCACGTTACCACACAGACACCTTCAAAATGACACGATACCAGTTGATATTGTCAAATCATCAATCCATTAACACTGCTACTGTTTTGTGACGAACTGGACGACGTTGACATTAAATTTACTAAGTAAGTACCAAGAAGTCACTTTTTTTAAACCAGGGGACCAAATTGACACAATCGAGCAAAATTGGAGACAAAAGAGACTATTAAGCCTATGTATTACTAGTTATTATTTTAGCAATTATTTAAATTAATAGATTTATTTTCTAATTTGGGTCGTTACATTAATGGTATCATAATGTGACTTGAGGTTTATAAATTTACTGTGTTTTGATTATGTTTGTTGTGTATTAATATTTGTCATAGTTGTCTAAAAGTTTAAATAAGTTAATCTTATGATTGATTAGCGAGTGTCATTTATTCATCCCAAAACAAGATTTTTTTTTACTTGACTAAGAGAGTAATACAAGAGACAATTTATGAAGTTTCTCGTTATTCTCTAACCTTTTCGCACTATTTTAGTGCAGAGTCTAAAGTTTTTAAACCAATAAATACATAACCTCTAAAGTAGTGTTGTCAAAATTGTTGAAACCCGTGAGCCAATCCGGCTCACCATGGGTTTGAGCCGGTTGGGTTGGAAAAAATGTGAAAATTTTGATGTGAGGCAATTTTTACCCGGCTCACCAACCCACCTATTTTTTTTATTAAAATAAAATTAATTAAATTAATTATTCAAATCCATTTTTTTATTGGAATCAAATTAATTATTCAAAACGCATAACCTTTACTTCGCAGTAGAGCTTTTCGTGCTGCGTTCTATTGTTGTTTATCCAAAAGTTCCCTTCTGCTATATATTTTTATTAACGACTATATGTAGTTTCTTGGTCAAACGATTGTGTATGTCTCATTAAACTAAATTCACAAAATTTTATGCTTGATAGCTTATAATATATAACAATATAGTTCTTTTGTTTCATTTTCTTTTATATCAATTGGTCCAATTATTACTGTTTCAATTTAATCGATCAAAGTAACATGTTATAAGAATCTACGAAGAAGAGGATGAAAAAAAAGTTAAGTAAGCCAATGAGCCAACCCATTTAACCCACCAACCCGTGGTGGGTCAAGTCGGGTTCAAATTTTTTCGACTCACTAATAAATGAGCCGGGTTGGATTAACTCACTGAATGGCCAACCCGTGGTAGGTCAGGTTTGCTCGGGCCAGATTACCTGTTTTGACCGCTCTAATCTAAAGTTTTTAAAACAATAAGAGCATTATAATTCAAAATATCATTTACAAAACAAAGTGCAAATATAAGTTTACTCAAATTTGTACTACAAATATTTACGAAGGATAAATGAAAATAATCATCTTTATCTTCATCCAATTATTCTACTTGCATCTATACTATATATATATATATATATATATATATATATATATATATATATATATATATATATATATATATATATATAATATACTCCAATATATAGTAACATCATTGCATGTTAAACATCACCACAAAACGCAAGGGATAAGCATTTGATATTATATCATAATGCATATAATATTATTATGATCAATTTAATTTAAACTATTCATATCATATCAAAATAATACACCAAACATTCTTAATATCTTTACGAAGATTTGAATAATTTTGTCCATAGGTTGGGGTAAATGAGCAAATATCTACTCATTTAAATCCATTATACTTCAAACTATATAAGTCAAATTATTTAACAGTGACTAAAGATAATGAATTAACCTCCACTTATTTAAATCTATAAAGTTATACCTTCCGTTACAATAAATTAAATATTTATTTATCATTATTTTTTTCATTACATAATAATTATTAGATATTAGAACTCATTGAATAATTTAATTATAAATTAATATGAGGTTAAGAATGCGTCACTGAATAAAGTAATTATAATTATAGACAAATGAAAACATAAGACAACTCACTAAATAAATGAAAATAATAACAATAAACAAATAAAAATAAAATTATAAACACCTCACTATAATAAAATAATAATAATAAATAAATAAAAATTGAGGTTACAAACACTTTAATAATAAATAAAAATAAAAATAATAAACAAAGATGAGATTATAAACACCGAAATAATAATAATAAATAAATAAAAATGTAATTATAAACATTTTACTAATAAAATAAAAATAGTAACAATAAAGAAATAAAAATTAAAAATAATGATATCAAAATAAATAAATCAATCAATAAATATAAATAAGTAAAATATATAAAATGATAAATTTTGTTTTTTTACCTTATAAATTCTTTTAGAACTTGTAAGTGATGATGAAGAAGAAGATTTGGAATTTGAAAGAAGTTTAAGTACAAAAGAAGAAGTGGTTTCTTGAAGAGAAAAATATGTGATTATTAATAGAGTGATGGAAATGTATAAAAAATATAAAATATTAATGAAATAATTAATAGAAATAATAAAAAACGATGCATGGAGTAATTAAGTAAAAATAAAAAAAAAAGCATGGATAAAGTAGGTTGAGTTTGTCCAAAAATTTGAAGGTTAAAACTAAATAACGCATTAGGTTAGTTGGCAGAAGAGTAAAAATGTAAAGCTGGCAAGGAGATGTTTCAAAATAGTCACAAACAAGGGTGTAATCAGCAAAATAAATAAAATAATAATTATAATAATATCTTTTTCTTCTTTTTTTTACAAAATGACATTATAACATTAATTACCAAATATAATAATTATAAATACTTTACTAAATAATTTTGTATCAAAAGATTTTGAATGAAGATGAAATGTATCAACTACAACTATAAACTATAAATGTTGTTTAAAGATAAATATTTGAAAATCTCTAAAGTAAACCATTTTGACATTGGATAATGATATATACAACTTATTATCATATTACTTTCTCAAATTATTAATTTGTTATGGCATAAATCTAAACATATATATCAAAAGATTGATTCCTATAAATTTTTTATGCAGGTTTGGATTTGTTTATCTAAGATATTTGTTTATGCAATATACTGATATTGACTTTGCCATTTGAATTTTATATTATGTTAAAATTGTTTAAACTATTTTATGATTATTGTTATATACTTATTAACACTGTTTATACCAATTATTAATATTATATCTCTATATTAATGATACAAAATCATGTTTCCTTTTTCACGTAATATAAATTTTGACAACCTTTCAAATTTATATAATATTTTTTTCTTTTCTTTATTTCATTTAATGAATTATTAATAAAAAAATTCATATTTCAGATTCTTTCTTTTTAATTTAAGTTAAAAAATTTATAATTGAATTCAAATGAAAATTAAAACGATCAATATCAAGTAATAAAGAAAAAAAGGCTTTTTCTTCCGGCACCTTTCAATTTATTTGTGCACCCTCTCAAATTTTCAAAATGACTATTTTACCTTTCCTAAAACTAACTAATTTTCGAAATATATATTTTGGAAACTTTTCAGAATTTTTGGAACAAGATATTCAGAACGAGATTTTCAAAATAAAAATTCTAAAATAATTTTCAGAACCCATGAACTACATTTCACAATTAGTTTTCTATAATCATATTGAAACAAGTTTTTCGAAACTTATATAATGCCTTCCAAAATAAATTTTACCGTACAATCCAACATGAAATATATTTTAGAAAGAACTTTCCTAAATATATGAAATATTGTAAAATAGTAACAAAATCATAGACAATTTTTTTTTGAAGTGTGTAGATTATTATTCTTAAAGACTTATCTGTGATATATTATACAAGTCTCTCAACATATAACAACATTTTTTAAAAGTTTTGACGATATCATAACTAACAAGTGATCTCTTTGAAAATAAATAAAATAGAGGATATTATAAGAATAAGAAAAGAATGAAGGAAGCAAAAAAACAAGAGAGGGAAAGCTCACGAAGTATTTATGTGAGAAAGAAAGTTTGTGAAGGTGTTTTGTGCCTTGGGAATGATTAGATGACCTTTACATATAGAATTTTGTAAAGATATGTGACTGGCCTAATGGGTATAACGTGCAGAATCTCGCATCTTGTGGCTGATGAGATTAGTTCAACGGACCATGACATGAGAAGATACCCCATGACTTGTGGCACAAATCGAGTAACGTCCACGAGTTCCTTGCAGTGGCAGCTTAACCGGGACAAACGAAATCTTTCAACAACAAGTTGTTGCAACGAGTTCGACTAACCCAAACTTGCCCAAACAAATTTGACCATAAGAGTTCAGCCACAAAAGCTCGATCACATTGTAAAAAATTTTTTTTAGATAAACTTGTCGTCCACAATTTTTCTCTTCTTGATTAGCATTTCCTCTTTCTCTCTTTTTATTTTTCTACATCAACATTATCTATAAAAACAAGGACAACGTCAATAATAATAATAATAAAAAATGTTTAAGTCTTTTTCTCTTCTCTTATAGTGAGATAGCATATAATAATTATGGAAGTATAGGAGTAAATAACCAGCAATCTCAAATTTCAAACACTATGCAAAAATGTCTCTACCGTAACAAATTATAAAAGGCATAGAATCATTATTCTTTTTACCTTGAGTGATTCAATCTTAATCTTGTTCAGCAATAAATGGAACTTGAGAAAATACTTAGATCTTTAAATATAAGGTGAAAATAGCACTTGGTGCATGAGAGAAAATACATATACTTCAATTTTTTTCCCCTTAAACACGATTATATAGAAAGAGGGAAAAGTACAAGAACCGAAAGATAGTTGGACATGATTAATCAATAGACAATTTTATCTAAAAGCACAATTTGTTGGGCAATGTCATTCATGCATCTTCTACTTTCTTATTCCATCTTTTGACAAAGTTGACTTTTAAATTCTTTATATCTTAAGGACTAAAATAGATCATACATCAACAAAAAAATGACAATGTGAAATTACATAAAGTGATAAATTTCCTTTGAATAAAGTGTTATTACTATAATTAGTTTATTTTCTATTTCGTGATTATTAACTTCATAATGTAAATGTTAACTTAATCTCAAATAATATAACTTCCGATCGACTTAATATTCACTTGCCACCCATTCCATAAATCAAAGAAACAAACCGTAACATCATATTTAATTAATTTATGAATCAATTATCTAAAGCAGAAAAACTATTAAAAACTAAAACACATGCGTATAATCCACTATTACCTAAAAATAAAGAACTAAATATATATGCGTGATAAAACGCATGCTAACATCGAATTGATTAATATATATCTTTAATAGATAAAATTAGAATTTCAACCATTAGTAGCTTATATGTTAATCAATACACGTTAATAAATTTGACAAGTTAAAAATAAACAAAGCAATTGATCTTCATAATTTAAAACATACTACATAAGAAACATATTGTAAGGATTTGTAAAAAAAAAAAAAAAAAAAAAAAAAAAAAGAAGAAGAAAGACAAGGGAGGAAGCAACGAGCGCTGCCACAAGGGACAGCAAACGTTGCTTCCCTTTGAAAACAAAAATAAAAAGAAAACAAGAAAAGGAAAGAGAGGAAGAGGGGAAGAGGGAAGAGTTTGGGGGATTAAAAGGAAGCTTTGGGGTTCTTCACGGGGGATGGGAAATCTTTGCTGCAAAAATTCTGAGAGAAGGTGAGAGAGGTGAAGTTGAAGCTGCAGGAAGTTGTGGGAGAGAAGAAGAGGAGAACTTTTGAAGTTGGAAGGATATCAAACTCTCTGGAAGTGATTCAAGGAAGTCTTCAAGAGGTAAGGGGAGCTAGATATATTTCTTTGATTGTTGAATTTTGTTACGCTTGGTGCAAATCTGGGAAATTTTGGGAGATGAAAATGTTTTTTTACGTTTCTGGAATTCTGCAGAAATTCTGCAGAACCGTTAGTCCCAAAAATTTTCTGAACGTTTAGTTGGTGACCTGTGTTCACCTGACTGAGTACCTGCGTTGGACTTTCTGTACAAATTGGCCTTTTCTCTCGCGTAATCGTTTACAGGGGTCCTGTAAACGATTACCAGCCCGAACGTTCGTCCAAATTGAGACGAATTGAACGTTCGTCCATTTTGATTTGAACGTTCGTTTTCTTTAGCCTGACGAGCGTTCGCTCATGCGTTCGTTCTTAAATATTCTGCACGTTCGTCCTAACAGTATTTGACCAATTATAGGTGAATTTCTGAGCGTTCGTTCAGATATCGGATTAACAAGCGTTGGTGATAAGGATTTGATTAGAGAGCGTCTGTGTGCGCCTGTGAACGATCGTTCATTTCCGGGTAAGGGAAGCTCACTTAATTTAACTGTTTTGTTGTATGTGTGTGTGTGTGAACGTTCGTTATTTCACTGTATGTTGTTGCCATGACTGATTTGCATGAACGTTCGTTGCTTGGATGAAATGAAATATATGAAAGTACATGATATGATTCGTATGAAAAATGAGATTTTCTTTATGTGAATGAGTGGAACTATGAGAAATGAACTGGAAATGAAAAATGAATTGTAAGAGGACTTTATGAACATGTATGTTCGTACTGAACAGTCATTTACCGTTCGGTTTTTCCCAAATAAAAGGTTTGAAATGTTGATCCTGTCATTTTGATAAATCACTGTTTAAGGACGAACGTCCATGTTCTAAATTGCCATGCTTGAGCGTTCGGCCAAGCACTGTTTTGATCATCTCTTTCAAATTGCCATGATATTTTACGTTCGTTACTGAGACGGTCTTTGACCGTTCGGTTTTCTTGGCCAAAATGATAAAATCCCTGGTTGAGGACGAACGTCCTCATCCTAAGACGCTCTGTTTGAGCGTTCGGTCTGGCACTATTGAAACTGATACTTTTGATAAATTTCTCTCTTTTGTTCTTGTGTAATTATGTGTAACAGTGCATGTTCCCGTTCGTAATACTTCTCCAGATATGCTTTAGTTTATTTATCAACTGTTAAATTAAGTTATTGAACGTTCGGTCTCACACCGGACGATCGTACTGGAAAGCGTTCGGTCTTACACAGAACGTACGCTCAAGGTGACGTATGGTCTCATACCGTGCGTTCGCTATAAATGAGGCTCGGTCTTAAATCGAGCGCTCGCTCAAAGTGAGGCTCGGCATTATGCTGAGTGTTCGTTCTGAATGACTCTCAATATTACTTTGAGCGCTCGTACTATTTTCCGCATGCGTGTGTCAAATAAACAGTATCATACTTGGCATTTTCTGTAAACTCTGCCGTTCGTTCTTTGACCCGAACGAGCGTCTTTCTGTCTCTCTTTTAGCGTTCGTTCTTTGATCCAACGAGCGTCTTTTGGTCTCGCGGATAGCGTTCGTCCTCGGTCCCCTGGAACGTTCGGTATTTAATTGATAAATAGTACATGATGAACAGTAAATGATGAATAGTAAAATGACAAATAGTAAATGATGAAGAGTATATGAGATGAATGGAAAGTTATGATTTTGAACGAGCGTTCCAGGTAGGAACGACTCAGATGATTGTTGAAATTCGTAAAGTATGACTGTGGGAAGTTAATGCTGGCTGTTCAATCCTGATATTCCGTGAGTGATCGTCCTCAAGTAGAGGCGCACGTCATGCGTGGGAATGGCAGGAGGTCGTCGTCCTTAGAGGTACTTTGGACGGACGTACTAACCTCGGGTGGCAGCTGATGAGAATGCCAGTTACCACACCACCCGGGTGCGTGAACGCCTGTAACTACACAGATTTCATACAGTCCGGACAGTCAGTCGTGTCTAGTTTTATTTTGTGCATGTGTTATAATGCCTTGATATGTGATGAATTATGTAATGAATTGTATGACTGATGCATGAGTTAAATTAAGTAAGCTTACCCTTGCGTTTTCCTTGTGTTGTCTCGTTTTTGTACGTCCGTCCTGTCGTTGCAATGATCATCCGTGTGGATGTGAGCAGAGGGAGATGAGCATTTGGAGGAGGCATTGAACGAAGAGAATCTGGTTGAAGTTGAAGTGAAGACCGAGCAGTGAGACGCTCGACCGATCCTTTAGTACTATTATGTATGACCGTTCGGTCAAGTTTTAAATTTTACGTTCGGTTGTAATTCGTGATTATTGTATGGGCGTGCGACTTTGCGCATTCGTTCCTTATTGTTATAAGACCGTATTCAAGGACGTTCGTCCTTGAGCGTTCGTTTGGTTTTAACTTTTAAGTTGGAAAACTGTACTGTTTTATTATTAACTGTGATTTTCTAATTATATGGTTTTTACTGTATTTTTGGGATGTCACATTAGTGGTATCAGAGCAGTTTTGTTCTTTTAAGGACACTGTAGGTTATGAGTACACTGTGTTTTTGCTGTGTGCTTAAATTGCGTTTAATGAGTTATTTTCGACTCTTTGAACAGGATTAACGTTCGTTTCTTTTCTCTGTTCCAGAGAATCAATGGCACCTAGACTTCCTCCTCCTCCTCCACCGCAGACCAATGAACATGATGTGCCCAACAACACCAGATTGTTGGAATCAGTAATTGAAAGGCTACAAGAGCAGAACGCTGTTTTGACGCAGCAAAATGCGGCTGCCTTACAGAGTTTGGAGGCCGCTCGTGCAAATTCTGAAGTGACTCAGAGACAGCTTATGGAAATTCTTGCAGCTACCAGGGGTACACCGGGAGCATCTGCTTCAAACACTACTCATCAGACTGAATGGAGTTTGGAGAACTTTTTACAGCATCGTCCTGCAAAATTTGATGGGAAGTGCCTTCCCGACGGAGCTGATCAATGGATAAGGGACATGGAACAGATTTACGATGCCAAGGAATGTCCGAACGATCGAAGACTGGCATTCACTGAGTATCTGTTGACTGGAGAGGCCAGTCATTGGTGGTCGACTGCGAAGATGATACTAGCAGAATCTCACAGCCCTATTTCCTGGGAAGTCTTCAAGGAAAAGTTTTATGAGGAGTATTTCCCGGATAGTGTTCGTTTCGGCAAAGAAGTGGAGTTTCTCCAGTTGGTACAGGGTAATATGTCTGTTTCGGAGTACACCAACAGGTTCAAACATCTGGTTCGCTTTAATACCCTTGCCACCAGTGAAGTGTGGCAGTGCAGGAAGTTTGAAAATGGGCTGAGAAGTGATCTGAAGGTACTGATATCCAGCCTTTGCATTAAGTCTTTTCCTGCCATGATTGAGAGAGCAAAAGTGTTGGAGAAAAATATGGCTGAAGCAGAACGTCAGAAGAAGCAGCAACAACCAGCTAGGGGACCGATCATGTCCAGACCTAATCTGAATCGGAACAGGTTGCCATATGCTCGCCCAGCACAACCATCTAATTCTCAGGCTATGGTTATTGCCGGACAGTCTGGACAGCACGGATCAGTCAAGTGTTTCCAATGCGGAGGACCACACTACCGGTCGTCATGCCCTCAGTTATTGGGAGTAAAGTCCTGCACTCGTTGTGGAAGGAATGGTCACATAGAGCGCGACTGTAATATGGGCGGACGAGCGCCAATGAGGCCGCCAAATGCTGGAAGAATGCAACAGGGGAGGGGTGGACGAGCACAGGCTGTTGGTAGAGTTTATGCGATCACGGCCGCGGAAGCTGCCAGCTCAGGTACGCTCATCACCAGTACTTGTTTGTTGTTAGGAATGCCTGTTTGTGTGTTGTATGATTCGGGGGCAACACACTCCTTCATTTCGAAGGCGTGTGTTGAGAAATTGGGATTAGCCGAACGCGAGATGCAGTTCGACTTGGTAGTATCAACCCCAGCGGCTGGTGAGGTTAGGACGTCTACTGTATGTGTTAAATGTCCTATAGAGGTTGAAGGGCGTAATTACAAGGTAAATCTCATCTGTCTACCCTTGAAAGATCTTGAAGTAATCTTAGGAATGGATTGGCTGGCTACCAATCGCATTCTCATAGATTGTGGTGCAAAAGAATTGGTGTTTCCGGACGAGTACGAAGTGGATCTATCTGTGACGCTCGGTCAACTGAAAGAAGACATCGTGGATGGCGCCAGTTGCTATCTGATCATGACGCATTCGGACGAACAACTTGAAGATTTAAATCATGAGCGATCGTCCGGTAAACTGAATGGAGGACGATCAGTCGTGGATGAATTCCCTGACGTATTTCCTGATGAAGTGCCTGGATTACCTCCTCCACGCGAGGTGGAATTTACTATCGACTTAGTGTCCAATGCTGGACCTATCTCTATTGCACCTTATCGGATGTCGCCAGCAGAGTTAGCTGAACTCAAGGAACAGATTGAAGAGTTAATGGATAAGCAGTTTATCAGACCTAGTGCATCACCTTGGGGAGCGCCGGTACTCTTAGTGAAGAAGAAGGATGGAAGCTCTCGTCTCTGCATTGATTATAGGCAGTTAAACAAACTGACTATCAAGAACAAGTACCCTTTGCCTCGGATAGACGACCTGCTAGATCAATTGCATGGCGCGGTCATATTTTCAAAGATTGATTTACGGTCGGGATATCATCAGATTCGGGTGAAGGAAGAAGACATCCAGAAGACAGCCTTCCGATCTCGATACGGACACTACGAGTATGTAGTAATGCCGTTCGGTGTGACAAACGCCCCAGCAATATTTATGGACTACATGAATCGTATCTTCAGACCGTATCTAGACAAGTTCGTAGTCGTCTTCATTGATGACATTCTTGTCTACTCCAAAAGCTATGAAGAGCATGAGGATCACTTGAGGATCGTTCTAGGCGTGCTAAGAGAAAAGGAGTTATATGCCAAATTCTCTAAATGTGAATTCTGGATGAAGGAAGTACCATTCTTGGGACATGTTGTTTCAGCTGAAGGAATCTCAGTAGATCCGGCTAAAGTAAGAGCAGTACTGGAATGGGAGAGTCCACGCTCAGTTACCGAGGTTCGTAGTTTTGTGGGACTCGCGGGATACTATAGACGGTTCATTGAAGGATTTTCCAAAATAGTAGCTCCGCTTACTCAGCTGACCAGAAAAGATCAACCGTTCGTTTGGACCGATCGGTGTGAAAGAAGTTTCCAGGAATTGAAGAATAAGTTAACAAGCGCCCCAGTACTGGTCATACCTGACACGGCTAAACCCTTCGTGGTATATTGTGACGCGTCTCATCAGGGTTTAGGCTGTGTACTCATGCAAGAAAAGAGGGTGGTTGCTTACGCTTCTCGGCAACTGAAGGTTCACGAGAGGAACTACCCAACTCACGATCTGGAATTAGCAGCGGTCGTCTTTGCTTTGAAGATTTGGAGGCACTACTTGTATGGATCAACTTTCCAAGTGTTCAGTGATCATAAGAGTCTTAAGTACCTTTTTGATCAAAAGGAGTTGAATATGAGACAGAGACGTTGGCTGGAGTTCTTGAAGGACTATGACTTTGAACTACTTTACCATCCGGGAAAAGCAAATGTTGTAGCAGACGCTTTAAGCAGAAAGGTAGTTCACGTCTCCTCCATGATGGTCCGAGAGTTAAGTTTGGTAGAGAGCTTTAGAGATCTGAGGTTACAGTTCGACTTGGAACCGAATGTTATTAAATGCTGTACTCTTAGAATCTCCAGTGACGTATTTGACCAGATCAGAATGAAGCAGCAAAAAGACGAAGAGTTGGTGAAGATCTTGAATGCACTCGGTACAGATCAAGCTCAACATTTTAACACTGGAACTGATGGTATGCTACGCTACATGGGTAGGACGTGCATTCCGAATGATGGCGAGTTGAAAAGGATCATTCTTGAGGAAGGACATCACAACCGTCTTAGTATACACCCCGGTATGACTAAGATGTATCAAGACCTCAGGAAATCTTTCTGGTGGCCGGGAATGAAGAGTGATGTCGCACGTTTTGTGGCATCGTGTTTAACGTGTCAACGAGCCAAGGCTGAACATCAGAGGCCAGGCGGTTTACTTCAGCAGTTAGAGATTCCGGAATGGAAGTGGGACGGCATTGCAATGGACTTCGTGACTCACTTACCTCGTACGGTCAGGAATCATGATTCCATATGGGTAATCGTGGATCGTCTGACGAAGAGTGCTCACTTTCTAGCGGTCAACCTGAAAATGTCAATGACGAACCTTGCTAAACTTTACATCAAGGAAATTGTTCGTCTACATGGAGTTCCGTCTAGCATTGTTTCAGACCGAGACACGAGATTTACTTCTCGGTTCTGGCGATCATTACAAAGTGAGCTCGGTAGCAAACTCCATATGAGTTCGGCCTATCATCCTCAGACGGACGGTCAGTCCGAGAGAACCATCCAGACGCTTGAAGACTTATTGAGGACGTGTGTTCTAGATCACATGGGCGTTTGGGATGAAGTCTTACCTTTAGTAGAGTTCACCTACAACAACAGTTTCCAAGCCAGCATAGGAATGGCTCCCTTTGAAGCTCTGTATGGGAGAAAGTGTCGAACGCCATTGTGTTGGTTTCAAGAAGGAGAAAAGGTCTTAACCGGACCAGAGCTCATTCAGCAGACGACTGAGAAGGTGAAATTGATCCAAGAAAGACTGAAGGCATCTCGGAGCAGACAGAAGTCATACGCTGACAAAAGAAGAAGGCCATTGGAGTTCAATGCTGGAGATCACGTCTTCCTTAGACTACATCCGACTACTGGAGTTGGGAGAGCCATTCGACCCAAGAAGTTGTCCCCCAAATTCATCGGACCTTATCAGATCTTGAGGAAGATCGGGCTAGTTGCGTACGAGTTATCTTTGCCACCTCAGTTATCAAACTTGCATCCAGTCTTCCACGTTTCTCAACTTCGGAAGTACGTATCCGACCCTTCTCACATATTAGAGTTGAGTTAGAAGATATTCGTCTTCGTCAAGATCGTACATTGGAGATGCAGCCGGTACGCATTGAAGATAGCAACACCAAATACTACAAGAGGAAAGCAGTCAGATTGGTGAAGGTCGTCTGGGATGAAAAGACGGGCGACTCTACATGGGAAGTGGAAGATGCTATGAGGAATTTGTATCCCCATCTGTTCGAGACTCCGTTCTAATTTTCGAGGACGAAAATTTTTGTTGTTGGGGAGAATGTAAGGATTTGTAAAAAAAAAAAAAAAAAAAAAAAAAAAAGAAGAAGAAGAAAGACAAGGGAGGAAGCAACGAGTGCTGCCACAAGGGACAGCAAACGTTGCTTCCCTTTGAAAACAAAAATAAAAAGAAAACAAGAAAAGGAAAGAGAGGAAGAGGGGAAGAGGGAAGAGTTTGGGGGATTAAAAGGAAGCTTTGGGGTTCTTCACGGGGGATGGGAAATCTTTGCTGCAAAAATTCTGAGAGAAGGTGAGAGAGGTGAAGTTGAAGCTGCAGGAAGTTGTGGGAGAGAAGAAGAGGAGAACTTTTGAAGTTGGAAGGATATCAAACTCTCTAGAAGTGATTCAAGGAAGTCTTCAAGAGGTAAGGGGAGCTAGATATATTTCTTTGATTGTTGAATTTTGTTACGCTTGGTGCAAATCTGGGAAATTTTGGGAGATGAAAATGTTTTTTTACGTTTCTGGAATTCTGCAGAAATTCTGCAGAACCGTTAGTCCCAAAAATTTTCTGAACGTTTAGTTGGTGACCTGTGTTCACCTGACTGAGTACCTGCGTTGGACTTTCTGTACAAATTGGCCTTTTCTCTCGCGTAATCGTTTACAGGGGTCCTGTAAACGATTACCAGCCCGAACGTTCGTCCAAATTGAGACGAATTGAACGTTCGTCCATTTTGATTTGAACGTTCGTTTTCTTTAGCCTGACGAGCGTTCGCTCATGCGTTCGTTCTTAAATATTCTGCACGTTCGTCCTAACAGTATTTGACCAATTATAGGTGAATTTCTGAGCGTTCGTTCAGATATCGGATTAACAAGCGTTGGTGATAAGGATTTGATTAGAGAGCGTCTGTGTGCGCCTGTGAACGATCGTTCATTTCCGGGTAAGGGAAGCTCACTTAATTTAACTGTTTTGTTGTATGTGTGTGTGTGAACGTTCGTTATTTCACTGTATGTTGTTGCCATGACTGATTTGCATGAACGTTCGTTGCTTGGATGAAATGAAATATATGAAAGTACATGATATGATTCGTATGAAAAATGAGATTTTCTTTATGTGAATGAGTGGAACTATGAGAAATGAACTGGAAATGAAAAATGAATTGTAAGAGGACTTTATGAACATGTATGTTCGTACTGAACAGTCATTTACCGTTCAGTTTTTCCCAAATAAAAGGTTTGAAATGTTGATCCTGTCATTTTGATAAATCACTGTTTAAGGACGAACGTCCATGTTCTAAATTGCCATGCTTGAGCGTTCGGCCAAGCACTGTTTTGATCATCTCTTTCAAATTGCCATGATATTTTACGTTCGTTACTGAGACGGTCTTTGACCGTTCGGTTTTCTTGGCCAAAATGATAAAATCCCTGGTTGAGGACGAACGTCCTCATCCTAAGACGCTCTGTTTGAGCGTTCGGTCTGGCACTGTTGAAACTGATACTTTTGATAAATTTCTCTCTTTTGTTCTTGTGTAATTATGTGTAACAGTGCATGTTCCCGTTCGTAATACTTCTCCAGATATGCTTTAGTTTATTTATCAACTGTTAAATTAAGTTATTGAACGTTCGGTCTCACACCGGACGATCGTACTGGAAAGCGTTCGGTCTTACACAGAACGTACGCTCAAGGTGACGTATGGTCTCATACCGTGCGTTCGCTATAAATGAGGCTCGGTCTTAAATCGAGCGCTCGCTCAAAGTGAGGCTCGGCATTATGCTGAGTGTTCGTTCTGAATGACTCTCAATATTACTTTGAGCGCTCGTACTATTTTCCGCATGCGTGTGTCAAATAAACAGTATCATACTTGGCATTTTCTGTAAACTCTGCCGTTCGTTCTTTGACCCGAACGAGCGTCTTTCTGTCTCTCTTTTAGCGTTCGTTCTTTGATCCAACGAGCGTCTTTTGGTCTCGCGGATAGCGTTCGTCCTCGGTCCCCTGGAACGTTCGGTATTTAATTGATAAATAGTACATGATGAACAGTAAATGATGAATAGTAAAATGACAAATAGTAAATGATGAAGAGTATATGAGATGAATGGAAAGTTATGATTTTGAACGAGCGTTCCAGGTAGGAACGACTCAGATGATTGTTGAAATTCGTAAAGTATGACTGTGGGAAGTTAATGCTGGCTGTTCAATCCTGATATTCCGTGAGTGATCGTCCTCAAGTAGAGGCGCACGTCATGCGTGGGAATGGCAGGAGGTCGTCGTCCTTAGAGGTACTTTGGACGGACGTACTAACCTCGGGTGGCAGCTGATGAGAATGCCAGTTACCACACCACCCGGGTGCGTGAACGCCTGTAACTACACAGATTTCATACAGTCCGGACAGTCAGTCGTGTCTAGTTTTATTTTGTGCATGTGTTATAATGCCTTGATATGTGATGAATTATGTAATGAATTGTATGACTGATGCATGAGTTAAATTAAGTAAGCTTACCCTTGCGTTTTCCTTGTGTTGTCTCGTTTTTGTACGTCCGTCCTGTCGTTGCAATGATCATCCGTGTGGATGTGAGCAGAGGGAGATGAGCATTTGGAGGAGGCATTGAACGAAGAGAATCTGGTTGAAGTTGAAGTGAAGACCGAGCAGTGAGACGCTCGACCGATCCTTTAGTACTATTATGTATGACCGTTCGGTCAAGTTTTAAATTTTATGTTCGGTTGTAATTCGTGATTATTGTATGGGCGTGCGACTTTGCGCATTCGTTCCTTATTGTTATAAGACCGTATTCAAGGACGTTCGTCCTTGAGCGTTCGTTTGGTTTTAACTTTTAAGTTGGAAAACTGTACTGTTTTATTATTAACTGTGATTTTCTAATTATATGGTTTTTACTGTATTTTTGGGATGTCACACATATTCATCCAGATAATTAACACTAATATTCATTTAACTATTGAATTTTAAAAAAAAATAAAGATTAATATGAAGCATTCGATTTTTGTTTCAAAATGTAGTTTAGAATTTTTTAAAGAGCCCTTATGATATATGTGAAATATGATTGAATATATTGACATATGTGACATGATGAAGATGGTTCCATTGGTACAACACATTGTTTGAACATGTGGAGGATATGAAGAAGGTGTTATTTTATTTGTTTGTTTAAAGGTGGTAGAAGAAGAAGAAGTGAGATGAAGAGGAAGAAGAAGAAGAGAGAGAATTATTTGCAGTTGATAGGAAAAGGACGAAGGAGTAAGTAGAAAAGTGAAAATGGTGTTAGCTAAGTCCAAAAACATGGTGCAAGCAAGTTAGCTTTAAAAGCAAAGACAAAACATGTATCTCATCAATCTATCGCCAACTTTCTCTCTCACTTTGGGCTTATTGGGTTAAGGGTTTAAAAGTTAATTTGGGGGTGTAAACAATAAAATAAATAGTAATTATTATTATTATTATTTTTAATTTTTCTAATGAATTTAATTTACCCGGACAAAATCGGATGTTGACAATAGTAAATCTATGCTTAATCGAAATGTTATCTACACTACAAACAAAACAAAATAGTATTATAGGGAACCATAAACACACCAATAACAGACCATAATCAAGTAAAAGAACTTTCTAGTGGGACCATAAGGATAACAAAAACAAAGGAAAAACACAGGGGGACCACAATAACACTAGGACACCACAAACAATGGAAAAACACAATTAATGGGGGACAATAAATAAACAAACCATACCCAAAGCAAAGCAAAAGTTATAGGAGGACCACAGGGAAAGTAACGAAACACAACAAAAGCTACATACACACACCTTCGAATGTCGCTTTTCTAAAAACCCCACCAACACGATCTCTACATTTACGCGTCCAAATTTGTAAACAAACTTCAGTCAACTAAATCCCAATTAGCGTTTGAGAAGTGTGTGTTCGCAATGAACGTGAAGAAATGCGATAAGGATTTTCTCTTCTCTCGTAGAAATCAAAATGACTTGTGCCCTAACTCAATTTGTTTCCAAATTCTAAAACTCAATCTATAGAATCCACCTCAACCTCTAATTGTTTACCACGTTACCACACAGACACCTTCAAAATGACACGATACCAGTTGATATTGTCAAATCATCAATCCATTAACACTGCTACTGTTTTGTGACGAACTGGACGACGTTGACATTAAATTTACTAAGTAAGTACCAAGAAGTCACTTTTTTTAAACCAGGGGACCAAATTGACACAATCGAGCAAAATTGGAGACAAAAGAGACTATTAAGCCTATGTATTACTAGTTATTATTTTAGCAATTATTTAAATTAATAGATTTATTTTCTAATTTGGGTCGTTACATTAATGGTATCATAATGTGACTTGAGGTTTATAAATTTACTGTGTTTTGATTATGTTTGTTGTGTATTAATATTTGTCATAGTTGTCTAAAAGTTTAAATAAGTTAATCTTATGATTGATTAGCGAGTGTCATTTATTCATCCCAAAACAAGATTTTTTTTTACTTGACTAAGAGAGTAATACAAGAGACAATTTATGAAGTTTCTCGTTATTCTCTAACCTTTTCGCACTATTTTAGTGCAGAGTCTAAAGTTTTTAAACCAATAAATACATAACCTCTAAAGTAGTGTTGTCAAAATTGTTGAAACCCGTGAGCCAATCCGGCTCACCATGGGTTTGAGCCGGTTGGGTTGGAAAAAATGTGAAAATTTTGATGTGAGGCAATTTTTACCCGGCTCACCAACCCACCTATTTTTTTTATTAAAATAAAATTAATTAAATTAATTATTCAAATCCATTTTTTTATTGGAATCAAATTAATTATTCAAAACGCATAACCTTTACTTCGCAGTAGAGCTTTTCGTGCTGCGTTCTATTGTTGTTTATCCAAAAGTTCCCTTCTGCTATATATTTTTATTAACGACTATATGTAGTTTCTTGGTCAAACGATTGTGTATGTCTCATTAAACTAAATTCACAAAATTTTATGCTTGATAGCTTATAATATATAACAATATAGTTCTTTTGTTTCATTTTCTTTTATATCAATTGGTCCAATTATTACTGTTTCAATTTGATCGATCAAAGTAACATGTTATAAGAATCTACGAAGAAGAGGATGAAAAAAAAGTTAAGTAAGCCAATGAGCCAACCCATTTAACCCACCAACCCGTGGTGGGTCAAGTCGGGTTCAAATTTTTTCGACTCACTAATAAATGAGCCGGGTTGGATTAACTCACTGAATGGCCAACCCGTGGTAGGTCAGGTTTGCTCGGGCCAGATTACCTGTTTTGACCGCTCTAATCTAAAGTTTTTAAAACAATAAGAGCATTATAATTCAAAATATCATTTACAAAACAAAGTGCAAATATAAGTTTACTCAAATTTGTACTACAAATATTTACGAAGGATAAATGAAAATAATCATCTTTATCTTCATCCAATTATTCTACTTGCATCTATACTATATATATATATATATATATATATATATATATATATATATATATATATATATATATATATATATATAATACTCCAATATATAGTAACATCATTGCATGTTAAACATCACCACAAAACGCAAGGGATAAGCATTTGATATTATATCATAATGCATATAATATTATTATGATCAATTTAATTTAAACTATTCATATCATATCAAAATAATACACCAAACATTCTTAATATCTTTACGAAGATTTGAATAATTTTGTCCATAGGTTGGGGTAAATGAGCAAATATCTACTCATTTAAATCCATTATACTTCAAACTATATAAGTCAAATTATTTAACAGTGACTAAAGATAATGAATTAACCTCCACTTATTTAAATCTATAAAGTTATACCTTCCGTTACAATAAATTAAATATTTATTTATCATTATTTTTTTCATTACATAATAATTATTAGATATTAGAACTCATTGAATAATTTAATTATAAATTAATATGAGGTTAAGAATGCGTCACTGAATAAAGTAATTATAATTATAGACAAATGAAAACATAAGACAACTCACTAAATAAATGAAAATAATAACAATAAACAAATAAAAATAAAATTATAAACACCTCACTATAATAAAATAATAATAATAAATAAATAAAAATTGAGGTTACAAACACTTTAATAATAAATAAAAATAAAAATAATAAACAAAGATGAGATTATAAACACCGAAATAATAATAATAAATAAATAAAAATGTAATTATAAACATTTTACTAATAAAATAAAAATAGTAACAATAAAGAAATAAAAATTAAAAATAATGATATCAAAATAAATAAATCAATCAATAAATATAAATAAGTAAAATATATAAAATGATAAATTTTGTTTTTTTACCTTATAAATTCTTTTAGAACTTGTAAGTGATGATGAAGAAGAAGATTTGGAATTTGAAAGAAGTTTAAGTACAAAAGAAGAAGTGGTTTCTTGAAGAGAAAAATATGTGATTATTAATAGAGTGATGGAAATGTATAAAAAATATAAAATATTAATGAAATAATTAATAGAAATAATAAAAAACGATGCATGGAGTAATTAAGTAAAAATAAAAAAAAAAGCATGGATAAAGTAGGTTGAGTTTGTCCAAAAATTTGAAGGTTAAAACTAAATAACGCATTAGGTTAGTTGGCAGAAGAGTAAAAATGTAAAGCTGGCAAGGAGATGTTTCAAAATAGTCACAAACAAGGGTGTAATCAGCAAAATAAATAAAATAATAATTATAATAATATCTTTTTCTTCTTTTTTTTACAAAATGACATTATAACATTAATTACCAAATATAATAATTATAAATACTTTACTAAATAATTTTGTATCAAAAGATTTTGAATGAAGATGAAATGTATCAACTACAACTATAAACTATAAATGTTGTTTAAAGATAAATATTTGAAAATCTCTAAAGTAAACCATTTTGACATTGGATAATGATATATACAACTTATTATCATATTACTTTCTCAAATTATTAATTTGTTATGGCATAAATCTAAACATATATATCAAAAGATTGATTCCTATAAATTTTTTATGCAGGTTTGGATTTGTTTATCTAAGATATTTGTTTATGCAATATACTGATATTGACTTTGCCATTTGAATTTTATATTATGTTAAAATTGTTTAAACTATTTTATGATTATTGTTATATACTTATTAACACTGTTTATACCAATTATTAATATTATATCTCTATATTAATGATACAAAATCATGTTTCCTTTTTCACGTAATATAAATTTTGACAACCTTTCAAATTTATATAATATTTTTTTCTTTTCTTTATTTCATTTAATGAATTATTAATAAAAAAATTCATATTTCAGATTCTTTCTTTTTAATTTAAGTTAAAAAATTTATAATTGAATTCAAATGAAAATTAAAACGATCAATATCAAGTAATAAAGAAAAAAAGGCTTTTTCTTCCGGCACCTTTCAATTTATTTGTGCACCCTCTCAAATTTTCAAAATGACTATTTTACCTTTCCTAAAACTAACTAATTTTCGAAATATATATTTTGGAAACTTTTCAGAATTTTTGGAACAAGATATTCAGAACGAGATTTTCAAAATAAAAATTCTAAAATAATTTTCAGAACCCATGAACTACATTTCACAATTAGTTTTCTATAATCATATTGAAACAAGTTTTTCGAAACTTATATAATGCCTTCCAAAATAAATTTTACCGTACAATCCAACATGAAATATATTTTAGAAAGAACTTTCCTAAATATATGAAATATTGTAAAATAGTAACAAAATCATAGACAATTTTTTTTTGAAGTGTGTAGATTATTATTCTTAAAGACTTATCTGTGATATATTATACAAGTCTCTCAACATATAACAACATTTTTTAAAAGTTTTGACGATATCATAACTAACAAGTGATCTCTTTGAAAATAAATAAAATAGAGGATATTATAAGAATAAGAAAAGAATGAAGGAAGCAAAAAAACAAGAGAGGGAAAGCTCACGAAGTATTTATGTGAGAAAGAAAGTTTGTGAAGGTGTTTTGTGCCTTGGGAATGATTAGATGACCTTTACATATAGAATTTTGTAAAGATATGTGACTGGCCTAATGGGTATAACGTGCAGAATCTCGCATCTTGTGGCTGATGAGATTAGTTCAACGGACCATGACATGAGAAGATACCCCATGACTTGTGGCACAAATCGAGTAACGTCCACGAGTTCCTTGCAGTGGCAGCTTAACCGGGACAAACGAAATCTTTCAACAACAAGTTGTTGCAACGAGTTCGACTAACCCAAACTTGCCCAAACAAATTTGACCATAAGAGTTCAGCCACAAAAGCTCGATCACATTGTAAAAAATTTTTTTTAGATAAACTTGTCGTCCACAATTTTTCTCTTCTTGATTAGCATTTCCTCTTTCTCTCTTTTTATTTTTCTACATCAACATTATCTATAAAAACAAGGACAACGTCAATAATAATAATAATAAAAAATGTTTAAGTCTTTTTCTCTTCTCTTATAGTGAGATAGCATATAATAATTATGGAAGTATAGGAGTAAATAACCAGCAATCTCAAATTTCAAACACTATGCAAAAATGTCTCTACCGTAACAAATTATAAAAGGCATAGAATCATTATTCTTTTTACCTTGAGTGATTCAATCTTAATCTTGTTCAGCAATAAATGGAACTTGAGAAAATACTTAGATCTTTAAATATAAGGTGAAAATAGCACTTGGTGCATGAGAGAAAATACATATACTTCAATTTTTTTCCCCTTAAACACGATTATATAGAAAGAGGGAAAAGTACAAGAACCGAAAGATAGTTGGACATGATTAATCAATAGACAATTTTATCTAAAAGCACAATTTGTTGGGCAATGTCATTCATGCATCTTCTACTTTCTTATTCCATCTTTTGACAAAGTTGACTTTTAAATTCTTTATATCTTAAGGACTAAAATAGATCATACATCAACAAAAAAATGACAATGTGAAATTACATAAAGTGATAAATTTCCTTTGAATAAAGTGTTATTACTATAATTAGTTTATTTTCTATTTCGTGATTATTAACTTCATAATGTAAATGTTAACTTAATCTCAAATAATATAACTTCCGATCGACTTAATATTCACTTGCCACCCATTCCATAAATCAAAGAAACAAACCGTAACATCATATTTAATTAATTTATGAATCAATTATCTAAAGCAGAAAAACTATTAAAAACTAAAACACATGCGTATAATCCACTATTACCTAAAAATAAAGAACTAAATATATATGCGTGATAAAACGCATGCTAACATCGAATTGATTAATATATATCTTTAATAGATAAAATTAGAATTTCAACCATTAGTAGCTTATATGTTAATCAATACACGTTAATAAATTTGACAAGTTAAAAATAAACAAAGCAATTGATCTTCATAATTTAAAACATACTACATAAGAAACATATTCATCCAGATAATTAACACTAATATTCATTTAACTATTGAATTTTAAAAAAAAATAAAGATTAATATGAAGCATTCGATTTTTGTTTCAAAATGTAGTTTAGAATTTTAAAGAGCCCTTATGATATATGTGAAATATGATTGAATATATTGACATATGTGACATGATGAAGATGGTTCCATTGGTACAACACATTGTTTGAACATGTGGAGGATATGAAGAAGGTGTTATTTTATTTGTTTGTTTAAAGGTGGTAGAAGAAGAAGAAGTGAGATGAAGAGGAAGAAGAAGAAGAGAGAGAATTATTTGCAGTTGATAGGAAAAGGACGAAGGAGTAAGTAGAAAAGTGAAAATGGTGTTAGCTAAGTCCAAAAACATGGTGCAAGCAAGTTAGCTTTAAAAGCAAAGACAAAACATGTATCTCATCAATCTATCGCCAACTTTCTCTCTCACTTTGTTGTACCACAGCATGCTATTACAACACCCACGCCACCAGGCTCCACCAATTCAACAAGATAACCGGCGAGGACCAAGGAGAAATCACTGTCCCCTTCCTTCTTCAACCCCAACACAACATTTTCCAATTTCAATTTCATCCGTTTTATCTCAATCATCTAATTGTTTGGACTTTTCTCATTGTCATCATTCAAACCCCTTAAGCCTTGTCAAAGTTACATCATTCAACAAAAAGTTTTTCCTTTAGTGTGCTAAATAATATGGGTTTAATTGCACTTTCATATTTACTACATGATATCTTTGAATCTTTTACATTAACAGGTAGAAGGTCATTCAAGGCTATTCATAAATATACAATGCATTTATAAATTTTATTTCTTATAATATATTTAAATTTCTTATTTCTACTTACTATAAGAATCTGTATAATAATCAAAATAAATAAATTAATTAGTAAAACCAAATTTACCAAAGAATTTTATTTATAGATTTTAGAATTTCAATCACCGAGGAAAATATTTGTTGATAATGAATATGTTGCTAAATTTGTTAGTAAAATAGAATTTGTATTATCAACAAATATTCACATTGGTAATATATTCGTCTATTGGTAAAATCTATCGGTAATTTATAATTTTTATTATCGACAAATTGTTTTTCAATAAATTCATCAGTAAGATAGAGAATGAGAAGTCAGAGTCGGTGATGACACAATAATGATGCAAGGACGGGGCAATGGTAGAGCCACAATAATGATGATGTTCAAGTTAGAGGACTTATAAGAAGAGGAAGGGGAACATGAATATGAGAAGAAAGACGATGAAGAGGAAAATAAAGAGGAAGAGACAACGAAGATGCAATAACAGCAAAGATAATGAAGAGGAGACGAAGAAAAAGAAAAAAAAAAATACTTAATCATAATATTTATTAATAAATTTTAGTAATAATCAAAATCTATCGATAATTACTAATAGATATTTATCTACAAATTTTTTAACTATCAATAATTACCAATGAATATTTACTTACACGTCTTCTTATTAATATTTTTTGTGGTGAATTATATAAGTAAAATCGATTTGTTGAAAAGGTTTTATTATTGTCCACAAATTGTATTTGCTAATAATTAATGAAGTTCTAATAATTACTTAATATAAAAATGAAACTGATGTCTAGATTTAGGATAATCATAAAACTATTTTAAATATTGTTGATTGGTTGTTGTATTTGAATGTTTAAAATGTGTGTGGGGACGTTAAAGTTGATCCTTTTAGTGGGAGATGAAATGAGAAAATCTGAGTGATGAAATGGTTGAAGCATGATCCATCAAAATCAGTGATGAGAGGAAGAGGTGGAAGGGCATGTGGGTCTGAATCAAGTTTTGTCTTAAGGTCAGCAATGTCGACTAGGCCTTCTGAACTCAATCTACCTCTGAGATCTTCATCAAACAACGTCAACACCAACGGATTTTTTACTTCTCACAAACATACCTATGTCTAATTCATATCACAAAACTGTCTTCACGGATTATAATTGCTCTCAATATAAAATGCACAATTTATATTTCCAATGTTCTATTTTTTATTCGTATATTACATTTTATTATGAAATATTATACATCTTACTGTTTTCATTAAAATACTACACACTTAATATTTTTAATCATGTTCAGGGTTGGATATGATTATAAAATTATATGATATAATAAATATATTATTATTTATATTCTGTTTCGTATGTACTCTGACAGAGATTGAGTAGTGTTATGTTATGTTACAACGAGATTATAATATGTAGTAATGATAATGATATGCTGTGGAGAGAACAATTATATAAACGTGAGGTATACAAAAGTAGTAACAAAAAATGGTAGCAAAAGTAAGTTAACTTATATTAAAAATGAAAGTATGAGAATAAAAAATGAAATAATAAGATAAAATAATAAGATTTTTTTTAACATTAGTAAAAACTTAGGTGATGGTGTCACATATGTGCATTTGTTAAATATTTATATTATAACATAAAGTATTAATATTTATTAATAAAGTTAAATATATTTTTATATAGATAAAAAAGAGAAAAAAGTTATTCAACAAATTTTAAAATAGTAATTATTCTTAAATTGATAGTTAATAATTGTGTTATGAAAGATAAAATAAAAATTAACGACAGTGTTGTAAAATACTTATTACAGTTCAGACATAATTAATTATAGTACATTTTAGGTTTAATTGTTTTTTTCTTTAGTCTTATTATAGTGTCAAGTTGATCTTATCTTTTAAAAAAGTTTTAATTTTATTTATACTTTTATAATTTTTAGTTAAATATGTGGAAATAGCGTTAATTCTTTTTATTTTCTGCTCTTCTGCAATGTCACAGTTCTTTGTGAGTGATTTCTTCATCTCACTATCTTCATGTGATCTATAGTTAATTTTTTATTAATTAAATGTTTAAAAATAAATATGTTTCTCAAAAGTAAGATTTGTTTTGATAATGCACAAAAATATTGTATAAAATATGTGAAAAAAAATAAAAGTAAAAGCTATAAAAGTAATTTAATTTAATTTAAGTGTTCTTATATTTTTTGTATGTAAATTATTTTTGGGAAATTCTTATATTCTTGTACGAAAATTATGTTTGAAAAAAATTATATTTTTATATGAAAATTCTTTTCAAGAACCTAAAATGAAATTTTGAGTATTGTATATGTTTTCTTATAGCCAATTTTTAAGTGATAAATCGGATACTTAATGTAAAGGGAGTGGTAAATTTAAGTTTACATAAAAACGTTCTATATATATTTATTTTGTTCTCTAATTAGTTGTGATTTTCACAATATTATTTTTAAATATATTTTGTTTCCATATTATTTTTAAATATATTTTGTTTCCATATATTTAATAGAAGGGTTTGAGACGAATTATAGTGAGTTTCTAGAAAAACTTAGAAGGTTATGGGAAGAGACAAGCAAACATATAATTGAGAGATTAAAAAGAGAAAAACAAAAGCAAGAAGTAAGAGAGAAAAGAGAAATAGAGAGAAGAGAAAAAGAGAGAAGAGAAGAGGAAGAACGAAATAAAAGAAAAGAGGAAGAGAGAAAGAGAAGAGAAGAAGAGAAAAGAAGAGAGCAAGAGAGAAGAGAAGAGGAAGAAAACGAGAGAAGAAAAGAGGAAGAAAGAGAGAGAAGAGATGAGGAAGAAAGAGAAGAAGAGAAAAGAAGAGAGAAAGAGAGAAAAGAAACACTTAGAAGAGAAAAGGAAGAAGTTGAAAGGATAGAAATGGAAGAAAAGAAACCAAAGCAACTAAGGGCAACATCTCCTCCTACATTAGAAGTTAAACTCTTAAGGGGAGGTTTTCTATCCTCTCACTTTTATCCATTTATATTTGAATTTTCCAAATTTCACTTTTCTTTCAAAGAATTGGCCACTCCATCTTTAAAAATGTTATCACTTTCAACACATGCAAAGTTCCAACTTGGGTTATGGTTACCTTTATGGTTACCAATAACTCAAGATACAAATAAAATTTCAAATGAAGAAAGGTTTCTTTGTTATATTAAAATTAAAAATTTCAAAATTTGGAAACCTTCTTCTACACATATTCTTTTATATATCTTATTGGGTCAAAGAAAACTAATTAGAGATATGTTTGATGCTTATTGCAGATGGATATTTGACCCAGGAGGAACCCTTATGAAGCTAACAAAAATAAGTCTTCAAAAGCACCATCAGATTTGAGGACAAATCCTTTCCAAGGGGGAGGGGATGATACGCGGGGACCAAGGCTAATTAGTTATGCAAGTGAAGATGAAGACCCTATGGATTTGAGGGCAAATCCCTCTCAAGAGGGAGGGGATGATACAAGAAGGCCTAGCACCATTGGGCCTATCACAAGAGGGATGATCAAGAAGCTACAAGATGAGTACTCTCCCAAAGGCCAAACCCTCTTTGTTATCTTTGGATGGAAGATTGGAGACCTAGAAGATGCTTTTAAGATGCCAAAACATGGAGAAGGGTAAAAGTAGACTTTGGCACATGGGGGGGTGCGCATAGTAGCCTAAGGGGTAGTATTAGCTTATTTTAATTCCACTTATGCGCCTATGTAATAAGCCACGTGAATAATATGGCTTCTAGAAAGCCATCACACTTTGCACATGTGGGTGAGGTGGCACTTGATCCGTATTTTGTGGATCTCCTTACCTCACATGCATTGCATTGCATTGACTTGAGATTTAACTATATAATCTCCTGGGATAAGCATGTATTTCACTTTTGGAAATTTATAGAAGATGAATTTTGCACTTTGCAATTTCCTCTCATCCGAAAGTCCTCTCTATTTGCTTGCTCTTCCATTGCTATCTTCTTCCATTGTGGAAGCCGCCTGAGATAGCCTACCATTCCTTCAAGCCAACTTCTACTTCACCTCACCCTAATCACTTCAATCCGCTGCCAATATCTCATACAATCCAGCCAAAACCGAGAGCCTTCTCTGCTACAATTTCTCCAGCACTGAACAATGCTTTCTGTTACTGTTCCATTGATTCTTTGGGTGCAGCAGAGCTGGTTGCTTCCTCCAATCTCACGGATCTGCCCAATGCATCCTCCTTGATGCATCACCAGGTATGAATGAGATTGAATTTTTTTAAAAGGTAAGACCAACTTGATATACTGCAACGAGACTAGGAACAAAGAAAACAATTAAAATATATACTTTATTATATATTAGAAAAAATATAATGTATTTATATTTATTTCTTGTTTTTTTAAAAATAAACTATCCGAACTTAAATTATAAATAAATATGTTATCAATTAAATAAGTATTAGAATTTAGTGATAAGACCAAATATTAAAAAATACTAACTATTTTTTGGTATACATATTAGATATTTTAATTCGTTTCCTTAAAGGCATTTGAAAACATTTTAAGGTTGTGAAATTTGGTTTTTTATTTGAGGCTTATGAATTGAAGATTGAGTGGGGATAAATTGAAAACTAATGTATAAATTTAACAAGAAATGTTTATCATTATAATATTAAAGATTTTAATTATAGTTTTAAAAAATAAAGAAGTGTGTTATAGTATGTATAAATTTGGAGCTATAAATTATCAGATAAATATTTTTAATACCATGACAAAAAAAAATGCAAAAATCAGTTCTCCAAAAACTATAATTAATTCTTTAATTATGTTAAGAAAGTATTCATAAATTACTCATCTAAAAGATTTGTTGTTCACTTCTCATCTAGTTACGGTATTGTTGCTTAGATGGAAAACATAAGACATATCACCAAATTTCATTTGTAATTATTGAATACATAGTAAAATAAGGCATAGTATTGAACATGTTGGTTATTGAGTTTCTAATATTAAGCCTGCAATCTATTATTCTAAAATTGGTTTGGTGAAAGAAGGACTATTACAAGAAAAATTAATGTTATCAACCGTTAAAATTTATTGACAATATTTAAAATATGTTGGAAAATCAAAATTGTTAACTATATTTACTTATGGTCAAAAATTCGTTGATAAAAAATCTTTATTAATAAATTTTATTGACGGAAAATTTGTCAGTCACTACCAATGAAAAATTTATGAGTAAATACTCTGATTTAATTCAACTTTTTCCTACTCTTCCTTCTTCTTCCTTTTATTTTTTCATTTTTCTTCTTCAAATACCTCCTTAATTTAATAATTCTAGACTAACTCTTTCCACCTATTTTTCATAGTCATGGTCAAGCACAAGAAAAAAGATAAAATCTTTCCCTCAAAATATTTTATCTTTTCATTCCTGTTAAAGAAAATGGTGTTCAGTGCGGTGTACATGGTTGTGCTACTTCTTCTCATTTAGGCAGGTGAACAAGGTGTATCTAGTAGTACAAGGTGTCGGCAACATCATGGGTGCGGGATGAAGGTACTCGTTGTGCAGTGAGGACAAGGAGGACGTGATAATGCTTAGGCGACAAAGTGAGGCAGATAAGGATGTGAACGTGATGAAACTGAAGAAAGAGATGTAGGGTGGATTTTACAAGTTTGGGTTTTGGAAACACCCTTCTCAAAGAAATGAAAAAAAGTTGTTTATGTTCCAAATCTTAAGCTTGTTTCTTTGTGAATATGGATGGAAAAATTGTTACTCTTTTTATCAACAGATCTTCTGATAAACAATAATAAAATTTTGAAAGTATTAATAGATTTTAAAATATGTAATTATCAACAAATTTTATTGACAAAAAATTTCGTCAATAATGAAAATTTGTATTGTCGACAAATTTTAATTTGTTTCTTGAAAGTCATTTGAAAACATTTTAAGATTATGAAATTATGTTTTTTATAAAGCTCATGAATTGAAGATTGAGTGGAGATAAAATGATAACTAATATTAAGAGACATTAGATTCTCACTAACATTCATGAACATCTGTTTTCAAATTCAATGTCAATTTGATGTCTCTAACTAAGACATGAGAGTTTCTTGTCACATTAAAAGTAAAAAATAAATGATAAAGCAAAAAAGTCACATCACCACATATCAAATTCACACTGTTCACAAGTATTTGCGAGAGACGAAAAGCGATGAATTTTGCATTCACTTGAGACGAAATGCGAGGAAGGAATTGCTACGATTTGCAGGATGCATTAATTTTTTATCACCCTTGAGAATGAAGAGATTTGGAGGGATTTATGGTGCAATCTCTCATTTACCCTTGAATTCCGCTCCAGTCCAGAAGCTTAAATACATAATCAATTTACAGTATGTGAAGAGTTTGAAGGTGCAGAAGATGAATAACAGTGGTTGGAACGAAATTTGTTGGAGGTGTATTCGATTTCCTCCACCTGTATTTGATTATAGGGATGTGAAGAGTTTATATGGAACCATGTATTCGGTTCCCATGGGGTTATTCGGTTCTCATTGTGCAGAAGAAGGGTGTGTTCGGTTCCCAATGTTGGTATTCGGTTCCTTCTGTGTTTGGGGTTGCGTTTCACACTGAACTTGATAGAGATCTTCTTCTGATTGTTAACCGAACGACGTTCTACGTTTTACCAAGAATTACCAGACGATTGAAGTAGCTAAGAAATACCATGGACAATTTCTTTCATCTCATTCATGTTCATATTTGGGGTCCTCTTTCTATCACTTCCATTGATGGCTATAAATATTTTTTAACCGTTGTTGATGACTATAGTCGTTTCACATGGCTTCTTCTTTTGAAACACAAATATGATGTTAAATTTTTACTTCAAAACTTCATTCTTTTAACTGAAAACCAATTTTCCTGTAGACTTAAAATTTTACGGTCTGATAATGGACAAGAATTTCTTCTTAATGATTTTTATTCCACAAAAGGCATCTTTCATGAAACTACTTGTGTTGCTACTCCCCAACAAAATGGCATTGTTGAACGGAAGCATCAACGCATTCTCAATGTTTGTCGGTCTCTTCTTTTTTAATCTCAAGTTCCTAACCTTTTATGGTCTTATGCTATAAAGCTTGCCATTCATATTATTAATAGACTGCCAACGCCTTTTCTTCAAAATAAATCTCCTTATGAACTTGTTTATTCAATTAAACCCGATTTTTCAAATCTAAAAGTTTTTGGATGTTTATCATACTCCAACTCTACTACTACAGGCTGCACAAAACTTGATTCCAGAAGCAACAATTGCATTTATCTTGGATACAAATCTAGAACCAAAGGGTTTGTGTTGTATGATTTACATTCCCATTCTATTATTGTTTCACGACATGTTATCTTTCATGAACATATTTTCCCTTATCAAAATTCTTTGACTTCATCTTCATTTCCTACATATGATGATACTTCTGATGTTCTTCTTTTTGATTTCCCTATTATGACACATGTTTCCACTGCCCCAAATTATCCTGCTAATAACACTTCTAATCATACTGTTGATAATCCAATTACTCCTAATGTTGAACAACGACTTTCTCTTAGAAATAAGAATATACCTAAATATTTAGATAATTATTACTGTGGTACTACTCCTAGTTTTACATCATCCTACACAACCCTGTATCCTATACACTTGTTTCTTTCTTATGATAAATGCTCTTCTAATCATGCTTCTTTTTGTCACAATATTTCTGCTCAAGTTGAACCTTCTTCCTTTAAAGAGGCCAGTAAGTTTGATTGTTGGAAACAAGCCATGAATTCTGAGCTTTCTGCCCTTGAAAGCAACCACACCTGGACTTTGGTGGATCTCCCTGCTGGCAAGAAACCCATTAGTTGTCGTTAGGTTTATCGTATCAAGCACAAAGCGGATGGTTCTATTGACAAATATAAAGCTCTCTTAGTGGCAAGAGGTTTTACTCAAATTGAAGGAATAGATTACTATGAAACCTTTTCCCCTGCTGTTAAAATCACTATTATCTGTCTTGTTCTTGCTCTTGCTACTAGTAACAAATGGTTTCTTCATCAGTTAGATGTTGACAATGCATTTCTTCATGGCGACTTACCTGAAGAAATATACATGACGCTTCCCCCTGGTCTTTGCCCCGTCTACCTCTGGTCTCGTTTGCAAGCTTCATAAGTCACTTTATGGTTTAAAACAATCCAGCAGAAATTGGAACCATACACTTACATCTGAACTTCGCTCTCTCGGGTATACACAAAGTGCTGCTGACCACTCCTTATTCATCAAGCATTCGTCCTCCTCTATCACCATCATTCTGGTCTATGTTGATGATATACTTTTATCTGGCAATAACTTGTCTGAAATTACTATTGTCAAAAATCACCTGCATCGCAAATTTCACATCAAAACCTTGGTGATCTTAAATACTTTTTGGGGTTCGAAATTGCTAGATCTCAAGCAGGTTTGTGTATAAATCAGAGAAAGTATTGTCTTGAATTGATTTCTGAAGCTGGAATGTTATGATGCAAACCTGCTCCCACACCAGTCGATCCCTCCGTTAAGCTTCACACTGATGAAGGACTCCCTCTCAAAGATCCTTCTTCCTACCATCGCCTCATTGGACGACTACTCTATCTCACTCACACACGGCCTGACATTGCTTTTGCCGTTCAACAACTTAGTCATTTTGTTTCTACTCCTCGTCAACTTCATATGCAACAAGCCATGAGGATTATTAGATATTTAAAGAATGCTCCTGGTTATGGTCTTTTATATGATGTTGATAATCCCTTCCTCGCATTCATGCATACGCTGATTCTGATTGGGCCACTTGTGCAACCACTCGCAGATCCGTCTCTGGTTTTTGTGTTTTTCTTGGTACTGCTCTTATTTCTTGGAAATCAAAGAAACAAACCACCATTTCTAGATCTTCTTCTGAAGCCGAATACAGGTCCTTAGCCTCTTTAACTTGAGAATTGCAGTGGCTATAATATCTTTTAGCAGATCTGCATATATCGTGTCCAACTCCTTACTCTGTTTACTGTGACAATACTTCTGCCATTCACATTGCTAAGAATCCCACTTTTCATGAAAGAACAAAACACATAGACATAGACTGCCACATTACCAGACAAAAACTCCAAGATGGTCTTATCAAGCTTCTTCACGTTTCTTCTAACAATCAACTTGCAGATATTTTCACCAAGTCTCTTTACTCTTCTACCTTTAATACTATTACTTTCAAGCTAAACTTGCATAATATCCATGTTCAGCTTGAGGGAGGGTGATAGAGATCTTCTTCTGATTGTTAACCGAACGGTGTTCTACGTTTTCCTACCGTTCGGTCTCTGTAACATATTTAGTTTTCTTTACTGTTTCATTTTATAATTATTCTATTTTTCCCTTTTTGTATAAAAGCTTTCGCTGTACTTATTACAATTCAATCAATAATATTCATTCATTGTCTCTGTTCCTTTTCTCTAGATCTTTCGTTTTCTTCCTTCTCGAATATACTTACAGAACTCGCCATCAATGTCATCGACACCGACACCAGCAGCAACGCCACCCCTCCTTCCCCTTTTTCTCCCTCCACCAACCCTTCCTCCCCTTCTCCCTCAGGCTCTCTCGCCCCTCCCCCACAGAACTCTGGAGCTACATCTCTCAGACTTGTTGAGTTTTTGCCACCCTTCTTTCACTTGCGGCGGATTTCTTCTATTAAAAGTTGAAAAGGCAAAGCTTGCACTTCAGGAAATGATCTTTAAGGGGATTGATACAGTGGCAATATTGGTAGAGTGGATTCCTTTGAAGGAGGAGGTGCAAATGATGGGGTTTGATATGAGGTTGGCACCTTTCAGGTATGGGAGAAGGGTTTGCGCTGGGAAAGCCATGGTTGTGGCTTGAGCTTTAGGTTGCTATGTTGCTACAAAAGCTTAAATGGATGGGTTATGATTGTGGTGTGGATTTGTCTGAATGCTTGGAATTGTCTGGGAAAATGAAATGCTCTCTCATCACCAAAGTTGTTCCAAGACCTTATGTAATCCCTTCTCCAAATCCAAAAGGATATTTTGAAAGGAAAACAAACGTATGGTTGTGTATTTTATGATAATAATGCAAAACCTAATTATCTAGTGTTGTTTTTATTGATAATTTCTTTTTGTTAATATCAAATTACTTGAGAAGAATTATATAGGCCAATTGAAAGGCAAGGTAGGGTAGTTTTTGTTTATTAAAGTTTTTGTTTTTGAGATTGAATTGTTTATGATGTAATATTACAATTAAAAAAATATTACAATTAAAAATAAATTCAGTTTTCTAAAATAAAATTTTTGTACAATATTAAAATTAATTTTAATAATTAATGTTAATGGTATACTCTTTATAAATATTTTTACAATTAAATATAACATTAACAATTATCATTTTATATTACTTTAATAACTAGGGGCATTTTGGTAATCTTCAATTTCTATCAATTAAACAAATTTTTTTATTTGTCACATCAATTAAATCCTACATTAATTTTCATAAACTTTACTTCTAAGTTCACTCTCATTTATCTCCAAATCCATTCAAATAAACAACAATTAATTCACTCTCAAATTCTCTCAAATCCATTCACTCACTCTCCCCCAATTCTTCTCCTCCAACAAATGAACAAATCATAAGTGATAGGCAATCAAGGATGATTTTGACTTTTAAAGAAAGAAATTAATGATGGTAAAAATTGAATTTAGAAGTAGTTGTGGTTGATTACGAAAGAAGAAAAACTAAAAAAAAGTAAATCGATTTGATTTATATATATATATATATATATATATATATATATATTATCTATATATAATTTCTATTTTTTATTATTATAATATAATTAAATAATAATGATAATAAATTACATTTTTTTTTAATTTTAAATAACAACCTCAATCTTATTTTAATATAATTTATATTAGTTACATTTAAATTTATATTATATTTATTTTCAGAAATAAATAATAATAATAATCTAATTTTATATATTAAAATATTTTATTTAATCTATGAATCACATCATACACAAACTTGTACGAATTCAAATCACAAATCTTCTTTTTAATATAAACAACATCATTTTCACCTCTTTTTCATCTCAAATTCATACCCTTAAATTTAAACCAAAAATGAATTTCTTAAAAATTTAAGATACACGAATATTTCAATAATTAGATATTCACTACAAGAAATATGTTTATTACCGAAGGATTAATACCGACGGTCTTTTATCCTTCGGTAAGGCAATGACAGTAACGAAGGAATACGCCCTTCGCTAAAAGGTTCAATTGAGTGAAATGAGAATTTGGGATTTCGCTATCCCATTCTCCCAAATTCAGTATTGTGAAATCTTCTCCCTCCCAAAACCTCTCGCTTCTTCCCGCTTCTCTCTCGTCCCCTCGCCACCGCACACCGTCTCCCTCCTCTTCGCCAAACCCCAACACCACCCCTCCCTCCTCTACGCCAAATGCAAACCCTCCGATGACATCGACACCTCCGACAACGTCAATCCATTGGAAGACATTGACTTCAACCCCCCGAAGCCTGCGGAGGGATTTGTCGCTCCTCCCTCCTTCGACGATGGCCCCCTCAAGACGGAGGACGAGATCGCCGCAGCCTACGAGGAGCTCTACGGCCCCACCTTCAGCGGCGTTTCCGTGCTCGGGAATGACGTCTTCGAAACGGACGCCCTGGTGAAGCAGGACACGGGGTTCGGGTCCAACACGAAGAAGGAGAAGGTCCGCGACGGGTTCGAAGATAGGGTGGTCCAGGTGAGAAGGGTGACGAAAGTTGTTAAGGGAGGGAAGCAGTTGCCGCCGTCGCCGCCGTTCAAAAGTCCGCCTCCAATTCCAGGAGGAACATCGTGAAGGTGCCAATGACTAAGTACTCCACTTTTCCCCACAGGTACACACTCAATTTTTGCTTAGAATGTTATAGTTCTTTTGCTTCCTTGTATCTTCTGGAATTGGAGACTGAGATTAAGATTGAGATTGAGTTTCAGTTTGCTTCTCTTGTATTCATCATGTTTCCCCTTGTTGGTTCATCCCAAGAGCACCAGAAAATTACAAGCAGCCCTTCACGAACCAAAGATAATAACCACATTAAGATAGGGTATTTCATCAAATTCCATATTCTGAACTTTTATTCAAGAAAATTAACAGCATAATCTGTTCATGTTTCCCCTTGCCTAATTTCCAATCTTGCAAGTTAAATCCCTTGTTTATTAAATGTGAGTTCTGTCTCTGAAGCGAACTCTTTTTCTTCTGTGATTGGTTAAGATGAGTCCAAGACTTCAGTTTGAGATTACACTACATGGCTTTCTCTTATGGGCTTCAATGGGGTTCTTGATGTCTGTTGGTATACTTGCAATTAGACTATCAAACAAAGAGGAGAATTCAAGAAGGCATAGAATTGTGTTCTATGTTCATTCAATTTTACAGGCAAGTATATCTAAGTCCACATTACATCACAACTCCAAATCAAATGTAATAATTGATTGTTGCTACTGTAAGTTCTTTTACTTTAACTTGAAAAACAATGATCTACAAAATCATAGAACAAGAATTTACGGTAGTGAGAAAATAAGTGCTGTGGAAATGGCCAAAAGAGTTGTAAACAGTATTTTTAATATGGTCTATGTGCTTGTTGTAATAGTATTTTCAAAATATCTATCTACTTTTATCTTCACCTTGCTCAATTGAATGCATAATTAGTACTGTTAGTACATCTCTATATGAGTTGAAGGGGATATATAAATGAATTCAGAACTCGTTTGCCCTTTTTAACCTCTAACTTCAAATCCAATTCATTTGGAAAGCCTCTGGATCTGTTAATGGCCATATATTAGTTTTATAAGGTTAGTTGTAGCATTGATTTACTGTTAGATTCCGAATTTTAGTTCACTGTAACTCATTTTACATTTGATTGACTAAGTTCTATGGAAGTTAATAAAATTTCATTTGCTTGGTGTGAATGTATAATTACTGAAAAGATTGCTTTATTTTTTACTTGCATCTAAACTCTGTTGTACTCTATACAGCAGGATCATTCTAGACATAAACATGTATACATATATATATATATATATATATATATATATATATATGTATTTGAATGGAATTATATCATGTTACAACATCTTGTTGGTAGTTTATGGTTAATGATTGAATCTTGATTGTCTAGGGTGTGATTATTTCACATACTTAAGAGTTTGATATGTGGCTCATTACTTTCTATGGTATTTAAGTTGGTATGAATTACTAAGTATAACTTTCGGTCAAAGCAAAGATAGGTATGTTATGTTGATCATGTATAATATCTAAGCTAAGTTAATTGTATGGAATCAAGTTAACATATATTGAAAAGGATAAAGTAAGTGTTATGTTAAGCAAGCATAAGTATTATTGATATAAAAAGAATGTGCAAAAGCATAAGAAATGGTTTAATTAGGCATGAAAAATTGATATAACATTGAAGTAAATGATTTTTGCACTGCACTTATCTGTTTGCTAAATGGGAGTATGATCTTAATTGCTGAATTGGAGTCAATATATGCAGAAAACCTTATTGTTTTAGTTATAAAACTCTGCAGAAAACCTTGTTGTTTTAATTATAAAACTCTGCAAAAAACATTTGCTGTCTTAGTTACAAAATTCTGCAGAAAAGCTTTGCTGTATTGTTGTAAATTCTGCATAAAATTCTGCATTGCTGTATTGCTGTAAAATTCTGCATTGCTGCATTGCTGTATTGCTGTATTGATGTAAAATTCTGCATTGTTGTATTGCTGTAAAATTCTGCATTGCTGCATTGTTGTATTGCTGTAAATTCTGCATAAAATCTTTGCTGTTTTGGTGTAAAATTCTGCAAAAATAGAAGAGCCACAGTGGAAGGATTTCTTATTTTATTTCTGTAAGGTGTGGGTGATGTGTTTCAATAGAAGAGCCACAGTGTGGTGGTGATGTGAAGAAAACAGAAGAAGAATAAACAAGAGTGTGTGGTTGTGAAACTGTAGAGTAATGGTGTGTGAATAAAAAGAGAAAGGAGATAGAAGAAGTTATGGTTAGGTTCAAAAAGAGGAAAAACAGGGGAGTAGAGAATGGTGGCGTTAGGAGAGAGTATACGAAGGAGAGAGTATAACAACAACCCAACCTTTTAACATTTAAGTACAGCCAATTTCATTACACCAATTCATGATGTAAGAAGGTAATATACCTATGTTGATGTTGGTTTTAGTTCTCTTCAAGTTGCAGTAGTAAAATACATAATCCAGATTGAGGTTTATATCTCTTAATTTTATTGTATAATATCTCTTAATTTTCAATCATATGTTTAACACTCTAGCATCACATTCTGCAGCAGCCCAGTGCCCTATTTTTTTTTTCGCCCTTCGGAAATTACCGAAGGCTTTTGGCCCTCGGTAATTACCGAAGGCTTTTGGCCCTCGGTAATTACCGAAGGGCGAAAGCCCTCGGTAAATGTTAGCGACAAGGGATTTACCGAGGGCTCTTTGGCCGTCGATAAGCCTTCGGTAATTACCTTTTACCGACGGTTTTGGGCTGTTTCCGAGGGCTTCTGGCCTTCGGTAATGCCCTTCTTTTTTGTAGTGATTGTTTCAACTAAATATTTTTTTATCTTCCTTAAATTCAACATTCGAATCATAATTAAAATAGTGGCCATATTATAATAAAAAAATAATTTAATCAATTAAATATTTATAATCAATTATTACAATTACTTTAACATTAAAAGATCATTTCCATCGAAATATGTTTTTAAAACAGAAAATGATACTTTAATAACAATATTTGACAACATTTTGACATGGGACAAGTGTCAAAATGTAAGTGGTGCACATGAAAAATGAGTTTTTAATGAGAATGACGAGACAATGAGAATTGGGGCATGTTTCAAATTTTGAGTTCATTTTTTCATTTTTAGAGTTGCAATATGAGGAACATTTGAGAGAGAACCTCTAAGCACTAAAACTAGAGAGAGAAACTCGTCTTCCCTCTATCCAGCCACGACTACCGTCGAAGTACGTGTCGCCGTTGTGCCGCCGTTCATACGCGAAACCTAGACGGTCTCGTCTTCCCTCCACCCAGCCACCCATTGCTGTCGGAGTGTCGCTGTAGTGCCGCTGTGCGTAGGCAAAACCTAGACGATGTCGTCTTCCCTCGACCTAGCCACCCAGTGTCGCCGGAGTGTCGTCGTCTGTATGCAAAACCTAAACGATCTCGTCTTCCCTCCACCCAGCCACCCATTGTTGTTGGAGTGAAGCCGTAGTGTCATCGTGCGTACGCAAAACCCGCACTTCCTCCCACCCAGCCATTGTCGCCGAAGTGCCGTCGGAGGAGAAAAAATAGGCGTTTTCGCGATTGTTCCTCCCACCCACACATCTTGCTTCGTTGTGTTCCAACCGAGAGCCATTGTGTTCATTAAAGGTTGGTTTATTTGTATGGAGAGAAATAAATCTATAATAGATGTATGATCTTGATTATGTAGGATATGCTCCTTGTTACTATAAATATGATATGAACAATGGTGTGCATAAGTATTGTGTTGGATGGCAGTGGAAGGTTATGAATCTCTAGGTTGGTGTTGGTGTTGGTCGGACTGTTGCCGTTGAAGGCAACGTTTGTAGGCACCACTTTAGGCGTTTTGGAAACAACTTACTTGGATACCATCATCGGAGGTGCTTTGTGAAGGTTGTCTCATTTGTTTTGGGTAATTCCTTTTTTTGTGTTTGGTTGGTTTAGTTTATTTAAATTTGTTTGGGCATTTATGGGTTTATTGTGTTTTTGGGTGTTTTTGGTGGTATGGTTTAGTGTGGCATGAAGTTGTCTAGAACATATAGCAGTTGATGTGGTTTTTGTGAGGAAAGTATAAATTTTTTTGGTTTCTAAGAGTGAACCAGATGATTGACCAAATAATACCTTGTAAGTTTGAGTTTGGAAAGAATAGAAGGCTTGTATGCAAATCTGTGCTATATGTTTTCTCTAAACTCTTGGATGATGTTTTGAAATTTGTGGAAATCTGGTTCCTTACTGATAAATGATAAGTTTGAGATTCAAATCTTTTCTAAATGCCATAAGACCGTGAGTAAATGATAAACATGGGTCCTACATCATTTGATATTGCATAACTTTAGAAATGTTTGGTGATATGAGCCATGATATTATTGGTCTAGTTAATACAACTTGCCTTATGGTGTTCGACCATACTTTCGATGGAAATTTTCTCAAGCTACTGTCCAGCTCCTTATTTCAATTTAGTGTGTAAAGCCAAAATAAAGGCATAATCCAAATTTAAAATTTCCTCGAGTCTAGAAATTTTGTGCAAACTTACGAAAATTTGAAAAGTTAATCATAATTAGCTCAATGCTTTAAAATTTATGAATTTACGGTCATTAGAGAGATCTTTGAGTCTACTGTCCAACCCAAAAAGAATTAACTCATTTGGAGTTATGTGGAGAGAGTTATAAGCAAATCAATCAGCAAATGTCATAGTTGAAAATACAAAAAAACGTGATTAAAATGTTGATCTTAAAATTTTTACTGCAGCTAATTCTATGATCTAAAATCTACGAGTTTGGTGTCCAAAGAAAATCATTAAGTCTAGATTCCAACAAAACAATAATCATCTCTTTTGAAATTATGTGAAGAGAGTAATGAGTAAAGGTCATAGTTGAAAATACTGAAAAGCGTAATTAAAATGTCGATCTTATAATTTGTACTGCAGTTGACTATGTTATCTAAAAGTTACAAGTCTGGTGTCCAAAGAAAGATCTTTGAGTCTCTATTCCAACAAAACAAGAATCATTTCATTTAAAATTATGTGAAAAAAGTAATGAGTAATATAGTAGGTAATATGTATTTTTAACACCATATCAAAATGTTTGTCAAATATCATTGTTAAAATATCATTTTTGTTTAAAAATACCACTACATAATATGTATTATTTGTTAAAATCCCTTTTACGCAAACAAAAAAATCTTTGTTTGATATGATTATAATAATTCAGGTGCGTATTGTGACATGTGAACCATTTTCACTTGAACAAAATCTTTGAAATCAGATTCTGTATGATGTAGTACGATTGGTATCTGGATTATGCGATATTACCATACGTACAAGGTTGTATATACATATTTCTTGAATATTTGTGGTGACCCACTTTAAATAATATATAGTCTACCAACGTATTTATAAATGGAACTGAAATTATATATAAAACATTACTTTATCCGACAGGGTAATCATAATGGACGGATTTGTGAATTTTATTGAGAAATAGTCACGTAATTTTAATTAATTTTTATATGTCAAATAATTAATTTTAATTTTTAGAAAAGTTTATGAAAAAAAAATAGTTAAAAATAGAATAAAATTAACTAAATTCATATAATTTCTTTTAGGATAAATCATTAAATTCGTTTCGTGTATTGATATATATATATATATATATATATATATATATATATATATATATATAGCTTGTGTTTTGTTTAGTAAAATATTATTGCGATATTTTGAGCAGTTTCATATTATTTATATGTTATAATAATGACAAATTTTAATATGTATTTTTCTTAATCTTCTAATAAAATCATAAAAAACTTTTAATATATTGTTTTCTTTAAAATAAATGTGTAATCTTCTAACGATAAAATCATAATATATATTATTAATTTTTTAAGACATTTTCTAAAGACATGATGAAGTTCAGTTTTAAACTAGACACTATCTTAGACTTAATATAAAACATTAATGTTGATAGTTATTTTTGTTGTAAACAAAGTTCTTTGAAATTTATAAAATGATTAGAGTTCATTTATAAAATTATAGTTTCTCTCACGAGTTTCTTATTATTTTTTATTATTATATTATTCGATTAATTCTTATTCAATCAAAATATTTAAATAAAAAAAAATATATTAAGTTTAGGAATAATCAAACTAGAACCGATAACTTTCATCGGTGACATTCTACCGTTGAATTAGAAATCTTTTATTGTCTCCATCGAAACTAATCCTAAGAAAATGGATCAAGAAACTCCATGCCACGATGAGATTTGAAATATAATTCTTATTCTTTTAAGGAATTTAAAAATCTTTATTTTTAAAAAATTTGTTTTGACATGTATAATAATAGTTTAAGAGTTAAGGTTAATACAATTTAAATATATCTTTAATCATATACTTTAGTTTTTAAAAATAAATTTGTGTTTACTGTCTATAAAAGCACATGAACAAAATAAATTTATATTTAATTTAAAAATAAAATACAATTTAAAAATTATTTAAAAATAAAATATATTTAACCCTTAATTAAAATATTTTGGTTGGTTTTGCTTGAGACAGTAAATTAATGAAATTGTGTACTATATAAGAGTGTTATCATCCATTGAATGGTGACATTACTAAGAAAAAGTAGGCTTTTACGTCTCTCACGTGCTCCAACTTTTTCTTACTATCTCTGACACTGTCATAACGTACCTTCTATTTTCTTATATTTTAGATAAGATTTGAGTATAAAATTAAAACTTCATTTCTAATAACTATCCAAAATCCATTTAATATAATGTAAAATTCACCTATAAATTCATTTTCCAATTTCAGATGAGGAGGCGTTCGTATACAGTTTCTACATTAAATAAATTTAGATTACAACTATTTTAAAGTATACAATTTTAATTGGACCAAGCTTTTGAAAATATACGTAATCTTAAAAAAAAATACAATTTTTTGAAAAGTGTAATTTGTAAGAATTAAGAAATTCATGGGTATTAGTAATAGGGCACAGAAGACGAGAATTGGAAGAAATAAAAAAAGAAATCATTGAGGAAAGAAGTACAACATAATAAAATATAATAAAATGGTACTATTGAACTAAAAAGACATTTACCTTTTTTATTTTGATGCAATGCAAAGACGTTTACCTTTTGGGTTCACAAAAAATAGTTTACTGTTGGCACGAGAGAATCTAAATAAGGACAAAAATTAAATTTTAAAATTTTGTTTTTACTTCTGAAAGACGTCTGCCTTTTCTCCTTCATTTTAATTTCACAATTTCCTTTAATTCGAAAACCTTTCATTTTTAATTGGTTTTGTATTTTTGTAAAGAAAAATAAGCAAAGGAATTCACTTTTAGTAAAAGTTTTTAAAATAATAAGCCGTTCCAAAGTTCCATTGGTGTGAATGTAAAAAGCTATAAGAAAAGGAAACATGCTCGTAAAGCTATACTTCAATAAATTATTGTTCTTGGAATTCAAAACCCTTTTTCATCTCTGTCTCATATGGCTGGATATATACATCAAACTTTACCTAAACAATAAAATTAATTTCATATCACTTCTTGGATTTAGATCATGTCTGAAGAATACATTTAATTTTGCAAGATATTTAAAAAAATATGTTCTTAAATAGATTAAAAATGTTTTTGAAACTGTGTAGATTAATCATTTTAATCAAAATTTATTAAATTTATTTAATATTTCAAATATATTTTTTAATTAACATTGAATCAAAAATGTTTTAGTTAAAAAATTAAGTTAAACCAAAGTTTAAAAAAAAAGACTAATTTCAATTTTCACTTAAAATTAAAGAACAAATATATTTAATCTTATAAATTTATCATGTTTATTAAAAAGGAAAACAAAATTCTTCTATGACCCCATTTACGAAATGAATATTAGTTTTAAATTAAGTGGTCAACTTTAAGCCATTAATAGTAAGAAATAGTGGGCATGAAGAATGTTAAATTTAATTTCTCTAAGCAAGGTACGATTGATGTTCGAATCTTACAAACACAAATAATTTTTTTACTAAAAATATCAACTAAATTTTTGGCAAAGATTAATTATCAATAATGAGTTAACATATTGTGTATAAAGTTTGGAAGAATTATTCAAACACTTATATATAAAGTAATGTGAACATTGTACGTTGTTATGATATAAAATGCATAAATTAGGACATAGGTTTTCCAAAGGAAGCATTGGTTGCATATTTCCTTATAGGGTTTAGTGATAGTTTAATGTGTTTTGGTTGGAGTTTAAGATGAAAGGGAAAGAAAGGGAAAGGTAGAGAGTTAAATATTTGATAGGGCACAAAGATCTTTGATTTGATAGTGCCAACTCTTTTCTTCAATACATTCTATTCTTACTACCAAACATTCTTTATATTTTACAAACAATACCTTTCTCAACACCAAATTCTTCTTTCTTTCTTTAGTATATACAAATCACGTTTCCTAAAAGCACTTCTAACTAATGCCAATGCTTAATATTCGTTTATGTTTTCATATTTAATTCTTACTAAACTTCATAAAATAACTCTCAAATTTTAAGTGCATGTCACATCATTAAAGAAATTTTTTTCTTTAATTTAAATTTAATTTCATTTTACAAAACTAACTTATAAAATAAAATTTATATCATCTAAATATGAAAATAATGTGAATAATTTAATAACTACTCTATAAATATAACATGATGGACCAAACTAAAAATAAATATTCAATTGATGTAATTTCTTATAAATTTTATACTTAACTCATTCTTATAAAATTAATTAATAAAATGAATTTTTTTTATTTATATATTATAAATTTATTTTATTTTTAATTGATATAAATATGAAAGATGTTTAGATTTATGGAATACGACTTTGGTTTCTTTCTGTATCAAATTTTAAATTTTTTACAAACACTTGATAATGTTTTGTAAATTATTTCAAAGGGTTGACAGGAAAAATCCAAGTTTTGGTGAGGAATGAGAAAACCTAAATTCCAACATTCTAACACTATTATGACAAAAAAGACAAACATGACATCAAATGAACAATTAAAAATTACAAGGTTAAATCGAAACCTGCGTTTGGAAGACTAAGTCATTATTTTCACCTGCCCTTTAGAATTCGTTAAATAACCGATTGAAAGTGAAATAAAATAATTATAGCTTATTAGGTAATTGTAGTTTGAGCTTAAAATGTCAAATAAATGGACGACTTATTTTTAATGACAATGATTACAGTTAAAATGGCAGACTTACTATTGAATTCTTACTAATATATTTAGCCTTGTTGGAATATGTTGAAAATGAAGGAAAGAGGACGAAAGAAAGAAAAAAAAAATTTAAGTTTACACAGAGAAATGATTGAAATTTTTCTAAAAAATATGCCAAAGAGATTTAATATAAATTATAAGTTAATCCATAAAAAAAAATACTAAACATTCGGATAATAAACTTATATTTTTATATTTTGGTTTTCTTGTCTACTTGTATTTAATATTATGAGACCCCATTCGTGTAATAAGAAATATTATATCCTGAACTTACAAATTTTTTTTATATTTTTTAAAACTATTTCTAGTTCTTCTCACACAGTACAAATACTAGAATTTTTCACCCAAATAACGCATTTAAATCTAAAAATTACTTATATAGGATATTGCATTGATTATTTAGGTAGATAGTGATTTTTTTTAAGTCAGTATTGGAAAACCAAATTTAAATTGTTATTTTTTGTACTTTATTTTTTAAACCTTTTTTTCTTTAATAAAAAAATAAAAATCTAATTCAGATGAAATCGAATTTAAATTTATTTTCAACAAATTTTGTTTTAATCACGGTTTTCCAAAAATCAGTTTTGAACTTCAAAAAATCACTATGCATATAAATATTTGACATTTAGGGTATGTGTGGCATTTGAACGAAAAATTGACCAATAATGGCATTTCTTGATTCTAATTTTGAAAATTTGTTTGGGTTCTTCGATTTACCTTTTGTGAAGGAAACAAAGGAGAGAAAAATTGAAAAAGTTAGAGGAAGAAGTGGCGCTATTCTGAGGTTCCTTTTAGGTCATTGATTTAGGTGCCAGCTTTTGAGTAATGTGTCCGTTGCAGTGGTTGGTTTGACAAATTTGTTAATGGTTGAAAAAAAAAAGGAAAATGTGAATTAAAAAAATGAATTTTGGGATGAAGTCAAGAGGAAAAAGCTGGTTAGTGATGCCGCAGTTGAAAGCAAAATGTCAAACGCTACGATTCAGATTTTTGGGAACTGAGGTTTGACAGCTCTTTCTCTGCTCCTCGTTCTTAGCGACACTATCTATATCCCTTTTTTAATCCCTAACACCTTCAATCATTCATCTTCCACTTTACCCATTTTACGATTCAAGTTTTAATCTTCAACAACATTGCTTCAAAAGGGTACTTTTAAATTCTGCAAAATGAACTGAAAATCGTGTGTTTATTTAAAGTAAAGTTGCTTCATTTATTATGAAATTACAGCATAAGGGTAAAAGTTCCGAAAATGGTTGGTTTATTCATGCAGTTGCACGTTGTAAATGTAAAACTGGGTTAGGAAGAAGACGACGAAAACTCGGTTAAAAATATCTTCTTCTGTCCTGAGGTTGCTTTAATTTCCATCACAAACCAGAACAGTTCACAGCTCAGAGCAAGCAATGACACTACCTACCACAGTTCCTTCTTCTTTCTTGTTTCTTTTTTCTTTCTTGTTTCTTCTTTCTTTCTTGTTTCTTCTTTCTTTCTCTAGCTACCTATTGTTTAACATATCATATGCTATCCTATGCTATGTCTGAGACACGTTCACATTAATCTGAAACAAAACTAACATATGCTTAGCAACATATAAATAAAATCAAAGCACACAAAGACGAAGCACTAACCGCCGTGGCTAGTGTTATCCCTCCCAAACACACCCTTCTTTTGCAACCATCCAAAAGCCAAAAGGCATAGAGAATCGTGTTGGAGAGAGGTGGGAAAATGGGAATCCTATACCCACTGTCCAAATCTTCACAACGTTATCTCCTTGTAGCTTTGGCCATCCCATAATGCCATAACATAACCCCTCTTACAAATGGGAATTATTTGACTGGCAAAACAAGCAAACACACACGTACACACTCCACAACAACCTCAGTTTTTTCCCACTTCTCCTCCTTTCTTCTCTTTCCATGATCTGAACAACACCCCTATCATATCTTTTTTTGCTTCTATATCTCACTTTCTACATCCCCTTATGGCTGCTTGTGCTTTGTTCAGTGCTGCCACTAACATTACCGAAGATGGGAATGTTAACAACGCAACTGCAAGTGCTGCTAGTCCTCTCACCAGTGCTTCTAACTCCAGCAACATGAGCAACGACGACCAACACACCCTACATGGCATCGTGCCACAGCCTCACTGTGAGAGGAAAATCGTCAGGAAAAGAATGGCTTCTGAGATGGACCATCTTAACGTTCATCTCACTCCACCACACAACTCTTCTTCCACCACTGATTATCCTAGATTTCCTCGTCGAAGCTCCACCAACGTCAACATGTCATCCTTAGAAAAAGGGTCCACCACCACACCTACGTTAGCCGCAGGTACTTGTAGTAATAATGGCAATAATAATAATAATACTAGTAATAACTATCATTTTAATAATAGCAACCATAATAGTAGAAGTGGTAGTATTTCGTCAAGAGATAACGTTGGCATTCCAAATTACCCCACTGTGGCCGTCACAACCAACTACTCCACTATGTTGCTACCTTCTTCCACCACCATCAATACCTCTGGTGTTCCTCCAAACTACACTGCTCACCAACACCATCATTTCCAAGGTCTTGTTGAAAGTCAAAGCCAAGACCAGCAGAACCCCGTGCCTGCAGTGTGTGGATTCTCGGGATTACCACTTTTTCCATCTCAAAGCCAAAGGAACCGAGACAACAACAACATGAACAACACCGCCACCACCAACCTAAGAACCAGTGGTGGAAATATTGTCGACGTGGTTGCTTCTTCTTCTTCTTCTCCTTCCATGGACGACACTTCGGCCGCCACGAGTGGTTGGATCGATGGTATATTGAAGGATCTCATTCACAGTTCAAACAGTGTTTCGATTCCCCAACTAATCAGCAACGTGAGGGAGATTATATACCCTTGCAACCCCAACCTTGCAACGATTCTTGAATACAGGTTGCGTCTTCTCACTGAGTCCGCCCCACAAAACAAAAGAGGCACAGAAGGGGTGCCTCTTCCACCTTCTGTGTCCTCAGTGAAGCTCGTGAATAATCGTGTGGATGGCATTGTTCCTAATCTGCACTTCACAGATGGATCAGGTGGTCCTGTGGTTGTGAATCAGCACATGTTGTCCAATTGGGGTGTGCCTCCAATCACTCACCACCACGATAGCAACGCCAACAACAACACCAACACCAACAATAACCCTTCAGTTTCTTTGGTTACTTTGCCTTCATCGCCACCACCACCCCATTATTCACCGCCACAAGAGAAGCAGCCTCACCCTCAAGAGGAAGATCTAGCAGCAACCAGCAGTGCTGAGGTGGCACTCACAAGAAAAAAGAAAGAAGAGTTGCGGGAACAGAAGAAGAAAGACGAGGAGGGTCTGCATCTCCTCACTTTGCTGCTGCAGTGTGCAGAAGCTGTTTCAGCTGAGAATCTAGAAGACGCCAACAAGATGTTGCTAGAGATTTCCCAATTATCAACACCGTTTGGCACATCAGCACAGCGTGTGGCCGCTTATTTCTCGGAAGCCATATCAGCAAGGTTGGTGAGTTCATGTTTGGGGATATATGCCACTTTGCCACACACCCATCAAAGCCACAAGGTGGCATCGGCTTTCCAAGTGTTCAACGGAATCAGTCCTTTCGTGAAGTTCTCACATTTCACAGCAAACCAAGCTATCCAAGAAGCTTTTGAAAGGGAAGAGAGGGTGCACATCATAGATCTGGACATAATGCAAGGGTTGCAGTGGCCTGGTTTGTTCTACATTCTAGCTTCAAGACCTGGTGGAGCCCCTTATGTGAGGCTCACGGGGCTTGGTACTTCCATGGAAGCACTTGAAGCCACGGGTAAACGTTTGTCCGATTTTGCAAACAAACTTGGTCTGCCCTTTGAGTTCTTCCCGGTGGCTGAGAAAGTAGGGAACCTTGACCCTGAGAGGCTCAACGTTAGCAAAACCGAAGCTGTTGCAGTTCACTGGTTGCAACATTCCCTCTATGATGTCACCGGCTCAGACACCAACACCTTGTGGCTCTTGCAGAGGTGGGTGAAGGGTTTTACTCCATTCATTCATTCGATGCATTGCATGGGTTTATGTTACTTCTTGCGTAATTTGCATGATCCGGAGGGAGTTGAAATAAGCTGAGTGGGGTTAGTACATAGGAAACTAGTCATGGTACTTTTCAAGAAAGAAGTCCCCAAAATCCCTTTTTCACCTTTATAGGCTCTAGTACTCACTTTATGTCTCTGCCCTTTTCTTTTCTAAGGAAGATCGGGAATAATGATTATGTCTAGTTTTGAATTACTCTCTGCACATATCTTAATGGGGGAGAAACAAAAAAAAAAGGTAAGAAGAGAACTGTAGAGTGTATATATATATATATATATAATAAGTTTTGAAAGAAGGGGTGATGGGTCTAGTGTGTTTATTATTACTTACATTGTCGCTATGTAGTTTCTGGAGTTTGAAAGCCAGATAGTGGAAAGATCAAGAAAAAGCTATTACTTTTAAGTACCTATCGTAAAAGTTACTGGATATAGTAATTCTGAATTGAACTTGTCTGCAAATGTAAAGACACTTTACACTGCATTTGTTGCATGGACTTGTGTAATGCAGGCTGGCACCTAAAGTGGTGACTGTGGTAGAGCAAGACCTAAGCAACAGTGGTTCATTCTTGGGGAGGTTTGTGGAAGCCATACACTACTACTCGGCGTTGTTTGACTCTCTTGGGTCTAGCTATGGGGAGGAGAGCGAAGAGAGGCATGTGGTGGAACAACAGCTATTGTCTAGGGAGATTCGAAATGTGCTAGCTGTTGGAGGGCCATCAAGAACTGGGGAGCCAAAGTTTCACAACTGGAGGGAGAAGTTTCAGCAGTGTGGATTTAGAGGTATATCTCTAGCTGGTAATGCTGCAACTCAAGCTAGTCTACTCCTTGGTATGTTCCCATCAGAGGGTTATACCTTGGTGGAGGACAATGGCATCCTTAAACTTGGTTGGAAGGACCTTTGCTTGCTCACTGCTTCAGCTTGGAGACCTCCATTCCATAGTGGCACTGCCATTACACATCACAACTAGGCTCATTCTAATAATCCTATGTAGCATCCATCTTAGGTGATCCCAAAGCATGTGATTTTTCTTGCCTACTGTGTACCCACTTCAGCAGTAACGTAAAAAAAAGATGATGTAGCTAAAATAGGAAAGAATGATGACTAAATGGTTGAAGGGGTACCCCACTATTGACATAAAGCGAGAAAGTTCTCTTGCTCGGGGAGCACTTGAGAGTTTTTCTGATAGTATTTTATTAAGAGAACTTATGAGGATGTTACTATTATATTCTGATTTTAATGGTTAGCCCCAATGAGTGAGTTGGTTGGTTGTTTGCTGCTGGTTTTCGAGTATTACCTGCACTTTACTACTAATGTAAAATTTTGTTACCTCAAATTGATCTGACCATTGTTGGTTGTTCAGTTGGGTTTGTAGCAGTGACTTCTTGAATGGCTTCTCAACCGCATGATATAGCACGAAGGGAAAGCATATTCTAAATTTGGATACTTTCATTTTTCTTTTTTCAAGGAGCACTGTTAAAAGAGATCCATGCCGTAAAAGACAAAGTCACTGTAGAAGAATCCACCTTCATTACTTCTGTTAGGAACATTCAATGGTCTTTTTTGTAAACACTTTTGTGCTTTTCTTTCTTATTTATGGCACAATCTTTTGTTTGAGGAAAAGGAAAATCAGAAGCTGCACATTCTAAAGTGACATGGCACTTCGGGAAAACATTGCAATCTTCAAAATAATGTATTTTATGCATTAGATTTTACTAAACCACTCCTGAAAACAAGCGGTGAACTTTAATTGCTCTGGATAGCACTACGATGTTTTTTAAATTAAAGACAATTATACTTTGAAATCTATCGCATTCGTGTAAATTTTATCAAACGTTTGATGTGTTATTAATCCATTTGGGTTTCTGAAATAATACGTCATGCTATTTAAAGTGAATGATGAAGTTCCATTATTACATGGAATAGTTTTTTTTTTTCTAGTATGATGTGAATTCAGCTCGATTATTTATATATTACTTTCTTCAGTTACGAAGAGGGTAAAGACGAAATACTCCATTAAATTTGAAGTTTGAGCCCGATAACAATTAATTAAGAAAAGCCTTTAAGCAAAACTGTTCTCGAGGTCTACTATTTTTTTAATATTCAAGAAAGTGGTAAAAAGTTAGAAATCTAAAATAACTTAAAATAATGCATACACTAATCTCGAATCCATACCTAACCTTGTTATCCCTAAATAAGTGTCTTCTACAAAACGAACTGTTTTTAGGTGATCTTATCAATAACACATTTCAATGGTTTGTACGAGATTAAACATAAAATATGTTCCTTTAGGCCGAACAAGAGTATTTCCATTGGAAACTTTTTAAAATAATTCATTATAAATACAAACATTATTTGAAGGTGAATTTCACAAATGAGTTTTTTACAATTAAAAAATAAATTATCATATAAACCAATCCTTTTAACTCTTGAAAACCCATATTTATGAAATTTAGTGAGTAAGAAAGTCCTAAAAAATGCTCTAACAAAGCATATTTTACGGAGGTTGTCTAGAGTATTGGCGGAATCTATAGACAACAATGTCAATCAATCTCATTGTCTCAACGTATATTGAGAGTGCAATGTACCACACTTGTCGATCTTGGATACTACTGTCTACAAAAAGCACGTTTCACTGATACAGCAAACAATAATGAATTGCAAAGAAGAGTAGTCACAGTTAAAAGTATTGCTAGAGGACAAAATTGTTACTTTTTCTTTTATAGAGCTGTTGGACAACATTCTTGTCATCGAATAGAAAAAACATGGGGCAAATTATGAAGCAAAGAACTAGAACGAATAGCTCTACCTGTTTCACAGCTACGAATAATTTACATCATGGAGAATAATAAAATCTTGAAACAAACAATTACTGTCTTTATATTGAGTTATTTTTCATGGACCAGCCTTGCTCATGTATAAATCTTCATAGTGCCCACCAGCACAGTGGGGGAAAACCTCAACACCAATTAGCTATCTCGAAAACAGTGAGGCTACTCAGATTTCTTGATCCTTTTGCCAGAAATGCAGGGAAGTTTCCAGGTTCCTTATTGACTGATTAATTTTATAATTGGTGTGTCAATCTCATCACCACCATTGCTTCTTTTCCACAAAACCCCTTTGAAAACTAGATCACAAAATTGAGCACCCAAAGCACAGGCATCCTCTTGTTTCTTAAGAGCTCAACCCTACAACTTCCAAAACATGCAAGCTTACATAGGAACCATAACTTATTATGAATTTACATTGCATTCACTTAAAAGCTGATCCTCTTTGTTCAGAAACTTCTTCCAATAGCTCTTATACTGTGGAATTCCCAGATCAAGCCAAGGTTTCATGTTCCCATTATAGTGTAGCACCGGAGCTGTCTTAATGGACTGAGACTCAATGGTATAATTATGACCTAGTCCAGACACAACCCACTTATCCAGTGGATGTATTCTATTCTCAAAGGCGAGCAAGCTTGCCCGCCATGCACTACCTTCAGCAGATCCTTCTTTCACGGTCAACTAAAAAAGGAAATAGAAGATCAGAAAATGTAAACAGCCCAAAATATGCACGACATAAACTTTCTTAAAATTAACTTCAATCTAACTTTTTTCCTTTGGTCATAAACTATCAAAAGGCTCTCCTATGTTAAAGACTAATCAAAACTTGATAGGCCCAATTGATCGATAGTGTGGGCAGGGCTTGTTCGAATTTGGGCTAGCTGCAATAAGTCAGGCCGAAATAAGTTTAGCCCAGACAACACATTTTATTGGTTTACTGGAGCAAAATCCATGAAGCTTGGCCCCAAATTTGACACTCATTGCCAACTATATTCAACTAGACTATCTCAATACTGTTATTTCCAACGATAGTGTTTTCTGTAAAGATGTATTTTAATTGTAGATAAATTAATTTACTTACCTCTTTTATCAACTTTTTGTAAGTTTGAGTCAGACCAAGTTCTCTCCACCTCCCCAGGTCAATTATGTTCAACCCCGACATCCATGCACAGGAACTGTGGCTGAAACCTTTCTCGCCCAGATACCTTCTCAGTTGACCCAGCTTTACTGAGCAGAACTGCTCTGCACCATTAACTTTATCTCCCAAGTCTATGTTCCACAAAGCAGATAAGTCTTGCTGGATAACAACATCATCATCCAGAACCACAACTTTCTTCAAATTGCTGAATAAATCAGGAAGTAAGTAGTGGGAATCAGAAAAAATTGAAAGGTATTCCGTTCTAATCTGGTTCATGGATGGATTATCATAACCACGAAATGAAACCCAGAACTCCTCAGGCAAGGATAGAGGCAATGGATTTTCCATTTGGCTGTCCTGCTCAACATTCACCACTTGAACAGCAGCTTTTTTAAACTGGTTCCTCAAGAACCAGAGCTTCATTGCATAATAGTTTTCTCTATCAGTCAACACATGAAAAACCTGATTCAAACTTTCCTGAAACAACGTGCAGCCACAAGTAAAATTATTATTATAGTCGCTAATATTCAACCTTTATCAAATACAGGACTAGAAGTATAACATACTTTTGCATGAAATACAGTGGAGTTGATTACTACTGAAGCTGCAAGCACATTATTAGAGAAAATAACATAATGCTGCAAGGAAGAATCAGTAAACTTCTCTTCGTTAGCTTTTTCGTCGTATTGTGGGGATTTGAAATATTCTACAGTTAGTTTCAGCGACAGGCAGTGAAGACTCTTCGGCATTGTCAGCACATTAAGTTTATACAAGAATGCACTCTGTTTCATGTGGAACTTGGCTTCATCCTCGGTCAAATCAAATATTTGTCTCAATTTCTTGTCCACATTGGTGCATTCCACAGGGACTGATTTTATTCTGCTTATTGTATTTTCCATCTTCTTTGAATAACTCTCAGCCCTGTAAAATAATATTGATTACAATGTAAGGTTTCTAGCACATTTATAGCATTTTAAAAGTGAAAACAAAGAGACGCAGGTATAGTCAATCCTGGTTACGAGATGTAATAAAACTATTCATATGCTTAAACCTAAGATGAGATCTTTGCTTTTGGAAGTTAATTCAAGAAAATCTCATTCACCGAGTGGTAACTAGTTTAATCCTTTCTGCCCCCGAATTCCTCTGAATAAAAGTTGAATCAGCACATGAAAAAATGAGCAACTGCATTGTTTGCTTCAAGCTCAAAGGGTGTGCTAAGAGATAATAAATCAATCAAGTGTCTACACCTAATACCTTTAGCTTTCAAGGGAGTTGATTCGTGACAATCCTGAAAGGTAAGAATGACAGCAATAGCTTTTGGTTTGAGGTAAAGCAACGTAGTAAATCCAAAGATAAAACAAAGTCGAGACAAGAAAGAAAGATAAGGCTATGCTTCGGGGAATAATGTATAGACCAATTATTGTCTAGGGAACAAGGAATGTTGGAACTACTTTAAGGATTGTCTAGAAATGTGAAAATCTGGATTAAAAAACTACCGAAAACCTGATCAGCAAGCAGATATCAAAACAGAAATTAATTATTTTTTATAAGACTACTTGATTGAGGATGAGATTTTTCCTAATTGCAACTATGAAATTCCAATAACAGTTCAAACAGAACGCAACTCAGACAAGTAAACTTTTGGCCAAAGGATAAATAATACGAATATATCAGCTTACACTGGTGGAAGATCAGCATCTGAGGTAGATTCACTAAGCATGTGCTCCATCTCTTGTATATTCTGTTTCAGTTGGCGAGACAATTTATCTTTTGCTGGGAGTTTTGCAATGCTAGGATAATAAGCTCTAGTCACAAATAGTTGGTCTTTCAATTTCTTAATCAGAGTCTCTTTCATTTCTTGTCTATGTTCTTGTTGCCATAGGCAATAACTACCAAATGTGATCTGACACGAATTTCTGTCTTCATTGGTAGAGCTTGTTTTTGGGTGGGTGGCCTGTTCAATATGATCACTGCTAGGATTCTGTTGCAGAACTTAATCGGTGTAAGTTCTTATATGAATGACAATATATAAAATAACTTACAAAAAACTTAGCTGGGGAATAATAATGTGTGCAAGTTACATAACTTTATGTTATACTATGAGTACTACCTTTGGACTCGAACATAAGAAAAATTAATTACTTTCACACTAATTAAGAATAATAGTTAGGTTCATTTATTATTCTTGTATCTATACAATAAAAAGGTACTTTTACTAAATGACCTTCTAATATTTAGTGGGGATAGTGCTTAGGTTTATAACTGAGGGTGTTTTTGAAAAATTAGCATCAAATAGGATTGAGGTCGGTGAAATTTACTTATATTTAAGTTCACCAAAAACATTACCTTTATTTTTACTTATATTTACAAAGCTTGGTAGTGTTATTGGTCTAAGCTTGTATTGGTTGGATCATATTGGTGGATGGCCTATATTATTATTAGCATTGTACCAATCTGATCAATTAATAATCATTGGAAGATATAGTTTCAACATGGTGCGAGCAAAGCATTCACTTTCCATCATGACCTTTCCTCCCTTCCATTGAGCAGAATAGATTTCCCCCACATCTGAAACTCTTTCTTGTATGCCATCATGCCTTTCTCATCAAATATTTTCCCTTTTACAATCTTCTTCCCATAACAGCTGCAAGAAGACCCTGTCTATGTTTTCTGCTTCTGGTTTTACTACTTAAGGTAGTGTTAGATGGCATGACTTTCTCCATATTATCTTAGGTCTTAGTATGCTATAATGTTATTGGATCAGCATCGTACCAGACACACTAGATAGTATAATTGGGACCTGGATCAATATTATGAAGTGAACTATTGAGTGCTATTAGTTGGTTAATGTGTTAAATAGAAGTTTCAACCAATTACAGTAATATATGCGTACATTTGAGGTTGGAGGTGATTGCAGAACATCATTAGGTGGCACCTTAGAACCTGAAAATCATTAAGATTAAAAGCATAAAAAGGAGGGAAATGAGATACAAGAAGGTATCATGGGATGTGGGTAGTCTTATCAATGGCAGTAGAACAACCTCTTTGTTTACCATCACTGGCAGTCTTATCAATGGTGTTAGCAGAACCACCTCCTTGTTTATCATCACTGGCAGTCCTATCAATGGTCTCAGTAGAACCAACTCTTCGTTTATCATCACTGGCAGTCTTATCAATGTTGTCAGTAGAACCACCTCTTTGTTTATTATCACTGGCAGTTTTATCTATGGTGTTATTCTTGCCTTCATGAGCATATTGCTCGAGGACATCCTGTCATGAGATTATTATCGAAAATTAATGATATTGCCAAAAATATTCAACATGTATGATGCAGTGCCCCCACCCACTTGTTCTTGTCCTCCTTGCTCTTATCATTTTTTATCTAACAATTTAGACAAATCAGTACATTTAAGCCCCCAAAATACAAAAGAATTCTAATCCATTGATAAATGTGTCATGTTGAAACGGAACAAAGAGTTTAGGATATTGAAGGAGACTCGAGGAAGGAATTAATAACACTAAATGCATAATAATTCTTCTAATTCTGTGGACATCCAAAAATGAGTGCCTCACCATCTGGGTAATCCTTTGATTCTTCTATGTTGAGTATACGTCAGATAAAAAAGTCACACACTAAATCCTTATTCAGACATAAAGACACCATATAAAATTTAAAATTTAAATCCCCATAATAAAGAAAATAGAAAATGAACTTGTTTTGATCTTTGACAAGAAGTAAAAAAGTCACCAGGTCACTGGGTATAACCCATCAACCATTAGGACCTATCTAGGAAGGAGTCGACTATAGCTGTCTGGAATAACACATAAGAAAAGACGCAACAAAAGAAAATTAAAAAATACAGATTACAAAGAGAAGAGCATTCTCTTGCTATATTACTGAATCTCATAATCATATTAGGAATGCATGTTCAATAATACATACTATTTATACACGCAGTAGTCTAGTATTATCATTTATATCATATTAAATTATATGCATTATGTCTACTAAGTCTATGAGATAATAATATGTAAATTAAAATATTTTATTATATTCTCCACCACTTGGTCACGTTCAAAGAATGAACTTTGCAAGTTAAGTCTTTCGTTATCAAATAATCATAAAAATAGAAAGGTAGCTGCACTAACATCCGTGGTTCCAGCCACTGGTTATGGAAATCCAAAGACAGCACAGTATCATAACACAAAATATATCAAAATCACAACCTTAACTGTAATTGTTAGAAAGGAAGGGAGAATTCTTAGAACCCAACGTTTGACAGAGCAATGATAGCATAAAGTAAACTGAAGTGTGGTCTGCAAATAACTAAGATATTGGGTTTGCTTGGAAAATCTTCAATATAAAGATTTTTAGGACAGAAAAAAAAAGAAAGAAAAATCAAATTAGCTTTTCCATAAATTAAAATTAGTTTATGTACAAGCTCAATTGTAGAAGATATTTAACTTAGTTTCTTCAAAATCTTATGTTTTAATTCATAGCTAAGTTAATTTCAACTTTTTGAGAAGCTAATATCATTTTTCCTTCTTATTTTTCTCTCATAAAGGTGTTTATGGACAAGTTTCTCCAAATAGGACTACAGTACACAAAAAGAACTAAAATACAAGAGCAATCTGTCTTATTAAACAAAAAGAAAAGCAAAATGAAAGCTACCAATACGTCAAAAGGAAAAAAAGTGGAGTTGAACAAGATACAAACTTTTAAATATAAATGTGGCAAATAACTACAGCTTAACTGTTGTAAGTTGTATGGCAAGTTTAAAACTAAAATCACTAGATCTTTTGGGCACTGGTTCTTGCATTATACGGTGTTCACTTTTTTATGCATCTATTTGGGGATTTTGGTTAACATTGGATGTGTCCTACTTTGGAACAATTTCTAACGGTTAGGTACAAAGGCTTCAGAAAAATGGAAGTAGCACATATCTTAGGGTAATGCAAAGTTCATGCAGTTCTTTAATACATTTAGTTAGTTAGGATCGGATTATTTTATGCCTCTCAACCATGGGATGGTAAAGAATGCATGGTATTCTTCTAAAATGCCATGTAAAAAATACTTACTTTGGCTTTGATAATGTATTTTTCTTTTTCTGTTCTTGGGAATTCTTATCCTTCTCTTTTGTATGTACTTCTCATCACTTTTTCATTCTAATGAATTTATTTATATACTAAAATCATAATAAAAACAAAAATCCTCAACAACTTACATGGAGGGAACATTAAAATTGAAATGGAACCAGAAACCTTATAATGATGACAGTTACAGAAACATGATTGACCCTCCATCTTTTTGGTTCAAAGTTTATGAGAGGGGGGATTTTAATGAAGAGAATGGGGTTGGAAACTATTAATTTACATACCCTTTAGACTAAAACAAAACCATTGAGCTTAAAAAGGATAACTTGGTCAGCACAATTCACAAAACTTTAAGCATTGTTTCCACCTTCCAACCTCCCCCACATTAGACGGGTTAGACTGGTTGCAAAATCAAAAGGGGTATATTTATCTTCTTATTTCCCCTCCCTCCCTTGCATTCCCTCCCACCAAGAACTGTTCAGTTTTCTTTTCAATTACAGATGGCAGGATTAAACATACACATTTTCCTTCTACAATTAAAAGATATGACAGAATTAACAATTAATAGCAAAAAAATTTTATCAACAAGAAATGCCGAATTTAACCAACACAGTATTATAGAGTACCTTTGGAAGAGTAGGTTCAAACTTTGTTATCAATTCCTTCACATGACTTGATTGTTCTCCCTGCAAAAGAAATTTACAAGGCAACATGAATTTGATGTTTGGGGGCATAAGATTTAACTTTTTGAATGTTTGTATCATAAGTTATATCAGATTTGTGCACCAGTTATACGTTCCTTTTGGACTTCATTACTAATCACTGTTTTATGCATGTATACAGATTACTGATATACTATTTAATGAACGAATTACTTACTCTTTTTTTGTTTGCTTTGAGAATATCACATCAATAATAGTGCACATCAATTTAAAATTAGAAAAGTATTCAATCATCTCAAACTTAAGAAAAAGTAACTTATGTCATTAGTTTTTCTGCAATTGTGGTGAAAACTGTAAGTTGCCCACAACTAAATTAGTGAGGTTATGATCAACAATATTCTAAGGTTAACTAATTACTGATACACTATTTTTTCGTGTACAACGTTAAGCACCAAGGTTTCCTGATTACTGATACACTATTAAATGATTGAATTTATTGATCATTTTCTCTGTTTTGAGAATATCCTGCCAACAATTGAGCACGCCAATTAAAAATTTGAAAAAGTATTCACTCATTTGACAGCTTAAAAATAGAACTTACACTGGAACTCCTATCTATTTCAGCAATTTGTCATAACTGTAACTAGACCACAACTTAATCAGTGAGGTTACTATGACCAACACTATACCACCTAAGAATGCTAGAACAAATGGATGGGTGTACCAATAAGGTGTAAACCACCATACCTCAGACTCATTATGACCAACATCATGTCTATCATAACTTTCAAGACTTTTCTGATTCTGATTTGAAAAACAACAGACGTGAAGGGAGAACAAAAAAAAAGAGACATCAGTACAGTGAACACCAACATGGAAAAATTGTAACAATTCACAGATACTATTGTTGAATTGAAAGCTTACTGAAGGAGAATTCTTCTGTTCATATACATATCCTGCAAAATTGCAATGATAAATGAATACCAGGGTAAGGAAAAACAAAAAAACAAAAGAAATCAAGTCAAGGCACGAGACCTTCGATCAGAAGAGCAAATTCGACTACAAATAAAAGTGTATTTATGACCACTAACAATAAGTTCACATAAACTTTTCTGATAAATGCATGTAAATATATCCAAAGCACGGTACATGAATGTTAGAATTCCATTATAGTAGAGATACAAAACTATACAGAAAAATGCTATTTGCGAAAAAAGTGAAATGCAGATTATTCACTAACTCGATTGAATGGAGTTACTTCATTCATAATTGCAGTCACATCTCTAAAAAATTAAAAACAAACCATTGATTGAAACATACATCCTGTGCTCCGAGGTTTTCATGATCCAATTATACGTACATTTAACCTTTCCGTCGTAAACACGATTCTACTATGTTTATGACTATTAGGACAACAATTAGATGCATTTTCTTACATGCTGTTTTACAAACAGAGAGGTCCACAACACAAATGCATTATGACAGTTAACGCCAATCTTTATTACACAGTTTAAATTGAAACTCTCCTTAGCACTGTACTTAAGTTCCATCCACCTTATCATTATTATTATTTTCACTATAAAAGCAAAACGAACATACAGATCTTTCATTGAATGCAAAAGAGTTCCGAGCTTGAAGTAAGGATGGAAATAAAACTCAATTCATTGATTAAAAACAAGCGGAGATTCGGCGACGCCGTTTCTTGCGCTGTGACTGAAGCGTTTAGATCTAGAGCGTACTGCAGTGTGGCGAACGAGGAAGAGAGCGAAGATAGAGAAATAGGAGGCTTAATTGGCGCGGATCTGGCGCGAAAGGAAAATGTGGAATAACGGTAGAGCGTTAATAGAGAGGAGAGAGATCTCGGCGAGATCGTACCGGAAGAGTGGAAGCCGTTGTGGAGACCAAGCAAGAAGACGAGAGGAACGAGCATGGAGAGAATGACGAGACCGAGCACCGCAATCACGAGCCCTCTCCACCGTCGTTTCGCGGGGACGCCGTACGACGGAACCGCGCCCAAACCACCGCTCTTCATCGGAGTTTGTTTTTTTATCTTCCTCTTTCTTCTCTCACACTATCTGTGGAGATGATATACCCCCTTTCTCTCTCCGTTTCTTTCCCTCTCACTCTACTTCTCTCGCTTTTCAGTTTTTGTTTTTTTTAATTGTTTCTCATTTTGTGATATTCCGGTTCGCTTTTCGCGAGCGTATTATTGGACTCCAGTAATACCTTTATTTTTTTTTGTATAAAATGGTTTTTGCTGTATTTTAATATTTCTCAACCGCCGACTGAGGAGTTAGTTTTATTTTTCAGTAGCATTTTCCGCTCCTCTACATGCTTCCATTGGTGGGCTGGCGCGAGCCTCGGTCCTTGCCCTACGATTGGATAGTGAGATTTGGGGAAAGATAGATTTAATGGCGGGTTAAGTTGTTAGATTACCGGCTGTGGTAGGTATTCGGTAAAACTGTTAGGAAATTGCAGCGAGTGAAGACAGGTGGATTAATTTGAAATTCGTGTGTATCATATTTTTTTTATTAAATTTAGAGTCTATCTTTCGGATATGTTCCATGTGAATATTTTAGACCATCAGTTACTTCAAAATCATCTAATAATTTTATTATATATAACAATTTATAATTAGATGTTAATAATTTATTTATATTTTATATACAGCTTGAGAAAAACAAAATATAGCTAAAGGTAAAAATTTGATATAATGTAAAGCATTTTATACTAACCAAAATCCTATTGGATTTGAATTTAATACATATTAGATGATTAAATAAAAAATATATTTTGTTCTTCTCGAATATAATTCAATTTGCAAATATCTTGAAAATGAGTTAAATTGTTTTAAGATTAAATAGGTTTTTAATTTTCAAACTATTATAAAAAAATGACAACTTTCTTCTACGCTTTAAAAATATACTGATTTTAATATTTTAAAAACCCTTTTAATAGATGAAAATAAAAATTTTAATGTTTTAAAACATTACACTTTTTTAATATATCAAAACCATAATATTTTGAAAGCATAATTGATAACACCAAAAATCTATTTAAGAATCTATACCCATTTTAAACATATTTAATAATGATTGATTAGAAAGTAATGAGAAGTATGGACAATTTAAAATGGACATATTCAAGAGAAGAAAGAAGGCTCTTGAAATGAAATGAGATTATCTTTTTCCCATGCTAAAGTTAATTTATGTATAATTTTTTGTAAAAAAGAGATATATGAGAGCTTTAAACAAATCAACTTAAACATATACTAACTTTAAGTTATGGAGAGTAATTTCAATTTTTATTCTTTCTTTTTTCTGTAAGCACTTATGGAAAAACTCGTCAAAATAAATTCATAGAACTCCATGGTTTGTTGATGAAACGTTGGGAATTGTTCCAGCATTCTATCAAATTTTACCTTGCATCCATCGTTTAAAATTTTATTTTCTTGAAACACACTAAATTAATTCTGAAAATTTTTATATGAAATAAGAGTGGGTGAGTGTCTATGAGTATCTTTTGGAAAAATGTTCTTAAAATTAACTTAGTATGTTCTGAAAAATGAAATCTATAAAGGATGAGTTACATAAAGAGATTTGATAGGGTCCACGAAAAAAACCTAACCTGTCTAAAATGTTTCCTTTAGCTTCTAAAATTATTTGAGAGAACATCTTGTGCACGATTTACCTGTTATTTGTCTCTTGCTTCTTTTTCTCTTATTTTTCTATTGGTAAAATCGTCGTATATTTTTTAATCTGATTTCCCGTTTTCAAATATTTGTACAGGAAATACTGAAAACAATTTTTTTTACTGTATCTTCTACAAATATTTAAAAATTTAAAAAGAATTTGTTTCCAATAATCTCATGTAGCATTTAGAAATTGAGATTTAAGATAATTTAAATATTATTTTTCTCTTTTTATTTTTTTAGTTGTCTTTTAAAAATAAAATTCAGTCTTTAAAAAATATAATACTTCAAATATATAATGATTAATCACCATGTCATATGCAGACTTTGGATCAGAACATTAAATTTTATTGTAGTGCTAATAATGGAATATTCAAACCTTATTCCTTCTATCGGGGATGATCAGTCATTTTTCTTAGACCTTAACACTACTATTTAAGAGACTTGGTATAGGAACATGGAAATCCACTCTTTTATCGATAATGAAACATTCGGTCTCTTAAACCCTTCATTTGGAATGACTTCAAAATAGACAATATCTCAAATATATAGTGATTGACTTTAATGAAAAAAACAAAAATACCAAGTAACCACTCTCGTAGTTATCATAATCACACCCTTAGTTATTTAGGAATAACTAAAATTTATATTTGTCTTAATTTCTTCAAAATTTAAAGAGTAATAACACAATGACATGTTTTTACATTCATTTGACATACAATATGAAAGTAAAATAGTCATTAAAAAGTAAATTTTTGTATTTTTTTCAAGAAAAGAGAGAGTAAAAAAATATAGTATCAAATAAATATAAAAACTTTATGTATCTCAAAAGTATATTTTTCAGGTTTAAATAACAAACTTTTTCATGAAATTATTTATTTCCAATTGGTGTTTCAAAAGTCATTGACTTCACACAAAATAAAGCAACTTGCATACTTTGTATAAATGAGAGGCCAATAAATGTAAATTCATATATTTTACCATTCTACACGCTTGAAATAAACTTAAGTGAGAGGTCAATCAATTTCAATGAAATAAATGATACAATGGACTTTACTCAGAACTAGGGGTAGGTTTATTTTGTTCACCAAGTTTAAAGTTGATCTCTTTAAACGTTAATAATTTGAAAGAAAAGTTTTTTAATCCCTTTTACCCCAAAATTATAAAAAATGTGTTTATTTGACTAATGTATGATATGTCCTTTGATTTTGGATTCTTAACATAAAACACTTTATTACATTTTTTTTTTCAAAGTATTCATTATGACGATATTGAAGTAAAATGGATTTGGACCGAGGGGCTAAAATAGACTTTTCTTTTAAATTTCAAGGACTTAAATCAGTTTTAACTGTAAAAGATCAAAATCATTTTTAACGTTAAAATAATGATATATTATGCATATTTAAAAATTAAGTGATTAGTTTTCCTGATATACTTTTTAAAAAGGAAAATCTGATTGACTAAATATAATAATAAGAAGAAGAGTTATTAAAAAAGGAAGAAGATAAGAGAAAAATTCAATAACCAAAGGTGTTTCCTTTGTCATAAGAAAGGTAATTTTTCTAGGAATTGTTCTTAGAACAAATAAAAGGTAATAAAGCTTATCAATTGGTGTACCGTAAGAGCAGGGGTGGACAAAAATAATTGTACGGTACTGAATTCCAATTAATTGTACTATATTATACTTAAAATAAACTAATTTGTTTTTACTAAAAGCTAAATAACTTATTTTTGGTTCGATTTAAATAAACTAAACTTTTTATATTTTTAGTACAGTTAATTGGTGTGAATTGTGTTTTTATTTTTTTAAGTCTGAGTCCTCATTTCCACTTTCTCCCAACGAAAACCCTACACACTTCAAGACCTCCTTGTGATCTCTTCCAACGAAAACTCTACACAGTTCAACCCCTTCTGCATAGTGTACCGGCGTGACCGGTTTCGATTGGGAAGTGTCATGCACAGTGTACCGGCATGGCGTTTGCGCTTTTAGCTTCTTTGGTGTTGTGTTCACACGCTTCCTCTAATGTTCCCTTCATCGTCGTGCACAAGAAGACCTCCTTCAACAGACTCAAGTCTGGTGCGGAAAGGGTCTCAGTTTCTATCGACATCTACAACCAAGGAACCTCGTACGCTCCGATCTACCATCAATTTTCCTTTTTACCTATTTTTAATTTTCATTGTGTGAGATCCCAATTGCCCTTTTCATGCATGTGGTCGTTCATGCCTGAATTAGAGTTTGTGGAATTTTAATTTCGTGAATATTTGTTCGATCGTGTCTGTGCTACTTGGCTGCTGACGAATGTTTGTAAAAATTGGATATTTTTGCAGTAGACTCTCTAATAGGTTGATTTCAACTCTTCCCTTGCCCTCGTTTATGCTTCCATTCTGATTCAATGAATGCAGCTGTGTCCGTGGTAATGTTTTTTTTAATCTTATTTTTTCATTTATTCCAGGTCCTCTTGAATGCCCATTTTTATATGCTCGCATTTTTACTTCAGTTGCTAAATTTTCTTCTTTGGTAAATGGTCCTGTCCAAAATTTTAAGATTTCATCTCTCAAGATCTCTCTGTCATGACTTGTAATTGTATTGGTCTTCACTTGTTATTCCATTTGAATGTTTACTCTGAAATCCTTAATGATATTAATTTTCTAGTTAATTTTTTATATGGATATTCAATGTTTACCATGACCCTTTTACATCTGTTCTTCAATAATATTAACCACCCAGTCCAATGGTAGAAATTCTATAAATCCAACACTTCATGGTTCATGCTTGATGCTGGTATGAGCGTTTGGGAAATCGAAAAATGTAGTTAATTGAATTGTAGTGTGATAAACAAAAAAAACTAGTTAACTGAACTCTAATTGAACTAGAAAATAGTTCAGTTCAGATATCTGAACTATTTTTAGTTCAGTACAATTTTTCTAAACTGATTTATAGTTAATTGTAAATTTTTACAGTGTAGTGCAGTGGAAGACACTTTGCCTACCCCTACATAAGAACTTGTGTACTGTAAGACCTGTGTATCGTAGGAGCACAGCTATAAAACTATTTTGTGGTTGATATGGCCGAACGATCGAAGGAAAGATAATCGGTAAGAGTTTGTACTATGTACCGTATATGCCGAACGGCTACAAGACCATCTTATGGTTGATCTGGCCGGATGGTTGAAGAAAAGACGATCGGTAAGAGTTCGTACTACAATATAGGTCGGACAGTTACAAGACCATTTTATGGTTGATCTGGCTGGACGGTTGAAAGAAGGATGATTGGTAAAAGTCCATAATCATATTTGCGCAAGGTTTAAGGTAAGAAGCAATTAGAGTCATTGGGCTGAGTTTGGGTCGTGATTAAGATTTTACTAATTCCATACCCATGGCGAAACCTACAAATATAGGTCAAACTACAAATATAGGTCAAAGGTAAGAGATAGGGGTTTACATTTTTTACTATGCATTTATTGTTGATTTAAACCTACCGAAAGAACTATCTAATGAAAAGTGACTCGATATCGTAACCGAAACAATTTGAGTTGACTAATTACAATAATAATATTTTATGAAAAATTAGTGTATTACCAAATTATTTCGAATATAAGTAGAAGATATTTTTAAATCTAGGGGCATCTAATATCTTCTTATCAGGGATTTCTTAATTTTTCATATATATATATATATATATATATATATATTTTTTTTTTTCTTTTTCTCATATATATTAATCATTAAATTATTAACCATTAAATTATTAAAACATTAAATTATTTCTCCTATCTTCTTTCCTTTTTTCTGATACTCTTCCCCGCATACACGCTTTCACCTTCACCACTGTATCATCTCCGCATCCCACAACCGAGCCGTCTCTTCTCCGCCGCTTCCGAAAACAGGGCCGTGTCTGGCCCAAAGAAGGGTGTCCGACACCGTCTCGTGCACGCTACCGCTGAGTGTCCGTGTCCGAACCGCGTCGGAAGCGGAGAAGCACGGCCTCCGAGCCGTGTTGGAGCTTCACTAAATCTATTAATACTCCATCGGTTAGTTTGGAGAAATCTTCACAATCCCTTTTTCTATCAAGTTTTTTAACTGCGTATTGCAGAACGGTGAAGGGAACTTGCAGAGTGATGCATTTATCGGTAAGTTTTAAAAAATCTTCACAATCCCTTTTTCCGTCAAGTTTTGGTCATAAAAGTTTGGCATCTTGTTTGAGAAAATAATTGCTACTAGAGAGGAATAATAAGTTAGCATTTTTCTTTATTAATCATGTTAACAAAAAAACTAGTTACCAATGTTTGCTTCCGCGATGAATTTTTGGAAATGGAGTAAGACATGTGTGCTGTTATTACTCATTTTGTGGTTGCATGTGCTTGCTTATTGTGACCTGAATCTTTTGACTAACTGGTTAAAATATCACAGGAGATATCAGGTTCAGGTTTTGATCAAATATTTCAATGATGGGCACCTACTGCAATAATAACCTAGTGTGTAACTTGTATTACCCACACTACTCAATAACCAATCGTGGTGTTCTGTCTAGAAGAAACTCATCATGCCAAAACCCAATTTATTTTGGTTTCCACAAACACCGCTTTGGTTCAGTACTAGCTGGTATTGGTATGGAGGAAGTTGTTAAAGAAGTGAATGGAGAAAACGAAAGAAGGTTTAGGTGGATTGAGGTTGGCAAAAAGGTCACAATTGAACAACGACAGGCCATATCTGAACTTCCTTTCAGGATGTCCAATCGAAGTAAAGCCTTGATGAGACAGATTATATGTTTTTCTGCAGAGAAAGGCACCATATCTGATCTTTTGGAATCATGGGTGAGGATTATGAACCCTATCAGAGCAGACTGGCTTTCAGTTCTGAAAGAGTTGAGAATAATGGAACATCCTGTTTACCTTGAGGTATTTCACATTTTCTGTTTCCTTGATGCGTTGTAGTGAAGTTTGAACTTATGCCAACTTTCCAAATTCCAAATTGCATATGGTAGTGTTTCATTTACACCATTGGTTTTGTTGGTTTTAAATGTGATGTCTCATACAAAGATGCCAGTTTGAGGTTCATGTATTTACATAAAAGTAGTGAAGTGACCTTTTTAATAAATAAAATAAACAGTTAAATATACATGTATTATGAAAATTGACGTGTTATCCATTTTATGGCTCTGCGATTAATAGAGGGGAAATGCAGTTTTTTCCTCTGACCATCTAAATGTTCTTGTCTGTCTAGAAAGTTTGTGTAGTAACGGAGTGATTCATTTTGGGTTGAAAATATTAGAATGAAAATTTAAGCCAAATTATATTTTCCCAACTGTTTATCGAGGTGGGTGATAACTTTCTTACCTGAACCTATGCAACTTATAATATATTTTGTTTTGCATTTTTTATGGCTAATTTCTTGCAGTCTAAAATTACTTTGTGCTTCTATGCACATTTTAAGGTTGCAAAACATGCTCTTCAAGAAGAATCTTTTGAAGTCAATATTCGTGACTATACAAAGATAATTCATTATTATGGCAAGCACAATCTACTAGAAGATGCTGAAAATTTTCTCACACTCATGAAGGAAAGGGGTTTTATCTATGATCAAGTAATTCTGACTACCATGGTGCACATGTACAGCAAGGCTGGCCATCATGACCGGGCCAAGGAGTATTTTGAAGAGATCAAACTGCTTGGTGAACCTTTGGATAAAAGATCATATGGCGCAATGATCATGGCCTACATCAGAGCTGGAATGCCTGAAGAAGGAGAGAATTTACTTCAAGAAATGGAGATACAAGAAATAACCGCAGGGAGTGAGGTTTATAAGGCACTGCTTCGAGCGTACTCTTTAATTGGCAATGCTGAAGGTGCACAAAGGGTGTTTGATGCAATTCAATTGGCTGGTATCACCCCAAATGATAAGATGTGCAGTTTGGTTGTTAATACTTATGCAATGACTGGACAAAGTCAAAAGGCTCTAATTGCATTTGAAAATATGAGAAAAGCAAGTATCAAACCCACTGATAAATGCATAGCTTCAGTATTGGTTGCTTATGAGAAGGAAGGCAAAATAAATGCAGCATTGGAATTTCTACTAGATTTGGAGAAAGATGGCATCATGGTTGGGGAAGAAGCCTCTGCAATATTAGCTAAGTGGTTCCGAAAACTAGGGGTGGTGGAAGAGGTGGAGCTCGTTTTAAGAGACTTTGCCACCAGTCACCAGATAAGTTAATGTGGAAGTTACTGCATATTATTTATTTGAAGCTCTGTGGATCAATTTTAACTGTTTTGAAAATGAATTAATATGCAATGCAATGAATATTTGAACTGTTCTGGAAATGGTTCTTTGATGAAAGTTACTCGATGCAGTGGTACACTAGCTTTGAGATATCATGAACATTATGCAATTTGCACTGAATTTTCTTCTGTTTTTTCCATCCCTGATCAAGCCACCAGAGCTACTATGCTGGATATAAAGATAATGAACCAATTTAACCCTTTTCCTTTATCATTGCATTTCTCGAGGTTGAAAATTCTATAGTGGTAAGTTTTAAGACGTTTATTGTTCACTTGTTATTTACTCTTCTGGCCAAGACTATTTCCATTTCTCTCTGGTTCCATTGCAACATGAACAACCATTGAATGTATTGTACCCTTGCCGTGCTTAAGTTCTCAGATAGTAAATGCTCCAAAACATAATTGAATTTATTAAGTGCATGATCAATAAAGACTGAATTTATTAAAATGGTCTTTTTTTTAAATGCTATAAAACAAAATTGAACATTTAACTACAATAAGTTGAATCAAGCATGTGTTAAATAGTTTGAGACACCTAGATATTTTAAATTCATTTAGAAACAACATTTTTAGGAGTCAAATGAAGACTTGATGTGTAAGATAAGGGATAAATGATAAGAGTGGAAGCTACTTGCCTTTAATCTACGAATATCTAATTCAACCCAATTTAATAATGCTGTTGTTGGTTGGGTTGAGTAATTAGATTGAGATGGTTTTTAAGTTTATCCAATTAAAATTAGATTAACAGATCATTCGTTTTAAACTGTATGAGTGTGGTTCAATCCAAGTAGTTGTGGAAAATAAGGGATAAGTGTTAGTAGAGGTGCTGAGTGAGTTGTATACAATTTGTGAATCTATATAGTCCAAATCCAATATAAATTTTATTTTTATGTTGGATTGGGTAATAAGTTCATGTCAAAAGTATCCTATTAAACATAATGCATAAAATTTTTTATAATAAAATTACTGTTTGACTAATAATTTTTCTATAAAATTGATTGTATGTTCTATGAGATGAATATTCTGTGTGTGTATATGTTATAAATATTGTTGTTACATTATAAAAATTAAGAAGTATACAAACTATTTATTTTGAGATATCGTATTTGTTAAGGGATGATAATTTTTTTAATGACTCGTTTCGGTCTATATTTGAGCTAATTTTAAATAAAAATAAATTCAACTTAACCTAATTAAGTTAAATTAATTAAATTGAAAGTTATTTTAAATTCCATCCCATTTAATCCACTCATTGAATTCTATTATTTGAAGGAAGAAAATAGATGCAATAAGGATGTTAAATTTTATATATAAATATACACATTAAATTTTCTCTCACTGAACAAATCTAAATTGAATAGAAACAGAGTGCAAGACGTCAAATGAAGATGTGATACAAAGGAAGACCGACCAGAGAAACCCATAACAAATTTAATATTAGTTTACTCTCTAACTAACAAGTAATAAGTTTTTCACTTCAAATTACATCAACTATTATTGTAGTCTCTTCAAGCCTTAATTTAATTTTAGTAACATCTTATGTTTAAATATTGTGTATATAACTACTATTCCCTTAAAATCATATGTTTAAATATCACTGGATCCAACACCACGTAGCAGGAAAAGGCTTTGGTGATTGTTGTTGAAACATTTCTTGTTTCAAAAGGTGAAAAATAGTAGAATCATGAACAACAACGAAACAACTAGTTCACAGCAGCACCCTGGATTTATATAAAAAGATTTCAAACAAATCTACAAACATCAATATTAAAGCTTTACTGTACTGAGACAAAGGAGAAAGATTATATCTTTTGTTGACTAATTAGGAATAACAACATGCATCAAACAGTGTAGAGGCCTCCAACAATAATTGATTTTATTTTGTAAATTTGATGAGTGGAATGATTTAAAGATAAGCATTTTGTTTGCAGCATTCAACTGCATCAGTAAACATGTCCTCCACACTATACTTGAACTCAAAACCAGCATCCACCAGTTTCTGCGAGTTTAAATGTGGCAACTTCGCACCTTTTATATCCTTCACCTCTCTGAAGGAACAACACAAATCAATCATTAGTCCTACAGTTAATACAAAACCAGATACTGTATAGTTGTCACACCAACTTTTAGATTTGTGGGTGTATGTGAATTGTGTGATGTTAGAAACTGTGACTGAAACTGCAATATCTGAAAAGTTGACTATGTGCAAGGAGAACAGAACTTACTCTACTGATGGTATTTGAAATTCTGGGTATTTGGTTGAAATAATTTCAGCAATCTCTTCAATGGGTACAATGAAGGGTGAACAGTTATATCTCCCTTTGGGATTAGGATGCTCCAGCAGAAAGATATGTGCTCTAGCCAAATCATCCACATGAACCATATGGTAACGAATCACTCCAATTTCTTCCTTTTTGCCTGCATCAATTTAACGCCAACTTCAATTATACAACCTTTAATCTTGTGAAAAGGTGTCATGATTTCGATAGAACTCAGTTTGAAACATGAAAAGTAAAAAGGAAGAAGAGAGTAGAATAAGGTGTAAGAAGTGTACCAAACAACAAGATCAGTGCTCTTTCAACAGAGTCAGGAAGCTTGGGACAGATGAAACGTCCAACAACAAAGGGAGGCACAAGACTCACAACTTCCAATCCATTCTGTTCTCCAAACTCAAACACTGCCTTCTCTGTCAACACCTTTGAAACTGTATATGACCAACCAAATGGCTTCACACTCCTAAGCAAACCAACATCACTCCAAGCACTTTCATCAACCACATCTTGTGGCTCTGGGCCAGTGAAGGAAACAGTGGAAGCACTAGAAGTGTAGACAACCCTCTTCACTGTCTTTGATTTCACAGCTGCTTTCAGAATGCCTAGTGCTCCCTCAATGGCCCTTTTGGTCACAACTTCTTCTGGCTCGTTCACTGCAAAATCAATTGGTGTGGCAGTGTGAAAAATCCCAACACACCCTTCTACTGCTGGACCAAAACTCTCTGGGTCGCTCAGATCAGCATTGAAAAAATGTAGCTTTTCAGATGCATCTGGTAGATTTGTGAGAAAGCTAACATCCCTTTTGCCTCCTGTTCATGCCAAAATAGAACAACATAATTATAACCTTGTCTAATGGTTGGTACAGTCATACACATACCAAATTCTGCATCATCATGGTCATAGTACTGGTTTTTCCATCGAAAGTGTTATTTACCTGGATGAGATCTTATGGTGGTATTAACAGAATATCCATGTTCAAGGAGTCTCTTGATGATCCATGAAGCAATGAACCCTGTGCCTCCTGTGACACAAACTTTACCTTTTCCCTTTTCCATTTGAATACTCTTAATGTGTCACTCTTCAATCTCCGATACTTTTCTTCTGGTTGCTCTTTGTGTGTATAAGAATAACATATCTATATGTTTCATTTCTTTCAGTTTCTGTTTATTTTAGCTAAGAGATAAAACAGAAAAAGACTGATTATGCATTAATAAAATCCTGTCGTCTACATATATAATTAATTAATAGGGATGTACTTAAATCATAACGTTTGAGTAGTTAATAAAATATTTTAAATCATATTCAACTCATAAGAAACAAAAAGAAAAGCATATTATTTTTCGCGGGAGAGTGTATTATCCGGCTAACATGGTTCATTATATAACATTAGTGTGTTAACTTTTCTTTACATAATAAAAACTAATAGAATTATTATTATTGTTATTATTATAATTATAAATTTAAATATCAATAATTTTTATAATTTTATTGTTAAATATTTTTTATTTATTTTATATGTAATTTTTAATTAAAAAAAGTTAATAAACTTAAGAAAAAATTTACTAAATTTAAAGAAATGATTATTTAAAGAGTAAAATTGATAAAATAATTATTTTAATTTTAAAAAAAATTTAAAGAGTAAAATTGAAAATCATATGTAAACATCAATAAGAGAAATTTATCTTATATACCTATAATGTTTTAAACATAATTTAAGTCCTGTAAATTTAGTACCTTTTTATTTTGATTCTAATAATAAGTTATCTATGTTTATTTTTCAGAAATTTAAATTAATAACATTAATCCGTATAAAAAAATGATTTTATCTTTGAAAATTATTTTCTTCTTGTTGTAATATCTTCAAACTTTAAATTTATAACTTTTGTCCGTAAAATCCCATGTTAATGCAGATAACTAACACTATATCATGATTCAAGTTAAAATAATTAAAGAATCCATTTTTTGAGACTATTTTATTTATGTTTTTTTTTTCTTCAATGGGATAATTTAGTTTAAATTAATAGTCAAAAATCAAGTTATTACATTTAAATATAATTAGTGGAACTATATACGCGCATGTGTTTATTTCTATTTTATTCTAATAAAAATTTACTAAAATTATAAAATAATTATTAAAAATAGTTATAAAAATAAAAAATTTGTATACTTTTTATTGTTAAATATTTTTTATTATAAATAATTATTTAAATTTAAAAAGTAGTTATTGTAAGAACTTTTAAAAATTGTCTTTTTTTTAAAAAAATGGTAGTGTGAAGTAGTGAGACTCAAATATTTTAATGTTAACATTTTAAAGTATAGATAAAAATTTTAAAAGATAAATTTTATTATTTTAAGTCACACAATATCTTTAAAAATAGTTCCTCTAGAGCTTCTTTCTCCCTCTAGAGCTTCTACTTGTTGGGTCATCTGTTTGCATATTAGAGGGTGTCAAAGTGATAACTGCGGTTAGATCTTCTAGTCTAGTTGAACAATTCTTGAAAAAGAGTAAGTTAGTTTCTACTCTTTTTCTTTAGTTTTAATGTTTTCCAATGCATGTGAGCAGTTTTCCACTACATGTGTCACCTAGGCTTTCCTTTAGGTTCTTTGTTGATAAGTGGTTCTAAGCGCATACCCTAATCATTATTTTGTGAATTGTAGATGCAGATATAGTTCCTTGAACTAGGGAGTCATTTTAGCTCTTGTAGAGTAGTTTGGTTTTTTATAAGGTAAAGGAAGTTAAATGCTTATTGACTTTTGTTTTAGTGATTTGATAATATGAATTAGTGTGTTTTAATTTGAATAAATTGACTGATTCATTAAGATTGAATAACATGATTTCATTGAAATTGGTTTAAAATGTGTGTTGTTTGTTATTGGAATAGTCTTGTCGTGAGATTTTGTTGATTGTTACTTGTTTTGATCCTTTGAGCTAATAGATTGATGGTATATATGTATGTAAATTGCTCTTAGATATTCATGGAATAAAAAGTGAGAATTTTGGTTGGTTTCTAGTCTAAAATTGGGGTTTTGACAAGTGAAATTCTAAAATAGTTAATTTAGCAAGATACTTGATATGTAGAGTATGTGTTGATGCCAATTAAGACTTGTTTAGTCATTTAGTTCAATGAAATTTGGTTTGTCGTGTGTTTAATATGTTGTCATATATACACAAATGTGTAAAAGCTATGAACTTGGTTAAAAGGGGGGTATTTATAGGAAAAGTTCTAAAGGAATCATTATAAGAGTAAACTTGGTGTTTGGAGTCTGTCTTGAGATTATTTGAAACTTGTTTAGCATCTTCGTGCACCAAAAATATGACTTGTGAGTTATAAAATCTTATATATATATATATATATATATATATATATATATATATATATATATAATACACACACACACACACATATCTATATATATTGAGTTTGGATGTGTGGGTTGATCTGATGCATCTCATTTCTAGCCAAATAAGAAAATGGTATTCAATTTTGGATATAAACATGTTTTTGAATAATTTATAGTGTCAAGGATACCATTTTGGTCATTTGGATATGTTTTGGGGTAATCAAATTAGAAAATTGTGTTGTTGTAAAAAACTGATAGGAATTTTCAATTATTTGAGTCAGAATTGTTAAGAGATGTTAAATATTCTATCACCTAATGTTAGGAAATCAAATATTGTGTTAGTTATAATTTATATATTATTATATTTTGTGTAGATTATTGCATAAGTCATTCCTTTAATAGATGAGGAATTATAGAATCCTTGTATGTATATATATGGTACACTACTCTTTGAAGTAACACATTGAAATTATTCTTTAAACCTTTTTATATGATATCAAGAGTCAAACACCAACATCCTCTACAATTAGGAATTGATGCTTTTTTGTTTCATTGAATCTTTTAGATGGCTTCTTCTGATAAAAATCAATCAAAGAAACATGATTTTGGGACTTCCATTGCATCTAAGAGCCATATTTCTACTACTGTCGGATTTGTGATCAAGTAAGGTATATCTAACTCTGATCTTAATTTTTCTATTGTTACTAGGGATAGTGATTGGATAATTGATTCAGGGGTTAATGATCATATGACTTGTGATCCTCATAAATTTACTAATTTTTCCCTAATTGTTCTAAAAGTGTTATTATTAATGTCAATGGAGTCTCATCTCCTATTGAAGGTGTATGTACTATATCCCTTTACTTTCCTTATCGATTCCTGATGTTTTAATTGTTCCTACATTGAAGTGTAATCTTATCTCCGTCAGCAAGTTAACCAAATCACATTCTTGCGATGTCTTGTTTTACCCAACCCATTGTCTTTTCCAGAACATTTATTCCAAGGAGAAGATTGTTAGTGGTAGAGAGTGAATGCTTGTATTATCTTGAAAATGTCTCTCAACAAACCCATAAATGAACGTTGATTTGTAATGCGAATGACCATATACAAGATTAAAAAAAGGAAAATTTGGTTATAGCATAGACGGTTGGGACATCCCTCTTTTGGTTATTTAAAAATATTATTTTCATCATTATTTCATAAATGCAATATTTTTGATTTTTTTTTTGTGAAACTGGTGTTAAGTCAAAAAGTCATCGTATTGTGTTTTCTTTAAGCAATAAAAGAACTGATTTTTCTTTTTCATTAATTCATACAGATATTTGGGACCCTGCCACACAATCTACACATAATGCAAAAAAATGGTTTATCAATTTTGTTGATGATTGTACTAGGGTAACCTGGGTGTTTTTTCTTAAACATAAAAGTGACGTGTGTGATGTGGTTTGTTCCTTCTATCATATGATTATTACACAATTTAAAACATCTATTAAGGTCATTCAATTAGATAATGGAGGAGAATATTTTAAAACTGAATTAATAGAGTTCATGAACTTTAAAGGCATCTTGCATCAAACTATATGTCCTTATTCACCACAACAAAATAGAGTGGCTTAGAAGAAAAATAGACATATTAAAGGTGACAAGATCAATTTTGTTAGATGATAATGTCTCATCTCATTTATGGGCTGAGGTTGTGAGCTCTACTGTTTATTTAATTAATTGAATCCCTTTTAGTGTGCTTAACTTTCGAAGACCTTTAGATGTGTTGTATGATCATTGTATCATTCCTTCCATAGTTCATTTACCACCTCATATTTTTGGATGTGTTATATATGTTCACTTACACCTACATCAACGTATAAAAATGAAGAATGAGCTATCAAATGTGTTTTTGTTGGGTATGGATCAACTAAAAAAGGTTATCATGTTTACCATCCACCATCAAAGAAATTTTATATACGGATGTGACATTTAATGAGTATGAATTTTTTTATGTTGATTCTACACTTCAGGGAGGCAATGAAAGTGAAGTGTATAATCATGATGTTAGTATGTTTGATATCTCAGATATAAAATTATATTGTGAAGAAAAATTATCGTGTGAGGATCATTCTACAGGAAGTGAACCAATTCTAAATATGGACACTTCTTTTCAGGATACTACAATGTCTTTTGATCTTAACCAATTGGCTCAATCTTCTCCACAAGTTTTGCTTGACTATTCAGAGGTACCTTCTGATCCTATCTATAATAATACTAATGTAAATGAAATTAATCATGAAATTGTTTCTCTTGGTCCTACCCTTGATAATACTAATTTAGGTGAAACCAATCATGAAATTGATTCTTGTCTACGTGAGACCACCAACACACCAAATACTGAGTCTACTACTGTTCAATATAATCTTCCACCCTGTTCTAACCGTGGTCAACCTCCAACTAAATATGATCCAAACCTCCAAGCCAAAGCTATATATCCCATTAGTAAATATGTTTCATCTCACGAGTTATCCCAGTCATATGCATCATTTGTATCTTAATTATCTTTAATTTATATTTCTAGTAATATACATGAAGCTTTGGCAGATTCTAGATGGACCGGAGCAATGATTGATGAGAAGACAACTTTAGAAAAAAAAACAACATTTGGGATCTTTTGTCTTTACCAAGAGGGAAGAAAACTATGGATTGCAAATGAGTATTTACAATTAACCATAAAGTTGATGAAACTATTGAGAGGTATAAAACACGACTTATGGCTAAAGGTTACACTCAATCTTATGGTGTAGATTACTAAGAGACGTTCGCACCAGTAGCCAAACTCAACACTGTGAGAATACTTCTATCACTAGCAGCAAACCAAGATTGGCCTCTTCTATGATTTGATGTGAAAAATGCTTTCCTACATAGAGAAAATTTAGAAGAAATTTATATGGATTCTCCACCAAGCATGACAGATTCAATTGGAATGAAGGTTTGCAAATTAAAGAAGGTTTTATATGGATTAAAGAAATCCCCAAGAGCATAGTTTGAAAGGCTTACCAAGTCTATGAAGGCTTTTGGCTATAGAGCAAGTAACTCTAATCACACCTTATTTTTGAATATAGGAAAAGGAAAAACTACAACTTTGATTATATATGTAGATGATATGATTGTTATAGGAAATGACCAAGATGAGATTTTTAGTTTACAACAATACCTTGCATCTGAGTTTGAGATGAAACAACTTGGAAACTTCAAATACTTTTTGGTTATTGAAGTAGATAGATCAACATGGTATTTTGCTATACCAAAGAAAATATACTATTGACTTACTATCGAAAAATGGGCTCTTTGGGAGTACACCAGTTGATACACCAATTGAACAAAACCATAAACTCTTTCAATACTCAAATTCAACAAGCATAGACAGAGGGAGATACTAAAGGCCGGTAGGAAAATTAATTTATTTGTCCCATACACATCCAAATATTATCGATGCAATGAATGTTGTTAGTCAATTTATGCATGACCCACGAAAGCTTTATATGTTGAGAGGATTTTGAGATATTTGAAGTCCACTCCTGGAAAAAGAATTTTGTTCTCAAATCATGAAAACTTAAAGGTAGAAGGGTACACTGATGCATATTGGGCAGGTTCAAAATATGATAGAATATCTATCTCTAGATACTTTACTTTTGTAGGAAAGAATCTTGTAACTTGGAGGAGTAAAAAACAACTTATAGTAGCAAGATCCAGTGCTGAAGCAAAATTGAGAGGCATGACACTAGGAGTATGTGAACTTTTGTAGATTAAAAATGTGTTATAAGATTTGGGCTTTAAACCAAGTGAAACTATGAGTTTTCACTATGACAATATGTCGACTAGAGAAATTGCTCACAATCTTGTACGACATGATAGAACAAAGCATGTGGAGATTGATAAACATTTAATCAAAGAGAAGCTTGAAGTTGAAATAATTTCCTTTCCCTTTGGAAGATTAGAATTGCAGTTAGCTGATGTTCTCACCAAAGGAGTGTCAAGTTGGGAATGTGTGATATTCATGCACCAACTTGAGTGAGGATGTTAAGAGATGTCAAATATTCTATTACCTAATATTAGACAATCAAATATTGTATTAGTTATAATGTAGATATTATTATATTTTTGTGTAGATTTGTGCATATGTCATTCCTTTAATAGGTGAGGAATTATAGGATCCTTGTATGAATATTTATGGTATACTACTCTTTGAAATAACACATCAGAATTATTCTTTAAACCTTTTTAATAAGAATTGAGAAACTCTCTAGATAATCGATTATTAGATCTGATAATCGATTATTGTAGTAGGTATTATGAGATAATCGATTATCAGACATGATAATCAATTATTTCAGTAGGTATTACTGTTTTTGTTTAAAACTCTGTGGAATAATCAATTATCAAACTTGATAATCAATTATCTAATAAAAAAATAGATATTTAGGGTTTATGAACATGTTTATGTATATATGTATGATGGATGAATATGATGGTAAACATGGATGTGTGTATGGATTTAGTATGTGTTATATGTATGATGATATTCAAATGAAATATAAAATGTGGATTAATAATGATGTGAAAAGAATTCCATGGGGAAATCCTTATGGTTGTTATTTTGTGTTATGTATTGAAATAAGGGCTCCGGGATTGGGGGATTCTAACACTTTTACAAACACTCAATCTAAGTCAAGATGTGTGGTTATGTCATGGAGAGTAACATGATTAACATTGGTGTGTGGAAGTTTGATGGTTGATAGTATGATTTGGGCAAATTGTTTCACCACACACGGGACAAGACCTCATGAGTCTGACATCAATACATGTATCCGGATAATCGAAGTTTAAGGTTGATATGATTATTTTTTGTATTTCTTTATTTATATTCTGAATATGATATTGTTATTTTAAAATGTATGTATGTTCTTTTGGTATTTTAGCTTACTCTTTCTTTTGTGTATGCTTTAATCTCTTTGACGATGAACACCATAATGATATGAACATAGGAGAATGTCTCAGACAAGCATGTGCTAGCTGGTGGGGAACTGAAGTCTAGAGCAAGACTTATAGTTGTTCCAAGTTGTTTTAGTAAATAATATATTACACTTTTAGTTTAGTGTAGTATATCTCATTGTAGCTTAGGACAAAAAAAAAAAATATATATATATATATATATATATATATATATATATATATATAATTATTATGTATTATTTTAGATAATTATAATGAAAGTTTATATGTATTTTCTTGTACCAACTATTGTGTTTTATTAAAAATATGATGAATCTTATAATAATTGAATAGTGTAAAAATTGAGATGGTATAGTTATTCGAAAGATAAATGTTAAAATAATTATTTTAATTTATAATAATTAAATTTAAATAAAAACCATTTAAAGGACAGAATTAAAAATAATTATTTTAATTTAAAATAATAGTTACTTAAAAATAAAATTAAAAAATATAATGTGTGAAAAAAAAACGATTCTTGTATAAATGTTATAAATTTAGAGTCAATGAATTACTCGCAAATGTATTTAAATGGATCTCTTTAAAGTTATTTACAATTTTATTATAATTTGTTTAAAATTTATTAACACTTATCAATATATTATAATAAATGTATACTATTTTCTTGACTACGAAGTTATGTAATTTATTTATAAATATAAGATAATATTAAAATTATAAATATATCATAAAAAGTAATCAAAAAAGTTAATATATATATTATAATATTTCATCATGAAATGTTTAATAGTTTTTATTTAATAATTTTATAATTACAAACAACTTCAACAATGCTTTAAAATATTAAATTCAAAATTTATATTAGATAAAAATAAAGTAAATAAAATTAGATTATATTTAGTTTATATATATATATATATATATATATATATATATATATATATATATATATATATATATATATATATATATATATATATATATATAAAGAATTAATTTTTATACATGAAGTTTTATTACATCATATTTTATTTTCAATTTTATGGTTTTTACTTTTGTAGAAGGAGTCGAGAGAGAATGAATGATAGATTTGAGTGGAAATAGAGATAAAATTTGTGTTTTTTTTAAGATTTGGACTTGAAAATGAATAGATTTAAAGATAAAAGTTGGTAAGAGTTTTAGTAAATTAAAATATAAGATTATAATTTTTTATAAAAAATGTTTTTTATTAATATTATTATTTATTGTTATAGTTATTATATATGTAATATATATTATAATTATCATATATAATATATTATTATAATAAATATTATTATTATTATATAATATAATTATTATTTATTTTTTCAGACTTGTTTTAGTGAAATTTAATATTCATACTATTAGTTTTAAAGGTTAGGGAATATGGCAAATGTACGAAGATCCTCAACAAGCTATATAATCAAGAATCCACACACATATGGATGTTCAAGGAACTGATTCCACAAGTCCCAAAACCAATTCCCTTACCTTTAATCCTTCACAGAATCAGTTCTACTATGTTTAGAACCGATTCCTAACACTTCAATGTAACACAACTGTTCATTAGATGTGTTTCATGACCCCATCACACCCACCCACACTGGTACTAGGTTACATTCATCACATCACACCGCACAATCTTCCATGCAACTTACCTTATGAAGTCGGATACCACAGTATCTCCACCAACACGCACATAAAGTTATTAAACAAAGGTTTTCATCTCTCAAAACTAATAAATTAAATCACTCACCTTTATATAGTAAAGACATTATTGTAAGACAACCATTATCACCTTCAAATATTTTCCACTCATGGAAAAACAATGTGATCTCGCTAATCCGCGTTCTCCATCACTCATGAATCACTAAAGGAAACATCATTAATCATGCCAAATTCACCCCCACAAAATCTACTTGAATAGTAAATCAATGCAAACAAATATTCTAAAGAATAAATTTTAAAGAAAATTAGCTTTTTTTTCCTTTTAATAACCACATACTCTTAGTTTCAGTATATGTTTATTAACACTTTCCTATATTGCAACCTCTCATAATTGACCTTAACTTTGAAACACTTTTTTATTAACACTTTCGTATACTGTAATGTAAACTGTTTTAAACAACATAGTAAATTTTGAAACAATAAAAGAATTTATTTTGCAATGCATAATTTTCTATTCTTTTTTTGTAATTATTTTTTAAAATTTAAATGATTATTCATAATAAAAAATATTATTTAAAAATTAATAAGTATATTATTTATAATAGAAATATAAAATAATTATTTTTATAATTATTTTTTATGAAAATCAATTTAATAATATTTTTCCTTAATAATTATTATAATAATAAATGTTTTGTATAATAGAAATGTGTTTTCAGTAATAATATTTCAATGAATAATCAATTAACAATTATTGACATGACCAACCATTACTAGTATTGGTTAAATATGTTTTTAGTCCCTAAACTATTGGTCGTTTCTGGTTTTCATCCCTCTTTCAAAGTAAGGTACAATTTGGTCCTCATCCTTTTTGAAACGTTCGTTTTAGTCCTCGGAATTTTGGTTATAGTCCTCATTTGTTGCTAAATGAGGATCAAATTTTTAAACAGTGTTTAGTTTTCGAGGACTAAAACGAACGTTTCGAAAAGAATGAGGACCAAATTGTACCTTACTTAGGGACGAAAACCAGAAACGGCTAATAGTTTAGGGACTAAAAACATATTTAACCCTATTATTTCACATAACATATTAATGAATATTGCAAGATAATATTGGAATTAAAAAATAAATTTTAAACTTTCTAAAATTGAAAATAGTTTTTTATTAAAATAATATCAAAACTAATAATTTTAAATAGTAAAATATATTTTAATATTTTTGTAAAATAATATTTTAATTTAAATCAAAAGACACAAAATTATGACTGAGTCAAATACTAAAAAATACATTATATCAGATGACTGCATGACGCGGGCGCTAAGTCCATTTTGTACAATTCCAGAATATTAGTAAGTTGAATCGACATTGTTGACCTAGATATTCAAACAATTCAATTTTTTCTTTATTTGGAGACTGACAAGTATTTTTACTTCAAAAATTAATAATAAAAGTGACAAACCAATTCTTGCTTATATAGAATATTTTAAGAAACTAATTGGTGTTAATAGAAGCTTTGAAATATTTTATAATATAATAAGTTGCTTACGTAAGAAAATTTAAAAGAAATTAAAAATTATCAAATTTTGATAGTGATTTAATCGTCTAAAATGATAGAATTTGAATTTTATTTGAAATATAAAAATATAAAAAATTATTTTTATTTCTTTCTTTCAATTATACATTTTCTTTCTATACTTCCAACTGTTTAATTTCGAGAGGTCAACTAATCAAAAGTTATAACTATTAATTTAATATATTTTTTTGGAGGGTTTTGTTTAGGAAAAAGTCAATTGGGATTGTTATTTTAGATAATATTTTAACTTTTCTTTTTATGATTTCTCTCAATTAAAATTAGTTGTTTTCTTTATCAGTGAAATGTTTTTAGTTAATGTCAAATACAATTTTTTTAGTAGATATTAATTTGGATTATTTGCTTGGAGTCTAAATATCTCAAAACTTAACTAAGTGACATCCTTTCAAAATGTGAATCTTACAAAATTACTTTTTCTCTTTAATCAAATTATTATCATATTTCCTTTTTTCAAAAATAAAAAAATAAGAGGACAATTTGCATAAACAATGTAAAAATGTTAATTTACCCAACGTATTTTGATATAACTTTTGCCAATTCTTAATGATATTATACTCTTTCAATAGCAGGAGAGAAATGTCCTATTAAACTAAATTTATAAAAATAGAAAATGGTATTTTTAAAAAGATAAAATTCATAAACTATAAAAATAAACGTTTTATAACCTTTTTTTATTTTTTTATCTATTAAAATTACTTGAAAATTAAACTGTAAAATAATTCTAGAGGACTTGATTGATTCTCTCATAATCTTCTATTTATAAAAATAAATTGATAAATAGTACATGATAATTAGAATAACCTTAGACATAATATAATTATGATAAACAGAATAACTTAAACACAATATAATCATGATAAATAGGATAATCTAGACATAATATAATCATGATAAATAAAGATAACCCTGAACATAATATAATAATGATAAATAGGTAAATATTCTAACAAAAAATTTATAACTCAAAAACTTCAAATCTCAAAAAGTGTTAGTTTATATATGTTGACAAATTAAAGCTAGTATTAAGTAAGTTTAAAAAATATTTATGAACATTTTCTTAAAATCTTATTAAAAGAAGTTAATATATTTATTTTCTTAATTTAGAATATTTGAATTTTACATGCTATATCATATATTGTTGTAATGTTATCAAACAACATTTTGTTTAAGAAATATTAAGTTGACTAATCAATTTAATAAATATTTAATAGAAGCGAAAGTCAATAAGTTAGAAATATGATCATCTGTTAAAGTTTGTTTGAATAATTTGCGAGATTTTATTCTAATTTTGTTTATTGTCATTGAAAAAAACTTATGAATTAGCTTATAAGTCAAATTCGAATTTTCAACAGCACTAATTTAAATAAATAAATAAAATTCAATCAACCAAAAATTTCACAAACTAAATTTTAAACGTGTTAGACTTCAAACTTAGACTAGTTTATACCTTTCTTTCAACACATCAATTATTTTAATCTCATCTTTTACTACTTAGGGTGGAAGTGGAGGACTTTACCAATCCTTCTAACCCAATATAACCTAACTTGGGTTTTGATAGGTTCAAATTTTTTTAAAATTAGGTATGAAATTTATTTTCTTTTTTCTAAAACTTTTGTAAATACATCATGTTGGTACCTAAAAATTTATAATTACAAATTTATTTTTTTAATTTTAAAAATTATTGATATATAGTTCAGTTTCTAATAAAAAAAATATATTAACATATTCATTGAAATAGTATGTATTAAAGTTAATTGTTAAATTTACCATTAATATTTTACATAAAAAATATTAATGGGCATAATTAAATCACATAATAACATTGAACTAAAAAATAATAATTTTCAAAATTTGGAGTACTTCTAATTAAAATGATATATTTTGTAAAAAAAATGTAAAAATGATATGTATCAAATTGTTCCAATGTAATTCGTTATATAATATTCATTTAAAAGGTATATGTATACAACATATGGATTATCTAGTTTGGGATTGTTGTAAATAAACCAAAACTATGTTGTTTTAGATATATATTTTTCTGTACTTTGCCTATATAAGGCAGTATTTCCTTAATGAGAATTAACTCATTCTCTCATATTCTTGTGCTCTCCCTCTTTCATTCTCTGAGTGCTTTTACACCTTTCTCTGCATTCTGTAAATACATCCTCTGAACTATCAGTGGTATCAAGAGCAACAGGTTCCGATCACCTGGTGTTGTTTCGTTAACTAAAGCAAGGTTCTGAAAGACAATGGCAGGAATGGTACAAGGCACCTTACCGGTGTTTGATGGTAAGCTTTACGATGATTGGTGTGTAAAGATGGATGCCATCTTGGGTTATCAAGAGGTAGATGAAGTTGTCAAGAAAGGTCTTAAAGAACCTACAAAAGGAGATTCAGAGGAAGTGAAGAAGATCTATAAAGAAAACAAGAAACTTGATTGCAAAGCCCGCATGCTGATACATCAATGCGTCTCTCCGGCAATTTTCCAAAAGATTTCGAAGGCAGCCACAGCTAAGGAAGGGTGGGACATACTGAAAGAAGGATATGGAAATTCCGGGAAAATAAAGAAAGTCAGGTTACAGTCACTAAAAAGGCAATATGAGCTTCTTAGTATGGAAGAGCAAGAAACGATTGAGGATTATATCGGGAGAATTCAGATTGTGGTAAATGCAATGCGGGGTTGTGACAAGATTGTGAAGGATAAGAAGATCGTGCATAAAATTTTGAGAACGTTTACGTCTCAGTATGATCACATTGTTGTGGCCATTGAAGAGAGTAAAGACCTGGAGACATTGAAAATTGAAGAACTTCAAAACTCATTTACGGCTTATGAACAACGGTTGATTGAAAGAAAAATAGTAGAAAAGAGCACTGTACAGAACACGAATCAAGCTTTACAGGCTAGAAGTGGACAGAACTTCAAGAACCGTGGAAGAGGCAGGGGAAGATCTCGCGGTGGCCGAAGTGGAGGTAGAGTGAATACCTTCTCTGAACAGTCCAAGGATGAAAATTCTAACGATCAAAAAGAAGGAGACGGTAGAGGACGAGGAAGAAAATTCAGAGGACGAGGAAGAAAGAGTTACGATAAGCGAAATGTACAGTGCTTCACATGCAACAAATTCGGGCATTACTCCTCGGAGTGCTGGCATAACGAATCAGCCTCCAAGAAACACAAGAGTGATGAAGCTGCGAATTTGGCACAAGATACTGGTGATTCGGAGTCAGAACATGTTGTATTGATGTGTGCCTCAGATCAAATTAAAGAAAGGAAAGTGCACAACAGAGAAGTGCAAAACAGGTGTCATTGCGAGATAAAATACGTGTTGCAATCTGTAATAATGCAACATGCAAAAGAATGCTTGAATTACTCCGAACACATGTTGCAACCATCAGAGAAGGAGAGTCGTGCAACAAAGAGTATAGATGATGAACGTGTAATGATGTCCAGCACTCACAGTCACACCGAGTTCGATATGTGTTGGTATTTAGACACTGGGTGCTCCAACCACATGACCGGAAGAAAGGAGTGGATGGTAAATCTTGATCTGAAGAAGAAAAGTAATGTGAGATTCGCTGACGACAGCACCGTGATGGCTGAAGGAGTCGGTAGAGTTCTGATCAGTTGCAAGAATGGCGAAATGGCATACATGGACGACGTTCTGTACGTCCCGACGATGAAAAGCAATATGTTGAGTCTCGGTCAACTCCTGGAGAAAGGATACACCATGCAGATGCACCAGAATGTGATAGATGTGTTTGATAAGAAGAAGCGTCTGGTCATTAGAGCTCCTAAAGCAAAGAACAAGACTTTCAGAATAAACCTAAATGCAGCTGCGATTCAATGCTTGTCATCACTGAACGTTGAAGAGGAAAATTGGCTTTGGCATTACAGGTTTGGACACTTAAACATCAAAAGTCTAGGCAGGTTGGGCGATAAAAATTTGGTGAAAGGTATTCCTACAATCACTGCAACACACAAGATTTGTGAAGGCTGTGTTGTTGGGAAGCAAACCCAAAAGGAGTTTCAGAAATCAATGATTAAGAGAGCCAAGCAACCTCTGGAAGTCATCTACTCTGATGTCTGTGGACCTCTTGATGTGCAAACAGTGGGAGGTAATAAATATTTCCTACTCTTTGTTGATGAATATACTAGGAAAATGTGGCTTTATTTGCTTAAAGAAAAGAAGGAAGTATACTCACACTTTCTTCATTTCTGTGCCATGGTTGAGAGGGAAAAAGCATTGCAGATCAAAATTTTTAGGACAGACGGTGGTGGTGAATTCAATTCTGGTGAGCTAAACAAATTTTGTCTAGAAAAGGAAATCGTTCATGAGGTCATAGCCCCTTACACACCCCAACACAATGGTATTGCTGAGAGAAGAAACAGGACTCTACTGGACATGACAAGGTGCATGATTAAAGGGAAGAGCTTGCCTAGAAATCTATGGGGAGAAGCGGTGTCCATTGCAGTCTACTTACTAAATAGAAGCCCGACTAAAGCCTTGTCCGATTGCACTCCAGAAGAGGCTTGGACAGGAAAGAAACCACATGTACACTCATTTTTGTAGGCTATCACACTACAGGTGCGTACAGGTTGTATAATCCAGAAAAGAGGCAAATTGTTATAAGTAGAGATGTAATTGTAGATGAAGCTGCAACTTTCAAATGGATTGAAGAAGAGACTGGTTTTAAACCAAATTCTGGTGCTGTTGTTACTAACTGGCCAGAAGAGAAGAGATCTGATGAGATTGAACAGGCAGTCAACAATAGAGAAGTTAATCTCAGACGATAAAAAAGAACCCGATTCCCTTCTTCAAGGCTTGCAGATCATGAGACTTTCACAGACAATGAAGTTGCAGATTCAGGTGATATTGTTCATTATGCGTTGCTTGCTGATGCTGAGACACTTACGTGGGAACAAGCTATCACGATGCAAAAGTGGAAGGAGGCCATGCTGGATGAGTTGAGATCTATAGAGAAGAATAAAACCTGGGAGCTGATGGAACTACCACAGGACAAGAGAGCTATTGAAGTCAAGTGGGTGTTTAAAACAAAGTATAAACCAGACGGAAGCATAGCCAAGTTGAAAGCAAGGCTGGTGGCAAAGGGGTTCTTGCAGAAACCTGGAATCGATTTCACTGAAGTTTATGCACCAGTTGCACGCTTGGAAACGGTAAGATTGATTGTGGCTATAGCAAATTTGAGAGATTGGAAGATCCATCAAATGGATGTAAAATCTGCCTTCTTGAACGGTCCACTTGATGAGGAAGTCTATATAAAGCAACCACCTGGCTTCGTGAGAAAAAATGAAGAGCAGAAGGTATATCGTTTACATAAAGCGCTGTATGGTCTCAGACAAGCACCTCGGGCCTGGAATAATCATATAAATGCACTACTGATAAGGATGGGATTTCAGAAGTGCCCTGTGGAATTTGAAATGTATGTCAAATCAGTTGGACAACAAGACACATTGTTGATATGCTTGTACGTAGATGATATCCTTATAACAGGAGGCTCCGAAGAAGAAATTGCAAAATTTAAAGGTAGTATGAAAGAAGAATATGATATGACTGATCTTGGACACTTGACTTACTTTCTCGGACTGGAGTTTGTGCACAGTAAAGATGGAGTTCTAATTCATCAAAGAAGATACATCAATGATATTTTGAAGAGGTTTAACATGTTGAGCTGCAACAGCACTGAAGTACCAATTATGGCTAATCTAAAGTTGTCAAGTTTGGAAGAAGAAAGTAAGGTTGACGCAACCCTTTACAAACAGATAGTTGGGTCACTAAGATTTGTGTGTAATAGCAGACTAGACATAAGCTTTGCAGTTGGCTTGGTAAGCATATTTATGAGTGATCCAAGACATACTCATCTCACCACTGCTAAACACATTCTCAGGTATTTGAAAGCCACAGCAGATTTCGGTTTGTTCTTTCAAAAGGAATTCAGCAGTAGAGACAGAGTATTGGAGGTATGGAGCGACTCGGACTGGTGTGGTGATCAGGTGGAAAGGAAAAGCACACATGGTTACCTATTCAAGTATGGGGGAGCAACAATTTCATGGTGTTCTAGAAAACAAAAGGTAGTAGCACTCTCTTCCTGCGAAGCAGAGTACATAGCAGCATCTGAAGCAGTGTGTCAAAGTGTTTGGCTTGAAGCCATTCTAGAAGAGTTGAAGGTCGAATACAGGAAACCAATGCAGCTCTTGGTAGATAAAAAGTCAGCTATTAGTCTTTCAAGAAACCCAGTATCACATGGCAGAAGCAAACATAAAGAAACGAAATTTCATTACCTAAGAGAACGTGTCAACCAAGGGAAGTTGGAGTTGGTGTTCTGTCCTACTGAAGAGCAAGCTGCGGACATCTTTACCAAAGCTTTGAGATGAGGAAGATTTGAAAAACTGAGAAATTTGATTGGCATTAGAAGCTTAAATAGTTTGGTTTAAGGGGAAGTGTTGTAAATAAACGAAAACTATGTCGTTTTAGATATATACTTTTCTGTACTTTGCCTATATAAGGCAGTATTTCCTTAATGAGAATTAACTCATTCTCTCATATTCTTGTGCTCTCCCTCTTTCATTCTCTGAGTGCTTTTACACCTTTCTCTGCATTCTGTAAAGACATCCTCTGAACTATCAGGGATGATCTCGACCTAAGTATACTCAAATTGGAGAATAAGATTTCGATTAGGTCGTTATAAAGATGATTATGGTTAAATTAAGATAAATGACTAAAATGTATTAGTAGAGTATTATGTAAGTTAATCAAGGTGATTTATTACTATAGGATGCACTCATTTAAATATTAAATCACTTTTTACAAGCATATTTCATCTTAGTTTTGAAAGACACAAATATAGAATATTTAGATTGAAAGTATGAAATTAAAGATGCAATGCATCACGTTTGAAGAACTATTTACAAAGATTCTTGTATGAGATATTTGATCTTATAAAAATAATCTATATATTTTTCAATATATATATATATATATATATATATATATATATATATATATATATATATATATATATATATATATGCTTGTATTATTTTTATACCATAATATTATAATTATAATGACATTATTCATTTTGAAATATATTAAAATATCTATATTATTATACAAAGATGATCTTCACATTTTTTTCATTTTATTCAAGCAACCACTTTTTTATTTTAAATTTAACCGTTTTTTAATTTAATCGTATTTTAAATTAAATAAATAAAAACTATTTACAATGAAATTATAAAAGTTATTTATATTTATTTTTATAATTATATTTTTATTATTTTTTATTATCATAAGAAAAAAAAATGTAAAGACACATTCTACGTACATATATTTTTATTAGTAGATGAGATCTATTAATATTAGTGAAGATATCATTAGGTTTAGAGGCAATCAATTCATCAATAATTGAATCAACAACCATGAGTTCATACACAAATATCATACTTGGGTCCAATTTTTCCCACCAAATCCATCTAGGGCATGTTTTATTTTTCTTCTCAATTCCATCTAAATCAAACCATGACAATTCTAACTTATCTTTTTCTTTCTATTCATTCTCCCATCTCAACTTCTCACCCAATAATATAAACATTTCAAAACACAAAATACATTCATAATTGACTCTTCTTGGACGAACGTGATACAACTCCATTCCTACATGTAATCTTCCAATTTTTAAGGTTAAATGATTCATAATTGATGTTTTGAGTTGCTGTCGTACAAAGGAACCAAAATAATTTATTGTCTAAAAATGACAAAAGATTATTTTTTAGTTGTAATAATCAATTCTATTAACTAGTTGTCTTTGTCTCTGAAATGGACATATATAACAAACTATTTTTTTTAGTTATGATAATCAACTTTGTGTGAAAAAAATTAGATGAATTGGATTAAAACCTAAAATAAAGATCTAAACTTTCAATCTGAACTACATCAATAATATTAACCAATCTAATAATTTTTTCTTCTTTTTAAATTAATTTGGACCCACATGGGGTTGCAAGTTGATCAGGTCATTTTTTCACCAACATTTGTTAGGGTTTGACAGAAAGCAGCCTTTTGATTTTTTTTTTCTCTTATAATAAGCTTAAACGCTTCCCCAAGTCAATGGATTGTGATATTTTTCTATAAAATATAGATATTTTAATCTAGTTTGAATATTTGCATTAGACTCGGTAGCTGAGCATGTGCAGTTGGGTGTACCTGAACATATTTAACCTTTTAATTTATAAGAGAAAATTAGTTTTCAAGCTAGTACACTCTCTAGAATAAGAAAAATAAATTGAAAGAGAAATATATATATAATAAATTTTGTATTCTCTATATTTTTACTATATCAGTTGAGATATTATTTTCTGTTGTTTATATGATAAGATTAAATATTAAAACAGATTATGAATTTATATTCATAGAGTCTTTTGTTTCTTTATTAATAGATAGAATATAACTTACCACCAAAGCTACGATTCGGGATGATAAGGTTTCTGTGTATTTACAATAAAATTCGTGACAGAACATTTGTGATATTTATTAATATTAAGTAATAGATATTTTAATATTTGTTTATAAACATAAATAAGGATTATGCTGTTCGTATATACGGATTTACAATAATATTTGTTTATAAAATATAATATAAATTAAATTTTATTAGGTTAAATTTAATTAGAATTAGAATTAATTTATATTTTATGATATTAAAATTAATTTTTAATTTATATTTAATTTAATTTATATAATATTTTATATGTTTTAAATTTTGTAATTTGTTTTTTGAATATTTGTAGATATTTAAAGATACCTGTAATTTTTAAATATCTATGACTATTTTCTTAACAAATATTTTTGCAGATAATATGATAAATAACTATTGAATTTTTTTTATTATTGCAGATGAAATAGAAAAGAAACATTATTCGTACACCGATGCATTATCTCCGAGTGAGTTTGGTAGGTGAAAGTACTACTGTTCAGACCTTGGAAAACAAAGACTTATCTCCTAGATTCTTTTTCTTTAGTTACTCTCTTTCTCAACTCTAAATGTGCCTGTTGTGTCTCTTTGAATGAAGAAAACTTGGTTAACTTGAGTGAAGTTCATTCAACTGTGTTATGTTTGACCCAAAGAATAGTCAATAACAACTGTGAAACATCACCTTAAAGTTGATAGCAATAGCTACCAACCTAAATGCTATGCTTCTATATATACACATTCAAAGAAAGCAGAAGAAATTTATAGCGTGGAGGAGTGCACAACACAAAGAAAAGTAAACACTGCCACAGGAAGAGTATTACAATGGCAGAGACAAAAGGCACAGTTTGTGTTACGGGAGGAACAGGCTTCATTGGTTCATGGATCATCAAGTCACTCCTTGAACATGGATATTCCGTTAATACAACTATTAGATCTGACCCAGGTAAGTAACTAAAGCTTTATTGGTATCAGAACTGAAGTTACACTTCTATAATGTATTGATCATTCACGTAAACTTTTGTCATGTAAGTTAAAGCAAACACCCACTACAGTAGTTAACGTTGGACAAGGTTATAACTATGTTGTTCTGTTTTGGCATGAACAGGACGCAAGAGGGATGTTAGCTTTCTCACAAATCTACCTGGTGCATCAGAAAAGCTACGTTTTTTCAACGCTGATCTAAGTGACCCAGAGAGTTTTGGTCCAGCAGTAGAAGGGTGTGTTGGGATTTTTCACACTGCCACACCAATCGATTTTGCAGTGAACGAGCCAGAAGAAGTTGTGACCAAAAGGGCCATTGAGGGAGCACTGGGCATTCTGAAAGCAGCTGTGAAATCAAAGACAGTGAAGAGGGTTGTCTACACTTCTAGTGCTTCCACTGTTTCCTTCACTGGCCCAGAGCCACAAGATGTGGTTGATGAAAGTGCTTGGAGTGATGTTGATTTGCTGAGGAAGTTGAAGCCTTTCAGTTGGTCATATACAGTTTCAAAGGTGTTGACAGAGAAGGCAGTGTTTGAGTTTGGAGAACAGAATGGATTGGAAGTTGTGAGTCTTGTGCCTCCCTTTGTTGTTGGACGTTTCATCTGTCCCAAGCTTCCTGACTCTGTTGAAAGAGCACTGCTTTTGTTGTTTGGTACACTTCTTACACCTTATTCCACTCTCTCATTCCTTTTTACTTTTCATGTTTCAAACTGAGTTCTATCGAAATCATGGCACCTTTTCACAAGATTAAAGGTTGTATAATTGAAGTTGGCGTTAAATTGATGCAGGCAAAAAGGAAGAAATTGGAGTGATTCGTTACCATATGGTTCATGTGGATGATTTGGCTAGAGCACATATCTTTCTGCTGGAGCATCCTAATCCCAAAGGGAGATATAACTGTTCACCCTTCATTGTACCCATTGAAGAGATTGCTGAAATTATTTCAACCAAATACCCAGAATTTCAAATACCATCTGTAGAGTAAGTTCTGTTCTCCTTGCACATAGTCAAGTTTTCAGATTGCAGTTTCAGTCACAGTTTCTATCATTACACAATTCACAAATCTAAAAGTTGGTGTGACAATTATACAGTATCTGGTTTTGTATTAACTTTAGGAGTAATGATTGATTTGTGTTGTTCCTTCAGAGAGGCGAAGGAAATAAAAGGTGCGAAGTTGCCACATTTAGACTCGCAGAAACTGGTGGATGCTGGCTTTGAGTTCAAATATAGTGTGGAGGACATTTTTACTGATGCGATCGAATGCTGCAAGCAAAATGGTTATCTTTAATCATTTCACTCATCAGATTCACAAAATAAAATCAATGATTGTTGGAGGCATCTACACTGTTTGATGCATCTTGTTATTTTCCTAATTAGTCAATAAAGGATGTAATTTTTGTCCTTTGTCTCAGTACAGTGTAAACCTTCAATATTCATGTTTTCATGTCAGTTTTAAATCTTGTTGCATTATCTGATGCAGTGTGAAAATTCATCTGTCGTCAAAGATAACAGACTCACAGTACAATAATCACAATTTAATTTTTTATTTGGTGGAATCATGATTTTGAGTTAGAATTTTTCACCGTGTGATTCCGTAAACAACTAAAAAAACTGTAGTCAACGGCGATCTTACGTAATTGGAACGAGTTATACCTTAAAAAAGAAACGAAGGAAAGTGAAACAAATATAAGAGAAAAAGAATAATAATAGAAAAATATATTGATTTGGAAATGTTAACCATTTTTTATAAATAAATTCTATGTCACTATTTTATTAATTTGTTTAAATTTATTTAAAAAACTTATTTAAAATGAATTAATCTCGTCGATGTTGTAAATAAATTATAAAAAAAATTATTAAAAAAATATTTTTCAAAACATATTAGTGATTTGATAGAGTAAAAATATATCAAAATAAAAAATGTTGGAAATTATTTTAAGATAGTAGGAGGAATGTGTGGAGAAATTGCTTTCAGTGACAGTTTCTATACATAAACTATTTTTAGAAAATTATGAGAGATTTTTAATGAATACATTTTTGTATACAATAATTTTAATTTGTAAAATTCATTTATTTCCTCGTAAAAAACTTTTCCAACCGACATAAAAAGTTTGGCATAAGAGGAACACAAATATGATTTCGTCGCCCAAATGTTACACGCTCTTATGATAAAGGAAAATGCTATTTGAACAACTATTTTTGACAACATTTAGACACGCGCACACGTGTCAAAATCTGAGTGGTCCATTTTCATTTAATTTTTCCAACTGGACCACTCAGATTTTGACACGTGTGCGCGTGTCTAAATGTTGTAAAAAATGGTTGTTCAAGTAGCATTTTCCTTTATCTTATATGAGTACACAAATGTCTTCGGGTTATCCATTAAACTTTCCCTAAGTTTAATAATAAGTACGAGATGTCTTTCCAAGCTAAATACATGAAAGCTCTTCAGATTCAAATAAAGTTTATTTTACAAGGTTACACATTAAAATAAAGTGGATATGAAATACAGTTACTCCTTCTATAAAATCTCACTTCATGACATATGTGAAAAATATTTAACGAACACACTCGTTCTCAAGTTGTCTGAAACACATTTGATTTTTTAAGCATTCGAAGGTTTAAAGAAATAAAAACAGTTAAGCATGTAAACGAATTTTGTATGATGACGAGCTTTTTTTATTTATAGGTGTTACAAATACATATTGTGACCTAGTGCTTGTGCGACCTAGAGTTCTTGTGCGATATCCTTTATGTCGAAGGTCTTTAAAATATTGTTTGGCTTTTGGTTAACACTTCGTTGTTATACTCCTTTTGTTGAGAAAAAAGAACATACTTTTTGTAAGTAGTTATGCAAATTGTATTGATTATCTTGAAATAAGAATATAATATTCAGGAATAAGTTTACTAGTAAAAAATTACATTTTATATCGATTCAATAACTGATGTAGATTTCAACAAATGTAGAATGTGCAAAACATATTACATTGATTAATAATCGATGTCAAATATATCTTTATTACATCAGTTAAAAAGACAAAAATTGCTGCAAAATATCACAAAAATTGGCCCCAGTCCATGATGTAGTCAGTGGACATATAACATCAATTCCTAGTAGCAACTTATGTAGTATAATAATGTTGAGGCGAATCGACAACGAGAGTGATGCGGTAAACTAAGAAGGCAGTCACGTGAAGCTAAACAGAGGTGCGAAGACTGCTTCAAATGAACAACTTGGTGGTGGAATGGACAGTTAGTGCAACGATGATAAACATCAAGGCGAGGAGGTGCAGCCCGACGGAGGAGAAGAGAGAAAAAAGGAAGAGCGAACGAAGAAGAGAAAAAAAGAGGAAGTAAAAATGGAGAAGAGAGGAAGAGAGAAAACACAAACAAAAAATGAAAAATAGGAGACGAATAGTCCAAGATACTATCGTTCTTCCAAACAACCGATGTAGTATCACCTTTTTTTTTAAATTTCATTCCACATCGGTGTCAACACCCATCGATGTAGTTTCTCCAATTTTTTTTTAAAAGGATTATTTTCTATATCACATTGGTTGAATAACTGATGAAGCATGTTGAATTAGGCAGATATTACATTGGGTGGGGTGATGAAACAACCGATGTTATATGCATTTAAAAAATTGTAAAAATGCCAACACGTTTATTTTATATCGATTTTGTCTTAACCGATGTAAATTGGCATTACTGCAAAATAAAATTCTTATAACAACTTTTTATATTGATTGAAATCTTCCATGTATAGAAAGTAACACAATGGTAATATTGTAAATAACAGATCTTTTTATGGCAGTTACACTTATAACAATGATAGAAAGCGACGTGGTGAAAAAACCATAATAAATGATAAAGATCTATGGAAAATGTTATTTGGACAACGAAATTTTGACACACATTTAACAACGCCACGTGTCAGTTCTGCATTGGATAAATAATTTGAAAATAAAACAGAGAAAGGGTTACGGGGCGAGGGGTATTTTGGGATTTCCAGGGTAAAATTTAAAGAATTGGGTTTGGGCGGTTTAGGGTGGGAAAGAAGTTCGTTCAACCCTTCCATCTTGTGTCTCGCTCTCTCGCTCTATCGTTCGTCTTCGAAGCTTCCATCTTCGCTGTCGTTGTCTCGCTCTCTCGCTCTATCATTTTTACTTTGTGTTAATCTCACTTATAATGACAAAAATAGTGATTGAAAAATGAACGCAGCATTATAATAAGAATTTGAAAAGTACGAGACCATTTTCAGTAAAATTAATGGTAATTAATGGGAAAGAGTTGATCAAATTCTGAGTGGGGAGATGGGTGTTGGTCATTGATGTAAACGCAAGAAGTGTGGAGTGACCCGTGATGAGTAGGGGGACGAAGTAGTGCAAGGGATGAGTCAGAGTGTTGAAAAAATGGTCTGGCAATCTTTTACAGAATCCTGGTAAACGATTACCCGAGAGAAAATTGGATTTTGTACATAAAGTCCAACACAGGTAGTCAGCCAGGTGAACAGGGGTCACCATTGAAAAAAAGCTGAGTTTTAGGCAGTTGTGCACCTGTTTTAGGCAGTTGTGCACCTGTCTGAGGCTGGTCCAGGTGTTTCAGTGATGGGAGAGGGTGGTTGGCGATGTGATGTGAGTCCAAGGAGTGTGGGGTGACCCCTCATTAGTTGGAGGAGCAAGCTCTGCAAGGGATGACTCAGAGTGTTCAAAAAAGGGTTTGGTAATCGTTTACAGCATCCGTGTAAACGATTACCCGAGACAAAACTGCATTTTGTACAGAAAGTCCAACACAGGTAGTCAGTCAGGTGAACAGGGGTCACCATTAGAAAAAAAGCTGAGTTTTAGGCACTTCTGCACCTGTCTGAGGCTGGTCCAGGTGTTTCAGTGGTGGGAGAGGGTGGTTGGTGATGTGATGTGAGTCCAAGGAGTGTGGGGTGACCCATCATCAGTTGGAGGAGCAAGCTCTGCAAGGGATGAGTGAGGGTGTTCAAAAAAGGGTCTGGTAATCGTTTACAGAATTCTTGTAAACGATTACCCGAGAGAAAACTGGATTTTGTACAGAAAATCCAACACAGGTAGTCAGTCAGGTGAACAGGGGTCACCATTGAAAAAAAAAGGTGACTTTTATGCAAATCTGCACCTGTATGAGGCTGGTACAGGTGTTTCAGTGGTGGGAGAGGGTGGTTGGTGATGTGATGTGAGTCCAAGGACTGTGGGGTGACCCCTCATCAGTTGGAGGAGCAAGCCTTGCAAGGGATTTGTTGACCAAAAAACCATATATACAAGTGAATTTAAGGGTCATTACTGGTTGGGAGGTTATGTTTGATGACCCCAAGAAGTGGGGAAGAAGTCATTCTTACTAAGGGGACCAAGTTGGACAAGTGCAGAGCTAATCTGCAGAAAAAACATTGTCGTAATCGTTTACAGTGGCCTCGTAAACGATTACACGAGAGAAATCACTGTTTTGTATAGAAAGTTGAACTAAAGTAGTCAGTTGTAGTGTCGTGGGTGATCATTGGCAAAAACTGTTAATTTAAAGCACAAGTCCACTTGTATTTACTTGGTGTTGGTGTTTGACTGGTGGTAGAAGGTGGTAGGTGATGGGAGGTGACCCCAAGAAGTGAGGAAGAAGCCATTCTTACTGAAGGGACCAAGTTGGACAAGTGCAGACCCAATCTGCAAAAAAAACACTATGGTAATCGTTTACAGTGTCCTTGTAATCTATTACAGTGTCAAAAAAGGTGTAAACATGATTTCTAAGGTATAATTTGAAAGGTCTTTGAGTATAGATTCCAACAAAACAAGAATCAACTCATTTGGAGTTCGGTGGAGAAAGTTATGAGCAAGAGAAGAAGCAAAGGTTAGAGTTGGCAAAAATATATGAAACGCTAACTTGAAAGAATAAACTGTACCAACTCAGATGTCCAAAAATTACAAATTAGTAGTCATTGGAAAGAGTTTTGAGTTTAGTTTCTAATAAAAAAAGAATCACATCATTTGGAAGTCGGTGGGAAAAGTTATCAGTAAAATAGCCAGCAAAGGTCAAAGTTGACAGCATGTTATCTCACCCAAGTTGCTCATCTCATAAACATTGTTTTTTTTCTCCATCATGGGGTGCCAAAACATCACTTCCCACCATTGAAACACCAGGACCAGCCTAAGAAAAGTGCAAAAGTGCTTAAAACTCACCTTTTTGGCCAATGGTGACCCTAGTTCACCTGACTGAGTACCTGTGTTGGCCTTTTTGTACAAAATCCAGTTTTGTCTCGGGTAATCGTTTACAGTGTCCTTGTAATCGATTACAGTGTCAAAAAAGGTGTAAACTTGATTTCTAAGGCATAATTTGAAAGGTATTTGAGTATAGATTCCAACAAAACAAGAATCAACTCATTTGGAGTTCGGTGGAGAAAGTTATGAGCAAAAGAAGAAGCAAAGGTTAGAGTTGGAAAAAATATATGAAACGCTAACTTGAAAGAATAAACTGTACCAACTCAGATGTCCAAAAATTACAAATTAGTAGTCATTGGAAAGAGTTTTGAGTCTAGTTTCTAATAAAAAAAGAATCACATCATTTGGAAGTCGGTGGGAAACGTTATCAGTAAAATAGCCAGCAAAGGTCAAAGTTGACAGCATGTTATCTCATCCAAGTTGCTCATCTCATAAACATTGTTTTTTTCCTCCATCATGGGGTGCCAAAACATCACTTCCCACCATTGAAACACCAGGACCAGCCTAAGAAAAGTGCAAAAGTGCTTAAAACTCACCTTTTTGGCCAATGGTGACCCCAGTTCACCTGACTGAGTACCTGTGTTGGCCTTTTTGTACAAAATCCAGTTTTATCTCGGGTAATCGTTTACAGTGTCCTTGTAATCGATTACAGTGTCAAAAAAGGTGTAAACTTGATTTCTAAGGCATAATTTGAAAGGTATTTGAGTATAGATTCTAACAAAACAAGAATCAACTCATTTGGAGTTCGGTGGAGAAAGTTATGAGCAAAAAAAGAAGCAAAGGTTAGAGTTGGCAAAAATATATGAAACGCTAACTTGAAAGAATAAACTGTACCAACTCAGATGTCCAAAAATTACAAATTAGTAGTCATTGGAAAGAGTTTTGAGTCTAGTTTCTAATAAAAAAAGAATCACATCATTTGGAAGTCGGTGGGAAACGTTATCAGTAAAATAGCCAGCAAAGGTCAAAGTTGACAACATGTTATCTCACCCAAGTTGCTCATCTCATAAACATTGTTTTTTTCCTCCATCATGGGGTGCCAAAACATCACTTCCCACCATTGAAACACCAGGACCAGCCTAAGAAAAGTGCAAAAGTGCTTAAAACTCACCTTTTTGGCCAATGGTGACCCTAGTTCACCTGACTGAGTACCTGTGTTGGACTTTCTGTACAAAATCCAGTTTTGTCTCGGGTAATCGTTTACAGTGTCCTTGTAATCGATTACAGTGTCAAAAAAGGTGTAAACTTGATTTCTAAGGCATAATTTGAAAGGTCTTTGAGTATAGATTCTAACAAAACAAGAATAAACTCATTTGGAGTTCGGTGGAGAAAGTTTTGAGCAAAAGAACAAGCAAAGGTCAGAGTTGGCAAAAATATATGAAACACTAACTTGAAGGAATAAACTGTACCAACTCAGATGTCCAAAAAATACAAATTAGTAGTCATTGGAAAGATTTTTGAGTCTAGTTTCTAATAAAAAAAGAATCACATCATTTGGAGGTCGGTGGGAAAAGTTATCAGTAAAATAGCCAGCAAAGGTCAAAGTTGACAGCATGTTATCTCACCCAAGTTGCTCATCTCATAAACATTGTTTTTTTCCTTCATCATGGAGTCGAAAACATCACTTCCCACCACTGAAACACCAGGACCAGCCTAAGAAAAGTGCAAAAGTGCTTAAAACTCACCTTTTTGGCCAATGGTGACCCCAGTTCACCTGACTGAGTACCTGTGTTGGACTTTCTGTACAAAATCCAGTTTTGTCTCGGGTAATCGTTTACAGGGATGTTGTAAACGATTACCATACCCTTTTTTGAACACCCTCACTCATCCCTTGCAGAGCTTGCTCCTCCAACTGATGAGGGGTGACCCCACACTCCATGGACTCACATCACATCACCAACCACCCTCTCCCACCACTGAAACACCTGGACCAGCCTCAGACAGGTGCAGAACTGCCTAAAAGTCAGTTTTTTGGCCAATGGTGACCCCAGTTCACCTGACTGACTACCTGTGTTAGACTTTCTGTACAAAATCTAGTTTTCTCTCGGGTAATCGTTTACAAGGATGCTGTAAATGATTACCAGACCCTTTTTTCAACACCCTCACTCATCCCTTGCAGAGCTTGCTCGTCCAACTGATCAGGGGTCACCCCACACTCCTTGGACTCACATCACATCACCAACCACCCTCTCCCACCACTGAAATTGTCCTTCAAATTAACTGGTTTTGACATTGGTCACCATGTTATCCAAAATGACCACTCAAACACCAACATCTTACAAACAAGCCTGCAACTTACGAGACAAAAAAAATGACCACATTCTGAAATCCACAAACTCACAACTCATAATAACAATGGTAGTGAATAAATAAAATATGAGACCAATTCAAACCAAAACTCAAATTTTATTTCATTGCACTAAATCGGATACATTAAACTTTGTTTTCTTAATCTATTTACAATGATTACAATTATCATTACTTTCCAAATAACATTTTCCATCAACTAAAATACACAGATCACTCATTTTTTATTCTAAGCACTACGGTTCCGGTGTATGGAGTCCTAAGTGCTCTTCCCTTGTAACGCCTTCGTGATCCAACCCTAACATACGTCTTCAAAGGTTGTTCATTTCCGTCAATGTCAGTAGGGGATACAAAACCAGTGTTTACGGATGGTTTTGTACGAGGCACACTTTGTCCAACGTCATCTTTATTTTGCCTTCTTGCCTTCTCTTCAGCCAATTGTGCCTCCAAATTTGCAACCCTCCTTTTAAGTTCTTCAATTAGAAATTCTTGTTCCTCTAAGGCACGCATAAAAGTTTCTCTGCGAATTCTTTTTTGTTTCTTCTTTCCTCTTGGTTTAGCATCCTTTCTCGTCTGTCAAGCGTTCGTTCAAAGTACATATATACTTTGTCAAAAAAGAGTGACGAACACTCAACTGCATAAACCAAAATAAATTCATCAAAATAACGAAACCCAATAACCCAAGAACCACAACACAAGGATACGAACCCCAAACCTTAACCCAAACCAAATAAGCATGATACGAGATGCCCAAACCGAATAACTAGGCTACGACATGGAATGGAAAACCACTTACCTTCGTCGTCAGACAATCGTCACCGGAACTTGCCATTCCGCACGATAACAGGAAACGAAACTGGACGGAGACAACACCACGCACACAGAACAAAGTGAAGCGCCACGAAACGCGACCTTCGACCTTCCAAGAGAACGCACCTTCGTTTCCAATGGAACAGAGAAAGGACTATTTTCGGAATTTCAGTAAAAATAAGGGTTACGGACTTCCGTTTCGTAGGTTTTAAAAAAAATTTATTTTTAAAACAAACCAATCAAACAACGACACGTGGCGTTGTTCAAACAGTGTTAAATATGCGTTGTTGGAATATCGCGGTTCAAGATTTATATACCAATTGCACTCAAAATATGTATATAAAGTCATTTTTCTATATCAATTACACCTAAGTAGCACGGTGATACAAATCTAATATTGGAAAACTTCTACTGGTTAGACACTATAACCTGTATAGAAGTTTTTATATTGTGCATTAAATCTCTTTCCTCGCTTCACTTACTCTCTTATGTGTTTGTTCACCTTTCTTTGCTTCACGTCATAGTTCTCATTTCTTACCTCAAATCTCCTTTCTTCATAGTTCTTGTTTCATTTCGCTTCTTTGCTTTCGTTTTTTTTTTGGTTTCTAGTGGTGTGCTGTGGTGTTGTTGTTGTGGTTGTTACCAATAAGGAGTATTGGTAAATCTTGAAGAAATGTGTTTTGATGATGCTACAAGAAGTTTTAGTTGCAGAAGATATTAGAATTAGTTAAAAGCAATTTGTAGAAATTAAATGTAGTAGGAAATCCTTGTAAACCTTGTAAACTTACATTTTTAACTACAATAATCGATTATGATGAAGCAATAATCGATTATCACAAGTCATACTTGAATAATCGATTATCACTTCATATAATCGATTATCACATTTTTGAAAACCTATAACGGACTTGAATAATCGATTATCACTTACAATAATCGATTATTCATGGCAGTTGGGAGCTGACCTTTGGCATTCAGTGTACTTGGCTATATATTTTGTTTTGGAGAAATTAGAACGTTAACGTTGCAGTTGAACACAAAGCTTTTGAGAATACAGTGTGATCTGAGGAAGTTCCAAAAAGCTTGTTCATTGCATTGCCTGGTCTTGTGAAAAGGAGAAGCTCGCGCTTTGTGGGTCAAAGGTCGGAGCGGTTCTCTTCAAGTTGGCAAAGTTTCTGTTCTTCCGGTTCGTTCGTTCGAAGGAAGGTTTTATATGTTTTCTGTTTTATTCACTCTATTGTAAACTTGAGAAACTATTTTTAGTGAAAACGTTAATCACTTTTTATAGTGATTAACAACTGGACGTAGATTCTTTTGAATCGAACCAGGATAAAAATTCTGTGTTAAATTTTCTTGCTCTCTATACTCTTTACTGTTTTATATACATCAACTGTTTGGAAATTTGTCTCTAAGTAAATTAAATTTCTAAAACTGACCATCCTATTAAGAGTTTGACTGAACACGCTTTCCGCTTTATATTTTATTCCGCTGCGCAACTCTATAACGGTACCGATTGTTCCAACAATTGGTATCAGAGCTTGCTTTGATATTTTTTCAAATCTTTTCGAAAATGGCCGGTCATCAAACTCAAGTATATGCCGAGGGTGCTTCCATCAACAGACCACCACTCTTTACTGGTGATAACTATGCATTCTGGAAAGTCAGAATGGAAATTTTTATGGGGTCTGTTGACAGAGGCATCTGGGAAGCTGTACTAAATGGTCCCTATATTCCTAAAAGAACTGTTGATGGTGTAGAAGTAGAAAAACCATACTTTAACTGGACTCCTGAGGAAAATAGAAGAGCCCAATTTGATATTAAGGCTCGTAATATTATTTCATCTGCTGTTGTACTTGATGAATTTTATAGAATTTCAGTATGTAAGACAGCACAGGAAATGTGGGAGGTCCTCAGAGTCACACATGAAGGAACAGAGGACGTGAAACGTGCAAGGAAGAACACTCTCATTCAGGAGTATGAGATGTTCAGAATGCAACCTGGAGAAACAATTTCTGATGTCCAAAAGCGATTCATTCATATAGTGAACCACTTGACAGGGTTGGGTAAGACTTTTGATACTGATGAATTAAATGTAAAAATTTTGAAATCATTGGACAGGTCTTGGCAACCAAAAGTGACTGCCATCTCTGAGTCTCAAAATCTTACTCAAATGTCTATGCCAATCTTGTTTGGGAAACTCCGTGAGCATGAACTTGAGTTGAGAAGATTGACGGCTGAGGAAGATCAAGGCAAAAGAAAGACACTAGCCTTCAAGTCCGAGATCTCCAAAGGAAAGAACTCTAAAAGGATTGAAGTTGATGACTCCGATGATGATGAAGAAAACATGAGTCTTATGATTAAGAAGTTTGCAAAATTTATGAAAGCAAAGGGAAAAGACAAATACCGTGAAGAAAGGAAAGAAAATCATGGATCTTCTTCAAGCATTAAATGTTATGGATGTGGAGAAAGAGGTCATGTGAAGACTGACTGTCCTAAAAATAAGAAAAGTGAAGAAAAGAAAGAAAGAAAGTTTCCAAAGAAGAAGAAAGCTTACATAGCTTGGGAAGAGAATGCTTCTAGTTCTTCAAGCTCAAGCGATTCAGATGAAGAAGCAAATTTGTGCTTAATGGCAGACCTAGAAGATGCAGGAAGCCAAGTAAGTGATTCTAGCTTAGAGTCAAGTAATGAGTTTGACTTACAAAAGGCATTTCTTGATTTGTTAAATGAATCTGAAAAACTTGATGTTGCTCATAAAAAGCTAAAGAAAGAGCATAATGAATTGAAATTGAGGTATGAAAAAGTACTAGATGACGAAGTTGTTTTAAGAAACAAAGTTAGTAATTTGGAAACTAAATTATCTGAATCTGATACTATTGTACAACCTGTTGAATGTCTATCATGTAAAAGTCATCTGTTTGATATAGATATTCTTGAGAATTTACTTGCAAAGGCAACCAAGTCTAAGTCATATGCCAAAACAAACCTTGAGAAAAGCAATGCAAGAAGTGGAAACACGCATCTACACAAAAAATCTAAAGTGATAAGAACTCGTAGAATTTGGGTAGAAAAAGGAACTTTTGTGAAAAATAAAGTGTATGAAGCTCGTTGTTTTTACTGCATGAAACTTGGTCACACCTCAAACAAATGCAGCATCAAACATTTTGGTGTTCCAAATGGTAAATATGCATGGGTTAAAACTGTAAAATGATGTATGTTTGCATAAACTAACCCGAAGGACCCATAATAAGATTGGGGACCTAAAGTCTTGCTCAAATTTGTTTTGTAGGAACTTATTAAGTCAAAGAAGTCACTGTGGTATCTTGACAGTGGTTGTTCAAGACACATGACCGGTGACAAGAAAAAGTTTATTTCTTTTGAGAAGAAGAAGCAAGGCTTTGTGACTTATGGAGATAACAACAAAGGTAGAATCATTGGAAATGGAGACATTGGAGGAGGAAACACATTGACTATAAAGGACGTATTATGTGTTGAAGGTCTCAAACACAATCTCCTAAGCATAAGTCAATTATGTGACAAGGGTCTCAAGGTAACTTTTGAACGTGATAGATGCACCGTATATTTTAAAGATTCTACTGAAATTGCTTTGCAAGGTGTTAGACATAATAACATTTACTTGATTGATATTGAAAATGCATCTAGTCATAATATAACATGTTTAGTTGCTAAAGAGGAAAACCCTTGGCTATGGCATAAAAGAGCTGCACATATACATATGCAACATTTGAATAAATTGATTTCAAAAAATCTTGTGATTGGTTTGCCAAATTTAAAATTTGAGAAAAATAAACTTTGCTCTGCATGTCAAAAGGGAAAGCAAACCAAATCCTCATTCTCATCTAAAACCATGATTTCAACATCAAAACCTCTAGAACTTCTGCATATGGACTTGTTTGGTCCATCTAGAATTAAAAGTTTTGGTGGAAACTACTATGCTCTTGTGATTGTTGATGATTACACTAGATTTACTTGGACATTCTTCTTAACCCTTAAAAATGAAGCTTTTAAAGCATTCAAATCGTTTGCAAAACGTGTTCAAAATGAAATGGAATTGAAAATCAAAACCTTGAGAAGTGATCACGGTGGTGAGTTTGAAAATGAATCTTTTGAAAAGTTTTGTGAAAAACATGGAATTGCTCATAATTTTTCTGCTCCAAGAACTCCTCAACAAAATGGTGTTGTTGAAAGGAAAAATAGGTCATTAGAAGAACTAGCTAGGACTCTTTTAAATGAATCAAATGTGCCAAAATACTTTTGGGCTGATGCAGTTAGTACTGCTTGTTACGTGTTGAACAGAATGCTAATTAGGCCTATTCTTAAGCTAACTCCCTATGAACTGTTTAACGGTAGAAAACCAAATGTATCTCATTTAAAAATCTTTGGATGTAAATGTTTTGTTTTGAATAACGGTAAAGATAATCTAGGCAAATTTGATGCTAAATCTGATGAGGCAATCTTCTTAGGATATTCTTTAACTAGCAAAGCATATAGGGTGTTTAATAGAAGAACCTTGACAATTGAAGAATCAATGCATGTTGTATTTGATGAAATTGTGGACCTTGAGGTGAACCCTCTTGAGTCAAATAAACCAATTGCAGGTGATGAGGATTATTTGAGGGAAGCTCTTGAAGAGATGTATCTAAATGAAAACTATTCACCAGAAACTCAAAATGAACATCAAGTAGTTGATCCTAAAAGCTATCAACAACCAAGAGGACTTTCTCTGGACAACATCATCGGAGATATATTAAAAGGGGTAACTCCTAGACATATTCTTAATAATTTCTGCTTAACAGTAGCTTTTGTGTCTCAGGTAGAACCTAAGAACATAAAGGAAGCTCTTCAAGATGATAAATGGTGTGTTGCTATGCAAGAAGAACTTAATCAATTTGAAAGGAATGATGTTTGGGAACTCATTCCTAGACAAGATGATTTTCAAGTCATTGGAACAAAGTGGGTGTTTAGAAACAAGCTTGATGAAGATGGAAACATCACAAAGAACAAAGCCAGGTTAGTTGCAAAGGGCTACTGTCAAGAGGAAGGTATCGACTATGATGAAACTTACGCTTCAGTAGCCAGGTTAGAAGCAATTAGATTATTACTTGCTTATGCCTCTTTGATGAAGTTTAAATTGTACCAAATGGATGTGAAAAGCGCATTTTTGAATGGTTTTATTAAAGAAGAGGTATATGTTAGTCAACCTCCTGGTTTTGAGGATTTCAAATATCCTAATCATGTTTATAAGTTAAAAAAGGCCTTGTATGGTCTTAAACAGGCACCTAGGTCTTGGTATGAAAGACTTAGTACCTTCTTGATTGAAAATGATTTCTCTAGAGGAAAGGTTGATTCCACCCTATTTATTAAGAAAGTAGGAAAACATATCTTGATTGTTCAAGTATACGTAGATGATATTATTTTTGGGTCTACAAATAATTCATTATGTGAGGGATTTGCACAAATCATGCAAGGTGAATTTGAGATGTCTATGATGGGTGAGCTTACCTTCTTCTTAGGGCTGCAAATAAAGCAAATAGATGGGGGGACTTTTGTCTCTCAAACTAAATATTGTAGAGAAGTACTTAAGAAGTTTGGTATGGATACTTGTAGAGAAGCCAACACACCTATGGCAACGTCTTGCTATTTAGATAAGGATGAATCTGGTGAAGGGGTCAATGAAACTATGTTTAGAGGAATGATAGGATCCTTACTGTATCTAACTGCTAGTAGACCAGACATTATGCAAAGTGTATGTGTGTGTGCTAGGTACCAAGCTAATCCTAAAGAATCTCATCTAATTGCTGTCAAAAGGATTTTGAAATACCTTAAAGGAACCACTTCTTTTGGACTCTGGTATCCATCTGATGCTTCACTTAGTTTAATAGGTTATTCTGATGTAGACTATGGTGGCTGTAAAATTGATAGGAAAAGTACTAGTGGCACTTGTCATTTTCTGGGTTGTTCTTTAGTGTCTTGGCATTCAAAGAAACAAGCTTGTGTAGCTTTATCTACTACTGAAGCTGAATACATTGCTGCTGGCAATTGTTGTGCCCAAATCTTATGGATGAAACAGCAACTGGAGGATTTTGATATCTTCCTTGATCACATTCCTTTGAAATGTGATAATACTAGTGCTATCAACCTAACTAAGAACCCCATAATGCACTCAAGAACTAAGCACATTGAAATTAGACATCATTTCTTGAGAGATCACATTCAAAAGGGAGATTGCCAAATTGAATACATTGACACGATACATCAATTAGCTGATATCTTTACTAAAGCCCTGCCTAAAGATAGATTCTATGAGCTTAGAAGAGAGTTAGGGGTATTAGACATGTCTTAGACTCCACATTTATGGTTCTTTGCAAATTTTTGAAATATCAGCGTTAATAATCGATTATCATCATGTCATAATCGATTATTACAAACCTAGGATACATCCTCTACACTAAGATAATCGATTATCTTACCCCATAATCGATTATGAATCTTCAAACTCATCCCTGGAAAATCATGAGCAAATAATCGATTATCTTCATACATAATCGATTATCGCACAATTTCTGGAAAGTGACCAATGAGCAGATAATCGATTATCACTTACGATAATCGATTATCACGCAAACAGTTTCGAAAATAAAGCCGTTGGAGCCTCCCATAACGGCTCCAAACGGCTATAAACGGCTATAAACGGCTAGTTTTTCCCTTCTTCTTATAAATAGGCCCCTATAATCGATTATTGGCCATCTCTTTGCTCCCAGAAACTGCTGAAATCATAACTTTGAGCTTCCACTCTCTCAAATTTTACTCCCTCTCTCAAACTATCATTCCCTCAATCTCTCTCCATGGCAGATTCAAGGAGACATCGCCGCAGAACTGTTGGAGCATCCTCTTCCTCTCAACCACGTCCGGCAACTATTGAAGGATGGATTTCAGATCAAGAGCAACATGCGGACTATGTTACTTCCTGGCAAGAGAGAAGAATCATGGCGGTAAAGTATATTCGCCTTGAATTTTTCCGTTTCTATGGATTTCAATTTCCAGAGCTTTTTAATGTTCAAGGACTCTCAAATCTGGTGGAGCAAAAAGGTTGCATTTATCCCGATCTCATCAGAGTGTTCTATTTCAACATGAGATATCGCGATGGGATTATTTCCACTAAAGTCAAGGGTGTCCGCATAATTTTAGATGATGATGTGTGGACCAACGTTGCCCAACTACCCATCTGGGATGATGCTGTCAAAGTTCATCTCGGACTCCAAGATTTCGATCGATTATTGACTTTTCAGTCCTTCCTACGTCACCCTGAACAACAGACTAATCGAAGGCAATTGCTTGTTGGAGGTTTCAAGGTTGAAGAAAGGATGATTCACTACTTACTTGTCTGGATCTTATGTCCTAGAGCAACCAATCATGCTCAATGCTCTGAACAGGATCTCCTTCTTCTGTATGGGATCCTAAATCACATACACATCGATTGGCCTGCTCTCATTGCTGATACTATGGTAAAAGCTAAGAAATCCCATTCTTATCACCTTCCTTATGCTCTTCTTATTTCTCGCATCTTGGAGTACAAAGGTGTCAATGTTGACGGAGAACTTGTCCAAGCCACTCAAGTTGTTGGCTCGGAAATTGGCGATACTACCTTTCGTCAGATGGGATTCATTACTAGAGGCAGAGTCATTATTAACAAAGATGATGATCATCCTGATGTAGATGAAGATGATGACATGGACACTCATATGGCTGACCCAGTCAGGGCTGCTGCTCCGTCTGATGCTGGACCATCCAACATACCCTCCTCTTCCTCAATTTCTATGGAAGAACATTTTGCAAGGTTATCTAAACAATTGGAGGATATGAGTCTTGCCCAAAAGACTCACTTTGAGGAGATTTATGATTGGCAACGATCTGTTGATGAGTACATGGCTGATCAATTTCTTGATCTTGATGTTCGCCTATCTAACATCGAGCATCATCTCAACATTCAACCTCCCGAGAGATCTCCTAGTCCTGAGTTTTAGATATAGGTTCTCTGTTAGACTGTTTTGTTGTTTACTTGTCATTTCATCTATGTTATCATTCAGCCTGTTATGTGTCTTCTTCCAATGTAATCTTTATTTTCATAAATAAAATGATCTCTTGATTATATGCATCCTTTGATTAATTGAGGGGGAGATCATATTTAGGGGGAGTCCTTAACATCTGATCTTTTTGCTTCTGATCAAAAAGGGGGAGAAGAATAATACAAGGGGAGAAGTATACATTATTACATGTATTGCTAACCTTGTTGTTTGTTAGCTTGTATGTTTTGCAGGTAAGCCAAAATTGCTTTTAAAGTTGAATTTTTGATCATCATCAAAAAGGGGGAGATTGTTACCAATAAGGAGTATTGGTAAATCTTGAAGAAATGTGTTTTGATGATGCTACAAGAAGTTTTAGTTGCAGAAGATATTAGAATTAGTTAAAAGCAATTTGTAGAAATTAAATGTAGTAGGAAATCCTTGTAAACCTTGTAAACTTACATTTTTAACTACAATAATCGATTATGATGAAGCAATAATCGATTATCACAAGTCATACTTGAATAATCGATTATCACTTCATATAATCGATTATCACATTTTTGAAAACCTATAACGGACTTGAATAATCGATTATCACTTACAATAATCGATTATTCATGGCAGTTGGGAGCTGACCTTTGGCATTCAGTGTACTTGGCTATATATTTTGTTTTGGAGAAATTAGAACGTTAACGTTGCAGTTGAACACAAAGCTTTTGAGAATACAGTGTGATCTGAGGAAGTTCCAAAAAGCTTGTTCATTGCATTGCCTGGTCTTGTGAAAAGGAGAAGCTCGCGCTTTGTGGGTCAAAGGTCGGAGCGGTTCTCTTCAAGTTGGCAAAGTTTCTGTTCTTCCGGTTCGTTCGTTCGAAGGAAGGTTTTATATGTTTTCTGTTTTATTCACTCTATTGTAAACTTGAGAAACTATTTTTAGTGAAAACGTTAATCACTTTTTATAGTGATTAACAACTGGACGTAGATTCTTTTGAATCGAACCAGGATAAAAATTCTGTGTTAAATTTTCTTGCTCTCTATACTCTTTACTGTTTTATATACATCAACTGTTTGGAAATTTGTCTCTAAGTAAATTAAATTTCTAAAACTGACCATCCTATTAAGAGTTTGACTGAACACGCTTTCCGCTTTATATTTTATTCCGCTGCTCAACTCTATAACGGTACCGATTGTTCCAACAGTGGTGTGTGTTTGGTCGTCCTTTAGTGCATTGTGTGCCTTGCAATGCTTTCCCTTTCAGTTGAATCGCAATGGCCCAAGCCCAAGTTTCTCGTCCATGGATTTGCTAAGATTTTCCATTCATTCTCATCGTTTTTGAAACTCTACATATTTGTAATAGAGGCGTGGCTTTTCTCTAGTGAGGTTTGATGGAAATAAGGTGTTGCACTAACAGTGGTTTTGCATGGACAATGGGTTGAAACGATATAGATGTGTCGTGATGGTTGCATGGTGTTGAAATGTAGGAACATCAGTAAGGTGTGCGATGCTCATGATTTGGGATGCATCACGCTTGGTTCGTGTCAGCTATTCTGGTGGGTTGCAATGGCTCTCACTATGTGGATGTGAAGTGGTTCTAGTTGCTCGCATGGAGGCACGCAATGTGGAAGGCTGGAGCAATGATAATGTTGTTCAAGGATGGTGTGCGACGCTAATGGCGACTAGCACAAAGGTCTATTACTGATGCACACTCGATAAGGCTCGCATGACGACTATTTCGCTCGTCATCCACTGGGTTTAGAGGTAGATCTATGTGTTGTGGTTCTGACGAGGTTCAAATAAATTTAGTGATGCAAAACTCAACATAACTGTTATTAAACCTTGAATTGAACCACATGGATTGATAGGAGAATTCAACGCAGTTAACGGAGGAAATTCTTCAGTAGAGGAATTTGAATTCTAGTTGTTCTATACAAATGGATTACTTGCAATCTTTTTTAGTTTTGGATTACTTTTCACTGCCTTCATAAGCAAAAGAGCAAGAGCATGGAGATATGGAATAGTTAAAAAGATGTATGATACCTTGCAAAAATAAAGCTTGATTTACTCTGCCAATTCTTTGTGTCTTATTCTAGCTATTAAAGAGTAATGCAAATTCTAGAAGAATCTAGAAGCTCCTAAGATAGAAGAATTGAAATGCAATACAAATTCTAGAATGTTGTAGAAAAACCTAAGATAGGAAGAAAAATCTAGAATATTCTACATAGGTAAAAATCTAGAACATTCCACATAAGTTGTGCCTAGGATGTTCTAGAATAATCTATGGGTCTATAAATACCCATGAACTCTACCATTTGATGTAAGAAGAAGTAGCCAACATCTACCATTTGTAAGAAGCCAACATCTACTACAACTAAAGACAACTACTATCTCTACATTCAACTATCTCTACATTTTCTCTATAATCAACTATTCCTTTCACAACCTTAAAATACTAACAGTGGTATCAGAGCTACGTTCGGTCATCTACTGGGCGTAGATAAAATTTTCAAGTACCTCAAACAAAACTATAACTCATTCTACTACTCCCAAATATATTCTCAACAATGGCTACTACTAATCAAACATCATCAATTCCAGTACCTATTTTCAAAGGAGAAAATTATGATTTTTGGAGTGTCAAAATGAAGACTTTCTTCAGCTCTCAAGATTTATGGGATATCATAGAAGAGGGTTTCACTATTCCAGAAGACACCTCTACTCTTACTGCAGCTCAAAAGAAGGAGTTGAAAGAAAACAAGCAGAAGGATTCAAGGGCTTTATTTGTTCTTCAACAAGCAGTTGATGACACAATTTTTCCAAGGATAATTGGTGCCACAAGTGCAAAACAAGCTTGGAAAACAATACAAGAGGAGTTTCAAGGAAGTGACGAGGTACGCAATATTAAACTTCATTCTTTAAGACGAGAGTTTGAATTATTAAGAATGAAAGAATCTGAGACCGTTAAAGACTACTATTCTAGAATAAAAGAAATAGTTAGTCAGATGAGAGCCTATGGGGAAAATATTCTTGACAAAAAGATCGTTGAGAAAATTTTAATTTCTATTCCCCAAAAGTATGATGCAATCGCAACCGCGATTGAACAAACAAAAGATTTGGCTACATTGTCAGTCACACAACTACTGGGCTCTCTTGAAGCTTATGAACAAAGATTGAAAAGGCATGAAGAAGACTCGGTTGAAAATGCCTTTCAATCAAAACTAAAATTACGGTCTCAGAATAAAGAATATGAAGGAAATAAAAGTAGAGAAGAAATTTCTAGAAATAAAGAAAATCCTAGAAGCTTCTCTAAGACTCGTCAAGAAAAATATCCTCCATGTGGCATATGTAAAAAGACAAGTCACTTGGAAAAAGATTGTTGGCATCATGGAAAACCTCAATGTCACTATTGCAAGAAATTTGGTCACATAGAAAAGTATTGTCGTAATAAAAATAAGCATCAAGCAAACTTTGCGGAAGAAGATAATCAAGAGAAACTCTTATTCTACGCCAATCAAGAATCTTCTGGTAGAGAAGGAAGTTGGTACTTGGATAGTGGATGCAGTAATCACATGGCAAAAGATCAAAGTATCTTCAAAGACATTGATAAATCTGTCAATGTCAAAGTTCGCCTAGGAAATGGCACCACAGTGGAGTCTCGAGGCAAAGGAACTGTCATGGTGGAGACAAAAAAAGGTACGAAATTCATCAAGGATGTTTTACTAGTTCCAAATCTTAAAGAGAATCTTTTAAGTATTGGCCAAATGATGGAGAATGGATATTCTCTTCATTTTGAGAAAGATACATGCAAAATTTATGACAGTAAAATGATAGAAATTGGCCAAGTAAAAATGGAGAAGAGAAATAGAAGCTTTCCTATAAGCTTCAAACCTGGAACTAATATTGCCATGAAGGTAGAAGTTGATGACTCATGGCTTTGGCATAGGAGATTTGGCCACTTCAACACACATGCCTTAAAGCTTCTATATACGAAAAACATGATGAGAGATCTTCCATGCTTGAAGGAAAATAATGAATCATGTGAAGGATGTCTCCTCGGAAAACAACATCGATTACCATTCTCGACAAACAAAGCATGGAGAGCAAAAGACTTATTGGAGTTGATTCATACCGATGTTTGCGGACCGATGAGAACACCTTCACATCATAACAACAGGTATTTCATCCTCTTCATCGATGACTTCTCTAGAATGACATGGGTCTATTTCTTAAAGGCAAAGTCAGAAGTTTTTGGAGTATTCAAGAAATTCAAGGCCCTTGTTGAGAAGCAAAGTGGAAAACAGCTAAAAGTACTTAGAAGTGATCGTGGCAAGGAGTACACATCTCACGAGTTTGACAAATTCTGTGAAGATGAAGGCATAGAGCGACAACTTACAGTCGCATATACTCCACAACAAAATGGCGTGTCAGAGAGAAAGAATCGCACAGTTATGGAGATAGCAAGATCAATGCTGAAAGAGAAAAGTATGCCTAACACTTTTTGGGCTGAAGCAGTCTACACTGCAGTTTATATTCTAAACAGATGTCCAACTAAAGCAGTCCAAGACAAGACTCCTATTGAAGCTTGGAGTGGGAGAAAGCCATCAGCTAAACACCTACGAGTATTTGGGTCTATTTGCTACATACATGTTCCTGATCAAAGGAGGCACAAGCTTGAAGACAAAACTATACGAGGAATATTCTTGGGATATAGCACACAATCAAAAGGCTATCGAGTCTACAACCTACAAACGAAAAAGCTCATCATCAGTCGAGATGTTGAAGTTGATGAAAATGCTTCTTGGAATTGGGAAGAAGAAAAAGTTGTTAAAAGCAACATTCTACTTCCAGTGCAACAATCTCAAGAAGAAACTCAAGAAGAGGAAGAAAATTCAGGTACGCTTTCTCCACCTCCACAACAAGATTCTTCACCTGAATCTAGTCCAAGAAGAGTAAGATCTTTGGTAGACATATATGAAACTTGCAATATGGCCATGATTGAACCTAACTGTTATGAAGAAGCATCAAAGCATGAACTATGGTCAAGTCAATGGAGGAAGAAGATCAAATTGAAGATATGTTACCAAGACCAAGATTTGAACTACTATGCACAATGTTTGGAGTTACCGAATTTGCATTAAGGAGGAGTATTAAAGAGTAATGCAAATTCTAGAAGAATCTAGAAGCTCCTAAGATAGAAGAATTGAAATGCAATACAAATTCTAGAATGTTGTAGAAAAACCTAAGATAGGAAGAAAAATCTAGAATATTCTACATAGGTAAAAATCTAGAACATTCCACATAAGTTGTGCCTAGGATGTTCTAGAATAATCTATGGGTCTATAAATACCCATGAACTCTACCATTTGATGTAAGAAGAAGTAGCCAACATCTACCATTTGTAAGAAGCCAACATCTACTACAACTAAAGACAACTACTATCTCTACATTCAACTATCTCTACATTTTCTCTATAATCAACTATTCCTTTCACAACCTTAAAATACTAACACTAGCATCAAACACAGGGTGGCTACAAGGTTTATATAAAAAATTATGGGAGTCAATTTATAGTAGTGTTATGGACTGCACTATCTTATGTTGTACCAAGAAAAGTTTTAGATGGCATTCCTAGAAGGCTTATTTCTCCTCTACCTTGGGAACCGGAATCACTTTATCACTAGATAGTAGTAAAGGTAGACATGGCAACTTTTTTAGGGGTTTCTAAGAAGTATCAACTTAGACTAAAACTAGGAAATAAGAGTGAATAAAGACTTTCAACAAAAACTTTTTTCTTATCCAAGTCTTAGATGGATTCTCTATAACTAAATACATTTACATTGTTTTGTAGGTTACCAATAAAGGTTGAAAACCAAGCGAAGAAGAGCAAATGAAGCAAAGAAGAGTGCATTTTCAATGATTTCCGGATTGGACAGGATGACTTATGTATTGAGTTTCCAAAGGATTTTGGCTTCCGGATTCTACAGCACGCCTAGCAACCTGCACACTGTGCCCGAACCAACTTTTTCTTTTATGCACGTTTTAATTAGGTAAGTCTAAACATCTACCTAATAGTTATTGCAAAATATAGGATATATGTGGAAGGTATACCTAACTTATGTATTTGAGGAGATTATTCCAAGTCTGATGATAACAAGCTTATACTTTTTTCAATTATCATATTTTAACAAAATATGCGACTACATCTCACTAGTTTGATTACGTTATAATATCTTTTAATACCATATATCAACCGAGTAGATAGTTAACCAAGTAAAATATTGTATTATTGTTATTACTTTGCTAATATATTATTTAACATAAAAGTGATAAATTATTATATTTGTTGATATTATTTGATATTTTCTTGATATTATTAAATTTTAACAAACCTTATAGGATCTAAAAACCTGTAAATACAAAGTATTTCACCAAAAAAAATACACACAATTTATACTATTCTAGTCTCATATATATTATATTCACCAGAAAATACACACAATTCATATTCACTATTTTACTCTCATATAGATCTTAAACTGTCTTACGGACTTGAACATCAAAGAACCTTTTGCTAATAAATCTTCTACTTTAAACTACGAGAGATTTGATTCTAGCTATCAGGACACTCAGGCCACCATAGAGATCTAGCTACGTATCAAAAGCCGGACACTCCAAATTTCATAAGAACAAACTAATGCTATTCATCATAAATGAAAAGTGATTTTAAAAATAAATCTTATTTTTGTAGCCTTATAGAAAAGGGAATAGGAAGTGGTTGGATAAGAGAGAAGACAACTATACTAGTAGTTTGTCCTCAAGAATAATAAAACTTTTATCTAAATATTTATATTTAGGAAACCAAATCATTCTTGTGTTAAAAATAAATATAATTAAATTTTACAAAATATCTAAATATATATCACTAATTTTGGTAAAGTGTCTTTATAATTGGCTTTTTTTTTTTTTCATACGCCATTTCTACCTGAGTTATCATTAAGAGGTCGAGTCTTATTTATTTAAAGACTTAATTATTTCATTGGTTTCTATTTTTGTTGGATTGTTTGAAGTTGGTCCTTTTTAAAAAAGTTTTGAAAAATGTTTCAATTAGATTCTTTAAAAGAAAAAATTGTTAATGGCATGTCACCTATGAATATGTAGTTTTTTTAATTTTTTTTTACTTTTTAATTGTTTTTTGCAAAAAATTTGTTGTGACACGTGATATTATTAGTGTCAATGACATGACAGAATATTGTCATGTATCAGTGTCAAATGTTATTGTCTTGATTTCAATTTAATTTTTATATATGTTTCTTGGATTCAATTTAGTATCTGTTTTTTTTTTCAAAATAAAACAATATTGTCTCTCTTCAAAATGTAGCAAAATATATTATTTATATAAATGTTATACTGATATTTTTTATTAAAATTGATTTTTTAATATATTACATTATTGTATTTATTAACCCATGTTTTGTTAACCATAACTTTAACAACTAAATTTTAATATAATATAAATATTAGTATAACATTTATACAAATAATAAATTTGGTTCCAATTAAAAAATGACCAAATTTATTATTTGTATAAATAGTATTAATTAATTTATTATTATAAAAAATGAATTAATAATATATTAATTTTAAATGCTTACTTTTTTAAAGTATTTATACTTAATTAATTTTAATCTTATAAAAGACATGAGTTAACAAGAATTAATAATATATATAAGAATGTAACGAGTTAAAAAGTTACTTTTAATAAAAGTATTCCTATCATATTTATACAAATTATAAACTTTGTCATAATTTGGAGATACAATATTATTTTATTTTTAAAAAAATTAAAACTAAATTGAATGAAGATTAACATATATATAAAAACTAAATTAAAATCAAGTTAATGACATTTCACACTAACATGTGATTCTATTGTCATACTAGGATTTGACATGTGATAACAATTCTTTTTACAAAAATAAAATTAAAAATTAAAAAACTCATATATTAACGTGTCATTAATACGGTTAGTAATTGTTTTTAAAAGAACCTAGTTGAAACTTCATTTTAAAACTTTTAGAATCAACTTTGAAAATTCCAACGAAAGGGAGACTAAATTGATAATTACTTTTTATTTTTTAAGAAAAAAAGAGAGCGGTTTCAACTTCGAGACAAGACCTGGATAATTGTTCTTCTGTTTGTATTTTTTTTAATGTGCTTTGTTTTTATTATCATACGCATTGTGCTGTTTGCAAATTTTTAAACTTTTTCTTCATTGTCCTTTCCACACTTTTTAATATACCATATTGAATGTTGACCATAAACATTCAATTTCTATTTTACAAAAGTGTGAATTTTGACCATATCCACAAATAAAATAAATTGTTAAGGCGGTCACTAGTAAAAAGTTGCATTTTCAACTAGCACATTAGGCTCCAGTTTTTTCTGAAACCGAAGTGTATCAAAATGCAGTGGCAGTCTTGTAATTTTTAAAATAGTATATACCTCAATTGTTAAGTAACCGGTATCTGAAAATAATATTGCCTCGGTTGGCAGGGTAAATCGAAACATAAACCTGACGTGACAATGATACAACTTCGGTTGGCAAATGAACCGAGGCATATGGGCTTGGGTTGGACCTTAAAAAGCAAAAAACCTAGCCTTTGCGACGGTGTGAGATAAGAAAAATGATTTTCCCCAAAAACCTAGCAGCACTCTCCTCTTCTCCTTTTTCTCTGCGATGTGCAATGGCGATGAGAGCGGTGACGATGCGGCGAGACAACGACGACGATGCTGCGATGGCAGAAACTCTTTTCTCATGGAGCGGCGAGCGGTAACGACGTGGTGGCGGTTAGCCGCGTATACACACTCTCGCGAGCCAGTTTCTCTCGAGAGAGCGCATCTCCTCATCGCCAACCTCCATTATAGATTCACCTCTCCTCCGCACTGTAAGTCTATTTTCCTCTGTTCATTCCTCTTTTCCACTGTTTAAAACCTTGGTTCCACCGATTAATCATTCAAGATAGTGTCTCTGCATGTGGATGACGAAATGGATTTGGGGGTTCTGCTTCTTAGGTTGCTCCGCGACTTCTATTGCTCACTGGGAAAGAAGACAGAGAAAGAAAGGGAGCAGTGTGTCCATATTTGAAGCCTATTGGAGAGCTCCGATTGCACCTCCGTCAAGGGGTTCTGATTGGGGTTGAAAATTTGGGTTGTTAATGCAGGTTGGAGTTTGGGTGCCACTAGTTCGTGATAATAAGAGGATTTGGCAATGAGAATGCATTGATGGAGTTTGGGTGCCATTGGTTCATGATAATCAAAGCCACATATTTTTTTTTGTCTCAAAATTGTGTTTCTGTGTGTTTTCTTCCTTCTGTCATTCATATCTTCTTTCCTTATTTCCTTTTTTTCCCAGTACAGGTTCTATTTATATGTAGTGGCTTCATTGAATAGAAGGAACTTAGCAGCAAGTTTCATATGTGGATGGTTTTTCTTTTCAGTTTATCTTTATATTTTAGTTGCCAATGTTAATGAGCTTCTTTCTTGCTATGTTTGATCAAGAGTTCTAGACTCGGTTGAGATTAAAAAGAGAAGGAAAAGAGAAAGCAGAAAAGCATAGGAAAAACAAAACATAATCAATAACCTTGGACTGTGCAACAAAGAGGGAGAAGTGGACTATACGTACCGAAAAAAAAAACATGATATTGTCTCAGTTATCTAAGAACCGAGGCACAAAATCACCCATTTTTATCTCATTTGTATATATCTCAGTTGCATAACCGATGTTTATAAGCAAAATTAACAAATGTCATTTCTCCTTACTGCACTGGCTAGTGAGATATATATTTAAGGGAAACTATAGTAAAACTCTAATACAATATTTGGCGCTGGTGAGGTAATAACGTCCAATAATGTCTAAAATTAAGTATATACAAGGAAAAGCATCTTGATATACCCAAACTACATACATCCAAAATAAAGATACATTGTTTCGAAGTTCAATCTTCATCACATGCATACAAAATATAACTAACTTACTCGCATACAATAATGACCGTTAGATCGTTATTGATCCTATTTGAAATCACTTTGAAAGAAGAAGAAAAAAGACTTACAATAAACTTTGTTGTTGATGATAGTTGTACGCAATAGTTACCATCACTGTTCCCTTCGCCTTTTATATTGCAATGCGGAAATCCCACTAAACCTCAAGAAAGAATTAAAACACAATTATATGTACAAAAGTTTTAACTTATTTGTTTCAAATAAAGTAATCAAATTCATGAAATGAGGTAAAATGATAATTATATTTGAGACAAAAATAATTTAACAATGTAACGGAATTATGACTTTTGAAGATAAATGTAAAGGTTTAGCACAAACAAATATGTAAGTTTTTAAAAACTTAATATTTTAGGTGATGTTGAAATAAAAAGAAAGTGAGAATTTAAGAGTTTCGAAATACAAACATTTTATTGTATTACTTTTAATAACTGCAATTAAATTAATTTTAACAAAAATAAATAAATCTCATACAATTATAATAAAATAATTAAGAGTATATTATAATATAACTACTCTCTTAAAATTTATATTTTCAACGAAAGAAAGTATATATTGAAAAATTTGTAAAAATGCCACTGCCTTCATTTTTATATTGGATCTGTGTGAACTGATGTAATATGCTTGTTTTGCACTGGTTAGCGTGTTTCAAGATATTCTTTAAAGGTTGAGACTCTACTCATTTTAACACTTGAGTGTTATTCTCTCCACCGTCTCTCCAACTTTTTTTATTTCCAAAATTAACTTTATATAAATGTTTATTTTTTACTTTTACCTATTTTAATCTAAAATTCTAATCCCATTCTCATTCCCCCTTTCTCACTACCGCAGTACTCCCACACCCTCACGTAACCTTCATTTCTTCCGTCTTCTTCCTTTCCTCCTCTAAGCTTTCTTATTTTTTATTTTTCCTTTCCTCCTCCATTTTCGTTGCTTTTATTGTCACTGACTCATGTGATAGATTTGATGATCAAGGTTTGTTTATGTTGTATAAAAGCTGACATAATCACGAACAAAATTTCCTGAGGCGTGTAGATTCACTGTCTTTAAGGACTTATCCGCGGTGTATTGCGTAAGTCCCCCAGGATACAACAGGAACTTCTCAGAATATCTCTGAGGATCTCAAAACTAGCAAGGATCTCTAAAAAGAGTATAAAATAAACCCAGAATAATCTTAGAAGAGGAAAAGAAGAAAGGGGAATGAGAGAAGAGTGCTTTTGGTGTGTTTTTGGATGCGGGAAAAGCTCTCTATTTATAGAGCTAGGAAAGAATAAAATCAATAAAACATAATAAAAGCCATTAAATATTTTATCGTTGGAGCACTTAATAAAATCAATTTAAATGTTATTGGCAATTAAAGTTTTGACCGTTGCAATCCAACGTTTTCTTTTGCAATAATTTAACATTATTACAACAATCCCCCACTTATTGCAAAAGAAAAAAACAAGAAACTTTTATTGTGGGTCTCATAGGATGTAATGCATCAGACCTGGTATAGCAAGCTATATGAACCAGTCTTAGATTGAAATACTTAACACACAGTGTAGTTGGTATAGCAAGCTATATGAACCAAAGACACTTGACGTGTGTTAGAGGTTTATCAATCACAATACACCCCCACAATCCTTGTTGTTATCGCTATGTTGCGCTAACTAGGCCATGCGCGTGCCCGGTGTTCATGAGTGCTCTAGAGATCATGCCAAGATCTCATGCAAGCGGCCCCACTCGACACTCATATAGGTGATTTCATCAAGTGTATGCTGCAAATCATACACCACCCGTAAGGGATATGAAAAATCATTAAAAACTTTGTTTAAGCTAAAATTCTTTCATCACATAGAATTTTAACGACAAAGTTTAACCTCTCATAATGCAGTCTCTAGCACTTTCACACACACCATAGGAAGGGACATAATTGATTAAAATCAATTTAGTGCTATCAGAACTAACAAGTGACTTGTTTTTACCCATATGAACCTTATTCATGGGATCTCCAATCACAAAGGTTGGGTTACCATCACTTGTTTGTTTGCAAGTGGCTTAAGTTTCATTCTCCTCGATGTTTCTAATATCACTTGTCTTCCCAGGGGTTTTGTCAGAGGATCTGCTAGATTCCGTTCTGACTTCACATAGTCAATGGAAATAGTTCCACTCTTTAGCAACTGCTTTACCAAATTGTGTCTCAATTGGATATGTCTATTATTTCCATTGTAATTCTTGTTTTTAGCTATAGCTATTGCCGATTGGCAATCACAATGTATAGATACCGACGGAGTTGGTTTCATTCATAATGGAATGTTCGCTAAGAAGTTTGTCAACCACACAGTCTCACTACCAGCCATCTCAAGAGCGACAAACTCATATTTCATGGTTGATCTTGCAATAATATTTTGTCTGGTTGATCTTCATGTAATCGTACCACCTCCAAGTGTGAATACATAACCACTAGTGGATTTTGTCTCATCTGAATCAGAGATCCAGTTAGCATCATTATACCCTTCTAGTACAGCGGGAAATCCACTATATTCAATGACATAATTCATTGAACCTCTTAAGTATCTCACAAGCTTGGAAAATGCATCCCAATGTTTTTGATTTGGACATTGAGTGTACCTACTCAGTCTACCTACTGCATAACAAAAGTTCATCAAGTGCAGTAAGCTTCCTATTATCTCTGCATATTGAGGCTGAGATAATAATTCTCCTCTATTTTTCATTAATTTAGAATTAGCATCATAAGGGGTACTCACTGGTGCGGTCATAAAACCTAAACTTCTTTAAGAAGTTTCTCAATATATTGTTCTTGGGATAGTAATATACTATCTCCCTTCCTTATGATTCTAATACCTAAAATCACATTGGCTTCACTTATGTCTTTCATGTCAAAGTTTGATTCTAGAAACAATTTAGTTCTAGCAACAATCTCATTGCGTGTACCAGAATTTAGCACGTCATCCACATACAAACAATGACACAATTACCATTTTCAAATTTAGAATACTATCAATATCATTAAGTGAAAAGCCAAAATTTATTTTTTCGAGTAATTATGTAAAATTACCTACACCCACAATTATAAATTTTTAAGATTGGTAAACGAGAAAAATACCTGGTTGTGTTTTTCTCTTTGTAGGTAAAATATACGAAAATTTACTCAAGTACCTCATCTTCTTCGTCCTCATCCGCGATCCTTAAAAATTCAATCAAAAGCCATCGTTGCTGCGAGCACCTTGGCAGCCTCCGGAAGTTATGGGTTTCGCAAACATTGTCTGAGTTCTGAAAACAAAGTTTTGATCCTTCGGGATTGAGTTGTTGATGTCAGCCATAAGTCCTTAAGATTGTTGTATAAAAGCTGACATAATCACGAACAAAATTTCCTGAGGCGTGTAGATTCACTGTCCTTAAGGACTTATCCGCGGTGTATTGGGCAAGTCCCCCAGGATACAACAGGAAGTTCTCATAATATCTCTGAGGATCTCAGAACTAGCAAGGATCTCTAAAAAGAGTATAAAATAAACCCAGAATAATCTTAGAAGAGGAAAAGAAGAAAGGGGAATGAGAGAAGAGTGCTTTTGGTGTGTTTTTGGATGCGGGAAAAGCTCTCTATTTATAGAGCTAGGAAAGAATAAAATCAATAAAACATAATAAAAGCCATTAAATATTTTATCGTTGGAGCACTTAATAAAATCAATTTAAATGTTATTGGCAATTAAAGTTTTGACCGTTGCAATCCAACGTTTTCTTTTGCAATAATTTAACATTATTACAACAGTTTATACTCTTTTTAGCAATTGTTAAAATTGTGGTTGCTCACCAGGATGTCGTTGCCTCGATCACCTCATCTGTAGGTGATGTCGCTGCCTCGATCACCTCACCCGTTGGTGATGCTCCAACCAGTGTAAATCAAACTATGGAGTACTTCCACCCATTAAAAGGACACTAAAACCCTAAACCGACTCAGTTACAGTTATAGTTTCACTTTCTTCTTCCACAATGCCAATGGCCTATTGCATATCTTATTTTCCCACGCTTTCGCTCCTCCCTTCTCTGCTACACTCCCCATCGCGTTTGAGCTTAATAAAGTTGCAACTTTTGTTTGTGCTACAGATCCTACTAGGGTATTGAAATTCACTAAGGTGCTTTCTGGGACGATGGTTGTATTAGGTATTGTAATCGCTTCATTTCCATTTTCTTATATCAGTAATGACTGCTTCTTCATTGCTCCTTTATATTATGGTGGAAGTGTATATTACTGTCGATGTTAACTAGGATGTGAAGGATGAAACTAAAGAAGATGAAGAGTACCAGGAAAATGGCTCGATGATTGGCTCTGAAGGGGTTCCCGAGCTCGACTCAATTTCTAGTTCTGCTCGTGAGCTCCAAGAGGAAAAACCAAAAGAAAAACGGATCTCTTATCTTCCACGGAGGTAGACATTCGTCAACGGATCTTGATATCCGTTTAAGAATAAACAAATACTAACATCCGTTTCATGAATTATGTTGGTGTAAGTTAAAATTTTTAATCACAAAAAATTAAATATTTAGAAGGGCATAAGAGGAATGAGGAGGTGCAAGAAGCACTGTGTGGTGGTGGAGGGAGTAACACTCTTGACAATTTTTGTAAAAAATTTTCATGGTGTCCAATATCTAATTGGATTCTTTCATTAATTAAGATCTTGTCATCTAGTGCTTCAATCTTCTTACACTTCTTGATAAGTTGTTTGATATTTCTTTATATGAAATTTAAGCTTAGGTACTATAAGGATAACTCATAAGTCCTTTTATATGTTTCTTTAAGCTTCTTAGACGTTAATCATTTGTTGATTTTTTTTACAAATCATTTAGTAATTAATTTTGTATATTTTAATTAGAATTAAACTTAGATATGGTTTCACATTTGACAAACTCATTGGTTAAACAAGTATTTGATATCATTTTTTATCTTAAAAATTTAAGGTGATTTGTTTTAAAAAAATGTAGACTTGAATTTGTCTTAAGACGTACCATATTATCTTGTGGTGTGATGTAACTTCATAGGCTTTAAAAAAAACTAACTATCTATAATCTCACCTTAAACTTTAACAAGTGATGGAAAGTAAACTTTTTCTCCCATCCTACAAAACATCAACCAACAAAAGTTCAAAACATCTATGCTCAACTAGTCAATGAACAACTTGAAAGTTCAAAACAACTTTTGTAATTAAGAAGATTGTGTTCTACATTAACTCATTGGTATATAGATCATGCTCAAGACAACATATATGGTCAAAGACAACCACTCATAACTCGGTCAAACGACCAATCCACCTATAAAGTCAACGACGACCACAAATAGTCCAGCAAAGTGGTCCATTCAATTGCAAACATAAAGCCAACTACAACTCGGCCTAAGGACTAACTATAATCGCAACAAACATTTCCTTTACGCTAATCAAACTTCCAAGTTTATGCGAGTTTATGTACATAGCCTAATAAGGCTCATTCAACATTACTAACTGAAGTGGTTACATGATATTCTAAGAGATATTTGTTAGTGCACTTATTATATATTAATAAAATATTTGACTAATTCTCAGTAGCTTGATTACATTATAATATCTTTTAATACCATATATCAATAGGATATATGGTTAACCAAGTAAAATATTGTATTATTATTATTATTTTGTTAATAATTTAACATAAAAACTATAAGTTGTTATATTTTCTTATATTATTTTATATTCTCTTGATATTATCAGTTTTCTCAACAAACGTCACAGGCTTTAGAAACCTTATAAATACACATAGCAATTCATTAAGAAATACACACAATTCATACTCACTATTCTACTCTCATATAGATCCTAAACTATTTTACTCATTTGAGCGTTAGAGAGTCTTTCGTAACTGGATCTTCCCTTTAGACAACGAGGATTCAATTCTAACCATTAGGGACATTTAAGCCACCAAAAAAATCTTGGTAGTTGTCATGACACTCCAAATTTCAATAAGAACAACATTATTCATCATATATAATTGAAAAGTGATTTTAAGGATAAATCTTATTTTTGTAGCCTTTTACTAAAGGAATAGAAAGTGGTTGGATAAAAGAGACAACCATACTAGTAGTTTGTTGTCTAAAATAATAAACTTTTTTAATGTAAATATTTATATTTAGGAAATCAAATCATTCTTGTGTTGAAAATAAACATAATTAAATGTTACAAAATATCTAATTATATATAAGTAATTTTGAGTTGCCATTAAGAGGCTAAATTTTATTTATTTAAAGGCTTAATTACTCGTTTGGTCCCACTTTGATTAGAACGTTTCATCGCTTTTAAAAAAGCTTTAATTGTATCCTAACTTTTGAAAAAAAAATCAATCATTGACTTATGGAAAAAAACGTCTAAAGTCTTTTAAGAAAAAAAAAACGAACAACATTAATGATATGTCACATATCAATATGTATTTCTTTTAACCTTTTTTTTAAGAAATTTTGTTGTCATATGTCAGATCCCTAGTATGACACATGACAGAATATTATCATGTATCGGTATCAAATGTCATTGTTTTGATTTTAATTTAGTTTTTATATTTCTCTTTGATTCAATTTAATCCTTCTTTTTTCTCAAAAGAGAACAATATTATCCTATCCAATTCAAGACAAAATTTATTATTTGCATAAATATTATATTATTGCTTTATTAAAATAACTTTTTAACATATTACATTGTATATTATTAACCCATGTTTTGGTAAACATAACTTTAATCACTAGTTTTTTTATATAAATATTAATATAACATTTATAAAAATAATAAATTTAGTCTTAATTAAAAAAGGACCAAATTTATTATTTATATAAATTGTATTAATTAATTTATTCTTATAAAAAATATTGATTAATAATATATTAATTTTTTAAAAAATATTTATACTTATTTAGTTTTAATTTTATAAAAAACATAGATTAACAAAAAATCATGACTTAATATATAATAGTGTAATATGTTAAAAAATAATTCTTCATAAAAATATTAGTATAACATTATATGTGAGGACCTGGAAAATTATAAGATCATTGGGCCCTAGTTGGAGGCATTCAGGCCCAGACTAAGGGAACCTTACCTTAGCCAGGGTCATTCCCCAAAAGCCAGAGTAATTCACTTCTGCTTTCCCTTTCTCTCTCTAAAACCTTTGCCCTAAACTCTTCTCTGCCTTCTCTCTAAATTTCCAACTCTTTGAACCGTTCAATCTTGGGTTGGAAGGTGCTCAGACGTTCACCACGCCAAAGGCTTCCTTTTGAACCGATCGTATTCTCATTCCGACCAGTAAGTTTCCTTTTCCCCTCCTCTTTCACTGTTCTAGAACCTAGGGCATGTGACTTTGCTGGGTTCACGTACCTTGTACGGTTATCTTTCCATTCTCTGTCTGTTTGAGCTCTAAGAACTATGTTCTATCACCAATTTGGTGATCTGTAGGTTCTATCAAGTTTCGCTCCGTGTGGAGGGTACTGTTAAGGCACTCTAGTAGGGTATACTGCTCAACTTCAAGGTAAGGGGAGCTAGTTATAATTTTAGATGATGTATGAAATGCTTATCTGATTTATTTTGCTTTTTACTGTTATGCTGTTTTGATGATGAATATGTTTAAATTGTGTTGGTTGAAAATGAAGAAATTGTGTGATCATGCTGTACTGATGTTGAGTTTACCTGGATATATTTGTTGGTTGTACTGACTGTTGTTGGAGAGGACTGAAGTATGTAATGTTGGTCTTGGGGTTAATGAATAGGTGTGCAGGTACTGTGTTAGCTTACGGTAAAGGGAAGTGAGATAAGGGAAATGGGGCAAGTAGAGTCTAAAACACTATAGGGCAGTTTGGATAACTTAGGTTACTGAATTGGGACTTGTTGAGAGTACTGTGTTGGTAGGATAGAGGAATCTTAAAAACCTGAGTTGGCACATCCCTGATCATAGAGCAGCCCTGGCCTGGTCCAGTACGTTGTGACTAGTCATATGTGTTGGCGTCGAAGGTGAGACTGATGCGTTCAGACATCTGATTCTTCTCCGTTGACCAATTGGGTAGTAAAGAGTGGTTGGAATGGAATTGATGAGTTGGTCTTGCGAGAAGAGTAAAATGTTAAGAGAGTAATGTTTTATGCCTTTTGAGAGGAACTGAGGTAGAGGATTTGAGCCTAAGGACTCTTGAGTGAAATTGGACAGTGGGGTTGGCTGGTATGAGTCTATTAGAACTGGTTAGGGTCATAAAATTGAGCAAAGCCATTAGCAACATGGTAGGATTGAAATTGGGTCCTGAGTTAATAAAATTGGGTTTGGGGTCCTTTAGTTATTGAGTTTGATGTTTTGGAGTAGAAATTGAGTTGGTTTAGTACATCTAATTCCTATCCAAATGACCAATGCAATACTTTACTTTCATCCATAAACATGTTTCATATCAATATTAGTGTTATAGATTTTAAATTGTTCATTTGGATATGTCTAAGATGCACTAAAAATCAGAAAAATCACATTGTTGTCAAAAACTGATGAGCATAATCGATTATCTCACTTGATAATCGATTATCTCACTTGATAATCGATTATTTCTAGTCAGAAAGTTGTATCTTCTTCAAAATTCTCGCAAATAATCGATTATCACTTATGATAATCGATTATTGTTGTCGGAAAATCATCCAGGACAGTTTTTGGTAGTTTTTAGGGTTTCAGATATCATTTTTGGACGTTCTCTAGGTCGTTTTAGGGGTTTTGGACCTTTCCGGAACTGTTGGTGATGGTTTCAAAGTTGTTTTCCTTGTCTAAGTATGAGTTTAAGGGGTTTTGTGTTGTTTAGTGGTTCTTCTTGGACTGTTATTGTCTGTTAATGTACATGGAATTGTTTCATGTGATTTTTGATGACTTATTAAGTTGGTTGTGGTCTTTTGAAGTATAATTAGTATTATATCTACGTTTGTATGCAATGTAAAAGTGAAAGTATGTGGTTTTTTGAAAAGTATGATGAATTGACGTAATTCCATGATCCTCAAGGAGAGGATACATGGTGGTGTTTTGGGGTTGTATAGAATGATTACATGGTAGCTCAGTTTTGGGGGTCATCCTGACGCTCCAATGGTCTTTCTTCTCATGTAGAGAGGATTGAACATGTGGTGAGGAGTAGCAGGAGGTCCTAGTCTTGGATGCTTCCATATGATCCAAGGTGAGTGATAACGGATTAACCTCATGACTGTGGTCGGGCGATAGTGCCCAAAGTTCCACCGGGCGGTAGTGCCCAAGTTTCACAAAGCCACCACGAGTGCAAGGCCCGCCATAGCTCGGTAATCATTCTAGTCCGGACGAGTCGGTCTATAAAGCAACAAGTCGGGGTATAAAGTAACAAGTCTTGTGATGTCAGTTTACCATGTTTGGATGAATGTGTACATGTCGTGTGAGTGTGTGAATTGTGGTTTAATGAGTATGCTTTAATTGTTCTTTTATAGGAATCTATGTATGATAACATGTTTTTTTTATATCTAGCTCACCCTTGCATTGTTTGTGTTGTGTGCTGTTTGGGTATGTTTCTTTGGCGATGATCATCCACTTGGATGGGAGCAGATGATGGGGAGGATGCTTTGGGAACAGCTCTTGATGGAGACGGCAGTGCTGCAGCTTAGATGTGCTAGCTTTTATTCCGAGGATCTCATTATTTGGAAGAACTTTTGAGTGTTTAAATTTTTAATTGTCCCATAAATTCCAGGGAGAAATTCTAATACTCTAGTTGGAAATTTCACACTATTCTAAGGATGACTGTAATCCTTGATTAACTCTTGACTGCTTTCGTATATTATGCATGATGACGTCTTTATTATATATGCATGACGTATATAATTGGAATGTCACATTATACAAATAATAAATCTTATTACAATTTGGAGGTAGTCAATATTGTTCTATATTTAGAAAAATTATGATTAAATTGAATAAGAAAACATATATATATATATATATATATATAAATAGAATTAAAATTAAGATGATAATGCTGAAGACTAACACTTACTTATTACGTCGATGGTGACGTGTTACAATAGGAACATATAACAAATTCTTTTAAAAAATAAAATAAAAAGAAATTAAAAAATAAACTATTGACATGTAAAATGTTTTTAACTTATTAGAAATTTTTTGAAGATCTAATTAATATAATTTTTCAAAATTAGAATTCAACTAATTTTTTTAATTTTTATAACGTAATTAAAAAATTTTTAGAAAACATATCTAATTAAAATAAAGACCAAACGAGTAATTATTTTAATAAAAGAAAACATAAAAAAGAAAAAAACTCCGTAGAAAGAGAAAGGGGATTCAACTTAGAGACATGACCGGCATTGTTCTAATTGCAAATTTATAATTTTTCTCTTCATTGTCCTTTTCACACGTTTTAATATACAATTGAATGTTGACCATAAACATTCAATTTGTATTTTATAAAAATATGAATGTTGACTGTGGATATATCCACAAATTTGTTCAACTAGTAAGATTATTATTGAATCTAATAAAATATTTGGCGCTGTAATAAAGTCCAATAATGTCTAAAATTAAGTATATGCAAGTAAAAGCATCTTGATATACCCAAACTATATACATCTAAAATATTTTTTTAAAAAGAGAATATAATCGAAACACTCTTTCAAAAATTAAAAAGTAATTGGAATTTCTTTTAGAACTTAGGACGTAATTGAAAACTTTTAAAAAATAAAAACTAACTTAAAATGTTTTTGTCTACCAATAATTACATTTTATTTAAACAAAAGGAAAGATAAGAAAAGAATAAAACTTCGTAACAGTTTGAACTTGGAGACAAGACATGCATTATTTGTTTCTGTTTCTATTTTTTTTATGTGCTTTGTTTTTATTATCATACGTATTGTTCTGATTGCAAATTTATAATTTTTTTCTTCATTGTCCTTTCCACACTTTTTAATATACCATTGAATGCTGACCATAAACATTCAATTTCTATTTTACAAAAGTATGAATGTTGACCATATCCACCACTAAAATAAATTCTTAAGGCCTAAAAGTCTTTGTAAGGATATATATATACTGGAAAGGAAACTATATAGTAATTATTACTGAATCTAATACAATATTTGGGGGCTAAAGAGGAAATAAAGTCTTATGATGTCGAAAGTTAAGTATATAGAAGTAAAAGCATCTTGATATACCCTACCGGTAAACTTTTTATATATTACAGTATTAGATATTTTATATATCTTTTCTTTCCTTTCATCTTATCTTCTTTTCCTTTTCTCTTTAGTTATTTTATTATTATCTTTTATCTATATTTTAAATTTAGTTCATATTTCTTTTATTATAAATAAAGAATCTTATATGTATATTCAATACAAAAAATATTAATTATATATATATATAATTTTCACTATATTCAACATGATATCTAGAATCAAGTTTCTTGAAAAAATGTTCGTCATTCGTGTTCAACTACAATCGTCGTCGTTGTCACTATTGTTCGAGCATTAGTTTTAATCGACAACACATGATTTTGCTCGTCTTGCCCAAGCGACCAGAATACTGTTGGTATCACTATCATTGGAGTCCAGACACATTTTCATGCACCAATCATAATTTGCTTCCGCTATACTAGCCGTTAGTGGCAGTGCGTGTGTCATCCTCTCTGGCACCGACCACATTCGTTGGACTCGTCACAACTTCCTTTCTTTAGATATATCTTGTTGTGTTGATTGAGCCTCTTTCAGGTTTTAGGTTTTTATTCTTTCTTGCTTGTTGGTCATGGCTTCTTCCCCTTCTGACATCTCTTTCATCACCAATATGTCTGACCCGTCCATATATACTAACTATGTCAGTGTGCAACATTTATCTATTGATAAGTTAGATGACAATAATTATGCGATTTGGGCATGAGATGTTAAACTTTGGCTTAAGAGTCAGAGGTATGTTAATCATATTACTCAGAACATGAAAATTATTGATTTCGTTGCGATTACGTGTTGGTTGAAAATTGATGCTCAATTATGCATTGTTCTCAAGGGTACCTTTCACTCTTTTTTAAAACAAATTTTTCATTCCTACTAAACAGTTTGTGTGGGTACCTGCATCAAAACCATTAAGTTGTTTTGCAGGAAAGTAGCTACTACTGTACCAGAAACAAAGCTCAAGGATGAACTTCAAGTGCAACAAATTTTAAGCTCTTAAGTATCTACTTGTGGTAACTGTATCAATTTATTTTTCATCCATTCATGCATCATAAATAACTGTATGAATGATTGTTATATGCATGATTGATAAATGTCTGTATGATTGATTTGTTTGTGTGAAAATTTGTTAACACGATTTTTAGTCGATTGTATTATGAATAGAGTCGACTATGTTCTTTGTATGTGTTTCTCTGTTTTTGGAAATGCTTTCTAAAACACAAAGTTGACTATGAAATTAACAAAATCGATTATTTCTCTGTTATGAGCCTCCTCTGTTTTGAAAACCTAAAACTGTTGAAATTGATTGAATTTTGTTTTACTGCGTAATTGGAAATTTTGAGTTCCCTCCAAATTAGTTTTACTGGTCTATTAACTCTAAACGAAGAAATTTGTCACTCACGCTTTCTCCGTAAACATTGAAATCCTTTCCTCTTTGGTATTATGAGATTTATCTTCCACACCCTATATCAAATGGCATCCTCTTCATCTCAAAGAAAGAGAGTGAAGACACTGGTCCACAAGAATATGAGGAAAGGATCAAACTTGGACAGATGGATCAGCGACGATAGTACATAGTCAAATTTCCTAGATTGTTGGAAACAGAGGAAGCTGATCACTAACAAATATCTTAAACTGAGCTTTTTTAGGAAAGAGGAATTTTTGTTTCAAAGTTGGTTGAGCCGTCATGGCTTAAAGAAATTCGTTGAGATGGTCGACCCATGGTACCCTGAACTTGTAAGGGTCTTTTACTCTAATCTCAAAATAAGTGATGGAACACTTTGTTCCAGAGTTAAGGGTGTAGATATCAAGCTGACTGATGAAGTTTGGACGAATATTGTTGGCTTCAAGTTAGGAGGAGAGAAATGCTATCTGGGCATAAAAGGATTTCATAAATTCTCAGTATATCAAGATAGTCTAAGAAATTCAGATGAAATAAAAGACTATTCTCACTATAAGACCGGACGGATGAAGAAGGATGAAAGGTTGGTTGTCTTTGTCATATCATGGATATTGATGTCAAGGGGTAGTAACCATGCACAAGCAACTACGGAAGACCTGTATCTTCTAAAGGATATCAAGGAGAACATTTAAGTTGACTGACCTGCTGCAGTATCTGAGAACATGCTAAAGGTAACAAGATTGGAGTCGGCCATGCTACCTTATTGTGTCTTCATCTCCAAAGTTTTGATTCATTTTGGAGTAGAGTGTGTCAATGAATCAAGCGAGTCATATGGCAGGACAAACATGATATACAAATTTGTGTTACACCGCATGGGTCTACAACATACTGCTGATGGTTGGTAATTTAAAGATGAGTATATTGAAGAAGATAATGATGTTCTAGGATCATCTTCCATTCCCTATAGACCTCGATCTGAATTTGAAAAAGCTATACTAAAGGAAACAAGGTCTTTAAAGATCGTTTGCCAAGGAATCAGGCAAGATGCATTGGATATAAAAGAGCATCTGATTCTGGATGCTCAAAATGAGGAGGTGGCAGATAAAGAGATTCTGGTAAGGAAGGTAGTACACCATTAGGGAGTGCAACGGAGAAGATGGAAGAAGATGAAAGTCATGATGACAATGTTGGTGAAGAGAGCAACAGTGACATGCTTCTTAGTAACTACTTGAAGAAGAAGAAGAAGAAGAAAAGAATTTAAAATCAATCAGTTGTTTTGTTGTGATCTTATGTTTTGATGTTTTATTTTGTAATGATTGGCATTATTTTCCATAATTCTTTTTTGGTTTATATCTGATTGTACTCATTGGTTGATTATTAATGAAATCAGATTTATTTTTTTCAATTTGTGTTTGAATGACTTGATGTGTATATCAACTTAATCAGATTGGAAATTGTTTATCATGTGTGTATGAATGCAATTTTCTCATTATATTGTTACATTCACATAATTGCTTATTCATACATTAACTGTGTTAACTATTGTACTGAATAAATGCTAAAAAAGCTTGATCTGGAAAAGCTTGAAAGGTTATGTTGGAACAATGCTTGCTGTCTGAGATCAAATGGAAAATCAACAATGTTGTACAACAAAGAAAGTCGATTATGATGATATTCAAATCGATTGGGTTTCGTCATTGGGTTTGAAGTTTCCAAACTTATGATATCTGATAGCTTTATACCTTGTTTAACTATCTCTTGATTGTTTATTTATCTTATATCTCTATGTTTATCCGCTGTGTATATGATTAATGAGATAATAAGAGATTAAAATGTTTTGATAATTCATCATGTATCAATATGCTCAAACAAGAAGTGATAAAATTTGATTTGATACATTGCTTGAATATGTTTTTATATGCTCTGATACTTACTCTGATATGTCTGCATTATGTATTTGTGCTTTGAGATTAATACATGTGTAATGACAGGGGGAGCATTGCATATTGATGATTAGTTCACATGTTTTCATTAAGGGGGAGAAAACATAAATGTCATGTGACTGCCATTGATAGGTTGGAACATCTAGATCATTCAATTATTATAACTGATGCATCTTTATCTGATTGATTATCAATGTTTCAATTACAAATTGTATATCTTTTTCTATAATGTCCAAAGGGGGAGAATTTGATGTAATTGGAGAATTTAATATAATTTGTGATTGTGAATGTGTGTATGAACGTGATTTTATTAATCATGGTTGTGCATCATCAGAAAAAGGGGAGATTGTTGAGATTTATGATAGGGGGAGCACAAATTTAGCTAAAACCTACACAATCTCAGTGATGACTGTGTTTTTGATGATGACAACACATAATTAGTAATAACACATGTGTATACAATGTTATACATGTTATATGCTTTTGCTTACTGTGTTATATTTGTATATAGTCGATTAAACTGTTTGCGTATTCGATTAAGTGAATTGCTGCATTACATATCATTTTACTTGCGATTCAAGAAAAGCGTAAAGACATCCTATTTGGTGAAAAGGATTTTGAAAGCTTATATTTTTATGCTTCACCAATTCACCCCTCTCTTGGTGTGAGAAACTAAGACATTCTTTTTTAACAGACATGAATTGGAGGTGAAAATGCGAAGGGGAAGCATAATTGGAGCATGGAACAACTGCAAAGAACCTTGAGAAACGTTGTACACCTCTCTACGTTTTCAATTTCTTCCTTATCTCTTCAATTTTGTAAAACTCTAAGTTCTCTTCCATGAAGGGCTTTTCCTATTTGTTGAGATTAGATGTAATAAACTGAATCTTATGTATTTTGTGATGTTAATACATATGCTTTTCTATTTCAAAGTTAGTATTTGATTTTTGTGCTTAATGCTTATTGTGGCTTGATCACCCATGGCTTGAATTGTAGTTCTTGATGTATTGGGAAATATGAAATGAACTTAGAACTAAAATTGGATATCTAATGAAGCTTGTATCCATGGATAGAACATGATACATTAATAATCTTAAAACTCTTAAACTTAATGCATGGTTGTTTGTTGAGGATTTAAGGAATTGGAACTTGATGAGTTTATCATAGGTGCAAAGTCACTAGGGATAGGCTTTAAGTATAATTGTGATTTTGGCTTGAATATGGAATTGAGATGATTATTAATGCATGAGAATAAAGTGGATGAACTCTAGTTTTAACAAATTGTAGATACTCTATGTTAAATTTCTTACACACAAACTATTTGATAAAAGTATCAAAAAGAGTTTATTGTGTTTTTGTTCACTTTGATGTCATGTGTTGCATGAGTCTTTTTGGAAGAGAACGATATTTATCACTTGCTATACTATGATTGGTGCACTTGCCGTTGGTATTACAGTCCAACACACATCTTAAAGTTATTGGATATCAAAATTGTGTTTTTTGTAATATATGAGATGTCTCCATGTAAGAAGTTAATATCTGACATTTTTTCAATTGAGTTTAGTTCATATATGTTGTTAAAATGTGATGAATTTATTGGTTAGAGTTAGGTTTCATTTAAATTAGAAATACATGGAATAAAAGTTTATTTATTATATACATATCTTAACTTAGAAATAATTGCATGATTTACTTTATTGAATAACTCTGAAATAGATATCCTAGGAATACAAGGTTCATGCTACATATTCCTCACATTACAAAACCTACAAAAATTGTCCACAATAAAGTAATAACAATTTAAACTGACCAATTCCATGTTGTAAAACCATGCTTGCCTCCAGTAAGGATTGATGTATAAAGCTCCAATGGTTGCTAACAATGCTAATGTGTATGATACAACAAAGCTCACACAAAAGACATACATGTCCACCAAACTATTATTGTCTTTATCAATACTTAAGTTCTTTGGAAAAATTGCAGAAGATGGATTGCAGCTCTTTTGTAGTGGAGGTCCACAAAGGAATGGGTTACCCTCGTAGCTACTTTCATCAAATGTGGCAAATTGGTTTGTCTGTTTAGGTATTGGGCCTGATAAGTTGTTATGTGCCACACTTAATACTTCAAGTGAGGTTAGGACACTGAGCTCAGGAGGAATTTGGCCACTCAACTTGTTAAAAGAAAGATCTAAACTCTCTGTTTGCTTCAAATTTGAGAAAGAATTTGGAATTTGTCCAGTCAAATCATTATGAGACAAGTTCAATGCTCGAATTCTTGTCAAGTTTCCAAGCTCATGTGGAATATTTCCTTTCAGTTTATTTAGGGATAAATCAATTCCAGACATGTAAGCAAGAATGCTTCCGGTGAAAGTAAGGGTACTTCTCTTTGTACTGAAACTTGCTTTCTCTTGCTTATGCTTTGGTAGTGGTGTACGATTATATTCTTGAACAACGAAGCTTCCCTTTGATGCATTCAATGATGGATCAAGGTTCTTATTATCAAAAGGCATTGTCCCCAAGCAATGGGGAATTTCTCCAAACAATTTATTGTCTGAAAGATCCAACATGGTTAAATTTATCAACTGACATAATTGCTTAGGTATATCCCCACTAATGTGATTACCTTTTAAAAGGAGAAAATTCAACTTTGTATAACTAAGGTCTTGCATCATATCTTGAATGTTGCCAGATATTTCATTGTAGCTAAGGTCTAACATCACTAAAGGAGAGTTTCCATTGAACATCTTTTTGGACAATCCTGTTAAACGATTATTGCTCAAATGGATAAATTTCACAGAAGAATTTAGAAATGATGGTACAAAACCAGTCAAATTATTTTGGGAGATATCTAAATATATTAGATCTCTAAGTTGTTGTGTCAATTGTAATGGAATGGACCCTTCAAAGTGGTTATTGGACATACGAAGTTCCGATAAACTTGAAAAATTTGTCAACAGGCTTGGAATGTCTCCTACCAAATGATTATTGCTGACGTCCAATAAAATGATGGATGTGTTAAAAATATTGCTTGGAAGTTTACCACTAAATTTATTATCATTTAATGATAAAAACCCTAAATTAGCGGGTATTGTAAAGATGGGCCCCTCGAGCGTATTATTTGAAAGTATCAACAAAACGAGTTGTTGTGAAGCTTCAAATGTGTCATCTGATATTTCTCCAGACAATTGGTTGTTTGAAAGATCCAACTCAATCAAATATTTCATTTGGCCAAACTCACGCGGAATTGAACCTTGGATGTGGTTTCTAGACATTTGTAGATATTTCAAATTTGGATAAATTGAACTGATATTCTTACTTGGAATTTCACCAATTATGGTATTGCTAGACACATCAATGACCTCCAACTCAAGAAGGGGATGCAATGGTAATTGCATTGTACCAGTAATACAACAATTTCTGAAAGTTACTTCAGTCAATTTTGTGTTGTTTTCTAACAACCAATGAGGAAACCTTCCTTCCAACTTCAAACTACTAAAATCTATTGTAACTAACTCTTTTTGATAAAGAAGAAATCTGGGGAGCCGAAAAGAGCTAGTCTCCATTTTTGAAGACAAGCTAAGTTCACTTAATTGAAATTTTGGAATCCAAGTGCGCAAATTGTGTTGTGAGTCCACTATGATTTTATTGCCTTTACCCCGGATGACTTTAAGGTTTGAATGATTGGCAAATGACGAAAAAGAAATAGAAACTTCAAATTGGTTTTCTTCGAAACCAAATTCTTCAAGTGATGTAAGTGTTGCAATGTTAGAATCAAACCTTCCAATGAAGTTATTTTGAGAAAGTTCCAATATCCGAAGAGATGTCATGTTAACAAAAGAATTGGGAAGAGATCCTTCAAATCCATTGTCTATTAGATTTAACTCTTCTAACTTCTTCATCTTAGACCAATCTGAATGAAAATTTGAAGAAACAAGAAAACATCTAACAAAGGTTATAATCAGAAAGGTATAAAGATTTCAATGAAACTAAGAAAAATTCTATTTCATGAATAACGTTAAATAATAATATAATTACCAGCTTCAGGAAGGGTGCCATTTATATGACAGTGTGCAAGAGACAAGGCTTTCAAGGATGTCAAGTTTCCAATACTTTCGAAAAATTCATTCTTCATGTTATTATTTCCATCCAATGTCAAACGTTCTAGGTTACTTAAATCATGAAAATCTGCGCAGTAGAAAAAATATATATAAATCTTAATGTAACACAATTATGAAATTAATTTATCTTTGTGAAAATCATTAATATTACTGCCTTCAGCTAAAATTGTTCCTTTGAAGTTATTGTAAGATATAGAAAGCTTTCTAATGAATGATGATAAAGCTCGTAATGACTCTCTTAGTTTGTTTCCATCTATCATATTCTCATCTAAATCAAGGACATACAATCTACTGAGACCTTTTAAGCCTGGAAGATATGTCAATTAAATTAAAAACAAATGTAAATAAGCGTTATAGACTAAATGAGATAGATAATATATGCATTTAGGAAGGTGACAAATATATTTTGTGCAAAGTAAATATACCAACTTTGAGAAAATTATGGGATTCTACAATGTGTTAGTATTATAAATTTATCTAATATATCTTTTCTTTGTCTCTAAACAATAAATTAAACCATTTTAAATCATTTTTTCTTTAATACCTTGATGGTTAACAAAATTATGGATATTATTATGGCTTAGATAAAGATTCGTCAAATTGGATGAAGTTGATAATCCTGCAAAAAAAGAAAAGGAATTAATAAAAGTCAACAAACATTAATGTGAAGAGTTATATTTTTCTTCACCCAGAAGCATTACAAAACTAGTTTACTTTCAAATAACTAAAAGTATTATTTTTCCAAAAAGTTAGTCTAAGTTTAACCTCTAAAAGTTGACTATGATGAAAGATATTAATGTAAATTTTAACTTTTACTATATTTACTTACACCACTTTCATAGAAAAAAGAGAGGTAGAAATGATAGTTAGAAATGTTTCTAGCATGCATGATACGTAAAAGAGTTGCAATACTTTTGACTAAGTATTTGATAAAGAAACAAAGACTAAACAAATAACCGTTGAAAAACACAGTTATTGATAATAATATTCATGAGAAATGCAGAGAATCTATGAGTGTTAGTGATGTCATGAGTGGGTAATTGGGCCTCACATTATGTAGGTAAATTGTTGCTATTAGAAATCTGTGTTCGTTATTCACGGCATGCAAGTCGTCATTATTGGATAAATTAACATTGGATATATTAGTTACTAATATTACCTATATGTGTAAAATTTCACACACATTATTTACTTCCAAAACCAATTTTGTCAAGTAATTTATAGTACGAAAAAATAATCCATACAATCAAAATTATTTATCCCTTTGCTCTATATAATACCTAATACAATATTATTTAATTATATATAATAATTTAAATTAAATTTATTCAAACATAATTCATCAAATTGAATGATATTTAATACAAATCAAATTAAAACATAACACAATCCAATATTCAAATAAATTGAAACATAATTTTAATGAAGTTTAGTTTCACCCATAATCCAAAACTTAAAAGATAAATAGTCCAAATATAATCTAAACATAGTTATCCTAATATGCTTTTCTTATAGTGAATAAATAACTATCGATAGTTTATATCTGTAATACTTTTTTTATAATACAAACGGGTTGTGTTGTAATTTAACTTTTGAAATATTAATTATCTTAAAAATAAAATTAACCATGATTTATTAATTGATTGATTAAATAGATTCTTTTACGTACGTTAGCATTGGATAAATGTTAAAATAAGAGTGACTTCAAATGTTAAATTTCTCATAAAAAATTATCCACAATATATAAATTATTGTTATCTACGGATTATAACAGCAGAAAACATATTGACTACAGGAAGAAAAAGGAGAATGAGATAATTTAACTAAGAATGAAACTGTAAAATAGATTAAAATTAATAAATTAACTTGACTATTAAATTAAATTAAATTAAATTAAAAATTAAAATTCGAGTCAAATTAAATTAAAAAAATTTACAACTTTTAACACAAATCATAAATGCATTTAGCCCACTAAAAATCCAACTCACCTATATTGAATCCATAATAAGTTGGATTTGACTCACCAAGTTATTCGTAAATTCTAAATATTAAATTATATTAAAAAACCAAAATTTTTAAATGTTCTTGTATCAATAAATAATTTGAATTGTATTGTGATTTTGGATTGTTTTAGAATTGAATATCATTTTAGACTGTATTTAGAATTTAATTTAGAATTTAATATCATTTTGAATTGTATTTAGATTGAATTTTATTTTGATTTCAATTAAAAAAAATTGTAATTTGTTTAGAATGAAAGAAAACAAAAATTATAATTAAATGAATCAATTTGTTTAGTTTATTAATCCGTACATATTAAATCAAATTTGAATATATTTACTTCACTGTTAGGTTGGATTAGTTCACTCAAGGTCCAAACCCAAAAAGTCATGGAATCATATTCTTTTCACTCTGAATGTCCAATCCGAGCTTCATTTCTAATTTTAAACATTTCCTCTCAGTTAAAATCCTCCCTTTTGAACCCTTTTGGCATACACCAGAAATTGTGTCAAATTTGCTAACAAATTGGCATAAAGTTAAGAGAACCTAAGTGTTTGAGTGAGAAAAAGACAGTGAGAGAGATGGTCAAGAACTGCTTGATGCAGAGTATAAGCTTGCTGAGGTAAACAGAAAAAATGCAGAGCTGGGTATAAAATTGCAACAGATTGAGACTCCTGAAAGTTTGCTTCAAAAGGAGCGTTTGTCTTTAGCTACTGATGGAGGATCATTTGATTCAACATTCTATAAAGAAAGGGAAGATTTGAGGGAAAAGAAGCTACATCAAAGAGAAAATATGCTATCCAATAGGCAAAGTATCATTTAGAAAGGAAAAAGAATAGTTTAAATATGCCCACAACTCAATTTTATCCACGGATCACGTGGTGTGGAATCATCCATGGACAATGCTCCATTAGTGTTACCACATCAGTGTTAAACTCAATCAATCAATAAATAAATAAATAAATATATATATATATATATATATATATATATATATATATATATATATATATATATATATATATATATATATATATATATATAATACTATTTAGGTTGAAGAATATTGAGAATAAAATTCCATATTTGAGAGTGATTCAACATGAGTTCGATAACGGTGACACAGGAAAAGAATACATAAATACATATTTCTTTTACCAATAATTAAACAAATTTTATCTACTCTTAAAAACTACAAGGGTCAACTTATCTGTAATCACTATAAATAAAAATAAGGAGCATGCATATTGGAAAGGAGTCACATCTACTTAAATAAAAGTGTATTTTTTTTACAATATTTTATAATATAAACTATTATATATACGGTAGTTTGTGGATATTTTTAATCTTAATTATCTTAACATGAAATTAATTATGATTTGTAATCAAGTGTATGTATGTTTATTAATTCTAAAATATTATAATATAAAAATAAAAATACTGACCGCTTATATCTACAGCTCCTGCTAATTGATTGTAGCTTAAATCAAGATATTGAAGATGTGGAAGATTCTTCAGAGATGAAAGAAATTCGTTGCTCAAACTGTTTTCACCCAGTTCTAGATGTTGTAAATTGGTTGGCCATTTAAATGTCTCATTCTCTGATAAAAATAAAATTGAAAACATCAACTTATCAATATTCACTAAGGATAAGGAGCATGCATAGATCTTTATGTTTATTATTACTAAACATATTGATTATTAGAAATGATAATGGATTATAAGTATATTGTATGCTTAATAGATGAGAAAGTTATAAGGCTAAAATGTTATTCTGATATATCTTAGATGAAAGTAATTCAATAGTAATTTTTTTTCAACTTCTTTAGTATGAAAATGTAATTGTTGAGATGAAGTGTTATTGATGTAAAACGAATATGTTTACATGAATATAAAGTATATTTCTATTGATATGGATGTTTATATTAATTTACCCTAATATATCTATAATGTTGAATGAATAATTAAATATTAATTCTAAAACATTAGAATAAATAATGAATGTCCTAAAATAATAGATAAAAATACTGACCGCTTATATCTACAGCTTCTTCTATTTGATTGTAGCTTAAATCAAGATATTGGAGATGTGGAAGGTCATTCAGAGATGAAAGAAATTTTGTTGCTCAAACGGTTTGAACTCAAGTCTAGATGTTGTAAATTAGTTGGCAATTTAAATGTCTCATTCTCTGATAAAAACAAAATTGAAAGCATGTGTTATGAGTCAACTCACTCAAAATAAAACAAAACTGAAAGCATATATAATCATTTTTTTAATGTTGTAATAAAGTAAAGGATGAAAATACTGACCGCTTATATCTAGCGCTCCTTGTAATTGATTGTGGTTTAAATCAAGATATTGGAGATGTGGAAGGTTCTTCAAAGATGAAAGAAATTCGTTGCTCAATATGTTAAATCTCAAGTCTAGATATTGTAAATTGGTTGGCCATTTAAATGTCTCATTCTCTGATAAAAACAAAATTGAAAGCATGTGTTATGAGTCAACTCACTCAAAATAAAACAAAACTGAAAGCATATATAATCATTTTTTTAATGTTGTAATAAAGTAAAGGATGAAAATACTGACCGCTTATATCTAGCGCTCCTTGTAATTGATTGTGGTTTAAATCAAGATATTGGAGATGTGGAAGGTTCTTCAAAGATGAAAGAAATTCGTTGCTCAATATGTTAAATCTCAAGTCTAGATATTGTAAATTGGTTGGCCATTTAAATGTCTCATTCTCTGATAAAAACAAAATTGAAAGCATGTGTTATGAGTCAACTCACTCAAAATAAAACAAAACTGAAAGCATATATAATCATTTTTTTAATGTTGTAATAAAGTAAAGGATGAAAATACTGACCGCTTATATCTAGCGCTCCTTGTAATTGATTGTGGTTTAAATCAAGATATTGGAGATGTGGAAGGTTCTTCAAAGATGAAAGAAATTCGTTGCTCAATATGTTAAATCTCAAGTCTAGATATTGTAAATTGGTTGGCCATTTAAATGTCTCATTCTCTGATAAAAACAAAATTGAAAGCATGTGTTATGAGTCAACTCACTCAAAATAAAACAAAACTGAAAGCATATATAATCATTTTTTTAATGTTGTAATAAAGTAAAGGATGAAAATACTGACCGCTTATATCTAGCGCTCCTTGTAATTGATTGTGGTTTAAATCAAGATATTGGAGATGTGGAAGGTTCTTCAAAGATGAAAGAAATTCGTTGCTCAATATGTTAAATCTCAAGTCTAGATATTGTAAATTGGTTGGCCATTTAAATGTCTCATTCTCTGATAAAAACAAAATTGAAAGCATCAACTTATCAGTAATCACTAATTAATAATAAGGAGGATGCATATGCTAATGTTCAAAATAAGTGATATCTTCTTCAAATATAAAAGGCTTAATTACCTATTTAGTCCCCATGTTAGGAGGTAATTTTCTGTTTAGTACCCGGTTTTAAAAATGTAGGCATTTGGTACCTATGTTTTGAAATTTGTATCAATTCAATCCTATGCAGTTTACGGCGTTATAATTGATGCGAGAAATTAAGGACGTTAATGAAGATGCATTCAAACATTTGATAGCTATTCCACCCAGGCTATCATTAACGTCCTTAATTTCTCGCATCAATTATAACGTCGTTAACTGGATAGGATTGAATTGATACAAATTTCAAAACATAGGTACCAAATGCCTACATTTTTAAAACCGGGTACTAAACAGAAAATTACCTCCTAACATGGGGACTAAGTAGGTAATTAAGCCAATATAAAATAATCTCAAATACTAATCACAACTAACCTGAATATGGCAATATAATTTCAAACTCATTCAAGTAGTTCTCTCCTAACTCAAGGACCTCCAAATAACTCAATTTTTAAATATCTAACCATTTATATAGGCTGTTAGATATACTTTCTAATAAGAAAAACAAACGATGAAGATTTGTAATATGGAAAGTATATGGTGCCCTACTATTAATTGATTTCCAACTTAATCCACTCTCTTAAATATAAAAAGTTGAGAGATGAGTGTAACATCGCATAATCTCACACTTTTGATAATTCATAATTGATATATTGTAGCAAATATATATATATATATATATATATATATATATATATATATATATATGTGTGTGTGTGTGTGTGTATGTGTGTTTTAAACTCAAATTTCAACTACAAACTCATAAATATAACTCGAATTCTTCTAATTTATTCTTCATAAGCTTTCGTATAACGAATTATACGATCATCGCACATACACAAACACAAACAATTAGGGTGAGCTAACATACAACAAATCATTCATAAAACATGCATAATTACTTTGATACACTCAATAAACATCATATAATAATTATGTCAGACCATAAATGGTCACCGGAGAAGAATCAAATATAACCATAAATGCTCACTGGAGAAGAATTAAATGTTTGACGAATCAAACTCACCATAAACGCTAGTACATATGACTAGTCACAACTTACTGGATGCTCTATGATCAGGGATGTACCAACTCTGGTTTTTAAAATTCCTCTATCCTACCATCACAATTATAATTCATAATTCTATATCTACCACAATAACCTGAATTCATCAGAAATTTTCATTCCAACAAGATATATTGCACAATAATTTAACAGTACATAATTTGTTCAACAAGATTTAAGTTAAAAACTTGTCGAGTAGACTTTCAGGAAAGAGAGGTGCGTCACAATGAGTACTAAGTCTTTCCTTAGCCAAAGTGTTCCTCAACTAGTTTTAACAAATTTTTTATTTACAAATTCAAAACAACATATAATATTAACACAGAAATTCAATATAAACAAATATATAACAAGTTCGTAACTCTTTCTTCTCTGTTTCTCACTTGATTTTTCCTCTCTTTGTGCAGAATAACCTCCCATTTCATGGCTATTTATTTATAGTCCAAAAATTTTATTATTTAACAATTTTTTAATATTATTTATTATTTTAATATTTTAATCACCACTTGACATATTTTAATATTTGAACCCATGTTCTTGAAATCACCACAATTTTCTACCATTTAAGTTACCAAATTTCTTATTTAGCTTTCCACATTTCATTTTTACATAAACTTATTATATTTTCTATTCACAAGAAATTTATTACTACTAATAATAAAATTGTTACTATTAAGGTAAATATTTTTCATGAGTCTTACCATGAGAGTCCACTAACACTTTTATATTTGTTTATATTTTATACGTTAATTTTATTTCTAATCGATAATAAACTTTTAATACACCTTAACTAATGTATATACATGTTAAATATGAAATTAGATAATTAATTGTTTAATAATAGATAGAGTAATTAATTTAACATACATCAAATTTTATTAAGATAAATTTTAACTCATAATTATGTTACGTTGATTCAATCTTATAAAATAAGATTTGCAAATTAAATTATATATTATAAATCAAATTTATTTGTAATCGAGGTATAACTTTCAACGTTAGCACAGATATATGTTGAATAAACTTTTATGTGTTTTTGTCAATAATTCAGACATTATGTAAGACTTACAATCTCTCGTATGTGGGTAAATTAGTTGATGCTGGTAGAAGTTTGTGGTCATATGCCCGAGACGGTCATCATTGGATATAAATTAACACTGGATATATTAATTTGCTAATATTACCTATGTGTAAAATTTCGTATTATCTACTTCCAAAACCAATTTCGTCAGTAATTAACTAATACGAAAATATTATTCAGACCATCGATATTATTTATCTCTTTGCACTATATAATATCTAATACAATGCTATCTAGTCATATATAATAATTTAGATTAAATTTAAACATAAGTCAAATAAAAAATAAATTTATTCAAAACATAATTCATCAAATTGAATCAAACATAATTCAAAACCGAAGTAAAACATAACACAAATATTTAAATAAAATTGAAACATAATTTTAATGAAATTTAGTTCTCATAATTCAAAATTTAAAAGATGAATGATCCAAATATAATAAAAATATAGTCCATATAAAGTGGAAACGCAATCCTAATATAAGCTTTTCTTATAATGAATTAATAAATCGATAGTTTATATAAGAGTGTAATACTTTTTTTTATGATATAAACATTGGTGTTGTAATTTATGGATTTTGAAATATTGATTATCTTAAAAATAAAATTAACCATGATATATCACTTGATCGATTAAATAGATTTTCTTACGTACGTTAGCATTGTATAAACTCAATAAAGAGCAACTACTTTATATATTGATTCTAAGATTTGTTTAGATGTTTAGTAGAAATGGTTTTAAAAATAACAAAAATCAAAGTTCTAATTATGTTAAGTATATAAATTTCCGAATTTTACTATCTCTATAATTTTTTTTCTTCATCTAATTTCTAAACTTTTTTCTTTCAACTATTAATCTTTTTTCCAATCAAAAGTGATATTCTAAAAGATAGTAGAAAATATAACATAACTTAATCTGAAAGATTTAATTTAATTTTAAAGTAAGTTTTGAATTTTGTTGCTCAAACGGTTTGAATTCAGTTCAAGATGTTGTAAATTAGTTGGCCATTTAATTGTCTCATTTTCTTATAAAAACAAAATGGAAACATGTGGTTATGAGTCTATTCACTCAGAATAGAACAAAACTGAAAGCATCAACTTATCTGTAATCACTATATTTAAAACTGAAAGCATAAACTTATCTGTAATCACTATATTTTTTTTAATGTTGTAATAAAATAATGAATAAAAATACTGACCGCTTATATCTAGCACTCCTTGTAATTGATTGTTGCTTAAATCAAGAAACTGGAGATGTGGAAGGCCCATCAGAGATAAAAGAAATCTGTTACTCAAACTGTTTTCACTCAAGTCTAGATGTTGTAAATTGGTTGGCCATTTAAATGTCTCATCTGATAAAAAGAATTGAAAGCATCAACTCATCAGTAGTCACTAATTAATAATAAGAAGGATGCATTTGTTGAAAGAGAGTGATATCTTGTTTAAATATAAAATGCTATCAAATATACTAATCACAACTAACCTGAACCCCACAATATACTTTCAGACACCTTCAAGTCGTTCCCATGTAAGAAAAGGTTCTCCAAAGAACTCAATTTTGATATATCTAACAATTTATAGGCTGTTAGATATGCTTTCTAACATAAAATAACAAATGATGAAGATTTGTAATATGGAAAGTATACGGGAACGTACTGTAAATTGATCTCCAACTCAATCCACTGTATGTTAAATATAAAGAGTTGAGGGATGAGAGTCCACTAAGAGCATAGCCAATATCAGTTTGGTTGAAGTTGTTAAAGGACAAGTCAAGGACCTCAAGATTCCTCAATTTTGACCATAAACCTGTAAGGAATATATCCTTCGTTAATTAAAACGTAAAAATGCTCAGCTTTATTAATGAAGTGGAAAATACCTTCAAAGTGAAAATCCGAGTCCAAGTCAGTTCCAGCCAAATCAAGTTTCTTTAAAGATGTGAATCCCTCCAGATATGGCAAGATGTCATTAGTCAAATGGTTCTCACTTATGTCAAGGACCTCCAGATTTCTACGCAGCTTTCGTGACAGACTTTCAAAATCTTACATATATGCACCAAAAGTTGTCAAAGAACCCAACAAATATGAAAAAGAAATATAGATCTTCGTGACAATAAAAAATAATATTGTTGTCATTTCTTAAAATAAATATCATCCATTAATTAACAATTACTCGGCCTTATTAATGAAATGGAAAAGTTACCTTCAAAGTGAAGATCCAAGTCCAATTCAGTTGCACCCAAATACAGTTCCTTTAAAGATGTGAATCCCTCAAGGGATGGCAAGATGTCATTAGTCAAATAGTTCCAGCTTATGTCAAGGGCCTTCAGATTACTACGCAGCTTTGGTACACTTTCAAAAACTTACATATACACACCAAAAGTTGTGAAAGAACCCAACAAATGTGAAAAAAAAAATATATATATATAGTATAAAAAATTAGAAGATCTTGATGATAATAAAAAGTAATATTGTTGTCATTTTCTTAAAAAAATAAAAAATAGCTAGTCTCACCGTGGTTTAATGAAGATGTATTGAAGCTGTTATCCCCTAAATAAAGATACTTAAGAGATGGAAGGCCATCCAAACAAGATATAATACTGGCAGCAGTATCCAGCTTGTTTCCAAACATGTCAAGGAGTTCGAGATTTGGCAACTCTGGAAAGTATGCAAAAAGAAAGTGGAAATAATGAGTATTCCATAAAACATAACAGACAGATTTGTAGTTTTGAGTAAGCAAAAGAGCAATAGAATTATAGGAAAGAATACCTGCATCCCCAACACAACCAACTATATTATATGACAAGGAGAGGTTCTTCAAATCTTTGAAGACAGAAAAATCCGAGTAATTAATATATTGTTCTGTTGACTTCCCCCAGACACCGTAAAGATGGAGTTGGGCCACTCTCCCTGTGGAGGAGTTGCAGAACACTCCATACCATTCACAGCAATCTGTGTCGACGTTCCATGAGATGAAAGAATCTGTGTCGCCGTTCCAAGAGATGAAAGAATCTGGGTAGAAGTTCCATGAGAAAGTATAATCTAAACGTAGACCCAAAAGTGCTTGTTTCTCTTCTTTCCAACATCCTTCACAGCAAATTGTTTCCAATAAAAGGAAAATGAGGAAACATACTCTCACACTCTTCATTTTTTTCTTCATTGAATCAACAACTTCTCCGTCTCTTAAATAGGAAAGCATCACCTATACATACTTTATGTTCCAATGCATCTATACTTTCAATTTTAATTAGAAAGTCCGTGTGTAAGTTTTGCTAAGTGACTTTTTAATTTTTAGAGCACGAAACCGATTTAATTGATTTCTATAAAAATAAAAAAACAAGAGACGGCTTAAAAAAAACTAATGAAAATACATTCATTCTGTTTTTTTAATATATGAATTATAATGCTTATTTGAACGAGAAAATTTTAAGGATTGTTTATTCCACCAGATTTACTTTGATACTTTTTAATTTTATAGTTTTCCAATTTATTAAATTATAAAATAATTTTTATTTATTAAAATAAAAGCATCAATAAATTATAAAATAATGTTTATGAAAGATAATTATAAAAGCGATTAATTTTTATAATTTATTTATAGATAACTATTTTATTGCGTAAATAATTTTATCATTATGAATAATTATTTCAATTTTAAAAAGGTTGTTAGGATAAAAATATAAATATAAGTAATTATTTTATTATTATTAATTATATGAATTTTAAAAACCATTACTAAAAGATTAAAATAAAAAAATATAATTACACATTAGAAAGAGAAAAACTTTTTTTTATAGATGATCACTTGAGCTCAATCCAAAGGTGGAGATGAATTTGAAACATACATTTCTCAATAATTATGTTATAATTAAAAATAAATTTACACTACTTAAATTACTTATAAATGTTAAAATAAATATAATTTATATATTTAATAATTATCCTTCATAAATTTATAATACGTTTTTGTAAACAAAAGGTAATTATTTATTATTAATTTTAATTATGAAAAATAATTATATATTGACCTTCTTATTAATAATTATTAAAACATAAAGACTTTAAAAAATTTTAAAAAAATTGATTTCACGTCAACTAATAAGCCAAAACCAACACCAAGTGAAACCCAAAATAGACGTACGTCTACAATTATTCTATAATTAAAAATAAAGTCATATCAATATAGATTATTTATTATAAATTGAAAATATAATTTATACACTTAAAACTATTAGGTTATCATAAATTTAAACAGTATAATTTATATTATTCAATTAAGTATTATTTATTTAATTTTAATTTTAATTATATAAGACAAATATATATATATATATATATATATATATATATATATATATATATATATATATATATATATATATATATATATATATATTATTCACTAAAGTATAGTTTATTATTTAGTCCACCCAAAGGGTGACTTATCCAACCAAAAGTCACAATCATCTTCAAATAGAATTCAAGATAAACATAACTCAATAATTGTGTTATAATTAATAAAATAAATTTTCATAATATGAAATCTTGTTTAGAAATCTAAAATACAACTCATATTTGAAAAGAAAATAGATTTATCATTGCTTTTAATCGTAACATAAAGCAAACAATTTAAATGTTTGTTGATTACCGATTTTATTTAATTAAAATAAATATTAATAGTTAAAACATACAAAGACAAAGAAAAAAAACGATGACTTGACTTCATCCACCACCAACTTCAATCCAAGATAGACATGGACATGTCTCAATAATTATAATATAACTATAAGAAATTACATTAATATAAATTATTAAATTTAAAATATAGTTTATATATTTAACAATATTTATTTTATCATAAAATTTAATTGTAAGATAATTTATTTATTTATTTAATTATGTAATGATCTAGAAAATAACAAAGAATAGTAGTAATATTTGACACTCAACTATTTTATTAATAATATTTATATTATAAATGAAGGTTTTTATTGAACGATTTTCATCTTACAAGAATTACTATCTCTTTAAAACCTTTTAAAAACATTTAATGTCATTCTCTCAAACCTTTTGATTTTTTATCTTGTGTTTCACAATCAGAGACCACCAATAGATTTATGATAGAGATTACTACACTTGTGACTGATCAATATCTCTAATATAGTAAGTTCACTTTTTGTTCTATTTTTTAATTAGTTTAGCATTTAGAGGCACACATGGTTTTAATATTTGGTTAGTTAATCGTAATGATATGGTTATACATGATTGTCTGCATAAGTAGTTAAAATAGAGCTCTAAGGAACAACTTTGAGTTAAAGGGTTATTTAACCAATGTAATGGAAGCTAGATATTTAAAAAGCTTTGTTGAGATTGACGAATGTGTGTGATTGGTGAATTTGCTCTTATGATAAATTTAATTTAACATGTATTATGGTTTTGTTTATTTAGGAGTATGATTCTTTGCTATAGTAAATTTGTTGGTGAAGAGTAGTGTATGGGTAAGGGAAGTTAGATATTTAAAATTGATTGTCTTCTAATGGTATTCTAGTTTAATTATGATTTGGGTTAATTGGATTTTATGTTTGGAATGAGTTCATTGATTGAGAATGTGAATCAAATTGATGATTATGATAAATGTTGTTTTGTGAAATTGTGAATTGAAGATGGTTCCATTTTAGGAATTAGTAACTCTTATTCAATTGGTATCGATGAGTGTGTTTTTCTCTTGTAAAACATGGGTTTTCGATTATTGATGAGAACTTCTTTATGAGACCTTTGATTGATTAAATTGGTACTTCTTGAGTTAAGATATGATTATACTATAGTTTTTTAAAATTTATTAATTGGAGAATAGCTCAAAAAGAGTAATTTACCTAATTAAAACTCAGAGAAGAAGTTCAAGCTTCTAGTGTAGCGTTAGGCGTCCCTATAGTGTCATTGGATGTCAATCGAGTAGTGGTCTCTACCTTTGCTTGCGTTGGGGGAACTTTAGTACCCTTGTTGGCATTGGACACCACCAAGGGACAATGTAACTCTCGAGTGAAAATCTTGAAAGGATCTTGTTAAAGTAGATGAGTTCCAACAATCAATAAGATTTCGATGATATAACAAAACACTTTACCAAATGAGTAAGTCTCTGGATAGAAGTGAAGATGTGGTTAAACGACTAAAAGAAAGCCTTTAGTGAGAATGAGAAATTAATCAATGTTGTTTGAAGATTAAAATACATTATGTGTAGTATTGCTTACATGTGCTAAATTGATTTATGCTCATGCATTACATATGTCAACGAAAGCAATAAGTTCGAAAAATTTAAAGCCATATCTTAGTATTAGACGAGTCAAGATGTTAGACAAGTTTAATAGTTGAAATCATCAAATGAATACATTAGACGACTTAAGTATCTATTTTAAATAAGTAAAGTATTAGATGACTACGACATTAAATAATAAAGGACTAGATAATAAGTGCTTGATATCAGTAGATTTCAATATTAATTTATCACTTATATTGCTTTTGATGATTTGTGTAAAATTCATCATAAATACCTCAATTTCTCTTGTTTTTGCAGAATAACTGTGATAGATAACTTTGACAGAAAAGCGCTACCTCAAGGAGTCAAACATGTAATTTGGAGAAAATTAAAAAGATATGTAACACTTTTATGAGAATCTGTCATAATTTACCATTCTGAGGGCTCAAATCATATAAGAAACCCAAGAAGTTTTCCTCAAATCCTAGCCTAAAGCTCAAGCTATAAAAAGTCCTTCATTAGTAATACTTAGCAGCTCCAATCCAAAATATCAAAGCCATAGATAAAAGAAACCTACTAAGGGAGGAAACTTCAACGTTGAAGCCGTGGACCATCACTCAAGTTTAAATGCTCAGAAATATTTTATTTACTAAAAAATGTAATTATTATTATGAATTTTACATTAAAATTATTTAATCCATATAAATTTTAATAACATAAAAAAATATGTTATACTTTTTACTAAAATACGAGTTGTATTTAAATAAGACTAGCGCATGTGTGTCTGTTATAGTAAAAGTTTTATAAATTATAAAATAATTTTTAATTATTAAAATAATAATATCAATAAATTATAAAATAATGTTTATAAAAGATACTTATAAAAGTGAATAAATTTTATAATTTTATTATAGATGATTATTTTACTGTGTAAAAAATATCATTATGAATAATTATTTAAATTTTAAAAAATTGTTAGGATAAAATTGAATATATATATATATATATATATATATATATATATATATATATAATAATCTCTTTTATTAAAAATATAAATATAAATAATTGTTTTATTATGATTAATTATATGGATTTTAAAAAATAATTACAAAAAGTTTAAAATTAAAAAAACTTACACTTTAAAAAGAGAAAACCTTTTTTTCCAAGGTTATAGATGATAACTTAGCTCAAACAAAGGTCAATATGAATCCGAAATATTCATTTCTCAATAATCATGTTATAATTAAAAATAAATTTACACTATTTAAATTACTTATAAATGTTAAAATAAATATAATTGATATATTTGATAACTGTAAGACTTGTGTAAAATAAAAATATATTTTTATATACTTTGTGTTACTAAATAATTAATTATGATATGTATTTGGGTAATGAAAATATTAAGAAAATAAATAAAAAGAAAAATTAATTAGAACTAATTTTATTTTCGAAAATTGTTTGAAAGAATAGTGAAGTAATGTTTTTTAGTTCTTTTATTTTCATTGGTGGGGAGGTGTGGATCTCATAGTAATAAAAAAAATAAAAGAATGGTGAGAAGGCATTGGTTGGGTGGAGCACGTGAAAGTTTGAGAGGCTTGAGGGAAATTTTCTAAAGTTTTTATGCTTTTTGGCTTTTCTTATGATAGGAGAGAAAACATAGTTTTATACTTGTCCTTACTCTTTTTGCATGATTTGAGTTCTGAAGGTGACAATGTCAGCAGTAGGTGTTGAAATATTTTTCCATAGCTTGGCTTCTTTTGTTTTGTAGGGTTTTGGATAGAGTTAAGTAAGAAACATATAGTTAAGTTACATGGTGCATATTAAAAACATGAGTGAGGACTTAATGAGAACCCTACTATCTTATATAAACTCTAGTCTGTGTGAGAGAGTGGGAAAAATCTACACGTACCATACTAAATAGTAGGCTTGGAGGATAGTTTTGGACGGGTGGGGAACATTGTTGCTACGCAAGGAAAGGAAGCCATCTTTGGTCTTTGCTTTGAACCTCAAGGGGTGGAAACTCACTGGAACTAGAGGTAAGGGGTTTAACTTGGGATATATCATATTGTATGATGGGTAGAAGGTAAAGGGAGCTAGATTTAATTCTTTGATTGTTGAAATAATCTGTGTTTTGATGCAAATCTGGGAAGAACGGGATGAAATTGGGGTTTCTGGAAATCTGGTGCGATTCTGCAGAATTCTGCAGAACACGCGTTCGGCCAAATGGCTCGACCAATTAGTGCTCGGCCAAAATACTATGAGCGTTCGGTTTTATTTTCTGATGAACCCAGCGTTAGCATTCGTCCTTGGGGAAAGTAGTAACACATTAGACGTTCGTCCCAACTGTGCTCGACAATAGTGGTCGGCCAAATAACCGTTCGGTCTTGTATCCTCCCGTAACGAGCGTTAGCGTTCGTTCTGGGCTTGTTTTGGTGAGCGTTCGGCGATCGGTCTTCGTGTATGGGTGACTGTAGTGTTCGGCTGAATTTAGTATTATCAGGCTTGAATCCTGAGTGTTCGGTTTTGATGTTTTAGTGATTTAAGCGTTCGATCTAAATTTGATATTCTTAGGTTTAAGATCTTAAACGTTCGTTTTGGTGAATTAGTTATTGTAGCGTTCGGTCTTAAATATGATGTTCTTATGTTTAAATCATGAACATTCGATTTTGGTCAAATTGTGGATTTTAGCGTTCGGCCTTAATTTAAATTCTTAGGTTTAAATATTGAATTCGATTTTGTGAATTGTCGATATTGAGCGTTCGGTCTTAAATTGTATTCTTAGGTGTGAATCTCGAGCGTTCGGTTTTGACATATTTGTGATTGTAGTCGTTCGTCCTTAATTTGGATTCTTAGGTTTGGATCTTGAACATTCGGTATTATTATATGATTAGTGATTGATAGCGTTCGACCTGGATCAGATATTCTGAGGTTTAGGTTGTAAGCGTTCGGTCATACTATGTGTTAGCGAACGTTCGATCTTAATGATGTTGATTCTAAGTTAGTGATCGTTTATAGCGAACGTTCGGTCTCGATGATGTTTGCCTTTGGATAGTACTCGCCATAGGCAGCGTTCGGTCTTTGATGATGCTTGATCTTTGAATGTTCGTACAAACAGTTAATTCGAAGTGTTCAATCTTAGCGTCCGTTCAAATGTTGTTCGTCCAGCCAATATCCGATTTTAGTGAGGTGCTCGGTTTTAGCGTTCGGTAAAATAGTGCTCAATCTATTATGGTGCTCGGTTTTAGCGTTCGGCCAAATAGTGCTCAATCTATTATGGTGCTCGGTGTGTAGCGTTCGGCCTGATTACGCTTGATCTTATAGCATCCGTCCAAGTAGCATTCGGTGAATAGTGTTCGACCAAATAACGTTCGGTGAATAGTGTTCGTCCAAATAGCGTTTGGTGAATAGTGTCCGTCCAAATAGCGTTCGGCGAATATGTATGAATCCGTAATTTTCTTTGGTAGTATTTTAAAGCAATTATTGAGAATTGTTGGTTATTTTCTTGGTCTAATGTTGGTTTATTTATACATGTTATTGAGAATATGTATGAATCCGTGATTGAGCACGTTTATTTTGTTGATGTTGGTACATACACTATGTTATTTTCTTGTAACTTCGTCTGTCTTATGAGCATTTTATTTTCTTGTAACTTCGTCTGTCTTATGGTGCTCCGTGATATGATATTTCTGGTTACTCACCCTGAAATGTTGTGGTTGTGGTTTCCACCTACAATGATCGTACTTGTACGGGAGTAGATGGTATTGCAGATGAAGCTGGATTGGAATAGCTCTTCGAGAGAGACGGAAAATAAAACTTGTTGGAATTTTTATAATATTTTTCTTATTTATGTTCGTTTGATTTTGTTATTTCAAGGAAACAATTAAGATTTGGTTTATTGTAATATATGAACTTATGTGTGTATGGTTTGTTCATGTGATGTAAAAAAAAAGAAACACTTTCATAATATTATTATTATTATTATTATTATTATTAATATATCCTATAAGGGATGTTAGAATAACTATCCTTCATAAATTTATAATACGTTGTGTACACAAAAAGTAATTATTTGTTATTAATTTTCATTATAAAAAATAATTATATATATACCTGCTTATTAATAATTATCGAAACAAATAAAGACAAAAAAAATAAAAAAACCAATTGATTTAACGTCAATTAATAGACCAAAACCAGCACCAAGTGGAACTCAAAATAGAGATACATCTATAAAGTCATATTAATATAGATTATTTCTAATAAATTTTAAATATAATTTATACAGTTAAAGATATTAGGTTATCATAAATTTCGTATAATTAATATTATTCAATTAATTAATATTTATTTAATTTTAATTATATATATATATATATATATATATATATATATATATATATATATATATATATATATATATATATATATATATATATATATATAAAGTATAGCTTATTATTTAGTCCATCCAAAAACAAAGAAATGTGACTTATCAAACCAAAAGTCACAATCATCTTCACGCAGAATGCACGGTAAACATAATTCTGTAATTATGTTATATAGATAATAAAATAAAATTTCATAATATGAAATTTTGTCTAAAACACAACTCATATTTAAAAAAAATTTATTTATTATTGTTTTTAATCATAATATAAAGCATTCAATGAAACTGTTTATCAATTATAGATTTTATTTATTTAAAATAAATACTAATAGTTAAAACATACAAAGACCAAGGAAAAACAAAAAAAAGGATGACTTGACTTCATCCACCGCCCACTTACATCAAGATAGACATGGACATGTCTGAATAATTATGATATAACTAAAAGAAATTACATTAATATAAATTATTAAATTTAAAATATAGTTTATATATATTAATAATATTTATTTATCATGAATTTTAATTATAAGATTATTTATTTATTAATTTCATTATGTAAGGATCTGAAAACTAAAAAAAATAATGATATTCAATTATTTTATTAACAAAAAATATAATATAAATAGGTATTTCTATTAATTGAGTTTTATTTTACAAGAACCCTAATCTTTCCACAACTTTTTCTAAATTTTTTCACTTTTTCTCAAACCTTTTGAGTTTGTCTCTCGTATGTTTCACGATTATAGAATAATTGTAGATTTACAATAATAAAGTCTATATATTAAACAGAATAAGCCTTAACCACATTTAATTCATTTCTATAAAAAACAGTGGTTTAAAAAAACTAATGAAAATATATTCATTCTGTTTTTCTAATATATGAATAATAATGCGTATTTGAACGAGAAAATTTTATGGAGTGTTTATTCCACCAGATTTAATTTATACTTTTTAATTTTATATTTTTCCAATTTATTAAATTATAAAATAATTTTTAATTATTAAAATAAAAGCATCAATAAATTATAAAATAATGTTTACAAAAGATAATTATAAAAAAAGAATAATTTTTATAATTTTTATTATAGATAATTATTTTATTGTGTAAATAATTTTTTTATTATGAATAATTGAATAAATTTTAAAAAAGTTATTAGGATAAAATTCAGATCAATTACCGATTCTTTTATGCTTGTGAAAATTGGATAAAATTAGATAAGACAAAAATTATAAAATGAAAACTCATTATAAAATCATTTTTTTTAAGATTATTTAACCGTTAATGTTTCTGATTTTTTTTTTCAATTGGGCTACCACAGGATAAGAGAGAAAATGTTGAAGTGAAAGAGATAAAAGAGAAAGGATCGAAAACAAGAGAGATGAGTAACAATTTGACGGGTTTCCTTTTTTCTTTTCTACTTTTGAAAATGAAAATTATTAAAATACCTTTAATCTTAAAAGTTAGAATTCATGATTTATAAGAATATTTTTGCCTACTAAAATTCGGTAAACATTACTAAAATAACTGAAAAACAGACGTGCACACGTTAGCAAACCTCACATATATATATATATATATATATATATAGATATATATATATTACTTATATATAAGTAATATATATATATATATATATTACTTATATATATATATATATACTTATATATAAGTAATATATATATATATATATATATATATATATATATATATATTACTTATATATAAGTATATATATATATATAAATCTCCTCTATTAAAAATATAAATATAAGTAATTATTTTATTATTATTAATTATATGAATTTTAAAAAAATACTAAAAGTTTAAAATTAAAAACAATAATAATTACACATTAGAAATAGAAAACCTTTTTTATAGATGATAACATGAGCTCAAAGTTCAGAAACATACATTTCTCAACAATTGTGTTATAATTAAAAATAAATTTACACTATTTAAATTACTTATAAATGTTAAAATAAATATAATTTATATATTTAATAATTATCCCTCATAAATTTAAAGTACGTTTTGTAAACAATTTATGAAAAATAATTATATATTGACCTTCTTATTAATAATATTAAAACATATAAAGACTTAAAGAAAAAAAATTGATTTCACGTCAACTAATAAGCCAAAACCAACACCAAGTGAAACCCAAAATAGACACACGTCTACAATTATTCTATAATTAAAAAAAACAGACATATCAATATTATTATAAATCTAAAATATAATTTATACACTTAAAAATATTAGGTTATCATAAATTGAAACAATGTATAATTAGTATTATTCAATTAATTATTATTTATTTAATTTTAATTTTAATTGTATAAGATAAATATTTATACTATATATATAATTATATAAAATAAATACTTGTACTATATCAAACCAAAATCATAAGTAAAGAGCAATGAAGTTTTAGTAATTAATACCTTCATCCGCCACACAATGACAAGTCGAGAATCTTCAAATATTTGAAGACAAAAAAATCCAACCTTGAGTTGGGCCACTCTCACTGTGGACGATCGTCCAGTGTGCGTGCAAGAGAAGACGCTCGCCCAGCAGAAGTGGACGCTCGTCCAGCCAGGCACAGGACGTTCGTTCAATGAAGAGATCAGTGGACGCTCGTCCAATGAAGAGATCAGTGGACGCTCGCCCATATCCAGATGGTCCGTGCCCGGGCGCGAGAGAGGCGCCGGGCGCGATTTTTCCAGAAAGTTTCACGCCCGGGCGTGACAGAAAGGGCGCCCGGGCGTGACTTGTCCAGAGAGGCTCGCGCCCGGGCGCGACTGAGAGGGCGCCAGGCGCGACTTTTGCTGATGTGTCAGATCCAGCTTATTTAACCCCAAAACGCGAAGGGGTTTGGGTCTTTGGTTCTTTTGGAGGTGCATCTCACTCAGAGGAGAGCTTGGAGGGCTTCTAGGGCTCGTGGGAACAATCCCTTCTTCCTCTTGGGTTCTTCATCTTCTTCCATGGCCATTTTGTAAGCTTAAAGGCTCTCCATGAAAATGGAGAGCCAAACCGATCTTGTTGGGATTAGTTGTAGCCTTTGAATTCTTGTGTAATTGTTGAATGATTTGAATATATATATGCCTTTTCTATCAATTGCTAGTATTCTTGTTTCCAGTCTTAAAGCTTGCATGTAATGGGGACGTTCATGACTTGATTTTGGGGTTTCATGGATTATGGGGACGTAAGATGAAATCTTGAACTGAAATAAGAGTCCTTGTGGTTCATTGATTCTAGGGATGGAAGATGATTCACATGTTGTCTTAGATCCTAGCTCTTTAATGCGGGTTTGCTTGTTAGATTGTCCAAGGGATTGGAGTTTGATAAGGAAAACCTAGGCTCTTTCACCAAAGGGATTAGGGCTCGAGTGTTTTAGTGGATTGACTTTAGTAAATTGATAGAGAGGAGATGAAATTGGTTATACACAAGAGTCCATTGGTGAAAACTAACCTTAACAATGTCATTTCATACCATTTCTAGTCTTTTCCATTTCCAAGTGCCTTCAATACCAAAGTCCAACCTTGTAATTATGTATGAATTTATGTTTCTACACTTGTTTGTAAATCGATGTTATGTTATTGAGTCTATATGAGTTGTTAATCGCACAATTCTCTAGTATTACGAGTCTCTTGGGAAAACGATACCTGGTCTTACCGGTTTATTACTTGAAGCGATTCGGTACACTTGCCGAAAACGCCTAACAAGGATATAGACAACAGATGGAGCTATACATAATGAGAGCAGGAATCACAGAGGCAGAGTAAACTACTTTAGCTAGATTTTTGAGTGGGTTGAATTTGGAAATAAGGGATAAAGTTGAACTTCTACCTTATAGATATTTGAATGAACTTGTTCAAATGTGTATAAAAGTAGAACAACAAAATCTGCGGAAAATTTCTGCCAAAAGATTTCAATCTCCCTTTGAGCCGAAATTTACTAAAGCAAAAGAACCCCTCAAACCTCTAGCCAAAATAGTTGAAAAACCAAACAAAGAGTCCTCTTCACACACTCGCACAAGTGACATAAAGTGTTTCAAATGTTTAGGTAGGGGTCATATAGCTGCTCAATGTCCTACTAAGAGAACCATTCTTTTAAAAGGAAAGGACATCTATAGCAGTGAAAGTGAATCCCCCACCAGTGATAGTGAAAGTGAAACAAAAAAAGAAGAGGAAGTGTTTGCGGATGATTGTCAACTTCTCATGGTGAGAAGGGTGCTTAGCAGTCAACCAAGTCTAGAACAACTATCACAAAGAGAGAACATCTTTCATACAAGGTGTAAAATTCAAGAAAATTATTGTTCTCTCATTATTGATAGTGGTTCTTGCTGCAATTGTTGTAGCACAAGACTAGTTGAAAAGTTGAATCTTACTGTAATTCCCCATCCTAAACCTTATAAACTTCATTGGTTAAATGAAGATGGGGACATTACAGTCAAGAATCAAGTTAAAGTGGCTCTATCCATAGGGAACTTCAAAGATGAAGTTATTTGTGATGTAGTTCCCATGGAAGCTTGCCATGTGCTAATGGGAAGACCATGGAAATTTGATCATAACACTATACACCATGGTCTTACCAATACCATAACTGTGCACACACAAGACAAGAAATTTGTGCTTCAACCTTTGACACCTACCCAGGTAGCACAAGATCAAGCACAAATGAAGTCCGCTAGGGATCAAGAAAAGAAACAAAAAAAGAAAAAAAATTCCAAAACAGAAGAGCGGAGTAGTCATTAGGGAAGAAAGAGAGGTGATAGAGTCCAGTGTTCCTTCCCACAAGGTCACTCAACATGAAGTTCTTTTAAATAAAAAGACTTTAAACAACACACTTCAAGTTAAACATGCACATCTAGTGAGTCTCAGACTTCTACTCTTTCTCTTTCAATACAAAAATTTTTGAAGAAATTTGATGATCTATTTCCCACATAAATTCCAAAAGGGCTTCCACCATTAAGAGGAATAGAACATCAAATTGACTTCATGCCAGGGGCAACTCTTCCTAACAGGCCTGCCTATAGGACTAATCCCCAAGAAACCAAAGAGATTGAGTCACAAGTTCAAGAGTTACTAGATAAGGGTTTGGTTCAAAAGAGTCTAAGCCCCTGTGTTGTACCTGTGTTGTTGCTGCCCAAAAAGGATGGGAAGTGGCGCATGTGTTGTGATTGTAGGGCTATTAACAACATCACAATAAAGTATAGACATCCCATCCCTAGACTTGATGATATGTTAGATGAACTACATGGGGCTCAAATTTTCTCAAAAATAGATCTTAAAAGTGGATATCACCAAATTCGAATTAAAGAAGGTGATGAGTGAAAAACTGCTTTTAAGACTAAGTTTGGGTTATATGAGTGGCTGGTAATGCCTTTTGGTCTTACAAATGCCCCAAGTACATTCATGAGACTTATGAATCATGTTTTAAGGGATTGCATTGGGAAGTTTGTGGTTGTTTATTTTGATGACATATTGGTATATAGTCAAGATTTGCAGAATCATGAAAAACATTTGAGAGCTGTTCTAATAATTCTTAGAACCAATAAATTGTTTGCAAATCTTGACAAATGCACCTTTTGTGTTGATAGTGTCATCTTTCTCGGTTTTGTAGTCAATAAAAGTGGGGTCCATGTTGACCCGGAGAAAATAAAGGCCATCCAAGAATGGCCAATTCCAAAGAATGTAGGAGAAGTTAGGAGTTTTCATGGATTGGCAAGCTTTTATAGAAGATTTGTGCCTAACTTCTCTAGTCTAGCTTCACCTCTCAATGAGTTGGTGAAAAAGGATGTTACATTTATTTGGGGAGACAAACAACAAAAGGTTTTTGAGCTACTTAAAGAGAAGCTCACTCAAGCTCCCATTCTAGCTCTTCCAAATTTTGCCAAAACTTTTGAGTTAGAATGTGATGCTTCTGGACATGGAATAGGTGCTGTGTTATTACAAGAAGGCCACCCAATTGCTTATTTTAGTGAAAAACTTCATGGTGCTTCTTGTAATTACTCCACCTATGACAAAGAGCTCTATGCTTTTGTGAGGGCCCTTCAAACTTGGGAACATTATCTTGTTTCCAAGGAGTTTATTATTCATAGTGATCATGAATCACTAAAATATCTGAAGAGCCAACACAAGTTGCAAAAGAGACATGCTAAGTGGCTTGAATTCATTGAACAATTCACTTATGTTATCAAATACAAGAAAGGGAAGACTAATATACTGGCGGATGCTTTGTCAAGAAGAAATATTTTACTAGCCACTTTAGGAGCTCAAATTCTTGGGTTTGATAACATAAAAGAATTATATACTCAAGATAGTGACTTTGCCACCTTATATGAGGAATGTTTTCAAAAACCACAAGGAGGATTCTATGTGAGAGATGGGTATCTTTTTAAAGAGGGCAAAATTTGTATACCCCAAGGCTTACAAAGAAAACTCCTTGTCAAAGAGATGCATGAGGGAGGGTTGATGGGGTATTTTGGGGTTGATAAAACCTTAAGCATGCTCAAAGAAAAATTCTTTTGGCCCCACATGAGGAGAGAAGTCCAAAGGCATTGTTTCAAGTGCATTACTTGTTTAGAATCCAAGAGCAATGCCTCATGGTCTTTATACTCCCTTACCCATTGCTTCAACTCCTTGGGAAGATATTAGCATGGATTTTGTCTTAGGACTACCTAAAACGTCAAGGGGTTTTGATTCTATTTTTGTGGTTGTGGATCGTTTTAGCAAAATGGCCCATTTTATACCATGCCACAAGATACATGATGCAAGCAATGTGGCTAGGTTATTCTTTCGAGATGTGGTTAGACTTCATGGACTACTTCGGGTCATTATTTCTGATAGAGATTCAAAATTTCTTAGTCACTTTTGGAGAACCTTATGGTCTCGATTAGGAACTAAGCTTTTTTTCTCTACTACTTGCCATCCTCAAACAGATGGTCAAACTGAAGTAGTAAATAGATCTCTATCCACTCTATTGCGAGTAGTCCTCAAGGGTAACCATAAATCTTGGGATGAGTGTCTTCCACATATGGAGTTTGCTTATAATAGGGTAGTTCACCGAACTACTAAAATCTCTCCTTTTGAAGCTGTATACGGTTTTAATCCTCTCACACCTATGGATTTGATTCCCTTGCCTTCTTCACATGAGTTTGTTCATCAAGAGGGAATATCTAAATCCAAATTCATTAAAACTTTTCATGAGAGGATTAATAATCAAATACAACAACAAAGTGAGAGATATGCTAAGTATCATAATAAGGGTAAAAAAGAAGTCATTTTCAATGAATGTGACTTAGTTTGGCTTCACCTTCGAAAGGAAAGATTTCCTATTCAAAGGAAGTCCAAATTAAGTCCTCGAGGAGATGGTCCTTTTAAAATCCTTAAGAAGGTCAACAATAATGCTTATCAATTAGACCTTCCATCAGAGTATGGTGTCCATTCTACTTTTAATGTTACTGATCTTCGTCCTTTTGCAGGATTTAATACAGATGATGATTTGGATTTGAGGTCAAATCCTCTTCAAGGGGAAGGAGATGATGACTTAGGACATGGACCCATTACTAGAAGTATGGCTAGAAGAATCCAAGAAGAGCTTGAAGATATGGACACAACAGGACACATTCTTTTCCTTCATTTTAAGTGGAATTTGGAGACACCAAGAGAAGGGGTAAAACTGTCCATATGATTGTCAAAGTTGCTAGCTGCACCACCACTCTTTGTTAAGCACACCACAGAAGAACCCTCCGTCCCTCAACACCACCAGATCACGTGCTGCTTTAGTTTTTAGCACATTTTTAATAAGTCTCTCTAGAAGACTTTCACATTTTACACATGGGCCACCACATGGCAGCTGATCCACCATTCTCGGTTCCTTACTGCAGCTCCATGAAAAGCCTATAAAATCATGGCAGCTACCTTTGTAAAAATACTTTTGGATGAATGAAATTTCTGTTGAGAATTACTTTTGCCAACTCTCCCTCCGAAAGTCATTACCTGCTTAAATCTTCCCTGTAACTTCCTTCCTTGTATGGACGACTGCCTGAGTTGTAGTCGTTCACTAAGCTTAGCTTCCATCTCTATTAACCTCTCAGTACACTTCTTCCGCTGCCATGACCAAATTTTCCATCTTTCTAATGGAACTACCGAGAAGCACTTTTAGTTGAATCTCGATGTGCATTTCTCGAAATCCAGTATAGTTCAATCTGACCCAACTCTCTCGGATCAGCAAATCAACCACCATGAGTCAACTTTGTGATAAGGGCTTAAAAGTCATCTTTGAATCAACTCACTGCTTGATTTGTTGTGCATCCTCAAATGAACTTATACTAGTAGGCAAAAGGTATCACAACATATACATGGTTGACTTTAAGAATACTTCCTTTGAATCTCATGTTTTCTATCAAAAGAAGACGAACCTTGGTTATGGCACAAAAGGCTTGCACACATACACATGCCTCACCTGAATAAGCTTGTAACCAAGGACCTATTACTAGGATTTCCAACAATCAAGTTTGAACCTAATAGATTGTGTGATGCATGCCAAAAGGGAAAACAAATAAAAACATCCTTCAAGTCCAAACAGGTCATATCCAACACTAGACCACTATAGTTGATACATATAAATCTTTATGGTCCATCTAGAACAAAATATCTAGGAGGAAACTATTATGGATTGGTTCTAGTAGATGACTATCCTAGACTTACATGGACATTTTTCATTGCATCTAAAAGTGACACATTAAGAGTCTTCAAGAAATTTGCCTCCATAATCCATAATGAAAAAGAGCTTAAAATAAAGGCTATTAAGAGTGACCGTAGAAGGGAATTTCAATTGAGAATTTTTAGATCTTTTATGAAAATCAAGGAATTTCACATAATTTCTTTGCGCCTAGGAATTTCACATAACATTATGAAACCAATAAAAAATCTAGATTCAAGTGAAACCAATTCAGATATGAGAAAGGATATGAAAGACACTCAATAGGCAAAAACACTTACTGAAATAGAAGATAAGAAGACAAAAGATCTTCCCAAGGACTGGACAATACCAAGAGACATGTCAATAGACAATGTAATAGGTGATATCACCAAAGGTGTGTCCACAAAAAATGAGACATATGCTCTAGTTGCCAAACTTGAAGCAATTAGAATTTTACTTGCTATTGCATCTATACTCAACTTCAAACTATTCCAAATGGATGTGAGAAACACCTTTTTAAATGGATACATCAAAGAAGAAGTTTTTGTAGAGCAACCTCTTAACTTCCAAGACTTTGAGTTTCCTAATCACATCTTCAAGCTAAGAAAGGCACTCTACGAACTCAAGCAAGCACTTCGTTCATGGTATGAAAGTGTTAAAATAGCAAGGCTTAATTTCTCACACCAAGAGGGGGAGGAGGGGGTGAATAGGTGAAATGTAAAAACAATGTTTCTTTAAATCTTTTTCGCAAAGTATATGCCTTTAAAAGCTTTCTTGAAACGCAAGGAAAAAAATTTGTAGTGTAGCGGAATATAGTCGAATGCGTGAAAAATAAAGTCGACTGAATGTAACAGAATAGGGATAGAAAGATCAAACACTGGGTTTTTGTACTGGTTCGACCAAGCCTACATCCAGTGTCCTTCCTCACCAGGAAGCAAATGCACTATAATGATCAAGGTTTTTACAATAAGGCTTTTATAAAGACCTCCACGTCAAAAATATAAAACACCTCTCTAACCCTCTAATCAAAATATAGGCATAGAACACATAAAGACCAGTAGCAAGATGTCCCCTCTCCTGCCGTCTTCAACCCTTTGAGAAACCCCTCAAAGTCAAGAACCCCGCACGCTCTTCTTCCTATAATCACAATAGGGAAATAACCCAATCTTCAGCAGATTGTCAAATCTGATCTTCTAGCAACACCTCTCTGTGCAGATTTGATTAGCTATTTCAAAGTACAACAATCTTGTTCTTCAAGAAATCACAAGAGATGATCAACACGATCTTCTTCTTTGATTCTTGGAGTGTTTTCCTCTTCTCTGTAAGATCACACCTTTTTGTAATGAATATGAAAATGTTAGAATTCACAAAAGTTCTTACAGAATTCAAATTCGCGTCAATATATAGATAAACACATCTCATACGCATTTTAGTCAACTTAGCTACTAATGCAGTCGAATACCACAATTCAGTTACGGCATTTAGAAGCAATCAATGCAGTTAATTGAATGGACAATTAATGCAGTCGAGTCACAATAAATGTTTGGTCAACATATTTAAAAATATAGCTGTTGTAACATTTAATAGAAGCATTAATAGAATTTCAAAACTGTAATAAACTTAGTTGAATGCAGGTTGCATGTAGTCGACTATATAACACAGTTAAACAAAGTTTTGAAAAACTTTCACTTTGAAAATCTCACACCACACTTTGAAAATGGTTTGTGCAAAGACACGAGTTTTAATTGACTCACCCCATAATGAAGTCGACTTAAAACTGTTGTTTTGCCACACAATTAAAAGTTCAACATAAGTGATTGTGGTTTTCTTTTATAAAACATCAGACATGAATTCACCAATAAAATCAATTATATAACACAATGAAATCTAATGTATCAACACAATTATGTTCTTCAAATCCTTCAAACAGATTTAACACATATAATATGCAAGCATAGAACATGTAACACAATGTAACATAATATAACAGAATAAACATATGTTATCAATTATGTGTTGTCATCATAAAAAACAAACAGAGATATTACTGATATCTTAGTAATCTCAACAATCTCCCCTTTTTTTTATGATGCACAATAATGATTGATAATCAACCATGTTGCACAATTCACATGTAAACAATCAATTACAGTCATCAAAATTCTCCCCCTTTAGGCATTAGCAAAAAAGGTAAGCACAAAGTAATTGATTTGCATATAACCAGTCACAGAGATGCATAAGATATAACATTTAATCAGTTTATGATGATCCCCCTTTCACAAATATTCACATGAATTAAAAAAATCTCTCCCCCTGAAATGAAGGCATGTGAATTTTATGAAAGATACACAGTACTCCTCTTATCATTATGCGTGTATTCATCTCAAGTTGCAGATACATAATGCAGTATACAAAATCAGTATCAGAGCACATTACAACATATATCAGCATCTAATCATATCAGATATATCACACTAAGTAAAGCATCAATGATATAACTTCACTCATAAAAAATAATTTCATTTCTTTATCATTTCAAGACATGTAATAGAGATAATAATAAGTAGTTTATATCACAAATATCAAGAACTAAAGATAGCAGATATTCCAGTTTTTGGAATCTTTAAACCTTGTTGAAACACATTCGATTAGTGCACAGTCTTAGTCGACTTCATTGTTGTCCTGTGAATTGATTTTCCAGATTTATCCTTCCAGTCAGCAATGTTCCTGTAAAACCTTTCAAGACCTTTACAGATCAAGCATTTTAAAATCATTGTAATGCAAGAATTAATACAGGTATAATTTGTGTGTGTAAATGTATGAATGCAATGATAAATAGTAAAGTAATCAACTTCATACATAACACAGTTGACTTTAATCAGATATAAATCACTACTTTATACTACTGTCATTTAAGATTCCTAGTTCATTTAGAATAGTATAAAATCTTTCTTTGTTCAACGATTTTATAAAAATATCAATCCATTGATGTAAGGTATCTACATATTCGACCTTAATTTCACCCTTGAGAATTTGGTCTCGTATGAATTGATGCCTTATTTCAATATGCTTAGTTTTTTAATGAAGAACATGATTTTTAGTCAAATTTATTGCACTTGTGTTATCACATTTTAAGGGAATGTGATCTAGTGATATACCATAATCTTCTAGTTGGCTCTTCATCCAAAGAGACTGAGCACAATAACTACTAGCTGCTATGTATTTAGCTTCTATGGTAGATAGCGTCACACAAGCTTGTTTCTTTGAATGCCAAGAGACTAAAGAAGATCCAAGTAGATGACAAGTGCCACTAATGCTCTTTCTATGTAGCTTACAACCTCCAAAGTCAGAATCACTATAACCTTCAAGAAAAATATTTGTACCGTTTGGATACCACAGTCCAAGACTTTTGGTTACTTTAAGATATTTCAAAATTCTTTTTACAGCAGTTAGGTGTGATTCTTTAGGTGAAGACTGAAATCTAGCACAAAGACATACACTTGCATGATGTCAGTTCTACTGGCAGTTAGATATAACAAAGATCTGATCATACCTCTGACATCTTTTGATCAATGTCCTTACCTGCTTCATCAAGATCTAGGTAGCAGTTTGTAGCCATAGGAGTTGCAGCTTCCTTGCAATCCAGCATTTTTGAATTTCTTCAACAGATCAGTACAGTATTTGGATTTGTGAATGAAAATGTCACTTTTAGCTTGCTTGACTTGAAGACCAAGAAAGTAAGTAAGCTCTCACATCATGGACATCTTAAACTCATCTTGCATAGTCTTGCAAAATTCTTTGCACAAAGTAGGATTAGTTGATCTAAAGATAATGTCATCAACATAAATTTGAACATACAATTTATCTTTATTTGAACTTTTAATGAAGATAGTTGAGTCAACTTTACCCTTGGAGAATCCCTTCTTTACCAGAAACTCACTTAAGCGCTCATACCATGACCTTGGCGCTTGCTTCAACCCATACAAAGCCTTTTTGAGCTTGAAGACATAATCTGGATGTTCAAAATCCTCAAATCTCGGTAGTTGTTCCACATAAACTTCCTCTTTAATATATCAATTTAGGAATGCACTTTTGACATCCATTTGATAGAGCTTGAATTTCATCACTAATGCAATAGCAAGAAGAATTCTTATTGCCTCTAATCTAGCCATAGGTGCATAAATTTCATCATAATCAATTCCTTCCTCTTGGCAGTAGCCTTTTACAACTAATCTTGCTTTATTTTTTATGATTTCACCTGAATCATCCATCTTATTTCTTAAAACCCATTTGTACCTATTACTTGTAGGTTATCTGTTCTTGGTACCAGTTGCCATACATTATTCCTCTTAAACTGGTTTAGTTCATCTTGCATGGCCATCATCCGATTTTCATCTACAAGAGCATCTTCAACCCTTTTTGGCTCAATCTTAGACACGTATGCAACATTCATGCAGAACTGATTCAGTTGCCTACTTGTAGACACACCTCTCGTAATATCACCAATTATGTTGCCTGTAGAGACATTTTTAGGAACTTTCCATTCCTTAACAGATTTTGTTTTAGGAGAATCGATTACGTCTTCAGAGTTCTCTTCTTCTAGAATTCCCTCATTTTCTTCCTCTTCTCCAGCAGAGTTGTCAGCTTCTATAGATTTTCTAGTCTCTTCAGGATTAACAGCGGTTTCAACATACTCATCAAACGCAACGTGAACCGATTCTTCAACACACATTATTCTCTTATTATATACCCAATAAGCTTTGCTTGTAAGTGAATATCCTATAAAAATTGCTTCATCAGCCTTGGAGTCAAACTTACCAAGGTTTTCCTTTCAAAACTGTAACAAACTTAGTCGAATGCAGGTTGTAATTCGTCGACTATATAACATAGTTAAACAAAGTTTTGAAAAACTTTCACTTTGAAAATGGTTTGTGCAAAAACACGAGTTTTAATCGACTCACCGCATAATGAACTGATGAGTCAATATTTTCTTGACTTCACTTAGTTTATTGTACTGGATTTAATTAGGGAAGTGTGCTTAAATGTCAGTATTTCCCCATTTTTGCTAATTGTGCTTAATTTGACCAGAAATCCTTATTTTAATTAATTTGAATTATCTAAAGTTAATTATTTGCATTATTAATTGTAGGAAAATTGTTGGATAATAATTTGGGACATTTGGAGGGTTGTCACATAATTCAAGACTCTCCACAAAAAGAAGTGTGCAAGAAGAAGGACACTACGGTGATTTCACTCTTTAGACTTTTGAGAAAGGGGTGCTTCAATATAAAAGGAGAGTGGTGTCCAATAAAAAAATCATGTTGCTCATGGGTTAAAAAAAAGGACGCTGGATTCAATGGATGATGTTATACACACTATTACGGAGCAGTGTTTTATTCATGAGAAAAAAAAGGTGGTACAGTGTCACGATTGGTAAGAAAGCACACAACTGAATCACTTAGGCTTAAAAGAAAAGATGCTGGCTGGAAGGAAATAATACACAAGCGGCCTACGGGAATTAATTCAGGTCCAGCTTGGGAGGTGTCACGGCATGGTCTGCTGGATAAAAGAAAGGGTTGCACATCCAGCAGCTTGGAGAGGAAACACGGTCCAATAAGCAAAGAGGAAGCCACGTCCACATGAGAGGAGCTTCAAAAAGCAATTGGCTGAATTCAATTGTGTGTGCGCTGTCTAGCGAAGCCCATGGGCAACTTATACTTGGAGCATCCAGCAACGGGAAATGGAATATTAGGAACCAACCGCCACTTGTTTTAGGGAGCTCATGTTCGTCCAACAGCAAGCAGCACACGGACAGGGGAGCACAATTCATTTTTTTCTTTCTTTGGAAGCAAACAGTGTTAGAGGTGTGTGGTCCAGCCGCCACCTAAGTAAAAGAGGTTTTTTGGCTAAAAATAAGAGAGCACAGAGATTGATATGCTTCATGGAGTGAAGCACGCGTGTGCACGGAAAGTAGGTGGAAGAAATTCTCAGTGTTTCCAACAATACGCTGGAGTCTCACGGACACTGCACATGGAGTGTCACGGATACTGCACATGGAGGGAATCATCCTTCATTTTGAGAGAAGCCACCAAGAGCAAGGGATGTAGCGCGGAAGGAGAAAAATGAGGCACATGGGTGATTGAAAAGGGAAGCACTTTCATTTCATTTTGTGGAAGCAGTGCTGTCACGGCCAGCTAGAGATGCACACACGGAGCTGTTATTGCCACGTCTAACATAGGATTTCACTCTTCATTTTCAGTCATGTCCAGTAGAGAAGGGAGTTACTGTCACTCGCGTACATTCATATTTTTTTCTTAGGAAAATGCTGACTTATGATAGAAGAGAGTGGTGCATTCAGCTTTTCAAGTGTTGCCCCATTTCTCTGTTTGCATTTAAATGCTTAGCTTGCATCTTAAATTGGTTCACACACTTTCTTGAAGTTACATTCTAGCTGCACGGGTTTCTAAGTTACAATGTGTTTTTCAATTATTAGCTTGAATGTTACAATTTTTTATTCCTGCTGCAATGATACTTTGTCTGAACTAGCAATGAAATTCTAATGATTCATGCAACTTGCATTGAATTTTATTCTGCGACATTGTGCTTTAAATTGGTGACGCATCACATTCAAAAATAAGATATGAATTTTCGTTAAATTTTAGTTTCGTTGCTTGTGCTTCCAAGGCTGACGCAAGCAACAACTTATGGATTTGATAAAATATGACCGTTCAGTTTACTTCGTTTACTATGATGTCTATTATGTTCGATTTATTATTTATGTTTACTATGTTGTTGTCTATTCTGTTTAGCTTTTTTATCTTTTTGCATTTCCAATTTCTTCACTAGCTTTAGAGACCGTTCGGTCTCAATGTAGAACCGTTCGGTCATCTGTAGGACTGTTCGATCTTCATGCTTTGTTCATTTATTTCAATGTTTTCAATTATGTTTGGTTGTATTTAATTTCCAGTTTTAATTTAGTTCATTTCTAATTAAGAAAACAGTTTCAAAGCCCCCCACTACGTGTTTGACCTAAGCCTCGAACCACATTTGGTCCTTGAGAGACGACCTAGGAGTCACTTCCTAACACTATACTGCATTCTTAATGCACATAAAATTTGATGGGCCGCGATAGCCGCATCATGAACCCTCCGTGCGAGAATGACCAGCAACCGAGGAAAGGAAAATGAGCCTGCTCTTCTGCAAAACACAACCCAAACCAAAATGGAAGAATAAAACCTCCTCCATTGCCCTGCAAAATTTGAAACCAAAGCTTGCAACGGGACACAGATCAGTTCTTACCTTTAAGGCGAAGTAGAAAAGGAAAAGAGAAAGGGACCCTCCCTCCTTGCACCACAAATCGAACCGACCAACGTCCTTGTGCAGTCGCCGCAACCTCGCTGCCCCATCGACTTTTTATCATCGCGCCTCTGCTGCACCTCCACAAGGTATCTTCCTCTGGTCGAAAACGCAGAATATTCTTGCCCCCAACGTTGAGTTTGTTCGCGTGAAAAGAGAAAGGGAAGAAGCTTCAAGCTTTTGGAGTTTTGCGTTTAACTGGAACAAAGAAGAGATGCAGAAAGAGTTTTCCCTTACGCGACCCTAGGGGGCTGCACTTAAATTTTACATTTTTCTCGCTTAGTTATTCCCTAAATCTGATTCAACATATGTGCAATCCAAATTTTTAAAACAAAACTCGTTTTTAATGCCACATGAGATTAAGAAATACACTTTTAATGCCACGTAACCCAAACTTAAATAGTTGTTTGTCCAATTTGACGGCAGGCCTCTAATTGCTTTAATTTTACAAAAAAATAAAGAACTCAATTCAAACGCCGAAAAAAAGATAAACTTATTTGAGATTTTGGACTAAAATAGGGACCTACCAAGACATTAAACCTTTTTTATTCTCTAGAAAGACCACTCTGGGTAAAGCAATTATACACTGGATTTCAAACCCTGAATCTAGAAGTGATAACATAATTACTTAATGAGAGTTATTTGAATCAAAAACTGCAATTTGGTTAATGTTTTACAAGGTGTATTTACTAGACTCAACAATCCCGTGTATAACTCCGAATGGAAAAATCTTATTAGATTTATCAATCTGATAGAGTTTTTCTTGGATTCGGAGATATATGTTGGATTGTTCAATTCTGTAATTACATTTCTGAAAAACATTTACCGGATTTTAGGTTTTGATATACACTCTCTCATATTAGGTAACATAATTGTTACATCCAAATCTAGGGCTTCAAACTGAAATTGTCATTTTGGTATACATGAATCTTACTCGAATTATGTAATTTGATTCCTTAAGGACGGATTGGTTATTTAAGAAATGATTTATGTAGTCAAGTTGATATGCAATTATGTTAAGAATTTTTTAGTGATATTAATTTGTGTTGTTTGTATAGTTGGTTATAATTTTGATACTGGACATGGAAGTTTATTCTTTAGGGTTTAAGGAATCAAATGATGATATAGATCTTACATCTAGAATGAGTGTGATGTGTTTGTGTTAAACTTCTTAAGAAAACTCCAAGAAAATTCCCATTGGACACTAAAATAATCAAAAAATTATTGTGAAGGTATATTTTAAAAGAGTTCAAACGACGGAGAGGAGGTTGAAGAACTATGATATGTTAACAAATTTTTTTATCAACTTTTTGACAATAGACTATGTGTCACTATTTTATTGGTTCGTATATTTAAAATAGACCAATCACAAGCTATCACATACATTGTTGTAAAAAAGTTGTCAAAAAACATTTTTTGAGATTAAATTCTAACAAAGAAACGAGAGAACAATAATGAACATAAAAGATGCATAAGCATAAAGAGCAAGAACATAAAAGAACATGGAAAAAAATACCAAAAGATGAAAAGAATAAGAAGGGATAGGGAATGGAATGAGGCACAATACTTAAGGGATAGCAAAGTCTCTCCAACTCAAGATAAGTGGTGATTGTTGCCACTTGAACCAAGGTTCAAGTTAAGACCAATGGTAAACACTCTCACAAGAGCAAAATTCACAAATTCATACAAAAGGTGTCTCTCAAATTCAATATTAATCGATCATTTACATGTGGTTTAGAGGCTACCTTAAATAGGCATGATTAAGGATCTCTTAGCAAATACGAAATGTTACCAAGGTAACATAGGCAACCCATGCTTTCTTCCTTGTGTCCAAGCGATCTAAAATGTCAACAAAAGTATCTTTTTTCTCTCCAAGGCTCCCTCCCACATTTTTTACCATCTAGAACTGGCTTATCAAATGAAGTAACTCAAAGCTTCAACATGGAAGACACCATTTTTGTGACTGGAAGTGAAATGGCACATATAGATTATAATAGACCGTTTAGAACTGATGAGATATTTTCTACACATGATAAGTTATTTGAGTGGGTGCAAGGTATTGGTTTTAGCTTGGTTTTATTGTTGTTATTATGAGATTTGATAAAACTAATGACCAACCTGGAAGGAAGACATATGCATTGTTAAGAATGAAAGGAATGGAAAGTATAGGAAATATAAATCCAATGTGCAGCCTAGTATAACTAGCACAAGAAAATGCGATTATCCTTTTAAATTGCGAGGTAAACCAGTTGGTAATAGAGAGGAGTGGGTATTGAAGGTAATATACGAGTCTCAGAACCATGATTTGTTAAAGACTTTAGTTGGTCACCTTATGTTCGAATATCAAAACCACATGAACATTCAATACTTGTTAACATGACTAAGAGTCTAGTTAGCTTGCAAACATTATGCTTACCCTGAAAGAAAATAATGTGACAACAATAAAGCAATTGTATAATGCAAGATATACTTGCAAACGATATTTGAAAGGGTGCAAAACTGAATTACAACAATTAATGATGTTGCTCAAGCGTGATAAATATATTCATTTTAGTATATGTAGAGGATTCTGATGTGGTAACACTTGTTATAGTAACACTTCTAGACCATGCAGTCCATACAAACGCACTGCATTACGTAATTTGGTATCTCATTTGTTAACTGGAACATATAATCTGATTATCCTTCTTTAAAACAAAACCAAAAGTTACACCTCTCTTCCAAAATCTGGCAATCAAGAACACCTTTACAAACATATACAAAACCCCATTGCTGAAAATAAAACAGTATTTACCACGTGGCATACCGTTAGCCACATCATAAAAAATTTAACGATATTGGTGTTGGAAAATTAAATCTTGAGTTTCTATAAAAAGAGAGATCAAAATGAATGAATATTTTAAAAAAAATAAATTAAAACCAAAATCGCATAATGGTTAAGGGACAAAAACATATTTAACCCTTTATATATTCATTTTGTTAATCTTTATTTAATGTAGGACTGTAACTTCACTCTTCAATTCCTCGTAGCTATAAAATGTTGAAAAGCATACCAAAGGAATATTGTATTAAAGAAATAGAAATTTGAAGTTTCTTAATATTTCAATGCTGAAATAAATACATATTGCTATAAAGAATAACCAAAATAACAAAGATGTTTAATTAACAAAAGAATACATTAAGAAACAACAACAAAAATACAATATTATTGTAAAACAGCTTTTTTAGACTACTTACCAAAATTGTTTCCTTGTTGTAAGTTTGTACCTATTCGGTTTAATTTGATAATGGTGATTACAAAAGGTGAGGATCGTGCACTCAAATGAGGTACTTTTTTCTTTTACTTAATTTGATTTTTTTTTTTTAAATTTATGCTAGCATATAACAAGTTTAAAAACACAAAGGAGAAGAAGAACAAATTGGAAGGAAATAATATAAAAAGAAACAATTTTTTTGTTATTTTTTAATTATTTGGAAAACAGGAAATTTAGAAATGTAATAAGGAACAAGTTTGAATCGAAAAGAAAAAACCAATATTTTTTAGGGTTTTTTAAAAAGGCTATAGCAGAAAGAAACGCAGGGTAATTAAAAGCAAACTTAAAATATACAGAAAATATATGTTTCTTAAGCTTCTTTTTTTTTTTTATTTTAGAAACCCAAAGGTTTAAAGGATAAAAATAGGATGTAAATGAAAGAAAAAAGTTTGATGAGATTCAGAATTGAGTTGAAATGTTTGTTTTTAGTTGCTTTGCATCAGTAAACACTGAGCCAAAACCCTTATATAGAGAGTGGGAGAGTATATTATCATGAGACAAAGAGAGGCTATGTTCTATGCTTGGCATGAGAAAAAAAAGATAATTAAAGATAAAAAGGTTTTTACTCTGCACCTCTAATAATTTCATTTTGTATTTTCAAATTTTTTTTAAAATTCTAAAAGGGTTCTCTACAAATCAAAAAAACTCTACAATTTATTTCTTTTTATTAAATTTCAAAATTTGTTGAAATGTTTAAAAAATGTTTTATTTCGAAATTTAACGAAGAATAAATCTAAATTTCTAAATTTAATAAAGAAAAAATTCTTTCTTAAATTTTGAAATCAAATAAAAACAAAATTTTCATAGGATTTCGAAAATTAGATGTATAAGATAAAATGATTAAAGGTACAAGATGAACGGATAAGAAACATTCTCAATCTTTAATTTCTATTGCATGTATATAGGTCTAACAACATAATAAAGGACGAGTTAATAATCACGATTTCAATATGATAGTTTTGTATAATACAATTATTGGTAAATTATCACTCTTTTTTGTTTGGAATGTAGTATTGGTCAATACTGTTAACTAATAAAATATGTATATAAATTATGACATTTTTGTGTAAATATTTATTTTCTTTTTAACGTGGGTTAAATAAACACCACTAACAAGCCAACTATATATAAGAGATCGACACTACTCTTTTTCCAAAGACAATGTGTTAATGGGTCTTTTATCTTTATATACTGTTTTACTTTTTCATTTCTATCCAATATGGGATTTGGATTCATACTTGGATACCCAACATCTTTCCCTTAATGGTGAGTCCCTTTTACATAGGTACATTCCTCTCCTGCGGAAGCATTTCCAATTAACCACAACCACGAGTAGTCATTTTCAACCGTCGTATTTTAATGAAACTCGTTTACCTAAATAATCAATAAATAATTTGTCAAGAAGACTTTCTATACAGAATAATTATACTTTTCTACGATCTTATTCGGTGCATCCACTTTGGAGAAAAAGTAGTGGTGGCAGTAGTTAAAGCCTTTCTTCACCAATTAAATAACTAATGTAGAAAATTATTTTCGATATTGATTAATGCAATAATCAATAAATAATATGTCGCTTTTTCTAATAACCTCTCAGTTATGTATACATCTCACTCGGTAAATCAGAAAACCAACAAAGAATACTTATTCCAAATAAAAGTTAAGTTCATCACCCATCACAAAGATTTTATTAAAAAATAAAATATAAATAAAAATATAGAAAACCATACTAAATTCATAATAAAATTACATCTCACACACACAAAAAAGAAACCTATTATAGAAAAACTCATAATTTCTTTCACAAAAATCATTTTACTCTTCGAACTATACGAAAAAGAAAAATTCCTAATTATATTAAAAAAATCATTAATTAATCATCTCACAATAAAAAAAACAATTTTTTTTTTTGTTTTAGATGATTTAATATTAACTTTTTTTTAACCAAGAATACTTATTCAATCATACCTTTCTTTATGTAATTGAATAATTAATGCATAAATGTACAACTGTATGCTAAACTAATGTAGAGTTGCAAAGTATCTAAATTCATTCTAAAGAAATATAAATTTGACCAACAAATAAAACTGAAGTAAACTACCCTAACACCCAATAATTTTCTCTCTTCTGAAAATTATCTCGGCTGAATCTTTTCAATAGGTTCTTCAGTCTTAAATAACTGCAGAAGGTAAGAATTTAACATTACCACAATAAATAATGAAAACTACAATTAATCTAAATTGTTAAAGAAAAACAAAACCTACATTACCGGTGTCCATGAATTCCTAATCTTTGCAGAGATTATGGCTGACATCCAGTAATAGTCACCTTTGTTTATTTCACTAAAATGAATATAAAATAAATAAAAAATCATTACATGACATGATTATTATTATTATGATTCAAGGAATGTAAATTATCAATATACATATTGGTAGGTAAAATCTATTGGAATGAAATATGTTGCTTCTCCCACTAAAATGTCGTAAATTTGTTTTTAATATCTCTTCAATTTTGTGTCCAGATTTAATATCTGCATATAGTATATCTTTAACTTTTAATGCAAAGAAACATCTTTTTTTTCTTCATTGCACCGTGAAAAAGAAAACTGAACTAAGATTTTTTAATGAATTATTTGGCCTATAGAGAATATGCAACTAACTTAAAATTCAAACCAAACAATAGATAATTCATAACAATGTAGGTGAATGTTAGACGTAAAACCACTTAAAAATAAGATATCACCATCAACCTAAAACCAAATTAAAAGAATAATTAATACAAGTATCCTTTCAACATATTTTCAAAATGGGTTAAATGTGATTTTTGAACATTTTGCATTATTGGAATTAGCTTGCCCTTTTTATTTTGCTCCAGTTAGTTCAAGTACTTTCAATATCAATTTGAAGCAGTGTTTCATATACAGGGAATGGGAAAAGTATGGAGCAAAAATATCAAACACGAACAATATTAATGCAACCATAGGGAAATCATAAAAATTACAGTATAACAGGATGATGCATAGCTACATTTGGAAATATGTTGCAGAGGGTGTGAATGTACGTTTAAAAAATGAAAATTGATATTGTAATATGTTTTTGGTTTCTCAGATGTATCCTTTTTTCACGACAAACTTGTTTTAAGCATAAATATGTTTTAAGCATAAAATACAGCACGATTGCAATATGGACAGACCTATAAGTGTGACAGTAAGCTTATAAACATACAAGAATTCAATTTTCCAAAATGAATTCCGCACCTGTTTGTGACACAAGTTCTTGATTGTAGTGTTGAGATCATCGTGGAAGGTTAAATCAAAATCTCCAATCGAACTTCCAACCCCAGAAAAAAATGGTGCATTTATGTCTCCTTGGGAGAAAGTATTCATATTGGGGCATTTAGATAAAGTTACTTTTTTTAAACGTGAAAATTGCAACTTGGCTTTCCCTGAATAAAAGCTTCCAAGCAACGGTAAGGAATCCAGATTTAATGTTTTGAGCCATCCAAATATGATCTCATGAGAAGCATCTTCATTTTGATTTTTGACTATTTCTTTTATTGATCTACAATTTTGTATAGATAGGTCCACTAGTTGCACCAAGCTTTTAGCAACGGAAAATGTGAATAGATACTCCATCCTTTTACAGTCTGTCACATGCAACAATTTCATATTCATGAAAGATACTGCACCAGACACTAATTTTACTACTTGCGGACACTCAATAAGCTCTAATGATTCAAGTCTTTCAGAGTATGGTTTTACCCATGGGTGCTCTAACCCTATAGACTTCAACTCTTTAAGGTTATCTAGGGTTAAATGTTTCAATCTGGAAAGTATTTTATCTTGAACTTTGAGCTTTTTGGAGGGAAATATCTTCATCAGACCAAAGTAATCCGACAGCTTAAGATGTTCTAAACTGGGTACCTTGCGAAGGAAATTAAAAGGCAGAGTATCTTTCCTGTTGTCGTCGTCCTCCTCCTCGTCCTCGTCCTTGTCCTCCTCCTCCTCGTCCTCCTCCTCGTTCTCCTCTTCGTCCTCGTCCTCCTCGTCCTCCTCGTCCTCTTCCTCCTCCTCTTTCTTTTCGTCTTCGTCCTCGTCCTCGTCCTCCTCGTCCTCGTCCTCCTCGTCCTCCGCCTCGTCCTCTTGGAATAGCAGAAGAAGATTTAATTTGCGAAAGAGGTCTTGCGGAAAATTTGCATGGCTCAACAAGATAATGCTTTCCTCATTGAGGGTCAATTCCTTCAGTCTGGGAACAACCTAGCAAAGTCAAACAAATTCCAAAGAAAATGGTGGCAGTTAGAAGGAGGTGTTGATAAGAAGAGGAAATGAAAAAAGTTGGGATTCAAAAGGGATTAAGCTGTCACCTTTTCAATCAAGAAAAGAGGCTGTTGAAGACGGCTAATTGTAATTGTAGAACTAACTTGAATTTCTATAACTGATTCTTTCTGACTATCATGAAATTCCGAACTGAATAACTTTAACTTAGGACAATAGGAAACGTCTAAGGTTTCTAACAAGGGGCATACCAGATGGTGTTTTCCAGGATAAAAGCAACTAAGTCGTGGCAGCCTAAAAAGAGTCAAAAACAACAAACAAGGGAATTTGAACATTTTAGTTGTTTCAAGCTCTATTTCATCATCCTTTCCAACAATATCTACCAACTTCTCACAATTCTGTATATCAAGTTCATCAAGCTTTACAAGATTTCTGGCAAGGGATGAAGGGAACAGTGCTTCCAACTCCCCACAATCAGAGACAGACACTTCTTCCAAATTGGGAAAGCTGACAATTCCTAGAGGAGTTTTGTTCCATACACACTTCAAATTGGGCAGGGTATCTAAAGTAAGCTTTTTCAATCGAGACACTATTCCCTTTTTCTCCGTGTCAAGATCATTTACATCAAATATTTTCCCCATTTCCTTGCAGTTTTCTACCTCCAAATTTTCCAAGCTCTTTAAGCAAAGAAGTACTTGAGATGGAATCAGATGATCCTTTGTCACGTTGTTCACCACCAATGATTTTAAACTGCTAAAATTATTATCATGAAACGCAGCTTTGCTGTGCAAAATTTTCTCCAGCTTAGAATCATCCGCAATAGTTAAATGCTTTGAATGTTCATCCGAAACCTGTCAAAATGAAGTGTGAAAAGTAGATTTGGCAAGACAAAAATAAAATCTTGAAAAAGATAACAGCAAGTCAATTATATCATTTGTTATGTGTGTAATATATATACATGTGTGTGTGTATATAATTAAAATATACATACATTTTTAATATCAAGACATGATATCCACGTTTTTTGTGATTTTTGCAAAACTATTAGATTAGAGCATTAAATTTAAGAACGATTATGTAAGAGGATTGTGTCTACAAGGTTGTTTAGTTATGACTTCTTTTTAATCACTCAAGGTTATATCTAATTCATTTTAATGTTTTATTTGGATTCTCTTGATGATATGCTTAGATGATTTAAGAGTGAAATTTCTATTTTTATAAAGATCAAATAGAAGATGTGGTCAATCACGGACAATGAAATTAATAGTACATAAATTAGCATTTTCTAAGTGATATAATAATAAGCAAACGAACACATGTAAAAATCGTACCCAAATAGAAACATAAAACCTTGTTTGTAGTCAAACAAATGTGCTTTACATTGCTAAAACATAAAATTAAGCATATTAAAAATAATATAAATAAACTTTGGCATGCATCATCCATTGAGGATTTTGGACAAACCAGTAGTTTGTATCTATTAACAATTACCCTTCTATGTTACCAATATTACCTCACAACATAAAAAAAAAAAAAAATCAACTAGATTCTGCTTCGTACTCAATCATGTTGTAACTTTTTAATCTATACTATTTTAGATTTTAGATTTATAGACTTTATACATAAGTGAAAGTAGAGGATGCTGGATATATAAGTATCCGATAGGCATGAGGATAGGATTAAAGCTGATACCCACACAAAAATGGAAGCAAATTCTAGTTTTTTCAAAAAATAAAAACGCCCAATCCAAACTCAACCTCTTGTCATCCCTATACTTATTAGGCCAATGTGATAAATACATAAAGATTTTGGAAAATTTATCATATAAAAGTTGTGAAAACTTTCTAATCTGAAACTAAGTATTCCCAAAAATACTCATGTCTATTCAAACAAATTTTAATATAAATTATGAATCAATACATCACCAAGCACCTCCTTTGGTGTAGGGAATTTTTCAGAGGGAAACGAAGTTATTCCAAAAGTTTCTTTCAAAACATGGTAATAAAGTCCTTCTTATATAAATTAAAAATTAATTTTTGCTCAAAAACTATAATGGGGGAATCAAGGGGACCCATTTGAATTAATTAAATTCACTGAGAATATTGATGGGTAATGAATTACTTAGGGTTAAAAAATCAAGCTTTTTAGTGTATGGCTTTATCCATGAGTGCTCTAACCCTATTGTGTCCAGCTCTGGAAGGTTATTTAGGGTTAATTTTCTCAATCTGACAAGTATTCTTTCATGATATTGGAGTGTTTGAGATGGAAATATCTCCATTAGACCAAAGCACTCATACACTTGAAGATGTTCTATATTGGGCACCTTGTGAAGGAAATGAAAAGGAAACTTATATTTCTTATTGTTCTCATCCTCAAAGTACAGCTGAAGAAGATTTAATTTACAAAAGAGGTCTTGTGGCAATGCATGGTTCAACAAGGTAATGCTTTCCTCATTGACTGTCAATTCTTTCAGTTTGGGAACAACCTAGCAAGCCAAACAAATTCCAAAGAAAATGGTGACAGTTAGAAGCTAGGAGAAAAATAATGAAAAGGAAAAAAGAAAAAAGATTGAAATTCAAATGCTTTGTCACCTCTTCAACCGAAAACAGAGGTTGCTGACTCCAGGTAGTTGTAATTGGAACACTAACTTGACTCTCTGTAGCTGCTTCTTTGTAACTATCATGAAATTTTGATGTGAATAGCTTCAACATAGGACAACAAGACACGTCTAAGACATCTAACATGTGGCACTCCAACCGGTGTTTTCCAGGATAAAAGCAAGTAAGCAGTGGTAGATTATAAAGAAGCAACGAAAACAAACAAGGGAACTTAAACATTTCAGCTGTTCCAAGTTCCAGTGCATCTTCTTTTTCAACAATTTCTACAAGATTATCACACCACTGTATTTCAAGTGTCTGAAGCTTAAGGAGATTTATGGCAAGGGATGAAGGAAACAGTGATGCCAACTGTCCACAATCAAAAACAGACACTTCTTGCAAATTGGGAAAGCTAACAATTCCTTGAGGATTTTTTTTCCATATACGGCTCAAATTTGGCAATGTAGTTAAAGTGAGCTTTTTCAGTCGAGCCACTGTTCCTTTTCTCTTCGTGTCAATGTCATTTACATCAAATATTACCTCCACTGCCCCGCAGCTTCCTACCTCCAATTCTTCTAAGTTCTTTAAGCAAGGAAGTAGATGAGATGGAATCACATGATCTTTTGTAATGTCCATCACCAACAATGTTTTTAAACTGTGAAAGTAGTTATCTTGAAAAGCAGCCTTGCTGCGCCAAATTTCCTCCAAATCAGAATCCTCTGTAATTGTTAAATGCTTTGAATGTTTGAAAGAAACCTACAAAAATGAATAAATATATATTACCTTAACCACCTCAGACTTTGAACTTCCAGTATAAAAGAGTAATGACATTTTCGGATCCCTAAATTTTTTAGGCTATCTCTACACCTCCTCAAGGAAGATAATGAAACCTTTCCTTCCTTCTTTTTTACCATAAATAGGATGAAAAACTGTAGTGTATAAAATAAGAATTTGAAGGAAACTTTTTCTTTTTTTAATTTTAAACTTTTCTAAATTAATCCATAAAATATAACTATTATTTCAATAAAACCTTCTGTCAAAGGTTTAATTATTGATTAACAGAAGACGTCACATGACAATATTTATCTTCAATAAATCTAGATCATCAAATAAATTATTTAAAATATAAATTTCTGACATTTTTAATTAAAACACTCTAAATAAAAAAATACCAACAACACCACCAGCCACCGTACCACCTAGAAAGTTTCAAAGAAAACATCATTTGTGCCTAACCAGCTTATTTCCAGAGGTAATACTATGAATGGAACCAGAACTTCTTCTTCCTTGGATCTCACAAATACCCTCCTGAAACTATAAACCTCTATGTTGCCTCAACATTTAACATGGCACAACCAGGACCAAACAAATGAACTAACACAAATCTTACAAATACACACTGTCTTGTATTGTTGGAGACATGACTGCATGTATTTGATTTAATTTATTTCTAAAAGATAATTATTGTCTTATATGACATAATTATCCAGTAGCAGAACATCAACTGAAAATTTACATTAGAAAAAAAAATGTGTGATAATGATAATGATTTCTAATATATGCATACCTTATCAGTGGAAAGTTTTTGAAGAGTACTATTTAAATCACCTTCCCAATACCATCTGTCTTTTTCACCCACTAGAACATGTATTTTTCTTAGATTAGGTGCACTTTGGACTTTAGAGAATGTTTCCATTAGAAGACAATCACTTACTACTAAATTTTCAAGCGAGGGGAACTTTAAGTCACACTTCTCAGAACTGCAGAAACAGGTGAGGCTTGGTAGAGACACCAATTCTATAGCTTTCAGATGTCTAAACTCAATCACTTGTGTTTTTTCCTCTTCCGCAACAATTTTCTCAATCCCTTGACAGAGGCTTACCTTCATGATTGTTAGTTGAACCAAGGTCATGGCAGTTGAGGATGTTATTAAATTCCTCAGTCCTGAACAATTAGTTACTTCCAAGTATGTCAAGTAACTGAAAGACACCGAGGAAGGCAATAAACTTTTCAAATTTAGGCATTCAGAAATGACTAAGCGCTCTATCCTTTGAAGAAGCAGGTCATGTTCAAAGCCTATATTCTGTAAATACCTCAAATTGTCAATTATCAACTCCTTAAGTTGTACCACAACCCCAACTTTTTCATGTACAACAAGGCTTGTAGAAGCCCAAACCCCTTCGAAGAGACAATTTTTCAATGTAATGCTTTCCAAATTTGGAAGTCTATGAAGCAACCAAAAGAGAATCTCAGTATTCTCCAATCCAGACAAAACAAGTGATTGTAGTTTGTGCATTCTATGAACACTAAAAACATAGTCTCGTAACCACTGTGCTTCCTTCAAGCTAATAGACATATATTCCAAGTTGTGTATGACCTAAAAATAGTAGTTATCAAAGCAAATTTAGAGCCAAAATCATGCATGCTAAAATATATATATATATATATATATATATATATATATATATATATATATATATATATATATATATATATATAATAATATAAGATGACTAAATATTTTGTTAAGAAATAAAACTATAACTTGCAACCTCCTTCAACAAGAGTTTCATAAGTTTCATGGCTTTCTTTAAATCATGTTTTTTTTAACTTATACCTTTTCTGTAGCTAAAAAGATCGACTTCACTTGCAAATTTGTGGTTTCCTCCAACTTGCTACAAAAGAGTATAAATAATTTTTTCAAAAATGGCCATTCTATATCATGTGGTCCTTGATAGAAACTCCTGAGTTCAAATAAATGTTGTAACGATAGAGTGTTTAGTTGAGGGAACCTAAAGGTGATAAGGTTTACATTTGATTGATTGTTACAAGCAACAACTTCCTCCATTTCCCAGCAATTACATACATCAAGTGTTTCCAGTTTTTCTAGGCCTTTGGCAACTGAGAGAGGAAAGAGATATTTTAACATTTTACTCTCATAAACAACAATGCTTTGGAGATTACTAAAATTAAGAATTTCATCAGTGTCCACCTTCCATATATGCACCAACTTTGGCAGCCCTTTTAAAAAGACACTATGCAAGTTTGTCCCATTTGTACCATAAGTTTGTGAAATATTTCCAAAATCAAATATGGTTTCCACTGACATACAATTAGTAATCACCACACTTTGAAGGCTCTGAAATCCTTCCCCCGTGTGACTAGGAAATATTGTCTCAAGTTTGTTGCATTCTCTTATTGTCAAAGAATCCAAACTGTGGAAGGAATGAAAACCAATATAGGGCTGCCATAGGGTACTTAATTTTTCCATGCAGTTAACCTCCATTTTCTTCAACTTAGGAAAAATGTCAATATTCTGCTGCAAGAGGAAGTAGATTGAATGATCAAATAAAAGACCTTAGCAATTACGGACACTGCGGTTAAGCAACAAATTAACCATAATTTAATTAAATTGAATGAATATACCTACCATTGCATCTTCTGGACAAAATATGTCCTCCATCAATTCACATCCACTTACAAAAAGACTCTGCAGATTCACTAAACTTTCAGACATGGAAAGTGACAATAAACATTTTAAATTGCCACAATCTGATACATTCAGTGTAATCAAACTTTGAAAGCAATGCAAAGATTTCTCTTTCCATATCTGTGGGATGTTGATTGAAGACAACTCCAAGAACTCTAATTTGGGCATTGCAACCTATAAGAGCACATAATATTATTGTCTTACGGATAAGTAACTTTGATGTACAAAAGTTGACTGACCCAATCGAAAGAGAAAGAGATCAAAACCATGAATTCTTACATCTTTTAGAGAAATAACATATCAAATTAAACATGAAAGTTTGCAAATGTGAAGTAAAGGATAAAAATCTATCATAATATTTATTTTAAATACCTTTCCATTGAAGAGTGAAAAGCAAGCATTTGTATCTTGACCAGCTACTGCGGTAATTTCTTTGAGCTCCCTGTTTTTCACTTGGTCTTCTGATGATTCAGAGATGGAAGGCATTTTATCATTGGTATACAAACAAAAAAATGCTGGTAAAGATTGCAATGTTAAAAATCGTAATTGAGGAAACTCAATCTTGTCAGTTTGCACATCACTAACAATATCAGATTCTCTTTCAACATAAACAATCTCCTTTAATGAATCACAATCACACACTTCAATTGTTTCAAGCATGGTGAGACGACTGAGCATGAAAAATGAGAATATACTTTCCAACTGACCACATGTTTTAATCTTGATGATCTTTAATCTGCAGAAGGAGGCCTCTGTGAGTTGATTGTCACATATTTTCTCCAAATTCTCCAACTTGTAAAGACACATGGACTCCAATTTGGGAAAAGCAAGTAAAGGGTGAAATCGCTTCACGGAGTTGATAATGTACAAAAGGCCAACATTATTTACAATAAACAAATGTTTCAAATTTGGAAACCCTTCAACATTTAATTCATAGAAAACATCATGAACATCATTGAGTTCTCCTAGAAGCAAATATTCAACTCTTTTGAACAACATTTTAATCCATTTTTCAGAATGAATGTTAATACCATCTTTTAGGTTCAATGCCAAAAATTTCACTACTTCATACTTGTCAGGGATTTTGAATTCTCCCACTGAAAGCATGTTAATTTCTCCAATGATAATCTTGTAGCTATCCAACTTGTCAAAGAATAAGTTTTGTGGAAAATGGGCAACACTTGGAATGTGTATGTCTAAACTTCTTAATTGCTTCAAGTGCCTCAATTCAGAAAGACTAGAATTCTTACTTTGAATTTCCTCATTAGTTTCCCTCAAAATCAAGTCATCTCTCATATAAAACTCTTCCAAACTGTTCATCCCTAATATCATATTGGAAGGTATTGCTCTTAATTGCGAGCAATTGCTTAAGTCCAAAAGTTGCAACTTATCCAATTGCCTCAATTCAACAGGCAAAATTTCAATATTAGATCCTGAAAGAGAAAGAATTCTTAATTTCTTTAACTCTCCCATGATTGATAAGTTATTTCTTAGAGTGCATCTCTCCAAACAAAGCATCTTTAGGTTTGTTAGGCATGTAATTGAAGAAGGTAACCGTGACAAATTAACACCAGTCAATATCAGTACTTTGAGTTCAATCATATATTTAAAAAGGTCATCTGGTATTTTCAAAAGATCATCTTTACTGTCAATGTGGAAGACTTCAAGTCTAGAACAATATTTACTCTCAGGAAGCCCAACAATTTCACAATAATGTAAAACAATAGCTGTGTACCTTTCCAATTTATCCTTGTGAGGCCACTCATTTAGTTTGCCATTTTTCATGAAAAATACATTTTTCTCTTTAGATGAAATTGAAAGAGCAACGTCGCGCACAATGTCATGCATGTTGAAACAGTCATTAGAATAACTTTTCATCAGCAAACTTGACTCGGTTAGCTCTTCCATCAATACATTTACTGTATACTTCGTTTCTCTTATTGTGAAAACCCCTTGAAGCATATCCAAACCAATACAGAACTTGACTAAGTCCATAATCGAAAAATCACTTCCCATTCTAGCACATTGTAAGAAAATATGCTTAAGCTCCTCAGTTTTTAGATGATCATAACTTAACCTTGCAGAGAATTCAATAGGTTCCTGACCTCCAGTAAAATTTTGTCTTTCAATTTGTCGACAAACATCCTCCCACACATAATGGCTCTTATTCTTTAATGTTTTTCCAATGGAAATCAATGCTATGGGCAAGCCAGCGCACATTTTGGATATTTCAATAACTTTGTCATCAAATGCAGAATTGGTAACACTTATTTCAGCCATTTTCTTAAGTAAAGCCTCTCCCTCCTTTTGGTCAAGGACTCCTAATGAGAAAGTTGATCTTTCTTGGACATCCATTTGATTACATAATACTTCTTTATTTCTAGATGTTAAGAAAATTTTGAATCCTTTGTGATCAACAGATAACTTTTCTTTTTTAATCTTATTGTAGTCACTAGATAATTTTTCTTTCTTCATCTTATTGGAATCAGCAGGTAACTTTTCTGTCTCCACCTTTTTATAACCAAAATCAGCAACATCCTTGGCAACCTTTTGGCTGACACCATCATCTTCATTACGTTGAATCCCCAGTCTGTTCAAGTCCAATCCATTCCAGAGATCATCTAGGATTATAAGGGTATTCTCCTTTTCTTTCTTTAATCTTTTTCGAATACGATCTGCTCTTACAATCTCACTTTCCTCTTCCAATCTCATTCCTAACATCTCAGCAATTTGTCCTTGAACTTTCTTTATGTCAGGATTTCTTGTTGGAACAAATTTCCAAGAATTTAGGGAAACAAGATGAACAACAATGTAGACTTGATATAATCTTCTAGGCGTGAATACACACTTTCCTAAAAGCAATATTTCGTCCCTTATAAGAGTGAAAGGGGACCACGAAATCCGCTTTTGAGATACAAAGAAGAAATACAACGATGATACTCACTCTTAGTATTAACGTTAAACAAGAATATGATTCTCAGGAATTGATTTGTGTGTTAAGAGAATGACTGAATTCCCTTTGAGTAGAGCACAGGATCCCTTTATATAGATGTTGATCAGGCATCTTTCAAATCCAAGAGATACTAGATTTTGATTAGTTACATTTCTTGATTGTAACTTTTCATGAATGATTGTAACTCTTCATGAATAATTGTAACACTTCATTGGTTATAACTCTTCATGAATAAATGTAACTTTTCATAAATCTGAAAATTGTCTCTAATACTCTTAAATTCCAACAATCCTCCACCATTTGAGAGTATTGTATAATTACTTAACACAAAACATCAATTTAATAATTGCAATCTTACACATAAATGAAAGTGTACATAGACTTGAACTTTCACTTAGTAGAATACACATTTCAGGAATTCGAATTTTATTGGTGTCGAAACGATTGAACCAACATAATGCATAATGAAATCTTGAAGATACTCTACATATAAGATAAATTACATATTCTTGTTATACTTGACACAATAGGGCCATGCGTCCATATCTATTCATAAGTGCAACAAAGTCATGCCCCCTTGACTTCTTGAAGCGGCCAAACTTCGCACTTACATAGGTTGATTTCTTAGGTAAACATGTTCCTGTGACAAAACATAATTTCAAGAAATCAATTAAGAATTAGTCAACCTCCTAAGCATCACAGATCTAAAGCACTCTTGAAATACTTATTTGTGCTTTCAATCATCAAATAAGAGATTTAATCTTATTGAACTTAAGACTCAATGTCATATTAAGCGTTAAGTTAAGATTCTCTTACTTGTGATTAATTGTGGTCTCCATTCCTATTCCAATTGTCATTCTGGAAATGGAATCTTTAGCCAATGCCTTAGTAAATCCATCAGCCAAATTTAACTTTGTTCGTACGAAATCTACTGTAATAACTCCATCTTTGATTAGTCCTTGGACATAACTATGTCTCACACCAATATGTCTTGATTTGCCATTGTATACTTGACTATAAGCCTTTGCCAATGTTGCAGCATTGTCACAATGTATTGCTATTGGTGATATTGGTTTTGGTAACAATGGTATTTCGAACATGAGATTCCTCAACCATTCGGCTTCCTTTCCTGCCGAGGCTAGAGCTATAAACTCTGAAGCCATAGTGGAATCTGTAATGCAAGTTTGTTTCTTGGACGACCAAGAAATTGCACCTCCCCCAAGGAGGAAAATCCAACCACTAGTTGAAGAGTGATCTTCTGCATTTGTAATCCAACTTGCATCAGAATATCCTTCCAAAACTGAAGGATAACCACTATATGTTAATCCATAATTAATAGTTTTCTTTAAATACTTAAGTACTCGACGTACTGCTTGCCAATGTGATAGACTAGGATTACTAGTATATCTACTCAATTTGCTCACTGCAAAAGCAATATCTGGCCTTGTACTTATCATTGCATACATTAAACATCCTATTACCCTTGCATATTCCAGTTGTGAAACTGCTTTACCACCATTTGGTAATATCTTTAAACTAGGATCCATAGGGGTTGAAGCAAGAGAGCATTCATAATTGTTGAATTTCTTGAGTACTTTCTCAATGTAATGAGATTGAGACAAAATTAATTTCTCATTTTTTCTCTTAATCTTTATACCCAGTATAACATCTGCTTCTCCCATATCCAGGAATTTCTTGCTTGATGCATCTTCAGAAATGTATTTGCTTTCAAGTTGATCCCAAAGTTCTTTTGCAGAATCCACATATTGATATATGTCAAATAAAGGATCAGACATACCGTTCAGAATGTGACCACAACAGACATAATCATCATTCTCCCATTTGTTCCTTTTCCGTTGTTCCTCTAATGTCTCGTTTTCGCTTTCTTTGGGTTGGGGAGAACTTAAAACATATGCCACGTTTAGAGCCGAGAGAAGGAAATGCATCTTCTTTTGCCATCGTCGGAAACCAACACCTTCAAACTTGTCTAATTTGTGAAAGTTTGCAGACATCTCACGAATTGTTGTCATCTTAGAGAAGATATTGCTTTTAGACTGTTGGAACAAATTTCCAAGAATTTAGGGAAACAAGATGAACAACAATGTAGACTTGATATAATCTTCTAGGCGTGAATACACACTTTCCTAAAAGCAATATTTCGTCCCTTATAAGAGTGAAAGGGGACCACGAAATCCGCTTTTGAGATACAAAGAAGAAATACAACGATGATACTCACTCTTAGTATTAACGTTAAAATAGAATATGATTCTCAGGAATTGATTTGTGTGTTAAGAGAATGATTGAATTCCCTTTGAGTAGAGCACAGGATCCCTTTATATAGATGTTGATCAGGCATCTTTCAAATCCAAGAGATACTAGATTTTGATTAGTTACATTTCTTGATTGTAACTTTTCATGAATGATTGTAACTCTTCATGAATAATTGTAACACTTCATTGGTTATAATTCCTCATGAATAAATGTAACTTTTCATAAATCTGAAAATTGTCTCTAATACTCTTAAATTCCAACATTTCTTGTTATATTTGCCATAACCACCTTATTGAACAACTTCCTTTCTTTACCTTGCTTAGCAACTTCTTTGACTAAAATGGTCTTTCCCACACCTCCAACATCGTAAACTCCAATCATACTAATTGTAGAGTCTTCAAGTGCTTGCATAATCATTCCTATAATTTTCTTTCTCGACGTGAAACTCTCATAACCAGTGTTTGACAAAGCAGCATCCATGGATGGGCCTATATGATATGAGACTTTATTAGACTTTTTATTCAAAAGTTCATCTGCTATGATTTCCTCTACAATCTGTTAGGCATCTGACTACTAAAATAAGACTCTCACAACTAAAATAAAGATGAGAAAAATTTATAACTAACACAAGAACAAGGGCAAGGTCAAGACAAATATTTACTGGATAGAAGAAATTACAACACCCTCTCTTTAGAGAAAGGAGGATACAAGTAATGTTTGGTGCATATTACACCTTCCCTTACACCTCTGTTTATATGCAAATGAGGGAGGGAAGAAGTCTTTGCCCACTTTAGATGTGGGACTTCTAACAACAACTTCTAACAATTCTCCCACCTGAAGATTTGATTGAATCAATCATAATACTTTGTCTTCCTTGTTAGTTTCATGCTACGTTGCTGATAGACCAAAAGAGGATCTACTCCATACAAACTTGTCAGTATTGACCAGCTTTGTCATAACATCTGCTAGGTTATCTTTGGTACATATCTTTTCCAAATCTACATCTCTTTTCTCTACTACTTCTCGGACAAAATGATATTGAACCCCTATATGCTTTGTCCTGGAACGAAAGGCTGGATTTCTTGCAATGTGCAAAGCACTCTGACTGTCGCAATATACAATAATTTTCTTTTGAATACAATAATTTGCTTGTGCTCGAGTTCTTCCAATAACCTTTGAATCCAGATTGCTTCCTTGCATGCTTGAGTAGCTGCCATGTATTCAGCTTCTGTGGTGGATAAAGCTACAACAGTTTGTAGTTTAGATAACCAGCTTACCACTCCTCCTGCAAGTTTAAACACATAGCCTGTAGTAGATTTTTTTTTATCAAGATCACCTACATAATCTGAGTCGACATAACCCCTGACAATAAACTCTGATCCTCCAAAAGATAACACAACATCTGAGGTTCCTTTGATGTATCTAACGATCCTCTTAACAACGTTCCAATGCTCTTCACTAGGATTTGCCATAAATCTACTAACCGCTCCCATTGCATGTGCAATGTCTGGTCTTGTACAAATCATGGCATACATTAGGCTTCCCACTGCTGATGCATATGGAACTCGAGACATTTCCATCTTCTCTGCTTCATTGCTAGGACCCATACTTGAGGATAATTTATAATTAACAGGAAGTGGGGAAGAAGTTGGCTTGCAATCTTGCATGTTGAAGCGCCGCAAGACCTTTCGAAAATAATTCTTTTGTGAAAGCTAAATCTCCCTGTTTTTTCTGTCTCGATGAATTTGCATCCCTAAAATCTTGTTTGCAGGTCCCAAGTCCTTCATATCAAATTCTCTAGCCAATTGTGCCTACAATTCTTGGATTCGAACTTTGTTGGAGCCTACCACCAACATATCATCCACGTACAACAGCAAAATGATGAAATCATTATCCTCAAACCTCTTGTAGTACGTACAATGGTCTGAACTTAATCTATTGTATCTGAGGCTAATAATGAAAGAATCAAATCTCTTATACCAACACCTTGGCGCCTGCTTTAAATCGTACAGAGATTTGGTCAACCTACAAACCAAGTTTTCTTTGCCTTGTTCTTCAAAACCTTCTGGTTGGAGCATATATATTTCTTCTTCAAGTTCTCCATGAAGAAAAGCAGTCTTTACATCTAATTGTTCTAGATGTAAATCATCTACAACACACATTGCCAGCACTACTCTGATAGTGGTAAGTCTAACAACAGGTGAGAATATCTTGTTAAAATCAAGGCCTTCTTTCTGAGCATATCCTTTGACCACCAGTCTTGCACGATACCACTCCACTTGTTCATTGCCATCTCGTTTGATTTTGTATACCCATTTGTTTCCAATTGCTTCTCGACCTTTTGGAAGTTCAACAAGTTCCTATGTCTCGTTCCTATGTAAGGCTTCTATTTCTTCATGCATTGCTGTCATCCATTGAGAAACATCTGAACTCCTCAACGAAAGGTTGAAGGTTCTCCTTCTTTAGTTAAGAGACAGTACGCATCATGGTTTGCCATAACATAGTCTGAGTGCCAAGATGGTTTCTTCATCAGACGTGTTGTTCGTCGAGCATCTTCATCATTGACCTCATTTGGTTCTTGTTCATCGTGCTTTGGTTCTACTTCAGAGGAATCATTATCTTTTGAATTTTCCTCTATTTGTACTGAAGTAATGTCTATTAGTGTGCTGTCATTTTTCTGCTCACTTTGCAATTTTTTCTGCAAAGACTACATCCTTGCTAACAATAATCTTGTAGGCAGTGGGATCCCACAAGCGATACCCCTTAATATTGTCAGCATAACCCAAGAATATACATTTCTTGGATTTTGGGACCAAGTTTGTTTTTTCTTTGGAGTTGTACATCATGTACACAGGACAACCAAATACATGCAGAGAAGAGTAATCAGTTGGTTTTCCTTTCCACATTTCCATTGGTGTTTTTACACCAATTGCTATTGATGGTGAGCAATTTATCAAATAGCAAGCAGTTTTGACTGCTTCTGCCCAGAAGGACTTGGCTAATCCTGCAGTTTTCAACATGGCCCTTGTCCTTTCTAGAAGAGTTCTATTCATATGCTCTGCTACACCATTCTGTTGAGGTGTATGAGCAACTGTAAATTGCCTCTTAATACCTTCTTGCTTGCAGAATGCCAAAAAATCACCATCAGTATATTCTCCTCCACTATCTGTCCTCAAGGATTTGATCCTTTTTCCAGTTTCAAGTTCCACCTGTGCTTTGAATTCCTTAAATACTGGAAACACATCTGACTTCTTCTTGATTGGGTACACCCATAATCTCCGGGAATAATCATCAATGAATGATACAAAATACTTTACTCCTCCCATGAATATTTCTGGTGATTCCCAAACATCAGAATGGATTAAGTCAAGTATGTGCTTGCTTCTAGCAGTCACTTTAGCAAACTTCAATTTATGTTGCTTACTAGTCAGTGCTCACAAAACGGTAAGTTAACTGTTTTGAGCCCAGGCAGGAGATTATGATCAGCAAGAATTTTCAAGCCTCGTTCTAACATGTGACCAAGTCTGTAATGCCACATCATCGTTGCTTCTTCTTCTTTTGTTGTTACAACTGATGCATCTGCTTCTTGCAACGTATCTCCCAACAACATGTATAGATTGACTGCGATCTTCTCTGATTTCATCACAATGAGGTTACCTTTTACCATTTTTAGGATTCCGCCTTCAATGTGAATTTTGCACCCAAGGTCATCAAATTGTCCAACAGACAAGAGGTTCTTCTTCAATCCCTTCACATGTCGAACTCCTTGAAGAGTGTGTACTGTACCATCATACATCTTGATTTTGACAGTACCAATCCCTCCAATTTCTAAGGCATGATCATTCCCCATGAACACAGATCCTCCTGAGACAGGTTCATAAGTGTGAAACCAATCTTGGTGTGAAGTCATATGCCATGTCGCGCCTGAGTCTACTATCCAGGCATCAGAAAGTTGTCTTCTGCCTTTAGAACTAACTTCTGCTTCACTATACAGGATTTCTCCATCTTCAGAAGTTTTTGCAACACAGCCTTGAGAGCTTGATGCTTCGAAGTTCTTCCCTCCACTCTTCTTGTGCCAACAATCTTTTTACATCAAAGGAAAGACGACCAACAATGTTGTTATTTGTAATGTTGATGATGAGTTGATCATAAGAAAATTCTGTTGAACTCAATCATTTGAAGAGTATAGAGTTTTCTTTTTAAGAAAATTCTGGTGTGAAGTGACTTGACCTTTACAGTTTAATGAGATATCACTATTAGGTATAATACAAGTAATGTTTGGTGTATAATAGACCTTCCCTTACACCTCTATTTATATGCAAATGAGGGAGGAAAGTCTTTGCCCACTTTAGATGTGGGACTTCTAACAACAACTTCTAACACAATCTTCGTAGCTTTTCTTCCTAGCCTATACCTCAACTGCAAGTTATTAGGAAAGAAACCAATGGAGCACCTTGTCTTCTCATGGCGTTTATCGCACAGGAAATTTTCATATTCTTTGATCTTCTCATCCACATGTTTCAACCAATGTTTAACATCTTCTTCAATTTCTTCTGCATTCATTTCTGCACCCTCTTTCTAGTACATCAAGCATCTCAATACGATGTTTCACCTCTTCAAATTTGCCATTGTAATTACAAAAGTAACCCATATGACGGGTAACCAGATTTTCCCCAAATTTAAATACACTTTCAGTGGCTGTAGACACTATAATGCTTGGGTCCATGCTTCCTGGACACTTCCTGTTGACTTGTTTTCAACTGTGATTACAACTTCTTCCTGAATTTTACAAATATATATTTAGATTAGAAAAACAAAAATAAAATCACAAGATAAATGATCGAATGGTAAGGGATTCAACAAAACAACATATATTAAAGAATTGTAGAGTAGTCCCAGCTCAGTTCATATTTCGGGTCAACTATACATGTAAAATATACATATGTTAGAGTTTAATTCTGAGTTGAAGTTCATATTGCGTAAAAATAAACAAGTTGAATAACACATATAGCTGAGAAAGACAAATTGGCTTAAGGTTTTTGGTTAATACTAGTCTAAAATTCTAGTGTTATTATTGCAACCATTGATCCTCGATAGAAATAATGATTAAGGTTATGTTGGGCAAAACTAATAGACACATTTAAATTTAACTCTATATTTAATTAATAAAAATACACTTTGTGGTATTTATAACTTTATTTTGTGATTAATTTTAAACTTTTACATTTGACATAAATTATTTTGGTTAAATTACTTAGTTTCAATTATTATATTTTTTATATGGTATTATTCTATTATTAGTTATTAATCCTATACAATGTCTTAACATTTTTCTGATTATGTTTAAAATAAAAATGATATCAAGTACCATCATACTTTCATCGTATTGATTCATGTATGTCTTCAATTACAATAAAACCTACCATATTTGAGAGAAAGTAAAATACTAAGTTAACAAGTATCATAAGACATGGAAAGGAATAAAAATAAGAAGTTAGAATCTAGTGTACTAAAAGACTATACTTGAAAAGCTACTAAACAAATCTTGTTTATAAGCTCTTAAAGTTGTTTAGGCAGAAACAAATTGAATATAGTCTTGTAAACATATATCTAAGTGGGTAACAAAATGGGTGGGGGAATTATAAAATATTGGTAGGGTGGGTTTTCTTTACTGTTTTATGAATTTCTTATGTTGTCTTTATCGTAATATTAGATTTTATTTTTTATCGTTTTGTTCTATTGTGATACCTAATATAATTGAGGTCATTGATGCAATTTTTGTAATTGGTTATATGGAGTTAGAAATACCACCACAAATTGTTACCTTTTTTATGGTTTAAAGGCACCATAAACTAATTTTAAAGAACCAAATACAAAAAATCACTACAAAAATTTATATTTTTACCGGGAGTTATTTTTTTCATTTCCGGCGGTTTTAACCCCCGAAAAATACGTTACCCGCGGTTAAAAAAATCGTTGGAAAAAGTCGCGTCGCTAAGTAATTACCGGCGGTTTTTCACAAAACCGCCAAAATTAGCGGGGGTTTTAGAAAACCGCCAGAAATAATAGGGGTTTTGAAAAACTGCCGAAAATAGCAGGGGTTTTGGAAAACTGCTGGAAATAGCGGAAGTTTTGGAAAAACTGCCGGAATTAGCTGGGTTTTAGAAAAACCGCCGGAATTAGCGGGAGTTTTTGCTGGAACCGCCAGAAATGTGTACACTCTTCTTTTTAGTTTTTTATTGTAAAATGAGATTAAAATTATTTTTATTAACCAAACAGGAATAATATGAACTAAAATTGAATATTATATATAAAATAAATTACATTGTTCAACATATTAAAATGTTTATCCAACTAATTATTCATATATTAAAAAGATATTCAATACTAAATTAACATACTAAAAATATGATTAAGATGTTCATTACATTACTAAAAAAGAAACAATATCGAATTTTGTTCTTCTTCGTTACTTTTATTGTTTGACATGTTCGCTTGGTCAAATACCTACAATATAACATAATAGTTAGTCAGTAATATATTTAATAAAAACATACTTTGTTATATGTTATAACATTCATTTACGACCTACACAACATTAAAAAGAAATCAATTTCAAGTTTATTCACAAACATTCAAAGAAGCGGAGAAAGAAAGTTTGAGAAGTCATTACCTTCTGTTTCTCGTTAATGTCAATGTAATCAAATTTGGGGTCCTTCGACTTTGTAACCTAGCTATGCCAAGACATTTCATTGCTCATTTGGTAGGCCTAACCTTACAGAACATTAATAAAATCCAAAACAAAGTTAAACAGAAATCAATAGATTAAAATGAACTCAAATCAAATTTAGCTAACACAGTAGATATTCATAATATGTAAAATAAAACAATTTAAAGTAATATAGTTATTCAATAATATATACCCTTTACAGACATCATTTACTGCTACTTTCACCATCTATTCTGCTGACAGTAACTACATGAAATTTCTTTGTTTTCAAAAAGTCATAACCCCAACATTCAATATGGATCCGAAAAATAAGAGAATGTGATCTATGATGAATATCAATTTTACACCAAAAATTCAAATCTTAGTTAAAAAATGCATTTAAACAGATAAATAATAGAAAATTTAAACTATAAAGAACTATTTATATTTTAGTAAAAATATTATCTCTTTCAAATTAGATTTACTTTTTAAATTTCTTTTAAAATTAAACTATAATCAGGGTACTATTGTAATGATAGAATGATATAATTTGAAAAGGTACAAGGTGAAGAATACTAAGTGATCAATATTTTTATTAGAGTATAAGTGATTAATTTTCTATTATGATTATTTTTTCTTTTTTTTCTATTGCAGTTATTAATTTAAAGGAATTTATATTCTTGTGAGGTTTGATATATTAAACTTATTGTACGTTTATTTTTAAAAGTGTAAAGAAAAAATTTGAGATGCTGCATGCATTCTTTCAAAATAGAAAAAAAACAAGACAAAGGGAAAAAACCAAAAGAATCGGATTAACCTGTGGAGTGAGATTTAAGATGAAAGTTTGAGATGCTGCATGCATTCTTTCTTTCAATTGCAACCATAGTACTCTGATTAGAATCCAGTCGTTTCCTTTGTCCAAGAGGGAAGCCTCTTTTGGTTTCTACATACGACAACCACTCCCAAAAGAGAGGGTGTGCCGGAAAGAATATTAAATATGCCCCACAGTTCTTGGAACCTGTAAGATTTTTTTCCCTCTTTAAGGATAAAAAATGCACATTGAAAGAATAAAACGTCAAGTAATCATACTGATACTGCTCCTACAAAATCATCCATTAAAAAATCTGACAACTTTATATTCACATAATGATCCATTTTGAAACATTGAGAAACCTGAAACCTGAAACCTGGTGGAACCAAACCCATGTTTGACAAAGGAAGCATACATTAAATTACATAAGCAAGCATTAACTATTGCTAGATTATCTTTTGAACACATTTCTTCTTGTTGGGTAAATTTTTTTAGTATTCTCACTGATAAAAAGTGAACCCAAATGATGATTTAATGGAGCTCATAAAAAAATTAACCAAACAATAACAATTTTTAAAACAATGTGTTGTCTCTCTTCCTTATTTAAATCCCAATACAGAGTATGCAAATATAAAATCCATGAATAGAACCCAAAAAGAGAGGTGTCTGCTTGCTGCGAGAATACCACAGGAATATGAATACATATCAGATAAATATATATTAAGAACATATTACTATGGTGGCAACAAGTATTGTACAACAATTAAATAACTATGTCAAGAAAAAGAAAAGGACGAAACATCAGGAATGAAGGCTTATTGTGGTCCAGCAAGTTCAGGGAAAAGGCTATAATGCAAAGATTTTCACTCCTACAAGGACGAAAAACTCTTGAAATTGAAGATGGTAATTTTCTTTTTCTTTCTAGCAGTGAGAAACCACAACAAAATTACTAGATAACATGAAGACAAAAAGTTAGGTTAGATTGTGGATTACCGTTGTTGTCATAATTACCCTTTGGTTTTTCTGAAAATTGAATGATGCGGCCTCTATCATCTACTTTAACCAATCCATAATCTGAAGCAGGGCTGTAAAGCAGATAAATAAATATGTAAATTTTGTTACAAGGAAATTAGTCGTTTCTATTTACTCACCCTGGAAAAACAACTATAATACTTGCTTCGATCCTTTTTATAAGAAAAACTATAATTTCTTCTTTATATAAAAGAGGGTACTATCAAGCAATAGAAAAGAAACATATCTGCATGAACACACCTGTTACCCACAACAGCACATGAAACAGTGATATCAGCATTTCTATCAATGTGACTCTGTTCATTTGTAACCAAAGTAAATCAGAAAAGTTTTGATGAATAAAAATAGTATCCATTATACAAAACAATTACAAGTCAATCCTTGCTAAGTTGCAAAATCAATTCAAGTTGAACAAAATTCTAAAAGTCAAATTTACAACAGAAAAGTGAAGAAAAACACTTGGCTCAAGCGGACGCGCCTAACCTAGACTCTGATACCAAATGATGACCCCTGGTCATGGCGGATTGGTGAGAAACCATGAATCTGGTGAAAATCGAGTGGAAGCCGCGGAAGAAGGGGAAACGAACTACGAACCCTAGGTTCGAAGGATTCGTGGAAGAGAACAATTTAAACGGTGGAAAAGATGAATTAGTCAATGGAAATGAAGAAATTAAAGTTATGAAGGATTTTAAACGATACAAACCTCTAGACGAAAAGGAACAAAGACGAATCGGTAGAAAATGGTAGAAAACCCTACCTATTGAACTGAGGGTGGATTTGAGCAAATTTAATCGGTGAGAAAGTGAGACAAAGTGAGAAGAAAGTGACAGATTTGTTTCCAAGTTTACTTGCTTGATTACCAGAGTGAGATCAAGCCCCCAAGAACTTCATACCTTGAAGATGAACAAACGGCACAAGAAAGGGATACGATTGAAAGAAAATGAGACCACAAAGACGAGAAGCGAGAAGGAAGGCGTGCGGGAAGAAAACTAGGGTTAATAGAAAATATCTAGTGATTACCCTGAAAAATTATTTAAAAATAAATAAATAGATGTTAGGGGCGGTTTAGCTTATAAACCGCCGGAATTATTTGAGGTTTCATAAACGTCAGAAAATAACCCCTATTAAAATATATTATTTTTGTAGTGAATGTAGAAGAATAAAGATTCAATTAAAAAAAATTACTAACCTAATTAAAAATTCACAAAAAAGATTATGACCTACTAATATATTAAACCAAAAAATAATATTGTTATGAAAAATAATTATGAAATAATACATGTCATATCAATGTTAGAAGTCACACATTGATTAGAGATAAAGTCAAATTACCATATATAAGTTGGTGCAAACCTCACTTTATAAGTTGATTTTGTGAGATTGAGTTAGATTTAAAATTTACTTTTTAATATGGTATCAAAATCTATTATTGAGATTTGTTGAATCTATTGGACCTGACTGGTTAGCAAGTGATGTCTTAGAGACTAAAGAATTATACTCTAATCTTTGACCTCACAAATGGTGACACCTTTCCCATGTTCGAGATTACTTTTCTCCATCTATTTTTTCCATGGATATTAAGAATGTCTTCTTCCATGATGAGTTGCGCGTCCAATTTATTGTATGTTTTGATCAACCACCTTGAATGTCTTCTTCCATATATGGCTTGAAGTAGTCTCCATGTGCCTAGTGTGGTCATTTTAGCTTTTATACTAGTTCTTGTGAGGTTGATCACTTTATCTCCCATTCACTCCCCATATAGTCTAGACATATATTGGGTGATCTATGACTCTGTCATCACTAGTAATGATTTTCATAACATCCAAGGCTAGAGGACCTTTGTAGTTGGTTTTAAATAAGACTTGAGTGCACTAAAATATTTTTTTGGACATTGAGTTGTTCAATCCACCTTTAGCATTGTCTTTTCACAACACAAGTATACTCTAGATATTCTTACTAAGACTGGTAGTTTTAGATTGTCATCCCAATTACACTCCTATATAGTTGTCAAAACAAAATGGTCTTGGCCTGACCTACTTAAAATTTAATCTTAAAAATATCAATTTAGTCTAGCCCAACATGGATTAATAGGTTAAACAAGCAAGTTCATCTAAAATTAAAATAATTATTTAAAAATAAAAACACAAAAAATCACTTATTAGAACTTTTTTATATATTTGGAGTTAGAAATCCTACATGGGCTAGAGATATGGTAAACTAAAAGTATATATATGGATGCAAACCTCACCTTACAAGCCACTTTCAATAGATTTCATTTTTTTAAGATTTAGTAAATCATAATACATGAAAACTAAGACTCCATAACTAAGAATTAGAGATTTCACATAATATATAATGCTTATTGTTAGAATTTGTTTTATTTATATCAGAATCATTGTTTTTTATTAGTTATATTTTTTTCCTTATTTAACAGATTATAATTATTGTGAATAATGGGGATATCCCTGAATCATAGGGATCTGGTTGTCTAGGAGTTATTATTATGCTTCCTTAAATAGCTTCCTAGCCTTGTATATATGGATTGTATTCTCAACATAATAACATATGAGATTCTACCCTAAATTGTGACATGGTATTAAAGCTCTCAAATTATGGGAGCTGCCTCTGACTGTGCACACCAAAATCCTAGACGGCAGCCTTCATTGTTGTCGCACACAAAACCCTAGACGGGCAGCCTTCATTGCTGTCACACACAAAACCCTAGACAACAAGCAACTTTCGTTGATGTTGTGTTTCTTGCAGTGCTACTTTACGGTTGTGTGGACATGGAAGACCAACATGCTGAAGTGGTAAATATTGGATCACAGAGCAATCAGGAACAACTGTAGAACCTCAACACTGTCTACCGATTGAATAGGAAGAATTATTTGAAATGGGCCCAGCTTGTTTGCAGAACTTTGAAAGGAAAAGGGAAGGCTAACCACTTGACTGAAGATGCTCCTAAAGAAGAAGATCACAAATTTACAACATGGGATGGAGAGGATTCTATGATCATGGCATGGTTATGGAATTCCATGATCCCAGAAATCACTGATACTTGCATGTTTCTTAATTCGACCAAGGAAATTTGGAATGCCATGGAGCAAACATACTCTAAAGCTAAAGATGCTGCTCAAATATATGATGTGAAGGTGAAAACTGTTGATGCAAAACAGGGCAACAAGATTGTTACAAAGTATGCCAATCAACTTAAATCCTTATGGATGGAATTAGACCATTACAGGGTAATCAAAGCCAAGTGCTCAGATGATTTTGTAATGCTCAAAGAGTATATTGAGCAAGATAGAGTCTATGATCTTTTGGTGGGGCTAAACTTTGATTTTGATCAAGTGAGAGTCCAGATCCTTGGAAAAGAAAAAATTCCAGGTATTAATGAAGTAGTAGCTATGGTCAGAAGTGAAGAAAGTAGAAGGGGAACAATGCTAGAAACTCTAACCATGTAAAATTCAGCCATGGTAGCTGTTGGATCGGCCATGATGGTTGACCAAAAAAACGGGGAATAACCAATATGGAGAAGAAAGGTGAAGGAGTATGGTGTACCTTCTGTAACAAGCCTTGCCACACTCGTGATAAATGTTGGAAGCTGGACGGAAAGCCACCTAGTAGAGATTGAGGATCCCAACACCCTGACAAGGAGTGGGGAAGAAAGGGACACAACACTAGAAAGGGTGGACAGGCACACATAGGTGCTACAACCAATGAAGAAAACATAGGAGGAGTGCTTCCACTTAACCAGGATGAAGTAGAGCAGATGAGGTCATTCCTCACCAAGTTGGATAAGTCACCAGGTAGTTGTTCTCTAGCACATTCAGGTACGTTTGACGAGTTCCTTTCTTTTGGACTGAATGCCTCAGATAAAAACCCTAACCCATATTGGATACTAGATTCTGGGGCAACCGACCAAATGACACCCCTACCTAAAAATTTCTTATCTTACACCCCTTACCTTGCAACAAGAAAATATCCACAGTCGATAACTCTCTAATGACTACAGTAGGTCAAAGAGCAGTTCAAATAAGCCCATCTATAACCCTTAAAAATGTCCTTCATATTCCTAAATTATTTGTCAATTTAGTTTCCCTAAAAAAAAAACCCATACAAGATCTATCATGTAATGCTACTTTTTATGACAACGTTTGTATTTTACAGAACAAGTACTCGGGGAGGACGATTGGACATGTTAGAGAATGGAATGACTTGTATTAGTTGGACCATCCAAATCTGCCACCAGACCTGGAAAATAACACCTCTTTTTTCTCTGGTTCAATAAAGACCAGTAGAGAAAAGGTCTTCCTACATCACTGTTGCCTTGGACATCCTTCCTTTAGAGTCATAAAATTGTTATTCCCTTCCCTTTTTAGCAAATTAGATGTGACAAGTCTCAATTGTGATGTGTGTGAACTTGCTAAGCACAAACGTGTTCCTTTTCCAATTAGTAATAATAAGAACACTTTTCCCTTTTATTTAATTCATATAGATGTGTGGGGTCCCTCAACTGTCCCAAATTTTTCTGGTGCCCTTTGGTTTTGTTAGATGTTAAGATGTGTGTTTCTGTTATTTGGGCTCAGCCTATTCTGTATTAAGGGCATTGGCCCATATCCTACAATATAAATAAACTACCCTATGTGTATGCAAAACACACAAGGGATATTTTATCCTAATCTTCTCTATTTCTCACATGGTATCTAGAGCATAGGAATAGTTCCAGCCAACTCCACGGTCTCCGGCACCCATCATCGTCGTTGTCGCTGTCGTCACCGTCGCCGGAGTGCCAGAATCGATTGATGACCACACCATCAAAATCGTCTCGACCGGGCGACCACTGTGGTACAAAGATCGCGACAAATGAACCACCCACGCGCCACCGTAACAGTCACCGTTGCTGCCGCTTCCTGTCGCGCGTGTGGGCGCGTTGCCGGAGGGTTTTGTCGTCGATTAGAACCGCTGTGATCGCCTCCTCACCCTCTTTCTGGATCTGTGGTCGTTGTGTCAATCAAAGCACTTCGAAATTTTAGGGTTTCTCCCTCTCCATGGCGTCTTCCTCGTTTACAAACACCTCTGTTGGTGGCTCATCTTCTGATCCCTCAATATACACCAATTATGTGAATGTACACTTGTCCATTGACGCAGTGATAATGGCTGTGAATACCTTTCTCAACAGTTTAAACATTTTATGGCTTCTCATGGCATTCTTCACCAAACCTCATGTGCTTATACCCCTCAACAAAATGGGGTGGCTGAGTGCAAGAATAGACACCTTATTGAAACAACTCGTACTCTTCTAATTCATGGTCAAGTACCCTCACATTTTTGGGGTGATGCAGTTTTCACGACATGTTATCTTATCAACCGCATGTCATCTTCTGTCCTAGATCACAAAATCCCTCATTCTATCTTATTTCCTCAAGACCCTCTATACATTACCTGTTAGAGTTTTTGGGTCTACATGTTTTGTTCATGATTTTAGTCCTGGTCTTGATAAGTTATCTCATAGGTTTCACAAATGTGTCTTCTTAGGATTTCCACGGTCACAAAAGGGCTATAAGTGTTTTCCCTTTCCCTCAATCGTCATTTTATCTCTGTTGATGTCCCTTTTGATGAATCTTCTTTTTACATTTTACATTTATCTTCTAGTTTTGTACCTCTACCTGCTACTGTTGATATTCTTATTATTTGTGATCCTCTTGGTGATGCTCCACCCATTTTGTCTCCTCCTTCTTTAGACTCTCATTCACCACAGGATCGTCCTTCACTACCACACCTTCAGGTTTATAGTCACCACAATTCTCTCCCTCATGACTCACTTCCAGTGCCACCTCCTGTGTCTCCTCCAGCTCCAGCAAATGAGTCTGACCTGCCTATTGCCCTCCGTAAAGGTATACGCTCTACCCGTAACCCTTCCCCCATTATACTGTTCTTAGTTACTGATGAAACGGGTCGCACCGCTCACAAAAATTGTGCATAAAATAATGCAGTATGGTTACTAGGAAGTGACTCCTAGGTCGTCTCTTAAGGACCAATATTTGTGGTTCGGTCTTAGATTAAACACGTAGTGGGGGGGTTTGTGGATATTTTTGGATGCGAAAAATATAAATTAAAACTGGAAATTAAATAAGACAACAAAATTGAAAATACTGAAATAAATTTAAAAGATGGTAAAACCAAACGGTAAAAGACGGTAAAAGTGAAAAATGAAAAATTCAACAGTGTTTGAAATTAAAATGCTGGAAGAATATACATGCAGAAAACATAACAGCAGTGTAAATAAATTTTACCCAAAGCAACAGTGAAAATGAATAGTAAAAACGACGTTGAAAATAAACTCAACGGTAAAATACATTGACAGAATTTAACGGTGCAGAAAAATATTAAAGGGTAAAATAAAGAGACAATAAAACAAAATAACTTGACTGAAAATGAAATTCAACTCAACATTTAAATTAAAATTATGGACCGTGAAGATAAACAATGAAAGGAGTAAATTGTTCCAAACATTCTGACATTACAGAAATAAAATTCAACATCCTATACTGCAAAAGATGAAAAGTGCTGAAAGTAAACAGTGAACGAGCTATTGGAAGAGGGAAAGAGGCAGAGCCTCTTCCAGGCCGTCTGCTATCCTAAACTAACTACTAAAATCTGATCCCCAAACTCTGCTGCTGCTCCTGGTTTTATAACCAATTCCTTCAATTTAGCATTTTGGATTTTTGTCTCAATTGCCAACCCGTGACCCTCTCCATTTTGTCTTATGTAGAAGCTCTTTCCAGCCGTCTCTGCAACAGCCGTGTATTATCCTCCACAATCACATTCCTTTTCTCCATTTTCTAATCTTCACTTGGGTGGAGGCTTGGACCCACTTCCAACAACTTTCTCATTTCCAATGCCTTTCACAGTGCGTGCTTCTCCAGCCCTTGGACGTGACTCTAGCTAATCCTCTTCTTTGTGTGCTTTCAATTCAGAACCCCTTGTGCCAAGCTAGTGCCTTCCTTCATTTTACTCATCCTGGTGCTCCCTTGGGTGTTGTTACTTCCTCATTGCTACCTTCATCCATGTGGGCTGCTCCAAAGAGGCCGTGAGCTTCCATGAGAGGCTGTTTCACGGTGCTGGAACGGTGGAGGATTCTGGACTGGTGCTGTTGCATGCTTGAAGATAGCCAGCTTGCACACTTCTTCATCTTTTCTGGATGTGAAATGAATCCAGCCGTGAGCTTCACTTCTGCTTGTGCACCTCCTCTTGCTTTCCTTCTCCCAGCTGAATTGTGAAGCACCATGCCTTGTGTTTACTGGAAAACGTTGAATGCTGGAGCGTGATGCTGCCATGAAGAGCGGTGAAAAGGTGGCCACTGCTGGATGCGTGCTTGGAGTGTGCTGCTGTCCGCGTGAAGCTGCTGGACGCTGCTGAAGGCTGCACCAGTTTGGACGTCTGCTGGACTTCCCTTCCAGCCGTGGATCTTCCTCACTCAACGTGCTGGCTTTGGAGCTCTGCCTTTGCTTCCATTCACGCTGCAGGTGGCTGCACTTTCTTTATGTTTTGTGCTGTCCCACTTCTTCTAACAAGCCAACACGCATGATCCCAAGGCATCAACTAAATGCCAAAATAAAACCTTAATGGTGCCCCTCTTAGATTCCAACCTTGCCAAATTGAGTTTGCCGTGTGATGTTATAGTTGCACTTCATCTTCATTTCATTTAATATTTATGCCAAGCTTTGTAAAAGAAAAACCGTGTGTGGATGTGAGTTCACTTGTTGAATTGTTGGATGGGACAAAGGTGTGAAAGTGGTCCACTCATCATTTCCCATATGGTTTGGTGTTTGTCACGTGAATTCTCCATATTGTCTTCAATAATTTTGAGAAACTTATGGTGGTCCCTTCTTTCCATTTGCTTAATTTATCAAAGAAACCAAGCCTATTTTTCAATGGCCGTGTGGTGTTTTTCTTCAGCCCATGCGCATCCTTTCTCAAATATTCCCTTCTCAAATTGGTGGCCCCACTTTCTTATGTGCTTGATTGCCCAAAAAAAATGAATTGGCCGTGACACCACTTTGTTTCCAGCCAAGAACCAAGAAAACCAAAACCAAGCTTCATTTATTATTCACTTCAACACCCAAAATAAATCAATGCAGTGTAGCTTCTTTCAATTAAATAACAGTGTGAAAATGAATATTCTTTCAAATGTCCCAATTTGTATTTCCAAAATTTTCCCTGCAATTACTAATGCAAATAATTAGCTCAGATAGTTCAAATTAGTTAAAATAATAATTTCCGATCAAATTAAGCACAATTAGTAAAAACGGAAAAATACCGGACATTTAAGCACAATTCCTCGATTAATTCTAGCACAATAAACTAAGTGAAGTGAATAAAATACTGACTCATCAGTTACCACAAATTATCTCCATCTTTTTACACCTGTCTCTCATCCATTTCTTCTGTGTCAATTCCCAAGTTTGTGGGTGATGCCTTAACTCATCCTGGCTGGCGTCAAGCTATGCTGGATGAATTAAGGGCTTTACAGAAAAGTGGAACTTGGGAGCTTGTCCAATTACCATCTGGAAAGTCTGTTGTTTGTTGCAGGTGGGTGTATGCTATCAAGGTTGGCCCTGATGGCACAATTGATCGTCTGAAAGCTCGACTAGTTGCCAAAGGCTACACACAGATTTTTGGTTTGGATTATGGTGATACTTTTTCTCTAGTGGCAAAAATGACCTTTGTTCGCCTATTCATTGCCATGGCCGCTCTTCGACAATCTCTTCTTTACCAACTTGATGTCAAAAATGCTTTCCTTAATGGTGATTTGCATGAAGAAATTTATATGGAGCAACCGCCTGACTTTGTTGCTCAGAGGGAGTCATCTGGATTGGTATGTCCTCTTCGCAAATCCTTATATGGCCTAAAACAGTCTCCTCGGGCCTGGTTTGGTAAATTCAGTTGTGTTGTTCAATAATTTGGTATGTCTCGCAATGAAGCGGATCATTCAGTGTTCTATCGCCACTCAAGTGCTGGATGTATCTACTTAATAGTGTATGTCGATGACATTGTTCTCACAGGAAGCGACTATCTTGGCATCTCTCAGATGAAACAATACCTTTGTCACCATTTTTAAACCAAAGATCTTGGCAAACTCCGGTACTTTTTGGGTATTGAAGTAGCACAATCCAATGCTGGTATTGTCATATTTTAGAGGAAGTATGCTTTAGACATCTTGGAGAAAATAGGGTTAATGAATTGTAAATCTGTTGAGACAACTATGGAGCCTAACATCAAGCTCCTACCAAATTAGGGGGAGCCTTTCTCATATCCGAAACGGTACAGAAGATTAGTTGGTAAATTAAACTATCTTACTGTTACGCGTCCTGACATTTCCTTCGCAGTTAATGCGGTGAGTCAATTTCTAAAATCTCCATCTGAAGACCATTGGGATGCAGTTGTTCGCATATTGAAGTATATTAAAGGATCACCTCGAAAAGGTTTGCTATATGGTCCTAACAACGATACAAAAATCGTTTGCTATTCAGATGCTGATTGGGCTGGTTCCCTTCTAGTAGGAGGTCTACTTCTGGATATTGTGTCTCTATTGGTGGCAACCTGATATCTTAGAAAAGTAAGAAGCAAAGTGTTGTGGCAAGGTCCAGTGCAGAAGCAGAATACATAGCTATGGCATCAGCTACTTGTGAGCTTGTGTGGCTTAAACAATTGCTTAGTGAATTGAAATTTGGAGATGTCACTCACATGACACTTATATGTGATAATCAAGCTGCTCTCCATATTAGCTCTAACCCTGTCTTCCATGAGAGAACCAAGCACATTGAAGTTGATTGTCATTTCATTCGAGAAAAAATCATATCCGGAGATATCAAGATTGAGTTCGTTAACTCAAGCAACCAGTTGGCAGACATATTCACTAAGTCCTTACGAGGACCTAGAATTGATTATCTTTGTAAAAGGATTGGAACATATGATTTATATGCTCCAGCTTGAGGAGGAGTGTTAGATGTTAAAATGTGTGTTTTTGTTATTTGGGCTCAGCCTATTCTGTATTAAGGGCATTGGCCCATATCCTCCAATATAAATAAACTACTCTATGTGTATGCAAAACACACAAGGGATATTTTCTCCCAATCTTCTCTATTTCTCACAGGTTTCTTACCTTTATAAATGATTGTACTCGTGTCACATGGGTTTTCTTACTAAAACAAAAATTTGAAGTCAGCTATGTGGTTCAGCGTTTTGGTGTTAGCATTAAGAGAATTAGATCCGATAATGCTAAAGATTACTTTAATCATGGGCTTATTTCCTTTTTGTCAAAAGGAAGGCATCATTCATGAGTCATCTTGTGTCAAAACACCTCAACAAAAAAAATGAACACCTTCTAGACCAAACTCGAGCCCTTCTTTTTCAACATAAGGTTCCTAAAATGTTTTGGGGGAGGTTGTTCTCAGTACCTGTTATTTATTTAGTAGACTACCTTCTAGTATTCTAGCTTCCAAAAGCCCTATGGAGATTCATGGATGTGGAAATGGAAGCATTTAGAAAACAGTAGTACTTGGGACTTGGTTGCTCCCCCAATTGGAAAAATACTAGTAGGGTGCAAATGGGTGATGGGTCCACTGAGAGGTACAAAGCAAGGTTAGTAGCTAAGGGAAACCTTTGCTCCAATTGCAAAAATGAACACGGTTAGGGTGATATTATCCTTAGAAGCTAATAATGGTTGGAACTTGCAACAATTTGATGTTAAAAATGTCTTCTTCATGGAGAAATTGAAAAGGAGATTTACATGGAATTGCCTTCAAACACTGTTCCCAAGCTAAAATAGGCTTTGTATGGGCTGAAACAATCACCACGATCATGGTTTAGGAGGTTTACTAAAGTTATGATAGGTTTGGGCTTTAAACAAAGTCAAGGAGACCACACTCTATTCATTAAACACTCTAAGTCAAGGCGAGTAACCGTATTACTAGTGTATGTGGATGATATTATAGTGACAGGGGATGAGGAGGAGGAGCAAAAGTTGTTACGCCAACATCTAGCCCAGGCATTTGAAATTAAGACCTTAGGAAAATTGAAGTACTTTTTGGAGTACATTTGAAGAATCGAAGTTGTTGTGAATGCAATGAGAGCTTGTGACAAAATCGTGAAAGACAGGAAAATTATTGAGAAGATTCTCAGAACGTTAACTCCTCAATATGACCATATAGTCGTCGCCGTAGACGAATGCAAGGATTTTTAAAATATGAGGGTGGAAGAGTTGTAGAATTCTCTAGAAGCGCATGAGCAGAGTCTGATGGAAAGGAAGAATGCGGAAAAAGGCTTGAATCAAGGCACAAATCAAGCCTTACAAGCCAGAAATGACCAAAATTTCAAGGGTTGTGGAGCTGGAAGGGGTAGAGGACATTCAAGAGGTGGACGAACTAGAGGCAGAAACGCAAACTTCTCTGAACAACCTACTGAAGAAAATGGCAGCGAACAAAGAAAGGTAAACAAGAGAGGTGGAAGGTATTCAAGAGGCAAAGGTAGAAAGAATCTTGATAAAAGAAACAATCAATGTTATACTTGCAGCAAGCATGGGCACTACTCATTAGAATCTTGGCATAACGAAGCTGTGAAGAAAGGCAAGAATGATGAAGCAAATCTTGCACAAGATACGTGTGGCTTAGAATCGGAACATGTCTTATTGATGAGCACGATGGGGCATGATGAAGATGAATTATGCTGAAAGTTGACGCTGGACAGGTGTGAACAAGAATTGGGTCATGCGCTGGACAGGTGTAACCAAGAGACAGACCACGTGTTACTATCAAATGCAACGAGCCATGTAGAGGATGAATCATGCTGGTACTTGGACACATGGTGTTCCAACCATATGACGGGTAAGAGAGAATGACTGATAGACCTAGACACAAGCATAAAAAGCAATGTGAGATTTGCAGATAATAGTGTGATCATGGCTGAAGGAGCGGGCAAGGTCTTGATCACTCGCAAGGATGGCAGATCCGCCTACATGATCAATGTGTTGTATGTTCCAACGATGAAGAGTAATTTGTTGAGTCTGGGACAACTTCTAGAAAAAGGTTACACCATGTCAAAGTAGCAAAAACACATAGAAGTGTTGGATGAAAACGTCTAATGCTCAACGCTCCTCTTGCCAGAAATATAATGTTTAAGGTGAACTTGAATGCTACTATTGTTTAGTGTTTAGCTGCTGTTAATATTGAAGAGGAAGGATGGTATGGCAGTATCGCTTTGGGCATCTGAACTTTAAAAGTTTGAGTCAATTGAAAGGCAGAGAATTGGTAAAAGGGGTGGGGTTCCAATGATATATATTCCTGACAAGGTGTGTGAGGGTTGTGCTATTGGGAAACAAACCAATAAAGAATTCAAGAAATTTGTTCTCAAGAGAGCAAAGCAACCTCTTGAAGTTATCTACTATGATGTGTGTGGGCCCTTTGACGTGCAGTCACTTGGAGGTAACAAATATTTCCTGATTTTTTTAAATGAATGGACTAGGAAAATCTGGATTTATTTGTTGAAAGAAAAGAAAGAAGTGTACTTATGCTTTGTTAAATTTTGTGCCATGGTGGAAAGACAATTTGGTTTGCAGATCAAGACCTTCATAACCGATGGTGGAGGAGAGTTCAACTCTAGCGAAATGAGCAGATTCTGCGATGATAAAGGAATTGTGCATGAGGTGGTTGCTCCATATACACCCAGCATAATGGCCTGGCCGAAAGAAGGAATAAGATGTTGCTTGACATGACCAAGTGCATGATAAAAGGAAAGAAGCTGCCACATTGTCTATGGGGAGAGGTTGTTTTTACTACAACCTATTTGCTTAATAGAAGCCCAACAAGAGCTCTATCGAATTGTATTCTTGAAGAGGCCTGGCCAGGAATCAAGTCATCTGCTAATCACCTGAGAATTTTTGGGTTTATGTGATACAAACATATTCCATATGAGAGAAGAAAGAAGCTGGATGATAAGAGTGAAACCTTCATCCTTGTTGGCTACCATTCAACAGGTGCTTATAGGTTGTACATTCCATAGAAGAAACAAGTTGTTATCAGTGGAGATGTGATAGTGGATGAGGCTACCCCATTTGACTGGAAGGAAGCTGAGGTAGACGTGAAAACAAGTTCAGTGTCTAGCTGGTTAGAAGACAGAAACTATGATAGTGTTGAACAGGCTGCTACTAATGTTGAAACTAATAGTAGAAGATCTCAAAGAACAAGATTTCCCTCTACTAAACTCGGAGACCATGAGGTGTTTGAAGATAGTGATATATAAAATTCTGGTGATCTCATCCACCTTGCTTTCTTGGTCGATGCAGAAACACTTACTTGGAGGCAAGCAATTGATGTAAAGGAGTGGAAAGAAGCAATGATAGAGGAGCTGAAGGCAATTCAGAAGAACATAACCTGGGAGATCATAAAACTGCCTCAACACAAACAACCCATTGAGGTCAAGTGAGTGTTTAAAACCAAGTACAAACCGGATGGAGAAATAGAAAATCTTAAAGCTAGATTGGTTGCAAAGGGTTTTTTGCAGAAACGTGGAGTTGAATTCACATATGTCTTTGCACCAGTTGCAAGGCTTGAAACAATGAGATTAGTGGTTGTAGTGGCCAATTTTAAAGGTTGGAAAATTTGTCAAATGGATGTGAAATCAGCGTTCTTGAATGGACCATTAGAAGAGGAGGTTTATGTGAGACAACCCCCTGGATTTGAGAAGAAAGGTGAAGAGCAGAAGGTATATAGGCTGGACAAAGCCTTATAGGGGCTTAGACAGGCACCTCTAGCCCAGAACAACCACATCAATGCATTGCTTCTTAGACTAGGATTCCAAAAATGTTCTGTGGAATTTCAAGTTTATGTGAAGTTGGTTGGATAACAAATTACTTTATTGATTTTTCTGTATGTAGATGACCTTCTAGTGGCTGGAAACTCTGCAGATGAAATTGAAGAATTCAAAAAGAGAATGAAAGAAGAATTTGATATGACAGATCTTGGCAATCTGAGTTACTTTCTCGGGCTGGAGTTCATGCAGACAACAGATGAAGTATTTCTTCATCAAAGAAGATACATTAACGAAGTCTTGAAAAGATTCAACATGAAGAATTGCAACAATGTTTAAATTCCTGTCATAGCAAACCTAAAGTTGACATATCAGGCAGATGAGAAGAAGGTAGATGTTACTCTATACAAATAGATTGTAGGGTCACTCAGATATATTTGGAATAGTAGACCAGATATTAGCTATGGAGTTGGATTGTTGAGTAGATTTATGAATGAACTGAGGCTATCACATTTGTCAGCTACCAAACATATTTTGAGATACTTGAAGGGAACAACTCACTTTGGTCTCTTGCTTCCTAAAATGCAAAGCTGTGTTAGAGGTGTTTTTGAGGTTTGTGTGATTATGATTGGTGTGGTGATAAGGTTGATAGAAGGAGTACATTTGGCTATTTCTTCAAGTACATGGGAGCACTTATCTCGTGGTGCTCTAAAAATCAAAGTGTGGTGGCACTCTCATCTTGTGAAGCATAATACATTGCATCTGCAAAAACAGTTTGTCAGTGAGACAAAATTTCATTTCTTGAGAGACCAAGTCAGCAAAGGAAGATTGAAATTATTACACTACTCTACAGAAGATCAAGTAGCTGATGTTTTTACAAAGGCTTTGAGGTAGAATAGGTTTGAAAGATTGAGAGATTTACTGAATGTTAAATCTATAGAGAGTTTGGTTTAGGAGGGGCGGGGTGTTGTTATAATCCAAACTGCTATAACTGTCAACATGACAGTTAGACCTTTGTTTTCTGATTTCATATATACTTGTACATCTTCATTCAACAATTAATGAGGTTCCTCTCAGTTTCTCTATCTTTGTACCACTATCTTCATTATCCTTTTGCCTTTGCTGCATAATTCCAAATAACGTGAACTAACAGTAATATCTTCAACTAGGCTGGGGCTCGAGCCAGACATTGCGAGTGATATCTCTTGTTGCTGTGGGGAGGAGGTTCTGGCATGTCTTCTTCAATGTTGGTGTTGGGGTTGGTGTTTCAATCAAAGGCGTTGCTGCAAGTGTTAGAGTGATACTTAGTGGTGAAGGAACTGATGGTTTTGGAGCTTTGCTTTTGTGTGCAGGCGTTGTGCTAATACTGGCGTTGTTGGTGCTTCGGCTGGTGTGGGGTATGTTGTTGGAGTAAGCAATACTGGTGACTCAACTGGTGGTAATGGTAGTGGTGGATGTGAAATAGGTGTTCCTTTCGATTGCTGTGGTGGTGGGAGTTTTGGAGACAAATATTTTGGAATGAGTGTTGTTTTTTCTAGTGTTATTTTGGAGGTGCTATTTTAGGAACGAGTGGTTTTACGGGAGGTGCTATTTTGAAAATGGATATGCAACTGATATTCACAAGTTCAAAAAACTTTTAATTATTTAGTAGGTTTTTATTTTAGGTGACTTATTTTAAATTGGTCTTTCAATTATTTTTTTCACTCAATTGGATTCCTAAAAAAATCTAATACAATTAGACCTCTCTTGTTACTATACTGACATAACACACTGACATGACTTATTTAAATGATATGGCACAATGAAGATATTTTAGGTGGGGGCATGATGACATGTCACTATCATCTTCGTCTTCATCTTCTCTGTCAAAACCAAACTTTAGATACTCATTGAAGCCACCGTCCATTGACGCTGACGACGCACTAGATCTAGCCAAAACCACCTTGAGAACAACAACATATACCTCCACGCACAGACCCACTTGTAGTGAATCGCGTCTCCACCACACCACAAAACGCAAAGCAACCTTGTACCACATAGACTACCATCGTGACACACACCTGGAACATAACCCAAATTGGAACAGAGATATGAACCACGAACCACCTTGCAGCAAACCAAAACATGAAGCACCAGCCTAAATCTTCTCCTTATATCGCACATGCAGCAGAGCACAACGATGAAACCCTAAATGCACCATCGTTGTTCGAAAATGATTATGCACATAGCCATCAAATGTCACGAAAACCTAGTACAAGAAGAGGAAGAAATTCGCTCAATCAATCTCTAATTTCGTTCTCTCAATCCCTCACTCAATCAATCCCTAATTTTGAAGATAGAACCCTAAAGTGAATGAAAAAACCCTAATTTCGCAAAAAACATTCCCAATTTAATTTTAATTAAACTTTACTTAATTTTTAATGTTTAAAATATCAAAATTCCAATGCCCTGACACGTGTTTTAATTAACTCACATATTTTAATTAAACTATTTTACCTAACATACAAATTTAAGAGTAGAATCAAATTATATCAATTTTTTACATGACCCAATCGAAATGAAAAATAATTGAAGACCAATTTGGTACATGTGACCACTAATAATAATGTCCTCAATCATTAAACCTTCAAAAGAACAAAAGTGATTATTTTAATGTGGATATCTAATAGGTAGTGAGAGGGTAACAAGTATGATAACATGTAGGTATTATTCATGTTCAACCTGATATGTTACTATCCTAATATATAAATTTAAATAAAGTTATAAATATAAAATTAAATAGCATTTAATATATAATCGAAACAAATAATTTAAACATGTTCAAATTAATCTCTTGTAAAACAATTTTACTATACAATAGGTACTTGCAGATAAAAAAACACTATGGATAATTTTTCAAAATACCTTGTAAGTAATGGGACAAATTTTTAGACGGGACGAATAGTGAGTAGAGCATTCCCTATAGTCAATCCAAGTTCTTGCTATCCTTAGTTACACCTAATTCTCCATTAAAAATTGTGAAAAGTTTCACTTACAAAAAAACAAATGTTTACAAGTGTTCTTCAGTACTACTTTTATCTTAGAAAAATGATACTTGAACAACCATTTTTGACAACATTTAGACACGCACACACATGTCAAAATCTGAGTGGTCCATTTTCATTTAATTTTTCCAACTGGACCACTCAGATTTTGACACGTGTGCGCGTGTCTAAATGTTGTCAAAAATGGTTGTTCAAGTATCATTTTATAATTATAACAGGAAAAAGCAATAATTTGTTATTGTAAAATAATATCTTATTTCAATTTTTTTTACAACTAACACAGCAAATATATTATTTTTTATTGAATTTAAAATACGTTAATATAATAATAAATAAATAATAAATTAATAAAAAATGACAGTATGTTATGTTGTGTTCAAATGTTAAAAAGTATGTGTTAAAAATATTTTTTAGTTGATTTTCTCGAAACAAAATAATAGTTTCTTAAAATGATTATGAGATAATGATTATGAACATCTCGTTTAAGAAATTTAATTTTAATTTTGAAAATAATTTATGGGAACAAGAGGACTGGAAAGATAACTTTGTGTAGCTGAGCATATTTTTGGTTGACGGAATCATGGTCTTTCATGTTGATTTTTATTTTTTAATAAATTAAAATACTTTTTTCATCTAAGATATTTAAATTTCAGATTTATCTAAATAGTTGTCAGTATTTTGTTTTTCTAATTTTTAAACGCATTACTTTTACTTCTTTAAGTAATGTTCCATGAAACGCATTTACCAATAATATATTCGAAAACATGCACAAATAATTTAATATCAAACAAAATATAGATTTTCCAAATCAAAATATTATTTTAAATAATTTTTTTTTCAACACATCATCAAAAAGTATATATAAAGAAAATCTCTAATTCAATTATTTACCCGAGTGCATCTTTAATATTTTTTATACTAAATAATATTTATGTTCTTGAATATTGATGTGATATTTGCATCATAAATATTTACTAGTTGTTAAAACGGTTAAAATTTATGAGTTAATTAAGTTAATCACGGATTCATTGAGTTATATAATTTTTTTTTAAATTTTGATATAAGTTAATTTTGTAAGCTTTAATTGCCTAAATTTTTAATAAATATATTTTTATTAGATTAGTCATTTTATAAAATATTAAAAAAAATTTATAAAATGATTTTTGTATACAAGACTTTATAAATTTGGGTTAAATATGTTTTTATCCCTTAACTTTTACTGAAAATTGGAATTAGTCCCTCTTCAAAATTTTGGTCTAATTTACTCCCCAAACTTTATAAATATGTAAATTTAGTCATTTTAACCAAATTTTGTTAACTTTATTTGATGTTTCAAACGCATTTCTCAGTTAACATTAAAGCAAAAATGTGTCAAACGATATAAACAACTCAAGTGCGGAATGCTATCCACACTTGAAACATCAAATAAAATTAACAACATTTGGTTAAAAGGACTAAATTCACACATTTACAAAGTTTGGAGACTAAATTAGTCCAAAGTTTTGAACGGAGACTAATTCTAATTTTCACTAAGTTAAGAGACAAAAAGATAGTTAACACTATAAATTTTTACTTAACTCAATTTTTTATATAAAAACAAATTTGAATCGTTATATTGTCATTGAAAATTTTGTTGAAAAATTTTGAAATATTGTGTAAATAAAATTTTACATTTGATCGAATATAAATCTAATTTAAGATTCTTATCTTCTATTTAAATTTAAATTAAAAAATTTATCAAATATTTTTAACTCGTTAAAAAATTAAATCAGATTAAATTAATTCATTAAATAATTAATTCATGATAAATTATCTGGATCAAAGAAATGATCCGTTTTAACACCGCTTGTAATATGCATGACACCTTTGTCTAGTCACACATATATCCCTCTGAGAAAATATTCACTAAAATCATTCCAAAATTTTTGTTGAAAAATAAAATAAATAATATGCTAAAAAATATGAGTGCCAGAGATCAAAACTGGCAATATTCGTAATTAATAATAACATGAAAAAAAGTTAGAGGAAGAGATAAGGAAAAAGTTTGACTTCATATGCGTAAAACATTATCTTTATGTAGAAATGAGTACCACTACATAGGACAATTATGTTTTCTTCTCTCAAGACATAAAACATATCAAATCAATCGAGTCTTATAAGAGATGTTTTTCTTATAAAAAGTATATATTTGTATCTTTAAGCAAAATTTAATATTTATTTAGGGGTGAAGATAAATTGGACTTTTTAAAACTGAGATCTAACTCAAATTTAATAAAGCAAATTGAATTTATAATTTAAATTTATTTTAATAAGATCAATTTGAATTTTTTTCAATTTAATTTAAATGAGATTAATTTATTATGTAATTTAGACTAAATCTGATATGAATAAATCTAAGTTTGATATAGGATAAAGTTGACTTTGGATTATGGTTTTAATTTAATGATAATATTATGAATGAATTAAACACACATACTTAATCTGTTTAATTCCATTTAAATCTAACTAGATATAAATTAGGTGACATTTAGTTGATCAAATCTAACATTAAATTGATTAATCTTGAGTTAATCTAAGTTTGGGGTTATACAACTCAAACGAGACTTATCAACATGGTTCGATTTAGGTCCAACTAACTCGTTTTAACTTGAATATGACTAACTCGTCTTGATATATATTTTGCTAGCTCACCTCAACATGGATCCACACTAACTCGTTTAAGGTCAACTAAGCTCAACCTAGACTTAGGTTGGCTTGGCTTAAACTAGGCTTGAGTCAACTTGAGACTGTAATACTTAGTTCGACTTGAGTTGAAGTTGACTTCACTTAATAAAGGTTTGGGCTAATATGAGTTGATATAAACTTGAATCGACTTGACTTGACCTGAATTCGAATTGACTAGACTCAACTTAGGCCTAGGCTACTCAAATCAACCCCAACCTTAACGAAATTAATTTACTTAGGTCCGACTGAATTTCCTTGACTTCAGTCTAGATTAAACTCATTTTCTATAGTTTAATCGACTTTCTCTCCGTTCGTTCTTCATTTCCACCGACCATTCTTCAATTTGAATCAATTAATCGGTTCAATTTAGGGATCCTCCATTAACCTAGGGTTCTAGGGTTCTTCGTGTGGAATCCTGAGCAAAACTTCTCGCTTAGGGTTTATCTACCATTCTTCTCTGTCTCGCTCTCAATCTCGAGTGTATTTGTCATTTCCACTGCGTTCATCTCACTGGAGGAAGCTTTGAAGGAGTTGCATCGTTCCTTCAGTTACTTCTCGGAGCCGCTCTTCCATCAACATGTGTTGTCGACCTGTAGTCGAGTTGTTGAGTTATGTATGTGAGTTGTTATCAAGTTTTTCATGTTGTCGAGCTTGTCATGAGTTGTTGAGCTTGTCATGTATTGTTGAGCTTCATAATAGATATTTATAAAAAAATGTCTTCTTTATATTTTTTCGGATATGTTTCGTATCTTATATATTCTTTCTTTTCTTTTTCTTTTCACAACACAACTCGCTCTTTCATGAAACCATGAGATCTTATGATATTTACTAAAACTTTATCATTAAACTAAAATTTATTTAATTATCAGTTTAATATCCCAAAGTTTTAACACGAAAGTAATGAGGATATAAATAAAAAAACAAATAATTCAAATATATTTAGAACAGTCATGGTTGTAATTTCAAAAAACCACTCATTATCTCCAACAAGAAGCATCTCCTAAAATTTAGTAAGCAAATTGAAAAGAGAGTCAACATTTCTTTTCATGCAAATTCAATAAGTCAAGAAATATACTACATCAAACTCACATCTAAAGATTTATGCTTAATCACATGTTCAGTTTTTCTGCTCATTTATCTCAATATGACTTAGAGATTAATGATTAAAGAGACAAGACAGGAAATTTCAAATTTCTTCATTTGAAACCTAACAAAGAATCCATGCCCTTAAACTTATTAATTTACAACCACTAGTATAGTAAAGAGAAACGACATTGGTTATTTTCGCTTATACGCAGCGGTTCCGCAATCGAGGCATATAAAGGTGAGGTAAAAAGGGGTAGGCTTTTTGCCTCGGTTCTAAACCGAGGCAAAAAGGTGTGTGCTTTTGCCTCGGTTCAAATCCAACCAATGCAGTAGAGAGGTTTCTTCTTTTTTTTGTGTGTTTTCTTTTCGCGATTCGCTAGGTCAGACATTAGTCCCTAGTTGCAATCCATCAACGCCCATCGAAATGCAACCTCCAAATCACTACAACAACAAGGACGGCGCGCTCCCACCACCACCTGCAGAAAATCAATCAAACACTGCCACTCCTGTAGAGAATCAATCAAACAGAAAACAACCCATTCGAAATCAAATAAAAAGGGAGGGAAGGAGGCTTCCTCCTTTGTTACGAATCAGAACGGAGAGAAGAAGAAGAAGAAGAGTGGCCACCGCGCCCTTGCGCCCCCGTCGCGCCATTGATGATTCCTCCAGGTTGGTTGTCCGCGTGAGACGAAGAACCCTAGGCTAGGTTGGATCAGAATAAGAGGAGGAAGGAATAGAGAAGAGGAAGGAAGCCTCCCTCTTGGCAACGTGAAAGAAAATGGGAGAACAAGAGGAGTGGCGCAACACCATGTCTGTTTGTGGAATTTAACCCTAAATAGATGTTATTACCTCGATTATTTTTTTAACCGAGGCAATAAGGGTCTACGGCCTCGGTTTTATAAAGAACCGATGTCTAAACCCTCTCAAAAAAACAAAAATAAAAAAAATTCAGCTATTTTATGTCTCGGTTCTTTAAACAACTAAGGTAATAGACCTTTGTGATAATTACAAAAATGTCACTGCGTTAGTTTTAGGCATTGGTTCTTTTTGAACCTATGCATATACGTTTCTGATAATTACAGAAATGTCATCATACTAGTTTTAGGAATCGGTTCTTTTTGAACCAAAGCATATACGTTTGCGATAATTACAAAAATGTCACTGTGTCATTTTTTGTTTCGGTTACAACTAAACCGATGTCTAATACGCGAGTTAAAATCTTTTTTTTTACTAGTGAACCCTCTATTCAATATAAATGAAAAAGAAACTCAAACCAAAGTAATTGCTTTAAAAATGACTCTCAACTTTAAAAAGCTTATTGCAACAAAAACATGTATTTTCTTCTTTTCATCATTTCTTTAATTTGGTTTTCAATCTAATTGGTGGTTTAAAAACTACATTGAAAATACAATAGAATAGAAGGAAAAGTAAGAGGAAATTTGATTAATTTTGTTTGTGTGAGTCAATTTGACAATTTTATATTTTAATTTCTTTTTTCTTCTAGAAATAATGATTTTCCTATTTGATATCCCATCTTTTTAATATTACGATCTAATTCTCATTTTCTTTTCTTTTTTCCTTTTCATATAAGCATTCTATTTCCTTTTTATTTATTGTAATTTCTCCCACCCATTTTAATCTATCTAGACATCATCTTTTTTTTTTACTTAGTTTCATTGAGTATAATGATCAGTGTCTTATTTTGCTCTTTAATTTTAAGAGAGGGTAGAAACTAAATAAGTAAAAAATAGCCAAGAAGAAGAGAAATCAATAGTCAAATTATAACTTTTCGAAAATTAAAAACAAATAACAAATACTTAAAGATATAACTACGATCTCTTTATTAAAAAATAATAAAAGATTGAAATTTTATAAGTTTATTAATAATATTATTTGAATCTTATTTTATTAATTTGAGTATAGTGATATTTAATTTGATTTTAATAAGATAAAATAAGAATAGATAGTTTTGATTATTCGTTTATTTAAGTGAAGTATTATTTTATTTTGTTAATATAAAATAGTGATAAATTAAATAATTATTTTTATTTTGAGTCAGTTTATATTTTTTAATTTTTTTTATTTGTATTTTATTCAAAATCTTATTTGTATTTGTTTTAATTATTTATATCTATTTAAAGATGGTCAATATTTAATGAAAAAATTTCAATTATTTGTGTGTGACTTTTTTTTAAACACGACAAAGAGCAATGATAGCTGTCCTCCATGACAAAAAAAAAAGTATATAATAGCCAATTAAAAGCCGCCATGAATGGAGTGTTTGACATTTTGTGTGTGTATATGAATCCCTTCATGAATATTCAAGCAAAAGCATCAACACTAGAAGCAGGGCAAAATATAAAACCCAGAAATGGAAGAAGGAAAAGGAAGCGTTTGTGTAACAGGAGGCTCAGGATTTATTGGCTCGTGGATCGTCAAGAGACTACTTGAGGATGGTTACACTGTTAATACCACTATTAGACCTGATCCAGGTAAATCATTTATACAGCTTTCATCTCAGTGGATCTGATATGAAATTATAAAAGATATTTTATGATGTTCTTATTCTTATTTCTCATCATGTTATGTTAAGATGGGCATAAAACCAAAATTGTGGAACAATGAGTTTATGTATTTGACAGATGCCAAGGGGGATTTGAGCTTCCTCACAAATCTTCCAGGAGCATCTGAAAAGTTAAAAATTTTCATTGCTGATCTGAGCAACCCAGAGAGTTTTAATGAAGCGATTGAAGGGTGTTTTGGGGTGCTCCACACTGCCACTCCATTTGACATAGAAATGAAAGAACCAGAGGAAGTGGTTACCCAAAGAAGCATTGATGGAGCATTAGGGATTCTGAAAGCATGTCTGAATTCAAAGACAGTGAAGAGGGTTGTGTACACTTCCAGTGCTTCTGCTGTTTATAGGCAGGAGAAAGAATATGATGTAATGGATGAGAGCTATTGGAGTGATGAAAATCTTCTCAGAGATTTGAAGCCCTTTGCTTGGGCGTATTCAATTTCTAAGACATTGACAGAGAAAGCAGTTCTTGAATTTGGAGTAAAGCATGGGTTGGATGTTGTCACTCTCATTCCTACTTTTGTTCTTGGACCCTTCATCTGTCCCACACTCCCTAGCTCAGTTTATGTCACTCTCTCTTTCTTATTTGGTAACTCCTGCAAACTTTCAATCTGTTCGACCCTTTTGAACATTCTTTGTTCATCAATTTTGATTCGTCTCATGTTGAAATTTGAATTGATGATCAATTTTGAGTCAGGTTCTCACTTTATGGTATTACTTCTTCTTGTTTATATGTTAATTTGTCACCTTCTCTGTCATGGAAGTCCTTTTTTATCAAAGTATACCATGGTCTGTAAATCTATGGTGACACTACTGAGTATTTTTTGCTCTGATTTATCTAGCTAATTTTACAAGTAAGTTTTGTTAGTGATGTGCAGGTGAGAAGAATCCGTTTGGTGCCTCTCGTCTTCATATGGTACATGTTGATGATATTGCGCGAGCACATATCTTCCTCCTTCATCATCCTAATCCAAAAGGGAGGTATAATTGCTCACCATTCATTGCAAATGTTGAAGAAATAGCAGAGCTTATTACAGCCAAATACCCGAATTTTCAAATATCAGTAGAGTGAGTTCGTCCTTCTGCATCAAAATTATTTCTCAAATTTATAATTGTAGTTTAATTTTGATTTTTGTTTTGTTCTTCTAGCGAGGTGAAGAAATTTCATGATGTGAAGCTTCCACATTTAGTCTCCAAGAAACTTATGGAGGCTGGATTTGAGTTTAAGTATAGCATGGAGGAAATGTTTGTAGATGCAATTGAATGCTGCAAGCAAAAGGGTTATCTATGAACCACGATTAATAAATTATGCATGAACTTATATTTATGAATTACAATAAATACTTTTTCTATATAACAGCAAATGTTTAGAAAAGTAAATCAATCAAACAATTATAGTTGTTGTTTTCAGTCAATTTGAAATTTGGTTCATTTATAATTTCAGTTGTTGTCTGCAAGATCCTCACGTTATATATTGGATCATATTCTTTTAGTCATTTTATGTCATGCCTTGAATAATTCAAACGATTGCAAATTAATTATTCATAATTGCAAGTTGAAACACTGGAAAAAAAAAATAGTGGCTATTACATAGCGGCAGTTATTATATAATGACGTTATATTAGAAGAAAAATAAAATTATATAATATTTACAGGCGGGATTTAGACTTAGTTTCATGTTTATAAGGTTTCAAGAAAGCTAGAATATTAGACTTTAATTATAGATCATGGCTTGATTATATAAATTGAATTTTCATCAAATTTAAATACACATCTTAAGTCGATGACTACCAATATTACAACTGTCACTAAATATTGAATAGTTGTTGTTTTTTTATAAAAAAAAGTTATGATTTTCTAAGCGTTGTAACTGTCTGTCCTTAAATACTAGATGAAATTTCTTTAAAATTAATTTTAAAATAGTTAAAACCGACTCTAATAATTTTAATGACATTATTTCGGTGGTTGTAATAAATCCCCGCTATAATACTTTGTCATACCAAATTCTATAAGGTGGTTTAGTGGGTGGAAATTAAAATAGTAGCCATCAAAACCACCACTAAATAACTGACTTAATTAATGTTAAAAATTAGTTTCTTTGTAGTAAAATTAATACTGCATACATTTATAAAAACCTACAAAAGAAGTATTAGAATTAATAAATATTTTAAAATAATGAAATCAATTAGAATGTTATCAAATTGTTGCTCTATTGTTATTAAGATATTATTAAGTTGTAATTGAGTTATTGAATTGTTATGTTGCCGAGCTGGAGTTGTTGAACTTATCATGTCGAGTTTCATAATATATATTTATAATAAATGTCTTTCTTTATGGCTTTTTTATTATCATTAATATCTCATATTTTTTCTTTTCTTTTTCTTTTCATATTAGATTTAATTTATTTTTTGTTCATGTCTGCATTTATGTTCATATATTTATATTATGTTTTCATATTTATATTTCATTTTTATATTGTTTTAAACAATTATATATATTAATTGTACTCTCTTATTATATGATGGGATAATATATACAATTTTCATCCTTTCTTTTCTCGTAACATGGTATCAGAAGAAAATTAATTATTGCTCACGTTCTTCCGCAATTAATTCTATTACTGTCAAGATCTTCATCTTCTACCTTTTGTTCTTGGCCTTCCTATAATTTCTTCTCTTTCTATGGCTACTCCCTCTTTTACTCTCGCATCGTTATGTTTTATGTTTTGACTTTGCTTTCTAGGGTTTTCAATGAGAAACAATTGGGTGCTTTAATCACTCGTAGCCCTGTATTGATTTTTGAGTTGTGAAATTTTTAGTCCAATTTGAGGTTGTGAAATTTAATGGCTTCTACAGTTGTTCCTTCTTCTACTAATTCTCAGGCGCAACCATATTCCTCTACTCTAGGACTTTCTCAAGAGAAAATTCATGGTCTATTAGCACTTCTTCCTCACTCTAATCCCATAGTCACACATTCTACCAATCTAGTGAGTTCTCATAATGTTTCCACTTCTTCTCAGGATCAAGGTAATATCTATTACCAATGGATTCTAGACACAGGTGCTACTGATCATATATTCAGTTCTTTGTCTCATTTTATTTCTTATCATAGAATCTCACCAATTACAGTATCACTACCCAACAAGAACTCTTCATTTGCTCATTATTTTGTCACTCTTTGCCTACACCTTACTTTACATAATGTTTTGTTTGTTCCTAATTTTTCAGTCAATATTATTTCGGTCACAAAGTTAACTAAGTTCTATCTTGTAAAATTACCATTTCTGAATTTTCATGTGAAATACAGGACAAGTCAACCCTGTAGATGATTGGGAAAGCTGAAGAAAGATATGGCTGTATATCATGATAGTTCCTGCATCCACACCCCTTGGTTCACCAGCTTCTATTACTCTTGAGAATTCCATTGCTTGTTCTACAATGAGACCTAACTCTACAGATATTTGGTACTCTAGACTAGGGCATCCTTCTTCTTCTTGTTATATCAAATTACGCACCATGTATGCCACTTTACCTGATACAAAATACACTCATTGTGATACTTGTCACTATTCTAAGTAAAGGAAATTGCCTTTTCAATTAAGTACTACTGTTTCAAAAGCTCCTTTTGATTTAATTCATTTGATATTTGGGGCCCTATTCTACTGCTTCTGTTGATGGTTTCAAATATTTCTTAACTATAATGGATGATATGTCTAGACACACATGAATTAAATTGATGGCAAGTAAGTCAGATACAAGATCACAACTTATTGGCTTTGTTTCTTATATCAAAACACAATTTCGCATTGATGTAAAAGTTGTTAGATCAGATAATGGTAATGAGTTTGCAATGACATATTTTTATAGACAAAAAGGGATACAATATCAATTATCTTGTGTTAAAACACCTCAACAAAATGGAGTTGTTGAGCGAAAACATCAACAAATTCTCAATGTTGCTAAATCTTTAATGTTTCAATCCCATTTGCCCATAACTTTCTGGTTTTTTGTTGTTCGTTATGTTGTGCAATTCATTAATATTTTACCTTCCAAAGTTTTGGCTTATTTTTCTCCATCTCAACTGTTACACAAAGTTAAACCTGACATTACTTACTTATTGGCTCACTTTGCTATGCTTCAACTCTTCAAGCTCATAGAACAAAATTTCAACCTCGTGCAAGAAAATGTGTTTTACTTGGTTTTAAAAAAGGCGTGAAAGGCTACCTTTTGTTAGATTTAAACTCTAGGGAAATTTTTCTATCAAGAAATGTAGTATTTTATGAAAATATATTTCCTTTTGTTACTAGTAACAAGCACTCACCTATTGATACACAAAATTCCTTGGATTTTGTCACCAAAATCATTTCCTCTACATCACCTATTTTCTCGGAAGTTACTGATCAACCCTCTTTACCACCTACATCTTTTCCTTCTATTATTTCAGACTCTGTTATTTTTTCTTCTCAACCTATTTCTGTTGAACCTCACTGCTACTCCACAAAGGAAATCAACCAGGCCAAAACATAAACCATCTTATCTACAGGACTATCATTGCAACATGTTATCTACTTCTTCCGCCACTCAGTCATCCACAGGTACCTTATATCCTATCTCTTCATATCTCTCCTATGATGCATTATCATCTGTTCATAAATCATATGTCCTTAATCTTTCCCAAGTTAGTGAGCCTAAAATCTATAACCAAGCCATCAAACATGATTGTTGGAGAAATTCCATGGATCAAGAAATTGCAGCTTTAGAAAATTCCAAAACTTGGGCTTTGACTGATCTACCTTATGGAAAGCAACCTATCAGATGTAAGTGGGTATACAAAATAAAGAGACATGCTGATGGGAGTATTGAACGATACAAGGCAAGGTTAGTAGCCAAAGGCTACACACAACAAGAAGGCTTAGATTACTTTGAGACTTTTTCACCTGTTGTCAAACTCACAACAGTAAGATTGGTTATGGCTTTAGCAGCCTCTAAACATTGGTATTTACATCAACTAGATGTAAATAATATTTTTTACATGGGGATCTAGATGAAGAAGTATACATGTCTCTTCCTCTTGGCTACAAAACAGAAAAATTAGGGCAAGTTTGCAAGTTGTTGAAGTCTTTATATGGACTCAAGCAGGCATCTAGGCAATGGAATTACAAGTTGACAACTACTTTACTTTCTTTGGGCTACATACAATCAAAATCAGATTATTCACTTTTTGTCAAAAGTGATTCTGCTCATATCACCATCTTACTTGTTTATATAGATGATATAGTCTTGGCAGGTGATGACATCTAGGAAATCCAAAATGTTAAGGCTCTATTGAATGCAAAGTTCAAGATTAAAGACCTAGGCCAACTCAAGTATTTTTTGGGCTTAGAAATTGCAAGATCTCAACAGGGAATTAATTTGTTACAAAGGAAGTATGCTCTAGAGTTACTAGAAGATGCATGATTGTTGGGATGTCAACCTGTTTCTACTCCCATACAGCCAGGCACAAAATTTTCCAAGACATAAGAGAAACCCTATTTAGATGTGCATGCCTATAGAAGACTTCTTGGCAGATTATTATATCTAACCAACACAAGACCAGATTTATGTTTTGTTGTTAGTACTCTCAGTCAATTTCTTTCCAATCCTTTGGAAGATCACTATGCAGCAATAAGAATCCTAAGATATATCAAGAACAATCCAGGACAATGATTATTCTTTCCCTCTAACACAAAACATGCTCTCAAGGCTTTTAGTGATTATGATTGGGCTGCTTGCCCTGACACTAGAAGGTTTGTGACTAGTTTTAATGTGTTCTATGGTGCATCCTTAATCAACTAAAAATCCAAGAAGCAAGGTACTATATCTAGATCATCAACCGAAGCAGAATATAGAGCCTTAGCTTCCATAACATGTGAAATTCAATGGCTTTTGTATTTGCTCCATGATTTGAAACAACCTCTACCACAACTAGTTCCTCTGTTTTGTGACAATCAATCTGCTATACAAATTGCACAAAATTCAGCCATGCATGCGAGGACAAAACATATTGAAACTGATTGTCATCTCATAAGGGATAAAGTTCAAGCTGGTGTAATTAAGCTCTTGCCCATTTCTACTTCAGCCCAACTTGCAGACATTCATACTAAAGATTTGCATTCAGCACAATTTCAATCTTTGTTGTCCAAGCTGAGCATTAAGGATATATATGTTGTAGCTTGAAGGGGATATTGGATTTAATTTATTTTCCGTTCATATATGTGCATTTATGTTCATATATTATATTCTATTTTATATTTATATTCCATTTTTATATTGTTTTAAACAATTATATATATCAATTGTACTCTCTCCTTATATGATGAAATAATATACACAATTTTCATCCTTTCTTTTCTTGTAACATTTCACAACACAATACGCCTTTTCAGCCATCATATATTATTTTTTTCTTCTTTCATTACTTTTTTTATTGAACTATAAGATTTTATAATATTTACTAGCAACTTTATTATTAAACTAAAATTTATTTTATTACCACTTTAATATCCCAAAATCTTATCACGAGAGTACAAGATAAAATATCAATAAAAAAAGACATATAATTCAAATATAATTAGAATAATCATAGTTCTAATTTCAACAAATCACTCATTTTCTCTAAAAAGAAGCATCTCCTAAACTTTTGTAAGCAAATTGAAAAGAGAGTCAACTTTTTTTTTTTCATGCAAACTCAATAAGTTGAGAAATATACTGCCTCAAACTCACATCCAAAGATTTATACTTAATAACATGCAACATTAAATTTTTATGCTTATTTATCTCAATATAACTTAGAGATTAATGATTAAAGAGACGAGGCATAAAATGTTGAGGTAAGACACTTCCAATTTTCTTCATTTAGAACCTAACAAAGAATCAACACCCTTAAACTCATTAATTTGCAACCCTTTATTTAATATAAATGAAAAAGAAACACAAACAAACAATTGCTTTCAAATAGACTAATTGTGAACTTTAAAAAGCTTAGAGCAACAAAAAACATATATTTCTTCTTTTCATCAGTTCTTTATGTTGTGTTCATATGAAGGGAATTTACTGTTTACGTGAAACAATGAGGATGGATTTGCGAGTGCATCGTCGTTCGGTTGCAATGATTTGCTCAAACAGACAAGCGAAGATTTGCTAGATTTTACTATTTAGAACATCTCGCTATTTTAAGGTGATTTACACTTATTTACGCCAAAAAGACGAATATGCCTTGTATTATTATCAAAATCCCAAGACTATATTCAGCCATGCATAATATAAATAAAGCAGAATATTAACGTTTGAAACGTTATTCGATTCTTATGTTATTCATAACCGATTCCAAGCATATAAAACATAATATAAAAAACCCATGCACTTGCAGTGTGCTTTCATGAGTAAAGTGGATTGTGGCTGCCGATGTGATTTTTCAGTTTCGATTGTCCTGGCCATGCATTAGTTGAAGAGGAAGACAGTAGGAAGAACACGCTTGATGATGAGGATCGAGTGGATGAAGATGATGAAACTGTGAAGCAGCGGTTGAAGAAGAGATGTTGATGGTTGTGTGTTCGGTTGCGTATCCGGTTCGAGCTTTTGGAAGGAGTTAGAAAGGATGCGTATTTGGTTACAAGGTTGGCGTATCCGGTTCCAACTTTTCGAACAACTTGCAAAGGGAGGCATATTCGGTTACAGAGTAGCGTATCCGGGTCCAGGCAATGTATTCCACACGTGTTTATTCGGTTCTAATGGTTGTGTATCTGGTTCTGCGGTTGTGGTCTGTGTTGTATCCGGTTGGTGGGTGAGTTATTTGGATTTGCATAGCTACATTCCTTCCTTCGTTGCATTCATTCGTTAGCTCCAACGTGTTAACCTTCATCCATGGGCTGATGCGGTTCATGTTGTTGGCGTCACTGACGCAGCAGGTGGAGAAAGGGAGGAGGGAGAGGAGGGAGATGTGACTTGGAGGAGATGTGGTGGTCCTGGCCATGGACGGTTTTGTGTAGTGACTTTCATTCATCATCGCCACATAGAGAAGAGTAAAGTTATACTTCCACCCCAAAATTAAATAAAGATCAAAATGTTATTATATACATGCGTTGTTAAGGAATATATTATTATATACATGCGTTGTTAAGGAGAACTATGGGTATTTGTGGTAGGAAAATGTTATGTTGACAACCAATATTTGCCAACAATTTGACAATGCCAGGTGGTGTAATTGCATTGGCTAAATTTAACAAAAAGTAAATAGAGAGAAGTTATCAGACTAAGGGCAAAATTGGAAGAAAAGTTTACAAGTTTAACATTTTTGGTTTCGCAGTTTTCGTTTTCGTTTTTTCGCTCCCACCGCTACACTTCTTTCATCCCTTCTATCTTCTCCCATGATCTAACCTCTATCTTCTCTGTCGTTCTAACCCTAGTTGCGTTTTACCTTGTTCTGGGATTTGACCTTCACTTCTTTCATCTATGTTGTTGTGTCATCTATTCTTGTATCTTTTTTCTGATTCGAAGTCTGGTGGCGGTTTGGGTGTCATGAATTTAATTCTTTTTACGTTGTGTGTGTTATAATGAATAAATGTGTTATATTGAAAAAAGAACACAAAATATTAATGAGTATTTAAAATGTAGGCAATGGTTTCAGAAATGAATATAAGTTGTGAAATTTGTTGACCAAAAAACCATACAAGTGAATTTAAGGGTCATTACTGGTTGGGAGGTTATGTTTGGTGACCCCAAGAAGTGGGGAATAAGCCATTCTTACTGAGGGGACCAAGTTGGACAAGTGCAGAGCTAATTTGCAGAAAAAACATTGTGGTAATCGTTTACAGTGGCCTGGTAAACGATTACACGAGAGAAATCACTGTTTTGTACAAAAAGTTGAACTGATGTAGTCAGTTGTGGTGTCTTGGGTGATCATTGGCAAAAACTGTTAATTTAAAGCACAAGTCCACTTGTATTTACTTGGTGTTGGTGTTTGACTGGTGGTAGAGGGTGGTAGGTGATGGGAGGTGACCCCAAGAAGTGGGGAAGAAGCCATTCTTACTGAAGGGACCAAGTTGGAGAAGTGCATGGCTAATCTACAGAAAAAACACTGTGGTAATCGTTTACAGTGGCCTGGTAAACGATTACACGAGAGAAATCATTGTTTTGTACAAAAAGTTGAACTGAAGTAGTCAGCTGTGGTGTCATGGGTGATCATTGGCAAAAATTGTTACTTTCAGGCACAAGTCCACTTGTATTTACTTGGTGTTGGTGTTTCAGTGGTGGTAGAGAGTGGTAAGTGATGGGAGGTGATCCCAAGAAGTGGAGAAGAAGCCATTCTTACTGAGGGGACCAAGTTGGACAAGTACAGAGCTAATCTGCAGAAAAAACACTATGGTAATCGTTTACAGGGTCCTTGTAATCGATTACAAAGGCAAGAAAGGCCTAAACATGATTACCATGACATAATTTGAAAGGTCTTTGAGTATAGATTCCAACAAAAAAAGAATCAACTCATTTGGAGTTCGGTGAAAAAAGTTACGAGCAAAAGAACAAGCAAAGGTCAGAGTTTGCAAGAATATATGAAACGCTAACTTGAAAGAATAAACTGTACCAACTCAGATGTCCAAAAATTATAAATTAGTAGTCATTGGAAAGATTTTTGAGTCTAGTTTCTAATAAAAAAAGAATCACATCATTTGGAGGTCGGTGGGAAAAGTTATCAGTAAAATAGCCAGCAAAGGTCAAAGTTGACAGCATGTTATCTCGCCCAAGTTGCTCATCTCATAAACATTGTTTCTTTCCTCCATCATGGGGTGCCAAAACATCACTTCTCACCCTATACTCACACTTAAACAACAAAATCAAGTGAAAACCATGGGATTTATGCCAAAAAATTAAAAATTTTGACTATGGTCACCTAGGTTACCACAACTTACTCCTCCAATACAAGTTTCTGTACAAATCCTGGATTTTGTTCATGTAATCGTTTACCAAATATTTGTAAACGATTACAAGTGTATTTTTGGGTGCAGAAGTTTCAAGACTTCATATAAGTTGTTCATCTCATAAACATTGTTCCTTTCCTCAATCATGGGGTGCTCAAACATGACTTTCCAGCCTCTACTCACACTTAAACACTAAAATCAAGTGAAAACCAATGGATTTATGCCAAAAAATTAAAAATTTTGACTATGGTCACCTAGGTTACCACAACTGACTCCTCCAGTACAAGTTTCTGTACAAATCCTGCATTTTGTTCGTGTAATCGTTTACCAAGCATATGTAAACGATTACAGGTGTATTTTTTGGTGCAAAAGTTTCAAGACTTCATCTAAGTTGTTCATCTCATAAACATTGTTCCTTTCCTCAATCATGGGGTGCCCAAACATGACTTTTCAGCCTCTACTCACACTTAAACACTAAAATCAAGTGAAAACCAATGGATTTATGCCAAAAAATTAAAATTTTGACTATGGTCACCTAGGTTACTGTAGCTGACTCCTCTAGTACACGTTTCTGTACAAATCCGGGATTTTGTTCGTGTAATCGTTTACCAAGCATCTGTAAACGATTACAGGTGTATTTTTTGGTGCAGAAGTTTCAAGACTTCATCTAAGTTGTTCATCTCATTAAAATTGTTCCTTTGGCTACTTATGTGCGCACAGGTGGCTCCTGCAGCACAAGTTTTTGTACAAAACTAGACTTTTGTTCGTGTAATCGTTTACAAGGCTCTTGTAATCGATTACAAGGCACAAAATGGCCTACACTTGTTTCAGCACTTGAACCAACTTGGTCTTGACACCAACATTAGGTCTTTCCTTCACCATGGACTGCCCAAATCCTAGTTTCCTCCCTCTACTCACACTTAAACACTAAAAACAACTCTCATCAACTGAAGAAATATGGAAAAATAACGTAAAATGTCTTTGACTACCTGTGTGCCCACAATTAGCTCCTACAGCACAAGTTTTTGTACAAAACCAGATTTTTTTTCATGTAATCGTTTACAGTGTCCTTGTAATCGATTACAATGTCAAAAAAGGTGTAAACTTGATTTCCAAGGCATAATTTGAAAGGTCTTTGAGTCTAGATTCCAAAAAAACAAGAATCAACTCATTTGAAGTTCGGTGAAGAAAGTTATGAGCAAAAGAACAAGCAAAGGTTAGAGTTGGCAAGAATATATGAAACGCTAACTTGAAAGAATAAACTATACCAACTCAGATGTCCAAAAATTACAAATTAGTAGTCATTGGAAAGATTTTTGAGTCTCGTTTCTCATAAAAAAAGAATCACATCATTTGGAGGTCGGTGGGAAAAGTTATCAGTAAAATAGCTAGCAAAGGTCAAAGTTGACAGCATGTTATCTCACCCAAGTTGCTCATCTCATAAACATTGTTTCTTTCCTCCATCATGGGGTGCTAAAACATCACTTCTCACCCTATACTCACACTTAAACAACAAAATCAAGTGAAAACCATGGGATTTATGCCAAAATATGAAAAAGTTTGACTATGGTCACCTAGGTTACCACAGCTGGTTCCTATAGTTCAAGTTTCTGTACAAAATCCAAATTTTGTCCTGTAATTGTTTACCAGGAACCTGTAAACAATTACAAGTCAATTTTTTGGTTCAAAAGTTTGTGGACTTCACCCAAGTTGCTCATCTCATACACATTGTTTCCTTTCCTCCATCATGGGTTGCCAAAACATGACTTCCCACCCTATACTCACAAGTATTGTCTCATTCATCCGTCACATACATGAATACTCAATCAAAATGGCCACTTTATTCATTCACATTCCAAATAAAAGCTCATTTCACAATGACAATAAAAAAGGAATTCAATTAACATTAATAATAAGTAACACAAGCAAAGATGCATATTTTATATCATTGAACAAAATAGGTTACATTACACAATTTGTTCATCTATTTCAATGTTGTATTACATTCTTTTAACCAATCAATATATCACTCATTTTTTATTCTAAACAATCCATCTCCAGGAGTCCTAAGCGCTCTACTCTTGTAACGCCTTCGTGATCCGACCCTACATACGTCTTCACAGGAGGTGGATTGGTGGACATGCCTCCTGGGGAAACAAATTCATTGTTCATGAAGGGTTCTCCACGAGGCACACTTTGTCCACCATCATCTTTATTTGTTCTTCTAGCTTTCTCTTAGCCAACTCTGCCTCTAGGACAACAACCCTCCGTTTAAGTTTTGCAATTAGATTGTCTTGCTCGTCTAAAGCACGCATAAAACTTTCTCTGCATCAACGACAAACAAAATAAGCAAAAGGGCAAATTCCTAAAACGAAAACAACAAAAATTTTAGCACAAAAGGGAAAACCCAAAAGCCAAACCAAAAACGCAATGACGAAAAAGGAGGAATAACGCATTTACCTTGTTCGAAGGACCATGGTTACCGGAATTTGCCATTTCGCACAATACCCTCAACAAAGAGGACGATGTTGAGCAAAACGAAGAGATGCAACGAAAACGTATAAGAAGAACGACAACCAAGATCGAGAGCGACAACAAAGAGGGAGAATGAGAACGAGAACAAGAACGCAGAGAACATTGCTTTCTAATGAAATAGGACAAGGGACATATTTGGAATTCCGAAATTCTGAAACCCTTCTCAATTTTAACATCATTTCTTAAAACAAAAAATAAAATAGATACAAGCCAATGAATTCATGACACGTGACGTTGTCAAAAAAGTGTGCAAAATTCGTTGTTAGAATAATGTGGTCCTTTGTGGTACTGTGAAAGCTTGCACCAAGCTTGGCTCATGGTTAATGAATGACAAACCGTGATCTACAATGCAACATTTATAAGGTGATTTATTACTTTTTATTTTTTAAGAATTATGCTGTATTAGTTTTAAGATTTTATATTTCAATGTAAAAATTTTATTATATTTAGAAGTAAAACAATGATATTTTTAGGTAAAAAATAATTACTTTATTATTATAATTAAGGTTTTATATTGTATAAAATTAATTTTTAAAAAATAATTATAATAATTATTTATAATTTTGGTGTCTTTATATACAGTTTTACAATTAAATATAACATTAATAAATAACATTTTATATTCCTTATTTTACAATTAAATATAACATTAATAAATAACATTTTATATTCCTTTCATATCTAAAAGCATTTTGTTAATTTTTAATTTTTACTAATTAAACAAATTTTTTAAATCTGTCACATCAATTAAATCCTACACTAATTATCACAAGCTTTATTTTCAAATCCACTCTCAATTATCCACAAATCCATTAAAAACAAAAAAAAAATTACCTTCAAATCTCCTCAAATCCATTTAATTACTCTCCCTAAATTCATCTTACAGGTATCACCTCACGTTAACACACCTTAATTTGGTTTTCAATGGTTCATAAATTGCATTGAAAAGTACAATTTGAAGGAAAAGTCAGAAGGAAAATTTGATTAATTTTGTTTGAGTCAATTTGACAATTTTATATTTAAATGTCTTTTCTCTTCTAGAAATAATGAATTTTCCTATTTGACATGTTTTTAATATTATAATCTTATTCTCATTTTCTTTTCCTTTTCATATAATCATTCTATTACCTTTCTGTTCATTGTAATTTCTCCCACTCATTTAATCTATATGGATATCATATTTTTTCTACTTAGTTTCATTGAGTATAATGATTGTTTATTTTGCTCTTTATTTTGAAAGAGGGTAGAAACTAAATAAATAAAAAATAACAAAAGGTCTGTACAAGAAGAGGAGAAATCAAGAATCAAACTATAATTTTTCAAAAATTAAAAACAAATAACAAATACTTAATGATATAACTATGATATCTTTATTAAAAAATAATAAAAAATTGATCTGTTCTTTTGAGAAAGAGCAATGATATCTGTCCTCCATGACAGAAAAAAACAGTATAATAGTCAATTAAAAGCCGCCATGTAGGGAATGTTCCATTTTTTGTGTGTATATATGAATTCATTCATGAAGATTGAAGCAAAACCATCAAAACTAGAAGCAGGGCAAAATATAAAACCCAGAAATGGAAGAAGGAAAAGGAAGAGTTTGTGTAACAGGAGGCACAGGGTTTATTGGCTCATGGATCATCAAGAGACTACTAGAGGATGGTTACACTGTTCATACCACTGTTAGACCTGATCCAAGTAAATCATTTATACAGCTTTCATCTCAGTGGATCTGATATGAAATTCTGAAAGATATTTTATGATGTTGTTATTCTTATTTCTCAATGTGTTAAGATGGGCATAAAACCAAAATTGTGGAACAATGAGTTTATGTATTTGACAGATGGCAAGAGGGATTTGAGCTTCCTCACAAATCTTCCAGGAGCATCTGAAAAGTTAAAATTTTTCAGTGCTGATCTGAGCAACCCAGAGAGTTTCAATGGAGCAATTGAAGGGTGTTTTGGTGTGCTCCACACTGCCACTCCAATTGACATAGAATTGAATGAACCAGAGGAAGTGGTGACCCAAAGAAGCATTGATGGAGCATTAGGCATTCTGAAAGCATGTCTGAATTCAAAGACAGTGAAGAGGGTTGTGTACACTTCCAGTGCTTCTGCTGTTTATTGGCAGGAGAAAGAAGATGACGTGATGGATGAGAGTTATTGGAGTGATGAAAATCTTCTCAGAGATTTGAAGCCCTTTGCTTGGGCATATTCAATTTCTAAGACAATGGCAGAGAAAGCAGTTCTTGAATTTGGAGAAAAGCATGGTTTGGATGTTGTCACTCTCATTCCTACTTTTGTTCTTGGACCCTTCATCTGTCCCAAACTCCCTGGCTCAGTTTATACCACTCTCTCTTTCTTATTTGGTAACTCCTGCAACTCTCAATCTGTAGGACCCTTTTCAACATTCTTTGTTCATCAGTTTTGATTTGTCTCATGTCAAAAGTAAACCTAAAAAGATTAAAACAAAGCATCTTCATTAGTTTGGTTTTATCACATAATTACTTTGGTACCATTCTAAAATGTTTCTTATGTATTTTATGTGTAGATAAATCTATATCCATGTCTTGTTTTATCTTATGTGAGACGTTTTTTTTTTGTATGTTAACAATCCTTCCTCTAACAAATAACTATGATTCTTTAATTCCCTTATAATGGAAGTTTTTTTCTTATCAGAGTATACCATAGTTTGTATATCCATAGTCACACCGTTAAGCATTTCTTGCTCTGTATTTTCCATGATTCATCAGGCTAATTTTACAAGTCAGTTTTGTTACTGGTGTGCAGGTAAGAAGAATCCGTTTGGTGCCTCTCGTCTTCATATGGTACATGTTGATGATATTGCGAGAGCACATATTTTCCTCCTTCATCATCCTAATCCAAAAGGGAGGTATAATTGCTCACCATTCATTGCAGATGTTGAAGAAATAGCAGAACTTCTTTCAGCCAAATACCCCAATTTTCAAATATCTGTAGAGTGAGTTCTGAACTATTGTCCTTCTGCATCAAAGTTATTTCTCAAATTTATAATTGTATTTAATTTTGGTTTTGTTTTTCTTCTTCTAGCGAGGTGAAGAAATTTCATGATGTCAAACTTCCACATTTAATCTCCAAGAAACTTACGGATGCTGGATTTGAGTTTAAGTATAGCATGGAGGAAATGTTTGTAGATGCAATTGAATGCTGCAAGCAAAAGGGTCATCTATGAACCACCATTAATAAATATGCATGAACTTATATTTACGAATTACAATAAATACTTATAACGGCAAATGTTTAGAAAAGTAAATCAATCAAACAATTATCATTGTTCGGTCAATTTGAAATTTGGTTCATTTATAATTCCAATTATTGTGTGCAAGACCCTCAGATATATATTGAATCATATTCTTTTTGTTATTTTATGTCATGCCTTGAATAATTCAAGAATTGCAAATTAATTATTCATATTTGCAAGTTGAAACACTAGCAGAAAAATAATTTTTAGTGGCTATTACATAGCGGCAGTTATAAGAAAATGACGCCATATTAGAAGAAAAATAAAATTATATAATATTTACAGGCGGTTTAGAAATATATTTTCATGTTTAAAGGTTTCAATCAGTCAAAAAATCATTTACACTGCTCTGAAAAATATGCAGAAGGAAACATTAGCTCTGGTATAAACCAAGACGGAATCTGATATAATCCATTCTGTATTCATATGTGTGTGAATATATTGACATGTTCATAATCATATATTGATTAGAATGTTATTAATCCAAATATTCAGCCATTTGTGACCCTTTTCCATTGGGATCTTCCCCAAGCCTTACAAGATGAATACGGTGGATTCTTAAGCCTGGTATTATGTGAGTTACAAAACACAAATTTGCATTCAAGACAGCTAGAATATTAGACATTAATTATAGATCATTGTCTGATTGTATAAATTGAATTTTGATCAAAGTTAAATACACATCATAAGTCAACTCCAAAATTTATGCATAGCTCGATAACTACCAATATTCCGACAAAATTGTTGTGCATGATTGAGTTGGTATAGATGGTAAGCCATCCTCATAACCGACATAGATCGGTACCAAGAAAAAAATTGATTGTGCATATGATTGCGAAAAAAATGAAACTAAGTATGGCTTAGCAGCAGAAATAGTGACCAAGAATTTGGATACAACGAATACTGTGTCAAGGTTGATTCGTGCAGGTACCATTTCGACAATACAAGAATCAAGGTAAACACTTGAATAAAAAATGAAAAGAAAGAAATATGTCAACCATATTTATCATTATGTGAATTTGTAAAACTGAGACTTCCGAGTGATCTCAATCTCCAGGATTTAAAATCTTGGCATTTCCATATGCAACCGATTTGCCGAACAGGAGCCAGGAAACAATGAAGAAATTCAGGAAGTTGTTTGCACTAGGTTCAAAGTTGAATTTCCTATATTTGATAAGGTGATTTCTGATACGTGACAACCATCCCATATTTTATTTGCTCTATTTTGTTCCCTTTTATGTGTAGTATTCTATCTTGGCATGAAATGACGTACATTTTCCTGCATTGACACTGTTTATGCATGTGGAATTGAATACTGCTCCATGTGTTATTTTACATGAAAATCATCCTAAAATAGTTCATTGCAGGTTGAAGTCAATGGAAAGAATGCAACTACCCTTTACAAGTTTTTGAAAGAGTGAGGAATATTTGAAGATGGTATCAAGAGGAACTTCACAAAGTTATTAAACATGAGAACAACATAAGACATTAACACCACTCTCAACTCAAAACCTTAAAACAATAGATTAATGAAGTGTTTTATTTTTTCACTTTTATGGATTTAGACTCACATTTGGATTCTTAACCAAACATATTATCATGTTTATATATTTTAAGTTGGATTTCTACATACAATAATGATGCAAACAAAAGGGGCTAATTTTAACTTCAGTGAATGTTGTTGGATTGATGTTTGGGTTGTTGGCATAAATGCACTTGTCCTCTAAAATAGTCTAAACTGAAACCCAACACATTTAACTACAACCGAATTTGTCCAGTGTCATGTAATAAAGATTAAAATTGTATGTCAGTTAAGTTATATTTTTCCTCTTGCAGAAAGACACTCAAAAGCTCTTGCAATCTTGAGTACTAAAGATTTGATTATACAGAATATATAATGTTGCACTTTTGTCACTTTAATTGTGTATGTATTTCAAACTTTTGTCCCCGTATATGATTAAAATGATCGTATCTATTACTTTTGTACACATACTCCACTGATTATATATAATGTTGCAGACTCTTGTAATATAAGTATTAAGTTTTTAGTACACATACTCCACTGATTATATATTACATAACTTCAGATTATGTAATGATCTTCTTAGTTTTGCACTTTGTTTAGACTCCATACTATCTACATAAGGAAGAAATAGGAAGATATAATGTATTGTGCTTGTCTCATGAATCATGAACTTATAGATATACCTTGGATTTTGAAGAAATTAAATGAGTAAAACTTCTGTAAAAAGTAAAATACATAAGAGCATAGATATTGTTATTAAATTGTAAGAATAAGCTTTATAATTGTGCTCTGGTTAAGTTTGTAATTATCATAACGGTGAAATTTAAAATGTCTTGCTTGAGAACAAATTTTGAATACATGTGGATAAATAGATATTTTGAATCACTGTTATAAATTAGATATTTTGCAATATACTTTTATGTTTTAAGTTTGCAACATAATAGGAATACTATATTATTATTAAATTTACCTTGGTGTTGGTTTCTGAAGCCTGACATGTATTAGAATTGCTAACTTGATATTTTATTTGATAAAAGCTTAAGATGTGGTAAAAAGCCTATAGTTGTTTGGTCGGAAGTTTGTTAATGAAAAAAATATAAAATAATTTATTTAAGTAAATGTAGGCGTAATAGTAGTTTTGGTTTAAATTTTTTTTTACTGAACATGGTCCTTATACTTTTTAAACAAAATTCATTTGTGATCCTTTATATGAACCTTTATGTTAGACTAATATTAATGTTATTCCTTCCAATTTGTTTTCGGAATTGGAGAAAAAACGTTTAAAGAGTGGATAATTATATTAAGATATATCAGTTCATCATTGTCCAAAGAACGTTAATGAAAATGTTTATATTGAATCTTTAAAAAAATAGAAAATTTTGAATCACTGTTATAAATACAAAGACAAAAAAAATGCTATTAAATCATTAAGTATATAGTTTACAAAAGAGGGAGAGATGTATATAATAATAGCAATGTTAAGTAAAAAAGAAAACTAAATAATTGATTGATAAATATTTGTAATATTCAGAAGAAATTGAATAACTTATTATATATAATATCTAAATAATAAATAAATAATTATATATAGTATCTATAATATTTAATTATATTTTATTTTAATATCATCCAAAGTTGAAGTATATATGTTGATGAGTTTTGACTTGTTAATAAAAATATAGAAAGCACTAGGAAGAATGACCTTTATCCAGTTCAAATATGAACGAGAGCGAAGAGTTGCTTTTAAACAAATTTCACAAACAATATTTATATATTTGAATCTCTTATGGCAGGAAGAATTAGAAGCCAGGACACAATTGTTATTGTAAAAAAGCATAATTGTTATTATTGTAGCTAAACTACTTTACTAGTCACTGAATATAAAACATGATATCCTGATTATGTTGAAAACTTATACACAATACCTTATTTGACAAAATTCCAAGAAATTAAAGAATAACTAAACAAAACATAAAACTAGTTGATTTTTTAATATCTAACAACTTTCCCGATATGCATCATTATATGATGAAATGTTAAATTTGTTGTTGGTAAAGAAAAAGAGACATTGACCTAAAATGGACTTCAAATATAATAAGTGATGAACTGCAATTAAACGTGAAATGAATGAATTTTGTATATATTGATTAAGTTTGTGAATTAGAAAAGTAATGTTTGATTTGGAGATGGTTAAATACATAATTTTTTTAATTATTTTTTTTATATATAGAACGATCCTTGATAGATTCACTTAAGTTTTAAATTGAGATTAATAGATAATGTAACTAGTTTTCTTACCTAAAAACTATCTTGTTGGTTTTGGTTACTATTTCAATATAAGATCAGATATCTATTATGAATAGTCTTTTTATTTTTATTATTCCATAAATAATATCCAAACTCATCCTCACATAACTAATAAAAGTGTAATTTTTATTTTTATTAATGATCAAAGTTTGTTTTCTTCTTTAATCACTGATGTGCTCATACTACATAATGAAAACTATAAAATGTTCAAAATTTACCTTATTTTTACTCCATACCTCTTATGGTATTTTGTAGTTCAATATTATTATATTAATGACTTTGATTGATTAAGTTGTCATATTAGCTACTTGTACAGAATTACTTTGATAAATCTAATTACAAACACAAACTTGTAACTTTATAAGTTAAAGTTCATTTCTTACACTCAACTTGTGTTAAGACGTACTTGACATAGTTCTCTTCGGTATGATATAACAAAATTTCTTAAATTTATTATCTTTATATTTATTATTATTATTATTATTATTATTTCCATGTTTTTTTTACTTTCAATCTTAATTCGTTTTCTATCTCAATTTTCCAAATCTTAAAAACCTCAAATACTTTTGACTTGTATTTTAGAAGATTATAACGATTATCACAAAGTATTGTTTTCTACCAATGGTATTTTTTAGGATTCTTTTAATTTTGTAAAAGTTAACATGTATGTTTTCAAATATACACTTTTCACTTGCATGCAACAAATGACATGCCTCCATAGTTTTATAAAAATAATACCATTCTTTTTAAAACAAGGAAAAAGACGATTATATATAATAGAAAAATCTCCTCCAAACTATTAAAAATTGTTTTTCTTAATTATCATCAAACTTTTACACGTTACACACAGCCTCTGGAACATTTATACTTTTGTAATATCACGTAACCGTGAGGATCATAATTTTGATCATGTTTTCGAAATATAAGATCAATAAGGACTAAATACTAATACATAAAATACGAAAATGAAATTAGAATTAATAATTTATTAAAAATTTGAAAATCCTAAAAATAAAATTGAAGGAACAAAATATTAGTTTATTTTCTTTGTTCGAAACTTTCTTTTACTTTTCATTTACTACGAAAGTTTTTATTTCTAATGTATAAATCTATTTTAAATCAAATTACAAAACATAAAATGTTGTATAAATCTTAATATTTTAACTTTTATATAATCATTAAAACAAAATGTATGCAAATTGCAACTGCATATCTCTGCGCACGACGCGCAATTCCACGGTTTGATTAAGAATCGACGCGTGCAACTGCTACAGCAACAACATTCGAACACACTAAGTTACCTTGACAAAATCAAACCCTTGTTCTTGTTATTCTTCTTCTTCTTTCTGAAATGGATCCAGCGTTACCCATCGTAGCGCTTTCGCTCGTGTTGGGTGCAATCATTGCCTTTCTCTTCTTCAACTCCTACTTCCGCAAGCGCCAATCCGAAATTCGATCCATCGCCAAACCCAATCTCGATCCCAATCCCAACCCTACCTCCAAACCTCTTCCCAAGAAGCCTCTCTCCAAACCCCATTCCTCCGACAAGGTAGCTTCCAATCCTGAACTTCTTCTCATTTCCGTGTTTTGTTTGCTTTGGTTTAGAAAATGTGGTTTCTCTTATGGGTTTAGGATCAAAACAAGCGACACCATCCGTTGGATTTGAATACCTTGAAGGGCCATGGTGATGCGGTAACAGGGATATGCTTCTCCCACGATGGACGCAATTTGGCAACAGGTGTAATACGGTTCCTTTTAAAGATGAATTCGTCAATTTTCATTGCCATGCTTAGTTCACTTCTCTTGTGCCTCTTATTTTCCTCAGTTGTAAGATCTGTGTTTCTTAGTTCACTTATTTTTCTTTGCATTATGTGTTGATTGACCAGAGATAATTGAATAATTGACTAGAGATAGTTTCACAATATAGTATATAAGTGGATAATAACTTTTACCGTATAATTCAATTTTGTGGGTCGAGTGAGGGCCTATTTAGAATTCTCTATAAACGCTTCTAAGTGGAAAAAATAGGAACAGACATAAAAATTAGTTTCTCCGTAGCTTGTGTATAAGCAAATTTGTGGAAACTCTCTTTTGTAACCTCTTGTGCATAAGTTAGTTAATTTTAACTCATGGAGAAACTCATTCATTTTTTTTCTTATTTTTCTCTCCCAAAATAGAAGTGCTCATGGAAAACTGGTCAAAACTGACCCTTAGACTTTAAACTCAATTTTTAAGACTATTATGAAGTGTGTGAGGAATTCAGGTGTGAGGTCAGGAGTCACGTTGATTGGAGATGAGTGAGGTGAGCAATATATAAGGAAAAAGATCTATAAATTCATTGTTTTAAGGTATTGAGTTAGAGGTGGTGTCAAGTCTCTTGGTTATGGGTTCACTCATGGCTCAGGAGGGACTCATTGGATCCATAACTCTCAAGTTTTGTGTCGACTCTCCTCAATATGTCTACTCGAGAAACCCAACAATTTGCGTCATATGTGGGAAGTGTTATTGAGTAGAGGACTCATGGGTAGAACACTTTCATGATAGAGAGGGAATTTGTAATGTATGGAGACTCACATTCATGGGTGAGATTGTGAGGAATTCAAGTGTGGAGTTGGGAGTCCCCCATTGAGTGCAGATGAGTGGGGTGAGCAATATATGAGAAGAAAGACCCATAAACTTATTTTTTTTAAGGTTTTGGATTAGAGGTGGTGTCAAGTCTCTTGTGTATGGGTTGGGTCATGGCTTGGGAATCATCGGATCTGCAACTCCCAGGTTTTGAACCCATTCTTCCCAGTATGTTCACTCAAAGAATCCTACAATGTGGGTAAGAAGCATGGGGTGACAATTGGGTTTGGAACCTAGTGGCAGTGAATACGAGTTAGATGTTGCATTTTTTATTAATGCTAGTGGTTTTGTGAAGTTTTTCATATTAATATTGGTAGTATAGTTTTTTAATTTATTAGTTTGTCAAAAGAAGATATGTTAAAAGTGAAAACATATTTCATTTAGCCAAAATCAAGTATGTTTTCAGGCCGGGGTATGAGTAGGATATGGGTATGGGTACTAAATTTGGAGCTTGCATGTAAGTATGGATCTATTTACAAATATTTCCATTTCTACAACCTATGTGTGTCTTTAATTAAAAATTTCTAGTTATACTTATTTTCTACTAAAAGAAAAACCCGTCTTGACTTCATTGTTGATATGTTCATTATTCTGAATACTTTGTTAAACAAGAAACTTCATCCGGTAGATAAGTGAAAATAATACTTGGTGGACAATATATTACCTGTCAAAACAACGAAACCAAAACCAAAGGACCAAAATAGCTGTAAAATGCTGCTGACTCAAGCAGTCTTTCTGCACCAAAAAGAAACTATATGTACTTAAAATACCATGACCTGAGCTGCCATAAAAATATTATTTCCCCCATAGGCCATAACATGTTTAAGAGACAATGGTATATCATTGAAGTTGTGGACAAACTGTTGAAGAATCTATATTGACTAGAGATAAGACCAAATTATAGGATATAAGTAGATGAAAATGTCATCTTACCAAACCAATTTTGTAAAGTTGAATTAGGCTTAAATTTTTCTTTTTTTGAGGACAAACCACTCTACTCAATGACAAAGAAGCAACTGTGAAAGTAGTGCTCAGCATTTGGAGCCTCCTTATTAATGTTCCTTACTGTCTCAAAGTGATCACTTGTATTGACTCTTACTTTTCAACCATCATTGTTGATTTTCTAATTTCCTTTGTAGATTTCTTTGACCTAAGATTCCTTCATGTTCTTATGGTTCTGTTCTTTATTTATTTTCACCTCTTAAAGCAATTAAGCATTATGTGGAATTTTTTTCTTACATTCCTACTTTATATTGTCTGTGCAAACAGCTTGCGCTGATGGAGTTGTGAGAGTGTTTAAGTTGGATGATGCTTCAAGTAAAAGTTTCAAGTATGTGAATTTTATAAGCCTCTTGGGACATCATATAAAGTAAATGTCAATCATATCTCATATGCATAAATTTTATTGTCTCTACTCTTTTGCAGGTTTCTAAGGATTAATTTACCTGCTGGTGGTCATCCAACAGCAGTTGTGTTTTCTGATGATGCGTCCTCCATTGTTGTGTCATCTTATACTCTTTCTGGTTCTTCATTATATATGTATGGAGAAGGGAAGCCTGTATCTTCAGAAAATAAACAAACAAAACTTCCTCTACCAGAAATTAAGTGGGAGCATCACAAAGTTCATGATAAAAAGTCAATATTGACCATGTTTGGAGCCTCAGCAACTTATGGAAGTGGTGATGGAAGTACAATTATTGCCTCTTGTTCAGAAGGTATCTTTCCGACACCATTTCCCATTGGAATCTAAGAAAATGTTCTGTCTGTCTGTCATAATTTATTTATATATTCAGGGTCTTCTCACCTAATAGTATGCTGCGATTATGAAGGGAATTCAATTTTAATCAGAAGTAGCTTGCACGAAAATAAACCCATATATGGGGAAGGGTCCATAAAATGATTTAAGTAGATCATATTTATTTCACCACTAAATACTGCAAACATCTAAGCTACCTATACCGTCTGACATATAACCTTGGAACTTCTGAGTAAGAAAAATTGAATTGTTAATTAAAATTTGGATGTGGTGTGAGATTTATGCTGCTTATAAATCAAAGGCACTGTATTGTACTTTTAATTCAAGTTGCTAATGAAATTATTGTCTGTCTTTTTGCTGAAATTTAATACTTGATGTTGGCTTTCTCTAAGCTATCCTAAATTTGATTTCTAATTCAGGGACTGATATCATTGTTTGGCATGGAAAAACCGGGAAGAGTGTTGGTCATGTGGATACAAATCAATTGAAAAATAACATGGCTGCTATATCACCCAATGGTCGTTTTATTGCTGCAGCAGCATTTACTGCAGATGTGAAGGTGAGGTTTAATGCGCGCATCTATTTTTTTTTTTTTTAATTACTTATTTATTATGTGTGCACCCATAGAGGGGCAACTAGTACTATGCAGTAAGACGTATCCTTTAAGCTTTATTTTTAACTAGCTAGGGTTGAAGTTTAAGCATGTGAAGTTTGTATATCCAGTCACCTTTTTTCACTGTTCTCTCTCTCCATATATGTGTATACACAACAGCTTTTATTTTAATTTTGTCAATGGTCAATGAACAGTTTTAGCCAAATGATTTCTAATGTTGTAAGAACAGTGTAGACAAATGAATTTGTGGATAAAACTTGACTTTAGAAACTAAATTAATTAGTCTGTTTCATCTATTTAGGTAGAAAAACAAATGTAAAAGCAGGGATTGTGAAGAATATTTTACTTAAAGCAAAAAGAAGATAAAACGGGGGATGTGACACTTTCGAAACGGGGTTAATGCTAATTTAATGGAAAGGACCAAATTAACTCTATTTAAAACATATTGAGACTCAATTGAGTCAAAAAGAAAAATATATAAATCAAAGTGAATCATATTTTAAATATAGGGATCAAATTACTAATCAAGTCTTTTTTGTTTATAATCTGTCAATAACTTTACCTATTCAAGAACCAAGATAGCAGCAAGTATATATCACTTGAAACTGCACCATACAAATTGTGAAAGCCAGAATAAATCAAATTAAATATATTATTGCAATCACTTGTAATTTGTCTTTGACATGAATAGAATACAGTTGCCTAACAATTTGTTAGATGACCTCAGGGAGCTTCGCAATACACCATTATTCATTACTATGCTTTGTATTATATTTTTTGATTGGCAACGTTTATTAGAATGTTATTGCTTCTGTTTTTAAACATATCTTTGTGTATTCTCCATTTTTTCTTGTTTACAATGTTTGGCAGGTCTGGGAGATTGTTTATGCGAAGGATGGATCTGCCAAGGAAGTTTTAAATGTTATGCAGCTCAAGGGGCATAAGGTTAGCATTATTATTTGGGGTGACTTAAAATTTAATTTAATCTCCCATTTATACTTATATAGACTTTTAAGCCAAAAAATTCAAAGATGATTTTTTTCCTTCTATAATGCATTGCTACTCTGTTTATATAATAAAAGGTACACTGTAGATTAATTTTCATATACTTTTTATGCAGTAGTCTTATATTTCATGTATTATATTAGAATATCTTGGGTCAATGGAAATTTCATGAGCATGATGTGCATGAACAATTTTCATGAAGGGATGCCTGCATTTAAATATTGACTATTATGATTATATGTTTATTACTCGTGTGTCAGAGTGCTGTGACTTGGTTATGCTTTACACCGAATTCTGAGCAAATAATCACTGCATCCAAGGATGGTACAATGAGAATATGGAATATCAATGGTGAGCACATTCTGAAAGATGATTATTTTTTTTACTTATATAATTGGTTTTATTTTTCTAGCAAACTCTTGGTGTCGACTGCAGTTGCAAATACCTTTAAAGATTGTAGACAAGAATATTTGGTCATGCCTCATGCTATTAGTAAAGAATTCAAAACAGCACTTTGATGAGATTCTATAGCTGAAAATGGACATGTTTTCTTTTGTGCGTGTTAGTTTATTTGACCTGATAAATGGGTTTGTTATTTGATCAGTCAATGGTATTATTTCCTCCATGGGGTTTGGGCAAGTAGGGTTCTTATCCAAATGTTCATATGTGCTGTCTTAAGGACTAGGTTGTTAATTAATTCAATTCATCTCACCTTATTTTCCTTGTATTCTGAAGTTCGATATCACTTTGATGAGGATCCTAAGACACTGAAGGTGTTCCCTATTCCTCTTCGCGATTCTTCTGGTGCTACTTTGCACTATGACCGCCTTAGTATTTCCCCGGATGGAAAAATTTTGGCTGCTACCCATGGTTCCACATTGCAGTGGTTATGTGTTGATACTGGAAAGGTTTTGGATACAGCTGAGAAAGCCCATGACAGTATGTCCAATCATCAACTCTTTTAGTTGTTCCCTTGCAACATATAAAGTAATTTTCTATTTGTGATCTTCCTGTCCTTGATTATTGTTTTCATTTGCAGGTGACATTTCTTGCGTTTCCTGGTCTCCTAAAGCTATTCCAATGGGTAATGACGCTAATCTGACTTCATTCCTTTTGGTCCTTCACATAATTTACCGTGTTCTTAACAAATTTCCACACAAATTTTTGCAGGAAATAATAAAGTCTTGGTTTTGGCCACAGCCAGTGCTGACAAGAAGGTAAAGTTGTGGGCATCTCCGTCTATACCTTCATCCTAAACCACTGAGCTAGTGCACCAATTGCCATCATTAGCATTCCTGTGCTCGCACTGACAACTAATTTCCATTAAAGACAGATGCTTCAAAAGTTTCTCTTCACAACTTGATTAGAGCTGCATGGTCTCTTTTGAAAGATGAATGAGAAACTATGATGAGCTTAAATGATACAAAGTCCCTTTAGTTGCTGCTTTAGACTTGTACATTTCCGAATTTTTGTGATAAATAATTTATAGACACATAGATAATGTTGTTGGGTTTGGTTTTGGTTGTGCTAGTGAGGTTGACATGAATCATGAAGTGATGCGAGAATAGTGTTTTAGTGCTGTGGGAGAGAACATAATGGACGTGTTGCTGGTGACTACAGTTTATGTCATCAAAAGAAATCATTTTCATGCATTGTTGTGCTACAAGTCCACAACCGAACTATTAAACTCTTGTTTAGGTTAAAAGTAAGTACGAAGGTACAACCGAACAGACTCGAAATGGAGCTAAAATGGTATAAAAATTATACATTGTACACCTAAATAAAAATTATTTTAGAATTTGAATTGAAAACATATTTGAGAGTCGTCACTAATTTTGTTGCATTGTAAGTAAAAAAAGATATCTTCATAAAACATGTTTATGCATATTAAGTCAGAGTCAAATTATACACCTAAGTAGCATAAATTCAATACCACTACAAATCTATAAAACTATAATAGGTAACCGTCATAATATGGAAGACAAAAATTATAATTTAAAAGTTGTTACAGCTCGAATAATTTAAAAGGAAAAAAAAGCAATTAATATACTGTCATAAGAAAATTAACTCCCTTTTATTGGATTAAACTAAAGGAAAATGATACTTGAACAAGCATTTTTGACAACATTTAGACACGCGCACACGTGTCAAAATCTGAGTGGTCCAGTTGGAAAAATTAAATGAAAATAGACCACTCAGATTTTGACACGTGTGCGTGTGTCTAAATGTTGTCAGAAATGGTTGTTCAAGTGTCATTTTCCTAAACTAAAATATCTAGAGAGGTTGAAAACCTAATAGTAAATAAGTTAATAATTTTCTTACTGGAAATAAATAAATTATTAATCTACTTAAAGGACACACATCACTATCATTTATATCAATCAATATTTAAAATATTGTTTAATTCGGTGTTCCTATTAGTTTTATAAACAACATATAAATGTGTATAAAAACCTTTTAGCATAAATGTGGAAAATAGAAAATATGAACCACACAATGTAAGTTTCTATTGTGTTAAATATAAATATAATTAAATCATAACGTTGAAATAAAAATATAATTAATCAATAAATTTAAACACAACACGTGGATAGTTAAGTTTTTTTAGAGAACAATTAAGTTATTTATCAAACTTTATTTCTTTATTTATTTGACCATAGAGCCAATTTTAAAGCTGAAAGCATAACACAGCTACTTCATCTTGTACTTTTTGGTGTAAGTAGAATTTTCCCTTCCCTTCTGTTTTATGTATTGGTAGCCCTGCAAAAATAAGGTGTAGGAACCCTATTAGTACAATGATGAGTTATCTTTTACTGAAATATTGAAATTTTCAAATGTTATATATATATATATATATATATATATATATATATATATATATATATATATAAATAGAATAAAAACATTAACTAATGCTTAAAGCAATTATTTAGAAAGATGAAGGTTACCTTATGAGTTCCATAAATGTAGTCACAATAGGTAAATACTGAGGCAAAGTTGCTTTGAGTTTTTTCACCAACATAGTGATGGTAGTCATGGAATGCTGCTCCTCCATAAAATGGTATAAACTTTGTGCAACTCCAAGGAAAATCATACCTTAACCATATCATAAGATAAATAACATCTTAAAACAATTAGTTTATGTATTTTAAACATTATTAAAAGAATTTAATGAAGGTTATATTTGTAATTGCATGAAAAAGAGTATGTAATAAAAAAAATTAACCATAAAACTCAGTAACTGGATTTCTTATTACACTCTTCTTGTCTGAGTTGTTCTTTCTTGAAATTTTAGACTGTATAAATGGAAATAGTAATTCTAAAAATCATATAATTTAAAATTTATTTCCAAAAAGAAAAGCTCACATGGGATAGTTTGAAAGTGACTATTGAATTCAAAAGCTTGTTCCAAATTGGACAATGATAAGGACAAAGCAGAAATTTTAATATTTATGAGGTGCAGGAAGAAATTATAAGGGTGTAAAAAGAAATCTCCTGAAAAAATAATTACCCGCTATGAGTCTCAATGGCTTCTATCTGGCGCAAAATGAACCATAACCAATAGGTTGTTATGTGGCCTGGTACTAGTACTGGGCCAATAAATGCGGGGATACCCAATATGATTATCTCAGCCCAATGGGCATAAGGTGCTGATAGCCCAATTGGTGCCGAATATTCATGATGAACCTTGTGGATCTTCTGATAGGCCCATTTGTAATGGAGCATCCTGTGAACCCAATAGCCCAAATAATCTTCTATGACAAAGTAAACTAATATCTGCCAAAATAATTCCCAGCCCGATGGCAGTGACAAACCAGTTCTGATCCCAATCCACTGAAAAAGGAAAACTACAATTTCAATCCTTACAACATTTTAATATCACTTTTTTTATCTTTTAAATTTTCAATTTAAAAGAATTCGATCCAACACAATATATCATATAAATAATAACCTACTTTTTAAAACATTAATATTAATATTTAAGCTAATATTTCTTTTATTATAATCACTTATAGTTACGTTAACATTTCCTAATATACACACATACACACACAAAATCAATAGATTAATGGTAAATTAAAATTATTAATTTTGAAAATAAAACTAAATGTGTGACTAAATTTTTACAAAAAATAAATTTACACATGTACATAATCATAAAAACTAATAAAATTATTAATATTTATTTGGAAATCAAACTTTAATGAAGCTAATGTTATTAAAAAAAATTAATAAAAAGGTTAGAGGGGACCATGTCTCAAGCCTTGAAATAAATGGTACTTTTCAATGTCTCAACTAGAGTGGTTGTCAATACCGAACATGATTATCATAGAAAACTGAAACAACGGATATTATACAAAATGTTTTAATTCATTAAAAAAATTATATATTTGAGTTAAGTTTATTTAAATCATTGCATAATTCAATTTAATTCTTGTAACTACTTTAGAGATTTAAATCAATTTTAAAATTTAATTTAATTTAGTTTATAGATTTTATGCATCTTAACTGCAATTACATCCATTTTCACAAATTAATGTAGTATAGTGGAGATTATAATTGGAGTTCTACAGTTTTAGATATAAAAAGTAAAACTTATTTAAAAGTAATTTTTAGTTTAAATGTAAATCATGAATTTATATTTAACTTATTAATAAAACATAGGCTCACATGTCCTGCTTGATATTTTTAACATTGAAGAAAATTATGATGACAATTATATGTTTTTTTTTTCTTCTTTAGGCAAGAACGAGTCACAAATGTATAAAATTTTATTAATAAAGATTTTATTTTATTTATTTATTTTTTTTACTTTTTGTTGCTGTAAACTTTTATATAGCAAATTAGAATTATTTTATAAAATTCAAAGTTCCATTAATTGCAAAGTAAATTATACCTACCACTTTGTTTCACATGCTGTGTCTATTATTTTGTTCGATTTAATAGTTTTTCTTATCTATATATTATTATGTTTGTTTCACTTTCCGTGTTGATAATTTGATATATATTTTTTTAAAAAAAGTTAATATAATTTTATCATAATTATAATGTTAAAATAATAATATGCAGTACAAAAATAACAAATGATACAATAACCATAACATGACTATAAATAAAATCATTGATTCATTTTAAAAAAAAATATAAAATCAAATTGAAATCATTCAAATTAAAGAGAAGAAATTTAAAAGATTAAATAGAAAAAAAGGTTATTTAACCTATTTTTTTCAAAAATTATTATTTTTTAAACAATAATAATATTCTCAACTTCAATGTAATACTAATTTTTATTTAACTTTTCTTTAAATTAATTATTTTACCTGTCTTAATACAATAAAATTGATTAAAAAGTGGTGTATTTATAGTTTATTTTTATTTTGTGGAAAAAACTTAGTACAATCATTGGTATATGTAGATCTTTAGAGGAATGTTGGTGAGTGCGACACTTTCCTTAGATTTTAAATTTTGTGATTTGATTGAAATTTATTGAAACCACTTGGATTCATGCTTACACCTGGATATTAATGTTTTTATCTATTCATTTATATTACAAGAAAAAAACAACTAAATTCACATAAATTAGAGAAATAATTTAATTGCATTAAATTTAAATATTTATTTGTTACCTAAAGTGTCTTTATTATTAAATTAGTAAAAAAATAAATAAACAACTGTATTTTACATAGAAAGATGAGACATACAATATTGCAACCAAAGACAAGACATTAGTTATATATTTTTTTAAAAGAAAAGTCATTAAATAAAGTAAAAATAAAAATTATTATATTTAAGATAAAATCTTACACTAAATTACATCATTTATATTTTTCTTCTTAAATATGAGAACAGATAAAGTAGTTTCCAAAAAAATTATGAATTTTGTTTGATGAGAAAACTATCACTAAACTTTTAAATATTCATAATAAACTAATTTCTTTTAGTCGAACAACCGTACTGAAAAATTAATTGATGAATTGATGGTTTGAACAACCCTACTGAAATATTAATTCTCATAAATTAGAACAATCAAAAACATATTATACGAATAAATTACTTTCAAAGGTTAGGATATTAGTGAAAATATATATGTCAGTTTGATAGAGTCTTATGATTATCCTCAAACCTTAATAATGTTTTACTTTCGGATTAGGAGAATAAAAACTTCACAGATTCATAATCTATGACTAAATATTTTACTTCTCGTATGCATCATTAAGATAACATCTTATAATTTAATGATTAAATGGTTAATATATATGTTTAACTTATATGCTGTTAAAAGAGTTATTAGTCTAAGATTGCATTCACTGTATTTATTATTTCCTATCTTATCTAATAATAAATTATTCCATATATTAGAAAATATTAAAATCATCTATTGTTTTGTGAATGATCTAAAATTAAGATTGTTAAGGTTGTAATAATTATGTAAAGTAGATTGGATTACAACATTAACATAGGATACGATAGCTTTAATAAATTTAATGGTTAAATATGTTTAACTTATATTTAGAATGATTTTTAAGCAATTAAATGCAGAAGTCTTTATACTAACATGATATATGAAGATTAGACTCCGAAAGAAAGAAAGAAGTTACCTTTATGGTGGGATAAGAAATGATCTGAAGTGGAGTAACTGCAATGACAAAGGTGAGCACGACATCTTTGTAGCATTTGAACATTTCCCAGAATGTTCTTTTCACCTTGGGCTGAATCTTGTGTTTGTTTAGTTTGTAGTTCCCACCAAGCTCCATCAATAAGAATGGAATAGGAGCAATAGAATAAAAGAAGAACAAGAATAGAGAGTTGTGACAATGAAGAAGAAAATCAGGTTTGTTTGCAGAATATTTGAACCATATTGTCTGAGGAAGGGTTAGTCCTCTTCCTAGGGCAACTTCTGCTTCTTGAAGGGTATGGTAAGGAAGCATTCTGAATATTTGGGAGAGATGAGAAAACTACTGAGAAAGAGGAAGATGAGAAATAGGAGTGTATATAGATTCCAATGACTAAGCTTATTCTTTGAAAATGATGGTGCAAGAGAAATGTTTTGTTTAGATGTATTAATGACTGCTTTTAGTGATATATAAAATGTCTTAACTTTTTTGTTGTATTCATTTATTACTTGTTTAGTGGATTCTTCCATCAATTTTTTTTTATTTTTAATTAAGGGAGTTCTTTTCTTTTAACCATGGTGTTAGTATACATTATTTATGATTGAAAATATGACATTTTGAGCACACACTGTATGTGTATTTCTATTTTAATATGATTGAATTTATACTCATGTTTTGTTTCATTTAAAAGTAAATAAATGTTGCTACCGGATATGTTTGTTAAAGAATAATAAATAAAAGACTTAATTATTCTTATAGTCTGTATTTTTGGAAATAGTGTGTGAATTTGGTTCCTATTTTTAATTTTGTGTTAATTTTGTTTCTAATTTTGTTAATGTTTATTAATCAAGTCTTTGTCGTTAATTTTTTAAAATCGATGTTAAGAGTGTGGTAATGTGGCAAAGGATAATGTATACGTGTAAAAATTTGCAAAATTTAATTATTTGAAATCGTACACCACATAATTAATGGAAGTGTTGAAAGGTCTACAAGACATCTAAAGAACTTGGCTAAGAGCATGAAGAACTCAAACCGTTTAACAAGACATATGGATAGTTTGACTAAGTGTATGAAAAACTCAAATAACTTGACAAAACATTTAGAGATTTTCGTAAAGTGTATGAAGAAGTCAGATAGCTCGATCATACATTCGGAGAGCTCGTAAAAGTCAGACCAAATATGAACTTCCACCAAACTATCTTAGTTTCTTGCACCTTATAGTGACCTTTACTAGACTTTCCACCAAGCTATTTGATTTTTTGATGGACATTACCGAGCTTTAGGGATGTATTGCCGAGTTATCTGACTTATCTATGTACTTTAGTGAGCTCTCTATATGTCTATCCGAGTTATTTTAGTTCTTCATACATTTAGTTTAGCTCTTCGAATGCCTTGCTAAGCTATTTAAGTTATCCATATGCTTAGACAAGCTCTTCAACAATCTTTTGACCTCTTAATTCTTTAGTTAATTATATGATACACAAATTTAAATAGTTATATATATATATATATATATATATATATATATATATATATATATATATATATATATGTTAAAGTCGCCAAAATTTTTGTTTTTTTATCTTTTTCATCAATCCAAATTTTTACATTACAGAATTCTTATGTTTAACAAAAAAAATAGGTCTAATCAGTTAATATTATATATTAATTTAAACAGAGTCAATAAAAATGAATTTGATTAATGTAATTAACAAATTTAAAAATGAAATTGAACAAAATTAAAAATAGACCATGTTGACACATTCCTCTAAAAATAAGAATCATTCTAGTAATTAAGTTTGAATAAAAATTATTTTTTAAAATATTGTGTTATTGATATATGATCTTATTGTAAGATCCATGAAAAATATTCATCTTAATAGTAACAATTTTATTAGTAGTAGTAATAAATTTATCTGTGAATGGAAAATATAATTAATAAGCATATATAAATAAAACGTGATAAGTTAAACAAAAATTTACGATAGCTCAGATGGTAAACACCTTGTAATTCTGTGTGAATACTTTTAATGAGTGCTTGTTATATATCTATTTATATTAAATTTAGTTGAGGAATACTTTGTCTAAGGAAAAATTTGGTACTTAAGTTGTCCATTGTGATACACCTCTCTTGGAGTTGGTACATCCCTGATCAAAGAGCAGCTCCGGTCAAATCCTTGTGACTAGTCATATGTACTGCGTTTATGGTGAGTTTGATTCGTCAAACATTTAATTCATCTCCGGTAACCATTTGTAGTGATATTTTATTATTGTTAATTTGTTTTGTGATATATTCATTTTGTATGTTTTCATTGATGATTGTATTTTATTATATTGGATTTGAATTTATGCATCTGAACATGATATGAGTATTATGGAGAGATTTTGTAATGATATAATATGAGTTGAGGAATATGAGCTTGATATGAGTCTCGTGGAGAGATTTTGTAATGACATGGTATTAGTGTATATGTTGATGTTGAAGGTCTTGTTGTTGGAGGTTATCTTGATACTCTAATAATCATCTGGTCTCAAGTAGAGAATGATGGGTTATGTGGTGAGAGGGGTAGAAGGTCCTGGTCTATGTGTCGATTTTGGACATAGTGTTGAGGACTAACCTTGTGGATGATATGGAGTATTTTGAAAGTGTATTTTTAAGAAGAAATAGAGGTTATCACAAGTGCATAACCTTTCATGACTGCTTATCAACGTATCACCCGGATGAGTGTCTATTAGAGATTGTAGTATGATGGGATGAGTGCCTATGGTGCGATTATTGTATGATGGTATGAGGATGTTTGACATAATTATTATATGATGTTTGTTGAGTACATCAAAGTAATTATGCATGTTTTATAAATGATTTGTTGCATGTTAGCTCACCCTATTTGTTTGTGTTTATAAGTTTGAAACACACACACACACATATATATATATATATATATATATATATATATATATATATATATATATATATATATATATATATATATATATATATATATATATAATACATGTATGAAATCCTTTATATTCAGAGTGAATGGTGGTGTAATGTTACAATATATCAATTATAAATTATCAAGTTTGAGATTATAGAATGTTACACTTATCATGCTGTTGTATACATATATCTTTTCAAAATTTTATTAAGTTTAAAAATAAAATAGTTATCTTATGAATTTTAATATTCGAGTGACTTTTTTGTTTTAAATGTGATATTTTTTTAAAATTAATCATATTTTAAAGTACAATATTTTTATAAGAAAAATATTTATAAAATAAATAAAATTTATATATAATAAAATTATAAAAATTATTTATATTTACTTTTATAATTATAATCTTATTATATTTTATCAATAAAAAAACAAACAAACAAGTAGACATGTGTTTTACTAATGTATAACATTCATAAAAGATTTATATGTGATGAGTTTTTTATAAAAATAATGGGAATAAATTAGTTTGATATTTTTTTAAGTATGACACTGGAACAAATTATTTATCAGCAGATATAATGATTAATAACATTTGGAATCCATTTTCTTATTTTATCATGTATCATATCTAATATATTTATTATCTTAAGGGGTGACTGACAGTAGATTCAACAATCTTCCTAAACCTCTTCATCACAACTACCATTATCATAAACATCATTCTCATCATTGTTTTTGTTTGTACTTATCATCAGTTTCTCTATCTTTATTAATATTATTGTTGTCACCGATTCATCGTCCTCTACTATTATGATCATCATATAATATTATTTTTAAGTTATGACTATCCATTCCATACTCTCTTTTTTGTTAAAACTTTTATTATTATCGTTTCTATCATAATAATTATAAAGTGAATTTTAGAAGTTATACATCAATTAAGACAAGATAATTAAGTTTAATTTAATTTTATAAAACAAATTTATTTAAATTTACATCATTTATATATTATAAAATCATTTTATTTGTAATGGATGTAAAATTTTTTATCATTAACTTCTTGTTATAATATTTTTTGTTGTAAGATTTACACTTGCTTATTTTATATTAAAAGTATATCAAAATTAATATTATTGATGTTTCGAGAACATTGTTGAGTGGCATTATTTAAGGTGGAAAAGAGAGAATGGACATTACAAAGATGACTCTCAACATTGCAGGGAATATTAAGGAAAATATTTTTTTAATAATTTTTTTTGACAAGACTTTTTACAAATAATTTATGTAATAATTTATGTTGGATGATTTTAAATATATAAACTAATAAAATAATAATAAATAGTTTAAAAGTTTTTCATATTTATCTTTCTAACATTGAGATGCATATGCAGTGAAAGTCAGAACCATACGTGTTTGTCTCCTTCAGTGCATGGTCTTCCATGCTGCAAAGTGTCGGCGGAAAGACAAAAACAGGGACAATGTCTGAATTCAAAGGAACCTAACAAAATATTATCATTTCAAATCATTTTTTAAGGTAACCAAAACAATGAACATAATTTTAATTGAATTGGTTTAAGAATTGGTCCTTCTTTCTTATTCTGTTTTTTTTTATATTTTTAATTTTTTTTTAAATATAATTTATTTTGATGAGTTGTTAATCTGCACAATACGTTTAGTCAGATATATTTTATAAAAAAATCTATATTTTATTAAGATAGAAAATGATATTTTTACTTAAAATCTTAATCTTATATTTATAGAACTTATTCATTAATTCATATTTAATCTAATAATAAATTTAATAATATTTACTAATATTCGTATTTAATATAATTATTAAAGATATTAATTAATTATTAATGATATTTATTTTTTCTAATTAATTTGTTTGGCAGCTGGTCAATTGCGAAATATAATACACATACATGTAAAATAAACTTATAACTATAAGAAGTCTTTTCACGAGTATGAAATTAAGAGCTTAAGGATTTCTCTATGAATTTTTTAAGAGCTTAAGAATGTCTCACAGTAAAGAAAATTCCAATGTTTTAAAGAGAACTAGAAAAATTCATATATCTAATGTCAAAAAAGAAAATTAAATATTTGATAACGAAGATAAAAAGTATATGAAAATATAAGTGAGTTTAATCTTGAGTAAGTTTTTCTTTTCTTTTTTTCTTTTTGAATTTTGGATCTATATGTTTTTTATATAATGAATAAACAAATATATTAAATAAATTTTTTTTAGTTGACGATCATAAATCTTATATCTTAAATATAGTATACAATTAATTTTCATACTATAATTCCTTAGAAATTTCAAATAATAAATTATTATACCACAATATTTTAAAATGATAAAACATTATTATATCATAAAATATTATTTATAAATATTTTGAAGGTTTTCATAATAGCCTGCAGATATATTATCACAAAACTAACTTTATATATATATATATATATATATATATATATATATATATATATATATATATATATATATATATTATTTTTGACTTATTATGTGAGAAAATTTTGAAGTTTAAACATTAAATTGATATTGAAGTTAAAAACATATGTTTAAGTTTGACCACCTTCAACAATGAATATCATAATACATTGACATCCAGTTGTTATTTCAAACTAAAATTGGAAAACATTTGACATTAACATAAGTCAAATGCTATCTTTTTTTAAAAGCTTTGTTCATATTTACAGTTTACACAAACTTGAAATGCATAAAATATTTTAGCATTACTCAAAATTTATCATCACATATTAAATATCAAAACTAAAGCTATTAACAAAATATGTAACTATTAACACTAAAGCTATCAAAATTAAAACTATTAAAACAAAACTAAAACTTTCATAATCAAAATCTTATCCTACATAGTTTTCAAGCAAAGTTTTAATGCTAGTGTAGGTTATAACTTCATCGTACTAATATAGACATACATTTTAGTCAATATTGGTAAATAATTACGAAACTTTTTGATATATGGGTTTTTAGGTATAACTGATCGAGGATCAATCTCGACCACTAACCTCTCTATGGAAATCTTTCGGGTTATGACATCTGAAAACCGAGTCACAGATATCTACCAGGTCTATTCTTTCTTGATTTAGAGCTCATCATACCTAAAAACAAATTGTTGGAAAATGTAAATAAGGAAAATATAACCAATTTTCTCTATAAGGTTAGAATAGGTAAAATAAAAAACTGCAAATGTGGCAATATTAATAAATAAACATCTATTATGGTATTGTTTTCTCCCATATGCCTTCAATGTGATCACTTCAAATGGCATGACTGTCGTCGACAATGTCATCAACCTTGTCTTGAATGGTTCTTAACGAGAAAGGCGTATTTGAAGTATATTTAGAGAGTCTTCATCATGATTTTTGTGCATGTTTTTTCCTCCTATACGACGAACTATTTTTGATTGGTTGGATAAGTGACATAGAATATTTGTCTTGCTAGACTAGCCATAATAAATTATTCATTTGTATAACTTATCTTGTTAAATTCCACCAAAGTGAAGTCGATGTCATTTATGCCACACCCGAATTGCTATCAAACCATTTACACTTGAAAACTGGAATTCTAAAACTTACATAGCCAACTTCTCATATTTCTTGTATTATTTCAAAGTAACTCATGGATGTTGTAGTTGGATTTTTTTCCATAGAACTGAAAAAATGTATAACCTCATCTTGAAGCGTAACCCCACTATTTTGAACTCTACTTTTGTCATCTTCCATCTTTGAATATAAATGATAATTATTTATGTATCGCCATATGTGATCACAACGATATTCAACCCACAAGTTAGTTTCAATAGAGTTTCATAAACATTTGAAATCAAGTAAACCTTTCTCCTAAACAATGGTAAGAAAGTTTTGTTATGTAAATTAAGTGTCCATTTTTCACTCATTTTTGGGTGTTCATTATTATGTTACAAAATGTAAGGAATCATTTCAACAATGTTACTTAAGATATACAAATGAGCTTGATCAATTTATTTTCTACTAACACTTTCAATCTTCACTCCTTGAGCACATTTACCTTCACGTCTACTTTTAGGAACTCCTACTTGATAACTTTTTGGCAAGTATACCAAATCGTTCCAAGTAATACAGTGAATAAGTAAAAGTATCGTCTCCCAAGGGACTTGTGCACCACATAAAAATTCTTCCTTTTATAACTCAACTAGACATCAAAATGCACAAAACAACACAAGAAACTATTTTTGGTATTTTATCAAACAGTTGGTGTGCAAAAAATTTATATTTAAAAGAAACTTCGTTGGAATTGGGTTTCATGAATCATATGAATATAAAACTTTGTTCAATATTTCATTACTTCATTCAAACATTCACATCAAGGCATACTAGTCCTAATCCCTTAGCAACTAGTTCTAAATTAATATATTAAAATGATAATCCCTTAGTCAATATATACAATTTGCATCAAGTCCAATGTTAGGATTGATCAAGTTATTGAGTCTATCCTTAGATCCTAGTCATCTAAAACATACACATTTGAAGCAATCCCTTACAACAATGGTGTCTTGATGTCTTGAAGTAGTCTCCGGAAGTTCCTGAGATGTTTTCGTTTCTTTCTTTTGTCCGAAACTTCTGTCAGAAGAGAATGTTTCTGTCGCTCTGTCACATCTTTTAAAGCCACTTAAATTCATTAATTCGCTCAACGCACATATACTGGTGCGCTATGAGAAACAACATGAATAATTAATTCTACTACCTATTACAACAAGAATAATTTAAAGCCACTTAAATTCATTAAATTTATTAATTCTACTACCTATTACAACTTTTCAATGAGGAACAACATGAATAATTACAAGATTGAGCTCATTTATAAGTATAAAAACAACTCTTTTTCACACTTATCACTACTAGTTCACAACTTAGCATATAACTCGAGCATAATTCAATGACTTCTTCTGTAATATATAACTCTATACTTGAAGTTTTCGGTCGATACTGATTCTTTACATATCCCTTTAAGATCTTTACGTATCTCTCAATTAAGTACATCCATCTCAAGAAAATTGGTCCACATAATCGAATTTCCCCCATTAGTTGAACTATCAAATGAGCCATGTGATATGTTGTCATTGAAGCTATCAAATTAATACTACTTTTCAAGGCAATTTCAGTATTGTCAAGTCAGTAGTCTAGAAAGTAGATAAGGTTAAAGTAACCCTAAGTTGCATCCCAACGAATACGGAATTGCTTTTCAATATTTGAACCTTATGAATGTTATGCAAGGTTCAAGAATGAAAGTGAGAAACTATGCTAATGGAATTAATGTTTGAAGAACAATGAGGAAACTTAGAAACAATTATGATGAAATAGGCTAATTCCACTATTTTTCCAAGATAGATTCATCATCGGTTATCCATAGATCATTGTTCAATTGATTATTATTCAAGTTTCAAATTAATTAAAGTACATTCTTGATTAATTTGAGGGCGATCATGTAGTTAACCAAAGTAGATTCTCAATCAAAGGCAAGACCTTTCTACATTATTCACAATGAACTCAACCAAAGTACATTCTCAATCAAAGGCAAGACCTTTCTAGATTATTCACAATGAACTCAATACATTCTCAATCAAATTCTATTCTGTTTAATCATGTCTATTCTTAAATCTTCTAACCAAATTAAAAGCTAATTAATCAAAGTAAATTCTCAATTAATTATAGTTGAAATTATTACCACCAATCAAACTACATTCTCAATTGATAGCAAAAACTCGTTTAATCATATGAAAGTTCTTAAATTTAATCAAAGTAAATTCTCAATTAAATATAGAAACCCTTGAACTCATATGATTAATATGCATGTAGATTCAAACACCTTATGATGCAAAAATCATTACTTTTAATATGATTGAAAGTAAAAATCATTACTTTTAATATTTAATATGATTTAATATGCAAAAATCATTACTTTTAATGAACTCAACCAAAGTACATTCTCAATCAAAGGCAAGACCTTTCTAGATTATTCACAATGAACTCAACCAAAGTACATTCTGAATCAAATTCTATTGTGTTTAATCATATTTATTCTTAAATCTTCTAACCAAATTAAAAGCTAATTAATCAAAGTAAATTCTCAATTAATTATAGTTGAAATTATTACCACCAATCAAAGTACATTCTCAATTAATAGCAAAAACTTGTTTAATCATATGAAAGTTCCTAAATTTAATCAAAGTAAATTCTCAATTAAATATAGAAACCCTTGAACTCATATGATTAATATGCATGTAGATTCAAACACCTTATGATGCAAAAATCATTACTCTTAATATGATTGAAAGTAAAAATCATTACTTTTAATGAACTCAACGAAAGTACATTCTCAATCAAAGGCAAGACCTTTTTAGATTATTCACAATGAACTCAACCAAAGTACATATTCTCAATCAAATTCTATTGTGTTTAATCATGTCTATTCTTAAATCTTCTAACCAAATTAAAAGCTAATTAATCAAAGTAAATTCTCAATTAATTATAGTTGAAATTATCAGCACCAATCAAAGTACATTCTCAATTGATAGCAAAAACTCGTTTAATCATATGAAAGTTCCTAAATTTAATCAAAGTAAATTCTCAATTAAATATAGAAACCCTTGAATTCATATGATTAATATGCATGTAGATTCAAACACCTTATGATGCAAAAATCATTACTTTTAATATGATTGAGATATGAAAGACATAGAAGAAGAATAACTCAAATCAATAATCAAAAGAAACAAATTCATAAATTCAACTTAACCTCAGAATCTATAATAAAATACAGTGGAATAGCCCTAGAAGCTTAGCCCTCCATAGATGGAGTAGAATATAAAGCAAAATAAAAGTGAGAGGAGTGATGGATGAATGAGTTATGATTTCTGCCTCTCCTGGGTTTCTTTATATATGCTTGATTGAGCTTGGACTCTAAATCTTCTGTTAATAAAATCTTTTATCTTATATCAAATATCTTCCAAATAGTCAACAGATTTAATCAGTTTTTGAGAATATTTGATAATATCTATTCTAAATTCATAAAGATTTGGAAAATATTATCTTTTGATATTTATTGATATAGTTAAATAATAATTATTTAACCATATCAAATAAAATGTCTTAAGATATATTTTCTCCAAATTATCTTTTAAAATATCTAACAAATTTAAACTTGCTTAAAATTGCATTTCAACCCTTTTTATTTTATTGAAAATTGCACATAAGTCCAAAATTTTCCTCTAATTGCACTTTAGTCTTCTCTTTCTTTTCAAAATTTCATACGAGCCCTAAGTTGACCAGATTGGACCAGTTTTGACCATTCAATTTCATGCTTTTAAAAGAATAAAATTCTAACTTTAGCTGTAGAAATAAACATTAGAACATCCAAAATAATTTATGCAACTAAGAATCACATTTTAAGGATCTTTAATTTCCAAACCCAATAAATCCAATCGTCATAAATTCACTTTAAATCAATAATTTAAGCACAATTATTCCACTAAAGTTTTTAAATTAAATCTAAAATGTAGGCATAAATATCAATTCATCACCATGATATAGAAAATAAGGGTGAAAATACATTTCCAATTGACACAATAGTCTGATAACCCTATTTTCCAAATCATCTAACACTTAAAGGTTAATAACTTTCCCACACATGGAATTAAAGAACATATTCAAACTTGTTAGAATACCTCTAAAAAAAGTAGGTAAGATGACTCAAATAGCTACTAGTGAAAGTTGTTGTATTAACACGACAATTTTAAGACTTTAAACCAATTAACTTTAAATTTTGCATAAAAAAAGGCTACTAATATTTAAATAATAACCTTGTGAAACTTTTACACTTCTTAAACACTGAAAAAATACATTTTTCATTTTTAGAAATAGTGTAACAAGTTAGGTATACACATCCATGTCATTTCCAAGTTGTCTAAGACCTGATATCGTCGTAGACAACTTATATATTTCTCTTCATGCACAACAAAGGAGATAGATTGTAAATCATCAACAAAATTGGCCATGAACTATGTTTGCTACTTAAGTTCTCATAAAGATTCATACCAACTATAGCAAGTCCAAATCTTAAGTTTCTTGACTTTACACCAAATTTATAAAATGTTTCATCAATTTTCTTCCATTCCGAATAATTATCTAGGTGTCGAAGAAAATTATCACACTTTTTTCCATCAATGTAGTACTTAAGGTTCTTCACATCTTATTTAATGGCAAAAAATCATTTTAACCTAGGCATTACAAGCAAGTATCACACCACCTTAGGAGGTGGACCACATTTGTCTTCATCACCATTATTCTTATCAATTTTCTTTTTAAAACGTGATAAACCACATGTTTGACATGACTTCAGTGAAGTAAACTTGTACTGTATAATATATAATCATTGATACATGCATGTGTATTTTGGTATTTCAAACTCGACATAAAATTTTCTTCGCATCGTAATTACGGATGGGTAATGTGTTATTTTCTGAAAACATATTCTTCAAAAACTACAACAATTCTGTGAAACCTTTTTGTCCATCCATTCCTTGTTTTTAAATTGAACAATTTCAAAGTTTTTGAATGTCATGTAAAGTTAGCGCATCTTGGGTACAACTATTCCTCTGAATCGAACTTAAAAAAATCATATAAATGAGTTCTTCTAAATTTTTCTTTCCCAACATCACGTGTCATGTCTTCTAAATGATCACTCATTCATTCGCTCATATAATTTGTTTGAAACTTCTTCATGTCAAATTTAAAATGTATAACTTATCAATATACCATAGATGAATAGATTATAACACATTATGCCAAAACTAAGATAAAAATAACTTATCCAAAATAAATATTCATGTTAAACTAAGATCATTCTAAAAGCATAAAACCATGATGGAAGGGAATAAAACCATTACAAAAAAAAAAGCTCTCTCACAAATATAATACAAGGGTATACACATGCAATCAACAAGGGATAACCAATGTCATTGCACATTCAAGACAAGAGAGAAATGATAATGAAAAATTGAAGAAAACTAACCTTAATCCGAAGACCAATTCAATACAATGAATCCTTTAGAGAAAACAAGCACTACAAGTGTTAATGGGAGTAAAATGAAGTGAAAAAGAGTGTAATGGACCTTAACTGCACGCCAGTGCTCGTCGTTGTTATCGCCTTTCTCTTATGGAGGCTCGCGCTCAGATACACAAGGGAAAACTAATCTTAATGCGAAAATGAATAAGTTAGAATGAATTCTTGGATGAAACGAGCATCATAAGCATTGATGACAATAAAATTGAAACGAGCATCATAACCAATGAAAATATGACCTCTCACACCTATTTTATTTTTTTATTTTACATATTGAACATTGAACTCTCTCCAATATATAATGTTAGAGTTAAGACTAATTGACGTCAATTTTAAAATAAATATCTGGTTAAGAAAAATTTAGCATCTCGTTATATGAAATAATTACGAAAATATCACTATTCAATGTGTAACATCCCAAAAATACAGTATAAACTATATGATAGAATAGTTACAATTAATAATAATTCAGATCAGTCTAAAAATAAATTACAACAACATACGGTTATGGCCGAACGACCTTGTAGACAGATTACAACTAAAACTGTACAGAATAGCAAACATGACCGAACGGTTTACAAAAGGAACTACCGAGCGGTCAGATAAACTCAAAAGGAAATGTGACCACCTTACACTCAAACTAAACTACTGACCGAACGTCCTATTGTTCGGTCTTTACTTCTACTTGTACCAAATTTTCTTCTTCTAGCGCCTCTTCTAGCAGCTCATCTCATTCTGCTCACATCCACACGGATGATCATTGCAACGACAAGGACGGAGGTACAAAACCAGACAACACAGGAAACACAAGGTAAGCTTATGTAATTTAATTCAAGTATAAACATACATTTCTCATATTCAAACACATAAGATACATTTCAACAAGGCCTACTACTAGACTGACTGTCCAGACTGTATGAAATCTATGTAGCTACGACGTTCGTGCACCCGGGTGATGTAGTAATTGGAATACTCTCATCAGCTGCCACCCAAGGTTAGTCTTATCTGCTCAAAGTACCCCTAAGGATTAGGACCTCCTGCCATTCCCACACATGACCTACCCCCTCTACGTGAGGACGAGTACTCACGGAACATCAGGATGAACCGCCGGCTTAGCATTACCACATTCATACTTTACAAATTCCAATATTCATTCATGAGTCGTTCCTCCTTGGAAAGCTCGTTTATATTTCACAACATTTCATTCATATCATATTTTCTTCTTCTTTCATTTTTTTTTCATCATCTTAGTTCCATCTTTCCTTCTCAATCAGTTCAATTTCCTCTTTGTTCAAAAATTTATAAGGACATCAGATACCGAACGTTCAATCCTCACTCAGAACGAGGACGAACACTTAGAACGAGACAGAGAGGTCTCCAGTTCCAGAACAGAACAAGACCAAGAGGGTTACTATCGGATTACGAAAGAAACCGAAGTCAATGTATGTCGCAAGAATGACTAGAACGACTGTCATTTACAAAGTGTGTCAATTAGATGAACTGACCCTTGAGAGTTCTAACCGGACGTAGAAAGAACTAGGCCAAATACTAAGGCTCTAGGCCCGAACGAAATGGAAGTATACACTTCAAGACTTTCGGAGAAAAATACTTAGAAGGATTCACCTAAAGAAACCGAACGCTTATGAATACTTAGCTTATTTGAATTTACATCAAGGAGTCTGAATGTCAGTCAATGACCGAGCACGGTAGAGAAGAAAATTCTATTAAAGTTAGACAAACGCTATTTTTCCTCAAGATAGATTATAATAGAAACGTGTACGAGTGCTTGGTATAAGACCGAGCACTACTCAATTCGAGAGCTTGGTGTGAGACCGAGCACTACTAAACTTATAATAGAAAGATTAATAAATATAAAAAGATACTATTGGAATGGTGTTTAAAATAACTAAAACATACGATTACATATATTTACAACACTTAGGTTTATCACCGAATACTCAAATGCAACTACGCTTGGCCGAACGCTCAAGCATAGTATTACCACAGAAGACGCTCGTCTTCGACTATGATTCTTTCCAAATAAAAGAATTCCATTTCAAACAAGTTTACTAGAAACACCGAACGGTCAAGGACCGTTCAATGACAAACGTACATTATCATAGGGAAATTTCATATTCAGAACTCATTTATCTTCAACTCATTTTTCAATACATCATTTCATAACTTTATAAATTCATATCAAAATCAATTTGCATACTTCGTACAATCCATATCATACTAATAAATCATACTCCACATAAACACTCATATCAACATTCATACTTTATATACATTCAACCACTCAGCAACATACATTCATTTTCAACGAACGAGCAACGAACATACAATTAAATTAGATAAGCTTCCCTTACCTCTGAGCGTGAACAAACGTCCTAAAGACAGAATAAGTTTCGTCTGACTGGATTTCCTTCTACCATTACGTTCCACACTCTTTAAACTAACCAAACAGCAAAAAACCAAAAGTGGTTCAAACAAGGTAACAGCATGCAACCAGTACTTGGTTTGCATGTACCAGAAAACGAACGGCTAAGGACAAAGAGACTTACGAGTTTCAGAACTCGAAACTGTTCGGTTCAATTTGAAGCTTGGGACGTCGGGAGTATTCCTACGGTGCCTGAACGGAGATCGGAGTAAAGAATTGGTGAATTTCGGTAGAGAGAAGGAAGAACTTTTTAGAGAGAAGAAGAAGAAATGAAAGTTCAGAGTTTTGGAGAAGAAGGTGCAAGCAGAGAGAGTGGGATGGAGTTTTCAGAAAAATCAATTTTGCTTCCCACGTCAAAACGAACGTCCGCTCATCAAATGACACCTGTCTTCCACTATCTGATTTTCAAATCCTCGTTGCTTGACACTTGGCGTCCGTTTAGAGGGATTTTGGATGTATTTTTAATGATTCTGATTGTGATTTTAAAACGGATGAACATTTATGAAAATTCTAAAAAAAATTTTATAATGATGGTAAATAACATTTACGTAAATATAAATTAATATTTTATGTTTACCTAACATACTTATTTTTTATATAACTGGTGCTTTAATCTATGAAATACATGATAATTTATTGTAAGTTCATAACTATTGTTTATTTTTTTTTTAAATGCATAAATTTTAATTTTAAAAAAAGGGTGTTACTCCCTCCACCCCCACACGTCTCTTCCTCTACCTCCCCAATTTTCTAAAATGCCAATTATATCTTTTTAAAATGACAATTATGCCCAAGACTTATGATTATCACCAAATGCCTTGCACCCTTCATTCAGGTTAAATTCTATTTAATATTTGGATAAATTCCTCCCTCGGGGAGAGAAAATAAGAAACTAAAATGATTAATTCTGACTTTAGATTAAACTAAACTATGAAGACAGGTTCATTGAGAAGCTTATCCATTTAAGACTATTTTTGATTTTGCATGTTACTTACTCGATCCTGTTGCTTAAATTGGCTACTCGTTGTGTTTGAGTGCTTAGATTAAGATGCTGAAAATTCTCGCATTGTTGGGAAGTGGTGACAAGCAGGCTAGTGGACACATGTACACCGTGCTCGGTGATATAATTAGGAAGAGTGATTCCATGACCAACATAGGGAATGTTGTTCTCTATGAGTGTATATCCTCAAAACGGATGTCGACATCCGTTTCGCCTTAAACGGATGTTGACATCCGTTGAAAGATGTCATCCGTCCAGAGGCAGTGTTCCTTTTACGTTTGGTTTTTATTTTACTACGTTTTGCGGCTCATGCAAGGATTATAGGCTTGGATATTAAAAGGATTATTGGAAGTATGGGAAGGGTTTAAGGTTTAGGATTATTGGAAGGATTATGACTACGTACCTGGAGAGGAACCACGACAAAGACACTACACCACAAACGCACTGCACCACGTACTGCACTGCACCGAGAACAAGAGGAAGATTGCTAGATAATTCTTTTCATGATCACCAAGCTTTGCAGAAAAATATTTTACTCATACAAAGAACTACGTAGGTTATCAGTGAAATATGTTATAAATGAATAAAATTAAAAAATAATAATTTTAAAAATAAAATTTTACTGAGGAACAAAATAGTAAAGAAAAGGTGGAAGAAGGGACAAAATAGTAAAGGAGAAGTGGAGGAAGAGATGTGTGGGGGTGGAGGGAGCAACACCCTTAAAAAATTATTAGCAAAACTTTCTCCCAGCCCAACTTTTTCGGTAATGATTGTAATTATAACCAAAAAAAGGAATCACTCTTTTTATGTAAAGGAAAATTCGTAAAAAATGAGGGTAAAATTTGATATCCAAGGAATCCTGTTTTAGAAAAACACTGTACAAGGAAGAGATAAAAAAAGAAAAAGAAAACGGCATGCAGTGGTGGGCGTTATGGCGGAGGTGCTGTATTGGATCTCAACGTTTGTCCTCATTTTGACCCATCTTTGTATCCTTGGTTACGAGGTATTTTACTATTACATCTCATTCTTTCCGTTTTCTTCTTTATCCTTCAATTTCCTTTTTCTTGTTTGTTTTTAGAAGATTCCTTTTTTGTTTCTTTTCAAGGTTTGTGTTTGTTGTTGCCCTATATTGATTTTTGTATAATAACTGTAATGAAGAAGCAGAAATTATTGATCCTGAGCAGCATTTCATTATTTTAATTCTGGTTTAATCTTCATAATTCAGTTGTCATTGTTTTTCCTCGGCATATTTTCATAATTAATTTTTCAAAATAGGAGAGGAAGAAAAAGCTGTTTTTTTTTTCTGTGGGGGTGGTAAAATAATTTTATCAACTTTTCTATATAATTATGTGGTTAATTTTTTTTGTCTTGGTTGGAGAGCCTTTCAGATTTTAGAACAACGTTCTGGCGGTTAGTCATTTATTGAAAAAATTAATGTTTGTATATTAAATTTTGGGAGGTAATTGGTTATTTTCAACATTTGTCTTACAAAAGTTTGAAAACTAAGCAATATTTTCCTTAAGGTAAGATGAAAATACATTGGTAGGAATCACACCATAATTATTCTTTATTTCACCTTTTTGTTTTGGCTTTTACCTTATTTGAAAGGCTTCTTTGTAGTTTCTGTGTGCAAAAAGATTAAAGAACCTTTTTCTTTTTAGTTCAATTTGAATTGTATTTGGCCATTCCAAATAGGTGGAGCTCTGCAATGTCCTAGTTCTCATGTGTATTAATTCCTAGTTCCTTCCAAATTTTTCTTCTATATTTTTCTAGTCTATAAAGATAGTGTAATGTACTAGAAGTGAATATTTTTACCTACAAAACTACAACCAATTACATTGATGAAGTGAAAATAAAAACGCTGCTTACTATTTATGAAAAATTGTCTCATTCCTTGAAACTTTTATGCAGCTTCTGTTATTGGTGGACTTGGAGTTTGATTATATCAATCCATATGATTCAACATCTCAGATAAACCAGGTTGTGGTGCCAGAGTTTATTGTCCAAGGAATCTTATGCTTCGTAAATCTTATAGCTGGACATTGGCTTATATTCTTCCTATCTCTCCCTTCCCTGTATTACAATGTGAGATCGTAAGTTTTCTTTTGCTTTCCTTCTCAATAAGTTTGTGCTTTATTGATTTTGTCTTGTTAAAACTGCTGGATCTTACTATATCTATACAAGGTAGGATTAAAGTAAGGGAGCCAATCTTGTTTTATATGATATTGTAGACCATAAAGCTTGGTGGAAAGATGAAATAGCTATGCTTTTGTTCTTTCACATGGAACATAAATTGCAGTATTCAAGTCATGCAGCATTTAAATTGAAACAATCAATTTTATCACCAGAACCTTACATACCATGACTTTTGGTGCCCTTTTAATGTAGTTGTGTTATTGTTAATTTTAAATTGTTGTATTTGTTTCACTAAGCTTCTCAATCTTCTTATTGGGAAAATTTGTGTTTATTTAGTGGTTGAAAATGTTGATCACTTGAAGCAAAACTCAATAGAATGGAATGAATTTGTGTCTCTGATTTTGGTTCAAAACATTTTGTTTTGGTGGCTCACAAACAACAACGACTAATATGGTACTGATTACAAGATTTGAATGAGATGTATTCAAACCTTCTGGGCTTGCATTTGCAAAACTAAAGAAGAATGAACTTCAAGTGGTTGTTCAAGTTTCCAATGTTGTAATCTGAGTGATATCCTTGAAACTGTTGAGCAAACACTCAAAATACCTGAGTTTTGGCACATATTATGGCGAAACAATAAGACTGTCAGCAAATAAGTTACAAGACGTGATTAAAAGCTTATCTAATGAAGGACTCAAAATTTGAGTTGCCTAGTTGAAAATGCATTGCAGTTTAGATAATGTTAGAAGTTGGAACACTTTTGACATGGAAATTTAATCCTTCTGCCTTGAGATTTTGCTTCTTATCTGTAAAATAGTCCGCATTGCCATCCATAAAAATATCTTGAGCGTAAAATTTACAAGTATGGTCCGAAATATGGATAATTAGATTGCAATTTTGAGTTCAAAATCTTGGCATTAAACTGGGCATTTGTGGCACAGTGTAATCCTGCATGAGATGATAAATGAAATCCAGAAAGCATTGAATTTCAATCATTTTTATCTGTCTAAAACATGTGCTGTTATCACCTATGCACATTATTTGATATATATTATTACAAATGACATGGAACCTAATATCAGGTACAGTAGAAGAGAACACTTAGCAGATGTTACCGAAATATACAATAAGCTGAATTCTGAGAGAAAGAAGCTGCTGTTCAAAGTTGGATATCTTGTTGCAGTATTTGTGATCGCTGTAGTAAGGTATTACAGTAGAAATGCACTCTTTTTTTGTAAATTATCCGGTACTATTTCAAAGGAAAATTGGTGACTTTGTTGTCATCTTAAATGTTTTAGCTTGGTGTGGACCCTTACCGATGATGTGAATTAATTGGTGGCTCGCCTTCCATGCCTGATGTAAGTTTCATTTACCCATTTGCATGAGGGTCATATTTTGGTTCTTGAATGTGCAAATATGGAATTCAGTACCCAGAAAGAACTAAAGTTCTAATTTTTTTTCTGAATGTGTAAAGGGTACATCAGTTTCATTAAATCAGAATATTTGTTCTTTCAGAGATTAAATTGTCATCGATTTATACATTTAGGAACAAAAATGGTCATTTATCCTTCTATAAACATATCAGCTAATTAAATCCTTGAAAATATCAAAGAAGTTGCAGGCTTATAGATTCAATGCAATGTGGCAAGAGCCATGGTGAGAGCAAATATGAACTGATCTCCATGGAGGAGGGAACATGTGAGAAGCTTCAGAAGGATTGGTTCTCCTAATATCTGAGTCAGATTGCTCAAGATTGAAAAAAGAAAGTTATCTGAGTTCATAGTACAACATAAACATAAACATTTTTTGCCTAATATGTATATTTATACTGTCATGTTTGCTTCCTCTGCAGGTAACTGTAAGAGTGTGACTGACATACATTTTATCTTGGCTTAAACCTTTTGTTCTGTTCCAAATTCATAATCATTGTTTAAGTTGTAATATCTAAGAGCAAATAAAGTTTTGACGATTGTTATACCTTTTAAATAAATGTTATACTTGGTAAAAAGTATGCACCGAAGTTGTATTCCAAATATATCCATTATTACATATGTTGTAACATCCAAAATAAATAGTTTAAAATATTATTAAGGAATTATTACAAGTCTAATATGACAGAACAGTTAACAAGACATATAAAGTATAAATATAGTTATCCAAACATAATCATAAATTAAACTTTATATACAAAATTCTAATTCAAAATTATGTACAAAGGGATTCTCAAATACAACTAAAAAAAACACATAAGTAATATATTATCTATACATCAACACTATCCCCACTCAAGACTTGCACCAGAGACACATCTTCACCTCTGTTCATACTCGTCAGATGATCATCGCCACAAAATAATCAACGCATTCAATCAAACAACAAAGAATACAAGAGAAGGGTGAGCTAATAATAAAAAGAATAAACAATTATTGCATATTAAGATTCACGTTATACATTCTATTTCATTCAAAACAAATCAAACATTCTAATCATGTTATTGACCTATATAAACTTATGTGGATAGATGTATTGATGTCAAACTATGGCAAGTTTAACACTTGTAGTGGTGAAACAGCTACCCTCTAAACTATCACACAAGGTTAATTTGTCTACCACCTACGGACAAAGAACACCAGACCATAGACTAGTATCTTCTCCTACTCCTCACCACATAATCTCCTTCTCTATCTGAGATGGCGCGATTATTGAAGTGTTAGGATAACTTCTAAGAGTCTCTACATCAAAACATCACTTACTTGAAACCACCACTAAGAATTTCATCCTAGAAATTATTTCCAAACCATTTGAAGTTCAATCACATTGTTCATACCATCATATCATTTTAAATCGCATCACTGAGCATTATACAAAACATTCCAACATCTGAAACCAGGCATGAAAGAGAATAGAAAACAAAATACTCAAAATAGCCCGAACCCGCTCGCTCAACAAGCACATACTGCTCGCCACAAACGGCTCGCCACAAACTGCTCGCCCAGCGAGAACCCAAACACGGAGCTTCCCAAGCCCAACGAGGGATCTCGCCTAGCTCTTAAACTTCACTGCCAAAAACCTTAAAAGCTCACCCAACAAGCAGTCCCCACTCATCCAACAAGAACCAAAACAACAAGCTCTATGAGCCTAGCTAGCTAACTTGCCTAATCAGTGGAACTTACTGCCAAAACTCACTTAAACTCGCCTAACGAACCCCTCTTGCTCGCCTAGCCTTACTGCATAATTATGCATCACGAAATCTACATAAATAACACCCCTAAAACACTCATGACCTATCCTAACCATTGTTACCAACTTCTAACAATCCTAGATTGGATTCTAAACTATTATACACTTAAACAAATGTGTATAACCTATCTTAAACTAATTATCAATTGTTTACAACAAGGTATTAACTCAAAAACAACTAAATCCTTATCTTGGAAACAAAAATTCAATTCCACAAGTTCCAGCTCATTTTTGACCAACTTAGGAACTCTAATAGGTCAGAAATGACTTACCAATACTCTCAAAAACTTCCATTTTGATCCAGAACCTCTAATTCAAAATCTCACTATCCAAAACCTCTAAAATACACCAAAACTCCATTTCAAGACACCATTTATTGTTTACTTTACATTTCTAAACCAATTCCATTGGACATTCATCTCACAACCAAGTTTCAAATAACAACAAAACAATTCCTAAATCACCATCTCTTCATTTATACCATTACTTCAAAAATTCGTCTAGTAAAACATCATTTGTAGACCCAAATTTGACTTACCACCTAGCTTATCCTTCTATTCCTCAACTTCTTAATCTAATACCATTACCAACTTCACAAGCACAACTAATTCACAATCAAGATTCATTCCAAACATATTCATCATAGTAACAATAAATCAATTTAACTATTTTAAACCACTCCAATAACAATTTACACAATAGCATGCAAAATTATGATTTTAACCGAATTCAACACAACCTAACTAAACTCATGAATTTGAAATAACATTAATAAAGGTTACTAGCTCTCCTTACCTTAAATAGAAACATTACCACATTCTAAACATGCACACTCGTTGCTTCAAACGAAAGGAACTCTAGAAATGCCTACAAATCATCAAATTGTGATTGAAGTGAGTCCTTAAGACCTCATATTAACAAAGAACGAGAAATATAAAACCAATGACACGTGCGAAGGGGTTCCTAAGCATGATCATGAATAGAAAACTAAAAGAAAGAAGAGGTAGAAACTTACTTACTCTAAACCAGAAATTGATCGAATAGAAATGTAGATTATTATGTTGTGATCTCCTAAGCACTTCCTGATTGTCAAACAGATGATTTAGGAGATAGATATCTTAGAGAGAAGATAGAAAAAAATCAAGGAACGAAATTTTAGAAAAATGTTGTGTTTTAAGTAATGAGACAAATTTAAGAAATTTTATTTATATTATTGAATTATTTTAAAATAAAATACTCGATCTTATTATTTTAAAACACCTATCATTTCTCTATTTTTTAAGTTTTTACATACGTTTGTGCTACCTTTTGTACAACCACGGAGACATCAAAAGAGGTTAATATTTGATTTTGATATAATTCTTTGGTTAATTATGTTTTTACATCTTGAAATTTATAATGGTTTTTGTTGTGGTCACTAAACTAAAAAGGAAACTTATTTTACTCCAATAAAATGGAAAGAAAAGAGCACGAGTTTCCTTAAATAATAAATTTGAGGGAATAAAATGATTTTCTTAAAACTGTTTTAAAGTTGTTGAAATTTAGTATTTAGGGACTAAAACTACCTTTTACTAAATTTTGAAGGACTAAAATGAAATATATTTTTTAAAAATTGAGAAACTAAAAATATATATTTATTCTATATTTTAGAATTAAAAATGTAATTAAACCTATTATTTAACCCATTTTTAGTTTAATTTTTTAATTAAACCTATTATTTATAACAATTTTTTTACTTAAATAATTTGAAGTTTACAATTGGGAAAAAAAAACAAAAGCTAACAAACGGTTTGGACCCACGAATGTTGAGAAAAAATAATAGCGTAGGTTTAAAAAAAACATTATCTTGTTTGGTTTATTACATTTTGTAACTCAAATTCAATCTAATTTAAATAACTTCACATTATTCTTTATATTTTCCTCCTTTTTATAATTATTAAGATTTCGTGATGGGAGGTAAGATTTTGAAGACAGAAAAACTGGACCCAAAATTTGAGTTAAAATATAACATTCTTTATCAGTAAATTCTGATCAAAAGAAAATCAAAATGAATTAATTCAAATATTTAGAGTCTTTGTGGGTGGGAAAAAAAAGGAGAATTCAATCACTTTAATTATAACAACAAAAGGAACAAAAAATATGTATATTAATGAATTTGAAATATTTTACTGTCTTCATTATTATTTATAGTAATAAATATTATGCACAAACTAGCCAATTCTTTTCAACCATTGGATATCATTTTATCCAATGCCTATATTTTTTTCTTCTTCTAGGTACATTTCCCAATAGGAGGCTGTGTGAAACGGGTCTATAAAAATTTGGGCGTAGGAAGCTAATTAAAAAAAAGATAAAAGAAAGAAAAGGAAATAAAAGTTTTGTTGAATTTTTTATTTTTTATTTATATAAAAAACCTTCAATTACATTTTTAGACGAAAGGACGAATTCTTTTAAGGTTTGGTACAAAAAATTGTGAAAGAATTAGAGTTGTGCATTGATTATGGTTGAAGAAAGAAAGTGAAATTAAATGAAGACATTAATGCTATTACTCATTTGCTAAGGCACAAATTTCTTGATAGGGAGTGGGTGACAATCAAAGTGTTTGACGTATGTAACATTTATTCTTGTGAAAAAGTGAACTACACTTTACACTTTTCTTCTTTTCCTAAAAACCTTCCTTCCATAACTAGCTTAACTTCTAGGGAACACAAAAGCAACCTCTACTCTATCCTATCTTATTTTCACTCTTTTTCTATACCTAAAATCATATCATCTTTTCCTTAATTCTTTTAAATGCAACATTTCTATTTCAACTCAACCTAATCTTTTTATTTTACTTTTCATAAACATGGTTATTTCTTTCACAATAGATATAAATTTTTTATGTTATTTAACATCTTTTGAGAAAAAAAAAATTGCTATATATGTAAGTTTAGTTTGGTTTTATGTGTTTTTCTTTTGTTATTTTCTTAATAATATTTTTATGTGATGATAAATAATTAATTTATTTTGACATATCAATTTAAATGAGATAATATTATAATATATGTGATGACTTTTTAAAAAAATATTATTTATATAAATTTGTGTTGAAGGGATGACTTCAACTTTAATAATTCATGGTTAGTATTTATCCAAGGGTTTGTTTTATTAAAACATAAACACGACTTTTTTAGTGTTTTAGTACTTCAAGCAATGAAGATTGCTCTATACAAAATATATTTTAGTTTGAAAATGAATGGAGAATGAGACCTAGAATGAAGCAATTGAATAAAAAGTTTAGCTACTAATTTTCAAAGATACCAACAATGGGAAGAACTTCCATTTAAACACATTTATTTAACATCATAGTAGAAAGTCACTAATTGGAGGATGATTTCAGATTAGGTATGCTTAAAATTTGTGTAATGTTACTTTTTTTGTTTTGATAATTTGCTTGTCTTGGTAAAATTTGATTTAAACTACTTTAAATAGTAAACAGTCACTTCACACTAGAATCTTAGGGCTTCTTCCAACATACTTTTAATAAGAAGTTTAAATATGGCTTTTATCTTAAACATGAATTTAAATAATAGTAAACCAAAGTCAAAGGCCAAATTAATATATACATACCGCAGTTCAAATAAAGGACAATCAGAAAAGTTCAAATTATGAACTCTTAACATTTGAACCAAAATGTCTAACTGATATCATTTTCAAAGGAAAAATGGGTAATTTTAGCAACTAGTCTACTTAAACGTATCCAATGTGCAAAAACTCAGTTATTTTCTACAGGTGGCAGGATCATATTGGTTAACTATCTAAAATTCTGAACCAAAGATGCAGACAGGAAGATTGTCATCTTTGTTGAATGTTTAAAGTTGTATTCATTATTGCCTCAGTTCTTCCATTTATTTCTTTCAACCAACTTCTATTTATAACAATTCTCAGTTTTCCTATTTATTTCTTAGGAGAAAGTCCTGTCATAAATACAGTTTGATATCTTCCCATATGAAAATACCAACACTTACCTACATTAGTCTACATTTATGCATTCTTTAAGTCTAGAAATTTCAAATATATACAACATTAAACTTATTAAAAGCAAGTTTAGTCATAACATCAAGTGACTACTAGATAGATGAACATAAAAGTTCCAACAAATTGAGTTTTAAAATAAGCAAGTTAATTTTGATTACATCCGAATTAGCCTACTCATAATACTGCACAATGCAGCATCTACCTAATCAGCCGAGGAATCAGATGCTCTGATAGACAAAGAAAATTGTAGAAACCTAGCTGCAACTTACACTGCTAGTCAACTATTTCATCCTATGGTCATAAACAACAGATAATAGGTTTTGAAACAAGTGGAAACTACGCACAGAGAACAACTTTGGAAACATTAAATAAATAGCTCAGTCATGAATGTTGTCAGCAACACAAGAGAATCTGCAACTGCAGGTTGATCATCTACTTAACTATCAGGCAAGGATATGTTGATATCAGTGGCTGACTTCATTGAGTCTGTCATCGAGTGCATGTTAACCCAGTTTTCCCGGCGAAAGGCCGAGGGAGGAGATAGGTTTGTGTTAAGCGTTGCTCCTGAGTTGTGCAGTATGTGTCCACCCATGACAACCTCCTTTTCACCACCATTGGTAGAGGGTGGTGGTCCAGAAGACACTGCAATGGAAGGGGTAACAGTAGCAGGTGCATAATCAGACTTTGGCTTCTTTGGCTTCAGATCTTGCTGGTTGCATGGCAAAAAACTTCCCACCACCACCTGATAACATAAAGGCATCCAAGTGATCCTTCATTTGAGCCTTGAGGAATGAAATGCTATGTCTAACTTCTTGTTGAAGCTTTCGACAACACAGAAAATATGGTATGTTGAAGACTTTTATGAATTCAACATTAGTCCTTAGCACTCAAACCATACACATGATCACATTCATCATTGGGAATAACATTGAGTGAGGAATGTTCACCTGCACAGGACCTGCTGCTACAAGTAGACCAGCCACTCCACCACCTACAACACGACCATCTGGACTTGACAATGAAACACTCATTCCTCCAGACCTGCTTCTTGTTCCTTGGTTTTCAGTAGGCATGAATGATCCAGACAAGGAAAGTATCTCAAAACGGCCCTACAGAAAAGGAAAAAGAAAAGTAAACATACGATTAACAGCACCCTTCATCTTCATGATGAACCTAGTATCAGAAATCAAATGGCTAAGTACAATTTCTAAGTGAATGATGATCATATACAATATTGCAATTTGCAAATTGCCAACAAGACATAATTATACACCAAAGGTTTTGCTTCTCCTATTTCAAAAGTCCTTACCAGAGCAGCTATTTTAATTCTAGTATTACAAAAGGGTATGCCTACTTCATTCCTAATTTCCAAAAGCATGATATGTGAGACAGAAACAAATTCAGAACTGAGTTACAGAAAGGAAAGTTTAAACTCAAATAAAATACAAAACATGTACTAATTAGACGATTAACAGCAGCACCTCATAGGTCAAAGTTCCCCCAGAAGAATCAGGCTGACGAAGTGTAACATTTGAAATTACACCACTAGCAGATAAGATGCATATAGCACGCGGTCCTTGTTGAGAAAAAGATATGACCTTCATTGCTATGTCCTGAAACAACAATAGTGCAAAACAAATAACAGTATTCAATTGTCTATTCTGCAGGAAACATTACAGTATACAATGCACGTTAAGGGAATATCAAAATACAGGGTTTTCCCTGTTGAATAGAGATAGGAATGCAAAAACACTTGAAACTTATCTCTTTTAATCAGTTTTTGTTTTGAAATTTAATAAATACAGCTAAATTTGTATTGACTTCACATGATGAAATAGAACCACATTCAACTATTGTTTGTTCATCGTGCCATACTGCAGATCTAGAACCGAAGTGTAGCAACAAATACATTACACTTGAGCTAAAATCCTTGACAAAAGAAAATGGGTTGAAAACAAACCACACTGCATGTTTTGCACTTCCGAAAAATGTTTTAAGGCCCCAATATAGATCTTTTACTTCGTCCTTGTTCAATATTATACACCTAATTTAACTAATGAACAAAATAATATAATCCTTTTGAGAAGAAAACGCACTTCATAACAAAGTAATATAAGCGTGCAACATCCCAAACACAAATATACTATGCAACAACAATTATCAGCATAAGCACAAAAAACTTGTATATAACTATTGGAGTATAGTTTTCTCATTTTATTTTACCTTGTATAGCAGTAGATTAGTCTGTTCAAATATATAACATTGTTAGTTACTACGAGAGTTAGTCAGTTTTGTAAGTTACTCACAGTTTATCAGTTACTTAGATCTTGGTAAGCACATGATTGAATTCTGTTAAAGTTGGGGTGAATTCATTTTACACTATTAACGGAATTTATTTTCTCCCAATCACTTTCTATAGCAAACATAAATATGGTATCAGAGAAAAACAAAAATTCAAACCACGTCATCCTTGCATTCCATATAAACAAATAATCAAGGAAACAAAACATGATTCCTCGAGCCACAATATCCTTATATGCAGGGTGAGTTAATGACAGAAATCTAAAACGTATATATTTCAATTCAGACACTCAAAGTTATGAAATATATGGTAGTTTAAGAGAGAAATTTAAACAAACTCATGTTTCAAATGAAGATAAAATAATTTTTTTTCCCTTCCCTCAAAGCATACCTCGCCACTATTGACAGTAATGATATGGGGCATAAAGCTTGTACCATCAGAGCCACCTACAGAAGTAGCAGCAATAGATGTTAGTCGAAATTAGTTGAAACTTTAAGTAATTAATTAGTTATAAATTTCAAAAATAGCATTCAAATAATATAGTATGTAAGAACAATACATATTTGTTCCAGGATACATACATTATGAACTATGAGGAGACTTCTAAAACCTTAAGAATAGAGGCAAATGCAGCTCATGTAGTTATAGCAACCAACAAAACCTTAATACTGTGGTCAGACAGCAATTCAACACTCCCTTACTAACGTAGAAAACACCTTTCTATTCATGGAAACAAATTATTTCACCTCTTTCAAAAAAAGTCCACAGAACGAAAAGGATGAGTTCTTTCAAGTATTTGCAAATAAAAAAAAGACAGACATTTTCCATGTATTCAAGCATGGTGGCTAATGTGTTGCAGACAGCAGAATATTAAGGTTTTGTCTAAGTTTTATTAGAATCAAACTTGAAGAAGCAAGAAAAGCAATTTCCCTGTCAAACAAAGAAAGAAACTACCAAATGTTAAGGCTAAGAACAAGTATCAAATCTCATTACCAAGATAATGCACTCCAACTTTCTTTGGCAGCTTGTAATCCATCCCCTTTGGTCTCCCCCGCTTCCCAGATGAAAAGTTATTAGAAAATGGTGCTGAAGATGAGATTGGCATTGGTGACAATTCCATATTCACCAACCCATCTGGTCCATATTTTCTTGGTCTGCCCCTTTTCTTCTTAACTGATGTCCCATCAAATGCCACACTCACTGGTGACACACCAATAGCTGCAGCTGGTGCTTCAGGCACCGGAGGACCACCCTGACTTGGAGCTTCACTCCTTGGTGCCATGTGATAGGCTGATGGAGCTTCTGCTCCTATCACTGTAACCCCAGAACTCATCCCTTCTCTTCCTTCCATGCATATATCAAACACTTCCCTTTCCTTAGTCCCTTCAATCAAACCAGCATCTGCATGTCAGAAATCAAAATGGCCCATTAGAGAGAACATGCAATTGCAAATGTTGGAGTCTTTAGCAAAACCAAAAATTTGAACCTTCTTGAACATGCTAGGAACCCAAAGTGAAAACCCATCAAAGGATTCCAACAAACTAGGGAAAAGAAAAACAAAAGACAAGACTTTGGTTTCTTTAGAAGTTGTTCAGATGAATTAGCAGATCCATTCAGAACTTTAGCCATGAATTCACAGTACGCTTGGTTTGAGTAGAAGAACATCATATGAAAAAATATGCAGTTATTTCCTTACAAGGTTTTTTTTTCCTTTTCTGTTTCCATGCAGGAAAAATGGGTACTTGCTCAGTTATCAATTATTCAACTTTCAAGTACTGAAACCAGAAATTCGATTTGTAACATAAAGGACGATGAAATAGCCATTAAAAGAAATGGAAAAGAAAAAACAGTGACTATTTGGCTATGTTAATACAATTTTGAAACAAATACAGGTAAGATAACTATGAAAACATGCTTGAAAATAACAAACTCAAACTAAAACATCATGCAAATTTTGGTTAAAAAATCAATCATTTACTTCTAATATTTGTTAGCTCCGAACTCAAAACAAAACAAAACCGACCAAATATACTAAAAGACTTTATAAAACATATGAAAAGCACCCTTTTGCATAAACCTGCTTCGTACCAAGCATTTACCTAAACTTTTAAAAGACAGAAAGCTGAAACTGAAGAAAAAATTCAGATCACAAAAAATTTAAAATAATAAAAAAATATGGTTTTTTTTTACATACCAACATAAAACTGAATACTGTTCAGAATGCAAAGATCATGCCCAGTCACAAAGATTCCACACACTTCAGCAAGACTCTTCTGAAGCTGCAATATTGTATTAAATTTTTTTTCAGCTCTTTCCAGAACTTAACTTGCTCACTCAACCCAGAAAGTGAAAATTAAAAGGAAAATGAAAAATGAAACACGGAAAAAGAAAAAAGAGCAGAGAAAAAGTGAAAAACCGTTTGCTCCGAAAATTTAAAACAACTTGAAAATTTCAAGAGTTGGAAAAAACCTGTTGGCTGGATGGGTTTTCCAAAGCTGCTTCAATGAAAGTTGAAAATTTTTTAATGGGAAAATATAGTAAAGCTCCAAATAAATGCTGCAATTAAAATAATAATAATTATAATAATAATAACAACAACGATTATTATATTTTTAAGATAATAAAGTTTAAAACATATAATATTTAATGATTTTAGTATATTTCTATCGTAGATTTTCAATAATATGCATATTTATTAATTTTACACGAAAATTTTGAAAAATTAAAAGACCGTATTTAAGTCTCCTTAAAACCGTAGTTATCACAAATTATACTAATAATAATAATAATAATAGAGAAAAAATAAATCAATGGCAATAAAGTAGGTAAACATGTAAAACCTTACTTTGAAAGAATTGCCATACCCCCGTGAAAGCATGTGAATCTAATTATTTAACTAGAAAGTATCTATATTTAAAATAACTGTTCTATTTTTTATTTTAATAAACTAAAATTATTTTCTAAATCAGGTTACCGGCCACAGCAAGGTTGGCCATCCAACACTGACTTGCAGCCTTGTTTTTTTATTAAAATATAATTCAAAATTTAAAGAATCATAATTTTACTCTAATCTCTAATATTTAATATTTTTATTTTTATTTTAACTGTTAAATTATCTTTTATCTAATCTTAATAGTGTATATTAGGTTTATATTTTAACTATAATAAAATATAATGTATATAAAATTAAATATTTTCAAAATATATAGATCAAAATTAAAAAAATAAAAAATTGAGGAAAATTTTAAAAGGATAAAATTTGTAATTTTATATTTTTTGAACATAAGTATTAAATTATGTTGCGTGTTTGATGGGGCATGGGTATTGAATTTACAGCACTAATAAAATTATTATTGTTTTAGTTTTGAAACGTATGTTGTAAGTTTTCTTTAATTAATTGATATATTTTGCAGCTATTTTTCTTTTAAGTATTAGAAACTGAAACAAGTCATTTTAAGCATTAGAGATGAAGCGTGTCTAATTTAAATTTTAAGCAATAATTTTGTGTATTTGTTATATTTATTCTAATACAACAGAGATCACCTTCATAACTATTCTTAATTTTTTTTATTTAATTTGAACTTTAACTTATTATCATTAGTATTTAATTAATAATAATTTGAAATCATGATAAAAAATTAAAAATGTATATCACAGATATACACTCCAATTTTTATAGAGTATGACATTCTAACATGTATAGTTTATAGGTTATCACAATCATGTAATATAACCGTCATAAATTTATGAATTATATTATAATAATAATTATTATTATGTATTGTGATTTCATAAATAATAAATATAAATACTATATCTTTCACCTTCTTAGAAATTCAAATATTATAAATCCAAGTCACTCGTGATAAACTTTTTCATAATATCGATTTATATAAAAATGTATATTGGTTTTTTACTGTGAAAATGAAAAAAAAAATTATAAATTTCAGCACGAATAAAAAATGAATTTGATCCACTAAAAGTTGGATTCATTTAAATTAATTATATGATGAATTGGATTGTTCATCAATATGCTCATAATTGTAAATATCATATTATATTAAAATAGAAAACACAAATGGATTGTTATTTCTAAAAATGTATTGTATTTTTATAATTTTGACTGTATATAGAGTTTAAGATCATTTTGTATTATATTTGGATAAAAATTTATTTAGATTTTAATAAGAAAAAAATTGTAATTTTTTTTAGATTGAAAAAAAGTGTTAACTAACTGAACAAATCTGTTTAACTTATAAATATGTGGTAAGTTCGAATTTGAATTTTTAAACTTATTAATAAGTGAGTGAGTTTTTGACTCATTAATTTGTGGTAAATTCAGACTGAACAATTCATTTGGAGAACTTTAATTTCTTTCATACACCACCACTTATGAATATATTTATTCTCATGTATAAAAAATAATCATAGCTTATAAATATAATAGTAACATAAAAGAAAATTGTGTTAATAATTTATTAGAGATATATTGTAGTTAATATGTGACTAACCATAACAAATAATAATATTAAAAATAATCTTAATTCATAATGTTCTTAACATTTTTATATAAGTATTTATGATTTTTAACTAAATTTTTGCGTATAAAGCATTAGTCTACTTTTCACTGTGTTATTTATTTATCTATTTGACTTAATATATTATTAAAATCTTTATATTTTGGTCAAACATCTAAGTTAATATTTATAACACATTTTAATAGTATTCTTTTTTCTTAACTATTAAATATGCAAAAAAAAAAAATGACATTGATACCACTTATATATTCACATGTACAGCATATTATCAATCACATTTACTGATTCACAACTTATCAATAATAATACTCCATTATACATGTATTGTCACCATTAACACTTTATATCTCACTTCAGTAATCCAATAACACTTTATAATTTGTTTATATATTATATTCATATACATAGCATTTATTTAATTTCACCATATAAAAAAATCTCATTTGAACAAAATTCAACACCAAGAAAATTGTTCTTTTGGAAAATTTTAGTTTGAGTGAGGTTTTTAGCTCAAATTAAAAATGTTTCATTTGAGAGAGAACAGGTGAGAGAAGAAATATTTATCTCACACTTATTATTTGAATAAGAAGTATTTTACTTTAAAATGTTTTCTTTTAAGTTAAGATCTAAGAGTCTAAAAAAAAGTAGTGTTTTACAATTGAGTTTAAAATGGAAAAAAGTTAATTATTTTAATGTTAAAAAGTATAAAGAATAAATAAAATTTCTATAAATAAGTATTATTATTTTAAAATACGTTTTTTTTCTATAAAATCTTTTATGGAACTCCTTCTCTTCTATATGAGATATCTCATAAATTGATTATTCTTTTGAAGATTAGATATTGTAGCATGAAATGAACTCATCAAGATTTCTTGATCAATTTCTTCAACATAGTAAGTGGATTTTGTGTCCTCTTTTTGGTCCATTGGTCTTTCTTCTGCATGTAGCTTTTGTTCAGTATGTATGTAACATTTGTGTTCATTTTGTGAGTCAATGTTGATTAGTGGTTGTATTGATGTGTCTTTATCGTGTTTGCGTTGTTCACAGAGGCAGTTTGAGATATATGTGTGTTTAAGGGTGTTTTAAAGGTCTTTGAGTTATTCTAGTCGTCTTTCAGGTAAGGGAAACTAGATGTTTTAGTATGCTTGAGTTAGATATTTTTTTCTAATTGAAATTGGTATGTTGTCAATTTGATTTTTATTTGTGTTGAATTGAATGATATGGTTTGTTGATTGAATTGAGTTTGATTTGTGTTTGGATGGTTGAAATTGTCTAACTTAGTGTTGAATTAAGGAACCGAAGATCTGAACGTTTAAGTCAATTGGTATGCACTCAAACATTGAAACTTTTTTTAAACCAAGCACTGAATCAAAAATACTAATTTGATAATCTAAAGAAGTCTTTAGTTTCCCAAATCACATAATTGAGTGTATTGTTTTCTGATATGATGATGAGCGGTACTTATGTGGCATTGAGCGCAAGCTTGGTTGTGCAAGTCTGGAAGCATTTTTGTTCCAGATTGCTTAGTGCCCATTTTCACCGCTAAGCAACAATTTTTGCGAATGCTCTACTATTGAGCGGTGGCAAGTTGAGGTTGAGTGGAAATCTCTTGTGCAAGTCTAAAAGTATTTTAGCTACAAACCGTTGAGTCTCATACTTGTACTGTTGAACGTGAAAAAATACAAATGCTTTGGCACTAGGTGGTGGCAAGGTACCGTTGAGCACAAATTTTCTCTGTAAGTCTGAAACAATTTAATTTATTTTCGTTGAGGGCCACCTTTTGCAAAAAGTTTAGCGTTGAGCACCACCTCTAAGCATCATTACGTATACTAGTTTTGTTTCTTCTTTTTTATTGTTTGATATTGACTTATATAATCATTGATTATGTTTGTGAGTATGATGACTATATATATGGAAATGAGAATATTTGTTATGATTATATGTGGTAATGTTGTTGAGAGAATTTCAAGAAAAAAATTTGTGTGTGGTGAAGTTTAGTGTGCACTTTAACATATGTGAGTTTAAAAGTAAGTATCCTAATATACTACGAGCCATTTAACTCATGTAGAGATAAATGAGATGCTCGAGAGAATGGTAGGAGGTCTTAGCCTTTGACTTTTGATCTTAGGCATGAAAATATTAATCTCTTGAGTTATAGGGTGATAATCCTTGTGTTTATGTCTTTGTAGAGCATAAATACTACTACGAGTGCACACTTAGTGACGCCCTATGTCAAAGCATGTATTAGGATAATTAAATCTAGAGTCAATTATATCTATGTTTTTATGAGTTCTTGTACTTTATAAATGTTAAAATTGTATTTGATATGATTTAATTGTCTTATGAAGTTTTCTTTTAAACACTAACTTATCCTACTTTTTTTGTGTATTGTTTTTCTTTTACAATGATCATCTCTCAAAGTGAATAGATGATAAGTTAGTTGTTGACATGTTGATGAAAGGTGATGACTTGAATACTTAATTGTTCTTTTTATATATTTTATACATAAGGGTCTTTCTTTTAAACAACTTTGATATTTTTAGTTGTTATATATATTATATTAGTATTGTTCTTATATGGATAATTATATTAATGTTTATGTATTTTTCTTTATTTATGTTGTTTTCATTTCATTTAAATAAAAATTGTCTCTTTTATAAAAAAATACCAAAATAAAGAAATTATGAATTTTCTTAATATAAATTTTAACATAAAAAAATCAAGATCAAAGCATCTCAATCCATCTATTTCCAATATATATAAGTTAAAACATTAATTTTTCAAGTTTCACATAAGACAACAAAATACAACCAATCTCAATGTGCAATTGTTAAATATTAATTCTACACCTATTTATCCGAAACATGTACATCAAATTAATCATAATTTATCCAATTTCAAATCAGGATCAGCTCTAGATACAAAATCAATTAAAAATGAAATGAAAATATTAATTCTCCTAAGAAGTTTATATTTGATGAGGAAGAAAATCGGAAAGAAGTGGTTGTAACAGGTGTAACTGATATTTAATTTATTTAAAAAGAAAATGTTTGAGACGTAAGATAAAAATGTTAGGTAAAATGAATATTTATGATGTAAAGAAAAGATGCATGATGAATAAAGAAAGGAAATAAAAAAGAAGACTTTATATTAGTTTTGAAATCTGAAAGGATAGAGTGGCACGTGAGAGTGTGCATTTGTGATTGTAGCAGGTGGCTCCCTCCTTCCCTTCGGAAACACCCGTGAAACTTTCTCAAAAATCACCTTTTTTTTTTCTTTAGGGAAACACATCTTACTAACAAAATTAATATGCTATTTATTTCATATTGCTAATATTATTAAATTTTCGAATCAATTTTTAATTTGATATATAACTATCCCTTTTAAGTTTTTTCTTTTTTAAATCCAATTTTGAGTATAATAAAGAGAGAAGCTGAAGATGAAAAAAATAACCTAATAAGTAAATTTTGAAGTTTAATTTAATTTTCTAAACTGATTTGTAGGAGGATAATTTTATTAATTATAAATTTGGTTTAACTTTAGTCGTTATACATCCTCAACACGAGTCACTTATGTCAAAACATTTATAACTTATATATGAAACTATATAGTTAACATGTGATCTTCAATAATATTTTAAAATTGATTTTTCACTAATTTGTTTGAAATTTTTATCTTTTTTTTATATATATAGAAAAGTAAATTACTTTAAGTTTGTAAAACAAATATATATATATATATATATATATATATATATATATATATATATATATATATATATATATATATATATATATATATTTCAACTTTTCTCAATCAAACATAGGTCAAATAATTACATATAATTGATATCCAATCTAGATAATGTACTTCAAAACATAAGGTTCCAAGTATTATATTTGGTTTCAATATTTGTTATTCAATATTTATATTTGGTTCAATCAAATTTATTTTTTTGTTAAATTGATTTAAATTACTTTTGTTTTCTAGATTTGTATAAGTTGCATTGATGTTTATATTATATTTGTAAATATCACATGTCTATTTTTTGTTTTATTTTTTATTTATTTAAATTTTAAAAAATTATATATTAATGTTAGTGTAACATCTCATAATCTCACACTTGATAATATAATTTATATAGTGTAGCATTTCATTTAAGGTAACATCTCATAATCTGACACTTAATAATTCATAGTTGATATATATATATATATATATATATATATATATATATATATATATATATATATATATATATATATATGGGGTTTGCTAACGCGCGTACGCCTGTTTTTCAGTTGGTACATTTTAGCAATGTGTACCAGATTTTAGTAGACAAAAATACCCTTATATATATGGATTCTAAGTTTTAAGGTTAAGGGTATTTTAATAATTTTCATTCTCTAAACTAAAAAAAAAAAAAACTCCCCAAACCCATACTTACCTCTCTCATTCCTCTGAACCCTTTCTCTTTCATCTTTCTCACTCCAATCTTTTCTCTGTCATCCTTACTGTAACCCCAATTGAAAAATTCTCTAACACTTGTCGTTAAACAATGTTACAAAAAAATGATTTTATAATGAGTTTTCATCTTATAATTTTTGTCTTATCTAATTTTATCCAATTTTCACAAGCATAAAGGAATTGGTAATTGACCTAGAAAAAAATCAGAAATACTCGCTGTTAACCAATTTCTTACAAAAAAGTGATTTTATAATGAATTTTTATTTTATAATTTTTGTCTTATCTAATTTAATCTAATTTTTACAAGTATAATGACATCAAAGGAATTGGTAATTGGCCTGGAAAAAATCAGAAACACTCGTTGTTAAACAATTTCTTACAAAAAAATGACTTTATAATGAGTTTTCATTTTATAATTTTTGTTGTATATAATTTTATCTAATTTTTACAAGCATAATGACATCGGAAAGAATTGGTAATTGGCCTGGAAGGTTTTTTTAGAGATGATGATTTAACATATGCAGATGATGAAAATAGAGAGGTTAGTGAAGATGGTGAAATTGAAGAGATCTTGAATGAACCTTTGCTTGAAGGTGAATATGTCAATGACTCAACTCTTTACAAAGGCAAATTGTTTAAAGGCAAGTGTTTTTTATTTTTTCAATTGGGACTACATTAGGAATGACAGAGAAAAAGTTGGAGTGAGAGAGATGAAAGAGAAAGGATTGAGAGGAATGAGAGAGGTGAGTAAGGGTTTGGGGGTTTCTTTTTTTTTTTAACTTTTGAGAATGAAAATTATTAAAATACCCTTAACCTTAAAACTTATAATCCATATATATAAGGGTATTTTTGTCTACTAAAATCCGGTACACATTGCTAAAATGTACCAACTGAAAAACAGGCGTACGCGCATTAGCAAACCCATATATATATATATATATATATATATATATATATATATATATATATATATATATATATATATATATATATATATATATATATATATATATATATATATATATATATATTTTTTAAACTCAGATTTCAACTACAAACTCATAAATATAACTTGAATTCTTCTAATTTATTCTTCTATCTATTTTTTCATTGGTACTGAATCAGACGACATTCCTTCATCTGTTCCCGTATAACGAATTATATGATCTTCGCACATACACAAACATAAACAAGTAGGTGAGCTATAACATGCAATAAATCATTTATAAAACATGCATAATTACTTTGACACACTCAACAGACATCATATAATAATTATGTCAGACATCCTCATATCATCATACAACAATTGAACTATAGATACGCATCCCATCATACCACAATTCCTAATAGACATTCATACCACAATATCCCATAAACACTCATCGCACAATACTCAATAGACACTCATTCTACAATACCCAATAGACACTCATCCCACAATACCCAATAGACACTCATTCGGATGATACATTGATGAGCGGTCACGGGAGGTTATGCACTTGTGATGACTTCTACTTCTTCTTACAAATACACTTCCAAAATACTCCCTACCATCCACAAGGTTAGTCCTCAACACTATGTCCAAAACTGGAACATAGACCAGGACCTCCTTCCCCTCTCACCACACAATTCATCATTCTCTACTTGAGACTAAATGATTATTAGAGTATCAGGATAACCTCCAACAACAGGACCCTCAACATCAAGATATACACAAATACCATATCATTACAGAATCTCTCCACAAGACTCATACCATGCTCATATTCCTCAACTCATATTATACCATTACAAAATCTCCCCATAATACTCATATCATGTTCAGATGCATAAATTCAAATCTAATATAATAAAATACAATAATCACGGAAGTCATACAAAATGAATATATCATAAAATAAATTAACAATACTAAAATATCACCATAAATGGTCACCGGAGAAGAATCAAATGTTTGACGAATCAAACTCACCATAAACGCTAGTACATATGACTAGTCAAACTTACTGGATTTGACCAGGGCTACTCTATGATCAAGGATGTACCAACTCTGATTTTTAAGATTCCTCTATCCTACCATCACAACTATAATATTAATATAAACGTTCTAGGGAACTAAGAAGTTGAATCTGGCATAGCCGGTTAGACATCTTCTTATCCTTCCAGAAAAATGAATCCATCACATATTTTATATCAATTGAGTATATTGCATAATAGTTTAACAATACTTAATCTGTTCAATATGATTTAAGTTAAAAACCTATCGAGTAGACTTCCAAGAAAGAGAGGTGTATCACAATGGATAACTTAAGTACTAAGTCTTTCCTTAGCCAAAATGTTCCTCAACTAGTTTTTAACAAATTTCTTATTTACAGATTCAAAACAACAACATATAATATTAACACAGAAATTCAATACAACAAACACCTATGTTTTAACACATTTCTTATTTACAGATTCAAAATAACAACATATAATATTAACATAGAAATTCAATATAACAAACACCTATGTTTTTCATTAACAATATTCACACACAATTTCAAGACATGAATAGTAATAAAACAATACTAAATCATAATATAAAAGCTTAGAAAGGTTAGCTCCCCTATCTCTATTCCAGACTTAATCTCTTGCTCGGAATTTGTTTCCCCGAAAGCCCTTCAAAACCTCTACTTTTCTTGCAACTAAAAATTTTTTCCTAACTATTTCTTCTCTATTTCTCACTTGATTTTTCCTCTCTCCCCTCTCATGGCTATTTATAGTCCAAAAATTTTACGTGCAGTGGTTATCCACTATCACTATTTTAAATTTTTTTTTTATTTTTTTTAAACAAAAAGGTAGAAAAGAGTTTGAACCCATGTTCTTGAAATCACCAAAATTTTCTACCATTTAAACTACCAGAATATCTTATTTAACTTTCCATATTTTATTTTTACATAAACTTATTAATTATATTTTCCATTTACCAAGAAATTTATTACTACTAGTAATTAAGGTAAATATTTTTCATCTATTAAGATAAATATTGTTCATGGATCTTACAGTTAGTATGATATTACATAACAAAATACTTTTCTATATATCACATATATCATAATCAGTCTTAGAGTCTTACGTGACAATGTTAACGTGACATATTAATGGTATTTTTGTTAAGAATTTTTTGTTTATCGATGATTTTGTTCTATCAATGAATTTTGTATATTTGTAATTTGTTTTAGTTTTTGAATCATTATATCTCTCATTCATTTCTTCCTATTACTGTACTTATTATATTAATTTATTTTTCATTTTTTCATTATTAAGTAAAGATGAGTTTGGACTTCTAAGTATTTCACTAAATCTATAACTTTACCATGGAAATTTGAGATAGTTTGATTTGTGTTCTTTTTTTTACTTTTTGTTTAATCCGGAATTTAAATGAATTTTATCTCAACATTCGATGAATCACACAAAAATTTAACAATGTAATGTTAAAATATAATAATAAATAAACTTAACTAAAAGTATTTTATATATATATATATATATATATATATATATATATATATATGAAGTTTAATTTTTTTAATGATTCAAATCGTTGAAACGTGATATATTTTTTATTTAGTATAAAATTATATATTAAGTAAACATGATATGCATTTTTACTGCTAAAAGTTACAAATTATAGTTGACAAAAAGAAATTTATTTGAAAATTGATCATAATTAGATTTTTAAAATTGGTGAAATCTTACTTTTGTAAATTCATAGCTTTAATTATTTATTTTCTTTTTTTTTTCTGGTAAGTGGACTAACCCATTAAACTCGTGAATTATGAAAAAGAAGAGCAAACTTTCTGAAATTTTTATTTAAAATGTGTTAAGTGTGTAATTTTCCTAGGACTTGAAATTATCTATAAGCACGTCCAAGACTCTATAATAACGACAAATTCATCAAAAAACATGTAATAAAGAATTACAATGCAACGCAATGGCAATGCACGAATGATTTAACATTTAAAGAAACTCTAATATAAGAATATGGAAAAAGAGTATCAAACTATAAAAGATCAGAACTGTATCCACGAAATTGAACAAATTCGAAAAAAAATAATTGTTATAATTTACAATCATCTTAATAAAAGGCAATAGTGAAGAAGAGTTAAGAAGTTACAATATTATTGATCATAGATGATGATGATAGATAGTTAGGTACAAGTATCTTTAACTTCTAAATTAATTAAAGTTAGTTAATAACACTTAATTACTTTAATTTAGAAAATGCTTGAAATAACTTAAACACATACATAGTCTTACATTTCTAACAAACAATAAAAATCGGTGATAACTATTTGGAAAACGATACTTAGACAACAAATTTTGACAACATTTCGACACAGCACACGTGTCAGCGTTTGAGAGGGCCACGTTTTGAGGGAAAAAAGCTACTGCGTTCTGAGCATATCTGATCAAGCCTGCTTCAAATTTGACGTGGCGAGGACGGGCACGGGCAGGCTTGCGTTTGTGCGTTTCAAATTTCAAATGGTTTTTTATCACTTCGTAGAGAGAGAAGCGGCGCGAACAACCAAAACCCACTTGTGTGACCTAGACGAGAGAGTTCGAGAAAGGGTTCACGAGCGACAGAGAGAGAGACCGAGTCCTTGCCGGAGTTTTGTCGTTGACTGTTGAAGGCCGTGTCGGAGAGATCGAACGCCCTCCAGCTCGTTCCTGTGTGAGGGGCGCTCGTCGACCGCTCGAAGCGAACACGGCATCGTGTTCCGTCCCTTCCGGCCCAGCGACCTACGGAGGCGTTGAAGGTGTCGCTTCGTCCCAGGTGGTGCCGTCCCTGTCGCGGAGTGCCGCCGGAGGTTCGCCGGAGTCTCGCCGGAGTGTGGGCTGTGAGGCGGACCAAAAAGTGGGGTTTTCCGCACTGTGAGTTCCAACCGCCACACGTCGTCTTCACCCAAGGTTGGTTTGTTTTTGAATTTTTCAGTGGAATGAACGTTGAATACATGGATGATGTTGTTTTTGGATTGGATTTGGTTTTGTATGAAACGTCTCCCAAGTGGATGTTGTTCTGTTTCTAATTTTTATACCAGTTCTCTGCTTAATCTCACATTGTTGCTGTAATTGTGTTCGATTGGTAGTCATGGACCTAGTTGGCCTTGCTGTCAAAAAACTTCAACCCAATCACCCACTTCATTCGGGTTTCGTAGCAGTAATGTTGGTTTAGGGTTTAGAAGTATGTCAAACGAGGGGAAACAAACAAGCAACCCCAAAATCAGAGTGATGGACGTAGTTGGCCTTGGTGTGCAAAAACTGGAACCCAGGTACCCAGTTATTATGCCTAAGGTACCAGTCCTGTTCCTGTAGCATGATTGTTTGAAAATGTTGTCTTGTGTGGCACGAATTACATGAAATAATGTTAACATGAGTGTTCCCAGATTACTCAGAAGTAGATAAAACGAGGGAAAACAAACAAGCAACCCCAAAATAACAGTGATGGACGTAGTTGGCCTTGGTGTGCAAAAACTGGAACCCAGGTACCCAGTTATTATGCCTAAGGTACCAGTCCTGTTCCTGTAGCATGATTGTTTGAAAATGTTGTCTTGTGTGGCACGAATTACATGAAATAATGTTAACATGAGTGTTCCCAGATTACTGAGAAGTAGTTAAAATGAGGGAAAACAAACAAGCCACCCCAAAATAACAGTGATGGACGTAGTTGGCCTTGGTGTGCAAAAACTGGAACCCAGGTCCCCAGTTATTATGCCTAAGGTACCAGTCCTGTTCCTGTAGCATGATTGTTTGAAAATGTTGTCTTGTGTGGCACGAATTACATGAATTCATAAATGACAATTATATTTTTCTTGTCTATTTTGTTGTGTTTTAAGAAACGGTGACAATGTTTGTTATGATTTCCAATTTGTTGTTTTAGTTAAATGTGTTGGTGTAATGTAATTTTAGTTTTTGTGTTGTTGTAGTGTGATGGAGGAAGAACTTGGTGAACAAAGTGACAAAGGAAGTGATAGAAGGAAGAAGGTACGTAGGATTGTATTTCATTTCGATCCATTTGTTGTTTGACTGTATTTAATTAGTAAGCATGACTTCGTATGCAGTTAGTGTTCAGACATTACTGCAGAACCAAGATGATAGATGTTTTGAACGAACGGTTGACTATTGAGCAGAAGGGTTACATTGCGAAGACTGTTTTTGGTTGGTTGTTATACTTGCCAAGTTGTATTAAGATAGGTCGGAATTTGTTATCTAAGTTATGTGGTCAATGGGTAGATAACATGAGTGGGTTTTATTTTGGGGGCAAAGTTATTAAGTTTACTGAACTTGATGTGTGTCTGTCGTTAGGGTTGCCTATTGTTGGTGAAGTGATAGATTTAAATAAAGTTGGGCATCGTAGTGTTTGTAGGGAGTACTTCCCTGAGGGGAAAGTGGATGTCAGCATGGTATATGACTTTTTGTTAGAGGAACATGAAAATTTTCCAATAGAACATTTTTGCAGCTTGTATGTATTGGTAGGGATATCAGAGTTCTTGCTTCCGAATCGAAGTGGAGTAGTATTTCCAATAATTTTTGACCTTGTTTGGGAGTTGGGGTGTCTGGCTAACTACAATTGGGGCAGTTTAGTTTTTCAGTACTTTGTTGAAAGTGTGTGTAGTGCTTCAACAACAATGAAGAATGAAACAACCAAAAGCCATATTCATGTTCAAGGATGTGCTTACCTGTTGCAGGTAGGTGTTTGTTATGTAATTGTTAGTGAAAGACAATGATTCTTTATTCTTTGAATTATTTTGATTGTGTTAGTTGATGGATTAAACATCTGCAGGTATGGTTTTGTCACCATTTTGTGACATCGAAGTCCATTTACAGTACACGTGTAACAAAATTCCCAAGGTTGTTGAACTGGATTGATATGAATATTGGGGATAAGTTTATGAAAACTGCTTTGGCAAAGGGATCGGTGAGTAGTTGTTGATTACAGGAAGGTGCAAAGTTATTTATGATTTGTGTTATTATGAAACAAAAATTGTTAATCAAATTGCAGGTTGTTATTGATGTTGGTGTGTCCAAAGACGAGCTTTGTTATGGTATGGTGAAAGACGCTTGTGAGAAATTTGGTATTCCATTTAAGAAGCAAAATACAGGAGATAAGGAAAAATTACTTTTTGTTGTACAAGAACAAACACGGGTAATCGCGGACATGCAAAGCAGTATTAAGGATTTAAGAAAGTTGGTTGAAGCAAAAAATGAAGATAAGAATGAAGATAAGAATGAAGAATTTGTGGAAGAACCGTGTTGGGGAAGTGAAGATGGTTGTCAAAGTACACCGGTTCAGCATGAGCAGCAAACCGCTGTGGTTGAAGGTGGATTTCAAATGCAACAAAGCACAATGTATGATCGTATGAAAGCGCAACCCCGAATACGGGTTAAGAGTGTCGTAAAAAGAAGTCCTTATACTACAGGTGTTAGAAGAAACAAATTAGTACCTCAGTAATTTGTATTACATTACGAATATCACTTTTAGATAATGTTATCATGTTTGGAATCATGTTCAAATAGTTGTTTTAATTTTGAAAACATTGGAATCCTTTTTTCAATTGTCATGATTTCATTGTTGTTGTATGTAAAAGTTTATGACAGAAGCAGGGAGTTCAATTGAAGTGGGATGAACATGAAAAGAAGTTGTTTGAAATAAACTGTATGATATTGATGGGGAATTTGAGGCATGACAGTGGAGTTTTTGTCATGGTTGTGGATGGAAATATGGTTTTGAAATTGATTATTATTTTTGTTACACCGGAAATCATGAAAAACAAAATAAATCGAAATATATTGTTGGTCATACAGCATCATTGTGCAAACTGAGGATTCAAATTGTTAGGGCCTGGCGAGTTTACGAGACAAGAAGATTTAGGAGGGATGGGAAGGGAACCGTACGGTAGAGGACGAGCGTCCTGAGCGAGTGGGAGGGGGAGTGGGAGCAAGAGGGCTGGACGAGCGTCCTGAGCGAGTGGGAGAGGGAGTGGGAGCAAGAGGGCTGAACGAGCGGAGGGAGGACGAGCGTCCTGAGGCAGTGGGAGAGCGAGTGGGAGAAAGAGGGGTGAACGAGCGGAGGGAGGACGAGCGTCCTCAGCAAGTGGAGATAACGAGCGGCGAGGACGAGCGTTCTGAAACATTAGTCACCACTTAATTCAACGGTGATCCCATTTGTGTTTTGTTAGGTCCAGTTGTTGTTTTGTAACATAATTTTGGGACTTAGGTTGTCTTATATATTGATAATTTACCACGCTTATTATATTAAAATATAATCATTTTTAAGATGATGGTGAATATTAGAAGTTCAAACCGTTTATGAAAGAGCCAGTGCACCGTAGTGTGCATAACTTATAAAGTAAGTACCCAATCATATTAACTACCATCCCACACGTTAATTTTTGATTATGTATTATCATGATTTTATTTTTTAAATTTTCAAGAGTAGATGAAAACCTTGATGTCCAACTAAGTCTACCTTATTGGGCATTTTTGTCAGGTAGAAAGATGATTTCCAAGTTCACAAACCCCTGTGGGCAAAACTGATAACGTAAGTACCCAAATATTTTAACTAAAGTCCTACTTATGTAGAATATTTTCCAAAAGATTATTTACTTGATTATGTTAGTGATCATTTTGACAACAAATGTTTTATTGCATTGGTTTTAATGAATTAATTTAATTTTTTTTTACCATAACAAATGAAGTTAAGTCAAAATTATTCAAGTTCAACTACAACAATTGAATGAAGACCAACGTGGTTGACAGAAAAAAGTAATAATTGCATTTTCATTAGATCATAAAAATTCAAAGACAGTTACATGAATTCCTAATGTAGATTATGGTCTACACTGAGATTGGATGTATAACAGTACATGGACATCCATTAATATAAACTTCAACTAAAATGTCATTTCCAAGATTGTTAACCTCAAAGACTAGGACGTCTCCCTCCTTCAACCCATATTCCCTGCAAAATTCCTTCCATCCTTTGCCAAACTTTGTGGAATTGCGAGTGACAGAAACCAAAACACTACACATGACGCCGTCCTTCTGTCCAAGGAGCATAACCTGTGTCAAGCCTTTGCTCCTGATAAGATTCCCAAATGCAATTTGCAAGTCCTGTGGCAGTAACAAAAATGAAGTATATCACATTGTCCAATTTATGACAAGTTTATAACAAAATAAAAATTTAGTTAGGACGTACCAAATGACTACCCTCTGCTTGTGATTTTGTCAACTTCACCGGAAACAATGAGGTATCAGGATAATTGGTACCATCATAAATGAAGGATTCCCTACTGTCTTGGGAGCAAGCACCGAAATATATGGTGATATGGAAATGATTATTACCCACATAGTCGAAGCTTATGTGGGAATCGTTCAATCTTTCGGGGTATATGTTTCTCATTTGACCCCAACCATTAGTTATTCTTGGATTGACGGTATCCATGTTATAAGTGACCACATGCGTGTGACCATTGTTGTCCAGCAAGGACCATGTCGGTCCTAATTCATTTTGAAAGGCCGCAGCAAAGTGCCTATCAACGTACCCAATGTCCTGCACAATTTTTAAGCAAGTATAAGCTAACTTTCATGAGAAGAAATTAGTTACGAAGAACATGCTTACCGAATGAGAAAAGTGGATGGATCCAAATTTCCACAACACTCGTAATGTTAGAGCGGAGGTTGAGGCAGCCATAACTTCAAAATGCAAAACCAATATGTTTGGCTCTTTCCATTAACCCAATCCTAAACCACAAATATATATACACAATGAAGAGGTTTGACGAAAAGTCAGAACACTGCACCGTCAGACGTGTCCAATGAATTGGTAGAGTCAATTAATTGGTTCCTTAAAAGAACGTTGAATGGCATTGGGAGGTGTGGAATTTGAATCCGTTCAACGAAGCAATAAATGTGTCGAACCGTTTCAACAAACATTCCAATGAATTGGTAGAGTCAATTAATTGGTTCGTTAGAACAACGTTGAATGCCATTGGGAGGTGTGGAATTTGAATCCGTTCAACGAAGCAGTAAATGTGTTGAACCGTTTCAACAACCATTTATTTCATAATAAATGAGTCGTACTAGTTTATGACGTGGTGGTTGGGGTACATTAAATGGATAACAGAAGAAGAAAAACCACATTAAGAACGAACGCTACTAACATTGAGATCGAACGTTCTCCGAATAAGAATATTACGGAACGGGCGCCAAATAAGGACCGTCCTAACAACCTAGTTGACAAACCGAACGTTCAAACTCAAAAGTAGAGCACATGTCAAACCCCATAATTGCCGAAGGGTGCTAAGAATGGGCGAACGGTCGCTACATAACGAGCGTCATACGAAGGAAGCACAGCACGCGGAAGGTTTAAAGTAAAAACTGAACCATAAGTAAAGAGGGATCACTGGAAGCAGAAACCGAACGGCTCTAACAATGGGCCGAACGGTGACCATCGATAACGAACGGCCTATTCAAGAAGGGCCTCTTAACGAACGCCCTCTTAAAGAAGGGCCTCTTAACGAACGCCCTCTTCAAGAACGGCCTCTTAACGAGCGGTCGTAGACGTCAGCGAACGGTTTGACGCTCCTTGGTTGACGCTCGTTGGTTGACGCTCGTTGGTTGACGTTCGTTTTGGACGCTCGTTGGTTGACGTTCTTTACAACCTAGTTCACAGCGTTCGGTATTGAACACTGTTGGTCCCAAATATACTTTTATTGAAAATAAAAGCTTTCAGAAATACAACAATCACTCTTTTCTGTCACAGTGGTGCACACAATCATCACAGATCACAATAACTGAACACAATAAATAACATACTCACTTTGTCTCTTCACGGTGGTGCTATACCAATTTTCCAGTGGTTGTCCCTCTCTTCCCACACACTGACACACATTTGTTTCTATACTGCAACTTTGGTTATTTCTTTCTCGGTGGTGGTGGTTTCTTTGCACATCTTTCTCTCCTTTTATAATCAATAAAACAGCTAAACTTTTACAAAGGAAAGACACTTTCCTCAAAATCCTCAACTTTTACAAAGTAGGGAACATTAGCTTCCTTATTCAGCAAGTGGTGGTTCCCACCCATTTCACGTTTACCCAACAAACACAGGGTTCGGTATTAAACATTCCTCAGTAACCATATTCATGAAAAATAATTGTAACCAAGTAATATATTAATGTTATTTATTTGAATGAAATGACACACATAATATTGAACAGCATACAGACCCCAAAAAATAAGTTTATACCCACAGTACATTGGTTAAAGGTGTGTATAAGTATTTGGTGAAAATTCATCATTGTGAACAATGTATTCTCCTGATGTCAATAAAGACATGAAATCTGATTGGGTGACTTGAGATTCAAACAACTCCTCAGTTGGAAGTTCCTGAACATTGTGGACGTCCGTTATCTCCTCAGTTGGAAGTTCCTGAACATTGTGGACGTCCGTTATGTCTTGGTTACTTGTATCCTGAAATAAGAGTATTAGTTAAGGTTTAAATCAATGAAGTTGATCACTAATAAAAGTACATCAAAAGAAACGACATGTGTGTCTGTTACTGACATTGGAATTCCTTCCATGTTTGGTTTTAGCAGCATGGGACTTTTTCTTTTTCGTAATTCTTTCAACTGTTGATTGCAACCTTTTTGTCCTGGGTCGGCCTTTGCGTTTGACAGCTACAGGACTGCGCACAAGTAAGCCGTCAATTTCACAGCTACGTGGAACCTCTTCATTAGAATGCACACGTCCATCCATGCGAGATGCATCATTGACCGTGGACAATGTGGTTGATGTACATACACCCAAAGTTTTGGCTATACAGTTTAAATCCGAAAGCAAGTTTTCAGATGCACTGTCAGAGTCACAAGCAACCTCTGCGATGTCATAGAAACGCTTACACAAGGCTTGATACCTTTGCATCTTAGGGTCTTCAATGTTGTTGGTGTAAGATGCTTTAATGAGAGTATGTCTTCTACGCACGTTTTTGCTCCACCTACGCAAAACATATTTTGTTGGTACATTACGCACATCTTCTTGCCCTAGGACCAATAAGGAATGTCTACACAAGATTCCCCTAAACTGAAACAGTTGGCAACTACAGTGAGTGTCAGTTGTCACAGGATCAAAGACTACTTCATGAAATTTTGAACGACACTCAGCCTCCCATATGAAGTCTTCTTTAACACTGTACCTAGTTATTGTACCTTCTTTTGTCATGTTTTTAATGAAGCAGTTCATGCGTGACCGAAATTCGTTTTGAACTTCCACAAATTTTGCCTGTGTGTACTCGGTTTGGTATTGTCTTTCAATAAGCGATTGAGATCCACAAGGTAGTGTCGTATTCATTGAAGAAAAATCAGCCTCAAGTTCTTTTTGCGCTTTTTGTCGTAGGGCGTTATCGTACTGCTGCACAAATTTTTGAAGTGTTGTACTTGAATTTATGAATCCATCAAAGAATGCATTCATGCCCTCACTTCGTTGGGTAGTTGACATTCCCGCCCAAAATTGATGTTTCATATAACAAGGAACCCATCTTTCTCTATCTGCATACAATGAATTTAGCCAATCATTATTCTCTAACCCTTGGCATGACATCAAATTTGCCCAGCCTAACTCAAAGTCTTCATAACTGAGTGTGTCATACACAAGCCGCTTAAGTTCACTTTTGATTGCTTTATAGCCTTTGTAGCCTTGCAACTTCTCAGGTATTTTTTTCATAATGTGCCACAAGCACCAACGGTGTTTTGTGTTTGGAAACACAACGTTTATGGCATTGGACATTGCCTTGCATTGATCAGTCACGATACCTTCAGGAGCCTTGTTTGACATACATCTAAGCCAAGTTGAAAATAACCATGTGAATGTCCTAGTGTCCTCTGCGGAAATCAAAGCACAACCCAGTAATATTGAATGACCATGATGATTAACACCAACAAACGGTGCAAATGGCATATCATATTTGTTTGTTAGGTAGGTTGTGTCAAACGACACAACATCACCAAAATCTAGACATGCTGCGCGACTTCGTGCATCGGCCCAAAATACACTGCTTATTCGGTTCTCGTCGTCCATTTCCATATCATAGAAAAAATCATTGTTTAATTCTCTCATTCTTGAAAAATATCTTAAAAGTGCTTGGCCATCACCTTCCTTACAAAGAGTTCTTCTCTGCTGCCCAATATAATTACGGGCATCACGTTCCACGAATTGCATATTTTCAAACCCACCGGCCTCATTGACCAAAGATATGAAACTTTTGTTAATGCGAACACCAGAATTATCATTGATATTAAGGGTGTGCTTCGCATGCATATTAATGCTTCGATTACCACGTATAAGGTTGGAGTTTTTTGGACACATGTCATGGCTGTGTTCAGTAACAACTGTTCTCACCTGCCATCTTCCTTCTTTCATAGCAACACTTATTCCAGCTGGACATTGGTTTTTCTGACTTGGCTGGGTTTTCCATTCTGGAGCAATGGAAGATAGGTACTTCCCTTCCCTAGAGCAAACTAATTTAAGGAAGATTAAGTCGTTGTTCTTATTTCTCCTAGAAGTTCGTATCCGAACACCAAAACCACTCCTCACAGCATAGTCAGTGTAAAAACTTTTAACCTCTTCAATTGTATCAAACCACATATGAATTTTAGGGACAATATCATTCACATTCTCAGTGGAATCGTTGTTCACCGCACAAGCTACTTCTTCAGACGCCATAATACGTGACATACACATTCAAAAGCAACGCCTAGTCCAAGATGACATGGACGTCAAAGGTTAATGAAAGCAATCATTAAAACATGACAACAACATATTTGGTATTCCGGGACCACTAATGTTCATGCCCACACTTTGTCAAAACGAGAAATTTCTTGTATTTGCAACTTTGAAACAATATTGTAACAAAAGGCAACATTTTTCTTTGTTCAATCAACCAGAAAATAACTCTGTAATAGAAGGCATAACATTTGAAATCAGTAAAACATTAACTTACTAAGAGAAGGAACGTCCTTTCACAACCGCTTCAATAAATGGCCTTCAATATCCCACCAAGGTCCAACGGCCAAGCTCCTGGGGATTAAATGCTCTTCAATGTCTGAACAACCTGCTGGGATTAAATGCTCTTCAATGCCTTACCAACTTCATACACGGAAGCTGTTGCTTTCGGGCATACACCGTAATTCTTGAATGAGCAAAGGTGACTAATGCGAACAACCAAATTAATCACAAAAGGTCCGGTTTATTTGGTTTCATACTGCATTAAATGGAAGTTGGTGGATGGGCGGGAAACTCCAACGGCTGGAACGCCTAAACATTAATTGCATGACAAGCCAATTAAGGGTTTTAGCTGCACAAACGTCATGTCAAATTAATATAATATTATAATATGAGGATTCAATTGTTAAGTTATCCCTGCGTCAGTTGTGTTAAAAAAGTTTCAAGTGTAATTATGGCGATTTAAGTCAATATTATAATATTTTATTCGTCTATATAATACAGCTTTCGATTTCCTATTGGCATATCTCGTCAAAGTTGTTTGGACGTCAGGTACAGTACCTTTTCCTTTAACTACAACTTGTGTGTTTTTTCGTTGGCCCATGCATAACCTAATTCGTTTTCAACCATGCAGTTTGAAAGAATGGAGCCATGGGAGGGACTTGATATAGACGACAGTGATCTCAAAGCATTCTTAAAAAAGTGCAACTCAACTGCAACGTTGATACCAGGACCAGCTGGAAATGTACAAGCGGCCATGCTAAACAGGCAAACAGATGAACCTAAGTCAACACAGGAATTTGTTAATGACATTGCAAAGGCAACATTTGATCGAGATTTTAAATCTAATCCTTGGATATGGGCTGAGACGTTCATTAAACACCATGGTCAACTTTTTCATTATCAGTGGACACGGTTATGTAGTTTAAATGTTTAATGTTTTCAATAACAATGGTATGATATTGTTTGCAGGACTTGTAGAAGATGGCAACATTAACAACGTCACCCAGCTAGAACGCGTTAAGTCAATGCATGTCCTTCCATTTGTAGCATGCATTGTTAAAGAGTGCAACCCAAATGGATTGGGTGACATGAAAATTGTTGTCAAGGTCAATCACTTACAGGATTGAACTGCCACACTGTATACATTGTTAACTTTGTTAAAAGCGTGGTATGTTAACTTTTTTGGTATTCCTTCCTAACAGGATAAAAGTACGTCATTGTCTGCTTCGGTTCACCACAAAGTCCTTCTGCATCCAGAGTTTGGTCCGGATATAGGAGTTGGTGCTGTGTTATTATTGCAAAGTGTAAACCAACTACACCTTCATATTATAACCTTTAAGAATCATGCACCACGTTAACGTTAACTTATTCGTTGCTTTAAAATGTTATACATGTCTTTACGCACAGGTTGGTGCATTGAGTCCTTTTGGCAGGATTTACTATTTGAACATAACAGTCCGGAACGTTGTCAAGGTAATATCGTCAACTCATAACTAAATCGTAATTATTTTGTTAGATACGTACGGGCGTCGTATTGTTAAAGTCACTTTAACCAATGTGTAGGTCTTCAAAGCTGACATAGGTCCTCCAACTGAGGAACTACTTAACACTTCATCAAGACCTGTGATTCGATCCAACCCATGTGCCGAAAACAACAACAAAAACAAAGATGTTGGTCCATCTGAAAAGGCTTGTCCTTCTGGCTCTAATAATAAAACAACAACCCCCATGGAAGATTGATGAGCGTTTACAAATTAACGTTATGTTTGTATTTGAAGCATTAGTTAACATACAAATTAGTTATGTTTTGTAACGTACTGTATGCACTTATTTCAATATTAATGAAGGTTACCTATTGACGATTGAAATGAAAGAATAACCATAATTTACGTTCGACATCATTCTCACCCACCTTACGTAGCCTTCCTTTGCTTTCAGCATTTGCTATTGGATCCATCCGACATCGTTCATGTCAAACAAATTGAGCTGAATTCATATCTAGAAGGCCTGTATGGAAGGACAACATACCCAACAACCAAGTCGTCCGTCCAAATCATCCCACAAAACCCCACTTCATCCAACGAAATAGACGACATACTAAGGAAACTTGTTAGTCCCTGATGCGAACGTTTTGTTGTTAAACATTTACGCACGTTCTCTTTTCCGTCATGCTGTTACAATGAAATTTGGCTAATGTGTTCGACTTCTACGTAATTTCCAAACAATGATAATAATGATCTCAACTGGTATCAATTGCTAAATAAGTGGGTACTTAGGTTTCAGTTTTTGCACAGACATGCGAACTTCGTACACCACAGTCATTTACGGGTGCCTAATGTCCTCACATATCATTCGTTGTGTTTGTAATTAATTTAGAAACAATTATTTCTAAATTTATTAAGGAAAATGTTATTCCAACAACGCTTTTTTAACACAGTTTTCACAACGTGCACGTGGCAGCTTGGCATTAGCTCAGTAATTTGAAAATGGAACAGAGAAGGGGTTACGGTCATAGGGGTTTCGCGGTTTAGGGTGCCACAGACGTTCGTTCAAGCCTTCGTTCTTGTCGTTCGAGAGCATTATAATAAAAATTTTAAAAGTACCAGAGCATTTCCGCTAAAATTAATGGTAATTAATGCGAAGGATTTGATCAATTTCTGAGTGGGGAGATGGGTGTTAGTGATTGATGTGAACGCAAGAAGCGTGGATTTACCCGTGATGAGTAGGGGGACAAAGTAGTGCAAGGAATGAGTGACACTGCTGAAAAAAGGCTCTCGTAATCGTTTACAGAACCCCTGTAAACGATTACCCGAGAGAAATTGCCAATTTGTACAGAAAGTCCAACACAGGTACTCAATCAGGTGAACACAGGTCACCATTTGCAAAAAAAGTGACTTTTATGGTAATATGCACCTGTCTGAGGCTTGTGCAGGTGTTCCAGTGGTGGGAGAGGGTGGATGGTGATGTGATGTGAGTCCAAGGAGGGTGGGGAGACCCCTCATGGGTTGGACGAGCAAGATGTGCAAGGAATGAGTGAGACTGCTGAAAAATGAGGCTGGTAATCGTTTACAGGACCCCTGTAAACGATTACCCGAGAGAAATGGCAAATTTGTACAGAAAGTCCAACACAGGTACTCAGTCCGGTGAACACAGGTCACCATTGGGCAAAAAACTGACTTTTATGGTAATCTGCACCTGTCTGAGGCTAGTGCAGGTGTTCTAGTGGTGGGAGAGGGTGGATGGTGATGTGATGTGAGTCCAAGGAGTGTGGGGAGACCCCTCATGGACTCACATCTTGCTCCTCCAACTCATGAGGGGTCTCCCCACACTCCTTGGACTAACATCACATCACCAGCCACCCTCTCCCACCACTGGAACACCTGCACCAGCCTAAGACAGGTGCAGAAGTGCCTAAAAGTCACTTTTTTTGCCAATGGTGACCTGGGTTCACCTGACTGAGTACCTGTGTTGGACTTTCTGTACAAATTGGCAATTTCTCTCGGGTAATCGTTTACAGGGGTGCTGTAAACGATTACCAGAGCCTTTTTTTCAGCAGTCTCACTCATTCCTTGCACAGCTTGGTCCTCCAACTCATGAGGGGTCTCCCCACCCTCCTTGGACTCACATCACATCACCAGCCACCCTCTCCCACCATTGGAACACCTGCACCAGCCTAAGACAGGTGCAGAAGTGCCTAAAAGTCACTTTTTTTGCCAATGGTGACCTATGTTCACCTGACTGAGTACCTGTGTTGGACTTTCTGTACAAATTGGCAATTTCTCTCGGGTAATCGTTTACAGGGGTGCTGTAAACGATTACCAGAGCCTTTTTTTCAGCAGTCTCACTCATTCCTTGCACAGCTTGGTCCTCCAACTCATGAGGGGTCTCCCCACCCTCCTTGGACTCACATCACATCACCAGCCACCCTCTCCCACCACTGGAACACCTGCACCAGCCTAAGACAGGTGCAGAAGTGCCTAAAAGTCACTTTTTTTGCCAATGGTGACCTGTGTTCACCTGACTGAGTACCTGTGTTGGACTTTCTGTACAAATTGGCAATTTCTCTCGGGTAATCGTTTACAGGGGTGCTGTAAACGATTACCAGAGCCTTTTTTCAACAGTCTCACTCATTCCTTGCACAGCTTGCTCCTCCAACTCATGAGGGGTCTCCCCACCCTCCTTCCACTCACATCACATCACCAGCCACCCTCTCCCACCAGTGGAACACCTGCACCAGCCTAAGACAGGTGCAGAAGTGCCTAAAAGTCACTTTTTTTGCCAATGGTGACCTGGGTTCACCTGACTGAGTACCTGTGTTGGACTTTCTGTACAAATTGGCAATTTCTCTGGGGTAATCGTTTACAGGGGTGCTGTAAACGATTACCAGAGCCTTTTTTTCAGCAGTCTCACTCATTTTTTGCACAGCTTGGTCCTCCAACTCATTAGGGGTCTCCCCACCCTCCTTGGACTCACATCACATCACCAGCCACCCTCTCCCACCATTGGAACACCTGCACCAGCCTAAGACAGGTGCAGAAGTGCCTAAAAGTCACTTTTTTTGCCAATGGTGACCTGTGTTCACCTGACTGAGTACCTGTGTTGGACTTTCTGTACAAATTGGCAATTTCTCTCGGGTAATCGTTGAAGGGGTGCTGTAAACGATTACCAGAGCCTTTTTTTCAGCAGTCTCACTCATTCTTTGCACAGCTTGCTCCTCCAACTCATGAGGGGTCTCCCCACCCTCCTTGGACTCACATCACATCACCAGCCACCCTCTCCCACCATTGGAACACCTGCACCAGCCTAAGACAGGTGCAGAAGTGCCTAAAAGTCACTTTTTTTGCCAATGGTGACCTGGGTTCACCTGACTGAGTACCTATGTTGGACTTTCTGTACAAATTGGCAATTTCTCTCGGGTAATCGTTTACAGGGGTGCTGTAAACGATTACCAGAGCCTTTTTTTCAGCAGTCTCACTCATTCCTTGCACATCTTGGTCCTCCAACTCATGAGGGGTCTCCCCACCCTCCTTGGACTCACATCACATCACCAGCCACCCTCTCCCACCATTGGAACACCTGCACCAGCCTAAGACAGGTGCAGAAGTGCCTAAAAGTCACTTTTTTTGCCAATGGTGACCTGTGTTCACCTGACTGAGTACCTGTGTTGGACTTTCTGTACAAATTGGCAATTTCTCTCGGGTAATCGTTTACAGGGTGCTGTAAACGATTACCAGAGCCTTTTTTTCAGCAGTCTCACTCATTCCTTGCACAGCTTGCTCCTCCAACTCATGAGGGGTCTCCCCACCCTCCTTGGACTCACATCACATCACCAGCCACCCTCTCCCACCATTGGAACACCTGCACCAGCCTAAGACAGGTGCAGAAGTGCCTAAAAGTCACTTTTTTTGCCAATGGTGACCTGGGTTCACCTGACTGAGTACCTGTGTTGGACTTTCTGTACAAATTGGCAATTTCTCTCGGGTAATCGTTTACAGGGGTGCTGTAAACGATTACCAGAGCCTTTTTTTCAGCAGTCTCACTCATTCCTTGCACAGCTTGGTCCTCCAACTCATGAGGGGTCTCCCCACCCTCCTTGGACTCACATCAAATCACCAGCCACCCTCTCCCACCATTGGAACACCTGCACCAGCCTAAGACAGGTGCAGAAGTGCCTAAAAGTCACTTTGTTTGCCAATGGTGACCTGTGTTCACCTGACTGAGTACCTGTGTTGGACTTTCTGTACAAATTGGCAATTTCTCTCGGGTAATCGTTTACAGGGTGCTGTAAACGATTACCAGAGCCTTTTTTTTCAGCAGTCTCACTCATTCCTTGCACAGCTTGCTCCTCCAACTCATGAGGGGTCTCCCCACCCTCCTTGGACTCACATCACATCACCAGCCACCCTCTCCCACCATTGGAACTCCTGCACCAGCCTAAGACAGGTGCAGAAGTGCCTAAAAGTCACTTTTTTTGCCAATGGTGACCTGGGTTCACCTGACTGAGTACCTGTGTTGGACTTTCTGTACAAATTGGCAATTTCTCTCGGGTAATCGTTTACAAGGGTGCTGTAAACGATTACCAGAGCCTTTTTTTCAGCAGTCTCACTCATTCCTTGCACAGCTTGGTCCTCCAACTCATGAGGGGTCTCCCCACCCTCCTTGGACTCACATCACATCACCAGCCACCCTCTCCCACCATTGGAACACCTGCACCAGCCTAAGACAGGTGCAGAAGTGCCTAAAAGTCACTTTTTTTGCCAATGGTGACCTGTGTTCACCTGACTGAGTACCTGTGTTGGACTTTCTGTACAAATTGGCAATTTCTCTCGGGTAATCGTTTACAGGGGTGCTGTAAACGATTACCAGAGCCTTTTTTCAACAGTCTGACTCATTCCTTGCACAGCTTGCTCCTCCAACTCATGAGGGGTCTCCCCACCCTTCTTCCACTCACATCACATCACATGTTACTCAAAATGACCACTCAAACACCAACATGTTACAAACAAGCCTGCAACTTACGAGACAAAAAAAATTACGACATTCTGAAATCGACAAACCCACAACTCATAATAACAATGGTATTGAATAGATAAAATATGAGACCAATTCAAACCAAAACTCAAATTTTATTTCATTGAACCAAATAGGATACATTGAACATTGTTTTCTTAATCTATTTACAATTATTACAATTTTGATTACTTTCCAAATAACATTTTCAATCAACTAAATACACAAATCACTCATTTTTTATTCTGAGCACTACGGTCCCGGTGTATGGAGTCCTAAGTGCTCTTCCCTTGTAACGCCTTCGTGGTCCAACCCTAACATACGTCTTCAATGGTTGTTCATTTCCGTCAATGTCAGTAGGGGATACAAAACCAGTGTTCACAGATGGTTCTGTACGAGGCACACTTTGTCCAACGTCATCTTCCAGCTGCAGGACCAGAACATAATGCCCCCTAACTTCCTGGACGAGCGTCCACTTCTCACTGAGCGAGCGTTCGTTGACTTCCGTCCACAGGGCGAGCGTCCTCTTCTCGCTGGACGAGCGTCAATTGCACGTTCGTTCTCCTGACGAGCGTCAATTGCACGTTCGTTCTCCTGACGACCGTCAATTGCACGTTCGTTCTCCTGACGAGCGTCAATTGCACGTTCGTTCTCTTGGGCGACCGTCCTTTCGTGCTTCCACACTTCGACGACCGTTCGCTCTCTGAAAAAGTCCAGCTGCAGGACCAGAACTGTTACCAAAGGCTAAATAAGTGGTTACTTTGGTATAACTCTTTGGACACACGGGACCAGTACGTACTTCGATAAAACGTTTTGCACATGACAGTCAAATAACTTCAACTAACTTCATTTGAACTACCACATATATTTCTCAAAATTTTCAAAATTCACATTGGATGGGCAACCAATACATAAATATCAAATGTATCAACAAATGTTCAAACATCATTAATTCCCAACATTCTACAACATGCCTAAATCTTGCAACACTTGATTCCTCCGCACGTTGTCCACATCCAAAATCCATTGACAAACATAATGCTCCCTAACTTGTTGTAGTTCTTCCTGCAAACACAATAATGCACAAAACATTAATCCAATGCAACATTTGTATGAAAGATGCACAACATACAAATTTAGACAGCTTACAGTTGTGTAACTGGGCATTGTCTTTCTTTCATATTTGTCAATGCCATCCCACAACTCCATAATTTTCAAAACAATTACTCCACAATCAAATCTACATCAAAACAAGTCCAACAACGCCACTATGATATTTAACATATGAATTATACAATAAAATATTATACTTACAAAAATGAACATTACAAACATACTTGTTTGGTTGGATTGGAGTATGCAAGTGTTGTACCTCCAATGATGGTTTGTTCTCTTCCGAACAATTCAACAAATGTCCAAAAAGCAATGCAAGATTATGTGCCTGGAAACAACATACTTCCCTTATAAAATTCGAATCACAAAGTAAACATCAATTACTATACATACAATGACATTGTCAATCTTTTGTCATTCCTTTCTTTTGTGCCCAAAAGAGTCCAGTGCAAACATTTCCAATGATGGAATCTTCACTGCGTAGCACCACCAATGGCCGTCATGGATAATTGGGACAAACAACTACAACAAAAATAATATCACATCATCAACTATGAATAACCATAAACATACTCTCCAAATTACTTCAATGAAATGTAATTGCACTAACAAATTCGGCATTAACAATGTCATCAAATCCGATGATATTAGACTGGAAGTAGTGAGAGTAGTCATTCAATGTCCAAACTTTGCGATTACTCTTTCTCTTTCTTGACTCAATTAAAACATGGGTCTGCAAGGAACTGACACGGTTAGCTTTCATTTCTCATGTTAACAGATTATTAAGAGCATAAAACAACTACTATTTTAACCTACCGCATATAATGGACTCAAACATATCCTTTTCACTACTCCAGTACTCCTTCTTTCAAAGAACATGAACACTGATGTGGCAAACAAAATCCCCTACACAACCAACAACTTCTGAATACTATACAATTGAACCGACATATAAAATAAAATAAATCATAAATTGACACACCAAATTTCATTATTACCGTGTTGCCAACCTGCATGCTAGGTCCAAAAGAACAACACTCTTGGGTTCCAAATGTTTGACCGCAAATTTCAGAAACAACCCTTGAAACAAAAATATGACATAAGTCAACATGTTTCATCATCACAGTATTAGTAAATCGAATTTAATAATTGTCAAATTCATTACCTCCAAGGAAGTTTAAAAGGAATAACCATGTTGTACAACTGTGTTCGATTTACATTCAATAAATTATCATCCTCAGTGTCATCATGTAGTGCCACAGTGCTTACAACAGGTTCAATATCCATAACGTCCTCAACGTCATCCTTCTGTCCTTCGCAACAACCACCCCCATCAGTATACCTGAATGTTTGAAAACATTCGGGTTCCCCATGTGATCCACCATCACCATGAACATCACTATCCTCTTCTTTATCATCATTCCCTTTGTCATAATCTTCCTTCCCAACACCTACCAATGTAGCCAAACTTCTTAATTCTTTATCCATTGCAACCATTTTTCTTTGGTTGTCTTCAATTTTCTTCATGACCAATTCTTCCCAACTTCCATGATCTTCCGCTATTGACCCTTCTTCCAAATGAAGGGCCGCACAAATGATTGAGTTTTGACGGTCCTCGTCCCGCAAAAACCACTCCCAACATATCTATAAACATCCTTATGTAATTAATCATTTAATAACAATAAAACACAATTCATGTACTGCATATCATAAAAATGTCAATTCAAATAACAGCTAACTTACCTCTTTCCGTTTAAACAATTCATCTATTTTGTTAGACCTTAACTTAAGCGAACGCCAATTCATTATTCGCGGGAACACAATGTCATGTGCACCGTCCGCTATACCCAAACGTTCAACCGCCCATAGCTAAAAAACAAATATTAACCAAAGCATTCATCATATAATAAACAAATTACGGCCACATCAAACGTAATAAAATTTATAATTTCTTACCTGCAACACTGCAACATTCCCACTAAGACCTAGGTCCCTTATGTCACCTTGCCTGATCTTCCGTGAAGCATTTCCTAAACTATTTACCACAAATGTGTGCACGGCTTTTGCCCAATTATAGTCGTACAAATTATCAATGTTATCTAATACTGTAAAAGGCATGTTACTAACTGCCCTTGAATGTCTAGGAAAGTAGAAAACAATAAAACAAACTAAAATATACAAACGACAAACACAATCAACATTCGTCTCATTATTTTGTATTAACACCTTTATCCTATGTATGACATCTTTTACAGTGAATGACTTTGACGAAAATTGATGACAAACAACAGCATTAAAGTTATCATCAAAATTGACATCTGAACCACCAACACCCAACCCTAAAGCCATGCAAACATCCCCAACTGTAAATGGTACCATTGTTTGCTTCAAAACAAAAGATTCGTTGCGGCTAACCCAACGTCTAACCATTTCCTTCAACAAAGGAGTGCAGAAGTCAATTGGACTGTTCATATAAACACACCACTTGAAGGGAGTCATTTCGATACGTGTCCTATGACTGTCGCGTAGTATGGAATTAAGGTCCACTATCGGTTTTGTGTCACTCCATGCCCGCAACCGCAACTACAGTTCATTTTCAAACAATTAAACCATCATACCCTCTTTTCAAAGAAAGCTTAAACTTTTCGTATTATTAAATATACTTACATTCTTGTAACCTTCTTCGTTATTGCAATCCATGACTACCAATCGAACACAATTACAGCAACAATGTGAGATTAAGCAGAGAACTGGTATAAAAATTAGAAACAGAACAACATCCACTTGGGAGATGTTTCATACAAAACCAAATCCAATCCAAAAACAACATCATCCATGTATTCAACGTTCATTCCACTGAAAAATTCAAAAACAAACCAACCTTGGGTGAAGACGACGTGTGGTGGTTGGAACTCACAGTGCGGAAAACCCCACTTTTTGGTCCGCCTCACAGCCCACACTCCGGCGAGACTCCGGCGAACCTCCGGCGGCACTCCGCGACAGGGACGGCACCACCTGGGACGAAGCGACACCTTCAACGCCTCCGTAGGTCGCTGGGCCGGAAGGGACGGAACACGATGCCGTGTTCGCTTCGAGCGGTCGACGAGCGCCCCTCACACAGGAACGGGCTGAAGGGCGTTCGATCTCTCCGACACGGCCTTCAACAGTCAACGGCAAAACTCCGGCAAGGACTCGGTCTCTCTCTCTGTCGCTCGTGAACCCTTTCTCGAACTCTCTCGTCTAGGTCACACAAGTGGGTTTTGGTTGTTCGCGCCGCTTCTCTCTCTACGAAGTGATAAAAAACCATTTGAAATTTGAAACGCACAAACGCAAGCCTGCCCGTGCCCGTCCTCGCCACGTCAAATTTGAAGCAGGCTTGATCAGATATGCTCAGAACGCAGCAGCTTTTTTCCCTCAAAATGTGGCCCTCTCAAACGCTGACACGTGTGCTGTGTCGAAATGTTGTCAAAATTTGTTGTCTAAGTATCGTTTTCCTAACTATTTAGTTCTCTATCGAATCTTACAAAATCGTTTATTTCTGTGTCTGCATTATCTTCCTAAACATTCTAAACGTTAGTTTTCTTAAACAAAATATTTAAAATATTTCTTAAATAGTGAAAAAATATACAATATTTAAAAAAATAAAAAATAGCCAGTTAATACATGAAAAGTTGATGTTGGATTTTTCAAGTAAGAATATTAAGAAAAATTGATAATAATTATATTTCATCCTTGATTAACGAAGTGTAACGTGCCAAAATTATAGTTTTAACACTGTTACAGAAATATAACATATTTAATAAATATGATGAAGAAAAAGGAAAATATAAAATATGTTATAGTTATCCAAAATATAATTATAATTCAGATTTTATAGATTAAACATTCAACTTATACGTTAAAGTTTATTCTAAATAGCCAAAATTAAACTTATAATACTTCAGCTATCCAAAAATCAATATCATTACTCAACACCTACTTTATTAAAAGATCTTCCTTTACTCACATCAATCAAATGATTATTTCCAAAAAGAAATACTCAAATAAAAAAACAAAACATAAACAATAGGGTAGGCTAATTTATAGAAGAATCAAGAAATGTATTTCAATCAATTAAGAACATAACAATTCTATTATCCATTTCAGATATATATATTTAGACTCTAAACTTTGACCGTCTGAATACATGTATTGGTGTCGAACTATTGGAAGACTTGCGCATGTGTGGTAAAACAACATATCACCTAAACTACCAACACAAGGTTAATCCGTCAAACATCAATGGTTAAGCTGACCACAGGCTAAGGATCTCTACTACTCCTCATGACATAACAACCCCTCTCTACTTGAGGTTGGATGGATATTGAAGTGTCACAAATATTCCTCCATTTCAAAGCTCATATAGTAGTATATTACATACAAGTACAACACAAGGGTCTTTCCCATGAAATTCCTTTCACCGCATACTTAAACCGAATACATTAAAAGAACCATAGAAGCAGAAGAATTGCACAAAATGGAGAATTGGAAAAGAAACTTAGCAATGAGCTGCATAGCCTTGCCACTCAGCATCATTCTTCGTTCAAAGTTGATGCCAAAGCTCTTGGCTTTCTAGCACTTCAGAATTGTCGGCTATTGCTGAGCATCACACTAAAAGTTTAACAACTTCAAATTTTTGATTTAGATGCACACAAGACCTATCAAATGATCCAATTTGTATCTTTGTCACTATAATTGATTTGAAGACATGTTTATCCTTCAGATTTGATACAAATTGGTTCATTTGGTTAATGATTTAATACATTAGATCAACTCAATTACCCAAAAATACATACATCAAATTTGACATACTATCAACCAAATTTTGTGAACTAATTAACTAAACAAGTCTTAAATGGTATAAAAAAAGACACTAAGCATGAAGTTTACTTATCCAACCATTCCTTCAAAGCATGAGGTTTTGACTATCAAACCCCCTCTCCTCTCCCATTTTTTACTAAAATCGACTATTATTCTAATATATTGTGCACTCCAATTTTAACAACACATAGCTCTACCCAAAAACCAACTTATCCTTCGTCAAGACCCCAATAATTTTGTAAATTTTTATTTATATATTATTTATGTTATTTAAATGGAAAGTTGATAATTAAGATGCGATGGTTGAATGGTGAACTTTGAAAGCAGTTATGTTTATAATAGAGTGTGGAATGGTTGTGCTTGAGATTAATTTGAAAGGGTAATGATTTGAGATAAGATCTAGCAATAAAAAATAAAAAATAGAAGGTTTATTTGGTTTAGGTATTAGGGTTGAAAAAGAAGAAAGTAGGAAGAGAAGTAGGTAGAGTGTGGAAAGATGGAAGAAAAAAAGTGAAAGGTTTTTATGTGGGAGTGACAGGTGTCGGACACCCGTGAGTGTGATGAGAGACAGTGATGCAGTTAGCTTTGTCTTAGGTTTGTTTGGCATTTAGTGAATAGTGAGCTACCCTACTTCTCTTCTCTCAGGTTCTGTTCTTTCTTCTGCACATGCTCTGCTCCGTCAAAACCCAACATCATTATATTGGACCCACACCCACACAATTTCAAATTCACACGTAAATTAATAACTCTTTTTTTCCTTTTATTTCTCCATTTCTTATTATATTATCATCATGTTTTCTGGAGCTATTATCGAGTTATTGTCCAACTATCATTAGGTATTTCTTATTATATAGAATACTTTATCCTAAGCTGAATGAACGATTATACATTAGAGATATTTTTTCTTATTCGATTACGTCTGTATTATATATTTATATATATATTTTGTTTTTCTTGTTATAACATAATACAAGTTTTTTTGACACATGATATTTTTTTTCTTTTTCAATCTTTTTCATGGAGTCATGAGATATTATAATCTTACTTAAATTTTAGTTCTAGTTTCACTAATTATATCTTTATATATACTCTATTATTATTATTAAGAAAAAAAATAGGTTATTTTTATATATAAATATTCTAAAAAAAAGTCATGAAATCAATATTTTTATTTGTTTATAGAATCAAACCTTAAACTTTCCATACTAAAATACATAATGTAAGTTATAAAGTGGTGTAGTGCTAGATTTAGTTTATTAAAACTGTAAGTTTTGAGCTGGCTATAAATCAAATATGTATAACCCGATAAACTTACTTAAGGCGGGTTTCCTTTTTTAAGTTTAAGTAGTCTTAAATTTCAGTTGAATTTAACTAAATACAAATTTTTAAGTTTAATTAAAAATAGACTGTTCCAACTGAAAATTTGCATTGGTTATAAGGATGGTATATTTAGTGTTTACATGTTTTTAGTTTTCATTTGCAAGATTAGTCTTTAATTTAATAAATTAAAAATATCGTAACAAGACCAACGAATTAAACATAGAAAATAATATTATTCAATAAAATTTATTTAATTCAATCAAATATTGTTAACAATTTTGATTATACCAAATTACTTTCCAATCTTTTCAACTCCACATGAAGTCATTTTTAATAAAATTGAATAGTTTGCTCTGATTATTTACATAATAATATATCTATACACTTACAGATATATACATAAATATTATTTAGGATTCACATACTCCTCAAAATATAAAAATTAAAACATAATTAAGAAGTTTGCTCACTTTTTTTTAGTTTTAAACACACATAAATATTATAAAGTAAGTAAGAGAGAGTTAATGGTTCAACACATTAAAATATACTTATGATTCCTCCTACTATTTAATTTCATACATTTCATTAAAAATAAAATCACAAATTTAAAATTCTTTGAGAAAAATTATTTCAACACAAAATTAATCCAAATAAGTTCACCATATCAATAATACACCAACAAATTTCCTCTTAATCATGCATAAAAAAATAAAAGAATTTAAAACACCAATATAAATACAATTATTTATCAAAATCAAGTTATGACAAAATCAAATTAATATACTCTTCCCCACAACTCTAATATAATAAGGAAACTCGGTGAAAAAATATGCTAATAGAAGACAATAAAAAGAGTTTTTTAAAAATAAATGTTTTAAAATATACTAATAAATGAGTACCTAACTTTTTATTTATAAGTAATTTATTTTAAAATCTATTAATAAAATATTAATTGTTTTTGTCGTTTTTATTTATATATATATGTTATGAGAAAAAGTTAATAATTGGAAAATTAACATAATTTACTTTTTTGATGGAAAATAATTTTAATGAACTACGATAAATAAATTCAAACAATTTTTTCAGTATTATATTTTACATGTTCTTTGAAAATGATTTTTTCATTGTTGTATATTTTTACAATGAGATAACGTTATTTGAAATTATTTACAAATAAATGGGTAAAGTTCAACGCTTTTAATTCTTCAATTTACTCTAGTTTAGATGAAAAAGAATAAAATAAATTCAATTTTTCATAATTATAATAAATATGTAAATTATAATATATAAGTGTTGATAAATATATAAATTATCTTTCATGCATATATTTGATCAATTAAATTTTTATATAAGTTATTTTAAATTAAAATAAAATGGTTAAAGTTAAATATACAAATAAAGATGCAAAAATAATTCGAGAGAACTGAAAAGGTGTTCTTATTTACGAATTCAAAATCGGAGACAATAATGATAACAAGATGATCTTTTGAATGGTAACGATGTTCCAAAGTGAAACAGTGAAACCAAAGAAACACATGAGCCGACAATTCCGAAGATTAGAAAACACTTTATACGACACCAAATCCAAAGCTATGATCATGTCAATAACGCAATTATATTGGCTCAACCATTCATATTATAATATTTTTAATCTCATTATGCAACGTATATTCTTATATTATTCCCCTCACCAACCAAAACATAATAATTATTATACATTTTTAATATTTACATTTCATAACATTTTTAATTAATTAATTAGTTAATGATAATTGTTTTTACATTACATCCAATCTTTTCTTCTTCGATTTCATAATCAAAACGCTCAAAAAACTTTTATTTATAAATAGTATACTTTTCGACCAAAAGTCAATCAAGAATAACATACAATGTCAGACTTTTTTAAAAATCAAATCAAGATGAAAATGAACGGTTAATCACTCATATATTTCTCACCAAATCTAAGAAAAAAAATTGAAAAATAATAGGTTTTTTTCTTCTTCAAGCACAAACTTTATCAATAATGCTATTCAATTTGTCAACAACCATTTTGAAGTAAAAACAAACACCCAAATCAAACCACAATACCAAAATGCTTATACATGCATCCTATGTGTGACTGAGTTTTGATGAAGAGGTCAAGAAAAAAATTCTCTTCACTTGGATTTTTAAAAATCAAAAGTCTTAATTCCATTTTTGTTTAATAAATTTAAAATCATTATTCAATTTATTCTTAACTCAACGTGATCTTCATATTTTTTAAAAAGACTTAACTTAATACATGCTCACGTTATTAACTTTCACCTTAGGATGGGGAGTTGAACTTTTGCGTTTGAATATTTAAAAAATATATATATAAAACTGTAATGAGTAAAAAAATAGATTAAAAAAATTAAATAATTACAAAAATTGTTATTAAGCAGAGAAAGAAAATAAGAGAGGAAATATGCCATTAATAGAATTATTTTGAACTTATATAGATTCTATTTGGAATTATTTTGAACTTATATAGATTCTATTTGGAATCATTTTGTATGACTAAATTATTATTTTTAAAAGATAAAACAATAAAATTGAATAAATTAGACTCTTTTTTACCAAAATAAACCTATTTCTCTTATAAAATTCTTAAAATAAATACATCTTCCCTTTATTTCATTTACTGTTTTCTTTGAGGCTGAAAAGTTAGCCAGAATTTCAATTCAGCATTTAAAAAGCCAAATTTTAATATAATTTCTTTTCATCTTTTCATAGTTTGAAAAAGAAAGGAGGACAATTCAGTATCACGATTCACAATTCCGAATTCTCAAATGTTAAAGAATTTATTTATATAATTTTTTTAAAAAAGTTTAATGTAAAAAATGGAATAAATTAAAATAGTAGACATCTTAATATTTTTCCTATATAAAGATGGTCAAACGTGGTTGGTATTATTTTGATAGCATTTATTATTTTGACTTTAGACACAGAAAGAACAAATTGGGGACTGACTTCTCTATGAATCACCGAAAGCTGTTCCGATCTCAAATTAATTGAAAACAAAGAATAAATTTATAAATTGATTTAAATATTGAAAGTATATGTTGATATTTTCTTATAATTTTTAGTTACAAAATTAGAAGGTTCAGATTGGAACAGCTGAACAAAATATACACATTTCTTCCAATAAAAATCATTTTTTTTTATTTTAAAAAATAGTACTCCAAAGTATAAAAATATAGTGCATATAAGAATTTGTGGCCAAAAAAGGGCCCCATTTATTATTAAATAAAAATCAGAGTGTTAATTTGATGGACAAAGTTGAAACCCATTACAGTAAGTAACATGGTAATGTTGAACAAGTTTCAACAAAAACACACTTGTGCTGACTGAATGAAGCACAATGAAAAGCAAACAAAAGAAGTTCAGACTGTTGTTATTGCAATATGCAAAGCAGAAAATTGGTCAGCAAAAAACCAAAATTTGTTGGTTGTGGCACTTCCAAAACCAAACAGTTAATCATTGAACATAGGTTGTAGGGAACTCCTCAAATGAGTATTCGAATTATCTTATCTAGACAAAGTAAACAAAAAAATACAACATCTTAAACTAAAATTAATTTTAATTCAATATTTAAATAAAAATAAAAATATATAATATATAAAATTAAAAATGAAGATTACGCCGAAGACCTTTGCTTCTTGGATTTCTTTCCTGATGCGTGTTCTGAGGATCCCATAATATATGTCTCCGCATTTAGATTTTCTTCAGATTTTCGCTTCCCAAGCTTCTCTGTTTTTTTCTGCAGACGGCCCCATTTTTTAATACAAGCGAGATAATTTATTTAAAGAGAAAATGCCGGTGTGGCAAAGAAAGCCTACAATTTAAACCAATCAAGCAAGAAAATAACAACAAAATTACCTTCAAGGACTTTGTAATGTCAGCTACGTTGTTGTTAGCATCCTCTGATTTATCCACCAGGTTTACAGGCTCCTAAAGAGAGCAAACAAAAATTTAACAAAACAACATGAAGAAGACTATAAAGTAAACAATTTAACAAAACATAGTTGTTGTTTTTTATAGACAAATGTTAGTTTTTAGTATTTTGTTAATAAGGAGAATTGATCGGAAGTGTAACTCGAAACACAGTAAATATTTAGTATAGAAAATTGCAAATGACATGTTGGCATTAACCTTTGGAGGGATGAAGGCCTCTTCTCGTTTCCTTTTGTTTTCAGCAGTTTTTTCAGCCTGTTTCTCCCGCTTCTCTTGCCATATCTTTGCCGATTTTCTCTTGTTACTCAAAAAGTATTCTCCAGTTTCTAATTGTATATCAATCTGAAATGTAGCATAAATTACAAAAGACGCAAAATTAACAAGCAAAATACCAGAAGAATAGTGTCAAAAACTTGGAATTATATATACATACAAAACATAAACGAAAGAAAAATCATATAAGCATGCAAGAAAAAAAAAAAACAGTTGTGGAATTGATGTTGTCATCTTATTTAAAGGTCAAGAAAATGTTCATATATTCACAAATCCTAGATAATGCACACTTGACCAAGAGGTGATCATATCAATTCCTGAAGATAATGCTCGAGATTGAATATCAATTATAATTCATATTCACCGTGTCTATTGCCTTCATTGAAACAAGTACCAAATAAGGTAGAGTATGCTACCTCATAATATCAGCCACAGATAAAATAGTAGATCTCATCTTTAACAAATTAATTTAAGAGAAAATAGATCAAGCACTAATCACAACAGAGCCAGACATAGAAGGTGGATCAGTAGGGTCTTACTAAGGTAATTGAAATCTTGAGAACCATTAAAATGTAATTCTTCTTAGAAAACCATTAGGCAAATTTAAACCAAAAGGAATTTAATTAATCATTCATATCTTAATCATAATTGGAAGAAATCCAACTAGATCATATATATCAGAAGATGTCTCACCTTGCTGGGCTGTTGTGGTGGAGGGAATGGAGTGTATTCTTTCTTCTGTTTAGAGTTAAACTTCTTTTGCTTAACGTTTTTCCTAGATAAAGATATGAAGAGTCAATGAAACTGAAGCCGAAGATGAGAACTTTGCATTTAAAAATTATCAAATAAAAGGCATACTTCTTGAATTTTGGAAGGAACCTATCCCAGTTTTCCTGGGCAAGTTCCGGGTTCTTTTCAAGTTCTTTCTTCATCATAAGAACCTGACCAAGTTAAAAAGAGAAATAAGATATTTTATATACCGGAAATCTATACCATAAAAATCAGCTTGATAAAATACATATCAATTAACCTTAATGTTGTATACAGGATGCATTTTATTCAGCATGCATTCTTCAACAATCCTTCTGATTTGTTTCAAACCTTTAAACGAACCCATAGCAGCAACTGTGTTTCCCTGTGGAATTGCATGGAAAATACAAATAAATCAGCTCTTTCTATACCACACTCATATCATAGTGCAAGTAAATGTAAAGTCTTCACATTCTAAACAATGAAGTAAATTCAAAATTACCTGGACGAGAATGTAGCAGCCAGTGAGTATTTCAAGAGCCTGCACACCAGTATTACAGTTGGAGAAAAGTGAGTTACAAAGTTGAAGCCATCTATTGATAGTAGTATGCAGTACAGTAAAACCAAAGCTAGAATGTAAGAACAAAGGAGTCATCCCCATTGCTGCAAAAATAAAATCTTAAAAAATAGCATACTTTTAGGGTGGCAGAATTGGGACCCACAAGATGTTGTCTCCTTTTTACAAATCGCTCCTGCAGTCAGAAAATCAAGTGAACTTCCTACCATCAAACATACTTCCTTAAAATGCTTCAAGAGAGAATAAAAGAATTACATGTAAGCACAAATTAAAAAAAAAAAAAAAACTGTTGAAACAGGGGGAATCCAAAGAACAAAGCAACACTCAATCAAACACAGGACTCGCAGAGGCACTGGTATTGAATATTCGACCATAAAACATTAAACACAAAAACATCAGCAAAAATACCTTATTGCGAACCAAGCCACTGATTTTAATGATATCACATTGCATTTCATCATCAAGTATTTTTATGGCCTGAGAACAAAGAAGAGGACATTATCATAACTGAAATTTGAAAGAAAGCGAGAGAAACAAGAGAAAGAAAGGCACATATATACATACCTGAGGAGCAGAAACACTTCTTGAGAGAAGCCTGATGAGATCCCTGGCTTTGATGATAATATAGGGATCTCTAGTCTTTCTGGTGGTTGAAACTGTCATGGAACCCTCGACCTGTAACAAGTGAAAGTGGAATTAGGATTTGGAAATCAGAGAAAAGGATAAGTGAAGGGGAGTGAGTGTGTACAAGGTTCAGTTCACAAGCGATGCCATATTGTTTGAGAGCAGATTTGACAGTAGGCCATGCTTCTTGGAGATACTTTTCGCGGTATTGAGGGAAGAGGGTGGAGAAGGAACTGACTTCGAGCATGCCACCTTCGTTCCAAGAAGGGTCGAACTTCTCCACCTTCCAGTGGTCAATGTTAGGGTCATCATCCCATGGCTTCGGTTTATCGTGCTTTCCCTTTCTCTTCTCTTTCTTCTGAAATTCTTCTTCCTCCACGCCATTCTCATCCTCTTCAAGGTTTCTCATCGCTCCAGTTATATTTCTACAATGAAAATGCTTCTTCTGTTAGGTTTTCAAGTTTGTGTGGAATTAGGGATGGCATCAGGTTGGGTGAGCACATATACTAATTATCCACTACCCGACTCCAATTCATTACCGTCCCATTAGATACAACTAAAAAAATTAGCAATAGCGAAGAATTTCTTAAAACCCACAGGTATACATAGCTATCCACCAATTTTTTATAAAAATTATTTTATAGTTTTTTAGATCCAAATAAAACTAGAACAAAAAATCCAAACCCAGATCTTCTCCCAAGAACCACAATCGCAATAACTTCAAACCAAACCCAGAACTTCATGGGTTCAATGAAATGCTAAACAAGGCAAACCATATTTTCATTTAGTTGATCCAGCAGACTATATAACTTCATCAAAACCAAGACTTCATTCACCGCAAATACAAAAGCCACATGAATCCAAATGAAATCAAATAATCCAACAGACTATATAATTTCATCAACAAATACATTTCAAAATTAACAGAAAACTAAGAGATAAACTTCAGCAATTAAACATGTTACATAACCAAGCTCTTTAACTTTTTTCACTTAAAGATTCAAACCAATATCCATCAATCAAAACATCATTCCCACTGCGTTGTCTAACATTTATTGCCACCTTCGTGAAGTTTCCAGGGCTTAGCATAAGACTCAAAATCAAACCAAACCTCTCTTGACAGATAAAAAAATAATGGAAACAGAGAGGGAGAATATGAACCTCGTTGGCGCCTGCAACGGTGGGAATTTGACAGCACAGGGGGATGAGCAGTGGGCTGAGGCGTGCGCGGTGGTGGCTACGGTGAGGAGGCTAACACTGTTTTAACCCTCGAGCATATAAAAATTACCTTCTAAACCAGAAAACGTGAGAATTCAGCAGCATACACAGGCGATGAAGTTTAGGGATAGGGTGGGTTTAGGGTTTATGCAGCACGCAAAAGCTCATTTTGATTAGATCGGGAATAGATATAAATTATAAATTATTATTTTTATTTTAAACGGATACGAGGAGTACCACAGTATTTTAGTCGTTAATCATTATATATACCATTTAAAATATCCACTATTCAACATACTTTAAATAGCTTTAAACTTCCCTCTTCTTCTTCTTCGTGTTTGAAAATCTCGATTTTAACTAGTGTAATTAGATTTTTATGTTTTAAAATATTGTACAATTTAGTTATTAATACAGCACTAATCATGCTAATTGTTTCGGATGTGTAGGGCTGTGCTGTTCCAAACCTCCACGTCCTCCTGCCAACTTGTCCTTGTAGCTGATCTTCTGTTCTGATCCTATGTTCTTTTCTCAATCCCGAGGGGTGGAGACCTGCAAAAGATTCTCCGATGCCAAAGTCAGTCTCAGAGCAATGGCTTTTTTCAGGGATAGCAATAAATGTGCATTCAATGTAACCTATCTACCACTCACCGTGGACCTGTATTTATAGTTTTCGCTATGGGCTTGGGATTAGTGAAAGGTTAATCACGGCCCAAAACAGCCCAATAGCTTCTAATTTCTATTTACCTTTAAGCCAGGCTACTTTACTTTAAGTCACGTTGATTAGTGTTTTGGCGGGTGTGGGCGTCCGCCCATGCGATATGGACGTCCGCCTCGCACGTATGGACCTCGGATGCTAACGTCTTGTCCGCCCGTGTGATATGGGCGTCCGCCCATATGGACTCTTCCGTACGGCGTCCGGCTTTGCTGGCAGCGTCCACCCACGTGGGTTCTTCCGTACGGCGTCCGGTTACGGCGTCCGGCCTTACTGGCAGCGTCCGCCCACGTGGGTTCTTCCGTACGGCGTCCGGCCCTTGCGGATACACAAGCCCCCCAAGTCCTAGTGCACGTAGTGGACGTAGGATTTTGAGTAACCTTTTTTGAACCGAATGATTCAGCGCTCTCGGAAGGCGGGTAGAAGGCTTCCTGTTCAACGGATTCGGATTATTCTATTTTAGATGCTTCCTCGGCCACGCAGTACGTACTTCTGTCTGGAGTTGCCATAAATATTATTCAGGGGTTTCGTCTCTCAGCATTTTCTTGCATTTATTTGAAGAACACTTTTTGTGAGCATGGAGAGTGCGGGGCTGTCTTGTGATGAATTCCATGCGAGTCCTTCGAAGTTTCTCTTACAGAGGTTCTGCCCATCTGGAAGGTCTCTCTCTTTGCTATAAAAGGGTCAGGAGAGTGTTTCATTGTGCGGCGCCCGGTACTCGCTAGTATAGGAGAGTTTATACCGGGTCTAGGTTCAATCTTTTACATTTATCCAGTTGGGCGGACGGGCCCTTATGGCATACCTTCCATTTCGGTGTATGAGCACCTCTGCCACGATTGCGTATAGGTATTATCGTTCAGGTTGTAGTGGGCTCCGATATATCCCTTGGGCGGACAGTCATTGGACAGCCGGACGATTCTTCCGTACGGCGTCCGGCTCCCCCTGGTACACTAATTTATCTTTCAGGTATAATAGGTTTTGTATTTTTTTAAACTTTTTTAATTTTGTTTTGAAAAAGATTATCGCGTATTAAATGAAGGTACTATCATATGATAAAGACACTGATGTCGGAATGAGAATACCACTTCAAAAATAGTCCTTTCATTTTGTTTGAGTTCAATTTAAATTTTTTAAAAATAGAGTAATTTTATCCCTATTTAAATTTAAAGAAAATTAAATTTTATATAAATATTATAATATAAAATTTATAATTATTATAATAATATTTTTATTAAAAATATTCTTTTAGCAATTTAAAATAAATTTAATCTTATTAAAAATATTAATTAAATTATCAATTTTAATAAAATATCATTATAACATTTTTAGTATTTATGTAACATTCTATTTTAATAGTATAAAACTACCAAAATGAAATGTTACATAGATGCTACAAGAACAACTAGGTAAAACAAACCTCTTTCAAAAAATATATCTACTTTAGATCTATCTAACAACTCATTTATTTCTCCATCACCTCTTGCTTGAACAACTGAAAAAGTAAATCCCTAAGCTCACACTATTAGAGAAACAACACACAAAGACAAACAACAGAAAAGCAAGGGTAAGCTAGATACCAAATAAATCATATCACATTTATAACATAACATACATAAATCATTTATATCACATACATCAACCTAAACATCTTAACATGCAAAGACCTAGACTGACTATCCGTATTTAATATGAATGTCGAGCTATGGCGGGTCGTGCACTTGTGGTGGCCTCTACTGCTTTGCAAAACCATTGCCAACGGGTTTCACCCTATCACACTCACAAGGTTAGTCTGTTCCAGGCCTTGGAGCATACTAGAAGCCCCCAAGACTAAGAAGACCTCCTACTACTCCTCACCACATGTGTCAATCCTCTCTACTTTGAGAATGAAATTCCAATCACCCCCAAGACTAAGCTCCCTACATTCATACTAAAGATACTTGAACCTCACCAAGAGGATTCACTTTGGAACTTACTTTCACCACTTTGAAAACATACTTTGAAACCACATACTTTCACTTTGAATCCCAACTCATGACTTTGATATTCATACAACTCATACACCATCATACATCATATTCAACCTAATCAATACATAACTAAAATCATTTGAAAAGAAAGAAAGAGCATACCAACAACTTTGACTAATCGCTTAGCGCATACACTCGCTGAGCTACCACAAAGTCCCCTTGCACAGTGACCCAGCTCGCTGTGCAAATACACAGACAGTACCTTCAGACCCCAAACCACTTGTTCAGCAACCTACTTCGTTGTGCGAATAAAACCCATAGTGGTTCCAGACCCCAACCTCTCGCTCAACGTACCAAGCCTGTTTCCTGAGCGAAAACAGAAACACTGGGTTCTGCTCACTCACCTCTCGCTCAAAAGGGAGTTCGCTCAACGAGACTGCATAATTCAGCAACATCAAAATTGCAAAATTTGCACTACTTAACCACTCAAAACCTATTATATGCCTCTTTCCCAACTTCTAACACTCCTAAATCATGTTATATACTTAATTATACTTAACCAAGTGTGCCTAAACCATCCTAACCTCATTATAAAGTGTTTACTAACCAAATTGAACTTCAAAATCTACCAAACCTCAACCTCTGACCCAAATTGAATTCTACCACTTTTGGCACTGTTTTAAGTGACTTAAGAACTCTAATAAGTCTCAAATGACTTACCAAGACTATCCCAACTGAGCTTTAGAGCACCTAACTCCCAAATCAAAATTTCACCACTTCACTTCCTCTAAACTAGCTGTAAACAAAGATAAATTATATCCATTCATAATAAACCAACCTTATCACAAATTTCTGACATATTATACATCCAATAACAGATTAAATCATCATACAATACATTTCAAAATCACAGCTCATCAATCCATACTCAAAACAGTCAAATTGCACATGATATGTTTATTCTAAAAACCTAAATTTGGTTCAGTCAACACAATATACATAAACTCATCACACATACACACTAAATTACCAATTAAAACAACTGTAGCTTCCCTTGCCTCTCAAAGAAACTGCCCAACTCTAAAAATGCTTCGCTGATTACTTGAACTGCAAGGAATACCTAGACAGACCTATGAAACACCAAATTGAAAACGGACAAAGTCCTTAGAACTCTAGATGAATCAAGAATGTATAAGAGATGCATGATCACACATGCTACAATATTCCTCTAAAACAAATTTAAGAACGGAATGGGAAAAAGGAGTCGAAACTTACTTACTCTATTAAAGAAACTGATCGGGTAGAAACATAGACCTTGTTACTGTAGTCGATTAGATACCTCTTGATCGCCAAATAGATTACTCAAGAGTTAGAACTCTTAGAGAGAAGGTAGATAACTCTAGAAAAGTGATTTCTAGAGAGATGATATGTTTTAAAATAATGAAACTCGTTTATAACAAAATTATTTATAATAAAATCGTTTAATATTAAAATAATCGAGTCTCACTATTTTTAGACTATCATCCCTTCCAAAAATACCATTTTCTAGAGTTTTACGATTTATATAAAATTATTTCAATTTAAAAATAATTGAACTAAACTGTGATAAAATAAAAATAAAAGACCTAAATTAAAATTTTTCATCTTATATTTGTATTAATAGTAATATGTGAATGTGACATTATCTCTATTATATAATAAAATCTTCGTAATAAGTGACAATTTTAAAAACAAAAAAATTAAAAAAAAAATCACAAATAATCAAATTATATCATATTTTAATAATGATGACAAGATTCAAACCAATTAAAATATAATGTTTAAATTGATATTTTGAAACACGACCGTGTTTAAACCATTTTAATTATTTGCATTTATTTTTTCTATCTTTATGGATGTGGTCGGTCTTCTTTCCACCAAAGTATGCAAGTGTCTCCATTGGTTGTTTTTCTTTATATCTCTACACATCTTTTTTCACTCCCATTTTTTTTAAATTCTAAAACTATCTTTTACATTTAAAAGAATTTATATTTCAATTTTTTAATAAATTTTAAAATTCGTTAATTTTTTCTTTCAAGTGATTAACAAATTCCGAAACCCGTTAAAATTAAAAAAAAATCTTTTAATAGATTTTGAAATTCTCTAAAAAGAACTTTAATGAATTTTGAAATTTGTTAAAAAAATCTTTTAACAATTTAAAATATGATGAAAAAAATCTTTTAATAAATTTTGATATCTATTAAAATTGTAATCTTAAAATTATTTTTGGAGTTTAGAAAAATGTGGGGTGTTTATTTATGTTTTACGTAAATAAGAGTGATGAAGTAAAAAAAGAAAATATATGTCACTAGTGTAGTCAAGGAAAATGACAACAATTATTTTTATTTATAGGCATCGGTTCTTCAATTGAGACATATACAGGCGAGGTAAAAAGAGATAAGCTTGTTGTCTCGGTTCTGGACCGAGTCAAAAGTGTTCGGATTTTGCCTCAGTTCACAGACAACCGAAACAGTAGAGTGTTTTTAATTTTTTTTAATCTCAACCGAGATCACTTGCTGGTTCCTTATTTTGTTATGTTTTTCTATGTTCTTTTGATTTCTCTTTTCCTTCTCTTTGTGCCTTACACTTCTTTCTCTATTTTTTAATCTCAAGCTTATCCTGTAATTTTATTTCATCCATGTTTTTACACAAGTGGGGGCAAAAATACTTGATCCTTTTAGGAAGAAAATTACTTTCGACAAACTCAAAGGATAATGTCCTGTTGAATATTTAACTCCATTGCATCCATTACAATCATACATCAGTGCGTCATTGCATCCACAAACATTCTACACAAGCTGTGGTTTACATCAGTTATTTAACTTTCAAACAAGTTGCAAAGAGATCAATTGTGAAATGAACTAAGTTTATACCTGGAGCCCAACTCTACATGACAAACCTTGTATCACCATCTACAGGCATTGGTGGCAAAGAATCTTTTAACACATACATTCTCCAGAAGCAAACCTCTCAAACAAAAGAAGCTCTAGAAGCCGTGATCAGAAACCTTCGCTCAAACCACAATTTCTTTCCAGGCAAACTCCAACCGACACTAACAACCTAGATTTTCAATCCCAATCATCAACATCCACCCCAATACCTTTCCCAACGAGCAATCAAAAGTCATAGAGAAAATTAAGAAGCAAAACCCCAATTCAAGAGACGAATCCAAATAGCAAACATTATCCATTTCGCCATCCACCTGCAGAGAAAAATAACCAAAATCCAAGGAAGAGAAACGCAGATCCACTGGCTACGCCCTCATCGCACCGTCGCTACGCTCTCACCACCATCGCAGCACCGTCTCTGCTCTCTCGTCGCACCGTCGCGCCATCTTACCGCCATCGCAACATCGTCGAGAAAAAGGAGAATAGGAGATGAATGCGTGGTTGGAGAAGATGCGGCAGCGAAAGAAGCACACAGTTCTATAAAATCTAGGTTTCAATGTTGAAGAGGAAAAGGAAAAAGCAAAACCTAGATCTGAAGGATTGTTCGGTGAAGGTTAGAGATCGTGATTGTATGGTGGTTTAATCGGTGAAATGGTCTAATTAAACGGTGGAAAAAGCTGGAAACGAAGATTTAACCAGTGTAAATGGCTAGAACTCGATTTCAATCAGTGAGAATGAAGGAAAGGTAAAATGGTGGATCTGACTTACGGTGAAGGTTCTGTGATTGTGGTTCTGTGAAGCTGAGGACAACGAAGTTATGGCTGGTGTAGGTGAAGCGCGAGAGAATGAGGGAGACTCGCGTGCAAAGGAGAGGAAAAGAGGCATTTGGGGAAAAGTTTCCTCTTTCGCTACCCAGAGGCTAGGTTTTCCTAGCTTTAAGCTCCCACGGTCCAAGCCCAATATAAAGGCTTATATGTCTCGGTCCATCTGCCAACCGAGGCAGTATCTTTGCCACGTGAGGTTTATGTCTCAGTTCACCCTGCCAATCGAGACAGTATTCTCTTTAGACACATGTTGCTTAACAACCGAGACATATAGTGTTTTAAAAATTACGAGACTGCCACCGCATTTTGATATGCTTCGGTTCCAGAAAATCAAAGTGTAATGTGCGTGTTAAAAATACAATTTTTTACTAGTGTGTGTATGTTATGAATGCAAAGATGAAAGAACTATATTTGCTTTTGAATGCCAAAGTAAGGATGCATGAGTTTTTATTGGTAGAAGGAATGGGGTTTACGTAAGTAATGATGGAAAATGTATGGAAATTAAGTGTGAGTTCCATGTGTGTGTGAAAACTCTTTTTATTGCATGAGAAGAATGATGTTAGGTAACTGGAAAAGTGAATAATTTGTATTAAATAAAAGTGGGGCCATGGGTAGTTAGAATAAATTAAATTAAAAGTATGGATAGTTGTTTACGTAAAGAATTTATAACATGTGAGATTATTAGTTGTCTTTATATTATGGGATCCAGGTGGGGTCCACTTGGGTGTTGAATGGGCTTTGGAGTGTTCAAACAAATAAAGGAGGTGTAGGTAATATATATATATATATATATATATATATATATATATATATATATATATATATATATGGTCATTGTTAACTTGAGTCTACATATACTATTTTATGGGTTTGGTTGTTTTTATAGAAAATAAAAGGGGTGTGTTTAGTACATGGGTGACTATTGTTGGGTGGTTTGGTTGACTTGTCATTATTTGATGATTACTTTATTCTTGTTTTGAGAATGTCTATCACATCGGGTTTACCGTTTGGTTCTATGAGTATAATGTTGTTTATTTCTTGTGAAATTTGGTTTATGTTTGTGATGCCCGGTGAAGTTCTTGGAAGAGTGATGGAAGTAGCATAGGTACTTGTCCGGTGAAGCTCCTTGTGATTATAGTGGTGGGGGGTGTATACTTGTCTGGTGAAGCCCAAGAGGGTGGTGGAAAGCATATACTTGCCGGGAAAACTCTAAGAGAGTGGTGGGAGATGTCATTATGTAAGAGTGTGGTAAAGTTTACTGACCCGGTCAAGCTCTTTAAGAGAGTAGTGGGAGATGTCATTGTGTAAGTGTGTGGTAAAGTGTATTGGCCCGGTGAAACTCTTTAAGAAAGTGATGGGGGTTGACACTTAACCTTAGAGTTGTATGCAAGTAACCGGTAGTGATTCAATATATATGGTGAATGGTTTCAACAAATTAGGTATGAGTTGGTGAGTAACCGACTGAGGCTGGGTGTGATTTGGTTACTTTGATGAAACAATTGTATGATTATATGCAGATGACTTTGATTTATGATAGTGTAGTTGTTAATGAATTGTTTAGATGACTTGTTTCTTTTAGCTCACCCTTGTATGTTGTGGTTGTGGTTTCCACTTGAGATGATCGTATTTTTACGGGAGTAGATGTTGTTATAGGTATAACTAAAGCAAAGTTGAGGGACGAGATACGCGGGAGAACTATGAGATTTAAATTTCAGCATTAATAGTTTTGTAATGAAATTTTATGAACACTTTATAGTTACATTTGATTTATGAAGTTTTTTAAATTCAGTTAAAATAAATAGAAGTTTTTATACAATCTGTATTCCGCAATGGTATCAGAGTTAAGTTTTCAAAAGTTTTTGTAAACCTGTTGCATCCTAGAATTGAAGTGTTACACATTGTTGCATGTGTGCATGTGTGTTTGCATATATATATATATATATATATATACAGGTGTGCAAGCATGTGCAAATGTATGTGTGCATGCATGCATATAAGCATGTGTTCATGTGTGCATGTATGAATGTATACATGTGTCCATGTATGCATGTGTGCATGTGTGCGTTTGTGTATGCATACATACACATTTTCAAGAAAGTAGTATAATTGTCAATGTTTTCTGGAATACTTCCTGTCAGACTTTTGTTTCTTACATCACTACAAAATAGGAGAAAGACAAGCATAAACATTGTTGCAACTTTTATTATAAAAGACAGTGATTGTACAACTTACAAATACCACAACTTAGTTAATTGACACATATATGGTGATAGTGAACCAATCAAATTGTTCCCTCTCTAGCCCCTATTAAATGGATAAGGAAGGAAGGAAAAATAAAGTCAACACTAATTTTATGAAATAACAATTTCATTTGCAAATTATTTATACTCACAAATATTACAAATCTTTGTTGTAGTATATAAGCCTTGGTATTTTACCACTGAGATTATTTTGAGTCAGGTCTCTAGAAAACATTTTCTAGTAGTCCAGAAATTCAGTTAATAGAGTCCAAAATAGTGTCGAGAAGAGAGCAATGAGGAGTGAGAGATACAAGAACGACTTACAAAATCTTCAAATTAGGAATCTGAGATAAAGTTGAAGGAATTGGTCCAATGAACTGGTTGTTCTTTAAAATCCTGAGATATAATTTACATAAAATTGAAAACCTGTCATAACCTCTTCCCAAGATAAAAAAATTCATTTGAAAGGAAATGCCATAAAATACTCAAAAATTATCTAGTTGTTTCAACTCAGAAATAGAAAATGGGATATCTCCTCTAATCTCATTAAATGACAAGTCCCTGAAAACACGATATATATCAAAGTTCCAAGTAAATCTATAAATACAAAATGAATTCAGTTCAAGAGAGAAGCATACAAGTTCTTCAATGAAGAAAAGTCACCAATCTCGTCTGGCATCTGCCCCGATAACCTGTTCTCTCTCAGGTCACTAAAGAAAAAAGAGGAAAAATGCATAAGCAAGACAATACAAATGCCTCAACTACATTACTGCACCAAAAAAAGGGCGAAGGAGAGTAACAATTACATAGAGACCAAACTCTGAAGCTTCCCTATTGTAGGTGAAATTTCCCCACCAAGATTCAACCTATAATGATTACTACAAAACATAAAAGCGTAAGAGAAAAGAAAACTGTTATATATACAATGTACAAGGGCAAAGTAACTCACAGTGCAACAACATTAAATGTGACATTGTCGCATGTTATCCCTCTCCAAGCACAATAATCAGATAATGGTAAGTCTAATCATATAAAATGTTATCCACATCCCTGAATGACTTCTTTATTTTCAACAATGTTGTTCCTGCAATAGAAATATCCAAAGTCCAAACATTAAACCATGAAGAACATAATTAAAAGCTTTAAACACATGCATACACATACATGTACACATGCATACACATGCAAGTTGTAACACCTTTAACGGAGTGCCACTAAAAAATAACAAAATCCGAAATTTACGCCAATTTTTTTTTCATTTAAAATTAACATCACGGAAACAAAACATCAAAAGTTTAAGCGTCTTACAACATAAACTTCAAACCTTACAAATATAAATCCATTATTCAAAAACATAAAATAACTTTAAAACATGATAAATTCCTCATAGCTATTCTCATATCTCTTATCGTTCTACTCTGTCCCTGCCTTATCTGCAACGCTATATACTCTCGTACAAGTACGATCATCGCAGGTGGAACCACAAGCACAAAAGGAAAGGGTGAGTAACTAAGGACATAACATAACATATAATTTCAATGTCAAAACATCATAACATAGATTATCCCAGACATAACCTTACAATACATCACAATATTCGACTCATAACCCAGATCATCACCACCCAACTGTCATAGTCATAACATTACAATAAATCACGGTATTCAAAACAATGACTCAGATCATTCTCACAAACTTCTGTTGTTTCCTTGAATTTTGTCGTACAAAACCTGTTTCGCAAAATAGGGCGATTCGAGCTGTCTTCTATCGCAACTTCAGACATATCTCCCCAACTCCTCAAGGAATTACGAGTAACAACATCGGTTAGACGCATCCACCGAGCACTATACTCACACGAGTCGAAGTCCTTGGACGAGACATCTAACCCTCTCTAGTCCTCGCGCACGAGGATAGGGTGACACTCGAATCTCAGTCTCCATAGAGAACTCAACACATTATCGTATCACAATACAAACACCATCGATTCGACAAAAATTCTAAAGAAATGACAGAACACTTGCTCTCATAACTTCACCATCACAACCATTCACAAATCACCATCATATACAAAGTCAACCAAATTCTTTGACCAACAATTTAATAAATAATTAAATAACTTAATTTAATTATTTTTCTACTAACGCACCCGTGAAATTAGTAATTTCACAACTCTTCCACTAGAACCAATATTTTCTAATACACCCCAACTTTTACTAAAATCACAACTCATATTAAAATGCACTTTGTAATGTACCCCTTTTTATTTTAATTACACTCCCTCTCTTAAATCTACCAACTAAAGTGGATCCCATTAAACCTTTTAACTTTAAAACAAAATCCATATTTTTCTCTCACCAAGTGGACCTCACTTGAATTACTCATTTCTCACTAAAAGTTCTCTTTCTCTCTCTTGCACCTATTTACGTACTCACTTCACATACACTACAATTTCCCATTGCCTTCTTCTCTCTCTTCCTTTCAAAGAGGCTAGGTTTCAAAGAGGCTAGGGATGACAATTTTATCCCCAGGCACGGGTATCTGCGGGTAAAATCCGCGGCAGGTAATAACTATCCGCGAATATTTACTATCCGCGGGTAACGGGTAGTGAGTATTTTAATATCCGCTTCTAAACGGGTCGGGTACGGGTACTATCCGCCCCGCAGGTACCCATTACCCGCAAAATATTAAAAAGAAATAATTTATATATTTTTTAATTAAATTTAATTAAAAATAAAATAAAATAATATTTTATTAGTTTAAATTTAATTAAAATTAAATTTTAATTTAATTTATATTATATATATATATATATATGTATTTTTATTTAAATTTTATTTATTAAATATATTTTTTTGCGGGTATCCGTAGGTTTTAAAATACCCGCGGATATTTTTTAAACGGATATCCGACGAATAGTGGGTACAATTTTATCCGGTGAGTCGGGTTGCGGATAGGCAGTACGTGTGTCGACCCGTTGCCATCCTTACTCACGGCCCCACCACACCTACTCTCACACCTTATTTCATTTTGATTTTCTCTCTTTATTTTATGTAACACACACCCCATGCATTCCCATCCTTTTTTCTTTCTTTTTTTTTTCTACCCAGAAAAAGAATACTTTGACACGCTTAAAGTAAATGACATTCATTTGACACGCATTGGGGCCCATTCAGTGTCAATGTCATAAAGGATAAATTTGTCATTTGCATGCGCTGGTTTGGTAGAAGAATCAATGAAACTGTGTGTTTCAATGAAGGGAGCTGCTGCATTAGAGCCCTCTCTCAGATTTGAATTTGTTAGGTCACCCATTTGATTTTGAAAGAGGAACACTTCGTGAGCGTGCTAGGGTTAGGGTTGGGAGAGAATGCGAGAAAGAAAAAAAAGGGAGAACATCATGACTGCCACTTAATCGGAAATGTTCGAACCAGCGAAGTCAAAGTAGATGATCAGTGTGGAGCGCAGAAGGCTTTTACGATGCTCTCCGTCCACCGCAATGCTGCTATCAACGACCTCGCCCTACATTCGTCCAATCAACGCGCCATCGTCAATTTCGTCCGCGGCCGCTACAACCGATGTTTGCTCCTCAACAAGGAACTTACTCTGGTCAAGTTCAATGCGCCCCGTGACCACTTTTTTATGGTCGCGAAGGAGAAGGTTTTTGTCCACCAGACTGAGGATGCACGCGTATTGTTTGAATTGGAATGCTCCAAGCCCGTTCTATGTGCTGCTCCTGCTAGGATATGTGCTTCTTCAAATTCTTGCCCTGTTTTCTCGAATTATCATCGAATATCAAGTTGGTTATTTTTATTTTCTCTATTTCTCTTTTGGTGATGTTGATTTGTCTTGTATGTTAAAAATACCAAGGGTTTAGGTAGCATTTGATAAAGAAATTTTGGTATATTGTCAGTAGTTATGTTTTTCGGGCGTCAAATATTTGTGATGTTTTGCAGTGGGAAGATTTTACACATAGATTTTGGAGACTTGAAGCATCAATGAACCGTGAGAAGTTCCCGGAGAAGGTGCACTCATAAACTAACTATTTGTGACTTTGGATGATGGAGATTATAGATATTTTACTGTGTCTTACAGAACAACTTAATACCTCATTGTACTCATGTCAATTCTAATTCTTCTAAAACAAATTGCATATAAAATTTAGATCTGATGTAATTATTGATTTGTTGCTTGCTTACTACATGTATCCTCCACATGGAAGAAGAGCAAATGCTATAGAGTAAGACCATGTCTAAATTAACAAAGTCAACAAAAGAGGCAGTTGTGACTACTTTGAAGTCTATTATATATAAAAATGATCTACATTTTTCTCAATTATTCATTCTAATTTGTACCCTTAATCTTGTCTGCCTTGATTGATAGGTTGGAAGAAGAATAATGCATGATTCATATTGGAAGTATATGCTAAATTATGTACGGAAACCATTCTAAATGTGATAATGTGGTTGATCTCATGGCAAAGTTCATCTTATCTTGTTTATGTTACTTTCTATCATATGATTAGCCTTTGTTAATTTCCATGGTACATAAATGTTATACTGAGTTTTCATCATTGAATAGGTACCCAATTTATATTGTCCCAAGTTGAAACAATGAAAAGGAATTGGAAGCATGCTTTCTCACTTACCATACTCTGTCATCATCTTTCGAAGGTATCTCAATATTTTTGTTTTTCCAATCAATAATTGTAGTTCAAATTGTTGTATTTTCAAATATTATAGTATCTGATTGTGTTCAAATGAGTTATATATGATCATATAAGCATGCCAAAGAGTAGATTATACTATATTTCTTTCTAAAGGCTATTTGAAGAGGTAAGTGCTACACACAATTTCAGTATATGAAAAAGTTAACAATATTTTAAGAGAAACTCAAGGATGAGCATTGCATAACCCATATGTTTGTGCATGGTTTGCCAAAGAAAGGTTGAATGTCTTTGTCCCCTTGGCACTTATGATTAATATTTAGATATATACATAACGTATAAGCAATATGCAGAGATTAATATTTGAAGAGCCTGAGGTTGGAGTAAGAAAAATATTGCCAAGTGGTTTATGGTGATGGTTTGTTGAGATGTGGATCACTGATGGTAATTTAAACATGCATGCAGTTCCTCAAGTGTTTTTATGCTGCCTGTAATCAGTCTCTATCACCTTTAATCTGGATACTAAATATTTATATTAAAGATCACCAAAAACATCTCAGGAACTACTTCGAATTTTTTCTGCTCATATTTATATTAGGTCATAATGTTGTTCTATATAATGATGAGGATTATAGAATATAATTGTATATGGTTTTATTAAAATAATGACTGAGGTTTTATTCTTACCCGGTTACCAAATTATAAATCTCAGAAGTTTTGGAGAGTGAAAATAGTATTATAAAATTTTTGGAAAAATTTTAGAATACTTTTTTCACTCAGTGGTCAGGTTTTCCTTTGTTTATAGTTCTATGTTGTTTAGTTTATGTAGGCAATTGTTAGTGTTGCTTTTGGCATTATTCATGTTAAACTTTTTGTTTCTAATTATTTCTTTTTGAATTAGTGGTGGCCTATACAAGTTGCTTCATACCCTGCCTCTGAATGCTTCTAAGTACATTTTACAAGCTCTGATAAGTACTTGATTGGATTCTCTCTTGCATGTTACGTGTACTTGATTTGATTGTGTGTTCATATCATATCAATTACCCAAAACTTTTCTAAAAAGAAGCATGATGAGTAAAATATTTTTATAATTTGAGTGTACACACATGTTCATGGTGAATTTGAGTACGTATCTTAAAATTAATATATTATTTTATTTTATTTATGTAATTTCGTTTCATGCAATCCCTTTTTCACTGTTTTCATCAAACTTTCTCATGGGATGGAATATCGGCTGGTGGGTAAATCTTAAACAAGAAACACATGTTGATTTAGTCTTCGGTTCTCTGCTCTACATTCAAACTCTTGCTATAAAAATATATCTTATGCAGTGCATACCAGATTTGGAAGGCATTATTGGTAAGAAGTGTGCGGTGCTGCAGCGTGGGGAAAGATAATGGAAGTAAAGTTGTCATTTAATAAAAGTTGTTTTGGTCGTCATAGTTTCGGTGCTGGCGTTTTTGACAGAAAATGAATTGAAAGCAGGAGATGTTTGTGTATTTGAACTGATTAGCAAGAAGGATGGTCTTTTTAAAGCTCATATTTTCTAAAAGGACCACTAATTTGTCTGCATGAAAGCCGTGGTCTTGCTGAGGAATTTGAAAGAAAATGTTGTAAAGAAACAAGGATATTGTAATGGGGTGTTCCCAAGCATTAGACATTTAAACAATGTTACTGTTATGTAATCAGCCAGTTATGTTTATTGAAATATAGTACTGCATTAGGTGATTGATGAGTTACTGTTATGTAATCCAAAGCTTCTACATAAAATAAGTTGTTTCACTCACTGTAATTTTCTTTTTATTAGCTTAGCATTTAGTAGAAAAGGGAAAAAGGTACTGCTATTATATATCTACCATTATAAAGGAAAAATGAATAAATAAAACTAAGAGGAATAAGTTAACCTTCAGCTGCTTCAAAAGCAGTAATGAAGGAGAATAAAAAAGAACATTCTTAAAAGTAAATATAAATTAATTTTGATTTTTCAAAAATCTATATAAATTAATCACTATATTGCTTTTTATTAAAACTATTTTTGTTTTATTTAATCATAAAACACTAAGATTGTGGTATAAAATTTTTAAATTATATTTTTTCTTGAATATTCGTATAAAAATGCTTAAAGTGAAGAAATAATATTTTATTAATATTATAGAAAAATATTAGAAAACAAATAAAAGTACTCTAATTCACTCTGTGTGACTTTAAAATTCAGAAAAATAAGACTTAATTTAAAGAAAAAGGTGAAAATAATAGCATTGACATAATCCAATTTCATCTTATTAACACGATATTATTATTATTTTTATTTCTCTTTTTACCTTATTTGATTTCATTATTTTAATTCAATTTTATTTTACTTTATTATATTTTATTTTAACTGCTTTGATTTTTTCCTACAGTAAGTGATTATTCCATTGAAAATTTGTGGTTGATTGTCACAGACATTTTTGTACAACAATAAATTGATCAACCTGATTTCAAGTGCTATCTTAAATAATAAAACCTTTATTTCCCATTCACAAAACTTAACAAGAATACCAATGATCACATTTTTTTGGTGTACAAGAATGAAAGTGATCGACTTCAATACCAATGATCACATTTTGTAGTGCTTATGTGGTTATATACTCAATTGCTTATGAATAAGAATAGTTGTGGTTTTTTATGTGAGATTTTATCAATTTGTTTGGTGCAGTAAGTGGTTATCTACTAAGTCCTAAGTGGTTATTTCATAACGGTGTTTTGTACAACAATAAAAGTGATTTAATTCAATCTCAATGACCACATCTTTTTGATGCAGTAAGTGGTTATCTCCTAAGTCCTATGTGGTTATTTCAGAACGGTGTTTTGTACAACAATAAAAGTGGTTTAATCCAATATGAATGACCACCTATCTCTTGGTGCAGTATGTGGTTACCTACTAAGTCCTAAGTGGTTATTTCAGAACGGTGTTTTGTACAACAATAAAAGTGGTTTAATCCAATCTCAATGACCACATCTCTTGGTGCAGTAAGTGGTTACCTACTAAGTCCTAAGTGGTTATTTCATAACGGTGTTTTGTACAATAATAAAAGTTGTTTAATTCAATCCTAATGACCACATATTTTTGGTGCAGTAAGTGGTTATCTACTAAGTTCTAAGTAGTTATTTCATAACGGTGTTTGTTTTGTACAACAATAAAAGTTGTTTAATTCAATCCCAATGACCACATTTTTTTGGTGCAGTAAGTAGTTATCTACTAAGTCCTAAGTGGTTATTTCAGAACAGTTTTCTGTACAACAATAAAAGTAGTTTAATTCAATCCCAATGACCAAATGTTTTTGGTGCAGTAAGTGGTTATCTACTAAGTTCTAAGTGGTTATTTCATAACAGTGTTTGTTTTGTACAACAATAAAAGTTGTTTAATTCAATCCCAATGACCACATTTTTTTGGTGCAGTAAGTAGTTATCTACTAAGTTCTAAGTAGTTATTTCATAATGGTGTTTTGTACAACAATAAATTTTGGTGCAGTAAGTGGTTATCTACTAAGTACTAAGTGGTTATTTCAGAATGATGTTTTGTACAACAATAAAAGTGGTTTAATTCAATCCCAATGACCACATTTCTTTGATGCAGTAAGTGGTTATCTATTAAGTCATATGTAGTTATTTCAGAAAGGTGATTTGTACAACAATAAAAGTGATTCAATTCAATAGTAATCTTATTTTTTCAAGTAATGCATTCATAGTAATCTTATTATTCTTACCGTCAATGTAATCTCTTATATGTTTGACGTTTGTAGTTTCAAATTCATATTTTAAATACAAAAAAGTTGATAAAAAATTTGTGTTTGGTTTCACTGAATATGAAACCAAATATACACATTTAATTTAATATTGTTGTAGGGAGCAATAATTATCATAATCCCTCCTTAATTTGTAGACAACACCTCAAAAACCCATGAAAAGATTGGGGAAATAGATGCAACGATTTTAATAGAAAGAATGATGGTTTATAGTGTTTCTTTAATTTACAGATCAAATTCTCCCAATCTATTCTAAAAGAAGTACTTTCAAGTATAAAGTGTTTTAAAACATTGAATCAGAACGAAATTGTTCTAAGGACATAAAATTTTGGTTAATTGGGTTTAGAACAGAGGATGTATAACATTGAGTAGCCATTTTCCAGCTAAGAAGCAAAGACAATACAACAAAATTGATCGTGAAGTACACCAGCTATGATCACATCACAATTCAGATAATGCAAAAACTAAATTGCAGATTCCAATTTCATAGACTGCTAGAATTTCAAGAAGGATCAAGAACGACACTAGGAAGATCAGCTCGTCCCATCTTTCCTAAACCTTGAAGTATCATATTGTATGTAGCTATATCAGTATGATAAAAATTTTCTCCCATTTCAGCCACAACAGCCCAAGCCTCAGTGAAATAACCCTTTTTGACAAAAGAACTCATGATAGAATTATAACAATAACTCACTGGACTCACACCTGCATCACTGAAAATCTCAAACAATTTGCAAGCCAAGCTCAACTTTCCCTTAGTGCAGGTAGTGTTACATCAAGGACTCTTCCAAACACTTGGTCTTAAATGACCTTTTACAAGAAAATTAAATCTAAAACAGATTACAAATTTAGAATTTCAAGAGGATCCAGCTACACTACTCTGTTGCTCCATGTATGCACTACTTTGAAACTTGTTGAGCTGCTTCCATGCTTGTTTGGATCCTTCACCCATTATACATTGTTGTTTCACATTTTTTGTAGACCAGAACGCACTACTTTGTAGACCTGCACTTTTATAACCACCAAATATTCCAGACTAGACTGAACTAAATTAGCTAGACAAGAAAAGCAAAATCATCTAATCAAGACTTAGTGAAACTGTTTTCATCAACTTTGGCAAGTTACAATCTGCACCTTGAGTTGTAAACCAGATCAACCAATTTAATTCAAAACCCTTTTAATCACTTCAAGTTCTTTTCAAATTAGAAACTATAAAAGTCTCACTAAAAAGGCACAATTCAAATTTGGAAAAATGGATTTTTCAGCACTTGGAAACTCAAACAAAATTTTCTCTAGGTCAAGACAATTTTACTTTAGGTGTAACCTCACAAACACTCTGATATGTTTTAGGCATTTTATCTCCAGTAACAACTTTCTTTTTGGGTCAAAAAGCTTAAAAGAAATAAAAATAGGTATAGAACAGCAGTAGGCACTCAAATGGATCCTAAGAAAGGTGCTAGAACAGATTAAGAAAGCAAAGAAATCAAAATGCAGGTTGAAATGGCTTTAACTCGAAACTGTTTGATAAAAACCAAAGGTGTTTGATGAAATGCCTCAAAGAAAACCATTTTTGATGTTTTTGGTTTTTGACTAGGCTACACGGTTCTTCATCCTTTTCAGTACTTTGCTTTACTTGTTTTAATCATTTAGTTCCATTTTAAATCACTGAACTAGGTCTTGCTGCAAGCCAAATCGAATTTCAAAACAACACCTAATTTTGATGGTTAAAATTTAATGGTTGGTACAACTACACCCTTAAAGGAACTTTTTATTAAAGGTAAAGCTATTTACCAAGACAAAATAAAAGCTCACAAGATTAGCTTCAATGTTAATAAATTCAGTTTACAATTTCATTAATATCTTTGTCATGTCTTATTAAACTACAAAATAATGCACATATCACGATCATTGCATCTAGACTTATATTGTTATTTCATTTACTCTGTTATAGAGTTGAAACATAAAATTGTAAATCGTTAACAGTAGAATCTAACAACCCTGCATTATATACACAATCTTCAAGTTTATTATGTTTACCTATTTAGTTGTCATTATTAATAATAATATATAACAATGGTGTTATATATTTTTTGGTGCAGTAAGTGGTTATATAATAAGTGTTATGTGGTTTTTTACTCAATTGCTTATGAACAACAAATGTTGTATGCTTTTAGGATAGGTTTAATCAAATTTATTGGTGCAGTAAGTGGTTATCTACTAAGTCCTATGTGGTTACTTTTTAAAGAGATTATGTACAACAAAAATGATATATAATGTTCCTCTAGAATCTGTAATTTCTTTTTTTGATAATATGAATCGAACAGTGCAAACTAATTTGAAACTACAACTAAGGAAAAAAAGGTGTACCTTGTAGAACAGTGTTTTGGATGATTCCAAGATCCTTGGCAAGGTACTTAAGAGAACCATTTACTACCCTATACCAAAGAGGGTATTGTCAATTAGTACTATAACAAGGAAAGTTTATCAGTAAGAAAGCACATATGCACACATGCACAAAAGCACAAATGCACACATGCACAAATGCACACATGCATATATACATACATGCACACATGCATCCATGCACATATATATACATGCATACATGCACTTACGCATACAAGCATAGATGCACAAATACATATGCACATATATATACATGCACACATACAAGGGCAAAGTAACTCACAGTGCAACAACATTAAATGTGACATTGTCGCATGTTATCCCTCTCCAGGCACAATAATCAGATGATGGTGAGTCCAATCATATAGAACATCACAGTGCAACAACATTAAATGTGACATTGTCGCATGTTATCCCTCTCCAGGCACAATAATTAGATGATGGTGAGTCCAATCATATAGAACATTATCCACATCCCTGAATAACTTCTTTATCTCCGATAGTGTTGTTCCTGCAATAGAAATATCCAGTCCAAAAATTAAATCATGAAGAACATATTTAGAAGCTTTAAACACATGCAAGCACACATCCATACGTGCACACACGAACACATTGATACATTCATACATGCATACATGCATAGATGCACACATACATATGCACATGCATGCCCACAAACATACATGCATACGTGCACACATGTATACGTGCATACATGCATGCACACATATGAACTTGCATGCACACATGCATATATATGCAAGCACACATGCATATATGGATACATACATACATACATGCACACATTCGCACGTGCAAAAAATGGGCGAAGGAGAGTTACAATTACATAAAGACCGAATTTTGAAGCTTCCTTATTGCAGGTGAAATTTCCCCACTAATATTCAACCCAGAAAGATTGCGACAAAACATAAAAGCGTAAGAGAAAAGAAAAGTAGTATATACGATATACAAGGGCAAAGTATCTCACAGTGCAACAACATTAAATGTGACATTGTCGCATGTTATCCCTCTCTAGGCACAATAATCAGATGATGGTGAGTTTGTCCAATCATATAGAACATTATCCACATCCCTGAATGACTTCTTTATCTCTAACAACGTCGTTACTGCAATAGAAATATCCAAAGTCCAAAAATTAAACCATGAAGAACATATTTAGAAGCTTTAAACACATGCATACACATGCAAGCACACATGCAAGCACACATGCATACATGAACACATGAACACATTGATACATGCAGAAATGCAGACATGCATACATGCACACATGAACACATTGATACATGCACACATACATATGCACATGCATGCCCACAAGCATACATGCACACATGCATGCACACATATGAACTTGCATGTACACATGCATATATATATGCAAGCACACATGCATACATGCACACATGCATATATGGATACATACATACATGCACACATTCACACGTGCAAAAAATGGGCGAAGGAGAGTTACAATTACATAAAGACCGAACTTTGAAGCTTCCTTATTGCAGGTGAAATTTTCCCACTAAGATTCAACCCAGAAAGATTGCGGCAAAACATAAAAGCATAAGAGAAAAGAAAAGTAGTATATACGATGTACAAGGGCAAAGTAACTCACAGTGCAACAACATTAAATGTCATTGTCGCATGTTATCCCTCTCTAGGCACAATAATCAGATGATGGTGAGTTTGTCCAATCATATAGAACATTATCCACATCCCTGAATTACTTCTTTATCTCTAACAATGTCGTTACTGCAATAGAAATATCCAAAGTCAAAACATTAAACCATGAAGAACATAGTTAGAAGCTTGAAGCCAAGGAAAACCAAGTCCTTCCTTATAACATTAGTAAACTCGTTGTCTGGACATCGAGTTATACACAAGTTAGTATATTATGTTATACAAAACCTCATTTTTAACGGAAATTCATTTCTACAATGTGAACCATGCAAAAAACAAGCATAAGTAAGTAGTAGATGTAGCATACTCGTTAAAATAATGTGAAAATATACAATTGAATTAAAAGAAGAAGCAAAAGATGCCAAAAGCAACCAAGTCAAACTCAAAATTCGCGGGACAAACGCTGATGTTTAAAAATAAATGGACCAATTGAAAACAACAGAGGAAGTGCCATGCTTGGCTGCGAAGAGAGAAAGAAAATAAAAACTTGTTTTTCCGAGATCCTTGACCAAGAAAATGAAACTAGAGAGAAAAACACACGAAGGGTACTAGAATTTCTAGTAATGGGAAGTCATACACCTCTCTATTAAGAACCACATAGCCACAACAACTTTCAACATTTTTAAGCTTTCATTCTCCTTCCCGACAAAAATTGGCAGCAATAGGCATTTTCAATGAGTATGAATAAAATGTGTCATTTTCAATGAGTAATGCAATCCATTTGAGATGACAGGGACAACTTTCTCTTTCTGGTTTTTTCTTGACAATCTCATAGGCATTGGATTCAAGTTCATGATATTATGTATTTTTTTTCTCCCTTCAATTTATTTAATTTTCCTATTTATCTCAACCCCGTCTCCCTCTCTGTCTCCTATAGTCTAATTTATTTATCTAATTTGTTTGGTAGTTATGCATCCTCATATTAATTATTTATTGTTTAACACTGTTACTATGATTGCAATTCTCTAGTGCTTTGTTTTGATCAAATTTTGAAGTTAATTGAAAAATCAAAGTATGTAATAATAAGGTAAAGGTTGAAAGATAATGTGACAAAATTTAGTACATTCAACTGTTAAAAATTATTTGAATAGTGACATTCAACTGTTAAAAAAACACTCTTCTCTTATTTCTTGTTAATTTGTGGTTCTTGTTTGGCTGTTTCACCTTGCACCTTCAACTATGTACCTCCAAACTTAAAAAAAATGTCAATTTTACCCCTAATTAAAAATACATTTAATTTGTAAAAATTTAAAATGAAGATGGTCAAATATTCTTAAACAATTTCACTTCAAGGTGTTTCATCCTACACCTCCAACTTTTTAAAAAATTCAATTTTTAACTTTAATAAATATATATATATATATATATATATATATATATATATATATATATTTAATTTTTTCTCCTGCATCCCTTTAACAGTATACTTTTTGACAGATTTTAAAATCTCATTCATAATTTTTTACAAATTTTACTTTTAGGTTTAAAATTTAATAATAATCTAATTTAATTTAAAATTTTAATATTATTTCATATATTTTTTTATCTTCATAATTATTAAAATATAATTTCTATTATTATAATAGTTATATTTAGAAAAATAAAAGTAATTTAAATAAAAGTAGTAACAATAAAAAGGTAATAATATAAAATTTGATTTAATATATTTAAATATATTAAACTATTAAATGAAATTAAATAATTACTAAAATTTAAATAAATAAAAATGAAAAAAAAAATTGGTTATTAGAATACCAAATCTGTTAACATATTAGTCAATTTAGATAGATAAACCATTTTTTTCAAATTTTGTTTTTTATTTAAAATATAATAATTATTTAAATTAATTTAATATTTTAATATAATTTAATATATTTAAATAGAATTTAATATTTTTTACTTTTATTATTAATACTTTTATTTTAATTATTTTAATTTTAATTTTTTAATAAAACTATTCTAAAAATATAAATCATATTTTAATAATTATTAAAATATAAAAGTACTATAAATAATATTAAAATTTTAAATTAAATTAAATAATTACTAAACTTTATATAAAAAATAAAATTTTAAAAAATAACTTTATCGATAAAGAAACTTTTTAACCTCGGATTTTGATATCCGAAAGTTTTTCCAAATTTAGTTTCCTATTTAAAATTTAATAATTAGTTTATTTAATTTAATATTTTAATATATTAAAACAAATTTTATATCAATAATATTTTTTATATTATTACTATTTTTTTATTATTTTAATTTTATTTTTTATATAAATATTATTATAATGTGAATTATTTTTTAAATTCTTATTAAAATATATTAAATAATATTAGAATTTTAATTAAATTAAATAATTATAATTTTAAATAAAAAAGTTAGAAAAAATTGTTTATTGGGTATTGAAATCCGTTAATATGATATGCTGCGAAAGTTTTTTAAAATTTTGTGTTTTATTTAAATATTAATAACTATTTAATTTAATTTAATAGTTTAATGTAATTTAATATATTTAAATATATTAAATAAAATTTTGTATTATTTTTTCTATTTTTTTAATTATTTCTTTTAATATTTTGTTTTTTAATTATTTCTTTTAATATAACTATTATAATAATAAAAATTATATTTTAACAATTATTAACATAAAAACTTACATCAAATAATATAAACAATTTAAATTAAATTATATTATTATTAAGGTTTAAGCCCTTGGTTTAATTACTTAAGTGGGTCCTCGTTTTTCTAAAATGTCAAAATTAGGTTTATATACTTAGAAAATTGAGCTAATTTTGTCTTCTCCGTTAAGTTTTGATAGACGGCGTTAAAATTTGCTGACGTGGTGCACACTTAATCTGCTGATGTATACGTCTTATATTACGTGAAATTTGTTATTTAAATTAACAATTTTTGACGTTTTTCAAAATTGAATTAATAATGATAAAGGGGATTCATCCACACCAGGTGCAGGGGATGTTGGAGTGATTCTCCCTACACCTTCCTAACGTCATCCTACACCTCCCAATTTTATTTTAGGTTTAATACCCAATTTTGTCCCCAGTTTGGTTCGGAAATCTCAATGTAGTCCCTCGTTAGAAAAGTAATTGTAATGGATCCTTACTTGTAAATTTGTGAGTCAAGTTAGTCCCTTCCGTTAAATATAAGCAAACGGAGTTAATGGGATGATGATGTGGCAGTAGTTAGTGATTAGGTGTCAAAACGCAATTGTGTGCGTGCTAACGTGGTGTTGAATTAGAGAAGTTTGGGTTTTACTAGAAATTGGGCTTATTTTAATTGGAGATAAATTGGCAGTAGTTAGGGTTTTTAATTAATTTTGTGCAATTGAAGCAGAGGTTCAGACAGTATCACACAAAATGTAAATTGAAACCATAATTTCAGATGCTTCAATTCAGATTTCACGTTTATTTCAAAACATCATATTATGTAACTCCTCGTAGTAGCCACCACCTCCATCTTCTTTTTTCCCGTAAACCACCGGCAGAGGCGCCGCCACCTCCCTTTCCAAATACCTCACCACTTGCCTCATGTTGGGCCTCTTCTCTGGTGCCTCTGCGGAACAGTACAACCCCACTTTAATCACTACCAAAACTTCCACCTCATTAAATGCCCCACCCAACCTGGGGTCCACCAACGCTAGCGGCGCCCCCATGCACCACCGCTCCCAGACCCAGCTCCTCCGGCAATGCCTTCACCTCAATAGGCCTCCTCCCACACACCACCTCCAACAACAACGCTCTGAAAGCGTAAACATCAGAACTGGTGGTGGGTTTCCCTGTTCGTGTGAGTTCAGGTGCAAGGTACCCCATCGTTCCCACCACACGTGTGGTGTTAGGCTTGGAACCATGCTCGTAAAGCTTGGCCAACCCAAAATCCCCCAACCTCCCATTCCAAAACATCATATTACAATTCCACCACAACCCTAATTTTGTCTCTATTCAATTGCACAAAATTAATTAAAAACCCTAATGCTGCCAATTTATCCCCAATTAAAATAAATCCAATTTCTAATAAAACCCAAACTTCTCTAATTCAACACCACGTAAGCACGCATACTATTGCGTTTTGACACCTAACCACTAATTACTGCCACATCATCATCCCATTAACTCTGTTTGCTTATATTTAACGGAAGGGACTAACTTGACTCACACATCTACAAGTAAGGATCCATTACAATTACTTTTCTAATGAGGGACTAAATTGAAATTTATGAACCAAACTGGGGAAAAAATTGGGTATTAAACCTTTATTTTAATTCCAACTATATCCTTATCCCTAAGTCTACATCTCTCAGAGTCCAGAAGCTTTGTTTTGTAAAATATTGACCCACTAAAATAAATTTGAACATTTCTTCCGCATCTCACCCCAAACCCTACACCCCTTGATTATTTATTCTTTCTCCTTCTGGTTGTCCTCCCCTCCTCACCTCCTCCCTCCTTTTTTACCATTTTTGAACGTGTTGCGGTATTCCTTCCCCTCCTCCCTCCTTGTATGATCGAATATATGTTAGATTGGTTGATTTGCATATTTTTTCATTGCTTGATATGTGCTAGGTGTTGGAAGTAGGGGAGATACAGGGTAAACCGCAAATGGAATTGCGGTTAACGACCATCACACTACGAAGTGAGGATTTGGTGGCGCTGTAGTTGGATCTGCGATTGATGGCAACCATAGGTGGATTTGCGGTTGGTTCTTGAGGGTGCATGGCCGATGCATTTGGAAGTGCGGTTCTGGTCCTGGGTTGTGAGCAATTCGATATGCGGCTAAGGCGAACCACAATTCGATCTGCGATTGTATGTATGTTGCCGCACTTTGCACTGGGTGTGTTATTTGTTTGTTGAGTTAGTATATTTTTTTTAAACAAATTTTTAGCTGTGTTTGTTTGATGAGTTAGTTTTAATTGTTAGGTTTAATATATTTTTGGATTATATTTTTAATTATTTTGTTTGTTAAATTTTTTTGAAATTTTTTATTTTTCAAATTTTTAAATTTTTAAATTTTTATATACTATTATGTATGCAATTTTATTCAATTTTAAATTTATATTAAATAATTTATTCAATGAAATAATAATAATTATTTTTCGTACGTATTATTGTTTTGTTATTTGTAATTATTTAATTATTATTTAAATAATTTTATTATTATTTTATTTATTTATTTTTTATTATTTTTAGTTAACAAAGTATAGAACTTAAAAAAATTTAGTAAAAAATTTCACTTGCAGCAACAGACAACAATGAAAGGAAAACACAACCATTCATTCTATCACTCAAATATCACTCTCACTTACGAAACACAACTATTCTTTCTATCACAATAACCACTTGCAGCAAGGGACAACAATGGAAGGAAAACAAAAAAGAAAACTATACATAGAACATCAGGATTTAATAAAAAATTAGAAGATGAAAATAATCTCTGAAGACAACATCCATTAAATCACACAAAGAGTTAAAAAATCGATGTAGAACAGTAAAACCAACCGCAGTTCGAAGTGCGCCTGCACTGAACCGCAGTTCAAAGTGCGGTTACGGTGTTTAAATATTTAACTAACCTCTTGAAGACCTTCTTGTGTCCAGCTTCTTCCTCCTCGTCCAATATCTAGAACACCAATAGCACCATCAACACACAACACAACCACTACACTTTAAAACCTCAAAACTCTCAACCCAACAAATAACGAAATAGTGAAAAAAATGTTACTGTGCAAATGAAAAAACTGCGAGAAGAAAAGGGGGTGCATGTATACTACTAGGGTTTATACAATGAGCAGAAAAGTTGGTGGTTAGGATTATGGTTAGTAGTTAGGACATCATTATTTCATCATTATTTATATTTTGAGTTTAATTAATGAAGGATAGATATATAAAATTGTGGGTGCAGAATGAGGCTAGGGAGGTGCAGGGAGAATGACTCGGGATGTTGTCTTAACATAGCTATAACCATTATTAGCTTTCTTCTCATATTCCAAATAAAATGGACTGAGAGTCTTCCGCAAATCCTCCAAATCATACTTTTGTATCCTATCCCCATCTTTGAGAGACATAGGGGCCGATGTAGCACCAGCAATAGGCGTATAAAGCACCTCCACAGTTCCATACTCTTTCGGCCTAGAATCCATCATTTTACCATGAAACTTAGTGTTACCACGATTGATCTCTTTAGTGGCAGCTTTAATTCTTAGAACCATCTCCTCCTCAGTCATGGGAACCTCACCCCGATCAGCGGGATGATACATCAACAAATTATTGGTAGTGTAATTCCACCCTTTAATACAACCATCTTCACATCCTCAGTTCCCTTCACATCCTCGTTCAAATACCCAAACTTCTCTTTCCTCTTCCTATTCACTTTCTCTAAAATATTGGAAAAGCTATGATTGTCCTCACTGATATACCTCCTAAGAAATTGATCGAGACCAAGTGAAGTATCAACTCCACCGTCATTATTCTCCCCCTCTTTAACCTCCAGGATTAAACCAGGCGTTTGTGGGGGCTTTCTGTCAAATTCATCCAAAGGTGTGAAATTTCTAACGAGGGTGGAACCGGGGTGTGTGGGAGGCGATTCTAGAAGTATCGTTGGGATTGGTTACCATTGATGCACCAGCATGACGCTCGAGGATCTTTAATTGAGCCTCGCGAATGGCGACGGGGTCACCGATTTTTATGGCTTCGAGCCAATCGAGGCGGTCGCGGAGCTTCGAGATGTTGGGGAAGTAGTCGCGCTCGATGATCTTCTCTAACGCCTCCCGTAAGTGTCCTCGTCCAGAACCCTAGAGTTCTTCGCACTCGACAACGACAACAATGTTGAATCGTTAGGGTTTTGCACCGACACCTAAGAAATTCTTAACATTTCTAATTTAATCTTGTGCGACGTAAAAAATGTTTAATTTAAATATCAAATTTCACGTATAAGACATATACACCAGCAGATTAAATCTGTATCACTTTACCATCTCTCATCGTCGTCTGTAAAAAGTTAACGAAAAAGGTAAAATTGACTTAATTTTATAAATATATAGACTTAATTTTAACAATTTAAAAAATAATGATCCGCTTGAGATTTTCCAAAAAAATACGAAAACGATCCGATAATTTAAACCCATTAATTTTAAGTCTAAAAAATAAAATTTAAAAAACTATGAATGAGATTTAGAAATCCACATATTTTTAAATCCGGGTGCAGTGTTAAAGTGGTACTTTAATAAAAATGAGAAAAAAATTAAATAAAATATGTTTTTTAAGATTAAAAGTTGAATTTTTTTTTAAAGGTTGAAGGTACAGCTTGAAACACTCTTAATTGAAATCCAGTTTCTTTTTAATTTTTTACAAATTAAATGCATTTTTCAATTAAGAGAGAAATTGACATTTTCTTAAATTTTGGAGGTGTACCATGAAAGAGTTAGAGGTGAGGGTGAAAGAACAAAAGAAATGTGTAGAGGTGCAATGAAAAACAATAGTCTCTATTTTATAATGCATTTTAGGATGTTGTTCCCTCCACCACCACAACTTTCTCCCTCCACCTTCCTTTTACTATTTTGCCCCTCAATAAAATTTTATTTTTAGAGTTATTATTTTATAATTTTACCCATTCACAACCTATTTTTCTAATAACATATTCTAGTCTCGTTCATAAGTAAAATACTTTTCTTTCATTTTAACATTATACTTCTTTATCTCTTTCTTCGTCGTTGTGAGATACTACAAGTTACAAAGGTTGGTGGTGGTAGAAAGAATTATCAAGCAGTCTCCCTCTCGTGGTGCATTCGCTCTCGTGGTGTAGTGCGTGTCGTGCTTTCTCCAGGTGCGTATTCGAATAAACCTTGAAAACAAATCCTAAAATAAAAAAGTAACCTTTAAACGGAGGTGACATCCTTCAACAAATGTCAACATTCGTTTAAGGTAAAACGGATGTCGACATCCGTTTTTCCTTAAACGATGTTGACATCCGTTGAAGGATGTTGACATCCGTTGAAGGATGTTGACATCTGTTGAATGATGTCACCTCCGTTTAAAGGTTACATTTTTTATTTTAGGGTTTGTTTTATTAGGGGACATTCGTTGAAGGATGTCACCTCTGTTGATGTATACTTCCTCACATTGGTCGACACTCTGGACGCTCCTCCACACCACTGCGGCGACACTCCTTCACACTATGGCGGCAATGGAAGCTTTCAAACCAAAAAAAAACTGGGAAGAAAAAGGAATGTAAGCGTGGGAGGTGGGGAAGTGAAACGGAAATGGGGAAAGGGGAAGAGAGTTCCGTGGGTGGGTGCTGGGAAAGTGAAATTAGGATTTCAAATTATTTAAAATAGAGTAAAAGTAAAACTCTTTTTAACTTAAGGATATAATTGTATTTAAAATAATGTGGGGAGGTGAAGGAAGTAAAGGGAGCAACTTCCTACATTTTATTTGGAAACCACTGTAGGCTATTTCTTCTTGCAAGTCATAGTTTCTTTCTCCACCTCCATCCGAAATTTAAAAGACAAAATTACCTTTAGTAGCTACCATTTCCTCGTTGTTACTGTTTAGTTTCTTCAACAAAATGTTTTATAAATACGGGTAATTAAGTCTTATAATATGTTTTATTAACTTATTACAGTGGTTACTCATTTCATAATTTATTTTTTCTACTGTTTTCTTGTAGTTTGTTGTCATAGTTTATTTAAATCTTTTTATAGGGTATTTGAACATAAAACTTTAGAAGGAGAATTTGTTTTTATGAAAAGTTTAAAATATTTTATAATAAAATGTTGTTTGTATACAAACTTAAAAAATATATTATAATTTCTATAAATATTTGAATTATTCAAAATAGGAAATTTTAAATTCAAAATAGTACAATTATTCGACTATAATATAAAGTATTATCCATATAGTTATTCATAATAACTATAGAATTTAAAACTTTATATATAACTGATCTATTTCAAAACTATCTACAGTACTACACTTCAACTAACTAAACGATTGGATTCTCTTCATCAAGCACCTGGAGAAAGCACACCCACAGGATGATCATTGCAAAGGAAAAACATCACACATACAACACACAAACACAAGCATAAGGGTAAGTTAGATATAAAACCATTCATATAATTACAGGACATAGATTATATACATGCTAACTCCGGAATGATAAAGTAGTTCAGACATCCTAACATGTTAAGACCTGTAACAGACCGTCTGGACTTAGAATAATACCGAGCTATGACGAGTTGTGCACTTATGGTGGCCTCTACTGCTTTGCAAAGCCATTGTCATGGGTTTCACCTTACCACACACATAAGGTTAGTTTGTTTCGCGCAATATACCTCTAAGTAACGTCTACACTAGGACCTCCTACTATTCTCACCACATGAATCAATCTTCTCTATGTGAGAACGAAAGTTCATTAGAGTGTTAGGATAACCCCCAATACTAAGCTCCCTGTATTCATTCCCAAACACACTTACATCTCACCGAGAGATTCCACTTTGAAACTCACTTATACCACATTGAAATCATACTTTCATTCACTTTGAATTCCAATTAATACCTTTTATACGCATATAATTCAATACACATTCATACATAGCATTCAATGATTTAAACCATCATTCAAACCACTCATGAACCAATAAGGAAAGAGTAAACTAGACATAAACCATTCGCTCAGCGCACCCTCTCGCATAGTGAGTCCAGAGGTTTCTCGCTCAACGACTCAACTCACTATGTGAATCCTCAAACAAAGACCTACCCCTCATAACCCTTCGCACAACGATTTAATTTGTTGTGCGAATAAACCCTTTAATTGTATCAGACCCTAACCCCTCGCATAGCACCCCAAATCACTATGCGAGAGTCCGTAAACAGTGGCTCAGACTTCCTAAACTATCGTTGTGCGCCCATTTTCGCTATTCGAATAAATCTAACATTTATCCCAAACCAACACCAGGCGCTCAGTGACTAAATTCGCTATGCAAATCACTAAGCAGAGGGCAACCCTCTCCAATTATTCGCACAACGCACCAGTTCGTTGTGCGAATACCCAGACAGAGAGCATCTCATTATGGCGACTCGCTGTGCGAATCTATTCACTCAGCGAGTTTGCATAATCTGCAGAATGAAAATATGCAGAATTATGCACCTCAAAATTACCAATTCTATTTATTTTTCCCAACTTCTAACACTCTTAGATTGTGTTATATACCTAATGAGACTTGACTAAGCGATTCTAAAAATTCATAACATCAATCTAAAGTGCTTATGAACCAATTACTACTCTAGAACCTCAAATTTATCAACTTAAGGACTTAAATTATAATCTACCACTTTAAACATGTTTTTGACCAACTAAAAACCTCAACTCAGTCCTATTTGACTTACCAAAGCTCTCTCAACAGACCAAAAACACACCAAACCCCTAATGCTCCTTTTCACTACTCTACTTCCTTCTAAATGACCTAAAATCAAAAGTAATTTCTTCCTACTCATCACCAAACATTCCTATAAAAGATTTCTAACATTATAAACACCCAATAACAAAGGTAATGTCATCCAATGTAGGTTCACAATCTCAGATCATCATTCCATACACAAAACCATCCATTTCTCATCGTAGTTACCTACTTTACAACATGATCTCACATAGAAAAATTTAGAATTTATATTCTCAACCACAAACACAATTCAAATTACAATTAAAGGCATTACTAGCTTCCCTTACCTTGAATAAGTTTGGACAGCTCTACCGAACCCGACCGCTTGTTTGCACCGCAAGGAATTTCTAGAAATGCCTACAAATCACCGATTGGTGATGGAAAAATAACCTTAGAACTTAAATTAAGCAAGAATTTGGAAGAAAGGAACCATTGATCCATGCAAACATAACCAATTTGCAAGATAAAGAACCCTAGACACGCAAGAAAGGGGTAACCACTTACCCGCTCGATTAGCCCAAATGATCGGTCAGATGTGTAACCCTTGACGTCATGATTGTCTGGGTATCTCCTGATTGTCAAACCGACATCCTAAAAGTGAGAGATGGTAGAGAGAAGTCAGAGGAACAGAAGGAAACATTGTTTTAAAGAAATAGTGTATTTAGATAATGAACCGAGCTTTAGAAAATTCTATTTATATTATAAGATTATTTAAAAATAAAAATATTCAGCACATTATTTTAATACACATATCTACTCTAATACTCTATTTTCTAAGTTCTTACATAAAAGTTGTTAATTTAAATATATAAATAAACTACAAAACCTATTATTATTATTATTATTATTATTATTTTTATTTAATTATTTTTTCTAACATTTACAAATAAAAAAACTTTAAAATAAATCTAATAATTATATTGTCATAATATATTTAAAATGTTGGTTTAAAAGTAATTTTAAAAATATTTATAAAAATGTGAATTTTAATAAAAATATTAATATAATATTTATATAAAAATTAAATTTAATCTTAATAGACATAAATAAACTTATTTTATTTTGAAAAGAAATTAAAATTAAATTGAATTAAAATAATAAATATAGAAACTGAATTAAATATAATTATTACTGTCTCATGCTACATTAATACATGAATAAATTCTTTTAATAAAAATTATGAATGCTATATTCACGTTCGGTTTACTATTTAAAAGTTTTTGGAATATTCACCAAATTTAAACTTTTTTAAAAATAAAAAATCATGTTAAGTAAAAAATAAAGTAAAATGAACTTTTAGTTTTATAAAATTCTCAAACTATACATTTATGGGTGTTGCTCCCTCCACCACCACACCTTTCTCCCTCCACCTCCCCTTTACTATTTTGCCCTTAAAGTAAAATTTTATTTTTAGGGTTATTTTTTAATTTTACCCATTCACAACCTATTCCACTAATAACCTATTCTAGTTCCCCGTACATGAGTAAAATATTTTCCTTTTATTTTAACATTATATTTCTTCATCTCTTTCTTTTATCGCAATGAGATACTACAAGTTGTAAAGGTTGGTGGTGATGGAAAGAATTATCGAGCAGTCTCCCTCTCGTGGTGCAGTGTCGCTATCGTGGTGTAGTGTGTGGAGTGGTACAGTGCGTGTGTTGCTTCTAAAGGTGCGTATTCGAATAAACCTTCAAATAAAACCCTAAAATAAAAAATGTAACCTTTAAACGGAGGTGACATCCTTCAACGGATGTTGACATCCGTTTAAGGAAAAAACGGATGTCGACATCCGTTTTTTCCTTAAACGGATGTTGACATCCGTTCTTTCCTTAAACGGATGTTGACATCCGTTCTTTCCATAAACGGATGTTGACATCCGTTCTTTCCATAACCGGATGTTGACATCAGTTCTTTCCTTAAACGGACTCCGAGTTACGTTTTTAAGTTTAGGATTTGTTTTATTAGTTTATTCTTTATTTTGAAAATATTTTAATAATTTAATTTAAATGTTTTGATTTATTATTTTTTAATATATTTTTAGTGTACTTTAATAATGTAAGGAAAATGAATAAGAAAGAAACAGATGAAGAGAAGTGAAACGGAGAAGACAAATGGAGTTGTAAAGTAAAACAGAAGACAAATTGTTAAACGAAATTGAGAGATGGAAAGAGGGTGTTGCTCCCTTCACCACCACACCTTTCTCCCTCCACCTCCCCAATTTTTTTTAATTCCAATTATATCCTCAAATTAAAATTTTTTATTTTTATTATTTTAATTTATTCCAAACCTAGTTCTCCTACTTTACTCCCTGCACCCAATCTTTCCATCTCTCAATTTCGTTTAACAATTTGTCTTCTGTTTTACTTTACAACTCCATTTGTCTTCTCCGTTTCACTTTTCTTCATCCGTTTCTTTCTTATTCATTTTCCTTACATTATTAAAGTACACTAAAAATATATTAAAAAATAATAAATCAAAACATTTAAATTAAATTATTAAAATATTTTCAAAATAAAGAATAAACTAATAAAACAAATCCTAAAATTAAAAACGTAACTCGGAGTCCGTTTAAGGAAAGAACTGATGTCAACATCCGGTTAAGGAAAGAACTGATGTCAACATCCGGTTATGGAAAGAACGGATGTCAACATCCGTTTATGGAAAGAACGGATGTCAACATCCGTTTATGGAAAGAACGGATGTCAACATCCGTTTAAGGAAAGAACGGATGTCAACATCCGTTTAAGGAAAAAACGGATGTCAACATCCGTTTAAGGAAAAAACGGATGTCGACATCCGTTTTTTCCTTAAACGGATGTTGACATCCGTTGAAGGATTTTGACATCCGTTGAAGGATGTCACCTCCGTTTAAAGGTTACGTTTTTTATTTTAGGGTTTTATTTGAAGGTTTATTCGAATACGCACCTTTAGAAGCAACACACGCACTGTACCACTCCACACACTACACCACGATAGCGATACTGCACCACGAGAGGGAGACTGCTCGATAATTCTTTCCATCACCACCAACCTTTACAACTTGTAGTATCTCATCGCGACAAAAGAAAGAGATGAAGAAATATAATGTTAAAATAAAAGGAAAATATTTTACTCATGTACGGGGAACTAGAATAGGTTATTAGTGGAATAGGTTGTGAATGGGTAAAATTAAAAAATAACCCTAAAAATAAAATTTTACTTTAAGGACAAAATAGTAAAGGGGAGGTGGAGGGAGAAAGGTGTGGTGGTGGAGGGAGCAACACCCATGGAAAGATTGGGTGCAGGGAGTAAAGTAGGAGAACTAGGTTTGGAATAAATTAAAATAATAAAAATAAAAAATTTTAATTTGAGGATATAATTGGAATTAAAAAAAATTGGGGAGGTGGAAAGAGAAAGGTGTGGTGGTGAAGGGAGCAACACCCTACATTTATTTACAGTCTTCTTTGAGGCTGAAAAGTTAGCCCGAATTTCAATTCAGTATTTAAAAAGCCAAATTTTAATATAACTTCTTTTCATTTTTTGTAGTTTGAAAAAGAAAAGAGGAGAATTCAGTATCACGATTCACAATTCCAAATTCTAAAAAGTTAAAGAATATTTTTATATAATTTAAAAAAAATTAATATAAAAAATGGAATAAACTAAAGTAGTAGACATCTTATAAATTTTCCTATAAAAAGATGGTCAAACGTGGTTGGTATTATTTTGATACCATTTACTATTTGACTTTAGACAAAGAAAGAACAAATTGGGGACTGACTTCTATGAATCACCGAAAGCTGTTCCCATCTCAAATTAATTGAAAACAAAGAATAAATTTCTAAATTGATTTAAATATTAAAAGTATATGTTGATATTTTCTTATAATTTTTAGTTACAAAATTAGAAGGTTCAGATAGGTACAGCTGAACAAAATAAACACATTTCTTCCCATAAAAAAAAAAAAAATATATATATATATATATATATATATATATATATATATATATTATTTTAAAAATAGTATTCAAAAGTATAAAAATAAGAATTTGTGGGCAAAAAAGAGCCCAATTTATTATTAAATAAAAATCAGAGTGTTAATTTGATGGAGAAAGCTGAAACCCACTACAGTAAGTAACATGGTAATGTTGAACAAGTTTCAACCAAAACACACTTGTGCTGTCTGAATGAAGCACAATGAAAAGTTGAGAAAAGAAGTTTAGAATGTTGTTATTGCAATATGCAAAGCAGAAAATTGGTCAGCAAACAAACCAAAATGTGTTGGTTGTGAATCATTGAGCATAGGTTTTAGGGAGCATAAAACCAGCTCTCAACTCCTCAAATGAGTATTCAAATGATTGAATAGTCTTTGAAGAAGCAGTGGCACCAGAATACACAGTGTCTGGTGTAGTGGCAGTCAACATAGGGATTGAAGTCAAAGGGGTGGTAGGCACTGGAAGAGTCATATTCTTTGGTGTCATGTTTTCTTCAGCACCAGCTACGTATGCTCTGGATGGTGGAGTTCTTGCTGTCAGAATTTTACTTTTTTGCTGTGTTTCTACATTCTGTAGTTTGCTACGGTCTTGTTGAAGTTTTGTTATGTTGCTTGAAGACAGGGCTGCAGGAGAAAGAGGAGAGAGAGGCTTCCTAGTCAATGATGACAGAATTTCAATGCTCTTTTCTGCACTGCTTCCAGTCTTCCCTGCATGACCATCACCTTTTAAGGTGAAATGTTAACATCTTCCAAAGAGAGAATATTTACTTGCAAAGCACAGGCACAGTTTATATATTTCTCTATTACCTGAGGACTGAATTGAATGGTAAATATTCTTGTTGCGAAGGATGGAGCCTTTGTGATCGGTAATGTTACCCTTTTTGTTAGATTGGTAATGTCTTTGATCCTGAAGCATTGCTCCACCAATGGAAAATTTTCTAATACTTGGAATTCCTGTTGAACATCTAGAAGCCTTGTACCCACTTTTAGATGATGGGCTGGGTTTTGTACCGAAAAGTGTTTCATGCTCGGCCATCAGTTGTCCCTGAAGTTTCTTCCGATCCTAAAATTTATATGAAACAGAAGCTATTGAATTAGATAATGGCAGAAACAAGAGAAATGTCTATAAGAAAATTCCACAACATATATATTTAAATACTGCAATGAGTTGATTCACGGTTCATACCCTCTGCCTTTGCCTTTCATTCTCTTTCTCCTGCCTTAAGATGCTGTAATCTTCAAGCATGGAAAGTAGCCGGCTCTATACACACATCCATGATTACAATAATTCATGAAAAAGGTATTAGAATGTGATACTTAGACATAGTTTTCCAAGAGAAAGTCTACCTTTGGCAGATTTTCTTAAAATCTAGTAGGCTAATCATAAAATTTGCATACATGATTTTGTCAAAAGTACTTACTCCATCATAAAAAAACTCTTGTCCTCTCTCTTTCTCCCATGCTTTAACTTTTAAAATTATTGCCTCTACCAAGCCTGTTTCAATAACATAAATTAAAATAAAGGGGAATATAGAGGAATTAAAATATTTAATTCCTCTTGATACATGGTACTACATTGTATTATCACTACTTGATGAAACATGAAGTTAGTAGTATACAAACAACCTAGTAGAGTTAATAGGCTGAATTCAACATGTCACATGTCAATATTTAGTCCAAAATCTAGCTTATCGTTATAACATAGTTAAGTAATTGTAGTGACTAAATCATCCACGTATTAGTTGACAATAGTTATTATGTTGAGTTGTGTTGGTTAGGTTCCATTAGTTGGAAAGTGTAAGCATAGCTCTTTTCTTCTCTTGTTACCACAATGTTTTTGTACAACACCCCTTTCTTTACTTTTAACTTATGAGGTTTGGCCACATCAAGTTCATATTACATACTACACCTATCAAAATTCTGATAGGTAAACAACCAAATTCCAGAAACCACTACAAAATGATAGTATCGTATTTGAAGAACTAATTATGATAAAGGGATACTCACCAGGAATTTTGCTTAATAAAGCACGGGCCTTCTCAGCACGTTTCAGAGCAAGATGTGCACCTCTTCCAGCATTATAACGATTGTCATCCTAAAAAGTACATCACTTAAAAAGATAAAGCAAACAAAAATGGAAGAAGGAAATATTCACTAATTTCAACAACAACACTACATCACCCTATTGTACTCCTCCAGCCAGCTTTCTTCTTGACATGCAGTCATCCACTTCTCAACCTTTTCAAGAATTTCTTTGCGGCCTAGAGCTTCTTCATTTGCCTTAGTAATTAGGTGCTGAATTTGATCTGCAAGAGTGATTATCAAAATGGAGAGGACAAATAGTGACATTCATGGAACACTTTGATAAACAATAACAAACTGGTAAATAATTAAGAAATATTAGAAGCAATCACATTAGCATATGAGAGAAAGGAAGAAATTTAAATTAATAGCTATGTCATTTCAACAGACAATATTGTGACTAGCCTACGCTTTTGTTAATTAATGTGTAGCCTTAGAGGAATCAAATTAAGATTGCACATACTGTGGAATCATTATGCTATAAATGAAGAATGATATAATTAGAGCAACTGGAAAAACTTATGGAAAATCTTACCGTAGTCTAAAAGCTCAAGTGACTGTTGGCTTGGAAAAACTGTTTGTGGAGTCAGATGTGTTTTCCTACATATTTCTTCTAACTCCAACTTCTTTTTCAGCAATAGTTCTTTCATTTTGGTTGATTTAAGTTCTTGAAGGCTTTCAACTTCCTTCTCAACCTGCAAGGAGAAAAAAATCATTCGGTAAATAAAGTATAAATGGTGCAAACTGCAGTACAATTGAAGCAAATTTAATGTAGCTAAATGGGAACAAGAACAGAACCCAAATTATTATCAAAGACAAAAAAAAAACACTCACGTATATCACGGAGTCAATTGAAAGTATTTTTGACTCAGTAAATTCAGATTCCAAAGCTGCAATTTTACTGGTCACATGGAGAAATTTCTGCTGTTCTTCCAGCGGTGTATCCATCAAATCCCACATCTCTAATAGAGCAGCTGCAAGACTTTGAAGCTGAGACAGCATGTAAAGTGAGAAATGGTACTCAAAATAAATCTGTGTTTGAAGGATGCAGGACAATAACAAGAATGATGACCTTCTGCATTCTGTGTATTTTAATCTCTCTCAAACTTTGTATTTCAGAAGTCAGATTCTTTATTGTATCGTCACTAACATCTTTTGTCAGAGATGAATTAACCATGGTGGGGCAGATATCACAAATTTTGTCCTTGACATCTAAACCAAGGACCGAGCACAATGAATTGAGAGTGTTGAGTTGGTCAGACACCTGCTTCATTCGATTGGCCTGCTCCAATTTAAAAGAAGACACGCAGATAAAGTTATTCTTTCTAATGGTAAGATTGTAAGAATAGGTTTGGAAGAAAACAAAATAGCAATCCTTCATCTAAATTTATTCAAGCATTAAGAATATGCATTGCAGCGTTCCTAAACACATTATGAACAACGTGCAATTCGGTCTATCAAAAGTTTGAATGAATAAATCATCAGAAAAGACAGAAATCACCTTTTCATTTTGTAATTGAAGTAATTGCTTCTTCAATTCCTCCAGTCTTTTTAAAGACAAGTTGTTCTCATCTAGATATTCATTAACCACCTTGGAGCCGTGAAGCTCAATAGAGATATTCTTCAACTGATATAAGACCTCCGCAAACTGTTTCTTCTTTTCCGTTTTCAGCTTGCGCATCTCCTCAAGTTGTGAAACCACTTTTTCACGTGCTTTCTTCAAGCTTCCACAAGACTTTGGATCAAACTGAGGACACACAATCAAAGCTTGTCAACTGTAAAGTTTCCGAGTGGCAAAAAAATATCCAATACACTAAATTCTGGAGTTCCAACAATACTTACGTGTGGTGATTGTTCACCCAATGCTGCACATATGCCAGCAATTTCTCCCACATAATCTGTAATTTCTTGCTCAATTTGTGCTCTATACAGTTTGGCTTCATCCACTTTGCTTCTATACAAATCCAGACACTTCTGTTCTATTTCCAGTAACATTGCATCCCTTTGAGAATCAGACTCTCCAACTTCATCCCATATCATCTGAAATTCCACACACAAGTATCAAGCAAACAGAACATAAACAGTGTTAGTGCAAAGTCCTCTAGAATGAGATGTTAGGAAAAAACATGATAAGAAAGAGAGACTCTTCACAAATTAGATAAAGGACAGAACCTGTAGTTCTTTTAGCAACAAATGACATGTTGTTTCTTGTTGAGCAAACTGACTGCTTTTTCGATTGCTGAACATAGGAACAAGTATGCTGAAAGAAAGAAAAAAACAATGAAAATAATATGATTATTAGAAAATGCATAACATGTACATATATACATATGCTCACAAAAAATAAAAACAAATATTGAAAATTCCCATTACATCTAAGCTTAAAGCTCAAAGGGGGATACGGAAAAAGCGATATAGAATAAAATTTTCTTTTGCGGATAGAAGAGCACAAATTAGTCGCAGGAAATTTGTTGCAAGTTGCCCAAATGTCATGTATGAAATGCATCATGCATCATGCACGCTCTCTGTTCATGTATGCAGACATACACTTACACATACACAAGCACGCTCTCTGTTCATGTATACAGACATACACTTACACATACACATGCACATATACATACGCATGAACATACATTCGTACTACATACATGCTTACATGTTTATTAGTCGTTTATTGAAAAAGAGTTTTTTGTCTTATCTCTCTTATGGTAAGACAAAGAAATATTACATATAAAAAAATTTCAGAATTTTTGAAAATGCTCAAATAAAAATTGTGTCTTTTTTATACCCTTTTTTTCTAGGAAACAGAAAAGAGCTTAATTGTAAAAATTGAAGAGGAAAACTGACCTTCAGGTTTAACAAGAACACGATGAATTGGGAAACATTTTAGGGTTTCAGAAATTGGAATGCAATTTGCAGAGTTGAATATTTGACAGTGACGAAGGGGCAAAGCTTGAGAATCAAAATTGGTTTTGAGAGGGAAACCGGAGAATCATATCAAATGCAGTCACATTTATCATGCACTCACTCATTCAGAGAAATATAACCGTTCGATATAGATCATCAGCGGCTCTTATTATCAGATGCCTGTTTTAACTTCAATTTATGGTATAACATATTTACCGTTCGATCAATATACACGGCTGCAATTCACTAAACTCGTAAATGCGTAAGAAATCTAGTTGCAGGGAACAACCACAGCAAAGGGAGGAGCCGTTTTCTCGAGATTCAGAAACGAACCATATATTGACACGTCATCACGGAGGCACAAATATTGATGACGTGGCAAGTGATTGTTACTTTAATCTGTGGACAACTGTAGTCTTTATTCATTTTGAATTTCAAAAAAATAAAACGTAAAAATTCTCTCTCTTTTTTTTCTTACAACGGTGAACTTTATATTTATTTTCATTAATCATGGTTGAATATTTTTAATTAATTCCTATTATTGATTAAATACTTAAATTTTGAATAAATGTCTGATTTCCGTTTTCTAAATATATATAAAAAGGAAAGAATCAAATACTTACGGAGGTCACATTGTTGGAAAATATTTGTCTAGATTATATTTTAAAAATAAATCTATAATTTATTTTTTAAAGTTTTTAATTTACATATTAAGGTTCCTATTGTTTTTAAGAACTTGATGGAATTAAAGTTGAATTTTAGATAGGATTATAATCGTGTAAAATTTCGACTACCAAAGTAGTTTTCTATTTTATTTTTGCAAGTATATTTTACTTTTAGCCATTAAATAGCGAAAATGGCATTCTTTAGATCTTTTAATATGAACGTTTTTTTCTAAATCATAACAATGAGTCAAAATTATTTTTCTTCGTGATTTTTAGTATGCACCAAATGCAAGATTAAAAGTTAATATAATCTAGTTTTTTTTTAATCAAAACTAAATAAATATCAACATTATACGAGTGGTATTATTATTAGTAATAAAAAGATATGTGTATGTGTTTTTATGATAATAAAAAATAATAAAATTATTATTACCATTATAATCATAAAATTAAATTTAAATATTTTTTATAATTTTATTGTAAATAATTTTTATTGTTTTAAGGTGATTTTATAATTTAGAAAATAATTAAATTCAAAGAAAGTTAAATAAAAGAAAAGATTAAATTTGTCATTTAAAAAGTAAAATTGATACATAATTTTCTTAAATAAAAAATTATTTAAAGAATAAAATTAAAAAAAAAATATTGACACAAAAAATCTCCATTAAATATATAAGTATAAATAACCAAATTCATATTATTATATATAATTAAACAAAAATACTATCCATTTTTTTAGGAACCAAAATAATGCCACTTTTGATAAGCCAAGATTCTACTTCAAAATTTGTAATGTTTCTCACAGCAAAATCAATGTTAAGTATCGATTTGTGCTGACTTTTGTAATTTATTCACATACAACCGTATTTCACACCATTATACTTTAAAGTATTAGAGCAACCACACACAAATATAATGCAATATCAATTAATTAAGTGATCGAATTAATTTAAATTACTCAATTTTAAATCACATTTCTCGATATATAACATGTTTACACAATTATTCGTGTTTATAATAAATGAATTCACGACTATATAAAAATAACACTAGTATTGTTCAACAATCATACAAAAACACCTTGTTTGAGTTTTTCTGTTTTGTTAAGTTTTTTCGGAAAAACAATGGTTCACACACAAAAAGTACATATATATATATTTTTGTTCAGTGGTGTAGTTTCAAGGAAAAATTGCATTAAAAATATGGAGGTGAAAGAAGGTTGAGAATAGAAATTTGCAAAAATAAAATAGTTATAAAAGAGTGGATTTTTATATTTTTCAAAAAGAAAGAAAGTAAAAAATAAAAATTAATAGTATCAAATAAATATAAAAGATTTATTTATGTCAAAATATCATTTCTCTAAATATTTAGAAGAATATGTGGTATTTTAGAGTAAAATGGGTAAAAAGAATTGTAAAAACTAAGGTCTTTTTTTTTTTTGGCATAATTAGTTTACAAGATAACTCATAAACTATTTTTTAACTTAAAAGTTTCTAACGTGTGAGTTTTGAATATAAACTAACTCATTAAATTAAAAATATTTATTAAACTAATCGATAAATTAGTTAATACACGTAAAATGACATAAGTAGGATTACATAAATTTTATTACATACGTGAAATTTCTGTTTCTAAAAAAATTTTACAATGCGATTATAATTTAATTTTTTCTTAAAAAATAATTAATGAGAACGAATCAAATTTAGATTTATTTATTTTTCAGAAATTAAACTTTTCATTTATTATAATTAAGACCACTGTTACCTTGAATTTATTTGTTACAACTATTATTGTATGTAATTTTCAGACATCATCATGTAATGAAATATTTGTTATTTTAATTTATGAATATCTTTTTAAATTTAAATGCCATAACAAAATATAAAAAAAGAACTTGATAAATACTAATGGTACAATAATTAATTATGGTTATAAGATTGAAATATGTAAGAAAATATATAAATATACATAAGTCATGATAGTAAAATAGAATTAAACAAAATAAAAACTAGAAATAAATTGAATTAGCTAATAAGTTATTTTGAAAAATAGGATCTTTGGATAAGTCAAACTAGTTCATAAGTACGCAACTATCTTATTAAACACATTTTAAATGTAGTTTTCTTTTATTTTTAAATGTTTTACCCTGATGGTTATTTTAAAATTTTAAAATTTTAAAGTCTAATTAAATATTTTTTAAAATGTGTTCTTATTTCTTTTACCAAAGCTACAACAGTAAAAATAAAAAAATAATAATAAAAATATTTTAATTAAAATATAGGTCTGTTTTATTTTGGTTAACTAAATATTTTTTTGTGTTTAATCGATTGCATTAATGATTAAATATAGGATTAAATATATTTTTAATTTCTAAATTATTGTTCGTTTCTGGTTTTCGTCCCTGTACAATTTGATCTTCATTTTTTTCGAAACGTTCGTTTTAGTCGACAAAACGAACGTTTCAAGGACTAAAACAAAGGTTTCGAAAAGAATGAGGACCAAATTGTATCTTATTTTGAACGAGGGACGAAAACCAGAAACGGCCAATAATCTAGGGACTAAAAACATATTTAACCCTTAAATATATAAGAAAAGAAGTGATGTGAGAAAGCTGAACAAAATTTTCATTGAAAAGCAGTTACAAAATTGTATTGTATTAATTTATTTAGCAGAAGCTGATGCTTAGAACAGTAGTGATGAATGCATAAACAAATCCATGACGATGACAGAAGAATCAATTTCTTTGGCTGTTTGAAAAAATCCCTTTTCTTCTGTTCATCATCACTCCCTTTTCGCCAACTATCTATCTATCTTACAGAACCATCACTATCAGAAGCAACAATATCCTATTAATAATCTGCCTTTTTCTCTCTACTTTTGAGTATAAAGTAATGAACCCACATAAACAAATATAAAATAATCTCACATATGTCTATTTCATGCACTGTATAGAAGAAACTCATTCACTCAAAGATCATGACAGAGGAATAAAACCTAATCAAATAAGCTGGGAACCACCAGATTTCTGGATACTTTGACTTTCATGCATTCAGAATATATTCAAAAGATATTCTTTCATGCACTCACTAAATAGTCAAAATCACGACAAATTTAATAAATAATAAATTTTTTTATATCAAATATGATACATCAAACCATCGATAAATTTCATTAAAATATGCTCTAATCTTTAAATTTGATATTATATTAAAAAATAAACTTCGAACGTAGTTTAATTTTATAAAATTAATTTATAAAATAAAATATATATTTATTTATTATAAATTAAATTTATTTATAATAGAATATTCATGTATATATCTTGGGTGATTTAATCATCTAAGTCTTAAAAAGTTATAATTAATATAATGGTTTGCAGGAGATAATAGTTATTAGACTTTAGGTTATAGCAGCTAAGTTGCCGCATATTCAGGTAACATCCTGTAGTTGGAATGAGAAATATTCAAACTTAAATTGCGGCAAGTAATAATGATATAATTATAAATTAGAAAGTGTTGACCACACGAGTGGTGGATCATGGGATTCTCCTTAAACAAGAATAAAAGATTGCAACCCTTTGGTTCTGTCTATATTTTTTGTACAGTTAGCAGAAGTCATAGGTATGCAGGTCTAGTTTAAGGACACTAGAGAGACAAGCTTGAATGCAATTCAAAGAGTACATTCATGAATATATCTCTATATCATGTGCTTTGGGACCATCTTGCTTCAACTACCTACATCATAATGTCACTTTCAAACATACTTAATTAATATTTCTTACACATGTTTGGTTAATTCATTTTAATCACTCATTATGTTTTTTATTAAATTCATTTTCTTTGACTTAAGGATGGATTATTATTATTGCTTGTTTAAATCAACCAAGTGGAAATTTTATAATAAATCAAACTTGTGAATGTGTATATTTTATCAACTATTTGAATAATTATAGTTGTATTACTTGTATTGACTTAAATTAATATATAACTTTTTATTTATTCACATTTTAATTTTCAATACTTACATAGAATATTAACAAAATATATTCTATCTCCGATGACAAATATTATTTATGCTTTAGAACTTATTTTGTTTTATTATTTGAGTTAATTTTCATATCATAACTAGCAAAGGAAAACGATAGCGGTTATTTTCGCTTATAAGTAGCGATTTTGCAACCGAGATATATACAGATGAGGCAAAAAAAGTTAGGTTTTTTGTCTCGGTTATGAACCGAAGAAGAAAAGGGATAGGATTTTGTCTCGATTCTTAGGTAACCGAAGCAGTAGAGTTTTTCCTTTTTTTTATTTTTTTATTTTGATAGATGTGAGACGTTATTGCCTTGGTTGGGGGCTGAATCGAGATAGTAATGTGTTTTTTATTTTTATTTTTTTGTTTTTTGCCAGCCTTTCTGCCTCGGTTGTGACCTAAACCGATGTCATATAGTGCTTTCTACCTCGGTTATGGTCACAATCGAGAGGTATTCCCCTGTATTTTTTAAGAATATGTTTGTTTCTGCAACATTCCCAACTACAGAAACAGACCTGCATATATTTAACGACCCAGAACAATCTAAAAGCATATATTTTCAATAAAAATTATACTAAAACAGAAATCAATTCAAAGTAATCATAAATCAACTTCTTAGAAGCATAAATCAATCCAATGTACAAAGTTAAGCTAATCATAAATATGCTAAGGTAGAATTATATCCTAATATGTACATACTATTATAAGTTGAATTACATATTTAGCAAGTGATTTCCTTATGTGTCTAAGGGACTTCTCTGGAATTGAAGTAGTAAAATTGAATCTCTGCATAAAACACAATGATTTTAATTAGTGTATATGAACGCTAAACTACAGAGAAAATAAAATTAAACCAAAATATTACCGTTTCCCATCCACTGGTAATAGCCCGCGAGGAAGACGAAGCACCAATGGCCTACGAGGAAGACAAAGAACAGTTCTTGCGCGAGGAAGAAGAAGAAGAACGCAAGAAAGAAGAAGAAGAACGCCAGAGGAAGCAAAAAAACGCGAGAGGAAGAGGGTATGTGAGGAAGAGAATGAACAACGTAGGTTAAAATGTTTTACGTTTCTGAAGTTAAGTCAGTCATACTACCTCGGTTCTTCTAATAATCAATGCAATAAACCCCTTATTGCCTCGGTTATTAGTGTAATCGATGCCTAAGGTGCTTAGAGAAAAATCAAAATAAAAAAGGAAATGACAATTTTGAAATTATTTCCAACTTATACACCTCGGCTGACATTATAATCGAAGCATAATGCACTTTTAACAGCGGGTCTAAAGGAACCGAGTCAATAGGGTTTGACAAAATGAATTAGAATATTCAAAAAGTAGAACTGTCAGGTCTTGGACAGGACATACTACCTCAGTTCTGTGAATAACTGAGACAATAGGTCCTCTTCTGAGCTATGTCAGGGTATATCAGTGGTTGTAGAGGGATTTGATAGGGTTTTATGCTTCGGTTCCCCTCTCAATCGAGGCAGTAGGCTTCTTCCAGAAAAGGTGTCAGATGAAATGTTTGACTTGCAGAAATTCTGTAGGTTATTATGTCTCGGTTGCTCTTATAATTGAGACAATAAACCCTTTCTACTTCGGTTTCCAAGAAATCGAGACATATAACTTCGCTATTATTATAGAAATGTCATCGCATTTTTATATGTTTCAGTTTTTATAAAATCGAAGCGTATATGACGCGTTAAAAAATAATTTTTTTATTCATGCATGTTATTGTTTTTAAGTTTTTTTTTTAATCTAGATCATACTTTGTTTTTAAAAACATAGCAATTTAGTATATTTTCTCAAATTGATTAAGTGACGAGGAGATAGGTGTTGTTGACGTGGGTTTGGAATTGTGTAACATATTAAAAAATTCTTAACTTCTACATTATGTTTGGTCATTTGAAGGAAATGACTAAATTATTATGTTTTTTTAAGAAGTAGGATCTAATTAATAACTTTAAAATAGGATATAATTAATTTGATGTTGAAATAAACTTAAAAATAGTTGCGCTAACTAGGTTACTAAAGCATTTTAATTACAAATTTATAAGGAATTTAGATTTTTTTTTAAAATAAAAATATGTATTATTAAATAATATATTAGTTTGATTTTTCTACATGCACAACATTGATTATTTTATTATGAAAAGAAAAACATTGATTAGCATCTAATAAATGTATATAGTGTTCTACAGTTTCAACATATACTACTATATATATTGATGATGTGCTCTCAAAGTAGTTGGGTGATTGTTATACCTATTGCAGATAATATTACTTTAAATGATTTGATAACTTTTTCTATGAGTTTGTTTCATTATCTTCAAGCATAGACTTATTTTTCTTGATATATACTTAGAGAAACTATGATTAATTTATTGAAAATTGATATTATTAATTATCAGCAAGACATGATGTTATTATCATCAAAATATGTCTTTGACAAAACAATATTATAATTAAGACCATTCATAACAGATTGTAACGTATGGAATTGTTTATGTTTTAACAACTTGCACCTATATAATCATATAATCGCATACATTTGACAACATTTTAACAAGTTCGATATTGATAATATTATTATTATTATTATTATTATTATTATTATTATTATTATTATTATTATATATGGATTAATTTTAGGATTTGAGTAAAAAATTATGATTGAGTTTCCAATTCAAGTTAAGCGTATCCTTTTGCGTTATACACTAAAAATACGATATCAATCAAATTGTGATATGTGCATTGCTAGAAAACTTTAAAATAATAATCAATTTTAGAATCAAATTAACTAGTCTCTATAATTAATTTTAAAGATCAAAATAATTAGTTAATATATTGATTAAGTTAGACATAACTTTATAAATTAAAAATTATTGGTATTGAAAATAATCTCTATTGTAAATAAAAGATTATAATTTATTTATGAATTACAATTTAAATATCTTTAATACTAGTTATCAAAATTTTAGCTATTAATAAATTAATATATAAATTAATGTCTAATTTAAATGCCTTTAATATTAGCTATCAAGATTTTAATTATTTATTATTGTTGATTTTAAATTGGTTTTTAATTTTAAATTATAGGCTCATATATAACTTATTCTAGCTAAAAGATTAGTAACTAATTTTAAAGATCATTATGATTTTTTATTTATAATAAAAACTATTTTAAGATGTCTATATAAAATAATATTTGATTTAGTCAATATAAAATTAATTATTTATATCTCTAAAACTAATTATTATTCAGTGATTTTTTTATAATAATGATTTTTACGTACAAATCAACATCTCATTTTACGAAAAAATAACTTTTCACACCAATAGGTGGTATAATAAAATAAAATCTTATTTTATTACGCATTGTTGGTCTTATCTTTTATTTCATCTACACAAGGGATTTTTTTTCATAATTTTTTGTGTACATAATTCTTTACCACTTTACCTTTATTAATATATTTTATTTTATTATTTTACCATTTAAGTTTTATAACTATTTTTTAAACTCAATTAATTACTTAAAATGGAAAATTACATGTGATAAAATTATAAAAACTATTTATTTCAAAAATATTTGTCATGAAAATAATTTTTTAAATCAAATAGTATTTTTTATTTTAATAATTGTAAAAAAATATTTTTTTTAATTTTTTTATCGTAATAAAAATGTGAAAAGCATATTACATAAGTGTATATATACATTGTCATCAATGATCAATTTAAAAATATTACTCTCTGAATATATAGCCACATATAACCAATAACCAATGCTCACTTTTCTAAATGTCAACGTCCTAAATTGATAGAAGAAACTCATCATAAAAATGTAGAAAACTTTTAAAGAGTTGGTTCATATATAATCAAAGTAACTATTTAAAAAAAAAAAGATAGTGAAGTTAAACCTTAAAGAAGAAATATGTAGGTTAATAGGAAAGCTTTCAGACCATTAAAATATTTAATTATTTTTTCAACACATTTTTCATAACAGGATTATTTGTCTTTTTTTTTTTTTTATGAATTGTCTATTTTGTTGATACGATGAATTTTTCAAACATTTTTCAACACATTTTATGAATTAGCTTATTTTCTTATTAATATGTGAGAAAAAAAATACTTTAAAATGAAGAACAAGCGAGTGTCACTTTTAAAAAAGTGAGGTTATATTATATTAATAACATGTTTCATTACTTTTTTAACGTGTATTTGTTTAAAAAACTTTTACTTTTAATGTGTTAAAACGTGTTGTAAAAAAAACAAATAAGTAGCTCTAATTATCTAAATTCTACTTGGTGTCTCTTATTTCATTTGCTCTTTTTCTTTTTTAAAATTTTTGCGTTTTTTATTTTATTTTTACTTTAACTAAGTTCCACATTATTGCTTGTAAAGAAAAAGAACTCAAGCTTAAATAAGAAAGACATTAAATAACTTTATTTTTACAGAAGATAAATGCATTTTTTTTTTATGTGAAAAGAATGAAGCTCTCCAGTGAAAAAGAGCACTATGATTATAAATGATCTAGATCATTGAAGTAGATTAAGGAGAATATGCTTGTAAAAGTTTCTCTAATCTTAAAGTAAGAATTCAAATTTCTCTAATCTTTAGATAAGAATTCAAATAATATTGTGTATGATTATATAATAATTGATGAAAGAAAATTGAAGGTCTCTTGGTGATGGTATTTTGTATTTGTAGGCTTTTTGGACCCATGGATAAATATCATTAACAAATCTAATTACCAATAAATCAAATGCAATTAGTATATATATATATATATATATATATATATATATATATATATATATATATATATATATATATATATATATATATATGGGTTATTCGGATATATGTTATCTTTATTTACATTTATTTTTTAAATATCTAAACATCAACTTTGTATATTTCATGATAGGATATAGGTACACACTATCCTTAAGCTTGAAAGGAACAATGAGGTGAAAGTAAATCGAGTTATGTGTTATGTATGAGCGAATTTGATTTATTCTTGAGTAATAAAGTTTGAGACTGTCTTTTAACAACCATCATTTTGGAATTTTGTGGCCAATGTCGAAATTTCATGACCTTTTGTAGTATGAAGCCTTTCACTATTTAATTATTATTAATGTCAACCAAAGGTGTGAATTCAAAGTACATTAGTGATGGATTTTTTAGTCTAATAATGAGATTTTTCTTTTTGAAAATACTATATGTTGTTTTAACTATTGGTGTAAAGTGACTATAGAAGGGGATGAATAGAGTCTTAAAATAAATTAAAAAACTATGTTCATAAATATAAAAATGCAAATTACTTAACTAGTCTAATTAAAAGTGTAAGGAAAGAGAAAATGCCCTAAACAAATTTATAATGGTTCACCTCCACTTGAAGACTATGTATAATCTCTTAAGTAACATGCTTATGAAATTCTACTAATCAACAACTTTAACTAGTAACAAAATATTAACCTCTCTAGGTTATAATGATACTCCTCTCCAAGTTCACAAGTTTATCCTCTTCAAGAAACATAAGTATAAACATCTCTAAACTACATAAAGTATCAACCTCTTCAGATTTCCTTCTTAATCCCCTCCTTAAAAACTCTCAATTACAATGAATAATCATAAAAGACTGTCACAACGAGAGTCTACAATACATCTCACAGGTGAGTGAAATAAAATTTGTAAGCTCTCAACCCAATTCACTAATTATTCACTAATGATATGATAGTTTCTCAACACTTTGATCTTCCTCAATTCTCTTTGTTTGTTTTCTTTCATACTTCTTCTCATAAGGTTTTGCATTCTTTATATAATTGTTACATTTGATAGTCGTTGATATATTGAATTGCAACTCTTCATTGTAATCTCCTTGATATGAAACGATTTGATCAATTCTTCAATTCAATTTTAAATTTGAACCTTGAACATCATTCTTCAATTCTAAATCAAATTATGCTCTTTAGGATATCTCATTTCCTTTTATGATTGAGCTCATACTTGATTTGAATTCTACTATTTCTTCAACGTTTATAATTGTCCTGTTAAGGAAACTTATGCAATTAGATTATGCATTTAAATTGTTAGAGCAATAATAATATTTAATCATCAATCAAACAATTAATTTATTAGTCATATAAAATATTTGCTTAGTGCTCGAATTGCTTCACCATTTGATCCAAAACTTTCTTCTTCCAAAATGTAATTATCACAAGATAATTTTCATAAACATTTAAAATTCATATACTTAATTTTTTGTTTCAACACTTAGATCAATATATCAATTTACATTATCATTGAGAGAATAAATCATTCATAATAACGAAACGCATTATAATTTATTCTATCATTTAAATATTCTAACACTTTAGTCGTCTAATATTTTGTGATGAATACCAAGATATAATGACTTGGGTCATTTAATGCTTCAAACTTTATGATTACTAGTGTTAGACTCATTTAACACCTTGACTCATCTATTTCTTAGACACCTCTAATGTTATATTTGACCTTTATATTTACCAAACTTCTTGCTTTCCTTAAGATACATGATATATGGATATTAATCACTTAAGTGCATACAAGCAATAATAAAAATCATACATTTTCATCATGAAACCATATAGATTAAATTCTTAACCTCAATAGAAAAATTTCTAATGTTAAGTTAATAATAATTTAAAGAATATATCGTTGTAAAATAATTGATGAAAGAGAATTGAGTATTTATCCCAATGTAATATTTTTTATTTATAAGTTTTTTAGGTTCATAAATAAAGAACATATTCAAAATAAAGATAATTAATATATGTATATCCGAGTTGATTGAATATATGTTATCTCTATTTTTATACTATTATTCTAATATCTTGGTATCAACTCTATCTCTATCTATGTTAATATATGAGGATCTCCATATAAAATATGGTTAAAACATGAGTTGTCAATAAACTAAATTAGCTTTAATCATCCAAAACCTAGTTGGTACCTTTTCATTTGATTTTCTCTTTTTCTTTTTTTAAATTTTAGCCTCTAGTTCTTTTTTTTTTTTAACTTTACCATTATTGTTGATAAAGAAAAAGAACTCAAGTTTAAATAAAAAATACATTAAACTCAGTTAACTACCTAAGATAAAAAAAATTATATATGATAAAATTATAAAAACCATTTATTTTGTAAATATTTCTTATGTACATATATTTTTTAAATCTAATATTTTTTACTTTATTGATCATAGTATTTTTTTTTGTAATAAAAAAGTACAAACACGTGTTATACATACGTTTCTGGTGACATTACATACACTTATGTGTGCATGTGTTTCTATTGGATGGTAAAAATAGTATTGCTTAAATCTATAACCACGAATAATCGATATCAATTTCAAATTTCAAAATCTAGTTGTCCTCTAAAGATGATAAAAGAAACTCATTATTTAAATATAAACATGGAAAACTATTAAAATTTGGTTCATATAATCAAAGTAACTGGAATTGTTTTAACTAAGATAACGAAGTTAAACATTTTTAAAAAAAGTTTAGGTAAATAGAAATTTTTTAGGCAATTGAAAAGTGGTTTAATTAGTTTTCTCAACACAATTTAAATTCTATATGCATTTTAAAAAAAATCATTTTCATCCTCATACCTAAATTCAATGAGTATATACTCATATTTATACTTAATTTTCTACTGTTTCAATATCAATTAATTAATTTTTATAAATTAATAAAACATTCTTATAAAAAAATATAATATTATCAAATATTTAATATTAATATAAAATGTATTCACATTTCTTTAATATTATATATCTAAAAATTAATTATAATTATATACATTTTAAATTAGACTACCACATCAAATTTTATAAGAACCAACACATTTATTAAATTTCATGACACACATTCAGTATTAAATATCATGAGAAACAAAAAGAATTATTCAAATGACACAAAAATTAAGAATAAAAATTTTATGTTACTTAGTTTGTGAAGGGTTTATGTTATTGAACACTTGTCATGTAAAAAAAAACAATAATAAAATATTAAAATAGAAGTAGAAATATTTAAATATAAGATAAAAAAATATTTAATTTACATACATTATATTTGTAATGTATATAACTACACAAATATTTGAAAATGTGAATTGATTTCATGGTAAATCAAATAATTAGAAAAGAAAAAAAAGTGTAACTAAAAGAAAACGAAAATGTTATAAAACTAAAGACTAAAAATAGTATATATATATATATATATATATATATATATATATATATATATATATATATATATATATATATATATATATATATATATATATATATATATACTAATAAATGAGTATTTTAGTAATTTAAATGGAAACGAAAATAAGAGTGGAGATGGATATTAGGATGGATATGGAAAAGAGGACATGCAAATATTTACATACTCATCCTCATTCCATACCCAATCAAAAATATTGAGTATTATTTATATCTATACACATTCTCAATGTGATATTTCTCTATCAAAATGGGAATAAATTTATTTGTTATTCCCATTTTCAAAAAATAAAATAAATTTTAATTATACAAATATTAGTTAATTGCTTTTGATTTGTTCTTTTGGTTTTAATTTTTTTTTACTTTAACCAGATTTAACCATTATTATCCATAAAAAAAACTCAAACTTAAATAAGACTTTAACAAAATTAACTACGTAAAATAAAAGATTATATGTGCTAAAATTATTAAAAACATTATTTTATAACTATTATTTTATGATTTTTAAATCTAATATTTTTTTTAATCATAATACAAATTATTTTGTTATTCTAATAAAAAAGTGGAAAACATGCTGTGTGATGTACGTTTGGCAAGTGTACCAATCGTAATTGTAGTAACAAAATATCATCCTTAAGGATTGAATGAGTTGAGTACTAGTTTACTAATTTACTTAATTTTGAGCAACAAAGATTGTCAAGTAGAATGATGAACATAAACAAGTGATGGAAATTCAAATAGTATAAACAATGTTAGAGAATTGATTTCATACCTTTTCATATAATTTCCTCCCCTTTTCAATCGATGTGTAAATTATAATTATCCACTTGAGTTTATTTAAAGCTTGTTTACCCCTAATCCCTTAGTAGGCAAACGTATCCCTTGAATTTGAATCCCCAATCCCTTAGGCCAATTACAAATTCAACAAGATCATGAAGAACAATCATATCTCAATTCAAACTAACTAGTCCTGCCCAATTTCCCAATTGTGACAGCATCTAATCTGTTCTATTTATAAACGCAAGCAATTCCCAATCTCCCAACTGTGAAACTGCTCATAGAATAGACATTAAAACATAAATAGAACACTGGGATAATTAAAATGAACTTAACATCGATTGAAAAAGGTTCAGAAAATATAATCCAAAGTACTACATCAATCCACTAACAAAAGGAAATTTAGTTCTGCATAATGTAAGAGAAGTCCTAAAGCAAAAGTCTGAAAAAGCTACAGAAGAAGAAGATTAAGAAGAAGCCCTTTGTTGTGCGTGAATACCCTTTTTGTCTCCCCCTTCCACGTGTTTTCGTTCCTCTCCCATCATTTCCACAATTTCCTCCTTTTTAGGAGAGTGGTTTTCCTTTTCCCTAACTTCCTCCAATTTTCCTTTAATTTAATCTCTTTAAATCAGTCATAAAAGATATCACTAATTGCTCAATAACTGCTCCTGGAAACTTTCACAGCCCATGGAAAACTCCCCACTCTGCCTGTGTTCTTCTCTGCTTTAATTCTGTTTTCTTACGTGAATCCACAGATTACTCCACAGGTTGTGGGAACTTTCACAGCACAGTTGTTGAACTTTCTGTTTTGCAACTCCATTTAGAAGCAACATCCACATGTAACTCCACAGGTTGTGAGACTGTTTACAGCTTGGTTGTTGAACTCTCTGGTTTCATCTTGGTATCTTGTACATCAATTCTTCCCAAATTGTGATTTTGGCACTTAGAATCATCAATCTACAATAAAAACACAAAATGTCAATGTATGATCCGAAACAAAGATAATCCATGACTAAATCCTTCAATAAATACAATTATGCATGCAAATGACCTAAACTAAGACATGAATGCAATTACATTTACTCACACATCACTGTGCATGAGTTTCTAGTGGTCGTTAGATACGCGTGTGTGCATGTATTTCTAGTGGTCATTACACACACGTATGTGCATATGTTTTTAGTGGTCATTACATACGCGTATGTGCATGTGTTTTTATAGGTTATTAACAATAAACGTAAAATATATTATTTTTGAGTCTCTAACCACAAATAACCGATAATCAATTTTGACATTTTAATTCTTGTATTTAATGTTGATAAAAGAAACTCATCATTTAAATGCAAATAAAGAAGCTATTAAAGAGTTTGCTTCATATAAAATTAAAGTAACCGAGAGTCACTAAAAAAATCCTTAAATACCAATCAATTTTAAAGATAAAAAATAATTAATTATTATAATAACTAATCTAGACACTACTTTATAAATTATAAATTATTGGTATATAAAATAGTCATTATTATGAATAAGAAATTATAATTAGTTTGTGAATTCGATTATAAATTGGTTAGTAATATTAGCTACTAAAGTTTTGATTAAAAAATGAATTATTATCTAAATTGGTCACTAATTTATTAAGTTATAACCAATTTTAGACATTAATTGATTTTTAAGCCAAAATTTTGGTAAATAATGTTAATGACAAATTTAAAGTGTAATTAGCTATTAATTACAATTTTTTATTTATAATAGTGACTATTTTAAAAACTAATAATTTTTAGTTTATAAATTAATATCTAAATTACTCATTATATTGATTAATTATTTTTTGTATATAAAATTAATTATTATTTAAAAATTTTCTTGTAATGTATGTTTCTAAATAAGATAATATTAAAATTTTAGAAAAATATGTAAGCATATATGAAAGTTGGAAAGCAATTTAACTAGATTTTTAACACATTTTTAATCATGGTATTTTTGTCATTTATATGAAATATAAAAGTGTGTCTCGCTTTTAACAAGTGAGATTATTACACTAATAGCATGTCTATACTTGTTTAAAGTTAAACACATATTCATTTAACTAACTTTCACATTTAGTGGTACGCAAGCTGTCAATAAATCAAATCATCTCTAATTATTTAAATCCTGAGTTTCACCATAGTTCATAAAGAAAAATAACTCAAACTTAAAGGAAGACGTCAAATAACTTGATTATAATGAATATGTTTGTAACGGAAATTCACCTATCAAATAAGTTAACAAACTTTAAAAGATTAGTTTGATGAATGCACGAGTTTTTAGACCGTTTAAATAGTTCTATAAACACAAAAGATTACTTTTATATATAAAGATCTAAATATAATATGTACAAATATAAAAAACTTAAATTTTAGTAATTTCATTGTTGCATAATTTACTTTACTTCTTATATTTTTTTTACTTGTTCTAATATGTTTTAAAGGGTTTAATTAGATTTTTTTTGCAAATTACGTTATCTTCATTTGAAAAAAAGTCACGTATCAAAATTTAGATAATTTTTTATTTTGTTCATCTGATTTGATGGTAACACATTTCAAATTTTGACTCGTGATATTTTTTAAACGGTTTGATACATAACATATTACAAATATTAACTTAAAATAAGAAACCAAATTGATTATATTTAAAAATATTAAAATTAAATTAAATAAAAAATAAAAAATAATGATAATCTAAATATAAAAATCAAATTACTAATTAAAAAAAACTAATACCCTTGTTTCTCCTTTATTAAGTTGCATATATTCAACATCAACAATGGTATCCAAGATCCTCTCTCTTTCTCTCTCACTCATTCACTTATACAACCCAACAAATCTGAATTAATAATGTGAATTAATAAACTAAACACATATGCATTCATACCAATTTACTACCATAACTTTCAAGCCTAAGCATTTTGGCATTTTGTTTATAAAGAAGACAAACCCATGTGGCTGAATCAATTGCAACAAAGAGTCGTGTAATTTACCCAAGTAAAGGTTGATAAAACAAAATAACCATATACAATGCACTATTAATTTATTCCCACAGTTAACAAGGTTTATAATTAGCATAATTTCCTTATTTAGTCTGTCTCAGCCACTCTCAAGTTTAAGCAATAACAATAATATATTGGGATTGAATTAAGAAACAAATAAAAGAGGTATTGGAATTTTATTTTTTGAATTTGGATTTTTATTTTAATTTTTAGTGTTGTAACATCCTAAAAATATAGTGTAAAACCATATACGAAAATCATCACATATTAACAATACTACATATCAGTTCTACACAGAACGAGATACTATTATGGTCGAATAACTTTACATAATAACAGGAAATTTAAAAACGTACGCTAGCTACTACTGATTGAACGATGTACAAAATAAATTATACTGAACGGTCTTACAACATATAAAGCTAATAACAGACCAAACGTCCCTAAGGTTCGGTCTTCACTTCTGCCACGTCTTCCAATACTTCTTCCAGCAGCTCTTCTCCTTCTGCTCACATACATACGGATGATTATTGCAACAGGACAACGACAGGACACACAACACAGACAAAAATAATAAGCAGGGTAAGCTTATGTAATTTAATTTATTCAATCACAACATACAACATTCATAACAAAACCAACAACAACCATATCATAATTCATACATCCATACATGCAAATAACGATCAGATGACTCTGACTGTCCGGACTATATGAATCCAATGTAGCTACGACGTTCGTGCACCCGGGTGATGTAGTAACTAGGATACCCTCAACAGCTGCCACCCGAGGTTGATCCGTTCCGTCCAAGTTAACCTTATGGACTAGGACCTCCTGCCATTCCCACACGTGACTTACTCCTCTTTACACGAGAGCGACTAATCATGGAATATCAGGATGAACACCTGCTAAGTTTTGCCCACATTCATACTTTACCAATCAATAACCACTTTCTGAGATATTCTTCCCTAGAATACTTGTTCATAATCAACTATTTCATACACATCACATCTTAATTTTCCTCATACTTAATCATCCATACATTCAAAGGAAATAAGATCATATGCTCTTATCATAACCCAAGTACGACTGGAATAACGCTTCTTAGAAACTAACCAGACTGAGCGCTACTCATCTACTTTAATAAACAAACTCCTAAGAGTTCAAACCGAATGCCACGAAGCCTAGGCCGAGTACTAAGACTCTAGGTCGAACACCTTTTAAAGACCAACACTGACTTATACTAAATAATAATACTAATGAGAAACTTTGAATTAAAGAACGCTGTCTAGTTTGAATAAAGACTCTGATTCTAAGCATAGTAATACTATATTACAGAAAACAAGACCCAACGCTTGGTTTAAGACCGAGCCCTGTAGAAACCGAACACTTTTGAACGAGCGCTGGTCCAAGACCAAGTGCTTATCAGGAACGAGCGGTACTGAAACTAAAAGATTGGTCAAAGACCGATCACTAATAAACGCACAGAAAATGAATGAATATATATATATATATATATATATATATATATATATATATATATACACACACACACACACACAATTGAGCCACCACTTATTCTGAATGAAAAGAACAATAATGTCTACGACCTTAAGTAGTATATAACTCCTTTAACTAAACTGTTTAGGAAGTCTAAAGAAGAACTTAACTTGAACGGACGCTCAACGAAAACTGAACGATGAATACTAACTCTCAGTTACAGTTTACATATTCTTATATCATATTACAGAAAGACTCTTAAACAATATCCCTAACGCATGATAATTCAAGTAAGACCATGCACTCCCAAGAAAGATCGAACGCTCGCTAATGACACTCGACCATACTATCACCTTTGCTCATAATACTATGGTTCGAAAATTAAACTCTATTCCAACTCAGTTCACAGCGTATATCATACGTCCATCCACACGTCTAAACCAGCAGTACAATCATATTTCATACTCATCAAATAATCAAACGTATCATGCAAGCATACAAACATTCAACACAACAAGCTAAATTAAATTATATAAGCTTCCCTTACCTCGACACGTAACCGAACGCTCAACTATGCAGAATTAGAGCTCCCTACTACCAAAGAGTTAAAGTCTGGCCACGTTTTAGGAATACTGAACCACATAGAAAACCAGAAACACTCAGAATTATATCACCCACTCAGGCGACCAGAACTAGAGGGTTGCAGGCGAGTCTTAAACGAACGTGCTTAAAGCGAAAGAACTCACCAGCTCAGAATCACAAACCGATTGGTTTAAATAGAAGCTCTTGATGCCGAGAGTGTTCCAGCGGTGCCTGAGAGGTGATCAGAAGAAGAAATTGTGAGGTTTTCTTAGAGAGAAGAAGAAGATTTTAGAGAGAAGAAGGAGAAAATGGTATTAACAGGGTGGGGAAGAAGAAAGACATGCAGAGAAGTGACACGACATTTGAAATTTGGCCTTAAATACTGTCGTCGTCCAAAACGAACGGCCACTCTCCTGTAGCCACCTGTTCTCCACTAACTGTGACACTCACTCACTTCTTGGCATATGAATTCCACTACTTGGATTTTTTGGGTGTGTTTTTAACGGGGTCTGACAAGTGTTATCCTTATATTTTCAAAATACATCGATGTACATTAATTTTAATAATATTAAAATATATTAAAAACTTTTTAATATACTAAATTGATATATATTATAAGAGTGTTAAGAGTCAGTTAACTATATTTGTGCGTGTTAACTCACTGCAAGTTGAACTAAAAATAAACAAATCAAACTTAATTTATTCTATGACGAGTTAGAAATTTTGTAATCTAACTTGATCCCTGACAAAATTGATGGATTAGACGAATTACCTCACTTAATTTTTTTTAACTTATTGTATATAATCAATGAACTAACTGTATAATTTGTTTTTATAACATTACCATCCAAGAACTAATGTATTTCATCAAACATTTTTTAAAATTAAAGTATTAACCTACATAGTTTTTCAAAATAAATTAAACATCAAAACTATTTAATATTATTAAAAACATTATAATATTTTAAAGAAATCAAAATGTTAACTAAATAATTAAAAGTAATAAATAATTATAATAAATAACTTACGAAAAAACATAATAAGAAATTGTTTTTTATAAATTAATGATCATCTTCTCCTTAACTCGACTTCAATCCATTTAATTTAAATTAAATGATGAGATTCCGTTTCGCCACGTTTAAAAAAAATTTAATAGTTTTTTTAATTAGAACATGTAATAAATTACTCCTTTCATGAATTTAAATATATTTTAATATATAGAGTAATCGTATCATGTCACACTTTTACAGTAATTTGATCATAATATAAGAGTAAAATAATCATAAAAGTGTAAATATTTGTATTTTTTTTCAAGAAAAAAGAGAATAAAAAATAGAAAAGAAAATTTCAAAATAAATGTAAAAATTTTATGTGTGTCAAATAATCATTTTTCTAATATCTATAGTATTACGAAGAGACACCAATGTCACAACATCAAAATATCACGAGAAGATCTCTATTGTTTTTGTCCACATAAAGCCAAAATAATGCAAATGGACACATATTCTCTTTGATGTATATCATATTATAAACGCGTAAAAATAACAAAAAAATTTGTTGTCTTTAGTTTGGCTTGCTCGGTTACAAAAACCTCTTTTATGATTACATCATGTCTTGGTCCAAATTCAAAGCTTCCTCTTCCAACACATACCTTTATCCTCACATGATAGCAACTAGGGGAAGTCTCAAAAGTGTGTGTTTTTGAAGAGAGAGCATGTTTGTGTGTTAAATGGATTCACCATCACGAGAGGAACGAAACCAAAACAAGTTTTGAGTGCGAGCAAACAAGCCATAGCTAGCCACCTTATACCTCATGTTTTTCTTCACGCAAACAGCTAAATGTAGATGTTAAGCCTTTGCTCCCTCGCGTGCCTTTTAAGACTTCTTCTTTCCCATTAAATCCCCTCATTAAATCTCCCTAACCCCACCAAACCTATCCTTCCTAAATTCTTCCTCACAACACTCCACCCTTCTTCTTCTTCTCTTTCCTTTTTCCACCTCTCACAAAATCCTCCCTCCATAACCTAATCATTTCATACCCTTCTCACCTTTATAATTTTACTCCGACATGAATACTGGTAACGGTAACAGTAATGATAACAGTAGTTCTGGTAGTCCTTGTGGGGCTTGCAAATTCCTCAGAAGGAAATGCATTCAGGGTTGTATTTTTGCTCCGTATTTCGATGCGGAACAAGGTACAGCCCATTTTGCTTCGGTACACAAGGTTTTTGGGGCTAGTAACGTGTCCAAGCTTCTCCTTAGCATTCCTGTGCACAAGAGGCTTGATGCTGTCATCACCATTTGTTATGAAGCACAATCACGCCTCAGAGATCCTGTTTACGGCTGTGTTTCCCACATCTTTGCCCTTCAGCAACAGGTAAACTATTGATTTTGATTATAACTCTAACTCTTGATATAATTATATGTGATTAACCATGGTTTCTTAATGCGTGTTCTTGGCATGCGCATTATATATGTCAATTAATCGTTTGCTTTCAATTTGGCTATACCTTAATTATCAGTTTTCAATTTCTTCTCCCACACTTAGCTAACCAGTGAATCGCTTCAATCGGTATGCTTTCAAGACGTTTTCTATTGACTGTAGAATCAGAATCATATCAGAAATTATAAAATTTATCAGATTGGGGGTGTTGAGTTTCTTTTAGACTTTCTGTTTCTAGAAACCGTGTGTATATATATAAAATAACTCATGTAACGTTCCAGTTTATTTTGTTTGTTTTCCTGGCCAATAAAGTGAAACCTAAGAAAAGCAGTGTTTTATAATACTTACAAGATTTCCATGGTTTTCGATCTCGTTTTTAATTCTCAAAATAATAACTATTTTTTTTATTGTTTTTTTTATATATATAATTTGGTTCTTTAAACTTTAAAATAAATATAATTGCATTAAATATTTTGACGTGTCAAATAATATTTTAAATTGACGTTTATGTGTTACGTTTATACTGTTTAACATATTTTATTTTGAACACTAATATAGAATATTGTTTAATAGAAAAAATTAATAAAACTGAATTAAAATATTTATTTTTAAAGTAGAAAAATAAAAATGTATTAAAAAATTTAGAAAATATATATTTTTTTAATTTTATATTTTAATTTAAGAAAGAAAAACAATTTTGCTAAACTGTTGAGAAAAGGGACACATCTGGTGTATTTGTTTTAGTTTTTCTTTTGTGGCTTCAATAGTTGAAGTGAAGGAGAAGAAAGATTAACATGCATTGTAGTAGTAGTAGTAGAAGTAGCTTGTGGTTGTGTGCCCTAAGAAAGAAATGTGAGGTTTGAGGAAAGAGGAAAATAAGGGAGACAGTTTCAATGCATTTCAGTTAATTCCTTAACTCTTATTTGATTAACAAATGATGTGGTCGGCTGTTACACAAATGCCATGGGCCATTACTTCCTTGCTTCTTGCATGTTTTGAGGAGGTGGTCGGTTAGTTCAAGCCTTCAAACATATTTCATACACGAAATTAAAATAAACCTTTTTTTTCTCTCTATATCTTTTCATAAAATCACATTTTTCGCAAAAACAAATTCTATATATCAATGTAACATTAATATAGATTAGGAAATCTTAGCATGTCAAATTTTCTTCCCCATTTCTTCTAAATGCGTAGTCTCTGTTAATTAACTATTACTGTGTTCTCTAATTTTTTTTAGGAAAATATTAGATTAATTAAGGCACTAATTAACTTATTTATATCTAGTAGTGCATCATGGTTTCCTAGAACTAAAACATGGACTACCCCATAAACCATTTTTGAGTCTCACATGGTACAGTGCTCATAGAAACTTACTAATAATAATTTTAACCTAATGAAAGATATAACATTATTTGACAATTGGACAAAATTATAAGCTTGTTGAGAAGATTATGTACATTATTGTGGATGCAAGGTGTTAATCCTTTTTAATACTTTCTTTTAATTTTTATTAAGTTTTGAAATATTTCTAGTAGCAGAGAATATGGTTTCGTAGAAGGAAGTTTTTGTTCCTTTTGCAGTAATCTACCTAGGACTGTATTTTCTATACATCTCGCTTTGCCGTAACACAGTAGGAAAAGAAATAAGTTATAAATAAATTTTTGCTGAGTTTCTAGAAAATTTATAAAAAAAATGTTAAAAAAGTATGTTTAGCATTTTTCAAATGGAATGTATTTTTGTCTCTCTTTCTTTATATATATGTTCTAAATTAATTAGCTCATCATATTTATGTTCGGATGTATATTAGTCATTATTGAAAATGTGTTAGTGTTGAAATTATTTCATTAATATTGTTATTGTTAGAATCTGTCGATTTCTGATTTTTAAAAGAATCATATATTGTTTTCTTCCTTCAAGTTTAATCATGTTTATTTGAGTATCTTTTGGAAGTACCTTTGTTTGTACAAAATTCTTGCTTGTACATTTTCTAGAAGTTTGTTTAAAGTTACCGTGTTGATACTTCTATTATGTTTTCCTTAATTAGTCTTAATCTTACTCGGGATCCTCACCTTCTTTTATCCATAATTACTAAATTAGTTAGAAAATACGACATTATTATAGTTATATTATCGAGAGAGAGAATTACGCATTTCATTTATAAATAATTTTATCATTCTCTATTTTTCTATTTGAAGAAAAAAGTTGTATGAAAAGGAAATTCTTATTATTTTTTACATGAAAAGGGAAGATCTTAAAGAAAAAGATTGATGATATCATTAATTTCTTTCGTTTGTTTCAATTTTATTTTCTTCGTCATATTTATATATATTTTTTGTTTGCTAGAAAATAAAATGATAATTTATTCAATGAGTTATTTTTGTTACACATAAAGGTGGTGAGCTTGCAAGCAGAACTCTCATACCTACAAGGCCACCTTGCCCAGATGGAGGGACCTCATCCGCCACCACCTCCTCCATCTCAATCGGCGACGGCACTGCGATTCTCAATGGCTGATTTACCATCGGCGGCCACCGGAGCTGTGGCGCCGGCCACCACCTATGACTTGTCTTCACTTTTTGATACGTCGGGGCAAATTTCATGGGCCATGCAACAAAGGGCATTTGACCCACGTCAATACGTGGCAGCTCCTCCATCAAGTTCTACTAGGGCTAACGTGGAAGCAGTGGCACGTGACCTTCCTCGTAGGCATGGCTCTCCTCCATCACCTCCTGCATCAAGCTGCAATGCTTCACCATCTCTATCTCTTTCCAAATGATCAAACATGTTTCCGCTCTCTGAATGAACTAGTTAATATTTTTCCTTAATTTGGTTCGTACATTCGAAATTAGACTAGCAAGGGATCTTCAATTTTCAAACACATGATCTAGTATTTATTTAATATAATAACTATGGTTATATATGTATATCATTGTTGCTTTCTTCGTTTGTTTATCTTTTATTTTCGTTGCACTGGATTTACTAAGATGCACATGAATTGCTTGCTGGTTTTCTCTTTGCGAGTAAATTACGTGGCTCTGATCATTTGGCTGTGAACTATTGAAAGAAGAGCACATTGTGATGATCATATATATAGTGGTCATTGTTGACCATGGTTCACTAACACTTTGCAAAATAATGTATCGTCGATGAGTTAGAGTTATGAGTAGCGATCAAGCATGGCTGATGAGCATATTTGTATTGAAATCACCGTTTTTTCATAGTTTTCACCTTACTGTTGAACCAACAATTAATCCTATAAGAATCCACTACATACGAGAGATTCTTCCCTTTGAAATCTGTTTATCCTGATTTAGTTTTTAAAAAATAGGCTTAATCCCATCAGAAGCGTCGAGGCACGTGTCCTGGTGTGTGAGCGTCGCGCTAAGCCACGTCTCCACGTTGTTGACGCTCGCCGAAGAAACAATCCTTTTGGCGACGGTTTCGAGCGCGGAGATCAAGTCGTGGAGGCGGTCCAGCGCATCACCGATGACGGATCTGTAGACGTCGATCACCTTTTGCAGACGCGCATCATGCTCCGCATTGGCATGGAGCTTGGAAGGGAAGTTGGAGAGTTTGGAGAGCTCGTCAATGGCGACGTATAGCAAGAGCTTGAAGAGGAGCTCTAGGTCAGTTGGGTTGGATTCCGACAACGAGGATACGGTGGAAAAATTAAAAATTTTTTGGGCTGTCTGTAAAAATCTGGAAAATATAATCTTTGTATTAATTTTCTGGGCAAACTATCTAGAATACACAAATATAAAGACAACAACATTTAACTCTCACAACTCTGAACAATCAACTCTTTAACTCTCATAACACAACTCACAAGGCAGAACCCATTTTCTCTCTTTCACTCAAGGTGCTGCACAACTCAAACAAACACATATACTTCTCATTCTCTCTATTTTTTTTTCTCTCCATTTCACGGTACACACGCTCACACACTTTCTCTTTGTTGCACACAATACACAAACATGGAGACTCTCTCCTTTCTTCTTTCTCACTGCCCATTCTCCCACGGTGCACACACTACAAGTGTGCCACACTTCATACATGTTGGAACAATTTTTCAAGAATTTAGGGAAACAAGATGAACAACAATGTAGACTTGATATAATCTTCTAAGCGTGAATACACACTTTCCTAAAAGCAATATTTCGTCCCTTATAAGAGTGAAGGGGACCACGAAATCCGCTTTTGAGATACAAAGAAGAAATACAACGATGATACTCACTCTTAGTATTAACGTTAAACAAGAATATGATTCTCAGGAATTGATTTTGTGTGTTAAGAGAATGACCGAATTATATTTGAGTAGAGCACAGGATCCCTTTATATAGATGTTGATCAGGCATCTTTCAAATCCAAGAGATACCAGATTCTGATTAGTTACATTTCTTGATTGTAACTTTTCATGAATGATTGTAACTCTTCATGAATAATTGTAACACTTCATTGGTTATAACTCTTCATGAATAAATGTAACTTTTCATAAATCTGAAAATTGTCTCTAATACTCTTAAATTCCAACAATCCTCCACCATTTGAGAGTATTGTATAATTACTTAACACAAAACATCAATTTAATAATTGCAATCTTACACATAAATGAAAGTGTACATAGACTTGAACTTTCACTTAGTAGAATACACATTTCAGGAATTCGAATTTTATTGGTGTCGAAACGATTGAACCAACATAATGCATAATGAAATCTTGAAGATACTCTACATATAAGATAAATTACATATTCTTATTATACTTGACACAATAGGGCCATGCGTCCATATCTATTCATAAGTGCAACAAAGTCATGCCCCCTTGACTTCTTGAAGCGGCCAAACTTCGCACTTACATAGGTTGATTTCTTAGGTAAACATGTTTCTGTGACAAAACATAATTTCAAGAAATCAATTAAGAATTAGTCAACCTCCTAAGCATCACAGATCTAAAGCACTCTTGAAATACTTATTTGTGCTTTCAATCATCAAATAAGAGATTTAATCTTATTGAACTTAAGACTCAATGTCATATTAAGCGTTAAGTTAAGATTCTCTTACTTGTGATTAATTGTGGGCTCCATTCCTATTCCAATTGTCATTCTGGAAATGGAATCTTTAGCCAATGCCTTAGTAAATCCATCAGCCAAATTTAACTTTGTTCGTACTAAATCTACTGTAATAACTCCATCTTTGATTAGTCCTTGGACATAACTATGTCTCACACCAATATGTCTTGATTTGCCATTGTATACTTGACTATAAGCCTTTGCCAATGTTGCAGCATTGTCACAATGTATTGCTATTGGTGATATTGGTTTTGGTAACAATGGTATTTCGAACATGAGATTCCTCAACCATTCGGCTTCCTTTCCTGCCGAGGCTAGAGCTATAAACTCTGAAGCCATAGTGGAATCTGTAATGCAAGTTTGTTTCTTGGACGACCAAGAAATTGCACCTCCCCCAAGGAGGAAAATCCAACCACTAGTTGAAGAGTGATCTTCTGCATTTGTAATCCAACTTGCATCAGAATATCCTTCCAAAACTGAAGGATAACTACTATATGTTAATCCATAATTAATAGTTTTCTTTAAATACTTAAGTACTCGACGTACTGCTTGCCAATGTGATAGACTAGGATTACTAGTATATCTACTCAATTTGCTCACTGCAAAAACAATATCTGGCCTTGTACTTATCATTGCATACATTAAACATCCTATTACCCTTGCATATTCCAGTTGTGAAACTGCTTTACCACCATTTGGTAATATCTTTAAACTAGGATCCATAGGGGTTGAAGCAAGAGAGCATTCATAATTGTTGAATTTCTAACATCTTTCCAATTTGGTGGTAGTTTGTCAATTATAGAAGAAACAATGAATGTCTCATCCATTTTAATACTATGTTGCTTGAAACTTCCTAGGATTCTTTGGATTTCATGAAATTGTTCCATTATTGGTCTAGCATCAATCATTTTGTAATTATTAAAATTACTAACCAGGAATTTCTTGCTTGATGCATCTTTAGAAATGTATTTGCTTTCAAGTTGATCCCAAAGTTCTTTTGCAGAATCCACATATTGATATATGTCAAATAAAGGATCAGACATACCGTTCAGAATGTGACCACAACAGACATAATCATCATTCTCCCATTTGTTCCTTTTCCGTTGTTCCTCTAATGTCTCGTTTTCGCTTTCTTTGGGTTGGGGAGAACTTAGAACATATGCCACGTTTAGAGCCGAGAGAAGGAAATGCATCTTCTTTTGCCATCGTCGGAAACCAACACCTTCAAACTTGTCTAATTTGTGAAAGTTTGCAGACATCTCACGAATTGTTGTCATCTTAGAGAAAATATTGCTTTTAGACTGTTGGAACAATTTTCCAAGAATTTAGGGAAACAAGATGAACAACAATGTAGACTTGATATAATCTTCTAGGCGTGAATACACACTTTCCTAAAAGCAATATTTCGTCCCTTATAAGAGTGAAGGGGACCACGAAATCCGCTTTTGAGATACAAAGAAGAAATACAACGATGATACTCACTCTTAGTATTAACGTTAAACAAGAATATGATTCTCAGGAATTGATTTTGTGTGTTAAGAGAATGACCGAATTATATTTGAGTAGAGCACATGATCCCTTTATATGGATGTTGATCAGGCATCTTTCAAATCCAAGAGATACCAGATTCTGATTAGTTACATTTCTTGATTGTAACTTTTCATGAATGATTGTAACTCTTCATGAATAATTGTAACACTTCATTGGTTATAACTCTTCATGAATAAATGTAACTTTTCATAAATCTGAAAATTGTCTCTAATACTCTTAAATTCCAACAATACAAAACTACATGTCCATATTTATAATAAAAACTAAACTTAACATCTCCACTAACATCTCCACTGCTATGTGGGTGGGCTTCTTACAGCCACTTCTTCATTCACTTTTATAAGTGAGTTGCACACAAAAGTCCAAATAGTGGTTAGTGAAGTGGATGACTACTTTCGGTGTAGTGTGGTAGTTGTTGGCACAATCATCACAAACAAATAAACAACTTTCTAAATTATTAAAACCGTGTGGACCCTTTTAAAGTTTACCCAACACTGTCACCTTTAATTGGGGAAAAAAAATTGAGGGAAAGGTTGTTATTATTAGAGTTCGTGTGAAGGGGAAAAATCGCGTTGTATGTTCGATTGCCCATTGCATATGCGGTAGTAGAATGAGAAAACCCTTGATTACTTTTGTTCTTCTGTCATCATTATTCTTTTGCTCTTTGCTGCTTACTCACCCCTCTTCTAATGTCTAGAGTGACTCTTTCTACCATTTTCTTTTCTTGTACGTGGATTTATGCTAATAGGGTTAGTCAGATAGGGAAAAGAGGAAAATTTCTTTGGCTTTTGAAGTCTCTAGTTTCATGTTTGTTTCTAAAGTATAACTTGTGAGATTTTTTCTTTTTTTGAGTGGAGCGGGTGCGAGACGAGTTTCAACTTATCAAAATTTAAGAACGAGCCTTGCAAATTCGGGGGTTGGAGAAAGATAAGGAAAGTTTTAATCTTTTTGGGTGTCGATAAACAACTTTTGTCGTTACCCATTTAAGTTGAAAGTCTTAATTCACATCAATTGGTGTTTATGATTGATAAAAGCTATTAAAGTGAAAAGATTGATTTTTTGATAATGTCTTAACACTTTTGTTGTTTCTGCAGTTGTTTACTCCAAAATTTTGGCCAATGGAACACAGTTTGAAAAGAAAGTCTCCAGAAAATGAAGACTTTTTACACTTGAATGACTTTTCTCTGGATGACCTTAATGAAGATCTCTTAGAGAGGGTGCTTTCATGGCTACCAACTTCCTCCTTTTTCCGCCATACTTCTGTCTGCAAGAGATGGAAGTCAGCTGCTGCTTCTGTGAGTTTCAAGCTTGCCTGCTCACACAAGCCCTAAAATTTTTAAATTTTTCCACCTTTACCCTTCACTCCATCTGATATCACCTCTTTCCTTAAATTTTTTTTGAAACAAAAATCAATTTTAATGCCACATGTCTTTACACATTATTCAAGTAAGCGTGCCACGTTACCAATTATTAAACGACTGTTTGCTGAATTCGACGACATATCTCTAATTAAATCAAGGTTTAATACCTCTTTTGGTCCCTCAAAAGGGGCCAAATGTTCAATTGTGTCCTACGTTTTTTTAGAAGTTCAATGTGATCCCAACTTTTGTAAGAAGTGTACAATTAAGTCCTTTTTGGTAACGACGTTAATTTTTTAACGGGCCAGCTGACTAGGTGGACTGAAGTTTGCTACGTGGCTGTGTTAGGGTAATACGTGGCTGTGTGAGGGTAATACGTGGCTGTGAGAGGGTAAACACGTGTATATTACTGAGGTTAACAAATCAGAGGTTAGGGTTTGAGTTGCAGAGAAATTGGTAATTTGGGATTTATCATTGTGGAGGAAATGTGTTGAAATCTGAAGCGCGAATTGGAAACCGCAAATCTGAAGCGCAAATTGAAAATCGTAAATCAGGTTAGGATTTATGTTTTATAATTTTATGAAATGTAGTTGTTGTATATGTTATCACTGTTGTCGCTTTATAGGGGGTTTAAGTAGGGGTGAAAAGTTGTCTTGTTTTGATGGTTGATAGTGGTCCTATAGATATTAGTTTAACTTAAATTAGTGGTCCCCGTTTGCATTTGCAGGGTTCGGGTAGGGATGTGTGATGACATGTTTCAGGTTGTGGTCCATCACGGTGGGACCTTGATCAAAGAAGTCCCCTTTAAGTATATGGGTGGGGAGATAGTTTATTGGGACGTAGATCCCGATAAATGGTGTTATTTTGGAGTATTAGGTTCACTTAAAGATCTGGGTTACATGGAAGTAAAAGAATTATATTACAATATCCAACATGTTTTACATAAGCTTGATGATGATAAAGGAGCTATGAACATGATGAAGGTGACTAATTATTTGGGGAAAGTGAACATGTATGTTGTGCATGGGGTGGACGAACCGGCTATTGTAGAAAATGATGACAATGAGATTTTGTACCTACGTGAAGGTCCAACAGAGAGTGGTGAGGGTAGTGACGTTGGAGGAGAAGCACATGTTGAGGGTGACAAGGAGGATGCTGAGAATGAAAATGTCTGGGAGGATGACAAGGAGGATGCAGAAGATGTTGAGGTTGTAGTGGAGGTTGACAATGAGGACAAAGTTGAGTTTCAAAGTGAAGAAGTAGTGGAAGTGGATAATGTGGATGAAGTTGAGCTTGAAAATGATGAATTAGTGGAAGTGGACATTGAGGATGGAAGGGAGGTTGAAACTGAAGAAGAATTGGAAGTGGACATTGAGGATGGAGGGGAGGTTCATACTGAAGAAGAATTGGAAGTGGACATTGAGGATAAAGGGGAGGTTCATACTGAAGAAGAATTAGAAGTGGACATGGACAGTGATGATGAACCAGGAATGGATGATCTGAGTGGTGATGAATATGTGGATGTAGACAATGATCAAGAAACCCAACAATAATGTAGGGGTTTGTTAGATGATGATTGGGAGTCTGATATGCTTGTAACTCCTGAAAACAGTACAAGTGAGGAGGATGACAACGAGGATAGAGTATTTGTGGGTGGTTTATCAAAATATGCAAAACATAAGTCCATGGCAGATTACAAGTGGGAAGTGGGCACCATTTTTAGTGGGAAGGAAGACTTTAAGGATGCTATTAGAAGGTATGTTGTTCATGCTGGGAGGGATCTAAAATTTGTGAAGAATGATAACCGTAGGGTAAGGGTGCGCTGCATGGGTGGCCAAGGTAAGTGCCCATGGGTAGCTTACTGTGGGTACTTGCCATCACGCAAAATTTGGCAATTAAGAAGATAATTGATACTCACGGTTGTAGTAGGCAACTTAACATCAAACTAATGAATGCTTAGTGGTTGAGTCAAGAAATAGATATGTCTTTAGTTGACAATCCTAATTTAAGGGTAAATGATATTCGTACTAAAGCATTAAGAAAATGGAATACAAATGTGTCAATATCCAAGGCACGAAGGGCAAAGTTAATTGCCACAAGACAGGTTGAAGGAGATTTCAAAGAACAGTATAAAAGGATATACGACTATGGACATGAGTTGTTGAGGTGTAACCCAAGTTCAACAGTGCATATTAAAGTTGACTCTCATAATGGTGACCCAATCTTTCAAAGAATGTATGTTTGTCTGAAAGCTTGTAAAGATAGCTTCATCAGTTGTAGGCCCATTATATGTTTAGACGGATGTTTTTTGAAAGGTTATTACAAGGGGGAGCTGCTCACTGCTGTTGGTAGGGACCCAAACGATCAAATGCTACCCATTGCCTATGCAGTAGTAGAAGTGGAGAACAAAACAGCGGGACATGGTTTTTGCAATTATTAATTCAAGACCTCGGGGGTAGTCAAGTATGTGGGGGGTGCACGTGGATGTCAGACCAGCAAAAGGTAAATATACTACTTATATTCAATTTTAGTTAATACTTTGTTAAAGGATCTTATTTTATGACTAAAATTAATTGTGCAGGGGTTGGTCCCAGCTATCCAAGAGCTTCTTCCTGGGGCAGAACAAAGATTCTGTCTGAGGCACCTGTATGAAAACTTTAGGAAAAGGTTTGGTGGTCAAATTTTAAAAAATCTGATGTGGAGAGCTGCCACAAGCACATATCCACAGGCTTGGGAGAGAGATGCTGAAAATTAAAGAAGTCAATATTGAAGCATATAAATACCTCATAGGCATTCCCCCGAGGTAACCCATTAGCCATTACATACAATTTAGTGTCCCTGATGCATTGTAACCCATTTGAGAAATGTTTTGTTCAACAAGTTTTGGTCAAGATCTCGCTTCACAGGTCAAGCAATGACTGATACACTAGATAACAACATCAGTGAAGCTTTCAATAGTGTTCTTATTCATTCAAGAGGAAAACCTATTATCACTATGATGGAGGATAACAGAGTTTATCTCATGAAAAGGTGGGCCACCAATAGAACCAAGGTGGCATCTATGGACTTCATAATATGCCCAATGATAAAGAAGAGACTTGAGAAGGAATGTAATCTGTCAAGATTTTGGGTGCCAAGGTAATCTTATCAATTTATTTTATATACATGTTGTTATTTATCTACATTGTTGATGTGCTTCATTTCTTTCAGCTGGTCTGCATGAAAGATTTTTGAGGTTAGGCATACTTCATCAGTTGAGAACAAGTTCATACTGGACCTGGACACAAAGGAGTGTAGCTGCAGAAAGTGGATGATTAGTGCCATCCCATGCTGTCATGCAATTGCAGCAATGAACTTCTCCAACGTTGATCCACAGAGTTTTGTCCCCACTGTATTCACAAGATCCTCCTATGAAGAGGTGTATGCATCCATAATTTTTCCACTCAATGGCCACCACTATGGGAAACCACAAATTTCAATGATGTACTACCACCATTGATGAGGAAGATGCCTGGGAGGCCAAAGAAAAAAAGGAGGTTGGAAGCATGGGAGCTAACTAAAGATGACACTCAAATGCATGTTGGTGGGCATAGGAAAAAATGTAGTATTTGTCGTCAGAGGGGGCACAACAAGAATAACTGCCCTTTAAAGCCCCAGCCAGCAGAAACAACACAACCATCACAGCCACCTCCAAGTTCCCCTACCCCTCAACCATCACAGCCACCAAGTCCCCAATCATCTCGGCCAACAAAATGCAAAGTCAGAAGAAAAGATACTTAGATGAATTGAGTTATTAGATAGTTAACTTACATGATGGTGTAATATGTACTGTTTGTTACATGGTTGTGTAATATGTACTGTTTGTTACATGGTGCTGAAAATTAGATACTTAACTTACTTAGTGAACTGATGTCTTTATGTATTTGTTTTATGTGTCCTAATGAATGAAAGTGGTTTTATGTATTTGTTTTATGTGCCATTATTCATCATCATATGCATTATTGGGTTGACCTATGTGAACAATTTTAAAGCAAATGGGGGACTGATTTCAACATTTTTAAAACATTAGGGGGACTGATTTGAACATTATTCACTGAAATTAACTCATTAAAATAGTCAATAGAACGTAATACATTGAATTGCATAATTGATCTTACACCTTTCAAAACATAGGATGTTACAATCTAACTAAATCAACCTAAACAGAACCTGAACATGACAAGGCACACCATAATACACACACAAAGCTACAACTAACATCTTCATCATTTTCTGCAAGTCCTTCACTGCATTTTCCAGCTGACTTATCCTCCTCACCATTGTGCAATCTTTTTCATCAACGTTTTCTTCAACACACCACTTGAAAAAGTTACACGAGCTGCCAATTGAAGATCCACCCTGTTATTCACCAAGTTAGGGAATCTATCAACAAATGCATCAATTCAATAAAACTTTAACTCAAAAGGGTATACTTCAAACCTTGTAACGTGGACAACCCCAGAAATTTCTCCCAGCATTCTTCGTAGTTCTCGCCACTTTGGTTACAGCAACATCACCACAGTAACAAGTAGGGATTATCCCACCTCCTCTCACACCACAACCATGGGACCACCGAGAAGATCCTTTGTCCCAACTTTTCGAACACGACGAACACCCTTCGGAAGAAGCCATTCGTATCTCAAAGACCAATTTCTCTGCAACTCAAACCCTAACCTTTGATTTGTTAACCTCAGTAATATACACCGTTTACCCTCTCACAGCCACGTATTACCCTCATACAGCCACGTAGCAAACTTCAGTCCACCCTGTCAGCTGGCCCGTTAAAAAATTAACGTCGTTACCAAAAAGGACTTAATTGCACACTTTTTACAAAAGTTAGGACCACATTGAACTTCTAAAAAAACGTAGGACACAATTGAACATTTGGTCCCTTTCGAGGGACCAAAAGAGGTATTAAACCTTAAATCAAATTAATAATAAAAAGACCCAATTAATACGTCGAAAAGAAAAAAGATCTATTTAAGATTTTGGACAAAAACAATTACTTCTGGTGAGATTAAGCCTAAAAAAATATTTTAAAAAAAGATAACAAAACTTACAAATAGATAACAAAGAAGATAAATAAAATTTAAATACATAATTACACTGCAAACTGAATATTTTCCGATTCAGATCTTGTATCTAAGATCCAAGCGACGAAGAACATGATGTATCAAATCTTGTGTCAAATTTTCAACATGATCCAATGTTGAATAAATCTGCAGTATCGATTTTCAGACTATTCCTTTTTGTCTTTCTTATTTGTCAACCCGACTTAACTAGATTCAAAGAAACATTCTCAAATTTTGAGTCTTTTCTCTTTTTCTCAATATAAGAGAGTCGAATGTCCAAGACCAAATTATTAACCACAATATTAATCACAATAGATTATATTTTAGTAATTTATGTTTTCAATATATGGAATTTGTTTTCTAGTACTCCAAGTTTTTAACCTTTTAACCAAAGAGTTTTTTAGAAGAGCCTCCTAAATATATAAAACAACTATCACCTAGAAGAAAAACAAAAATACTTCTATTTTCAGGTCACTTAATAATTAATGTCTTTTATTATTAATGAATTTATAAATTTTTTTATCTATTTTGTATATATTATTGATTTATTTTTTCAAAATTGAATTTATGAATTTTCTTATTATTTTAATATTTGTTTTAAATTATTTAGATACAAAATTTTCTAATACAGTTAAATAGATAGAAAGCTACAATATTAACTGAAGTAATTAATTTATATATAACTTAAATTTTTAATTTTATCATCAAATAGTTTTATCATCATTAAACAATTTAAAATGTTATTAATTCTAAATCACAGACTTTCGTTTAAAATAATTACTTAAAAAATAATTATAAAATTTTATTTTATTATCAACCGCAATTCAATTTAATATATTGTTTGATATGTTACATAATTAACTCAATAAATTTATTAAAATAACTACAATATTGAATAAGTTTGTAATATTTATTGCGAATCATGCTTAGGACACTAATAAATTCTAGAAACTAATAAATAAAGCTTGTATCGAATAAAGAAGTAGGTACAATTGGATTTGCTTAAAGAAAAACTAAATTTAGATTCTAATTATTAGTGTTACCCACACCGACTTATATAAGTGAATGTAAAGCTCACTTTATAAATTGATTTTGTAAGATTGAGTTAGGTTTAAAATTCACTTCTTAATATTATATCAAAACTTGGTAGCGAGATTTGTGATTTTTGGGCAATTATTAATGTTTAGTCATAAATACGGGATATATATATACCTCAGTGTGAAGGGTGTGTTGGAAGTCTCATATTGACTAAAGATAAGGATAATTTAGAGTATACATGTGAGTGATTACTTCACCTTACAAGCCAATTTTGTTAAATTTCGATTAATTAGAGTAGGTTGTGAACCAAAATATTAATTTGTAAGAAGAAAAAAAAGAAAATGTTGAGAAATTTAGCAGAATTTCTCTTAATCAGAGATTTCTGAGAGAAAATATAAATGTGGAATAATAACACTCAAAATAAAACTCTTTAAATTATAGTGCAATATTATTGATAAAAATAAAAATTACACTATCACCTTTCTCTCTCTTTCTTTATTTCTTCTCAACTTTAAATTTTTTTCTCAATTTGTTTTTCTTTTCTACACCTTTGGTTATCTATTGCTTTGAAAACATTTGAATTCATTAGCTCGGATGTGGAGTGTTTTTTCCTTCAACCTCAAGCCCAATACGCACACTTCAGATATTAATCTTGAGCGGTCATATCTCATTTATGGGATAATGAAGGGGTTCGATATGGACATTGATGCTCTCATCTCCTAGGACATTGCTTATATTGTAGACACTTCTAATGTCAAGCTGGGCTTCCCAACATTCATCACTACTCTTTGCAAGGGAAAGGGAGTTGTTGCTGACACATCGATGCTTCTTTCCCTCCTGCCCACCATGGACAAGAAATTCATCCACCGAAATTATTGGTATCTAATCTTTGGAAAGTGTTTTGGAACCTAGATCGGAATAGAACAACCAAGAGGCTTGGTTCTAGACATAGACTAAGGCTCTTGGTCATTCTTGACATCTTTTCTTAATGTAAATCTTGTGTTTGAATATCTAAGGGATTAATATTTTCCACATGAAAATTTAAGACTTGTGTACTCAATTGATTAAGTAAGTTGTTGTGTTGACTACTTTGGTAAGCATGATTGCAAACACAAGCTTCTAACTCTCTCTATCAACATTCGATTCATACGTTTTGCCACACCATTATGTTGAGTCGTACTTGGCACGATCCTCTCCATTCTGATTCCATTCTCATAACAAAAACTTCTTAAATTTAGTGTCTTTATATTCACCACCATTATCTGACCTAAACTTTTTGATCTTTAATCTCGTCTCATTTTCTATTATGGCTTTCCAAAAATTGAAAGCCTCAAATACTATAGACTTATTTTTAAGAAAGTATGTCGATACCTTTCTAGAGTAGTCGTCAATAAAAGTCACAAAGTATCATTTATTGCCAATGGATGAGACAGTTAGGCCCCAAACATCAGAGTGAACAAGATCAAGTCTCTCTTTTCTTCGGGGTTCTTCCACTTGTGCGAAAGCTAACTCGTTTCTACTTCCAAGTATAAAGTCTTCACATATGTAAATTTCTATTGATCCAAGACTTGGTAGTTTCCCCTTTGAGTGCATGATCCTCATCCCTTTCTCACTCATATGACCTAACCTTTAGTGCCATAGGTTGAGATTTTCATTTATTGCAACTGCAATCAAATGACAAGCTTCTTCTGTCTTGTAAAGAGACCACGTTTCCTACCACGAGCAATTGTCATTGCACCCTTTGAAATCTTCCAATGATCACCATGGAAGACTATTGTGTAGCCATCATTGGCCATCTGACCAATAGAGATTAAGTTCTTTTTTAGGTCGAGAATATGTCTAACATTTTTCAATTCCCATACAGAGTCATTTAACTTAATCTTCACCACACCTTTACCAACAATCTCACAAGATTACTCACTACCAAGGTAAACTTTTATAAGATTTCCAAGACATAATTCTCAAGAAAAAATTTCTGAGAGGTGGCACAAAAGGATGCTCTAGAGTCTAACACCCAAAAGTTTTCCTTGTTCTCTAAAGAACATATTAATGTTGCGTCAACCTCAGGAGGAGAAGAGATTGAAGCAACATTTGCTTCTACTTTATCCTCTTGATTCTTTTGTGCCCTCTTGCACTGATTTTTGTAGTGTCCCACCTTTCCACAATTCCAACACACAATTGTCTTTGAGTTTTGGAAACTACGATGATTCTTAGAATTGGACCTCCTCTCCTTGGATTTTCCACGTCCATATCCTCTAATCAAACTTCTTCCTCTTGACTCTATGCAAAACTGAAGAGATTGAAGATTTTCTTGACTCTTTTCGTCGAATCTCTTCACTGAGAATCATATCATGAACATCATCAAACATCAATTTATTACTGCTTCAGAGCTGTGACTGTAGCATTTAAACTTTGTGGTAGAGAAGACAAAAGTATCAAGGCTCGTACTTCATCATCAAATTCGATTTCTACTAAAATCAATTTGGTTGTAACAATATTGAGTTCATTGAGATGTTACGCTACCATTACGCCATCTGACATCCGCAAATTAAATAACAGTTTCAACAAATGAACTTTTTTTTAGGCTGACGACTTTTTATACATACTTGAAAGAGTTGTCATAAGACCCAACATGATCTTTTCTTTTGCAATATTAAATGCAACATTGCGAGATAATGTTAATCGAATAACTCCAAGAGCTTGTCGGTCAAGAAAAGCCCAATCTTCATCCTTCACATTTTCTAGTTTATGTCCCGAAAGAAGTTGATATAGCTTTTTCTCATACAAATAATCTTTGATTTGCATCTCCCAAAAGCCAAAGTCCATACCTTCGAACTTCTCATTTTATATTTTTGCTTCATCTGCAGTCATTTCTCCCACTCTAATACCGGTTGTGGAAAAATTTAGCAAAATTTCTCTTAATCAAATTTGTGAGAGAAAATATAAATGTGGAATAATAACACTCAAAATACAAATATATTATTGATAAAATTAAAAATTACAATATCATTTTTCTCTCTCTTTATTTCTTCTATATGTTGAAATTTTTTCTTAATTTATTTTTTTATTTAGTTATCAATTTCTTTCTCTTATATATTAACTTGTTTTCTGTTTAATTTGTTGATTTCGTCAATCTTCTCCCATCATTGATTTTTATTGGATAAAAGTGTTTTTGACAATATTCTACCAGAAAAAGCATTTATGATTTTAATATTTATGTTAGTGTTAGATTAAAATAAGCTAAGTTGACTCTAATAGAACTTTCTTAATATTGGGCTATAATAAAGTCAACTCTAACTACACAAACTATTTTAAATTTATTAAAACTAGTGTTTGTTGATACTAAGTTATATATTACGAATTTGTATACCTTGATGATAATAAATAAAAATTGTAGATTATTTTTAATTTAAAGATTATTTGAAGATGAAAAACCTCTCACTCATAATTTTTCTCTCTCATTTTCTATATAAATCAATCTCTTCTCACTCTTCTCATTTTTTTCCCATTCATATATCTTCTTTCACTCATTTCCTTCATTTCTACCCATCTCATTCATGCATATCGATCTTCTTCTTTCATATCCATCTCTTTCATTTATATTCATATATTTTTGTCAAACCTCATCTTATCCTTTCTCTTTATTCCAAACTAAGGACATAATTTAAGATAAAAACAAAAATCAAAATTACATTAGTTTAGAAACTAAAAACATAATTAATCCTAAATATAATTATTGTATATGAATACTTTAGCATTTTTAAGAACTTAATCTTTGAGTGTGATGTTAAATATTATTACATCAATATACTAATACTTTAGATTAAATTCAGCCTTACATGATGATATTTGGATTACTTTTAGGACACTTTTGAATTTTTTTTAATTAGTACGTGGAAATTCATTACTATAGATTTGAAATATGTGAGAAAAGTTTAAAAACTATAACCCAAAAATAGACTTAGTGTTTAATTTAGAATTGAATCCTAAATACTTATCACAAAAATGTTATTGATCACCCTATTCACCCATCATAATAAGTCAATTGAAAGTTATTTTGACCGAACACTATTGAGCTGGGTCTAACACTCCTAGTTTCAAATATAAGTACATAATTGAGTATTGTGACGAGACCGAGCGCTTGGTTCAAGACCGAACACTACTGAAACCGAGCGCTTGGTTCAAGACCGAGCACTACTGAGCTTATACAAAATGAATAAATATTTTCTAAATACAATTACCTAACACTTATTTTCAACAAAGGATAAACATAATATCTAAGACTTTAAGTATTATTGAATACCTTAACTAGACTAATTTCGAAGTATAAATAGGAAACTATACGTAGACAGAACGTTTATTTACAAGTATATTAATAGAAAACCAATTGGTCATTAACTGAAATTCTCTACAAAAGAAGAATCCAGTCCCGACCGAATGCCCAATGGAAAACTGAATGGTCAAGAATGACTATTGGCGACAATTACAGAATTTCGCAGAATAATGCAGATTCAAGATCAAATCATATTCCTACCCAGTTCATACCATTTGTAAATCATCAACACATACAACCGAACACGCAATAACACCAATATTTCATATCCATCAAAAATCAAACAAAGTATCATTCAAACATACAACCATTCAAAACAAAGAATCATAATTAAATTAAACAAGCTTCCTTTACTTCTAAACTTAGTCGAATGCTCACGGTTGTAGGATATGGCTCACCACTACCAATCTTATACACTTAGAGTTCCCCGATTACGAAATTAGACCAAATAAATGACCAAAATTGCTATCAGAATTTCATGGAAGAAGATAATAATCTCATGTAACCAGAAACTTGGCTTGCATGTGTCAGAAAACAATTGTGCTAAGAGAAGAATGAACTTACCATCTCAAACCAACAACTTGATCGGTGCAAAGTGAAGCCCTTGACACCAGGAAGACTGAGGCACTGCCTGAATGATGACTGGAAGAAGAAAAAGATGAGAATTCGTAGAGAGAAGAATGATAATTATAGAGAGAAGGAGGAGAAAAACTCAAAAAGTTTGAAGAGAGAGAAGATGCATGCAGAAGTGGCTCTAAGTTTTGAAAAATTTTCTTATATACTACTGTCAACAAACTGATCGACCGCTCTGCTGCCCACACCTGTCTTCCACTTTCTGATTTTCACTAACACCTGGCTTCCACTCACACTGAATTTTAAGGGTTCTGGCATTCTCCCTTATTACAAAAATTTTCGTCCTCGAAAATTTGAACTTACCAGAGAACAGGTGAGGATATAACTCCCTCATGACGTCTTCCATTTCCCATGTGAAGTCGCATGCTCTATTGTCCCATACCACTTTAACTAAACTGATGGTTTTGCCCTTGAGTTGTTTGGTTTGGTTTCCCTCTATGTTGACAGGCTTCATCTCAACCGAACGGTCTTCTTTGATCTAGACATCTTTTGCTTCCAGCACATGAGAAGGATCTGCTACATACTTTCTGAGTTGAGAGACATGAAAGAGTGGATGAAGGTTGGATAGTTGAGGTGGTAAAACCATATCGTAGGCAACTGGTCCTATACGTTTTAAGATTTGGTATGGACCAATGAACTTAAGAGATAGCTTCTTAGACCGAACGGCTCTCCCAATACCCGTGGTCAGATTCAGCCTAAGGAAAACATGATCTCCTATAGCGAGAGGTCTCCTTCTTCTATCAGCATGCAACTTCTGCCTGCTTTGAGATGTCTTCAACCTTTCTTGAATTAACTTCTCCTTTTCAGTCGTTTGCTGGATTATTTCCGGTCCAGTTAACACCACTTCTCGCTCTTGAAACCAACAAAGTGGAGTTTTGCACTTTCTTCCATAAAGAGCTTCGAAAGGTGCCATTCTGATGTTGGACTGAAAGTTGTTGTTGTAGGTGAATTCAACCAAAGGTAGTACATCATCCCAGACTCCTAGATGATCCAGTATGCACGTTCTCAACAGATCTTCAAGCGTTTGGATCCTCCTTTCTGATTGACCATCTGTTTGAGGGGGATAGGCCAAACTCATTTGTAATTTGCTACCTAATTCACTTTGCAGGGACTGTTAAAACCGAGAGGTGAACCTTGTATCCTTGTTAGAGATGATAGTAGACGACACTCCATGTAATCGAACCAATTCCTTAATGTAGAGCTGAGCCAACTTTGCCATCGACATCTTCAGATTGATAGCTAGAAAGTGAGCACTCTTTGTTAACCTGTCCACTATAACCCAAATGGCATCATGGTTCCTGACCGTTCGAGGTAAGTAGGTAACAAAGTCCATGGCCATGCTATCCCACTTCCACTTGGGAATTTCCAACTGCTGTAGCAAATCGCCCGATCTTTGATGCTCTGCCTTAGCTCTCTGACAGGTTAAGCAAGATGACACGAATCGAGCTATATCTCCTTTCATTCCTGACCACCATTCCTTGAGGTCTTGATACATCTTAGTCATGCCTGGATTCATGCTAAAACGGCTTTGATGCCCTTCCTCAAGGATCACCCTCTTCAACTCTCCATCATTGGTTACACAAACCCTCTTCCTGAACCTTAGGAGACTGTCCGCTCCTATACTAAAGTCCTTTCCTTGTTCGGAACTGATTTACGTCACTACCTTTTGTAGTTCAACATCAACTGACTGTTTTTCCTTGATTCGGTCCAACAAGTCATTGACCAATTTAAGACTGCCACACCTTATACCATTTGGTCCTAGCTCAAACTGAAGTCTTAAATCTTTAAAGCTCTCCACTACTCTTAACTCTCAGATCATCATTGTAGATACATGGATAGCCTTCCTGCTCAATGCATCAACCACTACATTGGCTTTTCTTGGATGGTACAACAACTCAAACTCGTAATTCTTCAGAAATTTCATCCACCTCCTTTGCCTCATGTTCAGTTCCTTCTGGTCAAATAAATACTTCAAACTCTTGTGGTCACTGAACACTTGGAACTGGACTCCATACAAGTAGTGCCTCCAAATCTTTAATACAAAAACCACAGTTGCCAATTCTAGGTCATGCGTATGGTAGTTCTTCTCATGAACCTTCAACTGCCGAGAAGCATAAGCAACTACCTTTCTTTCTTGCATAAGTACACAGCTCAATCCTTGGTGAGAGGCATCACAAAAGACTACAAAAGGTTTTCCCGTGTTAGGAATAACCAGTACTGAAGCACTCGTCAATTTCTGCTGGAGCTCTTGGAATCTCTCTTCACATCGATCGGTCCATGCGAAATGGTGATCTTTTCTGGTCAACTGAGTCAACGGTGCTACTATCTTAGATAAACATTCAATGAATCGCTTATAGTAGTCCGCCAATCCCACAAAGCTTCTGACCTCCGTGACCGAACGGGGACTCTTCCATTCCAGTACGGCTTGCAACTTTGTTGGATCCACCGAGATACCACCCGCTGATATGACGTGCCCCATGCAATTGATCATACAAATCATCAATCCTTGGCAAAGGGTACTTTTTTTATGGTCAACATCATTGGAGACCTTTCAAAAGGAGTAACTACTAGACATAATCTTAATAATTTTTGTCTAACTATAACTTTTGTGTCTCATATAGAACCCAAGAATATAAAGGAAGCTCTTCAAGATGATAAGTGGTGCGTTGCTATGCAAGAAGAGCTAAACCAATTTGAAAGGAATGAAGTCTGGGAACTTATTCCAAAGCAAGATAATTATCAAGTCACAGGAACCAAATGGGTATTCAGGAACAAGCTTGATGAGGATGGAAACATCACAAAGAACAAAGCAAGGCTAGTTGCAAAGGGCTACTGTCAAGAGGAAGATATAGACTATGATGAAACATATGACTAGTGGCCAGGTTAGAAGCAATTAGATTGTTGCTTGCATATGCATCTTTGATGAAATTTAAATTGTATCAATGGATGTGAAAAGTGCGTTTTTAAATGGTTTCATAAAAGAAGAGGTATATGTTAGTCAACCTCCTGGTTTTGAGGATTTCAAATTTCCCGATCATGTTTATAAGTTGAAAAAGGCCTTGTATGGTCTTAAACAGACACCTAGGTGGTATGAAAGACTTAGTACCTTCTTACTTAATAATGATTTTTCTAGAGGTAAGGTTGATTCAACCTTATTTATAAAGAAATAGGAAAATACATCTTGATTGTATAAGTTTATGTAGATGATATTATCTTTGGGTCAACTGATGACTCCTTATGTGAAGAATTTGCAAAAATAATGCAAGGTGAGTTTGAGATGTTTATGATGGGTGATCTGAATTTCTTTTTAGGACTACAGATAAAACAGATGAATGGAGGTACTCTTATTTCCCAAACAAAATATTGTAGAGAAATTCTTAAGAAATTTGGTATGGATACGTGTAAAGAAGCTAGTACACCTATGGGTACTTCATGTTCTTTAAATAAGGATGAATCTGGAAAAGGAGTAAATGAAACTATGTTTAGAGGTATGATAGGATCTTTATTGTACTTAACTGCTAATAGACCAGATATTATGCAAAGTGTATGTGTGTGTGCTAGGTACCAAGCAAATCCTAAAGAATCTCATTTGACTATTGTCAAGAGAATCTTAAAATACCTTAAGGGAACCACTTCTTTTGGACTTTGGTATCCATCTGATGCTTCACTTAGTTTAATAGGTTATTCTGATGCAGACTATGGTGGTTGTAAAATTGATAGGAAAAGTACTAGTTGTACTTGTCATTTTCTAGGTTGTTCTTTGGTATCCTGGAATTCAAAGAAACAAGTGTGTGTAACCTTGTCTACCACTGAAGTTGAATATATTGCTGTTGGAAATTGTTGTGCCCAAATTTTGTGGATGAAACAACAACTGGAAGACTTTGATATCTTCCTTGATAATATTCCTCTAAAATGTGATAATACTAGTGTTATAAATTTAACTAAGAATCCCATAATGCACTCAAGGACTAAGCACATTGAGATTAGACATCATTTATTGAGAGACTACATTCAAAAGGGGGATTTTCAAATTGAATATGTTGATACCTTACATCAATTAGCTGATATTTTCACCAAGGCGCTACCTAAGGATAGATTTTTTTTAGCTTAGAAGAGAGTTAGGAGTATTACACATGTCTTAGGATCAATGCTTATAAAAATTTTCACATTTTCGTAAAATTTACGCTTCATAATCGATTATCACAAGGCAATAATCGATTATTCCAACTTAAAACTCAAATCTAGGAACTTTTGAATGAATAATCGATTATTACAAGCCATAATCGATTATCACGCTGACAGTTTCAAAAATAAAGCCGTTGGAGCATCCTATAACGGCTATAAACGGCCATAAACGGCTAGTTTTTCCATTCTTCTTATAAATAGCCTCCTATAATCGATCATTAGACACTTCTTTGCACCCAGAAACTACTGAAATCAAATCTTGAGCTCAAAAGCTCTCATTTTTATTCACTTTCTCAAAATCTCACTATCTCAAACTTTCTCCATGGTGGATTCAAGAAGACATCGTCGTAGAGCTGCTGGAGCATCCTCTTCCTCTCAACCACGTCCTGCAACCATTGATGGGTGGATTTCAGATCCAGGAAAACATGTGGACTATGTTAATTCTTGTCAAGAAAGAAGAATCATGGCGGTAAAGTATATGCGCCTTGATTTTTTCCGTTTCTATGGATTTCAATTTCCAGATCTTTTTGCTGTTCAAGGACACACGAATCTGGTGGAGCAAAAAGGTTGCATTTATACCGATCTCATAAGAGTTTTCTACTTCAACTTGAGATATCGAGATGGGATTATATCCACTAAAGTAAAGGGTGTCCGCATAATTTTAGATGATGATGTGTGGACCAACGTTGTTAAACTTACCATCTGGGATGATGTTGTAAAACTTCATCTAGGACTTCAAGATTTCAATAGGTTGATGAATTTCCAATCCTTCTTGCGTCACCCTGAACAGCAGACTAATCGAAGGCAATTGCTTGTTAGAGGTTTCAAGGTTGAAGAAAGGATGATTCACTACTTGATTTTATGGATACTATGTCCTAGAGCAACCAATCATGCTCAATGCTCTGAGCAGGATCTACTTCTTCTGTATGGGATCCTAAATCACATACACATCGATTGGCTTGCTCGCATTACTGACACAATGGTAAAAGCTAAGAAATCCCATTCTTATCAATTTCCCTATGCTCTTCTTATTTCTAGGATTTTGGAGTACAAAGGTGTAAATGTTGAAGGAGAACTTGTCCAAGCCATTCAAGCTGTTGGCTCAGAAATTGGAGATACTACCTTTCGTGAGATGGGATTCATTACTAGACGACGAGTTCTCATTCACAAAGATGATGACCATCCTGATGAAGATGAAGATGATGACATCGATACTCATATGATAGAACCAGTTAGTGCTGCTACTCCTTCTGATGCTGGTCCATCTAACATACCCTCATCCTCCTCACTCTCCATGGAAAAACATTTTGCTAGATTATATAAGCAATTAGAGGATATGAGTCTAGCACAAAGAACACATTTTGAGGAGATTTATGAGTCGCAACAATCTATTGATGAGTACATGGTTGATCAATTTCTTGATCTTGATGTTCGCCTATCTAACATCGAGAATCATCTCAACCTTCAACCTCCAGAAAGATCTCCTAGTCCTGAGTTTTAGATATAGATTCTATGTTTTGTTGTTTGCTTGCTATTTCATCTATGTTATAATTCTGTCTTTTATGTTTCTTCTTATAATGTAATCCTTCTTTTCATAAATAAAATGATCTCTTGATTATATGCATACTTTGTTTAATTGAGGGGGAGATCATATTTAGGGGGAGCATTTTACATCAAATTTTTTTGCTTCTGATAAAAAAAAGGGGGAGAAGAATAATATAAAGGGAGAAGTATAAATTAATACAGGTAATGCTAACTATGTTGTTGTCTGTTAGCTTGTATGTTTTGCAAGTAAGCTAAATTGCTTTTAAAATTGAATTTTTTGATCATCATCAAAAAGGGAGAGATTGTTACCAATAAGGAGTATTGGTAAATCTTGAAGAAAATTGTTTTGATGATGCTGCAAGAAGTTTTAGTTGAAGAAGATATTAGACTTATTTAAAAGCAATTTGTAGAAATTAAATATAGTAGGAAAGTATTGTAAACTTTGTAAAACTTGCATTTTTAACTGCAATAATCGATTATGGAATGGCAATAATTGATTATCACAAAGTCATCCAGGAATAATCGATTATCACTTCATATAATCGATTATCACATTTTTGAAAAAACCTGTAACAGACTTGAATAATCGATTATCACTTACAATAATCGATTATTCGTGGCAGTTGAGACTTAACCTTAGATATTCAGAACAACTGGCTATATATCGGGTTTCTGTGAAGATGAAGATGATGACAGCTGCCATATGAGTATCGATGTCATCATCTTCATCTTCATCAGGATGGTCATCATCTTTGTGAATGAGAACTCGTCCTCTAGTAATGAATCCCATCTGACGAAAGGTAGTATCTCCAATTTCCGAGCCAACAACTTGAATGGTTTGGACAAGTTCTCCTTCAACATTTACACCTTTGTACTCCAAAATCCTAGAAATAAGAAGAGCATAGGGAAATTGATAAGAATGAGATTTCTTAGCTTTTACCATTGTGTCAGCAATGAGAGCAGGCCAATCGATGTGTATGTGATTTAGGATCCCATACAGAAGAAGTAGATCCTGCTTAGAGCATTGAGCATGATTGGTTGCTCTAGGACATAATATCCAGACAATCAAGTAGTGAATCATCCTTTCTTCAACCTTGAAACCTCCAACAAGCAATTGCCTTCGATTAGTCTGCTGTTCAGGGTGGCGCAAGAAGGACTGGAAAGTCATCAACCTATTGAAATCTTGAAGTCCTAGATGAACTTTTACAGCATCATCCCAAATGGTAAGTTGAGCAAGGTTGGTACACACATCATCATCTAAAATTATGCGGACACCCTTTACTTTAGTGGATATAATCCCATCTCGATATCTCAAGTTGAAGAAGAAAACTCTTATGAGATCGGGATAAATGCAACTTTTTTGCTCCACCAGATTCAGGTGTCCTTGAACAGCAAAAAGATCTGGAAATTGAAATCCATAGAAACGGAAAAAATCAAGGCGAATATACTTTACCGCCATGATTCTTCTTTCTTGCCAAGAATTAACATAGTCCACATGTTTTCCTGGATCTGAAATCCACCCATCAATGGTTGCAGGACGTGGTTGAGAGGAAGAGGATGCTCCAGCAGCTCTACGGCGATGTCTTCTTGAATCCGCCATGAAGAAAGTTTGAGGTAGTGAGATTTTGAGAAAGTGAATAAAAATGGAGAGCTTTTGAGCTCAAGATTTGATTTCAGTAGTTTATGGGTGTAAAGAAGTGTCTAATAATCGATTATAGGAGGCTATTTATAAGAAGAATGGAAAAACTAGCCGTTTATGGCCGTTTATAGCCGTTATAGGATGCTCCAACGGCTTTATTTTTGAAACTGTCAGAGTGATAATCGATTATGGCTTGTAATAATCGATTATTCATTCAAAAGTTCCTAGATTTGAGTTTTAAGTTGTAATAATCGATTATTGCCTTGTGATAATCGATTATGAAGCGTAAATTTTACGAAAATGTGAAAATTGTTATAAGCGTTGATCCTAAGACATGTGTAATACTCCTAACTCTCTTATTAGCTAAAAAAATCTATCCTTAGGTAGCGCCTTGGTGAAAATATCAGCTAATTGATGTAAGGTATCAACATATTCAATTTGACAATCCCCTTTTGAATGTGGTCTCTTAATAAATGATGTCTAATCTCAATGTGCTTAGTCCTTGAGTGCATTATGGGATTCTTAGTTAAATTTATAGCACTAGTATTATCACATTTTAAAGGAATATTATCAAGGAAGATATCAAAGTCTTCCAGTTGTTGTTTCATCCACAAAATTTGGGCACAACAATTTCCAGCAGCAATATATTCAGCTTCAGTGGTAGACAAGTCTACACACGCTTGTTTCTTTAAATTCCAGGATACCAAAGAACATCCTAGAAAATGACAAGTACCACTAGTACTTTTCCTATCAATTTTACAATCACCATAGTCTGCATCAGAATAACCTATTAAACTAAGTGAAGCATCAGATGGATACCAAAGTCCAAAAGAAATGGTTCCCTTAAGGTATTTTAAGATTCTCTTGACAGTAGTCAAATGAGATTCTTTAGGATTCGCTTGGTACCTAGCACACACACATACACTTTGCATAATATCTGGTCTACTAGCAGTTAAGTACAATAAAGATCTTATCATGCCTCTAAACATAGTTTCATTTACTCCTTTTCCAGATTCATCCTTATCTAAATAGCATGAAGTACCCATAGGTGTACTAGCTTCTTTACACGTATCCATACCAAATTTCTTAAGAATTTCTCTACAATATTTTGTTTGGGAAATAAGAGTACCTCCATTGATTTGTTTTATCTGTACTCCTAAAAAGAAATTCAGCTCACCCATCATAGACATCTTAAACTCACCTTGCATTATTTTTGCAAATTCTTCACGTAAGGAGTCATCAGTTGACCCAAAGATAATATCATCTACATAAACTTGTACAATCAAGATGTATTTTCCTACTTTCTTTATAAATAAGGTTGAATCAACCTTACCTCTAGAAAAATCATTATCAAGTAAGAATGTACTAAGTCTTTCATACCAAGACCTAGGTGCCTGTTTAAGACCATACAAGGCCTTTTTCAACTTATAAACATGTCAAGAAATTTGAAATCCTCAAAACCAGGAGGTTGACTAACATATACCTCTTCTTTTATGAAACCATTTAAAAACACACTTTTCACATCCATTTGATACAATTTAAATTTCATCAAAGATGCATATGCAAGCAACAATCTAGTTGCTTCTAACCTGGCCACTGGTGCATATGTTTCATCATAGTCTATACCTTCCTCTTGACAGTAGCCCTTTGCAACTAGCCTTACTTTGTTCTTTGTGATGTTTCCATCCTCATCAAGCTTGTTCCTGAATACCCATTTGGTTCCTCTGACTTGATAATTATCTTGCTTTGGAATAAGTTCCCAAACTTCATTCCTTTCAAATTGGTTTAGCTCTTCTTGCATAGCAACGCACCACTTATCATCTTGAAGAGCTTCATTTATATTCTTGGGTTCTATCTGAGACACAAAAGCTACAGTTAGGCAAAAATTATTAAGATTATGTCTAGTAGTTACTCCTTTTGAAATGTCTCCAATGATGTTGTCCAAGGAGAGTCCTTTTGGTTGTTGATAGCTTTTAGAATCAACAACTTGAGGTATTTCTTTAAGTTTTGGAGGATAGTTCTCATTTAGATACATCTCTTCAAGAGCTTCCTGCAAATAATCCTCATCACCTGCAATAGGTTTTATTGACTCAAGAGGGTTTTTCTCAAGGTCTACAATCTCATCAAAGACAACATGCATTGATTCTTCAATTTTCAAAGTTCTTCTATTAAATACTCTATGTGCTTTACTGGTCAAAGAATATCCTAGGAAAATTACTTCATCAGATTTTGCATCAAATTTAGCTAGATTATCTTTTCCATTATTCAAGACAAAGCATTTGCACCCAAATATTTTTAAGTGAGATACATTTGGTTTTCTACCATTCAAAAGTTCATATGGAGTTAATTTCAGAATTGACCAAGTTTAACACATAACAAGCAGTACTAACTGTAGCAGCCCAAAAATATTTTGGCACATTAGATTCATTCATAAAGGTTTTAGCTAATTCTTCTAATGATCTATTTCTCCTTTCAACAACACCATTTGTTTGGGGAGTTCTAGGTGCAGAAAAGTTATGTGTTATGTCATATTCTTCACAAAATTTTTCAAAAGATTCATTTTCAAATTCTCCACCATGATCACTTCTCAATGTTTTGATTTTCAAGTCTTTTACATTTTGAATACGTTTTGCAAAAGATTTAAAGGCTTTGAAAGCTTCACTTTTCAAATTTAAAAAGAAGATCCAAGTGAATCTTGTGTAATCATCAACAATTACAAGAGCATAGTAATTTCCACCAAAACATTTAATTCTAGATGGACCAAATAAGTCCATATGCAAAAGTTCTAAAGGTTTTGATGTTGAAATCATGCTTTTGGATGAAAATGAAGATTTGGTTTGTTTACCTTTTTGACATGCAGTGCATAATTTGTCTTTTTCAAATTTCAGTTTAGGCAAACCAATCACAAGATCTTTTGAAATCAATTTATTCAAATGTTGCATATGAATATGTGCAGCTCTTTTATGCCATAGCCAAGGATTTTCTTCTTTAGCAACTAAGCATGTTATACTATGATTAGAAGCACTTTCAATATCAATCAAATAAATATTGGTATGCCTAACACCTTGCAAAGCAATGTCAGTAGAATCTTTAAAGTAAACAGTGCATTTATCACCTTCAAAAGTTACCTTGAGACCTTTGTCGCATAATTGACTTATGCTTAAGAGGTTATGCTTGAGGCCTTCAACATATAGCACATCTCTTATAGTCAATGTATTTCCTCCTCCAATGTCTCCGGTACCCATGATTCTACCTTCGTTGTTATCCCCATAAGTCACAAATCCTTGTTTTTTCTTCTAAAAGGAGATTAATCTTTTCTTGTCACCGGTCATGTGTCTTGAACATCTATTGTCAAGATACCATAATGACTTCTTTGACTTAGTAGATTCCTACAAAACAAATTAGCAAGAGTTTTAGGTCCCCAATCTAATTATGGGTCCTTGGGGTTAGTTCATGCGAGTATAAATCATTTCACAACTTTAATCCATGCATATTTACCATTTAGAACACCAAAATGTTTAATGTTGCATTTGTTTGATGTGTGTCCATGCTTCATACAGTAAAAACAACAAGCATTACTTACTTTGTTTTTAACAAAAGTCCCTTTTTCAACCCAAACTCTACGAGTTCTCCTTACTTTGGACTTATTTATTTAATGCATATTTCTATTTTCAACATTGCTTCTATTAAGGTTTGTCTTAGCATGTGAATTAGTCTTGGTTTCCTTTGCAAGTAAGTTTTCAAGTATGTCAATATCAAACATATGACTTTTACAAGACAAGCATTCAACAGGTTCAACAGTAGCATTTGCATTAGATAATTTTGTTTCTAAAGAACTAACTTTATTTCTTAAGACAACTTCATCATCAAGCAACTTTTCATAATTCAATTTTAATTCATTGTGCTCTTTCTTAAGTTTTTTATGTGCAGCATCAAGTTTTTCAGATTCAGTCAACAATTCACAGAAGGCCTTTTGCAAGTCTAATTCACTAGATTCAAAGTTGGAATCACTTACTTGGCTTCCAGTATCTTCTGAGTCAACCATTAGACAAATATTGGCTTCTTCATCTGAATCACTTGAGCTTGTTGAGCTAGATGCATTGTCTTCCCAAGCTATGTAAGCTTTCTTCTTCTTTGGGAATTTCCTTTCTTTCTTTTCTTCACTTTTCTTGTTCTTTGGACATTCAGTTTTCATGTGCCCTCTTTCTCCACATCCATAGCATTTAACACTTGAAGGAGATTCTCGATTTTCTCTCCTTTCTTTACGAAATTTGTCCTTTCCTTTTGCCTTCATAAACTTGGCAAATTTCTTTATCATGAGGCTCATGTTCTCCTCATCATCAGAATCATCATCTTCAATCCTTTTAGAGTTCTTTCCTTTGGAGATCTCGGACTTGAAGCCTAGTGTCTTTCTTTTGCCTTGATTTTCTTCAGCCGTCAATCTTCTCAACTCAAGCTCATGCTCACGGAGTTTCCTAAACAAAATTGGCATTGACCTTTGAGTGAGATTTTGAGACTCAAAAATGGCAGTCACCTTTGGTTGCCACGACCTGTCCAATGATTTCAAAAATTTTACATTCAATTCATCAGTATCAAAAGTCTTACCCAACCTTGTCAAGTGGTTCACTATGTGAGTGAAACACTTTTGGACATCAGAAATTGTTTCTCCAGGTTGCATTCTGAACATCTCATACTCCTGAATGAGATTGTTCTTCCTTGCACGTTTCACGTCCTCTGTTCCTTCATGTGTGACTTTGAGAACTTCCCACATTTCCTGTGCTGTCTTACACACTAAAATTCTATAAAATTCATCAAGCACAACAGCAGATGAAATAATATTACGAGCTTTAATATCAAATTGGGCTCGTCTATTTTCTTCATTTGTCCACTCAAAAAATGGTTTTTCTACTTCTACGCCTTCAACTTTTTTTTAGGAATATAAGGACCATTTTGTACAGCTTCCCAGATGCCTCTGTCAACAGACCCCATAAAAATCTCCATTCTTACTTTCCAGAACGCATAGTTATCACCAATAAAGAGTGGTGGTCTGTTAATAGAAGCACCCTCGGCATATACAAGGTGTTGGTTGTGACCGACCATTTTTACAAATTTTGAAAAACTATCAAAGCAAGCTCTAATACCAATTGTTGGTTGGTACTAGACAGAGTGTAACGCAGCGGAATAAATCTAGAGTAGCAGAAAGTGTGTTCGGTCACCTTTTTAAAATAATTTGGTATGTTTTTAGAAAATCAATTTTTCTTTCAGAAAATTTATCGAACAGTTGATATGCGTAAAAGATAAAAAATGTAGGGAATAGAAAATCACACGAGTAATTTTTATACTGATTCGATTCAACAGAATCTACTTTCAGTCATTAATCACTATAAAAAAATGATTAATAGTTCCACTAAAAAGATGTTTCACAGATTACAACAAATAGTGAATAAAACAAATAAATAAACCTTCCTTCGATGAACGAACCTGAAGAAGAACACTCTGCCAACTCGAAGAGAACCACTCCGACTATCAACAAATGAAACACGAGCTTCTCCTATTCACAAGACCAGGCACAGTACCTTGCTAACTCGAAGAGAGCTTGCTCTGACTATCGACACAACAAACACAAGCCTCTCCTGTTCACGAGATCAAGCAAGGGAACTTGAACTATAGCTTCTGAGAACTTCCTCTGACAAACAGTATTCTGCAAGAGCTTCTGTTCAACTTTGTTACTTTGAACTTCACAGAAACCCAATATATAGCCAATTGTTCTAAATATCTAAGGTTAAGTCTCAACTGCCACGAATAATCGATTATTGTAAGTGATAATCGATTATTCAAGTCCGTTACAGGTTTTTTCAAAAATGTGATAATCGATTATATGAGGTGATAATCGATTATTCCTAGATGACTTTGTGATAATCGATTATTGTCATTCCATAATCGATTATTGCAGTTAAAAATGCAAGTTTTACAAAGTTTACAAGACTTTCCTACTATATTTAATTTCTACAAATTGTTTTTAAATAATTCTAATATCTTCTTCAACTAAAACTTCTTGGAGCATCATCAAAACAATTTTCTTCAAGATTTACCAATACTACTTATTGGTAACACACATTCATACTTTACCATTCAATAACCAATCATGAGATATTCCTCCCTAGAATACTCCTTCATATCCATGTTATTCCATTCATATCACATTTTAAATACTATCATACTTCATCATCAATACATTCAAATCGAACCCAGAAAACAAGATCTCATCCTAGAACAGAACTGAAAGAAATAACCTCCATCTTAAAAGCAAGACCGAACAAGAGAATACTTTTTAGACTACCATAACCGAACTCTTAGTGTAAGATTGAGCGGTCTTTCACTTATCCACAGAATAGGACCGAACGGTCCATGCTAGGTAAGACTCATCAGAAACCGAGCACTTATGATAATACAGAACGTTTACTCGATACTCAACAGTTATGACCAAACGATATTTACTCGACAAAACCCAAAGAATTTATTGAATACTATAATTAGACCTAACCGAAAATCTGAAAGCTTTGAACCGAAACCTAAGTGCTTAAACTGAACATTAGAAGCTTTGACCGAACACTATTGAGCTTGGCCTAACATTAGAAAAATAATAAATATTTTTTTTCATAAATGTAAATAGTTTATATGAGTTTAAATAATATTGCGTTAAAATATTATATAAAAATAATTTCTACATTAATTTTAGTTTATGAAAAATTATTTAAGTTACCAGAAACTAGACCAAATAAAAGACCAAAATTGCTATCATAATTTCATGGAAGAAGATCATAATCTCATGCAACCAGAAACTTGGCTTGCATGTGCCAGAAAACAACGGTGCTAAGAGAAGAATGAACTTACCAGCTCAAACCAATAACTTGATTGGTGCAAAGTGAAGCCATTGACACGAAAAAGACTCAGGCGCTGCCTGAATGATAATCAAAAGAAGAAAAAGATGAGAATTCATAGAGAGAAGAATGAGAATTGTAGAGAAAAGGAGGAGAAAAACTTAGAAAGTTTGAAGAGAGAGAAGATGCATGCAGAAGTGGCTCTAAGTTTTGAAAATTTTTCTTATATACTACTCTCAACAAACTGATCGGCCACTCTATTGCCCACACTTGTCTTTCACTTTTTGATTTTCACTGACACATGGCTTTCACTTACAGTGAATTTTAAGGGTTCTGACAGTTGTATTATGATGTTTCAAACAAACCTTTTATCAACATTAGAAAAATAATAAATATTTTTTTTCATAAATGTAAATAGTTTATATGAGTTTAAATAATATTGCGTTAAAATATTATATAAAAATAATTTCTACATTAATTTTAGTTTATGAAAAATTATTTAAGTTATATCATAATAGACAAAAATGCAAATAAAACGAGAAAAAAAAAACACTCTAAAATTATAGCTAATCGGTGGTATTGTATACGTGATGCATTTTTTTCCTTTATCAGAAGACATTCCAAGGTTGGTCCATAGTATGCTACTTAAATCTCAAATTTTAGTTTTAATAAGGAAAAGAAATATTGATATTAGATTTTATATAGCAAAAACATAAAAGGAAATATAGGTAAGTAACATTTTAATCTTCATATACTGTGACAACCTTTTTGTCCATGTTTCCTATATCATCTTTTTCATGAGCATATTTTAAACATTTCACATATAAAAAACTAATTGGAAGTGTTGTTAGCTTTATATATTATATACATATTAAACATATCAAGCTGCTGCATGAAAGTAATGAATAATTAATGAACAAAAGCAGCATGAAAATTGAAAATGACAATAGATAGACCTGCACGACGATAATGGATTATTGCTTCGATTTGATGATGAACCTAAAGATATCTCAGTGTGACCACTTTTGAACTTACACTGCATATTATTGTGTTCCTAAGGGACTGTATAAATACACAAACTACTCACTCACGTGAAGAACTGTTTACCTTATGCTTAATGTGGGTGGAATCCAATTCTCTTATCTTTGCCATGATATTGAATATTGAAGTAATGGTGTTGCTTTTTTCTTTGCTTTTTTTAATTCTCTATAAAGTCAGGTTCGCTTTGTCTTACATTCTCCATTAATATTAAACATGTAATGTCTATCTTCTAAATTGAACACGTACTATTTATCTTGTATAAAACGCCACTATATGACATGTACATTCATCTATAATATAATAAATAAAGGTTAAATAATTTTTCCTGTTTTGTTACTATGGTGATTTTTTTTTTATTTTAACTTAATTTAGTGTCATTTTAAAAAATAACAAGTTAATATAGTTTTTTTGTTGATCAAATTAATAGTAACAACATTATAATAATAACGTATGACATAAATGACATGTTATTAATCAAAAAATAGACAATCATAAACAAATGTGTCATTGAGTCATATATTAGAGTGTCGAGGAGAAGCAAGCGGAAACCTGACGCCTTGTTCCGCTATTAGAAGGAAGCTCTGGCTGAGAAAGTGCACGTCAAACTGAGCCAATACGGTGGTTTACGAAGGTCGTCATCCCGATTGTGCTGGAGGGGAGTGACCTTCGTTAAAGCTTGTCGACCAGATTCATGACAGATTAAATGGGAAGGTCGGTAGCAGCGCAATCGTGCTGGCTGAGTCGGGGACCTACGCCACTGTAAAGACTAGCGTGTTTGCTGGGGAGAGACTTATGGATTGCCTACCATGATATGTTAGAAAATTAAATCAATCATCATAGGCATTTGAATATTTGAGACACAGACCAAATTATGTTAGGAAGTGTTATGCACATGGCTTCACTATTTTTCTGCATCGAACTATCCACTAACGAGCGGATATCTGCCTCAGGAATACCTTTACTGAGCTTTGTCGATGCCTTCTATCATTTCTGAAAAAAAAATAGTAAATAAGCAAACAATCTCATTCCCAAAACTTGATCAGATAAAGAACTCATGGAAAGGGGAAAACAATGAAACACCAACTACAACTTAATATGGCTAGATAAATGCACAGAAAGAAAGTCACATTACCAACAGTGACAATAAAATCTCACATTCTTGCTTTCAAGAAAAATAAATAATTTAATTAATTATAATCAAAATACACTCAACAACCAAAACTAACTACACAATTACCAGAGACCGCAATAATGCTATCATGATCTTCTTCGGCACATGATCGAACACCAAACTGTCCTCGGACAGATTGCGTCACCGATAAAAAGAAGTTTCAATTAGAATTGAATGACCAAGTCCTAGCATGCATGTTATACTATTGAATACTTAATGTAATAAACATGAACCGGAATCAAGATAAGCAAGAATTCTCAATCACCTTCCAACACCAAAGACACGACTCAGTGTAGTCCTCTAATACCGAGGTATATTCATAAGTCACTTTCCGTCCCGCAAACAACACACTACTCTTCACAGTGGCGTAGGTCACGGCTGTGCCAGCACTATTGCGCCGCTACCGACCTCCCCGTTCAATCTGTAATGGATCTGTCAACAAGTTTCAACAGCGGAAGTCACTCTCCTCCAGCAGAACCGCAACGGCAGCGTTTCGTAAACCATGCACTGGCTGTGCACTTTCTCAGTCACGACTTCCTTATAATAAGGGAATAAGGTCGAGCTCCTTCTCTAAGGTGGGTTTCCAGCTCCTTCTCTAAGGTGGGTTTCCACCTACTTCTCCTAGGCACTCTTTAGGTTTTGCAGCATCGAAGTTTCTTCCGGTCCCGCGGGTTGGTGCTCCTCGAAGTGGTAGTCTTGGCAATCTTGGCATGATTCGAATTTAGATCTTGAGAAGGTGTGTTACTGGTGGCGCTGCTATTTCCCCTCTTCCACTTTTATCAAAACCTGATGTGGGATTGATTATTTAATATGAGATTGGTTATTTAATTTATATCTTATATCTTCTTCAACCTTTTTATTTACTATTATTATTATGTTTATATTTTAATATATTTTTTTTATCATTTTTAATTCTTTTATCTATATGTTCAGTTTTGCATAAACTGAAAAATATAAATTATAAAATAAATAAAATTTAAATTTATTTAACATTTGTTAAATCATTTATTTAAAATAAAATTATTTATCTAAATAAAATTTTATACCATTCCTTTTAAACACTATAAAGTTCTATCAGAGTTTAATTTTCTCTAAAAGATTTAAAATTATAATACATAGAAATTTATTTTGTATAGAAAATAGTTATAACAAAACTTATGTTATTTTATATCATTTTATATTTATCATTTATCACAAACAGTTTTGTAAAGTTGTTGTTTTTTTATTAATTTTTTTCTTTTAATATATTATGATCGTATTTTGTCCTAGTCTAATAAACAATGAATATTTATAATTAATTAGATTTTTTTAAAAGAGAGTAAATTTTTTATTATAAAGAAATAACATATTGTTATTTAATTTTATTAACGAAAAAACATTTGTCGATAAAACAAAATTCATCAAATAATTTAATTTTTTTATTATAATAGGTATTTTCATTGATAAATTTCTTAAGCAAATGAGTGCCAGATTTTTATTTTAAATTTTGATTATTTTATAATAAAATTTGTCAATTATATATATTTTTAAAATTTATCACTAAATTTATTGATAATAGATTTTTTTAAATGTTTGTACATCAATCCAATTTTACATGTTTAATTAAAATCATATTACATAATCATATCTTTTCAATTTTAAAATTAATTTATTTTAAGTAGTCATACTTATGCAATGTTATTTTTTTTATGCCATTTTACATTTATGAAATAATTTATATCTATACGAAAATTTTAAGTCAATCTATTTGTTCAAAATTTAAATTGAGTTTTGTTAAACATTTACTATGAACTAATGGTTAAGTTTTGAATTATCAATTGAGTTACAATTTTGTTTTATAAGAAACATTCAAATTACATTTTTCTTTCTTTTTATTTTTAGAACATCAAAGTTAGCATTCTCTTTTCATAGTTTTAACTTTATGTATATCCCAGATGATTATCCTATAATATTTTAAGTTGTTACATTTATCATTAAGTGATTAATTCATTGATGCTTAAGTATTTCTCTCAATTAATTAAATGTAAAATATTCATACTAAAAAGGCTGAAATTGTTATTGTTCAAAACCTTTGGTGAGTTCGACAACTACAAGAATTTCAAATCTTTCCAAACTCTATATTTCAACAAATTCAGGTAAGATTTTGTAAGAAACCGTCTGACATATATCCCTTATTTACTTATGTTTCCTATAAAAGTTATGTTTACATAGGATAAATTGTTACAACATTTGTAATTCTTAAGTTTGTTCTTTCATATTATGGTATTCTTACATGCATTTATTTATATGTTTTACTCTGTATGTGTTGAATAACTTAACTATGAGGGGTTTATTTATAATATTTACTTTTTATTTTTATTTTTGTAATTTGGAAGACTAGCGGTGAGATGCCATGGGTAATTGCTGGTCCAAGCCCACTGAAAAGGGTACAGAAAGCAGACCAAGGATGTAAAAAAAGTGATGGGTTAGGTTAGCCCAAACCTTCTCCTGGACTTCAGAGACTTTCTTCTTCATCCATGAAAATCAAAGCAAGGGTTTCACCCTTCCACCTCCTTCCTTGCTTGATTCCCTTGGATCAGTTACCATGCCCCCGGGCCTGAGTCAAATATTTGCACCGAAAACAGATTACAATCTCAAAACTACAAGAGGATCAATCTACACTACTCACTCTGCTGCTCCATGTATGGATTGCTTTTGAAAATTGGTTCTGTTGCTCTCTTGGTTGGTTTGGCCCTTCAATCCTTGCTCAAAGAGGTTTCAAGCTTCAGGAACAGTGTTGGCTATTTTAATGGTCTTCACAAAGCTCTCCAAAACCGTTCTGCACAGGTTGTTTTTAAATCACGAGCAAATGCACTCTGCTGCAGGGTTTTCCTCTATGATTTTTGCTTATTCAAACTCTAAAGTCACGTGGAAATCAGGTTCCTAATCTGTGATTGAATTAATTCTCTACTTTGAAAACCTGCTGCACAAGCTATAAGACACTTTCCAAGTGAAAACATGCACTGTTATATCAAACCAGCAAGAATATTTAATGCTCCAAACTGAACAAATCAATGAACTAGCAAAACTGATTTTGAACTAATCAGAATGTAGAGACCAAACTGGCTAAAACAGATATAGCACCAGAAAACTAGAAACTGAACTTGTCTAAACAAGATGTGAAGAAATCTGTTTTGAACAACTTTGAGAAGTTGAAATCTGCACCTTCAATTGTAAAAAAAAAGAAAAAAAAACAGTTCAGTCAACAAGTTTTCAAAATCCTTTTGATCATTTAAAATGCTTCTCAAATCAGAAACTGCATAGGCCAAATTGATAGCACAATTCAATTTTGGGAAAATGGATTTTTCAGCACTTGGAAACTCAAACAGAATTTTCTCTCGGTCAAAGCAATTTTGCTTTAGGTGCAACCTCACTTTTGAACTGTTTTAGGGTGTTGGCTCTCCTCTAGCAAGTTTCTTTTAGGTTCAAAACACTCAATCTCTCATTCACTTTGATATGGAGCTTGTCTCTCAAAATTTGGCTATAGGAGTTGCCAATTTTCACTCAAATCCTCACTGCAGAAAAGTGTTTTTGTAAGGTTGTTTTTCCTTGCTGTGGAGGCACTTGGATCAAGAGCTATATGAGTTTCCACCCCTCAAGATGCTACCACTAGCATGAGCAATCATCCTAGCACAAAATCTGCACCAATAAGCATCTGAACAGCACCATAAATCAAAAAGATACTGACCAAATGACCAGGATTTTAAGCTGAACCAGATTTACTTTGATGGACAAAACCAGAATTCCAAGAATGATAAATCAATGAATTAAAGCTACAAAAACAGGTTGGCACGTCAAAAGGAACTTATGGATGGTTCTATAACTAATTAATAAAGCAAGAAAAACCAGCAAGTTGATTCAGAAACGTAAGATTAAGCTTCCAATATTGATTTTGTAAAACTGTTTGATGAAAGTCCTGAATGAACTTAGTCAAACTGCAAAATTTTTTTATTTTCAGATTTGAAAGCTGATTTAAAATTGCACAGAATCTAATGGCCTTTTAATTGGGATATTTCATTCATTCCAAGATATTTTAAGTTTCTAGTACAGATTCTAGGCTTTTGCTGCAATTCAAATCAATTAGAAATGCCAAATTTCACAAAATGGTTCTGCACATCAACTTGCACACAATAATAAAAATGACTTAAAATTGGTGGTTTCAATAAGTGAAAATGCAACAGCTGTGACAACGCAATTTGAACCATATCAGCAACTTTGAATCATCAAAACAGACTTGTTTGAACTCTAATTAGGCACAAAACAGAACTGCATCTCAAATTCACCTTACAAGTTCCCAAAATGACTTAAAAATGGTGGTTCAACATACTAATTTGCACACAAGTCATTCTAATTTGATCTAAATCTTTCTAGCAACATTAAAACATTGTTTTGGACTTGTCTCAACTGCCAAACATCACAAAATCACAGCAGAACGAAAAATGACTTGTAATAGCAAATTATGCAGAATTTTTGCTCAACCACACAACCAAAACTGAATTTTAAAGAACCAATGGACCAGGCAATGTTAAAAATGACTCTAGAATGTGTAAATACACATGACCAAGCTGGAAAATTCAAGCTAGGAGAATTATCATTCAAACTGGAGATTCAAGGAATTTAAGCACGGCGAAAAGCTCATGAAAATGATTAAAACAGTGAGGTGTGTTTCTGGTTTAGCAACCAAGCTATGCTAGATGCATTTCATTGCTTGTTATGGTTTGCCACACCTTTGCACCTTCAAACAACACCAAACAGTGGTGAAAAATACACCAAAACAGATTGCTCCGAGAATAAACCAGCAGAATTTACTTTGAACCAGTAGAACAGCAAACACTATTAAAAACAACACATAAAAGCTTTGAATAATGAGTTAGGCTTGGCTTAATTCATCACCGGCTAGACTTAGTGTCTCACTGCCTTGAATTGGCGATAATTTGCACTTAAACATTGCACCAACTTCATCATAAACTGATTTAAAGCAGATTAGAGTAGAATTGGACAGATTTGGAAAACTGCATCAATTTTAAGAATGCACATGACTTTCACAGACTGAAATTGAAATCTAAAAGCAGAATTGACTCAAATGAAACAATTTCACCGATTAAAATGAAGGAATAAGCTTGATTAAACAGCCGAAATACTGAAACAACATAAGGTTGAGACAGAGGAAGAATGGATGATTCGGTGATGAAGATAAGGTTGAGACAGAGGAAGATTGAATCGAACAGTGGTTCGGTGATGAGAAACTGATGAAGCGGTGATGGAGAAAATGGAATGAAGGCAGAGGTTTAGGTGCTGAAATATGATGCGGATGGTGTAGAGGAATGCTAGGAATAGAAGCCTAGCAAGGGAGAGAGGCTAGAGGAAACTCTCAAGCTCTCTCGGTGACCTTCAACAAGAAGAATGTTCTGAACATAATCAACAGAAACCAATTCTTCATTCAAATCAAAGGTAACGTTACAAGCAATGGAGCAAGCTTTTTAAAGGGAAAACAAAGCTCCTGGTTCACGCCTTCACTTGGCTAACGTCAACTTGAAGCATCAAGCAATGTCAGCTGTGCAAGGGTGAAGAAACGTGAAGAGCCACATGGACAATAAACTAGCAGGTGAAGATGAGCAGTAGCTGGTGTATCTGTTGACGCTGGGCGGAAGCCCTCATCAACTGGGCGCTAGGCTTTCTTCAATTTCAAGCTGCTGGAATGTGACTCACGTGGGGTTCCAAAGCAGCTTGCTGGACAGTGCCTTTATGCATCCTAAAAACAACATATAAGAGGACTTAAGAAAATCAAGAAAAAGCTTTTAAAAATCTTTCTTTAACTTCCCTTTCTTGATGTTAGCTTAAGTTGATATTCCTTTGAACGTAATTTCCTAAATGGGTTTCCATCACTGGTTGAAGAACATTTTGACTAAGAAATGATAAGGTATTTAAGTTGTTCATTGAGACATATATTTCTTTTTTGAAAGTCTATTCAACAAGTTTTCAACTTATTTCTTTTCAGAAAATCTCTTTCAAAAATGCAGTTTGATGACTCATGGATTGTATTGAATAACTTGTTGGAATGAACTTATATTCATAAATTGTGGTACTATTTTGTATGGTCATTGTAGTGTATGTGTTGGATAATGGTATACTGATTTAGTTGCTTTGATTATGGTATACTGTTTTAGTTTGCCTAAGCATATCTTCTTTAAGTATCGATAGGTATACTCCTTTACAATGAGAATGAGTTGAGGATAGATAGGAAATAGTCCAAGTTATTAAAATCCAACTAAGAGTAGTGTGAAACCTTGAGTGTTACTCTTAAGTGATTCAAGAGTCGAAAATGGTCTAGGATCGTTGATGGTAATACATCTAAGGTTAGGGTCTCTTTTTGTCTGTGAGAGGCAGTGGAAAGGAGCACTCTGTGAGAGGCAATAAGAGTGGGTTCGAGTTCTGTACTCTCTTGCCTGTGTGAGACACTGAAGAAAGGAAAGTTGTTTACCCCTATATCCTACTTGAAGTGAAGTATAATACTTGGTGCAGAGGCACTTTAGTTCTTACTAGTGTTGTCAAAATGGATTGAAACCCATGAGCCAATCTGAGCTACCACGTGTTTTGGTCGGGTTGGGATAAAAAGAAAATTGAAATTTTGATACAAGTCAACTTTGAACCCAACCCACTAAGAATTCGGCTCATCCGGATTGGCTCACCAACACACCTAACTTTTTTTTGTGCTTACTTTTGGATTATATTTGAAATTGTATTATATTTTTTTATTTTGAATTGTCTTTGAAATTTAACATAATTTTAGATTGAAATTTATTTAGATTTGAATTAGAAAAAATTGTTAGTTTTTTTGGAATTGAAAAAAAGAACTTATAAATAAGTGAGCCCCAACCGGTTTAACCCACCAAATTATGGTGAACCGCGTCGGGTTCGAATTTTTTCTATTTGCTAATAGGTGAGTCGGGTTGGATTGGATTGACTCACTAAGTGGTCAACCCATGGTGGGTTGGGTCAGGTTGGGACGAGTGACCCATTTTGACAATACTAGTTCTTACTCATAATACCTTGAGGAATAGGGGAAATAGGTCTTTAGTGAGATAGTAAGAGTGTTCAACCACCCAATAAAGATATAGTTTTGAAATGGTTAGACCACTTAGGGAATATTAATGGGGCTTGATTATATATATAAGTGTTTATTTATTATTTTCTTGTAATGTTGTTTTAATGGATGCTTAGCTCACTCATACATTTTTCTATTTTGTTTGTTTGGTTTGTGCTTGTGGCGATGATCGTGTGTTATATGGGAGTTCATATAAGAATGCAGATGCATTTGAAATTATGTAATTGACAAGAGAGAGGAGATATACAATGAGAGTTCTATTAAAGTTTTATTTATTGTAAAAGGATGATATTAAATTCTTTATTTTCTTGTTGGATTTGAATAGTTAAACTTTCAAATTGTAATAATTTACTCCTTTGAAGTATTTATTTGTGTTGTGATTTCAAACGAATTTATTTAGTTGATATGCTTATCTTAATTTTGGGATTACACATCTCCTTCATTATGCATTCTAATGTTCTTTTTCCATATATATCTCTTTTATCTATATTCATATCTTTTTTCCAACTTCATATTATCCCTTCACTTCATTCCAAACTAAGAGAATCAGAGATAAAAACATAATTTGAGAAACTAAAAACATAATTAATCTTAAATTTATTTATAATTAGATTTATTTACAAGATATTACATATAAATATAATTATTGTATAGGGAGACTTATAGCATTTTTAAGAAGTTGACCTTTGAGTGTGATGTTAAATATAATCACATCAACATACTAATATTTTAGATTAAATTCAGCCTTACACGATGATATTTGGATTATTTAGGATACTTGAATTTTTTTTTAAATTAGTATGTGGAAATTAATTTCTATACATTTGGAATATGTGAGAAAAGTTTAAAACTATAACCCAAAAATTTAGTTTAGAATTGAGTCTTAGTATCCTATTTCGTCCTCAGTTTCGCTCGAAAATGTCAAATTAGTCTATCATTTAAAAAATGCGTCAATTACATCTTCACTTAATAAAATTTGCATCAATAAAATCTCTTCCGTTAAATCCGTACAAACGGCGTTAATTAAAGAAAGAGAAAAATAATTAACGGAAGGAATTTCATTGATACAAATTTTATTAAGTGGGAACGTAATTGACGCATTTTTTAAAGGATGAACTAATTTGATATTTTTGAACAAAACTGTGAACAAAATAGAATATTAAGCCTAGAATAGAATGCATAAATACTTATTTGTATGTTGATACAGTAGAATTTTGGTGACTTTGAAGGAAATTGATTAATACTAGGGTTTTTTAACTCCTATCAGACGCAGAAAAGGGTTAAGAAATCCGCATATCTTTTTTTCTTTTTTCCCTTCAATTTTGTTTTCACTTGGGCTTCGTTTTTTGAGAGGTGTGTTAGCTTTAAACGATATTGGGCAGTCAACTATCGGCGGCATTGGGTAGTCAACTTTCGTCGTTTTGTTTTGGTTCACCTCGGCCACATTCATTTTCCTAATAATTTCTGAGCTGTGGTAGGATTCCATTATTGGAGAGAAGCCAGAATTTAAAATTGTGTTTTTGTGAATTGATCAAATGCTTTACCTGCATAAATATATACCTTTTCATAAATAAAACAACATTCTATCATCCATCAATATCAAATCATCTATATTTTATTCTCTTTAATTCTAAATTACAATAAATAAATTATAATTGAATAAATTTAAAAATAAAGTACATAAATAAATTAAGAGGTGTTTTAACTATGAAAATAGACCATAGTGAGTATGATTTTGATTGATTATCTCATATTTATTTTTGAAGAAAAGTTTTATTTTCTACTTCATTATTAGTCGTAATCAGTATAAAATTTTATTTCATCAACTAGTATGTCCATATATCCTTGCATCCCTATCCACTTCTTTACTGTTCCATATATTAATTAAATATTTTTTATAAAAAATAAAAGAATCATATCAGCATGATATATATGATCAAGTATTTAATGTAAAAATATATCTTTTTTCTTGATGACAAATATTAAATAAATTTATAATTATATAAATATTAAATAAGAATATCGAATAACAATTAAACAAACATAAAGAAAAATAATCAAATATATCTGGAAATAAAGTTAGAAAATGTGTCTTAAAAAAAGTTATGAAATGTGTGTTAAAAAAAGTCATGAAAATTAGGATAGAAGAACAATTAATATGGTTTTTAAAATTATTTAATAAATTAAAAATATTTTAATAATTTAAAGAAGAGAATAATCACAAGTATTGAGATGAATATAAAAAGGAGTACAAATTTACATACTTATCACCATTCTTATATCCAATTTAAAAAATTAAATATTATTTATATTTATATTTATACTTACTCAATATAATAAATTTCTATCAAAATTTAAACTAATTTAAATAATACCCCTAATTTTAATAAAAATTAAAACAAATACTCATTTTTTTTCTTATACTCAGCTTATAAGATCAACTATAATTTACATACGAGCAAATATTTACATAAACAATTTTATTTATTACTCCTACTAAGATACTTTATTTATTATTTTGCTATACTAAACATAAAATGTGGTCCTTATTGAAAGGAAGGATAGACTATAAACCTTAATGATAGATAGGTAATTAGGTTTTGGTTTAATGTCTTCATAAGTTTCTATTTTTGTCCAAAATCTTAAATAGATTATCGACTTGTTTGACGTTTCAATTGAATCTTTATTTCTGTAAAATTGTATCAAATAAATATTTGTCGTCAAGGTATATCAAATAAACTCTATTTTTTAATTCAAAAGTTAAAAAAATACACTTCACACACGTTTTCATTTGATTCATTTTTACAAAAATAAAGATTCAATTAAGAAGTCAAAGAAATCGGAGACTAGTCGGAAACTTATTTAAGATTCTAGACGAAAAACGACCTACAAAAAATTAAACATTAGGTTTTCTAATTTGTAATTATGCAAGAAATCAAATGTAAATGCCATGACGCAATACTCAAGAACCTGATAGTTGCAATTTACTTAACATATAAATTTCATTTTTTATTCTTAAGTATTTCAATCTCATGGTTTCCTTCTAGATTTTAGTTTAACCTCACTTGTACCTCTTATTTGGTAAGACCCACTTTTCTTTGAAGTGAGCTATATTATGATATGTTTCAAACAAACTTTTTATCGACACTAGAAAAACAATAAATATTATTTTCTTAAATCAAAATAAACTTATATGAGTTTAAATAATATTGCGTTAAAATATTATATAAAAATAATTTCTACACTAATTAATTTTAGTTTATGAAGAAAAGTTAATTTTTTTCTATTTCATATAAATTATATACGTGAATATAAATCTTATTTTACAAATTGTTTTTTAGGGTTGAATTATAATTAAAATTTATTTTTTAAATATATAATTATAACATACGATCAAAATTTGGTGAAACCTACAAAATTAGAAGAAATTCATTGGTGTGAAATATCAAAATCTATTACTTTCAAAATTTCAATAAGTATAAGAGTGGTTAGAAAATTATATATATATATATATATATATATATATATATATATATATATATATATATATATATATGCAACTAACAATTCTCCTCATTTAAAACAAAAACATTTCTGAAAAACAGAGGTTAATCAAGTTCATAGTTAACCAAGTTCCTAAAGTACTAGTGGCTGGGATTTCCTTACTGCAAGTACTTGTTCCACAGGGAACCTTCTTGAAACACGAATAAAGAAAACACAATATGCACCTTTCGAAGCGGAATGAATCATGTTATAGCAGTTTCAGAAACTTCGAGGCCTATTTGAGAAATAAAGGTAAAATCTAACATTTTATCTTCATATCTTGTGACAACCTTTTTGTCCATGTTTCCTATATCATCTTTTTCATGAGCATATTTTAAAATTTCACATATAAAAAACTAATTGGAAGTGTTGTTAGCTTTATATATTATATACATATTAAACATATCAAGTTGGTGCATGAAAAGTAATGAATAATTAATGAACAAAAGCAGAATGAAAATTGAAAAATGACACACTAGTACAATCAAGAGAAACAAAACCGGTCATTTTTGCTTATAGGCACCGGTTCTGCACCCGAGACATATACAGACGAGGTAAAAAGTCTACTGCTTTATGCCTCGGTTCAGAATCGAAGCGTTTGTGATTGGGTCTTATGCCTCGGTTTGGACTTTAACCGAGGCAATAGAAGGGTTTTATTTTATTTTTTTTAATTTTACACCAACAGAATCAGAAGCGTTTGTGGTTGGGTCTTGCTGCTTTCAGACTTTCAAGAATCAGAGTATCTGAACAACCATTTTGAGTTTGTTTTGTTTCAAGAATCAGAGTATCTGAACAACCATTCTGAGTTTGTTTTGTTTCAATTTAGGCATTACTGGACTCACTTCACATTGCAACAACCAAATAAACAGAAAGCATATTATTAAGTAAATTATAGCACTAAAAGCATTACTCAAAGCAGGAGAGGGAGAGGGACTTTCAATTATCTCAAAAGAAGAACTAATGGTTGCAGATTTTGGTGCCAGAATTGTAGAGTCTGGTGTCACGAACACGATAAATTGGTGCCAGATTTTGGATAGAGCTTTCTAGCAGTAGGATTCTTGAAAGTAGCTGCCAGAGCATTAAAGGATGGAGACCTACCCCTCACACGAACACGATAATGGTGGACATGTTGCGGGATGAACGCCTCACCCTCCTCGACCCCTTCTTGAAATCAACCCACCGCCTCCTTTAAGCCCACCCGCCGTCATCCAGCGCTTCCGGCGACACACTTGCCTCCCTCATCCAGCGCTTCTCCACTTTCCCCTCCGCCATCCATGGCCTCCTCTTCGGCCACGCGCACCCAGATCTGGCCTCCGCCATCCACGGCCTCCTCTTCTCCACTTCCCCCTCCATGCACCCAGATCTGGCCTCCGTCCCTCCATGCGCCCAGATCTGGCCTCCGCCACCTCCCTCCGTCGCCTCCTTCTAGCTTCCCCTCCCTTCCACAACGCGCCCTTCTCGCAGTGCGGTCCATACTTGCGGTGCGGTCCATCACGCTGAAGAAGTACCATTCCAAGTGCTTCGTCTTCAGCTTCGACAGAGCTGAAAAGCAAAAATAAGTTAAAAAACACTTTGAATCCTTTGAATCGCTGAGAGAGAAAAAGAGTGAAAGAAAATTGGGGATTAGGGCTTTCGTTTATGATTGATGAAGAGGGAGACGGTGGCAGTGAGAATAGTCGGTGGCAGCGATGTCGACAAACGGCGGAGACGACTGCGGCGTTGGACGACGACGGCGGAGGCAGTGAAGGTGAGAAGAGAGGACGTTTAACCGTGAGAGGGAGAAGTGGAACAGTGGATTCGCGAAGAAGAAGCAATGAAGAAGCAGCAGAGCGAAGAAATGAACAAATTCTGAAAATTTTGAAGCTCTACGGCACCGATTATGAACAAAACGATGCTTAAAATGAAAAATATGAAGCCTATATGCTTCGGTCAAAAAGGAATCGAAGCCCATGAATGTTTTGGCACCGGGTCTAAGTTCACCGAGGTGGCAGCTCGGGCTTTATGCCTCGGTTACGTGGGAAACCGAGGTAGTATCATATTTTCATAAAGTTGTCAGTCAAAAAGCGTCTGAACTCGTATCAGTTTTTCATAAAGTTGACACTTTTAGGCACCTGTTTTGCTTGCAACCGAGGTTGTATATCTGTTTTGCACCGGTTTTACATCCAACCGAGGCCTATAAGGTCCAGTTTATTACGAAACTGCCACCGCCTTATGATAGACAGCGGTTTAATGTAAAATGAGGTATATTATGCGAGTTTAAAAGCAAAAATTGTACTAGTGACAGTAGATGGACCTGCACAACGATAATGGATTATTGCTTCGATCTGATGATGAACCTAAAGATATCTCTGTGTGACCATTTTTGAACTAACACTGCATATTATGGGGTTTCTAAGGGACTGTATAAATACACAAACTAAAGATTCTTCCCTCACTCACGTGAAGAACTGTTTACCTTATGCTTAATTTTGGGTGGAATCTAATTCCCTTATCTCTGCCATGATATTGAAATAATGGTGTTGCTTTTTTCTTCGCTTTTTTTAATTCTTCTGTAGAGTCAGGTTCGCTTTGTCTTACATTCTCCATGAATATTAAACATGTAATGTTTAACTTCTAGGTTGAACATGTACTATTTATCTTTTATAAAAGGCAACTATATGACATGTACATTCATCTAATATAATAAAATAAAGGTTAAATATTTTTTCCTATTTTGTTACTATGGTGATATTTTTAATTTTTTTTTCAATGTTTTAACTTTCTCAATTTTGTGTCATTTTGAAAAGGTTTAATACCCTATTTTGTCTCCAGTTTCGTTTGAAAATGTCAAATTAGTCCATCCTTTAAAAAATGCGTCAATTACGTCTTTACTTAATAAAATTTGCATCAATGAAATTCCTTCCGTTAAATCCGTACAAACAGCGTAAATTAAAGAAAGAGAAAAATAATTAACACCGTTTATATGGATTTAATGGAAGAGATTTCATTGATGCAAATTTTATTAAGTGAGGACGTAATTGACGCATTTTTTAAAGGATGGACTAATTTGACATTTTCGAACGAAACTGGGGACATAATAGGGTATTAAGCCCAAGGTTATCAAACTCGCGAGTTAACTCGTTAACTCGTCCGAGTTTACGTTTTCAGCCATGGTTGCCGAGTTAACTCGGTACCAAACTCGTTTTTGGACTGAACTCGGTAGAATCGGACATGGACTCGGTGGAATCGTTCGGAATCGCGATTGCACAGCGATTTAGCGAGTTCGAAAAAAGCCAGAAACGAAGAAAAGAATGGTCGTTTTGTTTAGGGTTTAAAACCTGATTTTCACTCCACCACTGTTTAGCGTTTCTTCCCCGTCGTCCGCCTGGTTTTCACTCCACCACTGATCTTCGTCGCTCGTGGTCAAGCTCCGCTCATGATCGCGCTTGGTCCGGTTGCAGATCGTGGTCGTCGTCGCTCATTCAGTCGCCGTGAGTGGTCGCGTTTCGTCCCCGTCGTCGTTCGCTTGGTTTGCGATCACTGTCGCAGTGGCCGCCGTCATCGCCGCCATCCTCGCCGCCATCCTCACCGCCTTCCTCGTGTCGCAACTTCTGGTATGTTCTTCTTCTTCCAGCCGCTGGTGGTGGGTGACGTTTTGTCATTCTAAAATTATAACCCGTGAGTTACGTTTTTCAATTTTATTAGGAAATGAATTTTTTATTCTTTTAGACTAAATATAGTGGGCACTGCACTGCACTGCTATATGGCTTTCGGGTAGTTTCTCGTGACTCCCTTGAAAACATTAGAGGGGAGAAATATAGTGGGGGGCACTGCACTGCATCACTTTACAACATCATTAGAGGGGAGACGGCACTGCACTGTACTGCTACGCAAGTTTTTATTCCATTTTTAAACTTTTGCACATTTTATTTTTTATATTTGTAGTGAAAAAGCTTACCTCACTATGTCGGGAAACACATCAAATTCAGGAGAAGTTAATCCAAGTGTATCTTCATCAATTAGTAGAAGTAGAAGTAAAAAGGCTCCAGGAAACCGATCTGATATTGGATGGAAATATGGATTTGATGTTAATGGTAATGGAAGAAAAGTGAAATGCAACTATTGCTCAAAGATTGTAAGTGGAGGCATATTTAGATTTAAGCATCATCTTGCTGGAACTAGAGAAGATTCTGAGCCTTGTGCTTCTGTTCCGGATGAAATAAAAAATTTGATGATAAAAGTAGTTGCAGAAGCTAAGAATGCTTCACTAAAGAAAAGAAAGATAAATATCGGTGAAGACGAGGAAGAAAGTGAAAATTTTGAAGGAGGACACAAGGTATTCGGTTTTAAAGGAAAAGAAAAAGTTGCTACTACTAGTAAGGGGGGAGTTCAAGCAACTATAAATCAAATGATGAAAAAAGGATACAAAGAAGAAGTTGATGCTCAAGTTGCTGAATTCTTTTACACCAGTGTCATTCCTTTCAATGTAATTAGAAATCCAGCATTTGCACAGATGTGTGAAATGATTGGTAAGTATGGAGTTGGATACAAACCACCATCTTATCATGATATTAGAGAGAAGCTCTTGAAATAAGTTGTGAAGAAAACAAATGCAAATCTTGAGGAATATAAGGAGGAGTGGAAGAAAACTGGATGTACAATTATGTCTGATGGTTGGACGGATAGAAAAAGACGTTCTATTTGCAACTTCTTGGTGAATAGTCCTAGAGGGACGGTTTTTCTTTATTCACTTGACACTTCAGACATTTCAAAAACAGCTGATAAAGTTTTCAAAATGTTGGATGATGTTGTCGAGTTTGTTGGAGAAGAAAATGTTGTTCAAGTTGTCACTGATAATGCTGCAAATTTCAAGGCAGCCGGAGAGTTGTTTATGCAAAAGAGGGAAAAATTGTATTGGACTCCATGTGCAGCACATTGCATTGATTTGATATTCGAAGATTTTGAAAAAAATTTGAAGGTCCATGAATTGACCATTAAGAAGGGAAGAAAAATTACAACTTACATTTATGGGAGATCAATGTTGATTTCCTTATTGAAAAAGTTTACTAAAGGTAGAGACCTTATAAGACCGGGTGTGACTAGATTTGCCACGGCTTATTTAACTCTTGCTTGTCTTCATGAATTGAAGGCATCGTTGTTGACCATGTTCAGCTCTGAGGAATGGAAGACAAGCAAGTTTGGAACTTCACAAGAGGGGAGAAAAGTAGCACATGTAGTATTAGATAGCCGATTTTGGAAGAATGTCTCCATATGCTTGAAAGCTGCTGCCCCTCTCATGGTTGTCTTAAGATTAGTGGACTCAGATGTAAAACCTGCAATGGGTTTCATTTATGAAGAGATGGACTGTGCAAAAGAGAAGATTAGGTCTAACTTTAACAATATCAAAAAGAGGTAAATTTTCAAACTTTTACTCATTCAATGTTTAATTACTTATGTGTTAGATTATTTCTAATATAGCATGATTGATGTAGTTATGAAGAGGTTTGGAGAATAATTGATGCTCGATGAGATAATCAACTTCATAGGCCTTTGCATGCAGCTGCCTATTTTCTAAACCCTCATTTCCACTATGAACCTAACTTTAGATCTGATGATGGTGGAGAGGTGAAAGAAGGATTGTATTTTTGCATGAGAAGAATGATACCAGATATGGCAGAAAGAAGAAAAATTAATTTACAAATTGTTGAATTTCATAATGCTAGAGGCCTGTTTAGAATGGAAGATGCAAAAGAGTGTAGGAAAGAGTTAAATCCTGGGGAATGGTGGGACATGTTTGGTGATGGAACTCCAGAGTTGAAGAGATTTGCTATTCGAATTCTAAGCTTGACTTGTAGTTCTTCTGGATGTGAGCGTAATTGGAGTTCATTTGAAATGGTAATTTAAATTATTTTTAATTTATAAATTCCTTTATTATGTTTATATCTTCACTAAAAATATTATCTTTCATTTTAGGTTCATACAAAGAGAAGGAATCGTTTACATCAAAAAAAGATGAATGATTTAGTTTATGTGATGTATAACTCCAAGCTGAAAAGTAGACAGATTCGAAAAACTATAGCTCTTCCATTTGATGACATAGAATCAGATGATGAATGGATAGCTGAAGAGACAGATGATGTTGTTGAGATTGATCAAGTTGAAGGTGAAAATGATAGTGAAAATGTTTACTTAGATGGAGCAACAACAGATCCTGTTTTAGATGCTCTTGATCTTGATAACATAACATTTGAGAACAATGAGGATGCACAAGCACAACATTCATCAGAGGAAGAGTTAGATGATGATGATGATGGAGATGATGATGCCATTATTAGAGGATTAGAGGATTAGGCATAGAGACTTTGACATTTCAATTTATATTTTACATTATATCTTTATGTTATGAACAATATTTCTATGAACTTATGTATTTCAATTTATATAATTTTGTTATCTTATTTGAATTAGAATGTTATTTATATTTTTTTCATACAAAGTAAACTCTTACGAGTTTACGATCGAGTTTACGAGTCGAGTTTACTGGACTCTCACGAGTTTACGTAAACTCTCGAGTTTGACAACCTTGATTAAGCCTGTTTCTTCCTCTCTTTCTTTCGTCATTGTGAGATACTACAAGTTGCAAGGGTTGGTGGTGGAAAGAATTATCAAGTAGTCTCTCTCATGGTGCAGTGTCGCTCTCGTGGTGCAGTGCGTGGAGTGGTGCAATGCATGTCGTGCTTGATGTATACTTCCTCACGTTGATTGGTGCTCTGAACGCTCCTCGATGTTCCTCCACACCACGGCGGTGACACTCCTTCACACCAGGACGACAATGGAAGCTTTCAAAGTAAAAGGCAGCAAAATTTCAACATATTTGAATTCAATAAAGAGAATCCTTCTGATTGGCCTGCTGCTACAATAATTCTTCTCTAGCCCTTCTGATCTCTGCTTCCTTCTCCAACCTCTCTTGCTGAAACATATTACGATACAGAAAGAGGATCAAGAAAGTAAAAAGAAAACATTAGAGTTGCACAAGTCCCCGAACTTTGGTACAAAAAATATAATGCGTTTTTCATTACATTGCAAAATACAAACTCGGTACTGCATATAGGAGAAAATAATGTATATGCGAGATGAAATCCTAAAAAAAATCAAAACTTAGTTAGGTGTGAAATTATAATTGTAATAATGATTTATTTGATGATATCTAGGGTTTTCCTTTGGCTGAAGAATAAAATTGGAGAAGGGAATTGAGAGAAAGACGAAGAAAATGAACTTGATGGAGCGCGATCTAGACATGGACTTTGTCCATGGACTGCCAGAACACGAAAGCACCCAACGTCATTGCGAAATACGATGCCACCCTAACCATATTTCCTCTTCTCTGTTACGATTTAGTTACATCTTTTCGAGATATTCACATCCGTAATTTTTATGCTTCAATTGATGTAGATATCCAACAGACAGACATTGATATCCGTTTAATGACATCTATTTAAGAATATAACGGATACTGACATCCATTTTAGTGTATAAATTATAAAATTAAAAATTTTAATCACAAAAAGTTAAATATTATAGAAAGACAAAAAGGAATAGAGAAGGACATGAAGCATTTTGTGGTGGTAGAAGAATTAACATCCAAAAGTGACTCAGTAAAAAAATAGGGTTTGAATTCAAAGTAAATAAATATGATTAAAAATAAAATAAAAGTTATTTTTGTAATTAAAAAAGATTATTTTTATAATTTAAATTTTTCTTAGAGAAGATTGGAAAGATGGAAGGAGAAATGATGGTGGTGGAGGAAGTAACACCCTTCTGATGGGAAGTTGCTACAACTCTAGGAAGGGCCTTTCATCCTGTACCTCCAAGGTTTCATGATGCACTTCCAAATTTCATAAATACCCTTAAAGGCTTAATACTCTATTTTGTCTCTAGTTTCGTTCAAAAATGTCAAATTAGTTCATCTTTTAAAAAATGCGTCAATTACGTCTTCACTTAATAAAATTTGCATCAAAGAAATTCCTTCCATTAAATCCGTACAAACGACGTTAATTAAAGAAAGAGAAAAATAATTAACGCTGTTTGTACGGATTTAACAGAAGGGATTTCGTTGATGCAAATTTTATTAAGTGAGGACGTAATTGACACATTTTTTAAAGGATAAACTAATTTGACATTTTTGAACGAAATTGGGGACATAATAGGGTATATATTAAGCCTATTTCTTCCTCTCTTTCTTTCATCGTTGTGAGATACTACAAGTTGCAAAGATTGGTGGTGGAAAGAATTATCAAGTAATCTCCCTCTCATGGTGCAGTGTCGCTCTCGTGGTGCAGTGCGTGGAGTGATGCAATGCATGTCGTGCTTGATGTATACTTCCTCACGCTGATTGATGCTCTGGACGCTCCTCGATGTTCCTCCACACCATGGCGGCGACACTCCTTCACACCACGGCGACAATGAAAGCTTTCAAACCAAAAAAGAAAACTGGAAATAAAAAGAAATCGAAGTGCGAGAGGTGGGGAGGTGAAACAAAAATGGGGAAAGGGAAAGAAAGTTTCGTAAGTGGATGTTGAGAAAGTAAAATTGGGGTTTCAAATTATTTAAAATAGAGTAAAAATAAAAATCTTTTTAACTTAAAAGATATAATTGTTTTAAAATAGTGTGGGGAGGTGAAAAAAGTATAGGGTGATAGTGGAGGGAGCAACACCCTTGAGATGGAGAGGCTGGATTATTGCACGGCGCTGAGGTGGTTTGGGCTCTAATTAATGAAGTTGTGCTTTCTGGCGGGAAGTTGCTGAAACTCTAGGAAGAGCCTTTCATCCTGTACCTCCAAACCTCCGAGGTTTCATCATGCACTTTCAAATTTCATAAATACCCTTAAAGTTCAGTGTATTAATTGAAGTAACATGGAATATATACTTTCTTCTTCCGTCTTATGTCCTCTGTCTGTACTTCCATTTTATTTTTCTTTCCTTCTTTCCTTCAATAGTCCTTCAAAGAAATTGAGGAAATTTTTTGTTGAACTTATTGGTTGGAAGTGGTGGTTTCAGGCAGTTGAAAGTAAAAGTATTGGCATTAGAAGTGAAAAAGTGGTATTTTAAGATTATGACATCAAACGTTTGCATGCTTCCACCGTTAAACTCATATATTATAGTCGGATATAAAAAACCGATAAAAGAAAAATCGGATTTTGATATCCGAGAATTGTTGGTCAGAAACCAAAAATCCACGCAGAGGCTTTAACACGCCGTGTGTAGAGGTGTTTCTGCTTATTCCTTTGTTAAACTTCATGACGTTTATCCATCATGATCAACCATCTCAAGGTTCTTTTCTCAAGACCAAAAATCATTATTTTCTCAAGACCCCTTCTATTCTGAATCACCACCACCTCCTCCTTAGTAACCATCTTTTTTTGAGCCCCCACCTATTCCCTTCTTCCCACCCTTTCCTTTCCCTCCACCTGCTCAAGAAACTAAGGCTCCTTTTCTAGTAAATTCCATTGGAAATTGGGAGTTGATTTCGGAAAATGCAGGAGTTGATTTCGGAAGTGCGAAAATCATATATCTATGAGATTTCGAAGGTGCTGACATGCCTAACTACACACCTGTGTTGTACAAACCGGAGGAGCCTAAATGGTTAAGGTTTACGGTGCTTAACCCAAATACCATGGCATTTCCATATTTGATAGAGGCATATACGTTTGTTTATTTTAAATGTTTAATTGTATTATATTATTTTAAAATCTAAAAGTTTATTAAATTATTTTAAAATGTTTAATTATATTATTTATAATGTAAAAGTTTCTTCTTTTAAAATGTTATAAATATTATTTTAAAATTTAAAAGTTTGTTTATTTTGAGCGTAAAAGTTTATTATATTATTTTAAAATGGCTAATTACATTATTTATAAACTTTTAATTAGATAATTTGTATACAATAATTTGTATGAATATTTTAAATTTATTAAAAATATAAATTTATTTAAAATTTATATGAAATAATTTTAAAAATTATTAGGTAGTTTTAAGTATTATTATTTTAGTGTTTTAATTTTTAAGTTTATAGATTATTTTTTGATTTTATAATTTAATTAAAAATTTTTAATTTATTCTATTAGTTTTTCGTTTTGTTAAAATTTTCAAATTGTGTGACTTTTTTAAATTATTTTAAAAAAATGGTATGTAAAATTGATATCAAAATTTTGAATGATTTTTTAGGTACTTATTTATTATTATTTTGCTATTTATTTTTAAATTTATTAGATAATTTATAATTGTTTAATTTATTGTATTAGTTTATAATTTTATAATTGTTTAATTTATTGTATTAGTTTATAATTTTATAATTTAATTATAGATTTTAAATTTATAATTTTTTTTGTATGATTAAAATTTTAAATATATATTAACTAATTATAAATTAAAAGAGAGTAAAGAAGAAGAATGAAATCCAAGACAGGAAGATGCCAAAATGTGAGAGAGAAACCTAAAAGTGAAACTAAAACTGGTCAAGAATTTTGACTAGATTCTTTTCAGTTTTCTATAAATTAAAACAAATTAAAAATGTTTTTAATTAGGGGTGAAATAGGCATTTTGTTAAATTTTGGAGGTGCAGCGTGAAATCTTAGAGATGCAGTGTTCATTTTGTCCAAATGAGAAGCAAAGAACCCTCTCAAGCTAGGGCTTTACACGATAAGAAATGAGAAGATGAAGTAAGCTCGAGTTACTTCTCAGTGCACGTGTGAGCTCAAATCAGAGATTGAAGATGATTGGAAGGCAGAGATGAGAGCAGTGCGAGGAAGAAAAGGAGAAGCGTCCGATTGGGAGAATTGCGAAGCGCCAAGTATCAAGGTTTCCCTTTTCTTTCCTTCTGCTTCTGACCTAAATAAAGGGGCTTTATCTGTAAATTGAGAGTAGCGAGCGGAGGGTGAGAGGCTCCGTGAGAGAGTTGTGCGAGATAGTCATAGTTAGGGTTTACGCGCATTTCGTAGTGTAGATTTTTGACGCTCTTGGATTGTTGATCGAGCCTCACGGTGGTGACAGCCCGTGAGCACCTCGGCGTTGCTTTTACGGTACTTTCTCTTGTAATTTTCTGTTTTCAATTCAATTTAGTCCAATTACATTGTGATGTTTTACTTTCTATTCAAGATTCTGGTTCTGTTTAGGAGTTTTATGCAGATTTTACGCTTCCTAAAGTTTCAGTTGTGCTTTTAAACTGTTAAATGTTTTAGATAATGATAGTTTCCATTGTTTTGATTTCTGTCGGTTGAAATTAGTTTTTTGCATTTGATAGTTCTTGATTTAGCATCTGTTTCTACATTTAGGTTTTATGAGTTTACTTCAATTTTAGGTGATGCACATTGCTAGTCTAATTCTTCCATCAGTTTCATTCAATTTCTGGTTTTGTTTTGAATTCAATTGATAACAGATCTGATTAGGTAGATTGTAATTAGGTTCTTTTATTTGATTGCAAGTAGCTTAGTTAGTTTCTTGATTCCAGATTTTTGCTTATGATGAGTTGTTTACGCTAGTCTATTTTCATTAGGAGTTTACAGGTTCTTAGAGTAGATTGTTTGTTTAATTGCATTTATGTTAGGTTGTGCATCTGATATTGATTAAAAGATTGCAGTAGAGTCACATTTGCTATGGTTTGTTACAGAGAGTATGCATTTGCACAAACTAAGTTCTGAATTGGGACTTAATTACCCAGAGAGGTTATACCTTTACAGGATGTCTTCCTGAGTTGCAAATAAATACTATGATGTACTAATCCTTGCATTTTGGATTCCAATTCATGAATCTAATCAATGATTTAGTGTTTGAGTTATATTTTTAGGTGTTCTAGATTCTGATTTAGTAATTCTTCACATCCATTTATATTGTTTTCTCTTTCCTTAATGTTTTGAATTGATCATTTTTTTAGAGTTCTGATAATTGGATTTTAGATTTTAATTTCTTAGATTTTAGGTTGTTTACTCATGATTCATTCAACTTTGACTTTTCACTTCATTTTACCATTCTTTCACTGTCCAGATTAGGTTCATTCTGTCATTGTATCGTTTCATATAGGTTCATGTCATTTAGCATTTAGATTTCTTAGCTTTTATATTTGTTGAATATAGCACTGTTGGATCTTGTCTGATACCATTTTTTTCTTTACATTTCAGGTTTATTTCTTAGTAGTTTAGATTTCTATTTTATTTCATTTTTTTTCTTTCTTTAAACAGATTCTAGTTTATTTTCTTTTTAAAATTACATGTCTTTTATTTTTAATTTCCCCACCTTGTCTTTTAGTTAGTTAATAATAAATAAAATAAAAGATTTAACTCTACACTTTAAGCTTAATTTTAGTTGAGTCCTTGGATTGATCCCGAGGTTTGCCCTTCTACTACGTTAGTGAGGAAACTTAGGTTTTGTTCTCTTTTTGTGCGACCGAATCGAGTTTAATCGTACTTTTGTAATTAAAAAATATTTGGGAGGTGCAGGGAACATTTGGTGGTGGTGGTGGGAGCAACACTTAAAGAAAAAGAGAACAAAACCCATATTCGCCCAAGCCCCATTAGCCATTACATCTCAGTCTTGACCTAAACTCAATTAGTGTAACCGTGCAGTGACGAGAAAACAACGGGAGTTTCAGATTACGCGGTCAGTGTCGAACATTGTGATAACCATTACGAGGTATGTTGTGCTATCATGTTTAGGTTATATTCCCTTGATCATTTAGATTTTTTACTCAAAACACAATCATTCCATAGTTACAATCATATATTTGCGTTTGAATGTTTTGTATACACATTTTTCAGACTTAGTGTCATCAAGAACGATGAATATCTTGCAAGGGAAACGCAAGCGCCAAGACCGGGCTTCTGCACTCTCTGCGTCGATGACCAACGAGGAGCAGGTGATTTACAATATCATTCGCGGGAAGGAGATGGGGATATGGCAAGGGGACATCAAAAGAGAAACCAACATCCCTGACAGCATTTTGAAGAAATCCATCAAGTTGCTAATCTCCAAGACTCTTATCAAGGAAGTTGTGAACATCCAAAACAAGTCCAAGAAGGTGTTGATGGCCATGGAATTCGAGCCCTCTAAGGAGATCACTGGTGGAGAGTGGTATACCGAAGGCAGGCTCGACACACAGCTCATTGATGCTCTGTCTGATGTTTGCTTGAAGCTTATTTCCCGGAAAAAGATCGCTACCCGCGATGCAATCCTTGAGTGGACTAGAACCTTAGGAAGTGAGGTTTTTCCTAGGGGAGTCAGTTCAGGACAGGTGGAACAAATTTTAAAAGTTTTGGTTATGGAAAATAAGTTACTAGAGGTGAACAGCACTGGTTTTGGGGATTTTTCATCTGTTCCTGTTGGTGAAGTTTGTTTTAGGCTGGCGAAAAAGGTAGGCACCAATGTAAGCAAATAACACTATTAAATGCACTAATTTTTCGATTATGTTATTCAATCATTCCCTAACATTGCTTTTAATGTTTGAACAGGAAGAATTTTCTACGAGACTTTCACAGGTTAGATCTGAACATGAGTCAGCTCCTACACCGGATGATGCCAGTAATGCAGAAGACGACATACGTAGGACACAATGCTGGGTCGAGATCGTTGGTGGGAAGAAAAAGGGTCGACTGTACGGTGCAGGACAACTTGCTGCAAACTATACAACATCGAGAGGAGGTTCTCTGAAGCACCAACCTTCTTCTTCCACCATTGCTCATGACGAGGTCATTCTCCGTCTCAAGCAGGCACTGGAGCAACTTGACCAGGAAATCACTGATCTGAGAGCAGAATTTACAAACTTTAAAGCCCTGGTCATGAGAGTGTTGCCTGAAATTTCACAGGATGAATTCAATATCCCTTTGACCCAGCCACGATCCTCCTTGTCACCTGCTGCCCCTCACTAGCCTATATCAGTCCAACCCTCATCAGTCCAACCAACACCAGTCTAGCCATCAACAGTCCAACCATCAATACAGGAGCAGGATGATTAAGAATATCATTCTAATGATAACTATGTACATTATTAGTTTCATTTTGTTATTACTTGTTATAGAAACATTTGAATATTACAACATTTCGATGTTAGATCAACTGGATGACTTTGGATGTTAGATCCTTTCATTATGTTAGATTGTTATATGTTTTAACTATATAAATACATGTTCTATGGAATGGATGTTCTATGGATTAATAGATGTTATATGGATTAATAGATGTTCTATGGATATTGATCAATGATTGCATCTTTGAGATGCACATTATGCAGGTTTGTATGTGCTTGAAAACTGTTATGCAAGTCTGTTTGTGCTTGAAAACTGTTATGTAGGTCTGTTTATGTTGTTAGTTTCGTTCGAAATACAATTATCTCTTAAATTTCCTTCCAACTTATCGAAGGCTTTTGCTCTTCGGTAAATACACACGTTAGGTATTTACCGAAGGCTTTAGCCCTTCGGTAATAACCGAGGGCTTTTGCTCTTCGATAATTACCGAGGGCTTTAGCCATTCGATAAATACTGAAGGCTTTTGGTCCTCGGTAATTATCGAAGGCTTTTGGCCCTCGGTAATTACCGAAGGTTTTGGTCATTCGGTAATTACCGAAGGCTTTTAGCCCTCGATAATTACCGAAGGGCAAAAGTCCTCAGTAAATGTTAGCGATAAGGGATTTACTGACGGCTCTTTGGTCGTCGATAAGTCGTCTGTAATTATCTTTTATCGACGGTTTTGGGCTATTTTTGAGGGCTTCTGACCTTCGGTAATGTCCTTCTTTTTTGTAGTGATAACATAAGGTACGTATAAGAAATAATTTTATTAATTAAAGATAAAGATATGTAAATAAAAAACTAAAATCGTATAGAAAAAGAAAAAGAGTAAGTCGTATTGGTCATTACATCTCATATTCCTAACCTAAACTCAATTAGCGTAACCGTGCAGTGACGAGAAAACAACGAGAGTTTTAGATTACACGATGTCAGTGTTGAGCATTGTGATAACCATTACGAGGTGTGTTGTGCTACCATGTTTAGGTTATATTCCCTTGATCTTTTGGATTTTTTACTCAAAACGCAATCATCCCATAGTTACAATCGTATATTTGCGTTTGAATGTTTTCTATACACAGTTTTAAGACTTAGTGTCATCAAGAACGATGAGCATCTTGCAAGAGAAACAACGCAAGCGCCAAGACCTGGCTTTTGCACTCTATGCGTCGATGACGAACGAGGAGCGGGTGATTTACAACATCATTCGTGGGAAGAAGGAGATAAGGATATGGCAAGGGGACATCGAAAGAGAAACCAACATCCCTGACAACATTTTGAAGAAATCCATCAAGTTGCTAATCTCCAGGACTCTTATTAAGGAAGTTGTGAACATCCAAAACAAGTCCAAGAAGGTGTTGATGGCCATAAAATTTTAGCCCTCTAAGGAGATCACTGGTGAAGAGTGGTATGCCGAAGGCAGGCTCGACACAAAGCTCATTAATGCTCTGTCTGATGTTTGCCTAAAGCTTATTTCCCGAAAAAAGATCGCTACCCGCGATGCAATCCCCGAGTACTAGAACCTTAGGAAGTGAGGTTTTTCCTGGTGGAGTCAGTCCAGAACAGGTGGAACAAATTTTGAAAGTTTTGGTTATGGAAAATGAGTTACAAGAGGTGAACAACACTAGCTGTGGGGAATTTTCATCTATTCCTGTTGGTGAAGTTTGTTTTAGGTTGGCGAAAAAGGTAGGCACCAATGTTAAAGTGCCATGGCTTCTATTCCTCGTGGGGTTTGTCCTAGGATTAAATTTTGTACACCCAACGGTATTTTATCCCCAACAAATTGTCAATATTATTAGAAATTGTTGGACTTTGAATTGTGTGTTATCTCTAGTTCTTTCTTAGTTTGAGGTCTTTTATACGACACTTTTTAGTTTTGACTTTTGGGTTTCGTCTACTATATAATCAATGTTTTTGATTTTTTTTTTCTCAATGTGGTGCTTCAAAAGTGATTGATTTTCCTCTGCATTAAAGTGAAGTTCTTTTGTTGTGTTTTGTTCAATAAATTGAAGATGTATGCTATCTTCATTTAGTATTATTTTTCAAACTCCTACTGATAGACATACATAATATATTCTTTCAAACAAATTATGATATCAGTTTAACCATCTAGGTTTTCTGATCCAGACAGTTACAAAGTATTTAATATATTATATATTATGAATTTATAAACTTGAACAATGCATCATACCTTTTCCATTATTTTCATACCATGGTATGACTTATTTGGTAGCATAAACAAAATTTTGAAACTTAGGCTGCACACAAGTATTATCATACCACTTTTTTGAGCTTGAGTAGGATATGTTGTAACTTAATTTCCTTGTCACAGGTCGGTTTCCTCGGTTTCAATTTGGAGTTCAATTGGAAATATCCCATTTGAATGTTTTGTATTATGGCTTGAGATGCCTAATCCTCCTCTGGGAGGGGGTGTGGGAGAGATTGCACACGAGTAAGAATATGACAAAATTATAGTATATAAGTGAATGCTAATTTTATCTTACACATTATTGATTGTGATGAGGTTAAGTTAGATTTAAAGTCATTAAATTACCATATAATACAATATATGCAAGTATGTTAAACAAAACATATAATATTAGAGTATGTAAAACGATAAAGAAACCAATATTGAATTGAGACTTTTGTAAGTAACAAAGAATGTGAACAGCCTCTCATTGGGTGAGCAGCGACCGATTAGTAGTACTTGTGCACGAAGCTACGCCTAGATGGAAATAAGCAGGAGAGTGTTAGTAACAAGTCACAAATTATTTTAAAACAGAACTCAAATGATGAAGTAAAAAGGTTTAAAACCCTAATGTTTCAGCTTCCTAAAATGGGGGAGATATCGCAAAATTGTTTAAAGGGTTGGAAAACTCATTATAGCATATGTATGCAATGATGTGATACAATAGTCTCAGCCCCCAGGCCGCTACATCCTTTCCTTTAGGGAGCTATCGACTAGCATGCCTTCCACAAAACTTTACGTTAGAACTCCCTTATTACTATATAATTGCAAGACTTTGAAGATCTGCATCTCTCAATGCCCAAAAGCCCCAATTATCTCAAAATGACAAGATGGAATTCTCTCATTCCCTCTTTTATTTGCATGCAGCTACAGGTCTTCTAGCATAAACCTACCCTCAACGGGTTTGATCAGCTATCGGAACATTAACATATCCCACCCTCAACGGGTTTGATCAGCTATGGAATAAGTATCTCATCAAATATTGGAGTTGGAAGTGTAAGTTTCAGCCTGAGAGATATTGGCGATTTTTGAAGGAAGGCCATGCAAGGAGTAGTAGTTTTCTTGGGTGTGATCCATCCTGTTACAGTAAGAGCATTGACGTCTCCGACCTCCACGTCCTCCACGTCCTCCTCCTCTAGTTCCACGTCCTCCTCTTCCTCGCGTGGCAACCATGACAGATGGTTCTATTGTTTTATGAGCTTCCTGAGACTGAGGCACAGGAACACGAAGAAGACGTGTGGTCAAGGCTTCTAAGGAAGGGACTTCATGACTTGTCAGAAGTTGATCTCTGATGTGATTCAAATATGGATGCAAAGCACGGAGGATCATTACCATATAATACTGGTCAAGCTTCTTTTTGATATCTTCTGAAGATTCCAAGAACATTCTCAATTCTTCCACAGCTGCTTGGGCTTCTGTCATGAAGGAGACCATATCATGGTTTATCATTTTGAGACAGGCGAGCTTGTTTGCAGTATCATAGAGACGTTGAATATCATTAGCATAAATGCTTTGAGCTTTCTTCCAAAAGGTGTGACATGTCTTGAAGGCTCTAAGAGATATCAAAAGTCGGGGTTCCACAGATTGTCACGATAGGGCACACAGTTGAAAATCAGCTTGTTTCCATTGTTCAACTTTGTCAGAAGGTACTTGACTCCCATCCTGCTCAAGGTGGTCATAACGTCCTTGACCAAGGAACCACATTTCTACAGCAGCAGACCAAGACATATAATTCTTTCCATTTAGCTTTTCGGAAGTGATTGAGGGACTTCCAAAGAAAGAAAGAGCACTTCCAGATGCCATTCTTCGATAAAAACAGGAGAAATAATCAGGAAAACCGTGTAGGACCAGAAAACCCTAGAGGGTTTCTTAAGGTTTTCTTAAAGGGAAGCTTCTGGACCCACCAAAGTAAGATTTTGAGGATCAGAACGAACAGAGGAGTTGAGGGCGACAACTATGGAGGTGGCGCGGAGACTTTCCGGTGAGCAGATGGCGGCGCGTGGACAGCACGCGCCTGTTCGCAGCGAACAAAGAGGCGGCGCGTGACGGAGCGTGGAGGAGAATCAGGCGAACCCACCGGTGGGGTTGGCTGTCGCGTGAAGAGGCGAACCAGATCCAGTGGTTGCCGGACGGAACAGTGACGGCGGCTGGCGGCGGACGGCGGCGGACAGATACCAGGATGGCGGATAACCAAGTTGAAGAACTTGAAACTGCAGTTGACAGCTGCAGATAGAGGCGAGACAGCCGCAAACAACAACGAACGGTACCGGACAGGTGCGACCAGTAGTGACAGTGCTAGTGGACAACACACGGAAACCAGAGCAGGATGAACCCGCTCTGATACCAACTTGAGATCTAAAAGAGAGAAAAAATGTTTCTCAAAGTCTTATTTCATTTATACTCTTAAGCTTACATTTATAGAACTAGAGAGAGTGTTCTCTAGTTGTAACACACTTAACACAACTCACACACAACTCATACACACTCACACACATCTCATACCCACTCACCCATAAACCAATAATTCTAACAGTAATAAAGATGCAGACACTGTTAGCAAAGATGCAGTCCTGGTTGTGCAAGGAAGGAGGGCTGCTAATGGTGACAAGCTTACACGCCCAACACCAGTTCCAAGCAACCACCAGCTGCAAACACTGAATGAAGAGCTGGGAGTGCTGCAACAAATGACTGAGAAAGAGGATTTCAATGCAGCCGTGGAGATAATGCGCACCTGGGCAGAGCATGGAAAAACACCAATAAGATCATTCTTTCCCTTTTTCTTAAATAGTAGTTATAGGTCTTTATTAGTAGCTTGCATAGTGATAGGTAGCATAGTAAATAGTAGGATAGAAAATATGCTATTTTTCATAAAAATAAAAAGAATTAATTTTAAACTTTGGCCTATTTGAAAAAAAAATTCTCTTCTTGTAGCTTTGTAGTTTTGTTTTTTTTCTAAGTTCTGTGCATGTATATTTTGTGTTCTATTGTGTTCAATTCTTTACTTCTATTTTGTACATACTTCTGGTTCAATTTGTGTTTTTTTTTTTCAATTCTGTTGATTTGTACACTTGTTGCTGTTCTGTGTTAATAGAAAACCTTTCTCACTCACACATTGAGGACAACGTGCCTCTTAAGTGTGGGGGTGAGAAGGTGTAGTTAAAATTTTTGTTTTTGCTTTTATAAGTCTCTGTTAGTATCTATTTTTGTAGTAAAATAGGGGTAATTTTTTTTTCTAAGCTGTTTTTCCCTTTAGTTTTAGGTCTGATTGTGTTTGTAAATATTGAGTTTTTAGTTGTAAATAGCCATTCCTAATTCTAGTTTGTAATTACCTAGTTTTTGCTGTTTTTAGAATCTGTTTTAGGTTGTTTCTAGGATTGCTTAGGTTCTTTTCTTTCCATTGTTTCTGTAAATAGAGCTTGTACTGTTTTCTTGTTTTTTTTCTCTATTTTTGTTTTCCTCTTTCAATTTTCTGCTTTAATTCTTTAGACCATTCTTTGTTCATTGCTTTTGTAAATAGGAATTGCTTTAGGTTCTTTCCTTTCTAGGTTCTGTTTTAAGCTGCCATTAGGAATTTTTTTTCTTTTTCATCGTTCCTGTTTCTATTATTAGGATTTTCTTAAGTTCATAGTTACTTCTTTGCTTATCTTCTTTTTATTTTGCTGTTTTTCTCTCGTAGAGCTTTGGTTTAGGAATTGCTTTATCTGCTTTAGTTTAGCTTAGGTCTTTTAAGTTACACATAGGCTAGTTTTATTGAATATAGGTTGTAAATAGCTTTTGGTCATACTGTTAGACATTTCTAGGTTTATTTTAGGTTCTGTTTCATACTCTTATTCATTCCTTGTTGATTCAATTCATTTAATAGTTTCATTTCCTTTGATTAGAATGGTTAATTGTGTTTTCTGCTTTAGATTCAAGTAGAAGTAGTCCTATCATTATTTTTTTGCATGAGTTCCTTCCAATCAAGCAATTTTTTGCATAAAAGAGGGTAGCAAGTCAGTTTTAGCAATTTCTGAACCTGGAGAGATTTTGGCCCAATTTTTGTCTTTCTTGAGTGATTTCATGCATGTTTGACTTTTAATTATGATTTTGTCTGAGATAAGCTTGCTCTGGTAGACTTTAGACATGATTTAGGCATTATTTTTCTTCATCCATAGTCAAATTATCTCATTCATTTCAGTTTCATCCATTGTACCTTTCATTTTGAGCTTTAGCCATACATATTATTTGTTCCATTCATTACAAGCCTTATTCCCCATCATTACCCAATCTGTAGAAACCTGTGAGAGGAAGCGAGGATTTAGTAATTTGGTGAGTGCAAAAGAGAAAAGAAAGGCCAGTAGTGAAAAAGAAAAAAAAAAGAAAAATGATTGAGCAATCTGGTTGTGCTAAAAAGAAGAAAGAGCAGCTCTGGAAAAGAGCTAAAATAGCAAAAGAGTTGAAAAAAAAGGAGACCTGAAAGAGTGTAAAAACGAGTGAGAAAGAAAAAGAAGTTTGATTGGCCAAAAGTTTAACAAAGAGTGCACTAAGTTCTAGGTTCTTTACTCTTCTTCACAGTTTCTACTTCCATTAGCCTTGTGTTTTTTAACCTTTTATGCCATTTACATTACAAGCCATTAAAGACCTTTTGGTCTAGATGAACCAAGAGCTAAGCAGGGTCACTTAGAATCTTTTCAAAATTAAGAATTGAGGTTAGCATGTCATGCTTGTTTTTTGAGGTTAGCATGTCATGCTTGAGTGAAACAGGACAACCCTAAACAATTGAGTGAATTTGAGTGTAAACACTTGTTCCTGTGAGGTTGAAAGGTTGAAACTGACTTGTGCTTTCCTTAATGTGTTCATTGTTGAAATTGGTTGTTATTCAAATGCTGGGATTGCTAAAACTGAGGTTTGAAGTTGAGAATTATGATTGTGCAGTTTTGTTTGATGAAATGACTTATAAATGATGAAATTGACAAGATTGAATGAACTGTGAATAGGTCCTGTGTCTTTGAGTTTTTGTTTAGGGTCTTTTCTTTTTAGATTGAGTCTTTGTTTCCTTTTTAGTTTGTTCCTCTATCCAGAAGGGCAGTTGTCTAAGGGGTGTGATAACTCTTAGTTTTTTACTTTTTTCTAGGTTTAGAAGTCTTTCTTAATTGATTTTAGTTTCTTATTGTTTAGAATTAGGTTAATTTTAGGTTTTTCTTTTAAATCTTTAGAATTGTAAAATTGTAGTTAAAATTAAGTTTTTAAGAGTATTTTTTTTTAGTTTTTGTTAATAATTACAAAATTAATATTTTTTAGAAAATCTTTTGATAAAAATTCTTTTCTCTATTTATGCTTAATTAGATTTTTAATTTCTATAATTGCTTAAATACTCTATTTTTTCTGTTTAGCCTTTTAGTCTTAATTGATTTTTTTATCTGCAGACTGACTTGATTAATTAGGCTGATTATTTTTGGTCAAGGCTAGAAGATTGGAAGGGCTGAATCTATTGAAACAAATTGGGCCGCCGCTGGAATTGAACCTGTAGCAGGATTAGTGGGCCTGCAGTAATTGAAGCTGTGTGTTTTGGGTGTTGCTCCCTCCACCACCACACCTTTCTCCCTCCACCTCCCCAATTTTTTTAAATTCTAATTATATTCTCAAATTAAAATTTTTTACTTTTATTATTTTAATTTATTTCAAACCTAGTTCTCATACTTTACTCCCTGCACTCAATCTTTCCATCTCTCAATTCCGTTTAACAATTTGTCTTCTGTTTTACTTTACAACTCCATTTGTCTTTTCCGTTTCACTTCTCCTCATTCGTTTCTTTCTTCTTCATTTTCTTTACATTATTAAAATACATTAAAAATATATTAAAAAAACATAAATCAAAACATTTAAATTAAATTATTAAAATATTTCCAAAATAAAGAATAAACTAATAAAACAAACCCTAAAATTAAAAACGTCACCTTTCGGAGTTCGTTTAAGGAAAAAACGGATGTCAACATCCGTTTGAGGAAAAAACGGATGTCAATATTCGTTTGAGGAAAAAATGGATGTCAACATCCGTTTATGGAAAAAACGGATGTCAACATCCGTTTATGGAAAAAACGGATGTCAACATTGTTTTAAGGAAAAAACGGATGTCGACATCCGTTTTACCTTAAACGGATGTTAACATCCATTGAAGGATTTTGACATCCGTTAAAGGATGTCACCTCCGTTTAAAGGTTACATTTTTTATTTTAGGGTTTTATTTGAAGGTTTATTCGAATACGCACCTTGAGGAAGCAACACACGCACTGCACCACTTCATACACTGCTCCACGAGAGCAACACTGCACCACGAGAGGGAGAGTGACTGATAATTCTTTCCACCACCACCAACCTTTACAACTTTCACAACGACAAAAGAAAGAGAGAAGAAATATAATGTTAAAATGAAAGAAAAGTATTTTACTCATGTACGGGGGACTATAATAGGTTATTAGTGGAATAGGTTGTGAATGGGTAAAATTAAAAAATAACCCTAAAAATAAAATTTTACTTAGAAACAAAATAGTAAATGGGAGGTGGAGGGAGAAAGGTGTGGTGGTGGAGGGAGCAACACCCGTGTGTTTTTTGTGGCTACCATGCTTTGGATTGGGCTCGCCATTAATGAAACGCAGCGTTTGGCATTGCTGCAGCTTTGGGGGTCATTTGAGTAATAACTCATTTGGAGAAAACACAATCTTGCAAAGAGGATCATTTGAGGAATAACTCATTTGAGTAATAACACATTCAGTAGAAAGAGGAACCCACAAGCTAGGTCAAAGAGCAAGGCGAAAGGCGAACCGGCGAGAGTACTAAAATGATCAAAGGGTGCAGAAGTGACCAAGTTAGCAAAGTGAAGATAGCCGTTGGATGAAGAAGAAGATACGATGAAGGTTATATTTTTTTTTCTTCTTTCTTTCTCTATTCTATTTTCTTCCACCCTATAAAAGGGGTTCTTTTGCCATGTAAATGTAGAGACTTTCACGGAGACGAGAGACATATTTTTCAGTTTACGTTTTTTAGTCTTAGGAGTAGATAGAGCGAACGTGAGAGCTTAGGGTTTTATCGTGCTTTCGGCTTCAAGTTTCTCGCGTTTTTTTAATAAAATTTCTTTTGTGATGTTTCTATGTGTTGTACGTGTTACCAATAAGGAGTATTGGTAAATCTTGAAGAAATTTGTTTTGATGATGCTACAAGAAGTGTTAGTTGCAGAAGATATTAGAATTAGTTAAAAGCAATTTGTAGAAATTAAATGTAGTAGAAAATTCTTGTAAACCTTGTAAACTTACATTTTTAATTACAATAATCGATTATGATGAAGCAATAATCGATTATCACAAGTCATACTTGAATAATCGATTATCACTTCATATAATCGATTATCATATTTTTGAAAACCTATAACGGACTTGAATAATCGATTATCACTTACAATAATCGATTATTCATGGCAGTTGGGAGCTGACCTTTGGCATTCAGTGTACTTGGCTATATATTTTGTTTTGGAGAAATTAGAAAGTAACGTTGTAGTTGAACACAAAGCTTTTGAGAATACAGTGTGATCTGAGGAAGTTCCAAAAGCTTGTTCATTGCATTGCCTGGTCTTGTGAAAAGGAGAAGCTCGCGCTTTGTGGGTCAAAGGTCGGAGCGGTTCTCTTCAAGTTGGCAAAGCTTCTGTTCTTCCGGTTCGTTCATTCGAAGGAAGGTTTTTTTTTTGTTTTCTGTTTCATTCACTCTATTGTAAACTTGTGAAACTATTTTTAGTGAAAACGTTAATCACTTTTTATAGTGATTAACAACTGGACGTAGATTCTTTTGAATCGAACCAGGATAAAAATTCTGTGTTGAATTTTCTTGCTCTCTATACTCTTTACTGTTTTATACACATCAACTGTTTGGAAATTTGTCTCTAAGAAAATTAAATTTCTAAAACTGACCATCTTATTAAGAGTTTGACTGAACACGCTTTCCGCTTTATAAGTTATTCCTCTGTGCAAAATTCTATAACGGTACCGATTATTCCAACAATTGGTATCAGAGCTTGCTTTGATATTTTTTCAAATTTTTTTTCGAAAATGGCCGGTCATCAAACTCAAGTATATGCCGAGGGTGCTTCCATCAACAGACCACCACTCTTTACTGGTGATAACTATGCATTTTGGAAAGTCAGAATGGAAATTTTTATGAGGTCTGTTGACAGAGGCATTTGGGAAGCTGTACTAAATGGTCCCTATATTCCAAAAAGAACTATTGATGGTGTAGAAGTAGAAAAACCATACTTTAATTGGACTCCAGAGGAAAATAGAAGAGCTCAATTTGATATTAAGGCTCGCAACATTATTTCATCTGTTGTTGTACTTGATGAGTTTTATAGAATTTCAGTTTGTAAGACAGCACAAGAAATGTGGGAGGTTCTCAGAGTCACACATGAAGGAACAGAGGACGTGAAACATGCAAGGAAGAACACTCTCATTCAGGAGTATGAGATGTTCAGAATGCAACCTGGAGAAACAATTTCTGATGTCCAAAAGCGGTTCATTCACATAGTGAACCACTTGACAGGGTTGGGTAAGACTTTTGATACTGATGAATTAAATGTAAAAATTTTGAAATCATTGGACAAGTCTTGGCAACCAAAGGTGACTGCCATCTCTGAGTCTCAAAATCTTACTCAAATGTCTATGCCAATCTTGTTTGGGAAACTCCGTGAGCATGAACTTGAGTTGAGAAGATTGACGGCTGAGGAAGATCAAGGCAAAAGAAAGACACTAGCCTTCAAGTCCGAGATCTCCAAAGGAAAGAACTCTAAAAGGATTGAAGTTGATGACTCCGATGATGATGAAGAAAACATGAGTCTTATGATTAAGAAGTTTGCAAAATTTATGAAAGCAAAGGGAAAAGACAAATACCGTGAAGAAAGGAAAGAAAATCATGGATCTTCTTCAAGCATTAAATGTTATGGATGTGGAGAAAGAGGTCATGTGAAGACTGGCTGTCCTAAAAATAAGAAAAGTGAAGAAAAGAAAGAAAGAAAGTTTCCAAAGAAGAAGAAAGCTTACATAGCTTGGGAAGAGAATGCTTCTAGTTCTTCAAGCTCAAGCAATTCAGATGAAGAAGAAAATTTGTGCTTAATGGCAGACCTAAAAGATGCAGGAAGCCAAGTAAGTGATTCTAGCTTAGAGTCAAGTAATGAGTTTGACTTACAAAAGGCATTTCTTGATTTGTTAAATGAATCTGAAAAACTTGATGTTGCTCATAAAAAGCTAAAGAAAGAGCATAATGAATTGAAATTGAGGTATGAAAGAGTACTAGATGACGAAGTTATTTTAAGAAACAAAGTTAGTAATTTGGAAACTAAATTATCTGAATCTGATACTATTGTACAACCTATTGAATGTCTATCATGTAAAAGTCATCTGTTTGATATAGATATTCTTGAGAATTTACTTGCAAAGGCAACCAAGTCTAAGTCATATGCCAAAACAAACCTTGAGAAAAGCAATGCAAGAAGTGGAAACACGCATCTACACAAAAAATCTAAAGTGATAAGAACTCGTAGAATTTGGGTAGAAAAAGGAACTTTTGTGAAAAATAAAGTGTATGAGGCTTGTTGTTTTTACTACATGAAACTTGGTCACACCTCAAACAAATGCAGCATCAAACATTTTGGTGTTCCAAATGGTAAATATGCATGGGTTAAAACTGTAAAATGATGTATGTTTGCATAAACTAACCCCAAGGACCCATAATAAGATTGGGGACCTAAAGTCTTGCTCAAATTTGTTTTGTAGGAACTTATTAAATCAAAGAAGTCACTGTGGTATCTTGACAGTGGTTGTTCAAGACACATGACCGGTGACAAGAAAAAGTTTATTTCTTTTGAGAAGAAGAAGCAAGGCTTTGTGACTTATGGAGATAACAACAAAGGTAGAATCATTGGAAATGGAGACATTGGAGGAGGAAACACATTGACTATAAAGGACGTATTATGTGTTGAAGGTCTCAAACACAATCTCCTAAGCATAAGTCAATTATGTGACAAGGGTCTCAAGGTAACTTTTGAACGTGATAGATGCACCGTATATTTTAAAGATTCTACTGAAATTGCTTTGCAAGGTGTTAGGCATAATAACATTTACTTGATTGATATTGAAAATGCATCTAGTCATAATATAACATGTTTAGTTGCTAAAGAAGAAAATCCTTGGCTATGGCATAAAAGAGCTGCACATATACATATGCAACATTTGAATAAATTGATTTCAAAAAATCTTGTGATTGGTTTGCCAAATTTAAAATTTGAGAAAAATAAACTTTGCTCTGCATGTCAAAAGGGAAAGCAAACCAAATCCTCATTCCCATCTAAAACCATGATTTCAACATCAAAACCTTTAGAACTTCTGCATATGGACTTGTTTGGTCCATCTAGAATTAAAAGTTTTGGTGGAAACTACTATGCTCTTGTGATTGTTGATGATTACACTAGATTTACTTGGACATTCTTCTTAACCCTTAAAAATGAAGCTTTTAAAGCATTCAAATCATTTGCAAAACGTGTTCAAAATGAAAAGGAATTGAAAATCAAAACCTTGAGAAGTGATCACGGTGGTGAGTTTGAAAATGAATCTTTTGAAAAGTTTTGTGAAAAACATGGAATTGCTCATAATTTTTCTGCTCCAAGAACTCCCCAACAAAATGGTGTTGTTGAAAGGAAAAATAGGTCATTAGAAGAACTAGCTAGGACTCTTTTAAATGAATCAAATGTGCCAAAATACTTTTGGGCTGATGTAGTTAGTACTGCTTGTTACGTGTTGAACAGAATGCTAATTAGGCCTATTCTTAAACTAACTCCCTATGAACTGTTTAACGATAGAAAACCAAATGTATCTCATTTGAAAATCTTTGGATGTAAATGTTTTGTTTTGAATAATGGTAAAGATAATCTAGGCAAATTTGATGCTAAATCTGATGAGGCAATCTTCTTAGGATATTCTTTAACTAGCAAAGCATATAGGGTGTTTAATAGAAGAACCTTGACAATTGAAGAATCAATGCATGTTGTCTTTGATGAAATTGTGGACCTTGAGGTGAACCCTCTTGAGTCAAATAAATCAATTGCAGGTGATGAGGATTATTTGAGGGAAGCTCTTGAAGAGATGTATCTAAATGAAAACTATCCACCAGAAACTCAAAATGAACATCAAGTAGTTGATCCTAAAAGCTATCAACAACCAAGAGGACTTTCTCTGGACAACATCATCGGAGATATATTAAAAGGGGTAACTCCTAGACACAATCTTAATAATTTCTGCTTAACAGTAGCTTTTGTGTCTCAGGTAGAACCTAAGAACATAAAGGAAGCTCTTCAAGATGATAAATGGTGTGTTGCTATGCAAGAAGAACTTAATCAATTTGAAAGTGTCGTAACCGGAATCGCGACGGGACGACGATTCGAAAAAGAAATATACGAGTTTGAAAATTTAGAGATTTGGAGTCGCCACCATAGTTTATTCTGGAAAACTACGGAAAAACCATAAAATGATAAGGCAAGGTCAATTAGAACCAGATTCTTGGTTCGGGAGTCGGTTACGTGTAGGGAAGGTATTAGCACCCTACGACGTCTGCCCTAAGGCAGTACCTTTAACTAAATGTGCGAATATGGATGTGGTTTTCAAAATGTTTAACTTTCCCTTAAAATAAAACTCTAAAGAAACAAACAATATTTTTTAGCTTTTTGGGCCCGACAAGGATTGACCTTACTCCTACGTATTCTCATTCAGAATGAGAAATCAGGGTTACGTAGTTCTTTTGAAAACTGCTTGAAAATTTGTTTGAAAATTGTTTAGAAAATTTGTTTGGAAATGATTATGGATAAATTTGGATTTTTGGGAGAGTGAACCTGACAAGGACTGGCCTTGCTCCTACGTATCTCCACTTTTGATGGAGAATCAAGGATCACGTAGTTCTAGCTGAAAAATTGTTTGTTTGCTTGAAAGTGTTGATGTTTTTGGTTTTTTGAAGATTTTATATTGTTTTTGGTATTTTGTGATGTAATATTTAGATTTTTTGCGTAATGAGCACTAGGCTGATGCGTACGATCGCACGAGCACTCACACGGCTTTTTTATAGTTTTTTATTGTTTTGCGTAATGAGTACTAGGCTGATGCGTACGATCGCACGAGCACTCATACGGCTTTTTTGTTTATTTTATATTTTGGGTAACGAGTACTAGGCTGATGCGTACGATCGCACGAGTACTCATACCGCTTTTATTACATTACATGTTTTTTACAGTTTTACATTTTTTTTTATTTTCTTTTTATTAAGAAAGAGAGGTGAGTTGAGATAGATTAATGGTGGAGAAGATGAATTTATAGTAAAAATATGGTATGAAATTTACTATGTTTGAAGGGAATAGGAAACGGTAAAGTGTGAGAGAAAAATTGAGTAGAGTTTTAGGATGAAATGAAGAGATTTTGAGAGAGAATAGATGGATATTATGTAAAAATAATGTGTATTGTTTTCTTTTTTTTTTTAGATTTTTTACAATATTAAAATAAATTTTTCATGCATATTTAAAATAAAGTCTAATAATTACTTAGTTATTTACATAACACAAAATGATATTTAGCTATTTGAAACAAAAATAGTAAAATTGTTTACACAAGTGTTTTTAAGAAAGTCAAAATAAATAGAAAACAAAAATAAACCATATTTGTTAAACGTAAGAAAAACACACTAAAACCATTTCTTAATTTTAATCTTATATATTTTAGGAAAAAAAAACAATTGCTTAAAGGAATAACGTTACTAAAAAATTTCTAAAACCATTTTATAATGCTGCAATTTTATATATTTATTTCTTTTGTATCTTTTTCATTTTTTTTAGGTTGTTGTTTTTTTTTATGGTTGTGTCATTTTCTATTAACAAATAAAATTGAATTTTAAAATAAACAAATCCAATTAATAAAAATAAAATACAAAACACGAGAAATATATTATAATTGTGAGACAAATACTAAAAGAGTGAAGAAAATAAAAATAAAACAAATGAAGCAACCAATACGGAACCAAACAAATACTAAGAGCATAAAAACCAATTAAATAAGGATAGGGGTGTATAGAAAAAAAACCAGGTGTGTCGGAAGACTCCGGTTCTCAGGCCCAACGGACGGTAGGAGTGCAACTGTGAGGTTTAGGGGTGTCGCATAGCAGGTGCTGGTCAGGTCGGAGGCCCTTTTCTTGTTGTTTGCAGGGGTGTAAAGATGCAAAGTGGGGTGTGCGCCTAGGAGAGAAAATGTTTAAAACCGAATGGGCCAAAGCCTAATGGGGTTCAAGATATGAATAAAAGGGTGTAGGAAAAGAATTTTCTCTTGTTTTTTTGTTTTGGGGTGGAAATGAAAAGGTTTGGTGTGAGAGAAAAAAAAAGATGGATCTTGTGTAAAAAAATGTGTGTGTGAAATGAAAGGAATGTAGGTATTTATAGAGTTAAGGATGAAGAAAGTTGATGAATAAAAATAATATAATAAGTTGGTGGAAAATTTAGATGAAATAAAATATAATTAAAAAAAGATGAATAGAAAAAGTTAATGTGGAAAATAAGTGAAAGAAATAATATAAAAAGTTGGTGGAGAAAGTAGGTGAAATAAAATATAGTAAATAGTAAAAGTTAATGTGGAAAATAAATGAAAGATATAATATAAAAAGTTGGTGGAGAAATTAGGTGTGGAAATTAAGTGAAAGAAATAATATAAAAAGTTGGTGGAGAAATTAGGTAAAATAAAATATAGTGAATAGTAAAAGTTAATGTGGAAAATAAGTGAAAGAAATAATATAAAAAGTTGGTGGAGAAATTAGGTGTGGAAATTAAGTGGAAGAAATAATATAAAAAGTTGGTGGAGAAATTAGGTAAAATAAAATATAGTGAATAGTAAAAGTTAATGTGGAAAATAAGTGAAAGAAATAATATAAAACGTTGGTGGAGAAATTAGGTGTGGAAATTAAGTGGAAGAAATAATATAAAAAGTTGGTGGAAAAATTAGGTGAAGAAGAATGGATAATAAAAAATGTTGATGGAGAAGATATAATTAAAAAATGTAAGTGGAATAATTAGAAAAGTTGATATATAAAATTAATATGGAAATGATGTGGAAAAAGTAAATGAAAAAGGTAGATGATGTGGAGGATGAGGTGGATGGTGATGTGGAGAATGGGGTGTGATAAGAAAAGATTGGTGGTGAGGAAGTAAAAAAGTGAGATTATTTTGGGCCAATTGATTAAGTTTTTTTAAAAGAAAATTTAGGGGTGCAAAAAGTAAAATAAATAGTATTTTTCATTTTGTTTTTTTTTTGTATTTTTTTTTGATGAATTATATTTATCCGGACGAAATTGGGTGTTGACAGAAAGGAATGATGTTTGGGAACTCATTCCTAGACAAGATGATTTACAAATCATTGGAACAAAGTGGGTGTTTAGAAACAAGCTTGATGAAGATGGAAACATCACAAAGAACAAAGCCAGGTTAGTTGCAAAGGGCTACTGTCAAGAGGAAGGTATTGACTACGATGAAACTTACGCTCCAGTAGCCAGGTTAGAAGCAATTAGATTATTACTTGCTTATGCCTCTTTGATGAAGTTTAAATTGTACCAAATGGATGTGAAAAGCGCATTTTTGAATGGTTTTATTAAAGAAGAAGTATATGTTAGTCAACCTCCTGGTTTTGAGGATTTTAAATATCCTAATCATGTTTATAAGTTAAAAAAGGCCTTGTATGGTCTTAAACAGGCACCTAGATCTTGGTATGAAAGACTTAGTACCTTCTTGATTGAAAATGATTTCTCTAGAGGAAAGGTTGATTCCACCCTATTTATTAAGAAAATAGGAAAACATATCTTGATTGTTCAAGTATACGTAGATGACATTATTTTTGGGTCTACAAATAGTTCATTATGTGAGGGATTTGCACAAATCATGCAAAGTGAATTTGAGATGTCTATGATGGGTGAGCTTACCTTCTTCTTAGGGCTGCAAATAAAGCAAATAGATGGGGGGACTTTTGTCTCTCAAACTAAATATTGTAGAGAAGTACTTAAGAAGTTTGGTATGGATACTTGTAGAGAAGCCAACACACCTATGGCAACGTCTTGCTATTTAGATAAGGATGAATCTGGTGAAGGGGTAAATGAAACCATGTTTAGAGGAATGATAGGATCCTTACTGTATCTAACTGCTAGTAGACCAGACATTATGCAAAGTGTATGTGTGTGTGCTAGGTACCAAGCTAATCCTAAAGAATCTCATCTAATTGCTGTCAAAAGGATTTTGAAATACCTTAAAGGAACCACTTCTTTTGGACTCTGGTATCCATCTGATGCTTCACTTAGTTTAATAGGTTATTCTGATGCAGACTATGGTGGCTGTAAAATTGATAGGAAAAGTACTAGTGGCACTTGTCATTTTCTGGGTTGTTCTTTAGTGTCTTGGCATTCAAAGAAACAAGCTTGTGTAGCTTTATCTACTACTGAAGCTGAATACATTGCTGCTGGCAATTGTTGTGCCCAAATCTTATGGATGAAACAGCAACTGGAGGATTTTGATATCTTCCTTGATCACATTCCTTTGAAATGTGATAATACTAGTGCTATCAACCTAACTAAGAACCCCATAATGCACTCAAGAACTAAGCACATTGAAATTAGACATCATTTCTTGAGAGATCACATTCAAAAGGGAGATTGCCAAATTGAATACATTGACACGATACATCAATTAGCTGATATCTTTACTAAAGCCCTGCCTAAAGATAGATTCTATGAGCTTAGAAGAGAGTTAGGGGTATTAGACATGTCTTAGACTCCACATTTATGGTTCTTTGCAAATTTTCGTAAGATCAGCGTTCATAATCGATTATCATCAGGTCATAATCGATTATTACAAACCTGGGATACATCCTCTACACTAAGATAATCGATTAGCTTACCCCATAATCGAGTATGAATCTTCAAACTCATACCTAGAAAATCATGAGCAAATAATCGATTATCTTCATACATAATCGATTATCGCACAATTTCTGGAAAGTAACCAACGAGCAGATAATCGATTATCACTTACGATAATCGATTATCCCGCAAACAGTTTCGAAAATAAAGCCGTTGGAGCCTCCCATAACGGCTCAAAACGGCTAGTTTTTACCCTTTTCTTATAAATAGGCCCCTCTAATCGATTATTAGTCATCTCTTTGCACCCAGAAACTGCTGAAATCCAAATCTTGAGCTTCCACTCTCTCCAATTTTACTCCCTCTCTCAAACTATCACTCCCTCAACCTTTCTCCATGGCAGATTCAAGGAGACCTCACCGCAGAACTGTTGGAGCATCTTCTTCCTCTCAACCACGTCCGACAACTATTGATGGATGGATTTCAGATCAAGAAAAACATACAGACTATGTTACCTCCTGGCAAGAGAGAAGAATCATGGCGGTAAAGTATATTCGCCTTGATTTCTTTCGTTTCTATGGATTTCAATTTCCAGAGCTTTTTAATGATCAAGGACTCTCAAATCTGGTGGAGCAAAAAGGTTGCATTTATCCCGATCTCATCAGAGTGTTCTATTTCAACATGAGATATCGAGATGAGATTATTTCCACTAAAGTCAAGGGTGTCCGCATAATTTTAGATGATGATGTGTGGACCAACGCTGCCCAACTACCCATCTGGGATGATGCTGTCAAAGTTCATCTCGGACTCCAAGATTTCGATCGATTATTGACCTTCCAATCCTTCCTACGTCACCCTGAACAACAGACTAATCGAAGGCAATTGCTTGTTGGAGGTTTCAAGGTTGAAGAAAGGATGATTCACTACTTACTTGTCTGGATCCTATGTCCTAGAGCAACCAATCATGCTCAATGCTCTGAACAGGATCTACTTCTTCTGTATGGGATCCTAAATCACATACACATCGATTGGCCTGCTCTCATTGCTGACACTATGGTAAAAGCTAAGAAATCCCATTCTTATCACCTTCCTTATGCTCTTCTTATTTCTAGAATCTTGGAGTACAAAGGTGTCAATGTTGAAGGAGAACTTGTCCAAGCCACTCAAGTTGTTGGCTCGGAAATTGGCGATACTACCTTTCGTCAGATGGGATTCATTACTAGAGGCAGAGTCCTTATTCACAAAGATGATGATCATCCTGATGTCGATGAAGATGATGACATGGACACTCATATGGCTGACCCAGTAAGTGCTGCTGCTCCATCTGATGCTGGACCATCCAACATACCCTCTTCTTCCTCAACTTCTATGGAAGAACATTTTGCAAGGTTATCTAAACAATTGGAGGATATGAGTCTTGCACAAAAGACTCACTTTGAGGAGATTTATGATTGGCAACGATCTGTTGATGAGTACATGGTTGATCAATTTCTTGATCTTGATGTTCGCCTATCTAACATCGAGCATCATCTCAACATTCAACCTCCCGAGAGATCTCCTAGTCCTGAGTTTTAGATATAGGTTCTCTGTAAGACTCTTTTGTTGTTTACTTGCCATTTCATCTATGTTATAATTCAGTCTGTTATGTGTCTTCTTCCAATGTAATCTTTATTTTCATAAATAAAATGATCTCTTGATTATATGCATCCTTTGATTAATTAAGGGGGAGATCATATTTAGGGGGAGCCTTTAACATCTGATCTTTTTGCTTCTGATCAAAAAGGGGGAGAAATATAAATTATTACAGGTATTGCTAACCTTGTTGTTGTTTGTTAGCTTGTATGTTTTGCAGGTAAGCCAAGCCAAATTTGCTTTTAAAATTGAATTTTTGATCATCATCAAAAAGGGGGAGATTGTTACCAATAAGGAGTATTGGTAAATCTTGAAGAAATTTGTTTTGATGATGCTACAAGAAGTGTTAGTTGCATAAGATATTAGAATTAGTTAAAAGCAATTTGTAGAAATTAAATGTAGTAGGAAATTCTTGTAAACCTTGTAAACTTACATTTTTAATTACAATAATCGATTATGATGAAGCAATAATCGATTATCACAAGTCATACTTGAATAATCGATTATCACTTCATATAATCGATTATCATATTTTTGAAAACCTATAACGGACTTGAATAATCGATTATCACTTACAATAATCGATTATTCATAGCAGTTGGGAGCTGACCTTTGGCATTCAGTGTACTTGGCTATATATTTTGTTTTGGAGAAATTAGAAAGTAACGTTGTAGTTGAACACAAAGGTTGTGAGAATACAGTGTGATCTGAGGAAGTTCCAAAAGCTTGTTCATTGCATTGCCTGGTCTTGTGAAAAGGAGAAGCTCGCGCTTTGTGGGTCAAAGGTCGGAGCGGTTCTCTTCAAGTTGGCAAAGCTTCTGTTCTTCCGGTTCGTTCATTCGAAGGAAGGTTTTTTTTTGTTTTCTGTTTCATTCACTCTATTGTAAACTTGTGAAACTATTTTTAGTGAAAACGTTAATCACTTTTTATAGTGATTAACAACTGGACATAGATTCTTTTGAATCGAACCAGGATAAAAATTCTGTGTTGAATTTTCTTGCTCTCTATACTCTTTACTGTTTTATATACATCAACTGTTTGGAAATTTGTCTCTAAGAAAATTAAATTTCTAAAACTGACCATCTTATTAAGAGTTTGACTGAACACGCTTTCCGCTTTATAAGTTATTCCTCTGTGCAAAATTCTATAACGGTACCGATTGTTCCAACAGTACGTTCGGTGATTTTGTCATTTTAATTTTTCCGTTTATTCCGTGTTCTTGTTTGATGATGTGAGAGTCTTTCTTGTGTTGTTTCGATTTGAGAAAAAATTGATTTGGATTCTGTGACTCCACACAGTTAAAATTCTATAGGAAATTACATGATTCCATAGTGAGCATGACTTATCGAGATGTCCAATAAAAAAAAATTGTAATTCATATTTTGTTTATATTATTTTAATTAAGATTTTATATATTTTTTAGAGTAGATTTTAGATTAGGTTTTGCATCTGGTGATGATTATAAACATGAATTAGGAGATGAATTTGCTGAGATTAGCAAAAGCCAAATATATTACATTGACGTACTTCTTGAACAATTCAACCACATTAACTTTGAAGTCCGTAAAAGGTTGAAGTTAAAACATTATTTTATTGTAAATTTTACACAGAAAAAACTTGAATAAATAAACAACTCCCAATATTTTATGAACAACTCTATTAGAAATTATATAAAAACATCACATGACTTTTAGACAAAGATCTTACCTATGACAATAACTGATTTTCTTTTCTTTTTTATATATAACATTTATCTAATTCTTTTCTATGCATATTAGAATATCCAACTAATTAACACTCTAATAACAACTAATTAGAATAATTCAGATTGAAAGTAGTTTAATTAAGCTGGTGTAAAACATTATATTATTATTATTATTAGGGTTAATTACGATTTGTACATATGGACAATGTTTATTAACTATCCCTTTTCATGTAACATCCTAAATTATATAATATAGTAGTCTATATTTTAATATAATAGAACAGTTAGAAAAGACTTGCAGATAAAGTCTTAAGGTTACCGTCATCCTAAATTGGCTATAGTTTAAAATTTCAAACACAAAAGAGTATTTCAAAAATACACAAAACGTCTATGAAGCCTAACTAGGCTAAACAGCGACGTCATCTTCCTCCAAGACCTGCTCCAGAGGAACTTTCCCTATCTCTTTCACATCCAAATGGATGATCATTACAAAAAGGACACACCACACACAAGCAGACACAAAACAAACAGAAGGGTGGGTTATATATACAAAAATCATGTTATAGCAATCACACACAACATACAAGTTTAATTCCAAGTTACTAGATCACATAACATAACTTATTACACTTTAAAATTTGACTCGTCCAGACTTAATAAAAATATTGATTTAGAGTATGTTATTTAGAAAATTGATCTTGTTGCTAACCTAACTATGTTAATGAATGGAGTTAAAAAAGTGAAATTTGATAACTCTCAGTTTTTGCACTTTTTTCTAGGTTTAGAAGTCTTTCTTAGTTCATTTTAGTTTCTTATGGTTTATAATTAGGTTAATTTTAGGTTTTTCTTTTAAATCTTTAGAATTGTAAAATTGTAGTTAAAATTAGGTTTTTAGGAGTATTTTTTTTAGTTTTTGTTAATAATTAGAAGGTTTAAACCCTTCCTTCGTCCTCATTTTTGTATGAAAATCTCAGTTCGGTCCTATTTTTTCATCTATTTCAATTGGGTCATATTTTTTGTAAAAATGAACACATTTTACACTAACCGTTAACTGGTCTCAGATGGCGTTAAATTAAGGCCACGTGGCACAGAGAGAATGTGCTTATGTGTGTTCTTCATTTACGTGGAGTGTTTTGGTTAAAGGAAATAAAATCCCTAAAGTGAATATTCCTAAAGTCACATTACCATATTTTCTCTTAAATTTTTTTATATTAATTATATTTTTTTAATGAAATTCATACAAAAATAATATAGATAAATAATTAACTATTGTACATCAATCAATTAAGCAAACTTTTTAAGTATATGTTTTCTTTTTATTTTTTTGAACTTTCCTTTAAAAATAAATTTATATAAATAAAAAATATATAAAATACCATAATTGACTATAATAATATTATTTTATTATAAGACAAAACATCACATCTTATATATTAAAGATTTATTTTAATATAATATTGTTAAATTATTTTATTTTATAGAACTTAATCCTAAATCATATTGGGAATTATTCCCTGAAAAACATATTTTTCCCTTTGTTTAACATTAAGTTGGTATCAAAGCAAAGTCCATCCTAGTCTACCTGTCTTAGCCATCTCAGAAATGAAAAACCATAAAGATAAGGTCACTAATTCACTAGAAATGAAATAAAGTCCATCCTAGTCTACCTGTCTTCGCCATCTCAGAAATGAAAAACCATAAAGATAAGGTTACTAATTCACTAGAAATGAAAGATGAAAAACCAGTGGAAGACAAATCACAAAGAGAGTTGAAAGAAAGAGAGAAGTCCTCGAATTCTAGCCATGGTGATGTTACAAAATCAACAGATGCTTTGAAATTTAGAAGAACCTAGATACCGTTATATGGTTATAGAGCACACTGCAAATCACTTCTACAGACGTGAGCCTTGTTAGATTGTGGAGTTCAATGTTTCAAATATTGTTATTAAAGTGTTAGACCAAACCAAAAACATCAAACGTCAATAGATCGAACAAAGAACGATAGAGTTAAAACCGGAGAACCAAGATCAAACACAATCTTACCTTGACGGTCAGTGTAGGAGCGCGCCAAAGCACCTCGAACTCGCTCAATCCACAAATCCCTCGACGCCTTATCTCGATGCCTCCACCTTGACACCTCCACCTCGACGCTCCACCTCGTAGGAGAAGATGAACACGAAACCAAGCCAAAGAAAAAGCCAAGTAGGAGAAGATTGTAGTGTGGGGTAGGGTTGAGGGAAATTTTGATGAAGACAGGGAAAATGTTTTAGGGTTTGAAAGTATGTGAAATTAGGATATATGGAATGAACGAAGACATGATAGGGGATATGGATAGTAAGTATTTTAAATTAAAAAAAAGTTATATTTTAGGGGCGGTTTTTATTAATAACTGCCGAAAAGATTAAAAAAAATAATAATAAAAAAGATATCTGCGAACATAAACTGTCAGGAATTATTCGGGGTTTCTAAAACCGTCGGAAAATAACTCCTCTTAAAATTAATTACTTTTGTAGTGTAATCTTAATTAGTTGAGTCCCGATATTGATATTCTTGTTGTTCTATGTTAATTAGTGGGTACCAGATTTGTTTTGTCTTAGTGGATTAAAAGACAGTTTAACAACCTACTTGTACATTCTTTATATCTCAACTTTTGAGCCAATGACATTACATTACATGAAAAATAAGAGAGAAGGCAGCCTGCACCTCCCAAACTTTATTCCTGTACCTCTTTTCATAATGTCAAAATTGATCTTTGGTAAAATTTTTTATTTTGGAAGTCGACTTTGATAAAAATATTTGAAATGGAACAATCACAAGCCATCACATAGATATTGTAAAAAAATTGTCAAAAAAAAGTTGTAAAAAACATTTTTCTTAATAAAATCAGATCTCAATAACAAATTCTGTCTCGAATTTTGAAAAATAATAAAACTAGATTAATTTTAATTTTTTTAATAATAGATTTATAATTTATATACAAAATTATTAATCAAATGAAAATAAATGAAACATATATATTAAATTGGAAATAAGATAAATTTAAAAAAAAAATTAGAAAAAACACTCTATATATTTCAAAATCTAATTAAATTTTTCTCGGATTTTGAAATCTAACTAAATTTTTATTGAATTTTAAAATTTGATCTAAGACCCAATTAAATTTAGAAATTTGATAAAACACAATCAAATTTTAAAATTCGTTGGATACTTTTTGCACCTGTAATTGTTTACTTCGGTAAATGACGGTATTTAGAAAGCTTGAAGATGCGGAAAGGGAAGCTATGTTGGCTCCAAGGAAAAATAACTCTTATTTTATCAATTTAGGCCTCACTGAATGTTCATCTTTTCATAATCAATTATCCTTAATATTATTTGTTTTTGAATCTGTCTTCAGTTACAATTTTATTCTTAAAATATCTATTTTAATTGGTTTAATATTTGGTGATATTAATTTTTTCCATTTTAATTGGTTTGTATTTCGTAATATTAATTTTCCCTAGCTTACAAGTAATGGTAATTAATCATAGAAAATAATGTATAAAAGGGACATTTTTCAATTTCTCATCACTCTTATTAATTAAACAAAATAAAGAAATATCAAGCGAAGCCAACAAATAATTATAAAATCCTAGTTATGAACTATATGCAAAGGATGAGTTTTACATAATTTCATAAAGTGAAGTGAATAACAATATAATGAATATGGGAAGGGTAGAGGAACAAAGGATGGGGTATTCATTATTTTCACTGCATGGGGTGTTACATGTTACACCTTGCCTAGTATATAGTCTCTCTAAAATTTTCTACTATATTTCTTTTCTTTATCTGTTGTATCTTTAAAATACATTAATAAACACTAATTTTAATATTTTAAAATATATTTAAAAAATTTAATACACTAATATCAGTATATTTTTAATTATCAGTAGGAAACAATATAAAAAATTCTCTCTTTAAACATGACCTCGTTTTTTTCAATTTCACCCCAAAAAATTAAAAGAATATATATATATATATATATATATATATATATTGAATATAGAGTTTGCAGGATTTTTCTTATTTGATTTGGAATTCCTTATTTATGAAAAATTAAAACTGATTACGTAAAAAAATTCATATATTTGCAGGAAAACGTGAACAAATGGAGAATATGGAATCAACTGTTAGAAATGAGCAGAAAGTGAATAACGATTTGATATATGATATTCTTGTAAAAATCTTTTTATCCCTCAACGTTGTGGATGTTGCAGTTGCCTCCCTAGTTTGCAAATCTTGGAATAATGCTTGTCGTGACCCATCTCTATGGAACAAGATTGATCTCTCCAGACTCCGTTCTTACTGCTTCAACATACCATTCAATGAAGTTGGAGCTTACAGACACTCAAGTTTGAAGATGACTCAATTCTTGAAAACATCTTCTTGATCTGAGTAATGGAAATACCACCTACATTATATTCAATTTTTATGTTTACTTAACCAATGAACAGTTCATCATGGTGGCACAAAGGTAAAGTTTCCCTCAAAAATCTTGAAAAAACCCATTCTACTTCTACAACTATAAGTTTAATGCTTGGTAAAAATATATTTAATAAAAAAATCATTTTGAATTTGGAAATCTATTTGGTATTACACGGTGTATGGATGTTTTTCTTTTGTAGGACCCCAAACCTGAAACGAGTTGTTCTACCAAAGACGGGTGATTTCTTAAGAGCAGGAGTGGACACCGTACTGAGCTTATGGAGAGGTCTTGAATCCATTACCACTACTAATGCTGTGTCCAGTTATTACATGATCCTAGCTATTGGAAAACACTGCAACAACATCACCGAGCTGAAATTTTCTGATGGCAACTTTGAAGAAAAGCATGCTTTGGCCATGACTAAATACACCCCGAAGTTGAAGATATTGAGCATTCGGCATATAATAATGAGCTGGAAGGCATTGTTGTGTGCTGAATTTCTTGGAAGATTTGGAGAAGGTGAACATATGCCACAGATTGATTCTGGACACAGAGTTTCCTTTCATATCATTTGTAGAGATTAGTGATTTAAAGAACATTTTGCACATATGGAGTATGGAAAAGCTGATATACTGTGAAACAGGAACGTGCTTGAGGTGCATGAATGGTAGAGACATTATTCGAAGCAGAAAGGTTTGCTACTAGACATGTAAGAGTGCTACCGTTCCTGAAAAGAATCATGTACAACTCAAGTTGATGAAGAGTAGCTACATCATCATAGTTAATTCTCTAAGTTATTTTGGATATTGTTTTATTCTACTACATCCCAGGTTAGAGAGACACAAATATAAATATATCATGTTTATGTTTTTTTTTTAAAGAAAGTGTTGAAATAATGTTTCTTTACGTGTGCCGCTCACAATATTAAAGAAAAATAGAGAAACTGAAATGTGTAAAATGTAAAACTTTTAATAGTTATAAAGAATCGTTCATATTATTACAAATGTATAAAAAAATAAAAATAAAGACTTTATAATGTTTTTAGTTCCTCTGGTGATATAATTTGGAAATGATTGGAATATAAAAGAAACTAAAAAAGAAAAAGAAATTATATAATATTCTATTCAGAAACCTTCTAATGATTATTTCTTTTGCAATTTGAGAAATCTTATTGTGTGCAGGCCCCTCAGAAAACAAGTGTCTTGACCCTATCTTTTTGTGTTAGACAAGTTCCATATATAATATTCTCATGTTTAGAATAAAACATAGATATAATTTTTTAAGGTGTTCGTATTGTCACCTTTTTATAAAAGAGAATGTAAAAAATTTGTATATTGAAATCTTGTCTATTTCTCTTTTTAATTCTGACAATCCTTTCTTTAAATATAACGCAATCCAATTCTACCCAAAAATTTCATATCAAATAATTTAGGCTCTTTTGGTGAGATATTTAAATGATTAGATCATTGCATTTTACTATATCACTAGTACAAAAATTACATACAACGTCAGGAGACATTAAATTGACTCGAATTTTTTAAAATTCAACGTTAATCAATTTTTTTTCTTTTAATTAATTGTGATCTTTTTTTACAACTTTATGAAACCTAAAAAGCATAAAAACAACAAATTTTACTTTTTGATATTTTATAAAGCATGAACTATAAACATGTAGTGTAATATTAACAACAAACAATAATTACCAAGAACAAACAAGTTCAATCAATAAAAAACAACAAACAAGTTCAACCAAACAAGAACAAAAAACAAGTTCTAACATAAAAAACAACAAACAAGTTCAACACATAAGTTCTTCAAAACGAAAACGAAAACTAACTTTCAAAAGGTGGGTTCATTGGAATAAATTTTTGTCACTAGAAAACAGAATGCGCCTATGAAAGACAAGAGCACGAAAATAATCGTTTAAAACAAACAAAACTCTAGTTAATTAACATGCATTTGTATCAAATGAAAAAAAGATTACATATGATGCTCATCATACTTTGTTAGAGAAAAGTTTGAAAAGAGAAAAGGATATCGCGTGTTAAAATAAAGTGAATGAATTTTCAATCTCCTGTTCAAATTTTTATTGAATTCACTAACCTTTTGACGTCGAATTTAAGAGACATTCGACGTTTTATATCTTTTTACGTCGAATTACAATTCTAAACGACGTTTAATAATTGCATTTATATTAACGTGAGTTTTACTTACATTACATGCCTTGTTTAGCAGAAAAAAAAGGGGACACTAAGAAGAAATATTGTAATTGTGACAACTCATCACAATCATATAATTTAATTGAATAAATGCTTCTGAGTCTCTGGTTATCTTTATTAGACATTCTTATTGCAAAAATGTGACTTATCGAGACTTTACAAAAAGAAGCCACAAATTTCTTACTTGTCAGCTTAATCGTGACATTAATCATATAAAGGAACCATATTTGTCACTTTTAATTATAACAATTCAAATTTTGTTCTATGGTATATCATCAAAATTACATCCTATTATTAAAACCTATTTTGGTTTCGGACTTGTTAATGCAGAATATTACAAAAATATAATTAGATCTCAATTTTATTTGTAAGAAAAATACAAGGTATGCTAGAAATTAAAGTTTCCTTCAAAAATTTTGAAAAAAACTTTTACAACTATAAGTTTAATGCTTGGTAAATATCTTAGAAAATATTCATTTTACAACTATAAGTTTAATGCTTGGTAAAAATATTCATTGTAAAAATTCATTTTGAATTTGGAAATCTATTTAGAAACCAAAGGTTTTGAATAATAAAAATTTCAGCCTTTTTAGTATGAATAATTTAACATTTGATTAATTGAGAAAAATACGTAAACATTAAACATTGAAACTACAATGAATTACTCACTTAATGATATGAACAATGTAATAACTTAAAATGTTTCAGGATAATTGTCTTAGATATACATAAAGTCTAACTTGAATGTTCTAAAAATAAAAAGAAAGAGAAAAAATGTAATTTGAATGTTTCTTATTAAACAAAATTGTAAGTCAATTAATAATTCAAAACTTAACCACTATGGGAAATATTTAACAAAAACTCAATTATAAATTTTGAACAAATAGATTGACTTGAAATTTTCGTATAGATATAAATTATTTCATAAATGTGAAATGACATAAAAGATAACATTACATAAATATGATTACTTAAAAGAAATTATTTTTTAAAATGAAAAGATATTGTTATGTAATATGATTTTAATTAAAATATGAAAAATCGGATTGATGTACAAACAAATTAAAAAAAATTCAATTATCAATGAATTTAGTGATAAATTTTAAAAAAATTATATAATTGACAAATATTATTATAAAATAATCAAAGTTTAAAGTAAAATATCTAACACTCATTTACCTAACTAATTTATAAATATCTATTAATAATAAAAAAATTAAATTTATTGATGAATTTTGTTTTATTGAAAAATAATTTTTCATGAATAAAATTAATTATTAATATGTTATTTCTTTATAATAAAAAATTTACTCTTTTTAAAAAAATCCAATTGATTACGAATATTCTTTAATTATTAGACTATGATAAAATATGATCAAATTTCATAAAGATAATATATTAAAAGAAAAAACTAATAAAAAGACATCAACTTTACAAAACTGCTTCTGATAAACGAATTCATAAATATAAAATAAATATAAAATTATATAAAATAATATAAGTTTTGTTATAACTATTTTTTAAACGAAATAAATTTCTATGTATTATAATTTTAAATCTTTTAGAGAAAATTAAACTCTGAAGAACTTTATAGTGTTTAAAAAGAATTGTATAAAATCTTATTTATTTAGATAAATAATTTTATTTTAAATAAATGATTTAACAAATGTTAATTAAATTTAAACTTTATTTATTTTATAATCTATATTTTTCGGTTATGTAAAACTGTAAATATGTAGTCATAGATAAAATAATTAAAAATGATAAAAAAGTATATTAAAATATAAACATAATAATAAAGAAAAAGGTTGAAGAAGATATAAGATAGAAATTAAATAACCAATCTCATGTTAAATAATCAATCCCACATCAGGTTTTGATAAAAGTGGAAGAGGGGAAATAGCAGCGCCCCCAGTAACACAGCCTTCTCAAGATCTAAATTCGAATCATGCCAAGATTGTCAAGACTACCACTCCGAGGAGCACCAACCAGCGGGGCCGGAAGAAACTTCGATTGACGCTGCAAAACCTAAAGAGTGCCTAGGAGAAGCAGGTGGAAACCCACCTTAGAGAAGGAGCTCGACCTTATTTAAGGAAGTCGTGACTGAGAAAGTGCACGAACTGAGCCAGTGCATGGTTTACGAAAGGCCACCGTTGCGGTTTTGCTGGAGGAGAGTGACTTCCGCTGTTGAAACTTGTTGACAGATCCATTACAGATTGAACGGGGAGGTCGGTAGCGGCGCAATCATGCTGGCAGAGCCGTGACCTACCCCACTATGAAGAGTACTGTGTTGTTTGCGGGACGGAAAGTGACTTATGAATATACCTCTATTAGAGGACTAGACTGAGTAGTGTCTTTGGTGTTGGAAGGTGATTGAGAATTCTTGCTTATCTTGATTCCGGTTTATGTTTATTACATTAAGTATTCAATAGTATAACATGCATGCTAGGACTTGGTCATTCAATTCTAATTGAAACTTCTTTTTATCGGTGACGCAATCTGTCCGAGGACAGTTTGGTGTTCGATCGCATGTGTCTGAATCGACGCATGTGCCAGAGAGGATCATGATAGCATTATTGCGGTCTCTGGTAATCGTGTAGTTAGTTTTGGTTGTTGAGTGTATTTTGATTATAATTAATTAAATTATTGATTTTTCTTGAAAGCAAGAATGTGAGATTTTATTGTCACTGTTGGTAATGTGACTTTCTTTCTGTGCATTTATCTAGCCATATTAAGTTGTAGTTGGTGTTTCATTGTTTTCACCTTTCCATGAGTTCTTTATCTGATCAAGTTTTGGGAATGAGATTGTTTGTTTATTTACTATTTTTTTTTCAGAAATTATAGAAGATCTATAAGGGCTAAAGAAGGCATCGACAAAGCTCAGTAAAGGTATTCCTGAGGCAGATATCCGCTCGTTAGTGGATAGTTCGATGCAGAAAAATAGTGAAGCCTGTGTCTCAAATATTCAAATGCCTATGATGATTGATTTAATTTTCTAACATATCATGGTAGGCAATCCATAAGTCTCTCCCCAGCAAACACGTTAGTCTTTACAGTGGCGTAGGTTCCCGACTCAGCCAGCACGATTGCGCCGCTACCGACCTCCCCATTTAATCTGTCATGAATCTGGTCGACAAGCTTTAACGTAGGTCACTCCCCTCCAGCACAATCGGGATGACGACCTTTCGTGAACCACTGTATTGGCTCAATTTGACATGCACTTTCTCAGCGACAGCTTCCTTCTAACAGCGGAACAAGGCATCAGGTTTCCGCTTGCTTCTCGTCGACACTCTAACTAATATATGACACAGTGACACATTTGTTCATGATTGTTTATTTGATTAATAACATGTCATTTATGTCATACGTTATTATATTAATGTTGTTACTATCAATTTGATAAAAAAACTATATTAACTTGTTATTTTTAAAATGACACTAAATTGAGAAATTAAAATAATGAAAAAAAAATAAAAATATCACCATAGTAACAAAACAGGAAAAATTATTTAACCTTTATTTATTATATTATAGATGAATGTACATGTCATAATGGCGTTTTATACAAGATAAATAGTACGTCTTCAATTTAGAAGATAGACATTACATGTTTAATATTAATGGAGAATGTAAGACAAAGCGAACCTGACTTTATAGAGAATTAAAAAAAGCGAAGAAAAAAGCAACACCATTACTTCAATATCATGGCAAATATAAGAGAATTGGATTCCACCCACATTAAGCATAAGGTAAACAGTTCTTCACGTGAGTGAGTAGTTTGTGTATTTATACAGTCCCGTAGGAACACAATAATATGCAGTGTAAGTTCAAAAGTGGTCACACTGAGATATCTTTAGGTTCATCATCAAATCGAAGCAATAATCCTATTGTCCTCTTCTTTAACTTGAGATGATGAAACCTTATGTTCATCCCTTTCATTCAACTCGTTATCAACTTCATCATGTAATGTGTCATTGTTATTGACGCCACGAAGGAAGTTGTGTAAGATACAACAAGCTAATATAATGTATGTCATTGTCTCAACCTTATCTTCATCACCGAATCATCCATTCTTCCTGTGGTCATCATCATCATAATTCATCTTCTTCCGCTGCAACAAAATGATGCTCATCCTCCTTTCCAGTTCAGATTCCAGAAGTTTCTAGAAGAAGTTCCGTTGATTCCATCTTCCACCAGAATCAGCTGGATCCTTCTTCCATCAAGTGGTAATCAAAGCTTAGGTTCTGGTTCTGAGTTTTCCAGCAGTAAGATAAGCCATTCCTTTCATTTATCCGTGTTGTTTGTTTAATTCTGTATTGTCTTTTGGTTTTGTGTTTCGTGTTACTGTTACATCCAGTTTGTTCGGTGTTCTTTGTTGTTTCAGTATTTCGGCTGTTTAATCAAGCTTATTCCTTCATTTTAATCGGTGAAATTGTTTCATTTGAGTCAATTCTGCTTTTAGATTTCAATTTCAGTCTGTGAAAGTCATGTGCATTCTTAAAATTGATGCAGTTTTCCAAATCTGTCCAATTCTACTCTAATCTGCTTTAAATCAGTTTATGATGAAGTTGGTGCAATGTTTAAGTGCAAATTATCACCAATTCAAGGCAGTGAGACACTAAGTCTAGCCGGTGATGAATTAAGCCAAGCCTAACTCATTATTCAAAGCTTTTATGTGTTGTTTTTAATAGTGTTTGCTGTTCTACTGGTTCAAAGTAAATTCTGCTGGTTTATTCTCGGAGCAATCTGTTTTGGTGTATTTTTCACCACTGTTTGGTGTTGTTTGAAGGTGCAAAGGTGTGGCAAACCATAACAAGCAATGAAATGCATCTAGCATAGCTTGGTTGCTAAACCAGAAACACACCTCACTGTTTTAATCATTTTCATGAGCTTTTCGCCGTGCTTAAATTCCTTGAATCTCCAGTTTGAATGATAATTCTCCTAGCTTGAATTTTCCAGCTTGGTCATGTGTATTTACACATTCTAGAGTCATTTTTAACATTGCCTGGTCCATTGGTTCTTTAAAATTCAGTTTTGGTTGTGTGGTTGAGCAAAAATTCTGCATAATTTGCTATTACAAGTCATTTTTCGTTCTGCTGTGATTTTGTGATGTTTGGCAGTTGAGACAAGTCCAAAACAATGTTTTAATGTTGCTAGAAAGATTCAGATCAAATTAGAATGACTTGTGTGCAAATTAGTATGTTGAACCACCATTTTTAAGTCATTTTGGGAACTTGCAAGGTGAATTTGAGATGCAGTTCTGTTTTGTGCCTAATTAGAATTCAAACAAGTCTGTTTTGATGATTCAAAGTTGCTGACATGGTTCAAATTGCGTTGTCACAGCTGTTGCATTTTCACTTATTGAAACCACCAATTTTATGTCATTTTTATTTTTGTGCAAGTTGATGTGCAGAACCATTTTGTGAAATTTGGCATTTCTAATTGATTTGAATTGCAGCAAAAGCCTAGAATCTGTACTAGAAACTTAAAATATCTTGGAATGAATGAAATATCCCAATTAAAAGGCCATTAGATTCTGTGCAATTTTAAATCAGCTTTCAAATCTGAAAATAAAAATATTTTGCAGTTTGACTAAGTTCATTCAGGACTTTCATCAAACAGTTTTGCAAAATCAATATTGGAAGCTTAATCTTACGTTTCTGAATCAACTTGCTGGTTTTTCTTGCTTTATTAATTAGTTATAGAACCATCCATAAGTTCCTTTTGACGTGCCAACCTGTTTTTGTAGCTTTAATTCATTGATTTATCATTCTTGGAATTCTGGTTTTGTCCATCAAAGTAAATCTGGTTCAGCTTAAAATCCTGGTCATTTGGTCAGTATCTTTTTGATTTATGGTGCTGTTCAGATGCTTATTGGTGCAGATTTTGTGCTAGGATGATTGCTCATGCTAGTGGTAGCATCTTGAGGGGTGGAAACTCATATAGCTCTTGATCCAAGTGCCTCCACAGCAAGGAAAAACAACCTTACAAAAACACTTTTCTGCAGTGAGGATTTGAGTGAAAATTGGCAACTCCTATAGCCAAATTTTGAGAGACAAGCTCCATATCAAAGTGAATGAGAGATTGAGTGTTTTGAACCTAAAAGAAACTTGCTAGAGGAGAGCCAACACCCTAAAACAGTTCAAAAGTGAGGTTGCACCTAAAGCAAAATTGCTTTGACCGAGAGAAAATTCTGTTTGAGTTTCCAAGTGCTGAAAAATCCATTTTCCCAAAATTGAATTGTGCTATCAATTTGGCCTATGCAGTTTCTGATTTGAGAAGCATTTTAAATGATCAAAAGGATTTTGAAAACTTGTTGACTGAACTGTTTTTTTTTCTTTTTTTTTACAATTGAAGGTGCAGATTTCAACTTCTCAAAGTTGTTCAAAACAGATTTCTTCACATCTTGTTTAGACAAGTTCAGTTTCTAGTTTTCTGGTGCTATATCTGTTTTAGCCAGTTTGGTCTCTACATTCTGATTAGTTCAAAATCAGTTTTGCTAGTTCATTGATTTGTTCAGTTTGGAGCATTAAATATTCTTGCTGGTTTGATATAACAGTGCATGTTTTCACTTGGAAAGTGTCTTATAGCTTGTGCAGCAGGTTTTCAAAGTAGAGAATTAATTCAATCACAGATTAGGAACCTGATTTCCACGTGACTTTAGAGTTTGAATAAGCAAAAATCATAGAGGAAAACCCTGCAGCAGAGTGCATTTGCTCGTGATTTAAAAACAACCTGTGCAGAACGGTTTTGGAGAGCTTTGTGAAGACCATTAAAATAGCCAACACTGTTCCTGAAGCTTGAAACCTCTTTGAGCAAGGATTGAAGGGCCAAACCAACCAAGAGAGCAACAGAACCAATTTTCAAAAGCAATCCATACATGGAGCAGCAGAGTGAGTAGTGTAGATTGATCCTCTTGTAGTTTTGAGATTGTAATCTGTTTTCGGTGCAAATATTTGACTCAGGCCCGGGGGCATGGTAACTGATCCAAGGGAATCAAGCAAGGAAGGAGGTGGAAGGGTGAAACCCTTGCTTTGATTTTCATGGATGAAGAAGAAAGTCTCTGAAGTCCAGGAGAAGGTTTGGGCTAACCTAACCCATCACTTTTTTTACATCCTTGGTCTGCTTTCTGTACCCTTTTCAGTGGGCTTGGACCAGCAATTACCCATGGCATCTCACCGCTAGTCTTCCAAATTACAAAAATAAAAATAAAAAGTAAATATTATAAATAAACCCCTCATAGTTAAGTTATTCAACACATACAGAGTAAAACATATAAATAAATGCATGTAAGAATACCATAATATGAAAGAACAAACTTAAGAATTACAAATGTTGTAACAATTTATCCTATGTAAACATAACTTTTATAGGAAACATAAGTAAATAAGGGATATATGTCAGACGGTTTCTTACAAAATCTTACCTGAATTTGTTGAAATATAGAGTTTGGAAAGATTTGAAATTCTTGTAGTTGTCGAACTCACCAAAGGTTTTGAACAATAACAATTTCAGCCTTTTTAGTATGAATATTTTACATTTAATTAATTGAGAGAAATACTTAAGCATCAATGAATTAATCACTTAATGATAAATGTAACAACTTAAAATATTATAGGATAATCATCTGGGATATACATAAAGTTAAAACTATGAAAAGAGAATGCTAACTTTGATGTTCTAAAAATAAAAAGAAAGAAAAATGTAATTTGAATGTTTCTTATAAAACAAAATTGTAACTCAATTGATAATTCAAAACTTAACCATTAGTTCATAGTAAATGTTTAACAAAACTCAATTTAAATTTTGAACAAATAGATTGACTTAAAATTTTCGTATAGATATAAATTATTTCATAAATGTAAAATGGCATAAAAAAAATAACATTGCATAAGTATGACTACTTAAAATAAATTAATTTTAAAATTGAAAAGATATGATTATGTAATATGATTTTAATTAAACATGTAAAATTGGATTGATGTACAAACATTTAAAAAAATCTATTATCAATAAATTTAGTGATAAATTTTAAAAATATATATAATTGACAAATTTTATTATAAAATAATCAAAATTTAAAATAAAAATCTGGCACTCATTTGCTTAAGAAATTTATCAATGAAAATACCTATTATAATAAAAAAATTAAATTATTTGATGAATTTTGTTTTATCGACAAATGTTTTTTCGTTAATAAAATTAAATAACAATATGTTATTTCTTTATAATAAAAAATTTACTCTCTTTTAAAAAAATCTAATTAATTATAAATATTCATTGTTTATTAGACTAGGACAAAATACGATCATAATATATTAAAAGAAAAAAATTAATAAAAAAACAACAACTTTACAAAACTGTTTGTGATAAATGATAAATATAAAATGATATAAAATAACATAAGTTTTGTTATAACTATTTTCTATACAAAATAAATTTCTATGTATTATAATTTTAAATCTTTTAGAGAAAATTAAACTCTGATAGAACTTTATAGTGTTTAAAAGGAATGGTATAAAATTTTATTTAGATAAATAATTTTATTTTAAATAAATGATTTAACAAATGTTAAATAAATTTAAATTTTATTTATTTTATAATTTATATTTTTCAGTTTATGCAAAACTGAACATATAGATAAAAGAATTAAAAATGATAAAAAAAATATATTAAAATATAAACATAATAATAATAGTAAATAAAAAGGTTGAAGAAGATATAAGATATAAATTAAATAACCAATCTCATATTAAATAATCAATCCCACATCAGGTTTTGATAAAAGTGGAAGAGGGGAAATAGCAGCGCCGCCAGTAACACACCTTCTCAAGATCTAAATTCGAATCATGCCAAGATTGCCAAGACTACCACTTCGAGGAGCACCAACCCGCGGGACCGGAAGAAACTTCGATGCTGCAAAACCTAAAGAGTGCCTAGGAGAAGTAGGTGGAAACCCACCTTAGAGAAGGAGCTGGAAACCCACCTTAGAGAAGGAGCTCGACCTTATTCCCTTATTATAAGGAAGTCGTGACTGAGAAAGTGCACGAACTGAGCTAGTGCATGGTTTACGAAATGCTGCCGTTGCGGTTCTGCTGGAGGAGAGTGACTTCTATTATATAGAATGAATTCGAATCAAAATGTAATAAATAAAAAAAAAATATAAGGACAAGGTTGAAATTGCATATAGATATGCAAACAACTTGCGTCCAATAGGATTTGAACCTATACCTAAGGTTTAGAAGACCTCTGTCCTATCCATTAGACAATGGACGCTTCTATTTTATATTGAATTCTTTAACCTTTTTAAGTAAACCTTATTAACTAAAAAAGATTAAAGAATCAAATATAAACAAAGAATTCTAGAAATTATAAAAAGAAATCAAATAAAATAATTCGAATAAAAGAAAAAAGATAAATCAATTGAATATATAACTAAAACTCAATTAAGAAATGAAAATGAAGAATTGACAAATTCTTATGTTGAAACTTGTTGACAGATCCATTACAGATTGAACGGGGAGGTCGGTAGCGGCGCAATCGTGCTGGCACAGCCGTGACCTACGCCACTGTAAAGAGTAGTGTGTTGTTTGCGGGACGGAAAGTGACTTATGAATATACCTCAGTATTAGAGGACTAGACTGAGTAGTGTCTTTGGTGTTGGAAGGTGATTGAGAATTCTTGCTTATCTTGATTCCGGTTTATGTTTATTACATTAAGTATTCAATAGTATAACATGCATGCTAAGACTTGGTCATTCAATTCTAATTGAAACTTCTTTTTATCGGTGATGCAATCTGTCCGAGGACAGTTTGGTGTTCGATCGCATGTGTCTGAATCGACGCATGTGCCAGAGAGGATCATGATAGCATTATTGCGGTATCTGGTAATCGTGTAGTTAGTTTTGGTTGTTGAGTGTATTTTGATTATAATTAATTAAATTATTTATTTTTCTTGAAAGCAAGAATGTGAGATTTTATTGTCACTGTTGGTAATGTGACTTTCTTTCTGTGCATTTATCTAGCCATATTAAGTTGTAGTTGGTGTTTCATTGTTTTCACCTTTCCATGAGTTCTTTATCTGATCAAGTTTTGGGAATGAGATTGTTTGTTTATTTACTATTTTTTTTTCAGAAATTATAGAAGATCTATAAGGGCTAAAGAAGGCATCGACAAAGCTCAGTAAAGGTATTCCTGAGGCAGATATCCGCTCGTTAGTGGATAGTTCGATGCAGAAAAATAGTGAAGCCATGTGCATAACACTTCGTAACATAATTTGGTCTGTGTCTCAAATATTCAAATGCCTATGATGATTGATTTAATTTTCTAACATATCATGGTAGGCAATCCATAAGTCTCTCCCCAGCAAACACGCTAGTCTTTACAGTGGCGTCGGTCCCCAACTCAGCCAGCACGATTGCGCCACTACCGACCTCCCCATTTAATCTGTCATGAATCTGGTCGACAAGCTTTAACGAAGGTCACTCCCCTCCAGCACAATCGGGATGACGACCTTTCGTGAACTACCGTACTGGCTCAGTTTGACATGCACTTTCTCAACCACAGCTTCCTTCTAATAGCGGAACAAGGCGTCAGGTTTCCGCTTGCTTCTCCTCGACACTCTAATATATGACACAGTGACACATTTGTTGATGATTGTTTATTTGATTAATAACATGTCATTTATGTCATACGTTATTATTATAATGTTGTTACTATCAATTTGATAAAAAAAACTATATTAACTTGTTATTTTTTAAAATGACAGTAAATTGAGAAATTAAAATAATGAAAAAAAAATAAAAATATCACCATAGTAACAAAACAGGAAAAATTATTTAACCTTTATTTATTATATTATAGATGAATGTACATGTCATATAGTGGCGTTTTATACAAGATAAATAGTACGTGTTCAATTTAGAAGATAGACATTACATGTTTAATATTAATGGAGAATGTAAGACAAAGCGAACCTGACTTTATAGAGAATTAAAAAAAGCGAAGAAAAAAGCAACACCATTACTTCAATATTCAATATCATGGCAAAGATAAGAGAATTGGATTCCACCCACATTAAGCATAAGGTAAACAGTTCTTCACGTGAGTGAGTAGTTTGTGTATTTATACAGTCCCTTAGGAACACAATAATATGCAGTGTAAGTTCAAAAGTGGTCGCACTGAGATATCTTTAGGTTCATCATCAAATCGAAGCAATAATCCATTATCGTTGTGCAGGTCTATCTATTGTCATTTTCAATTTTCATGCTGCTTTTGTTCATTAATTATTCATTACTTTCATGCAGCAGCTTGATATGTTTAATATGTATATAATATATAAAGCTAACAACACTTCCAATTAGTTTTTTATATGTGAAATGTTTAAAATATGCTCATGAAAAAGATGATATAGGAAACATGGACAAAAAGGTTGTCACAGTATATGAAGATTAAAATGTTACTTACCTATATTTCCTTTTATGTTTTTGCTATATAAAATCTAATATCAATATTTCTTTTCCTTATTAAAACTAAAATTTGAGATTTAAGTAGCATACTATGGACCAACCTTGGAATGTCTTCTGATAAAGGAAAAAAATGCATCACGTATACAATACCACCGATTAGCTATAATTTTAGAGTGTTTTTTTTTTCTCGTTTTATTTGCATTTTTGTCTATTATGATATAACTTAAATAATTTTTCATAAACTAAAATTAATGTAGAAATTATTTTTATATAATATTTTAACGCAATATTATTTAAACTCATATAAACTATTTACATTTATGAAAAAAAATATTTATTATTTTTCTAATGTTGATAAAAGGTTTGTTTGAAACATCATAATACAACTGTCAGAACCCTTAAAATTCACTGTAAGTGAAAGCCATGTGTCAGTGAAAATCAAAAAGTGAAAGACAAGTGTGGGCAATAGAGTGGCCGATCAGTTTGTTGAGAGTAGTATATAAGAAAAATTTTCAAAACTTAGAGCCACTTCTGCATGCATCTTCTCTCTCTTCAAACTTTCTAAGTTTTTCTCCTCCTTCTCTCTACAATTCTCATTCTTCTCTCTATGAATTCTCATCTTTTTCTTCTTTTGATTATCATTCAGGCAGCGCCTGAGTCTTTTTCGTGTCAATGGCTTCACTTTGCACCAATCAAGTTATTGGTTTGAGCTGGTAAGTTCATTCTTCTCTTAGCACCGTTGTTTTCTGGCACATGCAAGCCAAGTTTCTGGTTGCATGAGATTATGATCTTCTTCCATGAAATTATGATAGCAATTTTGGTCTTTTATTTGGTCTAGTTTCGTAATCAGAGAACTCTAAGTGTATAAGATTGGTAGTAGTGAGCCATATCATGCACCGTGAGCGTTCGACTAAGTTTAGAGGTAAGGGAAGCTTGTTTAATTTAATTATGATTCTCTGTTTTGAATGGTTGTATGTTTGAATGATACTTTGTTTGATTTTTTATGGATATGAAATATTGGTGTTATTGCATGTTTGGCTGTATGTGTTGATGATCTACAAATGGTATGAACTGGGAAGGAATATGGTTTGATTTTAAATCTCTAGTATTCTACGAAATTCTGTAATTGTCGCCGATAGTCATTCTTGACCGTTCGGTTTTCCATTGGGCATTTGGTCTGGACTGGATTATTCTTTTGTAGAGAATTTCAGTTAATAACCAATCGGTTTTCTATTATTATACTTGTAAATAAGCATTCTGTCTACGTATAGTTTCCTATTTATACTTCGTAATCAGTCAAGTTAAGGTATTCAATTATACTTAAAGTCTTAGATATTATGTTTATCCTCTATTGAAAATAAGTGTTAGGTAATTGTATTTAGAATATATTTATTCATTTTGTATAAGCTCAATAGTGTTCGGTCTTGAACCAAGCACTCAGTCTCAGTAGTGCTCGGTCTCGTCACAATACTCAATTATGTACTTATATTTGAAATTATGAGTGTTAGGCCAAGCTCAATAGTGTTCGGTCAAAGCTTGTAATGTTCAGTTTAAGCACTTAGGTTTCGGTTCAAAGCTTTCAGATTTTCGGTTAGGTCTAATTATAGTATTCAATAAATTCTTTGGGTTTTGTCGAGTAAATATCGTTTGGTCATAACTGTTGAGTATCGAGTAAACGTTCTGTATTATCATAAGTGCTCAGTTTCTGCTGAGTCTTACCTAGCATGGACCGTTCGGTCCTATTCTGTGGATAAGTGAAAGACCGCTCAGTCTTACACTAAGAGTTCGGTTATGGTAGTCTAAAAAGTATTCTCTTGTTCGGTCTTGCTTTTAAGATGGAGGTTATTTCTTTCAGTTCTGTTCTAGGATGGGATCTTGTTTTCTGGGTTCGATTTGAATGTATTGATGATGAAGTATGATGGTATTTAAAATGTGATATGAATGGAATAACATGGATATGAAGGAGTATTCTAGGGAGGAATATCTCATGATTGGTTATTGAATGGTAAAGTATGAATGTGTGTTACCAATAAGTAGTATTGGTAAATCTTGAAGAAAATTGTTTTGATGATGCTGCAAGAAGTTTTAGTTGAAGAAGATATTAGAATTATTTAAAAACAATTTGTAGAAATTAAATATAGTAGGAAAGTCTTGTAAACTTTGTAAAACTTGCATTTTTAACTGCAATAATCGATTATGGAATAACAATAATCGATTATCACAAAGTCATCTAGGAATAATCGATTATCACCTCATATAATCGATTATCACATTTTTGAAAAAACCTGTAACGGACTTGAATAATCGATTATCACTTACAATAATCGATTATTCGTGGCAGTTGGGACTTAACTTAGATATTTAAAACAATTGGCTATATATTGGGTTTCTGTGAAGTTCAAAGTAACAAAGTTGAATAGAAGCTCTTGCAGAATATTGTTTGTCAGAGGAAGTTCTCAAAAGCTATAGTTCAAGTTCCCTTGCTTGATCTCGTGAACAGGAGAGGCTCGTGTTTGGTGTGTCGATAGTCAGAGCAAGCTCTCTTCGAGTTAGCAAGGTACTGTGCCTGGTCTTGTGAATAGGAGAAGCTCGTGTTTCATTTGTTGATAGTCGGAGCGGTTCTCTTCGAGTTGGTAAAGTGTTCTTCTTCAGGTCCGTTCGTCGAAGGAAGGTTTATTTATTTGTTTTATTCACTATTTGTTGTAATCTGTGAAACATCTTTTTAGTGGAACTATTAATCATTTTTTATAGTGATTAATGACTGAAAGTAGATTCTGTTGAATCGAACCAGTATAAAAATTACTCGTGTGATTTTCTATTCCCTACATTTTTTATCTTTTACGCATATCAACTGTTCGATAAATTTTCTGAAAGAAAATTTGATTTTCTAAAAACAGACCAAATTATTTTAAAAAGGTGACCGACTCAGCCACATTAAGCATAAGGTAAACAGTTCTTCACGTGAGTGAGTAGTTTGGGTATTTATACAGTCCCTTAGGAACACAATAATATGCAGTGTAAGTTCAAAAGTGGTCACACTGATATATCTTTAGGTTCATCATCAAATCGAAGCAATAATCCTATTATCCTCTTCTTTAACTTGAGATGATGAAACCTTATGCTCATCCCTTTCATTCAACTCGTTATCAACTTCATCAAGTAATGTGTCATTGTTATCGACGCCACGAAGGAAGTTGTGTAAGATACAACAAGCTAATATAATGTATGTCATTGTCTCCAATCCGTAGTGTGGTTCAGTGCCACTTGCAATGATAGGGAATCGTTTTTTCAACACACCAAAAGTTCTTTCAATAACATTTCGCAACGATGAATGTTGATGATTAAACAACTCCCGTGCATTTTGTGGTCCTCTACGTGTATATTTTTTAAGTTGATATCTTACGTCTCTATATGGAGTCAAAACTGTGCTTTTCAACATGAATCCTGCATCACCGAGGTAGTATTTTCTTACACTTTTACGCATATAAAGGTAATTAGTCACTACTAAATAAAATCTTGAACATCGCAATGTAGACACTGACCTTGGGGAGTAATCAACGGATCATCTTGATCAAGAGCATTTTTTAAAATTCGTGAATCAGATGTAGTGCATTCGCATCCAGCAAGAACGTATGTGAATTTCATGTCAAAATCACACGCCGCAAACACATTTTGTGTTGGCCAGTCTTTTCTTCCTCGAAATCTCTAAGCATCACATCTTGGCACCTTTACACGAACATGAGTTCCGCCTATGGCCCCTAAACAATCCTAAACATACAAATAACTATTCATCATAACCATAACTCAAAAATTATTAGCATCCTTTGATCACAAAACATCTATAAATATGATGGAATGAGTACCTTAAAGTACGAGTAGAATCGATTATTGCTTAAGACATATGAATGAACCTCATTTCCTAAGGGTTGAATTAGAAATTTAGATTCCAAACTTAAGATAGCATCCAAGACATTGTGAAAGTGTCTGCTAACCGTTGAATCAGATTGATGAAAGAAAAATGTGACACTTCGATTCTTAACATTATGGCCAATTATATGAAGAAATTGAGCAACTTGTTGCTCCACTGTAAACCGAATCGTGTCCTTAACTAACTTAGTTGATCTTAGTCTCTCACAAAGATTAATAAATGCCTCTGGACCCATTCTAATAATGTCTCAACACCGATTAGTATGCACAAGATATGACATTAATTGCTCCCTACGATGATCTCTGTCTGGTAGATAATTGCTTACACTACTCGAATCAGTCGAGTACATATTCAAGATACTCAACGCGTGTGCAACAATGCATAACATTATTCGTGCAACCAATGAAATGGTTATTTGTAAATGTTGACGTATCAGTACAATAATATTGAAGTCTACACCAACCACATCATCATCTATATCGTCACTGTCCAAATATGATAAATCTACTTATTCTCCCATCTATATTTACTTAACGACAAATATATATTTTAACAACCATATAAAGACAACTAAAATTAACAATACAATTAATTTCATATATTCATATAATTATATTTTATTAACAAATCAAGCATTCATACAAGGAATAAATATTATAACATTCATATTATATATATATATATATATATATATATATATATATATATATATATATATATATATATATATATATATATATATATATTGAGTAAAGTATTATCAATTTCATGCACATAAATTGAATAAATAATATAAAACATACCTATTTCACTTTCAAACTTATGAAGATTTCAGTAGATTTGAAGGAAGATTGAACGAATGGTATACGCCCCATATAAGATATAAGATGAATATTTCAATTCTGAAGATTTAAATATAACAGTAACAATTCCAAATGGAACCTGTTAAGAAAATACATTAATATATTATATCATGTACTGGTTTTAAAAAATAAAACTTGGTTAAATATGTACCTTTTCTCAGCATGCGTCTTCAATGACCACCAAACAATGCCTCAACACAACCATTTATGAAGGTTAACACAAGGTAATACTTCATAAATTGTTCGCATACAGCCACCAAGCTTTTTTCAACCTCAAAACATGCTCTACTCATAGTATAAGACAAAGTTCAGTAAAAATTTTCAATAATCTTCTGTAACCAACACATCAAATTCCAAATTTAAAGCATAAGGTTCTGTTTAACATTAATTTTCAAAAACGAAATGGACACAACACATGTGCCTAACCTGGACAGAGTACTTATCCCTCACATGAAGTTATTAGCTGACCAATGCACGTTAATCTTTCCAAAAACCTACAACACATACAAAGGGTTACCCTCGTGCAATTAAAAACCATATCCTTCAACATGTAGAGGTTCAGGGAAGCCATTTCCGGCGAAGCCCACGACATCGTGGGGCTGCTGCTCCATGTAGGGCTTCATGGATTCCATTTCTGGCGAACCACACTGCATCAGCTGATGGAAAGAGTTGGCCTTCACCCTACACAGAACCGTCTTCCTCCTCCTCTCCACCTCCATCTCCATCAACCTCTACTTACATTTGCAGTCATCCATGGCCACCACCACCACATGTCCTCCAATGCACAAACCTTCATCCTGTAGAAATCTCCCTCCTCTCCCTCCTCTCCGTCCTCCCTTTCACGCTGAACCCAACCATAGCCTCAATAACGACGACGGGAATGCAGCGTTGGTAACTCGAAGCTGTAATCGGTTATGCTTCACGTGTAACCGAAAACGTCACGCCTATGCAATCTTCCAAAACGTCGAACCAGTTACGCTCTTCTTTGTAACCGAATACACATCCCCTCTTCAACTTTGTCTTCATCGTCAACCATGTGCTTCCTCCTCCATTAATATGTTCATGGCCCTTTGTTTTCACATTCAAACTCCTTTCCAGTGAATTGTATAGCCAAACAGAGAATCTCCCCACAGTGCTATGGCTGCAAAAGAATGTTGCAAAAGCCAGAAATGCATTGGCGAGGACAGTGGAAAATGGTAAATCACATGGCCAAGAACAGTCGTCCCTACTCGTGAAAGCACAGTGCATGCGTTTTTTATATTATGTTTACTATGCTTCGGAATAATATTTTCATAGAGATGCATTCTTTTAGATTAACCATGGCTGAATGGTGTGCTTGGAAATTTTAAAATAGTACAGGGCAAAGTAGTCATTTCCGCCCAATTCATCGCAAATCTTCTCAGATTAGCGGAATGCAGTAATGTCCAAATCTCGCAAATCCTCAATTTTCCCTCCGTGCAAATCGTCTCAACCGAACATCACTTTCTTCATAAATCCATCTTCGCATATCAGCGTGAATAGAGTATCCATGCAAACAAACATATCGTAAAGGAAAACATAACCACCACTAGACCAATTTTGATAGACACAGATTATGTTTCAACTTAATTAAATTTTTATTAAATTATATATATATATATATATATATATATATATATATATATATATATATATATATATATATATATATATATATATATATATATATATGTCCTTCCTTCAAATATATGCATTAGTTTCTATCACATTTTAAGAGGTTTTTAGGGAAAGATGCTTATTTTAATAAGTGCAAAAGCCCTTCACAAGATTGATTTTCTCATTTTAATAGCAAGTTATAATATTTAATTCTGATTGGAATATGGAATATATGAGGAGAGTAAAAATGTTTGTAATATATTCATTGGATTAAGTGTATTTTACAAACTGGAATTTATTTTCTCTTTTTTTTTTATTGTACTTTAATAATATCTTTGCTATTAAACGATGTTAAATTATCTGTGTAATCAGGATACAGAGTGAACTAAAGAAATCTCCAAATATAACTAACACTTAAAAGGAAATTATTATTTTCTTTTTCTCCTTCTAAAGCTCATGGTAATGGTGTGGAGAACTATAGTAGAGAGGTGTGAAGGCATTGCTGGATGTCAACTACCCCTCCGGCCTAAGGGGAAGAGGCCGCTCCACATTGTGGTGGAGACGGTGTTGCCGGACATGGTGGCAGTGCTGCTGTGAAAACTGTTGATGGAGTCACACCTTTGGACATCCTAAGAACCATAACCTCGGATTTTCTCTTTAAGGATGCTGTCCCAGGATTGACCCCCTCAAATCCAACAAACCGAACTGTATTTAGAGCTTGTTCAATCTGTATATCTGTCTTGGCTCTTTGCTATTCTGTTGAGTTTTTTTTTTTTCTCTTTATTTCTGTTTTTTAGGCCTTTCAAATGGTCACCATTTGAAGTAAGGTTTCATGACAGATTGGGACAAGAAACAGGAAGAATCTAATGGGTTTAATTTATTTTTTGTTTTTTTTTTTAAACCAAAGGATGCATGGAGAAGATGCAGGTCCATCTTTCCAAATCCCTCTTCACCTGTCAATTCCTACATTTCTCCACTACAAAAAGAAAAAAAAAACAAAATATAATAGAAAATAAAAAATAAAAAAATATTATGTTTAAATATTAGTTACATGTGTGCAGTTTTTAATTGGAGTGAACATTATTATTACATATATATAAAAACTTAAGATCATTTAATAAAAAGATGTGTTTAATGTGTTATTAAAGTATAAAATATATTTTTATGAACGTTTTAGAACAGATAAATTATAATTCTGCATGTAAACTCAGAAAAATATATATAATTTTATATTTATTTTATTAATCTATAGTTTTATTTCAATAAAATAAAATTTTAAAGTATATTGTATAACATCTTGTTTGTTCTATTATTTTTATTTTAAACAACAACTGTAAACCCTCACATAGATATACTTTTTGATAGAAGAGACAGTGAGTTTGAACACAGAAAGATATACTTCTAGATATAGGTGTCATGTGAGACTTTAAATGTAGATATTAGTTGGATGCTGAACTCTCACAGAAAATAAATATGTGACTGTTAATTGAATGTCAGATTTTAAATACAAGTGTCACTCTATTGCTGAACTTTCATAAAACATAAATACAACTTTTAAAAATAATTTGAAAATAATACATATAACCGAGTTAAATTAACATGTAAACATAAATTACTGAAATTTGTTGCAACACATCATGAGAGTTTTATTCTTTATTCAATAAATTTTTCAGTAACTATTCTTTGTGATGACTTTAACGAAAGCAGCAGGTGTGATTTAATTTAGGAAAATGATTAGTTGACAACATATATTTACCAACTTTTTTACAACGACAAGTGTTATGTTTTGATTAGTTCTTTTTTTAAATGAAGACAGCTTGTCTAAGAAGATGTTTTTGGAAAGAAAAAAATGTTCAGAAACCTTTTTGGCTTCTTGTTTCTTAGTTTTCAAATTTTGTGATTTCTCTTTGTAGCACTATTGAGAAACACCAACATCGGTGGTGTGGCTATTCCTATTTTGGATTAGAGTGTTGTTTCATAGAGTATGTGTGGCACATTGTTTGAGTTATCTCATTTGACCCTATTTGGAGGTTCATCGGTGGTTTACTAAGCGGTATTGGTGATCAGGTTTTTGTTGTTTCACGGACATCGACGAGGTGGAGTTTGGTTTCCCGGTCCGCACACACCGGCGAGTTGGAGGTTGGTTTCTCGCTTCGTACACACCGGCGACGTGGACGTTGGATTTCCGCACTTATCGGGGAGGTGGAGGTTGGTTTTCTGCAAACACCGGTATTTCTGAAATTATAGGTTAATTTTGTATATTGTGTATCTGGTGAAATTTTATGAAACTTATATTTGAGGAGGTCCATGAGAAGAAACATAAAATAATTGGTTTTGCCTTTGGTTATTTGTTGTTGTAGGTAATTTTATGTTGTAAGTGTTGACTTGATTGGAAACCGAAATGGAAGCATGTAATACAAAAGTAAGTAGTTTCATTGTATTTGTTATGTGGATGTTGTTTTGGAAGATTGATTATAACGTATGAAATTTGAACTGTATTATAGTGGCGCATGCGAGCATGGATGGTTACACCGTACATAGTTCATATGAATTCTTTACTACGAACCAGACATCAAATGCGCATTGGAGGAACTCCATTTCATTAGTGTTTATACATTGTTAAACCTCTAGAGGTGAGTTTAAAATTGGTGAAGAAGAAGGTCTGTAGATGGGTTGGGCACCATGAATCATTTAGAGTTAGCCAACATCTACTGTCATTCAATGCGGTTAATGTTTTGATGACTTTAGGTTTAGGAGTAGGCGGTTTGGAGGTGTCGTTCGAAGAATCTGTAGTTGGTAAAGTAGGTGAGATGTTCAATCCTAAAACAACGAGTTTGAAGGACCTGATGAATAAGTTTGATGGGCTTGTACTTAATGATTCTATTGAGGTAGATGTCATATGTCGTTTGTATATATTAGTTTGTTTTGTGGTATTTTATTTTCCTAGGAAGTCAAGGTTTGTTTCTAACATGCCTTGTTTAGTGTTAGATGATTTAGATAGGTTGTCTCATTATGATTGGGGTAGTGTTGTCCATAAATATCTTGTAAGGAGTCTAAACAAATGTAGTAAGACAATACTTTCTGGAGCGATTGCAGACTCCTTGAGTATTAGTGGCAATGTTGTTGTGTTACAGGTACCATGATGATGTATTGTTTATTTTTGTTGTGTTCATTTAAGTGATTGTCGTACTATGATCGTCGGCAGTCACTCATATGTGCTGCTTTCCATATGGATGATGGAGCAAGGCCTTAATGTAGCAGGGTTGCAGCAGTCCGATATGAGAACGATGGTGAGGAAAGATGGGAATCAAAAGTTGAGGAAAAAATAAGAAGAAAGACCATGAAGATAAAAAGGCTAAGAGAAAAAATTAAGGGTGTTTGGAAGGAACTTTGTAACCTTAGAAAATGTAGAAAGGTTGAAGAAGATCCTTCGGGTCAACAAGCTAATGATGATGTTGAGGGGAATGACAAAGGTGTTGATCATGCAGTGCATGAAAAAGGGTTAGGTGAAGTAGATGAGGAACCTGCAAGGTATGAAGAACCAGCAGGTGGAAAATGTGAAGAATTTGTTGGTGGAAAAGATGCAGAAACTATAGGGGGCAATTGTGACAAAGTTGTAGGTGACAACGAAGCAGAAGGTGTAGGTGACAACGAAGCAAAAGGTGTAGGTGAAGCGGATGAAGGAGGTATAGGTGAAGTTCATGAACAACCTGTCGATGAAGTGGATGAAGTAGGTGTTGGTGAAGTACATGGAGAACCTGTAGAGGAAGTGGATGTAGTAGGTGTTGGTGAAGGAAGTGTAGGTCAAGTAGATGTAGGTGAAGGGGATTATGAACCTTTTTGTGTAACCCTAGAGCATCCAGCAGCCGTGATTGACATTGTTGAAGACAATGGAGATGCTATTGTTGAACCGATCTATGTACGACCTTTGCGTACTTTTGTTGGTGATCCTAGAACTACGGTTGATTTGGATAAATTGTACATGGCTGTATCCGCAAAAGGGATTGAACGGAGGTAATATAATATTGCTTTATTTTTAATGAAGATTGATATTGGTATGCGATTTCTTATTGTTGTGTTTACAACTTTGTTGCTGAAATATGTGATCAACCATTGAGCATAGTTGAATGTGAGTCTTTAGGTCCGAGGCAATATGTAGACAACTTGGTAATTATGCACTTTCGTGATATGAATCAATTATGATATTGTTGAAGGTAGAAGCATGTAATTGTTGTTGCTAAATTTGGTTGTTTTATTTGTAGGTGGTCTTTTTTGCATCATCAACTTTTTATGTATTTTGAGAAAAGGTTGTCTAGAGTAGTCAAGAGGATTGTATTTAGTCCTGTGTTTGGGGTAAAAGATATGTTTTTTACAGACATTGGTTTGTTGTGTAACAATTGAATTGTAACAATTGATTGCAAAACCACATGCGGCACGAGTATAGGAGACATCCAGCCAATCAACATGTGTGACAACTTAACGATTATGAAACATATTTTCCTGGTGATCTAATTGAACTACATGACATATTGTCTGCCGATTGGGTGAGTAAGTTGTGATTTGTACGTACCTTGTTGGTTTTTTATTTGGTTTATAAATTGTTTACAATTTTTAGTTTTATGGGCACTTTAAGGTTTTCATCTCATTTCTAAGTGATCATCATTGGTGGTGCTATGCCATAAAAGTTTGCACATTTGAGTTTTTTGTGATTGACTCACTTGGTAGTGGTATCAAAGGGCGTGCTCGGATTGACAAAAGCATGGTATTTTTTATAATGTACTTTAAAAATAATTTTAATGGTGTCCATGTTTGGTTTTACTATAATTATTTTGAAATTTATTATGATTGATTGTACACCACAGGCTGAAAATATGCAACGCTTTTTTGGTCTATTGGCCAATAGACTAGAAGATTCTAAGTGTCCTTTGATAGTTAAGCAAACCAATATTACTGTTCAACCTAACTTGTAAGTCGATTGTCCATGGAAAAATAGTTAAAGTTGATAGCCGGAGCAAAAGCAATGATTGATTTATGTTTCTTTCTTTCATACAGATATGACTATGGTGTTATCATGTTGAAATCAATTGAATTGTGGGATGGAGATGACAAATATAATGGTAAAAGCTTGCCAGCTTATACAAATGTAAGTTTAAATCTGTTTCGTTAAATATATCATGTATATTGCGGTGTGTTTTATTCTAAATTCCAATATGTTAATTTCAGGAGGAGTTGCTTGGATTCAAGAAAAAATATGTTTGTGATTGGATCCTTGACAACGACAACGTCCAAATATTTGATACCTTGGAACGATTTAGATTAATATAGAATTTTGTTAGGAAAAGAAAGACGGAAAAACTTATGATTTGTGCAGTGCTTAATGCAGACATTGTACACATATATATTATGTTAAGTGGATGGTTTTTTGCTTCAATTGAATTGTTTATTTGAACTTCAAGTAAATTGATGATGTTTTTTTGATTGAATATTGTTCAATTGTACATTGGTACTGTAAATGTGTCGTTCATTTCATTGATGATTGGTGATTGTTATTAAAAGTGTTAAAACTGTTAGAATCGCTGCAACGGAATTATTAGCGTGGAACAAACCAAGAGGGGGGGTGAATTGGTTGTATACTTTTTATTTTTCCTTTTGATATTTTTCTCTTAATTTTTCTTACTAAGCAGATAGTTAAATATAAATAATAGAGTAAGGGAAAGAGAAAAATTGCACAGGTGATTTTATCCTGGTTCAGATCACTGGGATCTTACGTCCAGTCGCTTATCTCAAACAAGATAAACCTTTTTCACTAACACAAAACAGTTACAAATATTAGTCACACAGAAAAACAATTTGTAACAGTTTAGAAATACCACCTCTCTTGAAACCACAAGAGACAAACTTACACCTCCTTTGAATCTTCACAAAGGATGACCACCTCCTTCGAATGCTTCACGAAAGATGATTCTCTTCCAGACACTTCCTCGGATACAAGCTATTCCTCTGTCACCGCAGTAGCACTTCAGGACTTTGCATACAAGAGTTTCCTTAGCTTCAACAATCTCACAGAGTTCTCAAAGAGTTCAGAGTTCTTTAGCACAAGGGAAGAGTGTTGTTTGAGATCAAGAGAGAGCCATCTTATAGGCTCAGCCAAATACTCTTCCATTCTTCGAAAACGGGCCATCTAACGCATTTAATCGATTAACACAAGTATTAATCGATTAAAATGAGTACAACGGCTAGTTTTTCAAATCTGAAATCCCCAATGGCTAGTGTTAATCGATTTTCCTCAAGACTAATCGATTAACTAATCGATTATTATCAGCTTTAATCGATTATTATAGGGGCACTTGGGTTTTCAGAGCCAGCCTCGGTTTTAATCGATTGAAACTGGGTTTAATCGATTAAAACAGATTGTGGACGATTCTCAACAGCATATAAATATAAATTACAAGAATCAGTCCTAATACATTTGTGAGCACTGTTACACCAACTTTGATTATTATAAAAGCTTTATAAAAATACATAGATCTTCAATTTGTCTTGACTGGTGCAACTCTGTTCATCATCAAAACTTCATAGTTGATTTTTGCTAACATTCTCCCCCTTTTTGATGATGATCAAAAATTCTCCTGAGTTTAAAGCTTTTTAATAATCTGAAACAATCACAACTCATGAAAGGAGAGATTAATAAGAAATATGGATTTTAAACTATCTTCTCCCCCTTTTTTATCAGAAGAAAAAAAACACGTGCTCCCCCTAAATAAAAAGAGATAAGGCATAGAGAAAAAGGAAATAAACAACAACTTTTTATTAAGGATGCACACACGCATAAAAACAAATCAAACAAGGAGGATCTAGAATTCATCACTTTCATCACTAAGAAAGTGCTGCTCTAATCCTGAAACCCTAGTGTCTAGATTCCTGAGATGAGTACAAATTTCTTCGTGGCGGATGTTTTGAATGTTCATCATCTCATTTTGAAGGCGAGTCATCTCAGTCATTTGTCTAGAGAGACTTTCTAGACTGTATTCCTCATGTACTTGAGATGGGCCAGTGATGAATCATTATTTTCTTCACTTCACTTAACTTATTGTACTAGATTTAATTAGGGAATTGTGCATAATTGTCCAGTATTTTCCCATTTTACTGAATTAAGCTTAATTTGGTCAGAAATTCTTATTTTAATTAATTTGAATTATCTGAGACTAATATTTTGCATTATAATTTGTAGGGAAAACTCTGAAAATATTCTAGAACATTTGGGAGAAGATTAATTTGCACAATGTATTATTTACTTAGAAGAAGCTTTGCTGCATTGATTTAATTTGTGTGTTGGACAGTGGAAAATTAAAGAATCACACGGACCTTTTCAAATTTGCTAGAAGGAAGACTTGGAGTTGGTTTAAGTGTAGCAAAAAATTATTTAATGATGGGATGCTTTCACGGTTGGAAGAGGAAAAGGAGTACCGTGTGTTTAATGCTTATGCAGTTACTCCTTAAAATAAAGTCTAGAGGATGGAACGTTTGGCATCAATATAGCAATGGAATTCTCTTATTTATTTGAGAAAGGAGAAAGGAATTACAAATGCACGGTTACATCCAAATTGTAGCAGCAAACAAATAGAATAAAAGTGGGGTCTCCACTAAGAAAAGGAATATTGTTGGAAAGCATGACACAACATGAAAAGAGGGGCCACAAAAACACATTTTATTCTTATGGCTAATTTATTTTGTTGTGTGCGTGACTGCACGTGAAAGCACTATGCTTTGAAAACAATACACACCATACGGACTTTCATGAATATTGGAGAACCATATTTCATTCTCATATGTGCCAAATTATTTTTGTGGTCCAGTTGGAAGCTCACGTCCAAAATGCCAAATACTACAAGCTGAATTATTAAGGGGACCACCACTTAGAAGCTTAACATTTCAGAATCAACCATTTGGAGGGACCCTTAATTAATTTCATTGAAGATAATCTCTAAGGAAGCAGCAGCGGCAGCATGTGGGGAAGAAGCTTCACGCCAGCAGCTAGCAACTGGAAAGAAGCTCACGGGTTTTGTCCAATTCTTTGGCAGAAGCACGTTGATGTCTAGCTTGGCAGCAAGGGAGAGTGTTCCAGCAGTCTTCATTGTCCAGCAAACGGTCCAGCTCCAAGAAGACACGGTGCAGCTGCTGACTTCATTTTTGAAAAGCAACAAGTAGAGTCACGGCTGGATGGAGAACAGCTCCACGGCCCACAACAGTCGACGTCCACCATGGTAGCAGAGAAGCACTTCCAGCTTGAGCAAAGAGAGGAAGGCTACGGACGGTGGGTGTGCTGGAATGGAGAAGACTGTCACAACCTTGGTCCAGTGTTGGAAACGGAAGAGAAGATTGAAGCTTGGAGTCACGTGAATTAGTCGGAAATGAAGCTGTGAGGAGATTGAAGGAAAAGTTGCATTCCAGCTGGAGCAATGGAGTTTTCACAGCTTGGTTTGGCAATGTTTCCAGCAGCCACAAGCAAAGAAGGAGTTGAGAAAAAGAAAGCACAAAGTCACGTCCAGGAGAGGATAGGTGCTGCATGAAGAATGGATTGAGCAAAGCTTGTTACGTTTAGAGGAAGAGAAGCACATAATTGAGGAAGGTGAGCACACGAAGGAGCTGGACCGAGAGAAGAATAGAACGGAAGAAAGAAAGAAAGCATGAAGGATTCACGGTCCAGCAAGGTTCACATCCAGCCAATTGGGAGATTAGGAGTAAAGCTCTTGGTCACGGATTAGAAGAATGGAGATGGACGTTCCAGCAGAAGCACAGCAGCAATGTGGGATTCACGTTCAGCACTGGAGCATTCACGTGAAGAAGAAGACAAGGATTAGGGACCCAACCTTTGGTAAAAGCACACGGCACAAACAAATGGAGGGCCTCCCACCTTATTCTATTTGTCACGGGAGCAAGCTAACAGGAGAGGAAGGCAGCATGAAGAATGAATAAAAGAAGAGCACCTCCAATATAAAAAGGGGTAGGAATTCCAGTAGAAAAAAAGCACACGGTCTTAAGGCCTGGAAGGGGTCTCCTGTCTTCTCTTCCAGAGCTCTCTCTGATTTTCTTTTCCATTCCAAACAGTGTAATAGTGTAGAATTTTAATTCTGAAGCAATGTAATGCGTCGTAGTGTTTGCAAGTTTGATCATTTCTTTGATATTTCCACATGATTTTGTTTAAGCTTGATGGATTTGATTTTCAGTGAAGAGATTTTAATTTTACCGTTTCTTTTATTTTATCGTTTATTGTTTTCCTACACCGTTAAATTCTACCTTTTCTAAATATTTACTGTTCCGTTTTTACCGTTTTTCACTGTTTAGTTTTTATTGTCTTTTAAATTTATTTTAGTGTTTTTAATTCAATGTTTAAATCCCAGTTTTAATTTATTTTAATTTTTCCGCTGTTTTATTTAATTTCCAATTTCCAATTTTATTTTATTGCATTCACAAAAACACCATTAAAACCCCCCCCACTTCGTGTATAAAATCTGAGACTAAACCGACACAAATTGGTCTTTGAGAGACGACCTAGGAGTCACCTCCTAGTAAACTATACTGCATTTCTTTTATGCACAATTTTTGTGAGCGGTGCGATCCGTTCATCAAAAATGGCGCCGTTGCCGGGGATCGAACCCGGGTCACCCGCGTGACATGTTCCAATTTTATCGTCTTTTACCGTTTGGTTTTACTGCTTTGAAATTTATTTCAGTGTTTTTAAATTCGGTTTTATTTAAATTCCAATTTCCAATTTAATTTTATCACATTCAACCAAAATCACAAAAACACCCCCCCCCCCACTTCGTGTAAAAATTCTGAGATTGAACCGACACAAATTGGTCCTCGAGAGACGACCTAGGAGTCACTTCCTAGTAACTATACTGCATTCTTTTATGCACAACTTTTGTGAGCGGTGCGACCCGTTCATCAAAATGGCGCCGTTGCCGGGGACCAATAACGGTTTGGTTTTAGATTTTTGTTGTATAAAGTTTTGTTCTGTTAATATGTTTGTTTTGTGTGTTTTGTCTTGTATATTTCTGTAGGCGACAACGACACCTTCAGCAAATTTTGGCGGCGTTGTCACTTCAGATCCAGGTTTTTGTTTTAGATTTTTACTGTGTTAATATATATTGTGTATATATGTGTTTAATTGTGCTATGTTCTGTATTTAGTTGTTATTAAAAAAAAAATTGAAAATAAAAAAAAAAAAAATTTATGTGTTGTGTGTTCCTGTAGCATGTATAAATGTGTTGTGAATTATCTGTTTCGTAATTTTTAGTATTTACTTTTTATTTGTTTTATTTTTATTTTTCGATGTCTACCTATTTTAATGTTGTGAATAATGCTTATTCTGCCAATGTCTGTGATTATGATTCTTATTCTGCATATTACTTTGATTTTAAATCTGCTGATTTTTATGATGAGAACAATATGTTCCATCATCCAATTTCTGAGAGCTCTCTTTGGGAGCCAGTTCCACAATATGAGAGTCAGCAGTATGATTCTCCTATTCAAATAACTCCTCAGCCTTCTACTTCTGAACCTACATTAAAGGAGTTACTAGAGCAGATGACAATGCAGAACATTCAGTTTCAGAAAGGGAACATGCAGTTCAAGCAAGAGAGCATGGAGTTCCAGCAGGAAACTCAAGCTGCCATACAGAATCTGAGTGATCAGATCAGGCAGATGGCCACTCTTGCACCTGAGGAGACTGATGAAAATTTTGGGGACCCGGCAGAAGTAAGCAGTAATCCTGAACCAGGTAGACCACCTTCATCTTCCCACACTTTAGAAATCTTCAAGGAAGTAGAGGGAAGCATACCGCAAATTGATTATTCTATTGATTATGCTGTTGATTGGTATGCTGATGATTATATAGTTGTTGAGTCTGATTTTAATTTTTCCTCTGTGCATGATGAGAACCGTTTTTTACTATCACATTCGAATAATTATTCTCCATGCATTGAACATGAATCTGAACCTGTTATAGATAGTGTTTCTACATTTGAAACGGATTCATGTTATGAGGTTGTATCTAAGGCTCGGTATGATGAATTGGGATTGGGTGTTATACCTCTGCATGATATTTCTGTGGAACCATTTTGCACTAACCATATTGCAGGAGGTACATATAAATTTGATCAGCATGCACCCACGCTGGAAGACAAAGGTGCCAGTACATACAGCAGTTCGAAGATCAAAAGGCACCTACTGAATCTGCTCAGTGACAATATTTGCTGCTTAGATCCGGCGGTGGAGGATATTTCTCTGCTTGATCAGATTTGGAGGATGAAGCAATTTTTCCTCAAAATTTCCGTCTTGGATCCTGAAGAAGACATATCCCTGATTGTCCAATTTTGGCAACTGCCACCATAACAGGGGAGTTTTCCTGTCCCTTCTTCCCTTAATTTTCTTAGTTTGCGAATTAGGGGAGAATTCTTAATTTTCTTTATTAGTTTTCGGATTGTTTTGTTTTTTTTTTTAAATTAAAAAAAAAATTTAAAAAAAAAAAAAAAAAAAAAACTTTGTGATAAAATATTTTGTTTTAAGTGTGCCAAATCTGTATTCTAATATGTATATTTATTTATTTAATTATTTATTTTCTTTTTCTTAGTTTTCAAATTGCTATCCTTAAAAAAAAAAAAATTTCAAAAATTCAAAAATTGTTTTGCGTATTCCTTGATTTTATTTCGACCCTCAGTATCTTATTATTTCATACCAATAAAAATTTTCACTTCAGATCTTATTTTTCCTTATTTGCCTTCACTGTAAATATAATTTCTTAGTTGTGTGCATACAGATTATTGATTGAAAAATTTGACTAAGAAAGATTTCATTCGGTCATAAGAGCAAAAAATTACAGTAATGGAAAATTGGAGATTTAACATATCTGAAAATGAAATTGCAGTAGATTCATATATGAAATTAAAAGATGTTCGGGGGTCGATCTTTAGTGATCGTTAATATTACAAACCAAATAAAAAACAAAAACAACATAAAAAAAAAAAAAAAAAAAAATTAAAAACATAAAAAAATATAATTGTTCAGATTACATGCCTTGTCCATATTCTGGCCACACTCGGCCAACAAAAACATAAAAATAAAAAATAACATAAAACTTTAAAAATGAAAGAACTCTCGAGCTGGTTGTGGTGGTCTAAGGGAGAGCTCCGTTGAGGGAGCTCTGGTTCGAAAAGTCACGAGCGGAGGCTTTGGTGGAGGAATTTCTCGTTCATTTCTGTCGTCATCGATAATGATCGGAACTGGAAACAAATTCAGCAGCCTCGGTGCCCTCATTATCACCCAGTTGTTTTCTTTCAAACAAAAAAAAAACAAAATAATAAATAAAAAAATAAAAAATAAAAATAACTTGTGTTAATTATAGAAGAGGAATGGAAAATTTAATAGGAGGTGTGATCAGAGGTCTTACCGTACATGTACAGCGGCAGTTGTGAAAAGAGAGTGCCTGTGGGGTCTATCTCCGCTTGCCAGCGCCTGACCCGATTGCCATGGTTGTTAAACCAGCAGTGCACGTTGTATTCAGTGGCTTCGCCGAAGGTCCTTAGTCGAGACGCGATCTCGACGACTTGCGCTCGGCTTGGGTGTGTGACCCCATAGTTGTAGATTTTGGTCATCATCGTGATCTGATCATCTGTAGGACGCCATCGTTGACTGGTATATCTCTCTGATTCCATATCACTCATCCTTCCTCTCGTAATATACAAATACTTAAATAAAAAATAAAAAAAGAACAAAAACATAAAAAAAAAATAAACATAAAAAAAATAAAAAGAACTAAAAAAAAAAAAAAAGAGAAGCATAAAAAAAAAATTAGATTAGTTCTCTGTTTTCTTTATTTGTTCTTGTTTCCTTTTAGATTTATTTTGTCCAGTCTGTATTTGATGTTTCAGTTTTTGGTCTCAGATCTGTTTCACGGTCCTTGCAAAAGGGTCCTAAACGGATCTACGTCCAGTGTCCTTGTCCATATTGTTCTTGTATATTCAGTTTCTGTGTTTTAGTTTTAAGTGGGGTACGTGGCGTTGTTCTACCCGATTGTCTCTGCCATACCTTCAAACGAAGGGAGATTAACGTCTGGTTTCCAGCCGATATACCCCTTAAGTTTTAAGACAATTGTGTTTTATGTGTTTTAAGTGTTTAGCAGGCTTAAAAGAAAGCAGAAAAAGAAAAAAAAAATGAAAGATCTGGAAAGCAGGAAAAGGAGAAGAAGGAAAGCAGGAAGGCATAACAGCAGAATAAGCAGTATGACAGGAAAGAAGAAAAATGAAGCAAAAAGACGGCAAGAAAAGTTAAGCAAGCAGAAAGAAAAAGGGATCCAGGTGTAGAGGACTTACCTGGAGTAGTAGGCTTGTAGAGGCTCTTCGCGGATCTCACTCAGACTCTTCAGAAGACGCAGAGACAGAGCTCCTCGCAGATCTCAGACTCTTCAGATGGCACGGTGGCAGAGGTTCCGCACAGCTCCAGATGCTCAGAGGAGAGGCTCCCTGCAGAGATCCAGACGCTCGAGAGAGTTGAGAGAGTTGAGAGAGCAGAGAGTCGAGAGAGAGCAGAGAGTTGAGAGAGCAGAGAGAGAGAGCAGAGGAGTAGAGAGAGATTGAGCGTTCAGAAATGGCGCTGGACGCGGAGGAGCAGCCTTTTATAGCAGAATTGCTTTCCACTGTAGCAACAGTTCCGGTCTTTGCCACCGAGACTGTTGTCACAGTACCGGTCTCCTTTTTAAGAAAAAAAAAATAAAAAAAAAATAAAAAATAAAAAATAAAAAATAAAAAATAAAAAAAATAAAATGAAAAAAATTATTAGCATCTACTGATGGGTGCTAGGTGTTTTAGACATCTGCTGATGGATGTCCCTGATAACATCTACTGATGGATGTTACTGAAAAAATTTCTTCCCATTTTTCCTAACTTTTTATTGCACTTGTCTATATTATTTGACTGCTCTGAAATTGATAATCTGATGATTGTAACACACTGAGGACATTGTGTGATTTAAGTGTGGTCTACTGGGAAGAAATTATGATTTTTCTGATTTTTCTGTTAGATTGTATTTTGTGTGTTAAATTTTTTGTTTTTGAGTGTTAAATTTTTTCTCTTTTAAGTTATTTTTATCCAGTTTTGTGTGCAATAAATTTTACATTTTTCTCTTGATTTCTGGATGATGTCTAAGTTGTAGATTTTTCCTTCACTTACTTACTACTTATAGATTGTAATCCTTGCTTTTCTTTGCTTGGAAAGATAATTATACGTTTGAGAGGTTGATTTGATTGTGACAAACACCCTGTGTGAGATTTGAGCCACTTAATGTTCTTTCTTATGTGAGATATGTATCTTGATTGCTTGCACATATGCCTTGGCTTGATTCTTATTGATATACTTGATTTATATGCATGTTTAGAAGTGATAAAGGCAATTTTATTCTTGAGCCTCTTTAGCCAAATAAGCCTACCTTGTTATTATCCTTGGATAACCCCTTTGAGCCTATACTGTATATATTTCTTTGTGTTGAAGCTCATACACTGATCCTAAGTGAAAAACAAATGATTACCTTAACCTTAGGAAAGTCTGGAGCTATAGAAGTATTTTGTGAATAAGTGTGGTCTCCTTGGGAATTCTGATGAATTGGCTAGTTGGTTCCTCATCATGTTTTGAAATGATAATTTATATCCTGTTGTGTGATAAAAAAAAAAAGAAAAAAAAAAGAAAAAGAAAAAAGAAGACAGGATAAAAAAAAAATGATGAGAAAAAGAAAAAATTGAAAAATAATTTTGTAAATAATGGAGTCGAGAAGAGGATTGAATTAGAGGTTTGGGTGAGATTTCACTGTGTTTACATTTTTTCCCTAGTGCACCTCTATTTCTTCTGAGCTATAGCTACTTATCCAAATTTATCCTCCCCTGTCCTTGGCCCCATTACAACCCAGTAAAGACCTTTTGATCTGAACATGCATATGTTTTAAGTATTGATAATTAGAAGCTTGCCAAGTCTACTTGTGTTTGCTTTCTTGAGTACATCGAGTTGAAATTATTTACCCTATACACTTGAGTAAAACACTATGAGTGCATCTGTGAGGTTTTGTTATTTTTTAAATCACCTCTTAAACTGATTAATTATTTTTACCATATTTTGAATTGCTTGGATTAATTTCTGTAAGTATATGCTTTTCTCGATTACGTGTTGGACATTTTCTACACCTTTTCTCTATCAAGATTTCTTGAGAACAATGTAAATTCTCTTTATTTTCTCGTGAGTTTTTATTTTTCTGTCTGCTGAGTTTGTGTCACCTTCCTAAAAGTCCGTTGAACCATTCCCTGATTTGTGTCCTAATTTTGCCCAGGAGTGCAAAAGACTAAGTGTGGTCTATTTTGATGAATCATTATTTTCTTCACTTCACTTAGCTTATTGTACTAGATTTAATTAGGGAATTGTGCATAATTGTCCAGTATTTTCCCATTTTACTGAATTAAGCTTAATTTGGTCAGAAATTCTTATTTTAATTAATTTGAATTATCTGAGACTAATATTTTGCATTATAATTTGTAGGGAAAACTCTGAAAATATTCTAGAACATTTGGGAGAAGATTAATTTGCACAATGTATTATTTACTTAGAAGAAGCTTTGCTGCATTGATTTAATTTGTGTGTTGGACAGTGGAAAATTAAAGAATCACACGGACCTTTTCAAATTTGCTAGAAGGAAGACTTGGAGTTGGTTTAAGTGTAGCAAAAAATTATTTAATGATGGGATGCTTTCACGGTTGGAAGAGGAAAAGGAGTACCGTGTGTTTAATGCTTATGCAGTTACTCCTTAAAATAAAGTCTAGAGGATGGAACGTTTGGCATCAATATAGCAATGGAATTCTCTTATTTATTTGAGAAAGGAGAAAGGAATTACAAATGCACGGTTACATCCAAATTGTAGCAGCAAACAAATAGAATAAAAGTGGGGTCTCCACTAAGAAAAGGAATATTGTTGGAAAGCATGACACAACATGAAAAGAGGGGCCACAAAAACACATTTTATTCTTATGGCTAATTTATTTTGTTGTGTGCGTGACTGCACGTGAAAGCACTATGCTTTGAAAACAATACACACCATACGGACTTTCATGAATATTGGAGAACCATATTTCATTCTCATATGTGCCAAATTATTTTTGTGGTCCAGTTGGAAGCTCACGTCCAAAATGCCAAATACTACAAGCTGAATTATTAAGGGGACCACCACTTAGAAGCTTAACATTTCAGAATCAACCATTTGGAGGGACCCTTAATTAATTTCATTGAAGATAATCTCTAAGGAAGCAGCAGCGGCAGCATGTGGGGAAGAAGCTTCACGCCAGCAGCTAGCAACTGGAAAGAAGCTCACGGGTTTTGTCCAATTCTTTGGCAGAAGCACGTTGATGTCTAGCTTGGCAGCAAGGGAGAGTGTTCCAGCAGTCTTCATTGTCCAGCAAACGGTCCAGCTCCAAGAAGACACGGTGCAGCTGCTGACTTCATTTTTGAAAAGCAACAAGTAGAGTCACGGCTGGATGGAGAACAGCTCCACGGCCCACAACAGTCGACGTCCACCATGGTAGCAGAGAAGCACTTCCAGCTTGAGCAAAGAGAGGAAGGCTACGGACGGTGGGTGTGCTGGAATGGAGAAGACTGTCACGGCCCTGGTCCAGTGTTGGAAACGGAAGAGAAGATTGAAGCTTGGAGTCACGTGAATTAGTCGGAAATGAAGCTGTGAGGAGATTGAAGGAAAAGTTGCATTCCAGCTGGAGCAATGGAGTTTTCACAGCTTGGTTTGGCAATGTTTCCAGCAGCCACAAGCAAAGAAGGAGTTGAGAAAAAGAAAGCACAAAGTCACGTCCAGGAGAGGATAGGTGCTGCATGAAGAATGGATTGAGCAAAGCTTGTTACGTTTAGAGGAAGAGAAGCACATAATTGAGGAAGGTGAGCACACGAAGGAGCTGGACCGAGAGAAGAATAGAACGGAAGAAAGAAAGAAAGCATGAAGGATTCACGGTCCAGCAAGGTTCACATCCAGCCAATTGGGAGATTAGGAGTAAAGCTCTTGGTCACGGATTAGAAGAATGGAGATGGACGTTCCAGCAGAAGCACAGCAGCAATGTGGGATTCACGTTCAGCACTGGAGCATTCACGTGAAGAAGAAGACAAGGATTAGGGACCCAACCTTTGGTAAAAGCACACGGCACAAACAAATGGAGGGCCTCCCACCTTATTCTATTTGTCACGGGAGCAAGCTAACAGGAGAGGAAGGCAGCATGAAGAATGAATAAAAGAAGAGCACCTCCAATATAAAAAGGGGTAGGAATTCCAGTAGAAAAAAAGCACACGGTCTTAAGGCCTGGAAGGGGTCTCCTGTCTTCTCTTCCAGAGCTCTCTCTGATTTTCTTTTCCATTCCAAACAGTGTAATAGTGTAGAATTTTAATTCTGAAGCAATGTAATGCGTCGTAGTGTTTGCAAGTTTGATCATTTCTTTGATATTTCCACATGATTTTGTTTAAGCTTGATGGATTTGATTTTCAGTGAAGAGATTTTAATTTTACCGTTTCTTTTATTTTATCGTTTATTGTTTTCCTACACCGTTAAATTCTACCTTTTCTAAATATTTACTGTTCCGTTTTTACCGTTTTTCACTGTTTAGTTTTTATTGTCTTTTAAATTTATTTTAGTGTTTTTAATTCAATGTTTAAATCCCAGTTTTAATTTATTTTAATTTTTCCGCTGTTTTATTTAATTTCCAATTTCCAATTTTATTTTATTGCATTCACAAAAACACCATTAAAACCCCCCCCACTTCGTGTATAAAATCTGAGACTAAACCGACACAAATTGGTCTTTGAGAGACGACCTAGGAGTCACCTCCTAGTAAACTATACTGCATTTCTTTTATGCACAATTTTTGTGAGCGGTGCGATCCGTTCATCAGCCAGCAACATGTGTGGGATCAGGCATGGGGATATCCGCAGCTTCATCTTCATTGCCATCAATGGCATCCTCAGGGTGGATGTAGGAGAGTCCTTGTTTGATAAAACCCATTTGCCTCAGGGAATTATCTCCAACCTTATGTCCCGGAAGGACAGTCTCATGGTGTTCATTTGTGATATCTACTCCTTTGAACACACAAATTTGGGAAACGAGAAGAGGATATGGAAGAGGTGCAACATCTAACCTTTTGGCCTTGAACATTATTGTCTTAATCAGGTGAGGCCAATTTAGTGGAATGCTCTGAAGTATACTGTACATAATGATGAGATCAGTCTCAGAGCATTGGGCATGATTTGATCCTCTAGGGCACAAAATCCATACAATAAGGTAGTGCAAGAGGCGTTCTTCCATCTTGAGTCCACTAGCAAGGAAGAGACGAGCATTGTGCTGTCGAGGATTGCGGAAAAAGGACTGGTACACCGCTATCTTATTGAATTGAGCAAAGTCATCTGGAATAGTTTGAGAATGGTCTAAGACAGGGACTTTTGCTACATTTGTCCAAATGTCATTGTCCAAGACAATGTCCACACCTTTTACTCTTGTTTGAAAAACCCCCTCCCAGATCTTTAAATTAAAATAGAAAGTGCGAACAAGATCCGGATAATACCTTCCACAGAGTTCCATTAGGTGTTGAACTCCTTGTTCAATGATGAGATTGGGAAAGGAGAAGTTGTAGGATGTATACCAAGAGAGATCAATGAATTTTTGTTTGATGAGCTTCCTTTCCTTCCAAAATCGTGAGAAAGATTGTTGATCTTCTTCATCGGAGAGCCACCCTTCTATGGTAGCATCTCTTATTTGAACAGTATTTTCCGAAACACCACTTGTTCTTCTTCTCCTTCTTCTTGAAGGTTCAGCCATTGAGATGAGTGAAAGACAAAGATTTGGGTGAAAGAAGGGAGAAAGTAAGAGAGATATGCTTAAGATTGGTTCAAGTAATGAAAATGGGGACCAAGTGGGGTATAAATAGGCTCAAAAATGCATCCCAACGGTTAGATTTGGAGATTTTGCCCGTTAATAGCCATTGGCAACGGCTAGATTTGAAAACCATTTTAAAAAACCGTCTGGAGCGCATTTAATCGATTAAAGGAAGTTTTAATCGATTATGTAATCGATTAATACTTAGATTAATCGATTAATCCAGTCGTAACTGTGTAGGTAGCGCTTTTAATCGATTTACAAGCAGATTAAATACGTTAAGCAACGAAAAATGCAAGATTAATTCCAAGAATGCCTATTTTACTATTTCTAATATTCCAAGATCTCTTCTAAGCTCAAAAAATCTATCCTTGGGTAATGCTTTGGTGAAAATGTCCGCTAATTGATGCTTAGAATCTATGAACTCCATTTCACAATCGCCTTTTTGGACATGGTCTCTAATGAAGTGATGCCTAATTTCTATATGCTTGGTTCTAGAATGCATGATAGGATTTTTGGTGAGTTTTATAGCACTAGTGTTATCACACTTAAGCGGAATATGATCTAAATGAATATCATAGTCTTCTAATTGTTGTTTCATCCATAAGATCTGTGCACAACAACTACCCGCAACAATGTATTCAGCTTCAGTGGTTGATAAGGCTACACAGGCTTGTTTCTTAGAGTGCCAAGAGACTAAGGAACTACCTAAAAAGTGACAGGTTCCACTGGTGTTTTTCCTATCTATTTTACAGCCTCCATAATCAGCATCAGAAAATCCTACAAGACTAGGCTCAGCGCCTGAAGGATACCATAAACCAAAGGATGTTGTCCCCTTAAGGTATTTAAAAATGCGTTTTACTGCAGTGAGATGAGACTCTCTAGGGCTTGACTGAAACCTAGCACACACACATACACTTTGCATGATGTCAGGTCTACTAGCAGTGAGATATAATAAAGAGCCAATCATACCTCTGTATTTGGTCTGGATTACCTCTTTACCTGTCTCATCTTTGTCTAAGTAGCAGGATGTCCCCATGGGAGTTGATGCTTCTTTAGCATTGTCCATCTCAAACATTTTAAGGATTTCCCCTCAATACTTGGTTTGAGATATAAAGGTTCCTTCCTCCATTTGTTTGATTTGAAGTCCGAGGAAGAAAGTAAGTTCTCCCATCATTGACATCTCAAATTCTCCCTGCATGGACTTAGCAAAATTATCGCAAAGAGTTGCGTTAGATGAACCAAAAATAATATCATCTACATATACTTGAACAAGTAGAAAATGTTTTCCATTCTTTTTAATGAATAATGTTGAATCAATTTTTCCTCTGTTGAAATCATTCTCTACAAGAAAATTGCTCAGACGTTCATACCAAGATATAGGTGCCTGTTTTAAACCATATAGTGCTTTCTTTAATTTGTAGATGTGATTTGGGTTTTTAAAATCTTAAAAACTAGGTGGTTGTTCAACAAATACATCTTCTTTGATATAACCGTTTAGAAAAGCACTTTTAACATCCATTTGAAATAATTTAAATTTCATTATAGATGCATAAGCAAGAAGTAGGCGTATTGCCTCTAACCTGGCAACTGGAGCGTATGTCTCATCATAATCTATACCTTCTTCTTGACTATATCCTTTTGCAACAAGCCTAGCTTTATTCTTGGTGATGTTTCCTTCTTCATCCAGTTTGTTTTTGAACACCCACTTAGTTCCAATTACTTGATGAGTGTCTTTTCTGGGAATTAATTCCCACACTTGATTTCTTTCAAACTGGTTGAGTTCTTCTTGCATTGCGATACACCATTTTTCATCTTGAAGGGCTTCTTTAATATTCTTTGGTTCAATCTGTGACACAAAAGCAACATTCATACAATAATTTGCAGTATTACTTCTTGTGTTTACCCCTTGTGTGATATCGCCAATTATGTTGTCCAAAGATAATCCTCTAGGTTGTTGCCATATTTTATTTAAATCTTCATCTTGAGGATTGTCATAATTCTTCTCTTCATTTGTCTCCTTTGATGAATCTTCACTTGTTCCTGCATCAGATTCTTCTGACTCAAGAGGTTTTGCCTCAAGGTCCACAATTTCATCAAAAGTAACATGTATGGATTCCTCTATTGTGAACATTTTTCTATTAAAAATTCTATATGCTTTGCTTATTAAAGAATATCCAAGAAAAATTCCTTCATCAGCTTTTGAATCAAATTTTCCCAAATTTTGTTTTCCATTGTTTAAAACATAGCATTTGCATCCAAAGATTTTTAAATGGGAAACATTTGGTTTTCTACTTTTGAAAAGTTCGTAAGGAGTACGTTTTAAAATCGGTCGAATTATCATTCTATTTAAAACATAGCAAGCAGTACTCACAGCATCAGCCCAAAATTGTTTAGGAACATTATTTTCATTTAACATAGTACGAGCAAGTTCCTCTAAGGATCTATTCTTTCTTTCTACAACTCCATTCTGTTGGGGAGTTCTAGGTGAAGAAAAGTTATGAGAAATACCATGTTCTTCACAAAAATTTTCAAATAATTCATTTTGAAATTCACCACCATGGTCACTTCTAATAGCTTTTATTCTTAGATCCTTTTCATTTTGAATTAAAACAACAAACTTTTTAAATTCTTTAAAAGCTTCACTTTTAAGAGTGAGAAACAGGGTCCAAGTATATCTTGAAAAATCATCAACAATAACTAACGCATAATAGTTTCCACCAAAACTTTTTATCCTTGAAGGACCAAATAAATCCATATGTAAAAGTTCCAAAGGTTTTAAAGTAGAAACAATATTTTTTGAATGAAAGGAAATTTTAACTTGTTTACCCTTTTGACATGCATCACACAATTTATCTTTTACAAATTTTAATTTTGGTAAACCAATTACTAGATCTCTAGATACAAGTTTGTTAAGTTGTTGCATATGTATATGAGCAGCACGCTTGTGACATAACCATGGGTTTTCCTCTTTAACAACTAAACATGAAATATTTTTATTTAATACGTTTTCTAAATCAATTAAATAAATATTATTATGTCGAACTCCTTTTAAAGCAATTTCAGAAGAATCATTCTTAAAAATAGTGCAAGAATTCTTCTCAAAGGTTACCTTGAATCCTTTGTCGCACAGTTGACTTATGCTAATTAAGTTATGCCTCAGTCCTTCTACATATAGCACGTCTTTGATCATCAAGGTGTCTTTGCTTCCTATATCCCCTTTTCCAAGAATTCTTCCTTTGTTGTTGTCACCATAGGTAACAAAGCCTTGTTCCTTTTCTTTAAAGTTTGTGAACTTTGTCCTGTCTCCTGTCATGTGTTTTGAGCAACCGCTATCGAGACACCACATGACTTTTCTTGATTTCTGTAATACCTGCAAAAGAAAGGAACAAACAAGCTATTTTAGGTACCCAACTTCTTTGTATGGGTCCTTTTGGGTTAGATTCAAATTATTTAGCAACCCACACATATCTTCCAATAGAAACACCAAAGCGTTTAATTCTGCATTTGTTTGAGGTATGGCCTTTTCTCATGCAGTAAAAGCAAGATACAACATTTGTGTTTCTGTTAATCGTTCCTTTTTCTGTTAATCGTTCCTTTAGGAACAAATTTCTCAGCAGCTTTATTTTCAGAGATTTTACTACATTCTCCAATAGTTGTATTTTCAGAAAAATATTTGAATTGTATGCAAGATTCACATTCATTATTAGCAATATATTTTTCTTTTTCATAATATAAAACTTTACTTTTCAAATTCCTGATTTCTTCTGCTTGATATAAAAATTTATTTTTCAAACTTCTGTTTTCTTCAGATGAATTTGTAAATTCAGTTTTCAAAGCATCATTTATTTTAGTGAGATTTTCAGAAGTAAACTTCAAATTTTTATTTTCTTCAAGAAGGTTGTCAAATTCAGATTTTAAATTTTTAAAATCCTTTTTCAGCTTTTTATGAGAAATATTTAATTTTTCAGATTCAATTAACAATGCAGCATATGTTTCATGCAATTCATCTTCATCAACGTGACTATCATTATCAGAATAATGTGAACTACTTACTTGGCTGACATTATCATCATCTGCCATTAAACAGATGTTTGCTTCTCCATCTAAATCACTTGAATCTGAAATGGACTCATTGTCGTCTTCCCATGCAATGTATGCCTTCTTTTTCTTGAAGAATCTTTTCTCCTTTTTGTCTTCACCTTTCTTCTGATTTGGGCAGTCTGCTTTTAGATGCCCCTTTTCTCCACAGCCGTAGCATCGGTAATTTGAGGAAGATGCTTGATTATCTTTCTTTTCGTATCTAAACCTTCCTTTACCTTTAGACTTCATGAACCTGTTTAATCTTTTGATCACAAGGCTTAAATTTTCCTCTTCATCTGAGTCTTCATCTTCTGATTTACCTTTGCTTCTTTCAACCTCTGACTTTAATGCCAAACTCTTCTTGTTGTTTTTGGCTTTTGCTTCTTCTTCATCAAGTCTTCCAAGATCTAGTTCATGTTCCCTCAACTTTCCAAAGAGTGCCGCCATAGTCATGGTGTTGAGGTTTTATGACTCCGAGATTGCAGTCACCTTAGGTTGCCACGACCTGTCTAAAGACTTCAAGATTTTAATGTTAAGTTCATCGGTATCAAATGACTTACCCAGTCCAATGAGATGATTGACAATGTTGGTGAAGCGTTTTTGAACGTCTGAAATTGTTTCTCCTTGCTTCATCCGGAACATTTCATACTCTTGAATTAGGGAGTTCTTCCTTGCCCTCTTTACATCATCTGTTCCTTCATGCGTCACTCTGAGTACGTTCCACATTTCTTGAGTAGTTTTGCAGACAGAAACTCTGTAGAACTCATCAACAGTTAATGCTGATACAATGATATTCCGGGCTTTTACGTCATTCTGAAATCTTTTCTTTTCTTCAATGGTCCATTGACCACGGGGCTTTGGTTCCTGTATATTGTTAGTAGGAACAGAAGAACCAGATGCAATAACATCCCAAATTTCACAATCAATAGATTCAATAAATATTTGCATTCTTACCTTCCAGAATGCATAGTTCTCACCTGTGAATAGTGGGGGTCTATTGATTGATGCACCCTCTGCAAAGGTTTGATGTGATCCTGCCATTTGAATGACTATCAAAGCAAGCTCTGATGCCAATTGTTAGAATCGCTGCAACGGAATTATTAGCGTGGAACAAACCAAGAGGGGGGGTGAATTGGTTGTATACTTTTTATTTTTCCTTTTGATATTTTTCTCTTAATTTTTCTTACTAAGCAGATAGTTAAATATAAATAATAGAGTAAGGGAGAGAGAAAAATTGCACAGGTGATTTTATCCTGGTTCAGACACTTCCTCGGATACACCAAGGATGAACAAGTTATTCCTCTGTCACCGCAGTAGCACTTCAGGACTTTGCAGACAAGAGTTTCCTTAGCTTCAACAATCTCACAGAGTTCTCAAAGAGTTCAGAGTTCTTTAGCACAAGGGAAGAGTGTTGTTTGAGATCAAGAGAGAGCCATCTTATAGGCTCAGCCAAATACTCTTCCATTCTTCGAAAACGGGCCATCTAACGCATTTAATCGATTAACACAAGTATTAATCGATTAAAATGAGTACAACGGCTAGTTTTTCAAATCTGAAATCCCCAACGGCTAGTGTTAATCGATTTTTCTCAGGACTAATCGATTAACTAATCGATTATTATCAGCTTTAATCGATTATTACAGGGGCACTTGGGTTTTCAGAGCCAGCCTCGGTTTTAATCGATTAAAACTGGGTTTAATCGATTAAAACAGATTGTGGACGATTCTCAACAGCATATAAATATAAATTACAAGAATCAGTCCTAATACATTTGTGAGCACTGTTACACCAACTTTGATTATTATAAAAGGTTTATAAAAATACATAGATCTTCAATTTGTCTTGACTGGTGCAACTCTGTTCATCATCAAAACTTCATAGTTGATTTTTGCTAACAAAAACAACATGTTTAGCTGATTGAAATTGATGTTTTCCCACACATATTTTTTATTTTGAGTGCTCGACGAGGATGATCAATGTTAATTGGCGCCTTCCTCAGACGTTGTAATTGATTACATATAGTAGGTAATCGATTACCAGGGCATGATCAGCATTTTGTACTGAAAGCTGATCTGAACTCCCCCGTTGTGGCCGAAGCGCTCCCAGTTGAGGTCTGTCTGTGGGGTTGGGCAGTTTGAGTGAGAGGTAGTGGGATGTTTAGGTGCAACTAGTGACAAATTGGTGTGCCTTTGAGAGGTGAACATCTTTTGAAGTTGCCTTCCTCAGACGTTGTAATCGATTACCTGTAGTAGCTAATCGATTACTAGGGGATAATCAGCATTTTGTACAAAAAACTGATCTGAACTCCCCTATTGTGACCGAAGCACTCCCAGCTGAGGTCTGTCTGTGGGCTTAAGCAGTTTCAGTGCGAGGTGGTGGGATGTTTGCGTGCAACTGGTGACAAATTGGTGTACCCTTGCAGGGGTGATGAATCAATATTTTCTCAATTTCACTTAGCTTACTGTACCGAATTTTATCAGGGAATTGTGCTTAAATGTCCAGTATTTTCCTATTTTTACTAATTGTGCTTAAATTGACTAGAAATTCTTATTTTGATTAATTTGAATTTTCTAAGCTTAATATTTGCATTATTAATTATAGGGAAATTCTTGGGTAAAATTCAGGGACTAATTTCTTTTGTGAAGCCATTAATTAGAAACTTTTGAATTTTAATTTTAATACGGAAGGTAGAGGAGAATTGGTGTGTATTTGATTAATGAAATATAGGTGTTGCACTCTTCACGTGAAAGCTGCCAACGTCTAGCAATTATGGAAAAGGAATCCATTCACTTTAAGAAGCAAAAGTGGGACGGTTTGGAGGAGATAAGGCTGCATGGAGTATCAATTTAAAATTGATGTGCATTTGATTGAGAAAGATCACGTGAAAATGGGGAGCACTTGCACACACCACACGGCCTACACCTCATGGGTTTGGAAGAATGTGCATCAAAAGCCATGGGTCCCTTTTCTTACTTTTAGTGTTTTACGTGGTGAAATAAAAGATAAAATGGGTTGCCACAACCAAGCATTTGTCACGGTCCATCCACTACCAAATAAAAAATGGGAGACACCAAAATAGAAAAAGAAGGGACCACTTCTTCAAGGAAACACACGGACTTAGTTAAGAAAGTGTAGGGGATTCATTGAATGGAGGTCACTGGAAAACTAAAGCACACAGCATAGTGAAGATATGAAACTACAGCTTATTTTATTGGCTGAAAAGAAACACAAGCATCTTTCATGCTGGTCCGGAAGCAAGCAACCGAAGAAGGGAGCTCCAAGACACAACTGCATGCTGATGCAGTAGTTGGCTGGAAGGAAAGATGTCTCGGCAAGAGGGAGATCTTCATCCAGCTTGGAGAAGTGCAGCTTATGAAACTCTCGGTCCAGCACATCCAGAGGAGCGTGAGTTTGAATCACGGATCTGCACTTGGAAGAGACGGTGCAGTAAGTAAGAAAGAGGTGCTACCGTGGCTGGAAGATGAAGTAGCTTGGATGAAAGCATCTCACGGCAGGAAGCAACAACACTTCACAGCTGCAGGCTTCATTCACATTTCATAGCAGCATGCAGTCCAGCCACCTTGAAGAAAGAAGCAAAAGAAGTGGCACCCATGGTGTTGGATTTTAAATGAAAGAGAAGGAGAAAGTGATGTGTTGTTCACGGCTGTTTGGGAGCAAAGATGCAGCTGTCCACACATCCAGATTACAGCAGCAAACCATCCTGCATTCACACTTCACACGGACATGGAAGAGCACTAGCAAAGAGAAGTCAATACATGGCCTTGGAAGAAGGTGAAGCATCCATAGAAGAGAATCATCCAGCAACCAGAAGAAAGAGTTGGTCCAGTAAAGGAAATACTCCACATCCAGCAGCCACAATCACGGCTTGATGGAAGTAGAAGAATCCAAGGTGTAAAAGATGACAAAATGGAGGGACCTTCACCTATTTTCTCACGGGCAAGAAGCTATTGCTCAGAATTTTGTGCAAGGAACCAAGTTGAATGGAGAAGTCACGGGAGTTTGTCCAGAGGAGAAGTGGCTATAAATGGCATCAGCATCAGAGAACCAGGGGGACATCAGATTTTAGAGTAGATTTCTAGAGTAGAAGTTAGGTTTCTGGCTTGGTTTTCTCCTCCCCTATTGGGGAGGTTTTGAATTTCTTTTAGTTACCGTTTCCATGAATCTTGTAATTTCCAGTTTGCATTTTCAAATCAATGTTCGTTGAATTTTCTTCTCATTTACCATTTTCTGCACAATTACTGTTATTGCAAATGCGAATCTTTGACAAATTTCATTTTCAGTGAAGTGTTTTTAATTTTACCGTCTCTTTTATTTTACTATTTAGTATTTTCTGCATCGTTTAATTTTATCGTTTTCAATTTACCGTTTCTGAATATTTACTGTTCCATGTTTACCGTTTTCCGTTTTTACCGTCTTTTACTTTCTTGATTTTACTATCTTTAAAATTTACTTCAGTGTTGTTAAATTCTGTTTTATTTAAATTCAGTTGTTTTTCAATCTATTTTATTTTTCTGTGTCAAAAACAATCACAAAACCCCCCCCCACTTCGTGTTAAAATCTGATACTGAACCGGCACCAAAATTGGTCCTTGAGAGACGACCTAGGAGTCAAATCCTAGTAATTATACTGCATTATTTTCGTGCACTCAAATTTTGTGAGCGGTGCGACCCGTTCATCAAAAATGGCGCCGTTGCCGGGGACCAATCAATGGAGGTTTGGTTTTAGATTTTTGTTGTATAAAGTTTTGTTCTGTTAATATGTTTGTTTTGTGTGTTTTGTCTTGTATATTTTTGTAGGCGACAACGACACCTTCAGCAAATTTTGGCGGCGTTGTCACTTCAGATCCAGGTTTTTGTTTTAGATTTTTACTGTGTTAATATATATTGTGTATATATGTGTTTAATTGTGCTATGTTCTGTATTTAGTTGAATTTAAAAAAAAAATTATTTTTTTTTACTATTGATGTTCTGTCTTGTGTGTGCTTGTAGCATGTATAAATGTGTTTAGTTTATCTGTTTCGTAATTTTTAGTTTTTAGTTTTTATTTTTATTTTCCATGTCTACCTATTTTAATTTTGTGAATAGTGCTTATTCTACAAGTGCCTGTAATTATGATTCTCTTTCTGCATATTACTCTGATTCTTGTGCTGATTTTAATACTGAGAAAAATATGGATCATCCTCAAATTCCTGAGAGCTCCCTTTGGGAGCCAGTTCCACAATATGAGAGTCAGCAGTATGATTCTCCTATTCAAATAACTCCTCAGCCTTCAACTTCTGAACCTACATTGAAGGAGTTATTGGAGCAGATGACCATGCAGAACATTCAGTTTCAGAAAGGGAACATGCAGTTCAAGCAAGAGAGCATGGAAACTCAAGCTGCCATTCAGAAGCTGACTGATCAGATCGGGCAGATGGCCACTCAACACTTTCAAGATGATAGTGGCATCAACATAGAAGATGGGGAGCAAAGCTATGAGTTTACTACTACACCCACTTTCCTACCTTTCTATGATCCTACTCTTGCACCTGAGACTGTTGATGATTATTTTAAGGACCAGACAGGTATGAGTAACACTGTTGAGACAGGTAGACCATTCTTATCTTCCCCCGTGGAGGTAAACGTACCTCAACTTGAATGTGCAGTTGATGAATTGGAAATTCATGAGAAAATTTATTCTGAACAAAAACATGTTTATTCTGAAACTGAGATTACAAGCTCTTTACCAGATCTGCCTATACATTCAATTGCTTGTGATTTGTTGCACAATGATTCTACAGGTTTTAGGATTGAAACTGATACAGACTTGATTGACAATTCTAAAGTTTTTGATTCAGTATTAGTCTCTGAAACCATTGGTATAAATGTTGTGTTGAATGAACATGATTACAGTGATGAAATTTCCATTGATAATAGCTTTGCACTGAATGTGGATTTTGTTGATGATGCATATGTCAATATTGATTTTGAGACAGGAATTTTGCAGTCGCATAACATGATAGAGTTAGAACAAAACATTGATCTGACTCAGTTTTCTGAGAATTGTGAATGTGATTGTGAATCTGGTTCTTGCCCGATTTGTATTGAAATTGATTATGTGTTACAAACAGATTCTAAATTCATAACAGATGCTATTGATTATGAGTTTGATGACCAGGTTACAAAAGTAAATGAGAATACAGGTACTGACATAGAGGAAACAATGATAGATGAAGGAAAGTATACTGCTATTTCTCTTATTACTCCGGTGTCACAGACTCAACAACTGCTGGTGGACAGAAGGCTCCTGATTTTGTTGATTCAACAACTTGCTCGAAGAAGAAGGAAGAAAAGTCTTGATTTGAGTGAGAGGGCAGTACTGGGCGAGCTGCTCCTGAAGACATCTTCGCCGGATCCTGAGGTGGAAGATATCTCACTGATAGTCCAGAATTGGCAACTGCCACCATGACCAGGGAGCACTCTTTTTCCTCATTATGTACATATTATTTAGCTTTTCTGATGTGTTTTCATGGTTGTGTTTATTTCATTTTTAAAATTGTGAGCATGAATTAAAAAAAAAAAAAAAAAAAAAAAACATAAAAAAATTTTCTGTTGTGATAAAATATTTTTTTTTAAAGCGTGCCAAATCTGTATTCTGATATGTATAATTATTTGTTTTTCTTAGTTTTCACATTGTTATCCTTATAAAAAAAAGAAAAAAAAATTTCAAAAATTCAAAAAAAAAAAAAAAAAAAAATTTGTTTTGCATATTCCTTGATTTTATTTCGATCCTCAGTATCTTATTATTTCATACCAATAAAAATTTTCACTTCAGATCTCATTTATTTTCCTTATTTTCCTTCACTATAAATACAATTTCTTAGTTGTTTTCATACAGATCTTTGATTGCAAATTTTTTAGACTAAGAAAATATTTCATTCATCAATGCAAAAATTACAGTAATGGAGAAAAAGGATTGAACAGATCTGAAAATGAAATTGCAGTAGATATATATGAAATTAAAAGATGTTCGGGGGTCGATCTTTAGTGATCGTTAATATTACAAACCAAATAAAAAACAAAAACAACATAAAAAAAAAAAAAAAAAAATTAAAAACATAAAAAAATATAATTGTTCAGATTACATGCCTTGTCCATATTTTGGCCACACTCGGCCAACAAAAACATAAAAATAAAAAATAACATAAAACTTTAAAAATGAAAGAACTCTCGCGCTGGTTGTGGTGGTCTAAGGGAGAGCTCCGTTGAAGGAGTTCTGGTTCGAAAAGTCACGAGCGGAGGCTTTGGTGGAGGAATTTCTCGTTCATTTCTGTCGTCATCGATGATGATCGGAACGGGAAACAGATTCAGCAGCCTCGGTGCCCTCATTATCACCCAGTTGTTTTCTTTCAAACAAAAAAATAAAAAATAAAAAAATAAAAAAAATAAATAACTTGTGTTAATTATAGAAGAGGAAGTGAAAATTTTCAATAAAAATGGAGGTGTGATCAGAGGTCTTACCGTACATGTACAGCGGCAGTTGTGAAAAGAGAGTGCCAGTGGGGTCTATCTCCGCTTGCCAGCGCTTGACCCGATTGCCGTGGTTGTTGAACCAGCAGTGTACGTTGTATTCAGTGGCTTCGCCGAAAACCCTTAGTCGAGACGCGATCTCGACGACTTGCGCTCGGCTTGGGTGTGTGACCCCATAGTTGAATATTTTGGTCATCATCTTGATTTGATCGTCGGTTGGACGCCACCGTTGACTGGTATATCTCTCTGATTCCGTATCACTCATCCTTCCTCTCGTAATATACAAATACATAAATAAAAAATAAATATATATAAAAAGAACAAAAACAAGAAAAATAAGCATAACATAAAAAAAAAGGGGCATAAAAACATTAGATTCTTAATTCAGTGTTTTCTTTATTTGTTCTTGTTTCCTTTTAGATTTATTTTGTCCAGTCATGCTTTGATGTTTCAGTTTTTGGTCTCAGATCTGTTTCACGGTCCTTGCAAAAGGGTCCTAAACGGATCTACGTCCAGTGTCCTTGTCCATATTGTTCTTGTATATTCAGTTTCTGTGTTTTAGTTTTAAGTGGGGTACGTGGCGTTGTTCTACCCGATTGTCTCTGCCATACCTTCAAACGAAGGGAGATTAACGTCTGGTTTCCAGCCGATATACCCCTTAAGTTTTAAGACAATTGTGTTTTATGTGTTTTAAGTGTTTAGCAGGTGAAAAATAAAGCGAATAGGAGCTGAAAATAAAGAAGGAACTGAAAGCAGGAAAAAGAAAAAAAAAATGATAGATCTGAAAGCTGTAAAAGGAGAAGAACTGAAAAGCAAAGAAAAAAAGCAGGAAGGCATAACAGCAGAATAAGCAGAATGAAAGGAAGAAGAAAAATGAAGCAAAAAGACGGCAAGAAAAGTTAAGCAAGCAGAAAGAAAAAGGGATCCAGGTGTAGAGGACTTACCTGGAGTAGTAGGCTTGCAGAGGCTCCTCGCGGATCTCACTCAGACTCTTCAGAAGGCGCGGGGACAGAGCTTCCTCGCAGATCCAGACGCTCGAGCAGAGAGCAGAGAGTTGAGAGAGCAGAGAGTTGAGAGAGCATAGGAGAGAGCAGAGAGAGTGGAGAGAGTGAGAGTCAGGAAATGGCGCTCAGACGCGGAGGAGTGGCTCATTTGTAGCCAAAGCTTTGCCACTGTAGCAACAGTTCCGGTCTTTGCCACCGAGACTGTTGTCACAGTACCGGTCTCCTTTTTCAGAAAAAAAAAATAATAAATAAATAAATAAATAAATAAAATAAAATAAAATGAAAAAAATTATTAGCATCTACTGATGGATGCTAGGTGTTTTAGACATCTGCTGATGGATGTCCCTGATAACATCTGCTGATGGATGTTACTGAAAATTTCTTCCCATTTTTCTATTTTTATTGCACTTGTCTATATTATTTGACTGCTCTGAAATTGATAATCTGATGATTGTAACACACTGAGGACATTGTGTGATTTAAGTGTGGTCTACTGGGAAGAAATTTTGATTTTTCTGTTAGATTGTATTTTGTGTGTTAAATTTTTTGTTTTTGAGTGTTAATTTTTTCTGTTTTAAGTTATTTTTATCGAGTTTTGTGTGCAATAAATTTTACATTTTTCTCTTGATTTCTGGATGATGTTTAAGTTGTAGATTTTTCCTTCACTTACTTAATACTTATAGTTTGTAATCCTTGCTTTTCTCTGCCTGGAAAGATGATTATACGTTTGAGAGGTTGATTTGATTGTGACAAATACCCTGTGTGAGATTTGAGCCACTTAATTTTCTTTCTTGTGTGTGATATGTATCTTGAATGCTTGCACATATGCCTTGGCTTGATTCTTTTTGATATACTTGATTGATATGCATGTTCAGACGTGATAAAGGCATTTTTGTTCTCGAGCCTCTTTAGCCAAATAAGCCTACCTTGTTATTATCCTTTGATAACCCCTTTGAGCCTATACTGTATATATTTCTTTGTGTTGAAGCTCATACACTGAACCTAAGGTAAAAAAAGAAATGATTACCTTAACCTCAGGAAAGTCTGGAGCTATAGAAGAATTTTTTGAATAAGTGTGGTCTCCTTGGGAATTCTGATGAATTGGCTAGTTGGTTCCTCATCATGTTTTGAAATGATAATTTATATCCTGTTGTGTGATAAAAAAAAAAAAAAAAAAGACAGGATAAAAAAAAAATGATGAGAAAAAGAGAAAAATGAAAAATAATTTTGTGAATAATGGAGTCGAGAAGAGGATTGAATTAGAGGTTTGGGTGAGATTTCACTGTGTTTACATTTTTCCCCAGTGCACCTCTATTTCTTCTGAGCTATAGCTACTTATCCAAATTTATCCTCCCCTGTCCTTGGCCCCATTACAAACCAGTAAAGACCTTTTGATCTAAACATGCATATGTTTTAAGTATTGATAATTAGAAGCTTGCCAAGTCTACTTGTGTTTGTTTTCTTGAGTACATCGAGCTGATATTATTATTTATCCTAGACACTTGAGAGAAACACTATAGTGCATCTGTGAGGTTTTGTTATTTTCAAAACACCTCTTGAGCTGATTAATCATTTTGCTATGTATTGAATTGCTTGGATGATTTCTGTAAGTATGTGCTTTTCTTGATTTTGTGTTGGAAAATTTCCATTTCTTTCATCAGTCCATAATTCTTGAGAACTCTGTAAATTCTTTTTATTTTTCTTGAGTCTTTGTTTTCTGTGTGCTGAATGTGTGTCACCTTCCTAGAAGTCCTTTGAACTATTCCCTGATTTGTGTTTTAATTTTGCCCAGGAGTGCAAAAGACTAAGTGTGGTCTATTTTGATGAATCAATATTTTCTCAATTTCACTTAGCTTACTGTACCGAATTTTATCAGGGAATTGTGCTTAAATGTCCAGTATTTTCCTATTTTTACTAATTGTGCTTAAATTGACTAGAAATTCTTATTTTGATTAATTTGAATTTTCTAAGCTTAATATTTGCATTATTAATTATAGGGAAATTCTTGGGTAAAATTCAGGGACTAATTTCTTTTGTGAAGCCATTAATTAGAAACTTTTGAATTTTAATTTTAATACGGAAGGTAGAGGAGAATTGGTGTGTATTTGATTAATGAAATATAGGTGTTGCACTCTTCACGTGAAAGCTGCCAACGTCTAGCAATTATGGAAAAGGAATCCATTCACTTTAAGAAGCAAAAGTGGGACGGTTTGGAGGAGATAAGGCTGCATGGAGTATCAATTTAAAATTGATGTGCATTTGATTGAGAAAGATCACGTGAAAATGGGGAGCACTTGCACACACCACACGGCCTACACCTCATGGGTTTGGAAGAATGTGCATCAAAAGCCATGGGTCCCTTTTCTTACTTTTAGTGTTTTACGTGGTGAAATAAAAGATAAAATGGGTTGCCACAACCAAGCATTTGTCACGGTCCATCCACTACCAAATAAAAAATGGGAGACACCAAAATAGAAAAAGAAGGGACCACTTCTTCAAGGAAACACACGGACTTAGTTAAGAAAGTGTAGGGGATTCATTGAATGGAGGTCACTGGAAAACTAAAGCACACAGCATAGTGAAGATATGAAACTACAGCTTATTTTATTGGCTGAAAAGAAACACAAGCATCTTTCATGCTGGTCCGGAAGCAAGCAACCGAAGAAGGGAGCTCCAAGACACAACTGCATGCTGATGCAGTAGTTGGCTGGAAGGAAAGATGTCTCGGCAAGAGGGAGATCTTCATCCAGCTTGGAGAAGTGCAGCTTATGAAACTCTCGGTCCAGCACATCCAGAGGAGCGTGAGTTTGAATCACGGATCTGCACTTGGAAGAGACGGTGCAGTAAGTAAGAAAGAGGTGCTACCGTGGCTGGAAGATGAAGTAGCTTGGATGAAAGCATCTCACGGCAGGAAGCAACAACACTTCACAGCTGCAGGCTTCATTCACATTTCATAGCAGCATGCAGTCCAGCCACCTTGAAGAAAGAAGCAAAAGAAGTGGCACCCATGGTGTTGGATTTTAAATGAAAGAGAAGGAGAAAGTGATGTGTTGTTCACGGCTGTTTGGGAGCAAAGATGCAGCTGTCCACACATCCAGATTACAGCAGCAAACCATCCTGCATTCACACTTCACACGGACATGGAAGAGCACTAGCAAAGAGAAGTCAATACATGGCCTTGGAAGAAGGTGAAGCATCCATAGAAGAGAATCATCCAGCAACCAGAAGAAAGAGTTGGTCCAGTAAAGGAAATACTCCACATCCAGCAGCCACAATCACGGCTTGATGGAAGTAGAAGAATCCAAGGTGTAAAAGATGACAAAATGGAGGGACCTTCACCTATTTTCTCACGGGCAAGAAGCTATTGCTCAGAATTTTGTGCAAGGAACCAAGTTGAATGGAGAAGTCACGGGAGTTTGTCCAGAGGAGAAGTGGCTATAAATGGCATCAGCATCAGAGAACCAGGGGGACATCAGATTTTAGAGTAGATTTCTAGAGTAGAAGTTAGGTTTCTGGCTTGGTTTTCTCCTCCCCTATTGGGGAGGTTTTGAATTTCTTTTAGTTACCGTTTCCATGAATCTTGTAATTTCCAGTTTGCATTTTCAAATCAATGTTCGTTGAATTTTCTTCTCATTTACCATTTTCTGCACAATTACTGTTATTGCAAATGCGAATCTTTGACAAATTTCATTTTCAGTGAAGTGTTTTTAATTTTACCGTCTCTTTTATTTTACTATTTAGTATTTTCTGCATCGTTTAATTTTATCGTTTTCAATTTACCGTTTCTGAATATTTACTGTTCCATGTTTACCGTTTTCCGTTTTTACCGTCTTTTACTTTCTTGATTTTACTATCTTTAAAATTTACTTCAGTGTTGTTAAATTCTGTTTTATTTAAATTCAGTTGTTTTTCAATCTATTTTATTTTTCTGTGTCAAAAACAATCACAAAACCCCCCCCACTTCGTGTTAAAATCTGATACTGAACCGGCACCAAAATTGGTCCTTGAGAGACGACCTAGGAGTCAAATCCTAGTAATTATACTGCATTATTTTCGTGCACTCAAATTTTGTGAGCGGTGCGACCCGTTCATCAAAAATGGCGCCGTTGCCGGGGACCAATCAATGGAGGTTTGGTTTTAGATTTTTGTTGTATAAAGTTTTGTTCTGTTAATATGTTTGTTTTGTGTGTTTTGTCTTGTATATTTTTGTAGGCGACAACGACACCTTCAGCAAATTTTGGCGGCGTTGTCACTTCAGATCCAGGTTTTTGTTTTAGATTTTTACTGTGTTAATATATATTGTGTATATATGTGTTTAATTGTGCTATGTTCTGTATTTAGTTGAATTTAAAAAAAAAATTATTTTTTTTTACTATTGATGTTCTGTCTTGTGTGTGCTTGTAGCATGTATAAATGTGTTTAGTTTATCTGTTTCGTAATTTTTAGTTTTTAGTTTTTATTTTTATTTTCCATGTCTACCTATTTTAATTTTGTGAATAGTGCTTATTCTACAAGTGCCTGTAATTATGATTCTCTTTCTGCATATTACTCTGATTCTTGTGCTGATTTTAATACTGAGAAAAATATGGATCATCCTCAAATTCCTGAGAGCTCCCTTTGGGAGCCAGTTCCACAATATGAGAGTCAGCAGTATGATTCTCCTATTCAAATAACTCCTCAGCCTTCAACTTCTGAACCTACATTGAAGGAGTTATTGGAGCAGATGACCATGCAGAACATTCAGTTTCAGAAAGGGAACATGCAGTTCAAGCAAGAGAGCATGGAAACTCAAGCTGCCATTCAGAAGCTGACTGATCAGATCGGGCAGATGGCCACTCAACACTTTCAAGATGATAGTGGCATCAACATAGAAGATGGGGAGCAAAGCTATGAGTTTACTACTACACCCACTTTCCTACCTTTCTATGATCCTACTCTTGCACCTGAGACTGTTGATGATTATTTTAAGGACCAGACAGGTATGAGTAACACTGTTGAGACAGGTAGACCATTCTTATCTTCCCCCGTGGAGGTAAACGTACCTCAACTTGAATGTGCAGTTGATGAATTGGAAATTCATGAGAAAATTTATTCTGAACAAAAACATGTTTATTCTGAAACTGAGATTACAAGCTCTTTACCAGATCTGCCTATACATTCAATTGCTTGTGATTTGTTGCACAATGATTCTACAGGTTTTAGGATTGAAACTGATACAGACTTGATTGACAATTCTAAAGTTTTTGATTCAGTATTAGTCTCTGAAACCATTGGTATAAATGTTGTGTTGAATGAACATGATTACAGTGATGAAATTTCCATTGATAATAGCTTTGCACTGAATGTGGATTTTGTTGATGATGCATATGTCAATATTGATTTTGAGACAGGAATTTTGCAGTCGCATAACATGATAGAGTTAGAACAAAACATTGATCTGACTCAGTTTTCTGAGAATTGTGAATGTGATTGTGAATCTGGTTCTTGCCCGATTTGTATTGAAATTGATTATGTGTTACAAACAGATTCTAAATTCATAACAGATGCTATTGATTATGAGTTTGATGACCAGGTTACAAAAGTAAATGAGAATACAGGTACTGACATAGAGGAAACAATGATAGATGAAGGAAAGTATACTGCTATTTCTCTTATTACTCCGGTGTCACAGACTCAACAACTGCTGGTGGACAGAAGGCTCCTGATTTTGTTGATTCAACAACTTGCTCGAAGAAGAAGGAAGAAAAGTCTTGATTTGAGTGAGAGGGCAGTACTGGGCGAGCTGCTCCTGAAGACATCTTCGCCGGATCCTGAGGTGGAAGATATCTCACTGATAGTCCAGAATTGGCAACTGCCACCATGACCAGGGAGCACTCTTTTTCCTCATTATGTACATATTATTTAGCTTTTCTGATGTGTTTTCATGGTTGTGTTTATTTCATTTTTAAAATTGTGAGCATGAATTAAAAAAAAAAAAAAAAAAAAAAAACATAAAAAAATTTTCTGTTGTGATAAAATATTTTGTTTTAAAGCGTGCCAAATCTGTATTCTGATATGTATAATTATTTGTTTTTCTTAGTTTTCACATTGTTATCCTTATAAAAAAAAGAAAAAAAAATTTCAAAAATTCAAAAAAAAAAAAAAAAAATTTGTTTTGCATATTCCTTGATTTTATTTCGATCCTCAGTATCTTATTATTTCATACCAATAAAAATTTTCACTTCAGATCTCATTTATTTTCCTTATTTTCCTTCACTATAAATACAATTTCTTAGTTGTTTTCATACAGATCTTTGAGTGCAAATTTTTTAGACTAAGAAAATATTTCATTCATCAATGCAAAAATTACAGTAATGGAGAAAAAGGATTGAACAGATCTGAAAATGAAATTGCAGTAGATATATATGAAATTAAAAGATGTTCGGGGGTCGATCTTTAGTGATCGTTAATATTACAAACCAAATAAAAAACAAAAACAACATAAAAAAAAAAAAAAAAATTAAAAACATAAAAAAATATAATTGTTCAGATTACATGCCTTGTCCATATTTTGGCCACACTCGGCCAACAAAAACATAAAAATAAAAAATAACATAAAACTTTAAAAATGAAAGAACTCTCGCGCTGGTTGTGGTGGTCTAAGGGAGAGCTCCGTTGAAGGAGTTCTGGTTCGAAAAGTCACGAGCGGAGGCTTTGGTGGAGGAATTTCTCGTTCATTTCTGTCGTCATCGATGATGATCGGAACGGGAAACAGATTCAGCAGCCTCGGTGCCCTCATTATCACCCAGTTGTTTTCTTTCAAACAAAAAAATAAAAAATAAAAAAATAAAAAAAATAAATAACTTGTGTTAATTATAGAAGAGGAAGTGAAAATTTTCAATAAAAATGGAGGTGTGATCAGAGGTCTTACCGTACATGTACAGCGGCAGTTGTGAAAAGAGAGTGCCAGTGGGGTCTATCTCCGCTTGCCAGCGCTTGACCCGATTGCCGTGGTTGTTGAACCAGCAGTGTACGTTGTATTCAGTGGCTTCGCCGAAAACCCTTAGTCGAGACGCGATCTCGACGACTTGCGCTCGGCTTGGGTGTGTGACCCCATAGTTGAATATTTTGGTCATCATCTTGATTTGATCGTCGGTTGGACGCCACCGTTGACTGGTATATCTCTCTGATTCCGTATCACTCATCCTTCCTCTCGTAATATACAAATACATAAATAAAAAATAAATATATATAAAAAGAACAAAAACAAGAAAAATAAGCATAACATAAAAAAAAAGGGGCATAAAAACATTAGATTCTTAATTCAGTGTTTTCTTTATTTGTTCTTGTTTCCTTTTAGATTTATTTTGTCCAGTCATGCTTTGATGTTTCAGTTTTTGGTCTCAGATCTGTTTCACGGTCCTTGCAAAAGGGTCCTAAACGGATCTACGTCCAGTGTCCTTGTCCATATTGTTCTTGTATATTCAGTTTCTGTGTTTTAGTTTTAAGTGGGGTACGTGGCGTTGTTCTACCCGATTGTCTCTGCCATACCTTCAAACGAAGGGAGATTAACGTCTGGTTTCCAGCCGATATACCCCTTAAGTTTTAAGACAATTGTGTTTTATGTGTTTTAAGTGTTTAGCAGGTGAAAAATAAAGCGAATAGGAGCTGAAAATAAAGAAGGAACTGAAAGCAGGAAAAAGAAAAAAAAAATGATAGATCTGAAAGCTGTAAAAGGAGAAGAACTGAAAAGCAAAAGAAAAAAAGCAGGAAGGCATAACAGCAGAATAAGCAGAATGAAAGGAAGAAGAAAAATGAAGCAAAAAGACGGCAAGAAAAGTTAAGCAAGCAGAAAGAAAAAGGGATCCAGGTGTAGAGGACTTACCTGGAGTAGTAGGCTTGCAGAGGCTCCTCGCGGATCTCACTCAGACTCTTCAGAAGGCGCGGGGACAGAGCTTCCTCGCAGATCCAGACGCTCGAGCAGAGAGCAGAGAGTTGAGAGAGCAGAGAGTTGAGAGAGCATAGGAGAGAGCAGAGAGAGTGGAGAGAGTGAGAGTCAGGAAATGGCGCTCAGACGCGGAGGAGTGGCTCATTTGTAGCCAAAGCTTTGCCACTGTAGCAACAGTTCCGGTCTTTGCCACCGAGACTGTTGTCACAGTACCGGTCTCCTTTTTCAGAAAAAAAAAATAATAAATAAATAAATAAATAAATAAAATAAAATAAAATGAAAAAAATTATTAGCATCTACTGATGGATGCTAGGTGTTTTAGACATCTGCTGATGGATGTCCCTGATAACATCTGCTGATGGATGTTACTGAAAATTTCTTCCCATTTTTCTATTTTTATTGCACTTGTCTATATTATTTGACTGCTCTGAAATTGATAATCTGATGATTGTAACACACTGAGGACATTGTGTGATTTAAGTGTGGTCTACTGGGAAGAAATTTTGATTTTTCTGTTAGATTGTATTTTGTGTGTTAAATTTTTTGTTTTTGAGTGTTAATTTTTTCTGTTTTAAGTTATTTTTATCGAGTTTTGTGTGCAATAAATTTTACATTTTTCTCTTGATTTCTGGATGATGTTTAAGTTGTAGATTTTTCCTTCACTTACTTAATACTTATAGTTTGTAATCCTTGCTTTTCTCTGCCTGGAAAGATGATTATACGTTTGAGAGGTTGATTTGATTGTGACAAATACCCTGTGTGAGATTTGAGCCACTTAATTTTCTTTCTTGTGTGTGATATGTATCTTGAATGCTTGCACATATGCCTTGGCTTGATTCTTTTTGATATACTTGATTGATATGCATGTTCAGACGTGATAAAGGCATTTTTGTTCTCGAGCCTCTTTAGCCAAATAAGCCTACCTTGTTATTATCCTTTGATAACCCCTTTGAGCCTATACTGTATATATTTCTTTGTGTTGAAGCTCATACACTGAACCTAAGGTAAAAAAAGAAATGATTACCTTAACCTCAGGAAAGTCTGGAGCTATAGAAGAATTTTTTGAATAAGTGTGGTCTCCTTGGGAATTCTGATGAATTGGCTAGTTGGTTCCTCATCATGTTTTGAAATGATAATTTATATCCTGTTGTGTGATAAAAAAAAAAAAAAAAAGACAGGATAAAAAAAAATGATGAGAAAAAGAGAAAAATGAAAAAAAATTTTGTGAATAATGGAGTCGAGAAGAGGATTGAATTAGAGGTTTGGGTGAGATTTCACTGTGTTTACATTTTTCCCCAGTGCACCTCTATTTCTTCTGAGCTATAGCTACTTATCCAAATTTATCCTCCCCTGTCCTTGGCCCCATTACAAACCAGTAAAGACCTTTTGATCTAAACATGCATATGTTTTAAGTATTGATAATTAGAAGCTTGCCAAGTCTACTTGTGTTTGTTTTCTTGAGTACATCGAGCTGATATTATTATTTATCCTAGACACTTGAGAGAAACACTATAGTGCATCTGTGAGGTTTTGTTATTTTCAAAACACCTCTTGAGCTGATTAATCATTTTGCTATGTATTGAATTGCTTGGATGATTTCTGTAAGTATGTGCTTTTCTTGATTTTGTGTTGGAAAATTTCCATTTCTTTCATCAGTCCATAATTCTTGAGAACTCTGTAAATTCTTTTTATTTTTCTTGAGTCTTTGTTTTCTGTGTGCTGAATGTGTGTCACCTTCCTAGAAGTCCTTTGAACTATTCCCTGATTTGTGTTTTAATTTTGCCCAGGAGTGCAAAAGACTAAGTGTGGTCTATTTTGATGAATCAATATTTTCTCAATTTCACTTAGCTTACTGTACCGAATTTTATCAGGGAATTGTGCTTAAATGTCCAGTATTTTCCTATTTTTACTAATTGTGCTTAAATTGACTAGAAATTCTTATTTTGATTAATTTGAATTTTCTAAGCTTAATATTTGCATTATTAATTATAGGGAAATTCTTGGGTAAAATTCAGGGACTAATTTCTTTTGTGAAGCCATTAATTAGAAACTTTTGAATTTTAATTTTAATACGGAAGGTAGAGGAGAATTGGTGTGTATTTGATTAATGAAATATAGGTGTTGCACTCTTCACGTGAAAGCTGCCAACGTCTAGCAATTATGGAAAAGGAATCCATTCACTTTAAGAAGCAAAAGTGGGACGGTTTGGAGGAGATAAGGCTGCATGGAGTATCAATTTAAAATTGATGTGCATTTGATTGAGAAAGATCACGTGAAAATGGGGAGCACTTGCACACACCACACGGCCTACACCTCATGGGTTTGGAAGAATGTGCATCAAAAGCCATGGGTCCCTTTTCTTACTTTTAGTGTTTTACGTGGTGAAATAAAAGATAAAATGGGTTGCCACAACCAAGCATTTGTCACGGTCCATCCACTACCAAATAAAAAATGGGAGACACCAAAATAGAAAAAGAAGGGACCACTTCTTCAAGGAAACACACGGACTTAGTTAAGAAAGTGTAGGGGATTCATTGAATGGAGGTCACTGGAAAACTAAAGCACACAGCATAGTGAAGATATGAAACTACAGCTTATTTTATTGGCTGAAAAGAAACACAAGCATCTTTCATGCTGGTCCGGAAGCAAGCAACCGAAGAAGGGAGCTCCAAGACACAACTGCATGCTGATGCAGTAGTTGGCTGGAAGGAAAGATGTCTCGGCAAGAGGGAGATCTTCATCCAGCTTGGAGAAGTGCAGCTTATGAAACTCTCGGTCCAGCACATCCAGAGGAGCGTGAGTTTGAATCACGGATCTGCACTTGGAAGAGACGGTGCAGTAAGTAAGAAAGAGGTGCTACCGTGGCTGGAAGATGAAGTAGCTTGGATGAAAGCATCTCACGGCAGGAAGCAACAACACTTCACAGCTGCAGGCTTCATTCACATTTCATAGCAGCATGCAGTCCAGCCACCTTGAAGAAAGAAGCAAAAGAAGTGGCACCCATGGTGTTGGATTTTAAATGAAAGAGAAGGAGAAAGTGATGTGTTGTTCACGGCTGTTTGGGAGCAAAGATGCAGCTGTCCACACATCCAGATTACAGCAGCAAACCATCCTGCATTCACACTTCACACGGACATGGAAGAGCACTAGCAAAGAGAAGTCAATACATGGCCTTGGAAGAAGGTGAAGCATCCATAGAAGAGAATCATCCAGCAACCAGAAGAAAGAGTTGGTCCAGTAAAGGAAATACTCCACATCCAGCAGCCACAATCACGGCTTGATGGAAGTAGAAGAATCCAAGGTGTAAAAGATGACAAAATGGAGGGACCTTCACCTATTTTCTCACGGGCAAGAAGCTATTGCTCAGAATTTTGTGCAAGGAACCAAGTTGAATGGAGAAGTCACGGGAGTTTGTCCAGAGGAGAAGTGGCTATAAATGGCATCAGCATCAGAGAACCAGGGGGACATCAGATTTTAGAGTAGATTTCTAGAGTAGAAGTTAGGTTTCTGGCTTGGTTTTCTCCTCCCCTATTGGGGAGGTTTTGAATTTCTTTTAGTTACCGTTTCCATGAATCTTGTAATTTCCAGTTTGCATTTTCAAATCAATGTTCGTTGAATTTTCTTCTCATTTACCATTTTCTGCACAATTACTGTTATTGCAAATGCGAATCTTTGACAAATTTCATTTTCAGTGAAGTGTTTTTAATTTTACCGTCTCTTTTATTTTACTATTTAGTATTTTCTGCATCGTTTAATTTTATCGTTTTCAATTTACCGTTTCTGAATATTTACTGTTCCATGTTTACCGTTTTCCGTTTTTACCGTCTTTTACTTTCTTGATTTTACTATCTTTAAAATTTACTTCAGTGTTGTTAAATTCTGTTTTATTTAAATTCAGTTGTTTTTCAATCTATTTTATTTTTCTGTGTCAAAAACAATCACAAAACCCCCCCCACTTCGTGTTAAAATCTGATACTGAACCGGCACCAAAATTGGTCCTTGAGAGACGACCTAGGAGTCAAATCCTAGTAATTATACTGCATTATTTTCGTGCACTCAAATTTTGTGAGCGGTGCGACCCGTTCATCAAGGGGGAACACCTTTTGAGTTGTAGGCGTGAGGAGGCTTACGTTGTTGCTCGGGTGAAGGCCAGTTGGACATCCTGAGGCTTGGGTGCCTTCCTCAGACGCTGTAATCGATTACATATAGTAAGTAATCGATTACATATAGTAGATAATCAATTACCAGGGGATAATCATCATTTTGTACAAAAAATTGATCTGAACTACCCTATTGTGTGCCGAAGCGCTCCCAGCTGAGGTTTGTCTGTGGGCTTGGGCAGTTTGAGTGAGAGGTGGTGCGATGTTTGGATGCAACTGGTGACAAATTGGTGTGCCCTTGCAGGGGAAACACCTTTTGAAGTTGCAGGCGTGAGGAGGCTTACGTTGTTGCTCGGGTGAAGGCTAGTTGGACATCCTGAGGCCCGGGTGCCTTCTTAAGACGTTGTAATCAATTACCTGTAGTAGGTAATCGATTACCAGGGGATAATCAACATTTTGTACTGAAAGCTAATCTGAACTCCCCTGTTGCGGCCGAAGCGCTCCCAATTGGGTTCTGTCTATGGGCTTGGGCAGTTTGAGTGAGAGTTGGTGGGATGTTTGGGTGCAACTAGTGACAAATTGGTGTGTCCTTGCAGGGGAACACCTTTCGAAGTTGCAGGCATGAGGAGGCTTACGTTGTTGCTCGAGTGAAGCCCAATTGGACATCCCGAGGCCAGGGTGCCTTCCTCAGACGCTGTAATTCATTACCTGTAGTAGGTAATCGATTACCAGGGGATAATCAGCCTTTTGTACTGAAAGCTTATCTGAACTCCCCTGCTGTGACCGAAGCGCTCCCAACTGAGGTCTGTCTGTGGACTTGAGCAGTATAAGTGAGAGGTGGTGGGATGTTTGGGTGCAACTGGTGACAAATTGGTGTGCCCTTGCACGGAGAACACCTTTTTAAGTTGGAGGCGTGAAGAGACTTAGGTTGTTGCTCGGATAAAGGTTTAGGAAAAGGTTATTTTTAGTTGGCAATGTTCAATTACTTTTACTCAGGGCAATCCTAATTATTAGAGAACTAGATTTAAAACATTAATACAGATTCAGTTTATCGGCATATAGAAAACATCATTTAAAGAATAAAAAAACACTTTAATCCTTTATCATAACTAAAAAAACAAGTTTGAACAACTAAAAATTCAATAATTTTCCATATCTTACCTCTTTCAACATCTAATATAGTTGTACCCAAATATGTTAAGAATAGATACAAGCTAAAAAAATGAGTATTCTGCAATATGAACTTAGAACGTAAGCAAATTGTTTAGTATTAAGATTACTTATAGATGAATTGTTCATAAACATTTATAATAAATATACAAAAATTTCTAGAAATTAAAATTACTTTAATATTGAATATTTTAAATTCATTATATCTTCTTACGTTAATGTTTATAACAAAAATCATAATTCGTACCTAACCTTGTCTTAGTAAACTTTTAAAAACAATTACCTAAATTTAAATTTTGGAAATTAAACTCATTTATTTTAAGAACATTAACTATACTTATGAACCTCACAATCGGATAAAATATGATTATTTTAAATTTATATATTAATAGGTAAATTAATAAGTAACCTTTAATGTGATAGTTTATTTATATTCATTTTACTAAAAATACATATAACAAATCTAAATCAATGATAGGTATTATTAAAAGCGAATTGGAAAAAAAAATGCAGCAATAAACATCTTTTTGAAAAAAATACCTACAACAACCTCAGTCAAGAAAAAGAGAGAGTCTGACAGTCAGAATAGCATTAGCTATCCACAAATTCATTTACAACATAAAATTAGTCACACATACTATGTGCATTCACTGGACATGAACTGTACATTCATCCAATTAGTTTTTTCTTTTTTAGAAGTGAATCTGCACCTTCTTTTCTCTAAGTCTCGTTTTTAACTCATTTTTCATCTCTCGTATGTAGAGTCCTTTGCATGTAGATTCTCATACTTCTCATCACTAACATCTAACTATACTTATGATTCTATAATTTAAGATTTCTAAATGTACTTGAAATACTTGGAGTTTTAATCCAAGTAAAAAATTTAAAAAGAAATACATAAAGAAGATTGAGAATAATTTTAACAACCATTTCTTGATATAGGATAGAGAATTTGAAAGATTTAATAGGATTTATTCATGATGATAAACAGCCGTCACCAACTGCCATAATGAATAAATAGATAAAGTTAATGGCTTTGGTTCAACAAAATTTCATACATGTTGACTCCATATTAAACCATCCAAGTTCATTATGGGCCAAATGTACGTTATTCACACAACAAGGATCACAGTTGCAAAAAGTTGAATGGGTATACATTCTAAAATAATTCTAGAGGGTTTGATCCTTCTCGTAATTTTCTATTTATAAAAATAAATTGATATAAGAGTATATGATAAATAGAGTAACCCTAGACACAATATAATCATGATAAATAGGGTAATTATAGACACAATATAATCATGATAAATAGGGTATTAACACAATATAATCATGATAAATAGGGTATTAACACAATATATAATCATGATAAATAGGATAACCCTTGACACAATTTAATCATGATAAATAGGATAACCCTTGACACAATATAATGATGATAAAATAGGATAATTATCCTAACACCCCCCTCAAGCTAGAGCATACAAATTGTATGTACCAAGCTTGGAACAAATAAACTCAATCTGAGGGCTTCTTAATTACTTGATCAATACATCTGCGAGTTGATCGCTTGACCCAATAAACTCAGTACATTTAGTCAACAATATTTCACGAACAAAATGACCATCAATTTTTATATGTTTAGTCCTCTTGTGAAACACTAGATTTTATGCGATGTGCAGAGCAGTTTGATTGTCGCAATACATCTTCATAGTATGGATGTCACAGAATTTAAGCTCTTGATGGAATTGTTTCACCCATATAAGTTCACATGTTAGTGACGTCATTGTCCTATACTTGGCTTCAACGGTTGATCGAGCTACTACATTTTGTTTCTTACTTTTCCATGAAATAATGTTCCCTCCCAGAAAAACACAATATCATGTAGTAGACCGTGTATTATTAATAGGCGAACCTGCCCAATATGCATAATAATACCTAGAGACTTGAATGTTTCATTTATCTTCATATAACAATCCTTGCCCAAGAGCCCTTTTAACATGTGTTGCATAATCTCAGTATGTGGAGAAATGGGTTCAAGAGGATTGTGATCAAGACTTGGAAAGATAGAGACAGTGGAACTATTTGACTCAGCCACTGGAATAGGAAGGACATGTTGAAGAATAAAACATCTTGAACAGATGGAGAGAAGTAAGGAGTTTGTTCAAAGAATGTGACATTGGCAGACATGTAACACTTATTACTTTCAGGAGAGTAACATCGATATCCTTCTTGAAGTTGAGAATAGATTAAGAAGACACGTTTAAGAGCGCGAGTGGAGAGTTTGTGTAGACCTGGAGACATGTCATGAACAAAATATACACAGCCAAACACTCGGGGAGATGTATGAAAGAGAGGATCATTAGGAAACAGAATGGAGAAAGGGACTTTATTATCAAGAGAGGAGTAGGGCATCATATTAATAAGATAACATGTAGTTAAGATGGCATCTCCCTAGTGATGGACATGAATATGGGCACCAAGCAAAAGGGTACGGACAGTTTCAACCAAATGTCTATTTTTTCGTTCTGCTATACCATTTTACTGCAGTGTATGAGGACAAGTAGACTAATGTAAGATACCATGGGAACTCAAGATGGCAGAAAAGGAGGATGAGAAATACTTTTTTGCATTATCACTTCTTAATATTTTGATTACTTGACCAAATTAATTCTTGATTTCATTCAAAAAGGATGTAAATATGGCTAACAATTCAGAACGATTTTTCATAAGATAAACCCAAGTACATCTTCGAAGTGCAGTCTTCAAAATATTGACAGTTTTGGAAGGGAAACCATGTAAGGAGTAGTAATTCTCTTGAGTGTGACTCATCCTTTTACAGTATGTGCATTGAGGACGTCTCTGATCTCCTCGTCCTCCTCTTCCTCGTGTGGCAACCATGACAGATGGTTCCATTAGTTCATGCGCTTCCTGAGTTTGAGGTACCGAAACACGCAGAAGGCGAGTAGTCAATGTTTCCATGGAGGGGATCTCATGACTGGTCAGAAGTTGATCATTGAGATGATCAAAATCGGGATGTAGGGCACGAAGGATCAACACCATGTAAAATTTGTCTATTTTCATTTTGATATCCTCTAATGGGTCCACTTCCAAAAACATCATGAGTTCTTCGACAGCATATTAGGCTTCAGCCATGAAGGACACCATATCACGGTCTGTCATTTTAAGAGATGCAAGCTTGTTTGCAGTGTCATAGAGACATTGAATATTGTTGGCATAAATGCTTTAAGCTTTCTTCCAAAAGGAGTGACAAGTTTTGAAAGCCCTCAGAGATATAAGAAGTTTGGATTCCACTTATTTCCATAACAGGCACACAACTAGAAATCTGCTTGTTTTCACTTATCAACATTTTCAGTAGGCATATAACTTCCATCTCGCTCAAGGTGGTCATAATGCCCTTGGCCAAGGAACCACATTTCAACAGCAACAAACCATGATAGATAAGTTTTTCCATTTAGCTTCTCAGAGGTAATTGATGGACTTCCAGAGAAGGAAAGAGTATTGTCAGAAGTCATCTCTAAAGAATACAAATCGTACCGGCGAGGGATAAGAAAACCCTAAAGGTTTAGACGGACTGATACAATATGATAACCTTTTACACAATATAATCATGATAAATAGGGTAACCCTTGATACAATATAATGATGATAAAATAGGATAACTATTCTAATAGGTACTAAAGGTACTAGATTCATATGCATCCATAAGGTAGGTACTATAAAAATGTACTAGCAAATTGTACTTAAAATCGTTAATTTTAATAACTTTCACTATAATAATAAGTTATAATTGCTAGATTATGAGATCTCCACCAAACTAACCTGCAAACGGTTATCAACATAGGCAGATACTTCGCGTACTCTATTCTTCACTAAGGACTTCGGCACAGAAGGGAATTTATGTTGCACAAAGACACTAGCACTTTATTGATACCTTGAGAATAACTTTGAATAGTGGTCACCTGAATAGTTAGCAAAATCTTTGTAAAGTGATAAAACTTGTATGTTATCTCAAAATTAGCGACAATGAAATTAGGAGAGAACAAAAGCGGCAGCTTCCCCAAATCCTTTCACCTGGTAAGTGTCATCTCAACCAACATAATGATTGATTGTTCCCTCAACCAATTTCATTACATTGACTCTAGCAAACTACACATACATCTTGATATATGCAAGAAAATTATCCAACTCAAACGCATAACATACAATTGTGAGTAGGTCTGAGTCAGAAATGGCAGCTACACTAGATATAAGACTAGCACCATCTTTACCATCAGAGCGATGGACTTTTTGCTCCTTGCAGCTCTTCCAACTCCTCGTCACTTCCTATTAAAAGTCGAAATAAAAAACCCATGCATGAAGCACTATCCAATCTTTTTGTGGGCTAAACACCATAAAAGGCAAGTCTATGAGACTCATCAAACTGAAATAATTGTCTTGCTCGACGGTACTTCTTGCATCATGAAGAGAACCATCAACATTCACTGGACATGAACTGATATCAAAACTACATTCACCCAATTAGTCCACATTTTTCTCCATGTCCAACTCATCATCATGAACATCAATTCTAATAGTTGTCAGCTAAAACTCCTTAAAAACTTTAGTCCTAGGCTTTTGATGAATGCCCCAGTTCTATTTTCTGTTTGAGCGAATTGATTATCCTAAAGAGCGCCATGAAGAAAAGTGTGACCTAAAAAGTGGGACATTTTTAGTTGGATCTGAAAATAGAACAACCAGTGTAAAAAAAATGTTTGAAACAAACTTACTTACGAATATCTTCAAATGTTACATCATTACTTGATGAAAGAGTACAATCTATTGAAAGTGTAGTTGACTCAAACAAACTTTCATTCTTGCTGCTTGACAAATCAGATGATGATTTGGTTAAAACTGTCATTGGAATTAGGTTTACCTTTCTTCAGAAAACGGATTTTTTTTATGTTTTTTTCAAAATAAATTTATGATGAGTTTTATCCAATTATACTGTTATGGTTATTTGTAAGAACCATTAAAAATGCACCCAAAACCCCTCTGAACGGACGCCAGGTGTCAAGCAACGAGGATCTGGAAATCAGATAGTGGAAGGCAGGTGTCAGCAGATGAGCGGACGCTCGTTTTGACGAGGGAAGCAAAACTGAATTTTTGAAAATTTATGTCTCGCTCTCTGCATGCACCCTTCTCCCCAGATTCTGAAAAAATCTCTTTTTCTCCTCCTTCTCACTACATCTCCTTCATCTTATCTCTAAGAAAATTCACCCTTTCTCTTCTCAGATCATCATTCAGACACCATAGAAGTCCTCCCAGCGTCAAGAGGTTCCAGTTAAACCGTTTGGTTTGTGAAGCTGAGTTGGTAAGTCCTTCTCTTCACCCAATTGTTCGTTTTCCTAGGCATGCAAATCCAGTTCTGGTTTTCTGTGTTGATCGCCATTCTTCAAATGAGTAGTTCTGAGAGTGTTTTGATTTTCTTGGTTTAGTTGAAAAATTGTCGAGCATTGAGAACAGAAGAACTGGTAGTGGTGAACTGTATTTCTGCCTCTAGGACGATCGTTCACACTGGAGGTAAGGGAAACTTATTAATTTAATTTGTATGATTATGTGTTGCATGAACGTTCGTTGACTTGATTGGATTTGAAAAATGATTGTGCTATGTTATGATGCGTGAAATATATGAAATTTCTATGTTGGATGCTATGAAGTATGAAAAATTGATTAGGATATGAATGTATGAGATTATGAAGTTGTATGTTGAGGAATAAGTTTGAATATAAATAAATTCTGGATATAAAAGTCCCTATGAAAGGGTATGTTCGTCACTGAACGGTTATTGACCGTTCGGTAGTTCTAATAAACTTGATTAGGAGTAGATTCTTTCATTTGGGAAGAATCCTATTTGAGGACGAGCATTTGCATTTCGAAATACTGTGCTTGAGCGTTCGGCCAAGCATAGTTGGGTCTTGGTATTTTGTTATGAACTTAAGTATCTATATATATATATATATATATATATATATATATATATATATATATATATATGAAATTGTATATTGTAGACTTTCTTAAACACTATCCCAATAGTATCTAAGTATAACTATCAAACCTCTTTTCTTTAAGTTTAGTAACACATGGTCTTATACCAAAGTGTTCATCCTAAGCAAGTGTTTGGTCTTACACCAAGCCCTCGTTCTATCTCCTTAAATTAAACTTCATAATAAGAGCATTCGTTCAAGCTCTCTAGGGTTCGCTCACTATAGTATTCAGTCTTTGACTGTCATTCGGATTTTTATATACTAAATCAAAATAAGCTAAGTTTTCATAATCGTTCGGTTTCTTCATGGGAATTATCCTAAGTCTTCTTCTTGGAAAGTCTCGAAGTATCTGTATTCATTGGTTATAGCATAGAGCCATAGTACTAGGAATGGTCATTTCGATGTTCGGTTGAAGTCCCCAAAAGTCAGTTCATCTAATTGACTCACTTTTACTCGATTCATTCGTTTATTGTGATAATTGATTTTACTCGATTTCTTTCTCAACCCGACAATACCCTTTAGTCTAAATCCCTTCTGGAACTAAAGACTTCTAAGTCTTGTTTCAAGTGTTCGGTCTCGTTCTAAATTAGTGTTGAACGTTCGATATTAAGTACCCTTACGGATCTTTGTGAAAAATGTTTAAGTGAGAGGAATAATAACGTAAGATACGAGAATATGAGATGGATGAAATGTTGTGAATTATGGACGAGCGTTCCGGGGAGGAAGGACTCATGTATGAATATTAGAATTTGTAAAGTATAACTGTGGGCATGCTAAGCTGGTTGTTCATCCTGATGTTCTGTGAGTACTCGTCTTCACGTAGAGGAGGGTAGGTCATATGTGGGAACAGCAAGAGGTCCTAGTCCTTAAGGGTACTTTGGACAGATAGGACTAACCTCGGGTGGCAGCTGTTGAGGGCATCCCAGTTACTACATCACCCGGGTGCACAAACGCCTGTGGCTACATAGATTTCATACAGTCCGGACAGTTAGTCTAGTATTAGGCTTTGTATGATACATATGTTGAAATTTATCGTGTATATTGGATTGTTTAAAAATGAGTGTTTGTAACTGAATTAAATTACATAAGCTTACCCTGTGTTTTTCTTGCGTTGTCTGATGTTGTACGTCCGTCCTTGTCATTGCAATGATCATCCGTGTGGATGTGAGCAGAAGGAGCCGAGCTGCTGGAAGAAGAAAATTTGGTAGAGGTAGAAGTGAAGACCGAACAGTAGAACGTTCGGTTAGTAGTTTAGTTTTGTAGTAAGGTGGTCGTTTGATCACCTTCTCTTCTGATTTTATTTGACCGTTCGGTAGTTTCTTTTGTAAACCGTTCAGTCAGGTTTGTTTCTTCTGTACAGTTTTAGTTGTAACCTTTATGTAAGGTCGTTCGGTCATGAGCATTCGCTCTTCTTAATGAAAGACTGATCTGAATTATTGGTAAATGTAATTATTCAAAATATTATTTAATTGTAATTATATTTTAAATATATAATTTTATTATTTTGAAAAATTAAAAATATAATATATAAGGAGTTTGTTTAAGTTTAATTAAAGTATTTTTTTTTACTATTATTATTTTTCTTTCAATACAAATATATAAATGCTAGTGCTATATGAAAAGTTATTTAAAATACTTTTTTAATTATTTAAAAAGTTATTTATTTTATAAAAAAATATAAATTTTTTTAATCAGAAATGATGATAAAATTTTCTGATGGATTTTAGGAGTAAGTGGATCCTTTTATACGGGATATATGTACACTGTACAATTCAAAATTAAATCAATCAATCAATTTACCCCTTATCGTTGCACTTTATAATCTAATTTCTTTTAAGCACTTTATAAATTAATATATGTAAATGCAAGTTGATAGAAATTGGTTCTATAATGTAAATTCATACATTTCAAATAAAAAATTTATGAGATAAATATAATTTTTCCTTTTAACTTTTAAATTTTTTTTCTTTTAATTTTTAGTGAACATTAAAATTAGTTTCTTTTTTAAATTTTGATTTAAATTAGTTTATCAACTTTAAAATATATAGATTTAATTCTCATAACAAAATTTAATTAAGTTTTTGAGTTTATATTTTTCACACATTTTCATTTTAAATTCGATTAAATATAAAAAATTTGATTAAAATAATTAAATTTCGTTATTTTTTAGTTAAAAAACTAAATTAAACAAAATTTAAAAAAATACTAATTTTAACTTTTACTTAAAATTAAATAATCATAAAAATATTTAATCTTAAATTTACATTACAAGTTATTATAAATTTTGATATCGACATCCTCACATCCATCAAATATTTGTTAAAAACACTTTATTAAAAAGTAAACAATTAAAGAATAAAAAACATAAACAGTTATAAATTTCATTCATTATTTAGTAATATAAAGATGGGTTTCGTTTGCTAACGTCGCTATGCCATGTTTACATTATTTTGAATATCCAATAAAATAAATGTTTTTTTTTGTATGGTTTTCGTTTGTACATCAAAACATTGGAATTGGTTTCACTTTATCACGAACTATAATGTATAAAACACTTTCATTATCTGAATTTGAATTAAAAAAATATTATTAAATATATAAAAAAACATAATATAATAAAATCATAAATATTATCTAGATATTTAAAATTTTAGAGTTTATATATGCTTATTTATTGTATTTGTTTTAGATTTAAAGACTTTTTTTATCAATTATTTATTTGTAACGATTGATTTAATGATTTTTTATTCATTTATTGTTTTATGTAATTTTTATATTTTTTAAATTATTTTGTTTAAATCATATATTATAGGACTTTGAAGATATTTGATCTCGTAAATTTTTTTAATAAAAATATTTTTCGGCCACGTGGATTTTTTTTATTGTTGGAACTTATTTAACAGGTTTAGAAAACAGGTTATGCGAGTTTGGAGCGAAAAACAAGTTTCATTACCTTATTCATTTCTTCCCCAGAACCAATTTTTGAGTTCATTTATTTTCAGTACAAATCTCACAAGTCCGACTCAGATATCAAAACCCACTGTAGGTTTTGAGAGAAGTGGAAGAGGTGGAAATGGCAGCGCCGACAGGAACACCACTTTCTTCTGAAGATCCTAAGTCGAATCGTGCCAAGATTGTCAAGACTACCACTCCAACGAGCACCACCCCGCGGGGCCGGAAGAAACTTTTATCGAGCCGGTGAAACCTAAAGAGTGCCGAGAAGAAGCCAGCGGAAACCTTAGAGAAGGAGTTCCACGCCTTGTTCAGCTATTAGATTGTGTGAAACAATTCACAAAGGTATACAGAACACATCTAACAAGCAATAAAGAGCCCAAGAAGCAACAAGAAATTGCTTATTTAATAAAAAAGTTCATGATACAAAACAGTGAACTGGGATCAATACACTATACACATATACAAGGAAAACAGAAAACGCATTTAGATTTGAGATTATGCGCGGTAAAAAATTGAATAGCAGATAGCCTACAGACCTCCGAGTCCGCAGCACAAACTCCTCTGTTTCCCTGATAAGATCTTCAGTAAGCAAAGGCCCTTCCTATACAAAAGATAGTCCAACGATTACAAATATAAGGGTGTGGTTAAGTAGTAATTATATAGAAAAAATAAATATTTATAAAACCTGGCTGACCGGAGAATACACAGGCTCGCCAGTTTCCAACAATGTCATATCTCCAGCAGGATGATTTGCGCCAAGGCGTTGAACAAGCTCCCCACTGTTTAATCTAGCATATAGAACAGGGCTTGCATGAGCTCCAGCATTATAATCAGATGATTCTTTTGCGTCTGAGCTAGCTTGCATCATCATAGAGTCGAGAGATTCAGTGGCAACAACACGGAACCTTTTCCGAGAAATGCTGTAATTAATTAATTGAAAATGTTGATATAGAAGACATGAATTCACATCAGGAATCTGGTTTTTGGGACTCCTCGTAAGTGTTGCTCCTCAGACCAAAGTTTTCTTACCTGTATCAGTGAAATAAATAAATAAATAAGTTTATATATTCTTCTTCACCTTCTCACTAGTAAAAACACATTATGCCACGGTTCACCGGAAACCGCAGCATAATGGTGCGCGGTGGCAGTTTTGTAAATAAATCGAACACATATGCCGCGGTTCAGCGGGGAACCGCGGCATATACACCGGTCAACCATGTGACGTCATGTGTGAATAAAAAATTAAATCACAGAGTATATGCCACGGTTCTCTGGACAACCGCGGCATATACCCATGCCAATTTATTCCAGGGGCTGACTGAGTCAGAGAATTTAAAACGTTACAAGGGTATATGCCGCGGTTGCTCTGCGAAACCGCGGCATATACCTCAGTAACTTCTCAACTTCTCTGCCAGTCAGAGAATTTCAGAAGTTACAGGGGTATATGCCGCGGTTTCGCAGAGCAACCGCGGCATATACCCCTGTCATCTACTGAAATTCCCCAAAAGGCAGTTGGGGAGACAGTTGTGTTCAGCACGTTACAGGGGTATATGCCGCGGTTCTACGAGCAACCGCGACATATTCGCCTACCTGAATTTAATTTAAAATGAATTTGAAATATTTCGAGGTATATACCGCGGTTGCCCGCTGAACCGCGGCATATAGTTTGAAAATAATTTCAAAAATGCCATTTAGGATAATTTTTTTAATCAGTATATGCCGCGGTTGGGCGTGAAACCGCGGCATATACCCATATTATACCGCGGTTAAGTAGTGAACCGCGATAGATTCCCCCGTTCAGAGTTAAAAATTAAAACTTGGAACAGTGTCGTCTTCTTCGCGTAAGCTCTCTGTTTCGCGTTTTTCTTCTCCCTCCGACTCCCATCATCTCCGATACCTCATTTTCACCGTTTAAACTTAAAATTGTTCGGTCATTATTCATTTTTGACGATAAAAAACAGTTTTAGCCGATCAAAATCGTTTGAAACGCGTCATTCCCTCTCCGCTGCCATTTCGTTTTTTTTTGCACCAAGCGTTTTCGCCGTTCCTCTTCCAGGTATTTATGGATTCATTGATCCCCAATCAATTCATGAATCAAATGATTTTGAGCATATCAACATGAGTCTGATAAGAAGTTTTGGAAGGGACAAGAAAATATACTTTTTGCCTTATATATCCGGGTAAGTGAACTTTGTTAACATAATAATGTTCCATATGTGATTTTAATATTTAATAGTTACGTTATTATGAATTTCAGGCGCCATTGGCAACTTCTTGTTATGTCTATGCAAGACAACTATGCTTTGTGGTTCTGCTCATTGCACAGGCCTCCTCCCACACAACTCAAACAAGCAATTGATTGGTAAGAACCTCAATGTTTGGACTTTCTTTGTTATATAAATGAATGCTAAAACCTTTTTTTATATACAGTTCTATTCCAGCAAGTATGATGATGGGTGGGAGATCAATTGTTAATAGTAGAAAGATTGCTTGGATTTCTCTCAAGGTTTGACATATGCTAAAGTCATACTTTGTTATAATTGTTTTATTTTAATGTTATTCACTAACTATTATCAACTGTGATGATATATTGTAGTGTAACAGACAAAATGGGTCATATGAGTGCGGATACTATGTAATGTATTGGATGACCCATATTGTTCGTTCTCACATCACAAGTCGCTGGGAAACGGTAATATTTAACTTTAACAAATTTTGATTTTTTCCCAAATGTTGAATTCATATACACTAATTAATATGAATTGTCTTTTGCAGAGATTCAAGACTACTACACCAGTTCCTGAGAAGTCACTATTATTCATTAGGAACGCTGCTGCGAAGTATATAATTAGATTATACAATAGCTCTTAGATTTAAACATTGCATTTGATTAGATTGAATTTTCTTAGACTTTGTACTTTATTTGATGTTGAAATACATTTGAACATGTGTTTGTTATGTTCAAATTGAATCTGTGTACATGTTTTTATATGCAGGTCTGTTTTTGTGGTAGTGGATATCACAAAAACAGACCTGCAATTTTAAAAAACTGCAGGGGAATATGTCGCGGTTCTAACCACAACCGCGGCATATAGTGTTTCGCTTTTTTAAAAAATCAGACATATGGCCGCGGTTTTAGCACTAACCGCGGCATATACGAGAGTATATTGCCGCGGTTCAACCGCGGCATATAGTGTATAAATTTATTTTTTTTAAAAAAAAATTGAATTTAGGTGGCGGTTCCAAAGACAACCGCGGCATATTCCGCAAACTATATACCGCGGTCATAACCGCGGCCTAAAGTCTCTGACTTACTACCGCGGCTGAATATGTCGCGGTTCGTAAATCGTGACGTATAGTGAAAAATAACCGCGGTAAAAGCCCCTCGCTGCACTAGTGTCTTGTTCTGATAAATTAACAAAAATAAGATGTTTTAACCTCTATATTATTTGATATTCTTTTATAATGATGAGCTTGCTCTAGCTTTGGGAGAGAACAAGGGGAGTCAGTTAACAATGTTGGAAATAAAGTTGTTTTTGGATCCAAAGGAAGTAATGCTTCAGCGCATCAATTTTCAGGTTCAAACAGCACTGACACCATGTATTCAGATGAATTTGACTCTTTGGCAATGCTAAATATTGTTCATTTTGCTCCTTATATTAATTTCATTTATTTCTCATTTTGTCTCTTTTAATGTATGCTTTTAATTACCTATGTAAACATTTTTTTATTTCAATCTCTTCAGGTCATCATTTGGTTCCATCTCCCTGATATGTTGATTGCTTAGTTTTTCCTCTACTATGTTTTCTTTTCTAAAGCAGACAACGACTCTTCATATTTGTCTTCTGCTGTTTGATGCTAGCCTTGCTTGCCATGACGCATCAAAATCAGCTGTAAGTTCTATTTGATACTGTGATTAGTTGGTTTACTTTTTAACTATTGCAAGTCTTGTTGTTTAATGCATTGTTCTCTATCATGATATTCATGTCGCATGAATGTATTATTCTTTTTCACTTACGTATTAGAGCAGCTAGTTTACTTGTTAACTGAATATTGTAAGTGTTATTACATAACTCGCATCGGTTAAATAACTTATATAATCGATTAATATTCTTCACTGTTTGTTGTAATTGTTATCTATGTGTGTGAATTAATGTAATTGGTTAGAGACTTTTAGTAATAGATTAAGATTGGGTGTTTGTTTTGTCTTGTGATTCATATTTTGGGTTTTTTTTTCCGAAATTTAATCCATTAAGTGAAAACCCTAATTGGTTAAATTGTTCATCAAACTTTCACTTTGATTCACTCTCTTACTCTGTCTCAAAGTCTCTCTACTTCAACTCACTCATTAGACTCTTTGAAATGGCTTCCTCCTCTCAGAGAAAACACATCAAAACAATGGGTCGAAATTCTTTGTTTCGCAGCCCCAATCTGGATGATTGGATCAGTGAAGAAGAGGCTCAAACAAACTTTGTAGACCACTAGAGGCTGAGAAAAATTATACCCCACAAATATGCCAAATTAAACTTCTTTAGGAGGGAAGGATTTGTCTTTCAAGAATGGCTTGACAGACAGGGGTTAAAAATGTTCGTGGAGATGGCAGATCCTTGGTTACCCTGAACTGGTGAGGGTCTTCTACTCAAACTTGAAAATCAGTGATGGTACACTGTGTTCCAAGGTTAAAGGTGTCGACATCAAGCTAACTAATGATGTTTGGACTTCTATTGCTAGATTTCGTCCTGGTGGTGAGAAATCTCACCTTGGAAATGAAGGTATACACAAATTCTCTGTTTACCAGGACTGCCTTAGAAATCCAAATGAGCCAAGAGACTATTCTCACTACAGAAATGGTGGAATGAAGAAGGATGATCATCTTCTGCCAAGGGGCAGTAATCCCTCTCAAGTAACTACATAAAATCTTTGTTTAATCCATGCTCTTAAGGAAAATATACAAATTGACTGGGCAGCGACTATATCTGATAATATGCTTAAGGTGACTCATTTAGAATCTGCTAGCCTACCTTATGCAGTTTTATCTCTAAGGTACTTCTTCACTTTCAAGTAGATTGTGTGGAAGAGTCATCATAAACCTATGGTAAGACAACATCATTGACAAAACAACCCCGCATCACATGGGTCTTCAACATGGACCAAATGGATGGACATTTAAAGATGAAAATCTGGATGATGAAGAAGAAGCACAAGTTGGATCATCATTTTCTCCTTCAAGCCTAAATCTGAGTTTGAAAAATACATGATCAGGCAGATGAACTCTCTCTCAATCCTCAGTAAATCTCAGTTTGAAAATATCAACAAGAACATTGTTGCTATCAAGGAAAAGCTAAAAATTCAAGACTCGGATGATGGTAGTGATGAGAATGAAGAGGTTGATACTGATGAGGATGAGGAGGAAAATTTTCCAGATGAAAGTGATGATGATATTTTGATTAGTAATATGATAAAATGAATTTTGTTTAGTTTTTTTTTAAATGAATTACTCTAAATTTGGCCATAAGGCCTTATCTTCTAAACTCGTATACTTTGTTTCTATTTTGAACTTTAATTTGGGTTGAATTGAATATATGCTTTTGATTTCATATCCTGCGCTTATTTGTTAAATGCTTTTTGTTTGAATGATTGGATGAAATCTAATGGTGAATGATTGAATATATCTGCATGAATGCAATCTGAAATTTTCACTATCATATACACCATTGCACATTCATACTCATTTGATATCTTAAATGCATCATAACTATTGATTACTACTGGACTAACACTCAACACTGTTGATAAAAGTTGTGCTATGTAGGTTTAATACAGTAATGATCTTATCTGTGTTACTAAACACATTCGCGAAATGTAACCGATTACAAAAGATTTGTAATCAATTAACATTTTCTCAACAGGATGTTAATCGGTTAACTTCATTACGAAATTGATTAAAAATCCCTTCTCTGGTTTGTATGACTATATCTACTTTGTATGATTATATCTACTGATATAACTACTTAGCATGTTTATATTGTTACTCTATACATGCTTAGCATCAAATGTTTCATATTTCTCAAAAATGTTTTGAAAATCATTTCATATGGATCATTTTTGGAAATTGTACCAACTATTGTAGAATCATTTACATTGATACATTCATTCTACTACTATATAAAATGATATCAAGTGTTGCTACTGCTACAATACCCTGTGCTTACTAATCTGCTGCATAATCATTTTAAGTATTTTGCAAATGGCATATCATGCATCATGATTCATTATGTTGAAGTCAGTATACACTTTGATACTTTATACTATCTTACTATGTTCATCTGATATCTTGAGCTCTAATTCAAACTAGTATGTAAATCTCATATTGCTCATGTTGTTGAAAGTGCTATATTGCATTATGATAGGAGGAGCATCATATTCTTCAAATGGTCTATAAGAACTTCTTGATGTATCTGTTATAAATCTTCTTAATGCACTTCATTTTCATGTTACTTAAATTGCTATTTTTTGCTAATGTCCAAAGGGGGAGAAGTAATTGGAAAACAGTTTCGTGTTGTGCATCATTAAAAAAGGGGGATATTGTCGATATGGGAAGCTATGTAAAACTGAACCCATATCTCACATATGAGTTTTTGATGATGAGAACATAAATGTTTTACTATTGTTCATATTCTTGTTTGATTGCATTGGAAGAAAACTTCAAAGATTTTGAAAATCTTTTGAAAGAACAAATTTTCTAAAGGGAAAACCAATTTACCCCCTCCCTTCTTGGTTGAGATAATTGGCCTAACTTTTCTACAATTGACATCAGAGCTGGGAATTCAAATTTTATTCAAATTTTAATCGGATAGGTTTTAAGTGTAATTGATTAAATTGTTCGTGATGGCCAATACATATGAAACCTTTGGAGAAGGTGCATCTACAAACAGATTTGGCCACCACTGTTTGTAGGTGAAAACTACCCTTTCTGGAAAATTAGAATGAAAATTTTCTTGGAATTAGTTAACAAGGGAGTTTGGGATGTTGTGATCAATTATCCTTATTCACCCACGAGAGTGATAGATGACAAGACTGTTATTAAGAAATTTTTTTGAGTGGACTTTGGATGAAAGCAGGAGAGCGCATTATGATGTTAAAACAAAGAACATCATCTCCTATGCACTTATTATTGATGAGTTCTTTAGAATATAAACCTGCACAACTGCCACAGAAATATGGCATGTCCTTGAGGTAACTCATGAGCCAAAAAGAATTCTCTAATCCAGGACTATTAAATGTCTAGAATGAAGGTGGAAGAGACAATTATGATGTTCAGAAACAGTTTACACACATTGTCAATCACCTAATTGCTATTGGGAAGACTTTTGACAAAGAGGAGATTAATATCAAGATCCTGGAAAGTCTCAACAGAAATTGACAACGTAAAGTCACTGCAATCTCAAAATCTAGGGATCTTACAACCATGAACATGGCTACTCTATTTGGGAAGCTGAGAGAGCATGACCTTGAATTAGGAAGATTGAGAGAAGAGGAAGAAAGTGAGCGAAAACACTCCATAGTCCTCAAGACTGTGAGCAAGACTGCCTCAAGAAAGCATGTTGAGGAATCAAATTCAGATTCAGATATGCCAGAACTGGAAGCCATGAACATGATGGTAAAGAAATTCTCTAAATTCATGAAATCTAGAAAAGTTGTTTCTGATTTTGCAGGGAATTCAAGAGGTAACAAAAGAAGGAGAAAAGTTGCAGTTCCTACCTATTATGAGTATGGAAAAGAAGGTCACATCAAGCCAGACTGTCCGGTCTTGAAGATGAAACAGAAACTTGACGAAAAGAACAACCAATACTAGAGAAAGAAGAGGCAAAAGAAGGCCTACATTGCTTGGGAGGATAGTGATTCGAGTTGCTCTTCATGGAACGATGACCAAAGCTTGAAGTAAGAGACAAATATCAGCTTGATGGCTGGCTCAATATGTTTTGAAAGTAATGGTTGTAGCTTTGATGATGAGCCTATAGAAGACAAGTATTATCAACTCCTTGATGCATTAAAGAATTGCATTGATAATCTGGTTGATGATAATGAATGTCTTAAAATTGAGCTTGATAATGCTTTATAATCTTGTAAGAAATCTAAATCTGAAGTTAAAATTGTTGTTCAAGATTGTAATGTGCACACCTAGAGAAAATAAAATACTTAACTAGTACACTATCAAAATTCACTCTACGAAGATCAAATCTTGAAGTTGTGTTAGGCTCTCAGAGAAGAGTAATAAACAAGCAAGGCATAGGCTATATAGTTAAAAGCAATAAGATTAACTCTAAGAAATATTCTGACTTAAGCAAACCTTCTTCTATAACATGCTTTTATTGTAACACCATTTGTCATGTTTCAAAATCTTGTTATTACAGGAAAGTTAAAACTCATAAAGGAAAGTTCAAGTGGATTACTAAGGAACCAACCCCTACCACTAACAGAAAAGGCCCCAAGTTCATTTGGGCACCTTCTACAAAACCATGTGATTGTTTTGTAGGAAAGTGAAGAAAATTGGAGGCACAAATACTCAAGGAAAGCTTAAAGAATGAATCAAATATGTGTTGAGTTCTACAAGTGGTAACATGATTTAATTCTGTCAAAACATGCATCATTCTTACATTATAACTTTCATATTGATGTGTGTATTGATCTATGATTAATTGGTGTGAAATTTGTGTGAAAACATTGTTCACGAACTTTAACCGATTATATGCATAATATAATCGATTAGACTTTTCTCAATATTTTCTATGGTTTTCAAATCTTGAAATTTGTTGTATTTTAATCGATTAAGAAACTAATATAATTGATTAAATTTTTCATTGTTTGCTATTTTGGTGAATTTGTGCATTGAAAGGAAATAATCTGTTAGATAAGTTGGATAATCGATTAAATCTAGAGGGTTTGGGCTTTTATGTTTTGTAATTGGGTTTCTCTCCAAACTTAATCCATTAAGGTAAAACCCCAATATGTTAAAGTGTTCATCAAACTCTAATCTGGAATCATTTTTCAACTCTCTCAAAGTCACGCTTCTTCAAAGTCGTCCATCAAACTTCCTCGCAATGACTTCTACTTCTTAGTACAAAACGAAGAAGACAATGGCATGCAGATCAAGTGGTCCTAGTCTGGTAGGATGGATTAGTGAAGAAGGAAGGATTCACAGTCCTCACAAATATGTTATCTTTAGTTTCTTCAGGAGAGAAGGATTCACATTTCAAGAATGGTTAGAACGACAAGGTTTGAAAACCTTTGTAGAAATGACTGACCCATGGTATCCAAACCTGGTGAGGGTCTTCTACTCAAATTTGAAAATCAGTGATGGAACACTCTACTCTAGGGTTAAAGGGATTGACGTCAACCTAACAGAGGAGGTATGGACCTCCATAGCTAGATTTCGTCCTGGTGAAGAAAAGACTCCACTTGGGAATTGAAGGGATGCTTAAATTCTCTGTATATCAAGATTGCCTTTATAACCCAAATCAACCTAGAGATTACTCTCTCTACAGGACAGGTGGAATGAAGAAAGATGACAGCCTATGTGCATTTGTCATTTCCTGGATTCTTCTTCCAAGAGGCAGTAACCATGCACAATTAACCATTGAGGATATGTGTATTATACCTGCTGTGAAAAAAAATATTCAGACTGACTGGGCTGCTGCTATATCAAATAATATGATCAAGGTAACCAAACTTGAATCAACGAGTCTACCTTATGTCTTTTTTATCTCAAAGGTTCTTCATCATTTTCATGTTGATTGTGTTGAAGAGTCATGTGAAACATACAACAAAAGGAACAATATAGATAAAACATCCTTACATCATATAAATCTTTGTCATGGAACAGATGGATGGACATTCAAGGATGAAAATCTGGATGAAGAAGAAGCTTTTACTGGATCATCTACTACCACCTTCAGACCTAAGTCAAAATTTGAGAAATATATGGTTAAGCAGATGCATTCTCTCAATACCTTCTGCACATCTTAGTTTGAAAAAAACTCAATAAGGATATTGTTGCTATTCAAGAGAAGTTGGGAATTCAAAGCTTGGATGATGATGATGAAGATATGGATGAGGAAGTTGTGGAAGAGGATGATGATAATGATGAAAATGATGATGAGGATGAAAGTGTTCCAGATGAAAGGACAATGATATCTTACTCAAAGATATGATATAGTGTAGTTAGTTGTTCTAGTCTTAGTTCTCTTTTTTTGGAATGGATGTAATTTGGCCATAAGGCCCTACTCTTTTGAACAATTTATATGTTGTTTAGATATTTTAATTTAGTTTTAAAATATTTTGGGTTTGAATCCATATCTTGTGCTTATTAGTTGAATGTAATCTCTGATTGATTGAATATTTGATGTATGGATGAAATTACTAGAATATTTTGGTGAATGATTGAATGAGTAAAATTGTTTATATGAATGCAATTTGAATTGTCAAACTATCATATATTATTGCATATTCATATTCATTCATGGATATTAAAATTGCTTCACAATTGTTGATTTTATCATGTTTAATTGGTACTAACATTGTACTATATTAAGAAAGTTGTGTTTGTAGGTTGTACACTGATCTTAAATGGTTAAAAGATCAAAATTGTGTATTTGATCAACTTCACGATTTTTAACATATTAAACAGATTCATAATCTGTTAAAGAATTCGCTCTGCAATTATTTTAATCGGTTAGATACATAATGTAATCGATTAAATAGTGGTAAACTGACTTACATGTTTATAACTGTCGATATACATTGCTTAACATGTACTAACTATTATTCTATACATATTATGCATATCTCAGATGTCATATGTTGCATATTGTTCAAGAACGTTTTGAAAATCAACATATATGCATCATTTTGAAAAAGGCACCACTTTTGCAGATTTTCTTACACTTTCATACATATTATGTTGTTGTATTAACTGGTACCATGCATTAGCACTACAATCATACTCTGTGCTTCAAATCATTTGCATAAATCATATTGAGGATTTGCATATTGTTCATGATATCTCATGATTAATTTGAAATTAGTATATATACTATGATCTATATACATTGATATATTGTTATATTGTTTTCAATATGATCTATTGAGCTATGATTTACACTGTGATAAGTCTCATACTACTCATTCTAGTTTAAGTGCTACATTGCTTCATGATAGGGGGAGCATCACATTTTTCAATGGTCTATAAGAATTTTATTTTGATGTATCTCTTATCACTTTGTTTCCATGATACTTGTTATGTTATTTTTTGCTAATGTCCAAAGGGGGAGAGTAACTGGAAAACAAATTTCTTGTTGTGCATCATCAATAAAGGAGGAGATTATTGATAGGGGAAGCTATGTACAATTGAACCCATATCTCACATATGAGTTTTTGGTAATAACAAAAGAAATGTTTTATAGGTTCTTGCACAACAAATGGCAAATTAGTTGATTGATCTTTATTGTGTGTGTGCTTGAAATGATTGGAATATGCATTCATTGATTGGAAATGAATCATTGGTTGAAATATTGCACATTGCATATATGATAAAAATAATCCATTACATTGTTTTATAATATGCTAAATTTCTTCATATTTGTGTTTATGCTTAACTAGGACAAAACAACTATGTTTTAACTGATTACATTAAGTGTATAACTGATTAAAACATGTTTGTTGAGTGCATTGAAGTGTTTAGAAAGGAAATGTTTTCAAAATTGCTTCAGTATGGAACTTATCCGATTACATTATTTTTCTAATTGATTAAAATGTGTTTTAAGTGAAAATATATTTCTTGAAAAGCCTTAATGGCCTATAACGTCATATTTGTTAGTTATCGACTTGTATGATTTGTACAATCGATTACATGCTGCACTTTCAATTAAATATGATACAAATGTAAAATTGTTTCGATAATAATGATAATCATAATAATAATAATAAATAAACTAATTTATATAATTTTATTAATAATAAAAAATATTTTAGACACGAATAATTTTTATTTTATAAAATAGTGTATAACTTAATCAATTTAATTAATATAATGATTTGTGTATAAACTATTTTTTATTAATGACTTTTTTGTAGTGTACATTAGAGTCTTACCATTCATACACTAACCATCTCTAGACATCACACAAGTGACTCAATTCGACTTTCAACTTAGATTGACTCATCTTGATCTTTATACTAGGGCAACATGTCTTGATTTTTTGGTTTGAGCCGATTCATCTCGATTTTTAGTTGAAGCCGACTCGAGTCGACCTAAGTCGAAACCGAGAATTGAGTTGAGTCGACTTCTCGACCCAGACCTAAAGTTGAGCCAAGTTAACTGATACCCATAATTAAGCTAAGTTGACCTAAACTTAGGTAGAGCCGAGTCGGGGTGGACCTTGATCAAATTAAGCTAATTCAAGTTGATTCAAGATAGTTTTGGTCATACCGAGAGTTTCACGACATATGGGATGTCCAACACACTTTCTCATACCGAGATATATCTCATGTGTAGAATTATATATTAATGGGTGATTCAATAATAAGTGGAATAATATGTCCAATAAATACAAATCTCATTAGAATCTAATCGATGTAAAATATGAACCCATATATGATATGATGTAAAATTATACACCTATCATTTAAAAATAATATATTAGTTTATTTATTTTAGTAATGTATAAAGCTATATGATGTTATTTGAGTGGTAACATGTTGAATTATGGCTTGTTATCTATTTTAGTATTAGGATGATGTTTGTTTAAAAATATTCATAAATATTTTAAAATATGTTATTATTCGTGAATACCTAACAAAAATTTTATAATTTTTTTAAATAAAATTATAAAATAAATATAAAATAAATTAAAATTTATTTTTAATTAAACTTAATACAAAAAAACATATTTTAATTGTAATTTTAATTTTTTTTAGGCAAAGATATCTATGAATACGGGTGTTTTTACCCTTAAACAAAATGTATTGTTTGTCGGAAAACATGCCTACGATCTTTGTTAATATATCATTATTTTATCATATATTCAGTGTTAGTTGCATATGGTAAGAAAAAACAATTTAAGTGATTAATTTTGAAGACATAGATGAATATTTACATGAAAGAGGAAGAAAAATAAAAAACATAATTGTATTATGGAGTAGTCGTGTGTGTGAGTATTAAGTGGATGTGTTTTAGAAAAATTCAGTGATTGTGCAATAGAACCAGAGATACTGAAGCTACGCATTTATCACTGGGTTTGATTCTTGCTCTTCGCATATTCTGAAGTGCAATGACAGCCTTTTGACTCCGTCCAGCCATAGCATAAGCATCAACAACCAAACTACTCATCATCATAGTAAATGCAAATGTCTTTCTGGAAACTGGGTGGTAGAAATTGGGTTATACTCTTATCGTTGGAAAGAAAAAACGGGGATAGAAATAGTATGATCGAAAAGACATAGCTACCCTCAACCCTTTCTTCTAACGGAGGGTAGTTAAATAAATTCATATGCACCGGAACTGTAATCTTCAATCCTAAACTATTTCACTCTCTGCCATTACTGCCATAACTTGCTTTAGATCCCCAAAACGTAACTCGCTCTTCCCATAACTCACTGAGTCAATTCGCGGCCATTTCTCTGCGAGTTCCACCAGCCGGAGCGAGAGGATCCTAGGTGCGTCACTGAGCCGTGACTCGTTCTTAACTCGGGAATGGCTTCTTCGGAAGCCGATTCCCGTCTGAAGCAGGTGCTCGTTCCCGCGCTCGAGAAAATCATCAAGAACGCGTCGTGGAGAAAACACGCGAAGCTCGCACACGAGTGTAAATCCGTGATCGAAAACCTAACCTCACAGCCGAAGCCTCAGTCGCCGGCCTCCGACGACGCCGCCGATCTGGAGGCATCCGTACCCGGCCCGATCCACGATGGAGGTCCAGTGGAGTACTCGCTCGCAGAGTCGGAGTCGATCCTACGCCCGCTCATCGCAGCCGCGGGCTCCGGCGTCGTGAAGATCGCCGATCCCGCTGTCGACGCCGTACAGCGACTCATCGCGCACGGATTCCTTCGTGGTGAGGCCGACTCCGGCGGCGGCGCGCCCGAGGCCAAGCTGCTCGCGAGCCTGATTGAGGCAGTGTGCAAGTGCCACGAATTCGGCGACGACGCCGTCGAATTGCTCGTGCTGAAGACTCTCTTGTCAGCGGTGACTTCGATTTCGCTGCGAATTCACGGCGATTGCTTGCTGTTGATTGTGAGAACTTGTTATGACATATTCCTAGATAGTAAGAATTTGGTGAATCAGACGACGGCGAAAGCGTCGTTGATTCAGATGTTAGTGATTGTGTTTAGGAGGATGGAGGCGGATTCGTCCACGGTTCCTGTTCAGCCTATTGTTGTGGCTGAGTTGATGGATCCTGTAGAGAAATCTGACGCGGAAAACTCCATGACGCAGTCTGTACAGGGTTTTATCACCAAGATTGTGCAGGACATCGATGGAGTTCTGAATCCGGTGGCGCCGTCATCTTTGGGCGCACATGACGGTGCCTTTGAGACAACAGTGGCGGCAACCGTTGAGGCTGCGAATCCAGCAGATTTGTTGGATTCCACTGACAAAGACATGTTGGATGCCAAGTATTGGGAGATCAGTATGTATAAGACGGCATTGGAAGGGAGGAAAGAGGAACTGGTGGATGGCGAGGTGGTGGAGAGGGACGATGATCTGGAGATTCAGATTGGTAATAAGCTCAGGAGAGATGCATTTTTGGTGTTCAGGGCCCTTTGTAAGTTGTCCATGAAGACGCCGACGAAGGAGGCATCTGTGGACCCTCAGTTGATGAAGGGGAAGATTGTGGCCCTGGAGTTGTTGAAGATCTTGTTGGAGAATGCTGGAGCTGTCTTCAGGACTAGCGAAAGGTAAATTAGTGGGGTTATCATATTGCATTGTCTTTTTGGGATTTAGCTTAAACATTGAAATGCTAGCATGTTTTCTTAGTCAGGGTGTAGACGGGCTTTGATTTAAATATGGTGATGTACTGTGATAGTCAACTAGGTGTTTGTTGATGATATTGTAAAGTGGTAATGTGACTACATTTTGTCATAGTTCTGTTGAGGTCGATATAGATCACATTTTGCTCTCTTCAGTACATTTTTAGCCAATTCGGGAACAAGTTAGAATTGTTCTTGAGAGCTTCTTTACTAGAAATATGGAGCTTTAAACTCTCTAAAACACATCTAGCTTCGTATCCAAATAGACTTTATGTCATTTGGATTGTTACCGTGAAAATGAAATTGTGGAGAACTATCTGGAAAAGTTTAGACTGATGTTGATGGGGTTATTATATGAAATTGTGATTTTGTTATATTGCTAGATTAGGTTTTCAGGCGTGGGGAACAGATTCGGAACTATGAAAAACCTGCTTTGGTCGCATTATTTACATTACGCAGAATTTGTATGATTTCTGCTTGGATAGAAATTCTGTGTTTAAAGAAAATAGAATTCACAGGGCCAGGTATTCAACTTCTTTTGAAGCTTTTTGTTTTGGTCCTCTATAACAGTGGTAATCATTGTCCACCATAATAATATTTGAAAGCAATATGGTGCTTATATTAGTAGTGTAAAGGTTCTTGTTGTTATCATCTTATCTCAATCCATTCCACATACACTTCACACTTTAAAGTAGTGCAAGTGGTCTTAGTCAACCTGTGAATCCAATCAATCAAATATACATCAAATTCATAAGAATTAACTAATTATTCTAATTCCGCCAATATGTTGTGTGCGTCACAACCCTTAGAAAGAACATAGGCAAAACAGAGTTGTGGCCATGTCGTCAGCTAATTCTTGAATGCTTGCCTAGAAAGAATATGCAATGTAAGCGGAATAGTTTAATATCAACAAAATGTTATGAATGTCAGAAGAATTAATCTTTCTCCAGCAGCAACTGTTAAATAATGTAGTAGGGTGCTTGATGATAAGAATGCAAAATTAGAGTAGGTTTTAATAGAAATGAATTTTAATTCATTAGCCACTTAAGCAGAATCTTTAATAGTTTTGGGTGTAGAGGGATTAATTTTTAAATTACACGGGTTAAAAATATCAATTTCAAATTTGAGGACAAAAAAAGCTTACTCCAAATTCTAAAGACTAAAAACATATTTGATTGCGACTTATTTTAATTAGTTAACCTGATAACTCTATATGAACCAACCTAACTAAAGTTAGGGCTGTTTGGGCCTCAAACAAAAAGCAGCAAAATTGAACCTGCTCAACTATGTTTCATTGGGTTGAATCTAAATTTTGACCAAATTCAACCCCATCCATGTCACTTAAACCCCTACTATTTTCTCGAGTTAATAATCAGGATCTAAGAGCAAGCTAAATATGATGTTTAGATTCCAAGTATTCCTATTCCTAGAGTTGATATTCCCTCCAATGAATAGACAATATTTTTTGTGAATCTCCTGTCAATACAACAACCAACCCAATATGTATCACAATACCCTAAGATTTTAGTATTTCCCTTTTCGTCATACAACAATCCCTATCCTGGATCCTTTTTTTATATTTGAGAATGTGAAAACATTTAGTTGTCAATGTGAGGATTCTAAATGAATTGACTAACAACTCCAATTGCATAAGAAATAGCATCTTGGTTCACCATTAACTTTTGATTCGGGTTCATAGGAGTATAGATGGGCTTTGAAATTTTCCAATCCTATCTCCTCTATAATATCAAGAGCATATTTCGTTTGTGAAACTGGAATACCTTCCTTTGACTAAATAACTTCAATACCAAAAGAGTATTTCAGACAGCCAAAGTCCTTGATCTGAATATGATTGAATAAGTGTTCTTTCAATTGACAAATCCTAGTGGCATTGTTTTTGTGTAATAACTGTATTATATAGACAATTAAAAAACCCTTTTTATCATAAGAATATGCATTTAGCACCTCTAGGGTCTAACTTCCCACAAAACTAATTGTGAACATGGATAAACACAACACACATAAAAACATGACTAGGAAGGTTAGACGGGAAAGGTAATGGAAAGAAAGAAGATATAGATTCAACAAGACTACATCTTTCTAGAACCCAAGAGGGTAATCGGTGATGAAATGTAGCAGTGAGTGCAACCTCTCTCCAATAAGATTCAGGGATATTATTTTGAAAGAGTAGGGTCCATGTCTGATAGGATATAATATGATAGGTTATAATGGGTAATAGGTGTGCAGGAGAGAGAAAACAGTTGAAGAATTAATTGTTCAGTTTAGGAATTAATTGTTGTTGGGTAGTTAGAAGTGGGTTGCCTTTATAAGAAGGCAAGGGGGGTCTGGTAGAGGGGACAGTTTTTGATATCAATTGTATAGACAGGAACCTTGATCCTGTGGAGGGGGATTATGCTCCCAGTTACTGGTTGTACATGACATTGGTTGATGTGAATACATATTTTCATTCTTTTCTTACCATTTGGGTGCTATTGTGTGAGTGTGTGCTGTGAGACAGTTAGGTTTCATACCCAGAAACCTAACAATGTCACTTGAAGAAGACACCTATTTTTTTCTTTCAACAATGTCCTTTTGTTGAGCTCATGAACAATATCATTTTCTGAAAGGAATCTAAACACATCATGGTTTATACATTCTTTCCCAATATCAGAATGCAAATGTTTAATTGACTTTTCAAATTGTGTATATCATGCTGAAGAGTTTTACCAGTAAGGGAAAAATTTCAAATTCTCCTTTCTCTAGGAAAATTTGTGGCATAGATGCAATCATAAGGAAAAGTAACAAACCATTTAACACCAAATATACTAGAATTAAATGCAAACCCCAAGAATAACCATTTTTTTTATTACTAAGAATATGTGACACGATGGTGCTTTGCAAACTGACATATGTCACACTTGACTGACTCAACAAACTCTTTGAAAAAAAGGAAACATAGACTTGACAAATTAAAATTATGAATATCCTAGTGGTGTTGGATTGGAGACAGAAGGTTGCCATTTGTTTACTGATATTGTCCTTGGTTCCTTGGCTTTTAAGACAATATAACCCTCCATATTCCTTAACAATTACAATAGTCCTCCTTGTGACATGATCCTAAAAGAGAAATTAGAGGGAAAGAAATTGATAAAGCAATTTAAGGTCGTGAGTAAATTTTGAACAGAAACAAGGTTATTAGAAAGTTTTTGAACAAGAATATCTTTATGGCTAAGAGATGGTAAAAGAAAAATATTACCATGTCTAGTTATTGAGCACAAGTTCCATTTGCAACAATGTGATTACTGGAAAGAGGAACATATGATGTCAAAAGAAGGGAATGAGGGGGCATATGGTTAGTTGCACTAGAATCCTGAAGCCAAGAATTCTCACATATAGTTTCAGAAACGCCAAAGACGGAATTGAAGTTCTTATTAGTTATGATTAGAGGCAAGTACCAAAAGATAGCCTACTGGTGGAATCCTTAAGAGGTTTTAGGCATTCAATCTTAGCACATAAAGCGTGCATTCCTTCTTCAATTGATGAGGATGAAGTAGCCTTGCCAATACTATTACAATTCAAATTGCTTGATGAGCCTTCCTTGAGGATTGAACTCAGAGTTTTCCAAACAAACAAGACTCTTTACCTTTCCATGCAACTTGAAGCAAGTCTCCTTGGTGACCAAATTTCTAAAATTGAGAGCACTAGCAGTCCTCCTTGCCTTTTGAATTAAGCTTCTATTCTCAAGGTTTTTAGGTCTCAGGTTTAAAAGCCTTTCCAGAGAGCAAGGCTCCCTTTGCTGGTGGCTCATTCATCATGATCATCAAATGAGTCTCCTTTCCCTGAAGAATATAGAAAGACTTCAGAAAGAGAAAATTCTTTCCTTGCAAAGAACGTGTGCCCTAATGGGGTCATGATCATGATTCAATGTCGATAATAACTTGAAAATATAAGATTGCTCAACAAAGTGAGCAAGAGTGACAACATCGCAATTAGTTTCGAGTTTCAAATTCTCATATTAGTCTCGTTCAGTTCATAGATCCTTTAGGACTCCATAGTATTCCACAATTGAAATTGTGCCTTGTTTGGCACCTAATATCTTACCTTCTAGCTCATAGCAAGTAGAGATATACTGTGTTATAAAGTATTTCCAAGATCTTCCCTAGATTTTGGGTATTGAAAGTGAACATGTTATTGATTGATCTTAATAACCATGTTATAATCCAAAAGTCATCATTGTCCAAGGTTTGAAAGTTAGGGTTGTTTGGAGGTACAACCTCCCCTTGAATATGATTAAGCCTCCCCGTATCCTTCAATGAGTCACATAATTGGAAGTAGAGTACTTTCTACTTAGGCAGATATGTGTGTGCACTTGTACAAGTGTAATGTGAAACATGCTATGGAACTGTGGTCTTGTTCTTTGTGACTAATGACAACTATCAAATATGTCAGAAAATCACTCATGTAGTTGATGTGTAGGATCTATTTACCAGATTATCCAAACTAATGTGTTTTGGTTGTGTGTATTAGTGTTTTTTATCTTGTGCAATTCTCAATGCTAAGTTTTGGTTTCCAACACTACGAAATTATGCGTTGTTCACAGACTTTAGCTTGGGTATGATAGTCAGTAGCAAAGTCTTTTTTCCTGCAATCTGTAAAGGTAGATCAGTTATTGTTGGATTGAGTGCATTAAAGGGGAAAACTCAATCCTGCACTCTCTTCATGAATTATTTTTAGGTGTGGTATATACTAAAAATTTCTCTTCTGTCCTCGTAATATTAAATTCATAAGGAATTAGAGTAACTGATCAAATTACATAAAAATTGTGTCCATTAATTTCATGAGATTAATACTGTTTAATCATATTTTTTTGCACAAGATGGACTATTAATGTGTTGCTATTTTTAATTCCTGTACTGCCTTTTGAATTTTTTTTTATATTTTTTTCAATTTGAACATATTTTAAGCTCTCGTTAATGAAATGTGAAATTATCTTGTCTTTTAGGCACAAGTGGGCACTTTTTCCTTCAATTTTATTATGTATCCTTCTGGTATGATAAAAAACACTACTGATGGTTGCATTGACTGTGGTGAAGCAGGTTTTTGGGTGCCATCAAGCAGTACTTATGTTTATCATTGCTGAAGAACAGTGCCTCAACTCTTTTGATCGTTTTTCAGCTATCTTGCTCCATCTTCATTAGTCTGGTATCAAGATTTAGAGCTGGACTGAAAGCAGAAATTGGAGTATTTTTCCCCATGATTGTTCTTAGGGTTCTAGAAAATGTTGCTCAACCTAATTTCCAGCAAAAAATGATTGTGCTTCGTTTTCTGGAGAAGCTCTGTGATGATTCACAGATATTGGTAGACATTTTTATCAATTATGACTGTGATGTCAATTCAACAAACATATTTGAGAGGTCTGCAATATTTTGTTTTATTTGGTATACTATGAACAATGTGTTCTATTTTATATTTATGATATGGATCCCCAATTTATTATAATTTATGTTTTTGGATTTATTTGTGTGGCATTTGTGCTGGTGTGGACTTGGTTGTTTTTATTATTGATTTGTCTATGTACTCTATACTTATATCTAATTGTTGTGTTCCCCTTAGGATGGTAAATGGACTCCTTAAAACTGCCCAGGGTGTCCCTCCTGGTGCAACAACCACAGTTTTGCCACCTCAAGAGGAAACACTGAAACTTGAAGCCATGAAGTGTTTAGTTGCTGTTTTAAAATCCATGGGAGACTGGATGAACAAACAATTCCGCATTCCAGATCCTCTTTCAGGCAAAAAAGTTGAAGCAGTTGATAATGATCATGATGCTGGAGTTCCTCCCACTGCAAATGGGAATGGTGAAGAGCCAGCTGAAGGATCAGATACTCAGTCTGAAGTCTCCAATGAGACATCTGAGGTTTCAAACATTGAGCAACGTCGGGCTTATAAACTGAAACTTCAGGTGACCAAGTTTTAAACTTTGGATTTGGACTTAACTAAACTTTACAAAACCAGTTTACAAATAGGTTTGCACTCCACTCATATATTTTATTTTAACTATATTGCTAGTTGATGTAGGACTAAGCAACCACCTTTAAGTTTGTAATCCAGGCAACCTCCAAAGTAGTCACAACTAAGGTGGGATTGTGGTCACTGCAATTAAGGGGGTTACCGATATTCCCTCTCATATCCAGGACTTCCATCCTAGAGTGTGGCTGTTAGGAATCTTTAGTGTTAGAACCTAACAGTCACCCTCACCACTGATATGCACTCACACAAGACAGAAAGAATCAAATATTGGGTATGTTATTCACAGTAACAATCACTGAGTACCAAGTGTAACTCGAGAGCCTAACCCCTCTCACCAGGTTTGAAACCGGTATGTACAAAGTATACAATTGACTAACTCCCTTACAGAATTACAAAAGGTTTACATTTATAGGCCCCTTGCCCACCTTCTCCAACTGTTCCACCACCCTATCTTATATCCTATCAGTGGCAAATTCAAATGACCCATAAATTTATTTAGGATGTTTTTTGATACTATATTAATAATAGGATTTAGGAACTAACTCTATCTTACGAAATTTATTCGAAATGAGTTTTGTGCTACATTTGTATATTTTATTTACCATATCAGTAATTGATGAGGACACCACCCTTAAGGTGTAATTAGGGCTCCAAATAGACCTCAACTAAGGTGAGTTAGGTAGGTGTGACCTCAATGGACCAAGAGCAAGTTCTTAAATTTTAGAATAGCAAACAAATCTCTGGTATTTCTTCAACTATTTGACATCTATGAAGCTAATGCTAAGTTTATGGCAGGAAGGTATATCACTTTTTAACAGGAAGCCAAAGAAAGGAATTGAATTCCTCATCAATGCCAACAAAGTAGGTAATTCACCAGAGGAAATAGCAGCTTTTCTTAAAGATGCATCTGGGTTGAACAAGACTTTGATTGGGGATTATCTAGGAGAAAGGGAAGAATTATCCTTGAAAGTAATGCATGCATATGTGGATTCTTTTGACTTTCAAGGGTTGGAGTTTGATGAAGCAATCAGGGCCTTTCTTCAAGGCTTTAGACTGCCTGGTGAGGCACAGAAAATTGATCGAATTATGGAAAAGTTTGCAGAACGATATTGTAAATGTAATCCAAAAGTCTTTTCTAGTGCTGATACGGCATATGTTCTTGCCTATTCTGTGATACTGCTTAACACTGATGCTCATAATCCTATGGTGAAAAACAAGGTGCGGGTTTATTAGTTCTAGAAGTTGATTTATATATGATTATGATAGATGTAATGAGCTTCTTTTTTGTTTATTGAGTTATGCAGATGTCGGCTGAAGATTTCATAAAAAATAATCGTGGCATAGATGATGGAGAAGATGTACCAGAAGAATATTTGAGGTCTTTGTATGAACGAATATCTAGAAATGAGATCAAAATGAAAGAAGTTGATCTGGAAACCCAGCAAATACAGGCTGTGAACTCGAACAGACTTTTAGGCTTGGATAGTATATTGAATATTGTGATCCGGAAGCGAGGGGAAGACAGTAATATGGAGACCAGTGATGATCTAATCCGACATATGCAGGAACAATTCAAAGAAAAAGCTCGCAAAACTGAGTATGTTCCTCAGTATTTTCTCATTACGTTATAAAAATAATTCCTAGTCAATTAATTTTCTTAGGTCATGAGTGAACCTTAATCTACATTTTTAATGAAGAACCTTTTGTTGCTGCTATTCAGTCACCTTCTCTTTATACATCAAACCACTTTTACTAGTATATTTTGGAGGGCTTCTAGAACCCCTCTTATGATCTTCAATTTATAATGATAGAAATGAGATACAATGGGGAGATGAAAGATCAAAAGACTTCCCTAGACTACTTGGTACAAAACTAGGTACAACTCAGAGTGTCGTAGACTCCTAGGTAAAGAACTAGACAAAAATCATAAGTGTAGCAGAAAAGGGTTCCAACACACTACTTCTTATGTTGTATATAATAACACTCCCATTCAAACTAGAACATACAATTATATGTATCAAGCTTGGAACAAATAAACTTATTCGAAATTCTCTTATGGACTTGGTTATCACATATGTAAGTTGGTCATTTGATCTAACAAACTCCAAACAACTTTTCTTGAATGAGACAATAGATATGAGAACCTTGACTTTGAACAAGGTGCACGCAATATATGGGGAGGTGTAACAATAGAAAACAGAATGGTCTGTCTCACTATGTTTCAGTCCAAAGGATTGAACAATGTAGCTAAACTTTCCAATCATAGAAAGATTGCTTTAGACCATAGAGTGAGCGGCACAACTTACAAACCAAACCAATCTCTCCCGCAGACCGAGGAGATTGCTCCATGCTCATTGCACCAATATGATGTCATCGCAACAAACACCAGACAAGATGCAACGGAACCAATGGCGATTGAAGAAAGAAACCAAGAGGGGAAAGAGGAAAATTCCCAACCTCAAATTGCTTAATCCTCACAGTGAAATGTATGACCGAATTATAGAAGTTGTTGTATGATCAAGAAAGCTACTAGGGAGACATTGAGGCTGGGATCAACCATAAAGACATGTAGAAGGTCCTTGGATTGAGACCAGAGCACAAGAAAGAGATGATAATTCTAGACACATAGAAACTATGCATTTTAACGAAGCCATCAGATAGAGGAATTGAATGGCTGATCATAATGGACTTTAAGAGTGTGGTATCAAAATCAAAAGCACAATGAAGTCCAAATCTATTGATTTATTTATCTTTTTATACTTCTTTCCTTTTCTTTTTATTACTGTTTGTTTTGAAATATTTTTTGTGGGGAAGTATTATTGATATTTATTTGCTTGCAAATTGTAGGTCAATCTATTATGCAGCAACTGATGTTGTAATCCTCAGATTCATGATTGAGGTCTGCTGGGCACCAATGTTAGCTGCCTTCAGTGTTCCTCTTGATCAAAGTGATGATGAATTTATAATAGCACTGTGTCTTGAGGGCTTTCGATATGCTATTCATGTTACTTCTGTAATGTCCATGAAGACTCATAGAGATGCTTTTGTGACTTCACTAGCAAAATTTACCTCCCTTCATTCTCCTGCTGATATTAAGCAGAAAAATATAGATGCGATCAAGGTTGGTAAATAATTCTTTTAGCTGGCTTATAATTCCCTGCATTCCAAATTGATGGGCTATTATTGGTTTTAGTTTTGCTTTTATTTAAAATGTCATTTATTATTTTATCTTAGACACTTGGTTATTTTGGAAAAGCTTAGAAAGAATTATACTTATATTCGAATTTGACACCATTGGCAACTACCTCTTAATTATCTAAACGTGGGTAAGGCAACTTTCAAACATAGTCTAGTGGTATTCCTTAAAATGTGCTTTTCATGGCTTTCACAACTCCATCCTAAAACAAATTAATCATAATTTTCCCTGATTTGATATGAAGTCATTATTTATATTCGTCTGGCCCTTTGGTTCTGGAAGGATATTTTTCAATTCCTTCTGCGTAAAAACTTTTCTCTAATGCACTCTGTTCTTGAACCTGTTTTGAAGTATTTCTAAGGTTTCGTATTGTACTTTTTGCATAAAATGCTTTCAGCATCAAGTTGTATGCACCACTTTCACGTAGTTTGAACAAGTTTTACTTCCAAAATGGATACTTCTTAATGGTTCAGAACTATCTAAAGCTTAATTCTCTGCAAGTTTTTTCCCACTGCATGCATGTTAATTAAAAAAGGCTGTCCTTTTTGTTACTGAATCACATAAGTTTCTGCTACAATTTTAGTAATTGTGGAATTAATGGAATGATTTTTGGAAGTTTTCCTTCCTGAAGCAGTAAAACAAATCTCTGAAGATGCTTATACTTAATTTCAATGTATACTTATGGCCAACTACATGTCTAAAAGCAATCGTTACACTGTTATGGATTTGACTGCATATTTTGCATATTAATTGTTGATAGGTGATTGTTACTATTGCTGATGAGGATGGGAATTACTTACAAGAAGCTTGGGAGCATATCTTGACGTGTGTTTCCCGATTTGAACATCTACATCTTCTCGGAGAGGGGGCCCCACCAGATGCCACTTTCTTTGCATTCCCTCAAAATGATTCTGAAAAAACAAAGCAACCAAAGTCAACTATTCTTCCTGTTTTAAAGAAAAAGGGACCCGGAAGGATGCAATATGCAGCTGCCACAGTGATGCGGGGTTCATATGATAGCACTGGAATCGGTAGTAATACTTCTGGAGCTGTGACTTCGGAACAGGTGAACAATCTAGTCTCCAATTTGAACATGTTGGAACAAGTCGGAAGCTCGGAAATGAATCGCATATATACTCGGAGTCAGAAGCTGAACAGTGAGGCCATAATAGATTTTGTCAAGGCTTTGTGCAAAGTTTCCATGGAGGAACTTAGATCTCCATCTGATCCACGGGTGTTCAGCCTTACAAAGATAGTTGAAATTGCGTATGTATTATGTTTCTACTAATACTTACTGCTTCCTAGGTTCCTTCTGAAAAATATTTTCTCTTGAGGCTCTTGTTACAGGTTGGGGATTAGTATAAATAAATAGTAAATCCAATGGCATCTTTGGAACCTTGATCTTCTTGGCAGTTTAAATATCCTTTGTTGGTTATAATCAGATAACACTGTTGCCCTGGTTGTATTTTTCTCATTTGACAGGTCGCCCCAAATCTTATGCAAAGTTGTAGGTTGGGTAACTTTATCATTTGAACTCTAAACTAGTTTCTTGTCTAATTCTTGTTCTTGTAAAAAAATGTGGAATCTTTGATTGTGAGACCATTCAGAAAGTGTCTAATTTTCTTGGTGAGGTGAAGTTGCAAATGCCCCTAAAAATGACATTGGGAAGGTGCAATTGATCTAGAAAAGAATAGTAATCAGGAAAGCATTCGGTTTATGATTTTATTGTTCATGAATGATTAATGTCTATGCACTGCTTTCTTATTTTATTGTTTGACTTTGAGGTGATTATTCTGTAACAGACACTATAATATGAACCGCATCAGGCTTGTGTGGTCAAGCATATGGCATGTTCTCTCAGATTTCTTTGTAACCATTGGCTGTTCTGGGAACCTTTCAATTGCAATTTTTGCAATGGATTCCTTGCGTCAGTTGTCAATGAAATTTCTGGAGCGAGAGGAATTGGCTAATTATAATTTTCAGAATGAATTTATGAAGCCTTTCGTTATTGTTATGAGGAAGAGTAGTGCTGTTGAAATTAGAGAACTTATCATTAGATGTGTCTCCCAAATGGTTTTATCACGGGTCAACAATGTAAAATCAGGATGGAAGAGCATGTTCATGGTAGGCTAATTTCTATTCCCTAGAGGGCTTCACTTTTAATGTAAAATGTTTGTCTGCTGTAAGTTATTTTTTATTATTTCCACTAATGGCTTGTGGTCTTGATTCCAGGTATTCACAACAGCAGCATATGATGACCACAAAAATATTGTACTCTTGTCTTTTGAAATTATGGAGAAAATTATTCGAGATTACTTTCCATACATCACTGAGACTGAAACCACCACCTTTACAGATTGTGTTAATTGTCTAATTGCATTCACCAATAGTAGATTTAACAAAGAGATTAGTCTAAATGCCATTGCTTTCCTTCGATTCTGTGCCACAAAACTAGCAGCAGGAGACCTTGGATCTTCGTCCAGAAATAGTGACAAGGAAACTTATGGAAAGGTGTCTACTCCTTCACCTCGAACAGGAAAGGAGGGGAAACAAGAAAATGGGGAGGTGACAGACAAAGATGATCATCTCTATTTCTGGTTTCCTTTATTGGCTGGTAAGGACATTGTATTGAGTAAATGCCCTGGCACTAATTAGAGAAAATATAGATAGCTTATATTTCGTTACTTACTCAAACGGTTAGTTACTACTTATTGCTATCTGTATCGGAAGCTTAGTGGGTTATGCATGTACTTATATTCAACACCTATTTTTTGCAGGTTTGTCTGAACTTAGCTTTGACCCAAGATCTGAAATAAGGCAAAGCGCCTTGAAGGTCCTGTTTGAAACGTTACGCAACCATGGCCACCTTTTTTCACTACCTTTATGGGAAAGAGTATTTGAATCAGTCCTATTTCCAATATTTGATTATGTTCGTCATGCCATTGATCCTTCTGGGAGTAACTCAGAGGTCAATGAATCAGAGACTGATGGTCAGCTTGATCAAGATGCATGGCTTTACGAGACATGCACACTAGCCCTGCAATTGGTTGTAGATCTTTTTGTCAACTTCTATAACACTGTCAATCCACTTTTAAGGAAGGTTTTGATGCTCCTGGTAAGCTTTATAAAGCGCCCTCATCAAAGCCTGGCTGGCATTGGTATTGCTGCTTTTGTTCGTTTGATGAGTAATGCTGGGGAGCTGTTTTCTGATGAGAAGTGGTTAGAAGTGGTTTTTTCACTAAAAGAAGCAGCAAATGCAACACTCCCTAACTTTCAATTCCTTGACAGTGGAGATATTGTGACTGGAAATCATGAACATGCTTCAATGGCTGAAGATGACAGGGATCCTGAGCAGTCTGGCTCACATGATAGTTTACAAAGCGTGAGGACTCAACATCTTTATGCACATTTATCTGATGCAAAGTGCCGAGCTGCTGTTCAGCTTTTATTGATCCAGGTAGATTTATTTTATTTCTCCGTTGTTAAAATGCCCTATGGAAAGAATGTCCTAAAAATTGCCCAGTAGCAAGAAATATGACGAAATATTCCTTTGAAACTTATGGTCCGTAACATTACTGTCGTAGGTTACCATTTTACTAAAATACAATTTTAAAGTATGCTCTAGAGATGAAGAAATATTTACCATTTAATACCTCCCTTCTGTTAAAATCATCAGTATCTAGTTTTTGAAAAATGGTGTTAACTCACTGAAATTGGCAGGCGGTGATGGAGATCTATAACATGTATCGATCTCAGCTTTCAGCAAAAGCTCTACTTGTCTTGTTTGAGGCTTTGCATGATGTGGCATTACATGCTCACAAGATTAACAGCAATCTCATTTTACGTTCAAAATTACAAGAGTATGGCTCTATGACTCAAATGCAAGACCCTCCACTGTTACGCCTGGAGAATGAGTCCTACCAAATATGCCTCACATTTTTACAGAACCTTGTTGTAGATACGCCTCCTAATTATGAGGAGATTGAGGTAGAGACACTTTTTGTTCAGCTTTGTCAGGAAGTCTTGAAGTTTTATATTGAAGTTGCAGGTTCTGGAAGAGTATCCGAATCTTCTAATGGTAGGCAGCTGAATTGGTTAGTTCCACTAGGGTCTGGGAAGAGGAGAGAATTGGCTGCACGTGCACCCCTTGTTGTGGCCTCTCTTCAAGGTATGTGTAATTTGGGAGATACATCTTTGGAGAAGAACCTGGATCATTTTTTCCCTCTTATCACTGGCTTGATAAGTTGCGAACATGGGTCAACTGAGGTTCAGGTAGCTCTCAGTGATATGCTTAGTTTATCACTTGGTCCTCTTCTGCTACGCACATGTTAATTGATTGGGGTAAGATCAACCCTGAATTTTGAGATATAGGATATTTTTTCCTTAAATCTTTTTGTTCATATTGTCTTCCTTTCCTACGTCTTGCGAAAGTGTAGTTCGATAGTGTTTGAATAGTTGGTAGTGATTTTGTGTTTATACCTTCCCGGCTCTTCTATATATTAGAAGCCTAGGATTACTGATTCCAATTTATCTGTACTACCAGGAGGTTTAATGTTGTATCTTGTCTGCGTAATTATTTTATCCCCATTTTTTGAAACAATGAGTTTTTCCATCTTCATTAATTTTCTTTTTCAACTTTAATAGTTTTCTACTTGTACTACGGAATTTGTATTTCTACACTGCACATTTGACAGAAAACATAAAGAATGGGCTTTTAATTTTTGCACCCCACATATTCCCCACTGCAACTCCAAATTTTAAATGCCACTTTGGCCATTTTATACCCCACCGCAGCAACTGCACCCAATGGAGTTTCAAACTCCGTTGGTCCCCGACACCACCCTTTTCATCCATTTGTTGTCTCTTTTTATTACCATGACTGATTTTTCAAAACATTGTCATGATACTTAATGAATTTATCTTTTAAGAAATAAAAGAATTTCACGGGAGACCGAAGAAATTATTGTAAAGATGGAGAAAGAAGATTGGTGTGGTGAAATAGGCTTTTCTCAAAATGAGAGTTGTGCATGCGAGATTGTTGTGATTGCCTTTGCGTATCATCACAAAATTACCAAAACTCCAATCAATCATATTTAGACAACATACTATAATATTCTAATATTATAAAATAATGTTTTTATATATATCATAAGCATGAAAATTTTATCTCTGATGAAAATAATAATATTTTTTATATTTTTGGAATTAATAATTAAAATATATTAAAATTAAATGTAAAATAAAATAATAAGCATTATTCTTTTCTTTGTAAGAGTAATATAAAATAATTGACTTAAATATATTTTAAACGTAAATATTATGTCATATCTAGTTTGTGTAAATTCTTTTATACTTTCAAATCTTGGATTTTTTTAGTGGTTTAGTTCCTGTTAAAAGAAAAATATTATATACACCTTAGTTTATAATTATAAATTTATCATTTTATTCATAAAACATAATTAATGACATAATATATTAAGATACTATTAATAAAGTAATTTTATCAGTTTTAAGTTATGTAAAAAAAAGAATAATAAATTATACTCCCCATTTATAAAAAACACAGAGTGTAATTAAAAGTTTTGAAATAACATAATTAAAAGTTTTTAAATAGCACCGAAAAGAGCATATCCCTACAAAGTCTCAAACTTAGACTCATCGTTGATTAAAAAAAAGGCTTGCTGAGAAAATCCCAAAGAATTTAGACTAATATTATTTGGGGATTAAAATCAAATAGAATCGTATTACATGGGCACCAGTTATAATGATGATTTTCATTACTTACACAAATCAATAATCAATTACAAATAACAATATGGGGCAGCTCTATGGAATTTGTGGTGGTCAAAATTTGACAAACCAATGTTTAACAACATATTTTCACCATCTCTCCCCTGCCCAAAAACCTCAAATTTTCCTCTCTATAGATTATACATACATTCATTGTGGTCAGTAATGGCTACATAACAAGTAGATGCTAAATCCCTGCTGCTTCACTTAACACAAAAATAGCAAGGTAAGCTACCATTCCATAACTGTGGAAATATTATCAAGTACGTGCCTCACAAGCTGTGGAACAACAATAAATGCGCAGATTCATAATTAATAATCTATACGTAGGCGCCGCAATTCAGCTTTGAATGTTGAGACAGAACTAAGAGTCCGACGAGCAAGATTCCGTATATCCTCTCGTGAACAATCTCGTGAAATTCGAACAAGCTCCCAAAGAGCACCTCCACTAACCAGGTCCTTTGCATTCACTTCTGTAATGTTTATTTTGAAACATCACATTTTAAAGTTTGCAATAATGTATTATGAAAAAGTGAAACATGATGAGAAGTCTCGTTACCATGCTGTGCCAAGTGGCAGAGTGCAAGCTCTAAGTGACGCCTGATTGGTGCAGCTTCATTATTAGCATTTTGTACTATCCATGGAAGTGCACCATCTTCTATCAAAAAAGATCTGCCACTTTTTATCCCTGTGAGAGCAGAACTATAATTGTAAGGTTTGAAGTTTTCAGTGACTTTGAGGAAGTGAAATGGTGGGAGCAAATTGACTATTGTTTGCTTAGAAACATCAAATACATCTTTAAATAATCATTGCAGGACTGAATTTTTTTGGTGACATTCGTGAGTAACTATTTTGTCCATTTTCTATCTAACTTGATGCTTAATGTTCTCTGTGTTGAGAATCAATAGGAGAAAAAGTAGACCTTGATTGGAAGCTCGAGACTCGCATTTTGCGAAGTTTGCAATTCCTCGTGCAACTTGGGAAAGGACGTCGGGATGTCCACATCTTACGATTCCCAGTAAAGCCTTAATACCTCCCTGGGATCTCAGAGTCATCAATATTCTATCTGAAGAACATGGAAAACAAAAATATGAAACTTACAGAAAAATACATATGGATGGAAATACAATGATTTCAAATACAAAATCTACTATAGCGCCATCTGTACATATGCTTTAATGTAACAGGAACACTGAATGTAGAATTCTCAATGACATTAAGCTAGAACTGGTTTTATATAGGAAAGTCAGCTAAGACAAGAAAATAGAAAAAATGCTCCTGTTATTTCCAAAATAAGTTATACAAAAGTTTCAGCTTTGTATGATTAGTGCAAGACAGATTGTATGAGGCAGCATTTGGACAAGGTTCATGTATAAAGGGGTAAATATCAGCAAGACCAGTGCAAACTATTCAGGATTAGTTGGCATTTTTCTGAGCGTTGGCCATTACAATTTTAGACAATCTTTGTAAAAAGACGGAGTTCACTTAAATGTGGGTTAAAGTAATTTATATTTAGATATCTTATTTGAAAATGATTTCAACATAATGATGATTGTTTGAGGAGAATAATAATCGCGAGAGCAGAAATTCATTATTCCGTTCAAACCCATGTTTGACCTTATGTTCACAAAAAAAATGCCAAACAAGATGTCAATTTCTCAACCCCCAAGCACATAATGTCCAAAGAAACAATTAGTAGACAAAAATGGAGATTACATCACCAACATAGTGTGATTTTAAGTAACTATCCAAATTGAATTTATCTGATGGCTAAAATTATTATTTCATGCACTTATCAACATAAATAAATGACTTGCTAAAAAACAACAAATTATACCATTTCCACATAAGTTAGCAATTGCCCCAGCAACCATTCGAAGAGTTTGTGGATCTTCAGCATCAGATGCAGTCATTGATAACAGAGTAATTCCTCCTTCAGCCATAATAAGTTCTTGATTCGCTTCTGATTTAACAAAAGAAAGCAAAACAATATCAATTGTAACATTAGCTAAATGCACAACACTAATAAACTAAGGTAGTAAACAAAGTGTGAAGCAAGATCCAATTGTCTATAACATGCAAAAAAATATACTAACGATATTCACCATTCATAGCAAGATTGGCAATTGCCCCAGCAGCTACTCTGCGAACAGTTTCATCCTCATATCTTCGAAGAAGCATCAGCAAGGAAGTAAGCCCCCCAGACTCAACAATTCTCTTTTGATTAGCCTCTGCATATCAGATTGAGAAAAACTACTAAAGGAAATACTACACATAAGAAAATATACATGAGCATATAACAAAAGGACCAGTCTTGGTCTTCGGAATGTATGAGCAGAGAAAATGTAGAATGAAAGAATGGTCTAGTGGACAGTGAAAACAAGACGAATTTTATGGAAAACTAATACAGATGCTTTTCAGAAAAAAGTAGAATTTTCCAGATAAATTACAACCAGTGATTTAAAAAAATAAATCAAGCTGCAATATATACAACTATCAGAAGACAATCAACATAAAAGAAACAGAGGGACTTTCGATTTATGAAACAATTTTCTATAGACATTATTATGTTTTGTAAAAATAGGAAATGAAAACAGAAAATATTTTTCTGAAACTATACAGACTCCTAACTCAAGTACTGTTTTTAACAATTGTAAGCATTGCCAGAAAATTTTTTTTACAGAAAGTAGATGATCAAATATAGAGCCTTAAGATGAGATTAGCTTCAACCTTCTGCAGCTAGGTTGGCTACCACTTTCACAGCATGAATTCGTACATTGGCATCATCTGACTCCAGCAACGATAAAATCTTTTGCAGTCCAACTGTTAAAATAACGAGTCATTAACACCGATATGATGGAATGTTTCAGTTATAACTCAAAAAAACTCATACCTTGCTCAAAGAGAGTAGCAACAGATGACTTCTGACCATTTGCAGTGTCCTTGAATTGGGTAGGCCGGGAGGAATCCATGGCAGAAAATGTGCTCCCAGAGCTTCCATTTTCCAAACACTTTCTCATCTATAAACATAGAATTATATCATTCTATACCAAAGATTCAAAGTTATGTAAAAGAACATAATGTAACATGCAGCTAGAAGCAATGGAGAGATCAAAGAATCTTTGATTTGACAACATCTACTACTTCATTAGTTCAGAATGAAATTATTATGTTTAGGACCTATATTTGGAGCTCTGGTTGGGTTTGTTACAAAAATTTTCTACAAAATTAAATACTGAAGATTGTGCATTTTATGGCCACTTTTATTAAATCAAAGCAAACTCAATGACTCAAAGCATAGAATTACAATCCAAGTTAATGTTTATTACTAAAGAATATGCTGAATTCTCAAATCTTAGTCAACATAAAACAAATACCTGGTCAGCTTCAAAGTTCAATTGCAATAATTGACTTCTCAATATTATTACTTCTTCTTCAAGTCTTTTTTTCTGATTAGCCTCATCCTCCAAGATGTTCCGCAGCTTTACAATTTCGGCATCTCCTGCCTAGTATACATAAAAGATTTTAGTACAATAAAACCATTTTAGAAAGATGAAGAAACAGAAAAGCTTGCCATTTAACTGAATCTCACCTGTGTTTGTGTGTATTTCCCCAGTTGATTTTTTAGATGTTCTACCTCTTCTTCAGCTGCCTTCCTCCGACTTCTTTCAGTTTCAAGCAGTATTTTGACCTCAGTAACTTCACCTGCTGAAGATGATGCGGGCCCCTGAGCCAAAAAGGCAAAAATAGCTAACTAATTAAAACCAAAAATAAAAAGATGAAAATAGTACCTCAAAGCACCAACTATAATCGTTCAACCAGGCAATTATTAAAACTATGACATTGGGACTGATGAAGATTGATGTGTAAATTACAGTATCGAATTTACCACAAGACTGCTAAGAAAATCATAAAATAAATTATTGCTTAATATAAACATTTGTCATGAAACAACAATCCCAGAAGATTAACTTTGATAAATAAGAACACCTTAATGAATTCATATTTGATCTCCTTGAGATTCTATTGTGACATGTTGAGATCATACTAGTCAATCCCAGACAGCAGACAGCAACAAAAATGAGATAGCAGGATGACTTCTATTCTAATGTTTTTCTTATTGTGTGTGTGTGTCTTTGTATAAAAGAAAAAATGTAGATGAAAGAAAAAATATAAAAGAAAACATAGACCTCTCTTCAGCATGAACAAAATACACCCCGAAAGATGTTAAACAATGTTGCTAAAATTGAGAGTAATCTCGCATGCCATCATGCAGTCAGACAGCAAGCATTCTAACTAAGGCTCTAACCAAGGAATATACGTGATAGCATCAAATCCAATCTGAGTATGATAGATATCTACCACCCGGATTGAGGGGGAATGTTGGAGATTGCCCAAACCAATCAGAATCACGGATTTTCAGAGCCTAGATCATATCCGAATTATTTGGTGTAAAGATTTTCTTTTTCCCTTTCCAATTTATACCTCATACTGTATCGAGTATGATTCAGGAAAAATATTCATATTTCCTCAAATACAAATGTTCAGTCCAACCTACCAAACAATAGCATACTTGGACATAACCAAAAAATTAGGTTCATTCAACATATACATTTAAAGAAAAAAAAATCAACACTTGTCCCAGAAACTTAGGACACAGCCAGCAACCAACATTAACCAAAAATGTTGAATGTGAAAACAGTAACACACGTTGATATCTCAAAAAATATCTAACCATTAACTTTTAAAAACAGGGGGACAAAAATCCACCTTCAAGATTTGCAGCGTCATAATATTATTTAAAAAGGAATATACCTCTCCATTACCAGCCACAGAACTATTGCAGTCATGTCTTTCTTGATTCAAGACCAGCTTCTGCTCCAACTCCTTTACCAATTCCATGTACTCCATCTGGCATTTCAGTCTCTCTTTCTACAGGATACAATCATACAACTCCATATAAGCATTGAGAAAACTATAGAGATGTTACCCCAAAAAGCCTAAAAATTAGCATCTTCCGTTATTTAAGTTTTCCACAAAAATAGGGCATAATGGTTTTGCACGATGTCTAATACTTAATTAAGAATACAAAGCAAAGATATAGAGACAGCCCAAAAAGGCATAAAAAAACATTTGATAGCAAACTGATCAAAAAGTCACACTATATCCATCCTAAAATCTGACATACAAAAGCACACAATCTTCATAAAAGTACTCCAGCCACACAGATTGATCATTTTTTAACCTCAACACTCAATCTGAGACATTTTTAAGAAATAACACTTAACAGAATCCATACTTCCTCAACAAGACATCAATCCAGCATAACTAAGGCATAGCCCAGAATTACTAGACTGTCTTTACGTTCTGTTCACAAGATGAGCTAGAACAATACCATCAATTAGAAAGAGTTAAATTAATAATAATGATCCTCCATCACATACTTTAACAATATGTAAACCATAGGTTATTAGTATACAGCATTATGTATACAACTACAAAACAGTTCAAAACCACAGGACTTTGGCTTAAAAATTTAATGTAATTTGTAGTCAAGATCCTTCTTATGGGTCATATGACAAACCTCCAATGCATCTGCAAAGTTCCTCTCCACCTCGGCAATTCGACATTGGGCCTCCAAATTTATTTTCTCAACTTCATCCTCAAAAGCTTTCTGCTGCCTTTCATTTTCTGCAATAAGCTTATCTAATTGTACCTCAAGCTTTCGAGACAAGCTTTTATAATCAAATTCCTCCTTTATTTTCAACATATTCTCAACTTTCATAGCCTGATGAAACAAAAATGTGTTATTTTTCTGTCACAAAAACAGAAAACCATATCAATTTTCACCAAAAAGAATTCATTTTAAATGATAATGACGATGATAAAATTATCATAATGAAATATGATTTGCATTTTGATCAGTGGTATGCCACTGCAACAGTCCAGCATTACTTGCCAGCACTAGAAATTATTTTTTTACAGTTGAGTACTATGCTTCTTTCGGTCTTCTCTATTCTTGAATTTGGAGATGGTTCCCATATCAAAACTTGGGATGACACTTGTTAGAAACTCACATCAACTAGAGATATTGTTAAGTTATAGTATATGTTGAAATGTATTACGTTTATGTTGTTGTTTTATGTTGTTTTGTGAGGGTGTACCCAACTTAAGAAGTGGGTTGTATTGTGTCATTGTATTCTGTCATGGTATTATATATATATATATATATATATATATATATATATATATATAATAGTACCATAACCTTGTTTATCTCTCTCTTTTATGTATGAATAAAAATGTCTTAGTTTTCTAACATGAGCCAGACCCAGTGTGTCACTGTTGTCGCCGCCACTTTCTGCCGCCGTCGATGTTATTGCCGTCTGCCACTGCCGTTTGTCAGGCAAAGTTGAGGGTTCGGTTCGCGCAGAGAAGCGTGACCCAACCCTGGTGGCCGCTTCCTCAGAAACCTCCACACTCTCCTCCACGCGCCGCTTCTCTCCTATCTACGCCGGCCACCGTCCGGCCACCGTCATGGTTTCGACCGGTGACCAGCGGATCTGGACCGTCTTCTTGAGCGATGGCCAACCTCGTCGGAGTCAAGAGCAGACTCCTCTTCACGCGCCTCCACGCACCACTTGTCTCCAGCAACTTTTCTGCGTGTGTTCCTCACGCGCCGCCTGCCTCCAACAAGTCTTCGACCGTGTTCCTCACGCGCGGCCTTCTCTATGTTGGATCAACACTACGCCACTACATACAGTTTCGCCGTAGCTTCCTGAGCATGTTTTGGCCCTTGCTTCGCTGTTTTGGTAGCTATTGTTTGCACCTAGGGTTTTCTCCCTTAAATTTCATAGTCTAATGTTGATGAGCTTCATTTTTTAGTATGGTTGGACAGGGATTCTGATTTCCCATAGTCATGAGACCTTGTTTCTGTTTTGGATCCTACTCACAAATTTAGAAGGACATCTTTTACTAAAACTAATTTCTCCTTATCTGCCACTTCAAGGAGCGGAGCTAATGGAGGATGCCATGGTAGCCGAAGTGGGGATGTGTAATGCTCAAATGAAGAGTATCAAGAATTTTTGAGATTCAAATCTGACAAATCCACTGGCCATTGTCAGTTTCCTTCCGTGCCAAGTGTGTCAAGTGCAGGTATCTCACAATCTGCGGAATGTCAAGGTTCATGGATTCTTGATTCAGGTGCCTCAAATCATTTGTCTGGTAACACTCGTTTGTTTTCCTCCATTACCTCTCAAAAAGTTCCTCAGTTAGTTACCATTGCCAATGGATCCAGAAAGATACAGAAGGTTGGTTGGAAAACTAATCTATCTCACCATAACAAGACCTGATCTTTCTTATCCAGTGGGAGTTGTGAGCCAATTTATGAAAAATCCTCCTATTGATCATTGGAATGTCGTGGTACGCGTCCTTAGATATGTAAAAGGGAATCCAGGTCATGGACTGTTGTATGAGAACAAGGGAAGTACTGAGTTAGAAGGATATTGTGATGCAGATTGGGCTGGTTGTCCAAATGATCAAAGATCTACCACAGGATATTGTGTACTCCTTGGAAGGGACCTTGTATCATGGAAAAGCAAGAAACAAAGTGTTGTTGTTCGATCTAGTGCAGAAGCTAAATACCGATCTATGGCCATAGCTACATGTGAACGTATATGGATCAAACAACTCCTTCAAGAATTAAAATTTTGTGAAAATAATCCTATGAAGTTGTATTGTGATAACCAAGCAGCTCTTCACATTACCTCCAATCCAGTGTTCCATGAGAGAACAAAACATATAGAAATTGATTGTCATTTCATCAGAGAGAAGTTGTTGTCTAAGGATCTCATTACAGAATTTGTCAATTCTAATGGATGGTACATATATATATATATATATATATATATATATATATATATATATATATATATATATATATATATATATATCGAATACCATAACCTTGTTTATCTCTCTCTTTTATGTATGAATAAAAATGTCTTAGTTTTCTAAGAGTATATAAATGGGTACAAACTTCACTTTACAGGCTTGTTTTATAACATTGAGTTTGGCCTAATTCAATTTCTAAGATGGAATTGGGCTCTAACCCAATAAGGTCTGTTAGGCCTATTGTTCCATCCACAATCAAGGTGTTGTCAAACCACAAAAAATATGGTCCAAGATTCCACATGTCCAGTCCCTGATGTGAGGGTTTGACAGAAATTTCACATCGACTAAAAATAAGGTCAAGTAATAACATATACAAGTGAAAACCTAACATTACAACCCCAATTTTGTAAGATTGAATTAGGCCTAAATTCACTTTCAAAAACCACCTATCTGTGAGATGTTCCTTTTTTCTTAAACGCTTCATAGACTTTATCTTCTTTCCAATCAGCAGTCTCCTTTAATCCATTTTTGTTCATCTTCTGAATGTACTGCTGTTTCTAGAAATTTTATGTTTTTCAGAAATTTGAATAATAGGGAATTCTCTGATTGACAATCTCTTCTAACTTTGTTATATTCTATCCACATCTATTCAAACTTAGACCAGAGGATTAGGTCACTTGACACTCCAGATGTTTTCCATGTAAATCCTACCATCCATTTTCTCACTTCATCCAGCAGTGTAGCTCCTTCCTTAGGAAATCAATCACTATCTCAAAGGTTAAACCATTTGTATATGGACTGGCGTTCTCGAACTGAATTACTTCATTGTCAAGGATTTACTTCAAATTTGAAGACCTCTAACTGCTTTCTTCCTCTATTATTGTGCTACGTGCAGATTGAGTTTTCAAAATGTTTTTTCACTTACTTTTGAATCTCCAAGGATCTCCATAAGCTCTTGTGGATTAATTTTAGAAGTTTTGACACTAATAGAGATTATAAAAGGCTTTGACATTGTGCTGAATTTGGAGTTGTTTGGTGTATTCTGTTGGAAAGAAAAGCTAGAATTTTCACTGGTCAATTGATACATTAGAAGATCTTTTTGTGTAGTGTATTGCATTTAGCTGCTGTGTTATGCTTAAGGACATGCGGTTTTCTTTAGTAGATCTTCAGAGATGGTATGCAGCGGCACGTTTTGTGTTCTTAATTTTTAACTTTTGTTCTTGGAATAATTTATCGAGTTACCCCCTTAAATTTGAACCTCCTATCTCTCAATAAATTATTTGCTTATAATGATGATCATGATAACTAAGGTCACAAATTGGCTCTACTAACAAAAGAGTAAAATAAGATGCCAGCAAGTGTAGTTAATAAATGGCACAAGGACGCACAGTTGAATCTAAGGGCATTAAATTAATAGATTCTGCCAGTATAATTAACATTTGATGCTAGAAATCTCCAACAGTGATTTTTCAAAATAAATTCCAACACTAACATCAAAATAATAGAAATATAGCATACAGTCGATGCACAACGAAACAGATCTCAAGGAGAATAAATTTTATAAAAATCTAAGTATGATATTTAGTTCATATAGAATGAATGACTACATATATGGAAGTATAAATCTAAGTGAAGAAACTGACCCTCTGGCCAAACAATATGGTACTAGAAGTCTCTCCTCGATGACGTGGTGATGGGCCAATAGTCACAATCAATGAAGTCCTAGCTGTGCCTGCAGATTATCAGAAAGCAAGTAGAAAGAGTGTCCAAGAAGACTATTGGCATCTAGTACAAATACTAAGACAAAGATACCATAAATATGTCAATCAAGGATTAAGAAAATAGTTTTGTAAACCATACATGACATCACACTCAATTTTTTGATCTTGTCAAGTTGAAGATCAGAAGGATATGATACTAAGATATCTAAACAACAAATTATGGCCTCTTACCACCAAAAGAGTCTCGAAGCATTCTGGTAAGCTTTGAATCACGAAATGGAACATGAGCATTGTTCTCTGCTAGAGCATTAATACATTTTCCCAATGAACTAAGTGAAAGATTGATAGATTTAGCTTCCTCTAGCATGTGCCCTTCACTTCCTGATGGGAAAAAGGTTAAAAATCCAAAGTTTCAGCAAATATCAACATAATAACAGAAGCTACCAAGGTAAGGCAAGGACTATCACTAAATGAACACACAAATTTCAATTCAAAGGCCACAGGAAACAGGGAATATTGGAGCTTGTTTGGTTTGAGGAAAGGTTTGTATTTTTATTTTCTGTTTCCTTTTAATTAAAAAATGTCATTTTATTTTCATTGTTTCCTATTTTCAAATTTTGTATATAAAATAGTAAGAGCAAGAAAAATAATATATTTTTCACTATTACCTAGACAAGTATTTGAAAACAAAAATGAAAACAAGACACTTTTGTAATTAAAAGTGAAATAAAAAATTAAAACAAAAAAACAATTTCTCAAAGCAAACAGACCCTTAAAGGGTAATGGCTATTTTACAATTTGTATTTTCAATTAATATGCTTTCAATAATACTTACAAAAATATCACACTGTTTTCATTTATCCCTATTTTAAAAATTTTGTGAAAGAAATAGATAAAAAATTCCTTCACAAAATCTTAAAAACAACAAACAGTATATAACTAACGGTTGTTTCCAACTTTTCCTCCACAAGAATGTTGATACCAGAATAAAAAGAAAATATGGTGACACTTTTCTAATATATCTCTATTATAATTCAGGATGCTGGCAGAAAGCAACTGGCAGAAAACTAAGTATGATATTTTATACTATTTATGACATTATTTATTATAATAATTATATCAATATAAACACATGCGGTATACATATAGTGTGATATTAGTATAATATTATCTAAAATATTACTATTTAAAGCCTGAAAAAAAAAATAAACAGTCACAACAAAAAAATGTTATTGTTTATATAACAGGTTTATTGTAGTTATTTTATTATTATACATATTATAATTGAAAAAATAATCAAACAAAACATTTTCTCATGCATTCTCCCAACCATTTGAATATTTCCACATGCACTTTTCGTGTTATTTCAATTATTTTTTAGCCATTTTAGCTTGCCCATTTGATTGAATTGTTTTCAACCATTTTCATCATTATTCCCGCCTATTTGCATGTTTTCCCACTAACTTGAATTATTCTCTCCTGACGCCATTTTATTTCACACTCATCTGGGGATATTTTTGGGCGATTTGAAACTCTTTCATATAGTTTTTCTTCCTCCTCATTTGAATGACTTTTCCTCCCATTTTCCAGTATACTGCATGCATGCAAACACAACAAATGCTTCCTGGAGAAGCCACTTTCGGACAATTTCACAAGAAAAATTCATTTATGGCACCCATATTTACACATAGAGACAGCTTTTAAGTTCAGCACAAACCTGACTTGTGGACACGTTCTGAACCTGCCAAGTCAACCACAACCAACTTGCTCTTCCGAACAAGTGGTTTTGAAGGTTTAGTCAAATGAGAGGCATCGCCATTTTGACTGGATACAATATCTTCACTTTCCAAGACAGACCTCTTAATATGAACCTGTGAGAAACAATAAATTTATCAAGATTGGATATTATTTTTAAGAAACAAAAAGCAGTAACTAAGTAGTTTCCTTGATTTGCGAGCTTTGGAATCAAAGATAAAGAAAATAAAAGGTAATCCAAACAGGGAATATTCTATCACCATCAGAATAGCATGACTGCGAGAAGATTCAGTATTCAATTTTGTGTTAGCAGCAATTCTATTAGCTTCCCCTACTCTTAACAGCTCCAGAAAACTATGTTGGTCTGTGATTTCTACAAGAGTTGCCCCAGGCATAGATACATCACCACTTCTTGGATCATCCACTATAGGAATATTATCATTTACTGGGTTAAGCAAGTCCTGGAGAGTCTCCATGTAAAGCTACACATTTTTTGCAGAAAAAATATGAGTAAAATGGCCTAGAATGCTTATAATACAAAAACAAAGAACACTTTCTTGATCAAACAAAATGAAACACAACACAATGGCCACTAGAAGATAAAAGTAATAATGATGCAAAAAGCAGTAATGCACACGTAAGTATCAACCTGCAGATACGAGACTGTGACAGAATCAGTATTGGGTGACAAGTCAGCAAAAATATCCTCCATGGAACGGACCATGATACCACGATCAGAAGTGTCAACTTCCCCAAGTCGTCCAAGTGTAAAAGTTTTCCCAGTTCCAGTTTGACCATAAGCCATCACAGTCCCATTATAACCATCAAGAACACTCTACAAACCAGACATCAAAAACGTGTTAACCTATAGAGTATTGAAGAAATATGGCAATGGATAGAATCCATTAACAATTAAACCAAGGAATGATGTCATCAAATCATAAAACATTAACATTAAGCAAAACTAGATAGGGATATCTCAGTAAAGGATGTTCACGAACAATTAGGATATGCACCAGTACAACAGACCTCCACAACTGGCTTAGCCACAACTTCATAGACACGTTTCTGTGATGCAAATTCAGTAAGCACCTCATCAAACTCATATGTGTCAGAATCCCAATTGTTTCTACGAAGTTTCAGTCTTTTAAGCTGAAGGACAGTAAAAACACAAAAGGCTTATATTAAACAAGATTCGTACATAAAAAATCCAAGATATCTATAAAGCAAAGAAAAACCTAACATCTACAATTAATAGTAAATTGAATAGAACGAATGTACCTCTGGTTGTAATTCAACACAGTCAGCAAAATCAGCATCAGCCATCATTTCTTCAGCATTTCGTGGTCTCAATCTTACAGCCACCCGAACTCTTCCAGGCACTGTTCAAAGAAATGATAACATGACAAGTGTAGTATAGCAATACCACCATACCAGATAGAAAATTAGAGGGAAATTTTTTTAATAACCATCTTGTTTTCAAGCATTAGCTTTCTCTCAAAATATAAAAAAGTACAAGTATAACAATGCAGCCAAGAAACTAAACTTCTAGTCCCTATCTAGAATTCAAGAATTACTGGTGGCCATAAAGGGGCCCTCAAACACTACACCCTCCTCATACAATGAGCTGTTTTGTAGCCTTTTTCACCATTGTTAATACCAAAAATCTTCTTAGGAACCTCCATTTAAAGTAAAGGGTCTACCCTGAATTGTATTATTTTCCAGGATTTTAAGAGTGGTTTCTCCTCAACATCAAACTACCAAAACCTAGTTGATCCTCTCCCAACCTCTACAATGCTGCCAGGAAACTAAACTTCTAGTCTCTATCTAGAATTCAAGAATTACTGGTGGCCATAAAGGGGCCCTTAAACACTACACCCTCCTCATACAATGAGCTGTTTTGCAGCCTTTTTCACTATTGTTAATACCAAAATTCTTCTTAGGAACTTCCATTTAAAGTAAAGGGTCTACCCATTTTAAGAGTGGTTTCTCCTCTACATCAAACGGTACCAACACCTAGTTGATCCTCTCCCAACCTCTACAATGCTGCCAGGAAACTAAACTTCTAGTCCCTGTCTAGAACTCAAGAATTACAGGTGGCCATAAAAGGGCCCTTAAACACTACACCCTCCTCATACAATGAGCTGTTTTGTATCCTTTTTCACTGTTGTTAATACCAAAAATCTTCTTAGGAACTTCCATTTAAAGTAAAGGGTCTGCCCTGAAATTGTATTATTTTCCAGGATTTTAAGAGTGGTTTCTCCTCTACATCAAACGGTACCAAAACCTAGTTGATCCTCTCCCAACTACGAAAGGAGTACTCCAAACCTTCATTCAGCCAGTCTCATATCATATACGCATGGAACAGGAAAACCCTATTAAAGTATAGGCTGCCACCCAACATCAATAAGGCTTTAAGGAGTGGATTCTTCTCTTCACTACAACAGCAAGTTCCAGACAAGCTGAACATAACAACAAGATGCTACTTTGGGACTAGCCTTCCAAGAAATGAAAATGACCTATGTCATCTAGGTCTGGGATATTATGATTTCAAATTAATTGGGATTGTGACATTCAAACCCATATTTTCCCTATAATAACTGCGACAATCCACCCCTAACCCGCTAATATACAACCTTTGAGACTGAATTAGACCCCACCTGTTCTCCATTCTAATACAAAGGTTGCAGCTAAGAAAATTGTCACTTATTACCATAAGAATTGAAAAACTGTAACACATTAGAAACATTTGCTAGAGTGTAGAAACTCTACTTATAAACCTTCTACAACATAATGCAGAACATTAGAAGGAGAGAAGAAATGGGAGGATGATTCATTATCCTCAAAAGCAACAAAGCACAGAAGACAGCAAGGAACCGATGCAAGTAAAGATCAAGAACAACCACGCAAGCTAATAATCAAGAACCAAACACCCCAAAAGAGAAAAGAAGAGGCACCCAAACCAAACAAACAGGTTATTATAGAATGAAAACCTAAAAGAAACACTTCGTACCACTCCTTTAAACCGCTTTCCCACTCACAAAAACATCACCAATCAAAAGCTCCCCAAAGTAACGACCAATACAAAGTCTGCACTCGCATCTTCACCCCAAGCTCAAACCACACAGCATATCCAAATTCCAGATCTAAAATACACGCGAAGTGGATCATTAACTAAACAATGTCCACCCTCCAGAGAAAAACAACTAAACGGTTGGTCCTACCACATCCAAAGCTTTCTTCTACTCCATCTAACCAACTAAAAGTTTAAATTTCCAAAAAAAAAAACAGGTATTCCACACATTGAAGACCAGAACATAAACACCGAAAGTCCAAGCAATGAGTGTTCATAAAAATATGAACAAAACGAGACGTATCTTAAGCAATCGCTCCCCGAAGTAACGAACTCTCATAATTGTAGGCCATACGAAAAGTCACAATCATAATCATCCACAAATAGAGAAGGAGCGCACTTCATCATTGCGACCTAAACGCGGTTACCAGTTAGTTAGAGCTTCATTACACTCTCTCCACCTACCACACATCTACACTCGCAAATTCAAACACAGACTCTCTATGTTTGTAAGAGTCTAGGGTTGGGAAAAGGACTAACCGGCGTCTGCATTTCTGGCGGCGGGGTTGGCGCGGCGAAGGGCCGATCCCGGCGAGGGGGAGGAGGGGCGGGGGCGGGGCTTGAGAGGGCGATCGAACTTGGCACTTCCTCTTTGGACGCCGTTTCGGTTCGACGCCATGGAGAAGACGGTGGTGAGTGAATGAGGTAGCGGTTTCGGAAACACGAAGAGTGAATGAAGAAGTCATGGTGGGGCCCACGTGTGAAATGTGGGGTAGGTGGTTCGTTGTGGGGCCCACCCTGACTTGGATCGTGCCTTGATAAGGAAAGAGAAAGAGATAGTGTTACTGTTGCGTGCGTCCGTGTCTTGTCTTCCCTCCCTCTTCAATTTTATTTTAAATTATTCAAAATGAAACTGCTGTAATAATTATATTTTTATTATTACATTTTACCACATCCTTACCTTAACTATTGTACAATTTAAATAATTATTTACCAAGAATTATTTTGAATAAAAAATGCAAGTAGCTAATGATTATGTCCTTTTTTAATTAACTAATACCCTGTGTATTATTATTGCCATGTACTTGTAGGCCTACCGAAAATAAAGATAATGCAAATATTTTTATACCCTAATTATAAACCATATTAAGTGGAAGTGTTTTAATTTGCATTTAAGAGTATTAATTAGTGGTGATATATTATGCAAATGATAGAGTCGTTATGGTTTATAAGATTTTGTTGTTGATAGCTAAGCATAAGTTTGACTTTGTAGTGTATTAATTAGAGAGGTGTATGTAGCAGAACCAAAAAACATATTTAAGAAATTGTGAGAATGTGATTGACACATTCCTATTGAAAGGTTTGTGAAATGTTGTTTGGTGAGAGTTTGATTGGTACGGAGTCGAAGGAAAACAAAGATGTCATGTTACAACTTACAACTCACGCACCGTGAAGTGTCTGCAGGTTGCTGTTCAACGTTATGGTAGGAATTCAAATAATGTAATGTTGAATATGCACCCTAAAATAGTTGCAAGAGAGAACGTAAAGAGGAGAGAAACTAGGTAACTATTACAATGTAATAGAAAATAGACGGAGAAAATATATTTTTAATTTTTAAATTATGGTTCGAAATTTGATTTTATTTTTGTTCAAATTTTGATAATGTTTAATTTTAAATTTTATAAATGAATGGATATAATTATTGTTACAAATTTATTGACATGATAAATTTATTAACATGTTAAAGGATGCTGAGATCAATACACATGTGTAAACACATAAATATATATGATAATGTTGTTAGTCAAGTCAACAAATCTATAATACCATTTAGTGATTATTATATTTTAAGTTTACAATCAAATACTATCAAAATTTAAAATAGAGAAAAAAAAATTCAATTTTATACTATAATTTAGGAACTAAAAGTTTATTTAATCCAAAATAAACACTAACCAATTTTTATCACATATATGTATTATTTTATTTTCACATATTTGATTAATCCGACATAACTAATATATTACGTGTTTTTATGGTAAAATAATTTACAATGTCTTAAAAATAGAAAATAAATTTTAATGTATTTAAAATTTTCAATTTTATATATATCTATAAATAAAATTTTGGACATTTTTAAAATATTTATTGAAGATATATCCTTAGGTGCGTGATAACATTGCATTGAAGGTGCATACTATACCTAATTTGTTAAAAGCGTGATGTACTTTCTATATATTCAAATAAAAAAAATATATTGATTGCCATGATTGTCTTCTGTTTATAAAAACTTCCATATAAAAGGTGGGATGAAATTATTCAGCTTAATCATGGCTCACATATTGAGAACATTGATGAGAAAATCATTTCTACGCTAGATATTCCATCAAACAAATGAAAAATATCTAAAAATAAATACTCAAAGCTGAATCAACTAAAAAAATTAATTGAAATGAAGCTCACTTGACATTTCTTAATTTTAAGAAATAATATCACATAGTTTCTAAAACTTTAGAGATTAAATAAGGCGTTTATTCCAAGATGAAAAACAGCGAGAAAAAGTTGTGTTTTTTAATATATATATATATATATATATATATATATATATATATATATATATATATATATATATATATATATATAATAAACAAAAACACAACTCATTTATTGAATTATTTTAAAAGTAATTATATTTAAATTAAAAAAAAATAGTTTATCTAACGAATGTAATAATATAAAGCAAATTAATATCTTATATCCCAATATAATCATATTAGAATGGGACATAATCATCCAACTAAAATTAAGTGGAATTAATTATAATTAGGTTAGATATTTGTTTTATAATTTTTATTTTAACATAATTTAATTACTTGGCCAGCTTCTTTTTATGATACATGTTATTTTTAGAATTATTTTAGGCTTTAAGACCACTGCATTTAAAATTTGACCTGAATTAAAAGTTGTCCATTCCTTATTTTTAGGCGTGCCTCGATTACTTTTTAGGTTTGCATATTTATAGAATATATTTCTATCATTGCGCAAGAAAAGACGGTTAGCTAGAAACAACATAAATATATTTTCTTTTTCCTTTACACATTTGCTTTTATTTGTTTGAAGAATATAAAACTATAACTAGACTTAGGCTTTGTTTACTTGAATGAATTTGGAAAAGAATGATTGAGGGGGATTTGAAGATAAATTATTTTGTTGTTTATTTGAGTGGATTTAAAGATAAGTGAGAGTGAATTTGAAAGTAAATTATTTTAATATGTCAGATCAATCAAATCATACACTAATTCTCACAAACTTTACTTCCTAATCCACTTTCACCTACCTCTAAATCTACTAAAAAAAATAACAAAATTTACATTCAAATCCTCTCAAATCCCTTCAATCACTCTCCTCCAAATCCATTCAAGTGAACAAAGCCTTAGACAGGGATGAGCAAATAATTTGGACCGTTCGAATTTTATTCATCCGAAAACAAAATTTGATGCACAATTAGTTTTATGTCGATTCAATTTATAATGGATAATCGTATTTGGATAAAAGTAAGTTATAACGGTTGGATATGGATATTAACTCGACCTGAAATCACTAATTATAAAAAAAATAAGTTTTCCTTAATTCTAATTTCATTTTTTTCTCACATTAAGATGAGAGCCAAGACGTTGAAAGTGAAAGGGGTGGCAAAGCTGACGACATTATTAGTGGTATTCTCCCAAATTTATATATTGGTGGAGTAAAAGATTGAACTCATAAAGCCTAATGCGAGCTTGTCATTGTCTTTGACTTTGATGAGTCGTAATTGATCGCAATTGAGATAGAGGTGTCACTTTAGAAGATAAGATTGGATGAGTCAAAGGATTGAAAGTTAAAGGAGAAGACGTTGGTTATGTTTGTGTGGGTGAGAAGCATAAGGAAGAGGGTTAGGTAGAGAGTGAAGACAATGGAGAAGTTGAAGGAAGCCTTGGCTATAAGGTGATGGATGTTGGTGCTTAAGGATGAGTTTTTCTCTAATGTTTCATCTGGCTTTTCCCTACCTTCCATTTGGATAACCTGCCATCCATCCATATTTACTCTTAAGATTTTGGTAAGCACCAAATTATGCAAGTAATAACCAATAAGACTTGATATAGGTTTTTAAAGGACTCGTGCAATATCAAATAATCATACATTAATGACTAATCTAGACTAAAAATATGTTCATAAAATTTAGTTGTACAAGAAAGTAAATTTATGCATAAACAAGTAGGGACGAACTTTGGTAGTTAAAAACACTTAAATGATGTAAAAAACTATAAAAAGATATGGAATGTATTGTTGGGGTTAGATTTTACTAACTTCACTCCCATACATATAAAAACTCACACTCTCTCCATTAATATACTAATGTCAATCCAAAAGTCTACTCAAACCCTAATCCCTTAGTAGAATGAGTATAGGTTTCCTTATTAAGAGTCAATCCCTTGAACTCCTAATAAACAAACATACTTTTATGAACTATGGTTTAAGACAACTAATGGGTCAAGCTTCATTCTTAGATACAATTTTCATTAGGTGTCTTGTTCCAAGTATAGGTTTCAAAATATATTTTCCAGTACGCAGTGAAGCAAGCATCAAGCTATGAATGGTCAAGTCAAAACAAGCATTAAATAACCAAACAATAATACTAGCATGTAATGGAAAACACACACACACACTCAAAAAAATACTAAAGAGTTTAGTGGTTGTTGTCGGAACAACCGGTACCGTTATAGAGTCACGCAGCGGAATAAAATATAGATAGCGGAAAGCGTGTAACGATCACAACACAAGTTAAAATATTTGGTTTCAAAATTTGATTTTCTCAGCAAACTTTTATCGAATAGTTGATGTGCTAAGAGTTTAGGGGTCAAGAAAATCAACACAAAATTTTTATCCTGGTTCGAATCAAAAGATTCTACATCCAGTCGTTAATCACTATAAATAGTGATTAACCTTTCTCACTAAAAATATAGTTGTACATATTACAAGATAATGAAATGAGCAAAGAATAGAAAACACCTTCCTTCGACAAACAAACCAGAAGAGTGTAACAAGTAACTTTCTTCGACAAACGAATCGGAAGAGCTTCCTTCGACACACAAACCGGAAGCAACAGCTCTGCCAACTTGAAGAGAACTGCTCCGACCTTTGACACACAAAGCGCGAGCTTCTCCTATTCACAAGACCAGACAAGAGCACTCTATCACTTTGAGAAGTTCCTCAAACAAACTGTATTATCAAAATGGCATAGATCCTTTTCACTCACAGAGAGCTTCCCTTAGGCATAAAGCTCTAATACTCTCAATTGAAAAGTTTTTTTCTAAGAGCTGTGAAGACCTCTATTTATAAGCCTAGTTTCGTGCAGGGAAAAAAACTGAAAAGACATCTCTCAACTACCACTGATAATCGATTATCATAAGTGATAATCGATTATTTGTGTCCGTTATGGGGTTTTCAAAATGTGATAATCGATTATCCTGAGCAATAATCGATTATTCCAGAGACTTGGACATTATTAAATGAAACAATGATAATCGATTATTCTGTGTAATAATCGATTATTTGCGCGAGCAACTCTCTTCTAAATTGGCTCTCGATAATCGATTATTTGCGCAATGACTCACTAAATACGAAAATTTCTAACAGTTTTTACATCATTACAATTTATCCTATACATTTGTTTCTACAAAATGCATTTAACAAAGATGCATTTAGAGTCTTCAATTCTTCAGCTTTTATCATCATCAAAACTTCATAGTAGCTTCAAGATATCAATGCTCCTCATTGGTAACAGTTGCATCTACCCCAATAATGGATTTAGCTCTACATTCTCAAGGAGAGCCCAAGCTTACAAAATAAAGAAATGGAAGAAAAATAAGATACAAGGAGGAAGAAAATATTGTTCCCACAAGTTCTCGCAGGCCACCCAGCTCTCCATAACGAGCTGCAAAAAAGTAAATTGATGCATAAATGAAAGTTAAAGACACTTAGACGGTGGAAAAGATTAGAAATGATATGGATTAGTATTGTTGGGATTAAATTTCACCAACTTCACTCCATGCCTTTAAACCACTCGACTCCTCTCCATTAATACACATGAGCCTACTCAAACCTTAATCCCTTAGTAGAATGAGCCTATGTTTTTTTATTAAGAGTTAACAATCTCTTGATCCCTTAACAAACAAACATGTTTTAATAACTAAGGTTTAAGACAACCAACAAGTCAAACTCCATTCCTAGACACAAGCTCCATTAGGTATCTTGTTTTAGATATAGGTTACAAAAGATATTTCCCAACACCTAATTAACCATGTATCAAGCAATGGATGGTCAAACCAAAGCAAACATTAAGTAAATAAATAAGAATACTAAAAATTAATGGAAGAGACATATATATTCAAAACATTCAAAGACATGAGAGAGTTTAGTGGTTACATCTATCCCTAACAAAATGGGTTTAGTTTTCCATTGTCATGGAGAGCCCAAGCTTACAAAATGCAAGGTGGAAGAAGATGGAGATACAATAAGAAAGAATGGATGGTTCCCATAATCCCTAAGAGACATCCAAACTTTCCAAAATTTGTTTTCCGTGCCCGAAATGTTTAAAGATAGCTTTCCTTTGGGCAATCAAGAAGAAACCGACAAAATTGTCATATTTTCATTAGTGGTAAATCAGCCCACGTCTTTTATCATTGAACAGTAAAACTCGTATCTAGCTTCTATGAACATGGTACCTAGTCTTCGTGATGGTACCTAAGGTGACATACAAAGATAAATGTAACGCCTAACGCCATAATATGCACTGGTGAGCATTGCTACAATGTCATTTATCCATAACTGAAATAACCAAAATCCAACTAATCTTAAAAGTTAACCAGTCAATTATAAATTTAAAATATTAAATTTAGATTAAATTAGATTCAAATCCAATCCAACCTTCACTCAATCCTAAAGATAGAGATTGCATTTTTTTTAAGCTTTTAAGATAAAAAATTTCATTATTCTTTTTGTCCCATACTAAGAAATATGTTTCTTATTCTTTGTTTTTCCTAAAATCATTCACCGACTCACTTTCTTTTATTCAAATTTAGTGATGCATCAAAGAGATAGAAGTACAAGTTTTTTCCTAGAAGTATATACAAAAGATATTTTGTGTGTAGTTTCACATATAAAGATTACCAACTACCACGAGCTAGTTTACATTAGCAAACACAATGTATTACCAAATACTAAAAATTACATATTTTATTATTTATTTTAAATACGAGTTATACACATTAATTTTTTGTTTGAGTTTATCATACAAAATAATTACGTCGTACTAGTACTTAAAATATTGAACGAATATCGTGTATTAAATTTTTTTCAATAATTAATAAAGGCAACGTATAATATATAGAGTTTTCATTCACAAACTCTATTGAAGATTACATATTTTACTGTCTATCTAAAAAATACATATATTTTATTGAGTCTCTTTCAAAATTATTTTATACCAAAGTAATTAAATTTATGTTCAACATTTTTATTTTAACTTGATCACATTTACCATATGTCGCAACCGGAATCGCGACGGGACGACGATCCGTGGAAAAATAAATCACGTTTTGAAAAAAAAGATTTGGAGTCGCCACCATAGTTTATTCTGGAAAACTACGGAAAAACCATAAAATGATAAGGCATGGTCTGCGAAAATGAGATTCTTGGTTCGGGAGTCGGTTACGTGTAGGGAAGGTATTAGCACCCTACAACGCCTGCCCTAAAGCAGTACCTTTAATTAAATACGCGAATATGATGTGGTTTTCAAAATGTTTAACTTTCCCCTAAAATAAAATTCTAAAGAAACAAAATGTATTTTTTTTTAATTTTTGTGGGCTCGACAAGGATCGACCTTGCTCCTACGTATTCTCATTAAGAATGAGAAATCAGGGTTCCGTAGTTCTTTTAGAAAACTGCTTTAAAATTTGTTTGAGAAATTTGTTTGGAAATTGATTATAAATAAATTTGGATTTTTGGGAAAATGAACCTGACAAGGACTGACCTTGCTCCTACGTATCTCCACTTTTGATGGAGAATCAAGGATCACGTAGTTCTGGCTGAAAAATTGTTTGTTTGCTTGAAAGTGTTGATTTTTTTAGTTTTTGAAGATTTTTTTTTTTGGTATTTTTTTTTATGTAATATTTAGATTTTTATTTTTGCGTAATGAGCACTAGGCTGATGCGTACGATCGCACGAGCACTCACACGGCTTTTTCCTCTTATTGTTTGCGTAATGAGCACTAGGCTGATGCGTATGATCGCACGAGCACTCACACAGCTTTTTTTTGTTTATTTTATATTTTGGGTAATGAGTACTAGGCTGATGCGTACGATCGCACGAGTACTCACACCGATATTTATATCATTACATGTTTTTTAAAGTTTTATATATATATATTTTTTTTTATTTTTTATTAAGAAGAGAGTGAAGTTGAAATATCTATGACATAAAAATATCAAAAAGCATAGGATAAAATTGTGGTAGAAAATAGGATAAATTTATAAACTAAAAAAACATGATCAAAATGAATATAAATAGAATGAAAAGAAAATGTGTACCTTGTTGAAGATTTGAAAGATGAAGCAAGACTTTGCTTGTAATAAGTTGTGAGAAGAGGTAGATTGATGGTGAAGAAGATGAATTTATAGTAGAAATGTGGTATGGGATTTACTATGTATAGAGGGATTAGGAGATAGTAAAATGTGAGAGAAAAATGAAGTAGAGTTTTGGGATGGAATAAAGAGATTTTGAGAGAGAAGAGATGGATATTATGTAAATTGTGTGTGTGAAGTGAAGAGAATGTAGGTATTTATAGAGTTAAGGATGAAGAAAGTTGATGAATAAAAATAATATAATAAGTTGGTGGAAAATTTAGATGAAATAAAATATAATTAAAAAAAAGATGAATAGAAAAAGTTAATGTGGAAAATAAGTGAAAGAAATAATATAAAAAGTTAGTGGAGAAAGTAGGTGAAATAAAATATAGTAAATAGTAAAAGTTAATGTAGAAAATAAGTGAAAGAAATAATATAAAAATTTGGTGGAGAAATTAGGTGTGGAAATTAAGTGAAAGAAATAATATAAAAAGTTGGTGGAGAAATTAGGTGTGGAAATTAAGTGAAAGAAATAATATAAAAAGTTGGTGGAGAAAGTAGGTGAAATAAAATATAGTAAATAGTAAAAGTTAATGTGGAAAATAAGTGAAAAAAATAATATAAAAAGTTGGCGGAGAAATTAGGTGTGGAAATTAAGTGAAAGAAATAATATAAAAAGTTGGTAGAGAAATTAGGTGAAATAAAATATAGTGAATAGTAAAAGTTAATGTGAAAAATAAGTGAAAGAAATAATATAAAAAGTGGGTGGAGAAATAAGGTGGAGAAAAATGGATAATAAAAAATGTTGATGGAGAAGATATAATTAAAAAAAGTAAGTGGAAAAATTAGAAAAGTTGATATATAAAATTAATATGGAAATGATGTGGAAAAAGTAAATAAAAAAGGTAGATGATGTGGAATGAGATGTGGAGGGTGAGGTGGATGGTGATGTGGAGAATGGGGTGTGATAAGAAAAGATGGGTGGTGAGGAAGTAAAAAAGTGAGATTATTTTGGGCCATTGGATTAAGTGTTTAAAAGAAAATTTGGGGGTGCAAAAAGTAAAATAAATAGTGTTTTTCATTTTGGTGTTTTTATGTTTTTTTTTTAATTTTTTTTTTGTGTGATGAATTTTATTTACCCGGACGAAATTGGGTATTGACACCATACAAAAGTTTAGCACTGAAATATGTGTAACTCTATTTTTTTATTATGAATAAAAATATGTAGGAGTAAACTCAATTAGTACAAGACCTCAATATATATTTTTATTAGAAATACCTTTTATAAAAAGTAAATGATAATTTTTTTCATTGTAAATAGAAATTTGTATAAACACGATCAATTCTAGTATGATTCAAGTATTTTCACTACAAAAATATTTATAAAAAATATGTAAACTGTGAAAGAAGAGATAAAGGAGTACGTTTAATTATTTTTGGATTCAAATAAATAGAATAAATTATGTTTTATTGTCTAAACTATAACGTGATTTTAATTTTTGTTTCTATTTTGATCCTTCTTATAATTAAATGTATAAATACTATCTTCTTCGTTCAATAATGTTAATTTTTTTATGTGACAAATAATGAATCAAGTCAACCCCTCATGTTTGAACATGTTTGTAAATTTTTTTAGTTAATTTTATAATTATAATAAAAATAATAATTTTATTATATTTTATCATCATAAAAAAAGTGTTTTTACTGTTTTCTCTCTCTCTCTCTCTCTCTCTCTCTCTATATATATATATATATATATATATATATATATATATATATAATATCCTAATTTCATATATAATAAATAAAGAGAAATTACATTTATAGTTTTTAAGTCTTGGTTTTCTAGTAAGTTAAATGTTACTATTAGGGCTACCCACAACAATACAAATAAATAAATGATAAACGAGAGAACGTATTATTTACATAAAATGATTGACAACCAATTTTATACTAAATTACTTTTAGAGAGTTAAAGTAAATTATATTTAAAAAAAGTAATTTTTTTTTAATTAATTTATTCTAAAAATATTGGTTGGCAATAATATGTATATCATAAGTTGATGATCAACATCGATAGGGTGGTCTACATGAAAAGGATTTCGACTCGTTGTTATCTCAATAATTATACAAAGAAGGGTTTTTTTTTTCTCTTTTTTAATCGATTTATCAAAAACATTTATTGACTTGTCGTTCTTTTCATATAACATTCCTTCAGACATGAATAATATTTTTTACTAATAATAGTTAATTTTTTTATATAAATCTATCTTTTTTTTTGTAACATGTATTAAATGAATATAAATGTTTATGATTTTATCATTATTCTTTTAATAATTAAATAAAGTAAAGTATGGTGGTTAATTAACAGTGAATCGTGTGAAGAAAATTAACATGAAAATATGTCAGCTTTGAAATATTGTATCCCTTGAAGTAGTGTTAAACACGTTCGGAAGAAATCTTCGACGTGTTTATCTTCAAAGTTTTTGGATTTTGAGTTCATTTATGACTCCAAAACACGATGCTTCTAAATTGGGCCTTTTTAAAATACATTTTTGGAGGTTTTCTTCTTACACTCCGGTAACATAAACAAATACTAATGTATGTATCTATCTACCAATTTTTATATTTAATTTTAAACTATTATATTCTGGAATATATAATATCAGATATTTTCATATTAAATAATTTGAATTTATAATATGTCTAAGATATATTATAAATTGAATGTTTTTTAATATTATAGAGTGAAAGAAAAAAAAAATGAAGTCAAGGAAGAATAACCAGTTTATTAAAATCCAATGTGTCATGGAGATAATACAGCTCTAAAAAAAAGTATAGTAGATAATTCCACGCGTTACATATTTTAAATTTTATATATCATATATAAATAAATGAGTTTGTTGGCAATTATTTCTTAATATTAGAATTAACTTTTTTTTTTGAGTCATTCTGTCTTTTAAATGGAGGAAGCGTAACAACGTATTTTTCTATGCTCTACTTTAAACAAATTTAGGGGTTATAAATTTGAATATGTAATAGGAAATTATAAATTTAAATGTATAATTTTAAATAAGTTTTTTATTCATCACGAATAAGACTTTATTATTAATTTTTTCTTTTACCTTTATTTATGTAACTGGTTTTCGTAAATATTATAAATTTGATAACTAATTATGTTTATAATCGACATAGAAAATAAGAGTTCGATTCGGAAATTCATTTTATAGCTCCTTAGTGGAGAATGCATTCATTTATCACAAAATGTAATCTTCTTAACATTTATTTCTTTCAATTCATAATTTTCTTTTGGGTTAAATATGTTTTTAGTCCCTAAATTATTGGCCGTTTCTGGTTTTCGTCCCTCTTTCAAAATAAGGTACAATTTGGTCCTCATTCTTTTCGAAACTTTGGTTTTAGTCCTCGAAAACTAACACGGTTAAAAATGTGCTGACGTGGCTAACGGTAGACTGACACAATTTTTTTTGTCAGAGTTTATCAGCTTTTCTTCCTCTCTCTCCCTCGTCTCTTTCTTCAATCCTAAAACACAAAACAGTAAAATCTTCCGGTCAAGCTTTTCTCTCGCATCTCCCATCACCGGTCAGACAACCACCATCATCAAAACCATGAACGCCAGCCCCAAGAGAAGAACTCACACCGATACCATCATCAAGCACCACATTTGTTGATTTGGAAAACCTGATACGAGACTTGGCTGATTTGAATCACTTGAGGAATAACCCCTTTAACTATGCAAATTGATAATACTTTACTTTCAATCAAATTAATTATAAAATTCCTTACTTCCAGTGACTAATTGAACGTCCCTTAAAATAATGTTGTATGCCATTGATTTAACAATGTATTCTATAATCAGGTTTCTGTCATGAAAAGACTTCGCCATCCAAATATTATTCTATTTATGGGGGCCGTGACTTCACCTCAACATTTATGCATCGTGACAGAGTTTCTCCCACGGTTTGTCTTGTGCTCTATTTCTGATTTACTCAGTATCATGAGCATTCTGATTCAATTTGTTGTGTCACATAATGTCAGCATAAAAAATCAAGGTAAAATTACTATATATCAACAAAGGTCGCAGGACGTATAGTAGCTTAAATTGTTTGGCAATATTTTTTTTAATCTAAAATTAGAAAAACAGGAGAAGAAAAAGATAGAGCAATAATCTAAAAAGCTCTTCAAATCAATTGGTGTTAAGCCTCCAAAAGGAATCTTGCTTTATGGACCACCTGGTTCTGGGAAGACTTTGATTGCAAGAGCAGTGGCTAATGAGACTGGTGCGTTCTTCTTTTTGATCAATGGACCATAAATAATGTCAAAGCTAGCTGGTGAAAGTGAAAGCAATCTGAGGAAGGCATTCGAAGAAGCTAAAAAAAGGTGGAAGATGGGTGGAAGATGGAAGGAAGAGAGAGAAGGGGAGAAAAAGTGAGAAACACTTGAAAAAAGATCGTGTGTCAGTCTACCGTTAGCCACGTCAGCACATTTTTAACGGTGTTAGTTTTCGAGGACTAAAACCAAAGTTTCAAAAAGAATGAGGACCAAATTGTACCTTATTTTGAAAGATGGACGAAAACCAGAAATGGCCAATAGTTTAGGGACTAAAAACATATTTAACCCTTTTTTTTATTTTAAAGTGAAGGTTCAATAATATTTTAAAGAAACTATCAATAAGTTGATGAAATATGATTTCGAGTTCTTATTGTAAGACAAATTTAACTTATTTTGTATCCAACATCTACAAAAGGTTATGGTTCGTATACCTTCCTTATAGGAAATGTTTTTTTGTTTGATCTTGTGTAGATTTAATATATATACACATATCCATAGATCTCCCTACTGGAAAGATATTGTCCGCTTTGGCCTAAATCTTTACGGATTTGCTTTTGGTACCACTCCAAAAAGCCTCTTACTAAGGAAAATATTTTATATGTATATAAACTCATGTGTATTTCGTATTTTATTCGACATGAGACTTTGTTTGTACCCATCGTACACAACTTACTTTTAGTTTTTCTTCAATTTAAGAAATTATAAAGGATTCTAAATATTTTGACAATTTATTATTTCTAGAATTTGTACTTGATTATTGCACATGCAAATCTTTATTGTTCTAATGAATAAAAAATTGTTTCATTATTGTTTTAAAAAATTGGTTGAATTTTATCTAAGTAATTATGAAGTATCAACTTATTCTGGTAATGTTACCATGGATTTAATGTTGTGTGCGAGAAGATTAAGATACTCTTACATACAAATGAAGTATTAAATCTCTTTTTTATATCAATATACCTCTATATACCTAATGAGTCTTTATCGATGACTCATATTGTAAATTCACGTTTATAATTTTATTGCATTTTTTAAGTGTTTTTTCTTTTCTCATTTATTAGTTCTAACATATATTTATATTTCCTACAATATGATTTTTCTAAATACTATTTATAATTTATATTGTTATGTTTTCAACTCACATAATCTTAATCTTTGCTCATTGTTTTCATAACTCTTTCAATAAATATTATTTAGGATGATATTGCATTGTATTTTCTAAGGTTTCTAAAAGGATTTATGGTTTATTAGGTTTGAAATTATTTGCCCCTTTTATGATTCTTGGAAGTTGAGATAGTTTTACTAAAATTTTGTAAAGGAACTTCACATATTAGATTTTGCTTATATTAGTTTAGGTTTTTTATAATTATGAACCTAATTAAAGCCTAAGCTCACATTTGTTTTAGTTTTCAAAGTCTATGTGTAATTGTGCTTAAAATAAAGAGACATGAATCTCTTGTAAAAATGATTCAAAACGATATAATTCAACTATATTTTTAGTTCATTTGATGAGATATTACATAAGCTAAGTCTAGTCACATTATTAGTATACTATCATGTTGATATCTAGCCAATTTATATGCACATGCTAGACCATAAGTAAATCTAATTATGAAATCACAATATTGATTATCAACCCTAATATACATGACCTAATGATACTTCTCAAAAATACCATTTAATGCATATTTTGAGACAAATCATTCGATCTTTATACAAGGTGACATATATGCCTCCACAATGTGCAAACTTTTACGTAATAATGCTTTAACTTCATAATGTTTCAATGTTATTATCTTGTAGATTGTTTCTTAAAAATTGCATAAGTTTTATGTACTAATTTGAAGCAACTTCTCCAAGTTTCACCTTACAAATTAATTAATTTCATAACTATAAACAATTTCGTCATACAAACTAACCATAACATATAAACAAAACACAACCATTATTTGTTGTATTTCCTAAATGCATCACTTTATTCATTTATATCTTAACCAACTTTTCTTTGTGTGGAATTACATATATATGTCTTTCATATATTCAATGAATACAAGTAATGGTGAATAAATAACTTCAAAACATTGAATACGATATTTTAATCATTCACAACTAGAACAATATATGACACTTTTCCAAACATTCATCACCTACTCTCAAGGCTTTGCAAGATGTATTGAAATTTTATATTTTGTTTTAACATTTTTGTTAATGTGAAATCAACATAGAAGTTTATAACCTTTAAGAAAACAAGAGCAATTGCATTTGTTAAAAGAAAGATCCTTATCAATGGTCAAAATTTTGGAAAGGAATATCCATTATGAAAAACAACCTTTTAAGTCTTTCAAGAGTCTAAGTAAAATTGTTCTTTTGGTTGTATACAAAGAACAAAAATACCACATAGAAAATCAATCTCGTGGATGTCATGCTAACAATCTCTAATTAAAACAAAATATAACACTTAGTTTTGCATGCATTATCCATTAAAAAAACAATATTAAATGCATACAATAATTTCATTAAATCTAAGCGTGTCCACGATATCACAACCTTTGAACTCTCATGAAACCTATTTATGATAAATATATTTGTCACACTAAAGCAACTTCACTAACTTTTACATTTGAGTTTTGAATTGTCTTTTTAATCTTTAATATACAAATTTCATATTACTTCATATTACATACTTGTGACTAGTGATGTCTAAATGGGCCACTCGACCCTACTCGACTCGGTCCATCACGGGTTGGTCACTTAGTGAGTCAATATAACCCGGGTAACTTATTAGCGAGTTGAAAAAATTTGAACCCGGTTTGACTCACCACGGGTTGGAGTTAAACGGGTTGATTCATTGGCTCACTTATTAACAATTTTTTTTAAGACTCCAGAAAAAATAACAAAATTTTCCAATTCCAATATAAATCAATTTTAATCTAAAATGATGTTAAATTCCAAAGACAATTTAAAATGAAAATAATAATACAATTCAAATACACTAAAAAGTGATCTTAAACTCCAAATATAATCAAAAAACAAGCACAAAAAACAAAGTTAGGTGGGTTGACAAGCTAACTTGGCTCATCACGGGTTCAATCCGGGTGAGCCAAGTTCTTAGTGGATTGGGCTCAAAATAGACCCATATCAAAATTTTATTTTTTTTTCAACCAAACCCAGCCCGAACCCATGGTGGGCCAGGACCGGGTTGACTCACGAGTTCCAACCCATTTTGACAACATTACTTGTGACATTATCTTTGTTGTATCCTTTCAAAGTAAATAAAATTCTTCCAGACTTTAATAAACTCTCAATTATGTCAACAAACATGAGTTTTTCATTACTTCTTAATTTCTCAATATATGGATGACCTATTAATGTATAAACCAACTCATGGTTATAATATCCACAATGTGAATCAATCTTGTAGCCTTTTCTCAATAACATTCCACATGATTTAAAAGAATAATCACATTTATTTGTTTTAATTATATTGAGTTATAAATATTTTTGTTGGAAGTCTCATATCGATTAGAGATATGTTCAATTTATAATATATAAATAATTGCAAACCTAACCTTACAAGCTAATTTTGTGTGATTGAGTTAGGTTTAAAACCCACTTTTTAATATGGTATCATAGACGTAGGTTAAACTATGGTTCTCCACCTCCCCTACAATGGAAGTCTTCTATTATCCACGAGTACATTATGGTTTGCAGACCCACTAAACATCTCTTGCTCTCCACCTCCCATAATTCATCTAGTTGCCAATGCTCCACCTTACCATGGAGGGATGTACTCGTCTGAGCCGGTCATCAGACCTGAACCATTGGTTCTTATACCAATTGTAGGGAGGGACAATACTCATAAGTTTCCACACTAGTAAGATATTGTCCACACACATAGATCTCCACAGTACTAAGATATTATTCGCTTTGGGCCAAGCTCTCACAAATTTACTTTTGATACTAAAAGGTCTCTTACTAAAGAAGCTATCTTATGTGTATACAAAACCATGTCCATCTATCTCTTGCTTTTATATCATGTGAGACTTTATTTGTATCATAACAGAACATATTGTTCCACCCGTTGTCGAATCACTCATTAGTGTTTTGTCTCACGCTTGAGATGCATATACTTCAATGTGGAGAGTGTGTTTAAAGTTTTACATCGACTAGATATAAAATTAATTTATAGTATACAAGTGAGTGCAAATCTCACTATACAAGCTGATTTTATGTAGTTGAGTTAAATTTCACTTCTTAACACTTTTCATAAATATAATATTTGTAACATTTTTTTCAACCTAAGATAAGTTTTCTATTTTTAGAAATAGTATATTGTATCTTATCTCATTATAATAAAGACAAATATAAGAAAGTATCCCATGTATCTATTAAACCTATTCAAATAAATCTTCTTACATAAATACCTATGAAAATCTATTACAATGTAAGTATATGTAACTTGTTTTGAGTCTGTTACAGTGTAAGTATATGTCACTTGTTTTGAGTTTGAGCAAAAAATAATGTTATCTTGTGTATTATAAAACAACTTTGTAATCTCCTTTAACTAATTCTTCTATAGTTGAATCAAATTTCATAATATCATTAATTTCATCCATAATTGACAATGTATCAATTTTATTTAATATTTTACTCCAAAATTGATTAGTCGTTGCAATTTTATTTGATTAATATATATATATATATATATATATATATATATATATTCTAGAATAAATAATTTGAAAGTATGAAAAAAACATGTGACTTTTAGATAATTCGTAACACTTTTTTCAAAGTTTGAGGACCAAATAATGTCAAAATTTGGGATGGAAATGAAATCTAATTTCGCCTTACAATGTAAGAAATAAAAACATGTTTAATTCTTCTTTCAAATTGATAAACCATAATTATCTAGATATATTTAAGATTGATTATTTTAAACGCCATAGATTAAAATTATCTAAAATACCTTACAAATTATACTATTCAATATTGTCAAATTATCTTTTGGATGGAGTATTTTATAAGTCACAAATCACCTTAAGTTAGATTATAAGGTGTACCAACTCTACCCATATTTATAATATTGTCACTAAATTTTTGTAGACCCAAAACGACCCAATAAATGAAGGATCCGAGCATGAAATCCCTATAATATATTAAATATAATATTTATATATATATATATATATATATATATATATATATATATATATATATATATATATATATATATATATATATTAGAGCTGTCAAAATAGGTCATCCGGTCCGATCCACTACGGATTGGTTAATTAGTGAGTCAATCCAACTCGGCTTTTTTCTTAGCGAGTCAGAAAAATTTGAACCCGGCCTGACCCACCACGGGTTGGTGGGTAAACGGATTGACTCAGTGACTCACTTAATTATAATTCTTTTTTAATCATAATTTTTGTTTAACAAAAAAAAATTACAAACTTTGTATAATTCAAATATAAACAAATTTCACTCTTAACCTAGATGTTTAATTAATTTTGAAAATAAGGAACTTAAATAAAATATTTCTATAATAAATATTTTTTTATAAAATTAAAATTAAATTTTAATAAAACAAAATTAGGTAGGTGGGTTGGTGGGCCAATCCAACCCATAACGGGTTCAACCTGCATGAGCCGGGCTTATGAGTCGGGTTTAAATGAGCCGGGTTGAAATCTGACCCGCATAAGAAAAATACAATTTTTTTAAATCCAACCCGGCTCGAACCCGTGACGGGCCAGGTTGGCCCGCGGGTTGTGACCTATTTTGACAACTCTAATATATATATATATATATATATATATATATATATATATATATATATATATATACACGCTTGTTTTTCAGTTGGTACATTTTAGCAATGTGTACCGGATTTTAGTAGACAAAAATATCCTTACATATAATGAATTCTAAGTTTCAAGGTTAAGGCTATTTTAATAATTTTCATTCTCAAAACTAAAAAAAAAAAACCCCCAAACCCTTACTCACCTCTCTCATTCCTCTCAATCCTTTCTCTTTCATCTTTCTCACTCCAATCTTTTCTCTGTCATCCCTACTGTAACCCCAATTTTGCCGTTAAACAATCTTACAAAAAATGATTTTATAATGAGTTTTCATCTTATAATTTTTGTCTTATCTAATTTTATCAAATTTTCACAAGCATAAAGGAATTGGTAATTGACCTGGAAAAAATCAGAAATACTCGCTGTTAAACAATTTCTTACAAAAAATGATTTTATAATGAGTTTTTATTTTATAATTTTTGTCTTATCTAATTTTCACAAGCATAATGACATCAAAGGAAATGGTAATTGGCCTGGAAAAAATCAGAAACACTTGTTGTTAAACAATTTCTTACAAAAAAATGACTTTATAATGAGTTTTCATTTTATAATTTTTGTTGTATATAATTTTATCTAATTTTTACAAGCATAATGACATCGGAAAGAATTGGTAATTGGCCTGAAGGGTTTTTTTAGAGATGATGATTCAACATATGCAGATGATGAAATTAGAGAGGATAGTGAAGATGGTGAAATTGAAGAGATCTTGAATGAACCTTTGCCTGAAGGTGAATATGTCAATGAGTCAACTCTTTATAAAGGCAAATTGTTTAAAGGAAAGTGTTTTTGATTTTTTCAATTGGGGCTACAGTAGGAATGACAGAGAAAAAGTTGGAGTGAGTGAGATGAAAGAGAAAGGATTGAGAAGAATGAGAGAGGTGAGGAATGAGAGAGGTGAGTAAGGGTTTGGGGGATTTCCTTTTTTTTTTTTTAAGTTTTGAGAATGAAAATTATTAAAATACCCTTAACCTTAAAACTTAAAATCATATGTATAAGGGTATTTTTGTCTACTAAAATCCGGTACACATTGCTAAAATGTACCAACTGAAAAACAGGCGTACGCGCGTTAGCAAACCCCATATATATATATATATATATATATATATATATATATATATATATAGGGATGACAAAAAAATCTGCAGACAGAGGTATTTACGGGTAAAATTCGCGGGGGTAATTACTATCCACGAATATTTACTACCCATGGATAGCGGGTATTTTAATACCCACTTCTAAATGGGTCGGGTATGGATAATATACTACCAGACCCACGAGTACCCGTTACCCGCAGGAAATAAAAAAAATAATTTATATATTTTTTTAATTAAATTTAATTAAAAAAAAATACAATTATATTTTATTAAGTTAAATTTAATTAAAATTAAATTTTAATTTATATTTAAGTTAATTTATATTATATATATATTTGTAATTTTAAAAATATCTACGAATATTTTATAAACGAGTAACAACATGCCGAGTTGTCATTCGTATATATATATATATATATATATATATAATATTATATGATAAAAACAAAATTTATATACAAATAAGTTCACATGTATAATATTCTCATAATTACTTTTATTCATAAATATTCATCCAACATCTCTTGCTAATAAAAGTTTTTGCATGTAGACTTCCTACTTGTAGTAATTTAGAGTTTGATCACATTTCAACAATCAAATTAGTGTATTTCAGGATCTCCTCTATCAAACCTCCTAAAAACATTAATTTATCTAGAAATATATATCAAATGAATCTACTCATAATTTGTTATAATGACTTTAAAATTACACAATCTATAAATATTTTATTTTATTGAAAAAGAATTAAAAACTTTTACCATCATATTGAAAAATAATAAAATTCATAATGATACAAAAATAAAAATTTATATTTAAAAGTGTCCTCTCCAAGACTTTCAAATAATAAAATAAAATAAAAATAATAATAATACCAAAGGTAATGTTGAAAAATCTAATTTTTTTTTATTTCTTTCTAAAAAGATGTTTCTGAACTACATTTTAACTCTTACTAAGAGTTAAGTTTAACAACTTTGGCCTTCAATGTAAACATGCGCCTAGTCAAACACAAGGAACCATAATTGTTGTCGAAAAGAGAGGAAGCAACAAACAAAAACATCTTTTAGTACAGATGCTGTTAATATTTTGTCTCTTTTCTCAATGTATTATTTTCTATACACATCTACATACTATGTTAGGATACAAGTTACATTTAGGATAAAACAAAATATAAACATTCGTTGATATATATAGATAAGATATCTTTAATGATAACAGATATTTTTAGTGGTATTCATGAGATATACATTTCTTCTTTTATTCACCTTTTACACAATAGTTTTTTTTTGGAATTTATTTTCTAAGCCAATGATATAACAAAGGAGTAATATTAAAACGAAGTACAATGTGTAAAATACTTAAAGTTTGTAATATGATTTTTTAATTCTTTAAATTGCTTTTAACTTAAAAAATAATATTTTATTGTATTTTTGTTCTTGGAAGTTTAAGAAGTGTGAAAGAGTAGACAGGTGCAGTGGTGTGTGTCATTTTCCGTTTCGCACAGAGAAAAAAGCCAAAGTACTCTTCGCCGCCATTTTCTACTCTCACTGAAGTCATCTTCTTCCCATTCCTCTTCTAAGATCTCCCTTCCAACGACACCGTTTTGATCTTCCCATTCGGATCTTCTTCTCCAGTTTCTCAAATCATGGCTACACTCAAAACCCTTTGCTTCAGAGCTGCCACCTTCCCCGATTGCCCCTCCAATGTCACCAATAATAAAAACACCAGGTTCATTTTCCTCATCAATTTTAATTATTATTAGTGTTGTTGTTGTTTTTTTTTCGTTTTCGGATTTTGTAATTTCGAAATCGGAGTTCCAAGGATTATTGATGTATTGGATAGTTTCTGAAATCTGACTAAAGGCAGTGTTGTTTGTGTAGGTTGTTCGTTACTGGGTTATGTGTTAACGATGGGTTATTAGGTTTGATTCGCTGTTTGGTGGATTTTTTAAATTGTTTATCTGAAGTGAGAAAGCCTCTAAGGGGCATACATGGGTAAAGGATATTGGCATTTTGATTTTTCCGGGTTAATTGAGTTTGTGAGGCACTTGAATTTGAATCAACACTGGATTGAGTTACCCTTTGCACTCTAGTGTGTAGTACATTCAAATATGTTGTGTCGCTTTGTGCGTTTTAGCGGCACAAAAACTTTGATGAGTTTTAAAAACCTGCCTTGATTCCTTGTTCAAAACATTCTATCTCTGTGTTCAATTCTGAATTCTGATTGTCCTGTCATTTTTGGTTTATTTTTACCATCATTTGTCAACCTCAAAGCAGTTCTTTTATTTGTAGCACCATCCTCTTGGAGACTAACACTTGTTTCATTTCTAGATGTTTGTTATTGTTGTGTTTAGCTCTAGTGAGAGGGAAAAGAAATGAGAACATATATGATGGATTATGTGTGTCAACTGCATAGCGGAGAATATTATTTATATATTGAGACTTAAAAGAGTCATAAATAAATACAAGGATTTACAATTACAATACATAATAACACTGAAGATGAAATCAGCACAGCACTCGATTTATCTTTCACCTAGTGTATAATATGTTCTGTTTTTGAGCATTTATATGTGTTACATAAATTATTTAATCTGTATTTATAGCATTCAGAATAGTGGCCGTACCACTGACAGTTCCTTTTGGTTATAGCCGCAATTCCTTGATAACTATGTGTTAGAGGGTTTTTTTACTGTAAAGGATCGCCCCTTTTTAATACCGTTTTTCTGTTGTTTATTTGATTATTGTGTTTCTGCAATAATAGCCTTTTAGTCTAGCCATATTTACTACTGATTGATTATTATGAGGAGTACAATGAGATTTGTAGAAGTAAGACGGAAATGCAATAGGACTCTCTTGTTCTCTTCTTTAATGTTCGATTTCTTGAAAGTTTCGTCCCTTTCTACTTGTAAACTTGACTAAACAGTTATGCCTCGTGGTTACCTCTTTCCAGTTCTTCATGGGAAATAATGTTTCTTCGTTTAGGATAATGAAAGATAGTAAGATGATAAACTAGAGTGAAAAGGACTCTCTGTACATTCACCCCATAAGTGTGCTCCATGTCTCTGCCTCCTTACTTTTGGGTGTCAGCTTTTTACTTTTTAATCAAGTGTTTACTCTTTCCAATTTCAAATCAGTATTCTATATTTGTAGTTGCAATATGGTTTTCTCTTTGTCATATGCATGTATGTACGACTGTGTGTATCGGTGCCGATTACGTTTTGAAAAATACCACTCTTTCCAAATTTTGCTACTTTGATGTTAAATAATTTCTATATTAATCAGGAGCTCAAACTGGAAGCCTCCACAAGCAGCTGTGAAACCTAGTTTGCACCTCCCAATGCGCAGCTTTGAGTTGAAGAATAGGTGGGTTTGAAGTTTACTGTTATAAATCCATTCAATTTTCTACTAAATTATATATACATTTGTTTTCATATCTTTTCATTTCTGAAACTGTTTTTATCATGTGTACATGTGCGTATTGTCTAAATTAGGTGGGAACTGTAGGATGCATGCGCTGGTTAGGATTTCTGGACGAGACACAGATGATGTGATGCATCTAGAGCTTTAAGCAATGTTCTCTCTCACTAATTTGCACTTTGAACTTAATTTGCACTTCTTATCCAATCCGTCCTTTGCTTAGCAAGGGTTTTATGTCATCTATATTTGTACTGAAAAACTTTTTAAATCTATTTACACGGCCATATATATTTTTATAATGAAACTATATTCGTACATATTTTAATGTAATATAAAATTTTTATTTTTGGCTTTCGGTTTTCATTGCTGCTTATTTGGGCTACTGCTTATTTTAATGTATTGCATTTACAGGACTTCCCCGGAGGACATAAAGTGTCTGAGGTTGATAACTGCCATCAAAACTCCATACCTACCTGATGGGCGATTTGATCTTGAAGCGTACGATGACTTGGTGAATATGCAGATTGGAGAAGGGGTGGAAGGTGTTATTGTTGGTGGGACAACTGGTGAAGGACAATTAATGAGCTGGGAGGAGCACATAATGCTCATTGCTCATACAGTTAACTGTTTTGGTGGGAAAGTTAAGGTTATTGGAAATACTGGAAGCAACTCCACCAGGGAAGCAATTCATGCCACTGAGCAGGGTTTTGCTGTTGGAATGCATGCTGCCCTTCACATAAACCCCTACTACGGAAAAACCTCGTTGGATGGCATGGTTGCTCACTTTCAAAGTGTGCTTCCGATGGGACCCACTATAATCTATAATGTGCCTTCACGGACTGGTCAAGACATTCCTCCACATGTAATTCAAACCTTAGCTGAAAGTTCTAACTTAGCTGGTGTCAAGGAGTGTGTTGGAAATGATCGGATCAAGCAGTATACAGACAATGACATTGTTGTGTGGAGTGGGAATGATGATCAATGCCATGATGCTAGATGGGATTATGGGGCTACTGGAGTGATATCTGTTACAAGCAACCTGGTTCCTGGTCTAATGCGGGAACTGATGTATGGTTTAAATCCTAGGCTAAATTCTAAGCTCTTACCTCTGATTGACTGGCTTTTCCACATGCCAAACCCCATTGGGTTGAACACTGCTCTTGCTCAACTTGGGGTTGTCAGGCCCGTTTTTAGGCTACCATTTGTACCTCTCCCTTTTGAGAAAAGGATAGAATTTGCCAATATAGTGAAGGCAATTGGCCGAGAGCATTTTGTTGGAAATAAAGATGTTGAGGTTCTTGACGACGAAGACTTTTTCTTGGTCAGTCGTTATTAAATTATCTTGTAGGTTTATTGTATCCTCCTTTCTGGGGGGTTTTCCAAACATCAAATCATGATGAGTCTGCTGTAGTGAATTGAAGTGATTATCTAGTTTCTTTTTACTGGCTACTCTGTAGTTGGGAACTGTTTCAAATCTGTTGAGTTTGAATTTATGTGCTACTGCATATTCTATTTATCGTGTTTTGAGCAGTGAAACATAACAACGATGAATCAATCCCTAATTTTCTACCTTTACATTTCTCTGTGTGACAGTTTGACCTATTTTTAGAATATATTTATCATATAATAAACGCACACCTGGAGATGTGACAATTGCCTTCCCAAGGATCCCCTCATAAAAGATATGGAGGAAAGTAGTGAATGAAGAACATTGGCTTTTTCTTCTCCGTAGTTTTCTTTGGTAGATGGTGTAACTTCTATTATTATGAATTTGTTTGGACAACTTTTTCAACAAACTTTGAAAAAAATAATATAAAAAAATGAAATGATTTTTTCATTAAGGTAAAATTAACTTATACAGCTAATTTGCAAAAGTTCTTATACATTTTTCCTTCAATGTTAGTTTTAATTTGTTGTATGAGAAGACTTTTACATCAACATAATTTTGCCAATCACAAATTTTAGTCCTTGGCCATTAATCTGTAATAAACGAGCACCAGAAACATGTCCCTAGGAATATTAGTTATGAATGATGCTGAATCATGAATCTCCTTTTGCCAGTTCTAACTGTGTTATGCTAATGATGACAGACTAACCATATAACATCTGCTGCCATTATGAGTGCATAAAATCTCTGCACTACTCTTATATAACAATATCATTACAAAAACATGTATAGTGTTAATTGACCCAATGAATGTAATACTTACCCAGTTGAAAAATGTTGTGATATTATTATTGAAAGGTATATTTATAAACGAATTGATCAGCCTAATCAAAGACTTATGACAGGAAAAAGCTAAGACACTGTTAAGTATTCAGTGGCAGTGTCCCCTACTCTAAACATGACATCAGGAAAACTAACAAGTGAGAAATTTAAAAAAACTAACACAACGTTGCACAATTCTATATTCCATGTAATGCTTACAATTGGCATATTACCTATTTATCTTTATTACACCACTCTAAACTTATTGCTAGAAAATTAATTAATTTAACCTCCAAGGCTCCGACTAAGATGCAAACAAAAAACAAAAAAGAAGATGCAAAGTCAACAAGATACAGGGCTAACATCAGAAAAGGATCGTTGACACGGACCCTTCGATTTCTCCTACTCTCACCACACTAATAAACTGTATATATAAATCAGCTAATAGCTAGTTATTGTTGGTATTGTTGGTCTGTTCTGAAAGCTTCTTTTGGAGCTGTGACAATAAGGCCTGATTCTCTTTGTGCAGAAGCATGGCTTGCTTCCTCAACTTCTCATTCTCCTCTATGATTGTTTGATTCTCCATGTACAATTTCAAGTTTTTCATCTGAATTTCAGCTTTCACCACAACCATCCTTTTCCTCTGTCTCGCTTCTTTCAAGTGTGCCCTCCTTCTACATCATCATCATCATCATCACACAAGAAGCCAATGTTACATCAGAGACAAAACACATGCAACAAGCTGTGAGAAACAGCAAAAAGACATGGTATAAAACTACTAGACTATGGAACAGTACCTTTGGAGCAGGCCCAACCGAAGGTGCCTGTGGTGTCTCTTAGATGGCCATGGACGAGGAAGTGCCAAAAGGAGAGGGCCACAAAGGGTCTGTTTTGAAGAGAAAGAGCACATGCTGTTTCCCTTCTAAAAAGCCAAGGCCTTTCAGAGAAGAAGAGCTATAAGCTTGAGAATAAAAGTTCACTCACAAAACAGAATAACAAATAAACAAAAAATGGATTGTGAGGTGTAAGAAATAGGCTACAAGGGGTTTTTATAGGTGATAAGAACTTGGTAGGAAACTACTAGGGTGAAAGAAAAAGTGTTATAATATAGCTGTGATCTTGTGTTTGTATGAGAGAGAATGAGAGAGAGAGAGAGAGAGAAAGAGAGAGACTTTTATATAGCAATGATGGCACAAGGACTCATGATTACAAAGGGCAGCAATAGATGAGGGAAAGCAGAAGAGGATGAAGAAAAATGACACTCTTCTTTCTATGCCTTTTTGATTGCTTTGGTTCAGAGTCTAACTTGGGATGGTGGGTAACATTGAGAAATTGAGAAGGATAGGGGGGGCACATAGAAAAAGCACCGTACCCATTATTCAGTAAGTTGAGTTACACTTTTTGGAATAGTTTAGAAGTTTCCCTTTCAGTTTAGGTCCTCTCACTCTTTCCATGGGATCTTCAAACCACAAAAACTACTCATAAAAGTCATCTGCCTTGTGATCAAATTACTTGTACTAATTATGATAGTAGAATAGAAGAAGATAAGTGTGACATCACATTCAAAATCGATAACATGAATTTATTCCAGGTTCATTTAAAATGGGCCAATGTGTTCTTGCTTCTAGTTTCCGCAGTTATTGTTCCTCCTAACCCTGTGGTTCCCCACTTCCTTCTTCACCTTCTTCCTTTCTCTCACAACACATACATTTCCTTCTTCCACAGTAAAAATATTTCCAATGTTTTTACTCATCATGTCAACTCAACTTCTGTCACTGAGATACCATCACTTTTCAACAAACTTCTTCATCACAAACTCACCCTTTATTAACTTCAAGATTACTCATATAATCAAAACCACTTTGATTCAAGTATTTATGAAAACATTAAGTTTTTGGGGTTTGAGTATTCATGCATATGGTCCTAGGTTGCTCAGAACTGATTACTTTATTAACTACACAATCAATATATAGGGTCTTCGTATGCCCAAATATCAATTGTTTCTCATCAAAATGTCAGTTAAAAGATCTCCAATAGGATCCTGAGAAATAAGTATTCTTTATTACAGACAATTTGATTTTTTCTTTTGGAAAGATCAATAACTCTATAACATGTTATTTTTATGAGTAAGAGTAACATGACACAAATTAAATTTAAAAAAAAAATTGTATTTTTGAAAAAAATAATATTAAATAAATGTAAAAAAATTATGTATCTCATACTATCACTTCTCTATTTTCATTCCAAGAAGATATTTCTGTTACTGTTCACAAGAACTTTTTAATTAAACATAAAAAATTTGATTTTTGAGTGGTAGATTCTCAACTGCATTTTTGTAAGTAACATAAGTTAGATACTACTTATTTAAAATAGTTTTTATGAATAAAAAATTATAATTAATTTATGAATTAAAATTTAAATTAACTTTTAAAATTTGATTTACTTATTATTATTAATTCTAAATTAATCTCTAATTTTATATAAAATACTTATTTTTTATAGTTAAAACTTTAATAATTAATATTAAAGATTAATTTAAATTCTAATTTACGACCGTAACAAATATTATTTTAGATACTAATATTTTTAATTTATAAAATAATATATAACTTATTCAATGTAATGTTTAATTTTTTTTAAGAATGAGTTGTTATTTAATAATTTTATTGCCATTGATTTCATTAATATATGTATGTTAAGTCTTTTTGTTTCATCTTTGTTATCAGAATTTGACTGCTACTCTTCTCCATAATTTTAATTTAGTTTATATATATATATATATATATATATATATATATATATATATGTGTAGATACTCTTAATTTAATTTCAATCCATGCAATGATATTTGAAGTTGATTATTATATATGGAGTGCATTCTTGCAATGTATAGAATGTGTTGGTTTTAGTTTGTTATGATAATAGTAATAAGATTATAATGTAAGGAAGAAAGTTAGAAATAAAGGAGAAGATGCAATAGTGAAGAAAATAAGAGTGGTTTGAATTTGACTGGTAAAAGTGATAGCTAAAACATGCAGTAGAAAATTTAATGTAAGATGTCTACATGTCTCTTTAAACCATAAATAATGGGACCTATTTAATTTAACTTCTAAATGTTACTCTCTCCCTCCACTTTCATACTATACATTCTTCAAACAAATCTCCTTCACTTAAATCAAATATATAAAATTTGACTACCTTGTAAATCAAATATATAAAATTAAAAACATGATTGAGAAATGCATATTGGTCTCTAACTAAATTACTTTTTTGAATTTGTCAACTTTATTAACAGCCTTATAGTCTTGACCTAATACACACACATATATTAATTAAAATGAATGTATTTTGGTATTTTAAAGTTGGTATTACAAGAAAGACACATTGATTGAAAAGAGTGAAATTTGAAAACTTGGTAAAGGTGAAAGATGTAAATAAGTATTGATTAGATTAATGTAGCCATGCTTCTTTCAAGTTTAGGTTTATAGTATTAAATGAAACATTGCATTTATACTTATATACAATTAGGTCAACCCTATTCTACTACTATAATAGGAGGTATTGGGGGGAAGAAGAACCGTGTTTGGGGATTAACATCACAAAAACTTTGTAAAAATAATAATAATAATAATAATTAATCATTTTCTTTTGGCCTAATAATCAATTAACATCACAACTTGTCTTACTTTTGATTAGGTTAATTAAGTTGTTCTTTGACAGTCAATATTATTTATTGTAGCATTTTGGATTTTGGTAGTATGAAAAGTGAGTAAATTGAAATGTTATGTTCATTCTTTGATAATCATTTCGACCGAAAGAGATGAGAGGAATTTTCAAAACCAGCAACAACTTGGTCTCAACCTCTCGCAGTGGAAGTTGACGGATCATTTCTTTATATCATTCATTTCTCAACACTACACATTTTTCTTTTGTTTTCTTCTTTTTATTAGGTTAAAATCAATTTTAGAGATTAATAACAAACACACATATCAAAACTTTTTTTTTTTAATTTATGAATAACCACTTTCATAATACTTATTAATTTTTAGAAAGTAAATTTTAAACCTAATTTATAAATCAGATTAAAAGATAATGTTTACATTCACTTATATATTTTAAATTTATTTTATTTTTAGTTGATGTGATATTTATAACACATTTTTCACATTAAAAAGCTATACATTAAATGAGATTAGAAAGGATAATCTAATAGCAACTCAATAATTAATTACATTATATATTCAATAAATAATAAATTTTATTATAAATTTCAGATTTTAAAAAATAGATTTTAAATTTATTTCAATGATACAAAACTGATTTATAAAATAAATTTTGTAATTACTTAAATTTATCTTACCTTTAATAGTATCTCCAACGTTAACAAACCTATTCATTTTATTATATTATGTTTATATAAGCAATAAATTATGAAAAGTTGTTATTTGTTGGATATAAAATAGCTAAGAGTTGTCTTAAGGAGGTTTTTGTCTCGAAAGTATACCAAACATTTTCTAATCTCACTTTGTCCTCGTTCACATTGAATGTTTGTCTTTACGTGTTAAGATTCTATTCAACAATGAAATTATATAACATCGTCATTATGCTTAATCGAAAACACAACCAAAATCTTTGTTTATTTATGCTATCTGTACACCTTATTAGACACGTAACCAGGATTAACGAATTAATTAATTAGTTGGATTTGGAGAAAGAAAATGCGACAAAATAGAAATGTGGGTCAAAAAGAGAAATTACAAAACATAAGACGAAATATTTTATAGAATGATATAATAATGAAAAGAAATGGGTATTCGTGTAACTTTAGAGACACCAATGGAAGAGAGGAAGGGGAAAAGAAGAGGCACATGGGGAGGCACGTGAGAGTCACGTGTTTATTGTTAGAAGGAGCCAAAGGAAGAAATGAGTGTTGTATGGAAGGGAAGGGTTAAGTAGTCAATGTGGTTAGGTCCCTTATTTTGTCCCTTTTCTTCATGTAATTGAGTACCAAAGCCATGCTCATTTATTTGGAAAATGAACCCCATTTTGGCTTCATCTTCTTCCTCATCATCATGACCACCATGCCTCCTTCTCACATTCATTGGATGGTTTTTGTTTATCTATCATCATGCCATATAGTGGAAGCTAGTATATATCTTGTCCAACTTTGCCTCACCTCACCATTTCACATGCCCACAAAACAAAAACAAAAATTACCTAAAAAATTTGTGAAATTTTCCTAACTATACATCATCATATATTGGTTAACCAAGATGGTAAGATGAATAAATAGTTTTAAGCTCCATGCATTTGGTGCATTTTTTTCTTAAATTACCAAAATGAAACAACTTTTAAAAGAATTATAAAAATAAATTGTGTATAAATCATGTTAAAGTGACATAAATGTATCAATTATGTCACCTTAGTACAATTTATCTACTTTCATAATTCTTTTAAATTATTATTTTTGTAATTTTGAAAAAAATTACATTATATTTGAGTGGTTTTGCCAAATATTGGAGTCGTAGATTTAGGGTGAAAGTGATAAGTGAGAGAGACATAGGTGGATATTGATGTAGGTAGGAAAGTGATGTGTCAAGGTAGGGCAAAGTTTGTGGGGTTATTTTGATATGGAGTTAAAGGGAGTCATTTTCATATAGTAGTAGTGAAGGAAGAAAGGAAAAGAGAAGTGAAATGCATAAATGTAAGTGAGAGTTTATATTGTGAAAGTGATTTAAAACAATTTTTGATGGAAAAGTGTAAATATATGAAAAAAGTAATAAAAGTAAGATATTTTACCAAAGAAGGGTTGTTCTTGAGCCCCTCATCATACCCTTTTGAACAAGGAAGGTGTAGGTATTTGATGAGAACAAGGACCACAACACAACCCTTCACTCATTTCTTGTATTACTACCACCAAAATACTTGCACTACGTGACCAACTAGTCAACTATGATATCAAAATCCCTACCCATTTTCAACACCATCTTAATATCTTATACCCTATGTTTTCTTCTTTTTTTTTTCACTACAACTTATCCATATTTCTTTTAGTTGCCAATGTTATTTTGAAGCAAGGGAATAACTTCTTTTTTTTTTTGCTAACATAACATTTTTTTCAAGTCATTTGCTTACATTAAATATTATAAATTCAGAAAAAAATAAGTGGCAACTTTTGTTAAATAATTTATTGCAATCCCCACCTATGCACTTATTTTTCCCCAAAAATACATACACAAAGTGGAGTTTTTCTCTTAGTTTACATGTTAAAAAGAGAAACATTTTTTCCTGAATAAATTTATGGAAAATGTTTTTTTAACAATTATTTTTCAACAATTTTTTACAATATTTATGTGATAACCTGTGATTTCTCTGTTTCAAATATATTAGTCAATAAAATAATGACATATAATTTATTCTAAAAAATTGTTAAAAAAATTGTTAACCGTATCATAATTCTAAATTTATTTTTATATAAATTAAACTCTTGAAGCATGTGGACATGATCTTTTTATTACCCTTGTTTTTCAGGGGAACTAAGAAAACAGTAGTTAGAAATTTCAGTTAACCTAAAGTATCCCATAAACAATTATCAAATTAAAATATTTTTGGGTTTGGTAAAGTAATATTGCATGGGGAATGCATATAAAGCGATAAAATAAAGTTAACAGAATATCAGTGGAATAAATCACAAGTTGAAGAGGTGTAGTTTCTCATGCACTATTTATGCATTTACTGTTTGCACATTCATCTCTCACCATCAAAACTCCCTCTCTCTCTCTCTCTATTATATATATATATATATATATGTATGTATGTATATGTGTGTGTGGTCCACCTCACCATCACAATTTGCCTTGCATTCAAATGAGAAATCTATGATCTTACTCTCTGCCACTCAATTATCCAGTGGCATTGATTGCCTTCAAAATTGGTACACATTCTCATCATCATCAACATCACTTAGCTTCCATCGTCTTCTATTACCATCATCATCGTCACATTTTTAAACGTGTACAATTATAGCTCTATGAATTCAATTCATTTTCCCACAGATTGTTACAGAGACTGGACTCTCTCATGCACCACTCTATCTGCCATCACCTTACAATCTTGCTTTTACATATCTCTTAACTTATTATACCATCTATTCTAACAATTTTGGAAGTATTATAGAGAATCTTACGTGCATGATCAAACTTTCAGTAAATTCGAGAATAATATCAGACCGATTCTTATCTCGTGACACTTTCTTTCGAGAATGTTTAATCTTAGGTTCCAAATAAATTATTATATGCACATTACTAATGTTATTTACGTATAATTTTTTATATGATAAAACTAAGATATATTCGAGCACAGATATTCGGGCATATATTTCTAACCTACAAACCACGAGGTCCATATTCTAGACTGTCCTTTGATTTGACATTAACACGTTCCTAAAGTTTTATCAGATAACGGACTGTGATCTTCTGGAAGTCTAAAACAGCTTAGAACACGAATATTTGCTAAATTATATGAATGCCGAGTATTAAAATATGACTAAGAAATCGAACAGTTCATTTAAGCACTTAAAGTCTCAAGCTCCTCCATTAATTCTAAATCAAACAAGTCTTATATTAATAGTGTGGAAATGCGTTCTAATGATCGCCTATACATTACAAATCCTAAGTTCTTCCCTATTTTTTTACTTACCTGAATTCCTGTCTTTTGCCCCTTTCAAGATTTCCGTTCTAGTATTTTTCTCACTTACCACAAGAATTAGGGCAAGAATTTTTAAGCTGAAAAATGCATAATACAAGGGAATATTTTTATTTGTCCAATACATTTTCAATTTCTATTCTTTTATCTTACTATATACCAAACATCATAACGAATCCATTTCAGCACTTCTATTTCCTTCCTAATACCAGACAACGAACAAATTTTATGATATATAATGGTCATATTCCACCTTTTATTTCTACAACATATCCATAAAATACATATTATAACGACAGATTATAACGACAATATGGCAAAGTGGTAATATATTAGCATTTATGTTATTGGCTCGGCGAACCAGAGTTTCATATTCCAGGCACACATGGTAAATTTTTCAGTAAACAAGTTATAGTCAAATTCGACAGACTGACACTTTAACATGCTTGTATAGATAAAAATCAAAATGGTATGTCATTTCCCTAGATGGACTACTTGAAGCATGTATTAACTAGCAAATTCATACTTTTTTATCAAACTATTTCCATTTAATGAAGCAAAATCGCATTTAATAATTTTTCATTAATTGAATGCAAAAACATGCCTTAATATAATTACAAAGGAAGGGGGTAGGGAGCTAGGGAAATTGCAAAAATACAGGAGATTCCTTCGGTATCTATACAACTAATACATACCAGAATAACTATGTACAATCTCCAACAACGCAGGAAAATCAATCTTCTTGGGTGTCTTCATCATCTTCATCCATTGTATCACCCTTCTTTTTATCCTCCTCATCATGGTAACTAACCTGAGTTTCGTCATCAGATATCGATCCATCCGCTACGTTATCCATGCTAGTGTTGCTACAACTCTCAGTATCCGAGTCAGATGAACAGCCTCCGTCTTTTCTCTCTTGGTCACAATCATATGCAGAACCTCCAAATTGCTCCCTCAAATCAGGAGCAACAATGCCAATCATCTCACTTAGTTCTCGACGTGCATTTTGTCTGGCAACTGCAGCATCAGAAAGTGTAGTCTGACTCTCAGCCACCACGACATTTGAATCATGCAATGCTCCTGAACCTTCATTAGTATCTCTGCTTCTTAGAGATTCATTTTCTTCATGAATGGAAGGGGCTGTACTGCAAGCCCAGCTACCAGCAACTTCAGAAGTTAAAAGGTCTGCTGTTGTGATTGTGCCTTCAACTTCTGTATCCTCAATGGTCTTCTGAGTGTCTAAAGGATTATTCGATTGATGGTGATGCAAACCTTCACGAGAAGGTATGTGAGCAAGCTCCTCAGTTTCTTGTACATTGTTATCATCATCATCAATTTGCATTGTGTCCCCACCTAAACACTTGTTCAAATCAATATTCTGTTCACCCTGGTTTGTAGGACTTTCAGTTTCAAGAACTTTTTCAGTGCCTACAGCAGCATCTTTCTCCAATACATCGCCTGTGCCAATACCATCGATTTTATAACCATAGCCACCTCTGACACTATGCTCATGGTCAGCGCTGGTGAATTCTGCCTCTTGTGTATTTTGACATTCTTCACTTCTTACATCACAGTCATGCTTCTCAGTGACACTTGCGTCATTGCTTGATGTTTCAACCTGATCTATGTTGACCTTTTGTGCAGAAGTAGTTGACCCTGCCTTGGCATCATTTTGGCTATGGTATCCATCATCTTTTTCTCTGCCCGAGATCCCACCAATGACTCCATCCATTTCTACAGAAGTATTGTCATAATTTTCTTCATCTTCAAGAGTTCTTTGCATAGATTTCAATTGTTCCTGTTGCTTAGCAAACAGAACTTGTATCTCTTCAGTAGTGGAATAAAATGATCGAAGCTGTGTTTCCCTGCAAGGCATCAGAGAGCTTCAGCTGCAAAATCTAGAAATCTACAATCATTATGAAGAATGCAAGAGGTGTACATGATGCATTACCAAAGCATAACTGTCAACATAGACTTCACATACTATGATTCAGTAGTACAATAACCAGCTAGGACTTGTAAAATTCAGTTGAAATCAAATCAATATGAATGACAATACGTACTTACGGACACCAGTATCCACATTCTAAACATAAATAACGTTGCTGAGTAGTATGTGTTAAAATACTAAGACATTTTATTCATACATAAAAGAGAGAGTTCTACAAGATTATGGTATATAGAATACCATGACTGAATAAAATGACACACAACAACCCACTTCTTAAGTTGGGTACTTACTCACAAAACAACATAAAACAACAACATAAACTTAATACATTTCAACATTCCCCCTCAAGCTGGAGCATATATATCATATGCACCAAGCTTGGAACATATAAACTGAATCCTAGGCCCTCTTAAAGACTTAGTAAAAATATCTGCAAATTGTTCATTAGAATTGACAAATTCTGTAATGAGATCCTTGGACAACAACTTCTCTCTGATGAAATGACAATCAATTTCTATATGTTTTGTTCTCTCATGGAACACTGGATTGGAGGCAATGTGAAGAGCTGCTTGGTTATCACAATACAACTTCATAGGCTTATTTTCACAGAATTTTAATTCTTGAAGGAGTTGTTTGATCCATATAAGTTCACATGTAGCTATGGCCATAGATCGGTATTCAGCTTCTGCACTAGATCGAGCAACAACACTTTGTTTCTTGCTTTTCCATGATACAAGGTTCCCTCCAAGGAGTACACAATATCCTGTGGTAGATCTTCGATCATTCGGACAACCAGCCCAATCTGCATCACAATATCCTTCTAACTTAGTACTTCCCTTATTCTCATACAACAGTCCATGACCTGGATTCCCTTTTACATATCTAAGGATGCGTACCACGGCATTCCAATGATCAATATGAGGATTTTGCATAAATTGGCTCACAACTCCCACTGGATAAGAAAGATCAGGTCTTGTTATGGTGAGATAGATTAGTTTTCCAACCAACCTTCTGTATCTTTCTGGATCTGAGAAAGGTTCACCATGGTCTCTCATTAACTTTTTATTTGAGTCCATAGGACTATCAATGGGCTTGCAATCTGTCAGACCTGTTTCCTCCAAAATATCCAGGGCATATTTTCTTTGTGAAATGATGACTCCTTCTTTTGATTGTGCCACTTCAATACCAAGGAAGTATTTCAAACGACCTAAGTCTTTGGTTTGAAAGTGGTTGAACAAATGATCCTTTAATTGAGCAATTCTCGCAACATCATTTCCTGTAATCACAATATCATCAACATAAACCATAAGATAAACACATTTATCAGCAGTAGAATGCCCATAAAACACTGAATGATCTGCTTCACATCGTTTTAATCCGAATTGTTGCACAACATGGCTAAATTTACCAAACCAAGCTCGAGGTGATTGTTTCAAGCCGTAGAGTGAACGACGTAATTTACAAACCAACTTAGACTCCCCCTGAGCAACACAACTAAATCCAGGAGGTTGCTCCATGTATATCTCCTCTTCTAGATCACCATGAAGAAAGACATTTTTAATATCCAATTGGTGAAGTGGCCACTGTCTAATGGCAGCCATGGCAAGAAATAGACGAACACTACTGATTTTGGCCACAGGAGAAAAAGTATCACAATAGTCGAGACCATAAACCTGAGTATATCCCTTTGCGACTAGACGAGCTTTAAGACGATCAATGGCACCAGTAGGACCAACTTTAATAGCATATACCCATCTGCATCCCACGGGTTTCTTATCAGGAGGAAGAGGTACAAGTTCCCAAGTGCCACTCTTGTCAAGTGCCTGCATTTCATGAATCATGGCTTGTCGCCATCCAGGGTGATCAAGTGCCTCACGAACATTATTAGGAACTTTGATGTTAGAAAGGGAAGAAACAAAGGAGAAATATGTAGGAGACAGACGATGGTAACTTACAAAATTATAAACAGGATAAGGATTTCGAGTAGATCGAATACCTTTTCGAAGAGCAATAGGCCAAGCCTGATTTGAGTCAAGAGAGGACGAGGAGGATGAAGGATCCATGGTCTGGGAATCTGATGGAGAAGGAGCTGAGTCTCGAGGATCTTCAGGCAAGGAGGAAGGTGGTTCAACAATATCTTGTGCATTCTGAGTTTGAGCTGAAGATGGAGAAGCGGGAATGACCAAGGGATCACATGATGGTATAGGAAGCATCTCTTCAACAGATGAAGGATCCTCCTTGGAAGACAAGAAGAAGGGTGTATCCTCAAAAAAAGTGACATCAGAAGACATATAATACCTTCTTGTGGAGGGAGAATAACATCGATATCCTTTTTGAATGCGAGAATATCCCAAAAAGACACATTTAATAGACTTGGGAGAAAGTTTATCAAGACCTGGAGAAACATTATGGACAAAACATGTACACCCAAATACACGTGGGGGAATATGATATAGGGCGTCATTTGGGAAAATGACAGAATAAGGAACTTTATTCCCAAGAGAGGAAGACGGCATCCTATTGATTTGAAAACAGGCAGTGAGGATTGCATCCCCCCAATGATGAACAGGAACATTAGTATTTAACATCAGGGAACGTGCTGTTTCAATGAGATGTCTATTCTTTCTCTCAGCTATGCCATTTTGTTGGGGAGTGTGAGGACATGTTGACTGATGTAAAATTCCTTTGGAAGATAAAAATGAAGAAAATGCAGCAGAAAAATATTCCTTAGCATTATCACTTCTGAGAATTTTAATTGTCTTTCCAAATTGATTCTGAATTTCATTAACAAAGGACATAAAAATGACTAAAAGTTCAGATCTCTCTTTCATAAGATAAACCCACGTACATCGAGAAAATTCATCAATGAAGGTTACAAAATAGTTAAAACCAAAGGATGTAACTCGACTCGGTCCCCAAATATCAGAGTGAATGGTAGAAAAAATAGACTTACATCGTGTCTCAGATTTCTTTGGATAAGAAGATCTAGCATGTTTTCCTAACTGACAAGACTCACAATCTAGGACAGGAATGTGTTTAAGACTTGGAACCATCAACTTCAGCTTAGACAAATTTGGGTGACCCAAACGATCATGTAAAATTTTAGGAGATGAAGTTGAAATGCAAGAAACAAAAGAGGTAGGTTTTAGGAAGTACAATCCTCCTGACTCATATCCTTCTCCAATTCGACGACCCGTACCATGTTCCTGTATGACAAAGGAAGTAGCAGTAAAGGTTATAGAACAATTTAATGAACGTGTCAATTGACTCACAGACATTAAGTTATAAGGACAATGAGGAATATACAAAACAGAATTTAAGTTTAAAGAAGGAGATAAAGACACTTTGCCAATTCCTTGAGATGTCAATTTGGATCCATTGGCAATGGTAACTAACTGAGGAACTTTTTGAGAGGTAATGGAGGAAAACAAACGAGTGTTACCAGACAAATGATTTGAGGCACCTGAGTCAAGAATCCATGAACCTTGACATTCCACAGATTGTGAGATACGTGCACTTGACACACTTGGCACTGAAGGAAACTGACAATGGCCAGTGGATTTGTCAGACTTATATCTCAAAAATTCTTGATACTCTTCATTTGAGCATTGCACATACCCACTTCTACTACCATGGTATCCTCCATTAGCTCCGCTCCTTGAAGTGGCAGATAAGGAGAAATTAGTTTTAGTAAAAGATGTCATTCTAAATTTCTGAGTAGGATCCAAAACAGAGACAAGGTCTTATGACTATGGGAAATCAGAATCCTTGTTCAACCATACTAAGAAATGAAGCTCATCACCAGTAGAATGTGAAATTTAACGGAGGAAACCCCAAGTTCAAACAACAGCTACCAAAACAGCGAAACAAGGGCCAAAACACGTTCAGGAAGCTACGGCAAAACAGTATGTAGTGGTGCAGTGTCGATCCAATACAGAGAAGGCGGCGCGTGAGGAACACGCGCCGGAAAGTCGCTGGAGACAGGCGGCGCGTGAGTAACACGCGCCGGAAAGTAGCTGCAGACAGGTGGCGCGTGGAGGCGCGTGAAGAGGAGTCTGCTCTTGACTCCGACGAGGTTGGCCGTCGCTCAAGAAGACGGTCCAGATCCGGTGGTCACCGGGCGAAACCGTGACGGTGGCCGGACGGTGGCCGGCGTAGATCGGAGAGAAGCGGCGCGTGGAGGAGCGTGTGGAGGTTTCTGAGGAAGCGGCCACCAGGGTTGGGTTGCGCTTCTCTGGGCGAACCGAACCCTCAACTTTTCCTGACAAACGGCGGCGGTGGACGGCGGCGAACGGCGGCGGCGGCGGCGGTGATAGCATCGACGGCGGCGGAAAGTGGCGGCGACAGCAGTGGCACACTGGGTCTGGCTCTTGATACCATGTTAAAATACTAAGACATTTTATTCATACATAAAAGAGAGAGTTCTACAAGATTATGGTATATAGAATACCATGACTGAATAAAATGACACACAACAACCCACTTCTTAAGTTGGGTACTTACTCACAAAACAACATAAAACAACAACATAAACTTAATACATTTCAACAGTATGTATTCAAATCAAAGTAACACAATTAACCACAAAATTCCTTCTTGTTAGAATTATTGTTAGAATGATTAGTGTGAGTTGTGTGTGTGCTGTCAGTATGGGCTGTGTGTGTGAGTTGTGTTCCAACCAAAGTGAGTTGGAAAGGGAATGGGTAGTTACTTTATTTCCCTTATAAATGTAATGCTAATGCAAGAGGAGTAGTAAGCCTTCTCATTCAATAATATGTCTTTATGATTTCTGTGTTCATTCAATATGGTATCAGAGCGGGTCGATCCCGCTATGGTTTTTTCTTTCCTCAGTTGAGCTATCAGATATAGCTCCACCATTATCACTCATCATCTACCATAGTCATATATCAACCTCTTTTTTCTCAAACTTTATTCACTGCTTGGCACACCCATCACCACATATCGCCACCTTTCTCTGCCGTCCGCCGCCATCCGCCGCCGTCCACCGCCGTCCGCCGCCGTCCGCCGCCGGTCAACCCAATTTCGTCCGGCGACCAGCAGATCTGGAGCGCCTCTCCGAGCGACAGATAACCCCGCCGGAATCAGTCCAAGCATCCTCTCCACGCGCCTCCACGCGCCACCTTTCTCCGGCTGAGCTTGGCGCGTACTGTTCACGCGCCGCCGTTCCGACGCCGGAATCACTTCGTGCTGCTTCTGGTCGACTCGCCGGACCTTCCTCTCTCTGTCTTGTCCCTCCATAGCAGCCATTACAGCCATTTCTGAGTTGGGTATACAAAAGGCTTCATTTTCTCTTTCTCACTGCTTTCTTTTCGCTGCTGCTTTCTTTGTTTTCTTAGAGTTCAGATTATAGCACCGTACAATGGCAACTGGCAGCATTATCTCATTGTCAGGAAGTCCCAATATCACTTCTGAAAAACTGAATGGCAAAAATTATTTATCTTGGTCCGCTGCTGTTGAAATGTGGTTTCTTGGCCACGGATGTTATGATCATCTTGAGCAAGATGGAACACACGTACCAGCTGAAAAAGCAGATCAATGGAAACAAGCAGATTTCCAACTGTGTGCTTTGTTGTGGCAATCCGTAGAACCACAAATCTTCATATCCCTTAGAGCTTTCAAGACATGTTACTCTTTTTGGAAGAAAGCCCAAAGCATTTATGCCAATGACATTCAACGTCTGTATGACACAGCGAATAAACTTGCTTCCCTTAAAATGGAGAATCATGATATGGTATCCTTTATGGCTGAAGCCCAATCCGCTACTGAAGAATTGCGGATGTTTTTAGAAGCAGGATCTTCTGAAGATATCAAAACAAGGTTAGACAAGTATTATATGGTAATGATTCTACGTGCTCTGCATCCTGACCTTGCTCATATTCGAGATCAACTTCTAACCAGTCATGAAGTTCCCTCCATGGAATCCTTGACCACACGTCTTCTTCGGGTTCCGATGCCACACCCTCAAGAAACTTTTGGGGCAGTAGAGCAATCTGCCATGATTATCGCCCGCGGAAGAGGACGCGGTACCAGAGGAGGAGGACGTGGAGGACGTGGAGGTCGAGGGCGAGGTCCGTGTACACATTGCAAAAGGATGGGTCATACCCAAGAGAATTGCTACTTATTACATGGTTTTCCTCCAAAAACCGTTAATATCTCTCAATCTAACCCTTCAGATTCAAAATTTACTGAAGATGAATATCAGGAGTACCTACAGTTAAAATCCAATAGCATGGCACAAACATCTTCAAGTACAGCGTGCATTTCTCAATCTCCCAAAGATCAAACTTCATGGGTAATTGATTCTGGTGCTTCTGATCGTATCTCCGGTAATACCTCTTTGTTCTCAACCCTTTCTTTTCAAGCAAAATCTCATTTAATAACCCTTGCAAATGGTTCAAAAGTCTCATCAAAGGGCATTGGTCATGTCTCCCTGTCTCCATCCTTAAATCTCCAATCTGTTCTATTTGTTCCTAACTGTCCTTTCAATTTGATTTCCTTGAGTCAGTTAACCAAATCATTAAATTGTTCAACAACCTTTGATAACAACTCCTTTGTTATACAGGAGCGTGGGACAAGGAAACGGATTGGAGAAGGATATGAAGCAGGAGGATTATACCATTTTGGATCTCACCCCCATGTGTCATGTGTTGCAGCTCCTACTCCTAAACTGTTACACGATCGGTTTGGTCATCCTCATTTGCTAAAATTAAAAAAAATGTTCCCTGAACTTGGTAATGTCAATAGTTTAGAATGTGAGTCATGTCAACTCGGAAAACACGTTCGGTCTTCCTTTCCTAAAAGGTCACAAACAACGTGTGATTCTAGTTTTTCCATTATCCACTCTGATATTTGGGGACCTAGTCGTGTCTCGTCCTTTGGTTTTCGGTATTTTGTTACTTTCATTGATGAATATTCAAGATGTACTTGGGTTTATCTTATGAAAGATCGTTCTGAATTGTTATCCATTTTTACCTCCTTTTTAAATGAAATCAAAAATCAATTTGGCCAAGTTATCAAAATTCTAAGAAGTGACAATGCCAAAGAATACTTCTCTTACAATTTCTCTGCAGTTTTAAGCTCTCATGGTATACTACATCAGTCTACCTGTCCTCATACACCACAACAAAATGGTATAGCAGAAAGAAAAAACCGACACTTGATTGAAACTGCCCGGACTCTTTTGCTTAGTGCCCATATTCCCACTCATCACTGGGGCGATGCCATCTTAACTGCATGTTATCTTATTAATAGGATGCCCTCTTCTTCTCTTAATCATAAAACTCCTTTTTCCATTTTATTTCCCAACCAACCTCTCTTTCACACCTCTCCTCGAATCTTTGGTTGCGTATGTTTTGTTCATGACATGTCTCCTGGACTAGATAAGCTTTCTGCTCGTGCAATCAAATGTGTCTTCTTGGGATATTCACGGCTTCAAAAAGGTTATAGATGTTACTCTCCTGAAACTAAAAAGTACTTTATGTCTGCAAATGTTACCTTTTTTGAACAAACTCCCTACTTCACTTCATCTGAACAAGAGATTGAGGGTATCCAACAGGTCCTTCCTCTTCCCATGATTGTGTCAAATATTCCTCCTGTGTCTACAACTCAGCGTCCCAGTTCCCCTGAACCATCATCTCCAACTCCCAATGTTACACAGGTAGAACATCCAGAAAATGGTGAATCCTCTCCTTCAGATTCTTCCTCACCGTCACTTACTCCCACGACTCCCGAAGATGATTCAGGTTGGCCCATTGCTCTCCGGAAAGGTACTCGTTCCACTCGCAACCCACACCCAATCTATAACTTTCTTAGTTATCACAGGTTATCTCCTTCCTATTGTGCACTTATATCTTCAGTGTCTTCAGTTGATATACCTAAAAATATGGAAGAAGCCCTTGCTCATCCTGGTTGGCGAGAGGCAATGATTGAAGAAATCCAAGCTCTCGAACAAAATAAAACTTGGGAGTTGGTACCTCTTCCACAAGGTAAAAAGGCAGTAGGTTGTCGATGGGTGTATACAGTTAAAGTTGATTCAAATGGCAACATTGATCGTCTCAAAGCTCGTTTAGTTGCCAAAGGATACACTCAAGTTTATGGCATTGATTATTGTGAGACTTTTTCTCCTGTGGCCAAGATGACTACTATTCGTCTATTCTTTGCAATGGCAGCAATTCGTCACTGGCCACTTCATCAACTCGATATAAAAAATGCCTTCCTTCATGGTGATCTTGAGGACGAAGTTTATATGGAGCAACCTCCAGGGTTTGTTGCTCAGGGGGAGTATGGAATGGTATGCAAATTGCATCGCTCTCTATATGGTCTCAAGCAATCACCACGTGCTTGGTTTGGAAAATTCAGCTCTATTGTTCAACAATTTGGCTTGAAACGAAGTGAAGCAGATCATTCAGTTTTTTATTGTACTACATCTCTTGGGAAATGTGTTTATCTAATAGTATATGTTGATGATATAGTCATCACAGGAAATGATGTTGTTGGAATATCTCAACTGAAGAAACACTTATGCAAACATTTCCAAACCAAAGATCTTGGAAGCCTCAAATACTTCTTGGGCATTGAAGTAGCTCGGTCAAAAGATGGAATTGTAGTCTCTCAGAGGAAATATGCTCTTGATATATTACATGAGACAGGAATGATTGATTGTAGACCAATAGACAGTCCTATGGACCCAAATCAAAAATTAGCTTCAAGCGATGGTGATTTGTTCTCCGATCCAGAAAGATACAGAAGACTTGTTGGAAAACTGATTTATCTCACTATTACAAGACCAGATCTATCTTTTGCAGTTGGAGTGGTCAGTCAATTCATGCAGGCTCCATGTCTTGGCCATTGGAATGCTATCATTCGTATTCTAAGATACCTAAAAAAGGCTCCTGGACAAGGGTTGTTATATGAAGATAAAGGAAGCATTCAAGTCTCTGGATACTGTGATGCAGATTGGGCAGGTTCGCCTATTGATAGACGGTCTACTACTGGATATTGTGTTCTCCTTGGGGGAAATATCATTTCATGGAAAAGTAAGAAACAAAATGTAGTAGCCCGATCAACAGCTGAAGCTGAATATAGGGCTATGGCATCACTAACAAGTGAACTTATATGGGTGAAGCAATTTCTTCAAGAGCTCAACTTCTGTAACATTCAAACCATGAAGATGTATTGCGATAATCAAGCTGCTCTCCACATTGCATCAAACCCAGTGTTTCACGAGAGGACCAAACATATAGAAATTGACTGCCATTTTGTTAGGGAAAAATTGTTGTCCAAAGAAATTTGTACTGAGTTTGTTGGGTCAAATGATCAACTTGCAGATATGTTAACTAAGTCCTTAAGAGGACCTAGAATTGAATTCATTAGTTCCAAGCTTGGTACATACAATTTGTATGCTCCAGCTTGAGGGGGAGTGTTAGAATTATTGTTAGAATGATTAGTGTGAGTTGTGTGTGTGCTGTCAGTATGGGCTGTGTGTGTGAGTTGTGTTCCAACCAAAGTGAGTTGGAAAGGGAATGGGTAGTTACTTTATTTCCCTTATAAATGTAATGCTAATGCAAGAGGAGTAGTAAGCCTTCTCATTCAATAATATGTCTTTATGATTTCTGTGTTCATTCAATACTTCTTTTGCAATCAAAGCCATCAACTTAGTCACAAACATTCTTTCAGACATTCTCTATAGATATGCCAATAGAAAAAGTTTTATAAGCAACAAATACTCCAAAAATATCTTTTAAACAAGGCTCCCTAAAACTATTGGATACTCCAACTCTTGCTGAACATGTTTCTACATCCATTTTGTCTCATTTTACTTTTAGATCTGTTAGAATAATTACCCTATGTATCATCATTAAGCCTACTTAAGGGTAGTGTGTCTAGTATCTATAGTAGTAGTACCTAGGTCTGCACCTAGGTATCTAGGGACAGTTCCGTAATCTTTCATGTACTTTTGTATCAGAACTTTCTTATATATAGAACTTTCTTATATATAGAATGAGAGTGAGAGGAATCTTTTAAGCCCTCTAGAAATATTTTACAGTTTCAATCTCAAGTAGATTAGTTTAAAAGTTAGTTAAGATCCATCAGAGTAATATTTATAAAATCCAAGTATACATGATCCTTGTGAAGATCTCATAGAAAGTTCCTATCTAATTTAATCTGCATAAAGGGATAATTGTTATAACACAAATGTCCTCTGATATTCTATGCAGTAGAGATGCCATTTGAACCCTTGACCCATGGGTTAGTCCTGGTCCCCTCTAAAACTAAACCCTATATTTTTAGTCCATTCAATGGGGGCCTTTTCTAAAGCTCTAAACCCCATGTAAAGTGGGTTGGATAGGGTTGGGATAAGATTAGGATAGGACTAGCCCTAAAACTAAATTAATTCGTTCCGCCATTTCCTTTTAAAAGCCAAACCTGCTAACATTATTGCCTCTAATATCCAATAAGTTGACATCAGACACAAACTTTTTAGAAGAACCAGGATGAAGTCATATATTACCTCCACCACACAATCAATCTTTATTTAAATCTTCGAATCTACTTTTCACCACTTCGCTATTACAGTACTACAATTTCAGTGTTTCAAATTTTAATTACAAAATTCAATGTTCTTAATATCACATACTGTTAGGAAGCTTGGTAAGAATCCTAACTATCTCCCTTACTCTCACACCTCAGTACTCTAACAGAAAGCAATTGTAAAAGAAATGACTTGTATTCACATCAAAGAATCAAGAATACACTGTATCTTAGGAGCTTAACCTCCTCCACCTGGTGCTAAGACCGGTCAACACATACAAACTACACAATTGGCTAACTGAAACAATAAAGGGTCCTAATATATAGGCCTTTTCCCGCCCCCTCACTTAACTGATTAGCAGTTAAGTGTTCTGTTTCCCTTTTCTCCTTTCCTATACTCTCTAAGTCCTAACATTACTCCCCCCTTGAAGATCAACCTTGTCCTCAAGGTTGGAAACGTGAGATTTGATCTCCTTACTCCGCTTCATCATCATGTACTCATTTGAATGGAACCCTTTGGCAACTGCCCTCCAATTCAGGTTTGGAGGTTTGGGTGGTGGCAATTCTTCCTCCAATAACTTCCATCCTTCTTGTATTTTATTAGCTTCCGACATTCTGGTCACCTCATTTCCAGAATTATAAGTCGTGAGGAAATGGTCTTTGATGTCTTTCAAAGCTTCAAAAAGTTCTCTCCCCTCTACAGGTGCCTCACGAACAGCAAGGCCCTTCTTTTGTTCGCTGGTCCACCTCTTCACCAAGTTTGTCCTTCTCTCACGGGCATTGATTCTTCCATCCACCTTTCCCTCCTCATCCTTCATTCTAATGGTAAGGTCGTTCGGCAAATTACTGAGAGGTTGTTTGGACTGTAAGCCCGTTCGACCTTTGAATCTAATTGTAAGACCGTTCGGCCAATGACTAGGAGACCGTTTTGAGTGTAAAATTGTTCGGCCTTTTACTGTAGCTATAAGACGTTCGGTTCCTCCCGTCCTCTTCCATTCTGGTTCGGCATTCCTCTCCCGTGCGGGTCCGGCAATCGTCTCATGTTGGCTTCCCGACGTCCTCTCCAGTTCGGTTCTGGCAGTCCTCGACCGTTTGGTTCCAGTAGTTCCCTCACGTTCGATTCCGATCTTCTCACGTTCGGTTCCGGTCTTCTCACGTTCAGATCCAACAGTCCTCTACCGTGCGGTTCTCTTCTCCATATCTTTATGTCGTTCGGCTCCTCCCCCCTGCATGCAACCGTTCGTTCTTTATTGCATTTTTTTTTCCATTCTGCTAGCTCCCTTTTTTGTTCGCTGATCCTCCTTTCCCAAGAATTGTCTCTTCCTTCCATCACGCTCCTTTCCCCAAGAATCTGACACCCCTCTCCAAATGGGAATCCGGCAGTTTCTTGATTACTTCTTGATCCTTCACCCCCACTCCGACCCGACAGGTCAGACCACTTTGTTAGGAAGCTTGGTAAGAATCCTAACTATCTCCCTTACTCTCACACCTCAGTACTCTAACAGAAAGCAATTGTAAAAGAAATGACTTGTATTCACATCAAAGAATCAAGAATACACTGTATCTTAGGAGCTTAACCTCCTCCACCTGGTGCTAAGACCGGTCAACACATACAAACTACACAACTGGCTAACTGAAACAATAAAGGGTCCTAATATATAGGCCTTTTCCCGCCCCCTCACTTAACTGATTAGCTGTTAAGTGTTCTGTTTCCCTTTTCTCCTTTCCTATACTCTCTAAGTCCTAACACATACTCTAATATTCTTCTACATAAACTTTGTCTTTTCTCTCTTTATATGATGTTATGTTTACAACAAAAAAAAAAACAAAAGACTTACTAAGACTACCTCAGGAAGAGATTTGTCGATATAGTTGCCTGTCCTTGGATTTGTTTTGTTTAAGGATAGTTTGAGGTTCTTTTATTGTCTCTTAGATTTTGCAATCTGAGTTAGATTTGTAAGCAGCACAGCAAGGGTGTTTGGAAGTTTATTTTTTGGTTGGCTTTACAGTATTGGTGGCAGGGTTGTTGCACTTAGGCCCGTTTTTTTGTTAGTGACCTGTGATTGCTTAAAATTATCAATAGGAGTCTCTTCAGAGAAATTTGTATCTTGATTGATTAGCTTAGTTCTACTGAAGCTTTACTTGATAGAATGCTCTCTTCTCTATAAATTGCCAGACAAAATCTTTTTGTTTTTTAATGTTTAGAGATATCAGTAATCATAACTGCTTAGTTCCATTGGGTAAGGAAAATAATTATATCTCAAACATATTTGATGATTGGTAAATGTGAGAGAGAATAACAGAAAAGGGGAGCAGAGAGAGCAGAATAGTCAAAGAGAGAATAATCAACCAAATACTTTCATTTTTGTTACCCCTTTCTTGCACCCAAAATGTGCTATATATGCACTTTCTTATAACTGCCTAACAATAACAAGGCAATTAAAATAAAAGGAAGAGGAAAAGCAGAAAAAAAATCATAACAAACTTGTGATTCCCTAATCATTCCTAACAGATTTCCCTTTCTCACGTGCATGAGGTATAGTCACCACATAACAGATTTCTCGTTCGGTCCTTCACTCCTTCCTCCCACCGTTCGGTATTAGTGTAGATATTGTTCGGTCCCTTATCGTTCGGTACTCTTCTTTTTCCTCCTTTCATAAACTTTCCAACTCCTAACATATGTTCTCCAAATATTTACAATAACAACGAGGATAAATTGGATGTCATGGATAAACCTCGTTTTTTATGTTGTTTCCCAGTTACATACACTTAATGTTAATCTACATTTTTGTTAAATGTTAGATCCATTTGCAAGGATTATGAAATGAGGTTTTTCTCGAAAGGAAATAGATGAAAACAAAGATGTATTACCAGAAATGTGATCAGAAGCACCTGAGTCAATTTACCCATGAATTTTGACCTTCCATAGATTGAGAAACGCAGGTTGTTGATGTACTAGGAGATTGAGATGGTTGTGCCAAACTGTTAGACTTTAACCTTAAATACTCTTGATATCCATCCTCAAAAAACATAGAATTGGAAGTTTCAGTCTTCGAAGTGGAAGTTTTAGTCTTCGTAATATTGGCGGTGTTAAAACACTAAGACATTTTATTCATATATGAAAAGTGTGTGTTACAAGGTTATGGTATTCTATATATATATATATATAATACCATTACAGAACACAATGACACAATATAACCCACTTCTCAAGTTGGGTACACACACAAAACAACATCAAACAACAACATAAACTTAATACATTTTAACACTCCCCCTCAAGCTGGAGCATATAAATCATATGCACCAAGCTTGGAACATATAAACTGAATCCTAGGCCCTCTTAAAGACCTAGTAAAAATATCTGCAAATTGTTCATTAGAATTGTCAAATTCTGTAATGAGATCCTTGGACAATAACTTCTCTCTGATGAAATGACAATCAATTTCTATATGTTTTGTTCTCTCATGGAACACTGGATTGGAGGCAATGTGAAGAGCTGCTTGGTTATCACAATACAACTTCATAGGCTTGTTTTCACAGAATTTTAATTCTTGAAGGAGTTGTTTGATCCATATAAGTTCACACGTAGCTATGGCCATAGATCGGTATTCAGCTTCTGCACTAGATCGAGCAACAACACTTTGTTTCTTGCTTTTCCATGATACAAGGTTCCCTCCAAGGAGTACACAATATCCTGTGGTAGATCTTCGATCATTCGGACAACCAGCCCAATCTGCATCACAATATCCTTCTAACTCAGTACTTCCCTTGTTCTCATACAACAGTCCATGACCTGGATTCCCTTTTACATATCTAAGGATGCGTACCACGGCATTCCAATGATCAATATGAGGATTTTGCATAAATTGACTCACAACTCCCACTGGATAAGAAAGATCAGGTCTTGTTATGGTGAGATATATTAGTTTTCCAACCAACCTTCTGTATCTTTCTGGATCTGAGAAAGGTTCACCATGGTCTTTCATTAACTTTTTATTTGAGTCCATAGGACTATCAATGGGCTTGCAATCTGTCAGACCTGTTTCCTCCAAAATATCTAGGGCATATTTTCTTTGTGAAATGATGACTCCTTCTTTTGATTGTGCCACTTCAATACCAAGGAAATATTTCAACCGACCTAAGTCTTTGGTTTGAAAGTGGTTGAACAAATGATCCTTTAATTGAGCAATTCTCGCAACATCATTTCCTGTAATTACAATATCATCAACATAAACCATAAGATAAACACATTTATCAGGAGTAGAATGCCCATAAAACACTGAATGATCTGCTTCACATCGTTTTAATCCGAATTGTTGCACAACATGGCTAAATTTACCAAACCAAGCTCGAGGTGATTGTTTCAAACCGTAGAGTGAACGACGTAATTTACAAACTAACTTAGACTCCCCCTGAGCAACACAACTAAATCCAGGAGGTTGCTCCATGTATATCTCCTCTTCCAGATCACCATGAAGAAAGGCATTTTTAATATCCAATTGGTGAAGTGGCCACTGTCTAATGGCAGCCATGGCAAGAAATAGACGAACACTACTGATTTTGGCCACCGGAGAAAAAGTATCACAATAGTCGAGACCATAAACCTGAGTATATCCCTTTGCGACTAGACGAGCTTTAAGACGATCAATGGCGCCAGTAGGACCAACTTTAATAGCATATACCCATCTGCATCCCACGGATTTCTTATCAGGAGGAAGAGGTACAAGTTCCCAAGTGCCACTTTTGTCAAGTGCCTGCATTTCATCAATCATGGCTTGTCGCCATCCAGGGTGATCAAGTGCCTCACGAACATTATTAGGAACTTTGATGTTAGAAAGGGAGGAAACAAAGGAGAAATATGTAGGAGACAGACGATGGTAACTGAAAAAATTATAAACAGGATAAGGATTTCGAGTAGATCGAATACCTTTTCGAAGAGCAATAGGCCAAGCCTGATTTGAGTCAAGAGAGGACGAGGAGGATGAACTTGAAGGATCCATGGTCTGGGAATCTGATGGAGAAGGAGCTGAGTCTCGAGGATCTTCAGGCAAGGAGGAAGGTGGTTCAACAATATCTTGTGCATTCTGAGTTTGAGCTGAAGATGGAGAAGCGGGAATGACCAAGGGATCACATAATGGTATAGGAAGCATCTCTTCAACAGATGAAGGATACTCCTTGGAAGACAAGAAGAAGGGTGTATCCTCAAAAAAGGTGACATCAGAAGACATATAATACCTTCTTGTGGAGGGAGAATAACATCTATATCCTTTCTGAATACGAGAATATCCCAAAAAGACACATTTAATAGACTTGGGAGAAAGTTTATCAAGACCAGGAGAAACATTATGGACAAAACATGTACACCCAAATACACGTGGGGGAATATGATATAGGGCGTCATTTGGAAAAATAACAGAATAAGGAACTTTATTCTCAAGAGAGGAAGACGGCATCCTATTGATTTGAAAACAGGCAGTGAGGATTGCATCCCCCCAATGATGAACAGGAACATTAGTATTTAACATCAGGGAACGTGCTGTTTCAATGAGATGTCTATTCTTTCTCTCAGCTATGCCATTTTGTTGTGGAGTGTGAGGACATGTTGACTGATGTAAAATTCCTTTGGAAGATAAAAATGAAGAAAATGCAGCAGAAAAATATTCCTTAGCATTATCACTTCTGAGAATTTTAATTGTCTTTCCAAATTGATTCTGAATTTCATTAACAAAGGACATAAAAATGGCTAAAAGTTCAGATCTCTCTTTCATAAGATAAACCCACGAGAAAATTCATCAATGAAGGTTACAAAATAGTTAAAACCAAAGGAAGTAACTCGACTCGGTCCCCAAATATCAGAGTGAATGGTAGAAAAAATAGACTTACATCGTGTCTCAGATTTCTTGGGATAAGAAGATCTAACATGTTTTCCTAACTGACAAGACTCACAATCTAAGACAGGAATGTGTTTAAGACTTGGAACCATCAACTTCAGCTTAGACAAATTTGGGTGACCCAAACGATCATGTAAAATTTTAGGAGATGGAGTTGAAATGCAAGAAACAAAAGAGGTAGGTTTTAGGAAATACAATCCTCCTGACTCATATCCTTCTCCAATTCGACGACCCGTACCATGTTCCTGTATGACAAAGGAAGTAGCAGTAAAGGTTATAGAACAATTTAATGAACGTGTCAATTGACTCACGGACATTAAGTTATAAGGACAATGAGGAATATACAAAACAGAATTTAAGTTCAGTGAGGGAGATAAAGACACTTTGCCGATTCCTTGAGATGTCAATTTGGATCCATTGGCAATAGTAACTAACTTAGGAACTTTTTGAGAGGTAATTGAGGAAAACAAACGAGTGTTACCAGACAAATGATTTGAGGCACCTGAATCAAGAATCCATGAACCTTGACATTCCGCAGATTGTGAGATACGTGCACTTGACTCACTTGGCACTAAAGGAAACTGACAATGGCCAGTGGATTTTTCAAACTTGTATCTCAAAAATTCTTGATACTCTTCATTTGAACATTGAACATACCCACTTCGACTACCATGGCATCCTCCATTAGCTCTGTTCCTTGAAGTGGCAGATAACGAGACATTAGTTTTAGTAGACGATGTCATTCTAGATTTGTGAGTAGGATCCAAAAAGAAACAAGGTCTTATGACTATGGGAAATTAGAATCCCTCTTCAACCATACTAAGAAATGAAGCTCAGTGTGAAATTTAAGGGAGAAAATCCTAGGTGCAAACAACAACTACCAAGCCAGCGAAGCAAGGGCCAAAACACGCTGAGAAAGCTACAACGAAACTGTCTGCAATGGCGCAGTGTCGACCCAGTACAGAGAAGATGGCGCGTGAGAAACACGCACCGGAGTTTCGCCGGAAACAGGCGGCGCGTGAAGACCACGCGCCGGGAACTTGCTGGAGATAGGTGGCGCGTGGCGGCGCGTGAAGAGGAGTCTGCTCTTGACTCCGACGAGGTTGGCCGTCGCTCGAGAAGACGGTCCAGATCCGCTGGTCACCGGTCAAAACCGTGACGGTGGCCGGACGGTGCCCGGCGTAGATCGGAGAGAAGCTGCGCGTGGAGGAGCGTGTGGCGGTTTCTGAGGAAGCGGCCACCAGGGTTGGGTCGCGCTTCTCTAGGCGAACCGAACCCTCAACTTTTCCTGACAGACGGCGACGGTGGACGGCGGCGGACGGCGGCGGCGGCGACGGTGATAGCATCGACGGCGGCGAAAACTGGCGGCGACAGCCGTGGCACACTGGGTCTAGCTCTTGATACCATGTTAAAACACTAAGACATTTTATTCATATATGAAAAGTGTGTGTTACAAGGTTATGGTATTCTATATATATATATATAATACCATTACAGAACACAATGACACAATATAACCCACTTCTCAAGTTGGGTACACACACACAAAACAACATCAAACAACAACATAAACTTAATACATTTTAACAGGCGGTTTTGGAAGGAAAACCATGTAAGGAGTAGCAATTCTCGAGTGTGACCCATCCTTTTACAGTATGTGCATTGAGGACGTCCCCGACCTCCTCGTCCTCCTCCTCTAGTGCCACGTCCTCCTCTTCCTTGTGTGGCAACCATGAGATGGTTCCACTAGTTCATGCGCTTCTTGAGATTGAGGTACCGAGACATGCAGAAGGTGGGTGGTCAATGTTTCCATGGAGGGAACCTCATGACTAGTTAAAAGTTGATCTCTGAGATGATCAAAATCGAGATGTAGGGCACGAAGGATCAACACCATGTAAAATTTGTCTAGTTTCTTTTTGATATCCTCTAATGGGTCCGCTTCCAAAAACGTCCTGAGTTCTTCGACAGCAGATTGGGCTTCAGCCATGAAGGACACCATATCATGGTCTGTCATTTTAAGAGATGCAAGCTTGTTCTTAGTGTCATAGAGACATTGAATATCGTTGGCATAAATGCTTTGGGCTTTCTTCCAAAAGGAGTGACAAGTTTTGAAAGCCCTCAAAGATACAAGAAGTTTGGGTTCCACTGATTGCCATAACAGGGCACACAACTGAAAATCTGCTTGTTTCCACTGATAAGCTTTTTCAGTAGGCACATGGCTTCCATCTCGCTCAAGGTGGTCATAATGCCCTTGGCCAAGGAACCACATTTCAACGGCAGCAGACCATGATAGATAATTTTTTCCATTTAGCTTCTCGGAGGTAATTGATGGACTTCCGGAGAAGGAAAGAGTACTGCCAGACGCCATTTCTGAAGAAGACGAATAGTACCAGCAAGGAACAAGAAAACCCTAAGGGTTTAGACGAACGGAACTGTGATAGCGATGGATGATGGTGGCTGGTGACGACGGACGGTGGCTGGTGACGACGGACGGTGGCCGGCGACGGACAGTGGCGGACGGTGGCGGGCAGCGACAGACTGTGACGCCAGACAGATATTACAAGACAAAAACCAGAGCGGGATCGACCCGCTCGGATACCAACTTGAGAATTAAACTATAAAATAATTCTAGAGAGCTTGATTGATTCCTCTCATGATCTTCTATTTATAAGAATAAATTGATACAAAAGTACATAATAAATAGGGTAATCCTGGACACAATATAATGATGATAAAATAGGATAAATATCCTAACATATACAAACTGTAATGATAATAGTTTATTACTATATTGTTTTCACACTAAAAAGAAACACCCATGGGTTATCCTAACCCATAAGGCTTTGTGGATATTTTGGTCCTGCAAGCTTTTTCTATACAGGGTTTTTTTGGCCCGGTGGACTTTTTTGACCCTAACCCATGTGGTTCAAGGCCAAATCCTATGAGATGGGCCAAATTGATAAGTCTACTATGCAAGTAAGTGTAGTCTATGTTGGGTATTCTACCTACTTTTCAAATCACAAATGTCCAATTATTATAATCAACATCAAATCCCCAACTTTTCAAATCACAAATGTTCAATGATTATAATCAACATCAAATCTAGTCTTACCGAAGCATTAGTCTTTCCCTAGCACCTTTTAACCTCCGCCTTTCAAAATCAAGATCTCTCATTGCAGCATTTATCTCAAGCTCAAGAACAGAAACTTTAGCCCATGCTTCTTCACGTGCTGCCTGCTAACAACATCAACAAAAACCTCGGCTTCAAATAAGGAAATTTGACCCGCAAGAAAAAAGGGAGCTTAAAGAAAGAGGATAAAATATAGAAAACAAAAACACCCAATTAGAAAACAAAGAAGCATATAAACTATAAATATTTCTTCCTTTGGATGAAGAGCAGCATTAGTAATAGTCAGATAAAGTCAACTTTGTATTCACTTATGTGTTTCACATATATCTACCTTTTCGCTCTCAAGCTCTTTCCTTAATCTTCTTGTTTCCTGTTGTTCAAGTTCTACTTTCTGCTCCATGAGTTAAAATTTATTTTCAGCTTGATATCAAGCAAAATATGATAAAGTAACACAATAATCTATATAAAATTATCCGATTACCTTCACTTCATTTTCAGCGGCTAGTTTCTCTTCATGTACTTGGGTTTCCAATTGGCGAACTTTATTATCAGATACAACCAACTTTTGCCTGGTATCCTCCTACAAAAGAAAAGGGATATAAAGAGGAAATTTATACACAAAGTACAAGTGAAAAAAACGGTCTTCAACTAACAGGACCAAAATCGAAACAATACCAGCTTGGACCTCAAGGTTTCAGCCAGCAAAGACATTTCTCTCTCTGACTCCTACAACATATATTGAGAAAGAACGTAAGCTCCTAATAGTACAAAGGGAGAAGTTTCTTACAAATTTAGCATCAAAACTTTCAAACCTGAAGCTTATTTATTGCTTCCTGTAGCTCTCTTTCTCTTCTTAAGGCAGCATCAGAGAGTCGTTTTAATTCCTCTTCAGCCTCAGACTGGGCTTTATGAACGGCAGCTTTTAGATCAGCTGCAGCCTTTTCTCGCTCTTCTTTTCGTTGAGTCCGCTCATCATCTAATTGTTCCTTTAGTTCAGCTATGTTTACCTTTTGACTACACAACGACAAAGAGATAGTTACTACACTGTCAGCATAAATAATACAACTTTTAGAACTTAGATCCAGCCCAATTCACTATGTAACATAAAACACCAATCAACCAAGGAACAGCTGAAACTAAATCAACATGAACAACTTAAAGCAATAACTAAAAGAAACATTAAAACAAAATGATATTATAAGGTACAGAAGTGCAGACGAATTAACTAATCCATACCTACTTATTATTGAATTTGCTTCAGCACACGACTGTGTAGAAGCACTGAGCCTTTCATTAAGGTCTTCCAGGGCATGTCTTTGTTCAGCAGTCGCTTTGTTGAGATCCCCCAATTCCTTCTGTTTGAGATCCACTGTTTGCTGTAATTCTTTTAATTGGTCAAGGTAACCGTTTGCAACTGATTCTTTGACTGATTTTATTTCCTACATAATATGAATCATAAAGTAGATAAGACATTGTAAATTATAGACCATGTGAATAATGATGGTGAAATATAGATCAAACATTTCTTTTAGAATCGATAAAATGCAGATATAGTTGATTTAAATCACATCTGAATTTCTTTTAGACAAGGTAAAGTCAAAGTAAAAAATTCAGTGGCATAGATAGATATAAGTTGGGGAGGGTAGGGGGATCTTTAAAAAAATTAAAATAAAATTGTGAGAAGGAGAGAAAATGAGGACTCGTGATGAATTCTGGGTTTGAATCATGAACAGAACACATTTTTTCTTTCCGAGAAATCATAAATACAAAGGATAGTTACAAAAATACGCATTTAATTAAGTCACAAGCAATCTGCTCTGTTTATATTACTGTTACGAGTACCTTACTTTTAACACTCCCCCTCGACAAAGGAGTATACAGATCATGTATCGAGCTTGCTACCTATATAACTCCCTGGGGGACGGGGACCTCTCAATGATTTCATGGAAACATTTGCCAATTTGATAATTGGAATTAACAAAATGGTGATGTCTCCTCTCCTAGTAAGGTCTTGGCTCTAATGAAATGGAAGTCAATCTCAATGTATGATCCTTTTCTGGAATACTAGTTTTAGGCAATATGTGATGTTGCCTAGTTATCACAAATAAGTGTCCTAAGAACAATCTGTTTAAATCACTGTTCTTTGAGTAACTATTTGAGCAAGATAAGCTCATATGAATTAATGTTCCACTTCTGCACTTAATCCGACAATCACATTGTTTCTTTCTTTTCCAAGAAATTAAATTACCACAAGGGAAGATACAAGGTTAATTATCAGTGGCTCTAATTATCTTAAGTATATAACATAATCTGTCCTTTTTACATCATTTGTAAAATTAAGTATTAAGTTTAAAGTACTTTTAGGAACCTCAGCTTAATCTAGGTGTTGTCCCAGCAAGTTCAACAATGATTTACATACACTCTCATGGCGTTCAACAGCTGTTCGGTTTTCACTACGCAAAGTATCAATTGTAACCACTTGATTCTCCAATTGCTTTCTCAATTCCTGTCAGGAAGATATTGGGTACGATTAAAGAAAGAAAAAAAGTTTACAAAACTAACTAATATGCAATCCTTCTAAATTAACATACTGTGTTTGATCTTTGAAGGCTTCGAAAATCATCAAGAGATATGGGACCCTCAGGAGCACCGATGCCTAAACCTTTCAATCTCTTGTTTTCAGAAATAAAATCCTCTACACATGAAACAAAAGATAATTGAAGACAGAAGAAAAGAAAAATGTATTAGAAAGTGAAATAAAATTAAATATCAAATCAATATATTATATATCTTAATCATCCACAAAATGAGGTAATTTGCAAAGAGTCAATCATGTGTAAAGGAAATTATGAATGTCAGCACGCACATAAAACTTCAAATCAATATAAATTTACAAGCTTGATTCCACTTACACAAAAATCAGAACAGAATTCAAGAATGACAAAAAAAGGTAAATATAGGAGCTGCTGCTCATTATTACACTACCTGCTTTTCGTTTAACAACTGCATTATCTGGCATGGGGCTAGACACAAGCACATCTCGATATACAAAAGCAAAAGCCAGATCTGCATGATAAGACCAAATTATGATAATTTGAAATAGAATAAAATACAGAAGGCAATAATATACTCTCAAAAGCAGCAATATGTCAAATTTATAACAAATAATTACAGTAGTTGTTCAACTTTAAAATAAAGGTTCATAAGCAAAAGCAGAAATAACAAAAGTTGTCGTGAACTAAATAAAAATCTTTATATGGGACAATGTTCTATTTTATTTATTTTCACAAATACAAATGAAATCATAAAGGGAGATAACTAATCAGAATTATATTACCTTTTCCAATGACAATTTGCAACCAAGTAGCACTAAAACATACATTTGCTCAAATATTTTGTAAAATTTGTATATACTTTTCACAATTAAAGGAAATGAAAAAAAAAAAAGGTAATGGAATATAGAGAACATATCCTCAACATTAAACGGTCAAAAATCAATTTCTACAACTACAGTGAGAACAGGAGGAACAGATATAAAACAACGAAATATTAGGCTATTGTAGGGAATTCAAAATTACAATACCATGCTGCGGAGGAGCAGCAAATGATATAATATCACCATGGCAGACTTTCACCGCAGCACCATTCTTTTTCAATTTCTCCCAGTTTAGGTAAGTTCCATTTGTGCTGAATAAAGTTTTACAAAAATGAGAATATGAAGAAAAGACGGGGAAAAGCTCTTTAATTCCTATTAAATGATGGGTAGATCTCAAGTTCCAAAAACAAATCAATACCTTGTATCTTTCAAGAGTATTGATGTGGCATTCTCCATATTTTCGTTAGTAACCTTCATCCTGTATATTCGGCAATGATTTGCGCTAACAGAATTGGAATCAATCTGGAAACGCACATCCTCTACCAATCGCCCAAGGCAGTGTTCATCAGCACTTAATATAATGTTAATTCCCTGTTGCAGCCGTTTATGAAAAAAAAATTAAAAGCGCAATGAACACTTAAACAAAAAAATTGAAAATAAAAGAAAGTGTCAGTCAGTAACATTGGGCTCAGAGAAAACAAGTAGGAATAAACTACCATGCACAATTTGATTAAAATGTTTGTAACTTTGAAATCACGGATGTTTGTGAGTCTGGGTCAAGTGCTGAAATTGAAATGCCACTGATTGAATTGTACCTAATTGCCTAACATTTCCCTTAACGAGTAGTTTGGATGATCTGTAGTAGATTTTTAGTTGACTATTGTAAAGGAGCAACAAACGCCATCCTCATCTAGTGGGGTCTGGCCGTCTGGGGAGGAATACACAGCCTAACTCAGACTAGCAGAGAAATTATTTGATGGGTTGTCCACCCATGCATGACTTTTAAGTCAGAAGGCAGCAACCTAACCATTGTGCCAAGGCTCACACTCATACAGGAGCAACAGAATTTCCACTAAATTGACAATATAAAGGACATCAACAAACAGCTCACAGTCTAAACAAAGTACAAAAAATTCTTTATGATAATCTTTGTTTCATGTTTTTAACCACGTCCCTTCGTATGGTTTTTGTTTGCAGTCGACACAACCAACATCTTAAAGGACTCAATGTAGACTACATTTACCCAAAAATAATGAACAATAGGGTCAATTCCCCAATACTATTGTTATAAAAAAAACAAGTCAACCACATATACATATTAACCTCACCTTCGTATAATAACAAAAATTCAACTAGTGCAACCATTTTAAATTCTAAAATCATAAATCATTAAATAAAAAGTGTAAAATGACATTTTATAACCCAAAGTTAGCCTACAATTCATTCTTTTTCATTTAAGAAGGGTTTTCCCATTCCCTTTCTTTCTAGCAAAGGTAATGGCATTCCAAAGCAATAACAATATAAAAACCTCAAGAAACCTTTAAAACTACTTCCCATAGTCTTCCTAAAATACGACAAAACTACCACTCCGTATTACACAACAACAAATATTAATTATTCCATCCGTCCTTCACAATTCAAATATAAACAAATATTTATCCATTATGTTTTAATAAAACAAAGACTACTGACAAAATATCAGTTGCTAATTCGCACAAGTACAAAAACTCTCGTTTACTGGGTTTCAATCTCTTCAACAAGACGTTGTGTTTGTATATGGGAAGAAAAAACCATGATTGGGATAGAAGAAGCTGACCAATCACTTTCCCCCAAAACATTAGTTATCAGAAAAATAAGTAAATAATTTAAACTAACAACATATAATCACGAAAAAACTAAGCATTCATATTCAATTATCCTTGACCTCAAGACTTGAGTTAAATAGAGCCAAAACAACACAACACTGGAAGCTTGTACATAATAAACTTTTGGAAGAAGAAAGAAAGAGTAAAAGAGGAACAAATGGGGAAACCTGGTGCCTTTTGCGGGCATTATTGGAAATGGCAGTGAGAACGCCCCAAACGCGAGGATCAGAGTTGTGAAGAGGCTGCGAGGCAATGTTGGAGGCAACGGAAACAATGCGCGCTCTAGGGCTTACACTCGCCGGACATTGATCACTGCCATTGTTACCTCTCGACGCTGACGACGGGGTTCCCACCTTCTCCTCTTCCATGGCCGCGTCGAAACCCTAGTTCACTGGAACTTCCAGAATTGAATTTCTTTGTCCTCTTCAGCACTGAGAAGTATAAAGAGTGTGAAGTGCAGCGAAGCGATTGGTGAGGGTTTCCTTTTGAAACAGACAACAACAAGCTTCCCTTGAAAGCTTTGTAACTTTTTTCTTTATCTGCCTCTCTGTTTTACGTTCTGTAGGTAAAATTAGTTTTCGATTAAAAGTATTTTAACCCCTTTTAATTTTTGTACTTTACCATTTAACTAACTGTTATCATTTTACAAATTTTTTTTCTAAAAAGTTTCTTTTTTTTTTATGTGTTATCAGAATTTTTTAATTAAAAGTTAGTGAATTCGTGGCTTTACAATATATACTATTGAATAATATTATTAAATACAAAATAGATTTAGTTTGGTTCGATTTGAACTGAAATGATTTTTAACATAAAATCTTAAAATTGATTTCATTCGATTAAGAATATATATTTTTTTTAATTTTTGTAGTTGTTCCGTTTATGTTTATTAATTTGATTTTAATATTTAAAAAACCATAAAGTGTTTATATTGCTTGCGATACAAAATGTTTTATGTGGACAAAATATAAAAATGGTTCAATTTTTTTTTAAAATTACTAAAATTATAAAAGTCAATAAGTCGTGTCAAAAGTAATATGATTTTAATTTACTGTAATTTTTAAAGTTGAAGTCATGCTTTAGTTTATTGCATTTTAAAATAAAATTGGGTTAAAGTTAGCATGATTTTAATTTAATTTTTGTAAAAATTGTATTAAGTTGACATTTGAGTTTAAAATGCTTTACTAAAATCCTATTAATTTAGTACAACTTCAATTTTAATTTTTTTTTTAATTAAAATTATGTTATCTTAACATCATTTCTTCACAATAAAGTTGTAGAGTAATACTATCAAGACATATTTTTACATTTATTTTATACAGAGTATAAAGGTAAAATAGTTATAAAAGTATAAACTTTTATACTTTTTTAAGAAACAAGAGAATAAAAAGTAAGAAAAAATACTGTCAAATAAATATAAAAGATTTAGGTATGTCAAAAAGAATTATTTTTCTAAAGTCATATTACATTAGTATAACTTCCAGACTTTTATAATTTTTTTCCTTTCATTTTGGTAATTTAAAAAGAAAAAGCACCCTGATACGACTGTCGCGGTCATACAAATTTGATGTGCACAGAAATTAATGCAGTATATGACTAGGAAGTGACTCCTAGGTCGTCTCACAAGGACCAATATTTGTGGTTCGGTCTTAGATTTAACACGAAGAGGGGGGGTTTGTGATTTTTGGTGCGGAAAACTAAAATACCAGAGTAGAAAACGAAATTATAGTAAATACCAAAAATACAGAAAATAGTAAAATACGAAACGCAAAAAAATTCAGAGAATGGTAAAAACAAAATTTAACTTTTTAAACATAAACGTAAAGAAAACCAGAAATAGAGATTGCAGTGAAAATAAAACTGATACAAATAAATCAAGTCATGCGGTAAAAATAAAGCTGGGAAACAACTAAATAAAGTTTTGAAAATGTAAATTGGAAACGAAATTTGACAGAACTAAAATGCACAACTGAAATTTATAGCAAAAACTGGGAATTACCATTAACATCAATTAAAACACAGAATTGGAATTGCAATTAACAAAATTCAATACATGCAAGTGAAAATTAAATCAAACACAACCTCCCCGAGAGGGGAGGAGAAAACCCAGCCAGAACGTAACTCTTCTAAATTCCTACTTCTAAAACTAACTGTCCTCTTCTTCTGCCTGCTTGACTCTTTTATAGCCAATCTTCTGGACGTGAATTGCTGGCCTCCCAAACCCGTGAGTTTCCAGCAAGTGGTGGCTCCCACTTCCTTCCAAAAAGGAAATGTTTCCATTTTGTCTTAGGCCGTGAATCATTTGTGTTGTTGTAGCTGGGAACGTGACTCCTCTGCTGGATAGTGTTCTTCTCCCTTGGACGTGCTGTTGTGCTGGGCTTCTTTTCTTTTACTACAACTCCATTCATTGGACCTCTTCCTTTTATGCTCAAAGAAAAGCCAAGATGCCTCTCTAATTCCAAACCATGCTGGACTTGCTTGCTGGAACAATGCTGTAAATCTTTTCTCCATGCTTGGACATGAATCAGCTCACACTGAATCCAAGTTTGCTGCTGGACCGAGAGACCCCAACGTGGGTGGCTGCACTTTCCATTTCCGTGCTCTCCTCCCAGGTGTTACAGCCCTCTGCTGTATTTTCCAGCAACATGTTTCTTTCTTTCTTTCCACATTAGCCTTCTTCTTCTCTTCTCCAAGGTGGCTACCTCTATGCTTGTTCCAGCCATGAAATCTTCCAAACTGGATGTGAAGGAGTTCTGGACGTTACTGCGAGGTGCTGGACACAAGCCGTGATACCTCTGCTACATGCTTCTCCTCTTCTCCTTCTCCAAACTGAACCAGCTGCTGCGTGAGGAGTAGTGGAGTGCTTATCTTGCTGGATCTGCCACCGTGTGCAAGCTGGACTGCTACTGGCTGGACCGTGTTGGAGTGGTGGAGTGCTTGATGGTGGTATGCGTGTATGGAGTTGTTGGACGTCAAAGAGCTGGAGCGTGAAGTGCTGGAGTTGCTGGACGTTCCCACCTGCTGCCAAGGCTGTGCTTCTTCTGTTTGAAGTGTTGCAGCACTTCCATGAAGCCGTGAGCTTCTTTGAGTGGAAAAGCACCGAGAGTAATCAATATTATTCTTTCACAAGTAGTAGTGGTCCCCTGATTCACGGATAACACAACTTAGTGCCTTCTTCTCATGTGCAGCCGTGTGGGACATGGTGTCTCCCACTACTTCTTCATCATTTTAATCCATCCAACATATTTCCATTTGAAAATCTGATATTGAATCTTGTATGCTGCCGTGAATCAATGATTCACTCATTCCATACCTCTCCAAATTAGGACATGTGTTTCCTTTCCATGTTGGTGCCCCTTCACGTGCAAGTCCTGCAATAAGCTCTCAACGTCAATTTATTTTAAGCCACAAATAAGTATTCTGCTAGTGTTAATTTTATGATGTCCGTGTGCTTCTGATTCAAAATAAAATGTGCACCTAATTAATTGCTTCTCCATAAAATAAATTTGTCCCTAAATTTTATCCAAAATTTCCCTTGTAATTACTAATGCAAATAATCAACTCAAATAATTCAAATTGAATGAAATTAGAATTTCTGGTCAAATTAAGTACAAATAGTAAAAACGGGAAAATACTGGACAATTAAGCACAATTCTCCGATTAATTTTAGCACAATAAACTAAGTGAAATCAATAAAATATTGACTTATCAAAATAGACCACACTTAGTCTTTTGCACTCCTGGGCAAAATTAGGACACAAATCAGGAAATGGTTTAAAGGACATCAATGGATTAACACAGATGCAGCAGACAGAAAACAAAAAACTCACCAGAAAAAATAAACAGAATTTACACAATTCTCAAGAATTCTGGATAGATAAAAGAAGTAGAAAATGTCCAACACGTAATCAAGAAAAGCACATACTTACAGAAATCATCCAAGCAATTCACAGTATGGCAAAATAATTAATCAGCTCAAGAGGTGATTTAAAAATAACATAACCTCACAGATGCACTAATAGTGTTTCTCTCAAGTGTTTAAGGTAAATAATTTCAACTCAATGTACTCAAGAAAACAAACACAAGTAGACTTGGCAAGCTTCAAATATCAATGCTTAAAACATATGTATGTTCAGATCAAAAGGTCTTTCAGGATTGTAATGGGGCCAAGGACAGGGGAGGATAAATTTGGATAAGTAGCTATAGCTCAGAAGAAATAGAGGACAAATGGGGAACAAGAGTAAATACAGTCAAATCTCACCCAAACCTCTAATTCAATCCTCTTCTCGACTCCATTATTCACAAAATTATTTTTCATTTTTCTCTTTTTCTCATCATCATTTTTTGTTCATCCTGTCTCTTTTCTTTTTTTTCTCTTTATCACGCAACAGGATATAATTCATATTTTCAGAACAAGATGAGGAACCAACTAGCCAATTCATCAAAATTCCCAAGGAGACCACACTTATTCACAAAACATTTTTATAGCTCCAGACTTTCCCAAGGTTAAGGTAATCATTGTTTTTCACTTAGGTTCAGTGTATGAGCTTCAATCACAAGGAAATAAATACAGTATAGGCTCAAAGGGGTTTCAAAGGATAATAACAGGGTAGGCTTATTTGGCTAAAGAGGCTCAAGAACAAAATGCCTTTATCACTTCTAAAACATGCATATCAATCAAGTATATCAAAAAGAATCAAGCCAAGGCATATGTGCAAGCAATCAAGATACATATCTCACATAAGAAAGAACATTAAGTGGCTCAAATCTCACACAGGGTGTTTGTCACAATCAAATCAACCTCTCAAACGTATAATCATCTTTCCAGGCAGAGAAAAGCAAGGATTACAAACTATAAGTATAAAGTAAGTGAAGGAAAAATCTACAACTTAAACATCATCCAGAAATCAAGAGAAAAATGTAAAATTTATTGCACACAAAACACACTAAAACAACTTAAAACAGAAAAAATTAACACTCAAAAACAAAAAATTTAACACACAAAATACAATCTAACAGAAAAATCAGAAAAATCAGAATTTCTTCCCAGTAGACCACACTTAAATCACACAATGTCCTCAGTGTGTTACAATCATCAGATGATCAATTTCAGAGCAGTCAAAAAATATAGACAAGTGCAATAAAATGTTAGGAAATGGGAAGAAATTTTCAGTAACATCCATCAGTAGATGTTATTAGTGACACCCATCAGCAGATGTCTTAAACACCTAGCACCCATCAGTAGATGCTAATATTTTTTTTATTTTTTATTTTTATTTTTTATTTTTTTTTTATTTTATTTTATTTTTTTATTTTTTTTTTTTCTGAAAAAGGAGATGACCGGCACTGTGACAACAGTCTCGGTGGCAAAGACCGGAACTGTTGCTACAGTGCAGAAATTTGGCTATAAATGAGGCACTCCTCCGCGTCCAGCGCCATTTCTGATCCCTCACTCTCTCTCTACTCCTCTCTCTGCTCTCTTCTATGCTCTCTTCTCTCTAATCTCTCCCCGCTCTCCTCTCTTCTCTGCTCTCTCTCGAGCGTCTGGATCTGCGAGGAAGCCCTGCCACCGTGCCATCTGAAGAATCTGAGTGAGATCCGTGAGGAGCCTTTGCTTGTGTGCCTTCGGAGCGTCTGAGATCTGCGTCAAGCTTCTGTAAGCCCTACTACTCCGGGTAAGTCATCTGTACCTTGGATCTCCTTCTTTCTGCCGTTTAAGCTTTCTGCTCTTTTCTTTGCTTTTCAGTTCTTCTCCTTTTACAGCTTTCAGATCTATCATTTTTTTTTCCTGCTTTCAGTTCCTTCTTTATTTTCAGCTCTTATTCGCTTTATTCTTCACCTGCTAAACACTTAAAACACATAAAACACAATTGTCTTAAAACTTAAGGGGTATATCGGCTGGAAACCAGACGTTAATCTCCCTTCGATTGAAGGTATTGCAGAGACAATCGGGTAGAACAACGCCACGTACCCCACTTAAAACTAAAACACAGAAACTGAATATACAAGAACAATATGGACAAGGACACTGGACGTAGATCCGTTTAGGACCCTTGTGCAAGGACCGTGAAACAGATCTGAGACCAAAAACTGAAACATCAAAGCATGACTGGACAAAATAAATCTAAAAGGAAATAAGAACAAATACAGAAAACACTGAATTAAGACTCTAATAATAATTTTTTTTTTATTATTTTTTTTTTTATTTATTTATTTTTTTTTTTGTTATTTATGTTATACTTATTTTTCTTGTTTTTGTTCTTTTTATTTTTATATTTATTTATTTTTATTTATGTATTTGTATATTACGAGAGGAAGGATGAGTGAAACGGAATCAGAGAGATATACCAGTCAACGGTGGCGTCCTACCGACGATCAAATCCAGATGATGACCAAAATATTCAACTATGGGGTCACACACCCAAGCCGAGCGCAAGTCGTCGAGATCGCGTCTCGACTAAGGGCTTTCGGCGAAGCCACTGAATACAACGTACACTGCTGGTTCAACAACCACGGCAATCGGGTCAAGCACTGGCAAGCGGAGATAGACCCTACTGGCACTCTCTTTTCACAACTGCCGCTGTACATGTACGGTAAGAACTCTCATCATACCTTCATTGAAAATTTTTTTTTTTCACTTCCTCTTCTATTATTAACACATGTTTTTTATTTTTTTATTTTTTTATTTTTTTGTTTGAAAGAAAAAAACTGGGTGATAATGAGGGCATCGAGGCTGCTGAATTTGTTTCCAGTTCCGATCATCATCGATGACGACAGAAATGAACGAGAAATTCCTCCACCAAAGCCTCCGCTCGCATTCCGAACCAGAGCTCCCTCAACGGAGCTCTCTCTTAGACCACCTCAACCAGCTCGAGAGTTCTTTCAGTTTTGATGTTTTATGTTTTTTTTTTTTTTTTTTTTTATGTTTTTATTGGCCGAGTGTGGCCAGAATATTAATGAGGACTGTAATATGAACACTTATGTTTTTTATGTTTTTAATTTTTTTTTTATGTTGTTTTTGTTTTTTATTTGGTTTGTAATATTAACGATCAGAAATGATCGACCCCCGAACAACTTAAATTTCATATATCAACTGCAATTTTATTTTCAGATCTGTTCAATCCTTTTTCTCCATTACTGTAATTTTTGCATTGATGAATGAAATATTTCTTAGTCTAAACAAAATTTTCAATCAAAGATCTGTATGAAACAACTAAGAAATTATTTTACAGTGAAGAAAAATAAGGAAAAAAATGAGATCTGAAGTGAAATTTTTTTTGGTATGAAATAATAAGATACTGAGGGTCGAAATAAAATCAAAGAATACGCAAAACAATTTTTGAATTTTTGAATTTTTTTTTTTTTTTTTATAAGGATAACAATGTGAAAACTAAAAAAAAAAAAAATAATTATACATATCAGAATACAGATTTGGCACGCTTTTAAACAAAAACAATTTTATCACAAAATATTTTTTTTTTTTTATTTTTTATTTTTAAAGATAACAATTCGAAAACTAAGAAGAAAAGGAAAAACAAACTTAAAAGAAAAACAAAATGCAGAATCTCCCCCAGACCACACTTAGACTACAATGTCCCAAATCAGTTAAAGGCATAAGATCATCAGTTAAAACACTAAACAGATAAAGGACAAATGCAATAAAAGTAGGAAAACGGGGAAGAAAGAAAAAGAAAACTCCCCTGGATTATGGTGGCAGTTGCCAAAATTGGACAATCAGGGAGATGTTTTTCGCCTCGGGATCCAGTATGAAAGTGTTGAGGATGAACTGCTTCATCCTCCAGATCTGATCAAGCAATGAAATGTCTTCCATCGCTGGATCTAAGCAGAAAAAATTGTTGATGATTGGGTTCAGCAGGTGCCAATTGATTTTCAAACCGTTTTGTAAGCTTGCACCTTTGTCTTCAATTGTGGGTGTTTGTTGATGCAATACATGTACACCTCCTGCAACATGGTTAGTGAAATGTGGTTCCAAAGAGATGTTATGCAGAGGTATAACACCCAATCCCAATTCATCATACTGAGCCTTAGATAAATCCTCATAACATGAATCAATTTCTAAATTGCATGCAATATTAATCATAGATTCAGATTCATGTTCAGTGCATGAAGAATAACCATTCGAATGTGATAGTAAAAAGCGGTTCTCTTCATGCACAGAGGAAAAATTAAAATCAGACTCAGCAAGAATATAGTCATTAGCATACCGATCATCATCACAATCAACATAATAATCAAATTGTGGTATGCTTACCTCCTCTTCCTTGAAGATTTCTAGAGTGTGGGAAGGTGAAGGTGGTCTACCTGGTTCAGGATTACTGCTTACTTCTGCCGGGTCCCCAAAATTTTCATCAGTCTCCTCAGGTGCAAGAGTGGCCATCTGCCTGATCTGATCACTCAGATTCTGCATGGCAGCTTGAGTTTCCATGCTCTCTTGCTTGAACTGCATGTTCCCTTTCTGAAACTGAATGTTCTGCATTGTCATCTGCTCTAGTAACTCCTTTAATGTAGGTTCAGAAATAGAAGGCTGAGGAGTTATTTGAATAGGAGAATCATACTGCTGACTCTCATATTGTGGAACTGGCTCCCAAAGAGAGCTCTCAGAAATTGGATGATGGAACATATTGTTCTCATCATAAAAATCAGCAGATTTAAAATTAAAGTAATATGCAGAATAAGAATCATAATCACAGACATTGGCAGAATAAGCATTATTCACAACATTAAAATAGGTAGACATCGAAAAATAAAAATAAAACGAATAAAAAGTAAATACTAAAAATTACGAAACAGATAATTCACAACACATTTATACATGCTACAGGAACACACAAGACAGAACATAATTTTTTTTTTTTTTAATATTTTTTTTTTAATTAACAGACATAATACAAAACACAACACAATAAAAATATAAAAGACAAAACATATATTACAACCACATAATAAAACAAAAACAGTAAAAATCTAAAACAAGAACCTGGACTGAAGTGACAACGCCGCCAAAATTTGCTGAAGGTGTCGTTGTCGCCTACAAAAATATACAAGACAAAACACACATATTAACAGAACAAAAATTTACACAACAATAATCTAAAACCAAACCGTCATTAGTTGGTCCCCGGCAACGGCGCCAAAATTTGATACGACTGTCGCGGTCATACAAATTTGATGTGCACAGAAATTAATGCAGTATATGACTAGGAAGTGACTCCTAGGTCGTCTCACAAGGACCAATATTTGTGGTTCGGTCTTAGATTTAACACGAAGAGGGGGGGTTTGTGATTTTTGGTGCGGAAAACTAAAATACCAGAGTAGAAAACGAAATTATAGTAAATACCAAAAATACAGAAAATAGTAAAATACGAAACGCAAAAAAATTCAGAGAATGGTAAAAACAAAATTTAACTTTTTAAACATAAACGTAAAGAAAACCAGAAATAGAGATTGCAGTGAAAATAAAACTGATACAAATAAATCAAGTCATGCGGTAAAAATAAAGCTGGGAAACAACTAAATAAAGTTTTGAAAATGTAAATTGGAAACGAAATTTGACAGAACTAAAATGCACAACTGAAATTTATAGCAAAAACTGGGAATTACCATTAACATCAATTAAAACACAGAATTGGAATTGCAATTAACAAAATTCAATACATGCAAGTGAAAATTAAATCAAACACAACCTCCCCGAGAGGGGAGGAGAAAACCCAGCCAGAACGTAACTCTTCTAAATTCCTACTTCTAAAACTAACTGTCCTCTTCTTCTGCCTGCTTGACTCTTTTATAGCCAATCTTCTGGACGTGAATTGCTGGCCTCCCAAACCCGTGAGTTTCCAGCAAGTGGTGGCTCCCACTTCCTTCCAAAAAGGAAATGTTTCCATTTTGTCTTAGGCCGTGAATCATTTGTGTTGTTGTAGCTGGGAACGTGACTCCTCTGCTGGATAGTGTTCTTCTCCCTTGGACGTGCTGTTGTGCTGGGCTTCTTTTCTTTTACTACAACTCCATTCATTGGACCTCTTCCTTTTATGCTCAAAGAAAAGCCAAGATGCCTCTCTAATTCCAAACCATGCTGGACTTGCTTGCTGGAACAATGCTGTAAATCTTTTCTCCATGCTTGGACATGAATCAGCTCACACTGAATCCAAGTTTGCTGCTGGACCGAGAGACCCCAACGTGGGTGGCTGCACTTTCCATTTCCGTGCTCTCCTCCCAGGTGTTACAGCCCTCTGCTGTATTTTCCAGCAACATGTTTCTTTCTTTCTTTCCACATTAGCCTTCTTCTTCTCTTCTCCAAGGTGGCTACCTCTATGCTTGTTCCAGCCATGAAATCTTCCAAACTGGATGTGAAGGAGTTCTGGACGTTACTGCGAGGTGCTGGACACAAGCCGTGATACCTCTGCTACATGCTTCTCCTCTTCTCCTTCTCCAAACTGAACCAGCTGCTGCGTGAGGAGTAGTGGAGTGCTTATCTTGCTGGATCTGCCACCGTGTGCAAGCTGGACTGCTACTGGCTGGACCGTGTTGGAGTGGTGGAGTGCTTGATGGTGGTATGCGTGTATGGAGTTGTTGGACGTCAAAGAGCTGGAGCGTGAAGTGCTGGAGTTGCTGGACGTTCCCACCTGCTGCCAAGGCTGTGCTTCTTCTGTTTGAAGTGTTGCAGCACTTCCATGAAGCCGTGAGCTTCTTTGAGTGGAAAAGCACCGAGAGTAATCAATATTATTCTTTCACAAGTAGTAGTGGTCCCCTGATTCACGGATAACACAACTTAGTGCCTTCTTCTCATGTGCAGCCGTGTGGGACATGGTGTCTCCCACTACTTCTTCATCATTTTAATCCATCCAACATATTTCCATTTGAAAATCTGATATTGAATCTTGTATGCTGCCGTGAATCAATGATTCACTCATTCCATACCTCTCCAAATTAGGACATGTGTTTCCTTTCCATGTTGGTGCCCCTTCACGTGCAAGTCCTGCAATAAGCTCTCAACGTCAATTTATTTTAAGCCACAAATAAGTATTCTGCTAGTGTTAATTTTATGATGTCCGTGTGCTTCTGATTCAAAATAAAATGTGCACCTAATTAATTGCTTCTCCATAAAATAAATTTGTCCCTAAATTTTATCCAAAATTTCCCTTGTAATTACTAATGCAAATAATCAACTCAAATAATTCAAATTGAATGAAATTAGAATTTCTGGTCAAATTAAGTACAAATAGTAAAAACGGGAAAATACTGGACAATTAAGCACAATTCTCCGATTAATTTTAGCACAATAAACTAAGTGAAATCAATAAAATATTGACTTATCACACCCAAACTGTTTTTGTTGTGTTATGTGAATATACACCTTAACTTTTACCATGCATAAACATTTATTCAACATTTTGGTAGATACATGTTTATCTATGTATAAATAATAATGAATTAATTATGTTTTTCATTCTAAACTGCTAAAAATTGTATTTTGTCATGCTATAAAGAAGTTGCTCCTACACTTTATTAAAAATATAAAGGTTTAATACCTCTTTTGGTCCCTCAAAAGGGGTAAATGTTCAATTATGTCCTACGTTTTTTAAGAAGTTCAATGTGATCCCAACTTGTGTAAAAAGTGTGCAATTAAATTTTTTTGGTAACGACGTTAATTTTTTAACGGGCCAGCTGACAGGGTGTACTGAAGTTTGCAACATGTATAGGGAAGGTTAATATGTGGATGTGTGAGGTTAATACGTGGCTGTGTGAGGGTAAACGTGTGTATATTACTGTGGTTAACAAATCAGAGGTTAGGGTTTGAGTTGCAAAGAATTGGTCTTTGAGATACGAATGGCTTCTTCCGAAGGGTGTTCGTCGTGTTCGAAAAGTTGGGGCAAAGGATCTTCTCGGTCGTCCCATGGTTGTGGTGTGAGAGGAGGTGGGATAATCCCTACTTGTTATTGTGGTGATGTTGCTGTAACCAAAGTGGCGAGAACTACGAAGAATGCTGGGAGAAATTTTTGGGGTTGTCCACGTTACAAGGTTTGAAGTATACCCTTTTGACTTGATGCATTTGTTGATAGATTCCCTAACTTGGTGAATAACAGGGTGGATCTTCAATTGGCAGCTTGTGTAACTTTTTCAAGTGGTGTGTTGAAGAGAACGTTGATGAAAAAGATTGCACAATGGTAAAGAGGATAAGTCAGCTGGAAAATGCAGTGAAGGACTTGCAGAAAATGATGAAGTTGTTAGTTGTAGCTTTGTGTGTGTATTGTTGTGTGCCTTGTCATGTTCAGGTTCTGTTTAGGTTGATTTAGTTAGATTGTAACATCCTATGTTGTGAAAGGTGTAAGATCAATTATGCAATTCAATGTATTACGTTCCATTGACTATTTTAATGAGTTAATTTCAGTGAATAATGTTCAAATCAGTCCCCCTTATGTTTTAAAAATGTTGAAATCAGTCCCTCATTTGCTTTAAAACTATTCACATAGGTCAACCCAATAATGCATATGATGATGAATAATGGCACATATTACTAGTTTATGCAAAAATAAGAAATTTAAGTACAAGTTTTGACCAAAACATCATCAAACCACTTTCATTCATTACCACACATAAAACAAAGACATAAAGACATCAGTTCACTAAGGAAGTTAACTATCTAATCTTCAGCACCATGTAACAAACAGTACATATTACACCACCATGTAAGTTAACTATCTAATAACCCAATTCATCTAAGTATCTTTTCTTCTGACTTTGCATTTTGTTGGCCGGGATGATTGGGGACTTGGTGGCTGTGATGGTTGAGGGGTCGGGGAACTTGGAGGTGGCTGTGATGGTTGTGTTGTTTCTGCTGGTTGGGGCTTTAAAGGGCAGTTATTCTTGTTGTGCCTCCTCTGATGACAAATACTACATTTTTTCCTATGCCCATCAACACACATTTGAGTGTCATCCTTAGTTAGCTCCCATGCTTCCAACCTCTTTTTTTTTCTTTGGCCTCTCAGGCATCTTCCTCATCAGTGGTGGTAGTACGTCATTGAAATTTGTGGTTTCCCATAGTAGGTGGCCATTGAGTGGAAAAATTATGGACGCATACACCTATTAATAGGTGGATCTTGTGAACACAGTGGGGACAAAATTCTATGGATCAACATTGGAGAAGTTCATTACTGCAATTGCATGACAGCATGGGATGGCATTGATCATCCACTTTCTGCAGCTACACTCCTTTGTGTCCAGGTCCAGTGTGAACTTGTTCCCAATTGATGAAGTATGTCTAACCTCAAAAATCTTTCGTGCAGACCAGCTGAAAGAAATGAAGCACATCAACAATGTAGATAAATAACAACATGAATATAAAATAAATTGATAAGATTACCTTGGCACCCAAAATCTTGACAGATTACATTCCTTCTCAAGTCTCTTCTTTATCTTTGGGCATATTGTGAAGTCCATAGATGCCACCTTGGTTCTATTGGTGGCCCACATTTTCATGAGATAAACTCTGATATCCTCCATCATGGTGATAATAGGTTTTCCTCTTGAATGAATAAGAACACTGTTGAAAGCTTCACTGATGTTGTTATCTAGTGTATCAGTCATTGCTTGACCTATGAAGCGAGATAATGACCAAAACCTGTTGCACAAAACATTTCTCAAATGGGTTACAATGCATCAGAGACACTAAATTGTATGTAATGGCTAATGGGTTACCTCAAGGGAATGCCTATGAGGTATTTATATGCTTCAATATTGACTTCTTTAATTTTCAGCATCTCTCTCCCAAGCCTGTGGATATGTGCTTGTGGCAGCTCTCCACATCAGATTTTTTAAAATTTGACCACCAAACCTTTTCCTAAAGTTTGCATACAAGTGCCTCAGACAGAATCTTTGTTCTGCCCCAGGCAGAAGCTCCCAGATAGCTGAGACCAACCCCTGCACAATTAATTTTAGTCATAAAACAAGATCCTTTAACAAAGCATTAACTATAATTGAATATAAGTAGTATATTTACCTTCTGCTGGTCTGACATCCACTACTTCTTCACTTTGAAACTCAACTCTGTCCTCGTTCTCAACCTCCACTGCAACCTCAACATCTTCTGCATCCTCCTTGTCATCCTCCCAGACATCTTCATTCTCAGCATCCTCCTTGTCATCCTCCCAGACATCTTCATTCTCAACATCCACTGCATCATCATTCTGAACCTCCACTACACCATCCACTACGTCCTCAATTCCTTCATCACCACCCTCAACATGTGCTTCTCCTTCAACACCACTACCCTCACCACTCTCTGTTGGGCCTTCACGTAGGTACAAAATCTCATTCTCATCATTTTCTACAGTAGTTGGTTCGTTCACCCCATGCACAACATAGAGGTTCACTTTCCCCAAATAATTAGCCACCTTCATCATGTTCATAGCTCCTTTATCATCATCAAGCTTATGTAAAACATGTTGGATATTGTAATATAATTCTTTTACTTCCATGTAACCCAGATCTTTAAGTGAACCTAATACTCTAAAATAACACCATTTATCGGGATCTACGTCCCAATAAACTATCTCCCCGTCCATATACTTAAATGGGACTTCTTTGATCAAGGTCCCACCGTGATGGACCACAACTTGAAACATGTCATCACACATCCCTACCCGAACCTTGCAAATGCAAACGGGGACCACTAATTTAAGTTAAACTAATATCTATGGGACCACTATCAACCATCAAAACAAGACAACTTTTCACCCCTACTTAAACCCCCTATAAAGCGACAACAGTGATAACATATACAACAACTACATTTCATAAAATTATCAAACATAAACCCTAACCTGATTTGCGGTTTCCAATTCGCGCTTTAGATTTCAAGACACTTCCTCCACAATGATAAATCCCAAATCGTAATTTCTCTGTAACTCAAACCCTAACCTATCATTTAACCACAGTAATATACACATGTTTACCCTCACACAGCCACGTATTAACCTCACACAGCCACGTATTAACCTTCCCTAGACACGTTACAAACTTCAGTACACCCTGTCAGCTGGCCCGTTAAAAAATTAACGCCGTTACCAAAAAGGATTTAATTGCACACACTTTTTACACAAGTTGGGACCACATTGAACTTCTTAAAAAATGTATGACACAATTAAACATTTGACCCCTATCGAGGGACCAAAAGAGGTATTAAACCAAATATAAAAGGTTTGCTATAGGTAGCAAGCAGAGTTTTTTTCTCTTGAGAGTACTTGTCTTCCTTCTCACTATAACTATGTTTTTTCTCTTCATTGAAACTTTCTTTCACTGGTAGTAGCAGACGAAAAGGTGGTAATGGTGGTAGTTACAGAGACACTCTTAACTATGGTTACACAGGTTGTGTTAGATTTAGAATAAACTTATGTATTAGTTATTATGGGTAGCTAATATATTAGTTGTTATAGATAATTAATGTATTTGTTGTATTAGGTTTGTTTTAAGTACAACAGTCAGAATAATATAGGTCTATAAATTGTATTGTTGATACATAAATAACACAACAACCAAATGAGGTTTTTTCATAAAAGAGGTTTGTTGTTTACAAAGTGGTATCATAGCTAGTCAGTTAGTTTGAATGTCCACATGGAAATAAAAATAGAGCTAGAGAGAGCTTGAGTGTTTTATAAGGAGAGTGAGGTGATTAGACTTACAAATAATGTGTCCCTACCCAAGTTGACAAAGGCGATTAACTATGATGATTGGAGTCTCCAAATGAATGCCCTTATTAGTTCCCAAGACAATTGGGAGGTGGTGGAAAATGGTCACGAAGAGTAGCTGATACGACTGTCGCGGTCATACAAATTTGATACAGATAAATAATGCAGTATAAGCTAGGATTTGACTCCTAGGTCGTCTCTCAAGGACCAATTTTGTCGGTTCAATCTTAGATCTAACACGAAGTGGGGGGTTTGTGGATATTTTTGTGTGGAAAATTAAATTAAAACGGACTAGAAATTAAATAAAGCAAAATTAAAAACGATGAAATAAATTTTAATGACGGTAAAAATTGAACTGTAAAAGACGGTAAAAAAAATGGTAAAAGATATCAAAAATTAACGCGGGAACATTAAACGTGAACAAAATGTAAATCATTAAATGCGAAAGTAAAAGCATCAGTAAAAACATATTGTAAAATTAAAACTACAACTGTAAAAACAAAATTAAAACAGTAAAATGAAATTAAAACAGTAAAAACGATTTTGCTACAGTAAAAATGAAAATACAGCAAGGTAAAACAGTAAAAAATAAATCTAGAACAGAAAACTAGAATACATAAAACGAAAATACAGAAAAACGAAAATACAGTACATAGTAAATACAGAATACAGTAGAAATAGAAAATAAATTACAGCAGTAAATAATTACACCAAAAACAGTAAATCTGGAATGGAAAAATTGTAGTACAAAAAAATGAAAATACAGAAAATAGTAAATACAGAAAACGGTCAAAACAGTAAAACAGTAAATTTTAGAAAATAAAATTACAACAGTAATTAATAATAGCAAAACAATAAATATAGAATTGCAGAATCCAAATAACAGTAATACAGAAATAGTAAAAACGGAATACAGAAATACAGTAAAACAGTAAAATACGAAAAACAGTAAATTGAAAACAGAAACAGAATTATTGCACCAAAGTATAGAAAACCAAATTACAGTAATTAATTCAAAGTGAAATAAATAACAGCAGAGGCAAAAGAAATTAATTTGTAGAAAACATAATTTGGAAATTTAATTACAACAGAGATCAAATTACAGCACTATTTAAAATATAACAGCAGATATTAAATTACAGAATCAAAATAAAACAATAACAGACTTGAAAAACAGAAAATTAAACCAAACTTTCAATTGAAATTATACATGAATTTATTACAACAATCAAATTAAAAGAGAAACCTAACGTGCACAGTTGTTCTTCTTCACTGATCCAATGTCCAGCCCTTTGTCCGTTCCAGCCCCTACTTTCCAGCTGCTGGATTTTCCAGCAGCCCCCTCACCACTGGACTCCCTCCTGCCCGTCTTATTCCTCCTCCCAAACCTCCTCACGGCACCCCCCTTTTAAACACTCTCCACTCCCTTTTTATTTTGTTGCCATGTGTGCTTGTGGGACATGTGTCTCTTCTTTCTCTTTTTATTTCTAATTGAAATAGAAATGGTGCTCTCCACTTCAAGCAAAGCAACATGCACATTCTTCAATAATGGGACCTGTGCCTCATTCTTCTTCAACTCTTAGTGTTCTCCATATCAAGAAAGAAAATGATGCCCACCTTTCGTCCTTTTCTAGCACATTTCTTATCAAATCATTTTATGCTCCTACGTACCAAAAACAACAAAGGGGCCCTCCATTCTCATTTTGCCACTTCTCCTATTTTGCTTGACCTCTCAAAACAAAATTATATGCACCGTGTGTGCTTCTTTATGAATGAATAAAATATGCTTCTTTTCTTTTAAAAGAAATTGCCCCGTGAATGTCCCTTTGTCTCTATGTGCATGATTTTGGCTAATCATAATGTGCTTTCAATTCAGAATGCCAAGCTGGATTTTTTTTCTTTGGACGTGTGCTCCTCCAAGTTGTTGGACCGTGTTGCAGCTGGTTGTCCGTGTGTGCTTCCTTCTTTACTTCCAGCCACCTTGTCGTGCCATGCCTCCAGCTCAACTCCCATGAATCATCATGTGCTGCTTGACTTCTTCCGTGAAACGCTACTGCATCTTCTCTTCCTTGCTGCTGCACCTGGCATGAGCCGTGAGATCCTCTCCACCTGCTGGACCAAGTTGTTGCCTTCATCACCATGCATCTCTCCATCAATTCTCCATGCAGTACAAACTATCCAACAGTCTCTCCTTTTCTTTCAAACCAACGTAGGGTGTGGCTCTCCTTCTCCAACAAGCAGCGTGTAGTAATTTTTCAGAGTGAAACCAGTGCAGCGTTTTCTTCATCTCTGTGTGCACACCAACTTCTGCTGGATCAGCTCCTGGACGCAGAATGGATGAGTTGCTTCACATGTTGTAGACTCCCTCCAATCTTGCTGTACCGTGGTGCCTCTTTCCAGCTGTGAGCTGCTTCTGCCTCCAGCCGTGGTGTTGTTGGAGCTTGTGGTGAAGTGTTGGACGTTGCTGTCTCACGGTCTCCCCCTCAAGTGTTCACGTATTGGTCTTTCAAAATGCTGCCACTTTACGTGTGCACCTTGCATTATTTGGTTCCATCATTTTTACTTTGCTGAATGTAACCCTTTTTCAATAATGAAGCACCCCTTTCAAAGGGTAAAATGACCATAATGTCCTCATCCTTTGTACACACTTTTTTAATGGAGAGTCTTTAATTATTTGGCAGCCTTCCAAATGTCCAAAATTATTATCCAATAATTCCTTACAATTAATAATGTAAATAATTAGCCTCAAATAATTCAAATTAATTAAAATAAGAATTTCTGGACAAATTAAGCTCAATTAGGAAAAATAGGATAATACTGAACATTAAAGCACAATTCCTTGTTTAAATCTGGTACAATAAGCTAGTGAAGTCAATAAAATATTGACTCATCAAAATAGACCACACTTAGTCTTTTGCACTCCTGGGCAAAATTAAGACTCAAATCAGGGAACAATTCAAAGGACATCAAAGGACGTGACACAAATGCAGCATACAGAAACAAAGACTCGTAAGAAAAACATATTTACAGAGTTCTCAAGAAATCTGGACAGAGAAAAGAAGTAGAAAATATCCGACACAAAATCCAATAAAGCAAATACTTACAGAAATCTTCCAAGCAATTCAATACACAGAAAAATAATCAATCAGCTTGAGAGGTGATTCAAAAATAACATAACCTCACAGATGCACTCACAGTGTTTCTCTCAAGTGTTTAAGGTAAATGATTTCAACTCAATGTACTCAAGAAAACAAACACAAGTAGACTTGGCAAGCTTCTAATTATCAATACTTAAAACATATGCATGTTCAGATCAAAAGGTCTTTACTGGGTTGTAATGGGGCCAAGGACAGGGGAGGATAAATTTGGATAAGTAGCTATAGCTCAGAAGAAATAGAGGTGCACTAGGGAAAAAAAAATGTAAACACAGTGAAATCTCACCCAAACCTCTAATTCAATCCTCTTCTCGACTCCATTATTCACAAAATTATTTTTCAATTTTTCTCTTTTTCTCATCATTTTTTTTTATCCTGTCTTCTTTTTTTTTTTTTTTTAATCACACAACAGGATATAAATTATCATTTTAAAACATGATGAGGAACCAACTAGCCAATTCATCAGAATTCCCAAGGAGACCACACTTATTCTCAAAATACTTCTATAGCTCCAGCCTTTCCTAAGGTTAAGGTAATCATTTGTTTTTCACTTAGGATCAGTGTATGAGCTTCAACACAAAGAAATAGATACAGTATAGGCTCAAAAGGGGTATCAAAGGATAATAACAAGGTAGGCTTATTTGGCTAAAGAGGCTCAAGAACAAAAATGCCTTTATCATTTCTAAACATGCATATAAATAAGGTATATCAAAAAGAATCAAGCCAAAGCATATGTGCAAGCAATCAAGATACATATCACACAAGAAAGAAAATAAAGTGGCTCAAATCTCACACAGGGTATTTGTCACAATCAAATCAACCTCTCAAACGTATAATCATCTTTCCAGGCAGAGAAAAGCAAGGATTACAAACTATAAGTATTAAGTAAGTGAAGGAAAAATCTACAACTTAGACCTCATCCAGAAATCAAGAGAAAAATGTAAAATTTATTGCACTCAAGACACACTAAAACAACTTAAAACAGAAAAAAATTTAACACTTAAAAACAAAAAATTTAACACACGAAATAAATACTAACAGAACTAACAGAAAAATCAGAATTTCTCCCCAGTAGACCACACTTAAATCACACAATGTCCTCAGTGTGTCACAATCATCAGATTATCAATTTCAGAGCAGCAAATAATATAGACAAGTGCAATAAAAAGTTAGGAAAAATGGGAAGAAATTTTTCAGTAACATCCATCAGCAGATGTTATCAGGGACATCCATCAGCAGATGTCTTAAACACCTAGCACCCATCAGTAGATGCTAATATTTTTTATTATTTTTATTTATTTATTTATTTTTTTTATTTTTATTTTTGAAAAGGATGACCTGTACTGTGACAACAGTCTCGGTGGCAAAGACCGGAACTGTTGCTACAGTGGCAGAGCTTTGGCTACAAAAGGTCCGCTCCTCCGCGTTGAGCAACATTTCTGAACGCTCATTCTCTCTCTACTTCTCTGCTCTCTCAACTCTCTCTGCTCTCTTCTCTCTCTGCTCTCTCTGCTCTCTCTCGAGCGTCTGGATCTACGAGGAAGCCTCTCCACCCCGCGTCTGCTGAAGGTCTGAGATCTGCGCAGAGCCCCTGTCCCTGCGTCTTCTGAAGAGTCTGAGTGAGATCCGCGAAGAGCCTCTGCAAGCCTACTTCCCCAGGTAAGTCCTTCTTCTCTAAGGATCTCCCTTTCTTTCTGCTTGCTTTACTTTTCCTGCTTTCCTTTATTTTTCTTCTCTGCTTTCCTCTTTCCTTTTCAGTATTTCCTTTATTTTTCATCTGATCTCTTGCCTGCTCTCCCTCTTTTCGATTTTTTTTATTTTTATTTTTTTGTAATTTAAACACTTAAACACATAAAACACAACTGTCTAAAAACTTAAGGGGTATATCGGCTGGAAACCAGACGTTAATCTCCCTTCGATTGAAGGTATTGCAGAGACAATCGGGTAGAACAACGCCACGTACCCCACTTAAAACTAAATAAACACATAAACATAATATACAAGAACAATATGGACAAGAACAACCAGACAACTGGACGTAGATCCGTTTAGGACCCTTTTGCAAGGACCGTGAAACAGATCTGAGACCAGACACTGAAACATCAAATACAGACTGGACAAAATAAATCTAAAAGGAAACAAGAACAAATAAAGAAAACAGAGAACTAATCTAATTTTTTTTTTTTTATGCTTCATTTTTTTTTTAGTTCTTTTTATTATTTTTTTTTTATGTTTATTTTTTTCTTTTTTTTTATGTTTTTGTTCTTTTTATTTATATATATATATATATATATATATATATATATATTTTTATTAAGTTTTAGAATATTTCAAGAGGAATGATGACGAATGAGATGGAATCAGAGAGATACACTAGTCAGCGATGGCGTCCTACAGATGATCAGATCAATATGATGACCAAAATCTACAACTATGGGGTCACACACCCAAGCCGAGCGCAAGTCGTCGAGATCGCGTCTCGACTAAGGACCTTCGCAGATGCCACCGAATATAACGTGCACTGCTGGTTTAACAACCATGGCAATCGGGTCAGGCGCTGGCAAGCGGAGATAGACCCCACAGGCACTCTCTTTTCACAACTGCCGCTATACATGTACGGTAAGACCTCTGATCACACCTCCATTGAATTTTCCATTCCTCTTCTATTATTAACACATTTTTATTTTATATTTATTTATTTATTATTATTATTTTTTTTTTGTTTGAAAGAAAACAACTGGGTGATAATGAGGGCACCGAGGCTGCTGAATCTGTTTCCAGTTCCGATCATTATCGATGACGACAGAAATGAACGAGAAATTCCTCCACCAAAGCCTCCGCTCGTGACTTTTCGAACCAGAGCTCCCTCAACGGAGCTCTCCCTTAGACCACCACAACCAGCTCGAGAATTCTTTCATTATTAATATTTTTTTTTTTTTTATGTTTTTGTTGTGGTCTGTAATATTAACGATCAGAAATGATCGAACCCCGAACATCTTTGTTATGCTTTTTATGTATTTTATTTTTGTTATTATTATTATTTTATTTTATTTTATTTTTTTTTGTTGGACTGTAATCCTTAACGATCATTACTGATCGATCACTGCCCGTGTTTTATTATGTTTTTATGTATTTTTATGTATTTTTGTTATATTTGCTTTTTTTTTTTATTATTAATAAATGCACTCAGATTAGTATCTGCTCAAACTACACCTCTCTGCCCTATTACTGCAACTTTACTCTCTGATTTTTTTTTTTATTATTATTATTATAACAAAAAAAAACTAAATAAATAAATAAAAACAGAACACATATTAACGAAACAAAAGACCTAATACTGAATCAAAATATCAAACCAAATAAAATACATATTTCAAAAATAGCAAACAAAACACATATTTACAAAATATAAATTAACAAAATAACAGACCTAAAACAGAACACAAAATTTTTTATTTTTTATTTTATTTTTATTTTATTTTATTTTATTTTATTTTATTTTTTTTTTATAAAAAAATCATAAACTAAGAAAATCAGAATTCTCCCCTAATTCGCAAACCAAGAAAATTAAGGGAAGAATGAACAGGAAAAACTCCCCTGGTTATGGTGGCAGTTGCCAAACTTGGACGAGCAGGGAGATGTTCTTCGCCTTAGGATCCAGCAAAGGAAATTTGAGGAAGAACTGCTTCATCAGTATTTTTCTCGTAGCAATTTGTTTCAGCAGTATCTCTCCTTCCACTAGCATTTGTTGAGTGTGTGACACCGGAATAGCTATCTCTGGCTCGCTCAAAGAAGTAGCAGTATACTCTGCTTCATTAATCATGCATTCCTTAATGTCAGCACCTGCATTCTTTTTGAATTCTGCATCCTTATCATCAAACTCACAATTAATAGCATCTGTAATAAACTTAGAGTTTGGCTGTAATGCATAATCAATTTCAGCACAAATGGAGCAAGAACCAGATTCGCAATCACATTCAAAATTTTCAGAAAACTGTGTTAAATCAAAGTTTAGTCCTAACTCTATAAAATCATCAGATTGCACAGTTTCTCTTTCAAAATCAATATTGAAGCGACTTTGACCAATGGGTTCAATGGCTGACACTGAATTAAAAATTTTAGAATGGTCAATCAAATTTGTATCAGTATCAGTCATAAACCCTATAAAATCAGTGTGCGTCAAATCACATGCATTTGAATGTGTAGGGAAATCAGGTAAAGTTGGAATCTCAGGTTCAGAATAAACCTGTTTTTGCTCACTCAGAAGTTTCTTACCAAACTCTAAGTTATCAGCTGCATCCTCAGGGCTATCAGTGTCAGAATCCAAAACATGCTGCTCAGGTTCTTCCTTTGCTACCTCAATTGGACTTTCACCAGCCAGCTTGCAGAGCAACTTCCTCGCTTCTGTTGGGGTTATATCCATCCAACATCCACCAATAGCTGCATCCACAAGTATCCTTTCATTGTCCAGGAGCCCTTCATAAAAATAAGTCAAGAGCAAATGCTCTGGAAATTGGTGGTTTGGACAAGTTGTGCAGAGCCTGTTAAACCTCTCCCAATAATCTGCTAGGTTTTCTTCTTGAAACTGCTCAATGGCAGTGATCTTCATCCTAATGCTGGTCACCTTTGCTGCTGGAAAGAACTTGTCGAAGAATTTTTGTTGTGTTTCCTGCCAACTATTAAAAGGATACTGGTATATGAACCAGTCTCTTGCTTCATCTTGCAGGGACATGGGAAACATTTTTATCAACACTGTCTCCTTTGAAACACCAGCAGGCCTCATAGATAAACACACCAAACTAAACTCCTTGAGGTGCCTGTATGGATCTTCATGTGCCAACCCATGGAATTTGGGAAGACTCTTGACTATCTCATACATCCAGTCTTGAGAATCAGTCATTTCCTCTATTGTAGTGCAAAACCTGTCTCAGACTTGGACTTCCTCTTCAAACAAAGATTGTACAGAAAGAAATATACAGAAACATAACATGGAGGAAAACTAATATTTTTTTTTTATTTTTTTTTTTAATTTCAGAAACAAGAGCTAAATACAACATACAACACATGCTTTTTTTTTTTTAAAAAAATTAACAAAATAAAACTCATACGCATGTACAAAACAAAACATTACATCACAACACAAGATAAAACACACCAACAAATATTAACAAAACAAAAACCTAAAACATATATCACATGTACACAAAAACACACATAACAGAAAACAACAAAAGACCCAAAACCAAACCGTTATTGGTCCCCGGCAACGGCGCCAAAATTTGCTACAGCTGTCGCGGCCGATCAAATTTTACGTGCAATTAAAATGCAGTACAGTGCTAGGATTTGACTCCTAGGTCGTCTCTCAAGGACCAATTTTGTCGGTTCAATCTTAGATCTAACACGAAGTGGGGGGTTTGTGGATATTTTTGTGTGGAAAATTAAATTAAAACGGACTAGAAATTAAATAAAGCAAAATTAAAAACGATGAAATAAATTTTAATGACGGTAAAAATTGAACTGTAAAAGACGGTAAAAAAAATGGTAAAAGATATCAAAAATTAACGCGGGAACATTAAACGTGAACAAAATGTAAATCATTAAATGCGAAAGTAAAAGCATCAGTAAAAACATATTGTAAAATTAAAACTACAACTGTAAAAACAAAATTAAAACAGTAAAATGAAATTAAAACAGTAAAAACGATTTTGCTACAGTAAAAATGAAAATACAGCAAGGTAAAACAGTAAAAAATAAATCTAGAACAGAAAACTAGAATACATAAAACGAAAATACAGAAAAACGAAAATACAGTACATAGTAAATACAGAATACAGTAGAAATAGAAAATAAATTACAGCAGTAAATAATTACACCAAAAACAGTAAATCTGGAATGGAAAAATTGTAGTACAAAAAAATGAAAATACAGAAAATAGTAAATACAGAAAACGGTCAAAACAGTAAAACAGTAAATTTTAGAAAATAAAATTACAACAGTAATTAATAATAGCAAAACAATAAATATAGAATTGCAGAATCCAAATAACAGTAATACAGAAATAGTAAAAACGGAATACAGAAATACAGTAAAACAGTAAAATACGAAAAACAGTAAATTGAAAACAGAAACAGAATTATTGCACCAAAGTATAGAAAACCAAATTACAGTAATTAATTCAAAGTGAAATAAATAACAGCAGAGGCAAAAGAAATTAATTTGTAGAAAACATAATTTGGAAATTTAATTACAACAGAGATCAAATTACAGCACTATTTAAAATATAACAGCAGATATTAAATTACAGAATCAAAATAAAACAATAACAGACTTGAAAAACAGAAAATTAAACCAAACTTTCAATTGAAATTATACATGAATTTATTACAACAATCAAATTAAAAGAGAAACCTAACGTGCACAGTTGTTCTTCTTCACTGATCCAATGTCCAGCCCTTTGTCCGTTCCAGCCCCTACTTTCCAGCTGCTGGATTTTCCAGCAGCCCCCTCACCACTGGACTCCCTCCTGCCCGTCTTATTCCTCCTCCCAAACCTCCTCACGGCACCCCCCTTTTAAACACTCTCCACTCCCTTTTTATTTTGTTGCCATGTGTGCTTGTGGGACATGTGTCTCTTCTTTCTCTTTTTATTTCTAATTGAAATAGAAATGGTGCTCTCCACTTCAAGCAAAGCAACATGCACATTCTTCAATAATGGGACCTGTGCCTCATTCTTCTTCAACTCTTAGTGTTCTCCATATCAAGAAAGAAAATGATGCCCACCTTTCGTCCTTTTCTAGCACATTTCTTATCAAATCATTTTATGCTCCTACGTACCAAAAACAACAAAGGGGCCCTCCATTCTCATTTTGCCACTTCTCCTATTTTGCTTGACCTCTCAAAACAAAATTATATGCACCGTGTGTGCTTCTTTATGAATGAATAAAATATGCTTCTTTTCTTTTAAAAGAAATTGCCCCGTGAATGTCCCTTTGTCTCTATGTGCATGATTTTGGCTAATCATAATGTGCTTTCAATTCAGAATGCCAAGCTGGATTTTTTTTCTTTGGACGTGTGCTCCTCCAAGTTGTTGGACCGTGTTGCAGCTGGTTGTCCGTGTGTGCTTCCTTCTTTACTTCCAGCCACCTTGTCGTGCCATGCCTCCAGCTCAACTCCCATGAATCATCATGTGCTGCTTGACTTCTTCCGTGAAACGCTACTGCATCTTCTCTTCCTTGCTGCTGCACCTGGCATGAGCCGTGAGATCCTCTCCACCTGCTGGACCAAGTTGTTGCCTTCATCACCATGCATCTCTCCATCAATTCTCCATGCAGTACAAACTATCCAACAGTCTCTCCTTTTCTTTCAAACCAACGTAGGGTGTGGCTCTCCTTCTCCAACAAGCAGCGTGTAGTAATTTTTCAGAGTGAAACCAGTGCAGCGTTTTCTTCATCTCTGTGTGCACACCAACTTCTGCTGGATCAGCTCCTGGACGCAGAATGGATGAGTTGCTTCACATGTTGTAGACTCCCTCCAATCTTGCTGTACCGTGGTGCCTCTTTCCAGCTGTGAGCTGCTTCTGCCTCCAGCCGTGGTGTTGTTGGAGCTTGTGGTGAAGTGTTGGACGTTGCTGTCTCACGGTCTCCCCCTCAAGTGTTCACGTATTGGTCTTTCAAAATGCTGCCACTTTACGTGTGCACCTTGCATTATTTGGTTCCATCATTTTTACTTTGCTGAATGTAACCCTTTTTCAATAATGAAGCACCCCTTTCAAAGGGTAAAATGACCATAATGTCCTCATCCTTTGTACACACTTTTTTAATGGAGAGTCTTTAATTATTTGGCAGCCTTCCAAATGTCCAAAATTATTATCCAATAATTCCTTACAATTAATAATGTAAATAATTAGCCTCAAATAATTCAAATTAATTAAAATAAGAATTTCTGGACAAATTAAGCTCAATTAGGAAAAATAGGATAATACTGAACATTAAAGCACAATTCCTTGTTTAAATCTGGTACAATAAGCTAGTGAAGTCAATAAAATATTGACTCATCAGTAGCAAACACCAATAATTGGTTTATTTGATCAGTTGAATGCATTGAAAGTAGCATACGTGAAGAACAAGACAACCCTGTACATATTGTATCAAGTTGTTGATGAGTCCAGTTTTGAGAAGATTGCAATTGTCAAATCTTCAAAAAGAACCAAGGGATATATTAAAGAAAGCGTATAAGGTGGATGACTAAGTGAAATAAATCTGACTTCAAACACTCATGTGCGAGATAGAAAGCATGAAAACGAAGGAGACAACATGGGTGTCCAAGTAGATAACTCAGGTTGAAATTGTGATTATCTAACTTGGCAAAAATCGAAAGATGTTTCTTGCTAACCAAGTTGCGGAGAATATCTTGAGGTTTGACAAACAATTTCGAGAATGTGGTGTGTGTGATTAAGGATTCCAAGGACCTATCAACGCTCACGGTTGAAGAGTTTGTCAAGTCTCTTAAGCACACGAACAACGAAAGAAAAAAGAAGTAGGAGTCACTTGATCAACTACTCCAAATGAAGGGAGAGAATCAAAACACTTGTGCCAAAGGATTATACCATAAAGGTAAAAGAAGTGGTGGTGGTTGTGGTAAATGTTGTGAATAGAAAAAAGACAAAGAACAATCAAACCAACAAAATTTACACGAAAGAGGATAAGCTCCATGCAGATAAGGTTAGTAGAGCAACTTAAATGTTAAGTGTTATAAGTGTGGCAAGTATGATCGTTATGCAAAGGAGTGTTATTAGGACATATGCTTTAGTTGTGGTAAGATCAAACACTTTGCTAAATATTGTGGATTTGAGGACTAAAAGGAAGAAACAACCAAACTTGTCACAGAAGATTCTGAAAAGGAAATAATGTTATTATGATAGGAAAAAGCTTGGGAGTCAAGCACAAGCAAGTGAAGAACTCGGCAAGAAAGCAAAGTAGCATGGAGAATTCGGCAAGACAATCAAGTAGGTTAGGGAGGTCGTAAGATATGTAGATATAGCCCAGACAATGTGGTGGAGCATATGAAAAGCTCAAGTAGTTCGATTGAGCAAGTGAACAAAAGCTCGGCGGAGAGCCTAGGTAGCTCGGTTTAGCATTTCGATAGCTCGAATAAGTTGGTAGAGCAAGCGGAGAGCTCAGATATCTTAGTGAGACATCTAGAAAGCTCAGTGGTTCATTTATACAACTTGGATAACTAGGACATGTGTGGAGACAAGCTTGTTATTCAAAGGTTAGAGCTTGCAAAAGGTGATTTAAGGGTGAGAATTGAAAAGGAGGTGAGAGGCAATGCAATTTTATAGGCAAGCTTAGATAGAAGAAAGCAAACTTTGCATAAATGACACTTTGAACTGGAACAAGATGTTTCAAGATTGCAAGAACAATTGCATGTCGAGAAGGATCTTAGAGATACACTTGAATTATAAGATGAGAAGTGGCAACTTGGAATGAATGATGAGTTTGGTGTGAAGTAGGTATGAGAATCGTCCAATCCTCGAAAAGGGCTCGACCTATTAACATGTACTCAATTTACAACAAGTTGGCCACAAAGACAAAAAAAGAACTCGATCAGGGACAAGTCGGCCAAGGTTGAGAAGAAGTCAGTCAAAGCAAAGAACAAGTTGGTCATCGAGATGGTGAAGAACAATCATGAAATGAGCAAGCATGGTGCGAGAGGAACTCCTGTATATAAGAAGCCAGGGTGAAGAATAAAAGAATCGCGATGAAGAATAAAAGAACTGTTTCGAGTGTGCGGTCAAGTTCAATGGTCTAGTGTTTGATATGTCAAGGAAAGGTTTGAATGTTATCTTTCAGTTTAAATTTTCACACAATCATTTGTCTATGCCACTCGGAAGTTACCTACAATAGATGCCTTGTTACCAAAGTCAGTAAATATTTGACAGCTCATGTATTAATGACGTAGTAAATGCAAAATCATCTATCTTCTTATCTCAAACCTATATTTATAGATTATGGAATGAACTTTTTTTATTAGTAATAGCCTAATTACGATTCAATTGTGAGTAATCATACTTTACTTTTAAGTAGGTTTAACATTGGTTAATTAACTTGGCATATAGGTTTAACATTGATTAATTAACTTGGCACATGACCGATCGACCTTTATAATTGTTCTGTTATGGGTAGTTAATGTATTACCAATGAAGTTTGGTAATAAATTTGTTAGTCGTTTATAGCTTCTTCTTTTTTATTTTGAGTACAATCGTTAGAAAAATATGGGTCTATAAATTATATGCTTGATTGCATGAATAAAACAACAGTGATCAAGTTTTTTCACAACAAAGGTTAGTTGACCACATGCTCGTGGACAAAAAGGGTGAGGGCTAGGACGAGGGATCTCGTGAGGCAGTGTGAATGGGAGGGAGAAAATGTAGTGGAAGGATTTTATAGTTAGGAAAATGTGTGCAACTGGAGTTTTGTTGAAAGCAATAAGAACTTCGTCTTGTCACAACAATTCCTAAGGGGAAAAGGAGGGTATTTCGGAGAGCTACACATAATCATAATGAGATTTTGGTGCCCAGGGAAGGTGGAGTTCATGTCGAGGTTATAGTGAGGAAAGAGACTTGAAGTGAAAAGAGAGAAAAATATCACAGACATTTTACATTCTTTAAATTGTAGAGACACAATAGTACATTCTTTAAAGCAATAACTAAATACAATTTTAGAAAATAATTTAAGTAAAGAAACACATTTTACCCAATAATATTCATACGAACAAACACATTTATTCTTCCACGTCCACAATTACACCAAATCCATGTAAGTTGCAAACCCTGTTGTTGTAGAGAGTTTGTGTTCCGTGATTTTTGGTCTCCATAACAACATTAATTTCTTCAAACAGTTTTTCTCATGCAAGAACACCGTGACCATTACTATTTCATGCAACTCAACCACCACAAGTAAAATATAAAAGACGAACTTGAAGTGCCACCACGAATCAAGAAAAAGCAGTAAAACCAGAGAAGCCCTGGAAAAGGAACGAAATGCTGCCATGGTAATGCTTAAGTGAGAAGCATACGAGGGTAAAAACAGACATGCCCTGAAGGCCAAGCATGTTGGGTATCCAAGTGTGAGTCAAAGTCCCATATTGGATAGAATTGAGAAAGTAGAGCAGTATATAAAGATGAAAGACCCATTAACCCATTGCCTTAAGGTTTTTGGTAAAGAATGATGTTGATCCCTTATATAGCTGGCTCAGATGTGATTGGTGTTTGTATAACCCACGGGTAACCTCCTCCTCGATAGACCTAACATGGTATCAGAGCCGATGGTTTGTCTTGGTGACTGGCTCAGACGAGTATAACGATTCCTATACCAAAAGTATTCTTGGAAAAGGGTATTTAGGTAAGCAAGTTTCGTTAAGATACGACGGTTGGAAAGGGCTACTCGTGGTTGTGGTTGGTTGGGAATGCTTCCGCTGGAGAGGGAGTGTACCTATGTGGAAGGGACTCACCCTTGAGGGGGAGATGTTGGGTATCCAAGTGTGAGTCCAAGTCCCACATTGGATAGAATTGAGAAAGTAGAGCAATATATAAAGATGAAAGATCCATTAACCTATTGCCTTAAGGTTTTAGGTAAAGAGTGGTGTTGATCCCTTATATAGTTGGCTCAGATGTGATTGGTGTTTGTGTAACCCACGGGTAACCATTGGAGGGGATGTTGGGTGCAAATAAAGTCTCACATCGGATAAAATAAGAGATGGACATGAGTTTATATACACATAAAATACCTTCATTGGTAAGAGGTCTTTTGGAGTGGTACCAAAAACAAATCCGTGAGGGCTTCACTCAAAGCGGACAATATCTTACCAGTGTGAATGAATCATGAGAGGTGGAGAGTAAGAGATGTTCAGTGTTTGACCATGGATTGTGAAAAAGGAGTGATGACCATGGTGTACTCGAGGATAAGAGAGTTTGACCCAAAGCGGACAATATCTTACTTGTGTGAAGATCTATGTATATGTATGTGTGTTGAACTTCTCTACAAAACAATACCCTAATATGCCACACACACAAGCTTTTGTTGTCAAAGGGTGCACTTGGAAGGGAGAAGTTGTGGCACCTGAAGTTTTAACTTAGTTATCTATAGTTACAAGGATGTTCATTTATCATGAAATTTTAAGCATGACAATATTTAAAGTGAACACAAATCTCCTCGAATTAAGAAAAAAAAATGTAAAGGTATCATATGATGTTAAGTTTATGATTCTTGTCTTCAATTGAGCATCGCCATCTTATAGAACTGTCCATAAAAGAATTATACAATCATGTTAACTAGTGACAAATTTTATGAACTGACATTATTTCTTACAACTTGCAACCATCATTGAATGACGAGAAGATATTGCCAAAACACATATTTCACAGAATCCAATTTGAATTTGAAGTTTTCATTATTTATGTTTTGTGAGATTTGGAATTAGACCAAATTTCTAAGATTTGAACTTGGACTTGTGATAAGTTAGATAAACTAATGATTTGTTTTTTTTTTTTATGTAGAACAAATTTAGGAGATTATACGAGTCTTTTAAGTTAACATTACAATCTTGTTGAAATGAAGTATCCATAAATTAAAAAAATGTTGTTTATAAATTTAGAATTAGACCAAATTTCTAAGATTTGAACTTGGACATTAAATGAGTTAGATAAACTATGATTTTTCTTTATGATTTTTATTTATTTATTTTATGTTGAACAAATCTTAAGAGATGATAGGAGCCTTTGAAGTTAACATTAAAATCTAGTTGAAATAAAATATTCATAATTTAAAAAAATGACGTTTATAAATTATTAAAAATGTGAAAATGAGTTTCAATCCATGAGTTAATTCATCTAGTTCATTATAGGTTTGAGCTAAATTGAGAAAATTTTAGTGTTTTGAAATATAGGTCAAATTAGATCCAACTCACTTAATCTACAGATTAAATAGTTTTAAATTGAATTGACATATAATTTACCAACAACAATATTTTATTTTATTTTACTTTTTTTTCATAATTGTTTGTTTATAATTATTTATTACTTCTAATTGTATAGATTGACAATTTAATCTTTTTAAATATTAAACTAATATTTAATAATATTGAATAATTTGGGTGTTTAATTTATTTATTTAGACATTTTAAATTTTCAACTATAGTTATAATAATATCTGATAAAAAAAATAAACATTTTGATTATATTATTATAAAATAATGAATGGATCAATCCACTAATGTACCGTTCGTCAATCATGATTATAAATTTTTTGCCTCGCCAAAAGAAGATGAGTCAGTTGAGCTCATTCAAGAAGTAAATTTGAAAATTCAAGTTTAAAAGATTAAAAGCTTGGGAGCAAAACAACACCATTCACATCACTTCACAATTGTGAGGAGGCAGTATCAAAACAACAGTGTAAAAGGAGATGAGACGAACTATAATCAGAATATGAAAACCATGTAAAGTGAGTGAGTGCACCCAAGTGTCTAAGCAGCAATAACTGTGGAAATTTAAACAGTTTCAAGTAACAAATAATAGTTGTTAACTTAGGAATAATACTGTTAGGATATTTATCCTATTTTATCATCATTATAGTGTGTCAAGAGTTACCCTATTTATCATGATTATATTATGTCTAGGATTACCCTATTTATCATGATTATATTGTGTCTAGGGTTACCCTATTTATCATGTACTTGTGTATCAATTTATTCTTATAAATAGAAGATTGTGAGAGGGATCAATCAAGCCCTCTAGAATTATTTTACAGTTTCAATCTTAAGTTGGTATCAGAGCGGGTCGATCCCGCTCTGGTTTCTGTCTCGTAATATATTTGTCCGGCGCCACAGTTCTTCGTCGCCCGCCACTGTCCGCCGCCGGCCACCGTCAACCGTCGGCCACCGTTGTCCATCGCCGGCCACCGTCCGGCCACCGTCGTCTGTCGCCGGCCACCGTCCGGCCACCGCCGCCGCCGGCCACCGTCCCCGCCGGCCACCGCCCGCTGTTGCCGGCCACTGTCGTCCATCACTGTCACAGTTTCCTTCGTCTAAACCCTTAGGGTTTTCTTGTTCCTCATTAGTATTATTTGTCTTCTTCAGAAATGGCGTCTGTCAGTACTCTTTCCTTCTCTGGAAGTCCATCAATTACCTCCGAGAAGCTAAATGGAAAAAATTATCTATCATGGTCTGCTGCCGTTGAAATGTGGTTCCTTGGCCAAGGGCATTATGACCACCTTGAGCGAGATGGAAGCCATGTGCCTACTGAAAAAGCTGATCAGTGGAAACAAACAGATTTCCAGTTGTGTGCCCTGTTATGGCAATCAGTGGAACCCCAACTTCTTGTATCCTTGAGGGCTTTCAAAACTTGTCACTCCTTTTGGAAGAAAGCCCAAAGCATTTATGCCAACGATATTCAACGTCTCTATGACACTACGAACAAGCTTGCATCTCTTAAAATGGCAGACCATGATATGGTGTCCTTCATGGCTGAAGCCCAATCTGCTGTTGAAGAACTTAGGATGTTTTTGGAAGTAGATCCATTAGAGGATATCAAAAAGAAACTAGACAAATTTTACATGGTGTTGATCCTTCGTGCCCTACATCCCGATTTTGATCATCTCAGAGATCAACTTCTAACTAGTCATGAGGTTCCCTCTATGGAAACATTGACCACTCGCCTTCTGCGTGTCCCAGTATCTCAAACTCATGAAGCGCATGAACTAGTGGAACCATCTGTCATGGTTGCCACACGAGGAAGAGGAGGACGTGGCACTAGAGGAGGAGGACGAGGAGGTCGGGGACGTACTCAATGCACATATTGTAAAAGGATGGGTCATACTCAAGAGAATTGCTACTCCTTACATGGTTTTCCTTCCAAAACTGCTAATATTTCGAAGACTGAAACTTCCACTTCGAAATCTGAAACCTCCACTTCTATGTTTTCTGAGGATGAATATCAAGAGTATTTAAGGTTAAAGTCTAACAGCTTGGCACAACCATCTCAATCTCCCAATACATCAACAGCCTGCGTTTCTCAATCTATGGAATGTCAAAATTCATGGGTAATTGACTCAAGTGCTTCTGATCACATTTCTGGTAATACCTCTTTGTTCTCATCTATTTCCTTTCGAGAAAAACCTCATTTCATAATCCTTGCAAATGGATCTAAAACTTCTTCCAAAGGAGTCGGTCATGTTTCTTTGTCTCCCTCCCTCAATCTCAACTCAGTCCTTTTTGTCCCTAATTGTCCTTTTAATTTAATTTCTTTAAGCCAGTTGACTAAAATGTTAAATTGTTCAATAACCTTTGATCATAAATCTTTTGTTATACAGGAGCGTGGTTCGGGGAGACAGATTGGAGAAGGATATGAAGCTGGTGGATTATACCATTTTGGATCTCGTCCAAGGGTGTCTTGTGTTGCTACTCCTAATCCTAAAGTGCTACATGATCGACTTGGCCATCCTCATTTGTCCAAATTAAAAAAGATGTGTCCTGAACTTAGTGGTCTCCAAACCTTAGAATGTGAGTCATGTCAATTAGGAAAACATGTTAGATCTTCCTTTCCTAAAAGGTCTCAATCAATATGTAATTCTAGTTTTTCCATCATCCATTCTGATATATGGGGACCTAGTCGTATCTCCTCTTTTGGTTTTAGATATTTTGTTACCTTTATTGATGAATATTCAAGATGTACTTGGGTTTATCTTATGAAAAATCGTTCTGAATTGTTAGCTATCTTTACATCCTTTTTGAATGAAATCAAGAATCAATTTGGTCAAGTAATCAAAATATTAAGAAGTGATAATGCAAAAGAGTATTTCTCATCCTCCTTTTCTGCCATCTTGAGTTCCTATGGTATCTTACATCAGTCTACTTGTCCTCATACACCACAGCAAAATGGTATAGCAGAACGAAAAAATAGACACTTGGTTGAAACTGCTCGTACCCTTTTGCTTGGTGCCCATATTCCTATCCATCACTGGGGGGATGCCATCTTAACTGCATGTTATCTTATTAATAGGATGCCCTCCTCCTCTCTTGATAATAAAGTCCCTTTCTCCATTTTGTTTCCTAATGATCCTCTCTTTCATACATCTCCCCGAGTGTTTGGCTGTGTATGTTTTGTTCATGACATGTCTCCAGGTCTAGACAAACTCTCCGCTCGCGCTCTCAAATGTGTCTTTTTAGGCTATTCTCGACTTCAAAAAGGATATCGGTGTTACTCTCCTGAAACTAAGAAGTATTACATGTCTGCCAATGTCACATTCTTTGAACAGACTCCTTACTTCTCTCCATCTGTTCAAGATGTTTCTATCCTCCAACAGCTCCTTCCTATTCCAATGGTTGAGTCAAATAGCTCCATTGTCTCTGTCATTCCAAGTCTTGATCACAATCCTTCTACACCTGTTTCTCCACATACTGAGATCATCCCACACAGGGCCCCAATGGATAGTCGACCTCCCCAAGACAATGGTGAATCTCCTACTTCAGATTCTTCTCCCTCGTCACCTCCTCCCACGCCTCCTGGTGCAAATGATTCAGCATGGCCTATTGCCCTCAGAAAAGGTACTCGTTCCACTCGGAACCCTCATCCCATTTATAATTTTCTAAGCTATCATCGATTGTCGCCCTCCTATTTTTCTCTTTTATCCTCAGTGTCCTCTGTTGTTATACCCAAGAATGTGAAAGAAGCACTTGATCATCCTGGATGGCGACAAGCTATGATTACAGAAATGCAGGCTCTTGACCATAGTAATACTTGGGAGCTGGTGCCCCTTCCCCCAGGCAAAAAGGCGGTTGGTTGTCGATGGGTGTATGCAGTTAAAGTTGGCCCTGATGGTGAAATTGATCGGCTCAAAGCCCGACTTGTTGCAAAAGGTTACACTCAGGTTTATGGTCTTGATTATTGTGACACTTTCTCTCCTGTAGCCAAGATGACTACTATTTGTCTCTTCTTTGCCATGGCAGCCATTCGTCACTGGCCACTTCATCAATTGGATATCAAGAATGCCTTCCTACATGGTGATCTTGAGGAAGAAGTTTATATGGAGCAACCTCCTGGGTTTGTTGCTCAGGGGGAGTCTGGTATGGTATGCAAATTGCATCGATCTCTATATGGCCTCAAGCAATCCCCACGTGCTTGGTTTGGAAAGTTTAGCTCCATTGTTCAAAAATTTGGGCTAAAACGCAGTGAAGCAGACCATTCAGTTTTTTATTGTCATTCTTCTCTCGGGAAATGTGTTTACTTAATAGTATATGTTGATGATATTGTCATTACAGGAAATGATGCTGTTGGAATATCTCAACTAAAAGAGTACTTGTGTAGACATTTTCAAACCAAGGATCTTGGAAGTCTCAAATACTTCTTAGGCATTGAAGTAGCGCAATCAAAAGATGGAGTTGTAATCTTCCAAAGGAAGTATGCTCTTGATATATTACAAGAAACAGGCATGATTGATTGTAGACCGGTAGACAGTCCCATGGACCCAAACCAGAAATTAAGGACAGAAGAAGGTGAATTATTCTCCGATCCAGAGAGGTATAGGAGGCTGGTTGGCAAACTGATTTATCTCACTATTACAAGGCCAGATCTATCCTTTGCAGTTGGAGTGGTTAGTCAGTTCATGCAGGCTCCATGTGTTGACCATTGGAATGCTCTCATTCGCATTCTAAGGTATGTAAAGAAGGCTCCCGGACAAGGATTGTTATATGAAGATAAAGGAAGCATTCATGTCTCTGGGTATTGTGATGCAGATTGGGCAGGTTCACCTATTGATAGACGGTCTACAACAGGATATTGTGTTTTTCTGGGAGGAAACATTATTTCATGGAAAAGTAAGAAACAGAATGTAGTAGCTCGATCAACCGCGGAAGCCGAGTATAGGGCAATGGCATCACTAACATGTGAACTTATATGGGTGAAACAATTCCTTCAAGAGATTAAATTTTGTGACATCCATACTATGAAGATGTATTGCGACAATCAAGCTGCTCTCCATATTGCATCAAATCCAGTGTTTCACGAGAGGACTAAACATATAGAAATTGATTGTCATTTTGTTCGTGAAAAGTTGTTGACCAAAGAAATATGTACTGAGTTTATTGGGTCAAACGATCAACTCGCAGATGTATTGACCAAGTCATTAAGGGGTCCTCGGATTGAGTTTATTTGTTCCAAGCTTGGTACATATAATTTGTATGCTCCAGCTTGAGGGGGAGTGTTAGGATATTTATCCTATTTTATCATCATTATAGTGTGTCAAGAGTTACCCTATTTATCATGATTATATTATGTCTAGGATTACCCTATTTATCATGATTATATTGTGTCTAGGGTTACCCTATTTATCATGTACTTGTGTATCAATTTATTCTTATAAATAGAAGATTGTGAGAGGGATCAATCAAGCCCTCTAGAATTATTTTACAGTTTCAATCTTAAGTATACTATACCAAATAATCTTTTTTACTATCCACCAATGGAGAGAGTATGTTATACAGCTCTAGTCCTTAACTAACCTACCTTTCAGATCTGGTTAATTTAGAAACAGGCAATTCATGCCTGATAAAATAAAGTCAAGAGACTATACTTCGAACAAAAAACCACATACGGAAAAAGAAAATGCATAATACAGGACCAATGCCAAATTGTCACTTGGTCATTTGCTGTGTTCATGCTTGACACAACACAGATTGGGAACGCTCTAAGATGGCTGTTATGACTCTAGCTGTATCAATGTTGCTTAGAAAACAATTTTTGTATTCCTTTGAAATAATCAGCTCATGTTATTTACCATTGAATCCTTCCACCACGGCTGCTCTCCACCACTCTTCACTTCTTTTTGCCTTTTCCATCAAAGATAACTTGCAACCGAGTCAAGAAAATGGATATTTGGAGCAATCTTGACTTGCAAAATGAAAATTTTAAATATCTAAACACATTGTCATTGATCGTCTAGGATGTCCTTGTGTACATGCATGCATGATGTGCTGCAGTATTTGTAATTATACCGGTGGAAGGGAACTTTGCCAGCAAGTGATGAATTACAACAGGAACAGTAAATGTCACCGGCTAATCCACTTTTAGGCCCTGACATGCTTGGTGCAGCGGTTGTACTGTTAGCTTGAATATTGAGGGCAGCTATTCTCCTCTCAGCAGCAGCTGCTCGCTTTTCTCTTTCGGCAGCCTGTGCCATTCTTATTTGGTCCTGTTTTAAAAAATAAAAATATTAAGCAACCCATTTACAATTAGCAGTTAAAAGTGGAAACTATTCAGATGGAAGGGTAACATAATCTCATAAACCCGTAGCATAATTTCAACACATCATTAAAATTACAAAATGGCGTGGCCTTTAAAGATTTTCGGCTAGCACACATCATCAAAATTAAGAATCTAACCTCTTTGGATAATTGCACGCCACTTTTTAGTTGAGATTGTCCCTTTATCGATGATGAAGCTGTTACTTGCTTCTCCACAGTTTTGGAATCATTCTTTGGCAAGGTGGCTTCAACCTGAACACCACGTTCATGATTCCTCAGAATAATTCTTTTTTACCACAAGAATGATGAACAATGAGTAAAAGAGTGTGTGTATATGCGTTTGCAAATGAGAAATATGGAAAATCAAAGCAGCTTCTGAATAAAAATTCTTCAGAAAAATGTATAAACTGCTTGAGGTATTGCCCTAGGACTGAAACCACAAAAAACAAATTAAAGCACAATAATAGAACTCACAAATTGGTGAAGTATGTACAAGTTTCCCTTTCTTTTTCATAATTCCCAGAAAGTTCATTTGTTTATGCATACTTGCCAAAGACTCAATCATCACAAGCTAAATTGCATTGCGTTTGGTAGTCAATGGTGGAAAGGAAAAATAGGGGAATTTTGATCAAAGGATAAAATACCATTTTCACTCTAAACAACTATGTCAACACTACCAAAGATATCTCTAAAAGTTTTAGGGTAAACATTAATAAAATGAAACTACAATTATTTAAGTTTGTATGTGTAATGAAACTATCGGTTAAACAACATTTAATAAACCAAGGTGAAATGCTTTCAGAAACAGGTCTCAAAAAATAAGGTAATCATATAAGATAAGAAGAAACGAACCTGAGCCTTCTTTTCTTTTGCTTTACGCAATTTCTTTAATTCCTTTGCTCTTGCTTTTCTCTTAGCATCTTTTTCTGCCTGTACTACCATAGCAAGAGGTAATAGTTACTTTAATCATAGAGAAAACAAAGCGAGTTATACAAAAATGCAATTTTGACTTTAAATCAGTATTCAAAACTTGTTTTGACATGTCGCAGAATCACCTGCTTAGCAGCTTGTGACTCTTCCATTTCTTTGGTCAATGCACTGGGTACTTTGGCAGCATGCCAATCCCATTTGTCAAGATTAGATGCCATAAACCTTCTGAAATTATTCCTCACTTCTTTGTCATGTGCCAACATATATGGGGTCCGTCCCCTTTCATCTGTGGAGCAAGGATCCAAGCCCTGTTCCAGGAGTTCCAAAACCTTTACAGAGTCACCAGATTGGGCTGCCTGATGTAAAGGAGTTGATTTCCCAGATAGCTCATTCTCACTTTCTCCATTACTCGAAATGGAAAATTCATCATTTTTCTTACTTGAACAAGCTTCAGCTTTATCTTTGTCATGCAACACAGCCCCATTCCCTTGGTTGGAGATTGGACTGCCATTTATTTTAGAAATGGGAACTGATACCAAATCCTCTTGTTTGCTCTGTAAAACTTCCTTCTCATCACCTTCGTAGGTTACCTGAGTCAAATGACTATATACACGCTTTACCTCCCTGAACGTGGGCCTCCGGACACTCAAAGCAATGTTTCTAACAGTACAGTGCTGATTACCAAAATATGGTCTTTCTCCATCATAAAGCAGTTGACGACTACTTGAAGGAGCATGAATAAATACGCAATTGGAGACATCAAAATAGGGTTTCCAAGCTGTAAACAGTTCATGCACTTCCTAAAATAGTGACATGCCAATAATCAGTCCATATTTAAAAATCGGAGGTGCATACAAACAAAGAAAGCAATAAGTATGAAAGGTTTTCTGTATCCCCTGGCAAGTTTGACAATGAATAACTGTAACTAAAATTGGAAGAGGAATCATTGCAACAGTCAATTTGTAAAATCCATGACCAATTATAAGGATACATTTGATTTAAATGTTAGCTATTCTTTCCTACTTTCCCAAATAATTAAAAAAAAATGTATACTCAATTTTGTTTCATTTTCTACTTTCAAAGATTCATACAGAAAATTATAAAAACAATATTTTGTTGCTTTCACTGTTTTCTGTAGAAAAGTGGAAACAAGGTTATATAATTTTGTGATTATTTTTTAAGGCATTAAATGTTTTCTCAAAACAAATAGACCCTAAGTAAACACAGATGATATCAGAGGTTCTAAGATGTTTTACAAACCAAGATCAGCAGCCGTTACCATAGTTTTACATAATTGAGAGAAAGCAACCTGTGCTTTAGTAGGATATATTTTAATATAAATAGGGGGCATTTGGTAAAGGGAGAACTTTTAGGTTTCGAAGGATCTGAAATTGAAGAGTATGCTTCCCATGTTCGGTTTACTTATTAAGAAATAAATAACATTCTCAAACACTTTCAAGTAATTAAAATTTTAAAATTCCCACTTCTCACTCACACTTTGAAATGGATTAAGATAAATAGCATCATTTATTAGCCTACATATGACTAACTCCAATTCCAAAACTATATATAGGATGCTCTGTCAGTTGATTTCAGAACACAAGAATGCATAACAATTGACTAGCATGCAAATAAAAAATTAGCAAGAAAAACAATATCGCTATTATTTGAACACCTTCTTTAATGCAAGTTCATTATAACGACGAAGTGAGGCCCCGGCAGAATGTATAGACCTGCCAGAACCATCTTTAGATGACTGTTTTTTTCCTGCCTTGGCCCGCACAACATATCTGTATAAGAATGATAACAGCTTATGAATAAAAACAAAATTAAAAAATTAAAGTACAACTTTTAGGAAATAGAACTAGCAATCATAAAAATGGATAAGAAAATACTGAATGGTATTTGGTCAATAATTAAGAAGTACATTGCATGCTTTACTGCCTCAGGAAATAAAACAAGCGAAAGGAAATTAAAAAAAAAACCTGAAAATGTGAATCAAATAGTATAACATTTCATACGTTGCAACCAAAACTAAGTTAAACAGACCACACAGGAAGAACATACATTTCCTATCAGATAGAACATATTGCACCTAGTCACTTGTTTATCCATTCAACGTAATAATAGATAGCTAAGAGTATAATAACTGAATGTGATGCATCATGAATTTTAAACTAATTTTTATTCTAGAAGCAAATTTAAAAGTCATCCGCACAAATCCATAATTGATTGGTCTTTAAATACGTGTAATACTCCCACTTATAAACGAATGACTTACAATGAAAAAGAATAGCACCAGAAGAGTGTCGGGGTCTGCCTATACAAATGTAATGGTGTCTAGGGTAAGCTAGTAGGGCTCAGCTGCAGTGTCAACAGTAGCTAATCTATACTATATATTCTAATACAAGGGATGTTGCACATACAAGTCAACACAAGTTTTATAGAATAGGCTCGCAACATTTCATGTCAGGAAAGAAGTATCGAGGTCTGCTAGTTAATGCTCGTGCTTGACTCACCCAGGTAAAAAAAAAATCAATTGTGGGTGAGCAGGAGCAAAATTGACCGCAAGCCCAGCCACAATACTTCCAACAGACAAGACCCCCAACAGGAGAATAATTGACAAAGCTAAGTACTTCATTGATATTGTAATATCAGTCTTTGTACACGGTTTAGTGGTGTATGCATTATGCATATATTACTATTCTCCCTCCACACAGTCTGCCTAAATGAAATTTCAATCATATTCACCTTTTATTGAATAATACTAAGAAATAGTATAACAAATTTCTGTTCTTAGGTAGCAAGAATCATATTCTAACCTATGAAATGTCTTGTGAGCCACAACAACATCACCATCAAAGACACAACCTGCAAAGTGCCCACCAGATGCAAGCAGAACAATCCTCAACTGGGTATTGTTTCTGGGCTCAGCAGTCAGCGATTTCAACTTCTGAACAACGTCATTCTCCGCCTTTTCATCATCATACAATACATTTTCAGTCACATTCATGATCAAGCACTTCCAGACAGAAACTCTCTGCCCTGTCTGAAGAAGGAAGAAGAGTTTCTGTTTAAAATTTTCACTCGATTTGTCATGCAGTACAATTTCACTTTGTGAATCATCACTTTCTGATCCCGATATACTTGACATATCATAGTCTTTGACAAATTCAGATGTCAGCACCTCAAAATCTTCTTCCTTCACAATATTCTTTCCCGCAATTGTCAGCTTCACCTATAATCAGTACATCCCCGTTATCATTAACAAGAACCACTAGAATCCACACTCACATCCCCAAACCATAACGCACATGGCCAATTTGTTAACATTTTTAACTTACACAAGAGCATACCAAGCTTCCCAAAAATAAACTGTAGCTCTTCAAAGCAAATTGGTCATTCTAAACTTGACATAATATCACCGAAAACGGGACCACTCTGAATTTGTTTTTAAATAATGATAAAAAACGAAAATTGTGGTTTCAATTTTTTTAAAGCGTGTAATTTTCACACATTATCACTAAAAAAACGGTTTTTATATTCTCAACTAACTAGAAATCAATCAATAACAATTTTTAGTATAGCCCTCAACAAATTCATCATCACACACAAGGTAATTAGTCTACAATATCTCGGACTAGAATTAAATCCATTTTCTCAATGAAACAATCGAAATTCTAAATTTAAAAAAAAAAATCACTGAAAAGGGACTATTCTGGATTGGTCGAGTCTTACGTTGAACCGATGAATGTCGGATTTGAAATGGCCACGCTGATCTTGGAGGGAATCAAATTGAGTTCTGCAGGTATTGCAGGTCAACCTAGGCGCGGAAACTACAGCGTTTTGAGAATCATCAAAAATAACGACGTCGTTTGAGGAGGGTTCAAGGGTTTGGGTTTGGTCTACGGTGTGGTGATTGGAAACGGAAGAGTGTGGAGAAGGAAGAAGGCGAGAAGAGTCGAAGAAATTCGACGGAACATCGAAGATGGAACGATGTAGTTTATCCTGAGACGACGTCGTCCCGGTGGCCTTTGCTGTAGCAAGATGAGTAGCCATTGTTGTAAGCGATAGCCTCCCAGATGAAACTCAAAAAATAAATACTCAAAACCGAAATTTTAAATATATATATATATAGATATATATCTATCTATAAATATATTTATATATTTATAGATATATAAATATATATCTATAAATATATAAATATATATCTATATGAATCACTAAACCCTAAATCCTAAACTCTAAATATATATATATATATATATATATATATATATATATATATATATATAGATAGATATATATCTATAGATATATATCTATATATATGATAGGATAATGTTTATGTTATTTTGGATCATTAAGATAAGATTGAACTGAATTATTAAAATGTTATGGAGCACTAATATTATTGTATTAATGTTATTATTTATTTTTATTGTAACTTTTCAAAATATATTATTAAACTATATAATAGTAATTGTATATTTATTGAAAGAATAATCTTGGACAAAGGTAAAAAAAATAAAATTAATTATCATTATTTAATATAATTATAAATTAAAAATTATTTATAAGATAATTAAACAAAGCTATTAGACGTCTCCTCATCTAGAATCTGTTGTGCAGAAACTTTATCATTCTATGCTCATATTCATCAAATGATTACAGTCAAGACCAAAGTACAAGAACATACAGACAAATCACAAATAAAATAGCAAGTTAATAATATAAACAATTTATACATGATAAGACTTAAACTGGACTATCCGAATTAGTATGAATATTGAGCTATAATATTTCGTGTATCTGTAGTGATAAAATAACTAGATCATCCCAAGCAACCACAAAGAGTTAGTTTGTTATCATTTGCTTTAGACCAAGGTAAAGACCCTACAATAGGACCCACAAAACAAAAAACATAAATTTAAGTTTTTAATATTATTTGAAAGTATTTATTAAAAGTAATATATTATTTTTAATTTGACCTATATTTTTATTTTTTAAAAAAAGTCTTATATTAAATTTATGTATATTTTTAAAATTCTTAAATTATATATATGGTAAATTCTTTTTTTTTAAATAATACTCAATAAATATTTTTTATGATTTTATTAAGGTTTATGAAATTTATTTCTTTTATGATAGTGAATATAAAAAATTACAATGGATTTGATCTTACAACTAAGGTTAATAAAAAAATTTACAAGGAACTCAGTCAACATTAATAATCTCAATTGGATCAAATGTTTATATTGACGAGACTAAGTAATTATCTATCTTGACTCGGTTGAAGGTTGAGTTTGACAAGATTGAGGTCAGTATTGACCTCGGCTCAATCGGAGACTAACCTTGACAAGACCAAGATCATTATTGACCTTGGCTCAACCATAGGTTGATATTGGCAAATAATAAAGTTAATATTGATCATAGATCAATCAAGGTTTGATTCTTACAAAGACCAGGATTAACATCAACCTCAACTTAACCAAAGACTCATATTAGAACTCGTGCGTGATAGTAAAAATGGATGGTCCGATAACGGCCTGATAGCGGGTGGAATAGAAGAATAAAATGCCCACATATAACTCGTTAGGATAGACTCTAATCATGACTCTGATATCATATTAGAAAATGATTTTTAAGCCTAACTCAACCCCACAAAACCGGCTTGTAAGATGAGATTTACACCCCACTTATATATATTATAATTTGGTCTTATATCTAATTTTAGGACTTTTAACCGTTAAAGTTAACTTATTATACCATTGAACACCAAACTCGGTAAAACTAAGATCAAATTTATTTACTACTCATAACAAAAAAATTATACTAGAGGGCTGAGTTCACTTTGTACAATAAACTTTTTGATCACTTCAATCTTTATGCCTCATCACTTGACTTAAGGTTGGAGGCCTTTGATCCCTGATGTTAACATACGTTACAGAAGTTTCTAACTAAGTCTGACATGCATATGGTGTTTAAACATCGAGTTTGGTTAGTCAAATTATAAATAATTTTTTAGCCAAGTTAAATTAAGAAATATAAGAGTTTCCCTTTTGATGCAACACAATGTTTGAAAATCTAGTAAAAGTTTAAATACAATTTTTTAGTATTTGTCTTGAGGGCCTTGCATGACTCAAACCTGAGAGGCCGTGTATTGTCATAAATAACATTAGAGAACCGTCGGATACCGAATTGACCACTCCAATGGTAATAGATAAAGTTGCTTTTAAACTAATTAATGATAACAAATAAATTAAAACAATTTTCCTATAATCTCGGAGAAGTTACAATAAAAAGATTAGACAATTATAACTTAAAAAAATAGCTTAAATTATATTTTCAAGATTTTATATCTTTTCCTATCTTAATAGATTCATACAAAATCGAAGCTTTTATTGAACTTGCAATCCTATTTATTATAAATAGGAAAATAGTTCAAAGTTATGAACACTCGAAGAATTTTCTAATTTAAAGTAACACCAACTTTAAAACAAAATATACTTTAAACCAAAACATTCGTAGCCAATCATTCTAAATTGTTTGTTATTTGATTAAGTATAACCCTAAACCAATACAATTATAAAATAGTACTCTTTGGAAAAATATATTTACTAGAGTTATTATTAATACGGTGAATGATGCCGACAATATATATATATATATATCGATGCATGTTTAGAGTGTTTATAGGTTATTTTCCTAAAGTAAAAGATCTATTTAAAATATACTTTTGAAATAGCGGAAAGTGAATAATTTAAATATTTGTTTGTGCATAGAAATTTCCTACAAATAGCCAAAGGTCAGAATGAAACTCTCCAATGTCTATAGATGATGGTCTAAGTGCAGTCAAAGTACATTCCTTCCTAAAAGCCAAAGACAGAAAAAAGCATATATCCATTATCATATCATATGCCCAACAGCAGATGTCAAAACTATTGTAAATCACTCTGATTAAGGACTGACATACCACATATTTTTAACTTAACCATCTATCTAAAGCTAATTAATTAGTTAACTAACCCTCCTAATTAATGGCATTGCTCTTCATTAAATTAAATAAGACCCATGTTTTTGTTAACTCATTCTTATGCTAGAATGGCAATGACAGAATCAACGAGTTGAATGAGCGCGTTAAATATATGCAGACGCTCAGCGCGTCACCTAAATCCTTAAACAATTTAACTTAGCAGTAAAAAAATGCTGTTGGGAATTGAAAAGCAATTCGCCGCACAGTCCTCAGAACTAGATCTGAGTTCTATTTTTTATTTCATAATAAAATATATTAAAATGAGAAAAGAAACACGTAGGACCCACTCACCATCCACGTGGCCTCCCTCGTATGCACCACTAATCTACGCCAGAGGATAACCCATTTCGCATAGCACTAAATAGAAAGTGGCACACCAGATACAACCACCACAATCTTCATAAATAACTCAAAAATTAAATTAAATAAAAAAACCTAAAATAAAATACCGCACTACCACGTCGTACATCACCACATGCCTAATTTAATTTATAAGATAAAAAATAAATAAACCAAACTCCCCCGTCCAATCATAATCGGAAAAAAAAGGCAAAAATTCAAACACTTACAAAACAAAAACTATTAAAATTACATAAAAGTAGTGGAAATCAACAAAGCCGACAAAGCAGTCACTGTAACAGTGAGAACCGCAGAAGCTTTCACGTGAACACCGCTACTCTTGCCGGCGGAGGTGCTCCGCTCAGCCACAGATGACGGCGCGTCCGCCGGCGAGCCAGCTGGAGTGTCTCCAGCAGGAGCCGGGGGAGACGCTGGAAGTGGCGAAGGCGCTTCCGCAGGAGTTGGTGCCGAAGATGGAGAAGGCGAGCTAGCTGGTTCCGGGGCCGGAGCGGGCGACGGCGACGTAGCGAAAAGCTCCGGAGGAAGGAGAACGTTGTCGACGGAGTAAATAGAGAGCGGAGTGGAATCTAGAACAGTGTCGGCGATTCTGGAGGAGTCGACGCCGGTATGGATCGTTAGAGAGTCGCCGGCGGAGGAAACGGTGAAGTCGTATTTCCCGGCGCCGTTGGAGGCTAACGTGTTGATGGCGTCTTTGGTGGTTTTGAGAGATCCAACCGGAAGGTACTTGGCGGTAGCGTGGTACTGTAAGAGCGAGACGACTTCGGCATTGGTGAGCTTGCTCAAATCAGGTACGCCACGCGCCTTGAAGGCTTCATCATTAGGTGCGAAAATAGTCAAACCTTTGTCCGCCGTTGACTGAAATGTTTTAACCAGTCCGTTAGTGGAGATGAGTGAGGCGAATGTTTTGCATCCAGCTTTTTCGATGAGAGCCGTAATGTTTAGGTCAGCTGACGGAGGAGGTGCCGCCAGTATCCCCGGCGCGATTATAGGCGCGCTGATTTCGATGACGGAGATGTTGTAGGGGATTTGTTTGACCGATTTGGTGTAGGTCGAGTCAAGCTTGGATCCTGAGGCCGCGGAGCCGAAGCCGACTTTGCCACCTTTAAGATCGGTGATGTTGACCGATCCGACGTTGCCTTTGGCAGTGCCAGTGGTTTGGTAGAGCGTGGTTGAGAGCGTCGTGCCGTTGGTGATTTGGTGGAGTTTGGTGTTGTCGAAGTAGTCGAGGAGGATGTGGAGGCTGAGGAGGTTTTTGACGACGGAGAGGGGGTGCTTGTCGGCGACGGCGGAGAATGCGGCGTTGTTGAGAACGAGCACGGTGATGGTCTGGCGCGTGTTGATTTCGTCTGCTAGTCTGGTTTGGGTGAGGAAGTTGTTGAAGTCGCTGTACTGCGGGTCGGCGGCGAGAATGTCGGTGATGTTGTGGGCGGAGACGACGGTGAGGAGTGAGAGGAGGACGAGGAGGGGGAGGCGAGAGTAAGCAGCCATGATTGAGAGAGGAGAGAGAGTGGGAGTGTGGAAGTGAGAGTGAGGAGTGGGAAGAGGAGTTAAAAGATGGTATGGGCACTGATAGTGGATTGGTTAGGTTAACCATGGTTAAGGATTTAAGGACAAAATTCTTAAAAGAAAACAGTGAAATTTTTATTAATAAAAGAAAAATGACAAATATGTAATTGCCTTTTAATTATTTTTCAAATAAAACTAATTTTACATTCTTCCGACTTTAATCTAATAGATAGAAATGGGAAATAGAATATATGTATGACGTATATAAGATATGAAAAGTGTATATCAACACTTTAAAATTATATAGTTTATTTGATAGATATTTAACATATGAATACTGTCCTTGTGTTTTTTTTTTAACGTATTCATATGATTTGAAAATGTATCCAATGTATTTTTGTAATTTTTTATGTGACAAATATTTTATTTTCATAAAAAATTTACACTTTAATTTTTCATTAAATTTTATTATATGACCATAGATTAATAATGTCATTACTTAAATGTGACTATTTTATCGTGTCATTATTAATAATGAGTGTCTATACACTCTTTCTTTTATCATTATTGAGAGAGTATATTTGAAAATTGTTTTGAGCTAATTTCAAGCTTTTTTAATGAGTTGATAAGACTGTTGTGTATATTAATAGTTTTGGTAAAACTTGTTTAAAATAATTTGTTAATTTTGTATACAATATTCTTTTTTTTTTTAAATTTTATATAGCATTTTAACTTTGTTTGTTTGATTATCTTTTTACTCTTATAATATTATTAAATTTGTTCTTTCCTCATTATTTATTTCAACTGTTGTACTATTCGCATTATTTATATATACTACTGTCATTAAATTATTAATAATAGTCAATTAGTATGAATACTAGTACATAATGACATTTAAAAATATTTTGTGGTATTGAATATACTAATGCTGGTAAAGTATGGCATATGTTAAATGAACATTTATTTTATTTTAAATTTGATTGGAAATATCATGAGATATAATATATGATATTAATAAAAAACAACTAAAATTATAATTAAATTTCTATCATTGAAAAAGCTAAAGTTTATACCAACATATTGTATAGAAGCACATGTATATTCTAATTATTATTAAATGATATAATTTTCGCTGACATTTTAATATTTAATATAGTTCTAAACTAACTTTAACATTAGTTAGTTAAACATAGTTTTGGTAAGTAACTTGGTTCTATAAAACGACAACCGAACGCAAATATTGTAAATATGTAATAGTCTCTTTTATAACATCCAAAAGCAAGTATGAGAAATATCACTTTTCTCTATAAACATTTTCGAAAAACAAGCATTCTATAAATGTCGAACATTACATATATATCGATTAATTAAAGTGCAGAAGACAATTTGGAAAAATATCAATTTACTAAATAAAAATTTTGAAATAAAAATGTGATCATTCAAAATTTAGTTTAACTAATAAAGTTTATTTTAGCAATGATTTGCTATTAACTTATTATATCATTATTATATCATGATTTATAAATTATGTCAAGTTGACTATATTTCTTTTTATCATCAACAATTATAATTCATAGTGGTGGTGGGAAAATGAAGTGTCTCTATGTATAACATAGTCGCACTAATTCACGACAAATTTAAAATAAATTTTTACAAAATATAATTGTATATATTAGATTTTAAGTGTAATTCAATGTTACATAGTAAAACGAGGTTTATATTTTTTATATATTTAAAAATTAGTTTTATCTTTAATTGATAAGACTTTTAAAATAATATTTTTACTTTGATATATATTATGTTTATGACTAGTTCGATAAAAGGTAGAATATATTTAACAAATATCAAAATTTCATTAAATAAATTTTAATAATGAATGTTAAGAAATATACTTTAATCTAATTTAATCTTAGAAAAATTAATTTATAAAATAAGATTTACATTTTCTTATATATTTTATATTAATTTTATTTTTTGTTGATGTAAAATTTTTAATAGTATACAAAAAATAAAAATTAAAGAAAGAAAATTAATAATTTTCTCAAAACCTATCCGTATACAATTCACTTCAAAATATGTTTATAATCTCTTTAACTTGTTCCAAAATCTATGTATACATAACATAATATAGTAGTTTTTGAACAGTATTTTTGTATAAATATGAATCTGATACATTTAAAAAGGACTTTGAATGCATGTTATGGTCATTGAATAAGAATTAATGATGTATCTTAGACTTATATCGAAGCTATATTATTCAAATGATGTATCTTTGACGTTAATGGATGTCATGGTTTGACATATATAGAAGGTAATAAAGAAAAAAGGCAGACGACGATGGTTAAGGAAATGGTAAGAAAGTAACCATGGTTGAGTTAAGGAAAGGGCCATGTGAGGGGGGACAGGGATGATTTGGTCACAGCTGGAAATGGAAAGAGGAGATGGTGGCATTTGTTGGCATGGTTACACTTCTTTCTATGAAATTACTCATGTGCCCTTGTCTCTTTCTTATGTCTTTTTCAAAGTTTTTAAATTGTTTGGGTCTTATGGAACGCTGTCTTGTGTGTGTTTATAACGTTCTCAATTCGAAAACCACGGCATGGGTTTTCCAACGTTCCAAAACATTTACGAATATTTTTTCTTTTCTTTTCAAAAATAAATATCTTCAAAATATGATTAAATGGAAGATCAGAATCTCAATCTACTTTGTTATTACAATATACCTTGTTTTCTTTTTTGTAATAAAGCTACCTTCCAGGGTAATAAGAATGGTTTTCTTGACTATGAATCTAGAGTCTTTATATTTTAAAAATAAATAATAATAATAATAATAATTTATTATTATTAAAATTGATAGATTTTATAGTCTTTATAAATATTTATATGGTGTTTTGTAACTTTCTATACATACAACGCTACATATTGTTGGTGTTTCGTATTATCTGACATAAATATTTTATGGTGTAAGTGTTTATGTTTTTATCATTTTATCGTGGTTGTAACAGAATTAATATAGAAAGTGGGAATGTTGGTTCAAATTGTCTGCCTTCTATGTCTATATTTATATTAGTTTTTTAATATCTAAATAAACTAACATAGAAAATTCTTGTTATAATAATGATGAACTTCATAAATAAGTTAACTATAATAGTAAAATATATAATTAAGTATAAATATTAATAAAAATTACTGAATAAATGTAAAGTTAATTCAATCTAACAAATTTTACGAATAAAAAAATAATACTTAGTTTATAATATATATATATATATATATATATATATATATATATATATATATATATAATAATATCCAAAATGTTGCGTATTATTTAAAATTCAACGTAAAAAATAATGTATAAAGATCTTTAATTCATTAAAATATCTTTTTCAACCACAAAAACGACTGTGGAATTGAATTTAAATTTTAAAACAAATAATATGTCAAATTCAATGGGACGAACTATATCCAATAGACTAGTAAATGAAACAATTAAAATTACAGAAAAAGGATAATTACAAACGCCATTCTTTCTTCCTCATTTATATTTAGTCATATTTTTTATATTAAATCTAGGTAGTAAATAGTTATTGTTTTGAAATCAATTAATTAATTACATTATATAAATAAAAAATACCCTTTAAACGTATTATTATAAAGATGCATATTATGCTAGAACAGCGGAGGCTAAAGGAAGAAGACAAAAGTAAATAATTTATTAAAAATTTTGCATGTATTATTTTACCAACTAACCCAACCGACACATTCAATTACAATAGAACAACTTGCAATCTTGTTACGTTCCTTTGGAATCAATTATAATAGCATTATACACTAGTTACAATTTTATTTTTAATTAAATTAAAATATACTCTAAATCTTTCTCTATATAATATTTATTTTAAGAACAATTATGTTTTTAGTTTTTAAAATTTAAAAATAATTAGATTTCATTCTTGTCATAAGTATCAATTTTATTTTCTATTGAATAAATATGTACGGCATTCTTGATAGCTAATAACATTAAACAATTTAAGATCCGACAAAAGTGTTGCAGAATAAATTAAAATGTTTGAGGATGAAATTAGTACAAAGTTTATAACAAAAATAAAATTCAATTTCAGTTTAATATTTAAAATATAATTAACTGTTTGTTTTAAATACGATTATCTTAATTATTGATATAAAATTAAATAGTTAAAATAACTTTTTTTAAACTATTTATTACGAAAATATTAGATTTTATCATAGGTTTATTTTTTATGGTTACGAAAATCGCTATAATAACTTTTCGAGTAATGATGGTTTTCACAAAATTCCTGAAATAGGCGGTTTTTAAAAATTCTTATAAGTAATGACTATTACATATAAAATTGTTGAAAATTATTTGTTTGAATGTACTTTTTTCGACAACTCTTTTAATTGCATGAAATATATTTATCAAGGATTAAAACTGTCAATAATACTAAAAAAAACTCTATAAAATTCTAAACTTTTGTAGTGATTTGCGTATGTAACTTTGGATGTTTATTTTCATCATTCTAATACAACACGTCTTGAAGTTTCCAAGTCTTGATATAAATTGAAGAACAATATGTAAATATATATATGTTTGTATGTTGAAGAAAATATGAATAATTTCTTTAGTTGAATATAGAAAAGTTGACAAACATGGGTAATGATGGGAAGTTTAGTGTATGTAATGTTAAAATGGTAGAAGCATGGGGAGAGTGGAGTGCACGTGATGATAATGTAACCATGAAAACTTTTTCACATGTTCCCAACAAAACCATTATCCATTTTGGTACTTTAGCTAATTTAATTATTATTTATCACAATGACACCATGCTTATGCATGCTAACATAATGAAGCTTTTTTTTTTTCAATATGAATGAAATATGACGGTTGTCATCTTTTGTTAATTACTTGAGAATGGTATATAAGAAATATTCCCTAATGCATGTACCTTTGATATGGACAAATATTTGTGGTTTTGCTTTCTTGTGAAGGTGATAAATTCATAGGTTCATAAAAGTATATTATGATCCACTTCTCATGGGAGTACTTGTAAAGGAAAAAAAACTTTTTAAAAAGTAGATATATATTTTTAAAAAGTATCTCCAACCTCCTCTGTCGCGAGATGAAAACAGCGAACGGTTAAATCTCGGCAAGTATACCGAATCGTATCAAGTAATAATAAAATGGTAAGACCAAGTGTCGTTTCTCAAAGGACTCACGGCCTAAACAGTTATGTGATTTGTTGATTATCTTAGACTTGTAACCGAAAATATTGTTGTTGAACTATGAAAAATAAACATGAATGCAAAGTTTTGATCAATGGACTTGAAAGATGCAGAAACGATTAATGTATAATATGAATGATTATGTTGTTGGGGTTTCCGATTCATCCTATCCACTCTCACGTATTCAAGATTGTTTCTAAGTCATAAAGATTGTTTTTGATGTCAAAATTAAGTATAAAAACAACAGTTTTTCAACTGTTATCACAACCCCAAACTTAGAACTTTGTTTGTACTCAAGCAAACAAGATGTAACTCAATCTTCCACCAATCCATACAATGATGGTTCACCACATTCAAAACTCTTTCTTTCAAGACAAGTAATTACTCAAATCAGCTCAACACAAAGAATTCAGTCAAGATGCACACATGCTTTAGTGTTCACATAATCACATAGTATCCATATCCAACAAATGCTATTCTCATGAATGATCAATCAACTAAGCATAGATGTAATCATGTGCTTATGGAATCTTTCCTCACCAGATAAAGTGTTTCACTTAAACACACAAGTGTATAAGAGGTCACTCTTTCACTCTACTATCACAATGTCACATGAATTAACTTTGCCTTTCATTTAACCACAATCAAACACATTCACAAGCAAGTATCATCACAAGGACTTTTCTATGGCTTATAATGTGGCTGGGCTAACAAGAAAATTGGTTTTTCTGGATCACAAAATCCTTGAGTTAAGTGAATAATCTAAACACAACCATTCTTCCTTCTTCCCAACTTTCTTTTGCATTGAGCCTTTCTCTTTTTCTTTCTTTTCTTTCCTTTTTATTTTGCTTTTCACATGCTTAGCTCAATGCTTTTCATATTACCTTTTTAAACTTCCCAACAACCCCAAACTTGAACATTTATCAATACCACAAGATATTTTCAACTCAACTCAAAGTAAAGCTTTTCAAAAAGTTTTTTCTAACATGTTCAAAGCTAAGGGTTCAAAGGATAGAACACATTGTGCTCTCTTTTATTGGGCTAAAATCATGCATTTGGCTAATAAAGGATTACCAACAAATGGCCTTGATCATATGATACAAACAAGCAAGTGATTCAATCATAAAAACCTGGGCAAAGTCATTCATGCTTTCAATGTAATAGCATTCAATCACAAAAACTCTGGAGTTCAAAATCTCACATATAGGCTCATTCAACATTCCACATACACATCCTGCTTAGCATCATAATCACAATCACAACATCATGCATTTGTTCACATAGCTCGTGAACAACCACTTGTATATCAGCATATAGTGCACAATCGCAACATCAATCATTATCCAAGCATCATCAAGCAATACTCATCATGCATAAATCACAAGCAAACCATCATAGCAGATAAAGTTTCAAACTGAGTACATCACAACCTATTCTAATAACAAAAACAAATAAGTTCAACAGTACAAAACAAAAGATAAAAATCCTACTCTAGAGGTGATAGCATCCATCAGTAGATGATATCTCAGCTCCTCATCAACCCATGCTGTCATCTGAATCTTCCTTCTCTCCATCATCTTCAGCATCTTCAAACTCATCATCATCATCCATAGCAGGAGCTTCAGCTGCTCCAGCTCCACTGGCCTGTGCTTGATCCTCTAGCCATGCCACCACATTGTTGAACTCATCCATGGTCCACCGATGTCTTGGGGGTGTATCATACATCCCAATGATCATCTCTGCTGTGGCCACTGGTGAACGGGTCGCACCGCTCACAAAAGTTGTTTGCAGATAAGAATGCAGTACAGTACTAGGAAGTGACTCCTAGGTCGTCTCTCAAGGACCAATTTGAGTGGTTCAGTCTCAGATTTAACACGAAGTGATGCAGCTGTCGCGGCCGATCAAATTTTACGTGCAATTAAGAATGCAGTACAGTGCTAGGAATCGACTCCTAGGTCGTCTCTCAAGGACCAATATTTGTGGTTCGGTCTCAGATTTAACACGAAGTGGGGGGGGTTTGTAAATGGTGTTTTTGTGCGGAAAATTAAATTTAAATTAAAATTAAAATTTAAAACAACAGTGTAGAAAACATTACAAGAAAACGTAAATCACAGTTTGAAAACTTAATTTTGAAATGAGATTTTTGACAGAATTAAAATTAGGAACTTGAAAATGAGCAAAAATGATATTTGTAGTGAATTGGAAAATGGCAGAAATTGGATTCAAGAATTAAACGTGCAATGGAATTGCAACAGAAGGTAAAGGTAAATTGCAGATGAAAATCAAAGCATCAACTGAGAAATGCAGAGTACATCAAATAACATTCTTCATTGAAATAAAATCAAATTCATTACTGGACATCACTGGAAATAAAACTCCAAAACCTCCCCAAGAGAGAGGGAAAAAAAATGGACTTCATAACAGAAACTTAAATGGTACTTCCTAATCTACTCCTACGCTACTACTAAAATCTCACCCTCCTCAAATCTAATACTCCAATCTACTGATGTGTTGCTCCATTTATAACCACTTCTCTGAATTTTCCACCAATAGCTGAGCAACTTTACGGTCCTGGTTGAAGACTTTCTTCACCTAAGCTTGTCCTTTTCTTCACATTCATCAAAAAAAATCCAACACCATGGGTGCCACTTCTTTTTCTTCTTTTCTCCCGTGAATCAACATAACTCTACGGTGCTCCTCCTAGCTGGCACTGTGAGCTGTTGGTCCGTGAAGACTCTTCTCCAGATGTAAGCTACTGCTGCTCCAGAGGGACGTGACTGTGTGTGTGAAGAGTGGTGCAGCTGCTGGAGTTGTTTTTGGCAGTAGCCGTGAGCTTCTTGTGTTGGTGTTTCATGGCTGCACTTAATGTATTTACTTGAAGCTCCTCAATAGAAAGAAGGAGATTAAATTCCAATAGTGCAGCTGGGTAGAAGAACCATGAAATACTTCTTCATTTAGTGCTGGCTGCTGCCTTAAGCCGTGAGGAGTGCTCCTTCCATCTCTTCTCCAAAGAAAAAAAACAAGGAGGGCCCTCCACTTCTTATGTACATCCGTGAAGATTGTCCACCTTCTTCCCATTCTCCATATAAAATAATAAAACCCAAAAGCTTCCCAATATCAGCATTATGTGCCGAGTTATTGGTTTCTTCACATGTCTCTCCAATTGCATAATATTAAAATAAAAGAAACATTGGCTGCCACTTGTCCACACTTCCACTTAATTCTTCTACTCATTCACGTGTGATTCCATGTCATGCTTCCACATATGCATTAGGTGCTGCATGCTTCTTCATTTGGTGTTGCATTCCACGTAATGTGTCTCCATTTACATCATGCACTTAATATTAAAATAAGGGAGACAAGGCTATCCATTTCCACGTGAAGCTTCATACAAATTAACTTGAAAGCAGCCACTTCCTCTTTTCTTTCATATCAAATGATGCCAAAATGAAAGGACAAAACCGTGAGATTATTGCAATGTGGTCCCCTCTTCCATTTATATTCATTTGCTTCTTAAATGATTCCAAGCAATGGCCGTGTGATGTGTCTTGCTTCTAAGCCAATTTTTGCTCAATTTTCCTTTGATCAATACACAAATAAAATCAATGTAGCATAATTTCTTCTAAATGTCCCTAAAATATTTACAGAATTTTCCCTGCAATCAATAATGAAAATAATTAGCTCAGATAATTCAAATTAGTTAAAATAAGAATTTCCGATCAAATTAAGCACAAATAGTAAAAATGGGAAAATACTGGACATTTAAGCACAATTCCTTGATTAACTCTAGCACAATAAACTAAGTGAAGTGAAGAAAATATAGACTCATCAAAATAGACCACACTTAGGCTTTTGCACTCCTGGGCAAAATTAAGACTTAAATCAGGGAATAGTTCAAAGGACATCAAAGGACTGACACAGGCGCAGCATACAGAAGACAAACACTCTCAAGGAAACAAAGAGAATTTACGCTGTTCTCAAGAAATCTGGACAGATAAAAGATGTAGAAATTATCCAACACAGAATCAAATAAAGCATATACTTACAGAAATCATCCAAGCAATTCACAGTATGGAAAAATAATTAATCAGCTCAAGAGGTGATTTAAAAATAACATAACCTCACAGATGCACTAATAGTGTTTCTCTCAAGTGTTTAAGGTAAATAATTTCAACTCAATGTACTCAAGAAAACAAACACAAGTAGACTTGGCAAGCTTCTAACATCAACACTTAAAACATATGCATGTTCAGATTTAAAGGTCTTTCAGGGTTGTAATGGGGCCAAGGACAGGGGAGGATAAATTTGGATAAGTGGCTATAGACCAAAAGAAATAGAGGAGTACTCGGGAACAAGTGTAAATACAGTGAAATTACGCCAAAACCTCAAATTCAATCCTCTTCTCGACTCCATTCTTCACAAAATTGTTTTTCATCATATTTTTTTTTTCTCATCAAATTTTTTCATCCTGTCTTTTTTTCTTTTCTTTTCTCTCTTTATCACACAACAGGATATAAATCACATTTTCACAACATGATGAGGAACCAACTAGCCAATTTATCAGAATTCCCAAGGAGACCACACTTATTCACAAAACACTTCTATAGCTCCAGACTTTCCTAAGGTTTAGGTAATCATTTTTTTTTTTTACTTAGGATCAGTGTATGAGCTTCAATCACAAAGAAATAAATATAGTTTAGGCTCAAAGGGGTTATCAAAGGATAATAACAGGGTAGGCTTATTTGGCTAAAGAGGCTCAAGAATAAAAATGCCTTTATCATTTCTAAACATGCATATCCATCAAGATTTATCAAAAAGAATCAAGCCAAGGCATATGTGCAAGCAATCAAGAGACATGTCACACAAAAGAAAGAAATTTAAGTGGCTCAAATCTCACACAGGGTATTCGTGTTATAATCAATTCACCCTCTTGAACACATAATCATCTTTCCAAGCAGAGAAAAGCAAGGATTTTAAACAGTAAGTATTAACCAAGTGAAGTGAAGGATAAATCTACAACTTAAACAAACTCCAGAAATTAAGAGAAAAATGTAAAATTTATTGCACTTAAGACACTAAAAACAACTTAAAACAGAAAAATTTAACACTTAAAAACAAAAAATTTAACACACAAAAAACATACTAACAGAAACTAACAGAAATAACAGAAAAATCAGAATTTCTCCCCAGTAGACCACACTTAAATCACACAATGTCCTCAGTGTGTAACAATCATCAGATTATCAATTTCAGAGCTGTCAAATAATATAGACAAGTGCAATAAAAGTAGAAAAATGGGAGAAATTTTCAGTGACACCCATCAGTAGATGTCGTCAGATAACATCCATTAGTAGATGTTAATATTATTTTATTTTTTATATATTTTTTTTATTTTTTATTTTTTATTTTTTATTTTTTATTTTATTTTATTTTATTTTATTTTTTTTTGAAAAAGGATACCGGTACTGTGACAACAGTCTCGGTGACAAAGACCGGAACTGTTGCTACAGTGGAAAACATTTGGCTATAAATGGTCCGCTCCTCCGCGTCGAGCAACATTTCTGACTTCCCTGCTCTCTCTCTACTCCTCTCTTCTCTCTCTCTTCTCTCTCCCACTCTCTCCTCTGAGCATCTGGAGCTGCGCGGAGCCTCTGCCACCGTGCCATCTGAAGAGTCTGAGATCTGCGAGGAGCTCTGTCTGCGTGCCTTCGGAGCGTCTGAGATCTGTGTCAAGCTTCTGTAAGCCCTACTACTCCGGGTAAGTCCTCTGCACCTTCCTTCTTTCCTTCTTTCTTATCTTTCTGCTTGCTTTTTCTGCTTTTATTACCATCCTGCTTTCCTGCTTTCCATATTATTCTTCTCTGACCTCTTGCCTGCTGTCCCTCTTTTTCATTTTCCTGCTTTCCTTTCATGCTTTCATTTCTCTTCTTTTCCATTTTTTTCATATTTTTGAAACTGAAAACACTTAAACACATAAAACACAACTGTCAAATAAAACTTAAGGGGTATATAGGCTGGAAACCAGACGTTAATCTCCCTTCGATTGAAGGTATTGCAGAGACAATCGGGTAGAACAACGCCACGTACCCCACTTAAAAATAAAACATAGAAACTGAATATACATGAACAATATGGACAAGGACAACTGGACGTAGATCCGTTTAGGCCCCTTTTGCAAGGACCGTGAAACAGATTTGAGACCAAACACAGAAATATCAAAGACTGACAGGACAAAATAAATTTAACGGGAAACAAGAACAAATAAAGAAAACACAGAACTAATCTAAAAATTTTTTATGCTTTTTTTTATTTTTATTTTTTTTATTTTTATGTTTTGTTTTTTCTTTTTTATGTTTTTGTTCTTTTTATTTTTATTATTTTTCTTCTTTTTTTTTATTTTTTTTATTTTTTATGTTTTAGAATACTAGCAGAGGAAGGATGACTGATATGGAATCAGAGAGATATACCAGTCAACGATGGCGTCCTACAGATGATCAGATCACGATGATGACCAAAATCTACAACTATGGGGTCACACACCCAAGCCGAGCGCAAGTCGTCGAGATCGCGTCTCGACTAAGGACCTTCGCAGATGCCACCGAATATAACGTGCACTGCTGGTTTAACAACCATGGCAATCGGGTCAGGCGCTGGCAAGCGGAGATAGACCCCACTGGCACTCTCTTTTCACAACTGCCGCTGTACATGTACGGTAAGACCTCTGATCACACCTCCATTGAATTTTCCATTCCTCTTCTATTATTAACACAAGTTTTTTATTTTTTATTTTTTATTTTTTATTTTTTTTGTTTGAAAGAAAACAACTGGGTGATAATGAGGGCACCGAGGCTGCTGGATTTGTTTCCAGTTCCGATCATTATCGATGACGACAGAAATGAACGAGAAATTCCTCCACCAAAGCCTCCGCTCGTGACTTTTCGAACCAGAGCTCCCTCAACGGAGCTCTCCCTTAGACCACCACAACCAGCTCAAGAGTTCTTTCATTTTTAATGTTTTTATTTTTTTATTATTATGTTTTTGCTGGCCGAGTGTGGCCAGAATATTAATGAGGACTGTAATATGAACACTTATATTTTTGTTGTTTTTATTTTTATTTTTTATGTTGTTTTTGTTTTTTATTTGGTTTGTAATATTAACGATCACTAAAGATCGACCCCCGAACATCTTTTATTTTCATATATATCTACTGCATCTTTATATTCAGATCTGTTCAAGCTCCTATTTTCCATTACTGTAATTTTGCTATTATGAATGAAATATTTTCTTAGTCTAAAAATTTGCAATCAAAGATCTGTATGAAAACAACTAAGAAATTGTATTTACAGTGAAGGAAAATAAATGAGATCTGAAGTGAAAATTTTTAATGAAATATTGGTAAGAAACTGAGGGTCGAAATAAAATCAAGGACTACGCAAAACAATTTTTGAATTTTTGATTTTTTTTTTAAGGGATAACAACTGGAAAACTAAGAAATAAATATACATATCGGAATAAAGATTTGGCACGCTTAAAACAAAATATTTTATCACAACAGAAAATTTTTTTAATTCATGCTCACAATTTTTAAAAATGAAATAAACACAACCATGAAAACACACCAGAAAAGCTAAATAATATGTACATAATGAGGAAAAAGAGTGCTCCCTGGTCATGGTGGCAGTTGCCAATTCTGGACAATCAGTGAGATATCTTCCACCTCAGGATCCGGCGAAGATGTCTTCAGGAGCAGCTCGCCCAGTACTGCCCTCTCACTTGAATCAGGACAAATCCCAGTAGCCACGCCACTTCTCCGAGCAAGTTGTTGAATCAATAAAATCAGGAGCCTTCTGTCCACCAGCAGTTGTTGAGTCTGTGACACCGGAGTAATAAGAGAAAAAGTAGTATACTTTCCTTCATCTATCATTATTTCCTCTATGTCAGTACCTGTATTCTCATTTACTTTTGTAACCTGGTCATCAAACTCATAATCAATAGCATTTGTTATGAATTTAGAATCTGTTTGTAACACATAATCAATTTCAATACAAATTGGGCAAGAACCAGATTCACAATCACATTCACAATTCTCAGAAAACTGAGTCAGATCAATGTTTTGTTCTAACTCTATCATGTTATGCGACTGCAAAATTCCTGTCTCAAAATCAATATTGACATATGCATCATCAACAAAATCCACATTCAGTGCAAAGCTATTATCAATGGAAAATTTATCACTGTAATCATGTTTATTCAACACAACATTTATACCAATGGTTTCAGAGACTAATACTGAATCAAAAACTTTAGAATTGTCAATCAAGTCTGTATCAGTTTCAATCCTAAAACCTGTAGAATCATTGTGCAACAAATCACAAGCAATTGAATGTATAGGCAGATCTGGTAAAGAGCTTGTAATCTCAGTTTCAGAATAAACATGTTTTTGTTCAGAATAAATTTTCTCATGAATTTCCAATTCATCAACTGCACATTCAAGTTGAGGTACGTTTACCTCCACGGGGGAAGATAAGAATGGTCTACCTGTCTCAACAGTGTTACTCATACCTGTCTGGTCCTTAAAATAATCATCAACAGTCTCAGGTGCAAGAGTGGGATCATAGAAAGGTAGGAAAGTGGGTGTAGTAGTAAACTCATAGCTTTGCTCCCCATCTTCTATGTTGATGCCACTATCATCTTGAAAGTGTTGAGTGGCCATCTGCCCGATCTGATCAGTCAGCTTCTGAATGGCAGCTTGAGTTTCCATGCTCTCTTGCTTGAACTGCATGTTCCCTTTCTGAAACTGAATGTTCTGCATGGTCATCTGCTCCAATAACTCCTTCAATGTAGGTTCAGAAGTTGAAGGCTGAGAAGCTACTTGGGCAGGAGCATCATACTACTGACTCTGATATTGCTGAACTGGTGGAACCGGCTCCCAAAGGGAGTCTCAGGAATTTGAGGATGATCCATATTTTTCTCAGTATTAAAATCAGCACAAGAATCAGAGTAATATGCAGAAAGAGAATCATAATTACAGGCACTTGTAGAATAAGCACTATTCACAAAATTAAAATAGGTAGACATGGAAAATAAAAATAAAAACTAAAAACTAAAAATTACGAAACAGATAAACTAAACACATTTATACATGCTACAAGCACACACAAGACAGAACATCAATAGTAAAAAAAAAATTTTTTTTTTTTTTTAAATATAGCAACTAAATACAGAACACAGCACAATAAAATATAAAAGACAAAACATATATTAACACAACATAATCGAAAAACACAGCAAAAATCTAAAACGAAAAACCTGGAACTGAAGTGACAACGCCGCCAAAATTTGCTGAAGGTGTCGTTATCGCCTGCAAAAATATACAAGACAAAACACACAAAACAAACATATTAACAGAACAAAACTTTATACAACAAAAATCTAAAACCAAACCGTCATTGGTCCCCGGCAACGGCGCCATTTTTGGTGAACGGGTCGCACCGCTCACAAAAATTGTTTGCAGATAAGAATGCAGTACAGTACTAGGAAGTGACTCCTAGGTCGTCTCTCAAGGACCAATTTGAGTGGTTCAGTCTCAGATTTAACACGAAGTGATGCAGCTATCGCGGCCGATCAAATTTTACGTGCAATTAAGAATGCAGTACAATGCTAGGAATCGACTCCTAGGTCGTCTCTCAAGGACCAATATTTGTGGTTCGGTCTCAGATTTAACACGAAGTGGGGGGGGGGTTTGTAAATGGTGTTTTTGTGCGGAAAATTAAATTTAAATTAAAATTAAAATTTAAAACAAAAGTGTAGAAAACATTACAAGAAAACGTAAATCACAGTTTGAAAACTTAATTTTGAAATGAGATTTTTGACAGAATTAAAATTAGGAACTTGAAAATGAGCAAAAATGATATTTGTAGTGAATTGGAAAATGGCAGAAATTGGATTCAAGAAGTAAACGTGCAATGGAATTGCAACAGAAGGTAAAGGTAAATTGCAGATGAAAATCAAAGCATCAACTGAGAAATGCAGAGTACATCAAATAACATTCTTCATTGAAATAAAATCAAATTCATTACTGGACATCACTGGAAATAAAACTCCAAAACCTCCCCAAGAGAGAGGGAAAAAAATGGACTTCATAACAGAAACTTAAATGGTACTTCCTAATCTACTCCTACGCTACTACTAAAATCTCACCCTCCTCAAATCTAATACTCCAATCTACTGATGTGTTGCTCCATTTATAACCACTTCTCTGAATTTTCCACCAATAGCTGAGCAACTTTACGGTCCTGGTTGAAGACTTTCTTCACCTAAGCTTGTCCTTTTCTTCACATTCATCAAAAAAAATCCAACACCATGGGTGCCACTTCTTTTTCTTCTTTTCTCCCGTGAATCAACATAACTCTACGGTGCTCCTCCTAGCTGGCACTGTGAGCTGTTGGTCCGTGAAGACTCTTCTCCAGATGTAAGCTACTGCTGCTCCAGAGGGACGTGACTGTGTGTGTGAAGAGTGGTGCAGCTGCTGGAGTTGTTTTTGGCAGTAGCCGTGAGCTTCTTGTGTTGGTGTTTCATGGCTGCACTTAATGTATTTACTTGAAGCTCCTCAATAGAAAGAAGGAGATTAAATTCCAATAGTGCAGCTGGGTAGAAGAACCATGAAATACTTCTTCATTTAGTGCTGGCTGCTGCCTTAAGCCGTGAGGAGTGCTCCTTCCATCTCTTCTCCAAAGAAAAAAAACAAGGAGGGCCCTCCACTTCTTATGTACATCCGTGAAGATTGTCCACCTTCTTCCCATTCTCCATATAAAATAATAAAACCCAAAAGCTTCCCAATATCAGCATTATGTGCCGAGTTATTGGTTTCTTCACATGTCTCTCCAATTGCATAATATTAAAATAAAAGAAACATTGGCTGCCACTTGTCCACACTTCCACTTAATTCTTCTACTCATTCACGTGTGATTCCATGTCATGCTTCCACATATGCATTAGGTGCTGCATGCTTCTTCATTTGGTGTTGCATTCCACGTAATGTGTCTCCATTTACATCATGCACTTAATATTAAAATAAGGGAGACAAGGCTATCCATTTCCATGTGAAGCTTCATACAAATTAACTTGAAAGCAGCCACTTCCTCTTTTCTTTCATATCAAATGATGCCAAAATGAAAGGACAAAACCGTGAGATTATTGCAATGTGGTCCCCTCTTCCATTTATATTCATTTGCTTCTTAAATGATTCCAAGCAATGGCCGTGTGATGTGTCTTGCTTCTAAGCCAATTTTTGCTCAATTTTCCTTTGATCAATACACAAATAAAATCAATGTAGCATAATTTCTTCTAAATGTCCCTAAAATATTTACAGAATTTTCCCTGCAATCAATAATGAAAATAATTAGCTCAGATAATTTAAATTAGTTAAAATAAGAATTTCCGATCAAATTAAGCACAAATAGTAAAAATGGGAAAATACTGGACATTTAAGCACAATTCCTTGATTAACTCTAGCACAATAAACTAAGTGAAGTGAAGAAAATATAGACTCATCAGCCACCTGCCCTCTGTGGATGGACTGCATCCTGGCATCTATAAGAGACATATACATGTCCCTCATCTGAAATGGCTCTGCCTCATGAGGCTCTGTAGATGCCTGGCCCTATGGTGGTCCTCTCCCTCTGCGAGGACGGCGTGGTGGTACTGGCTGAGCTGCCTCATCACCTCCACAATACTGTCTGTAATAGGCCTCATCAATAGCTTTCCTAGGCCTCTCAAATGGTGGTACAGAGATATTCACCCCAACTAGCTCACATAGGTGTGTAATCAAAGAGGGATGCCTCAAGGGTGCTTTGTTGTTCATAGTGTTGGCACACACTTGTATCTCATTTGCTATGACCTGGCCAATGTTAATGCTCATCCCTTTGAGCACACAATACAAAAGAAGCGCCTTGCTGACAGTAATATCCGAGACATGTGAGCACGATTGGATGTTGGCATGAGAAAATGCCATCCAATACTTTGCTAGAGGAGTCAAATCAACTCTCCTGATGTTCACAACTGCACCATTCCTGTTTCTCTGAAAGTGCCCTCCAGGCACACATAGCACACTCTCCACATCACCAAAGTCCGCTCCTTTTTCCATATTTAGAGCAAACTGACACTGCTCACCAGCCCATTCAGTATCTAAAAATCTGTTAATGGAGTCAGGGTCATACCTAATGGCGTGTCCTCTAACATAGCTCAAATAATCCTCAGCAGGATGATCACCCAACCTCCTTGCATTGGTGTAGAATTCTTTCACCACTGCTATGTTAGCTGGTGTAGGGTAAATGGCTAGCTTCCCCCAGTTCCTGTTCTCCAATTGCTCTCCAAACTGTGGAGCAAAATTAGGTATCAGTCCAGCCTTCCTTTCCATTAATAGCCTCCTATCTTGGACAACTTTGAAGTGGCGCTCATGCTTGCGGGAAAGGAACTTGTTGGAGTAAGAGCGGTCTGGTTCCTTATCCTTCCTCTTTGATCCCAAAGTCTTGATCCTCTTGCCTGATGAGGAGGTCATCCTTACATCAAACACAATTCACAAAACCACAGGAAACATCATTAAGCATTAGTAAACCACAAACAACACCCTAAGATCATTCTTATCTCCGTTGAGGGCAAACAAAACCCCTCAGCGCAACTTGTGCATCAAACCAACAACCCAACAAGCTTAAAAAACCACTCTACAGGAATCACACTCAGGGGAAATTTCCGTTCAGCGGCGATTCTGCAGATTTTTAAAAATTTCCCAAAACATGTTCTAATCTCCACCCACATGCAATCTTCCTAGTTCCAGACCCAAATCAAGCATTTTAATCGATTTAAACAATAATTAATTCATCTAATCATGCATAAAAATCAAAATCTCTAAAGAATCATGCTTAGACAACCATGTTCATATCAATCCATGCTTTCAAAAACCCTAGAATGTAAAATGCTTGTACTTACTTGAGTGAAGATGCTAGATGAGTGAAAAAGGCTCTAAGGAAGTGAAGAAATCAGCCCCCAACAACAATGCTCTCACCAAACCCCCAAACTTGAGTGGAAGCTTGGTGCGAAAGTGTTTGAAAAAGAGATTTTGTGAAGGGGAAGAAGGGAAAAGTGAAGAGAACTCTTTGGAGAGTGCTTAATAGTGTGTGGGAAGAGGGAGATCTGAAAATGGAAGCAAAGCCGCACCCTAGGGTACAAAAATAACTTAATGGGCCTAATCCACTGAGCCTAATTAAAATAAGATGGTCCATCCAAATCTACAACAGTCATGCTCAGCGGTAATTACCGCTGAGCGGCATTTGCGGCACCAACTCTCCTTCTTCTTAGCTTGCCCTAGGTGTCCTATACCCATGCCTCTCACTCACCCCATGCATTTAGGTTCTCACATCACTCATACATTCAATCCCTACAATGCAACTAGAGCAAAATCAAAACAAACAAAGATAAAGTCAATCAACTGGATTGCCTCCCAGGTAGCGCTTGTTTAACATCATGAGCCTGACCCAAAATTCTCCAGCACCCTTCATTAAGTGCAAATCTTTCTTACCAACACCCATCAGTAGGTGTCTGCTAACCTAGTATCCTTCAGTAGATACTCAACCACCTAGCATCCATCAATAGATGCTATACCAAACAATCTCAAAACAACATAAATTAATGTCCCAAAGTTTATAAAATTACATCACCAAAATAACAAAATTAAGGAAATTAATGTTCTCAAATCATTGGGGTGCCTCCTAGTAAGCGCTCTTTTAATGTCATTAGCTTGACCTAATAAAGCTCAAGTTCCATCTTCAATGTTGGCGTTCCTTTTTCTTTCATCTCACCAACTCATCAGCTGCTTCCGGTCCACCTTTTTTACTCAACTTGAATATGGAGCTTCAATCTCTATCACTCCATTCTCTTTATAGTCTTTCACAACCCATAACTTGTTCTTGAATCTTACCGGTGTGCCAAGTTTGAGTTGTGCCTCCATCAAGTCATCATGAACCTTTCTTTCTTTGTCATCCTTTTCTTCTTCCCTAACTTGTGACAAGAAACCATTTTTACCTTTGAAGACCAGCTTTGAAACTTTTGAACTAGTCAAGGGTGCATCCTTACATGCAGCTTTATGACTAACCTCCTTCTCTTGAATCTGCTGCTCCACTTTGAAGACATTAAATATCACCTTTTCTCCTCGGTCTTGAAGCACTATCATCCCATCATCCACATTGATGATTACCTTTGCCATTTTCATAAACGGTCTTCCAAGAATGATTGGGACCTTTTCATCCTCCATCTCCATCGCCACAAAGCCTACCAGGAATTTTAGTTTGTCTATGCAAACCACCACATCTTCCGCCACACCATAGGGTTTCTTTGAAGATCCATCCGCCATTAGCAAAGTCACCTTTGTTAGTTTGACTTCAAGATCACCAATCCTTTTGGGCAGAGATAAAGGCATCAAATTAATACTTGAACCTAAATCAATTAGGGCTTTTCTTATATTCTCCTTCCTAATGATGCAAGGAATAGTAAAACTTCCTGGATCTTTCACTTTTGGAGGAAGTGGCTTCTTCTCAATAACACTGCAATCTCCCTTTTCATCTAGATATCTCTTCTTTGTGGAGACTTGCCTCATGTGTTTGTATAAGCTGGAATTTGTTGCAGTGCTTCATTCAAAGGTATTGTAATGTTCAATTGCCTGAAGATATCTTTAAAGCGCCCATATTGTCTCTATTTTTCAATCTTTTCACTCCCCTTAGGATAAGGAAGAATTTTTTCATTTTTCTCAATTTTTTTCTCTCCCTTCTTCTTGTCTTTCTCTTTTCTTTAATCCTCACTTATTATCTCTTATTTTTCTTCTTCTTTATCTAACTCAACACTCTTTTTTTTCTCATCCCCCCTCTTATCATTTGCACTTACAATAGCTTTACACTCTTCCCTAGGATTAACCTCAGTATTAGCCCCAAAACTCGTATCAGGCATATCGTCCAACTTCTTAGCTAATTGGCCAACTTAAATCTCCAAGTTTCTAATGGCAGATTCAGTGCTCTTGTGGTTGGAGATTGTTACCTACATAAATTGTTGAAGAGTATCTTCTAACTTTGTTGATCTCTCATTTAGTGCAGAGACTTGTTGCTATAGTGATGGTTGCTGTTGTTGTCTATTAAATTGTCCTGCTTGTCCAGCTTGTCCATTCTGACCTTGACCCATGCTTGGGTGAGGTTTCCACCCTTGGTTAAAGTTACCTTGGCGGTATGGAAATTGATTGGCCATGAAATTTACGTCATATAAGGCCTCCATTGGAAAATCACATTGACCATTGATATGGTCACCACCACACAGTTCACAAAGTTGTTGTTGAACCTGTGAAATATTCTTCAGCTCCTTTGGCAACTGAGCGAGTGTCTTTGTCAAATTCTCCAACTGTTGAGTTATGATTTTATTTTTTCCAAGCAAGGCATCATGAGATTGCAATTGTAAAACTCCCTTCTGTTGAATTGGAGCTCCTCTCTCATTATGCATCTCATTGTCATTAGTAGCCATGTTGTCAATCAATTCAATGACTTCCTCTGAAGTCTTGCATTTAATATTACCTCCAACTGAGGCATCTAGCATCAACTTGGTTTGTGAACCAAGACCTCCAAGGAAAAGAATGACCACAGTTGTTTCGTCAAAGCCATGAGTGGGTGTCTTTCTCAACAAGCTCTTGTATCTATCCCATGCTTGACCTAATGTCTCCTCCATGCCTTGTCTAAAAGAATAAATCTCTTGCTTCCTGATGAGTCTATAATTTCTTCACTTCACTTAGTTTATTGTACTAGAATTAATCAGGGAATTGTGCTAAAATGTCTGGTATTTTTCCATTTTTACTATTTATACTTAAATTGATCAGAAATTCTTATTTTAATTAATTTGAATTATCTGAGTTAATTATTTACATTAATAATTACAGGGAAATTTTGGAAATGCAAATTGGGACATTTGGAAGAATATTCATCTGCACACTGTGCTATTTTACTTGAAAGAAATTACACTCTATTCATTCAGAGAAAGATGTGCTGACCCGTTTTAGAAGAAGGACTTAATTTTTCTAGTGGGATGCTACAGTTTTATTCCCCATTCAAGAATTTATTTTGGAATTTAATTGATGGGGAACATATCACGTTCATATGTGGGAGAAACTCCAAAATTGCAAGTGAATTTGTTGAAGTATGAAATGTCATAGTTCACAGCCACCAAAAAGGGAATTTAATTGATTGAATAAGGAGAAGAAACAAAAGATGGAGGGACCACCTTTGCCACATTCTCACGTCCACATGCATCTCCAAAAATCCAAGCAAGAATTACATGTATTGAATGGAAAAGAAAGGGGACCACCACATTGAAATGGCTCACGGTTTTTGCAATCCACCGTGGATGGATTGGTTTTGGTTTTTCTTTTTGGTTTAGCATGAACACACGGCCCCATATGTTGTCAAACATCAACCAAAGAAATTGGAATAATAGTAGGAGCTACATGAAAGGTTACAGTCCACTTTGGTTGGAAGGAAGCGTTGTTGGCAATAAGAAGATTGGAGCAGCTGCCACCTAAAGAGGAAACCATCCTTCACACATCCAGCATAGGTGGGAGTTTACGGGAAAAGAAGGAAAGAAAGCCAAAGAATTTTTGGATGGAAGAAGGGACCACCTTTGTTAAGAAACCCACGGCCATGGACATTTATTTTTGCAGTAAGCATAACCTTAAATGGATGGAGGGGTAGCATGTTGTTACGGTTTTGAGAGGAGAGGTAATGCAGCAAGCTTACATGGTGTCACGGCCCACATGGAAAGAAAAGCTTTTGGATTTTCAATTTGGTTGTAGCATATTAGAAGCAACACGTTTCAAGCTCTCGGTCATCTTCCATGACAGCAGAAGAGCACGTGCACTTGGGAGAGGAGAAACAATCCAACTCTTCACGCTACAGCTCACGGCCACAATGGAGAAGGAGAGGAAAAATCCATCAGCTTGGTCTCTCTTGGTTTGCATTCCAGTTGCCACACGTGAAGAAGCAAGCAAAGAATGCAGCCCCCATCTAGCAAGGCTGGCAGCAGCAGCGGGCTTCGTCCTCCCAGCTACCTTCACACGTCCAGAACAGCAGCTCATGATCCAGCAGCATCCAGACTTCACGCACACAGCAGCCACAACCAAGAACATCATGGATCCAGCAGAGAGTGGAACCCACGGAGGGAGGGTGATGGAAGTTGATTTCTTTTTCTTTTGCATTCAATTATTTAGAAAAAGTTCATATGGCCCAGTTGCCACCAAAGGAGAGCAGCCACCACTTATTGGAAACTCACGGGTTTGGGAGGCCAGCAATTCACGTTCATAATTGGGCTATAAAATGGAGCAGCAGAGCAAAGAAAAAACTAAGCAGATTTTAGATTAGAATTAGGGGTAGTTTTAATGCACGGCCCGGAAGAGGCTCTGCCTCTTCCCTTCCAGTAGATTTCTCAGTTATTTTCATTTCAAACAGTGCAATAGTGTGGAATTTTATCGTTTAATGTTTTTCTGCACCGTTAAATTCTTTCATTGTGTTTTACCGTTCAATTTTTACCGTCATTAAAATTTATTTCATCGTTTTTAATTTTGCTTTATTTAATTTCTAGTCCGTTTTAATTTAATTTTCCAATTTTATTTTACCGCACAAAACATCCAGAAACCCCCCCCACTTCGTGTTAAATCTGAGACTAAACCGACAAATATTGGTCCTTGAGAGACGACCTAGGAGTCAAATCCTAGTAACTGTACTGCATAATTTTTGCACATCAAATTTGTATGACCGCGATAGTCGTATCATCAAAAAAATTTTGGCGCCGTTGCCGGGGACCAATCAATGGAGGTTTGGTTTTAGATTTTTGTTGTATAAAGTTTTGTTCTGTTAATATGTTTGTTTTGTGTGTTCTGTCTTGTATATTTCTGTAGGCGATAACGACACCTTCAACAAATTTTGGCGGCGTTGTCACTTCAGTTCAGGTTTTTGTTTTAGATTTTTACTGTGTTAATATATATTGTGTATATTTCTGTAGGCGATAACGACACCTTCAACAAAATTTCTCCCCAGTAGACCACACTTAAATCACACAATGTCCTCAGTGTGTTACAATCATCAGATGATCAACTTCAGAGCAGTCAAATAATATAGACAAGTGCAATAAAATGTTAGGAAATGGGAAGAAATTTTCAGTAACATCCATCAGTAGATGTTATCAGGGACATCCATCAGCAGATGTCTAAAACACCTAGCACCCATCAGTAGATGCTAATAATTTTTTCATTTTATTTATTTTTTTTATTTTTTTATTTTATATTTTTTATTTTTTATTTTTTATTTTTTTTTTATTTTTATTTTTTTTTTCTGAAAAAGGAGACCGGTACTGTGACAACAGTCTCGGTGGCAAAGACCGGAACTGTTGCTACAGTGGAAAGCAATTCTGCTATAAAAGGCTGCTCATCCGCGTCCAGCGCCATTTCTGAACGCTCAATCTCTCTCTACTCCTCTGCTCTCTCTCTCTGCTCTCTCAACTCTCTCTGCTCTCTCAACTCTCTGCTCTCTCAACTCTCTCGAGCGTCTGGATCTCTGCAGGGAGCCTCTCCTCTGAGCATCTGGAGCTGTGCGGAACCTCTGCCACCGTGCCATCTGAAGAGTCTGAGATCCTCGAGGAGCTTCTCTGCCAGCTCTACTACTCCAGGTAAGTCCTCTGCTCCTGGATCTGCCTTTCTTTCTGCTAGCTTTACTTTCTTGCCGTCTTTTTGCTTCATTTTTCTTCTTTCCTGCTTTCCAGATCTTTCATTTTTTTTTTTCTGCTTTCTTTTAAGCCTTCAGTTCCTTCTTTATTTTCAGCTCTTATTCGCTTTCTTCTTCACCTGCTAAACACTTAAAACACATAAAACACAATTGTCTAAAAACTTAAGGGGTATATCGGCTGGAAACCAGACGTTAATCTCCCTTCGTTTGAAGGTATGGCAGAGACAATCGGGTAGAACAACGCCACGTACCCCACTTAAAACTAAAACACAGAAACTGAATATACAAGAACAATATGGACAAGGACACTGGACGTAGATCCGTTTAGGACCCTTTGCAAGGACCGTGAAACAGATCTGAGACCAGACACAAAAACAATCAAAGACAGACAGGACAAAATAAATTTAACGGAAAACAAGAACAAATAAAGAAAACACAGAACTAATCTAAAAATTTTTTTATGCTTCTTTTTTTTTTTTTTAGTTCTTTTTATTATTTTTTTTTTTTATGTTTAGTTTTTTTTTTCTTCTTTTTTTTATGTTTTTGTTCTTTTTATTTTTTTTTTTTAAGTATTTGTATATTACGAGAGGAAGGATGAGTGATACGGAATCAGAGAGATATACCAGTCAACGGTGGCGTCCTACCGACGATCAAATCAAGATGATGACCAAAATATTCAACTATGGGGTCACACACCCAAGCCGAGCGCAAGTCGTCGAGATCGCGTCTCGACTAAGGGCTTTCGGCGAAGCCACTGAATACAACGTACACTGCTGGTTTAACAACCACGGCAATCGGGTCAAGCGCTGGCAAGCGGAGATAGACCCTACTGGCACTCTCTTCTCACAACTGCCGCTGTACATGTACGGTAAGACCTCTGATCACACCTCCATTTTTATTGAAAATTTTCACTTCCTCTTCTATTATTAACACAAGTTTTTTTTTTATTTTTTTATTTTTTTATTTTTTTGTTTGAAAGAAAACAACTGGGTGATAATGAGGGCACCGAGGCTGCTGAATCTGTTTCCCGTTCCGATCATCATTGACGATGATAGAGATGAGAGACAAATCCCTCCACCCAAGCTTCTCACATTCCGAACCAGAGCTCCCTCAACGGAGCTCTCCCTTAGACCACCACAACCAGCTCGAGAGTTCTTTCATTTTTAAAGTTTTGGGTTTTTTTATTTTTTTTATGTTTTTGTTGGCCGAGTGTGGCCAGAATATTAATGAGGACTGTAATATGAACACTTAATTTTTTTTTTTTGTTGTTTTTATTTTGTATGTTTTTATTTATTATGGTGTGTAATATTAACGATCAGAAATGATCGAACAACTTTATTTATGTTTTTATGTATTTTATTTTAATAATTATGTAAGACAGCATGTTTTCTGCGCATATGGTATGTTCAATAAATGCACTCAGATTAGTGTCTCTGCTAAAACTTCACCTCTCTGCCTTACATGTTAAATCTGCTCTTAAAATATATATATATTTTTTTTTTAACAAAAACTAAATAAAAAAAAACAGAACACATAATAACGAAACAAAAGACCTAATACAGAATCAAAATATCAACGCAGATAAAACACATATGTCAAAAACATCAAACAAAGCACATATTTACAAAACATACATTAACAGACTTGAAACAAAACACAAAAACTTTTTTTTTTTTTTTTTTTTTAGTAAAAACACTAAGAATCAGGAAGCAAATAAAACACAAAACACATTTTTTTTAAATATATGAAAAATAAATATATGTATATCATATAACAATTAAATTTTAATTGAAAGGAAAGATTTTGCACGCTTAAAATAAAATAATTTATCAAAAAGAATTTTTTTTTTATTGAAAGAATATAATAATTCGAAAACTAATAAAGAAAATAAAATAAAAAAAAAAAATAAAAAATAAACATAAAAGAAAACAAAATGCAGAATCTCCCCCAGACCATACTTAAACTACAATGTCCTAAACGTGTTCTAAGCATAAGATCATCAATTAAAACACTAAACAGATAAAGGACAAATGCAATAAAAGTAGGAAAACGGGGAAGAAAGAAAAAGAAAACTCCCCTGGATTATGGTGGCAGTTGCCAAAATTGGACAATCAGGGAGATGTTTTTCGCCTCGGGATCCAGTATGAAAGTGTTGAGGATGAACTGCTTCATCCTCCAGATCTGATCAAGCAGTGAAATGTCTTCCACGGCTGGATCCAAACAATTATTGTTGATGACTAGATTCAATAGGTGCCTGTTGATGTTGAAATCGTTCTGGGTGCTTGCACCTCTGTCTTCAATTGTGGGTGTCTGCTCATCAAATTTATACGTACCTCCTGCAGTATGGTTAGTGCAAATTGGTTCCACAGAAATGTCATGCAGAGGTATAACACCCAATCCCAATTCATCATACTGAGCCTTAGATACAACCTCATAACATGAATCAGTTTGAAATGTAGAAACAATATCTATAACAGGTTCAGATTCATGTTCAGTGCATGGAGAACAAATATTCAGATCTGATAACACAAAATTATTCTCGTCATGCATAGAGGGAAAATTAAAATCATGCTCAGCAACAATATAATTATCAACATACCTCTCAACAACATAATCATCAAATTGAGGTATGTTGGTGGAAAATGAAAGTGGTCTACTTGGTTCAAAATAGCTGCTTGTACCTGCCTGGTCCTCAAAATATTCATCAGTCTCCTCAGGTGCAAGAGTGGCCATCTGCCTGATCTGATCAGTCAGATTCTGAATGGCAGCTTGAGTTTCCTGCTGGAACTCCATGCTCTCTTGCTTGAACTGCATGTTCCCTTTCTGAAACTGAATGTTCTGCATTGTCATCTGCTCTAGTAACTCCTTCAATGTAGGTTCAGAAGTTGAAGGCTGAGGAGCTATTTGAGCGGTATCATACTGCTGACTCTCGTATTGTGGAATTGGCTCCCAAAGAGAGCTCTCAGAAATTGGATGATGGAACATATTGTTCTCATCATAAAAATCAGCAGATTTAAAATCAAAGTAATATGCAGAATAAGAATCATAATCACAGACATTGGCAGAATAAGCATTATTCACAACATTAAAATAGGTAGACATGAAAAAATAAAAACTAAAAACTAAAAACTAAAAATTACGAATCAGATAAAACAAAACACATTTATACACGCTACAAGCACACACAAGACAGAACATCAATAGTAAAAATTTTTAATTAATATTTTTTTTTTTAATTTAAATTTTTTTTTTAATAACAACTAAATACAGAACATAGCACAATTAAACACATATATACACAATATATATTAACACAGCCTAATCGAAAAACACAGCAAAAATCTAAAACGAAAAACCTGGAACTGAAGTGACAACGCCGCCAAAATTTGCTGAAGGTGTCGTTATCGCCTGCAAAAATATACAAGACAAAACACACAAAACAAACATATTAACAGAACAAAACTTTATACAACAAAAATCTAAAACCAAACCGTCATTAGTTGGTCCCCGGCAGCGGCGCCAAAATTTGGTACGACTGTCGCGGTCATACAAATTTGATACACGAAATTATGCAGTATAGACTAGGAAGTGACTCCTAGGTCGTCTCTCAAGGACCAATATTTGTGGTTCGGTCTTAGATTAAACACGTAGTGGGGGGGGGGTTTTGTGATTTGTGGTACGGAAAAATAAATTAAAACTGGAATTAAAATAAGACAGAATTAAAAACACTGAAGTAAATTTTAAAGCAGTAAAACCAAACGGTAAAAGACGGTGAAAATAGAAAACTTTTGAAAATAACATGAACAATAAAATGCAATGACAAAATTTAACAGTACAGAAAATAGTGAACGGTAAAATTTAACAGATAAAATAAAAACACTTAACTGAAAATTAAATTTATCAAAGATTCAAAACTTAAAATAAAATGCCGTGGAAATATAAAAATGAAATGAGCAAAACACTCTTACTTAAGCTTCAGAAATCAAATTACACGTGCACTATTTTAAAAATGGAAACTAAGGCAAATTGAATTGAATTACAAAACCTCCCCAAGAGGGGAGGAGAAAACCAGAACGTACTGCTTCCTAAATTCCTACTCCTAAAACTCTAATAACTGCGTAAAGAAAGCTGCTGGAAGGCCACTTGAATCAGCTGGGAACATGAAGTCCAGCTTTGTTGGGATGAGCGTGCCGCAGCCTCCTTCCAGCCGTGAGCTTTGTGTGAAGTGGAAGAGCAAAAGAAATCTGCACATCTTCAAGCCAAAGTACCGTGAGCTTTGCCAACCATGAGTGGTGGCTGGACTTTCCTTCCAAGTGCATCCACTTCTTCCAGCTGCAGCCCCCTTTTGCTTCCAATAACGTCCGTGGTTGCTGGATGTGCTGCTGCCCAAAAACTGTGCTCACCAATTCATTCTCTCCAAATCAATCCAGCAGAACCGTGAAGGTCTTCTTCAAGGTGCTGCACCGTGAGCACCTCCTCTGCTGCCATGGCCGTGAGCTACTCCAAATGGAGATCAAAATCCAAAAGCTTCTTCTCCAAATGAATGTCCAAAACCAAATGTGGAGAGACCATGGTCAAAGCTAAAAATCTGCATACCTTTCTCAAACCAAAGTGGGACGTGAAACTTCATCCCTTAATAATACTAATTTAATAAAATCCAAACACTTTCATTTTGGAACTCCTCTGGCCGTGAGTGATGTCTTCCAAACAAGCCATTCATTGTATAGAAATTTCCCACTACTTTCACGTGGAGCCCTTGCCAAATTCCTTTGCATTATGGTGGCCCCATTGATGTTAGATGTTCCCTTTGGCTTATTGTAAAATTTTCTTCAATGACAAAATAAGAAGCACGGGTGCTATATACTTCAATAAATCAACATTTCATTTTGAAGTTTTGGAGATGAGCTTTCAACATGGTGGTCCCCTCCTCTAATTCCAAATGTGTATTTGCTGAATCCTTCATCAAAAGGAATTTTTTCCGTGACATGGCAAGGGAAGGAACTTCCCAACGTGAATTTCCACTAAATGTATTCTTTTTCCCTTTCCAGCAAAGAAGCAACAAAAGGCTTTGTTCAAAAATTAAATGGTAAGCTTGTGGATTCTATTTCCAGCCGTGAAAAAAAAACATCCCATGACTCAAGGAATTTGATGCACTTAAACCAACTCCACGTTTTCCACATATTAATACACATTAAATCAATGCAGCATAGCTTCATTCGAACATAGTGTGTGAATGAATATCCTTCCAAATGTCCTAGAATATTATCCAACAATTTCCCTGCACTCAATAATGTAAATAATTAGTCTCAGATAATTCAAATTAATTAAAATAAGAATTTCTGATAGAATTAAGCACAACTAAGAAAAATGGGAAAATACTGGACATTTAAGCACAATTCCCCAATTAATTTTAGTACAATAAACTAAGTGAAGTGAAGAAAATATTGGTTCATCAGCCAACAACATTGGTGTAATCCGCCAAAGTACGTCTAACATTGTTCTCTTCGGCCATCTCTTTAGTGCTCTGGTTAAATCTTTGTGGTGAGGGTTGTAGAAGTGTTTCCGGAGAAGGAAATAATTCTCTGGAAGTTCGGATCCTCCTTCTCCTTCTAATTTCTTCCAATCCTTCAAGAAGAGGTTTCGAAGTTTTCTTACTCCTAGTCCAAATTGTATCCTGCATACACAAGAACACAAAACCCTAGAAACAATTGTTAGTACAAAAAGATAGAAAAGATAAACTAAAAATATAAAAGATAAAAAGATAAAAATCAAATCAAAGTTAGTAAATAATCATACAAATATAATAGTTAAACCACGAGTCCCCGGCAACGGCGCCAAAAACTTGTTAACCCTCGACAAGTGTACCGAATCGTATCAAGTCATAATAAAATGGTAAGACCAAGTATCGTTTCCCAAAGGACTCACGGCCTAAACAGTTATGTGATTTGTTGATTATCTTAGACTTGTAACCGAAAATATTGTTGTTGAACTATGAAAAATAAACATGAATGCAAAGTTTTGATCAATGGACTTGAAAGATGTAGAAACGATTGATGTATAATATGAATGATTATGTTGTTGGGGTTTCCAATTCATCCTATCCACTCTCATGTATTCAAGAATTCATCTTTCTTCATTAATGTTAATGTCACTTTCTAATTTACTTTAAACCCGATGTCTCGGTGAAGAAAGCCTACTCCTAATCACTAGTTTACAATGTCTTGTCTCCCTAGCAATTATTTATGCATTACATTCGCACAGAAGCTTAAAGACAACCAATCCTCCTATCCCTATGTCTAGGCAATATTGCTCTTGGGAGAATTTCTTTAGTTCTAGATTTACTTATATGTGTCCATACAAATAACATCAATGATGATGCAATTAAATGAGTTAAACAAAGCATGCATAGAGTATAGAAGAAAAATCCTAACAATTAATGAAAGAAAGCATATAGATTAAAGAACCAATTCAATACATGAGAGTTTCAAAGGATTACATCGGTGCCCCAACAACAATGAAGGTTTAGTTCACCATAGACATGGTGAAACTAGATGAAAAACAATGAAGGAATGAAAGATAGAACCTTAGAAGTTGAAGAATAGAGCTTGAGCATCCAAAATTCTCCTCCAAGGGGTGAAGAAAGTGTGATTTCGTCTCTTTCTGTCCAAAGATATTAACCCTAATTCGGCTAAAACCTTATATAGATTCCTAAAAATTACAGAAAATTGGCCCAAGGCCCAATGAAATGGCGTTCAGCGGTAATTAGCGCTCAACGGTAAGTGTGGTTCTTCTATTTTGACGTCCAGCTACAGTTTTACCCCTCAACGTTGACTGCGGGACTTCAGAGTGCCGCTCAGCGGTAAAAGTGGTGCTGAGCGGTACTTGCGGCTCTTCTTTTGTGCACTTTTTCTTCCTTTTCTGAGTCCAACTTCTGACTACTTCACTTCTTTCAGTCAATTCATCTTAAAACCTGCAAAACAAGGAAAACCAAGCATAAAACCCATCCAACTCTCTTATTTCCAAAACATAAGCAAAAGCATGATTCCTGTTAGCAAAATGATGAAGATGAAGTTTTGATGATGTCCAAATCAAGTCAAGAGAAATCAAGATTCAAGATGTTATGAAGACTTGTATTGCTATGGAAAGCTTTTGTAATAATTATAGTTTAGTATCTAGGACTTAGATTATTAGTGGTTTTATGTATGCATTTAAAAGTGATGTAAAAATAAGCCAAACAGCAAAATCTGTGCAGTGTTAATCGATTAACAGAGGGTTAATCGATTAACGTTAATCGATTAACAGAGGGTGTTAATCGATTGTTCCAGAGACGAATGGCGAAGCACAGCATTTCAGTGTTAATCGATTAACAAAGTGAACGTTTGAAAAACTAGCCGTTTTTAGAGCCGTTGGACTATCCGTTGGGGTGTTAATAGATTAACCACTGTAGCTAATCGATTAACACAGTGTGAAAGGCTGAAAACGAAAAATGGAAGAGCCTTTGGATGAGTCTATAAATAGACTCTCATTTCCTCTCAAGAAAGCATTAAGAAAAACTACAACTCTTCCCTTGTGCTCTAGAACTCTGAAACTCTTGAGAATTGTGAGCTATTGTTCGGCTTAGGAAACTCTTGTCTGTGGAGCTGGTGAAGTGCTGCTACGGTGACAGAGAAATAGCCGGTTCATCCTTAGTGCATCTGAGGAGGTGTTTGGAAGAGGAAGTCATCCTTCGTGAAGTATTCGGAGGAAGTGTTTCATCCTTTGTGAAGATTCAAAGGAGGTGTTGGTTCATCTCTTGTGGCATCAAGAGAGGTGTTTTCTAAACTTTTACAAATTGTATCTGTGTGATTGTAGTTTGTAATTGTTTTGTGATTAGTGAATTGTTTATCTTGTTTTGAGATAAGCGACTGGACGTAGGATTGGTAAGATCCGAACCAGGATAAAATCATCTGTGCAAATTTCTCTCAACCTTACTCTATTTAACTGTTATTATTAATTGCTAAGTAAGTTTAATTGAGTAGAAATTTTTAAAGGCACACCTTCAACACCTTGATCTTCTTCTCACACTGCCTCTCAACAAGAGATTTAAATTTCTCAAATGTCTGCAGCACCTCCCCCTTTCTCCTAATCAAATAGACCCAACATTTCCTGGTCCAGTCATCAATAAAAAGTAGAAAATACCTGCTGCCTCCAGGTGTTTCTACTTGGATAGGGCCACACACATCTGAATACACCACTCCTAATTTTTCTGTTGACTTCTGGGGTAGGATTTTCTGAAAACTGCCCCTGGTCTGCTTGCATTGGACACACTCCTTGCAAACTGTTTCAGGAATTTCCACTTTAGGCAAGCCACTCACCATATTTTTCTGGCTTAACAGTGATAAATCTCTGAAATTTAGGTGTCCAAATCTGAGATGCCATAGCCATTCTTCTCTGTTTTCTGTTGCAGTAAAACAGTGATGTTTTACTGCACTCATTACCACCCGAAAAGTCCTGTTTTGTGACAGCTGAGCCTGCACAACCATCTTCTTATGCTGATTGAAAATGCTGAGACAATTATTCTCCATTTTCATCACATATCCCTTCTGTAACAGCTGTCCCAAGCTTAGCAGATTCGTTTTCAGCCCTGGTACATACAGTACCTCTTCAATTATCACCTCTTTCCCCTCTGCATCTCTTAGAACAACTCTCCCAGATCCCTCTGCAGTCAAACTTCTGTCATCTGCAAACCGGATCTTCCCCTGTGCAGCTCCTTGCATTTTCACAAACCAGTCCTTCCTCCCCGTCATGTGGGTAGAGCAGCCAGAATCCAAATACCATGTTGTGCTCTCTGGCTGCTCCTCTCCTGTGTTGGCCATCAACATCACAGCCTCTGAATCAGACTCCTCCTCCTGGGCCAGATTAGCCCTCTTCTTGGGTTTGTTTTTAGCACCTTCCCCTTTCCAGCACTCTTTTGCATAATGATCAAGTTTTTGGCAATTATAGCATTTCACTTTCTTCTTGTAAAACTTCCAATCTCCACCAGATTTCTGGTTTTTCACTGGTGCAGATTCACTGGAATCTTCACCTTGCTGTTCCTGTGAATCTTTACCTTTCTTGCTGCCCTTATTCCACTTCTTTAACCCCTTTTTCCCTTTAAACTGAGATCTGGCCTGTAGGGCCTGTTCTTGGCACTGCTTGCGCTCATTGATGCGATACTCATGAGCTTCTAATGAGTGCAGTAGTTCCTCAATCTCCATAGACTCCAGATTACGTGCTTCTTCAATAGCCACTACCACATGATCAAATCTGGGGGTTAGAGTTCTTAGGATCTTGTTAACAATGTACTCATCCGAAATTGTATCCTTGCATGCCCTCATTTTATTCACCAGTTCTTGGACTTTGTCAAAGTATTTTGCCACAGTTTCACCCTCATCCATGATTAGAATCTCAAACTGCCTCCTTAGGGCCTGTAATTTCACTTTCTTGTTTTTATCTCCATCACCATACATCTTCACAAGAATATCCCACACTTCCTTAGCAGTAGAAGCCTTAGAAATCTTGTTAAAGATTTTTGGGCTGACACATTGGTATAACAAAAATCTGGCCTTGCTGTCCAATTTCACCTGCAGTTTATAACTTCTTTTCTCCTCTTCAGTAGCTCTTTCACTCAAATCTGGTAACCCATCTTCTATGACTTCTGACACATCTTGAAAACCGAAGATGGCTTGCATCTTGATGCGCCAGTCATCAAATAGTTTCCCATCAAATACAGGCAGTTGCCCCTGTATTCCTCCAATACCTGCCATCACTTTCTTGCTAGCTTCTTGATTTTACCCACACACAAAGGAACCTCCTTTCTCCACTTCCAGTCACCAATCACACACCCACTGAGCACACCAGAACCAACAAGCACCTATGCTCTTGATACCATATTAGTGTAAGGGCAAAAATGGAAAAGTAAAAGGGGTAAGGGTAAAACCGAGAAAGCACCTGAGCAGATTAGATTAAGACATCTAATCTATCGTGGCAAGAGAGAGAAGTCGAGTTTGGGATGTTTCTAGAGAGGGTGAGAGATCAGAGAAAGAATGGAGAAGCTCTGCTAGGGCACACACACCACAAACGAAGATGATCAGAGAGTTGAGAGAAAAACAGAAAAGCAAGCACACATACAAGGTACTGAGTAACATCTAAAAACTGTATTTCTGTTTCAAAAATGCCTTTTATAGCTGGTTCTGATACATTGAATCTGAACTATTTTTGTTTATTCTAACAGTTCCTTCAGAGAGGCGAAGGAAATAAAAGGTGCCAAGTTGCCACATTTAGACTCGCAGAAACTGGTGGATGTTGGCTTTGAGTTCAAGTATAGTGTGGAGGACATTTTTACTGATGCAATTGAATGCTGCAAGCAAAATGGTTATCTTTAAATCATTTCACTCATCAGATTCACAAAATAAAATCAATGATTGTTGGAGGCATCTACACTGTTTGATGCATCTTGTTATTTTCCTAATTAGTCAATAAAGGATGTAATTTTTGTCCATTGTCTCAGTACAGTGTAAACCTTCAATATTCAAGTTTTCTTGTTAGTTTCAAATCTTGTTGCATTATCTGATGCAGTGTGAAAATTCATTTGTCGTAAAAAAGAACAGACTCACAGTACAATAATCAGAATTGTTTTATTTTTTATTTGGTGGACTAAGGTTAACTGCGGTGAAAAAAAACAACATAATAAAATATTATCAATCACAGATTTTAAACCGTGTAAGAAAAAAGTTTGACTTCTAACAACCTAGGTCTAAGTTGACTTGACTCGACTTAGGTTCAAATTGACTTAAATTAACTTATTTTTTGGATTGATGATACGCTGTCATTGACGCGATCAAATTAATACTACTAAACTATAGCAACTTCAATATTACTAAGATAACTCATGCATACTTAATTGCATTCACTAGTGTAAAATAGACTTTTTATAGCTACTGTTTATACCGGTTCAAATTTATTAGGTATAAAAAATGATGTAATGGCAATATCGTAAATAAGATAAATTCTTTTACACCGATTATACTGAAAATAAGTATAAAAAATACTTCTACACCGGTTAGAATAAAAATAGGTATAAAACTACAACTTTAAACCGGTATGGAATATTTAATATTCTACCCGCGTTTTCCCTCTTCACTTCCTCTCCCGGCGTCTTCACTTTCACGCTGCACTTCTTCTCCTTTGCTCCTAAATCGCCAAATCAATCGTGAAAACCCTCATCCTACTGGACTGCGACTTCTCTCTTTTGCTATATTTGGGAGATTAGGGTTCCGCGACTCATCTAGAAGCGATTGATGCTGAAATTGAGGCCATTCTCGATGAGGCTCGAACATCATACGCCACCCACAACCGAAAGCTCATGTCACTCCTCCGAGCCAAATCCTCTTCTTCGGTCTTCTTTTCCGCCTTCTCCAAAACCCTAACTCCTCTCATTGATTTCCAGAGGCGCCTTGCCTCTGTTGAATGCGTCGTCTCCTTCGTCTATGCCCTTGCTGCCTCCACCTCCGACAAGTTCCTCGATTGCTTCCTCAAGTTCCTCCTAGCTGCCGCTACGACATCCAACAAAACAGCCAGATTCCGAGTGTGCCAGATCGTCTCCGAGGTAACTGATTCTCACAATTTCCAAGAACTATTTAATTGAGTTTTCTGCACATTACTGAATTTTATATATATCAGTCACTGAAGGGATAGTTTTATGAAGTCTGATACTAAGGTGAAAAATGCTTACAATTTCAAGATTTATGATTGCACGGAAGATTGTTAAAATTAGAGCTAATATCTCGGATTTGTTGAATTTTAGATAATATTGCGGCTTCCAGATGACGCAGAAGTGAGCAATGAGATATGGGATTAGGTGATTGAGTGGATGATGGTGAGGGTACGAGACAAGATCCCTGTGGTGCGTACTTTTGCGTAGTTTTCCCCTCATGTCATTAGCTAATGAGTGTGCCAAATGCCATGGACTAAAAATTGGGAAGGCAGTTGATGATGATGATGATATGGGGAACTACTTTGTGCTTGCAATGGTGTTTCCTACTAGTAAGGTTTGTCCTTGATAATGCTAATTTTTGCCATTATCTAAGCATAAATTTAGTAGCAAAATCAACTCCTTTCTAACTTATAACTTGTTAAATCCTCTTCTTTTGTCTTGTTTTCTAAATAATTGTGTTTTTGGCTACTTTGATGTACTTTCATCGATAATCTCTTATTTTGTAGCTAATAATGAGCTTGGAAGAGTCTCCAACAATGTATAGGGCTGAACCAACCACAAGGAGCAAGCACACATGCAGAAACGCTCGTCACCCAGCGAGCGAACGCTCATCGCCCAGCGCACGAACGCTCGTTGCAGTGCGGACGCACGAGAGGACGCTCGCTCAGAGAGATGTGGACGCTCGTCCAGTGTGCACGCATGAGAGGACGCTCGCTCAGAGAGAAGTGGACGCTCGTCCATTGTGCACGCACGAGAGGACGCTCGTCCAGCGAGAAGAGGACGCTCGTCCAGTGTGGACGCACGAGAGGACGCTCGTCCAGCGAGAAGAGGACGCTCGCCCTGTGGACGCACGAGAGAACGCTCGCCCAGCAAGAAGTGGACGTTCGTCTAGCAAATACGCTCAGTGGACGCTCGTCCAGCGAAGACGTCCTACGAAGACGCGCAGTGGACGCTCGTCCAGCGAAGACGCGCAGTGGACGCTCGTCCAACGAGGACGCGCAGTGGACGCTCGTCCAGCGAGCTAAGAGGACGCTCGTCCAGAGAGGCGCTTAGTGGACGCTCGGCAGCGAGAAGTGGACGCTCGTCCACTTTCAGTGGACGCTGACTTTTCCAGAGAGTTTCACGCCCGGGCGTGAGAAATGGGGCGCCCGGGCGTGACTTTTCCAGAGAGGTTCGCGCCCGGGCGCGACAAAGGGCGCCGGGCGCGATTTTTCCAGAGAGGTTCGTTCCCGGGCGCGACTGAGAGGGCGTCGGGCGCGACTTTTTCTGATGTGTCAAAATGCCTATTTATTCAAGGGGTCTCGAAGCATTTGGGGATCTTTGGCTGCCCAAACACGATTTCTCTCATTTGGAGCTCTTGGAGGCGAGCTAGGAGCTGTGGGAACAGTCCTTCTTCAACCTTGGGTCTTCTTCCTTCTTCCATTTCCACCATTGTTGTAAGCTTGAGCTCTCCATTCATGGAGAGTTAGTTTCATTATTGTTGGGGGATTGATGTAGCCACTGAAATCTTATGTAAACTACTATGTTTTGAATGAATTTATGCCTCTTTCATTGATTGTTAGTGTTTAATTCCTTTTCTTAATGCTTGTTGTGAAATTGCTACCCATTACATGATTTTAGGGTTTGCTTCATATTGGGAAATGTTGGGTAAATCTGGACTTGGATTAAACACCTAAAGGAAATAGTATCTAGGGATAGAACTAGGACCTTTGGTTGTCTTAGATCTCAATTCTTAATGCGGAAATAATTGTTAGGTCTTCCAAGGGATTAGAGCTTAATAAGGAAGTCTAGGCTCTCTCTACCAAGGGATTGGGTTTGAGTAATTTAGTAGATTGACATTGGCATATTAATGAAGAGGAAGTGATTTTCTATACATAAGAGTGAAGTAGGTGAAATCATACCCCCAACAATACCATTTCATATAATTTCTAATCTTTCCATTTCCAAGTGTTTGAGTATCTAAGATCACTTTTATCAATTATGTTTCATGTTTACTTTAATTGCACAAAAACACAAATTATGAAGCATTCTTTAGTCTAAGTTAGTTGGAAATTATACGATTGTTTGGTGACACGAGTCTCTTGGGAAACGATATCCGGTCTTACCGGTTTTATTACTTAGAACGATTTGGTACACTTGCCAAAGTCTCAACAGTCCTGTTACTATTTTTTTTTTCATAAAATTGTTTCTTATGAGCTGTATTTATAGGAGACCCTCTTTTATATGTAAGTGTCTGTATGTATTTATATTTATAATAACTATGCAGCATCTATCCTTACCAGACTTCTATATTTTTTTACATTTACATAGGTTTCGAAGGATGGAGTACGCCTATCTTCAAACCTTTATTGTACTATGGGATGTTCTCCTATGGGCTCAAGTGTGTTTGTTTGTGCATTACAGAAACAACTCTTGCCTACTCCTGCCAGTGGGAGCAATCAACAACATTATATGGAAAATAGTTGTCTACCTATTAATAATTGCAAGGAATTGTATCTTCAGTTGGTTCCTTCTAACAGTGGGCTACCGTTGAAGTTTAATAATTTTCCCTCATTGGACGTGTCTAAGGTGAAATCTCATGTCCGATTTGAGAATGACATTGTTGCTTCTCCTGCAACATCTTCTTCACACCTTCTTCTGTATCAAAGTTTCCTAATGCTAGTGGTTTGTCTTCTCCACAATTTGAGGATTCAGCATCTAGTGTGCCAAATCAGAAGAGTCAATCACTGATTTCATGTGATGAAAGTTCTAAGCAGTCACTTGAGACATGGGCAACTTCATGGTTATATTCTTGATATTTACTTTTAGGGAATCTTGTCAGTATTCCAATGTTTTCAGAGTGTTTTTTCCAAGTGATATGAGCTAAGAAGCTGCCAGTTGCCAAATTTGGTCATTATATCCTGAGGATTCTGATATAGCAGATAGTGTATATAAGGCTTTCACTATTAATTACGAAACAAAGGTATTTTTATCTCTGCCGTCAAATGCAGCATCTGAAGAGCCAATTCAAAGGGATATACCTTGTGTGAAATTAGAACAAAAAGTTGCTAATGTTAGCTTACCAGATAAAATCTCTAAATTAGGTGGTCTATCCAAAGAATATACACTTCTAAAGGACATAATTTCTTCGTCAGTGAATGATGCTTTATCAAGGTAGGTCTTGTCTGATGCATATTTTCACACGTGAGTTTAACACTTAATGAACACTTTTATTTATTTATCTCCTTGCTGTAGATTATGTGTTGTTCTATGCATAATTTTTGTTCTTTGATTTTTACAAAATAGGTTTGACTGTTTCCATAGTAAAAAATGAGAGAATGATCACCTTCATAGCTCCAGCTAACCCTAGAAGTAACTTCCTTTTAGGTCTCCCAAGGTCCAGATAACCTTCAAAGTCATTTTCCATTAGGTCTTGAAAGGTGCTAAAGTGACTTCATGACTCCCTGTTTATTTTGTATCTGATACTGGAATCTTGTATAATTAACCATCAGCACACATAAGATTTACATATCCTAAATTGTCCTATTACCTGCTTAATCTCCTTAAGTTTGACATTTGGTGATTTCTTACTATATATTTCTGCAGGGGGAAGTGATTTTAAATGATATTTTCTTTGTTGATACATATTTTTTTTTAACTTTTTCCGTTTTAATTTCTGAAATCCAATCAATATTTCGTGTCTTCTACATGCTTCATATTACTTACCCTCCCTGTATTTTTTATTAAGTGATGGTCATTCCACATGTATGACCCCTCTATCTATTAACCTTATTTCTTTTTTCTTGCAGCCAAGGAGATCACGTAGTGCATCACCTTTAATTTTATCTCCATACCGAGCCATAGCTTTTAGGCCAGATGGAATTTTTGTGCTTCTGAGAAAGGCACATAAATATTCTAAACTGGGCTCTGTTTGTAGAATGGTATTTATCTCTCACCCATTGAGTTGTTTATCTATATATATGCTGTCAATAAAGTTTGCTCAACATCGTCTAGAGTACTCTCGCTTGAGACATTATTTCAATTATGGTTATCTTCAATTATGTGCTTTGATCAATTACCCTTTTTTCTAAACCTTGGATTTAATAATGCACTTAATAGTTGTTGTCCATGTTTTCTTTTTTGCTTATACACTTGTGGTATCAGAAAACTGCCACTTGAACGATGTTCAGCATAGGTGATTGAATCACGCATGACCAACGTGATCTTCAAAAGAGAATAACTTGAAGCAGAGAAGAGTATTATTCACTTGTAAGGATATGCGCAAGAAAAATATTATTCACTTGTATCTAAAACAAAGCTAATAACGTATATTATTCATACTGTAACGCTTTGAGATTGAGTATCATTGTCTTTCTCAAAGCATGCAAATTCGTTTTCATAGAAATAACATTGCAGGAAATCATTATCTCCCTACTGTTCATCTTAAAAATCACGTAGGCTTTGTAAAGTAGTCTTTTAACTTTGCATGTTTCAGGTTTTAGTAATAGCACTTTTGCTAAAGGTGATTATGAAGCACCAGTTTTCCATCATTCAGGTTAGTGTGTTAGACTCTCTTGTCATTATTTGGTCTTTATTGTTGAACCTTGGCAAGTTGTGACTTCATGCATACACGGTAGGAAGTGAAGAAGCAAAGGGAGAAGAAGATTATGGAGCTAGAGGAAGACATAAAAGAAGCTGAAAAACAACGCCAAAATTTAAGGGAAGAAACAGAGAAGATTGAGTTGAAGTTAAATGATAGTAAAAAGCTCTTATGAATAAGTTTAACATTAGGGAGAACTTATATTTTAGACTTATATCTTATATTTTAGACTTACGTGATTAACTTAACTTTAAATGTTTGATAGTAGAATGAGTTGGTGGAGCTACATTTTAAGTTTAGGAACTATTTTATGTGTAACTTTGTTAAGTAAATATATTTAGGAACTTTGTTAGGTAAATATTACATTTTGATGTGAATAGAAACAATATTGATTATTTTACTCGTTATTGATTATTTAAACTGTATTCTGGAATTGAATTTTATGCAGGTCTGGATATGGATAGCAGCATATACAAATCAAATATTTTAAAAAAAATCACTTTTTACACCGGTTAAATTAATAGTAGGTATAAAAAGTCTTGTTTTTCACTGTCCATATCAGACTTTTATACCTATTATAAGCATAACAAGTATAAAAGTAAAACTTTCTACACCAATTATAAAGCAGGTATAAAAAATAAAAAACTTTTTATACCCCCTCATTCTATATCAACTCAAAAATAGGTATAAAAAACCTTTTTAAAAGAGGTATAGAAAACCTTTTTTGTACTAGTGATTGACAATTAAAAATAAATGGTTATAGTGATGATATATTGATAATTATATTGAAAATGTTAATATAAGGTTGTCTATCCAAAGCATTTAAGTGTGTTATGCCAAATCTATACACATCAAACACTAGTCTTATACATGTAAATTGTAATATTACCTTGATTTTGAAAACAAAAAAGAAGACTTTTCTCCCATTATGTCACCTTTTAAGTACTAAAATATATGTGAGTCCAAAATTGAGTATGGAACACTAGTAAAAAATCGGGTTTTTACAGCGCACATTATGCCACGGTTCAACGAAAACCGCAGCATAATGGTGCGCGGTGGCAGTTTTGTAAATAAAACGAACATATATGCCGCGGTTCTACGGGGAACCGCGGCATATACCCCAGTCAACCATTGCCTTTGACGCCACGTATGAATAAAAAAATTAAATAACAGAGTATATGCCGCGGTTCTCTGCACAACCGCGGCATATACCCTGCCAATTTATTGCAGGTGCTGACTGGGTCAGAGAATTTGAAAAGTTACAGGGGGTATATGCCGCGGTTCTCTGGGGAACCGCGGCATATACCCCTGTAACGTCTCAACTTCTCTGCCAGTCAGAGAATTTCAGAATTTACAGGGGGTATATGCCGCGGTTCCCCAGAGCACCGCGGCATATACCCCCTGTAACTTTTCAAATTCTGTGAAAGGCAGTTGGGGAGACAGTTTTGTTGAACACGTTTCAGGGGTATATGCCGCGGTTCCCCAGAGAACCGCGGCATATTCTCCTATATGAAATTAATTTAATGTTTATTTGAAATATTTCGAGGTATATGCCGCGGTTGCCAGCTGAACCGCGGCATATAGTTTGAAAATAATTTCAAAAATGCCATTTCTGATAATTTTTTAAATTAGTATATGCCGCGGTTGGGGGTTAAACCGCGGCATATAACCCGTTTATACCGCGGTTAAGTAGTGAACCGCGGTAGATTCCCCCGTTCAGAGTTAAAAAACAAAACTTGGAACAGTGCATCGTCTTCCTCGCGCGTTCTCTCTGTTTTCGCGTTTCTTCTTCCTCCGAACCACCCTTCATCTCAGATTTTGCGTTTTTAACCGTTTAAACTCAAAATTGTTCGGTCATTATTCGTTTTTGACGATAAAAACGAGTTTTAGCCGTTCAAAATCGTGATTTCCTGGCGTTTTTCACCCTCTCCGCCGCCGTTGTGTTGCGTTTTTCACCCTCTCCGCCACCGTTCCTCTTCCAGGTATTTATGTCCATTTGCATTTTTAACGTGATTTCTTCATTAATTTTTGCATAATGCTATAGTTTTGGTAATGTATGAAGTTTCTATAGTTTTGGTATAATTTTTGCTTTAATTTTGATAGTGCATGAAATTGTTATAGTTTTGGTAATGTATGATATGGTTTTTGCTATAGTTTTGGTAATGTGTGTTGTAGTTCTTGTATTATTTATAAACCTTAAAATATTATTTATGTAATATTTAGGAATATGGATCGAAATTGGATTAATTTACCACGTATTAGTGCTGAGTACGAGAGAGGTGTAGAGGAATTTATACAATTTGCGCAACGTAATGAGGGGAGAACTGATAATGAAGTGAAGTTTAGATGTCCTTGTGTGAACTGTTTGAATGGGAGAAAGTTGAACGCAACTCAAATTAGAGAACATCTTATATGTGATGGTTTTCTAAGATGCTATACAACATGGATCTGGCACGGCGAAGAAATGGATTTTCCCACTGACTCTCAAAGTGTAAATGTTACTGATTCCACCATGGAAGAAGATCGACCGGATGAAGACTGTTAAGCGAGTCGCACCGCTCACAAAAATTGTGCATAAAAGAAATGCAGTATAGTTTACTAGGAAGTGACTCCTAGGTCGTCTCTCAAGGACCAATTTGAGTGGTTCAGTCTCAGATTTAACACAAAGTGGGGGGGTTTTCTGGATGTTTTGTGCGGTAAAATAAAATTTAAAACTTGAAATTAAACACAACTGAATTTAGAAACACTGAAATAAATTTTAAAAACGGTAAAACCAAACGAAAAAAAAGACGGTAAAAACGGAACAGTCAAATTCAGAAACGGTAAAATTAAAAAATAAAAAAAAACATCAGTGAAAATACATTGACAAAAAATAAACCGTAAAAACAACGTTTGGAAATACGATGAACAGTAAAATGTCAAAATATAGCGACGTAGAAAATACTGAACGGTAAATTTAACAGATAAAAACATTTAACTGAAAATGGAATTTATAAAGGATTCAACACTTAAATTAAAATTCTTGACCGTACAAGAGAAAATGAAATGAGCAATTACTGTGACACTACAGAATTAAAATTCTTCACACTGTTTGAAATGAAAAACTAAGAGCTTGCTACTGGAAAAGGAAGAGGCGAGAGCCTCTTCCAGGGCCGTGAGTTTCTTGCTTCCTACTCCTAATTCTACTGAATTCTTTTCTTCTCTGCCTGCTGGTCATTTATAGCCAAACTTCAGAAGATGTTCCTGTATACTCCTCCTTGATTCCAGCCTGATTGTTTTGTCTTATCTCCAATTGGCAGCCCGTGAATTCCTTCCAGCTTCACGTTTGTTTTCTCTAATCGGTAGCTACTTGGATGTGCCAAAGTAATAGGATAGGGCCCTCCACTTCTTATCTTCCCTTGCTGTAAATTTCCTTCGTGGGCTACCTTCTCCATTCCTATTCAGCGTTTTTCCTTCACATATCAAGCCAACAACTATGCTTCCTTCCATGTGCTTCTTTTCTATTTCAGCTGGACGTGATGCTCCTGGATGTGGCTGGACACCCTCTTTAATGGAAGCTTCCTTCTCTACTTCCAGCAAAGCCGAGACACCTCCCTTCACATGTTCAGCCAGCAGCTATGCTTTCTTCCGTGTACACATGGTGTCTCTCTTCTTTGGTAGACCAACTGATGCACTCCTTCTTGCTTCTAGCAGGCCATGTGATCTTCCACTCCATAGAAGCCTTTCCCTTGGACATGAGCTTCTGCCAAGCCATAGAGAAAATCGTGAGCTATACCCCCTTGGACATATCTTCTTCAAGTGTTGGTTAAGGCTTTGCTGATGCTGGGTTTGGACGCTCCAAGCTGGATGTGTGATGCTTCAAACTTGCTGGACCAGCTGCACCGTGAAGTTCTCCTTCAATTTCCTTGGTCTTGGTGGTGCTGCTGGTGTGGAGATAGCTCCTCAATGTGTTTCCGCTGCATGGACGTGGAGATAGCTCTTTGTTGGCATATGCTTCCATGTGAATTGCAATTAAAGAAGATCCTTGGAGCTCCTAGCAGGACATGGCAGCAGCCTTTCAAAACCGTGAACTCCATTGCATCTACTTATTCTGCAAGCCAAATTTTAGTTCCAGCAAAGAAGGGAATGTTTCCGTAACAGCCCCTAAAAAAATGAGAATGAAATGCTTTATCAGATCAATGAAAACCACGTTTTCAGCCAACAATAGAATGTGGTGGCCCCAACTTTTGTTACATGTGTTTAGCTTTGTCCTTTGCAAAATTCTTCATTTGAGCAAAGAGAAATACACCGTGAGTGGTGGCATTTCCAATTGGTCTTTTTTTTTGTTTTGTTCCATGCCAAAATGAATTTTCCACCATGGGACCATGTGTTTGAAAACCAAAAGCTTTGCTAGTTCCTTCATATTTTTACGTAAGCTTTTTCAAAGTGGTGGCCCCCTCCATTATGTGCTTCCAAAATGAATGTAATGTTTGCTGAAATAACTTCTCCATGACCGTATAACCGTGAAATGCAAAGGGAATATCTTCTCAACGTGAACTTTCAATAAGTGTGATCTCTTTCCCTTAATAACACTACAAATAAATTTGAGCACTTCTTGGAACTTTTTGGCCGTGAAGTATGTGTAATGATGCCAAGCCAATATTACTTCTTAAAATTTAAGAAATGAAGGACTTGCTTAAGAGTGTTGGGAGGTTTTAGCACTGTCCAATGATCAATTCCAGCCACCACAAATACCAAACAATAAGCAAACAATGTAAACAGATTAGAAGTCACTCAAACAGTAAGAACTTGACTGACACAGGGGAGTAAAACAATTACTGGGAACAGCACAAAAGTAATTTGAACAAAATAAAAACTATACATGAAAATAGACATCCAAACGAAACTATGAAAAAAAATTGCATGGAAAACGGATAAGAATTGAACTCAAACGAAGACACACAAGTTGACACAAAGTTCACACAGCAACCAGCGAAAATTGAAGTGGCTGAAATGTATTGGGCTCAATTGTCATTTCTCATTTAGCCTTCAAATGTCCCAGAAAGATATCCAAAATTTTCCCATAATTAATAATGCAAAATAATAAGCTCAGATAATTCAAATTAGTTAAAATAAGAATTTCTGATCGAATTAAGCACAATTAGGAAAAATAGGAAAATAACGGACGATTAAGCACAATTCCCTGATTAATTCTAGTACAATAAACTAAGTGAAGTGAAGAAAATATTGACTCATCAAAATAGACCACACTTAGTCTTTTGCACTCCTGGGCAAAATAAAGACGCAAATCAGAGAATAGTTCAAAGGACTTTTAGGAAGGTGACACACACTCAGCACGCAGAAAACAAAGACTCAAGAAAAATAAAAAGAATTTACAGAATTCTCAAGAATTATGGATCGATGAAAGAAGTAGAAATATCCAACACAAAATCAAATTAAGCAGATACTTACAGAAATTATCCAAGCAATTCAATACACGGAAAAAATAATCAATCAGCTTAAGAGGCAAATTAAAAGTAACAACCTCACAGATGCACTTCCAGTGTTTCTCTCAAGTGTCTAGGGTAAAGAATTTCAACTCAATGCACTCAAGAAAGCAAACACAAGTAGATTTGGCAAGCCTCTAAAATTAACACTTAAAACATATGCATGTTCAGATCTAAAGGTCTTTACTGGGTTGTAATGGGGCCAAGGACAGGGGAGGATAAATTTGGATAAGTAGCTATAGCTCAGAAGAAATAGAGGTGCACTAGGAAAAAAAATGTAACACAGTGAAATCTCACCCAAACCTCTAATTCAATCCTCTTCTCGACTCCATTATTCACAAAATGATTTTTCAATTTTTCTCTTTTTCTCATCAAATTTTTTTTCCATCCTGTTTTTTTTTTTTTTTTTTTTTTTTTATCACACAACAGGATATATATTATCATTTCAAAACATGATGAGGAACCAACTAGCCAATTTATCAGAATCCCCAAGGAGACCACACTTATTCACAAAACACTTCTATAGCTCCAGACTTCCCTAAGGTTTAGGTAATCATGGTTTTTCACTTAGGGTCAGTGTATGAGCTTCAACACAAAGAAATATATACAGTATAGGCTCAAAGGGGTTATCAAAGGATAATAACAAGGTAGGCTTATTTGGCTAAAGAGGCTCAAGAATAAAATTGCCTTTATCACTTCCAAAAATGCATATAAATCAAGTATATCAAAAAGAATCAAGCCAAGGCATATGTGCAAGCAGTCAAGATACATATCACACAAGAAAGAAAATTAATTGGCTCAAATTCTCACACAGGGTATTCGTTACAATCAAATCAACCTCTTAAACACATAATCATCTTTCCAGGCAGAGAAAAGCAAGGATTTCAAACCATAAGTATTAAGTAAGTGAAGGAAAAATCTACAACTTAAACATCATCCAGAAATCAAGAAAAAAATGTAAAATTTATTGCACACAAAACTCGATAAAAATAACTTAAAACAGAAAAAATTAACACTCAAAAACAAAAAATTTAACACACAAAATACAATCTAACAGAAAAATCAAAAAAATCAGAATTTCTTCCCAGTAGACCACACTTAAATCACACAATGTCCTCAGTGTGTTACAATCATCAGATGATCAATTTCAGAGCAGTCAAATAATATAGACAAGTGCAATAAAAAGTTAGGAAAAATGGGAAGAAATTTTCAGAAACATCCATCAGCAGATGTTAATATTATTTTATTTTTTATATTTTTATTTTATTTTATTTTATTTTATTATTATATTTTTTTTTTTTTATTTATTTATTTATTTATTTTTTTTTGAAAAAGGATACCGGTACTGTGACAACAGTCTCGGTGGCAAAGACCGGAACTGTTGCTACAGTGGCAGAATTTTGGCTATTAATAGGCCAACTTCGGCTCCCGAGCGGCATTTCTGACTGCTCTGCTCTCTCTCTTTACTTCTCACTTCTCTCTCCGCTCTCCTCACTCTCAACCTGAGCATCTGGAACCTCTGCGAGGAAGCTCTGTCCCCGGCCTTCTGAAGAGTCTGAGTGAGATCCGTGAGGAGCCTCTGCCTGTGTGCCTTCGGAGCGTCTAAGATCTGCGTCAAGCTTCTGTAAGCCCTACTACTCCGGGTAAGTCATCTGCACCTTGGATCTCCTTCTTTCTGCCGTTTAAGCTTTCTGCTCTTTTCTTTGCTTTTCAGTTCTGCTCCTTTTACAGCTTTCAGATCTATCATTTTTTTTCTTTTTCCTGCTTTCAGTTCCTTCTTTATTTTCAGCTCTTATTCGCTTTATTTTTCACCTGCTAAACACTTAAAACACATAAAACACAATTGTCTTAAAACTTAAGGGGTATATAGGCTGGAAACCAGACGTTAATCTCCCTTCGATTGAAGGTATTGCAGAGACAATCGGGTAGAACAACGCCACGTACCCCACTTAAAACTAAATAAACACATAAACATAATATACAAGAACAATATGGACAAGGACACTGGACGTAGATCCGTTTAGGACCCTTTGCAAGGACCGTGAAACAGATCTGAGACCAGACACAAAAACAATCAAAGACAGACAGGATAAAATAAATTTGAAAGGAAACAAGAACAAATAAAGAAAACACAGAACTAATCTAAATTTTTTATGCTTTTTTTTTTTTTTTATTGCTATTTATGTTATGCTTTTTTTTTTTTTTTCTTTTTATATGTATTTATTTTTTATTTATGTATTTGTATATTACGAGAGGAAGGATGAGTGATATGGAATCAGAGAGATGTACCAGTCAACGATGGCGTCCTACAGATGATCAGATCACGATGATGACCAAAATCTACAACTATGGGGTCACACACCCAAGCCGAGCGCAAGTCGTCGAGATCGCGTCTCGACTAAGGACCTTCGGCGAAGCCACTGAATACAACGTGCACTGCTGGTTTAACAACCATGGCAATCGGGTCAGGCGCTGGCAAGCGGAGATAGACCCCACAGGCACTCTCTTTTCACAACTGCCGCTATACATGTACGGTAAGAACTCTCATCATACCTCAATCGAAATTTTTTTTTTTTTTTTTTTTTCTTCTTCCTCTTCTATTATTAACACATGTTTCTTATTTATTTATTTATTTATTTTTATTTTTTGTTTGAAAGAAAACAACTGGGTGATAATGAGGGCACCGAGGCTGCTGAATCTGTTTCCCGTTCCGATCATCATCGATGACGACAGAAATGAACGAGAAATTCCTCCACCAAAGCCTCCGCTCGTGACTTTTCGAACCAGAGCTCCCTCAACGGAGCTCTCCCTTAGACCACCACAACCAGCTCGAGAGTTCTTTCATTTTTAAAGTTTTATGTTTTTTTTTTATTTTTATGTTTTTGTTGGCCGAGTGTGGCCAGAATTTGAACAAGTACTGTAATAAGGACACTTAATTTTTTATGTTTTTAATTTTAATTTTTTTTTTATTTGGACTGTAATATTAACGATCAATAATGATCGAACCTCGGACATCTTTATTTTATTTTTATGAATTTTTATGAATTTGAACAATTTTTTTTTTTTTTAATTCATGCTCACAATTTAAAAATGAAATAAACACAACCATGAAAACACATCAGAAAAGCTAAATAATATGTACATAATGAGGAAAAAGAGTGCTCCCTGGTCATGGTGGCAGTTGCCAATTCTGGACTATCAGTGAGATATCTTCCACCTCAGGATCCGGCGAAGATGTCTTCAGGAGCAGCTCGCCCAGTACTGCCCTCTCACTTGAATCAGGACAAATCCCAGTAGCCACGCCACTTCTCCGAGCAAGTTGTTGAATCAATAAAATCAGGAGCCTTCTGTCCACCAGCAGTTGTTGAGTCTGTGACACCGGAGTAATAAGAGAAATAACAGTATACTTTCCTTCATCTATCATTGTTTCCTCTATGTCAGTACCTGTATTCTCATTTACTTTTGTAACCTGGTCATCAAACTCATAATCAATAGCATTTGTTATGAATTTAGAATCTGTTTGTAACACATAATCAATTTCAATACAAATCGGGCAAGAACCAGATTCACAATCACATTCACAATTCTCAGAAAACTGAGTCAGATCAATGTTTTGTTCTAACTCTATCATGTTATGCGACTGCAAAATTCCTGTCTCAAAATCAATATTGACATATGCATCATCAACAAAATCCACATTCAGTGCAAAGTTATTATCAATGGAAAATTTATCACTGTAATCATGTTCATTCAACACAACATTTATACCAATGGTTTCAGAGACTAATACTGAATCAAAAACTTTAGAATTGTCAATCAAGTCTGTATCAGTTTCAATCCTAAAACCTGTAGAATCATTGTGCAACAAATCACAAGCAATTGAATGTATAGGCAGATCTGGTAAAGAGCTTGTAATCTCAGTTTCAGAATAAACATGTTTTTGTTCAGAATAAATTTTCTCATGAATTTCCAATTCATCAACTGCACATTCAAGTTGAGGTACGTTTACCTCCACGGGGGAAGATAAGAATGGTCTACCTGTCTCAACAGTGTTACTCATACCTGTCTGGTCCTTAAAATAATCATCAACAGTCTCAGGTGCAAGAGTGGGATCATAGAAAGGTAGGAAAGTGGGTGTAGTAGTAAACTCATAGCTTTGCTCCCCATCTTCTATGTTGATGCCACTATCATCTTGAAAGTGTTGAGTGGCCATCTGCCCGATCTGATCACTCAGATTCTGCATGGCAGCTTGAGTTTCCATGCTCTCTTGCTTGAACTGCATGTTCCCTTTCTGAAACTGAATGTTCTGCATGGTCATCTGCTCCAATAACTCCTTCAATGTAGGTTCAGAAGTTGAAGGCTGAGAAGCTACTTGGGCAGGAGCATCATACTGCTGACTCTGATATTGCTGAACTGGTGGAACCGGCTCCCAAAGGGAGCTCTCAGGAATTTGAGGATGATCCATATTTTTCTCAGTATTAAAATCAGCACAAGAATCAGAGTAATATGCAGAAAGAGAATCATAATTACAGGCACTTGTAGAATAAGCACTATTCACAAAATTAAAATAGGTAGACATGGAAAATAAAAATAAAAACTAAAAACTAAAAATTACGAAACAGATAATTCACAACACATTTATACATGCTACAGGAACACACAAAACAACACATAAATTTTTTTTTTTTTTTTTAAATTTTTTTTTTTTTAAATTTTTTAATTTTTTTTTTTAATTAACAAACAAAATACATATGACACACATACAGAAAATAGAACATCACATCATAACGCAAGATAAAACACATCAATTAAACATATATATGCACAATATATATTAACACAGTACAAATCTTAAAACAAAAACCTGGAACTGAAGTGACAACGCCGCCAAAATTTGTTGAAGGTGTCGTTGCCGCCTACAAACATATAAAACACAAAACACACAAAATACACATATTAACAGAACAAAAATTTACACAACAAAAATCTAAAACCAAACCGTCTTTGGTCCCCGGCAACGACGCCATTTTTGTTGAGCGAGTCGCACCGCTCACAAAAATTGTGCATAAAAGAAATGCAGTATAGTTTACTAGGAAGTGACTCCTAGGTCGTCTCTCAAGGACCAATTTGAGTGGTTCAGTCTCAGATTTAACACAAAGTGGGGGGGTTTTCTGGATGTTTTGTGCGGTAAAATAAAATTTAAAACTTGAAATTAAACACAACTGAATTTAGAAACACTGAAATAAATTTTAAAAACGGTAAAACCAAACGAAAAAAAAGACGGTAAAAACGGAACAGTCAAATTCAGAAACGGTAAAATTAAAAAATAAAAAAAAAACATCAGTGAAAATACATTGACAGAAAATAAACCGTAAAAACAACGTTTGGAAATACGATGAACAGTAAAATGTCAAAATATAGCGACGTAGAAAATACTGAACGGTAAATTTAACAGATAAAAACATTTAACTGAAAATGGAATTTATAAAGGATTCAACACTTAAATTAAAATTCTTGACCGTACAAGAGAAAATGAAATGAGCAATTACTGTGACACTACAGAATTAAAATTCTTCACACTGTTTGAAATGAAAAACTAAGAGCTTGCTACTGGAAAAGGAAGAGGCGAGAGCCTCTTCCAGGGCCGTGAGTTTCTTGCTTCCTACTCCTAATTCTACTGAATTCTTTTCTTCTCTGCCTGCTGGTCATTTATAGCCAAACTTCAGAAGATGTTCCTGTATACTCCTCCTTGATTCCAGCCTGATTGTTTTGTCTTATCTCCAATTGGCAGCCCGTGAATTCCTTCCAGCTTCACGTTTGTTTTCTCTAATCGGTAGCTACTTGGATGTGCCAAAGTAATAGGATAGGGCCCTCCACTTCTTATCTTCCCTTGCTGTAAATTTCCTTCGTGGGCTACCTTCTCCATTCCTATTCAGCGTTTTTCCTTCACATATCAAGCCAACAACTATGCTTCCTTCCATGTGCTTCTTTTCTATTTCAGCTGGACGTGATGCTCCTGGATGTGGCTGGACACCCTCTTTAATGGAAGCTTCCTTCTCTACTTCCAGCAAAGCCGAGACACCTCCCTTCACATGTTCAGCCAGCAGCTATGCTTTCTTCCGTGTACACATGGTGTCTCTCTTCTTTGGTAGACCAACTGATGCACTCCTTCTTGCTTCTAGCAGGCCATGTGATCTTCCACTCCATAGAAGCCTTTCCCTTGGACATGAGCTTCTGCCAAGCCATAGAGAAAATCGTGAGCTATACCCCCTTGGACATATCTTCTTCAAGTGTTGGTTAAGGCTTTGCTGATGCTGGGTTTGGACGCTCCAAGCTGGATGTGTGATGCTTCAAACTTGCTGGACCAGCTGCACCGTGAAGTTCTCCTTCAATTTCCTTGGTCTTGGTGGTGCTGCTGGTGTGGAGATAGCTCCTCAATGTGTTTCCGCTGCATGGACGTGGAGATAGCTCTTTGTTGGCATATGCTTCCATGTGAATTGCAATTAAAGAAGATCCTTGGAGCTCCTAGCAGGACATGGCAGCAGCCTTTCAAAACCGTGAACTCCATTGCATCTACTTATTCTGCAAGCCAAATTTTAGTTCCAGCAAAGAAGGGAATGTTTCCGTAACAGCCCCTAAAAAAATGAGAATGAAATGCTTTATCAGATCAATGAAAACCACGTTTTCAGCCAACAATAGAATGTGGTGGCCCCAACTTTTGTTACATGTGTTTAGCTTTGTCCTTTGCAAAATTCTTCATTTGAGCAAAGAGAAATACACCGTGAGTGGTGGCATTTCCAATTGGTCTTTTTTTTTGTTTTGTTCCATGCCAAAATGAATTTTCCACCATGGGACCATGTGTTTGAAAACCAAAAGCTTTGCTAGTTCCTTCATATTTTTACGTAAGCTTTTTCAAAGTGGTGGCCCCCTCCATTATGTGCTTCCAAAATGAATGTAATGTTTGCTGAAATAACTTCTCCATGACCGTATAACCGTGAAATGCAAAGGGAATATCTTCTCAACGTGAACTTTCAATAAGTGTGATCTCTTTCCCTTAATAACACTACAAATAAATTTGAGCACTTCTTGGAACTTTTTGGCCGTGAAGTATGTGTAATGATGCCAAGCCAATATTACTTCTTAAAATTTAAGAAATGAAGGACTTGCTTAAGAGTGTTGGGAGGTTTTAGCACTGTCCAATGATCAATTCCAGCCACCACAAATACCAAACAATAAGCAAACAATGTAAACAGATTAGAAGTCACTCAAACAGTAAGAACTTGACTGACACAGGGGAGTAAAACAATTACTGGGAACAGCACAAAAGTAATTTGAACAAAATAAAAACTATACATGAAAATAGACATCCAAACGAAACTATGAAAAAAAATTGCATGGAAAACGGATAAGAATTGAACTCAAACGAAGACACACAAGTTGACACAAAGTTCACACAGCAACCAGCGAAAATTGAAGTGGCTGAAATGTATTGGGCTCAATTGTCATTTCTCATTTAGCCTTCAAATGTCCCAGAAAGATATCCAAAATTTTCCCATAATTAATAATGCAAAATAATAAGCTCAGATAATTCAAATTAGTTAAAATAAGAATTTCTGATCGAATTAAGCACAATTAGGAAAAATAGGAAAATAACGGACGATTAAGCACAATTCCCTGATTAATTCTAGTACAATAAACTAAGTGAAGTGAAGAAAATATTGACTCATCAAAATAGACCACACTTAGTCTTTTGCACTCCTGGGCAAAATAAAGACGCAAATCAGAGAATAGTTCAAAGGACTTTTAGGAAGGTGACACACACTCAGCACGCAGAAAACAAAGACTCAAGAAAAATAAAAAGAATTTACAGAATTCTCAAGAATTATGGATCGATGAAAGAAGTAGAAATATCCAACACAAAATCAAATTAAGCAGATACTTACAGAAATTATCCAAGCAATTCAATACACGGAAAAAATAATCAATCAGCTTAAGAGGCAAATTAAAAGTAACAACCTCACAGATGCACTTCCAGTGTTTCTCTCAAGTGTCTAGGGTAAAGAATTTCAACTCAATGCACTCAAGAAAGCAAACACAAGTAGATTTGGCAAGCCTCTAAAATTAACACTTAAAACATATGCATGTTCAGATCTAAAGGTCTTTACTGGGTTGTAATGGGGCCAAGGACAGGGGAGGATAAATTTGGATAAGTAGCTATAGCTCAGAAGAAATAGAGGTGCACTAGGAAAAAAAATGTAACACAGTGAAATCTCACCCAAACCTCTAATTCAATCCTCTTCTCGACTCCATTATTCACAAAATGATTTTTCAATTTTTCTCTTTTTCTCATCAAATTTTTTTTCCATCCTGTTTTTTTTTTTTTTTTTTTTTTTTTTATCACACAACAGGATATATATTATCATTTCAAAACATGATGAGGAACCAACTAGCCAATTTATCAGAATCCCCAAGGAGACCACACTTATTCACAAAACACTTCTATAGCTCCAGACTTCCCTAAGGTTTAGGTAATCATGGTTTTTCACTTAGGGTCAGTGTATGAGCTTCAACACAAAGAAATATATACAGTATAGGCTCAAAGGGGTTATCAAAGGATAATAACAAGGTAGGCTTATTTGGCTAAAGAGGCTCAAGAATAAAATTGCCTTTATCACTTCCAAAAATGCATATAAATCAAGTATATCAAAAAGAATCAAGCCAAGGCATATGTGCAAGCAGTCAAGATACATATCACACAAGAAAGAAAATTAATTGGCTCAAATTCTCACACAGGGTATTCGTTACAATCAAATCAACCTCTTAAACACATAATCATCTTTCCAGGCAGAGAAAAGCAAGGATTTCAAACCATAAGTATTAAGTAAGTGAAGGAAAAATCTACAACTTAAACATCATCCAGAAATCAAGAAAAAAATGTAAAATTTATTGCACACAAAACTCGATAAAAATAACTTAAAACAGAAAAAATTAACACTCAAAAACAAAAAATTTAACACACAAAATACAATCTAACAGAAAAATCAAAAAAATCAGAATTTCTTCCCAGTAGACCACACTTAAATCACACAATGTCCTCAGTGTGTTACAATCATCAGATGATCAATTTCAGAGCAGTCAAATAATATAGACAAGTGCAATAAAAAGTTAGGAAAAATGGGAAGAAATTTTCAGAAACATCCATTAGCAGATGTTAATATTATTTTATTTTTTATATTTTTATTTTATTTTATTTTATTTTATTATTATATTTTTTTTTTTATTTATTTATTTATTTTTTTTTTTTTGAAAAAGGATACCGGTACTGTGACAACAGTCTCGGTGGCAAAGACCGGAACTGTTGCTACAGTGGCAGAATTTTGGCTATTAATAGGCCAACTTCGGCTCCCGAGCGGCATTTCTGACTGCTCTGCTCTCTCTCTCTACTTCTCACTTCTCTCTCCGCTCTCCTCACTCTCAACCTGAGCATCTGGAACCTCTGCGAGGAAGCTCTGTCCCCGGCCTTCTGAAGAGTCTGAGTGAGATCCGTGAGGAGCCTCTGCCTGTGTGCCTTCGGAGCGTCTAAGATCTGCGTCAAGCTTCTGTAAGCCCTACTACTCCGGGTAAGTCATCTGCACCTTGGATCTCCTTCTTTCTGCCGTTTAAGCTTTCTGCTCTTTTCTTTGCTTTTCAGTTCTGCTCCTTTTACAGCTTTCAGATCTATCATTTTTTTTCTTTTTCCTGCTTTCAGTTCCTTCTTTATTTTCAGCTCTTATTCGCTTTATTTTTCACCTGCTAAACACTTAAAACACATAAAACACAATTGTCTTAAAACTTAAGGGGTATATAGGCTGGAAACCAGACGTTAATCTCCCTTCGATTGAAGGTATTGCAGAGACAATCGGGTAGAACAACGCCACGTACCCCACTTAAAACTAAATAAACACATAAACATAATATACAAGAACAATATGGACAAGGACACTGGACGTAGATCCGTTTAGGACCCTTTGCAAGGACCGTGAAACAGATCTGAGACCAGACACAAAAACAATCAAAGACAGACAGGACAAAATAAATTTGAAAGGAAACAAGAACAAATAAAGAAAACACAGAACTAATCTAAATTTTTTATGCTTTTTTTTTTTTTTATTGCTATTTATGTTATGCTTTTTTTTTTTTTTTCTTTTTATATGTATTTATTTTTTATTTATGTATTTGTATATTACGAGAGGAAGGATGAGTGATATGGAATCAGAGAGATATACCAGTCAACGATGGCGTCCTACAGATGATCAGATCACGATGATGACCAAAATCTACAACTATGGGGTCACACACCCAAGCCGAGCGCAAGTCGTCGAGATCGCGTCTCGACTAAGGACCTTCGGCGAAGCCACTGAATACAACGTGCACTGCTGGTTTAACAACCATGGCAATCGGGTCAGGCGCTGGCAAGCGGAGATAGACCCCACAGGCACTCTCTTTTCACAACTGCCGCTATACATGTACGGTAAGAACTCTCATCATACCTCAATCGAAATTTTTTTTTTTTTTTTTTCTTCTTCCTCTTCTATTATTAACACATGTTTCTTATTTATTTATTTATTTATTTTTATTTTTTGTTTGAAAGAAAACAACTGGGTGATAATGAGGGCACCGAGGCTGCTGAATCTGTTTCCCGTTCCGATCATCATCGATGACGACAGAAATGAACGAGAAATTCCTCCACCAAAGCCTCCGCTCGTGACTTTTCGAACCAGAGCTCCCTCAACGGAGCTCTCCCTTAGACCACCACAACCAGCTCGAGAGTTCTTTCATTTTTAAAGTTTTATGTTTTTTTTTTTATTTTTATGTTTTTGTTGGCCGAGTGTGGCCAGAATTTGAACAAGTACTGTAATAAGGACACTTAATTTTTTATGTTTTTAATTTTAATTTTTTTTTATTTGGACTGTAATATTAACGATCAATAATGATCGAACCTCGGACATCTTTATTTTATTTTTATGAATTTTTATGAATTTGAACAATTTTTTTTTTTTTAATTCATGCTCACAATTTAAAAATGAAATAAACACAACCATGAAAACACATCAGAAAAGCTAAATAATATGTACATAATGAGGAAAAAGAGTGCTCCCTGGTCATGGTGGCAGTTGCCAATTCTGGACTATCAGTGAGATATCTTCCACCTCAGGATCCGGCGAAGATGTCTTCAGGAGCAGCTCGCCCAGTACTGCCCTCTCACTTGAATCAGGACAAATCCCAGTAGCCACGCCACTTCTCCGAGCAAGTTGTTGAATCAATAAAATTAGGAGCCTTCTGTCCACCAGCAGTTGTTGAGTCTGTGACACCGGAGTAATAAGAGAAATAACAGTATACTTTCCTTCATCTATCATTGTTTCCTCTATGTCAGTACCTGTATTCTCATTTACTTTTGTAACCTGGTCATCAAACTCATAATCAATAGCATTTGTTATGAATTTAGAATCTGTTTGTAACACATAATCAATTTCAATACAAATCGGGCAAGAACCAGATTCACAATCACATTCACAATTCTCAGAAAACTGAGTCAGATCAATGTTTTGTTCTAACTCTATCATGTTATGCGACTGCAAAATTCCTGTCTCAAAATCAATATTGACATATGCATCATCAACAAAATCCACATTCAGTGCAAAGTTATTATCAATGGAAAATTTATCACTGTAATCATGTTCATTCAACACAACATTTATACCAATGGTTTCAGAGACTAATACTGAATCAAAAACTTTAGAATTGTCAATCAAGTCTGTATCAGTTTCAATCCTAAAACCTGTAGAATCATTGTGCAACAAATCACAAGCAATTGAATGTATAGGCAGATCTGGTAAAGAGCTTGTAATCTCAGTTTCAGAATAAACATGTTTTTGTTCAGAATAAATTTTCTCATGAATTTCCAATTCATCAACTGCACATTCAAGTTGAGGTACGTTTACCTCCACGGGGGAAGATAAGAATGGTCTACCTGTCTCAACAGTGTTACTCATACCTGTCTGGTCCTTAAAATAATCATCAACAGTCTCAGGTGCAAGAGTGGGATCATAGAAAGGTAGGAAAGTGGGTGTAGTAGTAAACTCATAGCTTTGCTCCCCATCTTCTATGTTGATGCCACTATCATCTTGAAAGTGTTGAGTGGCCATCTGCCCGATCTGATCACTCAGATTCTGCATGGCAGCTTGAGTTTCCATGCTCTCTTGCTTGAACTGCATGTTCCCTTTCTGAAACTGAATGTTCTGCATGGTCATCTGCTCCAATAACTCCTTCAATGTAGGTTCAGAAGTTGAAGGCTGAGAAGCTACTTGGGCAGGAGCATCATACTGCTGACTCTGATATTGCTGAACTGGTGGAACCGGCTCCCAAAGGGAGCTCTCAGGAATTTGAGGATGATCCATATTTTTCTCAGTATTAAAATCAGCACAAGAATCAGAGTAATATGCAGAAAGAGAATCATAATTACAGGCACTTGTAGAATAAGCACTATTCACAAAATTAAAATAGGTAGACATGGAAAATAAAAATAAAAACTAAAAACTAAAAATTACGAAACAGATAATTCACAACACATTTATACATGCTACAGGAACACACAAAACAACACATAATTTTTTTTTTTTTTTTTAAATTTTTTAATTTTTTTTTTTTAATTAACAAACAAAATACATATGACACACATACAGAAAATAGAACATCACATCATAACGCAAGATAAAACACATCAATTAAACATATATATGCACAATATATATTAACACAGTACAAATCTTAAAACAAAAACCTGGAACTGAAGTGACAACGCCGCCAAAATTTGTTGAAGGTGTCGTTGCCGCCTACAAACATATAAAACACAAAACACACAAAATACACATATTAACAGAACAAAAATTTACACAACAAAAATCTAAAACCAAACCGTCTTTGGTCCCCGGCAACGACGCCATTTTTGTTGAGCGAGTCGCACCGCTCACAAAAATTGTGCATAAAAGAAATGCAGTATAGTTTACTAGGAAGTGACTCCTAGGTCGTCTCTCAAGGACCAATTTGAGTGGTTCAGTCTCAGATTTAACACAAAGTGGGGGGGTTTTCTGGATGTTTTGTGCGGTAAAATAAAATTTAAAACTTGAAATTAAACACAACTGAATTTAGAAACACTGAAATAAATTTTAAAAACGGTAAAACCAAACGAAAAAAAACGGTAAAAACGGAACAGTCAAATTCAGAAACGGTAAAATTAAAAAATAAAAAAAAACATCAGTGAAAATACATTGACAGAAAATAAACCGTAAAAACAACGTTTGGAAATACGATGAACAGTAAAATGTCAAAATATAGCGACGTAGAAAATACTGAACGGTAAATTTAACAGATAAAAACATTTAACTGAAAATGGAATTTATAAAGGATTCAACACTTAAATTAAAATTCTTGACCGTACAAGAGAAAATGAAATGAGCAATTACTGTGACACTACAGAATTAAAATTCTTCACACTGTTTGAAATGAAAAACTAAGAGCTTGCTACTGGAAAAGGAAGAGGCGAGAGCCTCTTCTAGGGCCGTGAGTTTCTTGCTTCCTACTCCTAATTCTACTGAATTCTTTTCTTCTCTGCCTGCTGGTCATTTATAGCCAAACTTCAGAAGATGTTCCTGTATACTCCTCCTTGATTCCAGCCTGATTGTTTTGTCTTATCTCCAATTGGCAGCCCGTGAATTCCTTCCAGCTTCACGTTTGTTTTCTCTAATCGGTAGCTACTTGGATGTGCCAAAGTAATAGGATAGGGCCCTCCACTTCTTATCTTCCCTTGCTGTAAATTTCCTTCGTGGGCTACCTTCTCCATTCCTATTCAGCGTTTTTCCTTCACATATCAAGCCAACAACTATGCTTCCTTCCATGTGCTTCTTTTCTATTTCAGCTGGACGTGATGCTCCTGGATGTGGCTGGACACCCTCTTTAATGGAAGCTTCCTTCTCTACTTCCAGCAAAGCCGAGACACCTCCCTTCACATGTTCAGCCAGCAGCTATGCTTTCTTCCGTGTACACATGGTGTCTCTCTTCTTTGGTAGACCAACTGATGCACTCCTTCTTGCTTCTAGCAGGCCATGTGATCTTCCACTCCATAGAAGCCTTTCCCTTGGACATGAGCTTCTGCCAAGCCATAGAGAAAATCGTGAGCTATACCCCCTTGGACATATCTTCTTCAAGTGTTGGTTAAGGCTTTGCTGATGCTGGGTTTGGACGCTCCAAGCTGGATGTGTGATGCTTCAAACTTGCTGGACCAGCTGCACCGTGAAGTTCTCCTTCAATTTCCTTGGTCTTGGTGGTGCTGCTGGTGTGGAGATAGCTCCTCAATGTGTTTCCGCTGCATGGACGTGGAGATAGCTCTTTGTTGGCATATGCTTCCATGTGAATTGCAATTAAAGAAGATCCTTGGAGCTCCTAGCAGGACATGGCAGCAGCCTTTCAAAACCGTGAACTCCATTGCATCTACTTATTCTGCAAGCCAAATTTTAGTTCCAGCAAAGAAGGGAATGTTTCCGTAACAGCCCCTAAAAAAATGAGAATGAAATGCTTTATCAGATCAATGAAAACCACGTTTTCAGCCAACAATAGAATGTGGTGGCCCCAACTTTTGTTACATGTGTTTAGCTTTGTCCTTTGCAAAATTCTTCATTTGAGCAAAGAGAAATACACCGTGAGTGGTGGCATTTCCAATTGGTCTTTTTTTTTGTTTTGTTCCATGCCAAAATGAATTTTCCACCATGGGACCATGTGTTTGAAAACCAAAAGCTTTGCTAGTTCCTTCATATTTTTACGTAAGCTTTTTCAAAGTGGTGGCCCCCTCCATTATGTGCTTCCAAAATGAATGTAATGTTTGCTGAAATAACTTCTCCATGACCGTATAACCGTGAAATGCAAAGGGAATATCTTCTCAACGTGAACTTTCAATAAGTGTGATCTCTTTCCCTTAATAACACTACAAATAAATTTGAGCACTTCTTGGAACTTTTTGGCCGTGAAGTATGTGTAATGATGCCAAGCCAATATTACTTCTTAAAATTTAAGAAATGAAGGACTTGCTTAAGAGTGTTGGGAGGTTTTAGCACTGTCCAATGATCAATTCCAGCCACCACAAATACCAAACAATAAGCAAACAATGTAAACAGATTAGAAGTCACTCAAACAGTAAGAACTTGACTGACACAGGGGAGTAAAACAATTACTGGGAACAGCACAAAAGTAATTTGAACAAAATAAAAACTATACATGAAAATAGACATCCAAACGAAACTATGAAAAAAAATTGCATGGAAAACGGATAAGAATTGAACTCAAACGAAGACACACAAGTTGACACAAAGTTCACACAGCAACCAGCGAAAATTGAAGTGGCTGAAATGTATTGGGCTCAATTGTCATTTCTCATTTAGCCTTCAAATGTCCCAGAAAGATATCCAAAATTTTCCCATAATTAATAATGCAAAATAATAAGCTCAGATAATTCAAATTAGTTAAAATAAGAATTTCTGATCGAATTAAGCACAATTAGGAAAAATAGGAAAATAACGGACAATTAAGCACAATTCCCTGATTAATTCTAGTACAATAAACTAAGTGAAGTGAAGAAAATATTGACTCATCAAAGACAAATTGGAGGACATGATCCGCGATGTTGGAGCAGAAAATTTTGCCAAAGCTCATGTGTATGAGACGATGTCGACTGATGCAGAAACACCTTTGTATGTCGGTTCAACTAAGTTCACACGTTTGTCAGCGGTGTTAAGGCTCATGAATTTGAAGGCGAGCAATGGATGGACTGATAAGAGTTTTACAGAACTGTTGATGTTGTTGAATGAAATGTTGCCAGATGGAAATACACTGCCCACTCGTAATTATGATGCGAAGAAAATTCTTTGTCCAATGGGTATGGAGTATAAAAGGATACATGCTTGTCCCAATGACTGCATTTTGTATAGGAAAGAGTTTGAATTTTTGACAAAGTGTCCAAAATGTGGCTTATCACGATACAAGTCAAAAAACAATAGTGAAGATAATGGTCAGATAGAAAAAAATGGATCTGCTTTGAAAGTAGTTTGGTACCTTCCAATAGTGCCCAGACTTAAGCGTTTGTTTGCGAATCCCAAAGATGCTAAAAATCTTAGATGGCATGCAGATGAGAGAAAAATTGACGGGCTGCTTCGTCATCCAGCTGATTCAAAGCAATGGAAAAATATTGATCGACAATTCCCCGAATTTGGTAAAGAGTGTAGAAATCTTAGGCTTGGTTTAGCCACTGATGGAATGAACCCATTTGGTAATCTGAGTACCAATCACAGTTGTTGGCCAGTTATATTGATAATTTACAACTTATCTCCTGCATTGTGCATGAAGAGGAAGTACATGATGTTGTCTATGATGATATCTGGTCCAAAGCAGCCTGGAAATGACATAGATGTTTATCTAAGCCCACTAGTTGAAGACTTGAAGGTTTTGTGGGTTGACGGGGTTGAAATATTTGATGCATTCGCTTCAGAGACTTTTATGATGCGTGCAATGTTATTTTGCACCATTAATGACTTTCCTGCTTATGGTAATTTGTCAGGATACAGTGTCAAGGGTCATAAAGCGTGTCCTATATGTGAAGAAAACACTGCAGCTCATCAATTGAAACATGGAAGAAAGACGGTGTATCTGCGTCATCGGAGATTTCTAAAACGTAATCATCCATATCGAAGGTTAAAAAAAGCATTCAATGGAGATCAAGAGAGGGACGAAGCACCAAATCCACTTATTGGCCTTGAAGTTCTTCAAAAAGTGAATAAAATACATCATGTATTTGGGAAAACATCGAAGAAGTCATCTGTAACGACCCCTTGGAAGAAGAAATCAATATTCTTTGATCTTCCATATTGGTCAAAGTTAGATGTTCGACATTGCATAGATGTGATGCATGTGGAAAAGAATGTGTGTGATAGCTTGATTGGTACATTACTCAACATTCAGGGAAAGACAAAAGATGGAGTGAATGCTCGTTTGGATTTGGTTGACATGAATATCCGAGAAGAGTTGGCACCCAAGGAGATTGGTAAACGTACTTATTTGCCCCCTGCATGTTACACAATGTATAGACAAGAGAAGATAAGTTTTTGTGTATGTTTAAAGAGTATCAAAGTACCACAAGGATACTCTTCAAATATGAAGAGTTTAGTGTCAATGCAGGACTTAAAGCTTGTTGGCATGAAGTCTCACGATTGTCACGTCTTAATGCAACAGTTGTTACCGGTGGCTATTCGTGGAATTTTGCCCAAAAATGTTAGGCATGGCTCTGAGGTCCCAATATACCTTAATAGCCAAGATGTCCGTGAGCTTGCGTCGGGAACACAAGAGTTGAATATTTCAATTATTCAACTATGGACGATGTAAGTCTATGACCAATTATTTATATATAAAACTGATTTATATATCAAGTATCCTTATATCAAAGTTAATTTTTGATTTCAGGTATATGTCTGGGGTCACTAATAAGTTGGGGCGTTCTGATGATTATGGATTCATTGATCCCCAAGATATTCATGAATCAAATGATTTTGATCATATCAACATGAGTCTGATAAGCAGTTTTCGAAGGGGCAAGAAAATATACTTTTTGCCTTATATATCCGGGTAAGTGAACTTTGTTAACATAATAATGTTCCATATGTGATTTTAATATTTAATAGTTACGTTATTATGAATTTCAGGCGCCATTGGCAACTTCTTGTTATGTCTGTGCAAGACAACTATGCTTTGTGGTTCTGCTCATTGCACAGGCCTCCTCCCACACAACTCAAACAAGAAATTGATTGGTAAGAACCTCAATGTTTGGACTTTCTTTGTTATATAACTGAATGCTAAATCCTTTTTTTATATACAGTTCTATTCCAGCAAGTATGATGATGGACGAGAGATCAATTGTTAAGAGTAGAAAGATTGCTTGGATTTCTCTCAAGGTTTGACATATGCTAAAGTCATACTTTGTTATAATTGTTTTATAACAAATGTTATTCACTAACTATTATCAACTGTGATGATATATTGTAGTGTAACAGACAAAATGGGTCATATGAGTGTGGATACTATGTAATGTATTGGATGACCCATATTGTTCGTTCTCACATCACAAGAAGCTGGGAAACGGTAATATTTAACTTTAACAAATTTTGATTTTTTAACAAATGTTGAATTCATATACACTAATTAAAATGAATTGTCTTTTGCAGAGATTCAAGACTACTACACCAGTTCATGAGAAGTCACTACTATTCATTAGGAACGCTGCTGCGAAGTATATAGTTAGATTATACAATAGCTCTTAGATTTAGATTTAAACAATGCATTTGATTAGATAGAATTTTCTTAGACTCTCTACTTTATTTGATGTTGAAATACATTTGAACATGTATTTGTTATGTTGAAATTGAATATCTGTAAATGTTTTTATATGCAGGTCTGTTTTTGTGGTAGTGGATATCACAAAAACAGACCTGCAATTTTAAAAAACTGCAGGGGAATATGCCGCGGTTCTAACCACAACCGCGGCATATAGTGCTTCGTTTTTTTTTTAAAAACGAGACATATGGCCGCGGTTTTGACACTAACCGCGGCATACTCGTCGGCCTATATGCCGCGGTTGAACCGCGGCATATAGTGCATTTTTTAATTTTTTTTTTAATTTTTTTTTTTAAAAAAAAATGAATTTAGGCAGCGGTTCCCTAGACAACCGCGACATATTCCGCAGCCTATATACCGCGGTTAGAACCGCGGCATAAAGTGTCTGACTTACTACCGCGGCTGAATATGCCGCGGTTCAAGAACCGCGACGTATAGTGAAAATCAACCGCGGTAAAAGCCCCTCGCTGCACTAGTGGAAGTAAGAAAATTGGTCAACTTTTCCAAAAAGATTGTCTTAGATGAAGTTTGTAAAAGGCGTGAAAATATAAATAACCGTCAAGCCAAACAAGAAAATCTAAAACATTAGTGTAAGATCCTCAAAAGGTTAATCTTGGAGATGTTTATTTTTAGAAGGTTTTAGATGACACCTTGAATTTAAGAAAGTTTACGAGAAACCTAACCTTATCATCCTTTTCATATATGTATTTCACAATTATCCAGTACTCAAATATTTATATAATGGAATGACAATTATCCTTATTTGCTTGATCATATATATATATATATATATATATATATATATATATATATATATATATATAATCTTATTAGAACGACAACCATGTCCAAGTTAAAGTGTACTCAATTATTTAAATAATTTAAGATTTTTCTATTCAAGTAAAGACCTAACTTAACTAATACAAATAGTGTTTAATTAATAATAGAAACTAATGTTAAAGATCAATTTAAACTTTAATTCACAAATTAGTTATAAATTTTTATTAATAATCTAGATTATTTTAAACATCAATAATTTTTAATTTATAAAATAAGGTTTAATTTAGTTAATTAGTGACTTGATTTATTTTTTGTCTCTAAACTAATTGTTTTAATGAGTTTCTTCTTATGTGTCTTAACCCCGTATACCTCTTATTAATGGAATGACTACCACACCTAATAATAAACTTGATTAATTCCTATAGATTTATACTGATTGAAATCCTATTGAAGGATTATATTAGGTCTTAATGTACATTATTAGTAGTTTATGTCTTAAGTAGTTGATTGGAGTAAGACCATGACTAGTACTTAGTGTACTTGGTTAATTTCCTAAGTCTTAATAAGTCACACTTAAATTTAATTAGCTTTAATATCATGTAGCAATGACTTATTCTAAATTCTAATGGACTTTCTTAAGTACATATTTATATTGGATTAACTTTGAAGTAATATTCAATTGGGAAGTATGATACTTCTTTAAATTTCTTTTCACAACAAATGATTGTGTAATAAAATAAAATAGATTAATTGTAATAAAACTAGATTTACTTTCGAGTGACTTGTCTTTAAAGTAAGTACATCATGCATGTTTCTCGAGCTTATTAACATATATTCCTAAGTAGTCATATTTGATTAATATTTTAATTTTCCTTATTATAATGTGAACCAATTCTCCATGTCATATTGGAATTCACATAATCACTTCCATTTTTCGGCAAATATGCACTAAGGAGAAGTAGTAGCCAGTGTTTCAAATATATTTGAACATTTGACTTTTGCTAGTACTTATGATGGTAAATATTTGATAATCTTTTGCATTATATCAAAATTTTGGAACATTAATAATAATAATAATAATAATAATAATAATAATAATAATAATAATAATATTAATAATAATAATATTAATGATGGAGGGTTTAGTGATACATTATACCTAGTCAGAATGGAAGGGGACTTAACTGTTTAGCATTTAAGTGACAGTTAGTGGGGGCGGGAAGTGTGCCGTGCATTGTATAAAAGGGGAAATGTTTGAGTTACTTAGGGGATGTATACGTTTCGATTGTAAATCATTCTTTTTCTCTGTGAATTTTCGTTGAGTGTGTGGCTGTTGTCCGTTAGGTTCCAATCTAGAAACCATTTTCGAATTCAGTTCTTCTTTCTTTCCTAGAATCAGGGTAGGGTAGAGAGATTGATTTTCTATTTTCATTGCAGGTTGCTGAGGTGGCCGTGAGCATTTCCTTAGAGTAATTTCTGGTATTTTTTGTAACTCAGTTGTTTGATTAAAATAAAATTCTGGAATTTCTTTTGTTTCTTTGTTCAAGGTTTACATTTCTATTCTTTCTTTTCTTTTCTTGCAAGATCTTTATGTTTTTTCTTACTATTTTGCATTCTGAAATTGTAGTTATTCTGTTTCTATGTTTTTTCTATGTCTTTTAAAAATTGGTTCCATTTGTCAAGTTTGCATATCATTGGTCCTTTAATTTCTTGGTTTCCATTTGATTACGTGATCATTGTGTGCATATTTTTTTCCTTTTAATTTCAGTTTTGCATTAATCTCAGTTCAGTAGCTTACCTTGCATTAGCATAGTGATTGATTTACTCCCTTTGCATGTAGATGATACGAAATTTACGTTCTGTTTTTTTTGCTCTGAATAAGTCATTATAAACATCATCCCGGATTCATATTTCTACCCTATTGCATTATTCCAAGTTAGATTACATGCATCAGTTGCATTTTATAATTTAAGGAGCCATGATTGCATTCCAAGTTAAAATCTGTTTCAAATTGACTAAACCCATTGCTTAATTCAGAAGCATCCATTCTAGATTGTTTTCACCTTTGCATACACGAGGAAGGAACAAAAGAGAATGGAAGAAGTGGAAATGGCAGAAGATAAAGTAACAGAATCTTGTTCGATCAACACCCCGGAGCCATCGATTTGCATAAAGAAGGCCGAGGAGGAGGAAGTTGAATCTTTAGAGAAAGAGCTTTCCGACTTGTTCGGCTATTATAAGGAATTTATGGCTGAAAAAGTGAAGATTAACCTGAGTAGCCAGTGGAGTGGTTCAGGAGACCACTTATTCGAAGACCTCGTCTCGTTTATGCTAACCGAGAGTGACCTTCAGCTCTCGAAGCTGGTCGACGAGATCTACGATCGATTGAACCGGGAGGTTCTTAGCGGCACGATCGTGCTGTTGGAGCCGGTAACGTACCAGAGTGTGAGGGCTATGATCTTGAAAGAGGGAATGAGAATCAGTCATGGACTGCCTAAGGCCGGTGCTAATGTATTGGAGGACACCACCGAGTCGTGTCTTTGGTGTTGGGAGGTAATTAAAAAAATTTTCTTGATTTTTTTCATGACTATTAATAGTATATGCAGGCGATGTTTATTTTACATTAACTATATGCAGGGGCTGCATTATGATATGATATCTAGGTTGACGGACGTTCGTAGTTAGTGTTTGATTGTTTTCACCTTTTATTTTTTTTATAGAAATGATAGAAGCTAAGAAACGTTTAAAGAACGCATTCATAAAGCTAAGTGAAACTATGATATCGACTTGATAAGGCATTATTGGGAGGATCATGTTATTAGCGATGAGGATAAGCTCAAGATGGAAAGGGTTCGACAGATTAGAATGATGTTAACGAAGAGACTTAAAGAAAGAAAGGAATTTGCGGAGAAAACATAATTGGTTCATGTCAATGCCCATATTATCACATGGCTCATGACGCAGGCTTTGTATAACTCTAGAAGACATAATTTCAGTTGCATTGTAATCGATTCTATGACCATCACTTAACTCAGTTGAGTATCAAAATATCTTTTCAATCCAATCTTAAAAAGCACAAATAAAAGATATTTAAATTTGAAAGTATGAAATTAAAAGTTAGATAATTCGAAGAGCTATTTGTAAAGATCTTTGCGGGACATATTCGGTTTTATAAAAATAATCTAGATTTTTCAACAAATATATATATATATATATATATATATATATATATATATATATATATATATATATATATATATATATATATATATAATATGATTGTAAAATTTTTATACCACAATATTATAATTATTATGACATTATTAATTATGAAATATATTAAAATATCTATATTATCATATAAAGATGATTCACCTTCACATTTTTTTCAATTTTATTCTTCAAGCGACTACTTTTTTTTTAATTTAACCGTTTTTTAATTTAATCATATTTTAATTAAATAAATAAAAACTATCAACAATCAAAATATAAAATTATTTATATTTATTTTTATAATTATAATTTTATTATTTTTTATTATGATAAAAAAATGTAAATACACATATTCTACGTACATATATTTTTATTAGTTAATGAGATCAATTAATATTAGTCAAGATATCATTAGGTTTAGATGCAATCAATTCATCAATAACTGAATCAACAACCATGAGTTCATACACAATTATCATACTTGGATTGTTGAAAATGGTCCAAATTTTCCCACTAAATCCATCTAGGGCAAGTTTTTCCTCTTCTCAATTCCATCTAAATCAAACCATGACAATTCGGACTTCTCTTTTTCTTTCCATCTCAACTTCTCTCCCAATAAAATAAACTCTTCAAAACACAAAATACATTCATAATTGACTATTCTTGGAGGAACGTGATACCATTCCCACATGTAATCTTCCAAATTTTAAGGATAAATGATTCATAATTGATGTTTGGTTAACACTGAGTTGCTGTCGTTCAATGGAACCAAAATAATTTATTGTCTAAAAATGACAAACGATTTTTTTTAGTTGTAATAATCAATTGTATTAACTAGTTGTCTTGTGTCTCTCAAATGGACATATATAACAAACTATTTTTTTTAGTTATGGTAATCAACTTTGTGTGAGAAAAATTAGATGAATTAGACTAAAATAATTTCAATCTGAACTACATCAATAATATTAACCAATCTAATAATTTTTTCCTTCTTTAAATTAATTTGGACCCACATGGGTTGCAAGTTGATCAGGTCATTTTTTCACCAACATTTGTTAGGGTTTGACAGAAAGCAGCCTTTTGATTCTTTTTTTTTTCTCTTATAATAAACTTAAACCCTTTCCCAAGTCAATGGATTGTGATATTTTTCTATAAAATATAAATATTTTATTCTAGTTTCTGTATTTGCATTAGACTCGGTAGCTGAGCATGTGCAGTTGGGTGTATCTGAACATATTTAACCTTCTAATTTATATTATAAGAGAAAATTATTTTTCAAGCTACACTACAAAAATAATATATTTTAAGAGGGGTTTTTTTTCGGCGGCTGCATAAACCCCTGATAAATTTTGGGCGGTTCTCTGATGAATCGACCGTAACAACTAAATATTTTTCGAGTTCATTCCCCTTCCTCGCGAGACTTCATTAACTTTTCTCTCCCGCAGTCACTGAAGTCATTTTCCCCCAACCCCACCCATTCCCCGCGCCATTTATTCACGAACCTTCATTCACGTTTCTCTCCCTCAGCCTCTATGTACTCATTTTTTTTTCCAATCATACTCCTTCCCCGCACCTTTTATTCATGTTTTTTGGACTTCAAATAGAGTTTGGAGTATTCGCGCTAGGAGCATGGCAAGGAGGAAGTTTTTGTCTCCTCCGTTTTGGGTTCAGATCATGGGATCTTCCGTAATCCTTCTAATTTCATCTAATTTCTTCAACGTTCGTAATTCCTTCTCAAATTCTTCTCATTTCTTCATCATCACTTTCTCTCTGAGGTAGGTTTTTCACTCTTCGCTTTCTCTTCTTCGCACTAATGGTCGCCACACGCCTCCTTCCTTTTCCCCTCTCGCACCACCTGCGCCTCTCTCCTCCGTGAATTGCAGGTTCTCCACTAACTTCAGCTACACTGTTTTTTAATATTTTGTTATTAGTTATTAAAAATGTGACATTTTGGTTTTTACCTTTATTTTACTTTTTTAATAAACATAGTCGTCTCTGACTATTAGGTTTTGAGAGAGAAAGAAATAAAAGCATGAAGGCAAAGAGAAAAGGGGAAAACACTCTTCACACTCAGATTTGAAAGAACAAGCACCAGGGAACGATGAAGGTGGGAAACCAGAGAAAGAGGAAGTCACACACACTCTAAAAGGTAGTGAATGAATTTCTGTTGATTATTTCTGTAGATTTATGGTAACTGATTTTTGATTTTTGTTTACAATTTAACACTGACTAATCTGATTTGGTTAAAAGGTAAATAAAATTTTATTAAAGATTGTTTCACTGATGATTCTTTACCACCGCTTTGCCCTGGACTAATCTGTTTCCATTTTCAATTTGTACCTTTCTTTCCCTCTTTCATGATGAAAGTGTCTTCTTTTCCCACACACCAACCGTTCATTTCTTTGTAATTTATGATTTGACCTCACCCCAAACTTATCCCCTAATAATTAAACTTATCTCCTAATAATTAAATGAAACAAAACATGTACAGGATTTTGATTGGAGACAGGAAAACATTAGGCTGGAATTAAGGAAAATTAGTTCCTTCTTTTGTGAGAAACATCCAAACACAGGGCTGCTATCTTCAAGGATAAAACCTTAATTTCCTCTTTATAAAAACTTAACGAAAATAGTAAGGAAGAAGGGAGGAGAGAAGGTTGGTCAGAGATAGGAAGAAGTAAGTAAAGAGGTTGGACAAAACTCTATAGATCTAGCCAAGTAAGACTTACCTTAGATCATGTAGAAGAATTGGAGCTGCTAATTTTCGCAAAAAAGAACAAAGGAATCCAGGTAGGGGATTTGCCGTGAGTGGTTGCTGTGAGTTATACCTGTTGTCAATCTTGGAGTATATAGAACAAGCTTGAATTTGGATGCCAATACTAATTAAGCTTTACGGCCTTTATGGTATAACGAATTATGTTTTTTTAGCCGAGAGTCTTGTTCACGAATTTAAATTCTTAGTGGATTCAATTATTTATTAAACTACTTCCTTTTATGTATATGCTTTTGTGGAATCATTCCATTCATTGCAAGTTGTGTTCGATTAGTAAAGGATATATTTTTTTTATTAAACAATGCTTCACCTTTTAGGAAAAACATAGTGAATTGTGTGGAGTGACTGGATTAAATCACTTATTCCATTCCTTTTAATTATTTTAAAAACTGCAAGACACACTTTGCAGAAAATTTTCAGTGCATGTTCCTTGCCAAAAACCACTTCTTCATCAATGAATTTTATTTAAGATGAGATGAAGTTTCTTTTTTTTTTTAAACGTGAATGAATATATCATCTAATATAAAAATTAATTTTAATCTATCTGCAATTTTACTTTATTTTAGTGGGAAAACATTTTTCTCAGGATCATGCTGCAATTAGACCTGGTTAGGATGTTTAATGAAGTCAAAACCTTTGATCCATTCCATCTTAGGAAGACTATGACGTTGTAAAATGCTATAAGCAATTTAATCCTTTTATTTTATCTTATTTTCTTTGGATGCAATGTTAGTTGTTTTATTGGAAAGTTTAAGTTTTAGGGCAGTTCGCATTAAGAGCTATTACCCTTGATTACCATTGAAACATGACAGTACATAAACACAATAAAACTCAGGTTGAAAAGCAGATGGAGCAAGTGCAGATTAAACGAAATGTAGAAATCTGTCTCAATGATTTGAAGCTTGTTCTTGGACCAGAGTTGAAGATAGTTTATCCTTTGATTCTTAATTTCAGTGTAAGTGGATAATATTAGTTTGATGCAACACTTGGATTTTGAACCAGTTCAAACTGAACGACCAGGAGAGTTAATTGCTTACTACAAAATTGCACGTAAGAGTATTTTTATGTTTTCCTGTTATGTGTTATCTTTTTGAAAGGAATATTTAATTGATACATTTATCAGGTCATTACAAGTGGGCTTTAGATCAGCTGTTCTACCATCCTTAGTCATAATTTTAGTATTTTAATTTAATATTGAACATTTTTTTTAATATATGAACCATTAATTGTATAAACATATTAACATGTAGAACAATGTTATTTATCTTATATATAATATTTAGTTTTAATTCATATTATTTTATTGTTTGTTTGGTTAATCAAACAAATTTTATTATAATTCCATTTTATTACAATCAAAAACTAAAAAAGAAATCTGGACAAATTTCCGGCGGTTTTAGAAAACCCATACTAATACCGGCGGTTTTCGCAAAATTCTGCTAATACCGGCGGTTTTCGCAAAACCCCCGCTAATACCGGCGGTTTTCGTAAAACCCCCGCTATTACCGGCGGTTTTCACAAAACCCCCGCTAATACCGACGGTTTTTCAAAAAACCGCCGGTAATCATTTAGCGACGCAGCTTTTCCCAACGGTTTTCCTAACCGCGGGTAACTTACTTTGTGGGGGTTAAAACCGCCGGAAACGAAAAAAATAACCCCCGCTAAAATTATAATTTTTTTGTAGTGCTAGTACACTCCCTAGAATAAGAAAAATAAATTGAATGAGAAATATACATATATAATAAATTTTGTATTCTCTCTATATATTTTACTATCAGTTAAGATATTAACTTCTCACTAGTAAAAAAAGGATTTTTTAACGCGCTGTAGGTTTTATTGAAACCAAAGTATATAAAAGCGCGGTGGCATTTTCGTAGTTTTGGGAAAGTTATATGCTTCGGTTTAAAAATAACTGAAACACAAAAAGTCTACGGTCTCGGTTAAATCAACAACCGAGGCATAATGTACTGTCAACTCACCCTGCTATCTTAAATATACACTCACAAATGTTATGAAAATTAAATATTGCCTCGGTTACAATCAGAACCGAGGCATAAATATTGCCACGTAACAAAATTCCCATTATATTTTTTATTTTTAATTATTTTCTAATTGATTAGGCATCGGTTAAGCTTCATAACCGAGACACTATAGCTTTTAATATTCTGAAGTAACCCTTCAGATTTCTTCCTCTTCTTCTCGCGCAAACTCTTCCATCTCACTGTTGTTCTCCAACCCCCTCCAAACAGAGCCGTCTCTGTCGCCACCTCTCTGCCGTTCAGTCGCCACCACGCCGCCGGTGTTCTCGCTAAAGAAGAAGCCTCGCGCTGCCTCGTCGCCGGTCTTCCTCGTTGTTCGTCGAAACCGTACCGGACGTCGTCCTCACCGAACGCTGAAACCCTAGGCCGCCGCTAGGAGCCCCCGCTGCCCTCCAAGCGATGGCCTCGCTCCTTGCGCTGCTTGCTCTAAGCCCTGCCCCGCCGCCGCTGGGAGCCACCAGAACCTCGTCGTGTGCGACGGTTGCGAGCGCAGCTTCCACCTCGCCTGCGAGTGCGTTGTCTCTGGAGTGAAGAGGAAGCGGTGGTCGGTTGGAGTGATAACAGATCCTAGGGTTCTAATACAGATCCCCATCATTTGAGTTTGGTTATATTTGATACTAGTTACCAAATTCAAAATGTAGTTTTCCGATGGTTCTGCAGAGATGGAGTTAAGACTAAAAATAGGAGGTTTGAATATTTGAAGCTCCAGAGACATATCAGTTGATACACACGATACTTCTTTAGCTATCAGAGTGTAGCGGCAAGGAGCTCCCATCACACTTATAGAAACTAATCCTCTTTTTGATAGGATTAAATCCTCTGAAACAATATGGTTGGTTTGTGTGTTTGGAAGTACTAAAGAAATGTTTCTAGTTTTTGCCTTAGTTGATTTTTCTGATTGGGACAGGTATATAGATGATGACGAACTTGTCCTGAGCTGCAAGAAACAGGACCCGGATTTGAAATGGCCTGACATCATGGAGTCGTGGGAATCACTTGCTGCAGGATCTTCACAATTCTTGCAAGGAACATCAATATATCTTGTTGGTGATTCAACAGAAATCAACCCAGGAGGACGGATGAGCTGGTTGATGGTCCTAACGCTGCGTATATGAGCTCTGCTGTTCTTGATAGATGGGAAGATAGATTGCACGACATTTTCAACGGGCATCCCTATGATATGCTTGATGCTGCTCTTACTGATACCCTCTCCAAGTTTCCCTTGGATATCATGGTCATTTATTACTCCTTATGTTATCATCATGAATTACATATTCATGACTGAGATCTATCTGATCAATATGAATCTTCTGTCCATTAAAATATAGATCTTGTTTCCAGTTTTACTTAAATCAGTTATCATTTCTGGGAATATGTTTTCCAGTTGTGGATATAATAAAAATGTTAACAACTTAAGTCAGCTTTTATGGATACAAAACTATATATCAAAGGATTCACTTCAATGTTTGATGCTGTGACTTGTGTGTAACTTTCATCAATGGGTTATAAATTTTAGTGTTTGGTGTTCTTCTCAGGTACACACTTAGCACAAAAGAGTTACTGGAAACATATACCAAGCAGACTGTGGATTCATGTGAGCGCCATTTCTATGCCTTGCTTCTTATTCACAAAGCCTTCTATTTTTTTTCTCATGCTGCAGATTCCTGACAAACATAATGACTTAAAGAATTGTTCTCAGAGATTCTATTTTGTTCTCAGAGACTCTATTTATGAATTGTTCTGATCATGAGTTGTAAAATAATTTTCTGTTACATGCAGTAAATGGTTGGTGTCGTAGAATTCAATTTGCAAAAAAAAATCATTCTAATGCCTCGGTTCAAATCCAAACCGAGGCATAAGACCCAATCACAAAAAAAAAAGTAAAAAAAATACCCTATACTGCCTCGGTTGCATTTTAACCGAGGCAAAAACATACATTTTTTTGTCTTAGTTCTGAACCGAGATAAAAAGTGGTAGACTTTTTACCTCGCCTGTATATGCATCGATTACAGAACCGGTGTCTATAAGCGAAAATAACCGCTGTCTTTTCCCTTGAATGTACTAGTGTCTGTTGTTTATATGATCAGATTAAATATTAAATTTATAATCATAGAGTATTTTTTAATTAATAGTTAGAATAAAACTTTAAAAAAAATATATTTTGATAGATTTTTGGATAGAATAAAACTTTAAAAAAAATATATTTTGATAGATTTTTGGATAATATTTTAATACAAATATGTATTATTTTTCACTGATTTATTATTTATTTATTAATTTAATACGCATATGTATATTTTTTTACTGATTTATTATTTATTTAGTATTGTCTTGATATATTTTAAATTTAATGAAAAAATATGTAAAAATGTTAAAAGAAAACTGAATATAATTGTAACTTAAAACCAAAATTTATATGTGAGTGAGTTTGGTAGGTGAGAGTACTATTCAAGCTTGCTGAAAACAAAGACTTATCTCCAAGATTTTTTTTAGTTCACTTGAAGAGAATGTATTGTTTACGCATTTTTGTGAGCGATGACTTGAGATGAATCTTGTGTTCGTTTTAAAAGAAATGTGCGGAAGGATTTGGAAGGATTTATGGGATGATTCACTTTTCAAAATGTGATGAGATTTGGAGAGATTTAGAAGGATCCAATTTAAAAGGTCTAAACTGCCTTTCTAATTCGATATAATTTCAGTTACAATTATCACGTTAATATAATCGATTTTAGGCAAATATTTGTTGTTTTTTGTGTTGCTGGGTTGGTGGTAGATGAAGAAGATAAGGTTGATGGCCATATGAAGATGAAGAAAAAAGTGATTGATAAAGAACACACGTGTTTAAAGCTGAAGAATATGAAACTGTATTTGGTTCCAAGAAATCCATATTCGGTTCCAACCTTATAATGAAGAAGAAGGGAACCTGTATTCGATTCCCATTTATTTGTATTCGGTTCCCCATTCTTTAGAAGAGAGGCTTATTCGATTCCCAAGGTCTATATTTGGTTCCCAGTGTTGTGGTCTCCACGTTCGATCTCCACGAACTCTCTCCTCACTCTGCACCACCGCCTCATGTGTGTCTGCTTCCCCTCCATCGCTAACCAATCTTGTGCCTTCCCACCGTTGTTGAGTCCATGCCACTTTTCTTTTGTCCTATTTGTCTCAACGCCAACTTCACTTTCTTCAGTCCCCCGACCGCAAGACTAGAGCAGTATATGTCCAATCCGCCAAGTTCCTCGTTGCCACTGCACGGATCGCGACCCTCTCCATGAGCAAGGTTGTTGCTGCGATGCGCTTCGATGCAGATCGTCGTGCTAGGGAGGCAGTTGTGGCCAGGAAGGGGCTAAGGAGGCCTTGGAGCATCTTGCGAGTTCCTCTTTTGGTTCAATTACTTATTTATCCATCTGGTTTCTTGTTGTTGTGGTAGACACTAGACACTATCACCCCTTGTTGTTGCTAGGATGCATAATGAGAAATGAATAAAGAAGGCTGGTAATCCATTATTATATTAATTAGTTGGACCAGTTAGCTAGTTAGTTTGATTGTAAATAAGGACTTAGATTTGGCGAGAGTTATTTTTGTAAATTTTTTCAAGTGAAAAGGAGAAGGAGTAATCCTTTGTGGAGGATAAATTCCTTGAAGAGAATTCTATTTTCCATTTCTGTTCTACTCCTCAATAAGTTCTATTCTTTTAATTTCTTTCTATCCATCTTTCATGTTATTTTTTCCCAATTTCTATTAATTAGTCTGATCTACTGAGTCCAAATTCAGGGAGAAAGAAGATGCTTGAAGCATTACAAAAATTAACATGAGCATAGTGTCCAACTTTAATCTTTAGAATCACATATCTTAAAAATAAGGATCCTGATATTTTAACAACTTTTTAATAATGGATCACGTGCCATTGTTTTATTGGTCTGCTTGAATTTGTTTTCAGAAAAATATTTGAAACGAACCAATCATAAGTCGCCACGTCTGCGTTGTCAAAAAGTTGTTAAAAAAACATTTTCCTAAAAATAATGATGGTAGTGAAGGACTTGGTCAGGATCTTGATCTTTAGAGTCACGTGTCTTGCAAATAATGATATGTGTGAATTAATTATTTTATTGCTTGTTAATTTAAAATATACTAATAAAATTAAATCAAAAATTTATAAACTATAATTCATTCTTAAAATTTTAAAAAAAATCTTTGTTGTTTATTCTTTTATATTGTTTGAATTAAAATGTAATTAATAATTTAGTAAATAATTTATTCATAAAAGCTAGTGTAGCATCATAGGAATTTATTAAATAATTTAGTAAATTAATTTATTAATAATTTAGTATATTATAGTCCTCAATATGAGCATCCTGTGCAACTTTCTCCATATCCTTCAAATCCTAATATAATAACTCAAATATGAGAGGGCTATAAGACTTACAATACACAGAATATGTCAAATATATTTGTGTGTTATTATGTTCACACTTTTTTATATTATGTAATATTCTAACTTCGTTTGTTTTTTCAAAAATATTCAATTTTAGTTCGATAATAAATAAAATCATACTACTAGGTAGTAAATTATATTACAACGAAATACTACATTTAAAAATAAATTCATTTACTAAATTATATATATTTATTATTTTTTAAAAATTAATTTTAATAATTATTTTTAATTTTTGACTCTTTATAAACAATTTTATAATTAAATATAACATTAACAATTATTATTTTATATTACTTTAATAACTAGGGATATTTTGATAATCTTTAATTTCTATTGATTAAACAAATTTTTTAAATTTGTCACTTCAATCAAATCCTATACTAATTATCACAAATAAACAACAAAAAATTTATCCTCAAATCCATTCAATACTCTTCGCCAAATCATCTCCTCCAAACTCCCTCAAGAAAACACAACATAAATGTGCCTATTGTGTCTCTTTGAATGAAGAAAACTAAGTTAACTTGAGTGAAGTTCATTCAACTGTGCTATGTTTGACCCAAAGAATAGTCAATAACAACTGTGAAACATCACCTTGTAGTTGATAGCAATAGCTACCAACCTAAATGTTATGCTTCTATATATACATCGAAATCTTGTATGTAATCTTCCACTGACCCTGACTGTCTATTGGATGTCAACCTTTCGAAGATTGTCCCCTGGTTTCGACCTCCAAAATGGATCACCATTGCATCCTTTAACCCCGTCTGTCAATACCCAATTTCGTCCGGGTAAATAAAATTCATCACAAAAATAAATTAAAAAAAACATGAAAAAACCAAAATGAAAAATACTATTTATTTTCCTTTTTGCACCCCCAAATTTTCTTTAAAACACTTAATCCAATGGCCCAAAATAATCTCTTACTTTTTTACTTGCTCACCACCCCTTTTCTCTTATCACACCCTACTCTCCACATCACCATCCACATCACCCTCCACATCTCATTCCACATCATCTACATTTTTCATTTACTTTTTCCACATAATTTCCATATTAATTTTATATATCAACTTTTCTAATTATTCCACTTACATTTTTTAATTATATCTTCTCCATCAACATTTTTTATTATCCATTTTTCTCCACCTTATTTTTCCACCCACTTTTTATATTATTTCTTTCACTTATTTTCCACATTAACTTTTACTATTCACTATATTTTATTTCACCTAATTTCTCCACCAACTTTTTATATTATTTCTTCCACTTAATTTCCACACCTAATTTCTCCACCAACTTTTTATATTATTTATTTCACTTATTTTCCACATTAACTTTTACTATTCACTATATTTTATTTTACCTACTTTCTCCACCAACTTTTTATATTATTTCTTTCACTTAATTTCCACACCTAATTTCTCCATCACCTTTTTTATATTATTTCTTTCACTTAATTTCCACACCTAATTTCTCCACCAACTTTTTATATTATTTCTCTCACTTATTTTCCACATTAACTTTTTCTATTCATCTTTTTTTAATTATATTTTATTTCTCCACCAACTTATTATATTATTTTTATTCATCAACTTTCTTCATCCTTAACTCTATAAATACCCACATTTTCTTCACACACACAGATTTTTTTTACATAATATCCATCTTTTATCTCTCACACCAAACCTCTTCATCACAAAACTCTACTTCATTTTTCCCTCACATTTTACTATCTCTCTATACATATAAATTCCCATACCACATTTCTACTATAAATTCATCTTCTTCACCATCAATCTATCTCTTCTCACAACTTATTACAAGCAAAGTTTTCATCATTCAAATCTTCAACAAGGTACATATTTTCTTTTCATTTTATTTATATGCATTTTGATCATTTTTTTTATTTATCCCGTTTTCTACCACAATTCTATCATATGCTTTTTTATATTTTTATGTCATAGATATTTCAACTCACCTATCTTTCTTAATAAAAAAAATATACAAAAACTTTAAAAAACATGTAATTATATAAATACCGGTATGAGTACTCGTGCGATCATACGCATCAGCCTAGTACTCATTATCCAAAATTAAAAATAAACAAAAAAAGTCGTATGAGTACTCGTGCGATCGTACGCATCAGCCTAGTGCTCATTACGCAAAAGAATAAAAAATAAGAAAAAGCCGTGTGAGTGCTCGTGCGATCGTACGCATCAGCCTAATGCTCATTACGCCAAAAAAATCTAAATATTACATCAAAATCCAAAAAAAAAAATATATAAAATAAAATTAAGCACATGTGTGATCGCTCGCATCGTCCTTGTGCTAAAAACTTTCTCTCTGTCTTTTATAAAAGTACCAAAAAAAAATATAAAATCTTCAAAAACTAAAAACATCCCCATTTTCAAACAACAAACAATATTGCTAGCCAGAACTACGTGATCCTTGATTCTCCATCAAAAGTGGAGATACGTAGGAGTGACAAACGGGTCGCACCGCTCACAAAAGTTGATTGCACGAAATTAATGCAGTATATTTACTAGGAAGTGACTCCTAGGTCGTCTCTCAAGGACCAATTTTTGGTGGTTCAGTCTTAGATTTTTCACGAAGTGGGGGGGGTGTTTTTGGTTTTTGGTACGGAAAATAAAATTTACAACTGGAATTTAAATAAGACAGAATTTAAAAATACTGAAATAAACTTTAAAGACAATAAAAACTGAACGGTAAAAGACGGTAAAAAAAAATGAAAATGGAAAATTACATAGTGATTGAATTCAAAATGCTGGAATTGCAAACGTGCATAAAACGTAATAGCTGACGATAAAATAAAGAGACAGTAAAATAAAATCAGTTGACTGAAAATGAAAATGATTCATCAAAGCATTCAATACTTAAATTAAAATTCTTAACAAAAAGGTAAAAATTAAACGAACAAACCGCTTCAAACACTGACACGAAATAAAATTCCACACTATAGCACTGTTTGAAATGAAAATAACGAGAGATCTACTGGAAGGGAAGAGGCAAGAGCCTCTTCCAGGCCTAAAACTACTCCTAATTCTCTGATTCAAAATCTGCCTGCCTTCTCCTGCTGCTGCTCTTCTCATTTTATAGCCACTCCTCTGACATCCCGTGACTTCTTCCTTTCCCGTGACTGTCTCCTTAGCTTCATGACTTCTTTTTGCAATAGCCAATATGAGCAAAAGGTGGGTCCTTCATTTGGCTTCTTCTTCAATTTTCTTTTAGCCGAGAACACTACCTTCAGGAAGCATGCCTCTTCTTTCAACAAAATAAGACCATGCACATCCTCTTCTTCCTTGTCCGTAGCCTCCTATTGTTCGGCCCCCTTGCTCACGGCTACTGGATGCTTCTCAACTTTTCACACATCCCTCTTTGAACGCTACTCATGGGTCATCTCCGTGTATTGTACCAGCTGCTGGATTTTCCTTGTACTCACCAAAAAGAAAGTGAAGAAATCTTCTTGGTGGTAATTGCTCCAGCTCCATCCAGGCCGAGACACCACTCTCCTCAATGTGTGCATCTTCTCTTCAAGCTGTTGGGTGCTCTTTCTCCAAGACCAAGGTCGTGAGCAAACTGCTGGACATGATTCTTCTTCTTCTCGGTAGCTACTCCTTCATGGTTTGCTTCTTCTTCCAGCTCAGCTGGACCGTGAAGGTCTTCCCCATGCAGCAACCTTTCTTCTTCAAACTTAGCTGCTCCAACACGTTAACGCCTCGCTCACGGCTGCTACTCTTTTTCCTGGACCAAACTGCTTCAAGGTGCTGCACCGTGAGCACCATTCCAGCGTATGCATCCTCCAACCTTCAACGTGAGTTGCAGCAACAAAAAATATGAGTTGTATCCTCCAAATATACAAGAGCCGTGAGCTTCCACTCCTGCAAGTGTGGTCCCCTTTCATTGGTGTCTTAAAGGAAGAAGATTCCTACTTCATGCAAATTGCCGAGTGGTGTTGTCCTTCATGACCGTGGCTGCTTCTTATCAGAGAAAGAAGATTCTCATTATTGGCCGTGACTTCCAAATTGTGCAGTCCATTGATGCTTTCCATGTGCACAAGAGCTCCTTGCTTTTTGCTGCAACGTGAAGCTTCTCCCTTTCCAAGCTGGACTTGCCATGCTTGCTGGACGGCGTGAAGATGGTGGCTGCTAGACGTGGGCTATGAGTGCCTCTTCATTCTTGCTTTGGCTAAATGCTGGAACGTGGAAGTGCAGCCCCGTGAGCTCCTTCCTTCACGTGGCCCCTGTCATGCTTTTTAATCTTAAAGAATAACATTCCTGGCAGCCCATACTTTTTACCCATTTGTCTTCCAATTTGTAATTTGGACACATTCAATCATAATGCTCTGAAACCAAAACCAAAACCGTTAGTGGTGGCCCCATGTGTCCCATGTATTTATAATTTTCTTCTATCATTAAAGATTCCAAGCAAATGTGACAGCCGTGAGTTATTCTCTGTAGCAGCGACGAGAATGGTTTCTCTCAAACCATTTGCAAATCACGTTCCCAGCAAGAAAATGTGGAATGACCCACTTAAATATTGACAAAATGAATTGTGGGGGCCGTGTGCTATTGTTCTTTTCAAAGAAGTGATACTTCAGTAACTCAGCAATTTGGAGTTTCACACGTGATGGAGAATGTTAGTAGGCTGCCCACTTTCTTCAAATAATTGCCGTGCAAAAATAATGAGAGGGCCGTGTGACATACTTAGAAAATGTGGCAGTATATTTGTTATCTTCAAGCTATAAAACCGTGACACCACCTACAAACAAAAATATTCCACTCCTAAGTTTCCACTTAAACATACAAAATAAATCAATGCAATGCACTTCTTCCGAACACAATGTGTGAATGTTTCTCCAAATGTCCCAATTTGTATTTCCAATATTTCCCTGCAATCAATAATGAAAATAATTAGCTTAGATAATTCAAATTAGTTAAAATAAGAATTTCCGATCAAGTTAAGCACAATCAAGAAAAATGGGAAAATACTGGACAATTAAGCACAATTCCCTAATTAATTCTAGTACAATAAACTAAGTGAAGTGAGGAAAATAATGATTCATCAAAATAGACCACACTTAGTCTTTTGCACTCCTGGGCAAAATTAAGACTCAAATCAGGGAATGGTTCAAAGGACATCAAAGGACTGACACGGATGCAGCATACAGGAAATAAAACTCGCAAGAAAAATAATCAGACTTTACACAGTTCTCAAAAATTCTGGACAGAGAAAAGATGTAGAAAATGTCCAACACGTAATCAAGAAAAGCACATACTTACAGAAATCATCCAAGCAATTCACAGTATGGCAAAATAATTAATCAGCTCAAGAGATGATTCAAAAATAACATAACCTCACAGATGCACTAATAGTGTTTCTCTCAAGTGTTTAAGGTAAATAATTTCAACTCAATGTACTCAAGAAAACAAACACAAGTAGACTTGGCAAGCTTCTAATATCAACACTTAAAACATATGTATGCTCAGATCAAAAGGTCTTTCAGGGTTGTAATGGGGCCAAGGACAGGGGAGGATAAATTTGGATAAGTAGCTATAGCTCAGAAGAAATAGAGGTGCACTAGGGAAAAAAAATGTAAACACAGTGAAATCTCACCCAAACCTCTAATTCAATCCTCTTCTCGACTCCATTATTCACAAAATTATTTTTCAATTTTTCTCTTTTTCTCATCAATTTTTTTATCCTGTCTTATTTTTTTTTTTTTTTTTTAATCACACAACAGGATATAAATTATCATTTTAAAACATGATGAGGAACCAACTAGCCAATTCATCAGAATTCCCAAGGAGACCACACTTATTCTCAAAATACTTCTATAGCTCCAGACTTTCCTAAGGTTAAGGTAATCATTTGTTTTTCACTTAGGATCAGTGTATGAGCTTCAACACAAAGAAATATATACAGTATAGGCTCAAAGGGGTTATCAAAGGATAATAACAAGGTAGGATTATTTGGCTAAAGAGGCTCAAGAATAAAATTGCCTTTATCACTTCTGAACATGCATATCAATCAAGGATATCTAAAAGAATCAAGCCAAGGCATATGTGCAAGCAATCAAGATACATGTCACACACAAGAAAGAAAAACAAAGTGGCTCAAATCTCACACAGGGTGTTCGTCACAATCAAATCAACCTCTTAAACACATAATCATCTTTCCAGCCAAAGAAAAGCAAGGATTACAAACTATAAGTATTAAGTGAGTGAAGGAAAAATCTACAACTTATACATCATCCAGAAATCAAGAGAAAAATGTAAAATTTATTGCACACAAAACTCGATAAAAATAACTTAAAACAGAAAAAATTAACACTCAAAAACAAAAAATTTAACACACAAAATACAATCTAACAGAAAAATCAGAATTTCTTCCCAGTAGACCACACTTAAATCACACAATGTCCTCAGTGTGTTACAATCATCAGATGATCAATTTCAGAGCAGTCAAATAATATAGACAAGTGCAATAAAATGTTAGGAAATGGGAAGAAATTTTCAGTAACATCCATCAGTAGATGTTTTCAGTGACACCCATCAGCAGATGTCTAGTCGCATAGCACCCATCAGTAGATGCTAATATTTTTTTTATTTTTTTCTTTTATTGTATTATTATATATATATATATATATTTTTTTTTAATTGAAAAAGGAATGACCGATACTGTGTCAACAGTCTCGGTGGCAAAGACCGGAACTGTTGCTACAGTGGAAAGCAATCTGGGTATAAATGGCCACTCCTCCGCGTCCAGCGCCATTTCTGAATGCTCATTCTCTCTCTACTCCTCAGCTCTCTCAACTCTCTCTTCTCTCTGCTCTCTTCTCTCTGCTCTCTGCTCTCTCAACTCTCTCTCAACCTGAGCGTCTGGATCTGTGAGGAAGCTCTGTCCCCGCGCCTTCTGAAGATCTGAGATCTGCGCAGAGCCCCTGTCCCTGCGTCTTCTGAAGAGTCTGAGTGAGATCCGCGAGGAGCCTCTGCAAGCCTACTTCCCCAGGTAAGTCTTTCTTCACTAAGGATCTCCCTCTCTTTCTGCTTGCTTGTTCTGCTTCTCTTTCCCTTGTCCGATTCTTTAAGCTTTCTGTTCTTTCATTTCAGTTCATCCTTCCTTTTCGCTTTCCCTGCTTGCTTGCTCATCTTTATTATTATAATTTTTTTTTCTTTTTCTGCAATACTTGTCCTCTCCCCCTGCCCGATCTATCTTCTTTCTTCTCCTACAATTTTTTTTCATTTTTTTTTTAAACTTAAAACACTTAAAACACATAAAACACAACTGTCATAAAACTTAAGGGGTATATCGGCTGGAAACCAGACGTTAATCTCCCTTCGATTGAAGGTATTGCAGAGACAATCGGGTAGAACAACGCCACGTACCCCACTTAAAACTAAATAAACACATAAACATAATATACAAGAACAATATGGACAAGAACAACCGGACAACTGGACGTAGATCCGTTTAGGACCCTTTTGCAAGGACCGTGAAACAGATCTGAGACCAGACACTGAAACATCAAATACAGACTGGACAAAATAAATTTAAAAGGAAACAAGAACAAATAAAGAAAACAGAGAACTAATCTAATTTTTTTTTTTTTATGCTTCATTTTTTTTAGTTCTTTTTATTATTTTTTTTTTATGTTTATTTTTTTCTTTTTTTTTTATGTTTTTGTTCTTTTTATTTTTATATTTTTTTTTTATTAAGTTTTAGAATATTTCAAGAGGAATGATGACGAGTGAGATGGAATCAGAGAGATACACTAGTCAGCGATGACGTCCTACAGATGATCAGATCAATATGATGACCAAAATCTACAACTATGGGGTCACACACCCAAGCCGAGCGCAAGTCGTCGAGATCGCGTCTCGACTAAGGACCTTCGCAGATGCCACCGAATATAACGTGCACTGTTGGTTTAACAACCATGGCAATCGGGTCAGGCGCTGGCAAGCGGAGATAGACCCCACAGGCACTCTCTTTTCACAACTGCCGCTATACATGTACGGTAAGACCTCTGATCACACCTCCATTGAATTTTCCATTCCTCTTCTATTATTAACACAAGTTTTTTATTTTTTATTTTTTATTTTTTATTTTTTTTGTTTGAAAGAAAACAACTGGGTGATAATGAGGGCACCGAGGCTGCTGGATTTGTTTCCAGTTCCGATCATTATCGATGACGACAGAAATGAACGAGAAATTCCTCCACCAAAGCCTCCGCTCGTGACTTTTCGAACCAGAGCTCCCTCAACGGAGCTCTCCCTTAGACCACCACAACCAGCTCGTGAATTCTTCCAGTTTTAATGTTTTATGTTTTTTTTTTTTATGTTTTTATTGGCCGAGTGTGGCCAGAATATGGGCTGTAATATGAACACTTATATTTTTGTTGTTTTTATTTTTTTTTATGTTTTTATGATGTTTTTGTTTTTTATTTGGTTTGTAATATTAACGATCACTAAAGATCGACCCCCGAACATCTTTTAATTTCATATATATCTACTGCAATTTCATTTTCAGATCTGTTCAATCCCTTTTCTCCATTACTGTAATTTTTTGCATTGATGAATGAAATATTTTCTTAGTCTAAAAATTTTCAATCAAAAACCTGTATGAGACAACTAAGAAAATATATTTACAACGAAGAAAATAAGGAAAAAGATAAGATCTGAAGTGAAAATTTTCAATGAATTATTGATATGAAATAATAAGAAATTGAGAGCCGAGAAATTATGGACTACACGCAAAACAATTTTTGAAAATGTTTTTTTTTTTTTTAAGGGATAACAACTCAAAAACTAAGAAATAAATATACATATCGGAATAAAGATTTGGCACGCTTAAAACAAAATATTTTATCACAACAGAAAATTTTTTTATGTTTTTTTTTTTTTTTTTAATTCATGCTCACAATTTTAAAAATGAAATAAACACAACCATGAAAACACACCAGAAAAGCTAAATAATATGTACATAATGAGGAAAAAGAGTGCTCCCTGGTCATGGTGGCAGTTGCCAATTCTGGACTATCAGTGAGATATCTTCCACCTCAGGATCCGGCGAAGATGTCTTCAGGAGCAGCTCGCCCAGTATTGCCCTCTCACTCAAATCAAGACTTTTCTTCCTTCTTCTCTGAGCAAGTTGTTGAATCAACAAAATCAGGAGCCTTCTGTCCACCAGCAGTTGTTGAGTCTGTGACACCGGAGTAATAAGAGAAATAGCAGTATACTTTCCTTCATCTATCATTGTTTCCTCTATGTCAGTACCTGTATTCTCATTTACTTTTGTAACCTGGTCATCAAACTCATAATCAATAGCATCTGTTATGAATTTAGAATCTGTTTGTAACACATAATCAATTTCAATACAAATCGGGCAAGAACCAGATTCACAATCACATTCACAATTCTCAGAAAACTGAGTCAGATCAACGTTTTGTTCTAACTCTATCAAGTTATGCGATTGCAAAATTCCTGTCTCAAAATCAATATTGACATATGCATCATCAACAAAATCCACATTCAGTGCAAAGCTATTATCAATGGAAATTTCATCACTGTAATCATGTTCATTCAACACAACATTTATACCAATGGTTTCAGAGACTAATACTGAATCAAAAACTTCAGAATTGTCAATCAAGTCTGTATCAGTTTCAATCCTAAAACCTGTAGAATCATTGTGCAACAAATCACAAGCAATTGAATGTATAGGTAGATCTGGTAAAGAGCTTGTAATCTCAGTTTCAGAATAAACTTGTTTTTGCTCAGAATAAATTTTCTCATGAATTTCCAATTCATCAACTGCACATTCAAGTTGAGGTACGTTTACCTCCACGGTGGAAGATAAAAATGGTCTACCTGTCTCAACAGTGTTACTCGTACCTGCCTGGTCCTTAAAATAATCATCAACAGTCTCAGGTGCAAGAGTGGGATCATAGAAAGGTAGGAAAGTGGGTGTAGTAGTAAACTCAGAGCTTTGCTCCCCATCTTCTATGTTGATTCCACTATCATCTTGAAAGTGTTGAGTGGCCATCTGCCCGATCTGATCAGTCAGCTTCTGAATGGCAGCTTGAGTTTCCATGCTCTCTTGCTTGAACTGGATGTTCCCTTTCTGAAACTGAATGTTCTGCATGGTCATCTGCTCCAATAACTCCTTTAATGTAGGTTTAGAAGTAGAAGGCTGAGAAGCTACTTGGGCAGGAGCATCATACTGCTGACTCTAATATTGCTGAACTGGTGGAACCGGCTCCCAAAGGGAGCTCTCAGGAATTTGAGGATGATCCATATTTTTCTCAGTATTAAAATCAGCACAAGAATCAGAGTAATATGCAGAAAGAGAATCATAATTACAGGCACTTGTAGAATAAGCACTATTCACAAAATTAAAATAGGTAGACATGGAAAATAAAAATAAAAATTAAACACTAAAAATTACTAGACAAACAAAATACAACACATTTATACATGCTACAGGCACAAACAAGACAGAACATCAACAAAACTTTTTTTTTTTTTAAATATAACAACTAAATACAAAACACAACACAATAAAAATATAAAAGACAAAACATATATTAACACAACATAATCGAAAAACACAGCAAAAATCTAAAACAAAAAACCTGGAACTGAGTGACAACGCCGCCAAAATTTGCTGAAGGTGCCGTTGTCGCCTACAAAAATACAAAACACAAAACACACAAAAGACACATATTAACAGAACAAAAATTTACACAACAAGAATCTAAAACCAAACCGTTATTGATTGGTCCCCGGCAACAGCGCCATTTTGACAAACGGGTCGCACCGCTCACAAAAGTTGATTGCACGAAATTAATGCAGTATATTTACTAGGAAGTGACTCCTAGGTCGTCTCTCAAGGACCAATTTTTGGTGGTTCAGTCTTAGATTTTTCACGAAGTGGGGGGGGGGTGTTTTTGGTTTTTGGTACGGAAAATAAAATTTACATCTGGAATTTAAATAAGACAGAATTTAAAAATACTGAAATAAACTTTAAAGACAATAAAAACTGAACGGTAAAAGACGGTAAAAAAAAATGAAAATGGAAAATTACATAGTGATTGAATTCAAAATGCTGGAATTGCAAACGTGCATAAAACGTAATAGCTGACGATAAAATAAAGAGACAGTAAAATAAAATCAGTTGACTGAAAATGAAAATGATTCATCAAAGCATTCAATACTTAAATTAAAATTCTTAACAAAAAGGTAAAAATTAAACGAACAAACCGCTTCAAACACTGACACGAAATAAAATTCCACACTATAGCACTGTTTGAAATGAAAATAACGAGAGATCTACTGGAAGGGAAGAGGCAAGAGCCTCTTCCAGGCCTAAAACTACTCCTAATTCTCTGATTCAAAATCTGCCTGCCTTCTCCTGCTGCTGCTCTTCTCATTTTATAGCCACTCCTCTGACATCCCGTGACTTCTTCCTTTCCCGTGACTGTCTCCTTAGCTTCATGACTTCTTTTTGCAATAGCCAATATGAGCAAAAGGTGGGTCCTTCATTTGGCTTCTTCTTCAATTTTCTTTTAGCCGAGAACACTACCTTCAGGAAGCATGCCTCTTCTTTCAACAAAATAAGACCATGCACATCCTCTTCTTCCTTGTCCGTAGCCTCCTATTGTTCGGCCCCCTTGCTCACGGCTACTGGATGCTTCTCAACTTTTCACACATCCCTCTTTGAACGCTACTCATGGGTCATCTCCGTGTATTGTACCAGCTGCTGGATTTTCCTTGTACTCACCAAAAAGAAAGTGAAGAAATCTTCTTGGTGGTAATTGCTCCAGCTCCATCCAGGCCGAGACACCACTCTCCTCAATGTGTGCATCTTCTCTTCAAGCTGTTGGGTGCTCTTTCTCCAAGACCAAGGTCGTGAGCAAACTGCTGGACATGATTCTTCTTCTTCTCGGTAGCTACTCCTTCATGGTTTGCTTCTTCTTCCAGCTCAGCTGGACCGTGAAGGTCTTCCCCATGCAGCAACCTTTCTTCTTCAAACTTAGCTGCTCCAACACGTTAACGCCTCGCTCACGGCTGCTACTCTTTTTCCTGGACCAAACTGCTTCAAGGTGCTGCACCGTGAGCACCATTCCAGCGTATGCATCCTCCAACCTTCAACGTGAGTTGCAGCAACAAAAAATATGAGTTGTATCCTCCAAATATACAAGAGCCGTGAGCTTCCACTCCTGCAAGTGTGGTCCCCTTTCATTGGTGTCTTAAAGGAAGAAGATTCCTACTTCATGCAAATTGCCGAGTGGTGTTGTCCTTCATGACCGTGGCTGCTTCTTATCAGAGAAAGAAGATTCTCATTATTGGCCGTGACTTCCAAATTGTGCAGTCCATTGATGCTTTCCATGTGCACAAGAGCTCCTTGCTTTTTGCTGCAACGTGAAGCTTCTCCCTTTCCAAGCTGGACGTGCCATGCTTGCTGGACGGCGTGAAGATGGTGGCTGCTAGACGTGGGCTATGAGTGCCTCTTCATTCTTGCTTTGGCTAAATGCTGGAACGTGGAAGTGCAGCCCCGTGAGCTCCTTCCTTCACGTGGCCCCTGTCATGCTTTTTAATCTTAAAGAATAACATTCCTGGCAGCCCATACTTTTTACCCATTTGTCTTCCAATTTGTAATTTGGACACATTCAATCATAATGCTCTGAAACCAAAACCAAAACCGTTAGTGGTGGCCCCATGTGTCCCATGTATTTATAATTTTCTTCTATCATTAAAGATTCCAAGCAAATGTGACAGCCGTGAGTTATTCTCTGTAGCAGCGACGAGAATGGTTTCTCTCAAACCATTTGCAAATCACGTTCCCAGCAAGAAAATGTGGAATGGCCCACTTAAATATTGACAAAATGAATTGTGGGGGCCGTGTGCTATTGTTCTTTTCAGAGAAGTGATACTTCAGTAACTCAGCAATTTGGAGTTTCACACGTGATGGAGAATGTTAGTAGGCTGCCCACTTTCTTCAAATAATTGCCGTGCAAAAATAATGAGAGGGCCGTGTGACATACTTAGAAAATGTGGCAGTATATTTGTTATCTTCAAGCTATAAAACCGTGACACCACCTACAAACAAAAATATTCCACTCCTAAGTTTCCACTTAAACATACAAAATAAATCAATGCAATGCACTTCTTCCGAACACAATGTGTGAATGTTTCTCCAAATGTCCCAATTTGTATTTCCAATATTTCCCTGCAATCAATAATGAAAATAATTAGCTCAGATAATTCAAATTAGTTAAAATAAGAATTTCCGATCAAGTTAAGCACAATCAAGAAAAATGGGAAAATACTGGACAATTAAGCACAATTCCCTAATTAATTCTAGTACAATAAACTAAGTGAAGTGAGGAAAATAATGATTCATCAAGGAGCAAGGCCAGTCCTTGTCAGGTTCACTTCCCAAAAATCCAAACTTATCCAAAATCATTTTCCAAACAAATTTTCTAAACAATTTCTCAAACAAGCCTTCCAGTTTCTAAAAGAACTACGTAACCCTGATTTCTCATTCTGAATGAGAATACGTAGGAACAAGGTCAATCCTTGTTGGGCCCAAAAAACTAAAAAAATTTATTTTGTTTGTTTAGAGTTTTATTTTAGGGGATAGTTTGAATATTTTTAAAACCACATCATATTCGCGTATTTAGTTAAAGGTACTGCCTTAGGGCAGGCGTTGTAGGGTGCTAATACCTTCCCTACACGTAACCGACTCCCGAACTAAGAGTCTCATTTTCGCAAACCATGCCTTATCATTTTATGGTTTTTCCGTAGTTTTCCAGAATAAACTATGGTGGCGACTCCAAATTTCTTTTTCAAAACCTTTGTTTCGTTATTTTTTCGGATCGTCGTCCCGTCGCGATTCCGGTTGCGACAGATGGCGACTCCACTGGGGACGCTAGAGAGTCAGGCCATTTAATTAGATATGCGAATTCGATGTGATTTTTCTTTGTGTTTTTTCCCCTTTTCCTTATCTATGATTGATATTTGAAATAGTCGCATGTGAGTTTTTTTAGTTGTTCTTTATCTTTGAAGTAATTGTTCCTTATCTATGTCTGATATATCTACTTATTTGTGTTTATGTTGCGAGTGTTGTTTTGCATTATAATCTCCCTTCACACACTTTATGCATATCATGAGTGGGGCCCAATACCAGGGTCTGAGCGCAACTTAGAATTAGAGGGGTTGTGTAGCGGTGTCACTCTGGGATGTACTTCCTGTCTGGCTATCGTGAGAACCTCAGCTAGAGTCTGTTCTCTTCATTTGTGTCTCCGCATCTAGTTGATTACTCTGACTGTTGTGGAGAGACAGTGAAAAGAGCCATAGCTCTGGTGGCCTTGATTTAAGCATTAGGGAACTATCCTTGTGAATGCATATATTTGGCCTTAGAACTTTAAGTCACTCAACCGGATAAGGCACAAAAAGGAGATTATTTGTTTAAGTCTGTCTGTCATTATTTTTCTTTCTATTTTTTACAATGAATGTGTCATATTTCTTTTTGTAAAAATAAAAATAATAAAAAAAATAAAAAAATATATGGAAATAAATAAATAAAATTTATTTTGTCTCGGAATCTTTCTTTTAAAAAAGAAAACGAAAAAAAAACAAAAAAAAAACAAAAAAAATTACAGTTTCCTAATTTTTGGGACAACACCTTTCTCGCTTATGTATGGAAGCAGTACTTCCAGTTGAGGATCAATTAGAGGAAGCAGAGTGAGTTCAAGCCCGATTCAACTACTCGATTTCAAAAAAAAGAAAAAAGGGTTAACGGCAGTATGCCAGGGGCAATTGTAATAAAAACAAATCGTAAGAATGAATCAAAATTGTAAATATTTTGGGGCAATATAAATCATCTAATACATCATTTTTTGTCATACAAATAAAATGCGAATTATTGTTCCTTCAAAAAAAAATTTTGATAAAATATTTTTGTTTTTCTTTCAAATGAAAATTAATTTTTCCCGCATGTATATATATATTTCTTAAAAAAAATAAAAATAAAAAAAAATAAAAAAAATAAAAAAATTAACTCAAAAAATTTTGAAGTCATTTTTTTAGAATAGTTTTTGGGTTCATTAGACCCAATTGATGTGCATTTTTTTGAGTCCGGTTTTCACTAAAAAATAATCAAATAAAAATCATAAATAAAAAAAAATTAAAAAAGGGGATCATCGAAATTCATATTGTTCAAAATTATTTTTCGAGTTCATTGGTCCTCTCTTCCCATTTTCTTCGTTGTTTCAAATAATTCATTGAAAATTTTATCAGGTTTATGACGTTCGCTTCGGATCTCATTTTTATTTGAAGTCAATTTTCCTTATTTTCTTTGTAAATAAATTATTTTCTTTTGAACCCATTTTTCCATTATTTCATACAAATATTTGATTGAAAATTTTAGAACGAATGAATCAAAGAAAAAACATAAAGATACACTGAAACAGTCTTAACATTATGATAATTAATTAAAGAAAAAAAGAAAAAATATTATTACAATTTTTGCAGTCTCCTGGAGGAGACCGTTCATTAGCAGAAAATACATAAAAAGAGAAAAAAAAACATCACAACAAAAAAATAAAAAAAAAATACCACTCGTCTACCACTCGGCCTGGTCGCTCCCCCTTGTCTACCGTTCGACTAACTCGCTCCCCCTCTTCTACCACTCGTCCTATTCGCTCCCCCTAGTCTACCGCTCAGCTTAGTCGCTCCTTGTTGTTCACCGTTCGGCCAACTTGCTCCCCACCTTTTACCGCTCGGTTTGCTTCTCCCTCACTCCTATCTCTCCTTTCTATCGTTTGGTCCCCTTCTCCCTCACTCCTTTCTACAGTTCGGTCCCCTTCTCTCTCTCTCCTATACCTCCTTTTCTTATACACTTTTCAGCCCCTAACATTAGGCACAGAACATAACTGCATCTCAAATTCACCTTGCAAGTTCCCAAAAGGAATTAAAAATGGTGATTCAACATACTAATTTTCACACAAGTCATTCTAATTTGATTGAATCTTTCTAGCAACATTAAAACATTGTTTTGGACTTGTCTCAACTGCCAAACATCACAAAATCATAGCAGAACGAAAAATGACTTGTAATAGCAAATTATGCAGAATTTTTGCTCAACCACACCACCAAAACTGAATTATAAAGAACCAATGGACCAGGAAATGTTTAAAATGACTCTAGAATGTGTAAATACACATGACCAAGCTAGGAGAATTATCATTCAAACTGGAGATTCAAGGAATTTAAGCACGGTGAAAAACTCATGAAAATAATTAAAACAGTGATGTGTGTTTCTAGTTTAGCAATCAAGCTATGCTAGATGCATTTCATTGCTTGTTATGGCTTGCCACACCTTTACACCTTCAAACAACACCAAAAAGTGGTAAAAAATACACCAAAACAGATTCCTTTAAGAATAAACCAACAAAATGTACTTTGAACAAGTACAACAATAAACACTATTGAAAACAACATATAAAAGCTTTGAATAATGAGTTAGGCTTGGCTTAATTCATCATCGACTAGACTTAGTGTCTCACTGCCTTGATTTGGAGATAATTTGCACTTAAAGATTACACTAACTACATCATAACTTGATTTAAAGCAGATTAGAGTAGAATTGGACAGATTTGGAAAATTGCATCAATTGTAAGAATGCACATGAATTTGACAAACTGAAATTGAAATCTAAAAGCAGAATTGATTCAAATGAAATAATTTCACCGATTAAAATGAAGGAATAAGCTAGATTAAATAGCCGAAACAGTGAAAAAACAAAGAACATCGAACAAACTGGATGTAATAGTAACACGAAACACAAAACCAAAAGACAATATGTAATGCCCCGACAACTTCCCAAAAGGTCACTCATCCCTAAATTACTCCAGGCTAAGCATGCTTAACCATGGAGTTCTTATGGGTTAGGCTACAGAAAAGCAAATGCATTTAGGTGATATAGGTAGCCAAATCACGTAGTAAGTTCACGTGGCGTATTTAATTGTAAGAAAGTTTGATTTATGTGTTGAAAAAAATAGGAATTGGTAGTATTGCTGGAATTGCTTAATATTTTATCAAGTTGTTAGTATATTTTCTTTTAGGTTAGAAAAATAATAAAATTTGTTTTGGATTGTTTAAATATTTGAAACGTTAGTTAACTTAGTTTTATTTAGTATTACTTTATAATATATAAATATTAGAAGTTTTATTTAATATTATTTATGATACATAGAAATATTATAATTCATAAGTTTGGCAGGTGATTAAGCTTTTGACTGTTATAAAAATTAAATTATATAATAGCTTGTTGTTTTGTTAGTATGTATAAGTTCAGATATAGCAGGAGCGATTTTCATAATTTAGTATGCGGGATTGTTTTGTATATAATGAAAGTTGAGTATTTTATGTGTTGTGGTGGTACATTATCAAAGTTGTTTTAATTTTATATGTTTATGTGGTTATTTACTTGAAGTCATAGTGTTTTATAAGATGTGCTAATGTTGTATTTGAAGTCGTATTTCTTCTGGTGTAGTAGAATCTTGAGTTGAGGAGTTAACGTGTATTTTTGAGATTAAGTACGGAATAATACGAGATTGTGTTATAAGCTTTGTGACCGGTGAGTTAATATATAGTATTGAGACTATGTATGAAAGGTAATGAGGTTGTGTTATAAATCTTGTGATTAGGTAGGAAATACATATTATATAGATTATGCATGTAATGTGTTGAGAATTGTGTTTAAACCTGATGATTGATTGAACTATACATGTTATTGAGAATGGGTATTGATATGCGATGTGGATATAAAGCTATGTTATTTCCTTGTACTGTCGTCGGTCATGTGTGAGCTTTTCGTGCTGCGCTACGTTAAGAATGTGATGTGTTGGACTCTCATTTAGAGATAGTGATTCGAGTGTCACTTCCCTCTGTGCGGGGAGGTGGATGTCTCGCCCAAAAGATTTCGGCTCATGCTGAGTATAGTGCACTGGTGCACATAGTGCCAGTGTTTTTACTCGTTAGTCCTTGAGAAGTCTGGGAGATAGGTCGGAAGTTGCGATGGAAGACGACTCGAATTGACCTGTTGGGAACAGGTACCTGTTAGTGATAACAGGTCAAGACGACACAGTATAAGAAAACGACATTGGTTCATGAATGACTTGACTGTGATGATAATGATGTGATGTAATATGTTTATATGATTATATTATTCTGTAATTCAAACGAATATGTTTTGTTGTATGTTATGATATTTCTAGTTGCTCACCCTGAAATGTTATGGTTGTGGTTTCCACCTGCGATGATCGTACTTGTACGGGAGTAGATGACATTGCAGATAAGACTGGATTGAAGTAGCTAACGTGAGAGTTGGGTTCTTATATTTCGGGGATGATGATTTATTCTATTTAAAAGATTTCCAAATTTGTATCTTTATTTCGGGAATTATTTCAGATTTCTGTTTTAAACAGAATATATTTATATTTATGTTTTTGCTTCTGCATTTTAATTAAATAAAGTTTTATTGTTCGAAATGAATGTTTTATAAGAAGAGTTTTGAAAAAAAAATGTCCATCGTTACAATTTGAAAAAAATCGGGGTGTTACACAATACAGAATTAAACAAACAACACGGATAAATGAAAGGAATGGCTTATCTTAATGCTGGAAAACTCAGAACCGGAACCTAAGCTTTGATTACCACTTGATGGAAGAAGGATCCAGCTGATTCTGGTGGAAGATGGAATCAACAGAACTTCTTCTAGGAACTTCTGGAATCTGAACTGAAAAGGAGGATGAGCATCATTTTGTTGTAGCGGAAGAAGATGAATTGTGATGATGATGACCAGAGGAAGCATAAACTATGGAAGCCACTCTACAAACGGTGTTCGGTGGCTAGATTGAAGGAGAATGGATGATTCAGTGATGAAGATAAGGTTGGGACAGAGGAAGATTGAATCAAACAGTGGTTCGGTGATGAGAAATTGATGAAGCGGTGATGGAGAAAATGGAATGAAGACAGAGGTTTAGGTGCTGAAATATGATGCGGGTGGTGTAGAGGAATGCTAGGAATGGATGCCTAGCTAGGGAGAGAGGCTAGAGGAAACACTCAAGCTCTCTCTCGGTGACCTTCAACAAGAAGAATGTTCTGGACAAAATCAACAGAAACCAATTCTTCATTCAAATCAAAGATAACGTTACAAGCAATGGAGCAAGCTTAACAAAGCTCCTGGTTCACGCCTTCACTTGGCTAACGTCAACTTCAAGCATCAAGAAATTTCAGCTGTGCAAGGGTGAAGAAACGTGAAGAGCCACAAGGACAATAAGCTAGCAGCTGGTGAAGAAACGTGAGCAACAACTAGTGTATCTATTGATGCTGGGCGCAAGCCCTCATCCGCTGGGCACCGTGCTTTCTTCAATTTCAACCAAGCTGCTGGAATGTGACTCAAGTGGGCTTCCAAAGCAGCTTGTTGGATAATGCCTTTATGCATCCTACAAAAACAACATATAAAAGAATTCTTCTAAGACTCAGAGAAAGAAAATCAAGACAAAATTTTTAAAAGTCTTTCTTTAACTTCCCTTTCTTAGTCTTAGTTTAAGTTGATACTCCTTTGAATGGAATTCCCTAAATGGGTTTCTATCACCAGTTTAGGAACACTTTGACTAAGAAAAGATAAGATATTTAAGTTGTCGATTAAGACACATATCTCTTTCCTAGAAGTCTATTCAACAAGCTTTCAACTTTTTTTTTCCAGAAAACCTCTTTAAAAAATGTAATTTGATGACTGACGGATTGTATTGTATAACTTGTTGGAGTGAACTTATATTCATAAACTGTGGAACTATTTTGTATGGTCATTTTAGTGTATGTGTTGGATAATGGCATACTGTTTTAGTTGCTTTGATTATGGTGTACTGTTTTAGTTTGCCTAGGCATATCTTCTTCAAGTATCAATGGGTATACTCCTTTACAATGAGTTGAGGATAGATGGGAAATAGTCTAAGTTATTAAAATCCAACAAAGAGTGGTTTGAGACCCTGAGTATTACTCTTGAGTGGTTCAAGAGTAGAAAAGGGTCTAGGATCGTGTTGATGGTAATACACTACAATGACCATACAATTTACACAGTTCTCAAGAAATTTGGACAAAGAAAAGATGTAGACAATATCCAACACAAAATCAAGGAAAGCAGATACTCACAGAAATTAATCCAAGCAATTCAAAACATGGTAAAATAATTAATCAGCTCAAGAGGTGAATTAAAAATAACAAAACCTCACAGATGCACTAAAGTGTTTCTCTCAAGTGTGTAGGGTAAAGAATTTTCAACTCGATGTATTCAAGAAAGCAAACACAAACAGATTTGGCAAGCTTCTAATATCAACACTTAAAACATATGCATGTTTGGATCCAAAGGTCTTTACTGGGTTGTAATGGGGCCAAGGACAGGGGAGGATAAATATGAATAAGTAGCTAGATCTCATAAGAAATAGAGGAGCACTAGGGAAAAAGTGTAAATGCAGTGAAATCTCACCCAAACCTCTAATTCAATCCTCTTCTCAACTCCATTATTCACAGGATTATTTTTCAATTTCATTTTTTTTTTTCAGTTTTTTTTTCTTTCGCACTCAATTGTAAGAGACAAAATACACAACATATTTACAAAAATGAAACACGAAGAAGAACCAACTCACCAATTCACTAGAATCCCCAGGGAGACCACACTTGTTCCCAAAACACTTCTAAAGCTCCAAAATTCCCTAAGGTTTAGGTAATCATGGTTTTTCACTTAGGGTCAGTGTATGAGCTTTAAAACAAAGAAATGAATACAGTATAGGCTCAAAAGGGATATCAAAGGATAATAACAAGGTAGGCTTATTTGGCTAAAGAGGCTCAAGAATAAAATTGCCTTTATCACTTCCAAAAATGCATATAAATCAAGTATATCAAAAAGAATCAAGCCAAGGCATATGTGCAAGCAATCAAGATACATATCACACACAAGAAAGAAAATTAAGTGGCTCAAATCTCACACAGGGTATTCGTCACAATCAAATCAACCTCTTAAACATTTATAATCATCTTTCCAAGCAGAGAAAAGCAAGGATTTCAAACCATAAGTATTAAGTAAGTAAAGGAAAAATCTACAACTTAAACATCATCCAGAAATCAAGAGAAAAATGTAAAATTTATTGCACACAAAACTCGATAAAAATAACTTAAAACAGAAAAAATTTAACACTCAAAAACAAAAAATTTAACACACAAAATACAAACTAACAGAAACTAACAGAAAAATCAGAATTTCTCCCCCACACTTAAATTACACAATGTCCTCAGTGTGTTACAATCATCAGATTATCAATTTCAGAGCAGTCAAATAATATAGACAAGTGCAATAAAAGGTAAGGAAATGGGAAGAATTTTTTTAGTAACATCCATCAGTAGATGTTGTAGAAGCATCCATCAGTAGATGCTACCGTTTTTTTATTTTTTTTATTTTTTTTATTTTTTTTTATTATTTTTTTTATTTTTTATTTTTTTATTTTTTTTTGAAAAAGGAGATGACCGGTACTGTGACAACAGTTTCGGTGGCAACGACCGGAACTGTTGCTACAGTGGCAGAATTTTTGGCTATAAAAAGGCCACTCCTCCGAGTCGAGCGACACTTCTGACTGCCCACTCTCTCTCTACTCCTCTCTTCTCTCTCTACTCTCCCTTCTCTCTCAACCTGAGCGTCTGGAATCTGCGCGGAGTCTCTGCCCCCGTGCCTTTTGAAGAGTCTGAGATCTGCGAGGAGCCTCTGCCCTAGTGTGCCTTCGGAGCGTGTAAGATCTACAACGAGCTTCTGTAAGCCCTACTTCTCCAAGTAAGTCCTCAGAACTTAGGAACTCCTTCTTTCTGCCCTTTAAGCTTTCTGTTCTTTCTTTCCCATAAGCTTTCTCTTCCCTTTTCCTGCTTTCCAGTCCTTCATTTCTCTTCTTTTCCTTCCCTCTTCTGCCGAATATTTTCTCTTACGCTTTCCTATTTTCGTTCCCTCTCCCTGTCCTGCTTTCCAGTTGTTTGTTTGTTTTTTTTAGCTTTTCCATTTTTCTTATTATTATGCACACTAAAAAAAACTAAAAATTAATCTAAAAACAAAATATGGACAAAAACGCTGGACCTAGATCCGTTAGGACCCTTTGCGAGGACCTGGACCAAAAACTGGACAAAACCGATGGACCTTAAACTGGAAAATGGACAAACCTGAGTTAAAAGAAAAACTAATAATATTTTTTATTTATTTATTTATTTATTTTTATTTTTTTTTAATAGAAAAGAAAAAATGGAACAAAATTTAACAAGCCTGCAAGTTCAGGACAAGATAGCGTATAAAAGATGGGCACCAACTAGAGAACAAGTGGCCTTATTGGAGGCATTATTCGCGTTCGGGATAAGAAACCCGAACAGAGAACAAGTTTATGAAATCGCGACAAAGGTTAGGGTTTATGGGGAGATCGGGGAGTATAGCGTCTACTGCTGGTTCCAAAACTAGGGATACCGTGAGAAATAGAGATGTCTGAAACGAAGCGCTGCCACTACATCCTACTCTCCAATTCCCCTCCTACCGCCTTTCATGGATGGTAAGAAAAATGCATTATTTTTTATTTTTTTATTTTTGGTTTTTTAACTATTCTAATTTTTTTGTTTGTTTTTTTTTAGATCCTTCAAGGACATTGTCGTCAGTGCCAGATCGGGTGACACTCGATCTCTTTCCGATCCCTTCAGTTCCTGTCAAAGTTGAGGTCCCGACCCCCTTTCGGTTCCAGTTGAAACCTCCTTCTGTCGAACTCTCCCTGCGACTGCCTGATAACAGTTGAAAAACTGTTATTTTCATGCTTAAAATTGATACTAAAAGCAACCTTTAGACTTAGAAACTAGCTTGAAATCACACCTTTTATCTTTATTTTCAGAAATAAGAGAGCTGGACAGGTTTACACTTGATTTGAGTGTTTTTGTGCAGGTTTTAGGGTGAATTTGGTGCAAAGAGTGAAGAAGGAGAGAAGTGACATTAGAAAAGACAAGAAAGAGTGCAAAAAGAGAAGACGAAGGCACCGCTCAGCGGAAAACTACCGCTGAGCGGCACTCAGGAGGTTGCGGGAGTCACGCTGAGGGGCAAATGGCCGCTGAGGGGAAGAATTGTGACGCGCAACTACCGCTGAGCGGTAAATACCGCTGAGCGGTACTCTTTGGGCTTGGGCTTTTGTAATCTTTTGTAACTCTAAATTAGTATATAAGGGCTTGCACGTCCTTTAGTTTAGTATCTTTGGCAGAAACGAGGCAAACACTCTCTCTTCCACCCCTTTGAAGGAGGATCTTGGATGCTCAGGCTACCTCTTCACCTTTATTGGGTTTATTCTTTCATTCTTTCATTGTTATTCATCTAGGTTCACCATGACGATGGTGAACTAAACCTTGTATGTTTGTTGGGGAATCAATGTAATCTCTTGAAGCTCTCATATATGGATTTGTTGAGTACATCTTTGAATTAAGACATATGCTTTCTTTCATCATTAGTTAGGGTTTTTCCTCTTTGCTCAATGCTTGCATTGTTTAACTCATTCTAATGCATGATTATTGGTTTTGTCGATACGGACACGTACGGGGAAGTCTAGATCCGGGGAATTTCTCCCAATATTTTACTGACAACATTATATTGGTTGCCTTTAAGCTCCTGCTGTAATGAACTAATCATTAGGAATGCTAGGAATTGTATGAACTATTTGATTAGGGAGAAGCCATCTAGAATGGTACATTAGAGAGTGGCATTAACAATGATGATTTGAATGTTGAATTCCTAAAATATATGAGAGTGGATGAGATGAAATTGACCCCCAACAACATATTCATTCATATAATTCATTGAAAGTGTTTATCTTTTGTCTTTGCCATTGATCAATTCATGCATACATGTTTATTTTCTGTCTTGCATATTAAACTTTGAATATTTCGTTTCTAAGTCCTAGCTAATCAACAAATCACATAACTAAACTAGGCCGTGAGTCCTTTGGGAAGAACGATACTTGGTCTTACCAAGTTTTATTACTTGAACGATTCGGTCATACTTGCCGATTGTGAAACAAGTTTGTGACATCATATTTTGGTGCTTACAAATTTGTCCATCACTGCCCTCGGCCGACGAGTAGTCTCCTCAAGGAGACTGCTATTATCATTATGTATTTTTTATTGTGTGTTTTTTTTTGTTGGACTGTAATCTTAACGATCACTAATGATCGACTACTGCCCGTCTTTTTTTTATTATGTTTTTTATTTTTTTATTTTATTTTTTTTGTTGGACTGTAATCTTAACGATCACTAATGATCGACCACTGCCCATCTCTTATTATGTTTTTATGTATTTTTGTTATTATGGCTATTTTTTTTTTATATAATTAACAGTGTAAGACAGAATGTTTTCGGTGTATCAGGTTTATCAATAAAAGTATTCAGATTAGTTTCTCTACTCAAATTACACCTCTCTGTCCATTACTTCAATTATTTTTTTTAAGAGATAACAAAACGCAAACTAAGAAAGAAAGAAAAAAATAACATAAAAGAAAAAATGCAGAATCTTCCCCAGACCACACCTAAACTACAATGTCCTAAATGTGTTCTAAGCATAAGATCATCAATTAAAACACTAAACAGATAAAGGACAAATGCAATAAAAGTAGGAAAACGGGGAAGAAAGAAAAAGAAAACTCCCCTGGTCATGGTGGCAGTTGCCAATTTTGGACTTGTAGGGAGATGTCTTCCTCTTCAGGATCTAGTGCAGAAATTTTGAGGAAGAACTGCTTCATCCTCCTGATTTGATCAAGCAGTGAAATATCTTCCACCGCTGGATCTAAGCAGTAAATATTGTTACTGAGCGGATTCAGTAGGTGCCTGTTGATCTTCGAACTGTCAGTGTCAGCACCTTTGTTTTCCACTGTGGGTGTATGTTGATCAAATTCATGTGTACCTCCTGCAACATGGTTAGTGCAATATGGCTCTACAGAAATTTCATGCAGGGGTATAACACCCAAATCCAGTGTAACAGGCTGAACCCCAGATACATCCTCAGAACATGAATCAATTTCAAATGTAGAATCAATATCAATAACAGGCTCAGATTCATGTTCAGAAGGAGAATTAAAAACATGCTCAGCAACAATGTAATTATCAACATACCAATCCATAGCGTAATTATTAACAACATAATCATGAATAGCATAATCATACTGAGGTATGCTTACCTCCTCTTCCTTGAAGATTGCTAAAGTGTGGGAAGATGAAGGTGGTCTACCTGGCTCAAAAGTATTGCTCATATCTGCCTGTTCCTCAAAATGTTCATCAGTAGTCTCCTCAGGTGCAAGAGTAGGGAAATAGTAAGATGGGAAAGTAAGATGGCCGTGAGTCCTTTGGGAAGAACGATACTTGGTCTTACCAAGTTTTATTACTTGAACGATTCGGTCATACTTGCCGATTGTGAAACAAGTTTGTGACATCATATTTTGGTGCTTACAAATTTGTCCATCAAGTTTTTGGCGCCGTTGCCGGGGACTCGTGGTTTAACTGGTTAATTTGTGTGATTATTGATTATCTTTGACTTTAATTTTAAATTTCTGTTTTTATTTTCTGTTTTTATCTTTTTCTGTTTTATCTTTTTAGATTAGATTTTATTTTATTTAGTTAGTTTAGATTTTATTTTATTTTTTTTAATTTTATTTTAGTTTATCTTTTAGGATTAGATTTTATTAGGTTAGATTTTATTTTATTTTTTTTATTTTTTTTATCTTTTAGGTTATATTTTATTTTTAGGATTAGATTTTATTTTATTTTATCTTTCTATCTTCTAAATCTTTTATCTTTTTATCTTCTGAATCTTTTATCTTTCTATCTTTTGAATATATATCTTCTCTTATATCTTTTTGTGCTAACAAATATTTTCTAGGGTTTTGTTTTCTTGTGCATGCAGGAAGCAATTCGCACTAGAAGTAAGAAAACAACAGAACCACTTCTTGAAGGTCTAGAAGAGAGTAGAAGGAGGAGAAGAATCAGAACGTCTAGAGAACTTTTCCCTTCTCCTGAAACTCTCTTGCAATCATCACCACAAGGTTCTGTTCATAGCACAGGAAGTATGGAGGGCAATAATGTTAGAAGAACTCTTGCAGATTACACTAATCTTGCTGGACCTCAGCACTTCAATAGCATATCTAGACCTAGAGTCAATGCTGCCAACATGGAGGTCAAACCAGCACTGATTCAACTGGTGAAGAGTAATCAATTTAATGGGTTATCACATGAAAGCCCATATGAGCACCTTACTACCTTTAATGAGATCTGCAACACGGTCAAAATTAATGGGGTGCCAGACGAAGCAATCAAACTTAGTTTGTTTCCTTTCTCCTTGGGAGGCAATGCTAAGCTTTGGTTAAACTCTTTTCCAGAAGAAAGTTTCACAGAGTGGGAAGCAGTGGTTACAAAGTTTCTAAACAAATACTTCCCACAATCTAAAGTAACTAAAGGCAAGCAAGAAATATCTTCATTCAAGCAGGGCATGGAGGAATCACTGGGACATGCATGGGACAGGTACAAAAGCTTATTACGTAAAACTCCCACGCATGGCTTTGAGGATCAAGAAGTAGTCCTAACTTTCCTTGGAGGGCTTGGTTCACAAACCAAGATGATGCTAGATGCCTCAGCTGGGGGCAATATCAAATGGAAGACTCCAGAGGAAGCCACTGAGATTATTGAAAATATGGCTACAAGTGATAATGAGCTTCACAATGAAAGAGGCGCCCCTATGCAACAGAAAGGGGTTCTTCAATTACAAACCCATGATGCTCTGCTAGCCCAAAATAAAATTCTGACTCAACAGCTGGAGACTCTGACCAAAACTCTTGCTTCATTACCAAAAGAGTTAAAATCTGCTGCACAGGTACAAACCCAGTTGTGCGAACTATGTGGAGGAGATCACATCAATGGCCAATGTGCTTTTCCTGTGGAAGCCGTGGAGGATGTTAACTTCATGGCTAATCAGTTTCCATACCGTCAAGGTAATTATAATCAGGGTTGGAAACCACATCCAAGTATTGGCCAAGGACAAACTGGGCAGGCTAATCAATTTAATAAGCAACAGCAGCAGCAACCAACCATGTGGCAACAAATTTCTATGCTCAATGAAAGATCTACAAGGTTGGAAGAAACTCTTCAACAATTTATTCAGAAAACTGAATCCTCCCAAAAGAGCACTGAAGCTGCTATAAAGAACTTGGAGATTCAGATGGGTCAGATCACTAAGCAGTTGGAAGAAAGACCACACAGAAACTTTGGGGCTAATACTGAGGTTAACCCTAGAGAAGAATGCAAAGTGGTCAAGAGTGTAAATGAAGAGAGTATTGAGTCAGAAGAAGATGAAACAGAAGAGAGAAGAGAAGAAGAAAGAAAGGATACTTTTCCTTTTCTAACAAATCAGGAGAAACCAATGGATTTCACAGACTTATTCAGAATGGTTGATAATGAAGCTCCTTGGGAACAAATCTTACAGAAAATAGCAGTGTACACAAAATCTGATGAGGGAACCTCTACAAAAAGAAAACGTAGAGATGATGATGATGAAAAGTGTGTAACTGTTAAGAAAGAATCATTCCCACCAAAAGCTGCTGATCCAGGTAGTTTTTCTATCCCTTGCACTATAGGGAAGAAAAAGGTGAAGAAAGCTCTCCTTGACTTAGGCTCAAGTGTTAACTTGATGCCTTACTCTCTATTGGAGCAAATTGGCCATGTGAAAATAAAACCTGCAAAGGTTAATCTGGTAATGGCTGATGGATCTTCAAAGGAGCCATGTGGGATTGCAGAAGACATTGTAGTTTATGTTGGCAAACTTCAGTTCTTGGCAGACTTTGTGGTGATGAAGATGGAGACCGAAAAGATACCTTTCATACTGGGAAGACCGTTTATGAAAACGGCCAGGGTTATTATAGATGTTAATGAAGGTATAGTGGTGCTCCAGGACAGAGAGGAGAGAGTGGTGGTGAATGTGTTTAAAGATGAGATACAAGCAAAGGAGGAAGAGGCCAGTTATAAAGCTGCATTTCAAGATGCACCCATAACTAGAGGTAAACATGAAAATTTTAAAGTTTCTGATAACCATTGTTTGTATTTTCAGGTACCCAAGGTAGATGAAAGTGGAAAAGGAAAGGAAGTTCTTAGAGACTGGAAGGAAAGAGGACTCCAACTTGGCACACCTGTAAGATTCAAGAACAAGTTGTGGGTTGTAAAAGGTTTTAAAGAGAAGGAGATGATAGAGATAGAGTCTCCATATTCCAGAGAATCCAAAACAGTCCTAAGGAAGCAGTTGATAAGTTGGTGGAAGGATAACATCAACTTTAAAGAAGATGGAACGTGAGCTTTATTGGGTCAAGCTAGTGACGTTAAAAAAGCGCTTGCTGGGAGGCAACCCAGTGGATTTACAAACTTTTGTTTTAATATTTTGTAATTTTTAAACTGTGAACATTATTCTGGACATTATTTTGTTGTTATAGCATCTACTGAAGGATGCTAGGTGGTTAAGTATCTACTGAAGGATACTAGGTTTGTAACACCTACTGATGGGTGTTGCTGAGAAGATTTTGCACCTACTGATGGGTGCTGGTAAGTGAAACACCTACTGATGGGTGTTGGTGGATTTTGGGTCAGGCTCGTGACGTTAAACAAGCGCTACCTGGGAGGCAACCCAGTTGATTGATTGTTTTCTGTTTGTTTATTTTAGTTAAGGTTTGCATAAGCATTTTTAACATTGAATTGCAGGGAACCAGTGAGGGGTATGTCTTGGAGGCACGTAGGTCAAGAAAAGAAGGAGAAGAGCAATTCTTGCAAGTGCCGCTGAGCGGCATTTACCGTTGAGCGGTACTCTCGCAGATGGGCTTTAGTTCCCCTTAGCGGAACCCGAGCCCATTAGGGTATTTTTAAACCCTAAGCTGCGCAATTTCTCATTCTTTCAAGCTCTTCTCTGCACAAACACTCGCACATATCTTCTCCTAGGTTTTCCACATCTTTTTCCTCATCCCTCTTTAGAAAATCTCCCTTCCACTCACTTGCTCACTAGTTTTCCATCTAAGTTTGGGGTTGGGAGAGAGCATCATTGGAGGGGCTGATTTCTTCATTCTGTTTTACTAATGCTTAACAATGTATCTTTTGGTTTTGTGAATTATGTTTGATGCAGGGATGGCCTCCTCATCGAGCAAAAAGAATCAAGACTATAAGATCCAAGAAGAAGGAGGATACAGAGGACAGCTCAGATTGAGGAGGAGTTGAGATAGCATTTACTGATGAATGCTATCATATGATTATGCTTTTGTGGTTTAAGTTTTCTGAACTTATTTGTTTTTGTTTTTAGATTAGGGTTGATATACTCTATTGAACACCTGGTTTCTTACGATGGTTTGCTATTAACTGTGATTGTGTGATAAGTAATGCTTGATGATGCTTATTGATTGATTGATGTTGAGATAGATGTGCACATTAAAATGCTTATACAGGTGATTCACAAGCTTTGTGAACAAATGCATGATATCATGATTGTGATTGTGAAATTAAGCAGGATGTGTATGTCAAATGTGAATGAGCTTATATGTGAGGTTTTGAGCTCCAGAGTTGTTATTGTTGAATGCTATTACTTTGGAAGCTTGAATGACTTTGCCCAGGTTTTCTATGATTGAATCAATTGCTTGTTTTGCATCATATGATCAAAGGCCGTGTTTGTTGAAACCCTTTTTACTGGCCAAATTCATAAAGTTAGCCTACTAAAAGAGAACACTTTGTGTTCTATCCTTTGAACCCATAGCCTTGAATATACACTGAACCCTTGATTGAAAATCTTTACCTTGAGTTAAGTAGAATATCTTGTGTGGTATTGATAAATGTTCAAGTTTGGGGTTATTGGGAAATCATGAAAAAGGAAAAGCATTGAGCTAAGAGCTAAAAAGAAAGAATTTGCAAAAGAAAAGAAAAGAAAAGAAGTAAAGCTCAATGCAAATGAAAAGGCAAACAAAAGTTGGGAATGAATAAGAATAATTGTGTTGTTATGATTCTCTTAACTCAAGGATTTTGTGATCCAGAAAAACCAATTTTCTTGTTAGCCCAGCCACATTATAAGCCATTGAAAAGTCCTTGTGATGATGCATGCTTGTGAATGTTTTTGATTGTGGTAAAATGAAAGGCAAAGTTGATTCATGTGACATTGTGATAGTAGAGTGAATGAGTGAAACACTTACCTCTTATACACTTGTGTGTTGAGTGAAACACTTTACCTGGTGAGGAAATATTCCATGAACACATGAACATCCTTGCTTAATTGATTGATCATTCATGAAAAATAGCATTTGTTGGAACTTAAATGACTTTGTGAACACTAAAGCATGTGCATATCTTGATTGAACTCTTGATCATAAGTTTGAGTGAAGTTATTACTTATCTTGAAAAGAGGATTTTGAATGAGTGAACCATCATATGAATTGGTTGGAGATGGAGTTACATTTTGTTTGCTTGAGGACAAGCAAAGTTCTAAGTTTGGGGTTGTGATAACAGTTGAAAAACTGTTATTTTCATGCTTAAAATTGATACTAAAAGCAACCTTTAGACTTAGAAACTAGCTTGAAATCACACCTTTTATCTTTATTTTCAGAAATAAGAGAGCTGGACAGGTTTACACTTGATTTGAGTGTTTTTGTGCAGGTTTTAGGGTGAATTTGGTGCAAAGAGTGAAGAAGGAGAGAAGTGACATTAGAAAAGACAAGAAAGAGTGCAAAAAGAGAAGACGAAGGCACCGCTCAGCGGCAAACTACCGCTGAGCGGCACTCAGGAGGTTGCGGGAGTCACGCTGAGGGGCAAATGGCCGCTGAGGGGAAGAATTGTGACGCGCAACTACCGCTGAGCGGTACTCTTTGGGCTTGGGCTTTTGTAATCTTTTGTAACTCTAAATTAGTATATAAGGGCTTGCACGTCCTTTAGTTTAGTATCTTTGGCAGAAACGAGGCAAACACTCTCTCTTCCACCCCTTTGAAGGAGGATCTTGGATGCTCAGGCTACCTCTTCACCTTTATTGGGTTTATTCTTTCATTCTTTCATTGTTATTCATCTAGGTTCACCATGACGATGGTGAACTAAACCTTGTATGTTTGTTGGGGAATCAATGTAATCTCTTGAAGCTCTCATATATGGATTTGTTGAGTACATCTTTGAATTAAGACATATGCTTTCTTTCATCATTAGTTAGGGTTTTTCCTCTTTGCTCAATGCTTGCATTGTTTAACTCATTCTAATGCATGATTATTGGTTTTGTCGATACGGACACGTACGGGGAAGTCTAGATCCGGGGAATTTCTCCCAATATTTTACTGACAACATTATATTGGTTGCCTTTAAGCTCCTGCTGTAATGAACTAATCATTAGGAATGCTAGGAATTGTATGAACTATTTGATTAGGGAGAAGCCATCTAGAATGGTACATTAGAGAGTGGCATTAACAATGATGATTTGAATGTTGAATTCCTAAAATATATGAGAGTGGATGAGATGAAATTGACCCCCAACAACATATTCATTCATATAATTCATTGAAAGTGTTTATCTTTTGTCTTTGCCATTGATCAATTCATGCATACATGTTTATTTTCTGTCTTGCATATTAAACTTTGAATATTTCGTTTCTAAGTCCTAGCTAATCAACAAATCACATAACTAAACTAGGCCGTGAGTCCTTTGGGAAGAACGATACTTGGTCTTACCAAGTTTTATTACTTGAACGATTCGGTCATACTTGCCGATTGTGAAACAAGTTTGTGACATCATATTTTGGTGCTTACAAATTTGTCCATCACTGCCCTCGGCCGACGAGTAGTCTCCTCAAGGAGACTGCTATTATCATTATGTATTTTTTATTGTGTGTTTTTTTTTGTTGGACTGTAATCTTAACGATCACTAATGATCGACTACTGCCCGTCTTTTTTTTATTATGTTTTTTATTTTTTTATTTTATTTTTTTTGTTGGACTGTAATCTTAACGATCACTAATGATCGACCACTGCCCATCTCTTATTATGTTTTTATGTATTTTTGTTATTATGGCTATTTTTTTTTATATAATTAACAGTGTAAGACAGAATGTTTTCGGTGTATCAGGTTTATCAATAAAAGTATTCAGATTAGTTTCTCTACTCAAATTACACCTCTCTGTCCATTACTTCAATTATTTTTTTTAAGAGATAACAAAACGCAAACTAAGAAAGAAAGAAAAAACAAACATAAAAGAAAAAATGCAGAATCTTCCCCAGACCACACCTAAACTACAATGTCCTAAATGTGTTCTAAGCATAAGATCATCAATTAAAACACTAAACAGATAAAGGACAAATGCAATAAAAGTAGGAAAACGGGGAAGAAAGAAAAAGAAAACTCCCCTGGTCATGGTGGCAGTTGCCAATTTTGGACTTGTAGGGAGATGTCTTCCTCTTCAGGATCTAGTGCAGAAATTTTGAGGAAGAACTGCTTCATCCTCCTGATTTGATCAAGCAGTGAAATATCTTCCACCGCTGGATCTAAGCAGTAAATATTGTTACTGAGCGGATTCAGTAGGTGCTTGTTGATCTTCGAACTGTCAGTGTCAGCACCTTTGTTTTCCACTGTGGGTGTATGTTGATCAAATTCATGTGTACCTCCTGCAACATGGTTAGTGCAATATGGCTCTACAGAAATTTCATGCAGGGGTATAACACCCAAATCCAGTGTAACAGGCTGAACCCCAGATACATCCTCAGAACATGAATCAATTTCAAATGTAGAATCAATATCAATAACAGGCTCAGATTCATGTTCAGAAGGAGAATTAAAAACATGCTCAGCAACAATGTAATTATCAACATACCAATCCATAGCGTAATTATTAACAACATAATCATGAATAGCATAATCATACTGAGGTATGCTTACCTCCTCTTCCTTGAAGATTGCTAAAGTGTGGGAAGATGAAGGTGGTCTACCTGGCTCAAAAGTATTGCTCATATCTGCCTGTTCCTCAAAATGTTCATCAGTAGTCTCCTCAGGTGCAAGAGTAGGGAAATAGTAAGATGGGAAAGTAGGTGGTGCAGTGAGCACGTGACTTTGGTTCTCATCTCTTATGTTGATGGCACTGTCATCTTGAAACTATTCCTCAGTAAATTTAGTGGCCATCTGCCCGATCTGATCACTCAGATTCTGCATGGCAGCTTGAGTTTCCTGCTGGATCTTCATGCTCTCTTTCTGAAACTGCATGTTCTGCATGGTCATCTGCTCCAATAACTTCTGCAATGTGGGCTCAGAAGTAGAAGGCTGAGGGGTTGTTTGGGCATAAGCATTATACTGCTGACTTTGATATTGCTGGACTCGTGGAGGCATGAAAGGACTCTGGAATAGTGGTTCTTGATATTGATGTTGTGGAGCATTGTACCATCCCAAGTTAGGGTCATTCCATCCAGGACCGTTGTTGTATCCATCTTGCACAGGGGAAAATTTGCTCTGAAATTTTTGCTCAAGATCTTCCCATCTGGTAATGAGTCTTGGAGGAAGACAATACAACCAATCCTTAGCTGCTCCTTGTAATGAATGCGGAAATGCCCTCAAGAAAATGTGATCATCTGGAACATTTGGAGGCTTCATTGAATAGCACATGATGTGGAACTCCTCCAAATGTCTATGTGGGCATTCTCCTGCAAATCCATGAAACTTAGGGAGCAGATTTATCAGTCCAGCGCTTAGAACACAATGAATATCATCCTTTGTAGGTGGGACCGGCTCACTAGGAGCGCTCTCAGGAATTTGAGGATGATCCATATAATTCTCATCATAGAATTCAGTAGAATTGCAATCAGAGTACCACGCAGAAGGAGAATCATAATTAGAGGTACTTGCAGAATAAGCATTATTCACAAAATTAAAATAGGTAGACATCAAAAAAAGAAAAATTCGAAACAAATAAATCAAAGGAAATTTTTTTTTTAATTAATTAATAGACAAAATACATACGGCACGCATACAGAAAATAGAACATCACATCACAACACAAGATAAAACACAACACAATTAAACATGCTACAGGCATAAACAAGACAAAACAATTTTTTTTTTAAATAACAGTAGCTAAATACAGAACACAACAAAATAAAAATATAAAAGACAAAACATATATTAACACAACATAATCGAAAAACACAGCAAAAATCTAAAACAAAAAACCTGGAACTGAAGTGACAACGCCTCCAAAATTCGCCTACAAAAATACAAAACACAAAACACACAAAATACACATATTAACAGAACAAAAATTTACACAACAGGAATCTAAAACCAAACCGTCTTTGGTCCCCGGCAACGGCGCCATTTTTTGACGAGAGGGTCGCACCTCCCGCAAAAGTTGATTGCAGATATTAATGCAGTACAGTACTAGGAAGTGACTCCTAGGTCGTCTCTCGAGGACCAATTTGGTTCAGTCTCAAATTTAACACGAAGGGGGGGTTTGTGATTTTTGGTTTTGTGCGGAAAAATAAATAAAACTGGAATTTAAACAAAACAGAATTAAAAACACTAAAATAAATTTAAAAGACAATAAAAACTGAACAGTGAAAGACGGTAAAAACGGAACAGTAAATATGCAGAAACGGTAAAAACATTGTAATTAAAATTTACCAAAAGCATCAGTAAAAATAAACGGTAAAAACAACGTCTGAAAATAAGATGAACAGTAAAATACATTGATAGAATTTTAACGTTTCAGAAAACATTAAACTACAAAATAAAAGAGACGGTAAAAATAAAAGCACTTGACTAAAATAAAATTCTTCAAAGATTTAACACTTGAAATAAAATTACTGAATAAAAATCAAACCGATCAAATTGCTCCAATTGCTGAGACAGATTACATGCTTTCAGAAATAAAACACTACATTATTTTACTGTTTAAAATGGAAAACAAAGAGGAAGAGGCGAGAGCCTCTTCTCAGCTATCCTAAACTACTCCTAAAACTCTAATGAGTTTTCTTCTCTGCCTGCTGCTCCTTATAGCCAATCTTTCTGGACGTGAATTGCTGGCCTCCCAAACCCGTGAGTTTCCAGCAAGTGGTGGCCCCTTAATTCCATCTAAATCATGTAATGCTTACAAGAATGAATGCACCGTGTGTTGTGTTTCTTCCAGCCACCTCCACGTTGGTTTTGTTTTGTAGCTTCCTTTAAATTAATTCCTTGCATTTGCTGAGCTCCTTGGACGTGAGAAAAGACGGTGAGGGCCCTCCATTTTTGCCAATTAATCTTGTCTTCTTCTTCAATACCATTCCAGCCGTGGGCTCCCTTCTCCACTCCTTCTTCTTTCACGTGTTTGCTGGGTGTGAGCTGCTGCACCATTCTCCATTCAGCCGTGAACTTCACATGCCCAGCTGATACAGCTGTCGCGGCCGATCAAATTTGATGTGCAATTAAGAATGCAGTACAGTGCTAGGATTTGACTCCTAGGTCGTCTCTCAAGGACCAATTTGTGTCGGTTCAGTCTCTGATTATTTTACACACGAAGGTGGGGGGGTGTTTTTGGTGTTTTGGTTGAATGCGGTAAAATTAAATTGGAAATTGGAAATAAAACAACAGAAAAATTAAAATAAATTAAAACTGGGATTTAAACACAACTAAATTTAAAAACGCTGAAATAAAATTTAACCACGGTAAAAACTAAACGGTAAAAGATGGTAAAAAAAACTGAACGGTAAAATTAAACGCATAAATAAAAACATCAGTGAAAATACGTTGATAGAAAATAAACCGTAAAAATGACGTTGAAAATAAACTGAACGGTAAAAAGCAATGACTGAATTTAATGGTGCAGATGAAATTGTAAACGCAAGGTTTGCTGATAAAAGTAGAGTTTTAACAACTGAAAAACAAACTGGACATTACATTGGATTGAAAATGGAAAACAAATACAAAACCTCCCCTAAAGGGGAGGAGAAAACCAAAGCCAGAACGTTTCCTAATTCTACTCCTAAAATCTAATCTAAAACTCTAATTCTCACACTGAAATCTGATGCCCATTCTCCCTGCCTCCTGCCCATTTTATAGTTAAATTTCTGAACCAAGTGTACCCCTCTTCCTTTCTCGTGAGCATACCACTTAAAATCCAAAAAAAAAATAATTATTCACTTTTGTATTTAGTGACAACTTCTTCCAGCAGTCCATGCACCCACTTACGTGACTTTTATTTCCCTCCAACACCACTTCTTTTTGTCTTTTTCTCCATCTTTATTCAATCCATTATTCAGCACTTCATGGACGTACCAAGAGGAAGCATGGGCCCTCCAATCTGCTGCTGCTGTGTTGTAGAGATCCTGAGCTGCTTCTGCTGGTTCATTCTCTGTATCAGCATGCTACCTATTCATCACCGTGACAACACCTCCTCTTCAATGGTGGTTTCAAGCTGGACATGAGCTGCTGGATCTCCTCTTCAACTAGACCAAGATTGTAGAGCATTTCCTTTCTGGACCAGCTCTTTCTTCTTCAAACTAAACTGCTTCAACACGTCCCTATTCCATTCTCTTCTCTCCCATGTGTTTCTGCAGCACCGTGAACTGTCCTTGGATGTGTGCTACTGGGCTGCTTCTTCGTGCACCTCCAAACTCGGAAAATGATGTCCGTGTGTGCCTTCTTTGTGCACCTCCAAGCTACTGCCGCTGGATGCACTTTCAAATGTGCTCATGGACTGCACCTCCTGATCTCTCTCGGTACCTTTTTTTTCTTCCAGCACCTCCCTTGCAAGCTTGCGGATGAAAACTGGATTTCTACCAGACCGTGAACGTGGACGTGTGCTGCACCGTGTGCTTACTTCTTTTGCCACCTAAGAAAGCTGTAGGCCGTGTGCTTCAATTCCCGTGGAGACCTGGGCCAATTGCCTTCCGCGTGTGAGGTTGCTTTCAAGCTTGCTGGATGTGTGCAGCCACTGGACCGTGTATTTTTTCTGCCAAGCTGCTGGGCCGAGATTGATGCTCCTTGGATGCGTGAAGGTGTGCTGCTGGAAAAACCGAGAGTTTCCTGGTTGGTGCTGCTGTTGCTGGTGGCTGCCATGGGCGTTTCCTCCAAGCTGGATGCTGGACGCTGAAGTCTTCTTGCTTCCCATGTTGCTGCTGGAGCTGGCTGACGCTACTGGAGGTGTTGAAACTGGATGGTGGTTCACCTTGCTGCTGGACCGAGGCCGTGTGCTTCCTAAACGTGACACAAGTGCTTCTCCAAAGTGGGTCAGCGCATCCTGCTACCATTCTCCCAAGCCTTCAGCATCAATCACGTTCCTCCTTTGTTGCACCAAGCATCCATATGCATCCACTTCTTCTAGCTGCCATCTTCCGTTTGCACTCCAAACCTTGTTGGATGCTTGTTCCTTCCTCAGCTGGATGTGAATGATGCTCCGCTGGAAGCTACTGGCTTCTTTCCAAGCTGCTGGTCATGTGAAGGTTTTCTCTACTGGACCAGCTGTGAGTGTGCTCTCCATCTTTTCAACGTTTCTCCATTCTCCTTGCTGCACGTAACTCTCCAATAAATCCCGTGCACAACAATGCTTCCAAGTAATCCACCGTGTGCACCTCTTCCTCTAAAGCAATAGCAGCCCTGCACCTAATGTGTTTCATTCAAAGAAAGATAAGAATGGAATTGTTTCCCACTTCCAGCAACGTGCTCTTCCTTTTCTCTATTATTAATCACCTTTCTCTATTATTAATCACCGTGCCTTGATAATCGTGCAGCACTTATCCACTCCTCATATTCTTCAAAAGTAATATCACGGTGCCCCCCTTTTCTCCATCTAAAAGATTAAATATTCTTATCAAAGTGGAATAAATGCTTCCATGTGACCGAACCCCTATGGGACGTGAACACCACTCCAGCCAATCAACATGCTCCTTCTTCCAACTCATTCCCGTGACACTCCAAAAAGAATTTTCTAATTTAACTCCACATTAACTTTCCAGCCGTGGATACCACACCTCCAACGTATCCTTGTTGGTTTGCCAAAATACAGTTTTCAATGCTATTGCAAATTGGAACCTGCACATGACCGTAAATGCTTTATACTTTTTAACAAATCAAATTGCAATAGTTGTGTGGTGTAATTATGCCAAGCCAATTTTACTTCTACAAATTCAAGAAAAAATATTTCATCACAGATCAACACACAGATTAAATCAATGTAGTGCAGCTTCTTCCAAACATAGTGTGTGAATGTTTTTCCAAATGTCCCAATTTTATTTCCAAAATTTTCCTGCAATTACTAATACACATAATTAGCTCAGATAATTCAAATTAATCAAAATAAGAATTTCTAATCAAATTAAGCACAATTAGCAAAAACGGTAAAATACTGGACAATTAAGCACAATTCCCTGATTAATTTTAGTACAATAAACTAAGTGAAGTGAAGAAAATAATGATTCATCAAAATAGACCACACTTAGTCTTTTGCACTCCTGGGCAAAATCAAGACGCAAATCAGGGAATAGTTCAAAGGACATCAAAGGAGTGACACAATTGCAGCGTACAGAAAACAAAGACTCACGAGAAAAATAAACAGAATTTACACAGTTCTCAAGAAATCTGGACAGAGAAAAGAAGTAGAAATTATCCAACACAAAATCAAGAATAGCAAATACTTACAGAAATCATCCAAGCAATTCAATACATAGCAAAATGATTACTCAGCTCAAGAGGTGATTCAAAAATAACAACACCTCACAGATGTACTCACAGTGTTTCTCTCAAGTGTCTAGGGTAAATCAATGTCACTCAATGCATTCAAGAAAGCAAACACAAACAGACTTGGCAATCTTCTAATATCAATACTTAAAACATATGCATCTTCAGATCAAAAGGTCTTTACTGGGTTGTAATGGGGCCAAGGACAGGGGAGGATAAATTTGGATAAGTAGCTATAGCTCAGGAGAAATAGAGGTGCACTAGGGAAAAAAATGTAAACACAGTGAAATCTCACCCAAACCTCTAATTCAATCCTCTTCTCGACTCCATTATTTACAAAATTATTTTTCAATTTTTCTCTTTTTCTCATCATTTTTTTTTCATCCTGTCTCTTTTCTTTTTTTTTTTTTTTTTTTTTTTTTCACAACAGGATATAAATTATCATTTCAAAACATGATGAGGAACCAACTAGCCAATTCATCAGAATTCCCAAGGAGACCACACTTTTTCACAAAACACTTCTATAGCTCCAGACTTCCCTAAGGTTTAGGTAATCATTATTTTTCACTTAGGGTCAGTGTATGAGCTTCAACACAAAGAAATGGAGAAAGTATAGGCTCAAAGAGGTTATCAAAGGATAATAACAGGGTAGGCTTATTTGGCTAAAGAGGCTTAAGAAATAAAATGCCTTTATCATTTCTAAACATGCATATCCATCAAGAATTATCAAAAAGAATCAAGCCAAGGCATATGTGCAAGCAATCAAGATACATATCACACAAGAAAGAAAATAAAGTGGCTCAAATCTCACACAGGGTATTTTTTTGTTATACTCAATTCACCATCTCAAACATCATAATAATCTTCCCAAGCAGAGAAAAGCAAGGTTTTCAAACCGTAAGTATTACTGAAGTGAAGGAAAAATCTACGATCTAGACAACATCCAGAAATCAAGAGAAAAATGTAACATTTATTGCACACAAAACTGGATAAAAATAACTTAAAAGAGAAAAAATTTAACACTCAAAAAAACAAAAAATTTAACACACAAAATACAATCTAACAGAAAAATCAGAAAAATCAGAATTTCTTCCCAGTAGACCACACTTAAATCACACAATGTCCTCAGTGTGTTACAATCATCAGATGATCAACTTCAGAGTAGTCAAATAATATAGACAAGTGCAATAAAAAGTTAGGAAAAATGGGAAGAAATTTTTCAGTAACATCCATCAGCAGATGTCTTAAACATCTAGCACCCATCAGTAGATGCTAACATTTTTTATTTATTTTTTTTTTTTTTATTTTATTTTATTTTATTTTATTTTATTTTATTTTTTTTTTTTCTTCGAAAAAGGATACCGGTACTGTCACAACAGTCTCGGTGGCAACGACCGAAACTGTTGCTACAGTGGAAACAATCTGCCTATAAATAGGCCAATCTCAGCGCCTGAGTGGCATTTCCTGACTTCCCACTCTCTCTCTGCTCCTGTCTTCTCTCTGCTCCTCTCTTCTCTCTGCTCCTCTCTCGAGCGTCTGGATCTCTGCAGGGAGCCTCTTCCCCCCGCGTCCGTGTGCTCTGAAGGTGTACGAGCCCTGCAAGGAGCCTCTGCCACCGTGCCAACTGAAGAGTCTGAGATCCGCGAGGAGCTTCTCTGCCAGCCTACTACTCCAGGTAAGTCCCCTGCTCCTGGATCTGCCTTTCTTTCTGCTTGCTTTACTTTCTTTAAAGCTTTTAGATCTTTCATTCTGCTGTTATACCTTCCTGCTTTCCTGCTTTCCATTTTTTTTCTTCCTGATCTCTTGCCTGCTCTCCCTCTTCCTTTGCCCGATCTATCTTCTCCTTTTCAAATTTTTTTTTATTTTTGAAACTTAAAACACTTAAACACATAAAACACAACTGTCTAAAAACTTAAGGGGTATATCGGCTGGAAACCAGACGTTAATCTCCCTTCGATTGAAGGTATGACAGAGACAATCGGGTAGAACAACGCCACGTACCCCACTAAAAAATAAAACACAGAAACTGAATATACATGAACAATATGGACAAGGACAACTGGACGTAGATCCGTTTAGGACCCTTTTGCAAGGACCGTGAAACAGATCTGAGACCAGACACAAAAACAATCAAAGACAGACAGGACAAAATAAATTTAACGGAAAACAAGAACAAATAAAGAAAACACTCAATTAAGAATCTAATGTTTTTTATGCTTCTTTTTTTTTTTTTTTTTTTTTTTTTTTTTTTAGTTCTCTTTATTATTATTTTTTTATGTTTATTTTTTTTCTTTTTTTATGTTTTTATGTTTTATTTATGTATTCGTATATTACGAGAGGAAGGATGAGTGAAACGGAATCAGAGAGATATACCAGTCAAAGGTGGCGTCCTACCGACGATCAAATCCAGATGATGACCAAAATATTCAACTATGGGGTCACACACCCAAGCCGAGCGCAAGTCGTCGAGATCGCGTCTCGACTAAGGGCTTTCGGCGAAGCCACTGAATACAACGTACACTGCTGGTTCAACAACCACGGCAATCGGGTCAAGCACTGGCAAGCGGAGATAGACCCCACTGGCACTCTCTTTTCACAACTGCCGCTGTACATGTACGGTAAGAACTCTCATCATACCTTCATTGAAATTTTTTTTTTTTTTACTTCCTCTTCTATAATTAACACTAGTTATTTATTTTTTTATTTTTTATTTTTTTGTTTGAAAGAAAAAAACTGGGTGATAATGAGGGCACCGAGGCTGCTGAATTTGTTTCCAGTTCCGATCATCATCGATGATGACAGAAATGAACGAGAAATTCCTCCACCAAAGCCTCCGCTCGCATTCCGAACCAGAGCTCCCTCAACGGAGCTCTCTCTTAGACCACCACAACCAGCTCGTGAATTCTTCCAGTTTTAATGTTTTATGTTTTTGTTGGCCGAGTGTGGCCAGAATTAAGGACAAGGCATGTAATCTGAACAATTGTTTTTAATTTTTTTATGTTGTTTTTTTTTTTTATTATGGTCTGTAATATTAACGATCACTAAAGATCGACCCCCCGAACATCTTTTATTTATATATATATATATCTACTGCAATTTTATTTTCAGATCTGATAAATTTCCATTTTTCCATTACTGTAATTTTTTTGCATTGATGAATGAAATCTCTCTTAGTCTAAACAAAATTTTCAATCAAAGATCTGATGAAACAACTAAGAAATTATTTTACAGTGAAGAAAAATAAGGGAAAAAAATGAGATCTGAAATGAAATGTTTATTGATATGAAATAATAAGATACTGAGGGTCGAAATAAAATCAAAGAATACGCAAAACAATTTTTTTGAATTTTTGAAATTTTTTTTTTTTTTTTTTTTTTTTAAGGATAACAAAGTGAAAACTAAGAAAGAAGGAAGAAAAAAAAATATATACATATCAGAATACAGATTTGGCACGCTTTAAACAAAAAATTTTATCACAAATTGTTTTTTTATGTTTTTAAATTTTTTTTTTTATTTTTAAAAATAATAATTCGAAAACTAAAAAGAAAAGGAAAAACAAACTTAAAAGAAAAACAAAAATCAGAAACTTCCCGAGACCACACTTAAACTACACTGTCCTAAATGTTTTCTAAGCATAAGATCATCAATTAAAACACTAAACAGATAAAGGACAAGTGCATTAAAAATATGAAAACGGGAAGAAAGAAAAAGAAAACTTCCCTGGTCAGGGTGGCAGTTGCCAATTTTGGACTTGTAGGGAGATGTTCCCTTCTTCAGGATCCAGCATGAAAGTGTTGAGGACGAACTGCTTCATCCTCCAAATCTGATCAAGTAGGGAAATATCTTCCACCACCGGATCTAAGCAGCAATTGTTGATGAGCGGGTACAGCAGGTGCCTTCCGAACTTTGATTTGTCAGTGTTAGCACCTATGTTTTCCACTGTGGGTGCATATTGGTCAAATTCATTTGTACCTCCTGCAATAGGGTTAGTGCAAAATGGTTCCACCGAAATTTCATGCAGAGGTAAAACACCCAAATCTAGTGTAACAAGCTGAACCTCAGATACATCCTCAGAACATGAATCAATTTTAAAATTACATGCATTATCAACCACAGACTCATATTCATGTTCAGTGCATGGAGAATAAACATTTGAATGTGATAGTAAAAAGCGATTCTCATCATGCACAGAGGAAAAATTAAAATCAGACTCAGCAACAATATAATCATTAGCATACCGATCATCATCACAATCAACAGAATAATCAAATTGTGGTATGCTTACCTCCACTTCCTTGAAGATTTCTAAAGTGTGGGAAGATGAAGGTGGTCTACCTGGTTCAGGATTACTGCTTACTTCTGCCGGGTCCCCAAAATTTTCATCAGTCTCCTCAGGTGCAAGAGTGGCCATCTGCCTGATCTGATCACTCAGATTCTGCATGGCAGCTTGAGTTTCCATGCTCTCTTGCTTGAACTGCATGTTCCCTTTCTGAAACTGAATGTTCTGCATGGTCATCTGCTCCAATAACTCCTTCAATGTAGGTTCAGAAGTTGAAGGCTGAGAAGCTACTTGGGCAGGAGCATCATACTGCTGACTCTGATATTGCTGAACTGGTGGAACCGGCTCCCAAAGGGAGCTCTCAGGAATTTGAGGATGATCCATATTTTTCTCAGTATTAAAATCAGCACAAGAATCAGAGTAATATGCAGAAAGAGAATCATAATTACAGGCACTTGTAGAATAAGCACTATTCACAAAATTAAAATAGGTAGACATGGAAAATAAAAATAAAAACTAAAAACTAAAAATTACGAAACAGATAATTCACAACACATTTATACATGCTACAGGAACACACAAAACAACACATAAATTAACAGAACAAAACTTTATACAACAAAAATCTAAAACCAAACCTCCATTGATTGGTCCCCGGCAACGGCGCCAAAAATTTGATACAGCTGTCGCGGCCGATCAAATTTGATGTGCAATTAAGAATGCAGTACAGTGCTAGGATTTGACTCCTAGGTCGTCTCTCAAGGACCAATTTGTGTCGGTTCAGTCTCTGATTATTTTACACACGAAGGTGGGGGGGTGTTTTTGGTGTTTTGGTTGAATGCGGTAAAATTAAATTGGAAATTGGAAATAAAACAACAGAAAAATTAAAATAAATTAAAACTGGGATTTAAACACAACTAAATTTAAAAACGCTGAAATAAAATTTAACCACGGTAAAAACTAAACGGTAAAAGATGGTAAAAAAAACTGAACGGTAAAATTAAACGCATAAATAAAAACATCAGTGAAAATACGTTGATAGAAAATAAACCGTAAAAATGACGTTGAAAATAAACTGAACGGTAAAAAGCAATGACTGAATTTAATGGTGCAGATGAAATTGTAAACGCAAGGTTTGCTGATAAAAGTAGAGTTTTAACAACTGAAAAACAAACTGGACATTACATTGGATTGAAAATGGAAAACAAATACAAAACCTCCCCTAAAGGGGAGGAGAAAACCAAAGCCAGAACGTTTCCTAATTCTACTCCTAAAATCTAATCTAAAACTCTAATTCTCACACTGAAATCTGATGCCCATTCTCCCTGCCTCCTGCCCATTTTATAGTTAAATTTCTGAACCAAGTGTACCCCTCTTCCTTTCTCGTGAGCATACCACTTAAAATCCAAAAAAAAAATAATTATTCACTTTTGTATTTAGTGACAACTTCTTCCAGCAGTCCATGCACCCACTTACGTGACTTTTATTTCCCTCCAACACCACTTCTTTTTGTCTTTTTCTCCATCTTTATTCAATCCATTATTCAGCACTTCATGGACGTACCAAGAGGAAGCATGGGCCCTCCAATCTGCTGCTGCTGTGTTGTAGAGATCCTGAGCTGCTTCTGCTGGTTCATTCTCTGTATCAGCATGCTACCTATTCATCACCGTGACAACACCTCCTCTTCAATGGTGGTTTCAAGCTGGACATGAGCTGCTGGATCTCCTCTTCAACTAGACCAAGATTGTAGAGCATTTCCTTTCTGGACCAGCTCTTTCTTCTTCAAACTAAACTGCTTCAACACGTCCCTATTCCATTCTCTTCTCTCCCATGTGTTTCTGCAGCACCGTGAACTGTCCTTGGATGTGTGCTACTGGGCTGCTTCTTCGTGCACCTCCAAACTCGGAAAATGATGTCCGTGTGTGCCTTCTTTGTGCACCTCCAAGCTACTGCCGCTGGATGCACTTTCAAATGTGCTCATGGACTGCACCTCCTGATCTCTCTCGGTACCTTTTTTTTCTTCCAGCACCTCCCTTGCAAGCTTGCGGATGAAAACTGGATTTCTACCAGACCGTGAACGTGGACGTGTGCTGCACCGTGTGCTTACTTCTTTTGCCACCTAAGAAAGCTGTAGGCCGTGTGCTTCAATTCCCGTGGAGACCTGGGCCAATTGCCTTCCGCGTGTGAGGTTGCTTTCAAGCTTGCTGGATGTGTGCAGCCACTGGACCGTGTATTTTTTCTGCCAAGCTGCTGGGCCGAGATTGATGCTCCTTGGATGCGTGAAGGTGTGCTGCTGGAAAAACCGAGAGTTTCCTGGTTGGTGCTGCTGTTGCTGGTGGCTGCCATGGGCGTTTCCTCCAAGCTGGATGCTGGACGCTGAAGTCTTCTTGCTTCCCATGTTGCTGCTGGAGCTGGCTGACGCTACTGGAGGTGTTGAAACTGGATGGTGGTTCACCTTGCTGCTGGACCGAGGCCGTGTGCTTCCTAAACGTGACACAAGTGCTTCTCCAAAGTGGGTCAGCGCATCCTGCTACCATTCTCCCAAGCCTTCAGCATCAATCACGTTCCTCCTTTGTTGCACCAAGCATCCATATGCATCCACTTCTTCTAGCTGCCATCTTCCGTTTGCACTCCAAACCTTGTTGGATGCTTGTTCCTTCCTCAGCTGGATGTGAATGATGCTCCGCTGGAAGCTACTGGCTTCTTTCCAAGCTGCTGGTCATGTGAAGGTTTTCTCTACTGGACCAGCTGTGAGTGTGCTCTCCATCTTTTCAACGTTTCTCCATTCTCCTTGCTGCACGTAACTCTCCAATAAATCCCGTGCACAACAATGCTTCCAAGTAATCCACCGTGTGCACCTCTTCCTCTAAAGCAATAGCAGCCCTGCACCTAATGTGTTTCATTCAAAGAAAGATAAGAATGGAATTGTTTCCCACTTCCAGCAACGTGCTCTTCCTTTTCTCTATTATTAATCACCTTTCTCTATTATTAATCACCGTGCCTTGATAATCGTGCAGCACTTATCCACTCCTCATATTCTTCAAAAGTAATATCACGGTGCCCCCCTTTTCTCCATCTAAAAGATTAAATATTCTTATCAAAGTGGAATAAATGCTTCCATGTGACCGAACCCCTATGGGACGTGAACACCACTCCAGCCAATCAACATGCTCCTTCTTCCAACTCATTCCCGTGACACTCCAAAAAGAATTTTCTAATTTAACTCCACATTAACTTTCCAGCCGTGGATACCACACCTCCAACGTATCCTTGTTGGTTTGCCAAAATACAGTTTTCAATGCTATTGCAAATTGGAACCTGCACATGACCGTAAATGCTTTATACTTTTTAACAAATCAAATTGCAATAGTTGTGTGGTGTAATTATGCCAAGCCAATTTTACTTCTACAAATTCAAGAAAAAATATTTCATCACAGATCAACACACAGATTAAATCAATGTAGTGCAGCTTCTTCCAAACATAGTGTGTGAATGTTTTTCCAAATGTCCCAATTTTATTTCCAAAATTTTCCTGCAATTACTAATACACATAATTAGCTCAGATAATTCAAATTAATCAAAATAAGAATTTCTAATCAAATTAAGCACAATTAGCAAAAACGGTAAAATACTGGACAATTAAGCACAATTCCCTGATTAATTTTAGTACAATAAACTAAGTGAAGTGAAGAAAATAATGATTCATCACCAGCCAGTACCGTTTCCTCCATTCTTTCCAAGGTGGTTGTCCGTGAATACTCTTCTCCAGCCCCTAAGATGTAAGCTGCTGCCATGCCTCTTCTTCTTCTTCGCTCTGTTGGATGCTTGAAGTTGCTAGCCGGGAGCGTGAAGAGTTCGGTCTCCATTTTCCAGCCATTGAATCACTTGATGCTTCAACATGTTGCTTCTTCATCAAAGCCGTGAATCAACTCCTCTTCCTTTCAATGTTGCACACCATTCCAGCCCTTTGCTCACGTGAAACCAGCTCTTGAAGATGGAATAAATGAATAATCAAATGCCAAAACATTGCTGCTAGAATGGAGAACCAAGAGCTCTTCCTCCTTCTCCAAGCACACGCCACGCTGCTGTTTCTGGACGCTCCGCACCTCCAAACTTGTTAGTATTTGAAGGTTGTGAAAGGAGTAATTGATGGGATAGAGAAAATGTAGAGATAGTTGAATGTAGAAGTAGTAGTTGAAAGAAGTGTTGTAGTTGTCTTTAGTTGTAGTAGATGTTGGTTCATACAAATGGTAGATGTTGGCTTCTTACCTCAAATGATAGTACACATGAGTATTTATAGACCTCTTCTCTCTTTCATGACTATTCTAGAAAATTCTAGCTAGAACTTATGTAGAAAGTTCTAGGCTTCCTATGTAGAATTTTCTTGATTATTTCTTCTTATCTTAGGATTTTCTACAACATTCTAGAATTTATATTACATTTCAATTCCTCTATCTAAGGAGCTTCTACATTCTTCTAGAAATTGCATTATACTTTAATAAAACTACTGGATTAGACCGTGATGAACGTGAGTGCCTCTGCTGCATTACTTCTCAAAACCGTGGCCTTCTCATCTTCTCCCAGCTGGACGTGATGGTAGCTGCAGAGTGAAGTCCAGCCCATCCCTTGGACGTGAGCTTGGTTTCCAAATGAAATTCCAAAACCAAATGTGGAAGAGCACGGTCAAAGCCAAAAATCTGCACACCTTTCTCAAGCTAAAGTGGGCTGTGAAACTTAATACTAATTTAATAAAATCCAAGACTTTCATTTTGGAACTCTGGCCGAGATGTGTTCCCAAGCATCCACTAAATGCCAAAATATGCAAAGTGGTTTCTCTTTTAATTGTGCGCTTTGCCAAAATGGTCCAAAACCGTGAGTTCATTTCCATGTGGCCACTTTCATAAAGCTTGTTAATTGTTGGATGGCAAACTACGTGGTCCCCTCCATTGATTCCAATTGGCCTTTCCTTTTGTGCTGGATATATTGCCGTGGCCTGGCTCCCATGCTTGCCAAAAGAATTGTCATATGGGGCCGTGTAACTTGCTATCTTCCAAATAAATTTAGAAAACCGTGGCTGCACTTTGAATGTGGTGGAAACGTAGATGCTTTTCATGTTTTGCCAATAATGAATTTTCCAATGGTTCTAGCCGTGTGCAATTGAATGAGTAGAGATGTTGGTGCCTTTCTTATTCAATAAATGAAACCGTAGCATCCCAACAGAAAAATTAAGTCCTTCCTCCAAAACGGATCAGCACATCTTTCTTTGAATGAACGGAGTGTAGCTTCTTCCAAGTAAAATAACACAGTGTGCAAATGAATTTTCTTCCAAATGTCCTAAAATATTTACAGAATTTTCCATGCACTCAATAATGTAAATAATTAGTCTCAGATAATTCAAATTAAGTAAAATAAGAATTTCCGATCAAATTAAGCACAATTCAGAAAAATGGGAAAATACTGGACAATTAAGCACAATTCCCCGATTAAGTCTAGCACAGTAAACTAAGTGAAGTGAAGAAAATAATGATTCATCAAGTGGTTTGAGACCTTGAGTATTACTCTTGAGTGGTTCAAGAGTAGAAAATGGTCTAGGATCGTGTTGATGGTAATACATCTAAGGTTAAGGTCTCTTTTTCGCCTATGAGGGGTAGTGAAAATGAGCACTCTTTAGCTGTGAGAGGATATAAGAGTGGGTTTGAGTATCGTACTCTCTTGCCTGTGTGAGACACTAAAGAGAGGAAAGTTGTTAACCCCTATATCCTGCTTGAAGTGAAGTATAATACTTGGTGTAGAGGCACTTGAGTTCTTACTAGTGTTGTCAAAATGGGTTGAAACCCATGAGACAACCTGACCCACCACGTGTTTGGGTCGGGTTGGGTTAAAAAAATTTAAAATTTTGATACAGGTAAACTTTGAGCCCAACCCACTAAGAACTCACTAGGTTGACTCACCAACTCACCTAATTTTTGTTGTGCTTATTTTTGGTTTATATTTGGAGTTTAAGATGATTTTGGATTGCATTATATATTTTTTATTTTAAATTGTCTTTGAAATTAACGTCATTTTATATTGAAATTTATTTAGATTTGAATTAGAAAAAAATTATTATTTTTTTAAATTGAAAATAAATGTAAATAAGTGAGTCAGTGAGCCAACCCATTTAACCCACCAACCTGTGGTGAAATGAGCCGAGTTTTCGACTTGGTAATAAGTGAGTTGGTGGGTTGGCTCACTAAGTTGTCAGCCTGTAAGACCCTTGAAAATAGTTGTAATTAAGATACTATATATTTTGAAATAAAAAATAATAATTTTATGTATAAATGCTACAATAAAATACGTATAGTGCTACAGTAAAATATGTACAGTGCTACAGCGAAAATACCTCGTGAATCATGTGTTGCTACAGTACTGTTATAGGAAAAATGTAGTACAAGCTACAGTACCGCTACAGTGAATCGAAGTACAGCTATAGTACTGCTACAGTAATTGTAGTTCAATAGTACCCCCTAACTTCAACTATAAAAAGGGGTAAGAAATGAAGTTTTAAGGGAGGAGAGTGAAATTGAACAAGACTTTTGTCAAAAATAAGGAGATTTTAGGACTAGAATCTGAGTTGTAGAGAAGGTAGCAAGAGCTTCTGAAGAGGTGTTCTTCATTCAGTAAGGAGCGAGAACCAGGTAAGGGAAGCTACTTTTGAGTCTTTTGTTTTGTATTATCTTGAGTCTTGAATATGGAGTATTTTGTTTCTGTATGATCTTGAGTTTTGAATAAGAACATGCTTTTGTGATGAGATCCAAGTTTGATAGTTGTAAAACGTGATATTGATTCTGTTATGTTATTTGTACTCAGAACATTTAGTTGCTTCTTTTGCATTTTTGGAAGGACGAGAAGTTGTGTAACCAGCTCTTCCAGATTCAACTTCTTGTTTCCCCATACCTTTTATTGTTTCTTATCTCTTTATATTGTATTTTTGGAAGGATGAGAAGTTATCTAACCGGCTGTACCAGATTCAACTTCTTGTTTCCCTAGACCTTTTATTGTTTCTTATCTCTGTATATTGTATCTTTGGAAGGATGAGAAGTTGTCTAACCGGCTCTGCCAGATTCAACTTCTTGTTTCCCCAGAACTTTTATTATTCTATCTATTTTTTTTTATTGCATCTTTCTGGAAGGATGAGAAGTTATCTAACCGGCTCTGCCAGATTCAACTTCTTGTTTCCCCTGAATTTTTATATTAAGATTATTTTTTTATGGTAGGGTAGCTAATCCTTTCTTACATATGATATTTATACATGTTATGATCATGAATATGAGTTATGAACATGTTAAAATTTTGGTAATGGTAGTTATCTATTCACTTGTGTAAATTTAGTTTTCATGATTATAATTTTCTTATTTTCGAGTTATTGTGGTAAAACATTCCTTTTAATTGTTTTTACCGTTGGATTTAGCTAAAATTTTAATATATGAATCCTAAGACCTATTTCTTCACTTTGACCATTCGGATCATTAATTAAGAGTCTGTACTTGGAGAAATAAGTTATGCATGTTTGAGTAAATTAATTACCCCTGTAATTCTGAGTCCTCTCGGTAAAATATAGATTATGTTTTATTTGACCATTAGATCAACCTGAAAATTTGATATATGATTCCTAAGATATATTACTATACTTTGACCGTTCGGATTTGTAATTAGAAGTCTATGTGTTGAGAAATTAATTTCTAAATTTTTAAAAATATGATGAACACAATATTTTTGTTCTTAAGTTATCATGGTAAAAACTTCAGATATATTTCATTTACCGTTACATTGAGCCCAAACTTTAGTATGTAGTTTATAAGACATATAAAGTCATCTTGACCTTTCAAATTTATAATCAGATGTCTGTGCTTAGAGGAATTCATTCCGCATTTTGAGTATAACCGAAAACCACGTAAAATTTTGTCCCTGAGTTACCTCGGTAAAACCTCAATATCTACCTAGTTAACCGTTAGATTAACCTAACATTTTAATATGTAGTTCCTGAGACATGTTGATGTATTTTGGCTGATCTATGACCTTTGATTGGTGAAATTATGTTGAGTTATACTCGTTATGGGAAAGATGAGATTATAATATGAAGTATGATATCTGGCAATATGTTTACTTTATTTTGGATATTGACATGAAAATAGGTTATTGTCAATTTATGATTAAAGAGTGAACATGATTGAGTTAGGTGGATAAGAGGATATGATCTGTTGATTTTATGAAATGTTGGGGTGAATATAAGAAATCATTAATAATGAAATGATGTTTACTATTGGGAGTAGCAAAGTAACACATGAGGTTTATGAAAGCAGACAGAAAGTGGTCTGACCATAAGGCTTTGACATAAACATATTGTTCGTAAGTCTTATTATAGAAGCAGGCAGAGAGAGGTCTGACCATAAGACTTCAGAAAGTAAGACATAGTATACAGGTAAGGCTTAAGGAAGCAGGCAGAGAGCGGTTTGACCATAAGGCTTCGTGAGTAAGCATGGTAAACTTGTAAGGTTTATGAAAATGAGAAAGATGATTTTGAAGAAGTTAAGGAAAAATGAATTAAGGACATCGGGATAATTGTATTTATACATTGTAGAAATACATGATTGAAATATTCACTAGTAAAAAATTGGGTTTTTACAGCGCACATTATGCCACGGTTCACAGGAAACCGCAGCATAATGTTGCGCGGTGGCAGTTTTGTAAATAAATCGAACACATATGCCGCGGTTCCCCTCTAAACCGCGGCATATACACCGGTCAACCATCCCCTTTGACGCCACGTGTGAATAAAAAATTAAATAACATGAGTATATGTCGCGGTTGTAAAGAGAACCGCGGCATATACCCATGCACTTATTCCAGGTGCTGACTTCGTCAGAGAATTTAAAACGTTATAGGGGTATATGTCGCGGTTCTCTGGACAACCGCGGCATATACCCATGCCAACTTATTGCAGGTGCTGACTTGGTCAGAGAATTCAAAAGTTACAGGGGGTATATGCCGCGGTTCTCTGGACAACCGCGGCATATACCCCTGTAACTTCTCAACTTCTCTGCCAGTCATAGAATTTCAGAAGTTACAGGGGGTATATGCCGCGGTTGTCCAGAGAACCGCGACATATACCCCCTGTAACTTTTGAAATTCCCCAGAAGGCAGTTGGGGAGACAGTTGTGTTCAGCACGTTACAGGGGTATATGCCGCGGTTCTTCGAGAAACCGCGACATAATCTCCTATCTGAAATTAATTTAATATATATTTGAAATATTTCGAGGTATATGCCGCGGTTCACGGTTACCCGCTGAACCGCGGCATATAGTTTGAAAATAATTTCAAAAATGCCATTTCGGATAATTTTTTTAATCAGTATATGCCGCGGTTGGGGGTTAAACCGCGGCATATACCCCTTATATACCGCGATTAAGTAGGGAACCGCGGTAGATTCCCTCGTTCAGAGTTAAAAAACAAAACTTGGAACAGTGTCGTCGTCTTCGCGCAAGCTCTCTGGAACGCGTTTTCTTCTTCCTCCGAGTCATCTCAGGTACGCGTTTCTGCACCGTTTAAACTCAAAATTATTGTTTCCTTTCTCATTTGTGACGCGTTTGAAACATTTCAGCCGATCAAAATCGTTTGAAAACGAGACATTCCATCTCTGCTGCGTTTTGGTTTTTGTTGCACCAAGCGTTTTCGCCGTTCCTCTTCCAGGTATTTATGCCCTTTTGCATCTTTAACGTGATTTCTTCATTAGTTTTTGCATAATGCTATAGTTTTTGGTAATGTATGAAGTTTCTATAGTTTTGGTAATGTATGGTATAATTTTTGCTTTAATTTTGATAATGCATGAAATTGTTATAGTTTTGGTAATGTATGGTATGATTTTTGCTATAGTTTTGGTAATGTGTGTTGTAGTTCTTGTATGTAATTGGAAGTTTGATTTTTAGTAGCTTATCTTTTTATGTAATATTTTGGAATATGGATCGAAATTGGATTAATTTACCACGTATCAGTGCTGAGTACGAGAGAGGTGTAGAGGAATTTATACAATTTGCGCAACGTAATGAGGGGAGAAGTGATGATGAAGTGAAGTTTAGATGTCCTTGTGTGAACTGTTTGAATGGGAGAAAGTTGAACGCAACTCAAATTAGAGAACATCTTATATGTGATGGTTTTCTAAGATGCTATACAACATGGATCTGGCACGGCGAAGAAATGGATTTTCCCACTGACTCTCAAAGTGTAAATGTTACTGATTCCACCATGCAAGAAGATCGACCGGATGAAGACAAATTGGAGGACATGATCCGCGATGTTGGAGCAGAAAATTTTGCCAAAGCTCATGTGTATGAGACGATGTCGACTGATGCAGAAACACCTTTGTATGTCGGTTCAACTAAGTTCACACGTTTATCAGCGGTGTTAAGGCTCATGAATTTGAAGGCGAGCAATGGATGGACTGATAAGAGTTTTACAGAACTGTTGACGTTGTTGAATGAAATGTTGCCAGATGGAAATACACTGCCCACTCGTAATTATGATGCGAAGAAAATTCTTTGTCCAATGGGTATGGAGTATAAAAGGATACATGCTTGTCCCAATGACTGCATTTTGTATAGGAAAGAGTTTGAATTTTTGACAAAGTGTCCAAAATGTGGCTTATCACGATACAAGTCAAAAACCAATAGTGAAGATAATGGTCAGATAGGAAAAAATGGATCTGCTTTGAAAGTAGTTTGGTACCTTCCAATAGTGCCCAGACTTAAGCGTTTGTTTGCGAATCCCAAAGATGCTAAAAATCTTAGATGGCATGCAGATGAGAGAAAAATTGACGGGCTGCTTCGTCATCCAGCTGATTCAAAGCAATGGAAAAATATTGATCGACAATTCCCCGAATTTGGTAAAGAGTGTAGAAATCTTAGGCTTGGTTTAGCCACTGATGGAATGAACCCATTTGGTAATCTGAGTACCAATCACAGTTGTTGGCCAGTTATATTGATAATTTACAACTTATCTCCTGCATTGTGCATGAAGAGGAAGTACATGATGTTGTCTATGATGATATCTGGTCCAAAGCAGCCTGGAAATGACATAGATGTTTATCTAAGCCCACTAGTTGAAGACTTGAAGGTTTTGTGGGTTGATGGGGTTGAAATATTTGATGCATTCGCTTCAGAGACTTTTATGATGCGTGCAATGTTATTTTGCACCATTAATGACTTTCCTGCTTATGGTAATTTGTCAGGATACAGTGTCAAGGGTCATAAAGCGTGTCCTATATGTGAAGAAAACACTGCAGCTCATCAATTGAAACATGGAAGAAAGACGATGTATCTGCGTCATCGGAGATTTCTAAAACGTAATCATCCATATTGAAGGTTAAAAAAAGCATTCAATGGAGATCAAGAGAGGGACGAAGCACCAAATCCACTTACTGGCCTTGAAGTTCTTAAAAAAGTTAATAAAATACATCATGTATTTGGGAAAACATCGAAGAAGTCATCTGTAACGACCCCTTGGAAGAAGAAATCAATATTCTTTGATCTTCCATATTGGTCAAAGTTAGATGTTCGACATTGCATAGATGTGATGCATGTAGAAAAGAATGTGTGTGATAGCTTGATTGGTACATTACTCAACATTCAGGGAAAGACAAAAGATGGAGTGAATGCTCGTTTGGATTTGGTTGACATGAATATCCGAGAAGTGTTGGCACCCAAGGAGATTGGTAAACGTACTTATTTGCCCCCTGCATGTTACACAATGTCTAGACAAGAGAAGATAAGTTTTTGTGTATGTTTAAAGAGTATCAAAGTACCACAAGGATACTCTTCAAATATGAAGAGTTTAGTGTCAATGCAGGACTTAAAGCTTGTTGGCATGAAGTCTCACGATTGTCACGTCTTAATGCAACAGTTGTTACCGGTGGCTATTCGTGGAATTTTGCCCAAAAATGTTAGGCACACCATAAACAGGTTGTGTTCATTTTTCTCGTCAATATGTAGTAAAGCCATCGATCCTACAAAGTTAGATGAACTTCAAGGCGAGATTGTTATCATCTTGTGTCAACTAGAGATGTTTTTCCCTCCATCTTTTTTTGACATCATGGTACATTTACTTGTTCATTTGGTTAGAGAAATCAAGTTGTGCGGACCGGTATACTTAAGATGGATGTATCCTATTGAGCGTTATATGAAGATTTTGAAAGGGTACGTTAAAAATCCATATCGTCCTGAAGGTTCGAGGATTGAAAGGTATATTGCTGAAGAAAGTATCGAGTTTTGTTCAGATTACATGACATCAACGAATCCAATAGGAGTTCCTCGCACAGCATGGTTGAATAAATTTTCTACAAGTAAAAGCATCTGAGGTGTCAATGTGGTGACAAAAGATCGCGAAGAATTGTTGCAAGCGCATCTTTATATATTGAACAACACAGATGAGGTGATCCCTTTTTTGGAAGCACACAAAGCCATTGTTAAGAATAAAAATCCAAGACAATCAGAGAAATGGCAATTGATGGAGCATAACAAAACATTTATGTCTTGGTTCAAATCTGAAATTGACAAAGAGCCACATTCTTCTGAAACTTTATTGTGGCTTGCAAATGGTTTGAAGTTTGATGTTGTGTGTTGTACAGGTTATGAAGTCAATAATTGCACATTCTATACGAAGACTTTGGATGATAAAAGCACAGTACAAAATAGTGGAGTCAGTTTAGAAGCTGAGTCACTTCAATTTTCCACATCAAAAGATCAATCTCCTGTACTTGGATCAATGAGATATTATGGTATAATAGAAGAGATATGGGAGGTTGATTACACCAAGTTTTCTGTTCCATTGTTCAAGTGTAAGTGGTTTGACAATAAGAGTGGTGTGAAAATAGATGACTCGGGTATGACACTGGTTGATTTTCGCAAGGTGGGTTATCGAGACGAACCGTTTATCATGGTACATCAAGCATCTCAAGTTTTTTATGTCAAAGATCCTGCGTCTGACCATTGGTATGTTGCTCTTCAAGGCAAAAAACAAATTGAAGTTAACGAAGACAATCTGATTAATATTGATATTGCTGACAACCATTCATTTCAAACTACAACACATTTGGATGACCAATCTGTAGTTGACGATGATGTACATGCAATTCGGTCAGATCATGATGAGGGAATATACATATGATGAATCCATGTCTTTATGTATGAATTTTCAATTTCTGTACTATTACATGTTTTGTTAATTTATATGATATTACATAAGTCTTGAAAGAAAATTTAATGTTGTTATTTATTTTGACAGATATATGGCTGATCATCCACATTCTTCAGGGGATGAGGCTCCCCCAACTAGATCCACTAGAGGACCCACTAGGATGAAACAACTATTAATCAGGAAAAATAGTGGTGAAAGAACTCCGGTGAATGTGAATGTCACCACGGGTGTGGCAACTGGCCCCCATGCAGATGACTTCCGATCATACCTTGGAGTAGTGGCACGTGATAGGATTAGCATTCTCATTCCATCTTTTGATCATGTGTCCGAGGGTGATCAGAACATTATTTGGCAAGATATATTGGTAAGTTAGTTAATAGCATTTGAATTAAAATTTGTTTATATTGATAATTTTGTACTAATACAACTTTATTATGTTTTTTTCAGATGACATTTGACATTCCAAATGTCCCAACACTTAGAAATAAGTGTTTGTCAACTGTTGCAGAAAATTTCAGAAACTTTAAAAGCAAGTTGACATCAAGGTACATCTTTGGACACCTTAAACATAAAAGTCCATGCAGTTCATATAAGTCCATTGATGAGGAGACTTGGCGGCTTTTTAAAGAGAGTCGGATGTCAGAGGAATGGCAGGTTAGTGTAGTTCATATTATTCAATTCCTCATTAACAAATATATATCATATGAATTGATTAATTAATGTGTATGTGACAGGCAATTAGAAGCAAAGCACAAGGAACAAGTGCTAAGAACAAAAACCCCCACCTATTATCTCGTGGTGGGTATAGGAAGCTTGAGGAGAAAATCCTCAAGCAAAAGGCAGATGCTATACCACCATCTCAGAGTGGTAGCCCTCCTCAGCCTCCTTCTCCACCGTCTAGACATGAGAAATGGAAGTTGGCCCGTATGCGACCATCGGGCACCTACTCTTCCGACACAGCACGAGAGATTTCTGAAAAAATTGTAAGTTATCACTGTTCCTAAAATAATAAATATTGTCATTATACATACTACATTAAACTATTTAAAGAATAATGGTGTTTTGTAATGTTATAGGACGCCTTGGTTGAGCAGAGCTCCCAAGGCCAATTCACTCCAGAGGGTCGCCAGGATATTCTTGCTGCTGCAATTGGACGACCTGAGCACCCTGGACGTGTACGTGCTGCAGGTCCTGGAGTAGGAATTACAAATTATTTTGGGAGCTCTTCTCGTCAGCCTTCATATTCATACAGCGATACACAAAGGATGACAGAAGAGATCACAAAAAAGGTCCGACAAGACCTTATACAGGAGATCAGGGCCGAGGTGAGGGCTGAATTCCAGATGCTATACCAGGAGCAGTTTCAGAGCATGCGCCCGGTGCAGTCTCCTATAGAGGAACATGTTATCCCTCCCCCTCCCACAGGTAAACTTAATAAACATTTATAAGCAATTATTTCTATCTCTTGTATAATCTAACATTTACTCTGAGAGGAAGAAGCGGCAAAGGAAGTTGTTCCGCATCAGCCATCCCAGAGGATGACATGGACGATGGTAGTCCATGCCTGCTATACATTTTAGAAGATACTGAGATGGTGCTGGTAGCTCGTGGAACAGAGTTTAGGTCAGCGACTGTATGTCATGGTATGCAACTATTAGAGGATGAGGTGAAGGTCTCAGTGGATGAAATGATCATACCAGATGCCTCGGTTCCACTGTCCACGGAAGAGATTTTCACTGTGGAACAAGCATATAAGTCGTTTATCACTTGGCCTAAATTTTTGGTTAAACCAGTTTCTGACCCCTCGGTATGAAATTCTTCTTTACACTTCTCAATTTTAAAAGTTTTTGATGTCAAAACTTATCTTATCTTTTCATGTAACAACAGACGCAGGAACAACAGAAGATTCCTCTATCTGAGGATGACCCTCTTTCTTCATTGCATCTACTTGCTGACATCCTTGATGATAAGCCTTTGGAGTTTGAGTATGATGCTAATGTATTTGGGCATGGCTCTGAGGTCCCAATATACCTTAATAGCCAAGATGTCCGTGAGCTTGTGTCGGGAACACAAGAGTTGAATATTTCAATTATTCAACTATGGACGATGTAAGTCTATGACCAATTATTTATATATAAAATTGATTTATATATCAAGTATCCTTATATCAAAGTTAATTTTTGATTTCAGGTATATGTCTGGGATCACTAATAAGTTGGGGCGTTCTGATGATTATGGATTCATTGATCCCCAATCAATTCATGAATCAAATGATTTTGAGCATATCAACATGAGTCTGATAAGCAGTTTTCGAAGGGGCAAGAAAATATACTTTTTGCCTTATATATCCGGGTAAGTGAACTTTGTTAACATAATAATGTTCCATATGTGATTTTAATATTTAATAGTTACGTTATTATGAATTTCAGGCGCCATTGGCAACTTCTTGTTATGTCTATGCAAGACAACTATGCTTTGTGGTTCTGCTCATTGCACAGGCCTCCTCCCCCACAACTCAAACAAGCAATTGATTGGTAAGAACCTCAATGTTTGGACTTTCTTTGTTATATAACTGAATGCTAAAACCTTTTTTTATATACAGTTCTATTCCAGCAAGTATGATGATGGACGGGAGATCAATTGTTAAGAGTAGAAAGATTGCTTGGATTTCTCTCAAGGTTTGACATATGCTAAAGTCATACTTTGTTATAATTGTTTTATAACCAATGTTATTCACTAACTATTATCAACTGTAATGATATATTGTAGTGTAACAGACAAAATGGGTCATATGAGTGTGGATACTATGTAATGTATTGGATGACCCATATTGTTCGTTCTCACATCACAAGAAGCTGGGAAACGGTAATATTTAACTTTAACAAATTTTGATTTTTTAACAAATGTTGAATTCATATACACTAATTAAAATGAATTGTCTTTTGCAGAGATTCAAGACTACTACACCAGTTCCTGAGAAGTCACTATTATTCATTAGGAACGCTGCTGCGAAGTATATAGTTAGATTATACAATAGCTCTTAGATTTAGATTTAAACAATGCATTTGATTAGATAGAATTTTCTTAGACTCTGTACTTTATTTGATGTTGAAATACATTTGAACATGTGTTTGTTATGTTGAAATTGAATTTCTGTACATGTTTTTATATGCAGGTCTGTTTTTGTGGTAGTGGATATCACAAAAACAGACCTGCATTTTTAAAAAACTGCAGGGGAATATGTCGCGGTTCTAACCACAACCGCGGCATATAGTGCTTCTTTTTTTTTTTAACGAGACATATGGCCGCGGTTTTGACACTAACCGCGGCATATTCTTGGGTCTATATGCCGCGGTTGAACCGCGGCATATAGTGGATTTTTTAATTTTTTTTTTTAAAAAAAATGGATTTAGGCCGCGGTTCCCTCGACAACTGCGACATATTCCGCAACCTATATACCGCGGTTAGAACCGCGGCATAAAGTGTCTGACTTACTACCGCGGCTGAATATGCCGCGGTTCACGAACCGCGACGTATAGTGAAAATGAACCGCGGTAAAAGCCCCTCGCTGCACTAGTGATTTATATTATAAATAAGTTTAATGATTGTATGTTATGGTTAGCTTACCCTTATTTGTTTGTGCTATGATCGTATAACTCATGTTATACGTGAGCAGATAATGTTGCAGATGCGGTTGAAAAAGCTTAGAGATGATGAGAGATATGCTGGAAAAAAAACTTTTAGGGATTTTTGTAAAAAGAATAAATTTGCATTGGAAAAATATGTTGTGTAAGACTTATAAGTTTAATTTCGAATTTATGTTAAGTGGTGAAGACTATATTGTTTAAAGTCTATAAGTTTGGAATTTTACTTTGGATGAATCGAAATAAAGTTTGGTTGTTTATATCAGATATCGAATTAATTTAGTCTTTACTACCAGTAATACCCTTAAATTATTTGGGGTGTTACACAGCCCGTGGTGGGTCGAGTCAAGTTGGGTCGAGTGACCCGTTTTGGCAACACTGGTTGTTACTCATAATACCTTGAGGAACAAGGGAAATAGGTCTTTACTGAGATGGTAAGAGTGCTGAACCACCTAATAAAGATATAGTTTTGAAATGGTTAGACCACTAAGGGAATATTAATGAGGCTTGATTACATGTATCAGTGTTTACTTGTTATTTTCATGTAATGTTGTTTTAATGGATGCTTAGCTTACTCATACACTTTTTCTGTTTTGTTTGTTTGGTTTGTGCCTGTGGCGATGATCGTGTGTTATATGGGAGCTTAAATAAGAATGCAGATGCTGCTGAAACTATATAATTCACTAGAGAGATGCGATATGCAATGGAAGTTCTATTAAAGTTTTATTTATTGTAAACGATTAAGATGATATTAAACTCTTTATTTTCTTGTTCTATTTGAAAAATTAAAATTTCAAGTAGTAATAACTCTACTCCTTTGAAGTATTTATTTATGTTGTGATTTCAAAAAAATTTATTTAATCTTTGATATGCTTATCTCATACTTGGAACGACGTTACACATCTCCTTCATTTATACCCATCTTCTTCATGCATACTGATATTCTTTTTCCATATTCTTTCATCTATATTCATATTTTTTTTTCCAATCTCATATTATTCCTTTACTTTATTCCAAACTAAGAGGAAACTAATTTGATATAAAAACAAAATTTGAGAAACTAAAAACATAATTAATCTTAAATTTATTTATAATTAGATTTACTTACAAGATATTACATATAAATATAATTATTGTATATGAAGACTTATAGCATTTTTAAGAACTTGGATCTTTTAGTGTGATGTTAAATATAATTACATCAACATACTAATATTTTAGATTAAATTCAGCCTTACACGATGATATTTGGATTACTTTTAGGATACTTGAATTTTTTTTTCTAAGTTAGGATGTGGAAATTCATTACTATATGATGGACAAATTTGTAAGCACCAAAATATGATGTCACAAACTTGTTTCACAATCGGCAAGTATGACCGAATCGTTCAAGTAATAAAACTTGGTAAGACCAAGTATCGTTCTTCCCAAAGGACTCACGGCCTAGTTTAGTTGTGTGGTTTGTTGATTAGCTAAGACTTAAAGACAAAATAATTGGATTATATTATGCAAGACGAAAATTAAACATGTATGCATGAGTTTTTGATCAATGGCAAAAGCAAAAGATAAACACTTTCAATGAAATATATGAATGAATATGTTGTTGGGGGTCAATTTCATCTCATCCACTCTCATATATTTTAGGAATTCAACATTCAAATCATCATTGTTAGTGCCACTCTCTAAAGTACCATTCTAGATGGCTTCTCCCTAATCACGAGTTCATACAATTCCTAGCATTCCTAATGATCAGTTCATAAGTGCAGGAGCTTAACGACAACCAATATAATATTGGGAGAAATTCCCCGGATCTAGACTTCCCCGTACGTGCCCATATCGACAAAACCAATAATCATGCATCGAATGAGTTAAACCATGCAAGCATTAAGCAAAGAGGAAAAACCCTAACTAATGATGAAAGAAAGCATAAGTCTTAATTAAAAGATGCAAGCATAAATTCCATATATGAGAGCTTCAAGAGATTACATTGATTCCCCAACAAACATACAAGGTTTAGTTCACCATATTCATGGTGAACCTAGATGAATAACAATGAAAGAATGAAAGAATAAACCCTAAAAAGGTGAAGAGGTAGCCTGAGCATCCAAGATCCTCCTTCAAAGGGGTGGAAGAGAGAGTGTTTACTTTGTTTCTGCCAAAGATACAAACCCTAGGACGTGCAAGTCCTTAAATAGGGCATAAAAATAACATAAAACAAGTCCAAGCCCATAAAAACAAAAGAAAACCGGTCCAAGCCCACTTAGAATGCCGCTCAGCGGTATTTTACCGCTGAGCGGTACTAGCGCATGATCCATTTTGCCCCCCAGCTGCTGTTTTGCCCCTCAGCGGTGATTTCGGCACCCGAAAAGTGCCGCTCAGTGGTATTTTTCCGCTCAGCGCCACTCGGTCACACGTTTTCTGCGTTCTGGTTGGTTTTTCAGCATTCTGGTTGACTGGTTGACTTTTCTGGTTGACTGGTTGACTTTTCTGGTTTCTGGTTGACTTTTCAGCACTCCAATCATTCGGTATTTCAATTCTTCTTTCAAATCATTCAATTAGCCTACAAAATCAAGGGAATCTTGCACAAAATCATTAAATTCACTTTCAACTCTCTTATTCTCAAAACTAAAGAAAAAATATGAGTTCAAGCTAGTTTCTAAGTCTTAAAGGTTGCTTTTGGTATCAATTTTAAGCATAAAAATAACAGTTTTTCAACTGTTATCACAACCCCAAACTTAGAGCTTTGCTTGTCCTCAAGCAAACAAGATTTAACTCAATCTCTAACCAATTCATATGATGGTTCACTCATTCAAAAATCCTCTTTTTCAAAATAAGTAACAACTTCACTCAAACTTATGACCAAGAGTTGAATCAAGATGTGCACATGCTTTAGTGTTCACAAAGTCATTTAGATTCCAACAAATGCTATTTTTCATGAATGATCAATCAATTAAGCATGGATGTTCATGTGCTTATGGAATATTTCCTCACTAGGTAAAGTGTTTCACTCAACACACAAGTGTATAAAAGGTAAAGTGTTTCACTCATTCACTCCACTATCACAATGTTACATGAATCAACTTTGCCTTTCATTTTACCATAATCAAAAACATTCACAAGCATGCATCATCACAAGGACTTTTCAATGGCTTATAACGTGGCTGGGCTAACAAGAAAATTGGTTTTTCTGGATCACAAAATCCTTGAGTTAAGAGAATCATATCAACACAATCATCTTATTCATTCCCAACTTTCTTTTGCCTTTGCATTTGCATTGAGCTTTGCTTCTTTTTCTTTTCTTTTCTTTTTTTTTTCTTTGCATATTCTTACTTTTTAGCTCTTAGCTCAATGCTTTTCCTTTTTCATGTTTCCCCAACAACCCCAAACTTGAACATTTAACAATACCATACAAGATCTTCTATTTAACTCAAGGTAAAGATTTTCAATCAAGGGTTTTCAGTGTACGTTCAAGGCTAAGGGTTCAAAGGATAGAACACAACGTGTTCTCTTTTAGTGGGCTAACTTTATGAATTTGGCCAATAAAAAGGGTTCCAACAAACGGCCTTGATCATATGATGCAAAACAAGCAATTGATTCAATCATAGAAAACCTGGGCAAAGTCATTCATGCTTTCAAAGTAATAGCATTCAATCATACCAAAAACTCTGGAGCTCAAAACCTCACATATAAGCTCATTCACATTTGACATACACATCCTGCTTAATTTCACAATCACAATCATGATATCATGCATTTGTTCACAAAGCTTGTGAATCACCTGTATAAGCATTTTAATGTGCACATCATCTCAACATCAATTAATCATAAGCATCATTCAAGCATTACTTATCAAACAATCACAGTTAATAGCAAACCATCATAAGAAACTAGGTGTTCAATAGAGTACATCAAACCCTAATCTAAAAACAAAAACAAATAAGTTCAGAAAACTTAAACCACAAAAGCATAATCATATGATAGCATTTATCAGTAAATGCTATCTCAGCTCCTCCTCAATCTGAGCTATCATCTGTATCCTCCTCTTCTTGGATCCTATAGTCTTGATTCCTTTTTCCCGATGAGGAGGCCATCCCTGCATCAAACATAATTCACAAAACCAAAAGATACATTGTTAAGCATTAATAAACCATAATGAAGAAATCAGCCCCTTCAATGATGCTCTCTCCCAACCCCAAACTTAGATGGAAAACTAGTGAGCAAGTGAGTGGAAGGGAGATTTTCTAAAGAGGGATGAGGGAAAAGTTGTAGAGAACCTTTGAAAAGGTATGTAGGAGTGTGTGTGCAGAGAAGAGTCTGAAAATAAAAGCATTTGCACAGCTTAGGGTATAAAAATACCCTAATGGGCTCGGGTTCCACTAAGGGGAACTAAAGCTCATTCTGCGAGAGTACCGCTCAGCGGTAAGTTGCCGCTCAGCGGCACTTTTGTGATGTGCTCTTCTCCTTCTTTTCTTAACCTACGTGCCTCCTAGACATGCCCCTCATTGGTTCCCTGCAATTCAATGTTTAAAAATGCTTATGCAAACCCTAACTAAAATAAACAAACAAAAATATTCAATCAACTGGGTTGCCTCCCAGGTAGCGCTTGTTTAACGTCACGAGCCTGACCCAAAATCCACCAACACCCATCAGTAGGTGCAAAATTTTCTCACCAACACCCATCAGTAGGTGTTACAAACTTAGTATCCTTCAGTAGATACTTAACCACCTAGCATCCTTCAGTAGATGCTGTATCCAACAAAATATTTACAAAATAATGTCCACAAATTAAAAGTTACAAAACCAAATCAAAAGTCAAAAGTTTGTAAATCACTGGGTTGCCTCCCAGCAAGCGCTCTTTTAACGTCATTAGCTTGACCCAGTAAAGCCCAAGTTCCTTCTTCTTTTTCTTCTTTCTACTGAACTTCTTCAGAAATTTGATCAAACCAGGAACTTGTTGCAGTGTCTCAATCATAGGAACTTTAATCTCCAATTTCTTGAAGATTTCCATAAAGCACTCAAATTCCTTCTTCCTATGATACTTCTTTGGATGGGGACGAGATTTTTGATATGATTCTTTATTTTTTTCTCTCGTCCTCTTTCTCTTTTCTCTCACTTTCTTTTTCTTATGCTTCCTCTCCCCAAATTTTCTCTTTTTCTTTTCTCCTATTTTTTTCTTCCCTTCTCTTTTTCTTCTCAACTTCTTTATTTTCACACAAATTTTCTCTTCTTCTTTCTCTTCTCTCTCTTTTCTCTCATCTCTCTCTTCTTTTTCCAACTCAACATTTTCAACATTTACACTCACTAGCACTTCACATTCTTCCCTGGGGTTAACCTCAGTATTAGCCCCAAATTTTTTATCAGGCCTTTCTTCCAATTGCTTGGTAATCTGACCCATTTGAATCTCCAAGTTCTTAATAGCAGCTTCAGTGCTCTTTTGAGAAGATTCAGTTATCTGTATAAATTGCTGAAGAGTTTCTTCCAACCTTATTGATCTTTCATTAAGCATAGATAACTGTTGCCAAAAGGTTGGTTGTTGCTGCTGCTTATTATATTGATTAGTCATGTAGTTTACATCCTCCATTGCTTCTACTGAAAAGGCACATTGACCATTGATATGGTCGCCTCCACATAATTCGCACAACTGGGATTGTACCTGTGCAGCAGTCTTCAACTCTTTGGGTAGTTGTGCAAGTATCTTTGTGAGATTCTCCAACTGTTGAGTTAGTATCTTGTTCTGTGCTAGCAAGGCATCATTGGATTGCAACTGCAGAACTCCTTTTTGTTGAATAGGAGCTCCTCTTTCACTGTTTAGCTCATTATCATTAGTAGCCATGTTTTCAATAATTTCAGTTGCTTCCTCTGGAGTTTTCCATTTAATATTTCCTCCTGCTGAGGCGTCAAGCATCATCTTGGTTTGTGAACCAAGACCTTCAAGGAAGATTAGGACTACTTCCACTTCGTCAAATCCATGCGTGGGAGTCTTTCTTAATAGGCTTCTATATCTGTCCCATGCATGACCTAGTGATTCCTCCATGCCTTGCCTGAAAGATGAGATCTCTTGCTTTCCTTTGTTGACCTTGGAAGAATTGAGTGCCCATGTAGTTAATTTCTTGACCGAATTGCATCCTGCAAACATTAGGCACAAAACTCTAGAAAATATTTGTTAGCACAAAAAGATATAAGATAAGATATATTCAAAAGATAAGAAAAAATAAAAGATTCAGAAGATAAGAAGATAAAAGATTTAGAAGATAGAAAGATAAAAGATAAAATAAAAAAAATCTAATCTAAAAATAAAATCTAACCTAAAAGATAAAAAGATAAAAAGATAAAATAAAATCTAATAAAATCTAACCTAATAAAATAAAATCTAATCCTAAAAGATAAAATAAAATAAAATCTAAACTAACCAAATAAAATAAAATCTAATCTAAAAAAATAAAACAGAAAAAGATAGAAACAGAAAATAAAAACAGAAATTTAAAATTAAAGTCAAAGATAATCAATAATCACACAAATTAACCAGTTTAACCACGAGTCCCCGGCAACGGCGCCAAAAACTTGATGGACAAATTTGTAAGCACCAAAATATGATGTCACAAACTTGTTTCACAATCGGCAAGTATGACCGAATCGTTCAAGTAATAAAACTTGGTAAGACCAAGTATCGTTCTTCCCAAAGGACTCACGGCCTAGTTTAGTTGTGTGGTTTATTGATTAGCTAAGACTTAAAGACAAAATAATTGGATTATATTATGCAAGACGAAAATTAAACATGTATGCATGAGTTTTTGATCAATGGCAAAAGCAAAAGATAAACACTTTCAATGAAATATATGAATGAATATGTTGTTGGGGGTCAATTTCATCTCATCCACTCTCATATATTTTAGGAATTCAACATTCAAATCATCATTGTTAATGCCACTCTCTAAAGTACCATTCTAGATGGCTTCTCCCTAATCACGAGTTCATACAATTCCTAGCATTCCTAATGATCAGTTCATAAGTGCAGGAGCTTAACGACAACCAATATAATATTGGGAGAAATTCCCCGGATCTAGACTTCCCCGTACGTGCCCGTATCGACAAAACCAATAATCATGCATCGAATGAGTTAAACCATGCAAGCATTAAGCAAAGAGGAAAAACCCTAACTAATGATGAAAGAAAGCATAAGTCTTAATTAAAAGATGCAAGCATAAATTCCATATATGAGAGCTTCAAGAGATTACATTGATTCCCCAACAAACATACAAGGTTTAGTTCACCATATTCATGGTGAACCTAGATGAATAACAATGAAAGAATGAAAGAATAAACCCTAAAAAGGTGAAGAGGTAGCCTGAGCATCCAAGATCCTCCTTCAAAGGGGTGGAAGAGAGAGTGTTTACTTCGTTTCTGCCAAAGATACAAACCCTAGGACGTGCAAGTCCTTAAATAGGGCATAAAAATAACATAAAACAAGTCCAAGCCCATAAAAACAAAAGAAAACCGGTCCAAGCCCACTTAGAATGCCGCTCAGCGGTATTTTACCGCTGAGCGGTACTAGCGCATGATCCATTTTGCCCCCCAACTGCGGTTTTGCCCCTCAGCGGTGATTTCAGCACCCGAAAAGTGCCTCTCAGTGGTATTTTTCCGCTCAGCGCCACTCGATCACACGTTTTCTGCGTTCTGGTTGGTTTTTCAGCATTCTGGTTGACTGGTTGACTTTTCTGGTTGACTGGTTGACTTTTCTGGTTTCTGGTTGACTTTTCAGCACTCCAATCATTCGGTATTTCAATTCTTCTTTCAAATCATTCAATTAGCCTACAAAATCAATGGAATCTTGCACAAAATCATTAAATTCACTTTCAACTCTCTTATTCTCAAAACTAAAGAAAAAATATGAGTTCAAGCTAGTTTCTAAGTCTTAAAGGTTGCTTTTGGTATCAATTTTAAGCATAAAAATAACAGTTTTTCAACTGTTATCACTATACATTTGGAATATGTGAGAAAAGTTTAAAACTATAACCCAAAAATAGACTCAGTGCATGTTTAGTTTAGAATCGAATCCATAAACACTTTGTTGTGTGTTGATATAGTAGAATTTTGGTGACTTTGAAGCAAATGTTTTCAGTTAGAAATTGATTAATACTAGGGTTTTTTAACTCCTATCAGAATCAGAAAAGGGTTAAGAAATCCCCATATTCTTTTTTTTTTCTTTTTTCCCTTCAATTTTAATTTCACTTTGTATTCGGTTTTTGAGATCTATGTTAAATTTCATTGATGGCATTGGGCAGTCAACTATCAACGACACTGGGTAGTCAACTTTCGTTGTTGTGTTTTGGTTCACTTCGGCCACATTCATTTTCCTAATAATTTCTAAGCTGTGGTTGGATTCCATGATTGGAGAGAATCCAGAATTTAAAAATGTATTTTTGTAAATTGATCAAGTGCTTTACTTGCATATTATTAAAATAGAGATGTGGAATACAGAAAGAGAGCACAACAGTAAAGTGAATGAATGAAGGATGCTTAATATTGCCACAGATAAAAGCAAAGCTTTATATACAATGTTTAGTAACTGATAAAACAGTAACTGAAAGTAACAGAAAACGAATTTGAATATTGTTTGAATTATATCACAATACTCTTCCTTAATTCAAACTTCACTGAGAGAAACAACACCAATTCTTCTTTTCAGAAAATCAAATCTTTAAGCCAAATAGCTTGGCAAGCTCCATAGCATCCTGCTATATATTCAGCCTCGCAACTGGATAATGCAACTATAGACTGCTTCTTTGAACACCACGAGATAGGTGCCTCGTTTAGGAAAAAAATGTATCCTGAAGTGCTCTTCCTTTCTACCATATCTCCTCCGTAATCCGAGTCACAAAAACCTATCAATTCCAGCTCACGTTTCTTTCTTCCATAAGGAAATAAAATTCCAGTATTCAAAGTGCCCTTTATATACCTGATTATGCGTTTCACAACAAGTAGATGACTTCTCCTAGGCTGATTCATGAATCTGCTTGTTACTCCAACACAGAATGCTAGATCAGGTCTGCTATTGCACAAAAATCTCAATGATCCAATCATCTGTTTATATAATGTCTCATCTACTGTTTCCTCTGTATCATCATTCAGCAGTTTAACATTCACCTCCAATGGAATTTTCACAGCATTGCACTGATTCATCTTAAATTTCTCAAGCAAATCTTTCACATATTTGCGTTGATGCGTAATCATCCTAGTCTCAGTATGCACAAATTCCATGCCAAGAAAATAACTGAGTTTGTCGAGATCTGTCATCTCAAACTCAATCTGCGTCTTCTTCTTAAAATCTTCAATATCTTTCATGTTCGAACCTGTTACCAGAAGATCATCTACATATAAGCATATGATTATCAATTCTCCACCCAAGGCTTTAACATACACACCATTGTGTTTTGAGTGAGGCTGTTGAATACTATAGATAAGATTAGAAGCTAGTAAGAACATTGTCCAAATTGGACTTCAATTTTGCTTACATTGTTTTAACTCTTGAATCTACATGTGTGTGGAATGTTGTGATGTAATTAGCATGAAAATAATGGGATTAAGCGTGATAGTTGGAAAATTGGTTGACTGGTGAAACTTGTACATATCCTTTTAATTGTTATTAAGTAATGACTTGGAAACTTGGAATTTAGTGAATGTGCAATTGGTGTATTCACAGTATAAGTTTAACTTGGTTGAATGGGTTAGCTTAAAATTCAAACTTGTAATGCACGATTATAAATGAGCGGGTTGATGATTGATGTAATTTAAGGGAAACAGAAAAATCTTCTGCCCCCCATATCTTTAAGTGAAAAAGTGGAATAAGAATCAAACATGGGTATAGGATAGAAATATGGTTGATACAATTTTATTTAGTTTGATTCACATTAAATTTGAACCAGGATAATTTCATCATGTTTAGTGTTTTTCACTCCATTAGTGATACCACTTTTTCATGTTGTTACTTTAAGTTGACATACTTGTCAATAATTGTTCAGTTTGTTTCAATACACAGAACTACATATTTTGCAATGAAAAATATGAAATGCTTTGATCTAGAATTGCTAAGAATCTCATTGATTTGTGTCTGGCCTTTTTTTTTTTTGGAATTGTGCACTTGTTTTCTCTAATTTAGGAAAAAATTGAAGCATATGAATCCACACCATCATCTCAATAAAAAAATTATCAGTTCAGATTCATTGGCTCATGCTTTAGGAATCCAAAAGCATTATGGACATGTTCACGGTCTAGGTTTGGATCCTTGCCCATCTAAAGTCTTTGGAGTCAATGCTCGTTCTCATAGTGAATCATCTTCAGCTACTCCTTCTAATGATGAATTACAAACTTAGGTTAATGAATATTTTATCAATTACTTGATTCGTTCCTTTTATGATTCACTTGTTAGGTATCATTTTTCTTTAAATAATTTCATCTGTTACAGGTATCTTCATTGACATCACAAGTCAATAAAATGAAGGAAATGATAACATTTATGTTGCAAAATTATCAAGGTCAAATCCCTTCAAAGTTTTCCCCATTTCAACCATCGGTAATAATTGCTAAATTTATTTGAATGATTTTTTTAAAATATAAAACCGAGTAACTATTATGTTATATTGTAAGTATCTGATCAAGGAAGCGTGCCAAACGAAGATAAAGAAAATTAAACATCTTTCTCTTTAATTTTTAGTATTGAACATTGTTATTGAAAATCTTTCTATTTAATTTTTATGTATGAACAATTAATTGTATGAACAATTAGTTATATATGTTGAACAAATGCAATTTTAGATTACTTTTTTCGTAAACTTTTAGATTTCTAGATAGCTTCCATATCATCAAGCTCATAAGAGAATCATGGGAAGAGAATGATGATTTTGAGAGAACAATTGCATACCATGATCCATGTAATCCGTTCCATCAGGAAAGAGCATTCACACAAGGCTTCCAGCTGCATCTCCTTTCTTGGTAGAGTTTAGGATTGTCTTGTACACATTGTTTATAAGGCATTTCGAGATACATTTCAGCAATTGATTGTGAAATCCTTTGGCAAGGTAATCAAATCATAGTTAGAAACTTTCACACTCATTTTGAATTTCAGATAATCAGATGAATGATAAATGTAAAGAAGACACTTATGGTATAAAAAATTAATGTTTCTTATAAGCACTTAAATATGATTATGATATAGAATGTTAAAACACTACAAGAAAAAACTGTATTACATACAGCAAAAATTCGTATATAAGACCCAAAATCCGTATATATTCTGTGTTTATATACGGATTACATACGGAAAAAAATCCGTATATAATACCATCGTAGCTAAGTTTACATACGGAAAAATCCGTATATAACTTATATACGGAAATTATATACGGATTTTTCCGTATATAAGTTATATACGGAAATATCCGTATATACGTTATATACGGAAAAATCCGTATATAACTTATATACGGAAAAATCCGTATATAATTTCCGTATATAAGTTATATACGGATTTTGCCGTATATAACGTATATACGGAAATATCCGTATATAACTTATATACGGAAAAATCCGTATATAATTTCCGTATATAAGTTATATACGGATTTTTCCATACATAACTTATATACGGAACTATCCGTATATAACTACATACGGATATATCCGTATATAATGGTTTAACGAGAGCTAAATAAATTCTCTGTATATAACAGTTCTCCATGCACAGTATACAAGCAGACCTGGACATTGTAGTGAACATTTAGCATTGTTACAAGCAAACCTGGACATTATACATTGCACATTGACATATAAATTTAATAAGGTTTTCAAATACACTTAATCCACAAAGAAAACATTGTATATGAATACATAAATATTGTATAATGTAAATATAACTACAACATTTGGAGTTCATAAACAGATTGTAGTTGTGGTTCTAAATAAGTTCAACAGTAATGGAAATAAGTTCTATAAAATTCCTAATAATGCATGTAATCATCATTTCCATCTTCTGGTTCTTCAGGTGGTGGTTGCTGTTGTGGTGGTTGCTGTTCTGGAGGTTGCTGTTCTGGTTGGACTGTATTGGGTACGTCATTTTGAACTTGAGGATTTTGAAGGTTTAAAAATTGTTGTGCAGCCGCGGCTGCTGAAGGCGGAAGGAATGGCAGGAGGACGCCAATAAATCCTTCAAACTTTTGAAGCTGCTGACCATATTGTTCTAACTGCGATTTCAGGTTAACAATTTCTTTTGAATTTTGAGGTTGAGCAGTAGAAGATGCCTGTGTCTGTTGGATGTAACTATCAACACAGTCATCTTGGGAAGTGACATTTCCAATGCCGTATACGCGTCCCTTGTATTTTCCACCAGCAGCCTCTAACCAACATCGGTTTCTCAATCTTTCCTCCTCCGCAGGGTCTAGAGGAGAAGATGTTGAGACACCAACAGATGCAGTCTCAGATCTAATTTCAGAAAATTTTGCAACAAATTGTTCCTGTTAAATGAATAAATATTATCATTACACATGAGGTTTAAAAAACGAAAATTTATAATGTGATAGAGTTAGTACAAACTTACATGGGTCCGCCTAGACCTTTCGTCCACAAATTCTCCCGTTGATTGACGAATATGTGTCTGCTGAAATATTTCATCAACATGCACAGACCGACCAAGCTCTTGTGACTGCAAACAAAAGGAGTTGTTAATAAATATTTGTAAAGTTTATGATTACAAATATAAGAAAAAAAATGTACAAGTTATATACCAAACGAATAGCATGCTCATGTACGCTTATAGATCCTCCAGTGTGCAAACATCCACCCTTTTCAGATGTCCGATTCTTCTTTGCCGTTTCACACTTTTGTCTATAAAGTGGCATGTTCCACTTTTCCAAAAGAGCATTCCAAGTATCGTCCCCCAGCCAATCAGGTCTTTTTCCTAGAGTTCTAGCTTTTTTATACATCTCTGAGAGTCTATGAGATGCCTTGGTGTGATAATTTTTTTTGACCTTTTCCTCATCTTCAGGCTTCCATGAAACCTTTCTCTGTTGTTATATTAGAAATAATAGGTTTGAATAAGTAAAGAAGTTCAAAGTATAAATTAAATGCAGGACACCAACTATTGACTTGTAACAACAGGATTAGGAATGAAAAGTGTTTACCTTAAAACGTTCGAAGAAGACATCTCTGGTTGACTTAGGGATTGCACCCCATGTTAGCCATGGCTCATCAAACTGTTCCTTGATGGTTGCTGTGATTGCCTTGGATGCAGTTTTTGTAGGATAAAACCTAAAACAAAATTAAACTCAAACATTACAATAATACAACAATGAATTGTGTATATATTAATTGAGTTATTTTTTTTCTTACCCTCCTCCAACGGGTGTAATCATTGGACGACTATTGGAACATTCTTCCATGTTATTGGCGGCTGAACTAGAATGTGGATCTGCATCCTCTATACCAGGTGACGCTGCAATATTTGTGGGAGTTGATGGGTTAGAACCAACATTGGGAGAGAGTGAAGCCTGAAGATAAGGAGGCACTTGGTATGGAGTGGGTGTCAAGCCAGGCACTTGTATTGGAGGTGGAAGAGATGTACCAATAGAGGTAGGTGAAGATGTAGGAACTTGATGTGGAGTGGGAGTGAAGGCAGGAACAACTACTGAAGGTGGAACAGATCTACCAGTAGAGGTAGAGGTAGCTGTAGTTGGTTGACTGGTTGAACCAATTTCATTATTGAAACGTGTCATCAACTTCACTACGTAAGATTTATTCCCCTTGCCCTTATTAGAATTTCCTGAAGGTGGAATAGGAGGGCCAGAAGGACCTAATGCCATATTCTTGAACATAATATATATTTTTATACAATAGAAGAAAAGAAAATTTAGAAATAGTACAATCAAAGATAAATGCAGATTTAACCAAATCATGGTTTTACATATATAATAAATTTCAAGCATAATATGGTACAGAGTACACTACTAGCATACCTCAACAAAAGACAGGGTGCATCAAATTTTCAATAATTTCATGAAGAACAATACGATGTACTTGCATTTGATATGAATGTATATCTTTTAAAGAAAATATCTCACACATCAATTAGTAAATGAGCACAATCTAGACAACCCATTAATAATAACTAGATAATGTGGGAAATAACAGGTATGAACCATGAAAAGTTCTTGCCAAAAATCATGTTACATCCATAATTATGCCTCTCAATGCCATCAAACATCTAACACAACATATTTCTACTATTCTTTTTCCCACAAACAGATCATATATATAACACCAAAACAATATACTTTAGCTTGTCTTTGAACGTGCAGTGGTCCACTTTCCAATACCTAAATCAAGCTCATCAACATCCAAAAGAAGTACTGTTAATTAATTCTGTAGAAGCCATCGACAGAAAAATGTAGTTTTTTTTGGTTCAATAAACTATTTATAAGCTTCCTCTCTTTTGATTCAAAGATGTAGTTGAAAAATCTGACTATATGATTCATTTATACACATGAAAGGTGTTTGGTATATCCAAAAATTTAAGGTTGTTATAATTTCTGCACATACTTGTGTACAATAGCAACATCTTAAGGCAATTAACTAACACTTAATTGTATACAATAGCAAGTTTTTAACTAAAAGAAGGTGGAAGATTTGGCAGACAAAAGATGGAATGTGAATATCTTTGAAAGGTTGGGATGTGAATAAAGTAAAATGAAGTTTTAGGTTCAATTCCTAATACAGAAAAGAGGGAAATAAAGTCCTGGGGGTAGCTGTAAATTGTCTTTATATAATCAAAAGTCAATTTAAACATTTAGGGTTGGTAATTAAGTATAGGTCTTCTTATCTCTTCTGTCTGGCAGTATTGTAAAAGTAGTAATATCTTATCAATAAAGAGAGAGAAAAGAAGAGAAAGAATACTTGCTTCTACATTAGATTTGCTCAAAGCTTTATTGTGCTTCTTTTGGATTTTAGTGTAGGTAGTTAGTGTGATATAGCTACAATTGTAATGGTTGCTAATCTGTTATTAGTGTGGGTAGATTTAATGGCAACAGTGCTTGTTTTGTCCTCAGTTCCTTTTCTCTCACTGAAATCTGTGAATGTATCATTTTTAACTGTGGATGCTGTGAACTGTTAAATTGAAAAATGTAATAAAATAATCATGACCACTTCTTCGGTTTCTCTCAAAAGACTCTGCTATCATCTTTACAAACAAGTATGTGCAGAAATTATAACAGCCTTACTCAGAGTTAGCTATCATCTCAAAATGTACTTTTACTCCCAGGTTTCCCTTGCCTTGGAGTACTTATCCAGAAGCTAGAGAACCCTACACTACGTGCATGGTTGAAAGTACAGTCCAATGAGGTATGATATGCATGGAGATGATTTGTTTGAATGGTGGTGTTTGCAGATGCCAATATCCATTAGCCACGTGTTCTTTTGAAACCTTCCTCTTATCTTCATTTTAGACCTGTCATTATCTAACTAGTGTTATGCTTATAGCTCTTAAGATTACAGTGTGATTTCACATGTGGGGTTTGCTTGTATGAGGTGGATCATTCATTGAGTACTTAAAATCAAAGGAGTTAGTTAAGACTTGGGGGGGGGGAAGGGAGAAAATGAGTATTTAGATGAACACTTGCAATGTTAGTTGCTTGATGAACATATTTGTCATATTCTGGTGTTGCCAAAAGATTTTTAATATGATTCAGTATCACTTGGTAGGACCTTGTTTTTATCGAATGTTTCTGGTGATGTAGTACAACTACTTTTGTGATTTTGTCATGAAAAATGCACTGTGCAATAATTTTTGTTCCAAGGCTTAAGGTTTTTTAGTGTGGTGAAGTTTGGTTAACAGATACTTTTGTTCTTATGATGTGTCTGATTTTGTGATATCATGTTTGTATTTGTTAGAGTTGAAAACAGCTCACAATATCATTTAAGAACACTTCAGAGCATCTCAGATAACCTGTTAGGAGTATTTTCCACATTTCATTATAATTAGTTAGTAGTCTTTTTGCATTTGTGTGCTTGGGCTTGTGCTACTTTCTTGATTTAAGTATCTCAATGTAAAACGAATCACTAAGTCAGTGTTGTCATAATATCATTTCACACCATATCAATAATATTTTATTATTTTCAAATATTCTTTATCTTGTTTCTCCACCCATACCTAAGTCCTATAATTTCAACATAGCATTATGGCAGTACCATCTTCTATGACTTGATTTTGTCACTAAAATATAAAATTACACTTTTACAATGTTTGATCTCCATGATTTTTTTTTGTCAATTACACCAGCCAAAACTCTTATCTTCTTCCATCTACATGAAATTGTTTCACTATTCTTTTTACAGTGATCTTCTCCTGGGTGCCCTTTCCAATTTACTTGATTGAAGTCTTCATCTTTGCTTTCTTTCATTTTTCATTTTGGCCTATTGGTTTCCAATACTCGCCTGGTATATGAAATAAAGATGCAATTTTTAACCACAGATGAATCACTGCTGCGATATTCTCCTCTCACCATTAATCATATCATATCACATTGGTAATTTCTCTTCCAATCATGATTAATAGTCATGGTATTTTCTGTTTCTGTTTACTGCTTGACTAGCCTGGAGAAGTTTTAGTTATTGTCATCACAGAAACTTTCTTCTGAGCAGCTTTTCTTGAGAAGTCTCTTCCTTGGTCATACAATATTCAAACCAGTTTTTCAAGATGATGATCATTCTACCCGTCTTGCTAGGTTGTCTGTCTTTAATTTCTGCTGCAATTTTGTTACTGTTTTTAATTTCTGCTGCAATTTAGTCTCTGTCGTTGTTTACCTGCCGTTTAATTTCTACTGTTGTTTGTACTGTGTTGTTGATTATTGCACTTTAAATCATTAGCTGTAATTTCGTTCTCTATATGTTGCTGTTGTAATGTTGATTATGTTTTCATATTTGAAATTTACTGTTTTCGGTTTTTACTGTTTACTGTTTTTTCTTTTACTATATTTTCGTTTTCTGTATTTTCTTTTACTATATTTTCGTTTTCTGTATTTTCTTTTACTATATTTTCGTTTTCTGTATTTTCTTTTACTATATTTTCGTTTTCTGTATTTTAATGGAGATAATTAGAAGGGAGCCTTTATTTCATGGTGAAGATTATGTTCAGCAGTTGGCCCTTATAACTGAGGTATTTGCAATAAAACTCTATCAGTAAATGTTTAATGTTAAGACTTACATTCATAAGAACTTAAGATTGTGGACAACATTATAAATGCAACAAAAATAAGGAGGAACACACCCTAACTCTATTCAGTGCTAGAACTATGAAATTCATCTTCATTGTCATCTTCACCCTGTTCCTCTGCATTGTATTCTTCTGATTCCGTTGTATCTTCATCTATCTGCCCTTGAAATGATGAAATATTGTTAGGGTTCACTTCTTCAAGACCAGCGTCTACATCTTGTAATCGGACTACTTCTTCAACGTCAATGACGTCATTAACATGTAACATTTCCTCCACTTGGTATGGCACATCGGCTTCTACATCATTCGAATCAATGCGACCTCTAGGCTTCGTTTTTATCGCAACACACCAACCTCGTTTGTCCGTGCGTGATGTAGGATATGGTACATAATACACTTGTTGTACATTATGTGCAATTATAAAAGGATCAAACAACACATATCTTTTATCCATTCGAATATCCACAATGCCATACTTTGAATCCACCCTTGTACCTACTCTCGATGGATCAAACCAATCACAATAAAATAATACAATTTTCTTTTCTGTGGTTGTTGAATTATATTCCAACTCATAAATGTGTTTAATGACACCATAGAAATCATCTTGACCTCCTTCTGTTAGCCCTTTAACATGAACCCCACTATTTATTGTCTTCTTGCCCTGACTCCATGCATGGGTATGAAATTTGTATCCATTAGCAAAGAATGTGTGCCATTCCTTGACACACCTTAAAGGACCAAGTGATAAATCTCTAAGATGTTGGTTCCTCACACTTAAAGGATCGTTATGAACCTACAACCATTCAGGATATCAACCTATTCAACAATGTAATGATTAAAGAATTAAGGAAGAAATCAATGTGTTAGAATGATAGGAAGTCGTACTTTTTGCCTGAACCACAATGGGAAATTAGCATGTATGTATGTCGAACTGTTTAACTCATATAGTTGATAGGTATGTAAGAATGACCTGTTGACATGTATGACGAGATTAGATCAAAGACAATGCATGTAATCAAATGAAAAAACCTCCGATGGGTAATATAATTGATTTTGGAGGCTTACTGAAGGTAAGGTTCAACTTCATTGCAATTGATCAATACATGAACATGAGCTGATCTCAATTCTTCATCACTTAGCCAATGTGTTGATTCCCTCCCAGAATGACGGCTAGGTTGGTCAAACACTGATAATGTTGTCGTTAGGCTTTCTATTTGAATGTCTACTTCATTTCTACTGCTTTGTGGTGTTAACATGAAGTGTTTGAAATAGTGGGAACAAAAATGAGTTGTTTCTCTGTGCAAGTATGATGCGCAAATAGATCCTTCAACCCTAGCTTTATTCTTTACTGAACGTTTAGCATATCCCATGAACCTACAAATTTGAAACTGATATGTTAGGATTTTTGAATTATGCCTAGTAAATTGAATGATAAGATGTCATATTGTCACCTTTCAAATGGGTACATCCACCTATAGTGGACTGGTCCACCAAGTCGTGCCTCATATGGAAGATGGATAGGGAGATGTTCCATAGAATCAAAGAATGAAGGAGGAAATATTCTCTCCATCTTGCACAGAATGAGAGGAATGTTTTCTTCCATCTTCACTAGGTCATCCTTGTTCAATGTAGTAGAACATAAATCTCTAAAGAAATGACTTATCTCTGTAATGGGATTGAGAACATGAGACGGTAAAGAACTAAACGCTATAGGAAGTAAGCATTCCATAAACACATGGCAGTCATGGCTTTTCATCCCAATGAGCTTTCCCCTATTGACATCAACACACCTTGACAAGTTAGAAGAATATCCATCAGGCATCCTAAGAGCTTTTACCCAATAACAGACTTCTTTTGTTTGATCGGCTGAAAGTGTATAATTTGCTTTTGGCTTATACATGTTTCCATTGGTATGACTTTTTAGCTCCAAATCTTTTCGTCTACAGTACAAAGCTATATCCATTCGGGCCTTCTCATTGTCTTTTGTCTTCCCCGCAACATTCATCACAGTATTAAAGATGTTGTCAAAGAAATTTTTTTCAATGTGCATGAAGTCAAGATTATGCCTTAACAAATTATCCTTCCAATAGGGTAGATCCCAAAAGATGCTTTTTTTCGTCCAATTATGCCACTCACCGTATCCATCAATTCTTGGTGCACCATTTTCAGTTACTTTAGGATAACCATTGATTCTATTCCAAACTTCTGGTCCTGTAAGATATGGTGGTGCGTCATCCATCTCCACTTCCCCCTTCTTGAAAGCATTTCTATTCCTCCTAAAAGCATGGTCTTTCGGTAAAAACCTCCGATGAGAGTCAAACCATGAATTTTTTGCCCCATGATATAATCTAAAAGCCTTTGTATGCTCCATGCAATGTGGGCATGCCAGTTTACCATGAGTGCTCCAGCCAGACAACATACCATAAGCAGGAAAATCATTAATTGTCCACATTAGCATGGCCCTCAAAATAAAGTTTTGTTTCCTTGAAATATCATATGTTATCACACCCGTCCACAGCTTCTTCAATTCGTCTATCAAGGGCTCTAAGTACACATCTATGCCAACCTTTGGATTGAATGGCCCGGGAATGAGACATGTTAAGAACATGTAAGGTTTAGACATGCACATTTCTGGAGGAAGATTATAAGGAGTGACAATAACTGGCCAACATGAATATGGTATATTTGATGCCTGCACATATGGGTTAAAACCGTCAGAGCATAAACCGAGTCGAACATTGCGTGGCTCGATACCAAAGTCAGGATATACTCTATCAAAGTGCTTCCAAGCCTCTCCATCGCATGGATGACGCAAAACACCATTCGTCGACATGTTCTGATAGTGCCATGTCATTTGTCCTGCAGTTTGTGTTGAGGCATACATTCTTTGTAGTCTGGGAATTAATGGCAAATAGAACATTGATTTCATAGGAACTGGTTTGCTACTAGTTGCTCCCGTGTTACGTGGTTGATATCTTGGCTTTCCACAAAACTTGCATTCAAGCAATGCGCCATCATTCTTACCATATTCATTATCATAGAAGAGCATGCAACCATCCACGCAACAATCAATCCTCTGCGATTGTAATCCCAACTTTGATACACACTTTTTTGCATCGTAGTATGTTTTAGGCAAACCTGATTTGATGGGTGTTGCATCCATAACCATTTTTGCAATAAAATCTATGCATTGGTTAGGAATATTCCAATTTGACTTGCAAGCTAATAGTCTGACACACATTGATAATTTCGAGTCTGATGCTCCTGCATACAACGGCTGGTTTGCATCCAACAAAAAATTAAAAAACCTTTGTGTTTCTTCATTCGGAGCCTCTTCAATGTTATTAGAAGTAGATGCTTGCCACGACTCATTTGGCCTAAGAGCATCATGCACCATGTCTTCCATTGTCTGAAATTGGTTAATTTGACCATCTTCCGTCTCTACAGCCATCGAACTGTCATGATTCTGTACATGATCTTCTGGCATTATTTCCCCATGATGCTCCCAAATGAAATAATTAGGCTTGAAACCGTTCTTGTAAAGGTGAACCTTCACAACTCTTTCGTGCAGAATCTTTGTACAATCGCACTTTAAACATGGACATCGAAGACCCCCGTCTCTACGATAACGTTCTTGTTCACAAGCTTTACTTATAAACTCTTCAACACCCAATACAAAAGACTCTTTCAAAGCACCTCTTCCTCTATGACACCTATCGTACATCCATGAACGATTTGGTTGAGCATCATCCATGTTCTGTACATAAATCGATTACAAAACAATTAGCCAATGGTTAATACACGTCTCCATATTAGGACACGTGCCCTATCAAATGGCTTCCTAAACAATAACCTAAATTAATTTAGGTCCTCTTCAACATGTCTCTATCTTAATACTTGTTCTGTACATGTAAATCACTATGTACAATATTATTGTTTTATATTAATCACTATGTACAATATTGTTTTAAGCTTTCTTGATATAAGGATATTGGCCAACCTACAACGTTGAGCTAAAACTTTCACTACAACCAACCATAGTTAAAGAAATATCAAATTACGATAGATAGTGCTTGATGTGTTTAATTGTTTAGCTAAATAATTTTAATTAAAAAATAAACATTTAAAGAATTAAATAACCCTCCTAATATGTTACATACAGTTGCATGAGCATACATTTGCAAAAGGACAATTATTTGAAGGTTTAGGTCTTACTAGGAGCCTTGGTTGATTGTCAAAATGAGTTGTTCTATACTGGATTGCAGGTACCGAGTGCAACTACAAAAGAAAGAACATCACATATCAATTTATAATAAAGTAATAAAGGGGCAGTCAACTACAAAATTCTTAAGTCTGGGTAGGTTAAAATGTGCTTAATGAGTCAAAACATGTAAAATGCATGTAAAATCTGAGAGTTGTAATTGGTGTAAAGATTGCCAACAATCAGGAATTTGTGCCGTTATGTGATTGTTTGATAAATCTAAAGTTGCCAAATTCGGAGCAATGATTTGATTACACAAAAAAGAATACAAATCAGAAATTTTATTTTGAGAGAGTAACAGCCCTGAAGCTTGTAGCAAAAATGGTGGAAGTGCTCCCTCAAATTGATTTGAATTCAGAACTATAGATGGTCTATAAGGAAGCTTTAATGGTATATCAGGAATTGCACCACTGAGATTATTGTGAGACATGTTTAACCCATATAAATTTTGCAAGTTCTTCCAAAACCATGCTGGTACAGAATCATTTAGCTCATTATCAGATATATCTAACCACCTTAAGGAATTTTGTGTCTGGAGCCAACCAGGAAAACTCGGACCTAGCTTGCAAGATGCTAATCTCAAACTTGTTGCTTGAAAAGGACGAACCCTCTAAACAATTCCCCTCCAAGTTTAAATCCTTCAACTCAGATAACAATATGATGCTTTTTGGTATCTTGGCAGTAATTTGGTTATATGATAAATCCAAAGGGGGTGACTTTTTTTACCTACCATTTTTTTAATAGTACTCTTTTTGAGTAAGGTTATAACAGTTTGTTTTAGGTTACTGAACTGTCATAAGTGTCTTGTATTGTATACCTTTTCTTCTCTAAACTTTTGATCAATCACAATCTTGTATATTTTGCTATTTTCTGCACTTTTTAGTTTTAGAGAAGAATCTGTTGTTTTATTCTCTTCCCATTGTGGAACTGTTGCTGCATAAAAAGAACAACCATTCTTGAAAATGTAGTATTTTGAAAGAAAGAAAAATGTTCTTCTTATGTCGAGATTAAGGTAGTATTTGCCAGAAGGATATTTTAGGAGGATGGAATGTGATGTGATGTTTTATATTATATTTGGTGCATTCCAAAAAGTATTATAAAAAGTGGAAGTGTATGCTGTACGAGAGAATAAAAAATTAACTTCAAACAGGACATTTAGTTTTAATAAAATGGTTGTAATAAAAGTGGGAAGTTCTATTTTATTTTAGTACCACTATTGATAAAAAAGGAATGTTATTATTCTCTCCCTTTCTTCTTATTTATCTCCTCCTAAAGAAAATTGTTCCTTTTAAAAAATTGACTTAGAATTTTAATAATATTTTTTTTTACTTTTTTTTCTCTCTATGTCTTTAGTCTTTTCAATAATTTTAAAATCATTTTCAAATATTTTTTTAAATTTATTTTGCTACTCAATAGAAATTTTTTTTTAAAAAAAGACATTGTTCTAGTAAATTTTGAATGTGTCTTTTATCAGAGTTTGAATTATTTTCTATATTTGAATCATCTCTCTTTCTTTCTGATTTGTTTTTTATTTTCTCCTTTCATCTTTCTTTATTATCTATAAAGAATCATTCCATCTACCTCAATTCTTCTAAATACCATCAAAAACTTATTCAAGCATCGCATGGGTATCTCTCACAAATCTAAATTTTAAGCAGGTAATAATCAACTTACATGCAACTTGTACTAAAGTTTTAACAACAATCCATAAATCATAACAATCATAAAAGAAAAAAAAATAGGAAAGTGGTGGTGGAGAAACAGATAAAGAAAAGGCAAAAGGGTAATGAAAGGGCAATGGTGGAAAAGAGATGAAAAAAAGAGGGAAGGTTATCGGTTAAAGGTGAAAAAGGATGGAAGAAGAAAATAAATAAGCCTGAAACAGCATTGCTTGCTACTCAACTTGAAAACCAAAAAATTGTAAGTAGACTCGATTTGTGATTTGCTGTGAATCTGCTAATATCTCTAAACTTATATTCATTAATCCTTTTCCGTGTTAAACTAAATTAAATGTAGTATTTTGAATCCTTATTAGAAGAAGTAAAAGAAGAATCTGAAAGAAAAATTTTCAAAGCTGTTCAGAAGGCTGTCAATCTTAAACAACAGAAGATTCAGTCCAAGATTGACAGATGTAAGAAAGAGAAGAAATTTCTGGATGATGTAAGTTGTAATCCAATCTTTGAAATTCCCTTTTGCAGAATTCGTAGCATAAGTTATATGTGTGGGTGTGTCTGTACTAATATATTGACATCCAAAACCATTTTACAACTGTGTTTTTTTTAATTGAAAAAAATTATTGTTGTCTTTCACTGAATGTTTAAGTGGTGCCCTGTTGTCAAGATGTAATTTTCCATATATGTTCGCTATAAAGATGAAGTCAAATTGTAGAAATTGGTTTGATGGCTGGAGCTGTGCTTACTATATTGGTTGTACTATTTCCTTGTCACATTCAATAAGTTGGGTATCCAATGTTGGTAAAATTTCTGTGACAGAAACAGCATCAAAAAGATCACTTGGAATAGGCCATGACAGAAAATTTAAGCCTGCTCAAAATCTCTCCAGCTTGGAACATGCTCCAAGTCCAGGCTGAATGGCACCATCAAAATCATTGGAGGAATAATCCAAGAATCTTAGAGAGGAGGAGTTACGGTCATTAATGCAAAACAGGGAAGTGGGAATATGACCTATGAAGCTGTTATTACTAACATTCAAAGACACCAAACTTCCTCCAGCTGCAGCAGCTGCCAACTTCTGGAGCAAAGAATTTGGAAGTGTCCCATTGAAAAAATTGCTGGACAAATCCAGCTCCTGGATACCAGCACCATTGCTATTTTTGCCACTGTTATCAATCCCAAAAGGTGGCAATTCACCAGACAGATGATTGTAGCTCAAATCAAGAACCACCAAGTGATTGAGCAATGAAAAAAGCTGGTGCTGGAGACCACCAGATAATCTGTTATGGGAGAGATTAAGGTGAGAGAGAGAAGAGAGGTTTGTGAGAGAGGGGGAGATGAAGCCAGTGAGGCCTCTAGAAGGTAGCAAAAGATGTGTGACTCTAAGATCCCCATCACAAGTAATGCCTTCCCAAGCACAGCAGTCAAGAGAATCAGACCAATTGAGATAAGGAAAAGGAGGAGAGGTTGATATGTTCCCAGAGAAAGCCAAGAGGGACAGTTTATCAATCTGACTACAAGAGGAAACATGAACAACAAACAAGGAGAAGAGGAATAAGGGGACTATGATAGAGACCATGAAGTTCGAAACCATGTAAGAATTGTAAAGGGAATATGCAGAGGAAGATGAAGATGGTGATGGCATGAGAAAAACTGACAGAATGGTGTGTTTGAAGTGATGGTTGGTCATGAGCAGGGGATCCATGATAGACCTTCTGGTATCCAAACAGCAAGCTCATCTGAATTGGCAAAGGCCGAGATTCTAAGGTCTGATGAAGCAAAGAAGAACAAGCCATGAGCAGGGGATCCATTGAGGTAATGAAAGATTCTTTGAGCAGCATTGTAATAAGTATCAAGAGGTTTGCATAGAAATTGGCTGAGTTGTTGTACACATAATCAATATCTTGCTTGATGATGGTGAGTTGCAAAAGTTTGCCAACTAACTGCCAGTAACCAGCAGCATTACATAAAAGTTGTCCATGATTTGCCATAAGTTTAATAGAAGGATCAGAAGGAGTGTTAGTAGGTTTAGAACCAATCAAACCACTGTCATCGAGAAGTTCAAGAATATATTTTCTCTTATTCATGTGAATTCCAGATTTGGACCTTGTAATTTCAAGACCGAGAAAGTATCTTAAAGATCCTAGGTCTTTGATTTTAAATTTGGTATCTAAGATGTGCTTAAGATGATTAATTTCTGCCATATCATTGCTAATTAAAACAATATCATCCACCTAAACAAATAATGCAGTAAAAGAAGGAGAAGCAGATTTGACAAACAAAGCTTGATCTGCAGAAGATTATTCCTAATTAAGAGAAAGAAGAGTAGCATATAAGGTACTATGCCATTATCAACAAAGGGGAAGTAAACTAGGAGGAGGGACAAGATGAATTGCCAAAAGCTATGCTTTTAGATGATGACATTTTCCTGGGTAAAGTTATAGATAAACCTAGTAAATTCATGAAGGGACAAATAAAGAGAACAAGGATGTTTTTTGATGAGGCAGAGAAAGGAGTTGCAGAGCTAAACCCTGCTAGCAGGTGGCCAGTGTGGGCATCCACAAAGTCAGTTCAACTAACATGCACACTAACTACAACAAAATCTATCTAAGGGTAATCTAAAAATCCACTAAGTTGTCTAAAACAGTTTTTAATGTTCATCTAACACAACTAAGAAGTACTTCTTTTGGTGAAATTCAAATCAATTTTAGAATGAAAAGCCAAACAATTTAAACTACTACTAAACTAAGTGAGTGAAATCTATCAATTAAAGACACTACACTAATAATGGTCTAAAAACAACTAATTAGCACAGGAAGTGTTGATCATCAATATCATCAAGACTAACGTCACAAAGTTGTGGTGATGCCAAGTTTTTCTAAATTTTATCTAAAATAGAGTGGCACTTCTAAATTACTTCTAAACATTTAACAGTAGTAGACCTTGGTGGAACATCCTTCAACACCACAGAACCAGATTTGGAGCTAAGACTATCTCTTCCAGCTGCTGCCATTGAAAACAGTGGAGAGTTCTAGTAATTGTAATGCTTTTGTTTACAATTATGATTTGAAAAAACACATGAACAATACATGCATCGTTTCAAGAGTTGAAACCCTTCACAATGGCGTTTCAGAGGTTTGTTATGGCTGGTTATACACCTAATTAAGCTTAGTTATATATATGTTTAGGGTTAGTTAGTACAATATAATGAATGTGTATACCCATTCCCTGCTCAACCCTTCTATAATCCCTTATACCCCTATACCACCATTATTCTTCCCAAATAATTTACCCTTAAACTCACTATGACCCCTGGAATCATCTCCACCCTAAAACCAACTATATTTCCTAGTTACAATATTCCTTGCATGTTACCTGCACATGCCGAACCCTTTCTTATTATCTTTCTTTCCCAACATAACCACGATGAGAAACTAAGCCCTTCACACATTATTTCATTCATGCTACCCAACCCGAGGCACTCTCACTATTAAGTCCTTCACCTGCAACCTACCAACCTCTCCCTCTCTTCCACTCATACTCCTTTTCCACAACACCTACACCCACCACCTCCTTTCTCCATAATTATTCTACCAATCGACTCTCATTCCCTTCAATGTTCACACCTCACTCTACCCTTCTTTCCTTTTTCTTCCAACTATGTGATATATATATAACCTAACCAGTACTTGATACAAAGAACTTATGCATGAAACCAACTTCTTCCTTTACTACCAACCCACACCAATTATGACAACCTCAAAAGGGACTTAAGCTTACTTCAGTACGTTGCAATACTAAATTTTGATATAGAACATTCTAGCACTGCATTAAATATTTACAGGCCCAGCCACTTGACAAGGAAAGAGACTTAGTCACTGTGACACTAAAGAAGAAAGAATCGTACCAGTCTATACAATTCAAATACAAAACAACATATTGTTTACCAAACGAAGCAAAATAACACAGTACAAATCATTTTTCTACATCTAACAAACTTTAAATGCAAACGAACTCACTCACATTCGCAACTCCAGATGTTATATGTCTCAGTCCATAAAACCAATACGAATCTACTTAACCCGCCACACAGTAGTCTCAATCGATGCTTCCAAACACTCCAACCACGGCTTGCGACCCGAACCATAGATGTGACAAATAAAACACACAAAAATGAGATTAGGGTTCACGATTTTCACCATTAAACAATTACTAAGCATTACAATTTACTTACCAGATGAAGCTACTCTTTCAGCGCCCAACTACGGCACCGCACCGAACAATGAGGCCCAACGACAGTGTTTGATGAAGGATTGATGAAAGTCACAGTTCGAAACAGAGAGACGACGAAGAACCAAAGCCACACCGAAGAGGGATGGAGACAACAACAACCAGACCGAAAGGGCTCGAAAGAAGGGATACGACAGGGTTCGAGAGAGATAAGAATGCACCACGGTTCAAGTGAAAACAAAGCACCAGGTTCGAATGAGAGGAAAGCTCGAGCTGAGAGTGTAGGGTTCCAGCTTCAGCGTAATTAGAAATACATTTTTCTAATATTATTTCCCAAATCCGTATGTAATATCTGCAGATAAAATTTGGTTCCAACTACATACGGATAATACAGGTTATATACAGATCCTATCCTTGGGTAATTTTCCCACCACCCCGCGCCAACATTATATACGGATATTATATACGGATTATCCGTATATAAAATTTCGTATATAATATCCGTATATAACGCCTTTCTTTAACATCCGTACATAATTTCCGTATATAATTCCCACTTTACATACAACTCTAGATCCGTATATAATATTCCGTATGTAATACACTTTTTTCTTGTAGTGAAAGTTTTGTGCAGATCATTTTGATGATACTGTATATACTATAACAAATGTCATCATTGAATAAACATAGTAACTTATCGAGAGTCTGGCTATATGTGAACATAAGTGATATTTGTGAATGTATTAACTCTATTGAGCACACTCTACAGAGTTAAAAATAGTTTTAAACCCAATTAGTCTTTACAAAAGGTGGTATGCAAAAGCAAGATTGAGTGTCACAGCGAGGGATATGCTAATCTTTTTTCTTCATTAATACATTTCTGACGGTTTTGGAGGAAACCCCAACAAATTGGGGCGGTTTTCTATAACCCTGGCTATTTCCAACGGTTTTGGAGGAAACCCCTGCAAATAGGAGCGGTTTTATAAAACCTCGGGTATTTTTTACGATTTTCATAACACCCCGATTAGTTCTGACGTTTTGTACAAAATCCCGAACAATTTATTTTCTACTTCATTATTAGTTAGTATAAAAATTTATTTCATCAACTATAGTATGTCGATATATCCTTGCATCCCTATCCACTTCTTTACTGTTCCATATATTAATTAAATATTTTTTATAAAAAAAAATAAAAGAATTACATCAACATGATATATATTATTGTGTATTTAATGTAAAAATATTTTTTTTTCTTGATGAGAAATATTAAAAAAATATAATTATATAAATATTAAATAAGAATATCAAATGACTGTAAGGGCCTGAAAAATGTAGGGCTATTGGGCCTTATGTGGAGGTAGCCAGACCCGTAAAACTAAGGACACCATGGTTTTAGAAGGGACCTTTCAGAAATCTGAGTTCATTAGCCAATTTTCCCTTCTCTCTCTAGAACTCTTATTTTCCCTAACCTTGCTCTGCCTTCTCTCTACATTTCCAGCTCACTGAACTGTAGGATTTTGATTTAGGTGTTGCCCAAGCGTTCGCGGCGTAAAGTGCTCCATTTCTACAGAACGTTTTATTCATTCCGACTGGTAAGTCATTTTCCTTCTCCTCCACTGTCTTTGAATCTAGGACATGCCACTTTACTGGGTGCATGCAGCTGGTAGTTTTTCCCTGTATTCCTTGTTCATTCTAGCTCTAAGAGTTGTACTCTATCCCAATTTGGTGGTTTGTAGGTTCTATTGATTTCTTTATGTTTATTAGATTAAGTATTCAATCGTATAACATGCATTGTAGACGAAGAATTTAGAATTGTTGCCGCAATCTGTCCGAGGACAGGTTGGTGTTCGACGCATGTGCCAGAGGAGTATCCATGATAAGATTATAGCGGTCTCTGGTAATGTGCTCGCTACTAACTACATAAAGTGATTAAATTGATTTATACTTATGATTAAATTGATTTATACTTATTGATTAAATTGATTTATACTTATTGATTAAATTGATTTATACTTATTGATTAAATGATTTATACTTTTATTGTAGCTAATTATTTTTTTTTTCCAGAAACCATAGAAGTTCTGAAAAGGGTAAGGAAGGTCTCGACCAACCTCAGTAGAACTATTCCTGAGGCAGATATCCGCTCTTTAGTAGATAGTTGGAGAAGCAATTGGTGCTGGTCTGAGAATTGTATCTTGATAAAGATGACGTCAGTGGTGGCGGAAGAAGGAGAGAAACTCGCCGGAGGCTCCATTCGGTCTGGTGATGACGGTAGCGTCAATGGCTGGGAATTGTATCTTGATAAAGATGACGTCAGTGGTGGCGGAAGAAGGAGAGAAACTCGCCGGAGGCTCCATTCGGTCTGGTGATGACGATAGCGTCAATGGCTCACGTTGGTGAATCCTGGGGACAATGCAGCGGCTTCATCTTGTTGGAGTAGCCTTATCCGAAGAAGTGACTCATTGAGGCCGAGGCTCCTCTTGTGGCTTCTTTGGGATTGCACTCAGCCCCACGGTGGGCGCCAAAATGTTTCGGTGTAAATGTTGTCCGGTGTGTCTCTGTTGCTCCTGGCTTTCTGGGACGCTTGCTCTTCTCCAATTGTTGTTGTTCATACTCGCCAAAGGAGGGGGAGGTACCTGCAAAGATACTCCGACGCTCAAGTCAGATGTGAGTTATGGAGCCTCAGCTCTCAAGAGAGTGATTATGATACTGCTCTGAAATATTATTCAGGGTCTCTAGAACATAAAGAGAACGTACCTGAACCTTTGCCCTGTTACTGTATTTATAAGCAAAATAAAAATAACCACCTTACCTAAAAATGTGATTAGTTACTTAATTGTTTAAAATATCTAAGATATTTTATGTAATAAATATCTTACTACATAACAAATTGATTTATACTTATTGATTAAATGATTTATACTTTTATTGTAGCTTACTATTTTTTTTATACTATTTGATGATGCTACAAGATGAAGAACTTGAAGACTTTTGTTGTACTTATTTTAAAAGCAATTTGTAGAATTCATTGTATAGGAATTACTTTATTGATGTAAGAACACTTAGAAGTTTTCCTATTTAGAGAGTCTTTGCGCAGATAATCAATTATCATGAGCCTCTTTGGAAAAGCGTTGCTCAAGCAAATAATCAATTATTGCTTAGGATAATCTATTATTCCAGTTTGAGTCAGTATTGCCCAAGTCGTGCAAATAATCGATTATTCCCCAGGATAATCGATGATCACCTTTTTGAAAACCCCATAACGGACACAAAAAATCGATTATCATTTATGATAATCGATTATCACTAGCAGTTGAGAGATGTCTTTTTAGGTTCTGACTCTGCACGAACCTGGGCGTATAAACAGAGGTCTTCACAGCTCTTAGAATTTAACTTTTCATTTTGAGAGTATTAGAACTTTGTGCCTAAGTGAAGCTATCTGAGAGTGAAAAGGGATCTATGCCATTTGAGAATACAGTTTGTCTGAGGAAGTTCTCAAGTAATAGAGTTGCTTAAGTCAAGTCTTGTGAATAGGAGAAGCTCGATCTTATAATATAAATATTTCAATCATGTATTTCTGCAATTTATAAATACCATTATCCCGATGTCATTAATTCATTTTTTCCTTAACTTCTTCAAAATCATCTTTCTCATTTTCATAAACCTTACAAGTATACCATGCTTACTCACGAAGCCTTATGGTCAGACCGCTCTCTGCTTGCTTCCTTAAGCCTTACCTGTATACTATGTCTTACTTTCTTAAGCCTTATGGTCAGACCTCTCTCTGCCTGCTTCTATAAAACTAACGAATCATATGTTTATGTCAAAGTCTTATGGTCAGACCACTTTCTGCCTGCTTTCATAAACCTCGTGTGTTACTTTGCTCATATCAAGGCTCATGCTATAAACCGAACATACTACTCCCAGTAGTAACCATCACTTCATAAGTAATGATTTCTTATATCCACCCCAACATTTCATAAAATCAACGAATCATACCCGCTTATCCACCTAACTCAATCATGTTCATTATTTAATCATAAATTGACAATAACATGTTTTCGTGTCAATACCCAAAATAAAGTAAACACATATTTCCAGATATCATACTTCATATTATAAACTCATCTTTCCCATAACGAGTATAACTCAACATAATTTCACCAATCAAAGGTCATAGATCAGCCAAAATACATCAACATGTCTTAGGAACTACATATTAAAGTTTGGGCTCAATGTAACGGTAAATGAAATATATCTGAAGTTTTTACCATGATAACTTAAGAACAAAAATATAGTGTTCATCATACTTTTCAAAATTTCAAAATTTATTTCTCAACACATAGACTTTTATAATTACAAATCCGAACGATCAAATTATAGTAATATATCTTAGGAATCATATATCAAATTTTCAAGTTGATCTAAGGGTCAAATAGAATAGAATCTATATTTTACCGAGAGGACTCAGTAACAAAATTACAGGGGTAATTAATTTACTCAAACATGCAGAACTTATTTCTCCAAGTACAAACTCTTAATTAATGATCACTACAAAAAAAAATCACAATTACATACGGTCAAAATCCGTATATAACATCCAAAATCCATATATAAAATTGTATTATATACGGATTATATACGAATAAAAATCCGTATATAAAATAAGCGTAGCTAAATTATATACGAAAAAATTCGTATATAAATTACATACGGAAATATCTGTATATAAAATCTGTATATAACTTACATACGAAAAATCCGTATATAATATCTGTATATAACTTACATACGAAAAGAATCCGTATGTAATTATTTATTTCCAAAAAAAATTAAAAATTATTTATATATTATCATAAAATTTACACATTAAAAAAATGTTTGAATAACTAATTTAATATAAAATATCTTTTTATAGCATTAGTATCTTTATACTTGAAACCAAAGTGGAACTAAAAAGAATCCACTGTCAAATATATAACTCATCCAAATTTTAGATTTATAACGTGTAACTAAATTTTTCAACTAACTCGAAATCATAACCTATTATATTCTAACATTAAATTTCAACTTTACAGTATGTCAAGCCATTATGGGCTACACCGTTAAAACCAAAATAAAATTATAAAAACTAATTCCAACAACTATTTATTTACAAAACAAGATTCCCTGTCATATCTAAGATATTGCTCAGAGCTCGCTCCTTGGCTTGTCTTATCTGACCATCCATGTTTTAAAGCAAATGAGACAGATCAACATTACCTGCAAAGCAATCAAAAGTAATCAAGGAAAATTTAGAGCCAATACCAAACACTATGGACAAACACAAAAATAATTTTCGAAAGTATTTAAGTGAAAAATAGTTTTAAAAAATAGAAAAAGAGTTTTAAAAACTATATAAAGGAGATAATATGACAGGTTTTGTATCACAATGAGACTAGTCAAAATCTGTCTTGCAGATTCACTATCGACATCCATGTGAACTCCTCTGTAAATTTCTTTAAGCTCATTCTGCCTCTTAAACACCAAATTTTCATCTTACTAGCTTTGACAACATTTAAGAACCCTTTTAAGAAATGTTTATCCATCCCATGAAAGGTTAAAAAAACCTAAATAAGAATGAAGATATTCCTGCATAAACGGCCTTTCCAAGATAATAAATCATATTAAACATTTCATGGTTAATTAGGAAGGAAGCAAGATGAACATATAATTTAACCAATGAAATGCTACCTATTTAGATGGATTAATACTCTTAAATGATGGTAACAACAATGGTCGATGTTAATCATATCATTTCCATAACTCCTTAAAAAGGTGCTGCAAAGGATTTCATATTGAAATTAGAACACTAGTGTCAACATTGTGGATATTGTAATATTAAAATTTGTGGTAAGAATGCATTTCAACAAAAATAACTTTAAACATAAAGTTCATATTAAAAGGAAATTAATGGGGTACATTTGCAATAAGCCATAGTTATATTTCCTATGTCTGTAGATTGCACATTAATGGATATAAAAACTAAAATAAAAATTAAAAATTCTCAGCAAAAATTACTTTGGTTTACATAAAATTGTTTCAAAAGCACATATTTAAGAACTGCTAATTTTTAAAATTATAAAAAGTCATTTAAGTGATTTTTGTTAATGTAAATTATAGGTTTACAAAAAATATAAACATGCAACAAATAAAGGAAAGCATAAAACATCGGTGGACAGGATTATGATATCCAACTTAAGAAGCTCCATAAACACTTCAGAGAAGCTCCACCAATTAGCTTATTTAATACTTCATAATTTCTTCTAAAAATATACTACTTTTTTTTTAACTTTTATATATAGTGTTTCTTCTTATAAGGAGAAGAAAATTAGAAATAAGTTAGGCCAAAAACTATCTTAATCCCAAAGCTTGTCACAGCTTACTTAGAAATTGTTTGGGTTCTTGATCCCGAGGTATTAGAATTTTCAAACTATCTGAGAACTTTGCTTAACAATGAAACGTGCACATGTGACTGCCAAATTGTGAGATAACATCAACAAGGCCACCATAGCCTCCAATTGCCATAACCTAAAATGAGTTTCGCAGTAATGCAACTATATATCACATAAAGTAGAGAGTAACAAGGAGTCCGCCAGCATGTTTGAGCAGACAACTGGTACTAAACACAATTAGCAATGATTTTGAAACAGAACATACCCCTATAGGATGTAAGCAGATAGAAAAAGATGACGAACGAGCACACTGTCTTTGTGAAAGGATCGTGCCATTCATGTCAAAGTGATTGAGCAGAGCATTTGTACCAACTGTCAAAATCTGAAAGTAAAATACAAACAATTATCGTGTTGATGGATACAAACAAGAAAGGTGGGACCAAAACCAAATTGATGGATACAATAAACTTGATTGGTGGAGAAATAAATGTAGCATCTAGCCAACCTGTTGTCAATTATCGTGATGACATCCTCCCATGAACGCAAGCAGTTAAAATTGATTCAAGGACAAAAGGAAGAGCTGCCAACACTTCCCATGCAAGAAGGATAGGTCTTTGAAAAGCATCTTCACCAGAATTTATGAGAGAGTTACATCCATTACAACTAGTAGGTGACGAAGAATTGCTTGATGAAATTCCAACCTTGGTTATTTTCTGATAAATCATGCTTAAAATCATATTAAAAAATCATGCCAGATTGCTTGATGAAATCTGGAAACACCATTCCAAATTGTTTCATGGAAGTATCTCATCTCTGGTCTCATCTCATCTTGTGGTCTTAGGGGGGTCCTCTTGATTTCATTTGTACGGAAGCCAGCTTGAATCTGCACAACATAGACAAAAGTAACAAAAGAAAATTTTCAACAATGTCATTGACTCAACGAAGCCTTTGTTTCTTTTCACCTTGAACATTTCTTCTTCTGCAGAATAAACTCCAAACAAAGGCGTGGTTAATGCAGTTTGCTAAACCAACGAAGATAATCCTTGTGTTTTGATACTTACCTCCCTTAGCAAGGCATCATCAAGCTCCTGCTTATCATCAGGAGTTATGTCTTTGGCATAAAATTTAGACAGAATTCCTTATCCTACAATGCAGATCAAAACCAGAAAGCTCAATTTTGGTGTCCTGAACCAACTTAAACAAAGAAAGTATAAAATTGAATAATGAAGCTGAAAAACACTATACTTTTGTAACAAACCTTGCGTGCTTTTGATGCAAAGATCTACGAATTGATTGAGTAGGATGAGTAGTAAGAACCAGATCAACAGTCTGGTTTTTCATGCATCAAAAACTTCCTGAGGAGACTTCTTCAAGCCAAATACAAGTTTCTTGAGAGTTTCTTCAATGTTTGATTCTGTAGTTGCATTGTTCTCATCTGCAAAATCTCCTTTCTTCACCTTGTTCCTTCGACGACGAGAAATCTGGACCTCCTCAGCCAAGTTGGCCAAGTTAAGCATGTGGGAAAAGGACATGGCAACAACAATAGAGTCCCCTGCATCCAAACTATAGCCTTCTCCATCGAATCCACCGATTACATCCTCATTTTGGCATCATTTCACCGATTCAGCCATTGAATCTTCCTTTTCCACCGAACACGCGACCTAATTCGCATTTCTCACAGAACAATCTTCCTATTTTTCACTCCTCTTCGAACTCTTCCCGCTCCTGGAGTATTATCACGAACCTAGGGTGGATGAAGGTACTCTCTCAGTGTCGAACTACGACTCCGAAACGAACGATGAAGGTGATTGCTTCATCAACGAAGGACAACGACATTGCTGCGTTATTATGCGACAGCAGTTCGAGAGAGAAAGGGGGAAGAAGCAAGGGTTCGAGAGAGGGACAACGACAGTGAAGAGGGCTCGGGAGAGGGACAGCGAGGCGCAGAGGGCTTGAGAGATGGACAATGAGAGCAAAGAGTGCTTCAGAGAGAGATGTGAAATCGCGAGGGTTCGAGAGAGAGATCAAATAGGGTTCGAGGGATAGAGAGAAGATCGAGGGTTTTGAGAAGAATATGGTTTGAGGGAGAGAGAAAAGCTAGAGGGTGTTGAGAAGAATAAGCTTCGAGGTTCGCTTCAGGTTGGCTTCATTCTAATCAGAATTTTTTTAAGTAAATTATTTTCCCAGTTCGTACGTAACATTGGTAGCTATCACGTGGATATAGTTACATACGAATAATTGGAATTATATACAGATCTATCCTTAGATAACTTTCCCGCCACCACGCGCCAACATTATATACGACTTTTATATACGAATTTTTCGTATGTAAAAATCCGTATATAATATCCGTATATAATTTTTTTTTTCAAAATCCGTATATAATATCCGTATGTAATATGTATATTATATACGGATTATAATCCATATATAATAATCCGTATGTAATAGCCATATTTCTTGTAGTGGATCCGAACAGTCAAAGTGAAGAAATAGGTCTTAGGATTCATATATTAAAATCCAATGGTAAAAACAATTACAAGGAATGTTTTACCATAGTAACTCGAAAATAAGAAAAATTATAATCATGAAAACTAAATTTACACGAGTGAATAGATAACTACCATTACCAAAATTTTAACATGTTCCTAACTCATATTCATGATCATAACATGTATAAATATCATATGTAAGAAAGGATTAGCTCCCCTACCATCAAAATAATCTTAATATAAAAATTCAGGGGAAACAAGAAGTTGAATCTGGCAGAGCCGGTTAGACAACTTCTCATCCTTCTAGAAAGATGCAATACAAAAATAGATAAAGCAATAAAATTTCTGGGGAAACAAGAAGTTGAATCTGGCAGAGCCGGTTAGACAACTTCTCATCCTTCCAAAAATACAATATAAATAAATAAGAAATAAAAGGTTTGGGGAAACAAGAAGTTGAATCTGGCAGAGCCGGTTAGACAACTTCTCGTCCTTCCAAAAATACAATATAAAGAGATAAGAAACAATAAAAGGTCTGGGGAAACAAGAAGTTGAATCTACCGGTTAGACAACTTCTCGTCCTTCGAAAATTGCAAAAGAAACAACTAAATGTTCTAAGTAACAATAACGTACAATTAGCATAACAAAATCAATATCATGTTTTACAACTATCAACTTGGGTCTCATCAGAGAAGCATGTTGTCATTAAATATTCAAGATCATCCAGATACAAAATACTCCATATTCAAGATTTAGGATTAGACAAAAGCAAAGTATTGTATACTCAAGATTCAAAAGTAGCTTCCCTTACCTGATTCTCGCTCCTTTCTGAATGAAGAGCACCTCTTCAGAAGCTCTTGCTACCTTCTCTACAACTCAAATTCTATTCCTAATATCTCCTTATTTTTGACAAAAGTTTTGCTCAATTTCACTCTCCTCTCCTAAAACTTCATTTCTCACCCCTTTTTATAGTTGAAGTTAGGGGTTACTGTAGCAGTACTATAGCAGTACTGTAGCTGTACTACAATTACTGTAGCAGTATTATAGCTGTACTACGATTCACTGTAGCGGTATTGTAGCTTGTACTACATTTTTCCTGTAGCAACGCATGATTCACGAGGTATTTTTACTGTAGTACTGATACATATTTTACTGTAGAATTTTATTGTAGCATTTATACATAAAATTATTTTTTATTTCAAAAATATCTAGTATCTTAATTACAACTAATTTTAAGGGTGTTACAGGCTGAACAGGTTCTTTCGGTTTGTTTGTCGAAGGAAGGTTCTTCCGTTCGTTTGTCGAGCGAAAGGTGTTCTCGTTTCTTAATCTCTACTTCATATCTTGTAATCTGTACAAACACTATTTTTAGTGAAAAAGGTTAATCACTATTCATAGTGATCAACGACTGGACGTAGAATCTTTTGATTCGAACCAGGATAAATTTTCTGTGTTGATTTTCTTGAACTCTACACTCTTTAAACTTTTAGAAAATCTACTGTTCGATAAAAGTTCACTAAGAAAATCAATTTTTGAAACGGACTATCGTAACTTGAGTTGTGACCGTAACACGCTTTTCGCTTACTTTTATTCCGCTGCGCGACTCTATGATACTGATTTTCCTGATACCGACATTTTTCTCGGTTCAGAACTGAGGCAAAAAGCCTACCCCTTTTTGCCTCGCCTGTATACGCCTCGGTTGCGAAACCGCTGCGTATAAGCGAAAATAACCACTGTGGTTTCCCTTTACTGTATTAGTGATGGTTTTTACTGTAAGAGTATGTTGACATTTTTCCTATGTTGAAGACAATGGAGATCATCAGCATGGATCTGGAAATCGCATATTGGTTTACATTCCTTTTGTAGTTTAGACTCCTTGATAATAAGAGAGTGCCACAAACTTCTTATGATAATTCCTGGTTATATGATTCAAAGATTTCATAGCCTTCAAAGCTTAGTTACAAATTGCAAGTTGGTGGAAAATATATTTGATTTTGCAAATATTCCACAAACCTCTGATAAAAATGAAACAAACTTGGATAATATACTTCTAAAAAGGCTGCCAAATTCGGTGAACATTTGGAAGGATGACATCGATGAAATACTTAAATATAATAATTTGCAACACATAAAAATTGCTGATAGTGTAATTTTAAAATACCTCTTTCCAATTTCTGTTGCCAATGACCTAGAAAAACTAGAAGTCCTTGAGGTATGGAACTACCACTACAAGAAATTGGCTAATTACCGGCGGCTTAATACCGAAGGCCTTGAGGCCGTCTGTAAAAGAGAGGTGCCGACGGCCATAAAGAGAAGTACCGACGGGCTTAGTGAAATTAAACTACCGAAGGTCAGGAAGACAATAGCGAGGGATGTGTGTCCTTCGGTAATAGGCTAGACCCATTAAACCAAGTGATTCGTTCTATTCATCGAGGTCGTCCCAAATTTCCTGAAACTGTGAAAACCACCTGCCCTACCTCTCTCGTCTACGTCTGCCATCATTTTACTTCGTGCTTCCATTCTCTCGGCTACCTCTCTCGTGGCTTCGTTTTCGTTTGTGCTTCCATTATCTCGTCTACCTTTGTCGTTTACCTCTGTCTATCCGGTGGCATTGTGCGCCTCTCCGTTTTGTTCGGTCTCATCGAGGTTCTTGGTGCCGTTGTGGGTGGGGTAGCCACAGGGGTGGTGTTTCGTCATCATTACGCTTTGGCGCCGTAGGAGTGGTGGTTCGTGGCTGTGCGCGTGAGGCTTGTGTTCAGAGTTGGCGATGTGCAGGGGCTTCCCTCGAATTGGGTGTTCTGTAGTGCGAGGTAAGTTATGTGTTTGCTTGATGGGTATTTAATCATTTGATATCAGTTTGATGGCTTGCTGCCCTTTTTTCATATCAGAAGACGACACCTGGAAGGAGTCGAAGCAATAAAAGAAAATGATAGGGAGATTGGAACACGGGACAGTAAAGGAAAAGAGAAGTGCCTATTAGCGCACCAGATGAAAAATCCCTTTGCCTTTACTCTAACAAGTAAGCAACCTTCACTCCTTTCCTGTTTATTTATTCATTGGGTTGTGGTATTGTTAGTTTTACTGGAAATGAAATGAAGCTTAGGCAGGGTTACTCTCCATCAAAAGGTTTTCTGGTTTTATTGCCCTCCTTTATTGCCATTAAAGTTTTCCTCATCCTTTATGAACCAGAGCACAAGTGATATCCACATTTTACTCTGTAATTTGATCTTTCTATTATTTCTGTGATTCTAAAGGTGTGTCTGTGTTGACATGTATAAATAATTATATACTTGTAATCTGTATCTTATATGTTATGCATTTGATTTCATATTGTGGATGGTCATTAGTTGCTGTAGAACAAACTTTTTGTGCATTGTTTTTGGAGGACATAAATACAGAAATTTCTGTTGTTAATAAGTTGGAACTTTTAGCATGATGAACTAAGACCATAGAAGGAGGTGACTATGGATGATTACCGCTCCCTATATGAAGATTATTTTGATTATTATACTTATGTCTCTCACCAGTATTGTCATAGTTGTTACAATTATAAGCTCTTTCTATTCTTTTCTCTTTAATAATAGTTATCGGATTTTGCTAGTAGTTGACGTAGTCTTAACCCCCTGTATATGATATTACTTCCATTGTTACTGCCCATCTTGGAACCTCTAGTGGTGTTACTCCTCGTACTATGTCTGGTTTTAGTTCCTATGAACAGTTCTGTGCCCAAAATAACCCTATAACCTCCCTGATACCTTCCAGCTGATTGACTGCTCCAGTTGGCTGCCCGCTATTGCTGTGAGAATCTTTGGTGACCTCCTTAACGTCCCTGGCAATCTTCATTTCAACAAATCTTTGGGGTTGTGGGTCTAATTTGGCTCCTTATATCTCCCTGCAGTCTAACAAAGAAATAGCCTAATAGGTGTTAGTCTATCAACTCAGATGCTTGTTTATTAATCTTTTAAAATCGTCAATATTCCTCCGCATTCCCTTTCTGCCTTAATGCTGCCAGTTTCTCAATGTACACCTATATTTCCCCCAAATCTTGTAATTAAAGATGTAGTTAGTTCTTCCCAAGATTCTAGGCAAGGAACCACTGAGGTTGTTGTAGGAGAGGTCCCTGTACATATTCAAGTCATAAGAGTTAACATAACAGTTTTTTACATAGAAATCAAAGGTTTGAATGTGCCCCTGGTTCTGTAAGCTAAAACTGAAATATGATTAGGCAACAGTGGTTATAAGTCAAATTAGAATTTTAGAACAGCTTTAAATCATCAAAACAAAGTATTTTGAGTTATTATTTGGCATAGAAATAGTATATTCCAAAATTTGACCTTATAACAGGTAATAAGGTAGCAAATTAAACAACTACACACCTCATTCTAAGTTATAATGATTGAAACAACTAGCTATCAATGCAAATGACTGTAGAAAGTGTAAATACACTAAACTAAGCTTGAAAAATACAACTAAGCATGATCAAAGTGGAATTGGACATTTGAAGGACATCTAACACTGTGAAAACCATCACTTTTTGAGTTAAAATAGAAGTGGAGTAGTGATTTTGAGTTGCAGGCTGTTTATAACTAATTTTAGAGTTTAAAGACAATTAAAATCATCAAATAAAGTTACTTGAACATTCAGTTGTGTGTTTAAATCACTTGCATATGTTTTTTAGTATCAACCCACCAAACTAGAGACTTTTTGTAGTGCAGAATTTTTTTTCTAGCTAAGGTATGATTCTTGACTTAATTTCTCTTTTGTTTAAAATGGTGGCCTTGTGAGCATGCATATACGTAGGAATTATGTTTGGGATGGATATAGGGTGTGCGATGATTAATCTTTTGTTGTTGTTGCGTTTTACTAATTAAAATTGTCCATTATTGTACAAGGTTTTGGGGTTTCAATTAGGAGCACATAACGTTTGGAAGCTTCAAACGTAGTGGGTTAAAGTTAGTTGCAAAAGTGTCATTGTTTAAGGGCTACACTCAAGTGTCGAAGACTTCATCATTTCTAGGTAGGTAAATGATGTCTTATTCTGTTTGCCTTGATTTATTTTGCTCATGATTGATCTGTCTAAAAGCATATAGCCATGCAACAATTTGATAAATAAACATGCTGGCTCCTCCTTTCGGTAAATACTATTATGTTTGCCTTTTATCTCTCTTTCTCTTTCGCCTTTTGTCTTCTCTCTTGTGTTGTGTGTGTTGATTCTGTTCCAGCCTTTATTTTCTGTGTTTTCATTGGAAATCTGTGTTTAGATGCATGTCTACCAATATATCAATCCATAAAAGGCAATGAGGCAATGTCTAGCCTGGATGATATTTGCTAAAGCATAAAAGAAGTTATTTTGGTTTTCAAAATCTGCACATAATTTTCATTTCTGGTGCAATATCAAAAACCTATTCCAATACACATTTTGTTGTTCTTAACATTTGAACACTTCCATTTGATGTTATTACACATGTCTGAAGTAGTGGCAACTTGTATTAATCCATAAAATGCAAAAAGCATATCTAAGTTGCTTCAAATCCATTAGCAAAGTGTTGTCGCATATTGTAATCATCGTTTTCACCGTGATTGATATCCTTGCATGTGTTTTATGTCTTTAAACATCTCCTAGCTAATATTCTGCAGCTATATCTAGTGAATTAGGACTTCCATAAGCTTTGTTTGTGCTGTCCAATTTGATTCTAGTATTTGTTTTCAATTCTGGTGCAAATATGGTGTAAAAAATGCTGCATAATTGGTTGCAGCAGGGGTGGTTTGATGAATCTGATTGTTTCAGTGCATTTTTACCATTTGTGCAATTTTATTTTGTCATTTGGAAGTTGTATGCAGTGTTAATTTGGTCAAATTTCAGCCATTATGAAAAATGACTTCCTAAACCATCACTTTTGCCTAAAAGTGGAAGTCAACTAGTGATTTTCTGCTGCAGTGTGTTTGTTTGTTGTTTCAGTGTTTAAACACATCCAAATTGATGATACAAAGTTGCTCAAAACATAAAATTATGTGTCCAAACGTGTTTGTGCAAAATCACCCTTTAAACCACCAAATTTTGCCTAAAATTGGAAGTAAACCACTGATTTTCTGGTGTAGTCTTTATGTTTATTGTTTAAGTGATTGCACACCTTCAAATTCATGATATAAACTTGCTTGAAGCATCACTTTAGCTGTTGAAACACTTCCAAGCACTTTTGGGTTCGAAATCACTCCATTACACCACCGAAACTGAGTTTAAAAGATTCTGTTCACCAAACAAGACTAAGACTAGCCTTTGTTCCTAATCACATGAAGTATTATTGGAATTCTTCTACAGGAACACTTTTGGGTTTTGGGTGGACTTATGATGTTATTGACATAATGGTTGCAGTAAGAATACTAGAAAAAGCAAATGTGGCATTCTACTAAAGGAGTTGCACTATATGGCATTATCTGGCTCCAAGTTTTATTTGGTCTTTCTCGACCACAAAGGTAAAACAACTAAATTCCCTTTCATTGAGAATTTGTGTATCTATACGCATGATTTTGTTGGTTAGGAAGTTAAAGTAATTAGACCTTTTATGCTCTATGTTTATTAGGATTGTTAATAGAACAAGTGTTTAAAAGCATATAGAGTACTGGTGAATTTGAATTCAAAGATTGTACATTAGTTGGCTTACTGGCTAAATCACTTTTTTGCAAGTATAATATTAATTACTTTTGGAGAAATAATTGTGTGTTTTGTTAAAATGCAGTGTAAGGGTGAATTCTGCATAAAATTCTGTCTTAGTTACAAAATTCTGCAGAAAAGCTTTGCTGTATTGTTGTAAATTCTGCATTGTTGTATTGCTGTAAAATTCTGCATAAAATTCTGCATTGCTGTATTGCTGTAAAATTCTGCATTGTTGTATTGCTGTAAAGTTCTGCATAAAATTATGCATCATTGCTGTATTGCTGTAAATTCTGCATAAAATCTTTGCTGTAATGGTGTAAAATTCTACAAAAATACCTTACTATTTTTCTGTATAACCTGCATAAAAATCTGGTTGTTTTGATGGTATATTCTGCATAAAAATCCTTGGCTATTTGACATTTGTTAATCTGATTGAGTAGTTTATAGCTTTTGGATATATTGTTTTATGTAAAGTAGGTATTATTGTTGTTAAAGGTTGTTGTTGGACTATGTATAAATGTTGAGATTGTGACTATGTATAAATGTTTGCTCCAATTTTCAATTCTAGGTTGGCATGTGCAGGTTTATGTTTTCAAATACAAAGTCCAGTGGTGCATGACAGGACAAGGTTGAGAACGCCCTTCGGTAATTACCGAAGGCTTTTGGCCCTCGGTAATTACCGAAGGCTTTTTTGGCCCTCGGTAATTACCGAAGGCTTTTGGCCCTCGGTAATTACCGAAGGCTTTTGGCCCTCGGTAATTACCAAAGGCCAAAAGCCGTCGGTAATTGTTAGCGACAAGGGATTTACCGACGGCTCGTTGGCCGTCGGTAAGCCGTCGGTAAATGTCCTTTTCCGACGGCTTTTGGCTGTTTCCGAGGGATTTTGACCTTCGGTAATGCCCTTGTTTTTTGTAGTGTACTGGGTAATGAAAGAGATTGTTGTTTGTGACCAACATTCAAGTGAAAGTGATGTCAACTTTAAGTTCCCTCATCTACACACTCTATCATTTATAGACTTATATGATTTGAGAAGTTTCTACTCATGAACTCACACTTTGGAGTGGCCATCATTGAAGAAATTAGATATAGCCGATTGTAGCATGCTTGAAGGGTTCACTGTAGAAATCATAAATTCACAAGATCAACCGATTACTTTAGCTACAAGAAAGGTACACAGAGTTTGTTTAAATACAAGTCATATTCTTTTTAGAGATTTTCTATTGGAAATATAGAACATGCCTTGTTTTTACGAAAACATGAATTAGCAACCCCTCATAAGGATATCCCTTATATGACTTTTATTTTTCTTTTAAAGCAAAATAATACATTATGGTTTAATTGGTATATTTTTATATTGATAAATCTTTTTATTTATTTATTTGGGTGATATACAACTTGGAGTATATGTCAATGAGCTTGAAAGAAGCAGAGTGGTTGCAAAAATACATTGTTAATGTTCACAGAAAGCACAAACTAGAAGAACTTACTTTGTATGGGTTGAAGAATAATGAAATTCTCTTTTGGTTTCTTCATAGACTTCCCAATTTAAAAAGGTTAACAGTGGAACTTTGTCACTTAAAAAGGGTTTGGGCTCTTAAAAGTCTTATTTCACGTGAAAAAATTGGTGGTGTTGTGCAAGTTAAAGAGCTGAAACTAGAAAGCATGTGGTCTCTAGAGGAGATTGGCTTTGAGCATGAGGTGCTTCTTCAAATGGTGGAACGCTTAAGCATTCAACGTTGTACGAAACTGAAAATTTTAGTGTCATCTTCGGTAACTTTTAGTTACTTAACATATTTAGAAGTGATGAATTGTAAATCAATGAGGAGTTTAATGACATCCTCAACTGCTAAAACTTTTGTTCAACTCACAATGTTGAAGGTATGCTCCTGCCCAATGACTGTGGAAATCGTTGCAGAAAATAAAGTGGAAAAAGTACAAGAGATTGAATTTAAACAATTAAAATCATTAGAATTGGTGTCTCTACAAAATCTCTTAAGTTTCTTGCTATCAATAAGTGAGTTAAAATTCCCACTATTGGAAAAATCAATAGTGAGTGAATGTCCTCAAATGACAAAATTCTCCTAAGTTCAAAGTGTTCCAAACCTACATAAGGTACATGTTGTAGCTGGAGAAAAAGACAAATGGTATTGGGGAGGAGATTTGAATGCCACTCTACAAAAACATTTTTCAGACCAGGTATGCATGAAAATATTTATGGACCATCACAAATTTTAATTGTATCATACCTTCACAAATAATTTAATTTTCATTTAATTGGAATTGTTCGTAACTAATAATTCTATTATTGTGAGAAACTACATAAATATTATGAAGCACATGCACATTGTGTCGTTTTGTATAGATTTAAGTAGATTTATGTTCAAAGACCAAGGTTTATTGTTTGAATTATCAAGTTTGATTTGATATCCAAGTGTTTAGCATAATTTCGTAATCAAATATGTACAAAGGATGACCTATATCATACTCTTTCAATTATTAGAAGTATTTTTCACTTTTCTTCATATTCCAAATTTATTTTATAACCAATTAATGTACTAAAGGGGATACATATACCATAAGGATTACTATAAAAGCTTTTTATATCTTCATCCAATCATTAATTGTCCTGTGTTTGTGATATTTAGTTTCTTGACTTTTCAAGGTTTCTTTTGAATATTCAACGCATGCAACAATTGTTGATTATCCTGAGAGGAAAGATGTTCGACTCGGAAAATCTGTTTTTCCAGACAATTTTTTTTGTTGTTTAAAGAAATTGGAATTTGGTGAGCATATACAAGAAATATTTTGATTCCCTCTCATGTACTACGTTACTCGAAGAGTTTAGAAGAATTTAATGTAGAGAATTGTGAACCAACACAAGGAATATTTGACATAAATGAGAGTGAGCTCAAGATCTTTCGTTTGAAAAAGCTTAATTTAAACAAGATGTAAAATTTAAAATGTGTATGGAAGGAAAACTCTGGAGGAATTGTCAGTTTTCCCAATTTGCATAGAGTTGAAGTTAATGGTTGTGGAAGTTTGGTAACATTATTCCCTTTATCCCTTGCAACAAATATTAAGAAGCTCGAGATACTTGGAATAACTGAGTGTGAGAAATTGGAAGAAATAGTTGGGAAGGAAGATGGAAATGAACATGGAATGACAATAATTTTTAAATTCTCTTGTTTGTTGTTGTTATATGTTGATAATGTGCCACTATTGAGTTGCTTTTACCCTGGAAAGAATTATCTGAAATGTCCTTTGTTACAAAGCTTATTTGTGGCCTCTTGTCCTCAACTAAAGCTATTCACATCGAATTTGATGATAATCAGAAAGTAACAGTTGTAGAGGCTCCAATTATGGTGCTACAACCTTTGTTTTCGGTTGAAATATTGGTAATGTATATTTTGACCCTTTTGTTCTTCCTTTTCTTTTCATTATATATTTTCCTTCTGTATCTTCTAACTAACACAAACAATGTATTCTCTTCTGAACTTTTTTGGCCTCAATTGGCAGGCTTCTCCCAAACTGATGAAACTGTCACTCAATGAGAAAAATGTTATGTTGTTGTGAGATGCACATTTGCCAAAAAACCTCTTTTGCAAGCTAAATCTTTTTCGATTGTACTTTGAGGATGATAACAATGAGAAATATAGTTTGCCTTTTGATTTCTTTCACAGGCTACCTAGTTTAACAAGTCTCATTGTACAGAAGTTCTTTGGCCTGAGGGAGATATTTCCCTATCAAAAGCTTCAAGTTCACGACAAAGCACTTGGAGGATTGAAACAATTATCCTTGTTGAAACTAAAAGAGTTAAGGTCGATAGATTTAGAGCACACGTGGGTACAACCATTTTCTGAAAAGCTTGAATCATTAAAGATTCACTCCTGCCCTCGATTAAAAAAAAAAATAGTTTCTTATGCAGTGTCTTTCATTAATCTTAAAGAGTTGCAAGTGGAATTCTGTGACCAAATGGAGTATTTATTCACATTTGCAACAGTCAAAAGTTTAGTGAAACTTGAGTCCTTAAGTGTAAAGTATTGTGAATCAATCAAAGAAATTGTAAAAGGTGAAGGCGGAGATGATTGTGATGAAATATTGGTATTTGGACGACTTAGATCAATTGAGCTGTATTCCTTACCAAGGCTACTAAGGTTTTATTCTGGGAATGCCACTTTGCAATGCTTTGTGTTTGAAAACTGTGATGGTAGCTAAATGTCCCAATATGATAACTTTCTCTCTTGGAACAATAAATCTGCCATTGTTTTCGGGGACTAATGTATTATCGAAAGATTCTGATTTAACCTTTGACAACGATCTCAATACAACAATCGAGAGATTGTTTCACGAACACGTGAGAATTTAATATTTGAATTCAATCGTTGTTTTTTTCATCCAACAATCATCTCCTCTTTCTTTATTATCGTAACTGTTAGTATTTTAAGGTTGTGAAAGGAATAGTTGATTATAGAGAAAATGTAGAGATAGTTGAATGTAGAGATAGTAGTTGTCTTTAGTTGTAGTAGATGTTGGCTTCTTACAAATGGTAGATGTTGGCTACTTCTTGCCTCAAATGATAGTACACATGGGTATTTATAGACCTCTTCTCTCTTTCATGACTATTCTAGAAAATTCTAGCTAGAACTTATGTAGAAAGTTCTAGGCTTCCTATGTAGAATTTTCTTGATTATTTCTTCTTATCTTAGGATTTTCTACAACATTCTAGAATTTATATTACATTTCAATTCCTCTATCTAAGGAGCTTCTACATTCTTCTAGAAATTGCATTATACTTTAATACTCCTCCTTAATGCAAATTCGGTAACTCCAAGCATTATGCGCAGTAGTTCAAATCTTGGTCTTGGTAATGCCTTTGTAAATATATCTGCAATTTGGTCTTCTGTTGGGCAGTACTCGAGTCGTATTTGTTTAGTTGTCTCTTCATCTCGAATGAAGTGATATTTAATGGCTATGTGTTTTGTTCTTTGATGATGGACTGGATTTTTTGCTATTGCTATTGCCGATTTGTTGTCTCAATAGATAATAGTTGGTCCAGCTTGTGGTTCACCCATTTCTTCAAGTATTCTTCGTAGCCATATTGCTTGACTTATGGTTTCAGCAGCTGCTACATACTCTGCTTCTGCTGTTGATTGTGCCACGGTTGCTTGCTTCTTTGATGCCCAAGATAAAATACCCGATCCTAGTGAGAAAGCATATCCTGACGTACTCTTCATGTCGTCCACTGATCCTGCCCAATCACTATCTGTGTAGCCAATCATCCTTGAGTTAGTCACGGTTTTGTACCATATACCAAACTCCTTTGTGCCTTGTAGATATCTTAAAATTCTTTTTCCTACTCCATAATGAATCTGACTTGGGTTTTGCATGAATCTTGATAGAAGACTTGTAGCATACATAATGTCTGGTCGTGTGGCTGTGAGATACAGGAGACTTCCAATTAAACTCCTGTAGCGTGATGCATCTGCCTCTTGTGCTCCATCATCTTTCTGTAGCTTCTCGTTTACCACCAGTGGAGTAGTGACAGGTTTACAACCATTCATCTTGAACTTCTTTAATAGAGCTTCAATATATTTCTTTTGAGAGATAAATATACCTTCCTTTTCTTGTTTCACCTCTATACCAAGGAAATAGTTCATCAAGCCAAGGTCGGTCATTTCAAATGTCTTCATCATGTCTTCTTTAAATTCTATCATCATCTCTATATTGTTTCCTGTATAGATAAGATCATCGACATATATAGAGACAATGAGATGGTACTGACCTTGTGCCTTAATATATAGTGTTGGCTCACTCTTGCTCCTCCTGAATCCTTGATCGATGAAGTATTTATCAATCTTGCTATACCATGCTCGAGGAGCTTGCTTCAGGCCATATAATGCTTTTTTAAGTCTTAGTACTTTGCCTTCATTGCCTTCGTTGATGAAGCCCTGTGGTTGTTCAACATAAATCTCTTCTTCGAGCACCCCATTTAGAAAGGCTGACTTGACATCCAGTTGATAGATGTTCCATCCTTTTTGTGCTGCAAGAGCTATTAAAACTCTAATTGTATCTAAGCGAGCAACTCGAGCAAATGTCTCATTGTAGTCTATTCCTGGTTGCTGTGAGTAGCCTTTGGCAACCAATCTTGCTTTATGATTTTGTATAGTTCCATCAGGATTGAGCTTTGTTTTATATATCCATTTGACTCCAATGATGTCTTTTCCATGAGGGCAATTTACGAGTTCCCAAGTGTTATTCTTCTCAATCATTTTAATCTCTTCTTCCATAGCCTTGACCCATACTTCTTGCTTTGATGCTTCTTCATAACAGTTAGGCTCAATCATGGCCATATTGCAAGTTTCATATATGTCTACCAAAGATTTTACTCTTCTTGGACTAGATTCAGGTGAAGAATCTTGTTGTGGAGGTGGAGAAAGCGTACCTGAATTTTCTTCCTCTTCTTGAGTTTCTTCTTGAGATTGTTGCACTGGAAGTAGAATGTTGCTTTTAACAACTTTTTCTTCTTCCCAATTCCAAGAAGCATTTTCATCAACTTCAACATCTCGACTGATGATGAGCTTTTTCGTTTGTAGGTTGTAGACTCGATAGCCTTTTGATTGTGTGCTATATCCCAAGAATATTCCTCGTATAGTTTTGTCTTCAAGCTTGTGCCTCCTTTGATCAGGAACATGTATGTAGCAAATAGACCCAAATACTCGTAGGTGTTTAGCTGATGGCTTTCTCCCACTCCAAGCTTCAATAGGAGTCTTGTCTTGGACTGCTTTAGTTGGACATCTGTTTAGAATATAAACTGCAGTGTAGACTGCTTCAGCCCAAAAAGTGTTAGGCATACTTTTCTCTTTCAGCATTGATCTTGCAATCTCCATAACTGTGCGATTCTTTCTCTCTGACACGCCATTTTGTTGTGGAGTATATGCGACTGTAAGTTGTCGCTCTATGCCTTCATCTTCACAGAATTTGTCAAACTCGTGAGATGTGTACTCCTTGCCACGATCACTTCTAAGTACTTTTAGCTGTTTTCCACTTTGCTTCTCAACAAGGGCCTTGAATTTCTTGAATACTCCAAAAACTTCTGACTTTGCCTTTAAGAAATAGACCCATGTCATTCTAGAGAAGTCATCGATGAAGAGGATGAAATACCTGTTGTTATGATGTGAAGGTGTTCTCATCGGTCCGCAAACATCGGTATGAATCAACTCCAATATGTCTTTTGCTCTCCATGCTTTGGCTGTCGAGAATGGTAATCGATGTTGTTTTCCGAGGAGACATCCTTCACATGATTCATTATTTTCCTTCAAGCATGGAAGATCTCTCATCATGTTTTTCGTATATAGAAGCTTTAAGGCATGTGTGTTGAAGTGGCCAAATCTCCTATGCCAAAGCCATGAGTCATCAACTTCTACCTTCATGGCAATATTAGTTCCAGGTTTGAAGCTTATAGGAAAGCTTCTATTTCTCTTCTCCATTTTTACTTGGCCAATTTCTATCATTTTACTGTCATAAATTTTGCATGTATCTTTCTCAAAATGAAGAGAATATCCATTCTCCATCATTTGGCCAATACTTAAAAGATTCTCTTTAAGATTTGGAACTAGTAAAACATCCTTGATGAATTTCGTACCTTTTTTTGTCTCCACCATGACAGTTCCTTTGCCTCGAGACTCCACTGTGGTGCCATTTCCTAGGCGAACTTTGACATTGACAGATTTATCAATGTCTTTGAAGATACTTTGATCTTTTGCCATGTGATTACTGCATCCACTATCCAAGTACCAACTTCCTTCTCTACCAGAAGATTCTTGATTAGCGTAGAATAAGAGTTTCTCTTGATTATCTTCTTCCGCAAAGTTTGCTTGATGCTTATTTTTATTACGACAATACTTTTCTATGTGACCAAATTTCTTGCAATAGTGGCATTGAGGTTTTCTATGATGCCAACAATCTTTTTCCAAGTGACTTGTCTTTTTACATATGCCACATGGAGGATATTTTTCTTGACGAGTCTTAGAGAAGCTTCTAGGATTTTCTTTATTTCTAGAAATTTCTTCTCTACTTTTATTTCCTTCATATTCTTTATTCTGAGACCGTAATTTTAGTTTTGATTGAAAGGCATTTTCAACCGAGTCTTCTTCATGCCTTTTCAATCTTTGTTCATAAGCTTCAAGAGAGCCCAGTAGTTGTGTGACTGACAATGTAGCCAAATCTTTTGTTTGTTCAATTGCAGTTGCGATTGCATCATATTTTTGGGGAATAGAAATTAAAATTTTCTCAACGATCTTTTTGTCAAGAATATTTTCCCCATAGGCTCTCATCTGACTAACTATTTCTTTTATTCTAGAATAGTAGTCTTTAATGGTCTCAGATTCTTTCATTCTTAATAATTCAAACTCTCGTCTTAGAGAATGAAGTTTAATATTGCGTACCTCGTCACTTCCTTGAAACTCCTCTTGTATTGTTTTCCAAGCTTGTTTTGCACTTGTGGCACCAATTATCCTTGGAAAAATTGTGTCATCAACTGCTTGTTGAAGAACAAATAAAGCCCTTGAATCCTTCTGCTTGTTTTCTTTCAACTCCTTCTTTTGATCTGCAGTAAGAGTAGAGGTGTCTTCTGGAATAGTGAATCCCTCTTCTATGATATCCCATAAATCTTGAGAGCGGAAGAATGTCTTCATTTTGACACTCCAAAAATCATAATTTTCTCCTTTGAAAATAGGTACTGGAATTGATGATGTTTGATTAGTAGTAGCCATTGTTGAGAATATATTTGGGAGTAGTAGAATGAGTTATAGTTTTGTTTGAGGTACTTGAAAATTTTATCTACGCCCAGTAGATGACCGAACGTAGCTCTGGTACCACTGTTAGTATTTTAAGGTTGTGAAAGGAATAGTTGATTATAGAGAAAATGTAGAGATAGTTGAATGTAGAGATAGTAGTTGTCTTTAGTTGTAGTAGATGTTGGCTTCTTACAAATGGTAGATGTTGGCTACTTCTTGCCTCAAATGATAGTACACATGGGTATTTATAGACCTCTTCTCTCTTTCATGACTATTCTAGAAAATTCTAGCTAGAACTTATGTAGAAAGTTCTAGGCTTCCTATGTAGAATTTTCTTGATTATTTCTTCTTATCTTAGGATTTTCTACAACATTCTAGAATTTATATTACATTTCAATTCCTCTATCTAAGGAGCTTCTACATTCTTCTAGAAATTGCATTATACTTTAATAGTAACCATTACATTCCCTTTAGGATGTCCCTTATTCAAAGTTGTTGGACACATTATAGGACAGATTGTATAATATCTTAGATAATTGGAACTCATAAATAATAATAATAATAACAATAACAATGATAATGATGATGATGATAATGGTAATAACAAATAATTGGGTTGTACGCTTATTACCAAATAAGACTTGAATAACTATGAGTGATCTTATTAATTAAATATGAGTGCTATGAAACTTGTTAATTATACCCTGATATTGAATTTCTTGCTTTCTTAGGAATTTTTCAACCATTCAAAGCACATGATTCTTGATGAATATCTTGAGATGACGGGAGTTCAGCACATAAAACCTGCTATTTCAGACAATTTCTTTGGAAGTTTCAAAGAATTGGAATTTGATGCAGCATGCAAAAGAGCTATCATAATTCCAATTCATGTACTCCCTGAAGAACTTAGAAAATTTGAATGTGCATAGTTCTAATGTAGTCAAGGTAATATTTGACATTGATGAGATTGAGGACAAGACAAAGGGAATAGTCTCTAGTTTGAAAAAACTTACTTTAAACAACTTGTCAAATTTGAAATGTGTATGGACGGAAAATCTCGGAGGAATTGTCAGCTTTCCCCATTTGAAAGAAGTGATTGTCAATGGTTGTAGAAGCTTGGTAACACTTTTGTCTTCATCCCTTGCCAAAAGTCTTGAAAAGCTTGAGAGACTTGAAATGGAGAGGTGTGAAAAATTGGAAGAAATAGTTGCAGAGGAAGATGAAAGGGAACATGGAATGACATTAACGTTTGAATTTCCTTGTTTGACCTGGTTATATCTTTGGAATATGTCACTGTTCAGTTGTTTTTATCCTGGAAAACATTATCTGGAATGCCCCATATTGGATACATTATGTGTGGCCTATTGTCCTAAGTTAAAGCAATTCACATCAGATACTGATGACAGTCATAAAGAACTTATAGAGGCTCCAATTAGCCCGCTACAACAACCTTTGTTCTTGGTGGAAAAGCTAACAAAGCATCAACATTTTAACACTTTTGTGCATCATTTTCTTTTCATTATATATATTTGTGCATCAACCTTTGAGGATTATAAGATTGAGAATGATACTCTGCCTTTTGATTTATTTCACAAGCTACCTAGTTTAGCATGTCTTAATTTGCAAAAATGTTTTGGTCTGAAGGAGATATTTCCTTCTCAAAAGCTTCTTGTTCACGACAAAGTACTTGCTGGATTGAAACGATTATCTTTGTTCGAATTAAAGGAGTTAGAGTGTATAGGTTTAGAGCACACGTGGGTACAACCATACACTGAAAAACTTGAACTGTTAAAGCTTCACGAGTGCCCTCTGGTAGAAAGAACAGTTTCTTGTGCAGTGTCATTCATCAATCTTAAAGATTTAATGTGATTCACAGCGAAAGGATGGAGTATTTATTCATGTTTGCAACACTCAAAAGTTTGGTAAAACTTGAGACTCTAATCATAAGAAATTGTGGATCAATCAAAGAAATTGCAAGAAATGAAGATGGAAATGATTGTGGTGACATAGTACTTGGAGGACTCAGATCTATTGAGTTGAATTCCTTACCAAACCTATTAATCTTTTATTCGGGAAATGCCACTTTGAAATGCTTGTGTTTGCAAAGTGTTATGGTAGCTAACAACCTATGATTGTGGTGACATAGTACTATAGAGGCTCAAATTAGCCCACTACAACAACCTATGTTTTCAGTTGAAAAGGTAACGAAGCATCAACCTATACACTTTTTTGAGTTTCCTTTTCTTTCCATTTTCCTTTTAATGCTTCTAACAAACAACAATCACACGTTTCCTTTCGAATTTGTTTGTCCTCAATTGTTAGGTTTCTACCGAAATAAAACACAAGTTTTGTTCTTTGTTTCAGAGATAAAACTTGTGGATGTTCCACAAATGAACTATACATCTGATGATCAGCCCAATCCCCGTGGTGAAATTTGTGTCAGGGGTCCCCTTGTGTTTCTAGGTTATCACAAAGATGAAACTCAGACGTAACTACCTTTCATGCTATGTGCTTGTGAATGAAATTTACCTTGTCATATTTGAAACTACTTGATTTTCAATCCAATTGTGCAGGAGAGAAGTCATTGATGAAGATGGATGGCTTCATACCGAAGATATTGCAACGTGGTTACGTGGTGGTAGACTAAAAATTATTGACAGGTGAGATAGCATCATTCTAATTACTAGTTATAATCCATAATTAATATGACACACACGGCTTCTTAACTTACCACCTGGCATTAGATTGAATCTTTGTTTAACCTTTAATTCATCAGGCCACAAGTATGCTCTGTTCAATGAGTAGACTTGAATGACACTTTACAGAGTGAACTTTTATGTGCCATTGTATTGTGTTCAATGAGTTCTGTTGCTATGAGACTTATAACTGCATACTGTCTCTATTTAACTTTTATAATTTATATATTTAACTTCTGTAGGATGGGCTTTGAGTCTTGACACCCCTAGTTTCCTGTCTACTTACCCGACCCAGTTTTTACAACATTGACTGAAATTGTCAAGCATATGAATGAAAGCTTAAATTTTGTTACAGGAAGAAAAATATATTTAAGTTGGCTCAAGGCGAGTATATTGCTCTTGAGAAGATTGAAAATGTATATGCCAAATGCAAGTTTGTGGCAAAATGCTTTGTATACGGTAAGGAAATAAATCAACACACAAATTTGGTGTGTGATGCTCTCTATTAATTTACTCCTTACTAGTTTGTTGATGCTTATTTTTTCATTTTTAAGTGATAGCCTAAATGCTTCTTTGGTAGCTGTTGTATCAGTGGATCATGATGTCTTTGGTAGCCTAAGTACTTATTTAATGTTTTACTTGACTCAAACTATTCAATGTGTAGATATTTGATGACACATCTCCAATGAAGCAACATGTTATAAAGGATATTCGAAAGTAGTGGGCCGCATTTTTTTTAATCATTTGTAAATGATTAGATGTTTCAATATTACATTTTGTATTTAGAAACTATTTTATATGTAACGATGCTAAGTAACTATGTTATGTAAATATATACTTAGAAATTTTGTTGGGTAAATATTATATTTTGATGTGTTAATAGAAACGATATTAATTATTTTGTTTGTTATTGATTATTTAAACTATATTATGGAATTGAATTTTAGGCACGTCTGGATAATAGTACAAACAAATCAAACATTTTAAAAAAAAGTCATTTTTTACACTGGTTAAAGCCAAAACAGGTATAAAAAGTTTTGCATTTTTTATACCGGTTATAACATCACTAGGTATAAAAGTGAGATTCTTTTATACCTATTCTATGACCAGCAGGTATAAAAGTGAGATTCTTTTATACTTGTTCCAGAATGTTAGGTACAAATAGCATACTTTAATACCTGACTTGTAACAGGTGTAAAAAAGTAAAAACATTTTATACCCCTTACTTCTATACCAACTCAAAAACAGATATAAAAAGCCTATTTTAACCGGTATAAAAGTGTTTTATTTTACACTAGTGATCGAGTATGGAAAAGCTTATATATTGTGAAACAGGAACGTGCTTGAGGTGCATGAATGATAGAGACACTACTAGAAGCAAGCAGACAACCAGATGGACCCCTTGAAGATATATGGGGAGAGGATGAAATAGCATCTCTTGTACATTTGGCTCAACCTTCTGAGGCTGAAAGGTTTGTTACCAGACATGTAAGAGTGCTACCGTTCATGAAAAGACTGATGTACAACTCAAGTTGGTGAAGAGTAGCTACATGATCATAGTTAATTATCTAAGTTACTAGTAAACAAAGACATTTTTCTATATTTAAGTGTTTTTGGTTTGCATGTGTCAACATATTTCAATGTTTTCGATCTTGCTTGTTTGAACAATATTTACTTATAACATAATTCTAATATTCGTGGGATTTGACTTGTCTAGATTTTGATTTAGTCCTTTCATGTTGATCTGAAATTGTTTTGTATCTTCTATATCATCATTTTAAAGCTCAAAATAGGATCTTATATAAAAAAAAAGAATATGATTCGGGTACTTAATTATCTAGAGTTCATAAAATAGCGTTAAAATTTTGTGGATGTCTAAACTCAAGTTCTAAATATTGAAACAGTTAATTGTTAAAATTAACTTTTAGGATTACATCATATTTTATGTCATTCTTAAATTAAAGACAATTTTTTTTAAATTGATATATTCTGCACAGTTTAAATTGATTTTCAAATAATACATTGGATTTAATTCTTTTATATATATATATATATATATATATATATATATATATATATATTTACAAATTATCTTTGAAAATTTAGAGATTGAAGGATAAAATTAATGAAATGGATGAAAAACGAAAATTAAGAAAGAAGGTCAAAGGTCTACTCACATTTAAGAATCAATGAATTTTTCTTATCATAATTATTGAAAACTTTAGGTGTAAATTTGGACAATTAGCTTATTTAAATATATAATCAATTAAACTAGTTATATGAATGAAATAAAACAAATCAAAGTAGTTATATGAATGAAATCAAAATATCACGGGTAATAATAAATGACATCTTATTAAAAAGGAGAATTGAAGTAAACAATGCATTATGTCTTCTGTGCGGGAGTGAGAAAGAAAATGCAAATCACTTATTTTATGTTATTGTAAAAAGTAACCAGTGGAGCATGTGTTAAAAATGGGTAGGCACATAAACTCGGTAATTCATAACCAACCAAAATGGAATTACCAACACTCACTAAGTGTAAAAAAGGGTTTCGAGGTGGGTGTTTTTAGGCCTTTAACATCTAAAATCAGGTCGATTGAAAGATGTTAATTTGATTTCGGACTATGTCACCCATGTATGTCGAAAAACTATGTAAACTGAAGTCTTACGGTGTTCAGCACAATCCCTTTCACGCTTAACGAAGATCAAGATATTGGTTTTTGTGAATGAGAAGGGGATATTTGACTTTTGAAAATGGGATCACTGACGTCAATATCGTTCAACCACACCTTCTCGCTCAGCGAAATTTCCCCCCTAGAATGGCACGGTAAGGGATTTGACATCGTAATGTGCATTTTTCGATATTAATTGACGTCGAAAATGACAAAGTCCGACGTCAATTAACATCGAGAAATGCAAATTCCAACGTCATTTTAGTGTATTTTTTTTATAAAAGTTTCATTTTTTCAATTTTATCACACCTAAAAATTAGAAAACCAGTTTTTGCATTTGATATATCTAGCTAGAATTCATTTATTCAGAATTCAAACTACAGCTAAAACTCTGACAAATAAAACTAAAACTAAAGCTATCAATATCAAAACAAAAAAGAATTAAAAGTAAACTATTGTAGCCTAACTTCATCTCTCCAAAAGGTATGTTGCCCATTCTTGCCATAACTTCCTAATTGTGGCATCTGTTAATGGGGATGCATTATTGAATTGCTGCAAAAGTAAGAAAACTTGACTATTATTTTCATTTAAATGTTCAAAGTTGATTGTGATTTGTAATATTTCAAAGCTAATTATTATCTCAGTCTAATTATCTCACTAGTAAAAAATATGCTTTTGAACTTGTCTAATAGGCTTCGGTCAAAGAAAAACCGAAGCCTATTCGAAAGCGGTGGCAATTTTGTAGTTTTCACAAACTTATATGCACCGTTTTAAGAATATCCGAAACATCTTACCTCGGTTCAAATAATAACCGGTGTAATACTCTCTGAAAAAATCACCTGCACCTCTGCAAAAAATTTTGGCCTGACACGTAATCTAGTGCTTCGGTTGTATATAAAACCGGTGTCAAAAGAGGGTTATGCCTCGGTCCCAGTACATAACCGAGGCCTAAGATGGAGAGAGAGAAAACAATAAGCATGGATGAGAGGAGTACGAAAAAGGAAGCAAAGAGGGAGGGCCAGTGGAGTACATTAAATGCATTAATCCGTGTGCACGCAATTGCTCACCAAATTACTAAATCACTGACATTGTCTCATCCCATCCCATCCCATGGTCCACCACCTCCAACTTTTCCTTCATTTTTCCTAACCCTAAAAAATAACAAGGCTATTTCCTCTTTTATTAATTGCACCTCCACCAAGCACGTGCTTCACTCATCCCATCCCATCCCATGGTTGTGCTGTTTACATTCCACTCACCCGTCTCTGTTCACCTTACAGACTTCGGAACCACAGGGAAACTTGCAGACTTCGAAACTCTGCTCACCTTCGTCGTTGATTCCGCTAGGTCACAAATCCACGCTGATGGCCTCTCCTTCTTCATCTCACCATTCGATGTTGAGCCGAGCATTCCCAACAATTCATCTGGGAATACCTCAGACTCTTCACTCCCAAAATTGCTTTCAACGTCGACAAGAATCAGATTGTGGCCATACTCGGGAGGGATCTGGCCGAAGAAAAAGTTGCCGCCGAGGTGGAGATGACGGAGGAGGGGCATGGCAACGATGGCGAGGGGGAGGAGACTGGTCATGCTGTTGTTGTAGAGGGCAAGGACTTGGAGATTGGCGAGGCGGGCGAGGTTGGAAGGTGATAGGTGTAAACTTTACTTGTTTTTGTTACTGAAAATGTTGTGCTTTTGGGTAATTTAAGTGTTTATTCTCATGAAAAGTATATAAATGTTGATGTAAGTATAGTTTTGAATGTTTAAATGTGTTTTGATGCTTTTGTATGTTTATATCGAAGTAGAATAAGGATTGGATACTATCAAAGACTTGGAGCGCGTCACTTGCCAAGCCAGAAGGATCAAATAGCCCAGCCAGCGAGCCAGCCCCTCGCCCAGCGAGCCAGTCGCCCAGCGAGTCAGTCGCCCAGCGAGCCAGTCGCCCAGCGAGCTGGAGTTGCTCGCCCAGTGAGCTGGCGCTGCTCGCCCAACGAGAAGAGGCCACTCGCCCAGCGAGTGGAGGTTTCTCGCCCAGCGAGAATTCACTTAAGGTCCTTCTCTTTAAAAACGCGTCCAGGGAGGAGAGAAGGGAGTTTTCGAAGGGAGGAGACCAGGGGGAACTCTACAGCTCACGTCCAGCTCATGTCTAGGAGCTTCCATGGTGGAAAACCACCACTTTCCATCATCCAATCCATCATTTATCGCTTCTGTGATTTATATGTGTAGCTAGAACTCCATTTAACTGGGGTTGAGAGTAATGTTCTGAAACTCTTTGTAATTTCTCTATTAATGCATGATCTTGTATGAATTTTGTGTTCTATCTTTATTATTCATGCCTACGATGGGAATCTGAGCTATTTGAACGGTTAAATCATTGGGAAATGTATGTGACCGCGGACCTAGGATAGAACAGCTAAAGGATTTCAAGTCCTACACATAGGATGGAATTTTTAGTCATCTGTGACATTGTGTTTAAGGCAAATATGGGAACTGAATTAGCTAAGGGATTAGTAATTTAGTTTGAATGATTCAGAAACTGTCATTTGAGGGATCAGAGGCTGCATGCGCCTAGGATGTCAATGCTTAATTTTGAGAAATTCTGATAGTAGAAAAATTACCTGAGTGATGAACTTGAATTTCAACCTAGTGAACCTAAATTCGACTGTTTTTACCACTTTATTTACATCTGTATGCTAATATTAAGTTTGTTACAAAATTACGTTTAATAATCGCTAAATTGGTAAACTTTAACAATCAGTGAATCGAAACAAATCTCTTGGGAAAACGATATCCGGACTTACCGGTTTATTACTTGAACGATCCGATACGCTTGCCGAGGTCTCAACAAGTTTTTGGCGCCGTTGCCGGGGATTTGTTTTGGTTTTCGTTGAGTGTATGTTGTTTATCTGGTTTAGTTGATTTTAGTTATCTTTTGTTTAAGTGTTTATTGTGATTGTATTTGAATTCTTGTGCATAATTGTTATCATTTGTAGAAATTGTCTTTTTAGTTTGTGTTGTGTATGAGAAGCAGAGAACAGGTTGAAAATCTACTTTTTGATCCGGAAATTGAAAGAACTGCTCGAAGGAACAACAGTAGAAGGAGGAGACAAAGTAGAGAATCCAAACAATCATCTGTTATCTCTGAAGAAATTATGGACTCTTCATCTGGTCAAGAAAAAGAAGAAATGGAAGATAATCGTACTGGAGAAGGTTCTGGGCAAGGAAGACGTACTCTTGCAGATTATAATACTTTCTCAGGACCTCTGCACTTCAATAGTATTGCAAGACAAGTGGTGAATGTTGCTAACATGGAGATGAAGCCAGCTCTTATTCATCTGGTGCAGAACAATCAGTTTCATGGATTATCCCATGAGAATCCATACACTCACTTGGCTAATTTCATGGAGATCTATAATACAGTGAGGATTCACCAGGTTCCAGATGAAGCAATTCGACTCAGCTTATTTCCGTTCTCATTGGCTGGTAATGCAAAAATGTGGCTGAATTCCTTTCCAGAGAATAGTCTGACAGTCTGGGATGATGTAGTTGCTAAATTTCTGAATAAGTTCTTCCCTCAGTCCAAAGTCAATAAGGGAAAGCAAGAGATCTCATCTTTTCAACAAGATGCTGATGAAACTCTAGGTCAAGCATGGGAAAGATTCAAAGGCCTACTGAGAAAAACCCCTACTCATGGATTCGATGAGCCTACACTGCTAAATCTGTTTCTTGGAGGGTTGAAATCTCAAACAAAGTTAATGTTAGATGCATCAGTTGGAGGTAGTATCAGATGGAAGACGCTTGAAGAAGCACATGAACTGATTGAAAACATGGCTGCAAATGAGAATGAAGTTCAGAGTGAAAGAGCCCAATTTCAACAAAAAGGTGTTCTTCAACTTCAATCTCAAGATGCTTTACTAGCTCAGAACAAGATTATGACTCAGCAACTTGAGACATTAATGAAGAAGTTATCTCAGCTACCTAAAGAACTGCAGAATGTTTCTCAAGCTCAATATCAGATGGTTCAAAGTAGTCAATTGTGCGGAGGAGATCATAATAATGGTCAATGTGTAGTGCAAAGCATGTCTCATGAAGAAGTACATTATATGGGAAATCAAGGTCTTTAGACGAATTATGATCAACATCAAAGTTTTAATCAAGGATGGAAACCTCATCCGAGTATGGGACAAGCTGTTCCGTTCAACAGACCACCTCCACAGAACTTTCAGCAACAACCTTCTCTGACAGAAAGAACTTCAAAACTGGAAGAAACTCTTCAACAGTTTATGCAGGTATCAATTTCCAACCATAAAAGTACAAAAGCCTCACTTCGGAATTTGGAGATGCAGGTGGGTCAATTAGCTAAGAAGTTGGAAGAAAAACCAGAGAAGGAATTTAGGGCAAACACTGAAGTAAATCCAAAGGAAGACTGTAATGTTATTACTACAAGATCAGGAAGAATTCTAGAAGAAAGAGAGAATGAGAAAAAAAATGAGTGAAGAAGAAGATGAGATGAGTAAACAGGGAGATAAAGAAGAAGAGAAAGAGGGTAGAGAAAGTGAAAAGAAGAGAGAGGGAGAGAAAAAGAAAGAACAGGTGTACGAGAAACATCTTCCATATCCAAAGGTTTTCTCTAGAAACCAGAAGGAAAGACAGTTCAAGAATTTCATTGATATTTTCAAGAAGTTGGAAATCAAGATGCCCTTCTCAGAAGCACTGAAACAAATGCCTTCTTATTCGAAATTCATGAAAGATTTGCTCACAAAGAAGAAAAAGTATATTGAGGAAGAAACTATAGAAGCACAGGGCCAGTGCAGTGCTATCATTCAGAAGTTGCTCCCACCAAAGTTTAAAGATCCAGGTAGTTTTACAATTCCATGCACCATTGGTAAACTGGCTATTGGGAAGGCGTTAATTGATCTTGGAGCCAACATCAATCTTATGCCTCTATCAATGTTTAAAAAGATTGGAGAATTAGAGTTGAAGCCCACACGCATGACTCTACAATTGGCAGACAGATCTATCAAATATCCGCATGGAGTAGTAGAAGATGTTCTGGTAAAGGTAGACAAATTCTTATTTCCAGTGGATTTTGTTATCATGGAAATGGAAGAAGATACAGAAATTCCTTTGATTCTGGGAAGGCCATTCATGAAGACTGCTCGAGTGTTGATTGATGTTGATGATGGAAAGCTTAAAGTGAGAGTTGAGAATGAAGAAGTAAATTTCAATGTTTTTGAAGCAATGTCTCACCCAAATGATGAAGATACATGCTTTCAAACTAATGAACTTGAGGAAGTCTGCATGATTACACAGAAGACGATGGATATATCATCACCTCTTGAAAGGACTCTTATTGATGCTTGTGAATTCTTACTTGCAGATGAAGAGAAATTAATTGATGAATGTATACAGAATCTAGATGCTTTAAAGGAGACTCCATCTGATGAAGAAGAGATAAAAGAAAAGAAGCTGGAATTGAAGTTGTTACCTTTACATTTGAAGTATGTTCTTCTTGAAAAAGACGATAATAAACCTGTGATCATCAGCAATGCTTTATCCACTTTGGAGGGAGAGAAGTTAATTGAATTCTTAAAAGTGGACAAAGGAGCTGTAGGTTGGTCAAATTCTGATCTGAAAGGAATAAGTCCTTCTTATTGCATGCATATAATATTCATGAAGGATGATTTCAAACCAGTGGCTCAACCACAGAGATCTTCTTAGTGTCAAGCTAAAGACGTTAAACAAGCGCTTACTGGGAGGCAACCCAGCTTTCTAACTGATGAGTCAATATTTTGTTTACTCCACTTAGTCTATTGTACCGGATTTAATCGGGGAATTATTCTTAATTGTCCAATATTTTCCCGTTTTTCATAATTGTGTTTAGTTTAAACTGTAATTCTTATTTTAAGTAATTTGAATTATTTTAGGTTAATTATTTGTATTAGGAAATTATTGGATAAAATTGTGAATTAATTTCTCTTTGAAGTGTGTATAATAGCAGCCAACTTAGTGAGAAAGAAAGAGCAGAAGGAAGGTTGCCTCGTTTGGAAGCTACTACTAAAGTTCATCTTCAATTGGTTTATATGGAATTTGATTCCAGCAAACACTATCACGTCTAAATTAAAAATAGCTGCACCCTTACTTCAACAAAGCACTTTGGAGGAATAGAAGTGGTGGAAGAAATATACATTGATTCACGCCCATGAGTATCTCTCGGTCTGGAAGGTTTTGTTTTCTTAATTTCAATTGGAGTGTGGCAGCATTTGGATGTAACACACATATGCTGAATTCACATTTCATTTAAATTCACATTTCATTTTTTTATATGGAGATCATGAAAGTGAAGGCACATGGGAGGAGAATAATGTGTAAACAAAACTCACGTGAAAGAGGCCACACGGCTGCCACTTACATTAAAAAAAATACAAATGATTTATGACACACCACATGTATTTCACGTAAAAGAAGAGGAATTAGGGCTGTCAAAGTTGGTGTGTAGAAGCTTCACATGGAAGTGAGGAGCAACACCACACGACCTCTTTGAAGCAGCAGTCTTCACGGCCATTCCAGCAAGGTCTAGCTTTGATCGCACATGAAGAAGGAAGGCCATGATGGTATGGAGAAGAATTAAGAAGAGCTACACACCGCAGCAAGGCTGGAAGCAGCTCCAACCAACCACGGTCCAGCACCCAGTTCATACTTCCAGCTGCTGACTTCATGAAGCAAGAGGTGTCACGGTTTTCTTTGAACCATCCAACTCCGTCCAGCAGCTGCAACATGCTTGAGGGGAGTCAACATGTCCAGTCCATACACCAACTCCTCCAGCAGCTTGTCCAACACGGCCATGTCACGCACATGGAGAAAGGAAGATGGCAACATCTAAAAAGCCACATGGGCTACACTTGAATTCTGGGTTTGAAGATCACTTTGCATGAAAAGAGACTAGTGGAGGGGGCCACCACTTGGATAAAGTTCACGTAGGGGTACAGCTTCAAAATGTAAAAGGTTGAATTTTATTGATTTAATATTATGAAGGGAAGTGATGTTACGGCCATATGCTTTGGCAAGCCAACAAATCACATGCTTTTGAATCAAATTCAGAGCACCATCCAGCTGGTAGAAGAGGAAGATACACGTCCAGCATGGAAGAAGCAGCAGTAAATTAGTGAGTGTACGTGGGAAGAGGTGCTGCCACGTGAAGCTGAGGTGGAGACGCATTGAAGTCATATTTGGCTAGAATAAAGAAAGAGCAGCTGTTGTATTGTATTCACTTGGGTTTGGTGTGCACGTGATGGACAGCAGGACAAGTTGGCAGCACCAAACGGACAAAACTAGTGGACTAAGCACTTTCTTTTAAAATATTAGAGTCTATGCAGAAAATGGACTATCTAATAGGGAAAGAATACAATTTTTATTGGAAATGGGCTGCCACTAACACTACTCGGTAGTTGGCACTTTAGAAAAGAGAATTTGATTCTCCATGATGTTTGACTCCCTCTCTCGACAGACATTCACGCTCCACTTAGAAAATAAGACAAGCACATCAGCATCTTGGTCTAGTAAGGGCAGCAGAAAAAGAGAAGCACATGGAAGGAAAGCAACTTATACGTTCCACCTTTAATGCAGATTCAATATAGAAGAAAGTAGATGCACAAGTCTGAACTAGTATCATGAATGGAAGCATTGTTGAAAGAACAACAACACGAAGACCTCACGGTCCACATAAGAGGTGAAGAGTCCACGACAATGAAGAAGTGGTTAAACAGGATTTTGTGGAGATTCACGTTTGTAATAGGAATATGATGGTCCACCTTGAGCTCTTGGACAACAACTCCTTGATGGGAAGTGGGAATAACGCACATGAGCAAGTCACGGTTTCTTTGGAGTAGCTCACGGACATCCATTGTTCACACAACTGCACAAGTGGAGGGTCCTTCTTCTCTTGTTTGGATTGAAGAAAAGTGGAAGAAGTTGGGCACGTCTAAGGATCTCATGTAGCTGAACATTTGACAAGAAATTCCATCTGCCAATTACAGACAAAACAAATGTGAAAGATGGAAGGTCACGGGCTGCAAGTGGAGACAAAAACCCAAAATGCTGAATTGAAGAAGTTTGTCCAGAAGATTGGCAATAAAAGGGCAGCAGAGTAGAGAATAGGTACAGATTCCAGTAGCGTAGGAGTAGTGTAGTCTGGAGTTCATTTTTCCCCCTCCCCCTTGGGGAGGTTTTGGGTTTATTTTCATTTTCCAGTTTGATGATGTACTGAATCTTAATTTTCCAGTCTGCGTTTTTCAGTGTTGTTGATGTTTATTTCCAGTGTTAATGTAATTTTCAATCTGCGTTTTCAGTTGATGTTTAATTTTCATTTTCATCTGCGTCAATTATAATTCTGCTTTTGAAGTTTAAATCTTTAATCTCATCACTGCCATTTTCCAATTCACTTCAAATTGTTGTATTTCACGCTTTCTGCTCAACCTCATTTCATCAAGATGTTTCCTATTTTGAAGTTTGATCCTGTCAGTTTTCATTTCCAATTTACATTTTCAACTGCAATTTAAGTTTCTCTGTTTATTTTTTACTGCCCGGTGATTTTCGTTTTCCTGTCATGTTTACAAAAGTCAAATTTCGTTTTTACCATTTTCGGAATTTATTGCTATTAGTTTTTACTGTATTTTGTATTTTTCAGGATTTACTATATTTAAGTTTTCTGCACACTATTTTAAATTTCGTTTTTACTTTTACAGTATGTTGATTTTATTGCCTTCAGCTTTTAAATTCTGTTTGCTGTTTTTAAATTTTGATTTTAATTTAAAATTAATTTTCTGCAAACAAAAATAATCAAAACCCCCCCACTTCGTGTTAAGATCTAAAACTGAACCATAATAAAATTGATCCTCGAGAGACGACCTAGGAGTCACTTCCTAGTCTATACTACATTATTTATCTGTATAAAATTTGTATGACCGCGATAGTCGTATCAAATTTTGGCGCCGTTGCCGGGGACCAATTATTTGTCGGTAAAGTTTTAGATTTTTCGTTTTGTAAATATATGTTCTGGTTTCTATTTTTGTGTTTTGTTTGCTTGAGTTAATGAGTGCATGACTAGGTGAAATTCTGGACCTAGTTGTGTGTGTGGATTTGATTTTTGTTTTGCAGCATCTACTGAAGGATGCTTCCACAACATCTGCTGATGAATCCTGGACAACATCCACTGAGGGATGCTAAAAGGATTCAGATAAGCATCTACTGATGGATGCTTATATAACATCTACTGATGGATGTTGCTACAACGGATGATAGTAAAATTTTCTTACTATGTTTTTTAATTTATTTGTTTGTTGTGGATTTGATTTTTTTTTTCTCTTTCCTTGTGTGTTTGAGTTTTCAGTTTCCAGGTTCAATACTGCTACTGATGGCAGTAATGACGACATCTACTGATGGATGCAAACCTTGGTGTCTACTGAAGGATATCAATGAAAATAAAAATAATAATAATAATAAAAAAAAATATTGGCATCTACTGATGGGTGCTATGTGACTAAACATCTACTGATGGATGTTGTGGACAATTTCTTCCCTTTTTCCCATTTTTCACTGCACTTGTCTATAATATTTAACTGTTCTAAATTGTTAATCTGATGATTGTAACACAATGAGGACATTGTGTAGTTTAAGTGTGGTCTACTGGGGGAAATTCTGAATTTTTCTGTTTATTTCTGTTTTGTGTGTTAAATTTTTTGTTTTTCTAGGTAATTTTTGTTTCTTTTGTGTATAATAAATTTTGCATGTTTCTTAATTTCTGGGCATTGTTTAAAAATGTAGATATATCTTTCATTCAATGATACTTGAGGTTTGAAATTCTTGTTTTTCTTTGCATGGGAAAATGATTTTGATGTTTGAGAAGTTAAATTAATAGTGACAGAAATACCCTGTGTGAGAATTGAACCACTTTATTGTCGTTTCTTGTGTAATATGACTCTTGATCGTTTGTACAGATGATTTGGCTTAACTCTTAATATTTCTTGATGAATATGCATATTTGAAAATGATAAAGGCATTCTTTGTTTTTAAGCCTCTTTAGCCAAATAAACTTACCTTGTTTTAATCCTTTGATACCCACTTTTGAGCCTACAATTTCTTAAAATTCTTTTCAAGCCCATACACTGTCCCTAAGTGAAAAACGATGATTACTTTAACCTTAGGGAATTCTGGAGCTAAAGAAATATTTTTCGAACAAGTGTGGTCTCCCGGGGGATTCTAAAAAATTGGCTAATTGGTTCTATAATTTATATCTTGTCTCTTGCAGTCATATACTAAAAAGAAAGAAAATAAAAGAGACAGTAAAAAATAATAAGGGAGTCAAGAAGAGGATTGAAATAGAGTTTTGAGTGTGATTTGACTATGTTTACACTTGTTCCCCGCTCCTCTATTTCTGTTGAATTACAGCTACTTATCCATATTTATCCTCCCCTGTCCTTGGCCCCATTACAACCTTAAAAAGACCTTTTGACTTAAATATGTATGTTTCTAAAGAATTAATTTTAGAGGCTTGCCAAATCTATTTGTGTTTGCTTTCTTGAGATCATCGAGTTGACATTGCTTATCCCATACACTTGAGAGAAACACTAATAGTGCATCTGTGAGGTCTGTCACTTTTGATTCACCTTTCAAACTAATTGATCAAATTCACCATGCTTTGAATTGCTTAAATAATTTCATGAGTATCTAAATACTGTGATTTTATCTACATATTTTTCTTTGTCCAGAATTATTGAGAATTGTGTAAATCTGTTTATTTTTTTTGTAGGAGTCTTTGTTTTCTGTCTACTGAGTCTGTTACTTTCCTGATGTCCTTTGAAAATATTTCCCGATCTGTGTTTTAATTTTGCCCAGGAGTGCAAAAGGCTAAGTGTGGTCTATTTTGATGAGTCAATATTTTGTTTACTCCACTTAGTCTATTGTACCGGATTTAATCGGGGAATTATTCTTAATTGTCCAATATTTTCCCGTTTTTCATAATTGTGTTTAGTTTAAACTGTAATTCTTATTTTAAGTAATTTGAATTATTTTAGGTTAATTATTTGTATTAGGAAATTATTGGATAAAATTGTGAATTAATTTCTCTTTGAAGTGTGTATAATAGCAGCCAACTTAGTGAGAAAGAAAGAGCAGAAGGAAGGTTGCCTCGTTTGGAAGCTACTACTAAAGTTCATCTTCAATTGGTTTATATGGAATTTGATTCCAGCAAACACTATCACGTCTAAATTAAAAATAGCTGCACCCTTACTTCAACAAAGCACTTTGGAGGAATAGAAGTGGTGGAAGAAATATACATTGATTCACGCCCATGAGTATCTCTCGGTCTGGAAGGTTTTGTTTTCTTAATTTCAATTGGAGTGTGGCAGCATTTGGATGTAACACACATATGCTGAATTCACATTTCATTTAAATTCACATTTCATTTTTTTATATGGAGATCATGAAAGTGAAGGCACATGGGAGGAGAATAATGTGTAAACAAAACTCACGTGAAAGAGGCCACACGGCTGCCACTTACATTAAAAAAAATACAAATGATTTATGACACACCACATGTATTTCACGTAAAAGAAGAGGAATTAGGGCTGTCAAAGTTGGTGTGTAGAAGCTTCACATGGAAGTGAGGAGCAACACCACACGACCTCTTTGAAGCAGCAGTCTTCACGGCCATTCCAGCAAGGTCTAGCTTTGATCGCACATGAAGAAGGAAGGCCATGATGGTATGGAGAAGAATTAAGAAGAGCTACACACCGCAGCAAGGCTGGAAGCAGCTCCAACCAACCACGGTCCAGCACCCAGTTCATACTTCCAGCTGCTGACTTCATGAAGCAAGAGGTGTCACGGTTTTCTTTGAACCATCCAACTCCGTCCAGCAGCTGCAACATGCTTGAGGGGAGTCAACATGTCCAGTCCATACACCAACTCCTCCAGCAGCTTGTCCAACACGGCCATGTCACGCACATGGAGAAAGGAAGATGGCAACATCTAAAAAGCCACATGGGCTGCACTTGAATTCTGGGTTTGAAGATCACTTTGCATGAAAAGAGACTAGTGGAGGGGGCCACCACTTGGATAAAGTTCACGTAGGGGTACAGCTTCAAAATGTAAAAGGTTGAATTTTATTGATTTAATATTATGAAGGGAAGTGATGTTACGGCCATATGCTTTGGCAAGCCAACAAATCACATGCTTTTGAATCAAATTCAGAGCACCATCCAGCTGGTAGAAGAGGAAGATACACGTCCAGCATGGAAGAAGCAGCAGTAAATTAGTGAGTGTACGTGGGAAGAGGTGCTGCCACGTGAAGCTGAGGTGGAGACGCATTGAAGTCATATTTGGCTAGAATAAAGAAAGAGCAGCTGTTGTATTGTATTCACTTGGGTTTGGTGTGCACGTGATGGACAGCAGGACAAGTTGGCAGCACCAAACGGACAAAACTAGTGGACTAAGCACTTTCTTTTAAAATATTAGAGTCTATGCAGAAAATGGACTATCTAATAGGGAAAGAATACAATTTTTATTGGAAATGGGCTGCCACTAACACTACTCGGTAGTTGGCACTTTAGAAAAGAGAATTTGATTCTCCATGATGTTTGACTCCCTCTCTCGACAGACATTCACGCTCCACTTAGAAAATAAGACAAGCACATCAGCATCTTGGTATAGTAAGGGCAGCAGAAAAAGAGAAGCACATGGAAGGAAAGCAACTTATACGTTCCACCTTTAATGCAGATTCAATATAGAAGAAAGTAGATGCACAAGTCTGAACTAGTATCATGAATGGAAGCATTGTTGAAAGAACAACAACACGAAGACCTCACGGTCCACATAAGAGGTGAAGAGTCCACGACAATGAAGAAGTGGTTAAACAGGATTTTGTGGAGATTCACGTTTGTAATAGGAATATGATGGTCCACCTTGAGCTCTTGGACAACAACTCCTTGATGGGAAGTGGGAATAACGCACATGAGCAAGTCACGGTTTCTTTGGAGTAGCTCACGGACATCCATTGTTCACACAACTGCACAAGTGGAGGGTCCTTCTTCTCTTGTTTGGATTGAAGAAAAGTGGAAGAAGTTGGGCACGTCTAAGGATCTCATGTAGCTGAACATTTGACAAGAAATTCCATCTGCCAATTACAGACAAAACAAATGTGAAAGATGGAAGGTCACGGGCTGCAAGTGGAGACAAAAACCCAAAATGCTGAATTGAAGAAGTTTGTCCAGAAGATTGGCAATAAAAGGGCAGCAGAGTAGAGAATAGGTACAGATTCCAGTAGCGTAGGAGTAGTGTAGTCTGGAGTTCATTTTTCCCCCTCCCCCTTGGGGAGGTTTTGGGTTTATTTTCATTTTCCAGTTTGATGATGTACTGAATCTTAATTTTCCAGTCTGCGTTTTTCAGTGTTGTTGATGTTTATTTCCAGTGTTAATGTAATTTTCAATCTGCGTTTTCAGTTGATGTTTAATTTTCATTTTCATCTGCGTCAATTATAATTCTGCTTTTGAAGTTTAAATCTTTAATCTCATCACTGCCATTTTCCAATTCACTTCAAATTGTTGTATTTCACGCTTTCTGCTCAACCTCATTTCATCAAGATGTTTCCTATTTTGAAGTTTGATCCTGTCAGTTTTCATTTCCAATTTACATTTTCAACTGCAATTTAAGTTTCTCTGTTTATTTTTTACTGCCCGGTGATTTTCGTTTTCCTGTCATGTTTACAAAAGTCAAATTTCGTTTTTACCATTTTCGGAATTTATTGCTATTAGTTTTTACTGTATTTTGTATTTTTCAGGATTTACTATATTTAAGTTTTCTGCACACTATTTTAAATTTCGTTTTTACTTTTACAGTATGTTGATTTTATTGCCTTCAGCTTTTAAATTCTGTTTGCTGTTTTTAAATTTTGATTTTAATTTAAAATTAATTTTCTGCAAACAAAAATAATCAAAACCCCCCCACTTCGTGTTAAGATCTAAAACTGAACCATAATAAAATTGATCCTCGAGAGACGACCTAGGAGTCACTTCCTAGTCTATACTACATTATTTATCTGTATAAAATTTGTATGACCGCGATAGTCGTATCACTAACTCTATCTATTTTTTTTTTCAGTTCTTTTGGTTGTGTGGATTGAATCTGAATCTGTTTGGTTGTGTGGATTGAATTATGTTTTTGCATTGATTTGATTGTGAAATGTTTGTTGGAAGTTTGATTATGAGTTTTGAATTCTATCCATGATAACTGACATGATTGTGAGATTTTTATTGCAAGATCTGAGTTTTAGAACTTGTGTTATGATTATATATGATTTGTTCTTGAATCTGATTGATTGTGACCCAGAAGTTGAATAACTGAGTGTACTGAGAAAGCTTTGAAAGCAAGTGAGAAGTTGTTATTGCTATGAATTTGGTTTTTGCATAATTCTTATTAATACAGATACATTCTGGTTTAGAAATGAGAAAGGCAGTTGTTTGTTTTTGAAATTAACTACTTGGCCAAATGACTACCCATATGTGAATACTCATCCTTTGTTATCCTGTTTGAGCCTTATATATATATTTTGTGAACCCTGAGCTTATTATAGAACAATCTACCTTATCCAACACTCTAGAAGAAGAGAATAAGAAACATATTTGTCAAGATATAAGTAGAAATTAAGTTTGGGGGAAATCATAATCAGTTGAGTCTTAAATTGATGAAAAAATAATAATAATATCCAAGTTAGAGAAAAATTCAGAAAATATGTTATGTGATGAATGAAGAGGTAGTTGATAAATAAAGTTCAATGTTGTTATGTTCTTATTCTCCTCTTCTTTAGTGTTGTCTTGTTCCCTTGTAAAACCATGTTTCTTCTAGCCAAGCCAAGTTATAACCTGAGAAAGTCCTTTTGATTTAAATCAGAATGTGTGAATTGTGTATGAGATGACTTGCAAAAGTTGATGAAGTAGTTGATGACAATCTGAGTGTGAATTAGAGTGTAAACACTTGCAGGTTGAGGTAAACACTGATTGAGCATATTTATATTATTCTTTTTCTGGTTGTTTTATCATTATGGATTCAAGAACTTCTTAATATAGAAATTATGACATTTGATCTGAATATTTGGAAATGTAGGTACAATCCTTACTTTTGTGACAGAGATTATGTGATGGAATATTAACTACTTTGTTAGGTTTGTTTTCTTTTGTTATTGTTTATTTTCATGAGGACATGAAAATATATAAGTTTGGGGGAGTTTGATAGGTGTAAACTTTACTTGTTTTTGTTACTTAAAATGTTGTGCTTTTGAGTAATTTAAGTGTTTATTCTCATGAAAAGTATATAAATGTTGATGTAAGTATAGTTTTGAATGTTTAAATGTGTTTTGATGCTTTTGTATGTTTATATCGAAGTAGAATAAGGATTGGATACTCTCAAAGACATGGAGCGCGTCACTTGCCAAGCCAGAAGGATCAAATAGCCCAGCCAACGAGCCAGCTCCTCGCCCAGCGAGCCAGTCGCCCAGCGAGCTGGCGCTGCTCGCCCAGCGAGAAGAGGCCACTCGCCCAGCGAGCCAGTCGCCCAGCGAGCTGGCGCTGCTCGCCCAGCGAGAAGAGGCCACTCGCCCAGCGAGTGGAGGTTTCTCGCCCAGCGAGAATTCACTTAAGGTCCTTCTCTTTAAAAACGCGTCCAGGGAGGAGAGAAGGGAGTTTTTGAAGGGAGGAGACCAGGGGGAACTCTACAGCTCACGTCCAGCTCGTGTCTAGGAGCTTCCATGGTGGAAAACCACCACTTTCCATCATCCAATCCATCATTTATCGCTTCTGTGATGTATATGTGTAGCTAGAACTCCATTTCACTGGGGTTGAGAGTAAAGTTCTGAAACTCTTTGTAATTTCTCTATTAATGCATGATCTTGTATGAATTTTGTGTTCTATCTTTATTATTCATGCCTACGATGGGAATCTGAGCTATTTGAACGGTTAAATCATTGGGAAATGTATGAGACCGCGGACCTAGGATAGAACAACTAAAGGATTTCAAGTCCTACACATAGGATGGAATTTTTAGTCATCTGTGACATTGTGTTTAAGGCAAATATGAGAACTGAATTAGCTAAGGGATTAGTAATTTAGTTTGAATGATTCAGAAACTGTCATCTGAGGGATCAGAGGCTGCATGCGCCTAGGATGTCAATGCTTAATTTTGAGGAATTGTGTTAGTAGAAAAATTACCTGAGTGATGAACTTGAATTTCAACCCAGTGAACCTAAATTCGACTGTTTTTACCACTTTATTTACATATGTATGCTAATATTAAGTGTGTTACAAAATTACATTTAATAATCGCTAAATTGGTAAACTTTAACAATCAGTGAATCGAAACAAATCTCTTGGGAAAACGATATCCGGACTTACCGGTTTATTACTTAAACGATCCGGTACGCTTGCCGAGGTCTCAACAGAGGGGAAGGTGGCGTGGAAGGCGTTGTTGGAGAGGTTGAGATGGCGGAGGGCGGAGAGTGCGGAGGGATTGGGCTGGAGAACTGTTGTCGGCAAGGGAGAGGTAGGAAAGGAAAGTGAGGTTTAGGAGAGGGGGAGAAACGACCTCGGTTCATCAACCGAGCCACAAAATCACAAAAAAAAAATATTTAAAAAAATAAAAACGTTACTGCTTCGGTTAATTTTGAACCGAAGCATAATCTTACCATTTTAGGCCTTGGTTCTGAACCGAGGCATAAAGTCTATCACTTTGTTCCTCGTCTGAATATGTCTCGGTTAAAAAACCTGTGCCTATTAGCGAAAATAACCGCTATCGTTTCCCTTGACTGCACTAGTGTCTTTAATTTCTTCTTGGATAATGGTCTTTATCCGTGACATTATGTAGTACCCGCATGTCCAGGAATCTATCTGTTTGTTACACTAAAACTGGAAAAGAAAATAGTCAAATATCAATAATATGTCCAAGATTCTAATTTAACCTTCCATGACGATCTCAATACAACTATCAAGAAATTGTTTCATGAAGAGGTAAGAATTCATTCTCTCAAATCAATTGTTATCCGTACAATGCAAAATTATTACTACCGGCTGAAAAATTATGCATGTGCATTCTTTTTGTCATTATCTATAATAAATAAGTGAAAATTTTGTTTTAGTAAAGAAAATTGTAGGCACCCTCCTAATACATTTACGTGGGATGGAAAAATTAACTGAACTGTACTAAACTATCAATTAATTACACTATATTGAACTAAAATAATACACTATTTTCAATAAAAACTGAATTGTATTATTTTATATGTTAAGGTCTCCAAATTAATGATTCTTTTGCTAGTACAGGTGGAAAAATTGGGTTGTGATGTAGAGCATTTGAAATTTGGTAATCACCCTGACCTAGAAGAGATTTGGCTTGGTGTAATTCCAATCCCAAGAAACGATTGTTTCAACAATTTGAAATCTTTCTCTGTGGTTGAATGTGAATCTCTCTCCAATGTCATTCCTTTTTATTTACTACGCTTTCTTTCTAACCTCAAAGAGATTGAGGTAAGCGATTGTCAATCTGTGACGGAAATATTTGATGTGAATAGTGCAACAGCAAATATCAAACTGATTTCTCTTCCTTTGAAGAAACTCATTCTAAATCAGTTGCCAATCTGGAGCATATCTGGAATCTGAATCCTGATGAAATTTTGAGCCTTCGAGACTTGCAACAAGTGTCAATTTCTAACTGTCAAACCCTTAAAAGTCTGTTTCCAACGTCATTGGCCACTCATCTTGTTACGCTTGATGTGAGAGCTTGTGCAACATTGGTGGAAATTTTTGTAGAGGGTGAAAGAGCCTTTGAAGGAGATGTTAAAAATTTACGATTGACAGATTGACAATGAACAATAAACACTTTAAACAAAGCAGTTCCCAATACCCTTAGAACATTAAAGCGGAAGCGTACCTGAAGGATTAGACATTAGGAATAATTAATGAAGATACTGAATTGGTCTCTGATCTTCCCTCTGTAAAGAACCTGAATTGCTCTCTGATCTTCCCTCTGTAGAGCACCTTTAGTTCCCTCTAGATTTTCTCTTCTAATGGGGATAAAGAGAAAGAAACAGGAATGAATCGTTGGGCTCACAGATGGGGACCATGACCCTTTAAATAACCTCTGACGGTTAATATTCTTTAGTTTCAATAATTATAATTTGGCCCTTCAACAAATTAAAATTATTACTGGTCTCTACACAATATACCTTTCATGATAAATATATCCTTAGCCATATTTATCTCAATTAGATCACTTTATAAAGTTGGCTAATAAAATATAATGGCCCTAACACATTTAATAATTACTTATATATATATATATATATATATATATATATATATATATATATATATATATATATATATATATTTGTGACCAGTGGGAGATTGTTAGCAATTTGGGTCACACACACATATATATATATATATATATATATATATATATATATATATATATATATATATATATATATATCCATATAAATCCTTACAAATGTGTTAGACTTTATGAGCTCAAAAATGTCATTATATACCTTGAGCATATCCCAAAGTCCCGTCCATTGATTATATCCGCATGTAAAACCAAAGAAGTTTTAATTGCAACAATCGCAACCAAATCAACAGTGATCACTAATGCTGACAGAACCAAATGACATGGATACATCATGAAATGTGTAGCATGAAAAGTTACGTGAAGGTGATCTGTACACGTCAATTTTCAACTGGTCCTTACTTTATCTTAATGATATCAATACAATAACCTTAGTGTACAAAGTGTAATTTCTAAATGATAAACTAAAATGTATGCATACATGAATACCAAACATAGAACACAAACACACAAAGATGACTAACTCCCACTGAACCAAAGATTCCTCAACCTGTAAAACACCCACATAAGCAATATGGTCATGAAAGACCTTGAGTGTAATTGCCTTATTAAGAGGATATATTGTCAAGGATTCTGTCACTAAGTGTTCTATGGAAATCCATCCACTTTGTGTTAGCAAAATGATGAAGATGAAGTTTTGATGATGTCCAAATCAAGTCAAGATATATCAAGATTCATGAAGATCCTTTGAAGACTTGTTTTTGTTATAAAAAGCTTTTGTAATAATTATAGTTTAAGGTTTAGAACTTAGATTTGTAGTAGGTTTTGATTCTTGTACTTTCATACTTTGTATTTGATGTTCAGAATAAAAAAACACACGGTTTTAATCATTTAAATCAAGTATTAATCGATTAAAATGTTGCAGGTGCTGAAAACTCAACTGGCATGGAAATAATCGATTATTTCCTATTTTAATCGATTAGTTAATCGATTAATCCTTAAAATAATGGATTAAAGATGACTGTTGGAGTTTTCTGACTTTTGAAAACTAGCTGTTGTACTCATTTTAATCGATTAACACTTGTATTAATTGATTAAAAGCGTTAAATGGCCAGTTGCGAAGAATGGAAGAGTATTTGCTTGAGTCTATAAATAGGATTTCCTTATCCATCAACAACAACTCTTCCCTTGTGTTATAGTACTCAGAAATCATTGAGACTTGTGTGTTCTTGTTCGGCTTGTGAAACTCGTGCCTGTGGAGCTGGTGAAGTGCTGCTACGATGACAGAGGAAATAGCCGGTTCATCCTTGGTGTGTCTAAGGAGGTGTTCGGAAGAGGAAGTTCATCCTTCGTGAAGTATTCGGAGGAGGTGTTCATCCTTTGTGAAGACTCAAAGGAAGTGCAGGTTCATCTCTTGTGGTATCAAGTGAGGTGGTTTCTAAACTTTTACAAATTGTTTCTTTGTGATTGTAATTTGTAATTGTTTTGTGAGTAGTGAACTGTTTATCTTGTTTTGAGATAAACGATTGGACGTAGGATTGGTAAGATCCGAACCAGGATAAAATCATTTGTGTAAATTTCTCTCAACCTTACTCTCTTTATTTGTCTTTATTATTTGCTTGGTAAGTTTAATTGAGTAGAAATTAAAAGGGACACATTCCTATTAAAAATCCTCTTGGTTTGTTATTCCACGCTAAGAATTTCGTTGCAACCGCTCTGACATACTCTTTCTTTAAGGACTGATTTAATGTCATAGTATAACTTGATTGGTCTTTCAGTTCCTTTCGTAATACGCAGCCCTGTGACAAAAAATCATCCATATACCTTGATTTGATGCCTAATAAGTTGCTACAAATTCTGCAATCATAGTGGATAAAGCCATAAGAATTTGCTTGGTAATGGGCCAAGAAACTACACCACCAGCTAGCATGAAAATGAAACCCGAAGTGGATCTTAAACTATCTTGGCATCCTACAAAATTGTTAGAATACTTGATGATCTCTTACTGGTCTGACCTTCTATACGTGAGCTTATAAACCTTTGTTCTCTTGAAAAAAAAAACTTCATAACTTTATTGGCTGCTTTCCAAAGATTCATTCATGAATAAGTTAAATATCTGCCTAGAACCCCAACTGTGCATGCTATATCCGAATGCATACATTCTTGGACATACCCCAACCATGCTTTCCAAAGATTCATTCATGAATAACTTCAAATTATTGCTGGTCTCTACACAATATACCTTTCATGATAAATATACCCTCAGCCATATTTATCTCAATTAGATCACTTTATAAAGTTGGCTAATAAAATATAATGACCCTAACACATTTAATAATTATATATATATATATATATATATATATATATATATATATATATATAAGTGACCCAAATTGCTAACAAGAGAAACTAAACAGTTCAATTTACATTATCTAACCTCATTAACACTATGGGAATTGCCAGAGCTCAAGTACTTGTACCCTGGAAAACACACCCTGGAATGGCCAATGCTAACACATTTAGATATATATCATTCTGGTCAGTTGAAATTGTTGAAAACTAAGCATCATAGTTGTTAGTATTTTGAGGTTGTGAAAGGAATAGTTGATGGGATGGAGAAAATGTAAAGATAGTTGAATGTAGAGAAAATGTGGAGATAGTGGAATATAAAGAAGATGTGGAAGTATTAGTTGGAATAAGTGTTGTAGATTTCTTTAGTTGTAGTAGATGTTGGCTTCATTCAAATGGTAGACGTTGTCTACATGTATCAAATTGTCGAGTTCATGGGTATTTATAGACCCATAGATTATTCTAGAACATTCTAGTCACAACTTATGTGGAATGTTCTAGATTTTTACCTATGTAGAATATTCTTGATTTTTCATCCTATCTTAGACTTTTCTACAATATTCTAGAACTTATGTTACATTTCTTTTCTTCTATCTAAAGAGTTTCTATATTCTTCTAGAATTTGCAGTACACTTTAATAATAGTGATGAATTTGCAGATACAAAGGATCAACTCGGTATTTCAATACATCAGCCAGTTGCTTTCTCAGTTGAAAAGGTAAAAAAAATATCTTTCCTCTCTGCAGTTTTCATGTTGTGTTTGCATGTCTCAATATGCAGAAATTGTTAAAGAAGTTGCTAGTCACATAGTTTTTAACATCTCGCGCTGGCTTAGATAATGGTTAACTTTCTATTAATGTCACTAAAAGAATATCAGTGATATACAAAATGTTAATCTTCTCATAAAGAACCTAAGATAAATAGAAAATGGAATCCTATACTTTTTTCTCATCCAAAGCCTTTTTTTTCATCCCTCTTCAAATGAAATTGTATACCATGATGACGACTTTATTATCGAAACATGAGATAAACAAGATAAATGTTCATTAGATGTTCTATAAATAAATTAATATCGAAAATAATTTTATTTAATATAAATGGTTTGAGAATAAAGAGTAACCTCTCTCAATTTCAATTAAGACTTCCATTGTAAACTAAGTTAGATCTTAATAAATTTTTCCTACAATATATGTTTTGAAAAATTGCTAAGTTTTTCCAAAGTTGGTGCAATTATCACTCAAAAAGGAAGACGCCATGGCAATTACGCAAGGACAGTTTCAGGCAATTTCTCAAACTGTACTGCTTTCATAACTCTCCTATTTTTCTTCAATTTTTTTTCTTTTTCTTTCTTAGTGATGTTTCTGGTTGAACTTTTCTCAGGAACATCAAGCAATCACTTTCAAAGATAGTATGATTGGAGAAGCAAAGCTTGGTACAAAAGTTGCACAACTTCTAAGAAATTTGGAAGTTCTGAAATTGATGTGCTATCACGAGGATGATGAGTCAAATATATTCTCTAGTGGGTTACTTGAAGAGATACCCACTATAAAAAATCTTGAAGTGGTCTGCAATTCCTTCACTGAAATATTCTCCTCTCAAAGACCTAGAGCTGATTGTAGCAAAGTACTTTCAAAGCTGAAAAAATTACAATTGAAGAGTCTCCAAAAGCTGATTTCCATAGGGTTAGAGCAGTCATGGGTAGAACCCTTAGTTAAAACAGTAGAAACATTGGAAGTGTTTGTTGCCCTTGCCTGAAAAGTGTTGCACCATCCACCGTGTGTTTTTCAAATCTTACATCTTTGAATGTTGGTGAATGTGATGGAATGGTGTATTTGTTGACATCCTCAACAACAAAAAGTCTAAGTCAATTGAGGAGGATGTACGTACGGGATTGCCAAGCAATAGAGGAAATAGTATGGAATGATGACGAAGATGATGAATCCAATGATGAAGAGATAACATGATACAGTTGGGAACATTAGGCCCAAAAGAATGACCCGAAGGCCTGTAGGGTGGTCAAATTTTATCCATTCTTAGAATGATTCATTTTCTTATTTTAGAGTATTCTAGAAAGAGTTTGTTAGGCCTGAGTGCCATGTAGCAGAGGGAATTTTCTATCAGTCTTTCCTTTAGTTGTAGTATTTTGTATTCAATGAAAAGGGGAGGAAAAACAACATTCTCATCTTCCTAATTATCTTTTCTTAGGAGGCAGCATTGACCTCGAATCTGGTGCCTATTCTCCCATTTTTAACATTTAGTGTTTTCATTGTCCTTTTCCCATGGCTGATGGTACATATTTGAAAAATATCTCTAACAAACTTGATGATGTGCTCACACAAATGTCCCTTTTCTCCACACAAAATGACAGACATCCATATTCGTATATCTCACCTCGAAGCTCACCCTCTCACCCTTCCTTCTTCACCGCACTGTATCCATTCCAGTGACACCTCCTCTTCGCAACGCCATTTTCTGAAACTTGATGTGCCCCATTTTGACGGCACCGACCCAATTGGATGGATCTTCAAAATCACATAGTTCTTCGACTATCACAATACTCCCGAAGAAGAACGTATTACCGTTGCCTCGTTTTACTTGGACGGCGCCGCCTTGGCCTGATTCTAGTGGATGTATCACAACAACCAGATCCACTCATGGCAACAACTGCTCCAAGCTCTGGAAACGCGATTCGTTCCCACGGCATTCGACGATCCACGGGGCAAACTCTTCAAGCTCGTCCAAACCACCATTGTCTCAAATTTTCTCATAGAATTTGAGGCGATTGCAAATCGTGTGGCTGGGTTAGCCCCCTCATTTCTTCTCAGTTGTTTCATCTCTAGTCTCAAGCCAGAAATCCGCCGTGAGGTGGTGGCCTAACAACCCCTAACACTATCTCATGCGGTTAGCTTATCAAGGTTGCATGAAGAAAAAATTTGGGATCTCAACCGTGTCTCGAAGCCTAAATCGGTGTCTCTATGGCCTCCTCCATCTATTACCCGCACCATTACTTCCCATATCCAACCACAAACCACGAAAAACCTTCCCCCACTTCTACCCTCTCCTATCGAAAAAAACCTTCACTCAGTTCTACACTGTCCTACGCAAAAAACCCATTACCGACAACTCACTAAGGCCGAGATGGTGGACCACCTTGAGAAGGGTCTATGTTTTAACTGTGAGCAAAAATATTCCCGTTCCCACCGTTGTCCAGCTCGTTTCCTTTTTTTCATTGTAGAGGAAGCTGACTCTGTCGGGGACAGTGACTCAGAATCTCACACTTTAGATATGGGTCATGGCGTGTTGGTGACAATGGGAGCTAGCCTAGATCAGTCAGCCCAAATCAGTCTTCATGCCCTTTCTGGCTCTGGGGCTCCTGAAACGTTGCGTCTTATGGGCCAAATTGGGCCTCATCAGATTAGTGTTTTAGTAGATGGAGGTAGTACCCACAATTTTGTTCAAAGGAAGGTAGCTCAATTATTAGGTCTGGCCCATTCTCCCTCACCTCCTTTAAAGGTTTTGGTTGGCAGCGGTGAGGAGTTGTGATGTGCTCATGTGTGCCAAGGGGTAGATGTAACACCTCTTACGGAGTTCCACTAGAAAATAACAAAATCCAAAATTTTATGCCAGTTTTTTTTTCTTTTAAAAATAACATCGCGGAAACAAAACCTCAAAAGTCTAAGCGTCTTACAACATAAGGTTCAAACCTTACAAATATCAAATTCATTATTCAAAAACATAAAATTACTTTAAAACATGATAAATTCCCCATAACTATTCCCATAACTCTCGCCGTGCCACTCCATCTCTGCCTCATCTACAACGCCATCTACTCCCGTACAAGTACGATCATCGTAGGTGGAACTACAACCACAAAAGAAAAGGGTAAGTAACTAGGAACCTAACATAGCATATAATTTCAATATCAAAGCATCATAACATAGGCGATCCTAGTCACAACCTTACAATACAACACAATATTCAACTCATAACTTAGATCATCACCACCAAGACTAACATAGTCATAACATTACAATACATCACGGTATTCGAAACAATGACTTAGATCATTCTCACAAGCTTCTGTTGTTTCCTTGAATTTTCTCGTACGAAACCTGTTTCGCAAAACAGGGTGATTCGAGCCGTCTTCCATCGCAATTTCAGACCTATCTCCTCGACTCCTCAAAGAATTACGAGTAAAAACTTCGGTTAGGCGCACCCACCGAGCACTATACTCACACGAGCCGAAGTCACTAGGCGAGACATCCAACCCCTCTCTAGTCCTTACGCACGAGGATAGGGTGACACTCAAATCTTAGTCTTCGCAGAGAACTCAACACACTATGAATACGAACACCATCAGTTCGACAAAAAATCTAAGAAAATGACAGAACACTTGCTCTCACAACTTCACCATCACAACCATCACCATCATATATAAAGTCAACCAAATTCATTGACTAACAAATAATTAAATAACTTAATTTAATTATTTATCATACTGCCGCACCCCCGTGAAATTACTAATTTCACACTTCCATAAACTAGAACAACATTTATAGTACACCCCCACTTTTACTAAATTCCCAACACCAAAGAAAACACCTAATTTCAATACACCCGTTTTTACTCTAAACACACTCCCTTCTACATCCAACTTTTCAAGTGGGTCCAAGGCTATTAAATTATATTTTCTCTCACCAAGTGAACCCCACTTAAAATATTCTTTTCTCATCAAAATTCTCTCTCTCTCCTTTAGCCACTTTTTACGTAACCAAACCCTCTTCCTTCCCTCTTTCTCTTTTATTTTCCATGCATTTACACAAAACTCTACTTCACCCACCTTTCCCCATAATTATTGTGGCCCCACTCCCAATATCTACCACTTTCACTCTCTTTCTAATTCTAAAAGCTACACACTTCATTCCATGCACCAACACCATTTACATAACCACCTCTCCTAACACTTCCATTTTTTTTAATTGACGTACCCTACCAGTAACACACTTCTAATTTGTTTTATCTATGTGTGACTTCCCACCATTCTTTCATTTTTTTTCCTTCTTCTTTGCTTTCAAAGAACATCCCAAGCTTTTTCCTTCACGGTTTTTGGTCCTCTACCAGCACCTTTCTTTTTCTTTGCCACTTTTACATCAACCAAGCCATGCCCATCTCCATCCCCCACTTTTAATCTTCTTCTTTCATGCTCTTCTTCCACCCATGACACCAACTCCATTCATCTTCACTATTTTTATCAATCCCATGTACCCAACTTCACCAAAATATCACTTTCACTCTTTTCACTCTCATAACTCATTCTTTCTCTTCCAACAATGGAAGAGAATTCTCAATACCCTCCTACCCACACTCTTAGTTAAAGAGTGTAGATAAGTGCTCCCAACAATATATAATTCTTGCAAGGTAATAAGAACCAAGATATACAAAACATACATGATTTTAAAGTGTACACATGACACTTTTTCATACACAAACAACACCCCAAAACATCCGACATGTATACCCATTACAACAACACCACTTTTTCATAAAATATAAACATGTATAATCCATTAATTACCCCATATAGTAGAAAAACGAAAAATGAACATGTGAATACCCATTCTCCATGTAACAACACATGAAACTTAAACCCAAAAGAAAAGTGCATGCATCAACATGTTAAATTTAATTCCAACACACAAGAAAGAAAGCATGCAACAACATTATAATGTTACCTTCTACCCATCATACACTATGTTATATCCCAAGTTAAACCCCTTATCTCAATTCCAAGCTAGCTTCCAAAGACTCTTAGGTTTCTTTCCTCACTAGACAACAAGCTTCCACTCCTCTTGGTCTCCTACAAGTGACGTCCAAAAACTCCAAGGCTAGGGGGCTCTTCCTTTCTCTCACCAACTTGGTTGCTCTCCAAAAATGCCTCTCAAACTCACAGTTCTCTCTCTTTTCCACTCTCCAAGTGTTTGTTTTTCAACCCTACTAACTTAAACTTACACACTTAAGTAGAAACTAACTCTAGCCTTACCAACCTTTCAGTAACCTCTCAAGGTTACTCTCAAGGACACCTTACACTACTAACTTCAGATTCTCATTCCTAACTCTTTGTTATCCCAATAAAACTTCACTTTAATGTGACTAAATGATAGTTTTAAAGTGTTCTTAAGTGTCTCTATAATATCTATTTATGTAGCTTACAATTTTCAATGCAATGATTACCCTCCCAAGGAACTCCAAGGTCACTTACAAGCTTCCTAAGTCTAGAAACCATGTGCCCACCCAAGCAAAGTGAAAAAAGAGATGACCTAGGCACTCCTGCAACATTTCACGTGAAAGAGAGATTAAATGAGAATAAAAGTTTCCCCTTGGAACATTCTCGTTTTTATTCTTTCCAAGCAACCCAAAGCCTCAAATGTTTTGACTTTTCCTCTCTCCTACCATGCAATGTAAAAGCATAAAAACAAATAAAAAAAAATCAATTAATGAAAGACACATGCTGCAGCCCACACTAATTAACGTGAATGTTTTCCTCAATACCAACAAAATAATATAACATTCACCCCTTCTCTTTCATCATTTAATGCATGAAAAGCAAAGCAAAACAAGGCTTTGGAAGCCACTTCCACGCTCATCTTAACACTCCACGACTAAACACATCAATTCTATCTTTCTTACCTCATAGTGGGACCCACATACCAAGGTGGAAATTAAAAAATAGCTAGGAGCCTTTTTGGTCTTGGGAGGGTTTGAACTTAAGACCAACACACCCCTCCCATGCATGCACACAACAACCACTAGACCAGACTCCATCCACTGATATAACAATGCAAACAATGTATTTAAATACCTTTTCAACCTTTTTCGAAAATTAATATAAAACCAATATTAATTTGATTTTCTTTCCTTCCTTAACTATTCCTTAACATGGTCTCATATCACAATTCATTATATAATACCACAAATTAAAATACTTAAAGTAAGAAATTAATTTATTTATACGGGTCTTACATTCTCCCCTACTCCAAAAATTTCCGTCTCGAAAATTAAGGCTACTATGCGAACAAATGCGGGTATTCTTTTCTCATAAACTCTTCAAGCTCCCAAGTCATCTCTTGAGTTTCCTCGTTCCACAACACCTTCACCATGCGAATTTCCTTTCCCCTTAGATTTTTCATCTGCACCTCCAACACCCTGACTGGCCAGCTTCGATTGTAAGATCTTCATGAACTTGTATATCATCAACCTTTAACACATGCGTAGGACCTGGAATGTATTTCCTCAGTTGAGATACGTGAAACACGTTATGTAGGTTTGCCAACTGCGGGGGTAACGCTATTTCATACGTTACTGGTCCAATCTGCCTATGAATCTCATAAGGACCAAGAAACTTAGGTGACAACTTCCTCGCCTTGATAGCCCTACCCACACCTGTCATCGACGTCACACGTAGAAACATGTGATCCCCTTCATTGAACTCAAGCGGCCTTATTCTCTGATCAGTGTATGACTTCTGTCTACTTTGTGGTGCTCTCATTCTTTCTTGAATCAACTTCACCTTTTCAGTAGTTTGTTGCAACAACTCAGGACCTATGGATAGTACTGCTTCCCCATCTTGAAACCAACAAAGAGGAGTTCAACATCTTCACCCATACAAGGCTTTGAAAGACGTCATCCCAATGCTAGAATGATAGCTATTGTTATATGTGAACTCCACTAACGGTAAAATCTCACTCCAACCTCCAAGATGGTCCAAAACACAAGCCCTCAACAAGTTTTCCAATGACTCAATAGTTCTTTCAGTTTGTCCATCTGTTTGACGGTGATATGTTGAACTCATCCTCAATCGCGAACCCAAAGCATCCTGCAACTGTTGCCAGAACCTCGAGGTCAACCTTGGATCCCGATCCGATACAATGTTATCTGGTACACCATGTAATCTTACAATTTCTCTTATGTACAACTGTGCTAACTTCTCCATTGACATCTTCTGATTGATGGATAAAAAGTGGGCGCTCTTCGTCAACCGATCAACTATCACCTATATGGAGTCGTGACCCCTCGATGACCTCGGTAAGTGAGTTACAAAGTGCATCGAGATGCTGTCCCACTTCCACTGGGGAATATCCAGCTACTGTAACATTCCACCTGGTCTTTGATGTTCGATCTTCGCCTTCTAACATACCAAACAGGAAGCTACGAACTCTGCAACATTCTTCTTCATTCCGCTCCACCAAAAAGATTCTTTTAGGTCTTTATACATCTTAGTCATTCCTGGATGTATACTAAGACTACTTTTATGCCCTTCCTCTAATATCACCCTTCGCAAATGTGTTATTGCCGGCACACACACTCTTCCTCGAAACTGAAGAATACCATTCTGGCATAAAGCAAAATCTTTGGCTTGATCAGTTCCTAATCACCCCACAATTCGTTGCAGCTCTAGATCAGTTTCTTGTTCTGACTTCCCTTGCTCCAAGAAACTACTCATAATTGTCAGATGACTACACCACATGTGATCCTCACCCAAAAGAACATCGAGATTCATGTCCCTTAACTTCTCTATAAACTCTAACTCTTTGATCATCAGAGCTGACATCTGAACCCGCTTTCTACTCAAGGCATCCGCCACGACATTTGCCTTTCCTGGATGATAAAGCAACTCAAAGTCGTAGTCTTTCAAATATTCCATCCACCTTCACTGTCTCATGTTCAACTCTTTTTGATCAAACAGGTATTTCAAACTTTTGTGGTCACTGAAAACCTGAAACTTCGCTCCATACAAATAGTGACGCCAAGTCTTCAAAGCAAACAATACAACTGCCAACTCAATGTCATGCGTCGGATAATTCTGCTAGTGTATCTTCAACTGACGAAAAACATATGCCACTGGTCTTCTATTTTGCATTAATACGCATCGCAACCCTTGATATGATGCATCACAATATACCTCAAACCTCTTGTCTATATCTGGAATAATTAGCATTGGAGCGGTTGTCAACCTTTTCTTCATATCTTCAAAGCTTGCTTCACATTGATCAGTCCAGACAAACGGTTGGGCCTTCCGCTTCAACTGAGTCAGAGGACCTACTATCTTGAAGAAACCCCCTATAAATCTCCGATAGTAACCCGCTAATTCAATAAAACTTCTTACCTACGACACCGATGTAGGACGCTCCCACTACAACACAGCTTCAAACTTTGCTGGATCGACTGATATTCCTTGAACAGATATCACATGACCAAGGAATTGAACTTCATCCAACCAAAACTCTCATTTCGACAATTTGTCGTACAATTGGTGCTCCCTCAAAATCTCCAACACTGTCCGCAGATGTTCAGCATGTTCCTCTCGGTTCTTCGAGTAGATAAGAATATCGTCAATGAATACAACGACAAACTTATCCAAACAAGAACGAAATATGCGATTCATGTAATCCATGAATATAGTTGGAGCATTCATCACACCGAAAGGCATTACAACATACTCGTAGTGCCCATAGCGTGAGCGAAACGCTGTCTTCTGCACATCATCAGGCTTGATAAGAATTTGATGATATCCTGACCGTAGATCAATCTTTGAAAACACTCCAGCTCCTTTCAATTGGTCTAACAGATCATCAATTCTTGGCAACGAGTACTTGTTCTTTATAGTGACTTTATTAAACTGTCGATAATCCACACATAACCTTGAGCATCCATCTTTCTTTTTCACTAGCAACACCGGCGCACCCCACACACTTGGTCTGATGAACTTCTTCTCTAACAAATCTTCAATCTGCTTCTTAACCTCTGCTAACCTTTCTGGAGCCATACGATATGGAGCCACAGATACTGGCCCTGCACCCGACATCAGATCTATTGCAAAGTCCACTTCACGCTTCGGCGTCACGGTTCGGCGGCAAACCCAGTACCTCCTCAGGAAAAAATTCAGCATATTCCTCTGACGTCCATAGTCAATCATAACATGGTTATCAGCTAACGAATCCATCCCCAAGATCGCGTCCAGACCTTCAAGCGGTAAGCACACCAAGTTGACTCTAGACTTGTGACCTGCAACCTCGATCGGACACCCAACACAGATTGAACTGGTTGAAACTTGTCCGGATGTTGGAGGGAGAGAACAAGCTCGCACCCCAAGTCAAACATAGAGGGTTCAAGATTCTCCACACACAACAATGATATAAACGACTGCATCGCACCCGAATCAAACAAGACATGCACATTTCTACCAAATAAAGAACAAGTATCAAGTATCAAGTTACCTGACTTCTCGGCTTCTGCTCCCGTCATGGCAAACACTATGCCCGCAGCCTGCGGCTTTCCACCGTTAGCTGACTTCTGAGGCGTTGCACCAAATGACCTCTTCTGAGGGCAATTAAGAGAGATATGCCTAGGCTTATTACATGTGAAACACGTCCTCACCTCCTACTTGACGTCACTCAGCTTTGGACAATTTCTTCGGATGTGATCTCCTCCACACTCAAAGCACTTCAACAAACCTGACCTAAACTATTGCGGCCTCTCGTACGGTTTCTTCTGTTGCTTGCCCTTGGAAAAGCTTCCCTTTTGGTTCCTCATCACACACCCAGACTCATCCAACCTCTCAGCTATCGTGGCCTGCTCCACTAACTCTGGAAATTCATTAATCTTCAGGTAAACAAGTGTCTTCAAAAGATGGTGGCGCAATCCTTGCTCAAACCTCCTGCACTTCCAATCCTCGCTCATATTCTGAGTATAGAAACGAGCCAAATACTCGAGTCTCTCCTTGTAGTCTTGCACAGACATACTTCCCTACTGAAGAGCCAGAAACTGCGACTCTCGTTGCTGCTTAGCGCTAGCCGAAAAGTAATGCTACAAGAATCTAGCTCTGAAATCTTCCCAAGTAGCAACTTCCCCTCGGGTATCCATGCCCCTCTGCATCCCACGCCACCAGTACTCAACTTCTCCTGCCAACATATATGTAGCAAACACTAACTTCTGCCCCTTAATGCACTTGATTGCTTCAAATATGTTCTCAAGGTTTCAAATCCAGTCATCCGCTTCATCTGGAGTTGCTTTGCCATTGAACTTCGCAGGACTGTGACGTAGAAAGTCGTTCATACCCACTCTCGGCCTGGGTGCCTGCTCAGCCTGTTGTGCTTGCAAAACCTAAGCAATCTGTCGCATTGCCTGCGCTAGCTCCGCAGTAGCATTGATTGGAGTAGGATTTCTTGGTCGTCCCGACATCCTTATCATTTATAACGCAAAAGATAAGCAAGGAAAAATAATCGCACAAAAAAGAAAAAAACATCAAAAGTACGCCAACGAACTAGTCGAACTCACTCCCCAAAAGCCCCAAGAGAATTTTTTTTTCGAAAACCTAGCTCTGATACCACTTGTAACGTTCTAGGAAAACCACTTGTAACGCTCCGACAACTTACAAGGAATATTCACTAGCCCCACACATCAACATGAGGCTTCCTCACTCGCACACTTTCTGGGAAAACTTCCCAGAAGGTCACCCATCCCTAAAGTACTCCAAGCTAAGCACACTTAACCATGGAGTTCTTATGGGTTAGGCTACCGAAAAGCAAATGCATTTTGGTGATATGAGTAGCCAAATCAATCCCTTTAAGCTATCCTTCAACTGTATAGTCCCATACCTATACAGTCTCTAGATCCCTCTCATTCCGGTGTATGTTCAATCCATCCATGTGTCCCTTCCACTAGAAGCCTGCCAGGAGCCGCTCTTTGTTTGTGCCCCTTGCACTTCGTGCCTCTTGCACCAACGATCACTCCCCGCCCTCATCCGTGCCCGGGTGTCACATAATGTAAGACCCGTATAAATAAATTTATTTCTTACTTTAAGTATTTTAATTTGTGGTATTATATAATGAATTGTGATGTGAGACCATGTTAAGGAATAGTTAAGGAAGGAAAGAAAATCAAATTAATATTGGTTTTATATTAATTTTCGAAAGAGGTTGAAAAGGTATTTAAATATATTGTTTGCGCTATTATATCAGTGGATGAAGTCTGGTCAAGTGGTTGTTGTGTGCATGCATGGGAGGGGTGTGCGTTTGGTCTTAAGTTCAACTAGTTCAATCTGCGTTGGGTGTCCTATCGAGGTGGCAGGTCACAAGTCCAGAGTCAACTTGGTGTGCTTACCGCTTGAAGGTCTGGACGCGATCTTGGGGATGGATTGGTTAGTTGATAAGCATGTTATGATTGACTGTGGGCGTCAGAGGGTAGTCTTCCAGGAACCAGAAGGCATTGAAATGTCAACATCAAAGGAAGTGGTACAAGATCTCAAGAGTTGAGTTGTTTGCTTTATGTTGATAGTGAAAGAGCAGAAGAAGAGCATAGACGAGCAAATCAGTGGAATACCAGTAGTCGAGGAATATGCTGATGTTTACCTGAGGAGGTACCGGGTTTGTCGTCGAGTCATGAAGTGGACTTCGCAATAGATCTGATGTCGGGTGCAGGGCCAGTATCTGTAGCTCCATATCGTATGGCTCCAACAGAGTTAGCAGAGTTGAAGAAGCAAATTGATGATTTGTTAGAGAAGAAGTTCATCAGACCAAGTATGTCTCCATGGGGTGCGTCGGTGTTGCTAGTGAAAAAGAAAGACGGAACCTCAAGGTTATGTGTGGATTATCGGCAACTTATTAAAGTCACTATCAAGAACAGGTACCCGTTGCCAAGAATTGATGATCTGTTAGACCAGTTGGAAGGTGCTGGAGTGTTTTTCAAGATTGATCTACAGTCAGGATATCATCAAATTTTATCAAGCCTATTGATGTGCAGAAGACAGCGTTTTGCTCACGTTATGGGCACTACGGGTATGTTGTAATGCCTTTCGGTGTGACGAATGCTCCAGCTATATTCATGGATTAAATGAATCGTATATTTTGTTTTTGTTTGGATAAGTTTATCGTTTTATTCATTGACGATATTCTTATCTACTCGAAGAACCGACAGGAACATGCTGAACATCTGCGGACAACGTTGGAGATTTTGAGGGAGCACCAATTGTATGGCAAGCTGTCGAAATTTGAGTTTTAGTTGGATGAAGTTCAATTCATTGGTCATGTGATATCTGCTCAAGGAATATCAGTCGATCCAGCAAAGGTTGAAGCTGTGTTGAAGTGGGAGCGTCCTACATCGGTGTCGGAGGTAAGAAGTTTTATTGGACTAGCAGGTTACTATCGGAGATTTGTAAAGGGTTTCTCCAAGATAGTAGGTCCTCTGACTCAGTTGACACAGAAGGTCCAACCGTTTGTCTGGACTGATCAGTGTGAAGCAAGCTTTGAAGATATGAAGAAAAGGTTGACAACCGCTCCAGTGCTAATTATTCCAGATATAGACAAGAGGTTTGAGGTATATTGTGATGCATCATATGAAGGGTTGGGATGCGTATTAATGCAAAATAGAAGACCAGTGGCATATGTTTCTCATTAGTTGAAGATACACTAGCGGAATTATCCGACGCATGACATTGAGTTGGCAGCTGTAGTGTTTGCTTTGAAGACTTGGCGTCACTATTTGTATGGAGCGAAGTTTCAGGTTTTCAGTGACCACAAAATTTTGAAATACCTGTTTGATCAAAAAGAGTTGAACATGGCGCAGCGAAGGTGGATGGAATATTTGAAGGACTAATACTTTGAGTAACTTTATCATCCAGGAAAGGCAAATGTCGTGGCGGATGCCTTGAGTAGAAAGCGGGTTCAGATGTCAGCTCTGATGATCAAAGAGTTAGAGTTGATAGAGAAGTTAAGGGACATGAATCTCGGTGTTCTTTTGGGTGAGGATCACATGTGGTGTAGTCATCTGACAATTACGAGTAGTTTCTTGGAGCAAGTGAAGTCAGAACAAGAAACTGATCTAGAGCTGCAACGAATTGTGGGGTTGTTAGGAACTGATCAAGCCAAAGATTTTGCTTTATGCCAGAATGGTATTCTTCGGTTTCGAGGAAGAGTGTGTGTGCCGGCAATAACACATTTGCGAAGGTTGATATTGGAGGAAGGGCATAAGAGTAGTCTTAATATACATTCGGGAACGACTAAGATGTATAAAGACCTAAAAGAATCTTTTTGGTGGAGCGGAATGAAGAAGAATGTTGTAGAGTTCGTAGCTTCCTGTTTGGTATGTCAGAAGGCGAAGATCGAACATCAAAGACCAGGTGGAATGTTACAGCAGCTGGATATTCCCCAGTGGAAGTGGGACAACATCTCGATGCACTTTGTAACTCACTTACCGAGGTCATCGAGGGGTCACGACTCCATATGGGTGATAGTTGATCGGTTGACGAAGAGCGCCCACTTTTTATCCATCAATCAGAAGATGTCAATAGAGAAGTTAGCAGAGTTGTACATAAGAGAAATTGTAAGATTGCATGGTGTACCAGATAACATTGTATCGGATCAGGATCCAAGGTTTACCTCGAGGTTCTGGCAACAGTTGCAGGATGCTTTGGGTTTGCGGTTGAGGATGAGTTCAACATATCACCCTCAAACAGATGGACAGACTAAAAGAACTATTAAGTCATTGGAAAACTTGTTGAGGGTTTGTGTTTTGGACCATCTTGGAGGTTGGAGTGAGATCTTACCGTTAGTGGAGTTCACATATAACAATAGCTATCATTCTAGCATTGGGATGACGCCTTTCGAAGCCTTGTATGGGTGAAGATGTCGAACTCCTCTATGTTGGTTTCAAGATGGGGAAGCAGTATCAGTAGGTCCTGAGTTGTTGCAACAAACTATTGAAAAGGTGAAGTTGATTTAAGAAAGAATGAGAGCAACAAAGAGTAGACAGAAGTCATACACTGATCGGAGAAGAAGGCCGCTTGAGTTCAATGAAGGGGATCATGTGTTTCTACGTGTGACGCCAATTGCAGGTGTGGATAGGGCTATCAAGGCGAGGAAGTTGTCACCTATGTTTCTTGGTCCTTATGAGATTCTTAGGCGGATTGGACCAGTAGCGTATGAAATAGCGTTACGACTGCAGTTAGCAAACCTGTATAACGTGTTTCACGTATCTCAACTGAGGAAATACATTCCAGGTTCTACGCATGTGTTAGAGGTTGATGATATACAAGTTCATGAAGATCTTACAATCGAAGCTAGGCCAGCCAGGGCGTTGGAGGTGCAGATGAAAAATCTGAGGGAAAGGAAATTCGCATGGTGAAGGTGTTGTGGAACGAGGAAACTCAAGAGATGACTTGGGAGCTTGAAGAGTTTATGAGAAAAGAATACCCGCATTTGTTCGCATAGTAACCTTAATTTTCGAGACGAAAATTTTTGGAGTAGGGGAGAATGTAAGACCCGTATAAATAAATTAATTTCTTACTTTAAGTATTTTAATTTGTGGTATTATATAATGAATTGTGATCTGAGACCATGTTAAGGAATAGTTAAGGAAGGAAAGAAAATCAAATAAATATTGGTTTTATATTAATTTTCGAAAAAGATTGAAAAGGTATTTAAATATATTGTTTGCGTTGTTATATCAGTGGATGGAGTCTGGTCTAGTGGTTGTTGTGTGCATGCATGGGAGGGGTGTGCGTTTGGTCTTAGTTCAAACCCTCCCAAGACCAAAATGGCTCCTAGCTATTTTTTAATTTCCACCTTGGCATGTGGGTCCCATTATGAGATAAGAAAGATAGAATTGATGTGTTTGGCTGTGGAGTGTTAAGATGAGCGTGGAAGTGGCTTGCAAAGCCTTGTTTTGCTTTGCTTTTCATGCATTAAATGATGAAAGAGAAGGGGTGAATGTTATATTATTTTGTTGGTATTGAGGAAAACATTCACGTTAATTAGTGTGGGTTGCAGCATGTGTCTTTCATTAATTGATTTTTTTTAATTTGTTTTTATGCTTTTACATTGCATGGTGGGAGAGAGGAAAAGTCAAAACATTTGAGGCTTGGGGTTGATTGGAAAGAATAAAAACGAGAATGTTCCAAGGGGAAACTTTTATTCTCATTTAATCTCTCTTTCACGTGAAATGTTGCATGGGTGCCTAGGTCATCTCTTTTTTCACTTTGCTTGGGTGGGCACATGGTTTCTAGACTTAGGAAGCTTGTAAGTGACCTTGGAGTTCCTACGGGAGGGTAATCATTGCATTGAAAATTGTAAGCTACATAAATAGATATTATAGAGGCACTTAAGCACACTTTAAAAATATCATTTAGTCACATTAAAGTGAAGTTTTATTGGGATAACAAAGAGTTAGGAATGAGAATCTGAGGTTAGTAATGTAAGGTGTCCTTGAGAGTAACCTTGAGTGGTTAGTGAAAGGTTGGTGAGGCTAGAGTTAGTTTCTACTTAAGTGTATAAGTTTAAGTTAGTAGGGTGGAAAAACAAACACTTGGAGAGTGGAAAAGAGAGAGAACCGTGAGTTTGAGAGGCATTTTTGGAGAGCAACCAAGTTGGTGAGAGAAAGGAAGAGCCCCCCTAGCCTTGGAGTTTTTGGAAATCACTTGTAGGAGACCAAGAGGAGTGGAAGCTTGTTGTCTAGTGAGGAAAGAAAGCTAAGAGCCTTTGGAAGCTAGCTTGGAATTAAGGTAAGAGGTTTAACTTGAGATATAACATAGTGTATGATGGGTAGAAGGTCACATTATAATTTTGTTGCATGCTTTCTTTCTTGTGTGTTGGAATTAAATTTAACATGTTGATGCATGCACTTTTCTTTTGGGTTTAAGTTTCATGTTTCAAATACCGTGATGTATTGTAATGTTATGAGTATGTTAGTTTGGGTGGTGATGATCTGAGTTATGAGTTGAATATTGTGTTGTAATGTAAGGTTGTGACTAGGATCGTCTATGTTATGATGTTTTGATATTGAAATTATATGCTATGTTAGGTTCTTAGTTAATCACCCTTTCCTTTCGTGGTTGTGGTTCCACCTACGATGATCGTACTTGTACGGGAGTAGATGGCGTTGTAGATGAGGCAGAGATGGAGTAGCATGACGAGAGTTATGGGAATAGCTATGGGGAATTTATCATGTTTTAAAGTAATTTTATGTTTTTGAATAATGAATTTGATATTTGTAAGGTTTGAACCTTATGTTGTAAGACGCTTAGACTTTTGAGGTTTTGTTTCCGCGATGTTATTTTTAAAAGAAAAAAAAAACTGCCGTAAAATTTTGGATTTTGTTATTTTCTAGTGGCACTTTGTAAGGGGTGTTACGTTTGGTATCAGAGCCTAGCCACTCCATGTACGGTGTGGTTCGAGGACGAACCAAGCGGAAGCTGGTGGGCATGTGACACCCGAGCACTGACGAGGGCGGGGAGTGATCGTCAGTGCAAGAGGCACGAAGTGCAAGGGGCACAAACAAAGAGCGGCTCTTGGCAGGCTTCCAGTGGAAGGGAGACATGGATGAATCGAACATACACTGGAAAGAGAGGGATCTAAAGATTGTATAGGTACGAGACTATACAATTGAAGGATAGCTTAAAGGGATTGATTTGGCTACTCATATCATCAAAATGAATTTGCTTTTCGGTAGCCTAACCCATAAGAACTCCATGCTTAAGCGGAAAGTGTGCGAGTAAGGACAAAGCACATTGGAAAGTCTCGTGTTGATGTGTGGGGGGAATCAATATTCCCTATAAGTTGTCGGGGCGTTACAGTAGAGCTCTTTCTTCAAGGTCACATCCTCTCTTCCCCCCTCAAGAGCCACAAATCATGGTACTGATGGCCACTACGAGTATCGTGTGATGCCATTTTGGGCTGTGCAACACCCCAACAACATTCCAATCCACGTTGAATGAGATTTTCCGACCCTTATTGCGTAAATTTGTTATTGTTTTTTTTATGATATCTTGGTTTTTAGCACTGACTTTGACCAGCACTTGTCTCATTTGAAGCAAGTCTTCCCTATTTTTAAGCACCATCACTTCTGTTTGCAGCCACATAAGTGTTCTTTTTTCCAGCCACAAATTACTTATTTGGGGTACATCGTGGCTAATGGGGGTGTGTCTTCTGATCCTACAAAGATACAAGCCATGGTTCAATGGCCTATACCCCAATGCATTAAAGGGTTACGTGAGTTTTTGGGACTCACTGGATTCTACCGAAAATTTGTTCAAAACTACGCTACCGTTGCACTGCCTCTCACAGAATTACTCAAGAAGGGGAAATTTCAGTGGTCTACATCAGCCCAGTCAGCTTTCGAAGCTTTGAAACCATGACGAGTACCTCTGTTCTCAAGCTTCCGGATTTTTCTAAACCATTCTATGTCCAGACGGATGCTTCGGGTTCTACCATGGGAGTTGTTCTACTTCAGGACAATCATCCAATTGCTTTCTTTAGCAAGGTTTTTTTCCCTCGCTTGTCTAAGTTCTCTACTTATTTTTGTGAGCTACATGCCATCACAAGCATAGTAAAGCGATGGCGTCAATATTTATTGGGTCATTTCTTCATCATCCAAGCAACATTACTTGGTAAAATTGTTGGGATATGATTATGAGATGCAATACAAATCAGGCAAATTAAACGTTGTCGCAGACGCTTTATCACGTTTTCAAGGACAGACTGAAGCTAATATTTTTGCCCTCACTATCCCCTAGTTTGTATTCCTGCGAGAATTGAAAGCTTCGTTGCTAACTGATACTGAATTCATATTGATGTGTGATAAGTTTATTGTTGATCCCTCTTCCCATCAATTATTCTGATTGCACGAGGGGTTGTTATTGTACAAAGGCAGGATTTGGCTTAGCAATAAATCTCAATTTATGCCACTTTTATTGCGTGAGTTTCATGAAATTCCGATGAGGGGCCATGCTGGCGTCAACAAAACTTTAAAGTGTCTGAGTGCAAATTTCTATTGGGGGTCTATGGCTAAAGATGTGAAGATATTTCTTTCTCGGTTTGTTGTTTGTCAACAAACAAAGTACAACACTAAACCGCCAGGGGGAGTTCTTCATCTTTTGCCCATTTCGACAAGAGTTTGGGAGGACATTTCTTTGGATTTTATCACCGGGTTGCCTCCCTCAAAAGGTTACACGGTTCTCTTAGTGGTGGTGGACCGTTTTTCCAAGGTTGTACACATCGATGCTTTACAATCCAATTTCACCGCTTACAAAGTTGTAGAGCTCTTTGTCTCTATTGTTTGCAAGCATAACGGTTTACCCCGCAGCATCGTGTGCGATCGTGACCCCATTTTTATCAGTCGTTTCTGGTCAGATCTATTCAAATTCAGTGGCACACTTCTTCGTATGAGCTCTTCATACCATCCACAAACGGACGAACAAACTGAAGTTATGAAACGTACCGTAGAACAATATCTTCATGCTTTTGCTCATCATAAACCTAGTCTTTGGTTCAAATTTTTGTCATGGGTTGAGTATCATTATAATACCTCTACTCATTCTGGTTCAAGATTGTCTCCTTTTGAAGTAATGTTTGGGAAGCCGCCCCATCAATTTCGCTTTACATTGAAGGTTCTTCCTCTAATGTTGGCTGTGACAACGTGCTCTCCTCCCGTGACGAGATAATTTCTCTTTTAAAGCATAATTTGTTAAAGGCGCAAGGGCGTATGAAAAAGTAGGCTAATGCTAAGCGCCGTGACTTAAATTTGGAGGTTGGCTCATGGGTCTACGTAAAACTGCAGCCCTATAGGTAGATTTCAATATCTAGTAACAAATATAATAAGCTTTCCAAGCGTTTTTATGGCCCCTTCAAGGTTCTGGAGAAAATTGGCCCGGTATCGTATCGCATAGAGATTCCCTCCCATTCAAAGATTCAAGATGTGTTCCATTGTTCTATGCTGAAGCCACATGATGGTCTAGTTTCGTCTCTCATAAACCATATCCCCCCTACTTCTGTTGATAATAATCATCTCATTTTACTCTTGGCAATCTTGGATTTCAAAACAGTGAATATGGGGGGTAACCCAACGCGTTATGCTTTGGTTCAATGGGAAGGGCTCTCACCCAACGACACTTCCTGGGAAAAATGGGATGAGCTTAAATCACTCTTTGACCTTGAGGACAAGGTCAATGTCGAAGGGGATGGTATTGATACAGTTGGGAACATTATGCCCAAAAGAATGACCCGAAGGCCTACAGGGTGGTCAAATTTTATCCATTCTTAGAATGATTCATTTTCTTACTTTAGAGTATTCTAGAATGAGTTGGTTATATTTGTTAGGCCTGAGTGCCACGTAGTAGAGGGAATCTTCTATCAATCTTTCCTTTAATTATAGTATTTTGTATTCAATGAAAAAGGGAGGAAAAACAACATTCTCATCTTCCTAATTATCTTTTCTTAGGAGGCAGCACTAACCTCAAATATGGTGCCTATTCTCCCCGTTTTGTAGCAAAGTACTTTCAAAGTTGAAAAGATTACAATTGAAGAGTCTCCAAAAGGTTATTTCCATAGGGTTAGAGCAGTCATGGGTAGAACCCTTAATTAAAACAGTAGAAACATTGGAAGTGTTTTGCTGCCCTTGCCTGAAAAGTGTTGCGCCATCCACCGTGTGTTTTTCAAATCTTACATCTTTGAATGTTGGTGAATGTGATGGAATGGTGTATTTGTTGACATCCTCAACAGCAAAAAGTCTAAGTCAACTGAGGAGGATGTACGTACGGGATTGCCAAGCAATAGAGGAAATAATGGGGAATGATGACGAAGATGATGAATCCAATGATGAAGAGATAGCGTTTGAGCAACTCAGCGATATCTCTCTTGCTTCATTGCCAAGCATAATAGGAATCTACTCTGAGACTTTGAAGTTGAAATTCCCATCCTTGAATCACATGAAATATTCCTATGTACCTCATCATTTGCACCAGTTCAAGCCTCGTCACCAGATTTAAATGAAGAGGTGACTTTCATTTTCTATAGGGTTATATTGGTTATTTAAGTCATTTTGTCATTGTGTGGTTTGCAACTTAAAACTCTGATTCTGAAGCCATGATACATGATTAAACTACACTGCATATATGCATGTATTCACTTTTTTGAGGTTAAGCTTCACCATTTCTCATGGGCCCAAGTTATTCTTTATAAAATCTTTTATTATAAAAAGAAATTTAATATTTTATATATAGTTTTTCCTATCATCTCTCTCCTTTTTTCATATATTCAGGTAATCTGTCAGTCATAATGATAGTAAATGAACAATTCACTAGTGCAAAAAGAACTTTAGACGCTTGTTATTTTGGGATTTTAACGTCTGATCTCTGTCCGACGTCTATATGGATGACGTTAATGAGACTTCGAACCCTTTAAGTCAGACGTATCTATAGATGTCTGACCTATATATATAGGTTAGACGTCTATATAGACGTCCAATCCATACAGGTCAGACATCTCTGAGGTTGCTCTTGACTCATGGTGATTCGAGTTTACAACTTTATATTTTAGTTGAAGAGAATGTATTGTACATTTTTTTTATTGGATGGTTTTAAAAATGTAGTAGAGGAAATTAGAGGAGTGCAAAACGCAAGAAATCAACGCCGAAGAACGCCGTCCAAGGACATGAGAATAACTGCACCAAAACCCAACCAAAACACATTTTAATCGGTTCAAATGAAAGATAATGCATCAAAGAGTGATGTAATCTGAGTAATATTAATTTAAAATGGTGCAAAAGTGTGAAAACCAACTTGAAAAGCGTAACCTGTAGAGAGAAAACGCGACGAAGATGATGAACAATGAGTGCGCGTAACAACTGTCACGCGTTCGCGATGTTTTAATGCTAACATTTAGAGGTCAGTTCCCCCAATAACAGACGTCTAAAGTGCTTCAAAAGTCGAAGTGGCGGGATTAGACGTCTAAATGGAGTCAAAAAGTGACTTTTTAAATTTCTGGGTTGTGGATTTAGAAGTCGGTTCCCCCAATAACAGACGTCTAAAGTGCTTTAGAAGTCGGAGTGGCGGGATCAGATGTCTAAATGGAGTCAAAAAGTGACTTTTTAAATTTCTGGGTTGTGGATTTAGATGTCGGTTCCCCCAATAACAGACGTCTAAAGTGCTTTAGAAGTCGATTCCCCCATAACAGACGTTTAAATAGAATAAAAAAAAATTAAACTTTTTCGTTTAGTTTTGGCGTCTATTCGGGGGAGCCAACGTATATGAGTATTTGGACGTCAATTATAGTTGTTTTATTTACGAAAAATGTCACCGGTCATTTTTTACGTTGGATTTTTGATGGTTCACGAGTACGATAAAGAGAAAAGGCACCGGTTAGATTTGGTTATAGGCATCGTTTTTACAACCGAGGCATATGTGAGCGAGGTAAAAAGGCCAAACTTTATGAATCGGTTACGGACCGAAATAAAATGATATAGAAATATGCCTCGGTTCTTAGATAACCGAGGCAGTAGCGTGTTTTTTTTGTTTGTTTAGATTTAGGACTTAATTCATCATGCCAAACAGAACTAAGGTTTCCCAGCTAAAGAATCTAAAACAATCAAAAAGAAAACCATACAGGAATCAAACAAGAAACAACACAATATTACAACAATGTTAAACCATTGATTGAACAATCTAAAACAATCAAAAGAAAACCATACAGGAATCAAACAAGAAACAAGACACAATATTACAATAATGTTAAACCATTGATTGAATAGAGTTTGACAAGAAACAACTAAAACTAATGAGAAGAAACTCAGAAGCAGAAATGAAGCAGAAACCCAATATCTCACACTGGATAATTCATAATTTATATATTGTAACATTAGATTTACGGTAACATCCCGTAATCTCACACTTAAAAATTCATAGTTGATATATGTCTATACATGTTTTAAACTCAGATTTCAACTATAAACTCATAAATATGACTCGAATTCTTCTAACTTATTCTTCGATCTCTTTCTTCATTGGTACTGGATCAGACGACATTCCTTCATCTACTCCAGTATAACGAATTATACGATCATCGTACATACCCAAACACAAACAAGTAGGGTAAGCTAACATGCAACAAATCATTTATAAAACATGCATAATTGCTTTGATACTAACATCATACAATAATTATGTCATACACCCTCATACCATTATACCACAATTACTATTAGACACTCGTCCCACAATACCCAATAAACACCACAATACCCAATAAGCACTTATCCCGACGATATGTTGATGAGCGATCAACGGGAGGTTCCGCACTTGTGATGTCATTCTTAGTCCCTCACTATGTCCAAAACCGACACATAGACCAGGACATCCTGTCCTCCATACCATTCACAAGGTTAGTCCCCTCACTAGGTATTCCACTTGATTGGTCAGCAGTTTGCTATCTCCAAACATTAATGATAGCAAAAATTGTTTAATGTTGGGTTCAAGTTTTCTTACACATTGCTGGTTGATAGTAAGCTTCCTTGCAGCCATATTAATAGCCTGGAATTATATATTGAAGTCATCAAGTTTTTTAATAATATTAGAGCAATACGAGAATCAACTATCTTCCTTTAACAGTAAATTTAAATCAAATCGTTAAAATCCTAACTTGGGGGGTGTTTTATCACTAACAAACACAATCACAAAAATGTAGAAAATTAATGACAATGACAAAAAAGAGAGGGGCCCGGACGTCTATAATATTATAGATGTCCGTTGATGGAATACCATCTAAGACACACATTGGACCTCTTACTAGAGCCATGGCAAAGAGGATTCAAGAGGAAGAAGGATCACCTACCATTTTGCTTCTATGGAAGGTAATTTACATTAATCCTTCTTCCCATAATTAAAAGCACATTTTTCTTTGCTTTGTAGGCTTAATAAAATTGGAGAGAGCAGCTGCCAGCATAGCATTTTGATCACGTGAAAAGAGAGACTTGGAGGGAGAAGCTTGCTGCCAAAGCTATCAAAAAACTTAGCCAATAACCTAGCCAGCCCATCATTTAAGAATTGGTGTTGTTTCACGTGTGCTGCTGAGTTGGAATGAGGCATGTTTGAAGCTGAAGAAAATTGGCGCCTTTTTCTTTAATTTCATTTGCTTTTGGATTGAATTTCATTTCAGATTTGAGGCTCTTATCTTACTATAAATAGGAGACCTCTTCCCCCTTTTGGGGACACTTTTTGAGCTTAATGATATGCTGCAGAATTTGTTTTCCAGCTTTTGTGCTCTTAAGTCACCTTTGATTTACTACTTCTTCTCCTTTCCTCAAGCTTCCTTCCTCTATAGGAAGGCCCTCTAAGCTATGAGGCTTCACCCATACACCTTTCCTCCATTAACACACCTCAAACACTGCATCATTTCCTCAATCCGCTGCACCATCATTTACTACTGGTTTCTTTTGGTCTAGAGCCTTTGTCTGCACGTTTCCAGCTGGGATTAGTTTCCATCATCCGTCCCCCCCCCCACAATGGACGTCTACAGTTTCACTTATTTATGGATATGCCACCGGTCAATTATTTACGTTGGGGCTTTTGTGGACGGACGTCTATGAGGTGACGTTAAAGGCCAATTCTGCACTAGTCCTTCTTTCCAACTTTCTTTTGCATTGAGCCTTTCTCTTTTTCTTTCTTATCTTTCCTCTTTCTTTTGATTTTTACGTGCTTAGCTCAATGCTTATTGTGACACCCGGGCACGGAGACGAGGGCGGGGAGTGACGCCGGTGCAAGAAGCATGGTGCAGGGGGCACAGACAAGGAGCGGCTCCTGGCAGCTTCGGGTGGAAGGGGTACATGGATGAATCGAACATACACCGGAATGAGAAGGATCTGGAGACTGTGTAGGTATGGGACTATACAGTTGAAGGATAGCTTAAAGGAATTGATTTGACTACTCATATCACCAAAATGCATTTACTTTTCGGTAGCCTGACTCATAAGAACTCCATGGTTAAGCGTGCTTAGCCTGGAGAAATTCTGGGATGGGTGACCTTCTGGGAAGTTTTCCCAGAAAGTGTGCGAGTGAGGACAAAGCACACTGGAAAGCCTGGTGGTGGTTTGTGGGGGCAGTCAACGGTCCCTGTGAGTTGCCGGGACGTTACAGATGGTATCAGAGCCTAGCCTCTCCCAGTACGGTGTGGTTCGAGGACGAACCAGAGCGGAAGCTGGTGGGCATGTGACACCCGGGCACGGAGACGAGGGCGGGGAGTGACGCCGGTGCAAGAAGCATGGTGCAGGGGGCACAGACAAGGAGCGGCTCCTGGCAGCTTCGGGTGGAAGGGGTACATGGATGAATCGAACATACACCGGAATGAGAAGGATCTGGAGACTGTGTAGGTATGGGACTACTCATATCACCAAAATGCATTTACTTTTCGGTAGCCTGACTCATAAGAACTCCATGGTTAAGCGTGCTTAGCCTGGAGAAATTCTGGGATGGGTGACCTTCTGGGAAGTTTTCCCAGAAAGTGTGCGAGTGAGGACAAAGCACACTGGAAAGCCTGGTGGTGGTTTGTGGGGGCAGTCAACGGTACCTGCGAGTTGCCGGGAGGGTTTTCAAATCATGTTCAAGGGTAAAGGTTCAAAGGATAGAACACATAGTGTTCTCTTTTAGTGGGCTAAAATCATGCATCTTAGCTAAAAAGGGTTACCAACAAATGCCTTGATCATATGACACATACAAGTAAATGATTCAATCATAGAAAACTTGAGCAAAGTCATTCATGCTTTCAAAGTAATAGCATTCAATCAAAAACTCTGGATCTCAAAAACCTCACATATAGGCTCATTTCACCATTCCATATACACATCCTGCTTAGCATCATAATCACAATCACAACATCCTGCATTTGTTCATAAAGCTTGTGAACCATCACCTGTATAAGCATATAGTGCACAAACTCAACAACTATCAATATCAAAGCATCATCAAGTAATACTCATCATGCATAAGTCACAAGCAAACCATCATAACAGACACAGTTTAAAATTGAGTACATCAAACCCTATTCTACTAACAGAAGCAAATAAGTTCAATAGTATAAAACAAAAGATAGAAAAGATCCTACTCCAGTGCTGATAGCATGCATCAGTAAATGCTATCTTAGCTCCTCATCAGCCTGTGTTGTCATCTGTATCTCCCTCCTCTTCATCATCCTTAGCATCTTCAAATGCGTCCTCATCATCATCATCATCTTCATCATCCTCCATAGTTGAAGCTTCAGCTGCTCCAACTCTACTGCTCCTCTGGCCATGCCACCACGTTATGAAACTCATCCATAGTCCACCTATGTGTTGGGGGTGTATCATACATCCCAATAATCATCTCAGCGGTGGCAACTTGCCCTCTATGGATCGACTGCATCTGGGCATCTATAAGAGACATGTACATGTCCCTCATCTGAAATGGCTCTGCCTCATGAATCTCTACATATGCCTGACCCTGTGGTGGTCCTCTTCCTCTGCGAGGACGGAGTGGTGGTACTGGATGAGTTGCCTCATCACCTCCACAGTACTATCTGTAATAGGCCTCATCAATAGCTTTTCGCGGCCTCTCAAATTGTGGAACAGAGATGTTCACTCCAGCAAGCTCACATAAGCGTGTGATCAAAGAGGGATGTCTTAAAGGTGTCTTGTTGTTCATAGTGTTGGCACACACCTGTATCTCATTGGCTATCACTTGGCCAATGTTAATGCTCAACCCTCTTAGCACACGATACAACAAAAGTGCCCTGCTAATAGTGATATCTGAGACATGGGAGCATGGTTGAATATTAGCATGAGAGAAAGCCATCCAATACTTTGCTAGAGGAGTTAAATCAGTTCTCCTAATGTTTACCATTGCACCATTCCTGTTTCTCTGAAAATGCCCTTCAGGCACACACAGTACACTCTCTACATCATCAAAGTCTGTTCCTTCCTCCATATTGACGGCAAACTGACATTGCTCACCAACCCATTCAGTATCTAAAAACCTATTGATAAAGTCAGGATCATACCGAATGGCGTGGCCTCTAACATAGCTCAAGTAATCCTTAGTAGGATGATCACCCAACCCCCTTGCGTTGGTGTAAAATTCTTTCACCACTGCTATGTTAGCTGATGCAGGGTATGTGGCTAGCCTCCTCCAGTTCCTACTCACCATTTGCTCTCCAAACTGAGGAGCTATATCAGGAATCAATCCAGCTTTCCTTTCCATCAGAAGCCTCCTATCTTGGACAATTTTAAAATGTTTCTCATGCTTGCGGGAAAGGAACTTGCTAGAGTGGGTGCGTTCTGGTTCCTTATCCTTCCTCTTGGTTCCTATAGTCTTGTATCTCTTGCCAGATGAAGAGGCCATCCCTACATCAAACACAATTCACCAAACCACAAGACATGTTGTTAATCATTAGTAAACCACAAAACAACACTCCAAAACCATGCCAAATCACTGTTGAGGGCAAACAGAGCCCCTCAACGCAACCTGGACATCCAACCAGCAAGCAAAGGAAGCATAAAAAGCCAAAGAAAACAACTCTGTCAAAATCGTGCTCAGGGGAAATTTCCGCTGAGCGGCGATTCTGCAGATTTTTTTTCTTTTAAAATGTCCTATTCTCCACCCTTATGCAATCTTCTTAGTTGCAGACCCAAATAAAGCATTTTAATCGGTTCAAACAACAATTAGGTCATCACATCATGCATAAAAATCAAAATCCCTAAAGAATCATGCTTCAACAACCATGTTCATATAAATTCTTGCTTTTAAAAACCCTAGAATGAAAATTGCTTGAACTTACTTGAGTGGAGATGCTAGATGAATGAAAAATGCTCTAGGATTTCAAGAAATCATCCCCCAATAGCAATGCTCTCACCAAGCCCCAAACTTGGATGGAACCCTAGTGAGAAAGTGAGTGGAGAAGAGGTTTTGTAAAGGGGGAAGAGGGAAAAAGTGTAGAGAACTCTTGATAAAGTGTTTAAGAGTATGTGGGAAGAAGAAAATATGAAAATAGAGGTAAAGTCATGGCCTAGGGTATAAAAATACCCTAATGGGCCCTACTCCCGCTAAGCCCAAATAGACCAAACAGTCAAACCCCAATCTGTAGGGTTACCGCTCAGCGGTAATTACCGTTGAGCGGCATTTGCGTGACTTTGTTCTCCTTCTTCCTAGCTCACCCTAGGTGTCTTATACTCATGCCTCTCACTCACTCCATGCACTTAATTTCTCACATCATTCAATCATTCAATCCCTATGATGCAACTAAAACAGAATCAAAACAAACAAATAAACATAAAGTCCACCAACTGGGTTGCCTCCCAGGTAGCGCTTGTTTAACGTCACGAGCCTGACCCAAAATCCACCAGCACCCTTCAGTAGATGCAAATCTTTCTTACCAACACCCATTAGTAGGTGTATACACTTTTCATCAACACTCATTAGTAAGTGTCTGATATCATAGTATCCTTCAGTAGATACTCTTCCTCCTAACATCCATCAGTAGATGTAAACCCTGTAACAAACTTATAACCAAAACAAAAATACCAACAGTTCAAAATTACATCACCAAACCAAAAATTAAAAGTTCTTAAATCACTGGGTTGCCTCCCAACAAGCGCTCTTTTAACGTCACTAGCTTGACCCAATAAAGTTCCAGTTCCATCTTTTTTTGTCTTCTTTCTACTGAACTTCTTCAGGAATTTGATCAAACCAAGAACCTATTCAATGTCTCAATCATAGGAACTTTAATCTCCAATTTCTTGAAGATTTCCTTAAAGCACTCAAATTCCTTCTTCTTCCTATGATACTTCTTTGGATGAGGACGGGGTTTTTCATATGATTCTTTCTTTTTTCCTCTTGCCCTCTTTTCCTTTCTCTCACTTTCTTTATCTTCACACACATTTTCTTTTCTCTCACTTTCTTTTTTTCTTCTCTTTTTCTACTCACTTTCTTAATCTTCACACAAATTTTCTCTCTCAACCACTTCTCTTTCTTTTTCTACATCTTTATCTGTCTCACTCAACTCTTCTTTTTCTTTTCTCTCTATCTTTTTCTCATCTAAAGTCTTGTCACTTCCAGTGATATTGGCTTGAGATTCGTCTATAGGGTTAACTTCAGTTTCAACCCCAAAATCTTCCAATCTCTTAATTGAGTGACCAATCTGAATCTCCATCCTTTTACATGATGCTTCAATGCTTTTCTGAGTGGAGATGGACTCTTGCATAAATTGTTGAAAGACGTCATCTAACTTTTCCATTGATAAAGAGCTTTGTTGTTGCCATTGTTGTTGTGGTTGGTTCTCAAATTGTCCGACAGCTTGCAAAAATTGACTTTGATCCATGCTTGAGTGAGGTTCCCACCAGTGGTTGAGATTACCTTGGTAGAATTGAGTGCCCATAAAATTCTTGTCCGAATTGCATCCTGCAAGCATTAGGCACAAAACCCTAGAAAACATTCATTAGCACCAAAAGATAGAGAAGATAAAAATATAAAACAAAAAGATAAAAAGATAAAAGGATAAAAAGATAAAAACAAAAAGATAAAAAGATAAATCAAAAAGATAAAAAGAACAAAGAGATAAAAAGATAAAAATAAAGTCAAAGTTAATCAATAATCACATAAATAGAATAGTTAAACCACGAGTCCCCAGCAACGGTGCCTAAAACTTGATGAACAAATTTTTAATCGCCGAAAATGGAGTCAAAAACTTGTTAACCCTCAGCAAGTGTAACTGAATCGTATCAAGTAATAAAAATGGTAAGACCAAGTATCGTTGATGAACGGGTCGCACCGTTGCCGGGGAAAAATGTAACACAGTGAAATCTCACTCAAACCTCTAATTCAATCCTCTTCTCGACTCCATTATTGACAAAATTATTTTTCAATTTTTCTCTTTTTCTCATCATTTTTTTTTTATCCTGTCTTCTTTTTTTTTTCACACAACAGGATATAAATTATCATTTCAAAACATGATGAGGAACCAACTAGCCAATTCATCAGAATTCCCAAGGAGACCACACTTATTCAAAAAATACTTCTATAGCTCCAGACTTTCCTAAGGTTAAGGTAATCATTTGTTTTTCACTTAGGATCAGTGTATGAGCTTCAACACAAAGAAATATATACAGTATAGGCTCAAAGGGGTTATCAAAGGATAATAACAAGGTAGGCTTATTTGGCTAAAGAGGCTCAAGAATAAAAATGCCTTTATCACGTCTGAACATGCATATCAATCAAGTCTATAAAAATGAATCAAGCCAAGGCATATGTGCAAGCAATCAAGATACATATCACACAAGAAAGAAAATTAAGTGGCTCAAATCTCACACAGGGTATTCGTCACAATCAAATCAACCTCTCAAACGTATAATCATCTTTCCAGGCAGAGAAAAGCAAGGATTACAAACTATAAGTATTAAGTAAGTGAAGGAAAAATCTACAACTTAAACAAACTCCATAAATCAAGAGAAAAATGTAAAATTTATTGCACACAAAACTCGATAAAAATAACTTAAAATGAAAAAATTTAACACTCAAAAACAAAAAAATTTAACACAAAAATACAATCTAACAGAAAAATCAGAATTTCTCCCCAGTAGACCACACTTAAATCACACAATGTCCTCAGTGTGTTACAATCATCAGATGATCAAATTCAGAGCAGTCAAATAATATAGACAAGTGCAATAAAAAGTTAGGAAAAATGGGAAGAAATTTTTCAGTAACATCCATCAGTAGATGTTATCAGGGACATCCATCAGCAGATGTCTAAAACACCTAGCACCCATCAGTAGATGCTAATAATTTTTATTATTATTATTTTTTTTTTCATTTTTTTTTTTTGAAAAAGGAGACCGGTACTGTGACAACAGTCTCGGTGGCAAAGACCGGAACTGTTGCTACAGTGGAAAGCAATCTGGCTATAAATGAGGCATTCCTCCGCGTCCAGCGCCATTTCTGACCCCTCACTCTCTCTCTACTCTCTTCTCTCTGCTCTCTTCTCTTTGCTCTCTGCTCTCTCTCGAGCGTCTGGATCTGTGAGGAAGCTCTGTCCCCGCGCCTTCTGAAGATCTGAGATCTGCGCAGAGCCCCTGTCCCTGCGTCTTCTGAAGAGTCTGAGTGAGATCCGCGAGGAGCCTCTGCAAGCCTACTTCTCCAGGTAAGTCCTCAGAACTTAGTAACTCCTTCTTTCCTTTCCTTCATGTAATTTCCTTCCTTAACGCTTTCTCTGCTTTTTTTTTTTTTACTTTTCCTGCCTTCCAGTCTTTCCCTTTCAGTATTTCCTTTTTCTGCCCTGCTCTCTTTATTTTTCTCTGCTTGTTCTCTTTCCCTCTCCCTTGTCCTGCTTTCCTGTTATTTATTTTCTTTGCTGCAATACTTGTCCTCTCCCCCTGCCCGATCTATCTTCTCCTTTTCAATTTTTTTCATATTTTTGAAACTGAAAACTCTTAAACACATAAAACACAACTGTCTAAAAACTTAAGGGGTATATCGGCTGGAAACCAGACGTTAATCTCCCTTCGATTGAAGGTATTGCAGAGACAATCGGGTAGAACAACGCCACGTACCCCACTTAAAACTAAATAAACACATAAACATAATATACAAGAACAATATGGACAAGAACAACCGGACAACTGGACGTAGATCCGTTTAGGACCCTTTTGCAAGGACCGTGAAACAGATCTGAGACCAGACACTGAAACATCAAATACAGACTGGACAAAATAAATTTAAAAGGAAACAAGAACAAATAAAGAAAACAGAGAACTAATCTAATATATTTTTTATGCTTCTCTTTTTTTTATGCTTTGTTTTTTTTATTTTTATATATTTTTTTTATTAAGTTTTAGAATATTTCAAGAGGAATGATGACGAGTGAGATGGAATCAGAGAGATACACTAGTCAGCGATGACGTCCTACAGATGATCAGATCAATATGATGACCAAAATCTACAACTATGGGGTCACACACCCAAGCCGAGCGCAAGTCGTCGAGATCGCGTCTCGACTAAGGACCTTCGCAGATGCCACCGAATATAACGTGCACTGCTGGTTTAACAACCATGACAATCGGGTCAGGCGCTGGCAAGCGGAGATAGACCCTACTGGCACTCTCTTTTCACAACTGCCGCTGTATATGTATGGTAAGACCTCTGATCACACCTCCATTGAATTTTCCATTCCTCTTCTATTATTAACACAAGTTTAATTTTTTTTTTGTTTGAAAGAAAACAACTGGGTGATAATGAGGGCACCGAGGCTGTTGGATTTGTTTCCAGTTCCGATCATTATCGATGACGACAGAAATGAACGAGAAATTCCTCCACCAAAGCCTCCGCTCGTGACTTTTCGAACCAGAGCTCCCTTAACGGAGCTCTCCCTTAGACCACCACAACCAGCTCGAGAATTCTTCCAGTTTAATGTTTTATGTTATTTTTTATTTTTATGTTTTTGTTGGCTGAGTGTGGCCAGAATATGGACAAGGCATGTAATCTGAACAATTATATTTTTTTATGTTTTTAATAATTTTTTTTTTTTATGTTGTTTTTGTTTTTTTATTTGGTTTGTAATATTAACGATCACTAAAGATCGACCCCCGAACATCTTTTAATTTCATATATATCTACTGCAATTTCATTTTCAGATCTGTTCAATCCTAAAAAAAAATGTTCAATCCCTTTTCTCCATTACTGTAATTTTTGCATTGATGAATGAAATATTTTCTTAGTCTAAAAATTTTCAATCAAAAACCTGTATGAGACAACTAAGAAAATATATTTACAACGAAGAAAATAAGGAAAAAGATAAGATCTGAAGTGAAAATTTTCAATGAATTATTGATATGAAATAATAAGAAATTGAGAGCCGAGAAATTATGGACTACACGCAAAACAATTTTTGAAAATGTTTTTTTTTTTTTTTTTTTTTAAGGATAACAACTCAAAAACTAAGAAATAAATATACATATCAGAATACAGATTTGGCACGCTTTTAAACAAAAACAATTTTATCACAAAATATTTTTTTTTTTTTATTTTTTATTTTTAAAGATAACAATTCGAAAACTAAGAAGAAAAGGAAAAACAAACTTAAAAGAAAAACAAAATGCAGAATCTCCCCCAGACCACACTTAGACTATAATGTCCCAAATCAGTTAAAGGCATAAGATCATCAGTTAAAACACTAAACAAATAAAGGACAAATGCAATAAAAGTAGGAAAACGGGGAAGAAAGAAAAAGAAAACTCCCCTGGATTATGGTGGCAGTTGCCAAAATTGGACAATCAGGGAGATGTTTTTCGCCTCGGGATCCAGTATGAAAGTGTTGAGGATGAACTGCTTCATCCTCCAGATCTGATCAAGCAATGAAATGTCTTCCATCGCTGGATCTAAGCAAAAAAAATTGTTGATGATTGGGTTCGACAGGTGCCAATTGATTTTCAAACCGTTTTGTAAGCTTGCACCTTTGTCTTCAATTGTGGGTGTTTGTTGATGCAATACATGTACACCTCCTGCAACATGGTTAGTGCAATGTGGTTCCAAAGAAATGTTATGCAGAGGTATAACACCCAAATTATCATACTAAGCTTTAGATAAATCCTCATAACATGAATCAATTTCTAAATTGCATGCAATATTAATCATAGACTCAGATTCATGTTCAGTGCATGAAGAATAACCATTCGAATGTGATAGTAAAAAGCGGTTCTCATCATGCACAGAGGAAAAATTAAAATCAGACTCAGCAAGAATATAGTCATTAGCATACCGATCATCATCACAATCAACATAATAATCAAATTGTGGTATGCTTACCTCCTCTTCCTTGAAGATTTCTAGAGTGTGGGAAGGTGAAGGTGGTCTACCTGGTTCAGGATTACTGCTTACTTCTGCCGGGTCCCCAAAATTTTCATCAGTCTCCTCAGGTGCAAGAGTGGCCATTTGCCTGATCTGATCACTCAGATTCTGTATGGCAGCTTGAGTTTCCTGCTGGAACTCCATGCTCTCTTGCTTGAACTGCATGTTCCCTTTCTGAAACTGAATGTTCTGCATTGTCATCTGCTCTAGTAACTCCTTTAATGTAGGTTCAGAAGTAGAAGGCTGAGGAGTTATTTGAATAGGAGAATCATACTGCTGACTCTCATATTGTGGAACTGGCTCCCAAAGAGAGCTCTCAGAAATTGGATGATGGAACATATTGTTCTCATCATAAAAATCAGCAGATTTAAAATCAAAGTAATATGCAGAATAAGAATCATAATCACAGACATTGGCAGAATAAGCATTATTCACAACATTAAAATAGGTAGACATGGAAAAATAAAAAGTAAAAACTAAAAACTAAAAATTACGAATCAGATAAAACAAAACACATTTATACATGCTACAAGCACACACAAGACAGAACATCAATAGTAAAAATTTTTAATTAATTTTTTTTTTTTAAATATAGCAACTAAATACAGAACACATCACAATAAAATATAAAAGACAAAACATACATTAACACAACATAATCAAAAAAAACACAGCAAAAATCTAAAACAAAAAACCTGGAACTGAACTGACAACGCCGCCAAAATTTGCTGAAGGTGTCGTTGTCGCCTGCAAAAATATACAAGACAAAACACACAAAACAAACATATTAACAGAACAAAACTTTATACAACAAAAATCTAAAACCAAACCTCCATTGGTCCCCGGCAACGGCGCCATTTTGATGAACGGGTCGCACCGCTCACAAAAGTTGATTGCAGATATGAATGCAGTATAGTTTACTAGGAAGTGACTCCTAGGTCGTCTCTCAAGGACCAATTTTGTGGCTCAGTCTCAGATTTACACACGAAGGTGGGGGGTTTTGTGATTGTGTTTGTTGTGGTAAAATTAAAGTTGACTAGAAATTAAATAACACAAAATTAAAAACACTGAAGTAAATTTTAACGGTGGTAAAAACAAGCGGTAAAAGATGGTAAAAACTGAACGGTAAAATTAAACGCATAAATAAAAACATCAGTGAAAATACGTTGATAGAAAATAAACCGTAAAAATGACGTTGAAAATAAACTGAACGGTAAAAAGCAATGACTGAATTTAACAGTACAGAAAATACTGAACGATAAATTTAACAGATAAAAACATTTAACTGAAAATGGAATTCATCACAAATTGAACACTTAAATTAAAATTCTGGACAGTAAAAAGGAAACGAGCAAAGGTGACACATTCAGAAATGAAAACTATATTTTGGCACTGTTGAAAATAAATTACAGAGAGCTTTGAAAGAAGAAGAGGCAAGAGCCTCTTCCAGGGACCGTGAGGGGTTCCTAAACTACTCTAAATTCTACTACTAAAATCTCCTCTTCATTCTCCCTGCCTGCTGCCATTTTATAGTGTCAACACTTTTGGACATTCTCCTTCAATTTAGGATTTTGAGTTTTGTCTCACTTGCAGCCCGTCCGTGACCTTCCAACTTTAAGGTTTGTTGTCTCTAATAATCTGCAAATGTTCACGAGCTTCTTATATGTGCCAAATAGGTGGGGCCCTCACTTTCTCCAAGCTTCCAGCCGTGAATATGGTTACTCCTCTCAAGCTTGCTGCTGCTAGGCTTGCTTCTCTCCTAGGCCGTGACACTCCCAAGCTGGACCAAGTGTTACTCTTCTTGCTGGACCATGCGTTGCAGCTGCTCCAACACGTCCCAGCTCTCTCACGGCCCCCTCATACCGTGAGCTTCACTCCCTCAACATGGTCTCCTTTGCTGCAGCTAGATTGTGCTCCATTATTAGGTGAATCCCGTGAGCTCCTTTCAGATGTGCAGCTCTCAATTTAATGGCTTCTTTCTCTTTGATTCTTACAACAAATAAAATTCAGCATGGAACTTCTCTTGGCCGTGATATGTCTTCCTCTTTCTACCAACTAAATACCGTGAGAAGTGGTGGCTCTTTGCAAATGCTTAATTTCTGAATGTATTTTTGCCAAAATAAAATGTCCATGGGACCGTGTGTTTTTCTACAAGGTGGTCCCTCCAAATGTGTGCTATTTTTCTTCAAAGGCAAATTGGGATTTACGTTCAGCAAAGGGGTGTTGTGGCTCCCATTTTTATTCCAAATGCTTGCAAAACAATGTTCCACCAACCAAGTGTACATGCTAAAAAAATCTGAACATTTTTTTCCATGTGGGCCGTGTAACCATTCCCTTAATAACATTGATTAAATTAAATTCAGCACTTCATTTTGCAATTCTTCCATGTGTGAACGTTAGCTTCCAATTTCCAATGTGGGCCATGAAGCATCTTTCCTTGATAAAATTCAGACTTTGCTTGGTTCTACGTGACATGCTTCCAAGTAGGCCATTACCTTCTTTTCCATGTGGCCACTTTCCTCTTCTTGGACTTTAGCTTCAAACATGGTGGTCCCTACCATAATATATTGTCTTCCATTCACATTCATTTGCAAAAGGGAAAGAAGACTTCATGTGTCGTGAATTTGCTTCTAAAATTTTAATAAGGGAATGATATGCTTTCCCCCTTTCACGTGGATGGTTCCAACACCCTGCACTTCTTCTAATTCTTTTTAGCCAATCCAAACAAAAATATTTCATCACGGATCAACACAAATTAAATCACTGCAGTGCAGCTTCTTCCCAAACACAGTGTGTGAATGTTCTTCCAAATGTCCCAATTTATATTTTCAAAATTTTTCCTGCAATCAATAATGAAAATAATTAGCTCAGATAATTCAAATTAGTTAAAATAAGAATTTCTGATCGGATTAAGCTCAATTCAGTAAAATAGGAAAATACTAGACAATTATGCACAATTCCCTAATTAAATCTAGCACAGTAAACTAAGTGAAGTGAAGAAAATATTAGTTCATCAATCGTTTTCCCAAAGGACTCACGACCTAGATAGTTATGTGATTTGTTGATTATCTAAGACTTGTAAAACCAATTCTTTGAGATTTTAAATGCAAATGACTAAAAAGTAAATATGAATGCATGTATTGATCAATGGAAAAGAAGAAGCAAACAACATGATTTGAATTATATGAATGATTATGTTGTTGGGGTTTATCAATTTCATCCTATCCAGTCTCATGTATTCAAGAATTCATCCTTCTTCATTAATGTTAATGCCACTCTCTAAATTACCTTAAACCCGATGTCTCAGCGAAGAAAGCCTAATCCTAATCACTAGTTTACAATGTCTTGTCTCCCTAGCAATTATTCATGCATTATAAAGCACAGAAGCTTAAAGGCAACCAACCATCATATCCCTATGTCTAGGCAATACTACTATTGGGAGAGATTCCCCAAATCTAGATTTCCTCGTATATGTCCATATCGGCAAAATCAATTATCATGCTATGAATAAGTTAAACAACGCATGCATTAAGCAAAGAAGAAAAACCCTAACAATTAATGAAAGAAAGCATGTATATTAAGGAACCAATTCAATACATGAGAGTTTCAAAGGATTACATTGATTCCCCAACAACAATAAAGGTTTAGTTCACCATATTCATGGTGAAACTAGATGAAAAACAATGAAAGAATGAAAGATAGAACCCTAGAATTTGAATAGTAGAGCTTAACCATCCACAATCCTCCTCTAAAGGGTGAGAAAGTGTGTTTCTGTTTCGTTCCAGCCAAAGATCATTGACCTAGGTCTACTAAAAACTTATATACTATTCTAAAAATTACATAAAAGTGAGCCCAAGCCCATAAAAGTAGCGTTGAGCGGTAAATACCGCTCAACGGTAAGTGCGTGTTCCTCATTTTGACGCTCAGCGCAATTTTCCCCTCAGCGGTGACTACGGGACCTCAAAACACCGCTCAGAGGTAATTTTCGTTGAGCGGCACTTACGTCTTCTCTCTTTGTGCACTTTTCACTTTATTTTCTGATTCCAACTTCTTCTTACTTCACTTCTTTCATCCAATTCATCTTGAAACCTGTAAAAACAAGGAAAACCAAGCATAAAACCCATCCAACTCTCTTATTTCAAAAACATAAGCAAAATCACGATTTCAAGCTAGTTTCTAAGTCCTAAAGGTTGTTTTTGGTATCAAATTTAAGTAGAAAAATAACAGTTTTTCACTATAAATGATTTCCCAGCGTGTGGAAACTTGAGCGGTTATAGTGTTAAAGGTTATTTTGCATGTCCCATATGTGAAGAAAACACTAGTTACCTTCAATTTAAGCATGGTCAGAAGACAGTATATACAAGACATCGAAAATTCCTTCTTCGTAATCTCACTTATCGTAGATTGAAAAAAGTATTTAATGGAAGTGCTGAGGATGAGGTTGTGTCCAAACCCCGAAATGGTGATGAGGTGTACAACGTAGTCAAATACATTGACATTGTGTTTGGAAAACATCATAAAAGTACCTTTGCAAAAAAACATTTGGAAGAAACGATCAATATTTTTTAATCTTCCATACTGGTGTAACCTTGATGTTAGACATTGTATTGATGTGATGCACGTTGAAAAAATGTTTGTGATAGTGTCATCGGAACTTTATTAAACGTAAAAGGGAAGAGCAAAGATGGAATAAAACACGACAAGATTTGGCTGACATGGGAATCTGATCTGAGTTACATCCACAGATATATCGAATATGTGGGTCGGTCTTCTTAAGGTGGATGTACCTAGTTGAAAGATACATGAAGATCTTAAAGGGATATGTCAAGAATCAGTATCGACCAGAAGCTTCAATCATAGAGCGGTACATTGCAGAAGAAGCCATTGAATTTTTTTCAAGTTATATGCCAACTTGTGAACCAGTGGGTCTTCACAAGAGCAAACATGAAGGAAAATATGAAGGTAAGGGTGTTCGAGATGTGAGAATTCAAAGTGTTAGTAGAAAAGAAGTTGACCAAGCTCATTTGTACATCTTAAACAACATTAATGATGTTATTCCTTACATTTCTGAACACGTTAATGAAATAAAGGCATCACACCCAAGAATGAGTGAAAAATGGAATCTTAATGAACATCTCAAAACCTTCTTACAATGGTTTAAGAAAAAGATTTATGCGAATCCACATGTTTCTGAAAGCTTATTGAGGTTATCTCGTGGGCCGAACACAGATGTCATTACATATGGTGGGTACTATATAAACAATATTTCTTTTCACACAAAGGTAGAAGATGACAAAAGTAGAGTTCAAAATAGTGGCGTTACACTACAAGCTGAGGCTGTGCACTTTGCTAGTTCTAAAGACAAAAATCCAATCACAACATCCATGAGTTATTTTGGAATCATACAAGAAATATGGGAAGTTGATTAGGTCAGTTTTAGAGTCCCGGTTTTCAAGTGTAAATGGGTTGATATAAATTCTGGTGTCATGACAGATGCCTTGGTTTCACATTGGTAGACTTGAACAAGATGAATTACACGTATGAACCATTTATCATGGCTAGTCAAGCAAGACAAATATTCTATGTAAATGACCTAGCGAATAAAAAATGGTCAGTGGTTTTAGAAGGAAAAAAAATGCAAGGATATGATGATGAAGATTCTCTTGATATACTTGAGACAACATCTGTTGCATCAAGACCCATTGAAGACTCAGTTGATGACGTTGCCGATGACATCCAGGCAATTCGTAGTGATCACAATGAAGGGATCTAGGACAAAACAATATCTTAATAGGTTGTGATATCTTTTGTAATGACTTTATATGTAGTTTCATCATATTTGAATTATTACTAACCTTGTATATATTTTTCAAGTATGTTGGTCTCAAACTCAGGATCAGGACAGACCAGACGTAGTCGAGGCGTCACACGATTGCTAGATGTGACATCTGGACGTGTTGATGGGCAAAGGAGACATGTTGACATTGAGCCTAGATCAGGTCAGGCATCAGGTCAGCCATGTCTCTATCCTTCATGCATCTTGGGATGACGTCTCAGAGGTCGAGAAGAACCTCTTATGGCAAGATATTCAAGTATGTTTACTTAAAAGAATTTTGATATACTTATTTCTTTTATCTTATTATGTCATTAACATGTTTTTTTTTTTGTTTTAAACAACATCATTATGATATTCCAAACACAATACAGATTATAAAGAAAGTGTTATCGCATATAGCGATAAGATGGAGGGATTTCAAGACAAGGTTGATACGACTATATGTCTTTGGAGACAAACAACATGAAAATCCATGTCAGCATTATACCTTCATAGAGGAGGAGCGGATACAGTTTCGTGCATCTAGAGAGTCTGAGGAATGAAAGGTATGTTTCTTAACATCTACAAAGTCTTTCATTGAGTTTTTATGATTTTACACTTATAAATATACATGGTTTCACATGGTAAAAGGTTAAGAAAGGCAAAGGCTAAACGATGCACCACACTTGTTATCACGAGGTGGTTATGCAAAATTGGAAAAGAAAAATAGAAAGTCTCGAGCGGATGCCTTGGGGCTTAAGTCCCCGGACCTAGCACCTGCACCTGCTAGGTACGAGTTGTGGAAGGCTGCTCAGACTAAATCTGATGGGAACATGACATCTTCCTCAGTTGCCTTGATCTCACAAAGAATTGTACGTTCAAATTCTAAACATTGTTTGATTGTGTATTTATCATAGTATGTCTTCTAAGTAACTTAGTTTTTTTAATGTGTAGGATGAGTTGGTTGAGCAGCAGACTCAGCGAACATTTGTTGTCCAAGGTAGGGACGACATTCTAACAACGACCATTGGAAAGCCCGAGCACCCAGGACATGTACGTGGAGTTCCTGGGGCGATTGGTCTTCGTGACTACTTTAGCCCAACACAGAAAAACACTCAATCAATGAGTCAGGAGGCACTGAGGCAGATGGATCTTCAGTGGGAGGAAAGACTCAACCAAAGCATGAGATCAATGGAGCAACGATTCATGGAGCAGCTACAAGAACAAAAAGAAATACAAAGAGCACTTGAAGAGAAGCTGCATTCCATGATGCAGGGCACCATGGGGCCCGCTGAAGCTCCCACACCACCTTATGTCAGCACTAGAGGATCATGCTCTGCTATAGAACCTACTCAGTATAGTGGACAATATGAACTGTTGGTTGATGGGGATCCCCCACACACTGTGGTTGTCGGACGAGTGCTTGAGGGAGGGCAAACTATTCATGGTGTTCCCACATTACCCCACCACGTGAGTGTGACGATTAACGAGGTTCGGGATCCCTAGGCTCAGGTACCTATACCCACTCCAGAAATTCATTTTGTGGGGGAGGCCATAGGATCATTTATAGCCTGGCCTAGAGCATTGATCATGTCACACAGTGCTACTCCATAGGTATAATGTCTTTGTTATTAGTATTTCTATGTTAAATTTAAAAATATTTATTGATATCTTTGAAATTCTTATCTTCAGTTCACACGTCCTCATAAGCAGTCGATTCATGATACAGTCATAGATGAAAATGATGACATGGTTGAAGTGGAGGATGATCCTCTATCAAAGTTAATGACAAGATTACCTAGGTTGAAGAGAGCACCGTTATAACTATACTAGGATTTGAGAGTATTTGGTCTCCCCCCCATGTGCCAGTATATATCACATTGACTAATGCATTGGAGGTAATTGGGGGAGACAGGATGTTGAATATTTCCATCATTCAACTATGGTGCATGTAAGATAGTTAATTTTGTCTTCCATATTAGTTTTATTTAGATTCCTAGTTTCTAAAAACTTAACTTTGTTGTTTTAGGTACAAGGACACAATCGTTGTAGACCAAGGTCGGTCTTCCATGTACGGATTTGTTGAACCTCAAACCATTCAACCTTCTAGCACACTTGAAAGCAAACAACATTATTTGCAAAGATGGATGGATGAGTCAAAAAGAGACGTATACCTTGTGCCATACATTGATGGGTAGATGTTGTTATATGTAAAAGTTCACTAAAGTTTACTTAATTTGTTAACTAACTATTTGTGATTCGTGATAGGTCGCACTAGCAGCTGATGGCCATCATTCCCAAACAATGTAAAATTATATGGTTTTGTTCGCTACACAGGAAGATGAAAACTGAATTGAGAACCATGCTTCAAGGGTAAGTGTTTCTCTAAAAATGACTTTGAATTTGATGTTCGCCTTAAACTTTTATGATAAATATAGTTATATTAATTTTACTTTGTGTTTTCAATCTAAATAGAGTTATTGGTAAATCCCGAGGTCAACTAGTTCAAATTTTGTATCCAAAGGTTGTAAGTCATTTATACTTCTAATTCATTTTCTATGTTATTGAATGATCTAAATTCTTGACTAATTAGTTTGTCATTTTAGTGCAACAAGCAGCTAGATTCATGGGAATGTGGCTTCTATGTCATGTGTTGGATTAAGACCATCATTCGAGTTGTCATTACAGGTGACTGGAATGAGGTAATGATGCATACCTTGAATACATTACAAATCAAATTCATCTTTAAACATATATGAAACCATAATGAATCTTTCCTCATTTTGCAACGCTTCAAGAGTACATCTCTTATACCAGAGGACACAATTAGGCAGATAAGGCAGGACTGGACAACTTATCTTCTGCAAAGATGGAGCTAGGAACACTTATATTTCTTGTTGAACATTACTTTGGTTTAGTTTAAGTTTATATTTTGATAGTTTTGGTAGTGGATTGTTTTTTACATTAAGTAGAACTTTCTTTATATGAAACGCGTATATATATATATATATATATATATATATATACATATATACATATATATATATACATATATACATATATATATATATATATATTACAGTATATTGTTCTCGGACAATTTTATGTTTTTCAGGTGTGGTTTTATTGCAACAATAAATTAAATTTTTAAAAAAAAAAACACTAGTAGACGTCTGATTAACGTCACCCACAAAGACGTTGGTTATGAATCCAACGTTAAAAGGCCAAAATAACAGACATCTAAAGCCCTTTCTGCACTAGTGGTTCTATATTAAACCAAAATATTAATAATTATATCTTTTTTTCTTTTGACTTCAAATAAATTTGAAATTAGTTTTTTTTCTAAAAAAATTTAAACTAATTTAATTATCATATTTAAAAATATGTAAATTTAATCATTTTAAATGTTAAATTTATTTGGAATTTTAAATATATTTAACATTGAATAAAAAATACGTAAAATGTAATAAAAAATTCAAATACTATTATTAAACAAATTTAAAATGTCAAAATAAATTCAATATTTTTTAGATTTAAAGAATATTTAAACTAAAATTTTAAATAATTATTAAGTTCAGTTTAGTATTAAGATTACTTGTAGATGAATTGTTCATAAACATTTATAATAAGTATACAAAAATTTCTAGAAATTAAAATTACTTTAATATTAAATATTAACCATTAAAGTTAAATTTATTATATCTTCTTATGTTAATGTTTATAAGAAAAATCATAATTCGTACCTAACCTTGTTTCAGTAAACTTTTAAAAACAATTACTTTCACTGAATTTAAATTTTGGAAATTAAACTCATTTATTTTATGAACATCTTAATTATACTTATGAACCTCACAATTGGATAAAATATGATTATTTTAAATTTATATATTAACAGGTCAATTCATAAGTAACATTTAATGTGATAGTTTATTTATATTCATTTTACTTAAAATACATATAATAAATATAGCTTCATTATTATTTCATATCCCCATTGATTCTATAATTTAACATTTCTAGATGTACTTGGAATACTTGGAGTTTTAGTCCAAGTGAAAAAAATTGAAATGAAATACAACATTCAACACGATTGAGGACAAATACAAATCAATGACAAGTATTATTAAAAGAGAATTGAAAAAAAAATGCAGCAATATCACTAGTGCATTAAGGAGAAATGACATCGGTTAAATTTGTTTATAGGCATCGGTTTTGCAACCGAGGCATATATAGACGAGGTAAAAAGAAGCAGGGTTTATGCCTCGGTTCTGAACCGGGTTAATACGAGAGAGGATTATGCCTCGGTTCTTGATAACCGAGGCAATTGCGTGTTATTTTTTTTGTACGCATTTGGATTATTTTGGTTGCACAGAAGCAAAATGGTTATTTTTCCTTTCAACAAGAATATCAACAAGAAGGGTGTCAGGTTAAAACACATAGTATTACGCCAAAACCAAATCTCAGAACATCAACAAGAAGGGTGGTCCAATGTGATTCAATCCCTTTCACAGTCCAGCCTTAACAAAATCACTCCCAAAATAACAAAGAAAAAAAATAACACAGCTTTTGTAAGAATCAACTATGAGAACCGCTGCAATGCAGAAACATTGAGAATCAACTCTGAGAAACGCTGCAGAAACGCCACCGCTGCAATGCAGAAACGCCACCGCTGCAGGACCGCGACTTCGCCACCTCTTCGTGCCTCGCCAATGCCAACGCTGCCACCGCTGCAGGACGCCCTTGCCGCTACTCGCCACCACCTCACCGCGACCTCGCTGCGGCCTCAATACGGTCTCGCTGCGGCCTCGCCGCGTACTCGCTACCTTCTCCGGCACTCAATGACGCTGCCTCCGTCGTTTCTCCTCCTCCTCTGTCGCGCCGTTCATCCCCATCATCTGCTTCCTCCCCCGCCACCTCAATCGATGCTTCCTCCGCCGTTTCTCCTCCTCCTTTGTCGCGTCGTTCGTCCCCGCGCCGTTCGCTTCCTCCTCCGCCACCTCAATCGACGCTTCCTCCGCCGTTTCTCCTCCTCCTCTGTCGCGTCGTTCGTCCCCCCCTGTTCGTCACGCGCCGCTCTTCCTCCGCCACCGCCGACTGCAGGGTCTGCCTCTCCAAGTTCCGCCACCAGATTTGGGGTTAGCATTGGTCACCGGTGTGGTTTAGTTGTGGGAAAGGTAGGTTTTGAGACTGGGAGAAGAAGTGAGCAGGGTTTGAGAGAAAGGTAGAGTTTGAGAGAAAGGTAGAGTTTGAGAGAAAGGTAGGTTTTGAGAGCAGCAGTGTAGGTCAGGACTGGTCAGGACTGGTCAGGTGAAAAAGCTAGTGAAAGTTTAGGCCTCGGTCCTGTTTTAACCGAAGCATAAACCCATTTCAACACCACTTCTTTTTAGAACCGAAGCGTGTCAGGTCAAAATACATAGTATTAGGCCTCGGTCCTGTTTTAACCGAGGCATAAACCTATTTCAACACCAGTTTGTTTTAGAACCGGGGTATATAAGTTCGTCTAAATTACAAGTTTGCCACCGCTTTTGTATATGTTTTGGTTTTCCTTTAACCGAAGCCTATTAGGCGAGTTAAAAAACCTATTTTTTACTAGTGTACTCTTCGGTAAGCATCTTTTTGAAAAACATACCTACACATTCAATCAAGAAGAGAGAGAGTTTGTGTCTCAAACAGTCAAAATAACATTCACTATCCACAAAGGATCGCGATATGTTAACAACTAAAATTTGACAACAATTTAACAACGGTCACATGTTAGCTTCTTATTGGACCGTAGGAATTTTGTTTTGTTGTCACTGTGGTGAAAAGGATGCAGATTTACCTTTTTGAGGATTCCGAAATTACCCCTCTATGCACCCTGTATTTTCAATTCATATTTCATTCCTCTCTCCCTCTCCATTTCAGTCCTCTCTCCAACCTCCATCAAAACTATACTTTGCCCAACTCATTATGGAGCAAAGACCCCATGTGGGTGTTTTAGCAAGGTAGTTCAAGTCCCTTAGCATTTGAAGCCAAGACATGCTCTAGTAATTGATTACATTGTGCTTGTAATCGATTACTAGTGGCTTAATAGGTACCCCAATTGGGAGAACGTGACTCTCCATGGTGATTTGTCTGTGCTTAAGGCTGCCTTTGTCCATTGTTTTCAATGGATGACTCCTGTTGGTCATGGTTGATGGTTGCAAGTGCATCAAAACTCATCTTTGTCCAGCCAATTATGGAGCAAAGACCCCATGTGAGTGTTTCAGCAAGCTAGTTAAAGTCCCTCAGTACTTGAAGCCAATACATGCCTTGGTAATCGATTACATGGTGTTTGTAATCGATTACCAGTGGCTTAATGGCTATTTGTACAAAAACTTGCAAGTCACTCCCTAATTGGTAGAACGTGACTCCCCATGGTGATTTTTCTATGCTTAAGGTTGTCTTTGTCCATTTTTTCAATGGATGACTTATGTTGGTAATGGTTGATGGCTGCAAGTTTATAAAGAAATAAAATAAAATAGAATAACATAAGAAACATGAAAATATAAGTTGGAAGTAAACACATTTAAGAAACTAAAAAAAACATTGTTTTGGGGAAATTAACTACATCTAGTATACTGGTCTAAAAATTATAACTTAATAGTCATTTAAAAAATCTTTAAGTCTAGATTCCAACAAAATAAGAATCAACTCATTTGGAGTTCGGTGGAGAAAGTTATCAGCAAAACAACCAGCAAAGGTTAGAGTTGGCACGAATATATAAACGTTAGATCTTTAAGGAATTAAATGTACCTACTCAAATGTCCAAAAATAACAAATTAGTAGTTATTGGAAAGCTTTTTGAGTCTATTTTCTAATAAAAAAAAGAATCAACTCATTTGAAATTTGGTGGAGAAAGTTAAGAGTAAAACAACCAACAAAGGTCAGAGTTGACAGGAATATGTAAAATGTTAACTTTAAGGAATTAACTATACCTACTCAGATGTCCAAAAATTACAAATTAGTATTCATTGGAAATATTTTTGAGTCTAGTTTCAAATAAAAAAAGAATCACATCATTTGGAGGTCTGTGGGAAAAGCTATGATTAAAATAGTCGGCAAAGGTCAAAGTTGACAACACATTATCTTATACGTATATCTTTCCCTCTTGTTTACAGATCTATTACTTATTGAAAATTCCTTTTAAATTATTTGCACTGTAACAACATTAGATGGCATACCATATGAGTTGTGCAAAAATCGTTATGAACTTGAACTACCTTGGTTCAAACACCTATAGGAGTTTTTTCCTCCACAATTGAGTGGGGGAAACTATGTTTTGATACACTTGACACAATCAATGATGAGCAACATGTGTTTCATCCACAATTAAGTGGGCCAAACTGTGTTTTGATGCACTTGATACCATCAATGATGAGCAACGTGAGTCATCCATGTTGTAATTTGAGATAATATCTTTATAATCTTCCAAATTAGAGGAAATAGATACATAATCTTTTATTTTATTTTATTTTTCCTAGTTTTCCTAGTTTCCTTATTTCCCTTTTTAGGAGAACTAGATTATTACATATAGAGGGTATGAGAATGTATTTTTTATGATTTGAGAATAATAAAATAAGTCTTATTTTCAACTTCGTATAAGTGCTCCTGATCTTGGGGCTCGATTCCGCTACAACAAGTCGCACCGCTGCCGCTGTCAGACCACTGCTGCTGCCGTCGTCGCCGGTTGGGGTTGTTGATAGGGCAGAAAGGTGCGCCCAACACCGGTGATTACAACACCGGAAGTCGCTCCGTGAGAGGAGCTGCCACGTGCCTCTACGCGTCGCCACCGTCGCCGACGCGTGTAGTTTACGCGCCCACCTCTGACGAGACCCACTCGTCGTCGCCGCCACAAATAGGGTCACCAGAGCCCCCTGAGTCTATTCCTAGGGTCGGTGACAACTCATTTTTGCTATATTTAAGTAGATCTGAGTTTTAAATTTTGCTCTTTTTTTCTCAATGTGACCCACTCACTGTCACCGCCACAGAAGAGTCGCTGGAGCCTTTAGAGTCTGTTTTTAGGGTTGGTGACGACCCGTTTGGCCTATATTTGAGTAGATATGAGTTTTAAGTTCTGCTGCTTTTTTCTCGGTGTGACTCATACGTTGTCATCGTCTTTGAGACTCTTGGTGGCGTTCTACGGGATGTCTGAAGTAAAAATTATTCCTTTGAAAGCAATGGATGAATCAATAAGTAAGCCCTTTGGATCATGTACTCTGTCCATAAAAGGTAAGATTTGCCTCAATATTGTTGATCATGTGTCTCAAGGTATTTGGATCCTTGATTCGGGTGTAACTGATCATATGACACCTTTTAGTATGTCCTTCAACTCATATGGTAAAAGAAATAAAGAACAACTTATTACAGTTGCGAATGGTCAAGGTATACCTATATGCGGCTTTGGGAATATAATTTTGGACTCATCTATTGTATTAAAGGATGTTTTACATGTTCCTCAATTAGCTAATAGTCTTATCTCTGTGCAAAAACTCACAAAGGATTTAAATTGTTCGGTAACATTGTTTCCAACTTATTGTGCTTTTCAGAACCTTGCCACGGGGAAGACAATTTTAACTGCTAAGGAGCAGAGTGGGTTGTATTTTTTAGTGTTTAATAACCAAAGCAACACAAAAATCATGAGTCAACAAGCTACATCTGAGATGTCGGCAAAATCTCAAATATGGTTCCATCATCAAAGGCTTGGGCATCCTTCATTTAGTCTTATCAAGTCCTTGTTTCCCCACTTGTTTACCAAAGAGTCTATTGAGTCTTTTAAATGTGATATTTGTCAATTGTCAAAACATCATCGTACATCTTATCCTATTAGTCACAAAAAGAGTATTTCTCCATTTGATTTAATTCACTTTGATGTTTGGGGTCTTGTCATAGATTCTATTTTTGGAGCCAAATGGTTCGTTACCTTTATTGACGATTGTACGCGTGTCACGTGGACATACCTTATGAAAAATAAATCCGAAGTTTTTCAAATTTTTGTTAATTTTTTCCATCTTGTCCAAAATCAATTTGGAAAAAGTATCAAAAGAATCAGGTTTGATAATGGTACTGAATATATGAATCATGAATTTCTCAATTTTTTGTCTCATAATGGTATTCTTCAGGAACTAACTTGTGTTAACAGCCCTCTACAAAATGGGGTTGCAGAAAGAAAGAATCGTCATCTTCTTGTAGTAACTAGAGCTCTTCTTTTTCAAATGTCTGTTCCAAAAAATTACTGGGGAGAAGCTGTGTTAACTGTCACATATCTCATTAACAGGTTACACTAGTACAAAAACAGCGTATTATGTCAGTTATTTTTGGCTTTTAACGACGAATTCGCGACCGACGTCATAGCGGGTGACGTAAATTTTATGTGAATATCACTAGGCGACGTTAATAGGACAATTTGACGTCGAGTGGATCGAGAATTGACGTAAACCTAACGTCAATTTTGTGCAACGACGTGAAGTTATGTCCGTTAGTAAAGAGAATGACGTTCAATATTTGAATAAATATTTATATTTATAGTAAGATTTGTTGTCTTATGTACGAGGGAAGGGACGTAAAGGTAACGTCATTACGAAAGATAACGGACGTAATGTTCATGTCGAAGGTCAAAGAGGACGTCAATTTTTGAGTAATATTTGCATAAATATTTATATTTAAAGGAATATTTGACGTCAAGTATAAAGGGATGGACGTATGGTTAACGTTGAACTTGTCGATATTGGACGTTACTGTTATTTTCTTTTTAAATTTGATTCGGTTTAGCTCATTTAACCAAACCTGAAATACAAAAACCAGTTTTCCAATTCATATATATTCACATAATTAATTAATTTAAACCATGATATCATCAATTCCAATTAAATAGTAAAACTAAAAGACGTTAATGCTATCATCAAAACTTAAAAGAACCCAGTTTTCCATTCATTTATTCACAGTATTAATCTATTAACAGTTTAAAAGCTGCACAAGTAAACAAATGCTACTATCATGAAAGGAAAAACCTAAAGCTATAGATATTTAAAATGTTTATTCAAATATCCTGCCCAATCCTCTCTTATCGTCTTTATTACTAAAGTGGACAATGAAGAGATAGTGTTGAACCGCTGCATAATCAAGGAAACTTTACTATTATATTCATTTTAATGTCAAAAGTTTATTAATATTTGTAAGATTTTCAAATGTAAATTTTGATCTAGTCCATTCCCCTCTGATTTCTGGTCAGATGATTGCCTTTATCCATGACATGATGTAGTAGCCACATGCCCATGAATCATTCTGCGTATTACACTAAACATGTGAAAGAACTTAGTTAAATGTAATGGTTTATTTAAATTTGACTACTAAAATTAAATGTTAAAGATCAACGAATTCCAACCTTAGGATATATAATTTCAAGTTGTTGTCCTCTGGTCCTAGTTACAACTCTAAACAAATCTAAAACATTTGAAACATTAGAAACATAATTTAATATATTAATGTCATAATGAATTGATAAGAATGAATGTAATACTTACGTTTGTATCAAGGACTTCAACTTCGCTTTAATCTTCCTATGAAGAGAACAAAACCATACAACTTGTGCTTTTTTTGGAATGATCACCATGAGTTGCCAATGGCCCCTATCATGTACCAACAACTAGTGAGTTAGTTTATTGATTAAAATTTGATAAAAGTTGACAATATTGGGAAACACATACACATCAATGTATGGCGCAATATATATCTCTATGTTAAACTCAGTCATCCATGTTTGAATACGTGATTTTCTGAAATCTAATGTGTTTCTAGATGGTTGAATGGTGTGAGGTTCAAGAAAACCATAAACTGATGCCCGACCTGATTCAACTACGATGGTGTCCATGTACTTGTAAGAATAAACTATCGGTCCTTTTATCAACTTATTTAATCTAGATGTCAATAGGGATATAGCATCATCGTCTTCTGCTTCCTCACGAGCCTCATTCACAGGTTGAGCAATTGGTTGTTTCTGAGGACGATAGACCTGCAACTCACATTTACAAAAGTTAGGAATCGTTTAATTATAACTTGAAGATTTAAGATAATAAAAAGAAGAATATAATACCGCTGGTGGGCCAAAATATGGCATGATCATAGCCTTAGGCCAAGCTATAAATGTGCCTAAGGCCTCCCCCACGAATTGGATTTCAGATGTAGGCACTGACACTCGAGCATGGGGGTCTCTTGGATCATCAATCATTACCAGCGCATGAGTGGGCAATAAAGGAGCACCATGAATGGTCTGGCCTCCTACAATATGTCGTCCCATGGCCACTACGCGTGGAGGATCCTTATCAACCAAAAATTCATACTGAATATTGTAATCAGTACGATCTGTAGTAGAGCATGAGCCTTTGGTGCTCACACGAGGTGCAGTGGATCATCTGTAGAGGCGTCCTCCTGCTGTGACTGTTGTTGTTGCTATTGTTGTTGTTGTTGTTGTTGCTCGTGTTGGGTGATCATCGCAAGTTTTTCTTCGAGCATTCTGAAGCGTTCACCCATGCTTTCCTCTAATTTGACTTGCACCTATTGCCTGATGCTACTAACCATTTCCTGAGTCACGGCTTTTGTGTTTCTTGGTTTAGGGCCAAAGTAGTCCCTCAATCCAATAGCTCCTCCAACAGCACGCTGATGACAAATTTATGAACACCGAAAAATGGCGCCACAAACTTGTTTAACAATCGGCAAGTGTGACCGAATCGTATCAAGTAATAAAACTAGGTAAGACCAAGTATCGTTTTCCCAAAGGACTCACGGCCTAGTTCGTTATATGATTTGTTGATTATTTAAGACTTGTAAACAATTGATTGTAGGTCTAAATGCAAAAGACAATAATTAAACATGTATGCATGAATTTGATCAATGGAAAAGAGGAATACAAACACTTTAATGAATTAGATGGATGAGTATGTTGTTGGGGTTATCAATTTCATCTTATCCACTCTCATATACTTTAGGAATTCATCATTATTTTCATCAATGCTAATGCCACTCTCTAAATCACCTTGCAAGAAGGCCTATCCTTAATTACGAGTTCATACAATTCCTAGCATTCCTAGTAATTAGTTCTGAAGTGCAGGAGCTTAAAGGCAACCAATATGCTATTGGGAGAAATTCCCCGGATCTAGATTTCCCCGTACGTTCCCATATCGACAAAATCAATAATCATGGCAATGAATGAGTGATGAGAGGGTCGCACCTCCCAACAAAAGTTGTGCATAAAAGAATGCAGTATAGTACTAGGAAGTGACTCCTAGGTCGTCTCTCAAGGACCAATTTTTGGTTCAGTCTCAGATCAAACACGCAGTCGGGAGGGCTTTGAAAGATTTTTTTTTTTTTGCGATTGCGGATGAACTTGAATAAAACACGAATGCAAACATAAAATGTAAATAAATAAAAACGATATCAAATACAAAATTTAATCATTGGTCTATTAAGCTAACATTACAACTAAATTAAAGAAACTTGTATGACCCACTCAAAAAGCAATTGATAAAATAAAAAAATTAAAATAAATAAAAAAAACATATTATTCAACTAGAATAAAAGAAGCTACGGTTTAGCTATGAAAATGGAACGTTGATTGCAGTAACTTGCCACCCACTTCCATAACCGAAAACAATAATCTAAAAATAAAATTTCGTGAACAGTGAGCTAGAAAAATGAATACGCTGCTTCCAAACTAAATGCATTTAAATGTATATGGTATAAAAGATTCTCGGTGCTAGCATTAAAACATAATAAATCAACAAACACATATATTTAAAACCAAACAAAACCACTGCTTAAGCAAAGCAAATCCTAAATGAAGTCAGCACCGAAATTTTTAAAGCAAGCCATATAATAGAATGCAAATAAAGCCCTTGCTGGTTTCTTCTAAGTGAAAATCACCATTTAATTCCCCGTGCTTCTAACAAGAATGAAACGTGTTTCTCCTAGCCAAACCGTGACACCTCCTTTCCAACTCCACGTGTGCACCGCTGCACATTCAGCTGAACGTTCCCATGCTTCTCACTATCCCATTCAATAAAAAACTTCCTCGAAAAAAAGTCCCTGGAGGTGGCGGCTGGAGCCCTCCAAGTGTACACACCCCAACCTCTTCTCTCCCTCTTTTACTGTAGCCCTGGACCGGGTGAATCATTTTTTCTTCCAGCACCACGTTTTTACTTCTCTGTTGGACCGTGAGTGCTTATCTTCTTTTTCTCCCTGTGGCAGCTAGCTAAAAGAAAAACCCCTGCTGGACCATGTGCTAGATGCACCCCCTTCTCTCCTCAACGTGGCAGCTGGACCGTGAGGTCCCTGGATGTGCTGGACGTAGCACCCTTCTCCATTCAAGCACCGTGTATCCAAAGCTGCTCCTACTGGACCAAGGCCAAGTGAATGTCCGCGTGTCTCAAGTGTGGACGTGGAAGCTGGACGTGTGTGCAGCTGCTTGCTGGATGCACCTCGCTGCTGTCCAAGTACCTCCTCAACGTGCACACCAATTTACTGCAAGCATGGGCCGCTGCACCTCCAATGTGCTCATGGGCCGTGACCCTCTTCCGTGTGGGCGTGAGTTTTTCCAAGCCATGAGTGGTGGCCCTCCTTCTTTGTTTAATTCAAAATGCTTGCCAAAATAAATGGGTTGCCGTGTGGTTTGTGTTACGCATTCTTTACGTGAAATACTGGCCTCAAAGTAATAAAATAGAATAACACTTATCCCAACCAAAACCGTGAATGAAGCGTGGTCCCTCCATCATTTCACTTCTTCAGCACTTTGCATTTTGGAGCTAACGTGACTTGTCCATGGGCCATGTGCTGGACATGTGCCCCCTTCCAAAATTAATTTTCCAATGGACCTTAGCTATTACAAATTCAAGAAAAATATTTATCAACACACAGAATAAATAAATGCAGTGCAAGTTCTTCTAAGCACACTGTGTGAATGTTTTTCCAAATGTCCCAAATTATTATCCAATAATTTTCCTATAATTAATAATGCAAATAATTAGCTCAAATAATTCAAATTAATTAAAATTTGAATTTCCGATCAAATTAAGCACAATTGGTGAAAATGGGAAAATATCGGACATTTAAGCACAATTCCCTGATTAATTCTAGCACAATAAACTAAGTGAAGTCAGTAAAATATCGACTCATCAAAATAGACCACACTTAGTCTTTTGCACTCCTGGGCAAAATCAAGACGCAAATCAAGGAATAGTTCAGAGGACATCAGGGAAATGACACAAACTTGGCACACGAAAAATAAAGACGAACAAGGAAAGAAACAGAATTACAAAGTTCTCAAGGAATCTGGACCAAGAAAGGAAGTAGACAATATCCAACACAGAATCAATCAGAGAGAGCAGATACTCATGAAATCATCCAAGCAATTCAAGACGTGGCAAAATGATCAATCAGCTCAAGAGGTGAATCAAAAGTAACAAAACCTCACAGATGCACTATCAGTGTTTCTCTCAAGTGTATAAGGTAAAGAATTTCAACTCAATGCACTCAAGAAAGCAAACAACAACAGACTTGGCAAGACTCTAATATCAACACTCAAAACATATGCATGTTCAAATCAAAAGGTCTTTCCATGGTTGTAATGGGGCCAAGGACAAGGGAGGGTATATCTGGATAAGAAGCTACAAACCATAAGGAACAGAGGAGCAATGGGGAACAAGCGTAAACACATTCAAACACACCCACAACCTCTAATTCCATCCTCTTCTTGACTCCATTATTCACAATTATTGACCCACATTTTTTTTTCTATTTTTCTGCTCTTCTTTTTTTCATCCTGTCTCTTTTCTTTTCTCTCTTTACAAAACAAAACTGTAAAAGACAAGATACACATATATTTACCAAAAGAAAACAAGAAGAGGAACCAACTAGCCAACTCATCAGAAACCCCAAGGAGACCACACTTGTTCCCAAAACACTTCCAAAGCTCCAAAATTCCCTAAGGTTAAGGTAATCATGGTTTTTCACTTAGGGCTAGTGTATGAGCTTCAAAACAAAGAAATGGGGGAAAGTATAGGCTCAAAAAGGGTTTTCAAAGGATTAGAACAAGGTAGGCTTATTTGGCTAGAGAGGCTCAAGAACAAAACTGCCTTTATCACTTCCAGACATGCATATCAATCAAGAATTATCAACAAGAGTCAAGTCAAGGCATATGTGCAAGCAATCAAGAGACATATCACACACAAGAAAGAACATAAAGTGGCTCAAATTCTCACACAGGGCATTTGTGTCACAATCAATTCAACTCTCAAACATCATGATCATCTTCCAAGCAAAGAAAAGCAAGGATTTCAAACAAATCAGAGTATCAATGAAGTGAAAGACACATCTACAACCTAAACAAAGTCCAAAAATCAAGAGAAACATGTAAAACTGTATACAAGACACGACAAAAATAACCTAGAAAAGAAAAAAAAATTTAACCAAGAAAACAAAAACTAACAAAGAAAAATAAAAATCTCCCCCAATAGACCACACTTAAACTACACAGTGTCCTCAATGTGTCATAAGCATAAGATCGGAAATCAAAACAGTCAACAGATCATGGACAAGTGCAATAAAGGTAAGCAAAGGGGGAGAAGAGAGAAAGGAAACTCCCCTGATCATGGTGGCACACTGGTGCAGAAACGGCTTTTTACGTCCGATATTTTGGCCTTTTGACGTCCGGCGTACGACGAACGTCTATGCGGTAGACGTCCCTCAGACGTCCGTCCTGGCACGACGGACGTCTATATGAACGTCCGCTGCCTGAGGACGGACGTCTATATGAACGTCCGCTCTGCCTGAGGACGGACGTTTATATAAACGTCCGCTGCATCAGGACGGACGTTTATATAAACGTCCGTTTCCTGAGGACGGACGTTTATTATAAACGTCCACTGCCTCAGGACGGACGTTTATTATAAACGTCCGCTGCCTCAGGACGGACGTTTATATAAACGTCCGTTGCCTGAGCACGGACGTTTATTATAAACGTCCGCGGTCTGAGGACGGACGTCCATATAAACGTCCGCTGCTGTCTGAGGACGGACGTCTACCTTGCTGAGTTCTTTTGGTGTAGGGCTGGGGTGGGACGTCCGTATGTGCACAGACGGACGTCTATAGACGTCCGACTGTACACTAACGGACGTCTAGTGGGCGTTTTTTTTTAAAAAATTTGTTTGTTTTTTCAATAGAACCACACCTGAAAAACAGAAAAATGTCCCAGAACAATTCTCCAATAACATAAATATGCGTTTTATATAAACAAAATTCTACTTAATGTTCAATCCACTACCAAACTATTAACATAAAAATAAAACTAAAACCAAACAATGTTCAATCAAGAAGAAATATAACTATTCCTAACTCCATCTTTGTAGAAGATAAGCGGTCCACTCCTGCCTTATCTGGTTAATTGTGTCCTCTGTAATAGGCGATGTAGTCTTGAAGCGCTGCAAAATTCAAGAAAGATTCATTATTGTTTCATATATAGTTGAAGATGATTTTGATTTGTAATGTATTGAAGGTATACATCATTACCTCATTCCAGTCATCTGTAATGACAGCTCGAATGATGGTCTTAATCCAACACATCACATAGAAGCCACATTCCCATGAATCTACCTGCTGGTTACACTAAAATAACAAACTAAATAGTTAAAAATTTAGATCATTCAATAACATAAATGAATTAGAAACTATAAATGACTTACAACCTTTGGATACAAAATTTGAACCAATTGACCACGAGATTTACCAATAACTCTGTACAGATTGAAAACACAAAGTATAATTAATATGACTATTTTATCATAAAATTTGAAGGTTAACATCAAATTGAAGTCATTTTTTGGAGAAACACTTACCCTTGAAGCATGGTTCTCAAGTCATTTTTCATCTTCCTGTGCAACGAACAAAACCATATAATTTTACATTGTTTGGGAATGATAACCATCAGCTGCCAGTGAGACCTATCACGAAGGACAAATAGTTATTCAACTAATTAAGGAAACTATAATAATAAACTGACCACATATAAAAACACGTACCCGTCAATGTATGGCACAAGGTATACGTCTCTTTTGGACTCATCCATCCATGTTTGCAAATAATGTTGTCTGTTTTGAAGTGTGTTACCAGACGGTTGAATGGTCTGAGGTTCAACAAATCCGTACATGGAAGACCGACCTTGGTCTACAACGATTGTGTCCATGTACCTAAAACAACAAAGTTAAGTCGTTAGAAACTATATAAGAATGTAAATAAAAGTAATATCAAAGACCAAATTGACTAACTTACATGCACCACAGCTGAATGATGGAAATATTCAACATCCTGTCTCCCTCAATCACCTCCAATGCATCAGAAAATGTGATATAAACTGGCACATGTGGGGGAAGACCAAATACCCTCAAATCCCAGTATAGTTCTAATGATGCTTTCTTCAATCTGGGTAATTTTGTCACTAACTTTGATATAGGATCATCCTCTGCTTCAGCCATGTCATCATCTTCATGTATGACTGTATCATGAATTGGCTGCTTCTGAGGACGTGTGAACTGAAGATAAGAATTTACGTCAAAGCTTTATAAACAATTATATGAAGACAATTAACATAGAAATACTAAGGAAAAAGACATTATACCTGTGGAGTTGCGATGTGGGACATGATCAATGCTCTAGGCCAGGCAATAAATGTTCCTATGGCCTCCCCCACAAAGTTAATTTCTGGAGTGGGTACAGGCACCTGAGCCTGGGGATCCCGAACCTCGTCAATGGTCACACGCACGTGCTGGGGTAAAATGACCTTTAACACTATAACCGCTCAAGTTTCCATATGTTGGGAAATCATTTATAGTGCAAAACAACATTGCACGCAAACGGAACTGTTCCTGAACATGTGAATCAAACACGTCGATGCCTTCTTCCCACAACAATTTCAAATCATCAATTAAAGGTGCTAAGTAAACATCAATGTCATTTCTAGGTTGTCTAGGACCCGATATCATCATGGTCAACATCACATATTTTCTCTTCATGCACAACGAAGGAGAAAGATTGTAAATCATCAACATAACTGGCCACGAACTGTGTTTGCTACTTAAGTTTCCATAAGGATTCATACCATCAGTTGCAAGTGCAAGCCTTAAGTTTCTTGGATCTGCACCAAATTCAGGGAATTTGTCATCAATCTTTTTCCATTGTGGAGAATCAGCAGGGTGTCGAAGAAGATTATCGCACTTTCTTTCGTCAGAGTGCCATTTAAGGTTCTTTGCATCTTCTTTAACAGAGAACATACGTTTGAACCTAGGTATTATAGGCAAATACCACATCACCTTAGCAGGTGTGATGAGTCAATATTTTATTGATTTCACTTAGTTTATTGTACCGAATTTAATCAAGGAATTGTGCTTGAATGTACAGTATTATCCTATTTTTCCTAATTGTGCTAAATTTGATCGGAAATTCTTATTTTAACTAATTTGAATTATCTGAGATAATTATTTTACAAGGAAAATTTGGAGATACAATTTGGGACATTTGAAGGTTAAATGAGAATTGGCAATTGAGCCCAATGTATTTCAGCCATTTCAGTTTTCGCTGGTTGCTGCGTGAATTTTGTGTCAACTTGTTTGTTCTCGTTTAAGTTCAATTCTTATCCTTTTTCCATGCAATTTTTTTTCATAGTTTCGTCTAGATGTCTATTTTCACGTATAGCTTTTCGTTTGTTAAAATTCGTTTTGTTCTGTTCCCAGTATTTTTTTTACTCTCCTATGTCAGTCCAGTAATTACTGTTTTGAGTGTTCTAAAATGTTTGCATTGTTTGCTTGATGTTTAGTACTTGTGGTGGCTGAAATTGATCATTGGACAGTGCTAAGACTCTCCACAGAGTGTTCACAAGAAGGAGAGCTCAATGGATTTTGCAATGATTTATTCTAAGCAAAGCTTGCAACCCACATACACATCACACGGCCATTGGTTGGAATTTTCTTTGAGAAGTAAATCAATTGGCCACCAAGCAAAGGAAGCTCACGTCCAAGACCTCTAAAATCAAATGCTAAATTCTATTTGGATTGGTATTATGAAGGGAAGCCCACGACCCCATGCATGCCACCTAAGGAGGAAGGCATCTTTCACATATTAGCTCACGGTTACATGTCCTATGCCCATGAAAAAGTCATTTTAGAAAACCATTCAGCAAATACACATAATTGTGATCAAAAGGGACCACCACTTTGAAAACTTACGTGAAAGAGAAAATGGTGTGCATAGTTGAAAGCTATAAAGAATTTCATTCTACTAGTGTGCTTGTGACGTGTTGGGTCCAGCAGCAAAGAACATGGGCATAGGACAAAATTACCCTGAAAGCTTACATACCTCCAAAATTCTTTACTTTGATTTTTAATGAAAAGCAGCCAGCAAGAGGTGCAACTCACGGTTCTTATCCATTTGAAAGATACAAAGTGCTGGGAGAAAGCACATTATGACCCACTTTGGCACTCATTTCAGAATTTTAGAATTGGCTTACAAGAAACACACATCACTCACGGTGTTATACCCCACTCAAGGTTTTATGTTGGCATTTAGTTGATGCCTGGAAGTCTCACGGTCCAGTCCAGAAGCTTGGACGTTCATCACGGCCATTGAAGCAGCTTGGGAAGAACATCACCTTCCAGCAACCCCCATCCAGAAGCAACGCCCAACAGCTGCAACACAAGCACACGTTCACAGTCCAGCATGCAGCCCTTCACCATGGTCCAGCAGCGTGTGTGTGTTTGGAAAATAAAGGAAGTGGTGTGTTGTCATGGTGGCATGAGAATGGTATTACGTCCAGGGGGAAGCAGCTGCCACGGTTTGGAATATTTTATTCATTAGCAATGAAGTGGTGAAGAGAAATGGAAGTTTTTTTTTCACGTCCACAAGGAAACAAAAGTGGAGAATTAATTGATGAAGAAAGTTGCTAAAAGACAAAATTAAGAAATGGTGTTGGATGGCAAAGTCACGTTCAAGTGTGCACGAAAAGAGAAGTCACGGGAGTAGCTTCAGGAGCTATAAATTGGCAGATTTGGGAGGAGCCAGAGGCATCAGATTTTAGAATGGAGTAGTAGATTTTAGTAGAGTTTTAAGAGTAGTTTAGGACAGCCATGGAAGAGGCTCTCGCCTCTTCCTCTTTCTCTTCCGTTCTCTGAATTTCCATTTCAACGTGCAATTGTAGTTTTAATTTCTGAAGAAGCAGTAGAAGTGTGTCACCTTTGCTCGTGTTATTTTTAGTTGTACTGTTGATTTTAATTTAAGTGTTGAAAGCATTGATAAATTGCATTTCCAGTTAATTGTTTTCTATTTTTATTGTCTCTTTTATTTTATCGTTTAATGTTTTTCTACACCGTTCAATTCTACAGTTTCTGAATATTTACTGTTCTATTTTTACCATCTTTTACCGTTCAGTTTTACAGTGTTTAAAATTTATTTCAAAAGGTTTTAAATTCTGTTTTATTTAAATTCCAATTTCCAATTTTATTTTACCGCACAAAACATCTACAAAACCCCCCCCACTTCGTGTTAAATCTGAGACTGAACCCAATATTGGTCCTTGAGAGACGACCTAGGAGTCACTTCCTAGTTATACTGCATTCATTAATTGCACATAAAATTTGTATGACCGCGACAGTCGTAACAAGGTGCACCATCATTACCTTCATTACCAGTGACTCTGTCAGATTTCTTTTTAAAACGGAATAAACCACATGTTGGACAATAGTTTAACGAAGCAAACTCCTTTGTGTACAAAATACAATCATTAGGACAAGCATGTATCTTTTGATATTCAAGACCCATTGGACATAAAATTTTTTTGGCCTCGTAATTACGAATAGGTAGAGTATTATTTTCTGGAAGCATCTCCTTCAACAACTCCAACAACTCGGTGAAACTTTTATCGGTCCATCCATTCCTTGCTTTTAAACTAAACAACTTTAAAGTTGAAGACAAGCGTGTAAAGTTTGAGCATCCTGGGAACAACGGTTGCTCTGAATCATTAATAAGAGTATCATAGAAATTAGCCCTTCCAAAATTATCTTCACCGACATCACGTATCATGTCCTCTAAATGGTCACTCATCCATTCTTCCACATAATTTGTTCCTCGTGCCGTGGTAGGCTGCTCAAGTACTTCTCCATGCCAAGTCCAAACGGTATAAGTCCTCATTATGCCGTACATGAATAGATGGTCACGCACATTGCCTAAGTCTTGGCGTATTTGATTAAGACAACGCACACAAGGACAAAAATATGTCCCGTTGACAGACTTAGCATTTTGTTCAACGTATTGCAAGAACTGCAAAACACCCTTGTCATATTCTTCACTCATGCGACGTTCGTTCATCCATCTTCGATCCATACTATGTTCGTAAAATCATCAGTTCAAGTGTTTTAACTCACACAAGGTTAGGCCCTACCCATTCAAAAAAATTAATTTTCATAATTTGCTGAGCCACGTGCATTGAAGTCTACGTCATAAAATTGATACAATTTCGGCAGCATTTCGCATTGGTCTCCAAAATACACGAAATGAGAGTAGTCAACGATGACCACAATCAAATATGCATCCGGAGAACAACACAAGTACTGAACCGAAATTTCATCAATCTTATCCTTAAACTCCAATTGACATGGTATTGCAAATTATGAAAATTAATTTTCTCAAACTGTCCAATCGGACAATTCAAAATTTAACACAAACGATTAAAAGATTAATCGTTTGTCTTAAATTTCAAACGGGAACTAAGTGTCACTCAATGTATGGCAATAACTAATACACATTTTACACAATAACACATACATGCATACACAAAATTTAACAGTCAAAAACGTCCATACACTAATACACATTTCGCATTAATCGTTTAACACAATAACATAACTAATACACATTTTACAGTCAAAAACGTCCATACACAAAATCCACATACATGCATACACAAAATTTTCAACCAACAAGCTAACCTGAAAAGTAGATTCCAAATGAGAAGGAGGGAAGTGGAGGAGTAAACGGCCTAACACGCAGTCCAAAAAGAGTCAAGGAAGCCGCCCAAGAACACGCAAGAGTCTGCAAAAAAACGGACCCAAAACAATTTTTAATCGGTTCAAATCAAAGACATTTCATCACAGAGCAATGTAATCGGATTAAATGTAATTTTAAACGTCCAAAAGTGAGAAAACCAACCTCGAATATCAACGGCGCAGCAGCAGAGTCGGCGTTCGCGGGGAAGAAGACGAACAGTGAATGGTCTCGGTTCGCGCTTCCCATTTTAATGAACATAGACGTCCGGGCCACGTGGGCCGGACGTCTATAATATTATAGACGTCCGGCCCGCCACTAATATGACGTTGTAATGAATTTAAAATTGAATTTCGCGGGGCTTTAAACGTCCGTTCACATGGCTCGGACGTCTATAATTTTATCAACGTCCGTCCCAAGACGGACGTCTAAAATTCTGATGAAAACCTAAACGATTCAATTACCCATGTCAGTCCTCAGAACGTCCGTTCTGAGGGGCGCGGACGTCTATAATATTATAGACGTCCGCGCCCCACAGGACGGACGTTCAGCGGACTTAAGTAATTATTACCCCACCCACTCTGTCAGTCCTCTGAACGTCCGTTCTGAGGACGGACGTTCGGGCTCTCCCAGGACGGACGTTCGAGGTTAATGAACGTACTCGCCACGCGCACGGACGTCCGCTCACCTCAGGACGGACGTTCCAGGACTGAAGCCAATATTATAAACGTCCAGCTCGACCCAGGATGGACGTTCAGAGGATGACTATGTCAGTCCTTTGAACGTCCGTTCTGAGGACGGACGTTCGGGCTCTCCCAGGACAGACGTTCGAGGTTAATGAACGTACTCACCACGCGCACGGACGTCCGCTCACCACAGGACGGACGTTCAGAGATTGAAAACGTTAGCCTATAAAACGTCCGTGCCCCTGGGACGGACGTCTATAATACTATAAACGTCCAGCTCGACCCAGGACGGACGTTCAAGGATTGACAACGGCAGCCTTTAAAACGTCCATCCCCCTGTGACGGACGTGTATAATGTTATAAACGTCCAGCTCGACCCAGGACGGACGTTCAGAGATTGACAACGGCAGCCTTTAAAATGTCCGTCCGCTTGTGACGGACGTCTATAATGTTATAAACGTCCGTCTCGACCACGGACGGACGTCTAGAGTTCTACTTATTTACTATTATGCCACCGGTCACATATATACGTTGGGGATTCGTTGGACGGACGTCTATTGGGGGACGTGAAAAGCCGTTTCTGCACTAGTGGCAGTTGCCAATTTTGGACTTTCAGGGAGATGTCTTCCACCACAGGATCCAGCAAGGAAGTTTTGAGGAAGAATTGCTTCATCCTCCAGATTTGATCTAGCAGGGAGATGTTTTCCACAGCTGGATCTATGCAGTGATTGTTGATGAGCAGGTTCATCAACTGCCTGTTGATGTTGAAACTTTCGTGAATGCTGGCACCTTTGTCTTCCAACACGGGTGCATGTTGGTCAAATTCATTTGTACCTCCTGCAATAGGGTTAGTGCAACGTGGTTCCAAAGAAATAACATGCAGGGGTATAACACCCAAATTATCATACTGAACCTCAGATACATCCTCAGAACATGAATCAATTTCAAAATCACATGCAATATCAACTACAGACTCAGATTCATGTTCAATGCATGGAGAATAAACATTCGGATGCGATAGCAAAAATTGGTTCTCATCATGCATAGAGGGAAAATTAAAATCAGACTCAACAACAATACAATCATCAACATACCCCTCAACAACATAATTATCAACAAAATCACATTGAGGTATGTTTACCTCTACTTCCCTAAAGATTGGTAAAGTGGTGGAATATGAAAGTTGTCTACCTGATTCAAAATTACTGCTTATACCTGCCTGGTCCTCAAAATCTTCAGCAGTCTCCTCAGGTGCAAGGGTAGGGACATAGGATGATGGGAAAGTAGATGGCACAGTAGTAAGCTCATGACTCTTCTCCCCATCTTCTATGTTGATGCCACTATCATCCTCATCTGGAATCTGAACAGTCTGAAATGGTAACTCTGAATTTTGAGACTGTTCCTGATTTAATTGAGTAGCCATCTGCCCTATCTGGTCATTCAAGCTCTGAATGGACGCTCTAGTCTCTTGCTGAAACTGCAGGTTCTGCATGGTCAACTGCTCCAACAACTCCTTCAATGTAGGCTCAGAAGTAGAAGGCTGAGGAGCTATTTGGGCATGAGCATCATATTGCTGACTTTGGTATTGCTGGACTGGTGAAGGCATAAAAGTACTCTGGAATGGTGGTTCTTGATAATGATGCTGTGGAGCATCATACCATTCCAAGGTAGGGTCATTCCATCCAAGACCGTTGCTGTAAGCATATTGCACAGGGGAAAATTTGCTCAGAAACTGATGCTCAAGATATCCCCAATCGGTAACGGATCTCAGAGGAAGAGAATCTTTCCAGTCCTTAGCTGCTCCTTGTAATGAATGCGGAAATGCGCTTAAGAAAATGTAATCAAGAGGGACATCTGGAGGCTTCATTGAAGAGCACATGATGTGGAGCTCCTCCAAATGTCTGTGTGGGCATTCTCCTGCAAAACCATGAAACTTAGGCAGCAAATGTATCAGTCCAGGGGTGAGATCGCAATGAAGATCATCCTCCTTAAGTGAAACCGGCTCACAAAGAGCACTCTCAGAAATTAGAGGATGAGTCATATTGTTCTCAACATAGAAGTCAGCAGAATATGAATTACAATCAGAGTAACATGCAGAAGGAGAATCATAATCAGAGGCACTAGCAAAATAAGCAGTATTCACAAAATCAAAATAGGTAGACATGGAAAAAGAAGAATACTAAAAATCACGAAACAAATAAATCACAACACATTTATACATGCAACACACACACAAAACAGAACATCACATCACATCACATCACATCACAACACAAGACAAAACACAACACACACTAACACAACAGAAAGACCTAAGACTGAACCGTTGGTCCCCGGCAACGGCGCCATTTTGATGAGAGGGTCGCACCTCCCAACAAAAGTTGTGCATAAAAGAATGCAGTATAGTACTAGGAAGTGACTCCTAGGTCGTCTCTCAAGGACCAATTTGTGGTTCAGTCTCAGATCAAACACGCAGTGGGGGGGTTTTGAAAGATTTTTTTTTTTTTTTGCAATTGCGGATGAACTTGAATAAAACACGAATGCAAACATAAAATGTAAATAAATAAAAACGATATCAAATACAAAATTTAATCATTGGTCTATTAAGCTAACATTACAACTAAATTAAAGAAACTTGTATGACCCACTCAAAAAGCAATTGATAAAATAAAAAAATTAAAATAAATAAAAAAAACATATTATTCAACTAGAATAAAAGAAGCTACGGTTTAGCTATGAAAATGGAACGTTGATTGCAGTAACTTGCCACCCACTTCCATAACCGAAAACAATAATCTAAAAATAAAATTTCGTGAACAGTGAGCTAGAAAAATGAATACGCTGCTTCCAAACTAAATGCATTTAAATGTATATGGTATAAAAGATTCTCGGTGCTAGCATTAAAACATAATAAATCAACAAACACATATATTTAAAACCAAACAAAACCACTGCTTAAGCAAAGCAAATCCTAAATGAAGTCAGCACCGAAATTTTTAAAGCAAGCCATATAATAGAATGCAAATAAAGCCCTTGCTGGTTTCTTCTAAGTGAAAATCACCATTTAATTCCCCGTGCTTCTAACAAGAATGAAACGTGTTTCTCCTAGCCAAACCGTGACACCTCCTTTCCAACTCCACGTGTGCACCGCTGCACATTCAGCTGAACGTTCCCATGCTTCTCACTATCCCATTCAATAAAAAACTTCCTCGAAAAAAAGTCCCTGGAGGTGGCGGCTGGAGCCCTCCAAGTGTACACACCCCAACCTCTTCTCCCCCTCTTTTACTGTAGCCCTGGACCGGGTGAATCATTTTTTCTTCCAGCACCACGTTTTTACTTCTCTGCTGGACCGTGAGTGCTTATCTTCTTTTTCTCCCTGTGGCAGCTAGCTAAAAGAGAAACCCCTGCTGGACCATGTGCTGGATGCACCCCCTTCTCTCCTCAACGTGGCAGTTGGACCGTGAGCTCCCTGGATGTGCTGGACGTAGCACCCTTCTCCATTCAAGCACGGTGTATCCAAAGCTGCTCCTACTGGACCAAGGCCAAGTGAATGTCCGCGTGTCTCAAGTGTGGACGTGGAAGCTGGACGTGTGTGCAGCTGCTTGCTGGATGCACCCCGCTGTTGTCCAAGTACCTCCTCAACGTGCACACCAATTTACTGCAAGCGTGGGCCGCTGCACCTCCAATGTGCTCATGGGCCGTGACCCTCTTCCGTGTGGGCGTGAGTTTTTCCAAGCCATGAGTGGTGGCCCTCCTTCTTTGTTTAATTCAAAATGCTTGCCAAAATAAATGGGTTGCCGTGTGGTTTGTGTTACGCATTCTTTACGTGAAATACTGGCCTCAAAGTAATAAAATAGAATAACACTTATCCCAACCAAAACCGTGAATGAAGCGTGGTCCCTCCATCATTTCACTTCTTCAGCACTTTGCATTTTGGAGCTTGCCAACGTGACTTGTCCATGGGCCATGTGCTGGACGTGTGCCCCCTTCCAAAATTAATTTTCCAATGGACCTTAGCTATTACAAATTCAAGAAAAATATTTATCAACACACAGAATAAATAAATGCAGTGCAAGTTCTTCTAAGCACACTGTGTGAATGTTTTTCCAAATGTCCCAAATTATTATCCAATAATTTTCCTATAATTAATAATGCAAATAATTAGCTCAAATAATTCAAATTAATTAAAATTTGAATTTCCGATCAAATTAAGCACAATTGGTGAAAACGGGAAAATATCGGACATTTAAGCACAATTCCCTGATTAATTCTAGCACAATAAACTAAGTGAAGTCAGTAAAATATCGACTCATCAATGAGTTAAACAAAGCAAGCAATAAGCAAAGAGGAAAAACCCTAACTAAAAATGAAAGAAAGCATGTATCTTAATATAAGACGTTAAAACAAATTCCGTATATGAGAGTTTCACAAGACTATATTGATTCCCCAACAACAATACAAGGTTTAGTTCACCATATTCATGGTGAAACTAGATGAACAATAATGAAAGAATGAAAGATAGAACCCTAGAAAGAGGAGGAGGTAGCCTGAACATCCAAGATCTTCCTTCAAGGGGTAGAAAAGTGAGTGTTTGCTTCGTCTCAACCAAAGATACAAACCCTAGGACGTCCTAAAGCTTATATACTATTCTAAAAATACAGAAAATTAGGCCCAAGCCCAAAATAGTGCCGCTCAACGGTAAACTACCGCTCAGTGGTAAGTGCGTGAGTTGTTTTTCTCCCCTCAGCGGCCTTTTCACCACTCAGCGGAGCCAACGTGGGTTTGAGTGCCGCTCAGCGGTAAACTGCCGCTGAGCGGTACTTGCGGCTTCTCCTTTTGCACTTTTTGATGTCTTTTCTAATTCCATCTCTATCCTTCTTCACTTCTTTCAGCAAATTCACCTTAAAACCTGCATAAAAACACTGAAATCAAGCATAAACCTGTCCAACTCTCTTATTTCTAAAAATATAACCAAAAGCATGATTTCAAGCTAGTTTCTACGTGTTAAAGGTTGCTTTTAGTATCAATTTTAAGCATGAAAATAACAGTTTTTCAACTGTTATCACAACCCCAAACTTAGAACTTTGCTTGTCCTCAAGCAAACAAGATGTAACTCAATCTTCTACCAATCCTTATAATGGTTCACTCATTCAAAAATCTTCTTTTCAAGATAAGTAAAGACTTCAATCAAACTCATGACAAAGATTTCAATCAAGACGTGCACATGCTTTGGTGTTCACAAAGTCACTTAATATCCAACAAATGCTATTTTTCATGAATGATCAATCAACTAAACATGGATGTTCATGTGCTCAATGAATATTTCCTCACTAGGTAAAGTGTTTCACTCTACACAAGTGTATAAGAGGTAATCACTCATTCACTCTACTATCACAATGTCACATGAATCAACTTTGCCTTTCATTTAACCACAATCAAATAAATTCACAAGCATGCATCATCACAAGGACTTTTTCAATGGCTTATAATGTGGCTGGCCTAACAAGAAAATTGGTTTTTCTAGATCACAAAACTCTCAAGTTAAGAGAATCATATCAACACAATCATTCTTACTTTTCCCAACTTTCTTTTGCATTGAGCTTTGCTTTTTCTTTTCTTTTCTTTTCTTTTTCTTTTTCTTTTTCTTTTCACATTCTTATTTCTTAGCTCTTAGCTCAATGCTTTGAATTTCCCTTTCTATTTTCCAACAACCCCAAACTTGAACATTTATCAATACCACAAAATATTTTCTACTTAACTCAAGGTAAGACTTTTCAACAAGGGTTTTCAAATCATGTTCAAGGCTAAGGGTTCAAAGGATAGAACACAAAGTGTTCTTTTTTAGTGGCTAATTTCGTGAAATTGGCTAATATAAGGTTACCAACAAATGGCCTTGATCATACAATGCAAACAAGCAAGTAATTCAATCATAGAAAACCTGGGCAAAGTCATTCATGCTTTCAAAGGAATAGCATTCAATCACAAAAAAAAAAACTCTGAAGCTCAAAACCTCTCATATAAGCTCATTCACATTTGACATAAACATCTTGCTTAATATCACAATCACAATCACAACATCATGCATTTTTTCACAAAGCTTGTGAATCACCTGTATAAGCATATAATGTACATCTCCACATCAATCCATATCAAAGTATCATCAAGCATTACTTATCAAACAATCACAATCATAAGCAAACCATCATAACAGACAAATTTTCCAATTGAGTACATCAAACCTTATTCTAAAACAACAGTAAATAAGTTCAGAACACTGGGTTGCCTCCCAGTAAGCGCTTGTTTAACGTCACGAGCCTGACCCAAAATTTCAAGGATCAACCAACTGCATCATTGTGGACAAATGTTGCACTTCTCCCCCTAAGTAAGGCTTGAGGCGTTGACCATTCACCACCCAGCTTTTTTGTGGATCATCAGCAGCTGGATTAAATATTTCAATTGCTCCATGTGGATGCACTCCTTTTACTACAAATGGTCCTGACCATTTTGTCTTCAATTTCCCAAGGAATATCTTCAATCTTGAATTGAATAATAGTACCTGTTGTCCTGGATTAAAAACTTTATTTACCAACTTCCCGTCATGATAGAATTTGATCTTATCTTTATAAGCCTTGGATGAATTATATGCATGTAATCACATTTCTTCAAGCTCCAGGATCTGCCTTCTGCGTGTGCCTTGAGTTTCATAAGGATCAAAATTCAAAAATTTCAAAGCCCACAACGCTTTATGCTCCAACTCTACTGGCAAATGACATGTTTTCCCATAGACTAATTGAAACGGTGATAGTCCCATAGAAGTCTTCATTGCCTTCCTATAAGCCCAAAGAGCATCATCCAGCTTTAGTGACCAATCCTTTCTTGAAGAAGTCATTATTTTTTCCAGGATCCTTTTTATTTCTCTGTTAGATACCTCAGCTTGTCCATTGGTTTGTGGATGATAAGGTGCAGCTACCTTATGTTTCACTCCATAATGTTTGAGTACTTTTTCTAGCTGATAATTGCAAAAATGAGATCCCCCATCACTAATCAATATTCTTGGAGTTCCAAACCACGAAAATATCTGCTTCTTCAAAAATTTAATTACCGTGTTAGCATCATTTTTAGGACAAGCTAATGCTTCCACCCATTTACTCACATAATCCACTGCTACCAAAATATATTCATTGTTAAAAGATGGAGGAAAGGGTCCCACAAAATCAATACCCCAACAATCAAAAACCTCAACCTCTAAAATGCCTTGTAATGGCATCTCATGACGTTTAGTGATTGTCCCTGTTCTTTGACACTTATCACAATTTCTAGCATGATTATGAGCATCTTTAAATAGAGTTGGCCAATAAAACCCTGATTGAAGAACTTTTGCTGCTGTTCTTTCTCCATTAAAATGTCCTCCATAAGGTGAATCATGACAGTGCCAGAGAATTCCTTCTGCTTCTTCATTTGTCACACATCTCCTCAAAAGATTATCTGCTCCAATCTTGAACAAATAAGGATCATCCCAAACAAACTGCTTGGCATCATGCAAAAATTTCTTTCTTTGTTTCCAAGTTAAATCTTCTGGCATGACCCTTGCAGCTTTGAAATTAGCCATATCAGCAAACCATGGCCTCTGCTGAATATACATGAGTGCTTCATCTGAAAAAGATTCCCAGATCTCTGATTCCTTGCTAGTAACCTCCTTGTTAACTAACCGTGACAAATGATCAGCAATCAAATTCTCACTCCCTTTCTTATCTCGGATCTCCACATCAAATTCTTGCAAGAGTAATACCCATCTAATCAGCCGTGGCTTAGAATCTGGCTTTGTCAACAAGTATTTGATAGCTGCATGATTTGTGTAGATAATCACCTTAGACCCAATAAGATAAGGTCCAAATTTTTCTAGAGCATACATTGTGGCTAGAAATTCTTTCTCTGTGGTAGCATAATTCAACTGAGCATATTCAGGCTTTGCTGGCATAATAAATTGGATGAAAAATCCGCTCTGTTCGCTGGCCAAGAACAACTCCTATTGCATAATCACTTGCATCACACATTAGCTCAAACTTTTTATTCCAATCCGGGGCTACAATTACTGGAGCTGACACTAATTTGCTCTTCAATATGTCGAAAGCTTTCAAACATTCTTCATTCATCACAAAAGAAGCATCCTTCTTAAGAAGATTACTCAATGGTTTAGCAATTTTTGAGAAATCGTTAATGAATCTTCTATAAAATCCAGCATGACCTAGAAAACTCCTGATCCCCCTTACATTTGATGGTGGAGGTAATTTCTCAATGACTTCCACTTTGGCTTTATCTACCTCAATCCCTTTAGCATAAATTTTATGTCCCAGCACAATTCCTTCCTTTACCATAAAATGACATTTCTCCCAATTAAGAACAAGATTTGTCTGAACACATCTTTTAAGAACAGTATCCAAATTCGCCAAACACCTTTGGAAAGAATTTCCAAAGACTGAAAAATCATCCATGAAGACTTCAATACACTTTTCTAAGAGATCTGCAAAAATCGCCTGCATACACCTTTGAAAGGTAGCTGGAGCATTACACAATCCAAATGGCATCTTTTATAGGCAAAGATACCAAAAGGACAAGTAAAGGCTGTCTTCTCTTGGTCTTTTGGATCTACCACAATTTGATTGTATCCAAAATATCCATCTAGAAAGCAATAAGAAAGCTTGACCTTCTGATCTTTCTAACATCTGGTCCATGAAAGGAAGAGGAAAATGATCCTTCCTAGTGGCTTTATTTATCTTTCTGTAATCAATGCACATTCGCCATCCAGTAACTATCCGAGTGGGAATAAGTTCATTCTTATCATTGTGAATTACTGTCATTCCTCCTTTCTTTGGAACCACCTGAACTGGACTTACCCATTCGCTGTCAGAGATTGGATAAATAATATCAGCTTCTAAAAGTTTCAACACTTCTTTTCTGACCACCTCCTTCATTACAGGGTTTAACCTTCTCTGTGGTTGAGCACTCGGTCAATAATCCTCTTCCATAAAGATCTTATGCATACAATAAGTTGGGCTAATACCTTTAAGATCTGATATTGACCACCCAATTGCTCCTTTATTAGCTTTCAGAATTTCTATCAACTGTTCTTCTTCTTGTAGAGACAAAGAATTACTGATGATAACTGGCTTTTTTCATCTTCTTCTAGAAAAACATACTTCAGATGTGTTGGGAGTCTTTTTAATTCTGGTTTCATTACTTTGACTTCTTCTTCCTTATCAATTATTTCAAACTTTGTATCCTCTTATGGAATTTTTTTCAATGTTTCCAAGTCCATCAGACATTCTGCAATTAATTTCTCTTCTCCTTTATCTAAATCTTCATGAGCATCAATAAGAGTTTTCTCCAATGGAGAAACATACCGCACCATCCTTTCTTGCATCACACAGATTTCATCAAGTTCGTCAAATTGGAAACATGCTTTATCATCATTTGGATACGTCATGGCTTTAAATACATCAAAGGTGACTTCTTCATCATGAACTCTCAATTTAAGCTTGCCATTTTCCACATCAATTAAAACTCTAGCAGTCTTCATAAAAGGTCTGCCAAGAATGAGAGGTACATCACTGTTTCCTTCCATCTCCATGACAATAAAATCTACTGGGAATACAAACTTGTCAACCTTCACTAACACGTCTTCCACCACTCCACATGGATATTTAAGAGAGCTATCTGCCAGTTGAAGAGCCATTCTGGTAGGTTTGATTTCCAAACCCTCAATTGTTTTACACATGGATAACGACATTAAATTAATGCTAGCTCCTAAATCAATCAATGCTCTTCCAACTTCCAAATTTCCTATGGTACATGGAATAGTGAAACTTCCTGGATCTTTAAACTTAGGAGGTAATTTCTGTATGATTGCACTGCAGTTACCCTGTACCTTGATAGTTTCCTTCTCAATGTATTTGTTTTTCTTTGTAAGTAGTTTCTTCAAAAATTTTGCATATGATGGCATCTGTTGCAATGCTTCAGAGAATGGTATGGTGATCTCTAGCTTCTTAAACAGCTCCATGAATCTTTCCAATTGTTTTTCTTTCTCCTTCCTTGAATAGCTCTTTGGATAAGGAATTGGTTTTTCAAACTCTCTTTCTTTTTGTCTCTCATCTCTCTCTTCTCTTTCTTTTTTTTCTTTCTTCTCATCTTCTTCTTCTTTCCTTTTTTCTCTCTCATTTCTTTCTTTCCACTCACATGTTTCTTTTTCACTCTCATTTTCTTTCTCCTCTCTTTCTTTTTTTCTCTCCTCTAACACCTTACCACTTCTGGTCACAACAGTTTTACACTCCTTTCTGATATTACCATTTTTCATCTCGTCAACTATTCGCTCAATATGGATCTTCATATTTTCAAATGCAACTTCCACATTCTTACAATAAGATGCATTCGTCTTAAAGAATTTGTGGAAAGTCTCGTCAAGTTTTGTTGTCTTCTCAGATGGAGTAGATTGTATTTGCCATTTTTGCTGTTGCCATTGAACCATTGAAACCTTTTGTATTTCTTGTTGTAATTGAGAAAGTTTCATAATTACTTCTTCCAACTGTTGATAAATAATTTTATTTTGAATAAGTAGAGCATCATTTGATTGTAGCAACTCCTTCTGACTAGGATATCCTCTTTCACTGTTGAGCTCATAGTCACTAGTAGCCATATTGTCAATGATTTCTGTAGCTTCCTCTAGAGTTTTCCATTTGATATTTCCTCCTGTTGAGGCGTCAAGCATCATCTTGGTTTGTGAACCAAGACCTCCAAGGAAGATTAGGACTACTTGCACATCATCAAAGCCATGCGTGGGTGTCTTTCTTAATAAGCTTTTATATCTGTCCCATGCATGCCCTAGTGATTCCTCCATGCCTTGCCTGAATGATGAAATCTCTTGCTTCCCTTTATTTACTTTTGATTATGGAAAGTATTTGTTTAGGAACTTGGTCACCACTGCTTCCTACTCTGTAAAGCTTCCTTCTGGAAAAGAATTTAACCAAAGCTTAGCGTTGCCTCCTAATGAGAATGGAAACAAGCTAAGTTTGATTGCTTCGTCCGGCACCCCATTTATTTCACCGTGTTGCAGATCTCATTAAAAGTTGTGAGGTGCTCATATGGGCTTTCGTGAGACAACCCATTAAATTGATTACTCTTCACCAGTTGGATTAATGCTGGCTTAAACTCCATGTTGGCTGCATTGACCCTCGGTCTTGCTATGCTACTAAAATGTTGAGGTCCAGTTATATTTGTGTACTCTGCAAGAGTTCTTCTGGCACTATTATTCTCCATATTTTCAGTGCTATGGCCAGAACCTTGTGGTGATGGTTGTAACAGAGTTTCCAGAGAAGGAAAAAGTTCTCTAGATGTACGGACTCTTCTCCTCCGTCTACTCTCGTCTAAACCTTCAAGAAGAGGTTCTGCAGTTTTCTTGCTTCTAGTTCGGATTGCTTCCTGCATACACAAACAAACAAATCTCTAGAAGAATTGGTTAGCACAAAAAAATATAAAAGAAGATATAAGATCAGAGATATGAAGATAAAAATAGTAAAAATAAAAACAGAAAAGATAAAAACAGAAAACAAAAAAATAAAAACAGAAAAATAAAATAAAATATAATAAAATAAAAATAAAAAAAAAACAGAAAATAAAATAAAATAAAATAAGAAAAACTAAAAACAGAAAAAATAAAAAACAGAAATTCAAAATTCAAAATTCAAAATTCAAGTCAAAGATAATCAATAATCACACAAATGAACTAGTTAAACCACGAGTCCCCGGCAACAGCGCCAAAAACTTGATGACAAATTTATGAACACCGAAAAATGGCGCCACAAACTTGTTTAACAATCGGCAAGTGTGACCGAATCGTATCAAGTAATAAAACTAGGTAAGACTAAGTATCGTTTTCCCAAAGGACTCACGGCCTAGTTTGTTATATGATTTGTTGATTATTTAAAACTTGTAAACAATTGATTGTAAGTTTAAATGCAAAAGACAGTAATTAAACATGTATGCATAAATTTGATCAATGGAAAAGAGGAATACAAACACTTTAATGAATTAGATGGATGAGTATGTTGTTGGGGTTATCAATTTCATCTTATCCACTCTCATATACTTTAGGAATTCATCATTCTTTTCATCAATGCTAATGCCACTCTCTAAATCACCTTGCAAGAAGGCCTATCCTTAATTACGAGTTCATACAATTCCTAGCATTCCTAGTAATTAGTTCTGAAGTGCAGGAGCTTAAAGGCAAATAATATGCTATTGGGAGAAATTCCTCGGATCTAGATTTCCCCGTACGTTCCCATGTCGACAAAATCAATAATCATGGCAATGAATGAGTTAAACAAAGCAAGCAATAAGCAAAGAGGAAAAACCCTAACTAAAGATGAAAGAAAGCATGTATCTTAATATAAGACGTTAAAACAAATTCCATATATAAGAGTTTCACAAGACTACATTGATTCCCCAACAACAATACAAGGTTTAGTTCACCATATTCATGGTGAAACTAGATGAACAATAATGAAAGAATGAAAGATAGAACCCTAGAAAGAGGAGGAGGTAGCCTGGGCATCCAAGATCTTCCTTCAAGGGGTGGAAAAGTGAGTGTTTTCTTCGTCACAACCAAAGATACAAACCCTAGGACGTCCTGAAGCTTATATACTATTCAAAAAATACAGAAAATTAGGCCCAAGCCCAAAATAGTGCCGCTCAGCGGTAAACTATCGCTCAGCGGTAAGTGCATGAGTTGTTTTTCTCCCCTCAGCAGCCTTTTCACCCCTCAGCGGAGCCAACGTGGGTTTGAGTGCCGCTCAGCGGTAAACTGCCGCTAAGCGGTACTTGCGGCTTCTCCTTTTGCAGTTTTTGATGTCTTTTCTGATTCCATCTTTATCCTTCTTCACTTCTTTCACCAAATTCACCTTAAAACCTGCATAAAAACACTGAAATCAAGCATAAACCTGTCCAGCTCTCTTATTTCTAAAAATATAACCAAAAGCATGATTTCAAGCTAGTTTCTAAGTGTTAAAGGTTACTTTTAGTATCAATTTTAAGCATGAAAATAACAAATTTTCAACTGTTATCACACGCACACGACCTGGACGATCTAGCCGACCTGTGGCTGCTACTAGGAGGTCCTCCCTACCTTGTGCCACAAATGTGCCTTGACTCTGTTGGTCAACCAAGTCATCCTGCATATCATAATGAAGCTAGACACATTAAAAAGTTTGTTACATAATTTTTTTATGGACTATGGTAATCAATTAAAAGTTTCCACTTATAATTCTCTGGGATATCTCCTAAGCAGACTGGGATGTAAACTGGCCATTGGACTTTGTCCATGCAGCCTTCCACAATTCATGTTTGGCTGGTGGAGATGCTAGATCAGGTGACTCAAGAGCTAACTCCTCAACGCGACGTTTTCTCATCTTTTTCTCTAATAACGCATAACCACCACAATACGTGTGGTGTATCATTAAGCTTCTGCCTTTGCTGGGCGCCTATCCTTTTCATCTATGAAAAAATGAAAATCATTAAGCATAAATCACAAATTAACATCTTGTGTGACTAGAGCAAAATATTAAAAAACATACCTGTCACTCAGGAGTAAGTCTAGATTCTTTAAACTGCACCCACTCCTCCTTAGTTATTTTATATTTTGTACAAGGAGTGTCGTTCTGTTTAGAGCCAAAGATGTATTGACGTGTCATTCTCATCTTGAAGTCCCTCCACCATACTGCAATGTGGGATAAAATCTTCTTCCTTATCCTCTTATCATTAGGGATATTCCAATTTTCCTGTTAAAAACAAAATTAATGTTAGAGCATGATCAACAAAAATAAGTCAATGATGGAAGTAAAACATCTTAAAAATACCAACATATCCTGCCATAGTAGATTTTTGTCAACTTGTGGGACATCATCCCAACAGGTAGCGACAATAGGGACATGATATTTTTCCATCACGCCCAAGTAACTGCTGAACGATGTTGCATGTGCCCCAATAGGCACAAATGTTCGGGGATCAAACTCCACCGTCACTGGTTTCTCATTAACTCGACGAGATGTGACATCAGGCATCCAAGTCACAGATCTTCCCCCTCCTCCCGTCAGACCTTATCCAAAGCTCGTCATACCTGTTTACAAAGTGTTAGTAAATTATAGTTAGAATAGACAAAATAAATAAATTGTACAAGTAATTAAAATCATGTTAAGACACCTATTTATCCCATATGCCTTCGTTGTGATCACATCAAGTTGCATGTACTTCATCGGGTACATCATCAACCTTATTTTCAATGGTTCTTGATGAGAAGGAGCTTGTCTCAAGTATATCTAGAGAGTCTTCATCATCAGTTGTGTGCATGGCTCTCCCTTCCAATACCACTGACCATTTATTATTCACTAGGTCACTGACAGAATATTTGTCTTGCTTAACTAGCCATAATAAATGGTTCATCCTTGTAACTCATTTTGTTAAGATCCACCAAAGTGAATCTGAGGTCTTCTGTCACCACACCAGAATTAATATCAACCCATTTACACTTGAAAACTGAAACTCTAAAAGTGACATAATCAATTTTCCAAATTTCTTGTATTATTCCAAAATAACTTATTGATGTTGTAATTGGATTCTTATCCTTGGAACTGGAAAAGTGTACAGCTTCAGCTTATAAGGTAACTCCACTATTTTGAACTCTACTTTTATCGTCTTCCTCCTTTGAATAAAACGAGTAATTGTTTATGTAATAGTCGCCGAAAGTTATCACATCAGTGTTAGGTCCACGAGCTAGTCTCAATAGATTTTCAGAAACATTCAGAGTCGCATAAATATTTTTCTTAAACCAAGCTAAAAAGGATTTGTTCTGTTCATTAAGTGTCCACTTTTCACTCATACGTGGATGTGCTGACTTAATTTCATCAATGTGTTGTGAAATGTAAGGAATAACATCCTCGGTGTTGTTTAAAATGTACAAATGTGCTTGATTAACTTCTTTTCCATTAACACTTTCAATCCTTACTCCTCGAACTCCCTTTCTTTCACGTATGTTTTCATGTCTTTTTTTTGGAAGTCCTATTGGGTCACAACTTGGCATATAAGTTGAGCATAATTCAATGGCTTCCTCTGCAATGTAGCACTTTATAATCGAAGCTTTTGGTCAAAATTAATTTTTAACATATCCCTTTAAGATCTTCATGTATCTTTCAACCGGGTACATCCACCTCAAGAAAATCGGCCCACATATTTGAATCTCTCTCACTAGATGGACAATCAAATGAACCATGATATCAAAAAATGAGGGTGGGAAATACATTTCCATTTGGCACAATAGTCTGATGACCTCATTTTGCAAATCATCTAACTGTCGAGGATCAACAACTTTCTTGCAAATGACATTGAAGAACAAACTCAAACGTGTGAGAATACCTCTAATAGAGGCAGGTAATATGGCTCGAATAGCTGCTGGTAAAAGTTGTTGCATTAAGACATGACAATGATGAGACTTTAAACCAACCAACTTCAAATCTTTCATAGAAACAAGGCTACTAATATTCGACGAATAACCTTGTCGAACCTTCACACTATGTAAACATTGACAAAAAATTGGTTTTTCTTTTTTTGAAAGAGTGTGACAAGCTGGAGGAAGATAGGTGTGTCTTCCTATGGATTGCGGATGTAACTCAAAACGGATTCCCATGTCAACCAAGTCTTGTCGTGCTTTCACTTCATCTTTTGTCTTTCCTTTAACGTTTAGTAAAGTCCCAACAACAGTATCACATACATTTTTTTCAACATGCATCACGTCTATGCAATGTCGCACATCAAGTTACACCAATATGGATGATTAAAGAATATTGATCGCTTTTTCCAAATGTTTTTTCAACGGTCTTCTTTATATGTTTTCCGAAGACAACATCAATGTTCCTCACCTGGTCGTATACTTCTTCCCCATTACTTGGTCTGCACACTACATCATCCTCAGGACTTCCATTAAATGCTTTTTTCAATCTACGGTAAGGGTGATTTCGAGGAAGGAATCTTCAGTGTCTTGTGTATACAGTTTTCTACCCATGCTTCAGTTGAAGATAACTGGTATTTTCTTCACAAATCGGACATGCACAATGACCTTTAACACTGTAACCACTCAAGTTCCCATATGCTGGGAAATCATTTATGGTGCAAAACAACATTGCACGCAAATGAAAGTTGTCTTCTGAATATGAATTGAAGACCTCGACGTCCTCTTCCCACAACATTTTTAAATCGTCAATTAACGGTTTTAGATAAACATCAATGTCATTTCCAGATTGTCTAGGACACGGTATCATCATAGACAACATCATGTATTTTCTCTTCATGCACAACATAGGGGATAGATTGTAAATCATCAAAATAACTAGCCATGAACTATGTTTGCTACTTAAGTTGCCATAAGGATTCATACCATCGGTAGCAAGTGCAAGTCTTAAGTTTCTCGGCTCTGCACTAAATTCGGGAAATGTGCCATCAATGTTCTTCCATTGTGGGGAATCAGCTGGGTGACAAAGAAGATTATCAAATTTTCTTCCATCAATGAGCCACATAAGATTCTTCGCATCTTCTTTAACAGAAAACAATCGTTTCAACCTAGGTAATATAGGTAAATATCACATGACCTTAGCCGGTGGACCTTCATTGTGCTCATCGTTATTTCCATCAAGTTTCTTCTTAAATCGTGACGAACCACACGTCGGACACACCTTCATTGAAGCATATTGATCTCTATACAATAAACAGTCATTGGGACATGCATGTATCTTTTTGTATTCCAAACCCATTGGACATAGAATTTTCTTCGCGTCGTAATTACAGATAGGTAACATGTTATTTTCTGGTACCATCTCCTTCAGCAACTCCAAAAAAATTTCAAAGTAGTTGATAACCTTGTAAAATTGATGCATCTTGGATACAACTCTTGCTCTGAATTGTTCTTAAGACTATCGATAAATGAGCTCTTCCAAAATTCTCTTCGCCAACGTCGCGTACCATTTTGTCTAAATGATCACTCATCCATTTGTCGACGTAATCTGAACCTCTTAAAGTTGTTGGCTTATATAATACTTCCCCATGCCAAGTCCAAACTATATAACTTCTCATTAATCCATAGATGAACAGATGATCACGGATGTTGTCCAAGTCTTCATATACTTGATTGAGACAACGAACACAACGGCAAAAATATGCCTCGTTCACTAGTTTTGCATGTTCTTTAACATATTGTATGAACTCAGAAACCCCTCACTCATACTCTTCACTAATACGACGCTGATGAATCCAGCTTCGATCCATACTACTACACTAAACGAAAAGAATCCACAGAAAAAAAAAACTAACTTACGTAGGGAAACAAAAATAAATACTTATCATACGTTGAAGGAAAAAAATAAACTATCGTAGTATACATATATCATACGTCCAGAATCGACAAACACGAACACATATATCATACGTAAGAGATATTGAAGGAAAAAAAAACAAACTTGAAATGGTGTCACTGGAGAAGATGACGAAGTTCGCTGACAACGAACGAACACAAATATCATACGTTGAAGGGAAAAAAAACTATCATAGTATCGTTATACATATAGATATCATACGTCCAAAATCAACAAACACAACACAAACACGAGCACATACATCATATGTAAGAGTATTATAAGAAAAAAAAAACATACTTCAAATGGTGTCACTAGAGAAGATGATGAAGTTTGCTGACCCCGTACGAAAAACAACCTAAAGATAAAAAAAAAACAATCACTCAACCTTAGAAATGAGAACCAAATCACATTACAAAGACAGAAACGACTTAAAAATAACCTTCTTTCTTTATCGCAGTCGTCCACCAAGAAGAAAGTTCAAGAAGAAATGGAACCGCGAACAAACAGTGAGACTATGTTTTGTTTTTACATTCAACAAAAAACTTTCACATCGCATACAACAAAAATTTGACGTTATGTTTAAAAACAACGTCCAAGTCCCAAACCATACGACGTTTTCCCTTAAAATAGTGCGCCTTTTTTATTAATTTTTTCTTATAAATTGCAAAGATTATGTCGAATTTGAAGGGACTTAGATGTAGTATTGGAAGCCAAAAGTTTATACCTTTTTATTTCTTTTTAGTTTTTTTCTTTTAAACACGAGAGCATTAATAGAACGTCGAGTTCTGTTGGAATTTGACGTTTTGTTCTTCTGCCAAAAAGTACCATACTTTCGGATCTTTTTTCTTTTTTGCCCTCCCATAGAACGTCGTAGGCTGCCGTGCTGGGACGTGAAGGGAATTGAAGTACTTGGGAGCATTAATTATGTGCTTAATAGAACGTTGTATTCGATGGGGCTTCGACGTTTTTTTCTTCCGACAATAGCAAAATGTGGCGCTCTTATGATTCTTTTTTCTTTAAAATCAGACATGAATTTTTTTCTTTTTACTTCTTCCTTAATCGATTCAAGTTAGCAGTGTACTGAAATTTGCACTTTTAAACTAGTTATCAGTTTTTGATCAATATCAGAACAACATAATCTTCTCTTCTCAACTAGATTGAAGGTTAGTCCACATACAATGCAATCAACATTCACAATTCACATATCGTTTACTAAAATAAATCTTCATTTCATTTAAAATAAAACCGAAGCAGTACATAAAACCAGAGGTGACTTAATGTCATGATTACAAAATATTAAAAAAATCCACATAGAAAAGTAGTCCCTATTCTTACGAAAAATATTTCATTCAATCTTCATCAGTTGACTCATCATCAGAATCTTCAGTTTCAAAGCCAATGCCATTCTTGTTTCCCTTCTTCTCCCATCTGAAAAGACTATCTTCAACTCTCTCATTCCTTTCAGACTTCTTCCTATATGGATCAATAACATATTTCTCAAAATCAGTTTGTGGAATGAAGGCAGTATGATATGCAGTAGGAGTAGGTGTACTTCCAACAGTTGGCTCATCTCTGAAGAACCATCCATTCACAGTCCTTTCTAGCCCAATAGAAAACAAACTTAGTATACCAATTTCTTGTGACTTGTTGCATACAAGTCTAACTTCTTGAGATACATCTACTCCTTGGAGTATCAGCACCTGGCTGATAAATACTCCATATGGCAATTTGTGTGCATATTTATGACCTGCAGCGATCATACGGCCTTTTAGTACCGCTACCCAGTTGGTTGGGATTCTAGTCTTGATAGCATTCAACAGAATTACGTCTTTTGTTGACATTCTGTCCTCGACAAATCTTACAGGCAGCAGTAGCCAAGTCAGGATATAAGCAATCAGTTTCTTGTTTAAGCCATCATGTAGGTACTACATATCCACCGTGTACCTTCGTGGATATCTTAAGAAGTTTAGCGATCTATTTGACTCAGAATCACGGATATGAGAATCCAAACCCTCAGCTTTCAGTCCAGCAATATGTGACCAAACATTATCGTCAATAGTAATGTTAACACCTTTGACCCTTAAGCGAATGATCCCATTTACAACCCTCAGATTTGTGTAGAAAACCTCTACCAAATCTGGATAGCAACCTCCTTTCATCTGGACAAAATCAGTAAGCCCTTGATTTGCAATCCATTCTTGAAAAAGGAACCCTTCTTTCTTGAACAATTGCAGGTCCAGATACTTCTGAGGAACTACATATTTTATAACTCTCCAGAATAAAAACTTTCCTCGGATCTCTTCATTACCTATCCATCCAGATGGGTTTGTGATGCAGGTGTCGCGACCCGTCAAATTTGAAGTGCAGGATGTTACCAATGAGGATCATTGGTAAATTTGAAGATAAATGATTTTGATGATGATGCAACAAGATAGACTGTTCTAATTGTTTTAAAAGCACTTTATAGATAATAAATGTATTAGGAAAGGCTTTAAACATGTAATACTTAGAAAAACTTGTACTTCCAGAACTGTTACGCATTTAATCGATTATTAGAAGCTATAATCGATTATCCTGAGCTTTTCTGAAAACCCTGTTGGTCTGGAATAATCGATTATTACTCCAAATAATCGATTATCACTGGTTCTGATGAGAACTGCCAAAGTTTCTGGAATAATCGATTATTTCTCAGGATAATCGATTATCACTTTTGAAAAACCCTGTAACGGACTCAAATAATCGATTATCACTAACAATAATCGATTATCTGCGGCAGTTATAATTCATATCTGCGAATTCAGAATAGTTGGCTATATAAGGTTCTTCCAAAACTCTAAGAAGACAACTCTGAGCTTTTGAGAATACAGTGTGATCTGAGGAAGTTCTAAAAAGCTAGTTCAAGTGCTTTGCCTGGTCTCGTGAACAGGAGAAGCTCGCGTTTCGTGTGTCGATAGTCGGAGCGGTTCTCTTCGAGTTGGCAAGGTGGTCATCTTCCGGTTCGTTCGTCGAAGGAAGGTTTTTTATTTGTTTTTATTCACTCTTATTGTAATTTGTGAAACTGTTTTTAGTGAAAACGTTAATCACTTTCTATAGTGATTAACAACTGGACGTAGATTCTTTTGAATCGAACCAGGATAAAAATTCTGTGTTGAATTTTCTTGCTCTCTATACTCTTTACATTATACGCATATCAACTGTTTGATAAATTTTCTCTAAGAAAATTGTTTTTCTAAAACGGACTATCAAAACTTGATTTGTGACCGTAACATGCTTTCCAAATATTTTATTCCGCTGCGCAACTCTATAACGGTACCGATTGTTCCGACAATTGGTATCAGAGCTTGCTTTGATATTCTTTCAAACTTTTGCGAAAATGGCCGGTCATCAAAATCAAGTATATGCTGAGGGTGCATCCATCAACAGACCACCTCTTTTTACTGGTGATAACTATGCATTTTGGAAAGTCAGAATGGAAATTTTTATGGGGTCTGTTGACAGAGGCATCTGGGAAGCTGTGCTAAATGGTCCCTATATTCCTAAAAGAACTGTTGATGGTGTAGAAGTAGAAAAACCATACTTTAATTGGACTCCTGAGGAAAATAGAAGAGCCCAATTTGATATTAAGGCTCGTAATATTATTTCATCTGCTGTAGTACTTGATGAATTTTATAGAATTTCAGTGTGTAAGACAGCACAGGAGATGTGGGAGGTCCTCAGAGTCACACATGAGGGTACAGATGATGTGAAACGTGCAAGGAAGAACACACTCATTCAGGAGTATGAGATGTTCAGAATGCAGCCTCGAGAAACAATATCTGATGTCCAGAAGCGTTTCACTCACATTGTGAACCACCTGACAGGTTTGGGTAAGACTTTTGACACTGATGAATTGAATGTGAAAATATTGAAATCATTAGACAGGTCTTGGCAACTAAAGGTGACTGCCATCTCGGAGTCTCAAAACCTCACTCAAATGTCAATGGCAATTCTCTTTGGAAAACTTCGTGAGCATGAGATTGAGCTGAGAAGATTAACTGCAGAAGAGGATCAAGGCAAACGAAAGACGCTTGCCTTCAAGTCTGAAATCTCAAAAGGAAAAAGTTCTAAGAGAATTGAGGACGATGATTCCGATGACGATGAGGAAAATATGAGTCTTATGATTAAGAAGTTTGCTAAATTTATGAAAGCAAAGGGAAAAGACAAATACCGTGGAGAAAGGAAAGAAAATCAAGGATCTCCATCAAGCGTTAAATGCTATAGATGTGGAGAAAGAGGACATGTGAAGAATGATTGTCCTAAGAATAGGAAGAGTGAAGAAAAGAAGGAGAGAAAATCTCCAAAGAAGAAGAAAGCTTACATAGCTTGGGAAGAGAATGCTTCTAGTTCTTCAAGTTCAAGCAATTCAGATGAAGAAGCTAATTTGTGCTTAATGGCAGACTCAGAAGATGCAGGAAGCCAAGTAAGTGATTCTAGCTTAGAGTCAAGTGATGAATTTGATTTACAAAAGGCATTTCTTGATTTGTTAAATGAATCTGAAAAACTTGATGTTGCTCATAAAAAGTTAAAGAAAGAGCATAATGAATTGAAATTGAAGTATGAAAAAGTACTAGATGACGAAGTTGTTTTGAGAAACAAAGTTAGTAATCTAGAAACTAAATTATCTGAATCTGATGTTATTGTACAACCCGTTGAGTGTTTATCTTGTAAAAGTCACATGTTTGACATTGAAATACTGGAAAATTTACTTTCTAAAGGAATCAAGCCTATCCCACATGTTCAAAATGTTTTTAGAAAGAGCAATGTTAGAAATATAAACATGCATCATCATAAAAAGTCTAAAGTTAAGAGAACTCGTAGAGTTTGGGTTGAGAAAGGGACTTTTGTGAAAAATAAAGTGCATGATGTTTGTTGTTTTTATTGCATGAAAAAGGGACATACTTCAAACAAATGTAGAATTAAACATTTTGATGTTCCAAATGGAAAATATGCTTGGATTCCTGTTATAGAGTAATATGTCTCTAACCTCAAAGGACCCAAATAAGATTATGGGTACAAAAACTATACTGTTTTTACTTTGTAGGTTAAGTTTTCAAAAAGATAAGAGAGATCTATGGTATCTGCTCTTTGAATTGATGCTACAAGCCAGGATGTAACTCCATCAAGTGGTATCCAAAAGCCTTCGTTCAAGCACCAAGTATTTGAGCTAAGTGTTGTTTAAACTTTGATGTTGCATCTTATTTTTACTTGATCTTCCATTATTTAATTAATGTCATATTCATTTCTGGTTAGGCAAATGATATGTTCATAACTATTTTATTCATCCTGTGGTGTGTTCTTGTCTGTTTACACATTTTGATCAAGTGAAATTCATCTATTTAAGATATTCATGTTCTGAATTTCACTCATGTCATGTAAAGCCATGTGCATTGTTATTTCAGTGCTTTATTGATAATTATCTATTGAATTTGTGTTTAACTGGCTTAGTATTCAATTTCATGAGTACTTTGAAGTTACCTTTGGTGTAATCTGTGTCTAGCATCAAAACTATGAAAAAGTCATTTAAATGAGTTGGCTGACAGATTTTCATTAGCAATTTTGGATGATTAAGACATGTGAAAATTAAATTGTCATTTCTATTTCAAAGTTGGTTATGTGGAAATTTCCTTTTAAGTTCAATTGCATAACGAATGAGCTATGATAATATACATTGAGAGCTTGGATGCAGTAAATGAACTGATCAAATTTGCATAATTTTGATGTAAATTATTTTGTTTAAAAATGTTGAAAGATAAAACCTGAATCAGCTCTTGTGGTTGAATTTTTGCAAATGTTGTTTTGATATGCATAGCTGAATTTATGAAGTTGAACAAATTGGGATATGAGAGTACATGAATCATAGTTGTGTTTGAGAAGTTGAAATTTGTGTTGTCAAAATTAGTTTTTGAACTGATTGTGCTAGCTGAAATGTTTTCTTGTTAAACCTGGAGTAGCTGTGATCACATTCATTTAAGGTACTATTGTATTCATTCTAGCTTATAAATTGTTTGTAGAATCATTAATTTCTAATTCGTTTGAAAATTGAATGTTGATCTCAATGAATTAATTGTCTGATAAAAGTTGAATTTGATCTATTAAGAATTATTGAAACTAGTTTGGAATTGCAAATACTAATCTCAACTAGGTTGTAAGTATTTCTGCATTGCATTGGATTGAATAGATCTTAAAATATTTTTCAGAATCTGTTTTTAAGTGTAAGGGAAATATCACATTTAGGGGGAGAAATCTTTGTTTTGAATTTCTAGGATGTTTTATCATGTTCATGTCTTGCTTTATGTGCCCTTGTAATCATTAATGTTTTAGTACATTAATGATCTATTGTTTTAGTACATACACTGTTTAAATTGAGGGGGAGCTCATATTAAGGGGGAGCATTATGACTCTTTTTGCTTATGATCAAAAAGGGGGAGAAATATGTGCAGTTACTACTAACTCTTCTTGTTCTATGTTAGTTTGTATCTTTTGCAGATAACCCAAAGTTGCTTTTAAAAAGTGATTTTTGATCATCATCAAAAAGGGGGAGATTGTTACCAATGAGGAGCATTGGTAAATTTGAAGATAAATGATTTTGATGATGATGCAAAAAGATAGACTGTTCTAATTGTTTTAAAAGCACTTTATAGATAATAAATGTATTAGGAAAGGCTTTAAACATGTAATACTTAGAAAAACTTGTACTTCCAGAACTGTTACGCATTTAATCGATTATTAGAAGCTATAATCGATTATCCTGAGCTTTTCTGAAAACCCTGTTGGTCTGGAATAATCGATTATTACTCCAAATAATCGATTATCACTGGTTCTGATGAGAACTGCCAAAGTTTCTGGAATAATCGATTATTTCTCAGGATAATCGATTATCACTTTTGAAAAACCCTGTAACGGACTCAAATAATCGATTATCACTAACAATAATCGATTATCTGCGGCAGTTATAATTCATATCTGCGAATTCAGAATAGTTGGCTATATAAGGTTCTTCCAAAACTCTAAGAAGACAACTCTGAGCTTTTGAGAATACAGTGTGATCTGAGGAAGTTCTAAAAAGCTAGTTCAAGTGCTTTGCCTGGTCTCGTGAACAGGAGAAGCTCGCGTTTCGTGTGTCGATAGTCGGAGCGGTTCTCTTCGAGTTGGCAAGGTGGTCATCTTCCGGTTCGTTCGTCGAAGGAAGGTTTTTTATTTGTTTTTATTCACTCTTATTGTAATTTGTGAAACTGTTTTTAGTGAAAACGTTAATCACTTTCTATAGTGATTAACAACTGGACGTAGATTCTTTTGAATCGAACCAGGATAAAAATTCTGTGTTGAATTTTCTTGCTCTCTATACTCTTTACATTTTACGCATATCAACTGTTTGATAAATTTTCTCTAAGAAAATTGTTTTTCTAAAACGGACTATCAAAACTTGATTTGTGACCGTAACACGCTTTCCAAATATTTTATTCCGCTGCGCAACTCTATAACGGTACCGATTGTTCCGACACAGGAAAGAATGCAGTATAGACTAGGAAGTGACTCCTAGGTCGTCTCTCAAGGACCAATCTGCGGTTCAGTCTCAGATTAAACACGAAGTGGGGGGGGGGTTTGTGAAAGTTTTGTCGATGCGGGAAAATTAAATTAAAATTAAAACAACAGTGCAGAAAACGTAAATGCAGTGAATAAATAAAGTACAGAAAACCGTAAATTGCAAAACTAAATAAAAAGTGCTGAAATAAAATTCAAAACAGTCAAACGGTAATTAACTTGCAGAAACAGTAATTGTGTAGAAAATGGTAAATGAAAATAAAATTCAACGAACATTAATTGAGAGATACAGAATGGAAATTACAATTGAAATTCAATCCTTGAAACTGGAAATTAAGGCAAATCCAAAACCTCTCCAAATGGTGGGGAGGAGGAAAAATGAACACTCAGAATGAAAACATCCGTGGCTGCACTCCTAACTCCTACTCCTAAATCTAATAATTCTTCTCTGGCTGCTCTCCTTCTCTTATAGGAGTGAATCCACACCTACTCTGCCTAGTCTGCTCTTTCTTTCCTTCCAGGCAGCTTTCCCGTTTTATTTTGTCCCCCTAGCTTCCTGACTTTCTCCAATATGTGCCAAAAAGTAAGCAAAAGGTGAGCCCTTCATTTGTGCTGTCCGTGTGTTTTTTCTACTTCCTTCTTCCACGGATGTTGCCAACTTCTTTGAAAGGTGGTGCCCACTCCAAATTGCTTGTCTGTTTGTAGTTCTGCTTGCTGACTGGATGCTTTCTATGTTGTACCAGTTCAGCCCCTACTGCTGTCCTTCTCACCTCACGGCCTCCTCTCTTGGCTGCTGACTTACAAGCTGCTGTGTGCTTCACTGGATGCAGCAATCTGGACGCCACTTCCTCAACGTGTACACATTTCTTTCAAGGCCAAATTGAATGCACCGTGCAGCTAAAAGAAATACTGTGCACATCTCTGCTCCAAATTCCCGTGAATACACCTTCTTATCCAACCACCATATTCATTGTTTTAACCATCACCGCATGTGCTATTCTCCAAATTCCTCACTAAATGCAATTAAAAAAATATCATCTTCTTTCCACTCCACCAAGGTCTTGAGTGCAGCCGTGACAACTCCTCCACATGAAAAACGTTCCAGCCTGCTCCTTTGCATTTCTCGGTTGATTCCAGCTCCGTTGAGATTTGATTTGGATGGAAGAAACCGTGCACACCCATTCACGCTGCTTTAAGGTTGTGACACTTGTGTGCTGCTTCAGCTGCTCATGGAAGTGGCAGTGTGCTGCTGCTGGTGTTGGTGGTGCTGTCTTCTTTCTTCAACGAGCTGCTGCTGCTGGAGTGTGGACTCTTGAACGTTGTTCTTTTCTTCTACGTGTTGATTGTCATGAGTTTTGCCAAGCAATCAACTAAATGCTTCTCAACAAAACCGTGAGTGATGGGTGGACCCTTTAGGCCGCGAGCTTCTTTTATGAATTGGAAAATCAAAACGAAAAATGTGCACTCCAAGCGTGAATGCATCCCTTCACCCTTCCATCTTTCTCCTGAAAACGTGAGCTGCTTGGGCCCGTGAGCTTCTTTTCCTTTAATGTGGTCCCCTCCATTAGTGCCATCTAGAAAGAAAGAAGATTCCTCTTTCATAAGTGCCGTGTGTATTGGTTTTGCTTCCACGTAAAATGAGCCGACAAGTGGGCCACAAACAAAATAAATTAGCATGAAGCAAATGTGCTTCTCCCTGACACCCTTATTCCATCAAGCTTCACGGTTTACATACTCAAAAAAGAATTCTCCAATCCTAGGTGGCGGCTCCACTTTTGTTGCATGTGCTTTCTTCATTTTGGATGTCATGACCGTGCACTTCTTCTTTCATTCTAATAAGGAAATAAAAGAATTTCCTTTCTTGGTGCCAAAATGAATGTGCCGTGAGTGGTTCTTCCAATTAAATAACAGTGTGTAAATGAATCTTTTTCCAAATGTCCTAAATTATATTTCCAAAATTTTCCCTACAATTACTAATGCAAATAATTAGCTCAGATAATTCAAATTAATTAAAATAAGAACTTCTGATCGAATTAAGTACAATTAAGAAAAATGAGAAAATACTGGACAATTAAGCACAATTCCCGGATTAATTCTAGCATAATAAACTAAGTGAAGTGAAGAAAATAATGATTCATCAGTTTGTGTTTCTTGTAACCCGGGCAACCTTCTCTTTTCTTCTAGATGATGATGATGATGAAGAAGCCATGTCTGGATAGAATTATTGGAACGTTTTTCACAATCTAGTAGTTTTTAACTTCTCAACTTTGAAGCTTAAAACATACAATGGTTACGGCGAATTTTACTAGGCTTTGACGTACAATGAAGAACCCACCATTACCTTTATATTTTAAGATAAGCTTTAATTTTTTTTATTTTTATATTATATAAATTTGTTTAAATTTATCTGGTAATATTTACATATTATAAAATATAAGAACGATTTGTCGGTGAAATTTAAAAGAGAATAAAATTTTGTTTCTTTAAAATATTAATTTTATTTCATATGGAAAATAATATTAATAATATTTTATGAGAATTGTGTTTTAATTATAGATCACAATAATTAAAATCATAATAAATATTTTTATATTATTAAAAGTAATTTGAAATGAATGTTTTAGGCTAAAGAGAGGTATGATTTTTAAATTATAATACTTTAAGTTTGAGAAAAAATTAAGTTGACTAATAAACTAAAGGTTAAGATAGAATATCATGGACAAGAATTGAGATAGCTCAATTAGAAAAAAAATACTTAGACAAGTTAACAACATAGATGCATCACATCAAGTCAAAGATCGAGAAGAGACAGCGTGTATGGAAAATAGTTAGACAAATCTAGACCAAAAATTAAGACAAAATGGGTTGGGTCAAAGATTAAAGCAGGTTAAGTTTGACGGTGGAGACTGGTTGACCCAAAATGAATGTTCGGAGATTAAGACTTAAGGTCCAGACAAACTAACATAAGTTGAAGGTCGAAACGGGTCGGCCTAAGCCAAAGGTAGGGATGGGCTGACCCGAGCCAAAGGTAGGATAGAGAACTATCTCCTGAATAATAATTAGTATAGGAAATAAAATAAATTGTATTTTTCTTATCAAAGATTAACATCTTTGTGGCAAATATTTCTTTTAAGGTTTCTTAGGTGTCTTAAATATTTATACCTATATATAGGGACACCAAATACATATGTAGACATTTTGGAAGTCATAAATATGCATTTGCAATGTTGAGAGAGGATTCTTTTGGTTCTTGGTTTACAACTCTGATTCTTATCAAAGATTAACATGTTTGTGGCAAATATTTCTTTTAGGGTTTCTTAGGTTGCCTTAAACATTTATACCTATATTGTGGTGTTTTCATCTTTCTCTTATGAAACTCCAGAAAAAATTTCGAAAAGTTGAGACAGACGTGCCAGGACATGAAAGAGATGGATCTGTATATTTGAAACGGACCGATCACGACTACCACATAAGCATTTATAAAAAACTCGAATTTAAAAAGTCGACAACGTTCAAAGATCAAACGAACTCTTAGAATAACTTTTATTGGCCATATTGAAATAAATTATTTTGAAGAATTTAATAATTATAATTAGTTATTAGTATAAATGATTATGATATCAAAAATACTATGATTAACATTATTAGAAAAACAAATTTGAACCTTCTCATGCATTATTTCTTTGCTTTTTAGTATTTTAATAAACGTGTGATCAATATCCAGGCACGTTGTCACTAATATGACCATAAATAATCATTAAAAACTCATTTGCATTTCTTAATTTATAACGCTTTGAATCGATTCTTTATTACTTAGAATCGATTATATTAACTTAGCAAAATTGAGAGTGGAATTATATGAATATAGAGTGGCACATCAAACTTTTTAACTTCAAGCCCTCCAAATCTCCCCTTTTTCGCGGGTGATTGAAAAGTAGACAATTTCTGGGGAGCAGGACGTCATTTTGTTTTTAAATGAATCAAACGAAATTTATTGCTTTTTTTCTAAATGATGTTTGAACGTTGAATTCGTCGGGGCTTCGACGTTCATACAAGATGGTGGAGTGTGGAAGTTACTAAGCATAATTACACGATGTGCGTCATCGGTTCATCTATAAATATAGCTTGCATTTCTCATAATCCCTGCCTCCTGTTTCCGTATTGAACATATTAGGATTCATGTTTTTTATATCCTTGGTCTTTTCCTTTCCTTAGATATCTAAGCATTTTTGTTCTTCATATTGCAATTTGATAACTTGAACTTGAAAGTGGTTCATTCATCGTCATTTCATATGAAGGAGCCCTTTCAAGTTCAAGTTAACAAAATGTTTTTCTAGTACAGAAATGGTTAACATATCTTACTGAAAGGGAAGTGCTTAGGAAAAAGAAATATGGTTCACAATATGTTTAATGCTGAAACAATTTTGAGATCTAAATTAATTATATAAAAATGTTGAACTTCATCATTTAAAATTGTATGATTCTTTTTTAAATTGTCCATAAGTTGCACTCCTCCGTTAGATTTCAGAGCTATCTTTTTTCTAAGGGAGGATACAACTTATGGACAATTTAAATTTGGAATTAATTTACACAATTGACGTTGAATGTTGAGTACCCTTGCTGCAAAGACCTGGAGTTTATTCATTGTTCAGATCCATTTTATGTGATAAACGACGTCCTATACACCCTTAAAACACAGCATCTAAAATGAATCTAAAGATATTTATTACTTTTTCACTTAATGATGTTTTAACGTCGAATGCGGCATTTTGCTGGATCAAAAAGTACATTTTGATGAAGTATATTTGGATATATTTTGTTTTTCCCCTCTCATAGAACGTCGAAGGAAGCGTGGCAGTGAAGTGAAGGGAATTGCAGTATAATGGGAGCATTAATGGTGAGCTCTTAACTTCACATTAATAGAACGCCTTATTCGATAGGGCTTTGACGTTTTTTTCTTGCGCAATACCAAAATGTGGCGCTCTTATGATTCTTTTTTCTTTAAAATTAGACATGAATTGTTTTTCTTTTTACTTCTTCCTTAATTGATTCAAGTTAGCAGTGTACCGAAATTTGCACTTTTAACCAGTCATTAGTTTTTGATCAATATCAGAACAGCATAATCTTTTATTCTCAACTAGATTGAGGGTTAGTCCACATACAATGCAATCAACATTCACAATTCACAGATCGTTTACTAAAATAAATCTTCATTTCATTTCAATCTAAAATCGAAAGAAATACAGAAACCATAGGTGGCTTACTAGCCATGATTACAAAATAAAAAACAAAAAATATAGAAAAATAGGCTCTAAAATAATTATCAAGAAGATTCCATTGAATCTTCATCATCAGAATCTTCAGTACGATCTTGATCAAGAGTAGGTGGACTTCCAACAGTTTATTCATCAATAAGAACCATCCATTCACAGTCTTTTTCAGCCCAATAGATGATAGACTTGGTATACCAATTTCTTCTTTTGCAAACAATTCTTTTTTCTTCTTCAGATACATCTACTCCTTGGAGTTTCAACACCTTGTTGATAAATACTCCATATGGCAATTTGCGTGCATAATCATCTCGTGCAGCGATCATGTGGTGTTTTAGTACCGTAACCTAGTTGGTTGGGATTCTAGTCTTGATAACATTCAACAGAAATACATCTTTTGTTGACATTCTGTCCTCGTTCAATCTTCTAGGCAGCAGTAGCCAAGTCAGAACATAAGCAATCATTTTCTCCTCCTTGTTTAAGCCATCATGTAGGTACTGCTTATCCATCCTGTACCTTCCTGGATATCTTAAGCAATTTATATATATAGCTCTCTTTGTTAGCCATCGGTTTGACTCAAAATCACGGATATCTGAATCCAAACCTTTAGCTTTCAGTCCAACAATATCTAACCAAACATTATCGTCAATAGTAATGTTAACACCTTTGACCCTTGAGTGAATGACCCCCATTTACAACCCTCAGGTTTGTGTAGAAAACCTCAACCAAATATGTATAGCAATGCCCTTTCATCTGCACAAAATCAGTAAGCCCATGATATGCAATCCATTCTTGAAAAAGGAACCCTTCTTTCTTGAACACTTGCAGGTCCATATACTTCTGAGGAACTACATTTTTTAAATGTGTCCAGTATAAAAACTTTCCTCGCATGTCTGGATCACTTATCCATCCAGATGGGCTTGCGTTTCTTGTAACCCGGGCAACCTTCTCTTTTCCTCTTGATGATGACGATGGAGAAGCCATTTCTGAATAGAATTCTAGGAACGTCTTTCACAATCTCGACTTCTTAACTTCATAACTTGTCAGCTTAAAAAAATACAAAGGAGACGTCGAATTATAGAGGGCATCGATGTACTAATTGTCAGCCAGAAGATAAAGAGTTAGAAAAGGATGTCAAATTTTAGGCATATTCGAAGTTTTCTTCTTCATCGTCCTACCCTCCTATTTTTATTTTTTCCTTTATAAAACCGCTCATAAGCTCCCATTACCATTATATTTCAATATAATATTTACATTTTAAGATAACCTCCCATTAGAAATGCAACGTTACTGATATTCGAGGTTTTCTTCTCCAGCCTCCCGCCCTTTTTCTGTCCTTTTGTCGGTGAAATTTAAAGAGAATAAAATTTTATTTGTTTAAAATATTAATTTAATTTCATATGGAAAATAATAACAATAATATTTTATGAGAATTCAATTTAGTTATAGATCACAATAATTAAAATCATAATAAATATTATTATATTATTTAAAGTAATTTGAAATGAATGTTTTAGGCTAAAGATAAGTATTATTATACTAAAACACATTGATTGATTTTTAAATTATAATACCTTAAGTTTGAGAAAGAATTAAGTTGACTCATAAACTAAAGGTGTTAAGATAAAATATTGTGGACAAAAATGAAGATAGGTAAATTAGAAAAAATGTTGTCAAAAAAATGTTGTCAAAGTATAATTATCAAAAAATATTTAGACAAGTTAACAACACAGATGCATCACACCAGGTCAAATATCGAGAAGAGACAGCGTGTATGGGGAATATTCAGACAGATCTAGACCAAAAATTAAGATGGATGGGTTGGGTCGAAGATTAAGGCAGATTAGGTTTGATGGTGGAGACTGGTTGACCCAAAATCAATGTTCAGAGATTAAGACTAAAGGTTCAGACAAACAAACATAAGTTGAAGGTCGGGATGGGCTGACCCGAGCAAAAGGTAGGATAGAGGACTATCTCCTGATTAATAATTAGTATAGGAAATAAAATAAATTGTATTTTTCTTATCAAAGATTAACATCTTTGTGGCGAATCTTTCTTTTACGGTTTCTTAGGTGCCTTAAACATTTATACCTATATATAGGGACACCAAATACATATGTACACATTTTGGAAGTCATAAATTTGCATTTGCAATGTTGAGAGAGGATTCTTTTGGTTATTGGTTCTCTGATTCTTATCAAAGATTAACATCTTTGTGGCAAGTATTTCTTTTAGGGTTTCTTAGGTGCCTTATACATTTATACCTATACTATGGCATTTCCATCTTTGTCTTATGAACCATAAGTACAATTTAAAAAAGTCGAGATGGACAGGCAAGGTCATGAAAGACATTTGTCAGAATTCTAGGAACAACAAAAATTTTCTCAGGGACCAACGATATGTTTAACAACTCTTATTGGCCACATTGAGATAAATTGTTTTGTATAATTAATAATTATAATTAGTTATTAGTATAAATGATTATGATTTAAAAAGTCGACGACGATCAAAGATCAAACTAACTCTTAGAACAACTTTTACTGGCCACATTGTGATAAATTATTTTGAATAATTTAATAATTATAATATAAAAAATATTATCAATAACATTATTAGGAAAATACTATAAATAACATTATTTGCATTTCTTAATTTATAACGCTTTGAATCGATTCTTTATTACTTAGAATAGATTATATTAACTTAGCAAAATTGAGAATGGAATTATATGAATATAGAGGGGCACATCAAACTTTTTAACTTCAAGCCCTCCAAATCTCACCTTCTTGGCGGGTGATTCAAAAGTACACAATTTTTGGGGGACGGGACGTCAATTTGTTCTTATATGAATCAAACTCAAATTTGTTGTTTTTTTTCAGAGTGATGTTTGAACGTCGAATTCGAAGGAGCTTGAACGTCCAGAAAAGATAGATAACAAGCATAATTACACGATGTACGTCATCGGTTCATCTATAAATATTGCATCCATCACGTAATCCCTTGCTTCCTGTTTCCGTATTGAACATAATAGGATTCATGTTTTTTATCTCCTTGGAATTTTCCTTTTCTTACATTTGGAAACATGTCTGTTCTTTAAATTGCAATTTTCTCGGTTGAATTTCAAAGTGCCTCATTCATGTCTCAGTTCATATGAAGGTGGCCTTTGAAATTCAAGTGAACAAAATTTTTTTTATAGTACACAAATGATTAAGTTATCTTACTGAAAGGAAAGTGCTTGGGAAAAAGAAATATGGTTCACAATATGTTTAATGCTGAAACAATTTTGAGATCTAAAATAATTATGTAAAAATGTTGTTCAACTTCATCATTTAACTATGTATGAATCCTTTAAAAAAATTGTCTTGGAGTTGTCTTCTACCATTAGATTTCAGAGCTATTTGATTTCTTATGGTGGAAACAACTACAACACAAATTAAATTTATAAAGTTGACGTCGAACGTTGAGTGCATTCGATGCGAAAGACTGGAGATTGTGTCAAATATTTGTGCTCAATGACGTCCTATATCATTATTCATCATAGAAATGTCTACGTTTAGTCAGCAAGGAGTTCATAAGAATCCAAAGAGATTTTTTACTTTTTCAGTGAATGATGTTTGAACGTCGAATTCGGTGGGGCTTCGACGTTTAGACAATTAATCATAAATACACGATGTACTGCTTTTATAATGATTTAATTTTCATCTACGGATCATCTAATTTTTAATATTTTTTTCTTTTTAATTTTTAATCATTCAATAGCACGTCCGACTATGTGGAGTAGTGGGACACTAATGGTTTATTGTTTCCAACGATGTTTTTAACGTCTTTTGTTGGGGGCTAGACGTCAATTAGTTCTTATGGTGGAAATAACTGCAATGCAAATTAAATTTATACTGTTGACGTCGAGTGTTGAGTGCATTCGATGAAAAAATCTGGAGATTTTGTCAAATATTTGTGATCGATGACGTCCTATATCATTATTCATCATAGAAATGTCTTCGTTTAGTCACAAGGAGTTCATATCAGAATCCAAAGAGATTTTTTACTTTTTTAGTGAATGATGTTTGAACGTCGAATTCGGCGGGGCTTGGACGTTCATACAATGTGGCAGTTACTAATCATAATTACACAATGTACTGCTTTTATAATGATTTAATTTTCGTCAACGGATCATCTAATTTTTAATATTTTTTTGTTTTTAAGTTTTAATCATTCAATAGCACGTCCGACTTTGTGGAGTAATGGAGTAGTGAATCATCTAATTCACGTCATTTGTTTGGGGCTGGACGTGAGTTAGTTCTTATCTCAATCAAAAGAGATGTATTACTTTCCACTGAATGATGTTTGAACGTCAACTGCGGCTGGGCTTCGACGTGGCTACAGATGATGGACTGTGGTAGTTCCTAAGCATTATTCATGATATAATGTACGTCTATTTCTTAGACAGTGTGACGTCATCATTTCATCTATAAATATAGCTTAAATTTCGCGTAACCCCTGCCCTCATGTTTCTATGTTGAACATATTAAGATTCATGGTTTTTATATACTTTGTGTTTTCTTTTCCTTAGATTTCAAAGCATTTATGATCCTCAAATTGCAATTTGCTCACTTGAATTTCAAAGTGTCGCATGCAGGTCTCAGTTCATATGAAGGTGGCCTATGAAATTCAAGTCAACAAAATGCTTTTTATAGTATAGAAATGATTAAGTTATCTTACTGAAAGGGAAGCGCTTAAGAAAAAGAAAAATGGTTCACAATATGTTTAATGCTGAAACAATTTTATGATTTAAAATAATTATATAAAGAACATGTTCAACTTCATCATTCAACAATGTTGAATCGTTTTTTAAATTGTCTTGGAGTTGTCTTCTACTATTAGATTTCAGAGCTATTTGATTTCTTATGGTGGAAATAACTCCAAGATAAGTTAAATTTATAAAGTTGCCGAATATTGAGTGCATTCTACGCAAAGGCCAAAGGAAAAAGTTAACATCAATTTGGTTGTGGAAGTAATGTAGGATAGGTTTTGAAAGGGTCTACTTGAAATTCATAAGTGTTAACTTTTTCCTGTGTTTTCCCCCATGCCTTCATGGTTAACAAAGAACTGTGTTCGTTTAGTAAAGGACAAGAAGGAAAACACAAGAGAAAAGTTAACATGAATTTGATTACCGAAGTTATGTAGGATAGGTTTTCAATGGGTCTACTTATTTATCAACGTGAAGGGGATTGGAGTGGTTGGGAAGATTAATTGTGTGACCAGAATGTTATGTCAAATTCGGATGGTATTGGACGTTTTAATCTTCATCCATATGCCAAAGTTCGCTCCATTTTTTATTATTTTTCCTTTTTCCTTTTAAACTCTCACTATAACGTCCAAGCCTCATAAATCTTCGACGTTTTTTTCGTCATAAGCACCAGAGTTTTTTTTACTTTTTCACTTAATGATGTTTGAACGTCGAATTCGGCCGTCATTCGACGTTCATACAAGATACTGAGCATAATTACACGATCTAATGTACATCATCAAATTTCTTATGGTCGAAACAACTTCAAGAGAATTTAAATTTCGAATCTAGTTACACAGTTGACGTAATATTTGAAACGAAGAGATCCACGTCCAGTATTGATACCACTCGACATGGATTGAATGAATTTATTTACAACAACGCCATGGCTATTGTTAATGTTGGTTGTTATGTTATTTGACGTTGAACGCGTGATGTTGTGCACCCTTATATACACTGAATTTGAAAATCTTATGTGCATTGTTTTATATTGCACGAGTGACTTAAGGTACTAAACCCTAATACTGAGGAAAATTATCTGGTATCCAAATTCAAATGGCTTCTTCATCACATCCTTCAAGAAACAGAGGAAAGGTTGTTGTAGCTGCAAGAAATGTTGATCTCTTTGGGTGGATCAGTGATGAGGAGACTCGTCTAGAGTTTATGAGGTGGACAAAGTTTAAACATATTGTTCCTCACAAATATATGAACCTCGACATATTTGAAAAAGAGGTATTTCACTTCCAGGAATGGATTAAAACTCAAGGATTCTCTACACTTGTCCAGATGAAGGGTGATTGGTACCCTGACTTAGTAAGGGTCTTCTATAACAATATGAGAAACATAGATGGTGTCCTTCATTCTCGAGTAAAAGGAGTAAATGTTCACATTGACAATGATGTTTGGTTTCAAGTTGCAGGATTAAAAGCCGAAGGTTATTCTCTCACTTACGGTACTCAGAAATAAACAGATGGCTGAAGAAAAAGGACGTGTACAGTAACTGGTTAAGGTTTCTTGAGAGATACACAATTGAAAGATTATATGTGCATGAGGGACTGAATAAAGAAGAAAAGATAACAGCATACATTCTTGCTTGGGTGATTTTACCTGCTAGACCTGTACAAGACAGAATGACAACTGAAGATGTTTTTCTGCTATATGCCATCAAGAATCATGTTCCTACCAATTGGGTGGAAGTAATAAAAGATCATATGATTGATGCAGGAACCAAACATGCACGACATCTACCATATGTTGTGTTTATCAGTAAAATCCTAACCCTTCAAGGTGTGGATGTTAGTGGTGAAAAGAAATTCTCTTGTAACTCCTCAAATGTTATAAATCGAAACACCTTGACTTCCATTAACCTTGTGAAGACCACAAAGGGATGGTGCTTTAAGGATGAGGAGAATATTGTTCAAAGTTCTGGAAGCACACCTGCACTAAATGAAGACCGCACCAACTTCGTTCCTGAAACCAATTTTGAAAGATTTGTTGTTGAAAAACTCAAGAGACTCTAACAGAAGATAGACGCTCTGCATGAGAAAAAGAATAAAAATGATTCTCCAACTGAAGATTCAAGTGAAGAGTCTAGTGAGTAGGATTCAATGGAAATATTCTGAATTAGAATAGAGGCTTAGAATTTTAGTATAGAGTCGGTTATGTGTTTTTGTTCTGTGTCTGTTTTGCTTCTAATTTGATTGTAATCATTATGAATATGAATGAAATTGTACTAATTGAAACGAAATCCAAATTGTTAACTTATTTCTTATGTTTTCTATAGCGCTTCCCTGCATCACCCTAACTTTTGTGATGACCTAGGAAAAGTTATAAGGAAACATAAAATATATGATATCAGAATGATAAGTTACGACTAAATTTTATAAGTGGAGGACTAGATCAAGGATCCGCAAGTGTATTTATAGAAATGGACTTGATCTTTGACGTCGGCTTTTACAATATGCGACGTAACATTCATTTTTTCCTATTTTTAACTTTTAAAACGTTGACGTTTTTAAGAATTTAACGTAATAAAACTTCAAGGATTTAAAAAAAACCCATAATAACATTAAACAAAGGAAAAATATGAAAATATAACCACGAAAAGTACATATTAAAATTTCAAACAGAGTTCAAACATACAAAAATATACTAAAATATATTAAAATATTACATTAATTTCAGAAAAATAAACTAAAATGGACTCTTGTTCCTAATCTAAGTCAGATGTCTCCATAGACTCATCTTCTGTTGTGTCATCTTCATCATCAGATTCACTTGTTGAGGGAGTTATGAGAGCATTGTCTTCATCTGATTTCTTGTGAATCATGATCAGAGATTTTCAACTTTTGAAATTCTTGTTGAAAGCCTTCGAAATTGATCCACAAAAAATCTTTCAAACTCAGTCTGTGGAGTGAAGGTAGAAGGAGTTTCGTCAACATCCTTGAACACCCAGCCATCTTTTGTTTTCTTTAGACCATTATGTCTCAATGTCGCTTTTCCTATTTCATTTGATTCGGTGCACCAATTTTTTTTTTCACCGGTAAGATCAACTTGATGATGCTTCAATACACGGCTGATAAAAACACCTTATGGCAAAATATGTCCTTGACTACTTGCAATTTAAATCATGTGCTCACTCATGACAACAACCCAGTTGGTTGGTATCCAGGTTTTTATGCCATGAACCAAAAATAAATCTGCAGTAGCTAGACGATCACGTAAACATCTTCCAGATAGTATTACCCAAGTAACTACAAATGCACACATTTTTTCTTCCATTTTCAAACCATCAAGTAGATACGGCTTGTATACCTTTAGCCTTGTTGGACTTCTCAGATATTCCTTATAAATTTTCTTCTTGTTGGTCCATTGGTTGAGTTCAGAATTTCTTTCATGAGACATGAAGCCTTCTGCTTTGAGACCAGTAAAAGATAGTCATATTTCGTCATAAATTTTAATATCAACACCTTTCACCCGATAGCATATAACACCATCGACAACCTTCAGATTGTGGTAGAAGACTTGTACCAGGTCAGGACAGCAATCCCCGGTCATTTCTACAAATTTTAGAAGACCAACATCTACAAGCCATTCTTGAAAGATAAACCCCTCCCTTCTGAATAATTCCACATCCAAAAACTTGTGAGGGACCACCTTGAAGAGTTTTCTATAACATCCAAATTTGTATCGTTCTTCTTCATCACTGATCCACCCATTTGGACTAGCATTTCTTACAAGGTGTGTGATGAGCGGGTCGCACCTCTCACAAAAGTTGAGCATAAAAGAATGCAATATATTTACTAGGAAGTGACTCCTAGGTCGTCTCACAAGGACCAAATGTGGTTCAATCTCGGGTCAACACGAAAGTGGGGGGGGGGGTTTAATTGTTGTTTTTGCGAATGAACTAAATTAAAACTGAAAATTAACTTTAAAACAGTAAACGTGAAAACGGTGAAGTAAAATTCAAAACATTAAAAACCGAACGGTAAAAGATATCAAAATAAAATTAACGCGGGAACACTAAACATTAATAAAACGTAAAACGTTGACACAAAAATAAAAGCATCAGTAAAAACAAATCGTAAACATAAAACTAAAAATGGTAAAACTGAAATTAAAACAGTAAAACGAAATTAAACAGTAAAAACGAATTTGCTACAGTAAAAATGAAAATACAGCAACGTAAAACAGTAAAAAATAAATCTGGAATAGAAAACAAATACAGAAAACGAAAATACAGAAACAGTACAAATAGAAAATAAATTACAGCAGTAAATTTTTACAACAAAAACAGTAAGTCTGAAACAGAAAAACTGCAGTACAGAAAACTGCAGTACAGAAAATAAAAATACGAAAAACAAAAATACAATAAATAGTAAATACAAAAAAAACAGTACAAATAGAAAACAGTAACTTTTAGAAAATAAAATTACAGCAGTAATTAATAATAGAAAAACAATAAGTACATAAATTCAGAATCCAAATGCCAGTAATACAGAAACAGCAAAAACATAATACAGAAAAATATTAAATACGGAAAACAGTAAATTACAAAATATAAAAACAAAATCAGAATTACTGCACCAAAATATAGAAAACCAAATTACAGTAAATAATTCAAAGTGAAATAATTAACAGCAGAGGCAAAAGAAATTAATTTGTAGAAAATATAATTCAGAAATTTAATTACAACAGAAATTAAATTACAGCAGCATTTAAAATATAGCAGCAGAAATTAAATTACAGAATCAAAATAAAACAATAACAGACTTGAAGTTCAGAAAATTAAATCAAACTGAAATTGATTACAGCAAACAAAAAAAAAATCACTAGTGCAGCGAGGGGCTTTTACCGCGGTTATTTTTCACTATACGTCGCGGTTTACGAACCGCGGCATATTCAGCCGCGGTAGTAAGTCAGAGACTTTAGGCCGCGGTTATGACCGCGGTATATAAGTTGCGGAATATGCCGCGGTTGTCCAAAGAACCGCTGCCTAAATCCTTTTTTTTTAAAAAAAAATTTTGTCCACTATATGTCGCGGTTGGGGTTACAACCGCGGCATATTCCCCTGTAGTTTTTTAAAATTGCAGGTCTGTTTTTGTGATATCCACTACCACAAAAACAGACCTGCATATAGTAGTGTCTTGAATCTCTGCAAAAGACAATTCATATTAATTTGTGTATATGAATTCAACATTTGGGAAAAAATCAAAATTTGTTAAAGTTATCAAAATTTGTTAAAGTTACCACTAATGAAGAAATCATGTTAAGAATGCAAAAGGGCATAAATACCTGGAACAGGGGCGGCGAAAAAGCTTGGTGCAACAAAGGGGAATGGTAGCGGAGAGGAATGACAGGCATTTCAAACGATTTTGATCGGCTAAAACTGTTTCTTATCGTCAAAAATGGGAAATGATCGAACAATTTTGAGTTTAAACGGTGAAGAAACGAGGGAACTGAGATGGGTGGTCGGCGGGAGAAGAAAACTCGAAGTCCAGCGAGCGTCTGCGCGAACAAGACGATACTGTTCCAAAGTTTTATTTTTTAACTCTGACTGGGGAATCTACCGCGGTTCACTACTTAACCGCGGTATAAGATGCCATTTTTGAAATTATTTTTAAACTATATGTCGCGGTTCGGCGGCAACCGCGGTAGAAGATGGCATTTTTGAAATTATTTTTAAACTATATGCCGCGGTTCGAAGGGCAACCGCGGTATATTCCTCTAAATATTTCAAATTCATTTTAAATTTATTTCAGGTAGGAGAATAGGTTGCGGTTACTCTGAGAACCGCGGCATATACCCCTGTAACTTCTGAAATTCTCTGACTCAGTCAGCCCCTGCAATAAATTGGCAGGGGTATATGCCGCGGTTTTCCAGAGAACCGCGGCATATAGGCTGTTATTTAATTTTTTTTCTGACGTGGCGTCAAAGGGGATGGTTGACTGGCGTATATGCCGCGGTTCCCCTCTGAACCGCGGCATATTCTTTCGATTTATTTACAAAATTGCCACCGCGCACCATTATGCTGCGGTTTCTAGTGAACCTTGGCATAATGTGCGCTGTAAAAACCCAATTTTTTACTAGTGAATAAAAATAAAATTGGAACCTATGGTGTACACTGCTCAACATCTTGACCGTAACACTCCATGTTGTAGTGTGATTCCAGCCGTCCAGCCCTCTGCTCTCCACTGTCCAGCCCCTCTCTGCTGGACTTATGTCCAGCTTATTCCCTTTTGGAACCTCACGGCCTCTGCACACCAAACTTGCCCTTTTATTTTGGCAGTCAAAACCTTTTGTCCATGTATGTGCACACCATTTAAAAATGAAAGTGCAAAAATGGGGTCCTCCATAATTTGTGTCCAACGTTTTTCTCCTCCCCTCTGGACCGTGTATTTGCAGCAGCCTCTCCATGTCACCTTACACCCAACTAAAAGAAATAAAACATGGTGCCCACCTTTTGTCCTTTTCCTCATTTGTTTTTGATTTTCTTCAACCACATGCTCTTCATTTACGTGTGAATTGCACCACTTTCAGAAGAAGACAAAAACATTTGCTCTCCATTTGGTCCTAAGTGAAAATAACTCATCTAAGTGAAGCCTTCCCAATCCGTAGCTGCAGTACGTGACTTCACCTACTCCAACTTAATCTACTTCTTCATTTACCAAACAAAAGAAATCTCAACAAGCTTAGCTCCAGTGAATCACCATGCTTCACTTCTTTTCCCTGTGTGTGTGGCAGCTGAAATGCAAATCAAGAAAGACCCTATTGGGTGGCTGTTTGCAACACGTTCCTGCTCTCCTTCCTCTCTCTCTTTGCTTGCTCCAAGCTAGACGTGAACTGCTGACTTCTCCGATGGTGCTGCTGTTTGGACGGTGCAGTTGGGCGTAGAATGACCGAGAATTACCACCTTGGTGGCGGCTGCGCCAGCTCCTTGCTCAAGCTCCTCTCCAACGTGCTGTCCGTGAAGACTTGCTTCCGTGTGTGCTCCAGCAATCACCGTGAAGATCATTCCAAGCTCCATAAAACATTCAAGGAAAATTGCCAAGTGAAGAGTGGTGGCTGCTGTGATGTTTCTCACTCTCGGTGGCTGCTGTTTTCTTGTGGGCCATATGATATGTTTGTAGTAAGCAAATAATGGTTCAGGAATTTGAATGAATGACATATTACCCACTTCCACGTAGTAAGCAAATAATTATGGTAGCAGTAATATTCCATATGTTTGAAGATGCTTACACGTACACACCTTACATTCAGCCGTGAGTAGTGATACAAAAAATGTGAGAGCTTTCTTTCTCATAAAATAAAAATTACAGATCCATTCCTCCCATCCATGTGTGACCGAGGGTAAGAATAAAAGCATGAAAATTTGTGTGTGAGGAACTTATTAAGGCCGTGACAACTCTCCAAATGTCCCAACATAGTATGCAATAATTTTCCTTCAATTAATAATGCAAATAATTAGTCTCAGATAATTCAAATTAATTAAAATAAGAATTTCCGATTAAATTACGCACAATTAGCAAAAACGGAAAAATACTGGACAATTAAGCACAATTCCTCGATTAAATCCGGTACAATAAGCTAAGTAAAATCAATAAAATATTGACTCATCAGTGTGCAGCCTTCTTTCCACGCCGTGAAGATGAAGAAGCCATTTGAGAATAGGATTTAGACATTACAGGAGGGTTTAAGAATTTTGTTTCTGACAATGATACATGATAGATTTAATCAAACTATATGACGACTTTTACATGAACAAGAAACTACATAAAAAAAACACAGAAATTAAATAAAACAAAGCCAGAAAAACAATGGACAATGTTTTTGAAATTCATAAGTGTTAACATTTTCCTCAGGATTTCCACCATGCCTTCACCGTTAACAACGAAATGTCTTCACTTAGTAGAGGAACTAATGGAAACCCTAAGGAAAAATTTAACATGAATTTGTTTACGGAACATGTCCACCGTACCTTTAGAAATCCGTCGTCCATCAAGTCAATCCTTATATTATCAGAGTTCAACTTCAACCGCATAATAAAACGTCGAACGCTATAGAAATTCGTCATTGCTGAAATTATTTTATTGGGATATATAAGATTGAAAATTTTAGTTAGGCCTGAAACTGATAAGATTTGATGCACAACTTTATAAATACTAGCTTTGAAAATGCACTCAGTGTTTTCTAAAACGAAGAGTTACAAACCCTAGAAATGTGAAAGACGTTCCAGAATCTGATCAGAAATGACTTCTTCATCATCATCAAGAAGAAAATGAAAGGTTGCCCGGATTGCAAGGAATGTTAATCCTACAGGTTGGATTAGTCATGAAGACATTCGACAGAAGCTTTTTAGTCTAAGGAAGATTAAAATTGTGGTTTCTCACAAATATCTGAAACTGGTGAGGGTGTTCTACTCCAACTTAAAGATGAGTGATGAAACATTTTGTTCCACAATCAAGCGGGCTGATATAAAGGTTTGGATTGGTCATCAGCAAGTCTATCCCATTTCTGAATCTTGGAGTGCAAACAAAACAGATTTGACAAAAACTGAAGAAGATGAGTGGGCTAAATGGTATGCGGTGAAAATAGATTGTATGTCAAAATCGCTAAAAAGGTTCTTGGGGCTCAAGTAAATTGAAAGCTGACTGCAACAAAAGAATATGGATTTTCGTTCTTTGATTTTTGACGAACGGGTCGCACCGCTCACAAAAGTTTGTGCATAAAAGAATGCAGTATAACTACTAGGAAGTGACTCCTAGGTCATCTCTCAAGGACCAAATATGGGTTCAGTCTCAGATTTAACACGAAGTGGGGGGGTGTTTTTGTGATTTTTGGTTATGGAAAAATAACTGGACTGGAAATTAAATACAGCAAAATTAAAAATGTTGAAATAAATTTTAACGACTGTAAAAGCCTTACGGTAAAAACGGTAAAATTAGAAAATGGAAAATTACGCAGTGTTGAAATTGACCAAAAACATCAGTAAAAATAAACCGTAAAAACAATTCTTGAAAATAATATGAACGTGAACAGTAAACCACAATAACATAATTTAACAGTGTAGAAAATACTAAACGGTAAATTACAACAGAATAAAAGTGAAATTCATTAAAATAAAATTACTCAACAGTACAGATAAAATGAAATAAGACAACTGTTCTGTGACATACTACAAGCTTTCGGAAATAAAAACTACATTGCAGTGTTGGGGAAAAATGGAAAATCAGAGAGAGAGCTCCTGGAAGAGAAGAACCGAAACCTCTTCCAGGCCTCAAGGCTGTGTCATTTCTTCTGCTGCAACTTGGCTTATATCCTTCTATGGAGAGACAGCCCTCCCCCTTTCTCGGTGTGCCTTCCTAATTTTCTTCCATAATTTGCATTTTTGTCTCCGTAGCATCTTTGACTTTCTTCTACTAAATTGCTCCTAGTCGTGACAAAAGAGGTCTTCTATGTGGTGTCCGTTTGCTTAGGCTTTGCTTACGCTTCCCCCCATTCACGCAAATTCCTTTCAACCGTGTGCCCCACTCCAAACTGTTGTAGCTTCTTCTGCTGTGCATGCTGGATGAGGTTGTGCTGCTGCCCACCAAGTGTTGGTGCTGGACCAAGCTGCTGGCTTTCATTTCCGTGCACACCATTCCAGCCTCACGTGAAATCAGCTCTTGATGGAATGAATGAAGAATCAAATCCCAGAACATTGCTGGACCGTGAAGGTCTTCTTCAAAGTGCTGCACTTCTTTTTGCTTGCAGCAGGCTGTGATCTCTCCCAGCTGGACCGTGACTTTTCTTGCTCTTTGCTTATGTATTTCCAGCAGTATAAATCACTACTTATTCCTCCATCACGGAACCTTTTTGGAAGCTACTCTCTCCTGTCACGGTTCCAGCCCTTACCACCTTATTCCAGCCGCCGTGACCTTCTATTTTGCTAAATCATGTTGCAAGCCAAGCAAGATGTGGCGGCCCATTGTCCAAGTACTATTATTGAATATTATAACAAGCTTTCTCCATTTCTTCACTCTGGACGTGCAAAAGTGAATATGGGCCCTCCAAGTTGCTCCATGACTACAAATTTTATAAAGCCAAAAGGTAATGGTAGTATGACCGTGAAACCCTTCTCCACTTTCATTCTAATTTCCACGTTGATGCATGTGCTGGCCGTGAGAAACAAGCCAATTAATGCTTCTTAATTCCCCTTTCACCTCGTGAAGGTCATTTTGGAGCATTATCATTCTTTCTTTAATCTCAATCTCAATTGTGGGCCATGCTATTTTCTTCCTTTAATAAAATTCAGCACATTGTATTTAGGAGTTGCTCCCAACGTGATCTTTCAACCAAGTGGTGGCCCTACTATTTTCTTCACTTGAACGTGAGTGTGGCAGCCTTTGTGTTGTCCAAAACATGTGGTCTTGTTGCCAAAATTAATGTGCCGTGAGTGCTTCTTAGAAGAAATGAATGCCAAAACCGTGACACTAGTGCAAGTCCCTTTAAAAAAAATGAAATTCACATCTCTTAACATTTTAGCTTAAAATATAATTGATGTCACGTTTTAAGTCTCCAAATATTATCCAACAATTTCCCTACAATTGATAATGCAAGTAATTAACCTCAGATAATTCAAATTAATTAAAATAAGAATTTCTGATCAAATTGAACACAATTAAAAAAAAATAGGAAAATACTAGACATTTAAGTACAATTCCCTGATTAAATTCGGTACAATAAGCTAAGTGAAATTGAGAAAATGTTGACTCATCAAAATAGACCACACTTAGTCTTTTGCACTCCTGGGCAAAATTAAGACTCAAATCAGGGAATGGTTCAAAGGACATCAAAGGAGTGACACAAATGCAGCATAAAGACTCACAAGAAAAACAGATTTACAGAGTTCTCAAGAAATCTGGATAACGAAAAGATGTAGACAATATCCAACACAAAATCAAAGAAAGCAAATACTTACAGAAATCTTCCAAGCAATTCAATACACGGAAAAATAATCAATCAGCTTAAGAGGCGATTTAAAAATAACAAAACCTCACAGATGCACTATAGTGTTTCTCTCAAGTGTTTAAGGTAAATCAATTTCACTCAATGCACTCAAGAAAGCAAACACAAACAGACTTGGCAATCTTCTAATATCAACACTTAAAACATATGCATGTTCAGATCTAAAGGTCTTTACTGGGTTGTAATGGGGCCAAGGACAGGGGAGGATAAAATTTGGATAAGTAGCTACAGCTTAGAAGAAATAGAGGAGCAATGGGGAAAAAGTGTAAACACAGTGAAATCTCACCCAAACCTCTAATTCAATCCTCTTCTCAACTCCATTATTCACAGGATTATTTTTCAATTTTCTCTTTTTCTCATCAAAATTTTTTTTTTTTTTATCACATAACAGGATATAAATTATCATTTCAAAACATGATGAGGAACCAACTAGCCAATTCATCAAAATCCCTAAGGAGACCATACTTATTCACAAAATACTTCTATAGCTCCAAACTTCCCTAAGGTTAAGGTAATCATTATTTTTCACTTAGGGTCAGTGTATGAGCTTCAACACAAAGAAATGGGGAAAGTATAGGCTCAAAGGGGTTATCAAAGGATAATAACAGGGTAGGCTTATTTGGCTAAAGAGGCTCAAGAAATAAAATGCCTTTATCATTTTCTAAACATGCATATCCATCAAGAATTATCAAAAAGAATCAAGCCAAGGCATATGTGCAAGCAATCAAGATACATGTCACACAAGAAAGAACATAAAGTGGCTCAAATCTCACACAGGGTATTCGTCACAATCAAATCAACCTCTTAAACACATAATCATGTTTCCAAGCAGAGAAAAGCAAGGATTTCAAACTATAAGCATTAATCAAGTGAAGGAAAAATCTACAACTTAGACAGACTCCAGAAATCAAGAGAAAAATGTAAAATTTATTGCACACAAAACAACTAAAAACAACTTAAAACAGAAAAAAAAAATTTAACACTTAAAAACAAAAAATTTCACACACAAAACAAAGAAAATTCAGAATCTCTCCCAATAGACCACACTTAAACCACACATTATCCTCAATGTGTTCTAAGCATACATTAGCAATCAAAATAGGAAACATATTATGGACAAGTGCAATAAAAGTAGGAAAAAGGGAGAGAAAGAAAATGCAAACTCCCGTAGGTTATGGTGGAAGCTGCCAATTTTGGACTTGTAGGGAGATGTTTTCTTCTTCACGATCCAACCATGAAGTTTTGAGGACGAACTGCTTCATCCTCCATATCTGATCGAGCAATGAAATGTTTTCCACAGCTGGATCAATATAGGGATTGTTGATGAGCAGGTTCAGCAGGTGCCTATTGTTGTTGAAACTTTGGTGAGTGGTGGCACCTTTGTCTTCCACTGTGGGTGCATATTGGTCAAATTCATTCGTACCTCCTGCAATAGGGTTAGTGCAAAATGGTTCCACAGAAATGTCATGCAGAGGTATAACACCCAATCCTAGTTGAACAGGCTGAACCTCAGATACATCCTCACAACATGAATCAATTTCAAAATTACATGCAATATCAATATCAAACTCAGATTCATGTGCATAGGGAGAATTAAAAACATGCTCAGCAACAATATGATTATCAGCATACCTATCATCAGCATAATCTTTAATAACACATTCATGAATATCATAATCATACTGAGGTATGCTTACCTCCACTTCCTTGAAGATTTGTAAAGTAGTGAAGGATGAAGGTGGTCTACCTGGTTCAGAACTACTGCTTATTTTTGCCTGGTCCTCAAAATATTCATCAATCTCCTCAGGTGCAACAGCAGGAACATAGGACGATAGGAAGATAGGTAGTGCAGTATGCACGTGACTCTGGTTCTCATCTCCTATGTTGATGGCCATCTGCCCAATTTGATCATTCAGACTCTGAATGGCAGCTTGAGTTTCCTGCTGGAATTCCAGGCTCTCTTGCTTGAACTGCATGTTCCCTTTCTGTAACTGAACGTTCTGCATGGTCATCTGCTCCAGTAACTCCTTCAATGTAGGTTCAGAAGTTGAAGGCTGAAGAGTTGTTTGGGCAGAAGCATTATACTGCTGACTCTGATATTGCTGGACTGGTGGAGGCATGAAAGGACTCTCGAATGGTGGTTCTAGATAATGATCTTGTGGGGTATCGTACCATTCGTTGTTAAGATCATTCCACTCAGGATCATTATAATTCTCATTATAGAATTCAGCAGAATTACAATCAGAGTAAGATGCAGAATAAGATTCATAATCACAGACATTGGCAGAATAAGCAGAATTCACATAACCAGAATAGGTAGACATGGAAAAATAAAAATAAAACAAATAAAAACTAAATACTAAAAATTACGAAACAGATAAATCACAACACATTTATACATGTTACACGCACATAAAAGACAGAACATAATTTTTTTTTTTTAATATTTTTTTTTTTAATTAACAGACATAATACAAAACACAACACAATAAAAATATAAAAGACAAAACATATATTACAACCACATAATAAAACAAAAACAGTAAAAATCTAAAACAAGAACCTGGACTGAAGTGACAACGCCGCCAAAATTTGCTGAAGGTGTCGTTGTCGCCTACAAAAATATACAAGACAAAACACACATATTAACAGAACAAAAATTTACACAACAATAATCTAAAACCAAACCTCCATTGATTGGTCCCCGGCAACGGCGCCATTTTTGACGAACGGGTCGCACCGCTCACAAACGTTTGTGCATAAAAGAATGCAGTATAACTACTAGGAAGTGACTCCTAGGTCGTCTCTCAAGGACCAAATATGGGTTCAGTCTCAGATTTAACACGAAGTGGGGGGGTGTTTTTGTGATTTTTGGTTATGGAAAAATAACTGGACTGGAAATTAAATACAGCAAAATTAAAAATGTTGAAATAAATTTTAACGACTGTAAAAGCCTTACGGTAAAAACGGTAAAATTAGAAAATGGAAAATTACGCAGTGTTGAAATTGACCAAAAACATCAGTAAAAATAAACCGTAAAAACAATTCTTGAAAATAATATGAACGTGAACAGTAAACCACAATAACATAATTTAACAGTGTAGAAAATACTAAACGGTAAATTACAACAGAATAAAAGTGAAATTCATTAAAATAAAATTACTCAACAGTACAGATAAAATGAAATAAGACAACTGTTCTGTGACATACTACAAGCTTTCGGAAATAAAAACTACATTGCAGTGTTGGGGAAAAATGGAAAATCAGAGAGAGAGCTCCTGGAAGAGAAGAACCGAAACCTCTTCCAGGCCTCAAGGCTGTGTCATTTCTTCTGCTGCAACTTGGCTTATATCCTTCTATGGAGAGACAGCCCTCCCCCTTTCTCGGTGTGCCTTCCTAATTTTCTTCCATAATTTGCATTTTTGTCTCCGTAGCATCTTTGACTTTCTTCTACTAAATTGCTCCTAGTCGTGACAAAAGAGGTCTTCTATGTGGTGTCCGTTTGCTTAGGCTTTGCTTACGCTTCCCCCCATTCACGCAAATTCCTTTCAACCGTGTGCCCCACTCCAAACTGTTGTAGCTTCTTCTGCTGTGCATGCTGGATGAGGTTGTGCTGCTGCCCACCAAGTGTTGGTGCTGGACCAAGCTGCTGGCTTTCATTTCCGTGCACACCATTCCAGCCTCACGTGAAATCAGCTCTTGATGGAATGAATGAAGAATCAAATCCCAGAACATTGCTGGACCGTGAAGGTCTTCTTCAAAGTGCTGCACTTCTTTTTGCTTGCAGCAGGCTGTGATCTCTCCCAGCTGGACCGTGACTTTTCTTGCTCTTTGCTTATGTATTTCCAGCAGTATAAATCACTACTTATTCCTCCATCACGGAACCTTTTTGGAAGCTACTCTCTCCTGTCACGGTTCCAGCCCTTACCACCTTATTCCAGCCGCCGTGACCTTCTATTTTGCTAAATCATGTTGCAAGCCAAGCAAGATGTGGCGGCCCATTGTCCAAGTACTATTATTGAATATTATAACAAGCTTTCTCCATTTCTTCACTCTGGACGTGCAAAAGTGAACATGGGCCCTCCAAGTTGCTCCATGACTACAAATTTTATAAAGCCAAAAGGTAATGGTAGTATGACCGTGAAACCCTTCTCCACTTTCATTCTAATTTCCACGTTGATGCATGTGCTGGCCGTGAGAAACAAGCCAATTAATGCTTCTTAATTCCCCTTTCACCTCGTGAAGGTCATTTTGGAGCATTATCATTCTTTCTTTAATCTCAATCTCAATTGTGGGCCATGCTATTTTCTTCCTTTAATAAAATTCAGCACATTGTATTTAGGAGTTGCTCCCAACGTGATCTTTCAACCAAGTGGTGGCCCTACTATTTTCTTCACTTGAACGTGAGTGTGGCAGCCTTTGTGTTGTCCAAAACATGTGGTCTTGTTGCCAAAATTAATGTGCCGTGAGTGCTTCTTAGAAGAAATGAATGCCAAAACCGTGACACTAGTGCAAGTCCCTTTAAAAAAAATGAAATTCACATCTCTTAACATTTTAGCTTAAAATATAATTGATGTCACGTTTTAAGTCTCCAAATATTATCCAACAATTTCCCTACAATTGATAATGCAAGTAATTAACCTCAGATAATTCAAATTAATTAAAATAAGAATTTCTGATCAAATTGAACACAATTAAAAAAAAATAGGAAAATACTGGACATTTAAGTACAATTCCCTGATTAAATTCGGTACAATAAGCTAAGTGAAATTGAGAAAATGTTGACTCATCAATTTTAATTTTGTAATCAATGTCTTCTTAAGCCATATTTTGTTTTGCTGGTTGTAATCATCTTTTGTATGTTAGAATCGCAAAAAAGATTCTTGGGGCTCAAGTAATTTAAAAGCTGACTACAGCAGAAGAATATGGATTTTCGTTGTTTGATTTTAATTTTGTAATCAGTGGCTTCTTAAGCCATCTTTGTTTTGTTGGTTGTAATCATCTTTTGTATGTCAGAATCGCTAAAAAGATTGTTAGGGCTCAAGTAAATTGAAAGTTGACACAGTCATTGACAAAAGACTCTAAGGATTGAAAAATCATCGACAAAAAGGAAAGAAAGGTGATCTGAACAACTAGAAAGGGATCAACAATAATTCTACAACACAAGAATATGGATTTTCATTGTTAGATTTTAATTTTGTAATTAGTAGCTTCTTAAGCCATATTTTGTTTTGCTGGTTGTAATCATCTTTTGAATATTAATAAAATTCACTTTTGGCAATAACATTACTGCATGGTGATTGAATTGTTTAAATTGATTAAATCACTTGTATGATTGTAATTGAAATTTTTAATGTTACATCATTACATTGAATATACCATTGCACTCTTTTTGTTTTTTTTTTTCTTTTAGAACACCAATAGTACGTCGATTAGTAAAGCTACTCGACGTAATATTATAAGAAAAGTTATGAAACGAAGAGGTTAACATCATTCTTCAGACGTCGGGGCCCCTCCTCACAAACGTCTATGTGGTTGATAGGGTAGGTGAGAAGTTATTTTTTCTGCCATATAGACGTCTGTTAAGAGGGCCCCGACGTCTATAATATTATAGACGTCGGGGCCCCTCCGAACAGACGTCCATAGGGCTGACATGGTAGGTGAAACGTTCCCCTAGACGTCGGGGCTCCTCTAAATCGACGCCTATAAACCCCGCGAATATGAATTTTTAAATCAAAAAGACGTCATATTAGTTAGGGCCCTGACGTCTATACTATTACAGACGTCGAAGCCCCCCCAGCACCCGACATCTACAGCCAGTTATACTGCAAAACGCGAACCCGCAAGGAGTTACGCTCACTGTTATGGTCATCCTTGACTACTCTCATTTCGTGTATTTTGGAGACTAATACGAAATGCTGCCGAAATCTTATCAAATTTATGATGTAGACTTCTTTGCATGTGTCTTAGCTATTTATGAAAAATAATTTTTCTGAATGGGTAGGGCCTAACCTAGTGAGAGTTAAAAAAATGAAACTGATGAAGTATGTTACGAATATAGTTTGGATCGAAGTTGGATGAATGAACGTTGCATCGGTGAAGAATATGAGAAGGGTGTTTCAGAGTTCTTGCAATATGTTGAACAAAATGCTAAGTTTGTGAACGGAACATATTTTTGTCCTTGTGTTCGTTGTTTTAATCAAATACGGCAAGACTTAGGCAATGTGCGTGACCATCTATTCATGTGGCATAATGAGAACTTATACCGTTTGGACTTGGCATGGAGAATTACTGGACCAGCCTACCACGTCACGAGGAACGAATTATGTGGAAGAATGGATGAGTGATCATTTAGAGGACATTATACGTGATGTCGGTGAAGATAACTTTGGAAGAGCTAATTTGTATGATTCTCTTATAAATGATTCAGAGCAACCGTTGTTCCGAGAATGCTCGAACTTTACACGTTTGTCTGCAACTTTAAAGTTGTTTAGTTTAAAAGCAAGGAATGGATGGACCGATAAAAGTTTCATAGAGTTGTTGGAGTTGTTGAAGGAGATGCTTCCAGAAAATAATACTCTATCTATTCGTAATTACGAGGCAAAAAAAAATTTATGTCCAATGGGTCTTGAATATCAAAAGATACATGTTTGTCCTAATGATTGTGTTTTGTACATAAAGGAGTTTGCTTCGCTAAAGTATTGTCCAACATGTGGTTTATCCCGTCTTCTGATCTATACCTCAAAGATCAAAATTATTCGAACAATTTTTTTACATATTTACACCCTCCTAAATTCAACACTTTTAAATTTGCAAATGTTAGAATCTATTTTATTTATGTCAGAATGATTGTTTTTTATTAGTTATATTTTTTTCTTATTTAACAAATTATTATTATTGTGCATAACAAGGATATCTCAGAATCATAGGGATCTGGTTGTCTAGGAGTTGTTATTATGCTACCTAAATGTTGTAATTACAGAAGATATCTTTAGAATCTTCCTAATTAGAGGAAATAGATATATAATCTTCTATTTTATTTTGTTTTCCTAGTTTCCTTATTTCCCTTTTTAGGAGAATTAGATTATTACAAATAGAGGATATGTGAATGTAATTTTCATGATTGAAAATAATAAAATAAGCCATATTTTCAACTTGGTGTCAGAGCTCCCAGTCTTAGGGCTCCATTCCGCTGCACAGCGCCGCCGTCGCTGTTTGACCACCATCGTTGCCGTCGTTGCCTGTTAGGGTCGTTGATAGGGCAGAAAGGTGCATCCAACACCGGCGACCACAACGCCAGAAGTCGCTATGTAAGAAAACCCGTCACGCGTCGCCACACGCCTCCACTGTCGCCAGCACCCATAGCCCACACGCCCACCTCCGGCGAGACCCACTCGCCACTGCCGCCACAGACAGATTTGTCGGAGCCTCCTGAGTCTGTTCCTGGGGTCGGTGACGACCCATTTGGCCTATATTTTAGTATATCTGAGTTTGAAGTTTTACTCCTTTTCTCGATGTGACCCATGATAGGTGTAAACTTTACTTGTTTTTGTTACTTAAAATGTTGTGTTTTTGAGCAAGTTTAAGTGTTTATTCTCATGAAAAGTATATAAATATTGATCTAAGTATAGTTTTGAATGTTTAAATGTGTTTTGATGCTTTTGTATGTTTATATCGAAGTAGAATAAGGACTGGATAATATCAAAGATTTGGAGTGCGTCACTTGCCCAGTCAGAAGGATCAAATAGCCCAGCCTACGAGGACGCTCGTCGCCCAGTGAGAGGATGCTCGTTGCCCAGCCAGAGGACGCTCGTCGCCTAGCGAGAGGACGCTCGTCGCCCAGCGAGAGGACACTCGTCGCCCAGCGAGCAGTGGTCACTCGCTCAGCGAGACCACTCGCCCAGCGAGAGGAGGCTGCTCGCCCAGCGAAAAATCACTTACAGCCCTTCTCTTTAAAAACGCGAACCAGAGGCAGAGAAGGCAGTTTTTGAGGGGAGAAGGCCAGGGGGAACTCTGCAGCTCACGTCCAACTCGTGTTTGGGTGCTTCCATGGTGGAAAACCACCACTTTCCACCGTCCAATCCATCATTTATCGCTTCTGTGATGTATATGTATAGCTAGAACTCCATTTCACTGGGGTTGAGAGTAAAGTTCTGAAACTCTTTGTAATTTCTTATTAATGCATGATCTTGTATGAATTTTGTGTTCTATCTTTATTATTCATGCCTACGATGGGAATCTGAGCTAATTGAACGGTTAAATCATTGGGAAATGTATGAGACCGCGGACCTAGGATAGAACAACTAAAGGATTTCAAGTCCTAGACATAGGATGGAATTTTTAGTCATCTGTGACATTGTGTTTAAGGCAAATCTAATAACTGAATTAGCTAATGGATTAGTAATTTAGTTTGAATGATTCTGAAATGTCATCTGAGTGATCAGAGGCTGCATGCGCCTAGGATGTCGATGCTTAATTTTGAGAAAGTGTGTTAGTAGAAAATTACCTGAGTGATGAACTTGAATTTCAACCCCAGTGAACTTTAATTCGACTGTTTTTACCACTTTATTTACATCTGTATGCTAATCTTAATTGTGTTATAAAAATACGTTTAATAATCGCTAAATTAGTAAACTTTAACAATCAGTGAATCGAAACAAATCTCCTGGGAAAACGATACTTGGATTTACCATTTTATATTACTTGAACGATCCGGTACACTTGCCGAGGTTTCAACAACCCACACGCCGTCCTTGTCTTAGAAAAGGTCACCAGAGACTCCTGGTTGATTTCTACGGGATGTCTGAAGTAAACATTATTCCTCTGGGGGTACCTAATGACCTACCAAATATAGGAGGTAACTGTCGGTTGGATGGTCATAATTTCTTACAATGGAGCCAATTTATTTGAAGGGTTCTCAAGGGTCGTTCAAAACTTGATCACATAGATGGAGGAGGACCAGGACCAGACGACACTCATTTTTCAATTTGGGACAATGAAGTTTCATTAATTATGACTTGGATGTGGCAATCCATGATTCCTGAGATAAGTAGAAATTATATGTTTCATTCTTCTATGGGATGATTTACAGAGTACTTGTTGTAATGAGAGAAGATATCTTTAGAATCTTCCTAATTAGAGAAAATAGATACATAATTTTCTATTTTATTTTGTGTACCTAGTTTCCCTATTTCCCCTTTTAGAAGAATTAGATTGTTACAAATAGAGGATATGACAATGTATTTTTTATGATTTTAAATAATAAAACCAATCCTATTTTCAACTGTACTTTTTCATTAAAAAAGGATCTTGCTGCTTAGGATATTTAATACAAACCAGGGCTCTCTTTCCATATCAGAATATCACGGAATCCTTAATTGTCTTTCGCTAGAATTCGATCAGAACCAAACAATAAAGATTATTAAAATAGATGTTGTCGCACTTGCTGAATTCATTGAAAAGGGAAGAATTTTTAAATTTCTCTATGGCCTGAATCAGGAGTACGACCAAATCCGTGTAGAGATTTTTGGAAGAGAAAAATTACAACCCTTTCAGAAGTTTTTTTATAGTATGAGAACAAGAAACTCAGAGAACTGTCATGCTGAATGGGGGGATCTCTAACATAGACTCTGTAATGACAACTTTAAACGGAGTCCATAAGGGAGCAAATGCTGGGAAAGTCGTTTGAATAAGGTACTCATGAGGACTATTGTTCATACTGTAAAAGATCTGGACATACCAAGAAAACATTCTTCAAACTCCATGAAAGAAAGAATGTTCTCGAGCACATGGGAAACAACAAAGGGTCTACTCAAAGATGAGTAAATCATACTACCTCAAAGATGGGTAAATCATGCTAAGGTGATGTGGTATTTGCCTATAATGCCTAGGTTCAAACGTATGTTCTCTGTTAAAGAAGATGCAAAGAGCCTTAAATGGCACATTGTCGGAAGAAAGTACGATAATATTCTTCGATACCCAACTGATTCACCACAATGGAAGAAGATCGATGAAACATCCAAGAAACTTAAGACTTGCACTTGCAACTGATGGTATGAATCCTTATGGGAACTTAAGTAGCAAACATAGTTCATGGCCAGTTATGTTGATGATATACAATCTTTCTCCTTCGTTGTGCATGAAGAGAAAATATGTGATGTTGTCCATGATGATATTGGGTCCTAGACAACCTAGAAATGACATTGATGTTTACTTAAAACCTTTAATTGATTATTTGAAATTGTTGTGGGAAGAAGGGGTGGAAGTGTTTAATTCACATGTTGAAGAACAGTTCCATTTGCGTGCAATGTTGCTTTGCACTATAAATGATTTCCCAACGTATGGAAACTTGAGCGGTTATAGTGTTAAAGGTCATTTTGCATGTCCCATTTGTGAAGAAAACATTAGTTACCTTCAATTGAAGCATGGTCAGAAGATAATATATACAAGACATCATAAATTCCTTCCTCGTAATCACCCTTATCGTAGATTGAAAAACAAATTTAATGGAAGTGCTGAGGATGAGGTTGTGTCCAGACCCCGGAATGGTGAAGAGGTGTACAAGAAAGTCAAAAACATTGACATTGTGTTTGGAAAACATCATAAAAGTACCTTTGCAAAAAACATTTGGAAGAAATGATCAATATTTTTTAATCTTCCACACTGGTGTAAACTTGATGTTAGACATTGTATTGATGTGATGCACGTTGAAAAAAATGTTTGTGACAGTATCATCGAAACTTTATTAAACGTGAAAGGGAAGAGCAAAGACGGAATAAAAGCACGACAAGATTTGGCTGACATGGGAATCAGATCTGAGTTACATCCACAGATAATAGGAAGACGCACATATTTGCCCCCAGCCTGTCACACTCTTTCTAAAAAAGAAAAACAAAGTTTTTGTAACTGTTTAAGAAGTGTGAGGGTTCCACAAGGTTATTCTTCAAATATTAGTAACCTTGTTTCTATGCAAGACTTCAAGTTAGTAGGCTTAAAGTCTCACGATTGTCATGTATTGATGCAACAATTGTTACCAGTTGTTATCTGAGGCATATTACCTCCTTCTGTTAGGGGTATTCTGACACGTCTGAATTTTTTCTTTAATGTCATTTGCAAGAAAGTTTTGACCCCGAGGTTTAGATCAATTGGAAAATGAAGGAATAAGACTACTATGTGAATTGGAGATGTATTTTCCACCTTTTTTTTTATATCATGGTTCATTTGATTGTTCATCTAGTCAAAGAAATTTGAACATGTGGGTCGGTCTTCTTAAGGTGGATGTACCCAATTGAAAGATACATGAAGATCTTAAAGGGATATGTCAAGAATCAGTATCGACCAGAAGCTTCAATCATAGAGCGATACGTTGCAGAAGAAGCCATTGAATTTTGTTCAAGTTATATGCCAAGTTGTGAACTAGTGGGTCTTCCCAAGAGCAGACATGAAGGAAAATATGAAGGTAAATGTGTTCGAGGTGTGAGAATTCAAAGTGTTAGTAGAAAAGAAGTTGACCAAGCTCATTTGTACATCTTAAACAACATTGTTGATGTGATTCCTTACATTTCTGAACACGTTAATGAAATAAAGGCATCACACCCAAGAATGAGTGAAAAATGGCATCTTATTGAACATGTCAAAACCTTCTTACAATGGTTTAAGAAAAAGATTTATGCAACTCCACATGTTTCTAAAAGTTTATTAAGGTTATCTCGTGGGCCGAACACAGATGTCAATACATATGGTGGGTACTATATAAACAATATTTCTTTTCAGACAAAAGTAGAAGATGAAAAAAGTAGAGTTCAAAATAGTGGCGTTACACTACAAGCTGAGGCTGTGCACTTTGCTAGTTCTAAAGACAAAAATCCAATCACAGCATCCATGAGTTATTTTGGAATAATACAAGAAATATGGGAAGTTGATTATGTCAGTTTTAGAGTCCCAATTTTTAAGTGTAAATGGGTTGATATAAATTTTGGTGTCATGACAGATGACTTTGGTTTCACATTGGTAGACTTGAACAAGATGAATTACACTGATGAACCATTTATCATGGCTGGTCAAGTAAGACAAATATTCTACGTAAATGATCCAGCGAATAAAAAATGGTCAGTGGTTTTAGAAGGAAAAAACATTCAAGGATATGATGATGAAGATTCTCCTGATATACTTGAGACAACATTTGTTGCATCAAGACCCATTGAAGACTCAGTTGATGACGTCGCCGATGACATCCAAGCAATTCGTAGTGATCACAATGAAGGGATCTGGGAGAAAACAATATCTTAATAGGTTGTGATATTTTTTGTAATGACTTTATATGTAGTTTCATCATATTTAAGTTATTAGTAACCTTGTATATATTTTTCAGGTATGTCGGCATCAGACTCAGGATCAGGACATACCAGACGTGGTTGAGGCGTCACACGATTGCCCGATGTGACATCCAGACGCGTTGATGTCACAAAGAATTGTAAGTTCAAATTCTAAACATTGATTGATTGTGTATTTATCATAGCATGTCTTCTAAGTAACTTAGTTTTTTTTATGTGCAGGATGAGTTGGTTGAGCAGCAGACTCAGGGAACATTTGTTGTCCAAGGTAGGGACGACATTCTAACAACGGCCATTGGAAGGCCCGAGCACCCAGGACGTGTACGTGGAGTTCCTGGGGCGATTGGTCTTCGTGACTACTTTGGCCCTACACAAAAAACCACTCAATCAATGAGTCAGGAGACACTGAGGCAGATGGATCTTCAGTGGGAGGAAAGACTCAACCAAAGCATGAGATCAATGGAGCAACGATTCATGGAGCAGCTACAAGAACAAAAAGAAATACAAAGAGCGCTTGAAGAGAAGCTGCATTCCATGGCGTAGGACACCATGGGGCCCGCTGAAGCTCCTACAACACCTCGTGTCAGCACTAGAGGATCATGTTCTGCTGTAGAACCTACTTAGTATAGCGGTCAATATGAGTTGTTGGTTGATGGGGATCCCTGATGAGTCAATATTTTCTTCACTTTACTTAGTTTATTGTGCTAGAATTAATCGGGAAATTATGCTTAATTGTCCAGTATTTTACCATTTTTACTAATTGTGCTTAAATTGATCAGAGATTCTTGTTTTAATTAATTTGAATTATCTGAGCTAATTATTTACATAATTAATTGCAGGGAAAATTATTTGATAATATATTGGGACTTAAAAGAGAAATTTCTCACCAATTTTATTGAGAAACAAAACGAAATTCATTTTCTTGCTGTACACACGTCTAGATTTCATTTATTGGAAAAGAAGAGCGGGGCCATGGACAAATTAAAAACGGTGCAGCAGTTTTGAGTGGGTTGTAGCACTTGGAAACCGGGGCATCATCTTTAAATAAGAAACACCACACGGCCCACAAGAAAACAACAACACCCTGGCTGCAAGGAAGCTTCATTTATTAAATAGCAAAAGCAGCTCCACATTCACTGTCACGGCCCACAACGTAAAAATATGCTTCAATTGGAAGAGTGCTTGGTCCAGCAAAAGAAGAGAGGTGTCACAGAAGGTAACGTCCAGCAAAGAGTGCACACGGTGATGTGGAAATGGAGAGTTCTATTCTTCATGAAGTGAAGCAAGCGTATGCATGGAAAGTGGGTGGAAGAAACTCTCGGTTGTTCCAGAAACAAGCTGGATGTGTCACGGCTGGAAGCATTTGGAGCCACCACCAAAGAGGAGAAGCTGGGAGAAGAGGACAAATGAAGAGAAGACAGCAAGCAGCTCACGGTATTCCAGCAGCTTGGACGAAGCTGGACACAGTCCAGCAGAAGAAACGTAACGTTCCAGCAGAGTGGAAAGCAACCTCCACGGTCCAGCAGGGAATAGGCCTTCATCTGGAGTCCAGCAAGTGAGGAAGAAGCAAATCCAGTAAAGAACCACGGTCCAGCAAGGCAAAGGGAAGCACACTGTCACGGCTGGAATGGTGGGAAACGTAGGCCACACTCATTTTGGCTTTGGCTCTTGAACGCTGTTTTAATGGGATGAAGGGAGCAACACGTCCAACATAAATGGAAGGCTGATTTCGTTTTAAAACTTCTCTTTGCTTTGAATAAGAAGTGACGGTGTGCAGCAAAGGTGGGAGACTCACGGTACAGCACCAACAATTCACACAGCAGCTTGGAAGAAAGACAACACATCCAGCAAGGAGATGTTAGGAGAAATAAAATGAAGAAGCTTGGATGGGCTGCACCTTTGTCTTATCTCCAGGAAGCTCACGGCCTTATCCAGAAAAGAAGAGAGGAGAAAATGCAGCAGCCACCATGAGAGAATGGACGGTCCAAAAGAAATTGGCAAGCCACATTCACTTGAATTTTTGCACCAGCCGCCCCATACATGATTATTTTTATGGAAAGCAATGTTTTTGTGTCTTTTGAAAGTGCACTCATTATGCTGAAGTGAAAAGAAAGTGGAGGGTCCCTTTGCTTGCTTTTATTCACGTCCAAGGAGCACAAGGTGGTGATCAAATTGTAGAAGAAATTCTTTTAAAACACTACTACAAAATCGACTATAGATAGTGCTTTTTTAAATAAGAGCTATCTATAAATGTTCAGAACAATAGATAGCGCTTATTTAAAAAAGCGCTATCTAAACATATGACAATAGATAGCGCTTTTGTGGAAAAGTGTTATCTATATATAATTAATATTACTTTTTTTTATTTATAATTTAAAATAGATTCATAGATAGCGCTTTTTTTAAAAAGTGCTATCTATTGTCATAAGTTTAGATAACGTTTTTGTAAATAAGCGCTATCTATTCCACATTTTAAAAAATTTAATACATATATTTCTCCTTCTAGCTTCTTTTTACCCTCAACAAAAAAATTTCTCCCCTTTTCCAATTCATAACGTTTTTCAAAATAATACTATCTATATTTATTTATATTATTATTTTTAATTAAAAATTTAAAATAAATTAATAGAGAGCTATTATTTAAGCAAAAGCGATATCTATTTATTATAAAAACTAAAAAACAATTCGGCATATTTCCTTTATTCAGTTAACTTTGAAAACATATTTCTTTTGTTCGTGCACCTTTGCATCTGGCATTACTGTTCGTATGAGCTTAAATCACTGGTTTTGGTTTTAGAAGGTTAATTCAAAGGTTAGTTCAATTCTTCTTTTCTTCTCCCTTCTCTTTTTCTTTTTGCCCAAAACCGAAAAAAAAAACTAGGGTTAGCCAAATGGAAGAAATAGCAACGTGAGGACGAGAGAGAGGAAGAGAAGCCTTCAATGCCAAATCCATAGGCCATGAGAAGTAGACAGGGTTAAAAAATTCTGAAGCTCATTCTTCTTTCTTTTTTCTCGTTTTCTCTCTTCTCCCTTATCTTTTTTCTTCTTTTCGAAAACCCTAAGAGAAAGAGGGATTCTTGGTGCGGCTAGGGGAAGAAGAGAATCTGAGGCTTAGACGAAGTAACGGAAGAAGGAATTTAAGAGGGGAGGCGAGATTTCAAGGTGAGTAATGGAGAAAGGGCAAAACCCTAAAACCTAGACAAATTGGAGGTTTTGTGGTGCGAGAGCAAGAGAGCGCAGCAGCGACACGTTTTGGGAAAGAAGGAGAAGAGGACACGAGACGGAGGAAATCCATGAGCAGTGGGCGCGGAATGTGAGAAGCTATGAGCAGTGGGCGCGGAATGTGAGAAGCTATGAACAGTGGGCGCGGTTTTAAAACTATGAGCAATCTTATTTGGCTATCTATAGTGGACATGATGATAAGCTGGAAATTTGTATATGTTATGTTGGGTTATAATATATTTAAATTGGAATTGATTTGTGGGTCTGGAAGGTGTGAGTTTACTGATAATAATTGGATGTTTTTATTCTTATAAGAATAAGTGGGATAGGATGTTATTCCTAGATGGCCTGGAAAATTATGGTGTGTTGTTATATTTTTCTGGTTGGACTAGATATACACATTATTGTAACAAATAACATTGGTGTAGTGTTTCAAGACATGATTGCATGAGTTTCTATGATTCTAAGGTATATTAGATGTAATTATTGAACGCTTTTAGTGTTATAAATTTGTGAGCACCCATAGGGATTAGTATATACTATTATTGTCTGGAGTTGTAATGTTAACAAGTCTGGATCATGGAAAATTAGTACAAGAATCTATTTGGTGAAAAGGTTGTATTGAATTTATATGTGGAAAAAAAAAAGTGGGAGTTCCAGTGCTTAAATTGGTGCTCATTAAAGTGGTTTAGGGTATTATACTATATGTTGCATTCTTCTATGCTTAAGTTCTTATATGTGATGTGAAATATAATGCATGAAATTATTTAGTGTTGGAACAATCGATACCGTTATAGAGTTGCGCAGCAGAATAAAATACTCAGAAAGCGTGTTACGGTCACAAATCGAGTTATGATGGTCCGTTTTACAAAATCAATTTTCTTAGAGAAAATTTAACAAACACTTGATGTGCATAAAACAGTAACGAGTGTAAGGAATAGAAAAGTTGACACACTGGATTTTTATCCTGGTTCGATTCAAAAGAATCTACGTCCAGTTGTTAATCACTATAAAGAGTGATTAACGATTTCACTAAAATCAGTTTCAGCAAAATACAATTAAGAGTGAATAAACAAACCGAAATATAAAACCTTCCTTCGACCAACGAAATGGAAGCCAACAATCTACACTTTCCTTCAACTCTGGAACAGTGCAGAACAGTTCTTCCTTAGACCAACGAACCGGAAGAACAATAGCGTTGCCAACTCGAAGAGAATCGCTCCGACCTTTGACCCACAAAGTGAGAGCTTCTCCTTTTCACGAGACTAGGCAGTGCAATGAACTAGCTTTTGGAACTTCCTCAGATCACACTGTATTCTCAAAAGCTCAGTAGTCTTTCTAAGAGTTCTAGAACTCATCTATATAGCCCACTGTTCTAAAGTTTGCAAAGATGAATTACAACTGCCGTAGATAATCGATTATTGTTAGTGATAATCGATTATTCGAGTCCGTTACAGGGTTTTCAAAAAGTGATAATCGATTATCCTGAGGAATAATCGATTATTCCAGAGACTTTTGGCAGTTCTCATCAGAACTGTGATAATCGATTATTTGGAGTAATAATCGATTATTCCAGAGCAACGAGGTTTTTCAGAAGGGCTCAGGATAATCGATTATAGCTTCTAATAATCGATTAAATGCGTAGCAGTTCTAAAAAATACGAATTTTTCTAAGTATTACATGTTTAAGGCTTTTCCTAATACATTTATAATCTACAAATTGCTTTTAAAACAACTATAACAATGTATCATCTTTCAGCATCATCAAAATTATTTATCTTCAAATTTACCAATGCTCATTGGTAACATTTAGTTTAGAAACAAATGTCACAATGTTATTTTAATTAAGATGAGAGTTATGATGTATTTCACTGGTTTTGATAGTGCACAATTAGGTAAGTAAAACATGATTTCGTGTGGTATGTATTACACCTTTTAGAGGTGTTAATTATAAGTTAAAAACTGGTATGATAATTTGAATATATATGTTGAACTTATTTTATGGATTTCGTGAAATATCTCATTTTCAATCTTTATCTTATTTATTTTTATATGCATTGCCAAACAAGTTTAGCATAATTATATCCGTTTCAGCAAACATAACAGTAGAAACATACATTTATATAACTATAACAAACATTGTCAATAATGATAGTGAAATAATTGCATCTAACTTATTTTCATGGTCTGATTTGATATAGTATAATTCACAATTTAAAATCTATGTTTATGTAATTCAAGTTCAATTGAAATAAATCTTTCATGACAATTCAGTAATGTTCGAACTACCCTAGCATATTTTTTCAATCTGATTTTTCTTAACTTTATCCAAATACATAGTTAAAGGTTTCACCTGAAAATTCTATCAAATTCCTATGTTCTTTAACACATGGTCTAATCAACAAGTAAAGTTTAAGTGTGTGAGATTGGATAAATTGATACTATTTTCTATCTTATGAATTACCTATATCTATCTCAATTATATGGTGTTATAACATAACACTATTATTTTAACCATTTAGGTCACAGGTTCCTCTTTCGTTTTTTTTCCCTTTTGTTTCTATGTTATGATATAGCCAATGTACTAGTGTCACTTTGCACATGGTCTAATTAATATGTAAATAATTAATATGTAAAGTTTAAGTGTGTGAGATTGGATAAATTGATACTATTTTCCATCTTATGAATTATCTATATCTATCCCAATTAGATGGCGTTATAACATAACACTATTATTTTAACCATTTAGGTCACAGGTTCCTCTCTCGTTATTTTTCCCCTTTTGTGTCTATGTTATGATATAGCCAATGTACTAGTGTCACTTTGCACTTAAGTGTGTGAATTTTGTGATATTATTTTCTGGAAGTTCTGTATTTAATAATCAATACAACTATTCGATTAGGAGTTTCTTTTCAACATATATTTGTAATTTGTGATGTTCTAATTTATCATTGTATTATCTTAGATTGAAGATCAAGACAAGTGGAGAATGTCTTTCGTCATGCCATCAAAGTATGGTGCTAACTTGCCACTGCCTAAAGATTCATGTGAGACAATTAAAGAGGTACCTAGAAAAATAGTTGTTGTAGTTGCCTTTTCAGGTGAGTGCTTGCCTTGGACATATTTCAGTAATTTGATTTCATTTCCCCCTATTGTCTGTTCTTTGGGTTTTAATTGCAGAAACCCATTACTAGTGTAAATATTTAACTACCGGACAATGTACATATACAATTGAATCTCACGGTCTTGGATTTGATGTTGATATTTTTCAAAGTTGCTACCTTTGTTCTTTGTTGACAGCTTTTGTAATGTGATGCTTTCTTATGGGATGCCTTTACACATTGTTGCATTTTATTTCAAGATCAAAATCATTTGTGGATGTGGTGACCGATAGATTGCTCCTACTTTGACATCATTGTGAACGGTTGTAAATGAGTAATAAGTGTATATTATAACATTGAACTTAAAGTTCTTAAAAAGAATATTTACAAAGTTCAAGTGAATAAAACATAATTATTATTACTGGTTGGAGGAATATATGGTTATAATGAAAGCATGGTATATAGTTGTTTGTTACCATAGACTGAATATGTTTGGAGTTTATTAGAGTTTTGATTTGCAGTTATGTTCAAATTATAATGTTTTCTACTTTTGGTTTTCTAGTGTTCAAGACAACCCAATGACAATGATTGTGGATATTATATGTGTCGATATATGAAAGAAATTATCACATGTGAAGGAGGAACAATTTCAACTAAGGTAAGTTATCTTCATTGTCATAATTAATTTGCACGAAAAATTTAATTGACTAATTTTATATTATTATTTTTTGTTGCAGTATTTTTCTAATTGCAAATATCAACAATATTGTGACAATCAAATTATTGAAGTTAGGAAAGATTGACGTTTACATATAATTAGTACATGTTTATAGGTTGTTAGGGTGATGTACATATGTATTAATAGGATATGTGTTATGGTTGTATATACATTTTATAAAACAATGTCATGTCATAACATGTACTTGACGAATTAATGATTACATTTTGAAATATTATTGTACCAAAAAATGTTATTTATACATTGAAGTAACAAACATTCTTTTTGAGACTTGTTTTTATCATATTTGTCTTAATATTTTATATTTATTTTTTGTATATAACTGAATCAATATATAAGTTTATATATAATAGAACTAATATTTTATATTTTTTTTGAAAAACTATTTTATATTTTTTAAAATATTTTAATAAAAATTATTTTTTTAAAAAAAATTTAAAACAATAGATAGCGTTTATTTAAATGAGCGATGTCTATTGTCATACACCAATAGATAGCGCTTATTTAAAAAAAGCATTATCTATACACTTTTTTGTAGTAGTGAAAAAAAAGGTTGGTAACGGAAGGCAATTGAAGAACATGAAGAGAATGGAGGGGTCCCTTTCTATTTTGGTACGTAGGAGTGTGGTGATAAGGAAGCCAAAAGAGGACAAAACTTAATGGAATGAAGTTTGAAAGGAGAGGCCGTGAAGTTTGAAGGGAGAGGGATGATTAATTGGTTGAAGAAAGTTAGGAGGAAAAGGACAAAGAGGTGGGTACCATGTTTTATTTCTTTTTAGTTGGTGTATGGTGACATGGAGCACTAGGAGGCTGAATATGTAGTGCAAATGAAATGAAAAGGGGATGGTCCAGAGAAGAGAAGAGAAGCACACGGCACTAGTGCAGAATTGATCTTTAACGTCACCCCATAGACGTCCGTCCACGAAAACTCCAACGTAAATAATTGACCGGTGGCCAAATGTAAATAATTGAGTGTGGAGACGTCCGTCATGGAGGGGGACGGACGTCTATAATATAGTAGACGACTGACCCCTCTAACGGACGTTCAAAAGACTGACTGGTTGAACTACCCGGTCAGCCTCTTGAACGTCCGTCCTGGAGGGGGACGGACGTCTATATGTAGTAGACGTCCGTCCCCCTCCAGGACGGACGTTCAAGAGGCTGAGGGGTTGTACTACCCTGTCAGTCTCTTGAACGTCCGTCCTGGAGGGGGACGGACGTCCATATATAGTAGACGTCCGTCCCCCTCCAGGACGGACGTTCAAGAGACTGACAGGGTAGTACAACCACTCAGTCTCTTGAACGTCCGTCCTGGAGGGGGACGGACGTCCATATATAGTAGACGTCCGTCCCCCTCCAGGACGGACGTTCAAGAGGCTGATGGGTTGACTACCTTGTCAGCCTCTTGAACGTCCGTCCTGGAGGGGGACGGACGTCTACTACATATAGACGTCCGTCCCCCTCCAGGACGGACGTTCAAGAGACTGATGGTTCAACTACCCTGTCAGCCTCTTGAACGTCCGTCCTGGAGGGGGACGGACGTCCATATATAGTAGACGTTCGTCCCCCTCCAGGACGGACGTTCAAGAGACTGAGGGGTTGTACTACCCTGTCAGTCTCTTGAACGTCCGTCCTGGAGGGGGACGGACGTCTATTATATATGGACGTCCGTCCCCCTCCAGGACGGACGTTCAAGAGATTGAGGGGTTGTACTACCCGGTCAGTCTCTTGAACGTCCGCGGACATTACACAAGTGGAGGGGCCCCTCACTCAATTTTGGCATGCTTCCAAACTGAAAAATCAATTGGATTTTGGCCTTTAAAAGGGAATCCAGCCGTGAGAAGAAGGGGGGAATAAGCTGGACATTTTCCAGCAGAGGAGAGAATACAGTAGGGGCTGGAACGTGACAGTAGGGGTGGAACAGTAGAGGAGAACGCATAGTACAGAGATGGAAGGCTACGGTTGAGCAGTGTGCACATTAGGTTCCAATTTTAATTTCTTTGTTGTAATAATTTCATGCACAATTTAAATTCAATGCAAAGTTTGGTTTCAATTTCTGTTTTTAAATTTCTAGATTTATTTTACTGTTTTTATTTTACTGCTGTAATTTAATTTCTGCTGTACTTTAATTTCTGTATCCAGTTTTCTACAATTTAATTTTTAATGTTGTTTATCTTTTGCATGTTGATTATTTCACTGTAATTTTGCTCTCTGTATTTTACTGCAGTAATTTTGATTCTGTTTTTACTGTTTTCTAAATTTACTGTTTTCTGTATTTACTGTTTTATGTATTTTCGTTTTCTGTATTTTTCTTTTACTGTTTTACTGATTTTGAAATTTTGCACTTACTGTTTTTGCTGTTATTATTTACTGCTGTAATTTTATTTTCTGTCTTTACTGTTTTCTATATTTACTATTTACTGTATTTTTGTTCTCTGTATTTTCGTTTTCTGTATTTTAGTTTACTGTTCCAGATTTATTTTTACTATTTTATGTTACTGTATTTTCGTTTTTACTGTTTTCTAAAATTTACTATTTTCTGTTTTTACTGTTTTCTGTATTTACTATTTACTGTATTTTTGTTTTCTGTATTTTCGTTTTTTGTATTTTAGTTTTCTGTTCCAGATTTATTTTTACTGTTTTATGTTGTTTTAAATTTCGTTTTACTGTTTTAATTTCGTTTATACCGTTTTAGTTATATTTTTACGGTTTGTTTTTACTGATGCTTTCATTTTTGCGTTTAATGTTTTACGTTTTCTGTATGTTTACTGTTCACGTGTTTTATTTTTCAAGTCTTGATGAATTTTGCATTCTTTTATTTTTACGGTCTTTTACCCGTTCAGTTTTTACCGTTTTGAAATTTATTTCAATGTTTTTAATTCAGTCGTGTTTAATTTTCATCTGCAACCAAAAACAATCACAACCCCCCTCCCACTTCGTGTTGATCTGAGACTCGAACCACAATTTGGTTCCTGAGAGACGACCTAGGAGTCACTTCCTAGCACTATAGCATTATTTTATGCAATCAAATCTGACGGGCCGCGACAGCCGCATCAATCCCCCACGCATTGTGGCTGTCGGACGAGTGCTTGAGGGAGGGCAGACTATTCACGGTGTTCCCATATTACCCCACCACATGCGTTTGACAATTGACGAGGTTCGGGATCCCCAGGCTCAGGTGCCTGTACCCAATCCAGAAATTCATTTTGTGGGGGAGGCCATAGGATCATTTATAGTCTGGCCTAGAGCACTGATCATGTCACACATCGCTACTCCACATGTATAATGTCTTTGTTATTAGTATTTCTATGTTAAATTTAAAAATATTTATTGATAACTTTGAAATTCTTATGATGAATTTGTTTATGGAAGTTATGTAGTTTAGTGAAGGAGGAGTAACGTTTTGAAAGGATGCGAAATCCAAATCTATCAACCTTTTCCTTTGGTTTTCTATACTCCTTCAAGCTTTTTTGTGTCCTTGAAGGAGATAACAGAAAACAAAGAAAAAAAATTAACAGATGGAATTCATAGCAGAAATTTTATAAATGGATGTCTACAAGTTATCTAAGGCTCTAAAACTGTATTTATAGAAAAAAAGAATAATTTCCTTTGGCTTGATGTGGGCTGACCTTTGGCTTCAATAATGAAATGCAGTCCCAAGGCAAAAGTCGCTCCTTTTTATTATTTTTATCTTTTATTATTTTTCCTTTTTAACCTCCAATAACACGTCGATTTTGGAAATATTCGACGTCTTGTGTAGGGTTTGTTTTTGAAATTCCTTGATAGAGTTTATGAATTTTATGAATGGAAGTTGTAGCATTTTGAAAGGCCTTGGAGTTGTTACAAGTTAACACAAAGAAACCTTGGAGTTGTTACAAGAAAGGCCTCATATGGGCCTGATATGGGCTTCAATAATAAAAGACCGTCTACTTAAATGATATATGGGAAAATGCAGTTTGCTGCTAGAAACGAAGAGGTTGACGTCAATTTCTTCAGACTTCCAAAGTGTCTTTTTGGTTTAATTCTTTTTTATTTTAATCCAACAATAAACGTCGGATTCCTTGGGCATCTGACGTATTCATTGGTTTAAAAGAAAAAAAAATATTTGTGGCAAAAAAACGTCGAATTGGTGAAAGAGTTTGACATTCTTTTGTTGGTTTAAAAGAAAAAAGAAAAAAAGAGGGACTGAAGTTATTGTTAACGTTGTTTGTCCTGTTATGGGATGTTGAACTTTGACGTTATACACGAGTAAACGTCAAAGCCAAATCCCCACATAATTTGACTTGATAAGTGGCTTCCTCCGCTTAATAAAACGTCGAAGCCACGAGTACAAGGAAGTTTCTTCGTTTGGTTTAGAAGAAAAAATTAAAAACATAATTTCTAGAAAATACAACGTCCAACGCGAAGAAGAATTCAACGTTATGTGATTGGTTTAAAAGAAAAAGAAAAAAATAATAAAAAAGGAACTAAATAACAAAACGTCTAAGACAGTATAAAACTGATATTTTATGGGTTGATTTAAACGAAAAATAAACAAATAACTGCTAGCTGTAATATACAACGTCCTTCTTTTGTTACGATTGATGTCATATTACTTAAATCAATATTTAGTATTTATTTATTTTGTATTGGACATCGGTTGCTTCCTTAAGGATGTTATGTGATTACGATGCACGTCCAACCCCAACTTGCACGACATTCTGTATCGTTGTACACGTCGACCCCCTAAAGTGTGGGACATTCTGTTTGGTTTATAAGAGAAAAGAAATAAAGAATAAAAAAGGGATTTACTCTTTGGCTTCATGCTGGCAGATAAAACGTCAAATATTGGTCATGGTTGACTTCAAATGTGGGGGTATGAGTAATACTGCTGGAAGCAAACCACTATTTCGTTATTTTTTTAATTTAAACTGAACGTCAGATGTTTCTTAAGTTGACGTTATGTGATTCTAAGGTCATTGTTTTACGTCGATCTGGGCCTTATTTGACTTTAATACATTTTAGATTACGTCGATATGCTTCTTGTTTGACGTTAATACATTTTAGACGGCGCACTATTTTAGTAATTGACGTGGAGTGATTCAATTTATTTACGAAAATGACACCTATCATTTTTAACGTTGGATATTGAGTGCTACAACGTTGAACGCGTGATGTTATACGCTATTTTTTCACTAGTGTTACCCACTCGTATCTTAAATGGCATTAGTCCTATAGAGTCTTTATTGTCTTTTCTTCCTTCTTGTTCCCTACTAACGAGTCTACCTAGTCGAGTCTTTGGATGTGTTATTTTTGTTCACTCTCATCATCCTAATCGTGGTAAACTCTCGTAAATGTATCTTTATTGGGTATCCTTCTAATAAAAAAGGGTACAAATGTTATCATCCTCAGAGTCGTCGCGTCTTTATCACCATGGATGTCACCTTTCATGAAACACAATCCTTTTATGTCAGTCCACCACTTTAGGGGGAGAAATCACTTGAAGTGGATGAACTCTCCTTCTTGTCATTACCATGTTTGTCTTTGCAGGATGCCCAAGACTTGAGCAATGAAGCTATCATAGTCCACAGTGAGGAAGAAGAGGAAGAAGATAAATTTTTTGGCAAAAAATATGAAAGAAGAGAACAACCCACTTCGACTCTCGAGCAAGAAAAATTGTCTAATCCGAAGGTGAGGATCCCTGAAGATATCAATGAGGAGGAGGTAAGTATTACTGATGATTTACCCATTGCATTGAGAAAGGGAAGAAGATCATGTGCTAAATATCCTATTTCTGAGTATGTTTGCACTAACAATCTCTTTGATAAGCATAGAAGTTTTATTGCTGCCATTGATGCCACAAAAATTCCTACCTCAATCCAGGAGGCCATGAAACTTGAACATTGGAATCAAGCCATGAAAGAAGAGATGAATGCATTAGAAAGAAATTCAACTTGGGAGATTATTGATAAGCCAAGAGACAAGAAGGCGGTAGGGTGTAGATGGATATTCACAGTGAAACACAAGGCAGATGGGACAATAGAAAGATATAAAGCTAGATTGGTGGCAAAAGGATATACCCAAACATATGGGATTGATTATGAGGAGACATTTGTCCCGATGGCAAATATGAATGCAGTTCGAGTTATTCTCGCTTTGGCTGCCCATTTTGGATTGGACTTACACCAGCTGGATGTGAAGAATGCCTTTCTTCATGGAAATCTAGATGAGGAAGTGTACATGGAGATTCCCCCAGGTTTTGAAGTGAAAAATGAAAGAAACAAGGAATGCCTCTTGAAGAAAGCATTGTATGGTATTAAGCAATCCCCTAGAGCATGGTTTGGAAGATTTACAAAAGCAATGGTTTCCTTGGGATACAGACAAAGCCAAGGAGATCATACTCTATTCATAAAGCACTCTTCTACAGGTAAACTCACTCTATTGCTTGTCTATGTGGATGATATGATTATTGCAGGAGATGATGAAACAGAAAAATTGGCATTAAAAGAAAAATTGGCAACTCTATTTGAAATGAAAGACCTAGGAAAACTCAAAAAAATTCTTGGAATAGAGGTTGCCTACTCCAAGAACGGAATTTTCATCTCGCAAAGGAAATATGTACTTGATCTCCTCAAAGAAAAAGGAAAGCTAGGATGTAGAACCTCAACAATTCCTATAGAACAGAATCATATAATTGGAAATGAAGAAAGTGTTCTTGTAGAGAAGGCCCAATATGAGAGATTGGTGGGGAAATTGATTTATCTATCACACACAAGACCAAACATTGCTTATGCAGTTAGTGTAGTGAGTCAATTTATGCATCATCCAAGAGAGAGACACATGCAAGCAGTTGACAAAATTCTCCAATACTTGAAGTCAAGTCCAGGAAAGGGGCTATTATTCAAAAGAGAAGACACATTTACTATGAAGATATATATTGATGTTGACTATGCAGGTTCTATTACTGACAGAAAATTTACTTCTGGGTATTGTGTATTTCTTGGAGATAGTCTGGTAACATGGAGAAGCAAAAAGCAAGATAGAGTATCTCGTTCTAGTGCAAAAGTTGAATTTCGAGCCCTTGCTCAAGGAATGTGTGAAGGACTCTGGATGAAAATCATTTTGGATGATCTTAAAGTCAAAGTGGAGAACCTGGTGCAACTACACTATGACAATAAGTCTGCTATGAGCATAGCCCATAATCCAGTATAGCATGACAGAACCAAACACATTGAAATTGATAGACATTTCATCAAAGATAATCTTGATAGAGGCTTTGTGATTACAACTCATGTTCCTACAGAACTTCAAATAGCATATATTTTTACAAAAGGGCTTCCTCCGGGTAGATTTCAAGATCTTGTAGGCAAGTTGGGAATGATTGATATTCATTTACCAACTTGAGGGGGAGTGTTGTAATTTGAGATAATATCTTTAGAATCTTCCTAATTAGATGAAATAGATACATAATCTTTTATTTTATTTCATTCTTCCTAGTTTCCCTGTTTCCCCTTTTATGAGAACTAGATTATTACAAATAGAAGGTACGAGAATGTATTTTTTATGATTTGAGAATAATAAAATAAGTCTTATTTTCAACTATCCATGCAAAAAAAAATAGAAAAATCACTTATATGGAAACAAAAACGACTTTGGGGAGTCAAGTTCTCCCAACTGGGGAATAACGTGTAACTTTTCGTACAAATCAACAATCAACCCCTTTGGTAATCGATTACCAGGGGCTGATTGTTGATTTGTACGAAAAGTTACACATTACTCCCCAATTGAGAGAACTTGACTCCCCGAAGTCATTTTTGTGTTCTTATGGGTGATTTTTTCCAATTTTTTCATGGATACCCCATGTTTCTTATCATTGATGGTGTCAAGTATATCAAAACACAGTTTGCCCTACTCAATTGGGGACGAAACAATCCATATAGGTGTTTGAACCAAGGTAGGTGAATTCTATGACCATTTAGGAAGCTTAAAAAAAATGTTGTTTTTGGGAAATTAACTGCACCTAGTACAGTAGTCTAAAAATTATGAGGTAGTATTCATTTGAAAGCTCTTTAAGTCTAGATTCCAACAAAAAAAGAATCAACTCATTTGAGTTCGGTGGAGAAAGTTAAGAGTAAAACAACCAACAAAGGTCAGAGTTGACAGGAATATGTAAAACGTTAACTTTAAGGAATTAACTGTACCTACTCAGATGTCCAAAAATTACAAATTAGTAGTCATTGGAAAGATTTTTTAGTCTAGTTTCTAATAAAAGAATCACATCATTTGGAGGTCTGTGGGAAAAGTTATGATTAAAATAGTCGGCATAGGTCAAAGTTGACAACACATTATCTTATACATATATCTTTCCTCTTGTTTATAGATCTACTACTTATTGAAATTTCCTTTTAAAATTTGTGCATTGTAACAACATTAGATGACATGTTTCTTAATTAAAAAATAAAAAAATTTCCTGTGACACTCCGAGAATGGGTGTTACAACAATGGTCATGCACCTAACCTTAGTTGGAGAAAACCACCAAAATGAACAATGTTTTTGAAGAAATAAATGGCCTAACATCATCATTGATGCAAGAACATACCCAATAGCATTGAACTCACTCACCCATCTCAAAAAATGGAAAAATTTAACAAAAAGAGAACAAAAACTATTATGGGGAGTGTTGTTGTTCCAACTAGGGAGTCACGTTGAACTTTGTGTACAATTGTCCCCAAGTCTCTAGTAATCGATTACAAGACCCTTGAGAGGAAGAACGAGACGGAGAGAGAGAACTTCAGTGGAGAGACCCATAGCAATGATGGAGGGAGAGTAAGAGCAACGATGGTATTCACAAGAGGAAACAAGATGCAAAACTGTTGGGCGATTTCGGCAAGCGCACCGAATCGTTCAAGTAATAAACCGGTAAGACCAGGTATCGTTTTCCCAAGAGACTCGATACTAGAGAATTGTGTGATTAACAACTCATCTAGACTCAAGAACAACTCAACATTTAAGAAAATATGCAGAAAGATAAATTCACAAGTAATTACAAGGTTGGACTTTGGTATTGAAGGCACTTGGAAATGGAAAAGACTAGAAATGGTATGAAATGACATTGTTAAGGTTAGTTTTCACCAATGCACTCTTGTGTATAACCAATTTCATCTCCTCTCTATCAATTTCCTAAAGTCAATCCACTAAAACACTCTAACCCTAATCCCTTAGGTGAAAGAGCCTAGGTTTTCCTTATCAAACTCCAATCCCTTGGACAATCTAACAAGCAAACCTGCATTAAAGATCTAGGATCTAAGACAACATGTGAATCATCTTCCATCCCTAGACTCAATGAACCACAAGGACTCTTGTTTCAGTTCTGGGTTCCACTTTACGTCCCCATAATCCATGAAACCCCAAAATCAAGTCATGAACGTCCCCATTACATGCAAGCTTTAAGATCGAAAACAAGAATACTCGCAATTGATAGAAAAGGCATATATATAATCAAATCATTCAACAATTACACAAGAATTCAAGGGCTACATCTATCCCCAACAAGATGGGTTTGGCTCTTCATTTCCATGGAGAGCCTTTAAGCTTACAAAATGGCCATGGAAGAAGATGAAGAACCCAAGAGGAAGAAGGGAGTGTTCCCACGAACCCTAGTAGCCCTACAAGCTCTCCTCTGAGTGAAATCGCGCCTCCAAAGAACCAAAGACCCTTTCCCCTTCGCGTTTTAGGGTTAAATAAGCTCAGTCTGACACATCAGCAAAAGTCGCGCCCGGCGCCCTCTCAGTCGCGCCCGGGCGTGAAACTCTCTGGAAAAACAGCTGAAAGTAGACGAGCGTCCACTTCTCGATGCCGAGCGTTCCTAAGCGCCTCTTTGGACGAGCGTCCTCTTAGCTCGCTGGATGAGCGTCCACTGCGCGTCCTCGCTGGACGAGCGTCCACTGCGAGTCCTCGCTGGACGAGCGTCCACTGCGTGTATTTCGATGGACGAGCGTCCACTGCGTTTCTTTGCTGGACGAGCGTCCTCTTCTCTCTCTTTGCTGGACGAGCGTCCACTTCTCGTTGTGCGAGTTTTCGCTGGACGAGCGTCCTGAATCTTGGACGAGCGTCTACTTCTTGCTGGACGAGCGTCCTCTCGTGCGTCCAAAGGGCGAGCGTCCTCTCAGTCGTCCACAGCGACGAGCGTTCGTTCGCTGGTCGACGAGCGTTTCTGCGTGCTAACTTCTTGGTTCAGCTCTATACATTGTTGGAGACTCTTCCAAGCTCATTATTAGCTACAAAATAAGGGATTATCGATGAAAGTACATCAAAGTAGCCAAAAACACAATTATTCAGAAAACAAGACAAAAGAAGAGGATTAAACAAGTTATAAGTTAGAAAGAAGTTGATTTTGCTACTAAAATGATGCTTAAATAATGGTAAAATTTAGCATTATCAAAAACACATAGGGTTTTCTCAAATGAAATCAAGAAACTCTTTTTCCCTTCCTAAAATGTCCTTAATGACACATTATATCTTTTTTTAAAAAAATCAAAATGACCAATCAATACGTGCCATACGGTGTTGTCAAAAAGTTGGCAAAAGTGGGTTGTTAAAGAAACTTTTTCCATCGAGAAATTCATTTACAACATAAAATCAGTCACGTTATTACTAATCCATACGACAATTGGCATATATTCACACAACATACCATCGACATTCACTGGACATGAACTGATATCAGAACTACATTCACTCAGAACTACATTCACTCAATTAGGTTTTCCTCTTTTTGAGAGGACATCCGCAAATGCCTTTTGTTCTTCTCTATGCCTCTTCTTTTAACTCATCTTTCGAACTCTCTTGAATCTGTCGATCCCTCCATCTGTAGCTTCTCATACTTCTCATCACTAATAACATCATCTCCCAATAATGCCTTATCAAGAGGATATCCACAGTTCCATTAAGCTTTATTCATGCGTTCTTTAATCTTTTCTTAGCTTCCATCATTTCTAAAAGAAATAGAAGGTGAAAACAAGGAAACATCAACTACGAACGTAAATTAAGGCTAGCTTCAGTATAAAGACAGAAATACAAAAAGAACATCACATTGCCAACCGCAAGAATAAAATTTCACATTCTTGCTTTCAAGAAAATGAAACAATTTGATTAATTATAATTAATCAAATTACATTCAACCAAAACTAACAGTCTAACGAGCATATTACAAGATACCGCGGCAATCCTGTCCTCGATCCTCGCCCGGCACATGCGTCGATTACTAATCTGTAAAGATTCAACTTCCTTCTTCTCCTCGGCATTCTTTGGAATCGTGGCACGATCCGAATTCGGATCTTGAAAAGAAGATTGAGGAGAAGATTTTGTTCCTATCGGCTCTGCCATTTCCACCTACACTCTTCTCAGAAAAAAAGACTCACTCTCTTTTGCTAACCGTTCTCTCTCCATCCTTTGCTTGTATTTGTAGTTTTAAAACTTTTTTTAGTCTTGTAAAAAACAAACAAACTATATAATTTAATATTTGAATAATTTAATATTAAAAAATATACATTTAATTAATATAATAATAAAATAAAATAAAATAAGGTATCATTGTATTAATATTATTATTATTATTATTATTATTATTATTATTATTATTATCATTATTATTATTATTATTAATTAGGAAAATGATATTTGAACAACCTTTTTTGACAACATTTAGACACTGGACGCATGTCTAAATGTTGACTGGTGCACGTAGAATTTTTTTTTTTAAATGAAAGAATGACGTGGCAATGAGAGAATTGGGGGTAGATTCAAAATGTAGGGTTATTTCGAAAATTTGAGATTAAAAAGTTTTCAGAGAGAGAAGTTGGAGAACATTTCATGGAGCACCTTCGAACCTTCGAACCAGCCACCACAACTCTCATCGGATACCCGCCGCTCCTAGACGTTGTCGTTTTCCCTCCATCCAGTGTCGCCGCAGTGTCGCCGGTGTCCGTCGTCTTCCACCCAGCCAGGCAGTTCGGATTGCGGGTCACCGCAGCTCCGGCGTTGGCAAAAGAACCGAAGACGGCATCGTCTTCCCTCCGGCCCAGCCAACCAAGGGCGCGTTTTGAGTATCGATTCCTCTCACCCGCTTCTTTCCCTGTGCCGGACCCTTGCGGTGGTCGCCGGAGCATCGCCGGAGTGTCGCTGGAGTGTCCCCAAACCCTTTCAAGGTATGGTTTAGTGTGGGTTGAAGTTGTGTAGAAGATTTAGTGGTTGATGGCGTTTTTGGGTGGAAAGTATGAAGTTTTTTACTAATTATTTTTACTATTTACTGGTTTAGATCTTTTGACACAATTATTATGCCATTTATATACAATTCCATGTCCAAGGAACCATTTTTTGTAAAACTCATGGTGCAGAAACTGCAGTGGTAGCAAAGACAAAATAAGTGAGGACTTCAGGCAAATGTTTTGCACAACCAGGTCAACTACGTTGCAGGTACAACACTTGCACACTCCAAGCCAACCAAACTTGTAAGTTTTTAATGCTTATTTCTGCAAATAAAAAATTTTATTATTTCATTTCTATGTTAAATAACATTATTTATATTTTGGACTTTGTTTGATGTAAGTATGATTGTGTAGTTATTGTTTTGAGATTTATGGAGTTGTGGGATGTCGCTGAGGAATACGAAAGCAACACAATGCCCACCTACAGAAATGTAAGGTATAAAAATTTTCATTTTTGGGAGCTTTGATAGAAGATGTTGCATTTTATTGATATATTGTGCATTTATCTTTTTGCAGGAGGAACTGCAACAGGTTAGGGAGAAATATGTTTGTGATTGGATCTTGGATGTGGACAATGTGCGAAGGGATGAAGTGTTGCAAGATTTAGGCCTTATGTAGATGTTGTTGAATAGGGATTTTTGCAATGTGATTGATGTTTTGTTTACAACCTTTTGAATATGTATTGATGAGGTTTGAATGTACATATTTTTTTCTAGAAATGTTCAAAGAAATGTATTGGTTACATTTATTGATTATTAAATTTGAAGATGAGAATGATCATTGTGTAAGATGTATGTACTGCAGTCCCCACGAAATTTGGATGTCATTATTTAAGAAATCTTGTATGTTTGAGGTTCTATGTAGAATAAAAGATGAAAGGTGCAAAATATTTGGCTTAAGTCTCATTGAATGCGTCAACATGAATTGTATGTCCACTAAGTATGAACAAAAGAGTTGTGCACTTTAAAATAAATGTCATTTTCATAGTTAACCTGGATGTGCAAAACCTTTGTCTGAAATCCCCACTTATTTTGCCTTTGCTACCAAAGCAGTTTCTGCACCATGAGTTTTACAAATATTGTTTCCTTGGACATGAAATTGTATATAAATGTTATAACAATTGTCTGGACATCACTTTTATGTTCAAATATTGTTAAGGAAAAAATTGAAACTTCAAAATGAATGTCATTTTAATAGTTGATCTGTCTGTGCAAAACTTTTGCCTGAAGTCCCCACTTATTTTGTCTTTGTTATCAAAGTTGTTTCTGCATCATAAGTTTTACAAATATTGTTTCCTCGGATATGAAATTGTATATAAATGTCATAAAAATTGTCTGGACATCACTTGTATGTTCAAATATTGTTAATGAAGAAATTGAAACTTCAAAATGAATGTCATTTTCATAGTTGACTTGACCATGCAAAACCTTTGCCTGAAGTCTCTACTTATTTTTTCTTTGCTACCATTGTTGTTTCTACACCATGAGTTTTACAACTATTTTTTTCTTAGACATGAAATTGTATATAAATGTTAGAATAAAGGTCTCAACATCACTTTTATGTTCAAATATTGTTAAGAAAGAAATTGAAACTTGAAAATGAATATCATTTTCATAATTAACCTTGCTGTGTAAAACCTTTGCCTGAAATCCCCAGTTATTTTGCCTTTGCTACCAAAGTTGTTTCTGCACATGAGTTTTACAAATATTGTTTCCTTGGACATGGAATTGTATATAAATGTCATAATAATGGTCTCAACAACACTTTTATGTTCAAATATTGTTAAGGAAGAAATTGAAACTTCAAAAAGAATGTCATTTTCATAGTTGACCTGGTTGTGCAAAATCTTTGTTTGAAGTCCCCACTTATTTTGCCTTTGCTACCAAAGTTGTTTTTGCACCATGAGTTTTACAAATATTGTTTCCTTGGACATGGAATTGTATACAAATGTCATAATAAAGGTCTCAACATCACTTTTATGTTCAAATATTGTTAAGGAAGAAATTGAAACTTGAAAATGAATATCAGATTCATAGTTGACCTCGTTGTGCAAAACCTTTGCCTGAAGTCTCGAGTTATTTTGCCTTTGTTACCAAAACTGTTTCTGCACATGAGTTTTACAAATATTATTTTCTTGGACTTGGAATTGTATATAAATGTCATAATAATGGTCTTAACAACACTTTTATGTTTAAATATTGCAAAGGAAGAAATTGAAACTTCAAAATGAATGTCATTGTCATAGTTGATCTCACTGTGCAAAACCTTTACCTGAAGTGCCCACTTATTTTGACTTTGTTACCAAAGCTGTTTATGCACCATGAGTTTTACAAATATTGTTTCCTTTGCACAATTCTTTTGTTCATACTTAATGCACAGTTCATCATTTATTCTACTTCTACATAGAACCTCAAACATACAAGATTTCTTAAATAATGACATCCAAATTTCGTGGGGACTGCAGTACATACATCTTACACAATGATCATTCTCATCTTCAAATTTAATAATCAATAAATGTAACCAATACATTTCTTTGAACATTTCTAGAAAAAAATATGTACATTCAGACCTCATCAATACATATTCAAAAGGTTGTAAACAAAACATCAATCACATTGCAAAAATCCCTATTCAACAACATCTACATAAGGCCTAAATCTTGCAACACTTCATCCCTTCGCACATTGTCCACATCCAAGATCCAATCACAAACATATTTCTCCCTAACCTGTTGCAGTTCCTCCTGCAAAAAGATAAATGCACAATATATCAATAAAATGCAACATCTTCTATCAAAGCTCCCAAAAATGAAAATTTTTATACCTTACATTTCTGTAGGTGGGCATTGTGTTGCTTTCGTATTCCTCAGCGACATCCCACAACTCCATAAATCTCAAAACAATAACTACACAATCATACTTACATCAAACAAAGTCCAAAATATAAATAATGTTATTTAACATAGAAATGAAATAATAAAATTTTTTATTTGCAGAAATAAGCATTAAAAACTTACAAGTTTGGTTGGCTTGGAGTGTGCAAGTGTTGTACCTGCAACGTAGTTGACCTGGTTGTGCAAAACATTTGCCTGAAGTCCTCACTTATTTTGTCTTTGCTACCACTGCAGTTTCTGCACCATGAGTTTTACAAAAAGTGGTTCCTTGGACATGGAATTGTATATAAATGGCATAATAATTGTGTCAAAAGATCTAAACCAGTAAATGGTCAGAAAAAGGTTTAATAGGTTCGGAGGTCCCTATATTTGTGTGTTCGTTTCAATTGGGTCCTCCAATTTTGGAAGTGATCAATTGGGTCCCTAATTTGGTAAAACTGAACCAATAATGCCCCTACCATTAATTTTAGTGGACGGCGTTAAATTTAATGTATCGTGGCATGCTGACGAATCAATTAATTATGATGTGGCGCATAGGGGTAGAATTTATTTTATTTTAAGTTTAAAATAAAATCCTTTCTAGGGTAAGAACCTGGCTCTCACACTCTTCCTTTTCCAGATCCCCTTTTGACTTCAAACCTTCCTCACCTTCTTCTTCTTTTCCATTCCAAACATCCAACAAAACAACACCAACTCCTCCATTAATTGGTAACCTCCTGCAGATCGATTCTCTTTAGTTTTTCATTTTTTGTTTTATATATATATATATATATATATATATATATATATATATATATATATATATATATATATATATATAAGCAAACCATACCATCTGAACAGAGATTAAGATTGCGACAATGGACGAAAGCGTGAGCGGAAAGCAACGAAGTGTCTCTGTGCAAAATGAGATGGGAGAGGAAACAGCGAAGGAAAATGATATTTTCTTAAACCTCGTTTTGATGTTGCAGCCAAAAACCATAGTCATAGACAGTTTTCTTAAACATTGCAGCCAAAATCACGATCCCACAATTTTTCGTAACCTTGCTTACCCCACACAGGAAGATCACAGACCCAATTGTCAAAAAAAAATTGAATCGAAATTATGACACTTTCTCTCCAAGTTTTCAGCTTTAGTGAGAGACAATGGAATTGAACTCCCCAGGAACGAGAAATTCCACTGCAAAAAGGGAAAGTGCAGAACTTTGAATTGGGAGAACCCAGAAACGAAATTTGAACAGGAATAGGACCTAATTGGGAACGAGAGAGTGGATTGAGAATTAATGGAAATTTGGGAGAGCAATGAGACAAATGATCGAAGGAAGAAGAGAGGAAATTGGATGAAGGTTCTGAACTGGAGATGAAAGGGTTATATATTAAGGGTATGGTGATTGATGAGTGAAATTTGATGAAGATGATGGGGACTGGATTTCATTACATGACAGAGAGAGGTAACAAAGATTGAGAAAAGGCTCAAACGGTGTCACCTGGATGTCTCAATTTGCCACCTATTAAAAAAGGTTAACGTCGTTAACTGTATTTAACGAAAAGGCTATTATTGAATCAAATTGACCAAATTAGGGACCCAATTGATCAATTCCAAAATTGGAGGACCCAATTGAAACGAACACACAAATATAGGGACCTCCGAACCTATTAAACCGTCAAAAGAATTAGAAAAAAACTTCATACTTTCCACCCAAAAACACCATCAACCACTAAATCTTCTACACAACTTCAACCCACACTAAACCATACCTTGAAAGGGTCCGGGGACACTCCAACGACACTCCGGCGATGCTCCAGCGGCCACCGCAAGGGTCCGGCAAAGGGAAGGAAGCGGGTGGGAGGAATCGATACTCAAAACGTGCCCTTGGTTGGCTGGGCCGGAGGGAAGACGATGTCGTCTTCGGTTCGTCTGCCAACGCCGGAGCTGCGGCGACCCGCAATCTGAACTGCCTGGCTGGGTGGAAGACGATGGACACTGACGGCACTGCGGCGGCACTGGATGGAGGAAAAACGGCAACGTCTAGGGGCGGCGGGTATCCGACGAGAATTGTGGTGACTGGTTCGAAGGTGCTCCATGAAATGTTCTCCAGCTTCTCTCTCTGAAAACATTTCAATCTCAAATTTTCGAAATAACCCTACATGTTGAATCTGCCCCTAATTCTCTCATTGCCACGTCATTCTTTCATTTAAAAAGAATTTCTACGTGCACCAATCACATTTAGACACGCGTCCAGTGTCTAAATGTTGTCAAAACAGGTTGTTCAAATATCATTTTCCTATTAATTATTAATGATATTTAATAGTTTTTTTACTTAATATTCATTCATCATATAAAACCCAGTTTTTTTTCTTAAACACGTATAATTTTTTCCTTTCATTCACATCATATAATAAATTTTCAATCCATAATTAATTTGAAACTATACTCAGAATATATATATATATATATATATATATATATATATATATATATATATATATATATATATATATATATATATATATATATATATATATATATATATATATATATATATATAATATTATGGTGGTAATGGAATAAAATATTAAGATAGAGGAAAAATACCTATCACCATGCTGAGAAAAAATTGTATTGGATTTGATTTCGTTAAATGTTAAAAAAATTCAACCTACTTTATTTTCGTTGGACTCACGATAAACAACAAGCCAAGCAAGAAATAGTAATGAACGAATTTAAAATATGTTGGTATAAAGTTAAATGTTAGGATTTTATTGATAATTTTGTTTAAATATTATTTTATTAATTTTTCGATCTAGTAATATTTAGTTTGATTTTGATAGAGATAAATAGGGATAAGTAGTTATAATTTTCGGTTTATCTAGGTATAATATTATTTTATGATCGACAGATTTTATTTTTAATATAGTTGATATTTTATTTTCATATTTTATTTTATTTCCATAACATTGTAAGTATCACAACTATTTAAAGTCCTCCCATTATCAATGAACAGAAAACTAATTTTAGAAAAATATTCGAGTGTGTATCACGAGATTTTCCTAACAAAATAGTGATCGGCAAGAAATAGTGATGTCTAAAATAAATTGGCTTTAACAAATTTTTCTCTTTTAGATTTTTTTTAATAAAATAAAATCTGAAAATAAAATATCAACTATTACAAAAATAAAATCTGCTTAATCGATCATAAAATAACATTGTACCTAGATAAATCGGAAATCATAACTAAGTTGTTACTAATTCAGAACTACATTCACCCGGAAATGCCTTTTGTAGTTCTCTATGCCTCTTCTTTTAACTCATTTTCGAACTCTCTTGAATTTGTCGATCCCTCCATCTGTAGCTTCTCATACTTCTCATCACTAATAACATCATCCTCCCAATAATGCATATCCACAGTTCCAAGCTTTATCCATGCATTCTTTAATCTTTTCTTAGCTTCCATCATTTCTAAAAAAAAATAAAAAAATAGAAGGTGGTGAAAACAATGAAACAACTACGAAGTAAATTAAGGCTAGCTTCAGTATAAAAACAGAAATACAAAAAGAACATCACATTACCAACCGCAAGAATAAAATTTCACATTCTTGCTTTCAAGAAAATGAAACAATTTTATTAATTATAATTAATCAAATTACATTCAACCAAAACTAACAGTGTAACGAATATTACCAGATACCGCGGCAATCCTATCCTTGATCCTCGAGCGGCACATGCGTCGATTACTAATATGTGTTTGGACAGATTCCGGCAACCTATACAACATTTCCGAAAATATCGCCTGCATATACTATTGAATAGTTAATGTAAAATAAACATGAAAAAGATCAAGATAAAAAAAAATTCTTAATCACCTCCCAACACCAAAGACACGACTCCGTGGTGTCCTCCCATACATCAGCACCGGCCTTAGGCAGTCCAAAACTCGTTCTCATTCCCTCATTCACGACCATAGCCCTCACACTCGCGTAGGTCACCCGCTTCGTCACCACGATTGTGCCGTTATGGACCTCCCGGTTTAATCGGTCGTAGATCTCGTCGACCAGCTTCGAGCGGAAGGTTACTCTCGTTTAGCATAAACGCGACGAGGTCTTCCAGGTAGTCTCTTGAACCACTCCACTGACTGCTCAGGTCGATCTCCACTTTTTCAGCCATGAATTCCTTATAATAGCCGAACAAGTCGGCGAGCTCCTTCTCTAAAGATTCAACTTCCTTCTTCTCCTCGGCATTCTTTGGAATCGTGGCACGATCCGAATTCGGATCTTGAAAAGAAGATTGAGGAGAAGATTTTGTAACTATCGGCCCTGCCATTTCCACCTACACTTTTCTCAGAAAAAAAGACTCACTCTCTTTTGCTAACCGTTCTCTCTCCATCCTTTTCTTGTATTTGTAGTTTTAAAACCTTTTTTAGTCTTGTAAAAAACAAACAAAATATATTATTTAATATTTGAATAATTTAATATTAAAAAATATACATTTAATTAATATAATAATAAAATAAAATAAAATAAGGTATCATTGTATTATTATTATTATTATTATTAATTAATGATATTTAATAGTTTTTTTTACTTAATATTCATTCATCATATAAAACCCAGTTTTTTTTTCTTAAACACGTATATTTTTTCCTTTCATTCACATCATATAATAAATTTTCAATCCATAATTAATTTGAAACTATACTCAGAATATACATATATATATTATGGTGGTAATGGAATAAAATATTAAGATAGAGGAAAAAATACCTATCACCATATTCAGAAAAAATTGTATTGGATTTGATTTCGTTAAATGTTAAAAAAATCCAACCTACTTTATTTTGGTTGGACTCACGATGAACAACATGTCAGGCAAGAAATAGTAATGAACAAGTTTAAAATATGTTGGGATAATCTTAAATGTTAGGATTTTATTTATAATTTTATTTAAATATTATTTTATTAGTTTTTGGATCTAGTATTATTTAGTTTGATTTTGATAGAGATAAAATAGGAATAAGTATTATGATTTTCGGTTTATCTAGGTACAATATTATTTTATGATCGATTAAGCAGATTTTATTTTTAATATAGTTGATATTTTATTTTCATATTTTATTTTATTTTCATAATATTGTAAGTATCACAACTATTTAAAGTCCTTCAATTATTAATGAACATAAAACTAATTTTAGAAAAATATTTGAGTGTGTATCACGAGATTTTTCTAACAAAATAGTGATAGACAAGAAATAGTGATGTCTAAAATAAATTGGCTTTAACAAATTTTTCTCTTTTAGATTTTTTTAATACAAAAGAAATTATTTAATTAATAATTGAATGTTTATATTTAGTTTTTTATTTGTTTTTAATTTTTATATTTGTTCTTTTAATTGAGTTTTTTATAATAAATTTTAATTTAATTATTTTATTAAATTGACATTAACATTTGAAAGTATCATATATTAGAATATAAATTTATCATGTGTCAAAGTTTAAATAATTTTTAGATTGAAATTCTCTAATTTTGATATATAATACTTTTAAAATAAAAAATAACAGATTTTGATAAATAACATATCGCATAATATTTTTTTAATAGTCTTAAAATTATAATGATTTTAAAAAAAACATAAGATCTCAAATGTGGTAATTGTGGTAATTGTGTATATGTTGATGTTGAGGGTAATTGTGTATATGTTGATGTTGAGGGTCCTGTAGTTGGAGGTTATCCTGATACTCTAATAATCATTTAGTCTCAAGTAGAGAGGGATGAATTATGTAGTGAGAGGAGTAGGAGGTCCTGGTCTATGTGTCGGTTTTGGACATAGTGTTGAGGACTAACCTTGTGAATGGTATGGAGTATTTCGGAAGTGTATTTGTAAGAAGAAGTAGAAGTCATCACAAGTGCATAACCTCCCGTGACCGCTCATCAACGTATCATCCGGATGAGTGTCTTTTGGGTATTGTGGTGTTCATTGGGTATTGTGGAACGAGTATCTAATAGGAATTGTGATATGATGGTTTGAGAGTGTCTGACATAATTATTATATGATGTTAGTATCAAAGCAATTATGCATGTTTTATAAATGATTTGTTGCATGTTAGCTCACCCTACTTGTTTGTGTTTGGGTATGTACGATGATCGTATAATTCGTTATACGGGAGTAGATGAAGGAATGTCGTCTGATCCAGTACCAATGAAGAAAGAGATCGAAGAATAAGTTAGAAGAATTCAAGTTATATTTAGGAGTTTATAGTTGAAATCTGAGTTTAAAATATGTATAGACATATATCAACTATGAATTTTTAAGTATGAGATTACGGGATGTTACCGTAAATGTAATGTTACAATATATAAATTATGAATTATCCAGTGTGAGATATTGGGATGTTACATTAATGGTATCAGAGCAGTTCGTCCTTAGGATGACATGCGGGTTGTACGTTTGACCTGCCTTTCAGTGAAGAGTTGAGTCTAAGTGACATGATTTGTCATGTTTTTTTTAAGTTTAAATCGTAGAGTGAGTGCAGTCCACTTAAGGCTTTAAGAACAGAAAAACGTCTTGATAAGAGTAATGAGGGTGTACACTCATGATTTATCAGAGACAAATTTCCTTTCTTAATTCTTAAGGTTTCGGGAGGGAAGAGTTATGGTCTGAGTCTTTTTGTGGTGTGCTCTATAGTGATAGAGAGATACAGATTCAAGGATAACTTTACCTTTATACCTTCTTTAGATTTAATCAAAACCTTTAAGACATTTTTTTTTCTCAAAGATAGCTAGATGTTGTGTATTGGAGCTTGAAAGTAAAAACACCAGAGTTTTGGTCTTGAAGTATAGAACCGTCGTTTTTACTTGGAAGTGTTTCAAGAACCGAGCGAGAGGATCAGATATCAATAGTTGTACAATAAGAGTTAAGTTCAAAGGTTTAAATGAAATGAGTTTTGGGGTAAGCATTAGTGTGGCAAGGTTTGAGAAATCAACTTAGTTCTGCATATAGGTGATGCTTGAAGATTGGAGAAAAGAAAATAGTGAAAGAGTTGAAGTTAAAGTTTAAAAAAAAAGATAGGAATACTTAAGTAGATTAAGGAGAAATCAAATATTAGACGAAGAGTAGAGGAGGAGTTGTATAAGGCATATAGCAGATTTAGAGAAAGTTTAGTAGGAGAAGAAATTTATAAGTTAAGAGAACGCGAGGTGTTTAGAAAAGAATGAAGTATTGAAAGGATTCTAAGCTAAGATGATTAAAAGGAGATGCTTAGATTTTTTTTCAGTAAATGTATTGGAGTTAAGATTTGAGAGTATGAGATTCTGGTATGATGAGCAGTGGAGAAAATCCAAGTACGAAAATTTTGGCTTTCGGCTTGTGCAACATGTTATAGTTGTTAATTCTCAAAGGAAAAAGTATGAGAGGATTAAAGGATCACGGTTCATGGTTTAATGGTGGTAAATCTTATTGGTTTTGAAATATTAAAGTTAATAGAGGTAGTGTAGGTGAATTAATATGAACATGGTAAGATAAACTGGAAGGGGAAGTAGTTCAAGTTTAAATTGAAAGTACAATTAGAAGTTGATTTGTGTCAGTTTAAATAGTAATACAAGTTAATAAGGGTTGATACAAGTTTGGACGGCTATATGTTATGAGAATGAGAGTTGTATTGCAAGAATTAGAGGATTAATTAGTACAACCATTAAACTATATTTTAATGTCATAAGATGGATTTAACTTATGTGACATAAGTGGTTTATTTAAATGAGTAGGTGCAATATTGATAAGGTATGATAGTGGGAAATTAGTTAGTTTTAAATTCGGCCTTGTCGAGATTAAAATATATGGTTCCAGAATTTATAACATTGGTGATATTGAGTGATCTGTTGAGTCTAATCAGAAACGTATAGTTGTTAGGTGCTAGGTTACAGACAACAGTGAGTTTATAGGATTAGGTTAGGTTAGAAAGTGGGATTAAAATTGTTAACCTAAATGGTTATGTGAAAGATGGGTGAAGATTTGTATGTCTCACCTTGATCTTTGACTAGTGATGCGTGTGTGAGTTTATACTTATTACTCTTAATTCACATAAGATACAAATTTGAGATTTGGTTAATACTAAATATCCTTGGGATACGGTATTGGTCTAGGGAAGCACGTTACAATTGAGATGGCGTTGTTGTCATCAACCCTAATAAGCTCTCTAGGAGAGTGGTGGTGATACGACTGTCGCGGTCATACAAATTTGATGTGCATAAATGAATGCAGTATAGACTAGGAAGTGACTCCTAGGTCGTCTCACAAGGACCAATTTTTGTGGTGGTTCAGTCTCAGATTTATCACGAAGTGGGGGGGGTTTTGATAGTTTTAGGATGTAGAAAAATAAAATTGGAAATTGGAAATTAAATAAAACTAAATTTAAAATACTGAAATAAATTTTAACAATGGTAAAAACAAGCGGTAAAAGATGGTAAAAATAGACAATGGAAAATTTACACAGTGTTTAAAACTAAAATGCGTGAACAGTAACAAGCAGAAAAACATAAAAACATTGTAATTAAAATTTACCAAAAGCATCAGTAAAAATAAACGGTAAAAATGACGTTAAATAAAATGATCAGAAAAATACATTGACATAATTTAACGGTGGAGAAAATCATAAACGGTAAATTTAACAGATAAAAACATTTAACTGAAAATAAAATTAATTAAAGACTCGCACTACAAAATAAAAATCCTCGATAAAATTAACAAACAAACATTACAGAAATGAACTTCTACAATTTTTGCTGATTGAGGAATAAGGACCGAGAGGTACTGGAAAAAGAAAGAAAGAAAACTAAAATGTTGTGCCGAGAACCTAAAACTATCTACTGGAATGGTAGAATGAAGAATGAAGCTCCTGGAAGAGAAGACCTCTCCCAGGTCGTAATACCCCCTGCTGCAACTATCGGCCCTCTCTTTATACACACACGACACACACCTTTTCCATCCAAGTAATTAGAGATGTTTGTCTCTATGTGGCCTTCCATCCGTGAGTGTCTCCCATTAACACACTTTTTAAATTATTCTCCCACTAATAACTTCTTTCATATTTAGGTAGGCCCCTCTATTCTCGGTTCATCTTCTCAAACTCCCCTAGGTGTACACCAAAGTTGCTGTGTTTTCTTTTGTTTTCTGCTGCCATGACTCAATGTGGGCTTCTCTTCTCTTGTTACAACTTCATTCACGTATTGGACCTCTTCCTTTTTGTGCACAAAGAAAAACAAAGATGCCTCTCTAATTCCAACTGGACTTGCTTACTGGAACAACGCCGTAAATCCTTTCTCCTTTGGACGTGAGTCAGCTCACATGCATCCAAGCTTGTCTCTTTTCCTCTTCATTGTTGCTGGCATGATGTGTGCGCGTGCAGCTGTTGGCTTCCTGGATGTATTACACCAAAGTGAAGGCCCCTTACTCTTGGACTGTGGTGGCTTCTTGGACAAAGCATTCCTTCCACTGCTGGATGCCACACTACTGCCACCGTGAATCTGCCCTTCATTCTTCTCCCTGGCGTGTGTTGCTGCATGGACGTTGGACCACTTTGAAATGAAAGCTTCCTTTCTCTTTTCCAGCCAGCAGTGTGCTTCCTTCCCTTGCAAGCCGTGATTTAAGCTTACTCCCGTGACAGTGAATACACCATTCCAGCTCCATGCTCACGGCTGTTGCATCTTCTTGCTTCCACTTCCGCCTCAAACTCTTGGATTGGATTGCTACTGGCTGGAACGTGTTGGACGTGCAAGGTGGCTTCTACTGCTGGTTGAACGTTGAAGCCGCTACTGGTGCACCGTGTAGTGTTATTGCTGCTGCCCATTCTTCATTTTGCTGGACCAAGATTAAAACAACATCTTCATGTGCTGCTGCCCTCATCTATTACGTGCAGCCAGCCAGGAGAAAGGTGACAAGCACCTCACTGGTGTTGTTACTTTCTTGTGGGCCGTGTGATTATATTGATTGGAAGCAATAATTGTGGTGGAAGACTTGAATAAATATCACTTTCTCGTGTAGATCACATAGTACATGGAGCATTATCATTTTTTAGTAATAAGTGTATTTCACATGTGGGTGGCAGGGACCTCTTTCACATTTCCAACATTAACAAAGATTCACGTGTGCCCATAAATCTGTCCCGCTTTTCTCCAATTCTACGCATGGCCATGACTCCACTTTCTTCCATTAATTTCTCTTTGGATTTGCAAAATGAAGGGGCCGTGTGCTATCAATTTATTTCAGCAATAACATTACAAATTCAGCACTTTCTTGGACTTCTCTTGGCCGTGAAGTGTATAGGAGTTCCAAATCAAATTTTCCATTTCAAACACACAAATTAAATCAACACAGTGTGCAAATGAAATTTCTTTAAAATGTCCTAGAATATTTTCAGAATTTTCCCTGCACTAAATAATGTAAATAATTAGTCTCAGATAATTCAAATTAATTAAAATAAGAATTTCCGATCGGATTAAACTCAATTCAATAAAACGGGATAATACTGGACATTATAGCACAATTCCCTGATTAAAATCGATACAATAAGCTAAGTGAAGTGAAGAAAATAATGATTCATCAGGTGGGAAGTACACTTACACTTACCCGGTGTAGCTCCGGATGGGCGATGGGGGGTGGCGTTGTGTACTTGCCCTGATAAGCTCTTTGAGTGGTGGGAATTGCCCTGATAAACTCTTTGAGTGGTGGGAATTGCCCTGATAAGCTCTTTGAGTGATCGGAATTGCCTTGACAATCTTTAGGCGAGTGGTGGGAAGTAACATGGTGGTTAAATGGTTGGGAGGGTGTAATTACCTGAAAGAGCTCTTGAATAGAGTGGTGGGAAGTGATACTTGGCACAATGATTTTATGTTATGACATGTTTTGGTGATCCATAAATTCCTTATACCTTTGGGTGTAAGGTTGTAAGAGGAGAAAATATGATATATAAATGTATACAAATTAGGGTGTTTCAAAGCCAGTCGTGATGCTTGAATGGATATATTGTTTGGCGCAGTTAGTAGTATAATTTGTGTAGATACTTTGAAGGATATAATCTTATGTGCTCTTGTTTCATGATTGTGGTATTACTAATATGTGTTATGTTGATAAAAATATGTGCCATATCGATGATTATGATCCTATAATATTCGATCCTTTTGAATTCTGTAAAGACGACATTAAATATGATTTTTAGCTTGTGTGGTCATGTGAAATTAATAATTATGCTAGTTGTTTCGTTATAGTTTAAATTTGAGTTTTAATTACAAATATGTGTTAGCATAAGAGTATACAAATGAGAGCTATTCTCAAAGAAATTTCAATTTCATTATTGAAAATGAATAAAACAATGGTGTATGATATGACAAATATCATATATTTCAATAACTCAGGTCTATAAAGTCATTAGGACTACACAATTTTTCAATTGATGCAATTTTGTATTGTCCGAATCTCATAAGTATAACTAGATGCCTTAATCTTCGTGTGAAAATGATATATCACCTATGTGCTAAGCAAACATATCTTATAGGACTGTAGAAAAAAAAATCATTAACTAGCAAAGCAGATAAAGATCACAATGCATAAATAAAATAAAATGTTCACGTGTCGGCCACAAGTGGCCGTTAAGAGTACAGTCCATAAAAATATAATAAATAAATAAAAATAGTCTCCTTAAGGAGACTATTGATTGGCGAACGACAATCTCAAAGAAAGCTCTGTGGAAGGGGCTTTGATACGAAACGGCATGGGTTGAGTAACTTTCTCTTCTTCTTCATGTATAGCGGGGATGGGAAAGAGATCTAGGAGCCTTGGAGCCTGTGGAATTACCCATGAAGGATCTCCGATGGTGCAAAAATAATAGTAGTCAGAGATAAATAAAATAAATAAAGAAATTAGAGAAAAAAAAAGGAAAAGAAAGAAAGTTTACCATACATAAACGACGGAAGGAGGGAATATGAAGGTTCAGATGTACCAGGGACGTCTTGCGGCAAGCGTCGATGCTTCACCCGATTTCCATGGTTTTGAAACCAACAATAGACCCTGTATTCTCCAACTTCTCCGTACTCCTTGAGTCGTCCTGTAATCTCGCGAATTTGATATCGACTAGGATTAATGATCCCATGGTTGAAGATGTTCAACAAGATGTTAACTTGTTACGGGGTGGACCGCCATCGTTTATAAACTGTCTTGGCTTCGATATCCATTTTTTTCTAAGTTTTTGTTCATAAAGTAAAGTAAAAGTAAAAAGATTTATTACGTTGAAGTCAAGTTTCCAATTTAAGTCAAGTTTTTCATTTTGCTTCTTCTCTTTTTAGTTTAATTTTCATTGTTCAGTCTTTGAAGTCTCAATGTCCAAAAATATATCTGTTTCACGGTCCTCGCAACAGATCCTAACTAGATCTAAGTCCACAGAGTCCATATTTTTATTGTTGTTTAAGTGGAAATAAAAGTTTGTTTTGGTTCGTTTTAATTGGGGTACATGGCGTTGTTCTACCCGAATGTCTCTTTCATACCTTCAAACGAAGGAAGATTAACAACAGTTTTCCAGCCTATATACCCCGTGTTTTAAGACAAAGTGTTCATTAATATGACAACATATATATAACGAGTAAGAAAAAGAGAAAAAGGAAAGAGAAGTAAAGAACATAATACTAAATAAGCGTAAAGCAGAAAAACATAGAAGAAAAGCTTGAACAAAGAGAAAAAGGGTTGAGAGAGAAAAACTTACGAACGTGTAAGTAGAGGCAGAGTCTCACTTGGCAGAGGGTTCACTAAGAAGCTCTTGGACACACTCGAAGGAGAATCTCACTCGTGCTCAGATCCCACAAGCTCTCACACTCAAAACTCTCAGCGTTCAAATCTCACTCACACCCAGAAGATCGCTCGAAAGCTCTCTCACTCAGAAGATCTCACACGCTCCAAAATCGTAACGCCTCAAAGTGTCGCTCAACACAGTTCGCTCCTCAGTATATAGCCAAAATCTCATTGTGTCCACAGTTCCGGTCATGCATACCGGAGGCTTCAATAGTATCAGTATATATATCTATATATATATATATATATATATATATATATATATATATATATATATATAAAAGGTAGTAGTATCTGATCTTGCCCACATTTTGGAAGTATGAAATATTCAAAGTAGAGAGGATCTCTTAGTAGAAGTTTAACCATTCGGGATAGAAGGCCATAAAATAAAATGGTTTAGGACAAATATCAACTTAGTTATAGTAGTTTGGGATAAGAGAACATGTGACTTTACTAGGGAACTAGTAGATCATATGAAACAGTCGTGACCCCCTTTGGTTTCCTTGAAATGATGAATTTTCGGGATGAAAATTTTTGTTGTTGGGGAGAATGTAAGATCCATGAAAAATATTTATAATAGTAAATTTTAGCATTTTATTAGTAATAATAATTTTAATGGATAGAAAAATGTAAATTTTGGATATAAAATTATAGTAATTCTAGAAGGAGAGGTTCAAATTTTTTATAACTTATTTAGGATTTTTTTTTTAAGAAAATTGAATAGTAAAAAGTGAATAGTGAATAGTAAAGTGAATAGTGAATAGTAAAAAGTGAATAGTAAAATGTGAATAGTAAAAAAAGAATTAAAAAAATAAATAGTGCCAAAGTGATAAGAAAGCCACGTTGGTGCAAAGAGGATCAGATAGAATTTGAATTAAAATAATATTTTTAATAAAATAAGGAATAGTAAAAAAAATAAACAAAAACAAATAGTGCCAAAATTTTGGCCTATAAATAGAAATCAGAGGAATGGAGTTTTTGCACCAAGAAGTAGAGAGAATTATGAGAAAAGAAGAAATTAGGAAGTTTTTGGAGTAGGAAGAAATTTTAGAGCAGAGGTTCTTGTCAGAAGCGGCTGCAGCGGAATGGTTAGCGTGGGATAACAAACCAAGAGGGGTTCTTAATACTAACGTGTGCCTTTTAATTTCTACTCAATTAAACTTACTTAGCAATTAATAAAGACAAATAAAGCAAGAGTAAGGTTGAGAGAAATTTGCACAGATGATTTTATCCTGGTTCGGATCTTACCAATCCTACGTCCAGTCGCTTATCTCAAAACAAGATAAACAGTTTCACTAACACAAAACAATTACAAACTACAATCACAAAGATACAATTTGTAAGAGTTTAGAAAACACCTCTCTTGATACCACAAGAGATGAAACTACACCTCCTTTGAGTCTTCACAAAGGATGAACACCTCCTCCGAATACTTCACGAAGGATGAACACCTCCTCCGAATACTTCACGAAGGATGATTCTCTTCCGAACACCTCCTTAGACACACTAAGGATGAACCGGCTATTTCCTCTGTCACCGTAGCAGCACTTCACCAGCTCCACAGACAAGAGTTTCACAAGCCGAACAAGAACACACAAGTCTCAAGAGTTTCAGAGTTCTAGAGCACAAGGGAAGAGTTTCTGTGTCTCTGTATTCCTTAAACTTGAGAGGAAATGAGAGTCTATTTATAGACTCATCCAAAGGCTCTTCCATTTTCGCTTTTAGACTTTCTGACTGTGTTAATCGATTAGCTACAGTGGTTAATCGATTAACAACCCAACGGATACTTCAACGGCTCTAAAAACGGCTAGTTTTTCAAACGGTCAGTGTGTTAATCGATTAACAGCCCTTGTTAATCGATTAACGTTAATCGATTAACACCCCTTGTTAATCGATTAACAGCTTAATGCAGCGCTTCTTCATTTGTCTCTGGAACAATCGATTTACACCCTGTGTTAATCGATTAACACTGCACAGATTTTGCTGTTTGGCTTATTTTTACATCTCTTTTGAATGCAAACATAAATCTAAGTCCTAGATACTAAACTATAATTATTACAAAAGCTTTCCATAGCAATACAAGTCTTCATAACATCTTGAATCTTGATTTCTCTTGACTTGATTTGGACATCATCAAAACTTCATCTTTATTATTTTGCTAACAGTTCTGAAGAGTTTTCGGGGAAACAAATTCGGAGCAAGAGAAGTCTGGAATAGAGGTAGGGGAGCTAACCTTTCTAAGCTTTTATATTCTGATTTAGTATTGTTTTATTTCTATTCATGTCTTGAAATTCTGTGTGAATACTGTAAATGCTTACGGTATATTTTTATATTGAATTTCTGTGTCAATATTATATGTTGTTATTTTGAATCTGTAAATAAGAAATTTGTTAAAACTAGTTGAGGAATACTTTGGCTAAGGAAAGACTTGGTACTTAAGTTGTCTATTGTGATGCACCTCTCTTTCCTGGAAGTCTACTCGACAAGCTTTTAACTTAAATCTTGTTGAACAGATTATGTACTGTTAAACTATTGTGCAATATATCTCGTTGGAATGAATTCGTGTTATTGTGGTAGATACGAAATTATGAATTTTAATTGTGATGATTGTAATTTATTATATTGGGTTTAAATTTATGCGTCTGAACATGATATGAGTATTATGGGGAGATTTCGTAATGGTATAATATGAGTTGAGGAATGTGAGCATTGTATGAATCTCGTGGAGAGATTCTGTAATGATGTGGTAATTGTGTATATGTTGATGTTGAGGTCCTGTAGTTGGAGGTTATCCTGATACTCTAATAATCATCTAGTCTCAAGTAAAGAGGGATGAATTATGTGGTGAGAGGAGTAGGAGGTCCTGGTCTATGTGCCGGTTTTGGACATAGTGTTGAGGACTAACCTTGTGAATGGTATGGAGTATTTCGGAAGTGTATTTGTAAGAAGAAGTATAAGTCATCACAAGTGCATAACCTCCCGTGACCGCTCATCAACGTATCATCCGGATGAGTGTCTTTTGGGTATTGTGGTGTTCATTGGGTATTGTGGAACGAGTGTCTAATAGGAATTGTGATATGATGGTTTGAGGGTGTCTGACATAATTATTATATGATGTTAGTATCAAAGCAATTATGCATGTTTTATAAATGATTTGTTGCATGTTAGCTCACCCTACTTGTTTGTGTTTGGGTATGTACGATGATCGTATAATTCGTTATACGGGAGTAGATGAAGGAACGGGATGTTACCGTAAATGTAATGTTACAATATATAAATTATGAATTATCCAGTGTGAGATATTGGGATGTTAGAGTTTTTTAATACACAATCTAAATAAACTAACATAGAAAATTCTTGTTATAATAATGATGAACTTCATAAATAAGTTAACTAAATAGAAAAATATATAATTAAGTATGAACATCAATAAAAAAATACTGAATAAATGTAAAGTTAATTCAATCTAACAAATTTTACGAATAATAAAATAATATCCAAAATGTTGCGTATTATTTAAAATTCAACGTAAAAAATAATGTATAAAGATCTTTAATTCATTAAAATATCTTTTTCAACTACAATGGAATTGAATTTAAATTTTAAAACAAATAATATGTCAAATGCAATGGGACGAACTATATCCAATAGACTAGTAAATGAAACAATTAAAATTACAAAAAAACGATAATTACAAACGCCATTCTTTCTTCCTCATTTATATTTACTCATATTTTTATATTAAATTTAGGTAGTAAATAGTTATTATTTTGAAATCAAGTAATTAATTACATTATATAAATAAAAATATCCTTTATACGTATTATTACAAACACTAGTACAAAAATCGCGTACAATCTCGAATATTTTGAGCCTTTAACGACTAATTCATGAACAACGTTATATTAGGAGACGACGTCGAATTTTGTTAATATACGACGTAAATCATTTTTTTTTGTTTTCTTTCAATTAATTGTAATCCTTTTTTACAGAGACTTGAAAAACAAAAAAATAACAAATTTTAGTTTTTTGTGTTTTATAAAGGAAGAACTATAAACCTAATATAACAACATACAACAATAACCAACAACAAACAAGTTCAATCAAACAATAACAAAAAAAGTTCAATCAAACAACAACAAACAAGTTCAACAAATAAGTTCTTCAAAACGAAAATTAACTAGGTTGGTTGGAATAAAGTGTCGGTGACAAAGAAAGCAAAATGCACCTATGAAAAACAAAAACACGAAAATAATCAGTCAAAATAAACGAAAATCATAAATAAAATACATTTATATTAAATGAAAGAAAGATGACCTGTCATGTTTATAAAATCTACTTTGTATCAAATAAGCATGTATGCAGTATCCAAACATATAATACAACAAGTCCTAAATTTACTCAATTTACTCAATTTCCAAACAACTTTTCTTTTGATTTCTTTTGATGCTTATAACAACTATTTTGGCAGGAACCATTTCTTTTGATGTCTTTTCTATGTTTTTATAAGATAATGATCATTTGACATTACATTTTTTTAAACAATCTATTGAACATTCCTTTTAATCATAAAAATGTTATATTCAAATAATAAAAATATGTAAAAATATTTTTTTTTGAAATAAAATATAAAATAATAATACATATGATTGTTAGATAATTGTATAAAATATGCAAGTAATTAACATATTATGGTCAGTTTTCAAAACCAATTGAACTTGTCATTTAATTTGTTAAGATAGTGATTTACGGTTTAATGATTTAACTGTGCTCAAATTGGAGTTGAATAAATATTAATAAATTATTTTAACAAAAAAAATATATTGTAATATAAAAAACACAATATTATAATATATGGTGATAAAAACTAAAACGATACATAAATTTATAAGTTCTCAACATTTAATTAATACATATGAAAGTTTAAATAGAGTATATTACCGTATTTAAATTGAAATTTCAATAATTTGCATCAATATTGATTAATCATAGCAAGTTTATATGTAGAATAAAAAATTAATAATTGTTTTTAGGTAAAGTTTTATCTTTTAAAGAAAAAAAGTAAAATTGTGTACTATTAAGGTTTTTTGTTTTTTTCACCCATTTTATAGTTTTTATTTGTTTTTTTAGCATATTTTTTTATGAAATCGGTTGTGTAAACTGTTTAAACTATGACCAATATAAAATAATAATGCCAAGTTTAAGAAATTAAACAATTATAAGTTAATAGGTTATGAATGCAAGGGAGATTGGGATTCGAATTTTGATTCTTTGAATGCTAATTTTACATGAAGGTTGAAACACAAAAAGTAGACTTACCATCAACTGACATTTTTCAGAAGCATAAGTATATCACTTGCTACTTGTGCTTATGTTTGCCACTTTTGAAAAATTTACAAGAATCACTAAATTAAAATGCTTTCTCTTTCTCACTTCAGATATTACTTTTTCTTCCAAAATATGGCATCTTTCATTTTCTTGAACGTGTATGAGTATCCGTTAGAATTTGCTTCTGACAACCAAGCCAGACAGATCCCGTCAATTATTGCTTTCTGCACCCCCCTTATGTATTTCATACGTTCTGAAAAATCCTTTAAAAAGATTTTATATACGTTTCTTCCTGAAAATCTTATTCTAAAACTTATTCCGACTTTCATGAACAAATTCTCAAAACTACATAAATACAAATATTGATTTAGTTGAGAGACTTGCATTTTATAAGTTAATTGAAAAAGAATGAAACAAATGTTACATTTAAGGATAACCATATATAAAATTAAAATATAGCCAAAGATATAAGAGATAGAGAGATACTTGAGAAGTTGAAAGAGATTCGTCTTCATAAATGATGTCCAATAAACTCTCAAAATTAGGTTTATAATGAATCCATCACATGAGTTCAACTAAGCCTCAGAATCCCTACATTTTATTGATAAAAACTTAAAAATAAAAAATAGAAATCACTATATGATTATCAACTTCAAAATTCATATGCTGACATGTTTATAAAGTTTTAAAGATGTACAAAGAATAAAAGTTAAAATGTAATCTTAAAGATGTACAGAGAGTAAAAGTTAAAATGATTAATGACAGGCATTTGAAGGTTTCTACGTTGGAAACCATGGAGTGGAGGCTAGCAGCTAAATTGGATTTTAGGATAGCCAGACATTTACAAAATAAGCAGCACCTATTTTTATAGCCACTAACCTTGATGTCTTTGTCTTGTCTAATTTTAGTTATGTACACACTAATAATACAATGGTTTATTTTCTTCGAATTTCATGCACATGGAGTTTAATAACATGACTTCAATTAGAGCCAAATTCCTTATTCCAGCGCTCAAGCTCTTCCCACTTACTTTTGATTAAGCTCGGTCTAATTACAGCCATTGCCTTCTTAAAATCCTCGTACCTTAGTCCTCTTACCTGGTAAAACTTAAAATAGTTAACTTCTAACAATGAGAGAAAGGTTCTCATTTACAAGATTATACTAATCCGCATCTAAGATCTAGTAATTCAAATCAAATAGCATGCCTGATTAGCCTTAACAGTAAGAATGTCAGCACCCAACTCTCTAATTGGCATCATTGCAGCTTCTTCACACAAGGCTTGCAGATCACTACCAGAATATCCTACAAACCAAGAATAACAAACATTATGGTCCCGTTTAAAAAGGGAAGAAGAAAAGAAAATCTAATTGTTCTAATCTCTTTCTCATCACGAGTCAAATTAGGAAGAAGCAAATAGTTACCTTCTGTCTCTTTTACAAGCTTCTCTAGATCTCTACCTGTGCAACATAAAAGTCCAAAGCTTTTAGTTGAAAGCAGAAAAGCGAAAATAATAACAATAATAATAATATCAATAATGATGATAATCTGGAGCTTCCTTTTAGAAGATTTCAATGACAAGTTTAAAGCAAACAAAAAATAACATCTCTAACATCTAATAAAACTTTTGCATTTTCAAGTATTTCTCTGGCAAACGATAAGCAGTAGATTAATTCGACCAGATTTGGCATTAAGTTTCAGATGAAACCAGAATATATGAAGGTACAAGCTAGCCACAGTAAACTCAGAATTACCCTATAGAAGAATAAATAACCAGGAAATACACTCTGTAGTATCACCGAGTACTCATATATCAAAAGAAGTATCACAACATAAAATATGAGCACATTGCTTACTAGGTAAGGAGAATGCTTGACCCTTGAGCTTGTGCTTTAACAGAAGCTTTCGAACATTTTCATCTGGTAAAGGTACGTATATTCTCTTTACCTAGTAAAGATTTAACAGCGAACCCAAAAAGTGTAAGTAGAGAAGCAGCATGTATTGTTCAAAGATATTAGTTTAAAATCAGCGTCCATCCATGGCATACAATCATGCACAGATTTCAATGGGAATAAATGACATATCTCTTGAAAAATATAATTCAATATGTTCTAACGATTCTTTTTCTGAAGACTAGTTTTCCACAAAACATTTCAGAAATGTTGTTGGAGGAATCTTAACAGAGAGCATAAGTCTGGGTTAAAGAAACAAATGAATGCCACATTGACATGCAAATAGAAACTCCCTACAAATATAAAACCAATTTCTAGAGTCTAACCTATGCCTCAAGGTACGTACAGGATAATACTGATTATTAGAACAGAAGTTTATCGTATACTGAATACAGACATGTTACAATTAACAAGGGTATACAAGCAAAATAAAATTATCTATAAATGGGTTTCGATTTCATACAGAATTATATGATCACCTCATTTCTTAACCTATTACAAGGTATATAGTAATCATTGAGCAAAAGATAAACAGAAAGTTATATCCCTGTACAATATTTCACACCATCAGCTCAAGAAAAAAAATAACATTTTCTAACAGTGATGAATCATTTAAAGTCACATGAGCAACATGACATTCTGGAACTATATTTTCTACATATCCAGTATAGGAGGATACTAAAGAAATTCTTACCAGTCTCCTAAGAACTGCATCATCCAATTCTTGTGGCTTATTCGTCGCACCTATATTAAGGAGAAGGGAACTAATGAATTCAGCAAGACTAATAGATTTATAGACACATGACCAGGTATTCACTTGTATCTATATTCAGACTCGTTGTGGAATATAAAAAAAAATTATGTAGATAAAACAAGCAATTCCACATACACAATGGCTTAATTCAGTTTGGCATCCCATTATACACAGATGCCACGTTTTTAGGACAGATTACAATGCAGGCCAGCAAGGAAAGGAATTAATATGTTCTTAACACACTACAAGTGTGAGATTCAGCTGAATTTAAAGGAGCAAAGAGAAGTAAAGCCCATCTATGGGGCTAATATGACGACAACAATCTTTGGAGGACAAATGTGATGACACTTGAAATCAATGAGGAACTAATATGGTGACTAAAACTTTTATAGGACTTATGTGATGACAAATAACTTCCGATGACTAAATTGAAGCGTTACAACAAGAATGTCACAAATTCCAATGTTCCCAGATGAGGGTTTACCAAAAAGGGGAACTAAGACCAGAAACTGCAACTATTACCAAAAAGAAAACTAATCCAGTGTACTGGATCTAAAATCTAAATCTTGCTTGATTTTAGAAAGTGAATAACTAAGTATCTTCAGATGTAATGCTTACCAATTACAATCACAATATCATCAGGATTGGAGGTCACCCCATCAAACTGGATAAGAAATTCAGATTTTAATCGTCTGCTGGCATCATTCTCATTGGCCAACCTTGTTGACATTATACTATCAATCTGTTATTAGTTAAGAGAAAAACGACTACTGTTAGTGGAGAAAAATGGAGATGCAAATATAAACTTTACTTTCTGCTTTGTAAATTCTCCTTTTTATAAAGGACAGACTAATGTGATAAAGAAATAATCTGTTTCACAAAAAAAGTAGACACCGGAAGTGCTTTCACAAAATGTAGATACTGGAATTGCTTATGTGCATCATCAATCTTAATAAATATTTAGCCTATTTCAGTTAGAAGATAAAAGATACCGGATATAATTTTTATCAGAAGGGACCCTTAGCCATTTCCTTTTAAAACAAGCTCTCTATGCTGTTAAGAATGATAAATTCAATGAAAGTTGTTAGAAATAATGTAAGTGGGGTGCATGGATAAATTGTTGTTGTCCTTATAATTATTATTATCATCTTATAGTTTTGGTTAACTGTAACTTATCTATTTATGACACGACACACGGTATATGAAATCATCACATTCTCTTTTTTTTTTCTCTCAACAAAAATCAATTAATATTGTGCTGTGAACCAAGTTTCAAACAAAATAATTGAAAAGCATGGGGCAGTTGGACATGTTCAAAACTTCAAAATAGTTATCAAACAAAACTCTTGAACTGATTCTGAAGTACTTTGTTGCTTTTAAAAGCAAGCTAAAATGTTTTCCCTATTCTCCAAACATATTCTTCTATGATGTCTTTCTAGTAATATTTATTATGGGGAGAACAGTAACTCTATATCTCTACATGAGGGAAATACCTCATCAATGAAAATTACTGATGGCTGTCTTGATATAGCTACCATGAATAGTGTCCGGACAAGCTTTTCACCTTCACCCACCTATTGAGCACAAGTCAATCATGGAATAAACTTAACCATTAAACATATTAACAGAAGAAATAAACGAGATTAAAAAAAGGAAACTGCTAGAATGTACGAAAATTATCCAATAATAACTTCACTCTATTTTAGAATAATTTAGAACATCTAGGATTACCTGTTTGAGATTAACTTCCATATTTTCTAATGTTTCATGATTTGTTTCATTATATAGTTTGGATTCTAGTATTAGTCTATTCTAAATAAGGATTTTGTAAGAAATATATAACATTTGTCAAATATTCATGTATTAAGTATCTTTTATTTCCTTTTCCTCCCGCTACGCCTAAAACCCTGTAATTCCAACTTATACGCAGAGATAGAGCGAACCCATTTTGATGTCAAGGAAGCTGCCGTGACATTAAAAAATGTTGCTTGTGATTCTGACGCCACTGCTTTGGCAAGCATGGTTTTTCCATTACCAGGTGGACCAAAGAGAAGCAAACCTAGAACAAAAAGGGTTCAACAATTTCAATATTTGGCATTTTCATACTTCGATTTTTACCATGATTCAATATTGAGGCCCTAAGGCATTACCTCTGGCTGGTCTTCGAAGACCAGTAAACAAGTCTCTTCTCTTAGTTGGCAAAATAACCATCTCCATTAAAGATTGCTTTGCCTTTTCGAGCCCGGCTGCATTTCCATACTAATAATCAAAGAAATGATAATATATAAAACAAAGAAGCATACATGCATAGATTCTTACCAACATCTTCCCATCTAACAGATGGACTTCTATCTACTATGGCAGTGTTAATCATTTCAACTAGTTTGGTATCATAATTTACACCAGATGCTTGACTCGATTTTGGGCTTCCAACTTTATTCACCTGACCTATTCTTTGAGGAGGCTTTTGTAACACATTTTTTCTAGTACCCAATGGCTTGATCGGTATTGCAGCAGTGCTCTGTAAACATTTTTGAGGAAAAGAAAAGAAATATTAAAGGCTCATCATAAATTATAATCATGAAATTAGTATCCTACGCCCTATATAAAGTAAGAACACTCGATCATTCTAATTTAACAGGCTCAGGACCTTCAAACACCTTCAAGGTTCAAAATCCAAAACATCATCAACATGGGTACCTGATTGGCTGATGAGCTACCAGCTCGTCTAGAGAGAGTTTGCAATCTCTCAGAAACTTGACTCTGCCATTTGGATATCTTCTCACGATATGACTGCACCTTCTGCTGCTCACTGCCACAGTTTCCATGAACAAAACATTCATATTATTAGAATCCACAAACCCTACTTTCGCGTCGAATGATCGGCGTGAAACAGCGAGAACCTGGAGGTGATGTAGGAAGGAACTGGAGTTGAATTAGCTTCGACAAGGATCGATTGCGCGTTCCTGTAGTGAAGAAGCGCGTCGTCTGCCAAACCCCATTCCTCAGCCCTAACGGCCTTCGCGATCTCCTGCGTCGCCAAATCGAAGTAGCCTTTCAGCTTGTAAGCCACGCGCTCGTTCGAAACGGAAGGAGGAGGAGCTTCCATTGGATCCTTTGAAGAAGAAGAAGAAGAAGAAGAACTTGCGGTGTTGTGATTGTTATCTGGGACGAATATGGAGTTTAAGGAATCAATAATTCCCTGAAAGAAACTCATTCCTCACTCACAAACGCGATTTTCCGTTTTCGGTTTTCATCACTCGCAAAAGCCCATTTTGATTTGCGTGCGTTTAACATATTATTACTGTATTTTGATTTGATTAGGTTTTTTAGTGAATACGTTGGAATTGATTTTTGGTAAAAGTATAAGCTTGTCTTGGCTCAAACAGTCACCACAATTACGTGCTTCGGTGACAGGAACAGTAAGCGTGTCTTTTGGAGTAAAATTGATGATGCTTATGCTTACCAATTATTTCAAGATTGTAACTAAATAGTTAATCTACTATATTTTTTAATTTGAGATTTGGAACTACTAAAATTGCCAACTTTTTTTAAGATTTTAAGTCAGTATAAATAAATTTTAAAGATTCAATTACAAAAATAATAAAAGATTAAAAAACTTGACTATAATTTTGTTTTGTTTAAAAGCCTAATTAAAAATTTATCAAGAAGTTAATTTTGAAGTGATCGTGATTTATATTAGAATTAATTTGTTATTAAAAGAGGATAGTTGTAAAATTCGTTACCATAGCAAAATCTACTAAAAGTTATTTATACACGAAATCAATTTTGATCCTAAATCAATTTCTTAACATGAAACTAAAAATATCATTACTAGAAGTGTAAATGTGTTTTTACATCATCTTCTAGTATAATTATTGGCCTTGTTTTATATAATTATTTGCCTTAAAAACTTGATAGGTTAACAATATGAAATTTAATTTTTTATACCAATAGTATATTGAAGTAGATTTCTAATTAAAATATATTTTAATTGATGAAATTACAAAGTATTTGTGGTTAAAATATTTGACAAAATGTGTATAAAACCTGTTAATTTGTATACTTAATTAGTTATTGTAATGACAAGTGTTACATAGTTTGAAAGAATATCTTATAAACTGAGTGACCCTGTGTTTAAAACAGTCCGGACCAACCTGTTTCTTAAAGAAGCGAAATTAATCATTATTTTTCCCTTTAACAATAGTTGTGTGATTCTTGGAGTGTATAGAAATAAACAACTTTAGTAAAATAGCTTACATAGGCATACTTTCATGACATTTACCGAAAAAGTTTTTGAAAAATTAAAAAACTTGTGAAGAAATAAGAACCTTTAATAACTTAATCAGACTCTTGCTGTCTGGTGTGTGATAGACTAAGCTGTACGAGCTCTGTAAAACCTCTTCTGGGAAACCTTACAAAGTCTTTGAGTTAGCAAATGGATTAGGAAATGGAAATGGAGAGAAAGATGCAAATCTACATGCAGGAACTCTTAGAGCTCTCCAAGCAGGAAATATGTACAGCAAATCCACATGAGGGGGCAATGGAATCAATGCTACAAAACATTAATGGTTCAACTTAGTAACACGAGATACCCTTTCGAAGAAGATGGAGCACATGCTGGGGCTGAACATGATGTCCTCCCTCATCCATTCTGGTGCCACTCTTTCAAATGTGCCAAGAGATATGGCATGGTACAGCAGCTCTGCGTCCTCATTACTAGGTGATTTGCTAATCCATGATATGCTGAAGGAGTAACCTATCAGGGTTAAATAAAAGAAACATGTTAACCAGGCAGTTACATATATCTTCAAAATGTTGAATGGATAGAACTTTATTTAAAACTTGTGACCAAGATCAGTTTTGTCAAAAATTGGACCACAAAACAAACAAAGGTCGTGCTGAACTGAATAGAATAGCTTTGAATTCAGAGTTAAAAATTAAAGAGTGTCGAAAAAGCGATACTGGTTATCTTATCCCCCTAAAAAGAAAACCTGATTATTTAAAGAGAAATCATAAGAAGGCAGGAAAATGAGGTCTTTTCATGACAGAATGTCTTCACCTTTCTTTTCATGCAGTGCTTTTATGATTATCACACAACTAGATCAGTGTGTCTTGTGTCGATGCTCTATCTTATATTATTTGGTGTGTTTACACACTCGACAGGATAAGAGCTAATCATGCCCATTTTGTTTACTTCATTTGTGTTTCCCTCTCATCCTATCTACCTTACTTTATCTTGAGTCTTGCCCACCAAACTATCCATCAGAATTCCAGAAATATGTCCACATTTAAACACTATAACTAAGCATCTTAATTATCAACATTCCAATAGGCTATTAACTAAGAAACAATTTATAATAAGACTAGGAAATAGTGAAGCAAAAAATTCGTTACAATCCAAAATTACGAATTACCACTTGATTGATGCAGCGCAGAAAGGCACATTTGTCCAGATTGATCGATAATGGATAGTTTCATGCCCAGTGCATACTCAAAAAGGACATGAATGAGCCAGTTATCATGTCCACTTTCTTGTAAATCAATGCCTGTAAAACACAATGAAGGACATATTAAACATACCAAATATCCAACCAAATGGTTCCCACATAAAGCACAAATTGCAAGTGTTAATACCAACCTGATTGATCATTAGCCTTGGTACAACGCTCCAGCAGCTTTTTTACAGCATATTAAAGTGATTACATTTTCAACCCAAATGAATTAATTCGAATGCACACATATATATAAGCACATACTTATATCTATTTTTAGGTTTTTAAATTCTCACCTTACCAGAAACAGTCTCTTTGCAAGTCTCCACAGAATTATCGTCATTTTCAAAAGATATAAACCTTGCTTCTTTCTCCAAATCATTCTGCCTTTTCCGTTTTCTTGTCATTCTTATTGATGAGCTGTTGTTGGAGTTAGCCTTCATATTATTTAAATCAGATGTTCTCTCCTGGTGAGACTTTAGCAACTTTTCCACTTCTCTAGAAAGAGCTTCATCTGCCACAGTTTACATCCAAATCATCAACATAGAAGAAGAAATGAAATTGAAGTACGCTCAAAGAAAGGTACATAAAAATACTGTAGTGAACTTGCATTCACAAAAGAGGCAATGAAACATAACCAAACTCCAACATTGAATATAGATTCCCATCAACGTTCAAACCAAAAAGATTAACTAGGTAAGCTATCATAATGGTAAACCACACACCGTGATTCCCTTTTCAGTAAGGAATTGATCAGTAAATACGAGAAGTAACTAAAACAGTTTCAGACTCAAAGCAATTAACTAAAAACTAAAGTTAGCTAATTTCTGTTGCAAATCTAAACAAGTCCGAAGGATTAATAACTACTATATTCTTTGTTTCTTGAGAGGAATAAGTAAATCACAAAGTAACTTTAAAGAATCATGAAAGTCTCATTGAAAGGAAAATCAGATTCACTTTCCCAAGGCCAACAATACTGCCGGATATAAAACAAATTAGGTCTGACAACCTTAACTAATATTTATGACTTTGCTAGAAACAGAATCCACATCCAAAGTACCAGTATGAAGTGGAAATTTGCCTATTTTTCTTTCAAGTAAATAAATGCCAATTAGAAAATATGGCGTCATTTGATCCACTAAACTGACACTAATTGTGACAAAAGGCTTTTGGTCATTGTGGAAGGGACAAGGTAATGCAAACTCTCAAAATATGAAAGCCCACAATAAAACATCCATGCTAATTTTTTTAACAAGCATTTAACTTAAATTTAAGAACCACAAAAGAAATCGAAAGTCTCACTTTTCTCTCTTTCCTCCATCAAAAGCATCTGACAATCTGTAATCTCTTTATCCTTGGTTGCCCTGAAATTTAAAGTAAAAAATTTGAGTATACCAACAATATAAAACATTCCTTAAAAACCAACAACAGAAAAGAAATTAAAAAAAAAAAGGTTAATCGCATGATTCAGTCTTATTAGTTGTAGATTCTCAATTTGGTCTCTATATATAGAAAACTTCTTCAGCCAATCCCTATACTAGTAAGCGTTAAAGGTTTGGTCCCGGCCACCATCAATCCCCTTATACATTCTTAACACATTTGTAATTTGGTCCCTATATGTGCAGATCAAATTAAGAATTAAAGATAAGTAAGAGGTTAACAGTCAGAGTATGATAACACTGACTAAATCAGCAAGGTAACTGTAAGAATCCATTTAATAAATGTTTACATGTAAAGACCAATTTGAGAATTTACGACCAGCATATGAACTAAATTATATGCTTAAAAAAAGATGCATTTTGAAAACGTGCCTAAGTGAAGCCAATTCAGTTCTCAACTCATTGACTTGTCCAAGAAGCTCTTCCTTTTCGCTCTTCAAGTGCTCAATCAACTCTTCCGCAGCTGAAACACCCAAAGTCTTCGAAATTCATAACACGTTCGTTGTTCTTCCGGTAAGTCACGCAGAAAGGGACGAAGAAGAAACGTACCGGACAAGTAATTCACGAATTTAACTTCTTGCTCTTTGTTTAGGTGATCCAAATCAGAGAGTTTCTTAGACTTCAACGATAAATAAAACGAAGAATCAGTAATGAAGGGTAATAATCTTTGTCGGTTATTGATGAAAGAACAAACCTTGAGTTTGGTGTACTTGTCGTAGAGCTTGGAATACAGAACCTCCATTGCAGATACACACGATTTTCACTGCACTGGTTTGGGACTGGCGCACAAATTCAAATTAGGGCTCGACAAAGGCGATTCAGTTTGAACAATTGATACGCACCGTTTTCTCCCATCTAACTCTTGGGTCGGGTCCCAACACTTCAATTGGGGTAACTTGACCCGTCTGTAATTGGATATCTTTTTGGTGAGGCTTTCTTCCTGCACTCCACGTTTTTCTTGTACCACTTCCAACCATCATTGTGATTCCCATTATAACCCTATAAAATATATATTTAAATTATTAAATTAATTAGGTGAGTAGTGTCAGAACCCATTTAAAACCCAATGAAAACTCCATTTGATTGGAAGTCAAATGTCAAGGAAGAGATCTGGAAATCAGAGGGTGCAAAACAGGTGACAGCAGGAGGTTGGCCGTTCGGTTTTGACGATAGAAGTAAAACTCAAAGTTTCAAAATTTACGCCACTCTCTGCATGCAACCATCTTCTTCCACCTTCTAAAACTTATTTCTCCTCCTTCTCTCTAATATTTTTTCATCTTCTCTCTAAAAAATCTTACTCTTTTCTTCTTCCGATCATCAAACAGACCACACCTGAGCATTCCCAGCGTCGAGGGCGTTCGTTTGAACCGATCAGTTTTCAATTCCGAGCTGGTAAGTTCATCTCTTCCTCAGCCGTGTGTTTTCAGTCACATGCAAACCCAGATTTTTGGTTACATGAGTTTATCCTCTCATTCTAAGTATTTCCGGTCTTATGTTTGATTTAGTTTCATAACAAGTGATTGTAGTCTTCTAAGAAATCTGGTGGTGAGCTTATCTTTCTGAACGGTGAACGTTCGGTCACCCTTAGAGGTAAGGGAAGCTTATATAATTTGATTAAGATTATTGTTTTGAATGGATGCATGTTCGTTGATTGCTGAATGAATATGAAGTATGGTTCTTATTGCATTGTTGACTGTATGAATGTATGAAGATAAATGCTGAGGATTGTATTACTAAGAGTATGAATTCTAAGTCTGTATTCTATTTGAATTTTGATGTTCGTCACTGAAGGTCATTGACCGTTTGATTTTCTCGTAGACTTGGTTGGAACTGGATTCTTTCATTCGGATGGAATTTTAGTTGAGGACCGAGCGTCTTCATTTTGTAATACTTGATCCTAAGTGTTCAACCAAGAATATTCGTTCCTTGGTATTTGGATTATAAACTTCAGTATATCTATATGTATTTGTATATTGCGTTTGTTCTTTAACACTAGTTAAATGATATCTTATATTTATCAAGTCTTTCTTCTATAAGTCTAGTAGTGCTCGGTCTTACATCAAGCGCTCGACCTTGATTTCCGTAATCTAATTTTAAAATAAGAGCATTCGGCTAAAATCAATAGCATTCGGTTTCTACAGTGCTTGATTTTCGACCAGTATTTTGTAAGGTCGTTCGACCATAACCGTACATTGTTAATTATGTGAAACTAATATGTAATATTACGAATGTGATTATTCTCTTATATGATTTTTATACTGTATTTTTGGGATTACAAGTAGTAATTATTTTTTACCCACCATATTTAGTGTTGTCATGCTATATTTACTTCTCCAAATATCCTAAGTCATTTTCACTAATCGTATTCAATAGTGTTTTTTATTCGTATTATTCTTACGGGTTCTTCTTCTTTTACTTTTTTTTTCTTCAATAGTTCTTCAATGCATTTATATTTCATTGTTGTTTACGTTGAAGCTTAGAGATATTTACTTCCTTCTTCTTCGTTTTCAATGTTTTTCTTTTTTAGATTTTCATAATTGTTTATTATTTTTTAAAATCATATTTGCATAATGTAAAATATTGTTTGATGTAAATACTGGATTTTGAAACCGATCGTATGAGTGTCCTAGATTTTAAAATATGGTTAAGAAGTGTATTACATTTTGAAATCTAGTTATCGATTCTCTCAAATTTCGAAATTCAATTTTGTTATTTCTTGAATTTTAAAATTTGGTTAAAGAATTTTTCAAATTTCAAAATCCAGTTATTTTTTTTTAATTTGGCTTGTTTTTGTTTTATGAGTTTATTTTTATCTTTATTTTAGTTATTATTATTGAACAAGTGAGCTATTGTATGCTCATGTGATGTTTATGTAGTTAGAATCTTGGTATCTAAGATGGAAGACCATTCTTTAAGTTTTATAGATTATATGAGAGTTTCATCTCATATTTATCTTCTTTTATAAATGAAATGTAATGAAGATTATATTGATAACTTCATAGTTGATGAAATATTTCTTACACGTGATGAGTTTTTCAATGGGTTCAACAATTGTTTTAATCTTAGTTTTGTTGTTATGATTGTAAATTTTGATAAAGTTAATGATCAACTTGAGAGAAAGACATATATGTATTGTTAAGACCTGAAAACAGTGAAAAATATAAGAAATATAAATGAGATACTCAACTTACACAAGAAAATATGATTGTCCTTTTAAATTGTGACAAACTTTTAAATTGTGATAAAATGTTGAGTAATGGAAAGGGGTAGGTGTTGAAGATAATATGCGAATATCATAAATATGATTTATCATAGACTTTAATTTGTAATTCTTATGCTGTTAAGTTAAAACTCATTGAACATTGTTTATTAATATGATTAAGACTCAAATAAACATGCAAACATTCTCCTCCGAAAGAAAATAATAAATCTACTATAACAACAATAAAACAATTATATAATACAAGATTTAGTAAAAAATAGGAAAAAATGGTTGAGAAAGATAAAGTGCAAAAAGTTTGAGGAAGAAGAGTTTGAAGAAGGTACTTAGACTAAACTAAAACATAATTTAACTTAGGATGGAGAAGGGATTATGCATTTAAACCCGTTTGCTTTTAAATCTAAATATTCAATATAAAAATAAAAATTTAACTATTTTATTTTAATTTAATAATTTAATATAATATTGTCTTTCCTTTTTTAAAACCATACATTTTTAACAATTTTATTTCTTCTTAATTAAGTTTTAAGTTTCTCATATTTAAATTTTTTTTATATGTTAAATACTTAAAATTTTATCTTTTACTTGAGCTACTATCATTTAATTTTTGTTATTTTGTCTTATCATCTTGTTAACTTGTTTATAAGAATAAGAATGGTGAGATTTTGTAATTAATATAAAAAATATTGTAGTTAATGAAAAATAGTAAATGACTTTTAGTATTTTAATTAAAAATATCTTGAATAATAAGAAAATTCTCATGATGATGACAATCGTGGTAGATAATGGTTGCAAGGTTGCAAGAATCACAACAATCTTATTATAAAACACATTTTTAATTAAAATAATAAAAATTGTATACAATGAGTGCAATACATGAAAAGATAAGATAACAAGCCATTAAGTTAAAAAAAAAAATTAATCAAATGACATTCAATTGAAAATACTCCCAATTTATTGGGACTTTAAATTTAATTAAGCCTACTTTTTTTTTTCTAAATACAAGTCATTCAAATTTTTAACCTTTTTTTTTCTAATTATACTTACATATAATTAAGAATGATTTAAGGTTTTGTTATTTGCCGGTTTGGTTTAATAAACTGAAAAAACAAATCTCATTGAACTAAAACTAAGTTTACCAATACGTCAATGAAACAAGTACCTAACGTCTTTCATGATTATTTTAATACGGTGACAACTCTAAACATTAAGCCTACAAAATCACAAATTATTCAAATCCTCCACAATTGTGATGGCTAATTAGAGTTTATTTACTCGACTTAACGTGAATATTTTTTTTTCACAACACACGTTGGTAAGATTGACTTTATCATTTACACATTCGTATATATGAAATCAAACAATAACTATTTACCAACATTTTAAATGCGATATCCCCAATTAAAATAAGGTAAAAAACATTAAAATATCAATAATTCTTTTTAACTACCTAACATTTTTGTGCACTTTATTTTATGAGATGTTTAAATAATAAAATTTAGATGTAATACCATATAAATATACCTTCAAAATTACAGGCGTGGCCAGGAAAAAATAATTCCAAGTTCCTTATCATTCAAGCTTAAGAGATGTCCCAATAGATATGCAACGATTAAAATGTCTTGATAATAGACGACCAATTTGATACCGTAGCAGCCTTTCCTCGTCAGCAACATGGACTTTGATTCATGGAGTAGTTTATACAAGATATTTGAAAAAGTAACAACATAAATTTGATTATATTAACAAATATTGACCATTCAAACCTCAAAATCTAATCAATCGAACCATCTGAAAAGCAGCAGCATTACAAGGAAGAATAGAAACAGCATTACAAGAAAGAATAGCTATTATATTTTAATTCTCTGTAATAAAAAAATTGGTGGGACAAAAATGGCTCAAACCTCAGTCGGAACTCAAGCTTGTCCAATATCAACACTATAGCACAACCGGAGGAGCAAAGAACCCTCTGCCAAATCTAAAAAATCTAACACTAGTGGTAATAGTAGGATGCTACATATGTCACAAGACTAAACCATAAGGGTCCAACCAATATGCTTACAAACCTGTCATAACCTCAAGCTAACTTTCCTAACTGATTGTGTGTAGAAGATCTGTAACCCATTAATGTATACCCTACAAGCTACGATTTTATGAGAGGCTGAAGTCCATCACCTTCCCAGCCAAGCTTGAGCATTTGATCGACAACTTTCAAGCTTAACTGCAAACAGTAAGTGGCAGTATTGATAACCATCGAATGGGACAGTTTAGACATTAAAACAATTACAGGCGCAACAGAGAGATTTATTTAGACAAATAGTTGGCGTTCATTTCATGCACATAAAAGGTTCAAATTTCATCGGTGGCTGTCATCAACTAAAGGTTTGATGTGGTAAGAAGAATAGTGGAAATTTCACAACCATTTAAAGTCATTAGTATAACGCAAAAATATTTTGATTCTGTGCACTTGGTTGGTTCCAGAGAATACACAAAAACATCAAACTACACAGTTGTGATGTAGTGACTACTAATATTATGCAATTTAAGAAACTGCATGGGCAATATATGAAGTTTGTTCTGTTTATCAGTTTACAATTCAGGAGAATTAAAAAAAATATTTACTTTGTATCACTACGGTTTTTTTAATTCAGGAGAATTAAAAAAAAAAGGACTCCAGTTCAAGGGCCATTTGGTATTTCATATGAAAGAATTAACTTACAGCCGGATCAGTAAAGATTATCAATTGCTTATCCAAAGTTGAAACCAAAAGATTTGTGTTATCCTTGTTTAGAGCCAGAGCTGTGATATCCTGCCCTTCTTTCAGCTTCAATACATGAAATACCTACACAAAAATGTAGAGAAGACTTGTGATCTTTGAGAAAACTGACTACTATTGGGAACCCACAAAAAATGCTAGTCCAAAAATATTTACTTTGTATCATTAGAAATCAATTATTTTTTATTTGAAATACATATCTGCAGACGGCTTTTATAATAATTTCCCTACAAGACAAGAAATAAAAAAGCTTGCTTTGAATGTTGCTCTTTCAGATAAAATGCCTGGTTTCGGTGCACAAAAATGAGGAATTGAATGCCGCACTTTAATGTGTCAAAAATCGTAAATGCAAATTTAAATCTGAAATTTTAATGCTGTACCTCGAGCGTGTGCATATCCAGGAAGCAAATAGATGGCGATGGAACATCTATTCCAGTGTTTTCAAAAGTTTCTTCTGATTCTGAAAAAAAATTGTCACCTGACTGACGCGAGTTTGGACTATTATTATAGGGTCTACCATTTTCAAGGGAATTTATTCCAATCAAAGCACTCATCCCATCAACTGAAATTTCTATGCAACTGATACTGCAAAAGAGAGACAATTGTGTTCTTGCAATTGGGGTACCATTAAGTGTAAAAGTACTGAGAGTATGCTGAGATTCATTCCAAGTCATTACAACCCCCTCAGAGGAAAGGCAGACAATATGGGCCTCCACACCATCCAGCCTTCTAATTAAACGCCCCCTTCTTATAGAGTGCAAGAGGACATCTGATGAATGGGAGCAAGAAACAACTATCCCAATATCCGAGTTAACACAACAACTAAGTATTTCAGTGCGGTGGCCCCGAAGAACCTGTATGGGACCTTCAATCCGTAGTCTCCTTTCTTTTTCTAGCATGTGCGATGAACCATTACTAGTTGAAGATGATCTGCCTGTTCCAGCGGAATGTTCTGACATGACACTTGTGTGGGATGCAAGTGCCCTATGTATTCTCCAGAGTAATACTGTGGTGTCTCGGGATCCTGTCACTAGGTAGTTACTATCAGGTGAAAGACCGAGGCATGTTACAGGAGCACAATGCCCATAAGCTGTTTCTAATGTTTTAGCTCCATCTGAGGATATTAGCCTAATACTACTATCAGCATGCCCACCTAATCAATCAGAAGCAAAACTACAAAATTAGATGTCAAATATTACGTATACAAAACCAACTACAACAAAATGTAGTCCATGTTTCTAAAACTCTGTAAGAGCCAAGACGATGAAAAATATATATTTTATTGGTCACAGATATGCAGAATTGTAGATATTACAATACTTTCGGATGCTAAATTTGATCACCATACAAACAATGTTTTAAAAATTGGATTTATATTGTAGGTATAGCCACTGCTTCTCGGTTCATGGTTCATTGGTTCAACGATGTTGAATTGTGGTTGCACCACTACCAGTTAAACTTTTTTTATATTATATAATGTATAAATAAATAAAAAATGTAATGTTATAAGAAATTAAGATATAAAACAAATAAAAATTACCATAATTATATTTTTGGTAAGATAAGAAATACTAGTAATGGGAAAAAATTATTTATAGCTAAATGTAATCCTTAAATGTGTTTTTTATTTATCTTAAAATTTTTTAGTTTAAATTTAAAATAGAAATGGAAAAATTTGACAAATACTAGTTCAAACTGACTTTCTGCACAGTTTTGGACCTTTTCTGAAATGAACTAGCTTTTTTGGAGTTACCAGATTAGACACTAGACTGATTTCCAGTCATTCCATCCCAGTTTTTTAGAACTAAGAATAAAAGGAAACATGATAACATGAAAATAATCCCACACAATTATGGTTCAAACCCTACCAAATATTCCATGTAGTGGATAAATAACACTATTCAATTAATTCGAAGTATTGCAAGCATTAGTATAAAACCACCAGAAGAGCTCGCTTTATAGACAAGAGACAGGATATCAAAACAATCTTTAAGCCTTCTAGATTTACCAGTAATAACTTCTTTGTTGCATGTTATGGAAACAACAGCTTGGCTTCTAATTCCAGATGCAGCAAATGCTACTGCTTGGGGGAATTGCCACTCGACAGAAGATGTGGCTGGTGCTTTGAACATGCGCATAATAGTACCACCAGCAGAGGCTAATGTAGCTTTTCTGTGTTGAAAGAGGAAAGGAGTACCCTGCCCATCAGGTGTATTAGGCTGCCACTTGTGTTGTACAACATGAGCTGCTGGTGCATTCATATCAACAACCACAACTGTATCTGAAGATGCATGGATGGCAGCTGCAGGAAGATTGCAGCGTTCTGGGAATGGAACATCATATGGTTTGACTTCTTTTGGATTACGGAATATTGTCTGATATTGAAATATAAACATTGTCACGTACTTAACATTGAAAATGACAGTGTACTTACATACTCTATACCAAGCACAGTAACTCTTTCATAAACAATAATAGTCAGGTTTACAAAAATCTAATTCCAAAAAATTTCATTTACATCGTTTTAGATTAAAAAAAGTGTTTTAGATATCAGGTGTTCCCACACATTTAAAAATCAGCATATATTTCCTAAAAAGAACACTAGTGATCAGGCTGAGACAAATATTAAAAGCTAAATATTCTAAGTTACAACAAAAAGTGAATTCACTGATAAAAAAGCAAAATGGAATTCCACATGCCTATGTTGGATAATCATCTAATGAAGTGCCAAGAATGTATCAACAAGAAGAATCCGAAAGAATATTTAATCAAAATTGCAAGCAACATGAATTCAAATGAGTTCACAACTTGCTGTGAATACTAATAGTCAATACAGATGCAGCTTCTGAGGAAAGTATAATATTGGAATAATGTCAATGTTGCTTATTTTTAGAACCCCATAAGCACAGCTTTCTCGCACACACATGCAAGCATAGTCTGGTTTTTAACTCATTCGTTTGTTTCGGTAACAATAGTAGAGCAAAAGAAAATTGGGATAGAAAAAGGATATAATACTGCTACGCACCGTTTCTTTGAACAGAGAATCAGGAAAGAAGGAAGTTACTTTGGTAGGACCCACAAGAAATGTTTTCCCTCCAAATTGGAATAAAATGCCAAGGAAATCACTCTCCTTTTCCATCTGGCTTAATTTTTAATTAAAAATAATATAATTTAAATAACTTCATGTTTTGCAAAGATTTCAGATTAAAATGATTTTGCCGTTATAAAAGTGTTTCTATCCAATTTATTTCTTTACACTCATTCAAACAAGAAAAGAATTTCCTCAACTCTTATTTATATCCGTTTAAATATGTTTTTCCATTTTATTTCTCCTCTATGTCTACAATTATTTATTTCCTTTGCATTATCCTAAATCCCAATCCAAACAAACATGACAACGCTAACCCTTTGTTCACTTAAATGGATTTGGAGGAGAGTGATTGAGTGAATTTCAAGATAAATTTTGTTATTGTTTATTTGAGTGAATTTGAAGGGAAGTGAGAGCAAATGTGGAAATATTGTTTGTGAGAATTAGTGTAGAATTTGATTGATGTGACAGATTAAAAAAATTTACTTCCAAATCCACTCTCACCTACCTTCAAATCCACTCAAATAAAAAAAAAAAAAGTTTATTTTCAAATCTTTTCAAATCCATTCAATCACTCTCTTCCAAATCCATTCAAGTGAACAAAGTCTAAGGAAAAATTGCAGATACCTCCGTGGATGTCATGTTAAATAACACTAACATCCCTATAGTATTAAAATAGACATTTACCTTATTTTGTTAATACATATTCACATTTTTCATCTTTCTTATGTTTTTAAAAAATGACATTCACCTACCATGTACTTTTAATAAAGTAACACTTGCTCCCTTAATTTTAAATATCATATTGACAAAAACAAAAAAATATGAAAATTTAAATTAAAGGTTAAAAATTTTAAAATCAGGAATCTTTTATAAGCTGTTGTTAGTTGTTAGTAGGATATTAAATGTACTACTACTAAGAGTTGTTAGAAAATTCTTAAGATCTCTTTTTAATCATTACTTTCTTTATAACCAGAGGTCAATGTATCCTTTCAAATCAATCAATTGAATAAAAAAATCTATTTTTTTTCTTCTTAGATTAATCCTTTCATGTTAGTGTCAAAATTCTCGATCTCGCGAACCCTGCTTCTGTATTTCTTCTTTCCCATCTTAACTACAGTTCATTTTAAGGTTGCTTAAAGTGCACCTATTTCCCTTGATTATTGGGGCTACCTAAAGTGCACCACAAGTTGTGGTTCTGTAAATGTTGTTTATGTTGTTGCCACTGGAGTTGCCACCACTGTCATTGTCGAAGCTTTCACCATCGCAGGAGCTATCAATATTATCGTTGTCAGAGCTTTCCGTCTTACTAATCTTTTTATTTAAGATGTGGTCCTATTATTTATTTTAACATGACAATTCTATTAAGCAATGTTGATCTTCCATACTTGTTTGATGACAACCACCTTAGTGATCGAAATTATCTCTATTGGGCTCAATTTATCAAACACATGTTTAAGGGTATGGGTACACTCAACCATATTAAAGGAGATGTCAGATCTTGGGATAACCTAATTTCCAAATTTTTGACAATAATGACTCACGAATCATGACTACAAAGATAGTTAGAAATTATATCTTCTACTCTAGTGCCTTGAAATTTGAAAAGACCTTGCAAAATACTTATTCCATGTGATAGGACATCTCTACATCTTATGACTTAGAAATCAAGATCTTTGATGCCAAGCAGGCCACCCTTTCCGTTGAAGAATATTATGTGACTCTACCGAGTTCACTTGAAAACGAGTTTCCTTCCGAGTTGACGTGGAAGCCATGACTAAGGCATAAACTTGTTCGAGTTAACAAGTTAGAGAGTTTAATAACTATGATTACAGTGACGGACATCAAAAACAGGATGCAAGAAGTAGGAGCAGGACTTGTGAAAAAAGAAGCTCATGATACCATGTTAATCTTCATCAAAGAGAGAAAGAGAAGAGACATATTTAGTGAAACTGATTTTATTGAAACTGAACTTACTTACAAACTTCTGTACATGTATATATTTATACTACAAGATGTAGAGTACAGTTGTATAATATGTCAAGGTAACCAACCATACCTTGTTCTGAAACATTTCTCAAAAGGTAAATTTACTCTACTCTTTTCTATGTTGATGACATGATTCGTGTAGGAGATGAACATGAGAAATAAATCTTGAAAGAAAAGATAGTTGCTCAATTTGAATTGAAGGATCTAAAAAAACTAAAGTACTTCCTTGGATAGAAGTAGCTTACTAAAAGAATGACATCTTTATCTCCCAAAGATTGTATGTTCTTGATCTTACACATGTAAAACAATTTGGAAGGCCATTTGAGTTCCTATACAGCAAAACCATAGAATTGGAAATGATGAAGGCAGTTCTATTGTGAATAAAGGCCAATGTCATGTACTTGTGGGGAAGCTCATTTGCTTAGCTATCACTAGACCTGGCATAGCCTATGCTGAGTGTAGTTAGTCAGTTCATGCATGATCCAAGAGAAAGTGAAGTACAAGCTGTGAACAAAATCCTTCAATATTTGAAGACAAGTCTAGGAAGGGGACTATTGTTGAAGAGGAATGGAAATTAAAAATAAGAGTTTATACTGATGCAGATTATGCAAGGACTGTGTGGTAGGAAATCCACCTCAAGATATGATATGTTCTTGAATGAAAATTTGGTGACTTGGAGAAGTAACAAACAAAATGTTGTTGCAAGGTCTAGAGAAGTAGGAATTCCCCAAATATAAAACAGAAAACAACAATGTCAAATAGAAAATCAATAGAATAAAGCTATCCAATCCCTTAGCATATCTACTAGTTCTCCATTAAATAAATTAGAAGGATAAGATGTAATTTCTTTTTGATGGTCAATACAGATGTTACTTGTCAATAAAAACTATCTATAAGAAAGAATTATCTGAATGTTGTGTCTAATGACATACCACACAGTATGTAATTAGACCAATTTACAAAATCAAATACATTAGATTCATGCCTAACAATCAATTATCAATGATCCTAATTTGCTTGAATCTGTAACAGCTAATGATTAACAAATCTGTAACAGTTAATGACTATTTTCATTCTAACACTATCCAATGATCAGCTGTTACCTGCAAATGGAGAACTTCTGCTAATGGCTTTCTCTTCAAGTGAGGAACAGTCAGAAGTTGGGATGGTGTTTGTCCAAAATAAGCAATCTGATCTTGTATGGCACGCTGTTGTACCTTTATTTGTCATGAATAAAAGAAAATATTAATCTACATAAACATGAATAAATTATGTTCCTACAACCATCTTACAACAGAGTAATTTAAGGTTACATTACATGGTCTTCCCCTATGATTAAATTTAGTACGAATAAATTTATATACTAAAACCTCCTTTCACACGTCCCTAGATTTGTTATCTTTTAGGCAATGTGTTTGGTTTGTGCATAAAAATGAAGGAAGTATATGTATAAGAAAAGAAAAGAAAGGAAGTGTCAATGGATAAGAATTATACATACGAGAAGGGACTTAGGTAAAGTTTTTTATCAGTGAGGCCTAGGAGTACAGCTAACCTCAGGGAAGGTTAGCACAATTATCCCAATTTATAATGCATAACTTTTTCCATATAACTTTTCTTATCCACTCAATTACAGTTGTTAGCAACATAATTTTTGGATGTAATACAAAACTACTAATTAAGCAAGAATCTTCAAGGCATGGTATCCATGCCTTTATGGTCAAATTGTCTAGAGGTTGATCTATTTCAAAACAATCCATTGATTCCCCTTAGTGGATGTATAATGATCCATCAACTATTTATCAAAATCTAATGGATCTTCTGATCTATACCTCAAAGATCAAAATTATTCCAACAATTTCTTTACATATTTAAACCTCTCCTAAATTCAACACTTTTAAATTTGCAAATGTTAGAATCTGTTTTATTTATGTCAGAATGATTGTTTTTTATTAGTTATATTTTTTCCTTATTTAACAAATTATAATTATTGTGAATAACAAGGATATCTCTGAATCATAGGGATCTGGTTGTCTAGGAGTTATTATTATGCTACCTAAATGTTCTAATTAGAGAAGATATCTTTAGAATCTTCCTAATTAGAGAAAATAGATATAATCTTTTATTTTATTTTTTTTTCCTAGTTTCCTTATTTCCCTTTTTAGGAGAATTAGATTATTACAAATAGAGGATATGTGAATGTAATTTTCATGATTGAGAATAATAAAATCAGTCTTATTTTCAACTTGGTGTCAGAGCTCCCGATCTTGGGGCTCCGTTCCGCTGCATAGTTGCGTCGCCGCCGCTGTTTGACCATAAAGGTGCGCCCAACACCGGCGACCACAACCCCGAAAGTCGCTCTGTGAGAAAACCCATCATGCGCCGCCACGCGCCTCCACTGTCGCCGGCACGTGTAGCCCACGCGCTCAGCTCCGGCGAAACCCACTAGCCGCTGCCGCCACAGACAGGGTTGCCGGAGCCTCCTGAGTCTGTTCCTGGGGGTCGGCCCGTTTTGCCTATATTTGAGTAGATGAGTTTGAAGTTTTACTTCTTTTCTCGGTGTGACCCACACACTGTCGTCGTCTCAGAAAAGGTCACCAGAGACTCCTTGTTGCGTTCTACCAAATATAGAAGGTAATTGTTGGTTGGATGGTCATAATTTCTTACAATGGAGCCAATTTATTTGAAGGGTTCTCAAGGGTCGTTCAAAACTTGATCACATAGATGGAGGAGGACCAGGACAAGACGACACTCATTTTTCAATTTGGGACAATGAAGATTCATTAATTATGACTTGGATGTGGCAATCCATGATTCCTGAGATAAGTAGAAATTATATGTTTCATTCTTCTGCAAAAGAAATATGGGATGATTTACATAGTACTTGTTGTAATCAGAGAAGATATCTTTAGAATCTTCCTAATTAGAGAAAATAGATATATAATTTTCTATTTTATTTTGTTTACCTAGTTTCCCTATTTCCCTTTCTAGGAGAATTAGATTGTTACAAATAGAGGATATGACAATGTATTTTTTATGATTCTAAATAATAAAATCAATCCTATTTTCAACTGTACTTTTTCATTAAAAAAGGATCTTGCTGCTTACTATGACATTGAAAACAGAATATTTAATACAAACCAGGGCTCTATTTCCATATCAGAATATCACAGAATCCTGAATGGTCTTTGGATGGAATTCGATCAGAACCAAACAATAAAGATTATTAAAACAGATGCTGCCGCACTTGCTGAATTCATTGGAAAGGGAAGAATTTTAAAATTTCTCTATGGCCTGAATCAGGAGTACGACCAAATCCGTGTAGAGAATTTTGGAAGAGAAACATTACAATCCCTTTCAAAAAAATTTTTATAGTAAGAGGAGAAGAAACTCGGAGAATTGTCATGCTGAATGGGGGAATCTCTAACATAGACTCTGCCATGACAACCTTAAAGGGAGTCCATAAGGAAGCAAATGCTGGGGGAAAGTCGTTTGAATAAGGTACTCATGAGGACTATTGTTCATACGGTAAAAGATCTGGACATACCAAGAAAACATGCTTCAAACTCCATGAAAGAAAGAATGTTCTCGAGCACATGGGAACCAACAAAGGGTCTACTCAAAGATGGGTAAATCATACTACCTCAGAACAGGAAGCCACCAATCAATCTAGTCCTTTACAGTCTAATCCTCCACCACCACCAGATCTTGATATGAAAGCTTATAACAAGAAACTCGAGCGCTTGGAAGCAATGGTTGAATGAATGAGTCCTCTGGATCATGTACTTTGTCCATAAAAGGTAAGATTTGGATCCTTGATTCGGGTGTGTTAGGATATTTATCCTATTTTATCATCATTATAGTGTGTCAAGGGTTACCCTATTTATCATGATTATATTGTGTCTAGAATTACCCTATTTATCATGATTATATTGTGTGTAGGGTTACCTTATTTATCATGTATTTATTTTTATAAATAGAAGATTGTGAGAGGGATCAATCAAGCCCTCTAGAATTATTTTACAGTTTCAATTTTAAGATGGTATCAGAGCGGGTTGATCCCGCTCTGGTTTCTGTCTCGTAATATATATCTGTCCGGTGCCACAGGTCTTCGTCGCCCGCCACTGTCCGCCGTTGCCCGCCGCTGGCCACCGTCAACCGTTGTTCGTCGCCGGCCACCGTCTGGCCACCGTCGCCGGCCATCGTCGCCGTCGGCCACCGCCCGCCGTTGCCGGCCACTGTTGTCCATCATTGTCACAGTTTCCTTCGTCTAAACCCTTAAGGGTTTTTTGGTTCCTCGCTAGTACTATTCGTCTTCTTCAGAAATGGCGTCTGGCAGTACTCTTTCCTTCTCTGGAAGTCCATCAATTACCTCCGAGAAGCTAAATGGAAAAAATTATCTATCATGGTCTGCTGCCGTTGAAATGTGGTTCCTTGACCAAGGGCATTATGACCACCTTGAGCGAGATGGAAGCCATGTGCCTATTGAAAAAGCTGATCAATGGAAACAAGCAGATTTCCAGTTGTGTGCCTTGTTATGGCAATCAGTGGAACCCAAACTTCTTGTATCTTTGAGGGCTTCCAAAACTTGTCACTCCTTTCGGAAGAAAGCCCAAAGCATTTATGGCAACGATATTCAACGTCTCTATGACACTACAAACAAGCTTGCATCTCTTAAAATGGCAGACCATGATATGGTGTCCTTCATGGCTGAAGCCCAATCTGTTGTCGAAGAACTTAGGATGTTTTTGGAAGTAGATCCATTAGAGGATATAAAAAAGAAACTAGACAAATTTTACATGATGTTGATCCTTCGTGCCCTACATCCCGATTTTGATCATCTCAGAGATCAACTTCTAACTAGTCATGAGGTCCCCTCTATGGAAACATTGACCACTCGCCTTCTGCGTGTCCCGATATCTCAAACTCAAGAAGTGCATGAACTAGTGGAACCATCTGTTATGGTTGCCACACGAGGAAGAGGAGGACGTGGCACTAGAGGAGGAGGACGAGGAGGTCGGGGACGTACTCAATGCACATATTGTAAATGGATGGGTCATACTCAAGAGAATTGCTACTCCTTACATGGTTTCCCTTCCAAAACCGCCAATATTTCGAAGACTGAAACTTCCACTTCGAAAACTGAAACCTCCACTTCTATGTTTTCTGCGGATGAATATCAAGAGTATTTAAGGTTAAAGTCTAGTAGCTTGGCACAACCATCTCAATCTCCCAATACATCAACAGCCTGCGTTTCTCAATCTATGGAATGTCAAAATTCATGGGTAATTGACTCAGGTGCTTCTGATCACATTTTTGGTAATATCTCTTTGTTCTCATCTATTTTCTTTCGAGAAAAACCTTGTTTCATAACCCTTGCAAATGGATCTAAAACTTCTTCCAAAGGAGTCGGTCATGTTTCTTTGTCTCCCTCCCTCAATCTCAACTCAGTCCTTTTTGTCCCTAATTGTCCTTTTAATTTAATTTCCTTAAGCCAGTTGACTAAAATGTTAAATTGTTCAATAACCTTTGGTCATAAATCTTTTGTTATACAGGAGCGTGGTTCGGGGAGACAGATTGGAGAAGGATATGAAGCTGGCGGATTATACCATTTTGGATCTCGTCCAAGGGTGTCTTGTGTTGCTGCTCCTAATCCTAAAGTGCTACATGATCGACTTGGCCATCCTCATTTGTCCAAATTAAAAAAGATGTGTCCTGAACTTAGTGGTCTCCAAACCTTAGAATGTGAGTCATGTCAATTAGGAAAACATGTTAGATCTTCCTTTCCTAAAAGGTCTCAATCAATATGTAATTCTAGTTTTTCCATCATCCATTCTGATATATGGGGACCTAGTCGTATCTCCTCCTTTGGTTTTAGATATTTTGTTACCTTTATTGATGAATATTCAAGATGTACTTGGGTTTATCTTATGAAAAATCGTTTTGAATTGTTAGCTATCTTTACATCCTTTTTGAATGAAATCAAGAATCAATTTGGTCAAGTAATCAAAATATTAAGAAGTGATAATGCAAAAGAGTATTTCTCATCCTCCTTTTCTGCCATCTTGAGTTCCCATGGTATCTTACATCAGTCTACTTGTCCTCATACACCACAGTAAAATGGTATAGCAGAACGAAAAAATAGACACTTGGTTGAAACTGCTCGTACCCTTTTGCTTGGTGTCCATATTCCTGTCCATCACTGGGGGATGCCATCTTAACTGCATGTTATCTTATTAATAGGATGCCCTCCTCCTCTCTTGATAATAAAGTCCCTTTCTCCATTTTGTTTCCTAATGATCCTCTCTTTCATACATCTCCCCGAGTGTTTGACTGTGTATGTTTTGTTCATGACATGTCTCCAAGTCTAGACAAACTCTCCGCTCGCGCTCTCAAATGTGTTTTCTTAGGCTATTCTCGACTTCAAAAAGGATATCGGTGTTACTCTCCTGAAACTAAGAAGTATTACATGTCTGCCAATGTCACATTCTTTGAACAGACTCCTTACTTCTCTTCATCTGTTCAGGATGTTTCTATCCTCCAACAGGTCCTTCCTATTCCAATGGCTGAGTCAAATAGCTCCACTGTTTCTGTCATTCCAAGTCTTGATCACAATCCTTCTACACCTATTTCTCCACATACTGAGATCATCCCACACAGGGCCCTAATGGATAGTCCACCTCCCCAAGACAATGGTGAATCTCCTACTTCAGATTCTTCTCCCTCGTCACCTCCTCCCACGCCTCCTGGTGCAAATGATTCAGCATGGCCTATTGCCCTCAGAAAAGGTACTCGTTCCACTCGGAACCCTCATCCCATTTATAATTTTCTAAGCTATCACCGATTGTCGCCCTCCTATTTTTCTCTTTTATCCTCAGTGTCCTCTGTTGTTATACCCAAGAATGTGAAAGAAGCACTTGATCATCCTGGATGGCGACAAGCTATGATTGCAGAAATGCAGGCTCTTGATCACAGTAATACTTGGGAGCTGGTGCCCCTTCCCCCAGGAAAAAAGGCGGTTGGTTGTCGATGGGTGTATGCAGTTAAAGTTGGCCCTGATGGTGAAATTGATCGGCTCAAAGCTCGACTTGTTGCAAAAGGTTACACTCAGGTTTATGGTCTTGATTATTGTGACACTTTCTCTCCTGTAGCCAAGATGACTATTATTCGTCTCTTCTTTGCCATGGCAGCCATTCGTCACTGGCCACTTCATCAATTGGATATCAAGAATGCCTTCCTACATGGTGATCTTGAGGAAGAAGTTTATATGGAGCAACCTCCTGGGTTTGTTGCTCAGGGGGAGTCTGGTATGGTATGTATTGAATATAGAGAAGAAGATTAGGAGAAATCTCCCTAATGTGTTTTTGCATACACATAGGGTAGTTTATTTATAATGTAGGATAAGGGTTAAACCCTAAATACAGAATGGGCTAAGCCCAATTAACAGAAACACACAACTTAACATCTAACACTCCCCCTCAAGCTGGAGCATATAAATCATATGTTCCAAGCTTGTTACAAAGATAGTCAATTCTAGGTCCTCGTAAGGACTTAGTGAATATGTCTGCCAACTGATTGCTTGAATTAACAAACTCAGTCTTGATATCTCCGGATATGATTTTTTCTCGAATGAAATGGCAATCAACTTCAATGTGTTTGGTTCTCTCATGGAAGACAGGGTTAGAGCTAATATGGAGAGCAGCTTGATTATCACATATAAGTGTCATGTGAGTGACATCTCCAAATTTCAATTCACTCAACAATTGTTTAAGCCACACAAGCTCGCAAGTAGCTGATGCCATAGCTCTATATTCTGCTTCTGCACTGGACCTTGCCACAACACTTTGCTTCTTACTTTTCCAAGATATCAGGTTGCTACCAATACAGACACAATATCCAGAAGTAGACCTCTTATCAGAAGGGGAACCAGCCCAATCAGCATCTGAATAACAAACGATTTTTGTATCGTTGTTAGGGCCATATAGCAAACCTTTCCCAGGTGATCTTTTAATATACTTCAGTATGCGAACAACTGCATCCCAATGGTCTTCACATGGGGAGTTTAGAAATTGACTCACCACACTAACTGCGAAGGAAATGTCAGGATGCGTAACAGTAAGATAGTTTAATTTACCAACTAGTCTTCTGTACCGTCAGGATCTGAGAAAGGCTCCCCCTGATTTGGTAGGAGTTTGATGTTAGGGTCCATAGGTGTCTCAACAGATTTACAGTTCATTAACCCTGTTTCCTCCAAGATGTCTAACGCATACTTCCTCTGAGATATGACAATACCGTCATTGGATTGTGCTACTTCAATACCCAAAAAGTACCGGAGTTTGCCAAGATCTTTGGTTTGAAAATTATGACAAAGGTGTTGTTTCATCTGAGAGATGCCAAGATAGTCACTTCCTGTGAGAACAATATCATCAACATACACTATTAAGTAAATACATCCAGCACTTGAATGGCGATAGAACACTGAATGATCTGCTTCACTGCGAGACATACCAAATTGTTGAACAACACAACTGAATTTACCAAACCAGGCCCGAGGAGATTGTTTTAGGCCATATAAGGATTTGCGAAGACGACATACCAATCCAGATGACTCCCCCTGAGCAACAAAGCCAGGCGGTTGCTCCATATAAATTTCTTCATGCAAATCACCATTTAGGAAGGCATTTTTGACATCAAGTTGGTAAAGAGGCCATTGTCGAAGAGCGGCCATGGCAATGAATAGGCGAACAGAGGTCATTTTTGCCACTGGAGAAAAAGTATCACCATAATCCAAACCAAAAATCTGTGTAGCCTTTGGCAACCAGTCGAGCTTTCAGACGATCAATTGTGCCATCAGGGCCAACCTTGATAGCATACACCCACCTGCAACCAACAACAGACTTTCCAGATGGTAATTGGACAAGCTCCCAAGTTCCACTTTTCTGTAAAGCACTTAATTCATCTAGCATAGCTTGACGCCAGCCAGGATGAGTTAAGGCATCACCCACAAATTTAGGAATTGACACAGAAGAAATGGATGAGAGACAAGTGTAAAAAGATGGAGATAATATTTGGTAACTAAGAACAGTATAATGGGGGGAAGGGTTACAGGTAGAGCGTATACCTTTACAGAGGGCAATAGGCAAGTCAGACTCATTTGCTGGAGCCGGAGGAGACACAGGAGGCGGCACTGGAAGTGAGTCATGAGGGAGACAATTGCGGCGACTATAAACCTGAAGGGGTGGCGGTGAAGGACGATCCTGTGGTGAATGAGAGTCTAAAGAAGGAGGAGACAAAATGGATGGAGCATCACCAGGAGGATCACATATAAGAGGAATATCAACAGTAACAGGGAGAGGTACAGAACTAGAAGATAAATGTGTAAAGTAAAAAGAAGATTCATCAAAAGTGACATCAGCAGAGATAAAATGACGATTAAGGGAAGGGGAAAAACACTTATAGCCCTTTTGTGACCGTGGAAATCCTAAGAAGACACATTTGTGAGACCTAGGAGATAACTTATCAAGACCAGGACTAAAATCATGAACAAAACATGTAGACCCAAAAACTTTAAGAGGTAATGGATGTAGAGGGTCTTGAGGAAATAATATAGAATGAGGGATTTTGTTCGCTAGGACGGAAGATGGCATGCGGTTGATAAGATAACATGCCGTGAGAACAGCATCACCCCAAAAACGTGAGGGTACTTGACCATGAATGAGAAGGGTACGAGTTGTTTCAATAAGGTGTCTATTCTTGCGCTCAGCCACCCCATTTTGTTGAGGGGTATAAGCACATGAGGTTTGGTGAAGAATGCCATGAGAAGCCATAAAATGTTTAAACTCTTGAGAAAGGTATTCACGGCCATTATCACTACGTAAAGTGCGAATAGAAACCCCAAACTGAGTTTTTATTTCATTGAAAAAGGTTTGAAAAATAGAAAACAACTCAGAACGATTCTTCATGAGAAACAACCAAGTACATCTAGAATAGTCATCAATAAAGGTAACAAAATACTGAAATCCTAAAGTTGACTTAACACGACTAGGTCCCCAAATATCAGAATGAACCAATGAAAAGGGGGAAGACGTTCGTTGGGAAACACTACGAGGCAAGGAACTACGAGTATGTTTACCTAACTGACAAGACTCACACGACAAACTTGATAATTTGGACAGACTCGGAACAAGTTGCTGCAGTTTGGCAAGACTGGGATGACCTAACTGAGCATGAAGAAGGGATGGTGACTCCATGATTACGCCAGCATGTGGAGAAGGACTGAGATGATATAGGCCATGAGACTCACATCCTGTGCCAATCATGTGTTTCGAACTCCGGTCCTGCAACCAAACAGAATCTTTGGTAAATGAAATAACACAATTAAGAGAACGAGTTAGACGACTTACGGACAATAAGTTAAAAGGAGACCCAGGGACATAAAGTACATTATCAATGGATATGGACGGAAAAATATGAACAGTACCAATACCATGAGATGAGACTCTAGACCCATCAGCCATCGTTACCGAGGGTAAATTAGCCGGACATGACAAGGAAGAAAACAAGGACTTGTTACCAGTGATATGATCGGTGGCACCGGAGTCAAGGACCCAAGATCCGAGAGAGTGAGTCAGACCGACAAAAGGAGGACCTGTGCGTATAACAGAAGCAGATGTAGTGGAACTGGAGTGCTGACGGTCCTCATACCATCTGAGAAATTCCTGAAAGAGTAAAGGGTTATTTATGGGATTTGATGAAGTAGGATGGTTTGCAGACGGTGATCGGGGAGGTGGATCAGAATTAGCCATTGCTATATGTCGAGGAGGACGTCCATGAAGTGCATAACATCTATCAATTTTGTGGCCTAGCTTGCCACAGTGGTCACATTTTGGACGTCTTTTACTTGGTTGGCGAGACCGACTCCGATCATCAAGTTGGGCAGCCATGGAGAGGGAGAAACCCTAAAAATTCAAAGTACTCCGATTGATGCAACGACCACAGATCCAGAAAGAGGCGATCACGGCGGTGCTGATCGGTGGCGGAAAGCTCCGGCAGCGGCGGCGACGGCGACTCTTGCGGCGGCGCGTGGAGGCGCATGGTAGGTCCGTTCGCCGCGATCTTCGTACCACGGTGGTCGCCCGGCCGAGACGCTTCCGATGGTGTGGTCGCCGGTCGATTCTGGAACTCCGGCGACGGCGGCGGCAGCGGCGGCAGCGGCGGCGACTGCGACAACAGCGGCAGTGATGGGTGTCGGAGACCGTGGAGTTGACTGGAACTATTCCTGTGCTCTAGATACCATATTGAATATAGAGAAGAAGATTAGGAGAAATCTCCCTAATGTGTTTTTGCATACACATAGGGTAGTTTATTTATAATGTAGGATAAGGGTTAAACCCTAAATACAGAATGGGCTAAGCCCAATTAACAGAAACACACAACTTAACATCTAACAGTATGCAAATTGCATCGACCTCTATATGGCCTTAAGCAATCCCCACGTGCTTGGTTTGGAAAGTTTAGCTCCATTGTTCAAAAATTTGGGCTAAAACGTAGTGAAGCAGATCATTCAGGTTTTTATTGTCATTCTTCTCTCGGGAAATGTGTTTACTTAATAGTATATGTTGATGATATTGTCATTACAGGAAATGATGTTGTTGGAATATCTCAACTAAAAGAGTACTTGTGTAGACATTTTCAAACCATGGATCTTGGAAGTCTCAAATACTTCTTAGAGAAAATATCTTTAAAATCTTCCTAATTAGAGAAAATAGATATATAATCTTCTATTTTATTTTGTTCTCCTAGTTTCCCTATTTCTCTTTTTAGAAGAATTAGATTATTACAAATAGAGAATATGAGAATGTGTTTTCCATGATTGAGAATAATAAAATCAGTCTTATTCTCAACTCTAAAGTAGCTTCTTAGCCTTGTATATATGGATTGTTTTCCCAACATTATAATAATATAAGATTCTACCCTAAATTATGAGAGCAAATAATTCATTTTAACTTTTTTTGGAACTAAAATAATTAATGTTTAAAATAAGAACTTATCCTCTATATAAGAAACAAATAGTAATACTTTTTTTCCTTCTAAATATAAGAAACATAAACCACTTTAAAATGCATAATTGTTAATCTCTTTTTGTTCCATTAATTTTTTGTAAAGTATATTAACATGATATTCATTGTTGCTCGTGAAAGTGGGTGCATTTATCGTGCCATTAACAGTATGTTTTCTAACTGGTTACAAGAAAGACTCAATGAATTATTAACAGTGTCAATAAATATAACTACCACTTAAATTTTTAGTTTTATGAATATCTTTGTGATAAAATTAAAATTTATGACATTATTCTTTAAAACTAATTTAACTACTTTTATACAACTTCATAACTATATACATTTTCCTATAGAACTTGAAGTAGTGTATTTTTGTCGGTGGATTGGATTTCCATCCATGAAAAATTTATTAATAGATGGATTTTTATCAAATGGTTCAAGACAGATCAGGTTTTCTTTTAAATATTTCAGCAGATCAAAATTGAGTAATGGATTATTTTTATCCCATCTATTATAATCCAAATTAAAATTTTTCTGTTTCATCCATTTACCACCCATACTTGCTACTCTAATTCTTCAAATAAAAGGTTGAGTCCTAACGCAGGATAGGTAATCATGTGCATTGGTCATTGCCTCAAGCTCAAAGAACTCATGCATCAGGGACATTATCAAGGAAGCGAAACAATAGATGTAATTGAAATGTCTCTCAATTACAAAGTTAAAAACGTCGTTTATACTGTAACTAATAAATACAAGGATTTATAATTATCCTAAGTGTCATAATAACAAAGAAAGATTGTCTGGTACATGAGTCTGTAATAACAGAGTGGAGTTGGCAGTTATCTGACACTCTAGAGGAGCCAAGGACCCACCAATGGGTGGTCATCAAATGAAAAAGTGTACTAGACAGAAGCCAACAAATCTGTAGGAGCAATGACAGTTCTAATGAAAGTTATAGATGGGTCATGGTTATTCCCAACAAAAGAATTGCCTATGGTTGTTAGCGGATAAGGGGACTGATGTGCTGCACTAAGGACTATAGAACCTTCCGTTCACTAGTGGAATGAGCCAAAGTGTAATCAATTAACATCAATAAATAATTATTTGTTTTCTCTCTCTCACACTGAAAGTTTAACACTAGTGGACAATGGGTCCATCATTTTTAATGGCTGAGGATTACTTATCATCCTCATCAAGCACTATAAACAATGTTACGGAAGAGAGAAACAAGAGACAATGAAATCCACTTGTCTCAACTACAAAACTGCATGTAAAAAGCATTAAGAACAAGAAATATTCAGATGCCCTAATTACCATATTTACAAATTATATTATGTATGATTACCATATTTGAATACTATGAAACTCTAGGATTTTACTCAACAAATAAATAAGTTGAAAACATGATGATGAGAAAGAAACATACTGGGTCAGAGATTTTATCAAGATCCACTGTCCCTTCATAGGTAGTATAAAAGAAAACGTTATTTGCTGTAACAGCTTCCTTGCCCCTTTGCTTAAACCTGAGTAGATCAACTTAATTTTGTAAACTAGAATATGTATGGAAAAAATGGATTAACTAGCTTATGATAATGGAAAGAAAAGAAAACAAGCAGCAGAGAAAAACATCAAACATTTGGGTGAAATTAAAACGTAGTTAAAAACCTACCCAAATATGAGGTCAATCCACTCGTGCAAATGAGCAGATACATACTCACTCTCTAGAGCCTTCCGGTGCTTATGAATAAAATCAACGGGATTTTCAGCCCAAGCAGGAAGCTTTACAGTATCTGGCAAAAAAAATCAGAAGTTATTAACCATGATATCACAAATGACATTTTGACACAAGGAAAAAACTGACGCAGAAAACATAATTTGAAACATACCAAGTTTTCCTCCAGTTTGTGTTGTGCCAAAATCAATTGAATTTTCATTTGTGAGCACCTCAGATTGGTAAAATAGCTCAGGAACCTAAAAAGTGGAAATAAAAAATTGTGAGTGATAATAATTCCAATAAAACCATAATAAACATTCAATATTAATAAAAACATCCTCCTACTGAAAACACATAGCAAAGGTCCGTCACTAAGTACTACAACTACATTCTTAAAATGTGAATTTAGGTTTAACTCAATCTAACAAAACAAGCATGGAAGGTCATGATTTCCTCCACTCACAAACTGTATTTTGGTATTATCCCTAGTCAATATAGTACTTAAGTTTTTCCCAAAATATATAGAACAACCATGTTTTAGAAGCATATACATACCAATTCCTTTACATCACTCATGTCCTCAAGAACTCCATTCCAAGTAGCACAAATATCAGAAAACATTCGATCTGCATGGTCAAATTTTCCACCTTGCAGTTGGATTGCAAGGGTAGTGAACGGTTCAACTCTCACAAGATAATACAAAACCTGTAAAAGATAATAAATATTAGATACTCTACAATCAGCAACTAAAAAAATCATGCAAGACAACCGAGTTTACATATTGTGTAATTACTTCTAATGCTTCTGTATTAAGAAAAAAAAGGGTAAAATCAGGCATCAGAGGACATAGTGATTATAAAACACACAAAACCGGAGGCTTCAATTCATGAGGCAAAAGAAACAACGAAGCAGAAAACAAAATAAGAAGAAAACACAAGCTTAAAGATAGTATTCTTTCAAATATTGACTTAGTTCTTTGTTTTGGGGACAATAAGTCTACCCCTTAGACTTTACTAAATTGTAAATCAACTTCAGTAAAAGTACTTGGATTTTAATTTTGTACATGTTCTGCAGTCCTAGTTGAAATATTATTGGCAAGTCTAACTCTACATAAAATTAGGGCTTTAAAGAGGATGTGATGCTCATTTCTTCAGAGATAATGAATTGAAAAAATATATGGGATACGACTATATTGTTGAAACAATGACGATTAAAATAAAGTTTTAATAAGGAGCATTTTATATATTTTTTCGAGCAAAATGCTTCCAATTTGGTTGCAAATTGCTATCAAAAGCAAAATATAGTAGTGCCTAGGAAATCTTAGATAAGGGGATGCTTCTCATTTTAGTTTACTATATCATTCAAGCTTTCCATGACATGCAACTTTTGGGAAGTCAACATTAAAAATTCATTGTGAAGACTTGGGTATTATTGAGTGTGATAGGATATAATATGATAGGTTATAATCGGTAATAGGTGGGCAGGAGAGAGAAAACAGTTTAGGAATTAATTGTTGTTGGGTAGTTAGAAGTGGGTTGCCTTTATAAGAAGGCAAGGGGGGGTCTGTTAGAGAGGACAGTTTTTGAGTGTTCTTTTGTAAAGTCTGACTTTGGCCAGAAGCGGGGGATTAGACCTCCTTTAGGTCTAAGAGGGGGATTAGGCCTCCATTAGCCCTATCTGTGTACATTCTTTCAGTATCAATACATAAACCATTCTTTTTTACAGTGTTAATTCTCAATTGTGAGTGTGTGAGTGATTGTTTTAGTTAGGTTTCAAATCCAGGAATATAACAAATTGGTCCGACCTATCGGATTTGCTTGGAGGGGACTGCCAGATCAAGAAGGGATCAAAAAGTGATCAAGAAAGGGTGGAGACATGGAAGGAAGAGACAATACCTTGGAGAGGAGGCGAACAAAAAATGAGCATGGCAGAACCGAATATGAGCATGGCAGAATGGAGAAGAAATATGCAAGAAATCAAGATTCACATAAAGGGCTTAGAAAGAAGTGAGAAATCTGTCATGCAAGGACAGAAAGAGGGTTCAGAAGAAGAGCTGGAGGAAGACAGGGGTGAACAGAATTGGAGGAAGCGGGTAGAATTGCCCAGGTTTGAGGGGTTGGATCCATTGGGATGGATCTCTAAGGCTGAGAAGTTCTTTGACATCCAAAATGTCCTAGAGAAGGAGAGGCTCATGTTGGCTTACAGCTGCATGGAGGGAGGCACCATTTATTGGTTCAGGGCCTGGAAAAATAAAACCAAGAACCTTTCTTGGAAAGAGCTAAAAGAGGCATTGATGAGGGGGTTCGGAGGAAGAGTTAGAGGTTCTGTTTTTTAGAAGTTAGCCCAACCTGCAGAAGTCACAAAAACTGCTGACGAGAAAGTTGAAAAAGCTGTTGTTTTTACTGCAGCTGAAAAAGTTTCAAAAGCTGTTGTGTTTACTGCTACTGAGAAAGTTGCCTGCTGCTTTTACTGCTGCTGAGAAAGTAGCAAAAGCTGTTGTTTTTACTGCTACAGAAAAAGTTGCAAAAGCTGTTGTTTTTAGTGGAGATAGTGTAGGAGGTTGTAGTGTGAATGTCAAAACAGTAAGGAAAGGGGAAGAATTGTTGAGGCCTGGGGTTAAAACAGAGGTGTCAAAGAGAAACCCAATTGAGTCTATTTATAGAGCAAGAGAGGACCTGCTGCAAGATATCAAGAAAGGAAAGAAACACTCAGGTGGAGGAGAAAATTCAAGCAATTGGGAGCAAAATGAAGAGGATGCCATTGACAATAATGGAGCTAGGAACGGTGAGGAGACACTAGTTTTTTCGTGGGTGAAAAGAGAAGAGTTGACCACTTATGAAGGAATTGACACCCAAGATCAAACAACAAGAGCAACAAATGCTTCTGCAGTTCAAAACACCAAAGGATCAACAAAAGCACACCCAAACAGCAAAGAAAATGTAGTCCAGGGGTCCAAGACTTGGCATAAAAAATCCAAGAACCTTTCTTGGAGAAATCTAGCCACAACTCTACTAAAGATAGTTGAAGGGAACATAAGAAGCATTCTATGTGAGAGTTGGACAACAGTAATATAGATGAGGAGTGTGGAAATTTTACATGAGAGTTTGCAAGTAGATGGAGCAGCTCCTAAAAGTGTTGTTGCTACAAGAGACGATGAAGTCAGAGTTGACATTTTGAGGATTTAACAAAATTGGATTAAAAGAAGCCAAGAAGAAAGGAAGTCATTGGAGGAGGATTTGCCACCACCTACGCCTCCAGACCTAAATTGGAGGGCAACAGCCAGAGGGTTCCCTTCCTATGATGAAGAGGAGCCATGGTAACAAGCATTACTGTACCAATCTTGAGGACAAGGTTGTTTTGCAGCAGGGTGTAACGATAGGATATAAAGTCTGAACTTTAGCCAGAAGAGGGGGATTAGGCCTCCTTTAGGGCTAAGAGGGGGATTAGGCCACCATTAGCGCTATCTGTGTACATTTTTTCAGTATCAATACATAAACCATTCGTTTTTATAGTGTTAATTCTCGATTGTGAGTGTGTGAGTGATTGATTTAGTTAGGTTTCAAACCTAGGAACCTAACAGAGTGCCTAAGTCTCACATTAACTAAAATGAAATGTTCAATGAACTATTTTTAAGGTTGGTTCTCCCCGTAATTGATTCACTGAAATCATCCCATTTACTAAAAGACATAGTCTACTGTTCAAAGAACCTACAGAGCTTCCATTTCTAATGCCTCAACCTAATGAAACACTCATACCCATCTACCACTTATTTCTCAAACAACATATCGCCAACCAATATTGATAAAATCATAAGTAATCTGTTAGGAATGAGAAGAGTTGGAAGGTCTATCAGAGAAGGAAAAGAATGAGTTAGTTGAGCAACCCAACTTCTTATTACAGTTGGGTAGGGCGGGAATAGATGGTTACAAATTGTAGAGGGGTTAGTGTTGGGGGGACTTTTTGGACAGTTGTTAGTTAAACAGGATTAAGCCTGTTGAAGGGGATTAAGCCCTTGCTATTGTGAGTGTACAGACTTGATTTGTGAATAATACACCACTCTGTTTGCTTTCTTTCTGTTTTCTTGGCGCCTAAGTGTTGTTTCTAGAGGATCTTGAATAGGTTTCTTTATCAGAAACCTATAAATTGGTCCGACCTGCCAGATCCCAATTGGAGGAGTTGAGTGTGCGCGGAATGGAGGGAAGAGTAGTGGCTGTTGAAGGATAGTTAGAGGCGGCGGAGATCGCCGTGGCAGAGACGAAGGCCGATACAGGGGCTTTGAGGCAGAATTACGAGGCGATGAGGCAAGATATCCAGGCGATTTTGAGGATGATGGGGGACCGCAATCGCGATCCAAATGGAAATCGCCAAAGGGCCAGTGAGTCGTCAGTGAACGACAATGGTGGCGGAATCGAAGGAGATCGAGAACGGAGACGAGAGGGAAATCAAGAATGCCCTCCCAATTGGAGGAAACAGGTTGAATTACCGGGGTTTGAAGGGGGCGACCCATTGATCTAGATAAGTAGAGTGGAGAAATTTTTTGAAGTGCAAAGGGTGGCCGAGGACGAGAAAGTGCAGTTGGCGTTCATCAGTATGGAAGGATATGCAGCATACTGGTTTCGGTTTTGGAGAGAAAAAACCTGGAACAGCTCATGGAGGGATTGAAAAGAGCGTTGGTGATCAGATTTGGAGAAGGTGGTCGAGGTTCCGTCTATGAGAGATTGGCCACCATTAAACAAGTAGGTGCGGTGAACGAGTATATTAGGGATTTTGAAGTTTTGGTGGGGCAGACGACGGGAATTCCAGAGGAACAACTTTTGGGATACTTTATGGTGGGGCTGCAAGAGGAGATAAGTGATTGTGTGAGACCCCATGACCCGCAAGATCTAATGACGGCTATGCGAATCGCCCGGGACATACAAAAGTTGTGTTCCCAATCGAAGATCAATGGGGGCCAGTCGACCAAGAGTACAAACATGTAGGGAGGAACCGCGAGGGTAGCCACCATAAGCGAATTCAGTTACGAGGTACCAGGACGAGGGGGACCCGTCGAGAGTGTGGGATCGGTCAGGAGGGAGACGACCCAGGGGAGTGGGTTTTCCAAGCTTAATGGAGAGGGAAGAGGAAGAAGTGTCCAAAACTTACCCTATTTGGAATTTATAAAAAGAAGAGAGGAGGGAAAGTGTTTCCGATGTGGGGGACCTTTTAGCCCAGGGCATAGATGTCCAGAAAGAGGATTGAGAATGCTAATTCTGGCAGAAGAAGAGGAGGAAGAGGAGAACGAAGCTATGGATGAAATGGATCAGTTCTAGATGGAGTTATCTGCTGTTTCAGCAAGGGGGTTAACATCTCCAAAAACTATGAAATTAAAAGGCAGCATAGGGGTCGAGGAGTGTTGGTTCTCATTGACAGTGGAGTTAGCCACAACTTCATACGCCAGGGGTTAGTGGAAGAAATGGGAATGACAGTGGTGGAGACCCCACCTTACAGGGTTAGCTTGGGAGATGGTTATCAGAAAAAGACAAGGGGCTGCTGTGACGAGGTGAGAATTGTGTTGGATGAAGTGGAAGTGGTAGAGAGGTTCCACTTGTTTGAGCTAGGAGGGGTGGATGTCATATTAGGAGTGGAGTGGTTGGAGAAATTAGGGGAAGTCACCCTGGACTAGAGTAAACTGACCATGGCATATCATCATTTAAGGAGGAAGGTGAGAATTCAGGGAGATCCAACTTTAGAAAGGAAGATGGTGGAACCGGGGGCTTTGCTAATATTGGCTGAGACAGAGATGTGGTTGCTGGTCTGGGAGTGTGGATACTTAAATGCAAAAAGAAGGAGGAAAAAAATGTCAGAATTTGACAGAAAGCCAAGGAAAGGAGATGGAGGTGTTGTTGAACCAGTATGAAAAGGTGTTTGCGGATCCAGTGGGGCTACCTCCTGATCGTGGCATGGTGCATCATATACCTCTCAAAGAGGGCATAGATCCGGTTAATGTTAGGCCTTACCGGTACCCCCATGTGATGAAGGGGGAGATCGAGCAGCAAGTCCAGGAAATGCTCCAAACAGGGGTGATTAGACCCAGCCACAGTCCCTATTCGAGTTCGATTATTTTGGTGAAGAAGAAAGACGGTAGTTGGAGGTTTTGTGTCGATTACAGAGCATTGAATCGTGCCACAGTGCCGGATAAATTCCCAATACCGGTAATTGAGGAATTGCTGGATGAGTTGAGGCGGGCCTGTTACTTTTCGAAGATCGACGGGAAAGCGGGTTATCATCAAATCTGGATGTGAGAGCAAGATGTTGAGAAGACGGGCTTTAGGACGCACCAAAGGCATTATGAATTTATGTTAATGCCCTTCGGTCTTACAAACGCCCCAGCTACTTTCCAAAATGCCATGAACAACCTTTTTCAGCCTTATCTAAGGAAGTACGTTTTGGTGTTCTTCGATGATATATTGGTTTACAGCACCACTTGGAGAGAACACCTTGAACATGTTACTGCGGTGTTGGCTACTCTAGAGCAGAACCACTACTGGCAAACCGAAAGAAGTGTGAATTTGGGAGAACAATGATTAGATACTTGGGGCATGCTATATCAAGCCAGGGGGTAGAAATGGACCCTGAGAAGGTGAGAGCCATGATTGAATGGAGCAAGCCGAAAACAGTAAAAGGAGTAAGGGGGTTTTTGGGTTTGACTGGGTAGTATAGGGAGGTTTGTGAAGGACTAAGGGAAGATTGCCAAGCCCCTGACTGAATTACTAAAAAAAGGGAAATTCGGATGGAATGAAAAGGCTGAAGAAGTCATGCAACAGTTGAAGAAGGCTATCACGACAGCCCCGGTGCTAGCCTTACCAGATTTCCAACAACCCTTTCATATAGAATGTGATGCCTCGGGCATGGGTGTGGGGCCAGTTTTGACTCAGGAGGGAAGACCCATTGCCTATTTTAGTAAGGCACTATCAGCAGGGACGTTGAGCAAATCAATTTATGAGAAAGAGCTGATGGCTTTGGTATTGGCCATACAACATTGGAGGCCTTACCTGCTGGGGCAAAGATTTGTGGTGCACACAGACCAGAGAAGCCTTCGCCACTTGTTAGAACAGCGAATAACTACTCAAAACCAATAGAATTGGATTGCTAAATTGTTGGGACATGAATTTGAGATAGTATACAAAGCAGGAGCTACCAACGAGCGGCGGATTCCCTATCAAGGAGGGAGGAGGGAGACAAGGAAGATGTCACAGAGTTGGGAGTGAAGGTCACGCCATATTGGCAGGACTTTGGCGAAATTTTAAGAGAGGTGGAGGAAGATGACAAGTTGAAGAAGATAGTGGACGATTTGAGGAGGGATCCAAATACCCATCCAGCTTATACCCTGGAGCAGGACAGGTTACACTATAAAGGAAGGTTAGGTTTGTCAGCCAATTCCACATGCATTCCTAGATTAATGGCAGAGTTTCACGTTACACAAACAGGGGGACACTCGGGCGTTTACAGGACATATCGGAGGCTAGCCCAATCTTTATATTGGATTGATATGAAGAAGAGGGTAACGGAGTATGTGGCTGGGTGCTTGGTGTGTCAGCAGCACAAGTATTTGTCCTCTTCTCCTCAAGGGCTGCTACAACATTTGCCTATTCCGAATGCCATTTGGGAAGAGTTAAGCATGGATTTTATAGTGAGGCTTCCAAAATCTCAGGGATATGATGCTATACTAGTGGTAGTAGATTGCATAAGTAAATACGGTCATTTTCTACCACTCAAGCATCCGTATTCAGCTAAGATGGTAGCGGAGTTATTCATCAAGGAGATAGTTAAGTTGCATGGCATTCCAAAATCAATAGTGAGTGATCGAGACCCCCTCTTTCTTAGCAATATTTGGCAGGAGCTATTTAAAGGGCAGGGCACACAATTGAAGATGAGTACCACTTATCACCCGGAGACCGACGGCCAAATGGAGGTTCTGAACCGTGTTTTGGAGGGATACCTTAGATGCTTCTGTTCAGAGCAGCCGAAAGGATGGATAACAGTCTTACCTTGGGCTGAGTACTGGTATAACACCAGCTATCAGGGAGCAATCAGGTGCACACCATTTGAAACGGTCTATGGAAGGCCACCTCCATCCCTGCAACAATTTATACCGGGAGAGTCTTTGGTGGAGGCAGTGAATTAGGAATTATAGACAAGGGATGAAGCCTTAAAGCAGATGAAGTTCCACCTGGAGAGGGCACAAGAGCTAATGGTAAAACAGGCCAACAAGAGGAGGAGACCTTCAAATATTGAAGTGGGGGACTAGGTATACTTGAAGATCAGGCCCCATCGACAATCTTCGATGCCAACCAGACTTCACCCAAACTTAGCAGCCCGATTTTTTGGTCCATTTCAGGTGATCAAAAGAGTGGGAGTAGTGGCCTATAAAATCCAGCTACCGGAGACAGCACACATACACCCTGTATTCCATGTGTCCCAATTAAAAAAAGCAATAGGGGAACACAAGGTAGAGAAGGAGTTGCCTCTAGAATTGCAGGCCGATGGCCCATCTTGGTGGCCCATCAATGTGCGAGGGAGACGAGTCACACAATGAGGGGAGGAGAATGTGCCACAATTGTTAATTGAATGGCAGGATGGCGGACAGGAAGGAGCAACATGGGAGGATGAAGTGGCTATCAAAGAACAGTAACCAGATTTCAACCTTGGGGACAAGGTTGACCTTCAGGCAGAGGGCAATGTTAGGAATGAGAAGAGTTGGAAGGTCTATCAGAGAAGGAGAAGAATGAGTTAGTTGAGCAACCAATTGCTTATTACAATTGGGTAGGGCGGGAATAGCTGGTTATAAATTGTAGAGGGGTTAGTGTTGGGGGGACTTTTTGGACGGTTGTTAGTTAAACAGGATTAAGCCTGTTGAAGGGGATTAAGCCCTTGCTATTGTGAGTGTACAGACTTGATTTTTGAATAATACACCACTCTGTTTGCTTTCTTTCTGTTTTCTTGGCGCCTAAGTGTTGTTTCTAGAGGATCTTGAATAGGTTTCTTTATCAGAAACCTATCATAATCCACTGCCATACTTTACATATACAGAATGTAAAACGCCAAAGCAATTGATTACAAATTACCTGAATGCAAATTCATTAAAAGCCCAGTAATATAATAGTTTATAAAGTTGTCTTTTAAAATCATAGGTGCTAAGAGCAGCCTGTCAAAATTTAAGGTAGATTCATAACATCTGAATAATTTCTCTGTTCAATATGTTAGTATGCTGCAGAAACTATGCTAGCAGCATACCTGGACATACAAAACTCAAACACAACAAAATACAATACAATCAATCTTAAATTTTGACACTATCCACATTGAACTAAATGAGCATACCAGCAATGCTAACAACGTATTTTGATCAATAAGGATACTAGAAATATATAAAAAAAAAGGGACAAACTGTTCCGGCACTTGAGTAGTGTGATCCGTAATGGAATTTGGGAATGACTGGATCATCAAAGCTAGTATATCTCTCCTGAAATCTGTTCAGTCGATCAGGATTTAGTGCACCAACAGGCTGTATGACATAAAAAATAAACTATGAAAACACATTATAAATGCTCTTACAATAGCTTCTAAAAATACATTTCATTATAGAACACCTTTGAAAGGTCTCGATAAGAGGAGGAATTAGACAAATCCAAGCTCTCTGAATGGTAATCGGAAAGAATCCAGGGGAAAACCGGATACTGCCAAAAATTGGTAATGATGATAAATGAAAATCATGAAAATAGGATTAAATAGATTAATTAAATGAAGTAAATTAAAGGGGATGGGGAGGTAACCTGGGTAATATCATTATAACTTCGGCCAGCCAGAGTATTGAGTTGCATTAGATATTCAAAGTTACTGATCTGCACAAAGGAAATACAAAACGCATGTAGTCATTTACCGAATGAATGAGTACCCAATTATAATGCAAATTATTCTTTTAATTAATGAATCAAGGCTCTTACCTCCCACCTAGTCCAGCGTTCCATGAGTTGAATTCTCTTCAAAAGTTGTTCAGGCCTCTAGAACAAGGGAATTTCTTTAGATTCTTGGACCGCATATAACACAAATGCTATGCTAAATATATATATATATATATATATATATATATATATATATATATATATATATATATATATATATATAATAATCACAAATATAAATTGCAGTAAATATCAGCATGAGTTGTATATATTTCGTCAAAATTTCTTCATATACTCAGATGCAGAAAAATTTAGACAAAATCAACAGAAAGGATATTACCTGAGTAGCCAAATATATATTGTTTAAATGTGGAGGTCTTGCTTGAACAATTGCACGATATGCGTTTCTTCGCCCTTCACCATTCTGAATAGGGAAGTAGAAAGGAAAATGTTAGGCATACTAAACCATTGCTTAGCCTCCACCGCAGTTTAGAATTTTAGAAGAGTTGATCTTTAATATAGTATGCAAGCCTTCAAGACCAAGTGGTCAAGTGTCCAATCCTTTTCACATCCATTCTCCAAAATTAAATAAAATTTTGGTGTTAAGGTCCAACAGTGTGCATTGTTCACAATTCAAGATCAAAAGGCTCTTGCAAGAATGCTCATGTTAGAGATATAAAACTACTCTTGTACAAGTAAAAAGCCTAAGCTTTTAAGAGAGTCTTAGACAAGGATTATAGTGTACTACATTCAACAGTCATAAGTAAAATATTATGAATCATATCAGTGTTAAGATATCCTCAAAAACAAAATGATATTTTTATAGAATATAGCTCCTCTAAATGTAGGTTGTACTTTAGATGATAAAGTATAATTATAACAATTGAATAGAAATTAATGGTTGAAACTTGAGGTTTTCAACAGCTTCTTAGTTTGTCATAGTTGTGTTTGAATTTAATAACTGAACCTTTGATTTTTATTAATCTACGGTTATAACTATAGTTTATTCCTGTAAGTACACAACCTAAAATTAAAGGAACAACTCCTTTTTCTTGAAAATTTAAAGGAAAAAAACAGGTATATTTGAGAAGAAATACCCCAAAATCGAAGAAGAAGTTTGACCGGTCCACCATAAATAACTCCAGGGCACTTCTTCTAAGGAGGTATCTGTAACAGGAATTAACACATATAGAACACTAAAATCATGTTTTAAGAAAGGATGTATACTGCAAATGTACAATAAAAACTATGAGAAAATTTCATGTAGATAAACAAGAAAGGGAACACAATGCTTCACCTCTCAAGAGAGTAAAGTATTCAATTCTTGGAAAAAGAAAACATTAAGTTACAAACAACTATGGAGCAAACTTAAACTAATAAAGGATATATTCCCTTATAGCTTCATAGACAAATATTAAGCATCAATGGCTAAGTGCAAATTCAACATCTCTAAGAAACATAGAAATGGGAATAAAAAGAAAAACAAATTACTTAATTTAATTCAAAAATAAAAAGGAAATAAGGAACCAATGCCTGATGTCACCCCGGCACATGGTCAACTACATATGTAAATATGGTAATCTTGTTGCACAAATGGTTAAGAGTAAATGAAGTTAACTGTATACAATTATCAATGTGTATATTATCATGAGGATATTGAGATGTCTAATGTTAGCTATTAGTGTTATCTGTTCATCTATAATGTTATATTTTTCTGTAGTTGGTTTTAACTATTTTACAGGGGTGTTTGTATATTTTATTTTCTAGATTTATTGCAATTATAGGCAGTTACATTGGTCTGTGTCTATAACCTATCTCAACTGCTATGTAACTTCTGCTGGTCATTTATGTGTTCTGATAATACAGCCTATATCTTTTCCAGTCACACAACTGTCAGTTACTATATTTTAATTATTCTTTTCATCATCTTCGTAAAATTCTATTATGGTATCAGATTTAGTTCATGATCCACAATGGCCGATCCCAATCCCAATTCCCTCCCTTCTCCCTCCCAGAACAAATTCTATTATGGTATCAGATTTAGTTCATGATCCACAATGGCCGATCCCAATCCCAATTCCCTCCCTTCTCCCTCCCAGAACAAATTCTATTATTAGCTGAGTTTGTTTCATAAGTGGCTAATAGTTTCATACTATTATCACCATCTGTTACGTACCTGAGTACGTAAACTAACCAAATACAACCTTTCACACTCTCTCACACGTAACATAACAATAAACGAATGAAATTGTATGAATGAATCTCTTTTATTGATGGTAATATCTGAATAAACAAGGATAAACAATAATTGGGAGCATAACCTCCTTCAATTACTTTGAGAGCATAACCTCCCTCACAAGACAATAATGTCTGTCACAAAACTCAACAATCAAAACCCTGTCTTTAACCCTGGACTCTAACCTTATTTATATTAATTATTTCCCGCCCATCTCTTATTAAATATTCCTCTAGAATATATCTGCATTTAATATAAATATCCCTATATTTAATATAAATATCTCTCCGTATATTATCCTAGCATATATCCCTAATTATAAATATCTTATATTGAATATTTTCCTAAATATATATTTATTTACTCTAATTAATTTATACTATATTTATTTACTCTAATTAACTTATACTAAATATTCTCTCTGCTCATATACTTTCCAACTCTTATTATTACCCCTACCTTAGATCGTAACACCATCACATGTAATTAAATACATGTAAATATCACTGCTTAGTCTCAAAAGTGGTTAAGAGAAAATGAACATGAATTTACACTACATTCATATGTGGTTTATAATAACATGAATCACTGTTTTTTGCTGTATGTAGACAAGTCATAGGCTGTGTGTACCCTTTTCACTTTCCTTTCATGGAGAAAAACACAATTCTCGAATGACAAAAATAAATGAATCTCCCAACATCACATTCTTATTACTAAGAAAAACTCAAATCTCAAATAAGTGAGGACAATATCACCTTACAAGCAGATTTAGTAAGGTTGAGTTAGGCCTAAACAATTTGTAAGATGGTATAAAAGTTTATCCTAAATCTATTAGAAGGGCCACTAACTATATCATCTACATTTCAAGCACAATAGTGTTATAAGTGAGAGGGTGTATTGGGAAAAGTTAAGTCCCACATCAAGTAGAGACTGTGTCACAATACAACATCAAGTAGAGACTGTGTCACAATACAACATATAAGTGAGTACAATCCTCACTTGAGAAGCTAATTTTCTAAGATTGAATTAAGCCTAAATTGCTCTGTAAGATCTCTATTTATTTCTTTGCTACCCAACCTCTAATTAATCAACAAGTACGCTAATTGTCTTAATTACTGAACTCAAGACACACTGTAATTGAAATGACAAAATACTAAACGGCAACAGAATGAATAGAAAATAGTATGGTCTACAAAATAAGCTCACCTCCGACTATAAATTTGATGAAGAGATGACATTAGCCAGCTGCGATCTTTTTCTTGTTTCCCTGCCTCAACATTGGAATTAGAACCATCCAATGTGGTGCTAGTCTCACTGTTATCAACTATAAAATTTATCCTCTTATTGGTTACCTACAATAAGAGAATAATGCTTTACATGAGTGTTATTACCTACATTAGACAAGGAAGTCACTGAAATTATGCTAATGAATTTGTTCTAAAATATTCTTAAGAATTTTTTCTAAAATAATGTTTGAAACACTAATTTAAAATCTTATTTGATATACCATTTTTCTTTATTTTATAACTTATTTACTTGTGAAGAATTCAATTACATTTTTGCGAGATAGTATCATCTATAATAGTGATCTTTGTAAATCTATTTAATTTAAAGTATAATTTTCTGCACTCGAGGAGAGAACGACCATGCTCCATAAAATAAAAAAGGGAGGACAGAGAATAAGAAAGACATAAATAAGACAAGGACGACTGTGTGAGGCATGATCCAAAGCTTTTGAGAAGTTGGGAATTGGGATAGAGAATAAGGAATGTGAGATATATAAGCTTTTCAAAAATATGGAAAGGAAATCAAATTATCTGAACCATATTGAAGAATAATTGGAGAACTATTATTTGTGTAAATGATTCAGTTTAACTGAGAAATAAAAGGAACCTGTTAACTTTAAACTTTAGAGCTTCTAGGACAAAAACTGATACCAAATGATTTTGGTATGTTGCAAATGATTGATGAGCATGGGGGTACCAACATAGGTTCTAGTTGGGATCGTAAGCTATATAGTGATGCTCTTGCATGCCTACCTTTCTGTCATAAAAAAGGGGTAGAAAATGGGAACAAAGGTATTTTTGGATGAGCAGAAGTGAACGAGCATAAAGCATTGCAATTTCAGCACGAAACAAGAAGAAAATGACTCTGGGGATAAAACTGGAGAACCATGCCACAAGATTCTAAATTTAAGTATCTAGTGTCAATATTACAAAATGAGGGTAGATTAATAAAGATGTCATATACATGATAGGATTCAAGTTAGGTGACAAAAATGGGGAAAGGCAGAGGTTATTTGTGAGCACCAAATTCCTACCAAGCACAATGGGGAGCTTAATTATATTGATATATGACCAATTAAAATGTATTATGGCCCAAAGGATTCTACATTGCAGAAAATCCAAATCTTCAAATCCACTGTTAGGACCTTGAGGGTTTATGAAAGGAGAAAGATAGTAGAGAAACAAAGATGAGTACTTAATTGTTGAGCAGTTAAGGGGGCGGGAAAAGGTCTATAAAAAGGACCTCTTTTGTAGTTACAAAAGAACATTTTTTTACTCTTGAGTTACAAACCAGTTTATACTTGGTGAGGGAGGTTAAGCTCCTGGTTTCCCAATTGTATTCTTGATTCTTAGATGTGAATACAAATCATTTCTTTTACAATTGCTTTCTGTTAGAGTACTGAGGTGTGAGAGTAAGGGAGATAGATAGGATTCTTACAAAGGTTCCTAACAAAGTGGTCCGACCTGCCGGATTTCCAAACGGAGGAAGAACAAGATGGAAGGAAAGTTGCATGCTTTGGAGAACCGAATTGAAGGAAGAATGAACGGGGTGGAAGGACGGTTGGAGCATATTGAAATGACCGTGGACAGTTTGAAGGCGGAATCAGCGGCGAATCGTCAAGATTCGATTGCAATGCGCAAAGATATCCAAGAACTGATGAGGATCATGGGTGCGCGAACCAAACAGATGGAAGAGAACTCCGACGAGAGTCAGGGGTCAGTTAATGGCCAACGGAGGGACGAGGTGGAGAGAGAGAGATTTGGAACGAGCGGAGGGGCGACTCAATTGGCGGCGAAAGGTAGAGTTACCCACATTTGAAGGACCGAACCCTCTGAATTGGATTAATCGAGCAGAAAAGTTCTTTGAAATTCTGAAAGTAGCAGAGGCAGAGAAGGTCGAACTGGTATATCTTAGCATGGAAGGAAACGTCGGCTACTGGTTTAAGTTCTGGAAGGAGAAAGCGAGCGACCGCTCGTGGGAGGGGCTCAAGGAGGCTTTGTTGATCAGGTTTGAGAGTCGTAATAGAGGGGGGATTTTTGAGAGGATGGCGGCGATAAGTCAAACGGGCACCATGGAGGAATATGTGCGGGATTTCGAAGCGCTGGTCGGACAGACGAAGGCGTTTTCGAACGACCAGGTATTGGGGTATTTTCTGGCGGGCCTAAGAGAGGAACTGTGGTGCCAAATACGGCCACACGATCCGCGAAATCTGATGGCGGCAATGAAAATCGCGCGGGAGGTTGAAGAGGCGCTACGCGGGTTAGGTCTGAGTGGGTGGACAGCGCCCAAGAATTTCCAATCGTGGGGTCGAACGACGGGAGGAGGAGCGGTTGTAGTGAGAACCGAACCGACAAGGAGTAACCCAGGGAGAAATGCTACAACTGAGAGTGTCGAATCAGTGAGACAAGACAGCGCGGCAGGGAGTAGTTCGGCGAGAGGAGGAAGTCCCGTGGGAAGTGAAAGTAGAGGAAGGAACTCGCGAAACCTTCCCTACCCAGAATTTCTGCAACGAAGGGAAGAAGGGAGGTGTTTTAGATGTGGGGGGCCTTTAGCCCTGGCACCAATGCCCTGAGAAGAGTTTACGGGAGATGAAGAGGAGAAGGTCGAAGCGGAGCCACAACGAATGGAGCTATCGGCTGTTTCGGCCAGCGGATTTGCGGATGAAGGGGCCATCTTGCTGTCCAACCAAGGTATTGGATAGAAGGATCCAACAGCAAGGGGAGGACAGGCGGAAGCAGGTTCTAGTTGAATGGCAAGCAGGAAGGGAGGATAGTGCAACTTGGGAAGACAAGATAACAATGCCAAAGCATTTTCCAGAGTTCAACCTTGGGGACAAGGTTGATATTCAAGGGGGGAGTAATGTTAGGACCTTGAGGGTTTATGAAAGGAGAAAGATAGTAGAGAAACAAAGATGAGTACTTAACTGTTGAGCAGTTAAGGGGGCGGGAAAAGGTCTATAAAAAGGACCTCTTTTGTAGTTACAAAAGAACATTTTTTTTACTCTTGAGTTACAGACCAGTTTAGACTTGGTGAGGGAGGTTAAGCTCCTGGTTTCCCAATTGTATTCTTGATTCTTAGAAGTGAATACAAATCATTTCGTTTACAATTGCTTTCTGTTAGAGTACTGAGGTGTGAGAGTAAGGGAGATAGATAAGATTCTTACAAAGGTTCCTAACATCCACCCTGTAATTTGTGCCAGAAACATAGCTGGGAGTAGAATGACAGCATTGCCAAGGAAACAAGAAAAGGAGGCAAAAGGAAGGGTCATGACTATTTTTGTAAGTGTTCCATATTAGAGGAGTTCTATTTATGCACCACTTGCTCTATTTTTTGGTAATTTTGGGGATATAAATATGGTACACAAAATCTACGATCCTGCAAAAGCAATTTCATCAGGATAATTTTGTCAGAATATGTGAATTATTGTGCAATTAATATAGCAATTATGTGTAATCCTGCAATTATGTCTAATCCCTAAAATTAAGGGATTAGGATTAGTAATTATTGGGCAGATTTCCTTTTATTAAGATCAGGTATTATTGGGTAGATATCTCCTGATTTAGAGACTTTATTTCAGGAGATTTTTTACCTTAATTAGACAATAGTTTGTTTCTTTTTAAACACTTATGTATTGTTTCAAAAGCATGAATGAGAGAATAATTAATTCCAGCATCCTACTACTGTTTTACAACATGGTATCAGAGCTCTAGGTTTTTCCTGGAGCCCTGGTCTTTGTTTTTTGTCTCACGGCCTTCATTGCCTTCCTCAACTATTGCTGGCCTTCATTGCCATTCTCGTCCAAAAAAGGGGCAGCCTTAATTGCTGCTGTTATTCTTTCCGCTGTGTTAACCTAACATCTGATTACAATGTCTGGTGCTACATCAAGTAGAGAAGTCTCTAGTCCTTCACACAAAAATGGAGAACTCCAAGGTCTCCGAGCGTCATACAGGTTGGATGGAAAAAATTTTCTCAAATGGTCCCAGTTTGTTAGAACCTATCTCAAGGGAAAAGGATGCCTGGTTCATCTCCTTGAAAATGGTCCAAGCATGGAGGATCCAACATTTGTAGCATGGGATGAAAAAGATTCCATGATTATGTCTTGGTTGTGGGACTCCATGGAAGCTACCATCAGCGACACTTGTATGTTTCTTAATACAGCTAAAGATATTTGGGACTCCATAAACCGCACATATTCTAAAGCCAATGATGCTGCCCAAGTATATGAAATCAAAATAAAAACTGCAGCCACAAAACAGGGAAGCAGAGGAATCACAGAATATGCGGCACTCTTGCAGAATCTATGGCAGGAACTTGATCACTACAGAGTTTTTGAAATGAAGTGTGCTGAGGATGCAATCCTCTTGAAGAATTTCATAGAGAAGGATCGTGTGTATGATTTTCTTGCAGGACTAAATCCTGAATTTGATCAAGTTAGAGTGCAAATTCTAGGGAGAAAGGATACTCCTTCACTAGAAGAAACCATCTCTATTGTTCGTGCAGAAGAAAGTCGGAGGAGTGTAATGCTTGAGTCTCAACCAATGGATGGGTCTGCTCTACTTACCAAACCTGAACTGGTGCAGAAAGGAAATGAGCAAATTCCTAATTCTCTATGGAAAGGAAATAGAGATAATTTATGGTGCACCTATTGTCAGAAACCGAGACACACAAGGGAGAAATGTTGGAAATTGCATGGCAAACCTCCAGGAAAGGAGTGGGTGAATCGTGGAGGACAACAAAAGTCCCAAGTGCACATAACACAAACAGAGATTAAAGAATCTCCAGCAGTAGACAGTTTCAATATGGAAGAAATAAAGAAATTGAAGAAGCTATTGGGGAATATGGAGGAACCCTCTGGATCATGTTCTCTTGTTTTCTCAGGTAAAACTTCTTGTATGAATACCTCATATAATGTGAACTCTTGGATTGTGGATTCGGGAGCTACAGATCATATGACACATTTATTCCACTTGTTTCATTCTTATACACCCTCACCAAGTAATAGAAAAATTATTGTTGCAAATGGGTCAGTAGCTACTGTTGCAGGATATGGTAATATCCAAGTAAACCCGAACCTTATGCTTAAAAACGTTCTCCATGTTCCCAAACTCTCAGCCAGTCTTCTCTCCATAAAGAAACTAACCTCTGATCTCAATTGTTCTGCAATGTTTTCCCCATCTCTATGTGTTTTTCAGGAACAGGACTCGGGGAGGAGGATTGGACTTGCTAAAGAAAAAGATGGTCTTTACTACTTGGAAGTATCTCAAGAATCCCAAACCAACCAAGCAAAATCCCTTCACAGTATAACAAATAAGGATGAACTATGGTTGTATCACTATCGTCTAGGACATCCATCATTTAAGGTGCTACAGTTTATGTTTCCTCATTTGTATGAAAACTTAGATGTCTCAAAACTTCATTGTGAAACTTGTGAGTTAGCGAAGCATACTCGTGCTTTTTTTCCCAACAGCAATAATAGAAGCTCTCAACCTTTTCAATTGATTCATAGTGATATATGGGGACCGTCTACAATACCAAATATTTCTGGGGCCCGCTAGTTTGTAACATTTATTGATGATTGCACTAGGGTTACTTGGCTCTATTTGCTTAAACAAAAATCTGATGTCAGCATTATCATTCCCATATTTCACTCAATGATTACAACTCAATTTGGAGTTAATATTAAAAGGTTTAGGACCGATAATGCTAGAGATTATTTCAACCAAACCATATCCTCGTATTTTCAATCTAATGGGATCATCCATGACTCTTCATGTGTTTATACCCCACAACAAAATGGAGTGGCAGAAAGGAAAAATGGGCATTTACTCAATATAACTCGGGCTCTTCTTTTTCAAGGGAATGTTCCAAAAAATTATTGGGGAGAAGCTGTTCTTACTGCATCATATCTTATTAATAGACTTCCCTCTCATGGCCTAAGTAATAAGAGTCCAATAGAAGTCCTAAATAATTTCTTTCCTCACTTTAAGAAATCAAATGGACTGATTCCTAGAATATTTGGATGTACAGCCTTTGCACATGTCCCTGTTCAAGCTAGAGATAAACTGGATCCCAGGGCTGTTAAATGTATTTTTTTAGGATATTCAGCCACACAAAAAGGGTATAAATGTTATGATCCTATCATTAAAAAATGGTATATCTCAGCTGATGTTACTTTTCTTGAAACTAAACCTTTTTTTAACAAAACCAATCCTACAGAACAATGTCTAGAAGACCCTCATGAAAATACTGAGTTCTTAACTCTGCCATATATCACAACCAACAGATTTGAGCCTCCAACTATACAACATAATTCTGAACGAGGATCAGAAGCTATGGATACAAATTTCCCCATTGAAGCAACTCGAATAGAAGCTGACAATCCTCCGAGATTTAACAAGGTTTACACCAGGAGAAAGCAAATTCCAGAGATGATGCAAGTCCATGAATCCAATCCAAGTTCTGCACCAGAAAATGAAGAAATACCTGAACCAGAAAATGAGATTGACCTTCCAATAGCCATCCGAAAAGGTACTAGAAATTGCACTAAAAAACCTCTCTATCCTCTCTCAAATTATGTTTCTTATGATAGATTATCAGCTAATCATAAAAGCTTTATTGTAAACTTGAATTCTGTGGTTATACCAAATAATATTACTGAAGCACTAGCAAAGAAAGAGTGGAGAGATGCTATGCAAGTGGAAATGACAGCATTAGAGAAGAATAACACTTGGGAAATTGTGGATAAACCCAAAGAAAAGAATATTGTTGACTGTAAGTGGATATTCACAGTAAAATATAATGCTGATGGGTCACTTGAACGATACAAAGCAAGATTGGTGGCCAAAGGATACACTCAAGCATATGGAATAGACTATGAAGAAACGTTTGCACCAGTTGCTAAAATGAATACTCTAAGGATTCTTCTATCCTTAGCTGCTCATTTTGATTGGAAACTACTACAGTATGATGTTAAAAATGCCTTTCTTCATGGAGACCTAGAGGAAGAAATCTACATGAACATCCCACAGGGGGTTGAAGGAGATAGACAAAATAAGGTGTGCAGACTTAAGAAGGCACTATATGGACTGAAACAATCTCCTAGAGCATGGTTTGGGAGGTTCTCAAAAGTTATGAAGGGATTTTGCTACAAACAAAGCCAAGGAGACCACACGTTGTTCATAAAACATTCAGAAAAGGGGAAGGTAACAGTTCTTTTGGTGTATGTGGATGATATTATAGTAACTGGGAATGATGAAAAAGAAAAGGAAAAATTGAAACAAAGACTAGTCCAAGAATTTGATCTCAAAGAGCTTGGAAAACTGAAATATTTTCTAGGAATTGAAGTAGCATACTCTACCCAAGGAATTTTTATATCCCAACAAAAATACATAACCGATTTGTTGGCTGAGACGAAGACTATTGGATGCAGACCCGCAACAACTCCAATGGACCCCAATCACAAACTGAGTAAATCTGGAGATGAACCAGAAGTAGAAAAAAGGATGTACCAGAGGCTGGTTGGAAAATTAATATATTTGGCGCATACCCGACCAGATATTGCCCATTCGGTAAGTGTAATAAGTCAGTTTATGCATGAACCAAAGGAGTCTCACCTTCAAGCTGCCTATAGGATTCTACGTTACTTAAAAGGCACTCCTGGAAAGGGAATCCTATTCAAGAAGAATGAAAAATTGAACCTTGAAGCCTACACTGACGCAGACTATGCAGGATCTCTAATTGATAGAAGATCGACTACTGGATATTGTACTTTCCTGGGTGGAAATTTAGTAACTTGGAGAAGTAAAAAACAGAATGTAGTGTCTAGATCATCAGCTGAATCAGAGTTCAGAGCACTTGCTCAAGGAATATGTGAATTATTATGGATAAAAATTATTCTGGATGATTTGAAAGTTGATTTGAAGGGTCCCATGAAACTGTACTGTGATAATAAATCAGCAATAGAAATTGCACATAATCCGGTTCAACATGACCGGACAAAACACGTTGAAATAGATAGACACTTCATCAAAGAAAAAGTAGACGAAGGTCTATTATGCATGGCGTATGTCCCATCCAGGCAACAAGTAGCTGATGTGTTAACAAAAGGTCTCAATAGCCCTATCTTCCAAGATCTTATAAGCAAACTGGGAATGACCAATATCTATTCCTCAGCTTGAGGGGGGGTGTCAGAATATGTGAATTATTGTGCAATTAATATAGCAATTATGTGTAATCCTGCAATTATGTCTAATCCCTAAAATTAAGGGATTAGGATTAGTAATTATTGGGCAGATTTCCTTTTATTAAGATCAGGTATTATTGGGTAGATATCTCCTGATTTAGAGACTTTATTTCAGGAGATTTTTTACCTTAATTAGACAATAGTTTGTTTCTTTTTAAACACTTATGTATTGTTTCAAAAGCATGAATGAGAGAATAATTAATTCCAGCATCCTACTACTGTTTTACAACAAATTTCAATATCAAAGGATATCCACATTTTTAACTAAATAGATATTTAATAAGATTATATTTAATAAGGCCCATAAAACTTACTTGAAAGGTTCCCCGAATGACCTTTAGTGGTCGGACCATTGATGAAGGTAGCTCAAGAACAATTCTTTCATCAAGTTCACTAGGTACATACCCAGGTGCAATGGCTGAAGAACTCTGCACAAGTTCTTCATCACTTGCATGTTGAGTAGCACCAGACTCTAGAGATGCCTGAACAGCTTGATCAGTCATTTCAGACAGTCTAGTCTGATTGTCTCCTTTATCATCATCACTGACCCTAGTATTCAGGTTGTCAGTTTCCACCTGTTCTTCATCTTCATTGACTGTCTCCAATGAGATTGCTTCTGCTGACAAAATAGGAGTGTGCTGGTCATTTTTCTCCCCAAAATAATCCTCATAATTTGCAGCAGAACCTAAATGATCAGAGCCATGGTAATTCCGCCTCAAACATCTTCTCATCCTTGAAGAACCTTCCATTAGATCTAGCTTCCAGAAAACCTAGAGAATTTATAATAATTAGTATAATGAAATAAACACAAAAATTTTGCTATTTCACATAGCTTTACTAGAAAATAGTGCAAGTAGGCCAGATAGTGTATCCTCTAATTAAGGCCTAACAAGAAAATAGAAAGAAAAAAAAGGATAACATTAAAGAAATAGTCAAATTCTTTGAAACCCAAAGTCTGCCATATATATGTCAGCATCACATTACAAAAAAAAAAAGGATATAATTTGTTCGCAAGGTTTTCTGATTGTCACAGGAACAAACAACAAGAAACACGAAGCATGTTTCATAGTCACTTTGTCCTCCCAAAAAGAGAATTCATGGTAGAAAGAGATGAGATGCTATAAAAAATGAGTTTGGTAATGACAATGTGAAGAATAGTATCATAACATACACAAGGTGGACTGTATAAATGATCTGCAAAAGGCCCAAAAAGACTTTTCATTTCTATTAACTGGTGAATAAGTTTGCGCCATGCACGGACTCCTGTACTGATTCGATGTCGACCAATTACATCTACATAGGTACGCCTGTCAATCTGGAAACCAAGAAAGATTTAACATGTGGTTTCTCAATAATATGAACTTCAAATAAACAATTAGCAAACAAACCTCAGACCGTTGCATGTTCCTTGCTAGGGCAAAACTGGCAACAAGCACGGCAATGTATTTATATGAAAAGGCATTGAAGTCTTTGCCATATACTGACTTTGTATCAACAGGGTGCAAACATTCCATCCAGGCAACTCCCATTGCTTCAGAAATATTCCATCTCTTTACCCGCTCCATATCACTAGCATTTCTTCGCTGGGCAGCTGTGGCCATTGCAACAGCACTAAGACCTCTTCCAGAACCAATTCTAGAAAATCTCTCAAGATCACGAGCAGCTGCCAAAGCAGCAGCTTTTGCAGAGGCTTTGTCCTTTGGTAGGGGTGATGTTTTATTCGTGGCTTCCAAAGGTTTTTGAAAGCTTGAAAATGTATGGAGTTTAGTCTGTTTTCGTTCCATCAGTGAAGTATCACGCTTAAGATGGGAAGTTGCTGTAGGAGGATGGCTTTCACCACCCGAAGTACCTGCCGCAACCATAGCCATTGCCATTGAAGCAGGTGGAGATGCAAAAGCAGCAGCCCAAGCAGGAGATATCATAGCAAGAGCAGCCTGAAACAAATACTAGTCACTGAATGCATATCTCAATGAATACAAAATTAGCATCATAATGAATGTTTTAGCTATCATTATTGTAGTGACAAATAAGCAAGCAGACAACAAACAAAGCCAAGAAACAAAAACTAAAGAACATACAAATGTAATGGTTTTGCATTTATCTCAAGTAACAAAAACCCTTTTTTATCTAAGGTTGGTGGCACCATTAAAAAGCCATAAAGTAGAAAAATAGGCTAAATCGTAATTTTGGTCCCCTAATTCCTTTTCCCCTTCAATTTTAGTCCCATACATCGTAATTTTAGAAAATCTTTAATTTTGGTCAAATCCTCACTTTTGTGTACATTTATTTCTTTTGCTTTTAACATTTTAATGAATTAAAGTACCTTTTCATGGTACCTTCAATGAAAACATTAGGTCTAAGATTCAATTTGACCCCAAAAAAAACGCACCATGTAACTGAGGATTTGACCACAATTGCATATTTTCTAAAATTTTTAGCCTAAAATCAATGAGACCAAATCAAACATAAGAACTTAATGGGAAACCAAATGCGTGTGAATCTACGCATTACTTATATCGTTGAAAATATAGGGTTTTAGGTCTTGAGGGAGGACATTGGAGAATACAGACTTTGTATAATAACTCCTTGAGTATTATTTTATGCATTACTAAAGAAATAAAACACAATAAAGAAACAAGATAATCTGAGATTGTCTAAGATACTCCAAATATGATACAATTCAGAGATAGAATGGATTATGCAAAACGAAATAAAGTTACATTAACGATTGAATAAAATTCAGTTCAAACTGATTGAAATCATTTATTTATTGATGATGGGCCAGATGACAAGCTGGTACGTGACCACTAAACTTACTGTTAGGATATTTATCCTATTTTATCATCATTATATTGTGTCAAGGGTTATCCTAATTATCATGATTATATTGTGTCAAGGGTTATCCTATTTATCATGATTATATTGTATCAAGGGTTACCCTATTTATCATGATTATATTGTGTCTAGGATTACCCTATTTATAATGAATATATTGTCTAAGGTTACCCTATTTATCATGTACTTTTGTATCAACTTATTCTTATAAATAGAAGATTATGAGAGGAAGCCCTTTAGAATTATTTTACAGTTTAATTCTCAAGTTAGTATCAGAGCGGACCCGTTCTAGTTTTTGTCTCGTAATATCTGTCCAGCACCACACGTCGTTGCCCGCCATCGTCCGCCACATGGCACCGTCCGCCGCCGGCCACTGTCGTCCGTCACCGCCCACCGTCCGCCGTCGCCGGCCACCGTCGTCCGTGGCTGTCACAGTTTCGTTCCTCTAAACCCATAGGGTTTTCTTGTTCCTCGCTGGTACTATTCGTCTTCTTCAGAAATGGCGTCTAGCAGTACTCTTTCCTTCTCCGGAAGTCCATCAATTACCTCCGAGAAGCTAAATGGAAAAAAATTATTTATCATCGTCTACTGTCATTGAAATGTGGTTCCTTGGCCAAGGGCATTATGACCACCTTTAGCGAGATGGAAGCCATGTGCCTACTGAAAAAGTAGATAAGTGGAAACAAGCAGATTTCCAGTTGTGTGCCCTGTTATGGCAATCCCAAACTTCTTGTATCTTTGAGGGCTTTCAAAACTTGTCACTCCTTTTGGAAGAAAGCCCAAAGCATTTATTCCAACGATATTCAACGTCTCTATGACACTACGAACAAGCTTGCATCTCTTAAAATGGCATACAATGATATGGTGTCCTTCATGGCTGAAGCCCAATCTGATGTCGAAGGACTCCGGATGTTTTTGGAAGCGGATCCATTAGAGGATATCAAAATGAAACTACACAAATTTTAAATGGTGTTGATCCTTCGTGCCCTACATCCCGATTTTGATCATCTTAGAAATAAACTTCTAACTAGTCATGAGGTCCCCTCCATGGAAACATTGACCACTCGCCTTCTGCGTGTCCGATACCTCAAACTCAAGAAGCGCATGAACTAGTGGAACCATCTGTCATGGTTGCCACACGAGGAAGAGGAGGACGTGGCACTAGAGCAGGAGGACGAGAAGGTTAGGGACGTCCTCAATGCACATACTATAAAAGGATGGATCATACTCAAGAGAATTGTTACTCCTTACATGGTTTCCCTTCCAAAACCGCTAATATTTCGAAGACTGAAACTTCCACTTTTATGTTTTGTGAGAATGAATATCAAGAGTATTTAAGGTTAAAGTCTAACGGTTTGGCACAACCATCTCAATCTCCCAGTACATCAACAACCTGCGTTTCTCAATCTATGAAAGGTCAAAATTCATGGGTAATTAATTGTGCTTCTGATCACATTTCTGGTAATACCTCTTTGTTATCATCTATTTCCTTTCGAGAAAAACCTCATTTCAGAACCCTTGCAAATGGATCTAAAACTTCATCCAAAGGAGTCGGTCATGTTTCTGTCTCCCTCCTCAATCTCAACTTAGTCCTTTATGTCCCTAATTGTCCTTTTAATTTAATTTCCCTAAGCCAGTTAACCAAAATGTTAAATTGTTCAATAATCTTTGATCATAAATCTTTTGTTATACAGGAGCGTGGTTTAGGGAGACAGATTGGAGAAGGATATGAAGCTCGCAGATTATACCATTTTGGATCTCGTCCAAGGGTGTCCTGTGTTGCTGCTCCTAATCCTAAAGTGCTACATGATCGACTTGGCCATCCTTATTTGTCCAAATTAAAAAAGATTGTCTTGAACTAAGTGGTCTCCAAACCTTAGAATGTGAGTCATGTTAATTAGAAAAACATGTTAGATCTTCCTTTCCTAAAAGGTCTCAATCAATATGTAATTCTAGTTTTTCCATCATCCATTATGATATATAGGGACCTAGTCGTATCTCCTCCTTTGGTTTTAGATATTTTGTTACCTTTATTGATGAATATTCAAGATGTACTTGGGTTTATCTTATGAAAAATCGTTCTGAATTGTTAGCTATCTTTACATCCTTTTTGAATGAAATCAAGAATCAATTTGGTCAAGTAATCAAAATATTAAGAAGTGATAATGCAAAAGAGTATTTTTCATCCTCCTTTTCTGCCATCTTGAGTTCGCATGGTATCTTACATCAGTCTACTTGCCCTCATGCAGCAAAATGGTATAGCAGAACGAAAAAATAGACACTTGGTTAAAAGTGCTAGTACCCTTTTGCTTGGTGCTCATATTCCTGTCCATCACTGGGGATGCCATCTTAACTGCATGTTATCTTATTAATAGGATGCCCTCCTCCTCTCTTGATAATAAAGTCCCTTTCTCCATTTTTTTTCTAATGATCCTCTCTTTCATATATCTCCCCGAGTGTTTGGCTGTGTATGTTTTGTTCATGACATGTCTCCAGGTCTAGACAAACTCTCTGCTCGCGCTCTCAAATGTGTCTTCTTAGGCTGTTCTCGACTTCAAAAAGGATATCGGTGCTACTCTCTTGAAACTAAGTATTACATGTCTGCCAATGTCACATTCTTTGAACAGACTCCTTACTTCTCTCCATCTGTTCAGGATGTTTCTATCCTCCAACAGGTCCTTCCTATTCCAAAGGCTGAGTCAAATAGCTCTACTGTCTCTGTCATTCCAAGTCTTGATCACAATCCTTCTACACCCGTTTCTCCACATACTGAGATCATCCCACATAGGGCCCCAATGGATAGTCCACCTCCCCAAGGCAATGGTGAATCTCCTACTTCAGATTCTTCTCCCGTGTCAACTCCTCCCATGCCTCCTGGTGAAAATGATTCAACATGACCTATTGCCCTCAGAAAAGGTACTCGTTCCACTCAAAACCCTCATCCTATTTACAATTTTCTAAGCTATCATCGATTGTCGCCCTCCTATTTTTCTCTTTTATCCTCAGTGTATGTAGTTAAAGTCAGACCTGATGGTGAAATTGATCGGCTCAAAGCTTGGCTTGTTGCAAAATGTTACATTCAGGTTTATGGTCTTGATTATTGTGACACTTTCTCTCCTGTAGCCAAGATGACTACTATTCGCCTCTTCTTTGCCATGGCAGTCATTCGTTACTGGCCACTTCATCAATTGGATATCAATATGCTTCTTTTTTAAATGAAAATAAGTAAGCAAAAGCATCACTATGTTGATTTCAGTTCCAACTAAGCTGGCACCTAATCAAGATCAATCATATGCAGCATACCTCAATATATATTCAAAAACAGATGTGAAGCAAAGTACCTCAACTGGTAAGGAATCAGCCGCTAATGCACGATCATCTGCAATAAGAGGATTCAAGCCATCACCAGTAGCAAGCTCATGAATGGCAGCTAAAACAGGACGCCACCTCCTTAATACAGCAACAAATGGTGGTAAAATAGCTTCAAGGTACTGTTTACGAAGAGGCTTTTGATCTCTGCTAACAGCATGGTATACCTGGCAGATGTTGTACTATAGTAACTACAATAGTTGTCCACAAAAGAAAGACAAATGACACATGTTGTGCACAGCAAAAGTAAGAATGAAAACGGTGAGGATGATAATACGAACCTCAGAATAAAGCACACAACAAGCTACCAAAACTCTTTGCCTCTTAGAATCAGAAATTGGCATGTTGAGAACAGGTGAGAGAACACTGTTCAAATTACAAATAAATAAATAAACAATATAAACCCTTCAATACTATCAGCTCAGTTATTTTAGGATGATGTTAATCATCGGCTAGATCATAAGAAATAAAGAAAAAATGGGAAATTCAATTAGGAAGACTGTTTTACAAACTATAGTATAATGTTTCAAATAGATGTAAAGAAAAAAAAGCATAAAGTTCTATTTAGGGGTGGCAATAGGGGTGTGTAGAATTAACTAAACTGATTTGGACTGTCAAATAACTATACCAAACTGAATTGGACTGTCAAATAACTATACCATATTATATTAAAAATACTGAACTATTTACAATAAAAACTGAATTAAACCATTTTATAATTCAGTTTTAAAAAACTGAACCTCTAAATTTGCAATTTAGTTAATTGCTCATTTACTTAAAACCACTTTGTTGATGAAACGCTCAGTTAAATGCTCACTAACTAAATCTCTATAATAACATTTTTCTGCACAATTTTATTTCACTTGAAAACTTTTTGTCTACTTTTGTATTTATTATCACTCTCGTAGATATAGATTATTTTCTCTAACGAAAATTAGAATAATAGGTTCACTATAAAAAAATTATATTTACATATTTATGTACACGTGATACTTCTTACTATACACAAAAATAAATAATATCAAATTAGATAGTTAAGTTTCATTTTTTATAAACTAATTGGAAAGTTTCAAGTTTCATTTTTTTTTTATATATTCATTGCTCTATATAAAAGCAAACCGAAATCAGGTTCATGAGAAGGTGAAAAGATAGAGAGTATCAGGGCTTGCAAATAAATAAAAAATATAATCAAATTAATACTTTAGTACCAATGAACAACATCATTGAGGAGCAAGGTGGCCTATTCAAGATTATTCGGATTTCTATACGAAGTATAGACATTTGATAGCATGTTTGTCTTAGATTCATTCCATTAGTGAGGTCTTTTAAAAATACGCTAATTGATTATTAAAAATAAGCTATTTCTTTGCTATATGTTATCTAAATTAAAATATCTTTAAATCAAGTATTTAACTTTAAGATATATTATTCATCTAGAAAATGTAATCTGGGAATGTGAAATAGGAATAGAATAATATAAAAATAGTCATATAATAATATTAAAAAAATGCAAAGCACATTTATTATAGTAAAAAAAAACATGGGGTTCAGTACAATTTAGAGTAGTGTAGTTTAGAAGAACAAAAGATAGTTCAGAGTTCACGCAAACTATTTTTTGGTTTATTACATTTTTTAACATTCTAAATCAGTAAAGTTCATTTTATCCACCCCTAGATACACACTAAAAAAACTAGTATATTAAAAATAGCATAATGACAAACAAACTTCATAACATATATAAATTTCTCATCAGATAACATCGTAAACATAATTCATAAAAACACTAATACTTCATTTAGTAATTTGAGGAAACATTGCTTCGGTTGTGGGTGCTTGACATTATCCTATAAGGGGAAAATAACGGGCCAATGTTTTCTTAGCAAACATTAGAACAACAAACAAATAACTGGTTCTGAAATTTTGGAAAAAAGCAGACTACTATAAAAGTAGAGTAAAAACTCTACGAAAAATATGTGAAAAGGGAAAAGAAGAGAAAAACAGATGAGGAGGAAAAAGCAGTAAAATTAACAAATAGAAGGAACAAGAAGAAAAGACATGAAAAATAACTTGGTTTCAAGGTATAGGTCATCAGAGATGATGTCACCACAGCGGTTCAGGCCACTAAAGCAAATTACTGCCATGGACAACTCCAAGGAGACTTGGCAAGAGAGAAGACTCATTCTTAATGCTTTCATAACTTGATTTCATTCTTAGGAATCTTTCACAGTGGTTCATAAAAGAGAGCTCATTCTCTCCTGTGCTCAAGCTTTGGATTTAAAATTGAGCTAAATCCAAAATTGTGTTTTTGGAAAACAATATATAAATTAAAAAACCAATATTCCACCACAGGTACTGCAAACCGTCATGGTGCCATAGCCTTATGGTAGAAGATGATGACATATCCTTCAAAATAGTAGATATCGATGACCGGAAAAACTGCTATGCTGTACCATTATGGTACTGCCATAACCACCATTTGATAACACTGCCTAGAGTTAAAAACTTTTGCAGTGGAAATAAACATGTGGATGATATTTGAATGAAGCCTAATTTGAACTAAGGGGAGAGTGTTGTAGATAATTCAGTTAGTGTTGTATGTTAGGCAGGTAGTTCGTGGGCTTTTAACTAACTGCTTCTTACAATACTATAAATAGGAATTCTATATTGTTTTATGTGTGAAAAATAACATTTCAAAGTCAGAACCCATATCTTGGTCTCTCTGTCTTTCTACCCCTTTTATTCTGTTTTTGTGTGTATGTTCAGTATGTGCTCTAACAGTTCAATTGCCACTGATCATTTATGGATAAAAAATATGAACTACATATATCCGTGAAGATTGAATAGGTTTGTTTTACCTCCACAACAGTGCCGACCGTGGCTTTCTTCCTTCAGATACTGAATCATCAAAACTTGTATTTCTCATGAGCATGTGATCTTCACCATCATCGTCTTCTCTCATCGATAGAAGAACCATTCGAAGCATGCACAAAAAAGGCTGGTCACTGTCTAGTAGCTGGTACAATGCAGCCATCCCTCCCATTCCTGTACCTGATCCCCCACCTATACCAAGACCACCACCAAGCCCAGACTCATCCAGCAATAAGGCTTGGAGCATTGCCACAGACTTTTTCACCAAGGGAAGCTCAATCCACTTTCCGTTTGCATCTTTCTCCAGAGCAGACTTCCAAAAATCCCATCCGCTCCCACCACCACCAAATAAAGCTGGATTTGCAGAAAGGTTGACACCATACCACAACCGGCTCCTGTATTTCCATCCATCTGCTAAATCCTTAGCACAAGACCCATATGACACAAAAGCACAAGAAACAGATCCATAAGGCTCAGCTGCTGCAGCTGCAGCAAGCCTCTCCATCACTGAGGATGGGATCTGGCCACTTTCGTCAGCCATGGATGAAAGGACCTAAAATTATCATGAAAGCATTAGTTTCACCAATACAAAAATAAATGAAAACGTGGAGAACTACACTTTCAAAGTAACATGAATGCTAATAAAAGGAATAGCATGGCAAATAAAAGGAATAGTAAGGAAATAAAAGAAATAATCTATCCATATTTTCTTAATGCCGAAGAATGCACAATGAAGTTAGAAATAAGAAGAAAGCAAAGAAGGTATGGAAAAGTAATACTTTGGTTTATATCATAAAAATATTTGGAGAAAATAACAGTCAGATCACCAAGGAAAGGATTTTGTAGGAATGACAGAAACAGTAGTGTGGATCTATATAATAAAAACTACTCATCAGTATTTATTTCTAACATGCATGCAAGTGCAGTTTTAAATTACTTATGCATACATCTAGGGCAACTCCCTCAGAGTCACTAGTTTCTAACGACTCTTCAATAGTGGACAATGAAATTCGGCTACTACTGTTTTGATACTCAGTAGAAATTGGAGAAGGTGAAGCATCTGCAGCACGTGTAGAAGAGGATTGTTTGCTTTGTAGTCGTAAATGATCTTCAACAAGCATAAGAATCACAATGGCATTCTCCACTAAAGCCACAGACAACTGAGCAGCATTATCAGCTTCAGTCTTAGCTTCTCTTGGCGACAAACCCCCAGCCGCAACACCAGCCGCAGCCGCAGCAATAATTTGAGTCTGCATTAAGTAAAAGATGTGTGTAGTCATTATTTATGTTTTTTCTTCACTGCCATAGCAAAAACAAATTTCAAGTGGCTAGGAGCTAGTTACCATCTCAGTAAAGTTAGTTAAGAATAAGAGGTTTTTATAAATACATTTTGGGTGGGTCTAGAGGAAGGGCAAGAAAAATGTATGTTGGGAGGAGACTGTGTTCTTTCTGTACAGCTTATATTGAAGGAAATATACTGTCTTTGTCTTTCTGATCTCAGTAAACTTCATCTTTCTTAAGTTTCTGATCCAGTTTCTATATTAGAAACTGATGTGAAATTTTTTATTACTTTTATTCTATATAAATCTGAATACAAAGGAGCCTTTATAGAAGTTACCCTTGAAAGCAAAAAGACCAAATAACCCAAAACTGATTCAACAAAAGGGACAGTAGGAAATAAAAAACCAGAGAGAGAAAATGTGACAGAAAGATACAGAGAGATAAAAGAATACCTCTTGTTTTCTTTTATTCTAATATATTCTGATAAACACGGTTTTAATATCAATTTGTGCTTATGCATAAGAGGGATTTGTTTATTAAGTGTGCATACACATTTAAAACCTTAAATAACTGGAGGCAAAAGAATATAAGAATGAATAACATATCAAGCCAAGGCGTTTAATGTACAAAACCCTTCATAGGAAAATCAAAAAGAATAGAAAAAAAATATATACCTGAACCTGCAATTCCCTTGCAGCAAAATCCAGCAAGCCTCCTAGGAGTTTCCTCTTAAAAATAGGTAATGCTTCTTCACGTCTTAAAGACAGAAATTAACCCAGACATGAATATTAGATAAATGACATGAAACAAGTAACTGTAAACTGCCACTTTAAACATTCAATCAATACTAGGGAATAATATGATAGTATAGAAGGAGATTGTAAAACTCCTCAAAACCCTCAATAATCTTTTCTACAAACCTAGATTAGAATGATCACTCTATAGATCAATTTCTTAGTTTCTAACGCAATTCGATTCCTAGTCAACCAATGTGCAATCTATATCCCCGTTGTTTCATCATAATTCATCAAGTGTTAGCAACTTTTATACAAATTTAAAATTTATCAAATCCTGGTACCAAACACCACTAGAAAATATGAGCCAGTAGCATTTATAATTGAAACATGGTGACATGATAATTTCCAAACATAATACTTCACAGAACTTGTAGAAAAGAGGTATCTTCCAAATTTGTTACGATGTCATAAGTGTGATGTCAAGGACCAACTTTACTAAGACCATTAACTGTGAGGAAAAAACTTGTGATTGGTTGCATAACTAATGGGGAAAATTCAAAATCACATTGATTGAGATGTTGGAGTGACTGAAGGGGAGGCAACTCTCACCCCTTGAACCATCTTGAAGGGTTGAGTTAAATCTAAACGCAAAAATTTAAGAATATCCAACATACCACCCACTCACTCTAGAGCCATTTGGGCTTGTGCATAGAGAAAGCAGGTTCACCCTACATTGTGCCGAAATTTATGCTGAATTAGAATGGGAAGAGGATTGAACTTCTAAATATTTGGTTAAAAGGCTTTAATGCCACGTCAGTTACCAACTCCCTTAAAGGATTGCACTGTTACATACACATACAGCCTAATGAATGGTTTTATATTGAATATATATTTTCAAACTAAAAAACAGCTAAATGTTTAGCTTGAAAATAATGACAAACAACATCGAAATAAAATGAAATAGAATAAAACTCAAGTTCAGTAACAGTCAAATCACATTATAGAAGAACTTGAGAAGTAATCACTTGAGCTCATAATGGACACGCAAAGTTACCTTACTCGTTGTTCTCCTGTGCTAGATCCACCAACCATAGAAAGCCATTCTGAACAATGAATTGTTGCTTCAATATCCTGGACAAAATGAACAGCACTGGGCAGTCTGAATTACTCTGACAAAACCAGAAATCATGCAAGCAAACAAATACATATAATAAAAGGGAAATTCCGGATGACTGATATTTTGTGATGACTAAGGCTGTGCATGGTGATCTATTTGGAGCCTTGTAAATGGGAGAGCCCACTTTCCAAAGTTAAAACATAGAAGGAAGGGAGGAGATCGATTGGCATTTAGTTGAACCAGATAGTGTTCCAAACACACTAATAAGTCCCACTATATTGAAATTCCAGGTCAAGGACAAAAGTTTACTCCCTAGGGATGACTACAATTATGCGATAACAAAATAAAATATTAGCAATTTTACAATGAAATTTCAATACTTCAATAGATAATTCATTGCTCAAAAAGAACTGGTTTAGAAAACATCCAAAACATTCTCACTAGATCACAAGGACAAGATATGAGCTATCAAATACAAGCTCTGTCACATTTTTCAACCTCTGACCTCCAATATTCATTTGATTTCTTTATTTAGAAGAAATTATCCCCCGCTTGTATTTTTCTCTTCACTTGAATGAAATTTCTTCCTTTACCATGAAGATAAAAAGTTAAAGAAGTAGTGTGTATATCTAAAATCCCAAATAAGCCTCTTGGAATCGAAAGGATTTGCACATTTATTGCAACCACAAGAAATGTCTAATATTTGATGTTGAAAATTTATAACACCATCCAATGAAATAAATGATTAATAAAGATATTGGAAACACGTAAACATTAAGTCCGACCAGGATGCTGTCAACAGAAGCATACTCAAAGAGAAAACTGGGCAACAGTTGGCAGTAACATCAATAAGGTGAAGACATGAAAGAAGTGAACAATTCTAACAAATATCAACCTTCCATCCATCCTTTTGGCGCATTGAGTGCTCTAGCATGATACTAAGGAAATTATGTATAAGGTCTTCTATGTCTCCATCTCCAATGGTCGTTGAATGAGATAATTTACCAGAATCAACCTGTCAAACAGAAGTGCACAAGTTGAACAGTTAAAGAGTCTTCCCAACAACCTTACAAATGTGTATTGCACAAGAAAATGGCATGAATTTATTGTGTTCGTAAAACAAATATAAGAGATAAATGAAGACAAACCATAAATAGAGAAAAAGATAGGATTAGAACTTTTGTTTTTATTAATATTATTACCTCGTAATTCGAGATCAGAACTTCAAGAATCCACTCAGGCCATTCTTCCATGCTTATCAGACTGCTTCTATTTTCAGGATGACTGCAAGCCAAAAATAGAAGATCCTGAAATCATACACACAAAACAACTTAAAACCAGTTGGTATTAAAAAGATGTCAGGTAGGGGATATGTCCATAAGTGCAAGCCTTACTTCCTCTGAAAAGCTCCATAGATAATTTTCATTATAGTTGTGGCATATACAAGAACCTTATTTAAGTTGGACAAAAAATACTTAAGCCATTAAAGAAGAATTATAAATTAGCGTCGAATACTATCTGGAGTGGTTGTCCTATATATACACTAAATCAAAAACTCAAGAAAGTCAAAATCCGAATTGGAATGTAGAATAAAGGTACATGAAAAGGAGGAACTGGCTCTTCTGAAGGTACAAACTATAAAATTGGAAATTAATAAGATAAAAGAATATGAGGAAAGCACTAACTGATAAGGAGAACATATTTGAATAATGCCTTAATGTATCAGGAGGTGTTTTGGAAAGAAAAGATGTAGACTTAAATTGTAGAAAGGAGAGAGGAATACCAAGTTTTTTCATAACAAATCTTCTATTTGAAATTCTGTTCATAGAATTTCTTTCTCAAGCATGATTCAACATTGATCTCTGATAAATTAGAAGTTGAAGAGAATGTGATGGAGCATTTTAAGAATATTTTGTGTCAATGACTGTTCCAGTCCTTCAAGTCCTATCATCAGTGAGGTGATTCCTAAGATGGTGTATGCAGTTGATAACATGGTGCTAGTTCAAATGCCTTCTATGTCAGATGTTAAGGAAGCTATGTTTAATCTTTGCCCAACAATTTCACTGGGCCTGACGGATTTATGGTGTCTTTAATCATATTGGGATGTAATCCAACCTGATGATAATGTCATGCAGATCATTGAATAAGGGTAGATGTTGCAAAATTGTAACTCAAACCATTGATTGCTAAGGAACCCAGTGCCAATGAGATTGGTAAATTCATACCTATTGCACTAGCAAAGTTTAAATATAAAACCATTTCAGAGATTATAACATATGGTTGGTCAAGATCACTGATAAACTGATTTCTTCTCAACAAAGAGGATTCATGCAGGGAAGAAGTATCCTGGATTGTACAGAAACAGTGTCTGTACCAATTAATTTACTGGATAGAAAGTGTTTTGCATGAGATATTGCCAACAAAATTGATATAAAAAATCCTTTGTTAGAGAGATTAATCCCAAACCTATTTTTCATTATGTTCAATGTGGTATTAAAGTCATTGTTAGAACCTATCCTAGTAAAATTTGTTGTTTGTTGGACATACTGTTCCACCTGCTATCAAACCACCCATTAATGTCAAGTCTCACGCTCAAGATGTATATATCCCGGCGAGAGGGGAGTGTGGTGGAAGTCTAACATCGATTAAAGATAATGATGACTTGGGTCCAAACAATGGATCCATCACTAGGAACATAGATCAAAGGGTTCAAGAAGGTTGAGAAGACTCCATGACAAGAGAATGGCCGATCACATTACTTTGGAAATGGGAACGTCAACTGCTCAACGAACTTTGTTCCATGCTTAGGGTGATCCCGCTCAACTGCATCAAACGTCGCTTAGTGCAGACTTCTAGAGAGCACCCTAGCATGCTTCTCGCATGACCGTCGCCCAATGTTTCCTGACTCGCGCCCAACGACTACCTCTCGTGCCAGTGCCAGCATTTGGAGTTTCCAACAACATGTTTTGATCGTCTTCCTAACCTAAGAATTATACTATAAAATAATTCTAGAGGGCTTGATTGATCCCTCTCATAATCTTCTATTTATAAAAATAAATTAATACAAGAGTACATGATAAATAGGTTAACCCTAGACACAATATAATAATGATAAATAGGATAACCCTTGACATAATATAATGATGATAAATAGGATAAATATCCTAACACTCCCCCTCAAGTTGGAACATACAAATTATATGTTCCAAGCTTGGAATAAATAAACTGCGAGTTGATTGTTTGACCCAATAAACTTAGTACATATTTCTTTAGTCAACAACTTTTCACGAACAAAATGACAATCTATTTTTATAGGTTCAGTCCTCTCGCGAAATACTGGACTTGATGCAATGTGGAGAGCAGCTTGATTGTCGCAATACATTTTCATAGTATGGATGTCACATAATTTAAGCTCTTGAAGGAATTGTTTCACCCATATAAGTTCACATGTTAGTGACGCCATTGCCCTATACTCGGCTCCAGCTGTTGATCGAGCTACTAGATTTTGTTTCTTACTTTTCCATGAAATAATATTTTCTCCCAAACTAACACAATATCCTATAGTAGACCGTCTATGAATAAGTGAACCTCCCAATCTACATCACAATACCCAAAGACCTGAATGCTTCCTTTATCTTCATATAACAATCCTTGCTCGGGAGCCTTCTTTACATACCTTAGAATGCGAATGAGAGCATTCCAATGGTCAACACATGGAGCCTGCATGAACTGACTAACCACTCTAACTGCAAAGGATAGATTTGGCCTTGTAATAGTGAGATAAATCAGTTTTCCAACCAACCTCCTATACCTCTCTGGATCGAAGAATAATCACCATCTTCTGTTCTTAATTTCTGGTTTGGGTCCATGGGACTGTCTACTGGTCTGCAATCAATCATGCCTGTTTCTTGTACTATATCAAGAGCATACTTCCTTTGGGAGATTACAACTCTATCTTTTGATTGCGCTACTTTAATGCCTAAAAAGTATTTGAGACTTCCAAGATCCTTGGTTACAAAATGTCTACACAAGTACTCTTTTAGTTGAGATATTCCAACAACATCATTTCCTGTAATGACAATATCATCAACATATACTATTAAGTAAACACATTTCCCGAGAGAACAATGACATTAAAAAACCGAATGGTCTGCTTCACTGTGTTTTATCCCAATTTTTTTAACAATGGCCAAAGTTTTCAACAATGGAGCTAAACTTTCCAAACCAAGCACATGGGGATTGCTTGAAGCCATATAGAGATCAATGCAGTTTGCATACCATACCAGACTTCCCCTGAGCAACAAACCCAGGAGGTTGCTCCATATAAACTTCCTCCTCAAGATCACCATGTAGGAAGACATTCTTGATATCCAATTGATGAAGTGGCCAGCGACAAATGGCTGCCATGACAAAGAAGAGGCAAATAGTAGTCATCTTGGCTACAGGAGAGAAAGTGTCACAATAATCTAAGACCATAAACCTGAGTGTAACCTTTTGCAACAAGCCGAGCTTTGAGCCGATCAATTTCACCATCAGGATTGATTTTAAGTGCATATACCCATTAACAACCAACCGCCTTTTTGCCCGGGGGGAGGGGCACAACCTCTCAAGTATTACTGTGGTCAAGAGCTTGCATTTTTGCAATCATAGCTTGTCGCCATCCAGGATGATCAAGTGCTTCTTTCACATTCTTGGGTATAACAACAGAGGATACTGAGGATAAAAAAGAAAATAAGAGGTTGACAATTGATGATAGCTAAGAAAATTATAAATGGGATGAGGGTTTCGAGTGGATCGAGTACCTTTTTTGAGGGCAATAGGCCATGCCGAATCATTTTCACCAGGATGCGTGGGAAGAGGTGACGAGGGAGAAGAATCTGAAGTAGGAGATTCACCATTGTCTTGGGGAGGTGGACTATCCATTGGGGCCCTGTGAGGGATGATCTCAGTATGTGGAGAAACGGGTATAGGAGGATTGTGATCAAGACTTGGAATGACAGAGACGGTGGAGCTATTTGACTCAGCCATTGGAATAGGAAGGACCTGCTGAAGGTTAGAAACATCCTGAATAGATGGAGAGAAGTAAGGAGTCTGTTCAAAGAATGTGACATTGACAAACATGTAACATCGATATCCTTTTTGAACTCGAGAGTAGCCTAAAGTTTGTCTAGACCTGAAGACATGTCACGAACAAAACATACACAGCCAAACACTCAGGGAGATGTATGAAAGGAAGGATCATTAGGAAACAAAATGGAGAAAGGGACTTAATTATCAAAAGAGGAGGAGGGCATCCTATTAATAAGATAACATGCAGTTAAGATGACATCCCCAGTGGTGGATAGGAATATGCGCACCAAGCAAAAGGGTATGGGCAATTTCAACCAAGTGTCTATTTTTTTGTTCTGCTATACCATTTTTTTGCGGTGAGGACAAGTAGATATAAGATACCATGGGAACTCAAAATGCAAGAAAAGGAGGATGAGAAATACTCTTTTGCATTATCACTTCTTAATATTTTGATTACTTTACCAAATTGATCCTTGATTTCATTCAAAAAGAATGTAAAGATAGCTAATAATTTAGAACGATTTTTTATAAGATAAACCCAAGTACATCTTGAATATTCATCAATGAATATTCATCAATAAAGGTAACAAAATATCTAAACCCCAGTACGACTAGATCCCCATATATCAAAATGGATGATGGAAAAACTAGAATTACATATTGATTGAGACCTTTTAGGAAAGGAAGATCTAACATGTTTTCCTAATTGACATGACTCACCTTCTAAGGCTTGGAGACGACTAAGTTCAGGACACATTTTTTAATTTGGACAAATGAGGATGGCTAAGTCGATCATGTAGCACTTTAGGATTAGGAGCAGCAACATATAACGCCCTTGGACGAGATCTAGAATGGAATAATCTGCCAGCTTCATATCCTTCTCTAATTTGTCTCCCCGAACCACACTCCTGTCTAACAAGATTTATTGTCAAAGGTTATTGAACAATTTAACAATTTGGTCGACTGGCTTAGAGAAATTACATTAAAAAGACAATTAGGAGCAAAAAGGACAGAGTTAAGATTGAGGGAGAGAGACAAAGAAACATGACCAACTCTTTTGAAGGAAGTTTTAGATCTATTTGCAAGGGTTATGAAATGAGGTTTTTCTCGAAAGGAAATACATGATAACAAAGAGGTATTACCAGAAATGTGATCAGAAGCACCTGAGATAATTACCCATGAATTTTGACCTTCCATAGATTGAGAAACGCAGGTTGTTGATGTACTGGGAGATTGAGATGGTTGTGCCAAGCTGTTAGACTTTAACCTTAAATATTCTTGATATTCATCCTCGAAAAACTTAGAAGTGGAAGTTTCAGTCTTCGAAATATTGGCGGTTTTGGAAGGGAAAGAAACATGACCGACTCTTTTGAAGGAAGTTTTAGATCTATTTGCAAGGGTTATGAAATGAGGTTTTTCTCGAAAGGAAATACATGATAACAAAGAGGTATTACCAGAAATGTGATCAGAAGCACCTGAGATAATTACCCATGAATTGACCTTCCATAGATTGAGAAAAGCAGGTTGTTGATGTACTGGGAGATTGAGATGGTTGTGCCAAACTGTTAGACTTTAACCTTAAATACTCTTGATATTCATCCTCGAAAAACATAGAAGTGGAAGTTTCAGTCTTCGAAATATTGGCGGTTTTGGAAGGGAAACCATGTAAGGAGTAGCAATTCTCTTGAGTACGACCCATCCTTTTACAGTATGTGCATTGAGGACGTCCCCAACCTCCTTGTCCTCCTCCTCTAGTGCCACGTCCTCCTCTTCCTCGTGTGGCAACCATGACAGATGGTTCCACTAGTTCATGCGCTTCTTGAGTTTGAGGTACCGCCACACGCAGAAGGCAAGTGGTCAATGTTTCCATGGAGGGGACCTCATGACTGGTTAGAAGTTGATTTCTGAGATGATCAAAATTGAGATGTAGGGCACGAAGGATCAACACCATGGAAAATTTATCTAGTTTCTTTTTTATATCCTCTAATTGGTCCGTTTCCAAAAACATCCTGAATTCTTCGACAGCAGATTGGGCTTTAGCCATGAATGACACCATACCATGGTCTGCCATTTAGCTTCTCGGAGGTAATTGATGGACTTCCCGAGAAGGAAAGAGTATTGTCAAACGCCATCTCTTAAGAAGACGAATAGTACCACCAAGGAACAAGAAAACCTTAAGGGTTTAGACAGATGGAATTGTGACGACAACAGACAACGGATGGCAGCAGCGGCAGACGGATGGCGACAGCGGCAAACGGTGGCCGGCCGGCGGGCAGCGGTGGACGGTGGCGTGTGGCGCTGGACAAATGCTACAAGACAGAAACCAGAGCGGGATTGACCCGCTCTGATACCAACTTGAAAAGTAAACTGTAAAATAATTCTTGAGGGCTTGATTGATCCCTCTCATAATCTTCTATTTATAAAAATAGATTGATACAAGAGTACATGATAATTAGGGTAACCCTAGACATAATATAGTCATGATAAATAAGATAACCCTTGACACAATATAATGATGATAAATGGGATAAATATCCTAACATCCTACATGTTTAACGAGTTTTTCATGCAAAGCCACGTGTCCTGTGAACCCTGAATCACAACTTAAGGGAATAGTTTAGGGTTAAATTGGAGGTTGAATATGCTATAAATTTAGTGCTCAACCCTTGTAAACATTACTTTTGGAATATATTGAAATGCTTCCGAGATTACTCCAACCTTTCTTCTTTCAAGAGTCCCTTGCTTGAGAGCTTCTTAAGCCTCCTCTAGTCCCCTTCCCCTAGATAGGATCTACCTTTTCAGGACTTACAACACCATTGATCTCATTTCACTCATTATACACAACATCACCTCTGTTTTTATCATTCGCTGCATCATTCTTCATGTGTTATGTTGAATGAGCTTGGCAACTGGTTTTCCATGGCTCATCAGATAAGGTTTTCGAGTATATATGTGGATGTAAACCTCACCTTACAAGCCGGTTTTATAGGATTAAATTAATCTTGTCCACTTCTTAACAGGGTGTAAGGCAAGGAGATCCTTATCTCCTTTTATGTTTTGTATGGCAAAGGAAGTTACAAATAGAAACATCATTTTCCATGATTTAGATGGAAAAATAAGGGCTGTTGGACCAAGGCAGATTGATTTTCCCATACAGGCTTCATATGCTGATGACACTGATTTTTTGAAGGTGTGGAATGAAAAATATGAGCAACATTATGGATGATTTACACAAATATGGAAAAGTCTTGGTTCAAACAATGAATAATAGCAAATCAAAATTCTATGTTTGGAATAACCTGCTGTGGTTTGGGAAGTTTCATCTATTCTAGGTTTCTCACAAGAACTACTATCTTTTGTATACCTTGGTGTACCTACTTTGAAGGGCAAGCCAAAGTTACATCGTTTGATGCCAATTACTGACATAATTAAGGAAAAACTAGCCAAATGGAAAACTTGTTTACTCCCCTAAAGGGCAAGGTTATGCAGGTGAAGTCTATGATACAAAGCATGTTTTTCTTCCGTTTTCAAATATATAGATGGCTTAAGACAATATGGAAAACAATTGAGAGCTGGTTTATAAATTTTATTTGGACTAGTAATATTACCCTGGTTACAGAAACTTCTGTACCATGGATATTGTTGATAAGCCTTGTAAGGAAGGAGGACTAGGATTAAGTTCTATAGAAGATATTAATGAAGCATCTATGTTAAAACTGAGCTGGGAGTCAATGAAATGGAAATCTAAAATGGGAAAAGTTTTAGCAGGTTGTGTTCTGGCCATCTGGCTAGGTAGTTTCTTTTGTATGCACTTGTATTTAGGTAGGTTTGAAAAACAACTTTCATTTGGTAAAGAAAAATACAGCGTGGCAAATTGAAAATGGAAAATCATTTAACTCACACCAGATACAATGAAATACTACCCACATTAGTAGTCACTGATCAGGTTAGATGGAAACATTCCTTGGGTGATGGAGAGGTCAGTTCTGCAGATGCTTGTTCATTTGTTTAGCAATCAAAGTTGGAAGTTTTATAGGGAAAAAAAGATTTGGAATGAAGTCGTTCACTGTCAAAATCTTACACTAAGTGGAGGCTAATTAACTGTTGATGACTTATTCAAAAAGTGGGCAGTGGCACTATTATTCTATCAAAGTCAACTAGTAAGTTGAAATTTGCACCTACTTCTATATTATAGTTTAGTCATATTTTTCAGTATATATGAGATCTCCAAGCTACCTTACGTTGAAAACAAGACATCTCAAGCATGGGAATAAAGTGCAGTCTAATAACGAATAGCATGATATGCCCAATAAACCTTGTTAAGGCTTTGATACCATAATAGAATGTGGACTTTAAATTTAACATAACCTAACAAAATTGGCTTATAAGATGAGTTTACACTCACTTGTATATCTAGTAGATATGGAATCTCCAACGGATGGTAATGGTGTTTTCCAAACACAATTTGATTCCTTACAACCTCCTCCTGGTTATTTACCTTCTAAATCACTTATCATAACAAGTGAACTTTAAGCCTAATCTAATTTCACAAAACCAACTTATAAAGTGATATTTGCATCCAGTCATATATTACAATTTGGTTATATCTCTGGTGTGAGAACTTCAACAAACTCTAGTCATTCTATTAACAAACTATAATAACTATCCAAACTAAACCCCAACCTCCCAAGAGTTGAACATTAATTAGGGCAGGAGTCCAAGAAAAAGAGAGCAATAATGAGAAGCTATAAATATGTCACAGACAGAGTTTTCTCTTAATTGAGACCAATTACAATATATGAAGCTACAGCTATCTTTCCGGATGATAACAAATCAAACAGTCAAATCCATTAAAACTAAATCTAAATGTAACAGATAACAGAAGTACTATAAATTAAGGGGGGAGACTGCTAAAAATCAAGGTTGACAAGCAAATTTAGATTTTCACAACCAATCTTGTCTTTTATTTTAGTTTTGCACCAGCCTAGGTCAATAAATGTCTGTTCCAGCATTATCTTTCGAATCTTAATGTAGCAGCAAACTTAAGCCCATATAAAATCTTTAAAATGCCAAAAACTGAAATGCATGAACTAAGCAGTACATTAATGTACAAGTGAGCTGTACTGAGAATTTCATCATAAAACAATACACATGAAACAGCAAACACCTCATAAATCATATAAAACACAACTTATAAACAATAGATGCATGACTGTTAAGCTAATACCTGTAGCGCTCTGCTCTGTAGAGGCCTAGGTGCAAATGGAAGCGAATGCAAAAGCACCAACAAAAGTTGTGAATGCTCAAAGCGATGGCCAGAATCATAGAAATTTAGCCCATCCTCTGAAGAAGAGGCATTGATCTGAAAAGGAGAGAAAACAAAGAAAAATGAAAACATCAAAAAATGAGGACAGTAACCTGATCACCTAACGACATTTTTAAACATACATCTCGAATAAGCATTCAAAGAGACTTGAAGTCTTCTATATATTTTCCTTCATTTGCATTGGGTCATGGTTAATAAGAGGACATTTTACATTAATATTAGCAAATATCCTTCTCCCTTCAACTAGTAATTTTCCTTTTCTTAAGAAAAATAGCGTGTATTTAAAAAGTCCCCCCTAAAAGAAGATAAAGTATTGAGAAATTAATTCAACAAACTGGAATGGCCAATGTCATTGTATGACTTTTTACCTTCAAATATTAAGTTTGATTTCTTTATAAATCATTTAAGCCTCTCTAAGTTTAGCTTTTGTTGGTGCTTGGAGGTTTTTTCTCTTGCATGAGTTTTGATCTGATCCCCTCATACCTTTTTTATCTTTTTGATTTTCCTTTTTATGGAGTTTTCATGTGGTGGCATGCGATTGATGGAGTTTTAAGATGCTAACCTAATTGAGTTGTTAAAATCTCAGTGTGATGCCTAACATGATTTTATAAAATAAAAGAAGAATAGGCTTATAGTGAATAAATTATGGTAAAGACATTGACACAACTTTTATCAAAAAATTGTAAAATGAAAGGACAATTGCCATATCATGAAGGAAGGTAGCCATACCGAGGCGGCCAACAAAGATGTGTAAATATTGTTGGTCATTAGCCTGTTGGGTGCTGCTTCAAATGCCTTTTGTAAAGCAAAAAGTAGAAGAGAGACCTTGTCTTCAAACATAGTACCACCTTTGTCATGGAGTCCAACACCCAAAAGGTTGCTTGTTGTATCAGGACCAGCAGAGGAACCAATTCTCAGATGTCCTGAAGCTACTAAGGCACCTAAGAGACCTATGATTCCAACAACAATCCCATCACTTTTATCAACATTGTAAACATTTTTTCTAGCACTGTCTGCACTAATGGATAGGCTTATGCCTCCCAAATTCTTGACAGAAGGAATTTCAGAGGCGAATACAGGAGAAATAGGATCTGGGCTACTGCCACTATCAACAGATAGAGAACCGTGGTCATTGTCTTGTAAGATGGTTTCCTTTTTCTCCTTCGATCCTTCATCCTCTTGACTTCCTTTTGTCATTTCATTACCACCATCAATCTCAGTTTTGTGAAGTTTAGGATTCGTTGACCATGAATCCAGGACACCATTATCTCCAGCTTTAGCTTCCCTCTGGAGCAGAACAAGAAGAGTTTCTACACCACCACATGCCAGGAATTCTTCTGCAAATGTGTGAGCTCTAGATGCATTTGGCTGGACAACCAATCTGTAGAAAAGATGCAGCACCCTAGCAACCTGAAATTGAAGAAATAATTAATTAGTACAGTTTTATTAAAATAAAAATAAAAGAATCAAACCAAAGAATTTATATTATGTGTAACTGTTAGGTTCCTAGGTAGAGGAACCCAAGAAAACTACTGTAAAACACCAAAGTCACTGAAAATATCTGGTATTATTAATTCTAGGCACCCAAAATAGCCAGAATGCCTCGAAGGGACAAAGTTCCCTTCACACAGAATGGCAATGATCCTGTCAACAATTCTCTAAACATCCAAAAAACCTCCCCCAGCCTACAAAAACTCCCCCACTATATAAAGAAAGTCTCACTCATCCTAACAACCCAACTAACAACTAATTTTTTAATTTGTTTCCTCCTATCATACACATTATATCCTATTAGTAACACTCAAGATTTTACAAACTTCAAAATAACCACTTAACATGAGATCCAGAACATGAAGATTACATGCATTAAATATATTGCAATCTAACACAACATACCATAAAATATAACCTATTAGAGTTAAGCTAGTTAGGTTTGCAACTTGTATGGTGATGCCATAGCATTTTCTCCTTTCATTGAAAAAGGGAACTACTACAGATATTCAGCTAGCTTGTTATTTCACAACTGTTGTGTCTTACTGTGCCATGAAAAATGCAGCCCAACTCATGCCTTTCACAAGTGTGGTCAGAACTGAAACAGATGAGCACAACCTTATCATCATGAATGCAGAGACTGATATCATATCAAGATCCTATAACCACCATCACCAAGTCAGTGTCATCAACTAGAAGCCACGGTTTCCATAGCAGTACCACCCGATGATGGGATTGCAGTAGTTGAACAAAATTTCATTAGACTTCAATGGCATTGTAAATTTATCGTTGCAGATTATGAAAGCCACCTCTCCATGTGGCCATGGCAGAAAAAGAAGAGTAGGCACTATTTTTTTCAAGACATATAAGTGTTTTGGTTACGGGATTCAAAACACCTTCACAACTTGCTCTGTGGACAAATGACCAATGCACTGCAAGACAAAATGAACTATGCAACCACATCCACCAGCTCCCGGGATTGTGCAACCTGTCCAGCCCATCTCTGGCCAATGGCCACATCTCCAGCAAACAACCCATCAATATCTCTCCATGCAGATTGTTTAGACAAAAAAAATTGGTACTAGGTGCTTTTCTCCTCTCTTTTTATAGTACTTTGTACCCCTTGTTCTGAAGTTCAATTCTGATGTAACCTCTCTAGCCAACTGTGCATTATCTCTATTTGTTATCTTGACTACCAGTTTTTAAGTTCCTTTCTATTTTCTAGAGCCATTATTTCCTCAGTTTCATCTATGATCCCTCTGCACATTTTTCCCTTTAGATTGTTAATAGATACTTTTTGTTGAATTTTATTTCCTAGAACACGTTTCTAGTATATTGTTTTAGATATATGTTATTAGTTTTTCTTATTTATTACATTCAACAATTTTTGTTGTATACCTTATATATATGTCTCTGTTAGTGTTATGCCAACATCGCTTGTCATATTATTGGCATGTACCCTAAACGTTGCCAAGTCACAAGGGAACAATGTCATCATACCACAAGAGTGCTGCATAGAAAAGAGTCTCTGGCTGAAAGGAACTAAATGATAACACACATTTGAATCGTAAAACAAAAAGAAAGGTTCTTTTTATATAATAATATTGGAAGAGATAGATACAAGACATACTCAAACATGAAATACACTACCAAAACCCTGAAATAAGTACCTAACACAAAAAAAAAAATGTCTTCTAAATGATAAAATTTTAATAATTAAAAAGTTCAGTTGATAACACCAAACAAGCAATCATCCATCCAGAAGCTATATAAGAAAGAACCAAAGAAAGGTATACAGTGAAATTCTATTCTAGCAAATGTATTTATAGCATTGACAGAACCCATATGTCTGTGTCATTGTAGTATCCTGTCTGACAATTCTTATTGCCCGCACAAAAAAGAAAACCACTTAAGTGTTACTGCATTACCTGGTTAGGTTGTGGACAGTCAACCATGAATCCAAGTAAACATCGGACATCATTTGAGGCCAATGAAGGAGATGCAGCCACTATTAGAAGTTCAACAACCACCAAGAGCTCATCAACCAAAGCATTGATTTCACCTACTGGACGTGTAGACCCAGTTAGGGAAACAGTATTTAATGAATCAATTTCAGGAACAGTCCAATAACATCTTCTGCAGCCATCAAGAAGCATCTGAATGGCATTAGCATTTCGCATTACCATTGACTCAGTGAAAACCATATCTGCAAGAGATGATAAAAGCTTCTTTTGTATGCCGTAACTACACAAACTCCAAATTTTTAAATCTAACAACAGTGTAGTGAAGAGCTGCACTTTAAGTGCATGGTTGATCTTCTGAGATTGACAAAGGGATACAACAGCAGCAACAAGTTCCTCATCTTTTACACCATCATGCTTTCTAACATCAAGTGAAGATAGAGTTCGGAGAAGATAATTTAAAATTTTTGATAGAACCTCTGGTCCTCTACCACGAGCCAATTCTTCATTGTTCCTTGGATGTTGAATAGCTGTGGATATAATTCTAAATATTGAGGCAGCCAGAGATGTGGTGGCAGAAGACAAAGGAGACCTCCCTTGCTGAGGTTCCAGAGTATTTTCATGTAGATTGCTTATGGTCAAAGGAAGCAAAGACAAGGGACCACCATAGGACAATGCCCATAAAGCATCCACAGGACGCATTCGTGTAGCAACGTGGACTTGCCCAAGAACCTCAGCTGGACGACGAAGAGTTCCTGAATCATTATAATAAAGGAACTATAAGAATACTAGACAACAATACAGAAAATTTTATACACCTTCATTATAAAAGAAATTTTATATTGCAATGATAGTAGATATATCTTAAAAAACCTAGGATGAAAGCTTTAAATACAGAAATGCTTATTACAGATAATTTTCCCAAGACCAATGCTTTTGTGATCCAACAAAAGACTACACAAAGATAATATACAAGATAACCTCACGAGACAGCTTAATCACAGATAGAACACTAATAGTATGTCTATTTCTCAATGAATTTCATACCATTTACCCACCCTTTAATTTGGTTAATATTCATTGTAAGACTTTCTATAAACAATAATAATACAACTTTATATGCATGGATAAGAGCTTAATGCAAGCCCCTAACTGATCTGTTCTTGATTCCCAAAAATAAAACAGTTTTTGAATTATATAGTTTTAAAACAAAAGAAAATAAACTTTCAGAAATCAAGAATCAAAGACTTGGAAATAGAGTAGAAGCATCCTGAAGAAAAAGAAAATTTTTCACTACTACAGATTAGAGAAGAACCACCATTGTGATGATTACAAACACTAACCGAAAATATAGTAAATCGCTTTTTATTTCCATCATATAAATCCACAAACTAACCTTCGAACAATTATTTACCAGGTACCCTTTCTGCATGAAAAATCAATATGCATTTATGCAGTGTTTAAAATTCATTACTCATGTATTATCATAAAAGAATCAATAGAAATTATCAAACCTGAAGCACCAGAGGGTGAAGCATCAGGACAGAAACGCCCACTGAGCAAACTGGGATGATAGAGCAGATGAAGGCAACCTCCTATATCTGCATCCAAAAGCACACTTTCCTCTGCCTTGTTCTGCACATACGCATTTGTTGCTAGCCATGGTAGCCCGGCTGCATTACCAAAAGAAGGAACTATATCCCCACCTCTGGAAGCCATGCATGACATTCTTTCTGGACCAATTGGTTCCTTGAATATGTAAACAGGACCCATCTCAGCAAACAGAGGACATTGACGACGACGGCGTTGCAAACCAGCCATAGTAGGAGGAGGGTTAGTTCCTATGCAGCAAAAGGCAAGAGGTTTGGAAATTCGAGGGAACTCAAAAGGGCGACTTTCATACAAAGATCCATCTATATACAATCTGACTTCACTTTCTGCTTTCCCAAGAATTCCATGCTTGCCTATATGTTCAAGACCAATGAAGTACCAGCATTGTGGTTTGAAAGCATAGGTAAAATGCAAAGAAGATTTCTTTCCCTTTCCACTAGCAGTTTCAACAACCAAAAATTGAGCATGGAAATAAGCCTCTATACCCTGATTATCACCGGATAAAAAACTGAACAGCCTTGGCATGTGTGCTGTACCTTCACCAGCAAGTGCACTAGCTGCAGCAGCAGCTGACATAGCTGATGATTTACCAGACCTAGCTGCTGCAGCAGCAGCAATTGCAGCAGCAACTGTAGCTGTATTTAATGTGTCTGCAAATGATTCAATGTAGATCCATGTTGCAAAAGCATATCCATTGATAAATGGCCAACGGCTTTCGCCTGGACCAAGCAAACCAGAACTTTCACCATCAAACTCAAAGGTGCAAGCTGGTCCCATTGACTCCTTTCCACTTATTGCCTTCTCCAATGCTAGTGTTAATCGAGGAGCCCAAACTGTTGTAAGTGTTTTTGTAATTACTTGAAACCATCTATAAAGATCACTCACATTGAGAGAATGACCAGCTAAATATTGTATGCAGTGGCACAAAGGAGTTCCATCCCACCTCATTTGACCATTCAAGCCAACATCCACAGTGAAAATTTTTTCTGCTGTTCTCAACAACACTTCTAACAATCCAGCCATTGAGCACATTGCTCTATTTCTAGTACAAGCCCTTAATATCACTAGTAGTCCCCTTACCATCCGTGTCCTTGGTGACATCACATCATCTGTATCACCTGCATAAGGAAGCCAAGGAATAAGTTCACCTGCCACAATGGCAGCCCGGGAATTCAGCATCACACTGGGAGGATTATTATCTTCATCTTCTTCAAAACTTTCCACACCACCCATTGTTGCAAGAAGGGAATCTACAATTAAGAAAGGCACACTGTCCATTTCTTCCCCACCATCAAAAATTTCTACACCACTTGCAATATTCTTCAACTTGTCCATACCTTCAGGTTTCCCCATAATAGCAGAATCAACTAAATGGAGCAGTTCTGGAGAAACATTTGGCTTTGCATGCTTCTGTCTTGGCTTTGGTGGAGAATTAAAAGTAGAATATCCGCTAGAATCAAAATTAATTGATGCGGAAAAATGCTTAGATGTATGACCATAATGTCCTTCTGACCCAGGACTATAAGAAAGATTATCTTGATTCATGTCTGCAACTGGGGAAGAATCATTCTGTATTGAGTTTGATCCAAATGATTGTTGAAAATCCTCTGCATTTCCACTATATGGATGTTGTTTATTATCAGAACCAGACGAGCGGTTTGAATCCTCATACTCATTACTCTTATCTTGGTCTTTCAAAGATACTTGCTCAAACTGGTCATCGTCCATTACTGTAGTTACAGAATCAATAACTTGTTCTTGCAAGTTAGCCCTTTCATCTATAAATTCAACCCCAACACTGCTGCTAGAATTTACATTTTGCTGATGAGGACTCCCAATAAATTGTTTTACACCACTATCTACTGTTTCATCAGTATCTATTTCATTACCAGATATCTTTATCTCTTTTGTTTCTTCGTTTTCTTCCATCAAAATACTTATGAGCGAGCTAAACAATATTCATTCCAATTATGAAAGCCCAATCCACCTGTAAGTAAGTAGCAATTTTACAATAACCACAAAACAGCTTAATGGACAGCAAGTTCTATACGAACATTTTGGAAGAAAAGACATTATGTCATGCATCAAACAAGAAAACCAAAAATCCTATGGAAAGAAACCAATTAAACGAAAATAGAAAATGCTTCTATGATGGCCAATACTCAGATCCACATTCTCTGCACTCACTTTTTGAATGCATTCAGCAATTTAGAACGATCAAGTTAAGATCAGCCCGCTTGGATTATATCTTGGTAATTCAACTTAAAACACATCTAAATCTCAGCAGCTGATCTTTTATCCAACAGTTATAAATGCACAAAATGTATGATTATACACAAAAACGACTGCACCGAATCTGGATCCTCTATGACTCTAATATTATATTTCATGTGCATAAAATTGAATCTAAACGAAGTAAAAAAAGGTGATTCATGAGTTGCACACTATTTATTGATCTGGTTAACTAAAAGCATGTAAATGGTTGACAATGACAGTTCGTCCACGATTTCAGTACAAAAGGTCCTGCGAGGCAACTAAAAGTAAGCTTGACAATCTTTAGTTTGACCAAGCACACAATAAATCATTATAAAACTTCAGATTACAATAGTCTACAGTACACACTAAGAGGAAATTCATTAGCTTCCTCGGTCAACTCAAACAACTAGTTCATTTGCTTAGATTTGAGTTGATAACAAATTTCCAATTACTAAATGAAGTAAAGTGTGCACAAGTCGAAGCTCAAAAACACTGACACTGAAAAACGCTCCAGCGTTTAGTTAAGTTATCCATTTGAAATCGATTCAATCCAACAAGAACGTAACAACAGTAAGTAAAAACAACCACACGTTCATCCAAAGCTAAAAGTCGTCGCATAGCCAAAAACGCAAAAAACAAGTCTCGGATCTTGCTCGAACACAAACTCAAGCAATCGAATCGACTCTGATCGCCTCGCATTGCGAAGGTGGATCGAGAATCAGCAGATCTCTCCGCTACGTCTCGCGCATTCGCGCAGGATTCGATCGAAGCTTGAAAAGTCAATGAAAGAAAATGCACGGATCGCAAGGAAATCCACATTGCTGCTTCAGATACACATAAAAGCAAGAAGAAGAAAATATAGGTCATAGTTTGGCTTACCTTCTATAGTATTCCGGCGCGGAGTGTCGTTCGGTCCGATCGCCGGTTCCGATCGAGGATTCGAAGGAAATGAAAGTGTGGAGAGAAAAAGTGGAAAGGGAGTGAATTGGAGATGGAGGAGATTAAGGCGAATTGGGCGCGAAAGAGAAAAAGAAAAGAAGAGAAAGAAGAAGGTTGGTGCTGCTTGTGTTGGTTGTTGCAGCTCGTTCTATTCTGGAATTTTCAACCTGCAACCTCCTAAATGAAACGACAAAGTTTTTCTTAAGCGATTTTTTAACCTTATGAAAAAATCAGTGATAAATTTTAATATTTAAAATTAGTAAATTTAAAAATTATTAATTTAATCCAAAAACTTATAAACTAATTGTATTGCCATTTGTTTCTGTAAAAAGTTAAAAAGATTTCCCTTACTAAGTTAATATTTATTAAAAGGCATAACAATTTTCTCCCCATTTTAGTTCGGAAATCTCAAGTTAGTCCCTTTATAGAAAAGTGAGTTGAATGGATCCTTACTTGTAATTAATTGACTCTAATGAGTCCCTTCCGTTAAATAGAAGGAAACGGAGTTAGTGGACTGATGATGTGGCAGTTGTCTTTGGTGAGGTGTCAATACGCAATTGTTTGCGTGCTTACGTGGTGTTAGGGTTCCCCATTTTCAAATTGGGTTGTATTAAAAATTGGGGATAAAGGATTTGGGGCTGATTTGTTCGAGATTAGGGCATGTCCGAGAAAGAAGACTGCCTGCCTCTGTTGGTCCTGATTTCAATCTGGACCCTGATTATCACATGCTTCCATTGGCAGACCTGGATTTGGTTACAGAACCACTGCCTGAGTTTATAGATGTTATGGAATGGGAACCTGAAGTTGAGGTGTTTAGCGATGATGCAGATTCAGAATATAATCTCACTGAAGATTGCTCTTCTAAGGGTGAGAAAGGATGTTCAACCTCCAATGCTTCTGGTGATTCAGGGTGCAGCACAGACAACAGCGAAGGGGAAGACAATCACATGGAAAGCATCCGTAGATCAAAGAGGAAAAAACAGAAGACTGAGGTACGTACAGGTTGAAAACTGTAAAGTGAACAATGGTTGTTAATTTTGTAACAACTTTAAATCATTCCGTTTTTTGTACAAACTGAGATTATGACTTCTTCTGGGAGACGTGTGAAAAGGAGGAACTTGGATGAGTGTGATGATAATACCATTGGGAGTAGCCGACGTAGGAAGGGAAAAAGTGGCCAAAAAATATCAAGAAGGAAATTTTCAAAATCTAAATCTTCCCGGCCTCAAAGGGCTGCTGCACGCAATGCTCTTCATCTATTTTCTAAAATTACTAGTACACCGACAGACGGAGATGGAGATGAAGATAGTTTGATTGGTGATTTTTCAGACAGTGAATCAACATTGCAAGAGTCTAATATTGACAGTGATGAATCTGATGGAACTTTACAGAATGATCAATTGAATTATCCCCAAATCCTTTATCCCCAATTTTTAATACAACCCAATTTGAAAATGGGGAACCCTAACACCACGTAAGCACGCAAACAATTGCGTATTGACACCTCACCAAAGACAACTGCCACATCATCAGTCCACTAACTTCGTTTCCTTCTATTTAACGGAAGGGACTCATTAGAGTCAATTAATTACAAGTAAGGATCCATTCAACTCACTTTTCTATAAAGGGACTAACTTGAGATTTCCGAACCAAAGTGGGGACAAAATTGGATATTATGCCTTATTAAAAAGCAAAAAAAAAATATGGATCTCAATTTTTAATTTTTAGTGAGCTATATAAATTTTTAAAATTATCAAAAACACATTTTCTTTTGTACAGAATTCATTATTTTAATTTTTAAATAGCACAATTATACAAATTTCAAAATTAATAATAATAATAATAATCTATTCCTATATTAAAAATTTATTTTCTTTTTCTGTGTATAATTTAATATTTTAATTTTAATTTTTATAATATAATTATTATTAACTAATTTTTTAATAGTAACCATTATTTTGAAATTCTTTTAAATAAAATGGTCATAGATTTTATTATTTTTTGCTCTTCATCATATGTATAGTTTGGATCGCGATATTCTAACAACGCGAATTTGACAAAAATTTGACAACGCCACATGTTAACTTTGAATTGGTCGAATTTGAATGTTTTTCGTAATTAAAAATTTGATTTGGAGGGGCCAAAAGTTAGGATTCCGAAACTGCCCTCTTCATTTTCGAACTCTATCTTCTGTCCTTATCAACCTCTTCTCTCTCCATTTTTGGGATTTGAATTTCATTTCAACTTCGCTCTTCATAGCAGTGTTGTTCCTCCTCCATTTTGAGCGTTTCGTTTGTTTTCAACATCTCTCTGTCCTGCTTCCCTGTCACCATTGTTTTCGTTTGAATCTCTATGGACATTGGGTTTGTTTCTTTGACTTGTAGATTACGGTTGTCTCCTTCGGTGTGTCTGTGAACTCGTGTTCTTTGTTTGAGTTAGAGATTAGTGTTGTGTCGTTCGATGTGGATTTGGTGGAAGTTGTTACCTTTTTTGTGCAATGGGTTCGTCCGGTGACAATGGTTGTTCGAACAAGGTATGAACTTTTTCGTCTCTCCGTATTCGTATTTTGGGGAGGGGATTTTGGTGTTGCATCTGTTGGTAATTTTTTTGGTGTGTCTTGCTTTTGGGTTGTGACTTACGTTGGTTATTTGTACTAAAATACATTTTTTTTGCAGTTGTTTGTTCGTCACTCATTGAAAACGAAACGTATTGCTTCTTTGAATGACATTTTGAGTGAGGAGCAGAAGTCCATAATCTCGAAGACTCACTTTCGATGGTTTTTAGAATTACATGATAATATTAAGATTGGAAGGAATATTTTGAGCGATTTATTGATTAGATGGGATGATGACAGAGATGGTTTTAGTTTTGGAGATAAATTTGTTGAATTCAAGGAAATAGATGTTAGCTTAAGCCTAGGGTTGGGTTTGGTTGGTGAGCAGATTAAATTGAATGAAAACAAACTTAGTGAAAGTCATTGTCGGAAGTACTTTGGTGATGGAAAATATGAATTGGATTTGGTATATGAATTTATTTTGAAGCAATACAAAAAGTTGCCTTCAATAGATGTTTGTAGGTTGTACATTTTGGTAGCAATTAGTGAGGTATTGTTTCCTAATCGCAACAGAACAATATTCCCAATTTTGTTTGAAATTGTTGATAAAATAAGTGATTTGGGAACTTTTTGTTGGGGTCGTATAGTGTACCATTATCAACTTAGCAGACTATGCAAAGCTTGTACAACGTGGAATAGAGGAAAAGGTGCAACCACTATTTATGTAGATGGTTGTGCATACATGTTCCAGGTAAATTTGTTACATGGATTGTTTGTTGTTTGTGAATTGAGATGACTAATTATGACGTATATGATGTATTTCAGGTTTGATTTTGTGATCGTTTCATTCCTTCAAATGTTTGTGTACATAAATACCCAAGATTTTTGCATTGGATGAATATAAATGATGGTGACAAGTTCATTAAACGTGCAATGGAGACGGGTGTGGTATGTACTTAATTGTTTTATTACATTTGTTTGAATGAATGTTTTATGTAATGGTAATTGTGATGAAATTGCATATGCTTGATGATTATGGTGCATCAAGGACAGAAAATAGTCAGACATGTGTGAAAGCATCAGTTAATTCAAATGGAGAGGAATTGAATAAACAAGAAAAATCAACAACCAATACGAAACTCATAAAAGGTATTAAGGATGCTTTAGAGGAACAAGATGCTGTAATTGAAGAACTTGAAGAAGAGTTATCTGGATTGCAGGCTGAGCTGCTTGAAGAGAAGAATAAAGGTGAAGGTGGTTATAGTACACCCTGTAACCAACATGATTTTTACAATAAGTTTGATTGTGAGGGAGGAGTTTACAGCCATGAAACCGTTATGAAGGAAAGAGTACGTCGAAAACGTTACAAAAGCCAAGTTTGTAGAACTTCCTACAGTGGATATAGTCCGAAACTTGATTGATTAATGTAATTTGTGATTATTCCAATATTAGGTTGATGTTTAATTATGGATAGTTGTATTTCGAACAATTTTCTTTTGTATTGGTGATAAAGGAACTGGTTGTTTCAGTTTTGAATATTATATTAATTCCATTTGTTGTTTGGTAGTAGTGTGAAGTTTTAATTATGGTAGTTATAAGAAATGTCGAGGTGTGAGGATGCTGTAATCGATTACAGGGGACTTGTAATCGATTACTATTACAGAAATCTCATTCTGTACCAAAAGTATGTTCACGCTACTCAGAGATGGTTAAATAACTCCCCAATAGTGTTTGGTATTGTTTTTTCAATGTTCTGAATAGGGGCGCACCCTGTTGGTCATTGTGCAACATGTTGTGAACCATATTTCAAACAGTCCAAGGTGTAAGCGTTTGGAAGAGGAAACAAAGGTCTTCCCAAGTTCAAAGTTCATGGCAGGGAAACCTAGGACAAATTTAGGGTGTTGTAATCGATTACAAGAGACTCGTAATCGATTACTATTACAAAAATCTCATTTTGTACCAAAAGTATGTCTGCGCTGCCCAGACATGGTTGAATAACTCCCTAGTAGTGTTTTTTCAGTGTTCCTAGGTTCAGAGATCATGGTAGGGAAACCTGGGACAAATTAACGGTGTTGTAATCAATTACTGGGGACTCGTAATCGATTAATATAACAACAATCTCATTCTGTACAGAAATTATGTCTACGCTACCCATACATGGTTGAATAACTCCCCAGTAGTGTTTGGTAGTGTTTTTCCAGTGTTCCCAGGTTCAAAGATCATGGCAAGGAAACCTGGGACAAATTAAGGGTGTTGTAATCGATTACAGGGGACTCGTAATCGATTAATATTACAAAAATCTCATTCTGTACCAAAAGTATGTCAGCGCTACCCATACATGGTTGAATAACTCCCCAATAGTGTTTTTTGAGTGTTCCCAGGTTCATAGTTCATGGCAAGGAAACTTGGAACAAATTAAGGGTGCTGTAATCGATTACAGGGGACTCATAATCGATTAATATTACAATAATCTCATTATGTACCAAAAGTATGTTTGCTCTACCAAGACATGGTTGAATAACTCCCCAGTAGTGTTTAGTAGTGTTTGATAGTGTTTTGTAGTGTTTTTTCAGTGTTCCTCGGTTCAGAGTTCATGGCAGGGAAATTTGGGACAAATTAAGGGTGCTGCAATCGATTACAGGAGACTCGTAATCGATTAATATTACTACAATCTCATTATGTACCAAAAGTATGTCTACGCTACCCAGACATGGTTGAATAACTCCTTAATAGTGTTTTTTGAGTGTTCCCAGGTTCATAGTTCATGGCAGGGAAACCTAGGACAAATTAAGGGTGTTATAATCGATTACAGGGGACTCATAATCGATTAATATTACTACAATCTCATTATGTACCAAAAGTATGTTTGCGCTACCCAAACATGGTTGAATAACTCCCAGTAGTGTTTTTTCAGTGTTCCTAGGTTCATAGTTCATGGCAGGGAAACCTGGGACAGATTAAGGGTGCTGTAATCGATTACAGGGGACTCGCAATCGATTAATATTACTAAAATCTCATTCTGTACGAAAAGTATGTCTGCTCTACCCAGACATGGTTGAATAACTCCCCAGTAGTGTTTAGTAGTGTTTTTTCAATGTTCCCAGGTACAGAGTTGATGGCAGGGAAACCTGGGACAAATTAACGGTCCTGTAATCGATTAATGGGGACTTGTAATCGATTACTATTACACAAATCTCATTATGTACCAAAGTTCTCAGGTTTGCTGGAAGGATCTTTATAGTGATAACTTCAACTTCGAATACTTGAATATTGAATAAATAAATAACGTATTCAATAACGTAATAACTTGTTGGAGTACTTTATAACAATAACAAAAGCCACGTACATTAATAGAATGACTTAAAAACATTACATCAAAGAACAAGTTTTGAAATTAAAAGGGACATAATATTATAGAAAGAAATGTAATCTAAGCAGGTGGTTGTCTCTCAAATTGATTGCAGAATTTAATGACTTCTTCCTGAAGGACTCCAACACGATTTTCAATTGTGTCAAATCTATGGCCCACGAAAGTGCGGAGTTCTTGTATTTGTTTGATGACTTCACTCAATGTTTGAGAAGAGGTTTGTTGTGGATTTTGAGGGGTTCTCGGACTTCATGTTCTTGATTACCAACTTTCACATCTTCTTCAATCCCTATTTGTCCTTGTATATTCCCAACGTCAACTTTGGGAACCCAAATTCCTTCATCATTTTTGTGATAACCAAATGATGATAGAACTTCCAAACCAATCCTCTGTTTGTTCTTAACTTGGGTAAAATGACCAGTTTCTATAGGCACACCAAAGTGTTCCATGAATGTGGTAATTAGATGAGGATATGGTAGTTGGGCGTTGTCCTTGGTAGCCCTTTTCATCCTATTTCGAATGAGATGCCCCCAATTAATCTGAACAGAATTCATGAGTGCCCATAGCAACATAATGTCCTCCTTTGTTGCCTGTGCAACATTCGTTGATCGAGGAACTAATATACGACAAAGTACATAATATAGTATTCTAGTTTGAAACTTCATAGTCCCGACCAGTATTCTACCTTGTATGTTTGAACCTGGTTTGCAAATCAATTGCCTAGCACTAACAGAATTTATTCATCTTTCCACTCGTCAACAAGATTTCCTTCAAAACGAGCACCAACACAAGGGATGGAAGTTATTTCTAATTTCTTTTTTATAGTGAGAGGTACTTTTTACAGTTATTTCTAATTTATTTTTTTTTTAACTTAAAAAAATGTGAGAGGACGTGTGCGTTTGCTATTAATAAGCTAAAATCCTTTTTTTAGGTTTCTAATTCTTATAAAAAAATTTAGGTTTAATTGCTTCCTTTGTCCCCAGTTTGGTTGAATTGTGTCAAATTCATCCTCATTTTTAAAAAAGTTTCATTGTCGTCCTCACGTGGTATAAAAGTGTCAATTGAATCCAAACATAGAAAAAATTTGTGTCAAAGTAGTCATTTTTCCTATATCTCTGTGTCTTCCTTTCATATGTCACTTCTGTGGAGCTATGAAAAGCCTTAAATTGGATAAGGTAAAATGAATATCTGTACTTGATTGTATGAAAGGAAGACACAGAGATATAGGAAAAATGACTACTTTGACACAAATTTTTTCTATGTTTGGATTAAATTGACACTTTTACACCACGTGAGGACGACAATGAAACTTTTACACCACGTGAGGACGACAATGAAACTTTTTTAAAAATGAGGATGAATTTGACACAATTCAACCAAACTGGGGACAAAGGAAGCAATTAAACCAAAAATTTAATTAGATCTTTAATTTATTTGGTTTAATTTAATTTTTAAATTTTTTAAGATATTTAATTATGTCATTTGTGATAGATTAATATTAAACTTCATTAAATCATTTTATTTTAAAAGTTTAAATATTTAAATTAATTTAATTTTAAATAAAATGATTTAATATATAAATTTTAACAAAAATCTAAGATCAATTTAACAAAAAAAACTTAATTGTAAATTTTTAAAAGCTAAAATATTAAATTAAAAAAAATAAAAATTAAAGATTTAATTTAATTTTTTATAAAAATTAAAGAAAGAAATAGATTTTAGCCTAATAATAAATACATTGTTAAGGACAAAAAGAGAGTGTGTGTGTGTGTGGGCTTAATCTGGGTTTATGCCTTGTCCAACCAATATAAATGTTGGACTCTCATCTCAGGACATAAGCATAGGTGCCTCACAGAAATTTAAAAAATTTCTGTTCTTCGTCTTCTGATTCACAGCAGAAAAAAAAAAGAGAAAGTTTGTGAAGTCACAGATACGCATAGTTCACAAGGTCAGAAACATCTTCTTCACTCTCTTTCTTTTTGTTTTCTCATTCATTTTTGCTTTTCTTTTTCATCCCACTCGTTTTGCGTCATTTGGTGGCGAATTCCGGTGCACCCCATTAACATTCGAAGCTTCAAAGTCGAGTCTTTAATCGGAATGTGCACTCTTTATGCGATTATCACTCATGGGCACTTCTTTTGTGAGTGGTGTGCATGAAAGAATAAATTCTTTTGCTTCAAGATTCACTTCTATTGTGTGTGATCATGAATTGTTTCTGAAAATGCGGTAAAAGGTGTTAAATGGGAACATTTCCTTCATTTTTACGTCCAAGCAAGTCTTCTTTGGTTTGTCTTGGACTCAACTCAACTTTATTATTTCTGTTTTCTCAAGTCATCCACTTTTTTATGGACAAAATGTTTTTTTGCCAACAAAAGTCTCCCTCTTGATGATTGTGTGTGGTATATGTGATTTTGTTTTTATTTCTTTTTGTCTTGTAAGGGATAACGAAAACTAGAAACGAATTAACCCAATTTCTAGCAAATTTGTATTCTTGATCCTCAAGCTGCACTAAAAAATTATGAAATCGCACAGAACCCTGTATCTCTATCTCACTCATTCCGGTGGAAGTATTGTATCCTGATGCTTAAAAGTTTGTGACTTTGTTGATGGTTTTAATGTGGACACTGATGAATGCTGTATATGCTTTTTACATATTTGAGAGGCTGTGATTATGATTGTGTAGCCAAAATGATTTTTGTCCCCCTTCATCTATAGGTGGCTTAGTATTCAATGTGCTGCCAATAGTTTGATAAATATGTTTCTAAGCCTAAACTCTGATCCTTAAGGAATGAACCATTTAACGTTAAATATGATGATCACTGTTTCATCTCTGCAAAAGTGTGAATATGAGTTTGTGATGGTTGGTTTTCTAATACTTTGCATTACTGTGGAGATAGATATTATTGAAATCTGTTGGTGATGGATTGCTCTGATCATGCAAGTAAAATGGCAAAATCCGCTACAGGGAGTAGTGCTATCCGGAGGAGGCCTCGGGTACTACTTGCTGCTTGTGGAAGTGTTGCTGCTGTAAAATTTGGACATGTTTGCCGTTGTTTTGCAGAATGGGCAGAAGTGAGGGCAGTTGTCACAAAATCATCTTTGCGTTTTATTTCTGTACAAACATTTCCTAAGGAGATTCATGTATTTTGGGATGATAATGAATGGAACACTTGGAAAAGGATAGGTGATCGTGTGGTTCATATTGAGCTTATTAGATGGGCTGAAATCATGGTCATTGCTCCATTGTCAGCTAATACTCTTGGTAAGGTAATCAAACTGACAAACTTGGCTGGTCTTATCTCCTTCTATTTACATTATCATGTGACAAAGGCATCACTATGCATTGAACAAACTGTGTAATCTAAGACTGGTCTATTTGTGCAACCATGGTGAATAATCTATTATTAGAATGTAGGTAAGTTCCCGATCATCAATGTTCAATTTCATGCTTGGATTTAGATCTTCTCCATTGTTGATTAATAGAATGTATTCATTGTTAGAGAAGATATAGTTTTCATTAAATAAAAAAACTCACTATGATTAGCAATGACATTGTGTGATCCATGTAATCGGAAAGACTTTGGTGTTGCTGTATGATTGGTTATAGGAAGTAGACATGTCACACTTTTCTGCATTTAGTCAATATTGAAACTGTTAAAATCAAGATCAAATAATTTATATTTATTTCTTATATCCAACTTATAATACACATTCTGTATGTGAACTTATCTTCATCTATCAGTTGTGATTCATGATTCCAAAAATGCATGAATGTAGGGAATCCAATTTGCAGCACACAAGATTCATAAAATTTCTGGCCACTTAATAAAGATTCAAATCTGATGTTCACATCTTGTATAAGTCTGAGTGCATATTTATATTTTGAGCATATCATTTGCAGTTTCCAATGGGCTCTTGTTATATTTCTCACTTAAAAATGTGTTGTTGTAGATAGCGGGAGGGTTATGTGACAATCTTCTGACATGTATTGTGAGAGCATGGGACTACAGGAAGCCACTTTTTGTGGCACCATCCATGAACTCTATCATGTGGAAAAACCCTTTCACAGAACGGCATTGCATTACCATTGATGAGCTTGGGATCTCTCTCATCCCACCTGTCGCACATAGGGGAGCTAATGGGGATATTGAGCATGGAGCAATGGCTGAACCTTCTACCATTTACTCAACTGTGAGGCTTTATTATGAATTAAAGATGCAGTAAAAGGTGTAGGTAACCAGGACCAACAGTTTTGACCATTATGGTGTAAGTATGGATTTTTGGTTTTGTCAGAAATCTTGACTCTTTTTGATCTTTTATCATTTGAGTTAAGGACTTGAATATATACTGTGATCATATTTGATTTGGTCATATAGTTTCATTGAGCAGTGCAGTGCCTCATACTCTGTAGTAAGTAATAAGACCCCTATTATTGAAGTAAAATTTGATATGAATTTCTTAAAAATTAAGTGAGATTGTAGAGACTACAAAAAGTATTGTGGATAAAATTATAACTATGTTTAAGAATATGGATAATATGAAATACAATTTGCGCAGTATATATTTGAAATTTTTTAGGCGAACATTTATGACTTTTTGCTTAAGTGATTGACTAAGTAGTGCCCACACGTTTATAATAAAATCTCTAATAGTTATTCACAGAACAGCATTAGATTACCATTGAGTTTCATGTAAATCTCTTTCTCAATACCATTGTTGAGAAGTATTGTTTTCACATATATTTGATATAACTTAAAGTAAACAATGAGCCATTAGACTTATAACTATTCAAAAGATCTTTTCTTGGATATAGTAGAAAAAAAAATTGTATTAATGATTCGTTTTCTAGTAAACCATTTTCTAACAAGTCTTGTTTTACATGTCTCAATGTTGCCCTGTGAGTTTTTCTTTACTTTAAAGATTCATTTATGTGCAATGGTTTTCAAACCATTAGACAACTCAACAGACTCCAAACTTGGTTAACGACCATAAAATTAATTTCATTTCATGGCATTGTACCACAAATGTAATTCCTTATAATTCATTGTTTATGTAAACATTTAGGATTATTTTTGGAACTAATGTTGTAGTTTGATTCTTATAAATACACTAATCACAGAGAATGGTTGACTTTCCAACCCTATTAGATATTCTTAGTGTTGCTTCAAGTAATTTAACATTATCATGTTGTTTCTCATGAACAATAATTTCTATTATCATTTTCAACAACTTATGAAACTTCACTTATTAATTGTCGAACTTAAGAGACATGAACTATTATCAATTTGCTACTTAACATTGATAGTTGAGTGTCTCAGTACTATGTTACAAATATAAAGTCTTAAGATTTTTTACTCCTACTAATCATATTCAAGAAATTTTGCACTTTATGATTTTCACAATAGTGCTTCCAAAAGAAAACATCCTTGAATTTTTTCCAATAAAAGATCCTTCGATAGAAAAACATTGCAACGAAACTCAATCTTATCATCATTATCATCTCACCTCTAACTAGCTTCTTTCACCATTTGCTCAGCCGTGAGACACTATTATCAGTAAAAGATGGAGTAGAAAAAGGAAAATGATCAGGTTTAGCTATTTTAAACATTAGTTTCATTTGGATCTTTCATTGGTTTTGAATATTTGAGTTGATTATGTTTTAGGGCGTTTGACAAAAACTTTAGATGTTTATTTTTTGTTGGTTTAAACCCTCGGATGGTCCTCGTATTTATATGGAATCTCAAATGGGTCATCGTTTTTTTTTTCGGTCTCAATTGGGTCATATTTTTTGTAAAAATGAGCCAATTTTACCCTAACCGTTAAGTACTCTCAGACGGCGTTAAGTTTAGCTGAGCTGTATTTTATATTTTGATGGTGTGGCATTGTTTATTAAAATTGAATGGCTGATGTGTTTTAAAATTATTCACTTTCTCTCTCTCACATCTCTTCCAATGCTCAAAAGCTACAATCTTTCTTTGTTTTTTCCTCTTCTACTTCATCTTCCAACTTCTTTGTTTTTTATTCAAATTCATTATTATCTTTTAATAACTATTCTTATTAGTTCTTTCTCATCCCTTCAACTAATTCAATTTTTTTTTCAATTTAGGTTAGGTTTTGTAGGAAGCAACTTGACCCTGAAACTAACCAATACTTCTCAAAAATTGCTAATCTTTTTGAAACCGATGGGTAGAATTGGAGGAACGTTCACTTCTCAGAAATATAGCCTTCGTCTCAGTATAATTTCTTAGGATGTGCTTTCTTTAGAACTTTATCATACTCTACAGAGATTATTAAATTCATTCTTAACTTTATTAGATTACCTCTTGGGTATAAACATTTTGTGTGATGCCATTATGTGCTTATGGTTAGTTGTACTTTTTGCTTCTCTATTTTATTCCTCTCATCTCAATGGGGTTTCTTTAATTAACGGCAAACAATTCTGAGGGTTTTGGCAAGCGATGATGAAGAGTTGTTACATGTGATTCCTTTCCTTCTTGGCTGCAAGGATAAAATAATGCAGAGGGCAATTTTATAGACGCTAAAGTAGTAGCAGATCTCAAGAATTTCTTAAAAGAATCTAAATTTAGCCATCTAATGGAGGTGAGTATCATATAGAAGAAAGAAAACTATATAATTAGCTATAGTAGTGCATTAGCTTTTGAAAAATACGAACAGAAGTTCGACAGAAACTATATTAGCTACTTCTTGGTAGCAACTTTTTTTTATGGAGACATTGTGAATTTTTGTTTTCCACAGATTCTAGGGCAATAAAACTTTGTAAATCTTTTTCAGGTCATTTTGGAAGTATCTCCTGAGGCCTTGTTCAATGAATTTTGCATCCTGACCCAACTAATGTCAGTAGAAGCACCACGCATCAGCTGCTTTACAATTAAATTAATTAAACACATACTTAGATATTTTTGTAATTCTAAAATTCCATTTACTGATGAGTCAAAGTCCAAAGTAGTTAAAGTAGAGAAGAATAAAGGATGGAGCAATGGAGAGATATTTTTAATGCAGAGAAGGAGATGATAATGAAAAATGATAGAAAATGGAGAAGGACTGGAAAAGTTGGAAGATGAAGTAGAAGAAGAAAAAAACAAAGAAAAATTACAGTTTTTGAGCGTTGGAAGAGATGAGAGAGAGAGAAAGTGATAAGACAGAAGAAGAAGAAGAAGTTGATTTGAGGTGTGATGTGAATAATTTTAAAACACATAAGCCATTCAATTTTAATAAACAATGCAACGCCATCAAAATATAAAATACAACTCAGCTAAACTTAACGCCGTCTGAGAGCACTTAACGATTAGGGTAAAATTGACTCATTTTTACAAAAAATATGACCCAATTGAGACCGAAAAAAAAAACGATGACCCATTTGAGATTCCCATATAAATACGAAGACCATCCGAGGGTTTAAACTTTTTTTTTTCGGTAAAATTTAGTGAAGTAATGTATTTGTTTTTCTAATTTTATCTTAAAATATTAGTAATATCTTGTTTTTTCTTAAGACAACTTTATTAAAAAGAAACGATAAAAACAAACTTTTCTCATTGAAGTTGTGTTCTTGAAAAAGTTTTTTTGTCATAACTAATTTTATAAGAATATAAGTTTAGAGAGATTAAATTAAACAAAGTATTTTAATTATTATAAAATAAAAATATTTTAATATTAAACATGTTTAATAATTAAAAGAATGCTAGTTTATGAATATTTTTCAGTGTTAACTAATATTATTTTGAGCTAAAGTTACAAGATTTTTAGTTAACGTTAACAAAAAAAAATATTTTTATTAAAGTTGATAATTTTTTTTTCTGTTAATGTTAGTGACAGTTATTTAACATTAACATAATTAGTCAAAGTATTTTTACTATTTGTTTTTTTATCGATGTAGGACAAACATTTTTAAGAGTAATATTAGTAAAGATAATTATATTTAAGGTTGGAAAAAGTTTTTTCCTTTTATATTTAATAAGCTTATTAAACAATATGCTATAAATACCGTTATTTTTCACATCACATTTTATACTATATGAACTTCCATTAAATTTTAATATCTATATATACTCAGTTACATACTCACATTTTTATCTCAAAATCTAAAATATTGATTTTCATACATAAATTTTTCTCCTCAGAACATAAACTTAATTACCAAGACAGGTCTCAAAGTTTTTAAATATTAAGGAGACTCTGCAAGTCACCAATTATAAAACCATAAAATTAAAAAATTAAAAAATTATACAGTTATAAAATTATACATTATTCATTATATAATTATACAATTATAAAATTATAAAAATAATACAGATAAAATATCAATTACATCACCTAATTACATGGAAAGTAAACGACTTAATTAAAAAAATATAAATATTTTTAGTAATCAATAAATAAAAAAACATACTTAAAACTTACAACTTTCTTTTTCTTATACTTTTCTTTGTTGTTTTTTTCCTTGTACCCGTCTCCTTTCTTCTCTTTCTCTCACCCTTTTTTATTTCTCTTATCATTTGTACTATTAATTTGGTTTAATTTGGTTTAAATAAAACTTTTATTTATACCATTCATCCTGTTAAATAATTAAATTTTAAAGCACACATTAATATTGCATTTATTATAATATTTTCTGAAGCGTCTACATTTTTAAATTGAAATCGTAAAAGCTTTTGTCCTCACAAACAATATAAATTTAATTTTTATTGTCATTTAAAAGTATTAATATATTATTATTTCAATGGCAATTTTAAATTCTTGATTAAAAAATGATCACACTTTCTTATCTAAAAAAAATAGAGTTGTTTTATATAAAAGAAGATTGCTTATATATTTGATTATGAGTTTAATTTCGGCTTATTTCGATCCCAAAAAAAATGTGACCGTCACAACTAGAACTGCATGTCATAGTTTCCACACAGAAAATTCAAAAGACTTGAGCTTCTCATATATCTCTAACTGTTTTTGAAAACTTTTACAGAGAAAGAGAAGGACACTTTCTTTAAGGTGATGAACTTTTCTGTATACTTTCATTCTTTTTGTTTCTGCATTCTTTGGTTCGTTATCCCTTTCGGTCTTGTTTCATTTGGTGAGCACCCCTTCAACATTAGAAGCTTCAATCGATTCTTTGACAAAGGTTCATGCAGCATTTCTTGTTCAGTGTAGTATGTCATGCATGATACAATAAATTCATCTGTTTCAAGATTCACCTCTCCCTCTTCTTGTCGTGATCTTGCATGCAAATCTTCTTTGCTATCAACTTTCTTTCTTGATGTTACAAGCATTCTATAATTCATGATCAAAGTTTTATGCTTTCACATATTTGTAACAAGAATCATTGTTCTTTCCCATCTTCTACCGAAAACATGGTGTTCTTATATGTGTTTGTTCTCTTCAACTATGTAGTTCAATATGTTAGTTGCAGTTCTTAGATACATGCATGTGTATGAACCAGTGATGGATTTTTGCATTAGTGTACTAACTGATAAATGAAAACTGAAGTATGGTTTTACATTGACAAATTCATCATAAGAAAGTAGAATTGTTGAAATCTGTAGATGATGGGTGACCCAAATCCTGCGAGTAATAATATTCCACAGTCCTCTCGAAGTAATATTCCGCAGTCTTCTCGAAGGCGTAGTGTTCAGCCGAGAACGCCTCGGATTCTGCTTGGTGCTTGCGGGTGCACTGATGCTGCAAAATTTTCGCTTCTTTGTCAATTTTTTTGTAGATGGGCAGATATAGATGTTGTTTTCACACGGGCCGCGATACCTGTAAGGGCCGTGTGTTTTTATTATTTATTATTTTATTATTTTTATTAAGAGGTGGGGGGAACACAAGGGAAGCAGCGTCCAGAATTTCAGGGAGCAGCGTCCAGGATTTCTGGGAGGCACGTCCCGGATTTTGGGGAGGGTAGCAGCCTACGGTTTTGGCACCATTCAACAATTACTGTGCGTAGGAGAATAAAAAGGGGGGGGTAAGGGGTTCTGCCGTGGGGAAAAGATTTCTTGCTGCATTTTAAGTGAGGAAGGTGAAGAGGGTTGCTGAACTGGGGAAGATCCTTACTACCTTGCTGCCTTGCTGCCATTTTTGTGAGAGAAGGAGAAGTTCAAAGCTTGGTGGAATTGCTTGGAGCTGCAAGTTTTGGAGGAGATAGACTCAAAGAATTCACAAAGGAAGTCTTCAAGAGGTAAGGGGAGTTAGATTTTTCGTTTTGATTAGTTAATTTTACTGTTTTTGTAGAAATTTAAAAGCTTTAGAGATTGAAAATGGAGGTTCTCGGTGTTTCTGGAAAAATTGCAATTCTGCATAAATTCTGCAGAAATGCCGTTCGTCCAATTTGAAATTGGACGTTCGTCCAAATTAAAACGAATTGAACGTTCGTCCATAAATCGGCCTGAGCGTTCGTCCAATTTTTGGGACGCTCGTCCAATTACTCGACCCGAAAAAGGTGTGAACGTTCGGTATTTTCTGAGCGTTCGTCCAAATTAGCCAAATTTTTATACGTTCGTTTTTGGTGCGTGAGAGCGTTCGTCCTTCAACTACAGAGAGCGTTCGTCCAGTGGAGTGTTCGGCAAGCGTTCGTCCGTCCGGAAAATGGACGTTCGTCCAAATCTGTGAAAAGTGGACGTTCGTCCTAAATTTGAACGTTCGTCCGTGTTTTTTTGATAGCGTTCGTCCGTCCAGATTTGAGCGTTCGTCCCACAAGTCCAGATTTGAGCGTTCGTCCAAATTTGTGAAAAGTGGACGTTCGTCCAAAGTGTTTCAGCGTTCGTCCGTTTTGAATAGGACGTTCGTCCAAATGGTGATCGTGTACTGGTATTCGTCCTGGCTCGTGTAAATAATATTCTGCGTTGGATTTTTTTTTAGTTTTATCTTGAATTGAATTTTGTGTATAAATGTGTGAAATATATGATGTGATCTATGAAAAAAAATATGAGCATGTATGAAATATGATAAATTACCGTGATTATATGATGAAAATGATAAATGTGAGTATGATTCGGAAATCTCAGGGAGAGATGGATGAAAGTGGTTATGTGAAATGTTTGTAGTTGTGTCCGTATAATTGTAGGGGCTTTGAAATGGTTGTCTATCCCTAAACTCAAAGCATTGTTCACACTCAAGTAGAGAAGAACAATGTGAGTGGTGAGAGTAGAGGGAGGTCCTCGTCTATGGTCTTTGAATTTAGACATAGGCAGCTTGGGGGATTTATATTGCTAGTGTTGGAGAAAGACCAGCAGAACTAGCAAGTGTAGAGACGACCAATAGTCCGACAATTATATAAAATCTGGATAAGTCATATGAATATGTGGATTGTGGTTTAATAAGCATGCATAAATATTTCTGTAATTAAATCTATGATGACATGAATTAATTGTGCTAGGAGATAACATGCTTTTTATATCTAGCTCACCCTTGAATTGTTTGTGTTGTGTGCCATTTTGGATTATATTCTTTGGCGTTGATCATCCACTTGGATGGGAGTAGATGTGGTCGAGGAGAATGCCGAGGAGAGTCCTCTGGAGCAAGAGCTTGAGAATAACGTGGCTGCGGAGTAGTGTGCTTAGGAAGTTTCCTATCTGTTAGGAAGTTTCCTATCTGAACACGTGTAGTGTTCTAATATATGAACTTTTAAGTTTGAATTTCCGTTTTCTTTTATTTTGGATGACTGTAATTTGTACTTAAATTACACGTCGTATTCTGACTGTTCTCTATATTTTAAATGATGATGTCTTTATTATGTAATAATTGTTATTATATAATCGGGATGTTACATTAATGGTATCAGAGCAGTTCTTCCTTAGAAACCTGTAGGTTATAGATGTGTCTTGTTTGTGATTGTGAATTCTGGCCATTTTGTGAGACGTCATATTAGTTTCATTGAGTGGGAATAATAGTTTTCTCTCTGTATGAACAGAAGATGGCATCTAGATCTCCTCCTTCCTCTGATGTCAATCCGTCTGACTCTAATCAGATGCTGAATGCGGTACTTCAGGCATTGCAACGGCAAAATGCTACACTGGTTCAGCAGAACACCATTGCATTACAAAATTTGGAAGCTGCCAGAGTATCGGCTGAGAATGCTAGAGTATCATCTGAGAATACTCAAAGACAGTTAATGGAGGTGTTAACTAATGGCAGGACCACTCCAAGTGTTGCTCCTTTCGCTGTTCCAGTCCAAGAGTGGAGTTTGGAGAACTTTCTTCAGCATCACCCAACAAGATTCACTGGGAAGTGCAGTCCGGATGAAGCTGACCATTGGTTTAGGGATATGGAAAGGATATTTGAAGCTAAAGGATGTCGTGATGAGAGGAAATTAGCTTATACTCAATATCTGCTGACCGGAGAAGCTAGCCATTGGTGGAGCAGCATGAAGATGATCCTTGAAAGGAGTGGGACTCCTATTACTTGGGAGTTGTTTAGAGTCAAATTCTACGCTGAATACTTCCCTGACAGTGTGAGATTTGCAAAGGAAGTAGAATTTCTGGAGCTGGTACAGGGCAATAGGTCAGTGTCAGAGTATGCAGATCGCTTCAAACACTTACTTCGCTTCAACACTATGGCAGTGGATGAAGAATGGCAATGCAGAAAGTTTGAGAATGGCTTGAGGAGTGATATCAAGCTGCTTATAAAAGGATTACGCATCAGAGAATTTCCTACTTTAGTGGAGATGTCCCGTGATCTAGAGAAGACAAAGAAGGAATCTGAGGGACAGCAGAGTCAGCCTACTAGGACTGGGGGACCATCTGGGTCTCGTGGTGGATTTAGCACTAGGAAGACTCCTTATGCTAGACCATCCTTTTCTTCTGGGTCTAGGGGTTCATCCTATCAGCCATCAGTGCAGTCAGGACCAGCCAGACCATCCGGCACAGTTAGATGTTATACCTGTGGAGGACCTCATTACCGTAGTAACTGTCCTATGGAAAGTGGCACAAGGAAATGCTTCAAGTGCGGAAAAGAGGGGCACTTCTCTAAGGAGTGTACTTCTGTAGTAGGATCGAGGTCTCAGGCGCAGAGGATTGGTTTGCCTCTACCCAGAGGAGGTGACAGACCCCAAGCGGTGGGCAGAGTATATGCTATGACAGGATCGGAAGCAGTCAGCTCAGGTAATCTTATCATCAGCAATTGTTTACTGTTTGGAGTGCCTTGTATTGTACTTTTTGATTCGGGGGCAACACACTCCTTCATATCGGAGGCATGTGTTGAGAAATTGGGTATACCTGTAGAAGGGTTAGACTTTGACTTAGTGGTGTCTACACCAACATCAGGGTTAGTCAGAACGTCTTCTGTGTGTGTCCGTTGTCCAATTGTCGTAGAAGGACATCAGTTCAAGGTAAACCTCATCTGTTTACCTTTGCAAGGATTAGAAGTAATTTTGGGAATGGATTGGTTATCTACCAATCGCATCCTCATCGACTGCGGTAGTAAGAAATTAATGTTTCCTGATAAAGACAAATTTATGCCTTTGTCGATCGGCGTCTTGAGACAAGACCTTCTGGAAGGTGCTAGTTGCTTTTTGGTGTTATCACATATAGAAGCGACACAAGTTTCACATCATGCAGCACAGGAGAGTCAGAGTATAAACCTAGCAGTTGTAAACGACTTCTTGGATGTTTTTCCTGAAGAAGTTCCTGGTTTACCTCCTCCACGTGAGGTGGAATTCTCTATTGATTTGGTCTCAGGAGCAGGACCAGTTTCTATAGCTCCGTATAGGATGGCTCCAGCAGAATTGGTAGAGTTAAAGAAACAGATTGAAGACCTGTTGGAGAAACAGTTTATCCGACCTAGTGCTTCGCCTTGGGGAGCACCAGTGTTACTAGTAAAGAAGAAAGATGGTGGTTCAAGGTTGTGCGTTGATTATCGACAACTGAATAAGTTGACGATCAAGAATAAGTATCCGTTGCCAAGAATAGATGATTTGCTGGATCAACTGCAGGGAGCTACAGTATTCTCTAAGATTGACCTGAGGTCGGGTTATCATCAGATCTTAGTGAAAGCAGATGATGTGCAGAAGACAGCGTTCAGGTCCAGATATGGCCACTATGAGTATGTGGTTATGCCTTTTGGTGTGACTAATGCTCCAGCCATTTTTATGGACTATATGAATCGAATCTTCAGACCCTTCTTGGACAAGTTCGTGGTGGTATTTATAGATGACATACTCGTCTATTCTAAGACTCGAGAAGAACATGAAGATCACCTTAGAGCAGTACTTGAAGTGCTGAGAGAAAGACGATTGTATGCCAAATTGTCTAAGTGTGAATTTTGGATGGAAAAAGTTCTTTTTCTTGGCCACGTGATTTCAGCTGGAGGAATTTCTGTTGATCCCGCTAAGGTGCAAGCAGTACTTCAGTGGGAAAGACCTAAGACTGTTACTGAGGTCAGGAGCTTCGTGGGTTTAGCGGGATATTACCGCCGTTTTATTGAGGACTTTTCCAGAATTGTGGCACCATTGACGCAATTGACTAGAAAGGATCAACCTTTTGTTTGGACAGATCGTTGTGAAACTAGTTTTCAAGAGCTAAAGAAAAGGTTGACTAGTGCACCCATCTTGATCATCCCTGACACAGGTAAACTTTTTGAAGTGTTCTGTGATGCCTCGCATCAGGGATTAGGGTGTGTACTGATGCAGGAAAAGAAGGTAGTGGCGTATGCATCAAGACAACTCAAGGTTCATGAGAAGAATTACCCCACTCATGATTTGGAGTTGGCAGCTGTAGTTTTTGCTTTGAAGATTTGGAGACACTACCTGTATGGTGCACAATTTCAGGTGTTCAGTGATCATAAGAGCCTGAGATATCTCTTTGATCAGAAGGAGCTTAACATGAGACAAAGGAGATGGATAGAGTTCCTTAAGGATTATGACTTTGATCTTTTATACCATCCTGGGAAAGCCAATGTAGTGGCAGATGCATTGAGCAGGAAGGCAGTACATATGTCCTCATTGATGATCAGAGAATTAGAGTTGGTAACAAGCTTCAGAGATTTGAGGTTGCAAGTAGAATTTGAGGCTGACAGCATCAGGTGCGGTACTTTGGTGATATCAAATGACTTGTTGAAGCATGTTAAAGAAGAGCAGTCGAAAGATATTGAACTCCAGACGTCAGTTAGTTTGATTGGAACCGAGCAAGGTAAAGATTTTATCTTGGGGGCCGACGGTATTTTGAGATTCAAAGGCAGAGTATGTATCCCTAGCAGCTCAGGATTAAAGAAGTTAATCATGGAAGAAGGTCACAAAAGTCGTTTTAGCATGCATCCAGGCATGACGAAGATGTACCAAGACCTCAAGAAGTCCTTCTGGTGGTCGGGTATGAAGAGGGACGTAGCACAGTTTGTGGCTTCTTGCTTGACTTGTCAAAAGGCAAAAGTGGAACATCAAAGACCTGGAGGTTTGTTGCAACCGTTGGAGATTCCAGAGTGGAAATGGGATAGCATCGCGATGGATTTCGTTACTCATTTGCCACGCACTATTCGGAAGCATGATGCAATCTGGGTAATAGTGGACCGATTGACCAAGAGTGCTCACTTCTTGGCAATTGATTTGAGAATGTCTATGACAAAGTTGGCGCAGCTATATGTTAAGGAGATAGTGAGGTTGCACGGAGTGCCTTCAAGTATTGTATCAGATAGGGACCCGAGATTCACATCCAGGTTTTGGCAGACTCTTCAAAGTGAAATGGGAAGCAAGCTACAGATGAGCTCGGCTTATCATCCTCAAACAGATGGCCAGTCCGAGCGGACGATCCAATCGCTTGAAGATTTGTTGAGGACTTGTATTTTGGACCACCTAGGAGTATGGGATGAAATATTACCACTGGCTGAGTTCACTTATAATAACAGCTATCAAGCCAGTATTGGTATGGCTCCATTTGAAGCCCTGTATGGTAGACGCTGTAGAACACCTTTGTGTTGGTTTCAAGAAGGAGAGCATGTGTTAACAGGACCAGAGATAGTTCAACAAACTACAGAGAAAGTGAAGCTTATCCAAGCAAGAATGAGAGCATCTCAAAGTAGACAGAAGTCATATGCGGATCAGAGGCGCAGGCCGTTAGAGTTTGCAGCTGGAGACCATGTGTTTCTTCGAGTGACTCCGACTACCGGTGTGGGGAGAGCAATTCGGGCTAGGAAGTTGTCTCCTAAGTATCTTGGCCCTTATCAGATTCTGCGACGTATAGGGCCGGTAGCTTATGAGATAGCCATGCCACCTCAGTTAGCAAATTTGCATCCGGTGTTCCATGTATCCCAGCTGAGAAAATATGTGTCAGATTCTTCTCATGTGCTTGAAGATGAAAATGTCCAAGTTAGAGAGGATTTATCGGTGGAAGTGCAACCTGTGAGGATTGAAGAAAGTCAGAACAAACAACTTAGAGGGAGAACTGTCACTCTTGTAAAAGTCATATGGGATGGTAGAATAGGTGACTTCACCTGGGAATTAGAGGATGAAATGAGAAAAGCATACCCCCACTTATTTCTATAAACACAATTTTCGAGGACGAAAATTTTTGTGTTGGGGAGAATGTAAGGGCCGTGTGTTTTTATTATTTATTATTTTATTATTTTTATTAAGAGGTGGGGGGGAACACAAGGGAAGCAGCGTCCAGAATTTCAGGGAGCAGCGTCCAGGATTTCTGGGAGGCACGTCCCGGATTTTGGGGAGGGTAGCAGCCTACGGTTTTGGCACCATTCAACAATTACTGTGCGTAGGAGAATAAAAAGGGGGGGTAAGGGGTTCTGCCGTGGGGAAAAGATTTCTTGCTGCATTTTAAGTGAGGAAGGTGAAGAGGGTTGCTGAACTGGGGAAGATCCTTACTACCTTGCTGCCTTGCTGCCATTTTTGTGAGAGAAGGAGAAGTTCAAAGCTTGGTGGAATTGCTTGGAGCTGCAAGTTTTGGAGGAGATAGACTCAAAGAATTCACAAAGGAAGTCTTCAAGAGGTAAGGGGAGTTAGATTTTTCGTTTTGATTAGTTAATTTTACTGTTTTTGTAGAAATTTAAAAGCTTTAGAGATTGAAAATGGAGGTTCTCGGTGTTTCTGGAAAAATTGCAATTCTGCATAAATTCTGCAGAAATGCCGTTCGTCCAATTTGAAATTGGATGTTCGTCCAAATTAAAACGAATTGAACGTTCGTCCATAAATCGGCCTGAGCGTTCGTCCAATTTTTGGGACGCTCGTCCAATTACTCGACCCGAAAAAGGTGTGAACGTTCGGTATTTTCTGAGCGTTCGTCCAAATTAGCCAAATTTTTATACGTTCGTTTTTGGTGCGTGAGAGCGTTCGTCCTTCAACTACAGAGAGCGTTCGTCCAGTGGAGTGTTCGGCAAGCGTTCGTCCGTCCGGAAAATGGACGTTCGTCCAAATCTGTGAAAAGTGGACGTTCGTCCTAAATTTGAACGTTCGTCCGTGTTTTTTTGATAGCGTTCGTCCGTCCAGATTTGAGCGTTCGTCCCACAAGTCCAGATTTGAGCGTTCGTCCAAATTTGTGAAAAGTGGACGTTCGTCCAAAGTGTTTCAGCGTTCGTCCGTTTTGAATAGGACGTTCGTCCAAATGGTGATCGTGTACTGGTATTCGTCCTGGCTCGTGTAAATAATATTCTGCGTTGGATTTTTTTTTAGTTTTATCTTGAATTGAATTTTGTGTATAAATGTGTGAAATATATGATGTGATCTATGAAAAAAAATATGAGCATGTATGAAATATGATAAATTACCGTGATTATATGATGAAAATGATAAATGTGAGTATGATTCGGAAATCTCAGGGAGAGATGGATGAAAGTGGTTATGTGAAATGTTTGTAGTTGTGTCCGTATAATTGTAGGGGCTTTGAAATGGTTGTCTATCCCTAAACTCAAAGCATTGTTCACACTCAAGTAGAGAAGAACAATGTGAGTGGTGAGAGTAGAGGGAGGTCCTCGTCTATGGTCTTTGAATTTAGACATAGGCAGCTTGGGGGATTTATATTGCTAGTGTTGGAGAAAGACCAGCAGAACTAGCAAGTGTAGAGACGACCAATAGTCCGACAATTATATAAAATCTGGATAAGTCATATGAATATGTGGATTGTGGTTTAATAAGCATGCATAAATATTTCTGTATTTAAATCTATGATGACATGAATTAATTGTGCTAGGAGATAACATGCTTTTTATATCTAGCTCACCCTTGAATTGTTTGTGTTGTGTGCCATTTTGGATTATATTCTTTGGCGTTGATCATCCACTTGGATGGGAGCAGATGTGGTCGAGGAGAATGCCGAGGAGAGTCCTCTGGAGCAAGAGCTTGAGAATAACGTGGCTGCGGAGTAGTGTGCTTAGGAAGTTTCCTATCTGTTAGGAAGTTTCCTATCTGAACACGTGTAGTGTTCTAATATATGAACTTTTAAGTTTGAATTTCCGTTTTCTTTTATTTTGGATGACTGTAATTTGTACTTAAATTACACGTCGTATTCTGACTGTTCTCTATATTTTAAATGATGATGTCTTTATTATGTAATAATTGTTATTATATAATCGGGATGTTACAATACCTTTTCTTCAAGTTTCGCCAATTCCCCGTCCAGCATTTAATCCTAGGAAAACTGCTGCACAGCATCTGGAATGGACTGATGTCATGGTCATTGCTCCATTGTCTGCAAATACCCTTGCCAAGGTAATCAAACCAATAAACTTAGCTGTGTGTCAACCCAATTGAATCATTTACTGCAACAACAAAATAATGCAGAGGTTGTCTAGATCACACAACACCATTCAGTTCGATCAGATTAGGGAAAAACTTACCTACAATGTTTAAGTACTTGTTGTTATGTTGTTCATGAATTGAAGATTTTTATGACACTTTAACATTCCGGTTTTTACTCTCGGTTTTTCTTTTACTATTTAAGCTCAGTTCTTTAACATTGGAATTTGTTGTTTCATCTATTGTGTTGCAGATTGCGCAAGGGATATCTGACAATACTTTGACAGAAATTGTGCGAGGTTGGGATCCTAACAAGCCACTATACGTTGCACCTGCCATGGACCCTGTTGCGTGGAATAATCCTTTGACAAAACAACATCGCAAAAGATGCGATGAACTTGGCATTACTATCATCGATCCCTCTCCACTGGGTCAAATGGCTGAACCTACTGAAATTTCTTACATTGTCAGGATCTCTAATGAAGAGATTTGGGACTAATTTTTCTTTAGCTAGACGAATCACTCGACAACTTATTTTGAGTATTTCGGTCTTTCTTTTTTGTATCTGTAAAGAAAGAAAAATATTGAAAGTTAAAATAGTGATGTAAAGCATCTGATGTTTAGGATGGAAGTAATAATGTCTTAGCATATGTACACACAATTGTGGCTAAATCTTTTTATCATTGCTTTGATTGATTTTTTATTTATTTGATGCTTAACAACTTTATTCGATGACTTCGCATTCATTATTATTTTTTCTTTTTCTTTATTACAATTATAAATTTTTGTTTATTTTAATTATTGCATTATTTGTAAGTTGTTAAGTATATTTTAAAATATTACTTTTATGGAGAAGTAACTTATTTCTAATTATTATTCAAATATATATGATAATTCTAATTTGTTTTCAGTTCTAAGTGTGTGTTTGGATGATACTTAACTAGTTAAGTTAAATATAATGAAAATTAAAAAAAAAATCTCTAATTTTTAATACAAAAATATCAAATATTGATATAATTTTCAACAAAGAAAATGGAAATTGATATTTTAACACGTCCTAAAACTCATTGACTCTGGTAACGAACATAAAGTGAGGTTTAATTTTTTATTCACTAATGCGTATGTAAGAAATTTTTGGAACGGAAACGCTGAAAGAAGCTACGTGGTAAGAACTAGCTCTTCTTAAATAGAAGATTTTTAACCATTTTTAATAAGATTTTTTAATTATTTGAATTTATTTTTAAAATTTGTAGTAATATTTTAGTTTAGTAGAGGTTGTTCCTTAACAACGGAAATTTAATTGAAGAGTTATTAGGGTTTTCGTTGAAGTAAATTTTCTATCTTATATGTGCTTTTTCAATTAATTAGTTTGATGTGGTGCTTTGACCATGATAATTGGTGAATATAGTTTTCAATTGAGTTGTGATAATGTATCACACTAGTGGAGAAATGACTTTAGACGTATGTTCTTTTGGCTTTTTGACATTCGACCTGTACCTGACGTCTTTGTGGGTGACGTTAGCCAAACGTCTGTTGTGTCAGGCCGGATGTCTATATAGACGTTGGGTATGTGACACCGGACGTCTATATAGACGTCCGGCGAGGCCACACCGGACGTCTATATAGACGTCCGGTCTGGCACAACAGACGTCTCCATTGTGCCAGGTCGAATGTCTATATAAACGTCCGATGTGGCTTCGCCGGACGTCTATATGGCTGAACGTATTGGTTAGGGGGTTACGGGTTTGGACGTCGGTTTGTGCACTGCTAGGCTTCTATAGACGTCGGTTTGTGCACTAACCGACGTCTACTGGGTGTTTTTTTTTTTAAAAATTAATTTATTTTTGCATTAAAACCACACCTGTAAAACAGAAAATCGTCCCAGAACAATATATAGTATAATATATTTGCGTTTCATATAAAGAAAGTTCTACTTAATGTACAAAATAATCCAATACCAAAACTATCAATATATAAACTTATAAAACTAAAATTAATCAATGTTCAACAACAAATAAAATTGTTCCTAACTCCATCTTTGCAGAAGATAAGCTGTCAACTCCTGTCTTATTTGCCTAATGGTGTCCTCTGATATAGGAGATGTACTCTTGAAGCGCTGCAAAATTGAAGAAAGATTCATTATGGTTTCATATATGTTTAAAGATGAATTTGATTTGTAATGTAGTCAAGGTATGCATTATTACCTCATTCCAGTCATCTGTAATGATAGTTCGAATGATGATCTTAATCCAACACATGACATAGAAGTCACATTCCCATGAATCCTGCTGCTGGTTACACTAAAATGATGCACTAAATCATCAATAATTTAGATGATTCAATAACATACAAATTGAATTATAACTATAAATGACAATCAACCTTTGGATATAAAATTTGAACTAGTTGACCTCAAGATTTACCAATAACTCTGTCATGATTAAAAACATTAAGTAAAATTATCATAACTATATTTATCATAAAAGTTTAAGGGGAACATCAAATTCAAAGTAATTTTTGGAGAAACATTTACCCTTGAAGCATGGTTCTCAAGTTATTTTTCCATCTTCCTGTGCAACAAACAAAACCGTATAATTTTACATTGTTTGGGAATGATGACCATCAGCTGCCAGTGCGACCTATCACGAAGGAGAAATAGTTATTTAACTAAGTAATTAAGAAAACTTTAATAATGAACTTTTACGTATAACAACACCTACCCATCAATGTATGACACAAGGTATACGTCTCTTTTTGATTCATCCATCCATGTTTGCAAATAATGTTGTCTATTTTCAAGTGTGTTACCAGAAGGTTGAATGGTCTGAGGTTCAACAAATCCGTACATGGAAGATCGACCTTGGCTTACAACGATTGTGTCCATGTACCTAAATGATCAAAGTTAAGTTGTTAGAAACTATAGGAATCAAACAAAAAGACATATGGAAGACAAAATTAACTATCTTACATGCACCACAGTTTAATGATGGAAATATTCAACATCCTGTCTCCCCCAATCACCATAGTTAATTTTTTTTGCAAGGGTACTTTTATGATGTTTTCCAAAGACAATGTCAATGTTTTTGACTTCGTTGTACACCTCTTCACCGTTCCGGGGTCTGCAGATAACCTCATCCTCAACACCTCCATTAAATGCTTTTTTCAATCTACGATAAGGGTGATTACGAGGAAGGAATTTTCGATGTCTTTTATATATCGTCTTCTGTCCATGCTTCAATTGAAGGTAACTAGTGTCTTCTTCACATATGGGACATGCAAAATGACCTTTAACACTATAACCGCTCAAGTTTCCATACGCTGGGAAATCATTTATAGTGCAAAATAACATTGCACGCAAACGAAACTGTTCCTGAACATGTGAATCAAACACGTCAACCCCTTCTTCCCACAACAATTTCAAATCATTAATTAATGGTTTTAAGTAAACATCAATGTCATTTCCAGGTTGTCTAGGATTCGATATCATCATGGACAACATCACATATTTTCTCTTCATGCACAACATAGGAGAAAGATTGTAAATCATCAACATAATTGGCCATGAACTGTGTTTGCTACTTAAGTTTTCATAAGGATTCATACCATCAGTTGCAAGTGCAAGTCTTAAGTTCCTTGGATCTGCACCAAACTCTGGAAATTTTTCATCAATCTTTTTCCATTGGGGTGAATCAACAGGGTGTCGAAGAAGATTATCGCACTTTCTTCCGTCAAAGTGCCATTTAAGGTTCTTTGCATCTTCTTTAACAGAAAACATATGTTTGAACCTAGGAATTATAGGCAAATACCACATCACCTTAGCAGGTGCACCATCATTACCTTCATCAGTAGTGTTTCTGTCATATTTCTTTTAAAAACAGGATAAACCACATGTTGGACAATACTTTAGTGAAACAAACTCCTTTGAGTACAAAACACAATCATTAGGACATACATGTATCTTTTGATATTCAAGACCCATTAGACATAAAAATTTTTTGGCCTCGTAATTACGAATAGGTAGAATATTATTTTCTAGAAGCATCTCCTTCAACAACTCCAACAACTCGGTGAAACTTTTATCTATCCATCCATTCCTTGCTTTTAAACTAAACAACTTTAAAGTTGCAGACAGACGTGTAAAGTTCGAGCATCCGGGGAACAACAGTTGCTCTAAATCATTTATAAGAGAATAATACAAATTAGCTCTTCCAAAATTCTCTTCACCGACATCACGTATCATGTCCTCTAAATGATCACTCATCCGTTCTTCCACATAATCCGTTCCTCGTGACGTGGTAGGCTGGTCCAATACTTCTCCATGCCAAGTCCAAACGGTATAAGTCCTCATGATACCGAACATGAATAGATGGTCACGCACATTGCCTAAGTCTTGCCGTATTTGATTAAGACAACGCACACAAGGACAACAATGTTTCCCGTTCACAGACTTAGCATTTTGTTCAACGTATTGCAAGAACTCCGAAACACCCTTATCATATTCTTCACTGATGCGACGTTTATTCATCCAACTTCGGTCCATTCTATGTTCGTCAAATCATCAGTTTAAGTTTTTAACTCTCACAAGGTTAGGCCCTACCCATTCAAAAAAATTAATTTTCATAATTTGCTAAGACACGTGCAAAGAAGTCTACATCATAAAATTGATAAAATTTCGGCAGCATTTCGCATTGGTCTCCGAAATACACGAAATGAGAGTAGTCAACGATGACCACAATCAAATATGCATTCGGAGAACAACACAAATAACGAATCGAAAATTTATCAATCTTATCCATAGACTCAAACTTACATGTTATTGCAAATTATGAAAATTAATTTTCTCAAACTGTCCGATCGGACAATTCAAAATTTAACACAAACGATTAAAAGATTAATCGTTTGTGTTAAATTTCAAATGGGAACTAAGGGTCATTCAATGATTTCATAGTTATAATCTAACATGAAAATTATAATAACACAACTAATACATGCATATTCAAAAGCCAATAACACATGCAGACCTTAAAGTCTAAAACATGCATACGCAAAACCCAATAACATGCGTACAAAAACATTATCAACGAAGAAGCTAACCTGAAGAGCAAATTGCAAATGAAATGGAGGGAAATGGAGGAGGGCACGACCTAAAACGTAGGCCAAAAACAGTCAAAAACGCTGCCCAAGAACACGCAAGAAACTGCACCAAAACGATTTCTAATCGGTTCAAATCAAACATATTTCATCACAAAACAATTTAATCGGATTAAAAGTAAATTTAAACGGTCCAAAACAGAGAAAAACCAACCTGGAAATGCACTGCGGTAGAGGGAAATCGTGAGGAAGATGATGAACAGTGAGCGTAACTCCTTGCGGGTTCGCGTTTTACTATAAATGCCTAGAGACGTCGGTTGGGGGTGGGGCCAGACGTCTATAATATTATAGACGTCGGGGTAGTCACTAATATGACGTCTTTTAGATTTAAATATTGATATTCGCGGGGGCTTTTAAACGTCTGTTAGAGGGGCCCCGATGTCTATAATATTATAGACGTCCGACCCCCTCCATAATTAACGTCTAAGAGGCTGAACACCATTAACTCTTCAACTACCATGTCAGCAACTTAGACGTCCGTTCTGGAGGGGGCCGGACGTCTATAATATTATAGACGTCGGGGCCCCTGTAACAGACGTTTAAAACGCTGAAGCAACGAGCTCTTCAACTTCCCTGGCAGACGCTTAGACGTCCGTTCTGGAGAGGGCTTAATTGGCTCATTTTAACAAGTTTAAGGACCCGATTGAGACCGAAAAAAACATGATGACCCACTTGAGATTGACACACAAATATGAGGACCAAATGAGGGTTTAAACCTTGTTTTAATTACGCATGTTTTAAATGTTGAAATATTTAATTAGGAGTGTTTTTAGCGTTAAAAGGATTTTGAAACATCTTACTTTAAATACGATTCGTGACACCTTGAATTGGTATATTGTATTAATGTATTTGTTTCTTTTGATTAGTGATTTGAGTTATCCTTTTTCTGTCTTTCATCTCTCAATAACATTAAAAATAATGATTTTTGCATCATAAGGTGTTTGAATTTACATGCATATTGATCATATGAGTTCAAGAGTTTCTAGGTTTAATTGAGAATATACTTTGATTGAATTTAGGAACTTTCATATGATTAAACAGGTTTTTGCTACTAATTGAGAATGTACTTTGATTGGTGGTAGAATTTCAACTATAATTAATTGAAAATTTACTTTGATTAATTAACTTTTAATTTGGTTAGGAGGTTTAAGAATATACATGATTAAACACAATAGGATTCGATTGAGAATGTACTTTGGTTGAATTTATTTTGAATAATCTAAAAAGGTCTTGCTTTTAATTGAGAATCTACTTTGATTAATTGTAAGATCGCCCTCAAATTAATTACGAATGTACTTTAATTCGATAATGAATCTATCTTGGAAAAGGACTGGAATTAGTCTATCTTATTTTAATTGTTTCTAAGTTTCTTATTTGTTCTTCAATAAAACTCAAACATTCTTCAAACATTAATTTCATTAGCATAACTTTTCACTTTTTTTTTTAACCATTGGACAACATTTACTAACCTTTCAGAGTCTCCATAAGAATAAAGTATTGGAAAACAATTTTGTATTCGTTGGAAAACGATTCGGTGTTACTTTAACCCTATCTAGTTTGTTGACTATTAACTTAGCAATACCGAAGTTGCCTTGAAAAGTAATATTAATTTGATAACTTTAATGGCAACGTATCAAATTTGGGGTCGTTGCCGGAGATAATGAGGTAGAAAATTTGGGAAGAAATATGTCTAGCTTGATTAAGAAATATATTGAAATTCGATGAAAATACAAGGATCCGGATATGTTTTTTGTTCCTTGTGTTATTTTGTTAAAAAAGAAAACATGACCCATACTATGATTGGACTCTTCAATTCACTGCGGTTATTTTAATTGAACCTCAAAAACTTTTAAATAGGTACAAATAGGGTCTTAGACTAAGTACAAATAATAAAAAAATGTAGAAAAAATATCAATAGACTCAAAATAAAATAATATTACACTTAAATAAATGGAAAATCAAAACTACTTATCCCATTTTTATCTTTATCTTTATCAAAATAAATATTACTACACCCAAACTAATAAAATAAAATTTAAACAAAATTATTAATAAGCTCCTAAAATTTAAGTTTAACTCAATAAAACTCTCCATAAACTTAAATTTATTCTTCTTTTATTTCGATTAACTTTCTTAATTCCTGAAATAACGTTGTAGGTAATGACTTTATAAATATATCAATTATCTTGCTTATTGCTCTCTACATTTTTTCCGAGTTGAGAGATCACCGGTAGGACTTCATATCAAGGTATAAGGAGTTAAACCTTTGTGATTGTTACTATGTGCGAAACTTTTATGTTGATTCTATATCTTTTTGTTCTGGTTGAGTAAAATTTTTGTGTATCTTACGTTGAATGGTATGCTTGGTATATCTACTTTTCTCGAGTTGTGTCTTACTATTGCGTTGGTCCTGCCTTATTGTTTTTTATTAAGGATAACGAGATGTTTTTGATTGAGTTTTCCTTGGCCATTCGTTATTGCTGCAGACATTTTTTTTTCCTTCCATAAAGAACCAATTCTTTTTTCCATTCCTTGTTCTATGATAAATTATAGGATGACATGTGTTGGTTTGGCAAGTTTCAAAAACTTTAGTGCATTTAAGAATAGTTTTTCTTACAGTAGGGGACATAGGTGTTTATATTTAATTTTTATGAGTGTTCTGCAATTTTGATCTTGTACTACTTTGTTGTGGTTCTTTCGTGATGGGCCTTGTGGTTTAATAAGTGGTATTTTACTCCTCTTAGTGTGTGAATAAATTTCATAGTGTTTATATATATATATATATATATATATATATATATATATATATATATAGTGGAAAATGTTTTTTTTGCCAATAATTTTTTGCCAAATTTTTAACAACTACACGCGACACTTATTGGTTGGTTTTTTTAATATTCTTTTTTCTAAAAAAAGGTGAATGAGAGCTATTTTGGAAAGAAAAAAACTTTTCGTGCTTTTATTTCATAGAACCTTGCATGTTTCTCCCTGGTCTCGCGAAAAGCACCATCATTGGTTCACCATATCTCCATCAAAACCTTGAGTATATCTTTCTGTCTTGCCCTTGCTCTCTCTATCAGTGCTGAAGTCACTAGTACAAAAATCGCGTACATCGAATATTTTGGATTTTTAACGACTAATTCAAGAACGACGTCATATTATGAGACATTAAATTGATGTCGAATTTTTAAAATTCGACGTTAACTTAACATCGAATTTTGTTAATATACGACGTTAATTAATTTTTTAATTAATTGTGATCCTTTTTTACTACATCTCAAAAGCCAAAAAACAATAATAACCAACAAACAAGTTCAATCAACAACAAACAACAATAACCAATAACAAACAAGTTCAATCAAACAACAACAACAAACAATTCAACCAAACAACAGCAAACAAGTTCAACAAAAAAACAAAAACAAGTTCAACAAATAAGTTCTTCAAAACGAAAACGAAAATAACCTTCAAAAGGTGGGTTTGTTGGAATAAAGTGTTGTTACCGGTGACAGAGAAAGCATAATGCATCTATGAAGAACAAAAGCACGAAAATAATCGGTCAAAACAAACGAAAATCATAAATAAAATGCATATTTATGGAATAAAAGAAAGATTACATGTGATGGTCGTCAAACTTCGTTCGAGAAAAGTTAGAAGAGAAGAGGGTCTCGCGCACTAAGATAAAGTGAATGAATTTTCAATATTCCGCTCAAATTTTTATTCAATTCACAAACCTTTTAACATCTATCACTGGGGCATTCCACGTTTTATATCCTTTTACGTCGAATTAGAATTCTAAACGACGTTTAATAATTGCATTTATTTACAAAAATGTTACCCATCATTTTTAACGTTGGCTATTTAGTGGTTAGACGTTAAACGCGTGACGATATACACTATTTTTATACTAGTGAGTTGGTTCGATAAGCACGATTGTGGCTAGCATTTCCCCCTTTCTTGCTTTGTATCTGTTTTCGTTGGCATCATTCTCCGTCCCCAACGTTGCATTTTGCCTCTTCTCCTCTGCCTGGCACCATCAATGGCTAAATGTGTTTCCTTTCTCCAAGGTTTGGGGTTTTCATATTGTGGAGGTTGATAGCACCATGAACTAAAGGTTTTTTCATGTTGTTACGGATAATGTTCTTCTTAATGTTTGGGTTGTCTAAAGAAAATAACTTTTGTGAAATGAGTGTGGATTAATCACTAAATTGTGGTGTTGTGTTAATTTCTAAAGTGCGATGTGTTTATTTCAAGAAGAGTTGCTCGAATTTAGGAAAAAATATGTATGTGACTAGATTCTAGACAACAACAATGTGCGAAGATTCGAAGTGCTGCAAGAATTAGGATTATTATAAGATTTGAATTATATGTTGTCTAAAGATTTTGATTGTATGAGCCTTGTATAACTTACATTGTATAGCTTTTTAGTATATAAAAGGTCATGTTGGGTAATATGTTCTTGTCAAAAGTATTTGAATAAAATTCTAGTTTTAATGAATAAAATTAAAAATTTGATTTACTTTACCTGTGTTTTTGGGTGACTTTTTGCACTTTTTGTGATGGATGATTGAGTTTATAAGTCATGTTTGGTGTTTACTTCATTAATGAATAGGTTTTGGCCTTAAATTATTGAGTAAAATGGCCATTTAGGTTCAAGATAGGTGAAATCCAAAAAATGCAAAAATGGAAAAATAGGTAATAGGACCATCATTGCACTTAAACACCACCCATTCACATTGAACTCACTCACCTATCTCAAAAAATGAAAAAATTGATCCAAAACAAACCAAAAACCATCATGGGAACTGTTGTTGTTCTAGTTGGGGAGTCACGTTAAACTTTATGTACAAATGGCCCTGGTAATCGATTATTGAGGGCCATTTGTACAAAAAGTTCAACGTAACTCCCCAACTGGAACAACAACACTTTCCACGATGATTTTTGCTCTATTTTTTGTTGAATTTTTCCATTTTTTGATATGGGTGAGTGAGTTCAATGTTGTTGGGTGTGTTCCCTACACTATGCTAAGGTTAGACCATTGATTTCTTAAAGAAAAAATTCATTTAGATGGTTTGCTCTAACTGAGGTGAGGTACATAACCATTGTTCCATTTTTTAAGACTTGGTACAGGGGTCATATAAAATCATAAAATTATAAAATCATAAAATTATAAAATCATAAAATTATAAAATCATAAAATTATAAAATCATAAAATTATAAAATGATATAATCATACAATTATAAAATTATAAAATTATAAAATTATAAAATCATAAAATTATAAAATCACAAAATTATAAAATGATAAAATCATAAAATGATAAAATTATAAAATCATAAAATTATAAAATTATAAAATTATAAAATCATAAAATCATAAAATTATAAAATTATAAAATTATAAAATTATAAAATTAGAAAATTATAAAATGATAAAATTATAAAATTATAAAATTACAAAATCATAAAATTATAAAATCATAAAATCATAAAATCATAAAATCATAAAATCATAAAATCATAAAATCATAAAATCATAAAATCATAAAATGGTGAAATGATAAAATCATAAAATGATAAAATCATAAAATGGTGACATGATAAAATCATAAAATTATAAAATTATAAAATTATAAAATCATAAAATGGTGAAATGATAAAATTATAAAATTATAAAATTATAAAATTATAAAATTGTAAAATTATAAAATTGTAAAATTATAAAATTGTAAAATTATAAAATTGTAAAATTATAGAATTATAAAATTATAAAGTTGTAAAATTATAGAATTATAAAATTATAAAGTTGTAAAATTATAAAATTATAAAGTTGTAAAATTATAAAATTATAAAATTATAAAATTATAAAATTATAAAATTATAAAATTATAAAATTATAAAATTATAAAATTATAAAATTATAAAATTATAAAATTATAAAATTATAAAATTATAAAATTATAAAATTATAAAATTATAAAATTATAAAATTATAAAATTATAAAATTATAAAATTATAAAATTATAAAATTATAAAATTATAAAATTATAAAATTATAAAATTATAAAATTATAAAATTATAAAATTATAAAATTATAAAATAATAAAATTATAAAATTATAAAATTATAAAATTATAAAATTATAAAATTATAAAATTATAAAATTATAAAATTATAAAATTATAAAATTATAAAATTATAAAATTATAAAATTATAAAATTATAAAATTATAAAATTATAAAATTATAAAATTATAAAATTATAAAATTATAAAATTATAAAATTATAAAATTATAAAATTATAAAATTATAAAATTATAAAATTATAAAATTATAAAATTATAAAATTATAAAATTATAAAATTATAAAATTATAAAATTATAAAATTATAAAATTATAAAATTATAAAATTATAAAATTATAAAATTATAAAATTATAAAATTATAAAATTATAAAATTATAAAATTATAAAATTATAAAATTATAAAATTATAAAATTATAAAATTATAAAATTATAAAATTATAAAATTATAAAATTATAAAATTATAAAATTATAAAATTATAAAATTATAAAATTATAAAATTATAAAATTATAAAATTATAAAATTATAAAATTATAAAATTATAAAATTATAAAATTATAAAATTATAAAATTATAAAATTATAAAATTATAAAATTATAAAATTATAAAATTATAAAATTATAAAAGTATAAAATTATAAAATTATAAAATTATAAAATTATAAAATTATAAAATTATAAAATTATAAAATTATAAAATTATAAAATTATAAAATTATAAAATTATAAAATTATAAAATTATAAAATTATAAAATTATAAAATTATAAAATTATAAAATTATAAAATTATAAAATTATAGAATTATAAAATTATAAAATTATAAAATTATAAAATTATAGAATTATAAAATTATAAAATTATAAAATTATAAAATTATAGAATTATAAAATTATAAAATTATAAAATTATAAAATTATAGAATTATAAAATTATAAAATTATAAAATTATAAAATTATAGAATTATAGAATTATAAAATTATAAAATTATAAAATTATAAAATTATAAAATTATAGAATTATAAAATATTAAAATTATAAAATTATAAAATTATAAAATTATAAAATATTAAAATTATAAAATTATAAAATTATAAAATTATAAAATATTAAAATTATAAAATTATAAAATTATAAAATTATAAAATTATAAAATTATAAAATTATAAAATTATAAAATTATAAAATTATAAAATTATAAAATTATAAAATTATAAAATTATAAAATTATAAAATTATAAAATTATAAAATTATAAAATTATAAAATTATAAAATTATAAAATTATAAAATTATAAAATTATAAAATTATAAAATTATAAAATTATAAAATTATAAAATTATAAAATTATAAAATTATAAAATTATAAAATTATAAAATTATAAAATTATAAAATTATAAAATTATAAAATTATAAAATTATAAAATTATAAAATTATAAAATTATAAAATTATAAAATTATAAAATTATAAAATTATAAAATTATAAAATTATAAAATTATAAAATTATAAAATTATAAAATTATAAAATTATAAAATTATAAAATTATAAAATTATAAAATTATAAAATTATAAAAGTATAAAATTATAAAATTATAAAATTATAAAATTATAAAAGTATAAAATTATAAAATTATAAAATTATAAAATTATAAAATTATAAAATTATAAAATTATAAAATTATAAAATTATAAAATTATAAAATTATAAAATTATAAAATTATAAAATTATAAAATTATAAAATTATAAAATTATAAAATTATAAAATTATAAAATTATAAAATTATAAAATTATAAAATTATAAAATTATAAAATTATAAAATTATAAAATTATAAAATTATAAAATTATAAAATTATAAAATTATAAAATTATAAAATTATAAAATTATAAAATTATAAAATTATAAAATTATAAAATTATAAAATTATAAAATTATAAAATTATAAAATTATAAAATAAGATAAAATGATAAAATCATAAAATTATAAAATCATAAAATTATAAAATCATAAAATTATAAAATTATAAAATTATAAAATTATAAAATTATAAAATTATAAAATTATAAAATTATAAAATTATAAAATTATAAAATTATAAAATTATAAAATTATAAAATTATAAAATTATAAAATTATAAAATTATAAAATTAATAATACAGATATAATATGAATGAAAAATATATAAATATTTTTAGTAATCAATGAATAAAAAAATATACTTAAAACGTTATTAGAACTTTCTTTTTCTTCACTATTCTTTGTTTTCTGTTTCCCTTTCTTCTCCTTCTCTCACCCTTCTTCTGTATTTCTCTTCTTATTTGTACTATTCATTTGGTTTAAATAAAACTTTGTTTAACTTCTATTTATAGTATTCATCTGGTTTAAATAATTAAATATTTGAGCACACACTGCATTTATTAAAATATTTTCTGAAGCTTGGTTTCTACATTTTTAAATTGAAATTGTAAAAAATTTTGTGTCACAAAAGATATAAATTTAAATTTTATTGTCATTTAAAAACAGTAATATATTATTATTTCAATGGAAATTTTAAATTTTTTGATTAAAAAATGACCACACTTTCTTAAATAAAATAAAAAAGAGTTGTTTTATATAAAAGGAAGATTGCTTATATTTTGATTATGGATTTAATTTCGGCTTAATTTGGATCCCAAACAAAATATATATTTGACAGTCACAACCAGTGGTGAGTGTCTTCCACACAGAAAATTCAAAAGACTTGAGCTTGTCATATCTGTTTCTGAGTAAGAGAAAGACACTTTCTTTAAGGTGATGAACTTTTTCGTACACTTTCATTCTTTTTGTTTCGCATTCTTTGGTTCCTTAGTCTTGTTTCATTTGGTGAACATCCCTTTTAGAAGTTTCAAAATCGATTATTTGACAAAGGTTCATGCAGCATTTCTTGTAATATGTCATGCATGATACAATAAATTCATTTGTTTCAAGATTCACCTCTCCCTCTTGCCGGATCTTGCATGGTCTCCGAATATGCAGGCAATACTGAGTGTCAAATGATGAAGCAAATCCTCTTTGCTGAAGCTATCAACTTTCTTTCTTGATGTTACAAGCATTTCTATTATTCATGACCAAAGTTTTATGCCTTCACATATTTTTAACAAGAATCCTAGTTCTTTCCCATCTTCTACAAGAAACATGATATTCTTATATATGCTTCCTTTTGTTAATTGCAGTTCTTAGATATACATGCATGTGTAAATATGATGGTTTTTTGTTTTCTTAATTTTCGCATTAGTGTGTAGTAACTGATAAATGAAAACTGAAGTATGGTTACACATTGACAAATTCATCAGAACAAAGTAGAATTGCTGAAATCTGTGGATGATGAGTGACCCAAATCCTGAAAGTAATATTCCACAGTCTTCTCAAAGGTGTGCTGTTAGGCCGAGAAGGCCTCGGATTCTGCTCGGTGCTTGCGGGTGCACTGATGCTGCAAAATTTGCGCTTCTTTGTCATTTTTTTAGGAGATGGGCAAGCATAGAAGTTGTTATGACACGAGCCTCGATACCTTTTATTGAAGTTTCACAAACTCCCCGTCCAGTTTATTTTAATCCTAGGAAAACTGCTTCTCATCATCTGGAATGGGCTGATGTCTTTGTCATTGCTCCATTGTCTGCAAATACCCTTGCCAAGGTAATCAAACCAATAAACTTAGCTATGTGTCAAGCCAACTGAATCATTTACTGCAACAACAAAATTATGCAGATGTTGTCTAGCTCACACAACACCATTCAGTTCGATCAGATTAGGAAAAAACTTACGTACAATGTTTAAATACTTGTTGTTATGTTGTTCATGAATTGAAGATTTTTATGAGACTTTAACATTCTGGTTTTACTCTCAGTTTTTCTTTTAACATTGGGAATTTGTTGTTTCACCTATTGTGTTGCAGATTGCGCAAGGGATATGTGACAATTCTTTGACCGAAGTTGTGCGAGGTTGGGACCCTAACAAGCCATTTTACGTTGCACCTGCCATAGACCATGTTACGTGGAATAATCCTTTGACAAGACAATATCGCAAAAGATGCGATGAACTTGGCATTAATATCATCGATCCCTCTCCACGGGGTGAAATGGCTGACCCTACTGAAATTTCTTACATTGTCAAAATCTCTAATGAAGAGATTTGGGACTAATTTTTTTTAGCTAGACGAATCACTCGACAACTTATTTTGAGTGATTTTTTTTTTTTTTGTGTTTGTAAAGAAAGGAAAATATTGAAAGTTAAAATAGTGATGCAAAGCATCTGATGTTTAGTGTGGAAGTAATAATGTCTTAGCATAGGTACACACAATTGTGGCTAAATCTTTTTATCATTGCTTTGATTCATTTTTTATTTATTTGATGCTTACAACTTTATTCAATGACTTCACTTTCATTATTACTTTTCTTTTTTTTCCAATTATATATTTTTGTTTTTTTTAATTATTGCATTATTTGTATGTTGTTAAGTATATTTTAAAATATTACTTTTATGGACAAGTAACTTATTTCTAATTATTATTCAAATATATATGATAATTCTCATTTGTTTTTCAGTTCTAAGTGTTTATTTGGATGATACTTAACTAGTTAAGTTCTAGTTAAATTTAATGAAAATTAAAAAATAACTCTAATTTTTAATTCAAGTTGAGTTTCAGGTGTATTTTCCTTCGAATAAAAAATATCAAATATTAATATAATTTTCAACAAAGAAAATGAAAACTGATATCTTAAATAGAAGCTACGTGGTAAGCACCTGCTCTTCTTAAATAGAATATTTTTAGCCATTTTTAATAAGATTTTTTAATTAAATTAAATTTATTTTTAAAATTTGTAGTAATATTTTAGTTTAAAGATTAAACGTCCTAGATAATTTATACATCCTAAAAAAGAAAAATTAAACATTTGATGTATACATTGGTGCCTCCAGTTGTACGCGGTTTTATGGAATTTAGAGAATTGTTTTTACGGATATTTTATTTTCAGATATTAATAAATTACACAAAGCATCATACAAATCAATAGTCACTAAAACACCTCTTCTGACACTAATCGCCACTCATCACCGTCAATGGCGCCACCTATGGCAGTGCAACTCGCGGTCTTCGCCCTCTTCGTCACCGCCGTCTCCGCTGCCACAACTGGCTACCACAACCACACCGTTGGCGGCGCCGCCGGGTGGTCCTTCAACTCCACTACCAATACAACAGCCACTAACTACACTTCCTGGGCTTCGAATCAAACCTTCGACCTTGGCGATTATCTCAGTAAAAAACCTCAATCTCTACTTTTCTTTTGATTACATTATCATTGCACATTTAGAACACGAAGGCGTTAAACACAATTAAGTTATACTGTTCTATTGCCCCCAAAACGGACGCAAATAAATTGAAATTAAATCCATCGAATGCGAATTTCAACTTTCTAGGAAGTCAATCGAGAAAACCTAATTCAACTTTTTGTGTTCTTGCTTTTTTGTGTGGTTCATTTTTAGTTTTCAATACGAACTCCAACCAAACGGTGGTTCAGACTTACAACAAGACGACCTATCTGAACTGCACCGCTGACGATACCGACAATGGTACCTTCGTGTACGACAGTGGTAGCAGTGGTTTCGGCGAATCGTTGACCATCGCCGTGCCGTTGACAATTGTTGGACCAAACTACTTTTTCTCCGACTCCAGCGACGGCTTGCAGTGCCAGCTCGGCTTGGCCTTCGAAATCGACGTCCAGCACGGCGCCGGCTTGCCACCGAACCTCAACCAGCCGCCTCCGCCGCCGTACCAGGAGCCTCCCGGTCCTGACGCCGTTCAGTCTCCACCGGTTACGGTAGCGCAGTCTCCCACTGGCGGCGCGTTCGCGAGCCGCGCTGACATGCGCTTCACGGTTTACGTTTTCGGTGCGGCGTTGCTGCTGCAGTTTCAGTGAGGAAAATGTCAACTTCGGTGGAGACCCAGCATTGGATAATTATTTTTACAGCTAAGAAAGTTGACTCGTTTTTACTGATGATCTTTTCATTTGGTTTATTTGTACGTTTTATTATTATTGATATTTATTATTTTTCATCATGGTTTACATTTTACAGTATTACAAATGATAAAATTTTGTATTGAGAGAAGTTTATGTTGGGATTTTGTTGCGGGAAACAGAATAATCATATTTTCTGGCCAATTTATTTTGAATGGCCAAAGGAAACATGAAGGGACATTTGGAGAAGACGAAATTGAAGGTAGATAATCCAAATGAAACTAATTTTATGATGAAAATATCATACTATTCTTTAACTTTCAGAAAATTTTTGTAAACATTTTCAAGAGTATTTTAACCAAGTGAACAAATTTAGTTATTCCTATAAATTATAATACGAAGTGATTGTAATTTTTAGAATTTTTATCTTTTATCTTTTAGTTAGTTTGTTATTATTTTTTATTTGTATTTTGGGTTTAACTAATATTTCTTCTATTATAAATAAAGAACCCTATGTGTGTATTTAACACAAGGGAGATTAATCCCAAATATAGTTTTAACTATGTTAATGTGCATTTATCTATTGATAAGTTAGATGGTATCTAGAGCTTAAGGTTCTTTTTTGAGGAAAAAGTTTATGGTGCCTCTGCCACTACATCAGTTGCCACCGCCATCGCCATCTGCCATCGTTTACCGCTGTCACTACCGGAGTTCTAGTTTCGACTGATGATCACATTGTTTTCATCATCTCAACCAGCGACTACCATGCCTTTAACAACGCCTTCATCGGAGTTCCTTTTAAAGTTGTGGATTTGCTCCCTTTTCGTCGTGCATTGTGGCATGTTTGGTAGTTGTTTAAAGCATCGAGGTTGCTATTTTTCCTTTTTCAGGTATCTTGATTGAAGAATTTTGGATTTTTTATGGTTTCTCTCTCTTATTCATCCATGGCTTCTTCTGCTGGTGTCTCTTCTGACATCATTTTTTTTGTCACCATTGTGTTTGACTCGTTTATATATGCTTTTTTTGCCCATGGAAAAGATGGTTCTTGTTAGTTTATTTATAGCCACTGTGGCTCTTCAACAATTACATCTTTATCCACTGGTGGCATTCTTCAACGGTGATTTGCAAGAAGAGATTTACATGGAGCAACCTCCCAGATTTGTTGCTTAGGGGAGTCTTTTGGGTTGGTATTTCGTCTTCTATGTCGTCTTGCAAATCATTAGCAATTTGGTGTCTCTCGAGTGCAGAAGCAGATATTTTCACTAAGCCTTTATGGATTGTATTAGTAACAAACTTTTGTACATACGATTTGTATGCACAACTTGAAGGGGAGTGTTAGATATATTATATCTTTTATCTTTATCTTTTATCTTTTAGTTAGTTTGTTATTATTTCTTATTTGTATTTTGGGCTTAGTTCATATTTCTTCTATTATAAATAGAGAACCCTATGTGTGTATTTAACACAAGGGAGATTAACCCCAAATATAGTTTTTCACTATATTCAACAGTAATTTATGATAATTTAGAAGTGATAATTAACTTTTAATTTAAAAATAGTGATATTTGATTATTTTAATATTAAATTAATTTAAATAAATTAAAAAAATTATAAATGAGTTTTTAGTATAGTAAAGGTTTTATACCGAGTTTAATGAAAGGAGATTATTGGATTTTCTAAGCAAGTAGCATCATTAAATAGAAAGTAAAAGAATGTTTCAAGTAAAATGGTTCACAAGAGAAATGTTTGACTTTAGGTTCAGTTAGAGGATTTCAACCAACGAAGGGAGAAACACTTACTAAGATTTTTCTTGTAGGGAAGGATAAAATAATAATATCAAAACACATTCAAGGAGGAAAAGAGAGGAAAGGTCTTGAGTTGCTTGAAGGGTGTTTACGATAGTTAATGTTGAAGTAGTTAGCCTAAATACTTTCATTCAACTTGTATGTCACATAAATGATAGTTGTGTTTAAGTATTTAGGTTTGGTTTAGGGCAACATATTTCTTTAAAACAAAAAAGGTGTTATCTTTAAAACAATAAAGGTGTTATATTTACGAGGATTAGTTAAAGATGTTCAATGATCATCATGAGTTAAAGCATTGTCGGAACAATCGGTACCGTTATAGAGTCACGCGGCGGAATGAAATATTCGGAAAGCGTGTTACGGTCACAAATCAAGTTTTGATGGTCCGTTTTAGAAAAACAATTTTCTTAGAGAAAATTTATCAAACAGTTAATGTGCATAAAACAATAAAGAGAGTAGGGAGTAGAAAAATTGATACACTGGATTTTTATCCTGGTTCGATTCAAAAGAATCTACGTCCAATTGTTAATCACTATAAAAAGTGATTAACGTTTTCACTAAAATCAGTTTCACAAATTACAATAAGAGTGAATAAAAAACAGAGAGATAAAACCTTCCTTCGACGAATGAACCAGAAGAGTGCAACAAGTAACTTCCTTCGACAAACGAACCGAAAGAGCTTCCTTCGACGCACAAACCAGAAGTAACAACTCTACCAACTTGAAGAGAACTGCTCCGACCTTTGACACACAAAGCGCGAGCTTCTCTTATTCACAAAACCAGGCAAGAGCACTCTATCACTCTGAGAACTTCCTCAGACAAACTGTATTCTCAAAATGGCATAGATCCTTTTCACTCATAGAGAGCTTCCCTTAGGCACAAAGCTCTAATACTCTCAATTGAAAATTTTCTTCTAAGAGTTGTGAAGACCTCTATTTATAAGCCTAGTTTCGTGCAGGGTTAAAAACTGAAAAGACATCTCCCAACCGCCACTGATAATCGATTATCATAAGGGATAATTTATTTGTGTCCGTTATGGGGTTTTCAAAAGAGTGACAATCTCCCAACTGCCACTAATAATCGATTATCATAAGTGATAATCGATTATTTGTGTCCGTTATGGGGTTTTCAAAAGAGTGATAATCGATTATCCTGAGCAATAATCGATTATTCCAGAGACTTGGATAGAATTAAATGAAACACTGATAATCGATTATTCTGTGTAATAATCGATTATTTGCGCAAGCAACTCTCTTCTAAATTGGCTTGTGATAATCGATTATTCCTCTTGATAATCGATTATTTGTGCAATGACTCACTAAATACGAAAAATTCTAAGAGTTTTTACATCATTACATTTTATCCTATACATTTATTTCTACAAAATGCGTTTAACAAAAGATGCATTTAGAGTCTTCAATTCTTCAGCTTTTATCATCATCAAAATTTCACAGTAGCTTCAAGATACCAATGCTCCTCATTGGTAACAAAAGGTGTGGAGAGGAACAAAGGAAGAAGAATAGGGAACGAAGGAGATAAACCGAGTTATGGTTTCGAGTTATGGTGTCACCTTACAATTAATGAAAATATGATAATTGATGTTGTAAGAATTGGTGGAGTGATATTGAAAGTTGGTGGTGAAGTATGAAAATCTATGGTGAGAGGTGAACTTGTGAAGAAATTTCATCAGTGTAGTCACTTGACTAGAACTAGTGAGTTTCTCAAAATGATTGGTAAAAAGCAAATCGAGAAATCTTAGTTTGAGATGTATCCTAAAGCTACTTGGTATTGATCAAACTAATGATTTCCAAGTTGATAAAAGATGCAGTTCTAAGGATGTTGTGGTAGGATGGTTACAAGTTAGTGATTAAGAAATACAGATGGAGCATCAGAAATGGGTTTTATCATTGCAATAGTTGAAAGTTTCAGTTTGAAAGTGGGATAACATTGTTATGGACTTTGTTACCCATTGATCAAGTCAGTAAAGGAGGCATGGTGTTATAGGGATGGTTATGCATAGGTTGATCAAGGATGTTCGCTTCTTGTTAATTAGTTAGATGTTGTGTATGATCAAGTTGGTTGAGTTATACATCAAGGAAAGAAAAAGTTGGTGTGAAGTGCTAACTAGCATGTTTTAGTTTGCGACCCAATGTTATCTTCATATTTTGGTGAAAACCCTACAAGAGGTAGTGGAGAACATATGGAAGATTAGTTTAGTATATTAGATTCAAATTGTTGGTCAAGCATAAGGATCATTCAAGCTTTAGAATTAAGGTTGTGAGTTTCCTTTCAAAGTAGTGGCTAGACTAATCTACACTGTTAAACACCATATCACATATCACAAAGGCAAGGTTATTAGTTACTTAAGGTATTTAGAATGGTTAGTCATAGGAAGTTGTTATAAGAGAAAAAAAGAAGTATGTCCTTATCTTCAACCTCATGAGTGAATTTTCGACAACGAAAAATTTTCTTGTTGGGAAGAATTCGATAACTTAGAGAATGGTATTTTAAAAATGGTATTTCTTGTTGGAGAACATATGGAAGATTAGTTCAGTGTATTAGATTCAAATTGTTGGTCAAGCATAAGGATCATTCAAGCTTTAGAATTAAGGTTGAGCATTTCATTTCAAAGTAGTGGCTAGACCAATCTACAGTGTTAAACACCATACCACATATCACAAAGGCAAGGTTATCAGTCAGTTAAGGCATTGGGAATGGTTAGTCATAGAAAGTTGTTATAAGAGAGAAAAAAAAGTATGTCCTTATCTTCGACTTCATCATTTATTTTAATATTGAAAGGATTTATATAAATAAGAAGTTTTTATAAATGAGTTCATTATTTTTAAAACACATAATCTTTGTAGAAACCACTTTTTTAGAATTTTCTGAATTCTCTCTAGGAATTCTCACTTTCCATTCATCTGATTGAATATCTGAGACTGAATGAGTAATTCTTGTAGTGAACTCTTCAATTTGGATCAATCAATTTATTTGATCGAGTAAGTGATAAATTCTCAATTTAAGTAAATTTTAAGATAATTTTGGCACTTATCTTGTTTTGATTTTGTTTAGATTATGTTTAATTGGCCCTTATTTAGTTTGTTTTGCAGTTCTTGATATCAACAAAGAGTCAAAGTAGAAAAGTAAAGAAAATGGATGAAAATCAAGTAATTCTAGACAAAATTGACACTGGTGCAGTTGAACAGGAGAGTTGAGGCTTAAGTCACACAAGCAAACTTGTTATAAAGGGAAACCTCAAACATTAAACCTATGACTAAGGCATGAAGACTCATTCCCAAAGAAGTTAGTTTAGGGACTGAAGCACTAGAGCATAAGACTTAGGCTATAAAAGCTAACCCTCATGTTAAGGAAACCTCATGCACCCCCATTTGGAAAGATTTGGAATGTAACTTTTACAGCTTGAGCCCAAAATGTGCAACTTAAACCCTAAGGAAGACAATTTGGAAATATTTGGAATAAAACTTCTACGGCTCAAGCACCAAAGGTGAAGTTGAGCATTGCCCTTGACATTTTATAAATACATACTGTTGGAACAATTGATACCAATTTTGCGCAGCAGAAATATCAAAACAGAGTACGATACAGATTGTTTAAAAGCGAAGAGCTTGTTCGGTCAATTTTAAAAAATGATTCCTTTAATTTTCTCTAAAAAGTTTTATCAAACAGTTGATGAGCAGAAAATATAACGAGTGTAAGGAGTAGAAAAATCATACAAATGATTTTTATCCTGGTTTGAATCAAAAGATTCTACGTCTAGTCGTTAATCACTATGAATAGTGATTAACCTTTTCACTGAAACAGTTTCACAATTACAATGAAAGTGAATAGAAAATAACAGTAACAAAAACACCTTCCTTCGACAAACGAACCGGAAGAGTGTAACAAAAACCTTCCTTCGACAAACGAACCGGAAGAGCTTCCTTCGACAAACGAACCGGAAGAGCTTCCTTCGACAAACGAACCGAAAGCAAAAGCTCTGACAACTTGAAGAGAACCGCTCCGACCTTTGACACACAAAGCGTGAGCTTCTCCTATTCACAAGACTTGACAAGAGCAGGAACTAGCACTTGAGAACTTCCTCAGATTTCACTGTATTCTCAAATTCACAAAGTTTCCTTCCAAAATTATTTGGCAAAGGTATATATAGCCTATTGGTTCAAAACTGAAAAGACGCATTACAACTGCTAGTGATAAACGATTATCTGCAGACTTGGAATAATTTAGAATATTTATTCTTCAACCGATCGATTCCAGTTCTTCACCTCCTTCTACTATTTGGTATTACTGAGTTTCGCCAATGTTCAACTTCGTTCAATCCTGAACTGTGTTCGGCTAGTGTTCACCCTGTGTTCGGTCTTGAACTGTTATACATTGTCAAGCCTTCAACTACTACATATCGTTCGGTCTTTGACTGATAATGACCATTCGGCTATTGACATATAGATATCGTTCGGTCACGGTCATGCCTTCCACTGCTTGGTCTTGGTCATAACTTTACCACTCGGTCATGAAGTCTATCGTTCGGTCTTGATGTCTTCTCTTATACATAAATGCTTTTAAACTCATACAACATAAGTCTTCTTATTCTTCACTTTGTAACATCGTCAAAATCATTATCTTCAAGATACCAATGCTCCTCATTGGTAACACATACCTCATGTCCTTGTTTTAGGCATTGAGTGAATGATCAAATATGTAGTAGTAGAGTAGGAATTGGTTTGTGAGACTCGAGAGAGAGAAATACTTTCATTGGAAATCTTATGTCTAGATGTTATAGGGATTGCATTGCAATATTCTATGAGTAGTTGAACTCTCTCGTGTCGAGGTTGGATGTAATCAATTCTGACTATCTATACTTCTACATTTTGGATATTTATTTATGCTTCCATTCAATCTATTTGTGAATTAGTTTGTGTTTGTTTTTGGATGATTTGATCAATCGTCTTATTTCACTGACTTGAGATTGAGTGAGAATTAGTTTTAAGTTGTGATGCAATTAATTCTCCTATGCTTTTATATGCTAAGAATAGATCTAAGGTTCTAGTTGGTTATATAGTTTTGATCTTAATGTAATTGATTCATTCAAGCAGTCACTGAGGGATCATACTAAAGTTTGATGATCTTAGGCTCTAAGTGTTAGGAATAAACCTAAAGTTACATGTAAAGAGCACCCCGAGGACAATGAATGATTTGCGTAAGTACATAAACAAGATCAATAGTGGTGCATTAGAAGAGGATGTGATGAAATTCACTCATAACTTCTACTTCACTCAATCTATATAACATATACTGCTATCAATATTTTCTAAATAAAAAAATCCAAAAACAAACTACTAATATGCTTTCTAAATCCCTATAGATAAAACAAATTACTCTGTTGATCAGTGGTTCTTATGGTAGGTCCTAATCGTTCTTGTGATGTCTCTTTGTGTAGAAAGGGCATTTGTGGAGTGGAAGGTGTTTTAGATGGTTAGAGTTATTAAGGGCGATTTTCACAGGTGAGGGAAACTAATTAGATTTCTTTTAAGTTAAATTGTTTGGTTAATTATATGTATCTATGTTGAACTATGATTTAATGGGACATGTACTTTGATTTAATCTATTTTAGAAAAGTGTTATGTACTATGATATGTTGAAAACATGACCTTTATGATTTGTTTGTGTGTTGTAATTTCTTTGTGAGATTCTTTAATTGAGTCAAGTTAAAAACATGAAATTTTAGGTGTTTGAAAGTTTACTAAGTGAGGATTAACTCAATAGGAGTCAAATTGCTCAATTAAAGCTTAAAGAGGGAGTTATGGGTGTTGATACACCACCATACACCATTGAGATAGTTGCCATTGACTTAAGAGCATTGAGCACCACTTTTGGACTGTCAAATGCACTCAAATCAATGGGTTCCAAGGGGTTGTAGTGTCGAGCGCCACCTTTCCAAAGTCGGGTGCCACCCTATTTTTCTAGTTTGAGTCATCTCGGAAAACAATAGGATCCTTGCTTCGTTAATTGTCAGATTGAGCTGAAAGTTTGACGTAGGTCCTAGACAAATAAATTGTTACTTTGACCAATGAGATGTTTGATTTGAGGTCTGTAATTAGAAAAGTCACTAGTGCAAAATAAGCCTTCCACGTCTAATGTTAAGCGTCAGTATTGAAAAAAATCAATGTTAAAAATGATTGATGGTATTGTCGTAAATAATTCTTCTATATAGATGTAAAAAATTCCCATATTTTGACATCATATGCCTAATTGATGTCTAAAAAGTGTAATTTCAACGTCATATAAGGTTATAATTTCACTTTTTGGTTGTAACGGTTGCATGAATCATGTCAACCTGCACATAAATGACCTTTTGGCTATCCATGAAGTAATTAAACGTCTGAAAAAGGGAATTTCAACTTCTATTAACGTTAAAACTTCACTTTTTTATGTCATATGATTGCATGAATCATGTGCAAACTGCACATAAATAACCTTTGGGCTATCCATGAAGAAATTATATGTTTAAAAACACAATTTCGATATCAATTAATGTTGAAATTTTACTTTTTGGATGTTATATGTTCTTTGAATTTTGTAAATTCATTAAAATGTTTGGCGGACATTTATAAAATTTACTACCATAAGACGTCTGTAATCCTAGATTTTGACGTTAAATGACTATAAGACGCCGTAATTACTCTATTTCCGATGTCATATATCCTGTAAAAATTTGTAAAAACATAACACACACATACTTTTTCTTCGCACTTTCATTTCTGCTTGAACCTGTATTTTCGAAGACGATTGCGAGGAAGAAGAAAAGTTAGTATTTTGTAACTTACCTCTTGCAAAAGTGTTTCTCTTGCCTTTTTGGGGATATTTCTTTAGTTTTGACCATTTCATATCATTTTTTCATTTAGAATTGTTGTCCTTTACGAGAGTTGAAACTCCATCAATCCCAAGTGAACCACCTGCTTTATTCACAAGTGCAAGGAAGAACAAATGTTAGTTTTGGGTTTTTTTTACCATAAATGTATGTGGTTCCGCATGTGGAGGCTACGATTTTTGTTGTGTTAATAGATTCATTTCGTATTTTTGTGTTCCATTGAACGTCCACCACAACGAACAATAGTGTTTGGAAGTTCTCAACTCTCCATTGTTGTTAATAACTCCCTTCTATCAAGGTTAGTTTTTTTGTTTTGATACACATTGAAATGAAGTGATACATTACTCGATTCGTGATTTTTATTTTCCTTATTATACTTTAAGTGTTGTTTCTTGTATGTGTCATTGATATTTGTATATTTCTTATAAGTGATAGAAATTTTTTGATATGATTTTGGCATTTGATTTCTTATATACCTTTTATAAATACTATGGATTGAAGCTGGATGAATGAACGTCGTAATAGTCAAGAGTATGAAAAGGGAGTTTTTGAGTTCTTACAATATATTCAAGAACACGCAAACCCTGTGAATAAGACATATTTTTGTCCTTATGTTCGCTGTTTAAATCAAATATGTCAAGACTTGGACAACATGCATGATCATCTATTCATCTATGGTAGAATGATGACTTACACAATTTGGGAGAAAACAATTCCTTAATAGGTGCCTTTTATTAGATTTTCAACTTTTACAATTTCTTTATTTTGTATGTTCTAACTTTATAGAATAATTTGTTTTGTTCATATATTATTTACTAACACTGTGTTTTCAGGTATGACGAGCTCCGGATCAGGAAAGAGTGGACATGGTAGATCTGTGACTCGGTTTCCTGATGTCACATCCCGCTGAAATGCCTTGGAGAGGTTGGTGGTGGAGATTGATCCTCGATTAGGTACACTTAGTGGCCCACATGCATAAAAGTTTTGAGCTATTTGGACATGTTGGCCAAAACGCATTTAGGCATGTATGGTTTTGTTCCCTTCACAAAAAGATGAAACCTGATTTGAAATCCTTGTTACCTACGTAAGTGTTACATTATTTTATATCAATTCATTATGATATTAATATATTAACCTATATGTTTTAAATTTAATTAAACTTAGGAGTAGGTATATAGCACAAAATTCAAATACTGTATCCAAAGGTTGGACTTCATTGATCTTTAACTTATTAAAATTTGTATGTGTTGATGAATGATTGATAAAATCTTGTAACATGAATTATATGTTCTATATATGATACTCTTTTTATAAATTAACTTATCTTCTCTTGTTTGAATGATATGTATAGTCTTATAATATAATCATAATATAATAGCTTAAATTGAATATGAGTGATATTACTATAATCCTATCTTATAAGACTAATATACTGTATATATTAAATTATTTGTCTTCTAAATATTAATAATAAAATATTTTATTTAAATAATATTATGCAATAAGATATTACATCGAATATTAAAAATTTTCATTATACCAACAAATTAACTCTATATGTATGACAAAAAGTTTTCCTGAAATTAGTTTTTTATTATAAATATATTTTTAGAAAGAAAAAAAAATCTATGTACCTAAGTAAAATTAAAAGTAGTATATAAAGACTAAGTTTTAAGTATGTTATGAATTTAACTATTTTTAATTTGTTTCTATTAATTTTTGTTTTGTCTATTAGTATTTAAAATTTTTATTTCTTTTCAATTTTTGTTGTTTAATTCCTTTTATAATAAAATGACATATGTATTATATTATTTCATCATATTGATATCTTGACTCTACGTACATAATATATGTGAAATACGAGATTTCATATTTAATATTAAACAATCTTAAGATTACATAAATAAATAGAAGGTGAATCTTAAAAGATAAATTCACACTATCTAAATGTATTTTTAAAAATATAATAATTATTTTATACTTTACAAATATCTATTTAGAGATGAAATGAAAAATAAATTTATGTAAGGAATTTGATGATAATCAATAGTTTTTCACTATTTTTCCTCTTTATAATTTTAATAAATCAAATAATGAAATAGTTTTCTTGTCACTTCATCTTCCTTCATCATTTTTTCTTTCACCAATCGTAGCACAGCCCAAAATCTTAGAAGAAAATGACTTGAAATCTAATATAAAATAATAAAACAATATGTGCATAAGCTCTCGGAGATGGTGAGTAAGTTGATTATTTTCTTTTTGTTGAGTTTGGAAAGTTTTGACTTTGAATAATCGCACAATAATTGTACAATAATGATGGTGTCAAAGAGGTTTATCTGCAAAATATTTCTCTATTTTAGTTAGGTGTTCAAAATAAAATATTAAAAATATTTTTTTTAGTTTTTACTATTTAAATTAAAATAATTAAATAGTATTAAAAATAAATTTTTAATATATAGATTAAAAGAAAATTTATTGTGAAGAGAATTCAGTTAGTTATACAGATGCTAGCTTTCTTGTTTTATGTTTTCAATCCATGGAAAAAGCTTAAAATTTTTATAATTAGTTAAATTAAATAATTTAATCTAAATTATGATATGAGTATATTTTTGTGGGACACTGCGAAGATAGAGGAAGCTGCACGTGTATTCAAGAAAAAGAAACTTACAAAAGGAAAAGAAAAAATAAAGTGAAGAAAATGCCCAAAACTGACAAAAGACAAACCAATAAATGCACGAAGGAAGGAAGAAAAGTGGAAGATTGATTCAATAACGCTGAATGAGTATAGTCAGTCCCTAAGAAAGAAGGCTTTGTAATACTTTCCAATTTTCATTCCAAATTCCAATCTTGTGGAGGAAGAGACAAAGAACTCACCAATCCCTCAATTTTACGTTAAAAACTAAAAAAGAATAAATTTTTGAAACATCCCAAAAGAGAGATAGAGATTCTTCCATAACTACATAATTGAAAAATAAAACTTGGGTTTTCCTTCTCTTGCAAATTTTGGTGTCTTTTACAATTCTCATCCCAATTGGTACTCATTTTCACATGATTGACGTTTTGTGATTCTTTTCTCAAATCGCACTGTAAGTTCCGGTTGTGGCTTGATTGGTGCGTTTTTTTTTAAGGTTTGTTTCTAGAATTCGCATGGTCTATTCATTTGGGTATCTTTGGTTTTGATTTGTTTGTTTTGGTTTTGTTTTTCAGGTTTTGTAGTGAAAGGGTAGCGTTGCTTTGAATCAGGGAAAATGGGGTTGTTTTCTGGGATTTTTCTGGGGATGGTATTCGGCGTGGCATTGATGGCTGCGTGGCAACGCATGATGACATACCGTAGCGCCAAGAGAATTTCAAAGGTATTTTTTATGTAACGATTAAGGAATCAATTTCATTGCTTTGATGATCAATGTTATGGAAAAGAAATTATGAATTTCGTTTTACCGGGGCAATGTTGAAGAAAAGTTGATGAATTATCATGTGATGGTTAATGAGCGAGCCTTTGAATATTTGAAAGAACTTCTGGAAAATAATGAAGTCATGCATTGGCATTGTAAAATTGATCTACATTGTCAATTAATCACAAATCAATGTATGATTTATTTTAAGTAGTTTTCGTAAAATTCGGTACTTTGTTACAAATGACAATTTCTGATTGAGTTTACACAATCAGTGCATATAAGTTTTTTTACTGTAGTTTTTTGATAAAGAGGGTCATTTGTATTGAAGATGTGTAACCAATGTGATAAAGAATCGTATAGAAAGTCAGAAGTAGACAGAGAATGCTTTTGTTAATCAATTGGTTTGGCTAGAAGAGATGAAGAGATACTTTGTCAATTTACAGAATTGATGTCCTTTGATAAATTTGCAATATCTCTGTCCGGAAGTTTTGTAGAAGAGAAGTAAAATTAACCAGTCTTAAGTGAAGAGAATGTAACTGTTGTAGGAATTGAGCCCTTGTTGGAACTCTATCTAGCTCATAATCTCGGTGGAATATGAAAAGTCGTAGCACCAAGACATAAAATATCATAGAAACTAATTTTGCTCAAATTCCTCACCATGTAATCTAGATTATCATTTTTTGTTATAGGAAAGAGATATTCTGCTCAAGAAAAAGAGGGAAGTATAACTCAGGGGTTGATGAGAGAAGAAGGAACCTAAAAATATAGAATGCAGCAACGTTATTGCGTATCTGTATATGTCAGAAATGGTAGAGAGAAGGCATAAACACAATCCTATTTAATTTAAGGTCAAGGTACTGTCATGGAAACGGGGTGCTTTTTCCTACAACTAAATGCAGTAGAGTTTAATTGATCATCAGAAAAGACTCTAAAGTAAAAAAGTTCAGTGATTTTCCCTAAAGGTTATTCCATTAGAAAGTAGTTGACTTTACGATAATGAGTACCCTACTTCAAAGAACTATGAACACATATGAAGACTCAAGAAAAAGATTTGTTGATGCCTACAATCTGCAACTAGTCATTTTTAATAGTTGCTATTCGTTAAAATATTTGATTTTATTAGGAGGTATCAGCAATCTCTGATTTTTCAGAGTAAGTTAGAAATTGGAAAAATACTACAAATATCAGCCCAGAGGATAGTTCAACTCTTCTACCTAGATTGGTAGAGGTGAGAGTAGATTCAAGCTAAACATTTTTACCATTCTAAAAGTAAGTTGTTAGGGGCTGGCGAGTTTTCGAGAGAAGAAGATATAGGAGAGAGTCCGTATGGTAGAGGACGGTGGCCGAACGGTTGAAAGGGGGGAGGACGGTGGCCGAACGGTTGAAATGGGGGAGCACGATGACCGAACGGTGAAAAGGGGGAAGCACAAGGGCCGAACGGTTGAAAGGAAGCACGAGGGCCGAACGGCTGAAAGGGAGGAGCACGATGGCAGAACGGTAGGGGGAAGAGAAAAAGAGGGCTGAGCGAGTGGGGCGATGATGAGCGTCCTAAGCGAGTGGAAGCAACAACGAGCGTCCTAACTGACAACAGTTAGGATAGGCGGGAAATTCAAATGACGTACCTCAGGATATTATAGAAGTAAATATAGTAAATAAGGATAGAAATATTCTTACCAGATAATTATAATAAATAGGCATAATTACTATTATTCTTTACCTTTTCGGGAAGGAGTAATTAGTATTAATAAAGGAGGAACCTAGGGTTTAGGGGAGGTTTTTTTGATTAAGGAGTTTTGTAAGAGAGGTTAGGCTCTCAGGTAACTGACGGAGACCCTGCTCCCAGTTATTGGTTGTTTATTGTGATACCAATATTTCCAGTTAATAAAGTGTTTTACCGTCAAATTCCATTGTTTATTACTTGTGGGAGTGTAAAAGGGTGTGAGTGGCAAGTTCACGTACTCGGGTACGTAACATAAGTTCACCAATGTTTACATTTGTTGTGAAAGCTCAAATGGAAAAGAAAGTTAATAGTGTGTAGGTTTGTCTCACTCTCTCTCTCTCTCTCTATATATATATATATATATATATATATATATTATATTAAGTATTCAGAATTGATCTACTTTTCACTAAGAATGAGGTACTATTGAGCCACATGCCTAGGAATTTTGCTGTCATCTGAATGATCAACTCCAAGATTGTGTCCCTCTAAGACAGTGTTAGCCTTTGCATTCCAAAGCCTTGATTTACCTTCTGCTTTACACAGACTTGTGTTTGCTCCTGTTGATTTTTAGTCCTAAAATGTTAACTTGTCAAGTGAGTTAGGACTGATGCAAAATATCTTAATCTAGCCAATGGCTGCTTTTAGGATTCATTTTGAATGTGAATGCAACTTATGGACTATTAATTGGTAAAGATTCAGGGATATGAAAAATATTCTGGGTGGGACTAATGATGGCCGTTTAATATATGTTGCTTAACTTGGAGTTTTCTGAAACCATTTAAAAGACACCGTAGTCTAGATAATACGTGTCTTATCATTTCATTTGTTTTGTATGTGACATCATGTTTTCTTTGCCATTATGAATTCTGTATTGAGGAATGCTAAAAATATTTAGGACTTCCATTATTGGAGAGTACTAATTTTGGAATAAGAGTATCTTGCTCTGTAATTGTCAAGATCCGTTGTTTTATGAAGTCCACGTATATAAGTGCATAAATGTACCTCTGTGTGATGCATCACTGCTATCTCTTACCTGATATTATGAATGGGGTGTGATGGGAAAAGTTAAAATAGTAAACCTTGGCCAAAAACTCAGGACATACGTCTGCATGGTGTGCCTGTAGACCTTAGCATGAAGTCTGGATCCTGGATTTCTATACTGATTAAACCACTGCATTGGCAGAAGACAAGGAAAATAAGGGTATAAACTGGAAAATAAAAAGTAAGGCATAAATTAGAAGGATTCATGTTAATGATGAATGCTATGACATTAACAAGACTTGAGGTTCCCTTTTTAATGAACACTTTTTTATGTAACAATAAAATATGTTTTAATCTGTGTTTGTTTGTAATTTCCTTATCCCAACATTCTTCATTTTTCTCTACAGGCAGTTGATATTAAACTCCTTGGGTCGCTCAACAGAGACGATTTAAAGAAAATTTGTGGTGATAATTTTCCTGATTGGATATCTTTTCCTGTGTATGAGCAGGTGAGATTCATGTTTATAGTGGTTGCATAGCTTTATAATGAAATGATTTCACATGCTGTCCTATTATTCCAGTTAATACGTTATATATTATTGGAAAAACATCAAAAGTAGCTGCAAAGTAAAAATATAGAAATATATCTTGTTTCCCAATTGGTATACTATGCCTGTGCTCCGTTTATGACCTTCCTTGCCTGGGCATTTTCAGGTGAAATGGCTAAACAAGCAGCTGTCCAAACTTTGGCCATTTGTTTCAGATGTGAGTAAACTTGCTAGCATGTTATATATTTGTATGATAATCTACAGCAGTTTGTGTGGTGTTTGTTGTTTTTTAACTATATTTTCTAGGTCATATCTTGATGTTGCCCTTGTTTTTGTGTGGTGTTTGTAGTATTAATGTTTTATTGCAATTTTGTTTAGGTTGTTTATTTATTATTGAATGACACTACTGCTTTCAAGTTCTAACACCCTGTAGTTCAGTTTGAATGAGGAAAAGAGAGTATATTGGATCTGATTGATTATTATAGGGAGTCTAAATTCAGAATTCTTCAATGAAAACTCACACAATATAGAACTAAAAAATTCAAAACCATGAAGACTGGATGTCCTTTGGTATTTAGTTAGTTCTGTATCTACATCTTCAAATTACTAGGATTTATCAAGTGAAATTGTTTGGCTACAACATGCATCCTGCTTTCCTTAGGCTCAAGGAGACCCTTTCTTTTTTGGTTTTCTTGCAGATCTTTGTTTTTGATGGGTATTCCTGCATTGCTTAAATTACTGACTTTATCTTTATCTGGATTATGTTTACTTTTAGGCAGCAACATTGGTGATAAGAGAATCTGTTGAGCCGCTATTGGAAGAGTACAGACCTCCTGGAATTACTTCATTGAAGTTCAGCAAGCTCTCCCTCGGAAATGTTGCTCCAAAAGTTGAAGGTCATTCTGTCTACTTTAATTCCTCGTTGTTTTTTCTGTGCTAAGTTTATTACAACACTTAAATAATGTACAAGACAATGAGGTTATTTGTCATTCTATTTTGCTAATATTTCTTTTAGGCTGCTTCATGTGTAACTTTTTACAACTTTCTCAAAAGCTGGCCATCCAAATTTTTTATTTAATTTTTTGCTTTATTATTTTCCCCAGATTATGCTATTTGATGAACTTTTGTTCTATGCCTTGAGATAGGGGCGGGAAGGTTCACAATCTCTTTTGCACTTTTGACATTTTAAGGATGCAAAATCTTGTATCCGACAATATCATTGTGAAATTTTTATGAGTCCAATTCTTATGTGTCTCAATTGGTTGGAGAGGATTTTCTTTATTTTTCAGTGCATTCCTTCGGTCTTGCCATGCTGTGGAATTATGTTTCTTGGGCTTGTAGCTTTACTTTAGAGATCTTCTCATGGTTGTTTTGGAGTAAATTCTATAATCAATATTCTCAGTGATTAGACAGTTTTGGTGCATTTTTGAGCCACATTGACTTACTGTTTTTCTCTTTCCTAGAAAATTCCTGAAGTAAAGTCTTCATTTTTTTTGTTTCAAGGTTGTCCAACTCTCAAGTTTACAATCCTAGAAAGAAAAAACGAGTTAGCTCATTATCAAACTCTTTTTTGAGTAAACTCCTTAAATTCATGGCAAACTTATATAAACTCCGGAATTAAGAAGTGAGTTAATGATTTTGATAAGAAATGTAATTTTTGCCTAACTTTTTCCTAACAATGACGATGTTTTATTAGACTCTAATTATTTGAAGAAACTAAATACTTTGAATTGATTTCACATTATGAACTAGTGTTTTTATGAATTTATATGTGACTTAGTCATTTTTTAATCTTATTTAGCACTAATGTACTATCACACTTTTGTATTGTGATTTGCTACTTTTCTTTAATATGATTTGGAAATATTGATTTATTTTTGTATTAAGAGTATTCTGTTATACATATGTCATTAATAGATTTTTTAATCGTATTTTTTATATTAGTAAAAGTGTAACGAGTTTACAACTTCAATCTACCAGTCTAAGATTACGAAAGTTCCACGAGTTTAACATGTTCTTTTCTGTTTTAGCAAAATATCAATTGAATATATCATTTCAGCATTTTTTTTATCAAGTTTTATAGAGGAATCCAGCAAAAGACATCACACAAACTAAAAATCACAGCGCACGCACAATCATAACCAAACTTCCATGAGTAAAAAGAAAATCCCATCATAAATTTAGAATATGAAGGAACCTGAGTCTTGTCGGAAGACACTGGACCATCAACTTTTATTTGCCTTCATTTGACTTATCTTCAAGCTCTAGCAAGTGACTGTTAAGCACTAATCATGTCTGAATCTGTGCCAGGGACATAGGGCCATAGGAAACTTGTTATAGCATGTAAAAAATATCGTTTAATCTGTGTGGCAATTTGTATCTTAAAGCAAAGCAATACAATCCAATCTATCATAACTTTTCAAAATCAGGGGGAAAGCCATTAGTATGAGATTCAAGATTTAACAAGTATTGAATATCAAACTTAAATGAAATGCGACAAATAAAAATATTTTAGCTCTGTCTTGTGCAACTCAAGGCTTGAAAGAATAATATTGTTTGCTAAAATCTATAAATATATGTGTTAGATATATTATATCTTTTATCTTTTAGTTAGTTTGTTATTATTTCTCATTTGTATTTTGGGCTTAGCCCATATTTCTTCTATTATAAATAGAGAACCCTATGTGTGTATTTTACACAAGGGAGATTAATCTAAATATAGTTTTTCACTATATTCAACATGGTATCAGAGCCTGGTTCTCTGATCTTCTTCTGGTGTCTCTGCTGTCTGCCGGCGGCCGGCCGCCATGGCCGCCGGCAGCCCCTAAAGATTCAGTGGGCAACCCTTCTCTCTTTCTTTTAAATTTGTGCCACAGTTAGCACCAGTGCAGTCAGATCTCTCCACCGTCGCTGCCACTTCTTTCCGGCCAGTCCGTCGCCGCCTCCGGCCACCGTCACAGTTTCGACCGGTGACCAGCGGATCGGAAGCGCCTCCTCGAGCGACGGCCAACCCCGTAGGAGTGATGACCAAACTCCTCACCACGCGCCTCCACGCGCCGCTTCTTCTCGGCCAGTCTCGGCCGCGTGTTCTGCACGCGCCGCCTTCCCGGTGTCGGAGTTTCACCACGTCACTGTAGATCGTCTCGCCGGAGCTTCTTGAGTGTGTTTTGGTTCCTGTTTCTCCGTTTTGTTGGCTTGGGCTCATACCTAGGGTTTCCGCTGTCCCGACGATGTTTGTCGCGGTCCAAGCGCGGTTTGCCGCGGTCCAGGCGCGGTTTGCCGCTGTTCCGCCCCGTTTGCCGTTGTCCGGCGCCGTATGCTTCCAAGCACTGTAGGCCCCCATCACCTCGTCAGTTAGTGATGGTAGTCCCTGTAGTTTTGTCGCTTCCAGTCACTACAGGCCCCATCAGTCAGTGATGGCAATTTAGTCCCTACAGTTTTATAGCGGTCAACCTCCGCTGCAGTCGCTACCGCCTCAGACAGACGCAACTGCATCAGTTCTTCTTGGGCTAGAGTTAGCCCGATCTTCTTGCACTGTTTGCGACTGTTCGGCACTGCCGCTGTTCGGTGCTAGAGTTAGCCCGATCTTCTTGCACAGTTTGCCGCTGTTCGGTGCTAGAGTTAGCCCGATCTTCTTGTGATACACTGCTAAGTATCACCACTTGGGAGTTGTCCAACAAAGAATTTGGACCTCCAATTTGGATCTTTGATGCCTTTGTTTCAACATTTTAGCTTAATATTGTGTTTTGTTTTAGTGGTCCAGCAACTGTGATATTCCACATTTCTGCCCTTCACACTAAGGGGGAGTATGTTTCCAAGACACTGCAAGTCACATAAATATGGGTGTAGTCCCTGCAGTTTTGTAGATTTCAATTACTACTGTTGATCCCGTCACCCAGCCATCATTGATGAGGATTTAGTGTAGTCCGTTTTGTAGCTCTTAACTTTCAGCTACCACTGTTGATCCCGTCACTCATCCATCATTGATTGGAGAATCAGTCCTTGCAGTTTGTCATTGGCCACCACTGCTTTTCTTCATCCATTTTTGAAGTTGAAGTTTCACAAGCTGCTGTTAGTCCATCTATGTTTGCCTCACACTCTTGAAGACAAATCATCTAGTTCAACACTGAGTTCATCTATTCCAAGCTTAGTTCATACAATTTGTATGCTCCAGCTTGAGGGGGAGTGTTAGATATATTATATCTTTTATCTTTTAGTTAGTTTGTTATTATTTCTCATTTGTATTTTGGGCTTAGCCCATATTTCTTCTATTATAAATAGAGAACCCTATGTGTGTATTTTACACAAGGGAGATTAATCTAAATATAGTTTTTCACTATATTCAACAATATGAAAATGAGTGCATGTCAATAAAGACCATAAAAAAATGCATGAAACACAGATTTTTATCACCCTTATTGTTCCTCCCTCTCAATTTTTCTGTTGATTTCTTTTTTAGAATTAATGTATGCATATTTTCTTTATCCATGCAGGTATTCGTGTTCAGACTCTTAAAAAAGGTCAAATAATTATGGACATTGATTTTCGTTGGGGTGGTGATCCCAATATCGTTTTGGCTGTTGAAGCTGCACTTGTTGCATCAATCCCTATTCAGGTTAGACTTAGCAGTGTTTGTTGAATTTCACTTTCTTATGACAAAATTTCAAAATTTTGAGCATTGTTTTTGCTTCAGTTGAAGGATCTCCAGGTTTTCACCGTTATCCGTGTTATATTCCAACTTGCTGATGAGATTCCGTGCATTTCTGCTGTTGTTGTTGCCCTACTTGCTGAGGTAACTTTTTAGGTGCAAAATTGAAAGAGAATTTGGAGAGTGGGAGGGGGAGGTGAGGATGCACTCGATTGAATTTCACAACCTCCGTTTTTTGTGCTCTCATGCAAATCAAGCATATAATATTGACTTGAAGTTGCATATGCAAGTTTTCATTTGATGAGATATAACGTTTAGTTGGTTAAACCAAAATCTGAAAAAGCCGGATAATGAATCCCTTCGTAGAAATCATATATTTTGATCACATTAACTATCAGCTTCAATTGTCTTAACAATTTTATCTCAGTGTGATGATGGTAAAACCATCATCATCAGCTGTAGGTTGTGATTGAGTGGACTGATACAGTTATTCATACTTTTAAGAGTTTGATTTTGACAGCCTTTTTCAATGATCTAATTGAATTCTTGGACTACTTGTATCAGTATAGGCTACTACATGATAACTGGGATGCCAATATCATTTACAGTTATGAAATTACTGACTTTTTCGATAAATTTTATCAGCCAAAGCCTAGAATTGATTACACTTTGAAGGCTGTTGGTGGAAGTTTGACAGCACTTCCTGGAATTTCAGACATGATTGATGTGAGTTCTATTTTACGAACTTGCGCCGTCCACCTTTTACTGATTTTGAATTCAGTACTTATGATACACTTCTCCAATTTCCAATAGGATACTGTGAACTCAATTGTTACTGACATGCTCCAATGGCCTCATAGGATTGTTGTTCCTCTTGGGGGTATACCTGTTGATACTAGGTAATGTGAATCTTATGGATTTTTTTTTTGTTTATTATATTCCTATCTGCGTGAAGGTTGGAGCATGTTGTTTAATTGTGTATCTGGTAAACAGTTTTTCAAATTGGTTAAATTCTATAGAAATATTCCTCAAGCAAAGACCTTCAGTTTCATTTTCTGTTTCCTCCACCGCCTTGAAAAGAAAAACAAATTGGTATTTAGGAACATGCAAATTAAAAATGGTAATGCTCAAATATTTTATTCTACTTAAGCACCTTTTTTTCTTTGCAGTGAACTGGAGCTTAAACCCCAGGGAACGCTTAAAGTGAAGGTAGTGAAGGCCAATGATCTGAAGAATATGGAAATGATTGGGAAGTCCGATCCTTATGTAGTGTTGCATATTCGGCCGCTGTTTAAGGTTAAAACAAAGGTCATTGATAACAACTTGAATCCTGTTTGGAACGAGGAATTTGAGTTGATTGCAGAAGACAAGGAGACCCAGTCACTCATTGTTGAGGTTTAGCACAACTAATCCTTTTCTTGTAACCCATTCTGTCATAACTGTTATTTATTTAATTTTTGGTTGAGATACTTGCAAGCTACCCATCACATGATTGGTATATTAAAAATTTCATTTCATAAACAAAGTGGTGAAGAGACTGGGGCAGATATGTCATAGGGTTCTCGTGAGGTCAATGAAATGGTGGATATTTTTTATTAAAAGGTGCTGATAGAACTGATATTAGAATTAGAAAGAGACAATCTTGAATTTTGTTGCTTCCCTAATTCCAGTTCCAACAAAAGTAGTAAGGATGGAGTCAGGGAATAGAAAGAATATAACAGTACACAATACAATTGCAGGTTAATAGAGAGAACCTCACTTTCCAAATATCATTCTATTTTACTTCTCTCCATAAAGTCCCTTTACTAACTCTCCTAGAACTAGTTATAATAGTTCAGATACACTTTAATGAACCTACTTAATCTTAGGAAAATTGTTACTTATTAGGCTTAACGCTACTGAAAGTTCGGCAATGGAGTGCCAACAAGTCTTGTAAAGCTAAGAATGTCGCAATGAGGAAATGGGGTTACAAGAAAAAAATAATATCATGAATAAATGTTAAGAGAAAGTAGGAGGACAAAGCCATGAAAGAAAAACTTGGTAGAATTGCAATCATAATGGTTTGTTTTTGGAAAGTTGCGTTAATTGCATGCAGTCATCCCTAGCCCGCCTTAATTGCAGTCTCATGGGTTGTATTTAGCACACATTGACTAGAAATGTGACTTAAATATAACTTAATTTGGGTTATTCTAATCTTATAAATCAATTTTTTGGGTTTGAATTAGACCTAGGCCAAAATTCTATGATATTATTAGAGACACAACTATAGATATGAATTAAATAAAGCTTATAAAGCTTTGGTAATCCTTCCTTCAAAAACCAGTTTTGTAGAATTGATTTAACGTAAGCTTAAAGTCTTGGAGTTTGGCCATGTGAGAGTAAGACCTGTAGATGTCCAATTGTAAGGAGTTCATTAGATGGAGTATAGCCCAATAGTTAGAGTTACTATATAATATCTCAAAGTGAACGATTCAAGAGAACTTAGATCTAATTGGGCCATCCTGAACTCTTGATTTGTGAAATATCACTGACAGTGTGACATTTTTCCATTAACTAAAATTTGACTCCAAAGCTGGCGGCAATTTACATGTTTGTGTATATGTATAAAGGCCTTATTTACTTGAAAGAAACTAATTGAAAGAAACTTTACAAATTAACATGTGTATGGACTAATATTAACTTCTGGGAGTAATCTATTCCATTTTACCTTGTTCATTTCCCTGTAAGTGCTTATGGATAAATTTATCCAAACCATAATCTGTTTTGACTAGCTACACCTGATAATTTTTTGGTTTGAAAGATTGTTCTCTTCCTAACTGCATAATCCTGATTAAATTCTTTTGTTGCCATAATTGATGGCTCTGAATTTAGGTTTTTGATGAAGACATTGGGCAAGATAAGCGATTGGGAATAGCAAAATTACCACTCATTGACCTGAAAGCAGAAACTGAAAAGGAGTTTGAGTTGAGACTGCTGCCATCACTTGATACACTGAAAGTGAAAGACAAAAAGGATCGAGGAACCTTGACATTAAAGGTATAATTAGACATGCATTGATTTGTTTCCATTAGTGCATAATTTCTGTAACTATCCTTGATATAGCTGTATAAATGTTCTCTGGATTAAATTAAAAGTCACAATCTCATTGAAATTCCAGATCTTTTATCACGAATTTGACAAGAAAGAACAATTGGTTGCACTAGAGGCAGAGAAAAAGATACTAGAAGAAAGGAAGAAACTTAAAGAGGAGGGAGTTATAGGAAGTACAATGGATGCCCTAGATGGAGCAGCATCGGTGGTTGGTTCCGGTGTTGGAATGGTGGGTTCCGGTGTCGGAATGGTGGGTTCTGGTGTTGTTTCTGGTGCTGGACTTGTTCGGAGTGGTGTTGTTTCTGGAGCTGGATTTGTGGGGACTGGTGTTACTTCTGGTGCTGGACTTGTGGGGAGTGGTGTTGCTTCTGGTGCTGGACTTGTGGGGAGTGGTGTTGCTTCTGGTGCTGGACTTGCGAGTAGTGGAGTTTCTTCTGGAGCTGGGCTTGTTGGCGGCGGCCTTGGTGCTGGATTCGGGGCTGTTGGCAGTGGACTCGGTGCTGTTGGCAGTGGACTCAGCAAAGCAGGGAAGTTCATGGGAAGGACGATCACCGGACAAGGGGGATCCAAAAGGAGTGGTTCATCTACTCCTATCAATGTGGAGGAGGCTGGTGGTGGTGCAAAACCCCTCAATCAGTAACTGCAACAACACTTTTACCTTCAACTTTTTCTTTCTTCTTTTTCAAATTCTGAGGATGTTGTTAATTGAAATAGAGATTGAACACTTGTAGAGATGACACTTCAATTTTAGTTGTAGCATCCCTTTTTTTTCTGTAACTATGTTTCACATGGCCCTGTAATAAACTAACATTGTAAAAATTCCTGAAAACAAAGTTTCAAAATGGAAAAAAAAGAAAAAGAAAAGAAAGCCATGTTACACAAATTGTTAACTTTTAATTATGAATTTTAGTGTACACTTCTATTTTTGGTAGTATGTTTGATTTTTTGCAGTCTGTTGTCTTATCAGACAGGTGGACAGTTAGCATTTACTGTTGAATTTATTGAAACACGACATCAAAATGGTTGGGTCCCATGTTCAGAATATATATTTTTAATAAATAGAGATTTTTTTATTATAAAGAGTTATTTTCTATGGAGGACATTATTGAATTAACACCAGCTCTTCTTCTTCCTTTTTTCTAGGCTCCCATTGTTTTCTTTCTTCCCATAATAATATTGACACTTCTACCACCCAATAATACAGATTTTGAAGGTTATTACTCTTCCAATCAATACTCATTCTATGCAAATAGATCAAACTCTAGTTTATTGCAAAAAAAACAGGCTTCTTCTTTGGCTTATTCTGAACCCAAATATGCCTTAGTCCATAACAGTACTTGGACACTCTAATTTCCCCTCCCTACATGACAAATTGTTGGTTGGTTGTATCTGGGTTTTTAGAGTCAAGGAAAATTTAGATGGCTCTCAAGCAAGTATACTTGTCTTGTAGCTAAAGGTTTCATCAATAACTTGACCTCTTTTTCATTAAGATGTTAATAATTTTTTTAAAAGGTGTTTTTGATTAAATTTCTTGCATGTAACAAGTTTTAGTTTTGTATACTTGGTCTTTCTTTAGCATGCAAGCTCAACAAGGTTATTTATGACTTGAAAAGAGACCCTTCGTTATGGGTTTGGAAAACTACAAAAATATTTTTATTCAATATGGTTTTAATCTCAACAAGTGTGATCATCCTCTTCTTTTCTCAATGTTAAAGTAACACTATTTGTTAGTTTATCTTAACAACATAAGAATAATAGATAATTCTTCCACACGTTTTCAAAGGATTGTCAATTAACTTAATTTTGTTTTCTCCTTTAAGTAGTTGAGCCAACTTGATTTTCTTGTGAGGAGAAGTTAGAACTTTCAAGGATGATTCCCTTTTTAAACCCAAAATAAATGTATTTGTGATCTTTTACATGGATCTAATATATTTGAAGTTAAGTGTATTTCTTCCCGTATGACCTCTAATAAAAAAAAGGTTTAATAGGTTCGGAGGTCCTAATATTTGTGGGTTCGTTTCAATTGGGTCCTTCAATTTTGAAAGTGATCAATTTGGTCCCTAATTTAATAAAATTGAGTCAATAATACCCTTTCCGTTAAATGTAATGGATGGCGTTAACTTTTTAAACATGTGGCATGTTGAGGCATCCTTTTATTTGCAGGTTGCACAGTTTTATTTAAAAGATGCTTCAACATACCACATGTTTAAAAAGTTAATGTCGTCCATTGCATTTAACGGAAAGGATATTATTGACTCAATTTTGTTAAATTAGGAACCAAATTGATCACTTTCAAAATTGGAGGACCCAATTGAAACAAACCCACGAATATAGGGACCTCCGAACCTATTAAACCTAAAAAAAATTAACAAAAGTTTTCTTCTTGATGTAACTTCCTATAGACCTATTATAGGTGTTCTTCAACATGATATTATAATTCTTCCAAAAATCAATAATGTTGAGAACAAAAGTGTTTCCATTTACTATTTCGGTACTTGAATATCACTAAACTACTATCGAAAAGATTATTCTACCTCTTAAAGAAACTCATTTAAATGACCCTTGTTAGAATAAAGTTTAACATACCTATATTGATTTTGATTAAGTGTTGTTAAACAACAAAGTACAAACATGAATACTTTTGGCCTCTAAGACAATAATTTTCAAACAAATCATGAGATGCTTTATCTGGTACCACATTGTGTTCTCTTGCTTCATATAGTAAGTAAAACCTTAATCAAATGATATGCATACAGTTAAAGTAACTTTTTCTATCACGAAATTATTTATGAACTTATTTTGTGTTGTAAAAAATATTATTCATATTCACGTCTACCAAGAAAATATCATAAAACTTTTATCAACATTAAATATCTTTAAAAAGACACGCTAAAATTGTTTCACACTAACACACATCCTAACACATCTTATGTCAATTGTGGAAATACTATCTTATCATGTATGGTTCTACGATTTAGTCCAATTTTGAGTCAAAGCTCTCTGACCTAAGCATGACAAGTTATGCTAGCTTCAAGATGTTACTTGAAGAAGAGATAATAATTTAATGTTGCATGGACCGCATTGTTGTGCCCTAAAAACATTTTGCATATTCATATGCAATTCAGAAGTGTGTTTTAACTTTGTGTTTGTCAAAAAATGTTATTCTCTGTCTAGACCTAATGATCTTTTAGATTATCCTCTTTTTTTTTGTAAATCCTTTAACGATAGTGATTGTGTTCCAAAGAGTACTCAAATATTAGCTACAAAAGGTTGTAGTTGTGTTCAAAACAAAACTATAAGTTATCAACCAAAAGTAATTGTTTTTAAATAATACTTGAGTTTTTAGTCAAAATTGACTTAGTGTAATCAAGGTTGTCAAACTCGAGAGTTTACGTAAACTCGTGAGAGCTTCGTAAACTCGGATCGTAAACTCGAATCGTAAACTCGTAAGAGTTTACTTCGTGTAAAAATATTTTTCTTTAATATTATTATTATTTTGTCATAATTTTAATTAAATATAATTGAAACTTCAGTTAGAAAAACAAGTTCTTCAAGTTAATATTGGTCCAAAAGTTTGCTATACTAAAAAGGAGGCCCAATAATCAAAATAATAATGAATAGATACTTTAATATTAAATATTTTAATATTAAATATCTACATACTAAAATAAGAAGCATAAATGCTAAAAATTAAAACTCATCGTACAAGGCATTAAAACCCTAGTTGTAACATTAAAATAGAAATACTTCACGGCAACGCAGAGCAGCGAGAAATGGAGAACGACGGCAAGCATTAAGGGTTTACACTTACGCAGCCCATACACCAAGGTTGACAGCGAGGTCGACGCAAGATCGATAGACCCTGGGAATGGCGGGAACGAAGGCGAGATCGAACGACCAGAACGAAGGCGGCGCGACGGAAGGCGAGATCGACGGCGCGACGGACGATAAGTTCGAACGTCGAGATGGACGGCGCAACGGAGGGCGAGCCTGATGAACGAGGGCATCGCGGAGGGCGAGATCGAACACGAGATCGAAGGCGAGAGCGCGAGAACGAAGATGAACAGTGAGCAAAGATGAATAATGAAAACGAAGATCCCAAACTCGCAAAATCGAAACCAGACTCGCGATTTCAGACGAGTTTAACGAGTCTACCACCGATCCCATCGATCCTACACTAAAAGCGAGTTTGTTTACGAGTTAACTCGAAAGCACTGTGTGAACTCGTAAACTCGACCGAGTTAACGAGTTAACTCGCGAGTTCGATAACACTGAGTGTAATAATTCAATTGTTTTTAATTAGAATAGTTATGATTTAAACAATATTTATTAGTAATTTCACCGCGTTAGTTTGTCAAGTAAAATTTGATGGATTGATAAGAACTAAAAGTAGTGTAGATTCATCTACAAGCTAGTGTAAAAATATATAACATAAGTTCTTCTTCTCCTTATTTAAATTGCATATTACTAACTTTCTTACAAAGGAAAATGTGTTTTTCCTTTCTTTAAAAGCTAAGTTCTTTGAAACATTTTTAACAAATTGTCTATCACATTAAAAACATGTGTCTATCATCACTCCATCAAACACAACTTTGCAAAAAAAAATTAAAAGAATTTTGTTATACAGTTGAATTTTCTCTTTTTATGTATTTGACCTATGTTCAGGGTCTTCTTACTTTTATGATCTTTGTCTCTCTTTTTTCCTTACAAGCTTTTGGCGTAGATTGGACCGCAAATACTAATGATCACAAGTCCATCTTTGGTGCTACCATACGTTTTTAGATCAAATATCATTTTATGGTAGTCTAAGAAAACAAGTTGCTTTGGCAATATTTAGTACGTAAAAAGGAGTATAAGAATCTTGCTTAAACGACTGATAAAATTCTAAGGATTCAAACCCTTAAAATACTTGGCATATAACATGATCTCCCCTTATTATCTGCTATGATAAATTGATAGTCAAATTACAATGGTCTTATCTCATAATCATATTCTTCATGTCTGAACTAAGTACATGAAATTGAACTCTTCTTTGTTTGTGAAAAAGTTCTATCCAATTTTCTGTATGTTTAACATATCTCAATTCAAGTGTGGGGAGATGATGCTCTAATCAAACCTTTCTCATACTCATTTTTTGTTTATTTAAGACAAACTCAAAGCGGTTGCCCTTCCTATTTAGGTGTTTTGTCTGTTGTTCCTTTACTGCTTCGATTTTTTTCATTCTCTGCATAAAAAGAATCCTTGTTTTCGTACAAAAGATCATCAGACCACTAATTTTACTTTACCTCTTTTACGTTTGTTTTTTCATAGTAAACTACATTGGATTAGGCTTTCTTTCGACGTTTGAATACTCATTTTGAGAGATTCAAACCAAGTCTCGAAAGTCAAACATTCCATGTTGCCTTCTTAACGTACTATGTAGTATTCATAAATGGTTACAAACAATCAGTTGAAGAGTAAAGCCTCTAGTCAAGAAGTTTGATTAATTGATGTTCATCTGTTGAATTTCGTTTCATTGCCTAACTATATTTGCTTAATATACTTCCCAAGTTGTTTATGACTTAAAAATTGCTCATTTTATCACGACTAAGATAATTAAAACCATACTCTAATCACATATTGTGAGAACAATGCTTGTCATTATATCAATTTCTGATGATTCGTGCACTAAAAGAAAATGCAATCGTAAAAAAGGTTCTCAAAACAGAAGAAAGCTACTTTTGAAAGAATACATAAAAATTGTTATTCTATTTCTAGTCCAGTCTCAGTATCAGAGTATTGTATACAATGAAGGGATTTTATAGCAGTAAATAAGGTATAGTACTTATGTACCTTGTTTCAAATCAGTGAGGGTAGTGTAAACAAATAAAATTAATTGAAAGCAAAAAACAGTGACTTAGGAAAGAGATGATGTAGGGGTAACCACAGAATAAGCACTGACCCTATCACTCTGAAATTGCTAAGATAGAAAGAAGATGGGGAAGGGTATTGATCAGAGAAAATGTGCGTTTCTCTGGACTTCAGGACCTAATTGTCAGGATCATTCATGTAGCCTACAATTCTGAAGATAGGGATGACTAAATTTTACATATTTGGTCCAGTAAGACCGATATTTTGTCATGGCTATCTCTAACCATGGCTTCATATTACCGTTGTAGTGTACCACTGCCGCATTATCTATCTCTGAACGATCTACACTTGGATTGTAACCCAGACCAAGCACATGCCATGATTTATCTAGCGGATGTGTTAATCCATAGAATGTCATCAGCCCTGGAGGCAATGTCCCCAGCTTCCACAGCACCCTGTCTTCGTTCTGGAATCAAACAGGAAGAAAAGGGTTAGTGAAAGATCAATCAAAGTGATTTAACTTAGTACATAAAGTGCAAGTTAAAACCTTATGTTGTTGCAATGTAAATGGTTGATATTGTAACAAGATGCATTCACACAAATATAACTAAGGAAGTTGTTAACATTACAACCGTCAATTTTTTAATCAACAGTTGTAATTGCACTTTATCCTCAAAAGGGTAAGTCTTCTCTTTAGAAAAGTTATATATGTCTGTGGTAATCTTTATTATGTAATAGACACGCGATGTAAGCCAAGTTTATGTTCAAGTACTCACCAAATTCTGCCACTTGTGATATATGCCAGTGATATCCTTCTTTTTCCACACCTTCAAATCAAACATGTTCATCCCGTATGCCCAACCACAAGCATTTGGATCAAAATTTTTTGCAATATGTGGATTTGAAAAGTTAAGGTACTTGTCAAATCGGTGAAAACTCTCCCCACATGTTTCAACAGCACCATTTACATTTCCATTAAGATTTACAGCCCATAATCCAGTCAGGTCTTTCTGGACAACAATGTCATCATCAAGAAAAAGAATCTTATCCAATTTAGGATAAACTTGTGGAAGATAGAATCTCAGGTGGTTAAGCATTGACAGATATTTTGGATTTCTGTACTTGAGATTCGAAGCACCAGTAGTAGTTGGATGGCCTGCCTTGAAATAATACTCTTTCATTGTTGCAGATTCAAGCTGCCTCAAGACTGGGCAGTAGGATGAGTTCAACCATTTAAATTCATCGACATTTTCAACATTGATTGTAGCTTTTCCAGGAGGATTCAGCAAAAACCACATGTTCATGGCTCCAAAATTTAGCTTATCAGTAACAAGGTGAAACACATGCTTTGAAGGATCCTGATGTTGAAGAAATGAAGATAAGACAAACGAAAAGTTTAATTATATTAGTTACTGACTTAGGGATGCACTGAAGAAGCAAAATATGTGGGGGCTGTACAATGCAAGCAGAAACTATTTCATTATCTGTAAAAAATTACTTTATACACTTGCGTGCACACATTGGTATGGTAAAAGATAGTACAAGTCACCTTTGCATTCACAATAGTTGAGTTGACAACAACAGATGCAGCCAAGACATTGTCCGAGAATAGGGCATAATGATAGAGAGTAGGATTCTCCAAATTCTCACTTCTAGGGAATTTTCTCTGTTCAAGAGGAAGGAGGAAGTAGTCTATGGTAAGGCGCATAGATAAGCAATGAATTCCATTCGGTATGGTCTTGGCAGCCAACTGGCTAAGGAACGTGCTTTGTTTTCTCAAGCCCCTAACTCGCTCATCAGCTGTTTGTAGCATTGCCCTCAATTTCCCAGTAACCAACTTACAGTCATACAATTGCTCTTTCGCCTTGGAAAGAACATGGCCCATAGTTTTTATATTTTCATGATCGCTAAAGATATTAAAGATTTGATTAGTAAAGTTGGTTAATGCAAAAACTAAAACACAGATGCATTTGGAAATCACTACTGAGAAAATTGCACATAGCTTTCATACCTCGGCTTTAGCTCAGCATCAGAAGTTGCCTCACCTAAAGCACGCTGACTTCCTTTAAGCTGAGATTCCAATTCTTGGTACAGTTGAAGACTGTCCTTCATCTTTGCAATACTCAAGTAAACCTTAGCCATAATGATTTGGTCTCGCATCAACCGTACAGTAGAATCCGCATTTTCATTCTCATTTTCTTTCCTCCAAATGTTGTATTTACCAAGAACTGCTGAATCAACAGATTTCGAGTGCTCAATAGCTGAATTTTCAAGCTTTACAATTACTTCATCCTCTCTTATCAACTCAGCAGCACGCTTTTCCTTCCTTTTCTCTATTAGTTGCTGTAAAAGATATATTCAAAGAACAAAACAGGGTTTATTTCCATAATTGTTTTGAGTTTCCAAAGTAGAGTATCACCAACAGTGCAAACAACATTGAATTTTATATAAACTTTAGGGTTATGGGTGTGCAGTTCTCTTCAAGTCGAATGTGTATTAAAAGAATTAATTAGGAATAAAAGGCTTTACATTTAGAGGAATTATCAACCATATGTTACAGGCATAGATTACTAGATGATCTTGGGTTAAAGCACTCGATTACAAAAAATGAATAAAATTGAGTTTGAGATAACATTTTGTTGGGTTGTGAGGGGAGCCTAAATAACACAAAGATCTTCCACCAATGGCACCTATGACCTTGTGTCACTAATATGTTACTTAACTCGGTCTTATTCAATGTGAGATTTTTTCTTGGATTTGGTCCTCCAACAACTTATTTGCAGGATATGGACAAATTAATAAATTTCCAAGGTGTCAAATACAAGGTAGTCAAACTCTAGAGGTATCTCTTAAAACTCATGAGTTATCCTAGATAGGGAAAACGAGTTAACTCAACCAAACTAATTTTCCCTTCCTTATTTATGAATTTAAAGGTGGAAAGTCTCCACTGAGAGGTGCATGAGTTTGCTAAACACAAGCGTGTAAATTTTCTCATTAGCAATAGAAAGAGTCTTGCCCCATTTTGTTTTGTTCATATTGATGTATGGGGTCCCATAATGTCCCTGATATCTCTGGTGCTAAATGGTTTATAACCTTTATAGATGATTGTACCCAAGTAACATCGGTTGTCACAATGAATAAGAATCAATATGGACTCAATATTACGAGAATTGGGTATGATAACACTAGGGAATACTTTAATCTTGAATTGAACTATTTTTGCCAAAAAGAGGAAATAATCTGAGTCTTCATGTGCTAACACACATCAATAGAATGAGATTGCTCAAAGAAAAAATGTGCACTTACTAGAACAAACTAGAGATTTATTTTTTCAATATCATGTTCCTAAGCAATTTGGTGGACAAGCCCTTCTTACTACCACTTATCTTCTCAATAGATTACCCTCTAAAATCTTAGGATCAAAGAGTCCCATGGATGTCCTATCTTGTTATACCCATACATAGACCCAACAATAAAACTCCAACCTAGAATATTTGGGAGTGTATCCTTTATGGATGTTCATAGTAATGAAAGGAAAACTGGATCCTAGGGCTATCAAATGTGTTTTCTTAGGATACACAACCATGCAAAAGGGATATAAGTGCTATCACCCACCATCCAAACAATATTGTGTCAAGAGATGTCACCTTCAATGGACATGAGAGCTACTGTAAGAAACCTCATCTTCAGGGGGAGAATATAAGAGAGGAAGATGAGTCTCTCAAACTTCCAAATATGATATTTGAACCTGCACCTAAACCTCCTGAACCTGCACCTAATGAAGGTGGAAAATTTGGAAAAAGTGTGGTTTACTCAAGAAGAGAAAAGGCCATTTCAGAATTTGTCCATGTCCAAGAATCCAACCTACCATCATTACCTAAGTTAACTATTTCTAGTCCTATACATTCTGATAATTCTAATGAGTTTGTATATGAAAATTTAGAAGCACGAATGAACCAAAACCTAGCCCTTCCCATTGCCCTTAGAAAGGGAACCAGAACATGCACCCGACAGACCTAACAACCCTTTTACACTCTATCGAACTTTTTGTCCATTGAAAAATTCTCTCCTACACACAAAACCTTTGTAACAAACCTGAACTCTAAACACACCTTCATCCTGTATATCTATAGCATTCTCTAATAGGAAATGGAAACAAGCCATGGGAATGGAACATGAGCTAAGAACTTGTCACCTTACCAACTGGAGAAAAAAAAGTGAGGTGTAAGTGGTTATATATCGTGAAACATCAGACTGATGGGATCATTGAATATTATAAGACAAGTCCAGTGGCTAAAGGATTCATTCAAACCTATGGAGTGGATTACTTGGAGACATTTATCCCGGTTGCTAAGATGAAAACAGACTCAGTAATATTGTTATTAGGAGCAAATCATGATTGGGATATATAGCAGTTCAATGGGAAGAGCAAAACATGGAATGTAGTAGCCAAATCAAATGTTGAAGCAGAATTTTGAGTAATGGCCTAAGGAATACGTGAATTTCTAGGGTTGAGAATTATATTGAAAGATCTGGAGATAAAGTGGGATAAATCTATGAGATTATATCATAATAATAACTTTGCAACTAACATAACCCACAACCCGGTGTAACATGACAAAACTAAACATATTGTGGTGGTCAGACGTTTTATCAAGGAAAAGCTAGGCAGTGTCTGCTCAAAATCAACTTGCAGACATAGTCATCAAAGGGCTAAACTACATTAAATTTGAAAGAATTATATCCAAGATGGGAATGGAGAACACTTGCCAGCTTGAGAGGGAATGTCAAAACCGTGTTGTCCATTGTGTATTTTAGGAGTTATCCTAGCAATAATTTTATTCTGCTATAGTGGTATTATGCCATTAATGCTAGGATTAGATCATGTATCTAAAATCAATCCCATAATTACTAGGATTTGTTTCCTTAGAATTTGCTCTCTATATTTCCTAACATAACCAGCAAACCCATGTATTTATAGGTCCACTGGCTACAGAAATATCTTATTGTTTCTAAATTTGAGAAATTTCATTTAGCACTAATGTACTATCACACTTTCTCATTGTGATTTGCTACTTTCTTTATTGTGGTGTCGAAATGTTGAAATGTATTAAGAGTGTTATGCTATTCATATGTCATTAATAGATTTTTGCAATATTATTTTTTATATTAGGTAAACTCTTACAAGTTTGAGTTAAATGTTTGAGTCGAGTTGTAGTATTGATTTTTTTTTGTATATGGGTTGAGAGAACCCAATTGCCTCCTATTATTATGTGTTATTGCTGATAAAAACAAAAGCATGAATGTATGTAAACTCTCTAATTTAATAAGCTTGATCAAACATATTCTAGACCAGCACAGCTTCATGTCAGCTGGAGTGACAAAGAGGGTATCCCAGCATATAAGTCATCATCATGGGCCGTTGGGATTTGGGAAGGCTTATGTATTATTATATCAGTAATGAGGCTGTTTCCATGACATTGTAACCTCTTACAAGGTGTAGCAGATTACCCCACAATGCAAACATGCATCAGTAAATGCCTATTAGAAAAACTGTATACAAGTTAAAACAAGAAAAATACTCAAGAACGATCAAGGATACTCACCCTTCTGGATAGCTGTGCAGGAGTGTCAGTCCACTGAGCATGACCAACTGCATTCCTAAAAACTATACAATGAGAATGTAAACTAAGAGAACATAAGTAAAGTACGCAGCAGTGCGAAACCACCTGAAAATCTTCCTTCCTTCCCATCGTGCTTCTCTTGTCCAACATTGTTTGCTGGTTCGTTAACCTATAATCAAAAATAAAAATAGCCTATCATAGAGAGAAAAAAATATGCCCTTTTTTCTTTAAAACAGGAAGTGAAAGCTTCTAGAAGAAATAAATCAGTCTTCCAAACCTGATTTGTAGCATCAGAAGCCTTTGATCCAATAACTCTCCATGAAGCAGACAAATTTTTTCTAAAACTCTCAAGACTCAAAGGGCCCACATCATTTGTGTTGGAAACAATAACATCTAGAACCTAATGCATAATAATTATTAGAAACCCAGGAAGAGCATGAACTCTTCAACAAAAAAGCATTACACACGAGACACAGAGCAGGAGTAAATATAAGCTTTCGCTTGCCTCTTTGGAAAAAAGCGATTCAAGATCCTGTAGTGACTGCCACTCTCTGAATCTGGCAACCTGCAACAACCAACGCCAATAAAAAAAAGAAGGTCCCGTAAGCCACTTGTAGGAAAAGAAAATGAGAAGGTAATAAAATGCGTTAAGGTTCTCCATAAGCCTCCTTATCTTTTGGGTAAATTAAATGAAGAAAGCTTTCTATAAAACTTGAATGCATAAGTCAATATAAAACTTAAATGCAAAGTTGATTTTAGCTTATGCAAGAAGTTCGATTTTTTACCTTCATATTCTCTTCTCCCATAAGTACTTACAAAAAGTTCATCCAAACAGAGTCTTAATCACATAACCAATAAACCCAAAAACGTACCTTTCTGCTGGTAACAGCCGAATTACCACCTTGATCTGCACAATGCACTTGAAGTAATTAATCAAACTAACTTAAACCAATTCCACATGCATTGAACAAAAACCCATAGACACTAATCACGATTATTTTCTCCTCCCATTTCCCACTTCTCACGTCAAGAACATTATACCACACCCCATTTAATGCCCGAAAATTCAAAACTCCCTAGAGAGAAAAAAGAGTGAGAGAAAGAAAAAAAATAAAGCATATATAATCTACAAGAAAACATAAAGCATTAGAAGAGTAGTGGATGTGAGATCTGGGACAATTATAAGATGTAAGCAATAAGCAATGCCCAATTGGAAAAGAAGTGAGATTTGATTGAAATAAGTAAAGGAAAAGGAATGAGACCGTGAAAAGTATGAAGGGGCGATGCGCGGAAGAAGAGAAGGGGCGCAAGGAGGCACAGAAGGAGGAAGGCAAGCAGAGGAAAATGCGATCCCTTTGTTCTGTTGTTGTTGGGTGCCATTGCGGATCTGAATCAATCAAAATGTGAAAGGGAAAGAGAAAAAAGAAAGAGGGTTTATTGATTGATCATGCAGCAATGCTTCACTCCAATGAAAGAAAAAGAAAGAGAAAAAAACAAAAGTGTATGTGTTGTGGTGAAGTGAAAGTGTGAAAGTGTGAAAGTATGAAATGGTGTGGTTTGGTTTAGAATGTGGGTTGGATGCAATCTTTGGTCTCTCAATTTCCAACTTCCACTTTCCTTTCATTCCCCAGCTGTTTCTTGCTGGCTCCTTCTCCCTCTTCTTTTTTCCTCATTTTTTTTATTTTCAAGGTTCATAAAAAACCAATCTTCAATTATAGTAATTTGCTCTTTCTATATAATACAAATATTTCTAAGATTTATTAAAAAACTCTAATGTTCCATGATGATATTTTTTACGGGTAGAAATCACTTTTAGTTTTTTATGTAGTTGATAGATTAAGTTTTACAAAATTTGCTACAATACTTTATATTCTAAAACATGCATAAAATTAAGTTTTTTTAAATTTGAAAATTAATAATTAAATGTGTTGTTTAACAAGTAAATTAAGACTATTAGTACACCCAATATTGTAAAACATTATTTAAGAAAAACATTTTAATTACGCGTATATGATAATGGGTTAAGCTCGCGGAGTTTTAATTAAGATTAGGGAGAACAACATTAGCGTATTACCAAACGTCTTAATCTAATTACGCGTGATCATACATGTTAATAGTGACTGGTCATTCATGTAATAACCATTGCATCATAATTTTATGATTTCTTGAATTAGATGTAAAACGATTTATACGTCGCAAAAATAATTTAGTTTAATATAGTTTGTGATTTAATTTATTTTTCTGCTTATTGGTTTTTTTTTATAAGGCCTTTATCTAATTCTTGGATAAACTTGCTCTGAATTTACTATTAATACAGCTTTGTCAATTATAAACATTTATTGATTACAATTGAGAGTTAGTTGGGTTTTATAAATAGTGTATTAAAAGTGAAAATATTAAAGGATTTTTTTTCTTTTTGCTAAAAGTCAGATTAAACATATTAATTATTGACTTAAGACGCTTATTAATTTTTACTGTAACTTAATACTACAGTATTTCGTAGCTGATGTAGTGAATTTATCCGAATATATGGAACGCAAAAATTTACATGAAAAATAAGAGAATTTTGTGAATGTGTAGTATTATTTCTATATGATTTTAAACATGGATTTAGTTCTATAATTTTTAAAATTAAAGAAATTTAGTTTATTATTAATACGTTGCTTAATTATTAATCGAAAATATTAATAGAAAATTTACTTCATTTTCATAATAAATAGTTAGTTGACCAAAATTAAACATTTACAATAAATTAAAAGAAAAATGTGTTTAAGGAGTGCTCTTATGAAGTGACAACTTTGGGAGCGTCAATGACCACCATGTTTAACATATATGAGTTGTATTCAATTATTTTGTAGTTATTTGAGTAAATATGGTAATGGCTGTTTTGGTCAATAATTTTTAAAAATTTTATTTTTAAAATTTGTTATATGTATATTAAAATTATATTTAGTTATATAACATTTTAAGTTTTAATTAATTAACGGAATAAATTAGAATAATCATAAATTTTATATGTTAAATTATGTTATTATAGTTAATAATTAAAACTTAATTTGTAATTATTAATAATTTAAATTACAACATTATTAATATGTTTATCTTTCAAATAATATCATATATAAAATTAACCTTTTAAATTAATTTTATTTTAACTTTTAATTTAAAAAAATTAAACCGATAAACCACACTTTTGTTAAGTAAGTTTGAAGATTTAAGAGGAATGTAAAACAAATTTAAAAACATAAATTGATTATCAAATTTGAGTAAATTACATACCAAAGTTCATTTTACCACTTATGTAAGTAAATCGAGATGAAAAACAAGAAGAATAAAAAGTTAGAAATAAAGAATGAAAAACACGAGTTTCAAAATGTGACTAAATGAGTAGATCAAAACTAAAAGACTACAAATTGATAAAATTTTAAATTTAAATAAAGGTTAAGATGATCCAAGTCGAAAGTTTGAGACTATTGAATAGAAGGTTGAAGCGAGTTGTCCTAGGTAGATGGTCAAGAAAATTCAAGGCTAAAGGATAAAGTTGAGACACCATAAGCATAAGGTTGAGCCGAGTCAGCCAAAGTATTCAAGTCAAACAATCAAGCCAAGTTGACTCAAACCAAAAAAAAAAATCGAATTAAATTAGGCCAAACTAAAAAATCAAGCTTAGTTAGTCTAAGCTAGAGATTGAGCTAAGTCGGTAAAGGCCCAAGTGATGCTGAGTCGATCTAGACCTGGGTGATGTCGAGTCAACCTTAGCTTAGGTGGTGCCAAGTAACCCAAACCTAGTGGTACTAAGTCGACACGAGTTCAAATTGAGTTAAGTTGGTTTAGGTCCAAATTAACTTAATGTTGAGATCATATGGTCAAAACCTAAGTCGACACAAGTTAACTTGAGTCCAAATTGAACCAAGTTGACTCATATGTCTAATAGGCTTAATGATAAGGTATATTATATTTATTTCATTGGATTTAATTTAATTGACAAGGTAGATTTAATTTATATTTAATATAATTTAAATTGAATTGAAAAAATCCAAATATAATTTATCTAATTAATGCATGAAATTTTTTTTAAGAGTGCTTCTTTAAGTTGTTGTTTATGCTTGTTAATGTTGTAATGGTAATGGTTTGGATATGGATGGTGAACAAAGTTTGACCCTCCTTGTGTGGCTCTTAGTAAAGGGAAAGAAGGTTCATGAAAAGGGTATAGTTGAAATGATGACAAGTCTTATGTTTTTTATATATATCCATGTATGGTTACACTTGCAATTGATATTAGATTACTATTTTTTAATCGAATATTATGGATTAAGTTATACATACCCAATATTCTATTATTAAATATTTTTCTTTTGATATTTTTAAATAAATCACGTGATAAATGTAACAACCCATAAAAAAACATACATATCTAATTTCTCGATTAATTATAAAGTTAACAAAGAGACAAACCTAGTATATGGAAAATGATGCAATGTACATTATAATATACCAATAAAAATACAATAGTATTTAATAATTGAGTATTTAAAATTACATTCCATAGTTATCTAGTTTTTTAAAATATTATGAGACTATCTGGTTTTTTAAAATATTATGAGACTATGATACTATTATTTTATTTTAACTCCATTAATCCTAAAACAAATAAGAACACTTCTCATTTTCATAGACTCTACTACAGTTACTAATTTCCTCTATCTCACGCTAAAAATAACAACCATTGCAAAAGAAGAAAAATACACAAACCAGATAATAGTAAGCTAGTCCAATCATATCAAAATTTATATTTTTATGATTAAACATTTAATTTTCATCCCATCATATAATCATATGGTCACATATTCACAGACACAAGATTAAGATATTACTATAATCAAATCGAGATTTATATTTTTATGATTAAATATTTAATTTTCATCCCATCATATAATCATATAGTCACATATTCACGTATACAAGATTAAGAATTACTATAATCAAATCGAGATTTATATTTTTATGATTAAACATTTAATTTTCATCCCATCATACACTAGTGCAAAAAGAACTTTAGACGTCTGTTATTTTGGGCTTTTAACGTCTGATCTCTGTCCGACGTCTATATGGGTGACGTTAATGAGACGTCAGACCCTTTAGGTCAAATGACTCTATAGACGTCGGACCCTTTAGGTCAAACGTCTCTATAGACGTCCGATCCATACAGGTTAGACGTCTTTGAGGTTGCTCGTGACTCATGGTGATTCGAGTTTACAATTGTATATTTTAGTTGAAGAGAATGTATTGTACATTTTTTTTATTGGAAGGTTTTAAAAACGTAGTGGAGGGAATTGGAGGAGTACAAAATGCAAGAAATCGCCGCCATAGAACGCCGCCTAAAGACACGAGAATAACTGTACCAAAACCCAACGAAAACGCATTTTAATCGATTCAAATGTAAGATAATGCATCAAAGAGTGATGTAATAAGAGTAAAATTAATTTAAAATGGTGCAAAAGTGAGAAAACGAACCTGAAAAACGTAACCCGTAGAGAGAAAACGCGACAAAGATGATGAACAATGAGTGCACGTAATGGCTGTCTCGCATTCACGATGTTTTAATGCCAAAATTTAGACGTCGGTTCCCCCAATTAACAGGCGTCTAAAGTGCTTTAGAAGTCGGAGTGGCGGGGTCAGACGTCTAAACGGAGTCAAAAAGTGACTTTTTTAAATTTCTGGATTTAATGTTTAGACGTCGGTTCTCCCAATTAACAGACGTCTAAAGTGCTTCAGAAGTCGGAGTTGTGGGATTAGACGTCTAAATAGAGTCTAAAAGTGACTTTTTAAATTTCTGAGTTTAGGGTTTAGACGTCAGTTCCCCCAATTAACAGACGTATAAAGTGCTTCAGAAGTCGGAGTGGCGGGATCAGACCTCTAAATGGAGTCAAAAAGTGACTTTTTAAATTTATGGGTTTAGGGTTTAGACGTCGGTTCTCCCAATTAACAGACGTCTAAAGTGCTTCAGAAATTAGTTCCCTCCATAATAGACGTCTAAATAGAATAATTTTTTTTTAACTTTTTCGTTTAATTTTGGCGTCTATTCGGGGGAGCCGACGTATATGAGTATTTAGAAGTTGGGCCCTTCCATAACCGACGTCTAAATATTTGTTTTATTTACGAAAAATGTCACCGGTCATTTTTTATGTTGGATATTCGAGGGTCAGACGTCTAAAGGGTGACGTTAAAGGTCTTTTTTGCACTAGTGATATAATCATATAGTCACATATTCACATACACAAGATTAAGAATTACTAGAATCAAATCGAGATTGATGCAATTACTCAAACACTAGGAGTTACACACTCATGGTAACTTTACATCAAATTTTCCATATTTCATAATATGATATCTTAAGACTGAGCCATAATTTACTTGTTCACAAACTTCTCCACAAGGTTAATTCACTATAACTCAATTGAGAAGAAATCCACGATTTCTAAATCAACTATAAAAACCTCCTGCACTCTTCACCACCTAAATCCTATTCTCTATATGAGTTTGAGAGCCTAGTAGAGTCTATGGATAACTTCAAGAGTGTCCCTAACAATTGCATCACACTATTCTTATCAAACTATATCCTTCCTCTTAGGAAGAATATAGTCATTACAAACCAAACAATTTATACAAATAATTTATGTATTTATAACATTGAAATCCTTTCTCGAAAGTTTACCCTTCCTTTTCATTTTTTATAACATAATCATCCATTATTTCCATCACATTTATCATATAACTCTATTCATAACTAATAACATACAATTATATTGTTCCTTGATTCTCAACCATTCATGATTCTTAACACAATAACATGTTTTATTATAAGTTCAAATCACATCTTTAATCTCAAGGTACATGGAATATTATATAGTTCCTAGGCTATCAGCTTTTAATATATACATTCAAAGAATACTCAATGACAACCACACACATCATTACTCTTAGAAGTAACCAATATTCACCAGTTATAGACCCTCAAACATCCCTCAACCTAGATCCCTTATGTTGTGTTTGGATCTGGTGATTTACTATTCTCATAGATGGAATAACGGGTGTCGATTGTGTTTAGATCCACTAATTTCAACTTATTTCAAAGCGTTGATTTTCAATTAAGTATGAGGTATTCACACTCATTGAAGTGAGGAGATCCTCACGAAAAACAATGTTATTGCTTTAAATTTATTTATATGATCCCTCATAATCATAATTTTCATGTATTCTCTACTTATTTTTAGAATGAGTCGAGTTTTTCGAAAGACAAAAGTGATAAAGATGAAGCTGAGGAATCAATTATCCAAGAAAATAATCAATTATGAGAGTTGAAAAAGATGCATAATGACTAAGACAAATCGATTTTCCTCTCACTTGAAAACTAAAGAATCGATTTTGCATTATTCTTAAAATCACATAATCGATTCGACTATAAGTGGAGAATTGATTCTCCCCATTTTTTTCACATGCTTTTAGGATCTTCTGCTTCTGGAGCTAGTGACTTAGTAGTGTTCTTGGTCTCATGCTCATGGCGCAGTCCTTGGTAGTGTGGCTTGATAATATCCTTACTAGTTTAGTCTGAAGGTGTTGTGTGATGGTGCCTTGTTAGTGCTGCCCATGGTTGTCATAGAGACCAATGAAGATGGGTTTTAATAGCAGCAATAGGATGTATTATAATATCAGGACATGAGATAATAATATAATAACAAAATAATAATAATAATAATAAAATTATATTTTTGTAATTCTAAAAATAATTTTAATTTCATTTTAACATAATTTTAACTATTTTCATTTAAATTTATATTACATTTATTCTTAAGGGAAAAATGGTAATCATATAATCTTATTTATTAAAACATTTTTAATCTATCATAACTATCACATCAATCACAAACTTTCATTCCAAATCTACACAAATCACTCAATCTTTCTCTTAATATAAACAATTTCACTTTTATATACTTTTCCTCTCATAATCTCAAATTCACTTCTTCAAATCCAAACACACCATTAGTGATCAAGAACATGAAAAGAACCAAAACATCTCAATATGTCATTCATAAAATAAAAGTTGTCACAGGTTACCAAAATAGAACGATTTGAGTGGTCCTCCACCACAACTTTAGACCTATCTCTCCCGCTCCTCAAGGCTTATGAGTAAAAACTCCAAGCTGCTAACTTCAGCACTAAACTCAACATGAGCTAGAATCCTACGGGCAAGACATTCATCATTTTCTATCCCTCGAAAGAGGAAAGGGGCAACCCTCAAATTCTTAGTCCTTTTTATCTTCCACCGCCTCTTAAAGATGAAGAGATTCACCTTTCTACCTTATCACAAGAGGAAATGTGACTTCATTTCTATTCCCTCGAAAGAGAAAAGGTACAACCCCAAATTTACAAAGTATGACAAAAAGACATAACTAACAACATAACCACTACCACATGACATTCTGATAAGTGCATATTTATTCCCTTATTTAGCCTTTAATATTGGATTCCTGATAACGATTCAAAAATCGTTATTTTTATAATTAATTTTGATACTTAATGCACCCTTTTTGACTTAGAAGCTTGCTTGCACTCATGATTTTGCTTTAGTTTTGTAAATAAGAGAGTTGAGGATATGCTTTATGATTTTATCACTAAATTCTCTTGATTTTGTAGGTTTTTGGAAAGATTTGAAAGAAGGGTTGAAGTATCAAGGAGTTGCAGTGCAACAAAGTCAACCAAAATGTAGAAAAGTCAACCAGTCAACCAGAATGTTGAAAAAGTCAACCAGAGCGAGTTTTGGGCCAGTTTTCTGTTATTTTTATGTCCTATTTAAAGACCCAAATGTCTTAGGGTTTGTATCTTTTGATGGCTTAAGCACAAAAACACATTTTTCACCCCTTGGGAGTAGATTTGGGGATGGTGACGACTCTCCTCTTCTCTTTCTCGGATTTTTCTATCTCTTTCATTATTTCATTCCATTGTTCATCTAGTTTTTCCATGACGATGGAGAACTAAACCTTTATTGTTGTTGGGGAATCAATGTAATCCTTTGAAACTCTCATATATTGAATTTGTTCTTCAAGATCTTTTAAAGATACATGTTTTCTTTCATTAATTGTTAGAGTTTTTCCTCTTTGCTCTAAGCATGCATTGTTTAACTCATTCGATGCCACGATTATTGATTTTGTCGATATGGACACATACAGGAAAATCTAGATATGGGGAATCTCTCCCAATAGTAGTATAAACCTAGACATAGGAGTATGATGGTTGGATGCCTTTAAGCTTTTGTGCTTTATAATGCATGAATAATTGTTAGGGAGACAAGACATTGTAAACTAGTGATTATGATTAGGCTTTCTTCGTCGAGACATCGGGTTTAAGGTAATTTAGAAAGTGACATTAACATTAATGAAGAAAGACGAATTCATAAATACATGAGAGTAAATTAGATGAAATCTAAACCTCAACAACAATATCATCAACTTCATTCATTCATTCTTGTGTTTAGCCTCAATTGATCAAATTGCATTCATATTTATTTTATTGCATTTGCATTCAAAAACCCCAAAATATTTCTTTAGAGTCTTAATTAGTTGAGTAATCACATAACCGTTTAGTGTCGTGAGTCTCTTGGGAAACGATACTTGGTCTTACCATTTTTTATTACTTGATACGATTCGGTTACACTTGTCGAGAGTTAAACAATTCTTAATTGGTTTTTGTACTTTAACAGAATGTTTTAATTAGGATTTTTTATAATTGGGTTTATTTAGCATGAGATACAAAATTGTGTTAGAAACAGCTTTTCAATTGCATAAATGTTTTTTTGGATATTTTGACGTATGTCAGTGCAACTGCAGCTAAGTTGAGCTTATTGATGTGTGGAAATAAATTGGTTAAAGTTTCATGAGACCTTAAAGATAAATTCAAGAATAGAAAATAATCAAGACCACAAGAAGTCAATCCAAGCATAACATGAAAAAGTGAAGAAATTTGGCTAAGCTTAGAGGAGGGAATATGCAATAAAAATTGGATCTTGCGGTTTTCTCTATTTTTTCTACTAAAAGGGCTTTGATAATTGATAAATGTTTATGATTAAAGATAACTTGGGGAAAACATATCTTAAGATTTTTTTATATTGTTAAATAATTACCTTATTTAACTATATCAATAAATATCAAAAGATAATATTTTCCAAATATTTTTTAGTGTAGCAAATATCTTCTCAAATATTTTTAGAACTCCACAACAATCAAATAGTATTTTGAAGATATTGGATTATTTAGAAGATAATTGGAGGAGATTATATTATCATAAAGAAGATTACAACAATTGAAAAACTTGAAACAAAACCCAAGTCAATTTTTGTATAAAGAGACCTTGGGAAACACTTTAGAGGAGCTTAAGAACCCTTCAGAGGGTTCAAATTTCGTCCACCCTCTCTTCTCTCATGTTGTCCACCCTCCCTTCCTATATTTTCATGTTATTTGAGCATTCCATGTAGTGTTAAGCCACTTTGTTGATTGTGCTGTAATTTCTTAACTAGATTTTAAGGTTAAATGAATAAATTTATTTGTTCTTTTGATTTTTGTTGTGATTTATTTTTATCTATGTCTTTTGCCTCTTAATCAAGTAAAAGTAATGATTTTTACATTATAGCAATTTAGCATGGTGTCAAATCTACATAACATATCAATCATATGAGTCCAAGAGTTTTTAATTTTAATTGATGATTGAATGAATTTTTTGACAATAACTGAGAATGTACTTTGATTAGTGGTAAAAACTTTAACAAGAATTAATCAAAATTGTACTTTGGTTAATTACCTTTTTACTTGATATAAGAGGTAAAAGAGTATACATGATTAGGCAATAATAATATTTAATTGAGAATGTACTTTGCTTAAATTTACTATGACTAATCTACAAAGTTCTTGTTTTTAATTGAGAATGTACTTTAGTTAAAAATGAGAACGCCAACAAATTAATTGAGAATTTACAATAATCTTTAGATAACCATGAATCCTATTATGGAAAAGCAGTTAAATCAACCTCTTTTCTTTATATTTGTTTTAATTTTTTTAAATCTCTTTATAAATTTCTTTCTTTTTATCTTTTGTTTACTTTGTTCTTTAATCTTTTCTTTATCTTTATATTCTTTATTATTTTATTAACCCCTTTTGCATAGCTTTTATAAGAACAAATTTGTTAAGAATCAATTCCGTACTCATTGGGAGACGACTTAGGGTTGAATTTACTCTTTCTATTTTGTTGGCTATTATCTTAGCAATAATGAAGTTGCTATAGTTTAGTAGTATTAATTTGATCGCATCAACGACAACAGTTATCAAATTCACACTAATACTAGATAATTGTCATGAAAATCCATTTCACCAACATCTAATTCCTCTAAAAATTCAATCCCAGAAATCACATATCATACCTCCGCAGTCATATCTTAACCATTTAAAAATCTTACTAATAACAATCACCCAACAGGAAACAATAGCCCCTAGAGTAAATAGATTCAACGTTCCAAACAAGGAATTTCATACCCTCATTTCATATAGTGTATCCAAAAACCTCATTTTCCTACCAGCTCTTACTCTACCACAAGCTACAAGTTTTTCATTTCAAGTAGTGGACAAATAAAACTTTAATTTTATGTCACAAACCAATCACTATGTTTCACACTAAATTATCAGGCATTCCAAACATAATTGCTCCACTGCCCACAAAACCAAAAACACACAAACAAGAATAATTAAGGTACTTGTCATGATAACAAATCAGGTAGCAACAATCAGAGTCAACAATATCAACAACATACAAGAATATTTGAGAGAAACTATAATTAGTTTAGCGTCTCAAGCATTCAAACAACTTATAACCAAGGTCCAAAAGCAACATTTACAGTGTAGAAAACGTGGATTCATAACAAGAAAACATGCTTGAAAACAACAGAACCACAAAATACTCCATGCTCATACTGAAACAATTCAACCATCCAATTGTAAATCTCAAACAGCCAAATAATAGACACTAACCAAGTTTATACAATTTGCATTTATCAACCTACACCCACTTTGTTCTAATGCCAGACAACCTGATACAAGTGCCTAATTATGCTTCAACGATGCATATTAATTACTATCATACTTGTCTACTTATAACATATACGTATAACACCAAATTATTTGCATTACTAACCTGATCATGCCATAGAACGTGTGTTATTTTTTCACTATACTAATCACTTGCCTAATTTTACATATTCTTCTCATAAATACAAGGACCACTAACTCTTAACCCACATAGTCAACTAAACATTACACAGATCATTATTTCTTCCTATCTTGTACCCAGCTTTAATATACACTCTATTTGATATAACTTAACTCTAAAAGAAGAGGTAGAATGGAAACTTATCCTATTCACTATTTCAATTGGTGGTTGGGTTTTCACAATTATCTCATGGTAGCTTCTGACCAAGAAGAAGGGAAAAAAGGGTGAGGGTAGGAAGGGGTTCTGTTTTCTAAGGTCTCACAATAAAAATAAAAGTTATTATTAAACGAAAAATTAACCGTTTAAAATTTGATTTTATAGATTTATATTTTTTATTTAGTTTTATGAAATTAAAATAATGAGCTTAATTTTTTAAAACATAAATTTTATAATATAACTTATTTTAATTTACTTTTTTTAAAATTAAATTTATTTATTTTATTATGCAATTTTGTAATATAGTTTTGTTTTATAATTTTATGTGAACTATATATACCTTAAGGTTGAATTTTTATTTAATTTAAGTTTATGTTTTAAAAAATTATTTTTAAGTATTCTTATTTGACTTTTTTTTAAAAATTGTTTGTGGGTATACTACTCACAAATTTATACATATTATTTTAACTTTCGAAATTACATTATATATGTAAATTCAAATTCGAAGCGAAGCTCTCAAATATCTGAATGCTAAAATTTGTAATTTGATAAATTAAAAAAAGTACTGACAAACGACTTGATTTCAAATTTTGTATAACTTAATTAGTTAAAAAGAAATAAAATCACGATTATTTTAAATTACGGGATAAAAATAGAATGAAGCCAATATGTAAAAAAAAATGGGCGTTGCTCCCTCCACCCCCACGCATCTCTTCCTCCACCTCCCCTTGACTTTTTTGCCCCTTCCTCTACGTTTCTTTTACTATTTTGCCCCTCAGTAACATTTTATTTTAAAAATTATTGTTTTTTAATTTTATTCATTTATAACATATTTCACTGATAACCTACGTAGTTCCTTATATGAGTAAAATATTTTTCTGCAAAGTTTGGTGATCGTGAAAAGAATTATCAAGCAATCTTCCTCTGGGTACGTGGTGCAGTGCGTTTATGGTGTAGTGTCCTTATTGTGGTTCCTCTCCAGGTACGTAGTCATAATCCTTCCTATAATCTCAAACCGTAAACCTTTCCCATACTTCCAATAATCTTTTTAATATCAAGCATATAATGTTTGCATGACTAGTAAAATAAAACCGAAACCGAAACGTAAAAGGAAGACTGCCTGGACGGATGACATCCTTCAACGGATGTCAACATCCGTTGAAGGCGAAACGGATGTTGACATCCGTTGAAGGATGTCATCCGTCCAGAAACAGTTTCCTTTTACGTTTCGTTTTTATTTTATTTGTTTATTTTATTTACAGTAACTTATATTTAAATTTATAATTTTAAATGTTAGATATGGTTAGTTTCGTTTTTATTTTATTTGTTTATTTTATTTACAGTAACTTATATTTAAATTTATAATTTTAAATGTTATATATGGTTAGTTTTTAAACGTAATAATTTTGTTAAAATATGAATTTGTTAGAGATGATTTTTGTATCTTTAATTCTTTAATAATTTGATAATTATATAAAAAAATTATTTATTACTCTATTTATATCAAATATATAATTTAATTATATTAATATTTTTATATTTGTTTGATTAATTATTAATTATGTTAATAAGGGTCATTATAATTTTGTAGGTGATTATTATTAAAAATGAATGAATATCTTCATATGGACTCTCAGATTGGTTGTAGTTTGAAATCTGATTTGTCTTCATCAATTAGCAAAGTTGTAGAGAGAGATTTAAAAATAGATTTACAACAAATGAAATATTTCATTCACGGGAGCACTTAATTCAATGGGTAAGAGGGATGGCTTTTGATTTAGGATTTGTTGTGGTAATAGTAAGATCTGACATAGCTACTGGTGTACGGGGAAGAAAAATGTATGTCATACTTGGATGTGAAAGAGGAGGAAAATATAGGAAATACAAAGCTGATGCAGTGGCTAGTGTATACGGCACTCGTAAATGTGAATGTCCGTTTAGATTAAAGGGTAAACCATGTTCAGATGGGGCCGGATGGGTGTTGAAGGTGATGTGTGGACATCCGTTGACATCCGTTGAAGGATGTTGACATCCGTTGAAGGATTTTGACATCCGTTGAAGGATTTTGACATCCGTTGAAGGATGTCACCTCCGTTTAAAGGTTACGTTTTTTATTTTAGGTTTTTATTTGAAGGTTTATTCGAGGGAGTTGCTCCCTCCACCCCCACATGCTTCTCCCTCCACCTCCCCAATTTTATATAATTCCAATTATGTCCTAACCCAATTTTTTATAATTCCAATTATGTCCTAAAGTTAAATTTTTTTACCTTTTTTATTTTAATCCCTCCACCCCCACATGCTCCCACCATCTCTCACTTCTCACTTCTCACTTCCCACTTCCGTAGCCTCTCCCTCATTTCCGTAAGTCTCTTTCACTTCTCACTTCCCTCTCCAACTTCTCCATTTTTTTTCATTTCTTTCTTCATTTATTTCTCCATTTCTTCTTTCTTTTTCATTTTTGTAGAAGATCGCTTGGTGTGGAACAAGACTGGTGCGGAGGAAACAGGCGTGTGCGGAGGAAACGAGCAGATCTGCGTCCACCAGGTTCGTCTTTCACCCGTGGTTTGTGGAAATTTTTCTGTGCAGGAAAGGCTGAAACGGATGTGGGACATCCGTTTGCCTTCGACGGATGTCGACTTCCGTCGACGGATGTGGGATATCCGTTGAAGGCCAATCGGATATCCCACATCCGTTTCGGCTCTGCAAATTTTTTTTACTTTTTTAATTGTTTTTAAATTATTATAACTGAAATATATATTTATATATTAGATATATTTATTGTTAAATGTTTTTAAATTTTATTTTGACTTAGATTATTATTTGAATATTTTATAAATTTTTTTATTTGTAGTTTGTAAATAAATTGATTAAGAATTAGATACGAAAATTTTTATATATTTAAATTTTTTTTATTTCTTAAAATAAATATTATCAATTTAATTTATTTAATATTAGTAAATTTGTATTTGTATTTATTTTATTTATAGTAAATTTGTATTTGTAATAATAATTAATTTAATAATAATTAAATGGAAATGTATTTAAATATATTATTTTAATTAATTAGCTAATTGTTTCTTTTATTTAATTTTTGTTGTAAGTTAATAAATTAATTATTATTAGTTTAATTTATTTTGAATTGCATTTTTTATAGTTTATTAATGATATTTGAAACAATAATTTATTTTAATTTTTGAAATTAAATAAACAAATTATTGTTAGAAATGGCAAGAACACGTGGTGCATCTTTTAATTCTCGAGGTGAGAGTTCTCGAGGAGAGAGTTATCGAGGAGAGAGTTCGTCGCAGGGCGAAGCTCGGAGAAGACCTACTGTTTCTGGTCGTAGAAGTCGGGCAGCTCCTATCCAACATGACCCCATAGCTGAGGAGCGAGCCGTTGAGGAACAAACATATGAGGCGTATGAGACTCATGGAGAGGAGCATGCAGATGTTCATGACATACAAGAGGATGTCGCTGGATTTCCTGGAGGTCCACACGATCATTCATTGCTGACGCACTATGTTCAGCATGTAGCTTATGCTATTTCCCAAGGCCGGGTGAGTGCAAAAATAAAATTTATTTTATTATTTTTTTAATAGAAAATTTATTAAATATTGATGTGTAGGATCGAGGGGACACACTGAAGTTGATCTGCCACGGAAAAAAAGTAAATAAGTTAGGACCATGCCACGAGGGAATTCAAGACATTGTCTTGAATTCCAGTTTGATGCCTCTTACAGGGATTTGTTATGATTACGTTGATAAGGGGTTACTCCTCGGATTCATAGAGAGGTGGCATTTTGAGACCAGTAGTTTCCATCTCCCTATAGGGGAGATGTCGATTACTCTTGATGACGTCTCGACATTACTTCACCTGCCCGTGATGGGACAAATGTGTGATTTGGAGGAGTTGGAGTTTGAGGAGGCTCGTACAGCCCTTGTGCAACTGCTCGGCGTTGATGGTGGCACAGCAGGTGCTGAGATGGAGGACGCACGTGGTCCGAAAGTCAGACTCAGCTGGCTTAGAGAGATATATGTTCAGAGGTGTGAGTCGCAGCATTGGGACTATGCTGCTAGAGCATATTTGTTGCATCTAGTAGGATGTACGATTTTTGCAAATAAGAGTGCCAGTTCTATACGCGTGTCTTACTTATTGTTATTTAGAGACGTACACGCGTGTGGCAGATATGCCTGGGGTGTTGCTGCACTCGCCTATTTGTACGAGCAGCTCGGGGATGCGAGTCTCGCGTCCACGAAGCAGATGGCTGGATATTTGACTCTATTTCAGGTACAGTTATAACTTTGACATTTATTTCATGTATTTATTTCCATGTTCGAACATGGATGTAATTTAATTGAATGATTACTTTTTTAGAGTTGGATATACGAACATTTCCCTGGCTTGGGGAGGAGGCGGTTGGTGACTTCTTACGATGATACCACACCACGTGCCATGAGGTGGCAGAGCCCTAGACAGAGTTCCACTCTCGCAGAGATTCGGTCACAGTTGGATGCGCTGACATACAGTGGAGTTGTATGGCATCCGTATGAGGGGCATCGAGGCATTCGGCCATTCTTCGGCATCTGTATGTATTCTGGATGGATTCGGATTGGTGACACCCTTTGGCGTCATTTGCCTGAGCGTGTGCTGAGGCAATTTGGGTTTCAGCAAGACATTCCACGATCACCGACTACGGTTCCAGATGCAGATGTAGTGGCCATTGATCATATGTGGTTGCACTTCAGAGCTCACGTTGTGAGTAATGTCAGACATGCAGCATCCCCTTCTGACTGTGTTGATGGGTACATTCAGTGGTTCAGAAGGGTTTCGCATCCTTATATTATTGTTGCTGCAGATGACGCGCGACCGGCTCTTGCACCTAGACAACGCCCCGATGTTCCACGGGAGGCACGACCCCATCGTAGATCGTCTCCACCTTCACCATCTGGCGCCGTGGTATATTATTTTTCATTGCTTATATTATTAAATTTTGATCACCTTGTTTATTTAATTGTTTGATATAATTATAATGCAGGCTAGATTTAGGCGAATGGCGAGAATGTTACAGTCCTTGATATCGTGTCGTCATGTCACCGAGGGTACTGTTGCACATCAGGTGTCAGTGGACCTGCTTCAGATTGCTAATGAAGGCATCGACGAATATTCCACGCCTAGGAGAGAGCAGAGGCATGTGCGTGGTAGACGGTCGACGTCTAATTGATAGGACTTTATATTTCCTTTATCTGATTATGTATTACAGGACTTTATATTATCTTTGTATTTGTAATAGACATTTATAATTTCTTATTATTTCAATGTTTTCATTTTGAGTTACATGTTCTTTTATATTGGTTATATAGATGATCAAATATTTATATGTTTAAGTGGAAAAAAAAAGAACTTAATTAACAACAAGTAATATAAATATGATCATATATAAATAAATACTACATAAATATCACGAATAATAAAAATATAATTATCATGAATACTGACAATAAGTACTTAAATAATAAAATATAATAGTGTATTTCTACATATCTTCATACATAATATAAATATCATGAATCACCTAAGTCAACATAAGATGTTGTTATGTCCATCAACTGTTCAAATGCGTGCATCCTACTAGTATAAATAGATGACCACGCTCGTGCCTCAGGATAACAGTGGGTTGAGGACATGATATTCACCGTGGGCAACGGACAACCTTCTTGTAGCTTAACCTACATTATACAAATAACAAAATATAATTGAGTGATAAGTAATTTTAAAATAAATTCATAACAAAATGCACTTACCTGCACAAAATGACATCCATGAACATGTCCTATACAAATTAAGCGATGTTGAGTGATATCAGAAGGTGGTGTGGAACGTAGTGGAAAGATAGTATAATTTTGAGAGTATGACAAACACACTAAGATAACGTTATATCGGTTAGCAATTGCATAACCAATGTCTGGTAATGTCATCCACTTGCTCGTGTTAGCCTGTTATGAATAAAAGTTGTTAGAAAAAACCCTTTGTGCAATAAAGAAACTACATAAAACGGGAAACACTTACCGCGGACAGTGACTGCACCAACAAAGAGGACCTCAGTTCTTCTAGTCTATCATAGCCTCCTACTAGGCTTGCATATTCATCACGCCATGCACTCAGTTCTTTGTACAACTCATTCCTCACAACGGGCCATGAATCTTCTCCGAGTCCCAACAACGCAGCAATGCATCTATACCCACAGTGACCATCAGCCACAACATCAACAACGTCCACAATGAAGGGGTGAGTAGTAGAATGAAACTGGTCTATCATTGGAACTCTCCTTTTCTTCATTGCTTTTGGCTTTGATTGTAATTTACTTCTCACAGATGAAGATTCTATGGTTGAATGAAAGGCGTCCACATACTCAAAATATGATGGATCCCGCGTAGTAGACCTTTCACTTCGTTTAACTTTACTTTTTTGTGCACCCTTTGTCTTGACTTTATGTAATGGAGGGACCATTGATGTCAATGTAGGACAAACAATTTCAAGTAACTTCTGCTTGATGGTGACTTTACCGCCAATGTCAACCTCATTGAATCGTTCTTCTACTTGTTTCAACTCATCTTTAATGGATAACTGAGGCTTAGTTTCATTTAATTCAACATTTGAGAAATGCAATCTTCGCCACATTATATGAAATTCACCTATAGGGATCATCCTAGGATCATATCGTGCTAATTCACATGCACATGGGACACCAAATGTACGTCTCAATACGCATCCACACTTTGAGGAGTCCAATCCTATCTGTTGCACTATCTTCAATTCCTTAGCAATGAGATCCAATGCATATCGAGACACATGCCCAATAAGTTCTCTATATATGTAGCCTTTAAAATAGTCACTCCTGAGCAACAAACTACTTTCAAATGACGCCTTAATCTTGTTGTGTTGTAAGATAATGACGTTATGAATACTATCCCAACAAGAACACAAATCACCCATACTATTGCCCAGAACTTTCTTCAGGCTCCAATGAGCAGATTCAGCCCTGAAACAAAAAAAAAAAATTTCAACAAGTACAAATAAATATTTATCTACAAAACAAATAAATAAAATAACATTACAACATACTTATTTGTGGTTGTGTTCCCTAAATGCATTACTTTGTTCGTCCAGAACTTTACAAAGTATGTGCTGTACGGAATAATCCAATTCTGATTAACATATTCAAAGAACAAAGGCCATGATCTGCTTGCGTATTCAAAACCATTCACATGCTCAGCAAACAAGCTTTCATCAGCACAATCCATCACATTTTCCCATGAATCCATCAACACTTCCCAAACCTCAGTAGAATGAACTAACATTTTGCATTTAGCTTTAACATTTTTAAGGATGTGGAACCGACATAACATCTGATATGACTCAGGGAATACACTTGATATGGCATTCATCAAAGCCAAGTCTCGGTCAGTCACAATAACTTTAGGACCACCCTCAGATGTTAAAAATAAACCTTTCAACTTTTCCAAAGCCCATGTGAAATTACTCTGCCTTTCAGTAGACAAGAAAGCAAATGCTGCTGAGAAGGTTAACCCTGTAGACGTCATACCCACAATCTCAAGCAACGGAAGTCTATATCTATTTGTTTTATATGTGGAATCCATCATAAATACAACATTAAATGAGTTTAACAATTTCACCGCATCAGGCTGTGTCCAAAACAAGTCAGTAACAACCTTTGAATCATCAGCACACCTACTCCAGTGAATGTACTTATCCCGATCCAACAACATCATAAGTTGTTGTAGTTCAGTTCTGGACCCTCTTAATGATCGTTTATACGCATGCCTTGCGTTGTAGATTTGTTTAATCGTTGTGACATTTCGATCATTATTTTGTTTGAGTGTTAATAAAATATTGGCAGGTGTAACTTTACTCTTTGTCATATCAACCAGTAATGACTTCTCACTCGTATTTAACCTGCCAGCATAAGGGTGACCCACTAAAGTTTCAGCCAACTCATGGTTGTGATGTCCACACATCACCTTCAACACCCATCCGGCCCCATCTGAACATGGTTTACCCTTTAATCTAAACGGACATTCACATTTACGAGTGCCGTATACACTAGCCACTGCATCAGCTTTGTATTTCCTATATTTTCCCCCTCTTTCACATCCAAGTATGACATACGTTTTTCTTCCCCGTACACCAGTAGCTATGTCAGATCTTACTATTACCACAACAAATCCTAAATCAAAAGCCATCCCTCTTACCCATTGAATTAAGTGCTCCCGTGAATGAAATATTTCATTTGTTGTAAATCTATTTTTAAATCTCTCTCTACAACTTTGCTAATTGATGAAGACAAATCAGATTTCAAACTACAACCAATCTGAGAGTCCATATGAAGATATTCATTCATTTTTAATAATAATCACCTACAAAATTATAATGACCCTTATTAACATAATTAATAATTAATCAAACAAATATAAAAATATTAATATAATTAAATTATATATTTGATATAAATAGAGTAATAAATAATTTTTTTATATAATTATCAAATTATTAAAGAATTAAAGATACAAAAATCATCTCTAACAAATTCATATTTTAACAAAATTATTACGTTTAAAAACTAACCATATATAACATTTAAAATTATAAATTTAAATATAAGTTACTGTAAATAAAATAAACAAATAAAATAAAAACGAAACTAACCATATCTAACATTTAAAATTATAAATTTAAATATAAGTTACTGTAAATAAAATAAACAAATAAAATAAAAACGAAACGTAAAAGGAAACTGTTTCTGGACGGATGACATCCTTCAACGGATGTCAACATCCGTTGAAGGCAAAACGGATGTCGACATCCGTTTCGCCTTCAACGGATGTTGACATCCGTTGAAGGATGTCATCCGTCCAGGCAGTCTTCCTTTTACGTTTCGGTTTCGGTTTTATTTTACTAGTCATGCAAACATTATATGCTTGATATTAAAAAGATTATTGGAAGTATGGGAAAGGTTTACGGTTTGAGATTATAGGAAGGATTATGACTACGTACCTGGAGAGGAACCACAATAAGGACACTACACCATAAACGCACTGCACCACGTACCCAGAGGAAGATTGCTTGATAATTCTTTTCACGATCACCAAACTTTGCAGAAAAATATTTTACTCATATAAGGAACTACGTAGGTTATCAGTGAAATATGTTATAAATGAATAAAATTAAAAAACAATAATTTTTAAAATAAAATGTTACTGAGGGGCAAAATAGTAAAAGAAACGTAGAGGAAGGGGCAAAAAAGTCAAGGGGAGGTGGAGGAAGAGATGCGTGGGGGTGGAGGGAGCAACGCCCATTTTTTTTTTACATATTGGCTTCATTCTATTTTTATCCCGTAATTTAAAATAATCGTGATTTTATTTCTTTTTAACTAATTAAGTTATACAAAATTTGAACTCACGGAATTTTTGAACAATATTCCTTTGATTATTAGATTAGGAACACAGCGACAGGAGCAAATGAAATTCAACCATTCAAATTTTGAGACAAAGATTTTGAGATTTCCATGAAAACCGGATGAAATTAAGGTGACATATAGAAACAATGACTGGCAAGCATGCATGCATGCCCTTTCCCCTTGACTCTGTTAATTTGAATAATGTTTGAAATGATTAACTGCTATGATGTGTAACTATGAAACATCCTCGATCATGTCAATGGTGAATTCGTCATAACTTTCCAAAGGGTATCCACAAAACCCAACATGACAGGCTGTTGCTTCCCGGTGACCCTCGATCGGTCTCGCAGTCGCAGGGGAAGCTCCAAGCTTTGTATAAGTTCCTCTTCTGGTATTCATTTTCCCACTTTCTCTCTCTCTCTCTCTCTCTCTCTCTCTCTCTCTCTCTCTCTCTCTCTCTTCATTTCATTCATATTACCATCTTCTTATATTTGTTCTGGTTGATTTGCAATGCTTTAAGTTTTTCAATTTGGTTTAGTTCTTCATGGAATCACATGTACAAAATTCATTGAATTTCTAGATCCAACCTTGAAATGATATGTGCAAAATACATGTGTCAGACACGATTGATAGATCATTCAGTCTTTTAAGCATATATGCATATAATAAAAAGTTTGTTAAGAGATGTTGATGATGTTTTCATCTCAAAAATAATTAATGATTCTCTAATCGTGGATTAATTAAGAATCACGTCCCTAAAAAGGTTGTTCTTAACTTACAAGAACAGACATATAAGGGAAGTAAAACAAGTAATACGATTATAGGTGTATAATTCACAATATCTGAGAGTATTTACTAAATTAGTAGTAGAAGTCATGTCAATGAAGACAAAAAGAGTTCGAAGGAGATGGACCAAGCACAAATCATAAGTGCAGAATAATATTTTGAATGACAATATTAGTATCAAGAGTGGTAGGAATAGAAACATATATGATTGCTTAAAAAATTGATATAATCATAATCAACTACAATTGTGAGAATAGGTAGAGAAAGAAAGTTAGAATCATGAACTCATAAAACAACACATTACCAAGAGATATCAATCTTATGATTTTAAAGATTAAGGATCCAGAAAAAAATATCAGGAATAACTCTAGCATTAAGCTTCTTTTTGTGTGCAACAAGAGTATTAATGTAACATAGACAACCAAAAAACACTTAGAACATATATGTCATATAGCTTTCCATTCAATTTTTCAAGGAGTGACAATATCAAGCGATAAAGTAGGCATGCAATTTGATAGTATATAGGATGATAAGTGATAATGGGTTTAGGATAGAAGGAAGAGAAAATGAGAGGACAGTTAGGAGATAAGAGTTATTTGGCAATTAGTTAGTTAGTAGGAAGGGGAAGAGAAACTTTATAAATAGGGAGTGGGTTCTGTAGAGGGGAATTATGGAGTGAACTTGTTATAAAGACAAGATTTTAGCCTGTAGAGGGAGGTTATGCTCCTAACTAGGGAGGTTATGCTCCCAATCATTCTTTGTAAAGAGAGTTCTTTTATGTGAATAATAGAAAAACACATTCTTTCATTATTGTTTTTATCTACTGTTAGTGTTCTTAGTTAGGAACCTAACAAATTGGTCCGACCTGCCATTTCGAGAAGTGGTCGAATCATCCAGAGCATTGTCTTATAAAAAGGAGAATTGTTGTATATCCTTAGGAAAGGAGTGTTGGATCTTTGGGAGAGAAGGGTGATGGAAGGAAGAGACAATACCTTAAAAAGGAGGACCAACGAACTAAAAATGAGCATGGCAGAATGGAGAAGAAATATGCAAGAATGGAAAAGAAATATGCAAGAAACGAGAGAGATGATGTAAGAAATCAAGATTCACATAAAAGGCGTAGAAAGAAGTGAGAAATCTGTCACGAAATGACAGAAAGAGGGTTCAGAAGAAGAGTTGGAGGAAGCAGGTAGAATTGCCCAGGTTTGAGGGACTGGACCCGTTGGGATGGATCTCTTAGATTGAGAAGTTTTTTGACACCCAAAATGTCACAGAGAAGGAAAGGCTCGAGTTGGCTTACAACTGCATGAAGGGAGGCACAATTTATTGTTTCAAGGCCCAAAAAAATAAAACCAAGAACCTTTCTTGGAAAGGGATAAAAAAGGCATTGATAAGGGGGTTCAGAGAAAGAGATAGAGACTCTGTTTTTTAGAAGATAGCCCAAACTGCAAGAGTTACAAACGCTGCTGCTGAGAAAGTTGCAGAAGTTTCTGCTGCAAGGGTGGATAACGTGACAAAGGTTGGTAGGGAAAATACATCAGGTGAAGATCATGATGGGAAGGTTGTGACTCTTGTTTCTCCAAGTAAAGTAGCAAAAGTTGTTGTTTGTAGGGGAGATGGAATGGTAGGTTGTGGTGGGAATGTCAAAACAATAAAGAAAGGGGAAGAATTGTTAAGGCTTGGGGTTAAAACAGTGGTGTCAAAGAGCAACCGAGTGGAGTCTGTTTACAGGGCAAGAGAGGACATGGTGCAAGATATCAAGAAAGGAAAATACTATGAAAATGTATTGCGACAATCAAGCTGCTCTCCACATTGCATTAAATCCAGTGTTTCACGAGAGGACTAAACATATAGAAATTGATTGTCATTTTGTTTATGAAAAGTTGTTGACTAAAGAAATATGTACTGAGTTTATTGGGTCAAACGATCAACTCGCAGATGTATTAACCAAATCATTAAGGGGTCCTCGGATTGAGTTTATTTGTTCCAAGCTTGGTACATACAATTTGTATGCTCTAGCTTGAGGGGAAGTGTTAGGATATTTATCCTATTTTATCATCATTATATTGTGTCAAGAGTTACCCTATTTATCATGATTATATTGTGTTAAGGGTTACCCTATTTATCATGATTATATTGTGTTAAGGGTTACCCTATTTATCATGATTATATTGTCTCAAGGGTTACCCTATTTATCATGATTATATTGTGTCTAGGGTTACCTTATTTATCATGTACTTTTGTATCAATTTATTCTTATAAATAGAAGATTATGAGAGGGATCAATACAACTCTCTAGAATTATTTTACAGTTTAATTATCAAGTGAAAGAAACACTTAAGCGAAGGAGAAAATTCAAGCCATTGGGAGCAAAAAGGAAGGGAGAGGAGACACCAGTTTTTTCGTGGGTGAAAAGAGAAGAGTTGACCACTTATGTAGGGATTGACACCCAAGATCAAACAACAGGGGCAACAAATGCTTCTAAAGTTCAAAACACCAAGAGATAAACAAAAGCACACCCAAGCAACAAAGAAAATGTAATCCAAGGATGCAAGACTTGGCATCAAAAATACAAGCACCTATCTTGGAAAAATCTGGCCTCAACTCTAATTGAAGGGAATAGAAGAAGTAGTCTCAGTCCTCAAGGTTGAATTCTGGGTATTGATCACGTATGGTGATGGAATCTTCCCAAGTTGCTCCATCATGGCCCCCTTCTTGCCACTCAATCAACAGTTGTGGCACTTCCTCATATCCCCTCCTTATTTGCCTTCTATCCAAGACTTTAGTAGGCCAATAGAACGACCCTCCCCCCCTGTAAATTTGCAGGCAAATCTTTCTCCACGCTCCTATCTTCCACTGCTTTCTTCAGCTGTGATGCATGAAACACAGGATGTATGTGAGTTGTGTCGGGTAGCTGAAGCCTGTAAGCCATTTGTCCTACCTTCTGCTCAACTCGAAAAGGCTCATAGTATCTTGTTGCCAATTTCGGATGCATCCTCGATGGCATGGATGTCTGCCTATGCGGCCTAATTTTGAGATACACCCAGTCTCCCACTTCAACATATGCTACCCTCCACTTTTTATTAGCTTGCTTAACCATCAACTCTTGGGCTCGCATTAAGTGAAACTTCAATTGCTTCATCGCGAGTCTGTAGCTCTTGCGCCACTGCCTCCACTGCTGTTTCACCAGGAATAAACCTATGCAAAGATGGAGGTGATCTCCGATAGACTACCTCGAAAGGGGTACACTTCGCGACTCCCTGAAAACTAGTATTGTACCAGTATTCCGCCCAAGGTAAAATGAAACTCTATCCTTTAGGTTGCTCCAAACAAAAACACCGTAAATACCCCTCCAAAACCCAATTCAGCACCTTTGTTTGACCATCAGACTCGGGGTGGTATTCAGTGTTCATCTGCAGCTGAGTCCCTTGCCACTTAAAAAATTCTTTCCAAAAAGTACTCAAAAATAGGAGATCCCTGTCATTTACAATAGAAGCTGGTATACCATGCAACCTTACCACTTCTTTATGGAAACTTCAGCTATCGTGCGGGCTAAATAAGGATGGTTCAAAGGCACAAAATGGTCGTACTCTAAGGCGATCCACCACCACTAGCACTGCGTCAAATCCATTCGACCTTGGCAACTTGACTATAAAATCCATGCTGACTTCCTCCCACACAGCATTAGGAATAGGTAGTGGTTGTAGCAGTCCTTGAGGAGAAGATGCAAGGTACTTGTGCTGTTGACATACCAAACAACCTGCCACATAGTCTGTAACAACTTTCTTCATGCCCACCCAATAAAGAGATTGGGCTAGATGGAATTCGGCCAACAATTTTGGAATCCATGATGAGCGAGTCGATATCACCAACCTACCCTTGTAATGCAGTCTGTCACTTTCTATAGTGAAAGGTGGGTGTGAGTCTAGGTTCTTCTTAATATCCTCCTTCACCTTCCTTAAGTGTTCGTCCTCCCCCACCTCTTTTAGAATATCTCCAAAATCCTGTCAATACGGTCGAGCCACAACCATCAATTCCTTCTCCCCTTCCCCCTGATCCTCTATTCTTTTGGACAGTGCATCTGCTGCCCTGTTTGTGTTCCCTGCCTTGTAGACTATTTCAAAGTCATATCCAAACAATTTGGCGAGCCAATTCTGCTGATTTTGGGTTGTAATTCGCTACTCCAGCAAGTATCGCAAGCTTTTCTGGTTTGTGTTCACTACAAACCATTGGCCCAGCAAGTATGGTCGCTAATGTTGTATGGCCATCACCAGGGCCATGAGTTCTTTTTCATAGATTGACTTGGTCAATGACCCCTCTAATAAGGCTTTGCTGAAATAGGCTATGGGTCTCCGGCCTTGGGTCAACACTGCTTCGACTCCCCCTTCCAAGGCATCACATTCTATGTGGAAAGGCTGATCAAAATCTGGTAACACTAACACAGAGGCTGAAGTAACTGCTTTCTTTAATCTGGACATAGCTTCTTCAGCCCGTTCTGTCCAACCATATTCTCCCTTCTTTAATAAATCGGTCAAGGACTTAGCAATTTTTCCATAGTCATTGACAAAGCGCCGATAATATCCAATCAACCTAAGGAATCCCCTCAAAGCTTTTACACTATCTCCCAATTCAGCACAACTTTTACTTTCCCCGAATCCATCTCTACCCGCTTTTCAGAAATCAAATAGCCGAGATACCCTATCTGAACCCGTCCAAATTCGTATTTCTTCCTGTTAGCCACCCAGTGATTTTCCTCCAGCTTCTTCAACACCACCCCACATGCCCCAAATGTTCTGCCCACGACTGGCTATAAATCAGTATGTCGTCGAAAAAAAACTAACACAAATTTTCTTAGGTAAGGCTGCAATAAGTCGTTCATTACGCTTTGAAAGGTTGCTAGGGTATTAGTTAGGCCAAATGACATTACCAAGAATTCATAATGCAAGCCAAATGGCATTACCAAGAATTCATAATGCCTGAAATGAGTGCGAAACGCGGTCTTGTGAATGTCCTACTCTCAACTAATCCAGTAGCTCTTCGATCACTGAGTGCGAAACGCGGTCTTATGAATGTCCTACTCTCAACTAATCCGGTGGCTCTTCGATCACTGGAATCAGGAATTTGTTCCAAATTATGGCACGGTTAAAGGCCCTGTAGTCCATGCAGAATCGTCACGACCCATCCTTCTTCTTCACCAATATAACCAGGCTGGAATAAGGGTTATTGTTTGGTCGTATCACTCCTGTTTGCAGCATCCCTGCCACCTGCTTCTCTATTTCATTCTTCAGCACATGTGGGTACCTATAGGGCCTCACATTTATTGGGTCAACTCTCTCCTTCAGGGGTATTTGATGCACCATCAGTCTTTCTGGGGAAACTCGCTGGATTCCTGGAACACTCCGGCATACTGGTCCAGCATGCAAGCCTCCACCTCCTTTATTTTCAACAATGCTTCTGGGGCTACCAAGCTTTGGGTTAGCGTAGGATCCCCTCTTATAGTTACTCTCCTACCCTCCTTGCTGAAAGTCATGGTCAGCTTGCTCTAGTCCAAAGTTACCTCCGCTAAAGTAGTCAACCATTCCACCCCCATAATCACATCAACTCCTCCTAATTTAAACAGGTGGAATCTAGTTATCACCTCCACTTCGCCTAAACGAATTTGCACACCCTAGCAACACCCGCTGGTTTCCTTTTTCTGACCATCGCCCAGACTAACCAGGTAACGCCCCGTCTCTGTCGTGTTTAATCTCAGTTCTTCCACAAGTTCCTTGCTAATGAAATTGTGGCTCGCGCCACTGTCAATCAGGACTAACACCCTTCTTTCCCCAATTTCTCCTTGTAACTTCATCGTCTTAGCCTGCGTCAGTCCCCCTGCAGAGCACGCCAACAGTTCCATTTGCACCTGGGCTAACTCCGACTCTATTTCGGTCTCCTCTCCCTCTTCGTCCTCTGCCAAAATCAACATCCTCAAATCCCTTTCTAGGCATCGATGCCCAGGCCCGAAGGCCCCTCCACATCTGAAACATTTGTCTTCTTCCCTACACTTCACAAATTCGACATAAGGCAAGTTTCTGAAATTTCGCCCTCGGTTATCGACACTGGATGATGTTACCCCACTCGCCTATGTCGTTTCTCTACGCAGCGACCCACTACTCCCCGCTGGCCCCGTTTGGTTTTGGTTTTGCTGCACAGTTTCTACCCACGACACCGTATCGATCGGTTTATTCCAGTTCGATATATTTCTTCCCGTTCCCCCCGCCTTCGCACCTCCATCCAGTTCTTCTCCGTCTCGCGCGATACACATGGCGACCATTAGTTCTTAAGGATTGAGTAATCGCTCCTGGTTATGTATCGTTTCTTACAACCCAACCATGAAATATCCCAACAAAATTTCCTCTGGTAGCTTCGACGTTTGGCCTACCAAGATTTCAAATTCTTTGATGAACTTATCCACCGAATCGGTCTGCATGATGGTGTCTAACCTTTCAAATACGGTTCCCCTGCTTCTTCCTCCGAACCGTGCTACCATCGCTTCCTTCAACCTCGCCCAAGATTGGTCTCTGGCTTTCTCTTTCCAAAACTGGAACCAATATCCAGCACTGCCCTCCATACTGATATACGCCAACCTCACCTTCTCCTCATCCTCCTTTACCCCTTGCAAGTCAAAAAATCGGTCCGCTCTATTGATCCAGTTGAGTGGATCCGATCCTTCAAAGATGGGTAGTTCTACTCTCTTCCTCCAATTGAGCGTGCTCTCGGGACGACTACTTCCTCTTCCGTTTTTGTCCTCCCCTTGTCTCCTTTCGTTCTCATTGACCGACACCTGACTATCCTCTGATTGATGGTCATCTTGATTTCGACCTCTTCCCCCCAACATCCTCGCAATTTCCTTCAATTCTTGACGTATTGCGATAGTATCTTGGCACAACGCTCTTGTTTCCGCCTTAATCCCGTCAACCGCAATTTCTACCGTCTCTAACTGGCCTTCCATCACATTGAACCTTCCGTCCACACTTCCCTCCATCGAATTCCCACGCACCCGTCCTCGGATCCGACAAGTCGGACCAAATGTTAGGTTTCTAAATGGGAAACCTAGCCAAAACACTCTCACACACACCAAGATGCAAAGATGAATGAAAGAATTCTGGTATTTCATAAGAATTAGCATTTACAATCAATAGTCTAGGGAGCATAACCTCCCTCACAAGGTTCAAAGAACCTCTCTGTATACAACTGTCAACAACCCCCTCCCTCTGCTAAACAGAGGTTATTTATACAATACTTTCCCGCTCCCCTCTTAACCGTTAATACTGTTAGGCTCTTTAATTCTTTCTGTCCTTTTGTAAACTAACCAGGGCCTATCAGATACCATAATGTAATTCACAGTATCGAGGTATTTATTAAACCAATAGTGGAAGCCATGTCAATGAAGACGAAAGAGAGTGTGAAGGAGAAGAAGATTAAGGAAGAAATGGAATGAGCCCAAATCATAAGTGCAGAATAATATTTTGATAAGAGAAAAGGAAGAAGAATACAATTGTGTCACGTTCTTACAAGAGGGGAACGATTATATTGGAAAAAGAAAGGAAAAACAGGAAAGAAACAGAAAGACATTGACAGAGTGAGGAGGCGTTGCCGAGCTGTGTTGCTGAGGTGTTAATATTCTATCAACAAGTTTTCAAGGAGCATTCACTCATATAGTAGATGTGAAATTAGATGAGAAATTTTTTTTCATTTTTTTTCTGTACTATTCATAGTGTAAATTCGTCTTATTTTTAGTTAATATGAGATCTCTGTCACACTTTCCTAAGTTCGAAAATATACATCTCAATATGTGACTATACATTTGTTCAATATCAGCCAAATAGTCGGTGACACAATAGTTCCAACAATAACAATTTTTGCTAGAATATGCTTTGATTCATAACTCTGATACCATGTTAAGTTAAGAAGTGAGTTTTAGACCTAACTCAATTTTACAAAAATCGGTTTGTGAGTGAAGTTTGCACCCACATGTCTACTGCTCAACGTTATTACTATTAGGAGCTTAAGTGGAATAACTAATTAACATTAGATTAAAAACTTCAAATCATATGTACTTATTTCAGGAGTATATGCTAAATTGATTGAAGTTAAAGAACATTATGAATGCCAATGTTTTTCACGATTCTGTCCAATGTGATAACGAGTAATGAGTTGTACTTGTTATTTGCAGGTTCATCTAAACATCGGAGAAAAGAGAACTATAAAGGGCCTCTGATTGTTTGCTTTGGGGAGATGATGATGAATTTGGTCCCAACGGTGTTACCAATGTCCCTTGCAGAGGCAGCAGCCTATAAGAAATTCCCTTCTGGGGCCACTGCCAATGTTGCAGTCGGAATTTCTAGATTAGGAGTTTCAGCAGCTTTTATTGGCAAGGTGAAATTCTCTAATACTATATTAGCAATGTGCACAATATATAATATTAGCAATGTGCTCAATATATATTTTCAAACTCATTTCTCTCCCATATTATTATTATGTTTATATTCTCTGCAAAAATTCCATGTGCTAAATCTTAATGCTTGGTACTTACAGCTGAATTTGCTTCATATGCATGAAACAATGAATGTTTGAATAAGCTTTTCATAAAAACTTTAAAATTAAAAATGAAAAGGTAAATGAGTTAAGTTTTTAGCCAAGTCAAAATCATCAAAACTTATCTTAGTTTTATAGACTTTCTTTTCCTTAAACTTCTTAAAAGATTAAGGTATATAAGTAGATTTTAGTTTATAAGAAAACTCAATGTATTTACTTTTTTATAATTACTGTAATTACTGATGAAGATATGATAAATATGTGTGTACATAAGCATGTGTTTCCTTAACGGTTTAGCTTCTGAAGTATACGTTTTCTTGTTTCATAGTTTCTGATCCCCTGATGATTCAAGAGCACTGCAATTTGGAAAATACATTACAATATTCTTTCCAAGTTTTTGTTTCATATCAATTAGGAGCATATTTTGTGCTCTGGAATTTTATCTTGACTAAAACAAAATTTAATGTGCAAAGTCTTTAGATGTGAATCTTTCCTTTCATTCTTTCATTTTAATCTACTTGTGTCCATTTTTCTGACCACAGTGTCTCTAATATTTGCAAGGAAGGTGGGAAATGATGAATTTGGCTGTATGTTATCTGATATTCTGAAACAAAATGGTGTTGACAGTTCGGGCCTACTCTTTGATGATGATGCAAGAACAGCATTGGCATTTTATGCTCTTAAGAGTAACGGAGAACCTGAATTCATGTTTTACAGAAATCCAAGTGCTGATATGCTCCTTCGTCCTCAAGAGATTGATCCAAGCCTCATAAAAAAGGTAATATAAAGTACACATGGAAATCCACCTTTTTCAATTTCATCTAGCATAACTAATGTTTGTAATTATGCTTAACTCAATTTCTCAAAATAAACTGTATACTCCACTTTGTAGCCGATAGACTCAAAGACATGATAACAAAACATACTTTGATATCATCATAGAATTTGGATCGAGGCTTAGAAACTAGTTCGTTCTCCACTTAGAAACACTACTTGAACCATGTTACTCAACATGAGATCTTAAAAGAAATGCTACAATTTTGAGTTCCGAAACATAGATCTTAAGTATATTTTGCTGTGCAGGCCACAATATTTCATTATGGTTCAGTCAGTTTAATTACGGAGCCTTGTAGGTCAGCTCACCTTGCAGCAATGAGTGTTGCCAAAGTCTCAGGCTGTATCCTTTCCTATTCTCCAAATTTGGCATTGCCATTATGGCCATCAAAGGAGGCTGCTAGACAGGGCATCATGAGTATCTGGAACTATGCCGACATTATTAAGGTACATGTTTTGTTTGTGAGTGAGTTTTTTCAAAATGTTCCTTCACTGTCATTTTGAGATAAAATTGCCCTCCAAAAGGGGATCATTTGCTGTCAAAGAACGATATTGAAAAACCTATTTGGTCTCTATACTAAAGGAACTATTTATTGTTCATGAAAATGAGTATTAACTCTATTAATGTATATACACACTGTCTGTTATGAAGTATAGGTAAGTGTGGATGAACTTCGACTCTTGATCGAAGGTGATGATCCTTATGATGACAAAGTGATCATAATGAAGCTGTACCACTACAATCTCAAACTTCTGGTTGTCACTGAAGAAGGACGAGGCTGTAGATACTACACCAAGGTTTTATTCCACAAACAAAAATTTGCATGATCTCTATTCTATTTATTTTTGCAACCATAATGTTGTCTATTGATAAATGTTGTTAAGGAGTAAGTCACAAATGTATTTGTGGTGTACACATTTTGTCCTAAATACATTAAACGAAATCTCTGTATTTTCTAAGCCAAAATGGGTTGATTGTGTTTAATCATTTAGATTTTCTGCTCAGGACTTTAAAGGATGGCTTGCTGGTTATAAAGTGGAAGTAGTTGATACAACTGGAGCAGGTGATTCCTTTGTAGCAGGATTATTGAGCATTGTGGCTGCACACAATCATATCTATAAGGTCACAAAAATACTACTTATTCAGTTACTGGCATCACATCTGATCAGATTTCACCCCTCTTAGTTAACCTGATTTCTTGCGATTCATAAGGCATGCATGAAAACCTAAGACATATATCCAACAAAAATAATTTTTTCATGTTATCACATTTCATAACAAACCCTACGAGAATTATTGAAGGTGTGTTCCTTGTGCCACTATTAGGATGAGAAAAGATTGAGGGAGGCCCTTGATTTTGCAAATGCTTGTGGTGCTGTCACAGTGACAAGGAGAGGAGCCATACCTTCACTTCCCACAAAGGATGTTGTTCTCAGACTTCTGTTTTCCCGATTCAATTCATAGATTTTCCAATGTATTGGTTATCTCAAATTCAGTTCATGTTAGTTTGAGGCCTGTGGCATTTCCTATTCTTCATTTGCCATGAACATTTTAACAATTAGGTAACTACTAACATGACAAATGCAGTTACACACTTTTTTAATGACTATTTTCTAGAAATTATAAAAAATTGTGGAGTTTTATATCTTATTTAATTATTGCTTTTCATGATGTTTGACAGTACTTGCACTTCACAGGCACTACCCCTGCTTATACAAATTTTAAAATATTTGACAATGAAGTGGAGGAGATTTTGTTTTTATACTTTCTCTCTAATAAAATAAAATAATATTAGTATGCAGGTGACTAAAGAAAAACATTTACTTGAATCCAAATAATACACAAATAAAATAAAGTGATAAAATTTAATGAAGTCAAATCAACTAATAATGTAATTTTTCTATTAATTTTTCCTAATAATATACGAATAAAATAAATTGATAAATTTAATGAAGTGAAATCAACTATAATATAAGAAAAGTAAGAATTACTTATCAAAATTACATTATTAACCTTATTTCTTTTCTTGAGACCTGTCAAAAAAATAGTTTTTTTTTTATCTTTCAGACACCCTATTTACTATTTTGCCCATCTTTTTTGTTTGACACGAGTCCTCTTTTTTGGTTTTTTTGTCTTTGTCTTTGCTACTCTTTCTCTCCACTGCCATTCTCTTTTTTGTCTTTTAGGTACTCTTTCCCTCTCCACTACTCTTATTTCTCTACCTGCAACTATGTGGACAATTCAATGCTGTTTAAAATATTTAGTTATTTTGATTTATATACGATTTTTATTTTTTTATATACCTTCCAATATTTGTAGTTTTATTTTATTTATTATTATTTATTTTAATATGGAAATTATATTTAATTACTATAATAATTTTAACATTTACTGGATAATATTTAATTTTTATACAATTTAATGTATAAAAAGATTTAATTTCAATAACTAATAAATATTTCCCAATGTATTGAAATTTTTTTAGTGTTGTTTAACATTTTAATATATTTTTATTATTCTAGTTTTATTTTATTTATTATTATTTAGGTCAATTTTAAAAATAAATTTACTTACTATAATATTTTTAATATTTATTAGATTATGTTTATTTTTTATATAGTTTATTTATAAAAAAATTAATTTCAATAATTAACAAATATTTGAAATCTACATACTCAAAAAATTAATATAAAAGAATTTTGTAAGATAGTATTTTAATTTAAGAAATTAATTTTCAAAACTAAATAAATTTCATTTTTATTTTATTTATTATTATTTAGTTCAATATTAAAAAATTAATTACTATAATACTTTTAATATTTATTGGGCTATGTTTAGTTTTATATAGTTTAATTTATTAAAAAAATAATTTCAAAATGTATTTAAATTTTATATTACTGTTTTATAATTTAATATATTTTTATTACTTTTGATTTTATTTTATTTATTATTATTTATTTCAAAATTAAAAATATATTTAATTTCCATAATATTTTAAATATTTATTCGATTATGTTTATTTTTTATTTAGTTTAATTTATAAAAAGTAGTTTTAATAATGCTAGAATAGTTGCACAAGGAGATATTTACTCTAGACCAAAACAAAAAAATGGAGTTAATTGGTTTTAAAATAAAAATTTATACCTTTTAATTTTTTTCCCTTTTAAATATAAGATTTACAATAAAAGTTATTTTCTATGTAATAAAAACATTCAATTAAAGAGCATACAAATTAAAATTTTTACATTTAATTGTTAATCACTAAGAAAGATTAATTAAATACTAAAATAATATGATATTAGAAATAGGAGTGACAACAATTTAGAAAAGTCACATGTGATGAGAAATGTCTTTCTTGAAATCCATTAGATTGAATGACTCTTTTGAGTTTCATAAAGTTTTTCGGTCCTCAAACTTGTCAAACATCTACTACTCCTTGACAAGAACTTCTTTCTTTATTTAAAAAAGTCATTATCGTAATTAGAGTTAAAATATAAAAAGTCAAATCTATAATGGTAGCTAATAATTGATTTTTGTAAACAAAAGATTATTTAGGCTGCATTTCTCAAATGTAATTTTTTTTCTGTAACAATTGATTAAAGTAATAATAATGAATTATTTCAATGAGTATTGAAAAAAATTAAACTCTCTCCATGCACTTTTCACGTATAATCTCTTTTTCTTTTATGTTAATTAATATAGATTACATGACTTCAACTACTAAAATTATAAGTATCTAATGTAACACTTAAATCTAAACATTTAATCTAAACATTCAATTTTTAATGTAAATCCAAACATTTTAAACTTTCAATAATTCTTAAATAATTATTGAATCTAAACATTCTTTTAACTCTTTAAGAGTTCTCCATAAATCATCATCATGAATAAGATTTCATTTTTCTTCATTTTACATCAAAATTGTGCTTCTATGTTAAGAATAAGGTATCAATCTTCTTCTTTAATCAACAAATAATTAATACATATTTATGTGAAAACTACATATCTAAAAATCATTAATAACAAATTTAGTGAAATAATATTTTAATTTTAAAAAAATATTTTTTAGAAAAATAAATTTTATTGATACTTATTAGATAATTCATTTAAATAAAAATGTATCTACAACTTTTTTTAAAAATTTAATAAGTGTTAAAAAAACTAATCAAAATTTTAGTTCTTTTTTTTTTCATTTTTGGTATCAATATTATATGATGGATATTGACAGACCAATTTTGAAACATTTTGAACAGAAGCCTATTTTGTGTGAGAGTTCTACAAAGTTTATGTGATTTCTATACAAGTTTTTATGTTATAATAACAATACTCTGAATCTATTTATTGTATCAACAACTTCTTTTATGTTTTACTATATCTATGTGTTCTATAAATTTTATTGTATTTACATGTGTTTTATTTTATTGTACTTTTTATATTTTAGTTGGTAAAAATAAAAACTTTGTTTAAAATAATATTACATGTACATGTATAATGTAATAAATTTATCCATCTATTTAATATAAAAAAAGACATAAGATGACAAATCATTTCATATATTATTAGAAAAATTAAAAGTAGACATTGAGTATATCAATATATTAATTATATAAATTTATCTAATAATACATATTACATGAAAATTAAATTAATCTTGAAATATATATTAAACAAATCTTAATATATATATATATATATATATATATATATATATATATATATAATAACAAGTCTCACTATTGAAATACAAAAGTGGTTGAAATACAAAAGTGGCGAGAGATAAAGAATTAATTAATCCAATAGTAGTGAGAAGGAGGTGAATCCAATAATATTTTAAGCGGAAAACAATAGGAATTCTTCCTAACAAATTTTTAGGCTATTGTTATTTATATTAATTTTACACATTATTATTTTTTATATGGTTTAATCATCTATGTAGATTTATTTTAAATTGGTCCTTCAATTAAATTTTAACTCAATTAGATATCTATTTCTGCAAAATTGAATCAATTGAATCATTTTCGTCAATTGGAGAGGACGGAGTTAACATTCAAATGATGTGGCACGCTGAATATGCAAATGGAAAACATGTGACAGGGTGTTACTGTTGTGGAATTGAAATGAAAATACCTTCTCACTACCACATCCCTTCGACGGCACCCCAGCCCCAAATTATCACCGTCCTTCCTTTTCTCCTACCACCACCATTCGTCAATCCTCTAGTTTTGTCGATCTCTCCCCGCACGAGTTCATCCTCGTACTCCTCGCCCTTGTGACCATCCCGGTGCTAATTTACATCTTCATCTTCGCCTTCAATTGCCCCTCGCACTAGCGTCATCGGGATCCCTCCACTAGCAAGCCCTCCATCGCGTCGGAGGCTTCCCACCGTGAGATCGAACTCGCCAGCGTCGACGCAGGCGTGAAGTACCGGAAAGAGGATCACTCCAAGGAGATCGAAGACGAGCGTCTGGTGTGCCTCTCGGTGTTCGCCCACGGCATAGAAGTCCGGTAGAAACCATTCCTCTTTTCAGCAACACGCATCAGGAAGCCAAACAATACCTTAAGGCCATTACGAGTCTGCAGTCCACTATCCATCACCTCGTCGCACTCGATTCCTCCTCCGAGAGCCTCGTTCAACTCCATCCAGGTTGCCATACAAACTCTATTTCGCGGCAAGAAATTGCTCTACAACTACGTTTTCGATTCAGCGGAGAGGAAGATCGCGGACTCGCGGACTCTGCGACTACGTTTTCAGTGCGACGACGTTGTTCAACTTTCCAGAAAATGTGTCTAAGTGCAAGAAAACGACAGATAAAATGTTCAGGATGTTGGACTTGTACAACGCGAGTCCATCTTCTCTTCTAATCAACCTCCTCCATCATATTACTGGTGTGTTCTTCAAAGGTGAGGCTTGCCGAAGGAGAGAGCATCGTGCAGGGATTTCGTAGTTGGAACAATGTTGTCGATTAGTGTTTTGTCGGAGTTTTCCATAACCTCGTTCTCGACGGAGATAAACGTCACGTCAGTTTCCGGGAGGAAGGGGGAGAGGATTTGGGAGAGCCAAGCTTGTGCGGCAAGAAGCTTGAGAGAGAGGGGATGGTGGCGTTCACCACCGTGATGGTTATGGAGATTTCGGTGTCGGCGAAGGCGCGGAGGATATCGGGGTTGGCATCGAAGATTTTGACTCGGTCGATGGTGGTTTGAGTTTTGAGGGCGGTGGCCACCGTTGAGGGCGGTGGCCACCATTGAGGGCGGTGGGAGATTTTCTTCCCACATGCCATAGTTGACGTCGATTTTAGTGTAGGAAGCATAAAGTTGTCAGAAAAGGGTGCATGATAAAAGAAGCAGAAGGGAATGTGGTTGGCGAGAGTGGTTGGCAAAGGATAGCGGAACGGATCGCTTAATTGATATTGGTGCTCCTCTGCAAATTCAATGCCAAAGCGGAACTGTCACGTGCTGAGGATGAAAGAGCATTTCATCGAGTCACTACCACGTGGTTAACATTTGTTATATTAGCATGCCGCATAACTCAACACATAATGTCGTTAATTCAAATTGACATAAATGATTCAATTGATTCAATTTTGCACAAATAAATATCTAATTGAGATAAAATTTAACTAAAGGATCAATTTGAGATAAATCTACATAAACTGAGACATCTAAGATGATTAAACATTTTTATATTTGATATATAGTCTATATCTATATTTATAATCATCAACTATAGAAAACAATGTACAAGAAAAAATACCAAAATATCCATGGTTAGGTGTTTGACACCTCTTAATTTTTCTGAGTTTTGGTCATTTCCAGTATCAAAATTCCTATCATCAAAATTACTATTAACAAATTAATTTAAAATTACATATTTAAAATATTAAATGCCAAATTAAAAAAACAATTATTCTATACTTACATCTAAATATGTAAAAATGGATTTTAATGAGTCAACTCAGTTTATCAAATATTTTATTTGAATTAAATGAAATAAATTTTAATTTTTGTAAGCGTGGATTGAATTAAACCTCACTTACTTATATCAAAAAATACAATAATTAATTATATACTAAGAAAATAATATATAGTATTATCAAAATGGATAATTCAGTCTAATTCGGTCAGGTCCATCAGAGGTTGGTTATTTAGTGAGTTAATTCAATCCGGCTCATTTATTAGCGAGTGAAAAAAATTTGAATCCGGTTTGACTCATAATAGGTTGGTGGGTTAAACAAGTTCACTCTTTGACTTACTTAATTATAAGTTTGTTTTTAAAATCCAACAAAAATTAGAATTTTTGTTAATTCAAATCTAAATAAATTTCAATCTAAAATGATGTTAAACTCCAAAGACAATTCAAAATATAAAAAATATATTATATAATCTAAATGTAATCCAAAGCAAGCACGAACAAAAAAATTTCTAATATTGATCATTTTTGTGTTACTTATCTATTTATAATATTATAGTCTTGAAAGGATAAATCAATAATATTTTGATTTCTTGAAACATTTTTTTCCTTATCCCATTCACAATACAAAGTAATAAATAATTAAATTAAATTAGGTAGGTTAATGAGCCAACTTGACTTACCGTGGGTTCAAAAATTGGATCGGGTTGAAAATTAACCCATATAAAAAATTTATATGTTTTTTAAACTCAACCCAACTCAACTCAAATCCGTGATAAGTCGAATTGACCTGCAAGTTCTAACTCATCTTGACAACACTAGAAAAAAAATACCAAATATCCATAGTTAGTTGTTTGACACCCTTTTAATTTTTTTGGCTTTTTGGTCATTTTCAGCATCAAAATTCCTACTTTGCCTATCAAAATTACTATTACACAATTACATTTAAAATTATACATTTAAAAATATTAAATCCCAAATCAAAAGAACAATTGATCTCTAAAGATGTTAAAATGACTTTTAATTTGAGTTAATCTAACTCAATATGGATTCGAATATGGTTGAATTAAAAAAAATAATTTTTTAAATATAAATTAAACCTAATGGAACTCATTTATATTACAAAATACATTAATTTTTTTATTACTTTACTATCCATCATAATTATATAATATTAGTCTTATCTAATACAACAGGTACATCTACAAATTCATTAAATATATAATAACGTATCAACTTTTAGGATATATATTTTCTAATATGAGATAATTGGAAAAAATGTGATGTCCTAATATTATCGCGTTTAAATTCATACATTTTACATACTAAATTTAAATTTCAAATTTGTTACAATAATTTATATTTAATTTATCATTATTTTATATTTTATATTTGTTATAATAGTTACATTTTTCATCATAATAATTATACCGATCATTATACTCAACATAGGTTGACTATTATATTTGAAAACATTTAATTTCTAAACACAATAACTATTCGTTGGAATTATTCATTTATCTAAACATTAAGTACTTTTTACACTCATAATCATGCACACTGTTATGGTAAATTTTGATATAAAAAAATCCAAATACAAAAAATATTTTAATATGTATTACAATATTATTGTGTAATTATTTAATTCTTTCTTTAAAATATTAAACTTTTATTTTAAGATTACATATATTTATTATATAAAACTATAATAATTAAATATATATCTAACACGCACGGATCTCAGCCTAATTTGATTATATAACACAATATAAATGTAGCTATATACAGCTAGAAAGTGTAAATAGAAGTCCCAAGAAAACAAAATACAATTACTTATTCGTTGAACGTGATTAGTCTTCGTGAAATTTGATTCAGAATAATGTTAAATAGTAATTGTTAGTTATTAAATTGCAGGTACCACAAGCCTCACCCATTTTTTATTTTATCAATTTTTGAACCCCTTCCACCAGTCTGATTTAAGATTGATTTTTTATTATACCTCATGTAATTTTATTATCTATTTCTCTTAGAAAATAAAATATTATTAACTTTTGTTAATAAATTATTGGTAGAATTAATCCAAATATGAATGAAAGTCCACGTAAGAAAGGCCAAAGTTAAACAATATATAAAATAAAATATTTATAATTTTATTGTTTTAAGATTTTAGGTTAAAAATAGTATTAAATGATTTATGTGAGGTTAAACTTAATTTATATATGTAAATAATCTTTCTCTAATAATCTCTCAAAATAAATATAAACCCATTAATTATAAAATGTTTAATTTAACCTATTGCATTTCATAACGAGATATTATTACTCATGATGATATTATTTTAAAATATAGTTTAAATTTAGTTATTTTTATAACTGTGATTCAATTATAGATTAGGTTCACCTTCCTCTTTCCTTTCTATCTTTCTTCAAATTGTCAAATTTGATGAAAAAATAAATTGGAAAAAATTAAATATATTTCTTATGAGAATGGGATAATAAAATTTGAAGATATGAAATACTCAAATACATCATTAATATAGAAAGCTAGCACCACGAAAATTAGGGTTGTAGATTGAAAATACACAACAAAACCTTGAAAATGGAAAGCACAAAAGAATTCAAACTTTGACAAAGTGTGCCACATTTCGTTGTTGTGAAAGGCTTACAAAGAATGATATGTTGTCTGCCATATTTTGTGATTTATGTTGCTTGAAATTTGGTTGTTATCAAAATATATGTTAGTGTTTGCACATTATATAGAATAGAAGTATATAGATTTTGAACACTGATATTGTGATATACATATTATATATATATATAGATTTTGTCACTCTTACCGTATTCAAAATCTTAAAAAGTTCAAAAAATTATGAATTTTATCAACAAAAGGTATTTTAGATAGACAGTCCAATAATCTGTCTGGTAATTTCATAGTTCTAGCATGCCCCAATTTCTTCCACATAACACGAGAGTAACTAATAAAGGTCATAAACGAGGAAGACAGGGGTTAACTAAACCCTAATCATTAAATTATAAAATTCAAGCGACAATATTATTCATCTCAGTACAAGGAAACATGTGACATTATAGATTACAGTTGGGCTTCTCCTTATTTCACAGTTGCATAAGCAAGGATTAGATTATGTTAAAGTAGACCTGGGTAGTCCGATGAACAATTCAGTCTCCACTTCTGAACTTGGACTGCTTTCTTCATACGGTTGATTTTCTCTCACTTCCTTTGTTCCTGGCTGTTGCTGGATACCATACTGTTTGCAAAGTTAATGTTAGATATAACATGGTGTTTGACTTTCTTATTTCAACAAACATCTCCAAGATAAATTCTACACAGTTCTAACAGTACTGTAATTTCACCTGCTCACACAGCCTGGCATTTTCAGTATATAGGGTTCTTTCCTGTATTGTAATCAAAACACACTTGTTAGCATCTCTTTCATGTAATCCAACCAGAGGTTTCTTTTTATTTCTTTCTTAAAAACTGCAGAAATCATGAACGCAGAATAGTACAAGACTAAATTTAAACACAAAACAACAAGAACAGTGCCTATAACAGCAGTTCAGATCTATATGTAGACAAAACATAAATGGTTGATATCAAAATCAACTTCAAACAGATGCAGATTGCAGTTGTCCCCATTTGGAATCATTCACAAATTCAACTCCAACCACGTCAACAATATGAGCAACTTACCTTTTCTTTTAGTTGCTCGATTTGATCCTTGTAAACCTGATTCTGAATATAAAAAAGATGGGGCTCAGATATTTATCGAATTGGAATATTAAAATTGAAAATTTCATGAGCTTGTTTTAGCTAACCTTTCTTGCACGAACGTTGCTTACACTCCTTTCCAACTGTTGTTCTATCTGTTGCAGTTCTTCCAAGGAGCATGAACCCAATCCTTCTCCCAAGAGCTTCCTGAGGGATGAGTAGTATACATGCAACATATGTTCTCTTTTTTGTGAGTGGAAAGTAAAAGTGTATACAAACAGTATGTAAAAATGGATAGAAAAGTAAGATATTGAACCGTTTTGAAGCTTCAAGAAGCTCAATCTTCTTCATCAAGTTTGCTGTTTCTTGCTTCAAATGCTGCAATGTACAAGGAAGTTTCATTCACTCCTCGGTATTCTAAAACTTAATATCTATAACATGACACAGTAAATAAAAATAGTGCTGAAAAATGTTAAGGATATGAGGAGGTTTCTATAATTTACAATTTTCAGGATTTATTAATAGTTTTCTTAGGAATTTTCCGTCACCTAGTTTAAATATCTATAGATCTAGATATTTGCCAAATTTTTAAATCTTTGGTAAATCATGAAATAAGTTCTAGAGTTTGCATATATATTCTTTACTTTAATAAAATAGATATTCCAAATATTAGAGCTCATCATCATTGTTACATCATTAGGATATGTGGTTTTTAGATTGTTTTGAATTTGAAGTATTGAATTCTTTGGAAAATGTTTGTGGAATCATTAGCATATGGTGCTACACTTTTGCACTCAGCACTTCTAACAGTTGCTTTTACTCTGTAACTCAGTCCCGAAAGGAAAACCTCAGTGCTACGCCTGAGAATAAATTCTGTCATCTAAAATAAAATAGTGAATTTATACAAATATAAAATTTTATATGTGAACAATAATTGCTACTCCCATGAAAAATCATTTGGCAGAATTGATTTAGTGTTCGATCACTACAAATAGTATACTATATACAAATTTATCTTTCCATCAATAGTAACTAATGTGGTATGAGGTATTTTGAGATGAATTGTTTAGGTAAAACCTCAAATAATCTAATTCTTTGAACCTCACTAGACGATCTAATACCATTAGATCCTCAGTGAGTTTTGTCGGTTTGAATGTGATTAAATTATTTTAAAATCGTATAATATATTTTGTGACAAATGAAGGAAAAATCAGACCATCGGGTGCCTATGTCAAAATCTCACGATAGACAGTTTAATAGATCATATACATTCTTAATTCAAATTTAATTTATGAACAAGCCATAACAATCAAATACTTTCTAGATAAACATTAAGTGTTGAAAAGATTTTCTTAACGACTATAGAATGTATGATTGAAAATATTTTTATCGGTAATGGTTTTATGATTTGCTTACAAAGAAACAAATTAGTCTGTGTGGTTGTATTTGTTGAAAATCTAAGTGAGTCCAAATTTCACATTGGATAAAAGTGAGAAAATAGATCATTATATAAAGATGAAAGATCCATTAACTCATTACCTTAAGGTTTTGAGATAAGAGTGGTTCTTCCTTGATAAATCCAACAGTATTTTAAGTGTGATTAATTATCAAATCTGCAAATATTGTTTGAATTGTTTCCCTAAGAGAACATATATAAGCGTCTTGAAGAATAAAATTATATCCTTCTATATCAAGCTTGAAGGACAAACGAGAATGACATTCACAACAAAGACAATTCAAAAGATCAAGCAAAGTCAAATTAAACTGTATCGATAATATTGAAAAATCTATACAAAGGACTCAAGAAGAAGATGAAGTACCACCTTAAAATGTTTTTTTTGGATGAGTGATAACTAGGGCCTATACACGGTTCATGTTTCTGGAGTTCATGGTTATTTTTACTAGTTAATAGCATCACAACACTAATTAGTATGAATTTGAAGGTCTGGAGAGAAGCTACGAGTTAATCCTTAATATGGATTTTGATGTTGAACATAAGACTGAGAGATCCACTTCCTACTTCAGAAAATCCCTATATGAACTTAAAATTGAGAGGTGAAATGCAATCAAACATGCTTAATGACAATGAAATCAAACATTTCAGCATCATTTAGAGGATTTATTACAAAGAAGTTCTTTCGACAAGTGGAGCAATATTTTGCATCATTATCAGTTTATATTTGTTAGGGATTTTGAAAAGAATTCCTAACCAAGTCTCGTTCTCACTCAAACACCACAATCAAGTATAGTAGAAACAGAATAGAATGAATTGTATTCACAGCAAAGAATCAAGAATACAAGGTAACCAGGAGCTTAACCTCCTTCACCAGGTACTGAGACCGGTCTACACAAAACCAACTACACAACTACTCCTCTGAAACACTAAGGGTCCTATTATATAGGCCCCTTTTCCCGCCCTCTCACTTAACTGATTAGCAGTTAAGTGGTTACTTGTTTTGTTTCCTCTTCCTCCTCTCATATACTCTCCAAGTCCTAACATTACTTCCCCCCTGAAGATTAACCTTGTCCCCAAGGTTAAAGTCGGGAAACTGCTCCTGCATCACCACCCTATCCTCCCAAGTAGCATTCTCCACTCCTTCATTCTGCCATTCAATTAAAACTTGCTCGCGGGGGTTTCCTTCCTGCTGCTGAACCCGGCTATTGATCACCTTGCTTGGCCACCATGTGTGTCCCTGTACTTGTAAGTCAGTTGGCAATTCCTTCTCCACTTGCTTTGTTCCTATTGCTAGTTTGAGTTGGGACGCATGGAACACGGGATGTATTCTAGCATTCTCTGGTAACTGTAGCTTAAACGCCACCTCCCCTATCTTCTGAATTACCTTAAATGGTCCGTAGTACCGTGCTGCCAATTTTGGGTGTAGTCTTACCGGCATAGAAGTTTGTCGATGTGGCCTAATTTTTAAATAGACCCAATCATCCACTTTGATGGACACTGGTCTCCTTTTTTGGTTGGCTTGTTTCACCATCATGTCTTGCGCCCTCCCCAAATGAAACCGAAGTTGCTGCAAGGCTTCATCCCTCGTCTGCAACTCTTGCGCCACTGCCTCTACCATGGTCTCCCCTGGGATGAATCTGGTGATTGCTGGTGGTGTCCTGCCATACACTACTTCAAAGGGCGTACACTTGGTCGCACCTTGATAACTGGTGTTATACCAATACTCGGCCCAGGGAAGTATGGTGCATCAGTTCTTTGGCTGTTCCGAACAGAAACAACGCAAATACCCTTCCAATACTCGGTTAAGTACCTCGGTCTGTCCATCGGTCTCGGGGTGGTATGCGGTACTCATCTGAAGACGGGTTCCCTGCATCTTGAACATTTCTCTCCAAAAGATGCTGAGGAATAAAGGGTCGCGATCACTTACTATCGTTTTCGGCACCCCGTGCAACTTAACAACCTCCTTTACAAATGCTTCAGCTACAGTTCGTGCCGTGTATGGGTGTTTGAGAGGAAGGAAATGACCATATTTGCTTAAACGGTCCACTACCACGAGGATGGCGTCATTCCCTTTTGACTTCGGTAGTCTCACAATGAAATCCATACTGATGTCTTCCCAAATTGCTTGGGGAATCGGTAATGGTTGCAACAGACCTTGGGGAGACGCTGCAAGGTACTTGTGTTGCTGGCACACTAGGCATCTAGCCACATACTCCGTCACGCTCTTCTTCATCCCAAGCCAGAATAACGATTGGGCCATCCTCCTATACGTTCGGTATACCCCCGAATGCCCGCCTGTCGGGGTCGTATGAAATTCATCGAGCAGTTTTGGAATCCACTCCGACTTTGCTGCTAGGACCAGCCGACCCTTGTAATGTAGCCGCCCCTGTTCAATCGTATACGCGGGATGCGTGTTCGGGTCCTTGGAGATGTCCTCCTTAATCTTCTGCAGCTCGGCGTCTTCCTCTACCTCCCTGATTACCTCTTGGAAATCTCGCCAGTATGGTCGCACTACTCCCATTAATTCGACCTCCCCCTCTTCTGATGCCTGTTCACCCTCTTCCGCTCGTTCTTCCCTTTCTCTTCTTGATAACGCATCAGCTACCTTGTTCGTGGCCCCCGTTCGGTATATGATGTCGAAATCGTAACCCAGCAACTTGGCTATCCAGTGCTGTTGGGCCTGCGTCGTCACCCTCTGTTCCAGCAAGTACCGTAAGCTCTTCTGGTCCGTATACACTACAAACTTCCGCCCCAACAGATAGGGTCGCCAGTGCTGTACCGCAATCGCCACCGCCATGAGCTCCTTTTCGTATATTGATTTTCCTATATTCACACCCGATAACGCTTTACTATAATACGCTATCGGCCTCCTCCCCTGTGACAGCACCGCTCCAAGTCCTCCTCCAGACGCGTCGCATTCCACCGAGAACAGCTGCGTGAAGTCCGGCAATGCTAGCACTGGCGCTGTCGTCACTGCCGTCTTCAACTTCTCCATTGCTTCCCTTGCCTCCTCGGTCCACCCAAAGTTTCCCTTTTTCAGCATCTCCGTGAGGGGTTTCGCTATCTTTCCATAGTCCCGAACGAACCTTCGGTAGTACCCTGTTAAACCCAAAAATCCCCGTAATTCCTTCAGTGTTTTGGGTTCTCCCCATGCGACGACCACCCCTACCTTTTCTTTATCCATCTTAACCCCTTCCTCCGTAATGACGTGCCCTAGATAGCGGATTGATCTCTTCCCAAACTCACTCTTCTTCCGATTGGCCACCCAGTTCTGTTGTTGCAGTCGGTTCATCACTAGCTTCACATGTTCCAGATGGGCCTCCCACGTCGTGCTGTAAATAAGAATGTCGTCAAAGAAGACGAGCACGAACCTCCGGAGGTATGGTCTGAATAGGTCGTTCATGGCGTTCTGGAAGGTGGCGGGGGCGTTGGTGAGGCCGAACGGCATCACCAGAAATTCGTAGTGCCCCGAGTGCGTTCGAAAAGCTGTTTTCTGAACGTCCGCTTCGCTCATCCGGATCTGGTGGTAACCGGCCTTGAGGTCCACCTTCGAGAAATAACGAGCGCCTTGGAGCTCGTCCAACAATTCTTCAATTACTGGGATCGGGAACTTGTTAGGGACGGTGGCCTTGTTCAACGCTCGGTAATCTATACAGAACCGCCAGCTCCCATCTTTCTTTTTAACGAGTATGACGGGGCTTGAGTAAGGGCTTATGCTCGGCCTTATAACGCCTGCATGCAGCATGTCCGACACCTGTCGCTCAATTTCTGCCTTCATGACGTGTGGATAGCGGTAGGGGCGTACGTTCACTGGGTCGGTGCCTTCTTTTAAGACAATCTGATGCTCCTCCTTTCTATTAGGTGGCAAGCCCTGGGGTTCCTGAAATACCCCTGAATAATGCCCCATAATTCCCTCCAACTCCTCCTGTTGTTCTTCCGTGATCTCGTCCTCCTCTCTCAGCTCACTCTCCACACTCCACACCAAGGCCCACGCATCTGTCTCGCTCATCTTCAATAATTTCTCAGGTTCGACCACCCTTCGCTCCAACGCCGGATCGCCCTTCACAACCACCGTTCCTCCGGCCTGTTTGAACGCCATAGTTGAATCTCGCCAGTTGAGTGTGATTTCACCCAGCTTGGCCAGCCACTCAACCCCGAGAATCATGTCAACCCCTCCTAGCTCGAAAAGATAAAATCTCTCTTCGATTTCCACGTCCCCCAGGTCCACTTTCACCTTCGGACAACACCCTCGAGTTCCCTTCTTGTGGCCGTCTCCCAAGCTCACCTGGTAGGGTAGGGTGTCCTCCTGTTCGAGTTTCAGCTCTTCCACCAATTGCTTGCGGACGAAATTATGACTGGCACCGCTGTCAACCAGTACTGACACGTTCCTCCCCTTGACTCTGCCCTGCAGTTTTAGCGTCTTCGGTTGCGTCAGCCCTCCGGCCGAAAACGCTGAAAGTTCCATGCCTGGACCTTCCGTTTCGGCCTCCATCCCCTCTGTATCTCCCTCTTCATCTTCGGCGAGCAGCACCACTCTCAAACTCTTTTCCGGGCATTGGTGACCCGGACTGAAAGGCCCGCCACAGCGGAAACATCTTCCTTCCTCTCTCCGCTTTAAGAACTCTGGGTATGGCAGATTACGAAAATTTCGTCCCCGGTTGTCTCCTCCGCCGAAACCGCCCCTTCTCTCCGATTCATTTCTCGAGGCCCCGTCCGGTCTCGCCGACCCCACACTCTCTGTCGTAACAGCTCTTGCCGACACGCTCCTCGTCGGTTCGACTCTTGCCACCACTGCCCCACCGCCGGTGGATCGACCCCATGATTGCTGGTTCTTGACTCCCGACCACCCCAACAATCCTAATCCCCGAAGCGCCTCCTCCACGCCGCGTGCGATTCTTACTGCCGACATCAGATCACGTGGGTCATGGGGTCTCAATTGACATCTCAACTCCTCGCGCAATCCCGCCAAAAAGTAACCCAGTAACTGCTTATCGGAGAACTCCTTCGTCTGTCCGGCTAACGCTTCAAACTCCCTCACATACTCCTCTACCGTGGACGTTTGTTTGATCGCTGCCATTCTTTCAAAAATTCCACCCCGGTGCCTACTCTCGAAACGGATTAACAACGCCTCCTTGAGGCCATCCCAAGTTCTGTTACTCGCCTTATCCTTCCAGAACTTGAACCAATATCCGGCGCTTCCCTCCATGCTAATGTGCGCCAATTCAACCTTCTCTTCCTCTGCTACCTTTTGAATCTCGAAAAACTTCTCCGCTCTGCTGATCCAATTCAAGGGGTCAGTACCCTCGAAAACGGGTAATTCCACCCGTCGTCTCCAATTGGGTAAACTTCCCGATCTCTCCCCCTCACCATTCTTATCCCCTTGATCACCGCGCTGGTTTTCCCCATTATGGTTTACGGACCCTTGACTTCCAGCGGAGCCTTCCTCGGTTTGCCTGTTGCGCACCCCCATCATCCTTAACAGTTCTTGAATGTCTTTGCGCATGGCCATACATTCTTGCCGATTCGCCGCGGTTTCCGCTTTCATCCCATCCACCGCCATTTCGATGTGTTCCAATCGTCCTTCAACAACGTTCATTCTTCCCTCCATAGCGCCTTCTTGCCTCCGCACAGATCCGGCAGGTCGGACCACTTTGTTAGGGATTTTGAAAAGAATTCCTAACCAAGTCTCGTTCTCACTCAAACACCACAATCAAGTATAGTAGAAACAGAATAGAATGAATTGTATTCACAGCAAAGAATCAAGAATACAAGGTAACCAGGAGCTTAACCTCCTTCACCAGGTACTGAGACCGGTCTACACAAAACCAACTACACAACTACTCCTCTGAAACACTAAGGGTCCTATTATATAGGCCCCTTTTCCCGCCCTCTCACTTAACTGATTAGCAGTTAAGTGGTTACTTGTTTTGTTTCCTCTTCCTCCTCTCATATACTCTCCAAGTCCTAACAATATTCCTTGTCATGTGTTAGTATTGTTTTTGTTGTTTTATTTTCTCTTTACATTAAGTCTGTGCCTTATGTTTCTGTGACATTGATCAGTTTATATTTCTTAATTTTTTGTTCTCTGTTTGTATATTGTCTTGGAACTTTTTGTGCCATTTTATGATATGTGATTAAAAGAATTCAACAAAAGGACAAGAGATCCCACAACAAAGCGACAATATTGAATTCTTTTAATGATGATAAGAAGTATTATAGTTATTTTGAAGATAAGCTTTATATACCTTTTTTACATCTTGAATAAAGTACCAGGCAAAGCAGTTGACAAAAACTTCTTATTATCCCTGGATTGAAAATATGGCTAACATTAGACCTTAACATTTGGGTTGTTCAGCTAAGGCATGACCTTACAGATCATGTGAAAGAAAAAACAACTGATTTGTTACTTTGTTAAATATGTTGAATGCTCTTGATGCTATAAATTTTACAATCTCATCAAGATCCTTTTCTGATATTGAAAATGCAAGATTTCTGAAGGATTTGAAGTTTGTTGAGAAAAGAATTATCTTTGAAGATGTTTCTAAGAGTGACATTGACTTTCCTCCTCAAGCACCACTTCTAGAACAATTTTAACAACGTTAAGATATGGTGTATTAAGATGGTCCTTTGATAGAGGAGAACTAACATTTTGGATGACTAAATCATCTTTATGCTAAAAAGGATGTGTGAGCTTTTGTATTGATGTCCAAAGACAAGTGTTCAAACGCTTTTCATGCAACCGAGGAAAGGGTAAAAGGTAAATGGTAACATGTGCAGAAGCAAATAATGGCGGCGGATATGATCCATATGGGTTCTAGTCTAAGTATTATTATCAAACCAAATTAGAGAAGACAACTTAGAGATCCCAAGATATATATATATATATATATACTCTCATGACTATTTTAGACGTTATGGTCGCAAGAAATATATCGATAGAAATGAAATTAGACTTTAAATCTAACTCAATTTTTCAACGTTTAGAGTTTGCAATTCATATTTATACTCTAAATTGGTGTTATTTCTAGTTGAAGTAGAACAATTATGATGATTTTACATATAAATTTTAGGATATTTTCACTTGAGCTAATTACTACAAAAGTACCTATGAATTTAGTATTGTCCTTCACAAAAACATTTGGATCAAAGTATATGTTTGTTCGTTGGTTTGGGAGAGCTAAAAACATAAGAAGAAGCAGTCTAACATGAAGAGACAAGCGGTGTAAAACCATGGCAGAATAGGTAAAATTTTTAAATGAATCACGTATTTGAGTTTATAAAACTACCATAAAGAAGGAAGAGAAATCTCAAGAATAAATGGATGTTGAAGTTGATATATCAAAGGAGATTTGCCCAAAACCATACAAAATTGGTTGTGAAGGGCTTAAATAGAAAGAAATGAATCGAATCAAATATTTGCAATCACAGTTGCGTTTAGCTTGGTAAATAATTTGAATTTGAATTTGAAAGTTAAGTTTTTGTATATCTTATATTTTTTAAAAAGGTAATCGTAAATTGGTTAGTTTAAGATTGATCAAGAGGGAATCTTTATATGATATCCTAAGCTGTTTTTCATAATCGATACTAGTTTATGTTTAGGGGTATTTAGCTCGTATGAGTTATTTTATTTCATTTTTACTTTTATCATGAGTATTGGTGATGGTCCCTCATAAGTATTTTATTATTTTATTTTTTCAATAATGTTTTTCAATATAAAAGAAATCTTGAGGCTTAATTGAATTTTAATATCCTAAAACTTTTGAACATTTTTAATTGAATTCCATTAAATGTTTTTTTATTGAATATTCATTTTTTATTTATTTTTAAATTAAGTTTGTCATTTAATTTTATATTAATCGGATGAATTGTCGGATATCTTGTTATGTAACCTTGCTTAGTTGTTTTTGTTTGTTAAAAAATGTCAAAGTTTTGTGATTAATATATGTCTTAATGTAAAATGACAAATAATTTTTATTACTTTCATTGAAAATATGTTAAATAACAAGGTCATACTCCTTGTTGACTTCCATGTCATCATCTACCATGACTAAGGGATCATCATAACTATTAATGTATATGACGATAGTAGTTCTTATTCAACAAGTCTTCAATATAAAAGCAATAAAAATCACCTATTATTTATACTAACTGCAATATCATTTGATATTAATCACAAATCCTCACATTTTTCAGTATGTTAAGACAAGTAAACAAAATGACATGAAAAAAATAACAATTGTCACCTAGTTAATAAAAAAAATCAAAAGACAAACACTTAAATTGAAAATGTAAAAATGTTTAGCACTCAATAATCTAAAAATTTGTCATAGGAACCCAATTTAAAATATTCAAATTTACGAAGGATGTGAAATTTAATTAAGCCAACTCTTGAATGTATATTACCTTAATATTTTTTGGCAATGTGGGGCCTTTTATGTTCAAAGTTATTAGGACTAATATAGAATATAGGGTTGAGTTAGATGATTGATAAGTTGGTAAATACATTGTTTATTTTGGACTTACACTAGTGAAAAATTTATATTTTAAAGCAATAAATTACATCTATTTAAAAATAATAATTGTATATGAAAACACAATGTAGTTTTAGTAAACAAGTGTATATATATATATCATTAATTGGACTAAGAATCAATGTAATGTGTTTTAAATAGGTAGCTATTACATGCTTGTGCTCACAAACAATGTAATATATATTTTTTACATAAATTCTCAATCCAATCAAGGTAATGTGTCATGAAAAATTTTTATTACTTCTTTTTCCACTTAGTCATGCCCTTTGTAATTCTTTTTTCCCATGATCCATACCCTTATACTTTTTCTTTTTCTCCTCTTGCTCACACCATTACGTTTTTTACATTTTGTACTTATAGTTGACATCATCGTCATCGCCCTCACACTGGTAATCACTATCGTTACTGTCACCCCTCATGCTCAATTCAGGAATGTTGTGTTACTCGACTACCATTGTTATTCATCACCATCTAGTTATGTTGGATTTTGTGCTGTTTTTTTCTGCTAACCATCATTAGCCAACCACTATCTAACCCACTCCACACATTGTGCAACATCGTTGGCGCCAACTATGAACACAAACAACCACCAAGTGTCACATGCTCATCTTCAAACTTTGTGGGCCTGCGTCACAACAACACCTTCACTTGTGACACTACACCTCTAACTTTTGTTCTTGGTAACAACCACTGTCAGTGTACTCTAATGATGTTGCAAGAACACATATTAAATCAGTTCTTTAAGATAACTAATGTGTGACACATATTACATCAATTTAATAACCAATGAATATGACACACTTGTTACATCAGTGAAATCTACATCAAATTTATAACCAATGTAAATACCCATAAGTTAAATGTCAATTTTGTATAGCTGACAAAGAAGAATTTGTTTTCTTGAATATATGTATTTCTTTGAATATAGATTAGGACAATCTAATTGTCCTTATTCAATGTTTTAGTTTGAAATAGCATTAATTAGACATTAATGTGTTATGATAACCGTCATTAATGGACGTGAGACTCTCAAATAACTAACGTTCTTACATGACTGTTTTTAATTACAATGTCAATTTGATATGTGTGAATCCTACATTAGAGTTTCCTCTAATGTCAATTGTTAAAAACAATTGTGTCAAAAGTCATTGTGTCAATTGAAATTATTTTCATTTGATGTTAATTGTGATTAGTTTTCAATTAACATCAATTACTTCTTGCTCAATTTTTGAAGAGTTATTTTTTAGTCTATGTTAGCAGGATTTTTTTATGCATTTTATTGAAACTATCATCAAATAAAGTAAGTCAAAATCTTTTAGTCAACATTAATAGAAATGATTTCACATATAATCTTTGATAAGATTTTCTCCACCATTATTAATGAGACTATTTTTCAGTAGATATGGACCAGATATTTTTCTTTATTAAATTTTATAGTAGTTATTTTTTTGGATTCTAGTTGAATATTTTTATTAACTTTGTCAGTATTATAATTTGATGATAACTTTTACATTTAATATTTTTGTATTTGGTGATAATCGAAATTTTTTGTCTTATATTTTTTAATCAATTGTTTAATGTAACAAAATATTTGAAAAAAATGAAACAAATTTAAAATAAATCGAATTCAAATTCATTTTAATTTTCCCTGAAACTATAACTTTTTGTTTTACCTAATGAGAACGTAAAGTAGTAGTACAATATAGTGTTTGTATTGTTTATAGTCATATTCTAGAAGCATATAATAAAACAACAACTAAAAGGAAGAAGAAAAAGCTAAAACAAAATTCGAAATAATACCTGCATATTCTTCTCATCAGATCTGTTCACTGTTTGAGCACTCCTGTTATGCCTGCGGTAGCGTTCAATTGTCTCCTGCATGCTGTTTCATCAAAACCCAACATCACTAACTCATCCATCTCAACAAATCAAAACTTCCTTAAACATCAGAAAAACACACACAACATATTTGATCAATGTCTTCCAAACTTTCTGCCACTCAAAATAATGTTTTATCTTCCACGCAAAATGACAAAACCTGTTACATGTCAAACAAACAATATGCGCCATTCAATAGTAAGGTATGTTCTAATTTCTTCCTCATTTATTTTGGATATTGTTTTATTCTACAAGGTTAGGTTATCCCAGGTTATAGAGACACAAATATAAAAGAATAAAACATAGAATTTTTTTTAAGGTGTTCGTATTGTCACCTTTTTATAAAAGAAAATTTCAAAAATTTGTATATTGAAATCATGTACTCTATTTCTTTTTTTAATTATGACAATCCTTTCGTTAAATATAAAGCAATCCAATTCTACCCAAAAATTTCATATCATATAATTTAGGATGTTTTGGTGAGATATTTAAATGATTAGATAATTGCATTTTAACAACTAATTTTTATTCATTGAATAAATGCTTCTGAGTTATCTTTATTAGACATTCTTATTGCAAAAATGTGACTTTATCAAGACTTTAGAAAGAGAAGCCACAAAATTCCTACTTGTGTGCTTAATCGTGACATTAATCATATAAATGACCCATATTTGTCACTTTTAATTATAACAATTCAAATTTTATTTTATGGTATATCATCAAAATGACATCCTACTATTACAAACTATTTTGGTTTCGGACTTCTTAGTGCAGAACTTTACAAAAATATAATTAGATTTCAATTTTATTTGTAAGAAAAATACTAGGTATGCTAGAAATTATAGTACATGGCAGGTTAGAGATTTAGTTTCTATCGTTACTACGAGATTTTATATAACAAAGCAATTGCACTTGTGCTCCAAGTTACAAATTTTGAGTTCATATTTGTTAATATATATATATAAAGTAACTAAGATACATACAATTGTAGTTGTACTCTTCTATTGTAACTTAATGGTGGAAAGCAACTTGAAAAGGCTAATGGTCAATAACAAAGATTAGACTTACAAGGTGTGTATCTCTTAATACTCGTGTTCTTTAAAAGTGATGTGTTTTTCTAAATAGATACTCCCTCATTTAAATTTTCAATAATTCTAAAATTTACACTCATTTAAATCTTTCAATATAATCATTACAATTTTACTTTAATATTATCCTTAATAACTACTTATACTAATCTAGATTATCCCATTGTTAGTCACAAATCAATTAGGTGAGATTAATCTTCAGTATATTATATATTCATAAAAATGTGTATTATGCAAAATATGTTTGTTTGTACTGTTTTCTTCTCTTTTATATGTATATTCTCAATAAGTTTATGATTATCGAGGAGTATGATGCCTGTCTAGTTAGAATGAATTATGATATTTTTTATAAAAAAAGTAGATAAAAGTGTAATAACATTTTAATAAAAAATTATTTACTAAACAGTTTATTACTTTTCTCAATATGTGTAAACTCAAATAAATTCAAAGTTACAACTCAAAAGAACCAAAATGTGTTTTCTTAAACTGTCTGGTTTCAAATGTGTTCTCTTTCCAGTTTGTAATTTGTGTTTAAAAAATAATATTGATATGGGCAGAAATGATATGGTAGAAATATCGAAACTTAAAGTATGGCAACTAAAGGGAAAACAAGGCACCGTTAGAAATAAAGTATTTATGATTTTGAAATTACTTTATTAATTTCATACTTTATGAAAAAAAATTGTTAAATAAATTCATTTTTTCTGTTGTCTTCACACCAAGGCATTATATATCTGTAATTACACGTAGGTTCTAATTATTTAAAAAAACTATCTTTCCAAAAATATATACATATTGAAATTTTTTTCCTAAAGATCCGGCATCCCTACACAACAGAGTTTTTTCATAAATTACTTAGAAGAAAAAAATAGTTTTTTTTTTTAATTTATCCATTATTAATTAAAACTTTCTGAAAGTTATCCATTTTTAGTTATTTATCTCTCAAACTTGTTTCTGAAAAAAATTATACAAATAAGCTCCACATAATTTTTGTCATCATGGGTAGAAAAATAAGCTATTAATAATAAATGTATGAGCACAATTGTGTTGGAATATTTGGTGTTAAGTTTCTATAAACAGTTAACACTACTAACTCACTTAGAAGAGCAGATAAAGTTAACACATTCTTCTCAAATTAATTTGAACCTGATTATATTATGAATTACTCACTATCTTTTAAAATATTCTCCCCATAATTCCATTCAACTTCTTAACAACCAAAACCCTAGCCCATCATAATCAAAGACATTACAAGCTAAAACATTATACATGAAATTAATTTGTCTTTAAACAAGCATAATGTATCACAGCTTGGATAAATTTAATCTAATTTCCCCCATGCCTTTTCATACATTCGTAATGCAAAGAAAGTCTGAAAATTTTATATATTATGTAAAAGGGTATAAGTATCTTTTTTGTTACGAATATACTGTATTTAGGTAAATTTATTGGTTGGTTTATCTAGAGTTCTAAGTAGACAGGTTAATAAACATGCATGATGGAAATTAAAGAATTTTCACTTGAATAGGATTATGGCAAAGAATATATTATATTTTTTACCCAAAAACAAGAGAAGAATTACTAGGAAGTAATGAAGATGGGAAAGTTAATGAAATGACATGCACAGGATACAAATTAAGGTTGTTAAAACAAAAGGAAATATCATAGTTGTTTGTGTAGCTAAGAACATATCAAATTCAAAAAAACAAAAAGGTTGTCTCATATACTATTATACGATAAACTGTTCTCTTCAAGTGAATATTAAATTTTAAAGGGATAAAAAGAGGTGAAAAAACAGGTACAAATGAATATGTTAAAAGAAAAACTGGAATATATATAGTAAAAAATACAAAAAAAAATATTGACTAGGAAATGGATTAAGATATTTTGCCACATGCAAAGAAAGCTATTGGAAGCATAAAGTAAGGCTATTAGATAGCAGGGTTTTAGCTATACAAAAGGAGGGAAAAAGAAGAATATTGGAGAAAAATATGAATAGGGATTGCATGATGAATAATACTTGAAGTATTTGATTTTTATTTAGTTAAGTTCACTAAAGTCATACAATTCTATTAATTTCATTAATTGATATAAGACTGGTATTATCACAATTATCTGGGTTTCTATGATTACGTTGACAATTTTCAAACTTATTTACAGCTAGTTGTATAATGGTGATTGGAATATACCTTATCTTGAACTTTAATAATATTCTTCTTTGCTTATAAAAGAAAAATCAAATTTATATAAAAATCATAATTGAAAGCAAACTTAGGTGAGTAAATGAGAAATTCTTGATATTCAGCTCAAACTCAACAAGTGGCAGCAACACACCAAAAGGAAAAGGTAATAAAAATTTGCACAAACGACAATAGTCACAATAAAAACCCTAGCAGCTCGTCATCAACCACGGTTAAAATACTCAAAAGGCGAAATTCAAATGCCAAGAACATCATCATAAATTCCAAATTCAGGTCACAGATTGATTACAGTTAACATTTTAAGGATTTATTTAATAAAAAATTGGTTCCATACACCACAAAACAATTGTCACAAGCAGCCAACAAATAAGTTCTTAAGCTGTTGTACTAAAAGAAAAAGAAAAGAAACACACTTGTCTCGGTAATATAAAAGAATGAGGCTACTAAGAACTTGTTCAGTATATAGAAGTAGTAGTACTTGTGTTGAAAAAATGTCATTTGACAGTTCACGTGAGGGGAAACCAACTTGTTTAGCGGCACAATACAAGTTCTTTCAGTTAATGATGCATAAAAAACATACAAGTTGATATTAACATTCAAAAACATTAATCACTTTAAGCCAAATATAAAGAATCAATGCAAGTAAAAGTATATTGGTGTATATAAAATTTGTACTGCTGAACTTCGAAAAGATTCTGATAATTCAGGTTCTCAGAAAACACTGCAACTTTAAAGAAAAATTGTATCACATCATGCTTCAAGCATTCAATCGAATGGTTGGAATAATCCTACAAACATACAATGGTACATTACTTGTAATAAAATATTTTCGATTGTACTTTTTATGCTACTCGACAAGAAAGAGAAAAGGAAAAAAGGAAAAGAAGAGGTACTGATAGATAAGGTTTTGAAGTTATGTTTGGAGAAACCAAACCATTCTCATGTCGTACTTAGTTACTAACTGTGGTTATTAAACAAATAGATCAGACCAAATTAAATAAGAACTTGCAGATTCAACTATGATCTAGAAATTCTTACCATGTTAATAATGAAAACATAAACAACCTCGTAAGGAGGTTTAGTGTGACCCTACTTGTATCGGAAACTGTGGTGATACACTGCCCATTATTTCATGGAACTTCACAAACTCCTTGCTAATGGAGTTTTCCTTTTCCTTTTCTTTTGGCAAATTGTATCAGTTGAACGAATTGCCCACTTAGTTTAGTCATATGAGAGGTCTGAATCATGAGACATTATATTTTCCCCGCCCACAAATAATATTAATTTATTAATGCAGGAAGACATTACTGGAATCATATAATCATAGTCATGTAGTGCATGTCATTATATAGTCCTTTCACTTTCAATTATATCTCTCTCAAGAAATTTGATGTCAGTATTTTAGTACATACGATACTGTGCTCTATAACCTGCATGCATGTGATGGCTCTTTTTCCATTATTGAAGGAAATAGTACAGCTCCTCTCAATTTTTCCCTACACTCTAAACTCACCCTTTATTCAATTACAATGTAGCCTAATACAAGATATCATAATGAGACTTTGACACCACTTTGAATTATGCAACACGCATGTGACTGTGATCTAACGTACGAGAAATGAAAGATGAGGTAAGGAAAAATATAAGTGGAAAATGGGGTGTCAAAAGATTCCTATAGAGGAAGCAACGCTTGAAAAAGTTGGTAGACATATCTTATCCCCCCAAAACGCAAGAGTTGTGAAATTTTAAATGGTACTCAAATCCAAAAGGCCAAGTTTCATAAGTGAGAGAAAGTTAGAATTAGGTTCAATGCAGAAGTACTTTGAAACACTTTGGTGATTTGTATCGCTAATGTTTGTCAGAACTTGTGCTTGTGCTTAAGTTAAGATTAGCATTTCACATCAGTACGAAAATGTAGCTTATCAGAGAAAGAAAAAATTAGAACACCAAGCAACCAAGTCATTTAATGTCATCAGATATTGAGGTGTTTCCCTAAATCACTTAAACTCTTGAATCCAAAAACAAAACCTTTTTCTGTTGCTCAGCTCCTTGAAGCCCCAAAAGCAAAGGCTTCAAAAAAAACTCAGTAGGTGCTATCTAAGGTCAGCATACAAAACTGAGTTAAACTAAAATAGCTCCTTAGCCCGTATCTCTTATCCACCATTATATTTCTGTGATTATGATGAAGATCTTGAGAATAAGATGAAGGAGAAACACATTCATATATGTATATACACGATTTCTACTTGCTACAAATTTGGAAGGAACCTTTGCATGAAGAGGGGAAAAAAATACCATATTTAGCAAAAACAGCACAATCACACAAAGCAGCAATTTATGACAGAAAGCACAGAAAAAAGAACTGTTACGAGTATCCATATGTTGTATACATACCTGGAGCTTGCAAACTCATAAAGCTTTCCTCTTGGAGAGAAAATGATGAGAGCAACCTCAGCATCACAAAGAACAGAAAGTTCAAAGGCCTTCTTCAGCAACCCATTGCGCCGCTTGGAGAAGGTAACTTGCCTGCTTGTGGCGTTCTCTATGCGCCTCATTTGAGTCTTTCCTCTCACCATCTCTACACACCTCTGATGTGGGAATCAGCAACAAAAAGAGAGACGAAGAAAAAGGGAAAAGAACTATGTAAGAAAAACGCCTTCGTTTTCCACAAAAAACTGAAAAAAGTACACTACTGTAGTATCTCAAAGGAGTTCTCACCAAGTAAAACAAACCCAGAAACTATGCTTTCTTCTACGAGAGGTTTCCACCAAAATTGAGCCTTCTCCTAACAAGATTTGAAAACCCAGAAAAGCTGAAACTCAGAAGATTCCAACAGACGAGAATCACACATCAAAGGCCAAAAATAATGTTATTCATGACTTGTAGGAGGATAAATGAAATTGAGGCCTGAAAACAAGCAGAAGAATAACCGAAGACAACAGAGCCCAGATATGCAGATTTTAAGGAAACAGCAAAGTAAAAGTAAATGTACATGAGTTCCCAAAAAGGATCTAGACAAGAAGAACCATATATCCGAGAGATTGGATTTTCTGTAGATGAAAAAAAAATATGTGATTGATGGATAATTGATTATTCTTACCGGTTAGAAAAAGGAAGCTGAAATTGTAGTTGTTGTTTCTCAATAAGCCATGAGGAGGGTTTTGTCAAAGGGAATCAGATTTGCACCGAATTAGCAAAATCTGTAAATGTTTTTGAGCAGTGAGGAGAGAATAAGGCACAGAAAAGGGAAGAAAACTAAGAGGGGTAAGTGTGAGAGAGAATGAAAAGAAAGAAAGTCCCAAAAGAGAGGTAGCAAGAAGTGCAGAGAAACACAGAAAAAAGTGGAAGCACGCACATAGACTAATCAGACCAAGCTTTCCTTATTCATCCACCTATTCCCTCATTGGTTCCCCGAGCCCCACCATATTAAGAAACAAAATGTTTTATTATAATAGAAAATTGGAACCTCATCCTTTTCTTGATTTGGTAAAAACCAAGTCCAGCGTCCAAAACAGAAACGTTTTAGTGTCAAAGGTATGGAGAAATACTAAAAATCTTAAAATGATGCCCCCAAAATGAACCTATAATATAGTAATATAAAGGGAAAGGGAATCAAAACCTCATAAAATATTATCTGTAAACTTTTTAGGAAATGGAAAACGAAAATGAAAGGAGAGAGAAAGAGAGAAAGAGTGTGGGACCGCAGCTGCAGAAGTGCATGAAGTGTGGGACAGGGAACACAGTTAAAAAGTAAGAAAGTAGTACGATGGTAGAAACACATCAACCTCGTCCGTACGATGACGTACATGACTAGCCAATCACAAACTGAAAACGCATCATCTTGTCATCAAACACTTTATGGTGACTTACTATTTTTAATTATTCTTATTATTGTTATTCACTGTTAATTATCATTATTGTTAAGTTTTTAGCTACAACTTCATTCTTATTCTACTCTCTCCACTCGTTGACCAATATTTTGCTTTCCTTTATTTTATAAATCTTTTACTTCTCCTAATTTTATTATTATTCACTTTTATAATTATCTTTATTTATTTATTTATTTATATATACGTTTGTGTGAAAAAAGTAAAGTATAGTAACGTTTGAACAGGTCGACTGCACGAAATTTCATTATTGTTACTTACTTACATATTGAATTCATTTTGGTTTATTAGTTAATCTGTTAATTAATATTTTAAAATGAAGTATAAATAAATTGGAAGCAAATTATATATGACTAAACTTATGTTTCTAATTTTGAAGACGCAAATGCCATTATTATAGTTTTTTCTTCTCGAAGCATGATTTTGTGGTAAACCAATGAGGCCAATTGGAGTTTGTAACGTAGTTTCAGGTTTTCAGAGGTATTTGTGGACAGAAGGAGAGAATAAACCAAAATATCAGTATTTGCTGAGTGTTTATAAAATCATAAAATGAAGAATATCAAGTTTTAAGTTGCTCAAAAATTGTTTTTAATTATTCAAAACTGACTTATTTACTAAATAAATGTATAAAGTATAAGACCCATAAAAAATATTTACAATTTTATTATTGTAAAAATAAATTTCTTTGTAAATAGAAAATAATAAGTTCATGTGAAAAGTTAAATAAGAAATTTTGGTAGCTTAATTGATAGAAAATTTGAGGTGATGGATTCAAACTCTTTTCTACTTTTTGTAAAAAAAACGAAAAAAAATAAAATAAAATAAAATAAAATTTAAAATATTGATAGTGGATAAAACACTCAGATTTTAAGAGACATTATTAAGGAATCAAATAGGTCAAGTGGTGATTAAAATATTAATATAATAAGATAATATTAAAATAATAAATAATATAAAAAAATTGTCAAATAGTAAAATTTTTGGACTATAAATAGCCATGAGAGGAGAGGTTATTTTGCATAAAGAGAAGAATAATCAAGTGAGAGCTTGAGAAATAGAGAAGAAAGAGTTAGAGAGAAATTTTTAGTTGCAAGAAGAGTAGAGGTTCTGAAGGGTTTTCGGGGAAACAAATTTGGAGCAAGAGAAGTCTGGAATAGAAGTAGGGGAGCTAATCCTTCTAAGCTTTTATTACTATTCATGTTTTGAAATTCTACGTGAATACCGTTAATGCTTACTGTATATCTATCTATATTAAATTTCTGTGTTAATATTATATGTTGTTGTTTTGAATCTGTAAATAAGAAATTTGTTAAAACTAGTTGAGGAACACTTTGACTAAGGAAAGACTTGGTACTTAAGTTATCCATTGTGACACACCTCTCTTCCCTAGAAGTCTACTCGACAAGTTTTTAACTTAAATCGTGTTGAACAGATTATGTACTATTAAACTATTGTGTAATATATCTCGTTGGAATGAATTCATGTTATTGTGGTAGATACGAAATTATGAATTATAATTGTGATGGTAGGATAGAGGAATCTTAAAAACCGGAGTTGGTACATCCCTAATCATAGAGCAGCTCTAGTCCAATCCAGTAAGTTGTGACTAGTCATATGTACTGGAGTTTATGGTGAGTTTGATTCGTCAAACATTTGATTCTTCTCCGGTGACCAATTATAGTGATATATTAGTATTGTTAATTTATGTATACATTCATTTTGTATGATTTCTGTTATGATTGTATTTTATTATATTGGATTTGAATTTATGCATTTGAACATGATATGAGTATTATGGGGAGATTTTGTAATGGTATAATGTGAGTTGAGGAATATGAGCATGGTATGAGTTTCGTGGAGAGATTCAGTAATGATATGGTATTTATGTATATGTTGATGTTGAGGGTCCTGTAGTTGGAGGTTATCTTGATACTCTAATAATCATTCAGTCTCAAGTAGAGAAGGATGAATTATGTGGTGAGAGGGGCAGGAGGTCCTGGTCTATGTGCCAATTTTGGACATAGTGTTGAGGATTAACCTTGTGAATGGTATGAAGTATTTTGGAAGTGTATTTGTAAGAAGAAGTAGAAGTCATTTTCAATGCATAACCTCCTGTGACCGCTCATCAACGTATCATCCGGATGAGTGTCTATTGGGTATTGTGGTGTCTATTGGGTATTGTGGAACGAGTGTCTATTGAGTATTGTGGGATGAGTGTTTATTGGGTATTGTGGGACGAGTGTCTAATAGGAATTGTGGTATAATGGGATGAGTATCTATGGTGTGATTGTGGTATGATGGTATGAGGGTGTCTGACATAATTATTATATGATGTTTGTATCAAAGTAATTATGCATGTTTTATAAAGGATTTGTTGCATGTTAGCTCACGCTACTTGTTTGTGTTTGTGTATGTGCGATGGTAGTATAATTCATTATACGGGAGCAGATGAAGGAATGTCGTCTGATTCAGTGCCAATGAAGAAAGAGATAAAAGAATAAATTAAAAGAATTCGAGTTATATTTATGAATTTGTAGTTGAAATCTGAGTTTAAAACATATATATATATATATATATATATATATATATATATATATATATATTTACTATAAATTTTCAAGAGATTATGGGATGTTACCCTAAATATAATATTACAATATATAAATTATAAATTACCAGATATGAGATCATGGGATAATACATAAAGAGTAAATATATAATAATGATAATAATAATATCAACAAGCCATCAGATTAATAGTGATACACTTTATTTTTTTTCAGTTTTACATTTGAGATTGAGATTAGTCATCTCAAAGCAGATGATATTTAAATTTGTCTTCCAAAAAAAGGCATATCAAACAAAATGATGAACAAATTCAATGTTGTTTTTGTCATCCAGATTTTTAATTACTTGAACGAAATCTTTTTTATTTCAAGTTAGTGAAATATGACTCAACCATATTAATACTTTGTTCAAGCAGCTGGGTTTTGTTAAATCAAATGGCATGCATGCCACAAATTACATTTATCAAGTCCTGAAACATGAGACTATTAATGTAATTTTCATACGTTGGCTTTTTAAATAATTAAAAAGAAAATATTAATAAATACATCAAATGCATAGCTTTAATGTATTATGATGTTATACGATGTTGTTGCAAATGACAATGTCTTTTGTACCATATTTTATAGGTTGGACCACTTTATGTGTAAGGAATCGTAATTTAAAAAAAAAAAAAAAAAACAAGAGAGGAAGCAACGAGCGCTGCCACAAGGGACAGCAAACGTTGCTTCCCTTTAAAAACAAAAGAAAAAGAAAACAAGAAAAGGAAAGAGAAGAAGAGGGGAAGAGGGACGAGTTTGGGAGGTTAAGAGGGGGCTATGGGTTCTGCTGGGGGAAAATTCCTTGCTGCAAAATTTAGAGGGGAGAAGTGGGAGCTGCTGTTGAAGCTGCAAGGAGGCTTTGGTGGTGCATTTGGAAGGAAATCAAACTCTCTGGAAGTGATTCAAGGAAGTCTTCAAGAGGTAAGGGGAGCTAGATCTTTTGTTTGATTGATTTTATATGCTTTGTATGATGCAATTATGGGAAGAAGGGGATGAAAATTTGAGGTTGTTCTTGGTTTCTGGGTTTCTGGAAAATTCTGCAGAAATTCTGCAGAATTCGCGCCCGGCGCCTCTGTTGTGCCAGGCGCCAGGCGCGAGTGGCGCTGGAAATGCCACGCCCAGCATCTCGCGCCCGAGCGCGAGATGCAGCGGAGTGCGTTCGACCGAGCCAAATTGGACGTTCGTCCAATTTGCTCGACCAAGCGTTCGGCCTCAAATTCCGAAGTTGAACGTTCGTCCATTTGGTTAAGTTTAAGCGTTCGTTCGCTTTCGTTCAGTTTGAGCGTTCGTATGTGTCGTCCAGAGTGAACGTTCGTCCTCGTAGCTCGGTTTGCGCGTTCGTCCAAGTGTTCAGCGTTCGTCTTCGGCCTGTTGCTGAGCGTTCGTCCAAAAAAGTGTTCGGCTTAGGCGTTCGTCCAAAGTGTTCGGTTTGACGTTCGGCCTTAGTTTGTGAGCGTTCGGTATTATTTAAATTCTGAGTATAGCGTTCGTTCTCGGCCTGAGCGTTCGTCCAAAGAAGTGGTGTGTTGAGCGTTCGTCCAAGAGTTCTTTTGTTGAGCGTTCGTCCAGGCGTTTGTTGTTGTGCGTTCGTCCTTTATAAGTGAGCGTTCGTCAAAGAAGTGTTTGGATGATTAGATGCCGTTCGTTCGTCCGAAAGTTCGCGTTCGTCCTGAGTGCAGTGTTCGGCCTTCAATTTGAAGAGTGTTGGCGTTCGTCCTTAAAGTGTAGCGTTCGTCCTTCCATACAAGTGAAGCGTTCGTCCTTCAAATTGAGTATAGCGTTCGTCCTTCAATCTGAGTGAGCGTTCGGCCTAAGTATCAATTTTAGACCGTTCGTCTATTTGGCAATTAGCGTTCGTCCATGGTGTTCACTTAATAGCGTCCGTCCAAAATGGGTGGTGAATAGTGTCCGTCCAAATACTGTTCTGAAAAGGGTGATGGGTTCCAAGTTCATTTGCTCTTGTTTTAGGTTGAATTAAATATGTAAAATGTTGAAAGCATGGTATGATGTGATTTATTTGAAAATATGTAAATGTATGAAATATGTTGGATTTGTTGTGATAATATGGTGGTATCGGAATATTCATAATTATGGTTAAGTTTCAAAGTAATAATATGATTCATGGACGTAATTCCATGATCCTCAAGGAGAGGATACATGGTGGTGTTTTGGGGATGTATAGAATGATTACATGGTAGCTCAGTTTTGGGGGTCATCCTGAAGCTCCAATGGTCTTTCTTCTCATGTAGAGAGGATTGAACCATGTGGTGAGGAGTAGCAGGAGGTCCTAGTCTTGGGTGCTTCCACATGACCCAAGGTGAGTGATAACGGATTAACCTCGTGATTGTGGCCGGGCGGGAGTGCCCCAAAAGTTTCACCAGGCGGTAGTGCCAGGGCGGTAGTGCCCAAGTTCCACAAAGCCACCACGAGTGCAAGACCCGCCATAGCTCGGTAATCATTCTAGTCCGGACGAGTCGGTCTATAAAGGAACGAGTCGGGTATAAAGTAACAAGTCTTGTGATGTCAGTTTACCATGTTTGGATGAATGTTTACATGTAATGGAAGTATGTGAAAAATGGATCAATGAGTATGCTTTAATTGTTATTTTATATGAACCTATTAATGATTGCATGAATTAATTGTGCTAGGAGATAACATGCTTTTTATATCTAGCTCACCCTTGCATTGTTTGTGTTGTGTGCCAATTTGGATATATCTTTCTTTGGCGATGATCATCCACTTGGATGGGAGCAGATGTCGTCGAAGAGTTCCCCTTGGAGCAGGAGTCGGAGGTTGCTGATGTTGTAGAGTAATCTTCTTAGAAGTCTCCTGATTGATCACTTGTAGCGACCAATCCTTTCAAGCTGTTCAAGTTTAAATTTTCGCTCATTTTATCTGGATGATTGTAATTTAACAATTAAAATTACACGTCATATTCTGACTGTTCTCTATATTTGAATGTTGACGTCTTTATTATATAATATTGGTTATTATATAATTGGGATGTTACATTAATGGTATCAGAGCAGTTCGTCCTTAGGATGACCTTTATGTTGTGGGTTTACCGTGTCTTCTCTGTGAAGACTTGAGTATAGATGGTATGATCTATCATTTCTTTCAAGTCTATATAGTAAGGTGTGTATCTAACTAGAAGTTTTAAGAACAAAAAACGTCTTAATAAGAGTAATGAGGGTGCACACTCATGACTTTTACCATAGATGGTTTTCCTTTCTTAAATCTGAAGGTTTGAGGTAAGAATGAGTTAGAGTTTTAGTGTTGTTTCCTGTAATAATTCCTGTCTTGCTCTTGCTTTTGTGGTAGTGTATTGTGCTCGATAGTAGTAGAGGAATGCACATTCAAGGGCAATTTGAGTTGTATACCTTTATTGGATTTGGTTTAAGCCTTTGAGACGAGTTCTTGTCTCGAAGATAGGAGTTAGAAGACTAAAAGTTAAGCTTCGGAGGACGAGTGAAGATATTGGAGTTTAGAAGTAATGTTATGGGTGAAGAAAATTTCAAGAAAACAAAGTCAGAAGATCTTATATCGTACGTTCGCAAGAAGTTCAGAGATTAGATTTAGAGAAGCTTTGGATAAGCATGGTTATAACAAGGTTTGAAAAATGAATTGGGTTTAGTATATCAGTGACGTCAGCAGTCAGAAGAAAGGGAAGTGTGGGTGAGAAAGGGAGTGACGTTGTTTGACTCGGGAGCGACACATTCTTTTGTGTCTAAGGCTTGTGTGGAGAGGCTTGGTTTAGTTGTTAGAGAGTTTCCGTGTGATCTGGTGGTGTCTACACCAGCAGCTGGGTTAGTTAGAACATTTGATGTGTGCTCTAGATGTCCTATTGAGGTGGAGGGACGCAGGTTCAAAGTGAACCTTATTAGCTTACCTCTGCAGGGGCTAGAGGTAATTCTGGGAATGGATTGGTTAGCAGCCAATCATATTCTTTTAGATTGTTGTGGTAAGAAGCAAATATTTTCCAAAGAAGATGAAGACTTGTCGTTATCACTCGGCGCATCGAAGGAAGACATCTTCGAGGGTGCCAGTTGTTTCCTAATCATGTTCCATAAGGATGGGACTCCCAATGTAAACTTTTCAGCTCTTGTGAACCAGAGTGTAGACCTTCTGGTTGTGAATGACTTCATGGATGTTTTCCCTGAAGAAGTTCCTGGTTTACCTCCTCCGCGAGAAGTGGAGTTCTCTATTGATCTGGTCGGGGGAGCAGGACCAGTATCCATGGCTCCTTATTGGATGGCTCCAGCTGAGTTGGCTGAGTTGAAGAAGCAGATTGAAGAGTTGTTAGAGAAACAGTTTATCCGGCCAAGTGCTTAGCCTTGGGGTGCGCCAGTGTTGCTAGTAAAGAAGAAGGATGGTAGCTCAAGATTGTGCGTTGACTATCGACAGCTGAATAAGTTGACGATCAAGAACAAGTATCCATTGCCGAGGATCGATGATCTGATGGATCAATTACATGGAGCTACAGTATTTTCCAAGATTGATTTGAGGTCGGGTTACCATCAAATTTTAGTAAAGGCCGATGATGTGCAGAAGACGGCATTCAGGTCCAGGTATGGCCACTATGAGTATGTAGTTATGCCTTTTGGTGTGACTAATGCTCCAGCTATATTCATGGACTATATGAATCGAATTTTCAGACCCTTCTTGGACAAGTTTGTGGTGGTGTTTATAGATGACATACTTGTCTATTCTAAAACTCGGGAAGAACATGAAGATCATCTTAGGGCAGTACTTGAAGTGCTGAGAGAAAAAAAAATTGTATGCCAAGCTGTCCAAGTGTGAGTTTTGGATGAAAGAAGTTCCTTTTCTTGGGCATGTGATTTCAGCTGGAGGAATTGCTGTTGATCCCACTAAGGTGCAAGCAGTACTTCAGTGGGAGAGACCTAAGACTGTTACAGAAGTCAGGAGCTTTGTGGGTCTAGCGGGCTACTATCGGCGTTTTATTTAAAGCTTTTCACGGATTGTGGCGCCGTTGACACAACTGACTAGGAAGGATCAACCTTTTGTTTGGACAGACCGTTGTGAGACTAGCTTCCAAGAGCTAAAGAAAAGATTGAATAGTGCACCAGTTTTGGTTATCCCTGACACGAGTAAACTTTTTGAGGTTTTCTGTGATGACTCTCATCAGGGATTAGGGTGTGTACTGATACAGGAGAAGAAAGTTTTTAGAACAGATGATAAAGGGTGGTTGTAGTATAAGTTGCTAAAGAGGGTATCGAGAATAATCAGAGAAGTTTGGGTTGGTTGAGATGTTTAGAGTTATGAAGTTGCATGTTGTGATAAAGTTAAATTTTCTTTGGGTATGGTTTTATGGTGATGTTTACTGTTCGGCTGAGTTTGATCAAGAGAGAAGTGGATATTGAATGATGGATTGCGGAAGGCAGTAAGTTAGTAAGTTCAGATAAGGTCAGAGGATTGGTATTATTGGTTAAGAGTATCTTGAGGTCTAGAGGATTAAAGATAGGGTTTGTATTTTGACGACTCCGAGTTGAAGAGGACAATCCTTGAAGAAGAAGGTTTTAAGTTAATTTGGACGGGATGAGTACAAGAAGAAGTATGAGTGATGTGGCGTTTGTGGAGTTAATCTAAGAGCTCAAGTTTGAAGTTTATATGGAGTGGTTCCTTGACAAGGAAGGAGAACGAAGGTGGTGCATCAAGTGTAGTTGAGCGAAAGATCGAAGCAAGTGTTATGAGAATTCAAGATGTCTGCAAATTGTAAATGAAGAAGAGATGATGTTGTTCTTTCGTAAGTTTGAGGTGTGATTCAAGGGAAGGGTTTTGATTGGTTTTCTGCAACAAGTATGGGATTTTATGACTTGAAGAAGTGGAATTCACTTTGGAGTGGGGTCTTAGGCAACATCCGCGTCCGAAATTTTTGGGTAGTTCTTGTTTCGTGTAGTGCAAGAGGAAGATGGAGGTTGAGTTAGAGCAATAATATTTGGACTCAATATAATCATAAGGAGAACTACAAGGTTGAGGAATCGCAAAAAGAGAAGTAGAGGACATGTTGGCATTGTCTAGTATAAGTTTTGACAATCAGGAGTGATTTCAGGCATGGTCGTTTTGTGGAGTAGAAAGCAGTGTTGAGGAAATGGAATGAGAAGGCTATTATGCAAAGGGAGAGTTCTCAGAGTTTTGGTAAGGCATAAAAGTTCTGAGAAAGGTTCATCGAGGGTGATCTTTTGTTGGTTTCAGTTGTCATGAAGGAAGTGTCATTTTAAGTAAATTGGTGAGTGAGGAAGTATGAGGAGCAGAGTAGCGCAGCAGATGATGCTGAGCATGTTATTGTCAGTAATAGGTATGCATGAAGAACTTTCAAAATTGTGGATTAGTAGTTTGTGAGGGACGAGTTCTTTAAAACAATATTGGTGTTGTCATATGAGCATGAGTTAGGAGTGTTTAGTAATCTTCAGGAGTCAGAAGTGAGTTTAGGTGTGAAAGAAACATGTATCAGGCAAGGAAGATAAGTGAGCCTTCGGTTGCAAGCTACAGGATCAACTTTAAAGAGAAAAGTATTAATGACTTTGGAATGGGAAGAGTGGGTCAATGGGCGAAGGAGACTATTTGAGCTGTGGTTTTGAGTTATAGTGGCAATCTAGAGGTAAGGTTATGTTAACAGATGGTTTGAACAAAGAGAAAATTTTTCGACTTGTTTCGTTAAGCCAAATTTTCGAGGACGAAAATTTTTGTTGTTGGGGAGAATGTAAGGAATCGTAATTTAAAAAAAAAAAAACAAGGGAGGAAGCAACGAGCGCTGCCACAAGGGACAGCAAACGTTGCTTCCCTTTAAAAACAAAAGAAAAAGAAAACAAGAAAAGGAAAGAGAAGAAGAGGGGAAGAGGGACGAGTTTGGGAGGTTAAGAGGGGGCTATGGGTTCTGCTGGGGGAAAATTCCTTGCTGCAAAATTTAGAGGGGAGAAGTGGGAGCTACTGTTGAAGCTGCAAGGAGGCTTTGGTGGTGCATTTGGAAGGAAATCAAACTCTCTGGAAGTGATTCAAGGAAGTCTTCAAGAGGTAAGGGGAGCTAGATCTTTTGTTTGATTGATTTTATATGCTTTGTATGATGCAATTATGGGAAGAAGGGGATGAAAATTTGAGGTTGTTCTTGGTTTCTGGGTTTCTGGAAAATTCTGCAGAAATTCTGCAGAATTCGCGCCCGGCGCCTCTGTTGTGCCAGGCGCCAGGCGCGAGTGGCGCTGGAAATGCCGCGCCCAGCATCTCGCGCCCGAGCGCGAGATGCAGCGGAGTGCGTTCGACCGAGCCAAATTGGACGTTCGTCCAATTTGCTCGACCAAGCGTTCGGCCTCAAATTCCGAAGTTGAACGTTCGTCCATTTGGTTAAGTTTAAGCGTTCGTTCGCTTTCGTTCAGTTTGAGCATTCGTATGTGTCGTCCAGAGTGAACGTTCGTCCTCGTAGCTCGGTTTGCGCGTTCGTCCAAGTGTTCAGCGTTCGTCTTCGGCCTGTTGCTGAGCGTTCGTCCAAAAAAGTGTTCGGCTTAGGCGTTCGTCCAAAGTGTTCGGTTTGACGTTCGGCCTTAGTTTGTGAGCGTTCGGTATTATTTAAATTCTGAGTATAGCGTTCGTTCTCGGCCTGAGCGTTCGTCCAAAGAAGTGGTGTGTTGAGCGTTCGTCCAAGAGTTCTTTTGTTGAGCGTTCGTCCAGGCGTTTGTTGTTGTGCGTTCGTCCTTTATAAGTGAGCGTTCGTCAAAGAAGTGTTTGGATGATTAGATGTCGTTCGTTCGTCCGAAAGTTCGCGTTCGTCCTGAGTGCAGTGTTCGGCCTTCAATTTGAAGAGTGTTGGCGTTCGTCCTTAAAGTGTAGCGTTCGTCCTTCCATACAAGTGAAGCGTTCGTCCTTCAAATTGAGTATAGCGTTTGTCCTTCAATCTGAGTGAGCGTTCGGCCTAAGTATCAATTTTAGACCGTTCGTCTATTTGGCAATTAGCGTTCGTCCGTGGTTTTCACTTAATAGCGTCCGTCCAAAATGGGTGGTGAATAGTGTTCGTCCAAATACTGTTCTGAAAAGGGTGATGGGTTCCAAGTTCATTTGCTCTTGTTTTAGGTTGAATTAAATATGTAAAATGTTGAAAGCATGGTATGATGTGATTTATTTGAAAATATGTAAATGTATGAAATATGTTGGATTTGTTGTGATAATATGGTGGTATCGGAATATTCATAATTATGGTTAAGTTTCAAAGTAATAATATGATTCATGGACGTAATTCCATGATCCTCAAGGAGAGGATACATGGTGGTGTTTTGGGGATGTATAGAATGATTACATGGTAGCTCAGTTTTGGGGGTCATCCTGAAGCTCCAATGGTCTTTCTTCTCATGTAGAGAGGATTGAACCATGTGGTGAGGAGTAGCAGGAGGTCCTAGTCTTGGGTGCTTCCACATGACCCAAGGTGAGTGATAACGGATTAACCTCGTGATTGTGGCCGGGCGGGAGTGCCCCAAAAGTTTCACCAGGCGGTAGTGCCAGGGCGGTAGTGCCCAAGTTCCACAAAGCCACCACGAGTGCAAGACCCGCCATAGCTCGGTAATCATTCTAGTCCGGACGAGTCGGTCTATAAAGGAACGAGTCGGGTATAAAGTAACAAGTCTTGTGATGTCAGTTTACCATGTTTGGATGAATGTTTACATGTAATGGAAGTATGTGAAAAATGGATCAATGAGTATGCTTTAATTGTTATTTTATATGAACCTATGAATGATTGCATGAATTAATTGTGCTAGGAGATAACATGCTTTTTATATCTAGCTCACCCTTGCATTGTTTGTGTTGTGTGCCAATTTGGATATATCTTTCTTTGGCGATGATCATCCACTTGGATGGGAGCAGATGTCGTCGAAGAGTTCCCCTTGGAGCAGGAGTCGGAGGTTGCTAATGTTGCAGAGTAATCTTCTTAGAAGTCTCCTGATTGATCACTTGTAGCGACCAATCCTTTCAAGCTGTTCAAGTTTAAATTTTCGCTCATTTTATCTGGATGATTGTAATTTAACAATTAAAATTACACGTCATATTCTGACTGTTCTCTATATTTGAATGTTGACGTCTTTATTATATAATATTGGTTATTATATAATTGGGATGTTACATTATGCCCAGAAAAATAACACAAAGAAAAGAAATAAAAACAGAGAAAGAATCATCTCTTCCATATTCGTGCAGTCACTCCAATTAGTCCTCCACCACTTGGGTTTTAGGTTTTGTTTCTTTCTGTATTGTTGTTTTCTCTTTTTTTTCATTTTTATTTTATTATCTATCTTGTTGCAAATATTTCCTATGTTTAATGTTTTGACAAAGGAAAGCAGAGGATTGAAAAAAATAAAAAAATAAAAAAAAATTAAATATATATGAGTCTTGTAAGTTATCCATATATGAATGGATGCCATCTTACTACATTTATTTTTAATAACATTGATTTTAAAGCAACATACTTTTTATAAAAATTATTTTAAAGTAAAAGTTTTATAAAACGTGCACATCTATAATTTTTGTTTATATTTTAATTTTTCATAATTTAATTATTACGTTGAGATTGAAAATTATTTTTTATAAAATTGATGTTTTAAATTTAATATTTCGCTATCGTCCAATATTAAAAGATGCTATGAGAAATAAAAGAGTAGCTGGCAATAAACCACGTAACCTTCTTCTCCTCCTACCATTCATCCTAAAATGGTTACAGTACTTGAAACCATAATTAAACTAAAGGAAATCTAGTATCTTTAATAGTATATTTAAAACTATGTTTATATAAGGCTAAGTAAAAGTAAACACTATTGATGTAATTTTTAGTAAATGTTTTTAATATAGTATTTTAATGGAGATATAATATTTAGTAAATGTTTTTAATACAGTGTTTGTTATTAAATATGATTGTTTCAAGAATAAGTATAGTATTGTTAAAATGGATAGTTTGACCAAATCCAATTCAGTTTATCAAAGGTTGGTCATTCAATAAATTGATTCAATTCAGTTTATTTATTAATAAGTCAAAAAAATTTGAATTTGATTCGACTGATCATGTGTTAGTAGTGGTTTAAATATATTGGTTCAATATCTCATTTAATTACGAGTGTTTTTTTAATCTAAAAAAATTGTAATTCAAATTTAAATAAATTTTACTCTAAACTAATGTTAAAGAAAATTTTAAAAAAATATCATAAAATTCAAATATAATCCAAAAGCAAGTCCAAAAAAATGAAAAATAAGTTTCTAATATTGATAACTTTTGTTTCACTTATTTATTCATAAAATTTGAATTTTGAATAAATAGCTCTCTTGAAACCTCTTTTTTTATCCCATCTATAATTCAACAAAAAAATGTTAACTAATAATATTAAAAAATTAAATAATAAATAATTAAATTAGGTGAGTTGATGAACTAATATGAATTCAACCTAGATAAATCAAGTTCTAAACAAACCAAATTAAAAATTAATTCATATAAAAAAAATTATATCTTTTTCAAACTCAATCTTATCCAAATCGGTAATAGATCCCTCATCATTTCGAACCAATTTAACAGCATTAAGAATAACAATAGAAAATAAAAATAAAAATTCAATAAATGTGGCTATTTCTTTTTCCTTTTCATTTTATGTGGAAGGGACTAAAAAGTGAAATTTTGAATGTGTCTTTAAAGTTGGGTATTAATTACGACGTCATCTTGATTGATTTCTAACATTGTCTCTGCAGAAAGAGTCCAAATTTTCACGTGGCCTCGTACTATTGCCATTTTTTCATTTTATTTTTTATGTTTCTTTTATAAAGAGTTATTTATTTTCATGCCACTCAATTTTCAGGTGGTTTTCGTTCTCACGCACTTAGGAAAAAAAATATTATTTCAAATATATAAACGGATGATAATTTTTTTAAAAATATGATGTAGTCTCTAAAATGTAAAAAATTTAAATTACTCCTTAAAGTTTGCGGTTTAATATCAAATTGATTATTAAAATTAGCACATAATTACAAATGATCCATAAATTTCAACAATACAGCCATAACACTTTTTATATATTTAAGGATTAAACTTCTTTAAGAACTAAATTACCATTGATTTATTGGGTTTTGTCCCAGCATGGGATAGAGTGATAAAACAGATGAAAACAACTTCTATTTAATTTAGGTTAAAATTAAAACAACTAAAAATATAAATTAAAGCAATCTTCCATTTTTTTTTCTTTAAATACCAGGTAAAGTTAAAACCATCCTTAAAACTTAGTTTTGACCTTCAATTAATGATGATTTTCATCTGTCAAATTCCATTGATTGTTTTGTTGGATAAAATTTGGAATAAAGAAAATATATTAATGTTGTTTAAGATAAAAAGAAAAAAAAAATCTGAACTTTCACCAAACCAAATGAATCTATACATTAATAGAACAAACAACAATTCCCATTCTCCACTTAATCGTCATCATCAACTACTGGGGTGACACTTCCTATGTCTTACTCGGCCACAAATTTTGAAAATGTTTGCAATGATTGTGTTTCATTATTTTATTTGAGTGGCTGAGTCATGAAAGATAGAAAATAAGTAACAAATATGAATAATAACGTAACATCTCTTTATGTTAATTATTTTTAAGTTTTTTTTAAATATGTTTTATAAGAAAATTGATCAATTATAAAAAAAAGTTTTATAAAAATTAAACGATAATTTCGAAGTATGAATTAGTTCCTATTCTTGAGTTATATATGATCACAACCTTATAAATCATTAAATTAGACTATAAGTTTTACATAATAGTATTAAAATAAAGTTATGCAGTATGATGAGATTTATAATTTGAAGTTTATGTTAAAAAAAATAATTATCACATTTTAGTATAAAAATTAAATCTCTACACATTTTGTTGTCTTGGTAAAAATTTTATTATTGTTTCATTAACGATACATTGGGGTGAAATTTTTATTCCAAGTTCATAATAGAGTACTTTATTTTAACGGTTTGGATTTCAATCTAGATGTTTGTGGTTAAAGAAAAATTGAAGTTTGAACATGTGTCACCTATTTTTTGTTTCGAGTTATTTCAATAATAATTCAATTCCAATTTCTTTAACTGTTAGATCAAACTCAAAATTTTACATGATATTCTTAAGATAATATTCTTTACTTTTGATAGTTTATATTTATATTTAGAAATATGTAATAAGAAATATCACTTTTGCCCGTGGGATAAAAAATAATTTTTCTAAAAAGTCAAGAAGTTTTCAACCAACTACCATAAATTGCAAAATTGGAATACTATTATAATATTTAAATAATAAATGATGAGTTTATGAATGTAAAGGAAAAAATAATAATTTAATAATAATATAAATTTTCTACAGGACAAGCCAAACAAGAGAGTTTTGGTAGTTGCATCCATCAATCTTTCCTCTTATTTTTTTTCCATTTTCATTTTCTTTCTCTATTGGTTAAAATTTTAAAGTAGTTTGAAAAAATTATTCAATCCATTTGAGAAGTAAAGTTTTACTTGAACATATTGTTCTAGGTCAGGGAAGTCTATTTATTGTTATAAGTTCTAAATTTATTTATGACCTTATTTTCATTTATTTATTTAAAGTAATATGTTTTTAACCTCATTCTTATTTATTTATCTATATTATTAAAATTAATTTTATAGGATGCATTGTTAATAACATCATTTTATCTCACTTCTATTTGTGAAGTGCTTGAACACAAAGTAAATTAAGAAGAGAATAGTATATTAGCCAGAAAAGTGGAAAATCTTTGAAATTAATGCGAAATTTTTAAGTCTATTTCCTGTGGTCACCTTCACATAAGATGCAACAATGCTACGTGCTATGTTCATGGTCACAATAATTTTAACTTGAAAAGAAAAATTTTAGTCTTAGTTTAATGAATTAGAAGAACATAGTTTAGAACTTTAAAATAGTTAAGCGAAAGGGGTAACTCAAGGTAAAGACTACTATATGGCCACTAGGAGGCATAATACCTAAATAAACTTTTTATTTTCAAAAAATAAGATATACATGAGTTGTTTTGAAATTAAAGTGTGTTGTGTGTTAGAGTGGCGCAACGAAATGGTTAACGCGTTCAACAAACCAAGAGGAAAGTGAATTGGTTTTTTATCGCAAATCATTCTTTTTATAAATTTTCTTGTAAACAAAAATTCCTTAAAACAATTTAAATAAATTAAAAGAGTAAGGAAGAGAGAAAAATTACCCAAACTGTTACAATTAAAAAGAAAATCAAACAATTTAAGGTTAGAACACTTCTCTTGTTACCCCAAGAGATGAAACTCATTTCCTCTGTGACCCACAAGGAATCAACGCCTCCTCTGAATCTTCAAAAAGGGTGAACACCTCCTTTGAATATTTCACGAAGGATGACAAACTTTCAACTCAACAACAACAGCAACACTCAATCACACTCTCAGTGAAAGTTCTCGCTCTATGCCAACACGCCAAGTTCTCAAAGCCACAACACAAGGGTTCAACAAACCCTAGAACACTTATCACCACAACCTACAGATAAGAATTTCGAAATACACTTATTTTGTATTTCCTATTTTAGAACGAGAGTCTCAGTCTAATTTATAGAGATTTCACTCAAAAGTACCTCTAAAAATCCGTTGTCAACTAATCCAATTATGATAATTGATTATGCATCTAATGAATGCACAACAACTTAAAAATTCTTATTATTGCTCGTGAAAATCAATTATGGCAAGTCATAATTGATCAGTGATAATCGATTATTATAATTTGATAATCGATTAATCAAAGAACGAAATACGTAGAATTATTGTATTGATATATGTTGATAAATTGCATGGATATTGTACATGCATTGGTGTAAATTTTTTGACGCGAAGTCATCCTCACTCTATTAAATTCTCATACTCATATAGAGAAGGAGATTTATGCGTTGAAAGTCAAAGGATGTTCCTAATATGCAAAATCAATATTAAATAATATTGTAACCTAAAGAACGAAAAAAAATTAACCCTGTCATGATGGTTTGAGATAAGAATGGTTAACTTTGTATAAGGAGAATAATTTGTTGATGTTAATTTAATGTGGAAAAAATTGACGATGGGTGACATGAATATTTAACTCAATATATGAGTATTCTTAAAATCGAGTCTACATCATGTTAAAGTTTTAATAGATGATTATAATCCTATGACTGATACAATGTGATATATTGATTAATGAAACTAATTATCCTCAATAGTTACTACAAAAATTATTTAAATCTTTATAAAATTTATGATCTAAATAAACTTATCCTTTATTTCTTTTGTGATGTTTTAGTGTCTACTTGTAATTATCATATATATATATATATATATATATATATATATATATATATATATATATATATTTATATATATACCAAATATCCTTTTATTAATATAATTATATTTCTTCTTTAAAGAAATATACACTTATTGACCATAGTTTCAGGATAATACTAGTAATATTTAATTTCAAACTGTTATAATTTAAACATCAACTATTCATTTTTAATTTTATTTTGAATTTAATAATTATATATTTTGTATGTAGTGCATTGTACTAATAATTATATTTATCTTAAAATAAACATTTTAATTAAATATATAATGAAATAAAAATATAACATAAGTAAAACAGCAGGCATACTTTTATTATATGGGTTAATATTTATAATATCACACATTTTTAAGTACAATTACATATTATATTATTAATATTGTCAGTAATTGTTTACATTTTGAAGTGCATTGCTAAACTAATAAAAAATAGTTTAATAGCAAAAACAAAATCTAAAATACAAGAAAAAATAAAATAACCATAGCATACCAAATCTCATATTACAATAAATAAATTATGTATTGAAGAAAATAAAATATAAGAAGTATGAAAAGGTGAAACTGGAATAAATTTAAAAAATATACTACAAATTATGAAAATATTATTCATTGAATACTATTAATATGGTCATACAAAATTTTCAAATGGTAAAAAGCTAGTGTTTATAGACCGTGCAAGATAGGATTTTCATATGAACTATATTATATTAAAATTTGGTTGTCTGTGTCTTCGCAATAATACGTAGTTTCATATTTTTTTTTTATTTAATACCCAATTTTGTTCCCAGTTTGGTTTGGAAATCTTAATTTAGTCCCTTTTTATAAAACTAATTGTAATGAATCCTTACTTGTAACTATGTGAGTCAAATTAGTCCCTTCCGTTAAATATAGGCAAACGGAGTTAATGGACTGATGATGTGGCAGTAATCACTGGTTAGGTGTCTAACACGTAATTGTGTGGGTGCTTACGTGGTGTTAGGGCAACTGATTTTAAAATTGGGTTTTAATTAGAAATTGGGTTTATTTAATTGGGTTTATCTACAACACCATCTCCCCAATCTCTCGCCTCCCTCGGCAACAGCAGACAAATCCAAATGCTCAAGCTTCCAACAATTCTCCCCAATCTCTCGCGGAACAACCCCACTAAACTGATTAAACGAAAGATACACCCATCTTAGCCTCCCAACAAAACCAGGCACAAAACCATTCAATCCATTACCAGCCAAATTCAAAACCTCCAAACTCTCAAGAGACGAAATTGAACCAGGAATCTCCCCCACAATCTTATTAAACCCAAGATTCAAAACCCTCAACTTCCTCAAGCCGTTAATTCTAAACGGAAGATATCCACTTATTAGATTCCCTTCTAAATCGAGAACCTCTAGCTTTTCCAAGCCCCAAATTGCTTCGGGAATTTCCCCCTCCAACACGTTGAAGGGGAGAGACAAAACCCTAAGCTCCGTGAGCACACTGATGAAATTAAAAGAAGAAACGTTTCCAAAGAGAGAACCTTTACTACCTTTGCACGTTCGCCGAACTCCGAATCCGTAAAGAGGGAATTGAGAGAAACCTTTGCACGGGTGAGAGGTTCCGTTGGATTTGTCTACTGTTGCTGAGGGAGGCGAGAGATTGGGTTTTAATTAGAAATTGGGTTTATTTAATTGCTTGGGGCGCTGTTGTTGAGGGAGACAAGAGCCATGGTGAGGGCGGCGGTGAGTTGTGGTAGAGAGTGTGCGACGGAGGACGGTGAAGGGCTGGAGGAAGGAGCGGCGGGGACAGAGATACGCAGAGGTAGAAGATGGTGGTTCAGTGGCTTCAGAGTGGAGTGATGGCGATCGGAGTTGGGCTAGTGGCGAGAGGAGCGGGGACCTGCTACTGATGACGCTGATCAGAGGCGACGGAGGCGACAACCCTTGACGATGAGGGTGCTTGGTTGTGCATTTGAGTGGACCATTGTTAGCGTCTCAGCATCTGTGGGGGTTGGGATTGGGGATTGTGGTGGCAGCCATCGGAGAAGAACGGTGAATCGGGAGCGAAAGGGAAGTGTGGTTGGGGATGATGAGCAGAAAGGGGCGGTTACGGATGAGTAGTAACGAGGGAACTAGTGCCCCTGGGCTGTGGTTATGAGGTGTTTTAGACTAAGTGTTTCAGGTCAATCAAAGAAGAAGATGATGGAGATGGTGTTGTAGATAAACCCAATTAAATAAACCTAATTTCTAATTAAAACCCAATTTTAAAATCAGCTGCCCTAACACCACGTAAGCACGCACACAATTACGTGTTAGACACCTAACCAGTGACTACTGCCACATCATCAACCCATTAACTCTGTTTGCCTATATTTAACGGAAGGGACTAATTTGACTCACATAATTACAAGTAAGGATCCATTACAATTAGTTTTATAAAAAGGGACTAAATTGAGATTTCCAAACCAAACTGGGGACAAAATTGGGTATTAAACTTTTTTTGAAATAGAAATAAATTCAAAACCTTAAAGTGGCCATATTATGCTACAATTTAATAAAAGAAAATTCATATAATCATGTACTTTAGAACGCGTCTTTATAAAGAATTGCAACTTCAAAATATGTTTTTTGTGAGAATGATTATCCAAACATGCAAACATAAAAGAGTAATTAAAAAGTCGAAACAAAAATGCTAATAATGTATTTAACAAGTATGAGATATATTTAATTTAATAACAATAAAAGATATCAGAATTTAAATTATTTATTTATTTAATCTTCAATCACATGCAATTTTATTTAGTTTGAATAATTTTCATTCATATTAATTAAGAAAAATAAATTAGGTTCTAATCACTTTTACAATATCATATTCAGCATTAACTCTCAAGAATTTTATATCTATTTTAATATTGACATTTAAAAACACGTAAATGCCATATCTTTTAGGATCAATTATGAACTCATTTTATGTATAGGTTAGATGCATTATCAAAATAAAAAATTCAAAGATTTGACAAATTTGGTTATGTCATAATCTATGCTAAATATAGAATTTATAAGGAATATGATTCACGTGTTCCACATCCGTTATAATCACATTCTGTAGAGACGTGAACTTTTAACATTAATTATGATAACAAATATAGAAAATAATGTTTTTAATATATTGTTTTCGTTTTGGAAATTTTCTAATTCGTAAAATGTAAAAACCAGTGCGAGATAAGTAATAACATTATGCTTCCCATTAAAAATCAAGTATTATGTAAATTAATGGTTTAAAATACATATTCATTAGTTTTTTTTTACGGAAGAATAATATTATATATGTATAAATGAAGTAGAGAGGTGTTTCAGTATGTATACATGATAACATCAATCACATTATAAATTTGACCCTTGTAAAACGTATTCCTTTAATCCTAAAAAAAAACCATATTAGACTTTCCAACACATCAATTCTTTCTATTTACTAAATACAAACCCTTGCAAAAAAAAACTAAAATGAAAAATAAATAAGTAAAAAATTAAAAAATAGTTGATTTTATTAATATAAAATGGCTAAAATTACTTGTTTTATATTTTAAGCATACATTCTAAGATATGCATCCTTAATGGCTTATCACGAATCCATATATCTTCCTAAAATTATATCATATTTTTTATCCTATCTTCCATGATACACTTTAGAAGAAAAAAATATTAGGCTTTTTTTTTCAGGTTATAATCGAAACCTAATATTATTTTAAAAAAATATTAAAAAATTACATTAAACTATAATTATAACAATAATTGAATTATAAAAGTTATTTAGCTTATGTTATAACCAAAATCGAATATCATTTAACAAAACATATTTAAAAAAACTATATTAGATTTTGATAATTTATATAACAAAAAGCATAAAAGAGATTTTGTGAGGACCGTAAACTTTTGGAGGTGGGGCATGGCAATCAACCACACATTGCATTATTAGAATGCAATAATGTGTGTGCATTATGGGAAGCATTATTACTGGACCCACCATTCTATCAAGAGGGACACTGACTCCTCTCTGCTCATCATCCCATCTTCACCCTTTTTCTTCTCCATCTCTAACATCTCCCCCTTCAACCATAATCCAGTCTCTGATTCCTCTCACCCCTCGACCATCATCATTCACACACGGCCCAAATCAGTGGCCCATATGCAGGTGTGGCGGAGGCGAAAACCCTCCCTGGGTTGCCCGTGGATGGATCGAAGAAGCAGTGACGCAGAGGCGGGATCACAGTGGTGAGCAACAACCAGTTAGTCAGACACGGTGCAGAGACGCCGAGGAGAGCAGACAGGATTGGAGGTTGGGTCGCGGTGGCTGGTTTGGCGGAGATGGAGCAAAAAGGGGTAGTTATGGTGATGGAAGAAGCTGGATGAGGTGAAGGTGCTAGTCTGAGATATGAGGTTGCGGGTAGTGGACATTGTGCTTGGAGAAAACCAGGTAAGGGGAGCTGGATTACCTTTTTCAAATGTATTATGTGTTAGGTGTATGAATTGAATTATACATGATTAGTTGTGTTGAAACCGTGTTATGCTGTTTGAAATTGACTTGGTGAGTTTGAATTGTTATAATTGATTAATGGGAAGTGATTTATGTATGAAACCTTGAATGCTTTGGATTGGAAGGAAATCTGGAAATTTTGGGGTAGAAAAATGGAGTTTTCTAGGTTTCTCTGGAATCTGCGCAATTCTGCAGAATTCTGCAGAATACGCGTACGCCCAATTTTGGTGATTCAAAATTGGACGTTCGTCCAAACAGTGCTCGACCAAATAGTGGTCGGCCTAACGTTCGTCCAATTCTGGTGAAACTGGACGTTCGTCCAAATTGTTGAGCGTACGGTATTTGAGTGTTAGTGAGCGTTCGGCTTTTGAGTGTTAGTGAGCGTTCGGCTTTTGAGTGTTAGTGAGCGTTCGGCTTTTGAGTGTTAGTGAGCGTTCGGCTTTTGAGTGTTAGTGAGCGTTCGGCTTTTGAGTGTTAGTGAACGTTCGGCTTTTGAGTGTTAGTGAGCGTTCATAAGTGTTTCGTTAGGCGTTCGTCCATGTGTTATTTTGAGCGTTCGTCCTAAGTGTTATAGTGAGCGTTCATCCGTCCGAAAAATGGACGTTCGTCCAAACTATGAAAAGTGGACGTTCGTCCTAAATTTGAGCGTTCGTCTGTTTTTTTTTTATATAGCGTTCGTTCAATTTTGGTGGTGATTAGTGTCCGTCCAAGAGTGTGCAAAGGGTTCAATTGCTATTGTTCTGAATTGAATTAAATATGTAAAATGTTGAAAGTATAATATGATGTGATTTATGAGAAAATATGAGAATGTAGGAAATATGATAGAGTATTGTGATCATCTGATGTAAATGTGGTAATTTGAGAATTGTATGTAATATATGTGGTGATATGAGCTATGAGAAAATATGAGAATGCATGAAATACGATAAGTTACTGTGATTATATGATGGGAATGATGAACGTGAGTATGATTCGGAAATCTCAGGGAGAGATGGATGAAAGTGGTTATGTGAAATTTTGTGGTTGTGTCTGTATAATTGTAGGGGCTTTGAAATGGTTGTCTATCCCTAAACTCAAAGCATTGTTCACACTCAAGTAGAGAAGAACAATGTGAGTGGTGAGAGTAGAGGGAGGTCCTCGTCTATGATCTTTGAATTTAGACATAGGCAGTTTGGGGGACTTATATTGCTAGTGTTGGAGAAAGACCAGCTGAACTAGCAGGTGTAGAGACGACCAATAGTCCGACAATTATACAAAATCCGGATGAGTCGTATGAATATGTGGATTGTGGTGTAATAAGCATGCATAAATATTTATGTATTTAAATCTAAGTATGATGACATGAATTAATTGTGCTAGGAGATAACATGCTTTTTATATCTAGCTCACCCTTGCATTGTTTGTGTTGTGTGCCAATTTGGATTATGTTATTCGGCGATGATCATCCACTTGGATGGGAGCAGATGGCGTCGAAGAGTTTCCCTTGGAGTAGGAGCTGGAGGTTGCTGATGTTGCAGAGTAGTCTTCTTAGAAGTTTCCTGATTGATCACTTGTAGTGATCAATCCTTTCTAGCTGTTCAAGGTTTAAATTTTTTTTCACTCATTTAATTTGGATGATTGTAATTTAACAATTAAATTACAAGTCGTATTCTGACTGTTCTCTATATTGGAATGATGACATCTTTATTATGTAATATTTGTTATTATATAATTGGGATGTTACATTAATGGTATCAGAGCAGTTCGTCCTTAGGATGACCTTTGTGTTGTGGGTTTGCCGTGTCTTCTCTGTGAGGATTGGAGGGTAGATGGTATGATTTACCATTTCTTTCAAGTCTATATAGTAAGGTGTATCTGACTAGAAGTTTTAAGAACAGAAAATGTCTGGATAAGAGTAATGAGGGTGCACACTCATGACTTTCATCGTAGATGATTTTCCTTTCTTAATTCTGAAGGTTTGAGGTAAGGAAGAGTTAGAGTTTCAGTGTTGTTTCCTGTAGTAATTCCTGTGTGGTTCTTGTTTTGTGGTGGTGTGTTGTGCCCTAGAGTATCGTCCCAAGAAGTTGAGCCGTCTGACTCTAATCAGATGCTGAATGCGGTGCTCTAAGCGTTGCAACAACAGAATGCTGCATTGGTAGAGTAAAACACCATAACCCTGCATAATCAAGAAGCCGCAAGGGTATTTGCCGAGAACGCGAGAGTAACATCTGAGAACACTCAAAGACAATCCATTCAAGTGATTGAGTAGTGGCAGAACCGTTCAGAATGTTTTCTCTTCTGTTATTCTGGTCCAAGAGTGGAACTTGGAAAGCTTTCTGCAACACCATTCAGCCCGGTTTGATGGGAAGTGCAGTCTGAATAAAGCTGATCAGTGGTTAAGGGACATTGAGAGAATTTGTAGTGCTAAAAGATGTCTAGATGAGAACGAGGTATCATATGCTGAGTACTTGCCTTACAGTGTAAGGTATGACCTGGAGATTGAATTCCTTCAGTTAATACCGGGAAATAGGTCGGGACTGAGTATGCATAGGTTCGAGCACTTGCTCCGATTGTACACATGACTACGGTTATAAAAATTTGTTATCATTATGAGTTTACTTCTCCCTGTCTTAACCTTGATGTGCCATGTTTGGTCCATCGCTCGTGTTTTAGCCTAAACACTATTTAAACCGTTTCTGTCATCAAGATAATGTTTTAAATCCAGTCACGTTCAACCTTAAACATTCATTCATTTCATTAACGTGTATCATTTTTGGGTTATCAACCTCTATGTGTTTAAGCCAGATTTTTGGCTCCCGTTCGTATGTCTTTTGTTTTCAATGTCATTATGAGCCAATCTAATTTTTTCAGTTTCGGCTCCCGTTCAGGTTGTGTTAAACGCATGTGTTCGGTATTTTCAAAGTTCATTAATACTTTGTATTTTTGCCTTAGTGTGAAATCCTATTGGTTAATTTCGAGACTGCGAACACAAAGGTTGTTTTAAGTTTGGGGCAAATTAGTGTTTTGTTTACCTCATCGAGTATTGTAGTATCGTTACAATCTTGATAAAAATTTAGACATAATTTTAATGCGTTTCAAACTCATTGATAACTTATTATGTTCTTCTTTTGAACCAAATAAAAATAAAAATAGTTGAGAATAATTCTATGAGTCAAATTTCAAAGATTGTGTAATAAATTAATTTATACGAATTTATGAACAAGTACATATACATATATTTAAATAAATACAATAAAAATTACAAATAGGTGGTTGTGTTTCTGTGAGGTTTTTCTCTTCTGATACTCTTGAGTTTGGTAAGACGATAACATGTAAGTAAATCGTTAGAAAAATATATATATAAAAGAAAACAATATATATAATCATCAAACTAGCATGGCAGATAAATATTACAATGCATAATTAAAATAAAGATGTTCTATAATCGATCATAAGTGATCGTTAAATATTACAGTCCATAAAATACGCAAATGAAGCAAATAAACAAAAGCAAATAAAGGATGTTCGGGGTTCAATCACTCGTGATCGTTAAGTTACAGATAAAAATAAAAATTTAATGGAAAAATTCTCGAGCGGGTTGTGGTGGTCTAAGGGAGAGCTCCGTCGAGGGCGCTCTGGTTCGAAATGTGAGAAGCATGGGTGGAGGGATCTGTCGTTCGTCTCTGTCGTCGTCAATGATGATCGGAACAGGGAATAAGTTCAGCAACCTCGGCGCCTTCATGATTACCCAGTCATTTTCTTCCAACAAAGAAAATTGTGTCAATATTGGAGAAGGAAAAGTAAAATTCAAACCAAAAATAGTGGTAATTAGGGTTCTTACCATACATGTACAGCGGCAGCTGAGAAAATCGGGTGCCAGTAGGGTCTAATTCCGCTTGCCAGCGCCTGACCCGGTTACCATGATTGTTGAACCAGCAGTGTACATTATATTCACTGGCTTCTCCGAAAGCCCTGAGGCGAGATGCAATCTCGACGACTTGGGCTCTACTGGGATGTGTGACCCCGTAGTTGAAGATATTGATCATCATTTTTACCTGATCATCAGTAGGTTTCCACCGTTGACTGGTGTACCTCTCCATCTCCATCTCACTCATCCTTCCTTTCAAAGTGTTTCTAAAGCATAAGTAAATAATAAAATAAAATAAAAAGAACAAAACAAAAATCGTCAGTGTTTTCTTATGTTGTTTTGGTTCCTTTTAAGTTTACTTCGTCCAGGTGGTCTTTGTTGTTTCGGTGTCTAGTCTCTGGTCTGTTTCACGATCCTCGCAAATGTTCTTAAACGAATCTATGTCCATCTGTCTTTGTCCATATTGTCCATATCCGGTTCATACAAATAAATTTCTCTTTTTAAGTTTTCTGTTTTTATGGGGTACGTGGCGTTGTTCTACCCGATTGTCTCTGCCATACCTCCAAACGGAGGGAGATTAACGTCTGGTTTCCAGCCGATATACCCCTTATCTTAGTTAATGCAGTGGGTTCTTAGTTTATAAAAAGGAAAATAGAAGAAAGTAAATGCAGGAGCAGAAGTAAAAATAACAAGTGGAAAGTAAAGAAGAAAGCAGAATGTAAGTGCGAGTAATAAAGGCTCAGAAAAGAAATAGTGTGTGAAAGGAAGCAAGAAAGAAGAAAGGAAAGAAAAGAAGCGAGAAGTAAAGAAGAAGGAGAAGCAGGGTAAAGGGAAAGGAAAAGATAAGAGAAACGAAATACTTACTCGAAGGGGAGCAAAGCTCAGGAACTTAGATTGAAGCTTGCGGGAAGACTCTCCGATCTCCAGCACTCAGACGTTCAGATCTCGCAAAGTTTTCACACTCAGAACTCTCAGTGACTCAGATCTCTCTCTCTCAGATGCTCTCAGATCTCAACGTTTCGAAGTGTCGCCCAACGCGGCTAGCACCCCGTTTTATAGCCAAGAAAACTCACTGTGTCCACAGTTCCGGTCATGTATACCGGAACCTTCAATAGTATCGGTTAAAAAAAAAAAAAAAAAAATTTGTAGTATGCGATTTTTGCCACATTTTGGGAGTATGAAACATTCAATTAGAGAGGATCTCTTGCTATGTGAATAAGTGTGACCTGATTTTGGTGTGAGATGTGATATGTATGTTGATCCAGAATTGTCTCCTCGTATGAGTGGTTGAAGTTACCCTGATAAGCTATTCGAACGGTGGGAACTGCCCAGATAAGTTTGCTATATGAGTTGTGGTATAGTAACTCTACCTAAGAGTTAGAGGACAAGATGAGAGAGACGTATCTCAACTTGTGTTGGTAAACTTAATTTTCGAGGACGAAAATTTTTGTTGTTGGGGAGAATGTGAGGACCGTAAACTTTTGGAGGTGGGGCATGGCAATCAACCACACATTGCATTATTAGAATGCAATAATGTGTGTGCATTATGGGAAGCATTATTACTGGACGCACCATTCTATCAAGAGGGACACTGACTCCTCTCTGCTCATCATCCCATCTTCACCCTTTTTCTTCTCCATCTCTAACATCTCCCCCTTCAACCATAATCCAGTCTCTGATTCCTCTCACCCCTCGACCATCATCATTCACACACGGCCCAAATCAGTGGCCCATATGCAGGTGTGGCGGAGGCGAAAACCCTCCCTGGGTTGCCCGTGGATGGATCGAAGAAGCAGTGACGCAGAGGCGGGATCGCAGTGGTGAGCAACAGCCAGTTAGTCAGACACGGTGCAGAGACGCCGAGGAGAGCAGACAGGATTGGAGGTTGGGTCGCGGTGGCTGGTTTGGCGGAGATGGAGCAAAAAGGGGTAGTTATGGTGATGGAAGAAGCTGGATGAGGTGAAGGTGCTAGTCTGAGATATGAGGTTGCGGGTAGTGGACATTGTGCTTGGAGAAAACCAGGTAAGGGGAGCTGGATTACCTTTTTCAAATGTATTATGTGTTAGGTGTATGAATTGAATTATACATGATTAGTTGTGTTGAAACCGTGTTATGCTGTTTGAAATTGACTTGGTGAGTTTGAATTGTTATAATTGATTAATGGGAAGTGATTTATGTATGAAACCTTGAATGCTTTGGATTGGAAGGAAATCTGGAAATTTTGGGGTAGAAAAATGGAGTTTTCTAGGTTTCTCTGGAATCTGCGCAATTCTGCAGAATTCTGCAGAATACGCGTACGCCCAATTTTGGTGATTCAAAATTGGACGTTCGTCCAAACAGTGCTCGACCAAATAGTGGTCGGCCTAACGTTCGTCCAATTCTGGTGAAACTGGACGTTCGTCCAAATTGTTGAGCGTACGGTATTTGAGTGTTAGTGAGCGTTCGGCTTTTGAGTGTTAGTGAGCGTTCGGCTTTTGAGTGTTAGTGAGCGTTCGGCTTTTGAGTGTTAGTGAACGTTCGGCTTTTGAGTGTTAGTGAGCGTTCATAAGTGTTTCGTTAGGCGTTCGTCCATGTGTTATTTTGAGCGTTCGTCCTAAGTGTTATAGTGAGCGTTCGTCCGTCCGGAAAATGGACGTTCGTCCAAACTATGAAAAGTGGACGTTCGTCCTAAATTTGAGCGTTCGTCTGTTTTTTTTTATATAGCGTTCGTTCAATTTTGGTGGTGATTAGTGTCCGTCCAAGAGTGTGCAAAGGGTTCAATTGCTATTGTTCTGAATTGAATTAAATATGTAAAATGTTGAAAGTATAATATGATGTGATTTATGAGAAAATATGAGAATGTAGGAAATATGATAGAGTATTGTGATCATCTGATGTAAATGTGGTAATTTGAGAATTGTATGTAATATATGTGGTGATATGAGCTATGAGAAAATATGAGAATGCATGAAATACGATAAGTTACTGTGATTATATGATGGGAATGATGAACGTGAGTATGATTCGGAAATCTCAGGGAGAGATGGATGAAAGTGGTTATGTGAAATTTTGTGGTTGTGTCTGTATAATTGTAGGGGCTTTGAAATGGTTGTCTATCCCTAAACTCAAAGCATTGTTCACACTCAAGTAGAGAAGAACAATGTGAGTGGTGAGAGTAGAGGGAGGTCCTCGTCTATGATCTTTGAATTTAGACATAGGCAGTTTGGGGGACTTATATTGCTAGTGTTGGAGAAAGACCAGCTGAACTAGCAGGTGTAGAGACGACCAATAGTCCGACAATTATACAAAATCCGGATGAGTCGTATGAATATGTGGATTGTGGTGTAATAAGCATGCATAAATATTTATGTATTTAAATCTAAGTATGATGACATGAATTAATTGTGCTAGGAGATAACATGCTTTTTATATCTAGCTCACCCTTGCATTGTTTGTGTTGTGTGCCAATTTGGATTATGTTATTCGGCGATGATCATCCACTTGGATGGGAGCAGATGGCGTCGAAGAGTTTCCCTTGGAGTAGGAGCTGGAGGTTGCTGATGTTGCAGAGTAGTCTTCTTAGAAGTTTCCTGATTGATCACTTGTAGTGATCAATCCTTTCTAGCTGTTCAAGGTTTAAATTTTTTTTCACTCATTTAATTTGGATGATTGTAATTTAACAATTAAATTACAAGTCGTATTCTGACTGTTCTCTATATTGGAATGATGACATCTTTATTATGTAATATTTGTTATTATATAATTGGGATGTTACAGATTTAACCTCGGTTTACTCAAAACCCACTAACGTCAAATCCAATTTTTTTATTATTTATTTATGGTTTAGTCTTCTATTTCAATTTACAAACCAAAGTAAAATACTCACATATTTTTAACTCGTTATAATATATTTTGATTGTAGAACCAAAATCCAATTGTCGTTGTAAAACCTATGAAAAATATTTATCTTAATAGTAATAATTTTATTACTAGTAGTAATAAATTTCATTGTGAATGAAAAATATAATAAGTTTATAAAATGTGGAAAGATTAATAAGAAATTTTGGTAGCTTAATTGGTAGAAAATTTTGGTGTTAGGTTCAAACTCTTTTATACCATTATATATATATATATATGTGTGTGTGTGTGTAAGTAAAATTAAATTTAAAATATTGATAATGGAGAAAGCATTCATAGTTGAAGTCATTATTAAGGAATCCATTATGAATCCATTATGTAAGTGATGAATCCATTAAATAAGTGGTGAAATTAAAATAATAAATAATATTTAGAAAAAATGATGAATAGTAACATTTTTGGATTATAAATAGTCATGAGGGGGAGGCTATTTTGCAAAAAGAGAGTAAGAATCAAGTGAGAAACCTTGAGAAATAGAGAAGAAAGAGTTAGGAAGAAAGTTTTTTAGTTACAAGAAGAGTAGAGGCTCTGGAAGATTTTCGGGGAAAACGAATTCGGAGCAAGAGAAGTCTGGAATAGAGGTAGGGGAGCTAATCCTTATTATATATGATTTTTATACATTTTATGATCATGAATATGAGTTATGTACATGTTAAAATTTTGGTAATGGTAGTTATCTATTCACTTGTATAAATTTAGTTTTCATGATTATAATTTTCTTATTTTCGAATTATTGTGGTAAAACCTTCCTTTTAATTGTTTTTACCATTGGATTTAGCTAAAAGTTTAATATATGAATCCTAAGACCTATTTCTTCACTTTGATAATTCGGATCATTAATTAGAAGTCTGTACTTGGAGAAATAAATCCTGCATGTTTGAGTAAATTAATTACCCCTATAGTTCTGTTACTGAGTTCTCTCGGTAAAATATAGATTATGACCTATTTGACCGTTAGATCAACCTGAAAATTGGGTATATGATTCTTAGGATATATTACTACACTTTTACCGATCGGATTTGTAATTGGAAGTCTATGTTGTGAGAAAGTAATTTTGAAAGTTTGAAAAATCTGATGAACACTATATTTCTGTCCTTAAGTTATCATGGTAAAACACTTCAGATGTATTTCATTTACCGTTAGATTGAGCTCAAACTTTAGTATGTAGTTCATAAGACATATTAAGTCATCTTGACCATTCCGATATGTAATTAGATGTCTGTGCTTAGAGGAATTCGTTCCGCATTTTGAGTATAATCAAAAACCACTTAAAATTATGTACCTGAGTTACCTCGGTAAAACCTCAATATCTATCTAGTTAACCGTTGGATAAACCTGAAATTTTAATATGTAGTTTCTAACACATAGTGAATTACTTTGACCGTTCAGATTTGAAATCGGTGTTACATATTTAGAGATATTAATTTTGTATCTTCTCAGGGATCTCAATATTGCTTAATTTTTGTTTTTGGACTATTTATACAAAAATTATGAATTATAATTGTGATGATTGTATTTTATTTTATTGGATTTGAATTTATGCATCTGAACATGGTAGTGAACTATAATGATGTATTTGAGTATGAATTGGACATCTCAGGGTGAGTTGATTAGAAGTGGTTGTGCGAGGTGTTGTTGTTGTTCTGTATAACTGTATAGAGCTTTAAACTGGTATGTCTATTCCTACACTCAAAGCACTGTTCATGCTCAAATAAAGGAGAACAATGTAAGTGGTGAGAGTAGAGGGAGGTCCTCGTCTATAGTCTTAGAGTTTAGACATAGACAGATTGGGGGATTTACCTTGCATAGTGTTGGGGAGAGCCAGCTGAACTATGCAAGTGCAAAGACGACCAATAGTTCGAGAGTTATACAAATCCGGATGAGTCGTGTGAGTGTTTGAGTCGTGGTTTAAAGGGTATGCTTAAATTGTTCTTTTATATGTAACTAAGCATTATGACTTTTGCATGTCGTGTGAGGCTGAATAACATGCTTTCTATGTCTAGCTCACCTCTACTTGTTTGTGTTTGGGTATGTGCGATGATCGTATAATTCGTTATAGGGAGCAGATGAAGAAATATCGTCTAACTCAGTGCCAAGGAAGGGAAAGATAGAAGAATAAAGTAGAAGAACTTATAATTAGGATTTTTTCAAATATGAGTCTACAACATGTATAAACATATATCAACTATATTTTTTATTTTTAAAGGGTGAGATTACGGAATGTTACCGTAAATATAATGTTACAATATATATATAAAATTTCAAGTGTGAAATTTTGGGAATCTTACAGTTGTTGTATCCTTTTTCTACACTAAGGATAACTAGAACTGACAGTGAAAATTTTTCTTTTCATTATAAAAATGTTACCACATAACTTATATAAAAAGTATAAACTTATATCTTTCTATACTAATTATAGTTATAACTTATATAAAAAGTATAAACTTATTTACATTCTAGAGACCACGTCACTTATTAAATCGAATGAATTTCAACTCGTATAAAAAATATATAATAAAAGATTTTTACACTAGTGAGAAATTAAAGCTATAAAATAATAAATATAAAGTGCGTAAAATGTTTTGGATGTAATATTATCTTAAATATTAATATTCAACTCGTATCGAGAAAGGAAAATAAAAGTATAGTTCTCATTATTTTGTATCTCATAATGGTACTTGTATCACTGCCAAACTAGCCTTTCACACAATTAACATTGGAGTTAGAGAAATACGACAAGGAAAAAATCAGTAACATTTATGTAAATAAATGTCAGATTGTATGTGGATTTCATGTAAATGTCAAGTTTAGTCATATCCGAAATCGTAGACACAAAATTGTTCAAGACTTCCAACTTTTTTTTCTCTCACAATTTTAACGCAATTTCTCCTTTCCTTGTCATTTTCTTACTCTGCTGGTTGCTGTGTGGGTGTTGGTAGACGTTTTGAAGATTGCTTTTGTGGTGTGAATAAATGGTTTTTTTATAGACACATTATATTTATAATAATAGAAATTGCTTAAAATCTCCAAAATTGGCCATTTACTTGAAGTTTTTTTTTCTTTTTTTAAATTTCCTAGTTTTGGTGCATTTTTATTGTGGAAACATGACTCATAAAAATGAGATGAAGACTTTAAAAGGGTTAGACTAGTTATCAATTTTTATTATTTCAAACCTAACATTGTTAGGTCAATAAATCTTCATACAAAAGTATTATCTGTTTATTGGGATATGTGCTTTCTCATAGTAACTGGTGGAATTGATTGTTTATTTCCAATGAAAAGCTAAAGAGAATTTTGTTATTGACCCATGATGAATATTAATGTTTTAATCTCAAATCCGGTAAAACATCGTTATAAATCAATCACTGCATTTCCGTGATATTGTTTGGTTTGGAGATTGAAGCTTTATCCCAGTTTGATTCTTAAAAAATGTAATGAAATGAGGAAGAATTATTTAAATGGTCTCTTGTTTCAATTCTTAAACAATATATAAGAGACTTTTAAGTGTGCTAGAAACAATTATGTAATTTAATTCCTCAATTGAAATTTTGATCAATTAACTTATTAAAATATTTTACTTATGTTGTATTTAAAGGAATATTGATGTATATATATTTTTTTAAATTTTAAGTTTTGGTTTTAAGTTAAAACCAATTTAATGTAAAAATATATAAAATTTTTATGTCTGGCATAAACTTATGTCTTCTACTTACATCGAACTAGTAACATAAATATCTCTAAATATCGCTGTAAAAAAAACCCTTTTCATACTTAGTGTTGCATTCTGAGGTTTCTATATTTGCTTTACTTGTACCTTGCATATTGGCATCACGAACATCTTTTCTAAAGTTGGATTTTATATCTAAACCTGAAATTATATAAGTTAATACCTATGCATATGCTTTTCTTTTTGTCGGAAATTATCGTAGAATGTCATCAAAATTTAATTTCTTTCTTTTTCTTCTTCTTCTTCAATCTTGTTACCTTTTTTAATGAATTACAGTATAATTTTTTATTGGATTAATAACTTGATAACCTAAATCTTTTTATCAGATTAAAACATAACAAAATCTATTAAAGGTTAAATGATAGATTCTTTATATTAAACCAAGATCTAACCTAACCTATGTGTTGAGTTTGCTTTGGATTCAACTCAATCCAATCTAATTTAACTCAAATTTTATGGATTAGATATCAAACTCAAAATCTAACCTAACAAAAATTATTAAATTATATTAATAAAAAATAGTAATACAACTAACAATCTATTTACTCCACTATAGTATTAATTAAATGTATATATTTGAAATATTAAATTTACTTATTTAATTCTTTAAGTATTGAATAATAGAGTTCATTTTAAAAGAAAATATTCTAAAAATCTATCAATTTCCATTTTGAAATTAGGCTTAATACCATTGTTGGTCCCAATTTTTGTTAGTTTTGTTTAAAATGGTCTTCATTTTTTTAATGTTCAATGTAGTCCTAAAGATTGTAATTTTTGTTCAATTTAGTCCTTTTTGCAAACGTTGTTTAAATTGATAATGGCCAAATCAACCATCCAAAGCTTCTTCTTCGTGCGGTAAGCGGCACCATTCAAACTCTACTACGAGGACAAATTCCACCACCACATGAACTTCACTTAACCGCCGCCAATTCCGTACTGCCAACATCTCCTCCCTCGCACCTCTACCGTCTTTGTAAACCTGCAAAACACCAAAATCGCCACTATGGCAAGCTACAATCGCAAACTAGAATCATGACAAAAATCCTTGCATCGTTCAAACCTCCATGGCTGCCGCGAATACCACCCAGGCTACCACCACCTTCGTGCCCTCAATCCTAATCGCAACATCCTGCGAGAATCCACCTGCACAGAAATCACGCTTGCAGTAGAGTTCCAGCGCCGTTTCTCCTTCGCGTGAAGACAAAAGCCCTTTCTACCTTGCATTCAGAAACCTTAATTTTTTGGGTGGGGAAGGGACTGCCACGTGGCAGCCCCTCATTGGCTGCATCATGTTTCAGTCAAGGCAGGTCCTTAGTTAAATGACATGTCCTTCACTAATTGCACAACTGAACATTTGGTTATTAACAATTTAAACAACGTTTACAAAAATGACTAAATTAAACACAAATTACAATCTTTAGGACTATATTGAACATTTTAAAAAAAATTAGGACCACTTCAAATAAAGTTGACAAAAATTAGGACCAACAATGATATTAAGCTTTGAAATTACAAATTTTTGCCAAAAAAAAAAACTAATAATCTAATAACCTAATCTCGGATCTAACGCTATCAAAGAGTTAGGTTGATTAAGTTTAATAAAAAGATATAAAAACTTGACCTAATTTTTTTTATTGAATATTGGAAGATAGATTTACACAAATCCAACACAGCTCAATTGTAAATACCTAATAATTTTTCATTTAGAATGTAAAATGACAGGTGTTTTCTAGTTATAAAGGTATTTAGATACTCATATTTAATAGGCTAATATTATTTATCAAATAATTATTATTTTTTTAAAACCACTGTTGATAAATAAAATTACTTTGGAAGACTTAAAATAAAAAAGTTTATAAACATCCCAAGTTATTAGGTTCACTTGACCTAGATGCCGGCCACAACTTGTGGCATGAGTCATGAAGCACTTGACTCTAGACCAATACTTACTTATATATATATATATATATATATATATATATATATATATATATATATATATATATATATATATATATATATATATATATATATATATATATATATATATATATATATATATGTATATATATATATATAAATTAAGAATAGGGTATTTAAGAAAGATAACTTAGTCAACCATAAATCGAATTTGGTTTTATACTTTACCACCATTTGTTTCTTTATTTTACTTTTCGTTTCGTGTGATTTGGTCAGTCTGAAAAATTCTAAAGTTGCCACATGAACTAAATAAAATTACAACCAGAATACTATTGCGAACATATTGTTACAAAAAAATGGTCATATAATGAGTTATGTTATAATTGAGTTTTTAATACCTTCTGTTCATACTAAATAGTGTGAAGATTTATATTTTTGTTGAAAATTCAATAATAATATTTGTAGTTACAAAGGCCAAATTATATTTTAAGAAAACTTATACTATGCTCTTCTCCAAATTAACAATATACTAAATTAATTAATATTTTGGTCTCCAGAGGACATTATTTAATTTAAGTTTTTAATATTTTTATAAGTTTGATATTAACATAATTTGAAAAATAAGCACGTGCAAGTCTCAATTATTTTTTTCTTTAAAATCATTTTCTCTCATACTATACAATCACCGTAAAAAAAAATAGTATTAGTGACAACATTTTATTGATAAATTTATACTTTTTAGTAATTGTAATTTTATGACAAACATCTTGATATAAACTACCAATGAAAATATCAACTAGCAAAGTTATAGGTTGAATTGTTGATTAAATTACCAATAGATTTATCAACGAATATCCTTATATAAAATTATCGATGGATAAATTCGTCGATAAATTACTTAATGAAATTACATTTCAGATTTCCCTACCCTCCCTCTCTCTCTCCCTTCTCCTAATTCACTTTTGTCCTAAAACGCATCAGAGCATATACAAATTAGAGTCAACAGAAATAAGGGAAAACCAGCCTACTATGATTTCATTGTTGTGTTCGAGCTTTACTTGAACAAAATTATTTATCAAAAGACAAAGTTCTTTCTCGATGTTGAAGTTTTATAAAGAAATTAAAAATTAAGATAATTAATTGTTTATTTTTGTTTAGTTTCTAACTTTGTTCTTATTTTGGAGGCATTGTTACTAGGATTTTTCCAACTCTAGTTGCTTTGACTTAGTCTTAACTCTTCTTTGTTGCAGCCTTCTATTTAACTTTCTTTTGTTGTTTTAGTGTAGAATGGTTTAAAAACATATATGATTATAGAATTTTTCTTTTGATTTGTTTATAAATTATGTTATTGTAATATATATATATATATATATATATATATATATATATATATATATATATATATATATATATATATATATATGGGGGAGAGAGAGAAGGAGAGAAAGAGAGAGGGAGAGAGGGAGGGAGAGAGGGAGAGAGGATGGACACTATATAGCACTACACTTAAAACCTATGTATATGGTTACAATAAAGTAAACTAGGGGTGTGTTAGAATGAACAAATTGTTGGTGCACCCTGTGTCTTTACCTCACCCTTTCGAAATGTCTCCACTGTAGTATTTAATTAATTTTTTACATGCATGGACTTCAGTAGTAATAAGTTTATTACTTAAGTCTCATGTTTAAAGGAAACACCCAAAGGTGCATGCCATGAAATGGAAATTAAGTGTTTATGATAATGCTAATTCTTACCATTATCTAAGCATTATTTTAGTAGCAAAATCAACTCCTTTCTAACTTGTAACTTGTTTAATCCTCTTCTTTTGTCTTGTTTTCTAAATAAATGTGTTTTATGCTACATTGATGTATTATCATCACTAATCCCCTTATTTTGTAGCTAATATTATGCTTAGAAGAACCTCCACCCATGTATAGAGCTTAACCAGCCACAAAAGCAAGTAAAACAAAAAGAGAGAATTTTGGAATGTTGTGGCTGGGGTGCAGCTGGCATGCTGCTGAGCGCCACCTCTCTGGAATGCTACCGCTAGGGTGCAGTTGGCGTGCAGCTGAGTGCCATTCATCTCGACTTGCTGCCGCTGGGGTGCAGCTAGAGTGCAGCTGAGCACCACCTCTCTGGAATGCTGCCGTTGTGCTACAGCTGGGGTGCAACTGAGCGGTGACGCTGTTGATGTGTCAAAATGCCTATTTATTCAAGTTGTCTCAAAGCATTTGGGGTCTTTGGTTCTTTGGAGGTGCATCTCATTCAGAGGAGAGCTTGGAGGGCTGCTAGGGCTTGTGGGAACACTCCCTTCTTCCTCTTGGGTTCTTCATCTTCTTCCATGGCCATTTTTTAAGCTTAAAGGCTCTCCATGGAAATGGAGAGCCAAACCCATCTTGTTGGGGTTAGTTGTAGCCTTTGAATCTTGTGTAATTGTTGAATGATTTGAATATATATATGCATTTTCTATCAATTGCTAGTATTCTTGTTTCCAATTTTAAAGCTTGCATGTAATAGGGACGTTCATGACTTGATTTTGGGGTTTCATGGGTTATGGGGACATAAGATGGAACCCAGAACTGAAACAGGAGTCCTTGTGGTTCATTGATTCTAGGGATGAAAGATGATTCACATGTTGTCTTAGATCCTAGTTCTTAATACGGGTTTGCTTGTTAGACTGTCCAAGGGATTGGAGTTTGATAAGGAAAACCTAGGCTCAGTCACCTAAGGGATTAGGGCTAGAGTGTTTTAGTGGATTGACTTTAGTAAATTGATAGAGAGGAGATGAAATTGGTTATACACAAGAGTGCATTGGTGAAAACTAACCTTAACAATGTCATTTCATACCATTTCTAGTCTTTTCATTTCCAAGTGCCTTCAATACCAAAGTCCAACCTTGTAATTGCTTGTGAATTTATCTTTTTGCACATATTCTTAAATGATGAGTTGTTCTTAAGTCTAGATGAGTTGTTAATTGCACAATTTTCTAGTATTACGAGTCTCTTGGGAAAACGATACCTGGTCTTACCACAGTTTATTACTTGAACGATTTGGTATGCTTGCCGAAACCGTTTAAAAGCTTACCAAAACTAGAAACATAAAAGACATTTTCTAAACACAAATAAAACCATTATTTAAAACTAAACTGCATGTTACAATGGTCTTCACATGTGAACTCATCTTTCTTCCTAAATATATGTAATGTTCACTTCCCATTAGTTTCATTAGGCCTTACCTTGTATGGTATTACAAACATTGATTGTAGATCCAAAATCAACCCACCATAAGTTATGATAAATACTTGTCATATTATATTCATAACAAACAAAGAAAAATAATTATCTTTCTTTTCTAATTAATTTAAACTTTGGGAAATCCTTCTTTACGTGTCCTTTTTATAGAAGAAACACTTAGACTCATTCTTTATAAATGGCTTAACAAACATCTTCCCTTCGATTAACCTTATTCTTCTTATTCTTTAGAGAAGTAGTCAAGTTCACCATTTCGCTTTCTTCCATTAGTAATTTTTCTTCTTCTTGAAAACACATGGTCAACAATGTATTAAAAGGAGCATATTTATAAGACAATGCATAAAATATAACGTACTAGAAAGGAATCTAACATGGTAAGCTTTAAGGATTTCAATTGAGCTACAATCTCCCTTATGGGCATGATGTGTTCATACACTCCCTTAATCTCGATAAGCTTTAATTTAAGGATGAAAAATCCATGATACTAGTGTTGGTAAGATATTTATCAAATATGATGGATTGTTCATCAATAACTTTTAATAAATCTCTCACATTGTCATATTGATCTTTATTAATGTCATGAAGGGAAAATTTAACCTGTCTCACTTTTCATATAGATCAACAACATATGGAGTGTTAGTCTCAATAATAATGGTGATTATAGTTTTCAAATAGTATAATCAATGTCCACCAACCTAAATGGAGAACTTTCTCCTTCCAAAACTTATAATTATCCCCCATTTAGTTTGGGAATACCATAATGGATATAAGAAACTACAAATTTTAAAATACATGTTCATCATCATAATTTGAGACTATAACAAATATCATGTTTTACCAATGCAAACATGTATTAATGAATGACTTTAGAGACATAAACTTACATGTGGGCTAAGGTCTTACTCAATTAGATGCATATAACCTAATTATAAAATATTATGTTTTACCAAAGCAAATATGTTTTAATGAATGAATCTAGTGATATAAAACTTGTTTATGGGCTAAAGTCTTATTCAATTAAACTCATATGAGCAAATGATAAAACTATTATAATTGATGTAAAATGTCTTAATGAGTGAATCTAGTGACATAAAACTTGCCTATAAACTAAAGTTTTACTCAATTAGACTTATATAAACTAAATGATAAAAACTATTATGTTTTACCGATGCAAACATGTCTTTATGAATGAATTTAATGATAGAAAAGTTATCTATAGACTAAAGTTTTACTCAATTACACTTATATAACTAAATGATAAAACTATTAGACTAGGTTCCTTTTCTCAGTGGACAATTTGAGAAATATAATTCAATAATTCTTCCTAATTAATCATATAAATATAATAAAATTTCTATGGGTAAAAATTCATCATATCACATATAATTATAATATTTATTATATTATTATAAATATTAATCAATCAAAAAATATGTGACTACTCCTTAATTTATTAAAACTATATTCATCTTCTAAACATTTCAAACATTTAAAATAAATAATTATATATATATATATATATATATATATATATATATATATATATATATATATATATATATATTTATTTATTTATTGAAGGACAGCACATTTATCATATTCTTTTTAATTTAATAGTTAAAGATAACTAGTTAAATATTAAATTTAAAGAAAATAAATAACTAAAATTATTTTTTAAATAACTATTAAGTATTTTTTTTTCACCTATATTTATTTAGTTTCAGTTTTTTATTTTACTTAAATGTCTTTTCTATATGAAGTATTAAGCATTTTCTTTCTTTCTTTTTATATTTTTTCTTAATTTATTTTGATTAAATATTTAGTCATGTCTAATTGTGTTAAAAAGTAATTTAGGTTCTGTAAGGGCCGTGTGTTTTTATTATTTATTATTTTATTATTTTATTAAGAGGTGGGGGGAACACAAGGGAAGCAGCGTCCAGAATTTCAGGGAGCAGCGTCCAGGATTTCTGGGAGGCACGTCCCGGATTTTGGGGAGGGTAGCAGCCTACGGTTTTGGCACCATTCAACAATTACTGTGCGTAGGAGAATAAAAAGGGGGGGTAAGGGGTTCTGCCGTGGGGAAAAGATTTCTTGCTGCATTTTAAGTGAGGAAGGTGAAGAGGGTTGCTGAACTGGGGAAGATCCTTACTACCTTGCTGTCTTGCTGCCATTTTTGTGAGAGAAGGAGAAGTTCAAAGCTTGGTGGAATTGCTTGGAGCTGCAAGTTTTGGAGGAGATAGACTCAAAGAATTCACAAAGGAAGTCTTCAAGAGGTAAGGGGAGTTAGATTTTTCGTTTTGATTAGTTAATTTTACTGTTTTTGTAGAAATTTAAAAGCTTTAGAGATTGAAAATGGAGGTTCTCGGTGTTTCTGGAAAAATTGCAATTCTGCATAAATTCTGCAGAAATGCCGTTCGTCCAATTTGAAATTGGACGTTCGTCCAAATTAAGACGAATTGAACGTTCGTCCATAAATCGGCCTGAGCGTTCGTCCAATTTTTGGGACGCTCGTCCAATTACTCGACCCGAAAAAGGTGTGAACGTTCGGTATTTTCTGAGCGTTCGTCCAAATTAGCCAAATTTTTATACGTTCGTTTTTGGTGCGTGAGAGCGTTCGTCCTTCAACTCCAGAGAGCGTTCGTCCAGTGGAGTGTTCGGCAAGCGTTCGTCCGTCCGGAAAATGGACGTTCGTCCAAATCTGTGAAAAGTGGACGTTCGTCCTAAATTTGAACGTTCGTCCGTGTTTTTTTTTGATAGCGTTCGTCCGTCCAGATTTGAGCGTTCGTCCCACAAGTCCAGATTTGAGCGTTCGTCCAAATTTGTGAAAAGTGGACGTTCGTCCAAAGTGTTTCAGCGTTCGTCCGTTTTGAATAGGACGTTCGTCCAAATGGTGATCGTGTACTGGTATTCGTCCTGGCTCGTGTAAATAATATTCTGCGTTGGATTTTTTTTAGTTTTATCTTGAATTGAATTTTGTGTATAAATGTGTGAAATATATGATGTGATCTATGAAAAAAATATGAGCATGTATGAAATATGATAAATTACCGTGATTATATGATGAAAATGATAAATGTGAGTATGATTCGGAAATCTCAGGGAGAGATGGATGAAAGTGGTTATGTGAAATGTTTGTAGTTGTGTCCGTATAATTGTAGGGGCTTTGAAATGGTTGTCTATCCCTAAACTCAAAGCATTGTTCACACTCAAGTAGAGAAGAACAATGTGAGTGGTGAGAGTAGAGGGAGGTCCTCGTCTATGGTCTTTGAATTTAGACATAGGCAGCTTGGGGGATTTATATTGCTAGTGTTGGAGAAAGACCAGCAGAACTAGCAAGTGTAGAGACGACCAATAGTCCGACAATTATATAAAATCTGGATAAGTCATATGAATATGTGGATTGTGGTTTAATAAGCATGCATAAATATTTCTGTATTTAAATCTATGATGACATGAATTAATTGTGCTAGGAGATAACATGCTTTTTATATCTAGCTCACCCTTGAATTGTTTGTGTTGTGTGCCATTTTGGATTATATTCTTTGGCGTTGATCATCCACTTGGATGGGAGCAGATGTGGTCGAGGAGAATGCCGAGGAGAGTCCTCTGGAGCAAGAGCTTGAGAATAACGTGGCTGCGGAGTAGTGTGCTTAGGAAGTTTCCTATCTGTTAGGAAGTTTCCTATCTGAACACGTGTAGTGTTCTAATATATGAACTTTTAAGTTTGAATTTCCGTTTTCTTTTATTTTGGATGACTGTAATTTGTACTTAAATTACACGTCGTATTCTGACTGTTCTCTATATTTTAAATGATGACGTCTTTATTATGTAATAATTGTTATTATATAATCGGGATGTTACAGGTTCATTTTTAAATAAAATGAAATTAATAAAGATATATAATTGCATACACAATTAATATAAACACGTGACTAATTAAAAGATTGAAAATAACTAAAAATACTTTTGTTTATGTATAAATTCCAAGTATTTTTATTTATTAATAATTTTATAAATATTTTTTAAGATTTAATCAATAATTTATATTTATTTTATTATTTATTGTAAAATTCATAACTCTACAATTATTTCTCCATGGATTAAAAAACATGGATGAAATTGAAAGCAGAAATAATTGAACTGGTTAGTTGAGGGGGGACCACAGGCGTGCGATGCTCCGTATTCTGTATCCGATGCAGGGATTCTAATCCAACGGCCAGAAAGTGAAGATTATTACTCGCTAGATTTGAGACGCACGCAGAACAGAATCTCTCTCTGGTGGACGTCATTTTCTAGGAAGCAAAATGGTACGATGTTCACTTTCAGTCTATCACATTTTCATTTTTAATATTCTTTTACTGTTTCTATTTCTATTTTTAAATTAATTATTACAGGTACTGTACTTTTATTAAAAAAGAATCTATAGGTGTCATTCAACCATATAATAAATACTATTATTTAATAATAAACTATCATATATTATTAAATTTATTAAAAATCACACTAACAATAATTCGTGATATGATATATGTATTATTGTATTTCCCTTTTTATTTTTCTTTCAATGATAGAGACAGGGTTTGAGAAGCACCACATATCCTGGGATTAATACCTTGCCTTTTCTGCTCATGCTTTAGGTGTCATGCACATTCCTTCGCTTTTCTACCTTGTTTCATTGCTTTTGGATTTCCCATTCACCACATCACAAAAACATCCACAATAATACTTTAATTAGGCTGTTTCTAATTCTCAATTAAGCCTGTGCAGTCAACAAGTCAGAAAGTGGCTAAAGAAAAAAAAAAGTTAATGGAAAGTTCAACTTTGATACTACTTCCTTGTGGTATAGCTTTCATACTCCATCAAAGGCACATGCTTTTTGGTTAAATTCTTTTCGTTACCAAACTTCTTTAATGTTACAATGCTCTAGCTTAATTCATTATTTATTTTATACATCTTTTAAAAAGATTTATCTCAACATATGCAATAATAATAATGAGACCTTTATTTATCAAACATACTATTACTAAAAATCTTATTATTAAAAATCTTAAGACAATGTTTTTATGTGTTTTTTTATTATGAATTATTTAATTTTCTTATTTTTCATAATTTATGACTTCAAAACACTTGAATTATTTTATATATATTATTCTACTTTTTTAGTCATTGTCATAATTTACACTATAACAATCCCCTTTTTAACTATATGTTATTTCATATTAAATTTTCAAATTAAATATGTAAAATTAAAATGCCTATGTTTCAAGCTTTGATACTTTTGATCTTCATACTTTAAAAATCAAAATAAATGAATATAATTTTTTAACTTAATGACATTAAATTTTTTATTTTTTTATTTGTTAAATGATGTTTCATTGATATTTGAATCAAAAAGTGTCATATATAGCTTAAATACCACTCTAAAAAAAACTATATCTATTTATTTTTAAAATTTAGAAATCCAATTCTATCAAAATTTAAGAAATAGATGATTAAAATTTTGCATCAAAATTAAGACTAAAAATATATTTAACTTTATATTATATAACACTTATTGACTTTTTCTCTTAATTTTCTAGTTTTTAATAAAATTTTAATGAGTAAAGTTGTCTCAAAAAGTTCGTATTATGTCTCCAATATTATTAGAAATGACTCAGCACTGTGCATTTAAGTGTGCGACCCAATCCATGATGGCCCGGTAATTGGATAAGGGTGTGACGAACCAAAAGAAGCACACACACAGCGAGAATCTAATATGAGAGGAGAGAGAACGGAGCCTTGAGAAGCTTCTTTCAGGCGATGGAGAAGCAACAACGTCAAGGCGGTCCGGTGACTTTAGAGGCGGCGGTTGGCAACGACGAAAAAGGCAAAGATGGAGAGGACAACCAAAAAGGTAAGAAAAACACTGTCTTTTCTTATTATCGTAATCTGAACTTTTATGAGAATGTGTTTTCTTACACAAAAGAGAAAGAGAGAAGCTCTATTTATAGAGCTCTATGAAACAAACTAGAAAAACCTAATAACAGTAAAATGCAGTAAAATACTATCTTTTTTTTTTACAGTAATGAATCTATCAGATTCCCAATAGCCTCTCCTCAAGCTGAACGGTGTATGGTCATCAGTCCAAGCTTGGGAACAATAAACCTGAATCTGACGCGATGTGGGAATTTGGTGAAGATGTTGGCCAACTACTCGTCGGATCGCACGGGAAGGAGATCTAGAAGATGTTCCTGAACTTTCTCACGGACAACATAACAGTCAAACTCAATATGCTTGGTCCGTTCATGAAAGCTCTGGTTATGAGCTATGTGCCTTGCAAACTTGTTGTCTCAATACAAGGCTGGGATCCCTGACTCTTTGATTTGAAGGTCTTGTAGGAGATAATAGAGCAACTGTATTTCACATACAGTGGCTGCATGAGCTCTATACTCAGCTTCGGTGGAGGATTTGGAAACAGTTCTCTGCTTCTTAGACTTCCAGGAAATAAGAGAAGATACAAGGAAGATACAGAACCCTGTTGTTGATCTTCTGGTGTTGGGACATGTCGCCTAGTCAAAGTCACTAAAGGCTTTTAGTTGCATAGTAGAGTCAGTAGCGAAAAATAACCCCTCAGATGGCTTGGATTTGATATACCTAAGAATATGTTGAATGACACAATAATGATAGTCAGTAGGTGATTGCACGAATTGACTAAGTAAATTAACTGAAAAACATAAATCGGGTCTTGTATTTGTAAGATATAACAACTTCCCTATTAGCCTTTTGTAAGGACCTGGATCATCCACGTAGCTGTCCAATTTGTATAATGAGCTTGTGTCGCTTAGGAAAGGAGTAGAAGAAGGCATACATCCCAACATTCCTGTTTCCTCTAGTATATCCAAAGCATATTTCCTTTGACATAGATGGATACCTCTTTTAGATCTGGCCACTTCCAATCCTAGGAAGTATTTGAGTTCTCCAATATTCTTTATTCGAAACCTATTATGTAGAAGCTCCTTTATGCAATTGATTTCCATCATAGAGTTTCCTGTTAACACAATATCGTCCACATATACAAGTAGTGCAGTAAAACTTGTAGGTGTCTTTCTAATGAACAATGAGTGATCAAACTTAGATTGAGTACAGTTGGCAGTTATTAGAAAAGAAGATAGTTTTTCAAACCATTGCCTACTGGCTTGTTTCAAACCATATAAAGATTTGGTTAACTTGCAAACATGTCCTTTATTATAGATATTCAGACCTGGGGGTGGTTCCATGCAGACTTCTTCATTAAGATCTCCGTGTAGGAAAACATTATCAACATTTAGTTGGTGTAGGAACCAATTGTTTGAAGCAGCTAGAGCAATGAGCAACCTAACTGTGGTAAGTTTAGCCACAGGGGAAAAAGTGTCAAGATAGTCTATTTCCTCCTACTATGTGTAACCTTTTGCCACCAAACGGGCTTTGTACCTCTCAATGCTACCATCAGCTTTGTATTTTGTTTTATACACCCACTTACATCCTATAGTAGTTTTCCCTGGAGGCAGATGAGTCAAGCCCAGGTATCATTGTCTTACAGAGCTTTGATTTATCTTTACATGGCCTCTACCCATTCATTCATGCCTTTTGCCTCATTGTAAGATATGGGTTCTTTATTTCTAGTGACAGCCATGGTGTACCTTAAATGTTTGTCTGAAAAATTATCACAACACAACAGATCAGAAATCGGATATGGGGTTTTAAAACCATTCTTTACAGATAAGGATTGTGACCTGATGAACATAATCTTTCAAGTATTCAGGAGTCTTTCTGGGTTTGTCAGATCTTCTGTGTCTTTGATTCTCTTGATTGTTCCTTGTACTGTCACTATTGCCTTCATCATCAGAGGGCTGTTGCACCTCTTCTTGGTCAGTAACATCTAATTCAACATGTCTGTCAGCATTAGTGGGATAGTGATCTTTTAGAAGCTCATTGACAGTATCAACTTTGTCTTCTGCAGCATCACAATCTTCTCTGTTGTCTTGCAGGTTTTTGTAAGGAAAAATGTCTTCATGGAAGACAACATTTCTGCTTACAAGGAGTTCCTTGGTATTTATGTCAAGCACAATGTAACCTTTCACACCACTTTTGTATCCTAGAAAGATTCCTTTTCTAGCTCTTGGGTCAAACTTACTTCTATTATTTTCAAGAGTCGAGGCAAAACATAAGCATCCAAAGGTTTTGAGGTTTAAATAGGTGGGGGGCAAGTTAAAGAAAAGGTCATGAGGAGTTTTGTTGTTAAGAATGGTGGTAGGCAACCTATTTATTAGATAAACAACATGGCCAACAACATAAGACCAGTAAGATTTGGGAATATTAACTTGAAAAAGGAGACCACGAATCACATTTAATATATGTTGATGCTTTCTTTCAACAACAAAGTTTTGTTCACGAGTCTCAACACAACTCTTTTGATGATTGATTCCATGCAAATTATAGAAATTCACACAATTAAATTCAGGGCCATTATCATATCTAATAGTTTTAATCATTTTGTTAAACCGATTTTTAATTTTAACAACAAAATTGTACAATAAATCTCTAAATTGACCCTTATTATTCATTAGAAAAACCCATGTGTCTACTATAGTCATCTACTATGATGAGAAAGTACTTATGACCATGGATCGAAACAATGCTAAGGGGACCCCATATATCACAATGCACAATTAAAGGATTCAGTAGTAACAAAAACACTTTTAGAAAAGGACAATTTTCGTTGTTTAGCATAGTGGCAAGTGTCAGAAACAATGTTAGTGTCTACTTTAACATAGGGAAACTTTTCGCATATGTGTTTTATAACCTTGTCTCCTGGATGGCCTAATCTATATAGTGCCACAGATTTACATCAACATTCTTAAAAGAGAAAGCAGTCTTAGCAATATATCTTTGATCGACTTTAGGAAAAGCTTGTAGATAATAGAGTCCCTTCCAAGAATTAGTAGATCCAATCATCTTCAATGTATGGTTCTCTTTTATCTGACAAGTCTTAGAGGAAAAAGTTAGACTGCAGTCGAAGTCATTAATAAGACTTTGAACAGAAATTAAATTGAAACAAAATTCAAGAATATAGAGGACATTAAAAATGATAAAGTTCTTGGAAAATTGCAAGTTCTTGCATGCTTAGCAGTGAGAACAATATTATTTGGCAGTTTGACAGAGATAGGTTTAATTTTATAGAAAGTGACAAAGTTTGTTCTATCATGTGTCACATGATCTGTAGCACCAGTGTCTATTATCCAAGAAAGATTACCTTGTTTATTCTCAGTTTCATTCCTTTGAACTTGATTGACTTTGTGAGTGGGTTCATCAACTTTGTCCATCATTCGGAGAAGCTTTTGCATCTGTTCAGTTGTGAAAGAATTGAAAATATTATCGTTATTGGTTAGTTGTGTGTTCTGAATCCCTTCAAGTTCAGTATTGTTTTGGCATGCATTGGCAGAACTCCAGTCAGTCTTTTTGTCTTGGTTGCTGTCACCTTTCTTATACCAAGGAGGGTACCCGTGCTTAAAATAACACTCATCTATAGTGTGGTTCATCTTGTTGCAATATGAGCATTGTTTACCAAAGTTAGGATTTCTGCCTCTTCCTTGACCACTGATGAGTGCATATTTATGCCCACATTTATGCTTTAAAATTTAAATTTTTGATAGAATAATTGTGCTTAAATGATTAATTTTAAGTGAATTTGTGATGATTGGAATTGTTGGGTTTGGGAATTAAAGAGACGTAAAAAGTGAGTTTTAGCGCATAAAATATTCTTGGAAATTCTTACGTTTATTTGTGCAGCTGAAATTATAAGTTCTATTGGTTCAAATGGCAATTCAAGGCCCAAAATCAGGTTTTATTTGGAAAATAATGTACAAATGGGCCAAACAGGCAGACTTTACCCTTGCACCCCCTAAAATCCCTCCACACACCCCTCTTCTCTTAACCAGACCCAAATACTAAGCCCAACAGTAACCTTATTCTGAATACACCTACTAAAATTTCCTACTCATACCCCTCCTAAGCCAAACTTCACCAGATCATGCCACGTGGCAATCCACCACTAACATATTGAACCACTCAGATGATGCCACATCACTGATCCTTGCACTCACTAGTTAACCACTTAGAACATGCCATGTCAGCCCTAACACATGAGCATCATCTTCCACCCACTAAAACCCTAACCCTAGTCGCCATTGCCGTTTCGCTTCTCGCCGTCACCACCATGAACCATCTTCATCTTCTCCATTCTCGGAACCCAATCGCATCTTCATCTCGGATCTTCACTCGCGATCTTCACCAACCATGCCGCGACCACCACTAACCTCCATCACCTCTCGAGCTTCCTTGCAGCTGTCATCCAAGCTTCGTTCATCTTCTCCAACGTTGCAACTGCACTCAGAAAAACCACAGAGATCCAATTTTCTCGCGTTCTTGTCGTTGCCCAACCTCCATGGCAGCCATCATACACCACGAGCTTCTTCTCCACAGCGGCGGAAGCGAAAACGCAGGAAGAGGCACATGAGCTCCCTTTCCCCAATCTGAAACCCTAATTTTGGGTGGGAAAGGGGCTAACATGTGTCAGACTCCCATTGACTTCGAAAAACTAGTCAAACAGAATTGATTCTGGTCAACTAAGGGGTTCAGTTGCAATTTTGGAGATTTCTGAAGGGGCTAAAGTGCAGATAGAGGAAATTTCATGGCATTTGTGTAATTTTAGAAAGTCAAAAAAGATAAAAAATAAAATTCAGTTGTTGAATTAATGTTATAATTATTTATATCTTTTAGTTATTTGGAAGATATAAGATAAAAGATTCTATCAACTGAATATTCAGAGTCTAAGCCCAATCAAGCCTATTTAAAGAGACCCAGGGGACTTCACTTCAGGCATTCTCTCATACTCCTCTCACTTTTCTTTCATCTTGTATTCAACTCCATTCATGGAGAGCTAAGCATCTAGGGCTATTCTGCTGTAATTCCATGACGGATTCTGAGGTTAAGTTCAGTTAATGCAATTGTTTACTTTGATTATTGATTTAAGTTATTTCTCTATGTCTTTCATCTCTCTATCTTGTTAAAAGTAAAGATTTTTGCATCATAATATGTTTGAATCTACATGCATATTGATTATATGAGTTTTAGGGTTTCTAGGTTTAAATTGAGAATCTACTTTGATTTAATTTAGAAACTTTCCTATGATTAAATGGTTTTTACTATCAATTGAGAATGTACTTTGGTTGGTAGTAATAATTTCAACTATAATCAATTGAGAATTTACTTTGATTGATTAGCTTTTAATTTGATTAAGAGATTTAAGAATAGACATGATTAAACACAATAAAATTTGATTGAGAATGTACTTTGGTTGAATTTATTGTGAATAATCTAGAAAGGTTTTGCATTTGATTGAGAATTTACTTTGGTTAAATGCATGATTGCCCTCAAATTAATTGAGAATGTACTTTAATTAATTTGAAACTTAAACAATAATCAATTGAACAATTATTCGTGAATAACCGATGACGAATCTATCTTGGAAAAACATTGGAATTAGCCTATTTAATCATAACTATTTTTAAGTTTATTATTTGTTCTTTAAACATTCTTCAAACATCATTTTTATTCATAAGCATTGCATAGCATAAGAGTCAGATATTCAGAAGCAATTCCGTGTTCGTTGGGAGACGACTCAGGGTTACTTTAGCCCTATCTACCTTCTTGAATACTACTTGGCAATACTGAAGTTGCCTTGAAAAGTAGTATTAATTTGATAGCTTCGACGATAGCTTATCAATCACGAAATCCAGAACCCCGTCCTTGGCTTTTCCATTGACTGTTTCTATCAGCAACATTGGCCAGAACTTTGATATCTGCAAAGCCATGTTTCTCTTGTCTCTCTTGTTGCATAACAAGAGAGAAAACCCGATTGATATTTGGAAGAGGGTCCATCAAAATAATTTGCGTTTTAACAGTGTTGTAGGAATCATTTAACCCTTTTAAAAAACATATCACATGTTCCATTTCTCTATACTTCAAGGAGATTCTTGAGAGATCACAACTGCATGGGATCTTACACGTGCAGGTAGGTATGGGTCTTAGAAATTCCAACTCCTCCCATAGGATCTTCAGATCTGTAAAGAATTGACTCACTCCCCTTTCTCCCTGTTTAATAGAGTGTATGTTCTGAAGCAAATCAGAAATCTTGAAATAATCACCTTTGGAGAATCTTTCTTTTAGCTCATCCCATAATTCTTTGGCTTCTTCAACGTATATAACACTTTCAGCAATCTGTGGCGAAAGAGTCTTTGTTATCCAAGATAAAATCATCACATTACATCTCACCCATGCATCAAACAATGTGTCAGTTTTCTGGGGTTTCTTTATAGACCCATCAATGAACTTTATCTTATTCTTGGAAAGCAAAGCTCTCCTCATACTTCTGGTCCAAGAAGAATAGTTGTTCTCGTTCAAAATCTGTGTAATGAGTGTGAGACCCAGGTTCTCACCTGGGTGTAGATAGTAAGGACTGGATGGGTTGGAAGATTCACCTGGGTGTAGGTAGTAAGAGCTGGAAGATTGATCCGTTTGATCCATGGGGAAAAAGAACACAAGAAACAACCCAAGAAGATACCAAGATCAGAATCAGAGGCAACGGAAGCAGAGTAGGTACTAGACCTGCTCTAATACCATATTAGAAATGGCTCAGCACTGTGCACTTAAGTGTGCGTCCCACGATAATTGGATAAGGGTGTGACGAACCAAAAGAAGCACACACGCAGCAAGAATCTAATATGAGAGGAGAGAGAACGGAGCCTCGAGAAGCTTCTCCCAGGCGATGGAGAAGCAGTGATGTCAAGGCGGTCCGGCGACTTTAAAGGCGGCGGTTGGCAACGACGAAGAAGGCAAAGATGGAAAGGACAACCAGAAAAGTAAGAAAAACACTGTCTTTTCTTATTATCGTAATCTGAACTTTTATGAAAATGTGTTTTCTTACACAAAAGAGAAAGAGAGAAACTCTATTTATAGAACTATGTAAAACCAACTAGAAAAATCTAATAACAGTAAAATACTATTTTTTTTTTACAATAATGAATCTATCAGATTCCCAATAAATATCAATAAAATGAAACAGATAATTTCCACTTTACATAAGTGTTATCATGGTGATAAGTTGTCTTGCACTACATCTTAATTATATATATTTTTGCTTTATTACGTCCTTGAGTATAATATATAATTGTTTCGTTAATAGTATGAATTTGATGTTTAATTTATCTATAACTCAATTATAATTTTTTATAATTGAAAATATCTATTAGGTTTCTCTAATTTATTTTATTTATCAACAATAAATAATTTTATAAATAATAAAAAAATTAAGGTTTTTTATTATATATGATCAAATATTCTCGACCATACTAGTATGCTATTATCTTTAGACAATGCAACATATAAACATATATTACATAATCAATTACGTCCCAAACACCTACACCTAAATATGTCCAATTTGTATGATGTGACTATTATTAAGATCGCATGTCAGTATTACCAGAACCAATATACCGACTATCTTGTAGTTATTATTAGAATATGATAAAAATTTCTTTCTCTATTGAGATAAATGAATTACTAAATCCAAACTCAAACTCATTAAATAAATATCCATAAATACCATAAATAATATTATAAATAACATATTAAAAATATGATTTACGTTTTTCAATTACATATTTATTATTCTATTCACATAAAATATTAGCTTAACATCGAATTATCTTATGATATACACAATTTTCATCCATAGACAAATATTAAAAGAGATAAATACCCTAGAAGTGAAAGATTGAAAACGTCCAAAAAAAAATATAAAATATTTGTAAAGTATGTTATCGATGGAAAAACAGTCATCTCACCCAAAAAGTAACAGTCTAAACTTATCCAAATAATCAACATATAAATCCTACTCGACAGCAATCAGGATATATATGAGTGGACTAAGACTAACTTTTTCTATTCGTAGGCTTGATGGAAGAAACAATTGAGGGGTTCTTTTAACTTTTATAGTACTTTTATATAGAAATGAATTATTAAATGTAATTTTCTTCTATAATTGTTCGTAGAAAAATGAATTATATTCGTGACTAATTTTTTTTATCAAACATTTTTTGTCATGTTTACAAATGTGCTGGAAGTCAACTTTTTGGAATTAGCAAAACATGTGATATTTAATATAGTTAACTTCTGCTTCCATGTGTTATTGCTATTCTTTTATCTGGAGATTAGTTGATTTATCTTTTATGAGATGGTATCTAAAATATATTTATCAATAAGTGAAAAAAAAAGAGAATGAAAGAATGAATAAAATTAAAATATATATTAATAAGTTTGTCTGCATATACTTTGTATTTAGGGTTCCTAATATAGTGCTAGTTTGGGATGACTAACTAGGTAGGTACTTCGTTCTACCTGCTACCTTGGCATCTTTTGTTGAGTTCTAAACTGTTTTCATGTGTTTCTAATTTAGAGAGTTTGATTTCTATTATTATACTTGCAGACTTGAAAAGTTTGATTGCTGTTATCATTACTATTAATTTTGATACAAAAGTTTTCGACATAGTTTTTCGTGTGATGAAATATTTTTAAAACATAATGGCTTAAAAAAGAACGGTACATTCTTCATGTAACATAGCTACATTACTACAATATAATCTAAACATATATTAATATAATATGGTTTAACGTCTCAATATATTCTTATTTTCACCCAGAATTTTAAATAGGTCCCTTTCTTTTTCGGTATCTCAATTGAGTTCTTATTTTTGTAAAATCGAATTAAATAGGACATTTCCGTCAAATTGAAATGACGCCGTTAAACCTCCACTTCAGTGAAATGTCTTAACGGCGTCATTTCAATTTGACGGAAAGGGCCTATTTGATTCAATTTTACGAAAATAAGGGCTCAATTGAGATGCCGAAAAAGAAAGGGATCTATTTGAAATTCTGAGTGAAAATAGGGACCTATTAAGACATTAAACCATATAATATTTATATAAAGATTGGTGAAGTTTTTTGAAAATACTTTTCTTTTAACAAGGAATCATATTATATTTATATAATTTCAAAATAAAATTTAAAATAATATATAAATACATAATTCTTTTGTTTAATTATTAGAGTACTTTTAGGGCAATATGTCAATTTGTCTCTCTTAAAAAAATGTGAGTTAATTTTTCAGTAACAGTGTTAATTTAGGATTGATGTAGCAAAACATATTTGCAACGCGTAATTCATGAGGCTTTTTTAATGTGGAAATTTGATATTAGGGTTTAGAAAAAAAAAATTATCATGTTTGGAAACATACACCAGTCTCCTTATCACAGTAGAACATGAGTTCCACTATAGAGCTGAATAGATGCGGGTAGATCCATCAATTTGACCTCTTTTATATGGTTTGACCTTAATATGGGTTGGGGTGAGAAAAACCTACAAAACTAAAAAGTATTCCAAAAAAATTCACAGGACAAAAATATCTATAAAAATCATGTGAACTTGAGTCAAATGGGTCTCTTTTTTTAGAAAAATGATAACCTGTTAAGCAAATAATAACCAATTTTTTCTCTCCACTATTTTGAATGAGTTTAATTTTCTTTTACGAATATAAGCTTTTAAATCTTATTTTAAGTAATTAAAATAATTTTTTTATTGACAAAATTTTATATATTATATTAAATGATTTCTTGATCTTTAATTACAGGTTAATAAACTTATAATTAATAATTAATAGTAAGAAATGATTTTCAATAAAATTTATTATCTAATTTTGATCTTATAGTTGTATCCACGTATTCATTATACCAAGTACTTATCACAAAAGTCGTTTCTCTTCTTTCTCTCTTTTCATTTTTTTTTTCTTTTCTGAAGTCAATTTAGATTGTGTCTCTTCAGTTTCTCTCTCAAGCAATTCCTTCTTAGTTTTTTCTCTTAAATCTTAAGATCAATTTTTATATTTTTTTCAAATCGTACCATATGAAACATAATATAAAATATATTTTTTTTTCTAATTATAGTATATTTTAGAGTTCAATTTTATTCTATAATCTTTTATTTTTAACATTTTTGTTTTATTTGTGAATAATTCTCCGTTTATATTAGTCTTATTAATTAATTTTTTTAATGATTTCATTTCAGTTACTCCACCTTTATTTTTTTAAATCCTCCCTAAATCCTCATTTTTGTATGAAAATCTCATTTCGGTCCTCATTTTTTCATCTGTTTTAATTGGGTCGTAATTTTTGTAAAAATGAACATATTTTACCTTAACCGTTAACTGGTCTCAGACGACATTAAATTAAGGCCACGTGTTGCAGAGAGAATGTGCTGATGTGTGTTCCTCATTTACGTGGAGTGTTTTGATTAAATAAACAGTGGTGATGTGACATTATTTACTTCCCTTTATTCACTTTAGGGATATCAGAATTAGGGATTTGAAATTGGAATTGGGGATTTCATTTCCTTGTTGCGAGACGAAGCGGAAGACGATCACCAAATGCAATCTTGGAAAAGTCGAAGAGAATCCAATCGATAGTTGACGCGAACTAAGGTAAGGTATTTCGTTTCGTGTTTGGTTTTCTGTTTGAACGTATAAATGTATTTTTGCTTTTACGAACATGTGCATCTTCGATAATTGGGTTTTTTGTTTTGCTCTATAACTATTTATAATGATTTATGGTCCCCATTTTGCATGTTCCATTGTTACATTGTAGTTTATACATTGTGGTCCCGAATTTTCTTTGTTGAATTGTTTATTAACTGTAGTGGTCCCCTGTCTGTGAGTGTTTCATTAGTGGGGATGTTACTTTGTTCCTTGTCCCCCTGTCTGTGTCGATGTGAGTGTTTAGTTAGTGAGTGTTCCCGTAGTGGTAGGATTGTAATATTTCAAAGACTTTTTAACCCCTATAATGTACAGGTTATAAAAACAACTTGTTGATATGGATGAGGAACGTATTAAAGTTGTAGTCCACCATTGTGAAGATTTTGTCAGTGATGATAGTGGGCAGTTAAAATTTGATGGAGAGAGGGCTGACTAGTCTTGTGATCCAGACCTGTGGAGCTATTTTGGCATAGTAGCCTCAGTCAAAGAATTTGGTCATATGGACATCAAAGAATTATGGTACAGTTTAGGAGGTCAGTCTGTGGACCCAAATAGGTTAGAATTGTTAACTGATGATAGGGGTGTCATGCATATGTTGAACATTGCTAGGTTAAATGATGAAGTTCATCTGTATGTGGTTCATAATACGATTGAACCGAAAATAATAGAAATGATTGATTGGGTCGGTGAGGGTGATGCCCATGAAGGTGAGGGTGAGGTTCATACTGAACTTAGAACAAAAATGGTGGAGGGTGAGTGGGATGCCCATGAGGGTGATGGTGAGGTCCATACTGAAGTTGGAACAAAAATGGTGGAGGGTGAGGGTGATGCCCGTGAGGATAATGGTGAGGTCCATACTGAAGTTGGAACAAAAATGGTGGAGGGTGAGGGTGATGCCCATGAGGGTGATGGTGAGGTCCATATTGAACTTCGAACAAAAATGGTGGAGGCTGATGGTGATGCTGAGTGCCATACTCAAGTTGGAACAGAAATGGTGGAGGATGCCCATGAGGGTGATGGTGAGGATGGTGAGATCCATCATGTAGAGGAAGCTGAGGTACATGAGGTACATGATTTTGAGCTAGAGGATTTAGGAGAGGATGATGATGTAGAGGACATTGAGGGTGAGGATGTACATGAGACAGAGACTAAGGACAAAGATGTAGATTATGAAGAAGTTGATGTCAGTGAAGAAAGTTTAATTGATGTTAGCGTCCAGTGTGACATTAGGACTTCTAAACGAAATGTGAGACAAGAACCTTCTAGTGCAATACTTAAGTCTTCACGATCAGATAATGTTTGTATTGATGATGTCTGTGGGTTGTCTGACAATGAGTGACTATCAGAGGAGTTGATTAGTGAATTAGATAGTGAGGACAATGATGGATCCACTAAGATAAGGTTTTCCACTTTTAGTATGCCTAAAACTTTAGCGGCTTATAAATGAGAAGTAGGAACCTATTTCGCCGAGAAAAATGAATTCACAGATGCCATTAGGACTTATGCACTTAGTAATAGGAGAGAAGTTTAAAATTTATTAAGAATGACAAGCAAAGGATATTTGTGAAGTGCTTGGGTGGAAAAGGAAATTGTAAATGGTATGCCTATTGTTCCTTTAGGGAGAAAGTCACTAGAAAATGGAATGTAGGAATTTCAAGAAATATGGCTTTTACGACAAGAGCCATGGCAAAAGATAAGGTTGAAGGGTCATTTGAGGAACAATTTAGAAGACTTTATGATTATGGTCATGAGCTGCTGAAAACAAATCTAGGTACAACAATACAAATAAAAGTTGATAAGAGTAATTGTGAGGTAATATTCCAAAGATTTTATGCATGCTTGAAGGCATGCAAGGATAGCTTCATTTGTTGTAGACCTATTATTGGGTTTGATGGATGCTTTTTGAAAGGCAAGTATGGAGGGGAGTTACTAACATCAGTGGGAAGAGATGGAAACGACCAAATGTTGCCCATAGCATATGTTGTTGTTGAGGTAGAAAACAAAGAGTCGTGGACTTGGTTCTTAGAGCATCTAATTGAGGACCTTGGTGGGGCAATTGTCTATGTAGGATGCACATTTATTTCAGACCAACAAAAGGTCAGTCAATGTTCAATATCTTCTACATATAACTAAATATCTTCATTACACAATTGTTAATTACAATATATTGTATATGTAACTCAATATCTTGAATATGTTAGGGTCTTTTGTCAGCTATTCAAGATTTTCTACCTGGGGTAGAAGAAAGATTTTGTGTTAGGCATTTTTATTCAAACTTCATAAAAAAAATTTCTGAAAAAAAACCTTAAACGTCTCATGTGGAGGGCAGCAACAGCCACACATCCACAACAATGGGAGGCTGAAATGAGGAATATTAAAGACATAAATTTAGACGCATTTAAATACTTGCTTGCCATTCCACCTATGTATGTATTAAGTCTTATAATTATTTGATATACTCACAATTGACATTTAAATACTTGACAGGTTATATTTACTTATCCTAGGTTTTGGTCAAGATCTACATTCACTTCTAGATCACAATGTGACACTCTTGTGAACAACATGTGTGAGGTTTTAATAGTGTGCTAGTTGATAGCTGGTCTAAGCCTATTATTAGCATGTTAGAAGATTAGGGTTTACATTATGAAGAGATGGGCTGCCAACAGGACAAAGATGACATCATATCAAGGTTAAATCTGCCTTAAGGTTTTGAATAGATTTCAAAAGGAGTCATAGTTAAGTAGATATTGGTTACCAAGGTAACTTTTATAATGTTTGTTTCCATTCAAAACAAATATCACAAAGATCATCCTCATTAAGAATTTCAACCAGTTTTCCAACTTAACTAAACTTTTCTCTATAAAAGCCATTATGATCTTTTCACCATATCTTTCTTCCATCTGCAGCACACTGTGTTCCATGCTCATCACACCACTTCTTCATTTCTTACACTACCACTCCTTTCTTATACATTCAGCCCATTTCCTTCACTTCCTTCTTCAATGCACCACTGAAAGAAGTTCCAGCCAACCAATTCTTCACTCCCACCCTGTTCAACAAGAACACACACTTCTTCATGAAAACCCAAATAAATAGACAAAGATTTATGCTTATGTAAAACGGATCTTGAAGTTAGGGCAACCCCATAATTTTCCCCCCTTGTTTTTAGGGGTTCTCGCAATACGGAACGCTGCATTATGACCACAGAAGCATGTTGGTTTTGCACCCAACCTCCTAAGACTGCCACTACTGTGTTGCATGGCCGAACCCAAACATTTGCAAGAGGAAAATGAACGAGACATCCTTACCAGCACCTCAACATCATAGTGCTTAGCGAAGACGAAAGACAGCAGGTGTGCTTGGCGAAGGCGAAAGACGAACCTCTTCTTCCCCAAGACGAAAATATACTTTGGATGAGAGGGGATGCCCTTAAATGTTAGGGCTTGGTTGTCCACCTGGATAAAACACAAGAGTCATTCAATTTTAGTGCACAATGTCATGCCGATAAAAGAAAAAATACAACTCAGATACATTTAATGTCGTCTGAGACCAGTTAACGGTTAAGGTAAAATGTGTTTATTTTTACAAAAAAATATGACCCAATTAAGATAGATAAAAAAAGTGGACTGAAATGAGATTTTGATACAAAAATAGGACCAAGAGAGGGTTTGAAATTTTTTTTTTATTGATTTAGTGATAAACTGTGTAGGGACCTATTTTAGTGGGATTGTTATTGTTTCAACTTTAAGCAATCATCAAATCAGGAAAATTATTTTAGAACTTTATTTTGATTTAGATACTATTGCACTTAATTTAGATACATTATTTTTTAACAAAGATTATTGGTTAGAAAATATGTTAGAAGTGACGATTTGTTTTCTTGCATATCATAGTTTTATTTTTAATTTAAGAAGATAGCATACTGTAGCTAATATTTACATGAACAACACAGTTTTGTAAAAGCCAAAAATAATTCTGACTTTTTATTTCAAAAATTTCATAAAAGATTATGTTAGAATTTAATTTTTCGAAAATCTTATTTTTTTCTTTAATAATTTTTTCAAAAATATGTATTGAAAATCTTCCATGGTTTTCGAAAACTAAGACTTTAATAATTTTCAAAAACCGTTAAAAAGTTAAAAGATTTTTGAAAAACTTAAACGATTTTCGAAAATTATTGAAGAATTTTTAAAATTTTAATTTTAATTTAAAATTGATAAATAATTATATTATTTTAATACTATTAATATATTATATTATATTAAATCAAAGTTTACATTATTATTATTATTTAATATGTTATAAAATTTTATTTAATATATTTTTTCAATTTTATTTTAATTTAAAATTAATAAATAATCAATTTATTTTATCATTTTAATAAAATTTAATATGTTAAAATATATTAAAAAATTTTAATATTTTATTATTATTTTTCGTTATTAATATGTTATTTTATTTTGTTAAATAAAGAATTCATTTATCTTGTTAAAATAAATAATTCATTTATTTTCTTATTTTAATATATTTTTTAAAAATTAACTGTTTAACAGTTTTTTTAAAATTGCGTTTTTTAACTTAAAATTTAATAAATAATTAATTTATTATAATATCTTAATATTTTTTTTAATTTAACAAAATTTTGAAATTATTTTTATTATAAAATTTTAAAAAATGTTTAGTTTATTTTAATGAAATTTAATATATTTGGTTATTTTTATAATAATTATTAAATTAATAATAAAAATAATATAATTAAAAGTAATAAATATAAAATAATAATAATACTAATAATATTAAATTTTATTAATATATTATAAAATATTAAATCATATTAAAATAATGAAATAAAATGTTAAACTCTTTTTGAAGTTTAACATGTTTTTTAAAATTTTGTTTTTTGATTTAAATTTTATTTTAATATAATATTTTTAATTTAACAAATATCTTAAATTAACTTTATTATAAATTTTAGAATATATTTAATTTATTTTAAATATATGTTATTATTTTATTAATTATTATGAAAATTATAATAGTAATAATAAAACTAGAATAAAAATAAAAATAATAATAATGTAAAATTTGATTTAATATAGTATAACATATTAAATAATAGTAAAATAAATTAATTATTTATTAATTTTAAGTTAAAAAATAAATTTTAAAAATATATTAAAAGTTAATATATCGTTGAACGATTTTGGAACAAACGTTTAAGTTTTTTCGAAAACCTTTTAACTTTTGAGTTAAATATGTTTTTAGTCCCTAAACTATTGGTCTGGTTTTCGTCCCTCTTTCAAAATAAGGTACAATTTGGTTCTTATTCTTTTCAAAACTTTGGTTTTAGTCCTCATTTTATTGACTAAATGAGAACCAAATTTTTAACGGTGTTAGTTTTCGAGGACTGTTGGAAGTCCCACATCAACTAGAGATAAGGCCAAATTAAAATATATAAGTGAGGTGCAAACCTCACCCTACAAGCCGGTTTTGTGGGGTTGAGTTAGGCTTAAACTCACCTTCTAACATGGTATCAGAGCCATGGTTAGAGCCTATCCTAGCGAGTTCTAAGTGGGCATTCTATTCTTCTATTCCACCTGTTATCGGGCCGTTATCGGACCACCCAATTTCTACTATCACGCACGAGATGTTTATACCTCGGCGTGAAGGGGGTGTGTTGGAAGTTCCACATCGACTAGAGATAAGGCCAAATTAAAATATACGTGAAGGGGGTGTGTTGGAAGTCCCACATCGACTAGAGATAAGGCCAAATTAAAATATATAAGTGAGGTGCAAACCTCACCCTACAAGCCGGTTTTGTGGGGTTGTGGGGTTGAGTTAGGCTTAAACCCACCTTTTAATAATAGAAGTCATATCTGGAGGAAGGAAATGAAGAGAGAGAGGAGGAAAGGAAAGAGGAAGAAAAAGAAGAAATAAAGGAAAAGGAAAGGAAGGAAAATAATCCTGTATTTTACCAACAATTAAAATATGTCAATAATTACTAATTATCAAAATTCATCAATAATTATTAACAAATTTTTATCAATGGATTTGAGGTTGTTAATAATTATTGACAAATTTTGTCACTAAAATCATCAATGATCATTTTATCAATAAATTTTCTATCATTGATAATTTGATAACAAACTTGAATTATCAATAAATTTTCACTAATTCATCAATAATACACGATTTTCTTATAGTGAAATAATTTTTGTTTGAGTTAGTTTTCTTATGTAAGAAAACATTTAACTAATTTTCAACTTTGAATTTATATGAGAGAAGATGATTAGATTGGTGAGATTTTTATTTATTCTTTAGTTAGTTAATGTGTATTATAATAATTTTACATATAAAAGAAAAAATAAATATTTTTAAAAAATATTGTCATTGATTTTATTTATAATATTTTTGTCTTAAATATGAGAAATATAATTTTGATTGTACGAGTTATTAATTTTCACCTATATAATTTATTATGATTAATTAAATTGTGAGTAATGCCATTAAAGATATATTTAAGCACAACTTTTCAATTAAGGTCATATTAAGAATTATTATGAATTTTGTCATCTCAATTAAGCTAATACTCAAAAGTTCATCAATTATTTGTCATCACTTAAAAATTTATTAAAAAAAATAAAATAAAAGAATACACAACAAACTATATGTATTATGAAAAAATCTAAATAAATATATCAAAATAAAACATTAAATAATTTATATTGTTATCTGTTAACCAAGCTAAATTAGTTAACTTGTTAACATAATTATTTTTCTCAAGAAAAATATAAGAAACTTTGACGTTTATAAATTTATAAAACTGCATGTTTGCCTGTTCCAAAAAATCTGATATAAAAAATCATAACAAACTAAAGAATAATAAGTTAAACCAAAGCTTCTCAAAGTGATGTTTAATATCCATGTACTCACTCTCATTTCCTTTAAAATTATCAGTCCATTAAGTCAACTTTGATGTCTTTATTTTGTTCAATCCATAATTTTGGTATTTTATTTTAAAATAAAAGCATTTGATTTTCCTATTCTAAAATATCCAAAATTCTGTCTATGTTTATTTTTATATGATAATTAATCAACTTTTTTATGGTACGTTTTATATTTTAATTAAAATCAATTTAACTATTTAAATTATTGTTGATGGATCAGATTTTTTTTTCTTACACGAGAGCACATTTGTGGACAAGTATTTGTCAATGATAAAATCATTCATGGATGAAATTTTATAATGCAAGATGAATTAGATTGTTTAAAAAACTTTTTAACATATGAAAATAAATTGTTTAGTTATTTTTATTTAATATATAGTAATCAAAGTTGAACAAAATTTTGATCCTTCATTTTAACGTTAATGTATAAGATGATGAACAAAATTATGATTAATATATTATTCAAGATATCACGTAGGTGTTGTATGATTTTTCTATATTTGAAATTGACTTGTTAATGACCAAAATGAACTTCAATTGTTACCATAAAGTATTAGGGTTGAGGATGAAATAATTAAATGGAAAAAAATTGGAACATGCAGAGTTACTGAATATATTATAATTAATGCAATTTAATTAATGAAAACGACCATTCTGACTATAAGACAATATTAATTCTTTCATTCAAGCTAATCATCCTTAACACAGAAATAACCCAAACATTTAAAAAAAAATTATAATTAGGATGTCTACTTTAATTTAATAGATCTGGAAAAACAACAGGACAGTTTAAAGGGAAAACGAAAATAGTTAATGTCCTATTGAGGAGATAAATTAATATACTATATAACGAAGTTAGTAGAGTAAAAAATAAGATGAAGGTTAAAGATTTTATAATTAGTTGTAGAAATAAGATAAGGAAAGTAAAAGATAAGTTAAAAATATAATTAAATATATTTTTTGTCCTCAGATTTTTTAAAAATTGTGATTCGTCTTTAAATTAAACTATATACTTTCATACCTAAATGTATGTAAAACATCTTCTCAACAATGACATAAAAACAAAGTTTTATAATATAATATAATATTTGTGTATTATTTATTAAAAAATGCTTTACATAATTTTTATAAAATGTAGAAATGAAATAGATATATAATTTAATTTTAAAATAAATTATACTTTTTAAAAATATTTTGACAGTAAAAAATATATTTAACCTAAAAATAAAATATAAAGTTACACTTTGTGTCTAAAATATATTTTTCTCTTGTTTTTTTTTTTCTACTAAACATCTTGTCCTACTTTATTTTTCACTCATCCTATTCATCTTTTCAATCTACACAACGCTAATAAACAGATTGCAATCTAAGTGAGAGAGTTTGAGAAAAACAAAAATAAAGTCTAAATGATAACTTTTGTTTACAAGTATTGTGACATCCCAAAATATATAACAATGTATATACGTAGAATGCATCGATTATAATAATAGAAAGCAGTTAAGAGTACACAATAGATTGAATTAAGGAGTACAGTTATCCAAGTCTGGCTGGAAAACTTTTAAAACTTAAGTACAGATCACAATTCTTCAAAACACAAATTAAGATAACGTGAAGACTAGAAGTCTTCCAAAATAAAGAGCCATTAAACATAATAGCTAGTAGAAATCCTAAGCACTAGGAGCTGGGTCTTCCTCAACTTCCAAAGCTTGCTCCAAAGGTACATCATCACCTACGCTCACATCCAAAGGATTGGATGATCATCGCGAAGGGGAAAGCAAACACATGCAACACATACAAATGCAAGGGTGAGCTAGGTCTCAGACAATCATACAATTCATTTTAAATCAATATAGCATTTATTTCATAAAACTCATCAAGACAACATCTTATCATGTTAAGACTCTAGACACGTCCGGACATAGAATGTATGTAGAGCTGGGGCGGGTTGTGCACTTGTGATGGCCTCTACTGCTTTGCAAAGCCATTGCCGAGGGGTTCCACCCGACCATACACAAGGCTAGTCCGTTGCCGCGGAATAGACCTCCAGTGATAGCGTCTACCCTAGGACCTCCCACTACTCCCACCACACGCGTCAATCCTCTCTAAGTGAGAATGAAAGACCGTTGGAGTGTTAGGGATAACCCCCCATATGGAAGCCTCTTACCATTCATTCAATACACTAATTGATCCCACCGAGAGATCTAAATTTCCGATTCAATCCAACCACTTTAAATCACATGATATTCCTTTTGGATCAACAATGCACATCATAAACCACTTATAACCATACACTTTCAACCAATTTGGATCAACATTCATACCCTTTTACAATCTCACACAAATCACACAACATTACTACATCAATAGATGTATCAAACAACTCAAATAGTGCATACACAACATATTTTCTTTGTACCCTTTATAATACTCATCATTAGGTAACTCAAATGGCTTAGGGACTATCACCAACAGCTCCGGAAGGGTCAAAAACCTCCAAAACGACCTAGAGAACGTCCAAAACGGACATCCGGAACCCCAGAAACCATCAAAAACAATTTCAGCAGCATGCAGGTGCCGCCCGGCGCGACCAAGAGGCGCCCGGCGCGAATTGCACCAGACCGAGGTGTGCCCGGCGTGACCAAACGGCGCCCGGCGCCATACCAGTTGACAGCAACCACGAAAATTGGACTTTTAAGCACCTAGGGTCTGTTCTAATGACTAAAAGGGTTCTATAAACCTTGGTATTGATAGAAAACCACATTTATAAGTTAAACCAACATCCATTTGATCACTAGATCCAAGACTAGGTGTATCAAACCACTTTAAACTCCAAATTCACTTCTACAAGTTGCCCAATTTCATTTCTATCCTTTAAAACCCTCAAACCAGTTTGCAACCTACATCAACAAGTCTAATTGCACTTGCTAGTGCTCTCCAAAACCATAGAATACTTCCAGTAGTCCTACTTCTCATTTTCACCCCTTAGAACCCCTAAAATGGGCTAAAAACTCAACCTATGAAGTCATTTTCCCTTTTAGAACAGATTTTATCAATTTAACCATCTAGACAAGTCCTAATAGGTGTGATAACATATTCCCAACTCTCCAAATCAATGCAGACCTCTTACCTCACCATTTCACTACTCCACTTCCTCTTTTTGACTAAAACCATGCACATAAACCCTCACAAGGCCTCTACTCCAATGTAGATTAAATCTTAATGTTTTAAGAGTTCCAACAAGTCTAATATAACTCAAAAACAGTCCCTAAACTGCCACTGTTATTAAACCATCATTCCCTCTAAAATTCACCTCTCAAAACCCCTCCAATTTCACTCTAAAACATCAATTTTCACAACTTAGGTGTCCAAATTCAATTCTACTACTTTGCAACTATTTTGATCAATTTAGTGACTCAAATAAGTCACAATACAGTGGCTAAGACTGTCCCAACAACCCAATTTCGTTTTAGGCCACAAATACCCAATTTCACTACTTCACTTCCTCCAATTTGTCCTAAAACACTATAATTTCACTAATTTTTCCCTTCATTCAAGATATGGCAAATTTATCACTTCAAGCACTTCCAACACACCCAATTACAGCAGCTAGGTCCAACCAATTCAATTTACAAACCTCACTCTACAATTTCATACATCACACCCATCAAGAATTTAACATACCTACAATTAATGCAAACAAATTGAACACAATATCAAGCTCCCCTTACCTCTTGAAGACTTCCTTTGCTAAAATCTTTGAATCTACCTTCTCCAAGACTTCCAGCAGCAAGGTTTCTTTCCCTCTCCGGCAACTCTGAACTTCACCTCCTTCACCAATTTTTCAGCAAGGGTTTCCTCCCTCATTTCAGAACCCAGCACCCCCTTATATCTTCCACGTTGTTGGATGGTGCCAGAAACATGTGAGGGGAAATCATGGACGATTGTCTCCCTCATTTTCTCAATAAAACAAAAGCTACTTCTCCCTAGGACAGCCCGTGCTTCTCTGCTCCTCCACTTTCCTGCTGATTTTCAACATTCATGCCCCCATCCCTTTCACAAATAATAATAAAAAAAAGGAACAAGGCCTTACAAGTATCTTTTAATCCATAAAATTGTAATATATAGTTAAAAGGTTTACGATTTAAAAGTTTTACAATAAGTAAAAATCAATGAAATAAAAATATATACAAAATTGTAAACTTATTATTTTAGAGTTTTATTATATAAGTGATATTTTGATATTTGTATAATTGTTTTTGGTAACTTAGTAATACTCAATGTTCTTGATAATTTCTGTAACGATTCCACATTAATGTTCATAATATTAAAAGTGTTTTTTTTTTCACAAGTTTTCACTTTGAGATATTGATAAATGATAGTTTATGTAGGAGAAAAATAAAAATTAAATTTTAGGAATAATAAAGAACATTTAAATTAAAATCAACCTAAGATATTCAGTTATTGGGAAATTACTATGTATTATGTTATTGGGTATTATTTATCTTGGTGCAATGATTCATTTGGAAGAGACACATTGATGGTCCATGAGACACGTTAACACTTGAAAAATCATCAATTGATGTTTCGGCAGAAAAAAAAGGTTAAATAGAACTCCAAAAAGTAGAAGAGGGTTGTGTTGTTTATAGCCAACTTAATTAGTGCTTTAATTAGTATTTTAAGGGAGCTTTTATGATTTAAAGTCTTATTTGAAGTATAGATTTTTAAATTTGAAATCATATTAATATAATTTAACGAATAAATCTTAAATTCTTGTATCTGTAACATAAATGTCCTCATTCATAAATTTTACTTAACCCTTCTCGTTTATATATATAAATACTAACTTACACATAGCTTGAAATTAAAATGTATTAGAATAAAAGAAATAGAAATAGTTAAAATTTGATATATTTAAGGTAAAAATATGTAAATGAAATATATAAATATTCAAGTAATTGTGTATGTCTTATATATATTTTATTTATTAAAGGTCCGTAGCCCATAACAAACTTGGGCCTACGAGAATCTATTAATCCAATTTATCTTGGGTTATTGCTTTTTCCACTTCCAGAATTACTAAATGAAACCCCACACTCACCACCGTTGCTTCTCTTTATTATCGTCACTGTTGCAGAAGAATAAGAGAGATAAAAAGCTTGTCCCATAAAACTTATTCTGAAAAAGTCATTTGGAAAAGTGTGGCGAAATTCCAAATTTGATAGAAATGAGAATATTCCAAATTTGATCGAAATGAGAATTTAGTGAAAAAAAAATCATAAAATTATCATCATAAGATTTTTTTGAAAGAAATTCATAAGATTTTTATCATAAGATGGGTAATAGTATCAACTTCTATTTTTATTTGCCAGAAGTCTCATTAATTATTAACAATTTTCATGAAAGAAATTTTTTTAACCACATTTGGAAAGTGATTCAACTTAGATAACAGAGATATAGCATTATATTATATTTTTAAATTGTTTTAAATATTTGTTTATATGAATTAAATTTCGAGTAATATGTATGCTTCATTATAATTAGAATAATTATCAAATAAGTTCTTAAAAATAAATAATAATAATAATAAGTATAATATTAAATCAATAGTAATTAAAAATGTGACTGTAAAACGATAATCCAAAAATTATAATCATAAATTTTTCTATTTTCACCTTAAAAGATAAAACAGTAAAACGATAATCCAAAAATTATAATCATAAATTTTTCTATTTTCACCTTGAAAGATAAAACAGTAAAACAATAATCCAAAAATTATAATCATAAATTTTTTTATTTTCACCTTAAAAGATAAAACCCTAAAATACAAGTTTTCATATTGAAATAATAGAGGAGGGAAAGAAATGACCCTTTCTGACTTGCTCCCTCCACCACCACTCATTTCTTCTTCTACCTCTTTTTATTGTTTTGTCTTTCAGTAAAATTTTATTTTTAGGTTATTATTTTTGAATTTTTACCCACTCCTAACCTATTCCACTAATGACCTACTACTAGTCCCGTACATGAGCAAGAAGCTTTTCTTTCATTTTAACATTGGACTTCTTCCTTTCTTTGTTTTGCTGTGAGAATATGCGGTGTAGTTTCATTCGGTGGTATACTTAGTGAGAGGTTGCAAAGGTTGGTGGTGGTGAAAAGAATTGATCAAGCGACACTAGTGCAGTCAAGGGAAACAACAACAATTATTTTCGCCCATAGACAGTGGTTCTTGAACCGAGACATATACATGCGAGGTAAAAAGGGGTGGGGTTTTGGCCTCGGTTCACAACCGAGGCATAAATGGGTAGGATTTTGTCTCGTTTCACAAGTAACCAAAGCAATAGTTTTTTTTTCTTTTAAAGACTTTTTGCCTCAGTTCTTTCTGAACCGAGGTAGTAGAGTAGTTATTTTTTTTTTGCTATTATCTGTGAAAATTTGTTTCTCACGTTGTTCGAGTTCTCCTAGTGGATTAGTAAGAAGGTAGCAGTTTGGCATCTTCACTCTCGAGAAAGGTCCCCATCAATCTTCAACACTCTATTCTTACATCATCGAACCACCACCCAACAACCGTACCACCTTTACCGGACCACCACAGACCACCCCGCGGAGTCTTCTTCTCCAACGGCATTCTCCAAAATCACACCGCTATCCATGGCAACCTGCAAACAATAGAAACCAAGCCAAAGAACTAGCATGTCGCTGCGACCGTCGTACAATATCGTGACAACATATCAGAAAGGAGGGAACCAATAAAGGCAACCATTATCGGACCACCACAGAACCAGGACGTCGCCGCGACTCCACCAATCTTCAACACTCCATTCATCGGACCACCTTTACTGGACCACCTTTACCGGACCACCACAGAACCGCCGCGAAAGCTCTCTCTCTCCTTCGCACAACCTGCAATCAGAAAGGCAACCAACAGATCGCACCACCACCGTCGTAGCTACCGCCAGCGTCCACGCAGATCGCAAATCTCCCAACCTCAAACCCTGTTCAACCTCCATTCATCCTCATCAGCAATTTTCAACTTGTAAAATCAACTTGTAAGGGATGGTCTGAACCTTAGAATCGTAGTGAAAAGGGGGAAGTTTAACTTTTTTGGTGTCGACGTCGTGGACGGAGCCTCCGCTGTGGAAGATTGAAGGCAACAATATTAAAGCAGTGGTGGAGGCAACAAAAGCGGAGGCAGTAGTGGCGGGGCACCAATGGCGCAACAACGCAAGGAGGAGGCGCGGGCATGAACAGAAACGGAGGTGACGAGCGTAGAGGTTGCGGCGCGGCGAGGCAGGCATGAGCACTGGCAGCACAGGGGGCGGCGCGACGAGGCAAGGAGTGGTAGTGGTGGATGAAACTGCAGCGGAAGAAGGGGAGAGCGCGATGAAGAAAAAGTTGTTGGGCGACGCAAATAAACAGTTAGTAGTTTAGAAACTCAAGAAGAGCTACTACCTCAGTTATTTAAAACCCGAGGTAATGTCGCAATATGGCACCGATTAAAGGAGAAACCGAGGCAATATCTCCCTTTAATGATGTTGACAGCCAAAAAGCTTCTGCTGCAAGTGGACAGGTGTACATTTTAGACTTCGAGTGTCTTGTTAACCGAGGTCATAGGACATTTATGCCTCGGGTCAATGGGAACCGATGCGTATAAGTTCGACTTAATTACAACAATGCCACCACATTTTGATAGGCTTCAATTTTCTATAAATTGAAGCCTATTAGACGAGTTAAAAAGCGAATTTTTTACTAGTGTTGCAGTGGTGCAGTCCTATCAATTAGACGTCGACCATCTACCACGCACATGCCTCTGCCCTCTCCTAGTCGAGGAATATTCGTTGATGCCCTCATTAGCAATCTGAAGCAGGTCCATTGACACCTGATGTGAAACAGTACCCTCGGTCACATGACGATATGATATCAAGGACTGTAACATTCTCGTCATTCTCCTAAATCTAGCCTGCATTATAATTATATCAAACAATTAAATAAACAAGGTGAAGAAAATTTAATAATATAAGCAATGAAAAATAACATACCAGGGTGCCATATGGTGAAGGTGGAGACAGTCTACGATGGGGTCGCGCCTCCTGTGGAACATTGGGGCGCTGTCTAGGCACAAGAGTCGGTCGCACGTCATCTGCAACAACAATAATATAAGGATGTGAAACCCTCCTGAACCACTGAATGTACCCATCGACACTGTCAGAAGGGGATTCTGCATGTCTGACATTACTCACAATGTGAGCTCTAAAGTGCAACCAAACATGATCAATGGCCATTATATCTGCATCTAGAACCGCAGTGAGTGATCGTGGAATGTCTTGCTGAAACCCAAATTGCCTCAGCACACGCCCAGGCAAATGACGGCAAAGGGTTTCACCAATCCGAACCCATCCAGAAGACATACAGATGCCGAAGAATGGCCAAATGCCCCGATGCCCACATACGGATGCCATACAACTCCACTATATGTCAACGCATCTAACTGTGACCGAATCTCCGCGAGAGTGGAACTCTGACTAGGGCTCTGCCACCTCATGGCACGTGGTGTGGTATCATCGTAAGAAGTCACCAACCGCCTCCTTCCCATGCTAGGGAAATGTTCGTATATCCAACTCTAAAAAAATAATTATTCAATTAAATTTCATCCATCTTCGAACATGGAAATAAATACATGAAATAAATGTAAAAGTTATAATTGTACCTGAAATAGAGTCAAATATTCGACCATCTGTTTCGTGGAGGCGACACTCGCATCCCCGAGCTGCTCGTACAAATGGGGGAGTGCAACAACGCCCTAGGCATATCTGCTACACGCGTGTATGTCTCTAAATAACAATAAGTAAGACACACATATAGAACTGACACTCTTATTTGCAAAAATCATGTATCCTACTATATGCAACAAATATGCTCTGTCAACATATTCCCAATGTTGCGACTCACACCTCTAAACATATATCTCTCTAAGCCAGCTGAGTCTGACTTTCGGACCACGTGCGTCCTCCATCTTAGCACCAGTTATGCCACCATCAACGCCGAGCAGTTGCACAAGGGCTATATGAGCCTCCTCAAACTCCAACTCCTCCAAATCACATTTTTTCCATCACAGGCTGGTGATGTGAGGTCGAGACGTCATCAAGAGTAACCGACATCTCCCCCATAGGGAGATGGAAACTATTGGTCTCGAAATGCCACCTCTCTATGAATCCGAGGAGTAATCCCTTATCAACGTAATCATAACAAATCTCTATGAGAGGCATCAAATTGGAATTCAAAACAATGTGTTGAATTCCCTCGTGGCATGGTCCTAATAATAGAAATAATAAAATAAATTTTATGTTTGCACTCACTCGACCTTGTGAAATAGCATAAGATACATGCTGAACATAGTGCTTTAGCAATGAACCATCACGTGGACCTCCAGGAAATCCACCGACATCCTCTTGTATGTCATGAACATCCGCATGCTCCTCCTCATCGTCATCGTTGTTAGGGGCCTCAAATGCATCCTCCTGACCATGAGTCTCATACGCCTCATATGTCTGCTCCTCAGCTATAGGGTCCTCTGGATAGAAGGTGCACGACTTCTACGAGTAGAAACGGTAGGTCTTCTCCGAGCTTTGCCCGGCGCCGAACTCTCTCCTTGATAACTCTCATCTCGAGAACTAAAAGATGCACCACGTGATCTTACCATTTCTAACAAAAATTTAATTGTTTCATTTCAAAAATTAAAAACAATTCTTGTTTTAAATATCATTAATAAACTATAAAAAAATACAATTCAAAATAAATTAAACTAATAATAATTAATTTATTAACTATACAAAAATTAAATAAAATAAACAATTATCTAACTAATTCAAAAATATATTTAAATACATTTTGATTTAATTATTATTACAAATACAAATTTACTATAAATAAATTAAATACTGTGACACCCGGGCACTGACGAGGGCGGGAAGTGACGCCGGTGCAGGGAGCATGGTGCAGGGGGCACAGACAAGGAGTGGCTCCTGGCAGCTTCGAGTGGAAGGGGTACATGGATGAATCGAACATACACCGGAATGAGAGGGATCTGGAGACTGTGTAGGTATGGGACTATACAGTTGAAGGATAACTTAAAGGAATTGATTTGACTACTCATATCACCAAAATGCATTTACTTTTCGGTAGCCTGACTCATAAGAACTCCATGGTTAAGCGTGCTTAGCCTGGAGTAATTTTGGGATGGGTGACCAAGTGTGCGACTGAGAACAAAGCACACAAGGAAAACCTGGTGGTGGTCTGTGGGGGCAGTCAACGGTCCCTGTGAGTTGCCGGGACGTTACAAATACAAATACAAATTTACTAACCTTAAATAGAAATAAATTAATAATATTTATTTCAACAAATAAAAATAATTTAAATATATAAAAATTTACGTATCTAATTCAAACTTAATCAATTCATTTAAAAACTACAAATAGAAAAATTTATAAAATATTAAAATAATAATCTGATTGACCTTCAATGGATATCCCACATCTGTCGACGAAAGTCGAGCATCCGCAGAAGGCCAAACGGATATCACACATCCGTTTTGACCCTTCGTGGATACTATTCAGGCGAAAAATAACGGAATTGGAAGAAATGGGAAGAGAAATTGTTAAACAGAAATGAGAGAGATGAAAAGATTAGGTGCTAGAAAAGTAAAGTAGGAGAACTAGGTTTCAAATAAATTAAAATAATAAAAATAAAAAATTTTAATCTAAAGATAAAATTGAAATTAAAAAAAAATTGGGAAAGTGAAAGGAGTAAGGGGCAGTAGTGGAGGGAGCAACACCCATAAGTAATTCGCGCCACACGCACTACGGTCCACCTTCCGTTGGACCTTACTTTCTAACCTTTGCTTTCTACACTCATTATTGTGATTTAAAAGTCCAAATTATCCCTCTTTATATATATATATATATATATATATATATATATATATATATATATATATATATATATATATATATATATATATATAAGGATATTTTTGTCTACTAAAATCCGGTACACATTGCTAAAATGTACCAACTGAAAAACAGGCGTACGCGCGTTAGCAAACCCATATATATATATATATATATATATATATATATATATATATATATATATATATATATATATATATATATATATATATATAGTATTAACTTTATGTTTTTTTTTTCTTTCGCACACCTCCATTAGACTACCTTTATTGTGAGTGATTGTTGTGCATCGTGCCTCAAAAAGTAAAATTTCATTCTCTTTGTTTGAGTTCTTAAAATATTTGATTTTAGTGGATACTTTAAATTGAGTGATTTTTAGAGTTTGTTTGAGAGAAATCCTAATAATATGGATTTCACAATTAAATAATAAATTTTATATTTTAGATTAAATAATTTGAAAAGCTTGTAGTAACTATATGATTTAGAAAAATATACTGCATTTAGCAATCTGGAGGTTTATATGGTTAATAAATCTAGCAATTCAGATTAATATTTTGAGAATGCATTGTTAAATATTCCTTTTGCAATGCATTTTCAAATTGGGTTTCCATATAAATATTTCTAAAATATATTTCTGGAATGTTATTTTATAAATGCATTTTTGGATTGACTTTCTAAAATATATTTTTCAGATTCAACTTTGTAGAAACATTTTCAGATTTAGTTTTCAAGAATGTCTTTTCGTAGCAAGTGTTCTTCTAGACTGCAATTATTTGTTGTTTTCTTAACGCGTAAGCTTTATTTAAATGTTTAATAAATGTGACTAGATGAAAAGGGATATACTTTTCTTCTAATTATAGATTTACTTTTCAAAAAACAAATTTTGCCTTAAGGAAAATGCAATTTGTAAAACACGAAATCTAAGATTTATATTTCGAATAATCTATTTCAGAACAATTCCAAATAGTACAACGTAAAAGAAAAATATTATGATCAATTTTGAAAATGTTTTTCAAACAATATTCAACACTTTCAAGTTAGGTTGGGTGATGGAATCCCATTGTTGTAGTGAAAGAGAAACTGGCGCAAAGTTGTCATTTAGAAAAACTTGTAGGTGCAAGAAAATACTAAGGGACTGTAGGAAGCAAAAGCCCTCTTTGTATCACTGAACAAAGGTGCCGGTATTTGGGCCTGGGCCTCTTTTGTTAGTTTTGGTTGGAGGAGCATTGTAGTTCTGGAGAGTTTTGATATATATATATATATATATATATATATATATATATATATATATATATATATATATATAATAATATGTTTTTTTTTTCTAAAATAATGTTACAATTTCTTATTCTACTATTTACAGACATCTACTTTTCATGTTTAATCTTAGATATCAAAATATACAAAGAATTCTAATGGGATTTCTTAAAGCTGTAATGACACGAGGTTACTGTTCTACTTTTTGCATTTACTGTTATATAAATATGTCAGTAATTTATTTTAATTATGGTTTTATTACATAGTTTGATTTACGTGTTTAACAGTGATATAGGTAAATTATATTTGAATCAAATCTGTATGTTGTGTTTTATTTAGTGTAATATACTTTTATGATTTTGATTTGTTATATATACATATATATTAATTCGATTTACGTGTGAATGTTATGAATGATATTTAATTGATAAAGTAGTTGTAGTTACATAATTTGAAAAATATGAGATACTTCTAAAATTTCAATGTGTTAGATTGTGAATTTGGCATCCAAAAGTTTTAATTAAACTGAATGTAATATTTTGTATTTAATAAACATTTTATTGCAATTAAATGACTCTAAACTCTTTACTTCTCTCTAATGTTATTTCATTTAATAAAAGATTTATTCCAGTTAGATAACTCTTAAAGTTTTTGAAATCAATTCTCAACTTACAATACACTCCACGTAATATATCATTAAAAATTGTGGATTACTCACAAAAAGTGAAAACGTTATTTACTATATCCAACACCAAGAAAGCCCTTACAAGGGACATAGGAGTTGCTTTCAGAATTGTTTCCACAGTTAAAATTTCCACAATTAACAACTTTCATGAATTGTATTTAACACCACTAAACAAGCTTAAATATTTAATCCACAAGGGAGATTTTAAAGACAAGTAGGTTGGTGTAAGAGTAACTAACATGGTACACAGGTTTTTGGCCCTTTTACAGCTCTCATAATTTATTATCAGTGCATAATAAGAAGAAAAAGTTTATCAATGTTTGTCTCTTTTAGGTTAAACTTGAAGCTAAGCCCATTAAACGTTGGTAATCAGTGATGTACGGCTAAAAGCTTGCATTGGAATTCAAGGAATAGGGGTTCATAATGTCAAGGGCTCTTTGTTTTTAAGCAATATCTCTACTGTACTTGATAGTGATGTGCGTCTAGGATGGTACACATTCAAATTCTCATACTCTTCTCAAAGTTTCTTGCTGCCAAATTTGAGTACAAAAATTAGTTTGTTGGTGAAGCACAACATGGGTATGTGAAATTACAATGCACTTTAAGTAAATCACAACGCACACAAGTATCATAATTAGCATAATGTTTGGAACTAATGATAAGATCAATTTAAATCAGAAAAACAAGGAGAATTATGCAGTGATTTACTTTTTAATACTAACAGCCACATAAACTATGGAAAAACAAGATGAGAAATTAATCTTCATGGACCACTAGTTATGAGTCTACTATATAGATCATGACATCAAATGGGTTTTTAATAACAAATGATAACAACAAACCATAAAGAAAATGAGAATGTTAATGCAAGTTTTACTTGAGGAAGCAACCCTATGCTCTATATGTGACTTTGACTTCTGCCAAAGAAGGACTCAGAAACTCATAATCTTTCTTACAAGCTTCCCCAACCAAATTAAGCTTTGAAAATTGTATGTTACAAGCAATCTAATTGAATTAGGCCTTCTTATCATTTCTTTTGCTAACTTTTGAATGGTATATAAGCTGTTTCTTAGAGTCAGTTTGGTCATGTTTTAGTGTCTCAAAAGCCAAGCATGTTGCTACTAAATATGTTGTTGCTAAAGAGCCATACAAAATCCCTTTTTCTACTCCGCCTTCAATTATTGCTAATCTTAGCAAGCAGTGCTTCAGTTAATGGAGTTGAGCAGAAGGCATTGAATTTCTTCTCCCCTTTTCATTCCTTATTTGGCCATTGATCTATTTGATTTGTTTCATCTTAAAGCTACCCTCTTGCATGCATGTTAGTTATTGCTGTCATTATGAGCTTGACCATTATTTGTTTTGTGTGTAGAACTTTTACATTGTTTTCTTGGGAGCTCATACACAGAGCAGAGGAAATACACTTGAGACCTATTTAAATGTTCTATCTTCTGTGAAGGGAAGGTAACTTGACCAATTCACAAACACTTCTTATCTTTCCCTCTTTAAGATCAAAAGGACAACAAAATTTTTTTCTCTCATTCTATCAAATTCATCCTAGCTCTTAAAACTATAACCATTCTCTTAAAATTTTTTGTTTCATTTCTTTGAATTAAGCCTTTTGTATTTTGATTTGTGCTCACTTAGCTACCTTGAAGCCAAAGAATCTATGGTGCATAGTTACTCAAGGAACTTCAATGCATTTGCTGCAAAACTGTCAGAAGATGAAGCCAAGAAGTTATCTGGTAAGGATAGTTTTTCAATTTTCTCTGGCTTCTTCAAGCACTATATCTTATGCTTTTAACCCTTTTGTATGTGTAGCCACGGATGAAGTGCTTTTAGTGTTTCAAAATCAGTACCGTCAGCTACACACAACAAGATCATGGAACTTCATTGGGTTACCTCCAACAGCCAAAAGAAGATTGAAAGTAGAAAGTGACATAATTGTTGGTGTTATAGACACAGGTTCATCTTGGCTTTCCTCACATTTGTCATTTTCTTCTTTGCCATTATATTACATCAATGGTGCTTCTTAATTCAATTGTTAAAACTGTGTCGCAATATTGATGAGTCAGGGATCACACCTGAGTCTAAAAGCTTCAAGGACAATGGATTTGGTCCTCCACCAGCAAGATGGAAAGGATCTTGTGGCCATTATGCTAATTTCTCAGGCTGCAATAAGTAAAATTTCTTTCCTTGTTTACATTGTGTCACTGCATTGTTACTGAATTATTTTCATTATCGTGTTTTATGTATGAAATATTTACTAATTTTTTCGATTACTAGTTTTTGTTGCAAAGTACTTAATCAGTGAATCATTTACTTAAGGAATGGTATTTTTTTTACAAATTTCACCAGATGATATGAAGTTAAACAGTGAACTCCTAAAATGTCTCATGCTACAATATGGAGAGATAAAGAGTTATTAAAACACAGGAATAGTTTAGTATTGATATGGGGTTCAATCTTGTTAAAAGGTGAACACTTTTTCTCGTATGAATGTTTTCAACTAGGTGACATGCTTCATACCCTATATATATATATATATATATATCCTATTTTGTGGTCCAACTTGAATTCAAACACCTTCTAATAGAAGGAAAAGTTGCAATTTTATCTCTCAAGTAAAGTCCAAACATGACAATAACAAGAGTAATACATGAAATATTGCCTTAAACAAAAGGGTGGAACATAGATCCATACAATACTAATTCTTGCATTCTGTTTTCTTTCTTCTCCATCATCTGTAGTGCCTCTTTCACAGTCTTTCCCTGATAACAGATAACAATGTCTAATCTTCTCTTACTCATGTAGTATCACAACTTCTTTATAGATATAAATACCCCAAAACAGAGGAAGATGAAATTTAGTCATGCAACTCTGCTAAGTTATGTCCCAAATTTGAAAGTGTCCATTATAGGGTGCCTGGTTAATCTCCCAAGAAATTTATGTGTGGTTTAGCTCATGATCTAACTTGTGAATTCCATCTGCATGGTAACTCTCTGGCAAACATGAAGAAAGCTCATAGGAGCCAAGTACTTCAAGGCTGATGGAAACCCTGATCCATCAGACATATTATCTCCTGTGGATACTGATGGACACGGCACTCACACTGCATCAACAGTTGCAGGAAATCTGATCCCAAATGCAAATCTCTTTGGGTTGGCCAATGGGACTGCTCGAGGTGCAGTTCCATCGGCAAGATTGGCAATTTACAAAGTTTGCTGGTCATTAAGTGGATGTGCAGACATGGACTTACTTGCTGCATTTGATGCTGCCGTACATGATGGTGTGGATGTCATATCTATTTCCATAGGTGGAGGAAATCCTAGTTATGTTCAAGACTCTATATCAATTGGTGCATTTCATGCCATGAGAAAAGGTATAATCACAGTGGCCTCAGCTGGAAATGCTGGTCCAAGCTTGGGAACTGTAACAAATACTGCACCATGGATTGTAACTGTAGCAGCTAGTGGCATTGATAGGGCCTTCAAGAGCACTGTACAGTTGGGAAATGGAAAGAATTTTTCTGTAAGTTTGTTTCCTTTTGCATTATACATATTCATTTCATAATTGGGTTCACATATACATCTATGATTCACTTGGTAATAACTGAGATTTCAATGTGCTGTAGATTCTGTAAATAACATGTGGCATGATTAAATGATCCATTAATTAAGTATACCATGGGATTTATAGGGATTTTACAGAATGCAAGACCAAATAATTTGTTGAAAAAGCAAAGAAAAGTTTGTTTTAAACATGGGAAGTGATATGGTTCTATTAGTATGCAATTTGACATTGTGTGTTTTGCAGAACTATTTTTGTAATTAACTTATGTGTGCACATTGATAATAATGGAGGATTTGCAGGGGGTAGGTGTGAGTTGTTTTGATCCAAAAAGAAAACAGTATCCTCTTGTCAATGGGATTGATGCAGCCAAAGATCCAAAAGACAAGGAGGACGCTAGGTAATGTTCCAATGTTTGTCAACAACACCTGAAAAATTGTTCAATAACAAGGAACATTTTTTATGTGGTGACAGTTTCTGCTATGAAGGCACCTTACAGCCAAATAAAGTGAAGGAAAAGCTTGTTTACTGCAAATTAGGAGCATGGGGCACTGACTCTGTTGTTAAAGGAATTGGGGGCATTGGTACTCTAATAGAAAGTGACCAATTTCCTGATGTTGCTCAAATTTTCATGGCACCTGCTACCATTGTGAATAGTGTACAAGGGGACACTGTTACAAAATATATACAATCCACAAGGTAAAAAAAAAAGAAAAAAACTCTTGTTTCTGAATCACATTTCAATAGCTACTCACTAATTTTTCTCTATAGCTTGTTCAAACAAAAATAATTCCTCTGATCAGATTATCTCAACCATCAATTTTACATTAAATTTTTGTTAAACCAAGATCACCATCAGCAATGATATACAAAAGCCACGAGGTGCAAGTGCGAGCTCCATTTACTGCTACATTTTCATCTAGAGGCCCAAATTCAGTATCCCAAAATGTTCTCAAGGTACGAATACTAATATTTGCAACCTTTGTTGGTGGTCCTCTATTATGCTAGAAAAGCACTTGTACTTTTGCTTCTCGGATTATGGCATTTCATGAACATAGGATGTTGAATGATCCTTTTTATGCAGCCTGATGTTGCAGCTCCTGGCATTGACATCTTGGCATCTTATACTCTCAAAAAGTCACTCACTGGTTTAAAGGGGGACACTCAATTTTCAGAATTTATTCTAATGTCTGGAACTTCCATGGCATGTCCTCATGTTTCTGGAGTTGCTGCATATGTTAAGTCATTTCACCCACATTGGACTCCTGCTGCAATTAGGTCTGCTATTATCACAACAGGTAAGATTAAATCCTAATTCCACTTTTTTCTCAGTTGATTTGTTAGCATCATATGCCCGGTTAGCAAAGTAAGCGTAGAGAAATAGTATAAGTAGTGACAAATTGACAATGAAGATGTATTTTTCATCTGATACAAAATCACTATGTATTGCATGTTTGTTAATTTTATGGTGTAAATATCTTACAAGTTATACAATGATAATTTTGGTTGACAATATAGATTTTTTTTTTTTACATAGTATATAGAATTTAACTCCACAAGATTCTTTTAATGAGTCGGATCTATAGGGGTTTTTTCAAAGAAATATTATATATACGTGATTTTAGTCTAATTCAGATATTGATATCACTTTTAATTTAAAACTTTCAGACTTTGGATTTATAGTTTTTTTCTTATATTATATTTAACTTTGTTATTTTTATTCAACGGATTCACATTTAGAATATTTTCACCATTTTTTGAGATGACTGACTTGTTTTTATATAATATTTGTTAAGCCAAACCAATGAGCAAGAGAGTTAACAGTGAGGCAGAATTTGCTTATGGGGCTGGTCAATTGAACCCAACAAGAGCTGTTAGCCCTGGTTTGGTCTATGACATGGATGACTTAGAGTATATCCAGTTCTTATGCCATGAGGGGTACAAAGGTTCCAGTTTATCAGCTTTAGTTGGTTCACCAGTAAATTGCTCCTCTTTGCTTCCTGGGCTTGGCCATGATGCTATCAACTACCCCACAATGCAGTTGAGCCTTGAAAGCAGCAAAGACACAAAAGTAGGAGTTTTCAGAAGAACAGTGACCAGTGTAGGTCCTGCTCCAACCATCTACAATGCCACCATCGTTTCACCTAAGGGAGTGGAAATCACAGTGAAGCCAACTAGCCTCACTTTTTCTGAAACCAAGAAGAAGAGGAGCTTCAAAGTAGTTGTGAAAGTCAAGTCTATTGGAAGTAACAAAATGGTATCAGGTTCCCTTATATGGAGAAGCCCACGTTACATTGTAAGGAGCCCTATTGTTATCAACATTCCATAAGGTTATGTTTAGCAGTGACCTAACTAAGCTTTTAAAGTTTCCCTTTGTATCAATTACAGTTTGTTTATCATGTAACTACATATTTTCTTGAAGTCTGTATCTAATTCAAATCGTCAAATAAAGATGGTATGCTGTAACTTTTCACTGGAGCTTCATGGCAACTCCAAATTTACCATATGACAGAACCAAAATTGGAAGCTCTTTGTTTAGGGTTTAACGAGCTTATGAATATTTGGATTACTCAGTTTGCCCTAAAGTAAATGAATCTTTATGTAGGTTTCTAAACTTTTTTTTAATGGGTCTTAATCATGTAAACTTTTTTAATTGAGTCTCTAGGGTTTTGAAATCATAATAAACCGCCGTTTTTGGAGTACTTTCAAGCCATTATAAACAAATTCATGCATTTACTTTTTTAGTTAAAATTTATCATATTTAAGGGACAAAATTATTTACTAACAGCATAGTTTTTTAAAGTTTAATTACACTTTTTTTTTCCTTTGAAATTACACAATCTCGTGAATTTTTTAAGAAGTGGATGGATTCTTTTAGATTGTAAATTGTGAATTGTTGAAAATCACAATAATAGAAAAATAATGATTAAAAACTCAATTCATTATTCCATTTTAATTCCAATCAATTCAAGGAGATAAAACACTTGTGTTAGTTTTCAATATGTAAACTGAAATATGGTATTTTTTGGTAGAAATAATATTCATGCTTATTTCAAAGATTTTCATAATCGAACACATAGCTTAGATTTTACTAAATATAGGGTTGACAACTCCAAAAGTAACTAATTTTTAAACTCTTCTTCATATTACTAGATGTGGGATCTGGGTGAATATCCACTTGAGAACCATGCCACAATACCTTGATCATAATATAGGGTTGAATTTAATTGATGATGTAAGCCTCTTGAACTATTTTTTATATTTAATTCATTTATTTAGTTACTTATATCAAATAAATGTTTTGTAAGGTAAAAAAGTGTAGTTTCTTTTAATCTAATTATAAATGTAACAATAAATAAATAATAGAAAAAAATGTGGATTCTACTTTAATTATCATAGTAACCAAATTCCTTTTCATTTAAAAAAATATTTAATTTTAAAAGTATTACGCTTTGGTTATTACCTGAATCAAACCTAATATCTTTAAAATTAAATAATATTTTAAATTAGAAAAGTTATTAGACTTCATTTATTACTATAATTGAAGCATAATACCCTTAAAATTAAATATTTTAAATTAGAAAGGGTAATAGGCTTCAATTATCACTAGAACCAAAATCTAATATCCTTTTTATGTTTTAGTTTTGGATCGAAGCCCATTGTAGACACTATTTTTAAATATTTTTTTTGTTTTTGTTTTTTCCTCATATTAAACTAGCACAAAGTTTCCCATAAACAATACATTATATTTATCACACCCAAAATCACTCAAAATACTATTGTATCACAATATGATATCCTTACAAAAAGTAAATGTATTAAATACTATTATACATTTTGTATCACGTATTTTTGCTCAAACTATTCTTAAATACTTAATGGACTTATTACGAATTGATGTAGGACTCTTGAATTTATACACAAAAGACAACCATTTCAATTAGTGTATAAAAAGATAAAATTACAAAATATTTTATTAAATTGTTTCCTATTTAATAATAATATAAGCACGAACAATCGTTGTTATCTATTGCATTACATAAGTCAGTTTGTTTATTATACTATAATATATTAGCAGAATTATAAGTAATTGAAAAAAAAATGAATCAAACAATTATAAATATATAGACCAAAATACCAAACCTGGAAGATAACCTACAAGTTTTTCTATCTTACTAGTTGATTTTTCTAACAACATACTATGTCCAACAATTAAGTTATGACATTGAAATTTAAATAATAAAGAAAGTTCATATAATATAGATATTATTGTCAATCTATTATTTGTCTGAGATAGTTGGAAGAAGAGTAGTACAAGGACCAAAATCACACATCTATGTTGTCTTTCGAGAAAACCACAAGTATTGTCAATAACACATGAATTGAAAATAACTTTATTGTTATACATTAAAATGCATTACAAGTCAAAAAACTACACTTACAAAATAATATAAGAAATAAAATATATTTGCTTTCATGTTCAAAGCATGTTGTGACGTATGCTTGAATGTCATCAAATTTATTGTCTTCATGAGTTGGAGGTCTTTGAATCCATATACATCATTCAACCTATTGACATAAAAAAATATACTTGAATAGATATATTGTAATTCTACTATTAAAACACAATGTTCAAAATAATTGGTCTCAAAATCCTTTCTTATATAAGTGAGATAAATTCACCTATAATAATAAGTGAAATTATTACAAGAATACTTAAATGTCTTGGTAAAGTAATTTTTATTTGAGTCATATGTTTTTAGTCCTTTGTCCATGTTTCAAATATCGATGTAATTTGATTTCTAAACTTTAAATATAATAATGATGTAACTCTCGTTATTTAACAGTGTTAACACTCAATTTTTACAATTTACACGTGGCTTTGAAATGAAAGTGTATGCGGTGAAAAAACAAAATCGATCCATCCCAATAAATGAAACAATCTTCAAAAACATAGGATCTTCCTTCTTCTTTGTCATTCTCATGTGTGAGGCACCTTCTACCATCACGATCAGATCACTACAACGCTCACCATGCCTCATTACCGATACCACCAATTGTTCTTTCTCTTTTTTCAAAATTGTGTGAGAATTTCTTTGTTCCATATCCACCAATTTTGTAAGCTACGTAAAAAAAGTCCAATGCAAGTAAAATATGTAGTGTAAAACGTTGTTTATGATGTGAAAAAGTTTTAGTGTTGTTAAGTGATGAAGATTACATTAATTTATTTATTTTTAAAATTTGAGATCAAATTGTAACAAAATTTAAATTAAAGGACAAATTCAAGTTTGTATCATAATTTAAGAATTAAATATATATATATATATATATATATATATATATATATATATATTATTTTATGTATTAAGTTAAAACCTATTTTATTTTATATACGGAGGTAAAAACAATGGTTTGTTATGTCATTGTTTTTTCTATCTTTCCTTTTTAAACTCCCGCTGCTAGAACCTCTCATTTCTCTTGTTATAATGTTAAGTTATCTAGGCTTTTGCAAAGAAAAATATCATCTTTTAAAAAAATTTAAGGAAATGATATCTGACAATTTTTTTCGTGTGATCTGAAGACTAAAGAGGAACAATGTATTTTCCAATAATATTTTGCAATATTTTAGGTTTGAAGAAATTATTACAATACAAAATTTTGTAATGTGGGAACAGTTTATTTCTGTATTATTAGAGTTTAGGAATGGAGGTCAAAGATTAAATATTTTTCTTCTAACATTATGTATATATGGATTAAGACATCTCTAATATTTAATTCTTTAATGTTCACTAGTACAATAAGAAGAAAAGACACCGGTTACTTTTTATTATTGGCATCGGTTCTTCAACCGAGTCATATGTGGGCGAGGTAAAAAGGCCAGATTTTATGTCTCGGTCATGCACCCGAGATAAAATCAGATATGAATATGCCTCGGTTATCTAAGAACCGAGGCAGTATCGTTTTTTTTTTCAGATGCAACCCGTTTCAGTAAGCAACCAGCGTCCAGAAATTGTTTCAGTCCTCAGCAACCAGAAATTTTCAGTACTCAGCAATCAGAAATTGTTCAGTTCAGTTCTCAGCAACCTCAGCAACCAGAAATTGTTTCAGTGGTGCAAGTAATTGTTTTTCAAACAACCGAAAAATCTCAATCCCAAACCAAGATCAAAACAGACCTAACATATGCCAAAATGTACAAAATTTCTTCACAAAATGCCTCAAGAACAATGCCAAAATCTACAAAATTTCACAGATCTAACATGGTTAAACTTCTGCAACGAACAAGATATGAAGAAGAGGCAGACGAACAAGAGTAGATGGACGGCGGTGGATCTGGAGCGGTAGATGGATTGTCGGTCTTGGGCGGCGGCTCGCGGTGGATCTGGAGCGGTGGATGAAGATGAAGATATAGAGGGGAAGAATGGCGGAGGCAGCAACGACGGAGGGCTCGCCGATCTGGACCGGTGGATCGAGAGCGACGGAGTCAGCAGCGGCGAAGGCAGCAACGGCGGAGGGCTGAGTCGTAGTGGTGAACGATGGCCACTTAAGCAGTGGTGCGGTGGCTGAAGAAGCTTTCGCCCTTGCGAAAAGAAGACGGAGAAGGACAGCTTCAGTGTGCCAAGGTCGTCACTGGTGACGCCGTGGATCGCGATTTGCGGTGGCCAGCTGGAGAGAGGTCGAGTCACGACCGTGGGCGGCAGAGCAGATCTGGGCCAGGCGTGAAGAGCGAGGTCCTCCCTCGCACGCGAGAAAGGAAGAGCTGGAGCGGCTGCCGGCGATGTTTCTGCCTGGTGCGCGGTGGCCGTTTCTGGTTGGAACGCCGGCGAACTGCCGGGGGAGGAAAGAGACCTGGGTCTCATCTCGGTGAAGTGGCGTGGGGAAGAATGGGAAGAATGGGAGAGCACGGAGGGAGAAAAGTGAGAGCACGAGGGAAGAAGAGATGTTGGGTCGTTGAAATGAAGAAGATCAGAGAAATGAAGGGATGTATAGGCATCGGTTGTTTGGCAACCCGAGACCATAGAACCATTCGCACATGTGTATAGGCATCGGTTGTTTGGCAACCCGAGACCATAGAACCTTTTCGTAAAGTTGTCAGACAAAAAAGCAGAGTATAGGTCTCGGGTATTTTTTTAACCGAGGCAATATCATTATTCTGCCTCGGGTTAAGATATAACCGAGGTATATAGTCTTTTACGTTTCAGGTTTTGCATAACCGAAGCGTATATGGCGTGTTAAATTCCACTTTTTTTACTAGTGGTTATTGATAGTTGTTGACGATTAAAAAAACACATAAATTGACGAATTATGTGTTAACATATAACCAATAAAGTTAAAATTATATTTACTACATCTGTAAAATATAACCCTACCACTATTAATTTATTACATACATTTTATAAAAAAAAAAAATACTGCAACATCCCATAATCTTATACTTAATAATTCATAATTTATATATTGTAACATTACATTTACGGTAACATTCCGTAATCTTAACTTAAAAATTTATAGTTGATATATATCTATACATATGTTTTAAACTCAGATTTCAACTGCAAACTCATAAATATAACTCGAATTCTTCTAATTTATTCTTCTATCTCTTTCTTCATTGGCATTGGATCATACGACATTTCTTCATCTGCTCTCGTATAACGAATTATATGATCATCGCACATACACAAACACAAACAAGTAGGGTGAGCTAACATGCAACAAATCATTTATAAAACATGCATAATTACTTTGATACAAACATCATATAATAATTATGTCTGACACCCTCATATCATCATACCACAATTCCTATTAGACATTCGTCCCACAATACCCAATAAACACCACAATACCCAATAGACACTCATCCGGATAATACGTTGATCAGCTGCCACGGGAGGTTATACACTTGTGATGATTTCTACTTCTTCTTACAAATACACTTCCAAAATACTCCATACCATTCACAAGGTTAGTCCTTAACACTATGTCCAAAACCGGTACATAGACCAAGACCTCATGCCCCTCTCACCACATAATTCATCCTTCTCTACTTGAGACTGGATAATTATTAGAGTATCAGGATTAGGGATGACAACGGGTCGGGTCAGGCATGGATAGTGCCTATCATAATTTTCTATTTTCTATCTATTAAAATCATTATTACTAATAAAATGCTAAAATTTACTATCATAAATATTTTTCATGAGTCTTACATTCTCCCCAACAACAAAAAATTTTCAACCTCGAAAATTCTATACATGAAGAAAATAGTTGAGGGTATAATTGCTTTATTTCTTCTTCTAACTCCCATGTATAGTCACCTGTTCTCTTATCCCAAACTATCCTGACTAAATTGATAGTTTTTCCTCTAAGTTCCTTTGTTTTAGTGTCTTCTATACAAACAGGTTGTACTTCTACTGAGAGGTCCCCTTGAATTTGAATCTCTTCTATTTCTATAATATGAGAAGGGTCAGGTACATACTTTCTTAGTTGGGAGACATGAAAAACTTAATGGAGATTGGCCAACTGAGGGGGTAACGCAATCTCGTAAGTGACTGGCCCAATTCGTCTCAAAATTTGGTATGGACCAATGAACTTAGGAGAAAGTTTCCTCGAGTGAAGGGCTCTTCCAACACCCGTGGTTGAAGTTACTCGCAGAAAAAAATGATCCCCAACCGCAAACTCTAACGGTCTCCTCTTTTGATCTGCATATGATTTTTGTCTACTTTGAGAAGCCTTCATTCTTTCCCGTATCAATTTTACTTTGTTAGTGGTTTGTTGTAGTAGCTCAGGTCATATTAAAATGGATTCACCATCCTGATACCAGTACAACGGAGTTTGACATCGTCTGCCATACAGAGCCTCATAAGGTGCCATACCTATGCTTGCTTGGAAACTGTTGTTATAGGTAAATTCCACAAGAGGAAGTATTTCATCCCAACTACCAAGATGATCTAATACACAAGTTCTCAACAGGTCTTCTAATGATTGGATAGTTCTTTCAGATTGTCCATCAGTTTGGGGATGATATGCGGAACTCATTCGTAATTTACTACCCATAGCTTCCTGTAGGGTTTGCCAGAATCTAGAAGTAAATCTTAGGTCTCTGTCTGACACAATGCTAGAAGGTATACCGTGCAATCTCATTATTTCTTTTATGTACAATTGTGCCAGCTTAGTCATTGACATTCTTAGATTTATTGCCAAGAAGTAAACATTTTTTATCAATCGATCAATGATGACCCAGATGGCATCATTACCTCTCATTGTTCGTGGTAAATGGGTAACAAAATCCATAGCAATGCTATCCCATTTCCACTCTGGTATGTCTAATTGTTGTAGCATTCCTCCAGGCCTTTGGTGTTCCACTTTTGCCTTTTGACACGTCAAACAAGCTGCTACAAACTGCGTTACTTCCTACTTCATTCCAGGCCACCAAAAGGACTCCTTAAGATCTTGATACATTTTAGTCATGCCGGGATGCATGCTAAAATTACTCTTGTGTCCTTCTTCAAGGATTAATCTTTTTTATCTCTGCATTGTCTGGTACACACACTCTACTTCTAAATTTTAATACACCATCAGGTCCTAACCTAAACTCTTTAGTTGATTCTATTTGGATCAATTATGCTATCTCTTTCAGGTTAGGGTCCACCAATTGTTTCTCCTTGATTAAAATTAGAAAGTCGCTAGATATAGTCAAACTACTACATCTAATGAAATCTACTTTATACTCCATCTGTAGCTTCAGATCTTTGAATTTCTTCACCAATTCCAATTCTTTGATCATCATATGAGAAACATGTACCATCTTCCCACTAAAAGCATCAACTACTACACTCGCCTTTCCTGGATGGTACAAAATTTCGAAGTCATAATCCTTTAAAAACTCCATCCACCGCCTTTGCCTCATATTTAGCTCTTTTTGGTCAAATAGGTACTTCAAACTTTTGTGATCGCTGAATACTTGAAATTGGACACCATAAAGATAGTGTCGCCAAATCTTCAGAGAAAATACCACTCTTACCAATTCTAGATCATGAGTAGGATAATTCTTCTTATGAATGTTTAATTGTCTTGAAGCATAAGCCACTACCTTCCTTTCTTGCATGAGCACACAACCTAACCCCTGGTGTGAAGCATCACAGTAAATCTCAAAAGACTTACTTGGATTTGGGATAATCAATATTGGTGCACTTTTCAACCTGTGCTTCAATTCCAAGAAGCTTTTCTCACACTTATCCGTCCAAACAAACGGTTGATCTTTACGAGTTAGCTGCGTTAAAGGCGCTACTATTTTAGAAAAACCTTCTATAAATTTTCTATACTATTCAACTAAGCCCACAAAGCTTCGGATTTCCGTCGTAGTTTTTGGTCTCTCCCACCGTAGCACTGCTTCAACCTTGGTTGGATCCACTACTATGCCTTGAGTTGATATAACATGTCCTAAGAATTTCACCTTTTGTATCCATAATTCACACTTTGAAAACTTTGCATATAGTTTCTTTTCTCTCAAGATCTCAAGCACAATTCTTATATGCCCCTCATGTTCTTCTCGACTTTTGGAATAAATAAGTATGTCATCTATAAAGACTACGACAAACTTATCTAAGAAGGGTTGAAATATTCTGTTCATGTAATCCATGAACAAAGCTAGAGCATTAGTTACCCCGAATGACATAACTACATACTCGTAATGCCCGTATCTTGATCTAAACGCAATCTTCTGTACATCTTCAGCTTTAACCAACCAAAATTTGATGATATCCAGACCTTAGATCTATCTTTGAAAATACTTGAGCTCCATGCAACTGATCCATCAAACCGTCAATCCTATGCAAAGGATACTTGTTCTTGATGGTTAACTTGTTCAATTGCCTATAGTCGACACACAATCTAGAGCTACCATCTTTCTTCTTCACCAGCAGTACCAGTGCCCCCATGGTGATACGGTTGGCCGAATGAATTGTTTTTCTAATAACTCTTCAATTTGCTTCTTCAGCTCTGCTAACTCTGCGATATGGAGATATCGATATGGGTCCAGCTCTAGGTATTAAATCGATGGAAAATGCTACTTCCCGTTAAGGTGGCAATCCTGGTATTTCTTCTGGGAATACATCACTAAACTCATTAACTATGGGAATATCAAGATTTTGTTCATTTTTCTCAATTTCCACATGAGTCAAGATAATGAAACACAGAGATCCTTCTTTTGCTTCCTTCAACACTTGTTGTAATGACAAAAAAACTCCGCTTCTTCAGGATCAGGGAAAATCAACTCCTTCTTGTTACAGTCTATAAGGATACGATTGACAGATAACCAATTCATTCCTAAGATTACATCTAAACCTTGTAGAGGTAAAGATATAAGATGTACTTTAACTTACGTCCTTCTACAATGATTGAACATTGAAGACACATACTCAATGTTTTTATCAATTTAGAGGCCGATGTAGATATTATAAGATCATATTGCAACTCTTTTACGGGTAGGTTCAACTCTTGAATAAGAGTTTCAGAAAAAAAGGAGTGTGTCGCTCCAGAATCAAACAACACATTCAAGTTTCTACCAGCTATATTACAACATCCAAGGATGAGGGTACCTGATTTGGTAGCTTCTGCTCCTGTTAAAGCATAGACTCATCTAGTCTCTTGTGGCCTATTGTCAGTCCTTCCCTATTGAGGCGGTTGTTGAGGTTGAGTTGTTTCTCTTCTGTTAGAGGGACAATCTCTAGCAAAATGTCCTTCAGCTCCGCAAAGAAAACATTTGTTGCGCAAATTAACTTGTGGATAGACGCTCTTCAGATGAGGTCCTCCGTAGACGAAACATCGGATTATTCTCTATTGGTGTTGTTGTTGCTGATGAGGATTCCTTTGAGGTTGCGGTCTTTCATAAGGTTGAATCCTTACATGTTGTCCAGCTCGTGACCCAGATGGTCCCCCTACCCTTTGTGACTTCTGTTGAACTTCAATCTGACTCGTTAACCTTTCAGCAACTTTGGCATGTTCAACTAAAGCAGAGAACTCTTTAATAGCTAAAGGGTTCATGGCTAGTTGTATGTCTGCTCTCAATCCATTTTTAAATTTTCTACACCTCCATTCTTCATTTGCTGATTGGGTATAGAAACGTCCCAACTATTTGAACTTGTCTGCATACTCCGCTACCGACTTGTTACCTTGCACGAGCTGCAAGAAATCCATCTCCTTTGCATATCTTACACTGTTCGGGAAGTACTCAGCGTAAAACTTATTCTTAAAAATTTCCCAGGTAATAATCTCACCACCTTCCTGTAATACTAGCTTCATGTTGTCCCACCAGTGTATTGCTTCTCCAAACAGCTGATACTCGGAGTATGCCAACCTAGTTTCTGATGAACAATTTTTCGTATAAAAAATCTTTTCCATTATCCATTAATCAGCCTCGTCCGGACTTGTTCTCCCATTAAAAGTAGGTGGACGATGTTGTAGAAAGTTTTCTAAGGTCCATTCCCGAATCCTTTAAGGACGAACCACGCTCTGATACCACTTATAAGTAAATGCATTTTGGTGATATGAGTAGCCAAATCAATCCCTTTAAGCTATCCTTCAACTGTATAGTCTCATACCTATACAGTCTCTAGATCCCTCTCATTCCGGTGTATGTTCGATTCATCCATGTGTTCCTTCCACTGGATGCCAGCCAGGAGCCGCTCCTTGTGAGTGCCCCTTACACTTCGTGCCTCGTCCACCAGCGATCACTCCCCGCCCTCGTTAGTGCCCGGGGTGTCACATCACACCAGTTTCCGCTTGGTTTGTCCTCGAACCAGACCGTACTGGGAGATGCTAGGCTTTGATACCATTAATGTAACATCATATAATCTCACATTTGATAATTCATAATTTATATATTGTAACATTACATTTACGGTAACATCCTGTAATCTCACACTTGAAAATTTATAGTTGATATATATCTATACATATGTTTTAAACTCATATTTCAACTACAAACTCATAAATATAACTCGAATTCTTCTAATTTATTCTTCTATCTCTTTCTTCATTAGCATTGGATCATATGACATTCCTTCATCTGCTCCCGTATAACGAATTATACGATCATCATACATACACAAACACAAACAAGTAGGGTGAGCTAACATGCAACAAATCATTTATAAAACATGCATAATTACTTTGATATAAACATCATATAATAATTATGTAAGACACCATCATACCATCATACCACAATTCCTATTAGACACTCGTCCCACAATACCCAATAAACACCACAATACCCAATAGACACTCATACGGATGATACGTTGATCAACGGTCACGGGAGGTTACGCACTTGTGATGACTTCTACTTCTTCTTACAAATACACTTCCAAAATACTCCATACCATTCACAAGGTTAGTCCTCAACACTATGTCCAAAACCGGTACATAGACCAGGACCTCCTGCCCCTCTCACCACATAATTCATCCTTCTTTACTTGAGACTGGATGATTATTAGAATATTAGGATAACCTCCAACAATAGAACCCTCAACATCAATATATACACAAATACCATATCATTACAGAATCTCTCCACGAGACTCATATCATGCTCATATTCCTCAACTCACATTATACCCTTACAAAATCTCCCTATAATAATCATATCATGTTCAGACGCATAAATTCAAATCCAATATAATAAAATACAATCATCACAGAAATCATACAATATGAATATATCACAAAATAAATTAAAAATACTAAAATATCACCATAAATGGTCACCAAAGAAGAATGAAATGTTTAACGAATCAAACTCACCATAAACGTCAGTACATATGACTAGAGGTGTCAATTTGACCCATGACCCTGGGGCTAGCCCTAACCCACTCTTAAAAAAGCCCCATCTTAAGAAGCCCCTCAAATGGGGGCCAAAAAAAAAAGCCCGAACCCCTAAAGCCCCCTCTCAAGGGGGTTAGGGTCAGGGTTAAGGTAGGTTTAGCCCACTAAATTTTTTTTGGAAACTAAACTTCAACATTCTTAATAGCAACTATTAAAAGTACTAATTTTATATTCATGTAATGGATTTCTTATTTCAAATTATTAAATAAAACTAATTAATTATAGTATAATAGAATATTTAATATTCAAAATAACCATTTTTTTAAATAATTAAAAACAATTGCAAACCACACACTTAATTTTATACAACTAAATAGTATTACAAATTTATTTTACTGAAATATTATAAAAATGCTTTATTTTGTTGTCAATTTTAATAAAATTATGTCTTATGTTGCAGACACCAATTATTAGAAAATTATATATAATTAGTAATATCAAAATAACCCCAAAGAGAGATAATAACATATTAATTTGATTTAATATTTTCACTGTTTTTACAGTTCTTAAAAAGAATCATTGTTTTTGTTTCCTCGACTTTTAAAATATCACTTAATCTGCTTTTAATTATTTAAAATTAAAAATAATTCAAAAATTTACTATCTAAATTTTTTTGATCAAAAATAATATTAATATTTTATGTGTAAATTAAACTTATGTTTTATTTTGTTTTTTTTCTCTCTGATAATCTTTTCCCAAAATCACCATAAGATATATTATAAAAAGAAAGTTAATTTCTTAAAAATTTATAAAAAAATGAAAAATTTAAATAGACCTAAAGTACTAAAGAATCACAAATGTTACTGTTTCAATTCTTTAACTAACACATTAAATAATTTATTTTTAACTTTCAATTAGAACACATAACATAAATGTATGTTTATGTTTATGTTTATATTTACATTTATGACATTTAAAATGTAAACATTTTGAGTGAGTAGTACAACGAGATTGAATTCTATGGGCGAATACAACTTCAACTTCAGTCTGCACAAGGTTTATGAGTTTTTATTTATTTATTATTTTTGTTATGAACATGATTTGTTGAGTATAAAATGAAAAAGAAAATCATTTATATTTAATTTCTTTTTCAATAACTTTCTAAGAAAATAAAGAAGCCTATTTTTTTTTTAAATTAAGAGCTTCAATTAGAGAAAATCTTCTCTTAAATTTCAATTAGGATAATTTTAGATAAAAAGTTAATTTCTTACTTATAACTTAAGAATAAGTGAAATTAAATATTTAAATTTCAAATTTATTAAATTATCATTTAATTATATACTTAGATAATCTAACTCAATAAATATTATCATTTTGCTTTTGCTTCTTGATTTTAGAATTCTCCTCTTATAAAAATTTCAATTTATTTTCTATAGTAACTATTTTTGTAACAAATTAGGAGTTAATTATATTTTTCCTTGTATTCAAAATGAACATTTTTTCTGAAAAAAAGGCCCATGGGTTGGCCCTGGCCCACAGGGCTTTTGAAGATATTTTGGCCCCGTGGGCTTTTCCTACGAGAGGCGTTTTGGCCCTGTGGACGTTTTTGGCCCCAACCCACGTGGGTTAGGGCCAAACCATGTAAGGAGGGCCAAATTGACAGGTATACATATGACTAGTCACAACTTACTGAATTGGACCAGGGCTGCTCTATGATCAGGGATGTACTAACTTCGGTTTTTAAGATTCCTCTATCCTACAATTACAATTATAATTCATAATTTCATATCTACCACAATAACATGAATTCATTCCAACGAGATATATTGCACAATAGTTTAACAGTACACAATCTGTTCAACAAGATTTAAGTTAAAAACTTGTCGAGTAGACTTCCAGGAAAGAGAGGTGCGTCACAATGGACCACTTAAGTACCAAGTCTTTCCTTAGCCAAAGTGTTCCTCAACTAGTTTTAACAAATTTCTTATTTACATATTCAAAACAACAACATATAATATTAACACAGAAATTCAATATAGATAGATATACAGTAAGCATTAAAAGTATTCATACAGAATTTCAAGACATGAATAGTAATAAAACAGTACTAAATCATAATATAAAAGCTTAGAAAGGTTAGTTCCCCTACCTCTATTCCAGACTTCTCTTGCTCCGAATTTGTTTCCTCGAAAACCCTTCAGAATCTATATTCTTCTTGCAACTACAAATTTCTCCCTAACTCTTTCTTCTCTATTTCTCAAGCACTCACTTGATTATTCTTTTCTTTGTGCAGAATACCCTTCCTTCCCATGACTATTTATAGGTACAAGTTTTTACTATTTACTAATTTTTTAATATTATTTATTATTTAAAAATAATATTTTAATCATCCACTTGATCAAATCTGATCGTAACTCCTTCCATGCTATGTAAGAATTCTTATCCTTTCAATTTTTTTTACTATTTACTTTTTACTGTTCACTTTTTACTATTCACTTTTTACTATTCGATTTTCTTAAAAAAATACTTTTAAATAAGTTATCAAAAATTTGAACTTCTACTTCTAAAAGTACTATAATTTCAATAATTTAAATTTTTCTACCATAATTTTCTATTTTATATCCATTAAAATCATTATTATTAATAAAATGCTAAAATTTACTATTATAAATATTTTTCATTACATATGCAAAATAAAATACTTATTGCTTTTATTTATCACACTCTTATTTTGTTATGTGAAAATCTTAAATTTCATTTATTATATTTATTAAATAGAACCCTTCAATTAATATTGCATTCATGACTTGCATTTATTATATGCATAAAAAATATTTATTGCTTGTAGTTATTATGTTAAAAATATTAAATGAATTAACAGTTTCTTAAAATCATCTATTTGAATAATATAATAATAAAGATTTTAATTAATACTTTTTAAAATGATTAATTATTTTAAAAAAAATGAATTGTTACATTAATTAATATTTTTATAGAATAAATATTTATTATAAGTATTTATTAAATAAATATAGTAAATAATCTAATAATTTGAAAAAACATAATAATATCTAATTGAATATATTAAATATCCCCAAATAAAATTCTTTTTAAAGCATTTGATTATAAGATATTTTTCAAAATGGAATTAAACATGCCTTATTGATATGAAAATAAATTTAAATTTTCCACTTGAATTTTAATGTTTTCTTTTTGTGTCTTCAAAAACATATTAATTTTGATATATTAAAAATGATTTTTGATATATTTTAAAATATCAAAATTAGTATACGTTATTTTAAAAGTACAACATATGTATAACACCACAAATCCAGAAAAAAAAAACCTCAAACCCTACAAAAGTCAACTTATTCTAATAAATTTTATGAATAAATTAAGTCAGATAAAAGAATAAACAACTTAATAATGTGAAGTCGAGTTCACCTTTAAACCTAGGACTATTGTATAGTTTGCCAAATTAACATAGTTTTATGTATTTAAAGTGAACCAAGTTTTAAGAGAGAAAATGAGTTGAGATTCCTTTCTCTCTTTAGAATTTTATCCCATAATCTTCTAAGTCGATATTGTTAACAAATTGTATGTGAGTTTTTTTTTTCCTTCTTTCTCTCATCTTTTTCTCTATTATTCTTCAATTCAATTCCTAATTCATTAATTTGTTTCACTTTCAAGCTTAAAACATCTTTCTTCTTCTTCCAAATCTAGTTTGTTCTCATCACCATTTGCAATTAGTCATCTCTTCACAACCATTCAAGGCTTTAGAGGTTTGCATTCTCTCTCTCTCTTCTTTTCTTATTCAATTACTTCTTTATAATTTAAATGTTATTTAGTCAAAATTTGCTTATGTTTGGGTGAATTACTAATCCTAACCTTAATCAAACGATTTATTTTTTCAATTTTCTGATCTTTAACTCTTTTTGCATCCAATTTACTTCCATTTTCCAATTTTGTTCACTCTTTGCTAAATAACCCTAGAACTGGCCTAGTTTAACCCAAATTAAACCAATTGCATGAAGTCGAGTTCAAATCAAATGTTGTTTTAGGAACATCTCAAAGTCATTATGTACATAAAATTATCGAAAATGCACACGATTTATGTATAGTATACTAAATTTATTACAATATTGTATCAACAAAAACATTTAAGTTTTGTCAATAATCTTAAACATCTTGGTCCTCGTTTATATAAACTCTTAATGTTTTGAATAATAGCATAAACTCCTTTGATTTTTCTATCTATACGCTAAGACACCTAGAGTTTTAAATAAACATGACAAAAGAATATGGAATATTGGCGTAAATTTCATTATACTAAATGGGTAATTAGTGTTATCTACTCATATAAGTATATAATATTTTAATAGTTTTGCTTTGTCTATAACTTTGATCCTTACCCTTTTTTGTGAAAAAAAAAAAGTGTTCAAGGTGAAGACAACGTATGATATTTTCAACCATGAGTTTATCATAATATTTTTTTTTCTATCAAATATATATTATTGTTGGGCATATCTTAGTTTTCAGAAGCCCTATCAAGTTAATGAAAATTGTAAAGGATAACATTTCAAATATCATGTCAACTTCTCTAATTCAAGTAAATCTGCCAATATCTTTTTGTTGTTGTATCAACAATTACATACATTTTTCACAGGAATATGAAGCTCAAGTTCTTCTGCCTTTCTAATGAAGAATTTTCTTTCTATGTATTAATGCGATTCATTAATTCTTGTTAATATTTTTCGAAGTATTTTTCCTAGATAGATTTGTAGACTCTCTTTATATATATATATATATATATATATATATATATATATATATATATATATATATTGTTACAGAAATTTGCTAAATATATGAAATATACACTTGTTAGATTGAGACCAAACAGACCATTGAATAAAGCTTTCATTAAAAAAATTGTTAGAATCTTTCACACTGTTACTTCATTATAATTTCTACCATTTCAAGAACAACACTATATTCGAGACAGAAGCTAAAGAAACACCAATCTCCTTGCTTAGTATATAGTCTCTAAAATTTTGATTTTCTACTATATTTGTTTTTTTTTTAATCTGTTGTATCTTTAAAATACATTAAAAAACACTAATTTTAATATTTTAAAATATATTAAAAAAAACTAATACACTAATATCAGTATATTTGTAATTATCAGCAGAGAAAAATATAAAAAAATCTGGACTTGTCTCTCTCTTTAAACATGACCTTGTTTTTTCCAATTCCACCACCCAAAAAATTAAAAGAATATATATATATATATATATATATATATATATATATATATATATATATATATATATATATATATATATATTTGCAGGATTTTTCTTATTTGATTTGGAATTCCTTATTTGCAGGAAACGTGAAGAAATGGAGAATATGGAATCAACTGTTGGAAATGAGCAGAAAATGAATAACGGTCTGATACATGATATTCTTGTAAAAATCTTTTTATGCCTCAACGTCGTGGATGTTGCAGTTGCCTCCCTAGTTTGCAAATCTTGGAATAATGCTTGTCGTGACCCATCTCTCTGGAACAAGATCGATCTCTCCAGACTCCGTTCTTACTGCTTCAACATACCATTCAATAAAGTTGGAGCTTACAGATACTCAAGTTTGAAGATGACTCAATTCTTGAAACATCTTCTTGATCTGAGTAATGGAAATACCACCTACATTATATTCAATTTTTATGTTTACTTAACCAATGAACAGTTCATCATGGTGGCACAAAGGTAAAGTTTCCCTCAAAAATCTTGAAAAAAACCATTCTACTAATGCTTGGTAATCTTGGAAAATATCCATTCTTCTTTTACAACTATGAGTTTAATGCTATATTTGATAAAAAAATCATTTTGAATTTGGAAATCTATTTGGTATTACATGGTGTATGCATGTTTTTGTTTCGTAGGACTCCAAACCTGAAACGAGTTGTTCTACCAGAGACGGGTGATTTCTCAAAAGCAGGACTGGATACCGTACTGAGCTTATGGAGAGGTCTTGAATCCATTACCATTACTTCCGCTGTGTCGAGTTATTACATGATCCTAGCTCTTGGAAGACACTGCCACAACATCACTGAGATGAAATTTTCTGAGGGCAACTTTGAAGAAAAGCATGCTGTGGCCTTGACTAAATACACCCCGAAGTTGAAGATATTGAGCATTCGGAATTTAGCAACGAGCTTGAAGGCATTGTTGTGTGTGCTGAATTTCTTGGAAGATTTGGAAAAGTTGAACATATGCAACAGTTTGATTATGGACACATCATATCCTCACATAGCATTTGTAGAGGATAGTGATCTAGAGAAGATTTTGCCCACATCGAGTATGGAAAAGCTTATATACTGTCAAAGAGGAACGTGCTTGAGGTGCATGAATGGTAGAGACACTACTCGAAGCAGACAACCAGATGGACCCCTTGAAGATATATGGGGAGAGGATGAGATAGCATCTCTTGTGCATTTGCCTCAACCTTCTGAGGCTGAAAGGTTTGCTACCAGACATGTAAGAGTGCTACCGTTCATGAAAAGAATGATGTACAACTCCAATTGATGAAGAGCAGCTACATCATCATAGTTAATTATCTAAGTTTCTAGTAAACAAAGACATTTTTCTATATTTAAGTGTTTTTGCATTGCATGTGTGAACCTATTTCAGTGTTTTCGATCTTGCTTGTTTGAACAATATTTACTTATGACATAATTCTAATATTCGTGGGATTTGACTTGTCTAGATTTTTATTTAGTCCTTTCATGTTCATCTTAAATTGTTTTGTATCTTTTATATCATCATCGTTAAGCTCAAAATAGGATCTTATACCAAAAAAATGATATGATTCGGATACTTAACTTTATCTAGAGTTCATAAAATAAAATTACATCAAGCGTTAAAATTTTGTGGATGTCTAAACTCAAGTTTTAAACATGTTTTAAATGTTGAAACAGTTAATTTTTAAGATTAACTTTTAGGATTAGTTCATATTTTATGTCATTCTTATATTAAAGACTGAGTTTTTTTTTTTAAAAAAAATATTGAAATAGTCTAAGTTGATTTTCAAATAATACATATGATTTAATTCTTATAATTTTTTGTACAAAATATCTTTGAAAATTTAGAGATTGAAGGATAAAGAAAATTAAATGGGTGAAAAACGAAAATCAAGAAAGAAGGTCAAACGTCAACTCACATTTAAGAATCAATAAATTTTTCTTATCACAGTTCTGAAAAAAATTTAGATGTAAATTTGGACAATTAACTTATTTAAATATATAATCAATTAAACTAGTTAATAAGAATGTAATAAAAAATCAACCAAACTAGTTATATATATGAAATCAAAATATCAATCGGGTAATAATAAATGACAACTTAAAAAAAGGAGAATTGAAGTAAACAATGCAGTGCGGGACTGAGAAAGAAAATGCAAATCACTTATCTTTTGTTGTTGTAAAAAGTAATGAATGGAACATGTGTTAAAAATGGGTGGGCACATAATTCGGTAATTCATAACCAACCAAAATGGAATTACCAACAATTTAGTTTATTAGAAGTAAGTGACAAAGGTAACAAGACTTGCAAGTGTATATAGATAACTATAATTTTGAACATATGGAAGCATAGGAGGATGATCTTTAACAAATGAAAGATAGATGCTCGAGAGATTTTTAGTATGACAACTAAAAGTTTCAACATGGTTATGAAAGAGGTTTCAAAGTCATCGTTTACATATTCGGATTGGTGTATTTATCTAATCAATTGCATATCTCAATCTATTTAAAAGAGCTTTCAAATACATGTATTGAAAGATGATGCGTAGCTAGTCAAAATCTATTCGCACAAGCATCACTATCATAAAGCTTGTTTCATAGCAGTGCATACAAAGTATATACATATATGCTTCATGGCAGCACATACAAAGCTTATCAAAGTCGGTAACACACGTAAAGTCTGTCTCTACAACACATAAGCCTACTTAAGTTGGTAGCATAAGTTAAAGTTTGTCCCGATAGCACATGAGCCTACATATGTTGGTAACCCGAGTTAAAGTACGCTTTGATAACATATAAGCTTACTAAGTTGGTAGCTCGAGTTAAAGATTGTTCTTATAGCATAAGAGCCTACCTAAGTCAATAATATGACTTAAAGCCTGTTCCGACAATACATCAGCCTACCTAAGTTGGCAGCACGATTTAAAGCCTGCCTCGACAACACATGATCAGTACCTAAGACAATAGCACGAGCTAAAGTATGCTTTGACAACACATACAAAGTCTATCCAAGACGATAACACATATAAAGTTTGTCGAAGAAGGCAACACATGCAAAGCAGCACAAAACCTGCCTAAGTTCAAAATGTTTAAGACAAAACCTATGTCAATAAGCCGACTACATCATAGTCAAAGATGACCACCTATAGCTGCAATAACTTAATCCACCTACAAGCATAAGATGACTACAACTCGGCTAAAAGGTTAACTATAGTCTAGCAATACACATTAGATAAGTAATTCATATATTGATTAGATGAGTCTAACAATATATATTGGACAAGCGTTTTCATACACGTATTAGATGAGTCTATTAATACACATTAAACAAGTATGTTTATTCATTAATTAGATGAATTTTTCAATACATTAGACGGTGTGTTCATATATTAATTAAAAAAGTTTAGCACACATTAGGTGATTCTATCCTTGCACTAATTAGACAAGTACTTTGTGCATTAAACATAAAATAAGTCATTTTATGCATTAATTAGACGAGTTTAAACATTAGGTAAGTCTGACTAAGAATCTTGCAACACATATTACATGTGTTTGTCCATACACTGGTTAAATGCGTCTAGCAATAAACATGAGACAAATATATTTATATACATTTTATACAAGTTTATTAATACACATTAAAAAAAGTTTATTCATTTTTTAATTAGAGATATTTTTCAATACACATTAGACGAGTCTGTTCATATACATTAGTGTGTCTATATACTGATTAAACAAGTTTAACATTAGATATTAGACAAATATATTGATGCACTGATTATACGAGTTTATCAATACACATTATATTAATATGTTCATAGTATTTATAACATATAACTCAACATATTTTTAATTTTTTTATATATTTAGAGAGTTTACTCTAAATTTTTTTAAATGGTATATGCTTTGTATTTATATAAAATTTACTCTTTTTATATATATATATATATATATATATATATATATATATATTAACTTTATCAATAATTTTTATACTAATTTTATTCAAAATTTAGTTGTAAACTCAAAAATATCTTTTTTTTCAATCTCTAAATATCTTTTAATATAATATATATCTAAATATCTCATACATTTAGTAATATAAAAAATAGACAAGAAACATCAATAGGCGGGTATCTAAGGATTTAAAACTAATTTCCTATTACAATTAGTCTTTAGTGAGCCATCATTATTATGTTACACCTAGACATGAAAGTCGAGCATCAATTTTCTTTTCTGGGTCTTTCATTATTAATGATACATTATCTTAGTATACTTGGTCATGTAAGAGCCTGAAAATATAAGGCTACTGGGCTGGTCCAAGAAGCTAAGGACACTAGGATTTCAGAAGAGGCTTCATTTTTTTCAGCTCTGAGTTCATTTTCCAGTTCTCCTTTCTCTCTCTAAACTCATCTCCATTTTCTCCTTCTTGCTCCGCCTTCTCTCTACCCATGCACTCATTTGAACCATTGAAATTTCAAATAGGTGGTGTTCTTTCGCTCACAGAGTTGAGAGCTTCCCTTCTATCCGATTAGATTTCTATTTGGACGGGTAAGTCAGTTTCTCCACTTTTTTTTGAACTTAGGGCATGCAACTTTACTGGTTTCATGGTGCTCCTTTTGATTCCCTGTCTATTCTTTCTCTAAGAGCTGTTTCCATCACCATTTAGGTGGTTGTTGTAAAGTCCATTAAAAATAATAATAATAATAATAATAATAAATTAAATATATATATATATATATATATATATATATATATATATATATTTATATATATAAAAAATATGATTGCAAAATGACAAAGAACCTTTCAAAAGTGGAATGGTGAGCAAGACACTTTTGGTGGTGAAGTCAAAATATTATTTTTTTATAAAATAGTATTTTTAATAAAATATTAAAAAAAATAAAAAAATAAATAAAAAGACAAAACTACTTTCAGTGGAGTTAAGGGGGAACAACTTTCTGTAATGAGATTTAAATATTATTTATAATAAAATATTAGTAAAAAAAAACCTAAATAGTGCCAAATCTTAATATTTTACACTGTTCATGAAACTCGTATTTATTCTGTGCAAACTTAATATTCTTCCATAAATATAAGCAGGTTGCAGCTTTGGCACCAAATATTCCAGCACTGTACGAGCTTCATTTTGGTGTTCCCATGGCAGGGGGTGTTCTTTCTGCACTGAATACTCAATTGGATGTGACAGTATTGGCTCTGATATTGGAACAATTAGAGCCATGCAAAATCATGTTTGTGGACTACCACTTAATTCATTCTGCTCTCAAGGCGTTTGAATTTCTCTCCCAGAGAAAATGCAAGCCACCCCATATTGTTCTAATGCCATGTTATGACCAAGAACCATCTTTCTCAGTTAAGGAAATCCCCCCAGGTACGTTAAACTACGTACAATGAGCTTCTTGCAACTGGACAAAATGATTTTGAGCCTTTAAAACCAAGCAATGAATGCAATCCCATATCAGTGAACTACACCTCAGGCATGATGTGGTATGGTGAGGGCGCTAGGAGGGCGCCCATTCTTCATTGTAGGGTGATCAGCTAGTGGATTTAAGATCAAACTGATTAAACGGATTGCTCGATATAAGTGGTTAGTCTAACTATTTGATTTTTATGGAGGTTGGACTTAGACTTAGACCTAAAATTTTTAACCTATAAGTCCTACTAAATACACTTTAAACCATTCAATCAATATCAAAGGTTCACTTCGTAGTTGAAGTTTTGCCTAGTTAGAGCACACAGTTGCACCCATTTTTCAGCAAAGGCAACAAACCAATAAACTAACACAAATCAAACAACATCATACATTGGCACAAGAACATCAACCAAATTCAACAACATTGTTACTCCATGAATTTTTAAACGCACAACTTACCTCAACCAAGAAAGCCGTAGACGTTGGCAACCTTTGTACAGCACGAGAGCCAGACAAGCCCACAACAACCCCTCTGATGAATCATTATTTTCTTCACTTCACTTAGTTTATTGTACTAGAATTAATCAGGGAATTGTGCTTAATTGTCCATTATTTTCCCGTTTTTACTGATTGTGCTTAATTTGATCAGAAATTCTTATTTTACTTAATTTGAATTATCTGAGAATAATTATTTACATTATTGAGTGCAGGGAAAATTTTGTAAATATTATTGGGACATTTGGAAGAATATTCATCTACACACTATGTTATTTAATGGGCATTGATTTATTTTGTGTACTGAATAGATAAAAATAAAAATAAAAATGTTTAGTTCATGAAGCATGAAGAGGTTTCGGTTTTGTTGCTGGAAACAAAGTGGTCCAGAGAATTAATTGGCAAACCATGTCATCAATTCTTGAATTTTAAGAAGCTTTCACTTTGCAAAAGAAGAGGCGCATATTGGGAAGAAGAAAACTAACGTCCTAGTCCTTTGACAAGTCAACAAAAGAATTAAAGGAGGGGACCAAATGGAAGCAACAAACTCACGGTCATGGAGAAGTTATTTCAGCAAACATTACATTCATTTTGGAAGCACATAATGGAGGGGGCCACCACTTTGAAAAAGCTTACGTAAAAATATGAAGGAACTAGCAAAGCTTTTGGTTTTCAAACACATGGTCCCATGGTGGACAATTCATTTTGGCATGGAACAAAACAAAAAAAAAGACCAATTGGAAATGCCACCACTCACGGTGTATTTCTCTTTGCTCAAATGAAGAATTTTGCAAAGGACAAAACTAAACACATGTAACAAAAGTTGGGGCCACCACATTCTATTGTTGGCTGAAAACGTGGTTTTCATTGATCTGATAAAGCATTTCATTCTCATTTTTTTAGGGGCTGTTACGGAAACATTCCCTTCTTTGCTGGAACTAAAATTTGGCTTGCAGAATAAGTAGATGCAATGGAGTTCACGGTTTTGAAAGGCTGCTGCCATGTCTTGCTAGGAGCTCCAAGGATCTTCTTTAATTGCAATTCACATGGAAGCATATGCCAACAAAGAGCTATCTCCACACCAGCAGCACCACCAAGACCAAGGAAATTGAAGGAGAACTTCACGGTGCAGCTGGTCCAACAAGCTTGAAGCATCACACATCCAGCTTGGAGCGTCCAAACCCAGCATCAGCAAAGCCTTAACCAACACTTGAAGAAGATATGTCCAAGGGAAAGGCTTCTATGGAGTGGAAGATCACATGGCCTGCTAGAAGCAAGAAGGAGTGCATCAGTTGGTCTACCAAAGAAGAGAGACACCATGTGTACACGGAAGAAAGCATAGCTGCTGGCTGAACATGTGAAGGGAGGTGTCTCGGCTTTGCTGGAAGTAGAGAAGGAAGCTTCCATTAAAGAGGGTGTCCAGCCACATCCAGGAGCATCACGTCCAGCTGAAATAGAAAAGAAGCACATGGAAGGAAGCATAGTTGTTGGCTTGATATGTGAAGGAAAAACGCTGAATAGGAATGAAGAAGGTAGCCCACGAAGGAAATTTACAGCAAGGGAAGATAAGAAGTGGAGGGCCCTATCCTATTACTTTGGCACATCCAAGTAGCTACCGATTAGAGAAAACAAACGTGAAGCTGGAAGGAATTCACGGGCTGCCAATTGGAGATAAGACAAAACAATCAGGCTGGAATCAAGGAGGAGTATACAGGAACATCTTCTGAAGTTTGGCTATAAATGACCAGCAGGCAGAGAGTATGAGAATTGGAGATTAGAATTAGGAAAACACTCACAGTCTGGGAGGAGGCTCTCGCCTCTTCCTCTCCCTCTGCATTTTTCATTTTAAACAGTGCTAATGTTTTATTTTCTAAAGCAGTAGAAGTGTGGCACCAGTTTGCTTGTTTCATTTTGAGTTGTATTGTTCAAGAATTTTAATTTAAGTGATGAATTCCATTTTCAGTTAAATGTTTTTATCTGTTAAATTTATCGTTCAGTATTTTCTGTACTGTTAAATTCAGTCATTGCTTTTTACCGTTCAGTTTATTTTCAACGTCATTTTTACGGTTTATTTTCTATCAACGTATTTTCACTGATGTTTTTATTTATGCGTTTAATTTTACCATTGTCTATTTTTACCGTCTTTTACCGTTCAGTTTTTACCGTCGTTAAATTTATTTCAGTATTTTTAAATTCAATTGTGTTTAAATCCCAGTTTTAATTTATTTTAATTTTTCTGCTGTTTTATTTCCAATTTCCAATTTTATTTTACCGCACAAAACATCTACAAAACCCCTCCCACTTCGTGTTAAATCTGAGACTGAACCCAATATTGGTCCTTGAGAGACGACCTAGGAGTCACTTCCTAGTTATACTGCATTCATTAATTGCACATAAAATTTGTATGACCGCGACAGTCGTAACACCCTCCAACTCCCTTAACCAAGTTCCTTCAAGTTCTGAGCACACCCTCCTGAGGTCACCACAACACCATCGTCACGCCGCTACCACCACCTTCCAACAACCCCCTCCGAATAATGTTATCCCTCAACCACCACCCTCCTCACCAGCACTATCCTAACGTGGACAAACCAATTGCAGGAAAACAGGGTTAATTTTGATAGTAGAACGACAGAGGAAAACGCTTGGGGGTTCTCAGGTAAGAGACAAAAAATTGGGGGCAAGCTTCTGTGCAACCTAAAATTTGGAGAATGGGAGAGGGAAATCCCAAATTTTGATTTCACTAGGTCGATGCCTGTACCGACGGCTAACGGAGCCTTCGGTAAATTCAAAAAACCTTCGGTAATGAACAACATACATGACCGTCGGTACATCCTTCGGTAAACAAATTTTACCGAAGGGCACAAAGGCCGTCGCTAATATCCCTTCGGAAATTACCACTTTTCTTGTAGTGGTAAAATGCGATATTGATTATGTTATGCTATTTGTATGTTATTAGTTGCTTCTTTTGTATTGTTGGAAGGAGGATAAGTTGTCTAATCGGCTTTGCCAGATTTAACTTCTTGTTTCCCCAAACTTTTTACGGCTTTCCTTATTTATTTATATTGTATTTTTGGAAGGATGAGAAGTTGTCTAACCGGCTTTGCCAGATTCAACTTCTTGTTTCCCCAAACTTTTTACGGCTTTCCTTATTTATTTATATTGTATTTTTGGAAGGATGAGAAGTTGTCTAACCGGCCTTGCCAAATTCAACTTCTTGTTTCCCCAAACTTTTTATTGCTTTCCTTATTTATTTATATTGTATTTTTGGAAGGATGAGAAGTTGTCTAACCGGCTCTGCCATATTCAACTTCTTGTATCCCCAAACTTTTTTGTTTTCCTTATTTATTTATATTGTATTTTTGGAAGGATGGGAAGTTGTCTAACCGGCTCTGCCAGATTCAACTTCTTGTTTCCCCAAGAATTTTTATATTAAGATTATTTTTTTTTTATGATTGTCAAATACTTGATTCTTCTCTGACCAATTATAGTAATATTTTATGATTGTTAATTTGTTTATAATTATCCTGTATGAATTCTATTATCAATGTATTTTATGATGTTTGGTATGAAATTACGCATTTGAAATATAGTATGAGTCTCGGGGAGAGACTCTATAATGGTATGATATTAGTGTATATGTTGATGTTGATGGTCCTGTTGTTGGTGGTTATTCTAAAACTCTAATAATTGTCCAGTCTCAATTAGAGAAGGATGTGTTATATGGTGAGAGTAGTAGGAGGTTCTAGTCTATGTTCATAGACGTTAATGGACTAACCTTGTGGGTGATGTGATATATTATATTTGGCCATAACTGTGTTGTAGATGTCACCACAAGTGCATGAACACTCGAGACTTCCATCAACATTATATCCGGATAATAGAGTCTAGTATGATAATTGCATCTTACAAGAATCTATGGTGAATGTATTACGTATAATAATAGTGTAATGCTTTTCTTTGAAGTTTTCGTGGTAGCTCACCCTTACTTGTTTTTTTGTGCCGGAAAATATTATTTTTGCAATGATCGTATAACGTTTATGTTATACGGGAGCAGATGCCGGAACGACGTTCGAACCAATACAAGTGAAGAAGGAAGCAACAGAAAAAGGAAGAGTAGTTTAAAAAAGAAATAAATTTAGGAATGTTTTAATGATGTTTTAAAAAAAAATATGTATTTCCAATGTGAACTATGTTATTCCTAAATGGATGATTGTAATACTGTACGATTTTTATATTATTAATGAAATAATTTTGTGTGTGAGATGATTAATTTTTGGGGTGTTACAGTTGTAGGGCACTGTTTGGGTTTTCTCTGTGAAGGCACGGTTAGGGCACTCTAGTTGACTATACTGCTCAACTTCAAGGTAAGGGGAACTAATTATTTTTGTATGAATTTATTTTATAAAAATATATGCATATGAATGTTGAACTGGTGTGCTCTTGTGAAACTGTTTTATGACTTTTATTGTATTGGGTGTTATAATTGAAACTGTGAAATTGTGCATGTTGTGATGTGATGAATTTAATTTGTTTTGAATGAGTTTGTTGGCTGAAATTGATCTTGTTGGAAGGTCGGGAGTAAGGGTTCTGTAATAGCATGTATATGGGTATTAAATAGATGTACAGGTACCGTTTGAGGTTACTGTGAGAGGAAGTGAAAATATTAAAATTAGGCATTTCAGATTTAGAGCATAAGAGAACAGGGTAGATAATTTAAATAAATTAATTGTTAATTATTGAGAGCCTTTCTTTGTTGGTAGGATAGAGGAACCTTAAAAACCTGAGTTGGCACATCCCTGATCATAGAGCAGCCCTGGCCTAGTTAGTTGTGACTAGTCATATGTGCTGGCGTCGAAGGTGAGTTTGATGCGTTCAGACATTTGGGTCCTCTCTGGTGACCAATTGGGATAAAGAAAAATCTCTACTAGAATGAAAATAAAATAAAACAAGTTGATTGTAGATGCATAAAGTTATCATGTGTTAATTTTTAGTCAATTATAATTTTAGAAAATCAGTCACTGTGTGTTTGGAATTCAAAGTAAGGATCCATGTATAAATATATACATACATATATATATATATATATATATATATATATATATATATATATATATATATATATATATATATATATATAATAAAGTAAGGATAATTGTTTCTTATATTGAAACGTGAGTGTTAATCAATAATTATATTACTTGTAGGTATGTATAAATTGATGCATTTTATGAGCTGTTATGGATTAGTTGGAGTTGTTTGGTTCTTGGTATTGATTAACTTAGATTCAATTGTGGAGATGTTATTTTTATAATTTGTGAGTGGCGAGTAATGTATATTGTTGAGGTTGTGTATATGTTGATTGTGACAAAAAGTACATGATTACAAAGTGATGAAAGTATGATCCAAGTTGTAAATCAAGTTCCATCTGTGTAGGATCTCTTGGTGAGATCCTTAGTGTAGAATGATTGCATGGTAGCTCAGTCTTGGGGGTTTTCCTGACGCTCCAATGGTCTTTCATTCTCAAGTAGAGATGATTGATCCATGTGGTGAGGAGTAGCAGGATGTCCTAATCTTGGAGGCTTCCAGTATGCTCCAGGACGCGGAACGGATTAACCTCGTGAGTGTGGTAGGGTGGAACCCATTGGCAACAGCTTTGCAAAGCAGTAGAGGCCACCACGAGTGCATAACTCGCCATAGCTCGGCAATCATTCTGGTCCGGACGAGTCGGTCTATAAAACAATGAGTCTTGTGATGTCAATGTATCATGTTTAAGTGGCTTTTACATGTCGTGTGTGATTGAATAACATGATTTTTATATCTAGCTCACCCTTGCTTGTTTGTATTGCTTGTGTATGTTTCTTCTTGCGATGATCATTCATTTGGATGGGAGCAGATGACAAGCAGGTTCCATTAGAGACGGCTTTGGATGTTGAGGACAATGCTGCCGTCTAGTCTCTGGTGGTGTTATCAGTTATTTCTGAAATTTGGGATACCATTTTTCCTTCCAGCTTATATTTAAATCTTTTTGAAATTTAAATTTAAATTCTAAAACTATTTTGAAGATGACTGTAATCCTATTTATTCTTAACTGCTTTCCTATATTACGCATGAAAACATCCTTATTATAATATATATGTTTTCTAATTGTATATAATTGGATGTCCCATGTCAGCCACTAAAGTTGCAGTGTAGCACATGCAATTATTTATTCGTACATAGTGATTTCTCTCTGCGCCTTTATGAAAAATTTAAAATATTTATGTTTCTCTTTCAAATTGTGAAGATTAAAAATATAGTTTAACGGAAATATAGTTTAAATGGAGTAATTTAGAAATATATTTTATAATATATTTTTAGATTTTTAAACTACGTAATTTAAAAGTGTATTTTGATTGAATAATCTAAAATGTATTTTTAGACTTGAAATTCATTTTTAGATTTTTACAATTTCAAAAATATATATTCTAAATTATACAATTAAAAAACTGAAAAATATACATTTTAAATTTGTATGATTGAAAATCTATTTTTAGACTATGTAATTTGAAAATACATTTTAGAGTAAATTATCCAAAATACATTTTTAAATTAAAAAATGTATTTCGAATTTTACAGAATATATTTGTGTATTATGTAATTTGAATTATATTTTTAAATTCTAAATCTTACTATCCAAATGTTTTGTATTATTTAATTTGAAAGGTTCCACTCAATCATTTTAAATTGTTTCATAGTGATGCAAAAAGAAGGTAGAGAAGAAATTGCAATCTCACATTTATAGTTAGTGTGTACCTCTTACAATTACAATTGTTACATTTGAAACTTGATTTCAATCCAATTATTGGGTTTTAATGAATCATTATTATTTTATTTTGGTCCTCGGAGAATGTTTATTATCAATTATTAATATTATTTTTTGGATCATTCAACTTTCTCGTTCATTGCTGTTAGAAGTCAGTGTTACATTTAGACCTTTGACAATTTTCGACTCGATCTTACTTCAATCACCTAACTTAATATTTGCTCGGAGACCTTTACAATTGTTTTTTAGGGAAAAACTATTTTTACAATAAAACTTAAATCATATAATTAAAGTAAAATTTTAAATTAAAATATATAAAAGAAATTAATTTTTGTTTATGAAATTGACGTTATGTGTATTATGTGCGTTTTTCCATCTAAAGTCCGAGTTTCCATTATTGTTCGTCTTCAATTTTTCAGTTAGATTGAAGTTTATTTACATAAAGGTATTTTGATACCAAAGTAAATGATTATTGGACCATTACAATAGTTAATTGTAATAATTATCTATATTTTTACCTAAAATTTGTATTCATAATTTTTAAAATAAATTTTTATTAACGATGGTCTAATTGTATCCTAATTACTAATAAAAGTATTTTGTTCTAAGCTAATTAAGGATAATAACTTGACCTCTCGGCCAGTCATATACTATAAATATAGGTCCATTCTATAAATATATGATGATATAGATATGCAATACAAATTTAATTATAACTGATTTAGTCTTCAGATTGTTTATAATTATAAATGAAATTTAACGCAAGTATTACAGTCTTCCTAAAAGAGTTTGAATTAATATTACTTACACATTTTTTTTATATTTATACATGCAATACATCTTAAAGATGATACACATCTTAATCATATTATTTGTTAGTATTGATTGTTTATTGGTGAGAAGCACCAACATTATAATCTTTTATTATGTGAATATGATCACGTAGACATACAGTATATATTCAAATTTAGTTGTGATTGATATTTAATCTTCAAATTATAAATAAAATTTAATACATGTATTATAGTCTTTTTAAAAGAGTTTGAATTAATATTACTTACACTCTTTTTTATGTTTGTAGATGCAATACATCTTAAAGATAATACACATCTTAATCATATTATTTATTAGTATTGATTGTTTATTGGTGAGAAGCACCAACCAACATTATAAGTCGATGTTGATCATCTCATCAACTTCTTAGAGGTTGTTAATTATCCTTCATCATCATCTCATCAACTTCTTAGAGGTTGTTAATTATCCTTCATCTAGCATTTATTACGACGAAATTTGATTATATTTTCATCTATGAATGTGTTTTTAGGTGAAATCTTTACTATTTTAATATTGCTATGATTTCTAACAAAGTTTAATTTGAATTAAAGGGAGGTGAATTTGAGTTGAAAATACAAAACATAACAGAAAGCCAATTATAAATGTAAATTTGAACAACTTTATTATGGGAAAAGAAAAGATGTTACTTCAGCATATGGTAGTAATTTCCTGAATCCTTCATGCACTTAATTCTTCTCAGTAGCATCTCTACAACCAGAAATGAAATTTAACGCAAGTATTACAGTCTTCCTAAAAGAGTTTGAATTAATATTACTTACACATTTTTTTTATATTTATACATGCAATACATCTTAAAGATGATACACATCTTAATCATATTATTTGTTAGTATTGGTGAGAAGCACCAACATTATAATCTTTTATTATGTGAATATGATCACGTAGACATACAGTATATATTCAAATTTAGTTGTGATTGATTTAATCTTCAAATTATAAATAAATTTTAATACATGTATTATAGTCTTTTTAAAAGAGTTTGAATTAATATTACTTACACTCTTTTTTTATGTACATCTTAAAGATAATACACATCTTAATCATATTATTTATTAGTATTGATTGTTTATTGGTGAGAACCACCAACCAACATTATAAGTCGATGTTGATCATCTCATCAACTTCTTAGAGGTTGTTAGTTATGTTGGGTATCAGTCATACAGCACAAGCACACACAACTAAAACAGAGAAGAGAAAAATACCGATGAAAGACAAAATGAAATTTTATACTACTGGAAGAAATTTACAGCATCTCTCTCTTCCTATCATAACTTCTCAAAATTATGAGAATTCAAGAAAGGAGAGAAGAAAGGAGAGAAGGGATATATTACAAAGGGGGCAAGGGGTTTCTTTTATAACCACCTTGCCATACCACTTTAGAAGTTCCCACCAATGTGGGACTTCATTCTTCACAATCTCCCACTTGAAGATTTTGATGAAACTAATCAAATCTTCACACCATTTTTGCCTTCATGTTGCTCGTTAAACTTTCAGTAGAATCGAATCTCCGAAACGCAATGCAACACCCGATCAATATTTCACTGCTCTCCACCAAAACCTGCTACGAACCTACTAACCACTCCCACTGCTTGTGCAATGTCTGGGTCTTGTACACATCATAGCAATTACAAGGCTGTCCACCACTGATGCATACGGTACTCGAGACTTCTCCATCTTCTCCGCTTCATTGCTAGGACTCATACTTGAGGATGATTGATAGGAGATGGGGTAAAACTGGCTTGCACTCTTGCATGTTGAAGCGCCGCAAGACTTTCAGTAAGTTTTACTTCTGAGAAAGCCAAATCTTCCTATCTTTTTCTGTCTCGGTGAATTTGCATCCCTAAAATCTTGTTTGTCGGTTCCAAGTCCTTCATATCAAACTCCCTAGCCATTATTCAACCTACAAACCAAGTTTTCTTGTTCTTCAAAGCCTTCTGGTTGGAGCATCATTTTATTCCTGCTTAACAATAACCTTGTGAACGGTGAAACTCACAGGCAATACCCCTTCACATTGTTAGCATATCCAAGCACTTAATTCTTTCCCCAGTTTCAAGCTTGTGTTGTAGTTTCCTTGAACTGGTAACAACACATTTGAGTTCCTCTTGATGTAATACACTCAAACTCCTGGATTAAACTTTGCTTCTCCTAGGAATAACTCCGGTGATTCCCTTACATCAGAATGAACCAAGTTTTCTTGTGTTTTCTTTTCTGGTAGTCAAACTAGTAAACCTCGATCTATGTTTAAGCCCGGGTACAGATTACGTTCTGCCTTGCAAACTTCACTCTGACATTTGTCCAAGTACGATGTCACGTCAACACCGCTTCTTCTTGACTTGTCGATGTAACCATTGCATTAGCCTTTTGCAACGTATCTCCCATAAGCATATGCCATGATCTTCTAAGCTTTTATGACTTACCAGACCTCCCTTCTTTCTCACAGAATATTTTCATCCTCTGAGGTATTTGCCATACAACCTTGTGAGGTTGATGCCTCAGAGTTCTTTCTTTCACTCTTCCCGTGCCAACATTCTTTCTTGACATGCCCCTTCTTACCACAATTGTAGCATTTGAGATGCTTCTTACTTTGAGATATATCATGGGACTGACTCCCACTAGACCCATATTTCGTTGATTTTCCTCTCATCATCACCAAAGCTTGTGTTTGCTTTGAACTTTCCAGCATGTCTTCTTTGTTCCTTCGCTTGGATTCTTCTTCAAGAATTGCTCCGGCAACATCCTCAAAGTGTAGACTACCTTCAATATTATTATTCGTAATATTCATGATGAGTTGATCATACGAGTCGGGTAAACTCTGCAGTAGAAGCTCCGCGCGTTCATTTTCAACTATGTTGAAATCAGCAAACAAAGTGTTCAGATGGTTGATGTGGTCCGTCACCGTTGTGGACTCACTCATCCGGAGAGTGTAGAGTTTCCTCTTCACGAATATTCTTGTGTGGAGAGACTTCACCTCATATAATTTTATGAGGGCATCCCAAATCTCCCTTGCTGTTTCTTTTTCCGCCACACTGGATAACACTGAATCTGCCATTGATAGGTGCAAATTCGCGATGGCGTTATTGTCAATTTCTTTCCACTTCTGTTCCGTCATTTCTGCGGGTTTTCCTTCAATTGCAGCTATGCAATTGTCCTTTCTCAAAATTACCTTCATCTTCAATTTCCACAACGCGAAATTGTTGTCGTTGAACCTCTCTATCTCGTATTTTGTTGTCATGGTTTTTAAGAACCGGCTTATGCACTTCTCACTATGAATAGTATTGTCTACTGAAACAGTACAGGTAGACCGTGAAGTAAAGCACCAAGAAGTTCCCAGGAAAGAGAGGTGGGTCACAAACGGACACTCTTAAGTACCAAGTCTTTCACCGATGAAAGACAAAATGAAATTTTATACTACTGGAAGAAATTTACAGCATCTCTCTCTTCCTATCAGAACTTCTCAAAATTATGAGAATTCAAGAAAGGAGAGAAGAAAGGAGAGAAGAAAGGAGAGAAGGGATATATTACAAAGGGGGCAAGGAGTTTCTTTTATAACCACCTTGCCATACCACTTTAGAAGTTCCCACCAATGTGAGACTTCATTCTTCACAAGTTATCCTTCATCTAGCATCTCTGCAACCAGATATGAATAAATTGGAAAAACCATTAATTTAACCATTTTTGTGAAGAGTGCAGTAAAGAAGCTCTTAAAATAAACGATAAATTTATCTCAGGATTAAAGGTACTTTGAGCTCCTCACAATAGTTTTGGTCCTTCACAACATTGTAAGAAGTTTCTGGAATGCTCCCCACGTTAAACACACCTTCCAGATTAATTCTGCATACAATATACTTTAAGATTTTATTTTATTGGAATAAAACTATAGAATAGTAAAATAAATATAAAATTAAATATATTTTTCTGAATTTATATACAGAATTATAATTTATCTGTTCTCAAACGTTCATATAAAAAATTATTTTATACTTTAATAATACATTAAACACATCTTTTTATTAAATGATGTTAAGTTTTTATAGATATGTAATAATAATGTTCAGTCAAATTAAAAAGTACACGCACTAACTAATATTTAAACATAATAATTTTTTATTTTTTATTTTCTTTTATATTTTGTTTCTTTTTTTTTTCTTTTTGAAGTTTAGAAATGCAGGTGAAGGAGGATTTGAAAAGATAGACCTGCATCTCCTCATGCACCCTTTGGTTTCAAGAAAAATAAAACAAAAATAAAGAGAAAAAAACTCAACAAAATAGCAGAGAGCCAAGACAGATACAGATTGAACAAGCTCCAAATACAGCCCCGTTTGTTGGATTTGATGTGGGTCAATCCTAGGACAGCATCCTTAAAGAGAAAATCCGAGGTTACTGTTCTTAGGATGTCCAAAGGTGTGATCCCATCATCAGTTTTCACAGCAGCACAGCCACCATGTCCGGCAACACCATCTCCACCGCAATGTGGAACGGTGTCTTCCCCTAGGAGGGGTAGTTGACATCTAGCAATGCCTTCAGACCTCTCTACCATAGTTACCATTACCATGAGCTTTAATTCTTTTAAAGTGATAGCTATATTTGCAGATTTCTTTAATTCACTTTGCATTGTGATTACACAGCTCAGAGAAAATTTAATATAGTTTAATAACAAAAATATGTATTCCATATATTATCAAAGTACAATAAAAAAAAATGAGAAAATCAATTTGAATTTGTAAAATATACTTAATCCTATGAATATATTACAAACATTTTTACTCTCGTTGTACATTCCATATTCCAATCAGAAATAAATATTATAACTTGCTACTATTTTACTATGGTAAGAAGAATTTTTACTAACCTTGTCTCACCAAGGAAATCATCACAATTCTTCTTATGGTAAGAAGAATTGTTACGATCGTATGTTGCTTAAATCAAAAGGAAAAGTGTGGTATTTATGGATTACAACTTGTTCTATAAAGAGTTCTTTAAATAGAAGTTAATTATAAGTGTAAAATCGGACCACTCCAACATGTTTTCTAGCATCAGTATCTATTATTTCATAATTTAAATATTTTATTTAAAGCATCAGTATCTATTATTTCATAATTTAAATATTTTATTTAAAATTGCTAATGCATTATTCATAGCTTAATTACATCATTTAATTGTTTTAATAACCTCACTGTATATGTACCCTGATCTACACGTACGATGACTACCGGCTACCATTCAAAATCTTAAACAGTTTTCTTTGTTAACTCATGGTTATTAATAGAGAGCAATTTTGAGAGCATGAAAATGTTAAGAAAAACAAACAATGAACACTCCTTCTAAGCTTCTACCTTTATTCTTTGCTCTTATTCTCTTCCTCATTCTCTCAATATCCCTTCTCAACACTCACTTCTCTCTCTTCACCGCCATTAAAATCATTTGCAGAAGAACCTATAAACCCTCTCATGGCCTCGCTACAACTTCCAACCAAAGAGACAGAAATATAGATCACTCATCTTCCATTTCTAGAGCAATATCTCCTAATATAAGCGAGTGTTTTCCTGCTGGATTACCTTCTAATGCAATAACAGGTGCCGATTGTTGTCCTTCTAAACCATCTTTCTCCAAGTTGATAGATTTCAAAGATTTTGCTTCTCCCAATGCCACACTGCGAGTCAGAAGACCATTTCACTTGCTAGATGATGAATACATAGCCAAATTTGAAAAGGGCATTGCACTAATGAAAGGCCTCCCTGATGATGACCCACGTAGCTTTATTCAACAAGCTAAGGTTCATTGCGCTTATTGCAACGGAGCTTATCACCTTTATCACCCTTTTCAAGACACCAAACTCGACATTCACAGATCTTGGTTTTTCTTTCCCTTCCATCGTTGGTACATATACTTCTTCGAACGAATTTTAGGGAACTTAATTGGTGACCCTGAATTTGCTTTACCATTTTGGAATTGGGATTCTATTGAGGCCATGCACATGCCGTCTTGTTTCACAAACCAGAACTCCTCACTTTTTCACGAACTCCGAAACCAGAAACACTTGCCACCCCACGTGGTTGACCTGAACTATGCAGTTGGCAATGCCGACGTCCCTTCTCATCAACAGGTTTTGTATAATTTAGCCACCATGTACAAGCAAATGGTGCTGGCAAGCATCACAGAATTGTTCATGGGAAGCCCTTTTCGACTAGGGGATAACCCTCATCCTGGTATTGGTTCTGTGGAGGCTGCTCCACATAACACTGTTCATACATGGGTTGGTGGAGCTGATACTCCACACCATGAGGACATGGGAACGTTCTACACAGCTGCTAGAGACCCCATTTTCTATGGTCATCACTCGAACTTGGATCGAATGTGGGCGATATGGAAAACACTGGGAGAAGGAAGAAGGGAGTATAGTGATCAAGATTGGTTAGATTCTGAGTTTTTCTTCTACGATGAGAATGCTGATTTTGTTCGTGTTAAGGTAAGAGATTGCATTGATACTAAAAACTTGGGGTACGTGTACCAAGATGTCGATCTTGCATGGTTGCGTACGCCACCCACATCACGAAAAAATAAGCTACTGAGACAAAAAAAGAAGGCTCAAGTTTTGAGTTGGAAGCCCAAAAAACTTCCTTTGGTTTTGGATTCCATAACAAGTGTAATTGTTAAGAGGCCGAAGAAATTAAGGAGCAGGGAAGAGAAGGAAGAAGAGGAAGAGGTTTTAGTGATAGAAGGGATTGAGTTTGGAAGTGATAAATACGTTAAGTTTGATGTTCATGTTGATGATGATGAAGAGCGGTTGAGTGATCCAGATGAGACAGAATTTGCGGGAAGTTTTGTGCATCTGTACCATGGACATGGCCATAACATCAGCACCAGCTTTAAATTAGGGTTATCGAAAGTTCTGGAGAATTTAGAAGCTGAAGAAGACGATGATGTGCTTGTTACTTTGGTACCTCGGGTGGGAAAAGGAGAAGTAACCCTAGGAAACATCAAAATTGAATTTATTCCAAGAGAGACAAAGGATTAATTAAATTTCAAATCTTCGTAATTTTAGGTATTTTTAAGTGAATTTGTGTTAAAAAATTTATTTATTAAAAATTTAAAATTCTTATACTTGTTAATTAAGTTTTTATTATTTATTTTTTTAATTAATTGGGTGATCTTAATATTTTTCCTTGTTGTTTTCTTTACTTGTTGTTGTTTATATATATATTAACGATATTAGATTATATGATTAATATGAAATGATACTAAATTATATTTTTAAATTATATTTTTTTATGTTGAATAAAGACTCACGTTAATGTGATGGAGACAATACTTTACTAGGTTTAAGTGACGATGTGAAAGCCATGAAAAAACATATAAACCTCTATCTATATTTTCTATTTATGTATTTTTCATGAAAGTAATAAAATTTACTGATTTTACATTAATTAATTGTAATATTGTTTTTATATTAAACACAGAATCTTACACATTGTTAACACATGAAAATAAAATAAAAAAATTGACGAAACTATAATCATATAATTAATCTAGAAATTAAGCTAAAAAACTCAATTGAAAAAATATAAAAAAATTAAGTACTTCATAAAGCACATTTTCATAAAAATTTAAGAAATAGCTCATAAATCATAGTTGAAAATATGTTTTATTTTCTGTGTGTATTCAAATTATACATTTCATTGGAAAAGAAAGGCTTAATACCTCTTTTGGTCCCTTTTTAGGGGAACAATGTTCAAGTTCGTCCTATGTTTTTCTAAGAGTTCAATATGGTTTCAACTTTCAACTTGTGAAAAAAGTGTACAATTAAATATTTTTTGGTCGCAGGGTTAATTTTTAACGGTGTAACTGACAGCATGGACTGAACAGTACGAAGTGTCTATTTTATGTGAATGTTGGCTTTCTGCGGTTAAATGACGTGTAAAAATAAATATTTTGAGGGGTAGGGACTGTTTGCTCTGTATTGAAGAAGATGGAGATGTTGATGGAAGACTAACGATGAAGGATTTACTTTCAGGTTCGAAGAGTTCGCGACGGGTGACTTTCATCATACCCATTTAGGTTCAACTTCACGCCTCATCCTACCTATCCTACACAATGCATCAAGTTCATTCTCAATCACTTTCAATACTAATAGATACCCAAGATCAAGATACCAACTCATGATCTTCATCTAATCTCAAGATTTTCTTTCATCTGGACAAAAAAAACGGATCAAAGCACAAACAAATCCCTCAAATTCAGTACATTCAACCGAAGAATACATCCCTAATCTCCCAATTTCCACTTAGTTGGAAAACTCTAAACTAGCCATCCCAACCCCCATCCACGTCCTGTCTCCACCGCAACCGTGAAGCTCCCACCGCCGTCGCTCACCACCAAGCTTACCGTCGCCAGCACACTGTTGTAAGTTGCGTGACCGCGACCCCAAACCCTTGCGCCATGATCGTGACCGCGACCCCAAACCCAAACCCCAAACCACCACCAAGCTTACCGTCGCCGGAGACATGGTGTCTCTGGCTTACTTCTCGTTCTTCTCAAGAGGCCAAAAGGTCAACACATTAACTCGCGGCAGGTCACCTTGCCACCTCCTAAAGACCTCCCTTCTCTTGCTCATTCTCACGGAGGAAACCCTAAGAGGGGTTTGGACTTGACCCATCTTCAAAGCAAGCAAGCATCTCTATTCTCTATCAAAATATTTTTTTTTTAAATTTAAATTTTATACAGTCACTTCCACGTAATGACATAAATACGTTAAGAGGCCGAAGAACTTAATATTTTTTCTTGTTGTTTTGTTTACTTGTTTATATATATATATATATATATATATATATATATATATATATATATATATATATAGTAAAGATATTAGATTGTATGATTAATATGAAATGATACTAAGTACTTCATAGAGTAAATTTTTTTTATAAAAATTTAATTGAAATCCTCAAAAAGAGCTTAAATTTAATAAATCATAGTTGAAATATTTTTTGTGTGTATTCAAATTATAATTTTCATTGGAAAAAGAAAAAAATTCAAAAGGCTGCAACTGATATGAGGCATCCGTTGAGTTTTCAATGACTTTTGATATCCGTGAACGAATCTCAAGATTTGTTGAAGGCTCAATGAATGTCCTATATCTGATGAAGTCTTTTAACGTTTCAGATGTTTTTCTCTATTGAAGGTTTCGGATGTTTTTCTCTATTGAAGGTCCAACGGATCTCTCATATATGTTAAGGCCTCGTTTTCTTGTTATTAATTTAATTTTATTTAGGTTGTTAATTTTTGTGCATTTATTTTAATTTAATATTTTTTGTAGTATTATTTATTTATAAATGAAGAGTTTGTAAAAAAAAATAAAGAAAACATGGAAAGCTAAACGGATTCTTTTATTTTTTTTACTTTTTACTTTATTAATTTATTAACTTGTAAATTAATATTTAGATACTTTTATTGTTAAGTAATTATATTTTAATTACCGTTATATTTTAAGTAAATTATATATTTATAATTAAATTAATTTTCTTTTATTTAACGAATTAATTATTATTAATTTAATTAAAATTAATTAATTTTATTTTGAATTGTTTTATTTTTAAAGAAGAACAATTACATATAGAACTATGTGAAGGGAGTAACGCTACTCAGACAATTATAAATAACACATGCAATTATTTATTCCTACGTAGTGATTTCTCTCTCCACCTCTATGAAAAATTTAAAATATTCATGTTTCACTTTTTCAAATTGTGAAATTTAAAAGTATAGTCCAGTGGAAATGTAGTTTAAATTAATAGAGTAATTTAGAAATATATAATATATTTTTTGATTTTTAAACTACGTAATTTAAAAGTGTATTTTGATTTGAATAATCTAAAATGTATTTTTAGACTTGATATTCATTTTAAGATTTTTACATATATATTTTAAATTATACAATTAAAAAATGAAAAATATATATTTTAAATTGTATAATTGAAAATCTATGTTTAGACTATGTAATTTGAAAATACATTTTAGTGTAAATTATCCAAAATACTTTTTTAAATTAAAAAATGTATTTCAAATTTTAAAGAATATATTTTTGTATCATGTAATTTGAAATATATTTTTTAAATTATAAATCTTATTATCCAAATAATTTTTTGTATTATGTAATTTGAAAGGTTCCACTCAAACTTTTTTGTATTATGTAATTTGAAAGGTTCCACTCAAACGTTTTAAATTCTTTCGCAGTGATGCCAAAAGAAGGTAAAGAAGAAATGCAATGTCCCATTTATAGTTAGTGTGGGCTCTTACAATTATAATCGTTACATTTGAAACTTGATTTTAATTCAATTATCGGGTTTTAAAGAGTCATGATTATTTTATTTTGATCCTCAGAGAATATTTAGCAATTATTAATATTATTTTTGGATCAATGAACCTTGTCTTCGTTCCTGTTAGAAGTCAGTGTTACATTTAGTCCTTAGTGGAACTTTTGACAAATTTTTACGCCGCCAGACATAAGATTCAAGAAAAATATTAAAAAGATATTTATCTTAATAGTAATAATTTCATTACTAATAATAAATTTCTTTTGAATGAAAAATATAATAAGTTTATAAAATATGTAAAGTTAAATAAGAAATTTTGATAACTTAATTAATAGAAAATTTTGGTGATGGATTCAAACTTTTTTCTACCTTTTTGTAAAAAAAATAATAAATAAAATTTAATGGAGAAAACATTCATATTTGAAATCATTACTAAGGAATCCATTATGTAAGTGGTGAATCCATTGTCTAAGTGGAAAATCTATTATGTAAGTGGTGAAATTAAAATAATAAATAATATAAAAAGATGATGAATTGTTAAATTTTTGGACTATAAATAGCCATGACGGGGAGAATATTTTGCACAAAGATAATAAGAATCAAGTGAGAAACCTTGAGAAATAGAGAAGAAAGAGTTAGGAAGAAATTTTTAGTTGCAAGAATATTAGAGCCTCCACAGGATTTTCGGGGAAAACGAATTCGGAGCCAGAGAAGTCTAGAATAGAGGTAGGGGAGCTAATCCTTCTTATATATAATTTTTATACATGTTATGATCATGAATATGAGTTATGAACATGTTAAAATTTTGGTAATGGTAGTTATCTATTCACTTATATAAATTTAGTTTTCATGATTATAATTTTCTTATTTTCGAATTATTGTGGTAAAACCTTCCTTTTAATTGTTTTTACCTTTGGATTTAGCTAAAATTTTAATATATGAATCCTAAGACCAATTTCTTCACTTTGACCGTTCGGATCATCAATTAGAAGTCTCTACTTGGAGAAATAAATCCTGCATGTTTGAGTAAATTAATTACCCCTATAATTTGGTTACTGAGTCCACTCGGTAAAATATAGATTCTGACTTATTTGACCGTTAGATCAACCTGAAAATTGGATATATGATCCCTAAGATATATTACTACACTTTGACCGATCGGATTTGTAATTGGAAGTCTATGCTTTGAGAAAGTAATTTTGAAGGTTTGAAAAATCTGATGAACACTATATTTTTGTTCTTAAGTTATCATGGTAAAAACTTCAGATATATTTCATTTATTGTTAGATTGAGCCCAAACTTTAGTATATCGTTCATAAGACATATTTCCAATTTATAATTAGATGTTTGTGCTTAGAGGAATTCGTTCCGCATTTTTAGTATAACCGAAAACCACTTAAAATTCTGTCCCTGAGTTACCTCGGTAAAACCTCAATATCTATCTAGTTAACCGTTGGATTGGACTGAAAATTTTACTGCATGATCTAAACATGTTGTTAATTAGTTTGATGGGTTCCGATATTTAATTAATGATATGAGTGAAGAGTAATAGTTCGACAGTTATACAAATTCGGATGAGTCGTGTTGAGTATCTGAGTCATGGTTTAAAGGGTAGGCTTTAATTGTTCTTTTATATGTAACTAAACATGATGACATCGATTGATTGTACTCTATGTTTGAGTGATTTTTTGCATGTCGTGTGAGGTTGAATAACATGTTTTTATGTCTAGCTCACCCCTACTTGTTTGTGTTTGGGTATGTGCGATGATCGTATAATTCGTTATACGGGAGCAGATGAAGGAATATCGTCTGACTTAGTACCAAGGAAGAGAAAGAGATAGAAGAATAAAGTAGAAGAACTCAAGTTAGGATTTTTTTACACCATGTATAGACATATATCAACTAGAAATTTTTAAAGGGTGAGATTACGGGATGTTACCGTAAATGTAATGTTAATATATATAAATTATGAATTAACAAGTGTGAGATATTTGAGATGTTACATTAATGGTATTAGAGCAGTTCGTCCTTAGGATGACCTCTGTGTTGTGAGTCAGCCATGTCTTCTCTGTGAAGAATTGAGTCTAAATGATATAATTTACCATTTCCTTCAAGTCTAGATAGTAGAGTATTGTGTCTAACTACTCATGACTTTTACCAGAGATGATTTTCCTTTCTTAATTCTGAAGGTTTGAGGAAAGATATTAGAATTAGTTAAAGCCTTCGAAGATAGGGAGATATAATACCAGAGTTTAGGTTTCAAAGGATGAGTGAAGATGTTGGTGTTTAGAAGTAATGTTTTAAGAAGTTTTCCAAAACAAAATCAGGAGATCAGATATCTTACGTTTCACAAAAAGGAGTTGAGTTCAAAGGCTAGATTAAGAGAAGCTTTGGATAAGCATGAATGTAGCAAGGTTTGAGAAATCAGTTTGGTTTAGTACATCAGTAACGTTAGAAGTCAGAAGAGAGGGAAATGTTGGTGAGAAACGGAATGACATTGTGTAAGATGGATTGATGTATCAGTGATGGTTGGAATCTGAATAAGAAAGTGGTAGAAAAAAAAAGTAAGTAGAAGAAGAAGATTTTTAGAAGGATTTAGATAAGGCATAGAGTAGAGTTAAGAAGAAATGAAGTATTTTAAGATCTTAGGCTAAGTGAATAATTGTCATTCTTTCATAGATTTGAGGCGTGATCATAAGAGAGGTTTGATTGTTTCAATTCGATTTTGGGTGGTTATAGTTTTAAGAAGAAGTGTTGAGTTTAAAGAAAACAAACGATTATATATCAGAAGTGGATCAAGTTAAAAACGTGCAGACTAAGGATTGTAAAGTCAAAAAGAGTTTAACGAAGATAAGTGGAGAAGAAAAGACGAATCTTTATGGTGTATGAATTCTTGGTTGGTGTTCTGAAGTAGGTATTACGATTTCCACATGATATTATCTTGGATTATTAGTTTGTGTGGAATTTACATACATTATGTCTAGTATAGGGCTGATGTAGTACCATTCGGTTAGGTGCTGATTTAGTAATGTTTGGTTTGGTACCGTTCGGTCAGGTGTCGATTAGGTACCGTTCGGTCAAATGATTAGTGATTACCGCTCGGTTAAGAGTTGGGTTGTTACCGTTCAGTCAAATGATTATTAGGTGTCGTTCGGTCAGGTGTTGAGTTGGGCAGATGTTAGAGTTATTACCGTTCGGTCGAGTGTTAATTAGGTATCGTTCGGTCAAGTGTTGAGTTGCTACCGTTCGGTCAGATGATTATTAGGTGTCGTTCCGTCAAACTCGTTTTAAGATGATCAGTTTTAGAAAATCAATTTTCTTAGAGAAAATTTATCAAACAGTGGGTATGCGTAAAAATGTAAAGAGTATAGAGAGCAAGAAAATTCAACACAGAAATTTTATCCTGGTTCGATTCAAAAGAATCTACATCCAGTTGTTAATCACCATAAAAAGTGATTAACGTTTTCACTAAAATTAGTTTAAAGATTTACGATAGAGTAAAAAAAATGATAAAAGTTCTCCTTCGACAAACGAACCTGAACCGCGCAGATTAAAATCTTCCTTCGATAGACGAACCGAAAGATGACCACCTTGCCGACTCAAAGAGAACCACTCCGACTATCAACACACAAAACACTTGAACTATTTTTAGAACTTCCTCAGACACACTGCCACAAATAATCGATTATCTTGAGGAATAATTGATTATTCCAGAGACTTTGGCAGTTCTCATTAGAACCGATGATAATCAATTATTTGGAGTAATAATCGATTATTCCAGAGCAACAAATCTTTTCAGAAAAAGCTCAGGACAGTCGATTATAGCTTCTAATAATCGATAAATGCGTAATTGTTCTACAAGTACAAGTTTTTCTAAGTATTACAGATTCAAAGCATTTCCTAATACATTTATAATCTACAAAGTTACCTTACCGCGAATCAAGAAATCAATTTAAAAAAAATGATGGTTAACTAGTTTACGTTAGATTTAAGTCTATAATTATATATATAATAATACTAATAATACTACTACTACTACTAATAAAGATGTTCTAGAGTCGATCACAAGTGATCGTTAATTATTACAGTGCAAAAAAAAAATACATAAAGAAAATTATAGTCTCCTCCAGGAAACTATTCATCCGCAGAAGGCAGTCGTAAGGAAAGCTCAACGGAAGGAGCCTTCACCTGGAATTGTAGGGGAGGAGAAACCTCTATTTTTTCAGGAACGGGAGGGATTGGAAAAAGATCCAACGTCACCCGAACTGGAACCGACAGGCGCTATCCATGGAAGATCTCCAAACAAAAAAAAATATTAGAAATGTTAAGAAAATTAAAAAAAAAAATAATACATCGTGTCTTACCATTCATAGGGGAGAGTAAGATGTAGTGGCAGTGCTTTTCTTCAAGCATCGTTGCTTTTCACGATACCCATAGTTTTGAAACCAACAATAAACACTATGCTCTCCAATTTCTCCGTAAACTTTAAGTCTTGTTGCAATTTCATGTACTTGCTCTCTATTTGGATTTCGAATCCCAAATGCAAAAAGGGCCTCTAGTAGAGCAATTTGCTCTTTAGTAGGACTCCATCTTTTATACCCGATCTTGTCTTGAACTTCCAAATTCCTTACATTTTTGTTCATTTTTCTAAAGGGGCAAAAGTGAAGGAATATTATGTTGGTGTCAAAGAGGGCTTATACAATTAGTCTTCTTTTAACTGATATTGTCCATATGTCCAGTCTAGATGTATTTCTCCGGTCCTCGCAAAGGATCTTACTAGATCTAAGTCCAGAAAGTTTATATTCATGATTTATTTAAGTTAAATTAATTCTTAGGGTTCGTAGCAAGTTAACAACGATTTTTCAGCTTATATACCCTGTTATTAGTTTATCAGTATATATATATATATATATATATATATATATATATATATACACACACACACATATTTATATATATCGTACTATCATATATTTTTGAAGTATAGAATTTTCGACATCGAAATTTTTTTTGTTGTTGGAGAGAATGTAAGACCCAAGAAAAATATTTACCTTAATTGTAACAATTTTATTACTAGTAGTAATAAATTTCTTTGTGAATGAAAAATATAATAAGTTTATAAAATATGTAAATTTAAATAAGAAATTTTGGTAACTTAATTGGTAGAAAATTTTGGTGATGGGTTCAAACTCTTTTCTACCTCTTTGTAAAAAAAAATAATAAATAAAATTTAATGGAGAAAGCATTCATATTTGAAGTCATTATTAAGGAATCCATTATGTAAGTGGTGAATCCATTATGTAAGTGGTGAAATTAAAATAATAAATAATATAAAAAAATGATGAATTGTAAAATTTTTGGACTATAAATAGCCATGAGGGGGAGGATATTTTTTACAAAGAGAGAAAGAATCAAGTGAAAAACCTTGAGAAATAGAGAAGAAAGAGTTAAGAAGAAATTTTTAGTTGCAAGAATAGTAGAGGCTCTCGAGGATTTTCGGGGAAAACGAATTTGGAGCAAGAGAAGTCTGGAATAGAGGTAGGGGAGCTAATCCTTCTTATATATGATTTTTATACATGTTATGATCATGAATATGAGTTATGAACATGTTAAAATTTTGGTAATGGTAGTTTTCTATTCACTTGTATAAATTTAGTTTTCATGATTATAATTTTCTTATTTTTGAATTACTGTGGTAAAACCTTCCTTTTAATTGTTTTTACCTTTGGATTTAGCTAAAATTTTAATATATGAATCCTAAGACCTATTTCTTCACTTTGACCGTTCGGGTCATCAATTAGAAGTCTCTACTTGGAGAAATAAATTCTGCATGTTTGAGTAAATTAATTACCCCTATAATTTGGTTATTGAGTCCTCTTGGTAAAATATATATTCTGACCTATTTGACCATTAGATCAACCTGAAAATTGGATATATGATCCCTAAGATATATTACTACACTTTGACCGATCGGATTTTTAATAGGAAGTCTATTCTTTGAGAAAGTAATTTTGAAGGTTTGAAAAATCTGATGAACACTATATTTCTGTTCTTAAGTTATCATGGTAAAAAATTCAGATATATTTCATTTACTGTTAGATTGAGCCCAAACTTTAGTATGTCGTTCATAAGACATATTCCCGATTTGTAATTAGATGTCTGTGCTTAGAAGAATTCGTTCCGCATTTTTAGGTAACCGAAAACCACTTAAAATTTTGTCCCTGAGTTACCTGGGTAAAACCTCAATATCTATCTAATTAACTGTTGGATTGGACTGAAAATTTTACCGCATGATCTAAACATGTTGTTAATTAGTTTGATGGGTTCAGATATTTAATTAATGATATGAGTGAAGAGTAATGTTTTTACGAAATAGAAAATTTATTTGAATTTATGCGTCTGAACATGATGTGATTTATGTGGGAAGTATGTGAATGTATGATTAATGTTGTTTTCTTAACAGATTGTTATGTACATTTATGTATGAGGTCTGGGTGGTTGGAAAGAATATGAATGTGAACTGCAATGATGTAATTGAGTATGAATTGGACATCTTAGGGTGAGATGATTGGAAGTAGTTGTGGGAGTTTGTTGTTGTTCTATATGACTGTATGGAGCTTTGAACTGCTATGTCTATCCCTACACTCAAAGCACTGTTCATACTCAAATAGAGAAGAACAATGTAAGTGGTGAGAGCAGAGGGAGGTCCTCGTCTATAGTCTTAGAGTTTAGACATAGACAGATTGAGGGATTTACCTTGCATAGTGTTGGGGAGAGCAAGCTGAACTATGCAAGTGCAAAGACGACCAATAGTTCGACAGTTATACAAATCCGGATGAGTTGTGTTAAGTATCTGAGTCATGGTTTAAAGGGTACGCTTTAATTGTTCTTTTATATGTAACTAAGCATGATGACATCGATTGATTGTACTATATGTTTGACTGATTTTTGCATGTCGTGTGAGGTTGAATAATATGCTTTTATGTCTAGCTCACCCCTACTTGTTTGTGTTTGGGTATGTGCGATGATCATATAATTTGTTATACGGGAGCAGATGAAGGAATATCGTCTGACTCAGTGCCAAGGAAGGGAAAGATAAAAGAATAAAGTAGAAGAACTCAAGTTAGGATTTTTTTACAACATGTATAGACATATATTAACTAGAAACTTTTAAAAGGTGAGATTACGGAATGTTACCGTAAATGTAATGTTAATATATATAAATTATGAATTAACAAGTGTGAGATATTTGGGATGTTCAATCACCTAACTTAATATTTGTTTCAGGAGACTTTACAATTTTTTTTAAGGAAAAACTATTTTTAGGACGAAACTTAAATTATATACTTAAAGTAATATTTTAAATTAAAACACATATAAATGAAAATAATCTTTGTTTAGGTGGTTATGAGATTGAAATTATCTATGTAAGTAAATTACATGTATCTTTTCTTTATTTTTTTTACCTTCAATTTTTAGAGTAGATTTTTGATTAATTATAGCTTAATTTTTTAAGAATGAATTTTTGATTAATAATAAGTTAATTATGATCAAATTATTGGTAATGATATTTTACTTTGAGTTAATTAATATTAATGTTAATCTTGTTATAACTTAACATTTTGACCATGTAGTCACTGATCATGTAGACACACAGTATAAATTCAAATTTAGCTGTGATTGATTTAGTCTTCAAATATTTGTAATTATAAATAAAATTTAATACATGTATTATAGTCTTTTTAAAAGAGTTTGAATTAATATTACTTAGACTCTTTTTTTTATGTTTGTAGATGCAATATATGTTAAAGATAACACACATTTTAATCATATTATTTATTAGTATTGATTGTTTATTAATATGATCATCTCATCAACTTCTTATAGGTTATTAATTATCTTTCATCTAGCATTTATTACGACGGACGGATTATATTTTTATTTATGAATGTGTTTTTACGTGAAAATTTTATTATTTTAATATTAATTTAACCATTTTTGTGAAGAGTGCAGGTAAAGAAGCTCTTAAAATAACTGATAAATTTACCTCAGGATTAAAGGTGAGAGCCACTTTAAGCTCCCCACAATAGTTTTGGTCCTTCACAACATTGTAAGAAGTTTCTGGAATGCTCCCCACATTAAACACACCTTCCAGATTAATTCTGCATACAATATACTTTAAGATTTTATTTTATTGGAATAAAACTATAGAATAGTAAAATAAATATAAAATTAAATATATTTTTCTGAATTTATATACAGAATTATAATTTATCTGTTCTCAAACGTTCATATAAAATATTATTTTATACTTTAATAATACATTAAACACATCTTTTTATTAAATGATGTTAAGTTTTTATAGATATGTAATAATATGTTCAGTCAAATTAAAAAGTACACGCACTAACTAATATTTAAACATAATAATTTTTTATTTTTTATTTTCTTTTATATTTTGTTTCTTTTTTTTTTCTTTTTGAAGTGGAAAAATGCAGGTGAAGGAGGATTTGAAAAGATAGACCTGCATCTCCTCATGCACCCTTTGGTTTCAAGAAAAATAAAACAAAAATAAAGAGAAAAAAACTCAACAAAATAGCAGAGAGCCAAGATAGATACGGATTGAACAAGCTCCAAATACAGCCCAGTTTGTTGGATTTGATGTGGGTCAATCCTAGGACAGCATCCTTAAAGAGAAAATCCGAGGTTACGGTTCTTAGGATGTCCAAAGGTGTGATCCCATCATCAGTTTTCACAGCAGCACAGCCACCATGTCCGGCAACACCATCTCCACCGCAATGTGGAACGGCATCTTCCCCTAGGAGGGGTAGTTGACATCTAGCAATGCCTTCAGACCTCTCTAGTTACCATTACCATGAGCTTTAATTCTTTTAAAGTTATAGCTATATTTGCGGATTTCTTTAATTCACTTTGCATTGTGATTACACGTCTCAGAGAAAATTTAATATAGTTTAATAACAAAAATATGTATTCCATATATTATCAAAGTACAATAAAAAAAAATGAGAAAATCAATTCGAATTTGTAAAATATACTTAATCCTATGAATATATTACATACTGTTTCAGTATGGATGTTGAGACCGAGATACGAATCTAACGAATCGCAACCGCTTCTTCCTGTGATGTCGCTACTGTGATATCTCTCTTCCTGTGTCAAGCTCTCTGAGGGGAAAATGGGTTGGGTACCTGCAAAGGCTCTCCGACGCTCAAGTCAGAAAAGGATGTCTTGGACCCTTTCAATTCAAAAGTGACGAAGAAGAATAATAATTTATCTCCTAATTTCTCTTAAGGAAAAAATGTACCTTTTTTCCTCTCTGCTTTTCATATTTAAAACAGTGAAATAAACCGTTTACCTGAAAATCCGGTCAATTACCGAAGTTGACTACTTGGAAGTTGTAACTGTTAGATCGTGCTTGATACTGGATCAGTTAGTCCCGTGATTCGTGGCATTGACTGATATTCGTAACCGATTCGTAACCGTTAATTTAGACATCACTCATTGATTGTCGATCGTCTGGTGTATCGATACAAACATGAGAGCTGTCGATCATCTGGTGATCGACAAACAAATATGCGAGCGCTATATGTCGCGACATCGCTATTTGCTTGTCGATCACCAATGTGTCGACATCAACATGTAAATGTTATGATGCGATCGTCTTGACGATTGGTCGTCATGGTGTGTTCGATATGCATACGATCATGAGATTACGACCATGAGAAGGCTCGGCATTGTGTACTGGTTACTGGTTTTTACTGGTCGACCGTTGGTGAATTCAAGTATCCTACGGTACACAAACATTTTTACTATCGTTGTACATTCCATATTCCAGTCAGAAATAAATATTATAACTTGCTACTATTTTACTATGGTAAGAAGAATTTTTACTAACCTTGTCTCACCAAGGAAATCATCACTAGTTAACGTATCCTTGTCCATTAACCATTCTTCTTACTATGGTAAGAAGAATTGTTACGATCGTATGTTGCTTAAATTAAACGGTCAGCATTAGCTGACACGGTTATATTAACCTAGTCAAAGGTAAGAGTCAACAGACGTTCGATCAGCTTTAGTCAAACTAGATCAATTAATCCTGATAAACTAAACAATAAGTGGTTAGAAATATCTGGTCATGATGTCCCAAATCACGGAACCAACTAACCCAATATCAAACACGACCAAGCGATTGTGTTTTCTAAGAAGTTGAGTTCTCCAACCAACCGGATTTTTAGGTAAACGGTTTATCTTACTATTAAGTTAAATATGAAAAACCAGAAGGAAAAAAGGTACGTTTTTCTGAAAAGAGACAAAGGAGAAAATATTATTTCTTCCATAATTGAACTAAAAAAGTTCTATCATTCCCTTTTTCTGACTTGAGCGTCAGAGTGCCTTCACAGGTACTCACTCCATTCTCCCTCAAGAGTCCTGTGCAGGAAGAAGACATAAGGATAGCTACATTGCTGGAAGGAGAGGACGTCATTCATCAGATTCGCATCTCAGCCTCAACTATTATACTGAAACATTTTGGCGCCCACCATGGGGCCGAGACTTGATATCCCAAAGAAGACCACAAAAGCTACGGAAGACAACAACACCCGAGATTTGATCAAGCACCTGCAGGCACAGATCGAGGCGCAGGCGCAAAGCATACGAGAACAACAAGAAATTTAGTGCAAGCAAAGAGAGGAGCTTGCGGCGCTAGGGGCGCACCATCCTCCACCGGAGATATCAGCCTCCAACCGACAGGACGATAATGAAGGAAGCCATCATGCAGGACCATCCGAACCTGTCGGAGGAGGAAGGAAGGGCCCACGTCTCTGCGGCTCACCAACCTGCTTCCATTTACGGAAGACATCATGCAAGCTCATATGCCAGAAAAGCCCCCTCCAATGTTAGAAAGATACAACGACTCAGCAGACCCCGACAATCATCTCCGCAACTTTATAGATGTCGTGGCGTTCTACACGGATAATGATCCCGTTATTTGCTGAGCTTTTTCATTGTCCCTGAAAGATGAGGCACTCGAGTGGTATCACACCCTCCCTCAAAATTCAATGGATTGCTTCACTACCGTAGAAGCTCTCTTTCGAAAACAGTATGCTACCAATAAAAGATCGGAGATGACTCTTGCTAAGCTCGTAAACACTAAACAGGAGAAAGATGAAACCCTGAAGGCTTTCATGCAGAGATACAACGAGACGGCCAGATGCGTAAAAGACGTGAACCACACATTTATAATCAACAATCTACCCTCGTGTTTACGGCCGTGATATTTCGCGGAACAGTTATATGCAGATCCTCCAAAGTCCATGGAAGAACTCCAAGCAACAATCGCGAAATTCATTCGCATTGAGGACCTCAGAAACTCCAGGAAAAGGCAACAACATGAAAGTCCAAACAGTGGTACCAAGAAAGACAAATAGTCGTCATCCAACGACTATAAAACTGATCGACCTCCTGGAAAAGAGTCGGGGTGGACTCCCAAATACGATCGTTATATATCCCTGAACGCACCAAGGGCAAAGGTGCTCGAAGAGGCGTTGCACGCAGAACTCCTCACCGTTCGGCGGAAGGCCACTCCAAAGAGCGCTGATGGCAGTAAGGCGTGTCGTCTTCACCTAAACCATGGTCATGACACCGAAGATTGTAACATGGTGAAAGATGAGTTAGAAAGACTCATCCACGCGAGATATCTCCAAAAATACATAAAGGAGAAAACATCCATTAGACCAGCAACTCCCAACAGGAAGGAAACCTCCCGGCGAAGTCCCGAACGATCACCTTCCAAGGACGACCGACGAAGACGACGATCCCGGAGTCAACCCCGACACTCAAAGAGAGAGAGGTCGGTCCGAGGACGAATTGACACCATTTCCGGCGGCTTCTTAAGGGGAGGAGCATCAGCCTCCACCCGAAAATGACATTTACGAAACTTAAAGACGATGCACATGGTAGATCGACAACCTCGATCCATGCCCAACATCACTTTTACTGACGCAGATTTCCACACTCCCGACCCTGACCACGATGATCCCATGGTCATCACAGGTGAAATAGCCGATTACGATGTCAGAAAAGTGCTCATCTATCAAGGCAGTTCGGTCAATAGCTTGTACTGGACCACTTTCCAGAAAATGGACTTATCCAAAGATCTGATAGCCCCTTTCAACGAGCATATTGTAGGCTTCGCAGGGGAAAGAGTCGACACTCAAGGATACCTCGACTTAAGAACTCGACTCGGAACAGGCAGGAAGGCACGAGAGCTTAGAGTCAGGTTCTTACTAGTAGAGGCGAATACTTCATGTAATGCCTTACTAGGACGACCTTGCTTGAACGCTTTCGGAGCCATCGTATCCACCCCACATCTGGCTATGAAATTCCCGACAGAAAGAGGTACCATCTGTATGGTAAGGCCGATCAGCGAACGGCTCGACAGTGTTACGTCGTCGGTTTGAAGGTCATGCCTTACATGCCACCTAGAAGAGCTAGAGGAGCCGAAACAACGACGATTGACTTGGATCCCAGAACAAATGTAGACGAACGTCTCCATCCACAGGGAGATCTCAAAACATTCCAATTGGGAGCAGATGCATTAAAAACCACGACCATCGGTGGAAGCTTGGCGCTGCACGATGAACATGATCTGACGAAGATACTAAGAGCCAACGCTGACCCCTTTGCGTGGGTGGCTGCAGATATGTCAGGTATCCATCCGGGAGTGATGGCGCACAAACTGTCAATCTTCAGGGAAGGACGTCCAGTTGCACAAAAGAAACGGCGATTCGGAGAAGAAAAATGAGAGGTCATCCAAACAGAAGTCAACAAACTGATGAACGCCCAGTTTATCAGGGAAGTAACTTACACCACGTGGTTGTCGAACGTGGTCATGGTCAAAATATCGAACGACATATGGAGAATATGCGTGAACTTCACCGACCTCAACAAAGCATGCCCTAAGGATTCATATCCCCTTCCGAGCATTGATCGGTTGGTAGATGGGGCTTCAGCACATACTGTATTCAGTTTTCTTGATGCATACTCGGGGTACAACCAAATCCCATGTACAAATCCGATCAAAATAAAACAGTTTTCATTATCGAATGCGCAAATTACTGTTATGAAGTAATCCCATTCGATCTGAAGAATGTGGGTGCCACCTACCAACGCCTTATGGACAAAGTCTTCCACCATCAAATTGAAAAATGCATGGATGTCTATGTAGACGACATGGTCATCCGAAGTCAATCTGTGGAACAACACCTCAAGGATTTGGCAGAAGTTTTCCTCCAGATACGACGATATAACATGCGACTTAACCCCTCTAAATGTACCTTTGGAGTCCCGGCTGGGAAGGTTTTGGGCTTCATGTTGACATGCAGAGGAATCGAGGCCAACCCGGACAAATGTAGAGCCGTGCTAGAAATGCAAAGTCCAAAAAACCTGAAAGAGATACAACGTCTGGTTGGCCGAATGACAGCATTATCACGCTTCATTCCAAAATTGGCCGAACACATCAGGCCTATCCTGAAGAACATGAAGAAGGGAACCACCCAACATTGGGAAGATGAGTGTGAGAAAGCCTTTGGTGCTGTTAAGAACATTCTCACCAGCCCTCCAATCATGGCACGACTGGTGACAGGATTTGATTTACAACTATAGATCGCAGCATCCCATCATGTTGTAAGTGCCGCTCTGATACAAGAGATCATCGCCCTTAAGCTGATATATTTTGTCAGTCAAACACTACAGGGGGCGGAGGAACGGTACTCCAAAATCGAGAAGGTAGCCTTGGCCTTGCTCACAACTTTACGTTGACTTCGACCGTATTTCCAGGGTCATCAAGTGGTTGTCCGAACTAATCACCCAGTCGCCAAGATCCTCACGAAACCCGACCTGGCAGGAAGGATGGTGTCATGGTCGGTGGAACTTTCTGAGTTCGGACTCCATTTTGAACCTAGGGTATCCATCAAAGGACAGCACCTGGCAGACTTTACAGCTGAACTGACACCCATACCTGACAGCTAAGAGCAAACATGGCTCCTTAACATGGACGGATCCTCGGACAAAAGAGGGGAGAGGAGCTGGCATTGTTCTAGAAGGGCCAAATGGTCTAGTCGTCGAGCAGGCCATCACATTCCGATTTCAAGCCAGCAACAACCAAGCAGAGTATGAAGCTTTGATTGCTGGTCTAACCCTAGCCAAAGAATTGACAGTCGCTCGATTAGAATGCAAGATGGATTCATAGTTGGTGGTCGGGCATATGAGCGCAACTTACCAAGTTAAAGACAATCAGTTACTGTGCTACTTTCACAAAGCAAACACCCTCCTCGAGGATTTTGTCGATGTTAGCATCATTCATGTGCCTAGGGAGAAAAATGTAAGGGCCAGATCTCCTGTCTAAATTAACTCACTCAAGGAAGAGAGCACAATTATCTTTAATCATCAAGAAGACACTTGACCACGTAGTCGTAGAAGCTTTTGTCACTGATGTCTCAACCCAGGAAGCTGATTGGAGGCAGAATATACAGGACTTGATGATGAAGCAGGAGCGAGGAGAAAAGGTCATCGCAAGTGACTCAAAACGCATCGCACGTTTTCTATACATAGGCGACGACCTATACAGGCATGGCCACAGCACACCCTTGTTAAAGTTTATATTGGCGGACGAAGCAGATTACGTCCTACGCGAGCTCCACACCGGGATTTACAGTTATCATTCAAGCACACGCTCCGAGCGCGTGTACTACGCGCAGGATATTACTAACCAACAACCTACCAAGATTGTGAGACATTTGTCAAGAAATGTTTCTCATGCCAAGCACATGGTCATGACTTCTACGTCCCTCTTGAAGAATTGCATGGCATCATCTCCCAATGGTCGTTCGCCTAATGGGGAAGAGACATTGTTGGACCGTTACCGATCGCAAAAGCTTAGAACAAATTTCTCCTGGTGGCGGTCGACTATTTCACTAAATGGAAAGAGGTCGAACCACTGTTCATAATCAGCGTCCAACGAATACATAAATTCATCTGGCACTTGATATGCTGGTTCGGTCTGCCACAAAAAATCATAGACAACGGCAGGCAGTTCATTGAGAAAAAGTTAGAAGATGTCCTCAGAAACCTAGGGATTAAGCATGTGACCAGCTCGGTAGAGCATCCACAAACTAATGGACAAGCAGAAGCCGCAAACAAAGCTCTGCTCACAAAATTGAAAAAACGACTTGGCGAGACTAAAGGTTTATGGGTGGAAGAACTACCAGAAGTCTTATGGGCATACAAATGCACCCCACACGGATCCACTGGAGACACTCCATTCAATTTGACATACGACACTGATGTCATGCTCCTAGTCGAGGTCGGAGAGTCGTCACTAAGACATAGCATCACCAACATGACCCTTAATGATAAACAACTACAGATGAATCTTGACACGCTACCCGAGCGGCGAGAGGTCGCCACCGTTGTGCAACAGCCCAAAAAATATTTCTCTCCTGCTATTACAACACTAAAGTCAAGCCTAGAGCCCTCAAAAATGGCGATCTTGTGTGGCGGAAACGAGGAGAAGCAAGAAAAAATCGAGCGCACAGAAAACTAGCAGCCAACGGGGAAGGACCATTCCGCATTACTAAGGACTTGATGAATGAGGCATATCGCCTTGAACTCCTAGATGGACAGACCGTCCCCAACACTTGGAACGCCACTCACCTTAAATATTATTTCAGTTGAGGTTTGTTATTTTCATGCTCAAACACATTATTTTTCATCTTACAATAAGGAATGCCTTTTCCATTCTTCATTTCTTTTAGTCTTTATTCTCACATGACGAGTCCCAGGCTCAAATTTTACAAAATCGTTTGGCAATGTTCGCCCTAGAACATCCAAACCATGGCGCATAAGGATACACTCTCTCTTGCAGATGTTCACCTTAGAACATCCTGACCAAGGCCACCATTCGGCCTGATAAATGTTCACCTTAGAACATCCCAACCATGGCACATCGGGATACACTCCCTCTGGTAGATGTTCTCTCTCGAACACCCATGTGCATTCGTCAAAGATACACTCCCTTTGGTAGATGTTCTTCCTAGAACACCCAACACTTTTAATCTAAGCGATCACTCATAGATCTTACCATCGTCTACCTCACACCGGTATGAGGACACTTTACCATTCACACAACAGTGATAACAAAAAGACAGCAAATATCTATTTTACAGATAATCAGTATCTAAACATCAAAAGTTCCAATTAAACAAATAAAAAAGTTCATGGCCACGCCAAAGTCCTACCACCTTATCTATTACAATATCTGGTAAGCCGACAGCAGCACCTCCGACAGCTTCAACATTGGTTTCCTCAGCAGTAGTTGCTCCACCGTCGGTACCTTCTTCGGGTTCCATGAAAGCATCATCAGGGATCTCATCCAAGGGCACTAGTTGACCCTCATATACATCCTTCTTTACATCAAAAGCCACTCCCTCAGTGGACACTTGGAGGAAATGCACAATCTACCTCAGAGCCTTTTTTAATCCTCTCGTATGTTCTACCACTATGGCTTTGCTCATCTCCTCTCTTATCTCTTGCTCCTCAACAGCCGTAAGCAGTAGACCGTCCCTTTCTTTAGTTAAAGCAGCCACGGTTTTCGTTGACTGCTCTAACTCAGCCGCCACCTGGTCCCGTTCTCTTTCCAACTAATCTCGTTCCCGCTTCATCGCATGTCTGACTACCTGCACATTCATCAACAACGTTTGTGCCTTACTCAATAGATTGTTTTTGCCTCTGATCGCAGTTAAAGTGGACATCTCCCAACTCCTTTAGTTGGGTCCGTGCCTTTTCCAGCTAGATCCTTAACACACCCCTGTCGGAGGCGTATGCCATGTGCCAAGTAGCCATAGCTGTTCGGCTTGCCAATTCCAACATTGCGTCAGCCATTTGTTGCTCTGTCATGCTCTCCACCACCTTCTTCTCAGAGTCATCCAGGTTAAACTCAATTTTATGGTTCAAATTGAATGATGAATCCCACACACCGTTAGGAAGAGGACGATTCGTCTCCTCTCCAGCTTCCTTCATCCTCTTTGATGCAGCGCCTATTGTGTCGACAGCCTTGCCTCTCCACTTCCTTACCAGCAACTGCTCCTCAACGATCGCCATTTCATTAGGCGAGGATGATCGTACACTAAGAGGAGGTGGAGGAGGTTGAGTGGTTCTTGAAGATGGGCCTGGACGCCCAACGCCTGCTTTACCATTGTCGATGGCTTTGAACCAATTGCGGACTGGTCCTTTTCTTTCCATTATCTCTACAAATATAAGTTCCTCTAACACGATCAGATTTAATCAAGTGGTATACAAAAACAACAATAAGGGAAACATACCGAACACCCTCGAGCCGAAATCATCGTATTCAAGGCAATTTATGAGTCGACGGGAAGAAAAGTGGCGAGGCAGTGTCGTCAACACACTCAAAGCTTCTAATTCTTCAATAGTCATTTTATCCTCAGACCACGAGGTGAATCTTAATGGATTTTGCGTCTAGTACAAAGGAAATTTTGGGCTCCCATCTTCATCAAAAAAGAGCGCCCGCCCCGAGTCGAGAATCGACACTTTAAAGAATTTGTCCTTAAAACCCATGTACGACTGCGAGTAAAGCTCCAAGATGGCATCACCAGGCTCAGAAATTAAAGATACCCAACCCTTCCTAGCGACAGGGCGACATCTAAAGAAACACAAAAATAGTGGCACAGTAGGCCTAATTGTAAGGAATCGTATTTAAAAAAAAAAAAAAAAAAGAAGACAAGGGAGGAAGCAACGAGCGCTGCCACAAGGGACATCAAACGTTGCTTCCCCTTAAAAACAAAAGAAAAAGAAAACAAGAAAAGGAAAGAGAAGAAGAGGGGAAGAGGGGAGAGTTGGGGAGGCTCGTGGGAGATAAAAAGGAGTATGGGTCTGCACTTAGGGAGTAAAAAATTCTTGCTGCCAAATTGAGAGGGGAGAAGTGGGAGCTGCTGTTGAAGCTGCAAGGAGGCTTTGGTGGTGCATTTGGAAGGAAATCAAACTCTCTGGAAGTGATTCAAGGAAGTCTTCAAGAGGTAAGGGGAGCTAGATCTTTTGTTTGATAGATGATATGTATTGTGTTTGATGCAAACCTGGGAAGGAAGGGATGAAAAACTGAAATTTCTGGGTTTTCTGGGTTTCTGGAAAACCTGCGATTCTGCAGAAATTCTGCAGAATTGTGCGTTCGTCCAATTTGATGCCAAATTGGACGTTCGTCCAAATTGCTAGACGAATTTATGAAGGTGCGGTTAATTTCTGAACGTTCGTACAAATAGCCAAAATTCTGAACGTTCGGTTGATCTTCTGAACGTTCGTCCTAATTGAAACATTGGGACGTTCATCCACTTAGTGCTCGACCAAATAGTGGTCGGCCAAATTACTATGAGCGTTCGGTTTTATGTTCTGAGAGTTAGCGTTCGTCCTTAAACGTTACAGTGAGCGTTCATCCATAAGTGTTATATTGAGCGTTCGTCCTGGTTAGGGTAGCGTTCGGCCTTAAGTTTCAGTAGGGAACGTTCGGCCTTTGTACGATTGTGAGCGAGCGTTCGTGAGCGTTCGGCTTTAATTCAATCTTAAACGTTCGTCCAAGGAAGCGGCCTGCTGAGCGTTCGTCCAATCGGCCAAATAACGTTCGTTCAAATGCCTAAGAACGTTCGTCCAAATTGTGCGTTCGGTCTCATACTGTTAGGAGTTCGTTAGCGTTTGTTCTTGTTGAGTTTTAGTGATATTAGCATTCGGTCTTAGTAGATTTTGTTTCTGTATGTATAAATAGTAAGCGTTCGGTCTTGTCAAGGTTTGATCTTTGAGCGCTCGTCCAGTATTGAATTTGGTGTTTGGTAGTTGAGCGTTCGGCCTAAGTAATTGATCTTGAGCGTTCGGCCTTAGTTTGTGAGCGTTCGGCCTTAGTTGTGAGTGTTCGACCTTAGTTGGTGAGCGTTCGGTTTTATTTAAATTCTGAGTGTAGCGTTCGTTCTCGGCCTGAGCGTTTGTCCAAAGAAGTGGTGCGTTGAGCGTTCGTCCAAGGTGATTAGCGTTCGTCCATTCGGTATTTCGCGTTCGTTCATTTGGAAATTAGCGTTCGTCCTTTTGACTTAATAGCGTTCGTCCTGGGTGGTGAATAGTGCTCGTCCAAATAGTATTTTTCAAATAAGTTGGATTCCAAGTTCATTTGCTCTTGTTGTGGGTTGAATTAAATATGTAAAATGTTGAAAGTATGGTATGACGTGATTTATTTGAAAATATGTGAATGTATGAAATATGTCGGATTTGTTGTGTTAATATAGCAGTATCTGATTATTCATAATTGTGGTTAAGTTTCAAAGAAACAATATGATTTATGGACGTAATTCCATGATCCTCAAGGAGAGGATACATGGTGGTGTTTTGGGGTTGTATAGAATGATTACATGGTAGCTCAGTTTTGGGGGTCATCCTGAAGCTCCAATGGTCTTTCTTCTCATGTAGAGAGGATTGAAACATGTGGTGAGGAGTAGCAGGAGGTCCTAGTCTTGGGTGCTTCCACATGACCCAAGGTGAGTGATAATGGATTAACCTCGTGACTGTGGCCGGGCGGTAGTGCCCCAAAGTTTCACCAGGCGGTAGTGCCAGGGCGGTAGTGCCCAAGTTTCATAAAGCCACCACGAGTGCAAGACCCGCCATAGCTCGGTAATCATTCTAGTCCGGACGAGTCGGTCTATAAAGGAACAAGTCGGGGTATAAAGTAACAAGTCTTGTGATGTCAGTTTACCATGTTTGGATGAATGTTTACATGTAATGGAAGTATGTGAAAAATGGATCAATGAGTATGCTTTAATTGTTATTTTATATGAACCTATGAATGATTGCATGAATTAATTGTGCTAGGAGATAACATGCTTTTTATATCTAGCTCACCCTTGCATTGTTTGTGTTGTGTGCCAATTTGGATATGTTATTTGGCGATGATCATCCACTTGGATGGGAGCAGATGTCGTCGAGGAGATACCCTTGGAGCAAGAGCTGGAGGTTGCTGATGTTACAGAGTAGTCTTCCTAGAAATTTCCTGATTGAACACTTGTAGTGATCAATCCTTTCAACTATTCAAGTTTAAATTTTTACTCCTTTTATCTGAATGATTGTAATTTCACACTTAAATTACACGTCTTACTCTGACTGTTCTCTATATTGAATGATGACGTCTTTATTATGTAATATTTATTATTATATAATCGGGATGTTACACTAATGGCCAAAGCCTGACACATAACGGCGAATGCCTGGAGGTATCCCCAACTATGGGGATGCAGTTGGGTTGGAGCAACATTTAGGGTTTTTAGAACCTCCATCTGAAAACTAGTTAAGGGCAACCTAATGTACAGATCATAGAACTGTAAAGAATAGAAGTAGAAAAAACCATCGGTGGCATTCTCTCTTCCATGACAAACTCTTTCATTCTCACGACAAGCCACCAACTTGATGCAAGACCTATAACCTAGGGTTCTCAAAATGCAACTATTTTCTACCCAATCCTCTAGTACTACTCTACTTCTAAATAAGCTACGAAAGTCACTTACTTCCCGAGAAGCCCAATCATAGCTGCTACCACAAGCCGAAGGAGTAGCGCAGTCTTCTAGATCTTCAGTCAGTACATTACCATACAAAAACGCCCCTTCGCCATAAAAAATGGTGGCAATTTCCTGGCGCTCCCTTGCCGACGATGCTTCCGGTATATCAGCATTTTCATTCCGCCCCTTTTCTTCCATCATTAATGGTGAACACACTAGAGCAGGGAGAAGGTTCAGGTTTTCCTGGTGGGTTCGTAAAGGAGAAGAGTATGTCGCAGCAAGACAAGAAAATCGTCACCGGAGCAGAAAAGATGTTGTTGTTACTGCAAAGTCTAACGCCTCTTCACATTTCCTTTCATGTTATTAAAAGAACCATTGATGGCAGAACGTCACGCACCGTAGGATCAGCTAAATCCAATGGCTTTGTTTTCATGGCTTTACGTATACCCCCAAAGGCGGGAAACCCTAAAACCTTTCGACAAAACGGTGCGTAGCAATTACCCTACTCAATAACTGTACCCTCAACGTCCTATAGTAAACTCGCACACTTAAACCGCGTTCATTTTCTTGGACTCGTGGGGCATTATGTATGGTAGGATATCTGAATTGAGCGATTGGCAACCCAGACGACCACCAAGAATAAACAAGTCACATATTAACAAGTTATCATATGATCATTCCCAACTGATCGTCAACCTGCTAGATAGAGCGATCGTCGTATCATATGCTCGTCATTGTCGCTCCAAACATTAATCCTCCACCGATCATCTTTTAGCGATCTTCTGCGATCGTCTTTTGACGATCATCTGTTGCTTAAACCAAACAATCAGCATTAGCTCACACGGTCACGTCAACCTAGTCAAAGGTAAGAGTCAACAGACATTCGATCAGCTTTAGTCAAACTGGATCAATTAATCTTGATAAACTAAACAATAAGTGGTTAGAAATATCTGGCCATGATGTCGCAAATCACGGAACCAACTAACCCAATATCAAACACGACCAAGCGGTTGTGTTTTCCAAGAAGTTGAGTTCTCCAACCAATCGGATTTTTAGGTAAACGGTTTATCTTACTATTAGGTTAAATATGAAAAACCAGAAGGAAAAAAGGTACGTTTTTCTTAGAAGAGAGAAAGGAGAAAATATTATTTCTTCCATAATTGAACTAAAAAAGTTTTATCATTCCCTTTTTATGACTTGAGCGTCGGAGTGCCTTCGTAGATACCCACTTCATTCTTCCCGAAGAGTCATGTGCAGGAAGAAGACATAAGGATAACTACATTGCTGGAAGGAGAGGACGTCATTCATCAGATTCGCATCTCGGCCTCAATTATTATACGGAAACATATATCAAAGCCAAAACTGAGAAAATAACAGTAAAGAAAGCAAAATAATGTACACCTTTAGCCACAGTGCTTCGGTGCTCCTGATTGTGATAAGTGAGAATCACATAAGGATCAATTTTCCCTGCTCATAAAAAATATACATAGAACTGAAAATCTTTGGCTATATTGAATTCTTAAAATAAAAGTTTAACTGTAGAAATAAAATAAAAAATTAAGAAAAGACCCACATTGAATTCAAGAAATACTTTGAGACAACAAATTTATAAGAAATAGAAATTTCTAGACCAAAAGTAGGGTTTGAATTTGCATTACTTACCGAAAAAATCACGGTTGTGAAGGCCTTTAGAATAACTTCAAGAGTCCCAAGAGCCATCTTTCCCTCAAAACCTTTTAAAAGTTTATAGAAACTAATGCATATATTTGAAGGAAGGATATATATATATATATATATATATATATATATATATATATATATATATATATATATATATATAAAAGGGGTTTGTTAATGCGCGTACGCCTATTTTGAAGTTGATACATTTTAGCAATATGTACCGGGTTTTAGTAGACAAAAATACCCTTATATATCATGGATTCTAAGTTTTAAGCTTAAGGGTATTTTAATAATTTTCATTCTCAAAATTAAAAAAAAAAACCTCAAACCCTTACTCACACTAGTGCAGCGAGGGGCTTTTACCGCGGTTATTTTTCACTATACGTCGCGGTTTATGAACCGCGGCATATTCAGCCGCGGTAGTAAGTCAGAGACTTTAGGCCGCGGTTATGACCGCGGTATATAGGTTGCGGAATATGCCGCGGTTGTTGATGAATCAATAATTTCTTCACTTCGCTTAGTTTATTGTACTAGAATTAATCAGGGAATTGTGCTTAAATGTCCAATATTTTCCCATTTATCTTAATTGTGCTTAACTTGATCGGAAATTCTTATTTTAACTAATTTGAATTATCTGAGCTAATTATTTTTTATTATTGATTGCAGGGAAAATTTTGGAAATATTTTGAGAACATTCGGAAGAAAATTCATTTACACACTCTGTTGGAAGAAGCTACGCTGCACTGATTTAGTTTGTGTGTTGAAATGGAAAATTTGAAGTGGAATATTGGTACATTTTGTAGCTCATTTCAAGAAGTAAAATTGGCTTGGAAAATATATACACCACACGCCCATTCACGTTTTAGTGAAAGCAAAAAAAAAAAAATGAAATGCTGAATTCTATTGAAGTTGGTCACGGCCACTTTGTGTGCAGATTTCTTTAAACATTTAATTGTGGACCTTACATTTGGAAAACAAACTCATGGAACAAGGAGCTCACTTACTGAATTCTGAATTCATACACATGGTCCCCGTTTTCTTCTCTTTGACAAAAGTTGATTGAATAAACATTTGCAAAGGACAAGACATGATCAAAGAAAATACATGGCACATGTTATGGAATGAGGGGTCCACCACGTTTATTGGGAGCACACGGTTTTAGGTAATGGAGCAAGCTTACATTTCAGAAAAATATGAAAGTGGTGCCACGGCCCACATGCAAAAGAGAAGTGTATTTTAATTGAATTATTGTGGAATGGGTGCACAACAAGAAGTAAAGCACACACGGTCCTCCATTTCAGCAGCCTGCACGCATCCGGTAGACACAAGTCCAGCGGCCAAGAGAAGGAGGCACTCACAGTAGCTGCTGGAAATGGAGAAGGAGAAGCTTCATGGTGAACACTCACAATGAGGAAGAACACGTCCAGCCACGTGAAGCAGCTTCCAGCACATGGAAGAGAAGATGGCAGTCCAGCCACCACCTAAGATGGGAGAACATCACGCTCCATCCAGTTCCACGTTCCAGCAGCGTCCTCCCATCCAGAAGCAGCTCACGGTCCAGCAAAGAAGACAACGTCCAGCAGCTACAAAGTGTGAAGAAGAGAAGCTTGGCTGGAAGATGATCACGTTCCAGAATTTTGGAGGGTGGGCACCACGGTTGGTTGAAAGGAATTTGGCAGCAACACGTAGGAGAGTCCACCGAATGGAAGAAGAATACAAGAAGTGAAGGGTCCTACCCTATTTCTTTGGCATGACTAGGAGGGGAAGAAAATCAGGAAACTATAGAGACAAAAGACAAAACAATCAAGCTGAATGGAGGAGAAAGAAGTCACGGGAAGGCAAGGAAAAGAAGTTCATGGCCCTATTTTCTCACGGGAGGATGTTGAGATTTTTGGCCATAAAACCAGCAGCAGCAGAGAATGAAGAGAGTAGATTTTAGAGGCAGAATTTAGGAGAGTTTTAGGAGTAGTTTAGGATAGCTGAGAAGAGGCTCTCGCCTCTTCCTCTCTGTTTTCCATTTTAAACAGTAAAATAATGTAGTGTTTTATTTCTGAAAGCATGTAATTTGTCTCAGCAATTGGAGCAATTTGATCGGTTTGATTTTTATTCAGTAATTTTATTTCAAGTGTTTAATCTTTGAAGAATTTTTAGTCAAGTGCTTTTATTTTATTTGCTAAAATTTTACCAGTAATGATTTTCTGCATAGTTAAATTCTACCTTTCTGCATATTTACTGTTCCATTTTTTTACCGTCTTTTACCGTTTGGTTTTACTGCTTTGAAATTTATTTCAGTGTTTTTAAATTCAGTTGTGTTTAATTTCCAGTTTTAATTTTATTTTCCGCACAATCACAAAAACATCCACAAACCCCCCCCCACTTCGTGTATAAAATCTGAAACTAAACCGACACAAATTGGTCCTTGAGAGACGACCTAGGAGTCACTTCCTAGTTATACTGCATTCTTTTATGCACAAACTTTTGTGAGCGGTGCGACCCGTTCATCAAAATGGCGCCGTTGCCGGGGACCAATGACGGTTTGGTTTTAGATTTTTGTTGTGTAAATTTTTGTTCTGTTAATATGTGTGTTTTGTGTGTTCTGTCTGTTGTATTTTTGTAGGAGACAACGACACCTTCAACAAATTTTGGCGGCGTTGTCACTTCAGATCCAGGTTTTTGTTTTAGATTTTTACTGTGTTAATATATATTGTGTATATATGTGTTTAATTGTGCTATGTTCTGTATTTAGTTGTTATTAAAAAAAAAATTTAAAATTAAAAAAAAAAAAAAAAGTAATTAAAAATTTTTACTATTGATGTTCTGTCTTGTGTACGTATTGCATGTATAAATGTGTTGTGTTTTATCTTATTCGTAATTTTTAGTTTTTAGTTTTTACTTTTTATTTTTCCATGTCTACCTATTTTAATGTTGTGAATAATGCTTATTCTACCAATGTCTGTGATTATGATTCTTATTCTGCATATTACTTTGATTTTAAATCTGCTGATTTTTATGATGAGAACAATATGTTCCATCATCCAATTTCTGAGAGCTCTCTTTGGGAGCCAGTTCCACAATATGAGAGTCAGCAGTATGATTCTCCTATTCAAATAACTCCTCAGCCTTCTACTTCTGAACCTACAATGAAGGAGTTACTCGAGCAGATGACAATGCAGAACATTCAGTTTCAGAAAGGGAACATGCAGTTCAAGCAAGAGAGCATGGAGTTCCAGCAGGAAACTCAAGCTGCCATACAGAATCTGATGAAAATTTTGGGGACCCGGCAGAAGTAAGCAGTAATCCTGAACCAGGTAGACCACCTTCACTTTCCCACACTCTAGAAATCTTCAAGGAAGAGGAGGTAAGCATACCACAATTTGATTATTATGTTGATTGTGATGATGATCGGTATGCTAATGACTATATTCTTGCTGAGTCTGATTTTAATTTTTCCTCTGTGCATGAAGAGAACCGCTTTTTACTATCACATTCGAATGGTTATTCTTCATGCACTGAACATGAATCTGAATCTATGATTAATATTGCATGCAATTTAGAAATTGATTCATGTTATGAGGACTTATCTAAGGCTCAGTATGATGAATTGGGAGTGGGTGTTATACCTCTGCATAACATCTCTTTGGAACCACATTGCACTAACCATGTTGCAGGAGGTGTACATGTATTGCATCAACAAACACCCACAATTGAAGACAAAGGTGCAAGCTTACAAAACGGTTTGAAAATCAATTGGCACCTGCTGAACCCAATCATCAACAATTTTTTCTGCTTAGATCCAGCGATGGAAGACATTTCATTGCTTGATCAGATCTGGAGGATGAAGCAGTTCATCCTCAACACTTTCATACTGGATCCCGAGGCGAAAAACATCTCCCTGATTGTCCAATTTTGGCAACTGCCACCATAATCCAGGGGAGTTTTCTTTTTCTTTCTTCCCCGTTTTCCTACTTTTATTGCATTTGTCCTTTATCTGTTTAGTGTTTTAACTGATGATCTTATGCCTTTAACTGATTTGGGACATTGTAGTCTAAGTGTGGTCTGGGGGAGATTCTGCATTTTGTTTTTCTTTTAAGTTTGTTTTTCCTTTTCTTCTTAGTTTTCGAATTGTTATCTTTAAAAAAAAAAAATAAAAAAAAAACAAAAAAAAAAAAAAAAATATTTTGTGATAAATTTTTTTTTTTGTTTAAAAGCGTGCCAAATCTGTATTCTGATATGTATAATTATTTTTTTTAGTTTTCACATTGTTATCCTTATAAAAAAAAAATTTACAAAAATTCAAAAAAAAAAAAAAAAATTGTTTTGCATATTCCTTGATTTTATTTCGACCCTCAGTATCTTATTATTTCATACCAATAAAAATTTTCACTTCAGATCTCATTTATTTTCCTTATTTTCCTTCACTGTAAATACAATTTCTTAGTTGTTTTCATACAGATCTTTGATTGCAAATTTTTTAGACTAAGAAAATATTTCATTCATCAATGGAAAAATTACAGTAATGGAGAAAAAGGATTGAACAGATCTGAAAATAAAATTGCAGTTGATATATGAAATTTAAGTTGTTCGGGGGTCGATCATTTCTGATCGTTAATATTACAAACCAAATAAAAAACAAAAACAACATAAAAAAAAATTAAAAACATAAAAAACATAAGTGTTCATATTACAGTCCTCATTAATATTCTGGCCACACTCGGCCAGCAAAAACATAATAATAAAAAAATAAAAACATAAAACCTAAAACATTAAAAATGAAAGAACTCTCGAGCTGGTTGTGGTGGTCTAAGGGAGAGCTCCGTTGAGGGAGCTCTGGTTCGAAAAGTCACGAGCGGAGGCTTTGGTGGAGGAATTTCTCGTTCATTTCTGTCGTCATCGATAATGATCGGAACTGGAAACAAATTCAGCAGCCTCGGTGCCCTCATTATCACCCAGTTGTTTTCTTTCAAACAAAAAATAAAAAATAAAAAAATAAAAAAATAAAAAACATGTGTTAATAATAGAAGAGGAAGTGAAAAAATTTCAATGGAGGTATGATGAGAGTTCTTACCGTACATATACAGCGGCAGTTGTGAAAAGAGAGTGCCTGTGGGGTCTATCTCCGCTTGCCAGCGCCTGACCCGATTGCCATGGTTGTTAAACCAGCAGTGCACGTTATATTCGGTGGCATCTGCGAAGGTCCTTAGTCGAGACGCGATCTCGACGACTTGCGCTCGGCTTGGGTGTGTGACCCCATAGTTGTAGATTTTGGTCATCATCGTGATCTGATCATCTGTAGGACGCCATCGTTGACTGGTATATCTCTCTGATTCCATATCAGTCATCCTTCCTCTACTAGTATTCTAAAACATAAAAAAAAAAAAAAATAAAAAAAAAAAAGAAGAAGAAAAATAATAAAAATAAAAAGAACAAAAACATAAAAAAGAAAAAACAAAACATAAAAATAAAAAAAAAATAAAAAAAAAAAAGCATAAAAAATTTAGATTAGTTGTGTTTTCTTTATTTGTTCTTGTTTCCCGTTAAATTTATTTTGTCCTGTCAGTCTTTGATATTTCTGTGTTTGGTCTCAGATCTGTTTCACGGTCCTTGCAAAAGGGTCCTAAACGGATCTACGTCCAGTTGTCCTTGTCCATATTGTTCATGTATATTCAGTTTCTGTGTTTTATTTTTAAGTGGGGTACGTGGCGTTGTTCTACCCGATTGTCTCTGCAATACCTTCAATCAAAGGGAGATTAACGTCTGGTTTCCAGCCTATATACCCCATAAGTTTTTAGACAGTTGTGTTTTATGTGTTTAAGTGTTTTCAGTTTCAAAAATATGAAAAAAAAAATGAAAAGGGAAAGGGAGAGCAAAATAGAGAAAGCACATGAGGAGGCAGAAAGCAAAGAAGAACGAAGCAGGAAAAGGAAAACTGAAATGAAAGAACAGAAAGCTTAAAGAAATGGAAAAAGGAAAGAAGGAAGGTGCAGAGGACTTACCTGGAGAAGTAGAGCTGGCAGAGAAGCTCCTCGCGGATCTCAGACTCTTCAGTTGGCACGGTGGCAGAGGCTCCTTGCAGGACTCGTACACCTTCAGAGCACAGGGACGCGGGGGGGAGAGGCTCCCTGCAGAGATCCTGACGCTCGAGAGAGTTGAGAGAGCAGAGAAAGAGAAGAGAGCAGAGAGAGAGAAGAGAGGAGTAGAGAGAGAGCAGGGAAGTCAGAAATGGCGCTCAACGCGGAGGAGCGGCCTATTTATAGCCAGATTGCTTTCCACTGTAGCAACAGTTCCGGTCTTTGCCACCGAGACTGTTGTCACAATACCGGTCTCCTTTTTCAGAAAAAAAAAAAAAATAAAATAATAATAATAAAAATTATTAGCATCTACTGATGGGTGCTAGGTGTTTTAGACATCTGCTGATGGATGTCCCTGATAACATCTACTGATGGATGTTATTGAAAAATTTCTTCCCATTTTTCCTAACTTTTTATTGCACTTGTCTATATTATTTGACTGCTCTGAAATTGATAATCTGATGATTGTAACACACTGAGGACATTGTGTGATTTAAGTGTGGTCTACTGGGAAGAAATTCTGATTTTTCTGATTTTTCTGTTAGATTGTATTTTGTGTGTTAAATTTTTTTTGTTTTTGAGTGTTAATTTTTTCTGTTTTAAGTTATTTTTATCAAGTTTTGTGTGCAATAAATTTTACATTTTTCTCTTGATTTCTGGATGATGTTTAAGTTGTAGATTTTTCCTTCACTTACTTAATACTTATGGTTTGAAATCCTTGCTTTTCTCTGCTTGGAAGATGATTATAATGTTTAAGAGGTTGATTTGATTGTAACAAATGCCCTGTGTGAGAATTTGAGCCACTTAATTTTCTTTCTTGTGTGTGATATGTATCTTGATTGCTTGCACATATGCCTTGGCTTGATTCTTTTTAATATACTTGATTGATATGCATGTTTAGACGTGACAAAGGCATTTTTGTTCTTGAACCTCTCTAGCCAAATAAGCCTACCTTGTTATTATCCATTGATAACCCCTTTGAGCCTATACTTTCCCCATTTATTTGTTTTGAAGCTCATACACTGAACCTAAGTGAAAAACAATGATTACCTTAACCTTAGGAAAGTCTGGAGCTATAGAAGTATTTTGAGAATAAGTGTGGTCTCCTTGGGAATTCTGATGAATTGGCTAGTTGGTTCCTCATCATGTTTTGAAATGATAATATATATCCTGTTGTGTGATAAAAAAAAAAAAGGATGGAAAAAATTTGATGAGAAAAAGAGAAAAATTGAAAAATAATTTTGTGAATAATGGAGTCGAGAAGAGGATTGAATTAGAGGTTTGGGTGAGATTTCACTGTGTTTACATTTTTCCCCAGTGCACCTCTATTTCTTCTGAACTATAGCTACTTATCCAAATTTATCCTTCCCTGTCCTTGGCCCCATTACAACCCAGTAAAGACCTTTTGATCTGAACATGCATATGTTTTAAGTATTGATAATTAGAAGCTTGCCAAGTCTACTTGTGTTTGCTTTCTTAAGTACATCGAGTTGAAATTATTTACCCTAGACACTTGAGTGAAACACTATGAGTGCATCTGTGAGATTTTGTTATTTTTAAATCACCTCTTAAACTGATTAATTATTTTTACCATATTTTGAATTGCTTGGATTAATTTCTGTAAGTATATGCTTTTCTCGATTACGTGTTGGACATTTTCTACATCTTTTCTCTATCAAGATTTCTTGAGAACAATGTAAATTCTCTTTGTTTTCTTGTGAGTTTTTATTTTTCTGTCTGCTGAGTTTTTGTCATTCCTACAAGTCCTTTGAACCATTCCTTGATTTGAGTCTTAATTTTGCCCAGGAGTGCAAAAGACTAAGTGTGGTCTATTTTGATGAATCAATAATTTCTTCACTTCGCTTAGTTTATTGTACTAGAATTAATCAGGGAATTGTGCTTAAATGTCCAATATTTTCCCATTTATCTTAATTGTGCTTAACTTGATCGGAAATTCTTATTTTAACTAATTTGAATTATCTGAGCTAATTATTTTTTATTATTGATTGCAGGGAAAATTTTGGAAATATTTTGAGAACATTCGGAAGAAAATTCATTTACACACTCTGTTGGAAGAAGCTACGCTGCACTGATTTAGTTTGTGTGTTGAAATGGAAAATTTGAAGTGGAATATTGGTACATTTTGTAGCTCATTTCAAGAAGTAAAATTGGCTTGGAAAATATATACACCACACGCCCATTCACATTTTAGTGAAAGCAAAAAAAAAAATGAAATGCTGAATTCTATTGAAGTTGGTCACGGCCACTTTGTGTGCAGATTTCTTTAAACATTTAATTGTGGACCTTACATTTGGAAAACAAACTCATGGAACAAGGAGCTCACTTACTGAATTCTGAATTCATACACATGGTCCCCGTTTTCTTCTCTTTGACAAAAGTTGATTGAATAAACATTTGCAAAGGACAAGACATGATCAAAGAAAATACATGGCACATGTTATGGAATGAGGGGTCCACCACGTTTATTGGGAGCACACGGTTTTAAGTAATGGAGCAAGCTTACATTTCAGAAAAATATGAAAGTGGTGCCACGGCCCACATGCAAAAGAGAAGTGTATTTTAATTGAAGTATTGTGGAATGGGTGCACAACAAGAAGCAAAGCACACACGGTCCTCCATTTCAGCAGCCTGCACGCATCCGGTAGACACAAGTCCAGCGGCCAAGAGAAGGAGGCACTCACAGTAGCTGCTGGAAATGGAGAAGGAGAAGCTTCATGGTGAACACTCACAATGACGAAGAACACGTCCAGCCACGTGAAGCAGCTTCCAGCACATGGAAGAGAAGATGGCAGTCCAGCCACCACCTAAGATGGGAGAACATCACGCTCCATCCACTTCCACGTTCCAGCAGCGTCCTCCCATCCAGAAGCAGCTCACGGTCCAGCAAAGAAGACAACGTCCAGCAGCTACAAAGTGTGAAGAAGAGAAGCTTGGCTGGAAGATGATCACGTTCCAGAATTTTGGAGGGTGGGCACCACGGTTGGTTGAAAGGAATTTGGCAGCAACACGTAGGAGAGTCCACCGAATGGAAGAAGAATACAAGAAGTGAAGGGTCCTACCCTATTTCTTTGGCATGACTAGGAGGGGAAGAAAATCAGGAAACTATAGAGACAAAAGACAAAACAATCAAGCTGAATGGAGGAGAAAGAAGTCACGGGAAGGCAAGGAAAAGAAGTTCATGGCCCTATTTTCTCACGGGAGGATGTTGAGATTTTTGGCCATAAAACCAGCAGCAGCAGAGAATGAAGAGAGTAGATTTTAGAGGCAGAATTTAGGAGAGTTTTAGGAGTAGTTTAGGATAGCTGAGAAGAGGCTCTCGCCTCTTCCTCTCTGTTTTCCATTTTAAACAGTAAAATAATGTAGTGTTTTATTTCTGAAAGCATGTAATTTGTCTCAGCAATTGGAGCAATTTGATCGGTTTGATTTTTATTCAGTAATTTTATTTCAAGTGTTTAATCTTTGAAGAATTTTTAGTCAAGTGCTTTTATTTTATTTGCTAAAATTTTACCAGTAATGATTTTCTGCATAGTTAAATTCTACCTTTCTGCATATTTACTGTTCCATTTTTTTACCGTCTTTTACCGTTTGGTTTTACTGCTTTGAAATTTATTTCAGTGTTTTTAAATTCAGTTGTGTTTAATTTCCAGTTTTAATTTTATTTTCTGCACAATCACAAAAACATCCACAAACCCCCCCCACTTCGTGTATAAAATCTGAAACTAAACCGACACAAATTGGTCCTTGAGAGACGACCTAGGAGTCACTTCCTAGTTATACTGCATTCTTTTATGCACAAACTTTTGTGAGCGGTGCGACCCGTTCATCAGTTGTCCAAAGAACCCCTGCCTAAATCCTTTTTTTTTAAAAAAAAATTTGTCCACTATATGCCGCGGTTCGGGTTACAACCGCGGCATATTCTCCTGCAGTTTTTTAAAATTGCAGGTCTGTTTTTGTGATATCCACTACCACAAAAACAGACCTGCATATAGTAGTGTCTTGAATCTCTGCAAAAGACAATTCATATTAGTTAGTGTATATGAATTCAACATTTGGGAAAAAATCAAAATTTGTTAAAGTTATCAAAATTTGTTAAAGTTACCACTAATGAAAAAATCATGTTAAGAATGCAAAAGGGCATAAATACCTGGAACAGAGGCGGCGAAAAAGCTTGGTGCAACAAAGGGGAATGGCAGCGGAGAGGAATGACAGGCGTTTCAAACGATTTTGATCGGCTAAAACTGTTTTTTATCGTCAAAAATGGGAAATGACCGAACAATTTTGAGTTTAAACGGTGAAGAAACGAGGAAACTGAGATGGGTGGTCGGCGGGAGAAGAAAACTCGAAGTTGTTGAGCGTCTGCGCGAACAAGACGATACTGTTCCAAAGTTTTATTTTTTAACTCTGACTGGGGAATCTACCGCGGTTCACTACTTAACCGCGGTATAAGATGGCATTTTTGAAATTATTTTTAAACTATATGCCGCGGTTCGGTGGCAACCGCGGTATAAGATGGCATTTTTGAAATTATTTTTAAACTATATGCCGCGGTTCGGCGGCAACTGCGGTATAAGATGGCATTTTTGAAATTATTTTTAAACTATATGCCGCGGTTCGGCGGCAACCGCGGTATAAGATGGCATTTTTGAAATTATTTTTAAACTATATGCCGCGGTTCGGCGGCAACCGCGGTATAAGATGGCATTTTTGAAATTATTTTTAAACTATATGCCGCGGTTCGGAGGGCAACCGCGGTATATTCCTCTAAATATTTCAAATTCATTTTAAATTTATTTCAGGTAGGAGAATAGGTTGCGGTTACTCTGAGAACCGCGGCATATACCCCTGTAACTTCTGAAATTCTCTGACTCAGTCAGCCCCTGCAATAAATTGGCAGGGGTATATGCCGCGGTTTTCCAGAGAACGGCGGCATATATGCTGTTATTTAATTTTTTTTCATACGTGGCGTCAAAGGGGATGGTTGACTGGCGTATATGCCGCGGTTCCCCTCTGAACCGCGGCATATTCCTTCGATTTATTTACAAAACTGCCACTGCGCACCATTATGCTGCGGTTTCTAGTGAACTGTGGCATAATGTGCGCTGTAAAAACCCAATTTTTTACTAGTGTCACCTCTCTCATTCCTCTCAACCCTTTCTCTTTCATCTCTCTCACTCCAACCTTTTCTTTGTCATCCCTACTATAGCCCCAATTCAAAAAATCAGAAACACTTTTCGTTAAACAATCTTACAAAAAAATGATTTTATAATGAGTTTTCATTTTATAATTTTTGTCTTATCTAATGTTATCTAATTTTCACAAGTATAAAGGAATTGGTAATTGACTTGGAAAAAATTAGAAATACTCGTTGTTAAATAATTTCTTACAAAAAATGATTTTATAATGAGTTTTCATTTTATAATTTTTGTCTTATCTAATTTTATCTAATTTTCACAAGCATAATGACATCAAAGAAATTGGTAATTGGCCTCGATAAAAATGAGAAACACTCGTTGTTATACAATTTCTTACAAAAATGATTTTATGATGAGTTTTCATTTTATAAATTTTGTCATATATAATTTTATCTAATTTTCACAAGCATAATGACATCCGAAGGAATTGGTAATTGGCCTGAAGGGTTTTTTAGAGATGATGATTCAACATATGTAGATGATGAAATTAGAGAGGTTAGTGAAGATGGTGAAGTTGAAGAGATCTTCACTAGTGCAAAAAAGACTTTAGACGTCTGTTATTTTGGGTTTTTAACGTCTGATCTTTGTCCGACGTCTATATGGGTGACGTCTAAATGGAGTCAAAAAGTGACTTTTTAAATTTCTGGGTTTAGGGTTTAGACGTCGGATCCCCAATTAACAGACGTCTAAAGTGCTTCAGAAGTCGGAGTGGCGGGATCAGACGTCTAAATGGAGTCAAAAAGTGACTTTTTAAATTTCTGGGTTTATGGTTTAGATGTCGGTTCCCGAATTAACAGACGTCTAAAGTGCTTTAGAAGTCGGAGTGGCGGGATCAGACATCTAAACGGAGTCAAAAAGTGACTTTTTAAATTTCTGGGTTTAGGGTTTAGACGTCGGATCCCTAATTAACAGACTTCTAAAGTGCTTCAGAAGTCGGAGTGGCGGGATCAGACGTCTAAATGGAATCAAAAAGTGACTTTTTAAATTTCTGGATTTAGGGTTTAAACGTCGGTTCCCCAATTAACAAATGTCTAAAATGCTTCAGAAGTTGGAGTGGCGGGATCAAACGTCTAAATGGAGTCAAAAAGTGACTTTTTAATTTTTGGGTTTAGGGTTTAGACGTCGGATCCCCAATTAACAGACGTCTAAAGTGCTTCAGAAGTCGGATTGGCAGGATCAGACGTCTAAATGGAGTCAAAAAGTGACTTTTTAAATTTCTGGGCTTAGGGTTTAGACGTCAGTTCCCGAATTAACAGACGTCTAAAGTGCTTTAGAAGTCGGAGTGGCGGGATCAAACGTCTAAATGGAGTCAAAAAGTGACTTTTTAAATTTCTGGGTTTAGGGTTTAGACGTCAGATCCCCAGTTAACAGACGTCTAAAGTGCTTCAGAAGTCAGTTCCCTCCATAACAATCGTCTAAATATAATAAAAGATTATTTTTTTTAAATTTTTTCGTTTAGTTTTGGCGTCTATTTGGGGGAGCCGACGTATTTAAGTATTTAGATGTCGGGCCCTTCCATAACCGACGTCTAAATAGGTTTTTTATTTACGAAAAATGCCACCAGTCATTTTTTACGTTGGATATTCGAGGGTCAGACGTCTAAAGGGTGACGTTAAAGGTCTTTTTTGCACTAGTGCTTGAATGAACCTTTGCCTGAAGGTGAATATGTCAATGACTCAACTCTTTACAAAAACAAATTATTTAACGGCAAGTGTTTCTGATTTTTTCAATTGGGGCTACGGTTTCTAATTTTTTCAATTGGGGCTACAGTAGGGATGACAGAGAAAAGGTTGGAGTGAGAGAGATGAAAGAGAAAGGATTGAGAGGAATGAGAGAGGTGAGTAAGGGTTTGGGGGTTTCTTTTTCTTTTTTTAGTTTTGAGAATGAAAATTATTAAAATACCCTTAACCTTAAAACTTAAAATCCATGATATATAAGGGTATTTTTGTCTACTAAAACCCAGTACACATTGCTAAAATGTACCAATTGAAAAACAAGCGTATGCGCGTTAGCAAACCCCTATATAAAATTTAATAAAAAAATTAATTAAGTTGAAACATAATCTCTGTGATTAACTTTATCAAAATTTACCATAAATAAAAAATAAAATAAATAAATATAGAGAAAAGTGTAAAAAGAGAATGGGTTAACTTTGCATGCACATAAAGGAGCAAAATGACAACAAGGTTTTAGACTACAATTAATAGACATATACAACATTTAATTATGAAATAAATGACTTTTTATTTTTAAAATTTTTGAATTAAATATATTTTTTTATAGAAATTGAAATTAGTCCCTCTTTAAAATTTTGGTTTAATTTAATCTCTCAATATATAAAATATGCAAATTTAGTTTTTTAAACAAAATTTAATTAAATTTATTTGACGTTCACTAATAAAAAAAAGCGTTATAATTTCAGTTTTCACAAATGTGAAACATAAAAAGGTGAGGTGACATTTTTACAAATTTTGTGAACATATAGGTCTTGGTTAAAATACCTGAAACCATAGTTATTTTTACACCCATTGTCATAGGGTCTTGCGAAACTAACAATTGAAGACTTTTCAATTGACAAGCTTTATGTACAGGACTTATGGTCTTGGTTCTCTACAGAACTGTTGTCATAGGATTCTACAAAACTGACAATTTGAGACTTTTCAACTGACAAGCTTTCTAGATAGGACTTTTGGCCTCATTTATCTGCAAAACTGCTACCATAGGGTCCTAACATTCCCATTGCAAGCTGACTTTTGAACTAACAAGCTTTATGGAAATTATAATGGCTTCAGTTCTCTGCAAAACCATTGTCGTAGGATCATGATGTTGCATATTGTCTTTTCAATTGGCAGTCTTATGGACAACTCTATAGCCTCAATTGTTTTGAAAATCAGTGCCATAGACTATTTATGCTTCAATTGTACTACAAACGGAGACATAAAGTTTAAAAAAAATTCAAAATTTTCATTCAAAATATTATTTTTATTATTTTTGAAAGGCTTTAGGCAGTTATTCTTAGTATAATTGAGGCGATAGAGCTCTTATTGCTTCGCTTAATAGAATAACATAGGTAATATGTGTTAGTAGGGTTATATTTCGTGAAATAACAAAGCTTTTCCTTGCACATTTCTTCTTCACTTTCTCTTTGCTTTTTCTTCTTCTCTCCTTAAACCCTTATACGACAAAGTTTTAGCAACCAACACTGATAATTTTTCTTTCATTTGTATATCATTGATTAACTACTTTAGGGATGATTTTCTTTCGTTTTGACTGATTGGTTTCGTGTCAATGTACTCTTTCGTTTTGACTAATTACCTTTTTCCCTCACTAACACAACAATTTATTTCGACACTGAAGCCACCTTCATGGTTAGTTTCGTTTTGAGTTTTGATGAATTTTCATTTTCGTTTTTTTGAGCTCATTTGTTGTTCGTACATCATAAGGTAAAACTAATAATATATTCAAAAGAACTCCAAATGACCTGAAAATTTATTCAAAGTATCAAAATACCATGAATAACTTACACAAAAAAATTTGGATTAAAATTCAAAGCGTAAGTATGTGAAATATTTTTGCAAAGTTAAAATTGACGAAAAATAGAAAACAACTCTTTTTTAAAAAAATATAGAAGGAACAACGGGTGTAGCAGGCTACAACGGTGCTGAAAATTTTTTTTCTATCCCACATTAATACATAATTTGGCCAAAATCAGACAATAGGAACAAATGTTATAGTCATTTAAAGATCTGTGATTTTTTTTTTCATTTAACGATCTATGAGAGCAATTCCTAAGAGAACTGCTGGCAAAAGTCCAATTTTTTGTTTTTTTTTTGGGTTTTATGCTTCAATTCTTTTGAACCGAGGCAAAATCATGACTCTTTTTTGCTTCGGTTGTTAACCGAGGCCAAAAAATCTTCATTTTTTATCTCATCTGAATATACCTCGATTTGAAAATCGCTGTCAAATGTCGAAAACAATCATTGTCGTAATCCTTCGCTATTATAGTGGTTTCAAATATGTTTAATGATAATATTTGAGTTGTTTATAACATTTAACACATTTTTGTTGCGATGTTAATACATTTGAAATTTCAAATAAACTTAATAAAATTTAATTAAAAAACTAAATTAATGCATTTCTAAATATGAGAACTAAGTTAGTCCAAAATCTTGAAACAAAACTAATTTTAATTTTCACCAGCGAATCAAAAAGTATATAATCATTAATATATTGGTTTAATAGCCTTCTGTTTGGAACTCGAATTCCTTAAAAAAAATACATATATTTTCTAAGATTTCGTAAAAGCATGTAGAAAATAATAAAGGAGAAAGAAAACAAATTCACGGGAGATTGGATTACAGCACATGATACAACAAAATAGCAAAAAGAATATGAAAAATGTATACTTTATCTTAGCTAAAAAATTAAGAGAATTGAAATATAAACGAATTTAAACATATTTAATTTCATGATTATGAAAACATCCTCAAATTTATTTAAAATGAGCATAATTTCTATTGAATATTACCAATTAATTTAGGAAATATAGGTGCATAAAATAAAATTAAAAAAACCCAATGAATTAACATCCAGAATGCGATTAAGTATTTTATTTATATTTAAATACAAAAGAAAGTAATGCATATTTGCAATGCATGTTTGAGTAAAACGCTGATGTCGAGTTTATTGTTATTTGTTTTGCATTGATAATACTTATATATAAATTAATTATTTTTCTTCTATAATATTAATAACTGTATTTAATAAATAAAAATGTAACTAAGCTTAGTAATATATTAAAAGTGTCTTTTATTGTGCACAAATTATACTTGTATAGAAATTAATTACATGTTTTCCTTATATAATACATAACATTCTTTATTGAGTTGAATAAACATAAAATACGATAAATTATTATAATATTCATTGCCACTTGTTGTTCTTCGAATTATAATTATATATAAATTAATTATTTTTCTTTACATAAAATATAACACAACATATTTATGTTATTTGATCAAAACTTGAAAAGTAGGTAATTATTTATTGATTTATACTTATACATAAAGTGATTAAATGTTTTCTTTATATATAAAATTTACCAATATCTTTTTTATAGATTTATCTATGATTTGTATTTCTATTTTACCATGTGTTAAATATTTCAAAATGGAATAAGAAATGTAAGGATAGAATATATTATTCAAAGTTGAAATGGGACAATTGAAATGAGGTATGAACACATCTTATTATATAGTTATAAAAACTTTTAAAAAGACAAAAATAATTATTAAAATTTTATTTTATAAAAATCATCATTTCTTTAAAAACTCTTCCTTTTTACTTTCTTTGTTTTCCTTATAGATTTATAAAGAATTTACTGTAGATAAGAATTCGCCTTAGTAATCTTGATGAAATAAAGAAATGTGAAATCAGATTTTGTTTAAGTAAGTTTCTCCTTAATCATATTTTGGAAACGGTTTTGGAAAAGTTTTACATGCATAGAAAATAGGAGTTTGGCACATAGGAGAGATGAATATTGGTTAGTCTAAGAATATAAAGATATGTTCAAATAATTAATAAAAATATTAAGTGTACAAATTTAGCTTACAAGCGAGTAGAACACTTACGCTTCAATAATAAACAAGTCTTGATAGCTGAGGAAATTTAGTTTAATTTTTATAGCACCTTAGAATAAATGACCTAAATGTGAAGGTGATCATAATATTATGCAGCGAGTTGTTTGAATATATTCAAATTGTCTCCATCTTTAGGTATTCAAGGAGGAGTCCCAAGGGATTTTTGGAGAGCGAGAAAAGAATGACATTGGTGATACTAACACATAAATGAATGACACGTACAAGAAACAATATCAAAGTACAATAAGTAAAACTAAAGTCATTAATAAAAGGTTTAATGTATAAGTAAGTCCCTATTTTCGTCGAGAATCTCAAATAGGTTCCTTTTTTTTCGGTGTCTCAATTGGGTCTTTATTTTGTGAAAATTACATCAATTAGATCCTTACCGTTAAATTGGACCTAACGCCGTTACTGTATATTTGACGTGGCACATTGGACTATATTTTTGACACCTGGAATTTATTATATTTTGATTTGTCTTATTTATTTTTATTTTTTTAAAAAGAAATTGACAACCATGGTCAGATTGTCGTCATCTCCTTCGCGCTGCCACCATCTTTGTTATCTTTATTACGCTATTGCCTGTCAATTGGGGAAGATATTTTTCGAAGGCCAACGGTGGATACGAAAGGTTTCTCATTTTGCGATTTGAAGGCCCAAAGAGGGTTCTCTGGTGGCTTTGTGATTTTTTTATTTGCAGGGTTTCCATGGAGGCTTCAATGTGTTTAGGTGGCGGCATGGTTGTTATTGCGGCATGGTGGCCATGGAGGCTCGCGACTGACAGCAAGGTCGATGGTAGCGTTTCACGAACTAGGGTTTATCGCGATTGGGATTTAGGATGAGCTCCTTTTGATTTTGTGGTTTGCAGGTTTAGGTTTGGTGGAGGTGTGCCGCGGCAATGCATTGTTGGGGTGGTGCAGAGATAAACTTTCAAGTTCATGGCTCAAAACAAAAGGCAAAGAAGCGAGTCTGGTTTGGGGCCTGTTCTGGAAAAACCTAACCCATATTAATTTTCATGTTTTATAAATGTTGAGAAGCAAATTTCTCCTGTAGGGAAACCCTAATTGAGGTTAGTAAAAATGGCGGTACCCTTGATCTCGAAAAAGATCGTGAAGAAGCGAGTGAAGAAGTTCAAGCGCCCCCAAAGCGATCGCAAGATCTGATCCCCTGTTTTTCAATTTTAGTATATTAGTTTTAGGTTTACATTCTTCCTTTCTTCCATGTTTGTGAATTTCTTTGTTTACAGATTGCTCTTTCTGATTGCTCTTTCCTGTATTACAATTGCTCTTTCTGATTGGGCTAGGTTAGTTTGTTTTTGTCTAAAGATTATCAATTGGTGTTGCAAAAATAAGAATGATAGAAGAAGGAATGATTATTACGATGAACATATGATGGAGTATATAAGGATGATGAGGATATGATGGAGCAGATAAGGATTATGGGATGAAATTGGTGAAGATGATGATGCTGTAAAAAGGATACTAATTCTTTTTTAATTTTAAAATAACTCAAATCCAAATCATTTAGCCATGTCATTTAAAAATATAATCCAACGTGCCACGTCAAATATTCAGTAACGTCGTTAGGTCCAAATTAACGGTAAGGGTCTAATTGATGCAATTTTCACAAAATAAAAATACAATTGAGACGCCGAAAAAGAAGGGGACCTATTTGAGATTTTGGACGAAAATAGGGACCTACCGAGACATTAAACCTTAATAAAATAATCATTCATTATATTATAATTAATGTATATCAAAACCAATAAACTAACTTGGATAGAGGAGAGTCGTTAATAGATATGGAGGGTGGAGAACTTTTCAATGTTGTTCGCTGTGGTGGAACTTATAGAGCACAAAAACACAAAATAAATTCATCAAAACATAAGCAAAATGACAATCAAGGTAGCAGAAACACATACACTTAAGGTAAATGACACAAAACTAACATTTATTCTTTCTTGCACTCATGAACGAAGGTGGAGTTTGAACTTACATTCAAGACCTTAATTTTAAATAGAAAAGAAATATCAATTGAAAAATATTAAAGAAATATTCAAACAACGACCAAGAAAACCCTTTTCGTTAAGGAAAATTACATAAAACTTATTGTTCTTTCTCACACTCGTGAACAAAAACCCTAATTCAAATAGAATAGAAAACACGAAGAAACCGTGTGGTAACACTGCTTTTAAAACATAATTACAATATATATGACTTTTGAAAACTCCAAATTTCAATGTCTGATGTGAGAATTTTTACTTTCACGCCAAACATTTTTATGAAATTTATCCAATATAATATTAGAAATTGATAATTTCGACATATAATGAGCATACGACATCGAAAAAGTAAAAATTCCAATGTTTAAATTACTGATAATTTTTAACATTGATTTTTACCGTTGAACTTAAAACGTGAAAGACTTATTTCGCACTACTACAATAAATTAATATATAATACTCTTTAAATTAAATTTAAGAGGAACAAAACATAATAAATTACAATATATTTAATACTTTATATCGTTTCAATTCATATATATATATATATATATATATATATATATATATAATAGGGGTTTGCTAACGCGCGTACGCCTGTTTTTCAGTTGGTACATTTTAGCAATATGTACCGGATTTTAGTAGACAAAAATAGCCTTATATGTATCGATTCTAAGTTTTAAGGTTAAGGGCATTTTAATAATTTTTATTCTCAAAACTTAAAAAAAAAAAAAAGAAACCCCCCAAACCCTTACTCACCTCTCTCATTTCTCTCAATCCTTTCTCTTTCATCTCTCTCACTCCAACCTTTTCTCTGTCATTCCTACTGTAGCCCCAATTAAAAAAATCCAAAAACAATTGTCTTTAAACAATTTGCCTTTGTAAAGAGTTGAGTCATTGACATATTCACCTTTAGGAAAAGGTTCATTCAAGATCTCTTCAATTTTACCATTTTCACTAACCTCTCTAATTTCATATCTGCGTATGTTAAATCATCATCTCTAAAAAAACACCATCGAGGCCATTTATCAATTATTTCGGATGTCATTATGCCTGTGAAAATTAGATAAAACTATATACAACAAAAATTATAAAATGAAAACTCATTATGAAGTCATTTTTTGTAAGAAATTGTTTAATAAAGTGTTTCTGATTTTTTTTCCAGGCCAATTACCAATTCTTTTTATGTCATTATGCTGGTGAAAATTGGATAAAATTAGATAAGACAAAAATTATAAGATGAAAACTCATTATAAAATCATTTTTTTGTAAGATTGTTTAACGGCAAGTGTTTTTTATTTTTTCAATTGGGGTTACAGTAGGGATGACAGAGAAAAGATTGGAGTGAGAAAGATGAAAGAGAAAGAGTTGAAAGGAATGAGAGAAGTGAGTAAGGGTTTGGGGGTTTCTTTTTTTTTTTTAGTTTTGAGAATGAAAATTATTAAAATACCCTTAACCTTAAAACTTAGAATTAATTATATATAAGGATATTTTTGTCTACTAAAACACGGTACACATTGCTAAAATGTACCAACTGAAAAACAGGCGTACGCGCGTTAGCAAACCCCATATATATATATATATATATATATATATATATATATATATATATATATATATATATATATACATCCCGATTATATATAATAGTCAATATTATATAATAAGGACGTTAACATTCAAATATAGAGAACAGTCGGAATATGACGTGTAATTTAATTGTTAAATTACAATCATCCAAATTAAATGAGTGAAAATTTTAAACCTTGAACAGCTAACAAGGATTGATCACTTACAAGTGATCAATCAGGAAACTTCTAAGGAGACTACTCAGCAACATCAGCAACCTCCAGCTCCTACTCCAAAGGAAACTCTTCGACGCCATCTGCTCCCATCCAAGAGGATGATCATCGCCGAATAACATAATCCAAATTGGCACACAACACAAACAATGCAAGGGTGAGCTAGATATAAAAAGCATGTTATCTCCTAGCACAATTAATTCATGTCATCATAGATTTAAATACAGAAATATTTATGCATGCTTATTAAACCATAATCCACATATTCACACGACTCATCCGGATTTTTGTATAATTGTCGGACTATTGGTCGTCTCTACACCTGCTAGTTCAGCTGGTCTTTCTCCAACACTAGCAATATAAGTCCCCCAAGCTGCCTATGTCTAAATTCAAAGATCATAGACGAGGACCTCCCTCTACTCTCACCACTCACATTGTTCTTCTCTACCTGAGTGTGAACAATGCTTTGAGTTTAGGGATAGACAACCATTTCAAAGCCCCTACAATTATACAGACACAACCACAATATTTCACATAACCACTTTCATCCATCTCTCCCTGAGATTTCCGAATCATACTCACATTCATCATTTTCATCATATAATCACGGTAATTTATCATAATTCATACATGCTCACATAAATAAATCACATCATATATTTCACACATTTATACACAGAATTCAATTCAAGATAAAACTAAAAAAAATCCAACGCAGAATATTATTTACACGAGCCAGGACGAATACCAGTACACGATCACCATTTGGACGAACGTCCTATTCAAAACGGACGAACGCTGAAACACTTTGGACGAACGTCCACTTTTCACAAATTTGGACGAACGCTCAAATCTGGACAAGTGGGACGAACGCTCAAATCTGGACGGACGAACGCTATTACATTTGGACGAACGCCCATTTCGGAACTGACGAACGCTCTTTAATCGAATGTACGAACGCTGATTTTAGATACTTATGCCGAACGCTAATTTCACAGAATGGACGGACACTATGCGAGTCTGGCCGAACGCTCACTTAGGACAGACGCTACTTAGGCCGAACATTCACTTATACTGAGGGACGAACGCTACTAATGACGAGCGCGAACGCTCATCAGGGACGAACGCTCGAAGGTAGGCCGAACGCTCAACAGACCGAAGTTACACTCAAAAGTTGGACGAACGCTAACTTGCGACTGAAGGACGGACGAACGCTACTCAAAGACATGGACGAACGCTCAACCATTGATTAAGGACGAACACTGGTTACTTAAGGACGAACGCTACATATTTTCGACGAACGTCCAATTTGAAATTTCAATTGGACGAACGCTCGAAATTTGGGATGAACGTTCGAGCTGGTAATCGTTTACAGGACCCCTGTAAACGATTACCCGAGAGAAATGGCCAATTTGTACAAAAAGTCTAACGTAGGTACTCAGTCCGGTGAACACAGGTCACCATTGGCCAAAAAACTTCAGAAACTTCATTTTTCATCCTCAAAATTTCTAGATTTATTTCAAAAACAGTAAAACAATTTCAAAAACAGTAAAACTGAACAATCAAATGATATATCTAACTCCCCTTACCTTTTGAAGACTTCCTTTGACCTTTCTCCAAAAGATTTGATCTCCTTCAAACTTCAACAACTCTCCACGTTTCCTCTTCCAGATTTGCAGCAAGTCTTTCACTCCTAAGGTGCCATGCTGGCTGGAAGAAAAACGGTTAGGCTGACAGTATCAGATGCAGTAATTTGGTGGTATCCAATGACTTGTTGAAGCATGTTAAAGAAGAGCAGTCAAAGGATATTGAACTTCAGACGTCAGCTAGTTTACTTGGAACTGATCAAGGTAAAGATTTTGCCTTGGGGGTTGACGGTATTTTGAGATTCAAAGGCAGGGTATGTATCCCTAGCAGCTCAGGATTAAAGAAGTTAATCATGGAAGAAAGTCACAAAAGTCGTTTCAGCATGCATCCAGGCATGACGAAGATGTACCAAGACCTCAAGAAGTCCTTCTGGTGGTCGGGTATGAAGAGGGACGTGGCACAGTTTGTGGCTTCTTGCTTGACTTGTCAAAAGGCAAAAGTGGAACATCAAAGACCTGGAGGTTTGTTGCAACCGCTGGAGATTCCAGAGTGGAAATGGGATAACATCGCGATGGACTTCGTTACCCATTTGCCACGCACTATTCGGAAGCATGATGCAATCTGGGTAATAGTGGACCGATTGACCAAGAGTGCTCACTTCTTGGCAATTGATTTGAGAATGTCTATGACAAAGTTGGCACAACTATATGTTAAGGAGATAGTGAGGTTGCATGGGGTACCTTCGAGTATTGTATCAGATAGAGACCCGAGGTTCACATCCAGGTTTTGGCAAACCCTTCATAGTGAAATGGGAAGTAGACTACAGATGAGCTCGGCCTATCATCCCCAAACAGATGGCCAGTCAGAGCGGACGATCCAATCGCTTGAAGATTTGTTGAGGACTTGTATTTTGGACCACCTAGGAGTATGGGATGAGATATTACCACTGGTTGAGTTCACTTATAATAACAGTTATCATGCCAGTATTGGTATGGCTCCGTTTGAAGCCCTGTATGGAAGACGCTGTAGAACACCTTTATGTTGGTTTCAAGAAGGAGAGCATGTGTTAACAGGACCAGAGATAGTTCAACAGACTACAGATAAAGTGAAGCTTATACAGGCTAAGATGCAAGCATCTCAAAGTAGACAGAAGTCCTATGCTGATCGGAGGCGCAGGCCGTTAGAGTTTGCAGCTGGAGACCATGTGTTTCTCCGAGTGACTCCGACTACCGGTGTAGGGAGAGCAATTCGAGCTAAGAAGTTGACTCCTAAGTACCTTGGCCCTTATCAGATCCTACGACGTATAGGACCGGTAGCTTATGAGATAGCCATGCCACCTCAGTTAGCAAACTTGCATCCAGTGTTCCATGTATCTCAACTGAGAAAATACATGTCTGATTCTTCTCATGTGCTTGAAGTTGACGATGTGCAAGTCAGAGAAGATTTGTCAATTGAGGTACAACCAATAAGGATTGAGGAGCGTCAAAACAAGCAACTTAGAGGCAGAACTGTCAAACTTGTAAAGGTCATCTGGGATGGTAGAATAGGTGACTTCACATGGGAATTAGAGGATGAGATGAGAGAAACATACCCTCATTTATTTCTATAAGCGAAATTTTCGAGGACGAAAATTTTTGTTGTTGGGGAGAATGTCAGGACCGTGTATTTTTAGAAGGAGTGTTGGGGACAGGGAAGTCACCCACCTTTTTTACAGTATTTGGAGTGCAATTATAGGAAGGGGAGAAAGAGGGGGAAGGTCTCATTCTTGGCACCATTTAACAAACATAATACGTAGGAAATAAAAGGAGAAGATAGGTTCTGCACTAGAGGGGAGTTCTTGCTGCAAATTTTGTGAAAGAGGTGGAACTCAAAGTTGCTGGAGTTGCTTGGTGCTGCACATCTTGAGGGGGACAGATTCAAGATTCACAAAGGAAGTCTTCAAGAGGTAAGGGGAGCTAGATATTTTGTGTTTTGATTGTTGAATTATACTGTGTTTGGTGCAAATCTGGGAAATTTTGGAGATGAAAATGGTTTTTTTTACGTTTCTGGAATTCTGCAGAAATTCTGCAGAACCGTTAGTCCCAAAATTTTCTGAACGTTCAGTTGGTGACCCGTGTTCACCTGACTGAGTACCTGCGTTGGACTTTCTGTACAAATTGGCCATTTCTCTCGGGTAATCGTTTACAGGGGTCCTGTAATCGATTACCAGCCCGAGCGTTCGTCAAATTTTGACTCCGTTCGTCCCAAATTTCGAGCGTTCGTCCAATTTGAAATTTCAAATTGGACGTTCGTGCAAAATTTCTGAACGTCCGCCCAAAGTATCCAATTTCGGAACGTTCGGTTATTTTCTGAACGTTCGCCCAAATTAGCCAAATTTCTGAACGTTCGGTATTTTCTGAACGTTCGCCTACAGTAGCTAAATTTTGTGCGTTCGGTTTTTGTTATTAGCGTTCGACCCAATCAGCCAAATTTAGGCGTTCGTCCACGTAGCTCGGCCATAATATGCTAGGGTTCGTTTTTCAGTTCGACGAGCGTTCGCGTTCGTCCTGAGTGTCGCGTTCGATCTTCACTTTGACGAGCGTTGGCGTTCACATTGAGCGTTCGTCCAAATCACCCAGTGGCCGTTCGTCCGTGCAGTGTTCGACAATGGTAGTGTTCGTTCTGAATGTGAGCGTTCGGCTTTAAGTTAACATCTTAGATTCGCATTTTGAGCGTTCGGCATGGTTCTCATAGTATCCGTCCAGTTCGTTGAAAATTTACGTCCGGTCAATAAATATTTAATCTAGAGCGTTCGGTTTTAACGTGCGTTCGGCCAGATAGCGTTCGGCAGGTGGCGTTCGATATTCGGTTGTTGAGCGTTCGTCCGCAGCGTTCGTCCAGAGAAGCGTTTCGGTTGTTGAGCGTTCGACTAGTGTGTGGCCTGAGGTTGAGCGTTCGTTCGTTAGGGTTCGTCCAATGTTCGGCTTGTTGTTGAGCGTTCGTCCAGTTCGGTCTGAGCGTTCGTCCTGTTACGTGAAATTGACGTACGTCCAAATTAGTGTTCGGCTTAAATGATTGGAAAACAACGTTCGTCCAGTGACGCTCGTTTCAGAATGGATTGAATGAATAGTGACCTTCCAAACAGTATTTTATAAATTTTATTGTCTAAATTTTATTTTCTTGTGAGTTGAATTATGTGGATTAATATTTGGAATAAATATATATATTGAGAAATGATATGGGTGAAAGTATGTGAATGAATGTGAAATATGATAAATTACTGTGATGATTTGATTGTAAATGTAAATGTGGGTTTGAGTATGATTCGGACATCTCGAGGAGAGATGGATGAAAAGTGGTTATGTGAAATTTTGTGGTTGTGTCTGTATAATTGTAGGGGCTTTGAAATGGTTGTCTATCCCTAAACTCAAAGCATTGTTCACACTCAAGTAGAGAAGAACAATGTGAGTGGTGAGAGTAGAGGGAGGTCCTCGTCTATGATCTTTGAATTTAGACATAGGCAGCTTGGGGGACTTATATTGCTAGTGTTGGAGAAAGACCAGCTGAACTAGCAGGTGTAAAGACGACCAATAGTCCGACAATTATACAAAAATCCGGATGAGTCGTATGAATATGTGGATTGTGGTGTAATAAGCATGCATAGATATTTATGTATTTAAATCTAAGTATGATGACATGAATTAATTGTGCTAGGAGATAACATGCTTTTTATATCTAGCTCACCCTTGCATTGTTTGTGTTGTGTGCCAATTTGGATATATTTTTCGGCGATGATCATCCACTTGGATGGGAGCAGATGTGGTCGAGGAAAATATCGAGAAGGGTCCTTTGGAGCAAGAGCTGGAGAATGCTGAGGCTGCGGAGTAATCTTCTTAGGATTTCCTATATGAACACGTGTAGTGTTCTAATCTATAAACTATTAACCGTGTATTTTTAGAAGGAGTGTTGGGGACAGGGAAGTCACCCACCTTTTTTACAGTATTTGGAGTGCAATTATAGGAAGGGGAGAAAGAGGGGGAAGGTCTCATTCTTGGCACCATTTAACAAACATAATACGTAGGAAATAAAAGGAGAAGATAGGTTCTGCACTAGAGGGGAGTTCTTGCTGCAAATTTTGTGAAAGAGGTGGAACTCAAAGTTGCTGGAGTTGCTTGGTGCTGCACATCTTGAGGGGGACAGATTCAAGATTCACAAAGGAAGTCTTCAAGAGGTAAGGGGAGCTAGATATTTTGTGTTTTGATTGTTGAATTATACTGTGTTTGGTGCAAATCTGGGAAATTTTGGAGATGAAAATGGTTTTTTTTACGTTTCTGGAATTCTGCAGAAATTCTGCAGAACCGTTAGTCCCAAAATTTTCTGAACGTTCAGTTGGTGACCCGTGTTCACCTGACTGAGTACCTGCGTTGGACTTTCTGTACAAACTGGCCATTTCTCTCGGGTAATCGTTTACAGGGGTCCTGTAATCGATTACCAGCCCGAGCGTTCGTCAAATTTTGACTCCGTTCGTCCCAAATTTCGAGCGTTCGTCCAATTTGAATTATATATATATATATATATATATATATATATATATATATATATATATATATATATATATCAATTTTCATATTTCTCTTAAATATATTTGTAATGTTTTAAATATAAAATTATTAGAAACACAGTTGAAAATTCAAATATAAATTTTATCAAGAAAATTAAATACTTTATAAAAAATTTATAAATTTATTATTTTAAAGTTATATTTTTTAGAGATAAGTGTTAATCTCTCATCTAAATTGAATTTATAACTCATATTTTTGTTTCTTCCTAGAAACTCATTCTCTAAAGACCCATCAAAAACCGTTTCTGAAATAATTATAAATTAATTTTCTCATATTGAAAAATAGTTACAATTTAATATAAACGGTATGGTACACAAAGATATATATATATATATATATATATATATATATATATATATATATATTAAATTTGAAATAGAATAAAGAATATAAATATCGTTTTATAAAAGTAGGAAAAATACTGTTATTTATTAAAAACATATAAAAGTAAAATATTTATTTATAAATGGTAAAAAATGCGATTATCATTTTATATAAAAATAGAGATTTATTTTAAAACTTAAAAATATGTAAGTAATAAGGAAGGATAATTCAATTTTCTTTTTAAATAAATAATTTTATGAAAAATTTAGAAATATATTATAATACGATTGAATAACATGATTTAAAAGAATAATTGGTTTAATGTATCTGTAGGTTCTTGGTCCGGAATTTCAATTAAGTCCCATTTTTTTTTTCGTCTCAATTAGATCATTATTTTTGTAAAATTGGAGCAATTAGAGACTTACCGTCAAATTCAATAAATGGCCATTTAATTCTGCATTACGTGACACGAAGAGTGTTTTTGCTAATAACACGTGGAATTAAAAAGAAATTTTGTATTAAAAAATATGAAAGCTATAAAATATTAAAAAACATGTTTTTGCTAATAACATGTGTGACATCCCAAAATATATAACAATGTATATACGTAGAATGCATCGATTATAATAATAGAAAGCAGTTAAGAGTACACAATAGATTGAATTAAGGAGTACAGTTATCCCAGTCTGGCTGGAAAACTTTTAAAACTTAAGTACAGATCACAATTCTTCAAAACACAAATTAAGATAACGTGAAGACTAGAAGTCTTCCAAAATAAAGAGCCATTAAACATAATAGCTAGTAGAAATCCTAAGCACTAGGAGCTGGGTCTTCCTCAACTTCCAAAGCTTGCTCCAAAGGTACATCATCACCTACGCTCACATCCAAAGGATTGGATGATCATCGTGAGGGGGAAAGCAAACACATGCAACACATACAAATGCAAGGGTGAGCTAGGTCTCAGACAATCATACAATTCATTTTAAATCAATATAGCATTTACATCAGATGATCACAATAATCTATCATATTTCATACATAATGTACATGACAATCTATTAAGTAAATAACATTAATCATACATCCACATACTTCCCACATAAATCATATCATATCATGCATTCCAAACATTCCTCATACATGACAATCTGTTAAGCAAACAACAATAATCACCCCGATACACCTTACTAGACAATAACCGTCCCAAAAGAACCACTAAACAACACCAAACCCCGTAACGCATACTTAGACAAAGAAAATGGCTTTGAAACCATCACCAACAGTTCCGGAAGGGTCCAAAACCTCCAAAACGACTTAAGAAACGTCCAAAACGGACACCCGGAACCCCAAAAACTATCAAAAACAAAGACCAAGTCACTTTTTCCGAACACCTCGCGCCTGGGCGCGAAAAGGGGCGCCCGGGCGTGACTTTCTGCGAATACCTCGCGCCGGGGCGCGAAAAAGGGGCGCCCGAGCGTGACCTGATGCAGAATTCTGCAGATTTGAGGCCAGAACTTCATTTTTCCAATTCTAACCATTTTTATTAACTTCTAACACCCTTAATTCATGTTTTATACTAGATTGGACTTACCTAATTGATTATAACCGTTCCTTATTCAATTCTTAAGGGATTCATACTCAAATTCAACCATAAAATTCCAATTTTCACAACTTAGATACCAAAAATCCAATTCTACAACTTTGCACCTATTTTGATCAATTTGATGGCTCTAACAAGTCATAATACAGTGGGTGAAACTGTTCCAAAGGCTCAATAACACTCTAGACCCCAAATGCCCAAAATCACTACCTCACTTCCTCTCCAAATGACTAAAAAGCTATGAAATTCCAATTTCCTTCAATTCCAAAGCATACAAGATTGTCAGAAGCGGCTGCAGCGGAATGGTTAGCGCGGAATAACAAACCAAGAGGGGTTTTTAATACTAACGTGTGCCTTTTAATTTCTACTCAATTAAACTTACTTAGCAATTAATAATAACAATTAAATAGAGTAAGGTTGAGAGAAATTTGCACAGATGATTTTATCCTGGTTCGGATCTTACCAATCCTACGTCCAGTCGCTTATCTCAAAACAAGATAAACAGTTTCACTAACACAAAACAATTACAAACTACAATCACAAAGATACAATTTGTAAGAGTTTAGAAAACACCTCTCTTGATACCACAAGAGATGAAACTACACCTCCTTTGAGTCTTCACAAAGGATGAACACCTCCTCCGAATACTTCACGAAGGATGAACACCTCCTTCGAATACTTCACGAAGGATGAACCTCTTCCGAACACCTCCTCAGACACACCAAGGATGAACCGGCTATTTCCTCTGTCACCGTAGCAGCACTTCACCAGCTCCACAGACAAGAGTTTCACAAGCCGAACAAGAACACACAAGTCTCAAAGAATTCTGAGTATTTGAGCACAAGGGAAGAGTTTCTGTGTCTCTGGATTTTTTTTAAGAGGAAATGAGAGTCTATTTATAGACTCATCCAAAGGCTCTTCCATTCACTAAAAGACAAACTTAACGGCTAGTTTGTCCAACGGCCATAAACGGCTAGTTTGTCCAACGGCCATAAACGGCTAGTTTGTCCAACGGCCATAAACGGCTAGTTTGTCCAACGGTCATAAACGGCTAGTTTCTTCAACGACTAGTTTCTCCAACGTCCGTGTTAAGTGCGATACTCTTACCGTTAACCGTCACTATTCACGTGAATAGTGTTACTATTCATATGAATAGTACTATAGTGTTTTGTTGCAATGATTTACTATAGTAATTTTATAAAACACTTTTCTTTTTCTAATCTAAGTCCTATACATATTTCTAAGAGTATTACAAAAGCTTTCCATCACAATATAAGTCTTCATAACATCTTGAATCTTGATTTCTCTTGACTTGATTTGGACATCATCAAAACTTCATCTTGATCATTTTGCTAACAATCTCCCCCTTTTTGATGATGATCAAAAACTCCTTGATTTAAAGCTTTTGGTAATAATCTGTATTTAAAACACAACTTATGGAAGAAAGAGTGCATTAGTGAATAAGCACAAATAGTACAAATAGGCAAATAAGCTTTAAACATTTTCTCCCCCTTTTTGATCATAATTAAAAAGTTGTGTTGATGTTCTCCCCCTAAGATAATACTCCCCCTTAATAAAAGCATGTATGCATATGAGCTAAAAATATTTCAAATTTAAAGATTCATTCAAACATGCACAATAGGATATTTAAAGCAAATATTTTTAGGAGAAAGATCTTATAAAACATTGTTTAGATCTTTATCTTGAGGATTGTCATCATTATTTGCTTCATTTGTTGTCTTCTACAAATCTTCGTCATTGCCTGCATGTAATTCAACTGACTCAAGAGGTTTTGCCTCAAGGTCTACAATTTCATCAAAGACAACATGCTCACATAAAAATTTTTCCGATTGAAAGCTATATATGCTTTGTATATTAGAAGATATAAAAATAGTTTTACCGGTCTTGAAAAAATTTTCTTAAAATTTGTTTTAAAGAAATTCTTAAATTTTTAAACAATAGGTACCCAACTACTTGTATGGGTCCTTTGGGTTAGATTTAGAAAAAAGAAATTATTTTATAACCCAAACATATCTACCACTTGGAACACCATAATGCTTAATTTTACATTTATTAGATGTATGACCCTTTTTCATACAATAAAAGCATGATACAACATTTGTGTTCCTATAAGTTGTTCCTTTTTCTACCCAAGTTCTACGGGTTCTATGATTGTGTTTATTTTTAATTTTAGGAACATACTTATTTTTAACAACCTTATTTTCATTATTTTTACTACATTCTCCTGAGGTTGTTTCATCTAGTAGTTTCTTATAATTAACACAAGATGCACATTCATTACTACTAGTAAATTTACCCTTTTCAAAAATTAAAACTTTATTTTTCAAATCTTTATTTTCTTCAAAAGTATTTTCAAAATTTAATTTTAAATTCTTATTTTCTTCAAGAATATTTTCAAAATTTAATTTTAAATTTTTGAAATCCTTTTTCAACTTCTGATGGGCTTTATCTAACTTTTCAGATTCTACTATTAAAGCAGCATAAATTTCATGCAATTCATTTTCACTAATTTGACTAGAATTATCAGAATCGCTAGATGTACTTACTTGGCTTCCAGCGTCGTCGTTCACCACTAAACAGATGTTTGCTTCTTCATTTGAGTAGCTTGAATCTGAAATGGTCTCATTGTCATCTTCCCATGCAATGTATGCCTTCTTTTTCTTGAAGAATTTCTTTTCTTCACCCTTCTTTTGATTTGGGCAGTCTGCTTTTAAATGTCCCTTTTCTCCGCAACCGTAGCATCGGTAATTTGAGGAAGATACTGGATTATCTTTCTTTTCATATCTAAATTTTCCTTTACCTTTAGACTTCATGAACCTATTGAGCCTTTTTATCATGAGTCTCAATTCTTCTTCTTCGTCTGAGTTTTCATCTTCCGATTTACCTTTGCTTCTTTCAACCTCCGACTTTAACGCCAAACTCTTCTTGTTGTTTTTGGCTTTTGATTCTTCTTCATCAAGTCTTCTGAGGTCAAGTTCATGCTCTCTCAACTTTCCAAATAATGCAGCCATGGTCATTGTGTTGAGATTTTGTGACTCAGAAATTGCAGTCACTTTTGGTTGCCAAGACCTGTCTAAAGATTTCAAAATTTTTATATTAAGCTCATCAGTATCGAAAGATTTACCTAGTCCAATAAGATGGTTTACGATGTTGGTGAAGCGTTTCTGAACATCTACTATTGTTTCCCCTTGCTTCATCCAACATTTCGTATTCCTGGATTAAGGTATTCTTTCTAGCTCTCTTAACATCATCTGTACCTTCATGGGTTACTCTCAGTACTTCCCACATTTCTTGTGCAGTTTTACAAACCGAAATCCTGTAAAACTCATCAACAGTTAAAGCAGATGAAATAATATTACGAGCTTTTACATCATTACCAAATTTTTTCTTATCTTGAGCAGTCCATTGGTCACGGGGCTTTGGTTCCTGCATATTGTTAGTTGGAATAAAAGGACCAAATGCAACAGCATCCCAAATATCTATATCAATAGATTCCATAAATATTTGCATTCTTACCTTCCAGAATGCGTAATTTTCACCTGTGAATAGTGGTGGTCTATTGATAGAAGCACCCTCTGCGAATGTTTGAAACGATCCCGCCATTTGAATGACTATCAAAGCAAGCTCTGATACCAATTGTCAGAAGCGGCTGCAGCGGAATGGTTAGCGCGGAATAACAAACCAAGAGGGGTTTTTAATACTAACGTGTGCCTTTTAATTTCTACTCAATTAAACTTACTTAGCAATTAATAATAACAATTAAATAGAGTAAGGTTGAGAGAAATTTGCACAGATGATTTTATCCTGGTTCGGATCTTACCAATCCTACGTCCAGTCGCTTATCTCAAAACAAGATAAACAGTTTCACTAACACAAAACAATTACAAACTACAATCACAAAGATACAATTTGTAAGAGTTTAGAAAACACCTCTCTTGATACCACAAGAGATGAAACTACACCTCCTTTGAGTCTTCACAAAGGATGAACACCTCCTCCGAATACTTCACGAAGGATGAACACCTCCTTCGAATACTTCACGAAGGATGAACCTCTTCCGAACACCTCCTCAGACACACCAAGGATGAACCGGCTATTTCCTCTGTCACCGTAGCAGCACTTCACCAGCTCCACAGACAAGAGTTTCACAAGCCGAACAAGAACACACAAGTCTCAAAGAATTCTGAGTATTTGAGCACAAGGGAAGAGTTTCTGTGTCTCTGGATTTTTTTTAAGAGGAAATGAGAGTCTATTTATAGACTCATCCAAAGGCTCTTCCATTCACTAAAAGACAAACTTAACGGCTAGTTTGTCCAACGGCCATAAACGGCTAGTTTGTCCAACGGCCATAAACGGCTAGTTTGTCCAACGGCCATAAACGGCTAGTTTCTTCAACGACTAGTTTCTCCAACGTCCGTGTTAAGTGCGATACTCTTACCGTTAACCGTCACTATTCACGTGAATAGTGTTACTATTCATATGAATAGTACTATAGTGTTTTGTTGCAATGATTTACTATAGTAATTTTACAAAACACTTTTCTTTTTCTAATCTAAGTCCTATACATATTTCTAAGAGTATTACAAAAGCTTTCCATCACAATATAAGTTTTCATAACATCTTGAATCTTGATTTCTCTTGACTTGATTTGGACATCATCAAAACTTCATCTTGATCATTTTGCTAACAAAGATCACATACATGAATCAACACATCAATTTCAATCCAACCATACATACAACCACAATTTTCCAGCATCCTACTCATGCAACCACTATCAACACACAAAAAAAAATCCAACTCCCCTTACCTCTTGAAGACTTCCTTTGCTAAAACTCTGAATCTATCCTCTTCAAGATATGGAGCACCAAGGTTTCTTTCCCACACCAACAACTTTGAACTTCTCCTCTCTTCACAAAATTTGCAGCAAGACAGCAAGGATTCTTTTTCCATTTCAGAACCCAGTACCTCCTTTTATCTTCTAAGTTTGCATCTTGTTGAATGTGCCAACCTGAGAGGAGAATCACGGACATCTTTGCTCCCCACTTCCAAAAAAAACCAAGTCCCGTGACTGCCCAATTGTTTCCCCCAATTTCCAAATAAAACCAAAACTTACCTCTCCCTATGACAGCTAACGTTTCCCCCATCCCATCTTAAAATAATAAAAAAAACAACTAGGTCCTTACATTCTCCCCAACAACAAAAATTTTCGTCCTCGAAAATTAGGACTCACCAGAAAACAAGTGAGGATATGACTTCTTCATCTCTTCCTCCTTCTCCCAGGTAGAATCACCAGTTCTACTGTCCCAAATGACTTTGATCAGTCTGGTAGCTTTTCCATCTGGTCGTTTGGATAGCCTCTCGTCTATTTTGACCGGTTGCATCTCTATAGAGAGATCTTCCTTGACTTGTACAGTGTCAGCTTCCAACACATGTGAAGAGTCGGGGACATACTTCCGAAGCTGAGAAACATGAAAGACTGGATGGAGATTAGCTAGCTGGGGCGGCATAGCTATCTCATATGCGACTGGTCCGATGCGTCTAGAAATCTGATACGGCCCAAGGTATCTGGGAGAAAGCTTCTTAGCTCGAATAGCCTTTCCTACTTCAGTAGTAGGCGTCACACGAAGAAACACATGATCACCGGCCTCAAACTCCAAAGGCCTGCGTCTCCTATCAGCATATGATTTCTGCCTACTCTGTGAGGCTCTCATCCTTTCTTGAATCACTTTCACTTTCTCATTCGTTTGTTGCACTATTTCTGGCCCAGTCAACACAAACTCCCCATCCTGAAACCAGCATAAAGGTGTCCTGCAACGCCTCCCATAAAGAGCTTCGAACGGTGCCATCCCAATACTGGTCTGAAAGCTATTATTATATGAGAATTCCACCAATGGCAACACTTCATCCCAGACTCCCATATGATCAAGTATGCACGTCCTAAGCAGATCCTCCAATGACTGTATAGTCCATTCTGACTGACCATCAGTCTGAGGATGGTAAGCAGAACTCATCTGGAGTTTACTGCCCATCTCATTCTGTAAAGTCTGCCAGAAACGAGAAGTGAAGCGAGGGTCTCTGTCCGATATGATGCTGGAAGGCACACCATGCAATCTAACTATTTCCTTGATGTACAATTGAGCTAATTTCTGCATAGACATCTTCAAATTAATTGCCAAGAAGTGAGCACTCTTGGTCAATCTATCAACTATTACCCAGACGACATCATGCTTTCTGACAGTGTGTGGCAAATGGGTCACGAAATCCATTGCAATGATGTCCCATTTCCACTCAGGAACATCAGGTTGTTGTAACATACCACCTGGCCTCTGGTGTTCTATCTTAGCCTTCTGACAGGTAAGGCAAGAGGAAACAAATCTAGCTATATCACCTTTCATACCTGACCACCAAAATGATTTCTTAAGATCTTGGTACATTTTAGTCATGCCGGGATGCATGCTAAAACGACTACGATGACCTTCTTCTAAAATCACTCTTTTCAACTCTCCATCATTTGGTATACATGTTCTTCCTTTGAATCGTAGAAGACCGTCTGTCCCAGTGTTAAAATCCCTTCCTTGTTCTCTACCAATAAAAGCCCTTGACTTCTGAAGCTCGGGGTCTACTAGTTGTCCCTCTTTAATTCTTTCAAAGATATGACTTGATATAACCAATTTGCAACATTTAATGCCATCAGGTTCAAATTCTACATCCAGCTTTAAATCACTGAAGCTCTCAACTAGCTCCAACTCTTTAACCATCAACGCAGAAATATGTACTGCCTTTCTGCTTAAGGCATCAGCAACTACATTTGCCTTCCCTGGATGATAAAGAAGATCAAAATCATAATCTTTCAAGAATTCCATCCACCTTCTCTGCCTCATATTAAGTTCCTTCTGATCAAAGAGATACTTCAGGCTCTTGTGATCACTGAACACCTGAAATTGAGCTCCATACAAATAATGTCTCCATATCTTAAGAGCAAACACCACTGCAGCTAATTCCAAATCATGTGTAGGGTAGTTTCTCTCATGAATCTTTAGTTGTCTTGAGGCATATGCAACAACTCTTCTTTCTTGCATCAAGACACTTCCTAGTCCCTGATAGGAAGCATCACAGAAAACCTCAAAAGGTTTACCTGTGTCAGGAATGGCCAATACTGGAGCGCTAGTCAATCTCTGCTTCAACTCCTGAAAGCTAGTCTCACAACGATCGGTCCAAGCAAAAGGAGTGTCTTTTCTCGTCAGTTGCGTCAAAGGGGCTACAATCTTAGAGAAATCTTCAATGAAGCGACGATAGTAGCCTGCTAACCCAACAAAGCTTCTGACCTCAGTGACTGACTTTGGTCATTCCCATTGTAACACGGCTTGAACTTTGGCCGGATCTACAGAAATTCCATCAGCTGATATAATATGACCAAGGAATTGCACTTCTCTCATCCAGAACTCACACTTTGAGAGCTTGGCATACAACTTTCTTTCTCTCAATATCCTCAACACCGTTCTAAGGTGATCGGCGTGTTCTTCTTCACTCTTAGAATAAATTAGAATGTCATCTATGAAGACAACAACGAATTTATCTAAGAAAGGTCGGAAAATCCTATTCATGTAATCCATGAATATGGCAGGGGCGTTAGTCACACCAAAGGGCATGACAACATACTCGTAATGGCCATATCTAGACCTAAAGGCTGTCTTCTGAACATCATCAGCCTTAACCAATATTTGGTGATAGTCGGACCGTAGATCAATCTTGGAAAACACAACTGCCCCATGTAGCTGATCCATCAAATCATCAATTCTAGGCAAAGGGTACTTATTCTTGATGGTTAATTTGTTAAGTTGCCTGTAATCCACACACAATCTTGAACTGCCATCCTTCTTCTTTACAAGTAATACAGGCGCACCCCAAGGAGAAACACTGGGCCGGATGAACTGCTTCTCCAACAACTCTTCAATCTGCTTTTTCAATTCAGCCAGTTCAGCTGGCGCCATGCGATATGGGGCTATAGAGATAGGCCCTGCCCCAGATATAATGTCTATGGAAAACTCTACCTCTCTTGGAGGAGGTAAGCCAGGAATCTCCTCAGGAAACACATCTAGAAATTCACTGACTACCGAGAGGTCTACGTCAGAATCTCCTTGCTTTACTTCCATGTGTGATAGTATCAGGAAACAACATGCACCTTCTATTAGGTCTTGTCTCAACACACCAAGAGTTAGAGGTGTGTAATCCTCCTCATTGGGAAATACTAGCTTCTTCTCTCCACAATCAATAAGAATACGATTGGCAGACAGCCAATCCATCCCTAGAATGACATCTAAACCCTGCAAAGGCAAACATATCAAGTTTACCTTGTACTGACGCCCCTCAATCACTACTGAACATCTAACACAAACTGTAGATGTCTTCACTATCCCAGAAGTAGGAGTAGATACAGTCAAGTCATACTGTAACTCTCTCACTGGTAACCCCAACTCTCTAGCACAAGTCTCAGACACAAATGAGTGTGTCGCTCCAGAGTCAAACAAAACCATGCAAGATCTACCACCCAATACACAAGTACCGAAAATCAAATCACCTAAGCTAGCTGCTTCTGTCCCTGTCAGTGCATAAACGCGTCCAGTGGCTTGAGGTCTGATGCCACCTCTGTGCTGAAATCTCCCTGCATGCTGCGGCTGGGAAGTAGCCCTCCTACCCATAGGGCAATCACGCTCATAGTGGCCCTCCTTGTGGCATCGGTTGCATCTCCGAAAATTAATCCTCTGGGGACATGAAGACAAGTAGTGTGAACCGCCACATCCATAGCATCTCACGCCACTCAAAGATGATGACTGGCTCGGCTGAACAGAAGGCTGAGAAGATCCTCCAGAACTACGAGAAGAAGAAGATCTGGAGTATGGTGCCTTCCTGGAACTGGACCCGCCTCCAGACATGGCTGGTCCCCCAACCCTCAGTGGCTGGACTGGACGGCTCAGGTATCCCTCAGTTTCTCTCTTTGTCTTCTCCATATCCCTAGCCATCTCCACAAGAGCTGGAAACTCCCTCAGACGGTGACCTCTCACCAAGAGCTTGATGTCACCACGCAACCCGTTTTCAAACTTGCGGCATTGCCAATCTTCATCCACTGCCATGGTATTAAATCGGAGGAGATGTTTGAAACGATCAGTATACTCAGATACTGACATGTTTCCTTATACTAGTTCCAAGAACTCCACTTCTTTAGCATATCTAAGAGTGTCAGAGAAGTATTCCTTATAAAACTTCTTCTTAAATAGGTCCCATGTGATAGGGGTTCTAGTTTCCTCCAAGATCACCCGTGCACTACTCCACCAGTGGCTTGCCTCTCCAGTCAATAGATATTCAGTATAAGACAACCTGTTCTCATCAGGGCACCTCTTGGCATTGTAGACTCTCTCCATATCACGAAGCCACTGATCGGCTTCATCTGGTGAGCATTTGCCATCAAACTTGGCGGGATGATGCTGCAAGAAATTTTCCAAACTCCATTCTTGAGTTGGAACAGCCGAAGAAGAAGGACCGGTGGGAATTCTGCCGCTAGTCATCACATCCAAGAACTGTCTTTGGGTGGTATCGGCCGACGCTCTGGCGTCCTCAGCGGACACTCTTGCAGCTTCCAGATTCTGCAAGGCTATGGTATTCTGCTGAATTAGTGTAACATTTTGTTGTTGCAACGACTGAAGCACAGCATTCAACATCTGATTATAGTCAGATGGATTGACATCAGAGGGAGGAGGAGATCTAGATGCCATCTTCTGTTCAGAGAGAAAGACTATTAGTCCAACTTAACCAACACAACTCCCAACACGAAACCAGAGTACACAAACATAAACGAATCACACCCACAACCTACAGGTATCTAAGGAAGAACTGCTCTGATACCATAATGTGACATCCCAAAATATATAACAATGTATATACGTAGAATGCATCGATTATAATAATAGAAAGCAGTTAAGAGTACACAATAGATTGAATTAAGGAGTACAGTTATCCCAGTCTGGCTGGAAAACTTTTAAAACTTAAGTACAGATCACAATTCTTCAAAACACAAATTAAGATAACGTGAAGACTAGAAGTCTTCCAAAATAAAGAGCCATTAAACATAATAGCTAGTAGAAATCCTAAGCACTAGGAGCTGGGTCTTCCTCAACTTCCAAAGCTTGCTCCAAAGGTACATCATCACCTACGCTCACATCCAAAGGATTGGATGATCATCGCGAGGGGGAAAGCAAACACATGCAACACATACAAATGCAAGGATGAGCTAGGTCTCAGACAATCATACAATTCATTTTAAATCAATATAGCATTTACATCAGATGATCACAATAATCTATCATATTTCATACATAATGTACATGACAATCTATTAAGTAAATAACATTAATCATACATCCACATACTTCCCACATAAATCATATCATATCATGCATTCCAAACATTCCTCATACATGACAATCTGTTAAGCAAACAACAATAATCACCCCGATACACCTTACTAGACAATAACCGTCCCAAAAGAACCACTAAACAACACCAAACCCCGTAACTCATACTTAGACAAAGAAAATGGCTTTGAAACCATCACCAACAGTTCCGGAAGGGTCCAAAACCTCCAAAACGACTTAAGAAACGTCCAAAACGGACACCCGGAACCCCAAAAACTATCAAAAACAAAGACCAAGTCACTTTTTCCGAACACCTCGCGCCTGGGCGCGAAAAAGGGGCGCCCGGGCGTGACTTTCTGCGAATACCTCGCGCCGGGGCGCGAAAAAGGGGCGCCCGAGCGTGACCTGATGCAGAATTCTGCAGATTTGAGGCCAGAACTTCATTTTTCCAATTCTAACCATTTTTATTAACTTCTAACACCCTTAATTCATGTTTTATACTAGATTGGACTTACCTAATTGATTATAACCGTTCCTTATTCAATTCTTAAGGGATTCATACTCAAATTCAACCATAAAATTCCAATTTTCACAACTTAGATACCAAAAATCCAATTCTACAACTTTGCACCTATTTTGATCAATTTGATGGCTCTAACAAGTCATAATACAGTGGGTGAAACTGTTCCAAAGGCTCAATAACACTCTAGACCCCAAATGCCCAAACTCACTACCTCACTTCCTCTCCAAATGACTAAAAAGCTATGAAATTCCAATTTCCTTCAATTCCAAAGCATACAAGATCACATACATGAATCAACACATCAATTTCAATCCAACCATACATACAACCACAATTTTCCAGCATCCTACTCATGCAACCACTATCAACACACAAAAAAAAAATCCAACTCCCCTTACCTCTTGAAGACTTCCTTTGCTAAAACTCTGAATCTATCCTCTTCAAGATATGGAGCACCAAGGTTTCTTTCCCACACCAACAACTTTGAACTTCTCCTCTCTTCACAAAATTTGTAGCAAGACAGCAAGGATTCTTTTTCCATTTCAGAACCCAGTACCTCCTTTTATCTTCTAAGTTTGCATCTTGTTGAATGTGCCAACCTGAGAGGAGAATCACGGACATCTTTTCTCCCCACTTCCAAATAAAACCAAGTCCCGTGACTGCCCAATTGTTTCCCCCAATTTCCAAATAAAACCAAAACTTACCTCTCCCTATGACAGCTAACGTTTCCCCCATCCCATCTTAAAATAATAAAAAAAACAACTAGGTCCTTACAACATGTGCCCTTTCCCAAAAGCTCATTTAGCATATGTGCTTTCATATTTTTTAATACAAAATTTTTTTTTAATTCCACGTGTTATAAGTGAAAACACTTCCCATGTCACGTAGCGCACAGTGTTACCAGTGAAAATACTCTCCGTGCCACGTAATACACAATTAAACGGCCGTTTGTTGAATTTGACAACAAGCCTCTAATTGCTTCAATTTTACAAAAACAAGAATCCAATTGAGACACAAAAAAAAGGAAGACTTAATTGAGATTCCGAACCAAAATAAAAACCTAGAAATTAAACCAAGAATAATTTGTGAATGTAATATTCTGTTGGGGATGAAGAGCGAAGAATCTTTGAACAGCGTGAGAACTGAAAACTAAACCGCTTGGAAAAAGAGTAAAGTGGTGTTTGTGTAAGAGACGCTAATGGCGTTCGCAAACCCAAACACTGTCTTCAACATCCGACCAACGTGTTTCTCTAACTCTAGCTTTTCTTAAAGCATTGGGCATGGACAGACATGTTCCACAGATTTTCGACAACAGAGGCATCTACTCCAACTTATTTCGAAGCTTCCTCAAAGTCGACGATATCAAAAGGGAACAAATCTCTTGCACTATTGCTATCAAGTCACCAATCGCAGTAAACCCTTTTTTCCCTTCTTCGTTCATTCTTTCTTGTTATGCTCTGTTTGCTGCTACCAAACAAATTGGGAAGAAAAAGGCTCGTGCTTGTAAACTGTTAATTATTCAATTGTAGAATTAGGTTCTGCACAAAATGCTTTATATTGTTGAATTGTAGCATTGGTTTTGTGTTGACAGCTGAGAAAATTGGAACAGAAGGTCTCGAGATTATGTTTTTTCATGTTTTGTGAAATCGGTCTGTCGAAATTACTGATCATTTGCAAGATATGTAACAAATTTTGGACAAATGATTTCAAATTTTCAAGCAATTTAAATGCATCGTGTTGTGTTAGGACCTGGCGAGTATACGAAAGGAGAAGATATAGGGAGGACAAACGAGCGGGACGACCACAAGTGAGGACGAACGCTCATAGCGAGCAGGGGGAGGACGACCGTCCACAAGTGAGGACGAGCGCCCATAGTGAGCAGGGCGAGGACGAACGTCCACAAGTGAGGACGAGCGCCCATAGCGAGCAGGGCGAGGACGAACGTCCTCAGCGAGAGGAGGACGATCGAGCGGGACGATCACAAGTGAGGACGAGCGCCCATAGCGAGCAGGGCGAGGACGAACGTCAGTAACAAGGACGAACGTCCTGAACAAAGGGGAGGCGAGGACGAACGTCCTAAATGACAAGCAGAAGTTCAGGCGTGGTTTCGGGGAACGTCAGCAGAGAATTACAATAATAAATACAAGAGATAAGGATGGAATGATCCTTACCAGATAACGCTAATAAAGGGGCAATTATTATTATTATTTCCTACCTTTTTTAGAATAATAGATTAGTATTAATAAGGGAAGAACCCAGAGCTTAGGGTGTGCTTTTGTTTAGTATTTTGAATACTGTTAGAGAGGTTATGCTCTCGTGTGACTGAAGGAGACCCTGCTCCCAGTCATTATTTGTGTTTCGTGACTACCGGCATATTAATAATAAAGGAGTTTGATTCATTTACGTTCGTTCATTCACGTAGCAAGGCAAGTTACGTGGTCAGTCACGTAACAATTGGTCCGACCTGCCGGATCATAGAGGAGGGAGGAATTCGTCATGGAGGGAAGGATGAACGCGATGGAGGGAAGGATGGAGACCATGGAAATATCCATGGGTGGACTGGAATCGGCAGTCCAGGAACTGGTGAGGATATTAGGGGAGCAAGGTCGAAGGGTTGAGAGACAACTGGATGAGAGTCAAGGCTCCGTCAATGGAAGAAGGAACGACGAGGACGAAAGGGACGGGGGCATAGAAGGTGGACGCCGAGAGGAGCAGCCACATTGGAAGAGGAGAGTCGAGCTGCCCTTGTTCGAAGGCAGCGAGCCTATGAACTGGATTTTTAGGGCGGATAAATTTTTTGAACTTCAAGGGGTGCCGGAGGACGAAAAACTGCGCCTGGCATACGTTAGCATGGAAGGAATAGCGGGACATTGGTTCCGGTTTTGGAGGGAGAAGGCTAGGACCCGAACATGGGCCGCCTTAAAAGAGGCGTTGGTGGTTCGGTTTGGAGGCCACAATCGAGGAACGGTCTACGAGAGACTGGCATCCTGTAAACAAACAGGATCCGTGGGAGACTATATCCAAGAATTTGAGGTATTGGTGGGCCAAGCAGAAAAAATACCCGAAGCTCTATTGATGGGGTATTTCATGGCAGGACTACAGGAGGGCATTCGTAACCACCTCAGATTGCTTGACCCAAAGGAGTTCATGGACGTCATGAGACTAGCAAGGGACGTGGAGGCGTTCCAAGGGGGAGCAAGGACGAGCGGGGGATTCACCAACAAAGGGCAAGTGTGGGGAAAACCGAGCGGCTCAGTAGCAAGGGTGGATAATGGCCGACCCACTCAGAACCGAACGAGTATCCTTGAAAAGGGAGGAGGTCCAAGGAGAGAAGGAGAGCGTACGTCCTTTAACGCGCAGGGCAGGAACGTTCGGGACTTACCGTACGCGGAGTACGTCAAGCGTAGGGAGGAGGGACGATGTTTCAGGTGTGGAGGACCGTTCGGTCCGGGGCACCGCTGTCCAGAAAGAGGACTGAGGGTGCTAATACTGGCCGAAGAGGAGGATCCAGGAGGAGAAGAAGAAGTGGAGGGAGAACTCGCACCAATGGAGCTATCTGCTCTTTCCTCTGGAGGGCTTACTCAGCCCAGAACTATGAAGCTGCGCGGACAGATAGGAATGAAACAGGTTCTGATTCTAATTGACAGTGGTGCCAGCCACAATTTCATAAGCAAGGAATTGGCTAACGAATTGGCATTAACCATAGTAGACACGCCATCCTATAGGGTGAGTTTGGGAGATGGACGGAAAAAAGAGACGAGGGGGTGCTGTGAGGCAGTAACGGTCCATATGGGGCAGGTTGTGATCAAGGAACGGTTCCACTTGTTCGAATTGGGCGGAGTGGATCTGATACTAGGGGTGGAATGGCTGGCAAAGCTGGGTGAAGTAACCGTAAATTGGGGGCAGCTAACTATGGCGTTCGTTCAGGAAGGGCGCAAGAGGACCATTCAGGGAGACCCTACATTAACAAGGAGGTTGGTGGAACCAGCCGCGTTGCTCAAAATGAAGGACGTCGAAGTTTGGTTGTTGATGTGGGAGCTGGGGGAGACAGAAAAGGAGGAGCAAAGACCGTACGTTCCGGAGACAGAGACGTTCGGTCCGGAATTAACAAAGAAGCAGGCGTTCGACATGAGGCGGGTATTGGAACGATACGCGAACGTATTTCATGAGCCACGCGGATTACCACCCGACAGAGGCATGGTCCATCAAATTCCCTTAAAAGAAGGGACGGATCCCGTGAATGTGAGACCGTACAGATATCCCCACATGATGAAGGGGGAGATTGAGAAACAGGTGGCGGAAATGCTAAAAGCAGGCGTGATAAGGCCGAGCACCAGTCCTTATTCTAGCCCGGTAATATTGGTCAAAAAGAAGGACGGCAGCTGGAGGTTTTGTGTGGATTACAGAGCATTAAACCGAGCCACTGTACCGGATAAATTCCCCATTCCATTGATAGAAGAGTTGTTGGACGAACTAAGGGGGGCCAAATACTTTTCAAAAGTGGATCTGAAATCGGGCTATCATCAGATACGGATGGGGGCAGGTGACATAGAGAAGACAGCTTTCCGGACACACCAGGGACACTATGAATTTATGGTAATGCCATTCGGTCTCACCAACGCACCAGCCACTTTTCAGAGCGCTATGAACACACTGTTGCAGCCTTATTTGCGGAAATTCGTACTGGTATTCTTTGATGATATACTGGTGTATAGCCGTACCTGGGACGCACACTTGGAGCATGTGGGGACGGTGCTGAGTGAGCTCGTGACAAATAAATGGGTAGCCAACAGGAAGAAGTGTGATTTCGGCAGAACCCAAATAGGTTATTTGGGCCACCGCATATCCGAGAAGGGGGTAGAGATGGATGAGGATAAGGTACGGGCTGTGATGGAGTGGGAGAAACCGAAGACGGTGAAGGCCTTGAGGGGATTCCTGGGATTAACGGGATATTATAGGAGGTTTGTGAAAGATTATGGGAAAATTGCCAGACCGTTGACTGACTTGCTTAAGAAGGGCCAGTTTGCGTGGACGGAACAAGCAGAGGCAGCCATGTTAAGTCTGAAGAAGGCCATCACGACAGCTCCTGTCTTGACGCTGCCTGACTTTGACCAGCCGTTTCACATTGAGTGTGACGCATCCGGGAAGGGTATTGGCGCGGTCCTCATGCAAGGCAAACAACCCATAGCTTTCTTCAGCAAAGCGTTGTCTGAAGGGTCGTTAGGGAAATCGATATATGAAAAGGAATTAATGGCGCTGGTTCTAGCCATACAACACTGGCGACCGTACCTATTGGGGCAAAGGTTTGTGGTTCACACGGATCAGAGGAGTTTGAAGTACCTCTTGGAGCAACGCATCACCACTCAGAATCAGCAGAACTGGCTCGCGAAGCTCCTAGGGTACGACTTTGAAATTGTGTACAAGTCAGGGGTAACCAACAAAGTGGCGGACGCCCTATCCCGCAAGAACGAGGATGAGCAGCAGGACGAGAAGGAATTAACTGTAGTGACTCGACCGTATTGGCAAGATTTCAGGGAAATTTTGGAAGAAGTCGAGGCGGATGCGGAGTTGAAGAAGGTGATTGACGATCTGAAGAAGGATCCCAACTCCCACCCCTCGTTCACGCTGGAGAACGGACGCTTACACTATAAAGGGAGGCTCGTGCTGTCAGCTCGTTCAAACTGGGTACCCAAATTAATAGCCGAATTCCATACCACCCACACAGGCGGCCACTCAGGGGTTTACCGAACGTACCGCAAGGTGGCCCAATCCCTTTACTGGGTGGGAATGAAGAAAGCCGTTACCGAGTTCGTGGCCAGCTGTCTGGTCTGTCAACAACATAAATACTTGACCTCTTCACCACAAGGGTTGCTGCAACCGTTGCCCATTCCCAACGCCATTTGGGAAGAGATCAGTATGGATTTTATTGTCAAACTCCCCAAGTCTAGAGGGTTTGATGCGGTGTTAGTGGTGGTGGACCGCCTTAGCAAATATGGGCATTTCATACCCTTAAAACACCCTTACTCCGCACGCACTATAGCCGAAATCTTCGTGAAGGAGATCGTCCGATTGCATGGGGTGCCGCTATCTATTGTAAGTGACCGGGATCCACTGTTCTTGAGTAATTTTTGGAAGGAGCTGTTCAAATTACAAGGCACCCAACTGAAGATGAGCACAGCCTATCACCCGGAATCTGATGGGAAAACGGAGGTTCTCAACAGGATCTTAGAAGGATATTTGAGGTGTTTTTGCTCCGAACAACCCAAGGGGTGGAGCATCGTATTACCTTGGGCGGAGTACTGGTACAACACCAGTTATCAGGAGTCAGCCAAATGCACCCCATTTGAAACGGTCTATGGAAGGCCGCCCCCATCATTGCACAGGTTCGTCCCAGGGGAAACATTAGTGGAAGCTGTCAACCAAGAATTACAGACCCGAGATGAAGCTCTCCGCCAGTTGAAATTCCACCTCGCGCGGGCTCAAGAATTAATGGTGCGGCAGGCCGACAGGGCAAGGAGACCATCCCAAGTAGGGGTGGGCGATTGGGTCTATCTGAAGATTAGACCTCATCGCCAAAGTACAGTGTCATCCATTGTACAATCCAAATTGGCCGCTCGTTATTTTGGACCTTTTCTGGTCATTCAACAGGTGGGAGCAGTCGCCTTTAAGCTGCAACTTCCAGATTCGGCACGGATACACCCCGTGTTCCATGCGTCCCAGTTGAAGAAGGCAGTAGGGGACCATCAGGTCAAACAGGAATTACCCCTAGATTTAGAGATGGAGGGACCATCTCCACGACCGGTCAGAGTTCTGGACACCAGGCAGGTGCAACAGGGGGAGGACGAGCGGCAGGAGGTCCTGATCGAATGGCAGGAGGGATGTTCTGATGGGGCGACATGGGAAGATGCCCTCACCATCCAAGATCAATATCCCGACTTCAACCTTGGGGACAAGGTTGATCTTCAGGGGGTGGGTAATGTTAGGACCTGGCGAGTATACGAAAGGAGAAGATATAGGGAGGACAAACGAGCGGGACGACCACAAGTGAGGACGAACGCTCATAGCGAGCAGGGGGAGGACGACCGTCCACAAGTGAGGACGAGCGCCCATAGTGAGCAGGGCGAGGACGAACGTCCACAAGTGAGGACGAGCGCCCATAGCGAGCAGGGCGAGGATGAACGTCCTCAGCGAGAGGAGGACGATCGAGCGGGACGATCACAAGTGAGGACGAGCGCCCATAGCGAGCAGGGCGAGGACGAACGTCAGTAACAAGGAAGAACGTCCTGAACAAAGGGGAGGCGAGGACGAACGTCCTAAATGACAAGCAGAAGTTCAGGCGTGGTTTCGGGGAACGTCAGCAGAGAATTACAATAATAAATACAAGAGATAAGGATGGAATGATCCTTACCAGATAACGCTAATAAAGGGGCAATTATTATTATTATTTCCTACCTTTTTTAGAATAATAGATTAGTATTAATAAGGGAAGAACCCAGAGCTTAGGGTGTGCTTTTGTTTAGTATTTTGAATACTGTTAGAGAGGTTATGCTCTCGTGTGACTGAAGGAGACCCTGCTCCCAGTCATTATTTGTGTTTCGTGACTACCGGCATATTAATAATAAAAGAGTTTGATTCATTTACGTTCGTTCATTCACGTAGCAAGGCAAGTTACGTGGTCAGTCACGTAACATGTTGTTTTTGGATAATCATGTTATTGTTGTTTATGCAGAGTATTAATTAACTACAAGCTTGATGATTTAGCGTGACTTTTATTTTCATGATATACTGTTTTGATAAAGCAATTCAAATATTTTCTTCAAAAACTTTGCTTAGATAAAGTTATTTAATGTTTTTATGTGCAAATTTCATTTTACTTGAAATTCCTTTATTTTACTTGGATAAAGTCCCCTATTAATTTTCATCAAGTTATTTTAATGTATGGTATTTTAAGTTCATTTCACAATTGAATTTTTCTCGCATAATTAAATTTCAGCCATACCTATGGCATTTTTCTTCAAAGTAACCCCCAACACTTGGCCATTTGAGAGGATGCAGCTTTGTTTAAAGTAAGATTTCTCCAATTTTGTATCTCCTTCTGAGGTCTAATTTTTAAAATTTATGTTAAGGAGAGGGATTAAATAATGTTATATGAATGTAGGTAGATATTTTCATTTTCTATATTGAACTTGCAGAATTTTTATGGAACACTGCATGGAGGATCTGTTGCATCTTTTGTTGAGTCGCTGTCTACTGCTTGTGCTAGAACTGTTATTGCTGACGACAAGCAACTTTTTCTCGGGGAAATGAATGTGTCTTATCTCTCCGCTGCTCCAATAAATGTGAGTTCTTTCTACTGAACTTTTAATTTTGATTTCCTACGTGATCTTATGGGCATTAGTGTTACCATCACAACTAATTCAATCCTACAAAATCAGTTTATAAGGTGAGATTTGTATCTCACTTATATATTATAATTTGTTCTTATCTCTAGTCGATGTAAGACTTTCAACACATTCCCTTCACGTCGATGTATAGTGTAACATCCCAAAAATACAATAACAATCATATAATAGAAATAGTTACATTTAATAATATATCAATTCAGTCTTACACTAATTAACATACGCTTATAGCCGAACGACCTTATATAAGCTTTCAATTTAAAACTACACAACTTAAGAGAAAACATGACTGCACGGTTTACAAAAGAACATACTGAACGGTCAGTTATACAAAAGAAGAGGTAACCTAACTATCACCTCACCAAAAATGCTATCTATTAACCGAACGCTCCTACGGTTCGGCCTTTACCAAAAATGCTATCTATCAAATTTTCTTCTTCCAGCGCCTCTTCCAATAGCGTGTCTGCTTCTGCTGACATCCACACGGATGATCATTGCAACGACAAGGACGGACGTACAAAACAAGACAACACAGGAATGCAGGGTAAGCTTATGTAATTTAATTCAAGAATAAACATACATTTCTCACATTCACACACATCGAATACAATTCAACATATATTTCAAGCAAGGCCTACTACTAGACTCACTGTCCGGACTGTATGAAATTTGTGTAACTACGACGTTCGTGCACCCAGGTGATGTAGTAACTGGAATACTCTCATCAGTTGCCACCCGAGGTTAGTCCTATCTGTCCAAAGTACCCCTAAGGACTAGGACCTTCTGTCGTTCCCACACATGAACTACCCTCCTCTATGTGAGGACGAGTACTCACGGAACATCAGGATGAACCGCTAGCTAAGCATTTCCACATTCATACTTTACCATTTCAATATTCAACCAAGAGTCGTTCCTCCCCGAAACGCTCGTTCAAAATCCACAATCCTTTCATTCATCTCATATACTCTTTATCTTTTAAAATTCTTCGTTTTAAAGTCATTTTTATCATAAGTTCTAAAAACATAAAATACCGAACGTTCAGTCCTCTTCAAAACGAGGACGAATGATAAGAATGAGACCGATAAATCTCACGTTCCAGAATAGAATAAGACCAAGAGGATTACCGGTATATTTTAGGAGATAAACCGAGTACAATCATGTAGTATAGGACAAACGTTACATACCCCCTTAGTCAATTAAATGAACTGACTCTCTTGAACTCCAACCAACACTTAAAGAAACATAACACGTAGGGGGACTCTAGGTAGGAGACAATGAAGGTAGACACGTCAAGACTTAAAGAATCATACTTAGAATAATTCATACACGGAAACCTAATGTCAGTCAATGACCGAACATGGTAGGGGAAAATTCTATTAAAGTTGGACGAACGCTAATGTCATCAAGAGATATCATTCCATAACCGAGTTCGGGCGCTTAGTATAAGACCGAGCGTCACTCATTAAAAGGAGTTGGTGTGAGGTCGAGCAGTACTAAACTTGAAATAAAAGATTAATAAATATTGTACTAGCGGAATTGTGTTTAAGAATGATTACTATATACAAATACATATATTTACAAGATTTTAAGTTTATTTCTGGATACTTAGATGCAACTTACGCTTGGTCGAACGCTCAAGCACAATATTTTCACAAGAAGACGCTCGTCCTCAACTAGGATTCTTTCCAAATGAAAGAATCCAATTTCACACAATATTACTAGAAATACCGAACAGTCAAGGACCGTTCAATGACGAACGTACATTATCATAGTGGAAATTTCATATTCATAATTTATTTACATTCAAACTCATTTCTCAGGACATAACTTCATAATTTCATACATTCATATCATAACACATTTCATATTCCTCATACATCAGCTCATAATCATTATCATATATCAAATAATCAAATATCACAAAGTCATGCTTCATACAACTCACAGAACGTCCATCCAGCACAGTAAAAACATACGAATTAAATTGAATAAGCTTCCCTTACCTCTAACGTAGTCGGACGTTCACATATATAGACTAGGGTTCTTCTTCTAACTGAGGCCTTAACGTTCTACATCACGTTCTAAACACTATAACCAACATAAACCAGAAAGATACTCAGTATGATGAGATCGACTCATGCAACCAATAATCTGGGTTTGCATGTTACAGAAAACACGTAAATGGAGGAAAATGAACTTACCCGTTCAGAATCCTAAACTGATTGGTTCGAACGATCGTTCTCTACGCAGGAAGAGTGAAACTGGTGCCTGAAGGGTGATCGGAGAAGAGAAAGGGTAAGATTTCTTAGAGAGAAGATTAGATTTATAGTGAGAAGGAGGAGAAAAATGAAAGTTCAGAGTTTGGGGAAGAAGGGTGCATGCAGAAAAGAGTGGGACGGGTTTTTCAGAAAAATAAGTTTTCTTCCCACGTTAAAACGAGTGTCCGCTCTTCTGCTGACACCTGCACCCCCACTATCTGATTTATGATCCTCGTTGCTTGACACCTAGCGTCCGCGTAGAGGGTTTGTGAGTGTGTTTTAATGATTCTGACAGGAGGGTTTTGGGTGCGTTTTAATGAGACTTGACATATAGACATCTCGTGCGTGATAGTAGAAATTGGGTGGTCCGATAGTGGCCCGATAGCGGATGGAATAGAAACAGAAATGCACAAACGTGCGTGATAGTAGTAAATTTTCTCTCTCACACTTTTTTTGGCACTGCAAAAGAAAGAAGAAAAGATAGCACTGACAAAAAGAAGAAAAAGGTTTGCTGTGTTGCAAAAGAGTAGAGGAGGGAGAAAAAAAGTTAACGTCGTTTGTGCGTATTTAACGGAAGGGACAACGTTGATGCAAAATTTACTTAGTGAGGACCAATTTTACACACTTTTAAAACGAGTGACTGAATTGACATTATTCAGCAAAACTGAGGACAAAAAAAGGCTATTAAACCTAAAAATTTTATAACATGAGTTTCATTATTTCAAGTCACGTCATATATTTAAAAACAGTTCACTTAGAACTCTTCCTTCATTCTAGATATTCTACTTGCTAGGTCATTTGTTTGAAGATCAGAGGGTGTTAAAGTGATCACTGCGACAATGTCTTTTAATATAGTCGATCAGTTTTCTTAAAGGAGTAAGTTAGTTTATACTCTTTTTTTAACTTATAAGTATCTTTCATGCATGTGATGTTTGGTTTGTTGCATGTGCCTTCTTAGTTTTCTAGTATGTTTTTTGTTAATCAATGGTTCTAATTGTGTACTCTGATCATGATTTCAAGGTTGGTAGATGTAGATAGAGCTCTTTGAACTATGGAAGCGATTTTAGGTCCTTTCGAGGTATTTAAGCTCCTATAAGCTAAGGGGAGCTAAATAACTTGTTTTTAAATTTGTAGTCACTTATAATCTAAATTGATATGCGAAATTGTATGGAACCATTATTGAATTTATGTGAGTTTTGTGATAGTATACTATATAACATGACAAATTGATGGTTTGATGTGATGAATCTTGGATGTCGATAGCTTGTTGATTTGAAACTAGTTTGGATGACCTAAGCATGATAGAAAATCTATTTTTGGGTTGGTTTTTGTGTTTTGGCAATAGGTTATGATGGTGAGAAATTGGTTTAGAATGGACTGATTTTTGGATTTAAATTAGGGGTTTTGACAAGTGAATTTCTAGAGGAGTTGAATTAAGGAGAAACTTGATGTTTGAGGATTGTTTTTGAGTTATTTGTGACTTGTTTAATCGCTTAGATTACAAAAATCTAGTTTGTAACATATATATTTTGAGTTATGAACTTTTGAGTTGTTAGTTTGAAATAATGCATCTTAATTATAACCAAATAAGCAAAATGGTATTAAATTTTGGATATAAAGATGTTTTTAAATCATTTCTAATGTCAAGAATATCATTTTGGTAATGTAGATGGGTCTTAGGTTCAACCAAATTCAAGTTGTTTCACCACACAAGGGGCAGGTCCCCCATGAGTCTGACGTCAATACATGTATCTAGATGGTCGAGTCTAGAAATGATATGATTATTCCTGTATTGCTTGATTTATATTATGAATGTGATACTATTGTTTTAAAACGTATGAATGATCTTTTGGTATTTTAGCTTACCTGTTTGTCTTTGTTTGTTCGTATGTGTATTTGTTTTCTCTTTTTGCAATGATCACCTTAATGGTGTGAGCTTAGTGGATGTCTTTGGTGACCAGGAGCTAGTTGGTGGTGGAGTTAAGTTTAGAGTATGGCGTTTTGTTGTTCTCTTTTTGTTTTGTAAAGTTTATATTACGTTTTTGGTTCGATCTAGTATATTTTCTTGTAATGTAGTTGATGAGTCAATATTTTATTGATTTCACTTAGTTTATTGTACCGAATTTAATCAAGGAATTGTGCTTGAATGTACAGTATTATCCTATTTTTCCTAATTGTGCTAAATTTGATCGGAAATTCTTATTTTAACTAATTTGAATTATCTGAGATAATTATTTTACAAGGAAAATTTGGAGATACAATTTGGGACATTTGAAGGTTAAATGAGAATTGGCAATTGAGCCCAATGTATTTCAGCCATTTCAGTTTTCGCTGGTTGCTGCGTGAATTTTGTGTCAACTTGTTTGTTCTCGTTTAAGTTCAATTCTTATCCTTTTTCCATGCAATTTTTTTTCATAGTTTCGTCTAGATGTCTATTTTCACGTATAGCTTTTCGTTTGTTAAAATTCGTTTTGTTCTGTTCCCAGTATTTTTTTTACTCTCCTATGTCAGTCCAGTAATTACTGTTTTGAGTGTTCTAAAATGTTTGCATTGTTTGCTTGATGTTTAGTACTTGTGGTGGCTGAAATTGATCATTGGACAGTGCTAAGACTCTCCACAGAGTGTTCACAAGAAGGAGAGCTCAATGGATTTTGCAATGATTTATTATAAGCAAAGCTTGCAACCCACATACACATCACACGGCCATTGGTTGGAATTTTCTTTGAGAAGTAAATCAATTGACCACCAAGCAAAGGAAGCTCACGTCCAAGACCTCTAAAATCAAATGCTAAATTCTATTTGGATTGGTATTATGAAGGGAAGCCCACGACCCCATGCATGCCACCATTCACGGTCTTATCTTCAATTTATTTTTGGCATTTAGTGATGCTTGGCAACAAATTACAATTAAAACTCCAAAATGCTGAATTATTGTCATAGCACACGGCCCTCATTTCTTTTGGAATGTCCAAAGCTCAATTAAACAACAAAAGATGGGGCCACCAAGTTCCAAGTGCAGCCCACGGTTTTATCAAATGTTTTGGAAGAGAATGCATTCTCCTATGTATACAATTCACGTTGCAAATGAATAACAAAAGGGACCACCTTTGTTGGAAGTTCACGTGCACATGAGGAATTTCAAGGTGCTAAATTTTAGTTAATATTAAGGGAAGTGGTTTCATGGCCCCGCTAGCTTGAAAAAGAAAACCATTTCATTTTGGAGAAAGAAACCAACACGTTAAGCAATTCTCATTCCACCATTATGCACATGATGAAGGGGGCCACCACTTGCTGAGCACGGTTTCTTTTCTTTTGCATGGTATCATCTCACGGCCTTGGGAGAAAAGCACACCATTCACGGCCTTGCTGGAACAGAAGAAAGAGATGTCATGGTTGGAGAGAAAGAGTTGCGGTACAGCAGCACCACGGCAAAAAGAAGAGCACCATGGTGATGATTTTTGGAGCAGCAACAACTGATTTTGAACTTGGATGGATAATGTAGGTGCAGCAACCATCTTGAAAGAAGAAAAAGGAGAAGGTCACGGGCTGCCAAGTAAGACAAAACCAAAAATACTAAATTGAAGGAGGATGTCCAAGAGTGTGGAGACTATAAATTGGCAGTAGCAGCAAAGAAGAAACTCATGAGATTTTAGAGTAGATTTCTAGAGTAGAAGTTAGGTTTCTGGCTTGGTTTTCTCCTCCCCTATTGGGGAGGTTTTGAATTTCTTTTAGTTACCGTTTCCATGAATCTTGTAATTTCCAGTTTGCATTTTCAAATCAATGTTCGTTGAATTTTCTTCTCATTTATCATTTTCTGCACAATTACTGTTATTGCAAATGCGAATCTTTGACAAATTTCATTTTCAGTGAAGTGTTTTTAATTTTACCGCCTCTTTTATTTTACTATTTAGTATTTTCTGCATCGTTTAATTTTATCGTTTTCAATTTACCGTTTCTGAATATTTATTGTTCCATGTTTACCGTTTTCCGTTTTTACCGTCTTTTACTTTCTTGATTTTACTATCGTTAAAAATTACTTCAGTGTTGTTAAATTCTGTTTTATTTAAATTCAGTTGTTTTTCAATCTATTTTATTTTTCTGTGTCAAAAACATCCACAAACCCCCCCTCTTTTGTATAAAGATCTAAAACTGAACCGCGGATAATTGGTCCTTGTGAGACGACCTAGGAGTCACTTCCTAGTTATACTGCATTAATTTCTGCACATCAAATTTGATCGGCCGCGACAGCTGCATCAGTAGTACAATATATATATATATATATATATATATATATATATATATATATATATATATATATATATATATAATATATGTTATTTTTTGATAATTGTAATAATAACTTATATTTTCTTTCTCAAGCCAATTGCTTTGTTTTGTTAAAAATGTAATATATTCTATAGTAATTGAACACTATGAAAATTAAGATAGTATAATATTAATATTTTTTATAATTTTTAATGGATTAATATAATCAAATTAATTAATATAAATATTAACATTTTTGTTTATTTGGATGGGTCTTAGGTGCAACCAAATTCAAAAATCATGTTGCTGTAAAAAAATTGATAGGAATAATCGATTATCAAACATGATAATCAATTATTTTAATCAGAATTATGACTTTGCTGAAGAACTCTCTAGAATAATTGATTATCAGATCTGATAATTGATTATTATAGTAGGTTTTTTGAGATAATAGATTATCATGTCTGATAATTGATTATTTCAGTAGGTGTGGTGTTTCCTTAAAACTCTCTAGAATAATCGATTATCAGGCCTAATAATCGATTATCTCATAAGAAAATTGATGTTTATGATTTGTGAATATATTTATGTATATGTTTATGGTGGGTGAATTTGATGGTAGATGCTTCGTGAAATGCAATTTGAATATTAACATGTATGGTAGTTGTTCACATATGATATGGTGGTTATGATGATATGTATAGTTTTAATACGTATGAATGTTTTATGAATGGTAAACATGGATGTGTGTATAGATTAAGTATGATGTGAAAAGGATTCCATGAGAAAATTCTTATGGTTGTTATGTTGTGTTATATATTGAAATAGGGGTTCTGGAATTGAGGGATGATTCTGACACTCTCAATAACTCTCAATCTCAAGTAGAGCTGTGTGATTATGTCGTGGAGATTAGTAAGAGGTCCTTAGTCGGATGGTCATGTATTGACCATAAATGTTTGATGGACTAACTTTGGTGTTTGGTAGTTTGATGAAGTGGTAGTATTATGATATGGAAGAGTTGTTTTACCACACACGGGGCAAGTCCTCATGAGTCCGACATCAATACATGTATCTGGATGGTCGAGTCTAGAAATGATATGATTATTCATGTATTGCTTGATTTATATTATCAAATGTAATATTATTGTTTTAAGACGTCTGAATGATCTTTTGGTACTTTAGCTTACCCTTTTGTCTTTGTCTATTTGTGGGGTTTTTTGTTTTTTCTTTTGCAATGATCAACTTAATGGTGTGAATTTAGGGATGTCTTTGATGAGCATGAGCTAGTTGGTGTCGAAACTAAAGTTTAGAGTAAGACATTTTGTTGTTTTCTTTTTGTTTTGTAAAGATTGTATTACACTTTTGGTTTGGTCTAGTATATTTGTTGTAGTATAGGACAAAATATATATATATATATATATATATATATATATATATATATATATATATATATATATATATATATATTGCTATTATATGTTACTTTTTGGATAATCACAATAATAACTTATATGTTTTTCTTCAATCCAATTGTTTTGTTTTATTAAAACGGTAATATATTCTATAATAATTAAATACTATGATGTTACAATATTAATATTTTTTATAATATTTAATTGATTAGTTAATATTATCAAATTAATTAAAATAAATATTATGTTAAATTATTTATTATAACTTAATCTGTAAAAATTAAAAATAACGTAATTTGTAAACATTAAAATTTAAATTATAATATTAGTATATATTTAAATTTATAAATAATATAAATAAAAATAATTTCTTAAAATATTTTATTTTTCTTTATAATTTATTTTTTAAAAAATAAAGTAGCATATTAGCTCGTTTTGATTTTGATACGTTAATTTGACAAGTTAACCAAAATTGATCAAAATCAGTTAATTAGTTAAAAAAATTAACTCATGATAACTTAACAAATCGACCCCCTCATAACTCCTTTATATCCCTATTTGTTCACATATAATATTTTTATTTTACACTTCAATAAATATTAATATTACAAAATATTTTAATTATTGAGAAATTTTCTCAATTTAAACGAGCACATATTTTCGTCTAACTTAATATGTCTAGAATATCAAATATTTAATCTCAATTTAAAGACTACTAAAAAAAATTCCAATTCCTAATAAGATGAATGAAAAAGTGAAAAATAATTTTAAAAGAACAAAAAAACAAAAATAGACGTAAGTTTCACAAAATTAAAATTAGTATTTATTCTAAGAAAAACATAACTAAAATATTTATTACTTTTAAAATTCTGATTTATTTAAACGATCTAAAAATTATAGAAGACATCGCATCCACGCAGACAGAGTTAGTAGTATTTAATTGATGGAGGAAAATAATTATTCATTTACCAGAATATGTGACAAGGAGGCTGTGAACGTCATACAAAAATATTTTAAGTAGGGTCCATTCAATAAATTAGAGTTGCGGAACTATTAATCAACAAACAATTAACTAAATTGAACTAAATAATGAAAATGGAACTATTTAAAAGAAAAACTAAACAAAAAATTATTTTTAATGGAATTGTCAAAATAGATTAAAATTTGCGAGTCAACTCAATCCATCACAAGTTTAATAGGTAAAAAAATTACAAATTTTCGAAAAAGAACCTAGTCCTCTAAAAATTAAGATTAATCTGGTAGTAGATTAAATTGACTCATAAACACATTTATAGATTCTAAATATTATATTATATTAAAATAACAAAAATCTTAAATATTTTTTTATCTTTAAATGTATTTGGATTGTAATGTATTTTTGTAATTTTAAACTGTATTTGAAATTTAACATAATTTTAAATTGTATTTGGATTAAACTTTATTTAAATTTTAATTAAAAAAGTTTGTAATTTTTTTAGGATTGAATAAAAGAATTCATTTAACCCATCGTGATGAATCAAATCAAATTCAAAGTTTTTGAATTTATTAATAAATAAGCCGGATTAGATTACTTAATTAAATTATCAATCCATAATGAATCGAATCAAATTACTAATATAGACAAAATATTATTTATCTCGATTTAAATATAAAACTAAACTATTAACATATAATAATTTAGTGCACTACTATCAACATTCTTCAAACCATCTCATCTATTCTTTTAGATGATTTTTTATGTGTAAAATGTAAGACCCATGAAAAATATTTAAATTTAATAAATAGTTGTTTTTTTTATTTTTATAAAGTTAATAAAAGTATGGTAAAAAAAAACATTTATTAAAATTTATGATAGGTAACAATAATAATAATTTCAAAGGAAGGAGTTTAAAAATTTGAGAATTTATTTTAAAAGTTAAAAAAAAAATGAATAGTGAATAGTAAATAGTAAATAGTAAATAGTAAATAGTGAATAGTGAATAGTTAAAAAAAAATATTAAAATAAATTGTGGAAGAAAACACTCCACGTAGAATGAATGATTCAGAGATAAGAATGGTGAATAAAAAATAATTTTTGAATAGTAAAAGTGAATAGTAAAAATGAATAGTAAAAATGAATAGTAAAATTTTTTGGCTATAAATAGCCAAGAGGGGGAGGCTGAAGAATTGCACCAAAATTCTAGAGAAATTGTGAGAGAAGAGAGGTTAAGGAAATTCTAGTTGAAGAGGGGAAATTCTGGAAGTTTCCGGAGAACGATTTGAGAAGAGGAAACTAAGTCTGGAGTAGAGGTAAGGGGAGTTACATTTTGTTTGGTATTATTTTGAGTCTTGTATATGTTGCTTTTGGTTGATCTTAAATCTTGAGTGTGAAGTATTTTGTTTCTGTATGATTTTGAATTTTTGATGAGAACATGCTTCTGTGTTTAGATCCAAGTGTGATAGTTGTAAAATGTGATGTTGATTATGTTATGCACATGTATGCTATTAATTGTTTATGGATGGATTAGAAGTTGTCTAACCGGCTCTGCCAGATTCAACTTCTTGTTTCCCCATACTTTATATTGTTTTCTTTTTTTGTTTTTATTTTTGGAAGGATTAGAAGTTGTCTAACCGGCTTTGCCAGATTCAACTTCTTATTTCCCCAAACCTGTTATTATTCTTATTATTTAATTACGTTGTATTCTTGGAAGGATGAGAAGTTGTCTAACCGGCTCTGCCAGATTCAACTTCTTGTTTCCCCATACTTTATATTGTTTTCTTTTTTTGTTTTTATTTTTGGAAGGATTAGAAGTTGTCTAACCGGCTTTGCCAGATTCAACTTCTTATTTCCCCAAACCTGTTATTATTCTTATTATTTAATTACGTTGTATTCTTGGAAGGATGAGAAGTTGTCTAACCGGCTCTGCCAGATTCAACTTCTTGTTTCCCCATACTTTATATTGTTTTCCTTATTCGTTTTTATTTTTGGAAGGATTAGAAGTTGTCTAACCGGCTCTGCCAGATTCAACTTCTTATTTTCCCAAACCTGTCATTATTCTTATTATTTAATTACGTTGTATTCCTGGAAGGATGAGAAGTTGTCTAACCGGCTCTGCCAGATTCAACTTCTTGTTTCCCCAAGAATTTTTATTAAGTTTATTTTAATGATTGTCAAACATTTGATTCTTCTCCGTTGACCATTTATAGTAACATTTTATTATTGTTAATTTGTTTGTAATATATTTATCTTGTATGATTTCTGTGTTGAATGTATTTTATGATGTTGACATGAAATTATGAATATGAACATGATATGAGTTTTATGAGGAGATTTTGTAATAATATGACATGAGTTGAGGAAAATGAGCATGATATGAGTCTCATGGAGAGATTCTATGTTGGTATGGTATTAGTGTATATGTTGATGTTGAGGGTCCTGTTGTTGGTGGTTATCCTAAAACTCTAATAATCTTCCAGTATCAATTAGAGAAGGATGTGTTATGTGGTGAGAGTAGTAGGAGGTCCTAGTCTATGTTTATAGACATTAATGGATTAACCTTGTGGGTGATATGATATATTATATTTGGCCAAAAGTTTTGTTGTTGAAATCACCACAAGTGCATGACCACCCGAGACTTCCATCAACATTATATCCGGATAATAGAGTCTAGTATGATATTTGCATCTTGCATGAATTTACGGTGAATGTATTACGTATAATAATAGTGTAATGCTTTTCTTTGAATGTTGCATGGTAGCTCACCCTTACTTGTTTGTTTGTGCCGGAAAAATCTTATTTTTGCGATGATCGTATAATGTTTTTGTTATACGGGAGCAGATGAGGGAACGACGTCTGAACCAATTCAAGTGAAGGAGGAAGCAGCAGAAAAATGAAGAATATTTTAAGAAGAAGAAAAATAAAATAAAATAAAATTAAGAGTGTTTTATTTATGTGTGAAAATATAATGTATTTCTAGTGTGAACTATGTTACTCCTAAATGGAGGATTGTAATATTACGATGTTTTCTTTATTAATGAAATAAATTTGGGTGTGAGATGTTTTATATTTTGGGGTGTTACATAAAATACAGTACAAGTTGTAAAATTTGTTTCTAAAAAATATTAAGTGTGTCAATGATTATTTCAAACTAATTTAGATGAAGTTAAAATTATCTAGTTTAGTATAAATGTTATGAAACTATTTTTATAGTTTGTTGAAACTATTATCTAGTTTAGTATAAATTTTAATATAATTTTTATAAACTGATATTCAATGTTACTGTGTATAACAAGTTGTGTTTGACTAAGTTTTCAAATAACAAAATATTTTGAATTTTTTTATAAATAAATGTTCAATTGTTAATATTTTTTTGATGAACTCGTTCCTTCTAACCAAAGAGTTTAAGTTTTCCTAAACAACAATTAGTGTAATGTGGCCCCAGAATTTGAATGATCAACTTTCAATGACACATTATCATCTTCTTCCATTTCCAAGTTTTTTTTCAAGGATGTGGCACAATTTTCTACCTTGTAAATTGGGTTGGAATGACACATTTATTTTGGACTGATCACCTAATAGAGTTTGATTTGTGTGGCCAATACATGAATTACGTGTTGTACAATTAATTCGTGATACTCGCTTTTGTGGTAGAAAATATATTCAGAACTCAAAAGGAAAAGTGTGGTATTTATGGATTACAACTTGTTCTTTAAATAGAAGTTAATTATAAGTTGAATTTTCAACTTCACCCATGATTTGCGTTAACTAAAATGAGGTTGGAATTTTCTAAGGAAAACATTTCAATAATACAGATTAAGTCGTGTATTTATACATTTTTAATTACACATATGTCTATTATGTGTAATAGAGGGGGACGGACGTTAGAGGGGTACGGACGTTTATAATATTATAGACGTCCGTCCCCCTCCTGAACGGATGTTTAATGGACTGACAAGGGGGTTGAAGTGTTCATTTGTTCAGCTTCTTAGACGTCCAGGCGAGCCTCTTAGACGTCCGGGCCCCTCGCACGGACGTCTATAATATTATAGACGTCCGTCCCCCACGGACGTCTACAGTTTCACTTATTTACGAATATGCCACCGGTCAATTATTTACGTTGGGGCTTTTGTGGACGAACGTCTATGGGGGGAAGTTAAAAGATAATTCTGCACTAGTGAAAAGCATTTACTGACGCGCCATATACGCTTATGTTACTGCGAAACCGAAGCGTATAAGTACACGGTGGCATTACTGTAAATATAGAAACCTTATACGCCTCGGTTAAATACCAACCGATGCATATTAGCTATAATGCTTCAGTTAAATGGAGCAATTGATGCCTATAAAGTCCACTGTCACATCCATCAGCAATCAAACTTTCTTCTGACAACTTTATAGAATGTTTTTTCTGCTTCGGTTCACCTTAGACCCGAGGCACATATTCTCTTGCTTCGATTTTCCACAGACCTGAGGCATATACCCTATGCCAAAATCCAACTATATTGCCTCGGTTTGGCGCCCACCTGATGATGTACGATATAGGCACCGATTTTGTCGTATAACCAAAGTGGTAGCTCTTTCGTAGGTTCAAATTCAAATTTCACTGTTTATCTTCCTTGCGCTCGTTTCTTCTTTTCTCTCTTGCACTTTTTCATCTCCGCTGGTGCTCCTTACTGTCACCGTCGCTGCCTCTGGTGATTTCTCCAAGGAGTCGACGGTGCCTCCTCTTCTCTCGAGCTAAGGGTTGTGCACTTCCTCCATTTCATTCTCCTCTCTGCCCCAAAATGAACTCTTCTTCCACACACTTCTTTCCCCATTTTGTTCTCCTCTCTGGCCCAAAATGAAGCACTTCACGCTTCTTCCACTCACTACTGCGGCCACAACAGCCGGCTCTCCTAACTCTGCTAAAACCCACCCCTCTCGCAAGCACAAAAACTCCAAAGAGAATGACCCTCCCTCCGATCCCAATCTCGTCGTTCCTTCCCCCGCTAAGTTCAAGAGTCCCTTGCCTCCAAGACCCCCCGCTTCCAACCCTCTCAAGCGAAAGCTCGTCGTGGCTGCCGATGCCCTAACCGACAATTCCCTCCCCGCATCCTCCGATTCCGGCATCAAGGTTGCTTTCACCTATTACTCTTTTTGATCTGACTTCCCTTTCTCGCTTCTTGTCTTTTTTGCAGGTTATCGTGAGGATGAGGCCTTTCTCGCTTATGGGGTTTTCTTCTTCTTCTCCTTCATCCTAGTTCGAATTCGCGAATGCTGGTGGCACGAGGAGGCGACAACAACATTTTGGGTGGAGGCTCATCGTCGAGCATGGAGGCGTCCTTTCCTTCATTGTTCCTGGTTTGTTCACGCATGAAAGGGAAATGATTTGGAGGCATCGTGGTCACGACAAAGCGTCTCCGTGACGCAAGGGAGTTTCACTCTTCAGTGATTTCACTCTTCAGTGATTTCACTCTTCAGTGATTTCACCGCTGTTGGCGCATGTTTGGGGACTTCGCGAGTGTTGATGCAGGTTTGGGGTTGTTGGTCATCCAATTTGGGGGTTAGGAATTTGAATTGGGTTTATTCTTCTTTTCAACCTTCTATGCATTGTTGCATTGACCTATTTGAATGGTAACAAATGAATGGAATTTTTAACACTGCCTAACCATTTTAATCAAACAAAGGTTTCTACTATTGGTGATTCAAAAACATTCATCACAAATGAAGATGACAAGAACAATGAAGGTATTTCTTGCTATTGGATGTTTCTGTGAAAGAGAATTTGAGTGGATTTTCTTGTGCAATCATTTCAAGAATTTGAGTAGATTTTCTGGCACAGGAGCAAACTGAGCATACTGACAAGCAACTTAGCTATCAGTGCAACTGTTTTCTTGAGGTTTATTAACTCTAAATTGTTTCTTCCCTTTTGGAGACCTCTTCCCTCCCTATTGAAGACCTCTTCCCTGTTCGAGACCTATTTAACCTTGTCAATAAAGGCTGACGAAAGAAAAAAAAAAAGATCAAACTACCTCGGTTCAGGTTCCAAGTGAGGTAGTAGAGGTTGACATACTACCTCAGTTCAAAATGAACCGAAGCGAAATCGTCCATCTTTTTGCCTCGGTTCATAACCGAGGCATAAAAGTCTAGACTTTTTGCCTCGTCTGTATATGTCTCGGTTCAAGAATCGCTGCCAAAGGACGAAAACAACCGTTGTCGTTTCTCCTTACTACACTAGTGGTTCCTTCTAACTTACCAAAGAGTTTAAGTTTTTATAAACAACAATTAATATAATGCGGCCCTAGAATTTGAATGATCAACTTTTAATAATGACGACATTATATCATCTTCTATTTCCAAGTTTTTATTTATTTATTTATTTAGGACGTGGCAGAGTTTTGTACCATGTAAATTGGGTCTACCCTCTCGTGTGTCTTTGTCCTGTAGGAATGATTAGAGATGTTTATTGTTTTCTTTTATGGATAAAAGTCATACATTCATTTTAATATAGTTTGATTTGTGGGGCCAATACATGAATTATGTGTTTTACAATTTATAAATTATAATAAAAAATGGAACCTGTTAGAAATAAAAGAAATGTCTTTAGAAATTATTATGGAATTTCGTACTCTTGTTGCAAAATCTGGTAATAGCAATGTCGAGGCCTAGCGTACGTCTACACGTTTGGTTCCTCGTGGTTTCATGGGGATGTCGCTCGGTCCCACGGTGGGCGCCAAAATGTTTCGGTTGAATTTGTGAGACCGAGACACTAACCTTCAACTTGTGTGCTCCACCTTTGATCTTCCATCCTCTCAAAGAACGCGGTCCATTCCGGTGGGTGGTTGACCTGCAAAAGACACTCTGACGCTTAAGTCAGATATGTTTCATAAAGAGGTCTATATTTTATTATTACATAGTCAGGGTCTTTACGTGGGCATTAACCCTATATTCATAGGACGTACAACAATTAAGCTCATTAATTCATATTTGATATGACAATAAATCCAATATATACCTGCTAATTGTCCATTAATATCATATTCTTGTGCAATATGACCTGTCAATCAATCATAAATAGTGTATATTCGCATTTAATATGACCATTAAACGTATTAATTGGTCATTAATGATATTTACCTTTCCTGATTAATGTTTGTCTGACAGCCGATCGGTTACCTGTTTTGGCTTCAGATTCTCCTTAGCCGATCGATCATCGGGTATAGTACATTATCTATTGGAATATTCTTGTGTTTGAATCTCAAATTATTGTGACTTAGGGTTGTTTGAAAGAACGTTGCAGAAAGGGAAACAAAGCAAGAAGGTAAAGGGTTGTTGAGGTGTTTGAAATTATGTTTGGCATGCTCTTTGGCTATTAAAGTGGTGGATGGTGCCTTGGAGTTTATCAGCTTCATTGGGATCATTGGAGACTTGGCCTTCAATATGTTTTTCTCTCATGACATCCCAACGAGCAATGCTTCCAACAACATGGTACTGTGCTTTTATCACTATTTTAGTATTCAAAATATCAAGTCTTGTATACATTAGTACACAAACAAGAAATGGCACCGGTTACTTTGGCTTATAGGCATCGGTTCTATAACCGAGGCATATACAGACGAGGTAAAAAGGGGTAAGTTTTATGCCTCGGTAAAAATGGGATTATGCCTCGATTTTTTAGGTAACCGAGGCGGTAACTTATTTTTTTTTCAACCATACTGATTCACATGGAACGATCTTGCTGATGTTCCCAAAACTGGTAAACATCCATCCTCATCTCCTTAACATTCTTTGTTCACCACTGCTACGTTCAAGCTTTCCTTCCTAATCACCACGCTGTTCAGTTCTAATCACCATGCTGTTCAGTTCTCCGGTCAGAAAGCAAAGTAGCACTTTTCCCTTCTTCCTTGGATGGTCGTGCCCGTGCACTTCACCCTCAAACCCAAACCCTCAAACCCAAATCCCAACCTCAAACCCAAATCCCAAGCTCAAAGAACCGTTGGATCCCCCTCCCTGCCCTCGACGGGAACCGTAAGAAGGCACGCCCTCAAGAACCGCAAGGAGCCTCTCAAGAACCGAACCGCCTCTCATGAACCAGTAGCAAAACTCTGAAAATTCTAATCCAGCAAAACAATCATTCATACACAGATTCATACACAGTCCAAGTAAAAAAAAAATGAACAGGGAGAGACGAGAATGAGGAAGCGGAGCGAGATCGCGTCCGGTGGCGGACTGAGATCGCGTCCGGTGGCAGTTTCGACTGCTCCTGGGTTTGATGGATCGAGGCAGAAAGAGAGAAAAAAGAAGATGGAGTTTGAACCCTTTCAGAAACGCCACTGCTGCAGAAACGCCATCGTAGCAGGACGCCTTCGCCGCGACCTCGCCGCCACAACGTCGCCACCTCGCCGCGGCCTCACTGCGGTCTCGCTACGACCATGCCGCAACCTCGATGCGACCTCGCCGCCACCTTGCTGCGACCTCGCCGCCACGTCACGATGCCTCGTCGCCACCTCGCCATGCCTCGCCGCGGTGAAGAAAAAAGCTTTAAGCTGCTTCTGGATTTTGCAGAGGAGAGAAAAGAATGAAGGTGCTTCTTCTGGATTTCGCAAGGAGAGAAAAGAATGAAGATACCTATGGTAAATTACCCCTTTTCAGAAGCTTTATGCCTCGGTTAGTGAAAGGACCGAGGTAGTAGGACAATTTAAAAAATTTACCCAATTTTAGGTGCGACGTGGCAGAATATTAGACTTCGGTTTTGCTTTTAACCGAGTTAATTTTGCTTTTATGTTTCGAGTCCTCTGCAACCGAGGCATATAACTTTGTTAAAATTACAAAATTACCACCGTTTTTATATATGCTTCGGTTTTCTAAAAATCGAGACCTATGACCTGTGTTCTTATCCCCTGTTTGTACTAGTGATATATAATCAGAATCACAATTTTACCTTATAATATCTTTAAATTTAAAAATAATATAGACTCATCTTTTCTATTATATGTAAATTTTAAATATAATCGATATAGAAAGTCTAACTTTTTTTTTTTTGTTATAAAATTATTATCATTCTAGTCTACACTTTTATGTCAATTCTAAATATAATCTATATATAAAGTCTTTTCCTTTATTACAAAATTGTCATAATTTTCACTTGCGAATCCAAAACATGTATACAATTTTCATGAAAAACCCAAAAAAGATGAAAGATGAAATTACTTTATTCAAAATTATAATTAAATAAAATTATAGACCTTAATGTCAAGAGTTTTCAATTTTCAAACAGATAAAAAATTAAGTCAAAGATACAAAGAAAATAAAAAGGTTAACTTAAGAAAAAATTTAAAGAAATAATAATTGTTATAAAATGAAACTCAATTAATAAAAAATCTATGTATAATTAAATTTGTTATGAATAAAATAATTAAATATCATTATTAAAATATTACTAATCTTACTCTATTTTTTAGGTACTTAGATTATGTAAAATTTATTTTAAAAATAACGTGAGTAGTATTATTCATGAAAGAAGCTTTTACTGATAATATTTAAGATTTAATAATAATTATATTTCTGATGTGAAGTGAATGACACAATTAATCTTTATTATATAATTTACTTGTTAATATGAATGTTAATCCGTAAATGTAAATATTTAAATTATGCAACATTACTTCAGTGAAATAAATGCAGTGATCTTAATTTATTAAAATTATTTTTAAATTATTTTATATTTGATCAATTATTTGCTTAAATTATTAATTATAATAAATAAGTAAAACAGTTTATCAAGATATTACCTTTTATTTATTTATTTATTAAGCATTCATTTCATAATTTATTTTGTAAGGATTAATATTTATGCATGAAATAAATGATTTATAAATTATTTTGTCAAATCTTAAAATAATATAAAAATAAAAATTGTATATATTTTAAAATTATTTTATGAAAATTAATGTCAACTTTTTGTAAAATGAATATTTATAAATTCATTTTCGCAAGAAAAAATTGAGATATTTTTTTTCAGTAAATTAGTTGTGAATTTCAAATTAGAAAAAAAAATTATTTCAAAATTTAAATCTACAATTAAAAATACTTATTATTTTCAAGTGCCTTATTACACGAGAGAATTTTCTAAGAAATTTTTTCTCATGAAAATTTCCTGTAAATTTTCCTGTTTTCTACAATAAATTTTATGGAAAATATTTACGAATTTTATAAAAGAATTAAGTATCCACAGGTAAATTATTTTAAAGTTAAAATTTTCGAAAAAAAAATCTTACAAATTTTATAGAAAGATTCGTGAAATATAAAAATATTCAGCAAGTATATAATAAAAATGAATTAATTATTTCTACATAGATTAATTATGCCTTGGTGCATAGGATTAGACCACTTACCTGTTTGAATGAATCGAAATCTCGAAAAGAAATAAATATTCAATTTTTCGTTTTTCTGTTGTTTTTTCTTTTATTTTTCCAAACGGTTCACCTTTTCATTCCCATAACTTACAATTTTACAGGCAGTTTAATTTAGTTTCTCTCACGGTGCAAAATAAAATTTTAGGTATTTTACTGTAAAATATTTAAAAGTGAATAGTGAAAATACAATTGTAATGACGTTTAAAATTAAATATTGAAGTGTATAATTAAATATTTTAAATATATTGTTATAGTAAAAGAGAATATGAGATTGAAAGATTTCATGGCTTCTTGTATTCTTTCATAAAATCGTTATTTCGATGATAGTGTAACTTAAGTAATGAGATTCAAAAATATTGTATGGTTAAAATTTCAAAGTATAAATAGAAATTTTATAAAGGGAGTTTCATTATTTCAAGTCACATATTTATTTAAAAACAGTTCTTTTAGAGCTCATCTTTTTTTCTAGATATTCTACTTGTTAGGTTATTTGTTTGGGGATCAGAAGGTGTCAAAGTGATTAATGCAACAATGTCTTTTAATATAGTTCATCAATTTTCTTAAAGGACTAAGTTAGTTTATACTCTTTTTTTGAGTTATAAGTATCTTCCATGCATGTGAGTTTTGGTCTGTCACATGTGTCTTATGAGTTTTCTAGTATATTCTTTGTTGATTAGTGGTTCTAACCGTATATTTTAATCATGATTTCAAGATTGGTAGATGCATATAGAACTCTTTGAACTAAGGAAGCAGTTTTAGCTCCTTTCGAGATGTTTAAGCTCCTATTAGCTAAGGGGAGCTAAATAACTTGTTTTTAAATTTCTAGTCACTTGATAATCTGAGTTCATATGTGAAATTTTATGGAACCATTATTGAATTTTGTGATAGTGTATTGTGTGACATGACAAATTGATGGTTTGATGTGATGAATCTTGGATGTAGATAGCTTGTTGAATTGAAACTAGTTTGGATGAGCTAAACATGACAGAAAATCTATTTTTGGGTTGTTTTTTTTGTGTTTTGACAATAGGTTAGAATGATGGTGAGAAATTGGTTTAGAATGGGCTGATTTTTAGATTTAAATTGGGGGTTTTGACAAGTAAATTTCTAGAGGAGTTGAATTTAGGAGAAACCTGATGTTTGGGGATTGTTTTTGAGTTATTTGAGTTGTTTAACAGCTTAGATTACAACAATCTAGTTTGTAACATATATATTTTGAGTTGTGAGCATTTGAGTTGTTAGTTTGAAATAATGCATCTTAATTATAGCCAAATAAGAAAAATGGTATTAAATTTTGGATATAAATATGTTCTTAAATCATTTTTAATGTCAAGGATATCATTTTGGTAATTTAGATGGGTCTTAGGTGCAACCAAATTCAAGTTGTTTCACCACACACGGGACAGGTCCTCCATGAGCCAGACATCAATATATGTATCCAGATGGTCGAGTCTAGAAATGATATGATTATTCTTGTATTCCTTGATTTATATTATGAATGTGATATTATTGTTTTAAAACGTATGAATGATCTTTTGGTATTTTCACTTACCCTTCTGTCTTTGCCTATTCCTGTGTGTGTGTTTGTTTTCTCTTTTTGTAATGATCACCTTAATGGTGTGAGCTTAGTGGATGTCTTTGGTGACCAGGAGCTAGTTGGTGGCGAAGTTAAAGTTTAGAGTAGGACGTTTTGTTGTTCTCTTTTTGTTTTGTAAAGTCTATATTACGTTTTTGGTTCGATCTAGTATATTTTCTTGTAATGTAGTAAAATATATATATATATATATATATATATATATATATATATATATATATATATATATGGGGTTTGCTAATATGTGTAAGGTCTTTTTTTAGTTGGTACATTTTAACATTGTGTATTGGGTTTTAGTAGACAAAAATACCCTCATATATTATGGATTCTAAGTTTTAAGGTCAAGGGTATTTGAATAATTTTCATTCTTAAAACTAAAAAAAAAAACCAAGAAACCCCCAAACCTTTACTGACCTTCCTCATTCCTCTCAACCCTTTCTCTTTCATCTTTCTCACTTCAACCTTTCCTCTATCATCCCTACTGTAGTCCTAACGGAAAAAAAAATCAGAAACACTCACCTAACCCTAATTCACCTTCCTCACTTATCCAATTTGTTTCTCTCTCGTCTCCATCCTCTCTCACATCCACACACAAAAACCCGCGATACCGCAATTTGTTGCTCTTACTCTGTTTGTTCATTTTTTTTTCAATTTAATAACAAAATAATTGATGATGTTGATGTTGACTTTTGATTGAAGGGTTGTGCTATATCTTTTCTCTTCTGATTGTAATTAAATTTGAAAGAACCTAAAATCTACAACAATTTCAAAACTAAAAAAAAAAACAAGAACTCCGCACGAAAAAAATGTTAGCATCAACCCATAATAGTTGCAAAGCATTTAGTTTCTTAATACCTATTTTGATAAAATCATAGAAATTAAAGGAGTAGAAGTTAAACTATGAGCGTGATGGTAACAATTTATTAAGTTTAAATTGCAATTTGAAATTCAGTGCGTTTTGTTTTTCTTAATTTCCCTTCTACGGCAAATGATAAATCAGAATGACAACATCATGTTTATATTGACCAAACAAGGTGGATATGTGAATTGTTTTAAAATAAACTTACATGATGTGATTTACTTTTGAATGTAATTTTTTGGTCCAACTAAGAGCTAACAAGTTCATTATGACTAGTTTACTAATTTCTGGTTGATTTTTAATTAGTTGGTATATCAATGCATTTCTTCTTGAAAACTATTCAATATTCTGCAATCTGCTCAAATCTATAAGATGTGTAATTTGTTAGAATATTTTTATTCTTTTCACAAAAATGAAATGAAAATATGCTTATCAATACAAAACATTCATGAGGAAACTAGCACTAATCTCATTTTTGAATAAGGGGACAGAGTCAACAACAATTTTCTCTGTTCATAATTCTCTTCAATAATTTGTTACGGTTAAATCATTTAGTACGATGTGTAGGAGCTTCATTCTTTTTGTTGTGTTTTAACGTTGGTTATGTGTAGGAAGGTGAAAAGTATATTCCATTTTTTGGATAATGACTTACCCCTTCCGAAATCCCCTTTTCACACAACGATTTTTCTCTTTTGGGAAATATTTTCAGACAACTTAATAGTCAAAATATTAAATCTCCCTCGAGATAAACTACTAATTCTAAAATTTAAAAATGAAATTTAATAATAATCAGAAGGGAAAAGATACAACACAACCCTCAAATAAAAAATCAACATCAACATCATCAATTATTTTGTTATTAAAATCAACATCAACATAATCAATTTTTTGTTATTAAAGTGGAAAACAAATGAACGAATAGATCAAGAGCAACAAATTGTGTTGTCGTAGGTTGCTGTGTGTGGGTGGGAGAAAATATAGAGTTGAGAAAGAAACAAACACTAGTGCAAAAAGGGGCATAGACGTCCGTTTTTTAGGCCTTTTAACGTCCGACCTCCAACGGACGTCTATTCGGGTGACGTCTATGTAGACGTCCGTTGTGTCAGGTCGGACGTCTATATGGACGTCCGTTGTGTCCGGCCGGACGTCTATATGGACGTCCGCTGTGAACCACTCGGACGTCTATATACTACTGCAGAAAGGGCTTTATTAGACGGCTTATTTAGGGTTATTTAGGATTACGGGTTAGGGTTATTTAGGATTACGGGTTCGAACGTTTGTTTGTGCACTGCAACACAACTGAAGAACAGATTCAAAATGAAAATGGAGGAGTAAACGACCAAAATGCACCGAAAATGTAGGTCAAAAAACGCCGCCCAAGAACACGTAACAAACTGCACCAAAATGCACCGAAAACGATTTTTAATCGGTCCAAATGAAAGATATGTCATCACTGAACAATTTAATCGGAACAAAAGTAAGATTAAATGGCCCAAAACGCATAAAAACTAACCTGGAAATGCAAGGCGCAGAGGGAAAGGTTCGCATAACTCCTCGCGGTTCGCGTTTTGAAGTGCAAGGCGCAGAGGGAAATGCAAGGCGTATCTTTATTTAAAACGCTTTTGAACGTCCGTCCTGGAGGGGGACGGACGTCTATAATATATAGACGTCCGGCCCCCTCCAGGACGGACGTTCACGCGACTGACAGGGTAGTACAACCCTCAGTCGCGTGAACGTCCGTCCTGGAGGGGGACGGACGTCCACTATATATGGACGTCCGTCCCCCTACAGGACGGACGTTCACAAGGCTGACACCCATCAGCCTCTTGAACGTCCGTCCTGTAGGGGGACGGACGTCCAAATATAATGGACGTCCGTCCCCCTCCAGGACGGACGTTCACGAGGCTGACACCCATCAGCCTCTTGAACGTCCGTCCTGGAGGTGGACGGACGTCCATATTTAGTGGACGTCCGTCCCCCTCCAGGACGGACGTTCACAAGGCTGACACCCATCAGCCTCTTGAACGTCCGTCCTGTAGGGGGACGGACGTCCATATATAGTGGACGTCCGTCCCCCTCCAGGACGGACGTTCAAGAGGCTGATGGTTCACTACCCTGTCAGCCTCTTGAACGTCCGTCCTGGAGGGGGACGGACGTCTACTATATTATAGACGTCCGGCTCCCTTTAGGACGGACGTCTCCGCACTCAATTATTTACATTTATGCCACCGGTCAATTATTTACGTTGGAGTTTTCGTGGACGGACGTCTATGGAGTGACGTTAAAGGTCAATTCTGCACTAGTGAAATAGAATAAGTGAGGAAGGTGGATTAGGGTTAGACGAGTGTTTCTGATTATTTTCCGTTAAAGCTACACTAGGGATGATAGAGAAAATGTTGGATTGAGAGAGATGAAAGAGAAAATGTTGAATTGAGAGAAATGAAAGAGAAAATGTTGAGAGAAATGAGGGAGGTGAGTAAGGTTTTGGAGGTTTCTAGATTTTTTTAGTTTTAAGAATGAAAATTATTCAAATACCATTGACCTTAAAACTTAGAATCTATAATATATGAGAATATTTTTTTTTATTAAAACCCGTTACACATTGCTAATATATATATATATATATATATATTTATATATATATATATTTACTATATGTTATTTTTGGATAATTGTAATAACAACTTATATTTTCTTTCTCGAGTCTAATTGTTTTGTTTTATTAAAAATGTAATATATTCTATAGTAATTAAACACGGAAAATTATGATTTACAATATTAATATTTTTTATAATTTTTAATTGATTAGTTAATATAATCAAATTAATTGAAATAAATATTATGTTAAATTATTTATTATAACTTAATTTGTAAAAATTAAAAATAACTTAATTTGTAAACATTAAAATTTAAATTATGATATTAGTATATATTTAAATTTATAAATAATATAAAAAAAATTGATTTTTTTATTTTTCTTTTTAATTTATTTTTAAAAAAAATAAAGTAGCATATTAACTGGTTTTGATTTTGATATGTTAATTTGACAAGTTAAGCAAAATTGATCAAAATCAGTTAATTAGTTGAAAAAATTAACTCATGATAACTTAACAAATCGACCCCCTCGTAACTCCTTTATATCTCTATTTGTGCACATATAATTTGTTTATTTTACACTTCAATAAATATTAATATTACAATTTTTTTTAATTATTGAGAAGATTTCTCAATTTAAGCAAGCACATATTTTCGTCAAACTTAATATTTCTAGAATATCAAATATTTAATCTCAATTTAAACACTACTAAAAAAAATCCAATTCCTAATAAGATGAATGAAAAAGTGAAAAAGAATTTTAAAAGAAAAAAAAACAAAAATAACGTAAGTTTCATAAAATGAAAATTGGTATTTATTATAAGAAAAACATAACTAAAATATTTATTACTTTTAAAATTCTGATTTATTTAAACGATCTAAAAATGATAGAAGAAATATTGCATCCATGCAGACATAGAGTTAGTAGTATTTAATTGATGGAAGAAAATAATTATTCATTTACCAAAATATGTGACAAGGAGGCTGTGAACGTCATACAAAAATCTTTTAAGTAGGATCCATTTTTATGGTATTGGGACTACCTCGTCGTACATTCAATAAATTAGAGTTATTGAACTACTAATCAACAAACAATTATTGAACTAAATAATGAAAATGGAACTATTTAAAAAGAAAACTATTAATGTAATGTGGCCTCAGAATTTGAATGATCAACTTTCAATGACCACATCTTCCATTTCCAAGTTTTGATTTGTTTTTTTATTTAAGATGTGCCACAGTTTTCTACCATGCAAATTGGGTGTGTCTTTGTCCTGTAGGAATGGTCAGAGATGTTTATTGTTTACCATTTATGGATAAACGTTATACATTCATTTTAATAGATTTGATTTGTGGGGCCAATACATGAATTAATTCGTGATACTCGATCTTGTGGTAGAGGATTTATTCAGTCCTCAAAAGGAAAAGTGTGGTATTTATGGATTACAACTTGTTCTTTAAATAGAAGTTAATTATAAGTGTAAAATCGGACCACTCCAACATATTTTCTAGCATATCAATTGCGAATTCTCAAAACAATGCATTCCTCCAGTATCTATTATTTCATAATTTAAATATTTTATTTAAAATTGCTAATGAATTATTCATAGCTTAATTACATCATTTAATTGTTTTAATAACCTCACTATATATGTACCCTGATGTACACGTATGATGACTACCACTGAAAGCTTATCTTGATCAATGGCTACGAGTTTGGTTTCTGTGTGAGTAAGGGCTACCATTCAAAATCTTAAACAGTTTTCTTTGTTAACTCATGGTTATTAATAGAGAGCAATTTTGAGAGCATGAAAATGTTAAGAAAAACAAACAATGAACACTCCTTCTAAGCTTCTACCTTTATTCTTTGCTCTTATTCTCTTCCTCATTCTCTCAATATCCCTTCTCAACACTCACTTCTCTCTCTTCACCGCCATTAAAATCATTTGCAGAAGAACCTATAAACCCTCTCATGGCCTCGCTACAACTTCCAACCAAAGAGACAGAAATATAGATCACTCATCTTCCATTTCTAGAGCAATATCTCCTAATATAAGCGAGTGTTTTCCTGCTGGATTACCTTCTAATGCAATAACAGGTGCCGATTGTTGTCCTTCTAAACCATCTTTCTCCAAGTTGATAGATTTCAAAGATTTTGCTTCTCCCAATGCCACACTGCGAGTCAGAAGACCATTTCACTTGCTAGATGATGAATACATAGCCAAATTTGAAAAGGGCATTGCACTAATGAAAGGCCTCCCTGATGATGACCCACGTAGCTTTATTCAACAAGCTAAGGTTCATTGCGCTTATTGCAACGGAGCTTATCACCTTTATCACCCTTTTCAAGACACCAAACTCGACATTCACAGATCTTGGTTTTTCTTTCCCTTCCATCGTTGGTACATATACTTCTTCGAACGAATTTTAGGGAACTTAATTGGTGACCCTGAATTTGCTTTACCATTTTGGAATTGGGATTCTATTGAGGCCATGCACATGCCGTCTTGTTTCACAAACCAGAACTCCTCACTTTTTCACGAACTCCGAAACCAGAAACACTTGCCACCCCACGTGGTTGACCTGAACTATGCAGTTGGCAATGCCGACGTCCCTTCTCATCAACAGGTTTTGTATAATTTAGCCACCATGTACAAGCAAATGGTGCTGGCAAGCATCACAGAATTGTTCATGGGAAGCCCTTTTCGACTAGGGGATAACCCTCATCCTGGTATTGGTTCTGTGGAGGCTGCTCCACATAACACTGTTCATACATGGGTTGGTGGAGCTGATACTCCACACCATGAGGACATGGGAACGTTCTACACAGCTGCTAGAGACCCCATTTTCTATGGTCATCACTCGAACTTGGATCGAATGTGGGCGATATGGAAAACACTGGGAGAAGGAAGAAGGGAGTATAGTGATCAAGATTGGTTAGATTCTGAGTTTTTCTTCTACGATGAGAATGCTGATTTTGTTCGTGTTAAGGTAAGAGATTGCATTGATACTAAAAACTTGGGGTACGTGTACCAAGATGTCGATCTTGCATGGTTGCGTACGCCACCCACATCACGAAAAAGTAAGCTACTGAGACAAAAAAAGAAGGCTCAAGTTTTGAGTTGGAAGCCCAGAAAACTTCCTTTGGTTTTGGATTCCATAACAAGTGTAATTGTTAAGAGGCCGAAGAAATTAAGGAGCAGGGAAGAGAAGGAAGAAGAGGAAGAGGTTTTAGTGATAGAAGGGATTGAGTTTGGAAGTGATAAATACGTTAAGTTTGATGTTCATGTTGATGATGATGAAGAGCGGTTGAGTGATCCAGATGAGACAGAATTTGTGGGAAGTTTTGTGCATCTGTACCATGGACATGGCCATAACATCAGCACCAGCTTTAAATTAGGGTTATCGAAAGTTCTGGAGAATTTAGAAGCTGAAGAAGACGATGATGTGCTTGTTACTTTGGTACCTCGGGTGGGAAAAGGAGAAGTAACCCTAGGAAACATCAAAATTGAATTTATTCCAAGAGAGACAAAGGATTAATTAAATTTCAAATCTTCGTAATTTTAGGTATTTTTAAGTGAATTTGTGTTAAAAAATTTATTTATTAAAAATTTATAATTCTTATACTTGTTAATTAAGTTTTTATTATTTAATTTTTTAATTAATGGGTGATCTTAATATTTTTCCTTGTTGTTTTGTTTACTTGTTGTGATTTATATATATATATTAAGGATATTAGATTATATGATTAATATGAAATGATACTAAATTATATTTTTTTATGTTGAATAAAGACAATCTCACATGATGGAGACAATACTTTAGTAGGTTTAAGTGACGACGTGAAAGCCATGAAAAAAAATATAAACCTCTATATCTATATTTTCTATTTATATATTTTTCATGAAAGTAATAAAATTTACTGATTTTACATTAATTGTAATATTGTTTTTATATTAAACACAGAATCTTACACATTGTTAACACATGAAAAAAAAATAAAAAAAAATTGACGAAACTATAATCATATAATTAATCTAGAAATTAAGCTAAAAAACTCAATTGAAAAAATATAAAAAAAATTAAGTACTTCATAAAGTACATTTTCATAAAAAATTTAAATTAAATCCTCAAATTTAAGAAAGAGCTGATACATCATAGTTGAAAATATGTTTTATTTTCTGTGTGTATTCAAATTATACTTTTCATTGGAAAAGAAAAAACCCAAGATCTTCGGCACAACTATCCAAAACTCTTACTATATAAGGGTTAGAAAAATCAAACAAAGTCAAGTTTGAAAAATAATAAATGAATGTACCTCATTAGGTGTTTCTTTAACTTTTTCTTTTTGCAAAGGTACAAACAAATGCGTTATTTTCCATGAGGAACTTCTCCAACCAATATTGCTGAAACATGAAACATTGAGTTGGTCGTCACATAAGAAGAAAAAGAATGCGAAGGGCAAAAGAACATTATGAATTTGTTTGTTTGAACTGTATTTATCAAGAAAATCAACTTAATTTGCTTTTGTTAACTTTTCATTATAAAAAATATTGATGTAAATTTGCATTTGTGATTCTTTATATTAAAAAGTTATTTTAGCTAAAATGTTCTGATATTGGATCACTTATATATATATATATATATATATATATATATATATATATAATTATTATTAAATGTGTTATGGTCATTATATTTTATTAGTCAACTTTATATTTATGGTGAAGGGTATATTTATCATGAAAGATATATTGTGTAGAGATCAACAATACTTTTAATTTTTTGAAAGAGTCAAATTATAATTATCAAAACTAAAAAATATTAACCGTCAAAGGTTATTTAAAGAGTCATGGTCTGTAAGACCCGTGATTTTAGGAGTGTTGGGGACACGGTGGTCACCCACCTTTTTCATTTTTCGGATGCAATTATTGGAAGGGGAAAGAGGGGAGGCTCTCATTTGGGCGTCAGGGGAGATGCATCTCACCCGTGAGCACCTCTTGGACGTGAGAGAAGAAATAATGTTGGGAGCCCTCCATTTTGTAAGACTAGTCGTGGATTCTTCATTCCAAACATCAATCCTTCTTCCTTCTAACGTTGTTGTAGCTGCTGTGTTTGGAAGTTTGCTCCTGGACCGTGTAGGTGGCTTCTCCTTTTGTTGGACCAGCTACGTCTTTAAGCTCTCAAGTTTGCTAGCATAGAAGAGAGCCATGTGAGAGAGCAGCCAGAGGAAGGGCACCCGTCCTTCCATTTCCAGCCGTCCAAAGAGCACCCATGGGAGCTGTACCAACCTTAGAAGGGACTTAGAGGAGGATCTGGGTTGACCATCTTGTGAGGGTGGAGTTCTTGCGCCAAGATCTGGGAGAGGAAGTGGATAGCTGTTGAAGTTGCTAGGAGATCTTGATCTGCACGTCTAAGAGGAGATTGATCCCAAAACTTACAAGGAAGTCTTCAAGAGGTAAGGGGAGCTAGATTTATTTCCTTGATTTTTTGAGTTATTAAGTGTTTGATGCAAATCTGGGTAAAATCTGGGAAGAAGGAATGAAAATGGAGGTTTTCTGGGCTTTCTGGACTCTGGTGCGATTCTGCAGAATTTTTGCAGAATGCGCTTTTGTCCAATTTTGGAGAGTCAAAATTGGACGTTCGTCCCAACAGGGCTCGACCAAATAGTGGTCGGCCAACTTCAGAACGTTCGTCCAAATTGTTGAGCGTTCAGTTCTGAACGAACGTCAGCGTTCGTTCGTCATAACATATGGAACGCTCGTCCAAGTGGTATTTAAACAGTGCATTAATGAGCGTTCGTGCGTAACTTAGTATTTTGGTGGAGTAACCTTGAACGTTCGGCCTTGTTCTCAAGACGAACGTCTATAGGATATAATGAGCGTTCGGTCATACTATGGGTTAACGAACGTTCGTTCTTGAGGATGTTTGATCTTTCAGCGCTCGGCCTAGGATCTGATAACGTCCGTTCTCATAGTATTCAGGAATTAGCGTTCGGCCTTGGTGTTGCTGTGATTATGAGTGTTCGGCCTGATAGTGTAGGATTTAATAACATTCGTTCAAACAGTGTTTAATTCAATAGGTGTTGATGGTTTTAGCGTTCGGCCAAATTGTGTTCAGTGTTCGATTTTAGTGTTCGGTCAATTGTTTGGTAAATCTCTTAGCGTTCGTCTTAGGTATCAATATAAGCGTTCGTCCTAATGGTGTGATCGGTGAAATAGCGTTCGGCCTGTTGAATAGCGTTCGTCCTAAGTATCAATCTCAGCGTTCGGCCTGTTGGTAAATAGCGTTCGTCCAATTGGCATAAATTGCGTTCGGTTTATAACGTTCGGTGAATAGTGTTCGTCCATCTAATGGTTGTAAATGGTAATGGGTTCTAAGTTCCTTTGCTCTTGGATTGAATTATGTGTATCAATGTTTGGAATATATGTTGTAACGTGAATTATGTGAAAATATGTGAATGTATGGGATATGTTGGATTTGTTGTGATAATATGGTGGTATCTGGTTATTCATGACTTGGGATAAGGTTTAAAGTAACAGTATGATTCATGAACGTAATTCCATGATCCTCAAGGAGAGGATACATGGTGGTGTTTTGGGGTTGTATAGAATGATTACACGGTAGCTCAGTTTTGGGGGTCATCCTGAATCTCCAATGGTCTTTCTTTTCATGTAGAGAGGATTGAACATGTGGTGAGGAGTAGCAGGAGGTCCTAGTCTTGGATGCTTCCATATGATCCAAGGTGAGTAATAACGGATTAACCTCGTGATTGTGGCTGGGCGGGAGTGCCCAAATGTTACACTAGGCGGTAGTGCCTAAAGTTCCACCAGGCGGTAGTGCCTAAAGTTTCACAAGGCGGTAGTGCCAGGGCGGGAGTGCCCAAGTTTCATAAAGCCACCACGAGTGCAAGACCCGCCATAGCTCGGTAATCATTCTAGTCCGGACGAGTCGGTCTATAAAGCAACAAGTCGGGGTATAAAGTAACAAGTCTTGTGATGTCAGTTTACCATGTGTGGATGAATGTTTACATGTCATGGGAGTGTGTGAAATATGGATCAACGAGTATGCTTTAATTGTTCTTTTATATGAATCTATGAATGATTGCATGAATTAACTGTGTTGTATGTATAACATGTTTTTTATATCTAGCTCACCCTTGCATTGTTTGTGTTGGGTGGCAACTTGGATATATTTCTTTGGCGATGATGATGCTGCCGAGGAGAGTCCTTTGGATCAAGAGCTGGAGGTTGCTGATGTTGCAGAGTAGTTTTCTTAGGAATTTCACATCTGAACACGTGTAGTGTTCGACTCTTTAAACTGTTTAAGTTTAAATTTCTGTTTCTATATGTCTGGATGGCTGTAATTTCACACTTAAATTACACGTCGTGTTCTGACTGTTCTCTACATTTGAATGATGACGTCTTTATTATGTAATATTTATTATTATATAATTGGGATGTTACATGGTCCATCTGTGAACATACAATATCATTTTAAATTTATCTTAAATTTAAAATGCCAATATAAAGTAAAGTCTATATCAACTATAAATTTGTTTTATTTTTACTTAATATAAAATCCTCAAGCATAATAAATAGGATCAAAATAAAAATTTCCTCACAGTTGAATAAAACATGGAATATAATTATTATAGGAATGATTCAAGATCACACGCTGCCCGTAGCTGTGGCGGATCTTAAGTCATGTGAGGGAGCTTTCGTCTCTTAATTTTAGTCTCAATATAAATATATATATATATATATATATATATATATATATATATATATATATAAAAGAATAATTATTTAAAAAAAATTTGAGATTGAGTTTTGATTCTGAAACCAAAATATATCTAGGTAAGAATTAGAATGGAAGCATATATTCTTAAAATTAATCATATTTTTAAATAAAAAAAATGAAATATACTTTAGTTTTTATAAAATTAAATAATTTTAAATTCGTAAAAGTATTATATTTTGGTTGTTACTAGAACCGAAACCTAATAACTTAAAATTAATTGATTTTTGTAAATTAGATAGAGTATTAGGTTTTGCTTATCATAACTAAGCTCAATATTCCTTTTATGCTTTAATTATGATTATAATCCAAGAAATGTAGATGTTTTCTTGTAAATATTTTTTTTCTTAAAAAGTGTTACTTTCGATTATCACCAACTAGTCTCTATATGTTATGGTTTTGGTTATAACCAAAGTCTAATGCAAACATTTTTTATTTTATTTTTTGTTTCTTGTTGTCAATACCAAATTTCGTCCGGATTAATTTTTTTTGGCTTTACTTTAATCTATTCTCATATATTTTATTATTTTATTTATTTTTATTTCTTTATTAATTTTATTTTTATTTTTATTTTAAGTTTTTATCCCTTCTTATTATTTATTTATTTATTGTTATCTATTATTATTTTGTTTTTATTCTATTTGTATAAGTTATCTTATCTTATTTTATTCTCCCCTTTATCTATTATTTCTTTTTAAATTTTGTTTTGTTTTACCTCTTTATGTTTTATTTTATTTTAATATAATTAATATAACTAAAAAGAAAAGAAAAAATGTGTGCTTGTGTTGGAGCGAGAGGGGGCAGAAAACGGTTTTGTGCGGGCAAGGATTACAGAGCGGGGCAGAGGCAGCACTACACACACTGACACACGCTTCCTTTTGGTTCTCCATTCCTCTGCTCCTCTGACCGAAAACGACCCCAATCACATTTCCCCTTTGATTCGGAATTCGTTGCACACACTAGTATGATTTCCATCATCCACCCTCATTGAAGAGAGGGACCACTCTCTCCATTCACATCATCTTCATCCCTTTCCTCTGGCAGTCTCTGGTTACTGGAAGATCTCCTTCCCTATTTCTCTATTTCACTCCCACATCGATATACCACCTCCAGCACCATCATCTCTAACACTACTACTAACACCTCACGGCCAACCCATCATGGTCATCCCTTACCTTCTTCATTTTCAACACCTCATCTCCACCTTCAACTATAATCCAGTCTCGACTCCCCTCACCTCCGATACAATCATTCATAAGCTAACTGCACCCACAACAAAGCACCCACAACAAAGAAGGAGTACATACCATGTGCAGAGAGGAGGATAAGTAAGGAGCATGGACCGACAACTACAAACCATAGCACAATTGCGAAATCAGTCCATAGAGGTAAGTCTTACTACTTCAGCTATTAGGTGCTTTAGTTTAAGAGTTAGCATTTATGTGTCTGCTTGCTGGTCCCAATTGGTCTTGCACATGTGAATCGGTATTTTCTTCCATGCTACTGTCATCTTCCCTAGCCATCACCGATCTCAATCTCTCTGCTCTTGAAACCCATTCCATTCATTCACCTCTACCTCACGGCCAATGACAATCATCAATCTTCATCCCTTTCTTATTCATTTTTATCTCCAAACACCTCATGACCACGACCATCATCTTCATCCATTTTCCTTTTCGTTTTCATCTCCAACACCCGTGATCAGGAACCCACCATTCCCCCAACTTTCATCATCATCCATTTATCAGATACCCACTTCACCATCCAGATTCACTGCCATATCATGACACTCACGGTTACTGTCAGCCACCCTCCAACCACCGTCTGCTTCCACTCTTTCTGTCAAAAGGTGCCATCCAAAATCTCAATCCAGAGCAACCAAAACCCAAGTCCATAACCCAAACCGGAAAGAGGATCAGAAACGGTTTCGTAGAACACATCATGGCCGAGAGAAGGGAAGGAGAAAATCATCTCCGTCGCGCGTAAAGGGGAGAAGCAGGGAAAAAGACTTGGACCTGGTGACCGGCGACGATCAAGGCGGTGACGAGCGACGGCCGGCGATGGTCTCGACGGTGGGCGGAGAAGCTCGTCGCGGCAACCAGTGGGGTCTCTTGCGGCGTTCGACGGAGACAGGAGAGGACTTCCCGCAAGCGAAGAGGAAGAGGGGAAAGAGTTGGCGGCGACTCCGGTGGCGCCTGGTCGGTGGTGACACCTTGGACTGAGCGGGGGTCCGTCACGGTGGCCGACCGTTTGAACGGAGGCTGAGGCAATGTGAGTGGCGAGTGCCTCTAGGCTTCTCGTCCATGGGAAGAAGCTTGCGTTTCTGGAGTGCGCGTCTGAAATGGGTTAGGACGTTAGAACCCCTAGGGTTTTCCAAATCTGAGAAGTGAGAAGGGCTTGGGCTTGATCCTGCTAAAAAATAATAATAATAATAAATACATAAATAAAACCCTTTCTTTCCTTCGCGTACCCCTGTTTCTCACCCTACATTTCCTTGGTCTGGGCTCAGACACATTCTATTACTAAAAAGATAAAAAAAATGAATTTCTTCCCTGCGCCCCCTTATTCTCATTTTCGCACCCCTCTCCGCCTGGGCTTTGGCCTAGTTCGTTTTTTAATTAGGCACCCCAGTTTCTTATTTAGCACTTTCGCACCCCTTTTTATTTACTTATTATTTTACCTTTCTTTTATTTTATCCTTTTATTTTTTATTTTATTTTCACTATTTATTTATTTATCCTTTTATTTTATTTTTATGTTTTTTTTCCTTTTTGTCTTTTGTTTCCATTTTAAATATTTATCAACTTTTTAAATGCACTTTTATAAGAAATGATAAAAAATATATTTTAAAGGTTAAGCACACGTGTGATCGCTCGCATCGTCCTTGTGCTAAAAACCTTTTCTTATTTCTCAAATAAAATTATAAAAATATGTTTTAAAGGTTTAGGCACATGTGTGATCGCACGCATCGTCCTTGTGCTAAAAACCTTTTTCCTTTCTTAAATTAAAATTACAAAAAATATGTTTTAAAGGTTTAGGCACATGTGTGATCGCACGCATCGTCCTTGTGCTAAAAACCTTTTCCCTTTCTTAAATTAAAATTACAAAAAAATATGTTTTAAAGGTTTAGGCACATGTGTGATCGCACGCATCGTCCTTGTGCTAAAAACCTTTTCTCTTTCTTAATTAAAATCACAAAAATATGTTTTGAAGGTTTAGGCGCATGTGTGATCGCACGCATCGTCCTTGTGCTAAAAACCTTTTCCCTTTCTTAAATTAAAATTACAAAAAATATGTTTTAAGGGTTTGGGCACATGTGTGATCGCACGCATCGTCCTTGTGCTAAAAACCTTTTCTTTTCCTTAAGTAAAATTAACAAAAAATATGTTTTAAAGGTTTATGCGCATGTGTGATCGCACGCATCGTCCTTGTGCTAACAACATTTTCTCTTTCTTAAACAAAATACAAAAAAGGTATAAAATCTTCAAAAATCCAAAAACATCAGCAATTTTAAACAACAAACAATCTTCCTACCAGAACTACGTTATCCTTGATTCTCCATCAAAAGTGGAGATACGTAGGAGCAAGGCTAGTCCTTGTCAGGTTCACTTTCCAAAAATCCAAAATCATTTCAGAACAATTTTTCAAACAAATTCCAAACAAACATCTCAAACAGTTTCAAAAGAACTATGTAACCCTGATTTCTCATTTTGAATGAGAATACGTAGAGCAAGGTCAATCCTTGTCGGGCCCAAAACACTAAAAAATATATTTTGTTTATTTAGGATTTTATTTTAAGGGATAATTAAACATTTTTTAAAAACCACATCATATTCGTGCATTTAGTTAAAGGTACTACCTTAGGGCAGGCGTTGTAGGGTGCTAACACCTTCTCTACACGTAACTGACTCCCGAACCCAGAATCTGGTTTTCGTGGATCGTGTCTATCATTTTATGGTTTTTCCGTAGTTTTCCAAAATAAACTATGGTGGCGACTTCCAAATCTCTTTTCAAAACCCGTTTCTTTTTGGATCGTCGTCCCGTCGCGATTTCGGTTGCGACACTTGTTACATATTAAACTTGCACAAAATACTACATTATCAACACATAAACAACACAATATATTTATCACATCCATATTAAGCTAGAATCCACATAAACAACACAAATGTTACATTTGTACTAAATCCTTAGGAATATGTTATCCTTACAAGAGATAAATGTGTTAAATATCATTGTACATTTGTATCATGTATTTTGCACAATATATCATTAAATACTTAATAGACTTATTAGAAATTAGTGTTAGACTCTTGAATTTCTACACAAAAAGACAATAATTTCAATTAGTATATAAAAAGACATTTATAAAGTTTTATTCAATACAATTATTACCATTTCCGAACTAGTTGTACTACGAGCATGAATAATTGTTGTCATCCATTGCATTACATAGTAATTGCACTCACATGATCCGATTTATTTATTACACTACAATATATCAACATAATTATAAATAAACGAGGAAGACAAGGAATCAAACAATTATAAATATATGAACCAAAATATCAAACATGGAAAGATAACCATGTGAGCTTTTTTTTCCTTAATAGTTGATTTTCGTAACAACCTGTTATATCCTCCAATTAAACTATAAAAAAAGAATGTTTTAGGATACACTTATATACCAAATAAAGTTCATAATATTGAGGTTCTTACCTATGTATTACTTGTTTGAGATGGTTAGGGAGAGACTTGTGCAAGGAGTAAAACCACACAACAATGTTATCATTTAGGAAAATCATAAGTAGTTACCACTGATGTCTAAATTGAAAATAACTTAATTATTATACCCTAAAATGAGTGATTATAATTACAAGTTAACAAACTACACTTATGTAATAAAAGGGACAAAATACATTTGTTTCCCCTATTCAAAGCAGTTAGTGACTTATGCTTGAATGTTATCAAATTTATTGCCTTCATTAGTGAGTTAGGATCTATGAACCCATTTACATCATTTAACCTATGTTGTTACTGAGACCAAACATATACTTAAACACAAAAACAATTATTTGATATAAGTAACTAGATAAATCAATTAAATATAAATAATAGTTCAAAGACAATCATAATCCATACTTGAATAAGGGTAATATTCAGTTCGTCTTTCACCGGCGCAAGCTCTAAGACATCTTTCTTATACAAGTATAGTGGGATTTTCGTGTCACTCCCAAATACACCAGAATCTCATAGAACCCACATTATCTCATTGTTTACTATGTTAGCAAACTGGTGTAATGTACCAAGAGGATCATCCACACATAGATGAATCTTCTTGGGTTTAGGATTTTTCTCTCGATGTGATTGTAGTCATGTGGAAAACTATTTAAGTCTGAACATAAATAACATATAAACTTAAAAATTGAGTAGTGTTTTTGGGAGTCTATACTAGGAGGTAAGAAATAGAACCAACTAAATCTCTAGGCTAGACAAGGAAAGATTGAAATGCCTATATCAGTATATACCTCATATATTGGCACATGAACTATGACCTTAATTTCATTGTCTGATAACTCGATAACATGAAGAATTGTGGCTACCTCAAATACTTTTCCATGAGCCATTGGTCTAATCTTGTATCGTAAAACATATAGTTGACATGGATGTATGTTGTCTATGTCATCCCATGGTACGTATGGAGGTGAATCATTCATTTTTCTGCTTCTACCTATCAAAGTCAATGTTAATGTTATTTTGTTAAAGAATAATTATTTAATTAATAACTTTGTACAAAAAAGGTTCTAATGCACGAGATACTTGTGGACGGATGTCAAAACTATCAAACTGTTGCTAGAATTAACTCATAACCTTTTAGTCATTTGCTTGGTGACTTCATCATAGAGTTGCACTTTGACCTTCTTAGCGATTTGTTATATTACCCTTTCTTTGTACTCAACATTGTGTGTGCATTCTAATTTAACATTCTACTTTGTATAAAATCATATTATTATTTAAAGAAAAAGTATATCTTACAATTCTTTATGAGAGTAGAAAGAGAATGACACACTAGTTTAAATAATTACCATCATAGAACGTCGAATTGAATGAGGCTTCGGCGTTCTACAATTGCATTTATTTACAAAAAATGTCACCGGTCATTTTTAACGTTGGCTATTCAGTGGTTGGTCGTTGAACGCATGATGTTATACATTGTTTTTGCACTGGTAATTTGTCATACAGTGTTAGAAGTGTAGGAATCTTACGATCGTAGATAGGCTAACTTCCACTTTTCATGACAGAATGATGGTGAAGGGGGTTATGGACAATCACCTTCAGAAGGTGGCGGCCTAGCTTCTACCTTTTCCTTCATGATCTTATCTTCAAGTTTTCTATACCCATCATGAGACAATAAGTATGGGTTTCTATTTTGAGTACTTATCCCTTATTTTTTTGTCCTATTTTCCTATAACATATCAAATTCAAATAATAATTTAGTTCAAATTGTACACCGTTATCAATTGGTAAATGGATGATTTCAAGTAATCTAATCTTTTATCCCTTACACGTACAAATCTTAATAAATTGATAGCAGATTTCTTCATCAATTTCCTAGTATTTGATAAATGTATTTTCATTCTGTTTTGCTCTGAAGATATATCTAAACATCAATTTTGTCTTAAAACCATGAAGTCTCTTAGCGATTGAAGATAGGCATTTATTTTTAAGCGTGCCACATTTTGAATATCAAATATCATTTATAATAAAACAAAATGAATATAAATAGTATTTAGGGAATTATCAATATAATCAAACTATAAATTAAATAACATTAATTAAGTTACCAATATATCTTACCATATCATGTTTTGATCAACTTCAGATATATGATCAAAAGATGTAGTAAGGATAAATATTTTGTCGTCTGTTGATACTCCTAAATAGCTTTTGAAGACGTCCACCTTTGGATCGGTAGCTATACCAATGATGACGTCAATAAAAAAACGTGTCCTCTCCCCACTACCTCGTCACATTAAGAGTTGCTTCAATTTAGTAGCTCTTCTGGAAGGTTTCATAATGGGTCTTTTATACCCTCACACTACAAGAAATATTGAAATTATATACGGACTATTATATACAGATTTAAATCCGTATATAATTTAAATATTTTATACGGATATTACATACGGATTCTAAAAAAAATTATATACAGATATTATATACGGATTTTCCGTATATAAATTCCATACATAAAGTTGGCGCGTAGCGGCGGGAAAATTTCATAAGGATATATCCCTTGGAATTCCATTAACCGTATCTAAGTAGAATGAAGTATATTATATACGGATTTCAAAAAAAAAAATTTAAAAAATGTATTTTTATTAATTAGAAGCTGAAACGTATCATTCACTGTTATCTCTCTCGAACCGTTGAGCTACTCTCTCTGAAAACCTCGAGCTATCTCTCTCCTCGAACCCTCGAGTCCTTTCTCTCTCGAACCCTGGAGCTATCGCCGTCCCTTTCTCGAGCCGTCTTCGCTCTCCCTGACCCTCTCTCCAGCCCTCTTCACAGTCCCTGTCCGTCGTGCTCTGCTTCTGTCTCCTCTCTCTCTGTCGAAGTGTCCGTCGTGTTCCGACGTTCACCAAGCAATCTCCTTGTTCGTCGGGTGTCGTAGTTGGATGCTGAAGGAGTATCTTCATTTGGTAAGTAAAACCCTAATCCTAATGCTTAGTAATCGATGAAATCGTTAATCGCGAACCCTAATCTTTTTCGTTGTTTATTTTATTTGACACATTTGTGGTTGGTCTCGCAAGCCGTGGTTGGAGTTTAGGAAGCATCGATTGAGGCTAGTGTTTGTCAGTGGTATGTAGGACTGAGACATATACCATTTGATTATGAAGGCCCTTAGTGAAGGAACCAAAGGTGAGTGAGTTCCTTTGCCTTTTGAAGTTTCTTAGATGCAGAAAAAATTGTTTGTACTGTGTTCTTTTGCTTCATTTGCTTAATAATATGTTGTTACAGTTGTCAATAATTTAATAATTCTAATTCCTAATTTGTACACCCTACATTTCGCAGTCTAATCATATATGCAGCATATAAATAGGAAACATTAATGAGAACAATGTTATAACATGCAGTGTGCATAAATGTTAGCTTAATCTTTTCTCAAACAAGGCTATTGCAATGCTTTCAATTTGTATGTGTATTTGGTATATTTTGTTTGGAGAAAAACATGCTAGGAGCTTTACTGTATTCCTTTGGTATATTTGTTGTCTCTAGGTCATCTAGCATGAAATAGGCACAGGACAAGCAATGCATGAGTGTTTTAATGGAAAATAATAATTATTTTTTAATTAAAAAGGTCTAAGGTCTAACCAAACAATAGAAATTCAATTGAAACTATAGAATTAGCGTCTGTTAAAAGTAGTTTACAACAACTTCAAAAAGACAACATCATAGTTACAACGTCATCCTAAAGGAAAATTCACTATGTTGAACTACAATAGAATTAGGACAGATATTTGACTTAGTTTTTGCTAAATAATGTAAATTTGTTGTTCCATTTTCTGAATGAAAATTTGTTTTCTCCTGTTTCCAGTGTAGTGGTCGATCCTTCCAATCTTTCTGATGGTCTTCATTATTTTGAGGTCTATGGTATTGACTACAAAGCTCCATGGCGTGGTCCTCTTTTCAGAATTCCAATCACGATAACAAAGCCTAAGGCTGTAACTAACCTGCCTCCACAAATTTCTTTTTCAAAGATGTTATTCCAGCCAGGTGGGCATTTGTTGATCAAATTTATCTTCATCCTTCTTTTCGTTGGTGTCCTACTAAGGTTTCAAATCTGGGATCTACATGCATGTAACGTGTTATAATTATAAAAATAAAATAAGGAGTGGATACTATATAATAAGAAATATCTAGATTATATATGTATCATTACAAATATTTTTATTTAGTCTCTTATCATGCATTTGTTATTAGAGGATATTAAATTTCCACTATTTACTGTATTGATTCCTTTTTCTCAATGTAAATAAAGCACCCATGTTATGTCAGAAACACGCAGATTCAGTTGAATGTTTCTCTCTTCCCTAGAGTTTAACATAATGCATAGCCACCAGTGGGCGAGACTTAGGAATGAGATGCTCCTATTTATTTGGTTAGACTTCTCTTATATATATCTTATTCATATTTGGGTGAGTGCTAGTGTAGCAGGAGGGTCATACACAATGGCCTAGTCCATATACTAATTGTAGACGAAAAAATGAAGTGCATATACTTACGGAGTTTAAAACTTTCAGATATTTACTTTTTTGTTTCTCGCTTTACTAGGCCATATAGAAAGAAGATACATCGAAGTGCCGCATGGTGCAACTTGGGCTGAAGCAACAATGAAAACATCAGATTTCGACACAACAAGAAGATTTTATGTGGAAGTTGTTCAGGTATGACTTGTGGCTTGAAACTTTGTCAGATTATGGTAATCTTGTTGACACATATTCTATACCAGTTGTGCCCACTACAAAGACCTTTGAAATGGGAGAGTGCTGTAACTTTTCCTTCTCCTGCTGCGAAAAGCTTTGCGTTTAGGGTAGTAAGTGGTCAGACATTGGAACTAGTCATTTCTCAGTTTTGGTCAAGTGGCATAGGGAGTCATGAGACTGCGAGTGTGGATTTTGAGGTAATATATTTGGATAGATTGCTGTTTCTTTTTTGACAAAATGAGAAATCTTCTACATTTTGAATTGTATGGAACATGATGATTTTTCCTATTACTTTTGGTAGTTGATGTTAGATGCATTTCAGTTCTTTTATATCTCCTTGTTTGTATTGTGCGATGATGGTTGATAATTTTTCATTTTTCATCTATACAACAAATCAGGAATCTTAACTAACATCTGTTACAAGGTGAAGGCTGTTGAAATATCTCATGAATAAACATGATTTTTTTCCTTCGTCTTGATACAGTCTCTCTTTTGTTGCCCTTTCATATATTGAAGTCTATGAAAGCATAATTGGATCTCTTTCCATGAATGATTTGTTTGGGCTTCATGTGTGATTTCTTTTATAAAGTGGGATATGGTGAGTTATTTCGTTCTGCACTGAAGATACAATTCTATTGTCTACACTAAATTCCAGGTTGTGTTTCATGGGATAAAAGTCAATCAGGATGTTATCCTTGATGGTAGTGATGCACCAGTTAGGATTGACACTGAAACACTACTGGTATCTGAGGAACTTGCACCTGTGGCAATTCTGAACAAGGTTATCTTTTTAAAGCTACTTTTCTGTCCTTATATTTATAATATCATGTTATGCTATGTTGTTTTTGAAATACAAATTAGATTTACTTGTTTCCGAATGTGTTCTAAATTTTCAGATTAGGCTGCCATATCGACCGGTAGATTCTAAGATTAGTGCACTTTCAACAGATCGTGACAAACTTCCTTCTGGACAACAGATACTGGCACTGACTTTGACGTGAGCTATAAATTTTGTGTCATTTGTCTTTAGATAATGTGGATGGCCTTTTCTCAGTATCCTGATTTTGCAGCTACAAGATCAAATTGGAAGATGGAGCTCAAATAAAACCTCACGTACCATTGTTAAATGACCGGATATATGACACTAAATTTGAGTCCCAATTTTACATGATTTCTGACTCAAACAAGTTATATTATACCTTCTAGAAAGTATAAATTGTTTAGGTTAGATATTCTTTTGCTCATTATTATGAAAAATAAGATGCATTTAGCTTAGGTTCTTATATAGAAATTATGAGTTTTAATTTTTGCAATTTTTTTGGGACTAAATACAATTTACTAATAGTCAGGTTGTAAAGTAGTGGGACTTATAATCTATTGGGTGAGAATGCCAGTGTAAGCCTGTAATGGGATTTGCCAGATGATATTTGATATTTTTGGTGTATTCCAACATCTTTTCTATTTGGGTAGCACTTTCACATGTTTGGAAATACTTTTCTCCAAGGAAATTATCGCATATTTCTTTTAGCTCCCAGAGAAAGCTGGAAAAAAAAATAAAATGTCCATTTCTCTAAAATCACATATACCATGTCTGTTTATGATATATTTTATATCTCGTGCTTTATCTGTTTATGATTTGTAGCGTATATATTCAAGTGGAGATGTCTATCCAAGTTCTTCTAATCTTCCCAAAGGAGAGTATACTTTACAGTTATATTTGAGGTACATGCCTTTTCTTACCATAAACATAGGATGAGAGTGCACATACTTCTTAATAGTATTAGTTCACTACTAGCATTCATCCGCTACTAATGAATTGAAATATATTTCAAAATTTACAAAGTCAAGTAATGTCCTTAAATATATTTCAATTCATTGGTAGCAGATGATTCTAGTAATGAACTAATACTGTTAAGATAACTTGAAAGGTTGATTTATTTATTATACTTCTAATAAGAAAGCTAGCATAGCACAATTTGAATGTTTCTTGATTCATAAAATATTTATGCATAAAAGATCATTCAACTTAGTCCCTTACTGATAGAATACCAGTTGAGCAGAATTCTTAAATCACACAAAATACATACAATACAGCTGTATTTACTATGCGAAGTATGAGGAGACAAAACAGCCACTTTTATCTATATTCCCCCTTATACATACTTTTAATAGCATTGGACTTCTCCTTACTTTGTCGTAAACTGTCAACATAACGGTTATATTGAACATATTCTAACAATATATAGCTGCTATGATACTTATGATTAAACCTAATCTAATAATAAATTAACTCCTATTTTCTACCATTAACTGCCAAAATGAGAGTTATCATTACACTTGTATCTAATAAAATATTAGTTCTCACGATTGTTCTCATTGGTTCCCGTCACTTGCCTTCATAATAGTTCATAATTATTTGTTTCAGGCATGACAATGTGCAGATTTTGGAAAAGATGAGGCACTTGGTGTTATTCATTGAGCGAAATTTGGAAGAGAAGGTAGTTTATCATATCAATTTTAAGTATTTCACAAATGAACAATTGTTACTGAAGTCTAGAAGAGCTTTTCAACTATGATTGAAGGTTTTTGAAGTAGCTTTGAGAATGTAACTCATGGTAAAATTGGGGTCGAGGCACCATAAATCTTATCGAGGGTAGAGTTTTGAAAATATTACTAAATGGTATTTTATCAAATCACGTGGCAGCTGTCTTACACAAATCAGATGATGTGTTGGGTTAGACGTGCCCAAATTAAAGAAGCTTTTGCCTGGATTCTCGAAGTTTTATAATTCTCCAAATGTTTGACACTTGTGTTTGAAAATAATTTGTTTGTAGATGCCTTTATCAAAGAGTGCTTCTGCTGTCTAGCCGTAAATAATTCCATGTGGACCACTAGACTTTAGATTAAGTATTCTTTCTATCTGTTGACTGATTTTCTTTTTATGTTTTGATTGTTTTAGGATGTAATTCGGTTAAGCTTTTTCTCTCAACCTGATGGCCCACTGATGGGGAATGGTTCCTTTAAGTCCTCATCACTAGTTCCAGGGTATGTGAGTAGGTTTGTAGCCTTGGTTTAAATTTCTTCGTGTAATTGTGTTGACTTTTGCTTATTGGCAGTATAAAAGAAGGGCTGTATATTGGTCCACCACAAAAAGAAAAACTTCCCAAGGTACATTGTTATCCCCTGTCAACATTTCAGATATTGCTACTGACAGTATATAACGGTGTTTGTAAAATTTCTGCAGAATTCTCCACCTGGATCTGTATTGCTGGGGACAATTTCATATGGGAATCTATCATTTGCTGGTCAGGGAGAAAAAACAAATCCTGAAAAGCACCCTGCTTCATATACAATTTCTTATATAGTTCCCCCAAATAAGGTCACTCTCCGCCTTATAAAATTACTTTCACATCCCATACTCATAACTACTATTTGAGCAAGCATTGAACTGTGCTGTTGTTGCATCAACTATCATATCATATGTAACTAAGGCTATTGTCTAATTACATGTTTTCTTTTGAAAGATTGACGAGGACAAGGGAAAAGGTTCTTCCTTATCTTCCAAGAAGAATGTTACAGAACGCTTAAATGAAGAGGTACTATGAAAAGTCATACATTAGCAGAAGAACTTCCTTTGGTTATTTGTTTTCTGTTTTTACATAAGGTTCAATTCATGCTCATTTTTGCATAACTTTTCTTAAGGAAATTGTGTTCTATTCGATATTTGCACCTTGTAAAAATTCAGCATTTGAAATATTAGTTGACTTCTTTTTCATAATATTTTAGATAAAAACTCTTAAGAAAGGAAAATAAGAAAAAATCTGCTGAAAATTCTTTGCTGTTTTGATAAAAATGTTGTAGGAAATTATTTGATGTTTGGATATAAAAATGCTGCAGAAAATTGTTTGTTGTGTTGATTCAAATGCTACATAAATATTTTATTGTATTAGTTGGTTAAAATCTTGTTTAATATATATTTGTATAGTGTGGATGCAGGGCATATATATTTATTGTATGGGATGTTAGTCTTGATTGATATATTGTTATATATATTACATTTATTACGTTATATAAGCTAAGATAAGTTTTCGAAACCTATGTCTTATTTTTGATAAATGTTGAAAGTTTTCAGTGAATTATATCTTTTATTAAATAGTTGTAAATGTTTATCTATATTAGATGATTTTTGGCAATTTGTTAGTTATGTTGACTTTTATCAAAAACTCAACTATTAAATGCAGATGCAGAATCAACTATTTTTTTTTATAAAATCATAAATTATATACGGATTTTTCCATATATAATTATATACGGATTTTTCCATACATAATTATATACAGATTTTATATACGGATTTTCTGTATATAATTATATACAAATTTTATATACGGATTTTCCGTATATAATTATATACGGATTTTATATACGGATTTTCCGTATATAAATTATATACAGATTTTTCCATATGTAAATTATATACGGATATGTCCGTATATAACTTAGCTACGCTTCTTTTATATACGGATTTTTGTTCGTATATAATCCGTATGTAATATCATTTTATATACGGATTTGGAGGTTATATACGGATTTTGACCGTATGTAACTGTGATTTTTCTTGTAGTGTGATGAATTCTTATGGTAAGCCATATATATGTTAAGAAAAACATAAAAGATTAATAATAGACATATAAAATAACATATAATATATTATTTAACAAAACACATAAATTTATACAAGAATATGAAATTCATACATAAATTTGGATAGGTCAATGTATATTCTCTCATTATGATCTTCTCGAATTGCATGTACATCGTCAACTAAAGGGTCTTCATCAAAATTTATTGTTGTTTTAAATGGTTGAGTGTCAACAATATGAAGATTAAACATATTCTCTTCATTATAATCAACTTGTTTTTTCCCCTTAAGAGTAACATAACAGTGTTCAAAAGCATGATCTTTTACATAAAAAGTCTGAGATGCTTATTGTGCAATGATAAATGGCTCATCTTAATAACCCACATTCCAAAAATAAACTAGAGTCAATACCCGATTTATCGATTTTGAAATCACTCTTATCGTCAAACCATTTACATTTGAACACTGGAATATCAAATATAGTATAATCAACCTCCCATAGATCTTCTATTACACCATAGTATGTCATTGATCCAAATACATTATTTTTATCTTTAAATGTGGAAAATTGTAGTGTTCAATAAACTTCTTGGATGCTCCTGTACTCAAAATTCAATGAAGTAGTTAGTTATGAAATTAATTGCAATTTTATTGTTTTGAAACAGAGCACAAGATGCGTATTTATAAGATTTTCTGAATCTTGATGCATTTTAATCGATTAAGAATTTTTTGTAATGTGTTAAGATTTTTCTTCTACTTTGACAAATTTGCTTCTATTTTGATTTTAATAGATTATACAATGCATGTAATTGATTATATAATTCTCATAAGTCAGCATTAAATCATATAATCGTTAACAATTCAGGCTATCAAATGAAATGGATTTGAACAAAGTAAATTGACTTAACCGATTATACAACTTATGTAATCGATTATTAAACAGATCAACTCACTTATTAAACATATATTGACATAGTTTCGTGTTTTCACATATCCTTTCAAAATCTCCATATAACGTTCAATAAGATACATCCATCCTAAGTACACTATGCCACAAAACTCGATTCTTTATACCAATTGAATAAGTAAATGTACCATGATGTCAAATAATGATAGAAGCAAAATAACTCTAGCTGACACAAGATGATAACAATCTCTTCTTGAAATTCATCTAACTTTTACTATAAATTAGGGATAAAAAAAAACACAAATGAGTTATAGTTTGTCTAAATTTTTTAATAAAATTCCACAATTAGCCACCAGTAACAATTATTGCATTATGATATGACAGGCCAACAAGCTTCAAGTCCTGCATCCACATTAAATTTTTAATATTTTAAAAGTATACTTGTGGTACCTTAACACTCTTTAAACAATTTCAAAAAGTTATCTTCTCTTGTCTTGACATAGTGTAATGTGTGAGCGATAAATAAGTACGCTTACCAACCTCCCTTGCAGTCAAGTCTTCTCAAATCATCATTTCAACATAATATAAATGAGCATTTACTCTATCTTTTGTCTTTTCTTGAATGTTGAATAGTGTATCAATCAAGCTATCACACAAATTATTATCTACATGTATTACATTTATGCAATGTCTATCCTCTAATTTTGACCAATATGGAAGATAAAATAATAATGATTTTTTCTTCTAAGGACTCGTTGTAAATGACTTCTTAGATGTTTTCCTTAATACATGATGTATTTTATTAACCTTTTTCATGAATTTGAAGGTCAATCAATGGAATTGGTGCAACGTCATTCTCCTAATGTTCGTTGAATGTTTGTTTTTAACCTTTGATATGGATGATTAGATTTTTAAAATCTTCGATGACGCAAATATACTATCTTCCTTTTTGTGTTTTGATTAATGAGATATAATGTTTTCTTCACATATAAGCCATGCTTTATGACACTTGACATTGTACCTTGACAAATAACTATAACCTAGGAAGTCGTTAGTGGTGTATAATAACATTGCATGCATCATGAAAGTTCAAGAAGCAAAGGCATTAAATATTTCAACCCCATCAACTCTTAACAACTTTAAGTTTTCAATTAGTGTAGTAAGATAAACATCTATGTCATTTGTAGACTATCTTGGACCAAATATCATCATAGATAATATCATGTACTTTCTCATGAGGCACAACCTAGAAGATAAGTTGTAAATGTATAATATAACAGGCCAACAATTATGGTGGATACTTAAGTTACCAAAATGGATTCATTTCATCGGTAGCTTAACCAAACTGAAGATTGCTACATTCTTCACCAAATTGGGGGAATTCATGATCAATATTTTTCGAATGCATTGAATCAGTTGGAAAACGTAGTAGTCCATCATTTTTTCGCTCATATGCATGCCATATATGGTTTTTAGCGACTTTTGCATTCACAAACAAACACTTAACTTTGGGAACGCTTGGAATGTACCAATCTAATTTCAAAGCGAGGTCATCATTTTTTAAATGACAATTATCTTCAATGCTCTTTTCTTGTTTGTACAATGATCACCCACCTTTGAATTTTGTTTTTGTATAATATGCAATCATTAGGAGATGCATGTATTCTTTTATACTTCATACCCATTAGACAAAGAATTTTCTAGGCATTATAATTACGAGTGAGTAGGTTTTTTTTCATTCAATAACGCCGACAATCATGTGAAACTCTTATCAATCAATTTATTGGTTGCCTTTAAATTCATGAGCCTTAATACCATCAATAATCGTGTGAACTTAGTTGAACCAAGACACAATGGAGCCTCCACATCAGTGAACATTCTCTCATACACATGTGCTTAAACAAAAGCTTTTGCGCCAACATCGTGGATCATTTCCTCTAATTTGTCTTCTTCCAGTCAATCTTCCATGGTAGAATCAACAATATGTTAAGTTTGGGAGACAGTTGAAAAGTTTATTAATTCGTCATGTCATGTCCATGTGGTATAAATTTGAAGAAAATCATAATAGATAAAGTGTTCCCTAATTTCTATTGTATTCAACTTTCTCATATTCAAACAACTAACACAAGGACATATGAACTTCACTAATTCATCACTTATATACTCTCATTATGTTACGCAAATTGTATAGACTCTTCTACTACTTTCTCATATTTAACACTGATGTGTGATGAATTAATCCAATCTTAATCCACACGTATATATACTTAAATTTTTACCATTGTTACGTCAATTGGGTTGATTTTGCCATGTATTTCAAAACTGGACAGCTCATTGAATATTGGCTAAAGTGATCATTACACCGTTAGCATTTTAAACACCGTCAACAAAAAGGACCAAATTGAATCACTTTTACAAAAGAAAGGACCACTTTGAACAACTAAAAAATAGGAGTATTGTTTTGAACCAAACTAACTAATAAGAGGACAAAATAGATATTAAACCAAAAAATAATTTAAAATAGGGTTAAATATGTTTTTAGTCCTTTAACTATTAAGTGATTTTGAGTTTCGTCCCTCTTCTAAACTTTGCTTCACTTTCATCCTATCCTTAATGAAACTATAATTTTTAGTCCTCCAAAAGCAACAGAGTTAATTTTTTTTCTGAGTTGGCTGACGGTGTGCCATACTATACATTTAGAAACTTTCACTCTCTCCACAACCACTACCACATCCGCTTCTTTTTATCCTCTGTCACCAACAACGCTAAGAAGATCGATCCTTTCCTCCCTTCCTCCGCCACCAAAACTCCTCCCTCCCTCCGCCACTAAACCTCCTCTCTCCTCCTCCCACTGAAAAAAGTGTCGTTATGTCGGTGTCTCATAAAAAACAGAGTCCCTAACTCGCAGACCTGCGAACTTAAGGTCTCCAATTGTCGTAACCAATGGGGAAGAAGGAGAAATAGCTAGCAAGAAGGAATGGATCTAACTCATGACATCATTCTGATTGAAGTATTATCAAAATTGTGATTTGCTAAGAAAAAATAAATTGAACATTGCTTTAACTTCCAATTTATGTATTGATGTATTAACAAAATATACCTGTCATTCCTATTGGTTATTAACAAAATTTAACTTCCAATTTATTACAATTTTCTTGAGGCTTAATCATCACAATTACCTAGATTACATATTGGACCCTTCATATATCATCATGTGCAGTGCTCATATAGAATGAAATAGTAATATACCTGTTAATTGTATTTTTATTTATTTTTTATGAATTTGTAAGGTGAAAATAAGGTTCGAAATTTACATATAAATGTATGATTGAGTTTGTAATAAAGGTTTTACTTTTTCTCTCTGATTGACCATCTGCTCTTCAAAAGTGTGGTGTCAACTCATTACATCATTCTAAAGTCTCCAACTCTAAGGTTGATTGGGTTTATGCCATTTGATCTTGAACTTGCAACCTATAGGGGGGGATCATGAAGAACAAATTGTTACAAAATGGATGCATGTGTTTAGAGTTTCCCCCATTCTTCCTCATTCTTTTTCGTCCTTGCAAACTCTTGCCTCTACCATTTCTTCCCCTTCCTCCAAGCCCCGAACACCCACCCTAGTTTGCAGCTTTGTGCACCACTCCAACCACTTCCCTTTGTCCATGTGCCTTCTTTGCAAGACGAAGTCGTTCGATCACCACACGTTTTTCACATGCGAGGGGAAGTTGCAGAGAGTGTGCAATGCAAGCCTGGAGCCTTTCTTTGATGAAGAGTTCGCGAAGCAGATAGAGGATCTCGCGCTTAAGTTTCAACTCTCTTATGATGCCGTCAATGCCAACGATACAAAATCCGAGGATTTTCAAGAGATTTTTACTAAACGGGGCACAATGTTGCGATCGCCGTCATGGCCTTACCACCGGTAACCAAAGAGGTCACATTCGTACCATTGATTCCTCTAACGTCAAGACCTTTCCTATTTTCAACAGGAAGAATAGAAACGTGGCACACAGTTAAAATGAAACTAAACATCAAACGTGACACACTTTTAGTCACTTCACACCAAATTTAACAACGCTGCTTTTGGATGATTGAAAATTATAGTTTCATTAAGGAGAATTAGGAAAGTGAAGAAAAGTTTGGAAGAGAGACGAAATTCAAAAACGTTTGATAATTAAAGGACTAAAAACATATTTAACCCATTAAAATATTATATTTATTACTAAATATTGCTAAAACTAAAAGATTAAATATGGTGAATTATTTTTATTAAAAGATATTTATTTTCCATTCAACAAAATTTAAAATAATTAACATTTATATTTATGAACAATAAAAATTTTAAATTTATATAAAATTATTTGCTTTCCTCCTTTTGAGTTATTAACTTTAGTTATAACATATATTCTAATAGAGATATTATATGTTATATATTTTCAAAACTTTATTTATTGACATTATATCAACAAATTAATCTTGAAACGATAATTTTGTTTTAAATTTTAAAACACGTAAGTAGGAATGACAAAAGTTTTTGTATATCCATGGATAATGGATAGTTGGTACCCAGGAATATTTATTATTTAGGGGTAACAGGCAACAGATGTTTTAATATCTGCTTATAAATGATTTACATGCAAGTATTACATTATCCCTACTCGCAAATGTCTGCTACTCACAAAAAGTAAAAATAAAAATTTAATTTATGTTTTATTAAGTTAAATTTAATTAAAATTAAAATTAATATATATTTTATCAGGTTAAATTTAATTAAAATTTAATTTTAATTTATATTTAATTTAATTTATATTATATTTTATATATTTTTTATAATTTTATTTAAATTTTATTTTAAAATATTATATAATATTTTTTTGTAAATATTCTTTGTGTCCATGAGTATCATGAATTTTAAAATATCGATAGATATTTTTTAAACAAATAACCTCGTGAGTATTGGATTAATAGCAAACAAGTTTTCTTTTACGAGTCAAATAACGATATCTAATTCGATTCGTTATCATCTTATATCTCCAGTTTAAAAAAAATTAAAAATATATTATTAAGCTACAAATAAAATAAGAATTAACAATGAATTAAAACATTGAAGAAACTATTTAACATGATTTTTCACATTATATATTAAATTAAATATGTTTTTAATTTATTTATTTTTACATGAAATTATAATTTTTAACGTGCAGTCTCAAATTCTTTTAAAAATAATCTAATTATATTAAAAAAAATTACATATTAACAAGTTGATTTTTAACATTTGACATTATTTCACACATTTTAATTTCAATGAGTCTATATGTCTTTTAACACAACAGAAAAAAAACACTCAATTAAAAAAATCAATTTATTATTAAATCTTAAAAATAAAATTATATGAAAATCTAAAATAAAAATAAATCTCAATTTTATACTCATATTTAAAAATTAAAATCATGTTATTTATTTTATTCATGTGACAAAAACGATGGGTGGGAAAGTCAAATTAAAGTTTTTAAGTCAAAGATTTCGATCAAAAGTTGTCCTGTGTGCAGGTCTTTCACATTACACCTGGGACCACGTAACGTGAAAAATATGCATGAAACACGGTACTTCCATATTATTCTCCTAATTAAATTAAAAAAAATAATACTTTAACAAGAGAAATATATTTTACTTTAAAATCACTACAATAATATAATAATATGTGCTAAAATTTTAAATTAAAAAAAATATTATTAAAATATAACTATATTGAGTTATGAATTGAGTGTATTTTATTTTATGAAAGTAAATATATCACGACCGACATATAATCTTTCATTGAAAAACTATAATTTTACAACCTAACAAATTTCTACATCTATTTTTATTTTTATTTTTTCATAAATATAAAATTTTGTTTTTTATTAATCATATTTGTCAGACCTCGTTAAATGCACCCAAACCCCACCTGTTTAATCTCATTAAAACGCATCCAAAATCCTCTGAGTTGAGGCCAGGTGTCAACCAGTGAAGTTAGAAAATCAGATAGTGGAAGGCAGGTGTCAGCAGGAGAGCGGACGTCCGTTTGGACGGGGAAAACAAAAGTGATTTTTCTGAAACCTCCTTCCCACTCTCTCTGCATGCACCCTTTTTCTTCCAAAAATCTGATATTTCATTTTCTCCTTCTTCTCTCTAGAAGACTCTCCCTTCTCTCTACTGTAACTCATCTTTCTCTTCTCCGATCATCATTCAGAGACAGTAGAAGTATTCCTAGCGTCGTAAGCTTCATTCTGGACCGAAAGTTCCAGATTCTGAAACTAGTAAGTTTCTCGTCCCTAGCTGTTCGTTCGTATGAACATGCAAACCAAGCTCTGGTTGCATGCAATCACCTTGTCTAAATCAATCTTGGTTCTGTAACTTGTTTTAGTTTGAAGAGTTTGGTTGAGCGTTAAGAGTAGAAGAAATCTTAATTTCCGGAAAGTGAGTTTTACTCTGAAGGACGTACGTTCACACTAGAGGTAAGGGAAGCTTATTCAATTTAATTCGTATGTTTGTATTGTGCTGTATGTACCTTCTGTGAGTTGTATGAAGCATGACTTTGTGATATTTGATTTTTGATATATGATAATGATTATGAGCTGATGTATGAGAAATATGAAATGTACTATGATATGAATATGAAATTATGAAATTATGAAATTATATGCTGAGAAATGAGTTTAAATGTAAATGAATTTGTAATATAAATTTCCCTATGATAATGTGCGTTTGTCATTGAACGGTCCTTGACCGTTCGGTGTTTCTAATAAACTTCTTTGAAATTGAATTCTTTCATTTGGGAAGAATTCTAGTTGAGGATGAACGCCCTCTTGTAATAGTGCTACGTTTGAACGTTCGACCAAGCGTAGATGCCCTAAGTGTTATGTGAAGAATTGAGAATCTTGTAAACATATAATTGTATACTTAATTATTCTTAAATCCTATCTCCATCATCTCGTGTTATATTTATTACTATTAATATTTCTATTATAAGTTTAAATCAGTGAGGGGTCTCGACCCAATCTCTCGTAAGGAGTGGCGCTCGGTCTTATACCGAACGCTCGTACTCGTCTTTAATTATCAAACGTTCGTTCAAATTCAATAAATCCTTTTACCGGGTTCGGTTCATTCGTTCCCTGCCATATCTATTACATTCGGTTTTTCTCTCAAAACGATAGGAAACCTCTCGGTCTAATTCTATTCTGGAAATGGAAATCTCTATGTCTCGTTCCATGCGTTCGTCCTCATTCTGAGTGAGGATAGAACGTTCGGTATTTGGTGTCTTTATAAACCTTTGAACAGAGAGGATATTTAACTTATTGACCATAAAGATGAATTTGAGAAAAGTGATAATGAAAGATGGAATTGAGAATGATTATGAATGAAATAATAAGAGAATATGATATGAATGAAATGATGTGAAGTTGAACGAACGTTCCGGGGAGGAACGACTCATGGATGAATATTGATTTTGTAAAGTATGAATGTGGACAAAGCTTAGCTGGCGATTCATCCTGATGTTTTGTGAGTACTCGTCCTCATGTAGAGGGGAGTATGTCATGTGTGGGAACGGCAGGAGGTCCTAGTCCTTAGGGGTACTTTGGACGGAACGGACTAACCTCGGGTGGCAGCTGATGAGAATTCCAGTTACTACATCACCCGGGTGCACGAATGTCGTAGCTGCACAGAATTCATACAGTCCGGACAGTCAGTCTAGTATTAGGGTTTGATTGAATCATATATTGGAATGTATTTGATATGTTTGAATGTGAGAAATGCATGTTATTACTTGAATTAAATTAAATAAGCTTACCCTGTGTTTTTCATTGTGTTGTCCTGTCTCTGTACGCCCGTCTTGTCTTTGCAATGATCATCCGTGTGGATGTGAGCAGATGGAGATGCGCTACTGGAAAAGGCACTGGAAGAAGGAAATTTGGAGGAAGAGAATCTCGTTGACGTGGAAGTAAAGGTCGAACAGTAGTACGTTCGGTTAGCTGTATAGTTTAGTTAGTATAGTGTGTTGTCTTTGAACTACCACTTTCCCTTTTGTTAGGTATGACCGTTCGGTATTTATGTTTTGTAAACCGTTCGGTCAGGTTTGCTTATATTGTACATCTCAAATTTTTATAACTCACTTTTGTAAGGCCGTTCTGCCATGAGCATACGCTCGACTCTAGTGTAAGACTGATCTAGAATGTTGTTAATGTGATTATTCTATTGTATGGTTTATTACTGTATTTATGGGATGTTACAATATTCATAAAAAGTAAGTTAATTACAAATATAAAAATAAAATAATACATATATAATAAGTGTAAAAATGTATTTGAAATCAAAACTTATTCTATATCCTATTCTTAATTTAAGAACCCATGGTAACGTAATCTAGAACCTGATTCTTAAGAGATGTTTCTACAAGCATGATTGGGTTTGTAAAGAACCCTATGTAATAAAGTAGTTATTATGTATGATTATGTCATTAACATTTACATTGTTATTTTGAAAGGCATTATTCTTGAGGAAGAATATAAAACGAAGATTTGAATATCTTTTAATGTGCTTTTAAATGATGAGAAAGCGGTGGAAAGTGGTTTTTTGAGATAGATATAAATTTGGCATCCCCTGCTATGAAGATATTTGAGAAATAAAGGTATTGTTTTTACATAAATATTTTTATTACTTTATTTTCATATGTTCACCAACATTGTTAATTTTTATATGTACCACCATTATTTTTTTTACGTTTTCTTATGAGATTTTTAAAGAATACAAGAGATATTTATTATTTAATGGTGACCACACACACTCACACCTTTGACTGGTTGATAATGCATAATTGAGTTTTTATAATGCGTCAATAAATAGTTGGTTGGTATTAGGATGACAATTTTATCCACAAGTACGAGAATTTGTGGATAAAATTCACAGCTATATGTGGATATTTACTATCCGTGAATAACGAGTAGCGGATATTTTAATATCTGCTTTTAAAGGATCGGGTACGGATAGTATTTTTGCGGGTATCCGCGGGTATTTTTTACTAGTGCACACGGGTATTAGCGGGTCGAGTAGCGACTACAGTTTTATCCAGTGGGTCGGGTTGCGGGTAGGCACTACTCATGCTCGACCCGCCCCGTTCTCATCCCTAGTTGGTATATATTATTAGTTGAGGAGTAGTGGGGAGTTGTATTATAGTGCTTCCTCAAAGTTATAGAGATAGTTTGGTGTCACTACTCGTGGTGTTTTCTCAAAGCTTTAAAGATAGTTTGGTGTTACACCACTAGTGCAATGAAAGGATATCGCCTCAGTTGTTTTGGATTTATGACAGCGGTTGCAGCACCAAAGTATATTCAAGCGAGGTAAAAAGTTTAGACTGTTGGCCTCAATTCAAAAAACACAAAGCTATATAAAACAAAAAAAATTGGGTCTATTGTCTCGTCTGGATCTAGAACCGAGACAATAGATCCTTTTTTGCCTCCGTTTTTACCAAAACACCACTATCTAAAGTATGTTTTTTTAAAAAAAATTGATCATTTTTGTAACCATTTCATATCACAAAAACTATATTACATAATCTCATAAACACAAAAACAAACACATAAAAGACCTGAACACAAAACACTGTCCAGAAAATGTTGTTTTCTATTTATCATGAAAGAAGAAAATGTGAAACGTTGTCCAGAAAAGACTGCACACAAAACAGTGTCTAACAAACAACCAAATGAAAACATGAAAACCCTAAAACGGATATAACCTTGAAGGTGAGTTTAGGGTTGAAATGAAATGAAATGAACATCCCAAAGCGTTTATTCGAAAAGCACCTATGCACAAAATCAATTGGTCAAAATGAAATAAAATCATTCCTAAGCACTTAATCAACGAAAAATGAAAGAAAAATTGGAAGAAATGTTGAAGATGGTGGTCGCAAAATCGAAGACGAGAGAGACCAATGGTGCAAAAGATGACTTTTGTCTAAATATGCCTCTGTTCACGAATTTAAACATAAACGCATGTTATTACCTCAGTTATTTTTTTAAACCGAGGCAATAAGTCTTTACCGCCTCGATTCTATAAAGAATCGTTGCCTAAAGTCTATAAAAAAAATTTAGTTATTTTATGCCTTGGTTATCTAAACAACCGAATTCGTAGACCCTTTTAGGCCTCAGTTCTTTTTGAACCGAGGCATATACGTTTGCGATAGTTACAAAAATTTCACTACATCATTTTATGCTTCGGTTGTAACAAAACCGATGTCAAATGGGCGAGTTAAAATCCTTAGTTTTTTACTAGTGCACACTGCTCAAATCTAGGTAAGTACATAATGATTGTGACAAGTGTGGTGTGCATGGTTCATGTTCATGGTTTATGGAAAGTATTCATAGCAAGGGTAGCCCCAACAAAAATTACAATAGCTCGATAGCGCCTAGAAGCTTAACATCCAAGAAACATGATAGCATGTCAGTCCAACAAACATCATAGTAGCCTAACAACATAGAAGCTCAACATAATACCAACTCGGTAGAGTAGAAGCTTCATGGGTAGCATTCCAGCCTAGCAGCCCAACACTCCAAAACATACATCTTCTTTTATAATAACAACTTGGTTAGATTCGTATTATAATTCATGGGTGTAGGTTGAATGACATGCATACACATGCTTTGAATCGGATTTGTGAGGATTTGGAATCAAATTAATATGTGAAAACTTGGAATAAATTCCAAGAAGAATGAAATATGTTCTTGTTTGTTTGGAATCAATTTCAGGGTGTTGGAATTTGTTTTCTTGTGTGCTTGGAATCGGTTCCAAATCTTTCACTTGTCCTAAAAAATGTGTTCTGTTGTAGGAAGTGTTGGACATGTTGTACGAGGTGGTTCGATAGTTGAATCGAAGACCTATGATGGTCTTTGGTGGAGGCGACATGGTGATAATTGTTCATGGTGGAGGTAACTTCACCGTTGGAGGGTGTTGAGTGGTTTGATTTATGTGGATTTTGGTGGTTCGTGGTTAATAGTTCCTACTAGATACTCATGGTAGAGCTGATGATGTTGCCATGTGTTTTGTTTGATGAAAATTTTTTATATTTCATTTGAATTTCATTCCATGTTATAGGTGATATATCATGGAAGGAGGTGTTGTGTGCCTTTTGTTTGGTGATGAATAGTGAGTTCATTCATACTTGTGTACACATTATGTATACATTGTTATAGGTTGCAAAATTATATGAATGAATGAATTATACTTTGATTAACCATAAATCATATAAATCATATAAATCATATTGTTTCATATGTTCTCATCCTATATTATGACATATTTTTAGTTGATCTTATTACTCGTGTGATAATAAATCTTTAATTTGGTAATCATTTAAATTTAACTCATTTATAAAATTAGTAATTATAAAATTTCGATAATAATTTTAACTCATATAAATATAATTTTATATTACTTTTAACATAAAAATCAATTTGGTAATTTTATTTTCTAATTTATTAAAAAATTTATTTAATTTTTCACATTAATCAAATCTCTCACAAAATTTAACAAATTTTACTCACAAATCCACGTCACCTCCAAACCTCTTAAAACACAAACTTTATATTTAAATTCATCTAAATCCATCCTATCTCTCAAATAATTTCTTTCAAAAGAACAAAACTTAAAGTTTTCTTAGTTTTTAGGTTAAAATTAAATAATTCTATTTTTAATTCTTAATAAAATGTATATAAGATCTATCTTAATAATATTAACAACTCTTTAAAACATATATGATTGGCTCTATAATGTTGTCATGATAGAATTCTATTTTTAATTCCTATTAAAATGTATATGAGATCCATCTTAATAATATTAACAACACTTTAAAATATATAGGATTGGAGAGGCTCTCTATAATGATTTCAGATAAACTTTTATTTCACTTTTTAATTTTTTTTAAAATCGAGCTCAATTGATTCTCTTAAATATATTATATTTGTTATTATTGATAAAAAAAATTATCGAGGTTAGTGAAAAATAAAAGTGTTTTCATTGATTAGAGAATATATTCGATAAGATGTGTTCTAATGAGATGGATTTCTTAATGTTTTTGGACGGTGGATACATTCAGATTCCTTTTCCTGTTATGTATTTCATGTTTCACATTTATTGCATTATTTCTTTATCTTTTAGTATAGAATAAATAAATTGGCACAAAATTTTTCCTTATACCATTATATAAAAAGAATTTACTCTTTTGGTACACATTTTTATTTTTTAATAAAATATAATTTTGAAATTAAAATAACTATTTTATCAATTATATTTTTCAAGAATTTTTTTTTAATTTAATCATTCTTTTGATCATTTTTTAAAACTTAATTCTTTTTTCAAAAAATAATTATTACATATAAAATAAATAAAAACTATATAAAAGTAAATTTTAGGTCTAATATAAATTTACAAAATTAATTGGAAGATGAGATTTACAACACATTGTAAAATTAAATTTACATTTATTTATATAGTATAAATTGACTTTAAATTTAATAAATACTTCATAAAAATTATTTATAATAAAATTATGAAAATTATTTACAATAAAATAATGAAAAATATTTATATTAAATTTTATTATTATCATATTAATTTGTATTGTGATAAGAAAGAAAATGTATACATATAAGTGTTCACACTGGTAAAGAATAAAAATTTCTTTAATTTATTTTCCTCGATAAGATTTGTAAAAGAGTTTGGCTCTACCTTTTTAAAATTTAAGAAACATCAAATATATTCTTATTATTTAATTTATTCATAGTGATGTAAAATTAAAAATAAATAAAATTAAGAAACTTTATTATAAGTACATATAACACTCCATTCCTTCCTTTGTCCATTAACAAAACCCGCACCAAGTTCAAACCCTATTTCTCTCCAACCTTCTCCCATGGACTCAAAACCCCGACCACACGACTCTCTAAAGAGAACCCTAGACCTCACCGTTCTATCGGTGGAGGACCTCCACGCCAACTGGAGGCACGCCGCTCAGAGCCTCTACGTGGTGGTGCGAGCGGATTCCATCCCCAGCTACGCAACCGGCACGGCCACGGTAGAAACCACCAGCGATGGCAGCGGCAACCCGTCATGGAACGAGAAGCTAGAGGTGGACGTGCCGTCACAGGCGAGGTCCGTCACGCTGACAGTGAAGTGCAAGAACGCGCCGAGCATGAAGGACGTTGGGATAGCAAGGATAGCCATAGCCGAGTTGCTCAGCGCCGCGGCGGCGGCGGAGCAGAACCTGCAGATTCTGAGTTACGGGTTGAGGGATTGGGAAGGGAGGCGCAGTGGGGTTATTAAGTTCAATGTTAGGGTTAGGGAACGGGACATGCTGTGTTCTTCTTCTGGCAACGTTGTTGGAAATGGTTTTAATGTATGACTGATTTAAGAAAGGCCGAACCAAATATGCTCAACTGTTTAACCTTGATTAAGGCACTCAAATTATTTATATAAATAAATAATTAACTTATAATACTAAAATCGATTTATTGAACTAAATATAAAAATAAATTGGCTGAGTGAATAACAAGAAATTATTTTACCAAATGCAAATTTATATTTGACTATAAAATGTAAGTTTTAGAACAAGATTTCATGCAGAAGCACACTTTTGCAAGTAACTAAGACAACATTTATCAGTTTAAGGAGTTCTAAATCTAGTCTCGAGAATGATTGTTGTGGTGTGTTTAGTTAAAAACTCAATTCTTCAGAATCAACACTTGGTGAGTTCAGCATGTTAAACCTAATTTTACAAATATTTGTACAGAAGTTAAAATTAATTTATATAGAAAATAAAAGGTTTAATACATTATTTGGTCCCTACTTTTGGGGGTTTTGTTCAAAATGGTCCCACCTTTTGAAAAAGTTCAGTAAGGTCCCATATTTTGGTTTAAAATGTTCAATTAGGTCATTTTCGTGGACAGCGTTAGAAATTTGAGTGAGCTGTTATGTTTTGATGGTTACGTGGCACTGTAAATTGGGAAAATATCCTAAATTGGGGACCCTAAAGTGGAAATTAGAATCAGAAGCCCTAAATTGGGAAAAAATCCCCAATCTTCTCCTGCTTCTTCTTCATCTCTACTCCCTGCAACCTCATCCAGACTAGACACACCTTCTTCACATTCCGAACCAGCACTGCAGCAACTGCAGTGAACACTCTTCTTCTACTTCTTTTTCTCCTTCGCTAGACGATTGATTTCAGCTTTTGCTTGGTTCAGTAGCCACTCCATGGTATTGCTAGCTTTGTCAAAGCCCAGCATATCTTGCAAACCAAAAAACCTCCTTGCAACATTAAGGGAAAGTCTCATTCTCCTATCCCTCAGTCCCTACGGTGCCTGCGGTGCTGTTGGAGGGAAATATGAGAAAGACTAACCGGTTGAGGGTCGGGGTTTTGATATTGGGGATTTTTCCCCAATTTAGGGTTTTTGATTCTAATTTAGGGTTTAGGGTTATTAAAACTTTAGGCTTTTCCCCAATTTAGGATATTTCCCCAATTTACAGTGTCACGTAACCATCAAAACATAACAGATCACTCAAATTTCGCCACAGTAGCACCACCACTGTTAAGTTTCTAACGTCGTCCACGAAAAGGACCGAATTGAACATTTTAAACCAAAATATGGGACTTTATTGAACTTTTTCAAAAGGTAGAATCATTTTGAACAAAACCCTCAAAAGTAGGGACCAAATAATGTATTAAACCAAAATAAAAATTAAGAACGGAGAGAAGTTATATAAAATTAAAATTCATTGACTAACTTATTATGAGGATTAGAAAATATCCAAACCTGTCAAAACTTAAGCATAGGATTTATTCTATAGTTGCAGATCGATTACGTTTCTTTTTTTCACATTGAAGTATTGTGATAGGCAACAACAGTTTGCTGACAGGTAGAACAAATTCCTGACAGCAAGTTATGACCTGTAACTAGAGAAGGGAAGGAAATTTAAACTATCCTTAAGTCTTAAATATATACACGAGTCTCGTATAGTCTAGAAGTTCAAATAAAAAACAATTTAGATCTATCTTGATTTTTCAATTCTTTGTTTTTAAGATTATGAGAATCCTTAGACTCTAAAAAGAACGAATAATATTATATATAACTATTGTATATTCTTTTTTCCACACTAAAATATTATTATAATTTTGTTTTAAGACTAAAAATTCATCTAAATTGATTTTGATTTGAATTTTTAAATGATGTGAGATTAGTATATATTTCAGATTTCAAGGATTGTTTAAATTTTCTTTTTTAACTTTTTGATATGCTTTTTAAATACAAAAGTAATTACAGGTTCACATATAATACCTTAAATATAATGATTGACTCTAATATCATACTATTTCAAAAAAACACTTCAAATTGAAATGTTAGATAAAAATTAAAATTGAAACATTCGATAAAAATGAAAAGAAAGTTCCAAAAATAAATTATTATTCTATTAGTCTTCATTAGAGATGTTTAAATCCCGATTAAAGACTTGTTTCAATATATAATATTTACACATTTTTTAAGAATTAAAATTAAAGACAAATCAAATATTTATTTTTTCTTAAATTTTTTGAGTTGTTTTTTTAAGAAAAAACTGAACAAAACAACGTAAGGTTTCAAAATGAATAATACATCAAATACATCGAATACAGTAATTCACCGTGATGTTATCATTAAGTAATATATAAACATAACGTTCATAATTAAAACCTATTATTTATTACTTTAATATTTTGAAGTGAAGTTGGATTTGAACTTTTTTGGTAAGTTTAGTTCAATCTTATTATTTAATCTTTTATTAATATATCTCTTTGCAACCATGTCCCATCATGTGCAAGTGTGATATAAAAAAAGGTCATGTATAATCACTTTCAATTAAATACAGAAAAATACTCTTGTTAATAATATGTGTAAATGTTGTCCTGTTTATATTTACATACATATAAATTTCTTCTCCGTAGTAAAAATCAAATTGGAATTATTTATTATGTAGTTTTCCTTTATTATAGTTGAAGGTTTTTTGTATGAAAATTGTTTGTTAATTTCTATTTTGAACTCAATTTTAGTTTAACTTGTTTTTAACTTATATCGGAAAGAGGTATCAAAGTATCAATTGATGGTGACAGACCCATGAAAAATATTTACTTTAATAGTAACAATTTTATTACTAGTAGTAATAAATTTGTTTGTGAATGGAAAATATAATAAGTTATAAAATGTAGAAAGATTAATAAGAAATTTTGATAGCTTAGTGGGTAGAAACTTTTGGCGATGGGTTCAAATGTTTTTCTACTTTTAAAATAAAATAAAATTTAAAATATTGATAATGGAGAAAGCATTCATATTTGGAGTCATTATTAAGGAATGCATTATGAATCCATTATATAAGTGGTGAATCCATTATGTAAGTGGTGAAATTAAAATAATAAATAATATTAAAAAAATGATGAATAGTAAAATTTTTGGACTATAAATAGCCATGAAGGAGAGACTATTTTGCACAAAGAGGGGAAGAACCAAGTGAGAAACCTTGACAAATAGAGAAGAAAGAGTTAGGAAGAAATTTTAGTTGCAAGAAGAGTAGAATCTCTGGAGGGTTTTCGGGAAAAACAAATTCGGAACAAGATAAGTCTGGAATAGAGGTAGGGGAGCTAATCCTTCTTATATATGATTTTTATCCATGTTATGATAATGAATATGAGTTATGAACATGTTAAAATTTTGGTAATGGTAGTTATCTATTCACTTGTATAAATTTAGTTTTCATTATTATAATTTTCTTATTTTCGAATTACTGTGGTAAAACTTTTCTTTTAATTATTTTGACCTTTGGATTTAGCTAAAATTTTAATATATGAATTCTAAGACCTATTTCTTCACTTTGACTGTTTCGATTTATAATTTGAAGTCTGTACTTGGAGAAATAAATCCTGCATGTTTGAGTAAATTAATTACCCCTGTAGTTCTCTTACTGAGTCATCTCTGTAAAATATAGATTATGACTTATTTGACCATTAGATTAACCTGAAAATTTTATATATGATTTCTAAGATATATTACTACACTTTGAACGATCGGATTTGTAATTGGAAGTCTACGTTTTGAGAAAGTAATTTTGAAGTTTTGAAAAATCTGATGAACACTATATTTCTGTTCTTAAGTTATCATGGTAAAAATTTCATATATATTTCATTTACCGTTAGATTGAGCCCAAACTTTAGTATATAATGCATAAGACATATTAATTCATCTTGACCGTTCAGATTTGTAATTAGATGTTTGTGCTTAGAGTAATTCGTTTCGCAATTTGAGTATAACCGAAAATCACTTAAAATTATGTACCTGAGTTACCTCGGTAAAACATCAATATCTATCTAGTTAACCGTTGATCAACATGAAATTTTAATATGTAGTTTCTAACACATAGGGAATTTGTTTTACCGTTCAGATTTGAAATTGGAGTTACAGATTTAGAGATATTAATTTCATATCTTCTCAGGGATCTCAATATTGCTTAATTTCTGATTTTGGACCATTTATACAAAAATTATGAATTATAATGATTGTATTTTATTATATTGGATTTGAATTTATGCGTTTGAAAATGATGTGATTTATGTGGGAAGTATATGTTTGGAATGCATAGTATGATGTGATTTATCTGTGAAGTATGTGCATGTATGATTAATGTTGTATGTTTAACAAATTGTCATGTACATTATGTATGAGGTATCAATGGTTGAAATTAACGTGGTTGTGAACTATAATGATGTATGTGAGTATGAATTGGACATCTCAGGGTGAGATAATTGAAAGTGGTTGTGTGAGGTGTTGTTATTGTTCTGTATAATTGTATGGAGCTTTGAACTGGTATGTCTATCCTTATGCTCAAAGCATTGTTCATGCTCAAATAGAGAAACAATGTAAGTGGTGAGAGTAGAGGGAGGTCCTCGTCTATAGTCTTTGAGTTTAGACATAGACAGATTAGGGGATTTATCTTGCTAGTGTTGGGGAGGGCCAGCTGAACTATGCAAGTGCAAAGACGACCAATAGTTCGATAGTTATACAAATCTGGATGAGTCGTGTGAGTGTTTGAGTAATGGTTTTAAAGGGTATGTTTTAATTGTTCTTTTATATGTGACGTCATTTTACCATGTGTATCAAAGTAATAGATGAGTATCTATGATGTGATTGTTGTATGATGATATGAGTATGTCTAACATAATTATTATATGAGGTTGTTAAGTGCATCAAAGTAAATATGCATGTTTTATAAATGATTTGTTACATGTTAGCTTACCCCTATTTGTTTGTGTTTGGGTATGTGCGATGATCGTATAATTCGTTATACGGAAGCAGATGAAGGAATATCGTCTGACTCAGTGTCAAGACAAAGAAAGATAGAAGAATTCAAGTTATAGTTGAAATATGAGACTAAAACATGCAATGCTACAAAATATATATATATATATATATATATATATATATATATATATATATATATATATATATATATATATATATATATATATATATATATATATATATATAATATAAAATTTTCAAGTGTAAGAATTTGGAATGTTACACATATCATTCATGATATAGTATAATACGCTTACTTTTTTTAAATGTTTTTTTCATGCATGTTATACGGTTTTAAATGCATGTAAACTAGTCAATTACTTATAAATGTATTATAATTATCCGGTATGATTACGTAGTATGACTGTTCAATCATTTATAAATTAAATGGAAAATCATGAAAATGTCAAAATAATTAATCTTGATCAATTTAAAATATGATTATCCTTAATTAAATCATAATACGTTAAAAAAAGTTATTTTAAAATATAAAAAATATAAATTTAAGATAAAAAGATAAGTGATAAAGATTTACTTCATTAGTAATATCTCAATTATCAACTTTAAATTAACTTGATATTAAATTATCTTTTCAGATACTTCCAAATAGTTTAAACAAACAGTTACCTTAAAACTTAGTTACCTTAAAACTTAGATTTCAAAACAATTTTAGACTCACTGAACTTTAGACCATTAACATCAATCATATATTTTGAAATAACAATACTTCAACGTGGCGAGCGAAAATTATAAGCAAAAGTTTACTTCAATCTCATCAATGTCAATTATCCTTAAACAACTCTATCAACAACAAATTTTGATTGAAAGGCTACTTAAAAGACAATTTTAATTAAAAGGCTACTTCAAAAACCTTAAACAGTAAAATATTTGTGTATTTTCAGACAATAAAAATACCTTTTTCATGTTAAAGAAATATATATTCTTTAATTCCAGAATAAAACGCATATATAGGTTTTCACGCGCATCAAATTCTTTGATACCAAAGATAATCTAACAAAAACCCTAACAAATCCTTAGTTCCTTCAAAAACGGCTCACCGAACTTTTTAAAACGGCTCACCGGACTTTCTAAAGCCACTTTTGTGAAATAAATTCAATAATAATAGAATTATATTTTCTTTTAACTTTATGATCTGGGCCGACAAAAATTGTAGGCAGGCAGAAAAGGTTCATGGAATCCCTCCAAATGAACGGAAGTTAGAAGGAGGAATATTTTTTTTTCATTTTATTCGAAGATTTTTTTTAATAACTTTTTATTACTTTTCAATTGTTTCACTCACTCTATATTATTTAACTTTATTTAAATATCGTACATATTTTTATTTATTATAATTTTAAGTAAACATATTTTCTTTTTGTGTCATTTTTTTATATGTATTGCATTTTTAAAAAGAAATTATTAATTTTCTGAAATTAAATTGTCTAAATTCTTAATTTATTAGATGATTTAAAAAAATATTTTTTATTCTTAATTTCGTTCATTTGAATAGTCCCCTCTTGAAGTAGTAAAATCTTCATTGTACAGAATATTTTAAAATTTGAAATAAAAAAATTGTTACATTTATCAAAAGAGAGATATTTACTAAAAAGACACAACACCAATAAAACATAAACCTAACCAGTTAAGGAATTGACGTCATTCTTAATTCAAAACTTTAAAACAATAAATTAATGAGCAATAGAATGTTAAGTTTCTGTAGGACTCAACCACTGCTTTATCTTGGTGAAATGCAGTGTGATCTCTCTTCGACCTTCAAGACTCTTTCCGCTGTGTACTATACTAATATACTAATCTGAACATTTTGAAGATGAAGGTTATTGTTTCTTGGAGTGATTGTGCGAGACTTTGGCGGATAGAGTTCAACAATTGATAACCTATTGAGGGATCTTTCTTTCTTCACTGTGTTAAGTTTCTAATGTTTTTACTCAAATATTGTTCTGATGTGCAACTTTCTTATTTTGTTTCTTAGGTAGTTTCTTTCTTAATTTCATGAATAAGATCAAAATAAATTTAGAGATTTTCTTTGTTTGTTGTGTTTTTCATTAAAATGTTATCTTACCAAATTCTAGCATTAATTAATTCTTTATGAAGTATCTTTGTTTAACTTAACAAGTAAGAAACCTAAATGCTATATTGGAAGGTAGCTAGTTATACAATAATATTACAATCCTATCATAATCAGTTTAAGGAGTTTTTCTAAACACTAGGCACTTTAGTCTTGGAAATATGTCTCAAAGTGAATTTAAGTCAAAATAAACTTCTATATTTTATCCAAATAAGTATTTTAGCTTTTGGAGCACAAACAACAATGTTAACACTAATGGAGGAATGTTTTAAAATGTTTTTACTTTTTTTCTATTTTTTTTTCTTTTTTCATTTCATTATAGCTTTCTTACATTTTTCCTTCTTTGCCCTTTTAGCAGGTGGTTCAGTAAATTTAAAAAACTTTACTGATAGTATATTAGAAAATAGATTTAAATTTAATTTAATCTCATAAATCTAATACTATATTATTTTCGCATGCACCAGATAGCCGTCATCTACTGAATCACGTAACTCCTCCATGACATGGTTCTTTCGTGTATTGCGGCACTTATAGTGATATTATTATTATTATTATTATTATTATTATTATTATTATTATTATATTACTATTATTATTATTTTCTTTAAAATATTGTGTACACTCTAGAAGTATACTAAGTTTTCGTGATTGGCTAGATATAAATATTAATTTAATATATATATATATATATATATATATATATATATATAAAATATTTACTAGATATTATGTCGGAAAAAGTTTGTCTTTTAAGTATTATTCACTTAAAGGGGTTAGTTGCGAGAGATACAAATTAAAAAGTAAAAGTATTGGACTGACAGGATAAGACTACCAAGAAGGAATGATTGGTTGGTTCCAATAGGTTGTAGTCAATACCATTAGGTATCATTCAACTAAGATAAATATTGCTTATTAACCAACTGTTTGATTATAGAGATGAGAGATCGGACAGACGGCCTTCAAGATAAAGATTCTAAAACATAACTTTTAATCAAGATTACCGATAAGAATTAGAAAAATGAATGATGATTAGGCTGCGATTAGGATTTCATTAATTACAAATCCATTTTAAAACCTATAAATAAAAATCACTAGATAATGATATTTATTGCAGATTTAAAATTTTATTATGACTCCTAATAGAATTAATAATTGACTTGAACATACTAAAATCTTCAACTCTAATATATATATATATATATATATATATATATATATATATATATTATGTGTGTGTGTGTGTGGGGTTATCTCCGATTTATTTAGGTGGTAATAAACTATATAAACAGAACAACGTTAAGTGTTTACTCTATTCTTGTGTAAATTAACCGTGATGGAAGAAAGTGAAAAAAAAAAAGGAAAAGTGAGGTAATAAAACGTTAAACACCATGTATGATAAGAAAAAGTAAAAATAACAGAGATAAAAATTAATTGTAAAAGGTATATAAATTATATTTATAAATACTTCTCTAAATTAAGATAGGGAAAATGATTTATGAATATCAAACTTTAAATGCAACCTTGTAGTTGTGGTAATCTCAAAAAGATCTTCAGAAGAAGTTGATGAACATTTAACAAATAGGAATGTGGTAAATAACTTGAATAGACGACCATAAAACAAACATAAAAGTGGTGATAGTGTGGACTTAGAAAACCTAGAGAAAAAAAAGGTAGAACATAAATCAAAAATATATTATGAAGACTAGAGGAAGCAATTCAGAAAATGATTTCATTGTCGTACCTAGTGGAGACTGAGCGGTTAACATTCAGCACCGTTCGGTCCATCCATTCAGGATCGTTCGGTTCATCCGTTACAATTAATCTGGTCAAATGATTTTCAAGGGTATTGGATCGTAATTGGGCTCCAACGCTAATTAGCTGCTTCAAATGGTATTTGGACCAACTCTTTAGTTGTTATTGGACCAAAGGCCTAGCATAAATTAAAATAATCAAAGATATCTGATTAAAAATATTCATAAAGCTGTTTATGAGCAACCGCCCGAATTTTAAGGTAAGTCTGTTTATATTTTATTAGGCTTGTGATAACTTATAAATACAGGGCCAAGGCTAAAAGCCAGGTACGTTTCACTTACGTTCAACTCACACTTCATAACATCCAAACATTAGTGATAATCCTTCACTGAATACTCAACTAAGAACCAAGGTTCTTCAAATTCACGCATAACTTGAGCGTCAGAGTATTTTTTGTAGGTACTTCCCCCTGGAGCAAGAAGGCAACCGAACGGTCTAGACTAAAGTCCACCAAACGACCTAGACAGAAGAAAGGCAAGCAACTGGGGCGATCCCAGCTTTCGGAAGGAAGGAAGACACATCAGAAAGATTAGTCTCTTCATCCTACAAAATATCTACCGAAACATTTTGGCGCCCACCGTAGGGTCGGGGGCATTCCCTGTAACCACAAGAAACCAGACAAGGACGCAGTCTTAGCATCATCATGTCAACTACACCCCTATATATTGATTGTGGTAGAAGAAACCATCAACGTCAACAAGCTTCTACGAATTTAATACCATTCGGCCATTGTACCTCAAAGGTATTTGGCCATTCGAGGCCTTTCATGGCCTCAAATACTTAGCCAAATTTGGCGCCGGGTGTCCAATATTCAACCGTTCGGCAATTCGGCCGTACAAGTATTCGGCCATTCGGCCTTACAAGTATTCGGCCATTCGGCCTTACAGGTCCCCGACCATTTAACCTCACATGTATTCGGCCATTTAGCCATATAAGTATTCGGCCTTTCGGCCTCAATTCTTCGGCCTTCATGACCTCGAGTGTTCAAGCATTAGGCCATTCGGCCATAAGGTATTTGGCCATTCGGTCATTCGGTCTCACAATCGCTCGGCCTTCCATGGCCTCAAGGTATAGCTCGAGCAGAACTTTGGTCTTTCTCTCTCTCCCGTTCGGTCACAAAGCATAAAGCACCCACAGCTCATTCAAGACATCTTAATACGGATTCCTCGTCGTTGACCGTCAAACATTCAACAAAAGATCAAACGGTCTTATTTGCTTGGCCGACCGGCCTTATAACAACCTATTTTGACATTAATGCATCGGTTTGTTATGCTACTATTTTTCTCACCAAGTAAAATTCGAGTTGTTATATTTCTTTAGTACAAGTGATAGGATCCTACAAATCATAACGCCAAGAGGTAAAGCCCTCTCACTAGGAAGTTCTCCAGGAACTCCTAGTGAAAATTCGAACGGTAAAGCCCATTTCTTAGGAAGAACTCCTAGGTGAAAGTCACAAAGTCGAGAGGTAAAGCCCTTTCACAAGAATGTTCTCTAGGAACTCCTAGGTCAAAGACGAACGGTAAAAATCATTCACTAAGAAGAACTCCTAGCTTAAACCAGATAGGTAAAGCCCTCTCCCTAAGAAGTTTTCCAATAACTCATAGGTCAAAGATGAATGGTAAAGCTCGTTCCTTAGGAAGAACTCCTAGGTCAAAGTCATAACACCGAGAGGTAAAGCCCTCTCACTAGGAAGTTCTCCAGGAACTCCTAGTGCAAAGTCGAATGGTAAAGCTCGTTCCCTAGGAAGAACTCCTAGGTCAAAGTCACTAAGCCGAACGGTAAAGCCCGTTCACTAGAAGAACTCCTAGCTCAAAGACCGAGAGGTAAATCCCTCTCGGCGGAGAGTAAATCCCTCTCGATGATGTTGAAGACCGAGAGGTAAATCCCTCTCGTCCACCAAAAAGTTGATGATAAAGACCGAGAGGTAAATCCCTCTCGTCAACTAAAAAGTTGATGCCGAAGAGCGAAAGGTAAATCCCTCTCGCCAGAAAGTTGAAGTCAAAGACCGAGAGGTAAATCCCTTTCGCCAGAAAGTTGGAGTCAAAGACCGAGAGATAAATCGCTCTCGGCCAAGAGGTAAATCCCTCTCACCAACAAACTGAAGTTAAAAACCGAGAGGTAAATCCCTTTCGCCAAAAAGTTGAAGTCAAAGACCGAGAGGTAAATCCCTCTCACTAACAAACTGAAGTTATAAATCGAGCGGTAAGGACAGTCTCCCATGGACTATAAACCGAACGGTGAAGACAGTCCCCCATGGACTATAAACTGAACGGAAAAGACAGTCTCCCATGGACTATAAACCGAGCGATAAAGATAGTCTTCCATGGACTATAAATCGAGCGGTAAATACAGTCTCCCATGGACTATAAACCGAACGGTAAAGCCCGTTCCCTAGGAAGAACTCCTAGGTCAAAGTCACAAATCCGAGAGGTAAAGTCCTTTCACTAGGAAGTTCTCCAGGAACTCCTAGGTCGAACACCAAGAGTTAAGGAACAATCATTCTCAACCGAGCGTCTTCAATAAAGCACTCTCGTCCGCTTGGCCATTCAACCTTATAAAATGGGTTAGTATAATTATTTACATTTTTTTGACACTTCAAATTCGATCCTTATTTTTCTTCAGAAAAGAAAAACAAGTTCTAAAAAGAACTCCCATCATAAGCCGCTTGGCCTATTAAAAAGTTCAAAAGAGAAGTTATAAAGTCCATTGTTTTGGCAGCAACGAGCAACGACTAAAAATAGCCTCCCTCAAACCCATAAGTCCTATAGTTAACCACAGCTAAAGCCGAACGCTTAACTCTGACTTCGGGGGCATAATGTATCATACCTAGTGGAGACCGAACGGTTAACATTCAGCACCGTTCGGTCCATCCACTCGGGACTGTTCGGTTCATCTGCTACAGTCAACATGGTCAAATGGTTTTCAAGGGCATTGGGCCCGCAGCGCTAATCAGCTGCTTCAAATGGTATTTGGACCAATACTTTAGTTATTATTGGGCCAAAGACCCAACATAAATTAAAATAATCAAAGATATCTGATTAAATATATTTATAAAGTTGTTTATGAACAACCGCCCAGATTTTAAGGTAAGTCTGTTTATATTTTATTAGGCTTGTGATAACCTATAAATACAAGACCAAGGCTAAAAGTCAAGTATGTTCCACTTACGTTCGACTCACACTTCACAACATTCAAACATTCAATAGTAATAATTTTTCACTGAATACTCAACTAAGAATCAAGGTTCTTCAAACTCACGCCTAACTTGAGCGTCATGCACCTCTCCTGGAGCAAGAAGGCAACCGAACGGTCTAGACTAAAGTCACGTCAGGCGATCCCAGCTTTCGAAAAGAAGGAAGACAAGTCAGAAAAGTTAGTCTCTCGATCCTACAAAATATCTATCGAAACAATGTGGAATTAAAAAACCTAGAGGAAAAAAAAAGATAGAACATAAAAACAAAAATATATTATGAAGACTACTTTTCTCAATACGAAGCAATTCAGAAAACGATCTCATTGTCGCAATTCAGAAAACGTGCATGTACCTGGAAAATTAGAACTTTAGCACTTAACGTTATTCTTGTCTATTTAACCACGCTTCTCTTTTTCAGGTTATAACTTTTCCCCACGTTTTCGCTCACAGCAAAGAAAAACAAAAGAGGAATAGTTTCATGTTTCTCCAGTGTCTTGCACGTCAGCCTAAACATTTTGTTTTCAAGCTAAAAGGAAAGATATTTTGTTTACAAATATAACTTAATTTACTTGTTAGGTTAAAAAACTCTGAAAATTTATTTATTCTGCTAAATATCATACATTTAGAATTTTAAATCACCGTGATAAACTTGCCCACTGAGACACGCAGAATAATGAAATTCTTTTTGCAGAAAAATCTACAAATTTCTAACAACTTTTGTCTAGAAAAGTAAAGATTCATGCAATCTTCCGTTATACTCAGTGGAACAGGACCATTCCCACTGAAATTTACTTTTCAACTTTTGCTTTTCCTTCTAATTTCCTCCAAAACAGTGACAGACGAAGAAAGCAAGCTCTCCATCAAATACAGTTCAAAAATAGCTGTACCTCCTTGGTTGAAATTTATATACTGTAGAAATTAATGGGTGAACCGATAGGGGCTCAACAACGGATGAAAACAGAAATGTCAACTTAAAACTCACTAGAATATACTTTAACCTGGTTTTGATACCATATTAGAAAGTGAGTTTAAGCTTAACTCTAGTCGATGTGGGACTTCCAAAATACCCCTTCAGGCCGGGTATAGACATCTCGTGCGTGATAGTAAAAATTAATGGGTGATAGTGACCCGACAATGAGTGAAAACAGAAATAAACTTATCTTAATTTTACAAAACCCACTTATAAAATATATATTATAAATTGATCTTATATTTAGTTGATGTTAGACTTTCAACATATCTCTTCTACTATCTGTATATACATATCAAACATAAAACTAAATGTTAATTAATGATTCGATAACTATATATGAGAATGAATGAAATAATAAATCTAACAAATAACTAATTTTGTTACTGTAGAAATTAATATATTATTATGATATCAGATTAAAAAGTAAATTTTAAATTTAATTTATTTTTACAATCGACTCTGTAAAATAAGAATTTTCCAAATATACTGTCAACTAATAAGTCTAATTCAACAGTGAAATTTCTTGACTATTGTAAAGAAGAATATTGGTATCTGCATAAATTTCCATCTTCTTTAAAATTTCTCTATAGACCGAACAAGCACCAATATTATTAAAGTATATTACAAAGCCATTACTAAAGGACAAGAAAAGCAGACGTTTCATGTCTCAGACATCATGGTCCTTCTATCTTAATCTTTTCCATTTTCTCTCTCTGTAAAATCCAAATCCCATAGATCTTTATGCACTTGCATTCCTCACTCACAGCATGGAGATCACGATTATATCAGCCGAAAACCTTTGCATGAACGGAAAACCAATAAGAAAAGACACATACGTTGTTGTTCACACGCAATCATGCACCAAATTCTTCACAACCAGGACAGAAGAAGAGGGTGGGAGCAACAACCTTTCATGGAACGAGAAGTTCTTGGTTGATGGATCCAACTGCATCACGTTAGAGGTGCAATGCAAGACATGGCTGGGTGTTAAAAGTGTTGGAGCAGCACGAATAGCGGTTTCTGAGTTTGAACTTGGAGGGTTTGTTTCAGAAAATAGCTTGCAGTTGTTGAGTTATAGGCTTTGGGATGAGAAGGGTAACAGAAATGGGGTCATCAATTTCTCAGTGAGGGTGGTGAAGGCACCACAGGAGCGTGAATCTTCGTGTTCAATGGTGGAGATTGAAAAGAATTCGAGAGGGTTTGGGAAACAAGTGACAATGGGTGAGAATGATGCTGCAGGAACTGTTACCGGGGTTCCTGTTTTCTGGAATTTCCCTCTCAATATTCCAAGATGAATGTTTTTGTTTTCTTCTTGATTTGGTTAACATTAATTTAAGCATATTGACAATGGTTTAGTTTCTGACACTAGTTGTAGAAAAGGTAGACTATTTTACCAGTTTGTTCACTTTGTTGACCTCTGCATTTCGGATGTTAATATTAGTCTCTTTAACTATACACGGATGAATGAGTTTATAATGTACCAAAAAAAACAGTCAATGTTTGTAGAGAAAAAAGTTAGCTTTTAAATTTTTTTTGTGTATGTGCTACTTCCAACACGTGTTATTTTGAGCACACAAGAAATTTAGTAAGTCATATGATCAAAATAAAAGAGAAACAAGTGAAGTGTAAGATGAGTACTTAAAAATTGAGATACAAACAATGGGTGTTAATAGATTGTATTTCCAAACATCAAATTTAGGAGGATGATTGTTGGACCAAGACCATCTTTTAGACACACTCTTCCATAATTGAGGTTTGAGGTATATTGTATTCATGTTACATATTTCTCTCTTCTCAAGCAAACAAAATATATGGAGGCCCATCGCTCCCCAAATAGGAAGAAGCTAGAAGATCTCACAAGAAAAGGATGTATATTAGAAACCCATCAAGAGAGATTTCAGCATTACTGCCAGTAATAACCATGCATGAAAATAAAATGTAGCAATCATATTTTATCTTGAAGACTACGAAGGAGTAAAACAACAAAAAAGCCATTGCATGGAAATCATAAAAAATTTTATTTTTCTGTACAGGTCCAACAATGTACAAGAATTTGGATATTCTCATTCAGGCCTCCATGACCTTGTCATCGTAAGATACAGTTATACAGAACAGGTGTGAAACCTTGTGCAATAAATACGATTTTCCTAATATAAGGCATCGTGTCTATCTGGTCATGTCATGAGCTGAAGTGAGAGGGCTTATGGTCTTAATAGTTAATGCACATTTAGCTGGAAACAAACTGTTCCCAACATGATTAGGGGAGAAATATACACGGCACAGAAAACAGAGCGATGTCAAAAGGGCTCTGTTTTCCTACTAATCAATGCAATGAAAAAAGGAACCTGTTCAAACTTCATGATGGTGGTTACCAACCAAAATATCAAGCTTGCAGAGAGGGCAGGTAGCATTGATTAGCAGCCATTTGTCTATGCATGCGCAATGAAAATGGTGGTTGCAAGGAAGTTCTCTGATTTCAGCACCATCATCATATGGAGAGAGACAGATACAGCATTCCTGTCATTATACCACAATCATCAATGTCATAAGTGGGATTTCATTTAGCAAAAATTAATTTTGCTCTTCCAAATTGTGAAAGTGAAAGTGTGAAACCATCCATCAAAATATACAGCTACCTGGTGCAGCATACTGGGCATTATAAAGGTTGCATCGGCTTTAATAAACAAAGATATAAAGTTCAACAAATAAGATGTTTATATTTCAAATAGAGTGAGTACTCAAAACACATAAAGGGTTTAGTTCATGTTTTAATTATTGGTGCAAGTATTCTAAATGTACCTTAAAAGGTACAACTTTTTCCAAAAAATGAGGAATTCCTTCCAACAATAAAACAATAATAATCTAAACATTGATTTGCTTTGACACGATGTAGGTACGATTGTGCAAATGTTATGTCCAAAGAATAATTTGATATCGGTCTGTAACTTTTACGCAAATCCTCTTAATTCCTAATCAAAGAAGAATTAAATGTTTGTTGTATTTTGTTTTATGTACTTCTTTTTATGAAGTATCAAGAGGTAATTGTTGGAAAATATAGCAAGGCTCTATATACATGCACAAGAGCTTACAATAATATATAGCAAGTATCCAGAAACACTATGCCTAAATTTTTAAATGTTTTAAAAATATAAAACAAAAGAAAAATATTTAAAATCATAATAAAAATATGTAGAATTAACTTAAATAAATAGAAGATATAACAAACAAATTTAAACAGAAAAAAAAATTAAAAGTGAATATACATAACTAAACTTTTTAGACAATTTTAATGGAATGTGAGGAGAAGAAAGAAATCTTAACACAAAAAGATATGTATTCAAATCCTAACATTTGGAGGATAGGATCATTTTTATTCTGAAAAACACTAGGAACTTACTGCATCTTCTAAGGCAACAACATGTTCTGTGGCTGTCTCACTCTCAGATTCGATCATTATTCCTCTTGAAGATTCTTCAATATCACCTTCTTTTATTATTCTGAACTTATATTTTGGCAACTGGTCAATCTCTTCCTTCGTTGCCCCTTCCTGTTACCAATCAAAGGTCAAAATTAAGTATGAAAAAGCTGGAGAAAAAGAATATGACGCATACAAAAAAGGGAATGAAACAAAATTGAAAACAAATCCATGATTCGACATTGATAAGTTTGTTGAAATCACAGGGATTTACGTACTGAAGGGACAAAAGACAATTCTTTTAATGATATATAAAGATGGGTTGCAGAATGCATGGCATTACGACCTGATCTGTCACTGCGTACAGGAGAGCAAGGATGCATGGTAGACAGCAGCAAACAGCAATACCAATAAGGCATGCAACAGCGACACAGATCAGTACAATGACAACGTCGAAAGAAAGAAATGCGATAGAGACCCTGCATAACACAACATGCATGATGATTCCAAAATGGGATAAGGCAGAATACTGCAAAGAGAGGTGCATGATGATTAAATCCATGAAGATATTAACTTTTCATATAATTTAACCAATACATAATGTTAAAGATTCCAACTAACCAGTAAAGCTGAGGTGCATCCGTTGTCAGACTCTGGCCACCAAGAGTTACCCAGTAGACTCCAACAGTCCACCATATAAATGAAAGCATGGTATTTGCCGACTCTATGTATTTTATGATGCTGACAAAACAACAAACAATAAGTTTACAAACATGCGTAAGGTAAAAAAAAAGGAACAGTTCGACATTCAACCTACAATGCTAAATACGGCAAAACTAGTCTCAGAAAGATACTCTCTTTATGAAAATGCGGTTATATTGGAAGAATTGAAACGGATATATAGTAGAGAATGAAAATGCATCAAGACATTAAACAATGCATAACTGAATGATTCCAAACTTGTTAGTTTCAATTTCTTCACTTTATACCGCTTTCATTCATTGTCACCCTAACCGTCCGTAGTCCAGAATGATCATTCAGACGGCGAAAAACACACACTCGTGAAATAACGTGTATAGTATTGTCCTTCAAAGCATCGTTTCAAACCACAAATTTCTCATTAAATTCATCACGAGTTTGCACAGACAAACAGGAAATCTACTGTTGCCTTTTCACAATTTAAAGGTCTATCTCTTCCACGGCCAGAATAAATATATCCTATTATTTTCACTTTTCATCTATATTCAGAATTTCACAGAAAATAATCTACGTTGGAAAACTATAATTCAAAATAAGAAACCAAGATCAAAACTTAACAAATTTCGGGTTTCCACCAATTACCCATGTTCGAACGATAAAGAAAAAAAAAAAGAACAAATACGACAATGCATTTGCTTTCATTTGATCGAAGAAATTATAAAAATTAAAAAGAAAAAAAAATCTACATAAATAAAATTCAATTTGTTTTCTCCTATTTTTTCTTTAACTCAAATTTCAAACTTTTTTTACCAAACATATTATAGTTTACTACACTAAACTAAGAAAGGAAAATGCAAACTAACAAAACATAAACGACCAAAATACTATGGTATAGATAATAAATCATCATGTGCCCAGGGAGCTACTAGAGTTCTAAAGGACCCGAGGCAATGTATGTTTTTTCCTACAAAAAATAAAATAAAATTATGAAATAATCCAATTAAAATGCAATCAATTTTACAATTTAATTTGATGAATCTCTGACTAAATATAGATTGTGCATTTTATACTTAAAAATTACAATACAACAATAACAAAAAAAATATAGTGAAGAAAAACCTTAATTGACTACTAATACACAACTTTTAACATGACACTGTACATTTGTAGTTAAACTATACTTATTACCTGCTAATATTTTTATATATACAAGTTATATAATGTGGTGTATAAACACTTTGTAATAATGTGTACACTGTCCAACTAAATTATTTCTTTAAGCAAACAAACATGCTTAATCAATGAACTTTACCTATAATCATTTATAAAAAGAAGAAATGTTCTGTTCATAAAATTTTATGTATAACCCGAAGTAATAAATGATCATAAGAGTTGGTACCAGTTTTCATCACCCTGGAGAGAGGGTTCGTAATAATAAAACTCTTGGTCACTTTCAGAAGTGAAGCTCCATTCAACATGGTTTGGCACATTGGAACGGAAATTGGTCCCACTCATCATTCTCCTTCGGAACTCAACCAGGACGCAGAGAGAGTGAATCATTCCCTGCACTAAATACCCCAAAATCCACGTCCTGAGAGGCACGCTCGGCTCCTCCGCAGCGCTCCGCCACAGCACCGACGCGCCGATCACCAGAAACGCCGTGTTCCACAGGACGTCCACCGCCACCACCGGCCGCGAGTACGCCCACTCGCTCTGCCGCTCCTCCACCTCGGCCGCGGCCGCTTCCCGCACGCGCACCGAAGCCTCTCCCAGCATAAGGCGCCGCCCGCTCGCGCGTCGGAAGAACCTCGTCGCTGTTCGTAGTGGGGCACGGCGGGCGACGTGGCGGCTTTGTGGGAGGAACGGCACCGGGTCCACCGGCCCGTCTGAAGCTGGAGAAGATTCAGTAGAGTTTTGCATTTGGTTTGAGAGATTTTGTTTTGATTTGTTGAACTGAATCTGAGAAGGATCTTTTGAACAGTTCACACCGAAGCTTTGGAATCAGAAGAAAAAAAAGATTGGTTTGATTTGGTGTTTAAATTGAATTTGACTTTTCTCTCTCTTTAGTTTGAATCACAATTATTACCTGATTCATGATATATAGGTGAAAAGAAATCTAAATGTCTAAATTTTTTTGGTCAAAATTGAGTTTAGTTTCATATTTTTGAAATTAATTATTTTCATTTATATAGAAAGTCCAATTTGAATGCCTTTTGGTCAAATAAATTTAATTTTTACCTGAATACTTTTTAATTGTTATATTTAAATACAAGGTTAATCATATTTGTGTGTTACTTATTAAATTTTTATCATAACTATTCTTTGATATTTAATAAACCGTCTTATTCCAAGAACTTTTGACAACGAACTCAATTAAAAATATTTACAAACAGTATTCAAGTGTAAATATTGTCATTAATTTTTAAAGAGAACAACATTAAAACAAGTTATGTGATTTTAGTTTTAAATTAATTATTTATTATCCTTTTTCAAATTATTAATATAGTTGCTTAATTTAAACTACTTTTCATTTTTACACTAAATATAGTATTTTTATCTTAGTTTACGGGGTTCTTCACTATTCAAACATATTTTTAAAATCATCTTACAATCTTTGTTTCAAATAAAGAATTTTTAATAATTATTTCATTTATTTTTTAATTTCTTTTTTACCCAAAGTCTTATTTTGCCAATACTTCATAAAACTAATCATGGGTTTTGCCCTTTATATTTAACATTTCAAGTGTAGAAATTATAGTCAGAATCATAAATTTTAGATTTATAAGACATTTTTATTGAAATGTGATGGTATATTTAAATTATATATTATAAAAATAAAAGGATTATTTAAAATATTTGATACATTAAAATTTAAATACAAATTAGTGAAGTGCGACTTCTATAAAAACTCTTTTATTAGAATAAGAATTTTAAATATTGAAAACATTGCCACATATTGAAATTATGTAAAGTAAAATGCATTTCATAAATGATTATATGAAAAATGTTTAAGTGTTAAAATAATTGTCACGTTACGGTGAGAAATTATAATAAATTATTTTTTGCACCTAATCTTAGTAAAGTTCTACTCTTTATATTTCAAAAATAAATTGTCTTGCAAAATTTGTATTAACCTCTTCATTGTTCTTTCTGATAAATATTAACAATATGTTATGTTTTAAGAAATTAATTTCTTTTATTTTTATTTATAAAATAAGAAAAATATTTTAGAAATTTTTGTCAAAGAATGATTTACTCTTTTTGTAAAGATATAAAAAATAATTAAGAGTAATAATGGTCTTGATCATACTGATAAGCTGTCGTTGAAGCTATCAAATTAATACTACTTTTCAAGGCAACTTCAGTATTGCCAAGTAGTATTCAATAAAGTAGATAGGGTTAAAGTAACCCTGAGTCGTCTCCCAACGAACACAGAATTGCTTTCGAATATATGATTCTTATGAATGCAATGCTTATGAATAAAAGTAATGGTTTAAGAATGTTTAAAGAACAAATAATAAACTTAAAAATAGTTATGATTAAATAGGCTAATTCCACTGCTTTTCCAAGATAGATTCGTCATCGGTTATTCACGGATAATTGTTCAATTGATTATTGTTTAAGTTTCAAATTAATTAAAGTAAATTCTCAATTAATTTGAGGGCGATCATGCATTTAACCAAAGTAAATTCTCAATCAAATGCAAAACCTTTCTAGATTATTCACAATAAATTCAATCAAAGTACATTCTCAATCAAATTCTATTGTGTTTAATCCTATCTATTCTTAAATCTCCTAACCAAATTAAAAGTTAATCAATCAAAGTAAATTCTCAATTGATTATAGTTGAAATTATTACTACCAACCAAAGTACATTCTCAATTGATAGTAAAAACCATTTAATCATATGAAAGTTCCTAAATTAAATCAAAGTAGATTCTCAATTTAAACCTAGAAACCCTAAAACTCATATAATCAATATGCATATAGATTCAAACATATTATGATGCAAAAATCTTTGCTTTTAACAAGATAGAGAGATGAAAGACATAGAGAGAACAACTTAATTCAATAATCAAAGTAAACAATTGCATTAACTGAACATAACCTCAGAATCCGTCTTGGAATTACAGCAGAATAGCCCTAGATGCTTAGCTCTCCATGAATGGAGTTGAATACAAGATGACAGAAAAGTGAGAGGAGTATGAGAGAATGAATGAAGTGAAGTCCCTGGGTCTCTTTATATAGGCTTGATTGGGCTTGGACTTTGAATAGTTTGTTGATAATATATTTTCTGTTGATATATTATATCTTCCAAATAACTAAAAGATTTGAATAATTATAACATTATTTGGAAGATATTTTCTGTTGATATTCTTTAATTAAATTAATTTAACAACTGAATTTTATCTTTTAACTTTTCTAACTTTCTAAAATTGTCCAAATGCCCTGAAACTTCCCTTATCTGCACTTTAACCCCTTCTGAATTTCTGAAATTGCAAGAAAGCCCCTCAGTTGACCAGACTTTGACCAGAAAAGGCTTATTGACCAATTTTGACCAGAGGAGGACGCGCCCAATGGGAGCTCGACACGTGTCAGGCTCCTTCCTTCCCAAAATTAGGGTTCAGAATTGGGGAAAAGGGCTTGCTGCTGCCGTCACGCGACCTGCGTTGCACCGTGAATGGAAAACGCTACTTTGCTTCTCGCACTAGGATTTTCGAATGAAGATGGCTCACGACTTCTGAATTGGGTTGTTAAATCTGGTTTCTTCTTGCAGGTGATGCGTTGTAATGGAGAAAAAGTTCATGGTGGTGAAGATGAAGATTGTGGCGGCCTTGCGGTGTGGCAGCGGGAAGAACTCGCGTCTGGGTGTTGATGATGGAGAACGGCTTCTAGGTGGCTGCCATGGAGGAGCTGTGGTGAAGATAATGGATGGTGGCGAAGGTCGCGGTGGCTGGTGCGACGGTTGCGCGTGGTGCGCGAGAAAAATGGCGCATGATTGAGGCGCTGTAATGGTCGTTCTTGCGGCGGCTTTGGTGATGATTTCAGAGGAGCTTTGCATGATGAAGATGGTGGAGGAGTGTTGACGATGGCGGTCTTGGTTGCGGCAAGGTGGTTGCCTCTCGCGAGGAAGAAGAAAGGTTGCGCTCGTTGATGGCGTCCATGGCGGAATCGCGATTTGCGATTGGGTTCCGAGAATGGAGAAGATGAACGGAAGTCGCGGCGTGGTGGTCACGGCGGCACGGCGGCACGGCATTGGCTGTCCGGTGACGGAGCGGCGGAAGCGGAACGACGGCTGACGGCATTGGCGGCTAGGGTTTCTGCAGAGAAGGTGGAAGATGATGCTCATGGTTAGGGCTGACGTGGCGAAACATGGTTGGCTAGATCTGTGTGGGGAGGATTTGGACACATGGCATGATCTTGGTGGAGTCTAGCTTAGGAGGGGTATGGGTAGGAAAATTTAGGAGGTGTATTTAGAATAGGGTTACTGTTTGGCTTAGTATTGGGCCTGTTTAAGAGAAGAGGGGTGTATGTAAGGAAATTGGGAGGTGTAAGGGTAAAAGTTGCCTGTTTGGTCCATCTGTACATTATTTTCCAAATAAAATTTGATTTTGGGCCTTGAATTGCCATTTGGACCAATAAAACTTATATTCTCAGCTGCACAAATAAACATTAGAACATCCAAGAATAATTTATGCGCTGAAACTTACTTTTTACGTTTCTTTATTTCCCAAACCCGATAATTCCAATTATCACAAATTCACTTAAAATCAACCATTTAAACACAATTATCCCATCAAAATTTTAATTTTCAAACATAAATGTGGGCATAAATATGCACTCATCACACCCCCACACTTATCCTTTTGCACTCCTGGGCAAAATTGATTAACTCCAAGACTTTGTTCTGAGTCATTTTATTTCATATTTGCATTTGGATCAAAAGAATGAACAACACCAGACATACATCAATCAACTAGAGATCACTTTGTCATGGACATGCAAATGGAATCACTTTATTCTTCACACATGAGTTAACCTTTTTGAATTCCCAAGAAAATCAAATATGAAAGACAACACTCAAGTCAACATGTATCTAGTTCTCCTCAACTCTCTCAAGTGTTTTTGGCTTGTGTTTACACTCAAAATACCCATGAAAGTAGACACCCTTGATATTTAGCAAGACTCTAACATTCACACACTTCAGTAAACATGCAATTACTGATCAAGAGGGCTTTTTAAGGTTTTATTGAGGCCAAGGCAAAGGTAGGGAATTTTTCTGGAATTTTTGAGTTTTTGAAATTGATATAGAAAGAGTAATGACATTTGATTTCAAAATCAACTCTATTTCTTGCTCTTTTAAGGAAGATTTTTTTTTTAACTTTTTATCTTCCTTTTTCCCTTTTTATTATTTCGTGGGTTAGGTACTCACCCACACACTTATTCATCACTTTACTTCTAACAGAATCCATTACTCCTTTTTCTTTACTAAGGTAAGGAACATATGATTTTTCTTCTTTTCTCATTTGACAATGACTGGAAACAAGAAAAATAGGCTTAAGGCTCAAAAGGGGTTCCAATGGATTAATGTTAGGACAAGTTTATTTGGCCAAGTAGCTAAAATAAGCAATGCCTCAATCATATCAAATCATGCATATTCAAATCAGTTGCACAACACAGAATCAAGCTAACTATTAGAGTATCAACAAAACATGGGCAAATCACACACAAAAATAGGTATGGTACATGGTGGTCCATCCTTAACATTAAGCCCAAAACTCACATGGTTTCAATTTTCTTTCACAAAATATTTAATCAGGAAATTCTCTAGTCAACTCAATCAGCAAATCATAGAAGTAATCCACTCATATCAACATGACTCATTTTTTTCTCTCTTGAATTCATGATCATACCAGTTACCGATTCAAACTCTCAAATCCAATGCAAATATTTATTAAAAACAAACAAAATAGACAAACAAAATAGGGAACAAAATTAATTGTTTCCCCACACCCCCATACTTAAACTATGCATTGTCCTCAATGTATGCCTTATATATAAAATGCAAAGAAAAAGTATGAGGGAACTTACCTCCTTCATGGTGGAAGGAATGTTGGAGTGGTCAAATTCACTCCATCCATCGTCTTGTTCAACATGTCTTGATTTTCATTAAATATCCGCAGACGATGGCCATTAACCTTGAAGATTCTATCAGAAGATTCTTCCTTGATCTCCACTGCTCCATAGGGAAACACTTGTGTTACAATGAATGGACCTTCCCATTTGGAGCGTAATTTACCACTCATAGGCCCTACCCTGGACTTGTACAATAACACCTTTTGACCTATGTTGAAATCCTTTTTGGTCACAAGCTTTTGATCATGGAATTTCTTGGTTTTCTCTTTGTAAAACTTGGAGTTTTCATAGGCTGTGAGCCTAATCTCCTCTAGTTCTTGCAGTTGGAGCTTTCTCTCTTTCCCTGCTCCTTCCATGTCCAAGTTACAAGCTTTCACAGCCCAATAGGCTCGGTGTTGAATCTCCACAGGTAGATGGCAAGCTTTTCCAAATACAACCCTGAAAGGTGACATACCTATTGGTGCTTTATAGGCCGTCCGATGTGCCCAAAGTGCATCATCCAATCTTGCGGCCCAATCCTTCCTATTTGGCTTCACTAGCTTTTGCAATATCTTCTTGATCTCTCTGTTAGAGACCTCAGCCTGTCCATTAGTTTGGGGGTGATATGGTGTAGCAATGCGATGCGTCACCCCATACCTTTTCAACATATTCTCTAACAGCTTATTGCAAAAGTGGGTCCCCTGATCACTAATGATGGCTCGGGGTATTCCAAACCTACAGAAAATGTTAGACCTGACAAAACTCATAACAACTCGAGCATCATTAGTCCTCGTAGCTATGGCTTCCACCCATTTGGAAACATAGTCTACAGCAAGCAAAATATAAGAAAACCCAGACGAAGAGGGAAAAGGACCCATGAAGTCAATACCCCAAATATCAAATACCTCACAATATAGCATGGGTTGTTGAGGCATCTCTTCCCTCCTGGTGATGGATCTGGCCGCCCTTTGACATTGCTCACAATTTTCATATATCCTCCGTGCATCTTTAAAGATGGTAGGCCAATATAACCCACAATCCAACACCTTCCTACCTGTCCTTTGCGTGCCATAGTGTCCTCCAAAAGGTGATGAATGACAAAATTCAAGCACATAAGGTATCTCTATGTCAGGAACACACCTCCTTATAACTTGGTCACTACCAATGCGCCATAAGAATGGTTCATCCCATACATAGTACTTCGCCTCACTTTTCAGTTTGGCTTTTTCAGATTTGGAGAAAGATGGAGGAATAGCTGAAACAGCCAAATAGTTAACAATGTCAGCAAACCAAGGTTCAGGATACATACCTTTTACAGAAGTTAATGCTAGCAAGACTTCATCAGGAAAGTCATCCTGAATAGGAATTTCGTCTTCTTCTTTTTCAATCCTACTAAGATGGTCTGCTACTAGATTATGGGCTCCAATTCTGTCCCGAATCTCAATGTCAAACTCTTGAAGCAGTAGCATCCATCTGATCAACCTTGGTTTGGAATCTGCTTTCTTTAGAAGGAATTTCAATGCAGCATGATCTGTATAAATAATTACCTTGGATCCAAGTATGTATGATCTGAATTTATCCAAGGCAAATACAACAGCTAGTAATTCCTTCTCAGTTGTGGTATAATTTGCCTGTGCAGTGTCCAATGTCCTGGAAGCATAGTATATCACATGTGGTAGCTTCCCATTTCTTTGTGCAAGTACCGCTCCTACTGCAAAGTTTGATGCATCACACATCAACTCGAATGGCAATGTCCAATCAGGTGGTTGGATAATGGGAGTGGTAGTGAGTGCCTTTTTCAAAGTATCAAAAGCGGCTTTGCACTTCCCTCCAAAGTCAAATGGTACATCCTTCTGAAGTAAGTTGGAGAGAGGATTAGCTATCTTGCTAAAGTCCTGTATAAACCTCCTGTAAAACCCTGCATGACCAAGAAAAGATCGAACCTCTCGTACAGAAGAGGGGTAAGGCAATTGTGAAATAACATCAATTTTAGCAGGATCTACAGATATACCATTCCTGGAGACAACATGACCCAAAACTATACCTTGTTCCACCATAAAATGACATTTTTCAAAATTCAAAACAAGGTTAGTTTCCTCACATCTCTGCAAAACTCTTGCAAGATTAGCCAAACAATTATCAAAAGATGAACCATAAACACTAAAATCATCCATGAAAACCTCAATACAATGCTCCAATAAGTCTGTAAAAATACTCAACATACATCGCTGAAATGTACCAGGAGCATTGCATAAACCAAATGGCATTTTCCGATAAGCATATGTACCAAAAGGACAAGTGAAGGTAGTCTTATGTTGGTCCTCCGGGGCTATACAAATTTGAAAATACCCGGAGAATCCATCTAGAAAACAGTAATGTGACTTACCTGCCAAACGGTCTAACATCTGATCCATGAATGGCAAAGGAAAGTGGTCCTTTCTAGTGACTTGGTTCAATCTCCTATAGTCAATACAAACCCTCCAGCTATTCTGAATACGAGTAGGAATCAATTCCTCCTTCTCATTTTTAACCACTGTGATTCCAGCTTTCTTGGGAACCACATGTACAGGGCTCACCCAAGTGCTGTCAGAAATGGGATATATAATACCTGCTTGTAGCAACTTGGTTACCTCTTTCTTGACAACCTCCATCAGTTGAGGATTCAGTCTTCTTTGAGGTTGTCTCACTGGTTTAGCATCCTTCTCCAAAAGTATTTTGTGCATGCAAAATGAAGGGCTAATACCAGGAATATCTGCCAAAGTCCAGCCTATTGCTTTCTTGTGATCTCTGATAACCTGTAATAGCTGTTTTTCCTGCTCATCAGTAAGCAATGCAGATATAATAACAGGAAGTTTCCCATCCCTCTCAAGATAAGCATATTTCAAATGGGATGGTAAAGGTTTCAACTCCAAAATGGGTGGTTGCACCACAGATGGCAAAATTTTACTGCCTAAGGTAATCTCAGCCACCTCAACATCACACTCGGACGCCACAGAGGTATCATCTATTAATACCGCGTCCTCAATATCACCTGTTTTACAATTTTCTTCGTCGTCCAAAATCAGGCACGACATGTTTGAAAAAGAAAATTCCAAAGATGGAGAAAAAGTTGAAAAAATGTCCAAGAAACTAACAGAAACATTATTTACAATTTCACTTAATAAATCAATACAAAACAGAGAATGCTCTTCAATTGGGTGCTTCATGGCTTCCAATACATTAAAATGCATCTTCTCATCACCTATCTTCATGGTCAGTGTGCCTGCATGCACATCTATCTTGGTTCGTGCTGTCATCATGAAAGGTCTTCCCAAGATAATAGTGGATGACTTAATTCCATCTTCATCCTTCATATCCAAAATGTAGAAATCGGCAGGAAAAATTAGCTTGTCTACTCGGACAAGGACATCCTCGAGCACACCTGCAGGGTTAACTGTGCTACGGTTGGCCAGTTGAATGACCACACCAGTAGTCTTAAGAGGTCCCAAAGATAGAGAAGTAAACACTGATAAAGGCATTACATTAATGGAAGCCCCTAAATCTAGCATGGCATTGTCAAACTTTAAATTTCCAATAGTACAAGGAACAGAAAACATACCTGGATCTTTGCATTTTTGTGGTATTTCAATGTGTTTCTTAACCAAGCTTGACACATTTCTTCCCAAATTCACAATCTCATTATCCCTAATGCGCCTTTTATTTGTGCAAAGTTCTTTCAAAAACTTGGCGTATTTAGGGATTTGTTTAACCGCATCAAGCAAAGGAATGTTGATTTCCACCTTCTTGAAAGTATTTAAAATCTCTTGGTCTAATTCCTCCATTTTTTTGTTTCTTGGTTTTAACCGATTTGGATATGGAGGAGGTGGAGAATGAGAAGAATTATTAGAAGAAGAGTTAGAAGATACTAACCTGGATTTTTCAGTGGTAGTCTCAGGTGATGGCTTACTTGATCCTTCATTGTCTTCAATTTGTGCTTCTTCTTTCTCTTTATCTTCATCCTCTTGGGCTCCTTCAGGGCCTTCTACCTGCTTACCCGTTCTCAAAGTAATAGCATTTACATTTCTCGGGTTGATCACTGTTTGTGCAGGCAATTTATTTGATTCCTTAGCCTCTAACTTATCCACCCTTTGAGTCAACTCTGCAATTGATTTCTTTATTTCTGAATTTTGTTCAACTATCGTTTTCATGAAATCTTGCATTGATATTTCAGGCTGAGATTGTTGCCTTTGTTGAGGTGGAACATAAGGTTGTCTGTTCTGCTGATATCTATTGGAGGACGAATCAGGATAATTCTGGTATGGTCTATTTCCTCCAATCATGTTTGCAGCAAAAGCTTGAGATGAGTTTTCCACAGTAGTTTCCACCAAGCTAGGACATTCATCAGTGTAATGGTTAGTTGAAATGCAAATTCCACACTTCTTAGCAATTTGTGGAGTTGAGGTTTTAAACAAACTTGCAATCTCGTCGAGTTTGCTTTCTAGCTTATTCAATCTTTCATCTATCCTCTTTCCATCAACTGCACCATTATCAATTTCATGCACTCCCTTCAACAAAGTCACTGAATTTTCTCTTGTGCCATACTGTTGATTGTCTACTGCCTTTCGTTCTATTAGATCTATACCATCTTCTGGTGACCTGTCTAAGAAAGATCCTCCGTTTGCAGCATCTGCCCATGACCTATCAGTAGGACTTAAGCCTTCATAAAAGCTTAGAATAAAATCTTCCATTTGGAGTTGAGGGCATGAAGAACATAGTTTCTTGAATCTTTCCCAATATTCACTAAGATTCTCTCTATCTCTCTGTCTTATATCTTGAATTTCTCTGCGGATAGCTGATAATCTAGATGCAGGAAAATACTTCTCAAGAAAGAGTCTTTCAATTGTTTCCCAATTTGTAATTCGTGCAGAGAGATAATACCACCAATCTTGAGCTGCGCCTTGAAGAGTAAAAGGAAAAGCTCTCATTTTAAGGCTCTCTATTGTGATCCTGGGAGATCTAAAGTTTTCACACAACATGTGAAATTGTCTTAAGTGCTTGTGTGGATTCTCCCTTGATAACCCATTGAACTTTGGTAACGCATTTAACAGATCAGGTCTCAACTCCCACTCCTCATTAGGATATTCAATGTTACTTCGGATGGCTGTATTGTGGGAGGTGGCTAACTGTCTAATGGTTCTTTGTGCCATATTGTTTGGGTTAGGATCAGGCAAAGGATTAGATGGTATGTTTGTGATGGGAGATAATGAAGGTGATATGACTTCAGATGTAGGAAGTGTTCCCTCAGTAGAACACCCAAATTTCAATCTTCTCCGCAGCTTACGCAAATTCCTTTCGACTTCCGGGTTAATTTGATAAAATTCTCCCGGGTTAGCTCTGGTCATGCACTACGTAATCTGCTTGAAGTTGTTTCTCTTGACTTCTCTTTTTCTTTTGTTCTTGCTTTAGAGAAAGATTTCAAATAAGAGATAAGAGAGACTTGTTGGATCCACTCCCAGGAAAGAGAGGTGCGTCACAATGGACAACTTAAGTACCAAGTCTTTCCTAGCCAGAGTGTATTCAAACTAGCCTCAAGTATTTCTCAAAAGAAATTCTTAATAAAAACAAGAACAAAGATTTTTCCTAAAATAAGAATGACTAAAGACTACAAAATAACTCAAATTAAATTAAATGTATGTGCGTAAAAAAAATAAAAATAAGAATTAAATATTCAAAATACTAACCGTATTCCCCGGCAACGGTGCCAAATTTGATAAGCTGTCGTTGAAGCTATCAAATTAATACTACTTTTCAAGGCAACTTCAGTATTGCCAAGTAGTATTCAATAAAGTAGATAGGGTTAAAGTAACCCTGAGTCGTCTCCCAACGAACACGGAATTGCTTTCGAATATATGATTCTTATGAATGCAATGCTTATGAATAAAAGTAATGGTTTAAGAATGTTTAAAGAACAAATAATAAACTTAAAAATAGTTATGATTAAATAGGCTAATTCCACTGCTTTTCCAAGATAGATTCGTCATCGGTTATTCACGGATAATTGTTCAATTGATTATTGTTTAAGTTTCAAATTAATTAAAGTACATTCTCAATTAATTTGAGGGCGATCATGCATTTAACCAAAGTAAATTCTCAATCAAATGCAAAACCTTTCTAGATTATTCACAATAAATTCAATCAAAGTACATTCTCAATCAAATTCTATTGTGTTTAATCCTGTCTATTCTTAAATCTCCTAACCAAATTAAAAGTTAATCAATCAAAGTAAATTCTCAATTGATTATAGTTGAAATTATTACTACCAACCAAAGTACATTCTCAATTGATAGTAAAAACCATTTAATCATATGAAAGTTCCTAAATTAAATCAAAGTAGATTCTCAATTTAAACCTAGAAACCCTAAAACTCATATAATCAATATGCATATAGATTCAAACATATTATGATGCAAAAATCTTTGCTTTTAACAAGATAGAGAGATGAAAGACATAGAGAGAACAACTTAATTCAATAATCAAAGTAAACAATTGCATTAACTGAACATAACCTCAGAATCCGTCTTGGAATTACAGCAGAATAGCCCTAGATGCTTAGCTCTCCATGAATGGAGTTGAATACAAGATGACAGAAAAGTGAGAGGAGTATGAGAGAATGAATGAAGTGAAGTCCCTGGGTCTCTTTATATAGGCTTGATTGGGCTTGGACTTTGAATAGTTTGTTGATAAGATATTTTCTGTTGATATATTATATCTTCCAAATAACTAAAAGATTTGAATAATTATAACATTATTTGGAAGATATTTTCTGTTGATATTCTTTAATTAAATTAATTTAACAACTGAATTTTATCTTTTAACTTTTCTAACTTTCTAAAATTGTCCAAATGCCCTGAAACTTCCCTTATCTGCACTTTAACCCCTTCTGAATTTCTGAAATTGCAAGAAAGCCCCTCAGTTGACCAGACTTTGACCAGAGAAGGCTTATTGACCAATTTTGACCAGAGGAGGACGCGCCCAATGGGAGCTCGACACGTGTCAGGCTCCTTCCTTCCCAAAATTAGGGTTCAGAATTGGGGAAAAGGGCTTGCTGCTGCCGTCACGCGACCTGCGTTGCACCGTGAATGGAAAATGCTACTTTGCTTCTCGCACTAGGATTTTCGAATGAAGATGGCTCACGACTTCTGAATTGGGTTGTTAAATCTGGTTTCTTCTTGCAGGTGATGCGTTGTAATGGAGAAAAAGTTCATGGTGGTGAAGATGAAGATTGTGGCGGCCTTGCGGTGTGGCAGCGGGAAGAACTCGCGTCTGGGTGTTGATGATGGAGAACGGCTTCTAGGTGGCTGCCATGGAGGAGCTGTGGTGAAGATAATGGATGGTGGCGAAGGTCGCGGTGGCTGGTGCGACGGTTGCGCGTGGTGCGCGAGAAAAATGGCGCATGATTGAGGCGCTGTAATGGCCGTTCTTGCGGCGGCTTTGGTGATGATTTCAGTGGAGCTTTGCATGATGAAGATGGTGGAGGAGTGTTGACGATGGCGGTCTTGGTTGCGGCAAGGTGGTTGCCTCTCGCGAGGAAGAAGAAAGGTTGCGCTCGTTGATGGCGTCCATGGCGGAATCGCGATTTGCGATTGGGTTCCGAGAATGGAGAAGATGAACGGAAGTCGCGGCGTGGTGGTCACGGCGGCACGGCGGCACGGCATTGGCTGTCCGGTGACGGAGCGGCGGAAGCGGAACGACGGCTGACGGCATTGGCGGCTAGGGTTTCTGCAGAGAAGGTGGAAGATGATGCTCATGGTTAGGGCTGACGTGGCGAAACATGGTTGGCTAGATCTGTGTGGGGAGGATTTGGACACATGGCATGATCTTGGTGGAGTCTAGCTTAGGAGGGGTATGGGTAGGAAAATTTAGGAGGTGTATTTAGAATAGGGTTACTGTTTGGCTTAGTATTGGGCCTGTTTAAGAGAAGAGCGGTGTATGTAAGGAAATTGGGAGGTGTAAGGGTAAAAGTTGCCTGTTTGGTCCATCTGTACATTATTTTCCAAATAAAATTTGATTTTGGGCCTTGAATTGCCATTTGGACCAATAAAACTTATATTCTCAGCTGCACAAATAAACATTAGAAAATCCAAGAATAATTTATGCGTTGAAACTTACTTTTTACGTTTCTTTATTTCCCAAACCCGATAATTCCAATTATCACAAATTCACTTAAAATCAACCATTTAAACACAATTATCCCATCAAAATTTTAATTTTCAAACATAAATGTGGGCATAAATATGCACTCATCACATACTCAATTATTTTATTACTAAAAATTTTACTATAAAAATAATTTTTTTATTAATCGAATTTCTCTGTCATTTTTCTAAATCTTTGGCTCTATTTTTCATTTGTTTGAAGATCAAAATGTTATACAACTCATGGTGTCGAGGTATACAATCTTACCTAATCAAAATATTGAACAAAGTAAGTTCATAGTTCTTCTTTTGGATCTTGATAGTAAATATGTTGCATGTAGGATATAGTTGTTTGTATGTGATGTTAAAGGACTCAAGATGGGTCTTTGTTCAAGTAAAATTATAACTCTGTGTTTTCATTGTTAATCAAAGTTTTATGTATGCAGTAGTTTAATTATAATGATTTATTTATTTTAAATTCATGAATTGATTGTGATGAAATTAATAATTTTTATGATAATTATTGGCGTTGTCGATATGTTTGGTTTTGTAATACATTTGTGGAATTGGTTTGATTATGTTAGAATTATCCAATTTGCTCTACTTGAGACTTATTTTGAATTAAACAAAGTACTTTGAACTAAAAAATAACTATAATTGACTAGATTGATAAGTTGGATAATCTAACGGAGTTGAATAAAAAGTTGTTTTTATTGATACAACATTAAGTGGTACCACATAACCATTAGGCACCAGTCGGAGAACTCAAGTCAATGAACTCTAGAGGTCTAGGATGTTCAATGGTATCGTGGGACTGTTGATGCCCACTTGAAAATAATCTTCAAAGGTATAAGGCGTTGGGCAGTACCCTGGTTGTTGAGCGCTTACTTGACAATGAGCACAGGGGCTCTAAAGCTGGGTGCCAAGTGTAAGGTGTTGAGCACCACCTTGGTTTTGTATCTAGGCTGCCTTGATAAAATTTTGATTTATACTTAATTAACCGTTGGATCAGATTGAAATTGTGACTAATGGCTTTTGAAATATGGTTCTTCACTTTGACTGTTGGGATTGTCAATTAAACATTTGTGGTTGGATAAATGATTTTCAATATTTTGATATACTTAATGAAATTATTGTAATTGAATATTATACCAACATAATAAAAAATAAATGATAAAATATTAACATTTTAATTAAAATAAACAATATGTGGGTGATGTTATATGATGAATATGGATTGAGGTAAAATACACATGAATGACATAGTATGATAGCAGAGTTTAGAAACTTTAAGGCCCTGATCATGAGAGTGTTGCCTGAAACTTCACAGGATCAATTCAATATCCCTCTGACCCAGCCACGACCCTCCCCGTCACCCGCTGTCCCTCAGCAACCCACATCAGTCCAACCCTCATCAGTCCACCCGACATCAGTCAAACCCACACCAGTCCAGTCATCTATAGAGGAGCAGGATGATAAAGATCATTCTGATGATAACTATGTACATTATTAGTTTTATTTTTTTATTAGTTGTTATAGAAACATTTGGATATTAGAACATTAGGAGTTTAGATCATTTGGATGTTAGATCAATTGGATGATTTGGATGTTAGAACATCATTATGTTACATTGTTTTATGTTTTATTTATAATACATATTCTATGGATGATTGGATGATTCATATGTTATAAACCCATTCTGATCAGTGATTGCATCATTGAGATGCACATTATGTAAGTTTGTATGTTGTTGGCAAATGTTATGCAGGTCTGTTTGTGTTGTGAACAATTTATATAGGTTTGTTTGGTTTCATAAGAAATACAGTTGTGCCTTGAATCTGCGTCGAACTTACAGAAGGCTTATGCCTTTCGGTAATTACCCACGTTAGGTAATTACCGAAGGCTTATGCCCTTCGGTAATTACCCACGTTAGGTAATTACCGAAGGCTTCCGCCCTTTGGTAATTAACGAGGGCTTCCGCCCTTCGGTAATTACCGAAGGCATGCGCCCTTCAGTAATTAGTGAAGGGCACAAGCCTTCGGTAATTACCGAAGGGCGGAAGCCCTCGGTAAATCTTAGCGACAAGTGATTTACCGAGGGCTCTTTGGTCGTCGATAAGTCGTTTGTAATTATCTTGTATCGACGGTTTCCAGCTGTTTCCGAGGGCTTCTAGCCTTCGATAATACCCTTCGTTTTTGTAGTGAGAGTTTTAACAAGAGGTTAAACTTGTAAGATATAAAATTTACCTAATCATACTCTCTGGATCAAAGATACGACCTGAATATGATATAGTTATAACTCCTTAAGAGTGAGAGTTACAATTTTTTTTCCTTTATAATGAACATTTTCTAGAAATTATAGTTACAATCACAACTTTTACATTTATAAGAAAGTTTTATTAAAATGTGATTTCATATTTAAAATTTTGTTATAAAAATAAAAATTATAAGTTTTGAAAAGTTAAAATTCTCTTATTAGAATAAAAATTATAAAATATTAAAAACATTGTCACATAAAGTAAAATGAATTTCAAAAGATGTTTAAGATGTTAAAATAATTATCTCTTGTTGCATCTCATCTTAGTAAAGTTCTACTTTTCATATTTAAAAAGTAAATTATCTTGCAACATTTTTATTAACCACTTTAGTTTTCTTTATGGTAAATTTAAAAATATTTTATGTTTTAGGACATTAAATATTTTTTTATTTATAAAATAATAAAAATATTTATAGAAAAAATTAGATATGTTAAATTAGTCATCTCATAGAACTTGATCCTAGTTCGCATGGGTTGCAACAAAAAAAATCACATGTCAAAAAAATATTTTATTAAAGAAAGTTCACAAGATCAACTATCTATAAAGACCTACAAGCCAAGGTCAACCCATGGATTTTTTTTAATATGTTGATTTCATAATAATATATTTATAGTAACATTCAAAAGTTTTTCGATTAAGTTATCATATTGGTTTAACTTAATTTGTAACTTAAGTGTAAGACCTTGGAAATTTAACCCAAAAACCCACCTGTCAAATCTCATTTAATGCACCCAAAATCCTGCTCAGACCATTTAAAACGCACTCCCAAACTCTGCACACTGACGCCAGGTGTCAAGATTGGAATGTTCGAAAATCAGTAGTGGAAGACAAGTGTCCGTATGAGAGAGTGCGTCCGTTTTACTTTGGGAAGAAAAATGATTTTCTGAAATCTTCTTCTCTCTCTCTCTGCATGCACCCTTCTTCCTCCAGAAACTTGATTTTCAAATTCTCCTTCTTCTCTCTAGAAAGCTTCCTTCTTCTCACTACTGTAACTCACTACTCTCTTCTCCGATCAACATTCAGAACCGTAGGAGCGTTCCCTGAGACGTGAGCTTCAATTTGGACCGAACAGTTTCAGAATCTGAAGCTGGTAAGTTCTCGTCTCTAATCGTTCGTTCTTGGGTTACATGCAAAACCAAGTTTTGGTTTCATGCAGGGGTACCATCTAAATTCTTCTTTATATTTTTGGTTAGACTTAGTTGGAAGAATTAAGAAATCGTTGAGGTAGAAAGCTGTAGACGGACAACCAAAATTATACTCGTAGAACGTTCACCATTAATCCAGGTAAGGGAAGCTTATTAATTTAATTTATATGACTATGTGTTGCATGAGTGTTCGTTGAATTGATTTGGATATGAAAAAGATGGTGCTATGTTATGATGCATGAAATGTATGAGATTTCTGTGATTTGATGATATAAGATATGATTATCTGAATATGGTATGATTGTAGATGGGTGAGACTATATGTTAAAATTGAAATTTGATAATATTGACTATGATAAGAAATTTCCCTTATGATGGTGTACGTACATTACTGGACGGTCTTTGACCGTTCGGTTTTCCAGTGAAAATGATTTGGTAAATCCTAGTTGAGGACGAACGCCCTCTTGTATTAGTGCTACGTTTGAGCGTTCGGCCGAACGTAGATGCCCCGAGTGTTATGTGAGGAGTTGAGAAGCTTATAACTATACCTTTGGACACTTAGTCATTTCTAAATTCTATCTTCACCATCTCGTATTACCTTTATTTCTATTTCTATTATGAGTACAAATCTACGATGGGTCTCGACCCAAAGCGTTCGTTATGAGTGGTGCTCGGTCTTATACTGAACGCTCGTCCTAGTATTAAATTACCAAACGGGTGAAAATAACGTTCGTCCAAATTTCAGTAAATCCGTGTACCGCGTTCGGTCATTGAATGGCAGTCGGCTTTTATAATTAAATTATTCTCTGTATGGTCATCTAAACGTCTTGAGGGTCTTTATCTATTTTGGATTCGGCCTAGAGACTTCCTACCTAAATTATTCTTTGAGTAATGATTTGATCTTCCTAGAGTCAGTTCATTCAACTGATTCGAGTAGAAAATGATGTTCGGTAAATCTGATGTGTCGGTTTTATTCGGTTCTGAATCGAGGAGTTCTCGATCTCGTTTTTCACGTTCGTCCTCGTTATGAAGAGGGCTGAACGCTCGTTATTTTATGTAACTGTAATGAAAGACGAAAATGAGGTTAAAGTGAAGAATGATAATGAACGAATAGTATAGGAGATGCAATAATGATTGTGGATTTTGAACAAGCGTTTCAGGGAGGAACGACTCATGTATGGATGAATATGGAATATGGGAATTTATAAAGTATGACTGTGGGCATGCTAATGCTGGCTGTTCATCCTGATGTTCCGTGAGTACTCGTCCTCATGTAGAGGAGGGTAGGTCATGTGTGGGAACGGCAGGAGGTCCTAGTTCTTAGGGGTACTTTGGATAGGGCTAACCTCGGGTGGTAGCTGATGTGATTATTCCAGTTACTACATCACCCGGGTGCAAGGACGCCTGTAGCTACGCAGATTCATACAGCCCGGACGGTCCGTCTAGTGATAGTTTTTGAATGATTATATATGTTGAAATATTCTTGTGTGTTTGGAATGTTTGATGTAAATGTTGATGTATGAATTAAATTACATAAGCTTACCCTTCGTTTTTCCTTGTGTTGTCTCGTCCCTGTACGTCCGTCCTGTCATTGCAATGATCATCCGTGTGGATGTGAGCAGAAGGCGAGGCATTGCTAGAAGATGTCATCGAAGAGGAGAATCTGGTAGACGTGGAAGTCAAGGCCGAGCCCTAGAACGTTCGTTTGTTTAGATGTTAGCTAGTTGCTTTTGAGCGTTCAGTTATTTGGTTTTGTAAAACCGTTCGTCCCTGACTCTTATTGTTTCTGTAGTATTGTAGTAAACTCTGTACTTAATGACCGTTCGGTTTATGAACGTTGTGTTTAGTGTAAAACTGCACTGTTTAATTATGCAATGTAATTAATTCTAAATTATGGTTATTACTGTATTTTGGGATGTTACATTAATCATATACATTATTAATGAATCAAAGCAATTGTATTAACATCTAGTTTCATATATATATATATATATATATATATATATATATATATATATATATATATATATATATATATATTTTAATTTCATAAAATTGTGTGTATTATTCAATTTTGATATATAAAAATGTTTATGTTATATGAACATTGTTTTATAAAAATAATAACTTATTTGATTTTTGTAAAGATGATTCTTTTGAGAAAAAATCGTTTCTTTTTAAATTGAAACACGTTTATTATATTTTAGATGTGAAGACTAAAAAAAAGTTAAAAACATATTCATATATAATTTTTTAAAATAGTTTATCAAAATAAGTTCATAAAAACTTTCAAAACACAACAAAATTAAAAGAAATATGTTTTTATGTTTGTATCCAAATATTGTTAAGAAGTGAACCCTAAGCCTAACTCAATTCCACAAAACCTCTTATAAGATGACGTTTGCACCCACTTATATATTCTAAATTGGCCTTATCTCTAGTTGATGTGGGATTTCTAACACATCCTCACGTTGGGTATATACATACCGAGCGTGAGACTAGACATTAATGGGTTGTTCGATAGCAGATGAAACAATATGTCCAATAAACAATAAATATTGTTATATATCATGTTAAGAAATGAACTTAGTCTAACTCAATTTCCACAAAATTTCAAAACACAAACAAATTAAAAGGAATATATTTTGACAATTATATCCGAATATAATATGAACTTGTAAAAAATAACTTGTTGAAATATGTTTTACGATTATATCCGAATATAATATGAACACGTAGAAAATAACTTGTTTTGAACATTTTTTTTCTTTCAAAATTATCTTATTTTTATGTTTAAACAACCTCAACATATATTATTTTTCAATTTTTTTAAATAATAAAATTATATATCTAAAATATGGTTACAATTAAAAAATTATTTTGAATAACTTCTTATAGAACTAATATTTATATATTCTTTAGGACTAATAAGTTTTTAGAAGCAAATATAAATTAACTTTCATTTTTCAAAATCTGTAAAAAGTAATTATTACACAATTTTTATAAAAAATATGTATATTTTATTAGATAATGAAAAACTACTATTGTACAAAAAAAAATTTAAATTATATTTTTTTAAAGTATTTTACATTTCATAAAAATGTTTTGAGTAAAAAGAAAAATGATAGGAATAAATTATCATGTTGCAAAACTAAAAAAAAACGAGTAACAAAAAATATATTAAAAATAAACTAATTTAATTTTAAAGGGAGAAATTCTCTCTAATTCCAGCCCACTTTACATGGGATTTTGGAAATTATGACTTTTAAAAAAGTTCCATATTAAGTAAATAAAGTTTAGTTTTAGAAATGGTAAGATTACTACATACAGCTCTAGAAAAAATTATCCAAGAATCATTTACACTTTCTGGTGACGTTTTTGGTCTTGTATCTTTTATAATTACTAGTTTTGTCCCTTCATCTATTCAAAAGATCTGTAAAATACAGTGAAATTCACTGTTAATTAATAAAAGTGCGAAAAATATATATTTCAAAACTATATACATTAAAATTAAAATTGACCAATAAGTAAACAAATAAAACCCATTATACACAATAAAATGAAAGAACTTCCATTAGGTTGAAAAAAAAAAAACTGGGGAGTTCGTAGTTTTCTTTTGGCTTGATACCCTATTTTGTCTCTAATTTCGTTTAAAAATGTTAAATTAGTCTCTCCTTTAAAAAATGTGTCAATTACATCCTCACTTAAAATTTACATTAATGAAACTGAAGACAAAATAGGGTATTAAGCCTTTTCTTTTTTCTTTTTTTTAATTGAAACAACATAATCAAGCCAAACCAAAAAGAAAAAGAAGATGAGGTTTGATTGTGATTTCCTTTTCTTTCTTTTTTTGTGCATGGCAGAAATACCTATTTTAGTTCCCAATATAGCTACTATATGTAACATCCCATATCTCCCACACTGGATAATTCATAATTTATATATTGTAACATTACATTTACGGTAATCTCCCGTAATCTTACACTTAGAAATTCATAGTTAATATATGTCTACACATGTTTTAAACTCAGATTTCAACTATAAACTCATAAATATAACTCGAATTCTTCTAACTTATTCTTCTATCTCTCTCTTCATTGGCATTGGATCAGACGACATTCCTTCATCTGCTCCTGTATAACGAATTATACGATCATCCCACATACCCAAACACAAAAACACAAACAAGTAGGGTGAGTTAACATGCAACAAATCATTTATAAAACATGTATAATTACTTTGATATAAACATCATATAATAATTATGTTCGACACTCTCATACCACAATTCCTATTAGACATTCGTCCCACAATACCCAATAAACACCACTATACCCAATAGACACCACAATACCCAATAGACACTCATTCCACAATCCAATAGACACCACAATACCCAATAGACACTCATCCCACAATATCCAATAGACACCACAATACCCTGTAAGCAAATCTTTAATTTTCAATTAAATGAAAACAACACACAGGATCTTGAATTTTCATGATACTCACAATTCCCACAATACACAGTAAAGAAGAACTAACCTGGATCCATTGTGCACTTCTTCCTGTCTTTTTCCTGTCAAATGTTCTCTCTCCTCTTACTCCTCCTTAATACCTTCTTGATGATATAGAAGTTGTAGGATGGTTTTCTCTGTCAGTTTCTATTCTTTCCTGAGAACGTTACGTTCTCTATATCTCTTCAAAAACTTAATGTGTTTTTAACATAAGTAAAACTTTTCCTCTTTTATGATATTTTAATTAACTTTAATAAAATACCAAAATGTCCTTTTGGAGTGAGAAGAGAGGGATTAACTTTAATAACTCTAAAATAATCCCAATAACTTTAATACTTTAATATTCTAATAATCATCACATTAGAATCCTTACATTAAAGTTATACTTTAAATTACATGAACCAATGTAAATTATTAATATAATTTAACATTCTCCCACTTGGTTCATGTGATGACTTGAAGATCTAAAATAAACTTTAAGTGCGCACCATTCATTAGAATTATCAAGTCATCATCCTTATATGAATTGAAATAATCGGATCATGGCGGGCAAAAGTCATGATCGACAAGATTCCTTCCATGTATCACATAATCAAAACAACTCAACATAACTTTAATCAATCTTATAACTTTCATGTCTCTAAAGGAGACCTATCATGTCACCACAATCAATAATACATGTATATAATTTAATGTGGATAACAATAGAATAAAGAGAAACATAACTTTAATTGAATTCACAAGTGTCATGACAGTACAAGCATATAACTATACATATCTATATAGATAGATAACAATATCATGTTAACATTGACTTATCCATAATGCCCATACTTTCAACATGGCCAATAAAAGTTTTGGGCGGTAGTCCTTTAGTTAACGGATCTGCTATCATCAAATCCGTACCAATATGCTCAATCAACACTCTATGTTTCTGCACTTCTTCTTTGACTGACAAGTACTTCAAATCCATGTGTTTAGCACCCTTTGAGTACTTATCATTTTTAGAGAAGAAGACGGCTGCGGAATTATCACAATAAATCCTTATCGGCCTAGCTATACTGTCAATAATACCAAGCCTCGATACAAAGTTTCGCAACCACAAGGCATGAACTGTGGCCTCAAAGCATGCCACAAATTCAGCCTCCATGGTGGAAGTAGCAATGACTGATTGTTTTGCACTTTTCCAAGAAATTGCTCCTCCAGCCAAAAGATAGACATACCCAAATGTGGATTTTCTTGAATCCACACACCCAGCATAGTCTGAATCTGAATAGCCAATCACTTCGAGATGATCTGACTTTCTATAAGTGAGCATGTATTCTTTGGTACCTTGTAAGTACCTAAGAACTTTCTTTGCAGCTTTCCAGTGATCCATTCCGGGATTACTTTGATATCGGCCTAACATTCCAACAGCAAAACTGATATCTGGCCGAGTACAAGTTTGAGCATACATTAAACTCCCAACCATTGACGCATAAGGAATAGACTCCATGGCCTTTCGTTCCAAATCATTCTTGGGACATTGCATTTGACTAAACTTGTCTCCTTTCTGAATTGGAACTATTCCAGGAGAACATTTTTCCATTCTGAATCTCTCTAACACTTTATTAATATAGCCTTTTTGAGACAAACTTAACAATCCTTGTGATCTATCACGGAATATTTCTATTCCTATCACATAAGATGCCTCATTCATATCTTTCATTTCAAAGTTGTTAGAGAGAAACTTCTTTACATCATGTAACATACCAATATCATTAGCAGCAAGAAGAATATCATCAACATATAGAACCAAAATAACAAACTTACTCCCACTGACCTTTATGTATATACACCGATCAACGGTGTTCTCTACAAAACCATAGGAAGTTATGATATCATTAAATTTTAGATACCATTGACGGGAAGCTTGTTTTAGTCCATATATTGATTTCTTTAATTTACACACTAGATTTTCTTTTCTTGTTATGGTGAAACCTTCTGGTTGATCCATATATACTTCCTCTTCTAAGTCACCATTCAGAAAGGCGGTCTTTACATCCATTTGGTGAAGCTCTAAATCATAATGAGCCACCAAAGCCAAAACAATTCTCAAAGAGTCCTTCTTAGAAACAGGAGAGAAGGTCTCTTTGTAGTCAATGCCTTCCTTTTGAGTGAAACCTTTGGCGACTAATCTAGCTTTATACCTTTCAATATTGCCTTTTGAGTCATGTTTAGTCTTAAAGACCTATTTACAACCGACTCTTTTTGAACCCTTAGGCAATTCAACTAGATCCCATACTTTATTGTCATCCATTGATTTCAACTCTTCTTTCATAGCATTCAACCAATTCTCTGAATTATTACTTTCCATGGCTTGTCTGAAAGAGACTGGATCTTCATTAATGCTTAAGTCACATTCATGTTCAACAGAGTAAACCACATAATCATTCGAAATAGCAGGTCTTTTCTCCCTTACAGACCTTCTTAATGCTGCTTCTTGTGGTTCCTCTATCAATTGCTCATTTATGACTTGCTCATTGTCAACTGGCTCAACATTTATATGTTCATTTTGTGGGATTGGAACATTAATTTGTTGTCTCTGCTTGTTGTGTGACTGTGATACAACAAGAGGGATAACAACTTCAGAAGAAACACTATCAGTATGTTCTTGAATGTCCACTATTCGTGATTCCTCACTCCCACTAAATTGACCATTTTCAATGAACCGAGCATTTCCAGACTCAACTATTCTTGTACTATGGTTAGGGCAATAAAATCTATATCCCTTTGACTTTTCAGGATAACCGATAAAGTAACCACTAATGGTTCTTGCATCAAGTTTCTTTTCATGTGGATTGTATAACCTTACTTCTGCTGGACAACCCCAAACATGAAGATGTCTTAAACTGGGTTTCCTTCCGGTCCATAGTTCATAAGGAGTTTTAGAAACTGCTTTGCTAGGAACCCTGTTAACCAGATATACAGCAGTCTTTAATGAATACATCCACAAAGATAAAGGGATATTACTATGACTTAACATACTCCTAACCATATCCATAAGAGTACGATTCCGCCTTTCTGCTACACCATTTTGTTGTGGTGTACCGGGCATTGTGTATTGTGCACATATACCCCGACTTTCAAGATACTTTGCAAATGGACCTGGACATTGTCCACTCTCATCAGTTTTACCATAATATTCACCACCTCTATCAGATCTCACCACTTTTACTTTTCTATCTAATTGCCTTTCCACCTCATTTATGAACACCTCAAGGGCATTCACTGATTGAGATTTTTCATACAATAGATATATATAACAATAACGTGAGAAATCATCAATAAAGGAGATAAAATATTTTTCACCATTCCAAGATTTAGTGTCAAAAGGACCACAAATATCAGTGTGTATTAACTCAAGAAGTTGACTGCTTCTTGTGGCGGGATTCTTTGATATGTGTTTTGTTTATTTACCCTTAATACAATCAATACATACATCCCAGTCATCAAAATCCAATTGAGGTAAAATTTCATTTTTTACTAACCTCAACATCCTTTCTTTGGATATGTGACCCAATCTTTTATGCCATAAGAAAGCAGAACATTCCTTTCCTGCACTAGAATTTCTATCAACAACATGTTCAACATTAAACAGGGATTCAGAAAAATTAACATCAAGATTTAAACGGTATAAACCATCCAATAATGTACCAGAACCATAATAGTACGAAAGTTTATACAAATGAAAAATACCATTTTCAATCCTAAAGTTAAAACCTAAACAATCCAACTTTGCAACAGAAATCAAATTTCTAGCACAACCAGGAACATAGAGACACTTTTCAAGATTCAGACAATAGCCAGTGTCTAGAATCAATCTGTAAGTCCCAATTCCTTCTATTCGTGCCTTCATTCTGTTCCCCATATATAAATATTTTTCAGTTCCTTTTATGGGCTGGATTGAAAGGAATCCCTTTCTTTTCGAACCAAGATTTTCTTTTCGGACAATCTTTCTTGAAGTGACCTACTTTCTTGCAAAAGAAACATTTCTGGTCCTTCTGGATACCGCCCTTATTCACTTTCATTGGGGCTTTGTCCTTCTTGTTCTTCTTTCCTGATTTACCTTTACTGAAGCTAGCACCTTCATGAGTTGTGAGATGGATAGAATGATATCTCATTTTCTTTAATCTCCCTTCCTCTTGAACCAACATGGCTTTGATTTCTTGGAAGTTCCACTTATCCTTAATAGTGTTATAATTCACTTGGAACTGGCCAAATTCAGGAGGAAGAGAGTTCATGATGAACTGTACTAGAAAAGACTCATTCACCTCCATTCCCATTGACTTCAATCTTGCTGCTATATTAGCCATTCCAGTTACATGTTCATGTATGGGCTGTGACCAGTCAAACTTTTTGGTAGTCAGCTCACTCATAAGAGTTCCCACAATAGACTTGTCAGTTATGTCTGATTGTGAATACTCCTTGATCATTTTCTTGAATTCCTTTGCGTTTTCCGTTTTGGGCATGGAAGGCTTTACGTTCTCTGCCATAGACATGCGCATCAAGTTTAATGACAACCTGTTAGACCTATGCCAAGTCTCATAAAGAGACTTTTCATCACTTGTACTGGTCTCTGTAATGGCTGCGGGCATTTCATCCATCATAATAGCCATATCCAAGTCTAGAACACCCAGTTGAAACTGGATTTGTTCTGACCAATCGGCATAATTGAGCCCATTAAACTTGACGACATTGTTGCTCAAACTTGCTAAATTCATGTAAGCTGGAAATAATACAGAAGCTCATACATTAATGCTTTGATAAAATTAATGGATTCAAACAAATTACTACACTAGTCATACATTCAAGTTCACCTTTGGGTGACACTTAAACTGATAGGTAGTCAATAAAGTCATTCATTTAAGTTCACCTTTGGGTGATTCTTAAACTGACAAATTTCATATATATATACTTTAATAAACAATCAATCATACTTAAGACTATATGTATGTTATCTTTGGATATACAAACATATACTAAGTACATGAAATGTTTCACTTTAATGTCATCAATTATAAACCATGGCTCACCTTTGGGTAATCCATAACATCCTTACATCAATGACTAATTATAATATATATTCATAATTAAACATCTTTTATATTATGAATAATTTTCATAATACTATAAGCAGCAACTTTTAATTCACATATAATTTCCATTCATTGCAGTAACAATAACCATGTTCACAATATAATAATAATATAAGTTGCAACAATAATTGCTTTCTGAAAACATGTTCTGCAACGAAAAAAACTTGACAACCAAAATCGGTTTTTTCGAAAATTCAATTCAAGGGAATTGACTCTTCACGTAGGATTTCAATTTTGGCATATTCATATTGCACATTCCAAAATTTTACGTAACATGCAGGAATTAAAGTTTCTTTAATGTTATAATCAAATAAAATAAAATATAACTTACTCCTGGATGAAATCATAAAAGTGCAACACTTTTAATGCAACTTTAATGCAAATCCCGTGCACCAGAAACCAAATAGAAAAACTTCACAAAAAAATTTTCCTTGAATTTAACTTCTTGAATTCCCGTGGCTGGAGTTGCAATATTAAAATTGCTCTGCTATAAGAACAATGCCGCAATATAAATTGCTTCCAAAAACGAATTCAAATGCTTGCAGATTTCATAATTCACGTATAGTGAATTCAATTCACTGACAATCAAATTAAAAACTTACGGCTTCCGAGATTCACACATTACATTATAGTGAATTTAATTCTTTCATGCCAACAAATATAAAATCCCTAAATTTTATAATTCAAAAAATTAGGGTTTTAAAATTTGGGAATATTACCATTCAAGGAGAATCATAAAATTCAGAACCTGGCTCTGATACCACTTGTAAGCAAATCTTTAATTTTCAATTAAATGAAAACAACACACAGGATCTTGAATTTTCATGATACTCACAATTCCCACAATACACAGTAAAGAAGAACTAACCTGGATCCATTGTGCACTTCTTCCTGTCTTTTTCCTGTCAAATGTTCTCTCTCCTCTTACTCCTCCTTAATACCTTCTTGATGATATAGAAGTTGTAGGATGGTTTTCTCTGTCAGTTTCTATTCTTTCCTGAGAACGTTACGTTCTCTATATCTCTTCAAAAACTTAATGTGTTTTTAACAGAAGTAAAACTTTTCCTCTTTTATGATATTTTAATTAACTTTAATAAAATACCAAAATGTCCTTTTGGAGTGAGAAGAGAGGGATTAACTTTAATAACTCTAAAATAATCCCAATAACTTTAATACTTTAATATTCTAATAATCATCACATTAGAATCCTTACATTAAAGTTATACTTTAAATTACATGAACCAATGTAAATTATTAATATAATTTAACATACCCAATAGACACTCATCCCACAATATCCAATAGACACCACAATACCCAATAGACACTCATCCGGATGATACGTTGATGAGCGGTCACGGGAGGTTATGCACTTGGAATGACTTCTACTTTTTCTTACAAATACACTTCCCAAAATACTTCATACCATTCACAAGGTTAGTCCCCTCACTATGTCCAAAACCGGCACATAGACCAGGACCTCCTGCTCCTCTCACCACATAATTCATCCCTCTCTACTTGAGACTAGATGATTATTAGAGTATCAGGATAACCTCCAACTACGGGACCCTCAACATCAACATATACACAAATACCATAATATTACTGAATCTCTCCATGAGACTCATACCATACTCATATTCCTCAACTCACATTATACCCCTACAAAATCTCCCCATAATACTTATATCATGTTCAGATGCATAAATTCAATTGCAATATAATAAAATGCAATTATCACAATTATAATTCATAATTCCATATCTACCACAAAAACATGAATTCATCAGACATTTCCATTCCAACAAGATATATTGCACAATATATTTTAACAGTACAAAATCTGTTCAATAGGATTTAAGTTAAAAACTTGTCGAGTAGACTTCCAGGAAAGAGAGGTGCGTCACAATGGACAACTTAAGTACCAAATCTTTCCTTAGCCAAAGTGTTCATCAACTAGTTTTTAACAAATTTCTTATTTACAGATTCAAAACAACAACATATAATATTAACACCGAATTTCAATATAGATAAACATACAGTAAGCATTAACAGTATTCACACAAAATTCCAAGATATGAATAGTAATAAAACAATACTAAATCATAATATAAAAGCATAGAAATACTAAATCATAATATAAAAGCATAGAAAAGTTAGCTCCCCTACCTCTATTCCAGACTTAATCTCCTCCTCTGGATTTGTTTCCCCGAAAACTCTTCAGAACCTCTACTCTTTTTGCAATTAAAAATTTCTCCCTAACTCTTTCTTCTCTATTTCTCAAGCTCTCACTTGATTCCTCTTTTCTTGGTGCAAAATACCCTTCCCTCCTATGGCTATTTATAGGTAAAAAAATTTACTATCATTAATTTTTTAATATTATTTATTATATTAATATTATTTAAAAATAATATTTTAATCATCCACTTGATTAAATCTGATCCTAATTTCTTCCATGCTAAGGAATTCTTATTCTAATTCCTTCCATGCTAAGAATTTTTTTTTTTGACTATTCACTTTTTACTATTCACTATTCACTTTTTACTATTCAATTTTCTTAAAAATCCTAAATAAGTTATCAAAAATTTGAACCTCTCCTTCTAGAATTACTATAATTTTATATCCAAAATTTATATTTTTCTATCCATTAAAATTATTATTACTAATAAAATGCTAAAATTTACTATTACAAATATTTTTTATGGATCTTACACTATATGTTCTATATTTACCGCAGTAACACTTTTTTTCAGGTTAGAATTTTCATTTTTGAATAGTCGAATTCTAATCTTTGTTTTGCTGCATTTTCCTCAAAAATATTAGTCCTAATTTTATTTTCGAAAAACCAAATTTTGAACTGATTTTTTTATTTTTTAATTTTATTAAAATAATAGAGAACGAAAAACAAAAAAAAAAGTTATATGTCTTTTTAATGAAAGAATATTTATTTATATGGTTAGATTTTGTTAAACTATATTTTTTAAATAATTTTTTTATTTTTCATTTATTAAATCATAGAAAATGAGAATAAAAATTAAGAATGGATAACGTATAACGGTAGCATTTTAATTTTAGCCCGCATACAACTAATAAAATAAAATGTTATAAAATTTTCTCAAACCACAAAACTCTTTCTCTCTCGAACAAACTCAAGTCTTTCTTTTTCTTAAATTTCAAAATTAAGAAACCAAACTATGAGTGTATAATCTCATTACTTTTATAAAAACATTTTATATTCTCGTATAAACTTAAACTCTTAAACAGTAAAGACATGACAAACCTACGACCATAAGTCATCCTAAGAACTGGTTTGATACCAAAATATAAAATCCCAATTTTAATAGCTTACAATTGATAAAATAAGATGTTATAAAATAGATAAAACAAAATAAATTTGTCTCAAACTTATAAATATAATATTAATACAATTATCTAATAGAAAATAACCATAATAATAAATATATCTAAGAGAACTAAAGATAATCACTAGATGACCAACAAAAAAACTTCGTGGCATTATCGTCTTCTATCAAAGATGCTTAAACATGTATCTCGCTTATCTGTCCATACTAATAAAATGATCATCGCAAAAAAAAAACAAACAAAGGAAATACAAAAAAAAGAAGCAATTGTAATGTGTAGAAGATTTGCCCTAATATAATCATAAAATACTAATTTATCAACTAAACATGTATAACTTACAACTAATCATATATTCACATAAATAGTTAACACTAAACTCAATTATATGAATAAATGTCTTTGATATAGGGCTTCAACATAGGCGTGTACTTGTAATGGTATCTATGCTCTGTAAATTCATAAACAAAGAGATTATCACCCTACCACCTCATAACGGTTGATTTTACGTATTTTTGTGTATATATTTTGTAAATAAATCAACTCCTTCATAGCTTTTACCTTGTTTTATCTTCAAGTTTAGTGTGTTTTCTAGTTTTCTTGTGTTTTATTTAGTATATGCTTGCTTTTACCTCTAATATCATTATTTGAGTGTGTGAAATAAATGAATAGGAAGCAATTCTAGTGGAGGAAAACAAGCAAGAACTCAAGAGAACATGTTTTGAGACAATAAAAGATCAATTTGAAGCAAATACCCATGGTGGAAGCCTTTAGAGCAAGCACATCTGCGGAAAAAGTGAAAAAGATGCAGGGCAGAAAAATCAGGCTGGGCCCCCCTGGTTCAGGGGGGCTGAGCGCCACCTACACAGAAGCTGATTTCTGGTGTGCTCGAGCCAGGCGCCCCAAGAAAGGGGTTGTGCAACAGTCTTCGCACAACTCTCGCGCCGGGCGCCCTAGGAAGGAGGCTGAATGCGGACGGTGCTGATGTGTCAAAATGGGTTATTTAAACATAGATCTTGCGATTTTTTGAGCATTCTTCTCCTCCTACACTTCATTCTTCACCTAGAGAGATTAGGAGAGACCCTTGGAGGGTGTTTGGGGTGTTGGGAAGCTCTCCCACTCCTCCTTGGTTCAAGCTTCATCAATGGTGATTTTGTCCCTTTTGGGTTGAGGAAGAAGATGGGTCACAAATTGGAGATGGAGATGCGAAGGGGAGGCGCAAATGCAGCATGGAGCAGCTGCCAAAAACCTTGGGAAAGGCTGTGCATCCTCTCTTTGGTTCCAATTTCTTCCTTATCTCTTCAATTTTGTAGAACCCTAAGTTCTCCACCATGGAGGGTTTTTCCTTTGTTGAGATTAGTTGTAAAACATGAAATTCTTATGTATTTTGTGATGTTAATGCTATATGCTTTTCCAATTCATGTTAGTATTCGATTTCTATGCTTAATGCTTGCTTTAGATTGATCACCCATGCATGAATTTTGGTTCTTGATGTATTAAGAAATATGAATTGAACCTATAACTAAAATTGATCACCTATTGGATGGAATTGAGATGTTTGTGAATGCATGAGAATGAAATGGATGAATTCTAGTCTTAACAAATTGTGAATACTTTATGTTAAATTCCTTGCAGACCAACTGTTTGATAAAAATACCAAAAAGAGTTTCTTGTGTTTTTTGTACACTTTGATGTCTAATTGAGTTATGGAAAGAAGAGTTGTCATGTGTTGCATAAGTCTCTTGGGAGAGAACGATATTTATCACTTGCTATGCTGCAACCGGTGCACTTGTCGTTGGTTTTGCAGCTAACAAGTTTATGAGGTTAGTCCCCTCCACACCTAGGACCAAACATTATCCATAGACTAGGACTTCCTACAACTCTCACCACATAACTCAATATGAGATTTGAGTGTGAATAGGTATTAGAGTTCAGGATACCTCATTTATGACCCCTATATGTCAATGCATATACTAAACATTACCACCACACAAAATTTCTCCTTGAAATTCTCTCAACAATATTACCAAACACATTCTCAACCATGTTATCACTTAATAAAATCATCATAATACATCTTAAACGTACATAAAAATCATAATAAATTTATCTCAAACAGTTTACAACATAAGAAAATTAAATGTAGACACTAGCACTCAAAAGTAACTCTCAACATAAAATCTTTTGCAAAAGGTGTCGCCTCGCAAAATGTTGTGCTTAACAACACCCTTCTTCCACTCAGTGTCCTAGAACCAAATTGCTCTAGACCGTAGTGAAAAATGGCACTCAATGATGCCCTACTACCACTCAATGCCCAAGCATTTGTATTTTCTCGCACCGTGGTACAATATTGGCGCCCAACAGTCTTAAGTTAAAATGCTTTCAAACTTGCACAATGAATTGACACTCAACGCCAATTTGTCACTACTCAACACTGCATCAGATATCAACATATGAAAATTTTGTGAATTGTGAAAATAAAACTTGTTCAAATGGTCTAATTGGTATTTCATTCTTAGTACTTGAGTTAAAAACAATTTTTAAATGGTAGGACACATACAAATGGCTCAAATGATTAGATCTTGATTTCTCAAATCAACACAAACACAACCAAAAAATTCAAAAAGCAACATTCAAAACAAAAGAAAATTAGCAGATTAAACTTATCATATAATCCAATCATGAAAATAACAAATCTTAAGATATTTATAACTTAAAAGCAATGCAATTTATTTCTCTTCCCTGGCCAACTGCTCACAAGACCCTAACTAGCGAAACTCTTCAACAATTTATACAGGTTTGTTTGGTTTCACAAGAAATACATTTGTGCCTTGAATCTGCGTCGAACTTACCGAAGGCTTATGCCCTTCGATAATTACCTATGTTAGGTAATTTTCTAAGATTTCCGCCCTTCGGTAATTAACGAGGCCTTCCTTACCAACTTGCAAGATGTTCTATCTATAAATAGAAACATCATAAGGACGATAAGGATATACCTATAATCACTAATAAGTAGAGACTCAAATATATGATTAAAAGGACACATGCAAGTAAAAAAAGGCCCACATGCAACCAATAACATAAAAAGACTAAGAAAAGAGCTAAAACTCAACTTACGCAAATGAAGAAACTGATCAATCCAAATTGAAAAGCTCGTCGCAATGATCAATCTTACGGACTCAGTTCTTTAATAAGACAAACCAAAAAAAAAGAACCCTTAAAAAGAAGTTAAATAACTTTTATAAAGTGATTTTTTAAGAAGATTATATGTTTTAAAACAATAAAACTCGTTCATAAAAAGCTATTTATATTAAAACTTTTTAATATTAAAATAATTCATTCTTATTATTTTTAAACGATTATCCTTTTAAAATGTCATTTTCTAAGTTTTTCCAAGAAACAAATAAAAATTCAAGTTTTAAATAAATAAGAAATAAATGTATAAGTATATTTTTAATATAATTCGAATGTGAAAGAAATAAAAAATAAATATATAAGTATATTTAAAAGAATTCAAATATAAAAAAATAAAAAATAAATGTATAAATATATTTAATGAAATTTGAATATGAAACAATAAAAAAAGTAAAAACATAGGTTGGAAGATAAAAAAAGTTATATGTATATAAGATGGAAACAAAATTATATTTTTCAGTTTTATTTTATTTTTTATTAAGAATAGTGAAAATGTTAGTTATTAGTAGATACGTAGAAAAAATAGGAGAGGAGTTAGTTAATGTTAATTGTAAAGAAGTTTTATAATTTTTTATTTATTTTAACAAATTGATTGATTAAAAAAAAAAATTTAAACAAGTTGGTTTTGTTTTGTTTGTCTTTTGTAAAATATAATTTTTAATGAGACCATGAAATTGAAAATTATAAGTTAACAGAAAATGAATTTATTAAATTAAAGCAATTACATCTAGACATAATTGAAAATGGAATAAAACCAAATAACTACAATAATTGTGGTCTAAATTTTATACCTCTTTTGAATTGAGATAATTTCAAGATTTTAGATATTTTCATTGTTGGTTAGGTGTTAGTAAACATATATCTATTGTTTGGATGAACAATTTAATATATTTTTAAGAATGGGATGATACATAAATGGACCTATACGTTGAATCTTTTTCCAATGGTTGATCATTTGTGCAACATCATTATTTGAGTTAATTTCAACCACATCATGGATAAGTTTGTTATTAACTACCTTAGAAGACAAAGGTAGTCAATTTCAATTACTATTTGTTGTTTGCATAATGTACTTTTTGGTTTATTTTGTGTAGAAGGTCATTGAAGATGTAATTGTAGAGGATTGATATGGTGGTAGGATTGTCTGATCTGAAGTATAATCATAACCATATGGACTATCTCTTATGTTTGTCCATTTGAGAGATAATAAAGTATTGCTAGTGAACACAAAATAGGGTTTGAGTTTATGGAAGATGATAAGGATGAGGGAGTTGGATTTAGAAGAGAAAGTATTTCTTCAATCGACCTGCTGAAGGTAACAAAGAATTCAATTATTGTGATGAAACATACAAATAATCATTTTTACAACGTCACCATTTGATATTTGATGAGCATCATACGTAGTGGATCCTTGTTCATTCACTTTGGATCTTTGAAAGTACAACTTATTGGTGGATGTAATGGTTGGAATTTGTAAAGTTGTGCACAATTTTTTCTTTAGGAGGTAGAATGTGTAGTTATATGAAATACGAAAGAGTTTTGGACTTTCACATTGGAACTACACACCATCTTTAGATTTGGTTATTTAACCATTTGAAAATAATGCTACGAGGTTGGAATTTAAATGGTTCTATTTGTTGTTGATGGCAAAATTCTCCATCTCAAAGAAGTGGATGTTTTGATGTGTGGAGAGTGATTGTAGTGACCCGGTTTATTAAGCAATAAAATATTGTGATAGGTTGGGTGTGAAGTGTTAAGGGAAATATTTTAGGGTGTTATTATTGATTGAAATAACTAGTGAGCCCATGTCCCAATAAATGTTAGGTTTAAGTGTACTAAAAGCAATTATGTGTTTTGGCATGCTTACCCAATAAAGATGTTAAGTCATGTTTTTGTGGTAGAACATATGTGAGAGCGTTGATTCACATACTAAATCATTGATTCACATACTAAGTCATTGGAACATCTCTCAATACATGTTAGTTTTAAATGTACTAAAAGAAAATATGTGTTTTACACTCTTATCCAAAAAAAATATTAAGTATTTTCTGTGATAAAATAATGTAATAGCATTATTTCATAAACTAGTCATTAGAACATTTTTCAAGTCATGTCAGATTAAAGTATGAAAAAGGCCAAGATGTATTTAGCACGCTTATCTAATAAAGTTGTATCTTGTTTTTGTGAAAAAGTACATAAGAAAACATTGATTCATAGATTGAGTCATTAAAACATCTCTGTCCTTGAACATTGATACCTCACGTAAGTAGCATACATGAAATATTCAGAGAACCTTTTTACAACTTAAGTCAATTTTAAGCTTGTTTAAATAACGATCTTCTAAGTTGTTTGTAAAAATATTTTGCAGCTTCTATGAAAATAGTTTAGCAGCTTTTAACCCATAGAGAACCTTAGTCATTGCGAAATAACTTATATTACCATTATCTAACGGAAAAGGTGGCAAAGGACATGCTGATCACCATGAAATTCTAGGATCAGTCCAAAATTTATCCTTTAAAGGTACTAGAAATCCACTTAAGAATTTGTCAGAAAAAGAATGCTTAGCAGTGAGTAGAACGAAACATAACATACAGAATAAAAGGAGAATTTTTTTATGTTATTACAAAGAAACAAATACACAATAAATAGGGGCCGAAAAAAAAAAGATGCCTACTCATCTGATAATTCCACATAGTCCACCTTAAGAAGAAGCAGCTTGAACTATATGAAACATGAGCAAAGAATAGTAAGAACTGATTATCTTTTACAGCTGGTGGATTACATGAATCAATCATAAACTACTTAAAAAATGGTTGCAACCCCATCACCAGGCAGATCTACTTCATTCATCAGATTGTCACCTGCCAGTCCTTGACGACCAAGAGGTTGCATGGCTTTAAGGTTTCCTATGAGCTGAATAGTCATGATTGTGTAGGATGGACAGCAGAGACCTAGACTGTTAGGGAAAGTAGCATTGCTGGTGTGGTTATCTATTCATCCAAAATCCCATTTACAATGCTGAATAATGAATTCAACTTCTTGCATGATCAGGAATGAGACGTCGACGCAACTCTTCCGGTTTGCCTGCTAGTTCTGCATTGTTTTCTCATGTAAGTAATAGAAAAGAAAATATTTAACTGAACACACTAAGATTAGCCCCTCCATACCTTGTGCACTGAAATCAAACAACGGAGGCAGTGGTCGACCATTTGGCAAGCATGCATTTGGATCTCGCAGATCATCAAAGAAAGGGTGTGCACAAGCCTCCAACTGCAACAGAATAAACATAGAAAACTGAATATCTTCCTAGTTTTAATAATATCAAACTGTGTACAAGCATGGATGAAGTGTATGAACATTGTAACGTAGTTGATCTTTATATTGTAAATAAATATAGGCGTAACATTTCTAAAAGCTAATTAACTTCTTACAGCAGTGCAACGTAGATTTGGTGAATACTGAAGCATCCTCGACACTAGATCCACTGCTTCTGCTGGCATCTTCTTGTGGAAAACCTGATATAAATAGAATGGTCAAGTTAGATCTCTGATTGCAAGTATTTATCAAGTACTTACGAATTGCATACTCCAGGGGCAAGTGGGGGCACAAAGAAGTAAAGAACCGCTAACCTTGTGCCACGGGTGAGCTTTTATCTGAGGAAACTTAAATTCAGTGTAATTTGGATTCATGCACTTTATTTCTTCTCTGGTTGGTGTTCCCAAGATCTACAGCAAACATTATTACACTCAGATTAATGATGCAACGTTCAAGACAAAAACATATATTCAAGCAAACAGGATAAAGAACATGAAAACCTTTTACCTTAATGATCTCAACCAACTGATCAACACCACTCTCTCCAGGAAACATTGGCTGCAAAGCAAAACACAATCAGAGATAAGCATTACTATGAAAACGTGTCATTTATTCAATTCTAGTGCTTGCTGGGATGAAGTTATATTCTACTAGAAACACATTGTACAACAGGTATTAGGTTAATTGTATGTTACTTCTTGCAGCATCTGAGTACCAGTTCCAAAAAATACCAAGAGAAAAACAAGTAACCATCAAAATACAACATAGCAGTATTGAAATGCAAATATCACCCAAAGAACTCTCACATAACTTCAACGAAATGTAACTTTTACAACAACAAAAAAATGAAATTTCCTCTACAAATGAGATTGAGAGAGAATTAGTATAAATTCTCACATGTCCTAGAAGAAGCTCAGCCATAACACAGCCAGCAGACCAAATATCAATAGCAGTTGTGTATTCTGTTGCACCAAATATAAGCTCTGGAGCTCTGTAATACCGTGAGCATATGTATGATATGTTGGGTTCGCCAGGCACCTAAAGCACGATAATATCACAAGCTAAGGCACAGACTATTGTATGACTTTCATAGTGATAAGGAAAAACAAAAGAAACATACCAACATCTTTGCACTCCCAAAATCACATATCTTTAACTGATGACTCTGGGGATTAACCTGTGACATGCAATCACATGTCAGTTATAAAGAAGAGATCCAAGCAGTAGGCAGAGTCAAAATGATCATTATCGGAAAAGCATTATTGAAATCTACAATGAGTAGATCAACTCAGTCCTTCCACAGTATCAATGAGTACAACAAATTAAACAGCATGAGACAAAATTTACTCAGAACCTAGCTATTTTTCCAATCAATAACATAGGATATCTATAGTTTAAAAACGTATGCCCTTAGGCAAATTTAAATGAGGTTTAACATGCAATTTTTTTTTTCAATTTATTCAATTAGTGGTATCAAGTATGATACTTGCAATGATTTTTTCTTGTGCTTGCAAGAAATATATAAAATATAAAATACATTTAACAAACAAGAAATTTTAAAGAAAAAAAAAAGTTCTTACCAATAGATTCTGGGGCTTGATGTCCCTATGACAGACTCCAATCACGTGATGCAAATAATTTAAACCCCGGCATATCTACAAGAGTTTTAGCATGATCATTCAACAACAGCACAAAAGTAATAAGCTCAAAGCAAATAACTGAATACTACAAGCACAATCAAGGAAATTCATAACCAAAATTTAATGGAAAAGATTAATTAATAAATTCACAATTACCTGGTACAAATACAGTTGCACATAAATGATAGGCATATGTTGGTGCATTCTGATATAGTGCTTGGAAACTCTGTAGACCGTTTCAGGCACATACTCCAAAACTAGGTTAAGGTACAACTCATCTTTCTCCGCGGCTGAGTAGAAACAGTGCTTTAGTCTGAGAACATTATTATGGTCAAGTATACGCATAACCTGTAGTTCCCTATTCTTATATCTCTTGTCTTGCAATACTTTTTTTATGGCAACTGCTTCACCAGTTTCAATGCACTTGGCCTACAGTATATTCAAGGCAAAGTGGATAAGCAAAAAAGTAACTTGACATATACATAGAACAGTGAACAAAAGGATCAACCATTATGAGTGAAGAAATGCTGCAAATCAAATATAAATACCTGATAAACAACACCAAAAGAACCTGTGCCAACTATGCGTTCTGCCATGTACGAGATTGTCTGAACCAGGCAAAAATAAAGTTAACCAATGCAAAAGTATTTTCATAGCAAGTCATTAACACAAATAATTATACATCTATACAACAAAGTAAAAAGAATATTCTACCTAAACCTAATATTCCATAGTTACAATCCTTTGTCCCATAGTAACTAGAAAGCACTGATAAGGTAACAGTTACAAACATTGTAGGAAAGTTTCTTTCACAATACCAACTAGTGAAATTTTACAATAAACAATCCAATTTTTAATATTCAAGCCAACAAAATATATCAAAACTGCAGAAGGGATATTCTTTCACCGTATGATCCTTTTAATAATTAATTAAATTTAAAAAGAAGTTATTAATAGGGTAAAATTGGAGAAACAAAAGAGGACATCAAAAAGGTTGATCCTCTTCATATAAAGATTAGATATAACAGGTAGGGTAATGCATAAATAATAAATTTAAAAAAAGGGATTCTGAGAATCTAACTCGATAAAATAAGATTAACAAATAGGATAGTAAATGATCAAGTAAGGAGGAACTCATGGAAACAATACCCGCTTTGGTTGTCCATCTCGACCACCAATAACAGTTGTAATTATTTGGCCTGTTTCTGTTCCATTACCATTTACAACAGTGGCTTCCATATTATCATTGTTATTTTTTCCTTTGTCGTCTCCAATTTTCATTTCATTTAATTCCTTTGGAAGTTGATCATAACCTGACTTCTCAGATCTGGTTGTAGCATTATTGGAATTAACACTTTCTGCCAATGCATCTCCATACTGCTCGTGATCTTTTCCACATTTCTCCATAGCATATGTTTCCTCAAAGACCTTTTCTTCGGTTCCTTGATCAAACTTAGGTCTTTTTGTGGTAGAATCACCTACCTGGAAAGAAATGGTTTGGATTTAACTAACACAATAGGAACCTATCATGTGTTTTTACCATGCATTAAAAATGGAAAAACATATTGAACTCCAAGGTAAACAACATTTTCCCAACTTCCCTCGTAGTTAGGCTTATCATAGTTATCGCCAAAATCAAATTAATACAATCATGTAATACTAACACAAGGCTTGTGCCTTCATTAGCTTGACAATTGATCGAATCCAAGACACAAATATATAAATAAAACAACAGCAATGAACACACAAATGGTCAGATCATAAACCATCTTAAATCAAATAAAGCTACATCTCAAAACCGATATAAGAAAAACAAAAAACAGAAGAAATATCAAAACCACAATTAACTAGGCAAAAAGGAAATCACTCATGTAATAACTCCCATCAGGGTGCTAAATCAAATTCATAACCATATTATGAAAAAAATAAAGAAATTTTTTTACCCACGACAAGCATAATCCAGACAATCCAAATCAATGAACATGTTGATTTCTTGTTTCTGGATCAAAATTTAGTTTTTCAATTTCGCAAACAACAACCTAATGGAAAAGGAACTTCCTCCAAAAAAACAAAAAGCAAAACAAAAATGAAAGCTCTTGGTAGGGGAAGAAAAACAAAAGGGTGTTAAGCTTACAGAATCTGATGAAATGGAAGTCCTCCCGGAAGCAATGCTTTTCAACCTTCGCATCATATTCATAATAATAGATTCTTCCAACCCCAACAACGCAACTCAATCAACAACCTAAGCACCCTCAAATCCCACCAATTTTTGTTTTTTTTGTCAAAAAAAATGAAGAAAAAGAAAAGAGAAAGAGAGAGAAGCTTCTCTCTCTTCTCCTACAACAGCTTTCTGCAAATACAAAATGATGAAGAAGATGAAAGCGAAAATGGAGCCAAACAACACAGATCTTATGAACCCACTTTCTCAAATTTGGGTGCCAGGTGGAATTTTCAGTTTTTTTTAACAACTAGTTATTGAATTTCTCAAATTTCTATGGTTAAACTTCCATCAATTCCAATCATTCCAGATTCAAAGTCTGTACCTCAGTCAAACGTAAAATTTGGACCATCGATCGGTCGTTGATACAGATTGGACCGTTTCGATCTTCTAGTTTTGACACAAAAGTTGGTGTTCGTAGCTGAAGTTACGCAAACACCCTTGATTTTGGGTGAAATAACAGAAAAGGTTTCTTCAGACAGATATGAGGTATAAACGGAATATTTGGAGGAATTATCGTGTTTCTACTATGAATCATGCGACATTTTAGGACAATGTAGGACAAAGTTTCAAAAGCAAAACAATTTTAGTTGACAATTCTTATTTATTAATTTTGGTTTGAATTTTATTTTTTTTTAACATTATTGTAGGAATCTAATAGGAATGTTAAACTACGTCATTTTTATGAATTGTTTCCATGTAAATTACTCAACAAATAACACACACACACACATATATATATATATATATATATATATATATATATATATATATATATAATGTTTTGTTATATTTCCTTGTCTAACAAGTAAGAAAAATTAAATGTTTTCTACGTGCAGTCAAACTAACTTTTCTTATTTTGAAAGAAGGTGTACATTGTCATTTTATTATAACCAATAAGGTTAATTATATATACCAAATTGTTTTACATGTTTTTGTGCCTCAGTTTATTATTTATAGGAATGTAAGAATTAAATAATGGAAGATAATAATCTCACACTCACGAAAACATGTAAAACAATTATTATAAATATTCATGGTTTAATACTTTTTTTTCCCTCGAAAGAGGACAAATGTTCAATTGCGTCTTATGTTTTTTAAAAAGTTTAATATAGTCCTAACTTGTGAAAAAAGAGTGCAATTAAATCATTTTTGGTAACGGCGTTAATTTTTTAACGGGTCAGCTAACAGGGTGTACTGAAGTTTGCAACGTGTCTGGGGAAGGTTACCACGTGGTTGTGTGAGGTTACCATGTGGTTGTGTGAGGCAATAGTGTTCTTACATTGCAATATTTTTTTTTCTTTTTTTTCTAAAGGTGGGTCAGAAACAGGCCCAAGGCCTTTTCGTTCTTTAGCAGCTCAGGAAACCCTTAGGGGTTCTCCCATTCTCTACGCCACTTCACTCAAATGAGACCTAGGGTCTCTTCCCCTCTGAGTGAGGAAAACCAGAGGCGCTCACCTCCGCCCAGACGGCCACCGCGCCACCACCCCTACCAGTCTCGGCGTCGACGACGACCTCAGGCGCCACCGGAACCACTACCGCTGGCCACAGCCTTAGATCCCCTTTTTCTCCTCTCCCATCTTGCGTCCTCACTGCCGCTGCCGCTGCCGACGTCGACGACAGCCGTTGCGAGTTGTTGCGCAAAGCGCCAAGCTCTCCCATCTCTTTCTCTTCTTTGTTCGCAAAAGGGGGCAATTCGTTTCCCTCTTCTCCGCATTTGAGAACGGCAACCCAGGGAGGGTTTTGCCTCCGCTGCACGTGCGCCACCACTAGGTTACACACGTTTACCCTCACACAACCACGTGGTAACCTCACACATTCACGTATTAACATTCCCCACACACGTTGCAAACTTCACTACACCCTGTTAGCTGGCCCGTTAAAAAATTAACGTTGTTACCAAAAAGGATTTAATTGCACTCTTTTTTCACAAGTTAGGACCACATTGAACTTTTTAAAAAACGTAGGACGCAATTGAACATTTGCCCCCTTTTGAAGGACCAAAAGAGCTATTAAACCAATATTCATTAGGTTCTAAAATATATTGTTATATCACTATTTTTACTTTAAAAAACAAATATCACCAAAAAAATGTTAATTTCGTTTTGTATTTTTTTTAAAAATTACAAATTATTAATTTGTGTTAAAAGAAGAGAAGTGGTTTCAATGCATAAAAAATGTAAAAAGAGGTATTATATCTTGTTAATAAGAAATGGATATTTGAAAGGAAGTATTTTGCTAAAAATTATCCATATAAATTTCATTCAAGATTAACTATTGACTTTCTTGATGAATATTAATATTTCAAAAAACAATCTCATCAGAAACACCAGTTTAATAAAATTTTTAAGAGAAAAACTTTTTAAAAAGAAACACTTCAGATTTTAATCACTTGGCAAAATTAAAAAAAAAAATGCCTTCAAAAAATGTTTACCTTAATGAGCTCCACAGTTGAAGACTTAATAACTTTAGTGAAGAATTCCAATATGATACAAAAATATTAAAGGTAGTTAAGCATTTTTTTTAATAGTCTCCATACTTTTCATCAGTTATTCTTTATGATAAGAAAAAGAAAATGCAAACTATTTTTTATGTCTATAAGAATAATATAAAAATAGTTACGTTAGTCAATGCCTTTTAATATAAAAGTTGAACGGATAAAAGAATTGATCAAAGATTCAACCATTTACTAACCCCATGATGACTTTCATTTTTTTAGTAATCTTTTCAAACATTGATTTTTTGGATTTTTTAATTCATACATTATATTGTTTTAGTAGTTTTCCTGTTGAGACGACTTAGTTTACAAAGTTATGCTCTAAGTTTCTCTATATAGTATACAATAAATAAAAGGGTTAAATATGTTTTTGATCCCTTAACTTTCAGTGAAAATTGGAATTAGTCCCTCTTCAAAACTTTGGACTAATTTAGTCCCCAAACTTTAAAAATGTATGAATTTAGTCCTTTTAACCAAATTTTGTTAACTTTATTTGATGTTTCAAACACATTTTTCAATTAACACTGAAGCAAAAATGTGTCAAACGGTATAAAAAACTCAAATGCTATCATGAAACACACCTAAAACATCAAATAAACCTAACAAAATTTAGTTAAAAGGACTAAATTCACACATTTCTAAAGTTTGGAGACTAAATTAGGCCAAAGTTTTGAAGAGGGACTAATTCCAATTTTCACTAAAAGTTAAGGGACCAAAAACATATTTAACCCTAAATAAAATAATGAAAGAATTAAGGTTGAAACCCTCGGATGGTCCTCGTATTTATATGGAAATCTCAAATGGGTCATCGTTTTTTTTTCGGTCTCAATTGGGTCATATTTTTTGTAAAAATGAGCCAATTTTACCCTAACCGTTAAGTGCTCTTAGACGGCGTTAAGTTTAGCTGAGCTGTATTTTATATTTTCATGGCGTGACATTTCCAACGCTCAAAAGCTGCAATCTTTCTTTGTTTTTTCCTCTTTTACTTCATCTTCCAACTTGTTTTTTATTCAAATTCATTATTATCTTTCAATAATTATTCTTATCAGTTCTTTCTCATCCCTTCAACTAATTCAATTTTTTTTTTTCAATTTACGTTAGGTTTTGTAGGAAGCAACTTGACCCTGAAACTACCCAATACTTCTCAGAAATTGCTAATCTTTTTGAAACCGAGGGGGTAGAATTGGAGGAATGTTCACTTCTCAGAAATATAGCCTTCGTCTCAGTATAATTTCTTAGGATGTGCTTTCTTTAGAACTTTATCATACTCTACAGAGATTATTAAATTCATTCTTAACTTTATTAAATTACCTCTTGGGTATAAACATTTTCTGTGATGCCATTATGTGCTTATGGTTAATTGTACTTTTTGCTTCTCTATTTTATTCCTCTCGTCTCAATGGGGTTTCTTTAATTAACAGCAGACAATGCTGAGGGTCTTGGCAGGCGATGATGAAGAGTTGTTACATGTGATTCCTTTCCTTTCCATTTACTGATGAGTCAAAGTCCAAAGTAGTTAAAGTAGAGAAGAATAAATGATGGAGCAATGGAGAGATATTTTTAATGCAGAGAAGGAGATGATAATGAAAAATGAAAGAAAATGGAGAAGGACTGAAAAAGTTGGAAGATGAAGTAGAAGAGGAAAAAACAAAGAAAAATAGCAGCTTTTGAGCGTTGGAAGAGATGGGAGAGAGAGAAAGTGATCAGACAGAAGAAGAAAAAGTTGATTCGAGGTGTGATGTGAACAATTTTAAAACACATCAGCCATTCAATATTAATAAACAATGTCACGCCATCAAAATATAAAATACAGCTCAGCTAAACTTAACGCCATCTGAGAGAACTTAATGGTTAGGGTAAAATTGGTTCACTTTTACAAAAAATATGACCCAATTGAGACCGAAAAAAAAACGATGACCCATTTGAGATTCCTATATAAATACGAGGACCATCCGAGGGTTTAAACCAAGAATTAAATAGTAGCAGAAATATATGTTAATGTAACATATTGCTTGAACATATTACTATTCAAACACATTAGTCATTTGACAATTTTATTATTAACTAAAATGACTACATTAGATGGTATAATTCCTTACATTCCTTAGTTTTTAATGATACATATGACACACTTTCTTCAAAAGTGTAAAACCTATATTCATTATTTTGTTAAAAATTTGTACATAACATTATTTTAACACAAATTGATAGGTTTTCCTTAAAAAGTAGTGTGTTATGTATGGTCATTATGAACAATTACTTAATGCAATAATCTTTAAATTTATTTATATAAATACTCTATATTATTGTTTGATAAATATATATATATATATATATATATATATATATATTTTGTAGAATAAATTTAAACTATATTAATATAAAGCTTATACAAGTTGATGAGAGGGTCGCACCTCTCACAAAAGTTGTGCATAAAAGAATGCAGTATAGTGCTAGGAAGTGACTCCTAGGTCGTCTCTCAAGGACCAATTTGGGTTCAGTCTCAGATCAAACACGTAGTGGGGGGTTTGTGATTTTTTGGGTTGCGGTAAAATTTAAAAGCGTTGAAATAAAATTCAAAACAGTAAAACGAAATTTAAAACAGTAAAATGAAATTGGTACAGTAAAAAAAACGAAAATACAGAAAAACATAAAATACAGAAAATAGTAAATGCAGAAAACAGTAAAACATCAAAAACAAAAATATGAAATTACAGCAGTAAACAATAACAGTAAGAACAGTGAATACAGAATTTCAAAATCAGTAAAACAGTAAAAGCAAAATACAGAAAACAATAAATACAGAAAATAGTAAATTTAGAAAACAGTAAAAACAGAATCAAAATCACTGCAGTAAAATACAGAAAATAAAATTATAGTAAATGATCAACATGCAAAAATAAAGAAGAGCAGAAATTAAATTGCAGAAAACAACAACTGAAATTAAATTACAACAGAAATTAAATTGCAGCAGCAAAAAGAGACAGTAAAATCTGGAAATTTAGAAACAGAATTTGAAACCAAACTTTGCTTAGAAATTAAATTGTGCATGAAATTATTACAACAAAGAGCAAGAAAGCTAAATTGAAAATTAAACATTACAGCAAAGAAGATGAGTGCATCAACCGTAAACCTCCATTTTCTGTACTGTGATTCTTCTTTCTACAGCCGTGACTATTCAGCACAAATGAAAAGAAATGAAACACTCACTGCCCTCTCTACTCTTCCAGCTCAACCGTAACCCTCCATTTTTCCAGTCCCCCTTTTTCCTAAGTGAAAGATGATGCCTTTTAAGGGTGGCGGCTGCTCTTTTTTAATGAAGAACGATTGCCCTGCTGGATGCCTTCTTCACGTGGTTGAATGCGCTGGAAGCCAAACCCAATTCAAATTGCTGGAGCTGCTGGATGCACCCTTCTGGACCAGCCCGTGCACACCCCAAGCTGCTGGGTGGGAGCTGCTGCCAAGTGTGGGCCAGGTGATGCTGGAGCGTGGATGGATTTCCGTGTGCACCTCCTAGCTTGCTGGACCGGTGGAAAGGCTCAAAAGCTGCTGGACCGTGTACCTTTTGCTTTTGCTGGAATGTCATTGTTAATTGCCTTTTGCACATGGGCTGCACCTCCTAATCTCTCTCGGTGCCTTTCTTTCTAATCACCATGCACCAAATTTTTACCACTTCTTGTCTTTTTCCCAAAAAGCAATTGGCATTTACTTCTCCTGCAAACCCCTTCCAATTGAACATATAATAAAATATTCCAAAGTTGATCTATCATTCCCGTAACTCATGCAGAAAATGAATTTGGAATTTCTTCTACCATGTAAACCGTGTCTCCTTCTTTTAGGTGTCTAATCCAAAGAAAAATGGGTAGCTTTCTACGTGGCCTTCCCTTTGTCAATCAATACACCTCCTTTCCTTACTTCACTAAAACAAATCCACCTTCTCCACTTTTTTTTTATTCCAGCCGTGGCTTCTCTATGGTGCTGGATGTGCATGTGATTGCTTTCTTTTTTTTTTCTTTGCTATTCAATAAAGCCAAGTTGTTGTATGCCTTGTTTAAGAGTGTTGGGAGGTTTTAGCACTGTCCAATTATCAATTCCAGCCACCACAATTACTAAACAGCAAGCAAACAATGCAAACAGATTAGAAATCACTCAAACAATAATCACTGGACTGACATATGAGAGTAAAATAAATACTGGGAACAGCACAGAATGAATTTGAACAAAGTAAAAACTATATGTTAAAATAGACATCCAGACGAAACTATGAAAAAAAATTGCATGGAAAACGGATAAGAATTGAACTCAAACGAAAACACACAAGTTGACACAATATTCACGCGGCAGCCAACGAAAATAAAAATGGCTAAGATGCATTGGCTCAATTTCCATTTCTCATTTAGCTTTCTAATGTCCCAAAAAGTTATCCAAAATTTTCCCATAATTAATAATGCAAAATAATAAGCTCAGATAATTCAAATTAGTTAAAATAAGAATTTCCGATCAAATTAAGCACAATTAGGAAAAACAGGAAAATATCGGACGTTTAAGCATAATTCCCCGACTAATTCTAGCACATTAAACTAAGTGAAGTGAGGAAAATATTGGTTCATCACAAGTCATAAAAAATAAATATATTATATCGGAAGGATAGAGAGTAGTACAAGAAAAATTAGATGAAGAAATAGTAGGACATTGGTAATCAGCTAAATAAAGTGGCGGCTTTCTTACTCGAGTGGATACTCTTGCATCTAATTTAGTGACTTGAACTTAATCAGTAGGTAAAAAATCATTATTTTATGAAAACTTGAGATTTTTATATAGAGCTTAATTGTTGTGTGTAGGTGGAACAAAAGCATTAAAGAGAGGTGTGTCAACACAGAAATGACAATCAAATTTGTTGTGGTTTGTAATGCTATTAACAATATACATTTGGAAGCTAATCAAACATTTCCTAGATTTTCTGACATCATTCATCTTGGACCTTTAATCCTTAAAAACACTCTTTATGTATGAGATTTTGTAGTTCATTTAATTTTCTCTCCTAAATCATTTTCCATCCTTAAATTTTAGGCTTAATATCTTATTTTGTCCCCAGTTTCGCTCGAAAATGTCAAATTAGTCCATCCTTTAAAAAATGCGTCAATTACGTCTTCACTTAATAAAATTTGCTACAATGAAATCCCTTCCGTTAAATTCGTACAAACGGCGTTAATTAAAGAAAGAGAAAAATAATGAACGTCGTTTGTACGAATTTAACGGAAGGGATTTCATTGATGCAAATTTTATTAAGTGAGGACGTAATTGACGCATTTTTTAAAGGATGGACTAATTTGACATTTTTGAACGAAACTGGAGACAAAATAGGGTATTAAGCCTAAATTTTATTATTTCATTTTGTGATTTTCACTATTACATCATGTAGATATCCAACTATTAGATTATTGGCATAACTAAACAAAAGAATGGATTGTTTACTTACAAAGGTCCAGTGACTTGAATTCGTGTAGACATACTTCTAATACACATTGTTTTCCATTTCATTGTTCTTCTGCAATTACTATTGACAACTTTCAGTTGTGACATTTTAGGCTAGGCTAAACATCTCATAAAATGTTAAAATACTTGTATTCTAAATATAATTGTATTACTTTTGATTCTTTATCTCCATGTGATACTTGTTATTATGCAAAAGAAAAGAAATTACCTTTTTCAAATAATCATAGTTGAACTTCCAAATTCTTTGAACTCATACATATAGATAGTTGGATCATGTTGCTCATTAATGGTTTCCAATCGTTTTTTTTTCATGGTTGCTGACTTTACACATTTACTTAAATATATTTTTTAAAAACCAAATATGTTGTTAGAATCATTCTTCTATCTTTTATTCAACTAATTGAAACACAATTTATTTTAAAACTTAAAAAAAACATATTCTAATAATATTAACTTAAAAAAGCTAGACTCAAATACCATATTATAATATTAATATTTATGAAGAGAAAAGGATAGAACATTCATAAACGAAACTTTAAACACTTTATTTTATCAACGCGAGAAAATAATATACAATCCTCACACGATTGGATCCTCACACGATTTGATCCTCACACACACAGAGCAAAAGAATAACCTCTTCTTGTATTAACAGTAACAAGAATACAATGTACAAAGAACCAAATGAGAGCCTAACCTCTCCCACAAGATTAACAATTCCTGTTAGAAATACAATCAATCAAAAAGTCCCCCCCTCAACTAGCCGAATAGTATTTATACATTCTTATTCCCACCTTTCCTAACTGCTAAGTCAGTCAGGCAATTAATGTTTATTTCTTCTCTCGTACACATTAGTAAAAAATCGCATTTTTAATTCGCACATTACGTTTCGATTTTTCTAGAATCGAAGCGTATCAAAACGCAGTAGCAGTTTTGTAATTTTTAAAACACTATATGCATCGGTTGTTAAGCAATCGATGTCTAAAGATAATACTGCCTCAGTTGGCAGGGTGAACCGAAACATAAACCTTACACGGCAGAGATACTGCCTCGGTTAGCAGGATGAACCGAGGCATATAAGCCTTTCTAATAAGGTAGACTCTGGGTAGCAAAAGAGGAAACTTTTCCCTAAATGCCTCTTCTCCTCTCCTCTGCACGCGAGTCTCCCTCGTTCTCTTGCGCTTCACCCGCACCAGCCATAACTTCGTTGTCCTCAGCTTCACAGATCCACCATCACAAAACCTTCACCGTAAGTCAGATCCACCATTTTACCTTTCCTTCATTCTCACCGATTGAAATCGGGTTCTAGCCATTTACATCGGTTAAATCTTCGTTTCCAGCCTTTTCCACCGTTTAATCGGACCATTTCACCGATTAAGCCACCATACAACCCCGATCTCTAACCTTCACCAAACAATCCTTCAGATCTAGGGTTTGTTCGTTCCTTTTCCTCTTCAACACCGAAACCTAGAGTTTATAGACCTGTGTGCTTCTTCTGTTGCCTCATCTTCTCCAACCAAGCGTTTAGCTCCAGTTCTCGGATTCTTATGGCGGTGAGAACGCAGTGAGGGCGTAGTCAGTGGAGCAACAATGGCGCGACTTAGGGAGCAGCAATGGCGCTGCCTGCTCTAAGCCCTGCCTCGTTGCCGCCGAGAGCCATCATCACCTCGTCGTGTGCAACGGCTACGAGCGCGGCTTCTACCACAACTACGAATGTGTCGCCTCTGGAGTGAAGAGCAAGCGGTGGCCGTTGGGAGTGAATCAACTTCTCGATAACAGCTCCTAGGGTTATAATCCAGATCTCCATCCCCAATTTTAGTGCTGCTTGGTGAAAAATCTCATATCTCACATAATGCAAGTTACAAATCACTCTCACATTTCTCTTCAAAACGCTCACTTCAAATGTTATTAACACATCTGCTTTGTTTTGGCAGGAAAATTTGTTTTGTGGATGATTTGCCCACTAGATCTCTCTATTTTTAGCAATTTGTATCTATCCATATATCTACCACTTGCTATGTTTGATATTTGGGCAGCCTACACACATTAGGTTTAACTAAACACCTAATATTCCTTATAATTGTTCTGAGATTATATGCATACAATTCAAATTTGTTTTCAAAGTTGCGGTCTGATGAGCAATATGTGTCCATTATTTGGGAATCGATGTTGTTTTTCTGTATACTAAAAAAGTAAAAGTAAGTGTTAATGAGTCAATGATCTTGTGAAATTGAAATGTATATTGAATGACTTGGTTCGCTTACACCCTTCTCCTTAATCCTATACTTATAGGATTAAGTGAGTGTAACACACCTCACATACAGCACATACACACTTACATACAGCACATACACTTAAACACAACTCATACACACTAACACTCATTTCCAACTCACTCTTAGTTGGAACACACTAACAATAATTCTAACACTCCCCCTCAAGCTGGATCATACATATTGTATGAGCCAAGCTTGGAATAAACATACTCAAATGGAAATAACATCAATCAACCAAATTGCAAATACAAGCACTAAGAAAAATACAAGCATTAAGAAACTTCAACTTGGGAAGTCTTCAAACACATGAGATTTCCTTTGCAGTGTTGTCTTGGAACGATACTCCCCCTCACTGTAGGAACTAAATTGTCATCACTTTCTGATAAGGCCTGTAGTGGCTGAAGCGATAAAACTACAGGGACTGCCATCACTAACTGACGAGATGATGGGGACTTACAGGGACGGCCATCTAGCACTGACTGATGGGGCGTGCAGGGACTTAAATTGCCATCACTGATTGATGGGGCCTGTAGTGGCTGGAAGCGACAAAACTACAGGGACTGCCATCACTAACTGACGAGGTGATGGGACCTACAGGGACGGCCATCTAGCACTGACTGATGGGGCCTGCATGCCATCACTGACTGATGAGGTGATGAGGGGCCTACAGTGGTTGGAAGCATACTCCCCCTCACGACAAATGACGTGAACGTGAAGGTGGAAGAACGGGTGAGAACCGATCCGTACGAGGGTTTGGACAAATCTGAAACCCATAACTTCGAAAGATTCAATTCAGCGGGCGGTCTCAAAGAACAACTCCACATGGGCTGTTACAACAAGCATCTGCGGTGCAAAAGAGCCTTTCATGTGTGAGAAACCAAAAAACACCAAAGATTGGGTCTCATGATGGCATCAAAAGACCAAAGACATGTTGGAGGTCCAAAATTCTTTGCTGGACAACTCCCAAGTGGTGATACTTAGCAGTGTATCACAAGAAGATCGGGCTAACTCTAGCACCGAACAACGGCAAACAGTGCCGAATAGAGGCAAACTATGCCAACAGTCAAAACGGCGCCAGACAGCAGCAAAACGGCGCCTGGACAGTAGCAAATCGGAAAGCGAAAAAACGGTGCCGAAAAGCGAAAAAACGGTGTCGGAAAGCGGCAAACAGCGCCTGGACAGCGACAGACGGCGGCTGGACAGTGGTCAAACGGCGCGAACAACAGCAAACAGTGGCTGGACAGTAGAAACGGTGGCTGGACAGCAGAAACGGTGGCTGGACAGCAGCAAAAACGGCACCTGAAAGCGGCAAAACGGCGTGGCGCCTGGACAGCTGGACAGCAGCAAAATGCAAAGAACTCCACCTCCACATTTGGAACACACGGACTTAATAAAAAAAGGAGGAACTTCATACTTTTTCATGCTTCACTCCCCGCACATGGTCACGACTTACACCACTTTCATCCAACAAACCAACACTAGGAGAGCACTAATTCTCGGCACATGGGAAGAGGACAATTGATGAATAAAAAATAGAAGTGGTGTTGGAGAGGTGCACACGAATATAATTAATTGGAACCATGGGGAGCAACATCTTGGCAGCATGGTAGCTCCACATTCACGGCCCACAATATAAAAATGACTCATCATCCTTTTAGAAGACACCACAATTGAAAACGGGGCCACCAATTCTTCAAGAAAAGCACACGGCCTTAGAGAGGACAGGAAGCCCTTCACATTAGTGAGGGCAGAGAGCCCTTCTCAATGGAGAAGGAGATGACGGAAGCAAGCTTGGTCATTGGTCACAGGTTAAATCAACGGAGCAGCAACATCAAAACATCACTGTTAAGAAGAGTAGTACCCTGGTTCAGGTTCTCCAAACAGAAACTGAACAGGAAGAAGAAACCCAGTGGTGGAGAAGGGAGCCCTTCACAATAGAGAAGAAAGGAGACGAAGATTGCAGCTGCTCTGGAGGGTCTGAAGAAAGAGAGGGAGGTCCAGCACTTCACGATGGGCAGCAGCTCACTTTAACGGTTGAGCTTGGATTCAAGCAGATGCTGGAAGCACATGGTCACGGCCTTGGTACAGCAAGGAAGGCAGCAGCGTTTTCCATGTGGGCAGCAATAGCATTACGGAGAAATGTGTGATTTTTAATTTTGAGAAAGAAAGTGGCTGCCACATGGGACATGGACATTAAAGAAGAGTATTTTGCCAAGTAGTGGGAGGCTGCAGCACGCCCAATGAGAGGAGCACACTTATTTTCTTGGAGAAATCTTCTTCCTCTCTAGGAGCTTCGTCCAACACTGCCAACAAGAAAGAAGCTCACGGCCTTGATCCGAAAAGAGGAGATGGAGATTCTGTGAAGACCAAAGAAGATGGAAGCTATGGAGGGTCAGAACAGAGAGAGGAAGCTTCGGCGAGACGACCGGCATCGGCGAAGTGTGATTCCGACAGCGGGACAACGGCGCGTGAACAGTACGCGTCCGAGTTGAGCCGGAGACAAGCGGCGCGTAGAGGCGCGTTGATCGGATACAGAGACGGCGACCACCGGGGTTAGGTCGCGCTCGAAGAGGCGATCCAGATCCGCTGGTCACCGGTCGAATTTGCAACGGTGGCCGGCGGCGGACGGTGGTCGACGGCGGACTTATTTGGCGCTCGTGGCGGCGCGTTCGGAGGATTCTGGTCTTGTCTCCGGCGGGGTTGGCCGTCGCTCAAGGAGACGCTCCAGATCTGCTGGTCACCGGTCGAAACTGTGACGGTGGCCGGCGGTGGCGACGGCGTCGGCAGCGGCGGCCGGCGGTGACGGAGTTAGCAGCGACGGCTGCGGAAAGAGGAGGCGACAACAGTGGCTGGCTGGGTCTGGACTGGTGCCGACTGTGGCACAGATTTAAGAAAAAGAGAAATGCCCACTGAAATTTGAGGGGCTGCCAACTGAAACTATAGGGGCTGCCGGCGGCCTTGGCGACCGGCCGCCGGCAGACGGCAGAGACTAGTAGAAGAGGATCAGAGAACTTGCTCTGATACCATGTGAAATTGAAATGTATATTGAATGACTTGGTTCGCTTACACCCTTCTCCTTAATCCTATACTTATAGGATTAAGTGAGTGTAACACACCTCACATACAGCACATACACACTTACATACAGCACATACACTTAAACACAACTCATACACACTAACACTCATTTCTAACTCACTCTTAGTTGGAACACACTAACAATAATTCTAACAGATCTCTTTTAGAACACATGCTTGTTTGCATCTTTGTATTTTTAATGGGCAGCAAAGGTTCTTCTGAACCATGCTCCACTTTTAGTTGGTTGCTTAGGCATCCTGGCTGGGTATCTACTATTCTGTTTAATTATTGGTCCAGATAGTTGCGACTGAAACATGCCTTACAAGCTGAATCAAATTTAGAATATTTGTATTTTTGACTGCCCGCATGAGTGTAATTGATGACACGTGACATTTTTACTTTAGTTACTATGATCTAACGACAATACATTTTTCCTTCTGATTGGTAAGCATCCTATTTCTTGTGTCCAATTCAGGCTTCCAGTCCGTTGCAAGTGAAGTATGCTGATGGCGAATTGGAAAGATTAGGTTTGATATATCTTCATGTTGTAGTTAAATATTTTTTTTCGCAACTCCTTTGTTATGCATTATGTAAAGAATGTGAAGTTCCTCTTCTCACTTTAAGACGAGTATTGTGTCTCCGTAAATAATACTCTATTATATGTGTCTAAAACACAAATTCTTTATTGGCATGCTTCCAAAGAACATTTTTGAAAATGAGGTCTCGGATCTTTTCTCAATGTATGGAGACATAAAGGATTTACATATTTTAAGAGGTTCTCAGCAGACAAGTAAAGGTGCCTAATGTTATAGATGAAGGAGAATTGATCAACTAAATCAAAAGTCGAGGCTTTTGCTGCTTATTACATTGAAGTTGTATTAGTTTATAGTTGTTTTATTTTTAACTTGAATTGTATTGTTTTGAGTTTCAACTATGATTTTTTCATTATAAATCAAATTTGAAACAATTGAAAATTGAAAATTATGATTTATTTTTATTGTAGTTACTGTATCTGTGTTGAAGTTTAAGAGTTGTAACCCATTCTTACCGAGTAAATTTTCAGGCTCCACTAGTACAGTTAAAGACAATGGCACCGGTTATTTTAGCTTATAGGCATCGGTTCTTGACCCGAAGCGTATGTAGACGAGGTAAAAAGTCTACGATTTTATGCCTCGGTTCAAGGAGAACCGAGGTAGTATGACAGGATTACAACTCGGTTCTTTGAACCGAGGTAGTATGGTCTTCTTGGTTTCCCTCGCCGACCACCATTCGACTTCCTTATGTTGCCAAGGTTTTCCCCGCCGACCACCATCCATCTTTCTCACACTGCCAAGGTTTCCCCCCGCCGACCACCACCATCTTTCTCACATCAGACCACCCAAAACACCACCGTAGACCACCTTCGTCCTTCGCGAGAATCGCCCCGCCACCCAATTTGCGAACCACCATCTTCTTCGTCCATCATAAAAAATTTACAGACCTGCAAAAAACACCTCACACCAGCAATCTCATCCTCCTCACGCAATGCCTTCATCAATCATCCAACCACCAAAACCCACCATCACCACCGTGAGCCAAATCGTGAGTTCCTTCATCTCCAACAACCTCCTCATACTTCGTCCACGAAACCTGCAGAAAAAATCCCCAAATTAGATGGAAACCCTAATCGCGAATTAGATGAAAAAATCCCCAAATTAGATGAAACCTGCAGAAAAAACCCTAATTGCACATACACAGAACAAACGTGACAGAGGGACGAGCACGCGGCTGAGGAGCGAGCACGCGGCGGAGGGGTGAGCACGCGGCGGAGGGGCGAGCACGCGAAGGAGGACCGAGCTTGCAGCAGAGGGGCGACGAGAAGCTGCGGGGGAGGCGGCACCGTGGATTCCTTGCGTTGAAGAAGAAAGCGTGAGAGAGGGGAGGGAGGCGAGAGCGAGGGGAGGGAGTATGAGGGGAGGGAGGCGCGAGAGTGATGGAGGGGAGAGTGAGGGGAGGGAGGCGCGAGAGTGATGGAGGGGAGAGTGAGGGAAGGGAGGCGCGAGGGAGAGGCGAGAACGAGGGGAAAATATTTGTGGGTTATATGCCTCGGTCCTTCTTGGCCCGAGGCAGTAGAAGCTGATACGCCTCGGTTCTTCTTATCAACCGGTGCAATATACTCCTTTTACCTCGGGTTTCTCTTAACCGCGTCAGAAACTGTGTCAGAAATCACTCATTAGGCACCGGTTGCTTCTACAACCGAAGTGGTAACCCTTTTTGGCACCGGTCAAGTCTGAACCGAGGCCTATAAGGTCTCGTTAATTACAAAAATGCCACCGTGTCTGAATAGACAGCGGTTTGGTGTAAACCGAGATCTATTGTGCGAGTTTAAAAGCACATTTTGTACTAGTGCTCAAAACACCCACTATGGTTTAGTGGGTCTTAAAGCCCCTTTGTTGCAGAAACAAAAAAAAAACACCCTTCTATTGCCTCGGTTTAACTCCAAATCGAGGTATAAGACCCCCTCTACTACCTCGGTTCACCAGCAATCGAAGCCAAAAGTTTGACGAAAAAAAAGTAAAAAAAAGAACACTCTTTACTGCCTCGATTGTTAGATTATTAGTATAACTAAACAAAAGAATGGATTGTCTTACTTGCAAAGATCCAGTGACTTGAATTTGTGTAGACATACTTTTAATATACATTGTTTTCTATTTCATGGTTCCTCTATAATGACTATTGACAACTTTCCGTTGTAACATTTTATACTAGGCTAAACATCTCATAAAATATTAAAATACTTGTCCTCTAAATATAATTGTATTACTTTTGATTCTTTATCTCCATGTGATACTTGTTATTATGCAAAACAAAAGAAATTACCTTTTTCAAATAATCATAGTTGAACTTCCAAATTCTTTGAACTCATACATATAGATATTTGGATCATGTTGCTCATACATCTATTAATGATTTCCAATACTTTTTTTTTATCATAGTTGATGACTTTACACATTTACTTTAATATATTTTTTCAAAACCAGTTGTTAGAACCATTCTTCTATCTTTTATTAACTAATTGAAGCACAATTTCTTTTAAAACTTAAAAAAAAAAAACAGATTCCAATGCCATATTAACTTAAAAGAGCTAGACTCTGATACCATATTACCATACTAATATTTATGAAGAGAAAAAGATAGAACATTCATAAACGAAAATCAAACACTTTATTTGATCAACGTGAGAAAACAAGATACAAAAGTATATATAAAATAGATCAAAAGAAAAATTGATTATAACACGATCAGTAGTATAAAAAAAATAGATATTCCTTAATATGCAATATCTCAATTTGCGCGCCACTGGCATTATTCATGCCATCTTCCTCTTGTTTGGAAACTATCTCTGGACTTTGCCACTGCTGTGAGACGCCATTTGAGTGCTCCACTTGAGTCCCAAAACTATTCGAAAAACCACATTTTCTACGTGAATTGGGATCATATCCATTGTAATTTGTGTATATATTATATCAGTTTTATTCGATGTAAAATATACCATACTTTCTACACCAGTAATATCTGCATCCATAGCTTAATTGACCCAAAATCTACAAAATAACCAATATAATATGTTTTATTAGTAGTGGATGGTCCATGCTTTAAATGAAGTTGTCACTAATATGCATTCCCATAGGAGTTTTAGTGCTAAAAATCTCAAATTGAATAAAACAAACTTAGATATATTTAGTCCAGTGACTTATATATATATATATATATATATATATATATATATATATATATATATATATATATATATATATATATAATAGACAGATAGATAGATAAACACGATGGATTAGTATTTTTAGTTAGTTTTTTTCTTTTTAAGTCCTAAGTTCTTGAACATTTTAAGTCCTAATTCTTTGCTTCAATGCAACAATCTCGTCCAGTTTCTTCTTCTATAAAAAAACACAAGATGGTCAATAAGTTGAATTATGCCTTGTAAAAGGGAATAAAAATTCCTAGATTGCAATTCTATTCCTATTCTCAGTATTGCAAATTGCATACTGGTTTTGTTCAAAGCGAATACAAAGAGGTGAGAGAGACTCCAAGAGTTTGATCACTAATGGAGATAATAAATAGTAAAAGGGGTTAAATATGTTTTTGGTCCCTTAACTTTTAGTGAAAATTGGAATTAGTCCCTCTTCAAAACTTTGGCCTAATTTAGTCCCCAAACTTTAGAAATGTGTGAATTTAGTCCTTTTAACTAAATTTTGTTAGGTTTATTTGATGTTTTAGGTGTGTTTCATGATATCATTTGAGTTTTTTATACCGTTTGACACATTTTTACTTCAGTGTTAATTGAGAAATGTGTTTGAAACATCAAATAAAGTTAACAAAATTTGGTTAAAAGGACTAAATTCATACATTTTTAAAGTTTGGGGACTAAATTAGTCCAAAGTTTTGAAGAGGGACTAATTCCAATTTTCACTGAAAGTTAAGGGATCAAAAACATATTTAATCCATAGTAAAAGACTATAAGGCAATGTTAGAAAGTAAAAGATGAATAATGAGCTATTGGATTAAAAAGATTAGTGGGTCATGGGTCAGATGATGGGTTGGGCTATCTATATCAAAATGAGGCCATTTCTTTTTACACTTCCGATTTTTCTTCCTCACCCTAATAAAATCTCCAAAATATCCTTTGTTCGTATCCTCTTACCCCTCACAAAGTTTCGAGCACCTCCCCTGTTGCGGTCTCCCTCCCTGCGCTCAAACGCCGACGCAATTCCGTCGAGCTTCCACAACCAACAATGACTGTAATCGAAAACAGTTCAACCATCAAGAAAACAATGTAATTGAAACCAACAAGAAATAACAGTCTACGAAAAACACCCTTCATAAGAAAAAACCCAAGTTAACAAGAATGAGAATGGAAGAAGGTGAGTTGGGATGGTTTGTGGAAAGGTCGTTCCCGAATATTTTGATATGTTTCGAAATATATTGGTTTGTTAATCCGGAGTACACAACAGAAAATGTGTTCCAAATTTATCAATCTAGAAACTGTACCTGATTTATGAATTGGACGCTCTGGAATACATTCCAGAATCCAATAATACATTCTAGATTGTCCTATCCGAAATTCATATAATTCAAAATGTATTCGTGGTAATGTATTCTGAATTAACCTTTCTGAAAATCACAAATGAGTACCAGATTTAGCAATCCGAATTAGACTTCCGGTAATCTATTTCGGTCTGGTCTTTCCATAAAGATTTCTAATACATATATTTTGGATTGGTCTATTCCGAAGTGTTCAACAAAACAAGCCTGGAACAGTGAATTTGGTGTGCATGCCTGACTTCATCCATCTTCATACCCCATTCTTCATTATTTTTTCCTTATAATTTTCTATTCCTATTATTACAAAATTTCAACCGGAATCGGAACAGGGGTTTAGTGATTCTAGACCTCAACATCGCCGACGAAGCCTCCACCGTCTTCTATTCCGGCGAGTGGAGGGTCTCGACTACCAGCAGCAACAACGAGAGCCGCCGAGCGTCTTCCGTCGAAGCTTGCATCTCCTCATCGTCGTTCCCATTTCCATTGTGACCTAACCACCTCCGTTAAGTCTGCACCCCAAGGTCGGACACTCGCCGGACCGGATCTTCTCCGTTCCAGCCACTGCTCGAGTTAGCAAATGGAGAAAGGTATTTCGATTCCTAGTAACCACCCTCTCCCTCTCTTTCTCTGTTGCATTTTCCTTTTTAATTTGAATCTGGTTCTGTGGAGCTCGGCAAATTGAATCTCTATGGCGATTACAATTTTTCTTAGTATTTTTTTCGTAAGGTCAAAAGGGGACTTCTAAAAGTTAGGGTGCAGTGAGAAAACAAAAGGAGTGCATTAAGAAATGGCCTCAAAATGATATGTTATGGGCTAATAGGGTCTGGCTGCTTCCTTTTCTTTCTTCCGTGTATTGCTTTTATTTAAAAAGTTATCTTTTCTAAAAAGAGAGTTTAAATTAAAATAGTTTTAAGAATTAAAAGAGAAAGGAAAAGATTTGGGAAAAACTGAGGGTAAAGTTGCAGAGTAGTCCTACTAGTATAGTTGCTATATTTACAAGTTGATCCAAACAGTGAGAGAGAAAGGCATCTTGGAAAAACATTCCCATGATGAGAAGAAAAAGGTTTAAATGCAAGATAGCAACTTGTGTAAGCAATAATAGTGTGGTGTAGTAGTTTGTATGTTGTTTTTGTAGTTTTGTGGAGACTATAGTGACAATTGTGTTATTTGTCCCTATAGAATGGGGGAAAATATAGAGAGGTCCTAGCATTTGACCTACCCCAAGAAACCCATGTGCCTAATCTACCTCCTGAGGGTACACATATATACAAAGGAAAACCCAGCTCATGAATTCTAGCTTCTGCTTTTGCTCTATTCAAAACAAGACAAACAGCTTACTTTGATCAAGTTAATGCCAATTCAACCATTCGGTGTCTCTGTTTTTGTGGCTTCTCAGTAAGAACATCAACTTCTATGCTCATTACTCAGTTCTGGTACATGGAAAGTATGATGACAAAGTATTAAAATTTGTTTCTTTATTTTCTTGACGTTGAAGAGGATTTGACTGGATTGAAGATAAATATAAAGTACTATACCATCTGATTACGATGTTCAGAAGAAGACAGAATGATAAGAAGAAAAAAAAATTACATGCAGCAAGCATGCATGCTGCATAAAGAACCCAAGCGAGGCAAATTTGCTTTTTCTTTTGAATATCTGTGATTGGACCACGTAATAAAACTGTTATATATACTTAGTTAATGCATGAACTTTGAACTTGTATATATTTATAAATCTCATCAGACACAAATTTATGACATGAATCTTTGGGTATGGATGAAGATATATGAGATATGTGGTTAACCTTCAGAGAGACCAAATAAGTAAGCTAAATGAATCAGTTTATAGTTTGCTGAAGAAAATAAAACTCTTTGATCTAAAATGTTCTAATTATGCCAAGTTTTTCAAACCGATTTTCTTACCAGAGTTTCGTAATTAGTCTTTCAGTTTACAGCAATTTGTATGAACATAAACGTCATAAATTAATGTATTACGTAAAAGAGAGTGGTGTGTTGATAAAAGTGATGGCCATTATGTTGGGGAACATTAATGAGAAGAGTTTGGGTGTTAAGGATATCCGATGTGTAGGGTGTAGGGAGGACATCATGAGAGAGAGAGATAGACATGAAAAGGTTCATGCAACTTGCCAGAGATAGAGACACCATTTGTCAAAGATGTTTCAGTGGTGTTGTGCTCTCCACTAACGTTTCAAATACTGTGAACTATGGTAGTAGTAGACCACACTAAAAGAATTAGAATATATAAATTAAATGTTACATTCCTGCTCATATTATTCTTTGTAGATATATTTCAATATTTGAGATATTGTTTCAAAATCAATTACTATTTATCTTCTTAATTGATTACTTTTATGATGCTAAAATATTTTTCTACTTTATTAATCAGGCTTCTTAATGGGCTTTTTTTTTTCACTATAATGCTTTTATTTTGAATAAAAAACATATGTAATTGTCAAGAGATTTAGACTGAAACAAGCTTCTTAGACAAGCTTCACTATTACCTTATAAATATCATCTTATAAACAGACTTTATGAAAATAAATTAAGATTCGACTTATTTTTATAATAAGATATAATAATTTATTCGTTGAATCTATTGTAACATATGAGATATTTATGAGAAGTATATTTAAAGGTCTTGTATCCACTAAATATTAAACTAATTTATAATAATATAAGTAGAAACAATCTTTATCTCTCAAGTCGTATGAGAATGACTTATACTAACTTTTTAATTTTAATATTAATATTTTAAACAAAAATTGTATACAAGCACAAAACATATATAATTTTTTCTTCAAAATTAAGAAATTAATCATTATTTTTTTTTCAAAATTAAAGCAAAAATTGCATAAAAACTTCAATATACAAAAGAATATTCCGAGTTCTCATTGTCGAGATCTCAAATGGTCTAGTATTTTAACTTCTATAAATGGTTTGATCATTTAAACTAACGGTCTAATACGAATAGATCTATCCATAAAATTTAAAGATAAGTGTTTATATGTTTGAACGTGGTTGATTTATCTGAATATTCTAATATATATTTTTGTGACAATTAAAGGATATATTTATTGTCTATAATAGTTATCACGCTAAATAGTCTAATGGACCACATGCGATGTTAATCTAGATTATGTCCTAAAAATTGTAACGATAAAATATTTTCTGAATAAATATTATGAGCTTGAAAGGCTTTCCCCTAATGACTATAATATCTAAAAGCTAAAGATGTTTTGTAATTCAATGGTCTGAAACATAGTTCAATAAGGAAACATGTGAGTTTATCCAAATCTATTTTGATCACAATTATTTGTCATATATTAAAAAAATGTTTGACTTGTTTCGTAAAAAAAAACAGAAGCAAGAACAATTGGAAGAATAAAATCAAATAAGTATAATCAAGGTTTAACAAACCCACTTATGCTAATTAATGATTGATCTTCAATAAATACTGTTGGTATCAATTTTTTTGTATAAATATATAAAAATATTTGGAGTGTGAAATATACTAAAATATAAAAAATATTTTAAATTATTTACTAATTTATACTTATAAAATAATTGATACCTCGAAGAAAATTAACTCTGGATAAAATTTGAGAAGGATAGCAAGTGTCATAATAAGTCAAAATTTTGATTACCATAAACTCTTATGATTATTTGTATATTTTAATTTGGTTTGATTTTAGATTATACACTATGATCACTTGGTCCGGTGAGAACCACACAGTCGATCATTCAATGAGAAAATGAGCTATTGGTTCGGAACAATCATTAATTGATAATAAAATTGAGTAATAACAGCTATCACTAGTACAATAAAGAGAAACGACACCGGTTACTTTTGCTTATAGGCAGCGGTTATGAAACCGAGACATATACAAGCGAGGTAAAAATGGATAAGCTTTTTGACTCGATTATGGACCGAAACAAAGTGGGTAGGATTATGTCTCGGTTTTTAGGTAACCGAGGCAGTAGAGTGTGTTTTTTTTTCTTATTTTAGGCTTCTGTCCGCGTTGAATTTTGGAAGCTCGTTTGTGCTGTTACCATGCTATAATCAATTTGTGAATGTGACTTCATTGATTGCTGAAGCATTTTTATCTTCAAAACTTTTTCCTGAAGACTCTTCTAGCCTGCTGCATTCTTCTTCCAACTTTCCAAGCTCATCCATTATATCTTCATCCTCTTCGGTGAAATCATCAGGTTCATCCAACATCAAAATTCTCATATCTTTTCTCATCCCCTAAGTCCATAATCAAAATTCTCATATCTTTTCTCATCCCCTAAGTCCATATCCTCTTACTGCATCAAACTCCAAAGTGTTTCCAAAATCTGTGTCCGACAAAAACCCCAACCCAAAATCAAAACAACAGCACAAAATCCCAACCCAAGATCAAGATCAAAACAGACACCCAAGAATTCCCAATTTCAGAAACCTAATTTCATGGAACCCAGAACGCTTTCCCTTACCGCTCTGCAACCAGACCACCATAAAAGAACCCAGAACGGCGCCGCTGCGATTCGCGAGTTCGTCTTCCTCGCAAGCACAGCCATGAGCTTCAATCGCGAACTCCTTAAGCTGCCATCCATGGTTGCGCCTCCATCCTCTCCACAATGACGCAGGAGTAAGAAGGCACCCTAATTTTTATATTTTTTATACTAAAATATAAAAAATCTTTTAAATTATTTACTAATTTATACTTATAAAATAATTGATACCTTGAAGAAAATTCACTCTGGATAAAAATTGAGAAGGATAGCAAGTGTCATGATAAGTCAAAATTTTGATTACGATAAACCTTTATGATTATTTGTATATTTTAATTTGGTCTGATTTTAAATTATACAGTATGATCACTTGGTCTGGTGAGAACCTTCCAGTCGACCATTCAATGAGAAAATGAACTATTGGTCCGGAACAATCTTTAATTGATAATAAATTTGAGTAATAACAGCTATTAGTAATAGTCATTAATTAAAAATTAATAGAAATAATGAAAGGCGTTTATTAGTAGTTGATATTTAATTGTCAGTCCATTATAATATGTTTGACACAGAGGTCAGATAATTAATTATACTTACTCATCTTTATTACAACGTTATTACCCAAAGTCATTACCTCTCTCTCACACAGCTTGGACAAGGAGTACAGAGAGAGCAATCAACATAACTTGGATGATGGAAGACCATTAGGAAGTTCATCTGGTCTTTAAGACAATTTTAAATACTTTGAGTAAGAAATTTCAATCCATACCCGAAATATAAACAATATAAAATCTCCAATATGAATTATTCCAACACAAAATCCTGTTCTTATGTTGTATAAGCTTCCTTGTACTAGGACCAAGATTTAAAACTCAAATAATTTGAAAATTCATATATATATATATATATATATATATATATATATATATATATATATATAGTGTATGTATATATAGGGTTTGCTAATATATGTAAGAGGTTTTTTTAGTTGGTACATTTTAGCAAAGTATACCAAGTTTTAGGTTAAAAAAAATTCCTATTAAAAAAAGGGTTAAATATGTTTTTAGTCCCTAAACTATTGGTCATTTCTGGTTTTTGTCCCTCTTTCAAAATAAGGTATAATTTGATCCTCATTCTTTTCGAAACGTTCGTTTTAGTCCTCAAAAACTAACACCCTTAAAAATTTGGTCCTCATTTAGTCAACAAAACGAGGACTAAAACCAAAATTTTGAGACTAAGGCCTTGTTCACTTGAGTGGATTTGAGGGAGAGCAATTGAGGGAATTTGAGAGGATTTGAAAATAATTTTTTTATTGTTTATTTGAGTCAATTTGGAGGTAAGTGAGAATGAATTTGGAAAGTAAAGTTTGTGAGAATTAGTGTAGGATTTGATTGAGGTGACAGATTAAAAAAATTTACTTCCAAATCCAATCTCATTTACCTCCAAATTCACTCAAATAATCAACAAAAAAATTTATTTTCAAATCCTCTCAAATCCCCTTAATTACTCTTCCTCAAATCCACTCAAGTGAACAAGGCCTAAAACGAACGTTTCGAAAAGAATGAGGATCAAATTGTACCTTATTTTGAAAGAGGGACGAAAACCAAAAACGGCCAATAGTTTAGGGACTAAAAACATATTTAACCCTAAAAAAACTAACTTTAAATTCAAGGGTATTTTAATAATTTTAAAATTTAATTTAAAATAAAAAAATAAAATATAGTTATTTATCATCCTGATTGGTCCACATGTATGAGAAGTTATTCCTTTTATTATATATTTTTTTAAAAAGGTAGTTGTTTTTTTAAAATAAAAGGTAGTTGTTTTTTAAATAAAATAAAAAGTAATAACTACTCATAATAATGAGAATGATAAATAACAACCTTTTATTTTTTTTATTTTAAATTAAATTTTAAAATTATTAAAATACCTTTAGATTTAAAGTTGGTTTTTTTTAATAGAAATTTTTTTGAAATCTAAAACTTGGTACACTTTGTTACAATGTACCAACTAAAAAACTCATTCCGTAAATTAACACACACACATATATATATATATATATATATATATATATATATATATATATATATATATATATATATATATATATATATATATATGTTATATTATAAAAAGATAATTAATTATAATAAAGTGGATAAAAAAATATTTAGCAAATCGATAAAACGATATGTTTATGATACTGTTTAAAAATAATTCTTCAACTAAAACAAATTAAAAATTTAATTTTCATTTTATTTCTCTTCAATAAAAAAAAATCATTTTCACTTTATTTTTTATTTCTATTATCACCGGGGCTTCCTCTATTACTCTTGTGTATTTTTCTTTCAAAGTAAATAGCTTTAAAATTTAATTTTCACTTTATTTTTTAATTAAATTCCTCTTACTTTTACTTATTATTTATTTTTGTTCCATGTCTTTCTTCTCCGTGTCCACCCTTCCAATTTCGCTTGTTTGGTATCATTAAAAGTAGCATGAAAAATTTTGGGAAAAAGTGAGATCCATTCAGCAAAAGTTTCTCTACGAAAAAGAAGAAATTAACTAATATATTAACAATTACCAAACTTATTTGCTTATATTTGGTGTTCAAACCAACTTATGAGTATAATTAATTATGTTTTTATGTCAAAAAGATAACCCTTGTATTTCTCCAATGCTCATTTAATCTACCTTTAGTTATGTTAACCTTATTTTGATGAGAGAATAAGGGTTTTTTTTTTATCAGTAATGTTAATTGTTAGTTTTTGGTAATAAGAAAGTTAAATCTACAACCTTTCTCACATTTTTTTTTTCTGATCCTTGTATTGATTTCTCCATTGCTTATTTAATCTACCTCTAGTTGTGTTAAACTTTTGTTGATGTGAAGATATTTTGGAATAGATTGTATGATAAACACTACTTCTAGTTTTGTTAATAAGAAAGTTAAACTTTTTTTATTAACAAAATATTGTTATATTTTGTTAATAAAAAAGTTTAACGTATAATTTATTCCACTTTTTTTTCTAAACTCACCATACCAATCTTATATCTTTAGATTGTTGGTTAGTTGAATCCACAGCCTTCTCTTAGTTTTTTATTCAGCTTTATTACTAAGTCAACCTTATATCTTCCATAAATATAATGTTAACATCTTCCAATAAATGTATGTATTAGGTGGATTTGCATGGGTAATGTAACATCTCATAATCTCACACTTGATAATTTGTAACATTACATTTACGGTAACATCCTGTAATCTCAATCTTAAAAATTAATAGTTGATATATTTTAAACTCAGATTTCAACTATAAACTCCTAAATATAACTTGGATTCTTCTAACTTATTCTTCGATCTCTTTCTTCATTGGTATTGTTCCAGACGACATTCCTTCATCTGCTCCCGTATAATATCACGCATTATACGATCATCGCATTCACATGCACACACAAGTAAGGGTGAGCTAACAATTTAATACAATAACCATACCTCGATACCAAACCATACTATGCTCACTTTACAAGATCAAATTACATAAACAAATACGAGTTACATACTAAACCACATTGCATGCATCAATATATATATCAAACACCAAATCAGAATTCATACACCAATATGCATCAATAACAGATCAGAGTGCATACACCAATATGCACCAAATCAGAATGCATACACCAATATGCATCAATAACAGATCAGAGTGCATACACCAACACTAGTGCAGCGAGGGGCTTTTACCGCGGTTGATTTTCACTATACGTCGCGGTTCTTGAACCGCGGCATATTCAGCCGCGGTAGTAAGTCAGACACTTTATGCCGCGGTTCTAACCGCGGTATATAGGCTGCGGAATATGCCGCGGTTGTCTAGGGAACCGCTGCCTAAATTCATTTTTTTTTAAAAAAAAAAATTAAAAAAAAAATTAAAAAATGCACTATATGCCGCGGTTGTGGTTAGAACCGCGGCATATTTGTCTCGTTTTTAAAAAAAAAACAAAGCACTATATGCCGCGGTTGTGGTTAGAACCGCGGCATATTCCCCTTATATGCCGCGGTTGTGGTTAGAACCGCGGCATATTCCCCTGCAGTTTTTTAAAATTGCAGGTCTGTTTTTGTGATATCCACTACCACAAAAACAGACCTGCATATAAAAACATTTACAGAAATTCAATTTCAACATAATAAACACATGTTCAAATGTATTTCAACATCAAATAAAGTAGAGAGTCTAAGAAAATTCTATCTAATCAAATGCATTGTTTAAATCTAAATCTAAGAGCTATTGTATAATCTAACTATATACTTCGCAGCAGCGTTCCTAATGAATAGTAGTGACTTCTCAGGAACTGGTGTAGTAGTCTTGAATCTCTGCAAAAGACAATTCATTTTAATTAGTGTATATGAATTCAACATTTGTTAAAAAATCAAAATTTGTTAAAGTTAAATATTACCGTTTCCCAGCTTCTTGTGATGTGAGAACGAACAATATGGGTCATCCAATACATTACATAGTATCCACACTCATATGACCCATTTTGTCTGTTACACTACAATATATCATCACAGTTGATAATAGTTAGTGAATAACATTTGTTATAAAACAATTATAACAAAGTATGACTTTAGCATATGTCAAACCTTGAGAGAAATCCAAGCAATCTTTCTACTCTTAACAATTGATCTCCCGTCCATCATCATACTTGCTGGAATAGAACTGTATATAAAAAAATGTTTTAGCATTCAGTTATATAACAAAGAAAGTCCAAACATTGAGGTTCTTACCAATCAATTGCTTGTTTGAGTTGTGTGGGAGGAGGCCTGTGCAATGAGCAGAACCACAAAGCATAGTTGTCTTGCACAGACATAACAAGAAGTTGCCAATGGCGCCTGAAATTCATAATAACGTAACTATTAAATATTAAAATCACATATGGAACATTATTATGTTAACAAAGTTCACTTACCCGGATATATAAGGCAAAAAGTAGATTTTCTTGCCCCTTCGAAAACTGCTTATCAGACTCATGTTGATATGATCAAAATCATTTGATTCATGAATGTCTTGGGGATCAATGAATCCATAATCATCAGAACGCCCCAACCTATTAGTGACCCCAGACATATACCTGAAATCAAAAATTAACTTTGATATAAGGATACTTGATATATAAATCAATTTTATATATAAATAATTGGTCATAGACTTACATCGTCCATAGTTGAATAATTGAAATATTCAACTCTTGTGTTCCCGACGCAAGCTCACGGACATCTTGGCTATTAAGGTATATTGGGACCTCAGAGCCATGCCCAAATACATTAGCATCATACTGAACCTCCAAAGGCTTATCATCAAGGATGTCACCAAGTAGATGCAATGAAGAAAGAGGGTCATCCTCAGATAGAGGAATCTTCTGTTGTTCCTGCGTCTGTTGTTACATGAAAAGATAAGATAAGTTTTGACATCAAAAACCTTTAAAATTGAGAAGTGTAAAGAAGAATTTCATACCGAGGGGTCAGAAACTGGTTTAACCAAAAATTTAGGCCAAGTGATAAACGACTTATATGCTTGTTCCACAGTGAAAATCTCTTCCGTGGACAGTGGAACCGAGGCATCTGGCATGATCATTTCATCCACTGAGACCTTCACCTCATCCTCTAATAGTTGCATACCATGACATACAGTCGCTGACCTAAAATCTGTTCCACGAGCTACCAGCACCATCTCATCTTCTTCTAAAATGTATAGCAGACATGGACTACCATCGTCCATGTCATCCTCTGGGATGGCTGATGCGGAACAACTTCCTTTGCCGCTTCTCCCTGTCAGAGTAAATGTTAGATTATACAAGAGATAGAAATAATTGCACATAAATGTTTATTAAGTTTACCTGTGGGAGGGGGAGGGACCACATGTTCCTCTATAGGAGACTGCATCGGGCGCATGCTCTGAAACTGCTCCTGGTAGAGCATCTGGAATTCAGCCCTCACCTCGGCCCTGATCTCCTGCATAAGGTCTTGTCGGACCTTTTTTGTGATCTCTTCTGTCATCCTTTGTGTATCGCTGTACGAATATGAAGGCTGACGAGAAGAGCTCCCAAAATAATCCGTAATTCCTACTCCAGGACCTGCAGCACGTACACGTCCAGGGTGCTCAGGTCGTCCAATTGCAGCAGCAAGAATATCCTGGCGACCCTCTGGAGTGAATTGGCCTTGGGAGCTCTGCTCAACCAAGGCGTCCTGTAACATTACAAAACACCATTATCAGTTAAATAGTTTAATGTAGTATGTATAATGACAATATTTATTATTTTAGGAACAGTGATAACTTACAATTTTTTCAGAAATCTCTCGTGCTGTGTCGGAAGAGTAGGTGCCCGATGGTCGCATACGGGCCAACTTCCATTTCTCATGTCTAGACGGTGGAGAAGGAGGCTGAGGAGGGCTACCACTCTGAGATGGTGGTATAGCATCTGCCTTTTGCTTGAGGATTTTCTCCTCAAGCTTCCTATACCCACCACGAGATAATAGGTGGGGGTTTTTGTTCTTAGCACTTGTTCCTTGTGCTTTGCTTCTAATTGCTTGTCACATACACATTAATTAATCAGTTCATATGATATATATTTGTTAATGAGGAATTGAATAATATGAACTACACTAACCTGCCATTCCTCTGACATCCGACTCTCTTTAAAAAGCCGCCAAGTCTCCTCATCAATGGACTTATATGAACTGCATGGACTTTTATGTTTAAGGTGTCCAAAGATGTACCTTGATGTCAACTTGCTTTTAAAGTTTCTGAAATTTTCTGCAACAGTTGACAAACACTTATTTCTAAGTGTTGGGACATTTGGAATGTCAAATGTCATCTGAAAAAAACATAATAAAGTTGTATTAGTACAAAATTATCAATATAAACAAATTTTAATTCAAATGCTATTAACTAACTTACCAATATATCTTGCCAAATAATGTTCCGATCACCCTCGGACACATGATCAAAAGATGGAATGAGAATGCTAATCCTATCACGTGCCACTACTCCAAGGTATGATCGGAAGTCATCTGCATGGGGGCCAGTTGCCACACCCGTGGTGACATTCACATTCACCGGAGTTCTTTCACCACTATTTTTCCTGATTAATAATTGTTTCATCCTAGTGGGTCCTCTAGTGGATCTGGTTGGGGGAGCCTCATCCCCTGAAGAATGTGGATGATCAGCCATATATCTGTCAAAATAAATAACAACATTAAATTTTCTTTCAAGACTTATGTAATATCATATAAATTAACAAAACATGTAATAGTACAGAAATTGAAAATTCATACATAAAGATATGGATTCATCATATGTATATTCCCTCATCATGATCTGACCGAATTGCATGTACATCATCGTCAACTACAGATTGGTCATCCAAATTTGTTGTAGTTTGAAATGAATGGTTGTCAGCAATATCAATATTAATCAGATTGTCTTCGTTAACTTCAATTTGTTTTTTGCCTTGAAGAGCAACATACCAATGGTCAGACGCAGGATCTTTGACATAAAAAACTTGAGATGCTTGATGTACCATGATAAACGGTTCGTCTCGATAACCCACCTTGCGAAAATCAACCAGTGTCATACCCGAGTCATCTACTTTCACACCACTCTTATTGTCAAACCACTTACACTTGAACAATGGAACAGAAAACTTGGTGTAATCAACCTCCCATATCTCTTCTATTATACCATAATATCTCATTGATCCAAGTACAGGAGATTGATCTTTTGATGTGGAAAATTGAAGTGACTCAGCTTCTAAACTGACTCCACTATTTTGTACTGTGCTTTTATCATCCAAAGTCTTCGTATAGAATGTGCAATTATTGACTTCATAACCTGTACAACACACGACATCAAACTTCAAACCATTTGCAAGCCACAATAAAGTTTCAGAAGAATGTGGCTCTTTGTCAATTTCAGATTTGAACCAAGACATAAATGTTTTGTTATGCTCCATCAATTGCCATTTCTCTGATTGTCTTGGATTTTTATTCTTAACAATGGCTTTGTGTGCCTCCAAAAAAGGGATGACCTCATCTGTGTTGTTCAATATATAAAGATGCGCTTGCAACAATTCTTCGCGATCTTTTGTCACCACATTGACACCTCGGATGCTTTTACTTGTAGAAAATTTATTCAACCATGCTGTGCGAGGAACTCCTATTGGATTCGTTGATGTCATGTAATCTGAACAAAACTCGATACTTTCTTCAGCAATATACCTTTCAATCATCGAACCTTCAGGACGATATGGATTTTTAACGTACCCTTTCAAAATCTTCATATAACGCTCAATAGGATACATCCATCTTAAGTATACCGGTCCGCACAACTTGATTTCTCTAACTAAATGAACAAGTAAATGTACCATGATGTCAAAAAACGATGGAGGGAAAAACATCTCTAGTTGACACAAGATGATAACAATCTCGCCTTGAAGTTCATCTAACTTTGTAGGATCGATGGCTTTACTACATATTGACGAGAAAAATGAACACAACCTGTTTATGGTGTGCCTAACATTTTTGGGCAAAATTCCACGAATAGCCACCGGTAACAACTGTTGCATTAAGACGTGACAATCGTGAGACTTCATGCCAACAAGCTTTAAGTCCTGCATTGACACTAAACTCTTCATATTTGAAGAGTATCCTTGTGGTACTTTGATACTCTTTAAACATACACAAAAACTTATCTTCTCTTGTCTAGACATTGTGTAACATGCAGGGGGCAAATAAGTACGTTTACCAATCTCCTTGGGTGCCAACTCTTCTCGGATATTCATGTCAACCAAATCCAAACGAGCATTCACTCCATCTTTTGTCTTTCCCTGAATGTTGAGTAATGTACCAATCAAGCTATCACACACATTCTTTTCCACATGCATCACATCTATGCAATGTCGAACATCTAACTTTGACCAATATGGAAGATCAAAGAATATTGATTTCTTCTTCCAAGGGGTCGTTACAGATGACTTCTTCGATGTTTTCCCAAATACATGATGTATTTTATTCACTTTTTGAAGAACTTCAAGGCCAGTAAGTGGATTTGGTGCTTCGTCCCTCTCTTGATCTCCATTGAATGCTTTTTTTAACCTTCGATATGGATGATTACGTTTTAGAAATCTCCGATGACGCAGATACACCGTCTTTCTTCCATGTTTCAATTGATGAGCTGCAGTGTTTTCTTCACATATAGGACACGCTTTATGACCCTTGACACTGTATCCTGACAAATTACCATAAGCAGGAAAGTCATTAATGGTGCAAAATAACATTGCACGCATCATAAAAGTCTCTGAAGCGAATGCATCAAATATTTCAACCCCGTCAACCCACAAAACCTTCAAGTCTTCAACTAGTGGGCTTAGATAAACATCTATGTCATTTCCAGGCTGCTTTGGACCAGATATCATCATAGACAACATCATGTACTTCCTTTTCATGCACAATGCAGGAGATAAGTTGTAAATTATCAATATAACTGGCCAACAACTGTGATTGGTACTCAGATTACCAAATGGGTTCATTCCATCAGTGGCTAAACCAAGCCTAAGATTTCTACACTCTTTACCAAATTCGGGGAATTGTCGATCAATATTTTTCCATTGCTTTGAATCAGCTGGATGACGAAGCAGCCCGTCAATTTTTCTCTCATCTGCATGCCATCTAAGATTTTTAGCATCTTTGGGATTCGCAAACAAACGCTTAAGTCTGGGCACTATTGGAAGGTACCAAACTACTTTCAAAGCAGATCCATTTTTTTCTATCTGACCATTATCTTCACTATTGTTTTTTGACTTGTATCGTGATAAGCCATATTTTGGACACTTTGTCAAAAATTCAAACTCTTTCCTATACAAAATGCAGTCATTGGGACAAGCATGTATCCTTTTATACTCCATACCCATTGGACAAAGAATTTTCTTCGCATCATAATTACGAGTGGGCAGTGTATTTCCATCTGGCAACATTTCATTCAACAACGTCAACAGTTCTGTAAAACTCTTATCAGTCCATCCATTGCTCGCCTTCAAATTCATGAGCCTTAACACCGCTGACAAACGTGTGAACTTAGTTGAACCGACATACAAAGGTGTTTCTGCATCAGTCGACATCGTCTCATACACATGAGCTTTGGCAAAATTTTCTGCTCCAACATCGCGGATCATGTCCTCCAATTTGTCTTCATCCGGTCGATCTTCTTCCATAGTGGAATCAGTAACATTTACACTTTGAGAGTCAGTGGGAAAATCCATTTCTTCGCCGTGCCAGATCCATGTTGTATAGCATCTTAGAAAACCATCACATATAAGATGTTCTCTAATTTGAGTTGCGTTCAACTTTCTCCCATTCAAACAGTTCACACAAGGACATCTAAACTTCACTTCATTATCAGTTCTCCCCTCATTACGTTGCGCAAATTGTATAAATTCCTCTACACCTCTCTCGTACTCAGCACTAATACGTGGTAAATTAATCCAATTTCGATCCATATTCCTAAATATTACATAAATAATATTTTAAGGTTTATAAATAATACAAGAACTACAACACACATTACCAAAACTATAGCAAAAATCATATCATACATTACCAAAACTATAACAATTTCATGCACTATCAAAATTAAAGCAAAAATTATACCAAAACTATAGAAACTTCATACATTACCAAAACTATAGCATTATGCAAAAATTAATGAAGAAATCACGTTAAAAATGCAAATGGACATAAATACCTGGAAGAGGAACGGCGGCGGAGAGGGTGAAAAATGCAACACAACGGCGGCGGAGAGGGTGAAAAACGCTAGGAAATCATGATTTTGAACGGCTAAAACTCGTTTTTATCGTCAAAAACGAATAATGACCGAACAATTTTGAGTTTAAACGGTTAAAAACGCAAAATCTGAGATGAAGGGTGGTTCGGAGGAAGAAGAAACGCGAAAACAGAGAGAACGCGCGAGGAAGACGATGCACTGTTCCAAGTTTTGTTTTTTAACTCTGAACGGGGGAATCTACCGCGGTTCACTACTTAACCGCGGTATAAAAGGGTTATATGCCGCGGTTTAACCCCCAACCGAGGCATATACTAATTTAAAAAATTATCAGAAATGGCATTTTTGAAATTATTTTCAAACTATATGCCGCGGTTCAGCGGGCAACCGCGGCATATACCTCGAAATATTTCAAATAAACATTAAATTAATTTCATATATGAGAATATGTCGCGGTTCTCTGGGGAACCGCGGCATATACCCCTGAAACGTGTTCAACACAACTGTCTCCCCAACTGCCTTTCACAGAATTTGAAAAGTTACAGGGGGTATATGCCGCGGTCCTCTGGGGAACCGCGGCATATACCCCCTGTAAATTCTGAAATTCTCTGACTGGCAGAGAAGTTGAGACGTTACAGGGGTATATGCCACGGTTCCCCAGAGAACCGCGGCATATACCCCCTGTAACTTTTCAAATTTTCTGACCCAGTCAGCACCTGCAATAAATTGGCAGGGTATATGCCGCGGTTGTGCAGAGAACCGCGGCATATACTCTGTTATTTAATTTTTTATTCATACGTGGCGTCAAAGGCAATGGTTGACTGGGGTATATGCCGCGGTTCCCAGTAGAACCGCGGCATATATGTTCGTTTTATTTACAAAACTGCCACCGCGCACCATTATGCTGCGGTTTTTGTTGAACCGTGGCATAATGTGCGCTGTAAAAACCCGATTTTTTACTAGTGCAATATGCACCAAATCAGAATGCATACACCAATATGCATCAACAACGTATCAGAATGCATACACCAATATGCATCAAACACCATCCATCCCAAGAGTCATACAAATTAACTATATCACATATATTCACATACTTTCTACATAAATCACATCATTATAATTCATAATCATGTTCAGATGCATAAATTCAAATCTAATGAAATCCAATTATTTCAGAAATCATACAGACTGAATATATTCCAACAAGATATATTACACAATAATTTAACAGTACATAATCTGTTCAATAGGATTTAAGTTAAAAACTTGTCGAGTAGACTTCCAGGAAAGAGAGGTGCGTCACAATGGACAACTTAAGTACCAAGTCTTTCCTTAGCCAAAGCGTTCCTCAACTAGTTTTTAACAAATTTCTTATTTACAGATTTAAAACAACAGCATATAATATTAATACCGAAATTTAATATAGATATCAAAAAAACTAGAAATTTAGCAATATTGAAATCCTTGAGACGATACGAAATTAATATCTATAAATCTGTAACTCCAATGTCAAATCTGAATGGTCACAATAATTCACTATTTGTTATAAACTACATATTAAAATTTCAGGTTGATCCAACGGTTAACTAGATAGATATTGAGGTTTTACCGAGGTAACTCAGGTGCAGAATTTTAAGTGGTTTTCAATTATACTCAAATTGCGGAACTAATTTCCCTAAGCACAGACATTTAATTACAAATCTGAACGGTCAAAATGACTTAATATGTCTTATGAATTACATACTAAATTTTGGGCTCAATCTAACGGTAAATAAAATATATATGAAATTTTTACCATGATAACTTAAGAACAGAAATATAGTGTTCATCAGATTTTTCAAAACTTAAAATTTATTTTCTCCAAACATAGACTTTCAATTAAAAATCCGATTAGTCAAAGTGTATTAATATATCTTAGGAATCATATATAAAATTTTCAAGTTGATCTAACGGTCAAATGAGTCATAATATATATTTTACCGAGATGACTCAGTAACAGATCTACAGGGGTAATTAATTTACTCAAACATGCAGGATTTATTTCTCTAAGTAGAGACTTCTAATTACAAATCCAAACGGTCAAAGTGAAGAAATAGGTCTTAGGATTCATATATTAAAATTTTAGCTAAATCCAACGGTCAAAATAATTAAAAGAAAAGTTTTACCATACTAACTCGAAAATAAGAAAATTAAAATCATGAAAACTAAATTTATATAAGTGAATAGATAACTACCATTACTAAAATTTTAACATACTCATAACTCATATTCATTATCATAACATGGATAAAAATCATATACAAGAAAGATTAGCTCCCCTTACCTCTATTCCAGACTTAATCTCCTGCTCCGAATTTGTTTCCTCGAAACCCTTCAGAACCTCTACTCTTCTTGCAACTAAAAATTTCTCCCTAACTCTTTCTTCTCTATTTCTCAAGCTCTCACTTGATTCCTCATTTCTTGGTGCAAAATACCCTTCCCTCCCATGGCTATTTATAGTAAAAAAAAATTTACTATTCATTAATATTTTAATATTATTTATTATTTTAATATTATTTAAAAATAATATTTCAATCATTTTCTCACCAAATCTGATCCTAATTTCTACCTACTACTTTCTTCCATGCTAAGGAATCTTAATGCTGAAAATTTATTTTTACTATTTACTTTTTACTATTTACTATTTACTTTTTACTATTCAATTTAAAAAAAATTTACTAAATAAGTTACCAAAAATTTGAACCTCTCCTTCTTAAATTACTATAATTTTATATCCAAAATTTACATTTTTCTATCCATTAAAAAAAATTATTATTACTAATAAAATACTACAATTTACTACTATAAATATTTTTTTTTTCATGGGTCTTACAGGTAATATATAGGATAATATATTTTCACAATTTTTTTAAATGATTTTATTCTTATAAAGTCGGATATATATGGTAAGATCTTCAAATTCTCTTCTAGTGTGTTCCAAACTCCAACTTTACTCTTAAAAGCTGAAATGTTCTAGATTATCATTTCTCAAAGACCGAATAGGGTGTCCTTATAGAAAACATTATGACGCTCAAATCAACAAAGTGCGTTAAATGAAATAAATGCAGTAACAATGGAATGTAATCAAAGATCGAATAGGGTGTCCTTGTAGAAGACACTATGACACTTAAGTTAACCAAGTGCGTCGTCAGATTAAATAAATACAATAATAGTGAAATGTAACTAATTCACTTCATGTAGAGTGCTATTTATATCATATTTATGAACTTTTACCTTGATGGATAATGTACATGGTTAATTACCTTGATTAATTCTTTTGAATACTTTGCTAATGACTTAATTGCATTTTTCCATTAACAATGAAGTAACCTATATAATATCATTTTGACCGAGATTATGTCCTTCTTATTTAAATATAATTAGGTCGAATAAATACAGGATCTCGTAAGATATTTTATAATTTATTTTTGCCATGATAAGTCACTTAGCTTATAACTCATTTTCTTAATATGAAAGGTTATAAAAATCCATTTTTAGTATGGTTAATGCATTTTGATTCTTATGTATAATAAAAATATTAATTTACTATTTGAGAAAATAACTTGTTTTACAACAAAAAATAATTTATTAATGATAAAAAAATTATATGATTTTAAAAAATATAATAATTAAAATAGTGATATTTTTTGTATTTGTTAAAATGTAATAAAACTTGTGTTTTTTTAATTAATTTATATATATATATATATATATATATATATATATAAATTAGAACATTTCCACTACTAAAACAAAACAAAGATTTGTTTACATTGATTATTTTATATATTTCATATCGAATTAGAGTTATAAGAGATGAGAATAAAAAAGAACAATAATTATATTACTTCACTATCATAAAAAAAATATGCATATAATTATTTAACAAACTTAACTAAGTTAATCCATCAATTTGAAGTTTTACAAGATTCTCAAGAAAAAGAACACACTACTGCAAGCTCTTGAATGAGAATAAGGTCTGGAAGTTAATATGAATACATTTATTCTAATAGGTTAAAACCAATGCAATAATTTATATGTAAAAAGTAGAGGTGTACGAGTCAAGTTTGGCTGGGTTTGAACAATCCAACATCCAACCTAATTAAAAAAAATTAGGTTCGATGAGATAAAAGTTTCTACAATTTTTTCATTACATTCAATTTAATTCTTGATCAAATCGGATTAGATATAAGTTTGAAAAAGAAACATTACTTTTTAATTGTTAAATATTTTATATTATTTAATATTTAAATAATTGGATTATTTCGTATTTCAAAAGTATATATTTAATTAATATAATAATCATGTAAATTAAATAATAATTATATCACTTTATTATTATTATTAATATTTAATAATTTTGATTAAGTTGAATTAAAGTGCGGTTAAATATAAAATATAAAACTTATAATCCAATTCAAAGAAGAATTGTGAAAATAATTTGATACCATCACAAAAACAACGTCAACCAATTTGTTTGAATTGAGTATGTGAGAAACAGTCATAATATGAAGGTGTAAGGAAGCAACAAAGATAATAGCTAACCACGTGAACATGTAGTTCTTAGGATTCCTATATACACAACAACATCACCGTCTTAAAAACCCATTCACGCCATTGTTCTCAAAATGGAATGAAAGTCAATAGATGAATCCGTAGGCCCAGATTCGACATATTAACTCATTTTTCCAAAAAGAAACTATTTTAAAATGGGATGGTTATTTTAATTTATTAATTTTGAAAATAAATTATTGTTCAAATAATATCAAAATATTTTACTAGTAAGTAATACTAACACACAAACGATAAAAAATATAATAATATTAATATTTTTAGTGATAATTAACATTCACAACCTTTTACTAAATAACATATTCAAATTTTCAATCACTATGATATTTTTATTCAAGTATTATTTGTAATGCTTAAGCATGATGTAAGGGTGATGTAAATGTGTTTTATATGTAAGATAGTTTGAGACACATGATATAAGCACTTCGTTGTGGTTGGATATTGATATTAAAGTAATGAATGCTTAAGTGATAAGATCATTACTAGAGTATGGTTTGTGTGTTGATATTGAAGTTATGAATGTTCAACTGATGAGAGCATTAGTAGAGTACTAAAAATTTTGAAAGGATGTTGTTTAGTTGTTTTTTTCTTAAGTGATAAGTATATTGGTTTATCGAAATGTGCGTCTTTAAAAAGGTTATTTAAACTACAAAAGTTTGTTAAAACTATAATATGTTGAAATTACCTATTAGTTAAAGGATGTTGTAAGATGATTATGTTATGTCGTACTTGACATTGATTACACATGTCACAAATGTTTTTTATACATATTTATGTTAATGGTTTGATATATAACATGTAAGATTTAATTACATATCTAGATATAGTTAACATTGATATGCACACAACATATTGATAATTAGTATTATCATATTTTTTTTATATGTTTACTTTTATCTTTTATTCGTTGTTTTATTATTATCATTTAGATAATTAAAGTTTTAATAGATAATTTTGGAAAAGATAAGTTTTAGATTTTATTTGTGAAATATTTTGTAAATAAGTGAAAATCTCACAAAATTAAAAAATATTTCATTCGAGTACATTTTTCAGAGTCAATTTGATCCAATTCACCATATATAAATATAATATAAATATAATATATATATATATATATTAAAAACATAATTTCACACAAAAATTCAATGTTTTACATCTAATCTCAACAAATAGAAATAACTCTCCAAATTGAAGAATCTAGGGTTTACAAATGAAGATATAGAAAATAGATTGAAACCCTAAAGATGAAGGCTTTTTCCCAAGGCACCTAATAGCTACTCCAAACTTTAATCACATCTTTTCTTCACATTTCTTCCTCCAATTATAGTCCATCTTTCTCTTCAACTCTAAAAGGGAGGAAACCAACATGGATGAAGGAAGAAACCCAAAGAGGAGAGGGAAAGTTTCTCAGCACTCCAAACAATCTCAAGGAATCTCTCTCATGCACCCTAAGTGATTCTATTCAAGTAAAAGTGAGGAATGCCCAAAACCCTCATGAAAACATGATTAAATATTCATTTTCACGTATTAAGGCTGACAAACTGGTCCAACAGCTTCATTATCGCCCAACAAGGTCTAAAAATCGATGTTCTCTAACTTTTAACTCGTTGGACGAGTCATATTTTCACTTAGCAACTTGAATACTATAGGTTTGGAGTGTCATTTTTTCCTAGTGAACATCAAGCTCGCCCAAGAACTCAATATGGTGCCTAATGATGGTTTTTTAATCGTCTTGGGGAGGTCCATGGTAGTATAATCCTACAAATGAGTTCTTTCTTCACGTTTATAGCACTGGGTGCGATTCTGGTACCCTCGACGTGAGTATTTGTCTAAAAATCATTTTTTCTCGTTCAATTATGCTTCCTTGAGTTCCAACTTGTTTTCCTCCACCAAATTTGCTTCCTATTGGTTTATTTCACATACTAGAAATATAGATTATAGGTAAATAAGAAAAAAACAATTAAAACACAAAATAATGCAAAAATAAGATAAACTTGAGGATTAAACAAGATAATAGTTATGAAAAAATTGATTTTATTCACAAAACTTAAGACAAATAAAAGGTAGAAAATAACGCTATCAAGTACTTAATGGAAATTGTATATAGGGATAAAAATTTCTTCATTAGTAATCTTAATACTCTTAAATATAATGCATAATTTCACTTGTTGACGATCCAAGGGATTGGACTTTCTTGAGTTAACTTTGATGAGTTATCATTGGCTCAAAGTCTTTAGGGATGAGATTTGAGTATATTTATAAGTCGATTTTAACATGAAATTGAAATTAAGATGTTTGTAGATGCATGAGAACGAAGTGAATCAAATCTAGTCTTGACAATTGTAAATCTCTATGTTAAATTTCTGTTGCGCAACTATTTGATAAAAATACAAAAAATGTTTCTTTGTGCTTTTGTGAACTTTGTTATTTAATTGAGTTGTGAATTATGAGAATTGTTGAGTTTTGTACAAGTCTATTGGAAAAACGATATTTAGACTTTCCACTTTATTACTTCTGCAATTTGGTACACTTGACAATATCTTAGCATAGATTACAAGAAATTGTTATACATTGTCGACAAAATTTTACCTGTAGATAAAATTTGTCAATAAAATAGAATTGACAAGAAAATCTTACTGAAAAATTTTAAAATATTAATTATTGATGGAAATAACTATTAGTAGTGGATCTATCGATGAAATATAACAGCAAATTGGAATTCTTATTATTGAATAAAATATTCATCGATAATTGATCTATCAATAACATCGTCAATAATTTATAATGTTTAGTATCGACAAAAGGTAAATTCTAACATTACAATGAGCTCCAAAGTTTTCTCTTTGAACTTTAACCATTTCATGGTAATATATGTTAGTTAATATGTCGGTAATTAAATTTTTTTAAAATTTGTTGGTAAATTCGCCAATAATAAATTTTTTTAAGCTTGTAATAAGTTCATCGATTGGTAATTGTATTTGTTTAAAATTCATTAGTGTTGGTAATTTGAGTTCCAATTTTCCCACCAAATCTGATTAATATATTTATTATAAATTAATTAGAAGTATGTGAGCACAAGAAGAGAAAAGGAGCATAAGGAAGAAAAGGATGTAGTGGCGGCAACAATATTAGAGAAGAGTAAAAGGAGGAGGAAGAGTGAGCGGCGTAACGATGGTGATGCAAACATGACAACAACGATGACGATAGATAATTCAACACTGAAGAAGGAAGAAGGGAAAAAGGGGAAGAGGAAAAAATGAAAGAAAATGAGAATGAGAAGAAAGAATAAGAAGCCTAAATTACAATATTTACTAAAAAAAATTTATCATCAATAAGTCGTCGATAATTTTAATTTACCAATAGATTTTGGTATTACCAACAAATTTTTTCTATCAATAGTTCTACATTTGTTTAGTGACATGCCTCAAGTTATCACTTACATTTGCTTAGTGACATGCCTCGAGTTCCCCTGCAATTGAGTGTGCGAAATTTTCAAAACTTTTCAAAATTGCCATTATTTTTTTAACCATGGCGCTGAGTTATAGATTTCCACATAACCCAAAGTGATACATATTTCTTTCTTCGGTTGTTAAAAAGCTGGGGTCGGAAGGTTGACTAAAATTTTTAAAATTATCACTCAGATTTAGGCTTTGGTTGTTACAAAATCGAGGCCTAAAGGTTAAACAAAATTTTAAATTTTCATTGAGTTTAAAGGTTTAGGCTTCGGTTTTTACTGGAACAAAGACTTATTGTGGTTTATGTCAGGACATCAGAGAAAGTGGAATCCAGGTGTATGCAGCTGGTTGGACCGATCAGTTTTTGACGGTAGTATATAAGTAAACTTTTCAAAATTTCTGACCACTTTCTGCATGCACCTCTTCTCTCCAAAATTTTGAGTTTTATTTTCTCCTCCTTCTCTCTACAAATTCTCATCTTCTTTTTCTTCTGATCATCAATTTAGACCGTGCCTGAGTTTCCTGGTGACAAGAGTTTCTTTCCAATCAAGTTGTTATTTGGTGTTGGTAAGTTAAATTCACTTGTTCTTTGAAGTTTCTGTATTTTCTGATACATGCAAGTACTGTTCAGCTTGCATGTGTTCATCATCTACTTCTCTGAGTTTGTTTTTTGTCTTTAATTCTCTGGTTGGTTCCTTTTCACCGATCAAAAAGTAGTAGGTTGCCTTAGAAGCTGTTTTTTTGGTTAGTCAACACAGTGGAAGCTTAGGAAGTGTCTAGTTTATTTGAGGTAAGGGAAGCTAGTAATTTAATTATGTTTTCTGTGTTTGGAATTTCTGTTTGAATGCTTGCATGTATGAATCATGGTATGTTTGATTGAATTGTATTCAAATTTTGTGATTGGCCGAGACCTGTGAACTAGTTTGGAGTTTCCTGTTGTAGAACGTTCAGTCATTTCTGGTTTGGAAAAGAGAGCGTGTAAAAATGTAAGTTGGGGTCAGTGTGAAATAGGTTTAGTGGAATAGGTTTAAAATAACTTAGAAATCAAGTTTGGAGATTTAGAAATTAAGAAAAATTATCTTGTTTTGGTCTAAGAAATGTTATTCAGAATCTTGTTTTGTTGACCGTTTGGTCGTCTCTGTTCTCAGTCATTAACTGGGTTCGGTCTATTAGAGGTGTTATTTATTTATGATCGTTCCGTCTAATCACGGTTTTTTGATATTAAACTAGTGTTCGGTCTGGATAGAGTATCCAGCACGCTCTAAGTACTCGGTCTAGTATAAGCATTCGGCCTAAGTTTTTAAGAGTTCGGTTTGAGCTATGAGTATTCGGTTTAAGCTCTTCGGGTTTAGGTAAGTTCCTAGTAGTTGGTTTTCTATAGTGGTCGGTCAATAATAGCGTTCGGTCATTTCTTCTGTTTTGTCTCTTATATACCGTTCGGTGTTCTCGGTTGGGTAGTGTGAAGGTGTTCGGTCTCCAACGTTCACAGGTTTTCTCTTTGTTCTATGAATGAAAATATAACTAATGAATGAATGTTTATGTTAAATATGAGAATTTTGATGTTCAAATCCTGTAGAAGAGAATTCCAAGGCAGAATGTCTCATGGATGGTTATTGAATTGTAAAGTATGAATATGGATATGCTGAGCTGACATTCATTCTGAAATTCTATGAGTATCATTCTCATTTCATTTGTGAAAATAGCAGGAGATTCTACCATCTTAGGGTGCCGAGGTAGGTATTATGGGATTAACCTTGGATAGTAGCTTGATTGGTGTCAGTTGTTATATTACCACAAGTGAAAGGACGACTGTAACTACATATTCATACAATCTATATGGTCAAGTCATAATATTCTATTTATAGTTTTTATCCAAGAATGTAATTGTCTTCACTTGCAACAGTTTCTTCTTTTTCCTCCAATATGAATTGCCAAATCCACCATACATTACTCAATTTTTTAGTTTACATATTATATTATTTATGTTTAGACTTAAATTGTGGCATCAAAAGTAAAATATTAAATCCAAAAATATTAATGATTCTCTTAGTGCATTATACTAGTTTCCTAACATTAATAAGTGATGAATCAATGGCAGTTTTACGAAATTCAGGGAAGATATTAACATTCCACTGTACTTATATAAACAATATATCTTAGAGTTTGTATGGAAGAAAAATAAATAAATATTACCTTTATTTTAATTATTATAATGTAAATCTCTGAATTATTGTTTATATTTAATTGATTTATATAATTACTTTTACATTCCCATGTTATAATATTATATATATATATATATATATATATATATATATATATATATATATATATATATATATATATATATATATATATATAAACAGATAAGATATATCCAATGACAATTATCACATACATTTTGATGTATACATCTTATTATGCACAGCAATTTTATTTCTTATCGCATAGTATCTATTGTAATAACACACCTCTAATTTTGAATCAAGAACTTTATGATATCAATAATTGAATGAGTTATTTACATTAAAACTAAAAATTGGTAATAAAAAGATAAAATGAGATGTTGTTTAATTGATGGAGATGAGGAAATGGTAGGATATATAGGAAAAGTCTTTATGCATTAATTAATTTATTAGTTATATAGGTAGAATATTGAAGTTGGCAATAAATTGGTAAAGCTTTAAAGTTGTAGTTGTAGGACAATCCCATCAAGGTCACTTCATGCCACACTTTTGACATTTTTCTCATCTCAAAGAGAAATGGGTTGAAAATTGAAGATAGGGCGTGGCTTCCAATAACCCCTCAGATGTAGTTGTCCAATTCCATCTAATACCTCCAAACCTTCCCATCGTTGTCTAAATATATAATAATAACAATAATATTACTCCCAACCATGGAACCCACATTATGTGTCTTCCAACCAACAAAACACAACAAGCTTCAAGATCCAACTCTCGAGGATTTTCACGAACGATACAAGTAACTTCTGTACTATGTGGTAAGAAAAAAAAAAAAAAACAGGACCATAAGATAATGTCCTAGACTACAACAGCCAACAGCCAACACCCATTCCCTCTTTCGGATGGCCTTTCATTTTCTTGACTTTATTACCTTCATCGACTCAAGTAGTATTGGGATTTGAGAGATGGATTCGATCCTGTGATCCACACTCACGTGTACTTTTGTGTGTGCATGCATGAGACTCATCGCGAAACATGCATACAAGAATTATTAGCTTCTTGAAAGAAAATACGAGCAATGCTGGGGCCAGTGTTCATTGGTTGGTTCATGGTTTTTTGTGTAGTGAATTCAAAAGTGGGACCTTCGCTTTCAATAAATGAGGATAACAAAAATGGCTTTCTACTCATTTGGAGCTTCACCATTCACACATGACACATAGAGAGTGTGAAATGAAGTGGAAAAAGCACATATTTAGGGTTTTGTTGGGAAGGGGTGGTCCACGTATGAGTAATTGGAGGTGAAGAAGAGGGTGGTGGTGAAATGTCTACAATAATATTGGCAATTTGGATCAAGTGTAAGACATTGATTGAATGATAAGTGGTAACACATGCCATATTTTTTCAAAGGAGAATTGATTGAAGAAGAAAGTTATAAGTTGGAACCCAAAAGAGCTTTTTTACCCACACATTCATATATACGATTCCCATCTCTTTTTTTTCTTATTATTTGGAAATGTGAAGTGTAATTATCAGCTAAGATAGGACATCTGATTTTTTAAGCAATGGTCACTTTCCCAGTTACGAAATCACTTTATAATCTTCCAAATCTCACACTATTCTCCACAGTACCCACTTCAAATCCAATCATCGTCTTACCACTTTCATGTAAGATATCTTTCCAACTTCTCTTATTATATTTCTGCTTAAAACTTCCTTTAATAATATTTTTATTCCAATATTCATCATAATGAATTAATCTTTTTTTTATTTCATGTCATATTTTTCGTTAAATCTGCTTAGATCAGCGTCAATTTACATAAACTTAGATTCTTTAATAGATTTTTCTCTGTTGTTTCTCTATTATATTTCCAATTATATTAATGGACCTTAATTTTGATGTTTTAAAATATATTAAAAGAGTTTTAAAATATCAATATTAATGTATTTAAATGCTTAGCAGAAGAAAGCATAAAATAACTTAATAAAAAAAGCCGTGAACTCTATAAACCTCTAAAATATAAATCAACAACACCTAAACGGAAGAAACTATGTGACCATGGTAAATTTTTGAGCGATTAGAGAAAAAAATGGGATTCAAATTGCTCGTTTGTATTCATACTAATGATTTATTGACACGTGTAATAATAAATTAATTTATATCGTGAAATTGTAAATTATGACAAAAAAGAGAAAAAGGTAAAATGAGAAGAAAAAAACATAAATGTTGTTATATATATATATATATATATATATATATATATATATATATATAATATAAAGATACAGATATTTCTTTTCAGTTTCCATGTTAATAGGAGGACTTACACTTTTTGAGACAACGATAAATGATATTCGTGGTATGTGGATTTTCTTACTATTTTACTGCTGATTGCAATTATGATTTTTTCGGTTGATATATTTATACTCTTACCATCAATAAGAATTCCCACATAAAAAGAAAAAATAAAAAAGAGTTGTACATATGGTTTTAGATCATAAATAACGATATTTATTTATAATTACCAATGAGAACGAGACATACGAGAGTGACTTTTATTATTTCATTTTTATTTTTAAAGTAAAAGTTTTTTTATTTTATTTTTAGAAGATATGAAATTTTTGTTTTGTTTTTAATTTCATAAAAAATATATTCATTTCTTTATCTACTAAATATTAATTAAATAATTTTTAAAAATAGAAATTACAATAAAAATAATACTATTGAGTATTTAATGTTAGAAAATATATTTTTTCTTTAGAATGTCAAATACTAATGAAGAAATTATAATTTTATAAATGTTAAATAATAATTAAATAAAAGTATACTCACAAAAAAATGAAATGCAATAAGTTACAAAATTAAACAATAGAAAACAAAAATATAAGTTTGTAAAGTTACCTGATTAAAAGCTTTTTAGTAATTTGAAACCGAAACAAATATGAAAATAAAGAGAGAAGGATAAATATGTTCACTCTCACCTTTTTTTTTTGTACCAAATTTACAAAATTAAATACTACTCGTATTCATATTTTACTGAATTTTTTTATTAATAATAACTATAAATAAAAGAAAGAAATATTGATGTCTCAACTCATGTATAATACCAATAAAAACATTGAAAATGATAAATTGAAACCTTTGAATATACTAGATTTCCTTTTCAAGATACAAAACTGACAAACAACATCCAAATACTTCCTAGAAGACACATAAAAAATGAGATGCATCTTATAATTTTTACATATCCAAAATATTACAAAAAAATCTATTTATACAATTGTATCTTAGGATATGTTCCTACCAAGATGAATCTAACATTCTACATAACATACAATAAATTTATAAAAAATAAAGTCCAACAAACTTTTGTAGATTTTTCCGCTAGAATCAACAAGAGATGTTTTTTTTTTTTTCAGGATAACTTGTTTATGGTAATTTTAAGACATAGTTATCCTCTCTGCAATAAGTTTATCTAAAACCCTTAATGACAAAACAATACATAGCACAGATGATAACAATAAAAAATTAGAATGAAAGATAATAATGCTATAAGAAATTAGAATGAATGATAATAAGAAATTATCAAAAAAAGTTGTTAAAAAAACATTTTCTTTTTTTTTATATATATAAGAAATTATCTAATCTTGTAAAAATCATTCAATTTCTCATATAATATATATATATATATATATATATATATATATATATATATATATATATATATATATATTGATAAAGTCTTGTAAAAAACATTCAAATTCTTTAATAATTCAGGTTAAATTATATAGCTGTATCACATTCAAAAGTTAAGCTAAATGTTAATCCACATAATTTAATACGTTAGTTTCTTTCAATAATTATAAATCTCACTCTGTTAGAGGAATGATTAAATTAATTCAAATTTAACTATACAAACATCGTAATATAACAAAAGACGTGGTTCACATTCTTCAGCAATTCTTTAATACATAAAGAGATACAAACCCTATTTATTAAAATATGTAAACCCTTTTATATATAATAATCCAAATCACAATGGACATACATTGCTTTCACAGTAGAATTCAGTTATGGCAGAATATTTTGCTGGCTACCAAATAGACCAAGTTTCTTTTCAAAACCAGTCACGTAAACTTCCTTTTCCTCAGAAAAAAAAAAAACACTATTATGCATCACTAAAATGAAGAGTGAAAAACAAACATGATGAGTAATATTAGGTTTTATTCTTTAAGAAATATTGTCTCTTTCAGAGAAAAATGAAAGAGTGTGAGATATTTGAATTTATGCAATAAAAAGATCTGATATCTGAAATTTATTTACAGTAATGAAGGTGTGGTGACGCAAGTATGTAAGTATGTAGCATGCGATGCCAAAGCCATTGCATTAAATGATGGCAACGCTTCTCCCAACACCTTCTGCTCCCTCATTTAATGCAATCACACGCTCATCACCAAACACTTCCATTCTATTTTATCTTTTCAATTCTCTCAAAAATAAAAATATTAACCTTAAATCTATTTTTTTCAACAGTTTAATACCTCTTGTAAAATTCAGATATTTGATTAATTAAAATTTTCAAAATCATCTTTCGACAATTATATTCGTAATTAGTACACAGAAGCCATATACTTTTGTGTAATCATATTAAATACATATTTTTTTACTATTTCCTTGTGATAGCATACGTATTTTTTGTTAAAGACCTTGAGATTATTTAATCTTCCTAATATTGTTTTACAGTACGATAATTTTGCATGGAAAATTGTCTAAACTGTAGTTTTAATTTATTTCCAACATTTAGAATAATTAGTTTGGTCATTTCACTTTTTTTCTAGAAATGCTCAAACTATAAGTTGTGTGTATAATAAAAATGTATTGGTTTTAAAGACTAAAAATCAGGTATTTTAAAAAATTAAAGATAAAATAATTATTTTGAAAAATTAAGAAAAAGAAATTAAAACATGACTAACACATTGTTTTTTTTTTCTGTAGAGATTATCTTATGTTACATCTTATCAGTATTATCATTTTGGTTAGAAATATAATTTCTGAGTTGATAGATACTTATCCACAACCAGAGTTATTTATTGTCTTGTTTATTATTAAACTCTCGCTATCAGCAAACGGCGCGTGGATAACAACCACCCATCACCATTGTCTATCATTTTCAGAACACAAGTCATGTGTTCATACTTGTAGATTTTCAGTTTCTTCATTTTTCAACCAGAGGGAGAACCAACGTTAAAATGTCACTTTTTGCACACGCTAATTATTTTTTTTTTTAAATTATAGTAGCCAACTTAATAAATATAAAATGTTTAGATGAAAAATAAAGAAAATATATTTTAATTGACAATAAAACATTGATAACCATGTGCCACTAACTTTGAGAAATAAGCTTAAAAGAGACATGGAGATACTAAAATTAAGAAAAGAAAAAGGTATAGGATCTAAAAATGTCAAAAAATGAAAACAAATTATTGATTTGATCATATGCAACAAACTACTGAATCCAATTCTAGCAAACTCTCAAGTCAATACAGATAAAAATAACCAGAAACACAATTTTGTTCCTTTTTTTCTCTTTTCTTTTCTTCTGCTGCTAGTAGAGCAGACAAAGGGTCGACCCGAGTCAATACCCGAACCACCACCCCTGCCATGTGTTAAAGATCCTAACCCGACCCGAACGAGCCTCGGAGCCTCGACACCTTGCAAGGAGTTCACACCCACGCGCGGTTCGTTCTTGACTCAACACCCCCACCCCTCGCGTCATTCGCACGCGCCAACTATCGCAACTTTAGCTACAACAAATTTGAACTAATCCCCAAAACCAAACAAAATAATAGTAATGATAATAACAATAATAATAATAAACAAGTCACGTGAGGCGCCCGTGACATTCAACTCTCGCTGTGAAGCGCTGCTTTTATCTTCTGCACGGTGCACGAGATGAGGTTGTTCACGGTCTCCACCGACTCCACCGTCAGCTTCGCCGTCGGGAGGCTGTTCACGAGAATCTGGAACGCCACCGTCAGAAGACATCCACCCGCCCTCTTTTGCGACGCGCCCCCGTGTTGCTCTCCGCCAGCCGCGGATCCATCCGGGACGATGGCGAACCCCGACGGGAGAAGCGCCACGTAGGCAGAGTCGCCGCCGTTCATCACCACGTGCATTGCGGGAATGTCCACCGGCGCGTACACCACAAGCGACCCCGACGCGTCGGTGCACGTCTCCTGCAAAATCAACATGCTGCTCTGGTTCGCATTCATAGCCTGCAAGAAGAAAAATAAAAATCCAATAATAAGCTGTAAAATTAAAAAAAAAAAGTAAAAATAAAAATAAAAATTCAACTTTAGGTGTTGTCGTTTTCGTTAAGTTCGGTGGAGGGTAGTCAAAGCCCGGTACCACCTTTTTTTTCCCCCAAATTTAAAAAAATTAGGGCAAAATAATGAGGTCAGAAGAGAGGAAAATAGAAAGTTGACAAAAGTCCTGAATTTTGACTTTTTATAAAAGTTTGCTGAAACAAACGCTGCCCTATTTCTGGTGCCAATTGTCTTCATAGATACTTCCAAAATTTCCAACCCTGTCCTTCTCAATTTCACCTTTTTTATCCTTCACACTCCGCGACAATTCATCATTCACGTTTCCTCTTCTCTCCCACCTTTTCCTCTCACAATGGTAAAACACCACTTCCCCAACATTAAAAAACAAAACCAATCTCTCCTATTTTCTATGCATGTCTGCAGATAATATCAACTTTAACATAATAACACAAATTAATTATATTCACTCATCGTAAGGGAAATCTGCATTGTATCTATCTATGCATGTATATATATATATATACGTACACTGGCTCTGAGGAGGGAGACACAGTTAGCATGGTCTTGTCCCTTGGCAATGTGAGCCATCTCTTGCATGGGTCCACCGTTCGAGAGGATGTCCCACTCACTCCGGAGCCGCTCGTCGCGCAGGAAGTCGAAAAGTCTTTGGGGCGACACCGGCAGCCACACTGAGGTGGCCGCGCTGAGAACAATACCCGGCGGCTCGCCGGGGTCGTCCACGCTCTTCCTTGTCATCACCCTCACGTCCTCCCCCACGTTCCCCGCGTTCAGCTTGTTCCACTTGTGCACCGTGGAGGCACAAACTCCAGCACAGAAATTGTTCGTCATGCGTTGTGCTAGCTTCAGCATGCTCCTCCTTCCACCTGAGCTTATTGCTGCAACACCCAGATCATAGAAATTAGTAAATTCGTAGCATAATGTGATGTCAAGATTAAAAGATTACAAATATCTAATTTTGACTATCCATGAATGTACCTGAATGTTCTCTAGAGGGAACTGCTGAGGACATTAGAATGGCTAAGCACTCGCATTGGCGTTGAAGGGTGGCAACCCAACGTTGTGCACCAAACCCCGTGCCTGAGCTCAACAAGGGTCTGTACAGCTGGTGAACTTGGCTTTCGTCGTATTCTGCATGTTCCACCCATGTCACCTGTGTGTAATTCAAACAAATGTCTGTTATATATATTATACTCTCATACCCACCATTATTTTTGTTTTATGAACCTAAAATTAACTATTTTTGTCATCATGCTACAAAGTGGACCATTTGAGGAACAAATAATAATTGTTTTGTGAACACTTGGGTTAGTTGATTAGAAAAAATGAGTTAAATCAGTGTTTTAAGTTTTTGGGGGGTTTAAAGAAGATGGTGTGGTGAATAGAAGAAGCATGTGGAAGGGAAATCATGGAATATCAAAGAGAGACAAAGTATCTGTGGAGCCTGGAGGAAGTACATAAAATATAAGGTACTAGATAGAGTGACCCGGGATATGGAGTATAGCTACTACAACGTGCAGTGTAAAGGGGCATCGAGATTTGTTACGACAGTGTGATGAACTCATCCCAAACACCCAAGAAACAGACAAAATGTTCAGTCTTTGATCTTGACTCAAAGGGTCCTCATTGAATATTTTTATATAACAGACCTATGGACTATAGGGCTGGAACCAGGTCACGTATAGTCTACAAAATTAAATAATGCTTAGGGAATGACAAATGTAGCATAAAAGAGTGGAATAGAAACATCATATGAATTGTTTATGGAATAAAAAAGTAGGTGAAATATTGCAAGGCAAATTGCTCAAAGGGGGATATCTAATTAATGTGTTCGTGCTACAAAAATTTAAGTGATAGAGACTTCCATCAATAAATTAATGGGATAACCTAGATTTGTGCAACATGGTGTATTACTCAATTAGTTTATGGGATCAAAATCAGTTGTTGAAAATTGCAGATTGGAATATAATTGAGACAAAGGGAAGCATACTATCTCAGGGTGCAAATTCTTTGAGAGACTAAAAATATATATTGGAATCATCACTGACAGAGTGGTTCTATAGTGAGTAATCACTAAACAAGCCGAGTTACTTAGAACTAGGAGCCTTCTATGTAGCTTGGAAAAGCAAAAGCTCCATGATTCCTTAGCCTGGTGTTTTGCCCCCACTTTAAATAATGCACAATTAAGCTACCATGGTGCAGTTACTTGCACCCACTTGGAAAAAATACAATAAATGTGATGAAAACATGAAAGCAGGTGAGATAGTACGGTTCAGTAGGTGGCCTATATATATATACACACACACACATATATTTAGAAAAGTATTAAGACAAAAGGCTTGGCAGAATGTACTAGTAAATCATTTTTACTGTCTTCAAAAAAGAGAAAATTGGGATGCTAAAATTGCAGCGAGAACATAAAACCAGCCATTAACTAAGAAGAATATTGGTAATTTACTCACCTTAGAGTAACCATTTGGCATATCTTGCACTACGCAACCAGAAGGAAGCCTCCTACAGTTCACAAAAGTGGGTGCACCAGAAGTTTCTCGGATGGTGTCTATGGACACATCCACCACTGCCCACAAGCCCTCTGCGTGCTGCTTGCAAAAGCGTAGAAAATTGACCTCACGAACAGGAACCAAGGGCGAAAGGACTTGAAGTTCGGCATGCATCTGAGAATAAATTTTATGTCATTGAAAAGTTGAAATTTTTTTGTTTTAAAAGGAAAAGTAGTTTGTATGAAAACAATTTAGACTTACAAGCTGAAGGGCACCATTCCTAGTTCCATTTATTCCATTAGATATAACTTCAGCGGTTGAGGTTCTAGCAATCATACAAGGGAACATCTCTGACCATCGATTCTGTCACAGCAGAAAGTAAATCAGTTTCACACGCATTCAAAATTAACAGGGACTGGCATCTCTTTTCTTACATAGTACTATTTTTAATATACTATTTATGTTAGAAATGAGACCCCCAAAAGAATAATAGAGATATTCACGTTACTAACATTACTGAAGAAGAACATCAACATAAAATGAGAAAATAACAAAACCAAAGGAGCCAAGAATAATAAAAGGTATTAAATTAGAGGGAAGAAAAGTTTGAGAAAAGTGTGAAGGTAGTTGAAGGGCTTACTGAGTCCATTAATGTTTCAACAAGAGCCAAGCTGTTTATGATGACCATGCCAGTTTGTCTAGAGGCCTCGGTGACAAAACCATTGGGTCTCAAACCAATGCAAGGTGTCATTGTCCTTGTGTACTCCTCATAGTTGAGAATTTCTCTTCCCCCTTCCAAACTCCTGATCCAAAGAGGCTCCCCGGTCTGAGCCATCTTCACCAGCTCATCCATTGCAGCCAAAGCAAGTTCCAAAACAATAGACCTCTCCACTGACCTGTCAAGCACAGCAGTCACCACAGTTGATGTTGCAGTTGGTCTAGTTGAAGGTGACATCATAGCTAAGGGGCTTGATATCCCCACCCCAAAATCAGGCAATGTTGCAGGCACAGTGCTCAAACCTCCAAAACCATTGCTCCCAACCCCAAGCTCCAAGCTTGAGTTTGGCAATGGAGGCCCAATTGAGCTTGTTAAAGAAGAAATGGGGCGACCCAAAAACTTGCCAGCGAGTGCACAAACACGGTCTAATTCATCCTTCAACCTAGCATTCTCGATCCTGAGATGCTGTTCTTCAAGTGAAATCTCACCAATCATTGCAGGACCACCACAGTTTGAGCACATAGGATTTCTCATAGCCTCCCTCATAGACATGTTCTCCGCTCTAAGCTTGTCATTCTCTTGCCTTAGCAGCGAGTTCTCGTGCCGTTCCAATTGTGTCTAAACAACACAAACGATCCATGGTTTCAGAACTCCCAAAAGAAGGAAATTGAAAGTGAAAATAAAATAAAATAAAATAACTCGAAAGAAGGAAAATTTTTGACATAAGGGTAGTGTTGGTTTTACCTTCATTTGTGTTCTTCGATTTTGGAACCAAAACTTTACTTGCCTCGTTTCCAAATTCAGCCTTCTGCTGAGTTCAAGCCTTTGCTTCTCATCCGGGTGAGGACACTCCTTGAAAAGCCTAAAACCCAGAAAAACAAACGAAAAATCAAAAACAACACCTCCAAAAAAAAAAGCAAGAACACTCAACATGAACCTTAAAAAAAAAAGACTATTTTTTTTAAATGAAAAATTCATCGTACGCTTCAAGCTCTTGAATTTGCTGAGGAGTGTGTCGGTGATAACGTTTTTTCCTTGGTGGGTTGTCGGCGGCATCAAAATCATCACCAGAAGCTCCATCCATGTTATCACTGCCAGATCTGCTTTCATGCTCCTCTTCCCGGCTCCTTCTCAACCCATTTTGCTCAAAATTCTCGGGCATTAATCTGTTCATATCCCCTTGTCCGTCGACATCACTTTGCTGTGTTTTTTTTGCCAAACAAAACAAGAAAACCAAAGTAAGAAGAAAAAAAAAAAGAACCACCCAAAACAAAAACCCTTATGAACAAGAAGAAGAGAAGTAAAAGGGTAGGGATGATTCTCACAAGCGCAAGAGAAAGGCCAGGAGAGTTAAACATGGATTTGGCCAACGTAGGACTGGCTAAACGAGGCTGCGAGATTGCACCAGAGGGCATTATATCGTTGCTGTGGTTGGAACCGTTGCTGTAAGGAATATCTGATACGATCCTACCCCCTCCACCACTTTGTTTGACCTCAAGAAACCCCCCAAAACTCATCAAAGTAGCCACTTTTGCTTTTCTTTTTCTCTTTCTCTTCTTCCTTTCGCCAATCAAACAAGCACACCCCCCACAGAAACTGCTACTACAAAGCCCCTCTGAAAAACTCAAGCTGCCATTAATGACTCAGCCTTGTCGCAGAAACTTTTAATCCTCGCGTGGATTGATTCGTCCAACCCCAGAATTTCCCAGCCATGTAGCACCACAAAAGATGAAATGGGTCTCTCAGAATCTGCCTTATATACCTGAGAGCGCAATCAAAAAAGAACCTTTTGAAACCAGGGAAAATATAAATAAATAATAATACAGAGAGAGAAAGATAAGTAGACAAAAGGATAAAGCCCAAAACATAAACAAATAAATGCTGTCTTTATTTTTATTTTGTTTCACACTCTTATTATTATTTAGAAAGTTAAAAAAAAAAAGAAATATTATTACCAGTTACTCATCAGTAATAACAAGGATAAGAAGAAAAAAAAAGTTCTTAACTTTGGCACCTTTTCCTTATAAATGAAACGATGGCATAGAACCCTAGTGTTTCAGTTCAGTGTGTGCTGTCTTGTTCCCTGCATGATAACCGCTATGCTTGACTATGGTAAAGCGTGAAAGAGAAGGAAAAGAAAATGAATATTTAAACTAAAAGGTTGTAGATTTGTGCAGAGACAAGAGAGAAGAGAGAGAAGGGGAAAGCGTTGGAGAAGAAAGCAGAGATAAAAGGTAACATGTGGACACTTGAAAGCCTTACAAACACATGCATCCAAAAAGGGTTTGGTTGACTCTTCACACTGTGATCACACACAAAGTCTCTCTTTCTATATATCTCTATATCTCTTTCCACTTTAACCCTTTTAAAGTCTGTGAATAGCTGTGAAATTTGCAATATACCATTTGAATAACTTTTTGAGGATATGAAGGAAAATGAAAAGTTTAGTTATGATGGTGTTGCTAAGATGCACGGCCACCCTCTTCTCAGTGTTTCCTATAAACTGATCTTGGGACTCTCAATAATTTGACTAATTTAGCTTAATTCACTCATATGGCAACAAAATCATCACGGAAGTTTACACTTTTAAAAATGTGAATATCAGAAACTTGGGTCCATTTTCCTTTGTCCTTTTCTTCATACATTATGAGCCTATAAGGTCTACTACCAAAATGTATGCACCACTCAGTGAATTCATTTTCTTTTACTACTCAATTCATCTTTCATAAACTTCATTTTTCTTCCATTTTCATGCTCTCATTTCAATTAACCTGATTATCAAAATAATCACAAGAGGAAAGCTTTTTAATTCTCTTTGATTTTTCTCTCCCTCCTTCCATTCCTGGTTTTATAGTACACAATATTCAATGAATGCCTTTACTTTTTAATATGTTAATTAAGCTACAATTGAGTAGGTGGATTAGAAGGAAAATATATATATTAATTGTTTTTCTCCTAAGCTGATAACTTAACTAAAATGGTCAAAATAATTAACTCTTTAGTTTAATATATGTCAAAAAAGAAAAGGAAATTTCACATAAAACGAAAACAATTAATAATCTTTTAATTTTTTGTGAGGCACTGTTTTTCATGTATCTTTAGAGTAATTGTGTAAAAAGTAGAAAAAATATATTAAATCACATTAATTATAGGAGAATATAATTACTCCTAACTATAATAATATTTTAACTTTCTTTAAGCAAGTTAGAAAATCAAAATAAGATAATAATCACCTCAAAATATGGTTTTAATAATTGAATAAATTTCAAATTTATATAAGAATGCCATACCATTAAAGTTTATTTAAGCTATTTTGTAGTTATCAGCCACCTTAACATATTATTTTTTTAAATACTGTAATTTAATAAGTTAGTTTAACCATTTGGATCTTTCAATTATTGACTATTAATAACTAACTAGTTTTCTTTGCTATATTTGAAAAATAAATTAAAAGCTAGATGAAAAGAACAATTGATTAGAAGTCAAAACCTTACCTAGTAGCTAAAAATTATGAAATTAAGTTATTCAATTATAAGTATTTGCTGAACGTTAAATGATAATATATGATATTTTATATTAATTTAATTTAATCATATAAAATATATTTTTTTTGTAAAAATATAAGCTTTTTTTTATTTAATTTTATATTAATTTTAATTAAATTAATTATTTTAACTGTACTTTTTAGTTTGAATAATTTGGGACCATAAGAAGATACTTATATGTTTTCTTATTCTCATAATTATGAAATATGTGTCTCTTATATATATATATATATATATATATATATATATATATATATATATATATATATATATATATATGTTTTCTTATATTTTGAAATATTTTTTACTAAGTTTTAAATAAATAAAAATAATATGATAGGTGCAGTATTTTTTATTGTGCTGATTATAGTACATGATAATAAAATCACATATTACTAAACAGGATAAACATTAATTTCAATAAGGAGGTTAAGACAAAACTATATAAAATATACAAAGTTAATTTTTTGAAATTAATTACACAGTGAAAAATATTATAATTAAAAGTAAGAGAATAAAGAAATTAATAGATATCAATAAAAATTATATAATAATAAAAGTAATTAAAAACATAACGAAATACTTCAGTATAAATATTTTTACCTGTAAAATAAAAATTATATACAAATATCTTATAAACATGTTTTGGTATATTAATGCACAAATTAGTGCAAGCATCTCTCTTTCTCTTTGAATGTGTCTTTCCCTATTCAACCAATATTTTATAATTTTTAATTTCTTTCTGGGTAAAACAAATTAAATGCTATCATTTAAAAGAACCAGATCCTGAAAATATTCAAAAGAAGAAATATTTCACATTGTATATTTATTATTCTCAACATTTCTCTGACTAGTTTTAATATAGACGATTACTGAATTAACTTAATTTTAAAATTTGTTATTTAACTATATGTGGATTGGTGTAATTTTTTTTGTTTACATGGATAAGTGGATTTTAATAGAAGTAAAAAAAATGCTATCTTTTTTAGACATTGATAGAATTGTACAATATTATAAGAAATTGCATCAATTACCTTTTATTGTATAAAATAAGTAATTATGAGTTAATTTAAATGGTTATGATAATTTACCAATTTTTATTCTATAATTATTTATCAAATAAGGAATATTTTACTCAAAAACAAAAGATAATAAATAATTCTTTCCGAACACCTCTTATAAATATATTAGATATTAAATGGCATTATTTATTTGAGAATATACTCACAACTACCAACATTAATATTTTACTTCAGTGAACATTTCACCTTTCATTTAACAAATAAAAGAACTATTTATTACTGTTAATTAAATTGTTTCAATTCTTTAAAAAAATTGTATTAAATTTTATTTTATAATATAACCCTAATTATTCAATGATTTCATTATTCTTTTTTAAATAAAGTATGCTTTTAAAAAAATTGTTAACTTCTACTTGTTTTTATTAATTAGAAAGTTCTTTTAATCATATAAGAGCTTTTGATATAAAAGTACTTTTTTAATAATATGTAATGTTTTCAAATATTGCTTCAGATAGCTTTTTTTTCAAAATATCTTCAATCATATATCTCCTTTTTTTTTCTTTTGCCTTAAATATTTATAAATTACTCTTTTTATCATGAGAGAGAATTTTATTGATTTTTTCATTACAATTTTTCCATTTATTTATTGACTCACATGATTGGCTCAATTATTTCACATATTCCTTTATTTATTTTAAATTTTCTATTTTTACATATTTATATATTTTTTTAATATGATAATGTTAATTTTTACATATTTTGTGTGTTTATTTCTGTAAATAAAATAAACTCTTCTATAAATTTTATCTTGTGTATTATAAATTTTTGTATTGTTTGATGTTTTAAATATTTTATGTTGTTTTATCCCTGATATTTGTTTAAATGTGTGAAATAAGTGAATAAAATATAATTGTGATAAAGAAAAATAAGTTAGAACTCCAAGAAATATAATTGAATAACAAAAGATGGATTTTAAGGTTACCTGGGAAACATGATTGGATAACAAAAGATAGATTTTAAGACTACCTACATGGAATGACAAAAGAATCACTCTCATTCTTATAAAGTCATAACAAACACAGTTGGAAGGATGTAACTCGCTGGGTGAAACAGCATAGGAGTTGGGCACCACCACTCTCGTTGGAGAAGAAACTGAATGGACAATCCAAGCTAGGATAACCAGTGACGGGCAATGTCAGCACCAAGCGGTGATAAAATGGCACTAAGCAGCTCAAAGTCATAGAGTCCATTTTCTTATTTTAACATAGGTTAAACCTCTTTAGTTATCTCTATTTTCGTGAGTTTTTCCCAGTTCAATGCCCGTTTTATTGGAATTTCCAATTTATTCCTAAAAAGTACTAATTTGAATCGATTGAACCTTTAACGGGCTTAAGTTTTTAATGAGGTGAGAGATTGATGTGGCAAGTTTTTTAAACGTGGCATGCTGAAACCTTTATACGTGGCATTTCTTAAAAGATTAGATTTTAAGAATAGGGTTTCTGAAATGGGATTTAATAATAGAATTTCCAGTAAGTCAATTTTGCCCTCACCAGTGCTTCTTCTTCCGGTGAATCACCACTTCCAACGGATCCTCCACGCGCCAATCACATTGCGGCTTGGTGCGATCTGGTACTCCAGATTAAGTGGAAAGGTCCCAAACTCACGCTTAGCTAGCTGCGTAGAAACGTCATAGCCAGGAACTTCACCAGAGAGGCGCAACCTCAACCTGACGATGTTGTTTTCTGAGACGAGGAGTTTCACACGCTCTGCACCCTCTCTGCCTACAAAGACAATGCCTTTCACCCCTGGGAAATCGCTTTCTCTCTCTTCAATGTCTGTCTCTCTTTCTGTCCCTCCCTCTCTATTTCTTGTTTTTTTCTCTGCTACAATTTTAGAATTTTAGCTTAATTTTGTTTTGGGTTTTTTTTCATATCTCGTAAATTGATTCTTTATTTTATTTTAAAGAAGTGATTTTGGGGGTTGATTGGAAAAGGGGTGTTTTTCTTTTTCCTTTTCTTGTTTTTGTGAATTATTATATAATTATAATAATAATTGTTGTTGTTCCTTTAAATTTGATTTTAATTGGTTAGTTCTGTGTTGCAAGGTTTGAATCAGAGGTCAAAGACTAAGGTTCCCGTGGTCGGAATTGCGACTTTGAATCTGGCTGAATTTGCATATGTGGTTGATCAAAAGGATTTTGATTTAAACATTCCTATTACAGTTTCTGGTGGTGTTGCGAAGTCCTCTCCTTTACTTAGTGTATGTTTATCATCCATGATGTTTTAGTTGATTTTGTCGAGAGACTGGTGGTTGTTTTCTTAATCAACATTGTGCCTTTGTGTTTGTTGTTTTTGTGTTCATAGTTGTAGCTTTTGGTTGTTGCTTGCAGATATCGATTAGTTTGGAAGAGAGCACATAAATAGTTCATAAATCAATATTTCTCGTGCCTTCTTCACCCGTGGTTCAGCCAAGAGAAACTACCTTGGTTGAGAAAGATGAGCTTTCGACCTGCAACCGGAGGCACCGCCGGTCAGAAATGTCACTGGCCGGTTTCCTTCCTCTTCCAAAACGAGTTCACCAAATCGCGAGAAACATCGAACCATGCATTTACCACTGGCACTCCAACCACCATTTCCACTCTTCTTTACCCATTGCTTCCTTCTTCTCTCTCTATTGTTTCTCAGGCTGGGAAGAAGATTTCTAGGTAGGATTTCTGGGTGGTGCTTGTAGTGGAGGATGATTGTTTTTTAATCCAACATTTTTCACGTTAAACTTATGAAATTACACGTAACATCCTGTTATTCCACGTTTAAAAAACATGCCATGTCAACATCATAACTCATCAAAAATTTAGCTTCGTTAGCCCAATTTAACAGTAAGGGCCCAATTGACTCAAATTAGCACTTTTTAGGACTAAATTGGGGATTCTAATAAAATGGGGATTGAATTGAGAAAAACCCACGAAAATAAGAACAACTAAAGGAGTTTAACCTTTAACATATGGTGTCAAACATTTCTAAGGTGGCGTCAAGAGGTATCAATGCTAAGTTTTTAAAATTGGGTATTTAGTCATGTTATTAGCAAGGGTTTTTTGGGATATTCCTTATTTTACGTGAAGAAAAACACCTTGTGTGCTTGGGAGAAGCTTTTTGATGTTTTAAGGGTGCTGAGAAATTTTGTCTTCTCCTTTTTCGGTCTCATTATTCACCCAACGAGGTTTTTCTCTTTTTATATTTGAGAGGAGGATGAACTATGAATGAAAAATGGAGATGCAAAGGAGAGATGCAATTGGAGTGTGGAGTAGATGCTAAGAACCTTGGGAAAAAGCTTTCAACTTTTATATGGTGTCAATTTCTTTTCTATCTCTTTAATTTATAAACCCTGAGTTCTTCATCATGGAGAGATAACCCTCTTATTTATATTAGATGTAATAAGTTCAATTCGTATGTATTTTGTGATGTTAATATAATATTATATATATATATATATATATATATATATATATATATTAAAAACACTGGCCCACAGTAGGAATAGTAGAGACCCAAAAGCCTTTAGTCCAGAGACGAGAAATTAAAGTTTCACTAGAAACTTCTTCCCATCAGAACACTAATGAGGCTTAATGTTGTGCGACATGCGATAGCGAAAGGGACGCGTGTTCTTCCAATGTGCTACTCCAGCGAGGCAGACATCGACACCGCTTGGTCATAAAAGAATGGCAAAGTCCAGGAGAGAAGACACGACAATAAAAGGTAAGAGAAAAATTGTATTTTTTTCATAATCACCATAGTGTTTGTTTCAAAGCTGTCTTTTTCTTACAAAAGAAAATACTGAAACCCCAGTTATATAGGGTTCCGGTGAGTACAACAAAAGCACTGGGATAATTAATTATCCCTAACAGAAAAACAGAAACACTAAATAGAAAACTCTAAAACATAAAAAGATGCTCTAAGGAGCAATAATGACAAAACAAACATTAATAGCCTCCCTTCAAGCTAGATGATGGATATTCACTAATCCAAGCTTAGGGATGATAGATCTGAAACGAGTACGATGAGGGAACTTGGTAAAGACATCAGCAAGTTGCTCCTCTGAACGAATGGGTAGAAGACGCAAAAGTTGGCTTGAATCTTCTAACGCATGACGTGACAATCCAACTCAATGTGTTTGGTTTGCTCATGAAAACTTTGGTTATGAGTAATGTGCCTGGCGATGTTGTTGTCACAGTAGAGAACACTGGTAGTAATAGGTTGAACTTGAAGGTCTTGAAGAAGGTAGTGCAGCCATTGCATCTCACAAACGGTGGTAGCAAGGGCACGATACTCTGCTTCAATAGAGGATCTCGAGACAGTGTTTTGTTTCTTTGACCTCCAAGAAACAAGGGAGGACCCCAGGAAAACACAATAACTAGTGGTAGATCTTTTGGTGTTAGGGCATGTGGTCCAATCCGAATCACTGAACCCTTTAATTTGTATTTTTGAATCAACAGCAAAGAAGAACCCTTCTGAAGGATTGGATTTAACATATCTTAAGATATGTTGTAAGGCCTGATAGTGATAGTTAGTAGGTTCCTGTATGAATTGGCTTAACAGACTAACAATAAAACATAAGTCAGGTCTAGTATTAGTGAGGTAGAAAAGCTTCCTTATCAATCTGCGGTAGATACTGGGATTATCCATATAATTCTCTGTCTTGTGCAAAGAGTTAGTGTTGCTCAAAAAGGGGGTAAAGCATGGCTTTCTTCCCAGCATTCATGTTTCTTCCAAGATGTCAAGAGCGTACTTTCTTTGACAAAGGTGTATCCCCTTTTTCGACCTAGCAACCTCAAATCCCTTGAAATATTTGAGTTCTTCCAAATCCTTTATCTGGAATTGGTGATGCAAAAGAGTCTTCATGTAGGTGATCTCACTCATAGAGTTTCCTGTTAAAACAACATCATCTACATACACAAGTAAAGCCGTGAAATTTGTGGGGGTTTTCTTGATAAAAAGGGAATGATAAAACTTGGATTGAACATAAGTTAGCATAAATAAGAAAAGTGGATAGTTTCTCAAACCATTGTCTGCTAGCCTGTTTTAAGCCATATAGAGATTTAGTTAGCTTGCAAACTAGTCCCTTTGTGTTAGTGTCTAAACCAGGGGGAGGATCCATGTAAACATCCTCATTTAGGTTTCCATGCAAAAAAGCATTGTCCACATCTAGTTGATGTAGAAACCAACCTTTTGAGGCAGCAAGAGCAAGTAAAAGTTTGACAGAAGTGAGTTTAGAAACGGGAGAAAAAGTATCTGAAAAATCTATTCCCTCTTATTGGGTGTAACCTTTAGCAATCAATCGGGCTTTATACCTTTCCCACAGTACCATCAGCTTTGTGTTTTACCTTGTAAACCCATCTACATCCAATGTGTAACGTCCCGGCAGCTCCCAGGGACCGTTGACTGCCCCCACAGACCACCACCAGGCTTTCCAGTGTGCTTTGTCCTCACTCGCACACTTTCTGGGAAAACTTCCCAGAAGGTCACCCATCCCAGAATTACTCCAGGCTAAGCACGCTTAACCATGGAGTTCTTATGAGTCAGGCTTCCGAAAAGTAAATGCATTTTGGTGATATGAGTAGTCAAATCAATTCCTTTAAGCTATCCTTCAACCGTATAGTCCCATACCTATACAGTCTCCAGATCCCTCTCATTCCGGTGTATGTTCGATTCATCCATGTACCCCTTCCACCCGAAGCTGCCAGGAGCCGCTCCTTGTCTGTGCCCCCTGCACCATGCCTCTTGCACCGGCGTCACTCCCCGCCCTCGTCTCCGTGCCCGGGTGTCACACAATGGGTTTCTTTCCAGGAGGAAGTTGGGTTAAATACCAAGTATCATTATCTTGTAGGGCTTTGATTTCCTTCTTCATAGCTTCAGTCCATTCAGGACTATTTTTAGCCTCATCATAGGAGTTGGGTTCCTTGCTAGCAGTTATGGCAACGGTGTACCTTAAATGTTTATCTGACAAAGAATCATAGGATAAAGTATTAGTGATAGGGTAAGGAGTTTCCAAACCATTTTTGACATATAAAGAGGCAGATAAGGACTGATCAGTCTGATGTATATAGTCCTTTAAGTACTCAGGGGTTCTCTTTATTCTGCTAGACCTTCTCTGATTATTTCCTTGTTCTTCTTCAACAAGATTAGTGCTTTCGGCACTGATATTAGTGCTTTCAGTAGGGTTTTGGTCATTCTTTCTATTCTCAGCAAAGTTCTTCTCATGGTTGCAAGACAAATTATCAACAAACAATATATTGTTTTCATTGTCATTGAAGTTATCTTCATTACCCGGCTTATTCTTATAGGTAAAAATGTCTTCATAAAAGATGACATTTCTACTAATGAAAATTTCCCAAGTATTGACGTCAAGAACAATGTATCCCTTCACTCCATTTTTGTACCCTAGAAATATTCCCTTTCTAGCTCTAGAATCTAGCTTGTTTCTGTTACTTTCGTGAGTTGAAGCAAAACATAAGCAACCAAAAACTTTTGGATCAAGATAAGTTAGGGGATTATTATGCAGTACATCATAAGGGGTTTTACCTTTAATAATAGTAGAGGGAAGTCTATTTATCAAATATATGGCTTAGGACAAGGCTAAGACCAATAAGCATAGGGAATGCTACACTGAAAAATCAGACTGCGAGTAACATTCAGTATGTGTTGGTGTTTACGCTCCACAACAGAATTTTGTTGTGGAGTTTCAGCACACCTTCTTTGATGCTCAATGCCATAAGAATCATATATGTTGGAACAATTAAACTCAGGACCATTGTAAGTCCTAATGATTTTAACAATTTTATCAAATTGGGTCTTAATTTTTATGATAAAAGCTTGCAAAAGCTCTCTAGTTTGGCTTTTATTATGCATAAGAAAAGTTCAAGTGCGTCTACTACAATCATCAACAATAGTGAGAAAGTATTTATGTCCATGAATAGAAGCAATGGAAATGAGACCCCATATATCACAATGTATAATATCAAACAATTAGCAGACAAAGAATTATTATTAGGAAATGGCAATTTGTGTTGCTTAGCATAATGGCAAATGTCACAAGTATCACTAGAAACAGTTTGAACATAAGGAAAAGTCTTGCATATTCTTTCAATAGTTTTGTTCCCAGGATCGCCTAGCCTATAATGCCACAGATTTATATTTACATGCTCATAGGAGAAAACATAACTAGGTGACAAATTCCTTCCAAAAGATTAGTGTGCAGTTTATATCTCTAGTTAGGCTTTGGATAGATATAAGGTTAAAAGAAAAATCGGGTATGTGCAGAACATTAAAAAATATGAAATCTTTAGAAAACTGTATAGTTCCTGCATAATGGGTTGTTACAATTGAATTATTTAGCAGTTTAACAGATATAGGTTTGATTTTACTGAATGTCATGAATTGATTCTTGTCATGGGTGACATGATTTGTGGCCCCTATGTCTATAATCCAAGATAATATACCTTTTCTGTCTTTTGTAGTATCTTTGTTATTTGGCTGATGACATGAGAAGAACTGTCAGCTTTTTCATGCATTTGCAGAATTTTCTACATTTGTTCAGGAGTGAAAGAGCTTTGAACAAAATTAACATTGTTTTGTTGATCGGTCTGTGTCACAGTGGTGGTAGAGCAAGCATTTGAAGAACCCCGTTCATTCTGTCCCATATCATTTTGAGTATTATTATCGTTCTTCTTGTACCATGATGGATATTCATGCTTAGAATAACATTCATCAACATTGTGATTCATTTTGTGGCAGTAAGAACATTGCTTCTCATAATTAGGGTTTCTTCCTCTTCCTTGATTCCAAGGGGAAAATCCACGTCCATGGTTCTTCCAATTCTGGTTATTCCTCCATTGACTCTGTTTTCACTGGTGCTTACAAGAACCTTGTTGTCATTTTGATTGGTGAGACTAGAGTCATCTTTCTCCTGTCATTCTTGCTGAATAATGAGAGAAAACACATAGTTAAAGCTAGGTAGAGGTTCCATTAATAATATATGTGTTCTCACAATATTATAGCATTCATTTAAGCCTTTTAAGAAGCAGATATCATGTTCCATTTTCCTGTATTTGTGTGAGACCTTGGACAAATCACAACTGCAAGGGATCTTGCAGCTACAGCACGGGATGGGTCTAAGAAATTCCAATTCCTCCCACAAAATTTTCATATCAGTAAAATACTGGCTCACACTCCTTTCACCCTGCTTAATAGAATGAATTTTTTGAAGCAAGTCAGAAAATTTAAAATAATCTCTCTTGGAAAACCTTTCTCTCAATTCTTCCCATAGTTCTTGAGCATCTTCAACGTATATGACATTTTCTGCTATCTGAGATGAAATTTAAAGAGTTTTTATGATCCAGGACAACACCATCATATTGCTCTTCTCCCAAAATCAAAAATGGGATCATCTCTTTGAGGTTTCTTGATTCCTCCGATTGTAAACTCAACTTGTTTTTGGAAAGAAGAGCCCTTCTCATATTTATGCTCCAAGAAGTGTAATTGGACTCATTAAGAACCTGAGAAATGAGGGAGATGCTTGGGTTTTCTCTTGGGAGAAGATAAAATGGGCTGGAAGGATTATTGAGTTGATCCATATTTTACATAATGACAAGAAAATCTAAAAGAAAAGGTTAGCACCAAGAAATCAAGAAAAATACGTGCAGCGAAAACAGAGGCAAAACAGGTACAAGATCTGCTCTGGTACCAGTAGGAACAATAGAGGCCCAAAAGCCTTAATTAGTCCAGAGATGAGAAAGTAAAGTTTCACTAGAAACTTCTTCCCATCAAAACACTGATGAGGCTAATGTTGTGCGACATGCGATAGCGAAAGGGACGTGTGTTCTTCCAAGGTGCTACTCCGACAAGGAAGACAACGACACCGCTTGGTCAGAAAAGAATGACAGAGTCCAGGGAGAGAAGACACAACGCTAAAAGGTAAGAGAAAAACTGTATCTTTTTCATAATCACCATAGTGTTTGTTTCGAAGTTGTCTTTTTCTTACAAAAGAAAATATTAGAACCCTAGTTATATAGGATTCCAGTGAGTACAATAAAAGCATTGGGATAAATAATTATCCTTAACAGAAAAACAGAAACACTAAACAAAAAACCCTAAAACATAAAAAGATGGTCTAAGGAGCAATAATGACAAAACAGAAATATTAATAATATATATATATATATATATATATATATAATATTTTTAGTTTATATATAACATATGTATATAAGTATGTATGTATGAATATGTGTGTGTGTTTTCATTTCTATGTTAGTATTTGATTTCTAGTTATTGTCATATGATCACCCCTAGCTTGATTTTTTGGTTCTTTAGGTATTGAAAAGTATCTTCTGAACCTAGAAATGAAATTAAGTACATAATTGAGCTTGTATATAGGGATAAAACATGATTATTAAAACTTTTTGGGTTCTTAAACCTAATGCATGATATAACTTGTTGAGGATTCAAGGAATTAGAGCTTAATGAATTATTATAGGCTCAAAGTCACCAAGGATATTATTTGAGTAAACTTATGAGTTAATTTTGACATGAAATTGGAATTGAGATGATTGTGAATGCATGTGAATGAAGTAGATAAAATATAGTCTTGATAATTGTAAATAAAATATCTCCATATCTTCTTAGTTAGCTTGATAAAATATCAAAAAAGATTTTTGTGTGTCTTTTTGTAAGAGTTATTGAATGTAAGAGTTGTCATGTATTACATAAATCCATTTGAAAGTAACGATCAATACTTATTACTTACTACGTTGCAACCGATATCATTTCATTATAACAAAATAGTATACAGTTAACATTATTCTTTCTATTATTATAACATTATATAAATACTATAAGGATAAAATAAAGGCTTTAATACTAATTTGGTACCTGTTTTTGTTGAGTTTTTTCAACGATATCCTAGTTTTTTTGTTCAATCAAGTTTCAATTTTTGTTAATTTTGTTCAATTTAGCCTTTTTTTACTAACATTGTTTAAATAGGTAACGATACGTGAACATGGTATATCGCGTGTTAGTATGCAGTTTTTTTACTTAAATTTATTTTATTTTTTTAGTTTTTTCTTAATTTTAAATAGTGGGTCCACGTTTCAAGTTAGTATCTTGTCATGTGAGAGTAGTAGTGCCACGTGACAATGTCAATGTCATGTGTCAGGGCTAGTATCATGTGTCAGTACGAATATCACGTGTCAATGTCTTATATTCAATTCAGTCTCAATTTTTGTTGATATTTAAAATGAATCAATTTTCTCCCTTTCCAACTTAAAACCAAATTTAATTGTTATACAAATGTTATACTGAAATTTTGATTAAAATTCACATTTTTATGAAATATTTTTTTCATTATTTTTAAATCAACTCAAACTATATTATTATAATATAATTGTGAGATTTATGTTTGATTATTTCTATATGTAAAGAATAGGATTAGAACTGGTTTACAAATAATAAAAAAAATTTCTTCTAATATTAAACTAACTATAACCATATTTTTTAATTAAGTCTAAAGTCAAACACAAATATAATAATTATATTCTAATTATATAATTAGTGTTGGTTTAAAAATAATTCTAAAATTATAGAATAAAAATATGAATTTTAATAAAAATATCAGCATAACATTTATATAAAAATTAAATTTGGACTTAATTTGGAGAGGAATAAAATTATTTCATTTATAAAATATTAGGACATAATTGAATATAAGACATTGACACATAACATTAACCCTGACACGTGGACCATTATTTTAAAGTTAAGAAAAAAATTAAAAACTAAAGCAAAAAAATCACAAAGTAACACGTGACATACTCTCACATGTCCTTAATTATTTAAATGGTGTTAGAAAAAAAGAACAAATTAAACAAAATTAATAAAAATTAAAACTTGATCAAACAAAAAGAACTAGGACTAAATTAAATAAATTCAATAAAACCGAGATCAAATTAATATTTAAGTCTACAGTAAAAATATAATATTTATTTAGTTAGGTTTTATGTTATATAAAGGAAGATTAAATACAAAATGTACAATATCTAAGTAGTTTATAGAATTATTGAAAAAGAAAATATTATAATTATCTCAATTATTTTAATATTAAATGATTTTAATATAAATAGTTTCGTCATAAATGAGTTTCGTTATTTTAAAACACATCATCTCTCTAAAAATCACTTTTCTAGAGTTATCTGATTTCTCACCTACCATTCTTCCTCTCTACTCGTCTGATTGAAGAACCAAGACCTTAGGATTAATTCTTGCAACATGCTCTTCAATATAGACTGATCAGTTTCTCCAGTTGAGTAAGTTGAGTGTTCAACCATTTTTCTTGGTCTTTTCTTGTACCCATTGCATGTAGTCCCTACTTAGTTTGCATACGTCCTTTGAGTTTCCAGTTTGAGTCTTTATTGATTAGTGGTTCTAACGATGTATCCTAATATGTTTATGTTATTCGTAGAAGCAGATAGAGCTTCCTTGGCTTTTGGAGCTCTTTTAGGACCCTTTGTTTGGTCATCTATCAAGTAAGGAAAGCTAGTTTATTTGATTTGGATTGGTAGATATGTTATATTTGATGTTTGTATGATGATGTGATGATGGATTTGTGAAATTGAATTGAATTGTGAAATTTGGTATATCGAGTTGCTTGAAAAAGTGGTTGAAAACTTATGAATGTTGGTGTGTGGTTGGTTTACTGATGTGAAAGTTGTTTATCGATGAATTTGGGAATGTAATTTTATTAAATTTGACTTGATGAATTGTTATAGAACTTTGATTTGGAATAAATTAGAAAAAGGGTGAGTTTTAGGCATAAAATGAGGGTTTTGATAGGTCAAATGCTAAAAACATGGTTTTGGAGAAATTATGCAGTTTTGGGAACTGTCTTTAGGCCATTTAAGACTTAGTTCACTTATTTTGTTGAAATCTAGTAATGAGCGTGTGGTGGTAAGCGTTTGATGGTGAGCGTCCGATAGTGAGCATATGGTAATGAGTGTTTAGTGGTGAGCGTCTGGTGGTAAGCGTCTTGTGATAAGTGTATGGTGTTGAGTGTCTGGTGGTGAGCCTTTAGTGGTAACCGTCTAGTGGTGAGCATCTAGTAATGAGTGTTTAATGGTAAGCGTCTAGTGGTTAACGTTTAATGGTAAATGTCTGGTGGTAAGCGTCTAATGGAGAGCGTCTGGTGATGAGCGTCTGATGCTAAGGGTCTGGTGGAGAGTGTTTGGTTGTGAGCGTCTAGTTGTGTGCATCTGGTGGTGAACATCTGATAGTGAGTGTTTAGTGGTGAGCATGGTAAGCATCTAGTGGTAAGCGTCTGGCGAATCTGAATTGTCTGGCAATAACTAAGTTTTCCTATACCTCTTGTAATGTGTTCAATGAATGTCTTGTGTGAATTGGTTTATGGTGCATATGTTTTGATAATTGTTGATGCTTTTGGATTGGTTTGAGTATGTAGTGAGAATGAAAGATGTGTGTTGTGAGAAAAATCTCAAGAAGAGATTCAATATTCAAATAAGTTGTGGTTAATGCTTGATAAAGAAACCTTAGTAAGCATGTATCATAATATTCCACCAACCATTTAACTCATGTAGAGCTGAATGGGGTGGCGGAGAGAATGGCAAAAGGTCTTTACGCTAGCCCTTTGAGTTGTAGGAGTGGAAGATTAACCTCATGGGTAGTAGGTCAAGTTACCCTTGTTTATAGCTCTATAGAGTATAAATACTACCATGGATGCACCCTTTAGTGGAGCTTATATTATCATCGTATCCGGATAATTGAGTATAGAGGTCATTTGTTGTATGATTAAATGGTTATGGAAGTTTGTAAACTATTGATTTAAGTTATGATATGTTAATTTCTTTGTACACTAGCTTACCCTTTCATTTTTGTCTATTCATGTGTGTGTCTTTTTCTTTTTTGTAATGATCACCTTAATAGTGTGAGCTTAGGTGAGTTTCTGGTGAGCAGGCACTAGTTGGTGTTAGAGATGAAGCTTAAAATTGAGATGTTACAAAATGAATAAAATAAAAATTAAATTTAAATTTAAATTTATATAAAATATCAAACATTATTATTATCATTTTAATTTTTGGTTATTAATTATTACAACAAATAATTTTACTAAATAATTAAAATAATTTTACCAAATAATTAAATTATCATTTTAATCTTTAAAATTGTATGTCATTGTTATAAATATACACCCTAAAAGTTACAATATCAACTTTACTATAAATCTATTAAAGTTTAATACAAAATTCATATCACTACAAAATGCAATCTAGATTTACACAAAAATATATACAAATATAAATATTTATATATTATTCAAAATAAAAATTTTAATTCTCATTCAATAGTTCATTATGCACTTATTGTATCTATATCTATTTGCGTACATAATATAGTCATATTAGGTCACACCATAATAACATATATAAGAATAAGCTATTGAAATAATTGTTTTAACTCAAGAAAATATGTATAAATGTAATATTTAATTAGATAACAAAAAATAATTCAATTTCATTAATACACCAGTATTCATAAGTCGAATCTTATTCTTAAAAGATATTCAAAAAAACGAAATTTCAACTCACAAAAAGTCATTAAGTATGTCTTACTAGCGTCTAATATATGATATAATTCTTGACTTACAAGATAATCTATAAATCCTGAAATTGTGGTAAGTTCATTAGAAACTAAGTTGCACATCTACACATGTCACAATGTATGACCCATAATTATTCTTAATTCATTTGTTATAGTAAGACTTACAAAAAAAAAAGTAAACACTTGATACAACTCATTAAGCTAAAACCATAAAATCAATCATAATTTGCTTAAGTATCAGTCTTTACTCATTTCAAATCAATCTTAGTCATTTAATTCAAAGTATGAAAGTTTAAACTCATCAATTTCATAAACTATCATAAGAAAATATATAGAGATTTTGCTTTACTTGTCTAAATTATATTCAAAACTCAATTCACAAAAGTTCTATGATTGACATTCATAATCTATTTGTGAGATTGACATATCAAAACTATTATTCAATTCAAAACATGTTAAACAATCATTTATACAATAGAATAACATTTGAGTTCAAACATTTAAATTTTTTCTCAACCAACTACGACCACACCTTGCATACAAACCCAAAATCAAATGACGAAGTCACCTTCACATAGAGGTATTTTATTCTATGATTTTATGAAAAATTTAAATAGATTCCCTTACTTGAAATGCTCAACATCAAAGTAATTTCCAAAATGGAACAGTAAAATTATTCCAAAGTCTAGGAACCTAAAATAAGGTATAAAAACATAACTAAATTTTAATATGTGATAAAACAATTGAAGAGGATCACATTTTTTTCAACTAATTCTACTGAGATTGATAGCATGAAGAAAAAAAAAGAACAGATAATATTTACAATAAATAGAAACTTATTCTATTTGAAAATTTATTCTAACGCTTTAATTACTATGAGATGTGATCAAATTTGTGAAAGAAATGAAATATGGAAAATAATTTTTTAGAAAAAATTGAAGAGAGAATATTTTAAGAGAGGAAAAGGAAAAGGAAACAAAAGAAAGAAGGAATAGGGACACGAGTTTTACAATAAAATATTTTAAAATTAATAAAATTTCAGTTAAATACTATAGTGAAACTATTATCATTTTAGTTCCAAAAATTAAAGTTTATTAGCTTTATAATTCCAATGAAATTTGTGACCACTGCCTAAATCCTAAATCCCAAACATTAATAGTGCAACTACTTTTTCTTTTAATGTTGATAATCAGGGATTAAAATGATAATGAATGTAATTAGTTATTTATTTTTTCATTAATATTTTTTTATAATAAGTTGGCTTATAATAAGTTTTAACCTAAGCTTATACTTTTACCTACTTTTATTTTTTTTAGTATTAATTACAGTATAAATTAGTTAAGTTATTGATAAAACTATTCTAGTCCAAGTGACTAAATTAAATACTCGGTCGTGCTTATTTGTTTTAAACAAACAAATAAGCTTAAATAGGAGAGTGAATTTCATTATTTTAAGAGGTGAACTTAAACTATATAATTTTAACATTAATGTATTAGTCTTTATTATTTAATTCACGATGAAGATTTTATCAGTCTTTATTATTTACATATTAACTAGGAAAATATGTAAATATTTTGATAGAACATTAAATCTAATTCTGATTTTTTAGTAGTTAATATGATATGATTTATGTACTAAATTATAAGTATAATTTTATATCTCTAGACTCAATTATAACTTAAATTGCCGAGACTTCTACTATGCCTAACTAAGTTAGTTAATATCATTTAACTTTGCTAATTACGTATAAAAAGCATTTAGGTGTCTTTTATTAGAACTTATATTAAGAACAATAAAAAGTAATTTGAAATAAAAACTTAATATCATTAATGAATTAAAGGTAGTTAAATATTATTCGTATTTTGGTTTGAAAAATGTTTTACTTGTTTCTTGAAATTTGTTTTTCAGTATATAGACAAAAGTGGGTGTGGGACTTAAGTATATAGGAAAAAAAATTTAAATTACACATTTAGACAAGTCGTGAGGAGTCCAAACGATTTCGTATGAGGAAGTCGTGTCCTCTCTGCACAACTTCACCCTAACACAACAGTCACAGGTGAAATTGTGCACTCTCAAAACATTTTTAGGTTCTGATAATCGATTACACAATGCTAACATTGTGAGGGGGCACAAGTTCACCTGTAATCGATTACACTCCTTCTATAATTGATTACAGGAAGTATAAATGGACATGAACTCTCTTGTAATAGCTCACCAAGACTGTGTAATAGCAAGAATGACCATGATAATCAATTACAGACCTCATAATCGATTACCAGAAGGTTTAAGTGTTCAAACAATGTATTTTTTTAGTTATTGACCATGTATGTTGTTTATAGTTATTGATTACATTGAGAAACTTACTCACTGTATCAATTAATTACTATCAATTATAATTAAAAACATAATTAATATTATCAGTTATAATTAAAAACTTAATTAATATTATCAAATATATTTATTTCATTATATTTAAAAACATATTATCAAGAATAATTTTAATAACAGAATTTTAATAATTATTGTGTATAATTAATTAATTCAAAAAATTAAAAAACAAATATATTTTAATTTAGAAATATAATTAATACTACATATTATAATTAGAAACAAAATTAATACTATCAAATATATTTATTTAATTATATTTAAAAACATATAATCAAGAGTAATTTTAATAACAGAATTTTAATAATTATTGTGCATAATTAATTAATTGACAAAATTAGAAAACAAATATAATTTAATTAGAAACATAATTAATACTATCAATTATAATTAAAAACATAATTAATACTATGAATTATAATTAGAAACATAATTAATACTATCAATTATAATTAGAAACATAATTAATACTATCAATTATAATTAGAAACATAATTAAAACTATCAAATATATTTATTTCAATTTTGAAATATAACGAAGGATAATTTTAATAATTATTGTGTATAATTAATTAATTGAAAAAAATTAGAAAAAAATCCAATTTAATTAGAAACATAATTAATACCATCAATTATAATTAGAAACATAATTAATACTATCAAATATATTTATTTCATTATATTTAAAAACATATAATCAAGAATAATTTTAATAACAAAATTTCAATAATTATTGTGTATAGATAATTATTTGAAAAATTAGGAAAAAAATATAATTTAATTAGAAACATAATTAATACTATCAATTATAATTAGAAACATAATTAATACTATCAAATATATTTATTTCATTATATTTAAAAACATATAGCTAAGAATAACAAGATAGATATAGTGAATAAGTTTCTAAATGTAATCAAGAACCATAAAAGATATACATGGTCAACAGCTAAAAAACTCATTGTTTCAACACTCAAACCCTCTGGTAATCGACTAATCGATTACCAAAGTCATTTTTGGTAAGCGACTACTAGACCCATTTACACTTCCTGTAATCGATTATAGAAAAAGTGTAATTGATTACAGGTGAACTTGTGTCTCCTGCACGACTTTAGCATTGTGTAATCGATTACAAGATTGGATAATCAATTAAGAGAGCCTAAAAACGTTTTGGGGTTGCACGACTTCATCTGTAATTATTGTTTTAGGGTGAAGTTGTACAGGAGACACAACTTCCTCATACAAAGTTGTGTAAACCCCTCACTAGTTGTCTAAATGTGTAATTTAATTTTTTTATATGTGTGTAAATTTCATCCCATTTTTTGCGTATATAGATAAATAAAATCCCGAAATTTAGTTGGACCAATAGCTTGTATGCTAAAAACAAATCCTTGAAAGGGAATCTAATCACTTATTTTCTTTTTCTGCTAGAAATATGATTGGGCAATGCCTTCTTCTTGTATTGATTTAAAAAGTTATTCAAGTTTCACCTTTTTTTATCATGAAATTAAATTATTCTTTATTAAAATACATTTTATTTTATTAAAACAACTATTTTACTCATTGTTAATATTAACCAATATAAATTAAATTAAAAAAAATACCATGTTTTCTTCAACGCACTGTCAGACAATTAATCTTCTTTATCATTCCAAGCTCTATGACTGTAAATTTGATTTCAATTTGGTCCTTTTGATGTGGACACCACGTTGAAGAACATTCAAGACATTTCCAAAGGACACCTTACATAGAGTTTCGGAAAAAAGAAAATTGTGATATCCATAATACTAAGTTTCCAAAATATCACATCATTGTTAAGAAATATTTACTTATTCAACAATTTTTTTTATATTAAAATAGTGCTGTGAAATAGGGTTATAACCCACGAATCAATCTGGTTCATCAGGAGTTTGAGTCGGGTTGAGTTTAAGAAAAATATAATTTTTTTTATGTGAGTTAGTATTCAACCCGGTTCACTTAGAACCCGACTCATCGGGACCAGGTTGGTTCACCAACCCACCTAATTTAATTTAATTATTTATTATTTTGTGTTTCAATATTATTAGTTAGCATTTCTTTATTATATTGTAGATAGTAATAAAAAAAATGTTTCAAGAGAGAAAAATATTATAGATTTATCTATCTAAGACTCTAATATTATAAATGGACAAGAGACAAAAATTAACCATATTAAAAACTTATTTATTTGCCTTTTGTACATGTTTTTTGATTACACTTGGATTGTATGATACTTTTTTTTTGTTTTTGAATTGTCTTTGGACTTTAACATCGTTTTAGAGTGATATTTATTTAGATTTAAATTAAAAAAAATTTATTTATTTATTTAAAAAAAAACTTATAATTAAATGAGTCAGTGAATCAATCCGTTAACCAATCAACCTGTAACATCCCGATTATATAATAACAATTATTACATAATAAGGACGTCATCATTCAAATATAGAGAACAGTCAGAATACGACGTGTAATTTAAGTACGAAATTACAATCATCCAAAATAACAGAAACGGAAATTCAAACTTAATAGTTTATAGATTAGAACACTACACGTGTTCATATAGGAAATCCTAAGAAGACTACTCCGCAGCCCCAGTATTCTCTAGCTCTTGCTCCAAAGGACCCTCCTCGATATTTTCCTCGACCACATCTGCTCCCATCCAAGTGGATGATCATCGCCGAAAAATATATCCAAATTGGCACACAACACAAACAATGCAAGGGTGAGCCAGATATAAAAAGCATGTTATCTCCTAGCACAATTAATTCATGTCATCATAGATTTAAATACAGAAATATTTATGCATGCTTATTAAACCACAATCCACATATTCATATGACTCATCCGGATTTTGTATAATTGTCGAACTATTGGTCGTCTTTGCACTTGCATAGTTCAGCTGGTCTTTCTCCAACACTAGCAAGGTGAATCCCCCAATCTGTCTATGTCTAAATTCAAAGACTATAGACGAGGACCTCCCTCTACTCTCACCACTCACATTATTCTTCTCTACTTGAGTATGAACAATGCTTTGAGTTTAGGGATAGACATACCATTTCAAAGCTCCTACAATTATACAGAAACAACCACAATACTCTACATAACCACTTTTCATCCATCTCTCCCCGAGATGTCCGAATCATACTCAAACCCACATTTACATTTACAATCAAATCATCACAGTAATTTATCATATTTCACATTCATTCACATACTTTCACCCATATCATTTCTCAATATATATTTATTCCAAATATTAATCCACATAATTCAACTCACAAGAAAATAAAATTTAGACAATAAAATTTATAAAATACTATTTGGAAGGTCACTATTCATTCAACCCATTCTGGAACGAACGTTGTTTTCCAAGCACCAGTCAAAATTGGACGAACGTCATCCCAGTCGGACGAACGCTCTTTAATCAATTTGGACGAACGTCCATTTCGGAACGGACGAACGCTCTTTTAATCAAACTGGACGAACGCTGATTTTGATATTTAGGCCGAACGCTAGTTTCACCGAATGGACGGACACTGTGCGAATCTGGCCGAACGCTCAAGAACAGGCCGAACGCTCACTTTAAGTGGAAAAACGAACGCTCACTTAGGACGAACGCTCTTTTAGGACGAACGCTCAGCAACAGGCCGAACTGGACGACCGCTCAACAATCGAAACGCTTCTCTGGACGAACGCTGCAGACGAACGCTCATCAACCGAAAGACTTCTCTGGACGAACGCTGCAGACGAACGCTGCGGGACGAACGCGCAACAACAAGCCGAATATTCCTTTGGACGAACGCTGTGGGATGAACGCTCAAAACCGAACACTTCTTTGGACGAACGCCGTAGGACGAACGCGAACCCTAAGAATTTCCACCTTAAGACTGAACGCTCACTCAGATTGCAGGAAGAACGCTACATTCAATTTGAAGGACGAACGCTACACTCATAAAGAAAGACGAATGCTACATTCTTACGGAAGGACGAACGCGAACTCGCATATGGGAGGACGAACGCGAACGCTCGTCAAACTTAGGACCGAGTGCTACACTTTGGACGAACGCGAACGTTGTCAAATTGAAAACCGAACACTCATCAAATTTTGGCCGAGCTATGTGGACGAACGTCCCAATTTGGACCATTCAGGCGAATGCTCAGAACGAAAACCGAACATTCAGATTTTGGTGCGAACGTTCAGAAAATACCGAACGTTCAGAATTTGGTTGGGCGAACGTTCTGAAAATACCGAACGTTCAGAAAAATAACGAACGTTCAGAAATATAACGAACGTTCAGAAATTTGGTTCATTTGGTCGAGCGTCCAATTTGGCTCATCAAATTGGACGAACGCGCATTTCTGCAGAATTCTGCAGAATCGCGAACCAGAAACCCAGAAACCCAGAAACCCAGAAACCCAGAAACTTCATTTTTCAACCCCAAAATACCCAGATTTGCACCAAGCATAACAAAATTCAACAATCAAGGAAATATATCTAGCTCCCCTTACCTCTTGAAGACTTCCTTTGTAAAATTTGTGATCCATCTTCCTTCATACGTGCAGATCCAGATCTCCTTCCAACTTCAATGGTTTTCCTCTTCTTCTCTCCCACAACTTCCTTGCAGCTTCAACTTCACCTCTCTCACCTTCTCTCAGAATTTTGCAGCAAAGATTTCCAATCCCCCAGTGCAGAACCCCAAAGCTTCCTTTTATCTCCTACACCTTCCTTCCTTTCTTGTTTTTGAATGGGGAAGCAACGTTGGCTGTCTCCTTGTGGCCAACGTTCCTTCCTCCTCCCCTTTCCCACGTTCTCTCTTTTTTTTTTTTTTTTAAAATACGATTCCTTACATTCTCCCCAACAACAAAAATTTTCGTCCTCGAAAATTAAGCTTTCCAAAACCAGTTGAGATACAGCTCTCTCATCTTGTCCTCTAATTCTTAGGTAGAGTTGCCTCCTACAACTCGTATAATAAACCCACCCGGGCAGTTCCCACTGCTCAAAGAGCTTATCAAGGCCAATTCAATCACTCATACGAGGAGACAATTCTGGATCAACATACATATCACATTCCTCACACCAAAATCAGGTCATATCTACACTTACTCACATAGTAAGAGATCCTCTCTAATTTGAATATTTCATACTCCCAAAATGTGGTAAAATCGCACACTAAATATTTTTATTATATATATATTATTATTATTTATTATTATTATTATTTTTTTTTAACCGTTACTATTGGAGATTCCGGTTATGCGTGACCGGAACTGTAGGCACAGTGAGTTTCTTTGGCTATAAGTAAGGCGTTAGCCGCGTTGGGCGACACATCGAAACACTGAGATTCCAGAACGCGTGAGAGAGAGAGTGAGATATGAGCAATTAGGGTTCCGAGTGCGAGAGAGAGAGAGATCTGAACACAGAGAGTTCTGAGTGTGAGAACTTACGAGATCTGAACGCCTGAGTGCTGGAGATCGGAGAGTCTTCCCGCAAGCTTCAATCTAAGTTCCTGGGCTTTACTCCGCTTCGAGTAAGTATTTCGTTTCTCTTATCTCTTCCTTTCCCGTTACCCTGCTTCTCCTTCTTCTTTACTTCTCGCTTCTTTTCTTTTCTTTCTTCTTTCTGCTTCCGTTCATGTACTTTTTCTTTTGCTTTTCTGAGCTTTTATTCTCCGCAATTACATTCCGCTTTCTTCTTTACTTTCCGTTTTGCTATTTTACTTCTGCTCCTGCATTTGCTTTCTTTTTCTTCCTCTTCTTCTATATTTTCCTTTTAAAAACTAAGAACCCACTGCATTAACTAAGATAAGGGGTATATCGGCTGGAAACCAGACGTTAATCTCCCTTCGTTTGGAGGTATGGCAGAGACAATCGGGTAGAACAACGCCACGTACCCCATAAAAACAGAAAACTTAAAAAGAGAAATTTATTTGTATGAACCGGATATGGACAATATGGACAAAGACAGATGGACATAGATCCGTTTAGGAACCTTTGCGAGGACCGTGAAAAAGATCCGAGATTATACACTGAAACAACAAGGACCGATTTGGACAAAAAGAACCTAAAAGAAACAAAAATAAATAAGGAAAACATTGAATATTTTCGTTTTGGTTTTGCTATTTTTATTTCATTTTATTATTTCTTATGCTTTAGAAATACTTTGAGAGGGAAAGATGAGTGATGTGGAGTCCGAGAGGTACACCAGTCAGCGGTGGCGACCAACCGATGATCAGGTCAAAATGATGACCAATATCTATAATTACGGGGTCACACACCCAAGTAGAGCTCAAGTCGTCGAGATTGCGTCTCGGCTAAGGGCTTTTGCAGAAGCCAGTGAATACAATGTGCATTGCTGGTTCAACAATCACGGGAACCGGGTCAGGCGTCTTCAAGCGGAGATAGACCCTACTGGCACTATCTTTTCTCAGCTGCCGCTGTACATGTATGGTAAGAACCTTGATCACTTCTATCTTTGTTTTGAATTTTACTCTTCCTTCTCCATTATTGACACAATTTCTTTGTTGGAAGAATATGACTGGGTGATTAGGAAGACGCCAAGGTTGCTGGATTTGTTCCCCGTTCCTATCATCATTGACGACGACAGAGACGAACGACAGATTCCTCCACCCATGCTTCTCACATTCCGAACCAGAGCTCCCTCGACGGAGCTCTCCCTTAGACCACCACAACCCGCTCGAGAATTTTTCCATTAAATTTTTATTTTTATCTGTAACTTAACTATCACGAGTGATTGAACCCCGAACATCCTTTATTTGCTTTTGTTTATTTGCTTCATTTGCGTATTTTATGGACTGTAATATTTAACGATCACTTATGATCGACTCTAGAACATCTTTATTTTAATTATGCATTGTAATATTTATCTGCCATGCTAGTTTGATGATTATATATATATTTTTTTTCTTTTATATATATATTTTTCTAACGATTTACTTACATGTTATCGTCTTACCAAACTCAAGAGTATCAGAAGAGAAAAACCTCACAGAAACACAACCACCTGTTTGTAATTTTTATTGTATTTATTTAAAATATATATATATATGTACTTGTTCATAAATTCGTATAAATTAATTTATTACACAATTTTTGAAATTTGACTCATAGAATTATTCTCAACTATTTTTATTTTTATTTGGTCCAAAAGAAGAACATAATAAGTTATCAATGAGTTTGAAACGCATTAAAATTATGTCTAAAATTTATCAAGATTTTAACGATACTACAATACTCGATGAGGTAAACAAAACACTAATTTGCCCCAAACTTAAAACAATCTTTGTGTTCGCAGACTCGAAATTAACCAATAGGATTTCACATTAAGGCAAAAATACAAAGTATTAATGAACTTTGAAAACACAGAACACATACGTTTAACACAATCTTAACGGGAGCCGAAACTGAAAAATTAGCTTGGCTCATAATGACATTGAAAACAAAAGACATACGAACGGGAGCCGAAATCTGGCTTAGACACAAAGAGGTTGATAACCCAAAAATGATACACGTTAATGAAATGAATGAATGTTTAAGGTTGAACGTGACTGGATTTAAAACATTAACTTGATGGCAAAAACGGTTTAAACAGTGTTTTGGCTTAAACACGAGCAATGGACCAAACATGGCACATCAAGGTTAAGACAGGGAGAATTAAACTCATAATGATAACAAATTTTTATAACCGTAGTCATGGTGTACAATCGGAGCAAGTGCTCGTCCTGTATGCATACTCAGTTCCGACCTATTTCCCGGTATTAACTGAAGGAATTCAATCTCCAGGTCATACCTTACACTGTAAGGCAAGTACTCAGTATATGCTACCTCGTTCTCATATGGAAATCTCTTAGCACTACATATTCTCTCAATGTCCCTTAACCACTGATCAGCTTCATTCGGACTGCACTTCTCATCAAACCGGGCTGAATGGTGTTGCAGAAAGCTTTCCAAGTTCCACTCTTGGACCAGAATAACAGAAGAGAAAACACTCTGAACGGTTCTGCCACTACTCAATCACTTTAATGGATTGTCTTTGAGTGTTCTCAGATGTTACTCTCGCGTTCTCGGCAAATATACCCTTGCGGCTTCTAGATTATGCAGGGTTATGGTATTTTACTCCACCAATGCAGCATTCTGTTGTTGCAACGCTTAGAGCACCGCATTCAGCATCTGATTAGAGTCAGACAGATCAACTCCCTGGGACGAAGGAGGAGAAGAAGTAGATACCATCTTCTGTTCATACAGAAAGAAAGACCATTAGCCTGACTCAAACCAACACAACTTCCAACCCGAGACCAAAGTACACAATCACAAACGAAGCGCACCCACAACCTACAGGTTTCTAAGGAAGAACTGCTCTGATACCATCAATGTAACATCCCGATTATATAATAACAATTATTACATAATAAGGACGTCATCATTCAAATATAGAGAACAGTCAGAATACGACGTGTAATTTAAGTACGAAATTACAATCATCCAAAATAACAGAAACGGAAATTCAAACTTAATAGTTTATAGATTAGAACACTACACGTGTTCATATAGGAAATCCTAAGAAGACTACTCCGCAGCCCCAGTATTCTCCAGCTCTTGCTCCAAAGGACCCTCCTCGATATTTTCCTCGACCACATCTGCTCCCATCCAAGTGGATGATCATCGCCGAAAAATATATCCAAATTGGCACACAACACAAACAATGCAAGGGTGAGCCAGATATAAAAAGCATGTTATCTCCTAGCACAATTAATTCATGTCATCATAGATTTAAATACAGAAATATTTATGCATGCTTATTAAACCACAATCCACATATTCATATGACTCATCCGGATTTTGTATAATTGTCGAACTATTGGTCGTCTTTGCACTTGCATAGTTCAGCTGGTCTTTCTCCAACACTAGCAAGGTGAATCCCCCAATCTGTCTATGTCTAAATTCAAAGACTATAGACGAGGACCTCCCTCTACTCTCACCACTCACATTATTCTTCTCTACTTGAGTATGAACAATGCTTTGAGTTTAGGGATAGACATACCATTTCAAAGCTCCTACAATTATACAGAAACAACCACAATACTCTACATAACCACTTTTCATCCATCTCTCCCCGAGATGTCCGAATCATACTCAAACCCACATTTACATTTACAATCAAATCATCACAGTAATTTATCATATTTCACATTCATTCACATACTTTCACCCATATCATTTCTCAATATATATTTATTCCAAATATTAATCCACATAATTCAACTCACAAGAAAATAAAATTTAGACAATAAAATTTATAAAATACTATTTGGAAGGTCACTATTCATTCAACCCATTCTGGAACGAACGTTGTTTTCCAAGCACCAGTCAAAATTGGACGAACGTCATCCCAGTCGGACGAACGCTCTTTAATCAATTTGGACGAACGTCCATTTCGAAACGGACGAACGCTCTTTTAATCAAACTGGACGAACGCTGATTTTGATATTTAGGCCGAACGCTAGTTTCACCGAATGGACGGACACTGTGCGAATCTGGCCGAACGCTCAAGAACAGGCCGAACGCTCACTTTAAGTGGAAAAACGAACGCTCACTTAGGACGAACGCTCTTTTAGGACGAACGCTCAGCAACAGGCCGAACTGGACGACCGCTCAACAATCGAAACGCTTCTCTGGACGAACGCTGCAGACGAACGCTCATCAACCGAAAGACTTCTCTGGACGAACGCTGCAGACGAACGCTGCGGGACGAACGCGCAACAACAAGCCGAATATTCCTTTGGACGAACGCTGTGGGATGAACGCTCAAAACCGAACACTTCTTTGGACGAACGCCGTAGGACGAACGCGAACCCTAAGAATTTCCACCTTAAGACTGAACGCTCACTCAGATTGCAGGAAGAACGCTACATTCAATTTGAAGGACGAACGCTACACTCATAAAGAAAGACGAATGCTACATTCTTACGGAAGGACGAACGCGAACTCGCATATGGGAGGACGAACGCGAACGCTCGTCAAACTTAGGACCGAGTGCTACACTTTGGACGAACGCGAACGTTGTCAAATTGAAAACCGAACACTCATCAAATTTTGGCCGAGCTATGTGGACGAACGTCCCAATTTGGACCATTCAGGCGAATGCTCAGAACGAAAACCGAACATTCAGATTTTGGTGCGAACGTTCAGAAAATACCGAACGTTCAGAATTTGGTTGGGCGAACGTTCTGAAAATACCGAACGTTCAGAAAAATAACGAACGTTCAGAAATATAACGAACGTTCAGAAATTTGGTTCATTTGGTCGAGCGTCCAATTTGGCTCATCAAATTGGACGAACGCGCATTTCTGCAGAATTCTGCAGAATCGCGAACCAGAAACCCAGAAACCCAGAAACCCAGAAACCCAGAAACTTCATTTTTCAACCCCAAAATACCCAGATTTGCACCAAGCATAACAAAATTCAACAATCAAGGAAATATATCTAGCTCCCCTTACCTCTTGAAGACTTCCTTTGTAAAATTTGTGATCCATCTTCCTTCATACGTGCAGATCCAGATCTCCTTCCAACTTCAATGGTTTTCCTCTTCTTCTCTCCCACAACTTTCTTGCAGCTTCAACTTCACCTCTCTCACCTTCTCTCAGAATTTTGCAGCAAAGATTTCCAATCCCCCAGTGCAGAACCCCAAAGCTTCCTTTTATCTCCTACACCTTCCTTCCTTTCTTGTTTTTGAATGGGGAAGCAACGTTGGCTGTCTCCTTGTGGCCAACGTTCCTTCCTCCTCCCCTTTCCCACGTTCTCTCTCTTTTTTTTTTTTTTTTTTAAAATACGATTCCTTACACAACCCGTGGTGGATCGAGCCGGATTTGAATTTTTTCATCTCACTAATAAGTGAACCGGGTTGGGTTGATTCACTAAGTAACCAATCCGTGATGAACCAGATCGAGTCGAGCCAGATTACCTGTTTTGACAACTCTAAAATCTTCCAAAAAATACTTAAAAATTTGAATATATTCTTTCTTATTTAGTTTTGTTTCAAATATATTTTAAATTAATTTTAATGTGAGTATTTTTCATTGAGATTTTATCATTAGTTACATATAGTGAGTGTCTTATATTGTCATCTTTACTTATCTCTCCATATTAAAAATTTAATATTTTGGTAATTAGTATAAAATAATATTACAAATGTAATATTTTGGTAATTAACATAAAATAATATTACAAATAATGTAAATCAACAATACAAATCAATACTATATAGTTAAAGACTAATTTTTGTAATCAAAATCTAAATAACTAATTTAGAGACAATTCATATATTAATTATAATTTTTTATTCATAAAAAAAATAATTTTAGTTATCAATAAATTTTAGTTTATATATTAGTCATTATAATGATTAATTATTTTTTGTCATTCAAATTTGTCCTTATTTTAAAAAAATATAGTGAAATTTTGTTCACTCAAAATTTATGTATCTATATATTATCACTAATACAATATAAATGAATATATAATTTAGTATAGTATTAACTATAAAATAAATTATACATATAATGGATTGTTCTTTTTTCTTCACATTCTTGAATTCATCAACAATTGAATCATAATTAAAATTTATAGCTATTTCTTTTTCAATATAAATAATTATATTGTCAGTAATAAATTCATCTTTTATTTTATTTCGTAATTTTTTTAATAATTTTCATTGCAAGAAACTATCTTTCTGTTATAGCTATAAAAACAAGTTAAAATAAGATGAATTGAATTATTAATTAAGTAAAATATCTTTGATTTTCTCTTTTATCACTTTAAATAGTGAATCTATTCTTTTATTATTAGTCAATATACTTATATTTTAAAAAATATTAAGACTAAAAAATAATTTATCATAATCTAATAAAAAATTGAGAAATGTAATATTAATAAAAAAGAAATATACAAAACACTGAAATAAAAACAATGTTAACTATTAAACTAATATTTCTTTATCAAATGAGAGAAAATAATTACTTATTTTCTTCAAATGGAAGACAGCATATAATAAATAAAAAAAATAATAATAAATCTATGTTTAATTTTCTTTATTTCTTCATAAACAAAAAAAAAACACATAAGTGTGGAAGATGAGTATAATATATGAGAAACTCAAGATAATGCTAAAGAAAAAAATATCTTAATAATTTTTTGTGTTTATTATATTTAATTTTATGTTTTATTATTTATTAGCATTAAATGTTATAATTTAAAAATAAATAAAAAGATACATAATTTAATAATCATCAACTCTAAATATATATATTCTTATAAAAAAATCAAAACATCAAATTTCCATATACTATATATAATTTAAAAAATTCAAAAAAAATCAAATTTCCATATACTATATATAATTTAACAAATGTTTCTTCAATTATCCATCACTAAATAATAAAAGTCATTTATCTTTACATTAATAATAATATTATTTTATATTAATCACAAAAACTTAACATTTATTAACATAAACAGATAAGAATAAAAAACAACGTGACAAGATAACTTATCACCTACTTAATGAAAAAATTAGACAACAATTACTTAACTGAAAAAATAATAAAAAATTAAATATAATAAAGGAAATCAATTAAAAATATTTAATTTTATAAAATATTTAAAATTTAATTAAGCTTAAATGTTACTTAAAAATTTGTTAGCTTTATTTAGGAATTCACGATTTTACCTTTTAAATTGTTTATTATACAGAGAAACGTTGAAGAAAATACTTTTTCTCTTAAAAATGTAGTTTCTTTTAAGTCAAGAAAATCATTAAGAAACAATAGATGCTTTAAGAAGATATAAACATCAACTGTAACACTTAATTTGAATATCACTCATTCATTAATTAAATTACAAACAAAAGATAACAAAAGAATAAACTTATATGACCAAATAAATTGGCATGAGAGTAATTGTTAATGCTCGTTCCATGAATCATCAAGGAACCTTGCATTCTTCATTAAAATAAATCGCTTCCTAAATTGTTTTGAGCTTATTCATGACATATATGATGTAGTTTTAGGACCTTCTCACCAAATTTCTATCAACTTATTCAGTATTTTCTCAATTAATATGTTAGTTTAATAAAACCAAATAAAAGATTTTATTAGGTTAAGAGATGAAGTTTAAGTCTAACTCAACTTTACAAAATCAATTTATAAAGTGAGGTTTGTATCTACTTATATAGTTATTATTTTATTTTTAATCGATGTAAACATACTTTTTCACTTCAAGGTATATACATTTCAAACGTAAGATTAAATACTAATCAGTGGTCCAATAGTAGCTTAAAAACAAGTGAAACAATATGTCCAACAAATAACAAATATCTCCATAGCGTATAACACAATAAGTTAAACAAACAATAAAACTCGTTAGTATACACTCTAACTTATGACTTTGATACTATGTTAAATAATAAACTTTAAACTTAACTTAATTCTACGAAATTACCTTGTAAAATTGAGATTTGTACTCATTTAATATACATTGAACTAACTTTATCTTTAGTTAGCGTAAGACTTTCAACCTTTTGAAGAAAAACTTAAATCTTCTAACAAAAATTCTTTTTAGACCAAGTCACCTCACAATAAAGAAAAGTTTTAGAAAAAAAGAGAGTAAATAAAAGAATAATACAAAATGATGAGAAAAAAAAATAACTGGAGACTTTGTTTTTAAAGTTCACTATTCATTCATTAAGTGATACTATTTGATAAGTCAAATAGAGATTGTATTTAACTTTTTGTTTTTCTTTTGAGTTGTTACTAAGTGACGAGAAACTTTGATTGATTGAAAAACTCCAAACTTAAAACCTTACATTCAATATCTATCCCATTCAAACAAAAAGTATGCAAAATCAACAACTCTAACTTACAAATTTGATTAATCTTACCAATAATACTATTTTACTATACTATATAATTATAAAGATCTATTCAACACAATATTTATTCAATTCACGATTGCTAATTTTATCATCTATAATTTTAAATCATAATTCAAAACAAAGAATCAATATAAAGTCAGTAATCATTGAAACGAAACTATTATTTTTGGTCAAATTCCTACACATTCATAAATCCTACATTAAACCTTTTTCCCTCAATCAACATTATATGTACACATACATTAACAGAAACATAATTATGTTATAACTAAAAACATCAGTCAGCTAATAATAAATCAATCGAACCTTTTGCTAGCAAACAAACAAATAAAAATAAATAGGCCTTCTTAAAATAAAGAGTACTTCAATCATTGGCGTGAAATGAATGCATTTAATTTGTAGTTTGTGATAGTCTTCAATGTACATTATATATATTATGGGTTGTATGATCTACTGAAATATGGCATGTATGAATTGTGGTTTTCAAAGTACCCAACATTAGAATTTTCATTCACATGATGAAGAAGGATTTTTAATAGCGTGCTAAATAATCAATGATTGATCCTTTTTTCCGTGAAAGTACGGGGTGCATACTATATCTCTATAGTTTCATATTTGAGGTTCATTTAATTTGGTTCATGCATATTATGCATATACATCATTTCATTAACTAATTTCTAAGTTCTTCCACCCCTATCATTTTTTAATAATAATAAAAAATGAAAGGTCAAAGAAGTGAAAGAAGAAACCCTAGTTTGTTTGCATCAATGTCCAATACAAAGTAATTTATATGGATAGAGGAGTTTCCAAACAACAAACATCTTAGATATTTATAAATGGATAATGTTGCACCTTGCACATAAATGATGTTCACACATCAACTTAGGGGATATATATATATATATATATATATATATATATATATATATATATATATATATATATATATATATATATATATATATATATATATATATATATATATATATATATATATATAATATATAAATGATATTTCTCAATAAGATCGTAATATTCTTAATTTTTTTAAATAACTCCCTATTATTTTTATTTTCATTTATGATAAATGAGTAAAATAATTGAGTATTAAAAAGTCCATGCTTATAGATAAAATAATTAGTATTATTTTTAGATTTAAATGAACAGAAAAGTAAATAGATTAAGATTTTGAAGTTTTTAAATGAAGGAAGTAGACTGAATAGTTTGGTTCGAAATAAAATTTGCTATTATTTCTTAATATTATATGTCATGCTTGTATACTAGAATATATTGGTATATGTCAAGAAAATGGTAACCAGTGATAACAAGTACATTAAAAAATCAAGGAAATAAAAGAAAAAATTGTTAGGTAAGAAAACCATAATTTTATTTAAATATAAACAATTTTTATTTTTATTAAAAAAAATTTGCTCAAAAATATTTTTAAAATAAACGAGATTTTTTTTCCAACAACACTTTTATTCATTCTAGATATAAGTTTCAACGAAAATTGCTTTTAAAAAAATAAAATACAAGGGAAAAATTAATCTAAAATTAATTTAAGGCTTTGGTTGTTAACAAAAGAAAAAAGTTGTAGTAAAGATTAAAGTAATTGTTATTATTATCAGTAGATATTAATGAGTTGGTTATTAGAAGATATCAAAATCATTGTCTAATTTATCTTTTTTTTTTTAATTTGATAGAGTTCTGAGTTATAAAAATATATAATTTTTATATTATTATGTGATTTATGATAATTATGATTTTATTATTACACCTCACATTATTACATAAAAACCATATATCCCAAATGCCAAAATCAGTAACTAAGATGTTTCTATAAGAATTCAGAAGGAAAGAGTAGAGGACATACCCATCAGATTTTCCTCGCATCTAAACAGTAGTGAAGCTTAGAAGGCTTATAGGACCTTAGTCCCTTAATTTTGTATATTTATTTTGATATTCCAAAATATTTATTTATATATATGGCTAGACATTTAATTGTGACATTGAATAAAAATAAATATCTAAGATGATATCAATATCAAAAAGAAAGAATATTTGTTACTTACTATGTTTCCTTTTATATCTCTAATTTGAATTTCTTTTATTAATTTTATGCACTTTTGAGATTTTTTAATTTATTTCAAAATATTTATTGTTTAAAAATTAAAAATATTAATTTATCATAACATTATTTGTTGATATTTCACCTAAACACTCAAATGAATTCAAAACTATATTTAACATTAGTAATATATTTTGTCAAAGAAATTCGTTATCATAATAAATTATATAATTAATAAAATAAAATGAGAGACAGGGAGTAACACCGACATTAAAAGACGTAATTAATAATATTGTCATTTACAGAAAATTGTTTGTAATTATTTAATACGACTTATTCTTATTCTTTTTCATTGATAAGTCATCAAAGATATGAATTTGAAAGAAATAAGGGCTTCGCTGAAAAATTATTATTATTAACTGTATATAAGGAAAATGTTAATAATAATTAGTATCTTAACACACTGAGAACAGCTATAGAAGTGCGAATTTGATAAGTTATTATTAAAGTACCTGTAAAATTTAAATTAAATAAAAAATGAAAATGTTATTTTAAAGATTACAAAAGGAGTTGAATTAATATATTTTTCATTTATTATAAAATTGAGAAAGATGAATACTTGGGACGGTAGTTTTACCGAATTGTGATAGTTAGATTAATCCTAAATAAACCCTTTATAAAATGAATTATTCTAGCTTTTCTGAAAAATTATATAGATTCAAATATCAAATGCTAATAAATTACGTAATATTCTTACATATCAACTATATATATATATATATATATATATATATATGAGAAAATAAAGTCTAAGGAAGATATCTGAAATAGCCACTGTACATTGAACATTATTGATGGTTGTTTAAATCTATGGTCTTTTTGGTTATTTTCTTGATTTGACAGTTTTTAAAAAGTTGGAAAGCGGCAATGATTTCAGCGCTGTTGGACCTCGGCCTGTAGTATGTCAGCCTTTACCACTCAAAGTACTCTTGGACTTCGGCATGAAGTATATTGACTTTTACAATCTTGACAGGATCTCAATCCGTAGGAGCTCGGTTTGGAGACGTCGACTTCAGGAGGTTGGTTTAGAGGATATCAATTTGTAAGAGGTCCTTATGTTAGAACTTGGTCTAACTCGATCGGAGAGGATGATCCGAAAGAAGTTGTAATTGAGAACTCTCTTAGCTTTTGTGTAGTTTGATTAAATTTTTGTAGTGTATTTTTAGTCTCATTGTTTAGTATTATGAGATAGTGTTTTTCATTTTGCTATATAAGAAAGCTTATATAAGATTTACAAATACACCAAAACAAATATCTTTTAGTATTATTTATTTTTCTCTTCTCTCTTTTATTATCCTTGTTCCCAACAATTGGTATCAAAAGCCCACTTCTTAGTATGCATCAGAAAAGGTGAAGATTGAAAAGTTCAATAGTGCAGACTTCGGCTTGTGGAAGATGCAAATAGAGGACTACCTCTATCAGAAAGGCATGCAAGAACCTATCACAAACAGAAACCAGAAGCTATAAAGGAAGATGAGTGGAGCTTTCTAGACAGAAAAGCTCTCGGAGCCATCCGTTTGACGTTATCTCGTAATGTTGCTTTCAACATTGCAAAAGAAAAGACTACAGTTAGTCTTTATGGCGGCCCTTTCCAGCATGTACGAAAAGCCGTCGGCCGCAAACAAAATTCACTTGATGAGGCGGTTGTTCAACCTATGGATGACAAAAGGCGCATCAACAGCGCAACATATAAACGAACTCAACACAATTACAATCCAGTTGAGTTCAGTTAGAATCAATTTCGATGAAGAAGTACGAGCTCTAATACTTCTTTCTTTCCTACCAGAAAGTTGGAGTGCTACTGTCACAACTGTGAGTAGCTCCTTAGGAAGCAACAAGTTAAAGTTTGATGATGTTTGTGACTTAGTCCTCAGTGAAGAAGTCCGCCGAATATAGACGGGTGAATCAACAACCTCTTCAGTATTGCATACAGAGTCAAGAGGTAGAAGTTCAACTAGAAGATCCGGACGCGACAAATCAAAGGAGAGGCAGTCCAAATCCAGAAATCATCAAAGCTCTAACAAATCGAAAACTATCGAATGTTGGAATTGTGGGAAGACGGGTCACTACAAAAATCAATGCAGAAAACAATAAGCAATCAGAACCTCCTACTCCAACTCCTGTATTGAGAAGATCCTCTCGGCCCCATGTGCCTAACAGGATATACATAGATTACATGTTACTGACTGATGGAGGGGAGCCTGAAGATTATATGGAAGCTTGTCAAACCACGGATGCCGACAAGTGGGAGCTTGCTATGAAAGACGAGATATAGTCTTTGATCTCAAATCATACATGGGATCTAGTTGAGTTACCCAACAAATGGGTGTATCGGGTGAAGGAAGACCATGATGGTTCCAACCGATACAAGGCCCGACTGGTTGTCAAAGGATTTCAGCAGGAAAAAGGAGTTGACTACACTGAAATCTTTGCTCCAGTTGTCAAGCTCAATACTATCAGAACTGTGCTAAGTATTGGCTAATGAAGAGCTCTACCTAGAGCAATTAGATGTGAAGACTACATTTCTTCATGGAGATCTAGATGAGGAGATTTACATGCACCAGCCTGAAGACTTTTCAAAAGGAAAGAAGAAAAACATGGTGTGCAAATTGAAGAAGAGTCTGTATGGCCTGAAACAAGCTCCAAGACAGTGGTATGAAGTTTGAAAGCTTCATGCACAAGGAAGGTTTCCAGAAGTGCAATGTTGATCATTGTTGTTTCTTTAAGAGGTACAAGTCCAGTTATGTCATTTCGCTACTTTATGTTGATGACATGTTAGTAGCAGGATCAGATATAACAATCATTAGAAATTTGAAGATGCAATTGTCAAAAGAATTTGACATGAAGGACTTAGGCCCAACAAAGAAGATTCTTGGAATGCAAATCACGAGAGATTTAATATGGACAAGGCCAAACCAGTCAGTACTCCTTGAAGCCATATCAATTCTTGGAATTTTGTAGTTATCTCAGGCAGAGTACATCAATCGTGTTTTGCAGAGATTTAATATGGACAAGGCCAAACCAGTCAGTACTCCTTTGGCCAGTCATTTTCGTCTATCCAAGGATCAGTCTCCTCAGACAAAAGAAGAAGAGATTATGGCTAAGATTCCATATGCTTCAGCCATTGAAAGTCTGATGTACGTGATGGTATGTACAAGGCCAAACATTGGCTATGCAGTGGGAGTTGTAAGCAAGTTTATGTCAAATCTAGGTAAAGCTCACTGGGAAGCCGTGAAATGGATTTTGCGATATCTACGAAAAACTAAGGAGAAATGTTTGTGCTTTAGTAAAGGTGAACTAAAAGTACAAGGTTACGTAGATGCAGACTTTGTTGGAGAAATTGATTATCGAAGAAGTACCATTGGCTACATATTTACTGTTGGAACTACAACTGTTAGTTGGATGTCATAAATACAAAAGATCGTTGCTCTATCCACTACAGAGGCTGAATATGTAACAGTAACAAAAGCTAGCAAAGAATTGATATGGCTTCAAGGATTGTTGACAGAGTTGGGATTCATCCAGGAAAGGACTGTTTTGCACAGTGATAGTCAAAGTGCAATACATCTGGCTAAGAATTCAACTTTTCACTCCAGAACGAAGCAGATTGATCTCCGCTATCACTTCATCAGATCTCTGCTTGAGGATGAAGTACTAACATTAAGGAAGATACTAGGAAGTAAGAACCCAGCGGATATGTTGACAAAGGTTGTCACAACAGAAAAATTGAGGCTTTGTAGTACCTCAATTGCCCTTCAAGAATAACTGATGATGAAGGCAATTACACTATGTGGTAATCAAACTCCAAGTGGGAAAATTGTTAATTTTTTGTGTAGTTTGATTAAGTTTTTGTAGTGTGTTTTTAGTCCCACATTGCTTAGTATTGTGAGATGATGTTCTTCACTTTGCTATATAAGAAAGCTTATGTAAGGTTTACAAATGCACCAAAACAAATACTTCTTAGTGTTGTTTATTTCTCTCTTCTCTCCTTTATTACCCTTATTCCCAACAAACTCGACTTGGAAGAGATCCGCACAATAGAGCTCGACATGTAGGACCTTGATTTGGATAGCTTGGTTTGAAAGAAGTGAGTCTGAATAGCTCGATTTGGAAAAGTTTGTAGGAACTCGACCTGAAGAGTTTAACATGTAAAACATGATTTAGAGGAGATAGACTTGGAGGAGGTTGACTTATATGAAATCACCCTAGAGGAATTCAATGTTTAGGCGTTCGGTGTCAAAGATGTTCACACGAATTGAGGAGGTCGACCTTAAGGAGCGCGACCTTAAGGGATTTGATAAAAAAGAAGTCATTCTAGAGACATCAACTTAGAAAATGTTTACCTTTATGACACATTGACCTGCGGGAGGTCAGTTTGTCGGAGCTCGATATCAAGGAGATCATTCTAGAAAGCTCGATTAGAGGAAGTCTACCTGGAGGAGTTTAACATGTTAGATCTCGACATGTTGGACCACGATACATGGTTGACACCTATTCCAAACAAGGCTATTTTAGTCATTTATATTGTACTAATCTGACAATTAACCATGTCCATTGCATTCATTTGATTGGTCCAAACACACCACCTTTATGTTGAGCTAGGCTTGGAGGGAGAGATCGGCCTGGAGGGAGGAGATGGCCTTGAGAGCTCGACTTATAAGAGCTCAGTCTGGAAAAGCTCAACATGTAGAGCTCAACCTATAGAGCTCGCCATGGAGAACTCGGCTTGAAGAGCTCTACTTAGAGAGCTTGGACTCGAGAGCTCAACCTAGTTGAGTTCAACCTAAGGGTGCTTGGCCTATGTAAGTTTGAACTGGTGGAGTTTGGCCTAGGTGAGTTTGTTTAGGAAGAGCTCGACCTAGAAAGCTAATCTTAGGGGGCTCGGAAAAGGAATTCAGCCTAGGAAAGCTCAGCTTGGAGGGGCTTAACCTCAAGGAACTCAAGCTAGGGAAGCTTGACTTGGAGGAACTCAATCTAAGAGAGTTTGACCTAGAACATGTTAGTCTAGAAGAGCTCGACCAAAATAGTTCAGTTTATAAAGCTCACTCTGAACCACTCATTATGAATGAACTCGACCAAAAGAATCTCAATCAAGGAGAACTCGACTTAAAAAAGTTTAAATTAAAGAAACTCAAACTATAAAAGTCCGCTTGAAAAATTCGCACCCAAAAAACTCAACCTATTAAAAGCTCGATTTGTAAAAACCCAACTTACAAAAACTCAATTTCAGAGTTAACTTAAAAAATTTAATCTAAAGAAACTCAATAAAAAAATTTCAACCCAAAGAAACTCAAACTCAAACAAACATACAATATAATTAACTTAATAATAACAATTACAAAAGTACAACTTAATTTTTATAATAAGTCGTTACATAATAATTTCGTTACTTTATTATTTTTAGAGAAAACAATTATTAACAAATAAAAAAAACAACCCGTGCACTCCACTAGTTGTTATTACATAGAGAACTACGCTGATATAGAAAACTGGTGTGGGATAGTACAAACATTTATGGTGATGAGTTCTATGTTAGGCTTTCTTTTTTGTTTAAACATACTTATGACTTTGTAGAAAATATTAAGTTAAAACAAATTACCTTGATATCATATAATGTATACAATTATTTTTTTTAATTATGAGTAAATGATTCATATATATATATATATATATATATATATATATATATATATATATATGAATTTTAAGTTTTAAAATTAAGGGTATTTTAATAATTTTCATTCTCAAAACTTAAAAAGAAAAAAAGAAATCTCCCAGACCCTTACTCAGATATCTCATTCCTCTCAATTCTTTCTCTTTCATCTCTCTCACTCCAACCTTTTCTCTGTCATTTCTACTGTAGCCCCAATTGAAAAAATAAAAAACATTTGTCTTTAAACAATTTGCCTTTGTAAAGAGTTGAGTCATTGACATATTCACCTTCAGATAAAGGTTCATTCAAGATCTCTTCAATTTCACCATCTTCACTAACCTCTCTAATTTCATCATCTGCATATGTTGAATCATCATCTCTAAAAAAATCCTCCAGGCCAATTATCAATTCTTTCGGATGTCATTATGCTTGTGAAAATTAGATAAAATTATATACAACAAAAATTATAAAATGAAAACTCATTATAAAGTCATTTTTTTTATAAGAAATTGTTTAACAGCGAGTGTTTCTGATATTTTCCAGGCTAATTACCAATTCCTTTGATGTGATTATGCTTGTGAAAATTAGATAAGACAAAAATTATAAAATAAAAGCTCATTATAAAATCTTTTTTTGTAAGAAATTGTTTAACAACGAGTATTTCTGATCTTTTTTTTCAGTCAATTACCAATTCCTTTATGCTTGTGAAAATTGGATAAAATTAAATAAGACAAAAATTATAAGATGAAAACTCATTATAAAATCATTTTTTGTAAGATTGTTTAACGGCAAGTGTTTCTGATTTTTTCAATTGGGGTTACAGTAGGGATGAAAAAGAAAAGAAAAGATTGGAATGAGAAAAATGAAAGAGAAAGGATTGAGAGGAATGAGAAAATTATTAAAATACCCTTAACCTTAAAACTTAGAATTAATTATATATAAGGATATTTTTGTCTACTAAAACCCGGTATATATTGTTAAAATGTACAAATTGAAAAACAAGGATACGCGCGTTAGGAAACCATATATATATATATATATATATATATATATATATATATATATATATATATATATATATATATATATATGAACAAAAGTATTTCTCAATTATTAATTGTAAGTAAATGTAAGATTTTCTTATATAAGAGAATGTTAAGTGGGTTTACTATGAGTCTCCGCTAGACGATCATTATTCATTGAAACAATCTCATTAGTTTGATGAAATAGAAAGAAAGTTGCTAAAATTGTTTATTTTAGATGATAATCATATGGAAATTATTACAGAAAATATAGTGCAATTTGTAGCGTATAATTAGCATCTGGAAAGCAACCAATTAAGTGTAAAGTTTCAATGGATGAAAAAGAAAAACAAAGGGGTAAGTTGTTTCTTCAATGGCAAGTTAAACCATTGACCTTCATCGAGAAATAATAAGCACATATAACTTCTACTTAACCATATGGATAATGATTTCTAGATTGCCATCTTAAGCCACCTCACTTTTATAAAACAAACATATAACTCTTATTTTTAAATAATAACTAACTTTTACGTTAATTAATAAATTCAATCAATATCATTTATTAATTATATTTAAATATTTTTTCCCTACAATTTCTTTTGATTATAAATTGTTATATGATGTATATAAAGAGGTCATTAAATACAGAATATATATCAATAACTGATAAGATGATACCATTAAATAGAAAGAAAGTGGTTAAATTTTGTTTATATTTAAGTTCCCTAATTTTCTTTGTAGGTTATAAAATCACAGCTAAATAAAAAAAAAACATTTTAAAAATATACTTTTTAAATGAAGAAAACCTAATTGAGATTAACTATATATTTTGAATCAATATTCAAAAGATTAGTTTTTATAGATAAGGATTTAGGTTTGAGGTAAAAACACGTTTCAACTCATACTATAATAGCCCTATTTACGTCCTATTAGGACTTTAATATTTAAATGTAATAGACAGTTCATAAAACAACTCTTAACTTGAATGTCGGAGTGTCTTTTGCAGGTACCTCTCCCTCCGATCCAAAGCGACAACTGAGCGGTCAAGATTAAAGTTCATCGGTCCAAACTGGAAGCAGACAAGCGAAGCGCACCAGTCGAAGGTTAGTGTCTCGGTCTCACAAATCTCACTGAAACAAACATAAATGTAACACATGGATGAAGAGAAGAAAAAATAAGCCATAATTGAAGTGAATAACGAATTTAGACAGAGATTATTACTCAGCAAATTATCCTATTTGCTTAGACCCAAATTGTTCATCACTAAGTTCGTTCAGCCTTATACGGTATGCACCTGCAACTTGCATTAAAAATTGCACATGGTGTGCTTGGTTTCTGGCAGATGAATAAGAACTATATTTATAACCATATCTAGTTAAATGAACATGTATACACAACATTCCTTGGTGGGTATATTCTTCTTCATTATTGCAAATAATCAACATGTTTGGTTTGTTTTTCTTTTCCTTTTAGTTCTTCCTATACAAAAGAATTATAACAGCAGTTGTAGTCTTTCACTCATAAAATATAAATCAACATTAAAAGCTGATACATACTACATTAAAAGTCTAATTTTTTATAGTATATATAGTCTGCATTAAACATGAGCATAAGTGGTAGTTCATGATTTTTGTGTGTTGTTTCAGTGTTTCAGACAAGATGCAAATTAATGCTGCATATTGTGTTTTGAATATTTATTATTGTCTTTAAAAAAACCTGCAACAGTTGGTGCTCTGAATCTTTCAAAAGCAAAAGTGCATTTACTATTCTCTCTGAAGAATAAGCAAATGGTAGAGGAAGAAAAGTCATCGGCCATGTTGAAATTCTACTTCTGGCATGAAATATATATATCATAGGTTGCAGAAAACGAACATAACTGCAACTGTGACATCTCATAAATAACTACGTGCTTTTATTAATCACTTCATGAAAAATAATTTCTCCCAATTGAAAATCTTGCCTCTTATACTTACGTAAGCATTAGAAAACCATCAAAACAAAACATTCAACAACTTTAGCCATATACAAGCTCCAACAACATTTTTTTTTATCGGGAATATAATATTTTATAATTATAATATTAGAATATCGACCTGTTTATAAGCTATTTTAAAAATGATAGATAGAAATGAACGTATTCACTTTTAACAAAAAAATAAATTAAACATTTAAATATTATTAAATAATGTTCCTGCCTTTAAAAAAATAAATTATCAATTTACTTAATTAGAAATAATTAATAGTACTAATAAAACATTTATGAAAAAAATAATAAAAGATTGTTATTGGTAAATTAAGAGTGAAAATCCATCTTTCCTTAGACGTAATTCAGTTTAACTTATAAATTATGTGAATTAGATTCAATTCAAAAAATTGATTTTTTTTTTTTAAATTCAAGTTCAATAAACTTGTGTATTTCAATCGATTTGACATTTTTGATAAACTATTTAAGTGATTAAAGAACCAATTTTTATAAAAAAAAACTTAGTATATAACAAATAAAAATATTTCAATATTTTCTTTCGAACAATAATATGTTAATATATATTCTTTTTATAACATTTTAATACAGTACATGTGTCATTTTCTTTATTAAATTTAGAATATATTGAAACAATAACAAATAAATAATGAACTAATAAAAAATTGACACATATACTGTCTCAAAATATTATCAAAAATTCTGTGTCAATATATATATATATATATATATATATATATATATATATATATATATATATATATATAAGTATGTATGTATGTGTATTTTTAATAAAACCATGCTCAAGATTATACCACGTTGTGTAATTAATTTCTATTAATATGTCATTTTTTAGAGCTACTAGACGATATATCAAAATTACTAATCATTTTTGCGTTTAAGAGTTCGGAAAGGAAAATTTTATAGGAAGAATGAGATAAAATAACAATTAATAGCGTGTAGATCTTTTTCTTTTGTATGAATGTAACGTGTAGAGTTGTTGAATTGAATACGAATTAGGAAAAGGAAATAGATTTCAATTTATTATCACATTGGAAAATTTTGGATAGGTTATTAGTACAAAAAATATGTACAAATTTTTAACTATGAGCCGCATTAACTAATACGAAAAGTTTACGTTAAAGAAAACAAATAAATGGGAATAGTTTTAAAAATCATTCAACCCCTTTATTATAAGTGAAAAGAAAAATATAATAGACAAATTTTGCTGAAGTGTTTGATTAAAATATCATTACTCTTATTTTAATGCTTCTTCCTTTGATATAAGACATTTTTTTAGGTGACATAATCATATACAATGATATTAATGTATCTTGAAGCCAACTTTTGATCCATTTCACCTATTGACCCACAAAAAACACAATAAATCGGGTCGGTTTATTGTTTAAAAGCGGATTAAAAATCTAAATCTATTTTGTTAAAAAGTGGATTAACAAGCTAACCTATCAATTTTTTTTTTAATTTTAAAATTTTTTTTATATACATAGATTAACAAATTAAAACTTCAAATTCAATCCGTCAATTTTTGGTGGGATCGATAGATGAAATTGTTAATAATTATACTTATTTATATAAGGGGTTTGATAACGCCCGTACGTTTATTTTTAAGTTAGTACATTTTAATAATGTGTACCACGTTTTAGTAGACAAAAATACGCTGATAAGTTTTAAGGTTAAAGGTATTTTAATAATTTTCATTCTCAAAACTTAAAAAAAAAAAAGAAACCCCCAAACCCTTACTCACTCCCTTATTCCTCTCAACCCTTTCCCTTTCATCTCTCTCACTCCAACATTTTTTCTCTGCCATCCTATGGTAGCCCAACTGAAAAAAATCAAAAACATTAGCTCTTACAAAAAATGATTTTATAATGAGTTTACATTTTATAATTTTTGTCTTATATAATTTTATCCAATTTTCACAAGCATAAAGGAATTGGTAATTGACTTGGAAAAAAAATACTCGTTGTTAAACAATTTCTTACAAAAAATGATTTTATAATGAGTTTTCATTTTATAATTTTTCTCTTATCTAATTTTCACAAGCATAATGGTAATTGGCCTGGAAAAAATAAGAAACACTCGTTAAATAATTTCTTAAAAAATGATTTTATAATGAGTTTTCATTTCATAATTTTTGTCGTATATAATTTTATCTCATTTTCACGAGCTTAATGACATCCGAAGGAATTGGTAATTGTCCTGGAGAGTTTTTTTTAGAGTTGATGATTCAACATACGCAGATGATGAAATTAAAAAGATTAGTGAAGACGGTAAAATTGAAGAGATCTTGAATGAACCTTTGCCTGAAGGTGAATATGTCAATTACTCAACTCTTTACAAAGGCAAATACTTTAACGACAAATGTTTATGATTTTTTCAATTGGGACTACAATAGTGTACTATAGGATACCTAATCCTCCAATAGTCGACCACCTAATCCTCCAACGGTCGACTAATAACCCGACGACGACCACTTGATAACCGACTGTAGTGACCATACGACCACGTGGTGTGGTCGACCATCTGAGGCTCGACAACCGAATAAGTAACGTCGAGGCGTGAGGCACACGTGCGACACGTCGTCCACTTAGGTCGGCACGCATGATGATTGACATACAGTATGCGACATCGTGATCTAGCGGTTACGGATGAGCAGTTACACGTCTTGACCAAATAGCGCCGTGAATCACGGCCATATATCATGGAAGTAATTGACTCAGTATCAACACACGATTTGGCGGTTACAACTTCTAAACAGTCAACTTCAGTAACTGACCGGATTTTCAGGTAAACGGTTTATTATGCTGATTTAAATATACAAAGCACATCAGAAAAAATGTACGTTTTTTCCCCTAAGAGAAAATTAAGAAAGATTTTCTTATTCTAACAACACCCCTGTTGACTTGAGCGTCGGAGTGCCTTTGCAGGTACCCAGCCCACCTTACTCAGAGAATCAGAGAAGAGAAAGAGAAATACAACACAGTGAAAGCAGCGTAGAGAAGGAGCAGAGCAGAGTTGTTAGGTTCGGATCTTGGTCTCCACAACCCTACTGAAACAAATAGGGATGACAAAAAAAAGGTTAGAGTAAGAGAGATGAAAAAGAAAGGGTTGAGAGGAATAAGGGAGGTGAGTAAAATAGAATCCATAATATATAAAGGTATTTTGTCTATTAAAACCCGGTACACATTGCGTTAGCAAACCCCTTATATGAAAACCTATCTATTTTTATTGAGAAATTATATGCATTGGATTCTAGAATTGATTGTATAGATATTGTGTTACTATGGACTGATTGTCGACCGAACGATAAGGTGCAGGAGAGTCTCTAAGTTACTTTCGGCTCATACACTACCGATCAGTTAGGATGACATACGACCCTAAGGAACCGAATGATCAACGTGCAAGGAAGAGCCTCTCAGTCGTTCGGTCCCAACAATCGTTGAGCAGAGTTAATGCACAAATAAATGTGATAACGACTACAGTTAAACAGTTAAGATTTGCATTAATGATCACTAAAAGGTAAATTAATTGGTCAGATTCCTTTAAACTCTATAAATAAAGGTTTAGGATTCGAGATAAACTCACACTAAATTATAAAAGACCTACAGAGAAAATTTTTGACTTGAGCGTTGAGTGTCTTCTGCAGATCACCCACATTTGGTGTTCGGTTAACTGGAGCTAGAAGAAATAAGACGCTCGGTAACGATAGGAGAACATTTGACGGAAATCATCGTTCTATGTCAACGTAAACATAGTAATTGTAATTGTCATGTAGGCATTGTAATTGTCAACTAGGCAGTAGGCGTTTAGGATAAAGTCATAATTATATAGTAAGTTACGTAGGCTTTGTTTTCATGCATTCAAACAATATATGAATAAGAGTTGAAATAGGAACAAGTTATTAAAATGAAAAATGAAGTGAACTAATAAAAATATGAATAATGATGTAAAATATAAGAATAAATTAAGAAGAAGTAATTCAAATAAAGAGTAGTAGAGACGAAGAAAAGAGTACTTAAGAACAAATTTAAAATAAGTGTACATGAGAAATTCCTGAGTTCATAATATTTTAATGTGAAGTTCATATGCATATATGGACTCAACTTAACTTTTATGGGTACCTTCCAGTAGGGTCCTCAAATTGCAGGTTTTAACTATTTGTTAATTGAATGAGTTAGCACAAAGGATATTGTGTTGATTTTACTATTCTTGAGTTACGAGGATACTCATGTTAAATTTATGAACATTTATTATTAGATTAAAAGTTATAATTTATAGTTAAGTACAATTCTTTGTATTTAATAGTTCATAATTTTCATTCTAAAAATTAATTGTTAGATGGAATTCATATCACTTATAAAAAAGTTATACTTTATAGTCAAAACACAATTTCTTATATTTAAGAGTATTGTAATTTAAACATTATAACAATTCAAATGTGACTTTCTAATAACAATTCAATTCAATTGCGACTTTCTAATAACAATTCAATTGTGACTTGAACTATCTACCATACATTATAATATAATTATACAAGTAACTTTTTTATTAATTTCTCTTAAGGACATTGTTTGTTGATTTTACTCATACTATTATAATTCCAACATTAACACAAAAAGAAGATAAATAAGTATGTATTTGACATTTCTTAATTATATTTTCTAATTATTAATCTTCAATTATCATTTTATCTAAATTGTTGTCCAGTACAATTTGGTTAAGAAAAATTAATTTTCTAATTTAATTCAATTATTATACCGTATAATGGGTTCGATTTTTATAAATATCTATACTGATAATTAAATGGATGTAAGAAAAATCGGAAATTTCGATAAGCAACTAATATAACTTTTATCATCGTTTCACAATTTAGGTATTTACTTGACAAAATTATATTCACAATTTAGTTTATTTTAGGTTTAAGGTATTAGAGAAAAGAAATTATTGACATTAGATAAATAACGATATCTTCAAAAATTAAGAATGAACATGCAAAACCTCTTTCAAAGTTTCAATAATATAATTATTTATGTGTATTATAATGTTTATTTAGAAGCGTTTCAAATTTTAAATTATATTACTATCTCATTATTTAATTGTACATATTATAAATTATTCTAAAACAAATAATATATTAAAAAATATCATATTTTATTTATCAGATGTAATAGTGTAAACACGCGTATCAATTATAGAATAAATTAAATATATAACATCGAGTATGGACATAATTAAAATTAAATGTGATGTATGTAATTCATGTTGAAAGTAAACGGGTTAATATGTGATCTTAAATAAAACTTTAACCTAAAAATCTCTTTCAATTATAACTTTGATCAAGTTTCACATACCACTGCTCTAACTAGACGTCGCGTTAGTTATTTTGATATACCTAACAAATTATATGAATGTATTAAGATAGTACCTAGCTACTACAAGAATAGTTTATTTAATAAAAGTCTAAAACAATTAATATATATTATTTATTTTAAATGCCTATACAAATATCCACTAATTCTACTACTCACTAATTTTCATAATTGAATTGACGGATTGTTTTTAACTAAGACTCTCTATTTAAATATTATAATCTTATTTGGAAAGTATAATTAATTGAGGAAATATATATGTTCTTAGTATGAACTAAAAAATTTAAAAGAACTTAACACATATCTTAAGTAATATAAAATTGAGATAGTTATTTTGTTTTATATTTGATAGACACAAGCATTGAATATGAGAAGGCAGAAAGTTTAACGAAGAATAATGAATTAAAAATGATATACAGTAGAGTTTTGAAAGTGAAGATGAAAAGGGCATAAAGATGGAAGATGCATGCATATTAAGAATGGTATGAAACATGAAGATATGGGTGAGTGAACAGGTGAAAGGTAGAATAATGAGGCTATGAGAAGCAGTGGCGGTTGTGAAATTCAAAGCCAAAATTAAGAATGAGTCACTGTCAGGATGGCACTGAAATATAGGAACATATATATAAAAAGTTGGATAGAATTGGAAGATGACCTTTCACACTCAAAATTCAGCCCTAGATGAGGACACCTTCTTCACCCTTATGTCTTCACTTTCTTTGGACTAGAGAGAGAAAGAGAGAGAGATAGATTAGGTATAGGAGAGGGAAGGACCACTAAGGTGGTGTGGGTTAGGTGTGGCTATTTGTTTGCATTTATGAATGGCAATTTCGTGTTCCAGCACATCTACAACTGTTGTGGTCTGGCTTTGTGTTCAAGGAACCCTTTGCCCAACCACACTACTCATGTTTTTCACTACTACATACAGGACAACCACTCCTTCATTCTATACATACTACCTACCAATAGGGTATTGCCAAAATCTAATTTCTAAATCAATTTTTTCTTTTTTTTTTCAAATTTTTAACTTTAGTTTTTCTTTTTTAAAAAAAAATCAACAAGAGAACCAGATAGGAAATTAAAACACTCTAAAAAAAAGTAGTAGGTGTAAACAATCAAACTAATAAAATTAAAAAAAAGGTAAACATGAAAAACTTATTTATAGTTAAAAGTTCTTTTACTACTTTTTATTTGGAAATTTTGTGTTTTCTAAACACAATGTTATTTTTTAATATTATTTGATAGATTTGTTGACTATAATAATAGCGATAACGATTAAAAGAGTTATAAAAGATGTTTCTCTTTGAATGATAATATATATTTTTTAAACTACAGTGCATGGTTATTAAATTACAGTGCATGCTTATTTTTTTTTTTATTGTTGTTGTTTTAACTTTTGGTTTATCGTATTTTAAACATGTTGAAGCTCAAAGTTTTCCCTACAGAATTTCTGGTTGTACTTTTAGACACTGTTTAGATACGGATATATGATTTAAGTTGTATTAATTTTGATTGTTAAATGATATTTTTTAAGATAGTTTTGGTTGTTTGATGTATAGTTGAATGTAACAACTTGAATGTTGGGTTATTTGGTTGTTTATTGTTTTATATTAGTTTATTAGTTCTAAAAACATGTCATATTACGTGTTTTAGTGGTGTATTTGTCCTCTTTGTTATAAGAACTCGAGTTTTTAGGAGTTAAAATTAAAGAAAGTAAGATTTTAATTGTGTTTGAGATTGATGTCTTCCTTACATGTTATGAGTGTTTGACATCGATAGAGTACTTTTCTTAAGTTAAAGGTTTTATTATGCTTTTCTGGAAAGTAGATATTATGTTTATAGTCAATTTTGGTTTTGATTGTGATTTTATAGATTTTGAGTTATTATACACTTCTACATCCATAACATACTTAAATTTAGGTATATAAATTTGTTTCAAGCATTCACATTGTATAAAACATAATTTTAGTGCGCTTAGGCCTACTGTGAATATATATATATAAGTTTTAGTTTTCATTGCATAAAACATAGTTTAAATTCACTTAGGCATATTGTGAATATATGAGTTTTAGTTTCATTGTATATATTTTATATATGTATGAACTCTATTATTCTAGTTTAAAATAGACAATTATATGTTATGAGTGCCTTCAACATTCATTTACGAGCATATGCTATATATGTGCATTTTGAACTCAAGTTCCAAAATTCTCATTGGACAATGAGCACTTGCATTCAATGAGAGTTTGTGTAACTTGATTTCAAAATACACATAGCACATACCTCAGGAACGAATGTTAATTACATTGCAAAGAGATCTTTATGGATATGGAGATTTATGCCCTCTTTTGGTAGTTGGTAATATACTCAAGATTAAAAGATTTAAACCAGATGTTACTCTTTCTATACTCTATTGGAAGAAGGTGAGATTGAGCTAATTGGATCTTAACACGAGTTAAACTACTATACATTTTTTTATTGAAAAACATTTAATTAAGTACACACTGTGAACTTGAAATGTCAATCATATTGGGTTTAAGATGTTAAAATGTCCAATTCTTTCATGATTGATAAGTGCTCATTTTACCTATAATTCACATCCAATTTAACACTTATCTTGATTGGTTATATTGCAAATACTAAGCTTTTATTACTTCCTTTTATCTATTATTCAATAAAAGCATTTGGATATGAAAATGATGGCAAACTAATACATTTTTCCAATGAATTTCTATAAATTTAGAAGAAATAAAGCATAATAGCTTGAGTCCCAAAGTCACAGCTTAGGCACACAAAGGCAATTTCAAGAAGATTCAAATTTTGCTTCCATAATACCTCAAGTAGAGAAAATGATGCCTAAGCCATACAAATAAAACTTCATCATGAAGCAATCTGAAGCATGAAGTTCTAGAGCTCAATTAGGGAGAAAACCTACAATTGAAGAAAGCTTCATGATTGAACAATAATAACAAAGTCTAAGCTACAAGGAAACCCTCATTGAAGGAAAGCTCACAAGATTGGCCACCATGTTTGGAGCCACAACCAACCTCCAATTTTATATAAATTAAGGGGTAGACCCCTCTGTTTTAAGATCCAAATTCTTAGTCTCTCTTTAGACTCCCTCTCTCTTCGCTTGTAATGTTTTCTTAGGATTTAAAGAAGACATGGGGAATCAACAACAACTCTTAGTATTGGATGTTTGGATCATCATGAGTTGCTAAACTTCCTCTATTGAGATTAGATGTAGCTCTTTGAACTTATGTATTAGTATTGTTTTACTACTTTATTCAAGTGTTCTTTCATATGTTAATGATTCAATTTGCTTTTCGTGTGTGATGAACTAATCAGTCATTCGTTGCTTATATAACTTGAGTTAGGCAAAAGCTTATTCATCTTATAGATCCAATTGAATAATCTAAGGTTGTTAGGCGAGATATGTAAGATCTGAGAAAAATGTATTAATTATGAAATAAAGTGATTTTGAGGCTTTAGGATTATTGTTTTGGTATTTGGGTTTAATGTTTAGATGTTGCTTAGAATTATAATTGCCATGTTAATTATTTAATGTTATTATTGATAAAGTGCAACACATGATTGGTATGTTATTAAATTGGTGATTTATGTGTATGATGTTGGAACAATCGGTACCGTTATAGAGTTGCGTAGCGGAATAAAATATTCGGAAAGCGTGTTACGGTCACAAATCAAGTTTTGATGGTTCGTTTTAGAAAAACAATTTTCTTAGAGAAAATTAATCAAACAGTTAACATGCGTAAAAGGTAAAGAGTATAGAGAGTAGAAAAATTGATACACTGGATTTTTATCCTGGTTCGAATCAAAAGATTCTACGTCCAGTCTTTAATCACTATAAATAGTGATTAACCTTTTTCACTAAAAATGGTTTCACAGATTACAACAAATAGTGAATAAAGCAGATAAATAAACCTTCCTTCGACGAACGAACAGGAAGAAGAACACTCTGCCAACTCGAAGAGAAACGCTCCGAATATCGACAAACGAAACACGAGCTTCTCCTATTCACGAGACCAGGCAGAGCACCTTGCTAACTCGAAGAGAGCTTGCTCCGACTATCGACACACGACACACGAGCCTCTCCTGTTCATGAGACCAAGCAAGGGAACTTGAACTATAGCTTCTGAGAACTTCCTCTGACAAACAGTATTCTACATGAGCTTCTGTTCAACAACGTTTTTTTTTCTGATTTCTCCAAATCAAAATATATAGCCAAGTACACTGAATGCCAAAGGACAGCTCCCAACTGCCATGAATAATTGATTATTGTAAGTGATAATCGATTATTCAAGTCCGTTACAGGTTTTCAAAAATGTGATAATCGATTATATGAAGTGATAATCGATTATTCAAGTATGACCTGTGATAATCGATTATTGCTTAATCATAATCGATTATTGCAGGTTAAAAATGCAAGTTTTACAAGGTTTACAAGAATTTCCTACTACATTTAAATTCTACAACTTGCTTTTAACTAATTCTAATATCTTCTTCAACTAAAACTTCTTGTAGCATCATCAAAACAAATTTCTTCAAGATTTACCAATATGATGTTGATTTATTGGTAGGAAGGAGGTTTAGGATTGAATGGGTGTGAGTTCAATTTTAGGGAGAATGAAAGTTAAGGGAAACCTTTGTTTTATTTGTATTTTGCTTAGGGGCAAAATGGTCCTTTACCTTTATTTAATTGGTGTAAAAATTAAATAAGGGGGTGTAGGAAGTAAAAATATGTGAACTAAAAAAAATAAAATAAAAGGTAGATAGTGGAACATGAGATAGAAGGAGAATATAGATTTAGATAGATTTGGTTTTTAAAATATATTATTATAAGTGAGAAAATATTAGAGATAAAGTTGGGTTGATTTATAAACATTAAGATATAGAGAAAGAGGTGGTATTTATGTTTAGAAACCCTATAAACTCTAAATCAAAGAGAGAGGCATAAGAAAGAGATGTTGGGAGAGAAGAGAAAGAGCAGCAGAAACTCTTAGTGCAAAGGAAGATTTGTGGTGTTTTGGAGTTGTAGTTAAAGCCCTAGTATTTGTCAAGGTATGAAGAAACTTACCTTTGCTTGTTTTCTTGTTTGTTTGTATGATGAATAGAGTTTGTTCTTGATTATTATGAAAGGTAATGTTGTTTTGGTACATGTATGAGAATATGTTGTACGTGATGATAGGATTACATCATGTTTGTGTTGGGTTTTCCCTATGAATTTATGTATGATTTTGTTGGATTATCCCATAATAGGGTTTGATGCTAAAGGGAACAAAGTTATTATAATTGGGAGTTTTTCATGAAAATATGTTATAAAGATGATATGATGATCATATGTAGAAAATTGGGTTTGTTGGGTTGTAATTTGCATAATGATGAGTTTTTAATGATTCAAGTGATGTAATGTATATATTAGAGTTTGTTCATAAGAGTATGTGAGGCTTGAATGCATGCATGATGTATTGGGTGTGTTTCCTCGTGGTTTAGGGTAATGTATGTGTGTTTTGAACACTTGAATTATGTCCATGATGTGTTTTGATTCGGCAATAGTCAATTATCATTAGTCATAATAGATTATCTGTGCATTGGTTTTGAGTATGATTTCGAGAATAATCTATTATCTGGGATGGTAATCGATTATCCTTTCATAAGGGATGAATTATGGTAATTGGTTGTGAAAAACAATTGAGATAATCAATTATTTTAAGTGATAATCAATTATAAAAGGGTATTTTGGTATAAATGTGAACGTTTCAGGAAAAACTGATTATCACTTATGATAATCGATTATCCTAGTATATTTTTACTAGAAAAGTACGTTTTGATGAAGAATGGAACGTGAACCAAGCTTAAGGAGCTGTAGAACATGATGATAATCAGAGAATAAGGTTAATGGTTATGTTTAGGGTCATATTTGACTTGTGTTTAAGGTTGGAGCATGAGTTAGTGTTGGGGTGTACTTGAGTATGTGGTTGATGAGCATGAGAGTGATTGATATGTCTACTAGCTATACCTAATAAATTCTGGTTTTATCTACGGATAAGTACTTCCTTTTGCCTTGTGTGCATAAGAAGGGTTATTCGGGTATTGAACCTTCCTTGTATAGGTGATGGTGTTTTTCTTGTCCTTGTGTGGAAACATTACATGTTCCTTAGCTAGATTGTGAAACTACTCGAGCATATATGTAGGGGAAGATACAAATTGGTCTATAGGAGCGGCTACAGGCGGGTAAGGTAAGGTACAACAGTGAGACTAACTCTTTCCACTATTGTGTTCATGGTACGATGATGCTCATGGTTTTGTTCATGATTGTGATAGACATGATGGTAATGTATCTATAATGATGATCATCGTATGAGAGATGCTCCAGGTGATGCTATGTTGATAGTGGTGTTACTGTAATGATTATAGTAAGTAGTTAACATAGGTGCTAATGAGTGGATAAACTAATGATTTATGTGTGATAGGATAGTAATGACATCAAGGTGTTAAAGAAAAAATCGTTTATACCCTTAATTGCTTTGAAGTTTAATTAAATAACATTAAAACGAGATAATAATTAGAAAACAACTCAGAGTGAAAACACAAGACCTAGAGCCTAAATCACAAACACACAAAACCTAGAACCAGAATCCTCAGCATAGAAACACTTAGGTTCTTAGGACATAGAAAAACATCTAGGTCAAAACACCCAGATGCATGGCTAAACGATATTGTGCCTAAAACGTTTAAGAGAGATTGAGTTAAACGCTCAATGCGTATAATATCTAGAATAGGTATTCAACTTCTCTCGAAAACAAAATAGGTCAAGACAATGTCTCTGACAAAACATATTAAAAGACATAATTACTAAAATATGAAAGAAATCATAAGTAAGCTAAACGTTGTCTGTCTAAAAAGAGACAAAAGCTAAAGAAACATTTACTTGACTAAACGATTCCATGAACATAACAAGTATCTCATCTTATGATGAAGAATATATATACGCCTGATATCTTCAGAAAAGAACTCAATTGTAAAATGCTACCTAATAGTAGAAATTCAAAAACCACTTTGTTATTTTAAGCAAGCATTAAATGATATTAATGCTTAACGTTCAAAAACAACAAAAGTGATAAGAAAAGACGTATGTGTTGCATACACAATTTACTATAATCTTGGAGATAAGCTATTCTACACGCATCCATAGTGCTATAGATCAAATATCAAAAAGTGAATATTAGAGACAAAGGAGATATTCACAGAATGTTCCTCACTTGAAGCAAAGTCTAAGAAGACCGTACAACCTACTTCGAGCAAAGGACTAAAAAAGCATGTCTGCTCTAACAAATTGACTTACCCAACGACTGTTGTGCAAAGAAGAAAGAGAAAGCACGAGTGTCAAGGCTACAAGCTCATTCTAACAAACAAATATCCATGAAGACTATAAATAGAAGATCTCTTAAGAAGAAAATCAAGAAAATAACATAAGAGGATAACATAGTGAACAAAAGCTTACAACGAAATATTCATCCTGAGAAGCAAAAGATAAAGAGCTCAAGAAAAAGAAGATATCTGAGCTAAATAGAAGACAAGAGAAAAAGAAAAAGAGATACTCTCGCACTTCATTGTCATATTGTTTACTATAGTAAGAGAGAAGAGAGAAACGCCTGCCAATATTTAGAATTCGTTGTATTGTAATCAAATTCTCTCTTCGAGAAATATAGTCTAAACAACTTGTAAGCAATCATTGATTGCAATTTTGAAGAGAGTTAAAATACTTACAACCAAACTTTGTTTGAGTTGAGAAATATTGGCAAGGTAATTAAGTACTAAGGGTGGTTTGCATACTCAAAGCAAATCTCGGCTAAGGTTGTTGAGTACCAGGAGTGGTTCAAATACTCAAAGGAAATCTTGGCTAGGGTTGAGTACCAAAAGTAGTGCGAATACTCAAAGGAAATCTCGGCAGGATTGCTGAGTACCAAGAGTGTTGCTAATAATCAAAGGAAATCTCAACGAGATAACTGAGTACAAGAGTGGTGCTAATACTCATTTGTAATCATGTAAAAATTATAGTTGAACCTCTGGAAGAGACTGGACGTAGCTCAGTTGGAGCAAACCAGTATAAAATATCTCGTATAATTATCTCTTATCTTTCCTAAATGATCCTCTTGCAAAAACCCGTAGTCGCACTTTATTTCTAAACACAAGAATCTTCCAAGGTAAACAATCTTTTTCATAAAGGAAGTTCTTAACAAAACGCTGCAGTATCTACGTTCTGAATAGCGCGATATGTTCAATGTGTTTATATCTTATTATTATTATTACTTTATCGACAACTTACCCCACACACGTTTGTATTTTTGTTTGGGTGTTGTGAATGATATTATCAGCAATGATCGTATAATGTGTTATACGTGAGTAGATAATATTGTTGATCGTGCTGAGGCATGATAGATTTGAGAGATGGCGATGCACAAAATTTGAATTTGAATTTAAAGTTATTGCATTTGAACTTTAAGACAATGTAATTGAAGTTATTTTATTACATTCGTTATTTTCATTGGACAAGTGTTTCGAATAAATTATGGACATTTAAATGTTGAGGTTTTGAACGTTTCCGCGCTATAATAAATTTTTTAAACTTATCGATTTTTTAGTTACCCGTGACACCTTGGAAATTGAGGCGTTACAACAAAAATGCATCTATATGACTTAACTAGATAAAGAGTCTTAATCAATAATGTAAAGAGTTCCTTCATTAGGAATGGAGAAATCGCACTGAGTTTGAATGTCTTTATGCCTTAGGCTGCAGACATAGGTATAATATTACATTAGTGTACTTTCAAGAACAATGAGTGAACTTTATTAATCCAATGAAACAATAAGTGAGCCTGAGAACAAAGTAGTGAAGTTTAATCCCAGTACACTTTATATCATTTAGTTTCGATTTTAACTTTGACTTATGGATCATCATCATTACTTTACAATGAAACATTTAAATTTACAAGTCCAAAAGCATCATAATTTCTTATAAGAATTAATCAAATCCTTGTAGATATGACACTTAGTACTACAATTGAAACAACGCATTTTTTGGTGTGATTGTTCTTGAATTGGGGAATCATTAAGTTTCCAACACTGTTATTGGGGAGAGCTAAGATATGACTGCAATCATATCCTAATCAAAGCCTAACTAGATGGGAAAATGTGGAGAAGAAATTTTTAACCAAATTCACCCTCCCCGCATCTAAGTACGTAAGTGCCAAATCAGTTATAACAACATTCTGTCAAGCCCTCCTTATGAAGCTTGGGAGAGATATAAATTATTGCTAAAAAATATACAAACCATAGTTTTAATGAGATGGCTCAATTGAATATGTCTTGTAGCGGGTTGAGACCTCAAACAAGAATGTTATTAGAGGCCTCAGGTTGGGGATCTACGATGACCAAACATGCTTACAAAGCTATAACCATCATTGATGCCTTGATAGCCAGTGATCACCAAGTTCATCATGACAAAACTTAACCTACCAAAAAAGAAATTTTGGAGCTGGACACTTAAAATGTTATTTTGGCACAAAATAAGATCATCTCACAACAAATGGAAGAATAGAGGAAATAAATAATTAAAATGCAGTTAGGATCCTCTGCAAAAAATTCATCTCAACAAGTATTAAGATGTAATTTTTATGCAAGAGACCATCCGAATGATCCCTGCACTTTGAGAGTGCCAACTTAAGCTGAGGAAGTCAATTACATGAACAATTCTAGAAGGCCCAAAGTTACCAAACAACCTCAACTAGAGGAACAATCAAAATCAACATGTTAGTCCCTCACAAAGACATGCTCCCAACCAAAATCACAAGGAAGACAAATTGTCCAATTGGAGGATGCCCTCATGCAATTTTTGCAGGTTTCTACAACTCATCAAAAGAACATTGAAGCCTTCATTCAAAACTTAGAAATGCAGGTAAGATAGCTTGCCAAAGATGTTGTTGACCAAAAGAAGAATCAATTCTTTGCTAATACAACAGTGAAAATCAAAGAACAATGTTAATCCATTACAAGAAGGCAAAGGACTATGATTGACAAGGGACACTAGTAAAAAAAAATAATTTCTAAACGCGCCTCAATTCTCATGAAACCAAAGACTAAAAAGGCATAGTGACATTTTTGTAATTTTCACGAACATATAGGCCTCGGTTTTAAAGAAACCGAAGCCATAGAGTAACTTTGGCCTTAATTCTCCACAAAAACGCTGTCATAGGGTGTTGTGAAATTGATAATTGAAGACTTTTCAACTGATAAGATTTCTTAACAATACTTATGTCATCGATTCTCTACAGAACCACTACCATAGGGCCCTATGAAATTGATAGTTGAAGACTTTTCAACAACAAGCTTTTTGGACAGAACTTTTGACCTCGGTTCTTTACTAAAAATTTAAGACTTTCAATTGATAAGCTTTCTGGACAGGACTTTTGGTCTGGCTTCCTTACAAAACCGTTGCCATTGGCTCTTGACATTACATGTTGTCTTTTCAATTGACAACCCTATAGACAACTCTATGGCCTTGCTTGTTTTGAAAATTGGTGCCATTGAACTTTTATGCTTCAGTTATGCCACGAACCGAGGCATAAAGTTTGAAACGAATTTCAAAATTTTCACTTGAAAATATTATTTTTTATTTTTCAAAGGCTTTAAGCAGCGGTTCTTCATAGAACTGAGGCATAGAGCTCTTATTGTTTCAATTAATATATAACCAAGAAAATATGTGTTCATAGGGTTATATTTTGCGGAATAACAAAGTTTCCTCTTTCACATTTGTTCATTTTCTCTTTGCTTTCTCTTTGCTTCTTCTTCTTCAATGCTACAATGAAGCTTTCAGTAATCAACACAAGTAATTTTTCTTTCATTTTACACAAATGCTCATTGATTAACTACTTTAGGGATGATTTTCTTTGTTTTGACTGATTGGTTTCGTGTGCAGGTACCCTTTCGTTTTCACCGATTACCTTTTTTCCTCACCGGTGCAACGATTTATTTCGGCACTAAACCCACCTACCTTCATTGTTAGTTTTGTTTTGAGTTTTGATGAATTTTCGTTTTCAATTTTTGAGCTAGTTCATTGTACGTACACCATAGGGTAAAACTGAAAATATATCCAAATGACCTAAAAATTTGTTCAAACCACCAAAATGCCATGAAAAACTCTAACTCTAACCCTAAAACCTAACCATAAACCATAACGCTAACACTAAACCCTAACCCTAATTGATGGTCCCCACTCCAAGTAAGCATGCGTTAAGCAAGGTGTAAAGGTTATGTAGGTGTGAAATTTTATGGAAGATGGGTGATATGAGCACATATGATGAAGGGTGGTGAGTGTTTTGGGTACTCTCACGAGATGTTATGTAAACTCAAGTTGTAGGATGACTAGAGGAAACCTAGAAAGGGTTTTATAGCCAAGCAAATTAAGAGACGAATATGACACAAATTTGGTAGCATAACTTTACTAATCATAAAAGTTGTTTTTACATGGATGGAACACCTTTATTTATAACCAAGGAAACCATCAAAGTGTCTTTGTAAAGGAGAGTAAAAACTTTAATTCTTCTAACTTGAGGACCAAGGGAAATGTAGGAGCCAATGAGGATTTGCTACGTGAGAAAGAAAAAGATATTGAAGAAAAAAAAATACATGACAATATATTTTAATTAATACATTATTTATTTTTCATTTGCAAAATTTTTATTCTTATTTTTCTTTGTTTGAAATACATCTTTATTATTTTACTTCAACTGAATAAATTTTACAAACATTTTTAGATAAAAGTTAAATAAATTTATTTAATTTTAAATATTTATCATACTTGAAAAATATATTTTTATATCAACTAGTTATTTAGAAGAAGATATTTAAATAAGTATATTATTTTTTATATAATTAAATTATTAAACAAATTTAATTATAAATTGATTCAAATTATTTGTAACATCCAAAATATAATGTTATAAGAGATCTATCACATAATTAATGAAAGTATAATAGTCGACAATGCAAGAAATATAAAGTTATTTATAGTCATCTAAATAACCCTAAACACGAACTTTATATACAAGACAACTAATCAAAACTAGATACACATAACTGAACTATAAAGAAACAAAGCATTTGTTAATCCTCCCTCCAAAGTCTGTTCCACAGTCATTTCTTCACCCTCTGCTCATACCTACTAGATGATCAGAGACAAGACCAAAAAAAAAAGAACATACAAATTATACACAAACAAAAGGGTAAGCTAAAGATACAAAACATTTCATAATATACTTAAACATTTCTCACATAATTCATATTTCACACTAAACTAACCAAAAACTCTTTAAGCATGCCAAGACTTAGACTTGATTATCACGATTAGTATGAATATTGAGCTATGATGGTTCATACACTTGTAGTGGTGAAACAACTGGTCCACCCCCAGCTACCACACAAAGTTAGTCCATTACCACTTGCCTTAGGCCAAGGTAAAGTCCCTAGACTAGGAACTCCTACTACTCTCACCACATGTCTCACCCCCCTCTACTTGAGAATAAATTACCATTATAGTGTTAAGATGAACCCCAAGACCGAGCTTCCTATATTCATACTGTTAGCAAAATGATGAAGATGAAGTTTTGATGATGTCCAAATCAAGTCAAGAGAAATCAAGATTCAAGATGTTATGAAGACTTATATTGTGATGGAAAGCTTTTGTAATACTCTTAGAAATATGTATAGGACTTAGATTAGAAAAAGAAAAGTGTTTTGTAAAATTACTATAGTAAATCATTGCAACAAAACACTATAGTACTATTCACATGAATAGTAACACTATTCACGTGAATAGTGACGGTTAACGGTAAGAGTATCGCACTTAACACGGACGTTGGAGAAACTAGTCGTTGAAGAAACTAGCCGTTTATGACCGTTGGACAAACTAGCCGTTTATGGCCGTTGGAGAAACTAGCCGTTTATGGCCGTTGGACAAACTAGCCGTTAAGTTTGTCTTTTAGTGAATGGAAGAGCCTTTGGATGAGTCTATAAATAGACTCTCATTTCCTCTCAAAAAGAGATATCCAGAGACACAGAAACTCTTCCCTTGTGCTCAAATACTCAGAATTCTTTGAGACTTGTGTGTTCTTGTTCGGCTTGTGAAACTCTTGTCTGTGGAGCTGGTGAAGTGCTGCTACGGTGACAGAGGAAATAGCCGGTTCATCCTTGGTGTGTCTGAGGAGGTGTTCGGAAGAGGTTCATCCTTCGTGAAGTATTCGAAGGAGGTGTTCATCCTTCGTGAAGTATTCGGAGGAGGTGTTCATCCTTTGTGAAGACTCAAAGGAGGTGTAGTTTCATCTCTTGTGGTATCAAGAGAGGTGTTTTCTAAACTCTTACAAATTGTATCTTTGTGATTGTAGTTTGTAATTGTTTTGTGTTAGTGAAACTGTTTATCTTGTTTTGAGATAAGCGACTGGACGTAGGATTGGTAAGATCCGAACCAGGATAAAATCATCTGTGCAAATTTCTCTCAACCTTACTCTATTTAATTGTTATTATTAATTGCTAAGTAAGTTTAATTGAGTAGAAATTAAAAGGCACACGTTAGTATTAAAAACCCCTCTTAGTTTGTTGTTTCCACGCTAACCCATTCCGCTGCAGCCGCTCTGACACATACATATAATACTTGAAACTACAACAAAAAAGTTCTTCCTTGGAACTCATTTCCACAACTTTCCATTCAATACATATGCATACACATATAAATTTATGTATCATAACAAAAGCAACATTAATCCATTTCACGTACATCAAAAATTTAAAACAATGTATTAAAAAACGGACTAAGGGATGCTCAACGCCTGGAAAAAAGGCGTCCAGGCACCAAACTCATTAGAAAGGGGAGCTTAAGGAAGCGCTCAAGCGAATTCTTCTCGCAAAAAGGGCGCCTAGGGGTCGCTTCGGAGGCACTCAAGTCCAAAGCTTGTACAAAAAGGACGCTTAAGGGGCACCCAAGGGGTGCTCAACGTCGCACCAGAATCTAAAATACCTCTAATCTAATATGTTCTCCCTTTATACAAGTTCAACTAGTTCCTATGACATTCTAAACATAGAGGAACAATTGGAAACACACTTCCAACTCAAATTAGCTACCTCAAACCCAACTTATCTACTCTAAACTTACCTAAACTTAAATCTATTTATTCTAACACCAAATTCTGCAAACTAAAGGCGTGAACAAGTCATAAATGACTCAACCACCAACCCCAAACCATGCTTTTTTGAATAGAACTCATACTTTAGAATCCCACCATTCAAAACCTCTAAAATTTGAGCTTAAAACCTTATAAAACCTCTTTAGTAGCTAACACCTATTTATAACTCATAAATATAACTATTTCTAATGTCTATAAGTTTTAAATGATATAAAAACAGACCTGAAATATCATATTACCCATTCCAATAATTTTCTTACACTTTTTCCTATTAAGAGCTCTATTTTAAATACTAAACCCTTTTCTTTGATACTCACTACCCCTTACCCATTTTAGCCAATTCCAATTATTCATACAACATCACACATGTTATTCACAACATTAATAACATCAGATCCACATTATACTAGTTACTCAAACAATTACTCTACTAACTCAACATTATCCAATCTCAAGTAAAACTAGAATGCATATCACATTTATAATTTAATTATCATATAATCCAACCAAATACAAATTATACTAATAAATTAGATGTAGGACTAAAACACTAGTTTTTCTTATCTTACAACAAAACAACGAAGCTTTATAAACATTGAACCCTTGCTTAGAGCTCAAAACACCGAATTGAAAATGGAATGAGTCCTTAGGTTCTCAGAGTACCAAAACAGATGATCGAGAAGTTAGAATTTTTGGAGAAAAACGATAAAAAGTTAAGAGAAAGAGTTTTAGAGATATGATTTATATTTGGCTTAATACCCTATTTTGTCCTCAGTTTCTTTCGAAAATGTCAAATTAGTTCATCCTTTAAAAAATGCGTCAATTACGTCCCCACTTAATAAAATTTGCATCAATGAAATCCCTTCCGTTAAATTCGTACAAACAACATTAATTATTTTTCTCTTTCTTTAATTAACGTCGTTTGTACTGATTTAACAGAAGGGATTTCATTGATGCAAATTTTATTAAGTGAGGACGTAATTGACGCAGTTTTTAAATGATGGACTAATTTGACATTTTCGAGCAAAACTGGGGACAAAATAAGGTATTAAGCCTTTATATTTTAAGTAAAGAGACGAGTTTAAGAAATTTTATTTATTTTATTGAAATATTTTAACTTTAAAACATAAGTCTCATTATTTTAAAACACCTATTAATTCTATACTCTATTTTTTAGATTTTTATATATTTAACTTAAATTAATGTTTAAATTTTAAATGTATATTAAGAAATAACATGACATTTTTAACAAAATTTTATACCAATTTTATTTGCGAAAAATTATTATAAAATAAATGTTAAATATTACTTGTAAAATATTGACGATTTTTATTGTTACATTTTTAAATTTCTAATTTTTGTACGATTTCAGTTGCATTAAAACAATTAAAAAATTAGGTAAAAATTCGATTATTGGATAATATATTGTGATGTACTTTGGACAATCAAATGACAAAAAATAGATATCAGTCAGTTTCTTAATAAATAGAATTCTTAGCGAGAATAGTAAACATATCATTTTAGTAAATATCTCCGACAAAGTATTTCTGCGCGATAACATGCAATTAATTAGTCTATGTTCTTGTATAATAAAAACTAAAAGTTAAAAATACTAAATAGTTAGAATTAGTTAAATTGAATGATATATTTCAGTGGTGGTTATGGATAAAAACTTTGCTTTAATTGGTCGGAGAGTGTTGCAAATTTTGACAGAATTATATTATTTAAGTGTTTTTTTAATGAGCAATGCATATTTATATTTATTTGGTACACGTTATAAAAAAATAAAATATGACAAAAAATAAATTTTATATATTTTTAAAAAAAGTAAAAGGTAAAAAAATAAATAAATAAATTTAAAAATTTTATTTGTGTAAAAATATCATTTATCTTTTTCAATCTGAATTTTCATTTAATGCATTAGTTAAACATTTATTTCATATAACTGTTTTGGAGATATAATACGAACACGTTCTCTATCTCATAATAACGTATTTATTCATCTTTAGGTCGTTTTGTGTGACTTATATATGTTAGTTATTTTAGAACTCTATTTATTCTTGTTAATATTCTTATTTATTTGTTTTTATCTTAGTATTTTAGTAAATTCGTACACATTCGATTTATTAATAATTAAGGTCTCTTTTAAATACTTATATAAATATTTTAATCAGTGTTTTTCTTACAACAATGTATTACATCTGAGAGATTCTGAATTTTAGACTGACTTTATTAGACAATGATACCAATTCAGATTCTTTAATATGCCTTAAAATATTAAAATTAGTGTATATTGATATATTTTTAAAATATAATATAATAAATAATATCATAAAATCAAGAATTGAAATTCCTGATATTGCAAGAATCACGGTGTCATGATCAACAAAAAACAGTGCCGACATTGCTGGAACGATTATGTAGGTTTTGATAAGTCAAATGTTCTTCATTTTAATATACAATAAAAGTCAAATTTTCAGTGTTTCACATTGCATCAATGGCCCAACTTGAAACTCATTTTAATGCTATTTAAAACATTAATGCTGTGTTTGGGCACATTATAATGGATAATATAAATAAAATTACATTATATGTTATTATTGTACTTGTATTTATTTTTTAGTATCTCTTTGGTCACATATTTTAAATGATAATAATTTTAAATTTTGTTGGTATAATATTAAAATGAAAGGTATTGTTAAAGCTTTAGGTGGAATTTATATTTAATATAATAATTAATCAATCAATTTATTTATTTAATCATTTCTAATACTTCACTATTAACATAAAAATAATAAAGTGTTTCATGTAAGGACCTTGTTTTCTTAAAGGGGTGGGGAAGCATTTAATGCTGGGGGACACTAGCTGCCATAGGGGGAGTTGGGGTTTTGTTTTATTTGGAAAAATTGGGGAGACACACGTCCGGGTTTTTCTCTCATGATGGGCACCATTCAACAAAGCTGCGGACGTAGGAGATAAAAGGGGGTGCTGGGTTCTGAAATGGGGGGAAGTTCTTGCTGCAAAGTTTGTGAAAGAGGTGAAGCTTAGAGTTGCTGGAAATTGCTGGGTGCTGCAAAATCTTGAGGGGGATAGATTCAAAGATTCACAAAGGAAGTCTTCAAGAGGTAAGGAGAGCTAGATTTTTTGTTTGATTGTTGATATGTACTATGTTTGATGCAAATCTGGGAAGAAAGGGATGAAAAATTTGGGGTTTCTGGGTTTTCTGGATTTTCTGGAAAACCTAAGATTCTGCATAATTCTGCAGAAACGCGCGTTCGTCCAATTTGGCTTCAAATTGGACGTTCGTCCAAAATGGCTCAACCGGTCGGCCAAAACATTGAACGTTCGTCCACAATGGCTCGACCAATTAGTGGTCGGCCAAAATATGTTGAGCGTTCGTTCTTCAGTAGTTTGACGAGCGTTCGCGTTCGTACTTGTGAGTGTAGCGTTCGGCCTTAGTGAACTAGGAATTGTGAGCGTTCGTCCCTAAATCGGTAATTACAGAGAGTGATCTTGAGCATTCGGTATTGGATATTAGTGATTGCAGTCGTTCGTCCTTGATATGGATTCTTAGGTTTCAAATTTAAAGGTTCGGTTTTAGTGGATTAATGAGCGTTCGGTCTTGTTTCTGTATTAGCAAATTCTGAGCGTTCGGTTTCAATGAGGTATTCTCGACTTGTGAGCGTTCGTCTCTAAATCGGTAATTACAGAGAGTGATCTTGAGCGTTCGGTATTGGATATTAGTGATTGCAGTCGTTCGTCCTTGATATGGATTCTTAGGTTTCAAATTTAAAGGTTCGGTTTTAGTGGATTAATGAGCGTTCGGTCTTGTTTCTGTATTAGCAAATTCTGAGCGTTCGGTTTCAATGAGGTATTCTCGGCTTGTGAGCGTTCGTCCCTAAATCGGTAATTACAGAGAGTGATCTTGAGCGTTCGGTATTGGATATTAGTGATTGCAGTCGTTCGTCCTTGATATGGATTCTTAGGTTTCAAATTTAAAGGTTCGGTTTTAGTGGATTAATGAGCGTTCGGTCTTGTTTCTGTATTAGCAAATTCTGAGCGTTCGGTTTCAATGAGGTATTCTCGGCTTGTGAGCGTTCGTTCCTATTTAGGATTCTTAGGTTTGGATCACCGGCTTCGGTCTTGGCTAGTATAATTGTAAACGTTCGACCTTAAGATAGTATTCTTAGGTTTAAATATTAAGCGTTCGACCTTGGTATTGTTGTGAGTATAAGCGTTCGGCCTAAGTACTCGATCCAAGCGTTCGGCCCAAGTTTTAATATCAGTGTTCGGTCAATTTGTTTTAAATCTCTTAGCGTCCGTCCAATTGGCCTAGGGGCGTTCGGCTTATAACGCTCGGTGAATAGTGTTCAGGAATTAGCGTTCGGCAGATAGCGTTCGGTCTTAAGCTTTGGGTCTCGAACGATCGATTTTGGAGTATTCATGAGCGTTCGGCAGCTAGCGTTCGTCAGATAGCGTACGTCCCAATAGTGTTCGGCATGATGTTGGAATATAACGTTCGTCTTGTAGCGTTCGTTTCACTGTGTTCGGTGAATAGTGTGTGATGAATAGTGTTCGGCCAAATAGTGTTCTACAAATAATGTTGGAGTCTAAGTTTATTTTTCTCTTGAATTATATTGATTATGCACAATGTTTGGAATATATATACTATGATGTGATTTACGTTTGAAGTATGTGAATGTATGAAATATGTTGGAATTACAGTGATAGTATGTGGTTATTCATGACTTGGGTTAAGGTTCAAGTAACAGTATGATTCATGAACGTAATTCCATGATCTTCAAGGAGAGGATACATGGTGGTGTTTTGGGGTTGTATAGAATGATTACATGGTAGCTCAGTTTTGGGGGTCATCCTGAAACTCCAATGGTCTTTCTTCTCATGTAGAGGGGATTGAATCATGTGGTGAGGAGTAGCAGGAGGTCCTAGTCTTGGGTGCTTACATATGATCCAAGGTGAGTGATAACGGATTTACCTCGTGACTGTGGCCAGGCGGTAGTGCCTAAAGTTCCACCAGGCGGTAGTGCCTAAAGTTCCACCAGGCGGTAGTGCCTAAAGTTCCACCAGGCGGTAGTGCCTAAAGTTTCACAAGGCGGTAGTGCCAGGGCGGAAGTGCCCAAGTTTCATAAAGCCATCACGAGTGCAAGACCCGCCATAGCTCGGTAATCATTCTAGTCCGGACGAGTCGAGTTATAAAGTAACAAGTCTTGTGATGTCAGTTTACCATGTTTGGATGAATGTTTACATGTCATGGAAGTATGTGAAATATGGATCAATGAGTATGCTTTAATTGTTCTTTTATATGAATCTATGAATGATTGCATGAATTAACTGTGCGGTATGTATAACATGCTTTTTATATCTAGCTCACCCTTGCATTGTTTGTGTTGTGTGCTGTTTGGGTATGTTTCTCTGGCGATGATCATCCACTTGGATGGGAGCAGATGTTGTTGAGGAGATCCCTTTGGAGCAAGAGCTGGAGGATACTAAGGTTGCGGAGTAGTCTTCTTAGGAATTTTCCATCTGAACACATGTAGTGTTCGAATCTTTAAACTGTTTAAGTTTGAATTTCCGTTTCTTTTATTTCTGGATGACTGTAATTTCACATTTAATTACACGTCATGCTCCGACTGTTCTCTTTATTGGAATGTTGACGTCTTTATTATGTAATAATTGTTATTATATAATCGGGATGTTACATTTTAGTCTACAATTTAAAATAGTTAATATCAAATAAAATTTGAATACTTTAATTTTAAAAGAAATACATTCAATAATAATCACTACAATTATTTTTAATTGTATTTTGGATATATTTTGATATAATTAATATTTTTAATAAAGTAAAATTATTTTTGAAATATACTTTAATTTATATACAGTGTTAGTACAATATATATTTTTTTTCATAAAGGAGATAAGTAAATTTGATTAGTATGTTATTTTATTTATTAGTATATTGTAATTTCCGTTTATGTAAATGTTTTACTAAAATAAAAAAACCCTTAATAACCACTTTTAACATTAACATGAATTTACACCAATCATTTGTAATATATATCAAGAAAATCATTCACCTTCAAATACTAGTAAGAATCAAATCTTACTAAAACCACAATGATACTAAAACTCATCTTTTAAAATCTCTCAAGCTTAGTTAAACTATTAAAGATATCAATTTGATTCACAAAGTTTGTATACGCAGAATTAGTAATAAAGTACAAAATAAACTATTCATTTGTGTTTTATATTGAAATTTAGATAAAAACTAACTTACTTAACTTAAAACTATTCATTTATAATCTAAATTTGAATTTAAAATAAAGTTATATAACTTTAAATTTCCTTTATAAGTAAAGAACTAAAGTTGAAGAAGATAATGAAGTTAAAGCATTCAATAAAACTTTTGAAATTCTAACAATTTAACATCATAAAATGAAGCTTAAAACCCAAAATTTCCTAATCACTATAAAAGAAAGAAGAAAAAGGAGGAAAGGAGAAAAAACATAAGTAGAGCATAATGATGTTTTACATTATCCTTGTAATTAGAAGAAAATTATGAAACGAAGGAGCAAAGGTTTTATGTGCTGTTTTATAAACAAGAGGAAGAAGAGCTGGAGAATAATGATAGAAAAGCTTTGCTTAATTAGGTTAATATGATATTATTTGGAAATTCAGATTACTAATGGCACCCCTCGATTTAATAAGTTCATCCTGTTTTGTATTGATTCTGTTATAATTTCAGCTAACAACTCAAAGGGCCAACTTGCTTTTGCTATATTCAGGACCCTAAATTACTAGTAGTACCCCTCTATTTAAATATAGTTTGAAAAGGGAGATCAGTTCTTAACAAAATCAAAATTTGAATTCAGTTATCCTTACCAACAAAAGAAAAGAGTAAAGCTTCAATTAGACAAATATATAGATTATTTATTATGTTTATTATAATACAAACTGATTAAAATATATTATCATAGATAAATTTTTGCATTCACCTAAAACTATTTAATACATCATTGAAGTATATCAAAATAAAAATAAAAATTGATTTGATCAGCAATTTATCAGTGTCAAAATCTTATATGAATTAATGCAGTACACACAAAAAAAAGTTATATGATCAAAATACTAAAACATGTTTGGATTTCGTGTGTATTGAATGACATTAAAAAGGTAAGGGTCCACGTCATTGTATAGTCTTAATTATTGTTAAACAAATGAAAAAATATATTAAAAAAGTTGAGATTTTCATAGTTTATGTATAAAATTATTTGTAATATATATTTTTATAAATTTTATTTTTTATCTCAATATAAACTAATACTGATTTATAAAAAAAAAATTGGTTTATAAAAGCTGCTCCAAACAAACTTTACCTAACATGTTTGAGGTTACGGGTATCTAATCTCATTAAATTGATCACTTTAACTAATTTTGATTAAATCATATTAAATCTGGGATTAACGTAAATAATTGATGACCTAACCGTTAAGTTATTGCATTAAATTGAATTCATTTGATCATTAAAAGCAATTAACTCAATTTATTTGAAATGAATTTGTAGGGATTATTAGTGTGTTTATCCATTACAATCTCCCCAAGCAATTAAAGAGTTACTTCTCAAATTCATTCATTCAATATGGCACCAATTTCTATTAATATTTTCAAAAACTAAATCCTTTTTAAAAATGTAATTTGATTTATACATAAAAAAGTTATTGTTTATATCTATTTCTAAAATCTGATTTATTTCTTCCATTGTATAAATTGATTTTAGTTTTGAAAAAAAAAATTAACTGGTAAACTTCCTTTGAAATTAATCTTTCAGATTCATATGTCTAGGTCTCTAATCATGACAGAAAATGACAGAAAAACCAAAACACTGCGTCAAGAACACCCTCACAAAACTAAAACCAAGAACTCCCAAAATGATTAAATATTAAATCCCTCGTATTTATATTCAATGCATGAAAAAGTTGACGATAAAGTAGAAGTAAAAGGGAACAGAACAGAGGGTGAAATGTAGCTGAATTATAATCAATGATAATATGTTTACAATAAAAAAGAAGTTTTGAATTATATTTCACATCCTTAAAGTTTGGAGAAAATGTAATGAACACTGTATTGCATTCTCCATGCAAAAACTGCACAAGGGTCTTTCCATCTCTTTGAAATCTTACCTGAGTATGTTCTTTGTATGAGAATATTGAGAGTCAGAAAACAGCATCTCTTTGATGCATACCTTCACCCTCCACATGATGGAAAAAGGGAAGTTACCTAAATTACAGAGCTGTGTGAATGGGATGTGACTTAGAGCTGCCATAAAGTCTTGGTTGCAACTAGAATCTTCTCTCTGCCGTGTGATTCGGGTTCTTTATCATAAATGGTAGGCTTCCACCGCACTGCTCCGGCTATGCGAGCTACTTTGTCGATCACTTCAGGGGCATCCCTTACCACCACAGTTCCCTCTGGACGCAACATTCGATCAATTTCTACCATCAAATCAACAAGACTACATCTGCAATCAAAGTGTGAGCTCATTGTTTACTGTGCACTACATTTGGCATCAAAGTAAAGAATTTAGGGTGTCTTTGGATACAAGCTACAAGTGTTTTCAAGATCTTTACTAGAAATATAGACTTGTTTCAGTTAACAAGCTTTCAGAAACTCTCAAAAATACTTTTAGCTTTGTATCCAAACAGACTTTTAATACAAGGTAATTTAATTGTAATCAATTATTCCAGAGCAGACCAAAGAATTAGAACATTGAATGTCTTTTTTTACCAGAAGTGGTGTGACTTCATACAAGAAGTTAAAAATGAAAATACCTGTTTTTACCAGAAGCTGGATCTTTTATAAGGGATTCAATGCTGGCTACGTGGATTAGATCATAGCTACGAGGGTATGTTGAAAATGGTTCACACCTGGGAGGATAAACATAAAACTTAGATCCAATAAAATTCATCCATTATAAATTGAAAAATCATTCAAATATATTAAATAAAAAACTAGACTATCAGAAGCAGGATCTGGATTAAAATTAAGTTAGAGAGCTTATGTGCTTAAGTTTTCATTTTATAAATGATATGTAAAAGACTTTCACTCTTTTTCCATAGAAGATTCGCTACAATCACAAAATATTACCACTGAAGTTTTATTTGATGAAGCCGTATGATTAATTGAGAAGTTTAACACAATTTAGATCCAAAAAACTATCTTAAATGAGAACAAAATTAGCTTGAGACACTCTGAATTTCTTATACAGCCATATTTGTTAGCACACAAAGACACATCCATAATACAGTAGAGGTCCGTAATTTTCAAGTGTAGTAGAGTGACAAGCATTGCAAACAAGTCAAAATTGGAGAAGAAGGAAGCACTTGCAAAAAAATAAAACCACTGAATACCATGCGAATAATCATTGCAAACCACAAAAATTTCTCACAATATATCCTATTTTCAAATCATATTATCAGTTAAAAAAGGAAGGTTTATTTTCAAAGGCAAGTGCCAAAAAGATCAGAGCACTAAAGATTCTGGATAATCCCATTTAAGAGAAGAAATGCAAAAAGATCAGAGCTCACCAGTCATGATAGACTCCAATAAGACCTCTGTCAAAGATAACATCAAGAGTGGGTGGCTTTTCAGCAGGAACTACATTCATCACCCACACCGGATCAGATTTTAAGGCAGCAGCAAAACCCCCAAATAATGCATTCATGTCCATGACATTGCGTACAAATTGAGTGCCCAACTTGGTTTTTAGATAATTCTTATAGTGAGCCACCCTCCTTACCCATCTCTTAGTGTCAGCCTCAAACAAATCAACACCATTCTTCAGGAGGGTGGATCTTGGAGGTGTTGCAGTTAACCTCTCCGGCCACTTGGGAATTACCCCTATAGCATAATCTCCTTTTACAGATGTCCTACTGACACATTTCTTCAATTTGAAGTACCTACAAAACAATCAACTGTTTGAATTTAAAATAATCCATAAGATCTTTTAACAATGGCAACATACACTCTAGTAGTACTATATACTGATGCTGAACAAAGCAAAATTGCAAAGCAATGAAAATAAGAGCAGAAATAACTTAATCTAGCTAGTCTGCCGGAAATTACCAAGCTTGACTTGGGTCATCTGATTCATCACATAACTGAAGACCAAATTCATTTTCATTAGGAAGACATGTTTCTCCTGCAGGCTTCTTCCAGATCACAGTGTTACCATCTACAGCAATCAGTTCATAACACAAGATTCTTGCCACAGCCTGGAGATCAGACCATTCTTTATCTTGTTTATGCCACTGAACAGGGGGGCCAGAAATAATTAAATATCCACCAGGGCGGAGCAATCTGTCCACTTCAATGAAATAAGAGGCATCTGCAAGGCAGATCTCCTGCATTAGGGAAGTGACAAGCATGTAGAAGATTGGAAGACATACAAGTGAGCTGCAATGAAGAAACTTACTGTAGGCTGTAAATGGGATCAAACACCTAGAGCAATGAACTAAGTCAAATCCAAATGCAGGAAATGGGAGTCTTCTAGTACCAAGCATAGCAACAAAAGCCGGTATTCCTCTTTCCAAAGCAAATTGTATTTGAGCTTTATGAGAATCTCTTGGAGCAAAAGACATGGTCAAAATATTGTGAGATAGCATAAATCCTCCAAAACTAGCAACCTGTAAAGAAATGGGATATGTTTGCATGTTAAGCAACAATAAATTCATGCAAGTTCTCAAAGGAAAAGAGTATAACACCTCTTACCCCACACCCCATGTCAAGGGCAGTCCTCAGAACACCTCCACTTATTGGAATGTACTGACCAAGTTTTTCAATATATTGCTCTGCTCCATCTGGAAACATTGTACCACCACCAGGGAATATAAAGTGTTGACCTTCTAGTTTCATCCATCCCTGGTGACCTTTCCTGTCAGCAATCTTGTTGTATGGCATGTTGCTGTGCCATATCTGCACAGAATATATCATCAATATTTTGGATTGACAAATCATGAGTGATAAACTCTATCATCATTCTAAACTGCAGTATAGGATGATAGGACTCCTAATAAGGATGGGCCTGTTAATCAACATGAAACAATTATAGAGGGAGCAAGGCCCAAAATATGGAAGGTTTACGTGAGAAGAAAGAAAATGGGGTTAGGAAAAGAAAGGGAAGTTAGTTAGAAAGGGGTATGACGTGTCAGGAATCCAGGGGAGGAGAATTCTGTTATAGGAGAGAGAATAGAGAGTGTGAAAGGGGGAGAGGGGGAAGTTGGGAAGGAGGAGAGTCATTCTCTGGTTAGGAGTGAGAGCACTCTGGGTTTTACTGGTGATTGTAGAGCTTTCAGCTCCATAACTTTTCTTCTGCATAATACTTAAATAATATACCTGTGATATTCAGTTTTATTGTTGGGTTTCTATCATTGGTCCGACCTGCCGGATCCCCGAGAAGAGCTAGCATTGTTGTCCATGCCACCCAAAATGTCTGACCGAGTCGACGCATTGGAGGAAAGATTGTTAGCGATGGAAGTGTCTGTACGTGAGACGTTGGGGGAATTTCGCCAACTAATGTTGGAAGAGCTGACTAAGCTGCGTAACGAGCAAGCGGGAGAGCGTCGAGAATCTCCGTTTTCAGATATGGATTCAGGGGCAGAGTACAGGATGGCAGCAAAGAAGGTGGAATTGCCATCATTTGATGGTACTGACCCTGTGGGATGGATTACCAGGGCAGAGACATATTTTGAAGTGCACGGCTCTACAGAAGAGGTGAAGGTCCGATTGGCAAAGCTAAGCATGGAAGGGGCAACCATTCATTGGTTTAATCTTCTACAAGAAGCAGAAGTGGGGTTGTCGTGGGCCAAGTTAAAAAGAGAGTTGATCGGTCGTTATGGTGGTCGTACTAGCGGTAATCCTTTCGAGGAGTTGAAAGATTTGTCGCAGACAGGCAGCGTAGATGAGTATCTAGCGGAGTTCGAATATATCTCCTCTCAAGTTTCTCGTTTACCAGAGGAGCAATATCTGGGTTACTTTATTGGAGGGTTGCGACCGGAGATTCGGCGGAGGGTTCGCACCTTCAACCCGATGAATCGTCTCCAAGCCATGCGCCTAGCTCGAGACGTGGAAGCAGAAGTGCAGGGAGAGGGATTTCAGCGTGGAGGAGGATTACGAGGGTGGAAAAGCAATCGTGATTGGGGTACGGGTCAGGGAGAGAAGTTTGGATCCGGGTCGGGTCAAGGCCCACATTTAGGGAAATTAGGCGTTGGGTTAGGCCCAACCCAGAGCATATCGAATAAACCATTATCGGCAGCGGGCTCCAGCCTTCATGAGTCACGCTCGACGACGCAAGGCAGTCGCGTTTCAGGTGATCGTTTTCCGACCGCCGACCGAAATCGCGGTACGAAACATTTGCCGTATGCTGAATTGATGAATAGGAAAGCTCAAGGGCTTTGTTTTCGATGCGGTGAAAAGTATCACCCCTTGCATCGATGCACAGAGCGGCAACTGCGAATGGTGGTGTTAGCGGATGACGAAACAGTTAATGAAGCGGGGGAGGTGATCACGAGTGAGACGCAAGAAGAGGAAGATGACCATAACTTGGAGTGTGGGTCTATGGGGCTGTTCGCAGAAGTTGAAGTACCATGGGGTGGTCGGAATAACCCTACAACTTTGCGCATAGAGGGTCTTCTCAATGGAGTAACCCTGGGAGTGCTGATTGATAGTGGGGCTAGTCACAATTTCATTTCTCCCCTTGTAGTGGCTGCTCTGGAGTTGAAAGTGGACAAAAGAAAACAGATTGGTGTACGTTTGGGAGATGGACATAGGGTGTCTACAGCGGGGAAATGTGAGAAGTTGGACATTCAATTAGGAGAATTCTCTACTACGGTAGAGCCATATGTGTTGGAATTGGGGGACGTGGACATGATTTTGGGAGTTTCTTGGTTGCGAAGGTTTGGAAAGGTTACTTTTGATTGGGAAGAGATGACGCTAAGTTTTTTTTGGCAGGACAAATATCTGGAGTTACAAGGTCAGAAACTGAGAAAACACGGACAACATATAGCGTTGATGACATCTTTCCAGAGTGTGGTGAAGGAGAATAGTTTGGGAGAAAAGTCCATTTCGAAGCAAAGCTTATCAAAGACACAAGTTGAAGATATTCAACAGATTTTAGTGGGTTATGCGACTGTATTCCAAGAGCCACAGGGGCTGCCCCCTTATAGAAATGTGGTGCATGTTATTACATTGCAGCCAGAAGCAAAAGCCGTGAGTGTGCGACCATATCGGTATCCACATCACCATAAAGAGGAGATTGAAAAACAGGTTGGAGAGATGTTGACACAAGGAGTTATCAGACCCAGTTCTAGTGCTTTTTCCAGCCCAGTAATTCTTGTTAAGAAGAAAGACGGTTCATGGCGCATGTGCGTGGATTATAGGGAGCTGAATAAAGTTACAATTCCCGACAAATACCCAATTCCAGTGGTAGAGGAGTTATTGGATGAGTTATATGGTGCTACTTATTTTTCTAAACTAGACTTGAAATCTGGGTATCATCAAATACGGATGGCGGAGGAAGATGTTCATAAAACAGCTTTCAGGACACATGAAGGTCACTATGAATTTTTAGTGATGCCCTTTGGTTTGACAAATGCCCCTGCGACTTTCCAGTCTACTATGAATCAGATTTTTAAGCCCTATTTGAGGAAATTTGTACTAGTATTCTTTGACGATATACTAGTTTACAGTAAAGGATGGGATGAACATTTGAAGCACTTAATGAGAGTCTTTGAGTTGCTGTGTGAACAATCTTTCATGGTCAATAGAAAAAAGTGTTTTTGGGAGTCGGCAAGTAGAATACTTGGGTCATCTAATTTCTGAGCAAGGAGTTACAGTAGACCCAGAAAAAATTAAAAGTGTGATAAATTGGCCCATACCTCATAATGTCAAAGGGGTGAGGGGTTTTTTGGGATTAACGGGATATTATCGAAAATTTATTGCGGGTTATGGTAAGATTGCTCGGCCCCTTACTGAATTGACGAAGAAGGATGGTTTCCATTGGGGTCCAAATGCATTATTGGCCTTTGAGGAATTAAAAAAGGTGATGACTCAAGCTCCCCTATTGGCTTTACCTAACTTTTCTAAACCGTTTGAAATTGAGTGTGACGCTTCAGGAGCAGGGATAGGAGCAGTATTGATGCAAGACCGACAACCGATAGCTTATTTTAGTAAAGCTTTGGCACCGACTAATGTTAACAAGTCAGCCTACGAGAAAGAATTAATGGCATTAGTGTTGGTGGTCCAACATTGGAGACCATACTTGATTGGAAGGAGTTTCAAGGTGTATTCAGATCAAAAGAGTTTAAAACACCTCTTACATCAAAAAATCACCACCGAAGCTCAACAAAATTGGCTGGCAAAGTTGTTAGGATATCAGTTTGAGGTGATTTACAAACCGGGCCCAGAGAATAAAGCTGCTGACTCACTATCAAGAATGTTCGAAGCGGGTGAATTGAGGGAGATTCAGTCTTTTCCATTATGGTTGCAGGAACAGCAGATCCAAGAGGAAGTGGAAGTAGATCCTTTCTTACAGCAAGTGGTGCAGAAGTTACAACAGGGAGATGCATCTGTTGCAGATTTCAGTTTGCAAAGAGGAGTATTATTTTACAAAGGACGCTTGGTATTGTCAGCTAAGTCAGATTTAATTCCTACTATCTTAAATGAGTTTCATTCTTCACCAGTAGGGGGTCACTCGGGTTTTTTAAGAACCTACAAACGTATCGCAGCAAATCTGTACTGGACGGGAATGAAGAAGATGATTCAAGAGTTTGTTAAAGCATGTGATGTGTGCCAACGACAGAAATATGAAGCAACGTCTCCAGCTGGATTACTACAGCCCCTGCCTATTCCAGAGAGGATTTGGGAAGATATTTCCCTAGACTTCATTACAGGCTTACCAAAATCTAAGGGGTTTCAAGCTATATTTGTAGTGGTGGATTGATTGTCTAAATATGGCCATTTTATTTTATTGAAACATCCTTATACTGCCAGGAAGATTGTTGAATTATTTGCTAAGGAGATTGTACGACTTCACGGCCTTCCGCAATCGATTGTTAGTGATCGAGACCCTGTGTTCATGAGTCGTTTTTGGCAGGAATTATTTCGATTACAGGGAACAACTTTAAAAATGAGTTCTTCTTATCATCCTGAGACTGATGGTCAAACGGAAGTGGTAAATCGATGTTTAGAAGCTTATTTACGGTGTTTTGTGTCGGAACAGCCCAAGAACTGGTCATATTGGGTACCTTGGGCAGAATTATGGTATAATACTACTTTTCATGGAGCAACAGGAAAGACCCCTTTTGAAATTGTGTATGGGAGAACACCACCTGCTTTAGTGCGTTTTACACAAGGCGAAACACGTGTGGAAGCTGTAGCCGCTGACTTGGTTGATAGAGATGAAGCTATTCGACAATTGAAATATCATCTGCTGCGAGCACAACAGCAAATGAAGAAATTTGCAGACAAAAAGCAGAGATTCATGCAGTTTGAGGTCGGAGAGTGGGTGTTTATTAAATTGCGTCCCCATAGACAAGTAACCATAGCTCGACGTATTAATCAGAAGCTGGCACCTCGGTATTATGGGCCTTTCTTAGTGGTGGAGAAGAAGGGAGAAGTGTCTTATAAGGTGCAGTTGCCGGAATCAGCAAAAGTACACCCGGTTTTTCATGTTTCTCAATTAAAAAAGGCTATTGGTAATCATGCGGTAGAACCCACTTTACCAACAGAGTTGAGTCTTGAAGAGGAAGATCAAGAAGAACCTGAGACAGTGTTAGCAACCAGGGAGATTCCTGAGGGTGGTACTATTACTAAACAATGGTTGGTTAAATGGAAGGGGAGAACAGAGGAGGAGGCAACTTGGGAAGATGAGGGACTATTGCGAAGTCAATTTCCTTATTTTAGCCTTGAGGACAAGGCTGTTGTTGCAGGAGGGAGTAATGATAGGACTCCTAATAAGGATGGGCCTGTTAATCAACATGAAACAATTATAGAGGGAGCAAGGCCCAAAATATGGAAGGTTTACGTGAGAAGAAAGAAAATGGGGTTAGGAAAAGAAAGGGAAGTTAGTTAGAAAGGGGTATGACGTGTCAGGAATCCAGGGGAGGGGAATTCTGTTATAGGAGAGAGAATAGAGAGTGTGAAAGGGGGAGAGGGGGAAGTTGGGAAGGAGGAGAGTCATTCTCTGGTTAGGAGTGAGAGCACTCTGGGTTTTACTGGTGATTGTAGAGCTTTCAGCTCCATAACTTTTCTTCTGCATAATACTTAAATAATATACCTGTGATATTCAGTTTTATTGTTGGGTTTCTATCATAGGACATCTTGAAGATGTCCCTCATTAAATGTGAAAGAGAAAAAAGTGGAAAAATAGAAAGAAAACTATTATAGGCACTATCATCTCCCATCCATCCTCTTAAAAATATTTTTACGATTAGAGTAATTAAAATGAGAACCTTCTATACAGAAAGCAACCAGGGGAACATCAATTGATCAGCTGTTCATATACACAACACAACTACTAAAACATATTTTGTCCATAGCTCTCTCAGGAATTACAAATTTACACTAGAACAATTGGCTTTAGATCGACTAAGTATTAGATAGAAATAAACTCATCACTCACATGAATATAATTTAATCCTTTCTTCTCTTTTCTGTCCTTTTTCTCCGTACCATCTCGTTCTCAATTTCATCACACTATGTAATAAAATCTATTTTGGCTGCCAGCCTAACATCATATTAAGATAAAGTGACGCCCTAACCAAAGAGACCCCTTTCCTAAGTATTTGAATTCCTATTCTGAAAGGAATTCTCTTTGTCCTAGGGGATCTAGAAATAAATACGATGTGGCCTAGTAGCCACAATTTCACCTCTGAAAAACATGAGCACATTCTTTAAACCCACAAGAACTCTAAATTAGAGACAGCCATAAGGGGGACTCTGTTAGATCAATAAGAACTCTAAATAGAGACACCCATCACGGCACCTTCCTTCAAAAACATCGTACTAACATCTAATCATGAATTGATCTTGGTCTGGACCATTAAAATATGAACTCTTCCGCAACAAACAGCACAATTACTTTATTATTTCAACCACCAAGACGCATCAACAACAAGAATCAAACTGGCAACAAGGTCCAAGATCCAAAAGCCGCTGAAAATGCAAGTTTCTTCCAAAACACAAAAAGGGACAATAAACACTACCGATTTAAACCCCCCACCAAAGCCCCGTCCCATTCCAAACAACAAATCCACAAAACTAGCTCCTTGGTCCATCCTCTAAGTCAACAATAGTCAGCATACACAATAACTAAACACCGGAATTAAAAAAAGAATTCATTTGAATACACAATAAATGTGAACATTCACAATTACTCTATAAATGACTTCTAAATAATTATTACAAAAGTCAAGGTAAGGGTGGGTCTGTTAAGAATGTATTATTGCTTGAACTAAGTTTGTGACAAATATTTAATCGTTTTTGTTATCTATAGGAATTAAATACGTACAAGGGAGTATACAACTCACGCCCCTACTGAAAGACTCCCTTGAGAGTTCATGAAAATGATAGGTCCGTTGATTAAATGGCCTTAAATAGTTAGTTAGGGGTCAATCAGTGGGTTACTCGGTTAAAATAGGCTCTGGGAGAAGCTATAAGAGAACTTTTACAATCCATCTTAAGTATAAACTAATTTGATCTCATGGAAGAAGCTTAGCTTCTTTTCTTAAAGGTATTCCTTGAGAAATCTATCCAAACCTTAATCAATAACTTCATAACTAAGTTGTTTATCCACATGGACCCTAAATTCGTTAACAAAACATAAATAAGACAAACATCTGTCCAAAGTAACCTCAGCACAAAAACGCAACACACACCTTGTGCAAGCTCTCCGGCCACGGCACCGGCACCCGGTAACCGTTCGGCGGCGGAATCAAGCAGAGTGGCGACTCTTCTGGCTTGGGACAATGCCTCTCCCTGTAGTAGTTCATCTCCCTGCTCAGCTGGCTGTTCAGCCTTGGATCTTCGCACGGCATGTAATCAGCCGTATCGGCGGGGCACGCCTCCACGCCCCGCCCAGCTGTCTCGACCGCCTCCACTAGCTGTTGGCGGTGACGGGAGTCAGCACCAGAGAGGAGCAGCGTCTGGCGGCCAGAGGCGGCGAGCGAATCGCCCAACGGGGTAAAGACCATGACGAAGAAGAGCACTACAAGGAAGAAGAACACGCCGGTGACGAGGTCCAGGAGCCGCCACTGTCGCACGTGGCCGCGCTTGGATGGCGACGAAGAATTGGAGTGACCCATTTGAGGAAAATGATGGATCGAATCAAATCTTCATCTGGGTGTCGGGTTTCGGCGGTAAAAATCGGTGCTTTAAGTTGGAATCGTGATGGGTTGCTTGGCTTGCTTAATGGGGTGCTTTTATTTTATTTCTCAGGTTTTGCTCTCTGATGGAATGAAGAGAGTGAAAGGTTTATAGAAAAGTGAAGTAACTTCCTTTCTTCCTTGTTGCTTTGATGAGAAAGTGCTGGTAGAAACAAGTTGAACGAGTGAGAAGAGTGAGAAGGAGAAAGAGTGTTGAAGGAAAGAAGGATCAGATGTGATATTGTTCAGCATTTCTGATTTTTTAACCATTAGTTTTCTAGCACGCATAAACTAAACAAATATCACCATAAGTATAACAAATAATAAAATAAATCTTACTTAAAAAGAATGCCCTCCTTCCTATAAAAAATTATTTATATTCTTTCAAAAATAATTAATATCATTTATCAATGTCAATATTATTCAGAAATATTTTGTAAATTAATTTCATTAGATTTGATATAAAAAATGAAAAAAAATACTTAGAAAATATAACAACATATAATAGATTATTAGAGTTGATACATATATTAAAATAATGAGACTGAATATTTTATTATAAAATAATCTTATAATATAAATAGAACTTTTTAAAGCTTGGTTTATTATCTAAAATATTTTTATCTCTCTAAAACAATATTCTTTTCTCTTTCTCTCAATTTTCTCTACAATTTTTTATTCCTCAATCATCTGTTCAACGATCAGGAAATGTCTAGGCGATCCTTGCGTCAAAGGCTACCAATCGATCGATCAATTGGTTGAATCAAGCAGGTACGTGGTAAACCCTTTTTCCTTAGTGTTTAGGGTTCTTGATCATGTAAAGTGGTTCTGTTTTGCATGGGTCAAGAATATTTCTCCCTTGATTCTTAGTCTGTTTGTGATTCTAAAGCTGGTCTCCAATCACCAATCGGTGATTTGTAAGTTTTATAGAAGTTCCTTGTGCCGCAAGAAATCTGTGGAGCATTTAGAGGTTTTGGAGCTATTGAGTCGAGATAAGAGAAGCTAGATAATTGTTTTTAATTGAAGTGTGTGGTATAAGTTTAATGGTATGTGAGTACTAAATTGTTTGGATGAAAAATGTTATTGTGTGTTAGTGATAATTGAACTAATTGGAAGATATTGATGATTTGAGTGACAATGAATGTTGTATAATATGTTGAATCTGTTGTGTATGTTTGTGAGATTGGATTTTATGTTGATGAAGTGAATTGTGTTGATTGAACTATTAGAGGAAAAATAGTACTCTTGGTTGTAATTTTGTTGGGTTTAAGTGGAGGTTTAAGGTAGTGAAATGGTGAGAAATGGTTGGTAAACTGAATTGTTGAAGTTTGGGTGTTTATGAACTAGTTTGGGTTATGTTCAACACTTTAATTGGGCGAGATTTTAGTTTGGGGTGAGTGGTGGTAATTGTGTAGAGTTCAACTTAGTTTAGAACTCAAATGGAGGAAGTGAAATAGTGAAAACTTGGTTTTGGAGTTCTGTGTTCAAATGGTCATTTTGGAGAGCTTTGATAAGTTGTTCGGGACTTGTTTGAGCCCCTAAGTTGCTTGAAATTGTGCCACAAGTGGTGAAATTCAATTTGAGTCTCTAATTTGAGTTTTTGTGAGTTTTTGGTTGAGATCTTGTAGCCATTTGTTAAAAATAGGTTTAGAAAGGTCTAGACACACTTATTTAAGTATAATTGGGTATGTAATATGATCTAGGAGGATTAAAAGTTGGAAAAAATATGTTGTTGTAATTTGAGATAATATCTTTAAAATCTTCCTAATCAGAGGAAATAGATATATAATTTTTATTTTATTTTACTTTCCTAGTTTCCCTATTTCCCTTTATTTTACTTTCTTTGTTTCCCTATTTCCCTTTATTTTACTTTCTTTGTTTTCCTATTTCCCTTTATTTTACTTTCTTTGTTTCCCTATTTCCCTTTTTAGGAGAACTAGATTATTACAAATAGAAAGTATCATAATATATTTTTTATGATTGAGAATAATAAATCAGTCTTATTTTCCACTTGGTATCAGAGCTTGTCTGATCCGTTTCCGTTGTCTTTGTTGTCTACCGGCGGCCGGCAGCCATGGCCGTCAACGGTCCCCTAAAAGTCTCTTCTTTAACATGTGTTTTTAATGGGCTCCAATTGTCCTAGTCAAGTTCTGCCTTAGAATTCTGGCCTTTCTCCAATATTATCAAATTCATTTGTTTTTTCTGATAACAGTTATTACAAAGTTGTGTTGTGCTTCCATAATCTGGCCTAGCTATAAGCTATACTTCCAGTTAAAATCTGAACTAACTATAAGCTATACTTCAAGATTTTAATATGACCAAGCTATATGTTATACTTCCAGAATTTATCTCAAAATGGGTATTTTAAGTGATGCCCAATCCTTTTTTTGCATTCGCATTGGCTGCCAATCAAAGACCAAAAGTCTCTTCTTTAGGGAACCATGAAAGGCCATTGCCTTTACTGTATTTCACTATGCACCGCCGCTCTCCATCGCCAGCCATCGGCGGCCACCGTCGCAGTTTCAACCAGTGACCAGCGGATCTAGATCGTCTCTTCGAGCGATGGCCAACCGCGCCAGTTCCAATGGCTAATTCTCATTCACGCGCCGCCACGAGCGCCAAATCAGTCCGATAGTTGTCGTTGTCGTTGTCATCTTTTTCTCCGGCGAAGATAAAGGTTGGGTGCGCCTCAAGGAGCGCGACTCAACCTTGGTAATCCACCTCCCAGAAGCCTCCACATGCGCCGCCTTTCTTCAACTGGTCTCGGGTGCGTGTTTGTCAAGCACCGCTGTCCCGGTGTCGGAATCACACCGCGATGCTTCCCGTCGACTTGCCGGACCTCCTCCTCTCTGTTATGACCCTCCATAGCTGCCATTGCTACCATCTTTGTTGCTTCACAGAATCTTTATTCCTCGCAACACACTTCCGTGAAAGGTTGACGAGGATCCATCTCATCTGCGAGCAGGAGAGGGTGTCACCGTGCGTTTCCACTTCAAAACTACTACCCTTTGTTGTTCTCTCTGATGCAGTCAGTCGTCGCTACTGTCACAGTCAATTGTCATTCCTACCTCTACTGCTTCCGCTATTTTCTTCTCCATCCTGAAAGGTGACATCCAGTTGCACCTGAAAATTCATTTGCTGAAAAATTGTGAAGAAGGCCTTCGATTCCAAATCTGTAGGAGGGGCCTTAGCCTTCCATTTTCCCTCATTGTCCGTTTTCCGGATGTTCTATAAAATCACTTAGCTCCATAATTTCCTTCCTAACGTCCTCGGGCAATGGGCCACCGCTAATTCCATCGTAGAAGTCGTAGTCACCAGTAGCATCGTCGAAGTTGGCATCTTCAGCGTCGGGGAAGGAAACAGGGTTGTTGTCAATGCGGACGAAGACGCGGTTGGATTAGGAAAAAGATGGGTCAGAGGCGTCGCGAGCGATGAGCTGGAAAGTGGCAGAGTTCTTCTTGTTAATGAACTTCTTCTTCCTCCCTCCCATTTTGCCTTCCAATTGTTTGACGAAAGGAAAGACTCTAACAATTATAAAGTGTGCCAGTGTTTCAGTAACTTCTTGGGTGGCAGTGTTTGTTATGTTTGTTTCTTCTGTCATCTTTTTCTCCATTGAGAAGGGTTCTCTGCCTTCACGAGCTTTCTGCCACCACTAATGGATTTCTTCTTCCTCTTTCTTGTGCGACACTGATTGGTGCTTCTTGCCGACGTCTCCACCGTTTGTGCCGCCGAATGCACTGACACCTGTAGCCAAGCCTGTCTCCACCATATGTTAGTTGTTGCAACCTCTGCAGTTTGTCACTGTTGCCGCATTTTCTTTGATCAAGAGTTTCCGCTGTTTGTCGTGAGGGGAAATATTTTTCAGTGTAAGTATCACCATTTGGGAGTAGTCAAGTAGAGAACATAGGACCTCCAACCTATCTTTGGCCTTTTGATGCCATCATAAGTCCCAATCTTTGGTGTTTTTTGGTTTTTGCCAATGCCTTGTTGTAATAGCGATGAAAGTTGTTCTATGAGACCACCCGCTGATTTGACTCGTTCGATGTTAGGGGTTTCAGATTTGTCCTCAAGTATGGATAAGTTCTCACCAGTTCTTCCACCTTCACGTTTTGTCATTGATGTGCATATGTCGTTCAGTCGTGAGGGGAAGAAAAGTTTCAGTCGTCGTAGGGTAGTTAGTCCCTGAAGGTTTGTTGTTGTTTCAACCATTGTAGGGTGGTTAAGTCCCTATAGGTTTGTTGCTGTTAACCACTACAGATAGTTCAGTTCCTGCAGGTTTGTTGTTGTTCAAGACAGTTAAGTTCCTAAAGGTTCGTTGTTGTTAGGGCAGTTAAGTCCCTTAAGGTTTGTTGTTGTTCAAGGTGGTTAAAGTCCCTACAGGTTTGTGGTTGTTAGCCTTTTAGTGCCGCTACAGGGTAGTGTAATCCCTACAGGTCTGTTGTTGTTTAGAGCAGTTAAGTCCCTGAATGTTTGTTGTTGTTTAGAGTAGTTAAGTCCCTACAGGTTTGTGGTTGTTAGCCTTTGAAGGCCTCCCATATGTTACTCATGGAAATCATGTTCCTGAAGTTTTGGCCACTATTGATGGCAATTCAGTCCTTGCAGTTTGTAACATAGGTAACATGTGGCTCCCTAAAGAAAATTACCTTGTTGATTGTTAGTTTTAGAAGACCCGATTATATTTCTTTGAACATGATTAACAGAGTGAGTAGGGTTGTCAATATTTTCTAAAAGCTTCAAAATCTTTTGCATTTGCTTGGGTGTGATTTTATTGAGATCTTGATTGGGAGTTTGTGTATTAATTTGTGAAGTTTCTTCCTTTCATGTTGAGATTGCAATTTACCTTACTGCCTCCCGTGTTTGCTTATACAATGGTTGGAAACCATGTTTTGATGATTTATAGTATGATTCATTTCATTGCAATATAAACATTGTTTACCATAGTTAAGATTTTGTTCTCTTCCTTGATTTATCTCACCTGTGTTTCCACGTCCTTGCATTTTCCAATTTCATGTCTTCTCAACAACATCGATTAGAGGTTTGCTTTCAGCCGCTAAACCAATACCAATTAATTGTCGTTCTTGTTTTAAGACTAGAGAGGAAACCTTGTTGATATTCGATAAAGGCTCCATAAGGAAAATTTGTGTCTTGATAATGTTCTAGATATCATAAGGCCTTTCAAAAACAAATCCAATACTCTATTTCTCTATATTTCACTAAGGTTTTAGATAGATCACAAGAACAAACAGAATTAGAAATAGGTCTAAGAAATTCAAGTTCTTCTCATAAAATCTTTAAATTATTAGTAAAGGATTTACTAATATTTATTTCACATTGTTTGGTGGAATGTATCCCACAAATCATTTGCATTTTCAATATATATGATGTTGTGTTATTTATGGTGAAAAGGTTTGAATGATCTAAGAAAGAATCATCACATTCATTCATTCCCATGCTTCACGTGTAGAATCATCAGATATGGGAGTCTTTATGTTTCCATCTAGGAATTTTACTTTGTTCTTTGACAAAAGAGCACACCTCATATGGGCTTGAGAGGTTTAAAGTCATATCTATAAGATTTGCTTGATTATTGAAGGTTGGCTCCTTACTAGTAGTTATGTTCTTCAAAAAGGAAGATATAAAAAAAACTTCAAAATCTTGAAAAGAAATACAAACAAACAAAGACAGATTTTTTTAACCTACTTTGATACCATATTCGATATGACACAAACACGTGTTTCTTCTAAACTCTATGAAGATTACAAAGTGGTGAAACTTAGAATATTGAAAAAGAGAAATGATCTATGAAAAAATAGATTCATATAAGATATAACTTTCCTTTTCTTTCATATACAAAAGTATATTTCAATATCTATATAAAAGAAGAAAAGAAATCTATCTTAAATAAATAAAAAACCTCTAAATATAATATAGGCTACCACATGTGACATTTATTTAGTTTGATGTGATTGTAACATGTTTAATTTTATTTTTTAATTAAAATTATTTTCTATATTTCAGATCCTTTCACCTTTTTCTTCTATTTTCTTCTCACAAACCCTAAGCTCTTTTTCTTCTCATCATTGTGATGAATCCCAACTTTACCACCAATAATCTTTACTAAAAATAGGTTTAATATATCATTTAGTCCCTAGTTTTGGGATTTTGTTCGAAGTCGTCCTACGTTTTAAAAAAGTTCAGTTAGGCCCCATATTTCGTTAAAAAATGTTCAAAACGGTCATTTTGGCTTATGGCGTTAAAAACATAATAGTGCAGTTGCCTTTATGGCCAAAACTGAATGACGTGTAAAGTTTTTGCAATACGTGGCACATATGATATATTTGAATGTGTAAATTAAAAAAAATAATGATGTCAGCTAGATTTAATGAAATGGGTTAAATCAAATTATACTTATCTAGGAATGCTATCGCGATTACTGGGTTTAACAATCTGATGAAATTGGTCTTGTAATCACTGTGGCGTGGTGATTCCTTGAAGGTCAAATTTGAAGAGCGTACGTGCGTGAGGTAAGTGTTACTAATCCTAGCCTACTTACTTGATGTTCTTGTTGTTGGATTTGGGGGTTAGGGTTTGAGGTGGAAATAGAGGGTGGAAAGTAATGGCGGAGAGGAAGTGGATGATGGAGTGGAGGTGGATAGAGATGGTGGACTGGAGGTGGAAAGTGATGGTGGAGAGGAGGTGGATGATGGAGTGGAGGTGGACAAAGATGGTGGACTGGAGGTGGAAACTAATGGTGGAAACTAAGCCAGATATCTTTCATGTGTTTTTCGTTGATATCCATTTGGGACCAAAGTACACAGTTTTAAATTGAAAAGGGGACCACATTACACATTTTTTAACCAAAGGGGAAACTAAATTTAACATTACATATAAAACCCGAGCGCCCGTTTTGAGGGCGTTGGGCGCAACTAAGTAGATTTTTTTTTCAGTTTTCAGGATCTCAAATTTGGGGTTCCGAGTGTTTGTTTTGGACGTTCTTTTATTTAATTTGGGGGTTTTTGACCCTTCCACTACAAAAAAAAATTATCACCGACGACCAAAATTCGTCGATAATGTCATTTTTCTGACGGCTTACCGACAAAGTTTGATTCGTTGATAATAGTGTTGTCGGTAATATTTATCAACGGATTATTATGGCCGACGGTAATTACCGAAGGCCAAATCCGTCGGTAATTACCACAAAAATCCGTCCATAATTACCAAAGGAAAAAGCCTTCGGTAAGTCCGTCAGTAAATATCTCGATAAGATTCATCTTCTTCCTCTTTCCCCTTCTTCGGTTTTCTCAGATTTTAATTTTTTTTATCAAACTTTCTTCATTCCTAAATCAAAACAACAATCCAAAATTCATTCCAAAACCAAAATCAAAGGCTCTACTTCGATTCTCCAATTGTTTTAGAAACCCTAAAATTGGGAAAAATCCCCAATTAGTTTTTGAGCATCCCGACGGCAACACTACTCCGCATGGTTCTCCGACAACAGTGGTTCTCCCACGGCAGTGGTGGCGTTCCCCATGGCAACGGTGGCGCTCCCTAACGACAGTAGTGGCGCTCTCCAACGATAGCGGTGTCGCTCTCCAACGATAGAGTGATGCTCCGCGTGGTTCTCCCACGACAGCGGTGGCACTCTCCAACGGCAGCGGTGGTAGTGTGGAAAGATGGTATCACGAGAGAGAAAAATGGTTGTAGAGAAGGTGAGAAATGGTCTTGAGATGAGAGGAAAGAAAAAATGACAAAAGTGTTTTGTAAGATAGAAAAATACAGTCTTCTTCGTGCAGAGAGAGAAAAAATGGGTAGGAATTTTGCCGTTCTTTTTACAGATGGATTTACCAACGGAACTTGTTCGTCGATAATTACGGAAGGCTTTACCGACGGCTTTTGACCGACGGTAACTAAAATATGTATTATGGACGGAATTACAGACAGATTTTGTTCGTCGATAATTACTGAAGATTTTACTAACAGATTTTGTCTGTCGATAATTACCGAAGGACAAATATCTGTCGATAATTACATTTTTTACATCCATTGATAAAATCCGTCAGTAATGCATCATTTATCGACGAAAATAATTCCGTCGGTGAAATTCCGTCAGTAATTCCATGTATTTTTGTAGTGTTCCAGAGCTATTGGTGAGGGTTGCAGAGTTGTTTTCCTTACCTAAATATGAGTATCAAGGTGCCACAAATAAATTGTGTTATTGGGTGATTTCTGATTACTTGTATGGTTGTTTCTATTTCTTTAATGTATGATTAGTAGTATCATGTATTGGTGTACTATGTGAATGTGAAGTGATATAAATGGTTTCAAAGTTATAAAGGTTAGTTCCAAGGTGGAACTTCTTGGTGGTGGTTTCAAGTATTCTAGGTATGAAGGTAAGAAGCTCAATTCTGATGGGTTATTCTAACACTCTAATGATCATTCATGCTCAAATAGAGAGAAATGAGTCATGTGGTGAGAGTAGCATGAAGTCTTAGTCTAGGTGCTTCCAGTATGGCCTAAGACACGGTACAAACTAACCTTGTGTGGTAGCTTTGATGGTTGTCAGTTGTTTCACTACACCTAGGGCCTTTCTCCATCTGTCAAAAGGCATGTTGAAGGACTAACCTTGTGTGATAGCTTTGATGGTTGTCAGTTTTTCCATTACACAAAGGGCAGAACAAGTTTTAGTTTGACATTCATTGTATATCGAGATAGTCAAGTCTAAGTTTGTTGCATGTTTAGAATGGATGAATATGTTGTGTGAGGTGTAAAACATGTTGCAATGTTGTTTTATTATGATAAATTGTTTTACTTGTAGCTTATCCTTGTTTTTGTCTTTGGTTATAAGTTATCATCTATGTAATGCTTTATTTTGATAATTTTATTCTAGTACGATACTTTTTTGAAGAAATTTAGTTTTATTCAATTTTACTAAAAAAAATTGAATTATTCTTTTCGAGAAAGCTGCTTTAATCATTATTAATTGTTTCAATATTTTAATTTCAATAAAAGAAAATAGCAAAGCTGTAAGGACCTAGTATATTTTTTAATATTATTTTAGAAGGGGTGGGGGAAAGCAATTAGGAAGTCACGGGATTTGGTTTTATTTGGAAGTGGGGAGCAAAGAACATCCGTGACTTCCCTCCTGTGTTTGGCACCATGCAAAGCTAGGAAGATAAAAGGGGTTGAGGGGTTCTACACTGGGGGAGTTTTGCTGCTGCATTTTGGTGAAGAACGTGAAGTCCAAAGTTGGTGGGAGAGAAGAAGTGAAGAACTTTGGAGTTGGAAGGAGATCCAGACACTTGTATTTCTAGGTTCAAAATTCACAAAGGAAGTCTCCAAGAGGTAAGGGGTGCTAGATTTTTTCGTTTTGATGAGTTAATCTTACTGTTTTTGTAGAAATCCAAAAGCTTTAGAGTCAAAAATGGAGGTTTTCTGGTTTTCTGGAAAACCTGCGATTCTGCAGAATCTGCAGAATCGCGTTCGTCCAATTTGGTTTCAAATTGGACGTTCGTCCAAGACTAGACGAATTGAACGTTCGTCCACGTTAATTTGAACGCTCGCTTTTCTTTAGCCTGACGAGCGTTCGCTCATGCGATTCGTCCCGTAGCATTCGTTCTTAAATATTCTGCACGTTCGTCCTAACAGTATATGACCAAATAGGTGGGTTTCTGAGCGTTCGTTCAGATAGTGGATTAACGAGCGTTGGTGATAAGGATTTGAGTAGAGAGCGTCTGTGTGCGCCTGTGAACGTTCGTTCATTTCCGGGTAAGGGAAGCTTACTTAATTTAACTGCTTTTGATGTATGTTATGTGTGAACGTTCGTTATTTTACTGTATAAAAGTAATGCATGATGAATGATATAAATGATAGTATGAACGTCCGTTATTTCACTACATTATGTGCTAAGTGATTTGCATGAACGTTCGTTATTTTGATTGTATGAAGTTGTTATGATTGAGTTATGTGAACGTCGTTTTATGGAATAAGAATGATATATGACTAAGTTACATGTGATGCATGAGATGTTGGATAAAATGAGATGATATGAATTTAATGAGAAATGAACCTTCCATGAAAAGTTATACGTTCGTTCTGGACGGTCATTGACCGTTCGGTTTTCCTTGTAATATGGTGGATATATTGAATCTTTCATTAATTGAAACTCTGGTTGAGGACGAACGTCCTCGTCTTAAAATGTTATGCTTGAGCGTTCGCCAAGCACTATTGTAGCTGAGTATTCTTTGACAAATTCCCTGTTTTTAATTCCATTTGATAATATACGTTCGGTTTTTCCTTAGTAAAATGGTTGAAATGTTTATTCTGCCATTCGGCTGAATCCTTGGTTGAGGACGAGCGTTCTCATCCTAGAATTGCTCTGTTTGAGCGTTCGGTCTTACACTGAACGTGCGTCCAAATTGAGACTCGGTCTTAAACCGAGCGCTCGCTCAAAGTGGGGCTCGGCCTTATGCTGAGCGTTCGTCCCGAATGACATTCAGTATTATTTTGAGCGCTCGTTCTCTTTTCCCACCAAATAGCGTTCGTCCAATGAACAGTACCAGATTTGGAAATTTCTGAACTTAAATCGTTCGTTCTTTGATTCGAACGAGCGTCCTTTTAGGTCTCATTTATAGCGTTCGTCCTCGGTCTTTGGGGACAGAACGTTCGGTCTTGGTTGTTTTCTTATGGATGGTGGAAATGATTATGTATTAATGAATAGTACCTGATGAATAGTAAATGCTGAAGAATAATATATATGAGATGGATGGAGAGTTATGATTTTTTTTTAAAGAGTGTTCCGGGGAGGAATGACTCAGAACTTGATTATTGAGATTTGTAAAGTATGAATGTGGTAAGCTTAGCCGGTTGATTCATCCTGATGTTCTGTGAGTACTCGTCCTCACGTAGAGGCAGTACGTCATGTGTGGGAACGACAGGAGGTCCTAGTCCTGATGATTATTTGGACAGATAGGACTAACCTCGGGTGGCAGCTGATGAGAGTTCCAGTTACTACATCACCCGGGTGCACGAACACCGAAGCTACACAGAGTTCATACAGTCCGGACAGTCAGTCGTGTTGAGTTTTAATTTGTGAATACGTTAAAGTGGGTTGTTATGTAATGAATGTGTATGTTGAGATATGCATGTATGTTGAATTATTTACCTGAAATTGCATGTTGATGCATGAGTTAAATTACGTAAGCTTACCCTTTCGTTTTCCTTGTGTTGTCCATTGTACTTGTACGTCCGTCTTGTCATTGCAATGATCATCCGTGTGGATGTGAGCAGAGGGAGATGAGCGTTTGGAAGATGCGTTGAATGAAGAGAACCTGGTTGATGTCGAAGTGAAGATCGAGCAGTGAGACCGCTCGACCAGTAGTGTATTTTGTTGAACTGAGTGGTCGTTCGACCATCTCTTGATTTTGTTTAAGTTTATTTCGACCGTTCGGTATTTGTCTTGTGTAAACCGTTCGGTCAGGGTTCCTGTACGTTTGGCTTCAATTTGTAACTCTGATGTGTGGCGTGTAACTTTAGCACATTCGCCTTTATGTTGGATTTGTACTCAAGGACGTTCGTCCTTGAGCGATTGTTAAATTTATCATTTCTTTAACTTTAGTGTAAAACTGTTTGAAATTATTATTAATTGTGATTTTTCTAAATTTATAGTTATAACTGTATTTTTGGGATGTCACAAAAGCTGGCATCAACTTTAACTTTTCATATTATTTTTGAAAAAATGTTGTCATCTAACGATACAATTACATTACGCGTAGAGCTGTCAGTTTTTTTTAAAGCCCCAAGGCCGACCCTGGCCCTTTTATATTTAGCCCCATTTTTGTTGGCCCATACTTTAGGGGGCTTTTTCAAAGCCCCTGGCCCCCCAAACCCCATCCCGATGGGCTGTGAGTGAAGTAGGGCCGGGTTAGCCCCCTGCCCCAAAACTTGCGACTATTCCCATCTTCTTCTGAACATCACTTCACTTGACGGCCTCCCTCCCCCTCACTCTCGCCGCCCCTCCCTCCACTTCCTCCCGCCGTCTTCCCCGCCATGCTGGACCCCGGAGAAAAACTTACGCGTTATTAAATTTGTTAAATACATATTAATGTGTTAAGTGACAGTCAGTAAACAAAATAAAACGCGTTATGAGCCAGCTCGATTCCTTACATAACCAGTAATTGCAGGTACGTTTTACATTCCCAGTCTTTACAAGGAAATTGTGATATCAATCTGTTTAAATTTCATTTTACAGTTTTACCTTTTAATAATAATTAAAAGTTAATTCTTAAAAAAATGTTCATATTCGTGTAAAATGACATTTTGTAAGGAGACAAACATATGATGTACAGATCCTGGTGTCTGGTAAAAACATTATAATCGGTTCCTTTGCACACTCATTTGATTGATAGATATGGAGTACAGGATAGATAAGTTACCAAAAAGTGAAAAACTTAAGAAACCATAATTGGTGTAAAGAAAAAAATTCACTTTGCACACCACCCATAGAAGCGGGGGTTGGAAAAGAATAGAATTCTGAAAAAAATTGTGAACACGAAATAAAAAATTACACATATGATGAGCCAGAAAGAAGACGAATTTAGAGTTTTCTATGTTGATTTTTGTTCTGGGGGTGGAGCAGTCCAGTATTTCTTAACAGCAAAGAATATCTTTTCTCTCTGATGAGGCCCCTTTTCATGGTCTGCAATTCTGGAATCCCATTCCATTGCATCTGCAAATTTCTTCACCTTCAACAACACATCCACGTCATCACGCAGGATCACACTGCCCTGTGGCCGCAAAATTCTATCCATCTCAAGAAGAATGTCCTCCATTTTACACCTGCCACAGGTTAAGACAATTATTTAATAAATTTTTAAATTATCGAACCACCATTGAAGTAGTTATCTGTCAGTTTTCAAGTCTTTCAATCAACTATTGAAATAGTACTTAGTCAACTTCGAAAGTAGGAGATGCCATCCCTGTAACATTTTTTAGCTGACCAAATTGAGAAATACCTGTTTTGGTATAGGCTGAAAACTGAGTCACCGTGTACGAAGTCGTAAGTTCTTGGGTATGTGGACATTGCTTCACACCTGTAAGCAAAAGTAGTTAGTGTTGAAAAGTGTAAAGACAAAGATTTGGTTTCTAAATCATTCATAATAATAGATTGAAAACAAGTGTATCTGTATAACAGTGTCCTGTCTATGGTAAAGGACAAAAGTTGGTACCACTTGAGTTGTGTTTAAGCATTTAGCAGTGATGAACAGAAATTAAGCTAAAGTGAGATATGCTTCTAATCTAATTAGTCAATGAGAAAGCTACTTTCTACCCAACTATGTTCTACTTTTCCTAGAATGAGTCCCTCTACTAATTTACTATTATGGAAGAAAGGCATACCAGTTTTGGTAGGTTCCAATCAATCCACGTTCATATATGACACCAAGGGTGTTGAACTCGGCCTCAACAGGGACAGTGTTCATGACCCACAGAGGATCATCAATCAGGGCAGCTGCAAAGCCTCCCAAGAAAGCATTCATATCAAGCAGATTACGGTATCTACCACGCTCTGCTAGCTGATAGTCCAAGCTCTTGTAGTATGCTACTCTCTTCTTCCATAACTCTGTGTTTTCTTTAAACATGTCAGCCGTAATTCCCTTCAAGCTTCCACTACTAATCCTTGGTGGCACTGCTGTTAATCTCTCGGGCCAATTTGATAATTTGCCACCACTAACTTCACTGACGTCATTCACCTCTGGCAGTGGTGTCAAGCAGGTCTCCATTTTGGTGTACCTGACAACGAAACAAAATGTTAAAAGTGAAAAGGTCGCCAAAAGCATGTAAACAAAATATTTAACATTAGGGGCCAGACAGAATCTTCTCCTTTTGGCTGATCAGCTAGATTCGGGAAGGTAAGGGAATGGAGTGAGAAACAAGATGGAAAAAGCGACATAGATTATGGTTGCACTGACTACTGACTAGTCACTTTAAAAGCTTTATCTTCCAAGTGGTTTTGGTATCACTACTAAACTCTCATTGGCAGCAAGCATAATTTGCTTTTTATCCTTAGAAAAGAGAAAATAGAAAAGCTATAGGCTCAAAAGCAAAATCAATAGCACACGGAACTAACAGTGACAGTGATTGTAAGTCGATCTATCTGCAATACTGCCAACCTAAAGCTTCACTATCCGAGAATTATCTTCATCTAAGACGTATTTTAGGTCTCTCAACTTTCAGCCATAAGGGTCTATTCTCAACCTAAATCTGCCACCAATTATATATGTTTCTAAAACCATGGAAATAGAATCAATTTTGCTAAAACACATTTTAGCCATCTTAAGATTGGTACTGCCGTTACCATGCTGTGTCTGGATCCTTTGCCATACAAAAGGGTCTATTCTTGAAGACTTTTCTTGTTATTTTGCAATGTATATGATTGGTGGGCTTCTGCCATATGGCAAGGTCACCCTTTTGCACCAATTTTTTCCAGCATAGGCTTTTTGCCACTTTCTCTATTGTATCTTGTTCCTCATTGAGACTCTCACGAGTCCTCTCCCAACCCTTCCAGTGGCTCTGCCAATTTATCGGTGGCCCCGAAAGAATCCAGTAACCACCTGGACGCAGCACTCGATCAACTTCTGTCAAATAAATTCCCTCTGCCAACATCACCATTGAAAACCAGAAAAAACAAAAATTAGTCCACACAAAAATGTGCACACGAAACAAGATTTGATGAATTTATTATATGTACCTCTCTGGCCCCAGGGAATGAGGCAACGTGAGCAGTGTGCCATGTCAAAGGCCCTTGAAGGGTAAGGAAGCCTAATTGATGCAAGAACTCCAATCAATGCAGGAACCCCTCGTTCAAGAGCAAATTGAACTTGAGCTTCGTGTGTATCTCTTGGTGCAAATGACACTGCTAAAATGTCTCGTGACAGAAGATATGCTCCCCAACTTGCAACCTGAATGGTATAAACAAATGGAGAATTTGTGACATACAAAAACGAACTTCTTCTGGTAATTAACCATGTCAATAGTAATAGGCTTATAATGTGTTCCAAATTTTTAACAGAAAACCATTCCAATGTGAATACCAAAATAATGCTCGTAATGGAACATGTTTCAAAACCATGAGAAATAAGCTTGAGGGGTCCAACAAAATGTCTTCTTCTAATAATGAAGTTTGATGAAGTAAATTGCAAATCAGATGAAGAAAGCATAATTGCGATGGTTGGTTAGGGATCAACATCTAACTCCATAATCAAGATTGTCCTTTCCAGAGATTCTTCAACGAACAACATAAATTCCATTAATATTATCACCATGATTAGCACCGATTGAATTGAAAAATATATTTAGTATGTTTGGCCAATTGCGTAGTACTTTATTGTCATAGTCAAGATCGCACTTTACTTCGATCTGAAGAATTAAGTAGATTGTTTTGTAAACTAGTTTTATGTGATTCCCATTTCACTTTCCTCCCTTCACAACTGGACAAATTCGTAGTTCCAATTTTCACGTCTCTAATATCATCACTCAAATCCTTATCTATTAATTCATGGCATTCACAAAGAAGGGCCACCATCACATGTTATAAAAAAATAGGAAAGTATTAAAAATATATTTTAAAAAATTGGAAGAACATGCTGAGACAAAATTTGCGGGATTTAATTTTCATCAATTTTCGACCTTTTTTTTCTTCTTTCACCCACATGATCACTCAAATAAGATATTCCATTCCACAAAAAATAACATTTTTTGAAGCATATAAGGAAAGAATACGTAGCATTTACAATCCCGATTCATCCTCATTCTCTTTTCGAAACATTCCAAATAAGACAAAATTTCCCATTATTATTAATACCAGAAAAAGAGTTTATCTTTTCCGGAAAAACCTAATTGGTCAAGGGTGGACCCATTATTATATAGTTGTTAAACCACCAATGGAAAAGAGGCGAACCACTCGGTTCACCTGAAACCAAACACAAACATAAAGCTTCTACAGAAAAATAAAATAAAATAATCAAAAGTAAACAAAAATCCATGGAAAGGTGGTGACCCGCCCGGTTCAACTAAAACTAAAAAACATTAGAAAACAAAATAAAATAAATTACGAATTGAGATTCAGGCCTCTCAATTTTCAATCAGAAGTGGAATGTAATTCGTATATCGAATAAAAGAATATGATATTCAGAATTTTTATTTTCAAAATACAAGCATATAGAAAAATTTTAATCGAAAATGAAGATCTGAAAACAAGTGTTACAGTAAAATTAAACAAGAAAACAGTGTAATATGAAAGATTGAAACTCCTAAACCGAACCGGTTCAAAGAAAGTACGTACCCCACAGCCAGTGTCTAAGGCGGTTCGGATGGACCCATCTTTTAGATTTATGAGTTTTCCGATGTCATCAATGTACGCACCTGCGCCACGTGGAAACATGGTCCCACCCCCTGGGAACCTGAACCGGTCTCCCTCGAACCGGACCCAGTTCTGGTTCTTCTTCTCCACGGTCAGCTCCTTGTGCGGCACGTTCGCGAACCACGCAGCATCGCGGCTCTCCGGCCACCGCAGCGGCACACGGTATCCGAACGGCGCCGGAATCCGGCACCGCAGCACCTCAGCCTCCACGGGACAGTGCCGCTCGCGGTAGATCAAGTCCTCGCGAGGGAACAACAGCGACCGTTGCACATCCTCGCAGGGAGTGTACTCCGCCAGCGTCGGATCACAAGGCGGCGCGTGGAACCCACGCGCAGACTCCTCGGGATCGGGAGCGAAATGGGTAGCGGAAAAATCCAAAGTTGAATTGGAAATGGAATTGGAGAGGAGTTTTGATGTTGGGTCGGGGCAGTTGCGGGCGCCAGAGAGGTGTGTGCCGGCTGAAACGGCGGCTAGTGAGGGCGGAGAGTGGTGCCAGAGGCCTAGGAGGTAGAAAAGGGTGCAGAGGAAGGTGGTGAAGGTGAGAAAGTAGAGTCTTGTGAGTTGTTTGTTTTGCTTCTTGGAAACGCAATTCTGAACTAGGGCTGCCCAGTTGGCCATTGTTTGACCGATGAATCAGAAAGAAACCGAAACTGAAGGGCTTGTGGTGGCGTTTGACGTGAAAGGTGTTGCTGTCGTTATATAATGGTGTTATGCGTCTTCATGGGGAGTTGTGAGAGCATGACGGAAGAGAAAGACGCGTTATTATTTAAAGGAGTTCGTGTGTAGAGAGAGAGACACACACACGCCCATGGTGAAAGAGTCGATGAGAAGAAGAAGAAGAAGAAGAGATAGAGAGAGAGAAGAGTGTGGCGGTGGAATCAGGTTCTTCTCTTTGGTTCTTGCTTTGCTTGGACTGTGTGTTTGTGTGAAATGAATGGACGATGAGTGGACTGTTTGTTTGTGCTGAATTGAATTGAATTGGATTGAATGAATGAATAAGTGATATGAATAAGCACTCTCTGTCACTATACGTTGCCTTTTTTTCTACAGATTTTAAGTTTAAGAGATTAATTAAATTTAACAAAATTATTGCAAGGGACAAAATATTTAATCACTAATTTAATGCTCTTAATTATTTATTCAAATTTTAATTACTTTATTTAAGTTGGAGTTGCATGCTGCTAGCTGTTCTGTACACGTTGAGTTTTATTACAATATATTCATGAATTCAAAATTCTTGTTCAACCATTTATTAATTTTTATAAAATTTATTTAAAGTTTATATTAAACTAAATAATTTTTAATTGATTGATAACAATACTAAGATGTTTAATCATAATTAAAAACTGAAAACATGTTAGTACCATTGTAAATGAATTGGTTTCCGTTAACAACATTTTTTCTTTTATTTTATTCTACGAAAAACATTTTAATTTGATTACGATTTTACTCATTTCATTTAGACCAACATGAGAATTGATATAATCAAAATCTCATATTTAATAATTGTCCCGTTAAAATATGTTTTTCTTTTATTATGGCAAGTTGTTTATCTTGGATGGAAAGTTGTACAAAAAAAGTTGACTAATTCTTTGTACTCAAAATGTAGTGTTATGATTTCATTTCACCCAGATTTGACTTGCTTCATCTATATTTACATGACAACTGATATAAACCAAAATTCCCTATTCAATAATTTTCACATTAAAAGTCTATAGCACGATTCAATTATAGTTTATTATCTACATTTTTTTTTTCAATTCATTACAAATTATTTATTTAAGTTGGTGCATTTTGTTGATAAAAAAATTCCGTGCTAAAATAAAATCTCATTAAAATTTATGAATGAAGAGTGTTATATTTTTCAAACTAAAGAAAATAATTGTTAGTGAAAGTTAAATTGCCAGATCAATTTGAAACCATACCTTAATAAAATAATTAATACAAATAAATTATATCAGTGTATATGTATAAATAAATAATGCATAAGTAGAAAGAAGTGTCATGAAAAAGGAATGGTGGTATTAATAACAGAGAGAAAAGGATAATGTCGAGGAATAATTTATTTCCAGAAGAACAAGGAATATTAAGATTAGTAGTGTACTAAACTTTTTTCCATTTTAAAAGAAATACTATTTATAAGTTTATTGCCATTCAAAATAATTAGTCTAAAATTGTATATTCGATGGAAGTTTACAATTTTTGGTATTTGGAAAGAAGTAATGAATACTAATTTTTAATGACAAATTCAGAGAGATGAAAAGAGGTTTTTCTTCAAAAGGATGGAAAACGTAACGTGAATTGGATATTTAATTTTAAGAGATGAAACTGAAAACAAGCCACAAACCAAAAAATGTATACTTTTTTTATACTTATTATAAGCTGTTCCCCAGCTCACAGAATCATCACATGATGTTGACCTTAATCAAAACGTAAATGTTTAGGATTGAGAACTTTGTAGGCTTTAAAACTTCGCATTAAATACTTTTTTTGAAAATATAAGAACCATTAATTTGTTATTTAGGGATGATATATTTGTATTTTACATTCAAAAAGTATTTCTGAGAATATCATATTTGTCATGGTTGATAGAAGATTAGTAGTTAGGAATGTGTGTAAAAATAGTTATTTGAAATAATTAATATTCTCTTTTTTTTTTCTTTTTAAAAACAAATATTTTTGGGTATTCATGAATATTATTAAGTTTTAATAAAAGAAATAGATAAATTTAAAAATTGTTTTGAAATATATGTATGATTAGTTTATGTATTATTTTTAAAACATTAGAATAATTTAATTTTGGATATTAATAGTTCATTTTTTATAAGGTAATAAGCAAGATGGAAAAGTCATTTTAATATATATATATATATATATATATATATATATATATATATATATATATATATATATATATATATATATTATATATGTATTGCCGGTGCATTAATTGGTGTAATTATTTTTTAATTCATCCTATAAGTTTCGGTTTCGAATAATATAATATATTAAAAAAGTTGTGACAATTTTAAAAATTTTATGAATTTATAGGTTTTGGTTGCAATAGAACAATATATATATATATATATATATATATATATATATATATATATATTTATTGATTTTCATTATTAAAGAACTAATGTTAAAAGATATGTAAAAGAAATTTATAAGTTTCATTATTTTTTAATTATTTTATTTAAGGAAAGAAATTTGGCTTCAATCTCAAATAACCAAAGTAGTATATCTTTTCTGTTTTTGTATTTAAATTATCCAAATGAATTTCCCTTGGATCACCAAGCATACCACAACACCATTTATCAAAATTTTAATATATCACATATATTAAAATATCAGACTTAATAAATTTAATATCATTCAATCAACACAAATCAAAATAATCAATATTCACAAACTCAATATCACACATCATTTTATTCATAACAAACAATTAAAACAAAGTTCAACATGTAAAAGCTAAAATTAACTTACTTGACAAGACAACTTAAAACTCCTCGAAGACACAACTATCTTCAAACTTACAAATGTTTTACACATAGAAACATGAAAATGATCACATTGACGACTCTAACGATAAACAAATTGAACCAATAAAAATGACAAAAACCTGTTTACTTAAAAGAAGAAACCGATCTGTTGTTCTTGTCCAACTCCCCTCGTTACAATCTTTTATTGATAAATAGATAATTGAGAAGATCATAAACTTATAAAGAAGACAAAAACTTTAGAAAAATGAATTTTAGAGAAATAGTGATTTTAATATTATATTGTTCTTGTTTATAAAATCAAATTTATGATTTTAAAAAAGAAAGAAATTAAATATTATTTAATGTGATAGAAAAAATAGATTAATTTCATGATTTATTTTAGCAAATATAAGTTATCACTTCACAACGTTTTAATGCCACAAAAAATACACCTTACTTATGCTTTTTAATCAAAATTCAAATTCTTTATATAGAGCTTTAAACTTCTTTTTTGGTCTCTCTTAGATCAATGCCAAAGTGCTACTGATATTCCCACCCTAAAATGTACATTTTAAACATGGTTTAATATACTTTTTATTTTGTCTTAAGTTCCGTGTAATTTTTATATTTTCAGTTTTAATCTCCTCATTCATCCTGCCAATTTCCATTCTTAACAAGTTTCTGCATTCAATTTTTATTAAATACTTAATAATTTTACGATTAAATGAATCTACGTATAAATTAATTATTTTGTATAAGTTATTTTATATAAATTTTATTTTTTACATTTACGTATAAATGAATCTAATTTTAAATTTTTTTTATGGAAAATCTCTTACTAGCATATAACATCACATAATATAATCATATAAGAATAAAAACTAGTTATATTTATGTAATATATGTTCATATAATTTTCAGTATATATATATATATATATATATATATATATATATATATAATTTCATTGGCTTGGTTAATTTCTCCTCTAATTTTAGTCAGGATGTATAATTCTCAGTCAATTTATTATTATGTGTCTTTTTCTTATAACCTTTTCATATAGCTCTTCCTATCATGATATATCAACTATCATCAATCTTTTCTCTATTTTTGCATGCCAAAAGGACCAATCATTGAAATATTAAATTAATATTGGATAGAGACTACCCTAGGTCGTGCCATTTGCCATCTTTCTACTTTCTCGAATTTTATGCTACTTATAAGACCTACCCATGGTGTTTTCTGACAGTAATGTTTTAAAATTTAGATGCAATTATATTCCAAACTTCGTGACTAGGTTCAATCTTATTATATTAATTTTTAACTTATCCTATTTTCAACGGATGTTGGGTATAGACGTACAACGTTACAACTTAGGAAGGTCACATCATACACATAAATTATAAATGCTTATGAAATTATTGCATAACTCAAATACCGTTGACGCCTTTTTGTTGCTAGAGATGTGATAGCCTAAAGTGTTGAATTAAATTTCAAAGTTTCTGATCAAGCATGGTCCTATGCATGTATCTAGTTGGCCTCTAATTCATTGAAGAACCGATTATTGACTTAACTTAGTGTTTGAAATCTTTTATTGACGAACTTTGGAAAAGACTTAAGGGGGTTAGTTTGGTTAATTTCGAGTTGGCTTAAAATGGTGGTGTTGGTTAAGAATAAATAAATTGAATATATAAAAATAGTTGGTTGATTTTTTTTATTTGATTTTTTTTTGTAATTTTGATTAAAATGTTGAATTGGTTTATATGATTGAATTGTTTTTATTTATTATGAGGTACTTCCTCATCAAGTTAATATAGTAAAATTACTAGTGACATTGAAATTATTGAATTGATGTTGACTTTGGGAAAGTAGAAATGGATCTTAATAAATTAGCAAAACTAAAGTAGAAATGTTTTCATGATATGACCTCCAAAGGTTTATATGCATTGTTTTTATTGATATTAAATTGGTGAAATATTTTTAGGATGTTTTTATTGTATTTTGAATAATGTTTTAGTTTGTATGTATTTTAAATCTTTGATATTTTCTCTGTCATTTGAGAGATTTTTTTCTCAAGGTAAGTCAATTATCTTCAATTATTTTTTATTTTATGAATTTGATAAGGAAAATATGTTTTTAGAATATTATAAATGGTATGAAGTGATTGTATGATACACATAAAAATATGAATGTTTTAAGTGATATCTAGTGAGACACTTTGATTATTTATTGGTATGTTGTCTCTTTATTACTATATGGTGAGGATACTTGAGATAATATGGTGTAATATTAAGCACAAAACTTATTAAGAAAGAAACATATCCTTTTCTTGATGATATGATCACATAAGGAGGTGAGAATTTAAATATTGTTATTTTATTACCATTTTTTGTGATTGTTTTAATATATCCAATAGTTTTACATAAATTAAAAGTCAACTAAGATAAACTTAAATATATCTTTCTCCTTAAATTTTTGAGATGTCTTTTAAGAACAAAATCATAATAGAAGTTTCAGACTAATAGAAAATACATTGAATCCGATGATTGATCCAACAATGTTATCTTAATAAATTTGATGAATTAAAATAATAACAAATGCAAGTAATCATCCTAATATAAGATTTTGAGTTTGATTTTTATTTATGGAGATTCTAATAAATTAAATGTTATTTTCTATTAGAACATGATTAGTGAGAGTCTTTTAGAAGGTGTTTTGAGTGTGATAAGTTTCTTTCAACCAATGATATCTAGTTGATAATAGTCTTGCATATTGGTTATAATTGTGTTTCTTATTTATTGTCACAACGACCCTGATATTTAGTATGAAATGTGAAGGATGTTAATGTAGTAATACTTTAATTATCATAATATATTGTGTTGTTTGAACTACAATTTTTTTAAAATTATCAATGGAATTTTACTAACAAAAATAAATTCATTGATAAATTCAAGTTATTGTTGACATATTTTACCGATGAATTTTAAATTTTTTATTATTTAAAAATTTCATCAATGAATTTATTTTTGTCGTTAATACACATTTCAATCACCAATAGATTTTTTGGTCAATAAAATTCGTTTGTAATGATATATCTTAGAATTTATTGATAATTTTAAATTTTTATTGCTAACAGATTATTCCATCAATAAATTTATTATTATAAAAAGTACCAAATTTATTGTCTAAATCTGACGAGAAATACATTATAATTTAAGTGGATAAGTTAGGAGAAAAGAAAAAGAAAAAATAAAGAATATAAGGAGAAAGAGAAGGAGTCAAAGACACAATGGTATCGTAGTGATGCAACTGCAGTGAAGGAAGAGAAAAAGAAAAGGCAAAAGAGAGAAGGAAGAGTGAGAGAAGTAGAGAAGGTACAACAGAAGAAAAAAGGAGTTGGCGGTGGGAGGTATTAGAAGAAGAAAAATGACAAGTTAAAAGGAAAAAAAAAAGAAAAGAAAGGAAGAGAAAGAAGATTAACCCGATCTCAATTTTCATTGAAAAATTTTATCGACATAATTTTTATCTATGTGTAAAATTTATTGATGAAAATTTTAATAATAAATTTTTGACCGTCAATAATTTTAATTTATCAACAAATTTTAAATATTATTAACAAATCATTAGTAATATTAACTTTTCTTATAATATTAATATTTATATTATTTAAGTTAACTTAGTATACAAGTGAGATATGTACTCATATTATTAACTATAGATCATGATAAAATGATATTGTTTAGCTAGTTTTATTTTGGGGAGTATTACAGTAATCACCCCACTTAGTTTTTAAGTAAATAAAATAATCCTCTATTCTAATAATCTTAAGATTATTATAGATAAAAGTTGACTTGCAAAACATATTAAAGTTTTAAAAATTGTTGGAGAGGTTAATGTGAGAGTTTTCAAGTGATGTGTTGTACAACTTAAAAGTAGAAAGCTAACAAACTAGTAACTAGCCTCTCATTTATTGGTTGAACCTAAAGATATAATTAGAATAAATTATGGTTTTCCTAGTTAGATTCTCACTGAACTGATCTGATAACATTTGACAAATATACCGTGAATTTTAAGCATAATAATGTTTTTCTAATTTTATATATTTTTAATGAATCTATTCCATTGCGTTTTTCTTTGTTAATTATAGGACGAATGTTTGGGGCAAAAAGTTGAAAAGAGACTAAATATGAGCACTTATAAAATTAAAGAAGCTGAAATTGCAGATAGGTGTGTGTGTGGTTTATATATAGAGAGAGAGTAAAAGAAGAATATACAGTAGCTGGTACGTGTAAAAAGTTTATGAATAATAGACCTTAGCTTGAAGCATGCATGGTTTAGTTGAGATCACTGTTTTGAACGTGACAACTTCAATGTATAGCAGAGAAGAAAGGGACCAGAAATCACTATTGCTGATTTATATTTTTGAGGTTCAACTCTCATGTCATTTCATATACCCTTCCTAAACTTGGTTGTTTCAAACAGAGAAGTTAAAGAACAAGAACAGAGTGAAAACCCTCCTAATTTCTGAACCTACAAAAGGACACCATAACAAAGAAAACACCAACGTCTTCGGTGCAATTTCTCTTCATCTCTAGTTTTCAGTACAAATAGTTTATTTTTCGTAATTAGTCTTTATCTCTATTTCCATCCTTAGAAGGATTATTACATATTGATTAAGATTAATATCTTTTTAATATAACAAAAATTGAAGGGTCTATAAACTAGGTTATATTCAACTATCGTTAATATCTAAACTTATGTACGAAATGCTTCTGCATAAAATATTAACGTTCCATGTGGACCGAACGACATCTCATGAAACCACAAGGAACTAGACGTATAGACGTGTGTTCGGCTTCAACATTGCTACTTCCGATCAATGATCAATAACTGGTTTTACAACAAGAGTACAAAATTCCATAATAATTTCTAAAGGCATGTCTTTTGTTTTGAGAACTTTCAAGAATGTTCAGCCCTACATCCAACATTGTGAGGTTTCAATACTTTTTATTATAATTTATAAATTATAAATTTTATTTTGTTTAACTCATATTTGTGTGAATAAAAATATCCTCCACGTTGAGTCTTACATTCAACCTTGTCAGGTTCCACTTTTTATTATTATTTATAAATTATAATATATTGAAGCATTTATTTTATTTTATTTAAGTCATATTTTTGTGTGTAAAAATATCCTTTACATAACGATTCAGTGTTACGTTCAACCTTGTCATGTTCTACTTTTTATTATAATTTATAAATTATAATATATTGAAGCATTTTGTTTTGTTTAACTCATGTTTTTGTGAGTAAAAATATCTTACACAGGAAGGTTCAATACCTTACCGCTTAGTCAGTTGGACCATCAACGTTCAACCTTTGTCAGGTTCTAATGATTTCTCATTATAAAAATAAAATATTAAATATTTTATTTAACGCATATTTTTGTGAGTAAAAATATCCTGCGCAGGAAAAAGTTCTAAAAAGAACTCCTATCGCTCGTCACTCGGCCTAGGAAAAAGTTCTAGAAAAAGAACTCCTATCAGTCATCGCTTGGCTCAGAAAAATAGTTCTAGAAGAAGAACTCCTATCAACTTAAGAAAAGGTTTCTCGGACTCTTAAGCTCAAAAGGGAATCCTACCGTTTGTCGCTCGACGTGGGAAAAGACTCTCGGGCTATTAAGCTTAAAAGGGAATCCTCACCGATCATTGCCCAATGTAGGAAAAGGCTCTCGGGCTATTATGCTCAAAAGGGAGTCCCTACCATTCGTTGCTCAACGTGGGAAAAAGCTCTCAGGTTATTAAGCTCAAAAGGGAGTCTCCACCAATCATTGTCCAACGTAGGAAAATGCTATCGGGCTATTATGCTCAAAAGGGAGTCTCTATCACTCGTCGCTCAACATAGGAAAAGGTTCTCGGACTCTTAAGCTCAAAAGGGAATCCCTACCGCTCGACCTAAAGAAAAAAGTTAAAAAAAGAACTCCTATCAGTCAACTACTCAACAAGTCCCGTTCTTTCCAGCTCGGATCACCTATGTTTAGCTTTATCAGGTTCCAATGTCTTCTCATTATAAAAATAGATATTGAAGTGTTTGCTTTATTTTGTTTAACGCATATTTTTTGGAGTGAAAATTTCTTGCACAATATACCGCTTGGTACAGAAAGAAATGAAGACTTAAAGTGCGTCGAAAATAGATTTCCTAAATACAACGTGAGCGACCTCTTTTAAAGCTCATAATAATCCCTACACACCTCTTTTAATAAAGAGCTTGCTTGGGATTCGGGAGCTTATGTATTATATGAAATATATCGATCGGAATTAATTGTCATTTATGCACAATTAACAGGTATTAATAGGTCAGATTGTCTTACGCTTTACAAATATACGGTATTATTGGGTTTGATTGGCTAAAAATATATTGCACTAATGGTTAATCAATGGACTTGGCTGTCACAAATTCTATCATAATAAAATAGTGACCTCTCTTTATGAAACATATCTGACTTGAAATGTCTTCTGCAGGAGGATTGCATTCTCGAGGAAGAGGAAGATTGAAGATCAAAAGAGAATAAAGAAAGAAAGACCACAAATCCTCAGACCAATTTAACCGAAACAAGTGTATTGAGATTTTTATAAGATAAAATTAATTGATAATATATAAATATAAATAATTTTTAATTTAATTATAAGATTAAATATGTTTATATTTATAGTTAGATGTAAAATTAAAATTCAGTTATCTCTCTAACTTTGATCTTTAATTTTCAAACTTTAAAATTATGTTAGTATCTAAATATAATTATGTTAATTTTTTTATATAATAAATAACATGTCAAACTGACACTTAAATTATAATATATTAAAAATATTAAATATTTATATATAAAAAATTATAACACTTAAATTATAACATTAATATTCAATATTTATATATAAAAAATATTATAAATAATGATATCTTTTAATTTATAAAACTTAAAGTCTAAATTATATTAAAGTTTATTAATAAATTTTTAATTTCACCTGAGAGTATAATAATTAAAAATATATTTAATTCTTAATTATAGTTATGTAAAGAAGATTTTCACACGATAATTCTAAACATAATATTTCATTTTCTTAGAATGAATCGGGATAGTTTATAAAATGATGAAAAAAGACACTAGAGAAAACTAAATGGAGAGTTTTATGGTAAACCATATTTTGAAAATCTTAATAAGTCTAATTTGATCAAAAGTATTTTATTTGAGAGTAGGAATAAAACCTTGATTGATTAGCTAAATAATTAAGATTTGTATAGATTTCTGAATATTAATTAAATGGTGGTTAATTATATCATAAAAGTTGGCTGGTATAAAAAGTAAAAATTGATTGACCGTTGATTATTGTGCATTCCATCAAATTTCTTCGTGCACCTCACAAAACAAGGAAAACACTCAAATACCTCTCACTACTTAGCCACACCACCACCTTCTGTGTTGCTTCCTCGGATTTCTATTGCAGAATGAAGAAAAATTTCTGAATAAAAATATTATCTGCAACGCCGAGAAAGGAGATGAATGATGAATTAATGGGATTCGGATTTGGCATGGATGGGCACGAATGAGGAAATAATGAAGAATGGATGTATTCCAATGATGAAGACTAGGGTATAATGGGAATTTACCATCTCTGAAAGATTTTTTTCTTTAATATTTCTGAATAAACATTTTGAAAAATATTTCAAATTTTAAAATATTTTCTAAAGCATTTTAAAACTTTATATATATATATATATATATATATATATATATATATATATATGATGGATTCTAAGTTTTAAGGTTAATGATATTTTATTAATTTTCATTCTCAAAATTAAAAAAAACAAATCTCAAACCCTTACTCACTTTTGTCATTCTTCTCAATCTTTTCTTTTTTATCTCTTTCACTCCAACTTTTTCTTTGTCATTCTTATTGTAGGCTTAATTGAAAAAAATAAAAAACAACACTTCCCGTCGTTAAAATGTATCAACTGAAAAACACACGTACGTGCGCTATGTAACACCCCGAATTAGGCGTTACAATTTATGTTCCATAAAATACATATATAATTTTTTTTTCTAAATTTCAACACCTACAAAATATTACGTTCTTTATTACAACACAAGTCTTCTGAAAATAAAATTCCACACAGTTCATAAACTTCTGAAATTTAAAATTTCACACAATTCGAAAATTCAAACATAGATTTATTTTAGAAATTCCCCATGTCTCCTTTTTCCCCACAAATCTCTCATCTTCTAAGCAAGTCCAGAACCATCTGCTAATTCATCTGAAATAGTTTCTGCTCCCGTATAATATCACACATTATACGATCATTGCATTCACATACACAAACACAAACAAGAGGGTGAGCTAACCGATTCAAGAAATATACATCATCCACAATCTTACTAACATCACAAGTGTAGCAATCAGTCCAATACATGCATCTCAAACATACTAAAAAAAACAACTATTACACTGATACTTTATAATATTTCTCCAGTCAAAATCATCAGTCGATTTACTATAGTTAATACAACATATTATTAATCTGCCTACTTACCAAAGCACAACAGTCAACAATCCTTCTGTCTACTTACCAAAGTAGTATAACCATGATATACTGATTACTTACCAAAGTAATCTAACAAGGTGATTTTTGTTATCTACTTACCAAAGTAGTACAACAAAGTGATATTGTTTACTTACCAAAGTAGCACAATAAGGTGATATCGTCTACTTACCAAAGTAGCACAACATGGTAATATTGTCTACTTACCAAAGTAGTACAATGAGGTGATATTGTCTACTTAACAAAGTAGCACAATAAGGTGATATTGTCTACTTACCAAAGTAGCACAACAAGGTAATATTCAGCATACTTACCAAAGTAGTACGGTTTATATTAAATTCACCTCTCATTTTCCCACCTACTTACCAAAGTAGTGTCCGGCTTCAAACCTTTCTCCTCTCGACTTACCAAAGTCGTAGGAAAATAAATAAAAATTCAGATTTACAATTATGGCAATAATGCCTATACTACCCATCCAAATTTACCATCAACTTATTTACAATTCACGATTTAAACTCAAATAATTATTACAACTCAGAATGTTCAATATAATTAAATTTTATAATATAGAATATATTATATTACTCATCCTCCAATCTCCAAAATACAACTACACATACAATTTAAGAATATAATTATCCAAGTTTCTACCCAATACAAATAAATTTACTATTTCGTGAAAAGATTATTCTTCACTCATATCATTAATTACATATCTGAACCAATCAAACTAATAACCAGCATGTTTAACTCATACGGTAAAATTTTCAGTCCAATCCAACGGTTAATGAGGCGGAAATCATAATTTTTGTATAAATGATCCAAAAACATAAATTAAGCAGTATTGAGATCCCTGAGAAGATATGAAACTAATATCTATAAATATGTATCTCCGATTTTAAATCTGAATGGTCAAAGTATGACACTATCTTTTAGAAACAACATATTAAAATTTCAGGGTAATCCAACGGCTAACTAAGTAGATATGGAGGTTTTACCTAGGTAACTCAGAGACAGAAATTTAAGTGGTTCACGGTTAAACTCAAAATGCGGAATGAATTCCTCTAATCACAAACATCTAATTCCAAATCTGAACGGTCAAGATCACTTAATATGGCTTATGAACTACATACTAAAGTCTGGACTCAATCTAACGGTAAATGAAATATATATGAAATTTTTACCATGATAACTTAAGGACAGAATTACAGTATTCATCCGATTGTTTCAAACTTTCGAAATTTCTTTCTCTAAACATAGACCTTCAATTACAAATCCGATCGGTCAAGTTGTAGTAATATGTCTTAGGGATCATATATCAAATTTTGGGGTTGATCTAACGGTCAAATAGGTCAAAATCTATATTTTTACCGAGACAACTTAGTAACAGAACTACAGGGGTAACTAATTTACTCAAACTTGCAGGATTTATTTCTCCAATTACAGACTTCTATTTTCAAATCCGAACGGTCAGAGTTTAGTAATAGGTCTTAGGATTCACATACTAAAAGTTTAGCTAAATCCAACGGTGAAAACAATGAATAGAAATTTTTCACCACAGTAACTCGAAAATAAGAAATTATAATCATGAAACCCAAATTTTTCACAAGTCAATAGATAACTACCATTACCAAATTTTAACACATTCATACTCATATTCATGATCATAACAAGAAAGGATTAGCTCCCCTACCTCTTTTCTAATGAAGATTTTCCAACTCTTGGTGCTTTAAATCTCAAGCTTCCTCCTTTGCTTACTTCCAACAACAATCTCTCCTAAGTTTTAGTTTGTGTTCTTTTGTTTTATTAAGGTAAGAAACCATGTATTTAACCTTGAAAATCAGCAGCCTACCTTAGTGTTTGATGGTTCCTACCACAAAGAAACCACTCCCCCTTAGTCTATGCTTAATGATTACCACACCATCATTTCTACTTTTGTAAGTTTGTCCTATTTGGTTTCATTGGGTAGAAGTTTTGAGTGGAGTCAACATTTCAAAGTTGTTAGGTGAAAAGAAATGAATCATGAGTGTGTGGGAAAAAGAAGATAAAGTCTCATTATGGAAGAGAGAAAATTAATATGGTATATTTTCATTACTCAAAATAATGAGTATTTTTACTATAAAAAAACTCATATACTAGATGTATATTCTGTCTTGACAAAATATTGATATATATACCCTAGCTATACAATAGATTAAAATAAAATATTAAAATCATATATTCAATATTTTAACATCATATTATTATCATATAACAATACATTTTTATTAATTATGCAACAAAATGAAATAACACATCTTATCACAATTAATTTGGGTCTAACAACTTTCACTATACATTTTTCACACCATAATTAATTATTCAAAATCACAACATATAAAAATTATTTTTATTTTTCCATGAATCTTACACGCTAACAACCCATATATATATATATATATATATATATATATATATATATATATATATATATATATATATATATATATTTTGCGTCTTTTTTATATTTTTTTATTTTAAATTAAAGATAAAAGTTATTAAAATATCTTTGTATTTAAATATATATTTTTTATGAATAGAGTCAACTAAATTTTGATACGAGGTTATCTAATTAACAAATCTCAAAACTGGTGTAAAAAGAGATAAAAAGATTCTTTTTTATAATAATTTAGTAAAAGATTATTTAAGAATTACTAATTTTATGGAGTGGATTACAAACAGCTGTTCAATTTGTAGAAGAAAAATTGAAAATTTTGATGTGGCTTAAATATAAGACATTTCCGCCCATTTAGTATTTTTATAACAAGAAAATTTCTTTTACAAACTCAACTTTTTTATTTGTCAAAATTTAGCTAGTTAAGACCAAAACTGATGGTCTTTAGCAAATTCAACAAAGTTATCAATGATAATGATACAGTTACAAGTGTGAATTATATATCATGATTTGAAAGATACTTTATACATTTAAAAATATCTAATTTATAAATTTTAATTGTCTGTATGTAATATAAAAATATATGGTTATCAATATACTTTATATATTTAGAGATAAATGTTTCCCTATCACAAGCTAAACAATTATTAATAAATAAGATGGCAATAAAAAGGTTGTTTCATTCTACATCTCTAATTATTTCATTTTATATTTTCAATTTTTTAAAAATTCTAAAACTGTTTTCTAGAATTCAAAATACCTTATTTTTCGTATTTTATCAAATCTGATATTTTATTTTTATTTTTTATTAAATTTTAAAATTCAGTAAAAGATTTTTTATTTTCTTTCAAAATCTAATAAAATCTTTGAAATTTTTTTTATTAAATTTTGAAATCTGATAAAAACAAAATTCTTCATCAAATTTTAAAATTTAATAAGAAATATAAAATATTTTTTCATTAAATTTCAAATTTAAAAAAAAATATATTTATCAAATTTTCAAATTCAATAAAAAAAAGTTATTTTAGAAAATTAGAGATGCAGATTCTAGATGAAGGTGCAACAGCCTAATAGTAAAAGAGTTTAAAATATAAATTTTTTTGAATTATGGCGCTGAATTCCATTACGTATTAGCACCCGAATAAATAATAATAAAAAAAATGATATTTTAGCTGAAAAAGATTAAAAAAAGTAAAACAAACGTTTCATTGAGTTTCGGCAGAAATTTCAGAAAATAAATTCTCAGAAAAGGAACGCCGAACTCGTAACAGAGAAGTTGGCTGTAAGAGAACCTTTGATTTCTCTGAAGTGATTCAATGGTTACCAGAAGTAGTAGCCAGTTCCACTTGTGCTTTCAATGGGAGTTCCACCGCGAAAAATCCCTGTTTTATCTCAAGCGATTCTTGGTTCCTTTGGGAAATGAAATCCAACATTTTTGGATTCAAATTTGGGTTTGGATGATAAATTGGAGTTGTGCGTTCAAAAGTGTAGCTATTTGTGTAGCTGTGATTGGAATGAGAAGGCTCCTTTGCATGCCCCATTTATTCTTGTGGTGCTTCCAAGTGGGATTTCGTTACTGAGAAAATGTTACAGAATGCGTGTTGATGATGAAATCAAATTTATCCCAAAATGCTTGATATTCGTTTCACAGCTGACATTTCCACGAACAGGGATGGATGATTGAACTTTGAAGATATTGGAATCTCCTATTTGAATCCAGAAGTCAAGGTGAGATTTTCTCCACTAAAATCATGTTACTCTTCCTAATGATACAACTTGATTTGTCTTTCTTGAGATAACTCTATGATTTCTGCACATTGTGTTCACTGGGATGTATTCATCTTTATGCTTCAACATATGCAAGTCTATGATTTAGCTTTAGTTTTTTTGTGATTTTGTTTTGTAGATATCACGCCTTAGGAAAACAACAAGTAATAGCATGTTTGAAGGAATGGTGAGCGTTGAAACTCTGAATCGGGGTTTCAGAAGGGAAAAAGAATCCTGCTCGGTTATGTGAAGTTAAAATCTAGTTTGAGTAGAAGTGGAAAAAAAATGCAGCTTTTGGGATCAGTTGAGAATTTGACTTCAGACTTACTTTTTAGACAAAAGGTATCCAAATATTTCACTTCAAAGACAAATTTAACCAAGATCAAATTTATAAATTCATGACCATCCAAAGTAAAGTTTGCATCTTCTCAGCCAAAACATATTGATTTGTCTCTGAAGTGCATAACTGAAGGTTGAAGTTGTTGCGGTCTTAGCCAACTAAGGGTGGCACTTTCACTTGGACTCTTTAAAGAATAGCTCAATTGCGATGGACCTCATTCGAATTAGGTACACTCTGTTTCTCTCTCACTTTCTTTTATATATGTTATTTGTGCCGTTTGAATGGTTGGTACTCCTCATATCTTCTTTAGTAAGGTTACCTGATACTAAGTCTGATACATATATCTGATGTTGGAAGAATCCATAATCTAATCTTGGGTAGAGAAAATGGAATTTTTTCCACAGTGGAAGTCCCGTTGAACCACCAAAATGATACTCGAGGCATTTCTTTTGGCACCTCCATACCTTTTTTACCTTCCTCCGTACCGTTATAGGTGTGAAAAAAAGTTCAAATTGAAAATATTCAATAGTCAATAATACATAAATCTATTCTCACCAAATTTAAAGTTTGAAAAGCTATTCTGAATTATATAATCTATCAACGTATTACCAAATATATAAGTCAAAAATATATTAGGAATTGAACAAATTGAAATACATTTCTAAATTTGAAAATTTATTTTGAATTATGAAATGTATTTTTGATTATATAATTTGAAATAAACTTTTATATTTCATAACTTTAGAAATATATTTTGGATTATTCATTCAGATTCCAAAATCTAAAAATATATTTCAGGATGGTACAATTGAAAGTATATTTTTGGATTGTGTAACTTGGAAACGCATTTTAGATTGGATTATGAAACCCAGAAATACCTTCCAGGAATTCATTTTCAGATCCAAAACATGTTTCTAAATTTTGCAATCAAGAAATCTAAGGCATTAGTATTTTAGAAATTTCCAACATGAAGAAACTCTGGCGGTGCAAAAAGTAGTTATTAGAGCTGGCAAATTGTTTAGCCTGGCCCAATAAATAAAGTGAAAGTTTTGGTTATCCAATGGGCCATTTTGGCCCAATTTAAAGAAAATAACAAATAATTCTAAATCTTAGAAAATAGAGTCCTTTATTTTTAAATTTTAGGTTTACACAAATAAAATTAGTTTCAATTTTTAAATGTAGTCATTCGAAATATAAATTCTAAAACATGCATGAGTTTCAATGAAGTAATATTATTTTTAATTTTTTAAAAATTTTAAATATTATTTTTGAAATGAGGACCGTGGACTAAATAGGAAATTGGTTAATCTACTGTCTATTTTCTCAGTTCTACTAATAGTTCATGCTGATTCCGATTTAATCGCTGCAAAACATAAGAGAAATGACAGTTTTTTCATAAAAAAATAATTTTTAAAAAAAATTATATTTTAAATTTATGATAAATAATTTACATTATGTTGCAACCATAATCAAATTCACAGAAATCATTTGGCCATAGCTTTGAAGACTATATACTCAATATTATGTAACTATTTTTCTCCTTTACAAATCTTGATTCAAATAAAGAAAACTAAAAATTACCTTCTCTCTAACTACTGCACATTCAACTAGAGTTTGGTTTTGCTTGTTAATAATTAGTGTTTGTAATTTCAGCTTGAGGGCATTTACAAAAGTTTATGTGGAGCTCATTTGAGATTGTGAAAGTGATTAATAACCTTCATCTTTCACTTAAGTGTTTCTTTATTACAAATTATTTCAGCAAGATCAATCTCATCACAAACAAGTATCTTATTGAATAATCTGTTCATCCAAAATGAGCCTGTTGTTTTATTAATATCTTAAAGGTTTTTGGTAATTCATGATCTTAAAGGTTTCAAAAAGTAATTAAGCATCTCATGATCTTAAAGGTTTCATTAGCCTGTTGTTTTATTAATATCTTCTCAATTAATGAAAGAATTTTACTTTTTGGTTTAGTATCCTTCAATGAAGAATAAGAATTAATCCTTTTCTTTTCTCAACATTCATTCTCGCTCTGGTAAGGCAAAGAATTTCCCCTTCATTTTCCTCATCATAAAAATTCTCGCAAAGTCTATATGTAGGTTAAGATCACTGTTTGTTGACGCAAAGAAACCTTTCAGGAAAACAAAGGCAAATTCTCTTTTCAGTGAATTCAAACCTTTGCCTCAGAAATTCATCAGCCATTTTCTTAATAATTCAATTCCCACTTTGTTGTTTACCTTTGTTTTTCTGAATTTGTCTTATGGCTAGATCTGGTGTAAAGACGAAAAAAGTGTTATTTTCTGCATTTTATGTTGTAGTGTTTTAAATTTGTTATTTGATTGAACAAATTACAAAAAAAAAATCAAGAACCAAAATTAAACTTTTTTTTTTCCTGTTTATTGTTGTTCTTGTTTGTTCTCTATCATTTGTGTTTTCTAAATTTATTGTGTTCTGCAAAATTGTTTGAAGCCAAAAGAGAAGGAAAAATATTGATCTTTTCTGTTTATTACGTTCCAGTTTGGACTGTTTATCCTTTGTATTTTGTTATTTGCTTGAAAAAAATTAAAAATAAAAAAAAAAGCTCCTACTACAACCTTGTTCAATACGACCTTGCTAAATTCCAAAGTAAAGTGAAACTGAATATCTGTTCCGAAAGCAGGAGGAGGAAAACAAATTCTTTCAAGTGAAACTGAATAGCTGCAGCAAAACAGGAAGAACTCCATTGGTATGTAATACAAACAAGCTGTTCCATAAAATTGCACTCTTATGTGTTTCTTAATTTACTCTTTATTTCTATAAGATTCTTTTTACCAGCTTTCCATTACATTCCAGCATTATATATTTGTTTCAATTATATTTTGATTAGGAGGGATTAACATTACAAGTTATATAAGTTTAGAAATATTAAATTTCTTTATCTTTGACATATTTAAAGTGAAAACTCAATAACAGATCATCTACTTGTAGTACGTATGTTGCTTTGGGATATGTTAGCATTTTTATTATTTATATTTTATATCATTTAAACAATAGTTTTGTTTCCTTTCCTCCTCTAGCAAGGAGCTCATAGGCATAGCAAAGTGGTAAGACAATAATTTTATGAATATTGTCATTTATTTCCCTTCTCATATGTAAATGAGTTATTTGGTACATAGAATTAAGGAATTGTGTGTCCTAAGAGCACACAAAGGAATGATGACAATGCAGAGTTGACTGTACTTGTTCTTGTTTCTAAAGTAAAAATCCATCTTCATCCTTACCCGTCTTTGATATTTGATGGGTATGAAGTTTAAGTTTCATGGGGTATTGAATATACCATACCCGTATCCATACCTCTCCATATATTTATTAAATATCTTTTAAAAAATATTAAACAAAGAAAACATGATATTACCAAGAATTCAATACCAAACTAACATACGTTTTTCTTTATTTAATATTAAATAATAATGAAGAAATTATAATTGAATAACTTTCAAAACAGAGTACCAAATAAACTAAAGAGTGTTTTAGTAATTTAAGACAAGATAGGTATAAGGTTGGGGTATATATATGTAGATACTCATTCTTGATCTTGTACTCGTTTTAAAAAGTTGAGCCATGCCTAGTCAACCTGGGTATTCAAAATCAAAATCGGGACAAGTTCGGACAATACTTATAGGTACAAGTTAATTTGTCATCCCTAGGCGTACTTTTGATTATCTATTTACGAAGAATAGTAAGGGAAAGAAAATAAATATGAAATATAATTCCTAAATTAAAGCTATGCAAATATCTCTATTTATTGGTCATATCATTAACACTTATCTATAATTGGAGTATATTAGTCATGTACACCAAGCTTGTTACAAATACAATTGATGCGAGACCATTTTAGTGATTTCATGAAGATATTTGTCATCCAAGTCATTGGTGTCTCTCTTAAGACTACCTTTCTTTCTTTTTACAAATAGAGTACCTTTCCTTTCACAAATGTTGCATTTAGTTTGTCTATAGAAGATTGAATTAGATCCAATGTGAAGAATGACTTGAATATTGCAAATAAGCTTGATGTCTTAAATGTATCCAAATCGTGAGAAGGTTCCTAAGCCATGTAATTTCACATGCACCTCTTGCCATGTTATGCATTTAGTTTTATTTAATGGTGATCCTACTCTATCAACACCAAAGTAGCAAACAATCTCGGCATTGCATTGTCTTCATATAGGAGGTTGCAACTTGGTGCATTCTTGATATATCTAAGGATCTGCTTCACAATGCCTGAATGGCTATCACAAGGGACATTAATGTGCCACTTTGACTGCAAAAGCAATATGTCACTAGGTGATGGTGAAGTGATTGAGTCTAATGATATCTTCGTAGGTCTTCTAGTGGTTTCCCTTGACTTTGTATTAATGTTGGGGTCTATAGGAGTAGATTTGTCAAAATGTGCCGAAATCCATGGAGCAGCTCGCTTCACTTATAGCCACCTAGGTTGAGTCTGTGGTGGGTTGAGTTGAGTCACCTACTAACTTAGAAAAAAGATAAAAGATCAGCATAATTACAAAAGTAATGTTAAATTAAAACTAATTCTTTAATTGATTGTGTATTTTGTGAAAACTTGGAGTTATGGACATAAATAATGTTAAAACTTGGAAAACTTGAAGTTGAAGAGTATTGAAAATTAAGTTGGTGTGGAATATTTAATTCCTTAGTTCAATAAGCATTATATATTATGTGAAATCTCTAATTCTTAGTTATGGAGTCTTAGTTTTCATGTATTATGATTTACTAAATCTTAAGAAAATGAAATCTATAAAAAATGGCTTGTAAGGTGAGGTTTGTATCCGTATATATACTTTTAGTTGACCATATCTCTAGGCCACTTAGGATTTCTAACTCCAAATATAAATAAAAGTTCTAATAAGTGATTTTTTGTGTTTTTATTTTAATATAATTGTTTTAATTTTAGGTGGACTTGCTTTTTTAACCTATTAATCCATGCTGGGCTAGACTAAGTTGATATTTTTAAGATTAAATTTTAAGTGGGTATGGCCAAGACCATTCTGTTTTGACAACTATATATAGGAGTGTAATTGGGATGACAATCTAAAACTACCAGTCTTAGTAAGATTATCTAGAGTATACGTGTGTTGGAAAAGACAATGCTAAAGGTGGATTGAGCAACTCAATGTCCAAAAAATATTTTAGTGTACTCAAGTCTTATTTAAAACTAACTACAAAGGTCCTCCAGCCTTGGATGTTTTGAAAATCATTACTAGTGATGATGGAGTCATAGATCACCCAATATATGTCTAGACTATATGGGGAGTGAATGGGAGAAACAAAGTGATCAACCTCACAAGAACTAGTATCAAAGCTAAAATGACCGCACTATGCACATGGAGATTGCTTCAAGCCATATATGGAACATCAAAGTTCACATTCAAGGTGGTTGAGTCTCAACATACAATAAATTGGAAGCGCAACTCATTATGGAAGAAGACATTCTTAATATCTGTTGGAAGTCCCACATCGACTAGAGATAAGGCTAAATTATAATATATAAGTGAGGTGCAAACCTCACCTTACAAACCGGTTTTGTGGGGTTGAGTTTGGCTTAAACCCACCTTCTAACATGGTACCAGAGCCATGGTTAGAGCCTATCCTAGCGAGTTCTAAGTGGGCATTCTATTCTTCTATTCCACCCGTTATCGGACCGTTATCGGACCACCCAATTTCTACTATCACGCACGAGATGTCTATACGATTAGAGATAAGGCTAAATTATAATATATCCATGGAGAAAAGTAATCTCGAACATGGGAAAGGTGTCACCATTCTAACCAGTAAGGTCCAATAGATTCAACAAATCTCGTTATAATAGATTTTAATACCATATTAGAAAGTGAATTTTAAATCTAACTTAATCTTACAAAACTAACTTATAAAGTGAGGTTTGCACCTATTTATATATTGTAATTTGACTTTATCTCTTGTGACTTCTAACATTGATGTAACATGTATTATTTCATAATTTATTTTCATAACAATAGTATTTTATGGTGCCTTTAAACCATAAAAAAGGTAATAATTTGTGGTGGTATTTCTAACTCTATATAACCAATTACAAAAATTGCATCAATGACCTAAGTTATGTTAGGTATCACAATAGAACAAAAAGATAAAAAATAAAATCTAATATTACGATAAAGACAACATAAGAAATGCATAAAACAGTAAAGAAAACCCACCCTACCAATATTTTGTAATTCCCCCTCCCATTTTGTTACCCACTTAGATATATGTTTACAAGACTATATTCAGTTTGTTTCTGCCTAAACAACTTTAAGAGCTTATAAACAGGATTTGTTTAGTAGCTTTTCAAGTAGCGTCTTTTAGGACACTACATTCTAACTTATTATTTTTATTCCTTTCCATGTCTTATGATACTTGTTAACTTAGTATTTTACTTTCTCTCAAATATGGTAGGTTTTATTGTAATTGAAGACATACATAAATCAACACAATGAAAGTATGATGGTACTTTATGATATCAATTTTATTTTAAACATTAATCAGAAAAATGTTAAGACATTGTATAGTATTAATAATTAATAATAGAATAATACCATATAAAAATATAATAATTGAAACTAAGTAATATAACCAAAATAATTGACGTCAAATATAAAAGTTTAAAATTAATTACAAAATAAAGTTATAAATACCACAAAATGCGTTTTTATTAATTAAATATAGAGTTAAATTTAAATGTGTCTATTAGTTTTGCCCAACATAACCTTAATCACGAGGATCAATGGTTGCAATAATAACACTAGAAATTTTAGACTAGTATTAACCAAAAACCTCAAGACAATTTGTCTTTCTCAGCTATATGTGTGTTATTCAACTTGTCTATTTTTACGCAATATGAACTTCAACTCAGAATTAAACTCTAACATATGCATATTTTACATGCATAGTTGACCCGAAATATGAACTGAGCTGGGACTACTCCACAATTCTTTAATATATGTTGTTTTGTTGAATCCCTTACCATTCGATCATTTGTCTTGTGATTTTATTTTTGTATTTCTAATCTAAATTTATATTTGTAAAATTCAGGAAGAAGTTGTAATCACAGTTGAAAACAAGTCAACAGGAAGTGTCCAGGAAGCATGGACCCAAGCATTATAGTGTCTACAGCCACTGAAAGTGTATTTAAATTTGGGGAAAATCTGGTTACCCGTCATTTGGGTTACTTTTGTAATTACAATGGCAAATTTGAAGAGGTGAAACATCGTATTGAGATGCTTGATGATACTAGAAAGAGGGTGCAAAATGATGTTATGGTTGCAGAAATGAATGCAGAAGAAATCGAAGAAGATGTTAAACATTGGTTGAAACATGTGGATGAGAAGATCAAAGAATATGAAAATTTCCTGTGCGATAAACGCCATGAGAAGACAAGGGGCTCCATTGGTTTCTTTCCTAATAACTTGCAGTTGAGGTATAGGCTAGGAAGAAAAGCTACGAAGATTGTAGAGGAAATCATAGCAGACGAACTTTTGAATAAAAAGTTTAATAAAGTCTCGTATCATATGGGCCCATCCATGGATGCTGCTTTGTCAAACACTGGTTATGAAAGTTTCACGTCAAGAAAGAAAATTATGGGAATGATTATGCAAGCACTTGAGGACTCTACAATTAGTATGATTGGAGTTTACGGTGTTGGAGGTGTGGGAAAGACCACTTTAGTCAAAGAAGTTGCTAAGCAAGCTAAAGAAAGGAAATTGTTCAATAAGGTGGTTATGGCAAATATAACAAGAAATCCTGACATAAAGAAAGTTCAAGGACAAATTGCTGAGATGTTAGGAATGAGATTGGAAGAGGAAAGTGAGATTGTAAGAGCAGATCGTATTCGAAAAAGATTAAAGAAAGAAAAGGAGAATACCCTTATAATCCTAGATGATCTCTGGAATGGATTGGACTTGAACAGACTGGGGATTCAACGTAATGAAGATGATGGTGTCAGCCAAAAGGTTGCCAAGGATGTTGCTGACTTTGGTTATAAAAAGGTGGAGACAGAAAAGTTACCTGCTGATTCCAATAAGATGAAGAAAGAAAAATTATCTAGTGACTACAATAAGATTAAAAAAGAAAAGTTATCTGTTGATCACAAAGGATTCAAAATTTTCTTAACATCTAGAAATAAAGAAGTATTATGTAATCAAATGGATGTCCAAGAAAGATCAACTTTCCCATTAGGAGTCCTTGACCAAAAGGAGGGAGAGGCTTTACTTAAGAAAATGGCTGAAATAAGTGTTACCAATTCTGCATTTGATGACAAAGTTATTGAAATATCCAAAATGTGCGCTGGCTTGCCCATAGCATTGATTTCCATTGGAAAAACATTAAAGAATAAGAACCATTATGTGTGGGAGGATGTTTGTCGACAAATTGAAAGACAAAATTTTACTGGAGGTCAGGAACCTATTGAATTCTCTGCAAGGTTAAGTTATGATCATCTAAAAACTGAGGAGCTTAAGCTTATTTTCTTACAATGTTCTAGAATGGGAAGTGATTTTTCGATTATGGACTTAGTCAAGTTCTGTATTGGTTTGGATATGCTTCAAGGGGTTTTCACAATAAGAGAAACGAAGTATAGAGTAAATGTATTGATGGAAGAGCTAACCGAGTCAAGTTTGCTGATGAAAAGTTATTCTAATGACTGTTTCAACATGCATGACATTGTGCGCGACGTTGCTCTTTCAATTTCATCTAAAGAGAAAAATGTATTTTTCATGAAAAATGGCAAACTAAATGAGTGGCCTCACAAGGATAAATTGGAAAGGTACACAGCTATTGATTTACATTATTGTGAAATTGTTGGGCTTCCTGAGAGTAAATATTGTTCTAGACTTGAAGTCTTCCACATTGACAGTAAAGATGATCTTTTGAAAATACCAGATGACCTTTTTAAATATATGATTGAACTCAAAGTACTGATATTGACTGGTGTTAATTTGTCATGGTTACCTTCTTCAATTACATGCCTAACAAACCTAAAGATGCTTTGTTTGGAGAGATGCACTCTAAGAAATAACTTATCAATCATGGGAGAGTTAAAGAAATTAAGAATTCTTTCTCTTTCAGGATCTAATATTGAAAATTTGCCTGTTGAATTGAGGCAATTGGATAAGTTGCAACTTTTGGACTTAAGCAATTGCTCGCAATTAAGAGCAATACCTTCCAATATGATATTAGGGATGAACAGTTTGGAAGAGTTTTATATGAGAGATGACTTGATTTTGAGGGAAACTAATGAGGAAATTCAAAGTAAGAATTCTAGTCTTTCTGAATTGAGGCACTTGAAGCAATTAAGAAGTTTAGACATACACATTCCAAGTGTTGCCCATTTTCCACAAAACTTATTCTTTGACAAGTTGGATAGCTACAAGATTATCATTGGAGAAATTAACATGCTTTCAGTGGGAGAATTCAAAATCCCTGACAAGTATGAAGTAGTGAAATTTTTGGCATTGAACCTAAAAGATGGTATTAACATTCATTCTGAAAAATGGATTAAAATGTTGTTCAAAAGAGTTGAATATTTGCTTCTAGGAGAACTCAATGATGTTCATGATGTTTTCTATGAATTAAATGTTGAAGGGTTTCCAAATTTGAAACATTTGTTTATTGTAAACAATGTTGGCCTTTTGTACATTATCAACTCCGTGAAGCGATTTCACCCTTTACTTGCTTTCCCCAAATTGGAGTCCATGTGTCTTTACAAATTGGAGAATTTGGAGAAAATATGTGACAATCAACTCACAGAGGCCTCCTTCTGCAGATTAAAGATCATCAAGATTAAAACATGTGGTCAATTGGAAAGTATATTCTCATTTTTCATGCTCAGTCGTCTCACCATGCTTGAAACAATTGAAGTGTGTGATTGTGATTCATTAAAGGAGATTGTTTATGTTGAAAGAGAATCTGATATTGTTAGTGATGTGCAAACTGACAAGATTGAGTTTCCTCAATTACGATTTTTAACATTGCAATCTTTACCAGCATTTTTTTGTTTGTATACCAATGATAAAATGCCTTCCATCTCTGAATCATCAGAAGACCAAGTGAAAAACAGGGAGCTCAAAGAAATTACCGCAGTAGCTGGTCAAGATACAAATGCTTGCTTTTCACTCTTCAATGGAAAGGTATTTAAAATAAATATTATGATAGATTTTTATCCTTTACTTCACATTTGCAAACTTTCATGTTTAATTTGATATGTTATTTCTCTAAAAGATGTAAGAATTCATGGTTTTGATCTCTTTCTCTTTCGATTGGGTCAGTCAACTTTTGTACATCAAAGTTACTTATCCTTAAGACAATAATATTATGTGCTTTTATAGGTTGCAATGCCCAAATTAGAGTTCTTGGAGTTGTCTTCAATCAACATCCCGCAGATATGGAATGAGAAATCTTTGCATTGCTTTCAAAGTTTGATTACACTGAATGTATCAGATTGTGGCAATTTAAAATGTTTATTGTCACTTTCCATGTCTGAAAGTTTAGTGAATCTGCAGAGTCTTTTTGTAAGTGGATGTGAATTGATGGAGGACATATTTTGTGCAGAAGATGCAATGGTAGGTATATTCATTCAATTTAATTAAATTATGGTTAATTTGTTGCTTAACTGCAGTGTCCGTAATTGCTAAGGTCTTTTATTTGATCACTCAATCTACTTCCTCTTGCAGCAGAATATTGACATTTTTCCTAAGTTGAAGAAAATGGAGGTTAACTGCATGGAAAAATTAAGTACCCTATGGCAGCCCTATATTAGTTTTCATTCCTTCCACAGTTTGGATTCTTTGATAATAAGAGAATGCAACAAACTTGAGACAATATTTCCTAGTCACACGGGGGAAGAATTTCAGAGCCTTCAAAGTGTGGTGATTACTAATTGTATGTCAGTGGAAACCATATTTGATTTTGGAAATATTTCACAAACTTATGGTACAAATGGGACAAACCTGCATAGTGTCTTTTTAAAAGGGCTGCCAAAGTTGGTGCATATATGGAAGGTGGACACTGATGAAATTCTTAATTTTAGTAATCTCCAAAGCATTGTTGTTTATGAGAGTAAAATGTTAAAATATCTCTTTCCTCTCTCAGTTGCCAAAGGCCTAGAAAAACTGGAAACACTTGATGTATGTAATTGCTGGGAAATGGAGGAAGTTGTTGCTTGTAACTATCAATCAAATGTAAACCTTATCACCTTTAGGTTCCCTCAACTAAACACTCTATCGTTACAACATTTATTTGAACTCAGGAGTTTCTATCAAGGACCACATGATATAGAATGGCCATTTTTGAAAAAATTATTTATACTCTTTTGTAGCAAGTTGGAGGAAACCACAAATTTGCAAGTGAAGTCGATCTTTTTAGCTACAGAAAAGGTATAAGTTAAAAAAAACATGATTTAAAGAAAGCCATGAAACTTATGAAACTCTTGTTGAAGGAGGTTGGAAGTTATATTTTTATTTCTTAACAAAATATTTAGTCATCTTATATTATATATATATATATATATATATATATATATATATATATATATATATAGCATGCATGATTTTGGCTCTAAATTTGCTTTGATAACTACTATTTTTAGGTCATACACAACTTGGAATATATGTCTATTAGCTTGAAGGAAGCACAGTGGTTACGAGACTATGTTTTTAGTGTTCATAGAATGCACAAACTACAATCACTTGTTTTGTCTGGATTGGAGAATACTGAGATTCTCTTTTGGTTGCTTCATAGACTTCCAAATTTGGAAAGCATTACATTGAAAAATTGTCTCTTCGAAGGGGTTTGGGCTTCTACAAGCCTTGTTGTACATGAAAAAGTTGGGGTTGTGGTACAACTTAAGGAGTTGATAATTGACAATTTGAGGTATTTACAGAATATAGGCTTTGAACATGACCTGCTTCTTCAAAGGATAGAGCGCTTAGTCATTTCTGAATGCCTAAATTTGAAAAGTTTATTGCCTTCCTCGGTGTCTTTCAGTTACTTGACATACTTGGAAGTAACTAATTGTTCAGGACTGAGGAATTTAATAACATCCTCAACTGCCATGACCTTGGTTCAACTAACAATCATGAAGGTAAGCCTCTGTCAAGGGATTGAGAAAATTGTTGCGGAAGAGGAAAAAACACAAGTGATTGAGTTTAGACATCTGAAAGCTATAGAATTGGTGTCTCTACCAAGCCTCACTTGTTTCTGCAGTTCTGAGAAGTGTGACTTAAAGTTCCCCTCGCTTGAAAATTTAGTAGTAAGTGATTGTCTTCTAATGGAAACATTCTCTGAAGTCCAAAGTGCACCGAATCTAAGAAAAATACATGTTCTAGTGGGTGAAAAAGACAGATGGTATTGGGAAGGTGATTTAAATAGTACTCTTCAAAAACTTTCCACTGATAAGGTATGCATATATTAGAAATCATTATCATTATCACACATTTTTCTTTCGAATGTAAATTTTCAGTTGATGTTCTGCTACTGGATAATTATGTCATATAAGACAATAATTATCTTTTAGAAATAAATTAAATCAAATACATGCAGTCATGTCTCCAACAATACAAGACAGTGTGTATTTGTAAGATTTGTGTTAGTTCATTTGTTTGGTCCTGGTTGTGCCATGTTAAATGTTGAGGCAACATAGAGGTTTATAGTTTCAGGAGGGTTTTTGTGAGATCCAAGGAAGAAGAAGCTCTGGTTCCATTCATAGTATTACCTCTGGAAATAAGCTGGTTAGGCACAAATGATGTTTTCTTTTGAAACTTTCTAGGTGGTACGGTGGCTGGTGGTGTTGTTGGTATTTTTTTATTTAGAGTGTTTTAACTAAAAATGTCAGAAATTTATATTTTAAATAATTTATTTGATGATTTAGATCTATTGAAGATAAATATTGTCATGTGACGTCTTCTGTTAATCAATAATTAAACCTTTGACAGAAGGTTTTATTGAAATAATAGTTATATTTTATGGATTAATTTAGAAAAGTTTAAAATTAAAAAAAGAAAAAGTTTCCTTCAAATTCTTATTTTATACACTACAGTTTTTCCTCCTATTTATGGTAAAAAAGAAGGAAGGAAAGGTTTCATTATCTTCCTTGAGGAGGTGTAGAGATAGCCTAAAAAATTGAGGGATCCGAAAATGTCATTACTCTTTTATACTGGAAGTTCAAAATCGGAGGTGGTTAAGGTAATATATATTTATTCATTTTTGTAGGTTTCTTTCAAACATTCAAAGCATTTAACAATTACAGAGGATTCTGATTTGGAGGAAATTTGGCGCAGCAAGGCTGCTTTTCAAGATAACTACTTTCACAGTTTAAAAACATTGTTGGTGATGGACATTACAAAAGATCATGTGATTCCATCTCATCTACTTCCTTGCTTAAAGAACTTAGAAGAATTGGAGGTAGGAAGCTGCGGGGCAGTGGAGGTAATATTTGATGTAAATGACATTGACACGAAGAGAAAAGGAACAGTGGCTCGATTGAAAAAGCTCACTTTAACTACATTGCCAAATTTGAGCCGTGTATGGAAAAAAAATCCTCAAGGAATTGTTAGCTTTCCCAATTTGCAAGAAGTGTCTGTTTTTGATTGTGGACAGTTGGCATCACTGTTTCCTTCATCCCTTGCCATAAATCTCCTTAAGCTTCAGACACTTGAAATACAGTGGTGTGATAATCTTGTAGAAATTGTTGAAAAAGAAGATGCACTGGAACTTGGAACAGCTGAAATGTTTAAGTTCCCTTGTTTGTTTTCGTTGCTTCTTTATAATCTACCACTGCTTACTTGCTTTTATCCTGGAAAACACCGGTTGGAGTGCCACATGTTAGATGTCTTAGACGTGTCTTGTTGTCCTATGTTGAAGCTATTCACATCAAAATTTCATGATAGTTACAAAGAAGCAGTTACAGAGAGTCAAGTTAGTGTTCCAATTACAACTACCTGGAGTCAGCAACCTCTGTTTTCGGTTGAAGAGGTGACAAAGCATTTGAATTTCAATCTTTTTTCTTTTTTCCTTTTCAGTATTTTTCTCCTAGCTTCTAACTGTCACCATTTTCTTTGGAATTTGTTTGGCTTGCTAGGTTGTTCCCAAACTGAAAGAATTGACAGTCAATGAGGAAAGCATTATCTTGTTGAGCCATGTATATTTGCCACAAGACCTCTTTTGCAAATTAAATCTTCTTCAGCTGTGCTTTGAGGATGAGAACAATAAGAAATATACTTTTCCTTTTCATTTCCTTCACAAGGTGCCCAGTTTAGAACATCTTCAAGTGTATGAGTGCTTTGGTCTAATGGAGATATTTCCATCTCAAACACTCCAATATCATGAAAAAATACTTGTCAGATTGAGAAAATTAACCCTAAATAACCTTCCAGAGCTGGACACAATAGGGTTAGAGCACTCATGGATAAAGCCATACACTAAAAAGCTTGATTTTTTAAAGCTAGAGGAGTGCCCCCGGTTAGAAAAATTAGTGTCCGATGTGGTATCTTTCAGCAATCTGAAACAGTTGGCTGTTGAGTCGTGTGAAGAGATGAAGAATTTATTCACTTTTTCAACTGCCAAAAGTTTGGTGCAACTTGAGATCCTAACAGTACTAAAGTGTGAATCAATGAAAGAAATAGTAAAAAATGAAGATGAAGATGCCTATGAGGAGATCATACTTGGACGGCTCAAAAAATTAAAGTTGAATTTCTTATCAAAGCTAGTAAGCTTTTATTCAGGGAATGCCATGTTGCAATTGCCATGTTTGAGTACAGTGACGATAGTTAAATGTCCCAAAATGAATACATTCTCTAAAGGAGGTTTAAATGCCCCAATGTTTTCGGGGATTAAAACTTCTTTGAAGGATTCTGATTTCCACTTCCACAATGATCTCAACTCGACAGTCCGGTGGCTTCACCAACACGTAAGTAATTCATTACCCAAATTAGATCAATATTCTCAGTGAATTTAATTAATTCAAATGGGTCTCCTTGATTCCCCCATTATATTTTTTGAGCAAAAATTAATTTTTAATTTATATAAGAAGGATTTTATTACCATGTTTGAAAGAAACTTTTGGAATAACTTCGTTTCCCTCTGAAAAATTCCCTACAGCAAAGGAGGTGCTTGGTGATGTATTGATTCATAATTTATAGGAATGATTAAAATTTGTTTGAATAGACATGAGTATTTTTGTGAATACTTAGTTTCAGATTAGAAAGTTTTCACAACTTTTATATGATAAATTTTCCAAAATCTTTATGTATTTATCACATTAAATGGCCTAATAAGTATAGGGATGATAAGAGGTTGAGTTTGGATCGGGTACCACCCGTTTTTATTTTTTAAAAAAAACTAGAATTTGCTTCCATTTTTGTGTGGGTATCAGCTTTAATCCTATCCTCATGCCTATTGGATACTCATATATCCAGCATCTTCTACTTTCACTTATGTATAAAGTCTATAAATCTAAAATCTAAAATAGTATAGATTAAAAAGTTACTACATGATTGAGTACGAAGCAGAATCTAGTTGATTTTTTTTTTATGTTGTGAGGTAATATTGGTAACATAGAAGGGTAATTGTTAATAGATACAAACTAATGGTTTGTCCAAAATTCTCAATGGAAGATGCATGCCAAAGTGTATTTATATTATTTTTAATATGCTTAATTTTATGTTTTAGCAATGTAAAGCACATTTGTTTGACTACAAACAAGGTTTTATGTTTCTATTTGGGTACGATTTTTACATGTGTTCGTTTGCTTATTATTATATCACTTAGAAAATGCTAATTTATGTACTATTAGTTTCATTGTCCGTAATTCACCACATCTTCTATTTGATCTTTATAAAAATAGAAATTTCACTCTTAAATCATCTAAGCATATCATCAAGAGAATCCAAATAAAACATTAAAATGAATTAGATATAACCTTGAGTGATTAAAAAGAAGTCATAACTAAACAACCTTGTAGACACAATCCTCTTACATAATCGTTCTTAAATTTAATGTTCTAATCTAATAGTTTTGCAAAAATCACAAAAAACGTGGATATCATGTCTTGATATTAAAAATGTATGTATATTTTAATTATATATACACACACATGTATATATATTACACACACACATAACAAATGATATAATTGACTTGCTGTTATCTTTTTCAAGATTTTATATTTGTCTTGCCAAAATCTACTTTTCACACTTCTTCATTTTCACAGGTTTCGGATGAACATTCAAAGCATTTAACTCTTGCGGATGATTCTAAGCTGGAGAAAATTTTGCACAGCAAAGCTGCGTTTCATGATAATAATTTTAGCAGTTTAAAATCATTGGTGGTGAACAACGTGACAAAGGATCATCTGATTCCATCTCAAGTACTTCTTTGCTTAAAGAGCTTGGAAGAATTGGAGGTAAAAAGCTGCAAGGAAATGGGGAAAATATTTGATGTAAATGATCTTGACACGGAGAAAAAGGGAATAGTGTCTCGATTGAAAAGGCTTACTTTAGATACCCTGCCAAATTTGAAGTGTGTATGGAACAAAAATCCTCTAGGAATTGTCAGCTTTCCCAATTTGGAAGAAGTGTTTGTCTCTGATTGCGGGGAGTTGGAAGCACTGTTCCCTTCATCCCTTGCCAGAAATCTTGTAAAGCTTGATGAACTTGATATAGAGAATTGTGAGAAGTTGGTAGATATTGTTGGAAAGGATGATGAAATAGAGCTTGAAACAACTAAAATGTTCAAATTCCCTTGTTTGTTGTTTTTGACTCTTTTTAGGCTGCCACGACTTAGTTGCTTTTATCCTGGAAAACACCATCTGGTATGCCCCTTGTTAGAAACCTTAGACGTTTCCTCTTGTCCTAAGTTAAAGTTATTCAGTTCGGAATTTCATGATAGTCAGAAAGAATCAGTTATAGAAATTCAAGTTAGTTCTACAATTACAATTAGCCGTCTTCAACAGCCTCTTTTCTTGATTGAAAAGGTGACAGCTTAATCCCTTTTGAATCCCAACTTTTTTCATTTCCTCTTCTTATCAACACCTCCTTCTAACTGCCACCATTTTCTTTGGAATTTGTTTGACTTTGCTAGGTTGTTCCCAAACTGAAGGAATTGACCCTCAATGAGGAAAGCATTATCTTGTTGAGCCATGCGAATTTGCCGCAAGACCTCTTTCGCAAATTAAATCTTCTTCTGCTATGCCAAGAGGGGGACGGGGACGGGGACGAGGACGAGGAGAAGGAGGAGGACGAGGACGAGGAGGACGAGGACGAGGACGAGGAGGAGAAGGAGGAGGAGGAGGAGGACGAGGATGAAGACAAGAGGAAAGATACTCTGCCTTTTAATTTCCTTCGCAAGGTACCCAGTTTAGAACATCTTAAGCTGTCGGATTACTTTGGTCTGACGAAGATATTTCCCTCCAAAAAGCTCAAAGTTCAAGATAAAATACTTTCCAGATTGAAACATTTAACCCTAGATAACCTTAAAGAGTTGAAGTCTATAGGGTTAGAGCACCCATGGGTAAAACCATACTCTGAAAGACTTGAATCATTAGAGCTCATTGAGTGTCCGCAAGTAGTAAAATTAGTGTCTGGTGCAGTATCTTTCATGAATATGAAATTGTTGCATGTGACAGACTGTAAAAGGATGGAGTATCTATTCACATTTTCCGTTGCCAAAAGCTTGGTGCAACTAGTGGACCTATCTATAGAAAATTGTAGATCAATAAAAGAAATAGTCAAAAATCAAAATGAAGATGCTTCTCATGAGATCATATTTGGATGGCTCAAAAAATTAAATCTGGATTCCTTACCATTGCTTGGAAGCTTTTATTCAGGGAAAGCCAAGTTGCAATTTTCACGTTTAAAAAAAGTAACTTTATCTAAATGCCCCAATATGAAGACTTTCTCCCAAGGAGACATAAATGCACCATTTTTTTCTGGGGTTGGAAGTTCGATTGGAGATTTTGATTTAACCTTCCACGATGATCTCAACACTACAATCAAGAACTTGTGTCACAAACAGGTGCGGAATTCATTTTGGAAAATTGAATTCTTGTATGTTTATAAGCTTACTGTCACACTTATAGGTCTGTCCATATTGCAATCATGCTGTATTTTATGCTTAAAACATATTTATGCTTAAAACAAGTTTGTCGTGAAAAAAGGATACATCTGAGAAACCAAAAACATATTACAATGTCAATTTTCATTTTTTAAACGTACATTCACACCCTCTGCAACATATTTCCAAATGTAGCTATGCATCATCCTGCTATACTGTAATTTTTATGATTTCCCTATGGTTGCATTAATATTGTTCGTGTTTGATATTTTTGCTCCATACTTTTCCCATTCCCTGTATATGAAACACTGCTTCAAATTGATATTGAAAGTACTTGAACTAACTGGAGCAAAATAAAAAGGGCAAGCTAATTCCAATAATGCAAAATGTTCAAAAATCACATTTAACCCATTTTGAAAATATGTTGAAAGGATACTTGTATTAATTATTCTTTTAATTTGGTTTTAGGTTGAGGGTGATTCCGTCACGGAATCAACTGATAGAGGAAGCAGTGATGGTGATAATTACACATCCGAATAAAGGTTAATGATAAATCTTATTTTTAAGTGGTTTTACGTCTAACATTCACCTACATTGTTATGAATTATCTATTGTTTGGTTTGAATTTTAAGTTAGTTGCATATTCTCTATAGGCCAAATAATTCATTAAAAAATCTTAGTTCAGTTTTCTTTTTCACGGTGCAATGAAGATAAAAAAGATGTTTCTTTGCATTAAAAGTGCATTCATTTAGGCCTTGTTTACTTGAGTGGATTTGAGGGAGAGTAATTAACGGGATTTGAGAGGATTTGAAAATAAATTTTTTTGTTAAATATTTGAGTGAATTTGGAGGTAAATGAGATTGGATTTGGAAGTAATTTTTTTTAATATGTCACGTCAATCAAATCCTACACTAATTCTCACAAACTTTACTTCCAAATTCATTCTTACTTACATCCAAATTGACTCAAATAAACAACAAAAAAATTTATTTTCAAATCCTCTCAAATCCCCTCAATTACTCTCTCTCAAATCCACTCAAGTGAACAATGTCTTAAAGATATACTGCAGATATTAAATCTGGACACAAAATTGAAGAGATATTAAAAACAAATTTACGACATTTTAGTGGGAGAAGCAACATATTTCATTCCAATATATTTTACCTACCAATATGTATATTGATAATTTACATTCCTTGAATAATAATAATAATAATCATGTCATGTAATGATTTTTTTTTTATATTCATTTTAGTGAAATAAACAAAGGTGACTATTACTGGATGTCAGCCATAATCTCTGCAAAGATTAGGAATTCATGGACACCGGTAATGTAGGTTTTGTTTTTCTTTAACAATTTAGATTAATTATAGTTTTCATTATTTATTGTGGTAATGTTAAATTCTTACCTTCTGCAGTTATTTAAGACTGAAGAACCTATTGAAAAGATTCAGCCGAGATAATTTTCAGAAGAGAGAAAATTATTGGGGGTTAGGGTAGTTTACTTCAGTTTTATTTGTTGGTCAAATTTATATTTCTTTAGAATGAATTTAGAAACTTTGCAACTCTACATTAGTTTAGCATACAGTTGTACATTTATGCATTAATTATTCAATTACATAAAGAAAGGTATGATTGAATAAGTATTCTTGGTTAAAAAGAAGTTAATATTAAATCATCTAAAACAAAAAAAAAATTGTTTTTTTTTATTGTGAGATGATTAATTAATGATTTTTTTAATATAATTAGGAATTTGTCTTTTTCGTATAGTTCAAAGAGTAAAATGATTTTTGTGAAAGAAATTATGAGTTTTTTTATAATAGGTTTCTTTTTTGTGTGTGTGAGATGTAATTTTATTATGAATTTAGTATGGTTTTCTATATTTTTATTTATTTTTTATTTTTTAATAAAATCTTTGTGATGGGTGATGAACTTAACTTTTATTTGGAATAAGTATTCTTTGTTGGTTTTCTGATTTACCGAGTGAGATGTATACATAACACAGAGGTTATTAAAAAAAGCGACATATTATTTATTGATTATTGCATTAATCAATATCGAAAATAATTTTCTACATTAGTTATTTAATTGGTGAAGAAAGGCTTTAACTACTGCCACCACTGCTTTTTCTCTAAAGTGGATGCACCTAATAACATCGTACACGAGTATAATGATTTCTATACCGAAAGTCTTTCTGACAAAGGGTATTCAGGCAAGCGAGTTTCATTAAGATACAGCGGTTGGAAATGACTACTCGTGGTTGTGGTTAATTGTAAATGCTTCCGCTGAAGGGGGAATGTACCTATGTGAAAGAGACTTACCATTGAGGGGGAGATGTTGGGTATCCAAGTGTGAGTCCAAGTCCCACATTGAATAGAAATGAAAAAGTAAAACAGTATATAAAGATAAAAGACCCACTAATATATTGTCTTAAGATTTTTGATAAAAAGTGGTGTTGATCCTTTATATATAGTTGGCTCGAATGTCATTGGTGTTTGTGCAACCCACATTTGGATATGAAAGAAAATAAATATCTACACAAAAATGTCATAATTTATATACATATTTTATTAGTTAACATTATTGACCAATACTACATTCCAAACAAAAAAGAGTGATAATTTACCAATAATTGTATTATACAAAACTATGATATTGAAATCGTGATTATTAACTCGTCCTTTATTATGGTGTTAGACCTATATACATGCAATAGAAATTCGAACACACAATGAAAAGATTGAGAATGTTTCTTATCCGTTCATCTTGTACCTTTAATCATTTTATCTTATACATCTAATTTTCGAAATCCTATGAAAATTTTGTTTTTATTTGATTTCAAAATTTAAGAAATAATTTTTTCTTTATCATTTTGAAATTTAGATTTAGTCTTCGTTAAATTTCGAAATAAAACATTTTTTAAACATTTCAACAAATTTTGAAATTTAATAAAAAGAAATAAATTGTAGAGTTTTTTTTTTATTTGTAGAGAACCATTTTAGAATTTTAAAAAAATTTGAAAATACAAAATGAAATTATTAGAGGTGCAGAGTAAAACAACCTTTTTATCTTTAATTATCTTTTTTTCTCATGCCAAGCATAGAACATAGCCTCTCTTTGTCTCATGATAATATACTCTCCCACTCTCTATATAAGGGTTTTGGCTCAGTGTTTGCTGATGCAAAGCAACGAAAAACAAACATTTCAACTCAATTCTGAATCTCATCAAACTTTTTTCTTTCATTTACATCCTATTTTTATCCTTTAAACCTTTGGGTTTCTAAAATAAAAAAAAATAAAGAAGCTTAAGAAACATATATTTTCTGTATATTTTAAGTTTGCTTTTAATTACCCTGCGTTTCTTTCTGCTATAGCCTTTTTAAAAAACCCTAAAAAATATTGATTTTTTCTTTTCGATTCAAACTTGTTCCTTATTACATTTCTAAATTTCCTGTTTTCCAAATAATTAAAAAATAACAAAAAAATTGTTTCTTTTTATATTATTTCCTTCCAATTTGTTCTTCTTCTCCTTTGTGTTTTTAAACTTGTTATATGCCAGCATAAATTTAAAAAAAAAATCAAATTAAGTAAAAGAAAAAAGTACCTCATTTGAGTGCACGATCCTCACCTTTTGTAATCACCATTATCAAATTAAACCGAATAGGTACAAAATTACAACAAGGAAACAATTTTGGTAAGTAGTCTAAAAAAGCTGTTTTATAATAATATTGTATTTTTGTTGTTGTTTCTTAATGTATTCTTTTGTTAATTAAACATCTTTGTTATTTTGGTTATTCTTTATAGCAATATGTATTTATTTCAGCATTGAAATATTAAGAAACTTCAAATTTCTATTTCTTTAATACAATATTCCTTTGGTATGCTTTTCAACATTTTATAGCTACGAGGAATTGAAGAGTGAAGTTATAGTCCTACATTAAATAAAGATTAACAAAATGAATATATAAAGGGTTAAGTATGTTTTTGTCCCTTAACCATTATGCGATTTTGGTTTTAATTTATTTTTTTTTAAAATATTCATTCATTTTCATCTCTCTTTTTATAGAAACTCAAGATTTAATTTTCCAACACCAATATCGTTAAATTTTTTATGATGTGGCTAACGGTATGCCACGTGGTAAATACTGTTTTATTTTCAGCAATGGGGTTTTGTATATGTTTGTAAAGGTGTTCTTGGTTGTCAGATTTTGGAGGAGAGGTGTAACTTTTGGTTTTGTTTTAAAGAAGGATAATCAGATTATATGTTCCAGTTAACAAATGAGATACCAGATTACATAATGCAGTGCGTTTGTATGGACGGCATGGTCTAGAAGTGTTACTATAACAAGTGTTACCACATCAGAATCCTCTACATATACTAAAATGAATATATTTATCACGCTTGAGCAACATCATTAATTGTTGTAATTCAGTTTTGCACCCTTTCAAATATCGTTTGCAAGTATATCTTGCATTATACAATTGCTTTATTGTTGTCACATTATTTTCTTTCAGGGTAAGCATAATGTTTGCAAGCTAACTAGACTCTTAGTCATGTTAACAAGTATTGAATGTTCATGTGGTTTTGATATTCGAACATAAGGTGACCAACTAAAGTCTTTAACAAATCATGGTTCTGAGACTCGTATATTACCTTCAATACCCACTCCTCTCTATTACCAACTGGTTTACCTCGCAATTTAAAAGGATAATCGCATTTTCTTGTGCTAGTTATACTAGGCTGCACATTGGATTTATATTTCCTATACTTTCCATTCCTTTCATTCTTAACAATGCATATGTCTTCCTTCCAGGTGGGTTATTAGTTTTATCAAATCTCATAATAACAACAATAAAACCAAGCTAAAAAGCAATACCTTGCACCCACTCAAATAACTTATCATGTGTAGAAAATATCTCATCAGTTCTAAACGGTCTATTATAATCTATATGTGCCATTTCACTTCCAGTCACAAAAATGGTGTCTTCCATGTTGAAGCTTTGAGTTACTTCAGTTGATAAGCCAGTTCTAGATGGTAAAAAATGTGGGAGGGAGCCTTGGAGAGAAAAAAGATACTTTTGTTGACATTTTAGATGGCTTGGACACAAGGAAGAAAGCATGGGTTGCCTATGTTACCTTGGTAACATTTCGTATTTGCTAAGAGATCCTTAACCATGCCTATTTAAGGGAGCCTCTAAACCACATGTAAATGATCGATTAATATTGAATTTGAGAGACACCTTTTGTATGAATTTGTGAATTTTGCTCTTGTGAGAGTGTTTACCATTGGTCTTAACTTGAACCTTGGTTCAAGTGGCAACAATCACCACTTATCTTGAGTTGGAGAGACTTTGCTATCCCTTAAGTGTTGTGCCTCATTCCATTCCCTATCCCTTCTTATTCTTTTCATCTTTTGGTATTTTTTTCCATGTTCTTTTATGTTCTTTCTCTTTATGCTTATGCATCTTTTATGTTCATTATTGTTCTCTCGTTTCTTTGTTAGAATTTAATCTCAAAAAATGTTTTTTGACAACTTTTTTTGACAACTTTTTTACAACAATGTATGTGATAGCTTGTGATTGGTCTATTTTAAATATACGAACCAATAAAATAGTGACACATAGTCCATTGTCAAAAAGTTGTCAAAAAAATTTGTTAACATATCATAGTTCTTCAACCTCCTCTCCGTCGTTTGAACTCTTTTAAAATATACCTTCACGATAAATTTTTGATTATTTTAGTGTCCAATAGGAATTTTCTTGGAGTTTTCTTAAGAAGTTTAACACAAACACATCACACTCATTCTAGATGTAAGATCTATATCATCATTTGATTCCTTAAACCCTAAAGAATAAACTTCCATGTCCAGTATCAAAATTATAACCAACTATACAAACAACACAAATTAATATCACTAAAAAATTCTTAACATAATTGCATATCAACTTGACTGCATAAATCATTTCTTAAATAACCAATCCGTCCTTAAGGAATCAAATTATATAATTCGAATAAGATTCATGTATACCAAAATGACAATTTCGGTTTGAAGCCCTAGATTTGGATGTAACAATTATGTTACCTAATATGAGAGAGTGTATATCGAAACCTAAAATCCGGTAAATGTTTTTCAGAAATGTAATTACATAATTGAATAATCCAACATATATCTCTGAATCCAAGAAAAACTCTATCAGATTGATAAATCTAATAAGCCTTTTCCATTCGGAGTTATACACGGGATTGTTGAGTCTAGTAAATACACCTTGTAAAACATTAACCAAATTGCAGTTTTTGATTCAAATAACTCTCATTAAGTAATTCTGTTATCACTTCTAGATTTAGGGCTTGAAATCCGGTGTATAATTGCTTTACCCAGAGTGGTCTTTCTAGAGAATAAAAAAGGTTTAATGTCTTGGTAGGTTCCTATTTTAGTCCAAAATCTCAAATAAGTTCCTCTTTTTTTCGGCGTTTGAATTGAGTTCTTTTTTTTTTTGTAAAGTTGAAGCAATTAGAGGCATGCCGTCAAATTGGACAAACAACTATTTAAGTTTGGGTTACGTGGCATTAAAAGTGTATTTCTTAATCTCATGTGGCATTAAAAACGAGTTTTGTTTTAAAAATTTGGATTGCACATATGTTGAATCAGATTTAGGGAATAACTAAGCGGGAAAAATGTAAAATTTAAGTGCAGCCCCCAAGGGTCGCGTAAGGGAAAACTCTTTCCGCATCTCTTCTTTGTTCCAGTTAAACGAAAAACTCCAAAAGCTTGAAGCTTCTTCCCTTTCTCTTTTCACGCGAACAAACTCAACGTTGGGGGCGAGAATATTATGCATTTTCGACCAGAGGAAGATACCTTGTGGAGGTGCAGCAGAGGCGCGATGATAAAAAATCGATGGGGCAGCGAGGTTGCGGCGACTGCACAAGGACGTTGGTCGGTTCGATTTGTGGTGCAAGGAGGGAGGCTCCCTTTCTCTTTTCCTTTTCTACTTCGCCTTAAAGGGAGAGAAGAACTGATCTGTGTCCCGTTTCAAGCTTTGGTTTTGAATTTTGCAGGGCAATGGAGGAGGTTTTATTCTTCCGTTTGGGTTTGGGTTGTGTTTCGCAGAAGAGCAGGCTCATTTTCCTTTCCTCGGTTGCTGGTCATTCTTGCATAGAGGGTTCATGATGCGGCTATCGCGGCCCATCAAATTTGATGTGCATTAAAAATGCAGTATAGTGTTAGGAAGTGACTCCTAGGTCGTCTCTCAAGGACCAAATGTGGTTCTAGACTTAGGTCAAACACGTAGTGGGGGGCTTTGAAAGTGTTTTCTTGATTAGAAATGAACTAAATTAAAACTGGAAATTAAATACAACCAAACATAATTGAAAACATTGAAATAAATTAACAAAGCATGAAGATCGAACGGTCCTACAGATGACCGAACGATTCTACATTGAGACCGAACGGTCTCTAAAGCTAGTGAAGAAATTGGAAATGCAAAAAGATAAAAAAGCTAAACAGAATAGACAACAACATAGTAAACATAAATAATAAATCGAACATAATAGACATCATAGTAAACGAAGTAAACTGAACGGTCATATTTTATCAAATCCATAAGTTGTTGCTTGCGTCAGCCTTGGAAGCACAAGCAACGAAACTAAAATTTAACAAAAATGCATATCTTATTTTTGAATGTGATGCGTCACCAATTTAAAGCACAATGTCGCAGAATAAAATTCAATGCAAGTTGCGTGAATCATTAGAATGTCATTGCTAGTTCAGACAAAGTATCATTGCAGCAGGAATAAAAAATTGTAACATTCAAGCTAATAATTGAAAAGCACATTGTAACTTAGAAACCCGTGCAGCTGGAATGTAACTTCAAGAAAGTGTGTGAACCAATTTAAGATGCAAGCTAAGCATTTAAATGCAAACAGAGAAATTGGGCAACACTTGAAAAGCTGAATGCACCGCTCTCTTCTATCATGAGTCAGCATTTTCCTAAGAAAAAAATATGAATGTACGCGAGTGACAGTAACTCCCTTCTCTGCTGGACATGACCGAAAATGAAGAGTGAAATCCTATGTTGGACGTGGCAATAACAGCTCCGTGTGTGCATCTCTAGCTAGCCGTGACAGCACTGCTTCCACAAAATGAAATGAAAGTGCTTCCCTTTTCAATCACCCATGTGCCTCATTTTTCTCCTTCCGCGCTACATCCTTGCTCTTGGTGGCTTCTCTCAAAATGAAGGATGATTCCCTCCATGTGCAGTGTTCGTGACACTCCATGTGCAGTGTCCGTGACACTCCAGTGTATTGTTGGAAACACTGAGAATTTCTTCCACCCACTTTCCATGCACACGCGTGCTTCACTCCATGAAGCATATCAATCTTCGTGCTCTCTTATTTTTAGCCAAAAAACCTCTTTTACTTAGGTGGCGACTGGACCACACACCTCTAACACTGTTTGCTTCCAAAGAAAGAAAAAAATGAATTGTGCTCCCCTGGCCGTGTGCTGCTTGCTGTTGGACGAACATGAGCTCCCTAAAACAAGTGGCGGTTGGTTCCTAATATTCCATTTCCCGTTGCTGGATGCTCCAAGTATAAGTTGCCCATGGGCTTCGCTAGACAGCGCACACACAATTGAATTCAGCCAATTTCTTTTTGAAGCTTCTCCCATGTGGACGTGGCTTCCTCTTTGCTTGTTGGACCGTGTTTCCTCTCCAAGCTGCTGGTGTGCAACCCTTTCTTTTACAGCAAACCATGCCGTGACACCTCCCAAGCTGGACCAGAATTAATTCCCGTAGGCCGCTTGTGTATTATTTCCTTCCAGCCAGCATCTTTTCTTTTAAGCCTAAGTGATTCAGTTGTGTGCTTTCTTACCAATCGTGACACTGCACCACCTTTTTTTTCTCATGAATAAAACACTGCTCCGTAATAGTGTGTATAACATCATCCATTGAATCCAGCGTCCTTTTTTTTTAACCCATGAGCAACATGATTTTTTTATTGGACGCCACTCCCCTTTTATATTGAAGCACCCCTTTCTAAAAAGTCTAAAGAGTGAAATCACCGTAGTGTCCTTCTTCTTGCACACTTCTTTTTGTGGAGAGTCTTGAATTATGTGACAACCCTCCAAATGTCCCAAATTATTATCCAACAATTTTCCTACAATTAATAATGCAAATAATTAGCTTTAGATATTTCAAATTAATTAAAATAAGGATTTCTGGTCAAATTAAGCACAATTAGCAAAAATGGGGAAATACTGACATTTAAGCACACTTCCCTAATTAAATCAAATACAATAAACTAAGTGAAGTCAAGAAAATATTGACTCATCAGTTCATTATGGGGTGAGTCGATTAAAACTCGTGTTTTTGCACAAACCATTTTCGAAGTGTTTTGCGAGATTTTCAAAGTGAAAGTTTTTCAAAACTTTGTTTAACTATGTTATATAGTCGACTAATTACAACCTGCATTCGACTAAGTTTATTACAGTTTTGAAAGGAAAACCTTGGTAAGTTTGACTCCAAGGCTGATGAAGCAATTTTTATAGGATATTCACTTACAAGCAAAGCTTATTGGGTATATAATAAGAGAACAATGTGTGTTGAAGAATCGGTTCACGTTGCGTTTGATGAGTATGTTGAAACCGCTGTTAATCCTGAAGAGACTAGAAAATCTATAGAAGCTGACAACTCTGCTGGAGAAGAGGAAGAAAATGAGGGAATTCTAGAAGAAGAGAACTCTGAAGACGTAATCGATTCTCCTAAAACAAAATCTGTTAAGGAATGGAAAGTTCCTAAAAATGTCTTTACAGGCAACATAATTGGTGATATTACGAGAAGTGTGTCTACAAGAAGGCAACTGAATCAGTTATGCATGAATGTTGCATACGTGTCTAAGATTGAGCCAAAAAGGGTTGAAGATGCTCTTGTAGATGAAAATCGGATGATGGCCATGCAAGATGAACTAAAGCAGTTTAAGAGGAATAATGTATGGGAACTGGTACCAAGAACAGATAACCTACAGGTAATAGGTACAACTGGGTTTTAAGAAATAAGATGGATGATTCAGGTGAAATCATAAAAAATAAAGCAAGATTAGTTGCAAAAGGCTACTGCCAAGAGGAAGGAATTGATTATGATGAAATTTATGCACCTATGGCTAGATTAGAGGCAATAAGAATTCTTCTTGCTATTGCATTAGTGATGAAATTCAAGCTCTATCAAATGGATGTCAAAAGTGCATTCCTAAATTGATATATTAAAGAGGAAGTTTATGTGGAACAACTACCGAGATTTGAGGATTTTGAACGTCCAGATTATGTCTTCAAGCTCAAAAAGGCTTTGTATGGGTTGAAGCAAGCGCCAAGGTCATGGTATGAGCGCTTAAGTGAGTTTCTGGTAAAGAAGGGATTCTCCAAGGGTAAATTTGACTCAACTATCTTCATTAAAAGTTCAAATAAAGATAAATTGTATGTTCAAATTTATGTTGATGACATTATCTTCAGATCAACTAATCCTACTTTGTGCAAAGAATTTTGCAAGACTATGCAAGATGAGTTTAAGATGTCCATGATGTGAGAGCTTACTTACTTTCTTGGTCTTCAAGTCAAGCAAGCTAAAAGTGACATTTTCATTCACAAATCCAAGTACTGTACTGATCTGTTGAAGAAATTCAAAAATGTTGGATTGCAAGGAAGCTGCAACTCCTATGGCTACAAACTGCTACCTAGATCTTGATGAAGCAGGTAAGGACGTTGATCAAAAGATGTCAGAGGTATGATCAGATCTTTGTTATATCTAACTGCCAATAGAACTGACATCATGCAAGTCTATGTCTTTGTGCTAGATTTCAGTCTTCACCTAAAGAATCACACCTAACTGTTGTAAAAAGAATTTTGAAATATCTTAAAGGAACCAAAAGTCTTGGACTGTGGTATCCAAACGGTACAAATATTTTTCTTGAAGGTTATAGTGATTCTGACTTTGGAGGTTGTAAGCTACATAGAAATAGCATTAGTGGCACTTGTCATCTACTTGGATCTTCTTTAGTCTCTTGGCATTCAAAGAAACAAGCTTGTGTGACGCTATCTACCACAGAAGCTAAATACATAGCAGCTAGTAGCTATTGTGCTCAGTCTCTTTGGATGAAGAGCCAACTAGAAGATTACGGTATATCACTAGATCACATTCCCTTAAAATGTGATAACACAAGTGCAATAAATTTGACTAAAAATCCTGTTCTTCATTAAAAAACTAAGCATATTGAAATAAGGCATCACTTCATACGAGACCAAATTCTCAAGGGTGAAATTAAGGTCGAATATGTAGATACCTTACATCAATGGATTGATATTTTTACAAAATCGTTGAACAAAGAAAGATTTTATACTATTCCAAATGAACTAGGAATCTTAAATGACAGTAGTATAAAGTAGTGATTTATATCTGATTAAAGTCAAGGTTTAATCCTTTTGGACATCCCTATTTGTGTAGGATTGTCTCAAATAGGTCCTCGTATTTATTTTTATCTCAATTAGGTCCCTATTTTTGTAAAATTGAGTCAATTGGAACCTTGTCGTTAATTTCAATAGACGGCGTTAAATTTATTGAGTCGTGGCACGCTGACGAAGCAAACTTTAATGACGTGTCACGTGGTCCAGTTAGGCAATTTGGTGAGGAAGATGGATCTGCCCATGGAGGCGAGGACGAAGAAGGCGACTATTAACCCCAAAATGCAGCTAAATGAAAAAAGTTAGAAACAGCAAAAGCATAAGATTATGAAGGCTGAAATGAAAAAAAATTTAATCAATGACTACAGATTTAGGATAAATGAATGATTCAACTATGAGAGAAAAGGTTGAGAAAAGAGCATAAAAAATGGGAAAGTTGAAGTAAAGTGTCATTTCTTCAGATTTGGTACACCGTGGTATTCTACTTTTCCAACTTCTTTTATCACTCTATTCCATTGAACCAACATCTTGTGCCTCCAGAGTGAAGTTCCTTCCAGGATTCGAGGGACCCCTTCCTTTTCATCTTGAAACTGGGTAAGTTAAACTCTTATTGCTAACTACTAATCCTATATATGGTTTAAGTTTTGGGTTATAAGATGGAAAGCATTTGGTTGAAACTGATGATACGAAAGGTATGTGGGAGTGGGAGAATCAGAAATTGAAGAGCAGAGAATGGAACAGAGCGTTGAGAGAAACCAAAAGCAAAAAAGTAAAAAAAAACCTAAAAAATCGCAATAACGGAACAGAGCGTTCTGGAATGTCTGGGCGCTGAAATCATCGGCGTGATGAGTCCGGTGTCGATCTGCATGTTCCTGGTGGTTCTTCTGGTCTACGCCCTCTTCTCGCCGTCATCCTCTGCCGCCACCATCACAACCGCGCCAACCTCGTCTACGCCGAGAATCCCACCGATAGCCCAGCGGAGAAGTTCGAGGGCGCGCTCCTCAACGCCGTCGTCTTCGTCGGCCTCATCACGCTCGTCACCTTCCTCCTTGTACTCCTCTACTACTACAACTGTACCGCCTTCCTATGCCACTACACGCGCTTCTCCGCCTTCTTCGTCCTCGCCTCCATGGGCGGATCCATCCTCCTCACCAAATTTCCTGACTGGACCACGTGCCACGTCATTAAAATTTGCTTCGTCAGCGTGCCACGACTTAATAAATTTAACGTCGTTTATTAAAATTAACGGCAAGGTTCCAATTGACTCAATTTTACAAAAATAGGGACCTAATTGAGATAAAAATAAATACGAGGACCTATTTGAGACAATCCTACACAAATAGGGATGTCCAAAAGGATTAAACCTAAAGTCAATTGTGTTATGTATGAAGTTGATTGCTTTACTATTTATCATTGCATTCATACATTTACACACACAAATTGTACCTGTATTAATCCTTGCATTACAATAATTTTAAAATGCTTGATCTGTAAAGGTCTTGAAAGGTTTTACAGGAACATTGCTGACTGGAAGGATAAATCTGGAAAATCAATTCACAAGACAACAATGAAGTCGACTAAGACTGTGCACTAATCGAATGTGTTTCAACAAGGTTTAAAGATTCCAAAAACTGGAATATCTGCTATCTTTAGTTCTTGATATTTGTGATATAAACTACTTATTCTTATCTCTATTATGATACGACTGTCGCGGTCATACAAATTTGATGTGCAGAAATTAATGCAGTATAACTAGGATTTGACTCCTAGGTCGTCTCTCAAGGACCAATTTTGTGGCGGTTCAATCTCAGATTTTTTTACACAAAGTGGGGGGGGGGGGTTTTGTAGATGTTTTGTGCGGTAAAAATTAAATTAAAATTTAAACATAACTGAATTTAAAAACACTGAAATAAATTTTAACAGTGGTAAAAACTGAACGGTAGAAAACAGTAAAAATAGAACCACTTGATCGCAAATAAAATTTATCACAGATTAAAAACGACGTTTGAAATTAAAATGTAATGACGAAATTTAACAATGCAGAAACTGCTAAACGATAAAATACAACAGATAAAATAAAAGCACAGAACTGAAAATGAAATTCATTAAAAGATTTAACACTTAAAAATAATATTCCAAAATAAAACTAACAAACTGTTTCAGAATACACTACACGCTCAGAAATGAAATTGCATTATACACTGTTTGAAAATGGAACTGGAAAAGGAAAGGAAGAGGCAGAAGCCTCCTCCCAGATCGTGTGTTTCTTACACTACACTTAAACTACACTAAAATCTACTCTCCGTTTCTTCTCTGCTGCTGCTAATTTATAGCTATTTCTCTCGAGAAACTCTCAGTGACTTCTCATTTTGCCCGTGACCTTCCAGCTTCTTCTCATTTTGCCCGTGACCTTCCAGCTTTCACGTTTGTCTCTAATATGCAACTCCTTAGAGGTGCCAAAGTCAAGAAAGTGGGGCCCTTACTTGTCTTCTGCCTCATTGTGGCCGTGAGCTACTCCTCTTTTCCAGCCAACCATGCTTTGCAAAGAAACCGTGAGTATCCTTCTTCTTCCCAAGCTTCAACTGTATGGCATCAACACTTGGAGACTTCTTCCTTGCATTCCAATTCAGCCGTGAGTGCTTCTCCATTCTCATCCAAAATCCAACACCATGAGTGCCATTTCTTTTTTTCTTCTTTCTTCTCCCTTGAACGTAGCTGCTGCCAAGCTGGATGTGTGTTGCAGCTGGACATGGAGGTCTTCTCTACGGGTGGCTGCTAGACGTCTTCTTCTCCTTGGTCCTTCCAAAACAATCTTCAAGAAAACATCCAAAATAGCATGCAAGTGGTGGCTGGATGGTGCTTCTAATGCTAGACCAGAACCGTGGAGCTTGTTGGACTGTGAAGGCCGTGGCTTCCTACTCCTAAGCTACTGGACGGTGCAGGATGTGAAGTTGATGGAGAGTGGCGGCTGCACCGTGTGGACGTTGCTCTTCAGGCCGGACACCACTCTGCTGCCAGCTTCTTCCGTGGTGCTCCAACTGCTTCCAGCCGTGACACCTCTAAAACAAATCATCTCCGTCACCTCCAAGCTGCTGGAATGCAAACCAAGAGAGACCCCCTTGGGTGGCTGCTGGAAACGTGGAAATGCGGCCTTTCGCATGTGCATCCTTCTAGGCTTGGACCAAAAATAATTCCTTTGTGGGCCACTTTATATATATGTAATTTTCTTCAATAGATAAGAACCGTGAAATGTGAGTTGAAAAGTGTGGTGGCTCCCACTTTGATTCAAAATGTGTATTTGTGCTTTGTCTTTTGCAAGATTCAGAATTGAGTTGAAATTGCCGTGAAATGCAAATGTTCCAAAGTCTTGCTTCTTAAATTTTAATGAATAATTGAAAGACTTCTCCCCCACTTTCACGTGTGCAGCCCAATAATTCATTCTTTTATTCTTCAATTTCACACATTTGAGTACAAGAGCCGTGTGCTTTTTCCAAATTACCGTGAGCTCCATTTCTTGGATAAGGGCCTTCTTCTTTCTTCAATTGCAATAAAATTCAGCATTTGGAATCTCCCTTGGCCGTGTGATGTTTCTACATCTTCCAACTTATGCTTTGCTTCTACGAGAAATGAACTATAAATGTGTCAATATGATTGTTGAATCCTTGAGTTTGGGAGGACTTAGCATTGTCCAATGATCAATTTCAGCCACCACAAGTACTGAACATCAAGCAAACAATGCAAACATTTTAGAACACTCAAACAGTAATCACTGGACTGACATAGGAGATTAAACAAAATACTGGGAATAGCACAAAATGAATTTGAACAAACGAAAAACTATATGTGAAAATAGACATCTAGACGAAACTATGAAAAAAAATTGCATGGAAAACGGATAAGAATTGAACTCAAACGAGGAGACACAAGTTGACACAAAATTCACGCAGCAACCATCGAAAACTGAAATGGCTGAAATACATTGGGCTCTATTTCCATTTCTTATTTAACCTTCAAATGTCCCAAATTGTATTTCCAAATTTTCCTTGTAAAATAATTAGCTCAGATAATTCAAATTAATTAAAATAAGAATTTCTGATCGAATTAAGCACAATCAAGCAAAATGGGAAAACACTGGACAATTAAGCACAATTCCCTGATTAATTCTAGTACAATAAACTAAGTGAAGTGAGCAAAATATTGATTCATCAAAATAGACCACACTTAGTCTTTTGCACTCCTGGGCAAAATTTAAGACGTAAATCAGGGAATGGTTCAAAGGACTTCTAGGAAGGTGACACACTCTCAGCACGCAGAAAAGAAAGACTCAAGAGAAAATAAACAGAATTTACAAAGTTCTCAAGAAATCTAGACAGAGAAAAGAAGTAGAAATTATCCAACACAAATCAAATAAAGCAGATACTTATAGAAATCTTCCAAGCAATTCAATACATGGAAAAATAATCCATCAGCTCAAGAGGTGATTTGAAAATAACAAAACCTCACAGATGCACTCAGTGTTTCTCTCAAGTGTTTAAGGTAAATCAATGTCACTCAATGCACTCAAGAAAGCAAACACAAGCAGACTTGGCAATCTTCTAATATCAACACTTAAAATATATGCATCTTCAGATCAAAAGGTCTTTACTGGGTTGTAATGGGGCCAAGGACAGGGGAGGATAAATTTGGATAAGTAGCTATAGCTCAGAAGAAATAGAGGTGCACTAGGGAAAAAATGTAAACACAGTGAAATCTCACCCAAACCTCTAATTCAATCCTCTTCTCGACTCCATTATTTACAAAATTATTTTTCAATTTTTCTCTTTTTCTCATCATTTTTTTTTTCATCCTGTCTCTTTTTTTTTTTTTTTTTTCACAACAGGATATAAATTATCATTTCAAAACATGATGAGGAACCAACTAGCCAATTCATCAGAATTCCCAAGGAGACCACACTTATTCTCAAAATACTTCTATAGCTCCAGACTTTCCTAAGGTTAAGGTAATCATTTGTTTTTCACTTAGGATCAGTGTATGAGCTTCAACACAAAGAAATATATACAGTATAGGCTCAAAGGGGTTATCAAAAGGATAATAACAAGGTAGGCTTATTTGGCTAAAGAGGCTCAAGAACAAAAATGCCTTTATCACCTCTAAACATGCATATAAATCAAGTATATCAAAAAGAATCAAGCCAAGGCATATGTGCAAGCAATCAAGATACATATCACACAAGAAAGAAAATTAAGTGGCTCAAATTCTCACACAGGGCATTCGTTACAATCAAATCAACCTCTTAAACATTATAATCATCTTCCAAGCAGAGAAAAGCAAGGATTTCAAACCATAAGTATTAATGAAGTGAAGGAAAAATCTACAACTTAAACATCATCCAGAAATCAAAAGAAAAATGTAAAATTTATTGCACACAAAACACACAAAAAACCACTTAAAACAGAAAAAATTTTAACACTCAAAAAAAACAAAAAATTTAACACACAAAATACAAACTTAACAGAAACTAACAGAAAATCAAAATTTCTCCCCAGTAGACCACACTTAAATCACACAATGTCCTCAGTGTGTTACAATCATCAGATTATCAATTTCAGAGCAGTCAAATAATATAGACAAGTGCAATAAAATGTTAGGAAATGGGAAGAAATTTTCAGTAACATCCATCAGTAGATGTTATCATTGACATCCATCAGCAGATGTCTAAAACACCTAGCACCCATCAGTAGATGCTAATAATATTTATTATTATTTTTTTTTATTAATTAATTTTTAATTTTTTTTTTTTTTTTTTTTTTGGAAAAGGAGAAGACCGGTACTGTGGCAACAGTCTCGGTGGCAAAGACCGGAACTGTTGCTACAGTGGAAAGCTTTGGCTACAAAAGAGCCACTCCTCCTCTCTGAGCGCCATTTCCTGACTTCCACTCTCTCTGCTCTTCTCTTCTCTCTCTACCCTCTCTTCTCTCGAGCGTCTGGATCTCTGCAGGGAGCCTCTCCACCCCGCGTCTGCTGAAGATCTGAGATCTGCGCAGAGCCTCTGTCCCTGCGTGCCTTCGGAGCGTCTGAGATCTGTGTCAAGCTTCTGTAAGCCCTACTACTCCGGGTAAGTTCTCTGCACCTTGGATCTCTATTTCTTCCTTCTATGCTTTCCATGTTCTGCTTCTCTTTAAAGCTTTTAGATCTTTCATTCTGCTGTTATACCTTCCTGCTTTCCTGCTTTCCATTTTTTTCTTCCTGATCTCTTGCCTGCTCTCCCTCTTCCTTTGCCCGATCTATCTTCTCCTTTTCAAATTTTCTTTTTTTTTATTTTTGAAACTTAAAACACTTAAACACATAAAACACAACTGTCTAAAAACTTAAGGGGTATATCGGCTGGAAACCAGACGTTAATCTCCCTTCGATTGAAGGTATTGCAGAGACAATCGGGTAGAACAACGCCACGTACCCCACTTAAAAACTAAAACACAGAAACTGAATATACAAGAACAATATGGACAAGGACACCCGGACAACTGGACATAGATCCGTTTAGGACCCTTTGCGAGGACCGTGAAACAGATCTGAGACCAAAAACTGAAACATCAAAGCAGACAGGACAAAATAAATCTAAAAGGAAACAAGAACAAACAATTTAAAGAAAATACTGATCTAAGAATCTAATGTTTTAATGTTTTTATTTTATTTTTTTATTTTTGTTTTTTATGTTATGCTTTTTTTTTTCTTGTTTTTGTTCTTTTTATATGTATTTATTTTTTATTTATGTATTTGTATATTACGAGAGGAAGGATGAGTGATATGGAATCAGAGAGATATACCAGTCAACGATGGCGTCCTACAGATGATCAGATCACGATGATGACCAAAATCTACAACTATGGGGTCACACACCCAAGCCGAGCGCAAGTCGTCGAGATCGCGTCTCGACTAAGGACCTTCGGCGAAGCCACTGAATACAACGTACACTGCTGGTTCAACAACCACGACAATCGGGTCAAGCGCTGGCAAGCGGAGATAGACCCTACTGGCACTCTCTTTTCACAACTGCCGCTGTATATGTATGGTAAGACCTCTGATCACACCTCCATTGAATTTTCTGTTAGAAAAATGATGAAGATGAAGTTTTGATGATGTCCAAATCAAGTCAAGACCAATCAAGAATCAAAATGATTTGAAGATCTGTATTGTGATGGAAAGCTTTTGTAATACTCTTAGAAATATGTATAGGACGTAGATCAGAAAAAGAAAAGTGTTTTGTAAAATTACTATAGTAAATCATTGCAACAAAACACTATAGTACTATTCACATGAATAGTAACACTATTCACGTGAATAGTGACGGTTAACGGTAAGAGTATCGCACTTAACACGGACGTTGGGGAAACTAGTCGTTGAAGAAACTAGCCGTTTATGACTGTTGGACAAACTAGCCGTTTATGGCCGTTGGACAAACTAGCCGTTTATGGCCGTTGGACAAACTAGCCGTTTATGGCCGTTGGAGAAACTAGCCGTTAAGTTTGTCTTTTAGTGAATGGAAGAGTCTTTGGATGAGTCTATAAATAGACTCTCATTTTCTCTCAAGAAAAAATCCAGAGACACAGAAACTCTTCCCTTGTGCTCAAATACTCAGAAATTCTTGAGACTTGTGTGTTCTTGTTCGGCTTGTGAAACTCTTGTCTGTGGAGCTGGTGAAGTGCTGCTACGGTGACAGAGGAAATAGCCGGTTCATCCTTGGTGTGTCTAAGGAGGTGTTCGGAAGAGAATCATCCTTCGTGAAGTATTCGGAGGAGGTGTTCATCCTTTGTGAAGACTCAAAGGAGGTGTAGGTTCATCTCTTGTGGTATCAAGAGAGGTGGTTTCTAAACTCTTACAAATTGTTTCTTTGTGATTGTAATTTGTAATTGTTTTGTGATTAGTGAATTATTTATCTTGTTTGAGATAAACGACTAGACGTAGGATTGGTAAGATCCGAACCAGGATAAAATCATCTGTGCAAATTTCTCTCAACCTTACTCTCGCTTTATTTGTCTTTATTATTTGTTTGGTAAGTTTATTTGAGTAGAAATTAAAAGGCACACGTTCGTATTAAAAACCTCTTGGTTTGTTATTCCACGCTAACCCTTCCGCTGCAGCCGCTCTGACAATTGGTATCAGAGCTTGCTTTGATAGTCATTCAAATGGCGGGATCGTTTCAAACATTCGCAGAGGGTGCTTCTATCAATAGACCACCACTATTCACAGGTGAAAATTACGCATTCTGGAAGGTAAGAATGCAAATATTTATGGAATCTATTGATATAGATATTTGGGATGCTGTTGCATTTGGTCCTTTTATTCCAACTAACAATATGCAGGAACCAAAGCCCCGTGACCAATGGACTGCTCAAGATAAGAAAAAATTTGGTAATGATGTAAAAGCTCGTAATATTATTTCATCTGCTTTAACTGTTGATGAGTTTTACAGGATTTCTGTTTGTAAAACTGCACAAGAAATGTGGGAAGTACTGAAAGTAACCCATGAAGGTACAGATGATGTTAAGAGAGCTAGAAAGAATACCTTAATCCAGGAATACGAAATGTTCAGGATGAAGCAAGGGGAAACAATAGTAGATGTTCAGAAACGCTTCACCAACATCGTAAACCATCTTATTGGACTAGGTAAGTCTTTCGATACTGATGAGCTTAATATAAAAATTTTGAAATCTTTAGACAGGTCTTGGCAACCAAAAGTGACTGCAATTTCTGAGTCACAAAATCTCAACACAATGACCATGGCTGCATTATTTGGAAAGTTGAGAGAGCATGAACTTGACCTCGGAAGACTTGATGAAGAAGAATCAAAAGCCAAAAACAACAAGAAGAGTTTGGCGTTAAAGTCGGAGGTTGAAAGAAGCAAAGGTAAATCGGAAGATGAAGACTCAGACGAAGAAGAAGAATTGAGACTCATGATAAAAAGACTCAACAAGTTCATGAAGTCTAAAGGTAAAGGAAAATTTAGATACGAAAAGAAAGATAATCCAGTATCTTCCTCAAATTACCGATGCTACGGTTGCGGAGAAAAAGGACATTTAAAAGCAGACTGCCCAAATCAAAAGAAGGGTGAAGAAAAGAAAGAAAAGAAATTCTTCAAGAAAAAGAAGGCATACATTGCATGGGAAGATGACAATGAGACCATTTCAGATTCAAGCTACTCAAATGAAGAAGCAAACATCTGTTTAGTGGTCAACGACGACGCTGGAAGCCAAGTAAGTACATCTAGCGATTCTGATAATTCTAGTCAAATTAGTGAAAATGAATTGCATGAAATTTATGCTGCGTTAATAGTAGAATCTGAAAAATTAGATAAAGCCCATCAGAAATTGAAAAAGGATTTCAAAAATTTAAAATTAAATTTTGAAAATATTTCTGAAGAAAATAAAAATTTGATAAATAAAGTTTTAATTTTTGAAAAGGGTAAATTTGCAAGTAGTGATGTATGTGCTTCTTGTGAAAATTTTAAGAAACTACTAGAACAAACAACCTTAGGAGAATGTAGTAAGAATAATGAAAATAAGGTTGTTAAAAATAAGTATGTTCCTAAAATTAAAAATAAACACAATCATAGAACCCGTAGAACTTGGGTAGAAAAAGGAACAACTTATAGGAACACAAATGTTGTATCATGCTTTTATTGTATGAAAAAGGGTCATACATCTAACAAATGTAAAATTAAGCATTATGGTGTTCCAAGTGGTAGATATATTTGGGTTGTAAAATGATTTCAATTTTTTTTAAATTAACCCAAAGGACCCATACAAAATAGTTGGGTACCTATTGTTTAAAATTTAGAATTTCTTTAAAACAATATTTAATTATTATTCCAAGGTAGATGGAATTATTTTAATTTATTTTATATACAAAGCATATATAGTTTTCAAACGGAAAATATTTGAAATAGAAGAATATGTGCATGTTGTCTTTGATGAAATTGTAGACCTTGAGGCAAAACCTCTTGAGTCATTTGAATTACATGCAGACAATGATGAAGATTTGAAGAAGCAACAAATGAAGTGAAGAATGATGACAATCCTCAAAGATGAAGATCTAAACAAAATGTGAAAACAACCTAGAGGATTCTCATTACAAAATTGAAGGCATATCTAAAGGGGTGCTTTATGTTTCTATGTTTTTATTAGTATGTGCTCTTTATATTTTCTTGCATGCTTACCTCTTTAAAAATTCAATAAAATATATATTGTTTTTCCTTAATATGCATACATGCTTTTATTAAGGGGGAGTATATTTTCTAATAAATTTAGGGGGAGCAATTATTCATCACTTTTTAATAATGATCAAAAAGGGGGAGAAATATTTAAAGTCTTAAACTTATTTCTAAGTTCACTAACAAATTGTTTCTTCCTTAAGTTGTATTTTAAATACAGATTATTACCAAAAGCTTTAAATCAAGAAGTTTTTGATCATCATCAAAAAGGGGGAGATTGTTAGCAAAATGATGAAGATGAAGTTTTGATGATGTCCAAATCAAGTCAAGACCAATCAAGAATCAAAATGATTTGAAGATCTGTATTGTGATGGAAAGCTTTTGTAATACTCTTAGAAATATGTATAGGACGTAGATCAGAAAAAGAAAAGTGTTTTGTAAAATTACTATAGTAAATCATTGCAACAAAACACTATAGTACTATTCACATGAATAGTAACACTATTCACGTGAATAGTGACGGTTAACGGTAAGAGTATCGCACTTAACACGGACGTTGGGGAAACTAGTCGTTGAAGAAACTAGCCGTTTATGACCGTTGGACAAACTAGCCGTTTATGGCCGTTGGACAAACTAGCCGTTTATGGCCGTTGGACAAACTAGCCGTTTATGGCCGTTGGAGAAACTAGCCGTTAAGTTTGTCTTTTAGTGAATGGAAGAGTCTTTGGATGAGTCTATAAATAGACTCTCATTTTCTCTCAAGAAAAAATCCAGAGACACAGAAACTCTTCCCTTGTGCTCAAATACTCAGAAATTCTTGAGACTTGTGTGTTCTTGTTCGGCTTGTGAAACTCTTGTCTGTGGAGCTGGTGAAGTGCTGCTACGGTGACAGAGGAAATAGCCGGTTCATCCTTGGTGTGTCTAAGGAGGTGTTCGGAAGAGAATCATCCTTCGTGAAGTATTCGGAGGAGGTGTTCATCCTTTGTGAAGACTCAAAGGAGGTGTAGGTTCATCTCTTGTGGTATCAAGAGAGGTGGTTTCTAAACTCTTACAAATTGTTTCTTTGTGATTGTAATTTGTAATTGTTTTGTGATTAGTGAATTATTTATCTTGTTTGAGATAAACGACTAGACGTAGGATTGGTAAGATCCGAACCAGGATAAAATCATCTGTGCAAATTTCTCTCAACCTTACTCTCGCTTTATTTGTCTTTATTATTTGTTTGGTAAGTTTATTTGAGTAGAAATTAAAAGGCACACGTTCGTATTAAAAACCTCTTGGTTTGTTATTCCACGCTAACCCTTCCGCTGCAGCCGCTCTGACATTTTCCATTCCTCTTCTATTATTAACACAAGTTTAATTTTTTTTTATTTTTTATTTTTTATTTTTTGTTTGAAAGAAAACAACTGGGTGATAATGAGGGCACCGAGGCTGCTGAATTTGTTTCCCGTTCCGATCATCATCGATGACGACAGAAATGAACGAGAAATTCCTCCACCAAAGCCTCCGCTCGTGACTTTTCGAACCAGAGCTCCCTCAACGGAGCTCTCCCTTAGACCACCACAACCAGCTCGAGAATTCTTCCAGTTTTAGTGTTTTATGTTTTTTTTTTTTTTTTTATATGTTTTTGCTGGCCGAGCGTGGCCAGAATTAAGGACTGTAATATGAACACTTATGTTTTTTATGTTTTTAATTAATTTTTTTTTTTATGTTGTTTTTGTTTTTATTTATTATGGTGTGTAATATTAACGATCAGACATGATCGACCCCTGAACAACCTTATTTTCACATATGAATCTACTGCAAATTTTATTTTCAGATATGTTAAATCTCCAATTTTCCATTACTGTAATTTTTGCATTGATGAATGAAATCTCTTAGTCTAAACAAAATTTTCAATCAAAGATCTGTATGAAACAACTAAGAAAATATTTTACAGTGAAGGAAAATAAGGAAAATTAAAAAAATGAGATCTGAAGTGAAAATTTTATTGGTATGAAATAATAAGATACTGAGGGTCGAAATAAAATCAAAGAATACGCAAAACAATTTTTGAATTTTTGAATTTTTTTTATAAGGATAACAATGTGAAAACTAAGAAAAAATAATTATACATATCAGAATACAGATTTGGCACGCTTTTAAAAAAAAAAATTTTATCACAAAATATTTTTTTTTTTATTTTTTATTTTTAAAGATAACAATTACAAAAACTAAGAAGAAAAGGAAAAACAAACTTAAAAGAAAAACAAAATGCAGAATCTTCCCGAGACCACACTTAAACTACAATGTCCTAAACGTGTTCTAAGCATAAGATCATCAATTAAAACACTAAACAGATAAAGGACAAATGTAATAAAAGTATGAAAACGGGGAAGAAAGAAAAAGAAAACTCCCCTGGTCAGGGTGGCAGTTGCCAATTTTGGACTTGTAGGGAGATGTTCCCTTCTTCAGGATCGAGCATGAAAGTGTTGAGGACGAACTGCTTCATCCTCCAAATCTGATCAAGTAGGGAAATATCTTCCACCACCGGATCTAAGCAGAAAAAATTGTTACTGAGCAGATTCAGTAGGTGCCTTTTGATCTTCGAACTGTTGTATGTACTGGCACCTTTGTCTTCAATTGTGGGTGTTTGTTGATGCAATACATGTACACCTCCTGCAACATGGTTAGTGAAATGTGGTTCCAAAGAGATGTTATGCAGAGGTATAACACCCAATCCCAATTCATCATACTGAGCCTTAGATAAATCCTCATAACATGAATCAATTTCTAAATTGCATGCAATATTAATCATAGATTCAGATTCATGTTCAGTGCATGAAGAATAACCATTCGAATGTGATAGTAAAAAGCGGTTCTCTTCATGCACAGAGGAAAAATTAAAATCAGACTCAGCAAGAATATAGTCATTAGCATACCGATCATCATCACAATCAACATAATAATCAAATTGTGGTATGCTTACCTCCTCTTCCTTGAAGATTTCTAGAGTGTGGGAAGGTGAAGGTGGTCTACCTGGTTCAGGATTACTGCTTACTTCTGCCGGGTCCCCAAAATTTTCATCAGTCTCCTCAGGTGCAAGAGTGGCCATCTGCCTGATCTGATCAGTCAGATTCTGAATGGCAGATTGAGTTTCCTGCTGGAACTCCATGCTCTCTTGCTTGAACTGCATGTTCCCTTTCTGAAACTGAATGTTCTGCATTGTCATCTGCTCTAGTAACTCCTTCAATGTAGGTTCAGAAGTTGACGGCTGAAGAGTTGTTTGGGCAGAAGCATTATACTGCTGACTCTGATATTGCTGAACTGGCTCCCAAAGAGAGCTCTCAGAAATTGGATGATGGAACATATTGTTCTCATCATAAAAATCAGCAGATTTAAAATCAAAGTAATATGCAGAATAAGAATCATAATCACAGACATTGGCAGAATAAGCATTATTCACAACATTAAAATAGGTAGACATGGAAAAATAAAAAGTAAAAACTAAAAACTAAAAATTACGAATCAGATAAAACAAAACACATTTATACATGCTACAAGCACACACAAGACAGAACATCAATAAATTTTTTTTTTTTTAATTTTAATTTTTTTTTTAATAACAACTAAATACAGAACATAGCACAATAAAAATATAAAAGACAAAACATATATTAACACAACATAATCGAAAAACACAACAAAAATCTAAAACAAGAACCTGGAACTGAAGTGACAACGCCGCCAAAATTTGCTGAAGGTGTCGTTGTCGCCTACAAAAATACAAAACACAAAACACACAAAAGACACATATTAACAGAACAAAACTTTATACAACAAAAATCTAAAACCAAACCTCCATTGGTCCCCGGCAACGGCGCCAAAATTTGATACGACTGTCGCGGTCATACAAATTTGATGTGCAGAAATTAATGCAGTATAACTAGGATTTGACTCCTAGGTCGTCTCTCAAGGACCAATTTTGTGGCGGTTCAATCTCAGATTTTTTTACACAAAGTGGGGGGGGGGGGTTTTGTAGATGTTTTGTGCGGTAAAAATTAAATTAAAATTTAAACATAACTGAATTTAAAAACACTGAAATAAATTTTAACAGTGGTAAAAACTGAACGGTAGAAAACAGTAAAAATAGAACCACTTGATCGCAAATAAAATTTATCACAGATTAAAAACGACGTTTGAAATTAAAATGTAATGACGAAATTTAACAATGCAGAAACTGCTAAACGATAAAATACAACAGATAAAATAAAAGCACAGAACTGAAAATGAAATTCATTAAAAGATTTAACACTTAAAAATAATATTCCAAAATAAAACTAACAAACTGTTTCAGAATACACTACACGCTCAGAAATGAAATTGCATTATACACTGTTTGAAAATGGAACTGGAAAAGGAAAGGAAGAGGCAGAAGCCTCCTCCCAGATCGTGTGTTTCTTACACTACACTTAAACTACACTAAAATCTACTCTCCGTTTCTTCTCTGCTGCTGCTAATTTATAGCTATTTCTCTCGAGAAACTCTCAGTGACTTCTCATTTTGCCCGTGACCTTCCAGCTTCTTCTCATTTTGCCCGTGACCTTCCAGCTTTCACGTTTGTCTCTAATATGCAACTCCTTAGAGGTGCCAAAGTCAAGAAAGTGGGGCCCTTACTTGTCTTCTGCCTCATTGTGGCCGTGAGCTACTCCTCTTTTCCAGCCAACCATGCTTTGCAAAGAAACCGTGAGTATCCTTCTTCTTCCCAAGCTTCAACTGTATGGCATCAACACTTGGAGACTTCTTCCTTGCATTCCAATTCAGCCGTGAGTGCTTCTCCATTCTCATCCAAAATCCAACACCATGAGTGCCATTTCTTTTTTTCTTCTTTCTTCTCCCTTGAACGTAGCTGCTGCCAAGCTGGATGTGTGTTGCAGCTGGACATGGAGGTCTTCTCTACGGGTGGCTGCTAGACGTCTTCTTCTCCTTGGTCCTTCCAAAACAATCTTCAAGAAAACATCCAAAATAGCATGCAAGTGGTGGCTGGATGGTGCTTCTAATGCTAGACCAGAACCGTGGAGCTTGTTGGACTGTGAAGGCCGTGGCTTCCTACTCCTAAGCTACTGGACGGTGCAGGATGTGAAGTTGATGGAGAGTGGCGGCTGCACCGTGTGGACGTTGCTCTTCAGGCCGGACACCACTCTGCTGCCAGCTTCTTCCGTGGTGCTCCAACTGCTTCCAGCCGTGACACCTCTAAAACAAATCATCTCCGTCACCTCCAAGCTGCTGGAATGCAAACCAAGAGAGACCCCCTTGGGTGGCTGCTGGAAACGTGGAAATGCGGCCTTTCGCATGTGCATCCTTCTAGGCTTGGACCAAAAATAATTCCTTTGTGGGCCACTTTATATATATGTAATTTTCTCCAATAGATAAGAACCGTGAAATGTGAGTTGAAAAGTGTGGTGGCTCCCACTTTGATTCAAAATGTGTATTTGTGCTTTGTCTTTTGCAAGATTCAGAATTGAGTTGAAATTGCCGTGAAATGCAAATGTTCCAAAGTCTTGCTTCTTAAATTTTAATGAATAATTGAAAGACTTCTCCCCCACTTTCACGTGTGCAGCCCAATAATTCATTCTTTTATTCTTCAATTTCACACATTTGAGTACAAGAGCCGTGTGCTTTTTCCAAATTACCGTGAGCTCCATTTCTTGGATAAGGGCCTTCTTCTTTCTTCAATTGCAATAAAATTCAGCATTTGGAATCTCCCTTGGCCGTGTGATGTTTCTACATCTTCCAACTTATGCTTTGCTTCTACGAGAAATGAACTATAAATGTGTCAATATGATTGTTGAATCCTTGAGTTTGGGAGGACTTAGCATTGTCCAATGATCAATTTCAGCCACCACAAGTACTGAACATCAAGCAAACAATGCAAACATTTTAGAACACTCAAACAGTAATCACTGGACTGACATAGGAGATTAAACAAAATACTGGGAATAGCACAAAATGAATTTGAACAAACGAAAAACTATATGTGAAAATAGACATCTAGACGAAACTATGAAAAAAAATTGCATGGAAAACGGATAAGAATTGAACTCAAACGAGGAGACACAAGTTGACACAAAATTCACGCAGCAACCATCGAAAACTGAAATGGCTGAAATACATTGGGCTCTATTTCCATTTCTTATTTAACCTTCAAATGTCCCAAATTGTATTTCCAAATTTTCCTTGTAAAATAATTAGCTCAGATAATTCAAATTAATTAAAATAAGAATTTCTGATCGAATTAAGCACAATCAAGCAAAATGGGAAAACACTGGACAATTAAGCACAATTCCCTGATTAATTCTAGTACAATAAACTAAGTGAAGTGAGCAAAATATTGATTCATCATATTACATGTCTTAAAATGATAAAGAAATGAAATTATTTTTTATGAGTGAAGTTATATCATTGATGCTTTACTTAGTGTGATATATCTGATATGATTAAATGCTGATATATGTTGTAATGTGCTCTGATACTGATTTTGTATACTGCATTATGTATCTGCAACTTGAGATGAATACACTCATAATGATAAGAGGAGTACTGTGTATCTTTCATAAAATTCACATGCCTTCATTTCAGGGGGAGAGATTTTTTTAATTCATGTGAATATTTGTGAAAGGGGGATCATCATAAACTGATTAAATGTTATATCTTATGCATCTCTGTGACTGGTTATATGCAAATCAATTACTTTGTGCTTACCTTTTTTGCTAATGCCTAAAGGGGGAGAATTTTGATGATTGTAATTGATTGTTTACATGTGAATTGTGCAACATGGTTGATTATCAATCATTATTGTGCATCATAAAAAAAGGGGGAGATTGTTGAGATTACTAACATATCAGTAATATCTCTGTTTGTTTTTTATGATGACAACACATAATTGATAACACATGTTTATTCTGTTATATTGTGTTACATTGTGTTACATGTTCTATGCTTGCATATTATATATGTGTTAAATCTGTTTGAAGGATTTGAAGAACATAATTGTGTTGATACATTACATTTCATTGTGTTATATAATTGATTTTATTGGTGAATGCATGTCTGATGTTTTATAAAAGAAAACCACAAGCACTTATGTTGAACTTTTAATTGTGTGGCAAAACAACAGTTTTAAGTCGACATCATTATGGGGTGAGTCAATTAAAACTTGTGTCTTTGCACAAACCATTTTCAAAGTGTGCTGTGAGATTTTCAAAGTGAAAGTTTTTCAAAACTTTGTTTAACTGTGTTATATAGTCGACTACATGCAACCTGCATTCAATTAAGTTTATTACAGTTTTGAAATTCTGTTAATGCTTGTATTAAATGTTACAACAGCTATATTTTTAAATATGTTGACCAAACATTTATTGTGACTCGACTGCATTAATTGTCCATTCAATTAACTGCATTGATTGCTGCTAACTGCCTTAACTGAATTGTGGTATTCGACTGCATTAGTAGCTAAGTTGACTAAAATGCGTCTGAGATGTGTTTATCTATATATTGACACGAATTTGAATTCTGTAAGAACTTTTGTGAATTCTAACATTTTCATATTCATTACAAAAAGGTGTGATCTTACAGAGAAGAGGAAAACACTCCAAGAATCAAAGAAGAAGACCGTGCTGATCATCTCTTGTGATTTCTTGAAGAACAAGATTGTTGTACTTTGAAAGAGCTAATCAAATATGCACAGAGAGGTGTTGCTAGAAGATCAGAGTTGACAATCTACTGAAGATTGGGTTATTTCCCTATTGTGATTACAGGAAGAAGAGCGTGCGGGGTTCTTGACTTTGAGGGGTTTCTCAAAGGGTTGAAGACGGCAGGAGAGGGGACATCTTGCTGTTGGTCTTTACGTGTTCTATGCCTATATTTTGATTAGAGGGTTAGAGAGGTGTTTTATATTTTGACGTGGAGGTCTTTATAAAAGCCTTATTGTAAAAACCTTGACCATTATAGTGCATTTGCTTCCTGGTGAGGAAGGACACTGGATGTAGGCTTGGTCGAACCAGTACAAAAACCCAGTGTTTGATCTTTCTATCCCTACTCTATTACATTCAGTCGACTTTATTTTTCATGCATTCGACTATATTCCGCTACACTACAAATTTTTTTCCTTGCGTTTCAAGAAAGCTTTTAAAGGCATATACTTTGCGAAAAAGATTTAAAGAAACATTGTTTTTACATTTCACCTATTCACCCCCTCCTCCCCCTCTTGGTGTGAGAAATTAAGCCTTGCTATTTTAACACTTTCATACCATGAACGAAGTGCTTGCTTGAGTTCGTAGAGTGCCTTTCTTAGCTTGAAGATGTGATTAGGAAACTCAAAGTCTTGGAAGTTAAGAGGTTTCTCTACAAAAACTTCTTTGATGTATCCATTTAAAAAGGCGTTTCTCACATCCATTTGGAATAGTTTGAAGTTGAGTATAGATGCAATAGCAAGTAAAATTCTAATTGCTTCAAGTTTGGCAACTAGAGCATATGTCTCATCATAATCAATCACTTCTTCTTGATTATAACCCTTTGCCACTCGTTTGCCCTTATTCTTTATGTTGGCTCCTACATTATCCATCTTGTTTCTAAATACCCATTTGGTTCCAATTACTTGATGGGCATTGTTTCGTGGGACAAGCTCCCAAACATTGTTCCTTGTGAATTGATTTAATTCCTCTTACATGGCCAAGTAACAATTTTCATCTTGTAATGAATCATTGATGTTTTTTGGTTCTGTTTATTATACAAAGGCTACATTCATGAAAAATTGTCCTAGTTGTTTTCTTGTGGACACACCTTTGGTGACATCACCTATTACATTGTCTATTGACATGTCTCTTGGTATTGTCCAGTCCTTGGGAAGATCTTTTGTCTTCTTATCTTCTATTTCAGTAAGTGTTTTTGCCTATTGAGTGTCTTTCATGTCCTTTCTCATATCTGAATTGGTTTCACCTGAATCTAGACTTTTTATTGGTTTCATAATGTTATGTGAAATTCCTAGGCGCAAAGAAATTATGTGAAATTCCTTGATTTTCATAAAAGATCTAAAAATTCTCATTTTGAAATTCCCTTCTATGGTCACTCTTAATAGCCTTTATTTTAAGCTCTTTTTCATTATGGATTATGGAGGCAAATTTCTTGAAGACTCTTAATGTGTCACTTTTAGATGCAATGAAAAATGTCCATGTAAGTCTAGGATAGTCATCTACTAGAACCAATCCATAATAGTTTCCTCCTAGATATTTTGTTCTAGATGGACCATAAAGATTTATATGTATCAACTATAGTGGTCTAGTGTTGGATATGACCTGTTTGGACTTGAAGGAAGTTTTTATTTGTTTTCCCTTTTGGCATGCATCACACAATCTATTAGGTTCAAACTTGATTGTTGGAAATCCTAGTAATAGGTCCTTGGTTACAAGCTTATTCAGGTGAGGCATGTGTATGTGTGCAAGCCTTTTGTGCCATAACCAAGGTTCGTCTTCTTTTGATAGAAAACATGAGATTCAAAGGAAGTATTCTTAAAGTCAACCATGTATATGTTGTGATACCTTTTGCCTACTAGTATAAGTTCATTTGAGGATGCACAACAAATCAAGCAGTGATTTGATTCAAAGATGACTTTTAAGCCCTTATCACAAAGTTGACTCATGGTGGTTGATTTGCTGATCCGAGAGAGTTGGGTCAGACTGAACTATACTGGATTTCGAGAAATGCACATCGAGATTCAACTAAAAGTGCTTCTCGGTAGTTCCATTAGAAAGATGGAAAATTTGGTCATGGCAGCAGAAGAAGTGTACTGAGAGGTTAATAGAGATGGAAGCTATGCTTAGTGAATGACTAAAACTCAGGCAGTCGTCCATACAAGGAAGGAAGTTGCAGGGAAGATTTAAGCAGGTAATGACTTTCGGAGGGAGAGCTGGCAAAAGCAATTCTAAACAAAAATTTCATTCATCCAAAAGTATTTTTACAAAGGTAGCTGCCACGATTTTATAGGCTTTTCATGGAGCTGCAGTAAGGAACCGAGAATGGTGGATCAGCTGCCATGTGGTGGCCCATGTGTAAAATGTGAAAGTCTTCTAGAGAGACTTATTAAAAATGTGCTAAAAACTAAAGCAGCACGTGATCTGGTGGTGTTGAGGGACGGAGGGTTCTTCTGTGGTGTGCTTAACAAAGAGTGGTGGTGCAGCTAGCAACTTTGACAATCATATGGACAATTTTACCCCTTCTCTTGGTGTCTCCAAATTCCACTTAAAATGAAGGAAAAGAACGTGCCCTGTTGTGTCCATATCTTCAAGCTCTTCTTGGATTCTTCTAGCCATACTTCTAGTAATGGGTCCATGTCCTAAGTAATCATCTCCTTCCCCTTGAAGAGGATTTGTCCTCAAATCCAAATCATCATCTGTATTAAATCCTGCAAAAGGACGAAGATCAATAACATTAAAAGTATAATGGACATCATACTCTGATGGACGGTCTAATTGATAAGCATTATTGTTGACCTTCTTAAGGATTTTAAAAGGACCATCTCCTCGAGGACTTAATTTGGACTTCCTTTGAATAGGAAATCTTTCCTTTCGAAGGTGAAGCCAAACTAAGTCACCTTCATTGAAAATGACTTCTTTTTTACCCTTATTATGATACTTAACATATCTCTCACTTTGTTGTTGTATTTGATTACTAATCCTCTCATGAAAAGTTTTAATGAATTTGGATTTAGATATTCCCTCTTGATGAACAAACTCATGTGAAGAAGGCAAGGGAATCAAATCCATAGGTGTGAGAGGATTAAAACCGTATACAGCTTCAAAAGGAGAGATTTTAGTAGTTCGGTGAACTACCCTATTATAAGCAAACTCCACATGTGGAAGACACTCATCCCAAGATTTATGGTTACCCTTGAGGACTACTCGCAATAGAGTGGATAGAGATCTATTTACTACTTCAGTTTGACCATCTGTTTGAGGATGACAAGTAGTAGAGAAAGAAAGCTTAGTTCCTAATCGAGACCATAAGGTTCTCCAAAAGTGACTAAGAAATTTTGAATCTCTATCAGAAATAATGACCCGAGGTAGTCCATGAAGTATAACCACATCTCGAAAGAATAACCTAGCCACATTGCTTACATCATGTATCTTGTGGCATGGTATAAAATGTGCCATTTTGCTAAAACGATCCAAAACCACAAAAGTAGAATCAAAACCCCTTGACGTTTTAGGTAGTCCTAAGACAAATTCCATGCTAATATCTTCCCAAGGAGTTGAAGCAATGGGTAAGGGAGTATAAAGACCATGAGGCATTGGTCTAGATTTGGATTCTAAACAAGTAATGCACTTGAAACAATGCCTTTGGACTTCTCTCCTCATGTGGGGCCAAAAGAATTTTTCTTTAAGCATGCTTAAGGTTTTATCAACCCCAAAATGCCCCATCAACCCTCCCTCATGCATCTCTTTGACAAGGAGTTTTCTTTGTGAGCCTTGGGGTATACAAATTTTGCCCTCTTTAAAAAGATACCCATCTCTCACATAGAATCCTCCTTGTGGTTTTTGCAAACATTCCTCATATAAGGTGGCAAAGTCACTATCTTGAGTATATAATTCTTTTATGTTATCAAACCCAAGAATTTGAGCTCCTAAAGTGGCTAGTAAAATATTTCTTCTTGACAAAGCATCTGCCACTATATTAGTCTTCCCTTTCTTGTATTTGATAACATAAGTGAATTGTTCAATGAATTCAAGCCACTTAGCATGTCTCTTTTGCAACTTGTGTTGGCTCTTCAGATATTTTAGTGATTCATGATCACTATGAATAATAAACTCCTTGGAAACAAGATAATGTTCCCAAGTTTGAAGGGCCCTCACAAGAGCATAGAGCTCTTTGTCATAGGTGGGGTAATTACAAGAAGCACCATGAAGTTTTTCACTAAAATAAGCAATTGGGTGACCTTCTTGTAATAACACAGCACCTATTCCATGTCCAGAAGCATGACATTCTAACTCAAAAGTTTTGGCAAAATTTGGAAGAGCTTGAATGGGAGCTTGAGTGAGCTTCTCTTTAAGTAGCTCAAAAGCCTTTTGTTGTTTGTCTCCCCAAATGAATGTAACATCCTTTTTCACCAACTCATTGAGAGGTGAAGCTAGACTAGAGAAGTTAGGCACAAATCTTCTATAAAAGCTTGCAAATCCATGAAAACTCCTAACTTCTCCTACATTCTTTGGAATTGGCCATTCTTGGATGGCCTTTATTTTCTCCGGGCCAACATGGACCCCACTTTTATTTACTACAAAACCGAGAAAGATGACACTATCAACACAAAAGGTGCATTTGTCAAGATTTGCAAACAATTTATTGGTTCTAAGAATTATTAGAACAGCTTTCAAATGTTTTTCATGATTCTACAAATCTTGACTATATACCAATATGTCATCAAAATAAACAACCACAAACATCCCAATGCAATCCCTTAAAACATGATTCATAAGTCTCATGAATGTAGTTGGGGCATTTGTAAGACCAAAAGGCATTACCAGCCACTCATATAACCCAAACTTAGTCTTAAAAGCAGTTTTCCACTCATCACCTTCTTTAATTCGAATTTGGTGATATCCACTTTTAAGATCTATTTTTGAGAAAATTTGAGCCCCATGTAGTTCATCTAACATATCATCAAGTCTAGGGATGGGATGTCTATACTTTATTGTGATGTTGTTGATAGCCCTACAATCACAACACATGCGCCACTTCCCATCCTTTTTGGGCACCAACAACACAGGTACAACACAGGGGCTTAAACTCTTTTAAACCAAACCCTTATCTAGTAACTCTTGAACTTGTGACTCAATCTCTTTGGTTTCTTGGGGATTAGTCCTATAGGCAGGCCTGTTAGGAAGAGTTGCCCCTGGCATGAAGTCAATTTGATGTTCTATTCCTCTTAATGGTGGAAGCCCTTTTGGAATTTCTGTGGGAAATAGATCATCAAATTCCTTCAAAAGTTTTTGTATTGAAAGAGAAAGAGTAGAAGTCTAAGACTCACTAGATGTGCATGTGAGTGTTCCTCGGCAAAGAAGAAGGTATGAAGGTTGCTCAACTTGAAGTGTGTTGTTTAAAGTCTTTTTATTTAAAAGAACTTCATGTTGAGTGACCTTATGGGAAGGAACACTAGACTCTATCACCTCTCTTTCTTCCCTAATGACTACTCCGCTCTTCTGTTTTGGAATTTTTTTTCTTTTTTTGTTTCTTTTCCTGATCCCTAGCGGACTTCATTTGTGCTTGATCTTGTGCCACCTGGGTAGGTGTCAAAGGTTGAAGCACAAATTTCTTGTCTTATGTGTGCACAGTTATGGTATTGGTAAAACCATGGTGTATAGTGTTATGATCAAATTGCCATGGTCTTGCCAATAGCACATGGCAAGCTTCCATGAGAACTACATCACAAATAACTTCATCTTTGAAGTTCCCTATGGATAGAGCCACTTTAACTTGATTCTTGACTGTAATGCCCCCATCTTCATTTAACCAATGAAGTTTATAAGGTTTGGGATGGGGTATTACAGTAAGATTCAACTTTTCAACTAGTCTTGTGGTACAACAATTACAACAAGAACCACTATCAATAATGAGAGAACAATAATTTTCTTGAATTTTACACCTTGTATGAAAGATGTTCTCTCTTTGTGATAGTTGTTCTAGACTTGGTTGACTGCTAAGCACCCTTCTCACCATGAGAAGTTGACAATCATCCGCACACACTTCCTCTTCTTTTTTTTGTTTCACTCTCACTATCACTGGTGGGGGATTCACTTTCACTGCTATAGATGTCCTTTCCTTTTAAAAGAATGGTTCTCTTAGTAGGACATTGAGCAGCTATATGACCCCTACCTAAACATTTGAAACACTTTATGTCACTTGTGCGAGTGTGTGAAGAGGACTCTTTGTTTGGTTTTTCAACTATTTTGGCTAGAGGTTTGAGGGGTTCTTTTGCTTTAGTAAATTTCGGCTCAAAGGGAGAGATTGAAATCTTTTGGCAAAAATTTTTCGCAGATTTTGTTGTTCTACTTTTATACACATTTGAACAAGTTCATTCAAATATCTATAAGGTAGAAGTTCAACTTTATCCCTTATTTCCAAACTCAACCCACTCAAAAATCTAGCTAAAGTAGTTTACTCTGCCTCTGGGATTCCTGCGCTCATTATGTATAGCTTCATCTGTTGTCTATATCCTTCAACAGACATAGACTTTTGTTGCAACGTTTGGAGCTTATTCATAAGTTCCCTCTTATAGTAAGAAGGAATATGCCTTTTCTTGAGAGCAGTTGTGAGTTCATTCCAATATTTGATGGGAGGAAGTTGTTGTCTCATTCTTTCTTTGACTAGAGCAGTCCACCAATACATTGCATACCCTTGAAAACTAAGGGTAGCAAGAGAGACTTTTCTTTCCTCCGATACTTGTTGACAGGCAAAATTTGCTCTACTTTCATTTCCCAGTCAAGGTAAGCCTCAATGTTATCTTTTCCATGAAAATGAGGCAATACCACATTGACTTCCTTAGGAGGAGGAGGAGAATTTTCATAGTCACGCCTATGCTTTCTTGATGAAGAAGGATAGTAATATCCTACTCTTAAGGTTTCTTGTTCACTTTGGGATTCTCCACTCATGCTTCTCTCCCTATATTGGATTTGTTCATCTCTTAACATTTTCAACTCATTGGTGACCATGGCATTGTGCAGTTCTCTTTGAATCTTTTCTTGCCCTATTTTCCTTTCAATCTCAGTGAGTTGATTGACAAGAGTTTGAAAACAAATTTGATCTTTAGGCCCCTCATTAATTCTAGGGGAGTGTCTTCCAGACATTTTATGAATTTAGGAATTTTCCTTCGGTAAAGACTAAGAGAGTTCACTTGAGGACAATATTCCAGGTAAGAGAGGTGGACCTTGTAGGTCACTTAAGTACCAAGTATTGCCTTGCCAAATATATCCTTAGTTACTTACTAAAAGTCCTTAAATCAAAATCACTTCTAAATCCACTAAATATATGGAGATACAAACAAACACAAAGAAAGAAAACCTTAAACTCTAAAGTCGGACTCTAAGGCTTCCTATGCGAAACTTGTAAAATTTAAAAGAAATTAAAGGTGAGGTCTCCTAGGTGAGGCTTAGAATTTTTGGATCTAAGACACACTCACCGTCTACCAATTTTAAAGTGATGAGACTTTAAGTCAAGTTAGCAAATGAGGGAAGAACACTTATGAGCTCTTCCACTTCACTTGCTTGAAATGGCCAACTTACAAGAATGGAAAAGAAAATCAACAAAAAAAAAATAATGTGGGGAAAAAACACAAAGGTAGTTTAATGTAGCAGCTTTGGTTGCTCTCAAACAAGTAATTAAATAGAAATGATTCATGCAAATCTTTCAGCTGCAGAGTGACTCTCTCCTATGCTGTGACCGTGAAGAAAATCTGCTATCAGTTGCAATATTTTTGAATTGCTGCAGCAGCACCAATCTACCACACCGTCAGCTTTACCTTTTTGGCTTGTATAATCAATCTCCTTACTTCCTTTGATGCTTCCTTGTATGTATGGAGTCTGAGTTGTAACACACCTACACAGCAGTCCAGTTCAGAACTTACAGTATCTCCTCATACTGCCAGTAATTACCAAGAGATTGACACCAACACATAACCTTTTATCAAACAGGTTATGTGCAAGAATTCCAAAAAGTTTAAAATCAATGAATTAAGCATGTGGTAATCACGGTAGCACTTCAAATGGATCCTAAGAATAGTTCTAGAATAGATTGGACACACAACAATGACAATCAGCTAGCAATTGGATAAAAAAAACAGTGTTCGGCACATATCACAAATTGTTTGTGAATTTGCCTCAAAGAGTAGTCAACAAATTATGCAGAAATGGAAAAAATGTTGTTTCAACTTTATGATATTTTGGATTTTGTTTCTCTGATATTTTGGATTTTGTTTCTCAACTTTATGTTATGGAACCAAGCTTCTACTACATCCAATTGTATTAGCTAATCAAACACCTTTTTTGTGACAATTCCACCAAGTGACTGCACTGCTACTGTTTTTAAATAGAATTTTGACCCAATAATTTAACTAATCACATATACTTTTTGCATAGAACAGTAACTGACAAGCTTTAATTCATTCAAACATGTTTAAATGATTAAAACAAACTTGTTGAACCACAATTTGATCCAAAATTCTTTATATATCCAAAATTGAGTACAGCAGTTTTGATGCAAGCAATTTGAAGCAACTGTGATAGTTAAATTTTGCAAATAGCAGTGATTAAGCTTAGACAGCACAACAATGCACTTAAGACAATCAAAGAAATTTGCTCAGGATGGCAGGATATGATTTAGATGGCTGGACATGATCTAAAACATTCAGCCACTGGACATGTAGAAAGGAATGACTAAGCCAATTGCAGCTCGGTTAACTGCTAGTATCAACATATCATGACCTTGCACAATCATTCCATGCTTAAAACCATATTTCTATGGCTAGTTTCCATGTAAACCAAACAATACTTATGCAGAAACTAGTCTCATAGCAGTTACAACCAATGAAACAATAATTTCAAATTTTCAAAATATATGCAGAGTGTTCTGTATTGATATACTGGACTCTCCAAACTTTGTTACCAATTCATGCACATGAGCTCATCATCTCAATTGTCATTGCTCATATATTATGCAGAAGAACATGAATCTCATAGAGTTTCTAGTACAGATGCAGATTACACGGTTACTTAACCAGAATTTTGACAAAATTGGGATTGCACGTAACATATGACATAACAGAATGGATGTTCAAATTAAAATGACTCAAACATAAAATTCAACCGATTAAAAATGAAAAGACTGAAGCAATAAAACAATAGCATGGTTCAAAGACTCAAAGATCCTAAAGATATGAAAAAAAATCCAATGAAACAGGAACAGGACAATAGAGACAGTTAAGGAATGGTGATGACAGAATCTAAATTGTAGAATGAAGAACTTATCTCACGGATCCAACAACCTTGCTCTGAATACCACTTGATGACTGACGCATGGTGGTTGATCTACTGATCCGAGAGAGTTGGGTCAGACTGAACTGTACTGGATTTCGAGAAATGCACATCGAGATTCAACTAAAAGTGCTTCTCGGTAGTTCCATTAGAAAGATGGAAAATGTGGTCATGGCAGCGGAAGAAGTGTACTGAGAGGTTAATAGAGATGTAAGCTATGCTTAGTGAATGACTACAACTCAGGTAACCGTCCATACAAGGAAGGAAGTTGCAGGGAAGATTTAAGCAGGTAATGACTTTCGGAGGGAAAGTTGGCAAAAGCAATTCTCAGCAGAAATTTCATTCATCCAAAAGTATTTTTACAAAGGTAGCTGCCATGATTTTATAGGCTTTTCATGGAGCTGCAGTAAGGAACCGAGAATGGTGGATCAGCTGCCATGTGGTGGCCCATGTGTAAAATGTGAAAGTCTTCTAGAGAGACTTATTAAAAATGTGCTAAAAACTAAAGCAACACGTGATCTGGTGGTGTTGAGGGACGGAGGGTTCTTTTGTGGTGTGCTTAACAAAGAGTGGTGATGTAGCTAGCAACTTTGACAATCATATGGACAGTTTTACCCCTTCTCTTGGTGTCTCCAAATTCCACTTAAAATGAAGGAAAAGAGTGTGCCCTGTTGTGTCCATATCTTCAAGCTCTTCTTGGATTCTTCTAGCCATACTTCTAGTAATGGGTCCATGTCCTAAGTCATCATGTAAAGTAGATTCTGTTTAAGTCCATCAACTAGTAATAAATTTTAAATTGTATATGAGGAAGGAGTTTGTAGTTTACCAATACTAAGGATTTTACCCTTATTATTGTCTCCATAAGTGACATGTCCATTGGTTTTATGAGATATGTTGTTGAATTTTGTAGCATCTCCTCTCATATTAGGGGGTTTCATTGATTCCTTAAGAATCCACTTGAATTTGCCTTTTAGAACACTCACATTTTTGTAATAGTAAGATTTTGATGCATGGCCTATATGGTTACAGTAAAAGCATGCAATTGATGATGGTTTGCTAATGTCAATAAATTGTATAGCTTTTATTTTGCTATTTTGTCCTATGTAATCAATTCCTTGTTTGTTTAACTCACTTCTTTGTGATCCTAGAAGAGCTTCTGAGTTGGAGCTTCCTAGGGTGAACTTGGATAGTGTTTCATAAGGTATTTTACTATTTCCATTTGACTTGAACAATGTTCACACTCTTGAGTACACACTTTGTTTCCATGTATATTTTGCCTAGGTGCATTTTCTAAGGACTTTTGTTTAGATTTCAGACTTTTCTTTTCCTTATCCAGATTTTCTAATTTTCCTTCTAGACACTTGTTTTCACTCTTAAGCCTATTATTTGTGTATTGAAGTTTCCTAGCCTCTTCATGCAGCTCTTGAAATGCATCAAGTAGTTGATAGTATTTATCTTCTATGCTTTCATTTTCAAGACTACTTATATTGTTTTCTGATGAAGTTGATCCACCTATCAAACATGGGTTTGTCTTTTCTTCAATGCTTTCACAAGATTCATTGGAAGTGTTGGAAGCATTGTCTTCCCAAGTTATATATTGTTTCTTCTTTTTCTTGTTTCTGCTGTTAGATCCATTCTTCTCCTCCAACTTTTGTTTCATCTTTAAAACAGGGCACTCTGGTTTTATATTTTCTTTCTTTCTATAGGACCTTCTATGCAGAATCATTGTTAGTTCTATTCACTGTCAGAATTTTCAGCCTCTTGATCATCTTCAGAGTCATTCTTTCTTGAGTTGGGTTGTTGGCTGTTCTTGCAGTTGATTTCAGGGGAATTGTATGTCTTTTCTCCCCTTCTTCTTCTTCTTTCAGCCTTCTTAGTTCCAGTTCATGTTCCCTTATTTTTCCAAACAATGTGGCCATGTTCATGGTGGTAAGGTCTCTTAATTTTCCAAACAATGTTTAGACTTTTTAGGATCTTGATGTTTAATTTTTCTTTGTCAAACGTTTTACCAAGGGCAAGGAGATGGTTGACTATGTGTGTAAACCTTTTCTGCACATCATAGATACTTTCTCCATTTTTCATTCTAAACATTTCATACTCTTGAATCAAGGAGTTCTTTGTAGCCGTTTTAACTTCATCGCTTCCCTCATGTGTGACATCAAGAACGTCCCACATTTCTTTTGTTGATTCACACACATAAATGGTATAAAATTCATCAATGGTTAGTGTAGAAGAAATTATATTTTTAGCCCTCACATCATAGTGAGCCCTCTTGTTCTCATATGGAGTCCATTCAGAAAACTCCTTAGGTTTAGTCTTTCCATCTTCAATCTTGGTTGGTTTATAGGGACCATTTATCATAGCATCCTACACACCCTTGTCTATTGATTCCAAAAAGATTTTCATTCTAGTTTTCCAAAAATGATAGTTCTCACTAGCAAACAGTGGTGGCCTGATTATGGATGCTCTTCATCAAAGGTTTGAGATAAATTGGCCATTTAGGATCTTGTTAATCGATTAAAATTTCAATTAACCAGCTTTGGTGCCAATTACTATAAAAGAAGCTCTCATATCTCAAGCCAAGAGAAAGTGAATTGGATTAATAAGTTTTTTAAATTCTTTAAAAGACCTTTAATCTTGAAATCATTAGTCAATGGTATTTGAATCAAGCAAGTAAAGAAAAGTAAAAACAAAATCAAGACACACCAAAATTTATACTGGTTTGACTCTTAGAAAAATTAAATTTATTTTTAGATTTATAAGTAATTCATACGTTGTAAAGTTATTTTTAATTATAAGTATTTATAAATGTATATTTTGGATTTTAGTTAGGGGGGTGAGTGTGACCTTTGGGTTGACGTGAAGTCGTCTTCTTTAAATATTACTATTATTACATACGTTGGATGAGTGATGCTTTCGTGATTAAAGGATGAAGACCGAATTATTTAGGAAATGAAAAGGAAAATGAAGACTCCTTATTTTCCTTTTTATTGAAAGCCGTGTGGTTTGAAAGATGTTGGAAGTTGTGAATGGAAAAGAGTGCACTGCAACTTCTCCACAGTGAGAGTGGCCCAAGTCAAGTTTGGCGACGAGTGGAATTCAACCAGACAATATATTAATTACTTAGATATTTTTGTCTTCAAATATTTGAAGATTCTCGACTTGTCATTTTGTGTGGCGGATGAAGGTATTAATTACAAAAACTTCATTGCTCTTTACTAATGATTTTGGTTTGATATAGTACAAGTATTTATTTTATATAATTATATATATAGTATACATATTTATCTTATACAATTAAAATTAAAATTAAATAAATAATAATTAATTGAATAATACTAATTATACATTGTTTCAATTTATGATAACCTAATATTTTTAAGTGTATAAATTATATTTTAGATTTATAATAATATTGATATATCTGCTTTTTTTAATTATAGAATAATTGTAGACGTATGTCTATTTTGGGTTTCACTTGGTGTTGGTTTTGGCTTATTAGTTGACGTGAAATCAATTTTTTTTCTTTAAGTCTTTATATGTTTTAATTATTATTATTAAGAAGGTCAATATATAATTATTTTTCATAATTAAAACTAATAATATATAATTACCTTTTTGTTTACAAAACGTACTTTAAATTTATGAGGGATAATTATTAAATATATAAATTATATTTATTTTAACATTTATAAGTAATTTAAATAGTGTAAATTTATTTTTAATTATAACACAATTGTTGAGAAATGTATGTTTCAGATTCATCTTGAACTTTGAGCTCATGTTATCATCTATAAAAAAGGTTTTCTATTTCTAATGTGTAATTATTATTATTTTTAATTTTAAACTTTTAGTATTTTTTTAAAATTCATATAATTAATAATAATAAAATAATTACTTATATTTATATTTTTAATAGAGGAGATTATATATATATATATATATATATATATATATATATATATATATATATATATATATATATATATATATATATATATATATATATATAAGGGGTTTGTTAACGCGCTTGTTTTTACATTTTAGCAATGTTTACCGGATTTTAGTAGGCAAAAATAATATATAATGAATTCTAACTTTTAAGGTTAAAAGTATTTTAATAATTTTCATTTTCAAAACTAAAAAAGAAAAAAAGAAACCCCTCAAATTGTTACTCACCTCCCTCGTTCTCTCGATCCTTGCTATTTCATCTCTCTCACTCCAACATTTTCTCTGTTATCCTATGGTAGTCCAACTGAAAAAAAATCAGAAACATTGACGGTTAAACAGTCTTACAAAAAATGATTTTATAATGAATTTTCATTTTATAATTTTTGTGTTATCTAATTTTATCCAATTTTCACAAGCATAAAAGAATCGGTAATTAATCTGGAATTTTATCGTAACAACTTTTTTAAAATTTATTCAATTATTCATAATGAAAATATTATTTACACAATAAAATAATTATCTATAAAAAAATTATTCTTTTTTATAATTATCTTTTATAAACATTATTTTATAATTTATTGATGCTTTTATTTTAATAATTAAAAATTATTTTATAATTTAATAAATTGGAAAATTATAAAATTAAAAAGTATAAATTAAATCTGGTGGAATAAACACTCCATAAAATTTTCTCGTTCAAATAAGCATTATTATTCATATATTAAAAAAAAGAATGAATATATTTTCATTAGTTTCTTTAAACCACTGTTTTTTTTATAGAAATGAATTAAATGTGGTTAAGGCTTATTCTGTTTAAGATTCTGATCGATATATATATATATATATATATATATATATATATATATATATATATATATATATATATATATATATATATATATATATATATATATATATATATATATATATATATATATATATATATATATATATATATATATATATATATATATAGACTTTATTATTGTAAATCTACAATTATTCTATAATAGTCAAATATATGAGAGACAAACTCAAAAGGTTTGAGAAAAAGAGAGAAAAAATTTAGAAAAAGTTGTGAAAAAATTAGGATTCTTGTAAAATAAAACTCAATTAATAGAAATACCTATTTATATTATAATTTTTGTTAATAAAATAATTGAATATCACTATCTTTTTTTAGTTTTCAGATCCTTACATAATGAAATTAATAAATAAATAATCTTATAATTAAAATGTATGATAAATAAATATTATTAATATATATAAACTATATTTTAAATTTAATAATTTATATAAACGTAATTGCTTTTAGTTATATCATAATTATTCAGACATGTCCATGTCTATCTTGATGTAAGTGGGTGGTGGATGAAGTCAAGTCATCCTTTTTTTTTTTTTTCCTTCGTCTTTGTATGTTTTAACTATTAATATTTATTTTTAATAAATAAAATCTATAATTGATAAACAGTTTCATTGAATGCTTTGTATTATGATTAAAAAAATAATAAATATTTTTTTTTAAATATGAGTTGTGTTTTCAACAAAATTTCATATATGAAATTTTATTTTATTAACTATAACATAATTACTGAATTATGTTTATCGTGCATTCTACGTGAAGATGATTGTGACTTTTGGTTTGATAAGTCACCTTTCTTTGTTTTTGGATGTACTAAATAATAAGCTATACTTTTATATATATATATATATATATATATATATATATATATATATATATATATAATAATTAAAATTAAATAAATATTAATTATACTATGTTGAAATTTATGATAATCTAATATTTTTAAGTGTATAAGTTATATTTAAAATTTATTAGAAATAATATATATTAATATGACTTTATTTTTAATTATAGCATAATTGTAGATGTATCTCTATTTTGGGTTCCACTAGGTGCTGGTTTTGGTCTATTAATTGACGTTAAATCAATTTGTTTTTTAATTTTTTATGTCTTTATTTGTTTCGATAATTATTAATAAGCAGGTATATATATAATTATTTTTTATAATGAAAATTAATAATAAATAATTACTTTTTGTGTACAAAACGTATTATAAATTTATGAAGGATAGTTATCAATTATATTTATTTTAACATTTATAAGTAATTTAAATAGTGTAAATTTAATTTTAATTATAACATGATTATTGAGAAATGAATATTTCGGATTCATATTGACCTATGTTTGAGCTAAGTTATCATCTATAACGTTGGAAAAAAAGGTTTTCTCTTTTTAAAGTGTAAGTTTTTTTAATTTTAAACTTTTTGTAATTATTTTTTAAAATCCATATAATTAATCATAATAAAACAATTATTTATATTTATATTTTTAATAAAAGATATATATATATATATATATATATATATATATATATTCAATTTTATCCAAACAATTTTTTAAAATTTAAATAATTATTCATAATGATATTTTTTACATAGTAAAATAATCATCTATAATAAAATTATAAAATTTATTCACTTTTATAAGTATCTTTTATAAACATTATTTTATAATTTATTGATATTTTTATTTTAATAATTAAAAATTATTTTATAATTTATAAAACTTTTACTATAACATACACACATGCGCTAGTCTTATTTAAATCACTAGTACAAAATGTGCTTTTAAACTCACACAATAGACCTCTTTTTACACTAAACCGCTGTTTATTCAGACACGCTAGCAATTTCGTAATTAACGAGACCTTATAAGCCTCGGTTCAGACTAGACCGGTGCCAAAAAGAGCTGCCACTTCGGTTGTGAAAGCAACCGATGCCTAATTAGCGGTTTCTGACGCGATTAAGAGAAACCCGAGGTGGAAGGGGTATACTGCATCGGTTGGTTGGAAGGACCGAGGCATATAAGCCCATAGATTAAATAATTTTAATGTAAAAATCATAATAATAATTACATTTTTTAGTAAATAAAATATTTCTAAGCATTTAAACTTGAGTGATGGTCCACGGCTTCAATGTTGAAGTTTCCTCTCTTAGTAGGTTTCTTTTATCTATGGCTTTGATATTTTGGATTGGAGCTGCTAAGTATTACTGATGAAGCTTTTTATAGCTTGAGCTTTAGGCTAGGATTTGAGGAAAACTTCTTGGTTTCCTATATGACTTAAGCCCTCAGAATGGTGCTATAGCTGTATTATGACAGATTCTCATAAAAGTGTTACATATCTTTTGATTTTTCTCCAAATTACATGTTTGACTACTTGAGGTAGCACTTTTCTGTCAAAGTTATCTATCATAGTTATTCTGCAAAACAAGTGAAATTGAGGTATTTATGATGAATTTTACACAAATCAAAGCAATATAAGTGATAAATTAATATTAAAATCTACTAATACCAAGCACTTATTATCTAGCCCTTTATTATTTAATGCCGTAGTCATCTAACACTTTACTCGTTTAAAATAGATACTTAAGTCGTCTAATGTATTCATTTGATGATTTCAACTATTAGACTTGTCTAACATCTTGACTCGTCTAATACTAAGATATGACCTTAAATTTTTTGAACTTATTGTTTTCGTTGACATATGTAATGCATGAGCATAAATCAATTTAGCAGATGTAAGCAATACTACACATAATGTATTTTAATCTTCAAACAACATTGATCAATTTCTCATTCTCACTAAAGGCTTTCTCTCAATCGTTTAACCACATCTTCAGTTCTATCCAAAGACTTACTCATCTACTAAAGTGTTTTGTTATATCATTGAAATCTTATTGATTGTTGGAACTCATCTACTTTAACAAGATCCTTCCAAGATTTTCACTCAAGAGTTACATTGTCCCTTGGTGGTGTCCAATGCCAACAAGGGTACTAAAGTTCCCCCAACGCAAGCAAAGGTAGAGATCATTGCTCGATTGGCATCCAATGACATTATAGGGACGCCTAGCGCTACACTAGAAGCTTGAACTTCTTCTTTGAGTTTTAATTAGGTAAATTACTCTTTTTGAGCTGTTCTCCAATTAATAAATTTTAAAAAACTATAGTATAATCATATCTTAACTCAAGAAGCACCAATTTAATCAATCAAAGGTCTCATAAAGAAGTTCTCATCAATAATCCAAAACCCATGTTTTACAAGAGAAAAACACACTTATTGATACCAATTGAATAAGAGTTACTAATTCCTAAAATGGAACCGTCTTCAATTCACAATTTCACAAAACAACATTTATCATAATCATCAATTTGATTCACATTCTCAACCAATCAATTCATTCCAAACATAAAATCCAATTAACCCAAATCATAATTAAACTAGAATACCATTAGAAGACAATCAATTTTAAATATCTAACTTCCCTTACCCATACACTACTCTTCACCAACAAATTTACAATATCAAAGAATCGTACTCCTAAATCAAACAAAACCATAATACATGTTAAATTAAATTTATCATATGAGCAAATTCACCAATCAACACATTTGTCAATCTCAACAGAGCTTTTTAAATATCTAGCTTCCATTACATTGGTTAAATAACTCTTTAACTCAAAGTTGTTCCTTAAAGCTCTATTTTAACTACTTACGCAGACAAAATATCTCATGTATAACCATATCATTACGATTAACTAACCAAATATTAGAACCATGTGTGCCTCTAAATGCTAAACTAATTAAAAATTAGAACAAAAAGTGAACTTACTATATTAGAGATATTGATGAGTTAGAAGTATAGTCATCTCTATCATAAATCTATTGGTGGTCTTTGATTGTCAAACACAAGATAAAAAATCAAAAAGTTTGAGAGAATGACAGAAAATGTTTATAAAAGGTTTTAAAGAGATAGTAACTCTTGTAAGATGAAACTCGTTCAATAAAAATCTTCATTTATAATATAAATATTATTAATAAAATAGTTGAGTGTCAAAGATTACTACTTCTCTTTGTTATTTTCTAGATCCTTACATAAATAAATAAATAAATTATCTTACAATTAAATTTTATGATAAAATAAATATTGTTAAATATATAAACTACATTTTAAATTTAATAATTTATATTAATGTAATTTCTTATAGTTATATTATAATTATTGAGACATGTCCATGTCTATCTTGGATTGAAGTTGGTGGTGGATGAAGTCAAGTCATCGTTTTTTTTTTCTTCGTCTTGTATGTTTTAACTATTAATATTTATTTTAATTAAATAAAATCGGTAATCAACAAACATTTAAATTGTATGCTTTATATTACGATTAAAAGCAATGATAAATCTATTTTTTTTAAATATGAGTTGAATTTTAGATTTCTAAACAAGATTTCATATTATGAAAATTTATTTTATTAATTATAACACAATTATTGAGTTATGTTTATCTTGAATTCTATTGAAGATGATTGTGACTTTTGGTTGGATAAGTCACCCTTTGGGTGGACTAAATAATAAGCTATACTTTAGTGAATATATATATATATATATATATATATATATATATATATATATATATATATATATATATAATAACTTTGTCTTATATAATTAAAATTAAAATTAAATAAATAATACTTAATTGAATAATATTAATTATACTATGTTTAAATTTATGATAACCTAATAGTTTTAAGTGTATAAATTATATTTTCAATTTATAATAAATAATCTATATTGATATGACTTTATTTTTAATTATAGAATAATTGTAGACGTACGTCTATTTTGGGTTTCACTTGGTGTTGGTTTTGGCTTATTAGTTGACGTGAAATCAATTTTTTTTAAATTTTTTAAAGTCTTTATGTTTTAATAATTATTAATAAGAAGGTTAATATATAATTATTTTTCATAATTAAAATTAATAATAAATAATTACCTTTTGTTTACAAAAACGTATTATAAATTTATGAAGGATAATTATTAAATATATAAATTATATTTATTTTAACATTTATAAGTAATTTAAATAGTGTAAATTGTTTTTTAATTATAACATAATTATTGAGAAATGTATGTTTCAAATTCATCTCCACCTTTGGATTGAGCTCAAGTGATCATCTATAAAAAAAGTTTTTCTCTTTCTAATGTGTAATTATATTTTTTTATTTTAATCTTTTAGTAATGGTTTTTAAAATTCATATAATTAATAATAATAAAATAATTACTTATATTTATATTTTTATCCTAACAACCTTTTTAAAATTGAAATAATTATTCATGATAAAATTATTTACGCAATAAAATAGTTATCTATAAATAAATTATAAAAATTAATCGCTTTTATAATTATCTTTTATAAACATTATTTTATAATTTATTGATGCTTTTATTTTAAGAAATAAAATTTATTTTATAATTTAATAAATTGGAAAACTATGAAATTAAAAAGTATCAAAGTAAATCTGGTGGAATAAAAAATCCTTAAAATTTTCTCGTTCAAATAAGCATTATAATTCATATATTAAAAAAACAGAATGAATGTATTTTCATTAGTTTTTTTTAAGCCGTCTCTTGTTTTTTTATTTTTATAGAAATGAATTAAATCGGGTTTGGTGCTCTAAAAATTAAAAAGTCACTTAGCAAAACTTACACATGGACTTTCTAATTAAAATTGAAAGTATAGATGCATTGGAACATAAAGTATGTATAGGTGATGCTTTCCTATTTAAGAGACGGAGAAGTTGTTGATTCATTGAAGAAAAAAATGAAGAGTGTGAGAGTGTGTTTCCTCATTTTCCTTTTATTGGAAACAATGTGCTGTGAAGGATGTTGGAAAGAAGAGAAACAAGCACTTTTGGGTCTACGTTTAGATGATTCTTTCATCTCTCGGAACGTCGACACAGATTGCTGTGAATGGTATGGAGTGTTCTGCAACTCCTCCACAGGGAGAGTGGCCCAACTCGATCTTTTCAATGTCTGGTTGAAGTCAACAGAACAATATATTAATTACTCAGATTTTTCTGTCTTCAAAGATTTGAAGAACCTCTCCTTGTCATATAACAATATAGTTGGTTGTGTTGGGGATGCAGGTATTCTTTCCTATAATTCTATTGCTCTTTTGCTTACTCAAAACTACAAATCTGTCTGTTATGTTTTATGGAATACTCATTATTTCAACTTTCTTTTACAAACTTTCCAGAGTTGCCAAATCTCGAACTCCTTGACATGTTTGGTAACAAGCTGGATACTGCTGCCAGTATTATATCTTGTTTGGATGGCCTTCCATCTCTTAAGTATCTTCATTTAGGATTTAACAGGTTGAATACACCTTCATTAAAGCACGGTGAGACTAGCTATTTTTTATTATTTTAAGAAAATGACAATAATATTATTTTTTATTATCATGAAGATCTTCTAATTTTTTATACTATATATATATATATATTTTTTTTTCACATTTGTTGGGTTCTTTCACAACTTTTGGTGTGTATATGTAAGTTTTTGAAAGTGTACCAAAGCTGCGTAGAAATCTGAAGGCCCTTGACATAAGGTGGAACTATTTGACTAATGACATCTTGCCATCCCTTGAGGGATTCACATCTTTAAAGGAACTGTATTTGGGTGGAACTGAATTGGACTCGGATCTTCACTTTGAAGGTAACTTTTCCATTTCATTAATAAGGCCGAGTAATTGTTAATTAATGGATGATATTTATTTTAAGAAATGACAACAATATTATTTTTTATTGTCATGAAGATCTATATTTCTTTTTCATATTTGTTGGGTTCTTTGACAACTTTTGGTGCATATATATGTAAGTTTTTGAAAGTCTGTCACGAAAGCTGCGTAGAAATCTGGAGGTCCTTGACATAAGTTATAACCATTTGACTAATGACATCTTGCCATATCTGGAGGGATTCACATCTTTAAAGAAACTTTATTTGGCTGAAACTGAATTGGACTCGGATTTTCACTTTGAAGGTATTTTCCACTTCATTAATAAAGCCGAGCATTTTTACGTTTTAATTAACGAAGGATATATTCCTTACAGGTTTATGGTCAAAATTGAGGAATCTTGAGGTCCTTGACTTGTCCTATAACAACTTCAACCAAACTGATATTGGCTATGCTCTTAGTGGACTCTCATCCCTCAACTCTTTATATTTAGGACACAGTGGATTGAGTTGGAGATCAATTTACAGTAAGTTCCCGTATACTTTCCATATTACAAATCTTCATCATTTGTTATTTTATGTAGAAAGCATATCTAACAGCCTATAAATTGTTAGATATATCAAAATTGAGTTCTTTGGAGAACCTTTTCTTATATGGGAACGACTTGAAGGTGTCTGAAAGTATATTGTGGGGTTCAGGTTAGTTGTGATTAGTATTTGATAGCATTTTATATTTAAACAAGATATCACTCCCTTTCAACAAATGCATCCTTCTTATTATTAATTAGTGACTACTCATGAGTTGATGCTTTCAATTCTTTTTATCAGAGAATGAGACATTTAAATGGCCAACCAATTTACAACATCTATACTTGAGTGAAAACAGTTTGAGTAACAGATTTCTTTTATCTCTGATGGGCCTTCCACATCTCCAGTTTCTTGATTTAAGCGACAATCAATTACAAGGAGGACTAGATATAAGCAGTATTTTTATTCATTATTTTATTATAACATTAAAAAAAAATATGGTGATTACAGATAAGTTGATGCTTTCAGTTTTGTTTTATTCTGAGTGAATAGACTCATAACCACATGTTTCCTTTTTGTTTTTATAAGAAAATGAAACAATTAAATGGCCAACCAATTTACAACATCTTGAACTGAATTCAAACCGTTTGAGCAACAAAATTCAAAACTTACTTTAAAATAAAATTAAATCTTTTAGATCAAGTTATGTTATATTTTCTACTATCTTTTAGAAGATCACTTTTGATTGGAAAAAGATTAATAGTTGAAAGAAAAAAGTTTAGAAATTAGATGAAGAAAAAAAAATTATAGAGAGATAGCAAAATTCGGAAATTTATATACTTAACATAATTAGAACTTTGATTTTTGTTATTTTTAAAACCATTTCTGCTAAACATCTAAACAAATCTTAGAATCAATATATAAAGTAGTTGCTCTTTATTGAGTTTAACATTTATAAACGTACGTAAGAAAATCTATTTAATCGATCAAGTGATATATCATGGTTAATTTTATTTTTAAGATAATCATATTTCAAAAGTCCATAAATTACAGCACAACTGTTTATATCATAAAACAAAGTATTACACTCTTATATAAACTATCGATTTATTTATTCATTATAAGAAAAGCTTATATTAGGATTGCGTTTCCACTTTATATGGACTATATTTTTATTATATTTGGATCATTCATCTTTTAAATTTTGAATTATGAGTGAAACTAAATTTCATTAAAATTATGTTTCAATTTTATTTAAATATTTGTGTTATGTTTTAATTCAGTTTTGAATTATGTTTGATTCAATTTGATGAATTGTGTTTTGAATAAATTTATTTTTTATTTGACTTATGTTTAAATTTAATCTAAATTATTATATATGACTAGATAGCATTGTATTAGATATTATATAGTGCAAAGAGATAAATAATATCGATGGTCTGAATAATTTTTTCGTATTAGTTAATTACTGACGAAATTGGTTTTGGAAGTAGATAATGCGAAATTTTACAGATAGGTAATATTAGCAATTAATATGTCCAGTGTTAATTTATATCCAATGATGAACGTCTCGGGCATAATGACCACAAACTTCTACCAACAGCAAGTAATTTACCTACATACGAGAGATTGAAAGTCTTACATTATGTCCGAATTACTGACACAAATAAATTTGATTTATAATATATAATTTAATTTGCAAATCTTATTTTATAAGATTGAATCAACGTAACATAATTATGAGTTAAAATTTATCTTAATAAAATTTGATGTTTGTTAAATTAATTATTCTATCTATTATTAAACAATTAATTATCTAATTTCATATTTAATATGTATATACATTGGTTAAGGTGTATTAAAAGTTTAATATCGATTAGAAATAAAATTAACGTATAAAATATAAATAAATATAAAAGTGTTAGTGGACTCTCATCTCTCAACTTTTCAACTTTTTATATTTAAGACAGTGGATTAAGTTGGAAATCAATTTAATAGTAGGGCACCGTATACTTTCCATATTACAAATCTTCATCGTTTGTTTTTCTTATTAGAAGGTATATCGATCTAACAGCCTATATAAATGGTTAGATATTTAAAAATTGAGTTATTTGGAGGTCCTTGAGTTAGGAGAGAACTACTTGAATGAGTTTGAAATTATATTGCCGTATTCAGGTTATTTGTGATTAGTATTTGATATTATTTTATATTTGAACAAGATATCACTTATTTTGAACATTAGCATATGCATCCTCCTTATTATTAATTAGTGATTACTGATAAGTTGATGCTTTCAATTTTGTTTTTATCAGAGAATGAGACATTTAAATGGCCAACCAATTTACAATATCTATACTTGAGATTTAACATATTGAGCAACGAATTTTTTTCATCTTTGAAGAACCTTTCACATCTCCAATATCTTGATTTAAGCTACAATCAATTACAAGGAACGCTAGATATAAGCGCTCAGTATTTTAATCCTTTACTTTATTACAACATTAAAAAAATGATTATATATGCTTTCAGTTTTGTTTTATTTTGAGTGAGTTGACTCATAACATATGCTTCCAATTTTCTTTTTATCAGAGAATGAGACATTTAAATGGCCAACTAATTTACAATATCTAGAACTGCGTAAAAACAATTTGAGCAACGAATTTCTTTCATCTTTAAAGAACCTTCCACATCTCCAATATCTTGATTTAAGCTACAATCAATTACAAGGAACGCTAGATATAAGCGGTGAGTATTTTCATCCTTTACTTTATTACAACATTAAAAAAATGATTATATATGCTTTCAGTTTTTTTTTTTTTTTATGTTGTGTGAGTTGACTCATAACACATGCTTTCAATTTTGTTTTTATCAGAGAATGAGACATTTAAATGGCCATCCAATTTACAATGTCTAGACTTGAGTTCAAACCGTTTGAGCAACAAATCTCTTTCATATCTGAATGACCTTCCACATCTCCAATATCTTGATTTAAGCTACAATCAATTAGAAGGAGTTGTAGATATAAGCGGTCAGTATTTTTATTTTCTATTTTAGGACATTCATTATTTATTCTAATGTTTTAGAATTAATATTTAATTATTCATTCAACATTATAGATATATTAGGGTAAATTAATATAAACATCCATGTCAATAGAAATATACTTTATATTCATGTAAACATATTCGTTTTACATCAATAACACTTCATCTCAACAATTACATTTTCATACTAAAGAAGTTGAAAAAAAAACTTACTATTGAATTACTTTCATCTAAGATATATCATAATAAATTTTAGCCTTATAACTTTCTCAACTATTAAGAATAAAATATACTTATAATCCATTATCATTTCTATATAATCAATTATGTTGATTAATAATAAACATAAAGATCTACTTCTTATCCTTAGTGAATATTGATAAGTTGATGTTTTCAATTTTGTTTTTAATAAGAGAATGAGACATTTAAATGGCCAACCAATTTGCAACATCTAGAACTGAGTGAAAACAGTTTGAGCAACGAATTTCTTTCATCTATGAAGAACCTTCCTCATCTTCAATATCTTGATTTAAGCTACAATCAATTAGAAGGAGCGGTAGATATAAGCGGTCAGTATTTTTATTTTTTACCTTATTAAATCATTAAAACAATTCAGATATTATATTATAATATTTTAGAATTAATAAACATACATACACTTGATTACAAATCATAATTAATTTCATGTTAAGATAATTAAGATTAAAAATATCCACAAACTACCGTATATATAATAGTTTATATTATAAAATATTGTAAAAAAATACACTTTTATTTAAGTAGATGTGACTCCTTTCCAATATGCATGCTCCTTATTTTTATTTTTAGTGATTACAGATAAGTTGACCCTTGTAGTTTTTAAGAGTATATAAAATTTGTTTAATTATTGGTAAAAGAAATATGTATTTTTGTATTCTTTTCCTGTAATATATATATATATATATATATATATATATATATATATATATATATATATATATATATATATATATATATTTTGATTGAGTTTAACACTGATGTGGTAACACTAATTAAAATCAAAATAAAATTCAATCTAAATATAATAATGTTAAATTCTAAATACAATTCAAAATCACAATACAATTCAAATTATTTAAAGATATGATAACGTTTAGGAATTTTGGTTTTTTAATATAATATAATATTTAGAATTTATAATTAATTTTGTGAACCAAATCCAACTCATCTCGGGTTCAACATAGATGAGTTGGGTTCTTAGTAGGCTGAATTCATTTTGGATATGTGTCAAAATTTGTAAGGGTGTTGCTCCCTCCACCACCACCCTATACTTCCTCCACCTCCCCACATTATTTTAAATACAATTATATCCTTAAGTTAAAAAGATTTTTACTTTTACCCTATTTTAAATAATTTGAAATCCTAATTTTACTTTCTCAGCACCCACCCATAGAACTCTCTTTCCCTTTCCCCATTTTCGTTTCACCTCCTCACCTCCCGCACTTCCATTCCTTTTTCGTCCCAGTTTTTTTTATTGGTTTGAAAGCTTCCATTGCCACCGTGGTGTGAAGGAACGTAGCTGCCGTGGTGTGGAGGAACATTGAGAAGCGTCCGGAGCGTCAAGCAGTGTGAGAAAGTATACATCAACGGAGGTGACATCCTTCAACGGATGTTCTCTAATAAAACAAACTCTAAAATAAAAAAGTAACCTTTAAACGGAGAGGTGACATCTTCAACGGATGTCAACATCGGTTTTTCCTTAAACGTATGTTGACATCCGTTGACGGATGTTGAAGGATGTCACCTCCGTTTAAAGGTTACATTTTTTATTTTAGGGTTTTATTTCAAGGCTTATTTGAATACGAGGAAGCACGACACACTGCACCACTCCACGCACTACACCACGAGAGCGATACTGCATCAAGAGAGGGAGACTGCTTGATAATTCTTTCCACCACCACCAACCTTTGCAACTTGTAGTATCTCACAACAACGAAAGAAAGTGAGGAAGAAATATAATGTTACAATGAAAGAAAAGTATTTTACTCATGCACAGGACTAAAATAGGTTATTAATGAAATAGGTTGTGAATGGGTAAAATTAAAAAATAATAATCCTAAAAATAAAATTTTACTGAGACAAAATAATAAAGGAGAAGTGGAGGGAGAAAGGTGTGATGATAGAGGGAGCAATACTCAATCTGTAACTTTTTTTCAATTTGACTCGAATCCATGATGAATCAAATTAATGGATTTTAATCTATTTTGACAGTTTCATTGGTAAATTGTCTCGTTCTCCTTTTTCTTCCCGTGGTCAATATGTTTTCTGCTATTATAATCCCTAGATAACAATAATTTATATACAAATTTTATTTTGTGGATAATTTTTTATGAGAAATTTAACATTTTAAGTTACCCTTATTTTAACATTTATCCAATGCTAACGTACGTAAAAAAATCTATTTAATCAATCAATTAATAAATTATGGTTAATTTTATTTTTAAGATAATTAATATTTCAAAAGTTAAATTACAACACAACCGTTTGTATTATAAAACAAGTATTACAGATATAAACTATCGGTAGTTATTTATTCACTATAAGAAAAGCATAGGATAACTTTCTTTGGATTATGTTTAGATTATAGTTGGACTATTTATCTTTTAAGTTTTGGATTATGGGTGAAACTAAACTTCATTAAAATTATGTTTCAATTTTATTTAAATATTGGATTGTGTTATGTTTTAATTTGATTTGTATTAAATATCATTCAATTTGATGAATTATGTTTGAATAAATTTAATTTAAATTATTATATATGATTAAATAATATTGTATTAGGTATTATATAGAGCAAAGGGATAAATAATTTTGATTGTATGGATTATTTTTTCGTACTATAAATTACTTGAGAAAATTGGTTTTGGAAGTAAATAATGTGTGTGAAATTTTACACATATAGGTAATATTAGTAACTAATATATCCAATGTTAATTTATCCAATAATGACGACTTGCATGCCGTGAATAACGAACACAGATTTCTAATAGCAACAATTTACCTACATAATGTGAGGCCCAATTACCCACTCATGACATCACTAACACTCATAGATTCTCTGCATTTCTCATGAATGTTATTATCAATAACTGTGTTTTTCAATGGTTATTTGTTTAGTCTTTGTTTCTTTATCAAATACTTAGTCAAAGTATTGCAACTCTTTTACGTATCATGCATGCTAGAAACATTTCTAACTATCATTTCTACCTCTCTTTTTTCTATGAAAGTGGTGTAAGTAAATATAGTAAAAGTTAAAATTTACATTAATATCTTTCATCATAGTCAACTTTTAGTGGTTAAACTTAGACTAACTTTTTGGAAAAATAATACTTTTAGTTATTTGAAAGTAAACTAGTTTTGTAATGCTTCTGGGCGAAGAAAAATATAACTCTTCACATTAATGTCTGTTTACTTTTATTAATTCTTTTTTTTTTTGCAGGATTATCAACTTCATCCAATTTGACGAATCTTTATCTTCGCCATAATAATATCCATAATTTTGTTAACCATCAAGGTAATAAAGAAAAAATGATTTAAAATGGTTTAATTTATTGTTTAGAGACAAAGAAAAGATATATTAGATAAATTTATAATACTAACACATTGTAGAATCCCATAATTTTATCAAAGTTGGTATATTTACTTTGCACAAAATATATTTGTCACCTTCCTAAATGCATATATTATCTATCTCATTTAGTCTAATGCTTATTTACATTTGTTTTTAATTTAATTGACATATCTTTCAGGCTTAAAAGGTCTTAGTAGATTGGATGCCCTTGATTTAGATGGGAATATGATAGATGGAAACAAACTAAGAGAGTCATTACGAGCTTTATCATCATCCATTAGAGAGCTTTCTATATCTTACAATAACTTCAAAGGAACAATTTTAGCTGAAGGTAGTAATATTAATGATTTTCACAAAGATAAATTAATTTCATTATTGTGTTACATTAAGATTTATATATATATTTTCTACTGCGCAGATTTTCATTATTTAAGTAACCTAGAACGTTTGAGATTGGATGGAAATAATAACATGGAGAATGAATTTTTCGAAAGTATTGGAAACTTGACATCCTTGAAAGCTTTGTCTCTTTCAGACTGTGATATAAATGACACCCTTCCTGAAGCTGGTAATTATATTATTATTTAACGTTATTCATGAAATAGATGTTATATACCATTTTTCTTAGTTTCATTGAAATCTTTATACCTTTCTGATTATAACCTTTGTTAGATGTTTTCTTGTTTCTTCAAATTTTCATTCAGATTGGTCTAAGATGAAGAAGTTAGAAGAATTATATCTAATAGACAATGGATTTGAAGGATCTCTTCCCAATTCTTTTGCTAACATGACATCTCTTCGGATATTGGAACTTTCTCAAAATAACTTCATTGGAAGGTTTGATTCTAACATTGCAACACTTACATCACTTGAAGAATTTGGTTTCGAAGAAAACCAATTTGAAGTTTCTATTTCTTTTTCGTCATTTGCCAATCATTCAAACCTTAAAGTCATCCGCGGTAAAGGCAATAAAATCATAGTGGACTCACAACACAATTTGCGCACTTGGATTCCAAAATTTCAATTAAGTGAACTTAGCTTGTCTTCAAAAATTGAGACTAGCTCTTTTCGGCTCCCCAGATTTCTTCTTTATCAAAAAGAGTTAGTTACAATAGATTTTAGTAGTTTGAAGTTGGAAGGAAGGTTTCCTCATTGGTTGTTAGAAAACAACACAAAATTGACTGAAGTAACTTTCAGAAATTGTTCTATGACTGGTACTATGCAATTACCATTGCATCTCCTTCTTGAGTTGGAGAGCATTGATGTGTCTAGCAATATCATAATTGGTGAAATTCCAAGTAAGAATATCAGTTCAATTTATCCAAATTTGAAAAATCTAAACATGTCTAGAAACCGCATCCAAGGTTCAATTCCACGTGAGTTTGGCCAAATGAAATATTTGTCTGAGTTGGATCTTTCAAACAACCAATTGTCTGGAGAAATATCAGATGACACATTTGAAGCTGCACAACAACTCGATTTGTTGATACTTTCAAATAATATGCTCGAGGGGCCCATCTTTACAATACCCGCTAATTTAAGGTCTTTATCATTAAATGATAATAAATTTAGTGGTAAACTTCCAAGCAATATTTTTAACACATCCATCATTTTATTGGACGTAAGCAATAATCATTTGGTAGGAGACATTCCAAGCCTGTTGACAAATTTTTCAAGGTTATCGGAACTTCGTATGACCAATAACCACTTTGAAGGGTCCATTCCATTACAATTGACACAACAACTTAGAGATCTAAGATATTTAGATATCTCCCAAAATAATTTGACTGGTCTTGTACCATCATTTCTAAATTCTTCTGTGAAATTTATCCATTTGAGCAATAATCGTTTAACAGGATTGTCCAAAAAGATGTTCAATGGAAACTCTCCTTTAGTGATGTTAGACCTTAGCTACAATGAAATATCTGGCAACATTCAAGATATGATGCAAGACCTTAGTTATACAAAGTTGAATTTTCTCCTTTTAAAAGGTAATCACATTAGTGGGGATATACCTAAGCAATTATGTCAGTTGATAAATTTAACCATGTTGGATCTTTCAGACAATAAATTGTTTGGAGAAATTCCCCATTGCTTGGGGACAATGCCTTTTGATAATAAGAACCTTGATCCATCATTGAATGCATCAAAGGGAAGCTTCGTTGTTCAAGAATATACTCAAGCACCATTACCATCAGAGCATAAGAAAGAGAAAGCAAGTTTCAGTACAAAGAGAAGTACCCTTACTTTCACCGGAAGCATTCTTGCTTACATGTCTGGAATTGATTTATCCCTAAATAAACTAAAAGGAAATATTCCACATGAGCTTGGAAACTTGACAAGAATTCGAGCATTGAACTTGTCTCATAATGATTTGACTGGACAAATTCCAAATTCTTTCTCAAATTTGAAGCAAACAGAGAGTTTAGATCTTTCTTTTAACAAGTTGAGTGGCCAAATTCCTCCTGAGCTCAATGTCCTAACCTCACTTGAAGTATTAAGTGTGGCACATAACAACTTATCAGGCCCAATACCTAAACAGACAAACCAATTTGCCACATTTGATGAAAGTAGCTACGAGGGTAACCCATTCCTTTGTGGACCTCCACTACTAAAGAGCTGCAATCCATCTTCTACAAGTTTTCCAAAGAACTTAAGTATTGATAAAGACAATAATAGTTTGGTGGACACGTACGTCTTTTGTGTGAGCTTTGTTGTATCATACACATTAGCATTGTTAGCAACCATTGGAGCTTTATACATCAATCCTTACTGGAGGCAAGCATGGTTTTACAACATGGAATTGGTCAGTTTAAATTGTTATTACTTTATTGTGGACAATTTTTGTAGGTTTTGTAATGTGAGGAATATGTAGCATGAACCTTGTTTTCCTAGGATATCTATTTCAGAGTTATTCAATAAAGTAAATCATGCAATTATTTCTAAGTTAAGATATGTATATAATAAATAAACTTTTATTCCATGTATTTCTAATTTAAATGAAACCTAACTCTAACCAACAAATTCATCACATTTTAACAACATATATGAACTGAACTCAATTGAAAAAATGTAAGATATTAACTTCTTACATGGAGACATCTCATATTACAAAAAACACAATATTGATATATAATAACTTTAAGATGTGTGTTGGACTGTAAAACCAACGGCAAGTGCACCAATCATACTATAGCAAGTGATAAATATCGTTCACTTCCAAAAGACTCATGCAACACATGACATCAAAGTGAACAAAAACACAATAAACTCTTTTTGATACTTTTATCAAATAGTTTGTGTGTAAGAAATTTAACATAGAGTATCTACAATTTGTTAAAACTAGAGTTCATCCACTTTATTCTCATGCATTAATAATCATCTCAATTCCATATTTAAGCCAAAATCACAATTATACTTAAAGCCTATCCCTAGTGACTTTGCACCTATGATAAACTCATTAAGTTCCAATTCCTTAAATCCTCAACAAGCAACCATGCATTAAGTTTAAGAGTTTTAAGATTATTAATGTATCATGTTCTATCCCTGGATACAAGCTTAATTAGATATCCAATTTTAGTTCTAAGTTCATTTCATATTTCCCAATACATCAAGAACTACAATTCAAGCCATGGGTGATCAAGCCACAATAAGCATTAAGCACAAAAATCAAATACTAACTTTGAAATAGAAAAGCATATGTATTAACATCACAAAATACATAAGATTCAGTTTATTACATCTAATCTCAACAAATAGGAAAATCCCTTCATGGAGGAGAACTTAGGGTTTTACAAAATTGAAGAGATAAGGAAGAAATTGAAAACGTAGAGAGGTGCACAACGTTTCTCAAGGTTCTTTGCAGTTGTTCCATGCTCCAATTATGCTTCCCCTTCGCATTTTCACCTCCAATTCATGTCTGTTAAAAAAGAATGTCTTAGTTTCTCACACCAAGAGGGGGGTGAATTGGTGAATCATAAAAATATAAGCTTTCAAAATCCTTTTCACCAAATAGGATGTCTTTATGCTTTTCTTGAATCGCAAGTAAAATGATATGTAATGCAGCAATTCACTTAATCGAATACACAAACACTTTAATCGACTATATACGAATATAACACAGTAAGCAAAAGCATATAACATGTATAACACTGTATACACATGTGTTATTATTAATTATGTGTTGTTATCATTAAAAACACAGTCATCACTGAGATTGTGTAGGTTTTAGCTAAATTTGTGCTCCCCCTATCATAAATCTCAACAATCTCCCCTTTTTCTGATGATGCACAACCATGATTAATAAAATCACGTTCATACACACATTCACAATCACAAATTATATCAAATTCTCCAATTACATCAAATTCTCCCCCTTTGGACATTATAAAAAAAGATATACAATTTGTAATTGAAACATTGATAATCAATCAGATAAAGATGCATCAGTTATAATAATTGAATGATCTAGATTTTCCCACCTATCAATAGCAGTCACATGACATTTATGTTTTCTCCCCCTTAATGAAAACATGTGAACTAATCATCAATATGCAATGCTCCATCTGTCATTACACATGTATTAATCTCAAAGCACAAATACAGAATGCAGACATATCAGAGTAAGTATCAGAGCATATAAAAACATATTCAAGCAATGTATCAAATCAAATTTTATCACTTCTTGTTTAAGCATATTGATACATGATGAATTATCAAAACATTTTAATCTCTTATTATCTCATTAATCATATACACAGCAGATAAACATAGAGATATAAGATGAATAAACAATCAAGAGATAGTTAAACAAGGTTTAAAGCTATCAGATATCATAAGTTTGGAAACTTCAAACCCAATGACGAAACCCAATCGATTTGAATATCATCATAATCGACTTTCTTTGCTGTACAACATTGTTGATTTTCCATTTGATCTCAGACAGCAAGCATTATTCCAACATAACCTTTCAAGCTTTTCCAGATAAAGCTTTTTTAGCATTTATTCAATACAATAGTTAACACAGTTAATGTATGAATAAGCAATTATGTGAATGTAACAATATAATGAGAAAATTGCATTCATACACACATGATAAACAATTTCCAATATGATTAAGTTGATATACACATCAAGTCATTCAAACACAAATTGAAAAAAATAAATCTGATTTCATTAATAATCACTACCAAAATAAAGGGCATTACCGACGGCCTACCTCCGTCGGAAACAACAAAAAAGCCATCGGTAATGCCTATTACCGACGGATTAGCGAGGGTCAATTGACCGTCGATAAATCGTTTGTCGCTAACCATTACCGACGGCCTTTGTCCTTCGGTAATTACCAAAGGGCAAAAGCCTTCGAGCCTTCGGTAATTACCGAAGGGCAAAAGCCTTCGGTAATTACCAAAGGCCAAAAGCCTTTTGTAATTACCGTAGCACAATGGCCCTAGTTTTCTTCCACTAGTTTAGATTATGAAATTTTTCATGACATCAAATCAAACTAACCACTGATATTTTTACTGGAGAAGGAGAGTTGAAAACGAGATATCAAATGATATTGCATAATATATTTGTAGTGTTTTACATACGATACTTGCTGCCACAACACTACTACTTGTAGTGTTTTACATAAGATACTTGGTGCCACAACACTACAACTTCTTACACTTCAGTGCATAGGAAAAACATTTAAATTCTACTTCTAAATAAGAAAACAGCTCAAAAGGTATTACACTATGCACATTTCGAAGTTTCTCAGTCACCAACTTCTCCAAATACAAAGCTAATTTCATTGCCTCATTTCCATTGTTATAGGGAAAGTACAGTGATATATGATTCTCTTCAAAAAGACCCAGCTGATTTAGGCTCTGAAAAACCTGTGACATTTTGGAAAGTAGTTGAAGACTTGTTAAATCCTACCCATCCTTTTACAAAACAAGTGTTTCATCCCTTATTTGCAGCCAAATTGCAACATCTGCACGAAAAAACTCACTTATATAAAAAAGAGAAAGTAAAAGTGTTTCCAAATCCTTCAACATTTTAATTAATACCAAATTCTATAGCTTCAATTTTTTTTATCGTTTATTATACGTTTATTAATACCAAAATAATTATAAGAACATAATGTAATATATAATACTTTATTAGTAGCAGAACCTGTTAAAGATTATGAAACTTTAAGTTCATCAAATAAAATGCCAAACAACTTTACTCCAAACACATTATTTTAGAATAAAAAATTAGTTAATCATTTTCAGTAGTGAAAAGAGACCTAATACAGTTTTTAATAAAACCTTAAGACTTATATATATAAATATATATATATATATATATATATATATATATATATATATATATATATATATATATATATATATATATATATATATATATATATATATATATATATATATATATATATATATATATATATATATATATAGGGGTTTGCTAACGCGCGTACGCCTGTTTTTCAGTTGGTACATTTTAGCAATGTGTACCGGATTTTAGTAGACAAAAATATCCTTATATATATGGATTCTAAGTTTTAAGGTTAAGGGTATTTTAATAATTTTCATTCTCAAAACTAAAAAAAAAAAAAAACCCCAAACCCTTACTCACCTGTAACCCCAATTGAAAAAATCAGAAACACTTGCCGTTAAACAATCTTCACTAATCAGGCAAAGGTTCATTCAAGATCTCTTCAATTTAACCATTTTCACTAATCTGTCTAATTTCATCATCTGCATATCTTGAATCATTATCTCTAAAAAAACCCTCCAGGCTAATTACCAATTCTTTCGGATGTCATTATGCTTGTGAAAATTAGATAAAATTATATTCAACAAAAATTATAAAATGAAAAGTCATTTTTTGTAAGAAATTGTTTAACAACGACTGTTTCTGATTTTTTCTAGGCCAATTACCAATTCCTTTGATGTCATTATGATTGTAAAAATTAGATAAGACAAAAATTATAAAATAAAAGCTCATTATAAAATCATATTTTGTAAGAAATTGTCAGCGAGTATTTCTGATTTTTTTCCAGGTCAATTACCAATTCCTTTATGCTTGTGAAAATTGGATAAAATTAGATAAGACAAAAATTATAAGATGAAAACTCATTATAAAATCATTTTTTTGTAAGATTGTTTAACAGGAAGTGTTTCTGATTTTTTTAATTGGAGTACGAATGACAGAGAAAAGATTGGAGTGAGAAAGATGAAAGAGAAAGGGTTGAGAGGAATGAGAAAGGTGAGTAAGGATTTGGGGGTTTCTTTTTTTTTTTTTTTAATTTTGAGAATAAAAATTATTAAAATATCCTTAACCTTAAAACTTAAAATTCATAGTATATAAGGATATTTTTATCTACTAAAACCCGGTACACATTGCTAAAATGTACCAACTGAAAAACAGGCGTACGCGCGTTAGCAAACCCCATATATATATATATATATATATATATATATATATATATATATATATAGATGTACATATATATAGATATACATATATATAGTTTTGTTTTCCTTATCTATTATAATTTTTGTTTTATTTTTATAAATCTAAAACTTTGAACAGAGAGTTATTTTTATCAATCTAAAACTTTGAACAGAGAGAAGTTAAAGACATATATACCAAATCATGTCACGTTTTCCTTCTTCAATCACTTACTCTCTCCAATCATGCCACGTTTTCCTTCTTACTTCCTCTAAAATCTCACCCTTCTTTTCAAATTAAACACAATATGCATAGTCAATTTACTGAACTTTGAGATGTCCATTTTTTTTCCAAGTGAAGAGGATTGGAGCCAGGAAGAGTGTGGGAAACTTTATTTCAGATAAATACTGAGGGCGCAAGTGTAATTTATTTCAGATAAAAGAGACTACATAAACCCAAATATCCTAACAAGTAGCACTTTAGTAACTGATAGTAGTTAAACATAAGATGCAAATGCAAAATAGATGTGCCCATGCACACAAGTTATTGTAAATTTCTCAACTAATTAAACATTAAAAAACAAGGAACAATAGTTACCTTGAACAATTTGACAAAGCAATTGCAATAGCACTCAGTAGTTTGCATGCCTCTGATGCATCAAGAACAACACTGCTTACACTTTTAGGAGAAATCACCTAGTGTTGTTCAACGCAATGAGTGTTTTCTTCGTGAAAGCATTAAATTTTCAACAAAAGGCTAACATTAAGGGTATAATGTTCATGGTACCTCTAGATTGTATAGTGCCTGTCCCTTTCTAATTCTGCCAGAAATATCATAATGGGAACCATGGCATGGAAAAAACCATCACCAGGATCAAATCGCTCATGGTTGTGTTCATCATATATAATTTTAGAAGAAGGGTTTTTTACAGCCGCAGCAGTTGTAGGAATTTCATGAATAAGGTTGTTTTCTTTAGGGTGGAACAGAGAATCAGTAGCATAACCTGAACAAGATAAACTTAAACCAATTAACCCATGAAAAAGTAAGCGTTAAAACTAACATCATAACCCAATGAATGAACAAATGAACAAAGCTTAATTAAAACTACAAAACCAAAAACCCTAAATTAACATAACATACAGCAGCATATTAGGCCCACCGTAACACACAAATCTTCTTAAGGAATAACAAATTCAAGAATACTTTGCAAGAAAGTATTCATCCAGTGACACAAGAGTGGTAATGTCATCAGAAAGTAACTAAACTTCCATCATAGAAGCATAATAAGTTACCTTTCACAGAATGAGTTAAAATTGTATAGACAGGGAACATATGACCTTGAAACATTTAGCTACAACGAGGTTGAATAAATTTCCTTAAGTGGAATACAGAAAACTCCAACCAAATGTCATCCAAGAATTAAAAAGAGAAGAAAAAAAATGCCAAACAAAATCAAAATATCAAATAACAGAGGAAAACACGAGAACGAATCCCACACCATCTTATAATAAAAAAACATCCATGAAAAATCCAATAAATATCATCCAAAGGGAACAAAGAACGTCGCAATCCACAAAGGCAAACTGCCTCCGGTTGTTGTAACCTACTTAAGTAAATCAGCCACAAGTACATAGATCATATAAAAATTTGAGCTTTACAGATGATCATAAGCATAAAAAAGCATCCAATCAAGGATAATAATCATAAGGAGAGGAACCCTAAGATTCAAATAACAGAAATATTCAAACAAAAAAAAAACGAGCAAAACAAATCATTCAAAGCTTCAAATGAATCCATAAAGGGAGACATATGAGAAGGGAACCCAAACGGCAGAGTGGTGGGCCTCTTCCTCCCTTCCCTAAACCTCCGTGGTCCAATTGATTCTGTCTCCCCACTAGTGTACCTCCGCTTCCTCGACCTCCACGAAAATTGCTCGAACTCCTTGATGAGTCAATATTTTCTTCACTTCACTTAGTTTATTGTGCTAGAATTAATCGGTGAATTGTGCTTAAATGTCCGGTATTTTTCTGTTTTTGCTAATTGTGCTTAATTTGACAAGAAATTCTAATTTTAATTAATTTGAATTATTTGAGTTAATTATTCACTTTAGTAATTGCAAGAAAATTTTGGAAATAAATTTAGGACATTTGAAGGTTAAATGAAAAATGGCAATTGAGCCAATGCATCTTAGCCATTTTTATTTTCGCTGGCTGCCATGTGAATGTTATGTCAACTTGTGTGTCTTCGTTTGAGTTCAATTCTTATCCGTTTCCTATGCAATTTTTTTTCACAGTTTCGTATGGATGTCTATTTTCACGTATAGTTTTTCTTTTGTTAAAATTCGTTCTATGCTATTCCCAGTATTTTGTTTACTCTCCTATGTCAGTTCAGTGCTTACTGTTGAGTGTTCTAATATGTGTGCATTGTTTGCTTGCTGTTTGGTACTAGTGGTAGCTGGAATTGATCATTGGACAATGCATCTCATGGCCACAAAATTAAATGGGATTTTAATCCTTTTCATTGGCTGCAAAGGAGTACACCTCACGTAGAAATTAATTTGGCAACATCCAAATCAGCACCAACACTTCAAATGGGCAGCAGCACAACTTACGGTCCAGCAAGCAAGATGAGTTCAAATACAAGAGTGCTTCTCATGGCTTGGATGGAGAGATGCATGGTGATGAAGGAAGCAAGTTGGTCAACAATTGATGGAAGAAAGGAGCCCACGGCAAACTCACATGAAGAATTTACTGAAAAGTAATAAGTTACTAGTTTATTTGGAAATGGAGAGCAATGTTTTATTTGTCTTCTTTTGAAATTGATGCAACTTCACACGTCCAATAGTAAGTGTTTGAAGAAGTCAAAAGCACTTGGAGAATGGAAGTGGACGGTCTAGAGGGGGAGAGAAAATGGACATCACTTCATGGAGGGTCCTCTCACTCATTTTGTTGGCATGCTTCCAAATGGAAAATGAATGGGTTTTGGAGTATAAGTAAGAAGTGTCCCGTGACATCCCAGAGGTGGCCGTGAGGTTCCAGCAGTGGAGAATAAGTCCAGCAGTAGATGGACAGTAGAGAATAAGGACTGGAACGTGAGGAGGGCTGGAACAGAAGGATGCACTGGCACAATGGAAGGATACGGTTGATGCACACTTCTTGTAATGTTGAATTTCATATTTACTTTTCCCTTTCTTTTGTTGTAATAAATTCATCTACTATTTTAATTCAATGCATTAATTTAATTTACTGTTTCTGAAATTTAAATTCTGTTTTACTGTTTTTTTTACTGCTGAAATTTAATTACTGCTGTACTTTAATTTTTGTATCCAGTTTTCTACAATTTAATTTTTAATGTTGTTTATCTTTTGCATGTTGATTATTTCACTGTAATTTTACTCTCTGTATTTTATTGCAGTAATTTTGACTCTGTTTTTACTGTTTTCGAAATTTACTGTTTTTCTGTATTTTCTGTTTTCTGTATTTCATTTTCTGTATTTGCTTTTACTGTTTTCCTGATTCTGTAATTCTGTATTTACTGTTTTTACTGCAATTATGAGCTGCTGTAATTTCATTTTCTAAAATTTATTGTTTTACTGTTTTACTATTTTTACTGTTTTCTGTATTTACCGTTTTCTGTATTTTATGTTTTTTCTGTATTTCGTTTTTTTTACTGTTCCAGAATTATTTTTAATGTTTCAAGTTACTGTATTTTCGTGTTTACTGTAGCAATTTCGTTTTTACTGTTTTAATTTCATTTTTTACCGTTTTTAGTTTTAAAGTCTACGTATTGTTTTTAATGATATTTTTATTTCTGTGTTTAATGTTTAACGTTTTCTATACGTTTAATGTTCCCACATTTATTTTATTTTGATGTCTTTTAACGTTCCATTTTTACCGGTTTGAAATTATTTCAACGTTTTTGTATTTTCATTTAATTTCCAGTTTAATTTATTTTTCCACACCAAAATCAAAAACAATCACAAAACCCCCCCTCACTACGTGTCGATCCGAAACTGAACCACATTTGGTCCTTGTGAGACGACCTAGGAGTCACTTCCTAGTCTATACTGCATTATTCTTATATGCTCAACTTTTGTGGGAGGTGCGACCCTCTCACCAAAATGGCGCCGCTGCCGGGGAATCATTAACGGTTTGGTTTTAGATTCTTGTTGTGCAAATTTTTGTTCTGTTAATATGTGTATTTTGTGTGTTTTGTGTTTTGTATTTTTGTAGGCGACAACGACACCTTCAGCAAATTTTGGCGGCGTTGTCACTTCAGTTCCAGGTTTTTGTTTTAGATTTTTACTGTGTTAATATATATTGTGTTTATATGTGTTTAATTGTGCTATTTTCTGTATTTACTTGTTATTAAAAAAAATTAAAATTAAAAAAATATATATATTTATGTTCTGTTTTGTGTGTGCCTGTAGCATGTATAAATGTGTTGTGTTTTGTTTAGTGGTTATTTTTGGAAGTTTCAATTGATGTAAATACTGGTTTTCCCCATGTTATGTTTCTATATGTTTAGTTTAATCTTTGTTTGAAGAGGAAGTCCAAGTCTGAGACAGGTTTTGCATTACAATAGAGGAGATGACAGATTCTCAAGGCTGGATGTATGACCTAGTCAAGAGTCTTCCAAAATTCCATGGGTTGACACTTGAAGATCCATACAGGCACCTAAAGGAGTTTAGTTTGGTGTGTTTATCTATGAGGCCTGCTGGTGTTTCAAAGGAAACAGTGTTGATAAAAATGTTTCCCATGTCCCTTCAAGATGAAGCAAGAGACTGGTTCATATACCAGTATCCTTTTAATAGTTGGCAGGAAACACAACAAAAATTCTTCGACAAGTTCTTTCCAGCAGCAAAGGTGAGCAACATTAGGATGAAGATCACTGCCATTGAGCAGTTTCAAGAAGAAAGCCTAGCAGATTATTGGGAGAGGTTTAACAGGCTCTGCACAACTTGTCCAAACCACCAAATTCCAGAGCATTTGCTCTTGATTTATTTTTATGAAGGGCTCCTGGACAGTGAAAGGATACTTGTGGATGTAGCTTCTGGTGGATGTTTGATGGATATAACCCCAACAGAGGCAAGGAAGTTGCTCTGCAAGCTGGCTGGTGAAAATCCAATTAAGGTAGCAAAGGAAGAACCTCAGCAGCCTGTTCTGGATTCTGACACTGATAGCCCTGAGGACACAGCTGATAACTTGGAGTTTGGTAAGAAACTTTTCAGTGAGCAAAAACAGGTTTATTCTGAACCTGAGATTCCACTTTTACCAGATTTGCCTACACATTCAAATGCATGTGATTTGACGCATACTGATTCTATAGGGTTTATGACTGATACTGATACAAATTTGATTGACCATTCTAAAATTTTTAATTCAGTGTCAGCCATTGAACCCATTAGTGAAAGTAGCGTCAATATTAATTTTGAAAGAGAAACTGTGCAATCTGATGACTTTACAGAGTTAGGATTAAACTTTGATTTAACACAGTTTTCTGAAAATTTTGAATGTGACTGTGAATCTGGTTCTTGCTCCATTTGTGCTGAAATTGATTATGCATTACAGCGAGACTCTAAGTTTATAGTAGATGCTATTAATTGTGAGTTTGATGACAAGGATGCAGAGTTCAAAAAGAATGCAGGTGGTGACATTAAGGAATGCATGATTAATGTAGAAGAGTATACTACTATTTCTTTGATCGAGCCAGAGATATCTATTCCGGTGTCACACACTCAACAACTGCCATTAAAAGGAGAGATACTGTCGAAACAAATTGTTGTGAAAAGAAAGAAGAAACATCTTGTTGAGGATGATAGGACAATATTAAAACAGTTCCTCCTTAAAATTTCATCTTTGGATCCTAAGGCGGAAGGCATCTCCCTCATTGTCCAAATTTGGCAACTGCCACCATAACCCAGGGGAGTTTTCTTTTTCTTTCTTCCCCGTTTTCCTACTTTTATTGCACTTTTTTCCTTTATCTGTTTTCTGGTTTAATTGATGACCTTATGATTCGAACACATTTAGGACACGGTGTAGTTTAAGTGTGGTCTATTGGGGAAGATTCTTATTTTTCTTTCTTTCTTTCTTAGTTTTTGAATTGTTATCTTTAAAAAAAATAATAAATAAATAAAAAAAAAATCAAAAATCAAAAATAAAAAATCAAAAAAATTGTTTTGCGTAGTCAAGATTTTGTTTTCGGCCCTCAGTTTCTTATTATTTCATACCAATAATTCATTGAAAAGTTTCACTTCAGATCTCATTTTCTTCAATTTTCCTTATAATTTCTTAGTTGTTTCATAGAGATAATTGATTGAAAATTTTGTTTAGACTAAGAAATATTTCATTCATTAGAGCAAAATTACAGTATTGGTGAATGGAAATTGAACAGATCTGAAAATGAAATTACAGTAGATATATATGAAAATAAAGATGTCCGAGGGTAGATCATTTCTGATCGTTAAATATTACAGTCCAAATAAAAAAAACATAAAAAATTAAAAACATAAAAAAAAAATTAATTGTTCATATTACATGCCTTATTCAAATTTTGGCCACACTCGTCCAGCAAAAACATTAAAAAAAATAATAGTAAAACATTAAACATTAAAAATGAAAGAACTCTCGAGCTGGTTGTGGTGGTCTAAGGGAGAGCTCCGTTGAGGGAGCTCTGGTACGAAAAGTCACGAGGGGAGGCGGAGGAATCTCTGTTTCTGGATCGATTATGATGGGAATGGGAAAGAGGTCCAGCAGCCTCGGTGCCCTCATTATTACCCAGTCGTATTCTTTCAACCAAAAAAAAAAATTTGTGTTAATTATAGAAGAGGAAGTGAAAAATCAATAAAAATGAAGGTATGATGAGAGTCTTACCATACATATATAGCGGCAGTTGTGAAAAGAGAGTGCCAGTGGGGTCTATCTCCGCTTGCCAGCGCCTGACCCGATTTCCATGGTTGTTAAACCAGCAGTGCACGTTGTATTCGCTGGCATCTGCGAAGGTCCTTAGTCGAGACGCGATCTCGACGACTTGGGCTCGGCATGGGTGTGTGACCCCATAGTTGTAGATGTTAGTCATCATCTTGGTTTGATCTTCGGTAGGACGCCACCGCTGACTGGTATATCTCTCTGATTCCATCTCACTCATCATTTCCTCTCGATGTATTCTAAAAAATAAAATAAAAATAAAAATAAAAATAAAAGAAAAAAAACATTAGATTCTTAATTCAGTGTTTTCTTTATTCGTTTTTGTTTCCTTTTAAGTTCATTTTGTCCGGTTAGTCTTTGATGTTCAGTATCTTGTCTCAGGTTTGTCCATTTTCCAGTTTTAGGTCCATCAGTGTTTTGTCCATTCTTTATGTTTTTAGTTTGAGTTTTAGTTGTTTTTAGTGTGCATAATAATAAGCAGAAAACTGGAAAAGCTGAATATAAAAAAAAATATAAAAAAATGAAAAAATTGAAAAGGAGAAGAAGGAAAGCAGGAAAATAATCGGCAGAAAAAAAATGGAGAGCAGGATAGAGGAAAGCTGAGAAGAAGAAAATAAGGGAAAGCAGGGCAGAAAATAATGAAAAAATACAGGGAAGCAGGACAAGGGAGAGGGAAAGAGAACAAGCAGAGAAAAATAAAGATAGCAGGGCAGAGATGAAAAATAAAGGAAATACAGAAAGGGAGAGCAGGAAATCAAGAAGGAAATAAAAGAAAATAATCGGCAGAAGAGGGAAATAAAAGCAGAGAAAGCGTAAAGGAAAGAAGTTACATGAAAGGAGAAAGAAAGGCAGATCCAGGAGCAGAGGACTTACCCGGAGTAGTAGGGCTGACAGAGAAGCTCCTCGCAGATCTCAGACTCTTCAGAAGGCGCAGGGACAAAGCTTCCTCACAGATCCAAACGCTCAGGAGAGAGCAGAGAAAGAAGAAAGAGAAGAGAGCAGAGAGAGAGTTGAGAGAGAAGCAGAGAGGAGAGAGTGAGAGTCAGGAAATGGCGCTCAAACGCGGAGGAGCGGACCATTTATAGCCAAATGTTTTCCACTGTAGCAACAGTTCCGGTCTTTGCCACCGAGATTGTTGTCACAGTACCGGTCTCCTTTTTCAGAAAAAAAATAAAAAATAAAAAATAAAATAAAATAAAATAAAAATAAAAATAAAAATAAAAAATTAAATTAGCATCTACTGATGGGTGCTAGGTGATTGGACATCTGCTGATGGATGTCAATGATAACATCTACTGATGGATGTTACTGAAAATGTCTTCCCATTTTTCTACTTTTTATTGCACTTGTCTATATTATTTGACTACTCTGAAATTGATAATCTGATGATTGTAACACACTGAGGACATTGTGTGATTTAAGTGTGGTCTACTGGGAAGAAATTCTGAAATTCTGATTTTTCTGTTAGTTTCTATTAGTATGTATTTTGTGTGTTAAATTTTTTGTTTTTGAGTATTAAATTTTTTCTGTTTTAAGTTATTTTTATCGAGTTTTGTGTGCAATAAATTTTACATTTTTCTCTTGATTTCTGGATGATGTTTAAGTTGTAGATTTTTCCTTCACTTACTTAATACTTATAGTTTGTAATCCTTGCTTTTCTCTGCCTGGAAAGATGATTATACGTTTGAGAGGTTGATTTGATTGTGACGAATACCCTGTGTGAGATTTGAGCCACTTAATTTTCTTTCTTGTGTGTGATATGTATCTTGAATGCTTGCACATATGCCTTGGCTTGATTCTTTTTTATATACTTGATTGATATGCATGTTCAGACGTGATAAAGGCATTTTTGTTCTTGAGCCTCTTTAGCCAAATAAGCCTACCTTGTTATTATCCTTTGATAACCCCTTTGAGCCTATACTGTATATATTTCTTTGTGTTCAAGCTCATACACTGATCCTAAGTGAAAAACAAATGATTACCTTAACCTTAGGAAAGTCTGGAGCTATAGAAGTATTTTGTGAATAAGTGTGGTCTCCTTGGGAATTCTGATGAATTGGCTAGTTGGTTCCTCATCATGTTTTGAAATGATAATTTATATCCTGTTGTGTGATAAAAAAAAAAAGAAGACAGGATAAAAAAAATGATGAGAAAAAAGAGAAAAATTGAAAAATAATTTTGTAAATAATGGAGTCGAGAAGAGGATTGAATTAGAGGTTTGGGTGAGATTTCACTGTGTTTACATTTTTTCCCTAGTGCACCTCTATTTCTTCTGAGCTATAGCTACTTATCCAAATTTATCCTCCCCTGTCCTTGGCCCCATTACAACCCAGTAAAGACCTTTTGATCTGAACATGCATATGTTTTAAGTATTGATAATTAGAAGCTTGCCAAGTCTACTTGTGTTTGTTTTCTTGAGTACATCGAGCTGATATTATTATTTACCCTAGACACTTGAGAGAAATACTATAGTGCATCTGTGAGGTTTTGTTATTTTCAAATCACCTCTTGAGCTCATTAATCATTTTGCTATGTATTGAATTGCTTGGAAGGTTTCTATAAGTATATACTTTTCTTTGATTCTGTGTTGGATTTTGTCTACATCTTTTCTCTGTCCAGATTTCTTGAGAACTGTGTAAATTCTTTGTTTTCTTGAGAGTCTTTATTTACTGTATGTTGCAATTGTGTCACTCCTTCGATGTCCTTTGAATCATTCCCTGATTTGCGTCTTAATTTTGCCCAGGAGTGCAAAAGACTAAGTGTGGTCTATTTTGATGAGTCAATATTTTCTTCACTTCACTTAGTTTATTGTGCTAGAATTAATCGGTGAATTGTGCTTAAATGTCCGGTATTTTTCTGTTTTTGCTAATTGTGCTTAATTTGACAAGAAATTCTAATTTTAATTAATTTGAATTATTTGAGTTAATTATTCACTTTAGTAATTGCAAGAAAAATTTTGGAAATAAATTTAGGACATTTGAAGGTTAAATGAAAAATGGCAATTGAGCCAATGCATCTTAGCCATTTTTATTTTCGCTGGCTGCCATGTGAATGTTATGTCAACTTGTGTGTCTTCGTTTGAGTTCAATTCTTATCCGTTTCCCATGCAATTGTTTTTACAGTTTCGTATGGATGTCTATTTTCACGTATAGTTTTTCTTTTGTTAAAATTCGTTCTGTGCTATTCCTAGTATTTTGTTTACTCTCCTATGTCAGTTCAGTGCTTACTGTTGAGTGTTCTAATATGTGTGCATTGTTTGCTTGCTGTTTGGTACTAGTGGTAGCTGGAATTGATCATTGGACAATGCATCTCATGGCCACAAAATTAAATGGGATTTTAATCCTTTTCATTGGCTGCAAAGGAGTACACCTCACGTAGAAATTAATTTGGCAACATCCAAATCAGCACCAACACTTCAAATGGGCAGCAGCACAACTTACGGTCCAGCAAGCAAGATGAGTTCAAATACAAGAGTGCTTCTCATGGCTTGGATGGAGAGATGCATGGTGATGAAGGAAGCAAGTTGGTCAACAATTGATGGAAGAAAGGAGCCCACGGCACACTCACATGAAGAATTTGCTGAAAAGTAATAAGTTACTACTTGTTTATTTGGAAATGGAGAGCAATGTTTTATTTGTCTTCTTTTGAAATTGATGCAACTTCACACGTCCAATAGTAAGTGTTTGAAGAAGTCAAAAGCACTTGGAGAATGGAAGTGGACGGTCTAGAGGGGGAGAGAAAATGGACATCACTTCATGGAGGGTCCTCTCACTCATTTTGTTGGCATGCTTCCAAATGGAAAATGAATGGGTTTTGGAGTATAAGTAAGAAGTGTCCCGTGACATCCCAGAGGTGGCCGTGAGGTTCCAGCAGTGGAGAATAAGTCCAGCAGTAGATGGACAGTAGAGAATAAGGACTGGAACGTGAGGAGGGCTGGAACAGAAGGATGCACTGGCACAATGGAAAGATACGGTTGATGCACACTTCTTGTAATGTTGAATTTCATATTTACTTTTCCCTTTCTTTTGTTGTAATAAATTCATCTACTATTTTAATTCAATGCATTAATTTAATTTACTGTTTCTGAAATTTAAATTCTGTTTTACTGTTTTTTTTACTGCTGAAATTTAATTACTGCTGTACTTTAATTTCTGTATCCAGTTTTCTACAATTTAATTTTTAATGTTGTTTATCTTTTGCATGTTGATTATTTCACTGTAATTTTACTCTCTGTATTTTATTGCAGTAATTTTGACTCTGTTTTTACTGTTTTCGAAATTTACTGTTTTTCTGTATTTTCTATTTTCTGTATTTCATTTTCTGTATTTGCTTTTACTGTTTTCCTGATTCTGTAATTCTGTATTTACTGTTTTTACTGCAATTATGAGCTGCTGTAATTTCATTTTCTAAAATTTATTGTTTTACTGTTTTACTATTTTTACTGTTTTCTGTATTTACCGTTTTCTGTATTTTATGTTTTTTCTGTATTTCGTTTTTTTTACTGTTCCAGAATTATTTTTAATGTTTCAAGTTACTGTATTTTCGTGTTTACTGTAGCAATTTCGTTTTTACTGTTTTAATTTCATTTTTTACCGTTTTTAGTTTTAAAGTCTACGTATTGTTTTTAATGATATTTTTATTTCTGTGTTTAATGTTTAACGTTTTCTATACGTTTAATGTTCCCACATTTATTTTATTTTGATGTCTTTTAACGTTCCATTTTTACCGGTTTGAAATTATTTCAACGTTTTTGTATTTTCATTTAATTTCCAGTTTAATTTATTTTTCCACACCAAAATCAAAAACAATCACAAAACCCCCCCTCACTACGTGTCGATCCGAAACTGAACCACATTTGGTCCTTGTGAGACGACCTAGGAGTCACTTCCTAGTCTATACTGCATTATTCTTATATGCTCAACTTTTGTGGGAGGTGCGACCCTCTCACCACTCCTCTATCTCTCCCACAATGACTTCTCTGGCGAGATTCCGGCAGCAGATATCCTCCCTCCGCCTCCTTCTCCTCCTTGACATCTGCGACAACAACATCCACGACCCAATCCCAAACCAAGTCGCCAAACCAACACCACTTCACTGCAACGCCCTCGACACGCCAACCCCCAACAACCCCCACCACTGTCGCAACACTCACAAGGACCAAAACACGAACCCTAGCCACAAACCAGCCACCAACGAACCGCCGCTAGCGTCATTAACAACAACCGTTTCAAACTGCCTTAGGGCGACAACCTCAAGCTTCAAACCAACAAACCGCTTCAAACAGAGAGTAGGGAAGGGAAGAGCGCCACCCAACAACGAACCTCCGTCAGCGTCCATACCACCAAATTCACACCGTCAAACTGCAGCGTCGAACCGGCTGACTGCCCCCAAAGTTGCAACCCTAAGTCAAGAGTGAGTTCGACGAATAAGGGAGAGAGTTCTGCTTTTGGGAAATTTCACCAACAAATACATAAATTTTAAACTTAAAACATCCCAGGCATTACCGTAGGACAAAAACCCCCACTACAAGAAAAAAGTGTAGTATATACAGCAAAAATCCGTATATAAGACCCAAAATCCGTATATAATACGTGTTTATATACGGATTACATACGGGCAAAAATCCGTATATAATACCGTCGTAGCTAGGTTTATATACGGATTTATCCGTATATAATTTATGTACAGAAATTATATACGGATTTATCCGTATATAATGGCTTAAGAAGAGCTAAATAAATGCCCTGTATATAGCAGTTCTCCATGCACAATATACAAGCAGAATAAAAGTTCTTATTCTATTGACAAACTTTCTGGATTAGACCAATAAATATAAATATAAAAATTAATGTTAACCTATCTAAACCAATATTCACTATATATTCTAATTTCTCTGCATATGTTATTTTATATATATATATAAATTATATAAAAAGAAATTGTGATGTTCACCATATGCTTAAAATTCCTCAAACTCATGGTATAACACTTTAATGGTGTCAGAGCGGCTGCAGCGGAATGGTTAGCGTGGAATAACAAACCAAGAGGGGTTTTTAATACTAACGTGTGCCTTTTAATTTCTACTCAATTAAACTTACTTAGCAATTAATAAAGACAAATAAAGCAAGAGTAAGACTGAGAGAAATTTGCACAGATGATTTTATCCTGGTTCGGATCTTACCAATCCTACGTCCAGTCGCTTATCTCAAAACAAGATAAACAGTTTCACTAACACAAAACAATTACAAACTACAATCACAAAGATACAATTTGTAAGAGTTTAGAAAACACCTCTCTTGATACCACAAGAGATGAAACTACACCTCCTTTGAGTCTTCACAAAGGATGAACACCTCCTCCGAATACTTCACGAAGGATGAACACCTCCTTCGAATACTTCACGAAGGATGAACCTCTTCCGAACACCTCCTCAGACACACCAAGGATGAACCGGCTATTTCCTCTGTCACCGTAGCAGCACTTCACCAGCTCCACAGACAAGAGTTTCACAAGCCGAACAAGAACACACAAGTCTCAAAGAATTCTGAGTATTTGAGCACAAGGGAAGAGTTTCTGTGTCTCTAGTTATTTTTTTTGAGAGGAAATGAGAGTCTATTTATAGACTCATCCAAAGGCTCTTCCATTCACTAAAAGACAAACTTAACGGCTAGTTTCTCCAACGGCCATAAACGGCTAGTTTGTCCAACGGCCATAAACGGCTAGTTTCTCCAACGGCCATAAACGGCTAGTTTGTCCAACGGTCATAAACGGCTAGTTTCTTCAACGACTAGTTTCTCCAACGTCCGTGTTAAGTGCGATACTCTTACCGTTAACCGTCACTATTCACGTGAATAGTGTTACTATTCATGTGAATAGTACTATAGTGTTTTGTTGCAATGATTTACTATAGTAATTTTACAAAACACTTTTCTTTTTCTAATCTAAGTCCTATACATATTTCTAAGAGTATTACAAAAGCTTTCCATCACAATATAAGTCTTCATAACATCTTGAATCTTGATTTCTCTTGACTTGATTTGGACATCATCAAAACTTCATCTTCATCATTTTGCTAACAATCTCCCCCTTTTTGATGATGATCAAAAACTCCTTGATTTAAAGCTTTTGGTAATAATCTGTATTTAAAACACAACTTATGGAAGAAAGAGTGCATTAGTGAATAAGCACAAATAGTACAAATAGGCAAATAAGCTTTAAACATTTTCTCCCCCTTTTTGATCATAATTAAAAAGTTGTGTTGATGTTCTCCCCCTAAGATAATACTCCCCCTTAATAAAAGCATGTATGCATATGAGCTAAAAATATTTCAAATTTAAAGATTCATTCAAACATGCACAATAGGATATTTAAAGCAAATATTTTTAGGAGAAAGATCTTATAAAACATTGTTTAGATCTTTATCTTGAGGATTGTCATCATTCTTTGCTTCATTTGTTGTCTTCTACAAATCTTCATCATTTCCTGCATGTAATTCAACTGACTCAAGAGGTTTTGCCTCAAGGTCTACAATTTCATCAAAGACAACATGCACACATAAAAATTTTTCCGATTTAAAACTATATATGCTTTATATATTAGACGATATCCAAAAAAAATAGTTTTATCGGTCTTGGAATAAAAATTTTCTTAAATTTTGTTTTAAAGAAAAAAAATTGGTACCCAACAATTTTGTTTGGGTCCTTTGGGTTAGATTTAGAAAAAAGAAATCATTTTATAACCCAAACATATCTACCACTTGGAACACCATAATGCTTAATTTTACATTTATTTGAAGTATGACCCTTTTTCATACAATAAAAGCATGATACAACATTTGTGTTCCTATAAGTTGTTCCTTTTTCTACCCAAGTTCTACGGGTTCTATGATTATTTTTATTTTTAATTCTAGGAACATACTTATTTTTAACAACCTTATTTTCATTAGTTTTACTACATTCTCCTGAGGTTGTTTGTTCTAGTAGTTTCTTAAAATTTTCACAAGAAGCACATTCATCACTACTAGTAAATTTACCCTTTTCAAAAAATAAAACTTTATTTTTCAAATCTTTATTTTCTTCAAAAATATTTTCAAAATTTAATTTTAAATTCTTATTTTCTTCAAGAATATTTTCAAAGTCTGATTTCAAATTTTTATTTTCTTCAGAAATATTTTCAAAATTTAATTTTAAATTTTTGAAATCCTTTTTCAATTTCTGATGGGCTTTATCTAATTTTTCAGATTCTACTATTAAAGCAGCATAAATTTCATGCAATTCATTTTCGCTAATTTGACTAGAATTATCAGAATCGCTAGATGTACTTACTTGGCTTCCAGTGTCGTCGTTCACTACTAAACAGATGTATGCTTGCTCATCAGAATCACCCATACTTGATGTTGTGCTTGATGAAGAGCTTGAATTATTCTCTTCCATGATTAAATTATTCGTTTTAGCACACCCGATTTCATCTCCGCCTTCATGAGTTACTCTTAAAGTTTCCCACATTTCTTTAGCGGTTTTACAAACAGAAATCCTGTAAAACTCATCAACAGTTAAAGCAGATGAAATAATATTACGAGCTTTTACATCATTACCAAATTTTTTCTTATCTTGAGCAGTCCATTGGTCACGGGGCTTTGGTTCCTGCATATTGTTAGTTGGAACAAAAGGACCAAATGCAACAACATCCCAAATATCTATATCAATAGATTCCATAAAAATTTGCATTCTGACCTTCCAAAATGCGTAATTTTCACCTGTGAATAGTGGTGGTCTATTGATAGAAGCACCCTCTGCAAAGGTTTGATGTGATCCTGCCATTTGAATGACTATCAAAGCAAGCTCTGATACCAATTGTCAGAGTACCTGCAGCGGAATGGTTAGCGTGGAATAACAAACCAAGAGGGGTTTTTAATACTAACGTGTGCCTTTTAATTTCTACTCAATTAAACTTACTTAGCAATTAATAAAGACAAATAAAGCAAGAGTAAGACTGAGAGAAATTTGCACAGATGATTTTATCCTGGTTCGGATCTTACCAATCCTACGTCCAGTCGCTTATCTCAAAACAAGATAAACAGTTTCACTAACACAAAACAATTACAAACTACAATCACAAAGATACAATTTGTAAGAGTTTAGAAAACACCTCTCTTGATACCACAAGAGATGAAACTACACCTCCTTTGAGTCTTCACAAAGGATGAACACCTCCTCCGAATACTTCACGAAGGATGAACACCTCCTTCGAATACTTCACGAAGGATGAACCTCTTCCGAACACCTCCTCAGACACACCAAGGATGAACCGGCTATTTCCTCTGTCACCGTAGCAGCACTTCACCAGCTCCACAGACAAGAGTTTCACAAGCCGAACAAGAACACACAAGTCTCAAAGAATTCTGAGTATTTGAGCACAAGGGAAGAGTTTCTGTGTCTCTAGTTATTTTTTTTGAGAGGAAATGAGAGTCTATTTATAGACTCATCCAAAGGCTCTTCCATTCACTAAAAGACAAACTTAACGGCTAGTTTCTCCAACGGCCATAAACGGCTAGTTTGTCCAACGGCCATAAACGGCTAGTTTCTCCAACGGCCATAAACGGCTAGTTTGTCCAACGGTCATAAACGGCTAGTTTCTTCAACGACTAGTTTCTCCAACGTCCGTGTTAAGTGCGATACTCTTACCGTTAACCGTCACTATTCACGTGAATAGTGTTACTATTCATGTGAATAGTACTATAGTGTTTTGTTGCAATGATTTACTATAGTAATTTTACAAAACACTTTTCTTTTTCTAATCTAAGTCCTATACATATTTCTAAGAGTATTACAAAAGCTTTCCATCACAATATAAGTCTTCATAACATCTTGAATCTTGATTTCTCTTGACTTGATTTGGACATCATCAAAACTTCATCTTCATCATTTTGCTAACAAATGGAATGATGTCTAATATTTAGTTTAATGAAGCTCAACCTAATAAGAGTAATTTGCTGACTCTTAAGAAAGACCCAATATATTATCAAGTTCAGAGTTAAACAACTATTAATCAACAGTTCCAATAAAAATTAACAAGTAGCTCAGAACTCACTGTCTCTAAAATAGGTTTTTTAAATGTTAGATAATCGATAGGGACATACCACTAAACAGTTTAAAAGACGTGGGATGGGTTCTTCGTTGAGTGGTCAATGCTAAATCAGATTTCTTTGATAAGTAAAGGGCAGGATCAATAATGATGGGCCTTGCTCTTTGATTCCTGCATAGAATAAGTAATATAAGTCAGGGGAGAAAAACATGCAGAATATAGTCTACAAAAAATTTTCAGATGCATAATAATAAAATTCACTTACAATTTCCAACCAGCAATGTGTGTATGCTCAATGAAATTTAGATTCCTTGACAGATTCGAGAAAACATAAAGCAAATCTGCAAAAGCAGAAAACAAATATCAAATGGGTTTAGGGAGTAAACTTTTTGCATGTTTGTCTTGATAAATGCTTAAACTAAAACTATAAACAGCATGGAATGATCTATACGAATCTGGATTTATGCCAAATGATACACTATCAGACAGAAAGAAGATGTTGAAACCAGAAGACTAAAATCATTGAGTACAAAATACCATGAAGCAAATTGTTACACAGTTATGCAGGTACTATAAGCTTTCCTTCTTGGTAACAAAATCTATTTCAACAACTTAAAGAATAGAAGAAAAAAATCAAGCAACCTCAAAGAAAAGTGAGACAAATTATAAGATAATATATTCATATGTACAATAATCATATAAACTATATACCATGAAGCTGCAAATTCAAGTGCACAAGTCTCATTAATTAGCAAATATAAGCTCAATCATTAAATAAGAGGATATCCTAGTACCATAAATGCAACCAAAAATGCACTGCAAGGTGGATGGGAAATTGTTTTCTGCTGCAAATGACCTGCAGAATATAAACATCAATCTTTTAACTATTTACAACTATTGATAGTACATATAACTTCACAAAAATGCCAACTAATAAGAGTAAATTTCAATGTGCAGATTAGAAAAGCTACCCTTCAAAGTAGACTATAAGCTTAAGCGATTAAAGGAACTCGTGGTCAATAAATTATTGTGACTGGAAATTGACAAGCTATATAGACAGCACAACTTGCACAATCTAAAGTTAAATATCCACATGGTTAAGAGAGAGGAAAAAAAAATAGCACATCTTGTTTCCTTACTAATTCACCACTCAGATTCATGTAAGTCCGAGGAGGCTTTGCAAGGAAGACAAGAACTTCACCAACAAAACCTGCAACAAACCAACTTGCGAAACAAATTTATCAATACAATAAACATAGACAGAAAAACAGAAAATAGAAATATCTAAGCAAGGCAGCGGGCAAACCTTTTCCGAAAATGGCTTTGGAATAGGAAGTGTTCATAGGAATCCCCTAAGATTCAGCAAATGCATCAATCATCTCAAAGCCCACCTAGACAATCATCAAATCAAACTTGTATTTCAGATTTAGCCATTTGTTCAAGAGGATTTATTTTTTCCTATTTAGCTATTGATCTGATCACTGTTCTTATTTACTTAGCAGTCTTTAGAAACTTATTTTTAAATGTTTTAATGGTTTAATAACAGTTTAACCATTTTGACAGTTTTAAACAAAAACAAATGCCAAAAATAAAAGGTGACCAAAGATGAAAGGAAAACAGCTACATTAATAAATACATCACCATATGCTATAAGCTTGTGCAAAACAACCATTGATTAATCTTAAAGAAAAGTACAAACCAGTATATGGACAAAGCAATTGAACATCAAAACTCTGAAACTCAAGCAGAGCAATGTACTATATTTAAAGAATCATGTAAGTGTATGTATCTTACATGAAAATTCAAAACCATCAATACCTGCCCCTAATACTCATTGTATTCATCTTATTCAGAATCAAATCACGTTACTGGATAATTAAAACCAAAGGTTTCTGAATGTGAGTAATATTTTTGCATGAGCTATAAGGATGAGAATTCGTTATCACCAAAGATTATATAGCATTAGCTATAAGGATCTATTACAGTTAACAAGCAAGGAATAACTATACAAAACAAAAAAGAGAAGTTAATTCATGACATCAAATGATTAACATTTAAAATAAACACTACTAGTAAGGTAAGTTTTTTCTCTGCTATTTTTTATACCAATACAGTAACTCACTTCAAAAATTGCAGATTATCCCATACATCATTCATAATCTGGGAGCTGGTTGTAGTAAATTAATTCTCATTAATAGGAAACATATTATAATTTTAACTATGAACTTACTACGGCCAATATTGAAATCATTCACTAACTAAAAATGAAATTAAAGGTGATGCACTGCGTGATTTCATTGGCTGCAAGAAAAAAGAAATAAGGTTAATGGATAGAGGTTCATACATGTGGAATGACTATCACTTGATAATTGATTGCGCTCACAAGAATTTCCAAAACAAACTTTTACTTTGAAAGAAAACAAACCCGTAACTTTTTCAAAATAAGAAAACCCCTCCCCTGAAACGTAACCCCAAGTTAATATACATATATATAACTATATTAAAAATATATATATATAAACTTACGTCACCTTCTTTTATATATATATATATATATATATATATATATATATATATATATATATATATATATATTAATATAATATAATACTTAAGTACATTAACCTCTGCACCTAATTCAATTAAGATCTCTGCTTTTCTCCACAATTAGAGACACCACAAATATACTTTTGACCCTTTTTTAATAAAAGAATAAAGCTTCCAATCTTCTTTACTTCAAAAGCTCTTGGACGTGTCTTCTCTCCTCCATGCAAAACATGAATTTTATTATTCCACGAAACTCGAGTCTATTCTATCCACTTTCTTCGTCTACCCAATTACTTCCTCCTTCCCTTTAACAAAACAAAATATCAAAGCTCTCCCTTACTCACACAGAACCACCCTTGCTGAGATTCTAACACACAAGGTTCTTTCATCTCAATCCCAACCAGCCTCTTTTTCTTTAACTACCAACCCATACACCTTCTCCCATGTTCTAATCACTCTTCATTTAACTACCAAAAGCTAAAACTCACCACTAACTACTCTCCCCAATAAAATTGAAGACACCTCTACTCTCACCTCTACCTTTCACCGTTCCGAAAGCCCCACTCTTGTACCCCAGAGTTCACCAAGCCACCACATATCTTCCCCTATTCCTTTCTTCTTAAACTTCCAATACCCGTTACTCTATCCTAATCCTCCCTTTCTCCTTTCTCACACCACCCTCACACTCAAACACTCAGAACCATTACTCTCCTACCCAAACATCACTCCCAGATACCTTCCCTCATTCATGTATTCTCTCTTCCCCCATTCCACTACAGAATCCCATGGACATCCCCACGGAAGGCAGATGGCCACTTGTTCAAAGAACTCAATTTAACTTTTATTTTCATCTTCATCTACTAAGCTGGTGGATATGTTTCACAAACACCAAAATCATAAGATATATATCTCTCTAGTCAAATCAATGAAGTAATAGAAAAATAAAAAATTTAGTGTACCCAAATAACCGTAAGGTGCAGGCTATGAGATAATGGTATGGCCGTAGAGCAGTTATAGTATAATGCAAAGCCATGCTAGTTAATGACAACAGAGAATATGATGATTTTGTCTAAAACCTTCAATAGAAATTGCACCTAATATACTATAAACTGCTAAAATCCTGAACACGAAACCACACAATTGATTCAGACCGAAGTATGAAACAAAAAGAAATGGACGTTATCTGATTGTAACACTCACTGCATTATGTTCCAAAGGGAAGCACCTCGAGGTACAAATCAAGGATGTCACTGTTCACAGAGTCGTTCACAAAACGTGAAAGTGCTCTAACTGCAAAAGTACCATAGGCATCTTGTCTCGTACCCTCACCATCATTATCTAAAATTCAACAAATCCGAGATATTAGCTCTAATTTTAACGATCTTCCGTGCAATCATAAATCTTGAAATTGTAAGCATTTTTCACCTCAGTATCAGACTTCATAAAACTATCCCTTCAGTGACTGATATAAATAAAATTCAGTAATGTGCAGAAAACTCAATTAAATAGTGCTTAGAAACTGTGAGAATCAGTTACCTCGGAGACGATCTGGCATGCTCGGAATCTGGTTGTTTTGCTGGATGTCGTAGCGGCAGCTAGGAGGAAGTTGAGGAAGCAGTCGATGAACTCGTCGGAGGCGAAGGCAGCAAGGGTAGAGACGAAGGAGACGACGCGTTCAACAGAGGCAAGGCGCCTCTGGAAATCAAAGAGAGGAGTTAGGGTTCTAGAGAAGGCGGAAAAGAAGACCGAAGAAGAGGATTTGGCTCGGAGGAGTGACAGTTCCTTAAGTAGTAATGTCAGCAATTCTACAATTACTCATTACACAAATAACAGAGTAATCACCAGACAAAGACAAATGCATCCAAAACCCTTCTCCCAAATTCATCCAAAACCCTTCTCCCAAATATTTCAATGTATTCTATAATGTTTTATTTATAAATAAATCCATCACTTCAGTATCCATAACCCTATTTTTATACCCTATAAACTAATCACATATATACAGGAAGAACCTAAACCAGTAAACACAGAATGAAGGAGTAATTACAACTACCACTGGAACACCAAATGATATCACTGGAAATCTCAAAACCCAAACCAATACCAATTCCAAACACAAAAATGCATCAAAATAAACAATAGTCTTACAATTTTAGAATGTACCATTTTAAAAATCTCACCTTTAGGAATCAAAGCACTTTCTTTAACCTTCACGGGAGAAGCATTACTGCTACCACGTGCTCGACCTCCTCAGCAGCGGGTTTCACGCACGAACTTTTTTTCGAACGACTGGCTTTGAGACCTATTAAGGCTCTCGCCAGTGCAAGGCGGGTTTGGGAGTTTTCCTGAGGTTTGAGACATTAATCACAAATTTCACTCAGTTTATTCCAGAGATGGGGAAAAAAGATGGAGAAGGATGGGAACACTTACCACTGGCCGAGAATGATGGCGGAATGGACGACCATCCACAACGGTAGCAGGACTCCGATAGGTCACACGCACTGAACGAAGAAGCACTCTCACTAGCCGACCCTCTGTGAAGGAAAGAGATGTTGCACACTAGGGTTGGAGAGGAGAGGTGAATGAATGGTTGATGAAAGATTGATGAAGATGACTCCACAGAGAAGAGGGTTTGAGAGCAAGAGAGTTCGAGAGAGAGAAAAGAGTTCGAGGGTTTGAGAAAGGGGAAATGCTTCTTCAGAGTGTGATATGCAGCTCCAGCATCCAATTAATCAGAAAAAAAAATTTTAAAAATAATTTCCCACATCCGTATATAATATCCGCAGTTAACAACCGCCACCACGTGCAAACTTTATATACAGAATTTATATACGGAAAATTCCTTATATAAATATCCGTATATAATATCCGTATATAAAGCCTTTTCTAGTATCCGTACATAAATTCCGTATATAATACTTCATTTATATACGGATGTAAATCCGTATATAATTTTCCGTATGTAATTTCATTATTTCTTGTAGTGCCCTCGGTATTCAATTTTACGAATACATTACCGAAGGCATGAAAACCGTCGGTAATAAGCCTTCGCTAATACGTACTTTTATTGTAGTGAATCAACCAATGAGTACAATCAGATATAAACCAAAAAAGAATTATGGAAAATAATGCCAACCATTACAAAATAAAACATCAAAACATAAGATCACAACAAAACAACTGATTGATTTTAAATTCTTTTCTTATTCTTCTTCTTCTTCAAGTAGTTACAAGAAGCATGTCACTCTTGCTCTCTTCACCAACATTGTCATCATGACTTTCATCTTCTTCCATCTCCTCCGTTGCACTCCCTAATGGTGTACTACCTTCCTTACCAGAATCTCTTCATCTGCCACCTCCTCATTTTGAGCATCCAGAATCAGATGCTCTTTTATATCCAATGCATCTTGCCTGATTCGTTGGCAAACAATCTTTAAAGACCTTGTTTCCTTTAGTATAGCTTTTTCAAATTCAGATCGAGGTCTATAGGGAATGGAAGATGATCCTACAACATCATTATCTTCTTCAATATACTCATCTTTAAATTACCAACCATCAGGAGTATGTTGTAGACCCATGCGGTGTAACGCAAATTTGTATATCATGTTTGTCCTGCCATATGACTCGCTTGATTCATTGACTCGCTTGGAGATGAAGACACGATAAGGTAGCATGGCTGACTCCAATCTTGTTACCTTTAGCATGTTCTCAGATACTGATAAGTGCCAAGAATTGCATATCCTAAGCACTTATTTTAATCTCCTTTGATGCATTATGGAGTAAAATCTCATGAAAAGTTGTATAATATGTATATATTGTTGATTTTGTATCAGTTTGAGTGTTTTTGTGTGTTTAATTTGCAATTAAATAAGGATTGGAGAAGAAAATAAAGAGTCATTATTCACGCGTTGACCGGCACTATTCATCTGTTGACTTTACTGTTCACGCGTTGACTTTACTGTTTGACTCGCCCAGCGAGTTGACTCTGCTCGCCCAGCGAGCGCGCGCGCCTAGCGAGCTGGAGCAGCTCGCCCAGCGACCGATGCTCGCCCAGCGAGCGTACGTTCGTCGCCCAGCGAAAAATCACGTAAGGTCCTTTCTTTAAAAACGCGATCCAGAGGCAGAAACCAGTCAGTTCTGGAGGGGAGAAGCTAGGGGAGACTCTGCAGCTCGCGTCCATACTCGTTTTGGGTGCTCCGAAGTGGAATTTCAACACTTTCTACCATCCAATCCATGCTTTATCGCTTCTATGATGTATATGTGTAGCTAGAACTCCATTTCACTGGGGTTGAGAGTACATTTCTGAAACTCTTTGTAATTTCTATATTAATGCATGATCTTGTATGAATTTTGTGTTCTATCTTTATTATTCATGCTTTTGATGGGAATCTGAGCTATTTGAACGGTTAAATCATTGAGAAATGTATGAGACCGCGGACCTAGGATAGAACTGCTAAAGGATTTCGAGTCCTAGACATAGGAGGAAATTCTTAGTCATCTGTGACATTGTGATTAAGGCAAATCTGATAACTAAATTATCTAAGAGATTAGGATTTAGTTTGAATGATTCTGAACGGTCATCTGAGAGATCAGGACTGCATGCGCCTAGGATGTTGATGCTTAATTTTGAGGAATTGTGTTAGTAGAAAAATTACTTGAGTAATGAACTTGAAAATCAACCCCAGTGAACTTTAATTCATCTATTTTTACCACTTTAATTTCATCTGTATGAAAATCTTACTTGTGTTGTAAAATTAATCGCTAAATTAGTAAACTTTAATCATTATGTGAATCAAAACAAATCTCTTGGGAAAACGATTTCCGGACTTACCGGTTTATTACTTGTACGATTCGGTACACTTGCCGAGGTCACAACAAGTTTTTGGCGCCGCTGTCGGGGATTTGTTTTTGTTTTCGTTGATTGTTTGTGGTTTATCTGGTTTAGTTGATTTTAGCTATCTTTTGTTGTAGTTTTTATTGTGATTATATTTGAATTCTTGTGCATAATTATTATCATCTGTAGAAATTGTCTTTTTGGATTGTTTTTTTTGTTTGTTTGTGTTTTGTATGAGAAGCAGAGAACAGGTGGAAAATCTACTTTTTGATCCGGAAATTGAAAGAACTGCTCGAAGGAACAACAGTAGAAGAAGGAGACAAAGTAGAGAATCCAGAGAAGCCTCTGCTATTTCTGAAGAAAATCTTAACTCTTCATCTGATCAAGAAAGAGAAGAAATGGAAGACAATCGTACTGGAGAAGGTTCTGGGCAAGGAAGACGTACTCTTGCGGATTATAATACTTTCTCGGGACCTCTGCACTTCAACAGTATTGCAAGACCAGTGGTGAATGCTGCTAACATGGAGATGAAGCCAGCTCTTATTCATCTGGTGCAGAACAATCAATTTCATGGATTATCCCACGAGAATCCATACACTCACTTGGCTACTTTCATGGAGATCTGTAATACAGTGAGGATTCACCAGGTTCCAGATGAAGCAATCCGACTCAGCTTATTTCCATTCTCATTGGCTGGTAATGCAAAAATGTGGCTGAATTCCTTTCCAGAGAATAGTTTGACAGTCTGGGATGATGTGGTTGCCAAATTCCTGAACAAGTTCTTCCCTCAGTCCAAAGTCAATAAGGGAAAGCAGGAGATCTCTTCTTTCCAACAAGATGCTGATGAAACTCTAGGTCAAGCATGGGATAGATTCAAAGGCCTACTGAGAAAAACCCCTACTCATGGATTTGATGAGCCTACAATGTTAAATTTGTTTCTTGGAGGGCTGAAATCTCAAACAAAGTTAATGTTAGATGCATCAGCTGGAGGTAGTATCAGATGGAAGACGCCTGAAGAAGCACATGATCTAATTGAAAACATGGCTGCAAATGATAATGAAGTTCAGAGTGAAAGAGCTCAATTTCAACAAAAAGGTGTTCTTCAGCTTCAATCTCAAGATGCTTTACTAGCTCAGAACAAGATTATGACTCAGCAACTTGAGACATTAATGAAGAAGTTATCTCAGCTACCTAAAGAACTGCAGAATGTTTCTCAAACTCAACATCAGATGGTTCAAAGTTGTGAATTGTGCGGAGGAAATCATAATAATGGTCAATGTGCAGTGCAAAGCATGTCTCATGAAGAAGTGAATTATATGGGAAATCAAGGTCTTCAGACGAATTACAATCAAGGTCAAAGTTTGAATCAAACATGGAGACCTCATCCGAGTATGGGACAAGCTGTTCCTTTCAATAGACCACCTCCACAGAACTTTCAGCAACAACCTACTCTGACAGACAGAACTTCAAAACTGGAAGAAACTCTTCAGCAGTTTATGCAGGTATCAATTTCCAACCATAAAAGTACAAAATAAATTTAACCAGGTTCTACATAAGACCTGTTAAATTTATTTTGTCGTGTCAGTTTTTGATGTTTTAGTGTCTTGTCTCAGGTTTGTCCATTTTCCAGTTTTTGGTCCATCAGTTTGTCCATTTTTAGGTCCAGGTCCTCGCAAAGGGTCCTAACGGATCTAGGTCCTGTGTTTTGTCCTTTCTTTTTATTTTTAGTTTGATTTTTAGTTGTTTTTAGTGTGCGTAATAACGAAAAAAAAAAATAATAACTGGAAAGCAGGAAAACAGAAAGCAAAGGTAATAATAGTAGAAAAAGCGGCAAAGGGAGGAAAGAAAGGAAAGAAAGGAAAGAAGGAAAGAAGTAAGGAAAAAGGACTTACCTGGAGAAGAAGGGATTGTAAGGCTCCTCGCGGATCTCACTCAGACTCTTCAGAAGACGCGGGGGGAGAGGTTCCCTGCAGAGATCCAGACGCTCAGGTTGAGAGAGAGAGGAGAGCGAAGCGAAAGCTTAAATGAAGGAACGGAAAGCTTAAAAGGGAGTATGGAAAGAAAAAAGAAGAAAAGTGTAAAGCAAGCAGAAAGAAACGGAGATCCAGGTGCAGAAGACTTACCTGGAGTAGTAGGGCTTGCAGAGGCTTCTCGAGGTTCTCAGACTCTTCAGAAAGCGCGGTGGCAGAGCTTCCTCGCAGATCCAGATGCTCGAGAGAGAGCAGAGAGAAAGAGAGAGAGCAGAGAGAGGAGGAGAGAGTAGAGTGAGAAGAGAGAGAAGAGAGGGATAGAGAGAGAGTTAGCAGATTTGGAAATGGCGCTCAGACGCGGAGCAGCGGTCCATTTATAGCCGAATTGCTTCCACTGTAGCAACAGTTCCGGTCGTTGCTACCGAGACTGTTGCCACAGTGCCGGTCATCTCCTTTTTCAGAAAAAAAATATAATAAATAAAATAAATAATAATAAAAAAAATAATTAGCATCTACTGATGGGTGCTAGGTGATTTAGACATCTGCTGATGGATGTCAATGATAACATCTACTGATGGATGTTACCGAAAAATTTCTTCCCATTTTTCCTAACTTTTTATTGCACTTGTCTATATTATTTGACTGCTCTGAAATTGATAATCTGATGATTGTAACACACTGAGGACAATGTGTAGTTTAAGTGTGGTCTATTGGGAGAGATTCTGAATTTTCTTTGTTTTGTGTGTGAAATTTTTTGTTTTTGAGTGTTAAATTTTTTCTGTTTTAAGTTATTTTTATCAAGTTTTGTGTGAAATAAATTTTACATTTTTCTCTTGATTTCTGGAGTTGTCTAAGTTGTAGATTTTTCCTTCACTTACTTAATACTTATAGTTTGTAATTCTTGCTTTTCTCTGCCTGGAAAGATGATTATACGTTTGAGAGGTTGATTTGATTGTGACGAATACCCTGTGTGAGATTTGAGCCACTTAATTTTCTTTCTTTTGTGTGATATGTATCTTGATTGCTTGCACATATGCCTTGGCTTGATTCTTTTTTATAATACTTGATTGATATGCATGTTTAGAAATGATAAAGGCATTTTATTTCTTGAGCCTCTTTAGCCAAATAAGCCTACCCTGTTATTATCCTTTGATAACCCCTTTGAGCCTATACTTTCCTCATTTTTGTTTTTTTGTTTTAAAGCCCATACACTGACCCTAAGTGAAAAACAATGATTATCTTAACCTTAGGAAAGTCTGGAGCTATAAAAGTGTTTTGTGAATAAGTGTGGTCTCCTTGGGGATTCTGATGAATTGGCTAGTTGGTTCCTCATCTTGTGCTGAAAATATGAATTATATCCTGTTGCGTGATAAAAAAAAAGAAGAAAGAAAGAAAAGAGATAGGATGAAAAAAATGATGATGAGAAAAAGAGAAAAATGAAAAATAATTTTGTGAAGAATGGAGTCGAGCTGAGGATTGAATTAGAGGTTTGGGCGAAATTTTACTGTATTTCCACTTATTTCCCATTGCTCCTCTATTTCTTTTGGGCTATACCTACTTATCCATATTTATCCTCCCTTGTCCTTGGCCCCATTACAATCCTGAAAGACCTTTAGATCTGAACATGCATATGTTTTAAGTGTTGATATTAGAAGCTTTCCAAGTCTACTTGTGTTTGTTTTCTTGAGTACATTGAGTTGAAATTATTTACCTTAAACACTTGAGAGAAACACTATTAGTGCATCTGTGAGGTTATGTTATTTTTAAATCACCTCTTGAGCTGATTAATTATTTTGCCATACTGTGAATTGCTTGGATGATTTCTGTAAGTATGTGCTTTTCTTGATTTTGTGTTGGAAAATTTCTACTTCTTTCATCGGTCCATAATTCTTGAGAACTCTGTAAATTCTTTTTATTTTTCTTGAGTCTTTGTTTTCTGCGTGCTGAGTGTGTGTCACCTTCCTATAAGTCCTATGAATTATTCCCTGATTTGTGTCTTGATTTTGCCCAGGAGTGCAAAAGACTAAGTGTGGTCTATTTTGATGAGTCAGTATTTTATTCACTTCACTTAGTTTATTGTGCTAGAATTAATCGAGGAATTGTGCTTAAATGTCCGGTATTTTTCCGTTTTTACTAATTGTGCTTAATTTGATCGGAAATTCTTATTTTAACTAATTTGAACTATCTGAGCTAATTATTTGCATTAGTAATTGCAGGGAAAATTTTGGAAATACAAATTGGGACATTTGAAAGAATATTCATTTTCACACTGTTATTTAATTGAAAGAAGCTACACTGCATTGATTTATTTTGGGTGTTGAAGTGAATAATAAATGAAGCTTGGTTTTGGTTTTCTTGGTTCTTGGCTGGAAACAAAGTGGTGTCACGGCCAATTTATTTTTTTTGGCAATCAAGCACATAAGAAAGTGGGGCCACCAATTTGAGAAGGGAATATTTGAGAAAGGATGCGCATGGGCTGAAGAAAAACACCACACGGCCATTGAAAAATAGACTTGGTTTCTTTGATAAATTAAGCAAATGGAAAGAAGGGACCACCGTAAGTTTCTCAAAATTATTGAAGACAATATGGAGAATTCACGTGACAAACACCAAACCATATGGGAAATGATGAGTGGACCGCTTTCACACCTTTGTTCCATCCAACAATTCAACAAGTGAACTCACAACCACATCACACGGCAAACTCAATTTGGCAAGGTTGGAATCTAATAGGGGCACCATTAAGGTTTTATTTTGGCATTTAGTTGATGCCTTGGGATCATGCGTGTTGGCTTGTTAGAAGAAGTGGGACAGCACAAAACATAAAGAAAGTGCAGCCACCTGCAGCGTGAATGGAAGCAAGGGCAGAGCTCCAAAGCCAGCACGTTGAGTGAGGAAGATCCACGGCTGGAAGGGAAGTCCAGCAGACGTCCAAACTGGTGCAGCCTTCAGCAGCGTCCAGCAGCTTCACGCGGACAGCAGCACACTCCAAGCACGCATCCAGCAGTGGCCACCTTTTCACCGCTCTTCATGGCAGCATCACGCTCCAGCATTCAACGTTTTCCAGTAAACATAAGGCATGGTGCTTCACAATTCAGCTGGGAGAAGGAAAGCAAGAGGAGGTGCACAAGCAGAAGTGAAGCTCACGGCTGGATTCATTTCACATCCAGAAAAGATGAAGTGTGCAAGCTGGCTATCTTCAAGCATACAGCAGCACCAGTCCAGAATCCTCCACCGTTCCAGCACCGTGAAACAGCCTCTCATGGAAGCTCACGGCCTCTTTGGAGCAGCCCACATGGATGAAGGTAGCAATGAGGAAGTAACAACACCCAAGGGAGCACCAGGATGAGTAAAATGAAGGAAGGCACTAGCTTGGCACAAGGGGTTCTGAATTGAAAGCACACAAAGAAGAGGATTAGCTAGAGTCACGTCCAAGGGCTGGAGAAGCACGCACTGTGAAAGGCATTGGAAATGAGAAAGTTGTTGGAAGTGGGTCCAAGCCTCCACCCAAGTGAAGATTAGAAAATGGAGAAAAGGAATGTGATTGTGGAGGATAATACACGGCTGTTGCAGAGACGGCTGGAAAGAGCTTCTACATAAGACAAAATGGAGAGGTTCACGGGTTGAAGAATGGGAAATAAAAAGAGAGCATGCAGCAGAGGAAGAGGTAGCTCCATTCCAGTAGAATAGGAGAGTTCCAGTGGCCTTGGAGGCCTGGAAGAAGCTCACGGCTCTTCCTCTTTCTTTTCCAGTCTCTCTATTTTCATTTTCCCAAACAGTGCAATGTTAAATTTTTTTCTTTAGAGCTTGTTACAGTAATTCAAACAGTTCGTAAATTCAGTTTGTTTAATTTATTTTAACTCTTCAGTCATTTTATTTCAAGTGTTGAAACGTTGATGAATTTAACTTTTCAGTGAAGTGTTTTTATTTTTATTTTTATTTTTACGGTCCCTTTTTACTATTTATGGTTTTCTACACCGTTAAATTCTGTCATTTTATTTTATCGTTATGTTATTTTCAATGTCATTTTTACGAATTATTTTTACTGATGCTTTGGAGAATTTTTAATTACACTGTTGTTATGTTTTCTGTATATTTATTGTTACATGTTTTAATTTCCAACACTGTAATTTTTCCATTGTCTATTTTTACCATCTTTTACCGTTCAGTTTTTACCACTATTAAAATTTATTTTAGTTGTGTTTAAATTCCAGTTTAAATTTATATTTTCCGCAAGCAAACAAAATCACAAAAACACCCCCCACTGTTTGATCTAAGACTGAACCTACACAAATTGGTCCTTGAGAGACGACCTAGGAGTCACTTCCTAGTTGTACTGCATTCTTTTATGCACATCAAATTTGTATGACTGCGACAGTCGTATCAGTCTGCATATTGTTTTACGGTGCTATTCCACTCCACTTGGTTTTGATTCTTCAATTGAAAAACAAAAAGCACATCATGGCCCACAAATTGAAAGAGTGTTCGGTTCTTTATTGTTTTCAAGAAGGAAGTCCAGCTATCTTCGGTTCTTTAGCAGAAGCAGCGCATCCACTAAGCAAGCCCAGCTATCTTCACCTTGTCCCAGCAGCAAATGAAAGTGCAGCACCTTGATCTAGAAGTTTGGAGGTACGCGGAGATGCCCCATGGGTAGCGTTCAAAGAGGAATGAAGAAGGGAGCCATGGATGGAAGAAAATTCACATCAAGCAGAGAATGAAACAGATGTGTGAATGGGAAGAAGAAGGGTGTCCACGGCATGAAGAAGAAGACAAGAGATGTAAGGCCTCACCTATTTCCTTGGCAAATCTGGGAGTTGAAGGAAGTCAGGAACGGGGGAGACAAAAACAAACGTGAAAGCTGGAAGGAATTAAGGCTGCCAATTGAGAACAAGACAAAACAACTAGTCTGAATTCAAGGAGGATCCTACGGGAGTTGGTCAGAGAATTGGTTATAAAAGGAAGCAGCAACCAGAGAAGAAACTCAGTAGAATTAGGAGTAGGAGTAGGATAGTTACGAAGCAATTTACGTTCTGTTCACTCAATTTATGTTCCTCCACAAAACATATTTAGTAAACATACCTTAACACGCCTCTGTTCACTCAATGTCCTAAAAATGCACCAAAGTATTCCGCAACACACCAACCAAACCAAACCCCATTTGTGCCCGAAATACCAAAGAACAAAAGGGTTTAGGATTTTCTCATTTTACAAATGAAATCACTTAGGAATGAACAAAATTTAATTACCACTACACACCAAACAAATAAAGATATATATTAAAGGAACAATATTCTGGACTCACCACATTCTCCCCGAGACGGAATGACGGCGACCCAAAATCAAAGTGCGAGAACAACAGTCCTAGGGTTCCTCTGCAACTGGAACATCACGGCGGCGTTGACGGCGAACACGATTACCCCACAACGGCACCACGATTGGAACACCACGATTGAAGGCAGGGACTCCTACGATTCCAGCGACGAAGATGATGGTTCGAGATTAAGCCTATGATTGATGACAATCGCTTCATGAAAGGAATGGCCAGAGAAGAACCAAATTTACTAAGCATTAGGGTTTGATTTACTTACCCGATTAAGCTACTCAACGCCCAACTACGGCACCGCACCCAACAATGAGCCCCAACCACAGTGTTTGATGAAGGTCACAATAATAGAGAGAGAGAGACGAGGAAGAACCCAGACCAACACCCACACCGAAGATGGCTCCAAAGAACGACACCGAACTGAGATCGAAGATGGTTTGAAAGAGAAAGGAAAGCGTGATGGTTCGACAGAGAAGAAATCTCTAGGGTTCGAGAAAGTGAGGAAAGCTCGAGGTTGAGAAATGACACCCAACTTTCACTTAATCAGAAATATATTTTTTAAAAATAATTATTTCTCTGATCCGTATATAATATCTGCAGATAACAATTGGTTCTAACTACATATAGATGACACAACTTATATACGGATCCGATCCTTGGATAATTTTCCCGCTACCACGCGCCAACCTTATATACGGATTTTATATACGGAATATCCGTATATAAATAACCGTAGATAATATCCGTATATAATTTTTTTTTAAAATTCCGTATATAAATTCCATATATAATATCTATCGTATATACGGATTTAAATCCGTATATAATATTCTGTATATAAATCCATTATTTCTTGTAGTGAAGGATAATATTGCTCTCTTTTGAGAAAAAAGAAGGATTAAATTGAATAAAAGATAAATATAAAAACTAAATTGAAATCAAGACAATGACATTTGATACTGATACATGATAATATTCTGTCATGTGTCATACTAGGGACCTAACATGTGGCAACAAATTTTTTTTAAAAAAAATTAAAAAAAATACATATTGATATGTGACATGTCATTAATGTTGTTCGTTTTTTTCCCCAAAAGACTTTAGACTTTTTTTTCATAAGTCAGCGATTGAATTTTATTTTTCAAAAGTTAGGATACAATTGGAGCTTTTTTAAAAGTGATAAAACGTTCTAATCAAAGTGGGACCAAACGAGTAATTAAGCCTTTAAATAAATAAAATTTAGTCTCTTAATGGCAACTCAAAATTACTCATATATAATTAGATATTCTGTTTTGCATTTAAATTGTTTTGTTTTCTGATTCCATAAATTTAGGTCATGTTGACCAGAGATATAGAAGGCTAACAGTTTAGCTCCTTAATTTTAGGAAACCACCCACGCTTTACGCATTGAGTGGGTAGGATTTTTGCTTCTGCATATTTCTTTAAATAGATGTAGTTCATTTTTACAAAGTGTGAAATAAGAAGCATCTGTTTCAGAAATCTTATTTACCTGTGTCAGTTAACAATCTGGTATCAGGGCTCCGTAACAGGGGCTTGAACCAGAAATTCTGAGTGAGTGGGGTGGTGAGTTGAGTGATACACCGAGGGTTTTTAAATCAAAAATTGGGTAGAGATTGAGTGGAACAATCATTTGGAAGAATGACTGATTCAAAGTATGCACAACCTGCAATTCCTAAATTTGATGGACACTATGATCATTGGGCAAAACTCATGGAGAATTTCCTTCGATCAAAGGAATATTGACATTTGGTGGAACATGGAGTAAAGGTTGTTCTAGACAAAACTACTACATCAGAGGCAGAAATTAAAGTCATGGAGGAGCAGAAACTTAAGGATTTAAAGATAAAAAACTATCTCTATCAAGCCATGAAGCAGAAGTTTCAAGGTTCAACACAAGTCAAACGTGCTCAATTACAAGCCCTATGCAAAGAGTTCGAAACGCTACAGATGAAGGAGGGAGAATCTATGAATTCTTAATTTACTAGAACATTGAAGATTGCCAAAAGCATGAAAGCTGTTTGGAGAAAGTATGCAAGAAAGTGTCATAACTGCGCAAATCCTGGTGTCTATGACAATCCAATTCAATTATGTGGTGTGCTCCATTGAAGAATCAAATAACTTGGATTCCATGACAATTGACGAATAACAAAGTAGTCTATTAGTTCATGAACAAAGAATGATACTTCCAACAACTGAAGAACAGGTTATGCAAATCCTAGTAGATGACAGAAGTGGAAGAGGAAGAGGAAGAGGAAGAAGTAGAGGGGGATTTCGAGGTAGAGGAAGAGGAATACAATCATTCAACAAGGTCGAAGTTGAATGCTTCAAGTGTCACAAGTTTGGACATTTTCAATATGAATGTCCTTTGTGGGGAAAAAAGGCACATTATGCTGAAATGGAGGAACAAGACGAACAAGAGGAAGAGGTCTTGCTGATGACCTCAGTAGAATGTAAAGAAGGAAAGAAAGATAAATGGTTCTTAGACTCAGGATGCAGTAATCACATGAGTGGTAACAAGGAGTGGTTCTCAACACTAGATGAGAATTTTCAACACAAAGTAAAGCTGGGAAATGATACCCACATAGCTGTGAAGGGAAAAGGAAGTGTTCGAATGATGGTGAATGGAATTATACATGTTGTTACACGTATACTATGTTCCAAAACTCAAGAATAACCTATTGAGTATAGCACAACTGCAAGAAAAGGGCTTAAGCATCACAATTCAGAACAATAAGTGCAATATTGTTCATTCAGAAAAAGGGTTGATTTTGGAGGTACATATGAGTGCAAACAGGATGTTTTCTGTGACAACAAGCATGAAAGGGGAACCAACAACAATCATAAAAGGGGAACCGACAACCTATTTTCAGACAAATGAAGAAGACAACTCCCAACTCTGGCATAATAGACTATGGCATTTAAGTTATGATGGCTTAAAAACTCTTGTCACTAAGCAAATGGTGACTGGACTATCAACAATCACAACCCTTAAGGAGCTTTGTGTACATTGCTTGGTTGGAAAACAACACAGAAATTCAATATCAAAAAAATGTATGTGGAGAGCATCTAAACAGCTACAGCTGGTTCATGCAGATTTATGTGGACCCATTCAGCCAACATCCAGTAGTAATAAGAGATATATCATAAGTTTTATTGATGACTTATCACGTAAAACTTGGGTGTATTTCTTAAAGGAAAAATTTGAAACTTTCTCTTTCTTTAGAGATTTCAAAACTTTGGTAGAAAAGGAAGGAAGAGAAAGCATCATCTGCTTAAGAACTGACAGGGGAGGTGAATTTTCCTCAAAAATATTTGATGAATTTTGTAGAAGTGAAGGGATACAGAGACAGTTGACTGCTGCCTATACTCCCCAACAGAATGGGGTTGCTGAAAGAAAGAACCGAACCATCATGAACATGGTTCGTTCAATGTTAATTGGAAGGCAAGTTCCAAAGATTTTCTGGCCAGCAACCAAGTGGTGTGTCCATATTCTGAATAGAAGCCCTACAACAGCAGTGCAGGATCAAACCCCTGAAGAAGCATGGAGTGGAGAGAAACCATCTGTAAGTTATTTTCGAGTATTTGGTTGCTTAGCCCATGTTCACACACCAGATCAACAAAGAATCAAGTTAGATGAAAAAAGTAAGCCATGTGTTTTATTTGGAGTAAGTGATGAGTCTAAGGCATATAGACTATTTGATCCTATCAACAAAAAAATTATTATCAACAAAGATGTAATTTTTGAAGAATATAAGGGCTGGAACTGGGAGCAAAATAAAACAGCAGACCAGAGCTAGAAACGAGAGCAGAATAAGACTGCAGACCAGCAGAAAAATATTGAAAAAGATGAGCATGAAGAAAGCACCGAAAATCAACTTGAAGATGAATCAGAAAATGAGGAGCAGCAAGGGACAAATTCACATAATGCTGGAATAGATAGCTGGAATGAATCTCATACTCCAATACCTGAGATTCAAATTGAAGGGAGGGAAACAAGGCAAAGAAGAAAACCCATATGGATGGCAGATTATGAAACAGGAGAAAGTGTTATGATTGTAACAGAAAATGATCCAGTAACAGTTGAAGAAGCTCTTAAAAGTAAGAAGTGGAGAGATGCAATGGTGAAAGAGATGGAAGCAATAGAAAGAAATCAAACATGGGAGTTGACTGATGCACCAATAGGAGCAAAACCTATTGGAGTCAAATGGGTATTCAAGACCAAACTTAGAGAAAATGGAAAAATTGATAAGTGTAAAGCAAGGTTAGTAGCAAAAAGCTATGCACAACACTATGGAGTGGATTATACAGAAGTATTTGCACCAGTTGCCAAGCTAGACACCATCAGAATAATACTATCAGTGGTTGCTCATAATGGCTGGATCATATTTCAATTAGATGTGAAAAGTGCATTTCTTCATAGAGAACTCAAGGAAGAAATCTATGTACAATAGTCAGCTGCATTTGTCAAGAAAGAGGAAAAAGAGAAAGTATACAAACTGAAGAAGGCACTTTATGGACTCAAACAAGCACCAAGAGCATGGTACAACAGAATAGAAGCCTACTTTATAAAAAATGGTTTTGAAAGATGTTACTATGAACATACATTGTTCACAAAATCAGCAAAGGGAGGTAAAATCCTGATTGTTAGTCTATATGTGGATGATTTAATTTACACTGGAAATGATGTAGATATGTGTAATGATTTTAAAAACTCCATGATGTCAGAATTTGACATGACTGACTTAGGGAAGATGAGGTATTTCCTTGGAATTGAAATTTTGCAGAATGAACATGGAATTTTCATGTGTCAAAGGAAGTATGCTAATGAAGTCTTATCTCGGTTTAACATGTTAGAGTGTAATGCAATAAAAAATCCAATTATTCCAGGAACAAAACTATCCAAAAATGATGTAGGGACTAAAGTAGATGACACTTTATTCAAGCAAGCAGTTGGAAGTCTCATATATTTAACCGCAACTCGACCAGATTTGATGTATGGAGTTAGCCTGATTAGCAGATTTATGGCCCACCCTACTGAGACACACTGGTCTACAATCAAACGAATCTTAAGATATTTGAAAGGAACTATAGAATTGGGAATTTTCTACAAAAAGGAGGAGGATACAACATTGATGGCTTATACAGATAGTGATTTTGCTGGAGACATAGATGACAGAAATAGTACATCAGGTTTTGTATTTTCTCTAGGAACTGGAGCAGTCTCATGGTCTTCCTAAGCAAGTCTCGTGGTCTTCCTAGAAGCAACCAATAGTAACTCTTTCTACAACAGAATCAGAGTATATAGCTGCTGCATCATGTGCATGCAATGCATATGGATTAAAAGAATTTTGAATACTATTGGTTTTAACAGATCAAAACAGATTCTGGTTTTATGTGACAGTAGTTCAGCAATTCAACTATCTGAAGATCCAGTATTTCATGGTAGAAGCAAGCATATTGATGTTAGATTTCATTTTTTAAGAGATCTTGTTAAAGAAGGAAGAATCAAGTTGGACTCTTGCAACACTCAAAATCAAATAGCTGATATGATGACTAAGTCACTAAAACTAGAGCAATTTCTGAAGTTTTGAAGAATGTTGGGCATGATTGAAACATCAGAAATAAACTACATGCTTTATCAAGCATTTAGTTTAAGGGAGGGCTTGTTAGTAATTGTTATTTAAATTCTGTTTTGCATTTAAATTCTTTTGTTTCCTGATTCCATAAATTTAGGTCATGTTGACCAAAGATATAGGAGGCTAACAGTTTAGCTCCTTAATTTTAGGAAACCACCCACACGCATGGAGTGGGTAGGATTTTTGCTTCTGCATATTTCTTTAAATAGCTGTAGTTCATTTTTACAAAGTGTGAAATAAGAAGCATCTATTTCAGAAATCTTATTTACCTGTGGCAGTTAACAGTGGCATTTTTACAAATTTTTCAATATATACTTTCTTTCGTTGAAAATATAAATTTTAAGAGAGTAGTTATATTATAATATACTCTTAATTATTTTATTATAATTGTATGAGATTTATTTATTTTTGTTAAAATTAATTTAATTGCAGTTATTAAAAGTAATACAATAAAATGTTTGTATTTCGAAACTCTTAAACTCTCACTTTCTTTTTATTTCAACATCACCTAAAATATTAAGTTTTTAAAAACTTACATATTTGTTTGTGCTAAACCTTTACATTTATCTTCAAAAGTCATAATTCCGTTACATTGTTAAATTATTTTTGTCTCAAATATAATTATCATTTTACCTCATTTCATGAATTTGATTACTTTATTTGAAACAAATAAGTTAAAACTTTTGTACATATAATTGTGTTTTAATTCTTTCTTTAGGTTTAGTGGGATTTCCGCATTGCGATATAAAAGGCGAAGGGAACAGTGATGGTAACTGTTGCGTACAACTATCATCAACAACAAAGTTTATTGTAAGTCTTTTTTTTTTCTTCTTTCAAAGTGATTTCAAATAGAATCAATAACGATCTAACGGTCATTATTGTATGCGAGTAAGTTAGTTATATTTTGTATGCATGTGATGAAGATTGAACTTCGAAACAATGTATCTTTATTTTGGATGTATGTAGTTTGGGTATATCAAAGATGCTTTTCCTTGTATATACTTAATTTTAGACATTATTGGAGACTTTCGCAGTACCCACCCCCATTCTCTCTGAAAACTTGTTGACTAGGAAAAAGACACGAAGATAAAGGCATTCTAGGAGGAGAGGACGCGACTCATCAGCCGGTTTCAACTTTTGTAGTGAAACATAATCCATTTGTATAGAACAACTAGAATTCAAATTCCTCTACTGAAGAATATCCTCCGTTAACTGCGTTGAACTCTCCTATCAATCCATGTGGTTCAATTCAAGGTTTAATAACAGTTATGTTGAGTTTTGCATCACTAAATTTACTGTCTATTTTGCTTGGAAGAGAAATCATTTGAACCTCGTCAGAACCACAACACATAGATCTACCTCTAAACCTAGTGGATGACGAGCGAACTAGTCGTCATGCGAGCCTTATCGAGTGTGCATCAGTAATAGACCTTTGTGCTAGTCGCCATTAGCGTCGCGCACCATCCTTGAACAACATTATCATTGCTCCAGCCTTCCACATTGCGTGCCTCCATGCGAGCAACTAGAACCACTTCATATCCACATAGTGAGAGCCATTGCAACCCACAGAATAGCTGACACGAACCAAGCGTGATGCATCCCAAATCATGAGCATCGCACACCTTACTGATGTTCCTACATTGCAACACCATGCAACCATCACGACACATCTATATCGTTTCAACCCATTGTCCATGCAGAACCACCGTTAGTGCAACACCTTATTTCCATCAAACCTCACTAGAGAAAAACCACGCCTCTATTACAAATATGTACAGTTTCAAAAACGATGAGAATGAATGGAAAATCTTAGCAAATCCATGCACGAGAAACTTGGGCTTGGGCCATTGCGATTCAACTGAAAGGGAAAGCATTGCAAGGCACACAATGCACTAAAGGACGACCGAACACACACCACAACAACAACACCACAGCACACCACTAGAAACCAAAAAAAACGAAAGCAAAGAAGCGAAATGAAACAAGAACTATGAAGAAAGGAGATTTGAGGTAAGAAATGAGAACTATGAAGTGAAGCAAAGAAAGGTGAACAAACACATAAGAGAGTAAGTGAAGTGAGGAAAGAGATTTAATGCACAATTTAAAAACTTCTATACAGGTTATAGTGTCTAACCAGTATAGTAGAAGTTTTGCAGTAATGCCAATTAAAATCGGTTAAGACAAAATCGATATAAAATAAACGTGTTGGCAATTTTACAATTTTTTAAATGCATATAACATCGGTTGTTTCATCACCCCACCCAATGTGATATCTGCCTAATTCAACATACTTTATCAGTTATTCAACCAATGTGATATAGAAAATAATCCTTTTTAAAAAAAAAATCGGAGAAACTACATCGGTGGGTGTTGACACCGATGTGGAATGAAATTTAAAAAACAATACTACATCGGTTGTTTGGAAGAACGATGTAGGATCTTGGACTATTCGTCTCTTACTTTTCATTTTTTGTTTGTGTTTTCTCTCTTCCTCTCTTCTCCATTTTTACTTCCTCTTTTTTTTTTCTCTTCTTCGTTCGCTCTTCCTTTTTTTTTCTCTCTTCTCCTCCTTCGGGCTGCACCTCCTCGCCTTGATGTTTATCATCGTTGCACTAACTGTCCATTCCACCACCAAGTTGCTCATTTGAAGCAGTCTTCGCACCTCTGTCTAGCTTCACGTGACTGCCTTCTTAGTTAACCGCATCACTCTCGTTGTCGATTCGCCTCAACATTATTATACTATATAAGTTGCTACTAGGAATTGATGTTATATGTCCACTGACTACATCATGGACTGGGGCCAATTTTTGTGATATTTTGCAGCAATTTCACATCGGTTTTTCTTTTTAACTGATGTAATAAAGATATATTTGACATCGATTATTAATCAATGTAATATGTTTTGCACATTCTACATTTGTTGGAATCTACATCAGTGATTGAATCGATATAAAATGTAATTTTTTACTAGTAAACTTATTCCTGAATATTATATTCTTATTTCAAGATAATCAATACAATTTGCGTAACTCCTTACAAAAAGTATGTTCTTTTTTCTCATCAAAAGGAGTATAACAACGAAGTGTTAACCAAAAGCCAAACAATATTTTAAAGACCTTCGACATAAAGGATATCGCACAAGCACTCTAGGTCGCACAAGCACTAGGTCACAATATGTATTTGTAACACCTATAAATAAAAAAGCTCGTCATCATACAAAATTCGTTTACATGCTTAACTATTTTTATTTGTTTAAACCTTCGAATGCTTAAAAAATCAAATGTGTTTCAGACAACTTGAGAACGAGTGTGTTCGTTAAATATTTTTCACATATGTCATGAAGTGAGATTTTATAGAAGGAGTAACTGTATTTCATATCCACTTTATTTTAATGTGTAACCTTGTAAAATCAACTTTATTGGAATCTGAAGAGCTTTCGTGTATTTAGCTTGGAAAGACATCTCGTACTTATTATTAAACTTAGGGAAAGTTTAATGGATAACCCGAAGAGATTTGTGTACTCATATAAGATAAAAGTAGTACTGAAGAACACTTGTAAACATTTGTTTTTCTGTAAGTGAAACTTTTCACCATTTTTAATGGAGAATTAGGTGTAACTAAGGATAGCAAGAACTTGGATTGACTATAGGTAATGCTCTACTCACTATTCGTCCCGTCTAAAAATTTTTCCCATTACTTACAAGGTATTTTGAAAAATTATCCATAGAGTTTTTTTTATCTGCAAGTACCTATTGTATAGTAAAATTGTTTTACAAGAGATTAATTTGAACATGTTTAAATTATTTGTTTCGATTATATATTAAATGCTATTTAATTTTATATTTATAACTATTTAAATTTATATATTAGGATAGTAACATATCAGGTTGAACATGAATAATACCTACATGTTATCATACTTGTTACCCTCTCACTACCTATTAGATATCCACATTAAAATAATCACTTTTGTTCTTTTGAAGGTTTAATGAGTGAGGAGATTATTATTAGTGGTGACATGTACCAAATTGGTCCTCAATTATTTTTCATTTCAATTGGATCATTAAATGTGAAAAATTGATATAATTTGATTCTACTCTTAAATTTGTAGAATGACGTTAAATGTTAGGTAAAATGGTTTAATTAAAATATGTGAGTTAATTAAAACACGTGTCAGGGTATTGTACGTGAATTTTGATATTTTAAACATTAAAAATTTAGTAAAGTTTAATTAAAATTAAATTGGAAATGTTTTTTGCGAAATTAGGGTTTTTTCATTCACTTTAAGGTTCTATCTTCGAAATTAGGGATTGATTGAGTGAGGGATTGAGAGAGCGAGCGAAATTGGAGATTGATTGACCGAATTTCTTCCTCTTCTTGTACTAATATGAGTGCATTTATTAATAAAAAAATAAAAATAAAAAAAAAGTAAATATAACAAAAATACATAAAAACATAATAAAACATGGGCAGTGATCGATCAGTAATGATCGTTAAGGATTACAGTCCAAACAAAAAAAAAGCATAATAAAGATGTTAGGGTTTCGATCATTTCTGATCGTTAATATTACAGACCAAATAAAATAAAACACATAAAAAAACATAAAAAAATTAAATGTTCATATTACAGTCCTCATTAATATTCTGGCCACACTCGGCCAGCAAAAACATAATGATAAAAAAAAAACATAAGGCATTAAAATTGAAAGAATTCTCGAGCTGGTTATGGTGGTCTAAGGGAGAGCTCCGTTGAGGGAGCTCTGGTACGAAAAGTCACGAGCAGAGGCGGAGGAATCTCTGTTTCTGGATCGATTATGATGGGAATGGGGAAGAGGTCCAACAGCCTCGGTGCCCTCATTATCACCCAGTCGTATTCTTTCAAACAAAAAAAAAATTGTGTTAATTATAGAAGAGGAAGTGAAAAATTTCAATAAAAATTGAGGTGTGATCAGGGTCTTACCGTACATATATAGCGGCAGTTGTGAAAAGAGAGTGCCAGTGGGGTCTATCTCTGCTTGCCAGCGCCTGACCCGATTGCCGTGGTTGTTGAACCAGCAGTGAACGTTGTATTCGCTGGCATCTGCGAAGGTCCTTAGTCGAGACGCGATCTCGACAACTTGCGCTCGGCTTGGGTGTGTGACCCCATAGTTGTAGATGTTAGTCATCATCTTGGTTTGATCTTCGGTAGGACGCCACCGCTGACTGGTATATCTCTCTGATTCCATCTCACTCATCATTTCCTCTCGATGTATTCTAAAAAATAAAATAAAATAAAAAAAAAAGCATAAAACATTAGATTCTTAATTTAGTGTTTTCTTTATTCGTTTTTGTTTCCTTTTAAGTTCATTTTGTCCGGTCAGTCTTTGATGTTCAGTATTGATGAATCATTATTTTCTTCACTTCACTTAGCTTATTGTGCTAGTATTAATCGGGGAATTGTGCTTAATTGTTCAATATTTTCCCGTTTTTCATAATTGTGCTTAATTATCCTGTATTTTCCCGTTTTTCATAATTATGCTTAATTTGATCGGTAATTCTTATTTGAATTAATTTGAATTATCTATGATTAATTATTTTCATTATTCATTAAAAGGAAAATTTTGGATAAAATTTAGGACATTTGGAGGGCATAACTGCCGCATTCAGTTTTGGGAAAGAAAAGTATTTGGGATCAATTTATTTTGTTTTAGAAAGCTGCTGTTGTTTTCATGTATTGGAAATGATTCATTTACTCTTTGTACGCTGTACGGTTTTGGTTAAGGGGAATTCATAATCATTTTTTTTTTCTTTCTTTGACAATGTGTTAAGGTAATTTTGAAAGCACCAGCTCACGGTAGGGGGGGCTGGAAGAAGCATCACGCACATCACCATCTAACTCCAGTCCAGCAGCTGCCACCGTCTAGTCCAGGAGCTTGGACGTTCATCACAGCTTCAACCTTGGAGCAGCAGCAAAACCTACACGTCCAGCAATGGAGGGAGTCCACCAGTCCAGCAGCTGTCTAAAACGTCCGTCCAGCACATGGGTGAATGCAGCAGAATTTTGGTGTTCCACATGAAAGGATACAGCAGCCACCCACATGGGAATTTGATTTGAAAAATGGATAAAATGGAGGAGCCACTTCACTTCTGAAGAACAGCAGCACGTGAAGAAAGAAACCAAGGGCAGCAGCAGTCTGCACGTGGTTAGCAGCAGGAGGTAGCAAGGAGTGTTCTTTGCTAACTAAAAGAATGAAGAAGTAGAAGGTTGAACCTGCACGTAAAGATGAAGATGTATGGTCCAGAGTGGTGTTGCACGTGAAATGAAGCAGCAAGCATGGGAGGAAAATTCAGTTTTTAATTTTAGAGAAAGAAAGTGGGCTGCCACTTTTGTGAAGCTGTCACGGCATGAAGCACAATGGAGAATAAAAAGGTGTGCTTGATAAATTAAGATTGAAGAATGAGGGGCCGTGTATGGACCTGCTGAAATGAAGTGCATGATGACATGGAAGCCACCCACATGAAGGACACTTGTTACTTTAAAAGTGAATATGGAGAGCAGCAAAAGATGTGGGAAGAATATGGATGGTGCAGCAATTTTGGAAGCACACGGCACTTCACATACCATACCACATGGGCTCAATAAAATTAAAATAAGGAAGAAGTAAGGTTAGTGTGCATTTTGGAAGCACATGGGAATTGGATGCATTTAAGTAATAAAAATAAAGGGTTGTACATGGTAAGTGGAGTCATACAACTCACGGCTGCACACATCAAAGTGGAGGGCCCTCCTTGATGTTTCTTTTGATTGAAGAAGAGTGAAGAGGTAGCACATTTTCGGCAAAAACAAAATGCGCACACATCTCATTTTAGTTTCTCTTTTAGAACCCGAGGCCACGCACATGGAAGGGGACACGGTCATATCTTCATCCAGCAAGGCACGAAGGATGGCATTTGGAATGTGAATAAGGGAATAGTCTAAGTGCTAAGAAGAGAGAGGAACATCTTTTCAAAAGGCATGTGAGCTCGGTAATAACATTCACTTTCTTTGACTGAGAGGTGCTGTAGAAGCTCACGGAAAAGAAAAGAAAGAACCCACGGCATTAATAAGAGAATGATGGTCCACCATGTTGGAGCTCTTGGAGAACAAAACACATGAAGTAGTCACGGTTTCTTTGGAGCAGTTCACGGACATCCATTGTTCACACAGCTGCACAAGTGGAGGGTCCTTCTTCTCTTGTTTGGATTGAAGAAGGTTGGAAGAAGTTGGGCACATCAGACGTTCATCTTTTGAAAGTGAAGAGTAAATATAGCAAGGAGGGGACGATCCAGGGATATGGAGACAAATTTATGGAGGACCCCTCATTGAAATTTAAGTGGTATGCACACATCATCAGCACACGGTTCTTCTTTCCTTTAAAAGGGATTCCAGGAGGTGGTAGACGGAGGAGATTGGAGTAGACAGTAGGAGTAGGAGTAGGGTAGAGGTTTTCCCGTTTTCTGTTCTGAGTAATTTCCCCCTCCCCTTTGGGGAGGTTTGGGTCTGTTTTCATTTTACGGTGTTCTTAATTGATGTTCTGTAATTTTCTCTTTTCTGTAATGGACTTCTGTTAAATTTCCAGTTTCATTTCCATTTCCAGTGCTGAACTTCTAGGTCTGTTTCTGTTGAACGTTTAATTTCTGCGCAAGTTTTAATTTCTGTTGTTGTATGCTTTCTGCGGATTAATCTTCTACTGTTGTTTTACTCTCTGCGATTTTAAGATTCTGCTGATGATTTCACTCTGCAAATTTAAATGATCTTTAAATTTCGTTTTCTGCCATTTAATTTCATCTGCGATTTAATTTTTACTGCTGCTTTTATTTCTTCTGTTGTTGATAAATTTGGTTCTGTATTCTGCTGCAATGATTCTGCTTCTGTTTTCTTGTTTTGCAATTTAAAGTTTTCTGAAGTTAATGTTTCTGAAATTACTGTTTTCTGCACATTTACTATTCAGTCATGTTTTTCAGCTTCATTTTACTGCACTGGGTTGATTTACGTTTTTACTGTCTGCGATTTTACTCTTATGTGCGTTTTTACTGTTTTACACGTTTTGACTGTCTTGTACATTTACCGTTTCTGCAATTTATTTTACTGCTCGGTTTTTACTGTCTGAATTGTATTTCAATGTTTTTACATTTACTGATTTAATTTCGTTTTTTTTTACTTTTCATCAATTTTATTTTCACTGCAATTTAATTTTCTGTCCCAAAACAATCAAAACCCCCCCCCACTTTGTGTAAAAAATCTGAGATTGAACCGCCACAAAATTGGTCCTTGAGAGACGACCTAGGAGTCACTTCCTAGTACTGTACTGCATTATTTTCGTGCAATCAACTTTTGTGAGCGGTGCGACAACGACACCTTCAGCAAATTTTGGCGGCGTTGTCACTTCAGTTCCAGGTTTTTCGTTTTAGATTTTTGCTGTGTTTTTCGATTATGTTGTGTTAATATATGTTTTGTCTTTCATATTTTATTGTGCAGTGTTCTGTATTTAGTTGCTATATTTAAAAAAAAAAAAAAAAAATTTTTTTACTATTGATGTTCTGTCTTGTGTGTGCTTGTAGCATGTATAAATGTGTTTAGTTTATCTGTTTCGTAATTTTTAGTTTTTAGTTTTTATTTTTATTTTCCATGTCTACCTATTTTAATTTTGTGAATAGTGCTTATTCTACAAGTGTCTGTAATTATGATTCTCTTTCTGCATATTACTCTGATTCTTGTGCTGATTTTAATACTGAGAAAAATATGGATCATCCTCAAATTCCTGAGAGCTCCCTTTGGGAGCCGGTTCCACCAGTTCAGCAATATCAGAGTCAGCAGTATGATGCTCCTGCCCAAGTAGCTTCTCAGCCTTCAACTTCTGAACCTACATTGAAGGAGTTATTGGAGCAGATGACCATGCAGAACATTCAGTTTCAGAAAGGGAACATGCAGTTCAAGCAAGAGAGCATGGAAACTCAAGCTGCCATTCAGAAGCTGACTGATCAGATCGGGCAGATGGCCACTCAACACTTTCAAGATGATAGTGGCATCAACATAGAAGATGGGGAGCAAAGCTATGAGTTTACTACTACACCCACTTTCCTACCTTTCTATGATCCCACTCTTGCACCTGAGACTGTTGATGATTATTTTAAGGACCAGGCAGGTACGAGTAACACTGTTGAGACAGGTAGACCATTTTTATCTTCCACCGTGAAGGTAAACGTACCTCAACTTGAATGTGCAGTTGATGAATTGGAAATTCATGAGAAAATTTATTCTGAGCAAAAACATGTTTATTCTGAAACTGAGATTACAAGCTCTTTACCAGATCTACCTATACATTCAATTGCTTGTGATTTGTTGCACAATGATTCTACAGGTTTTAGGATTGAAACTGATACAGACTTGATTGACAATTCTGAAGTTTTTGATTCAGTATTAGTCTCTGAAACCATTGGTATAAATGTTGTGTTGAATGAACATGATTACAGTGATAAATTTCTCATTGATAATAGCTTTGCACTGAATGTGGATTTTGTTGATGATGCATATGTCAATATTGATTTTGAGACAGGAATTTTGCAGTCGCATAACATGATAGAGTTAGAACAAAACATTGATCTGACTCAGTTTTCTGAGAATTATGAATGTGATTGTGAATCTGGTTCTTGCCCGATTTGTATTGAAATTGATTATGTGTTACAAACAGATTCTAAATTCATAACAGATGCTATTGATTATGAGTTTGATGACCAGGTTACAAAAGTAAATGAGAATACAGGTACTGACATAGAGGAAACAATGATAGATGAAGGAAAGTATACTGCTATTTCTCTTATTACACCGGTGTCACAGACTCAACAACTGCTGGTGGACAGAAGGCTCCTGATTTTATTGATTCAACAACTTGCTCGGAGAAGTGGCGTGGCTACTGGGATTTGTCCTGATTCAAGTGAGAGGGCAGTACTGGGCGAGCTGCTCCTGAAGACATCTTCGCCGGATCCTGAGGTGGAAGATATCTCACTGATTGTCCAGAATTGGCAACTGCCACCATGACCAGGGAGCACTTTTTTTCCTCATTATGTACATATTATTTAGCTTTTCTGGTGTGTTTTCATGGTTGTGTTTATTTCATTTTTAAAAATTGTGAGCATGAATTAAAAAAAAAAAATATTTTGTGATAAATTTTTTTTTTAAAAGCGTGCCAAATCTGTATTCTGATATGTATAATTATTTTTTTTTTTTTTATTTTTCACATTGTTATCCTTATAAAAAAAAAAAAAAAATTTCAAAAATTCAAAAAAAAAAAAAAAAAAAATTGTTTTGCATATTCCTTGATTTTATTTCGACCCTCAGTATCTTATTATTTCATATCAATAAACATTTCATTTCAGATCTCATTTTTTCCTTATTTTTCTTCACTGTAAAATAATTTCTTAGTTGTTTCATCAGATCTTTGATTGAAAATTTTGTTTAGACTAAGAGAGATTTCATTCATCAATGCAAAAAATTACAGTAATGGAAAAATGGAGATTGAACAGATCTGAAAATAAAATTTGCAGTAGATTCATATGTGAAAATAAGGTTGTTCAGGGGTCGATCATGTCTGATCGTTAATATTACACACCATAATAAATAAAAACAAAAACATCATAAAAACAACAAAAATATAAGTGTTCATATTACAGCCCATATTCTGGCCACACTCGGCCAATAAAAACATAAAAAAAAAAAACAAATAAATAAAACACTAAAACTGGAAGAATTCACGAGCTGGTTGTGGTGGTCTAAGGGAGAGCTCCGTTGAAGGAGCTCTGGTTCGGAATGCGAGCGGAGGCTTTGGTGGAGGAATTTCTCGTTCATTTCTGTCGTCATCGATGATGATCGGAACGGGAAACAGATTCAGCAGCCTCGGTGCCCTCATAATCACCCAGTTTTTTTCTTTCAAACAAAAAAAAATAAAAAATAAATAATAAATAACTTGTGTTAATTATAGAAGAGGAAGTGAAAAATTTCAATAAAAATGGAGGTGTGATCAGAGGTCTTACCGTACATGTACAGCGGCAGTTGTGAAAAGAGAGTGCCAGTGGGGTCTATCTCCGCTTGCCAGTGCTTGACCCGATTGCCGTGGTTGTTGAACCAGCAGTGTACGTTGTACTCAGTGGCTTCGCCGAAAACCCTTAGTCGAGACGCGATCTCGACGACTTGCGCTCGGCTTGGGTGTGTGACCCCATAGTTGAATATTTTGGTCATCATCTGGATTTGATCGTCGGTAGGACGCCACCGTTGACTGGTATATCTCTCTGATTCCGTTTCACTCATCCTTCCTCTCGTAATATACAAATACATAAATAAAAAAATAAATACATATAAAAAGAATAAAAACAAGAAAAAAAAGCATAATATAAAAAAGAGAAGCATAAAAAATTAGATTAGTTCTCTGTTTTCTTTATTTGTTCTTGTTTCCTTTTAGATTTATTTTGTCCAGTCTGTATTTGATGTTTCAGTTTTTGGTCTCAGATCTGTTTCACGGTCCTTGCAAAAGGGTCCTAAACGGATCTACGTCCAGTGTCCTTGTCCATATTGTTCTTGTATATTATGTTTATGTGTTTATTTTTAAGTGGGGTACGTGGCGTTGTTCTACCCGATTGTCTCTGCAATACCTTCAATCGAAGGGAGATTAACGTCTGGTTTCCAGCCTATATACCCCTTAGTTTAAGACAGTGTGTTCTTGTTTTTGTTGTAGTTAAGAAAGAAAAATAAAAGGAGCAGAGAGCTTAAAAGAAAGCAGAATAAGAAAAAGAAAAAAAAAAAATGAAAATGAAAGATCTGGAAAGCAGGAAAAGGAGAAACAGGAAAGCAGGAAATAAAGAGGGAGAGCAGGCAAGAGGAATGCATAAAAAAATGGAAAGCAGGAAAAGCGGTAAAGGACGGAAAGAAAGTAAAGCTAGCAGAAAGAAAGGCAGATCCAGGAGCAGAGGACTTACCTGGAGTAGTAGAGCTGGCAGAGAAGCTCCTCGCGGATCTCAGACTCTTCAGTTGGCACGGTGGCAGAGACTCCTTGCAGGGCTCGTACACCTTCAGATGACACCGGGGCAGAGGCTCCGTAGAGATTCCAGACGCTCGAGAGAAGAGAGGGTAGAGAGAGAAGACAGGAGCAGAGAGAGAGTGGGAAGTCAGGAAATGCCACTCAGGCGCTGAGATTGGCCTATTTATAGGCAGATTGTTTCCACTGTAGCAACAGTTTCGGTCGTTGCCACCGAGACTGTTGTCACAGTACCGGTATCCTTTTTCAATTAAAAAAAATAATAATTAAAAAAAAAAATAATAATAAATAAATAATAATAATAAAAAAAAAAAAAAATTTTTAGCATCTGCTGATGGATGTCCCTGATAACATCTACTGATGGATGTTACTGAAAAATTTCTTCCCATTTTTCTACTTTTGTTGCACGTGTCTATATTATTTGACTGCTCTGAAATTGATCATCTGATGATTGTAACACACTGAGGACATTGTGTGATTTAAGTGTGGTCTACTGGGGATAAATTCTGATTTTTCTGTTAGATTGTATTTTGTGTGTTAAATTTTTTGTTTTTAAGTGTTAAATTTTTTCTGTTTTAAGTGGTTTTTAGTGTGTTTTGTGTGCAATAAATTTTACATTTTTCTCTTGATTTCTGGATGATGTCTAAGTTGTAGATTTTTCCTCCACTTACTTAATGCTTATAGTTTGAAATCCTTGTTTTTCTCTGCTTGGAAAGATGATTATGTGTTCAAGAGGGTGAATTGATTATAACACGAATACCCTGTGTGAGATTTGAGCCACTTAAATTTCTTTCTTTTGTGTGACATGTCTCTTGATTGCTTGCACATATGCCTTGGCTTGATTCTTTTTGATAAATCTTGATGGATATGCATGTTTAGAAATGATAAAGGCATTTTTATTTCTTGAGCCTTGTTAGCCAAATAAGCCTACCCTGTTATTATCTTTTGATAACCCCTTTGAGCCTATACTTTCCCTATTTCTTTGTTTTGAAGCTCATACACTAGCCTTAAGTGAAAAACCATGATTACCTTAACCTTAGGGAAGTCTGGAGCTATAGAAGTGTTTTGTGAAAAAGTGTGGTCTCCTTGGGGATTCTGATAAATTGGTGAGTTGGTTCCTCATCTTATTTTATTGGAAATATGATTTATATCCTGTTGGGTGATAAAGAAAAAAAAAAAAGAGAAAAGAGACAGGATGAAAAAAAAAAATTTGATGAGAAAAAGAGAAAATTGAAAAATAATTTTATGAATAATGGAGTCGAGAAGAGGATTGAATTAGAGGTTTGGGTGAGATCTGACTGTGTTTACACTTGTTCCCCAGTGCTCCTCTATTTCTTCTGAGCTATAGCTACTTATCCAAATTTATCCTCCCCTGTCCTTGGCCCCATTACAGCCTAGTAAAGACCTTTTGATCTAAACGTGCATATGTTTTGAGTGTTGATATTAGAAGCTTGCCAAGTCTACATGTGTTTGCTTTTTTGAGTGCATTGAGTGACATTGATTTACCTTAAACACTTGAGAGAAACACTGAGTGCATCTGTGAGGTTTTGACATTTTTGAATCACCTCTTGAGCTGATTGATTATTTTACCATGCTTTGAATTGCTTGGATGATTTCTGTAAGTATCTGCTTTATTTGATTTGTGTTGGATAATTTCTACTTCTCTTAACTGTCCAGAATTCTTGAGAACTGTGTAAATTTAGTTTACTTTTCTTGCGAGCTTTTATTTTTCTGTTTGCTGAGTTTTGTGTCACCGCCTTTGAAGTCCTTTGACCTATTCCCTGATTTGCGTCTTAATTTTGCCCAGGAGTGCAAAAGACTAAGTGTGGTCTATTTTGATGAATCATTATTTTCTTCACTTCACTTAGCTTATTGTGCTAGTATTAATCGGGGAATTGTGCTTAATTGTTCAATATTTTCCCGTTTTTCATAATTGTGCTTAATTATCCTGTATTTTCCCGTTTTTCATAATTATGCTTAATTTGATCGGTAATTCTTATTTGAATTAATTTGAATTATCTATGATTAATTATTTTCATTATTCATTAAAAGGAAAATTTTGGATAAAATTTAGGACATTTGGAGGGCATAACTGCCGCATTCAGTTTTGGGAAAGAAAAGTATTTGGGATCAATTTATTTTGTTTTAGAAAGCTGCTGTTGTTTTCATGTATTGGAAATGATTCATTTACTCTTTGTACGCTGTACGGTTTTGGTTAAGGGGAATTCATAATCATTTTTTTTTTCTTTCTTTGACAATGTGTTAAGGTAATTTTGAAAGCACCAGCTCACGGTAGGGGGGGCTGGAAGAAGCATCACGCACATCACCATCTAACTCCAGTCCAGCAGCTGCCACCGTCTAGTCCAGGAGCTTGGACGTTCATCACAGCTTCAACCTTGGAGCAGCAGCAAAACCTACACGTCCAGCAATGGAGGGAGTCCACCAGTCCAGCAGCTGTCTAAAACGTCCGTCCAGCACATGGGTGAATGCAGCAGAATTTTGGTGTTCCACATGAAAGGATACAGCAGCCACCCACATGGGAATTTGATTTGAAAAATGGATAAAATGGAGGAGCCACTTCACTTCTGAAGAACAGCAGCACGTGAAGAAAGAAACCAAGGGCAGCAGCAGTCTGCACGTGGTTAGCAGCAGGAGGTAGCAAGGAGTGTTCTTTGCTAACTAAAAGAATGAAGAAGTAGAAGGTTGAACCTGCACGTAAAGATGAAGATGTATGGTCCAGAGTGGTGTTGCACGTGAAATGAAGCAGCAAGCATGGGAGGAAAATTCAGTTTTTAATTTTAGAGAAAGAAAGTGGGCTGCCACTTTTGTGAAGCTGTCACGGCATGAAGCACAATGGAGAATAAAAAGGTGTGCTTGATAAATTAAGATTGAAGAATGAGGGGCCGTGTATGGACCTGCTGAAATGAAGTGCATGATGACATGGAAGCCACCCACATGAAGGACACTTGTTACTTTAAAAGTGAATATGGAGAGCAGCAAAAGATGTGGGAAGAATATGGATGGTGCAGCAATTTTGGAAGCACACGGCACTTCACATACCATACCACATGGGCTCAATAAAATTAAAATAAGGAAGAAGTAAGGTTAGTGTGCATTTTGGAAGCACATGGGAATTGGATGCATTTAAGTAATAAAAATAAAGGGTTGTACATGGTAAGTGGAGTCATACAACTCACGGCTGCACACATCAAAGTGGAGGGCCCTCCTTGATGTTTCTTTTGATTGAAGAAGAGTGAAGAGGTAGCACATTTTCGGCAAAAACAAAATGCGCACACATCTCATTTTAGTTTCTCTTTTAGAACCCGAGGCCACGCACATGGAAGGGGACACGGTCATATCTTCATCCAGCAAGGCACGAAGGATGGCATTTGGAATGTGAATAAGGGAATAGTCTAAGTGCTAAGAAGAGAGAGGAACATCTTTTCAAAAGGCATGTGAGCTCGGTAATAACATTCACTTTCTTTGACTGAGAGGTGCTGTAGAAGCTCACGGAAAAGAAAAGAAAGAACCCACGGCATTAATAAGAGAATGATGGTCCACCATGTTGGAGCTCTTGGAGAACAAAACACATGAAGTAGTCACGGTTTCTTTGGAGCAGTTCACGGACATCCATTGTTCACACAGCTGCACAAGTGGAGGGTCCTTCTTCTCTTGTTTGGATTGAAGAAGGTTGGAAGAAGTTGGGCACATCAGACGTTCATCTTTTGAAAGTGAAGAGTAAATATAGCAAGGAGGGGACGATCCAGGGATATGGAGACAAATTTATGGAGGACCCCTCATTGAAATTTAAGTGGTATGCACACATCATCAGCACACGGTTCTTCTTTCCTTTAAAAGGGATTCCAGGAGGTGGTAGACGGAGGAGATTGGAGTAGACAGTAGGAGTAGGAGTAGGGTAGAGGTTTTCCCGTTTTCTGTTCTGAGTAATTTCCCCCTCCCCTTTGGGGAGGTTTGGGTCTGTTTTCATTTTACGGTGTTCTTAATTGATGTTCTGTAATTTTCTCTTTTCTGTAATGGACTTCTGTTAAATTTCCAGTTTCATTTCCATTTCCAGTGCTGAACTTCTAGGTCTGTTTCTGTTGAACGTTTAATTTCTGCGCAAGTTTTAATTTCTGTTGTTGTATGCTTTCTGCGGATTAATCTTCTACTGTTGTTTTACTCTCTGCGATTTTAAGATTCTGCTGATGATTTCACTCTGCAAATTTAAATGATCTTTAAATTTCGTTTTCTGCCATTTAATTTCATCTGCGATTTAATTTTTACTGCTGCTTTTATTTCTTCTGTTGTTGATAAATTTGGTTCTGTATTCTGCTGCAATGATTCTGCTTCTGTTTTCTTGTTTTGCAATTTAAAGTTTTCTGAAGTTAATGTTTCTGAAATTACTGTTTTCTGCACATTTACTATTCAGTCATGTTTTTCAGCTTCATTTTACTGCACTGGGTTGATTTACGTTTTTACTGTCTGCGATTTTACTCTTATGTGCGTTTTTACTGTTTTACACGTTTTGACTGTCTTGTACATTTACCGTTTCTGCAATTTATTTTACTGCTCGGTTTTTACTGTCTGAATTGTATTTCAATGTTTTTACATTTACTGATTTAATTTCGTTTTTTTTTACTTTTCATCAATTTTATTTTCACTGCAATTTAATTTTCTGTCCCAAAACAATCAAAACCCCCCCCCACTTTGTGTAAAAAATCTGAGATTGAACCGCCACAAAATTGGTCCTTGAGAGACGACCTAGGAGTCACTTCCTAGTACTGTACTGCATTATTTTCGTGCAATCAACTTTTGTGAGCGGTGCGACCCGTTCATCAAGTATCTTGTCTCAGGTTTGTCCATTTTCCAGTTTTAGGTCCATCAGTATTTTTGTCCAGTTTTAGGTCCAGGTCCTCGCACAGGGTCCTAACGGATCTAGGTCCAGTGTTTTGTCCATTCTTTATGTTTTTAGTTTGAGTTTTAGTTGTTTTTAGTGTGCATAATAATAAACAGAAAACTGGGAAAGCTGAATATAAAAAAAAATAATATAAAAAAATAAAAAAAATGGAATAGGAGAAAAATAAAGAGAGCAGGACAGAGATGAAAAATAAAGGAAATACAGAAAGGGAGAGCAGGAAAGCAAGTAGGAAATAAAGGCAAATAAAACGGCAAGGAAAGAAGGAAGGTACCGAGGACTTACCCGGAGAAGTAGGGTTGGCAGAGAGGCTCCTAGCAGGACTCGTACACCTTCGAAGCACGCGGACGCGGGGGGAGAGGCTCCTTGCAGAGATCCAGGCGCTCAGGTTGAGAGAGAGAGGAGAGCGAAGAGAAAGCTTAAATGAAGGAACGGAAAGCTTAAAAGGGTGTATGGAAGGAAATTACATGAAGGAAAGGAAAGAAGGAGTTACTAAGTTCTGAGGACTTACCTGGGGAAGTAGGCTGGCAGGGGCTCTGCGCAAATCTCAGATCTTCTGTGACACCCGGGCACGGAGACGAGGGCGGGGAGTGACGCCGGTGCAAGAAGCATGGTGCAGGGGGCACAGACAAGGAGCGGCTCCTGGCAGCTTCGGGTGGAAGGGGTACATGGATGAATCGAACATACACCCAGACAAGGAGCGGCTCCTGGCAGCTTCGGGTGGAAGGGGTACATGGATGAATCGAACATACACCGGAATGAGAGGGATCTGGAGACTGTATAGGTATGGGACTATACAGTTGAAGGATAGCTTAAAGGAATTGATTTGACTACTCATATCACCAAAATGCATTTACTTTTCGGTAGCCTGACTCATAAGAACTCCATGGTTAAGCGTGCTTAGCCTGGAGTAATTCTGGGATGGGTGACCTTCTGGGAAGTTTTCCCAAAAAGTGTGCGAGTGAGGACAAAGCACACTGGAAAGTCTGGTGGTGGTCTGTGGGGGCAGTCAACGATCCCTGCGAGTTGCCGGGACGTTACATCTTCAGCGGACGCGGGGGGAGAGGCTCCCTGCAGAGATCTAGGCGCAGATCAGGAAAATAAAAATAAAAATAAAAAAAAATATTGTGTGATTTAAGTGTGGTCTACTGGGAAGAAATTCTGATTTTTCTGTTAGATTGTATTTTGTGTGTTAAATTTTTTGTTTTTGAGTGTTAAATATTTTCTCTTTTAAGTTATTTTTTTTATCGAGTTTTGTGTGCAATAAATTTTACATTTTTCTTTTGATTTCTGGATGATGTTTAAGTTGTAGATTTTTCCTTCACTTACTTAATACTTATGGTTTGAAATCCTTGCTTTTCTCTGCTTGGAAGATGATTATAATGTTTAAGAGGTTGATTTGATTGTAACGAATGCCCTGTGTGAGAATTTGAGCCACTTAATTTTCTTTCTTGTGTGATATGTATCTTGATTGCTTGCACATATGCCTTGGCTTGATTCTTTTTGATATACTTGATTTATATGCATTTTTGGAAGTGATAAAGGCAATTTTATTCTTGAGCCTCTTTAGCCAAATAAGCCTACCTTGTTATTATCCTTTGATAACCCCTTTGAGCCTATACTGTATATATTTATTTGTGTTGAAGCTCATACACTGATCCTAAGTGAAAAACAAATGATTACCTTAACCTTAGGAAAGTCTGGAGCTATAGAAGTATTTTGAGAATAAGTGTGGTCTCCTTGGGAATTCTGATGAATTGGCTAGTTGGTTCCTCATCATGTTTTGAAATGATAATTTATATCCTGTTGTGTGAAAAAAAAAAAAGAAGACATGATGAGAAAAAAATTTGATGAGAAAAAGAGAAAATTGAAAAATAATTTTGTGAATAATGGAGTCGAGAAGAGGATGGAATTAGAGGTTTGGGTGAGATTTCACTGTGTTTACATTTTTTTTTCCTAGTGCACCTCTATTTGTTCTGAGCTATAGCTACTTATCCAAATTTATCCTCCCCTGTCCTTGGCCCCATTACAACCCAGTAAAGACCTTTTGATCTGAACATGCATATGTTTTAAGTATTGATAATTAGAAGCTTGCCAAGTCTACTTGTGATTGTTTTCTTGAGTACATCGAGCTGATATTATTATTTACCCTAGACACTTGAGAGAAACACTGTGAGTGCATATGTGAGGTTTTGTTATTTTTAAATCACCTCTTAAGCTGATTGATTATTTTTCTGTGTATTGAATTGCTTGGATGATTTCTGTAAGTATCTGCTTTATTTGATTTTGTGTTGGATAATTTCTACTTCTTTTATCTGTCCAGAATTCTTGAGAACTGTGTAAATTTGGTTTATTATTCTTGCGAGCATTTATTTTTCTGTCTGTTGATTTTGTGTCACCATCCTAAAAGTCCTTTGAACTATTCCCTCATTTGTGTCTTGATTTTGCCCAGGAGTGCAAAAGACTAAGTGTGGTCTATTTTGATGAATCATTATTTTGTTCACTTCACTTAGTTTAATGTGCTATAATTAGTCAGGGAATTGTGTTTAAATGTCCAATATTTTTCCATTTTTTCTAATTGTGCTTAATTTGACCAGAAATTCTTATTTTAATTAATTTGAATTATCTGAGACTAATTATGTGGATTATTAATTTTAGGAAAATTATTGGATAACATTAAGGACTAACTTCTTCTTGGAAGAAAGAAAATTGTTTGAAAATAAAAATCACAAATGAAATAGTACATAGTCTTGGGATAGCTCTCGGTTGAAATTGCAAAATGAAAATGGAATTGGTATATCTTGAACCGAGAAATGTAATGTCACGGCTTCCATCCAAAGCTTTTTCATCCAAGAATAACACTTCTTACACGTGGAAAAGGGTGCATTTCATTTTATATTGAATAATTGGAAGATAATGTTGGCCACCAAACAAAAGAAATACACGGTCTTGGATCACATGACACTTGTTTTAATTGATAAAAGAGAATGATAGGAGAAAGCACTATGGCCCACTTTGTCATTCATTGGCTTAAAAGAAACACACATAACTCACGTTTTATTCCCCAGGTTTTATTTTGGCATTTAATGCCTTGAAGCTTATCTCCACGTGAAGCACCTCCAAAATGCAATGATGAATTTATTAAATTGGTATTATGAAAGAAAGTGGTGTGCACGAGAATGTGAGCAAGAAGCAGCAGCCACCACCAAAGGAGAGAACTTATTTTTGGCATGGAGTGGACAGCAGCACAACAGCTTCGTCCAACAGGTGGTTGTGCCCAGCAATGCAACGTGGAAGAAGAAAGAGCAGCACAGTCCACCAACACAGCAAGGAAGAAAACGTCCAGCTTGAAGCCACCTTCACGGTGCATTGAAGGTTCACTTTGCTAGAGAGCAGAGGTGGCACACATTGAAGGAAAATCACGTTGACAGCAGAGATGCATGTCCAGTAGAGCTCACTCATTGCTGCACTTGAGAGAGGAGAAGCGTTCCAGCCATTACCGTCCACCACCAGCAAAGCTCCTGGTCCAGAGAGGAAGAGAAGCAACCCAGCAGCAGCACCGGACCTTCAACAGCTCACGTGGAGAAGAGGAGTCTCGGTCATGGCCTGGCTGGAGAGAAAACCACCACGGAAAACCAGAAGATGTGTCCGGCAATGCAGGGATTAACGTCCAACAACAACTCCATTACAGCAACAGCTCCCCGTGTACCAGCAGCCACCAGAAGCTCACGGCCAAGGGTCCGTTCACCACTTAGAAAATAATTTTTGGAAGAAGGAAAAGCCTTCAACGGTCCAGAGAAGAGGAGCTCACGGGATTCCACTTAGTTGGTGTGCACGGGAATAAATTAAAGAGAAGCAATGGAGGAAGCAACATCTTCACTCTCCCAGCTGATCCAGCACTACACGGTGAAGCAGCAGAAGAAGCATGTCACATGCACACGGATGGTAGCAAAGCTGGACCAGCACACGTCCACACTTCAGTTTCCAGCAGCCACAAGCAAGGGAAGGAGCCGTGAAGGGGCTGGAACAGCCACGGTCCAGCACATTGGCGTCTTTCACCAGCAGCAGCAGCGGGCTTCGTCCTCCCAGCTACCTTCAATGCGTCCAGATTTCACGCACACATCAGCCACAACCAAGAACATCATGGGTCCAGCAGAGAGTGGAACCCACGGATGGAGGGTGATGGAAGTTGATTTCTTTTTCTGCATTCAATAATTTAGAAAAAGAATTCAGATGGCCCAGTTGCCACCAAAGGAGAGCAGCAACTGGAAACTCACGGGTTTGGTTTGGGAGGCCAGCAATTCACGTTCAGAATTCAGAATTGGGCTATAAAATGGAGCTCCAGAGGAAGTAGATTTGAGAGTAGATTTTAGGAGTAGTTTAGGAACTCACGTCTGGGAGGAGGCTCTTGCCTCTTCCTCTTCCCTCCTTGTATTTTAATTTCAAACAGTGAAAAAAATGTAGTTTCATTTCTGAATCAGTGTGTCACTTTTGCTCGTGTTATTTTTAGTTGTACTGTTGATTTTAATTTAAGTCAAAGCTTTGATGAATTTCATTTCCAGTTAAATGTTTTCTATCTTTATTTTACCGGTTTTGTTTTCCATATCGTTAAATTCAGTCATTGCTTTTTACCGTTTATTTTCAAACGTCGTTTTTACGATTTATTTTTACTGATGTTTTTTTTTTGGTAAATTTTTATTACGTTGCTTTTACTTTTTATGCATGTTTACAACTACAACGTTTTAATTTCAACACTGTGTAAATTTCTATTTTCTATTTTTATCGTCTTTTACCGTTCAGTTTTTACCGTGGTTAAATTTTATTTCAAACGTTTTTAAATTCAGTCGTGATTAATTTTCCACACAAAAATATCCACAAAACCCCCACTACGTGTTTAATCTAAGACCGAACCACAAATTTTGGTCCTTGAGAGACGACCTAGGAGTCACTTCCTAGTACTGTACTGCATTCATATCTGCAATCAACTTTTGTGAGCGGTGCGACCTGTTCATCACAAGTATCAGTGATTTCTGGCATCATGGAATTCCATAGCCATGCCATGATCATAGAATCCTCTCCATCCCATGTTGTAAATTTGTGATCTTCGTCTTTAGGAGAATCTTCAGTCAAGTGTAGCCTTCCCTTTTCCTTTCAAAGTTCTGCAAACAAGCTGGGCCCATTTCAAATAATTCTTCCCATTCAATCGGTAGACAGTGTTGAGGTTCTACAGTTGTTCCTGATTGCTCTGTGACCCAATATTTACCACTTCAGCATGTTGGTCTTCCATGTCCACACAACCGTAAAGTAACACTGCAAGAAACACAACATCAATGAAAGTTGCTTGTTGTCTAGGGTTTTGTGTGTGACAGCAATGAAGGTTGCCGTCTAGGGTTTTGTGTTCGATAACAATGAAGGCTGCCATCTAGGGTTTTGTGTGCAACAACAATGAAGGCTGCCGTCTAGGATTTTGGTGTGCACAGTCAGAGGCAGCTCCCATAATTTGAGAGCTTTGATACCATGTCACAATTTAGGGTAGAATCTCATATGTTATTATGTTGAGAATACAATCCATATATACAAGGCTAGGAAGCTATTTAAGGAAGCATAATAATAACTCCTAGACAACCAGATCCCTATGATTCAGGGATATCCCCATTATTCACAATAATTATAATCTATTAAATAAGGAAAAAAATATAACTAATAAAAAACAATGATTCTGATATAAATAAAACAAATTCTAAGAATAAGAATTATATATTATGTGAAATCTCTAATTCTTAGTTATGGAGTCTTAGTTTTCATGTATTATGATTTACTAAATCTTAAGAAAATGAAATCTATTAAAAGTGGCTTGAAAGGTGAGGTTTGCATCCATATATATACTTTTAGTTTACCATATCTCTATCCCATGTAGGATTTCTAACTCCAAATATATAAAAAAGTTCTAATAAGTCATTTTTTGTGTTTTTATTTTTAAATAATTGTTTTAATTTTAGATGAACTTGCTTGTTTAACCTATTAATCCATGCTGGGCTAGACTAAATTGATATTTTTAAGATTAAAATTTAAGTGGGTCAGGCCAAGACCATTTTGTTTTGACAACTATATAGGACTGTAATTGGGATGACAATCTACAACTACCAGTCTTAGTAAGAATATCTAGAGTATACTTGTGTTGTGAAAAGACAATGCTAAAGGTGGATTGAACAACTCAATGTCCAAAAAAATATTTTAGTGCACTCAAGTCTTATTTAAAACTAACTACAAAGGTTCTCTAGCCTTGGATGTTATGAAAATCATTACTAGTGATGACAGAGTCATAGATCACCCAATATATGTCTAGACTATATGGGGAGTGAATGGGAGATAAAGTGATTAACCTCACAAGAACTAGTATAAAAGCTAAAATGACCACACTAGGCACATGGAGACTACTTCAAGCCATATATGGAACATCAAAGTTCACATTCAAGGTGGTTGAGCCTCAACATACAATAAACTGGACGCGCAACTCATCATGGAAGAAGACATTCTTAATATCCATGGAAAAAATAGATGGAGAAAAGTAATCTCGAACATGGGAAATGTGTCATCATTTGTGAGGTCAAAGATTAGAGTATAATTCTTTAGTCTCTAAGACATCACTTGCTAACCAGTCAAGTCCAATAGATTCAACAAATCTCAATAATAGATTTTGATACCATATTAAAAAGTGAATTTTAAATCTAACTCAATCTCACAAAATCAACATATAAAGTGAGGTTTGCACCAACTTATATATGGTAATTTGACTTTATCTCTAATCAATGTGTGACTTCTAACATTGATATGACATGTATTATTTCATAATTATTTTTCATAACAATATTATTTTTTGGTTTAATACATTAGTAGGTCATAATCGTTTTTGTGAATTTTTAATTAGGTTAGTAAGTTTTTTTAATTGAATCTTTATTCTTCTACATTCACTACAAAAATAATATATTTTAATAGGGGTTATTTTTCGGGGTTTTTGAAACTCAAATAATTCCGGCGGTTTATAAGCTAAACCGCCCCTAACATCTATTTATTTATTTTTAAATAATTTTTCAGGGTAATCACTAGATATTTTCTATTAACCCTAGTTTTCTTCCCTCACGCCTTCCTTCTCGCTTCTCGTCTTTGTGGTCTCATTTTCTTTCAATCGTATCCCTTTCCTGCGTCGTTTGTTCATCTTCAAGGTATGAATTTCTTAGGGGCTTGATCTCACTCTGGCAATCAAGCAAGTAAACTTGGAAACAAATTTGTCACTTTCTTCTCACTTTGTCTCACTTTCTCACCGATTAAATTTGCTCAAATCCACCTTCAGTTCAATAGGTAGGGTTTTCTACCATTTTCTACCGATTTGTCTTTGTTCCTTTTCGTCTAGAGGTTTGAATCGTTTAAACTCCTTCGTAACTTTAATTTCTTCATTTCCATTGACTAATTCATCTTTTCCACCGTTTAAATTGTTCTCTTCGACGAATCCTTCGAACCTAGGGTTCGTAGTTCGTTTCCCCTTCTTCCGCGGCTTCCACTCGATTTTCACCAGATTCATGGTTTCTCACCAATCCGCCATGACCAGGGGTCATCATGTGGTATCAGAGTCTAGGTTAGGCGCGTCCGCTTGAGCCAAGTGTTTTTCTTCACTTTTCTGTTGTAAATTTGACTTTTAGAATTTTGTTCAACTTGAATTGATTTTGCAACTTAGCAAGGATTGGCTTGTAATTGTTTTGTATAATGGATACTATTTTTATTCATCAAAACTTTTCTGATTTACTTTGGTTACAAATGAACAGAGTCACATTGATAGAAATGTTGATATCACTGTTTCATGTGCTGTTGTGGGTAACAGGTGTGTTCATGCAGGTATGTTTATTTTCTATTGCTTGATAGTACCCTCTTTTATATAAAGAAGAAATTATAGTTTTTCTTATAAAAAGGATCGAAGCAAGTATTATAGTTGTTTTTTCAGGGTAAGTAAATAGAAACGACTAATTTCCTTGTAACAAAATTTACATATTTATTTATCTGCTTTACAGTCCTGCTTCAGATTATGGATTGGTTAAAGTAGATGATAGAGGCCGCATCATTCCATTTTCAGAAAAACCAAAGGGTAATTATGACAACAATGGTAATCCACAATCTAACCTAACTTTTTGTCTTCATGCTATCTAGTAATTTTGTTGTGGTTTCTCACTGCTAGAAAGAAAAGGAAAATTATCATCTTCAATTTCAAGAGTTTTTCGTCCTTGTAGGAGTGAAAATCTTTGCATTATAGCCTTTTCCCTGAACTTGCTGGACCAAAATAAGCCTTCATTCTTGATGTTTCGTCCTTTTCTTTTTCTTGACATAGTTATTTAATTGTTGTACAATACTTGTTGCCACCATAGTAATATGTTCTTAATATATATTTATCTGATATGTATTCATATTCCTGTGGTATTCTCGCAGCAAGCAGACACCTCTTTTTTTGGGTTCTGTTCATGGATTTTATATTTGCATACTCTGTATTGGGATTTAAATTATGTTTTAAGGAAGAGAGACAACACATTGTTTTAAAAATTGTTATTGTTTGGTTAATTTTTTTATGAGCTCCACTAAATCATCATTTGGGTTCACTTTTTATCAATGAGAATACTAAAAAAATTTACCCAACAAGAAGAAATGTGTTCAAAAGATAATCCAGCAATAGTTAATGCTTCCTTACGTAATTTAATGTATGCTTCCTTTGTCAAACATGGGTTTGGTTCCACCAGGTTTCAGGTTTCTCAATGTTTCAAAATGGATCATTATGTGAATATAGAGTTGTTAGATTTTTTAATGGATGATTTTGTAGGAGTAGTATCAGTATGATTACTTGACGTTTTATTCTTTCAATGTGCATTTTTTATCCTTAAAGAGGGAAAAAAATCCTACAGGTTCCAAGAACTATGGGGCATATTTAATATTCTTTCCGGCACACCCTTTCTTTTGGGAGTGGTTGTCGTATGTAGAAACCAAAAGAGGCTTCCCTCTTGGACAAAGGAAACGACTGGATTCTAATCAGAGTATTATGGTTGCAATTGAAAGAAAGAATGCATGCAGCATCTCAAACTTTCATCTTAAATCTCACTCCACAGGTTAATCCGATTCTTTTGGTTTTTTCCCTTTGTCTTGTTTTTTTCTATTTTGAAAGAATCCATGCAGCATCTCAAATTTTTTCTTTACACTTTTAAAAATAAACGTACAATAAGTTCAATATATCAAACCTCACAAGAATATAAATTCCTTTAAATTAATAACTGCAATAGAAAAAAAAGAAAAAATAATCATAATAGAAAATTAATCACTTATACTCTAATAAAAATATTGATCACTTAGTATTCTTCACCTTGTACCTTCTCAAATTATATTATTCTATCATTACAATAGTACCCTGATTATAGTTTAATTTTAAAAGAAATTTAAAAAGAAAATCTAATTTGAAAGAGATAATATTTTTACTAAAATATAAATAGTTCTTTATAGTTTAAATTTTCTATTATTTATCTTTTTAAATACATTTTTTAACTAAGATTTGAATTTTGGTGTAAAATTGATATTCATCATAGATCACATTCTCTTATTTTTCAGATCCATATTGAATGTTGGGATTATGACTTTTTGAAAACAAAGAAATTTCATGTAGTTACTGTCAGCAGAATAGGTGGTGAAAGTAGCAGTAAATGATGTCTGTAAAGGGTATATATTATTGAATAACTATATTACTTTAAATTGTTTTATTTTACATATTATGAATATCTACTGTGTTAGCTAAATTTGATTTGAGTTCATTTTAATCTATTGATTTCTGTTTAACTTTGTTTTGGAATTTATTAATGTTCTGTAAGGTTAAGCATAGCAAATGAGCAATGAAATGTCTTGGCATAGCTAGGTTACAAAGTCGAAGGACCCCAAATTTGATTACATTGACATTAACGAGAAACAGAAGGTAATGACTTCTCAAACTTTCTTTCTCTCGCTTCTTTGAATGTTTGTGAATAAATTTGAAATTGATTTCTTTTTAATGTTGTGTAGGTCGTAAATGAATGTTATAACATATAATAAAGTATGTTTTTATTAAATATATTACTGACTAACTATTATGTTATATTATAGGTATTTGACCAAGCGAACATGCCAAACAATAAAAGTAATGAAGAAGAACAAAATTCGATATTGTTTCTTTTTTAGTAATGTAATGAACATCTTAATCATATTTTTAGTATGTTAATTTAGTATTGAATATCTTTTTAATATATGAACAATTAGTTGGATGAACATATTAATATGTTGAACAATATAATTTATTTTATATATAATATTCAATTTTAGTTCATATTATTCCTGTTTGGTTAATAAAAATAATTTTATTATAATCTCATTTTACAATAAAAAACTAAAAAGAAAAGTGTACACATTTCTGGCAGTTCCAGCAAAAACCCCCGCTAATTTCGGCGATTTTTCTAAAACCCAGCTAATTCCGGCGGTTTTTCCAAAACCCCCGCTATTTTCGGCGGTTTTCCAAAACCTCTGCTATTTCCGGCGGTTTTCCAAAACCTCTGCTATTTCCGGCGGTTTTCTAAAACTCCCGCTAATTCCGGCGGTTTTGTGAAAAACTGCCGGTAATTACTTAGCGACGCAGCTTTTTCCAGCGATTTTCTTAACCGCGGGTAACATATTTTTTGGGGGTTAAAACCGCCGGAAATGAAAAAAATAACTCCCGGTAAAAATCTAAATTTTTGTAGTGATTTTTTGTATTTGGTTCTTTAAAATTAGTTTATGGTGCCTTTAAACCATAAAAAAGGTAACAATTTGTGGTGGTATTTCTAACTCCATATAACCAATTACAAAAATTGCATCAATGACCTCAATTATATTAGGTATCACAATAGAACAAAAAGATAAAAAATAAAATCTAATATTACGATAAAGACAACATAAGAAATTCATAAAACAGTAAAGAAAACCCACCCTACCAATATTTTATAATTCCCCCACCCATTTTGTTACCCACTTAGATATATGTTTACAAGACTATATTCAATTTGTTTCTGCCTAAACAACTTTAAGAGCTTATAAACAAGATTTGTTTAGTAGCTTTTCAAGTATAGTCTTTTAGTACACTAGATTCTAACTTCTTATTTTTATTCCTTTCCATGTCTTATGATACTTGTTAACTTAGTATTTTACTTTCTCTCAAATATGGTAGGTTTTATTGTAATTGAAGACATACATAAAACAATACAATGAAAGTATGATGGTACTTGATATCATTTTTATTTTAAACATAATCAGAAAAATGTTAAGACATTGTATAGGATTAATAATTAATAATAGAATAATACCATATAAAAAATATAATAATTGAAACTAAGTAATATAACCAAAATAATTTATGTCAAATGTAAAAGTTTAAAATTAATCACAAAATAAAGTTATAAATAACACAAAGTGTATTTTTATTAATTAAATATAGAGTTAAATTTAAATGTGTCTATTAGTTTTGCCCAACATAACCTTAATCATTATTTCTAACGAGGATCAATGGTTGCAATAATAACACTAGAATTTTAGACTAGTATTAACCAAAAACCTTAAGCCAATTTGTCTTTCTCAGCTATATGTGTTATTCAACTTGTTTATTTTTACGCAATATGAACTTCAACTCAGAATTAAACTCTAACATATGTATATTTTACATGTATAGTTGACCCGAAATATGAACTGAGCTGGGACTACTCTACAATTCTTTAATATATGTTGTTTTGTTGAATCCCTTACCATTCGATCATTTATCTTGTGATTTTATTTTTGTTTTTCTAATCTAAATATATATTTGTAAAATTCAGGAAGAAGTTGTAATCACGGTTGAAAACAAGTCAACAGGAAATGTCCAGGAAGCATGGACCCAAGCATTATAGTGTCTACAGCCACTGAAAGTGTATTTAAATTTGAGAAAATCTGGTTACCCGTCATTTGGGTTACTTTTGTAATTAAAATGGCAAATTTGAAGAAGTGAAACATCGTATTGAGATGCTTGATGTACTAGAAAGAGGGTGCAAAATGATGTTATGGTTGCAGAAATGAATGCAGAAGAAATTGAAGAAGATGTTAAACATTGGTTGAAACATGTGGATGAGAAGATCAAAGAATATGAAAATTTCCTGTGCGATAAACTCCATGAGAAGACAAGGTGCTCCATTGGTTTCTTTCCTAATAACTTGCAGTTGAGGTATAGGCTAGGAAGAAAAGCTACGAAGATTGTGTTAGAAGTTGTTCTTAGAAGTCCCACATCTAAAGTGGGCAAAGACTTTCATCCCTTATTTGCATAGAAATAGAGGTGTAAGGGAAGGTGTATTATACACCAAACATTACTTGTATCCTTCTTGCTCTAAAGAGAGGGTGTTGTAATCTCTTCTATCTAGTAAATATTTTTCTTGACCTTGCCCTTGGTCTTGTGTCAGTTATAAATTTTTCTCATCTTTATTTTAGTTGTTATAAATTTTTCTCATCTTTATTTCAGTTGTGAGAGTATTATTTTAGTAGTCTGATACCTAACAGTGGTATTGTACAGGTCAAGTCACTTCACACCAGAATTGTCTTAAAAAGAAAACTCTATACTCTTCAAATGAGTGAGTTCACGCCAGTGATGGAACACATCAACAATGAACGTGCAGAGCTACTACTTCAGAGTTTATCAGATTCGTATGATTAACTCATCATCAACATTACAAATAACAACATTGTTGGTCGTCTATCCTTTGATGATGTTGCTGGAGCTATTCTTGAAGAAGAATCCAGGCGAAAGAATAAGGAAGGCAAGATAGAAAGTTCAAAGCAAGTAGAAGCTTTAACGATGATGAGAGGAAGATCAACGGGAAGTGGCTCCAATGGGAGTCAAAATCATGGTAGATCAAAGTCTCGAGGAAGAAAGAATTTTAAATGCTACAATTGTGGCATGAGGGGGCATCTGAAAAAAGATTGTTGGCACAAGAAGAGTGGAGGGAAGAACTTCAAAGCATCAAGCTCTCAAGGTTGTGTTGCAAAAACTTCTGAAGATGGAGAAATCCTATATAGTGAAGCAGAAGTTAGTGCTAAAGGCAGAAGACAACTTTGTGATGCCTGGATAGTAGACTCAGGCGCGACATGGCATATAACTTCACACCGAGATTGGTTTCACACTTATGAACCTGTCTCAGGAGGATCTGTGTTCTAGGAATGATCATGCCTTAGAAATTGGAGGGATTGGTACCGTCAAAATCAAAATGTATGATGGTACAATACACACTCTTCAAGGAGTTCGACATGTGAAGGGATTGAAGAAGAACCTCTTGTCTGTTGGACAATTGGATGACCTTGGGTGCAAAATTCAAATTGAAGGCGAAATCCTAAAAATGGTGAAAGGTAACCTCATTGTGATGAAATCAGAGAAGATCGCAGTCAATCTATACATGTTGTTGGGAGATACGTTGCAAGAAGCAGATGCATCAGTTGTAACAACAAAAGAAGAAGAAGCAACGATGATGTGGCATTACAGACTTGGTCACATGTTGGAACGAGGCTTGAAAATTCTTGTGATCATAATCTCCTGCCTGGGCTCAAAACAGTTAACTTACCGTTTTGTGAGTACTGACTAGTAAGCAACATAAATTGAAGTTTGCTAAAGTGACTGCTAGAAGCAAGCATATACTTGACTTAATCCATTCTGATGTTGGCAATCACCAGAAATATTCATGGGAGGAGTAAAGTATTTTGTATCATTCATTGATGATTATTCCCGGAGATTATCGGTGTACCCAATCAAGAAGAAGTCAGATGTGTTTCCAGTATTTAAGGAATTCAAAGCATAGGTGGAACTTGAAACTGGAAAAAGGATCAAATGCTTGAGGACAGATAATGGAGGAGAATATACTGATGGTGATTTTCTGGCATTCTGCAAGCAAGAAGGTATTAAGAGGCAATTTACAGTTGCTCATACACCTCAACAGAATGGTGTAGCAGAGAAGATGAATAGAACTCTTCTAGAAAGGACAAGGGCCATGTTGAAAACTACAGGATTAGCCAAGTCCTTCTGGGCAGAAGCAGTCAAAACTGCTTGCTATTTGATAAATCGCTCACCATCAATAGCAATTGGTGTAAAAACACCAATGGAAATGTGGAAAGGAAAACCAACTGATTACTCTTCTCTGCATGTATTTGGTTGTCCTGTGTACATGATGTACAACTCCCAAGAAAAAACAAACTTGGTCCCAAAATCCAAGAAATGTATATTCTTGGGTTATGCTGACAATATTAAGGGGTATCGCTTGTGGGATCCCACTGCCCACAAGATTATTGTTAGCAAGGATGTAGTCTTTGCAGAAAAAATTGCAAAGTGAGCAGAAAAATGACAGCACACCAATAGACATTACTTCAGTACAAATAGAGGAAAATTCAAAAGATAATGATTCCTCTGAAGCAGAACCAGAGCACGATGAACAAGAACCAAATGAGGTCAATGATGAAGATGCTTGACGAATAACACGTCTGATGAAGAAACCATCTTGGCACTCAGACTATGTTATGGCAAACCATGATGCGTACTGTCTCTTAACTAAAGAAGGAGAACCTTCAACCTTTCAAGAAGCGTTGAGGAGTTAAGATGTTTCTCAATGGATGACAGCAATGCATGAAGAAATAGAAGCCTTACATAGGAACGAGACATAGGAACTTGTTGAACTTCCAAAAGGTCGAAAAGCAATTGGAAACAAATGGGTATACAAAATCAAACGAGATGGCAATGAACAAGTGGAGTGATATCGTGCAAGATTGGTGGTCAAAGGATATGCTAAAAAAGAAGGCCTTGATTTTAACAAGATATTCTCACCTGTTGTTAGACTTACCACTATCAGAGTAGTGCTGGCAATGTGTGTTGTAGATGATTTACATCTGGAGCAGTTAAATGTAAAGACTGCTTTTCTTCATGGAGAACTTGAAGAAGAAATATATATTCTCCAACCAGAAGGTTTTGAAGAACAAGGCAAAGAAAACTTGGGTTGTAGGTTGACCAAATCTCTGTACGGTTTAAAGCAGGCGCCAAGGTGTTGGTATAAGAGATTTGATTCTTTCATTATTAGCCTCAGATACAATAGATTAAGTTCATACAATTGTACGTACTACAAGAGGTTTGAGGATAATGATTTCATCATTTTGCTGTTGTACGTGGATGATATGTTGGTGGTAGGCTCCAACAAAGTTCGAGTCCAAGAATTGTAGGCACAATTGGCTAGGGAATTTGATATGAAGGACTTGGGACCTGCAAACAAGATTTTAGGGATGCAAATTCACCGAGACAGAAAAAACAGGAAGATTTAGCTTTCACAAAAGAATTATTTTCGAAAGGTCTTGCGGCGCTTCAACATGCAAGATTGCAAGCCAACTTCTTCCCCACTTCCTGTTAATTATAAATTATCCTCAAGTGTGGGTCCTAGCAATGAAGCAGAGAGGATGGAAATGTCTAGAGTTCCGTATGCATCAGCAGTGGGAAGCCTAATGTATGCCATGATTTGTACAAGACCAGACATTGCACATGCAGTGGGAGCGGTTAGTAGATTTATGGCAAATCCTGGTGAAGAGCATTGGAACGTTGTTAAGAGGATCCTTAGATACATCAAAGGAACCTCAGATGTTGCGTTATCTTTTGGAGGATCAGAGTTTATTGTCAGGGGTTATGTCGACTCAGATTATGTAGGTGATCTTGATAAAAGAAAATCTACTACAGGCTATGTGTTTAAACTTGCAGGAGGAGTGGTAAGCTGGTTATCTAAAAACTACAAACTGTTGTAGCTTTATCCACCACAGAAGCTGAATACATGGCAGCTACTCAAGCATGCAAGGAAGCAATTTGGATTCAAAGGTTATTGGAAGAAATCGGGCACAAGCAAATTATTGTATTCAAAATAAAATTATTGTATATTGTGACACTCACAGTGCTTTGCACATTGCAAGAAATCCAGCTTTTCGTTCCAGGACAAAGCATATAGGGGTTCAATATCATTTTGTCCGAGAAGTAGTAGAGAAAAGAGATGTAGATTTGGAAAAGATCTGTACCAAAGATAACCTAGCAGATGTTATGACAAAGCTGGTCAATACTGACAAGTTTGTATGGAGTAGATCCTCTTTTGGTCTATCAGCAACGTAGCATGAAACTGACAAGGAAGACAAAGTATTGTGAAGGCATGATTGATTCAATCAAATCTTCAAGTGGGAGAATTGTTAGAAGTTGTTGTTAGAAGTCCCACATCTAAAGTGGGCAAAGACTTCTTCCCTCCCTCATTTGCATATAAACAGAGGTGTAAGGGAAGGTGTAATATGCACCAAACATTACTTGTATCCTCCTTGCTCTAAAGAGAGGGTGTTGTAATTTCTTCTATCCAGTAAATATTTGTCTTGACCTTTCCCTTGTTCTTGTGTTAGTTATAAATTTTTCTCATCTTTATTTTAGTTGTGAGAGTCTTATTTTAGTAGTCAGATACCTAACAGATTGTAGAGGAAATCATAGCAGATGAACTTTTGAATAAAAAGTTTAATAAAGTATCGTATCATATAGGCCCATCCATGGATGCTGCTTTGTCAAACACTGGTTATGAAAGTTTCACGTCGAGAAAGAAAATTATGGGAATGATTATGCAAGCACTTGAGGACTCTACAATTAGTATGATTGGAGTTTACGGTGTTGGAGGTGTGGGAAAGACCACTTTAGTCAAAGAAGTTGCTAAGCAAGCTAAAGAAAGGAAATTGTTCAATAAGGTGGTTATGGCAAATATAACAAGAAATCCTGACATAAACAAAGTTCAAGGACAAATTGCTGAGATGTTAGGAATGAGATTGGAAGAGGAAAGTGAGATTGTAAGAGCAGATCGTATTCGAAAAAGATTAAAGAAAGAAAAGGAGAATACCCTTATAATCCTAGATGATCTCTGGAATGGATTGGACTTGAACAGACTGGGGATTCAACGTAATGAAGATGATGGTGTCAGCCAAAAGGTTGCCAAGGATGTTGCTGATTTTGGTTATAAAAAGGTGGAGACAGAAAAGTTACCTACTGATTCCAATAAGATGAAGAAAGAAAAATTATCTAGTGACTACAATAAGATTAAAAAAGAAAAGTTGTCTGTTGATCACAAAGGATTCAAAATTTTCCTAACATGTAGAAATAAAGAAGTATTATGTAATCAAATGGATGTCCAAGAAAGATCAACTTTCCCATGTTGGTACCAAATATACCTTTATTGAAAATAAAAGCTTTCAGAAATACAACAATCACTCTTTTCTCTCACAGTGGTGCACACAACACTAGTGCAGCGAGGGGCTTTTACCGCTGTTGATTTTCACTATACGTCGCGGTTCTTGAACCGCGGTATATTCAGCCGCGGTAGTAAGTCAGACACTTTATGCCGCGGTTCTAACCGCGGTATATAGGCTGCGGAATATGCCGCGGTTGTCTAGGGAACCGCTGCCTAAATTCATTGTTTTTTAAAAAAAAAAATTAAAAAAAAAATTAAAAAATGCACTATATGCCGCGGTTGAACCGCGGCATATAGGCCGACGAGTATGCCGCGGTTAGTTTCAAAACCGCGGCCATATGTCTCGTTTTTAAAAAAAAACGAAGCATTATATGCCGCGGTTGATGTTAGAACCGCGGCATATTACCCTTATATGCCGCGGTTGTGGTGAGAACCGCGGCATATTCCCCTACAGTTTTTTAAAATTGCAGGTCTGTTTTTGTGATATCCACTACCACAAAAACAAACCTGCATATAAAAACATTTACAGAAATTCAATTTCAACATAACAAACACATGTTCAAATGTATTTCAACATCAAATAAAGTAGAGAGTCTAAGAAAATTCTATCTAATCAAATGCATTGTTTAAATCTAAATCTAAGAGCTATTGTATAATCTAACTATATACTTCGCAGCAGCGTTCCTAATGAATAGTAGTGACTTCTCAGGAACTGGTGTAGTAGTCTTGAATCTCTGCAAAAGACAATTCATTTTAATTAGTGTATATGAATTCAACATTTGTTAAAAAAATCAAAATTTGTTAAAGTTAAATATTACCGTTTCCCAGCTTCTTGTGATGTGAGAACGAACAATATGGGTCATCCAATACATTACATAGTATCCACACTCATATGACCCATTTTGTCTGTTACACTACAATATATCATCACAGTTGATAATAGTTAGTGAATAACATTTGTTATAAAACAATTATAACAAAGTATGACTTTAGCATATGTCAAACCTTGAGAGAAATCCAAGCAATCTTTCTACTCTTAACAATTGATCTCCCGTCCATCATCATACTTGCTGGAATAGAACTGTATATAAAAAAATGTTTTAGCATTCAGTTATATAACAAAGAAAGTCCAAACATTGAGGTTCTTACCAATCAATTGCTTGTCTGAGTTGTGTGGGAGGAGGCCTGTGCAATGAGCAGAACCACAAAGCATAGTTGTCTTGCACAGACATAACAAGAAGTTGCCAATGGCGCCTGAAATTCATAATAACGTAACTATTAAATATTAAAATCACATATGGAACATTATTATGTTAACAAAGTTCACTTACCTGGATATATAAGGCAAAAAGTATATTTTCTTGCCCCTTCGAAAACTGCTTATCAGACTCATGTTGATATGATCAAAATCATTTGATTCATGAATGTCTTGGGGATCAATGAATCCATAATCATCAGAACGCCCCAACTTATTAGTGACCCCAGACATATACCTGAAATCAAAAATTAACTTTAATATAAGGATACTTGATATATAAATCAATTTTATATATAAATAATTGGTCATAGACTTACATCGTCCATAGTTGAATAATTGAAATATTCAACTCTTGTGTTCCCGACGCAAGCTCACGGACATCTTGGCTATTAAGGTATATTGGGACCTCAGAGCCATGCCCAAATACATTAGCATCGTACTCAACCTCCAAAGGCTTATCATCAAGGATGTCAGCAAGTAGATGCAATGAAGAAAGAGGGTCATCCTCAGATAGAGGAATCTTCTGTTGTTCCTGCGTCTGTTGTTACATGAAAAGATAAGATAAGTTTTGACATCAAAAACCTTTAAAATTGAGAAGTGTAAAGAAGAATTTCATACCGAGGGGTCAGAAACTGGTTTAACCAAAAATTTAGGCCAAGTGATAAACGACTTATATGCTTGTTCCACAGTGAAAATCTCTTCCGTGGACAGTGGAACCGAGGCATCTGGCATGATCATTTCATCCACTGAGACCTTCACCTCATCCTCTAATAGTTGCATACCATGACATACAGTCGCTGACCTAAACTCTGTTCCACGAGCTACCAGCACCATCTCATCTTCTTCTAAAATGTATAGCAGACATGGACTACCATCGTCCATGTCATCCTCTGGGATGGCTGATGCGGAACAACTTCCTTTGCCGCTTCTCCCTGTCAGAGTAAATGTTAGATTATACAAGAGATAGAAATAATTGCACATAAATGTTTATTAAGTTTACCTGTGGGAGGGGGAGGGACCACATGTTCCTCTATAGGAGACTGCATCGGGCACATGCTCTGAAACTGCTCCTGGTAGAGATACAATCATCACAACTCACAATAACTCAACACAATAAATAACATACTCACTTTCTCTCTTCACGGTGGTGCTACACCAATTTTCCTGTGGTTCTCCCTCTCTTCCCACACACTCACACAACTTTCTTTCTCTACTGCAACTTTGCTTATTTCTTTCTCGATGGTGGTGGTTTTTCTTTGCACATCTTACACTTCTTTTATAACCAATAAAAGAACTAAACTCCAAGAAACATTGGTGCAGACTTTCGGTACTTCAGCAGACAAGGAAAAACACTTTCCTCAAAATCCTCAACTTTAACAAAGTAGGGAACATTAGCTTCCTTATTCAGCAAGTGGGCCCTTTTAAAGTTTACCTAACAAAACTCCCCCGTAAACTTTAAATTGGTCTTCTTGCACTGTATCTCATTATCTCATTCCAATAAGCCTTTTGCAATTCTCCAGCAATGTGGTTGGTAGTGGCTTCGTGAATATGTCTGCAGCTTTAGCTCGGCTTTCAACATGTTCCAGCTTGACCTTTCCTTCTTTGACTTGTTCTCGGATGAAATGAAAATGGACGCCGATGTGCTTGCTCCTTCCGTGATTAACTGGGTTCTTTGCCAACTCGATTGCCTACTTGTTATCAACTCGGATCATAATCCCTTCATCTTGGATCACTCCCAAATGCTTTAATAGATTTAAAAGCCAGACTGCATGACACACGCTCCAAGAGGCCGCCACATACTCTGCCTCGCAGGTAGATAGAGTTACAATGGGTTGCTTCTTAGACAGCCAAGTAAAAGTTGTATTTCCAAGTAGGAATACGTAACCTGAAGTACTTTTCCGGTCATTAATATCACCACACCAATCACTATCTGAGTAACCCACTAGTCGATAGTCATCTGATTTTGAATAGAAAAGACCAAGTGATAGGGTTCCTCGAATATATCTCAAAATTCTCTTCAGTGCCTTCCAATGTGTATAGCTTGGATCCTCCATGAATCTGCTCATTATCCCAACACTCAACATTAAGTCGGGTCTCGTGCTTGTAAGATACCTCAGACTTCCGATTAAACTTCGATATCTCCCAGAATCAGCTCGTTCTCCTCCATCAATCTTCAATAGTTTAGCCAGGTTCCATTGGAGTAGAAACCGGGTTGCAGTCCTCCATTTTAAACTTCTTTAAAATTTCAAGTGCGTACCTCTCTTGGGATATAAAAATCCCTTCCTCCGATTGCTTCACTTCCAGGCCAAGAAAATATTTCATCAAGCCTAAGTCTGTCATCTCAAACTCTTTTTCCATTGCCTCCTTAAACTCCTTAATCAGCTTCGTGTTGCTTCCGGTGAATATGAGGTCGTCGACATAGAGAGCAACTATCATCATATCCTTTTATGATTTCTTTGTGTACAAGGCATGTTCGTACGGACATTGCTCATACCCGGTTTTCTTGAAGTACCCATCAATTCTCTCATTCCAGGCACGGGGAGCCTGCTTCAGTCCATAGAGTGGTTTTCTCAATCTCAACACTTTCTTCTCATCCCCTCTCTTCATGTACCCGAGTGGTTGCTCAACATACACCTCCTCTTTCAGTACGCCATTTAGAAATGCCGACTTCACATCCATATGTTGAATTGACCATTGGTTCTGAGCAGCTAACGAGATCAAGAGTCGGATTGACTCCATTCTCGTGACAGGAGCAAATACTTCATTATAGTCTATCCCCTCCTTTTGTCTATACCCCTTTACCACAAGTCGAGCCTTATAACGCTCAACCTCTCCCTCAACATTCATTTTCTTTTTGTACACCCAATTTACTCCAATGGGTCGAGCTCCTTCGGGAAGGTTAGTCAGTTCCCAAGTTTTGTTGCGTTCAATCGTTCCGATTTCCTCATCCATGGCTGTTCTCCACTTCTCATCTTGGACAGCTTTCTCAAAACTCAAGTCATCAGAGTCGGCCAGAAGACATACAACATGAACTTCATTTGTAGTGTCGTATATGTCCTGTAGACTTCTCATCCTAGGCTGTTGTGGCTCGGTTTCTTCATCTGAGGACTCAGTGGTTGTTGTTGCTGAAGGTACAACAATCTCCGAGCTAGTTTCTTTTCCGACTAGGTTACTCCAACACCACTCCTTTGTTTCCTCCACGTGAACATCTCGGCTCACCACTACTTTCTTGTTAACAGGATCAAATAATTTATATGCTTTAGAATTTTTATCATACCCGATAAATATGTACTTCTTGCTCCGATCTTCTAATTTTGTCCTATGCTGACTTGGTACTTGCCCATAGGCTATACTGCCGAACACCTTTAGATGAGAGACATTTGGCTTCACACCACTCCAAATCTCCTGAGGCGTCTTCTCACCCAACTTTGCATGTGGACATCTGTTTTGCACATAAACTGCGCATTGCACTGCTTCTACCCATAACTTCTTTGGCATATTCTTCCCTTTAAGCATGGTTCGAACCATATCAAGAATGGTCCGATTCTTCCTCTCAGCAACACCATTTTGCTGTGGAGAGTATGGAGCCGTCAAGAAACGCTTGATTCCATGTTCCTCGCAGTATTTATTGAACTTGGCAGAAATAAACTCACCTCCTCTGTCAGATCGGACTGTTTTGATGACTTTGTTTATTTCTTTTTCTACCATCACTTTGAATTTCTTGAAAGTTTCAAACACTTCTGACTTCTCCTTCAGAAAGTGAACCCACGTTTTCCTTGAGAAATCATCAATGAAGGAGACAAAGTATCTCTTACCACTAAATGATTCTGGAGTTATTGGCCCACACAAGTCGGTATGGATTAATTCAAGTTGCTCCTTTGCTCGGTATTCAGAGATCCGAGGGAACGAATGTCAGGAGCGGCTGCAGCGGAAGGGTTAGTGTGGAATAACAAACCAAGAGGGTTTTTAATACGAACGTGTGCCTTTTAATTTCTACTCAAATAAACTTACCAAACAAATAATAAAGACAAATAAAGCGAGAGTAAGGTTGAGAGAAATTTGCACAGATGATTTTATCCTGGTTCGGATCTTACCAATCCTACGTCCAGTCGTTTATCTCAAACAAGATAAACAATTCACTAATCACAAAACAATTACAAATTACAATCACAAAGAAACAATTTGTAAGAGTTTAGAAACCACCTCTCTTGATACCACAAGAGATGAACCTACACCTCCTTTGAGTCTTCACAAAGGATGAACACCTCCTCCGAATACTTCACGAAGGATGATTCTCTTCCGAACACCTCCTTAGACACACCAAGGATGAACCGGCTATTTCCTCTGTCACCGTAGCAGCACTTCACCAGCTCCACAGACAAGAGTTTCACAAGCCGAACAAGAACACACAAGTCTCAAGAATTTCTGAGTATTTGAGCACAAGGGAAGAGTTTCTGTGTCTCTAGTTATTTTTCTTCTTGAGAGGAAATGAGAGTCTATTTATAGACTCATCCAAAGGCTCTTCCATTCACTAAAAGACAAACTTAACGGCTAGTTTGTCCAACGGCCATAAACGGCTAGTTTGTCCAACGGCCATAAACGGCTAGTTTGTCCAACGGCCATAAACGGCTAGTTTGTCCAACGGTCATAAACGGCTAGTTTCTTCAACGACTAGTTTCTCCAACATCCGTGTTAAGTGCGATACTCTTACCGTTAACCGTCACTATTCACGTGAATAGTGTTACTATTCATGTGAATAGTACTATAGTGTTTTGTTGCAATGATTTACTATAGTAATTTTACAAAACACTTTTCTTTTTCTGATCTAAGTCTTAGACACTAAACTACAATTATTACAAAAGCTTTCCAAAGCAATACAAGTCTTCATAACATCTTGAATCTTGATTTCTCTTGACTTGATTTGGACATCATCAAAACTTCATCTTCATCATTTGCTAACAATCTCCCCCTTTTTGATGATGATCAAAAACTCCTTGATTTAAAGCTTTTGGTAATAATCTGTATTTAAAACACAACTTAAGGAAGAAACAATTGTTAGTGAACTTAGAAATAAGTTTACGACTTTAAATATTTCTCCCCCTTTTTGATCATTATTAAAAAGTGATGTTCAATTTCTCCCCCTAAATTTATTAGAAAATATACTCCCCTTTAATAAAAGCATAGATGCATATTAAGGAAAAACAATATATATTTTATTGAATTTTTAAAGAGGTAAGCATGCAAGAAAATATAAAGAGCACATACTAATAAAAACATAGAAACATAAAGCACCCCTTTAGATATGCCTTCAATTTTGTAATGAGAATCCTCTAGGTTGTTTTCACATTTTGTTTAGATCTTCATCTTTGAGGATTGTCATCATTCTTCACTTCATTTGTTGCTTCTTCAAATCTTCATCATTGTCTGCATGTAATTCAAATGACACAAGAGGTTTTGCCTCAAGGTCTACAATTTCATCAAAGACAACATGCACATATTCTTCTATTTCAAATATTTTCCGTTTGAAAACTATATATGCTTTGTATATAAAATAAATTAAAATAATTCCATCTACCTTGGAATAATAATTAAATATTGTTTTAAAGAAATTCTAAATTTTAAACAATAGGTACCCAACTATTTTGAATGGGTCCTTTGGGTTAATTTTAAAAAAAAATTGAAATCATTTTACAACCCAAATATATCTACCACTTGGAACACCATAATGCTTAATTTTACATTTGTTAGATGTATGACCCTTTTTCATACAATAAAAGCAGGATACAACATTTGTGTTCCTATAAGTTGTTCCTTTTTCTACCCAAGTTCTACGGGTTCTATGATTATGTTTATTTTTAATTCTAGGAACATACTTATTTTTAACAACCTTATTTTCATTATTTTTACTACATTCTCCTGAGGTTGTTTCATCTAGTAGTTTCTTATAATTAACACAAGATGCACATTCATCACTACTAGTATATTTACCTTTTTCATAAAATAAAATTTTATTTTTCAAAATTTTATTTTCTTCAAAAATATTTTTAAAATTTGATTTTAATTCTTTATTTTCATCTGCTACTGATTTTTCAACGTTATCAACTTTCAATTTATGTTTATCACAAAATTTACACTCAGCAGATATATTTGTATCATTTTCTACATTTGAAATTTTACTATTTAAAGTTTCTATTTCTTCTAAGGATTTTTCATATTTCTTTTGTAATTCTTTAAAATCCTTTTTCAATTTCTTATGAGCAAGATCTAGTTTTTCTGATTCTATCAATAATTCTCTATAAATTTCATGTAATTCATCTTCATCAATATGATCAGAACCATCAGAATCGCTAGAGGTACTTACTTGGCTTCCAGTGTCGTCGTTCACTACTAAACAGATGTATGCTTGCTCATCAGAATCACCCATACTTGATGTTGTGCTTGATGAAGAGCTTAAACTATTCTCTTCCATGATTAAAGTATTCGTTTTAGCACACCCGATTTCATCTCCGCCTTCATGAGTTACTCCTAAAGTTTCCCACATTTCTTTAGCGTTTTTGCAGACAGAGACCCTGTAGAACTCATCAACAGTCAACGCTGACGCAATGATATTCCGGGCTTTTACATCATTCTGAGATCTTCTCTTTTCTTCAATGGTCCATTGGTCACGGGACTTTGGTTCCTGCATATTGTTAGTTGGAACAAAAGGACCAAATGCAACAGCATCCCAAATATCTATATCAATAGATTCCATAAAAATTTGCATTCTGACCTTCCAAAATGCGTAATTTTCACCTGTGAATAGTGGTGGTCTATTGATAGAAGCACCCTCTGCAAAGGTTTGATGTGATCCTGCCATTTGAATGACTATCAAAGCAAGCTCTGATACCAATTGTCAGGAGCGGCTGCAGCGGAAGGGTTAGTGTGGAATAACAAACCAAGAGGGTTTTTAATACGAACGTGTGCCTTTTAATTTCTACTCAAATAAACTTACCAAACAAATAATAAAGACAAATAAAGCGAGAGTAAGGTTGAGAGAAATTTGCACAGATGATTTTATCCTGGTTCGGATCTTACCAATCCTACGTCCAGTCGTTTATCTCAAACAAGATAAACAATTCACTAATCACAAAACAATTACAAATTACAATCACAAAGAAACAATTTGTAAGAGTTTAGAAACCACCTCTCTTGATACCACAAGAGATGAACCTACACCTCCTTTGAGTCTTCACAAAGGATGAACACCTCCTCCGAATACTTCACGAAGGATGATTCTCTTCCGAACACCTCCTTAGACACACCAAGGATGAACCGGCTATTTCCTCTGTCACCGTAGCAGCACTTCACCAGCTCCACAGACAAGAGTTTCACAAGCCGAACAAGAACACACAAGTCTCAAGAATTTCTGAGTATTTGAGCACAAGGGAAGAGTTTCTGTGTGCGGATGGGTTAGCGTGGAAACAACAAACTAAGAGGGGTTTTTAATACTAACGTGTGCCTTTTAATTTCTACTCAGTTAAACTTACTTAGCAATTAATAATAACAATTAAATAGAGTAAGGTTGAGAGAAATTTGCACAGATGATTTTATCCTGGTTCGGATCTTACCAATCCTACGTCCAGTCGTTTATCTCAAACAAGATAAACAATTCACTAATCACAAAACAATTACAAATTACAATCACAAAGAAACAATTTGTAAGAGTTTAGAAACCACCTCTCTTGATACCACAAGAGATGAACCTACACCTCCTTTGAGTCTTCACAAAGGATGAACACCTCCTCCGAATACTTCACGAAGGATGATTCTCTTCCGAACACCTCCTTAGACACACCAAGGATGAACCGGCTATTTCCTCTGTCACCGTAGCAGCACTTCACCAGCTCCACAGACAAGAGTTTCACAAGCCGAACAAGAACACACAAGTCTCAAGAATTTCTGAGTATTTGAGCACAAGGGAAGAGTTTCTGTGTTTCTAGTTATTTTTCTTCTTGAGAGGAAATGAGAGTCTATTTATAGACTCATCCAAAGGCTCTTCCATTCACTAAAAGACAAACTTAACGGCTAGTTTGTCCAACGGCCATAAACGGCTAGTTTGTCCAACGGCCATAAACGGCTAGTTTGTCCAACGGCCATAAACGGCTAGTTTGTCCAACGGTCATAAACGGCTAGTTTCTTCAACGACTAGTTTCTCCAACATCCGTGTTAAGTGCGATACTCTTACCGTTAACCGTCACTATTCACGTGAATAGTGTTACTATTCATGTGAATAGTACTATAGTGTTTTGTTGCAATGATTTACTATAGTAATTTTACAAAACACTTTTCTTTTTCTGATCTAAGTCTTAGACACTAAACTACAATTATTACAAAAGCTTTCCAAAGCAATACAAGTCTTCATAACATCTTGAATCTTGATTTCTCTTGACTTGATTTGGACATCATCAAAACTTCATCTTCATCATTTGCTAACAACGAAGTCCTTGCTTGCTTTCCGATCACACATTCTTCACAGAACTTCTTTTCAAATTCCATTTTAGGCAGTCCGAACACCATCTCCTTTTTCACCAACTCGGTCAACCCTCCAAAGTGAAGATGACCGAACCGCAAATGCCACTTCATGGCCTCATCCTCCATATCAAGTTGCATGTTTTTATCTTGAACTATTTTCAACTCAAGTTTGTACATGCGATTTTCCTTCATTTCTACTTGGGTGATGAGCCTCCCGAATTTATCCCTCAGTTGTAATTCTCGGTCCTTCATCAGAACTGTGTACCCCTTCTCCATTATCTGTCCCATGCTCAGTATGTTGCTTTTGAGATCAGGTATATAGTATACATCTCTGATCTCTCCGATTTGCCCATTTTTCTGTTCATACCAGATCGTTGCTCGACCTTTGACGGTTACTTTTGAAGCATAGACGAAAGAAACAGATCCGGATTCCACCTTTGAAAGTACTTTGAATAAACTCTCGTCGCCACACATATGGTTACTTGCGCCGGTGTCCAAGTACCAAATCGAATTGTTTGAACATTTTGGCACAAGCTCAGCTTCTGGATCTTTTGACATCAATAAGATCCCAATTTCTTCATTGGTTTCCTCAGTAAGAAAATTTGTTTCCTTTTTCTTTTCAGCCTCACAATATTTTGCTATGTGGCCTGGCTTCCCACAATTATAGCAATTACCCGATCTGCACTCGTTTGCGTAGTGGCCAATTTTGCCACATCTGAAGCATTCAATTCCTGACTTAGATCGACCTCCTCGAGCTCTTCCTTGACCACGACCACGCCAATTCTGTTGTCTGGTCTGGTTCGTGTCGGCTTCAAATTCACCTTTGCCACGTCCACCTCTGCCACGTCCGCCGCGTCCTCGGCCACCTCTTCCTCTTCCTCTAGGATCTTGGCCCTGAGTGTTCTGAGTTCCTCTTAAGTCAAGTTGCACTTGTAGTGCTTGGTCAAGAGGTTCTTTCATTTTTCTTCTCCTTTGTTCATGGGCCTCAAGTCACCCAGTAAGCTCTTCAACTGAGAGCGTTGACAGATCCTTTGATTCCTCGATAGCGCAGACTATGCTTTTGAAATCATCTGTTAGTGATCTCAAAATTTTCTCTACCACCCTACTGGCTGGCAATTCCTCTCCATTTTTACAGATTTGATTTGCCACTGCTTCCACCCGAGATATATACTCGGTTACTTTTTCTTTTTCCTTCATTCTCAAACTTTCAAACTCGCCTCTGAGAGTTTGAAGCCTGACTTGCTTGACTCGGTTGTCACCTTTGTATACTTTCTCCAGAATCTGCCATGCTTCTTTTGAAGATTTAGCATTTACTATCTTCTCAAAGCCAGATTCATCCACAGCTCGGTACAATATGTATAGAGTTGATTTATCCTTCACACGCGTTTTCTTCAACGCTGCAAGTTGGGCAACCGTCTGTGCTTCGTCATCTGTGGGTTCTTCGTACCCACTTTCCACTACGTCCCACACATCTTGGGATCCCAAAAGAGATATCATTTGCACACTCCAATTGTCATAATTAACTTTCTTTGACAATTGGGGTAGAGACACACTGTTTGCAAAGTTTGCCATTTCTCACTCTCTCTTTTTTTTTTAACTCGAACACTCAGACTGTGAAAGCTCTGATACCAATTTGTTGGTACCAAATATACTTTTATTGAAAATAAAAGCTTTCAGAAATAAAACAATCACTCTTTTCTCTCATAGTGGTGCATGATGAATCATTATTTTCCTCACTTCACTTAGTTTATTGTACTAGAATTAATCAGGGAATTGTGCTTAAATGTCCAGTGTTTTCCCATTTTGCTTGATTGTGCTTAATTCGATTAGAAATTCTTATTTTAATTAATTTGAATTATCTGAGCTAATTATTTTACAAGGAAAATTTGGAAATACAATTTGGGACATTTGAAGGTTAAATAAGAAATGGAAATAGAGCCCAATGTATTTCAGCCATTTCAGTTTTCGTTGGTTGCTGCGTGAATTTTGTGTCAACTTGTTTGTCCCCGTTCAGGTTCAATTCTTATCCGTTTATCATGCAATTTTTTTTCATAGTTTCGTATGGATGTCTATTTTCACGTATAGTTTTTCGTTTGTTCAAATTCGTTCTATGTTGTTCCCAGTATTTATTTTACTCTCCTATGTCAGTCCAGTGATTACTGTTTAAGTGATTTCTAATCTGTTTGCATTGTTTGCTTGTTGTTTGGTACATGTGGTGGCTGGAATTGATCGTTGAACGGTGCTAAGACCTCCCAACAATCTTAAGCAAGTTCTTCATTTATTAAATTTTAAGAATGATTTGGAACTCCTATACACTTCACAGCCAAGAGAAGTCCAAGAAAGTGCTGAATTTGTAATGTTATTGATGAAATAAATTGATAGCACACGGCCCCCTCATTGTTTTTGCACATCCAAATAGCAATTAGTGGGAACCACCACTTATGGAAAGGCGTCGGCAATATAGAAGAGTAGGCACTTGAAGTGGAATCAAAGAGAAAGGGACACCATATTGAAAACCTACGTGAAAATAAAGGAGTCCACAAATGAAGTAATGAAATTGATTAAACTAGTATTATTAAGGTGGTATACACACGGCCCACATAATAGAAAAAGGTGCAGCAAAATTTTTACTCTCTTCCACTCACACAAGCTTAATAACTCACGGACATTAGGTGCTAAATTATTGAAGTATAAATGATGGACACATGGCCCCTCTTCTTTGACTTTTAAAGATTTTTGCAACACGGGTTTCTTCATTTACAACAGCTAGGAATGCTGAAGACTTCAATGGAGGGGGCCACCACTTGGTTGTTTGAAAGCTCACAATGAATGGCAAAATGCTAAGGGAACATCCAACAGCACGTTGAAGGAGCAGCGGAGAAGAGAGTCACGTCCAACAACACCAACAACTGATGCAAGTCCAGCAGAGTGAAGAGCTGGTTCACGGCCATGATAGCTTGAGCAGCTGCAACATGAAGAAGGGCAGCAGCGTCCTCTACCAGTCCAGACGTCCATGCATCCAGCCATCTTCACCAGTTCAGCAGAAGCAGTAACCACGGTCCAGCAAAGAAGGAGAAGAAAGCAGGTCCAGCCATCACCCAGGGGAGCTCTCGGTTATTCCAACAGCTTGGGAAGAAGAGGTGCTCACAGCCCTTGAAGAGAACACACAATCAAATTTTCGGTTGGTATCTTGGAACGTGGATGATGGAGGAACGTGCAACAACACTTAATTGTTTTGGAGAATGATGGAAGTGTGGAGGGAGCAGGAAGTGGAGAGGAATTCACGGAAGCAAGATATTCACGTGATGGATTGATTGGAAAGAAAGAGTAGTTCACGGACAGAGGAAGCTACAGAAGATTGGAATGGTATGCAAAAGAAGAAGACAAGTTGGCAAAAGGAGAGGCTCACGGGTTCAGATTTTTGGGCTATAAAAGGAAGCAGCAGCAGAGAATGAAAGTTATTAGAGTTTTAGGATTGGATTTTAGGAGTGTATTAGGAGAAGTTTTAGTGCAAGGCCTGGAAGAGGCTCTCGCCTCTTCCCTTCCAGTTATTTTCATTTTTAACAGTGCAATGTAGAATTTTATTGCCGATAGTGTGTTACAATATTTGGATCAGTTTACTCATTTCATTTTATTTCCATCTGTTCAAGAATTTTATTTGAAGTGTTGAATTTTAATTTAAATATTGAATCCTTGATGAATTTGATTTTCAGTTAAGTGTTTTTAATTTTATTGTCTCTTTTATTTTACCGTTTATTGTTTTCTTCATCGTTAAATTTTGTCAATGTATTTTTCTGTTCATTTTATTTTCAAACGTTATTTTTGCGGTTTATTCTCTGTCAATGTATTTTCACTGATGTTTTTATTTCTACGTTTAATTTTACAGTTTCTGAATATTTACTGTTCCATTTTTACCGTTTAATTTTATTTACCGCATTCAAACAAAATCACAAAAACACCCCCCCACTTCGTGTCAAATCTGAGACTGAACCATATAAATTGGTCCTTGAGAGACGACCTAGGAGTCACTTCCTAGTACTGTACTGCATTCTTATCTGCAAACAACTTTTGTGAGCGGTACGACCCGTTCATCAAAATGGCGCCGTTGCCGGGGATCAATGGAGGTTCAGTTTTAGATTTTTGTTCTGTAAATTTTTGTTCTGTTAATATGTGTATTTTGTGTGTTTTGTGTTCTCTATTTTTGTAGGCGACAACGACACCTTCAGCAAATTTTGGCGGCGTTGTCACTTCAGTTCCAGGTTTTTTGTTTTAGATTTTTGCTGTGTTTTTCGATTATGTTGTGTTAATATATGTTTTGTCTTTTATATTTTATTGTGCTCTGTTCTGTATTTAGTTGCTATATTTAAAAAAAAAAAATATTTTACTGTTGATGTTCTGTCTTGTTTATGCTTGTAGCATGTTTAATTGTGTTGTGTTTTATCTTGTGTTGTGATGTTCTATTTGTTTTGTATGCGTGTCATATGTATTTTGTCTGTTAATTAAAAAAAAATATATTTGTTCTGTCTTGTGTATGTATTGCATGTATAAATGTGTTGTGTTTTATCTGTTTTATAATTTTTAGTTTTTACTTTTTACTTTTTATTTTCCATGTCTACCTATTTTGATGATGTGAATAATGCTTATCCTGCGAATGCCTATAATCATGATTCTCCTTCTGCTTGGTACTCTGAATTTAATTCTGCTGAATTTTGTGGTGAGAACAATATGGTTCATTCTTTAACTTCTGAGAGCTCTCTTTGGGAGCCGGTTCCACCTACAGAGGATGATTTTTATTACGTTCTAAGCACTGGACTGACATATTTGCTGCCTAAGTTTCATGGTTTTGCAGGGGAATGCCCACATAGACATTTGGAGGAGTTCCACATGGTGTGCTCTTCAATGAAGCCTCCAGATGTTCCTCTTGATCACATTTTCTTGAGCGCATTTCCGCATTCATTACAAGGAGCAGCTAAGGATTGGCAAGACTCTCTTCCTCTAGGATCCGTTACCAATTGGGGATATCTTGAGCTTCAGTTTCTGAACAAATTCTCCCCTGAGCAGTATGGATATATCAATGATCCTGGATGGAATGACCTTAGCGTGGGATGGTTCGATGCTCAACAGAAATATCAGGAAGCACCATCTCAGGATACTTTTATGCCTCCACCAGTCCAGCAATACGAGAATCAGCAGTTTGATGCTCCTGTCCAAATAACTCCTCAGCCTTCTACTTCTGAACCTACATTAAAGGAGTTACTGGAGCAAATGACCAAGCAGAGAATTCAGTTTGAGCAAGAGTGCATGAAGATCCACCAGGAAACTCAAGCTGCCATGCAGAATCTGAGTGATCAGGTTGGGCAGATGACCACTCTTGCACCTGAGGAGACCAATGAAAATTTTGAGGAACAGGCAGATACGAGCAGTACTTCTGAGACAGGTAGACCACCTTCATCTTCCCACTCTCTAGCAATCTTCAAGGAAGTGGAGGTAAGCATACCTCAGTATGATTATGATATTCATGAATGTGTTATTAAAGATTATGCTGATGATAGGTATGCTGATAATCATATTGTTGCTGAGCATGTTTTTAATTCTCCCTATGCACATGAATCTGAGTTTGATATTGATATTGCATGTAATTTTGAAATTGATTCATGTTGTGAGGATGTATCTGAGGTTCAGCCTGTTCAACTAGGATTGGGTGTTATACCTCTGCATGACATTTCTGTGGAACCATTTTGCACTAACCCTATTGCAGGAGGTACGAATGAATTTCACCAATATGCACCCACAGTGGAAGACAAAGGTGCCACCACTCACCAAAGTTTCAACAACAATAGGCACCTGCTGAACCTGCTCATCAACAATCCCTATATTGATCCAGCTGTGGAAAACATTTCATTGCTCGATCAGATATGGAGGATGAAGCAGTTCGTCCTCAAAACTTCATGGTTGGATCGTGAAGAAGAAAACATCTCCCTACAAGTCCAAAATTGGCAGCTTCCACCATAACCTACGGGAGTTTGCATTTTCTTTCTCTCCCTTTTTCCTACTTTTATTGCACTTGTCCATAATATGTTTCCTATTTTGATTGCTGATGTATGCTTAGAACACATTGAGGACAATGTGTAGTTTAAGTGTGGTCTATTGGGAGAGATTCTGAATTTTATTTGTTTTGTGTGTGAAATTTTTTCTGTTTTGAGTGTTAAATTTTTTCTATTTTAAGTTGTTTTTAGTGTGTTTTGGGTGAAATAAATTTTACATTTTTCTCTTGATTTCTGGATGATGTCTAAGTTGTAGATTTTTCCTCCACTTCATTGATACTTAGTTTGAAATCCTTGTTTTTCTCTGCTTGGAAAGATGATTATGCGTTTGAGAGGTTGATTTGATTGTGACAAACACCCTGTGTGAGATTTGAGCCACTTAATGTTCTTTCTTATGTGAGATATGTATCTTGATTGCTTGCACATATGCCTTGGCTTGATTCTTTTTTATATACTTGATTGATATGCATGTTTTAGAAGTGATAAAGGCATTTTGTTCTTGAGCCTCTTTAGCCAAATAAGCCTACCTTGTTATTATCCTTTGATACCCCTTTTGAGCCTATACTGTATCCATTTCTTTGTGTTAAAGCTCATACACTGATCCTAAGTGAAAAACAAATGATCACCTAAACCTTAGGGAAGTCTGGAGCTATAGAAGTGTTTTATGAAAAAGTGTGGTCTCCTTGGGAATTCTGATAAATTGGCTAGTTGGTTCCTCATCATGTTTTGAAAATATAAATTATATCCTGTTGTGTGATAAAGAGAGAAAAGAAAAGAGACAGGATGAAAAAATGATGAGAAAAAGAGAAAAATGAAAAATAATTTTGTGAATAATGGAGTCGAGAAGAGGATTGAATTAGAGGTTTGGGTGAGATTTCACTGTGTTTACACTTGTTCCCCAGTGTTCCTCTATTTCTTCTGAGCTGTAGCTACTTATCCATATTTATCCTCCCTTGTCCTTGGCCCCATTACAACCCTGAAAGACCTTTAGATCTGAACATGCATATGTTTTAAGTGTTGATATTAGAAGCTTGCCAAGTCTATTTGTGCTTGTTTTCTTGAGTGCATTGAGTGACATTGATTTACCCTAGACAATTGAGAGAAACACTGTGAGTGCATCTGTGAGGTTTTGTTATTTTTGAATCACCTCTTAAACTGATAGATTATTTTTCCGTGTATTGAATTGCTTGGAAGATTTCTATAAGTATCTGTTTTTCTTGATTACGTGTTGGATATTGTCTACTTCTTTTATCTGTCTAGAATTCTTAAGAACTGTGTAAATTTGGTTTATTTTTCTTCTGAGTTTTTATTTTTCTATCTGCTGAGTTCTATGTCACTCCTTCGAGGTCCTTTGAACCATTCCTTGATTTGCGTCTTAATTTTGCCCAGGAGTGCAAAAGACTAAGTGTGGTCTATTTTGATGAATCATTATTTTCCTCACTTCACTTAGTTTATTGTACTAGAATTAGTCAGGGAATTGTGCTTAAATGTCCAGTGTTTTCCCATTTTGCTTGATTGTGCTTAATTCGATCAGAAATTCTTATTTTAATTAATTTGAATTATCTGAGCTAATTATTTTACAAGGAAAATTTGGAAATACAATTTGGGACATTTGAAGGTTAAATAAGAAATGGAAATAGAGCCCAATGTATTTCAGCCATTTCAGTTTTCGCTGGTTGCTGCGTGAATTTTGTGTCAACTTGTTTGTCCCCGTTCAGGTTCAATTCTTATCCGTTTATCATGCAATTTTTTTTCATAGTTTCGTATGGATGTCTATTTTCACGTATAGTTTTTCGTTTGTTCAAATTCGTTCTATGTTGTTCCCAGTATTTATTTTACTCTCCTATGTCAGTCCAGTGATTACTGTTTAAGTGATTTCTAATCTGTTTGCATTGTTTGCTTGTTGTTTGGTACATGTGGTGGCTGGAATTGATCGTTGAACGGTGCTAAGACCTCCCAACAATCTTAAGCAAGTTCTTCATTTATTAAATTTTAAGAATGATTTGGAACTCCTATACACTTCACGGCCAAGAGAAGTCCAAGAAAGTGCTGAATTTGTAATGTTATTGATGAAATAAATTGATAGCACACGGCCCCCTCATTGTTTTTGCACATCCAAATAGCAATTAGTGGGAACCACCACTTATGGAAAGGCGTCGGCAATATAGAAGAGTAGGCACTTGAAGTGGAATCAAAGAGAAAGGGACACCATATTGAAAACCTACGTGAAAATAAAGGAGTCCACAAATGAAGTAATGAAATTGATTAAACTAGTATTATTAAGGTGGTATACACACGGCCCACATAATAGAAAAAGGTGCAGCAAAATTTTTACTCTCTTCCACTCACACAAGCTTAATAACTCACGGACATTAGGTGCTAAATTATTGAAGTATAAATGATGGACACATGGCCCCTCTTCTTTGACTTTTAAAGATTTTTGCAACACGGGTTTCTTCATTTACAACAGCTAGGAATGCTGAAGACTTCAATGGAGGGGGCCACCACTTGGTTGTTTGAAAGCTCACAATGAATGGCAAAATGCTAAGGGAACATCCAACAGCACGTTGAAGGAGCAGCGGAGAAGAGAGTCACGTCCAACAACACCAACAACTGATGCAAGTCCAGCAGAGTGAAGAGCTGGTTCACGGCCATGATAGCTTGAGCAGCTGCAACATGAAGAAGGGCAGCAGCGTCCTCTACCAGTCCAGACGTCCATGCATCCAGCCATCTTCACCAGTTCAGCAGAAGCAGTAACCACGGTCCAGCAAAGAAGGAGAAGAAAGCAGGTCCAGCCATCACCCAGGGGAGCTCTCGGTTATTCCAACAGCTTGGGAAGAAGAGGTGCTCACAGCCCTTGAAGAGAACACACAATCAAATTTTCGGTTGGTATCTTGGAACGTGGATGATGGAGGAACGTGCAACAACACTTAATTGTTTTGGAGAATGATGGAAGTGTGGAGGGAGCAGGAAGTGGAGAGGAATTCACGGAAGCAAGATATTCACGTGATGGATTGATTGGAAAGAAAGAGTAGTTCACGGACAGAGGAAGCTACAGAAGATTGGAATGGTATGCAAAAGAAGAAGACAAGTTGGCAAAAGGAGAGGCTCACGGGTTCAGATTTTTGGGCTATAAAAGGAAGCAGCAGCAGAGAATGAAAGTTATTAGAGTTTTAGGATTGGATTTTAGGAGTGTATTAGGAGAAGTTTTAGTGCAAGGCCTGGAAGAGGCTCTCGCCTCTTCCCTTCCAGTTATTTTCATTTTTAACAGTGCAATGTAGAATTTTATTGCCGATAGTGTGTTACAATATTTGGATCAGTTTACTCATTTCATTTTATTTCCATCTGTTCAAGAATTTTATTTGAAGTGTTGAATTTTAATTTAAATATTGAATCCTTGATGAATTTGATTTTCAGTTAAGTGTTTTTAATTTTATTGTCTCTTTTATTTTACCGTTTATTGTTTTCTTCATCGTTAAATTTTGTCAATGTATTTTTCTGTTCATTTTATTTTCAAACGTTATTTTTGCGGTTTATTCTCTGTCAATGTATTTTCACTGATGTTTTTATTTCTACGTTTAATTTTACAGTTTCTGAATATTTACTGTTCCATTTTTACCGTTTAATTTTATTTACCGCATTCAAACAAAATCACAAAAACACCCCCCCACTTCGTGTCAAATCTGAGACTGAACCATATAAATTGGTCCTTGAGAGACGACCTAGGAGTCACTTCCTAGTACTGTACTGCATTCTTATCTGCAAACAACTTTTGTGAGCGGTACGACCCGTTCATCAAAATGGCGCCGTTGCCGGGGATCAATGGAGGTTCAGTTTTAGATTTTTGTTCTGTAAATTTTTGTTCTGTTAATATGTGTATTTTGTGTGTTTTGTGTTCTCTATTTTTGTAGGCGACAACGACACCTTCAGCAAATTTTGGCGGCGTTGTCACTTCAGTTCCAGGTTTTTTGTTTTAGATTTTTGCTGTGTTTTTCGATTATGTTGTGTTAATATATGTTTTGTCTTTTATATTTTATTGTGCTCTGTTCTGTATTTAGTTGCTATATTTAAAAAAAAAAATATTTTACTGTTGATGTTCTGTCTTGTTTATGCTTGTAGCATGTTTAATTGTGTTGTGTTTTATCTTGTGTTGTGATGTTCTATTTGTTTTGTATGCGTGTCATATGTATTTTGTCTGTTAATTAAAAAAAAAATATATTTGTTCTGTCTTGTGTATGTATTGCATGTATAAATGTGTTGTGTTTTATCTGTTTTATAATTTTTAGTTTTTAGTTTTTACTTTTTATTTTCCATGTCTACCTATTTTGATGATGTGAATAATGCTTATCCTGCGAATGCCTATAATCATGATTCTCCTTCTGCTTGGTACTCTGAATTTAATTCTGCTGAATTTTGTGGTGAGAACAATATGGTTCATTCTTTAACTTCTGAGAGCTCTCTTTGGGAGCCGGTTCCACCTACAGAGGATGATTTTTATTACGTTCTAAGCACTGGACTGACATATTTGCTGCCTAAGTTTCATGGTTTTGCAGGGGAATGCCCACATAGACATTTGGAGGAGTTCCACATGGTGTGCTCTTCAATGAAGCCTCCAGATGTTCCTCTTGATCACATTTTCTTGAGCGCATTTCCGCATTCATTACAAGGAGCAGCTAAGGATTGGCAAGACTCTCTTCCTCTAGGATCCGTTACCAATTGGGGATATCTTGAGCTTCAGTTTCTGAACAAATTCTCCCCTGAGCAGTATGGATATATCAATGATCCTGGATGGAATGACCTTAGCGTGGGATGGTTCGATGCTCAACAGAAATATCAGGAAGCACCATCTCAGGATACTTTTATGCCTCCACCAGTCCAGCAATACGAGAATCAGCAGTTTGATGCTCCTGTCCAAATAACTCCTCAGCCTTCTACTTCTGAACCTACATTAAAGGAGTTACTGGAGCAAATGACCAAGCAGAGAATTCAGTTTGAGCAAGAGTGCATGAAGATCCACCAGGAAACTCAAGCTGCCATGCAGAATCTGAGTGATCAGGTTGGGCAGATGACCACTCTTGCACCTGAGGAGACCAATGAAAATTTTGAGGAACAGGCAGATACGAGCAGTACTTCTGAGACAGGTAGACCACCTTCATCTTCCCACTCTCTAGCAATCTTCAAGGAAGTGGAGGTAAGCATACCTCAGTATGATTATGATATTCATGAATGTGTTATTAAAGATTATGCTGATGATAGGTATGCTGATAATCATATTGTTGCTGAGCATGTTTTTAATTCTCCCTATGCACATGAATCTGAGTTTGATATTGATATTGCATGTAATTTTGAAATTGATTCATGTTGTGAGGATGTATCTGAGGTTCAGCCTGTTCAACTAGGATTGGGTGTTATACCTCTGCATGACATTTCTGTGGAACCATTTTGCACTAACCCTATTGCAGGAGGTACGAATGAATTTCACCAATATGCACCCACAGTGGAAGACAAAGGTGCCACCACTCACCAAAGTTTCAACAACAATAGGCACCTGCTGAACCTGCTCATCAACAATCCCTATATTGATCCAGCTGTGGAAAACATTTCATTGCTCGATCAGATATGGAGGATGAAGCAGTTCGTCCTCAAAACTTCATGGTTGGATCGTGAAGAAGAAAACATCTCCCTACAAGTCCAAAATTGGCAGCTTCCACCATAACCTACGGGAGTTTGCATTTTCTTTCTCTCCCTTTTTCCTACTTTTATTGCACTTGTCCATAATATGTTTCCTATTTTGATTGCTGATGTATGCTTAGAACACATTGAGGACAATGTGTAGTTTAAGTGTGGTCTATTGGGAGAGATTCTGAATTTTATTTGTTTTGTGTGTGAAATTTTTTCTGTTTTGAGTGTTAAATTTTTTCTATTTTAAGTTGTTTTTAGTGTGTTTTGGGTGAAATAAATTTTACATTTTTCTCTTGATTTCTGGATGATGTCTAAGTTGTAGATTTTTCCTCCACTTCATTGATACTTAGTTTGAAATCCTTGTTTTTCTCTGCTTGGAAAGATGATTATGCGTTTGAGAGGTTGATTTGATTGTGACAAACACCCTGTGTGAGATTTGAGCCACTTAATGTTCTTTCTTATGTGAGATATGTATCTTGATTGCTTGCACATATGCCTTGGCTTGATTCTTTTTTATATACTTGATTGATATGCATGTTTTAGAAGTGATAAAGGCATTTTGTTCTTGAGCCTCTTTAGCCAAATAAGCCTACCTTGTTATTATCCTTTGATACCCCTTTTGAGCCTATACTGTATCCATTTCTTTGTGTTAAAGCTCATACACTGATCCTAAGTGAAAAACAAATGATCACCTAAACCTTAGGGAAGTCTGGAGCTATAGAAGTGTTTTATGAAAAAGTGTGGTCTCCTTGGGAATTCTGATAAATTGGCTAGTTGGTTCCTCATCATGTTTTGAAAATATAAATTATATCCTGTTGTGTGATAAAGAGAGAAAAGAAAAGAGACAGGATGAAAAAATGATGAGAAAAAGAGAAAAATGAAAAATAATTTTGTGAATAATGGAGTCGAGAAGAGGATTGAATTAGAGGTTTGGGTGAGATTTCACTGTGTTTACACTTGTTCCCCAGTGTTCCTCTATTTCTTCTGAGCTGTAGCTACTTATCCATATTTATCCTCCCTTGTCCTTGGCCCCATTACAACCCTGAAAGACCTTTAGATCTGAACATGCATATGTTTTAAGTGTTGATATTAGAAGCTTGCCAAGTCTATTTGTGCTTGTTTTCTTGAGTGCATTGAGTGACATTGATTTACCCTAGACAATTGAGAGAAACACTGTGAGTGCATCTGTGAGGTTTTGTTATTTTTGAATCACCTCTTAAACTGATAGATTATTTTTCCGTGTATTGAATTGCTTGGAAGATTTCTATAAGTATCTGTTTTTCTTGATTACGTGTTGGATATTGTCTACTTCTTTTATCTGTCTAGAATTCTTAAGAACTGTGTAAATTTGGTTTATTTTTCTTCTGAGTTTTTATTTTTCTATCTGCTGAGTTCTATGTCACTCCTTCGAGGTCCTTTGAACCATTCCTTGATTTGCGTCTTAATTTTGCCCAGGAGTGCAAAAGACTAAGTGTGGTCTATTTTGATGAATCATTATTTTCCTCACTTCACTTAGTTTATTGTACTAGAATTAATCAGGGAATTGTGCTTAAATGTCCAGTGTTTTCCCATTTTGCTTGATTGTGCTTAATTCGATCAGAAATTCTTATTTTAATTAATTTGAATTATCTGAGCTAATTATTTTACAAGGAAAATTTGGAAATACAATTTGGGACATTTGAAGGTTAAATAAGAAATGGAAATAGAGCCCAATGTATTTCAGCCATTTCAGTTTTCGCTGGTTGCTGCGTGAATTTTGTGTCAACTTGTTTGTCCCCGTTCAGGTTCAATTCTTATCCGTTTATCATGCAATTTTTTTTCATAGTTTCGTATGGATGTCTATTTTCACGTATAGTTTTTCGTTTGTTCAAATTCGTTCTATGTTGTTCCCAGTATTTATTTTACTCTCCTATGTCAGTCCAGTGATTACTGTTTAAGTGATTTCTAATCTGTTTGCATTGTTTGCTTGTTGTTTGGTACATGTGGTGGCTGGAATTGATCGTTGAACGGTGCTAAGACCTCCCAACAATCTTAAGCAAGTTCTTCATTTATTAAATTTTAAGAATGATTTGGAACTCCTATACACTTCACGGCCAAGAGAAGTCCAAGAAAGTGCTGAATTTGTAATGTTATTGATGAAATAAATTGATAGCACACGGCCCCCTCATTGTTTTTGCACATCCAAATAGCAATTAGTGGGAACCACCACTTATGGAAAGGCGTCGGCAATATAGAAGAGTAGGCACTTGAAGTGGAATCAAAGAGAAAGGGACACCATATTGAAAACCTACGTGAAAATAAAGGAGTCCACAAATGAAGTAATGAAATTGATTAAACTAGTATTATTAAGGTGGTATACACACGGCCCACATAATAGAAAAAGGTGCAGCAAAATTTTTACTCTCTTCCACTCACACAAGCTTAATAACTCACGGACATTAGGTGCTAAATTATTGAAGTATAAATGATGGACACATGGCCCCTCTTCTTTGACTTTTAAAGATTTTTGCAACACGGGTTTCTTCATTTACAACAGCTAGGAATGCTGAAGACTTCAATGGAGGGGGCCACCACTTGGTTGTTTGAAAGCTCACAATGAATGGCAAAATGCTAAGGGAACATCCAACAGCACGTTGAAGGAGCAGCGGAGAAGAGAGTCACGTCCAACAACACCAACAACTGATGCAAGTCCAGCAGAGTGAAGAGCTGGTTCACGGCCATGATAGCTTGAGCAGCTGCAACATGAAGAAGGGCAGCAGCGTCCTCTACCAGTCCAGACGTCCATGCATCCAGCCATCTTCACCAGTTCAGCAGAAGCAGTAACCACGGTCCAGCAAAGAAGGAGAAGAAAGCAGGTCCAGCCATCACCCAGGGGAGCTCTCGGTTATTCCAACAGCTTGGGAAGAAGAGGTGCTCACAGCCCTTGAAGAGAACACACAATCAAATTTTCGGTTGGTATCTTGGAACGTGGATGATGGAGGAACGTGCAACAACACTTAATTGTTTTGGAGAATGATGGAAGTGTGGAGGGAGCAGGAAGTGGAGAGGAATTCACGGAAGCAAGATATTCACGTGATGGATTGATTGGAAAGAAAGAGTAGTTCACGGACAGAGGAAGCTACAGAAGATTGGAATGGTATGCAAAAGAAGAAGACAAGTTGGCAAAAGGAGAGGCTCACGGGTTCAGATTTTTGGGCTATAAAAGGAAGCAGCAGCAGAGAATGAAAGTTATTAGAGTTTTAGGATTGGATTTTAGGAGTGTATTAGGAGAAGTTTTAGTGCAAGGCCTGGAAGAGGCTCTCGCCTCTTCCCTTCCAGTTATTTTCATTTTTAACAGTGCAATGTAGAATTTTATTGCCGATAGTGTGTTACAATATTTGGATCAGTTTACTCATTTCATTTTATTTCCATCTGTTCAAGAATTTTATTTGAAGTGTTGAATTTTAATTTAAATATTGAATCCTTGATGAATTTGATTTTCAGTTAAGTGTTTTTAATTTTATTGTCTCTTTTATTTTACCGTTTATTGTTTTCTTCATCGTTAAATTTTGTCAATGTATTTTTCTGTTCATTTTATTTTCAAACGTTATTTTTGCGGTTTATTCTCTGTCAATGTATTTTCACTGATGTTTTTATTTCTACGTTTAATTTTACAGTTTCTGAATATTTACTGTTCCATTTTTACCGTTTAATTTTATTTACCGCATTCAAACAAAATCACAAAAACACCCCCCCACTTCGTGTCAAATCTGAGACTGAACCATATAAATTGGTCCTTGAGAGACGACCTAGGAGTCACTTCCTAGTACTGTACTGCATTCTTATCTGCAAACAACTTTTGTGAGCGGTACGACCCGTTCATCAAAATGGCGCCGTTGCCGGGGATCAATGGAGGTTCAGTTTTAGATTTTTGTTCTGTAAATTTTTGTTCTGTTAATATGTGTATTTTGTGTGTTTTGTGTTCTCTATTTTTGTAGGCGACAACGACACCTTCAGCAAATTTTGGCGGCGTTGTCACTTCAGTTCCAGGTTTTTTGTTTTAGATTTTTGCTGTGTTTTTCGATTATGTTGTGTTAATATATGTTTTGTCTTTTATATTTTATTGTGCTCTGTTCTGTATTTAGTTGCTATATTTAAAAAAAAAAAATATTTTACTGTTGATGTTCTGTCTTGTTTATGCTTGTAGCATGTTTAATTGTGTTGTGTTTTATCTTGTGTTGTGATGTTCTATTTGTTTTGTATGCGTGTCATATGTATTTTGTCTGTTAATTAAAAAAAAAATATATTTGTTCTGTCTTGTGTATGTATTGCATGTATAAATGTGTTGTGTTTTATCTGTTTTATAATTTTTAGTTTTTACTTTTTACTTTTTATTTTCCATGTCTACCTATTTTGATGATGTGAATAATGCTTATCCTGCGAATGCCTATAATCATGATTCTCCTTCTGCTTGGTACTCTGAATTTAATTCTGCTGAATTTTGTGGTGAGAACAATATGGTTCATTCTTTAACTTCTGAGAGCTCTCTTTGGGAGCCGGTTCCACCTACAGAGGATGATTTTTATTACGTTCTAAGCACTGGACTGACATATTTGCTGCCTAAGTTTCATGGTTTTGCAGGGGAATGCCCACATAGACATTTGGAGGAGTTCCACATGGTGTGCTCTTCAATGAAGCCTCCAGATGTTCCTCTTGATCACATTTTCTTGAGCGCATTTCCGCATTCATTACAAGGAGCAGCTAAGGATTGGCAAGACTCTCTTCCTCTAGGATCCGTTACCAATTGGGGATATCTTGAGCTTCAGTTTCTGAACAAATTCTCCCCTGAGCAGTATGGATATATCAATGATCCTGGATGGAATGACCTTAGCGTGGGATGGTTCGATGCTCAACAGAAATATCAGGAAGCACCATCTCAGGATACTTTTATGCCTCCACCAGTCCAGCAATACGAGAATCAGCAGTTTGATGCTCCTGTCCAAATAACTCCTCAGCCTTCTACTTCTGAACCTACATTAAAGGAGTTACTGGAGCAAATGACCAAGCAGAGAATTCAGTTTGAGCAAGAGTGCATGAAGATCCACCAGGAAACTCAAGCTGCCATGCAGAATCTGAGTGATCAGGTTGGGCAGATGACCACTCTTGCACCTGAGGAGACCAATGAAAATTTTGAGGAACAGGCAGATACGAGCAGTACTTCTGAGACAGGTAGACCACCTTCATCTTCCCACTCTCTAGCAATCTTCAAGGAAGTGGAGGTAAGCATACCTCAGTATGATTATGATATTCATGAATGTGTTATTAAAGATTATGCTGATGATAGGTATGCTGATAATCATATTGTTGCTGAGCATGTTTTTAATTCTCCCTATGCACATGAATCTGAGTTTGATATTGATATTGCATGTAATTTTGAAATTGATTCATGTTGTGAGGATGTATCTGAGGTTCAGCCTGTTCAACTAGGATTGGGTGTTATACCTCTGCATGACATTTCTGTGGAACCATTTTGCACTAACCCTATTGCAGGAGGTACGAATGAATTTCACCAATATGCACCCACAGTGGAAGACAAAGGTGCCACCACTCACCAAAGTTTCAACAACAATAGGCACCTGCTGAACCTGCTCATCAACAATCCCTATATTGATCCAGCTGTGGAAAACATTTCATTGCTCGATCAGATATGGAGGATGAAGCAGTTCGTCCTCAAAACTTCATGGTTGGATCGTGAAGAAGAAAACATCTCCCTACAAGTCCAAAATTGGCAGCTTCCACCATAACCTACGGGAGTTTGCATTTTCTTTCTCTCCCTTTTTCCTACTTTTATTGCACTTGTCCATAATATGTTTCCTATTTTGATTGCTGATGTATGCTTAGAACACATTGAGGACAATGTGTAGTTTAAGTGTGGTCTATTGGGAGAGATTCTGAATTTTATTTGTTTTGTGTGTGAAATTTTTTCTGTTTTGAGTGTTAAATTTTTTCTATTTTAAGTTGTTTTTAGTGTGTTTTGGGTGAAATAAATTTTACATTTTTCTCTTGATTTCTGGATGATGTCTAAGTTGTAGATTTTTCCTCCACTTCATTGATACTTAGTTTGAAATCCTTGTTTTTCTCTGCTTGGAAAGATGATTATGCGTTTGAGAGGTTGATTTGATTGTGACAAACACCCTGTGTGAGATTTGAGCCACTTAATGTTCTTTCTTATGTGAGATATGTATCTTGATTGCTTGCACATATGCCTTGGCTTGATTCTTTTTTATATACTTGATTGATATGCATGTTTTAGAAGTGATAAAGGCATTTTGTTCTTGAGCCTCTTTAGCCAAATAAGCCTACCTTGTTATTATCCTTTGATACCCCTTTTGAGCCTATACTGTATCCATTTCTTTGTGTTAAAGCTCATACACTGATCCTAAGTGAAAAACAAATGATCACCTAAACCTTAGGGAAGTCTGGAGCTATAGAAGTGTTTTATGAAAAAGTGTGGTCTCCTTGGGAATTCTGATAAATTGGCTAGTTGGTTCCTCATCATGTTTTGAAAATATAAATTATATCCTGTTGTGTGATAAAGAGAGAAAAGAAAAGAGACAGGATGAAAAAATGATGAGAAAAAGAGAAAAATGAAAAATAATTTTGTGAATAATGGAGTCGAGAAGAGGATTGAATTAGAGGTTTGGGTGAGATTTCACTGTGTTTACACTTGTTCCCCAGTGTTCCTCTATTTCTTCTGAGCTGTAGCTACTTATCCATATTTATCCTCCCTTGTCCTTGGCCCCATTACAACCCTGAAAGACCTTTAGATCTGAACATGCATATGTTTTAAGTGTTGATATTAGAAGCTTGCCAAGTCTATTTGTGCTTGTTTTCTTGAGTGCATTGAGTGACATTGATTTACCCTAGACAATTGAGAGAAACACTGTGAGTGCATCTGTGAGGTTTTGTTATTTTTGAATCACCTCTTAAACTGATAGATTATTTTTCCGTGTATTGAATTGCTTGGAAGATTTCTATAAGTATCTGTTTTTCTTGATTACGTGTTGGATATTGTCTACTTCTTTTATCTGTCTAGAATTCTTAAGAACTGTGTAAATTTGGTTTATTTTTCTTCTGAGTTTTTATTTTTCTATCTGCTGAGTTCTATGTCACTCCTTCGAGGTCCTTTGAACCATTCCTTGATTTGCGTCTTAATTTTGCCCAGGAGTGCAAAAGACTAAGTGTGGTCTATTTTGATGAATCATTATTTTCCTCACTTCACTTAGTTTATTGTACTAGAATTAATCAGGGAATTGTGCTTAAATGTCCAGTGTTTTCCCATTTTGCTTGATTGTGCTTAATTCGATCAGAAATTCTTATTTTAATTAATTTGAATTATCTGAGCTAATTATTTTACAAGGAAAATTTGGAAATACAATTTGGGACATTTGAAGGTTAAATAAGAAATGGAAATAGAGCCCAATGTATTTCAGCCATTTCAGTTTTCGCTGGTTGCTGCGTGAATTTTGTGTCAACTTGTTTGTCCCCGTTCAGGTTCAATTCTTATCCGTTTATCATGCAATTTTTTTTCATAGTTTCGTATGGATGTCTATTTTCACGTATAGTTTTTCGTTTGTTCAAATTCGTTCTATGTTGTTCCCAGTATTTATTTTACTCTCCTATGTCAGTCCAGTGATTACTGTTTAAGTGATTTCTAATCTGTTTGCATTGTTTGCTTGTTGTTTGGTACATGTGGTGGCTGGAATTGATCGTTGAACGGTGCTAAGACCTCCCAACAATCTTAAGCAAGTTCTTCATTTATTAAATTTTAAGAATGATTTGGAACTCCTATACACTTCACGGCCAAGAGAAGTCCAAGAAAGTGCTGAATTTGTAATGTTATTGATGAAATAAATTGATAGCACACGGCCCCCTCATTGTTTTTGCACATCCAAATAGCAATTAGTGGGAACCACCACTTATGGAAAGGCGTCGGCAATATAGAAGAGTAGGCACTTGAAGTGGAATCAAAGAGAAAGGGACACCATATTGAAAACCTACGTGAAAATAAAGGAGTCCACAAATGAAGTAATGAAATTGATTAAACTAGTATTATTAAGGTGGTATACACACGGCCCACATAATAGAAAAAGGTGCAGCAAAATTTTTACTCTCTTCCACTCACACAAGCTTAATAACTCACGGACATTAGGTGCTAAATTATTGAAGTATAAATGATGGACACATGGCCCCTCTTCTTTGACTTTTAAAGATTTTTGCAACACGGGTTTCTTCATTTACAACAGCTAGGAATGCTGAAGACTTCAATGGAGGGGGCCACCACTTGGTTGTTTGAAAGCTCACAATGAATGGCAAAATGCTAAGGGAACATCCAACAGCACGTTGAAGGAGCAGCGGAGAAGAGAGTCACGTCCAACAACACCAACAACTGATGCAAGTCCAGCAGAGTGAAGAGCTGGTTCACGGCCATGATAGCTTGAGCAGCTGCAACATGAAGAAGGGCAGCAGCGTCCTCTACCAGTCCAGACGTCCATGCATCCAGCCATCTTCACCAGTTCAGCAGAAGCAGTAACCACGGTCCAGCAAAGAAGGAGAAGAAAGCAGGTCCAGCCATCACCCAGGGGAGCTCTCGGTTATTCCAACAGCTTGGGAAGAAGAGGTGCTCACAGCCCTTGAAGAGAACACACAATCAAATTTTCGGTTGGTATCTTGGAACGTGGATGATGGAGGAACGTGCAACAACACTTAATTGTTTTGGAGAATGATGGAAGTGTGGAGGGAGCAGGAAGTGGAGAGGAATTCACGGAAGCAAGATATTCACGTGATGGATTGATTGGAAAGAAAGAGTAGTTCACGGACAGAGGAAGCTACAGAAGATTGGAATGGTATGCAAAAGAAGAAGACAAGTTGGCAAAAGGAGAGGCTCACGGGTTCAGATTTTTGGGCTATAAAAGGAAGCAGCAGCAGAGAATGAAAGTTATTAGAGTTTTAGGATTGGATTTTAGGAGTGTATTAGGAGAAGTTTTAGTGCAAGGCCTGGAAGAGGCTCTCGCCTCTTCCCTTCCAGTTATTTTCATTTTTAACAGTGCAATGTAGAATTTTATTGCCGATAGTGTGTTACAATATTTGGATCAGTTTACTCATTTCATTTTATTTCCATCTGTTCAAGAATTTTATTTGAAGTGTTGAATTTTAATTTAAATATTGAATCCTTGATGAATTTGATTTTCAGTTAAGTGTTTTTAATTTTATTGTCTCTTTTATTTTACCGTTTATTGTTTTCTTCATCGTTAAATTTTGTCAATGTATTTTTCTGTTCATTTTATTTTCAAACGTTATTTTTGCGGTTTATTCTCTGTCAATGTATTTTCACTGATGTTTTTATTTCTACGTTTAATTTTACAGTTTCTGAATATTTACTGTTCCATTTTTACCGTTTAATTTTATTTACCGCATTCAAACAAAATCACAAAAACACCCCCCCACTTCGTGTCAAATCTGAGACTGAACCATATAAATTGGTCCTTGAGAGACGACCTAGGAGTCACTTCCTAGTACTGTACTGCATTCTTATCTGCAAACAACTTTTGTGAGCGGTACGACCCGTTCATCAAAATGGCGCCGTTGCCGGGGATCAATGGAGGTTCAGTTTTAGATTTTTGTTCTGTAAATTTTTGTTCTGTTAATATGTGTATTTTGTGTGTTTTGTGTTCTCTATTTTTGTAGGCGACAACGACACCTTCAGCAAATTTTGGCGGCGTTGTCACTTCAGTTCCAGGTTTTTTGTTTTAGATTTTTGCTGTGTTTTTCGATTATGTTGTGTTAATATATGTTTTGTCTTTTATATTTTATTGTGCTCTGTTCTGTATTTAGTTGCTATATTTAAAAAAAAAAATATTTTACTGTTGATGTTCTGTCTTGTTTATGCTTGTAGCATGTTTAATTGTGTTGTGTTTTATCTTGTGTTGTGATGTTCTATTTGTTTTGTATGCGTGTCATATGTATTTTGTCTGTTAATTAAAAAAAAAATATATTTGTTCTGTCTTGTGTATGTATTGCATGTATAAATGTGTTGTGTTTTATCTGTTTTATAATTTTTAGTTTTTAGTTTTTACTTTTTATTTTCCATGTCTACCTATTTTGATGATGTGAATAATGCTTATCCTGCGAATGCCTATAATCATGATTCTCCTTCTGCTTGGTACTCTGAATTTAATTCTGCTGAATTTTGTGGTGAGAACAATATGGTTCATTCTTTAACTTCTGAGAGCTCTCTTTGGGAGCCGGTTCCACCTACAGAGGATGATTTTTATTACGTTCTAAGCACTGGACTGACATATTTGCTGCCTAAGTTTCATGGTTTTGCAGGGGAATGCCCACATAGACATTTGGAGGAGTTCCACATGGTGTGCTCTTCAATGAAGCCTCCAGATGTTCCTCTTGATCACATTTTCTTGAGCGCATTTCCGCATTCATTACAAGGAGCAGCTAAGGATTGGCAAGACTCTCTTCCTCTAGGATCCGTTACCAATTGGGGATATCTTGAGCTTCAGTTTCTGAACAAATTCTCCCCTGAGCAGTATGGATATATCAATGATCCTGGATGGAATGACCTTAGCGTGGGATGGTTCGATGCTCAACAGAAATATCAGGAAGCACCATCTCAGGATACTTTTATGCCTCCACCAGTCCAGCAATACGAGAATCAGCAGTTTGATGCTCCTGTCCAAATAACTCCTCAGCCTTCTACTTCTGAACCTACATTAAAGGAGTTACTGGAGCAAATGACCAAGCAGAGAATTCAGTTTGAGCAAGAGTGCATGAAGATCCACCAGGAAACTCAAGCTGCCATGCAGAATCTGAGTGATCAGGTTGGGCAGATGACCACTCTTGCACCTGAGGAGACCAATGAAAATTTTGAGGAACAGGCAGATACGAGCAGTACTTCTGAGACAGGTAGACCACCTTCATCTTCCCACTCTCTAGCAATCTTCAAGGAAGTGGAGGTAAGCATACCTCAGTATGATTATGATATTCATGAATGTGTTATTAAAGATTATGCTGATGATAGGTATGCTGATAATCATATTGTTGCTGAGCATGTTTTTAATTCTCCCTATGCACATGAATCTGAGTTTGATATTGATATTGCATGTAATTTTGAAATTGATTCATGTTGTGAGGATGTATCTGAGGTTCAGCCTGTTCAACTAGGATTGGGTGTTATACCTCTACATGACATTTCTGTGGAACCATTTTGCACTAACCCTATTGCAGGAGGTACGAATGAATTTCACCAATATGCACCCACAGTGGAAGACAAAGGTGCCACCACTCACCAAAGTTTCAACAACAATAGGCACCTGCTGAACCTGCTCATCAACAATCCCTATATTGATCCAGCTGTGGAAAACATTTCATTGCTCGATCAGATATGGAGGATGAAGCAGTTCGTCCTCAAAACTTCATGGTTGGATCGTGAAGAAGAAAACATCTCCCTACAAGTCCAAAATTGGCAGCTTCCACCATAACCTACGGGAGTTTGCATTTTCTTTCTCTCCCTTTTTCCTACTTTTATTGCACTTGTCCATAATATGTTTCCTATTTTGATTGCTGATGTATGCTTAGAACACATTGAGGACAATGTGTAGTTTAAGTGTGGTCTATTGGGAGAGATTCTGAATTTTATTTGTTTTGTGTGTGAAATTTTTTCTGTTTTGAGTGTTAAATTTTTTCTATTTTAAGTTGTTTTTAGTGTGTTTTGGGTGAAATAAATTTTACATTTTTCTCTTGATTTCTGGATGATGTCTAAGTTGTAGATTTTTCCTCCACTTCATTGATACTTAGTTTGAAATCCTTGTTTTTCTCTGCTTGGAAAGATGATTATGCGTTTGAGAGGTTGATTTGATTGTGACAAACACCCTGTGTGAGATTTGAGCCACTTAATGTTCTTTCTTATGTGAGATATGTATCTTGATTGCTTGCACATATGCCTTGGCTTGATTCTTTTTTATATACTTGATTGATATGCATGTTTTAGAAGTGATAAAGGCATTTTGTTCTTGAGCCTCTTTAGCCAAATAAGCCTACCTTGTTATTATCCTTTGATACCCCTTTTGAGCCTATACTGTATCCATTTCTTTGTGTTAAAGCTCATACACTGATCCTAAGTGAAAAACAAATGATCACCTAAACCTTAGGGAAGTCTGGAGCTATAGAAGTGTTTTATGAAAAAGTGTGGTCTCCTTGGGAATTCTGATAAATTGGCTAGTTGGTTCCTCATCATGTTTTGAAAATATAAATTATATCCTGTTGTGTGATAAAGAGAGAAAAGAAAAGAGACAGGATGAAAAAATGATGAGAAAAAGAGAAAAATGAAAAATAATTTTGTGAATAATGGAGTCGAGAAGAGGATTGAATTAGAGGTTTGGGTGAGATTTCACTGTGTTTACACTTGTTCCCCAGTGTTCCTCTATTTCTTCTGAGCTGTAGCTACTTATCCATATTTATCCTCCCTTGTCCTTGGCCCCATTACAACCCTGAAAGACCTTTAGATCTGAACATGCATATGTTTTAAGTGTTGATATTAGAAGCTTGCCAAGTCTATTTGTGCTTGTTTTCTTGAGTGCATTGAGTGACATTGATTTACCCTAGACAATTGAGAGAAACACTGTGAGTGCATCTGTGAGGTTTTGTTATTTTTGAATCACCTCTTAAACTGATAGATTATTTTTCCGTGTATTGAATTGCTTGGAAGATTTCTATAAGTATCTGTTTTTCTTGATTACGTGTTGGATATTGTCTACTTCTTTTATCTGTCTAGAATTCTTAAGAACTGTGTAAATTTGGTTTATTTTTCTTCTGAGTTTTTATTTTTCTATCTGCTGAGTTCTATGTCACTCCTTCGAGGTCCTTTGAACCATTCCTTGATTTGCGTCTTAATTTTGCCCAGGAGTGCAAAAGACTAAGTGTGGTCTATTTTGATGAATCATTATTTTCCTCACTTCACTTAGTTTATTGTACTAGAATTAATCAGGGAATTGTGCTTAAATGTCCAGTGTTTTCCCATTTTGCTTGATTGTGCTTAATTCGATCAGAAATTCTTATTTTAATTAATTTGAATTATCTGAGCTAATTATTTTACAAGGAAAATTTGGAAATACAATTTGGGACATTTGAAGGTTAAATAAGAAATGGAAATAGAGCCCAATGTATTTCAGCCATTTCAGTTTTCGCTGGTTGCTGCGTGAATTTTGTGTCAACTTGTTTGTCCCCGTTCAGGTTCAATTCTTATCCGTTTATCATGCAATTTTTTTCCATAGTTTCGTATGGATGTCTATTTTCACGTATAGTTTTTCGTTTGTTCAAATTCGTTCTATGTTGTTCCCAGTATTTATTTTACTCTCCTATGTCAGTCCAGTGATTACTGTTTAAGTGATTTCTAATCTGTTTGCATTGTTTGCTTGTTGTTTGGTACATGTGGTGGCTGGAATTGATCGTTGAACGGTGCTAAGACCTCCCAACAATCTTAAGCAAGTTCTTCATTTATTAAATTTTAAGAATGATTTGGAACTCCTATACACTTCACGGCCACGAGAAGTCCAAGAAAGTGCTGAATTTGTAATGTTATTGATGAAATAAATTGATAGCACACGGCCCCCTCATTGTTTTTGCACATCCAAATAGCAATTAGTGGGAACCACCACTTATGGAAAGGCGTCGGCAATATAGAAGAGTAGGCACTTGAAGTGGAATCAAAGAGAAAGGGACACCATATTGAAAACCTACGTGAAAATAAAGGAGTCCACAAATGAAGTAATGAAATTGATTAAACTAGTATTATTAAGGTGGTATACACACGGCCCACATAATAGAAAAAGGTGCAGCAAAATTTTTACTCTCTTCCACTCACACAAGCTTAATAACTCACGGACATTAGGTGCTAAATTATTGAAGTATAAATGATGGACACATGGCCCCTCTTCTTTGACTTTTAAAGATTTTTGCAACACGGGTTTCTTCATTTACAACAGCTAGGAATGCTGAAGACTTCAATGGAGGGGGCCACCACTTGGTTGTTTGAAAGCTCACAATGAATGGCAAAATGCTAAGGGAACATCCAACAGCACGTTGAAGGAGCAGCGGAGAAGAGAGTCACGTCCAACAACACCAACAACTGATGCAAGTCCAGCAGAGTGAAGAGCTGGTTCACGGCCATGATAGCTTGAGCAGCTGCAACATGAAGAAGGGCAGCAGCGTCCTCTACCAGTCCAGACGTCCATGCATCCAGCCATCTTCACCAGTTCAGCAGAAGCAGTAACCACGGTCCAGCAAAGAAGGAGAAGAAAGCAGGTCCAGCCATCACCCAGGGGAGCTCTCGGTTATTCCAACAGCTTGGGAAGAAGAGGTGCTCACAGCCCTTGAAGAGAACACACAATCAAATTTTCGGTTGGTATCTTGGAACGTGGATGATGGAGGAACGTCCAACAACACTTAATTGTTTTGGAGAATGATGGAAGTGTGGAGGGAGCAGGAAGTGGAGAGGAATTCACGGAAGCAAGATATTCACGTGATGGATTGATTGGAAAGAAAGAGTAGTTCACGGACAGAGGAAGCTACAGAAGATTGGAATGGTATGCAAAAGAAGAAGACAAGTTGGCAAAAGGAGAGGCTCACGGGTTCAGATTTTTGGGCTATAAAAGGAAGCAGCAGCAGAGAATGAAAGTTATTAGAGTTTTAGGATTGGATTTTAGGAGTGTATTAGGAGAAGTTTTAGTGCAAGGCCTGGAAGAGGCTCTCGCCTCTTCCCTTCCAGTTATTTTCATTTTTAACAGTGCAATGTAGAATTTTATTGCCGATAGTGTGTTACAATATTTGGATCAGTTTACTCATTTCATTTTATTTCCATCTGTTCAAGAATTTTATTTGAAGTGTTGAATTTTAAATTAAATATTGAATCCTTGATGAATTTGATTTTCAGTTAAGTGTTTTTAATTTTATTGTCTCTTTTATTTTACCGTTTATTGTTTTCTTCATCGTTAAATTTTGTCAATGTATTTTTCTGTTCATTTTATTTTCAAACGTTATTTTTGCGGTTTATTCTCTGTCAATGTATTTTCACTGATGTTTTTATTTCTACGTTTAATTTTACAGTTTCTGAATATTTACTGTTCCATTTTTACCGTTTAATTTTATTTACCGCATTCAAACAAAATCACAAAAACACCCCCCCACTTCGTGTCAAATCTGAGACTGAACCATATAAATTGGTCCTTGAGAGACGACCTAGGAGTCACTTCCTAGTACTGTACTGCATTCTTATCTGCAAACAACTTTTGTGAGCGGTACGACCCGTTCATCAGTGCATACAATCATCACAACTCACAATAACTCAACACAATAAATAACATACTCACTTTCTCTCTTCACGGTGGTTGATGAATCATTATTTTCTTCACTTTACTTAGTTTATTGTGCTAGAATTAATCGGGGAATTGTGCTTATTTGTCCAGTATTTTCCCGTTTTTCATAATTGTGCTTAATTTGATCAGAAATTCTTATTGTAATTAATTTGAACTATCTGAGCTAAATTAATTGTATTAGTAATTGTAGGGAAAATTATTGTATAATATTGTGGGACTTAAAAGAGAAATGAACACAGAGAAAGATTGTGCAGATTTCGTTTTTCAGGATTGTATATGGAGTCAAGCTTGATTGGGAAAGATTATTTTAAAAGGAAGAAGTGGAGTATGGAAATAAAGATAAAAACACGCTGCACTTAATTGCTTAAGAAAGTGGATGCTTTATTTTGGAAAAAAATGATTTATTGCCAACGGCCCACAATTAAGAAAACAACATGAGAACTTCACGGTTACTACATTTTGTGGCTTTAAAAAATGTATGTCCACGTAAGAGAATGAAGAAAGGTTATTATAATATTCAATTGTGGACAATGTCATTACATCTTTCTTTCCTGATTTCTGGAAAAGTTGATGGATATCCAACCCACATTCCACGGCTTGGAGAAGCTCTCGTTCAACAATCAATTCAACATGGAAGGGACCACCTTGCCCACACTCACGGTTTCTCTACACCACCTATGAAATATCTTCAATTGATAAAGACACTCACGGCCTTCGAAGGAATGCTGGCAGCACCACACGTCCTTATTTTGGCAGCATATTTCCACTTGGCTGGTCCACTTGAGATTCATTGGCTGGAAACGTCTCCACCAAAACGGAAGAGAAGATGGCAGCATAGAGATGTCTCGGCTGGAGCAGCTTCTATCCAGTTTCAACACAGCTGCACCGTCCACTACTACATGGAGGTGTTTCATTTTGGCTTTGATGGAGAGCACACTCACAGCTGGTCCAGTAGAGAAAACCTTCACACCTATTTAGGATTTTGGGTTTTGTCTCACTTGCAGCCCGTCCGTGACCTTCCAACTTTAAGGTTTGTTGTCTCTAATAATCTGCAAATGTTCACGAGCTTCTTATATGTGCCAAATAGGTGGGGCCCTCACTTTCTCCAAGCTTCCAGCCGTGAATATGGTTACTCCTCTCAAGCTTGCTGCTGCTAGGCTTGCTTCTCTCCTAGGCCGTGACACTCCCAAGCTGGACCAAGTGTTACTCTTCTTGCTGGACCATGCGTTGCAGCTGCTCCAACACGTCCCAGCTCTCTCACGGCTCCTCCATTTTGCAAACTCTCTTGTCATGTTCTGCACCTTGCAACCGTGGATTACCTTCCATATTCTTCTTCCTTCTCCACTCCAAATAACACATCCGTATAGCCTCCTTCTTTGCTTGGACTAGCTGCTGGATTCTCCTTGTATGTGTACTGCTGGGTTGCCTCCGTGTGCTCACCAAAAGGAAGGTGAAGAAGCTTCTTGGTGAGCTGCTCCAGCTTCAAGCTGCTGGACCATGAACTGCTCATCTCACTTCACGGCTTCCTCTCCACTATCTTCTTTTCTCTTTACGTGAGGTGGTGGCTACTGTTATGGAGTTACTTCTGGACGGTGCAGCTGGCTATAGTTCTTCTTCTTCTCGGTAGCTACTCCTTCATGGTTTGCTTCTTCTTCAATCATGTTGCAGCTGTTCCATCACGTTCCAGCTGAATGGTCCTCTTTAATAGATGCTTCCTATTCTTCCAAAGCCAAGGCCGTGACACCACTCCAGCTTCTTGGATGTTAGCTGCTGCCATTCCTCAAAACCGTGAGCTTCTTAGTAAGCCATGCTTGTCTCTTCAACGTGGTGCTGGTAGATGCTTCTCCAAAACCAGATGAAAATCATATTCCAAGATGTGGACCCATGTGTATTGTAACAAGTTCTTTCCACTTTCTTCTAGTTTGTGCAAAATGACCATGTGGGCCGTGAGTTGGTGCAGCATTTCTTTGCTCTTTCAATACTCCAAATTGGAAAGCATTTCTTCATTTACGTGTGGGACATAGTGTTCCCCTACAATCTTTTAATTAATGAACATTGCTCATTCTCTTTCAAGCCAAAACCGTGAACTTACTTGCAAGGTGGTCCCTCCATTTTTATTTCATATCATGTGTGATACCAAAACCAATGAAGGAAACCATGAGTGGCTGGTGTGACGTGTTGGTTGCAAGCCATTGCTTCTTAACAATCAATAATTGAAGACTCCAAAGTGTTGTATCCATCATGCGTATTGTTGGGTGCTTTGCTGCCAACTTTTCTCCAAACAGAAAATGAAATGGTGTAGCCCCTCGCTTAGACAATCTCCTTCACGTGCTTAGATGTGCATGTTGCTTGGACAAGGAATGGATGAGCGTGAAGAAAGCTAGGCCTAGCTGCTTTCATGGCCGTGGCAAGTTGAAGCTGCTGGAACGTGTTGATGATGCGGCTGGACATGGATGAAAAACGAGAGCTGCTGGATGTCACCCTTTTCCAATAATCAAGCACCCCTTTAACAAATTAAAATGACCATAATGCCCTCTAAATATGACAAATTATTATCCAATAATTTCCCAAGAATTAATAACGTAAGTTCTTAATCATAGACAATCCAAATTAATTACAATAAGAATTTCTGATCAAATTAAGTACAATCAGTAAAAACAGGAAAATACTGGACAATTAAACACAATTTCCTGATTAATTCTAATACAATAAACTAAGTGAAGTGAACAAAATAATGTTTCATCAAAATAGACCACACTTAGTCTTTTGCACTCCTGGGCAAAATCAAGACGCAAATCAGGGAACAGATCAAAGGACATTCAAAGATATGACACAAACTTAGCACACAGAAAATAAAGACTCATAAGGAAACAAACCGAATTTACACAGTTCTCAAGAAATCTGGACAGAGAAATGATGTAGATAATATCCAACACAAAATTACTGAAAAGCAGATACTTATAGAAATCTTCCAAACAATTCAAAACTTGGTAAAATAATTAATCAGCTCAAGAGGTGATTTAAAAATAACAAAACCTCACAGATGCACTCACAGTGTTTCTCTCAAGTGTCTAGGGTAAAGAATTTTCAACTCGATGCACTCAAGAAAGCAAACACAAGTAGACTTGGCAAACTTCTAATATCCACACTTAAAACATATGCATGTTCAGATCAAAAGGTCTTTTCTGGGTTGTAATGGGGCCAAGGACAGGGGAGGATAAATATGGATAAGTAGGTATAGCCCAAAAGAAATAGAGGAGCAATGGGGAATAAGTGGAAATACAGTAAAATTTCACCCAACCTCTAATTCGATCCTCTTCTCGACTCCATTATTCACAAAATTATATAATTTTTTTTATCATTTTTTTTTCTTATCATTTTTTTTTTCTTCTTCATCCTGTCTCTTTTTTTTCTTCTCTCTCTCTATCACACAACAGGATATAATTTATATTTTCAGAACATGATGAGGAACCAACTAGCCAATTCATCAAAATTCCCAAGGAGACCACACTTATTCACAAAACATTTTTATAGCTCCAGACTTTCCTAAGGTTAAGATAATCATGGTTTTTCACTTAGGATCAATGTATGAGCTTCAACACAAATAAATATATACAGTATAGGCTCAAAGGGGTTATCAAAGGATAATAACAAGGTAGGCTTATTTGGCTAAAGAGGCTCAAGAATAACATTGCCTTTATCACTTCTTAACATGCATATAAATCAAGTATATCAAAAAGAATCAAGCCAAGGCATATGTGCAAGAAATCAAGAGTCATATCACACAAGAAAGATCATTAAGTGGCTCAAATCTCACACAGGGTATCCGTGTTATAATCAATTCAACCTCTTGAACACATAATCATCTTTCCAAGCAGAGAAAAGCAAGGATTGCAATCTATAAGTATTAAGTAAGTGAAGGTAAAATGTACAACTTAAACATCATCCAGAAATCAAAAGAAAAATGTAAAATTTATTGCACACAAAACACACTAAAAACCACTTAAAACAGAAAAAATTTAACACTCAAAAACAAAAATTTTAACACACAAAATACAAACTTAACAGAAACTAACAGAAAAAAACAAAATTTCTCCCCAGTAGACCATACTTAAATCACACAATGTCCTCAGTGTGTTACAATCATCAGATTATCAATTTCAGAGCAGTCAAATAATATAGACAAGTGCAATAAAAGGTTAGGAAATGGGAAGAAATTTTTCAGTAACATCCATCAGCAGATGTTATCAGGGACATCCATCAGCAGATGTCTTAAACACCTAGCACCCATCAGTAGATGCTAATAATTTTTATTATTATTATTATTTTTTTTTCTCAAAAAGGAGACCGGTACTATGACAATAGTCTCGGTGGAAACGACCGGAACTGTTGCTACAGTGGAAAGCAATCTGGCTATAAATGAGGCACTCCTCCGCGTCCAGCGCCATTTCTGATCCTTCACTCTCTCTCTACTCTCTCGAGCGTCTGGATCTCTGCAGGGAGCCTCCCCCCCCGCGTCCGCGTGCTCTGAAGGTCTGAGATCTGCGCAGAGCCCCTGTCCCTGCGTCTTCTGAAGAGTCTGAGTGAGATCCGCGAAGAGCCTCTGCAAGCCTACTTCCCCAGGTAAGTCCTTCTTCTCTAAGGATCTCCCTTTCTTTCTGCTTGCTTTACTTTTCCTGCTTTCCTTTATTTTTCTTCTCTGCTTTCCTCTTGCCTGCTTTCCTGTATTTTTCTTCTCTGCTTTCCTCTTGCCTGCTCATCTTTATTATTATTATTTTTTCTTTTCTGCAATACTTGTCCTCTCCCCCTGCCCGATCTATCTTCTCCTTTTCAATTTTTTTTTTCATATTTTTGAAACTGAAAACACATAAAACACAACTGTCTAAAAACTTAAGGGGTATATAGGCTGGAAACCAGACGTTAATCTCCCTTCGATTGAAGGTATTGCAGAGACAATCGGGTAGAACAACGCCACGTACCCCACTTAAAAATAAACACAAAAACATAATATACAAGAACAATATGGACAAGAACAATCGGACAACTGGACGTAGATCCGTTTAGGACCCTTTTGCAAGGACCGTGAAACAGATCTGAGACCAGACACTGAAACATCAAATACAGACTGGACAAAATAAATCTAAAAGGAAACAAGAACAAATAAAGAAAACAGAGAACTAATCTAATTTTTTTTTATGCTTCTTTTTTTTAGTTCTTTTTATTTTTTATTTTTTTTTATGTTTATTTTTTTCTTTTTTTATGTTTTTGTTCTTTTTATTTTTATATATTTTTTTTTATTAAGTTTTAGAATATTTCAAGAGGAATGATGACGAGTGAGATGGAATCAGAGAGATACACTAGTCAGCGATGGCGTCCTACAGATGATCAGATCAAGATGATGACCAACATCTACAACTATGGGGTCACACACCCAAGCCGAGCGCAAGTCGTCGAGATCGCGTCTCGACTAAGGACCTTCGCAGATGCCACCGAATATAACGTCCACTGCTGGTTTAACAACCATGGCAATCGGGTCAGGCGCTGGCAAGCGGAGATAGACCCCACTGGCACTCTCTTTTCACAACTGCCGCTGTATATGTATGGTAAGACCTCTGATCACACCTCCATTGAATTTTCCATTCCTCTTCTATTATTAACACAAGTTTATTTATTTTTTTTATTTATTATTTTTTTTTGTTTGAAAGAAAACAACTGGGTGATAATGAGGGCACCGAGGCTGCTGAATTTGTTTCCAGTTCCGATCATTATCGATGACGATAAAAATGAACGAGAAATTCCTCCACCAAAGCCTCCTGTATTTCGAACCAGAACTCCCTCAACGGAGCTCTCCCTTAGACCACCACAACCAGCTCGTGAATTCTTTCATTATTAATGTTTTATGTTTTTTTTTTTTATGCTTTTGTTGGCCGAGTGTGGCCAGAATTAAGGACTGTAATATGGACACTTAATTTTTTTTTTTTTATGTTTTTATGTTTTTATTTATTATGGTGTGTAATATTAACGATCACTAAAGATCGACCCCCGAACATCTTTTAATTTCATATATATCTACTGCAATTTCATTTTCAGATCTGTTCAATCCCTTTTCTCCATTACTGTAATTTTTGCATTGATGAATGAAATATTTTCTTAGTCTAAAAATTTTCAATCAAAAACCTGTATGAGACAACTAAGAAAATATATTTACAACGAAGAAAATAAGGAAAAAGATAAGATCTGAAGTGAAAATTTTCAATGAATTATTGATATGAAATAATAAGAAATTGAGAGCCGAGAAATTATGGACTACACGCAAAACAATTTTTGAAAATGTTTTTTTTTTTTAAGGGATAACAACTCAAAAACTAAGAAATAAATATACATATCGGAATAAAGATTTGGCACGCTTAAAACAAAATATTTTATCACAACAGAAAATTTTTTTATGTTTTTTTTTTTTTAATTCATGCTCATAATTTTAAAAATGAAATAAACACAACCATGAAAACACACCAGAAAAGCTAAATAATATGTACATAATGAGGAAAAAGAGTGCTCCCTGGTCATGGTGGCAGTTGCCAATTCTGGACAATCAGTGAGATATCTTCCACCTCAGGATCCGGCGAAGATGTCTTCAGGAGCAGCTCGCCCAGTACTGCCCTCTCACTTGAATCAGGACAAATCCCAGTAGCCATGCCACTTCTCCGAGCAAGTTGTTGAATCAATAAAATCAGGAGCCTTCTGTCCACTAGCAGTTGTTGAGTCTGTGACACCGGAGTAATAAGAGAAAAAGCAGTATACTTTCCTTCATCTATCATTATTTCCTCTATGTCAGTACCTGTATTCTCATTTACTTTTGTAACCTGGTCATCAAACTCATAATCAATAGCATTTGTTATGAATTTAGAATCTGTTTGTAACACATAATCAATTTCAATACAAATCGGGCAAGAATCAGATTCACAATCACATTCACAATTCTCAGAAAACTGAGTCAGATCAACGTTTTGTTCTAACTCTATCAAGTTATGCGATTGCAAAATTCCTGTCTCAAAATCAATATTGACATATGCATCATCAACAAAATCCAAATTCAGTGCAAAGCTATTATCAATGGAAATTTCATCACTGTAATCATGTTCATTCAACACAACATTTATACCAATGGTTTCAGAGACTAATACTGAATCAAAAACTTCAGAATTGTCAATCAAGTCTGTATCAGTTTCAATCCTAAAACCTGTAGAATCATTGTGCAACAAATCACAAGCAATTGAATGTATAGGTAGATCTGGTAAAGAGCTTGTAATCTCAGTTTCAGAATAAACATGTTTTTGCTCAGAATAAATTTTCTCATGAATTTCCAATTCATCAACTGCACATTCAAGTTGAGGTACGTTTACCTCCACGGTGGAAGATAAAAATGGTCTACCTGTCTCAACAGTGTTACTCATACCTGCCTGGTCCTTAAAATAATCATCAACAGTCTCAGGTGCAAGAGTGGGATCATAGAAAGGTAGGAAAGTGGGTGTAGTAGTAAACTCATAGCTCCCCATCTTCTATGTTGATGCCACTATCATCTTGAAAGTGTTGAGTGGCCATCTGCCCGATCTGATCAGTCAGATTCTGAATGGCAGCTTGAGTTTCCTGCTGGAACTCCATGCTCTCTTGCTTGAACTGCATGTTCCCTTTCTGAAACTGAATGTTCTGCATTGTCATCTGCTCTAGTAACTCCTTTAATGTAGGTTTAGAAGTAGAAGGTTGAGGAGTTATTTGAATAGGAGAATCATACTGCTGACTCTCATATTGTGGAACTGGCTCCCAAAGAGAGCTCTCAGAAATTGGATGATGGAACATATTGTTCTCATCATAAAAATCAGCAGATTTAAAATCAAAGTAATATGCAGAATAAGAATCATAATCACAGACATTGGCAGAATAAGCATTATTCACAACATTAAAATAGGTAGACATGGAAAAATAAAAAGTAAAAACTAAAAACTAAAAATTACGAATCAGATAAAACAAAACACATTTATACATGCTACAAGCACACACAAGACAGAACATCAATAGTAAAAATTTTTAATTAATTTTTTTTTTTTTTAATTTTAAATTTTTTTTTTAATAACAACTAAATACAGAACATAGCACAATTAAACACATATATACACAATATATATTAACACAGTAAAAATCTAAAACAAAAACCTGGATCTGAAGTGACAACGCCGCCAAAATTTGCTGAAGGTGTCGTTGTCTCCTACAAAAATATACAAGACAGAACACACAAAACAAACATATTAACAGAACAAAACTTTATACAACAAAAATCTAAAACCAAACCTCCATTGGTCCCCGGCAACGGCGCCATTTTGATGAACGGGTCGCACCGCTCACAAAAGTTGAGCATAAAGGAATGCAGTATAACTAGGAAGTGACTCCTAGGTCGTCTCTCAAGGACCAATTTTTATCGGTTCGGTCTTAGATTTAACACGAAGTGGGGGGGGTTTTGTGATTTTTGGTTTGGAACAGAAAATAAAATTTGACTGGAATTTAAATAAAACAGAATTTAAAAACACTGAAATAAATTTTAAAGACAATAAAAATAAACGGTAAAAGACGGTAAAAACGAAAAGCGGTAAATTGAGAAACGGTAAAATTAAACGTAGAAGTAAAAACATCAGTGAAAATACATTGATAGAAAATAAAACGTAAAAATAACATTTGAAAATAAAATAAGCAATATAATGTAACACACTCCTGCATTCAGAAATAAAATTACATTGCACTTGTTTAAAATGGAAATGAAAGAGCTTGCTACTGGAAAAGAAAAGGAAGAGGCAGAAGCCTCCTCCCAGACCGTAAGTTTCTTACACTTACACCTAAACTACACTAAAATCTCCCTCTAAAATCTACTCCCTGCTGAAATCTGCTGATGCCTATTTTATAGTCAAAAAATGTGAACCAACTGTGTACCCCTTGATGAACGGGTCGCACCGCTCACAAAAGTTGATTGCACGAAATTAATGCAGTATAGTTTACTAGGAGGTGACTCCTAGGTCGTCTCTCAAGGACCAATATTTGTGGTTCGGTCTTAGATTTAACACGAAGTGGGGGGGGTTTTGTGGATGTTTTGTGCGGTAAAATAAAATTGGAAATTGGAAATAAAACAACAGAAAAATTAAAATAAATTAAAACTGGGATTTAAACACAACTAAATTTAAAACGCTGAAATAAAATTTAACCACGGTAAAAATTGAACGGAAAAAGACGGTAAAAACGGAACAGTAAAATTCAGAAACGGTAAAATTAAACACAGAAATAAAAACATCAGTGAAAATACATTGACAGAAAATAAACCGTAAAAACAACGTTGAAAATAAACCGAACGAAAAAAATACATTGACTGAATTTAACGGTTCAGAAAATAGTATACAGTAAAATAAAACAGATAACAAAAATAAAAACACTTAACTGAAAAATCAAATTCAACAAAGTTTTAACACTTGAAATAAAATTACTGAACAGTTAAAATAAAATATACAAACTGAAATGATGAAACTGTTTTAATTATTATAACACTGAAGAAAAATTCTACATTGCATAGGAAAAATGAAAATCAAGATATAGAGCTTCCTGGAAGAGAAGAACCCGAGAGCCTCTTCCAGGCCTCCAGACGTGTTTTTTTTTCCTGCTGCTTGAAGTTCTCTTATACACATAATCGTAGTGCTCTTCTTCCATGTCATGCACCGAGAAATTAAAGAAAGAAAATGGTGCTGGCAAGTTTTGTCTTATGACCACGTGAACCTGGACTTGAATCCAATAAACCAAGGGCCCTCTCCATTTGTGCGCTTTTCTCACCGTGACATCACTTTACCACTTGTAACAACACTATCTCACTTTCAACAATTGAGATTACTGTGCCTCCTTCTCTTCTCCGTGTGAGCTGTTGAAGGTCCGGTGCTGCTGCTGCTTCTCTTCCTCTCTCCAAACTCTCCGAGAAACATTCAAAAGCAAAGCCAGAAAACAAAAATCTGAGAAGGTGGCGGCTGCTGTTCTGATTCAGGCCGAGACACCCTCCAAACAAAACTCCATGCTCTTCATTCCAGCACCATTCTTTTCTTCAGCCATAGCCTTCCATTCTCTCAACATGCTGCTGCCAAAAATGAAGCTCCCTCTCGGTAGCGGCTGGTCCCTCCTTTAAGGCAGTGTGCTTTCCGTGGTGGCTACCGCTCCTCTGAAAACCTGCACCTCCTGGACCTGTCAAGCTGCTGGATGCTACCTCTTTTTACTGGACGTGCAACACCTCTGTGAAGGCTGCTGGAAGTGTGAATCTGGATAGCTGGCCTGCTGCCCCTTCTTCGTGCACCCCTCCAAACTACTGGAAAATGCTGTCCGTCACACCCTTCAAGCACCTCCGTGGGCCTACTACTGCATTGAACGTGCTTCTCCCCTGCTGGACACAACGTTCTTTGCTGGAAAAATGAAGAAATTTTGATGCAGCTGGATTGGACGTGGTGAAGCTTCTTCGTGCACCTCCTGGACGCGCAAATGTTGGATGTGGAGCTGCTGGGCTTGTGAAGAGTTGCTGGATTGATTGGTGAAGGTTGTTGCACTGAGTGTGGCTGCTGCTTCTGCTGGTGGAGATTGAGTTGGTGGAGGGCGCGGACGGAAGTTGCTTACTGCTGTGACAGAGAAAACAGCTGCTGGATGTGCTTTCTTTAACTCCAACGTGCTGTTCTTGCTGCATGCCATCATGTCTGTTGGACGAGAGCTTCTTCCGTGTACACATTCCAGCCGTGATAACTCCCTTATCTTTAAGCACACCCCTAATGTTCATCATCCCTCCTAGTTCTCAGTAGGAAGTTGGAAGCCTTTCTCCTTTGCTGCATGTTGCTTGCTTAAGCTCCATCACCGTGAAGCTCTAAACTACTGGACTGGGAAATCCGAGAGTTGTTGGACACTGGTGGACGTGGAGTGTGCAGCTGCTGCCTGTGAGCTTGCTTCCTCTCAAAGTGGCTGCTAGGAGTTTCTTCTCCTCTTCTCTGCGTGAATCCACAAAAGCCTGCTGGATATAGAAGGTTGTTGAACGCTTTAAGGACCAAGGTCTCCCACCATGGTGGCGGCTGCACCGGCTCTGGACCGAGACTTCTTCTCCTCCAAGTGTTGTTGGATGCTTCCGCTTTGGGCCGTGGAGTGTGTTGTTGTAGACAAATTTGTTTCAAGACTTTCTTCAATTAAGGGGCCCTCCATTTTGCTTCAGTCGTGAGTGTTTTTTTCTTTTTCAAGATCACTCCACCTATTTCTTCTTTCTTTAATAACCGTGCACACCACCCATTCTATACCATAACTTTTCTCCATGTCCTAAAAAGTAACTAAGGGGCCCTCCTCTTGTGTAACCGTGAGTGATCCACTTTCTTGTTAAAAGAATAAAAACAAAAACCTTGTATACTCTGGACATTTCTTATGTGGACGTTTCCAAATGAATGACATGCTTTTAGCCAATCAAAAAGCCTACAACCAATTGTGGCCGTGAGATGCTAGAAGACAATTAATGCTTAAGGACGTGTATCCCCTTTCACGTGAAGGAATTTTGGAGCACTATTTGCTTTTAAATTGTGGGATGCCGCATTAGCTCAGTTTTCTCCAAAATAAAATTCACATTTTGTTATCTGCCGAGAGCTATAAACCGTAATAGTGTGCACTTCCTTACATTTTTTTAAAAAAAATAAAACCAAGAGCTTTGTATTGCTGCATCTGCTTCCACGTTACTTCACATCCATGATACCATTTTCCTTTCCAAATTACAAATACAGCTGTGAGCATATATGAACCGTGCACAACTTCAAATTTCCATTTTCAATTAATCTTCAAATGCCCCTAATTATATTTCCAAAATTGTTCCTGCAATTACTAATGCAAATAATGAACTCAAATAATTCAAATTAATTATAATAAGAATTTCTGGTCCAATTAAGTACAATTAGCAAAAACGGGAAAATACCGGACATTTTAGCACAATTTCCTGATTAATTCTAGCACAATAAACTAAGTGAAATGAATAAAATATCGACTCATCAAAATAGACCACACTTAGTCTTTTGCACTCCTGGGCAAAATCAAGACGTAAATCAGGGAATGGTTCAAAGGACTCTCAGGAAGGTGACACAAATGCAGCATACAGAAAACAAAGACTCACAAGAGAAATAAACAGAATTTACACAATTCTCAAGAATTCTGGACAGATAAAAGAAGTAGAAAATATCCAACACACCATCAAGAAAAGCAGATACTCATAGAAATCATCCAAGCAATTCAATACATGACAAAATAATTAATATGCTCAAGAGGTGATTTAAAAATAACAAAACCTTACAGATGCACTCACAGTGTTTCTCTCAAGTGTTTAGGGTAAATAATTTCAACTCAATGTACTCAAGAAAACAAACACAAGTAGACTTGGCAAGTTTCTAATTATCAATACTTAAAACATATGCATCTTCAGATCAAAAGGTCTTTACTGGGTTGTAATGGGGCCAAGGACAGGGGAGGATAAATATGGATAAGTAGCTATAACTCAGAAGAAATAGAGGTGCACTAGGAAAAAATGTAAACACAGTGAAATCTCACCCAAACCTCTAATTCAGTCCTCTTCTCGACTCCATTATTCACAAAAATTATTTTTCAATTTTTTTTTTTCTTTTTCTCATCATTTTTTTTTTTTTTTTTTTTTATCCTGTCTTCTTTCTTTCTTTTTTTTTTTTTTTTAATCACACAACAGGATATAAATTATCATTTCAAAACATGATGAGGAACCAATTAGCCAATTCATCAGAATTCCCAAGGAGACCACACTTATTCTCAAAATACTTCTATAGCTCCAGACTTTCCCAAGGTTAAGGTAATCATTTGTTTTTCACTTAGGATCAGTGTATGAGCTTCAACACAAAGAAATATATACAGTATAGGCTCAAAGGGGTTATCAAAGGATAATAACAAGGTAGGATTATTTGGCTAAAGAGGCTCAAGAACAAAAATGCCTTTATCACGTCTGAACATGCATATCAATCAAGTATATCAGAAAGAATCAAGCCAAGGCATATGTGCAAGCAATCAAGATACATATCACACAAGAAAGAAAATTAAGTGGCTCAAATCTCACACAGGGTGTTCATGTCATAATCAATTCAACCTCTTGAACATTATAATCATCTTCCAAGCAAAGAAAAGCAAGGATTACAAACTATAAGTATTAAGTAAGTGAAGGAAAAATCTACAACTTAAACATCATCCAGAAATCAAGAGAAAAATGTAAAATTTATTGCACACAAAACTCGATAAAAATAACTTAAAACAGAAAAAATTAACACTCAAAAACAAAAAATTTAACACACAAAATACAAACTTAACAGAAACTAACAGAAAATCAAAATTTCTCCCCAGTAGACCACACTTAAATCACACAATGTCCTCAGTGTGTTACAATCATCAGATTATCAATTTCAGAGCAGTCAGATAATATAGACAAGTGCAATAAAAAGTTAGGAAAAATGGGAAGAAATTTTCAGTAACATCCATCAGCAGATGTCTAAAATACCTAGCATCCATCAGTAGATGCTAATTAATTTTTTTTCATTTTATTATTTTTTTTTATTTTTTATTTTTATTTTTTTTTTCTGAAAAAGGATACCGGTACTGTGACAACAGTCTCGGTGGCAGAGACCGGAACTGTTACTACAGTGGCAGAGCTATCTGGCTATAAAAGGGCACCTCCTCAGCCTCGAGTGCCATTTCTGACTTCCCTGCTCTCTCTCTACATCTCTCACTGCTCTCTTCTCTCTCTACTCTCTCGAGCGTCTGGAGTCTGCGCGGAGCCTCTGCCACCGCGCCTTCTGAAGATCTGAGATCTGCGCAGAGCCTCTGTCCCTGCGTCTTCTGAAGAGTCTGAGTGAGATCCGCGAAGAGCTTCTCTGCCAGCCTACTACTCCAGGTAAGTCCTCTGCTCCTGGATCTGCCTTTCTTTCCGCTTTTTCTGCTCTCTCTCTCTGTATTACCTTTATTTATGCTTAAGCTTTCTGTTCTTCGTTCCCTCTCCCTTTACTGCTTTCCAGATCTTTAATTTAAGCCTTCAGTATTTCCTTTTTCTGCCCTGCTCTTATTCGCTTTCTTCTTCACCTGCTAAACACTTAAAACACATAAAACACAACTGTCTTAAAACTTAAGGGGTATATCGGCTGAAAACCAGACGTTAATCTCCCTTCGATTGAAGGTATTGCAGAGACAATCGGGTAGAACAACGCCACGTACCCCACTTAAAACTAAAACACAGAAACTGAATATACAAGAACAATATGGACAAGGACACTGGACGTAGATCCGTTTAGGACCCTTTGCAAGGACCGTGAAACAGATCTGAGACCAAAAACTGAAACATCAAATACAGACTGGACAAAATAAATCTAAAAGGAAACAAGAACAAATAAAGAAAACAGAGAACTAATCTAATTTTTTTTTTTTTTTTTCTTTTTTTTTTTTTTATTTTTATTTTTATATGTATTTATGTTTTATTTATGTATTCGTATATTACGAGAGGAAGGATGAGTGAAACGGAATCAGAGAGATATACCAGTCAAAGGTGGCGTCCTACCGACGATCAAATCCAGATGATGACCAAAATATTCAACTATGGGGTCACACACCCAAGCCGAGCGCAAGTCGTCGAGATCGCGTCTCGACTAAGGGCTTTCGGCGAAGCCACTGAATACAACGTACACTGCTGGTTCAACAACCACGGCAATCGGGTCAAGCACTGGCAAGCGGAGATAGACCCCACTGGCACTCTCTTTTCACAACTGCCGCTGTACATGTATGGTAAGACCTCTGATCACACCTCCATTTTTATTGAAATTTTCACTTCCTCTTCTATAATTAACACAAGTTATTTATTTTTTTATTTATTATTTTTTTTTTGTTTTTTTTTTTGTTTGAAAGAAAAAAACTGGGTGATAATGAGGGCACCGAGGCTGCTGAATCTGTTTCCAGTCCCGATCATTATCGATGACGACAAAAATGAACGAGAAATTCCTCCACCAAAGCCTCCGCTCGCATTCCGAACCAGAGCTCCCTCAACGGAGCTCTCTCTTAGACCACCACAACCAGCTCGAGAGTTCTTTCAGTTTTAGTGTTTTATTATTATTTTTTTTTTTTTTTTTTTTTTATGTTTTTATTGGCCGAGTGTGGCCAGAATATGGGCTGTAATAAGAACACTTATATTTTTGTTGTTTTTATTTTTTATGTTTTTATTTATTATGGTGTGTAATATTAACGATCAGAAATGATCGAACAACTTTATTTATGTTTTTATGTATTTTATTTTAATAATTATGTAAGACAGAATGTTTTCTGCGCATATGGTATGTTCAATAAATGCACTCAGATTAGTGTCTCTGCTAAAACTTCACCTCTCTGCCTTACATGTTAAATCTGCTCTTAAAATATTTTTTTTTTTTTTTAACAAAAACTAAATAAAAAAATAAAAACAGAACACATAATAACGAAACAAAAGACCTAATACAGAATCAAAATATCAACGCAGATAAAACACATATGTCAAAAACATCAAACAAAGCACATATTTACAAAACATACATTAACAGACTTGAAACAAAACACAAAAACTTTTTTTTTTTTTTTTTTTTTTTAGTAAAAACACTAAGAATCAGGAAGCAAATAAAACACAAAACACATTTTTTTTAAATATATGAAAAATAAATATATGTATATCATATAACAATTAAATTTTAATTGAAAGGAAAGATTTTGCACGCTTAAAATAAAATAATTTATCAAAAAGAATTTTTTTTTTTATTGAAAGAATATAATAATTCGAAAACTAATAAAGAAAATAAAATAAAAAAAAAAATAAAAAAATAAACATAAAAGAAAACAAAATGCAGAATCTCCCCCAGACCATACTTAAACTACAATGTCCTAAACGTGTTCTAAGCATAAGATCATCAATTAAAACACTAAACAGATAAAGGACAAATGCAATAAAAGTAGGAAAATGGGGAAGAAAGAAAAAGAAAACTCCCCTGGATTATGGTGGCAGTTGCCAAAATTGGACAATCAGGGAGATGTTTTTCGCCTCGGGATCCAGTATGAAAGTGTTGAGGATGAACTGCTTCATCCTCCAGATCTGATCAAGCAGTGAAATGTCTTCCACGGCTGGATCCAAACAATTATTGTTGATGACTAGATTCAATAGGTGCCTGTTGATGTTGAAATCGTTCTGGGTGCTTGCACCTCTGTCTTCAATTGTGGGTGTCTGCTCATCAAATTTATACGTACCTCCTGCAGTATGGTTAGTGCAAATTGGTTCCACAGAAATGTCATGCAGAGGTATAACACCCAATCCCAATTCATCATACTGAGCCTTAGATACAACCTCATAACATGAATCAGTTTGAAATGTAGAAACAATATCTATAACAGGTTCAGATTCATGTTCAGTGCATGGAGAACAAATATTCAGATCTGATAACACAAAATTATTCTCGTCATGCATAGAGGGAAAATTAAAATCATGCTCAGCAACAATATAATTATCAACATACCTCTCAACAGCATAATCATCAAATTGAGGTATGTTGGTGGAAAATGAAAGTGGTCTACCTGGTTCAAAATAGCTGCTTGTACCTGCCTGGTCCTCAAAATATTCATCAGTCTCCTCAGGTGCAAGAGTGGCCATCTGCCTGATCTGATCAGTCAGATTCTGAATGGCAGCTTGAGTTTCCTGCTGGAACTCCATGCTCTCTTGCTTGAACTGCATGTTCCCTTTCTGAAACTGAATGTTCTGCATTGTCATCTGCTCTAGTAACTCCTTCAATGTAGGTTCAGAAGTTGAAGGCTGAGGAGCTATTTGAGCGGTATCATACTGCTGACTCTCGTATTGTGGAATTGGCTCCCAAAGAGAGCTCTCAGAAATTGGATGATGGAACATATTGTTCTCATCATAAAAATCAGCAGATTTAAAATCAAAGTAATATGCAGAATAAGAATCATAATCACAGACATTGGCAGAATAAGCATTATTCACAACATTAAAATAGGTAGACATGAAAAAAATAAAAAGTAAAAACTAAAAACTAAAAATTACGAATCAGATAAAACAAAATACATTTATACACGCTACAAGCACACACAAGACAGAACATCAATAGTAAAAATTTTTAATTAATTTTTTTTTTTTTTTTTAATTTAAAATTTTTTTTTTTAATAACAACTAAATACAGAACATAGCACAATTAAACACATATATACAAAATATATATTAACACAGTAAAAATCTAAAACAAAAACCTGAACTGAAGTGACAACGCCGCCAAAATTTGCTGAAGGTGTCGTTGTCGCCTACAAGAATACAAAACACAAAACACACATATTAACAGAACAAAAATTTACATAACAAGAATCTAAAACCAAACCGTTATTGGTCCCCGGCAACGGCGCCATTTTTTGATGAACGGGTCGCACCGCTCACAAAAGTTGATTGCACGAAATTAATGCAGTATAGTTTACTAGGAGGTGACTCCTAGGTCGTCTCTCAAGGACCAATATTTGTGGTTCGGTCTTAGATTTAACACGAAGTGGGGGGGGTTTTGTGGATGTTTTGTGCGGTAAAATAAAATTGGAAATTGGAAATAAAACAACAGAAAAATTAAAATAAATTAAAACTGGGATTTAAACACAACTAAATTTAAAACGCTGAAATAAAATTTAACCACGGTAAAAATTGAACGGAAAAAGACGGTAAAAACGGAACAGTAAAATTCAGAAACGGTAAAATTAAACGCAGAAATAAAAACATCAGTGAAAATACATTGACAGAAAATAAACCGTAAAAACAACGTTGAAAATAAACCGAACGAAAAAAATACATTGACTGAATTTAACGGTTCAGAAAATAGTATACAGTAAAATAAAACAGATAACAAAAATAAAAACACTTAACTGAAAAATCAAATTCAACAAAGTTTTAACACTTGAAATAAAATTACTGAACAGTTAAAATAAAATATACAAACTGAAATGATGAAACTGTTTTAATTATTATAACACTGAAGAAAAATTCTACATTGCATAGGAAAAATGAAAATCAAGATATAGAGCTTCCTGGAAGAGAAGAACCCGAGAGCCTCTTCCAGGCCTCCAGACGTGTTTTTTTTTCCTGCTGCTTGAAGTTCTCTTATACACATAATCGTAGTGCTCTTCTTCCATGTCATGCACCGAGAAATTAAAGAAAGAAAATGGTGCTGGCAAGTTTTGTCTTATGACCACGTGAACCTGGACTTGAATCCAATAAACCAAGGGCCCTCTCCATTTGTGCGCTTTTCTCACCGTGACATCACTTTACCACTTGTAACAACACTATCTCACTTTCAACAATTGAGATTACTGTGCCTCCTTCTCTTCTCCGTGTGAGCTGTTGAAGGTCCGGTGCTGCTGCTGCTTCTCTTCCTCTCTCCAAACTCTCCGAGAAACATTCAAAAGCAAAGCCAGAAAACAAAAATCTGAGAAGGTGGCGGCTGCTGTTCTGATTCAGGCCGAGACACCCTCCAAACAAAACTCCATGCTCTTCATTCCAGCACCATTCTTTTCTTCAGCCATAGCCTTCCATTCTCTCAACATGCTGCTGCCAAAAATGAAGCTCCCTCTCGGTAGCGGCTGGTCCCTCCTTTAAGGCAGTGTGCTTTCCGTGGTGGCTACCGCTCCTCTGAAAACCTGCACCTCCTGGACCTGTCAAGCTGCTGGATGCTACCTCTTTTTACTGGACGTGCAACACCTCTGTGAAGGCTGCTGGAAGTGTGAATCTGGATAGCTGGCCTGCTGCCCCTTCTTCGTGCACCCCTCCAAACTACTGGAAAATGCTGTCCGTCACACCCTTCAAGCACCTCCGTGGGCCTACTACTGCATTGAACGTGCTTCTCCCCTGCTGGACACAACGTTCTTTGCTGGAAAAATGAAGAAATTTTGATGCAGCTGGATTGGACGTGGTGAAGCTTCTTCGTGCACCTCCTGGACGCGCAAATGTTGGATGTGGAGCTGCTGGGCTTGTGAAGAGTTGCTGGATTGATTGGTGAAGGTTGTTGCACTGAGTGTGGCTGCTGCTTCTGCTGGTGGAGATTGAGTTGGTGGAGGGCGCGGACGGAAGTTGCTTACTGCTGTGACAGAGAAAACAGCTGCTGGATGTGCTTTCTTTAACTCCAACGTGCTGTTCTTGCTGCATGCCATCATGTCTGTTGGACGAGAGCTTCTTCCGTGTACACATTCCAGCCGTGATAACTCCCTTATCTTTAAGCACACCCCTAATGTTCATCATCCCTCCTAGTTCTCAGTAGGAAGTTGGAAGCCTTTCTCCTTTGCTGCATGTTGCTTGCTTAAGCTCCATCACCGTGAAGCTCTAAACTACTGGACTGGGAAATCCGAGAGTTGTTGGACACTGGTGGACGTGGAGTGTGCAGCTGCTGCCTGTGAGCTTGCTTCCTCTCAAAGTGGCTGCTAGGAGTTTCTTCTCCTCTTCTCTGCGTGAATCCACAAAAGCCTGCTGGATATAGAAGGTTGTTGAACGCTTTAAGGACCAAGGTCTCCCACCATGGTGGCGGCTGCACCGGCTCTGGACCGAGACTTCTTCTCCTCCAAGTGTTGTTGGATGCTTCCGCTTTGGGCCGTGGAGTGTGTTGTTGTAGACAAATTTGTTTCAAGACTTTCTTCAATTAAGGGGCCCTCCATTTTGCTTCAGTCGTGAGTGTTTTTTTCTTTTTCAAGATCACTCCACCTATTTCTTCTTTCTTTAATAACCGTGCACACCACCCATTCTATACCATAACCTTTCTCCATGTCCTAAAAAGTAACTAAGGGGCCCTCCTCTTGTGTAACCGTGAGTGATCCACTTTCTTGTTAAAAGAATAAAAACAAAAACCTTGTATACTCTGGACATTTCTTATGTGGACGTTTCCAAATGAATGACATGCTTTTAGCCAATCAAAAAGCCTACAACCAATTGTGGCCGTGAGATGCTAGAAGACAATTAATGCTTAAGGACGTGTATCCCCTTTCACGTGAAGGAATTTTGGAGCACTATTTGCTTTTAAATTGTGGGATGCCGCATTAGCTCAGTTTTCTCCAAAATAAAATTCACATTTTGTTATCTGCCGAGAGCTATAAACCGTAATAGTGTGCACTTCCTTACATTTTTTTAAAAAAAATAAAACCAAGAGCTTTGTATTGCTGCATCTGCTTCCACGTTACTTCACATCCATGATACCATTTTCCTTTCCAAATTACAAATACAGCTGTGAGCATATATGAACCGTGCACAACTTCAAATTTCCATTTTCAATTAATCTTCAAATGCCCCTAATTATATTTCCAAAATTGTTCCTGCAATTACTAATGCAAATAATGAACTCAAATAATTCAAATTAATTATAATAAGAATTTCTGGTCCAATTAAGTACAATTAGCAAAAACGGGAAAATACCGGACATTTTAGCACAATTTCCTGATTAATTCTAGCACAATAAACTAAGTGAAATGAATAAAATATCGACTCATCACCCCTCTTCCTTCTTTCACGTGAGTACACCACTTAAAATGCAAAAAGAATAATTATTCATTTTGTCTTAAGTGACAACTTCTTCCAGCCGTTCATGCACCCAAATAATAATAATTCATGGTCCCTCATTTCTCATCACCAATTGGCTATTGTCTTCTCCTCCATGTAGTGTTGCAGCTCTTGCTTGTTGCCGTGAGGAGTTACTATACTGGACGGAGAAGCTGCTGGGTTGCCTCCGTGTGCTCACCAAAAGGGAGGTGAAGAAGCTTCTCGGTGGTGGTTTCTTTTCCATGGACGTGCTCTCTGCTTCTTTGGCCCTGAGCTTCCACTCCAGAAAGGTCGTGTACTTCTTTCATGTTTTTCTTGGATGTAAGCTGACTGCATTACCTCTCAAAACCGTGTAGACTCCTCTCCCAACTTGCTTCTCTTCTTCAAAGATCATGTGTTGGCTTCTCTTTGCTGGACTGTGAAGGTTTTCTCTACTGGACCAGCTGTGAGTGTGCTCTCCATCAAAGCCAAAATGAAACACCTCCATGTAGTAGTGGACGGTGCAGCTGTGTTGAAACTGGATAGAAGCTGCTCCAGCCGAGACATCTCTATGCTGCCATCTTCTCTTCCGTTTTGGTGGAGACGTTTCCAGCCAATGAATCTCAAGTGGACCAGCCAAGTGGAAATATGCTGCCAAAATAAGGACGTGTGGTGCTGCCAGCATTCCTTCGAAGGCCGTGAGTGTCTTTATCAATTGAAGATATTTCATAGGTGGTGTAGAGAAACCGTGAGTGTGGGCAAGGTGGTCCCTTCCATGTTGAATTGATTGTTGAACGAGAGCTTCTCCAAGCCGTGGAATGTGGGTTGGATATCCATCAACTTTTCCAGAAATCAGGAAAGAAAGATGTAATGACATTGTCCACAATTGAATATTATAATAACCTTTCTTCATTCTCTTACGTGGACATACATTTTTTAAAGCCACAAAATGTAGTAACCGTGAAGTTCTCATGTTGTTTTCTTAATTGTGGGCCGTTGGCAATAAATCATTTTTTTCCAAAATAAAGCATCCACTTTCTTAAGCAATTAAGTGCAGCGTGTTTTTATCTTTATTTCCATACTCCACTTCTTCCTTTTAAAATAATCTTTTTTGACTCCATATACAATCCTGAAAAACGAAATCTGCACAATCTTTCTCTGTGTTCATTTCTCTTTTAAGTCCCACAATATTATACAATAATTTTCCCTACAATTACTAATACAATTAATTTAGCTCAGATAGTTCAAATTAATTACAATAAGAATTTCTGATCAAATTAAGTACAATCAGTAAAAACAGGAAAATACTGGACAATTAAACACAATTTCCTGATTAATTCTAATACAATAAACTAAGTGAAGTGAACAAAATAATGTTTCATCAGTGGTGCTACACCAATTTTCCCGTGGTTCTCCCTCTCTTCCCACACACTCACACATCTTTCTTTCTCTACTGCAACTTTGCTTATTTCTTTCTCGATGGTGGTGGTTTTTCTTTGCACATCTTACACTTCTTTTATAACCAATAAAAGAACTAAACTCCAAGAAACATTGGTGCAGACTTTCGGTACTTCAGCAGACAAGGAAAAACACTTTCCTCAAAATCCTCAACTTTACAAAGTAGGGAACATTAGCTTCCTTATTCAGCAAGTGGGCCCTTTTAAAGTTTACCTAACATCCCATTAAGAGTTCTTGACCAAAAGGAGGGAGAGGCTTTACTTAAGAAAATGGCTGAAATAAGTGTTACCAATTCTGCATTTGATGACAAAGTTATTGAAATATCCAAAATGTGCGCTGGCTTGCCCATAGCATTGATTTCCATTGGAAAAACATTAAAGAATAAGAGCCATTATGTGTGGGAGGATGTTTGTCGACAAATTGAAAGACAAAATTTTACTGGAGGTCAGGAACCTATTGAATTCTCTGCAAGGTTAAGTTATGATCATCTAAAAACTGAGGAGCTTAAGCATATTTTCTTACAATGTGCTAGAATGGGAAGTGGTTTTTCGATTATGGACTTAGTCAAGTTCTATATTGGTTTGGATATGCTTCAAGGGGTTTTCACAATAAGAGAAACGAAGTATAGAGTAAATGTATTGATGGAAGAGCTAACCGAGTCAAGTTTGCTGATGAAAAGTTATTCTAATGACTGTTTCAACATGCATGACATTGTGCGCGACGTTGCTCTTTCAATTTCATCTAAAGAGAAAAATGTATTTTTCATGAAAAATGGCAAACCAAATGAGTGGCCTCACAAGGATAAATTGGAAAGGTACACAACTATTGTTTTACATTATTGTGAAATTGTTGGGCTTCCTGAGAGTAAATATTGTTCTAGACTTGAAGTCTTCCACATTGACAGTAAAGATGGTCTTTTGGAAATACCAGATGACCTTTTTAAATATATGATTGAACTCAAAGTACTGATATTGACGGGTGTTAATTTGTCATTGTTACCTTCTTCAATTACATGCCTAACAAACCTAAAGATGCTTTGTTTGGAGAGATGCACTCTAAGAAATAACTTATCAATCAATGGAGAGTTAAAGAAATTAAGAATTCTTTCTCTTTCAGGATCTAATATTGAAACTTTTCCTGTTGAATTGAGGCAATTGGATAAGTTGCAACTTTTGGACTTAAGCAATTGCTCGCAATTAAGAGCAATACCTTCCAATATGATATTAGGGATGAACAGTTTGGAAGAGTTTTATATGAGAGATGACTTGATTTCGAGGGAAATTAATGAGGAAATTCAAAGTAAGAATTCTAGTCTTTCTGAATTGAGGCACTTGAAGCAATTAAGAAGTTTAGACATACACATTCCAAGTGTTGCCCATTTTCCACAAAACTTATTCTTTGACAAGTTGGATAGCTACAAGATTATCATTGGAGAAATTAACATGCTTTCAGTGGGAGAATTCAAAATCCCTGACAAGTATGAAGTAGTGAAATTTTTGGCATTGAACCTAAAAGATGGTATTAACATTCATACTGAAAAATGGATTAAAATGTTGTTCAAAAGAGTTGAATATTTGCTTCTAGGAGAACTCAATGATGTTCATGATGTTTTCTATGAATTAAATGTTGAAGGGTTTCCAAATTTGAAACATTTGTTTATTGTAAATAATGTTGGCCTTTTGTACATTATCAACTCCGTGAAGCGATTTCACCCTTTACTTGCTTTTTCCAAATTGGAGTCCATGTGTCTTTACAAGTTGGAGAATTTGGAGAAAATATGTGACAATCAACTCACAGAGGCCTCCTTCTGCAGATTAAAGATCATCAAGATTAAAACATGTGGTAAATTGGAAAGTATATTCTCATTTTTCATGCTCATGTAAAATAAACTTAGTGGACAACCAACCACCCATCATGGGTCTTCCACTCTGACCATTATCTCCATTCTACACCATCCATTTTGCTCCATTAAGTTGCCCACCATACCACTCAAATTTGGATTTTAGTGTCCACAATTTTCAGCCTACTCCACTACATTTTGGATTGTTTTGTCTATGCTTTGCTATAAATAGAAGCACCGTGTGTGTGTAAAATATCAAGGAAGTGAAAGAAAAATAAATAGTGCTTGTGTAGTGTGCCGTGAAGGAAGAGAGAAATATAGTGGTGTATGTAAGCTTTTAGAGTGTTGTGAGAAAGAAAGAGTGAAGTATTCTGTGTGAGCTTGTATTTCAAAGTTTCTTAATAAAGAGATAATTTTCTTAGATACCAACAAAGTGGTATCAGAGCTTTCACAGTCTGAGTGTTCGAGTTAAAAAAAAGAGAGTGAGAAATGGCAAACTTTGCAAACAGTATGTCTCTACCCCAGTTGTCAAAGAAAGTTAATTATGACAATTGGAGTGTGCAAATGAGAGCTCTTTTGGGATCCCAAGACGTATGGGATGTAGTGGAGAGTGGGTACGAAGAACCCACAGATGACGAAGCACAGACGGTTGCCCAACTTGCAGCGTTAAAGAAAACGCGTGTGAAGGATAAATCAGCTCTATACATATTGTACCGAGCTGTGGATGAATCTGGCTTTGAGAAGATAGTAAATGCTAAATCTTCAAAAGAAGCATGGCAGATTTTGGAGAAAGTATATAAAGGTGACAACCGAGTTAAGCAAGTCAGGCTTCAAACTCTCAGAGGCGAGTTTGAAAATTTGAGAATGGAGGAAAAAGAAAGAGTAACCGAGTATATATCTCGGGTGGAAGCAGTGGCAAATCAAATCTGTAAAAATGGAGAGGAAGTGCCAGCCAGCAGGGTGGTAGAGAAAATTTTGAGATCACTAACAGATGATTTCGAAAGCATAGTTTGTGCTATTGAGGAATCGAAGGACCTCTCAACACTCTCAGTTGAAGACCTTACTGGGTCACTTGAGGCCCATGAACAAAGGAGAAGAAAAATGAAAGAACCTCTTGACCAAGCACTACAAGTGCAACTTGACTTAAGAGGAACTCGGAACACTCAGAGCCAAGATCCTAAAGGAAGAGGAAGAGGTGGCCGAGGACGCGGTACACGTGGCAGAGGTGGACGTGGCAGAGGTGAATTTGAAGCCGACACAAACCAGACCAGACAACAGAATTGGCGTGGTCGTGGTCAAGGAAGAGGTCGAGGAGGTTGATCTAAGTCTGGAATTGAATGTTTCAGGTGTGGCAAAATTGGCCACTACGCAAACGAGTGCAGATCAGGGAATTGCTATAATTGTGGGAAGCCAGGCAACATAGAAAAATATTGTCAGGCTGAAAAGAAAAAGGAAACAAATTTTCTTACTGAGGAAACCAATGAAGAAATTGGGATCTTATTGATGTCAAAAGATCCAGAAGCTAAGCTTGTGCCAAACTGTTCAAACAATTCTATTTGGTACTTAGACACGGAGGCAAGTAACCACATGTGCGGAGATCAGAGTTTGTTCAACGAACTCATCAAAGTTGAAATCGGACATGTCTCATTTGGAGATGATTCCAAGGTGGCTGTAAAAGGGCGTGGAACAATCCGACACATGTAGAAGGATGGACGGATTGGAGAAATAGGGGATGTCTACTATGTTCCCGAGTTGAAAAGTAATATTTTAAGCATGGGTCAAATGATGGAAAAAGGCAACTCAGTTCTGATAAAAGATCGAGTACTATATTTGAAAGATAAAAGCGGTCGTCTAATTGCACGAGTAGAAATGAAGAAAAACCGGATGTATAAGTTAGAGCTGAATATTCTGAAAAACAAGTGTCTGAAGCTTGACATGAAGGACGAAGCTATGGTATGGCATTTCCGGTTTGGCCACTTGAACTTTGGAGGTCTGACTGAACTATCAGAGAAGCAATTAGTACGCGAACTACCTGATGTAGAATTTGAAAAGAAGTTTTGTGAAGAGTGTGTACTCGGAAAACATCCGAGGACTAAGTTTCCGAAGTCAACTGAGTTCAAGGCAGAAGAACAACTCGGTCTGATACACACCGACCTGTGTAGACCAATCTCTCCTTATTCATTCAGTGGTAAGAAATACTTTATTTCGTTCATAGATGATTTCTCTCGAAAGACTTGGGTATATTTCTTAAAAGAGAAATCAGAAGCTTTTGATGCATTTAAGAAGTTCAGACTAATGGTGGAGAAGGAGACCAGCAAACAGATAAAAGCTGTCCGATCAGACAGGAGAGGTGAATTCACTTCAACAAAGTTTAATGAATACTGTGAACAACATGGGATAAAACGATTTCTTACAGCTCCATACTCCCCACAACAAAATGGTGTTGCTGAAAGGAAGAATCGGACCATTCTTGATATGGTTCGAACCATGCTTAAAGGGAAGAATATGCCAAAAAAGTTTTGGGCAGAAGCAGTACAATGTGCAGTTTATGTGCAAAACAGGTGTCCACATACTAAACTAGATGGAATAACTCCACAAGAAGCATGGAGAGGGAGAAAGCCGAATGTCAGCCATTTTAGGGTTTTCGGCAGCATGGCTTATGGTCATGTTCCTACTCAGCACAGAACAAAACTAGAAGACAAAAGCAAGAAATATGTTTTTATTGGGTACGATGAAAAAGCAAAAGCATACAAACTTTATAACCCAATTACAAACACGGTAGTTGTAAGCCGGGATGTCCAAGTTAATGAGGAAAGTGAATGGAGCTGGGACAACATGAAGGAGAAGTCATCATGGAACTCGGAGTCTGGAGAAGAGAACTCAACAATATCTGAGAAAGCTTCTAAAAGAAACCTAGAGACTATAGCTGAGAGAATCAACAATTATTCTGATGAAGAAGATGAGCCTGTGCAACCTAGATCTCGAAGTTTACAAGACATTTACAACTCCACTGATGAGGTACATGTAATATGTTTGTTGGCAGGAGCAGAAGATGTCAAATTTGAAGAGGCTGTGATCGATGGAAGATGGAAGAAAGCAATGGACGAAGAAATCAGCTCAATTGAAAAAAATGAAACCTGGGAGCTGACAGATCTACCCATAGGAGCTCAACCAATTGGCTTAAAATGGGTATACAAGAAGAAAATCAATGCAAATGGAGATGTGGAACGTTACAAAGCTCGTCTCGTGGTGAAGGGTTATAAACAGCAAAAAGGAATTGACTATGATGAAGTGTTTGCTCCAGTAACAAGAATGGAGACAATCCGACTGCTATTTTCTTTAGCAGCACAACACAAATGGAAGATACAGCAGATGGATGTGAAATCAGCATTTCTAAATGGAATTTTAAAAGAAGAGATCAAATGTAGAGCAACCTCTTGGTTACATGAGAAGGGTGAATAAAAAAAGGTGTTGAAGCTGAAGAAAGCATTATATGGTTTGAAACAAGCTCCTCGAGCCTGGAATGAGAGAATTGACACCTACTTCAAGAAGAATGGTTATGAGCAGTGTCCGTATGAGCATGCTCTATACCTAAAGAAGAACAAAGGAGATATGTTGTTCGTTGCTCTATACGTAGATGATTTAATCTTCATGGGAAGCAGAAATGAGTTGGTCGTAGAGTTTAAGAAGGTGATGAAAAAGGAATTTGAGATGACTGATCTGGGTCTTATGAAGTACTTTCTTGGTTTGGAGGTGGACCAAAGCACAAAAGGAATTTTTGTGTCTCAAAAGAAGTATGCTGAGGAGATATTGAAGAAAGCAAAGATGATGAAGTGCAATCCGGGTTCTACTCCTATGGAACCTGGAACAAAACTGTCCAGACACGGAGATGGAAATCGAGTTGATGCAACAAGGTATCGCAGTTTGATTGGAAGTCTGAGATACTTGACAAATACAAGACCAGACTTGATGCTAAGTGTAGGAATCACAAGCCGATTTATGGAGGAGCCAAGGTATTCTCATTGGAAAGCACTAAAGCGGATACTAAGGTATGTAAAGGGAACCATGTCTTTTGGATTATTGTACACCAACTCAAATCATTACCGGCTTAGTGGATATTCAGATAGTGATTGGTGTGGAGATATAGATGATAGAAAGAGCACAACTGGCTATGTTTTCTTCATGGGAGATACAACATTTACTTGGCTATCAAAGAAGCAACCCATCGTGACGCTATCCACATGTGAGGCTGAGTATGTGGCAGCATCCTGGAGTGTCCGACATGCAATATGGCTCAGAAACCTGTTGAAAAGTTTGGAGATAATGCAAGAAGAAAAGGTGTTGATCCGAGTAGATAATAGATCGGCAATTGAGTTAGCAAAGAACCCGGTAAATCATGAGAGAAGCAAGCATATTGATGTTCGTTTTCATTTCATCCGTGAAAAGTTGAAAGAAGGAAGCGTGGAACTTGAACATGTAGAAAGCAAGAAGCAAATTGCAGATATATTCACAAAACCATTACCAACAAGGTCATTCCAAGATTTAAGGAAGTTGATTGGCATGACAGAAGGATACAAAGTCCATTAAGTTTATGGAGGAGTTTTGTAAAATAAACTTAGTGGACAACCAACCACCCATCATGGGTCTTCCACTCTGACCATTATCTCCATTCTGCACCATCCATTTTGCTCCATTAAGTTGCCCACCATACCACTCAAATTTGGATTTTAGTGTCCACCATTTTCAGCCTACTCCACTACGTTTTGGATTGTTTTGTCTATGCTTTGCTATAAATAGAAGCACCGTGTGTGTGTAAAATATCAAGGAAGTGAAAGAAAAATAAATAGTGCTTGTGTAGTGTGCCGTGAAGGAAGAGAGAAATATAGTGGTGTATGTAAGCTTTTAGAGTGTTGTGAGAAAGAAAGAGTGAAGTATTCTGTGTGAGCTTGTATTTCAAAGTTTCTTAATAAAGAGATAATTTTCTTAGATACCAACAGCTCAGTCGTCTCACCATGCTTGAAACAATTGAAGTGTGTGATTGTGATTCATTAAAGGAGATTGTTTATGTTGAAAGAGAATCTGATATTGTTAGTGATGTGCAAACTGACAAGATTGAGTTTCCTCAATTACGATTTTTAACATTGCAATCTTTACCAGCATTTTTTTGTTTGTATACCAATGATAAAATGCCTTCCATCTCTGAATCATCAGAAGACCAAGTGAAAAACAGGGAGCTCAAAGAAATTACCGCAGTAGCTGGTCAAGATACAAATGCTTGCTTTTCACTCTTCAATGGAAAGGTATTTAAAATAAATATTATGATAGATTTTTATCCTTTACTTCACATTTGCAAACTTTCATGTTTAATTTGATATGTTATTTCTCTAAAAGATGTAAGAATTCATGGTTTTGATCTCTTTCTCTTTCGATTGGGTCAGTCAACTTTTGTACATCAAAGTTACTTATCCTTAAGACAATAATATTATGTGCTCTTATAGGTTGCAATGCCCAAATTAGAGTTCTTGGAGTTGTCTTCAATCAACATCCCGCAGATATGGAATGAGAAATCTTTGCATTGCTTTCAAAGTTTGATTACACTGAATGTATCAGATTGTGGCAATTTAAAATGTTTATTGTCACTTTCCATGTCTGAAAGTTTAGTGAATCTGCAGAGTCTTTTTGTAAGTGGATGTGAATTGATGGAGGACATATTTTGTCCAGAAGATGCAATGGTAGGTATATTCATTCAATTTAATTAAATTATGGTTAATTTGTTGCTTAACCGCAGTGTCCGTAATTGCTAAGGTCTTTTATTTGATCACTCAATCTACTTCCTCTTGCAGCAGAATATTGACATTTTTCCTAAGTTGAAGAAAATGGAGGTTAACTGCATGGAAAAATTAAGTACCCTATGGCAGCCCTATATTGGTTTTCATTCCTTCCAAGTTTGGATTCTTTGATAATAAGAGAATGCAACAAACTTGAGACAATATTTCCTAGTCACACGGGGGAAGGATTTCAGAGCCTTCAAAGTGTGGTGATTACTAATTGTATGTCAGTGGAAACCATATTTGATTTTGGAAATATTTCACAAACTTATGGTACAAATGGGACAAACTTGCATAGTGTCTTTTTGAAAGGGCTGCCAAAGTTGGTGCATATATGGAAGGTGGACACTGATGAAATTCTTAATTTTAGTAATCTCCGAAGCATTGTTGTTTATGAGAGTAAAATGTTAAAATATCTCTTTCCTCTCTCAGTTGCCAAAGGCCTAGAAAAACTGGAAACACTTGATGTATGTAATTGCTGGGAAATGGAGGAAGTTGTTGCTTGTAACAATCAATCAAATGTAAACCTTATCACCTTTAGGTTCCCTCAACTAAACACTCTATCGTTACAACATTTATTTGAACTCAGGAGTTTCTATCAAGGACCACATGATATAGAATGGCCATTTTTGAAAAAATTATTTATACTCTTTTGTAGCAAGTTGGAGGAAACCACAAATTTGCAAGTGAAGTCGATCTTTTTAGCTACAGAAAAGGTATAAGTTAAAAAAAACATGATTTAAAGAAAGCCATGAAACTCTTGTTGAAGGAGGTTGCAAGTTATAGTTTTATTTCTTAACAAAATATTTAGTCATCTTATATTATATATATATATATATATATATATATATATATATATATATATATATATATATATATATATTTTAGCATGCATGATTTTGGCTCTAAATTTGCTTTGATAACTACTATTTTTAGGTCATACACAACTTGGAATATATGTCTATTAGCTTGAAGGAAGCACAGTGGTTACGAGACTATGTTTTTAGTGTTCATAGAATGCACAAACTACAATCACTTGTTTTGTCTGGATTGGAGAATACTGAGATTCTCTTTTGGTTGCTTCATAGACTTCCAAATTTGGAAAGCATTACATTGAAAAATTGTCTCTTCGAAGGGGTTTGGGCTTCTACAAGCCTTGTTGTACATGAAAAAGTTGGGGTTGTGGTACAACTTAAGGAGTTGATAATTGACAATTTGAGGTATTTACAGAATATAGGCTTTGAACATGACCTGCTTCTTCAAAGTATAGAGCGCTTAGTCATTTCTGAATGCCCAAATTTGAAAAGTTTATTGCCTTCCTCGGTGTCTTTCAGTTACTTGACATACTTGGAAGTAACTAATTGTTCAGGACTGAGGAATTTAATAACATCCTCAACTGTCATGACCTTGGTTCAACTAACAATCATGAAGGTAAGCCTCTGTCAAGGGATTGAGAAAATTGTTGCGGAAGAGGAAAAAACACAAGTGATTGAGTTTAGACATCTGAAAGCTATAGAATTGGTGTCTCTACCAAGCCTCACCTGTTTCTGCAGTTCTGAGAAGTGTTACTTAAAGTTCCCCTCGCTTGAAAATTTAGTAGTAAGTGATTGTCTTCTAATGGAAACATTCTCTAAAGTCCAAAGTGCACCTAATCTAAGAAAAATACATGTTCTAGTGGGTGAAAAAGACAGATGGTATTGGGAAGGTGATTTAAATAGTACTCTTCAAAAACTTTCCACTGATAAGGTATGCATATATTAGAAATCATTATCATTATCACACATTTTTTTTTCTAATGTAAATTTTCAGTTGATGTTCTGCTACTGGATAATTATGTCATATAAGACAATAATTATCTTTTAGAAATAAATTAAATCAAATACATGCAGTCATGTCTCCAACAATACAAGACAGTGTGTATTTGTAAGATTTGTGTTAGTTCATTTGTTTGGTCCTGGTTGTGCCATGTTAAATGTTGAGGCAACATAGAGGTTTATAGTTTCAGGAGGGTTTTTGTGAGATCCAAGGAAGAAGAAGTTCTGGTTCCATTCATAGTATTACCTCTGGAAATAAGCTGGTTAGGCACAAATGATGTTTTCTTTGAAACTTTCTAGGTGGTGCGGTGGCTGGTGGTGTTGTTGGTATTTTTTTATTTAGAGTGTTTTAATTAAAAATGTCAGAAATTTATATTTTAAATAATTTATTTGATGATCTAGATTTATTGAAGATAAATATTGTCATGTGACGTCTTCTGTTAATCAATAATTAAACCTTTGGCAGAAGGTTTTATTGAAATAATAGTTATATTTTATGGATTAATTTAGAAAAGTTTAAAATTAAAAAAAGAAAAAGTTTCTTTCAAATTCTTATTTTATACACTAGAGTTTTTCCTCCTATTTATGGTAAAAAAGAAGGAAGGAAAGGTTTCATTATCTTCCTTGAGGAGGTGTAGAGATAGCCTAAAAAATTGAGGGATCCGAAAATGTCATTACTCTTTTATACTGGAAGTTCAAAGTCTGAGGTGGTTAAGGTAATATATATTTATTCATTTTTGTAGGTTTCTTTCAAACATTCAAAGCATTTAACAATTACAGAGGATTCTGATTTGGAGGAAATTTGGCGCAGCAAGGCTGCTTTTCAAGATAACTACTTTCACAGTTTAAAAACATTGTTGGTGATGGACATTACAAAAGATCATGTGATTCCATCTCATCTACTTCCTTGCTTAAAGAACTTAGAAGAATTGGAGGTAGGAAGCCGTTGGAAGTCCCACGTCGACTAGGAATAAGACCAATTCTTACTTTATAAGTGGGTGCAAACCTCACTCTACAAGCCGGTTTTGTGGGGTTGAATTAGGCTTAAAGTTCACTTCTTACATGGTATCATATCTCGTGCGTGGAGGGGGTGTGTTGGAAGTCCCACATCGACTAGGAATAAGGCCAATTCTTACTTTATAAGTGGGTGCAAACCTCACTCTACAAGCCAGTTTTGTGGGATTGAGTTAGGCTTAAAGTTCACTTCTTACAGAAGCTGTGGGGCAGTGGACTTAATAAGTGACATTGACACGAAGAGAAAAGGAACTTGGAACAGCTGAAATGTTTAAGTTCCCTTGTTTGTTTTCCACTGCTTACTTGCTTTTATCCTGGAAAACACCGGTTGGAGTGCCACATGTTAGATGTCTTAGACGTGTCTTGTTGTCCTATGTTGAAGCTATTCACATCAAAATTTCATGATAGTTACAAAGAAGCAGTTACAGAGAGTCAAGTTAGTGTTCCAATTACAACTACCTGGAGTCAGCAACCTCTGTTTTCGGTTGAAGAGGTGACAAAGCATTTGAATTTCAATCTTTATTCTTTTTTCCTTTTCATTATTTTTCTCCTAGCTTCTAACTGTCACCATTTTCTTTGGAATTTGTTTGCCTTGCTAGGTTGTTCCCAAACTGAAAGAATTGACAGTCAATGAGGAAAGCATTATCTTGTTGAGCCATGCATTGCCACAAGACCTCTTTTGTAAATTAAATCTTCTTCAGCTGTGCCTTGAGGATGAGAACAATAAGAAATATAAGTTTCCTTTTCATTTCCTTCACAAGGTGCCCAGTATAGAACATCTTCAAGTGTATGAGTGCTTTGGTCTAATGGAGATATTTCCATCTCAAACACTCCAATATCATGAAAGAATACTTGTCAGATTGAGAAAATTAACCCTAAATAACCTTCCAGAGCTGGACACAGTAGGGTTAGAGCACTCATGGATAAAGCCATACACTAAAAAGCTTGATTTTTTAAAGCTAGAGGAGTGCCCCCGGTTAGAAAAATTAGTGTCCGATGTGGTATGTTTCAGCAATCTGAAACAGTTGGCTGTTGAGTCGTGTGAAGAGATGAAGAATTTATTCACTTTTTCAACTGCCAAAAGTTTGGTGCAACTTGAGATCCTAACAGTACTAAATTGTGAATCAATGAAAGAAATAGTAAAAAATGAAGATGAAGAGGCCTATGAGGAGATCATACTTGGACGGCTCAAAAAATTAAAGTTGAATTTCTTATCAAAGCTAGTAAGCTTTTATTCAGGGAATGCCATGTTGCAATTGCCATGTTTGAGTACAGTGACGATAGTTAAATGTCCCAAAATGAATACATTCTCTAAAGGAGGTTTAAATGCCCCAATGTTTTCGGGGATTAAAACTTCTTTGAAGGATTCTGATTTTCCACTTCCACAATGATCTCAACTCGACAGTCCGGTGGCTTCACCGACACGTAAGTAATTCATTACCCAAATTAGATCAATATTCTCAGTGAATATAATTAATTCAAATGGGTCTCCTTGATTCCCCATTATATTTTTTGAGAAAAAATTAATTTTTAATTTATATAAGTAGGATTTTATTACCATGTTTGAAAGAAACTTGAGGAATAACTTCGTTTCCCTCTGAAAAATTCCCTACACCAAAGAAGGTGCTTGGTGATGTATTGATTCATAATTTATAGGAATGATTAAAATTTGTTTGAATAGACATGAGTATTTTTGGGAATACTTAGTTTCAGATTAGAAAGTTTTCACAACTTTTATATGATAAATTTTCCAAAATCTTTATGTATTTATCACATTAAATGGCCTAATAAGTATAGGGATGATAAGAGGTTGAGTTTGGATCGGGTACCACCCGTTTTTATTTTTAAAAAAAAAACTAGAATTTGCTTCCATTTTTGTGTGGGTATCAGCTTTAATCCTATCCTCATGCCTATTGGATACTTATATATCCAGCATCTTCTACTTTCACTTATGTATAAAGTCTATAAATCTAAAATCTAAAATAGTATAGATTAAAAAGTTACAACATGATTGAGTACGAAGCAGAATCTAGTTGATTTTTTTTTTTTATGTTGTGAGGTAATATTGGTAACATAGAAGGGTAATTGTTAATAGATACAAACTACTGGTTTGTCCAAAATCCTCAATGGAAGATGCATGCCAAAGTGTATTTATATTATTTTTAATATTCTTAATTTTATGTTTTAGCAATGTAAAGCACATTTGTTTGTCTACAAACAAGGTTTTATGTTTCTTCTATTTGGGTACGATTTTTACATGTGTTCGTTTGCTTATTATTATATCACTTAGAAAATTCTAATTTATGTACTATTAGTTTCATTGTCCGTAATTGACCACATCTTTTATTTGATCTTTATAAAAATATAAATTTCACTCTTAAATCATCTAAGCATATCATCAAGAGAATCCAAATAAAACATTAAAATGAATTAGATATAACCTTGAGTGATTAAAAAGAAGTCATAACTAAACAACCATGTAGACACAATCCTCTTACATAATCGTTCTTAAATTTAATGTTCTAATCTAATAGTTTTGCAAAAATCACAAAAAACGTGGATATCATGTCTTGATATTAAAAATGTATGTATATTTTAATTATATACACACACATGTATATATATTACACACACATAACAAATGATATAATTGACTTGCTGTTATCTTTTTCAAGATTTTATATTTGTCTTGCCAAAATCTACTTTTCACACTTCTTCATTTTCACAGGTTTCGGATGAACATTCAAAGCATTTAACTCTTGCGGATGATTCTAAGCTGGAGAAAATTTTGCACAGCAAAGCTGCGTTTCATGATAATAATTTTAGCAGTTTAAAATCATTGGTGGTGAACAACGTGACAAAGGATCATCTGATTCCATCTCAAGTACTTCTTTGCTTAAAGAGCTTGGAAGAATTGGAGGTAAAAAGCTGCAAGGAAATGGGGAAAATATTTGATGTAAATGATCTTGACACGGAGAAAAAGGGAATAGTGTTTCGATTGAAAAAGCTTACTTTAGATACCCTGCCAAATTTGAAGTGTGTATGGAACAAAAATCCTCTAGGAATTGTCAGCTTTCCCAATTTGGAAGAAGTGTTTGTCTCTGATTGTGGGGAGTTGGAAGCACTGTTCCCTTCATCCCTTGCCAGAAATCTTGTAAAGCTTGATGAACTTGATATACAGAATTGTGAGAAGTTGGTAGATATTGTTGGAAAGGATGATGAAATAGAGCTTGAAACAACTAAAATGTTCAAATTCCCTTGTTTGTTGTTTTTGACTCTTTTTAGGCTGCCACGACTTAGTTGCTTTTATCCTGGAAAACACCATCTGGTATGCCCCTTGTTAGAAACCTTAGACGTTTCCTATTGTCCTAAGTTAAAGTTATTCAGTTCGGAATTTCATGATAGTCAGAAAGAATCAGTTATAGAAATTCAAGTTAGTTCTACAATTACAATTAGCCGTCTTCAACAGCCTCTTTTCTTGATTGAAAAGGTGACAGCTTAATCTCTTTTGAATCCCAACTTTTTTCATTTCCTCTTCTTATCAACACCTCCTTCTAACTGCCACCATTTTCTTTGGAATTTGTTTGACTTTGCTAGGTTGTTCCCAAACTGAAGGAATTGACCCTCAATGAGGAAAGCATTATCTTGTTGAGCCATGCAAATTTGCCGCAAGACCTCTTTCGCAAATTAAATCTTCTTCTGCTATGCCAAGAGGATGAGGATGAGGATGAAGACAACAGGAAAGATACTCTGCCTTTTAATTTCCTTCGCAAGGTACCCAGTTTAGAACATCTTAAGCTGTCGGATTACTTTGGTCTGACGAAGATATTTCCCTCCAAAAAGCTCAAAGTTCAAGATAAAATACTTTCCAGATTGAAACATTTAACCCTAGATAACCTTAAAGAGTTGAAGTCTATAGGGTTAGAGCACCCATGGGTAAAACCATACTCTGAAAGACTTGAATCATTAGAGCTTATTGAGTGTCCGCAAGTAGTAAAATTAGTGTCTGGTGCAGTATCTTTCATGAATATGAAATTGTTGCATGTGACAGACTGTAAAAGTATGGAGTATCTATTCACATTTTCCGTTGCCAAAAGCTTGGTGCAACTAGTGGACCTATCTATACAAAATTGTAGATCAATAAAAGAAATAGTCAAAAATCAAAATGAAGATGCTTCTCATGAGATCATATTTGGATGGCTCAAAACATTAAATCTGGATTCCTTACCATTGCTTGGAAGCTTTTATTCAGGGAAAGCCAAGTTGCAATTTTCACGTTTAAAAAAAGTAACTTTATCTAAATGCCCCAATATGAAGACTTTCTCCCAAGGAGACATAAATGCACCATTTTTTTCTGGGGTTGGAAGTTCGATTGGAGATTTTGATTTAACCTTCCACGATGATCTCAACACTACAATCAAGAACTTGTGTCACAAACAGGTGCGGAATTCATTTTGGAAAATTGAATTCTTGTATGTTTATAAGCTTACTGTCACACTTATAGGTCTGTCCATATTGCAATCGTGCTGTATTTTATGCTTAAAACATATTTATGCTTAAAACAAGTTTGTCGTGAAAAAAGGATACATCTGAGAAACCAAAAACATATTACAATATCAATTTTCATTTTTTAAACGTACATTCACACCCTCTGCAACATATTTCCAAATGTAGCTATGCATCATCCTGTTATACTGTAATTTTTATGATTTCCCTATGGTTGCATTAATATTGTTCGTGTTTGATATTTTTGCTCCATACTTTTCCCATTCCCTGTATATGAAACACTGCTTCAAATTGATATTGAAAGTACTTGAACTAACTGGAGCAAAATAAAAAGGGCAAGCTAATTCCAATAATGCAAAATGTTCAAAAATCACATTTAACCCATTTTGAAAATATGTTGAAAGGATAATTGTATTAATTATTCTTTTAATTTGGTTTTAGGTTGAGGGGGATTCCGTCACGGAATCAACTGATAGAGGAAGCAGTGATGGTGATAATTACACATCCGAATAAAGGTTAATGATAAATCTTATTTTTAAGTGGTTTTACGTCTAACATTCACCTACATTGTTATGAATTATCTATTGTTTGGTTTGAATTTTAAGTTAGTTGCATATTCTCTATAGGCCAAATAATTCATTAAAAAATCTTAGTTTTCTTTTTCACGGTGCAATGAAGAAAAAAAAGATGTTTAAAGTGCATTCATTTAAAGATATACTATATGCAGATATTAAATCTGGACACAAAATTGAAGAGATATTAAAAACAAATTTACGACATTTTAGTGGGAGAAGCAACATATGTCATTCCAATATATTTTACCTACCAATATGTATATTGATAATTTACATTCCTTGAATCATAATAATAATAATCATGTCATGTAATGATTTTTTATTTATTTTATATTCATTTTAGTGAAATAAACAAAGGTGACTATTACTGGATGTCAGCCATAATCTCTGCAAAGATTAGGAATTCATGGACACCGGTAATGTAGGTTTTGTTTTTCTTTAACAATTTAGATTAATTGTAGTTTTCATTATTTATTGTGGTAATGTTAAATTCTTACCTTCTGCAGTTATTTAAGACTGAAGAACCTATTGAAAAGATTCAGCCGAGATAATTTTCAGAAGAGAGAAAATTATTGGGTGTTAGGGTAGTTTACTTCAGTTTTATTTGTTGGTCAAATTTATAATTCTTTAGAATGAACTTAGATACTTTGCAACTCTACATTAGTTTAGCATACAGTTGTACATTTATGCATTAATTATTCAATTACATAAAGAAAGGTATGATTGAATAAGTATTCTTGGTTAAAAAGAAGTTAATATTAAATCATCTAAAACAAAAAAAAATTGTGAAATTTACTGTGAGATGATTAATTAATGATTTTTTTAATATAATTAGGAATTTGTCTTTTTCGTGTAGTTCAAAGAGTAAAATGACTTTTGTGAAAGAAATTATGAGTTTTTTTATAATAGGTTTCTTTTTTGTGCGTGTGAGATGTAATTTTATTATGAATCTAGTATGATTTTCTATATTTTTATTTATTTTTTATTTTTTAATAAAATCTTTGTGATGGGTGATGAACTTAACTTTTATTTGGAATAAGTATTCTTTGTTGGTTTTCTGATTTACCGAGTGAGATGTATACATAACACAGAGGTTATTAAAAAAAGCGAATTATTTATTGATTATTGGATTAATCAATATCGAAAATAATTTTCTACATTAGTTATTTAATTGGTGAAGAAAGGCTTTAACTACTGCCACCACTGCTTTTTCTCTAAAGTGGATGCACTGAATAAGATCATAGACTAAGTATAAAGATTCCTATACCGAAAATCTTTCTGACAAACGGTATTCAGGTAAACGAATTTTATTAAAATACGACGATTGGAAATGACTACTCGTGGTTATGGTTAATTGAAATGTTTCCGTCATGTGAAAGAGACTCACCATTGAGGGGGAGGTGTTGGGTATCTAAGTGTGAGTCCAAGTCCCACATTGGATAAAAATGAAAAAGTAAAGCAGTATATAAAGATAAAAGATCCATTAATTCACTGTCTTAAGATTTTGAATAAAGAGTGATGTTGATATTTTATATATAGCCAGTTGAGATGTTATTGGTGTTTCTCTCACCTATATTGGATATGGAAGAAAATAAATATCTACACAAAAATGTCATAATTTATATACATATCCTTTATCATGGTGTTAGACCTGTATACATGCAATAGAAATTCGAACACAATGAAAAGATTGAGAATGTTTCTTATCCGTTCATCTTGTACCTTTAATCATTTTATCTTATACATCAAATTTTCGAAATCCTATGAAAATTTTGTTTTTATTTGATTTCAAAATTTAAGAAATAATTTTTTCTTTATCATTTTGAAATTTAGATTTAGTCTTTGTTAAATTTCGAAATAAAACATTTTTTAAACATTTCAACAAATTTTGAAATTTAATAAAAAGAAATAAATTGTAGAGTTTTTTTTATTTGTAGAGAACCATTTTAGAATTTTAAGAAAATTTGAAAATACAAAATGAAATTATTAGAGGTGCAGAGTAAAACAACCTTTTTATCTTTAATTATCTTTTTTTTCTCATGCCAAGCATAGAACATAGCCTCTCTTTGTCTCATGATAATATACTCTCTCACTCTCTATACGAGGGTTTTGGCTCAGTGTTTGCTGATGCAAAGCAACGAAAAACAAACATTTCAACTCAATTCTGAATCTCATCAAACTTTTTTCTTTCATTTACATCCTATTTTTATCCTTTAAACCTTTGGGTTTCTAAAATAAAAAAAATAAAGAAGCTTAAGAAACATATATTTTAAGTTTGCTTTTAATTACCCTGCGTTTCTTTCTGCTATAGCCTTTTTAAAAAACCCTAAAAAATATTGGTTTTTTCTGTTTGCTTTTAAGAAACATTTCTAAATTTCCTGTTTTCCAAATAATTAAAAAATAACAACGCATATGTCTTCCTTCCAGGTTGGTCATTAGTTTTATCAAATCTCATGATAACAACAATAAAACCAAGCTAAAAAGCAATACCTTGCACCCACTCAAATAACTTATCATGTGTAGAAAATATCTCATCAGTTCTAAAAGGTCTATTATAATTATATGTGCCATTTCACTTCCAGTCACAAAAATGGTGTCTTCCATGTTGAAGCTTTGAGTTACTTCATTTGATAAGCCAGTTCTAGATGGTAAAAAATGTGGGAGGGAGCCTTGGAGAGAAAAAAGATACTTTTGTTGACATTTTAGATGGCTTGGACACAAGGAAGAAAGCATGGGTTGCCTATGTTACCTTGGTAACATTTCGTATTTGCTAAGAGATCCTTAACCATGCCTATTTAAGGGAGCCTCTAAACCATATGTAAATGATCGATTAATATTGAATTTGAGAGACACCTTTTGTATGAATTTGTGAATTTGGCTTTTGTGAGAGTGTTTACCATTGGTCTTAACTTGAACCTTGGTTCAAGTGGCAACAATCACCACTTATCTTGAATCGGAGAGGCTTTGCTATCCCTTAAGTGTTGTGCCTCATTCCATTCCCTATCCCTTCTTATTCTTTTCATCTTTTGGTATTTTTTCCATGTTCTTTTATGTTCTTGCTCTTTATGCTTATGCATCTTTTATGTTCATTATTGTTCTCTTGTTTATTTGTTAGAATTTAATCTCGAAAAATATTTTTTTAACAATTTTTTTTGACAACTTTTTTACAACAATGTATGTGATAGCTTGTGATTGGTCTGTTTTAAATATAAAAACCAATAAAATAGTGACACATAGTCTATTGTCAAAAAGTTGTTAAAAAAATTTGTTAACATATCATAGTTCTTCTCCTCTCCCTCGTTTGAACTCTTTTAAAATATACCTTCACGATAAATTTTTGATTATTTTAGTGTCCAATGGAAATTTTCTTGGAGTTTTCTTAAGAAGTTTAACACAAACACATCACATTGATTCTAGATGTAAGATCTATATCATCATTTGATTCCTTAAACCCTAAAGAATAAACTTCCATGTTCAGTATCAAAATTATAACCAACTATACAAACAACACAAATTAATATCACTAAAAAATTCTTAACATAATTGCATATCAACTTGACTGCATAAATCATTTCTTAAATAACCAATATGTCCTTAAGGAATCGAAGTACATAATTCGAGTAAGATTCATGTATACCAGAATGACAATTTCGGTTTGAAGCCCTAGATTTGGATGTAACAATTATGTTACCTAATATGAGGGAGTGTATATCGAAACCTAAAATCCGGTAAATGTTTTTCAGAAATGAAATTACAGAATTGAACAATCCAACATATATCTTCGAATCCAAGAAAAAATCTATCAGATTGATAAATCTAATAAGCTTTTTCCATTCAGAGTTATACACGGGATTGTTGAGTCTAGTAAATACACCTTGTAAAACATTAACCAAATTGCAGTTTTTTATTCAAATAACTCTCATTAAGTAATTTTGTTATCACTTCTAGATTCAGGGAGTTTTTTTATTCAAATAACTCTCATTAAGTAATTTTGTTATCACTTCTAGATTCATGGCTTGAAATCCGGTGTATAATTGCTTTACCCAGAGTGGTCTTTCTAGAGAATAAAAAAGGTTTAATGTCTCGGTAGGTCCCTATTTTAGTCCATAATCTCAAATAAGTCCCTCTTTTTTTCGGCGTCTCAATTGAGTTCTTTGTTTTTGTAAAATTGAAGCAATTACAGGCCTACCATCAAATTGGACAAACAACTGTTTAAGTTTAGTTTACGTGGCATTAAAAGTGTTTTTCTTAATCTCATGTGGCATTAAAAACGAGTTTTGTTTTAAAAATTTGGATTGCACATATGTTGAATCAGATTTAGGGAATAACTAAGCAGGAAAAATGTAAAATTTAAATGCAGCCCCTTGGGGTCGCGTAAGGGAAAACTCTTTCCGAATCTCTTCTTTGTTCCAGTTAAACGCAAAACTCCAAAAGCTTGAACCTTCTTCCCTTTCTCTTTTCACGCGAACAAACTCAATGTTGGGGGCGAGAATATTCTGCGTTTTTGACCAGAGGAAGATACCTTGTGGAGATGCAGTAGAGGCGCGATGATAAAAAATCGATGGGGCAGCGAGGTCGCGACGACTGCACAAGGACGTTGGTCGGTCTGATTTGTGGTGCAAGGAGGGAGGCTCCCTTTCTCTTTTCCTTTTCTACTTCGCCTTAAAGGAAGATAAGCATTGATCTGTGTCCCGTTTCAGGCTTTGGTTTCGAATTTTGCAGGGCAATGAAGGTTTTATTCTTCCTTTTGGTTTGGGTTGTGTTTCGCAGAAGAGGAGGCTCATTTTCCTTTCCTCGGTTGCTGGTCATTCTCGCACGAAGGGCTCATGATGCGGCTATCGCGGCCCATCAAATTTGATGTGCATTAAGAATGCAATATAGTGCTAGGAAGTGACTCCTAGGTCGTCTCTCAAGGACCAAATGTGGTTCGAGACTTAGGTCAAACACGTAGTGGGGGGTTTTGAAAGTGTTTTCTTGATTAGAAATGAACTAAATTAAAACTGAAAATTAAATACAATCAAACATAATTGAAAACATTTAAATAAATGAACAAAGCATGAAAACCGAACGATCCTACAGATGATCGAACAGTTCTACATTGAGGTCGAATGGTCTCCAAAGCTAGTGAGAAAATTGGAAATGCAGCAAGATAAATAAGCTAAACAGAATAGACAATGAAACTAAAATTTAACGAAAATGCATATCTTATTTTTGAATGTGACGCGTCACCAATTTAAAGCACAATGCCGCATAATAAAATTCAATGCAAGTTGCGTGAATTATTAGAATGTCATTGCTAATTCAGACAAAGTATCATTGTAGCAGGAATAAAAGATTGTAACATTCAAGCTAATAATTGAAAAGCACATTGTAACTTAGAAACCCGTGCAGCTGGAATGTAACTTCAAGAAAGTGTGTGAACCAATTTAAGATGCAAGCTAAGCATTTAAATGCAAACAGAGAAATGGGGCAACACTTGAAAAGCTGAATGCATTGCTCTCTTCAATCATGAGTCAACATTTTTCTAAGAAAAAAATATGAATGTACGCGAGTGAGTGACAACAACTCCCTTCTTTGCTGGACATGACCGAAAATGAAGAGTGAAATCCTATGCTGGACGTGGCAGCATCAGCTCCGTGTGTGCATCTTCAGCTGGCCGTGACAGCGCTGCTTCCACAAAACGAAATGAAAGTGCTTCCCTTTTCAATCACCCATGTGCCTCATTTTTCTCCTTCCGCGCCACATCCCTTGCTCTCGGTGGCTGCTCTCAAAATGAAGGATGATTCCCTCCATGTGCAGTGTCCGTGATACTCTAGCGTGTTGTTGGAAAAATCGAGAATTTCTTCCACCCACTTTCCGTGCACACGTGTGCTTCACTCCATGAAGCATATCAATCTCCGTGCTCTCTTATTTTAAGCCAAAAAAGCTCTTTTACTTAGGTGGCGGTTGGACCACACACCTCTAGCACCGTTTGCTTCCAAAGAAAGAAAAAATGAATTGTGCTCCCTTGTCCGTGTGCTGCTTGCTGCTAGACGAACATGAGGTCCCTAAAACAAGTGGCGGCTGGTTCCTAATATTCCATTTACCCGTTGCTGGATGCTTCAAGTATAAGTTGCCCATGGGCTTCGCTGGACAACGCACACACAATTGAATTCAGCCAATTACTTTTTGAAGCTTCTCTCACATGGACGTGGCTTCCTCCTTGCTTGTTGGACCGTGTTTCCTCTCCAAGCTGTTGGATGTGCAACCCTTTCTTTTATCTAGCAGACCATGCTGTGACACCTCCCAAGCTGGACCAGAATTAATTCCCGTGGGCCGCTTGTGTATTATTTCTAACAGCCAGCATCTTTTCTTTTAAGCCCAAGTGATTCAGTTGTGTGCTTTCTTACCAATCATGACACTGCACCACTTTTTTTTCTCATGAATAAAACACTACTCCGTGATAGCGTGTATAACATCATCCACTGAATCCATCGTCCTTTTTTTTAACCCATGAGCAGCATGGTTTTTTATTGAACGCCACTCCCCTTTCATATTGAAGCACCCCTTTCTCAAAAGTCCAAAGAGTGAAATCACCGTAGTGCCCTTCTTCTTGCACACTTCTTTTTGTGGAGAGTCTTGAATTATGTGACAACCCTCCAAATGTCCCAAATTATTATCCAACAATTTCCCTACAATTAATAATGCAAATAATTAGGTTTAGATAATTCAAATTAATTAAAATAAGGATTTCTGGTCAAATTAAGCACAATTAACAAAAATGGGGAAATACGGGACATTTAAGCACACTTTCCTAACTAAATCCGGTACAATAAACTAAGTGAAGTCAAGAAAATATTGACTCATCAATTCATTATGGGATGAGTTGATTAAAACTTGTGTTTTTGCACAAACCATTTTCAAAGTGTTTTGCGAGATTTTCAAAGTGAAAGTTTTTCAAAACTTTGTTTAACTGTGTTATATAATTGACTAATTGCAACCTGCATTCGACTAAGTTTGTTACAGTTTTGAAAGGAAAACCTTGGTAAGTTTGACTCTAAGGCTGATGAAGCAATTTTTATAGGATATTCACTTACAAGCAAAGCTTATTGGGTATACAATAAGAGAATAATGTGTGTTGAAGAATCGGTTCACGTTGCGTTTGATGAGTATGTTGAAACCGCTGTTAATCCTGAAGAGACTAGAAAATCTATAGAAGCTGACAACTCTGCTGGAGAAGAGGAAGAAAATGAGGAAATTCTAGAAGAAGAGAACTCTGAAGACGTAATCGATTCTCCCAAAACAAAATCGGTTAAGGAATGGAAAGTTCCTAAAAATGTCTCTACAGGCAACATAATTAGTGATATTACGAGAGGTATGTCTACAAGAAGGAAACTAAATCAATTCTGAATGAATGTTGCATACGTGTCTAAGATTGAGCCAAAAAGGGTTAAAGATGCTCTTGCAGATGAAAATCGGATGATGGCCATGCAAGATGAACTAAAATAGTTTAAGAGGAATAATGTATGGGAACTGGTACCAAGAACAGATAACCTACAGGTCATAGGTACAAAATGGTTTTAAGAAATAAGATGGATGATTCAGGTGAGATCATAAAATATAAAGCAAGATTAGTTGCAAAATGCTACTGCCAAGAGGAAGGAATTAATTATGATGAAATATATGCACCTATGGCTAGACTAGAGGCAATAAGAATTCTTCTTGCTATTGCATCAATGATGAAATTCAAGCTATATCAAATGGATGTCAAAAGTGCATTCCTAAATGGATATATTAAAGAGGAAGTTTATGTGGAACAACCACCAGGATTTGAGGATTTTGAACATCCAGACTATGTCTTCAAGCTCAAAAAGGCTTTGTATGGGTTGAAGTAAGCGCCAAGGTCGTGGTATGAGCGCTTAAGTCAACTATCTTCATTAAAAGTTCAAATAAAGATAAATTGTATGTTCAAATTTATGTTGATGACATTATCTTCGGATCAACTAATTCTACTTTGTTCAAAGAATTTTGCAAGACTATGCAAGATGAGTTTAAGATGTCCATGATGTGAGAGCTTACTTACTTTCTTGGTCTTCAAGTCAAGCAAGCTAAAAATGGCCTTTTCATTCACAAATCCAAGTACTGTACTGATCTGTTGAAGAAATTCAAAAATGCTGGATTGCAAGGAAGCTGCAACTCCTATGGCTACAAAATGCTACCTAGATCTTGATGAAGCTGGTAAGGACGTTAATCAAAAGATGTCAAAGGTATGATCAAATATTTGTTATATCTAACTGCCAGTAGACCTGACATCATGCAAGTGTATGTCTTTGTGCTAGATTTCAGTCTTCACCTAAAGAATCACACCTAACTGCTGTAAAAAGAATTTTGAAATATCTTAAAGGAACCAAAAGTCTTGGACTGTGGTATCCAAACGGTACAAATATTTTTCTTGAAGGTTATAGTGATTCTGACTTTGGAGGTTGTAAGCTTGATAGAAAGAGCACTAGGGGTACTTGTCATCTACTTGGATCTTCTTTAGTCTCTTGGCATTCAAAGAAACAAGCTTATGTGGCACTATCTACCACAAAAGCTAAATACATAGCAGTTAGTAGCTGTTGTGCTCATTCTCTTTGGATAAAGAGCCAACTAGAAGATTATGGTATATCACTAGATCACATTCCCTTAAAATGTGATAACACAAGTGCAATAAATTTGACTAAAAATCTCGTTCTTCATTAAAAAACTAAGCATATTGAAATTCTCAAGGGTGAAATTAAGGTCGAATATGTAGATACCTTACATCAATGGGCTGATATTTTTACAAAATCGTTGAACAAAGAAAGATTTTATACTATTCAAAATGAACTAGGAATCTTAAACGACAGTAGTATAAAGTAGTGATTTATATCTGATTAAAGTCAATTGTGTTATGTATGAAGTTGATTGCTTTACTATTTATCATTGCATTCATACATTTACACACAAAAATTATACTTGTATTAATTCTTGCATTACAATGATTTTAAAATGCTTGATCTGTAAAGGTCTTGAAAGGTTTTACAGGAACATTGCTGACTGGAAGGATAAATCTGGAAAATCAATTCACAGGACAACAATGAAGTTGACTAAGACTGTGCATTGATCGAATGTGTTTCAACAAGGTTTAAAGATTCCAAAATCTGGAATATTTACTATCTTTAGTTCTTGATATTTGTGATATAAACTACTTATTCTTATTTCTGTGACATGTCTTGAAATGATAAAGAAATGAAATTGTTTTTATGAGTGAAGTTATATCATTGATGCTTTACTTAGTGTGATATATATGATATGATTAGATGTTGATATATGTTGTAATGTGCTATGATAATTATGTTGTATACTGCATTATGTATCTACAACTTGAGATGAATACACGCATAATGATAAGGGGAGTATTGCATATCTTTCATAAAATTCACATGCCTTCATTTCAGGGGAGACATTTTTTTAGTTCATGTGAATATTTGTGAAAGGGGGAGCATCATAAACTGATTAAACTGTTATATCTTATGCATCTCTATGACTGGTTATATGCAAATCAATTACTTTGTGCTTACCTTTTTTGCTAATGCCCAAAGGGGGAGAATTTTGATGATTGTAATTGATTGTTTACATATGCTGAATTGTGCAACATGGTTGATTATCAATCATGGTTGTGCATCATAAAAAAAGGGGGAGATTGTTGAGATTACTAACATATCAGTAATATCTCTGTTTGTTTTTTATGATGACAACACATAATTGATAACACATGTTTATTTTGTTATATTGTGTTACATTATGTTACATGTTCTATGCTTGCATATTATATATGTTTTAAATTTGTTTGAACGATTTGAAGAACATAATTGTGTTGATACATTGCATTTCATTGTGTTATATAATTGATTTTATTGGTGAATACATGTCTGATGTTTTATAAAAGAAAACCACAAGCACTTATGTTGAACTTTTAATTGTGTGGCAAAACAACAGTTTTAAGTCGACTTCATTATGGGGTGAGTCAATTAAAACTCGTGTCTTTGCAGAAATCATTTTCAAAGTGTGCTGTGAGATTTTCAAAGTGAAAGTTTTTCAAAACTTTGTTTAACTGTGTTATATAGTTGACTACATGCAACCTGCATTCGACTAAGTTTGTTACAGTTTTGAAATTCTATTAATGCTTGTATTAAATGTTACAAGAGCTATATTTTTAAATATGTTGACCAAACATTTATTGTGATTCGACTGCATTAATTGTCCATTCAATTAACTGCATTGATTGCTGCTAACTGCCTTAACTGAATTGTGGTATTTGACTGCATTAGTAGCTAAGTCGACTAAAATGCGCCTGAGATGTGTTTATCTATATATTGACGTGAATTTGAATTCTGTAAGAACTTTTGTGAATTCTAACATTTTCATATTCATTACAAAAAGGTGTGATCTTACAAAAAAGAGGAAAATGCTCCAAGAATCAAAGAAGAAGACTGTGCTGATCATCTCTTGTGATTTCTTGAAGAACAAGATTGTTGTACTTTGAAAGAGCTAATCAAATCTGCACAGAGAGGTGTTGCTAGAAGATCAGAGTTGACAATCTACTGAAGATTGGGTTATTTCCCTATTGTGATTACAGGAAGAAGAGCATGCGGGGTTCTTGACTTTGAGGGGTTTCTCAAAGGGTTGAAGACGACAGGATAGGGGACATCTTGCTGCTGGTTGTGTGTTGTATGCCTATATTTTGATTAGAGGGTTAGAGAGGTGTTTTGTATTTTTGAAGTGGAGGTCTCAATAAAAGCCTTATTTTAAAAACCTTGATCATTGTAGTGCATTTGCTTCCTAGTGAGGAAGGACACTGGATGTAGGCTTGGCCGAACCAGTACAAAAACCCAGTGTTTGATCTTTCTATCCCTACTTTGTTACATTCAGTCGACTTTATTTTTCACGCATTCAACTATATTTCGCTGTACTACAAAGTTTTTTTTCCTTGCATTTCAAGAAAGCTTTTAAAGACATATACTTTGCGAAAAAGATTTAAAGAAACATTGCTTTTACATTTCACCTATTCAGCCCCACCCCCCCTCCTCCTCCTCCCTCTCTTGGTGTGAGAAATTAAGCCTTTCTATTTTAACACTTTCATACCATGAATGAAGTGCTTGCTTGAGTCCGTAGAGTGCCTTTCTTATCTTGAAGATGTGATTAGGAAACTCAAAGTCTTAGAAGTTAAGAGGTTTCTTTACAAAAACTTCTTCTTTGATGTATTCATTTAAAAAGGCGTTTCTTACATCCATTTGGAATAGTTTGAAGTTGAGTATAGATGCAATAGCAAGTAAAATTATAATTGCTTCAAGTCTGGCAACTAGTGCATATGTCTCATCACAGTCAATCACTTCTTCTTGACTATAACCCTTTGCCACTCGTCTGCCCTTATTCTTTATGTTGGCTCCTACATTATCCATCTTGTTTCTAAATACCCACTTGGTTCCAATTACTTGATGGGCATTGTTTCGTGGGACAAGCTCCCAAACATTGTTCCTTGTGAATTGATTTAATTCCTCTTACATGGCCAAGTAATAATTTTCATCTTGTAATGCATCATTGATGTTTTTTGGTCCTGTTTGTTATACAAAGGCTACATTCATGCAAAATTGTCCTAGTTGTTTTCTTGTGGACACACCTTTGGTGATATCACCTATTACATTGTCTATTGACATGTCTCTTGGTATTGTCCAGTCCTTGGGAAGATCTTTTGTCTTCTTATCTTCTATTTCAGTAAGTGTTTTTGCCTATTGAGTGTCTTTCATGTCCTTTCTCATATCTGAAATGGTTTCACCTGAATCTAGACTTTTTATTGGTTTCATAATGTTATGTAAAATTCCTAGGCACAAAGAAATTATGTGATATTCCTTGATTTTCATAAAAGATCTAAAAATTCTCATTATGAAATTCCCTTCTATGGTCATTCTTAATAGCCTTTATTTTAAGCTCTTTTTCATTATGGATTATGGAGGCAAATTTCCTGAAGACTCTTAATGTGTCACTTTTAGATGCAATGAAATATGTCCATGTAAGTCTAGAATAGTCATATACTAGAACCAATCCATAATAGTTTCCCCCTAGATATTTTGTTCTAGATGGACCATAAAGATCTATATGTATCAACTATAGTGGTCTAGTGTTGGATATGACCCGTTTGGACTTGAAGGATGTTTTTATTTGTTTTCCCTTTTGGCATGCATCACACAATCTATTAGGTTCAAACTTGATTATTGGAAATCCTAGTAATAGGTCCTTGGTTACAAGCTTATTCAGATGAGGCATGTGTATGTGTGCAAGCCTTTTATGCCATAACCAAGGTTCGTCTTCTTTTGATAGAAAACATGAGATTCAAAGGAAGTATTCTTAAAGTCAACCATGTATATGTTGTGATACCTTTTGCCTACTAGTATAAGTTCATTCGAGGATGCACAACAAATCAAGCAGTGATTTGATTCAAAGATGACTTTTAAGCCCTTATCACAAAGTTGACTAATGCTAAGTAGATTTTGTTTAAGTCCATCAACTAGTAATAAATTTTAAATTGTATATGAGGAAGGAGTTTGTACTTTACCAATACTAAGGATTTTACCCTTGTTATTGTGTCCGTAGGTGACATGTCCATTGGTTTTATGAGATATGTTGTTGAATTTTGTAGCATCTCATGTCATGTGTCTTGAGCAACAACTATCAAGATACCACATGGACTCCTTTCCTCTTCCATCTCCCTACAAAATAGTTTAAGTGTTGATGGCATGTACCAGTTAAATTTGGGTCCTCTCATATTAGGGGGTTTCAGTGATTCCTTAAGAATCCACTTGAATTTGCCTTTTAGAACACTCACATTTTTGTAATAGCAAGATTTTGATGCATGGCCTATATGGTTACAATAAAAGCATGCAATTGATGATGGTTTGCTAATGTCAACAAATTTTCTAGCTTTTATTTTGCTATTTTGGCCTATGTAACCAATTCCTTGTTTGTTTAACTCATATCTTTGTGATCCTAGAAGAGCTTCTGAGTTGGAGCTTCCTAGGGTGAACTTGGATAGTGTTTTCATAAGGTATTTTACTATTTCCATTTGACTTGAACAATTTTCACACTCTTGAGTACACACTTTGTTTCCGTGTATATTTTGCATAGGTGCATTTTCTAAGGACTTTAGTTTAGATTTCAAACTTTTCTTTTCCTTATCCAGATTTTCTAATTTTCCTTCTAGGCACTTGTTTTCACTCTTAAGCCTATTATTTGTGTATTGAAGTTTCCTAGCCTCTTCATGCAGCTCTTGAAATGCATCAAGCAGTTGATAGTATTTATCTTCTATGCTTTCATTTTCAAGACTACTTATACTATTTTTTGATGAAGTTGATCCACCTATCAAACATGGGTTTGTCTTTTCTTCAATGCTTTCACAAGATTCATTGGAAGTGTTGGAAGCATTGTCTTCCCAAGTTATATATGCTTTCTCCTTTTTCTTGTTTATGTTGTTAGATCCATTCTTCTCCTCCAACTTTTGTTTCATCTTTAAAACAGGGCACTGTGGTTTTATATTTTCTTTCTTTCTATAGGACCTTCTATGCAGAATCATTGTTAGTTATATTCACTGTCAGAATTTTCAGCCTCTTGATCATCTTCAGAGTCATTCTTTCTTGAGTTGGGTATGTTGGTTGTTCTTGCAGCTGATTTCAGGGAAATTGTATGTCTTTTCTCCTTTTCTTCTTCTTCTTCTTTCAGCCTTCTTAGTTCCAGTTCATGATGGTAAGGTCTCTTAATTTTCCAAACAATGTTTAGACTTTTTAGGATCTTGATGTTTAATTTTTCTTTGTCAAACGTTTTACCAAGGGCAAGGAGATGGTTGACTATGTGTGTAAACCTTTTCTGCACATCATAGATACTTTCTCCATTTTTCATTCTAAACATTTCATACTCTTGAATCAAGGAGTTCTTTGTAGGCCTTTTAACTTCATCGGTTCCCTTATGTGTGACATCAAGAACGTCCCACATTTCTTTTGTTGATTCACACACATAAATGCTATAAAATTCATCAATGGTTAATGCAGAAGAAATTATATTTTTAGCCCTCACATCATAGTGAGCCCTCTTGTTCTCATCCGGAGTCCATTCAGAAAACTCCTTAGGTTTGGTCTTTCCATCTTCAATCTTGGTTGGTTTATAGGGACCATTTATAATAGCATCCTACACACCCTTGTCTATTGATTCCAAAAAGATTTTTATTCTAGTTTTCCAAAAATGATAGTTCTCACTAGCAAAGGTGACCTGATTTTAGATGCTCTTCATCAAAGGTTTGAGATAAATTGGCCATTTAGAATCTTATTAATCGATTAAAATTTCAATTAACTAGCTTTGGTGTCAATTACTATGAAAGAAGCTCTGAATTTGATTAATAAGCTTTTTTAATTTTTTAAAAGACCTTTAATCTTGAAATCATTGGTATTTGAATCAAATAAGTAAAGAAAAGTAAAAACAAGATCAAGACATACCAAAATTTATACTGGTTCGATTCTTAGAAAAAATAAATTTATTTGTAGATTTATAAGTAATTCATACCTTGTAAAGTTATTTTTAATTATAAGTATTTAGAAATGTATATTTTGGATTTTAATTAGGGGCGTGAGTGTGACCTTTGGGTTGACGTGAAGTCGTCTTCTTTAAATATTACTATTATTACATACGTTGGAACATCTTTGAGTGATGCTTTCGTGATTAAAGGATGAAGACCGAATTATTTAGGAAATGAAGAGGAAAATGAAGACTCCTTATTTTCCTTTTTATTGAAAGCCGTGTGGTTTGAAAGATGTTGGAAGTTGTGAATTGAAAAGAGTGCACTGCAACTTCTCCACAGTGAGAGTGGCCCAAGTCAAGGTGTTGGATTTTTTTGTCTTCAAATATTTGAAGATTCTCGACTTGTCATTGTGTGGCCGATGAAGGTATTAATTACTAAAACTTCATTGCTCTTTACTTATGATTTTGGTTTGATATAGCACAAGTATTTATTTTATATAATTATATATATAGTATACATATTTATCTTATACAATTAAAATTAAAATTAAATAAATAATAATTAATTGAATAATACTAATTATACATTGTTTCAATTTATGATAACCTAATATTTTTAAGTGTATAAATTATATTTTAGATTTATAATAATATTGATATATCTGCTTTTTTTAATTATAGAATAATTGTAGACTTATGTCTATTTTGGGTTTCACTTGGTGTTGGTTTTGGCTTATTAGTTGACGTGAAATCAATTATTTTTCTTTAAGTCTTTATATGTTTTAATTATTATTATTAAGAAGGTCAATATATAATTATTTTTCATAATTAAAACTAATAATATATAATTACCTTTTTGTTTACAAAACGTACTTTAAATTTATGAGGGATAATTATTAAATATATAAATTATATTTATTTTAACATTTATAAGTAATTTAAATAGTGTAAATTTATTTTTAATTATAACACAATTGTTGAGAAATGTATGTTTCAGATTCATCTTGAACTTTGAGGTCATGTTATCATCTATAAAAAAGGTTTTCTATTTCTAATGTGTAATTGTTATTATTTTTAATTTTAAACTTTTAGTATTTTTTTAAAATTCATATAATTAATAATAATAAAATAATTACTTATATTTATATTTTTAATAGAGGAGATTATATATATATATATATATATATATATATATATATATATATAAGGGTTTTTTAACGCGCTTGTTTTTACATTTTAGCAATGTTTACCGGATTTTAGTAGACAAAAATAATATATAATGAATTCTAACTTTTAAGGTTAAAAGTATTTTAATAATTTTCATTTTCAAAACTAAAAAAGAAAAAAAGAAACCCCTCAAATTGTTACTCACCTCCCTCGTTCTCTCGATCCTTGCTATTTCATCTCTCTCACTCCAACATTTTCTCTGTTATCCTATGGTAGTCCAACTGAAAAAAAATCAGAAACATTGACGGTTAAACAGTCTTACAAAAAATGATTTTATAATGAGTTTTCAATTTATAATTTTTGTGTTATCTAATTTTATCCAATTTTCACAAGCATAAAAGAATCGGTAATTAATCTGGAATTTTATCGTAACAACTTTTTTAAAATTTATTCAATTATTCATAATGAAAATATTATTTACACAATAAAATAATTATCTATAAAAAAATTATTCTTTTTTATAATTATCTTTTATAAACATTATTTTATAATTTATTGATGCTTTTATTTTATTAATTAAAAATTATTTTATAATTTAATAAATTGGAAAATTATAAAATTAAAAAGTATAAATTAAATCTGGTGGAATAAACACTCCATAAAATTTTCTCGTTCAAATAAGCATTATTATTCATATATTAAAAAAAAGAATGAATATATTTTCATTAGTTTCTTTAAACCACTGTTTTTTTTATAGAAATGAATTAAATGTGGTTAAGGCTTATTCTGTTTAAGATTCTGATCGATATATATATATATATATATATATATATATATAGACTTTATTATTGTAAATCTACAATTATTCTATAATAGTCAAATATATGAGAGACAAACTCAAAAGGTTTGAGAAAAAGAGAGAAAAAATTTAGAAAAAGTTGTGAAAAAATTAGGATTCTTGTAAAATAAAACTCAATTAATAGAAATACCTATTTATATTATAATTTTTGTTAATAAAATAATTGAATATCACTATCTTTTTTTAGTTTTCAGATCCTTACATAATGAAATTAATAAATAAATAATCTTATAATTAAAATGTATGATAAATAAATATTATTAATATATATAAACTATATTTTAAATTTAATAATTTATATTAACGTAATTTCTTTTAGTTATATCATAATTATTCAGACATGTCCATGTCTATCTTGATGTAAGTGGGTGGTGGATGAAGTCAAGTCATCCTTTTTTTTTTTTTTTCCTTCGTCTTTGTATGTTTTAACTATTAATATTTATTTTTAATAAATAAAATCTATAATTGATAAACAGTTTCATTGAATGCTTTGTATTATGATTAAAAAAATAATAAATATTTTTTTTTAAATATGAGTTGTGTTTTCAACAAAATTTCATATATGAAATTTTATTTTATTAACTATAACATAATTACTGAATTATGTTTATCGTGCATTCTACGTGAAGATGATTGTGACTTTTGGTTTGACAAGTCACCTTTCTTTGTTTTTGGATGTACTAAATAATAAGCTATACTTTTATATATATATATATATATATATATATATATATATATATATATATATATATATATATATATAAATTAAAATTAAATAAATATTAATTATACTATGTTGAAATTTATGATAATCTAATATTTTTAAGTGTATAAGTTATATTTAAAATTTATTAGAAATAATATATATTAATATGACTTTATTTTTAATTATAGCATAATTGTAGATGTATCTCTATTTTGGGTTCCACTAGGTGCTGGTTTTGGTCTATTAATTGACGTTAAATCAATTTGTTTTTTAATTTTTTATGTCTTTATTTGTTTCGATAATTATTAATAAGCAGGTATATATATAAGTATTTTTTATAATGAAAATTAATAATAAATAATTACTTTTTGTGTACAAAACGTATTATAAATTTATGAAGGATAGTTATCAATTATATTTATTTTAACATTTATAAGTAATTTAAATAGTGTAAATTTAATTTTAATTATAACATGATTATTGAGAAATGAATATTTCGGATTCATATTGACCTATGTTTGAGCTAAGTTATCATCTATAACGTTGGAAAAAAAGGTTTTCTCTTTTTAAAGTGTAAGTTTTTTTAATTTTAAACTTTTTGTAATTATTTTTTAAAATCCATATAATTAATCATAATAAAACAATTATTTATATTTATATTTTTAATAAAAGATATATATATATATATATATATATATATATTCAATTTTATCCAAACAATTTTTTAAAATTTAAATAATTATTCATAATGATATTTTTTACATAGTAAAATAATCATCTATAATAAAATTATAAAATTTATTCACTTTTATAAGTATCTTTTATAAACATTATTTTATAATTTATTGATATTTTTATTTTAATAATTAAAAATTATTTTATAATTTATAAAACTTTTACTATAACATACACACATGCGCTAGTCTTATTTAAATCACTAGTACAAAATGTGCTTTTAAACTCACACAATAGACCTCTTTTTACACTAAACCGTTGTTTATTCAGACACGGTAGCAATTTCGTAATTAACGAGACCTTATAAGCCTCGGTTCAGACTAGACCGGTGCCAAAAAGAGCTACCACTTCGGTTGTGAAAGCAACCGATGCCTAATTAGCGGTTTCTGACGCGAGAGAAACCTGAAGTGGAAGGGGTATACTGCATCGGTTGGTTGGAAGGACCGAGGCATATAAGCCCATAGATTAAATAATTTTAATGTAAAAATCATAATAATAATTACATTTTTTAGTAAATAAAATATTTCTAAGCATTTAAACTTGAGTGATGGTCCACGGCTTCAACGTTGAAGTTTCCTCTCTTAGTAGGTTTCTTTTATCTATGGCTTTGATATTTTGGATTGGAGCTGCTAAGTATTACTGATGAAGCTTTTTATAGCTTGAGCTTTAGGCTAGGATTTGAGGAAAACTTCTTGGTTTCCTATATGACTTAAGCCCTCAGAATGGTGCTATAGCTGTATTATGACAGATTCTCATAAAAGTGTTACATATCTTTTGATTTTTCTCCAAATTACATGTTTGACTACTTGAGGTAGCGCTTTTATGTCAAAGTTATCTATCATAGTTATTCTGCAAAACAAGTGAAATTGAGGTATTTATGATGAATTTTACACAAATCAAAGCAATATAAGTGATAAATTAATATTAAAATCTACTAATACCAAGCACTTATTATCTAGCCCTTTATTATTTAATGCCGTAGTCATCTAACACTTTACTGGTTTAAAATAGATACTTAAGTCGTCTAATGTATTCATTTGATGATTTCAACTATTAGACTTGTCTAACATCTTGACTCGTCTAATACTAAGATATGACCTTAAATTTTTTGAACTTATTGTTTTCGTTGACATATGTAATGCATGAGCATAAATCAATTTAGCAGATGTAAGCAATACTACACATAATGTATTTTAATCTTCAAACAACATTGATCAATTTCTCATTCTCACTAAAGGCTTTCTCTCAATCGTTTAACCACATCTTCAGTTCTATCCAAAGACTTACTCATCTACTAAAGTGTTTTGTTATATCATTGAAATCTTATTGATTGTTGGAACTCATCTACTTTAACAAGATCCTTCCAAGATTTTCACTCAAAAGTTACATTGTCCCTTGGTGGTGTCCAATGCCAACAAGGGTACTAAAGTTCCCCCAACGCAAGCAAAGGTAGAGATCATTGCTCGATTGGCATCCAATGACATTATAGGGACGCCTAGCGCTACACTAGAAGCTTGAACTTCTTCTTTGAGTTTTAATTAGGTAAATTACTCTTTTTGAGCTATTCTCCAATTAATAAATTTTAAAAAACTATAGTATAATCATATCTTAACTCAAGAAGCACCAATTTAATCAATCAAAGGTCTCATAAAGAAGTTCTCATCAATAATCCAAAACCCATGTTTTACAAGAGAAAAACACACTTATTGATACCAATTGAATAAGAGTTACTAATTCCTAAAATGGAACCGTCTTCAATTCACAATTTCACAAAACAACATTTATCATAATCATCAATTTGATTCACATTATCAACCAATCAATTCATTCCAAACATAAAATCCAATTAACCCAAATCATAATTAAACTAGAATACCATTAGAAGACAATCAATTTTAAATATCTAACTTCCCTTACCCATACACTACTCTTTGTAAGACCCATGAAAAAAATATTTAAATTTAATAAATAGTTGTTTTTTTTTTATTTTTATAAAGTTAATAAAAGTATGGTAAGAAACAAAAAATTAAAATTTATGATAGGTAACAATAATAATAATTTCAAAGGAAGGAGTTTAAAAATTTGAGAATTTATTTAAAAAAAAATGAATGAATAGTAAATAGTAAATAGTGAATAGTGAATAGTGAATAGTTAAAAAAAAATATTAAAATAAATTGTGGAAGAGGACACTCCCCGTAGAATCAATTATTCAGAGATAAGAATGGTGAATAAAAAAATAATTTTTGAATAGTAAAAGTGAATAGTAAAAGTGAATAGTAAAAATGAATAGTAAAAATGAATAGTAAAAATTTTTGGCTATAAATAGCCAAGGGGGGAGGATGAAGATTTGCACCAAAATTCTAGAGAAATTGTGAGAGGAGAGAGTTGGAGGAAATTTTAGTTGAAGAGGGGAAATTCTGAAAGTTTCCGGAGAACGGTTTGAGAAGAGGAACCTAAGTCTGAAATAGAGGTAAGGGGAGTTACATTTTGTTTGGTATTATTTTGAGTATTGTATATGTTGCTTTTTGGTTAAGCTTAAATCTTGAATATGGAGTATTTTGTTTCTGTATGATCTTGAAATTTAAATGAGAGTATGCTTTTGTGTTGATATCCAAGTGTGATAGTTGTAAAATGTGATGTTGATTATGCTATGCGATTTGTATATTACTAGTTGTTTTTTTATTGTATTTTGGAAGGATTAGAAATTGTCTAACCGGCTCTGCCAGATTCAATTTCTTGTTTCCCCAAACATTTTATTGCTTTCCTTATTTATTTTTATTGTATTTTGGAAGGATTAGAAGTTGTCTAACCGGCTCTGCCAGATTCAACTTCTTGTTTCCCCAAACTATTTATTGTTTTACTTATTTATTTTATTGCATTTTTGGAAGGATTAGAAGTTGTCTAACCGGCTCTGCCAGATTCAACTTCTTATTTCCCCAGACATGTTATTGTTCTTGTTATTTAATTATATTATATTTTTGGATGGATTAGAAGTTGTCTAACCGGCTCTGCCAGATTCAACTTCTTGTATCCCCATGAATTTTTATATTAAGATTATTCTTATGATTGTCAAATATTGTATTCTTATATGACCATTTACAGTAATATTTTATTATTGTTAATTGTTTATAGTTATCTTGTATGAATTCTATTATGAATGTTTATTGTGATGATTGATATGAAATTATGCATTTGAAATATAGTATGAGTCTCGGGGAGAGACTCTAAATTGGCATGGTATTAGTGTATATGTTGATGTTGAGGGTCCTGTTGTTGGTGGTGATCCTAAAACTCTAATAATTTTCCAGTCTCAATTAGAGAAGGATGTATTATGTGGTGAGAGTAGTAGGAGGTCCTAGTCTATGTTCATAGACGTTAATGGACTAACCTTGTGGGTGATGTGATATATATATTTTTGGCCATAACTGTGTTGTAGATGTCACCACAAGTGCATGACCACCCGAGACTTCCATCAACATTATATCCGGATAATAGAGTCTAGTATGATAATTGCATCTTACAAGAATTTATGGTGAATGTATTATGTATATTGATAGTGTCATGCTTTCTTTGAATTGTGCATGGTAGCTCACCCTTACTTGTTTGTTTGTGCCGGAAAAATCTTATTTTTGCGATGATCGTATAATGTTTTTGTTATACGGGAGCAGATGAGGGAACGACGTCTGAACCAATTCAAGTGAAGGAGGAAGCAGCAGAAAAATGAAGAATATTTTAAGAAGAAGAAAAAAAAATAAAATAAAATTAAGAGTGTTTTATTTATGTGTGAAAATATAATGTATTTCTAGTGTGAACTATGTTACTCCTAAATGGAGGATTGTAATATTGTACGATGTTTTCTTTATTAACGAAATAAATTTGGGTGTGAGATGTTTTATATTTTGGGGTGTTACATTTAATGGTATCAGAGCGGTTCGTCCTTAAGACGACCTAAGAGTTGTGGATTAATCCTACAAACTCATATTATAACTCATAATAACAATAATTCTCTGTGTGAACAGAGAGAAATGGCCCGTAGACAACCCAACCGTGAAACCCCTGAGGTACCCAGCCTTGCAAGGGCTTTAGAATCTATCGCATCCGCTCTTCAACAACAGGGAGCTGCTTTAATGCAACAGCACGAAACAGCTCTACAACAGTTAGAAGTGGCCAGACTAAATTCTGAAGCAAGCCAAAGAGAACATGTGGAAGCCTTAAGACAACTAGCCGAGAATGGCACCCATGTGGAAACTCAACCTCAGAGAGTTCAGGAATGGACCTTAGAAAATTTTCTGCAACATCGTCCAGCTATTTTTAATGGGAAAACAAGTCCGGATGAGGCTGATCTCTGGATAAGGAACATGGAAAAGATTTTTGAAGCGAAAAGGTGTCCACCCGAAACTAGGTTGGCATACTCTGAGTATCAGCTATCTGGGGAAGCAGTACATTGGTGGAACAACACGAAGCTAGTATTAGAGGAAAGCTGTGAGATTATCACTTGGGAAATTTTTAAGACTAAATTTTATGCTGAGTACTTTCCGGACAGTGTGAGACATTTGAAAGAGGTGGAGTTCTTGCAGCTGGTGCAAGGCAATAAATCGGTAGCTGAATATGCAGACAGGTTCAAACACTTGGTTCGTTTCTACACCCAACCGTCAAATGAAGAATGGAGGTGCAGGAAATTCAAAAATGGATTAAGAGCAAACATTCAACTAGCTGTGAATCCTTTAGCTATTAAGGAGTTTGCCGCTTTAGTGGAACATGCCAAAGCTGTGGAAAGGTTAATAAGTGAGGTTGAAGCTCAGAAGTTACCAAGGGTAGGAGGACCATCTGGGTCACGAGTTGGACAGAACATAAGGATCCGTCCTTATGAAAGACCGCAACCTCAAAGGAATCCTCATCAACAGCAACCCCAACATAAATTAATTCGATGTTACGTTTGCGGAGGACCTCATCTGAAGAGCGTTTGTCCGCAACTTCTTTCACACAACAAATGTTTCCTTTGCGGAGCATAAGGACATTTTGCTAGAAACTGTCCCTCTAAAAGAGAAGCAACTCAACCTCAACAACCGATTCAACCGAGAAGGACTGACAATAGGCCCCAAGCAACTGGAAGGGTCTATGCTTTGACTGGAGCAGAAGCTACAAAATCAGGTAATCTCATCATTGGATGTTGTATGATAGCCGGTAGAGAGTTAAATGTGCTATTTGATTCTGGAGCGACACACTCCTTTTTGTCTGAAACTCTTATTCAAGAGTTGAACCTACCCGTGAGAGAGTTACAATATGATCTCATGGTATCTGCACCAGCCTCTAAACTGATAAAAACATTGAGGATGTGTCCTCAATGTCCGATAGTTATAGAAGGACGTAGGTTCAAAGTACATCTTATATCTTTACCCTTACAAGGTTTAGATGTAATCTTAGGATTGGATTGGTTATCTGCCAATCGTATCCTTATTGATTGTAGCAAAAAGGAGTTGATTTTCCCTAATCCTGAAGAAGCGGAGTTGTTGTCAGTACAACAAGTGTTAAAGGAAGTCAAAGAAGGATCTTCGTGTTTCGTTATCTTGACTCATGTGGAAGTCGAGAAAAATGAACAAAATCTTGATATTCCTATAGTTAATGAGTTTAGTGATGTGTTCCCAGAAGAAGTACCAGGATTGCCTCCTCAACGAGAAATAGAATTCTCCATTGATTTAATACCCGGAGCTGGACCAGTATCAGTAGCCCCATATCGAATGGCTCCGGCGGAGTTAATTGAATCGAAGAAGCAAATTGAAGAACTAATGGAGAAGCAATTTATTCGACCAAGTGTGTCACCTTGGGGAGCACCTGTACTGTTGGTAAAGAAGAAGGATGGAAGCTCTAGATTGTGTATCGACTACAGACAGTTGAACAAGCTAACCATCAAGAACAAATATCCTCTACCTAGGATTGATGATCTGCTGGACCAGTTGCATGGAGCTCAGGTGTTTTCAAAGATAGATCTCAGGTCTGGATATCATCAAGTTTTGGTGAAGCCAGAAGATGTACAGAAGACCGCTTTTAGATCCAGATACGGACACTACGAGTATGTAGTTATGTCGTTCGGTGTAACTAATGCTCCAGCTCTATTCATGGATTTCATGAACAGAATCTTTCAACCATTCCTTGATAAGTTTGTCGTAGTCTTTATAGATGACATACTTATCTATTCTAAGACTCAAGAAGAACATGTTGAACACTTAAGGACCGTCCTTGGGATCTTGAGGGAGAAGAAATTGTATGAAAAGATGTCAAAATGCGAGTTTTGGATGCAAGAAGTGAAATTCTTAGGACATGTTATATCATCTCAAGGCATAGCGGTGGATCCAACAAAAGTTGAAGCAGTGTTGCTGTGGGAAAGACTGATGACTATAACAGAAATAAGGAGTTTTGTGGGATTAGCTGGCTACTATAGAAGGTTTATAGAGAATTTCTCTAGAATAGTAGCGCCTTTAACACAACTAACTCGTAAAGATCAACCTTTTGTTTGGACGGATAAGTGTGAGAAGAGTTTTTTGGAGCTGAAGCAGAAGCTGACTAGTGCACCGGTTTTGGTAATCCCTGAACCAAGTAAAAAGTTTGAAGTTTATTGTGATGCTTCTCATCAGGGATTAGGTTGTGTGCTCATGCAAGAAAGAAAAGTGGTGGCATACGCTTCAAGACAATTAAAGACTCATGAGAAGAACTATCCTACTCATGATTTGGAATTGGCAGCGGTGGTATTTTCCTTGAAGATTTGGCGACACTATCTCTATGGAGCTCAATTTCAAGTATTCAGCGATCACAAAAGCTTGAAGTACTTATTCGACCAAAAGGAGCTGAATATGAGGCAAAGACGGTGGATGGAATTCTTGAAGGATTATGATTTCGAACTCCTATATCATCCAGGAAAAGCAAACGTGGTAGCCGATGCTTTGAGTAGAAAGGCAATTCATGTTTCTCATTTGATGATCAAAGAACAAGAGTTGGTGGAGAAGTTCAGAGATCTGAAGTTACAGATGGAGTTTGGAGAAGATTTCATTAGATGTAGTAGTCTGACTATATCTAGTGATTTTCTTATTTTAATTAAAGAGAAGCAATTGTCGGATCTTGGCTTGAAAAAGATAACAAAAATGATAGGTACAATTAAGGCCAAAGAATTTAGACTAGGATCTGATGGTGTATTAAGATTCAGGAGTAGAATATGTGTACCAGACAATGCAGATATAAAAAGACTAATCTTTGAAGAAGGGCACAAAAGTCGTTTTAGCATACATCCCGGTATGACTAAAATGTATCAAGATCTCAAGGAGTCCTTTTGGTGGCCAGGAATGAAGAAGGAAGTAGCACAATTTGTAGCGGCTTGTTTAATTTGTCAGAAGGCAAAAGTGGAACATCAGAGACCTGGAGGATTGCTGCAACAATTAGACATACCAGAATGGAAATGGGATAGCATTGCTATGGATTTCGTCACTCATTTACCACGGACAGTAAAAGGTAATGATTCTATCTGGGTTATCATTGACCGATTGACAAAAACTGCTCACGTTTTAGCAATAAATCTGAGGATGTCGATGGCTAAGTTGGCACAACTATACATAAAAGAGATAGTAAGATTGCACGGCGTCCCTTCAAGCATTGTATCAGATCGAGACCCAAGATTCACTTCAAGATTTTGGCAAACTCTACAGGAAGCTATGGGCAGCAAGTTACGATTGAGTTCTGCGTATCATCCCCAAACCGATGGACAATCTGAAAGAACCATCCAATCGTTAGAAGACCTACTCAGAACGTGTGTATTGGAATATCTGGGTAGCTGGGATGAAGTACTTCCTCTAGTGGAATTCACCTACAACAATAGCTTTCATGCTAGTATTGGAATGGCACCTTACGAGGCTCTGTATGGAAGACGATGTCGAACTCCTTTATGCTGGTACCAGGACAGTGAAAAGGCTCTGATAGGACCTGAATTACTGCAACAGACCACAGACAAAGTAAAGTTGATACGAGAAAGAATGAAGGCTTCGCAGAGCAGACAAAAGTCCTATGCTGATCAAAGAAGGAGACCATTGGAGTTTGCAGTCGGAGATCATGTCTTTTTGCGGGTGACTTCAACTACAAGAGTAGGAAGGGCTCTTCGTTCGAAGAAAATTTCTCCTAAGTTCATTGGTCCATATCAAATTTTGAGAAGAATTGGGCCAGTCGCTTACGAGATGGCGTTACCTCCTCAGTTAGCCAAACTCCATTCAGTATTTCACGTTTCTCAACTAAGAAAATATGTTCATGATCCTTCTCACATTTTAGAAGTAGAAGATATTGAAATCAGAGAGGATCTATCCGTAGAAGTGCAACCTGTTAGTATAGAAGACACTAAAACAAAGGAGCTTAGAGGAAAGACTATCAACTTAGTCAGGGTAGTTTGGGATAGGAAAACAGGTGACTCTACCTGGGAATTAGAAGATGATGTAAAACATTCTTATCCCCATCTTTTTTTGTGAAGTGTCGAATTTTCGAGGTCGAAAATTTTTGTTGTTGGGGAGAATGTAAGACCCATGAAAAAAATATTTAAATTTAATAAATAGTTGTTTTTTTTTTATTTTTATAAAGTTAATAAAAGTATGGTAAGAAAAAAAAAATTAAAATTTATGATAGGTAACAATAATAATAATTTCAAAGGAAGGAGTTTAAAAATTTGAGAATTTATTTAAAAAAAAAATGAATGAATAGTAAATAGTAAATAGTGAATAGTGAATAGTGAATAGTTAAAAAAAAATATTAAAATAAATTATGGAAGAGGACACTCCACGTAGAATCAATTATTCAGAGATAAGAATGGTGAATAAAAAAATAATTTTTGAATAGTAAAAATGAATAGTAAAAGTGAATAGTAAAAATGAATAGTAAAAATTTTTGGCTATAAATAGCCAAGGGGGGGAGGATGAAGATTTGTACCAAAATTCTAGAGAAATTGTGAGAGGAGAGAGTTGGAGGAAATTTTAGTTGAAGAGGGGAAATTCTGGAAGTTTCCGGAGAACGGTTTGAGAAGAGGAACCTAAGTCTGGAATAGAGGTAAGGGGAGTTACATTTTGTTTGGTATTATTTTGAGTATTGTATATGTTGCTTTTTGGTTAAGCTTAAATCTTGAATATGGAGTATTTTGTTTCTGTATGATCTTGAAATTTAAATGAGAGTATGCTTTTGTGTTGATATCCAAGTGTGATAGTTGTAAAATGTGATGTTGATTATGCTATGCGATTTGTATATTACTAGTTGTTTTTTTATTGTATTTTGGAAGGATTAGAAATTGTCTAACCGGCTCTGTCAGATTCAATTTCTTGTTTCCCCAAACATTTTATTGCTTTCCTTATTTATTTTTATTGTATTTTGGAAGGATTAGAAGTTGTCTAACCGGCTCTGCCAGATTCAACTTCTTGTTTCCCCAAACTATTTATTGTTTTACTTATTTATTTTATTGCATTTTTGGAAGGATTAGAAGTTGTCTAACCGGCTCTGCCAGATTCAACTTCTTATTTCCCCAGACATGTTATTGTTCTTGTTATTTAATTATATTATATTTTTGGATGGATTAGAAGTTGTCTAACCGGCTCTGCCAGATTCAACTTCTTGTTTCCCCATGAATTTTTATATTAAGATTATTCTTATGATTGTCAAATATTGTATTCTTATATGACCATTTACAGTAATATTTTATTATTGTTAATTGTTTATAATTATCTTGTATGAATTCTATTATGAATGTTTATTGTGATGATTGATATGAAATTATGCATTTGAAATATAGTATGAGTCTCGGGGAGAGACTCTAAATTGGCATGGTATTAGTGTATATGTTGATGTTGAGGGTCCTGTTGTTGGTGGTGATCCTAAAACTCTAATAATTTTCCAGTCTCAATTAGAGAAGGATGTATTATGTGGTGAGAGTAGTAGGAGGTCCTAGTCTATGTTCATAGACGTTAATGGACTAACCTTGTGGGTGATGTGATATATATATTTTTGGCCATAACTGTGTTGTAGATGTCACCACAAGTGCATGACCACCCGAGACTTCCATCAACATTATATCCGGATAATAGAGTCTAGTATGATAATTGCATCTTACAAGAATTTATGGTGAATGTATTATGTATATTGATAGTGTCATGCTTTCTTTGAATTGTGCATGGTAGCTCACCCTTACTTGTTTGTTTGTGTCGGAAAAATCTTATTTTTGCGATGATCGTATAATGTTTTTGTTATACGGGAGCAGATGAGGGAACGACGTCTGAACCAATTCAAGTGAAGGAGGAAGCAGCAGAAAAATGAAGAATATTTTAAGAAGAAGAAAAAAAATAAAATAAAATTAAGAGTGTTTTATTTATGTGTGAAAATATAATGTATTTCTAGTGTGAACTATGTTACTCCTAAATGGAGGATTGTAATATTGTACGATGTTTTCTTTATTAACGAAATAAATTTGGGTGTGAGATGTTTTATATTTTGGGGTGTTACACTCTTCACCAACAAATTTACAATATCAAAGAATCATACTCCTAAATCAAACAAAACCATAATACATGTTAAATTAAATTTATCATATGAGCAAATTCACCAATCAACACATTTGTCAATCTCAAGAGAGCTTTTTAAATATCTAGCTTCCATTACATTGGTTAAATAACCCTTTAACTCAAAGTTGTTCCTTAGAGCTTTATTTTAACTACTTACGCAGACAAAATATCTCATGTATAACCATATCATTACGATTAACTAACCAAATATTAGAACCATGTGTGCCTCTAAATGCTAAACTAATTAAAAATTAGAACAAAAAGTGAACTTACTATATTAGAGATATTGATGAGTTAGAAGTATAGTCATCTCTATCATAAATCTATTGGTGGTCTCTGATTGTCAAACACAAGATAAAAAATCAAAAAGTTTGAGAGAATGACAGAAAATGTTTATAAAAGGTTTTAAAGAGATAGTAACTCTTGTAAGATGAAACTCGTTCAATAAAAATCTTCATTTATAATATAAATATTATTAATAAAATAGTTGAGTGTCAAAGATTACTACTTCTCTTTGTTATTTTCTAGATCCTTACATAAATAAATAAATAAATTATCTTACAATTAAATTTTATGATAAAATAAATATTGTTAAATATATAAACTACATTTTAAATTTAATAATTTATATTAATGTAATTTCTTATAGTTATATTATAATTATTGAGACATGTCCATGTCTATCTTGGATTGAAGTTGGTGGTGGATGAAGTCAAGTCATCGTTTTTTTTTTCTTCGTCTTGTATGTTTTAACTATTAATATTTATTTTAATTAAATAAAATCGGTAATCAACAAACATTTAAATTGTATGCTTTATATTACGATTAAAAGCAATGATAAATCTATTTTTTTTTAAATATGAGTTGAATTTTAGATTTCTAAACAAGATTTCATATTATGAAAATTTATTTTATTAATTATAACACAATTATTGAGTTATGTTTATCTTGAATTCTATTGAAGATGATTGTGACTTTTGGTTGGATAAGTCACCCTTTGGGTGGACTAAATAATAAGCTATACTTTAGTGAATATATATATATATATATATATATATATATATATATATATATATATATATAACTTTGTCTTATATAATTAAAATTAAAATTAAATAAATAATACTTAATTGAATAATATTAATTATACTATGTTTAAATTTATGATAACCTAATAGTTTTAAGTGTATAAATTATATTTTCAATTTATAATAAATAATCTATATTGATATGACTTTATTTTTAATTATAGAATAATTGTAGACGTACGTCTATTTTGGGTTTCACTTGGTGTTGGTTTTGGCTTATTAGTTGACGTGAAATCAATTTTTTTAAAATTTTTTAAAGTCTTTATGTTTTAATAATTATTAATAAGAAGGGCAATATATAATTATTTTTCATAATTAAAATTAATAATAAATAATTACCTTTTGTTTACAAAAACGTATTATAAATTTATGAAGGATAATTATTAAATATATAAATTATATTTATTTTAACATTTATAAGTAATTTAAATAGTGTAAATTTTTTTTAATTATAACATAATTATTGAGAAATGTATGTTTCAAATTCATCTCCACCTTTGGATTGAGCTCAAGTGATCATCTATAAAAAAAGTTTTTCTCTTTCTAATGTGTAATTATATTTTTTTATTTTAATCTTTTAGTAATGGTTTTTAAAATTCATATAATTAATAATAATAAAATAATTACTTATATTTATATTTTTATCCTAACAACCTTTTTAAAATTGAAATAATTATTCATGATAAAATTATTTACGCAATAAAATAGTTATCTATAAATAAATTATAAAAATTAATCGCTTTTATAATTATCTTTTATAAACATTATTTTATAATTTATTGATGCTTTTATTTTAAGAAATAAAATTTATTTTATAATTTAATAAATTGGAAAACTATGAAATTAAAAAGTATCAAAGTAAATCTGGTGGAATAAAAAATCCTTAAAATTTTCTCGTTCAAATAAGCATTATAATTCATATATTAAAAAAACAGAATGAATTTTTCATTAGTTTTTTTTGAGCCGTCTCTTGTTTTTTTATTTTTATAGAAATGAATTAAATCGGGTTTGGTGCTCTAAAAATTAAAAAGTCACTTAGCAAAACTTACACATGGACTTTCTAATTAAAATTGAAAGTATAGATGCATTGGAACATAAAGTATGTATAGGTGATGCTTTCCTATTTAAGAGACGGAGAAGTTGTTGATTCATTGAAGAAAAAAATGAAGAGTGTGAGAGTGTGTTTCCTCATTTTCCTTTTATTGGAAACAATGTGCTGTGAAGGATGTTGGAAAGAAGAGAAACAAGCACTTTTGGGTCTACGTTTAGATGATTCTTTCATCTCTCGGAACGTCGACACAGATTGCTGTGAATGGTATGGAGTGTTCTGCAACTCCTCCACAGGGAGAGTGGCCCAACTCGATCTTTTCAATGTCTGGTGGAAGTCAACAGAACAATATATTAATTACTCGGATTTTTCTGTCTTCAAAGATTTGAAGAACCTCTCCTTGTCATATAACAATATAGTTGGTTGTGTTGGGGATGCAGGTATTCTTTCCTATAATTCTATTGCTCTTTTGCTTACTCAAAACTACAAATCTGTCTGTTATGTTTTATGGAATACTCATTATTTCAACTTTCTTTTACAAACTTTCCAGAGTTGCCAAATCTCGAACTCCTTGACATGTCTGATAACAAGCTGGATACTGCTGCCAGTATTATATCTTGTTTGGATGGCCTTCCATCTCTTAAGTATCTTTATTTAGGGGATAACAGGTTCAATACATCTTCATTAAACCACGGTGAGACTAGCTATTTTTTATTTTTTTAAGAAAATGACAACAATATTATTTTTTATTATCATGAAGATCTTCTAATTTTTTATACTATATATATATATATATATATATTTTTTTTTTTTTTTTCACATTTGTTGGGTTCTTTCACAACTTTTGGTGTGTATATGTAAGTTTTTGAAAGTGTACCAAAGCTGCGTAGTAATCTGAAGGCCCTTGACATAAGCTGGAACTATTTGACTAATGACATCTTGCCATCCCTTGAGGGATTCACATCTTTAAAGGAACTGTATTTGGGTGGAACTGAATTGGACTTGGATCTTCACTTTGAAGGTAACTTTTCCATTTCATTAATAAGGCCGAGTAATTGTTAATTAATGGATGATATTTATTTTAAGAAATGACAACAATATTATTTTTTATTGTCATGAAGATCTATATTTCTTTTTCATATTTGTTGGGTTCTTTGACAACTTTTGGTGCATATATGTAAGTTTTTGAAAGTCTGTCACGAAAGCTGCGTAGAAATCTGGAGGTCCTTGACATAAGTGAGAACCATTTGACTAATGACATCTTGCCATATCTGGAGGGATTCACATCTTTAAAGAAACTTTATTTGGCTGAAACTGAATTGGACTCGGATTTTCACTTTGAAGGTATTTTCCACTTCATTAATAAAGCTGAGCATTTTTACGTTTTAATTAACGAAGGATATATTCCTTACAGGTTTATGGTCAAAATTGAGGAATCTTGAGGTCCTTGACTTGTCCTATATCAACTTCAACCAAACTGATATTGGCTATGCTCTTAGTGGACTCTCATCCCTCAACTCTTTATATTTAGGACACAGTGGATTGAGTTGGAGATCAATTTACAGTAAGTTCCAGTATACTTTCCATATTACAAATCTTCATCATTTGTTATTTTATGTAGAAAGCATATCTAACAGCCTATAAATTGTTAGATATATCAAAATTGAGTTCTTTGGAGAACCTTTTCTTACATGGGAACGACTTGAAGGAGTCTGAAAGTATATTGTGGCGTTCAGGTTAGTTATGATTAGTATTTGATAGCATTTTATATTTAAACAAGATATCACTCCCTTTCAACAAATGCATCCTTCTTATTATTAATTAGTGACTACTCATGAGTTGATGCTTTCAATTCTTTTTATCAGAGAATGAGACATTTAAATGGCCAACCAATTTACAACATCTAGAACTGGGTGGAAACAGTTTGAGCAACATATTTCTTTTACCGCTGATGGGCCTTCCACATCTCCAGTTTCTTGATTTAAGCTACAATCAATTACAAGGAGTGCTAGATATAAGCGGTCAGTATTTTTATTCATTATTTTATTACAACATTAAAAAAAAAATATAGTGATTACAGATAAGTTTATGCTTTCAGTTTTGTTTTATTCTGAGTGAATAGACTCATAACCACATGTTTCCATTTTTGTTTTTATAAGAAAATGAGACAATTAAATGGTCAACCAATTTACAACATCTTGAACTGAATTCAAATCGTTTGAGCAACAAAATTCAAAACTTATTTTAAAATAAAATTATATCTTTTAGATCAAGTTATGTTATATTTTCTACTATCTTTTAGAAGATCACTTTTGATTGGAAAAAGATTAATAGTTGAAAGAAAAAAGTTTAGAAATTAGACGAAGAAAAAAAAATTATAGAGAGATAGTAAAATTCGGAAATTTATATACTTAACATAATTAGAACTTTGATTTTTGTTATTTTTAAAACCATTTCTACTAAACATCTAAACAAATCTTAGAATCAATATATAAAGTAGTTGCTCTTTATTGAGTTTATACAATGCTAACGTACGTAAGAAAATCTATTTAATCGATCAAGTGATATATCATGGTTAATTTTATTTTTAAGATAATCAATATTTCAAAAGTCCATAAATTACAACACCAATGTTTATATCATAAAAGAAAGTATTACACTCTTATATAAACTATCGATTTATTAATTCATTATAAGAAAAGCTTATATTAGGATTGCGTTTCCACTTTATATGGACTATATTTTTATTATATTTGGATCATTCATCTTTTAAATTTTGAATTATGAGTGAAACTAAATTTCATTAAAATTATGTTTCAATTTTATTTAAATATTTGTGTTATGTTTTAATTCGGTTTTGAATTATGTTTGATTCAATTTGATGAATTATGTTTTGAATAAATTTATTTTTTATTTGACTTATGTTTAAATTTAATCTAAATTATTATATATGACTAGATAGCATTGTATTAGATATTATATAGTGCAAAGAGATAAATAATATCGATGGTCTGAATAATTTTTTCGTATTAGTTAATTACTGACGAAATTGGTTTTGGAAGTAGATAATGCGAAATTTTACACATAGGTAATATTAGCAATTAATATCCAATTATGACCGTCTCGGGCATAATCACCACAAACTTCTACCAACAGCAAGTAATTTACCTACATAGGAGAGATTGAAAGTCTTACATTATGTCCGAATTACTGACACAAACACATAAAAGTTTATTCAACATCTATCTGTGTTAACGTTGAAAGTTATACCCCGATTACAAATAAATTTGATTTATAATATATAATTTAATTTTCAAATCTTATTTTATAAGATTGAATCAACGTAACATAATTATGAGTTAAAATTTATCTTAATAAAATTTGATGTTTGTTAAATTAATTATTCTATCTATTATTAAACAATTAATTATATAATTTCATATTTAACATGTATATACATTAGTTAAGGTGTATTAAAAGTTTAATATCCATTAGAAATAAAATTAACGTATAAAATATAAATAAATATAAAAGTGTTAGTGGACTCTCATCTCTCAACTTTTCAACTTTTTATATTTAAGACAGTGGATTAAGTTGGAAATCAATTAATAGTAGGGCACCATATACTTTCCATATTACAAATCTTCATCGTTTGTTTTTCTTATTAGAAGGTATATCGATCTAACAGCCTATATAAATGGTTAGATATTTAAAAATTGAGTTATTTGGAGGTCCTTGAGTTAGGAGAGAACTACTTGAATGAGTTCGAAATTATATTGCCGTATTCAGGTTATTTGTGATTAGTAGATATTATTTTATATTTTTGAACAAGATATCACTTATTTTGAACATTAGCATATGCATATTAATTAATGATTACTGATAAGTTGACGCTTTCAATTTTGTTTTTATCAGAGAATGAGACATTTAAATGGCCAACCAATTTGCAACATCTAGATCTGGGTGAAAACAGTTTGAGCAACGAATTTCTTTCATCTATGAAGAACCTTCCTCATCTTCAATATCTTGATTTAAGCTACAATCAATTAGAAGGAGCGGTAGATATAAGCGGTCAGTATTTTTATTTTTTACTTTATTAAATCATTAAAAAAATTCAGATATTATATTATAATATTTTAGAATTAATAAACATACATACACTTTATTACAAATCATAATTAATTTCATGTTAAGATAATTAAGATTAAAAATATCCACAAACTACCGTATATATAATAGTTTATATTATAAAATATTGTAAAAAAATACACTTTTATTTAAGTAGATGTGACTCCTTTCCAATATGCATGCTCCTTATTTTTATTTTTAGTGATTTCAGATAAGTTGACCCTTGTAGTTTTTAAGAGTAGATAAAATTTGTTTAATTATTGGTAAAAGGAATATGTATTTTTGTATTCTTTTCCTGTAAAGTATATATATATATATATATATATATATATATATATATATATATTGATTGAGTTTAACACTGATGTGGTAACACTAATTAAAATCAAAATAAAATTCAATCTAAATATAATAATGTTAAATTCTAAATACAATCTAAAATGATTTTAAATTCTAAATACAATTCAAAATAACAGTACAATTCAAATTATATAAAGATATGATAACATTTAGGAATTTTGGTTTTTTAATATAATATAATATTTAGAATTTATAATTAATTTTGTTAATCAAATCCAATTCATAACGGGTTCAACATAGATGAGTTGGGTTCTTAGTGGGCTGAATTCATTTTGAATCTGTGTCAAAATTTGTAAGAGTGTTGCTCCCTCCATCACCACCCTATACTTCCTCCACCTCCCCACATTATTTTAAATACAATTATATCATTAAGTTAAAAAGATTTTACTTTTACCCTATTTTAAATAATTTGAAACCCTAATTTTACTTTCCCAGCACCCACCCATAGAACTCTCTTCCCATTTCCCCATTTTCGTTTCACCTCCCCACTTCTCGCACTTCCATTCCTTTTTCGTCCCAGTTTTTTTTATTGGTTTGAAAGCATCAACCAGCGTGAGGAAGTATACATCAACGGAGGTGACATCCTTCAACGGATGTTCCCTGATAAAACAAACTCTAAAATAAAAAAAGTAACCTTTAAACGAAGATGTGACATCTTCAACGGATGTCAACATCCGTTTAAGGTAAAACGGATGTTGACATCCGTTTTTCTTTAAACGGATGTTGATATCCGTTGAAGGAGGTTGACATCCGTTGAAGGATGTTGACATCCGTTGAAGGATGTTGACATCCGTTTAAGGATGTTACCTCCGTTTAAAGGTTACGTTTTTTATTTTAGAGTTTGTTTTAGATATTTAAAAATTGAGTTAGTTGGAGTTCCTTGAGTTAGGAGATAACTACTTGAATGAGTTTGAAATTATATTGCGGTATTCAGGTTAGTTGTGATTAGTATTTGATATTATTTTATATTTGAACAAGATATCACTTATTTTGAACATTAGCATATGCATCCTCCTTATTATTAATTACTGATTACTGATAAGTTGATGCTTTCAATTTTGTTTTTATCAGAGAATGAGACATTTAAATGGCCAACCAATTTACAATATCTATACTTGAGATTTAACATATTGAGCAACGAATTTCTTTCATCTTTGAAGAACCTTCCACATCTCCAATATCTTGATTTAAACTACAATCAATTACAAGGAACGCTAGATATAAGCGGTCAGTATTTTCATCCTTTACTTTATTACAACATTAAAAAAATGATTATATATGCTTTCAGTTTTGTTTTATTTTGAGTGAGTTGACTCATAACATATGCTTCCAATTTTCTTTTTATCAGAGAATGAGACATTTAAATGGCCAACTAATTTACAATATCTAGAACTGCGTAAAAACAATTTGAGCAACGAATTTCTTTCATCTTTAAAGAACCTTCCACATCTCCAATATCTTGATTTAAGCTACAATCAATTACAAGGAACGCTAGATATAAGCGGTGAGTATTTTCATCCTTTACTTTATTACAAAATTAAAAAAATGATTATATATGCTTTCAGTTTTTTTTTTTATGTTGTGTGAGTTGACTCATAACACATGCTTTCAATTTTGTTTTTATCAGAGAATGAGACATTTAAATGGCCATCCAATTTACAATGTCTAGACTTGAGTTCAAACCGTTTGAGCAACAAATCTCTTTCATATCTGAATGACCTTCCACATCTCCAATATCTTGATTTAAGCTACAATCAATTACAAGGAGTTGTAGATATAAGCGGTCAGTATTTTTATTTTCTATTTTAGGACATTCATTATTTATTCTAATGTTTTAGAATTAATATTTAATTATTCATTCAACATTTTAGATATATTAGGGTAAATTAATATAAACATCCATATCAATAGAAATATACTTTATATTCATGTAAACATATTCGTTTTACATCAATAACACTTCATCTCAACAATTACATTTTCATACTAAAGAAGTTGCAAAATAAACTTACTATTGAATTACTTTCATCTAAGATATATCATAATAACATTTTAGCCTTATAACTTTCTCAACTATTAAGAATAAAATATACTTATAATCCATTATCATTTCTATATAATCAATTATGTTTATTAATAATAAACATAAAGATCTACTCCTTATCCTTAGTGAATATTGATAAGTTGATGTTTTCAATTTTGTTTTTAATAAGAGAATGAGACATTTAAATTGCCAACCAATTTGCAACATCTAGAACTGGGTGAAAACAGTTTGATCAATGAATTTCTTTCATCTATGAAGAACCTTCCTCATCTTCAATATCTTGATTTAAGCTACAATTAATTAGAAGGAGCGGTAGATATAAGCGGTCAGTATTTTTATTTTTTACTTTATTAAATCATTAAAAAAATTCAGATATTATATTATAATATTTTAGAATTAATAAACATACATACACTTGATTACAAATCATAATTAATTTCATGTTAAGATAATTAAGATTAAAAATATCCACAAACTACCGTATATATAATAGTTTATATTATAAAATATTGTAAAAAAATACACTTTTATTTAAGTAGATGTGACTCCTTTCCAATATGCATGCTCCTTATTTTTATTTTTAGTGATTACAGATAAGTTGACCCTCGTAGTTTTTAAGAGTAGATAAAATTTGTTTAATTATTGGTAAAAGAAATATGTATTTTTGTATTCTTTTCCTGTAATATATATATATATATATATATATATATATATATTTTTTTTTTTTTTTTATTGATTGAGTTTAACACTGATGTGGTAACACTAATTAAAATCAAAATAAAATTCAATCTAAATATAATAATGTTAAATTCTAAATACAATCTAAAATGATGTTAAATTTTAAATACAATTCAAAATCACAGTACAATTCAAATTATTTAAAGATATGATAACATTTAGGAATTTTGGTTTTTTAATATAATATAATATTTAGAATTTATAATTAATTTTGTGAACCAAATCCAACTCATCACGTGTTCAACATAGATGAGTTGGGTTCTTAGTGGGCTGAATTCATTTTGAATCTGTGTCAAAATTTGTAAGGGTGTTGCTCCCTCCACCACCACCCTATACTTCCTCCACCTCCCCACATTATTTTAAATACAATTATATTCTTAAGTTAAAAAGATTTTACTTTTACCTTATTTTAAATAATTTGAAAGCCTAATTTTACTTTTCCAGCACCCACCCACAGAACTCTCTTTCCATTTCCCCATTTTCGTTTCACCTCCCCACCTCCCACACTTCCATTCCTTTTTCGTCCCAGTTTTTTTTATTGGTTTGAAAGCTTCCATTGCCACCGTGGTGTGAAGGAACGTCGCCGCCGTGGTGTGGAGGAACATTGAGAAGCGTCCAGTGCATCAACCAGCGTGAGGAAGTATACATCAACGGATGTGACATCCTTCAACGGATGTTCCCTAATAAAACAAACTCTAAAATAAAAAAAGTAACCTTTAAACGGAGAGGTGACATCTTCAACGGATGTCAACATCCGTTTAAGGTAAAACAGATGTCGACATCCGTTTTTCCTTAAACGGATGTTGACATCCGTTGAAGGATGTTGACATTCGTTGAAGGATGTTGACATCCGTTGAAGGATGTCATCTCCGTTTAAAGGTTACGTTTTTTATCTTAAGGTTTTATTTCAAGGTTTATTCGAATACGAGGAAGCACGACACAGATTGCACCACTCCACGCATTGCACCACGAGAGCGATACTACGCCACGAGAGGGAGACTGCTTGATAATTCTTTCTAGTACCACCAACCTTTGCAACTTGTAGTATCTCACAACGACGAAAAAAAGTGAGGAAGAAATATAATATTAAAATGAAAGAAAAAAATTTCACTCATGCACAGGACTAAAATAAGTTATTAGTGAAATAGGTTGTGAATGGGTAAAATTAAAAAATAATAACCCTAAAAATAAAATTTTACTGAAGGACAAAATAATAAAAGAGAAGCGGAGAGAGAAAGATGTGGTGGTGGAAGGAACAACACCCAATTTGTAACTTTTTTTCAATTTGAGTCGAACCATGATGAATCAAATTAATTCATGAATTTTAATCTATTTTGACAGTTTGATTGCTAAATTGTCTCGTTCTCCTTTTTCTTCCCGTAGTCAATATGTTTTCTGCTATTATAATCCCTAGATAACAATAATTTATATACAAATTTTATTTTGTGGATAATTTTTTATGAGAAATTTAACATTTTAAGTTACTCTTATTTTAGCATTTATCCAATGCTAACGTACGTAAAAAAATCTATTTAATCAATCAATTAATAAATTATGGTTAATTTTATTTTTAAGATAATTAATATTTCAAAAGTTAAATTACAACACAACCGTTTGTATTACAAAAAAAGTATTACAGATATAAACTATCGGTAGTTATTTATTCACTATAAGAAAAGATAGGATAACTTTCTATGGATTATGTTTAGATTATAGTTGGACTATTTATCTTTTAAGTTTTGGATTATGGGTGAAACTAAACTTCATTAAAATTATGTTTCAATTTTATTTAAATATTGGATTGTGTTATGTTTTAATTTGATTTGTATTAAATATCATTCAATTTGATGAATTATGTTTAAATAAATTTAATTTAAATTATTATATATGATTAAATAATATTGTATTAGGTATTATATAGAGCAAAAGGGATAAATAATTTTGATTGTATGGATTATTTTTTCGTACTAATAAATTACTTGACAAAATTGGTTTTGGAAGTAAATAATGTGTGTGAAATTTTACACATATAGGTAATATTATTAACTAATATATCCAATGTTAATTTATCCAATAATGACGACTTGCATGCCGTGAATAACGAACACAGATTTCTAATAGCAACAATTTACCTACATAATGTGAGGTCCAATTACCCACTCTTGACATCAGAACACTCATAAATTCTCTGCATTTCTCATGAATGTTATCATCCTGTGTTTTTCAATGGTTATTTGTCTAGTCTTTGTTTCTTTATCAAATACTTAGTCAAAGTATTGCAACTCTTTTATGTATTATGCTTGCTAGAAAGATTTCTAACTATCATTTCTACCTCTTTTTTTCTATGAAAGTGGTGTAAGTAAATATAGTAAAAGTTAAAATTTACATTAATATCTTTCATCATAGTCAACTTTTAGAGGTTAAACTTAGACTAACTTTTTGGAAAAATAATACTTTTGGTTATTTGAAAGTAAACTAGTTTTGTAATGCTTCTGGGCGAAGAAAAATATAACTCTTCACATTAATGTTTGTTGACTTTATTAATTCCTTTTTTTTTTTTTGCAGGATTATCAACTTCATCCAATTTGACGAATCTTTATCTAAGCTATAATAATATCCATAATTTTGTTAACCATCAAGGTATTAAAGAAAAAATGATTTAAAATGGTTTAATTTATTGTTTAGAGACAAAGAAAAGATATATTAGATAAATTTATAATACTAACAGATTGTAGAATCTCATGATTTTCTCAAAGTTGGTATATTTACTTTGCACAAGATATATTTGTCACCTTCCTAAATGCATATATTATCTATCTCATTTAGTCTAATGCTTATTTACATTTGTTTTTAATTTAATTGACATATCTTCCAGGCTTAAAAGGTCTCAGTAGATTGGATGTCCTTGATTTAGATGGGAATATGATAGATGGAAACAAACTAAGAGAGTCATTACGAGCTTTATCATCATCCATTAGAAAGCTTTCTATATCTTACAATAACTTCAACGGAACAATTTTAGCTGAAGGTAGTAATATTAATGATTTTCACAAAGATAAATTAATTTCATAATTGTGTTACATTAAGATTTATATATATTTTTTCTACTGCGCAGATTTTCATGATTTAAGTAACCTAGAACGTTTGACATTGGATGGAAATAATAACATGGAGAATGAATTTTTCGAAAGTATCGGAAACTTGACATCCTTGAAAGCTCTGTCTCTTGCACACTGTCATATAAATGACACCCTTCCTGAAGCTGGTAATTATATTATTATTTAACGTTATTCATGAAATAGGTTATATACCATTTTTCTTAGTTTCATTGAAATCTTTATACCTTTCTGATTATAACCTTTGTTAGATGTTTTCTTGTTTCTTCAAATTTTCATTCAGATTGGTCTAAGATGAAGAAGTTAGAAGAGTTAAATCTAATAGACAATGGATTTGAAGGATCTCTTCCCAATTCTTTTGTTAACATGACATCTCTTCGGATATTGGAACTTTCTCAAAATAACTTCATTGGAAGGTTTGATTCTAACATTGCAACACTTACATCACTTGAAGAATTTGGTTTCGAAGAAAACCAATTTGAAGTTTCTATTTCTTTTTCGTCATTTGCCAATCATTCAAACCTTAAAGTCATCCAGGGTAAAGGCAATAAAATCATAGTGGACTCACAACACAATTTGCGCACTTGGATTCCAAAATTTCAATTAAGTGAACTTAGCTTGTCTTCAAAAATGGAGACTAGCTCTTTTCGGCTCCCCAGATTTCTTCTTTATCAAAAAGAGTTAGTTACAATAGATTTTAGTAGTTTGAAGTTGGAAGGAAGGTTTCCTCATTGGTTGTTAGAAAACAACACAAAATTGACTGAAGTAACTTTCAGAAATTGTTCTATTACTGGTACAATGCAATTACCATTGCATCCCCTTCTTGAGTTGGAGGTCATTGATGTGTCTAGCAATACCATAATTGGTGAAATTCCAAGTAAGAATATCAGTTCAATTTATCCAAAGTTGACAAATCTAAACATGTCTAGAAACCACATCCAAGGTTCAATTCCGCGTGAGTTTGGCCAAATGAAATATTTGTCTGAGTTGGATCTTTCAAACAACCAAATGTCTGGAGAAATATCAGATGACATATTTGAAGCTGCACAACAACTCGTTTTGTTGATACTTTCAAATAATACGCTCGAGGGGCCCATCTTTACAATACCCGCTAATTTAGGGTCTTTATCATTAAATGATAATAAATTTAGTGGTAAACTTCCAAGCAATATTTTTAACACATCCATCATTTTTTTGGACGTCAGCAATAATCATTTGGTAGGAGACATTCCAAGCCTGTTGACAAAGTTTTCAAGGTTATCGGAACTTCGTATGTCCAATAACCACTTTGAAGGGTCCATTCCATTACAATTGACACAACAACTTAGAGATCTAAGATATTTAGATATCTCCCAAAATAATTTGACTGGTCTTGTACCATCATTTCTAAATTCTTCTGTGAAATTTATCCATTTGAGCAATAATCGTTTAACAGGATTGTCCAAAAAGATGTTCAATGGAAACTCTCCTTTAGTGATGTTAGACCTTAGCTACAATGAAATATCTGGCAACATTCAAGATATGATGCAAGACCTTAGTTATACAAAGTTGAATTTTCTCCTTTTAAAAGGTAATCACATTAGTGGGGATATACCTAAGCAATTATGTCAGTTGATAAATTTAACCATGTTGGATCTTTCAGACAATAAATTGTTTGGAGAAATTCCCCATTGCTTGGGGACAATGCCTTTTGATAATAAGAACCTTGATCCATCATTGAATGCATCAAAGGGAAGCTTCGTTGTTCAAGAATATACTCAAGCACCATTACCATCAGAGCATAAGAAAGAGAAAGCAAGTTTCAGTACAAAGAGAAGTACCCTTACTTTCACCGGAAGCATTCTTGCTTACATGTCTGGAATTGATTTATCCCTAAATAAACTGAAAGGAAATATTCCACATGAGCTTGGAAACTTGACAAGAATTCGAGCATTGAACTTGTCTCATAATGATTTGACTGGACAAATTCCAAATTCTTTCTCAAATTTGAAGCAAACAGAGAGTTTAGATCTTTCTTTTAACAAGTTGAGTGGCCAAATTCCTCCTGAGCTCAGTGTCCTAACCTCACTTGAAGTATTAAGTGTGGCACATAACAACTTATCAGGCCCAATACCTAAACAGACAAACCAATTTGCCACATTTGATGAAAGTAGCTACGAGGGTAACCCATTCCTTTGTGGACCTCCACTACTAAAGAGCTGCAATCCATCTTCTACAATTTTTCCAAAGAACTTAAGTATTGATAAAGACAATAATAGTTTGGTGGACATGTATGTCTTTTGTGTGAGCTTTGTTGTATCATACACATTAGCATTGTTAGCAACCATTGGAGCTTTATACATCAATCCTTACTGGAGGCAAGCATGGTTTTACAACATGGAATTGGTCAGTTTAAATTGTTATTACTTTATTGTGGACAATTTTTGTAGGTTTTGTAATGTGAGGAATATGTAGCATGAACCTTGTATTCCTAGGATATCTATTTCAGAGTTATTCAATAAAGTAAATCATGCAATTATTTCTCAGTTAAGATATGTATATAATAAATAAACTTTTACTCCATGTATTTCTAATTTAAATGAAACCTAACTCTAACCAACAAATTCATCACATTTTAACAACATATATGAACTGAACTCAATTGAAAAAATGTAAGATATTAACTTCTTACACGGAGACATCTCGTATTACAAAAAACACAATTTTGATATCCAATAACTTTAAGATGTGTGTTGGACTGCAAAACCAACGGCAAGTGCACCAATCGTAGTATAGTAAGTGATAAATATCGTTCTCTCCCAAAAGACTCATGCAACACATGACATCAAAGTGAACAAAAACACAATAAACTCTTTTTGGTATTTTTATCAAATAATTTATGTAAGAAATTTAACATAGAGTATCTACAATTTGTTAAAACTAGAGTTCATCCACTTTATTCTCATGCATTAATAATCATCTCAATTCCATATTCAAGTCAAAATCACAATTATACTTAAAGCCTATCCCTAGTGACTTTGCACCTATGATAAACTCATAAAGCTCCAATTCCTTGAATCCTCAACAAGCAACCATGCATTAAGTTCAAGAGTTTTAAGATTATTAATGTATCATGTTCTATCCCTGGATACAAGCTTCATTAGATATCCAATTTTAGTTCTAAGTTCATTTCATATTTCCCAATACATCAAGAACTACAATTCAAGCCATGGATGATCAAGCCACAATAAGCATTAAGCACAAAAATCAAATACTAACTTTGAAATAGAAAAGCATATGTATTAACATCACAAAATACATAAGATTCAGCTTATTACATCTAATCTCAACAAATAGGAAAAGCCCTTCATGGAGGAGAACTTAGGGTTTTACAAAATTGAAGAGATAAGGAAGAAATTGAAAACGTAGAGAGGTGCACAACGTTTCTCAAGGTTCTTTGCAGTTGTTCCATGCTCCAATTATGCTTCCCCTTCGCATTTTCACCTCCAATTCATGTCTGTTAAAAAAGAATGTCTTAGTTTCTCACACCAAGAGGGGGTGAATTGGTGAAGCATAAAAATATAAGCTTTCAAAATCTTTTTCACCAAATAGGATGTCTTTACGCTTTTCTTGAATCGCAAGTAAAATGATATGTAATGCAGCAATTCACTTAATCGAATACACAAACAGTTTAATCGACTATAATGAAAAAGTGTAGGATTAAAGAATTCAAACGCTGGTTTTTATACTGCTTCGACCAAACCTACATCCAGTGTCCTTCCAACCACAAGAAACAAATGTACTATAAAGATTATGCTTTTTTACACCAAGGTTTTTACAGCAACCTCACGTCAAAAATGTAAAACACCTCTCTAACCCTCTAATCTAATTTAGGCAGTAAACAATACAAACACACAGCAAGAACACCATCTTCTGTTGTCAGACCCTTTAAGCCACCCTCAAAGTCAAGAACACAATTCTTTTTCCTGTAATCACAATAGGGAAACCAGCCAATCTTCACAGGCTGCAAATTCTTGATCGCACAAAGTACACCTCTTTGTGCATATTGATCAGACGTTCAAACCCAGCAAATCTTGCTTCTCAAGAAACCTCTAAGCCTTGATCACCACGGTCAACCTCTGGTTCTTGGAGCTTTTCTTTTCCCTGTAAGGAATCATAGTGTTTTCTGAAAGATATGAAAGTGTTAAAATCCAAAAGTCCTTACATAATTCAAATCAGCGTCAATTAATAGTATTACACACATCAGACACATTTCAATCGATTTAGCTATTAATCTAATCGAATACACTTTGCGGTTATAAAATACTAACAACAATCACAACATTTAATTGAATGCACATTTAATACAATCGACTTGCAATAAATGCTTGGTCAACATATTTAAAAATATGATCGGTATGTTAGTTGTGACAAGCATTTAACAGTTTTCAAAAATTTCACAGACTTAATCGAATACAAGAAGCATACAGTCAATTAAGTAAAACACTTAGAACAATTTTTGAAAACCTTTCTCTTCAAAATATCTCACAGCATACTTGAAAAGAGTTTGTGCAAACCCACGAGTTTTAGTCGATTCATCCCATAATGTAATCGACTTAAAACTGTTGTTTTGCCATACATTAAAGTTCAACCAAAGTGCTTGTGGTTTTTCATTTACAAACACTTATGTTATGCATACACATATAAAATCACATATTAAACACAATGGTATGCTTTACATAACACAATAATGTTCACACATATGCTTGTACAAATATAACACAGTAAGCAAAAACATATAACATGTATAACACTATATACACATGTGTTATTATTAATTATGTGTTGTCATCATCAAAAACACAGTCATAACTGAGATTGTGTAGGTTTTAGCTAAACCTGTGCTCCCCCTATCATAAATTTCAACAATCTCCCCTTTTTCTGATGATGCACAACCATGATTAATAAAATCACATTCATACACACATTCACAATCACAGATTATATAAAATTCTCCAATTACATCAAATTCTCCCCCTTTGGGCATTATAAAAAAAGATATACAATTTGTAATTGAAACATTGATAATCAATCAGATAAAGATGCATCAGTTATAATAATTGAATGATCTAGATGCTCCCCCTATCAATGACAGTCACATGACATTTATGTTTTCTCCCCCTTAATGAAAACATGCGAACTAATCATAAATATGCAATGCTCACCCTGTCATTACACATGTATTAATCTCAAAGCACAAATACATAATGCAGACATATCAGAGTAAGTATCAGAGCATATAAAAACATATTCAAGCAATGTATCAGATCAAATTTTATCACTTCTTGTTTGAGCATATTGATACATGATGAATTATCAAAACATTTTAATCTCTTATTATCTCATTAATCATATACACAGCGGATAAACATAGAGATATAAGATGAATAAACAATCAAGTGATTGTTAAACAAGGTTTAAAGCTATCAGATATCATAAGTTTGGAAACTTCAAACCCAATGACGAAACCCAATCGATTTGAATATCATCATAATCGACTTTCTTTGTTGTACAACATTGTTGATTTTCCATTTGATCTCAGACAGCAAGCATTGTTCCAACATAACCTTTCAAGCTTTTCTAGATCAAGCTTTTTTAGCATTTATTCAGTACAATAGTTAACACAATTAATGTATGAATAAGCAATGATGTGAATGTAACAATATAATGAGCAAATTGCATTCATACACACATGATAAACAATTTCCAATCTGGTTGATATACACATCAAGTCATTCAAACACAAATTTAAAAAAATAAATCTGATTTCATTAATAATCAACCAATGAGTACAATCAGATATAAACCAAAAAAGAATTATGGAAAATAATGCCAACCATTACAAAATAAAACATCAAAACATAAGATCACAACAAAACAACGGATTGATTTTAAATTCTTTTCTTATTCTTCTTCTTCTTCAAGTAGTTACTAAGAAGCATGTCACTGTTGCTCTCTTCACCAACATTGTCATCATGACTTTCATCTTCTTCCATCTCCTCCGTTGCACTCCCTAATGGTGTACTACCTTCCTTACCATAATCTCTTCATCTGCCACCTCCTCATTTTGAGCATCCAGAATTAGATGGTCTTTTATATCCAATGCATCTTGCCTGATTCCTTGGCAAACAATCTTTAAAGATTCCTTTAGTATAGATTTTTCAAATTCAAATCGAGGGCTATAGGGAATGGAAGATGATCCTACAACATCATTATCTTCTTCAATATACTCATCTTTAAATTACCAACCATCAGGAGTATGTTGTAGACCCATGTGGTGTAACGCAAATTTGTATATCATGTTTGTCCTGCCATATGACTTGCTTGATTCATTGACACACTCTACTCCAAAATGAATCAAAATTTTGGAGATGAAGACACGATAAGGTAGCATGGCCGACTCCAATCTTGTTACCTTTAGCATGTTCTCAGATATTGCAGCAGGTCAGTCAACTTAAATGTTCTCCTTGATATCCTTTAGAAGATACAGGTCTTCCGTAGTTGCTTGTGCATGGTTACTACCCCTTGACATCAATATCCATGATATGACAAAGAATACCAACCTTTCATCCTTCTTCATCCGTCCGGTCTTATAGTGAGAATAGTCTTTTATTTCATCTGGATTTCTTAGACTATCCTGATATATTGAGAATTTATGAAATCCTTTTATGCCCAAATAGCATTTCTCTCCTCCTAACTTGAAGCCAACAATATTTGTCCATACTTCATCAGTCAGCTTGATATCTACACCCTTAACTCTGGAACAAAGTGTTCCATCACTTATTTTGAGATTAGAGTAAAAGACCCTTACAAGTTCAGGGTACCATGGGTCGACCATCTCAACGAATTTCTTTAAGCCATGACGGCTCAACCAACTTTGAAACAAAAATTCCTCTTTCCTGAAAAAGCTTAGTTCAGATATTTGTGAGTGATCAGCTTCCTCCGTTTCCAACAATCTAGGAAATTTGACTACGTACTATCGTCGCTGATCCATCCGTCCAAGTTTGATCCTTTCCTCATATTCTTGTGGACCAGTGTCTTCACTCTCTTTCTTTGAGATGAAGAGGATGCCATTTGATATAGGGTGTGGAAGATAAATCTCATAATACCAAAGAGGAAAGGATTTCAATGTTTACAGAGAAAGCGTGAGTGACAAATTTCTTTGTTTAGAGTTAATAGACCAGTAAAACTAATTTGGAGGGAACCCAAAATTTCCACTTACGTAGTAAAACAAAATTCAATCAATTTCAACAGTTTTAGGTTTTCAAAACAGAGGAGGCTCATAACAGAGAAATAATCAATTTTGTTAATTTCATAGTCAACTTTGTGTTTTAGAAAGCATTTCCAAAAACAAAGAACATAGTTGACTCTATTCATAATACAATCGATTAAAAATGTGTTAACAGATTTTCACACAAACAAATCAATCATACAGACATTTATCAATCATGCATATAACAATCATTCATACAATTATTTATGATGCATGAATGGATGAAAAATAAATTGATACAGTTACCACAAGTAGATACTTAAGAGCTTAAAATTTGTTGCACTTGAAGTTCATCCTTGAGCTTTGTTTCTGGTACAGTAGTAGCTACTTTCCTGCAAAACAACTTAATTGTTTTGATGCAGGTACCCACACAAACTGTTTAGTAGGAATGAAAAATTTGTTTTAAAAAAGAGTGAAAGTTACCCTTGAGAACAATGCATAATTGATTCTAAGTAATATGATTAACATACCTCTGACTCTTAAGCCAAAGTTTAACATCTCATGCCCAAATCGCATAATTATTGTCATCTAACTTATCAATAGATAAATGTTGTACATTGACATAATTAGTATATATGGACGGGTCAGACATATTGGTGATGAAAGAAATGTCAGAAGGGGAAGAAGCCATGACCAAGCAAGAGAGAGTAAAAACCTAAAACCTGAAAGAGGCTCAATCAACACAACAGGATATATCTAAAGAAAGGAGATTGTGACGAGTCCAACGAATGTGGTCGGTGCCAGAGAGGATGACACACGCACTGCCACTAACGGCTAGTATAGCGGAAGCAAATTATGATTGGTGCATGAGAACGCGTCTGGACTCCAATGATAGTGATACCAACAGTATTCTGGTTGCTTGGGCGAGACGAGCAAAATCATGTGTTGTCGATTAAAACTGATGCTCGAACGATAGTGATAACGGTGGTAGCGACAACGACGACGATTGTAGTTGAGCACGAATGACGAACATTTTTCCAAAAAACTTGACTCTAGATATTACATTACAAAAAAAGTATATTTTAATAGGGGTTATTTTCCGGCGGTTTTCGTAACCCCAAATAATTCCTGTGGTTAATAAGAAAAACCGTCCCTAACATTTATTTATATTTTTTTTAAATAATTTTCCGGACTAATCAGTAAATATTTTCTATTAACCCTAGTTTCCTTTTCGCACACCATTTCGTTTCCGTCTCTGTGGTCCCATTTTCTTTCAATCATATCCCTTTTTTGCGCCGTTTGTTCATCTTCAAGATATGGAGCTCTTTGGGCCTTGATCTCACTTTGGCAATCAAGGTAATTAAACTTGTAAACAAATCTGTTACTTTCTCCTCACTTTGTCTCACTTTCTCATCGATTAAAATTTTCAAATCCACCTCAGTTCAATAAGTAGGGTTTTCTACCATTTTCTACCGATTCGTCTTCGCTCATCTTCTTCTAGAGGTTTGTATCATTTAAAAATCTTCGTAACTTTGATTTCTTCATTTCATTGACTAATTCATCTTTTCCACCATTTAAATTATTCTCTTCCACCAATCCTTCGAACCCAGGGTTCGTAGTTCGTTTCCCCTTCTTCCGCTTTTTCCTCTATTCGCCCACTCGATTTTCACCAGATTCATGGTTTCTCACCAATCTGCCATGACCTGGGGTCATCAGAGCCTAGGTTAGGCGCGTTCGTTTGAGCTAAGTGTTTTTCTTAACTTTTCTGTTGTAAATTTGACTTTCAGAATTTTGTTGCATTGAGCTAAGTTTGTATTCATGGAGCTAATTCGATCTTTGTTCTTCTCCCTTTTTAATTTTAAAGGATTATAGGAACATAAATCTTTAATCAAAATGTAGCATGGATCTTTCTCTGAACTACTTTGTTTTATTTTATTTTTAATGTAAGAAGTTATTGGCTTTTTAATTTTTTTATCATAATTTTCTTGTCAGTTCTAATTTCTTAAATTGACGCACTTCAGATCCTAAGGCAATTGCGGCAGGAGACAACCTCTATGCATGGAAGTCAAATGTTGATGCAGGTGTCTCTAATTATTTCATTCTTATGCAATTTTTCTTAAACTGTTTAGTAATAAAGTGGTTAATGTTGATTTTATGGTTGTGTATTATATCTTCACTATTCAAGCAGGGTTTCTACTGCACTGGTTCTATGAAAGTGAGTAAAATTATTGTACCATTTATTCATTATTTGTTTCTATAGATGTTGTACACAATTAATTTATTGTTCTAATGATGAACATGATTAACCTACATCTCGTAACTGTGAAATAAATCAAATTTAACAATTTTTGTTGAAGACTAAGTAAGGGGCTTCTTATGTAGGGGCACATAGTGGTCTTTGAATGTTAACTTTGTGCAACTAGCGTTTTGATATCATGTCTAAGATCAAGCTTAAATTTGTGAAATTTGATGGGGGCAAATAAAGAATTGTGCTAGAAAGAATGTACATCAGTCTCACTTGTTTTCTATCTTGTCTGTCATGTTTCACTTTGTAATTTCACTTGATTAGCAAGAAGTAAAGTGTTGGCAATGCTTTTAGGTGTCCTCTGATCAGGCACAGTTGTTTGCAATGCTTTAAGAAGTGGTAATGGCAGTGGGTTCTCCTCAGGTTACTTTTAAATGAACAAGCCCTCATTGAAAAAGTGGAGAATCATGATGTGCCCTTGTCTGATGCTATAAAGTTGTCCTCACCTAGTCCTGAGAAGGCTGCTAGTGCTTCTGAGAATGAGAACAATTTTATTCAAATACTTCTCACCAGGTTACTGGTTAGACAGGATGCTGCACCCCTTTTTGTAGAATTGATTTATCTCTTTGGTAGGTCACTAGAGGATTCAATGTTGTTGCAAGCTAAATGGTTCCTTGGAGGCTAGGATGTCCTCTTTGGCCGGAAGGCCATTAGACAAAGGCTGCATAACATTGCTGTTAACAAAAAACTTTCTCTTAAGACCCAATTTTGGGAACAAAGTAAATAACCGCAAAAAATTTGAGAACTGGAAGTGCTGCATTATCTAGACGACCAATAGTGGCAACAAATTCTTCTCCACCATCTCCTGCAGCCTTACGAGCTTCTATGTCATTACAATTGCAGTTGCTCCTGAGATTTCTTCATACTCTTTGCACTGACAGGTAAGAAAGACTAGATATTGAAATGTCCAATTGGTTTTCATTACAGGATTCTTGTTGAACTTGTTAATGTGAAATAAATTCTATGGTTTTTTGCTCTTGAAATGGAGGAAACAATGGAGAAAATTGCAGCAATTTTCAGGTTCAAAAAATATGGTTCTCAATAAAAATGTACTTTATTAATTAATTATATTTTTATGACAACATTATCTCAACAAATTTAATAATACGCTAACACATTTTATATGTTTTTTATTACTGAGTGGGCTTGTTCCTTTCCATCTAGATAATGGAAAATTAATGTTCACTTTTTCTCGTATTGAATTTGAACCTCAAAATAAGTTTAAAATGTGTTTTGTTGCAGTGACTGGAAAATTGTGGCCAAAGTTGTATGAAATCAAGGTTAGTCCTATAACGACACCCATTGATAAGGGAACCATTGAGGAACTTTGCTTGCCAGATATCCACCACAAGGAGCTCAAACTCAATAGACAATATTTGCTAAGCCAAATTAAAAGGAAGACCTTAAGTTGCTTGAGGACTTTAAAATTGGCTTTGGAATAAATGTAAGATCAAGATATTTTGACATTAAATAAAATTGTATGTTTTTCTTTTATTTATTATTATATTAAATGTTTTTTTTTAATTTATTTTAAAAAATTGGGTTTTGTCCTATATTAAATATATATTTATTTTATCTATGCATTTTATGAAAAGTAATGTAAACTATAATTCCAATAAAATTGTAGGTTGAGTTTATTATGTAACAAACCAAGTTTCACAGTAAATTATAAGATAATCTTGTTGGAGACGATGTTTTATGTGATTTTTATAAAGTGAAGAATGTAGGGAGAAAATTAGTATATATTTAATATTTTATTTTATTTCTAATAAAAGATTTTCATAAATCTCTTATTAGCTTGATTATTTAAACATTATTACTTTTTTATATTTCTAAAAGTTGTTTTTTTTGTACATTTTTTTCTTACTTTTTGTACCTTTATTATATTATTCTGAAATTAGGAGTAAAAGTAAACTAAGGTATTGAAAAAAAGGAGAAGAGAGTAAAACCCAATTTGTATTATTAAATTGTGATGAAAACTAATACAAAAGAGAATAAGAGATACACTATGTTTAGATAACTAAAGAATGATAAAACGCAATAGAGAATATTTTATATATAATATTCAATAAAATTAATTTAATCATAATTTTATTTATTACAATAAAAATTAAAAATAAATTGTATACATTTCCGGCGGTTTTGGAAAAAACCCCGGTTAGTTTTAGGGGTTTTGAAAAACCGTAATTATTTCCGGCGGTTTTGAGAAACCTTGACAATTTCCGGCGGTTTGAACGAAAACATCGGCAAGTTCCGGCGGTTTTGAAAAACTCCTGCTAATACCGGCGGTTTTGAAAAACCCCTGTTAATACCGGCGGTTTTTCAAAAATCGCCGATAAGTTTTTAGCGACGCAGCTTTTCCCCGCGATTTTTTTCAACCGCGGGTAACGCATTTTCCGGGGGTTAAAACCGTCGGAAATGAAAGAAAAAACCCCTGGAAAAATTATAAATTTTTGTAGTGTTATGTTAAATATAGTGAAAATTATATATATAATTAATCTCTTTTATAATGAATATACATATAAGATTTTCTATTTATAATAAAAGAAATATGAATTAAATTTAAAAATACAGATAAGAAATAATAACAAAATAACTAAAGAAAAAAGAAAAGAAAAGATAAGATGAAAGGAAACACTACAAAAAAAGTATATTTTAAGAGGGGTTATTTTCCGGCGGTTTTTGGGAACCCCAGATAGTTCCAGCGGTTTATAAGTAAAAACCGCCCCTAAACATTTATTTATTTTTTTAAAATAATTTTTCTGACTAATTATTGTAAACCCCAGTTCCTCTTCATTGCCCTTCGTTTAGTTTGAAACTCTTACTTTTCTTTTTTATCTTCTCCCAAACCCTCCCAATCCTGTAAACCCCTTTTCAGTTCCAAAGTCCTCCTTCACTCTCCGCAAAACCCTAGATTCCACCGATTCCAACTTCTCAGGCTCTACAATGCATTCGTGCCTGACCCGTGGGTCCAAATCCTTCTCATCCTTGTCTACGCGATTGACGCTGTCCACCAGCACCACTCGAGCCTTCAGCAAAACGACGCACCGCTCGTCATCACCGTAGAAGTGCAAGCGCAGCACAGCGCGGCGCTTAGAGAGCTCGGACACAACGCCGTCGAAGAAGAGGTTTTTTTCGGTGGGTGACGACGTGGAAGCGGGAGAGCAAGCTGGTGACAGGGCGGTGGGCGTTAGCGTCTGCGAGGCGCAACTTCACTTTGACCTCCATTGGGGAAGAAAGGTGGGAGACTGAGGCTAGGGTTTTACGATAAATTTTACAATTATATGTTATTTAGGCACACTTCGTACTTTTGTTATTCCAGTGATGTTGTTTTGTAGGTTTTGAAGCATTATACTTGTGTTAGTGATAATATTTTTTTTGTAAATTGGTGTGACATTATTTGTAGGGGATCTTGGTCAGAGTTTTGATTCAAATGTGACTCTTTCTCACTATGAATTGAGTCCAAGAAAAGGAGAAACTGTACTGTTTGTTGGTGACCTCTCTTATGCTGATAACTACCCGAATCATGATAACGTGAGGTGGGATACTTGGGGAAGGTTTACAGAAAGAAGTGTTTCATATCAACCATGGATTTGGACTACAGGGAACCATGAAATTGATTTTTCTCCAGAAATTGTAAGCTTCTTAAACCAATTCACTTTATCTGAAAAATTTCTTTCTGTTTTTCTCAACGAAAAATTTTAAATTTGGTGTAATGCATTTACCCAGTCCAAATGTTGGTAAGAATAAAGTTTTTAACATAGATGAACACTTTGTTGCAGGGTGAAACCGTACCTTTTCAAATGGTGCCAAATAGCATTTTGCATTTGGCATTTGCACTCCTATAAAAGATCAATCAGCCCCTGTTTATATCACCATTGGTGGAGGAAACCTTGAAGGCTTAGCAACCAAGTAAGCTCAATGAACGTAACATGATGATTCTTGTCACATTTCTCCTTACTTTTATATCATTAAGCTTGAACAAATATTTACTTTGAGAAAAGGGATGTGTTTTCATTATTCGTTCTGCTAAATTTTTATTTATTGGATGCAACTACTTGTTGCAGAATTGTGGACTGCTATATTTTTTAAGGATGCACTGCAAACAATTAGATTAATATCAAGGAAGGTATGCATGCTTCTTCTTGGTTTCAATACATCAAATAAGGATATAAGTATTTTTAGTATATCAATTTTTATTTATTTAGGATTTGGTTTTTCTAAAATGATTAAGAGAGATTCTTAAAAAGTTAACACTGTAATTGCAAGGGCATTGCGCAATCTCTCCCCTTGCCTTATTTTCTATATGAATATTACTCTTGGATCTGGATCTCACATGAAGATCTCACTGATGAATTGTTTTTGAAGATATTAAAACGTAATAGGTGTATTAAATTATAGGGCTCCACAATACTAACACACTTTATAGTCTTTCTCCTCTCCTAAATATGACTACTATTGCAGGAAAGAAGAACTGTGGCCAACATTGGACCAACTGCTTAGAGATGAGGATGATACAACTGTCTCTACGCCTTATACTGCTACAAACAGTCAGGTACATTAAGATAGTTATTCAGTTGCAAACAAGTTAGGCCTTATAATCTGACTGACATAAATTCATATGCGTGTGCAGGACAAATGTGAATAAGAACTCAGCATGGTTAGTACTTATTTTTAACAACAATAAATTTATATAAGAAAAACTCAGCATGGTTAGTTACTCTTATTTTTAACAACAATAAAATTATATAAAATTTATATAAGAAAAATTTAATACCTTAAATTATATTATTTATATAGCCAAACCTAGAAGTGTTTAATTCTTGAAGTTATGAAACTAATACTGTGTATAAATTGTTTTCCTTTTTCTGTAATACACATATGAACTCTTCTGTTTTATAATTGTATCTCATGCATAATTTCAGTTTATATTTCCAGTTTGGAGGTGTTATTTGGTGGAGACATAAGCACAATCAACAAGCATTCTTCGATATTAAAGGTACTTGCCATTTGCACTATATTGGTTGTACTATTTCCTTGTCACATTCAATAAGTTAGGTATCCAATGTGGTGAAATTATTTATGCACAATAACTTTACTATTGATTTGGCTAAAATGAAGATATTAAGATCAAGATCTATGTTTTTTTTTTCTCTTACTTTCCATAAAATGTTTAACCTTTTGTTTTCATCGATATACTTGGATTTAGTTTCTATTATATCATATTTTAGTATTTTTCAACCATCAATAGTTCTTAAATTCGTCTAATAATTTTTTTAAAATATTATTAACTAATTATTATTTTATATTGTAGGTATTTGGAAAAGGAAGCATATCAAATGATGGATAAAATGAAGAAGTACCAAATGATAGATGAAATGAAGAAGTACCAAATGATGGACGAAATGAAGAAGTATCAAATGATGGATAAAATGAAGAAGTACCAAATGATGAAAATAATGAAGAAGTACGAAACTATAATTATTATTCATAACATGTTAATTTTAATTTTTAAGAAACATTAATTGTATTTCTAATGTTTACAATTTATATAATAATATTTTAGTTTATATTTAATGTTTACATTTAATTTTGGTTTCATATTATTTAATTTTGGTTTATTAATGATAATCAAGTAATTTGAATAATAAAAAAATTAAATTATTTACATTTCCGGCGGTTTTGAAAAACCCTCAAAAGTACCGGCGGTTTTCATAAACCCTCACAAATTACCGGCGGTTTTGCTTAACCCCGGTTATTTCCGGCGGTTTTAGTAAAACCTCCACTATTACCGGCGGTTTTAGTGAAACCCCCACTACTACCGGCGGTTTTAGTAAAACCCCCACTACTACCGGCGGTTTTTCAAAACCCCCGCTAATTGCGGCGGTTTTTAAAAAACCGCCGGTAATTACTTAACGACGCAGGTTTTCTCAACGGTTATCCTAACCGCGGGTAACATATTTTCCGGAGGTTAAAATCGCCGGAAACGGAAAAAATAATCTCCGGTAAAAATCTAATTTTTTGTAGTGAAAGAAAAGATATATAAAATCTAATACTGTAATATATAAAAAGTTTACCTTTTTTTGTTAGGGTATATCAATATGCTTTTACTTCTATATACTTAACTTTTAACATCATTAGACTTTATTTTCTCTTTAGCCCCCAAATATTGTAATAGATTTAGTAATAATTACTACATAGTTTCCTTTCCAGTATATATCCTTACAAAGACTTTTACGCCTTAACAATTTATTTTATTGGTGGATATGGTCAACATTCATACTTTTGTAAAATAGAAATTGAATGTTTATGGTCAACATTCAATGGTATATTAAAAAGTGTGGAAAGGACAATGAAGAAAAAAATTATAAATTTGCAATCAGAACAATATGTATGATAATAAAAACAAAGCACATAAAAAAAATAGAAACAGAAAAAAATAATGCATGTCTTGTCTCCAAGTTGAAACGTTTACGAAGTTTTATTCTTTTCTTATCTTTCCTTTTGTTTAAATAAAATGTAATTATTGGTTTGGTAGACAAAAACATTTTAAGTTAGTTTTTATTTTTCAAAAGATTTCAATGACGTCCTAAGTTCTAAAAGAAATTCCAATTACTTTTTAATTTTTGAAAGAGTGTTTCGATTATATTCTCTTTTTTAAAAAAATATTTTAGATGTATATAGTTTGAGTATATCAAGATGCTTTTACTTGCATATACTTAATTTTAGACATTATTGGACTTTATTACAGCGCCAAATATTTTATTAGATTCAATAATTTTCCGCAGAACTTGTTTTTGGACAAGTTGAATAGTTACAAGATTGTCATTGGTGAATTCAACTTACTTAACTTGCTTACAGTGGGAGAATTCAAAGTCCCTGACAAGTATGAGGAGGTGAAATTTTTGGCATTAAAGCTAAAAGAAGGTATTGATATTCATTCTGAAAAATGGATTAAAATGTTGTTCAAAAGTGTTGAATGTTTGTTGCTAGGAGAACTCAATGATGTTGGAGATATTTTCTATGAATTAAATGTTGAAGGATTTCCAAATTTGAAACATTTATCCATTGCAAACAATATTGGCATTAATTATGTTATCAGCCCAATGGAGCAGTTTCACCCTTTGCTCGCTTTTCCCAAATTGGAGTCCATATGGCTTTACAAACTGTACAATTTGGAGAAAATATGTGACAATGAGCTTGTAGATGCCTCCTTTTGTCGTTTAAAAGTGATCAAGATTAAAACATGTGTTAAATTGGTAAACCTTTTCCCATTTTGCATGGTTATATTCCTTAGCGAGCTTGAAATAATTGAAGTGTGACTGTGATTCTTTGAAGGAGATAGTTTCAAAAGAAAGACAAAGTCAAACTATGAGTGATGAGAAAATGGAGAAACCACTAGTAAAAAAAGCGGATTTTGACACCCCATATACGCTTCGGTTATTGAGAAACCGAAGCGTACAAGGTTATATACCTCGGTCTCCATCCAACCCGAAGTCCAAAAAGCCATATTGCTTCGGTTAACATAAAACCGGTGCGTATAATGTAACTACTGCCTCGGTTTGCTACGAAATCGGTGCCTAAACCCCTTCCTATTCCTTCCTATTGACTCTGTTAAAGGTAAAACCGAGGTCTATTACCCGGTCAAATCAGCACCTGCCCCGCTTTTTCACTTTTTCCTCTTCTTTCCTCTGACACTCATCTCACTCTCATCTCACCTCTTGTTATTTCCTCTTGTCTCACTCTCGTTCTTCCTCATCTCACTCTCATCTCCCCTCTCGTTCTTTCCTCATCCCACTCTCATCTCACTCTCATCCGGCAGAAACAGAGAGGGCGCAATCTCTCTTCTCCTCTCCCACTTGACAGCCACGGTGCGAGGACGAGACGCGATGGTGGCGGGCGTCGAAAGCGGAGGAGAGGCGCGATGGTGGCCGGCGTCGAAAGCGAAGGGGGTGCGATGGTGGCCGACTTCGAAATCGGAGGGGAGTCGCGATGGTGGCCGGCGTTGAAAGTGGAGGGGAGGCGTGATCTAAGGCGTTTGGTGGGAGGTTCATCGATCTACGAATCGCGGTGGTTTCTGTGGCAGCGAGGTGGCAGTTAGGTGACACCGCGAACGCAACGACGACAAGGACGCAGCGGCGGTGAGGATGCGCGATCTGTGGCGGTGGACGGATAGCAGATCTGTGCGCATGGAGGGGCGGAGGGCAGATCTGTGGCGGTGGATGGAGTATTCGCGGAAGGAGGCCACAGCGAAGGTCACCTTCAGAGTTTCTTCGTCTCTGCTTCTGAGTTTCTTCAGCTTAAGTCCATCTTCATATCTCTGAATCTGAGTTTCTGAATCTGATTTTTTTCTCATTGTAATTTGTAATTTGTGGGTTGTAATTTGGACATTGGTAAGTTCATAATCTTTGCTGCATCTGTAGACAGATTGTTGACGATTATTGGTTGTTGTAATACTGGGATTTGTTTCATTTCTGTTATGATTTTCTTGTTCTTGGTTGTGTTAGATTCTGGTTGTTCTTGGTTGTGTTAGATTCTAGAGCTGAATGAGAAATTGAGTTTAATTGGCATATGAATGAACGAGGAAAGTCTGAAAAAAAAAACACACACACGCTATTGCCTCGGTTCTTAGATAACCGAGGCATATTTCTGTTTCTGTTTATCTCGGTCAATAACCGAAGCATAAAACTTAATCTTTTTACTTCGCCTCCGAATGCCTCGGTTGTAGAACCGAGGCCTATAAACATTTACAACCGGTGTCTTTACTCTTTATTGTACTAGTGAACTAAAGTGATAATGTTAGTATCAATCCTTTTAAAACAATAAATAGACTTTAGAAACAAAAAGATTGAATACTGATTTAAAATTTTATCACTTGTTTTTTCTTTTTAATAAAATTCATGTAAATTTCAGTTATGTTCTTATTGTGTATCTCTTTCTTTGTATAATCATGCCTTCAGATAATTTTATCAACTCTTTCCTTCAAATTAATTGAAAACATTTCCTTTAATATAAATTCATTATTATTATTATTATTATTATTATTATTATTATTTATATTATTATTATTATAATCTATTGCACTTATTAGTATTGGTATTATTAGTTGTACTTAATCTATTATTTTAACATAAGAAATCAATACTAAAAATAATATTATCTATTTCTAATAAAAAAAGAAAAAACATTAATGATTAATTATTTTACTATTTTCATATTATCAAACTCTTAATTAGTAAAATTTAGATAGAATCAAGATAAGATAATGATGAAGCTGAATGCCATGTTTAGTAGTAAAAGATGGTTATGTGAAAAACGGGTATAATTGTTTGTAAGAAGTGAGTTATTCTTTGGCTTTTATAATTCTTAAAATATTGATTCTGGTAAATTTCTCTGCACATGTTTGTTTTACGTGAATCATATTGGACAACCTATTTTTCCATAGAAAAAAACATATTAATGTAGTATTTGTGTCATTACATGTTAAAGTGTCACTTCAACCGCCGTAAGTTTGTTGGTATGTTTCATGAATATTGTATTTTTGTAAAATGTATTTTATGAAATATTATATTAGTATATTTTGTTTAGGAATATTTTTGAATGGATAATCTTGGATTGCTAAACCTTGGGTACAATAAAAAGATACATGATAACGAAGGAAGGAAATATTTCTTATGAATTGACCACCTTCTTTATTTTTAATCAGAAGTAAATTGCTAAATAAGTTGAAACACTATACTCTAACTCTAAATTACTATGAGAATATGTGGTTTAGTTTAGAAAATTCCAAATTTAATGTACAGTAATGGTTGTAATGATCGGTATATTTGAGAGATTAAATTGCTTGTTGTTTCTTGTTCAAAATCAATGGATACATGTTGTTTTGGTGTAAAAGTTTTGGGTTTAGTAAGGGACATGATTGATGGTTTTGTGTCGTATAAACATTGGTTTTCGATCATATATGATGTTCTATGAGAAAATATGAGGCTTGGCAGTGGATACGTTTGCTGGGATAGTGCAGTACATATTCTGGTTATGATAATATGTAAAACAATAGATTTTAACATATACTGCAGTGATATTTCTTTGCTTAGAAAATTTTTGGTTAAATATTTAAAGTGTAGCATTGAATGTGTATGGACTGTTTTGGGTTATATATTGGTGATTTTTGGTGTTTTGGCAGGATAAATAATTGCTCCCAAACGGTTTTTGTTTTATTATTTAAGGTTGAAGTTTATAGACTCTTTTGGGTTATATATAATGGAAATAGATTTATACTTTTTTTTTATTGTTTCATAAATTGAATATATTTTTTTTATTATTTGAGCAAGCTGATGATACAAACGAGTCCAGATCTACTTTTAATACAAGAGAATCATTTAGTGCTATCAATATTTGAGGAGTTTGGGGTGTTTTTTTAGTTAAAATTATATCTAATTTATTATGAATTTTGAATAATTATGGATTAATTTTTAGCTCCTTTTCATTTTAAATTAATTTTATGTTACTGTATATATATTTTGACAATAAAATGATATATATTTGAGTAGTTTGGTGAAAGAATTTTGTCATTTGTTACCATTAACATATTTTAATCTTGTTGTAATTAAATATTATTGACAAAAAAATATAAATTGTCATATAAAATTAATGCAAGCAAAATAAAATTGTAAATCCGTAAACTAAATAATACAAAAAGAGATATAATTATCAAATTTAATAGGATATTAATTAACCCAAAAAATAAAAGGAAAAAAATAGAAGTAATTTGTATAATAAAAATTTTTGCAATAAAAAAGAATAAAAACCTCCACTAATAGAACAGGTTAAAAACATCCTCAATGTAAATTGATATGCGAAAGATAAAAACCCCACAAAATAAAAAAAAAACAAAACAACCCCCATTATAACAGTTTTTTTTAGTGTATGATATAAACCTTTATATATACAGATCGATAATATATATATATATATATATATATATATATATATATATATATGTATGTATGTATGTATGTATGGATAGATTGATAGATTAAGTCATGTGTCTACAGTCATGTGTCTACAGCTTCAGTTACTGACTTGCAGTAATACAGTTTTTTCTTTAATATTTCTATTTTTTTATATTATTTATTCTTATTGAGCTTTTCTTAGTTTAAATTATGATTAGTATTAATATTTAATTTTGTCCGCATCTTTTTCGTTTAAGAATAAATATTGGAAGAGTAGGAACAAGAAAAGCATTGAATTTGTTTAAAATTGTTATATTTGTGTGCTCTTTTATTTGTTTGTGATGCATTCTTTGATACTCAGAAATATAAATATGTCGTTTAGCTTATTTAAATTAATGTTTAGAAAAACACATTATGATAAAAAAAAAAAAGTTTAAACAGACAACTATTAATAAAAAAAATAGTAAGTAGAAAGACTAAATGAATTCACACAACATCCACTAGTGCAGAATTGACCTTTAACGTCACTCCATAGACGTCCGTCCACGAAAACTCCAACGTAAATAATTGACCGGTGGCATAAATGTAAATAATTGAGTGTGGAGACGTCCGTCCTAGAGGGAGCCGGACGTCTATAATATAGTAGACGTCCGTCCCCCTCCAGGACGGACGTTCAAGAGGCTGACAGGTAGTGAACCCATCAGCCTCTTGAACGTCCGTCCTGGAGGGGGACGGACGTCCATATATAATAGACGTCCGTCCCCCTCCAGGACGGGCGTTCAAGAGACTGAGATTTCAGCCTCTTGAACGTCCGTCCTGGAGGGGAACGGACGTCCATTATATATGGACGTCCGTCCCCCTCCAGGACGGACGTTCACGAGACTGACAGGGTCGTACAACCCCTCAGGCTCGTGAACGTCCGTCCTGGAGGGGGACGGACGTCCATATATAATGGACGTCCGTTCCCCTCCAGGACGGACGTTCACGAGACTGAAAGGGTCGTACAACCCCTCAGGCTCGTGAACGTCCGTCCTGGAGGGGGACGGACGTCCATTATATATGGACGTCCGTCCCCCTCCAGGACGGACGTTCAAGAGTCTGATGGGTTGTACGACCCTGTCAGTCTCGTGAACGTCCGTCCTGGAGGGGGACGGACGTCCATATATAATGGACGTCCGTCCCCCTCCAGGACGGACGTTCACGAGACTGAAAGGGTCGTACAACCCCTCAGGCTCGTGAACGTCCGTCCTGGAGGGGTGATACAGCTGTCGCGGCCGATCAAATTTGATGTGCAATTAAGAATGCAGTACAGTGCTAGGAATTGACTCCTAGGTCGTTTCTCAGGGACCAAATGTCGTTCAGTCTTTTGTCAACACGTAATGGGGGGGTTTTGAAAATTGTTTTGGTTGCGGATGAAATTTAAAAGCGTTGAAATAAAATTAAAATAGTAAAACGAAATTAAAAAAAAATGAAATTGCTACAGTGAAAATGAAAATACAGTAACGTAAAACAGTAAAAATAAATCTGGACCAAAAAATTAAATACAGAAAACGAAAATACAGTAAATAATAATTATAGAAAACAGTAGAAACAGAAAATAAATTACAATAGTAAATAATTACAGCAAAACAGTAAATACAGGAACAAAAAAAATTCAAATATGAAAACAGAATTAAAATTACAGCAGCAAAATACAACAAACAAAAATACAGAAAATCATTTCAACATATGATATAAAATATTTTAAGACAAGAAATAAAATTAAAATGTGTCTACCATTAACCATGAACCATTTTACTAGAAGAAAATAATTTAAATGAATGCCTTTAAAGCTTGAAATGAAAGACGTTACACTCCTCCTAGATTGGCTTAGTTTTCCACTTGAAATACAATTAAAGAAGACCTTTAAAACTAACAAAACAAGGACGTGCAGCAGCTATAAATTGGCATATGTTTCCATGTGAAATGAATTAAAATAAGGCCTTGGAACTAATACATAAAAACGTGGCAGCAGCACTTGAATTGGTTAAATCCACCTATTTACCAAGAGCAATTGAAAGCTATTAAAATGAAAGCAATTAACGTGCAACCATTACTCCATTATAGTCATGTCTAATTCCAAATAGAATAAGAAATGCAAGAAAGGGGTCGTGGGCCACTTCTTCTCAATCACATGAAAGAAAGCACTTGGTTTAAGAATTCTGAAAAGTTGTTTCCATTCACGTAAATTCCTCCTCCAAAAGATGCTCTTTGAAAGCTTTTGTCTTCTTCTCCAAAGCACTCTTCACACGGCTCACCCTCCTTACTTTCCATCTAAAATCAATCACTACTTCTTATAATAATAACAATAACAATCCTATTCTAACAAACCAAACTCGGTGCTGCATAAATGATTCACGTTTCCCTTCATTTTAATCAAAACAAAACAAGATGGAAAGGTGCAAAGGTGCTGCTCCATGGACTCAACACTACACGGCATTATATAAAAGAAAGGCAAAGATAACATAGCATTTAGAAAAAACAAGTAGGACCCTACTACTTTCTTCAAAGCTAAATAAAATTGTATATGCTGGCTGAATTCATATCCACATCACCATGCAAACAATTACTTGGCCATGTTCAAATGAATAAAAAGATGCAAGACCGTGGACACTTGCACTTTTTCTGCAGAATTTAATGCACACACCCTTTCTATAAGCTAATGACCGTCCACTTTGCTGCATCCATTCCAGTTGCACTCTCCTTTCCTCCTTCTTCAACTACGTTCCCTTCTCATCAAAAATCACTTCTCCCCTTTGTAACAAATCCTTCTCTTCCTCTCTACTCTTTAGCAAGCAAATAAGTGTGTGTGGTTTACTCTTCCATACAGCAGAAACAAATCAGCATCTACAAGGTTTCACTGGCCTCTCCTCTTCTCTTTACCGTGAACTCCCATCTCATATTAAACAACTTTCTTTTTGTGGTTTTTTATGTTGAATAGGTGACGGCAGTTCCTTTCTACTCTACTATGAAAGCAAAACAAATGAACATGATATTTGGTTCTACACAAAGCCATGAATCATCTTTTCAAAGGTTACAAGATGCTAAGAGATTGTATGAAAATGCAGAAAACCAAAATGGAAGATGCAATTACAATTCAAGAAAGAAAATAAACATAAGCTATTCATTCATCATGAACATGTTTCCAGTTCTCAAGGAAAAGCATTCAAAGTACAAAGAAGCAAAGCAAAGTAAAGGAAACAAACTAGCTGCCTCTTGGTCTTGTGTCTTCTTCCAGTAGTGTTTCAAGAATCAAATACAGTTTTGCTTCCCTCTTCTAGCTCTCTGGACGTATCATCTCACACCAGCACCTTCTCTTTCTTCATGAAGCCATGATCTCTGTAATACTCTTGCTATACTCCACGGGAAAAGAGAAAAGATAGGATGCCCCCCAAATTGCCGAGAGGAAGGAGGTTTTAAGAGACCCCAAAAATCAGCATGTGTGTTGTCTCTTTGTGCCATAGAGTAGCGACTGATCCACCACCTAGTAGTTAGCCTTTTTCATTTTTCTTCAATTAATCCCCTGTGCTTGGATTTAGCTCTCCAATTGGTGTTTCACGGGATGACTTTGTTCTTGGATTTAGCTCATTCTACCTTTTCTCAATTGTATGTTGAATTTTCCAAAGGTGGTATGTGTATGGCCGAGACTTTCAAGTATGGTCACTTCCCTCATTCCCTCATTTAATTTGTAATGTGAATTGTATACATAAGACAATGCTATTCTTTTCCAAAACAATTCATAAAACAGTGGGCTGCACTTGGAACTTGGTGGTCTCTTCTCTTTCATTCCAACTTAGGCTAAATGTTTTGCAAAATTCTTCATTTGAATCCAAAGAGTTGCCGTGAGGTGTAATGATGCCAAGCCTATTTTGCTTTTACAAACTCAAGAAAAATATTTCATTATACGGATCAATACACAGATTAATTCAATGCAGTACGGCTTCGACTAGATAACACAGTGTGTAAATAAATATTCTTCCTAATGTTCTAAAATATTTACAGAATTTTCCCTGCATTCACTAATGTAAATAATTATTCTCAGATAATTCAAATTAAGTAAAATAAGAATTTCTGATCAAATTAAGCACAATCAGTAAAAACGGGAAAATACTGGACAATTAAGCACAACTCCCTGATTAATTTTAGTACAGTAAACTAAGTGAAGTGAAGAAAATAATGATTCATCAAAATAGACCACACTTAGTCGTTTGCACTCCTGGGCAAACTTAAGACACAAAACCAGGGAGCAGTTCAAACATTAGAAAAGTGACACAGACTTGACAGACAACACAAACTCCAAAACAGAAACACACTTTCACAATTCCCACAAAATCTGGACAGTAAAAGGTACAGGCAGAATCCTACACAAAATCAATGAAAGCAAATACTCAAAGAATCATCCAAACAGTTCAGTACAAGGAAAACAATCAATCAGTTCAAGAGATGAATCGACAGCAACAGAGCCTCACAGATGTACACAATCAGTGTTTCTCTCAAGTGTTTAAGGTAAATCAATGTCACTCAATGAACTCAAGAAAGCAAACACAAATAGGCTTGGCAAGCCTCTAATATCAACACTCAAACAGATACGCATGTTCAAATCAAAAGGTCTTTTTATGGTCATAATGGGGTCAAGGACAAGGGAGGATATATCTGGATGAAAAGCTATAAACCATAAGGGATAGATGAGCAATGGGGAACAAGTATAAACACATTCAAACTCACTTACAGCCTCTAATTCCATCCTCTAGTTAACTCCATTATTCACCGTTGTTCACAATTTTTTTCTGTTTTTCTGATTTTTTTTTTTTTCATCATTTTTTTTCTTCATCCTGTCTTTTTTCTTTACTCTGTTCAACACACAATTTCAAGAGACAAGATGCACCACATATTTACAAACAGAAACAAGATATGAAGAGAACTCACTAATTCATCTGAAATTCCCAGGAGACCACACTTATTCCCAAAACAATTCCAAAGCTACAAAATTCCCTAAGGTTCAGGTAATAATGGTTTTTCACTTAGGGCTAGTGTATGAGCTTCAAAACAAAGAAATGGGGAAAAACATAGGCTCAAAAGGGTATCAATGGATCAAAACAGGGTAGGCTTATCTGGCTTAGAGGCTCAACAACAAAATGCCTTTATCCCTTTCAAACATGCGTATTAGTCAAGAATCAATTCAAAGAGTGAAGCCAAGACATATGTGCAAGCAATCAAGGCATATATCACACACAAGAAAGATCATCAAATGGCTCAAATCTCACACAGGTAATATGGTCACCATCAATTCAACTCTCAAATATCATGATTATCTCCCAAGCAAAGTAAAGCAAGGAATTCAACAGTTTAGAGTATCAATGAAGTGCAGGAAAACTGACAACCTAATCATAGTCCAGAATTCACGAAAATCATGCAAAACTGTACATAAGACACCACAAAATACACAAAAACGAAACATAAACAAAGAAACAACCTCCCCTAATAGACCACACTTAAACGACACAATGTCCTCAGTGTGTCACATTCAGCAGATCAAAACAATCAGAATAGTCATCAGATATCGAAAAAGTGCAACAAAAGTGAGGAGGGAAGGAGAGAAGAAACTCCCTGAGTCAGGTGGGAGGGTAGGTGGGGTAGACCAAAGACGTCTCCTCCACCACTGCATCCAACAGAGAAGGATTGCTGAGGAAGGGCTTCAGTCTATGCCCGTTCACCTTGAAGCTTTTAGCTGCAGATGGACCCTGGATTTCTACTGCACCATAAGGATAAACATTAGTCACAACAAAGGGTCCAGTCCACTTTGATCTCAACTTACCACCCATGAGGCCGAGTCTAGAGTTATACAATAAAACCTGTTGGCCAACCTCGAAGTCCTTTCTAACAATGGAGTTATCATGGAACCTCTTGGTTCTTTCCTTGTAGAACTTCGAATTCTCATATGCTTCCAATCGGATTTCATCCAGTTCATTCAGTTGCAACTTCCTTTCCTCTCCAGCTTGGTCCATGGAGAAGTTGCATGTCTTCACAGCCCAATATGCCCGATGCTCAATTTCAACTGGTAGATGACATGCCTTTCCGAAGACAACCCTGTACGGAGACATCCCAATCGGTGCTTTGTATGCAGTCCTGTGGGCCCAAAGAGCATCGTCCAATCTACTACTCCAATCTTTCCTATTGGGCTGGACAATCTTTTCCAAAATCCTCTTAATCTCCCTGTTGGAGATCTCAGCCTGCCCATTTGTTTGGGGGTGGTAAGGTGTAGAAACTCTGTGCGTCACCCCATATTTCTTGAGTAAAGCTTGCATGGATCTGTTGCAAAAATGGGTTCCCTGATCACTAACAATTGCTCTAGGTACTCCAAACCTGCAAAAGAGGTGAGATCTAACAAAATCCACAACAACCCGAGCATCATTAGTTCTGGTGGCTTTAGCTTCCACCCATTTTGAAACATAATCCACAGCAAGGAGAATATAGGAAAAACCAAAAGAAACAGGAAAAGGACCCATGAAATCTATACCCCAGACATCAAACACCTCACAGAATAGCATAGGTTGTTGAGGCATCTCTTGTCTCTGTGAAATTTGTCCTCCTGCTTTCTGACAAGGCTCACAAGTGCTACAAATCTTCTCCGCATCCTTGAAGATGGAAGGCCAATAGAACCCACAATCAAGCACCCTACGAGCTGTTCTTTGTATCCCCAGATGACCACCAGGTGAGGAGGCATGACAAAACTGCAGGACCGAGTCAATCTCATGGTCTGGAATGCATCTCCTAGTAACCTGGTCACTGCACAACTTCCACAGATATGGGTCATCCCAAACATAATACTTAGCATCACTCTTAATTTTAGCAATCTGAGCACGTGATGCTAAGGGAGGAAAAATAGAAGCAACCAAATAATTTACAATGTGTGCAAACCAAGGAGTCGGGTGAGAAGAAGAAATCATCAACAAACTCTCATCAGGAAAGTCATCCTGGATGGGCAGCACATCAACTTCATTCCCAGCTCTCTCAATCCTGCTAAGGTGGTCCGCAACTAGATTCTGTGCTCCACTCCGGTCCTTAATCTGCAAGTCAAACTCCTGGAGCAGTAGCATCCATCTGATCAATCTAGGCTTTGACTCAGCCTTTTTCAACAGAAACTTAAGAGCTGCATGGTCAGTATATACAATAACAGATGATCCAAGCAAATATGACCTAAACTTATCAAGAGCAAAAACAATTGCCAACAATTCTTTTTCAGTGGTGGTATAGTTTGCTTGGGCAGCATCCAAAGTGCGTGATGCATAGTAAATCACTCTTGGCAGCTTGTCAATTTTCTGTGTCAAGACAGCCCCCAATGCATAGTTAGATGCATCACACATGAGCTCAAATGGGGCTGTCCAATCCGGTGCCTGAATGATAGGGGTGGTAGTCAAAGCTTCCTTGAGGCAATCAAAAGCCTGCTTGCATTTTTCATCACAAACAAAGTCAACATCCTTCTGCAGTAGTCTGGACAAGGGAAGCGCCTTCTTGCTGAAATCTTTGATGAAGCGCCTGTAGAAACCTGCATGTCCAAGGAAAGATCGCACCTCTCGCACGCAAGAGGGGTAAGGCAACTGTGAAATCACAGATATCTTAGCAGGATCTACCTCTATTCCCTTTTCAGAAATGATATGCCCTAAAACCAAACCTTGTTCAACCATAAAGTGACATTTCTCAAAATTGAGAACAAGGTTTGTTTCTATGCATCTTTTCAAGACTTTTTCCAAACTGTCTAAACATACATCAAAAGAAGATCCATACACAGTAAAATCATCCATAAACACCTCTATACAACTCTCAAGAAAGTCACTAAAAATGCTAAGCATGCACCGTTGAAAGGTACCAGGAGCGTTGCATAGACCAAAGGGCATCCTCCGATAGGCAAAAGTGCCAAAGGGGCAGGTGAATGTGGTTTTCTCTTGATCCTCAGGAGCAATATTGATCTGAAAATATCCAGAAAAACCATCAAGAAAACAATAATGAGATTTACCTGCCAGGCGCTCCAGCATCTGATCAATGAATGGCAGGGGAAAATGATCTTTCCTGGTTGCTTGGTTGAGCCTCCTATAGTCAATGCAGACTCTCCAGCTGTTCTGCACTCTAGTTGGGATAAGCTCATCCCTCTCATTCTTCACCACAGTGAGGCCAGTTTTCTTGGGTATGACATGGATGGGGCTCACCCACTGACTGTCTGAAATAGGATAGATGATTCCTGCTTGCAAAAGCTTGGTCACCTCCTTCTTGATGACTTCCATGATCACGGGGTTTTGCCTTCTTTGTGGCTGTCTCACTGGCTTTGCCCCTTCTTCCAAAAGAATTCTATGCATGCATGTGGATGGACTAATACCAGGTATGTCAGCCAAACTCCAACCAATGGCCTTCTTGTTGTTCCTCAGTATACCAAGCAACTTCTCCTCTTGAACAGAATCAAGGGAGGTAGAAATGATCACCGGTTTCTTTTCATCATCCTCCAAGTACACGTACTTGAGGTTATCTGGTAGCTGTTTCAGCTCAAGAGTGGGTGCCTGCAAGTCAGATTCAAGTGTACTTCCTGCAACATTGTTAATGCATTCTGACTCTAAAGAGTGTACAGGTAAAGGCAGATCACTTATCTCATCACAATCCAAATCAATGTCCATCTCAGATATGTCAACAACATCATCAATATCATTCATAGCATCAATATCCTGGACATCACAATCCTCATCAAAATCCACAACATTATCAACATCATTCTCAAAACCTGATTCGAATCTAGATTCAATACATGAATGCAAAGAAGATAGAAAAGAATGCTTCTTCTCATGCACAGAATTAAAGTTGTCAACAACAAATTCATCAATAATGTCATCCAATGTATCAATCCTAAACAGAGAATGGTCCTCAGCTGGAAATTTCATTGCATCAAAGATATTAAAATGAACAACAATATCAGCAAATTCCATAGACAAAGTTCCAGCATACACATCAATCTTAGTTCGGGCAGTTTTCAAGAATGGCCTGCCTAAAATAATGGGAGCGGATCCATGAGAGAATCCCTCCTCCATTTCCAAAACATAAAAATCAGCAGGAAAAATCAATTCACCAACCCTTACCAAGACATCTTCTATGAAACCTGTTGGGTGAGTAACACTCCTATTAGCCAACTGAATGACCACACCCGTGATTTGCAAAGGACCAAGAGATAAAGATTCATATATAGACAAAGGCATGACATTAACAGAAGCACCCAAATCAAGCATGGCATTCTCAAATTTATTATTTCCAATTACACAAGGAATGCAAAATATACCTGGATCTTTGCACTTTTCAGGAATGTGCGGGACCGACTTACCAATAAGTGCAGATACATTTCTTCCCATGCTAATCCTTTCATTTCCCTTCATCTTCCTCTTGTGTGTGCACAGCTCCTTCAAGAATTTTGCATACTTTGGTATCTGCTTGATTGCATCAAGTAGAGGTATGTTCACCTCCACCTTCCGGAAGGTCTCCAGAATTTCTTTATCTACCTCTTCCATCTTTTTGCTAGGAAGTGCTCGTGAAGGGAATGGAAGAGGGATAGGTCGGTCAATCAATGGAGATGGTGTGGCAGCAGTAGTGGTGGTTAAGGGAGGAGATCCTCCTGAAGAAGAACCACCGACTGGAGAAGAAGATTCACCTGCCTCAAATGTCCTGCTTGGACCAGCTTGGTCCTCCTTTTTGTGAGAAGTAGCAGGCACGGGTGTCGGTATAGAGGCGGGCTCTGAAGGTACAACAATCTGCTTCCCTGATCTGAGGGTTATGGCACTCACATTTCTTGGATTCTGCACAGTCTGCGATGGTAACTTACTAGAATTTTGAGACTGTGCCTGGTTTATCTGAGTGGCCATCTGACCTATCTGGTTAGTGAGGCTCTGTATGGACGCTCTAGTCTCCTGCTGAAATTGCATGTTGTCTTTCTGAAACTGCATGTTATCTTTCTGAAACTGCAGGTTTTGCACAGTCATCTGTCTCACTAACTCTTCCAATGAAGGTTCAGACGAAGTGGAAGGTTGGGCAGCTGGTTGGGCAGGTGCCTCTTGCTGTTGCTGTTGTTGTTGCCTTTGGTGTTGTTGCATGGGTGGAGGCACATATCTGTTAGGTGTTCCAGCATTCTGAAAAGGTGGCGCCTGCTGCTGTTGCTGTGGCGCATTGTTCCATCTAAGATTGGGGTGATTCCTCCACCCTGGGTTGTACCTGTTGCTGGACAAGTCATGATTTTGCTGTTGTGGCTGCCTGTTGTTGTAGATGTTTGTAGTATAAGCCTGAGGCACATCAGAGGCAGCAGGATGTTGCAAAGAAGGACATGCATCTGTGTAGTGGTCACTAGAAGGACAAATAGCACATAGTCGTGCAACAGATGCAGATTGAGATGTCGATCTCTGGTTGGTAGTCAACTGTGTCACCATCTTCGCAAGAGAGTTAATCTGGCCTTCTAACTTGCTTTCAACAGCTGATAAAGACTGGGCAATATCTTGTACGCCCTTCACCACAATGGCATCATTCCTGTTGCTAAACTGCTGGGAGTTGGAGGCCATCTTCTCAATCAATGGTCTGGCCTCAGCAGGTGTGATGTCTCCAAGAGCTCCACCACAGGCAGCATCGATCATACCTCGATCCATGTTGTTCAAACCCTCGTAGAAATACTGAATAAGGAGTTGTTCAGGTATCTGATGGTGGGGGCAGCTAGCACAAAGTGTCTTGAATCTCTCCCAATATTCGTACAGGTTCTCTCCACTAAGCTGTCTAATCCCAGTTATGTCTTTCCTGATAGCTGTGGTCCGGGATGCTGGGAAAAATTTCTCCAAGAACAGCCTCTTCAGATCATCCCAGCTAGCAATGGATCTCGGCGCTAAACTATACAACCAATCCTTAGCAACATTTTCCAATGAATGAGGGAATGCCTTCAAGAAGACGTGCTCTTCAGGAACATCGTGCGGTTTCATACTGGAACAAACAACCAGGAATTCCTTCAAATGCTTATGTGGACTCGCACCTGCAAGACCATGAAACTTGGGCAACAAATGGATCAGTCCAGTCTTGAGAACATACGGAACGTCCTCATCAGGATATTGGATGCACAAGCTTTCAATATCGAAATCAGGTGCAGCCATCTCCCTAAAAGTCCTCTCGCGAGGTGGAGGTTGTGCCATATTGTTCTCAGTGTGAAAAACAACAGAATCAGAATCAAGTACAGATGCAGTAGATGCAGTATGCACAGAATACTCAACAGTAGGATGCACAATATCTAATGGAACAGGTTCAAAAACAGACTCTAAAGACAAATTCCTAGAATGCCTAATTAAGCTATGAAAAGTCCTATCAATCTCAGGATCAAAGGATGGTATGAATCCAGGATTTCCTCTAGTCATGCACTAAATCACGACACCCTGTAATCAAGAAACAATAGCACAGAAAATTCAAACCACAGAAATAAACACAAGGTAGCAAAACAACACTATCACAAACACATACACAAATCACACAACACAGACACAAGACTCAAAACTGAACCGTTGGTCCCCGGCAACGGCGCCAAAATTTGATGAACGACTGTCGCGGTCATACAAATTTGATACAAAAATTTATGCAGTATATTTCTAGGAATTGACTCCTAGGTCGTTTCTCAGGGACCAAATGTCGTTCAGTCTTTTGTCAACACGTAATGGGGGGGTTTTGAAAATTGTTTTGGTTGCGGATGAAATTTAAAAGCGTTGAAATAAAATTAAAATAGTAAAACGAAATTAAAAAAAAATGAAATTGCTACAGTGAAAATGAAAATACAGTAACGTAAAACAGTAAAAATAAATCTGGACCAAAAAATTAAATACAGAAAACGAAAATACAGTAAATAATAATTATAGAAAACAGTAGAAACAGAAAATAAATTACAATAGTAAATAATTACAGCAAAACAGTAAATACAGGAACAAAAAAAATTCAAATATGAAAACAGAATTAAAATTACAGCAGCAAAATACAACAAACAAAAATACAGAAAATCATTTCAACATATGATATAAAATATTTTAAGACAAGAAATAAAATTAAAATGTGTCTACCATTAACCATGAACCATTTTACTAGAAGAAAATAATTTAAATGAATGCCTTTAAAGCTTGAAATGAAAGACGTTACACTCCTCCTAGATTGGCTTAGTTTTCCACTTGAAATACAATTAAAGAAGACCTTTAAAACTAACAAAACAAGGACGTGCAGCAGCTATAAATTGGCATATGTTTCCATGTGAAATGAATTAAAATAAGGCCTTGGAACTAATACATAAAAACGTGGCAGCAGCACTTGAATTGGTTAAATCCACCTATTTACCAAGAGCAATTGAAAGCTATTAAAATGAAAGCAATTAACGTGCAACCATTACTCCATTATAGTCATGTCTAATTCCAAATAGAATAAGAAATGCAAGAAAGGGGTCGTGGGCCACTTCTTCTCAATCACATGAAAGAAAGCACTTGGTTTAAGAATTCTGAAAAGTTGTTTCCATTCACGTAAATTCCTCCTCCAAAAGATGCTCTTTGAAAGCTTTTGTCTTCTTCTCCAAAGCACTCTTCACACGGCTCACCCTCCTTACTTTCCATCTAAAATCAATCACTACTTCTTATAATAATAACAATAACAATCCTATTCTAACAAACCAAACTCGGTGCTGCATAAATGATTCACGTTTCCCTTCATTTTAATCAAAACAAAACAAGATGGAAAGGTGCAAAGGTGCTGCTCCATGGACTCAACACTACACGGCATTATATAAAAGAAAGGCAAAGATAACATAGCATTTAGAAAAAACAAGTAGGACCCTACTACTTTCTTCAAAGCTAAATAAAATTGTATATGCTGGCTGAATTCATATCCACATCACCATGCAAACAATTACTTGGCCATGTTCAAATGAATAAAAAGATGCAAGACCGTGGACACTTGCACTTTTTCTGCAGAATTTAATGCACACACCCTTTCTATAAGCTAATGACCGTCCACTTTGCTGCATCCATTCCAGTTGCACTCTCCTTTCCTCCTTCTTCAACTACGTTCCCTTCTCATCAAAAATCACTTCTCCCCTTTGTAACAAATCCTTCTCTTCCTCTCTACTCTTTAGCAAGCAAATAAGTGTGTGTGGTTTACTCTTCCATACAGCAGAAACAAATCAGCATCTACAAGGTTTCACTGGCCTCTCCTCTTCTCTTTACCGTGAACTCCCATCTCATATTAAACAACTTTCTTTTTGTGGTTTTTTATGTTGAATAGGTGACGGCAGTTCCTTTCTACTCTACTATGAAAGCAAAACAAATGAACATGATATTTGGTTCTACACAAAGCCATGAATCATCTTTTCAAAGGTTACAAGATGCTAAGAGATTGTATGAAAATGCAGAAAACCAAAATGGAAGATGCAATTACAATTCAAGAAAGAAAATAAACATAAGCTATTCATTCATCATGAACATGTTTCCAGTTCTCAAGGAAAAGCATTCAAAGTACAAAGAAGCAAAGCAAAGTAAAGGAAACAAACTAGCTGCCTCTTGGTCTTGTGTCTTCTTCCAGTAGTGTTTCAAGAATCAAATACAGTTTTGCTTCCCTCTTCTAGCTCTCTGGACGTATCATCTCACACCAGCACCTTCTCTTTCTTCATGAAGCCATGATCTCTGTAATACTCTTGCTATACTCCACGGGAAAAGAGAAAAGATAGGATGCCCCCCAAATTGCCGAGAGGAAGGAGGTTTTAAGAGACCCCAAAAATCAGCATGTGTGTTGTCTCTTTGTGCCATAGAGTAGCGACTGATCCACCACCTAGTAGTTAGCCTTTTTCATTTTTCTTCAATTAATCCCCTGTGCTTGGATTTAGCTCTCCAATTGGTGTTTCACGGGATGACTTTATTCTTGGATTTAGCTCATTCTACCTTTTCTCAATTGTATGTTGAATTTTCCAAAGGTGGTATGTGTATGGCCGAGACTTTCAAGTATGGTCACTTCCCTCATTCCCTCATTTAATTTGTAATGTGAATTGTATACATAAGACAATGCTATTCTTTTCCAAAACAATTCATAAAACAGTGGGCTGCACTTGGAACTTGGTGGTCTCTTCTCTTTCATTCCAACTTAGGCTAAATGTTTTGCAAAATTCTTCATTTGAATCCAAAGAGTTGCCGTGAGGTGTAATGATGCCAAGCCTATTTTGCTTTTACAAACTCAAGAAAAATATTTCATTATACGGATCAATACACAGATTAATTCAATGCAGTACGGCTTCGACTAGATAACACAGTGTGTAAATAAATATTCTTCCTAATGTTCTAAAATATTTACAGAATTTTCCCTGCATTCACTAATGTAAATAATTATTCTCAGATAATTCAAATTAAGTAAAATAAGAATTTCTGATCAAATTAAGCACAATCAGTAAAAACGGGAAAATACTGGACAATTAAGCACAACTCCCTGATTAATTTTAGTACAGTAAACTAAGTGAAGTGAAGAAAATAATGATTCATCAAGGGGGACGGACGTCCATTATATATGGACGTCCGTCCCCCTCCAGGACGGACGTTCATGAGTCTGATGGGTTGTACGACCCTTTCAGTCTCGTGAACGTCCGTCCTGGAGGGGGACGGACGTCTACTATATTATAGACGTCCGGCGCCCGCCACAACGGACGTTCAAAAGACTTTTAAAATAAAGATGCACACTTCAAAACGCGAACCCGCGAGGAGTTATGCGAACCTTTCCCTCTGCGCCTTGCATTTCCAGGTTGGTTTTTATGCGTTTTGGGCCATTTAATCTTACTTTTGTTCCGATTAAATTGTTCAGTGATGACATATCTTTCATTTGGACCGATTAAAATTTGTTTTCGGTGTATTTTGGTGCAGTTTGTTACGTGTTCTTGGGCGGCGTTTTTTGACCTACATTTTTAGGTCGTTTACTCCTCCATTTTCATTTTGAATCTGTTCTTCAGACGTGTTGCAGTGCACAAACAAACGTTCGAACCCGTAATCCTAAATAACCCTAACCTGTAATCCTAAATAACCCTAAATAAGCCGTCTAATAAAGCCCTTTCTGCAGTAGTATATAGACGTCCGAGAGGTTCACAGCGGACGTCTATATAGACATCCGGGTTGACACAGCGGACGTCCATATAGACGTCCGTCCTGTCAGGTCGGACGTCTATATGGACGTCCGTTGTGTCAGGTCGGACGTCTACATAGACGTCACCCGAATAGACGTCCGTTGGAGGTCGGACGTTAAAAGACCTAAAAAACGGACGTCTATGCCCCTTTTTGCACTAGTGATCATTTAACTTTGGGCAGCCACCAACCCAAAGGCATAAACCACCGTTATTTCAATTATTATTTTCTTTGCGCTTAGAGATATTGGTCAAATACTTCCCCACACTTTGTCAACACTTATTAAGTGTTTTTATTTTTATTTTTATAAAGTTTTAGAATTTTTTAAAATTTTCTTTCGGGATATTACATTTCTGGGTATATGGTTTAATATTAAATCAAGTACCAGGGAAAACCCAATTAAGGTTATGACAAGGTAAATGGTACTTTTAATTCTTTTATTAAAATTATATTTTTATTTATTATAATAAAATAAATAATTAATATAATAATATAAAAATAAAAATGAAAAATTAAATTTCAATCTTAGATACAACAAAATTTTACTTAGATTTATTCATATTAATTATATACGATTGATATGGTTTAACAAAGCATAATTCATAAAAGTTATTAGTCTTTGTTGTAACGATCATTCAGTTCAGGTAATATTTTGATATCCACCAAAAACATGTAACTAAAAACATTTTCTTACAACTTAAATAATATTTTTAAATTATATCTATTTTATTCTCAATTAAAATTATAATATATATTATTGTATTATTAAAAGAAATTATAAAAAGAATGTAATTGTTTTTAAAGGATATAAAAGTTTTAACACATTTGGCAGGATTTTAATAAAAGAAAGTGGTGGAAATGTAAAGGGATATATATGACCTACTGTTTTGTTGGTAGCACTTTGTATAATATATATTTGTCCAAATACGTCTGAATGATAGTGATAATAAATAGAGATGGCCAATAGATTCAAAGAATACAAATACAATAATTGCGTCTACAGCCATTGCCACCTAATTGTGGTTAGGAAGAATAAAATATTAAATTTGAAGTATTAATTAAAATAGCATGAAGACGAAAGTTAATAATTAAGAGTTTACATAAACAAAGTTGGAACCGTTCTCTCTTTCTCAGAAAGAAGCCTTTTTCGTTTTTTATGTTTATTTTTGTAATATGTTTCTAAATTTATAAAACAACTTGCAATATGTTCGAAAGTCAACAACACAACTTTTCTATATCAGAAGAACAACAAATGAGAAGGAGTCACATGCAACTAACCATATATTCATGTTTATTTATTCTTCGTAGAACGACACTGATACATCTGGGAACATTAGGCCCAAAAGAATGACCCGAAGGCCTGCAGGGTGGTCAACTTTTATCCATTCTTAGAATGATTCACTGTCGTACACATTTCTTAAAGTATTCTAGAAGGAGTTTGTTTTATTTCTGTTAGGCCTGTGTGCCACGTAGCTAAGGGAATCTTATCTCTATCTTTCCTTTAATTATAGCACTTTGCATTGAATGAAAGGGAGGAAAATTTATATTCTCTTCTTCCTTATTACCTTTTCTAAGGAGGCTGCACTGACCTCGAATCCAGTGCCTAATTCTCTTTTCATTAACAATTGGTGCTTTCATTGTCCTTTTCCCATGGCTGGCGGTACACGTTTAAAACATCTCTCTGACAAACTGGATGAGGTGCTCACACAAATATCCCTTTTTTCCACACAAATGACAGATATCCATACTCGTGTCTCCCACCTCGAAGCTCACCCTCTCACCCCTCCTTCTTCACCGCACCGTTTCCATTCCAATGCCACCTCCTCTTCTCAACGCCATTTTCTAAAACTTGATGTGCCTCGTTTTGATGGCACCGACCCACTCGGATGGATCTTCAAAATCACACAGTTCTTCGACTATCACAATACTCCTGAAGAAGAACGCATTACCGTCGCTTCGTTTTACTTAGACGGAGCTGCCTTGGCCTGGTTCCAGTGGATGTATCGTAATGGCCAGCTCCATTCATGGCAACAACTGCTCCAAGCTCTGGAAACGAGATTCGCTCCTACGACATTTGACGATCCAAAGGGCAAACTCTTCAAGCTAGCCCAAACCACAACTGTCTCAGATTTCCTCACCGAATTTGAATCGATTGCTAACCGTGTGGCTGGGTTACCCCCTTCGTTTCTTCTCAGTTGTTTCATCTCCGGTCTCAAGCCAGAAATCCGCCGTGAGGTGGTGGCCCAACAACCCCCAACACTATCTCATGCGGTGGGATTAGCTAGGTTGCAAGAAGAAAAAATTTGGGATCTCAACCGTGTCCCGAAACCCAAATCCGTGTCTCCTTGGCCTCCTCCCTCTATTAACCGCACTATTACGTCACAGACCCACTCACAAACCACAAAACATCTTCCCCCACTCCTAACCTCTCCTATCGAAAAATCCCTTCCGCCACTTCTACCCCCTCCTCCGCCCAAAACCCGTTACCGACAACTCACTGAAGCCGAGATGGCGGACCGCCGTGAGAAGGGTCTCTGTTTTAACTGTGACCAAAAATATTCCCGTTCCCACCGTTGTCCAGCTCGTTTTCTTTTTTTCATTGCAGAGGAAGCTGACTCTGTTGGGGAAGTTGACTCAGAAATGCCCACTTTCGATGGCGTGTTGGAGCCAATGGGTGATAGCCCAAATCAGTCGGCCCAAATCAGCCTTCACGCCCTTTCTGGCACTGGGGCTCCCGAAACATTGCGTCTTATGGGCCAAATTGGGCTTCATCAGATCAGCGTTTTAGTCGATGGGGGTAGCACCCACAATTTTGTTCAACGCAAGGTTGCTCAATTATTAGGTCTGGCCCATTCTCCTTCACCTCCTTTGAAGGTTCTGGTTGGCAGTGGTGAGGAGCTGACCTGTGCCCATGTGTGCCAAGGGGTAGAGCTCTTTCTTCAAGGTCACTCATTCACATTGGATCTGTATGTCTTGGACATGGGGGGTGCCGATGTGGTTCTGGGAGCCCAATGGTTGAAGCAATTGGGGCCTATTTTGATGGACTATCAAGCTCTTACCATGAAGTTTGTCTTCAACGAATCTACTATTGAACTGCGTGGTGATTCGGGATTGAAGCCTTCATCCATTTCACTTCATCAACTGAGGCGGGTTGCGAGAACAGACCCTTCGGCCCAATTCTTTTCACTTTCGGTTCGTCCGTCTCACCCTCCAGACCCTTCTCCATCTCATCATAACACTCAAGTACAGCAGCTGCTTCAATCGTATTCCACACTATTCTCTGAACCAACTTCCCTTCCCCCCTCAAGAGCCACCGATCATGCCATTCCTTTATTCTCACATGCTCAACCAGTCAATGTACGACCTTATAAATACCCCCACGCACAGAAGTTCGAAATCGAGCGTCAGATTTCAAAGATGCTGGAATTAGGATGGATCCAACCTAGTACCAGCCCATTTTCCTCTCCGGTCCTTCTTTTGAAAAAGAAGGATGGCTCTTGGCGCATGTGCGTTGATTATCGGGCATTGAATGCAATAACGGTGAAGGATCGTTTTCCTATCCCAACCGTGGATGAGCTACTGGATGAATTGGGTTCTGCTCGTTGCTTCTCCAAATTGGACCTCACTTCGGGGTTCCATCAGATTCGGTTACAGTCCAGCGATGTGCACAAGACAGCCTTTCGAACTCATGATGGCCATTACGAGTATCGTGTGATGCCGTTCGGATTGTGCAACGCCCCAGCAACCTTCCAGTCCACGATGAATGAGATTTTCCGACCCTTATTGCGTAAATTTGTTATAGTTTTTTTTGATGATATCTTGGTTTTTAGCACGAATTTTGAACAGCATCTATCTCATTTAAAGCAAGTCTTCCACATATTAGAGCATCATCAGTTCTTTTTGCAGCCACACAAGTGCTATTTTTTCCAGCCACAAATCTCTTATTTGGGGCACATCGTGGCTAATGGGGGTGTGCCTCCTGATCCGGTGAAGATACAAGCGATGGTTCAATGGCCTACACCCCAATGCATTAAAGGGTTACGTGGGTTTTTAGGACTCACTGGATTCTACCGGAAATTTGTTCAAAATTACGCTGCCATTGCACTGCCTCTCACGGATTTACTCAAGAAGGGGAAATTTCAGTGGTCTTCATCAGCTCATTCAGCCTTCGAAGCCTTGAAGTCAGCCATGACCAGTACCTCTGTCCTCAAACTTCCGGATTTTTCTAAACCATTTTATGTCCAGACGGATGCTTCGGGTTCGGCCATGGGAGCTGTTCTATTGCAAGACAATCATCCAATTGCTTTCTATAGTAAGGTTTTTTGCCCTCGCTTGTCTAAGTCCTCCGCATATATCCGTGAGCTACACGCCATCACAAGCGCTGTAAAGAAGACAACTTTTCAACCCATCCTGTAATTTCAAATCAACACACTTTTTAATCAACTCAGGAATTAAGTAAACCTGCTCTAATGAAAATATTGAGTATTATTCTATAGATATCCAATAGAATTCTCTTTCTATTAGAAAAAGAAAAGAAAAATGAAGAATATTCAAACAAAGAATAATAACTTTGTTATTTCATTTTATTTCACTTTGAATTAATGTAGAAGAAAATCGAAAAAAAAGATCTTCAACAACCACAAAAAATAGATTTATTGATTTGGCACTAATTGAATTATTAAAATATAAAATCTACTTTATGAATTATCAGAAACCCTTTTCTCATATTCGGATTTGAATGGATCTTTAGTTTCTAATCCAAAACTAATAATCTGAAATGTTAAGAACCTTCATTTTATACTATTACTATAAAAATTGAATATCAAAAAAATTTTTATATACCCAAACTTTGCAAAATTTTCTATCGAATTTTTGACTACATAGAGACAATCAATGAAAAAAGACGAAAAAAATCTAGTACTAAATTTTTACACTGATTGTGAAATTTCATTGCTCTGTTAGAAGAAGGATAGCTATACTGATTCGGTATACTCAAAAGACACCGTTGGTACAAAATGGACGATCTAACAAGGATTATATTTCAGTAAATTTCGCCTTACTGATCTTGTCTTTTATGGACTCGACCCCCCCTTTTTGACTGTACAAGAATATGTGGAGTTCAAGATGTCTGGAAGCACAGGAGAACGTTCTTTTGCTGATATTATTACCAGTATCCGATACTGGATTATTCATAGCATTACTATACCCTCCCTATTCATTGCAGGTTGGTTATTTGTCAGTACAGGTCTAGCTTATGATGTATTTGGAAGTCCCCGCCCAAACGCGTATTTTACAGAGAACCGACAAGGAATTCCATTAATAACTGGCCGTTTTGATCCTTTGGAACAACTTGATGAATTTAGTAGATCTTTTTAGGAGGCTCCAATGACTATAGATAGGACCTATCCAATTTTTACAGTACGATGGCTAGCTGTTCACGGACTAGCGGTACCCACTGTTTCTTTTTTGGGATCAATATCAGCAATGCAGTTCATCCAACGATAAACCTAATTTGAATTATAGAGCTATGACACAATCAAACCCAAATGAACAAAATGTGGAATTGAATCGTACCAGTCTCTACTGGGGGTTATTACTTATTTTTGTACTTGCTGTTTTATTTTCAAATTATTTCTTCAATTAATTAGAATTAATAGATAAAATAGGAATAGAAAATAATAGGAATAGTAAATATATATATATATATAAATAATATATATATATATATATATTAAGAATTCTTTTATCCCATTCGGAAGGATATCATTTCATAATTATCTATGACTGTTTGTTAATGTCTTTAGCATGACTGACTACGTGATTAAATGTGGAGGAAAGTGGGATAAATGGCCGATACTACTGGAAGAATTCCTCTTTGGATAATAGGTACTGTAACTGGTATTACTGTGATCGGTTTAATTGGTATTTTCTTTTATGGTTCATATTCCGGATTGGGCTCATCTCTCTAGTAATCGTATTCTATTTTGGTTTTTGAAATGAAAGTATAAGAACTGAACAGGGATCCACTCTTTCTTTGACGAATGCAAGTGGATCCCCCTTGAGTTCTTAAGAATTCTACTTTTTTTTTTCATATAAATGACTACTTCTTCCGATGTTTCAAAAAATTCCATTTTATTCTTTTTTTTTTGTTCACTACATATTATATACAATAAAAGATTATCTGGCAGAAAGATTCTAAGTTGGAAAAAATAGAAACTAAGATATAGGATTTTTCAGGAAGGGTTTAAAAAAGATTATTTTATTGATATTTTTAGAATCTTTCTATTTCAACACAAACAAGAAGGAATTGGAATCGGACTCTAGGAAAGGAAAAAAAAGAAAAAACAAAGAATCGCCTTTAGAGTAACTTTTCCATATTTGAATTTATATATATATATCTTTTTGATATTATACAGATATTATACAGAATAGAATTACAAAAATTATCAAAAAAATTGAGTTCTTTTTACGAGTTTAATATGTTGATAAATACGCGGAACTAAAAATTCATTTCGAACAATTGAACCTTCTCAAATTGTTTCTTCTTAAGAACTAAAAAGATTTGTGCTAAAATAATAGATGCCAAAAAGAACAAGAGACCTTGAACACGTAATGGATCTTGTAGTACTATTTCCGCATCCCCCTGACCAAATCCACCGACATTAGGATTACTTGTCAATGGCTGATCAAGTTTGATAGATTCACCTTCTGAAACAAGAAGTTCTGGTCCTGGAGGTATAATATCAATCACTTCACGCTCATCCAATGCATCTACTATAGTGATTTCGTATCCCCCTTTTTCTTTTCGTATTATTTTTTTGACTATACCTGCTGCTGTAGCATTATAAACATTATTATTACTCTTGCTCCCGTCAAGATAAATCTGGCCCCTTCCCCTGTTCCCGCCTACGTATATCGGATATTTTAAGAAATGAATATCTCTTTTACTAGCGGGATCCGGGGAAAGAATAGGAAACGTGATTTCATTATATTTCTGACCAGGAACAGGGCCTACTACAAGAATATTTTTTTTTGTAGGGCGATAGTTTTGAAAAGACAGATTGCCTATCTTCTCTTTAATCTCAGGCGAAATACGATCGGGGGGTGCCAATTCAAAACCTTCCGGTAAAATAAGAACAGCCCCCACATTCAAAGTTCCCTTTTTACCATTAGCTAGAACTTGTTTCACTTGCATATCATAAGGAATTCGAACAACTGCTTCAAATACAGTATCAGGAAGTACCGCTTGTGGAACCTCAATATCCACGGGCTTATTAGCTAAATGGCAATTGGCACAGACAATACGACCGGTTGCTTCTCGGGGATTTTCATAACCCTGCTGTGCAAAAATTGGATATGCATTTGAAAGGGGTGCTCGAATTATTATATATATCATGACCGATATAGAAATGGATCGGGTAATCCCTTCCTTTATACAAGAAAAAGCATTTCTAGTTTGCATGGTCTAATCATTGATCCTTAAAATTTCTACAATAAGATTAGGTAGGTCACTCGCATAGTTCCCTATCCAAGGTGGGAACCCCTTTTTTATTGAACTTTTTTTTGAAGAGGGGAAAAAGAAAAATTCTCTTTTTTTAGATAAAAACTTGAAATTTATTCAAGTAAATCGGTTTTTCTGTCAATCATTCATTGAATGATAAATCACTACAAGTGATGGAGATATGCGATTTAAATAACGGAAAATCCAATATTTTAAAATTGTATCTAAAATGACTGGAAAAGTGGACACAAGACCGGATATAATTTGATCATTTTGAGCAAATCCAAAATCTTTATAAACGAAACCAATAATGAGTTCCCACCCATGGGTTGAATGGAATCCTATACATAAATCAGTTAATAAAAGAATAGAAAATGCTTTTATTGTGTCACTTAAATTATATATAAATTCTCGAACCAAAGAGTTAATAAGAACAAGTTCTTTATTACCAAGAATAGAATAACCGCTTAGAATAAAGAAACAAATTATATTTGTGGAGAAGTGCAAAATCGTATTCATACGATCTTCGTTGTGCGTTTTGATTAATTGGATTGTTTCTTTATAAATTCCAGTACGAAGGTTTTGTAGATATGTTTTCGGACATTCCTTTAACATGTCATCTAAGAAAAAAAGTTCCTCTAATTCTATGAATTTGTTGAGAATACTCTTTTCTTTAATATCATTCAAGAAAATTTCGGATTGACTAGTATTCCACCAATTCATAAACCAAGATTCCAGACTTTTCTTAAATGTGAAAGAGATACACCAGGGCAAAAAGACTATAGATGTAAGATATAGAAGGGGAATGCTTTTTTTTTTTTTCATTTTTCGTCTTTAATGAACTTAACTTCATCTCATTCGTCAACTCTATATGATAATAACTTTTCTATCAAGTATAAGCTTCATTACAAGTTATAGAGCTTCTAGATAAATCTAGATTGTATTTTATCTTTTTTTTTTACTTAAACTTCGGAAGTTAGCCTTGGCCTTCTTTAATTTAGAAAAAAGAATACATAAATCCAATACGAAATCGAAAGAATTCACAGTCAATTCCAATCCAATGAAGAAAAAAAGATTGTTTCGAAAGGATATTAATTGCTAACATTCGAAGAAAAAAGGATTCCTTTTTAGAAATACACCAAGGAGCACTTCGAGTTATGACTATAATATTCAGATTTCGAAATCAAATAATGTCCCATCTATAAAAATTGAAATATTTTGAAAACAAAAAAGTTTTTTTTTTCAAAATATTTCAATCGGTACACTAAATAAATAGGACAATTCTGAAACTTTTTGTGCAATTTTATTTCTAGTTCAGTCCAATTTTCATCAATACAGAAGCGGTACACCTAAAAAAAAAGCTAATTCGCCAGCTCTATTTGCAATTTCTGGTGGAGTCAAATTATCTTCAATACGAGTCAAGGGAATAAACCCCTGTTCTATTGTTTCCATATAAACGATACTCTCATAAGTAAGAGTACGAGTAAAAATACCTCGTTCTTGAACTCCTGTTATTATTCTGATAGATTGAATATCGTTCATAGGTATTTTTTTAATAATAGTTGAGCTATGATCATCTAAAAAATGAGGAGCTTAAGTGTATTTTCTTACAGTGTGCAAGAATGGGAAATGATGCTTTGATTATGGACTTGGTGAAATTCTGTGTTGGTTTGAAGTTACTTCCAGGCGTCCACACATTTACAGATGCGAAGAGAAGAATAAAGGAGATGATACAAGAGCTAGAAGAATGGAGTTTGTTGGTGAAAAGTTATTCTATTGACCGCTTCAACATGCATGACATTGTGCGAGATGTTGCTCTTTCAATATCATCCAAGGAAAAACATGTGCTTTATATGAAAAATGCAATACTTGATGAGTGGCCTCACGAAAATGACTTTGAAAGGTACTCTGCCATTTTTCTACACTTCTGTGACATCAATGATGAGCTTCCTGAGAGTATACATTGTCCTCGACTTGAAGTCTTACATATTGACAATAAAAATGAATCTTTTGAAATACCAGATGAATTTTTTAAATCTATGGTTCGACTCAGAGTGTTGATACTGACTGGTATTAATTTATCTTGTTTACCTTCATCAATTAAATGCCTAAAAAAGTTGAGAATGCTTTGTTTGGAGCAATGCACTTTAGGAGAGAACCTATCAATCATTGGTGAGTTGAAGAATTTAAGAATCCTTACTTTTTCAGGATCTAATATAGAAAATTTTCCTCTTGAATTTGGGCAATTGGATAAGCTTCAATTTCTTGACATAAGCAATTGCCTAAAACTAAGACAAATAACTTCCAATATCATACCGAGGATGGCCATTTTAGAGGAGTTTTATATCAGAGACAACTTGATTATATGGGAGGCTGAAGAGAATATGAAAAGTGAAAGTGCTAGTCTCTCTGAGTTGAGGCGCTTGAATCAATTACAAAATCTTGACATACACATCCACAGTTCTTCACATTTTCCGCAGAATTTGTTTTTTGACAGGTTGAATAGTTACAAGATTGTCATTGGTGAATTCAACTTGTTTAACTTGCTTAAAGTGGGAGAATTCAAAGTCCCTGACAAGTATGAGGAGGTGAAATTTTTGGCATTAAACCTGAAAGAAGGTATCGATATTCATTCTGAAAAATGGATTAAAATGTTGTTCAAAAGTGTTGAATGTTTTGTTGGGAGAAAACTTTAAAGGCTAGAAGGAAGTGTTTAAGATTGGGAGAGGTTGGAAGATTTTGAGAGAAGAGGAAAGGCTTGTATTGAGTGCTTCTAAACTTTTTTGGCTTGCTTTCAAATGATACAATCATCCCCTATTTATACTAATGGCACCTCCTTAACCAATGGTTAGGATCTTGCCACCACAACATTCATCTAAGGGTTATAATTTATTCTCTAGAACTTTCTAAAACATTCCTATAATTCTAAACTTATCTAGAGATATCTTATGGATAAGCATCTCTAGATATTTTTGTGGAACATTCTAGAATCCTTCTAGATAGGATTTTCTAGAATGCTATTTGGGCCTTTGCTAATATTGGGCTTTTATCTTTTAGGCCCAACATACAAAATCAATTTATATTCCAACACCCCCTCTTAAACTTGATTTTGTACTCCAAGCAAACTTCTCAACTTCATAAAGACTTCTTTCTTCAGCGGTTTGGTGAAGATATCTGCTACCTGATCATGTGTCTTCACATATTCCATTTGCACATCCTTGTTGCTGATGCATTCTCTGATGTAATGGTAACGGGTGTGGATGTGCTTACTTCGATCATGGAAGACTGGGTTTTTTGCTAATGCTATTGCTGACTTGTTGTCTACGAAAATCTTTGTTGGCTCCACTTGTGGCAAGCTTAACTCCTTCAATAGGTTGCGTAGCCAAACAGCATGACAAACACATGAAGTTGCAGCTACATACTCTGCTTCACATGTAGACAAAGTGACAATAGGCTGCTTCTTGGACATCCAAGTAAAGGCTGTGTCTCCCATGTAGAACACAAATCCACTTGTGCTCTTTCGGTCATCCATATCTCTACTCCAATCGCTATCACTATATCCAACAAGCTTGTAATCGTTAGAAATGGAGTAGTATAGGCCATAGCTTGCTGTACCTTGGATATATCGAAGAATCCTCTTCGCAGACTTGAAGTGAGTAGTTGTTGGAGCTTCCATGTACCGACTCACGACTCCAACGGCATAGAGAATGTCTGGTCTTGTACAAGTTAAATAGCGCAAACTTCCAACAAGACTTTTATAGAGGGTTGGATCAACTTTTTCTCCATCTTCATCCTTACTCAACTTTATGCCGCATTCCATAGGAGTACCAACTGGATTAGCATCATTCATCTTAAACTTCTTGAGGAGGTCTTTGGCATAACTTTCTTGAGTAATAAAAATTCCTTTGTTTCCTTGTTGTACTTCAATTCCGAGATAATATGCCATAAGCCCCATGTCGGTCATTTCAAATTCCATTGTCATATCCTTCTTGAATTCCTCAAACATGCTTGGATTGTTCCCTGTAAAAATCAAGTCATCGACATACAAGCATACAATCAAAATATCTTTACCTTGAGCTTTTATATAGAGTGCATGCTCATATGGACACTTGATGAAATTCGCTGCTTTGAAGTACTTGTCAATCCGAACATTCCAAGCTCTCGGGGCTTCTTTAATTTCAAGACTTTATCTTCTTCACCTTTGACTTCATATCCTTGTGGCTGCTCAATGTAGACTTCTTCTTCAAGAACTCCATTTAAGAAGGCGGATTTGACATCCATTTGATGTATCTTCCAATTATTTTGAGCTGCTAATGATATAATAAGTCTTACAGTTTCTAGTCGAGCAACTGGAGCAAATACCTCGTCATAGTCGATGCCAGCCCTTTGACTATAGCCCTTCGCCACCAATCTCGCTTTGTATCTCTGAACTTCTCCTTTGGAGTCTTTCTTTGCTTTGTAGACCCACTTGACACCAATTGCTTTGTGCCCTTTTGGAAGCGAGGCTAGCTCCCAAGTATCATTCTTCTTTATTGCCTCGATCTCTTCATCCATTGCATTTCTCCAACTCTTCTTTTCAATTGCTTCTTGGAAGTTCATGGGCTCACAGTCTGCAAATAGACAGAATAAGGTAACATTGTCTATATTTTCAGTTACCTCATAAATTTCTTGGAGACTTCGGAAACGTGGCATTCTTTCACTTGAGCTTTCATCATCTTGAATGGTTGTATTTGGTGAAGTGGGTGGAGTAGTAGGTGCCTCTTGCGGTTGTTGTTGTTGTTCCACATCATCTTCTTCAATGCACGGGAAGAAGGTATGATCTTCACAGTTTGTCGACCAATCCCATTCTCCTTCTTCGTCAAACACTACATTTCGGCTGATGATTGTTTTCCTTGAATCAGGATTGTAGAGTTTGTACCCTTTGGAGTTGGCGTCATAACCAATGAAGATGTATTTTTCACTTTTGTCATCAAGCTTACTTCGTTTTTCATCTGGCACATGCACATGGGCTATGCTTCCAAAAACTCTAAGATGAGAAATACCTGGTTTTCTTCCGCTCCATGCTTCTTGTGGTGTTTTTCCACTAACGCTTCTTGTTGGAGAGCGGTTGATTAAATAGACTGCACATGCAACAGCTTCAGCCCAAAACTCCTTTGGAAGTTTCTTGCTTTTAAGCATGCTCCTTGCCATCTCCAGGATAGTTCTATTCTTCCTTTCAGCCACTCCATTTTGTTGAGGGGATCTTGGCACTGTCAATTGTCGTCTGATTCCATTGTCTTCACAATACTTCTGAAACTCTTTTGATGTGAACTCTCCTCCACGATCGGATCTCAAGGCTTTGATCAGAAGGCCACTTTCCTTCTCAACATTGGCTTTAAACTTCTTGAAGTTCTCAAACACTTCTGATTTTTCTTTTAAGAAATATACCCATGTTTTTCTTGAAAAATCATCAATGAAGAGAAGGAAATAATTACTCTTACCGAGTGATCTTGGCTTGATTGGTCCGCACACATCTGTGTGTATGAGTTCTAATGGCTTTTGAGCTCTTGAGTCCGACTCATTTGGGAAACTCAATCGAAATTGTTTTCCAAGTAGACATCCTTCACAAACTTGGTTGGGGTGAGTAATATGAGGCAGTCCTCTCACCATTGCTTTCTTGAAGAGCAACTCTAATCCTTTAAAATTAAGATGGCCAAATCGAAGATGCCAAAGCCATGATTGGTCTTTGTAGCACATCTTAAGACATTGTGGGCCATCACTTTGAATGTTGAGCACGAACATTCTATTTCTTGTCATTGGCACCTTTGCAATGAACCTACTTGTATTATCTCTTATAGAAAGGTTATTATTCTTAAGTTGAATATCATAACCTTTCTCTAAGAGTTGTCCTAAGCTCAAGATGTTGCTCTTCATGCTTGGTACATAATATACGTTGGAAATAAATTGATGTTCTCCATTCTTTAGTCGGATGAGGACATTACCTTTTCCTTTCACTGCCACCTTTGATTCATCTCCAAAAGCCACGTTTCCCTTTACTGATTCATCAAGCTCCACAAACATGCTTCTTTTCCCACACATATGGTTACTTGCTCCACTGTCAAGGTACCAATGATTATCCTCGCCTCTATCTTGGCCCTTGTAAGCCAATAGCAAGGTACCATCTTCTTGACACCTTTCTTCAGCATAATTGGCTTTCTCTTCGACTTTATTTTTGTTAGGGGCTCTACATTCAGAAGCATAATGTCCAAACTTATCACAATTGTAACACTTGATTCGTGTCTTGTCATACCTTGAATTCGGATTTCCTCTCCCACGACCTCTGTTAGAGCTTTCTCCTCTTTGGTTATTGTTGTTAGGCCTTCGTCCTTGTCCACGTCCATATGCACGCCATCGTCCTTGTTCTTGACTATAACTTCGCCTTGATTGGTTGTGTGTATTTTCTTCTTTTCTTGAATCAACGTGTGCCTTGAGGACTTGCTCCGTGATCTCTTCCTTCTTCTTTTTCTTTTCTTCATAAGCTTGCAACGAACCAAGAAGTTGCTCTATTGACATGGCCTCCAAGTCTTTTGTTTCTTCGGTAATGGTGACAATATGTTCAAACTTTGGATCTAATGATCTAAGAATTTTCTCCATAATTCTTACATCATCTAGCTTCTCACCATTTCTTTTTAGGTTATTAGTAACCGTTAAAACTCTTAAAAAGTAATCAGAGACTAGTTCACCTTCCTTCATATGCAAAGCTTCAAACTCTCCTCTCAAAGTTTGAAGACGTACCTTTTTGACTTGATCTGCTCCCTTGTAAGAAATCTTAAGCTTCTCCCATGCTTCCTTGGCTGACTTGACTCCAGAAATCTTCTCAAAAGTATCTTCATCTAATCCTTGATAGATTAGACAGAGAGCTTTCTTGTCTCTCTTCCTTGAGTCTCTCAAGTTATCCTTTTGAGCTTGAGAAAGACTCTCTAGATTCTCTGGCTCAATGTGGCCCTTCTCGACCACCTCCCAGACATCATGTGCACCAAGGAGAGCTATCATCCTTAAGCTCCAATTGTCTTAGTTGCTCTTAGTGAGCATTGGGACTTGAAAGGGAACTCCAGTATTTGCCATTTCTATGAAGATCTTATGGCTCTGATACCACTTTGTTGGGAGAAAACTTTAAAGGCTAGAAGGAAGTGTTTAAGATTGGGAGAGGTTGGAAGATTTTGAGAGAAGAGGAAAGGCTTGTATTGAGTGCTTCTAAACTTTTTTTTTTTGCTTTCAAATGATACAATCATCCCCTATTTATACTAATGACACCTCCTTAACCAATGGTTAGGATCTTGCCACCACAACATTCATCTAAGGGTTATAATTTATTCTCTAGAACTTTCTAAAACATTCCTATAATTCTAAACTTATCTAGAGATATCTTATGGATAAGCATCTCTAGATATTTTTGTGGAACATTCTAGAATCCTTCTAGATAGGATTTTCTAGAATGCTATTTGGGCCTTTGCTAATATTGGGCTTTTATCTTTTAGGCCCAACATACAAAATCAATTTATATTCCAACATGTTTGTTGTTGGGAGAACTCAATGATGTTGAAGATATTTTCTATGAATTAAATGTTGAAGGGTTTCCAAATTTGAAACATTTATCCATTGTAAACAATTTTGGCATTAAGTATATTATCAATCCAAGGGAGCGGTTTCACTCTCTAGTCGCTTTTCCAAAAGTAGATTCCATATGGCTTTACAAATTGGATAATTTGGAAATAATATGTGACAATCAGCTTGTAGAGACCTCTTTCCGCAATTTAAAGGTCATCAGGATTCAAACCTGCATTAAATTGGTAAACCTTTTCCCATTTTGCATGGTTAGACTCCTCACTAAGCTTGAAACAATGCAAGTGTGTGACTGTGATTCTTTGAAGGAGATAGTTTCAAAAGAAAGACAAACTCAAACTATGAGTGATGAGATGATTGAGTTTCCCAAGTTACGACAATTAACATTAAAGTCTTTACCAACATTTATTTGTTTATATGTCGTTGATGAGATGCTTGGTAGTGTACCATTGCTGCAAGGCCACGAGAACACAAATATTGTTACTAACGCTGAGCATGGGGTCACCAATTCTTGCCTTCCACTCTTCAATGAAAAGGTTCGTAAAACCTTATCATAATTACATGTGTAATGTTTAATTTGTATGTTGTTATTGCCTTAAAAGAAGCATAAAAATACTATTCATTTAATTTCTTTTCATGTTAGAATATTAGGATAGATTGAGGAGTTTTGTGGGATGAATAGTAATTTAGTAAATATATATTATAGAAGGAAACTTCAGAGATGATGAGGAATGTGGAGTTGTTTTGAATAAGGTAACAATTGCTCTAATGGAAAGAAACTGTATTGAGTTTATGAACTTGTATACAATGAAAGATATATATATGTATGTGATATATAAAATTATAAATAATTATAAGCCTCAATTTATAGAGGGAGACTTATAATGATTTATAATTTTTCAGAACTTTTCTATAATAGGTTCTTAGAAAAAAGAATATTTAACTTATTTTTTTAGATTGCTCGGATAATGTGTGTGCATATATATATATATACACACCGAGAGAGGAGGAGAGTGGGAAGGAGGTGTGTGCATATAAACATATTTGAAACCATGCATCTTGAACTTATTTGGTAAAGTGTAAATATTTTTATTTTTAGAGATAAATATTGCTTCTTTTTGTTGGTTGACCTTTATGTCGAGAAAGTAGTTCATCAATTCAATCATCATCTTCCTATTGTTTGTGATATTGACTCATTCTTGCTATTGTTTTATGTTGACTCATTCTTGCTTATCTGAAATCCTTAATTGGAGCTCATCAATTATGTTATACCATGTTGGAGGAACTTGTTTTAAGTTATATGGAACTTTTCTTAGCCTTAGCATTTTAGCTTCATCAAATTTGCTAACAAATCCTCTTTGTTGCACCACATATATTTCTTCTTCAAGAACATCATTTACAAAGCTTATTTGAAATCCAACTAGTGAATGCTCCATCCTTTTTGTGTTAAAAGAGCTATTAGAGCTCTTGTGTCCAGGTGAGCAACTAGGTGAATGTCTAATTATAGGCAATTCTAGATTGCTACCAACCTAGCTTTATGCTTTTGTAAGTTGCCGTAGGGATTTAGTTTTGCTTTATAATAAATCCATTTAAATTCAATGATATATTTTTCATACGGACAATCTTCGAGTTCCCAGTACAACAAAAAAATCAATTTTTTCTATGGACAAAATCAGTACATTGCATAAAATCGGTATGTAATTAGATATTAGTCACGGATTACATATGAAAAATCTGCATGTAATATAGACGTCAGTAATCTTACATACAAAAAAACTGTATTAAACGTTACATACGAAATTATATATAAACAATAGAATCCATAAAAAATTACGTATGAATTATTTTGTATGTAATTCTAAGTGAAATACATATATCAAATATGAAATATGAAATAATCCGTATGTAAGTTACGTATAAAATAATTCATAGATAATTTATTCAAAATACATAGTCATGTTATGTTACATAGGACATAATTCATAGGTGAATTACATAAAAAAAAGTTTGTAGATAATATTGGATAAGTTACATACTAAACAATCCGTAAATAATATTAGGTGAACTACATGCAATTATTTCCAAAATCTATTTTAGTCACATCCCTTTCTATGTTTCCACCACATCAATACCTCTTCCTTTTGACTCCATCTCTTGATTGAACTTTCACTTTGACAAAGTACCCAATGTCCCTCAAGTTGCTCTTATTTTGGCCATGTCCTTATTGCATCCCAATCCAAGAACCAATTTCCATGAGTTCAAATTTCTTAGTGTTGACACCGTGGCTTTTTGCAATGTCAACATTCTTTCTCCAAGTGACTTGACTTCTTGCAAATGTCACATGGAGATATTTATCTCATTTGGAATTAGAGAAGCTTCTATAATGTTTTATTTATTTCTATAACTTTTTCTATTTTCTTTCCTCCACTTCCTTTATTTTGAGACCTTAACTTCTTGTTTTGATTGAAAGAAATTTTTGATTGACACCTTATCCCACTTGCATTTTCTCTAGCGTTTTTGCATCATCCTTTCTATGATTTCCCATGCTACAAACGATTGTGTTTTGTTAATGTTGGCTACTCCGACAAATGTGTTGGAATAAAACAAATATTGGGACCCATTCCACTATGAAATGCTGGAGCCATTGTTCCCCATCAGCAAAATAATGCACTAAAATGTCTTCCACTTTGCTTGCTTTTCCATAAATTCAGCTCACCACCTCAACAACCATTTTGTTTGTTTTTGGCTTTCTCACTTCTTAAATTTGAGAAGCAAAGCAGCGTGCAAAACAGAGAAGGGAGTGAAGCCACATACCAGAGAAGAAGAATACCATTGTGAGAGAAGAAGCCACGGTGAAGTAAGAAAATAGAGATGGTTGTGTGAGAGATTTATACAGAGAGAGTCTGTTATTGTGAGTGTGACTGAAAAGTGAGGGAGAGTCTTGTATACCATCCGAGAGGGTGAGATTTATTGAGAGAGATCCTCAGAGAGTGAGAGAAACACTGTAATCCTACTTTCATAGTGGAGATATTTTTCTGGACTAGGTCCCGTGGTTTTTTCCGAGAGGATTTTCCACGTTAAAATTTTCAGTGTTAATTTTCTTTTTCTTACGCTTTCATTTTTACGCTTCCGCACAGTGCCCATTTTGGGGTTCACAGAGGAGGGAACAAGTACTGCTGTTTCCCAACAGTGGTATCAGAGCTACCGATTCGAAAAGTCACGGTCCTGTGAAACTCAAGATGGAAGGAGACATGTTCAAGCTAACTGCGGATAATTACTCCTACTGGAAGCCGATGATGGAAGATCATCTATACTGCAAGGATTTGTATGAGCCGATCACAAATCTGGAAATTCCGGAAGGGAAGACCGAAAAAGACTGGGAGATTTTGAATCGTAAAACAGTGGCTATGATTCGGAAATACATCGACAAAAGCTTGTTTGAGCATGTATCGACTTATACCGATGCGTATGAGTTATGGACAAAGCTTGAATCTATAATTCAAAAGAAGACTCCGAGAAATAAAGCTCACCTTGTCAGGCGACTCGTAAAGTTGGAATATTCTGACGACCAGAATATGATCGAGCATCTCAATACCTTCAAAGGTATTGTGAACCAGTTAATGAAAGCTGATATGAAGATCGATGATGAATTACAGGCTCTTTTACTCCTTAGTTCTCTACCTGAGAGCTGGGACACATTGGTGGTCACTCTCAGTAACTCAACACCAGATGGAAAGCTCAGTCTGGATAACATCACAGACAGTTTACTGAATGAAGAATCCAGAAGGAAAGAAAGGGGATCGAGTAGTCACTCAGAAGCTAATGTTGTTGAAAATAGAGGAAGGAGTGAAAACAGAAGCAAAGGAAAACGTGAAAAGTCACGAGGAAGATTCAAGTCTCGTTCCAAAGGTCTGACATGCTTTTATTGTGGAAAAGATGGTCACAAGAAGCCAGAATGTAGATTCCTGAAGAGAGATCAGAAGAATGGAACTGTACACCCTGATATGGTAGATCCCAAAAAGAAGTTGGAGGAAAAGACCACAACAGCGGTGATATCAAATGATGAGAATGTGTTCCTTATCACTGAGGTAAACTATCTAAATATTGCTTTTGATGACAACCACTTGAATTATGTGAAGACTGCCTAGCAGGTAAGCAGCGTAGAGTGTCCTTCCGTAGATCTGAAAATGGAAGAAGAAAAGAGCATATTTTGGATCTTGTACACTCAGATGTTTGTTCAACATCTGAAAAATCCCTTGGTGGTGCTCAATATTTTGTTACCTTCATTGATGACCACTCCAGAAAATTGTGGGTCTATCCATTGAAGAGAAAAGATGAAGTTCTACGAATCTTCAAGGAGTTTCACGCCTCAGTTGAACGTGAAACTGGTAGAAAGTTGAAATGTTTGAGAAGTGATAATGGTGGAGAGTACAGAGGTCCGTTCGAGCACTATTGCAAGACTCATGGGATCAAACATGAGAAAGTACCTCCCAAGACACCTCAGATGAATGGTGTAGCTGAAAGATTCAACAGAACGATTGCCGAGAAGGTCAGGAGCATGTTGTCTCATGCAAAACTTCCCAAGTCATTCTGGGGGGAGGCAGTGGTGACAGCAGCTGATTTGATCAACTTATCACCGTCAAGACCATTAAACGGTAAAATACCAGAAGAAGTATGGTCCGGTAAAAAGGCCTCATATTGCAACTTGAGAGTCTTCGGATGTAAGGCATCAGTTCACATCCCGAAAGATGAAAGAGCAAAGCTCGATGCTAAGGCGAAAGAGTGCATATACCTTGGTTCTCCAAGAGATGAATTTGGTTTCAGATTATGGGATCCTGCAAACAGAAAGATTGTTCGAAGCAGAGATGTGGTGTTCTTTGAAGATCAGACAATCCAAGACATCAAGAAAGTGGAGAAACCAACACTTAAGCTGATAAGTGATCAAAGCCCTATTGTGATGAACAACTTAGGGGGAGAAACTCATCAAGCCGAACCAGAGTTACAACTTGATGAAATGGATGAAGAAGCAGATCAACCTAATCTGACGGAAGAAGATCAACCAATTGAGGATGCTCCACAAGAACCCCAATTGAGACGATCAACAAGGCAGAAGCAACCGTCAAGAAGGTATTTTTCAGATGAATATGTTAATTTTACTGATGAAGGTGAACCTCAAAGCTTTGTAGAAGCAATGGAGATGAAAGACAAAGACAAATGGTTGCAAGCCATGGAAGAAGAGATGCAATCCTTAAAGGAAAATCATACTTATGATTTGGTAGAATTACCAAAAGAAAGGAGAGCATTGCAGAACAAATGGGTGTTCAAGCTCAAGAATGAAGAAAACAACCCAAGCCCAAGGTACAAAGCACGAATTGTCGTGAAGGGGTGCAACCAGAAGAAAGGAATAGATTTTGATGAAATATTTTCACCAGTGGTGAAGATGACATCCATTAGAGCAATACTCGGTCTTGCAGCAACACTAGACTTGGAGATTGAACAACTGGATGTTAAGACAACATTCTTACATGGAGACCTAGAGGAAGAAATTTACATGAAGCAACCAGAGGGTTTTGAAGAACCAGGCAAAGAACACTTGGTGTGTCGTCTGAAGAAAAGTCTCTATGGTCTGAAGCAAGCTCCAAGACAATGGTACAAGAAATTTGATTCCTTCATGATCCAACATAATTTCAAGAAGACCTCCGCAGACCATTGCGTGTTTGTGAAGCATTATGAAAATGGTGAGTCAATCATACTTCTCTTGTATGTTGATGATATGTTGATTGTAGGGAAGGAAAAAATTAAAATATCTGCTCTCAAGAAGGCATTGAGTAAGTCTTTTGCCATGAAAGACCTGGGTGCAGTGAAGAAGATACTTGGAATGAAAATCTCTAGAGATCGTTCTAGAAGAATGCTATGGGTATCTCAAGAAGATTACATTGAGAAGATTCTCAAAAGATTCAACATGCACAATGCCAAATCTGCTCGTGTTCCAATTGCTGGACATTTCAAACTCAGCAAGTCTCAATGTCCAAAGAATGAAGAAGAAAAAGAAGAAATGAGCAAGGTACCCTACTCTTCTGCCGTGGGTAGCCTTATGTATGCAATGGTTTGTACAAGGCCAGATATTGGCTATGCTGTAGGAGTTGTGAGCAGATTCCTGTCGAATCCAGGAAAGGAGCATTGGGAAGCTGTTAAGTGGATACTGAGGTATCTAAGAGGATCTGCCAAAAGAAGCTTGTGTTTTGGCAATGAAGATCTAAAGCTAATCGGATATTCAGACTCAGACATGGCTGGAGATGTCGATTCAAGGAAGTCAACATCAGGTTATCTGATTACTTTTGCAGGGGGAGCTGTTTCTTGGCAGTCAAAGCTACAAAAATGTGTGACATTGTCTACTGCTGAAGCAGAGTATGTAGCGGTGACTGAAGCCTCTAAAGAGATGCTATGGATGAAGAATTTCCTAAGTGAATTAGGACATAATCAAGATGATTATGTGGTAAACTGTGATAATCAAAGTACCATCCATCTAACCAAGAACCCCATGTTCCATTCACGCTCGAAGCATATCGACGTGCGGTATCACTGGATACGAGAAGCGCTGGATGAGAAGAAATTGAAGATAGAGAAAATCCATATAGACTTGAATTGGTCTGACATGATGACTAAATCAGTACCAACCAAGAAGGTTGAAGATTGTTGTCAAGGTGCTGGTGTCATGGTACCTTCCAACTAAGACAAGATGCAAAGATGGGATGAAGGATGGAAGACCCATTTATTTGTTTTATGGGGGAGTTTTGTTGGAATAAAACAAATATTGGGACCCATTCCACTATGAAATGCTGGAGCCATTGTTCCCCATCAGCAAAATAATGCACTAAAATGTCTTCCACTTTGCTTGCTTTTCCATAAATTCAGCTCACCACCTCAACAACCATTTTGTTTGTTTTTGGCTTTCTCACTTCTTAAATTTGAGAAGCAAAGCAGCGTGCAAAACAGAGAAGGGAGTGAAGCCACATACCAGAGAAGAAGAATACCATTGTGAGAGAAGAAGCCACGGTGAAGTAAGAAAATAGAGATGGTTGTGTGAGAGATTTATACAGAGAGAGTCTGTTATTGTGAGTGTGACTGAAAAGTGAGGGAGAGTCTTGTATACCATCCGAGAGGGTGAGATTTATTGAGAGAGATCCTCAGAGAGTGAGAGAAACACTGTAATCCTACTTTCATAGTGGAGATATTTTTCTGGACTAGGTCCTGTGGTTTTTTCCGAGAGGATTTTCCACGTTAAAATTTTCAGTGTTAATTTTCTTTTTCCTACGCTTTCATTTTTACGCTTCCGCACAGTGCCCATTTTGGGGTTCACAGAGGAGGGAACAAGTACCGCTGTTTCCCAACAAAATGTCCCTTTCCTCGCAAAGTGGGTTTTACTGATTGTGTCACTCTCTCTCGCTCTCGGTGCTGCGAACACACTTTCTTCCCATTTAGGATGATGCTATTGTCATGCGTTGCTGCTGGTGTGCACCTTGCTTACCCCTCCAATACCGTGCAAATTGTCCCACAACTGTTGATTGTGCTTTCTTCCTCCCAATGAACACTGTGATACTCCCTCTCCACGTTTTTTTATTTATTTTTAAATTAAATTCATGAACGACAATGATTGTTTCTGTTGGGTAAACTATAAAAGGGTCCATAGTTTTAATTTTGTTTGTTTGTGATGATTGTAACTACCACACTACACCGATAGTAGCCATCCATTTCACTAACCACTATTTGGATTTTGGTGTGCAACTCACTTATAAAAGTGAATGAAGAAGTGGTTGTAAGAAGCCCACCCACGTAGCAGTAGAGATGTTAGGTTTAGTTTTTATTATAAATATGGACATGTAGTTTTGTATGAAGTGTGTCACACTTTAGTGTGTGCACCGTCATGGAAGAACGACGGAAGATGTTCTTGAAGAATCATGTCTATGAACTGAGTGATTCGTGTGTGAGAATGTGCGCATCATGATGAGCAAGCAATGAAGACGAAAGACTTACAGAGTAGGCAGAAGCGGCAAAAGTAATCTTGGAAAAGCAGAACATCAAGAAAGAAGAATCTACACAATGATATTATGTGAATATAAAATGTATATATTGCATATCGAAAAGTAAAGGAGTGCCCTTATATATAGGGTAGCAGAGGAGCAAATAAAAAACAGTAAAATAGGAACAAAAAGGGAAAAACCAATTACGGAGCATTCTGACAGCCCCCCTCAAGCTTGGCGTAGATGTTAAGAGTGCCAAGCTTGGAATTAATGCTATGGAACGTTGAAGGAGGAAGAGGCTTGGTCAATATATCAGCAAGTTGTAGAGTAGTGTGTATGGGGAGGAGCTTTACAATGCCCTGTTGAACGTTTTCCCGAATGAGATGACAGTCAATCTCTATGTGCTTTGTTCGTTCATGGAAAACTTGGTTGGTGGCAATTTTGATGGCAGACATGTTGTCACAATATATGGTGGCAGGTTGTGGAAGAGGAAGATGGAGATCATTCATAAGATTGCTAAGCCACTAGAGCTCACATACGGTTTGGGCAAGAGCGCGATATTCTGCTTCGGATGAGCTGCGTGAGACCGTGTTTTGTTTTTTTGATTTCCATGATATTGGCGAGTCCCCCAAGTAAACAATGTAGCCAGTGGTGGATTTGCGAGAGTCAGGGCAACTGGCCCAGTCGGAATCACTGTAAGCTTTTAATTGAAGGTTATTAGTTGCAGTGCCAGGAGTTTGTTTGATATATCGTAAGATTCTAAAGGCAACTTGGTGATGGAGCGTGGTAGGAGCAGCAACAAACTGGCTGAGACGATGTATAGCGTAAGTGATATCTGGACGGGTGTTGGTGAGGTAGATAAGTCTTCCTATTAGCCTCCTGAATGCAGCGGGGTCATCAAGAGGAACACCATCAGAAGAGACTTTGGTGGAGAAGTTCATAGGGGTGCTGACAGGAGCTGCATCAAGCATTCCTATTTCTGTGAGAAGATCAATAGCATATTTCCTTTGGGTTAAAAGGATCCCTGCACTGCTTCTAGCAACTTCAAATCCCAAAAAGTAAGATAGATTACCAAGATTTTTTATTTTAAAATTGTCATTAAGCAGGTTTGTTATTTGATCAATATCATGAATATTATTTCCAGTGAGTATTATATCACAACATAAACAAGCATTATAGTAATGTTATTCCCAGTATGCTTTGTAAAAAGGGAGTGGTCTCCAGATGTTTGTGAAAAGTTGTGAGAGAGAAGAAAAGATGATAACTTGTCATACCACTGTCTGCTAGCTTGTTTCAAACCATAAAGAGATTTATGAAGGAGACAAACCTGATTTTTACCTGTTGCAAGGACCCCCGGTGGTATTTGCATGTAAACCTCTTCATTTAAGTCACCATGTAAAAATGCATTATTGACATCCAATTGTCGGATGTGCCAATTTTTAGCTGAAGCTAAAGATAATATGAAACGAACACTAGTCAGTTTAACAACAGGAGAGAATGTATCAAAATAATCAATACCCTCCATTTGAGTATAGCCCTTGGCAACAAGGCGAGCCTTGAATCTGTCTATGGTCCCATCGGCCTTGTGCTTTGTTTTGTATACCCATTTGCAGCCTATGGCCTTTTTGTTGGAAGGGAGAGTGGTGATGGTCCACATATTGTTGTGTTCTAGAGCCATGATTTCTTCTTTCATAGCATGCCGCCAATGATCATGTTGTATGGCCTCTTTGTAATCCTGTGGATCAGTAACACTATCTAGAGAGAAAATGAAAGCTTTATATGCAGTTGATAATTTGGAAAAAGATAGGATATTACTAATTGGGTATTTTGTTTTAGTGGTACTATAAGAAGAGATTTGAAAATCGTTTAGATAGGGTGGTGGTTTTCTAATTCTAGTAGATCGTCTAGGAGAGTCATTTTCATGATTTGCATTTTCTGCAGGGTCCTGAGTATGTTCATCATTTATGGTTACATTATCAATGGGAACAACATTGTGATTGTGATCATCATTATGCATAAAGGGATTAGTAGATAAAGGTATCGAAACACACTGATCTTGTATAGAGGGGAAAGTAATGGCAGGAAATTCAGTTTCAAGAAAAACAACATTTCTAGAAACTTTAATATCGTGGCTATCAAGGTCATATGTAATGTAACCTTTAGTAGTAGGATGTAATCCGAGGAAGAGGCTGGGCTTTGCACGAGGATCAAGCTTTTGTCTATTGGAATGAAGAGTGCTAACATAACAGAGGCAGCCAAAGACTCTTAACCTGGAAATGTCAAAATCATTTTGATACAATCTGTCATATGGTGAACAATTATTGAGAAAAGGAGTAGGCATTATGTTAATTAAAAGAGTAGCATAGTTGAGGGCATATGTCCAAAATTGAGTAGAGATTTTAGAATGAAAAAGCAAGGCTCTAGTTACATTAAGAAGATGTTGGTGTTTCCTCTCAACTATACCATTCTGTTGAGGTGTTTCAATGCAAGAAGTTTGATGAACTATACCTTCAGAATTAAAATAATCAGTCATAGCAAATTCTTTGCCGTTATCAGACCGAATGATCTTGATGCTAGTTTTAAATTGATTTTTAACATATGCAATAAAATGGAGAATGTGTTGACGAGTTTCAGATTTATGTTTCATCAAATGTATCCAAGTATATCTAGTATAATCGTCAACAATGGTTAAAAAGTATCTATGAGAATGCAATGAGGGATTAGAGCATGGTCCACAAATATCAATATGTATAAGATCAAAAGCATGGGAGGTACGAGTAATACTAGGAGAAAAAGGAAGACGTCTTTGTTTAGCAGTGTGGCAAGCATTGCAATTTTCAGTTCTAAAGTCAATGTAACTATACTTTTGTCTCAAAATTTCTAGTCTTTTATCAGACAAATGACCTAGCCGATTGTGCCAAATGTTTTTACAATCAGATTTAGCAAGAGTGTGCTTATCTACAGAGTGAGTAAAATGCTGTGTAATGTTGGTGGATCCACGAAAGATGTACAACCCTCCATTGATATCAACTGAACCAGTCTTGTTGTTTGTTGTCAAATCCTAAATAAAACATTTTCCATTAGTGAAAGTAATACAGATATTATTATGTGCAACCAGCTTAGAGATAGAGATGAGGTTATAACAAAAATCTAGAATAAACAGAACATCTTTGAGAATAATATCACTGATTTTAACAATGCCTTTATGTGTGGCGGTGGTTTGCATGCCATTAGGTAGATTAATGGTTACAGGAGTAATTTTTTCATAAGAGCTTAAGTGAGTGAGAGAAGAGGAAACGTGGTCTGTTGCGCCAGAATCTAGAATCCAAGATATAATACCTTTGCCTTCATGAGAAGTAAGGGTAAAAACGGATTTACCTGTATCAGTTGAATTAGATATTACATAACTGATCTGATTAGTTGATGAGGTTCCTGTGTCGTGAGAGGGCTTGATAAGAGTCAGGAGAGCTTGATATTGTTGTTGTGTCAAGCGGACCTCTTGATCATTGGCATCTGAAGAACCATCATTCTTGGTATCTTGATTTGTAGTCATGAAACTTTTTCCATTATGGAGTTTATGACCCGGAGGAAACCCATTTGTTCTGTAGCAGACTTCAATGGTATGTCCAGTTTTTCCACAATGAGAGCAAATCTTCTTACCAGTAGTATTTTTGTTAGCTGGGAATCCATGTTTCTTGAAGCAAACCGATTCGTTGTGACCATTTTTGCCACAATAGGAACAAGTGACAATGCCGACAGCAGCAACGTGTTTAATTTCCAATCCATTGAGAAAATTATTGCTCATAACCTGTCTTTCTTGTTGTACAACATAGGAAAAGATTTTTGAAATGGGAGGCATAGGATCCATAAGCAAAACGTGAGACTGAATGTTACCGTATTGTTCATTCAGTCCGCGAAGAAATTGTAGAGTCTGATCTTCATGCTTTCGTTGAGCAATTGTTGAAATAAGTTTGCAAGAGCACTTGATTTCACAAGAGCAGGTCGGTTCAGGATGAAAGTTGTCGAGCTCATCCCATATTATACGCAGCTTGGTAAAAAACTCTGTCACGGTTCTTTCCCCTTGTTTTAGAGCGGCGGCTTCATTTTGTAACTCAGAAATGCGTAGGAGATCTCCTTGGAAGAATCTTGATTTTAGGTCGTCCCATATGGCCTGGGCGCTATCCATCCAGAGGATGCTGCGGCGTATGTCCGGAGATACAGAATGTACGAGCCAAGAGACCACCATGTTGTTGCATCTTGTCCATGCGTGATAAAAATCAGCTTCCTTTTGCGGCGGTGTAGCGGTACCGTCAATAAATTGAATCTTGTTCTTGGCACTCAAGGCTGTGCACATTGATTTGCTCCAAGCATGGTAATTGTTGGATTCTAAGAGAGGGGAAACAAGGGAAATTGCAGGGCTTTCGCTTGGATGGAGATACAGGAGACCGGAAGAAAGAGTATGTTCCTCCATCATCGTGGAATATCCTGTAAAAGAATAGGCAAAGAAAAGAAAAGAGGAACAAAAAAAATAGGGTTTAGAGGCGCAATAGAGCTCTTCAAAGGAAGAGCTCTGATACCATCATGGAAGAGCGACGGAAGATGCTCTTGAAGAATCATGTCTATGAACTGAGTGATTCGTGTGTGAGAATGTGCGCATCATGATGAGCAAGCAATGAAGACGAAAGACTTAGAGAGTAGGCAGAAGCGGCAAAAGTAATCTTGGAAAAGCAGAATATCAAGAAAGAAGAATCTACACAATGATATTATGTGAATATAAAATGTATATATTGCATATCGAAAAGTAAAGGAGTGCCCTTATATATAGGGTAGCAGAGGAGCAAATAAAAAACAGTAAAATAGGAACAAAAAGGGAAAAACCAATTACGGAGCATTCTGACACACCGTGGGAGAATGGACAATGAGAAAGAAGAAATGAGATAGTCTCCATGTTTGTGTATTATGTGCAGCAAAGAGAAAAATATGTAAGAGAATGAGTTTGAGAGAAAATAGGTTATGCCTTGTGAGTTTGAGAGATTAAAGTGTTGTGTTTGTATTTGTGTATTCTAGAAAGTTTTCCAGAAAATTAAATGAAGAATATATTTCCCAGATAATATATATACCTCCCATATCTCTACAGTTTCTTCGTGATCATCATTAATATTTTTAGCTTATGACTGTAGTTCAGTTTGTCGTCAATTTTTTAAACTTATGACGATGGGTTGAACCATCTTCAAAAGTTCATTTTAACCATTGTTAAAAGCTCCTTCTACACTACTGAATCATAATTTTATCCAATAAAAATAGGTACAAAAGGTGATGAAGAAGGATCCAAATTGGTCATAGAAAATTTTTGCGATTGATATGGAATATAGTAGGAAAGTCTTTTTCAGAAATAGTTGGGTATTACATCTACGCCTACTAGATTACCATGTGTAACTTTGGTAACACTATTAGAATTTAAGGAGAGTTTGACAAGCTTAGTGAGGTGAGTAGCATTGTAGTAAATATATGTTGTAGAAGGTAGATTTGGAAACGGTGGGTAATGGAGGACTTTTACATAAGGTAGTGATTGATTTTATGGAACTAAACTTTATTATGTTTTATAAAGTTACTTGAGCATATTGAAAAATTTCACCACATATATAGGCATGAGATTATGTTTCTTCACAATGATCTAGAATTTCTTAGAACTTCACCTAATTTTAGTTTTTTTTTTTAACTTTATAGAAGTTGCATCATAATTTAACATTTCTATTGGGAAAAACATATCTTTTGAAATGAAATCTTCTTGTTATGACATTTTATGTGCTCTTACAGGTTTCAATCCCCAAATTAGAATCTTTGGAGTTATCCTCAATCAACATCCAAAAGATATGGAGTGACCAATATGACCATTGTTTTGAAAATTTGCTCACATTGAATGTGACCGATTGCGGTAATTTAAAGTATTTACTATCATTCTCTATTGCTGAAAGTTTGGTGAATCTTGAAAGCATTTTTGTAAGTGGATGTGAAATGATGGAAGATATATTTCGTCCGGAAGATGCAGAGGTGTGTGGATTCATTTAATATTGAGTTTGATTAATGTTATCCTTTGTTGTTTGATATATTAAGTAATCAGGTCTTTTAATTGCTCACCTATAAAGTATTTTTATTGTAACAGTATATTGATGTTTTTCCTAAGTTGAAGAAAATGGAGATTATCTGCATGGAGAAACTCTGTACAATTTGGAAATCTGATATTGGTTTACATTCCTTTAGCAATTTGAACTCTTTGATGATAAGAGAGTGCCATAAACTTGTTACAATTTTTCCTAATTATATGGGGCAAAGATTGCAAAGCCTTCAAAGCTTGACAGTTAAAGATTGCGAATTGGTTGAAAACATATTTGATTTTGCAAATATTCCGCACACTTGTGATATTATTGAAGCAAATTTGGGTAATATATTTCTAGAAAACCTGCCAAATTTGGTGAACGTATGGAAGGGTGATACTGGTGAAATACTCAAATGTAATAATTTGCAAAGCATAAGAGTTGATGTGAGTCCAAAATTGAAATATCGCTTTCCAGTTTCTATTGCCAATGACCTACAGAAACTAGAAGTCCTTGAGATATGGGATTGTTGGGCAATGACAGAGATTATTGCTTTGGACAAACATTCAAGTGCAACTGCTATCACCTTTAAATTTCCTCATCTAAACACTCTATCATTAATATACTCGCATGAATTGAGGAGTTTCTACTCAGGAATTCATACTTTAGAGTGGCCACCATTAAAGAAATTGAAAATAGTCGATTGTAGCATGCTCAAAGGATTGACTTCAGAAATCACAAATTCATCAGAACAACCAATTGTTTTAGCAACAAAAAAGGTACATAAAGTTCGTTCAGATACAAATCAGAAGTTCTTTTTTGAAGCTTGTTCTTGGAAATATAGAATATGTCCTGTTTTTTATGAAAAGCGTGAATCCGCAACCTTTAAGAAGGATGTGAGATTACGTCTTTTATTTCTTAAATCAAAATAAAGAATTATGATTCAACTAGTATGCTTTAATACTAACAATAAGTCTTTTTATTAATTTATTTAGGCAATATATAATTTGGAATGCATGTCGATGAGCTTGAAGGAAGCTTCGCACACTTTCTGGGAAAACTTCCCAGAAGGTCACCCATCCCAGAATTACTCCAGGCCAAGCACGCTTAACCATGGAGTTCTTATGAGTCAGGCTACCGAAAAGTAAATGCATTTTGGTGATATGAGTAGTCAAATCAATTCCTTTAAGCTATCCTTCAACTGTATAGTCCCATACCTACACAGTCTCCAAATCCCTCTCATTCCGGTGCTTGTTCCATTCATCCATGTACCCCTTCCACCCGAAGCTGCCAGGAGCCGCTCCTTGTCTGTGCCCCCTGCACCATGCTTCTTGCACCGGCGTCACTCCCCGCCCTCGTCTCCGTGCCTGGGTGTCACAAACTTCCTTCTTTACCAGAAGATTCTTGATTGGCGTAGAATAAGAGTTTCTCTTGATTATCTTCTTCCGCAAAGTTTGCTTGATGCTTATTTTTATTACGACAAAAATTTTCTATGTGACCAAATGTCTTGCAATAGTGACATTGAGGTTTTCCATGATGCCAACAATCTTTTTCCAAGTGACTTGTCTTTTTACATATGCCACATGGAGGATATTTTTCTTGACGAGTCTTAGAGAAGCTTCTAGGATTTTCTTTATTTCTAGAAATTTCTTCTCTACTTTTATTTCCTTCATATTCTTTATTCTGAGACCGTAATTTTAGTTTTGATTGAAAGGCATTTTCAACCGAGTCTTCTTCATGCCTTTTCAATCTTTGTTCATAAGCTTCAAGAGAGCCCATTAATTGTGTGACTGACAATGTAGCCAAATCTTTTGTTTGTTCAATCGCGGTTGCGATTGCATCATACTTTTGGGGAATAGAAATTAAAATTTTCTCAACGATCTTTTTGTCAAGAATATTTTCCCCATAGGCTCTCATCTGACTAACTATTTCTTTTATTCTAGAATAGTAGTCTTTAATGGTCTCAGATTCTTTCATTCTTAATAATTCAAACTCTCGTCTTAGAGAATGAAGTTTAATATTGCGTACCTCGTCACTTCCTTGAAACTCCTCTTGTATTGTGTTCCAAGCTTGTTCTGCACTTGTGGCACCAATTATCCTTGGAAAAATTGTGTCATCAACTACTTGTTGAAGAACAAATAAAGCCCTTGAATCCTTCTGCTTGTTTTCTTTCAACTCCTTCTTTTGAGCTGCAGTAAGAGTAGAGGTGTCTTCTGGAATAGTGAATCCCTCTTCTATGATATCCCATAAGTCTTGAGAGCGGAAGAATGTCTTCATTTTGACACTCCAAAAATCATAATTTTCTCCATTGAAAATAGGTACTGGAATTGATGATGTTTGATTAGTAGTAGCCATGTGTTGAGAATATATTTGGAAGTAGTAGAATGAGTTATAGTTTTGTTTGAGGTAGTTGAAAATTTTATCTACGCCCAATAGATGACCGAACGTAGCTCTGGTACCACTGTTAGTATTTTAAGGTTGTGAAAGGAATAGTTGATTATAGAGAAAATGTAGAGATAGTTGAATGTAGAGATAGTAGTTGTCTTTAGTTGTAGTAGATGTTGGCTTCATACAAATGGTAGATGTTGGCTACTTCCATCAAATGGTAGAGTTCATGGGTATTTATAGACCCATAGATTATTCTAGAACATACTAGTCACACCTTATGTGGAATGTTCTAGATTTTTACCTATGTAGAATATTCTTGATTTTTCTTCCTATCTTAGGTTTTTCTAGAATATTCTAGAACTTGTATTACATTTCAATTCTTCTATCTAAGGAGCTTCTACATTCTTCTAGAATTTGCATTACACTTTAATAGAAAAACTATATTGCAAAAAATGTGTTGTAGCAACTGTACTTCTCTAAATAACATAATGTTTTCTTCATTGAGTGCCAAAAGCTTTATGTTGGGAGAAACCTAACAATTAAGGACAAACAAATTCAAAAGAAAACGTGCATGTGTAAGTTAAAAGCATTAAAAGGAAAATGGAAAGAAAAGGAAACAATGTTGATGCTTCGCTACCTTTTCAACTGAAAACATAGGTTGTTGCAGTGGGCTAATTTGAGCCCCTATAGCTCCTTTCTGATTTTCATCAAAGTCTGATGTGAATAGCTTCAATTTAGGACAATAGGTCACATATAAGGTTTTTAATAACGGACAATCCAGATCATGCTTTCCAGGATAAAAGCAACTCAAGAGTGGCATGTTTACAAGTAATAGCGACGACAAACAAGGGAGTTCAAACATTATTTTGGTTCCATGTTCCATTCCATCTTCCTTTTCAGCTATTTCCAACAGTTTTCCACAATTGGTTATTTCAAGCTTCTTAAGTTTCCCGAGATTTCTTGCTAGGGATGAAGAGAACAATGCTATCAAACTTCCACAACCATTAACAACCACTTCTTGCAAATTATGAAAGCTGATAATTCCTGTGGAATTTTCCTTCCATACATGTTTCAAATTTGACAAGTTGTTTAAAGTAAGTTTTTTCAAACTAGAGACTATTCCCTTTGTCTTGTCCTCACTCTAATCAATGTCAAATATTACTTTGACTGCATCAGAACTATGCACATTCAACTTTTCTAAGTTCTTCATGTAAGGGAGTACATGAAATGGAATTACGATAGCTCTTTTGCATGCTGCATCAAATTCTAATTCCTTGAAACTACCAAAGAAATTGTCTGAAATAGCAGGTTTTATGTGTTGAACTCCCGTCATCTCAAGATAGTCATCAAGAATCATGTGCTTTGAATAGTTGAAAAACTCCTAAAAAAGCAAGAAATTCAATATCAGGTATAATTAACAGTTTCATACGCTTCGTATTTAGTTAATAAGATCACTCAGATTTACCTTTAGGAGGCCAAAAAGTACACCAAAATTTTCAATTTCTTTTTTCTAAAGAGGACATATGGGCTCGATTCTTTCATAACCGTTGGAAAATAAACTTTCTACTTTAGTTCTATGAACAATAATGGTGAAAAGGTTGATTAAAATTTTAAAATTATCACTCTGGAATATCTAGATAAGGTAAGGATGGGTTTGATACAGCTCGACCAAGATCAAATATAACTCCGTCAAGTCGGATACAACTCGACTAAGGTAGATACAACTCGTATAAGGAAGGTTACAGTTCGTCCAAAATTAGATACAACTCTATTTTTATTCGAGTTTTTTTAATAGAACATATGATCTCAGTTGGTGAAATAAGTAGTAATGTAATACAAAAGAAGATTATTTAGTTTACATACAAAAATTTAATTAGGATAAGTAATTCTCACCTTTTCATGAAATAAGCTTTGGACAGTTGTGTTGATATCGACGTAGAAAGTGAGAAAAGGATATGATGGATATTAATGAGTAATGTTAGTAAAACATTTAATTCATATTTGTGTACCTAGTAAAATAATTGTTTTAAAATAGTTATCCTTCAAACAAAACCTATTGCTAAATAATATAATATATTATAATTGATTTGAGGTTAATTAAGAGAAGAGTATTTTATAACACGAGGAAAAAGAAAGTAATGTAAAAAGAAGACTATTTAGTATATATAAAAAAATTAAGTAGGATAAGTAATTCTTACCCAATGAAATAATAAGCTTTCGACAGTTGTGTTGAGATCGACGTCGAAAGTGAAATCAGAATCTTCGGATGTTTGAATTCCCGAAAACATTGCTAGTTTTATGACTCCTTCAGAGAAAGTTATCATATTGGGACATTCGGTAACCATCACATTTTGTAAACATGGGCATTGCAAGGTGGCATTTCCTGAATAAAAGCTTATTAGCTTCGGTAAGTGTTTCAGCTCAATTGATCTGAGTCGTCTACAGATTATCTCATCACAACCATCTTCATTCTCCTTTTTTACAATTTCTTTTATTGATTCACAATTCTTTATGCTCAGAGTTGTAAGTTTCACCAAACTTTTGAGTGTACCAAATGTGAATAAATACTTCATCCTTTCGCAGTGCATCACAAATAAATATTTAAGATTGATGAATGACACAGCGCAAGAAACTATTCTTTCTACCAGAGGGCACTCGACAAGATATAAGACTTCAAGTTTTTCAGTGTATGGTTGTACCCACGTGTGCTCTAAACCTATACACTCTAACTCCTTTAATTCGAACAAATATAATTGTTTCAATCCAGCAAGTACTTTGTCGTGAACTTGAAGCTTTTCAGAGGAAAATATCTCCTTCAGACCAAAGCATTTGTGTACTGTAAGCCATTCTAAATTGTGTAGCTTGTGAAAGAAATGAAAAAGAAAACTATTTTTCCCATTGTTATCATCCTCAAAGGATAGTATAAGATATTTTAATTTACAAAGAAGGTCTTGTGGCAAACGTGCATCACTCATTAGCTTAATGTTTTCCTCATTGAGTGTCAGTTCTTCCAGTTTGCGAGAAACCTGACAATTGAAGTAAAAAAAATTCAAAAAAAGATATGTTGATGTTAGTTAGATGCTATTAAGAGAAAAATATATCAACGAATAGAAAAGGAAGCACAAAAGGATTAAATTTGAATGTTTTGTTACCTTTTGAATCGAGAACAAAGGTTGTCGTAGCAAGCTTATTGGAGCCTCTAAAACTTCTCTTTTACTATCATCATCAAAGCTTGATCTGAATAGCTTCAGCATAGGACAACATTCCACATGTAATTTATTTAACAAGGGACATTCTAGATGATGCTTTCCAGGGTAAAAGCAACTCAAAAGTGGCATATTCCAAAGACGTAACATGGTTAAACGAGGAAATTCTAACATTAATGTCATTCCATACTCCATTTCATCTTCCTTTCCAACTATTTCTACCATTTTCTCACATTCCTCTATATAAAGTGTCTCCAACTTCCCAAGATTTTTGGCGAGTGATAAAGGGAACAATGTTACTAGGCTTCCACAACCATCAACATCCACTCTTTTCAAATTGGAAAAGCTGAAAATTCCTTCGAGATTTTCCTTCCATACACATTTTAAATTTGACAAGTGTTTTAAAGTAAGGTTTTTCAAACGAAACACCATTCCATAGGTCTGGATTTCACTCTCATCTATGTCAAATATTAGTTGTGCTGATTCACATTTCTCCACATTCAATTCTTCTAAGTTCTTCAAGTAAGGCAGTACATGAGAGGGAATAAGAGTATTTCTTTTACATGCTTCACCAAATTCCAATTTCTTCAAACAACCAAAGAAATTGTCCGGAAAAGCAAATTTACCACGTCGATCTTTCCTCTCGGGATAATCAACAAGATTTATATCCTTTGAATATTCAAAAGAAACCTTAAAAAGAGGAGAAACTAAATGTCAGATGTACATGACAATCAATGATTGAATAAATATATAAAAAGTCTTTTATACTAATTCTTATGGTATATATGACCCGCACTTTAGTTCATTATATAATTTGTTATAAAACCAAATTTGGAAAAATGAAAAAAGTGGAAATTGTTTCAAATAATTTGAAGAGTATATGATAAAGGTCATCGTTTACACAAATTTGATTGTGAAATTATGCTAGACATTTGGATATCAAATCCAACTTGATAATACAATCCATAAACCTTGACCTAATGAAAATAGGGAATAAATTACTTAAATATGTACAAAACGACATAATGTCCATGCTTCATATTATTTATGTTTTGCAAAAGAATTGAATTATTAGTTATGAACATTTTCAAAGAAATTAACATTAAATTATCTATGGAGTATGATGCAACGAAAATTTGTGATGATCAACATACTTTAATGCATACCTGGTTTGTGAAATGTGTTTGTAGAGTGGCATTCAAATCACCTTCCCAATACCATTTGTCTTTTTCTCCTGCTTCAACATGTACTTTTTGTAGCTTTGGAGCACTTTGGACTTCAGATAACTTTTTCATTTGAGGGCATTCACTTACTACTAATTTTTCTAGTAGGGGGAATTTTAAGTCGCACTTCTCAACATTAGAGAAATTTGTGAGATTTTGTAGAGACACCAATTCTAATGATTTTAATTGTTTAAACTCAACCTCTTGTACTTTTCCTCTTCATTTTCTGCAACAATTTCCACAATTAATGGACATGAACTTACCTTCATCGTTGTGAGTTGATTTAAGGTTTTAGCAGTTGAGAGTGTCATTAAATTCCTCATCATACAGTTCACCACTTCTAAGGATGTTAAGTAACTAAAAGATACCGAGGATGATGCTAGATTTCTCAATTTTTTGCATCCACTGATGATTAAGCGTTCTACCCTTTGAAGAAGCACATCATGCTCAAAACCAATCTCCTCTAGAAACCACATGCTACCTAATTCTAACTCTTTAAGTTGCATAACACCACCTATTTTTTCAGGTGAACTAAGACTTTCACGAGTACAAATTCTTTTCATGTGACAAAATCCCAATGTTAAACTTTTCAAATTGGGAAGTCTGTGAAGAAACCAAAAGAGAACTTCATTATTCTTCAACCGGTACAAAACAAGTTCTTCTAGTTTGTGCATTCTGTGAACATTAACAATGTATTTTTGCAACCACTCTGTAACGTCCCGGCAACTCGCAAGGACCGTTGACTGCCCCCACAGACCACCACGAGGCTTTCCAGTGTGCTTTGTCCTCACTCGCACACTTTCTGGTAAAACTTCCCAGAAGGTCACCCATCCCAGAATTACTCCAGGCCAAGCACGCTTAACCATGGAGTTCTTATGAGTCAGGCTACCGAAAAGTAAATGCATTTTGGTGATATGAGTAGTCAAATCAATTCCTTTAAGCTATCCTTCAACTGTATAGTCCCATACCTACACAGTCTCCAAATCCCTCTCATTCCGGTGCTTGTTCGATTCATCCATGTAATTAGTAGTCTGTACTTGGAGATATATATCCTGCATGTTTGAGTGAATTAATTACCCCTGCAGTTCTATTACTGAGTTCCCTTGGTAAAGTATAGATTCTGACTTATGGGACTGTTAGATCAACCTCAAAATTTGATATATGATTCTTAGGACATATTAATACAATTTGACAGATCGGATTTGTAATTGAAGGTCTATGTTTAGAGAAAGAAATTTCGAAAGTGTGAAACAATCGGATGAACACTGTATTGCTGTTCTTAAACTATCATGGTAAATATTTCATATATATTTCATTTACCGTTAGATTGAGCCCAAACCTTAGTATGTATTTCATAAGACATATTAGGTGATTTTGACCGTTCAGATTTGGAATTGGATATCTGTGCTTAGAGGAATTAATTCCGTATCTGGAGTTAAACCGAGAATCACTTAAATTTCTGTCACTGAGTTACCTCGGTAAAACTTCCATATCTACTTAGTTAGCCGTTGGATTACCCTGAATTTTTAGTATGTTGTTCCTAAGAGATAGTGGAATACTTCGAACGTTCGGATTTTAGATCGGAGTTACAGATTTAGAGATATTAATTTCGTATCTTCTCAGGGATCTTAATACTGCTTAATTTATGTTTTTGGATCATTTATACAAAAATTATGATTTCCGCCTCATTAACCATTGGATTGGACTGAAAATTTTATCATGAGTTAAACATGCTGATTATTAGCTTGATTGGTTCAGATCTGTAATTAATGATATGAGTGAAGAAAAATCTTTTCACGAAATAGTAAATTTATTTGCATTGAGTAAAAACTTGAATAATTATATCCTTAAATTGTATGTGTAGTTGTATTTTAGAGATTGGAGGATGAGTAATATAATATATTCTATATTATAAAATTTAATTATATTGAACATTCTGAGTTGTCATAATTATTTGAGTGAAATCATGAATTGTAAATAAGTTGATGGTAAATTTGGATGGATAGTATAGACATTATTGCCATAATTGTAAACCTGATTTTTTATTTATTTTCCTACGACTTTGGTAAGTCGAGAGGGGAAAGGTTTGAAGCCGGACACTACTTTGGTAAGTAGGTGGGAAAATGAGAGGTGAATTTGATATAAACCGTACTACTTTGGTAAGTAGGCTGAATATTACCTTGTTGTGCTACTTTGGTAAGTAGACAATATCACCTTATTGTGCTACTTTGTTAAGTAGACAATATCACCTCATTGTACTACTTTGGTAAGTAGACAATATTACCATGTTGTGCTACTTTGGTAAGTAGACGATATCACCTTATTGTGCTACTTTGGTAAGTAGACAATATCACCTTGTTGTACTACTTTGGTAAGTAGATAATAAAAATAACCTTGTTAGATTACTTTGGTAAGTAATCAGTATATCATGGTTATACTACTTTGGTAAGTAGACAGAATGATTGTTGACTGCTGTGCTTTGGTAAGTAAGCAGATTAATAATATGTTGGATTGACTCTAGTGAATCGACTGATGATTTTGACTGAAGAAATATTATAAAGTATCAGTGCAATAGTTGTTTTTGAGTATGTTTGAGATGCATGTATTTGACTGATTGCCACACTTGTGATGTTAGTAAGATTGTGGATGATGCATACTTCTTGAATTGGTTAGCTCACCCTACTGTTTGTGTTTGTGCATGTGAATGCAATGATCGTATAATGTGTGATATTATACGGGAGCAGAAACTATATCAGATGAATTAGCAGATGGTTCTGGACTTGCTTAGAAGATGAGAGATCTGTGGGGAAAAGGAGACATGGGGAATTTCTAAAATAAATCTGTGTTTGAATTTCCGAATTGTGTGAAATTTTAAATTTCAGAAGTTTATGAACTGTGTGGACTTTTATTTTCAGAAGACTTGTGCTGTAATAAAGAACTTAATATTTTATGGGTGTTGAAATTTGTTAAAGACAAATTACATATGTATTTTGTGGAAAATAATTTGTAATGCCTAAATCGGGGTGTTACAAAGTTGGTACTTGGATAGTGGATGCAGTAATCACATGGCAAAAGATCAAAGTATCTTCAAAGACATTGATAAATCTGTCAATGTCAAAGTTCGCCTAGGAAATGGCACCACAGTGGAGTCTCGAGGCAAAGGAACTGTCATGGTGGAGACAAAAAAAGGTACGAAATTCATCAAGGATGTTTTACTAGTTCCAAATCTTAAAGAGAATCTTTTAAGTATTGGCCAAATGATGGAGAATGGATATTCTCTTCATTTTGAGAAAGATACATGCAAAATTTATGACAATAAAATGATAGAAATTGGCCAAGTAAAAATGGAGAAGAGAAATAGAAGCTTTCCTATAAGCTTCAAACCTGGAACTAATATTGCCATGAAGGTAGAAGTTGATGACTCATGGCTTTGGCATAGGAGATTTGGCCACTTCAACACACATGCCTTAAAGCTTCTATATACGAAAAACATGATGAGAGATATTCCATGCTTGAAGGAGAATAATGAATCATGTGAAGGATGTCTCCTCGGAAAACAACATCGATTACCATTCTCGACAGACAAAGCATGGAGAGCAAAAGACTTATTGGAGTTGATTCATACCGATGTTTGCGGACCGATGAGAACACCTTCACATCATAACAACAGGTATTTCATCCTCTTCATCGATGACTTCTCTAGAATGACATGGGTCTATTTCTTAAAGGCAAAGTCAGAAGTTTTTGGAGTATTCAAGAAATTCAAGGCCCTTGTTGAGAAGCAAAGTGGAAAACAGCTAAAAGTACTTAGAAGTGATCGTGGCAAGGAGTACACATCTCGCGAGTTTGACAAATTCTGTGAAGATGAAGGCATAGAGCGACAACTTACAGTCGCATATACTCCACAACAAAATGGCGTGTCAGAGAGAAAGAATCGCACAGTTATGGAGATGGCAAGATCAATGCTGAAAGAGAAAAGTATGCCTAACACTTTTTGGGCTGAAGCAGTCTACACTGCAGTTTATATTCTAAACAGATGTCCAACTAAAGCAGTCCAAGACAAGACTCCTATTGAAGCTTGGAGTGGGAGAAAGCCATCAGCTAAACACCTACGAGTATTTGGATCTATTTGCTACATACATGTTCCTGATCAAAGGAGGCACAAGCTTGAAGACAAAACTATACGAGGAATATTCTTGGGATATAGCACACAATCAAAAGGCTATCGAGTCTACAACCTACAAACGAAAAAGCTCATCATCAGTCGAGATGTTGAAGTTGATGAAAATGCTTCTTGGAATTGGGAAGAAAAAAAAGTTGTTAAAAGCAACATTCTACTTCCAGTGCAACAATATCAAGAAGAAACTCAAGAAGAGGAAGAAAATTCAGGTATGCTTTCTCCACCTCCACAACAACAAGATTCTTCACCTGAATCTAGTCTAAGAAGAGTAAAATCTTTGGTAGACATATATGAAACTTGCAATATGGCCATGATTGAGCCTAACTGTTATGAAGAAGCATCAAAGCAAGAAGTATGGGTCAAGGCTATGGAAGAAGAGATTAAAATGATTGAGAAGAATAACACTTGGGAACTCGTAAATTGCCCTCATGGAAAAGACATCATTGGAGTCAAATGGATATATAAAACAAAGCTCAATCCTGATGGAACTATACAAAAGCATAAAGCAAGATTGGTTGCCAAAGGCTACTCACAGCAACCAGGAATAGACTACAATGAGACATTTGCTCCAGTTGCTCGCTTAGATACAATTAGAGTTTTAATAGCTCTTGCAGCACAAAAAGGATGGAACATCTATCAATTGGATGTCAAGTCAGCCTTTCTAAATGGGGTGCTCGAAGAAGAGATTTATGTTGAACAACCACAGGGCTTCATCAACGAAGGCAACACTATATATTAAGGCACAAAGTCAGTACCATCTCATTGTCTCTATATATGTCGATGATCTTATCTATACAGGAAACAATATAGAGATGATGATAGAATTTAAAGAAGACATGATGAAGACATTTGAAATGACCGACCTTGGCTTGATGAACTATTTCCTCGGTATAGAGGTGAAACAAGAAAAGGAAGGTATATTTATCTCTCAAAAGAAATATATTGAAGCTCTATTAAAGAAGTTCAAGATGAATGGTTGTAAACCTGTCACTACTCCACTGGTGGTAAACGAGAAGCTACAGAAAGATGATGGAGCACAAGAGGCAGATGCATCACGCTACAGGAGTTTAATTGGAAGTCTCATGTATCTCACAGCCACACGACCAGACATTATGTATGCTACAAGTCTTCTATCAAGATTCATGCAAAACCCAAGTCAGATTCATTATGGAGTAGGAAAAAGAATTTTAAGATATCTACAAGGCACAAAGGAGTTTGGTATATGGTACAAAACCGTGACTAACTCAAGGATGATTGGCTACACAGATAGTGATTGGGCAGGATCAGTGGACGACATGAAGAGTACGTCAGGATATGCTTTCTCACTAGGATCGGGTATTTTATCTTGGGCATCAAAGAAGCAAGCAACCGTGGCACAATCAACAGCAGAAGCAGAGTATGTAGCAGCTGCTGAAACCACAAGTCAAGCAATATGGCTAAGAAGAATACTTGAAGAAATGGGTGAACCACAAGATGGACCGACTATTGTCTATTGCGATAACAAATCGGCAATTGCAATAACAAAAAATCCAGTCCATCATCAAAGAACAAAACATATAGCCATTAAATATCACTTCATTCGAGATGAAGAGACAACTAAACAAATTCGACTCGAGTACTGTCCAACAGAAGACCAAATTGCAGATATATTTACGAAGGCATTACCAAGACCAAGATTTGAACTACTGCGCACAATGCTTGGAGTTACCGAATTTGCATTAAGGAGGAGTATTAAAGTGTAATGCAAATTCTACAAGAATGTAGAAGCTCCTTAGATAGAAGAATTGAAATGTAATACAAGTTCTAGAATATTCTAGAAAAACCTAAGATAGGAAGAAAAATCAAGAATATTCTACATAGGTAAAAATCTAGAACATTCCACATAAGGTGTGACTAGTATGTTCTAGAATAATCTATGGGTCTATAAATACCCATGAACTCTACCATTTGATGGAAGTAGCCAACATCTACCATTTGTAAGAAGCCAACATCTACTACAACTAAAGACAACTACTATCTCTACATTCAACTATCTCTACATTTTCTCTATAATCAACTATTCCTTTCACAACCTTAAAATACTAACATTTTCTTTTTTTGTGCTTTGAGGATGATAACAACGAGAAAGATAGTTTGCCTTTTGACTTCTTCCACAAGCTACCCAATTTATCCAGTCTTCTAATACAGAAATGCTTTGGTTTGAAGGAGATATTTCCCTCTCAAAAACTTCAAGTTCACGGTGGAGGACTTGCGGGATTGAAAAAATTAGTCTTGATAGATCTAAAAGAGTTAGAGTTGGTGGGCTTAGAACACCCTTGGGTACAACCGTACTCTGAAAAGCTTGAAGTGTTAAAGCTTGAGAAGTGCCCTCAGTTACAAAAATTAGTTCATTGTGCAGTGTCTTTCATCAATCTTATAGAACTGGAGTGGAACTCTGTGAAAGGATGGAGTATTTATTCACATTTGCAACAGTTCAAAGTTTGGTGAAACTTGAGACCCTAATCATAAATAGTTGTGAGTCAATCAAAGAAATTATTAAAGATGAAAATGAAGATGGTTGTGCTGAGATGGTATTTGGACGACTCAAATCAATCGAGCTGGAATCATTGCCAAGACTTGTAAGGTTTTATTCAGGGAAGGCCACTCTGCAATGCTCGTATTTAAAAATCGTCATGGTAGTTAAATGTCCCAGTATGATAACTTTTTCTGAAGGAGTCATCAAAGTGCCAATGCTTTCAGGAATTCAAACATCTAAGGATTCTGATTTAACCTTCCATGACGATCTCAATACAACTATCGAGAAATTGTTTCACCAAGAGGTAAGAATTCATTCTCTCAATTCAATTATTACCGCCAGCTGAAAAATTATGCTATGCATTCATTTTATCATTAATAAATAAGTTAAAATTTTCTTTTAATAAGAAAATTGCAGGCGGCCTCCTAATACATTTATATGTTAAGGTCTTCAAATAACACTACATATCGATTCTAAAATCGTAAATGTTAATAACTTTATATTAACTTAAAGTTGTTACAGAACATTCAATTATAAACTGTCAGGAGACATAATAATCACTCAGATAAATTAAAAAGTTAATTAGCTTCGAAATTACCCACTCTTAATATAAAATATAACTAATTTATGAATTAGTTTTGACTAAGATGCCTTTGACAATAAAATATTAAAAGTTAATTAGTTTTAGTGTTATAGTAAATTTTAAAAGATTAAGTTGTTACATTAGTCACCCTATTGATTTTATAAGTATCCCATCTTTACTTTGCTTCATCTTCTTCAGCTTCCTTTTCTCCCCATTTACATTTACTGTCGAAATTCAACAAATATTTTCCTTTCTTTTACTTGGTTTATATATTGTATATTTTTTTCTCTTCTTTTTCATATATATTTGCTCATTCTTTTACTGAGCCTAAACAACACGTTTCTTTTTTATCCTTTTGTACTTTTCCTTTATTATTTTCCTACCTTCATTCTAATTGGATCTCTTGGCCTTATATTTCTTTCGTTTTAATTACAACTAAATAAATCCCCATGCAAGTTTTTTTTCATAGGATCTTCCGCTTTAATTATGACCCCAAAACATTCTATCGTTATTATTCTCTCCTCTCCTTTTTAAAGATCTGATTAGGTATGTGTTAAAAAATAGATAATTCACTTATATGATTAAATTTGTTTTAAACTTACTTATTTTTCTCTAAAAACTATCCTAAATATTAATGACATATAGTGTTGTTCTTTTTGAATATTTTTATTCTTTTAATCTCTCTCAATAAAAGAAGGTCTGATTATGCTTTTATTAATAGAAATTTAAGATAAATGTAGCTTCGGACTCTTAAATTTAAAAAAGAAATAATCTTTAATATTTGAAAAATATTATTTTAATTTCCAAACACTAATATTAGTGGACTAAAATTATTTTAACCCTCAAAGTTATTGTTTAAGTACTAAAATCATACTTTTGAAATTTGAAAAAATATGAATTGAAAATTACCTTCGAATTTTTTCTATATGCTTTGAAAACCAAACCATTCGGGACATCACAAGGTTTACTGGTTAAACTTGTCATATAGTTGAACGGTGATTGAAATTAGTATTAATAAATAAAACAATATAAAATAATATACAAAAATAACATTAAAAATATAATATCATAACTTAAAAAAAATTAAAAATGAAAAAATAACTTTCAAAATTTGCATAAAAATTAAATATTTTCATAGCATTTAGGTTTAAGGTTCAACAGTACATAATAATATCATTTCAAAATAAATGGTTTCTAAAAAGAAATACAAAATATTTTAGGTTTTTTACTTTTAAGGAAATTTCAAAATAAAATTTACAAAACATTTTTTAAAAATTCCAATTAATTCTTCAGGACAAAACTGTAATTTTTGGAGATCGGATTTGAAAGTGTAATGGACCAAACACTATAGAACAATTCGATTGGAGATTGAGTCTGTAATTCTAAAAGGCCAAACACTAAATGAGTTAATCGACTTTTCGATTCAACTGGTCGGTCTATTTCTCAAAACAAAGTTACTTGTTATCATTCCATTGTCCTTTTATAACTTTTTTTTTTCATTTTGGTCAGAAAACCGTTAGCCATCATTTATTCTCTTTTTATATCTTAGATAATTGACACCTATTATAAAAATAAATGAATAAATAAATAAGCTGCAGGCCTATTACCAAAATGTGACTTAAGTATTCATTCAAAAATCCAAGTGATCTTAATCAAATATCAAGCATGTGAAACTTGTCCATTACTCTGACGTTGAGTTTCTTGACTTGGAAGGAATTTATGGAATATTCAAAGCGAATGATTCTTGATGAATATCTTGAGATGACAGGAGTTCAGCACATAAAACCTGCTATTTCAGACAATTTCTTTGGTAGTTTCAAGAAATTGGAATTTGATGCAACATGCAATAGAACTATTTTAATTCCATCTCATGTACTTCCTTACTTGAAGAACTTAGAAGAATTGAATGTGAAAGAATCCGATGCAATGCAAATAATATTCGACATTGACGAGAGTGAGGTCAAGACGAAGGGAGTAGTTTTTGGCTTGAAAAAAATTACTTTAAAGAACTTGTCAAATTTGAAACATGTATGTAAGGAAAATTTCTCAGGAATTCTCAGCTTTCATAATTTGCAAGAAGTGGTTGTTAATGGTTGTGGAAGCCTAGTAACATTGTTCCCTTTATCACTTGCCAAAAATCTTGGGAAGTTGGAGACACTTGATATACGGAAGTGTGAGAAAATGGTAGAAATAGTTGGAAGGGAAGATGAAATGGAACATGGAACGACAATAATGTTTGAATTCCCTTGTTTGTCATATCTAAATCTTGAAAACATGCCATTGTTGAGTGGCTTTTACCCTGGAAAGCATAATCTAGAATGTCTCTTGTTAGATAGGTTATATGTGGAATGTTGTCCTAAGCTGAAGGTATTCCGATCAAGCTTTGATGATGATAATAAAAAAGAAGCTTTAGAGACTCCAACTAACTTACTACAACCTTTGTTCTCGATTGAAAAGGTAATGAAGCATTATAATTTAACCTTTTGTGTTTCCTTTCCTTTTCTCTTTATAGTATCGAACTAACACCAACACATCGTCTTTTGAATTGTTTTGACTTCAATTGTCAGGTTTCTCCCAAACCGGTGGGATTGACACTCAATGAGGAAAACATTAAGCTAATGAGTGATGCTCGTTTGCCAGAAGACCTTCTTTGTGAATTAAAATATCTTATACTATCCTTTGAGGATGATAATAATGGGAAAGATAGTTTGCCTTTTGATTTCTTTCACAAGCTACCCAATTTAGAATCTCTTGTAGTAAGAAAATTCTCTGGTCTGAAGGAGATATTTCCCTCTCAAAAGCTTCAAGTTCACGACGAAGTACTCGCCGGATTGAAAAAATTAATTTTGTGCGAATTAAGTGAGTTAGAGTGTGTAGGTTTAGAGCACACGTGGGTACTACCATACTCCAAAAGCTTGAATCGTTAAGCTTTCACACTTGCCCTCGAGTAGAAAGCATGGTTTCTTGTGCATAGTCATTCATCAATCTTAAATATTTATATGTGAAGCTCTGTGAAAAGATGGAATATTTATTCACATTTGCAACATTCAAAAGTTTGGTGAAACTTGAGACTCTAAGCATAAAGAAGTGTGAATCAATCAAAGAAATTGTGAAAAAGGAGGATAAAGATGGTTGTGATGAGATAGTATTTGTACGGCTCAGATCAATTAAGCTGAATTCCTTACCAAAGCTAGTAAGCTTTTATCCAGGGAATGCCACTTTGCAATGCTCATATTTGAAAAACGTGATGGTAGCTGAATGTCCCAATATGAAAACTTTCTCTCAAGGAGTCATTAAAGTGCCAAACTTTTTGAAGATTCAAACATCAAAAGATTCTGATTCAACATTTCACGATGATCTTAACACAATGATCCAAAAGTTGTTTCACAATCAGGTAAGAACTCATTAATAATATTTTAGTAATAGAATGATGTTATATATCCTAAGTCTTTTCTTCACTCATGATACTTTTAGAATGAAGCTCATTGGTGCATGTCCGTTATTTTGATGCAATCTGTTATTTTCCAATACTCAATGAATTTTAGATATAATAAAGTGTGTTGTTAATGTTCACACCTTTCGTAATTGAGAAAATAGAACATGGAGCATTCAGAAGATAGTGTCAAACAGTGTATTCCTAGCACTTTTCGTAATTGAAATTGAAAGTTTTTTTTTCAATACAATATCAAAACTTTCATAGTAAATTGAGTAATATCTCATTATAATCTTTGTCCTACGAACAATCCCAGCTTAAAAAAAACCTGAATCTTTTATATAAAGTTTTTCCTATCAACTCACTATTTTTCATATATTCAGGTAATCCATCAGTCATGATGACAGTAATATGATCGTTTAGAGTTCTTGTTCCTGTACCATTTGGTAAGTATATATGTATTCCTGCATGTCAACCATACTGCAAATTCACTTCCCTTTTAAATCTTAATAGTGTTTGATATTTTATTCACCGTAATTTCCCTTTCTTCATATTTATATACAACACTAGAAAATGAAATTAATGACTAAATAAAACAGAATAGAAAGATTAGTCGCATTAACTTATGATTGTGTGAGATTTATTTATTTTGTTTCAATTTAATTGCAGTTATACATTAAAAGTAATACAATAAAATTCGTTCATTATAAATTTTTGTATCTCTCGAAACAATTAAATTCTCTCTTTCTTTTTATATCAACATTGTGAAAGATTAATCTTTTAAAATTATTTTATAGCGGAAATTCATTAATTTTGGGTAAAATGCATGTTTTATCCAAAATTAGCAACTTATATATGTTTCTCATTGCTCTTTGAGATATTTACATTGTAAATATCTTCAAAAGTCATATTCATTATATTGTTAAATTACTTCTGTCTCATATATCATAAATATTCCATTGTTTAATGAGCTTAAGTAGAAATGCTTATTAAGGAGACAAAGAGAAAAGAGTGCAAAAGGAAGAAAAGGATTATTCTATTATATTGATTAAAAACAGAGAGCATAGAGTTATGTAAAGAAGAATATAACTCATTAAACACTTATCAGTTATACAAACAGATTACACTATGTGATACCCTCCTCAAACTCATACAAACAGATTACACTTTGTAATACCCCTTAAAATTATTGTGAGATATGGATGATGAAAAATTAAGGATATGTCCGTTTTGATATTCAATTTGAAGAAAGATATTGATGCTATACTAAAAAAATATAATAACGGAAATGATAAGTTAGGAGAATGGTCGTCATAACTTATATTCAGCAAGAAGAGACTATATTCAGAGTATCTCAGTAAAAACAATTGTGGCACTTCTGCATTCAGCCTTGGTGCTTCTACAGAGACTACCTTTTGTTTTTGGGAGTGCCAGATGAGGTTAGTTCCAAGATAAATGCAGAAATATTGTGGATTTTATATCTTCTATGTTAGTGGCCCAATATACTTAGCTGAAACTGATGATGGATCAGAGGATGGCTATTAGAGCAAACCATGTTTCATTGTGTCAAAGAGATATCTCATAATACGCTTGACAACAATCCAATGATGTTGCTGAGGGGAATGCGTGAACTAACATACTTTATCAACAGAAATATATTTCTGGTCTTGTGATTGTTAAGTATTGTAAAGTACCTACAATGGAGCGATAAAGAGTGACATCTTCAACAGTAGGATCCATCATGAATAAGATGAAGAGAGGAGATCATAGGACTTGGCTGAGCTTTTGAACTTAACATATTCGCTTTCTGTAGATTATCATCGACATATTTGGTTTGGGATTGTAGACAACAACTCTCTATTGTAAAAACACTTGATTCACCCATGTTGTTGTGGTCTTATTCATACAATCAACAATACAATCTACAAACCTACAATTTTCTAACAGTGTACTCAAAACAGACAAAAACAACTATAAACAGCTAACTCATTAACTACCCAGACTCCAACGGCTAGTACATTAGGTACCCATAACCACTAATTACCCACAACACCTCATTGAGATATACGAGCTCTCCACTTGATCATCAACAATGACGTTTCTTCTTTAACCTTTTTTGTGAGGTTGATCGTGTCTTCTTTTCCATTAAATGGACAATTTTAAATTTTTAGCAAAATATTCGACCTTACCGTAATTGAAACACTTATATCAGTAACGCTCCTTTGCATAATGATCATACATGTCATACTTTGAGTTTCTCAACCAACCTCCTCTCCATGGACCACCTCCTCTTTCGCACCAATTTTTTCCAGATTGTTCTTTCTCTTCTTCTTATCCTCGACTTCTATTACTAGGACCACTTCCTCCACCTCTTCAATCCCGTCCTCTCCCATGAGTGTTCTGAGTCTCTCCCTTCATTTGGAGTAGTTAATCAAGTGGCTTCACCCTCTTCTTCTTCTTCCACATAAGTCTAAAGGGACCCAACAAGCTTTTCAACCGTGAACAATGATAAGTCTTTAGATTCCTCAATTACAAACCACATTTTCGAAATCGTTAGTTAACGACCTCAAAATCTTCTCCACAACTTAGCTAGTAGGTACCATCTCTCCGTTTCTGCCAAGTTGGTTCGCCACGGTTTCAACCTGAGTTATGTACTTGGCTTCTCCTTCAGCCTCCTTCATCTTCATGGTCTTCAATTCACCCTTGAGTTTTTGAAGTTAGACTTTCTTCACTCAGTCATTGCCTTTATACGCCTTCTTTAGTATATCTCACGCTTCTTTTGAAGATTTGGCACTTGCAATCTTCTCAAAGTTGGACTCGTCAACAACTCAGTACAATATGTACAAGGTTTCCTTGTCCTTCACACATACTACTTTCAATTGGGCATTCAACCAATTTGTGGTGTTTGTTGGCTCTTTGTGACTATTTTCCACCACCTCCCAATTGTCTTGGGAACCAAGAATGGCCTTCATTTGGAGACTCCAATTGTCATAGTTGACTGTCTTTATCAACTTGGGTAGGGACACACTTTTTGTAAGATTGACCATTTCACTCTCTATTTTTCAAACACTCAAACATTGAAGCACTCAAGCTCTTTACCTCTCCTTTTTCTTCCCACTAACTAATTGGCACATCATCCATTTTGTAGACAAAACTCTTTACTATGAAAAAAACTTGATTCACTTATGTTGTTGTGTTATTCATACAATCAATAATACAATTTATAGACTTACAAATTTTTTATAATTGTACTTTGAACAAACAAAAATGGCTATAAACAACTAACTCATTAACTACCCAGACTCCAACAGTTATATGTTTCCACATCAATGTTTGGCCCACGAGCTAGCCTTAATAGAGTTTCAGAAATATTTGGAGTCGCATAAACCTTTTTCTTAAACTATGCTAAGAAAGTTTTGTTATGTTTACTAAGTGACCATTTTTCACTCATTCGTGGGTGCACATACTTGATTTCATCAATGTGTTGCAAAATGTAAGGAATCACATCGATGATGTTGTTTAAGACATACAAATGAGCTTGATCAACTTTTTTTCTACTAACACTTTCAATCTTCACTCCTCGAACACCCTTACCTTCACATTTAGCTTCATGTCTACTCTCAAGAACTCCTACTGGTTCACAACTTGGCATATAACTTTAGAAGAATTCAATGATTTCTTTTGTAATGTACCGCTCTATAATTGAAGCTTTCGATCAATAGTGATTCTTGACATATCTCTTTAAAATCTTCATGTATCTCTCAACTAGGTACATCTACCTCAAGAATCTGGCCTACATAATTGAATTTCCCTCATTAGATAAACTATCAAATGAACCATGATATTGAAAAATAAGGATGAAAAATACATTTTCAATTGATACAATATTCTAATGGCCTCATTTTCCAAATCATCTCACCCTTGAGCGTTAATAACTTTCTTGCAAATTGCATTAAAAAACATGCTAAAATGTGTTAGAATACCTTTAACAGAAACAGGTAAGATGACACGAACAACTATTGGTAAAAGTTGTTGCATGAACACATGACAATCATGGGACTTTAAGCCAACTAACTTTAAATCTAGTATAGAAGAAACAAGGCTATTAATATTTGAAGAGAAACCTTATGGAACCTTCACACTACTTAAATACTAATAAAAAATTTGTTTTTCTCTTTTAGAAAGAGTGTGACAGACTGGGGGCAAGTAAAGGCATCTTCCAATTGATTGTGGATGTAACTCAGATTAAAGGCTCATGTCAACCAAATCTTGTCGTACTTTTACTCCATCTTTTGTCTTTCCTTTTATGTGTAGTAAAGTCCCGATGACACTATCACATACTGTCGCAACCGGAATCGCGACGGGACGACGATCCAAAAAAGAAACGGGTTTTGAAAAGAGATTTTGGAGTCGCCACCATAGTTTATTATGGAAAACTACGGAAAAACCATAAAAACGATAAAGCACGGTCCACGAAAACCAAAGATTGGGTTCGGGAGTCGGTTACGCGTGGGGAAGGTGTTAGCACCCCACAACGCCTGCCCTAAGGCAGTACCTTTAACCAAATGCACGAATATGATGTGGTTTTCAAAATGATTAACTAACCCCTAAAATAAAATTCTAAATAAACAAAACATATTTTTTTAGTTTTTTGGGCCCGACAAGGATTGACCTTGCTCCTACGTATTCTCATTCAAAAATGAGAAATCAGGGTTACGTAGTTCTTTAGACACTGTTTGAGAAATTCGTTTCGAAATTGTTTAGAAAATTTATTAAGAAAACGATTATTGATAAATTTGGATTTTTGAGGAAGTGAACCTGACAAGGGCAAGCCTTACTCCTACGTATCTCCACTCTTGATGGAGAATCAAGGATCACGTAGTTCTAGCACAGGAATATAGTTTGTTGTTTGAAACTGTAGATGCTTTTAGTTTTTGTAGATTTCATATTTTTCGTAATTTTATTTAAGAAAGAGGAAAGGTTTTTAGCAAAAGGACGATGCGTGCGATCACACATGTGCCTAAACCTTTTAAAACATATTTTTTTTCGTAATTTTATTTAAGAGAGAGAAAAGGTTTTTAGCACAAGGACGATGCGTGCGATCACACATGTGCCTAAACCTTTAAAACATATATTTTTATAATTTTACTTAAGGAAAAGAAAAGGTTTTTAGCACAAGGACGATGCGTGCGATCACACATGTGCCTAAACCTTTAAAACATATTTTTGTAGTTTTGTATATTTAACAAAGAGAAAAGGTTTTTAGCACAAGGACGATGCGTGCGATCACACATGTGCCTGAACCTTTAAAACATATTTTTTTGTAATTTTGTTTTTTATAAGTAAAATTATTATATATTTTGAAATAAGTGGATATTAAAAGAAATAAATAAAATAAAGTAATAAAATAAAATAAAATAAAATGAAATAAAATAAATAAATAGGCAAATAAATAAACAAACAAACAAATAAATAAATAATAATAAAAACAACGAAATGGGGATGCCAAAATAAAAATAAAATAAAAGAATAAAAAAAGAGGTTGAACGGTCAGTCGAGCGGTCTGTGGTAGAGGCCGAACGTTGGGAAAGAATTCAGAATCAGGAGCGCTCGTTGGGGAAAGTACACGAACGTACGTTGAGAAGAAAAGCCTGGATGGCGAGCGTTCGTTGGGAACAGGAGGGTGGATGACGAGCGTTCGTTGGGGAATTGAAGAACGGACGCTGTGAAATGAATGACGAGCGGCGTTGTGGACGAGCGTTTGTTGGGGTGTAGGCTGAATGACGAGCGCTCGTTGGGACGAGCGTTCGTTTGGAGAGGGGCTGAATGACGAACGCTCGTCATGGACGAGCGTTCGTTGGGAAGATGTGGGAAATGACAAACGCTCGAAAAAGGCCAAATAACGTGCGTTCGTTCTGGGCTTGGTGACGAGCGCTCGTTGGGACGAGCGTTCGTTTGGAGAGGGGCTGAATGACGAACGCTCGTCATGGACGAGCGTTCGTTGGGAAGATGTGGGAAATGACGAACGCTCGTTATGGACAGGCGTTCGTTGGGAAGATGTGGGAAATGACGAACACTCGAAAAAGGCCAAATAACGTGCGTTCGTTCTGGGCTTGGTGACGAGCGCTCGTTGGGACGAGCGTTCGTTTGGAGAGGGGCTGAATGACGAACGCTCGTCATGGACGAGCGTTCGTTGGGAAGATGTTTGAAATGACGAACGCTCGTTATGGACAGGCGTTCGTTGGGAAGATGTGGGAAATGACGACCGCTCGAAAAAGGCCAAATAACGTGCGTTCGTTCTGGGCTTGGCCCACCCGGGTGGTTTCTAACCTAGAATCTCCTAGGGGTTTGGCACCTTCCCTTCCATTCCTCACCCACTCAGATTCAAACACTCTCCCGTAAGCTCACTCCCTCGACTCACACACTCTCCAGAGACCCAAGGTCTCTTGCTCTCTTCGCGGGCTCGCCGCCACCCACGCCAGCGCCGGCCACCTTCGCCTCTAACTGGAGCGCGCTTCCTCACCGGCGCTACCAGCATCACTTTCCTCCCTCTCTGTTCGAGGATTCTCTCCACTGCTAATCGTCCCAGCAACACCACCTTTCCCTCTCTTGTTTTCCATCGTTATCTCCTTAATTCGTATAACAGACTATGTGCGTGTGTGCTGTTTGGTGAGGAAGAAGATGAAGGCGTGGAGCTGGTGAGAAGAAAACGGTTTAAAGGCTCGGCTTTATGCGGGTGTTTGCAGATGAAGATGAGTTATCAGTGAAGGCAACCATGGAAGCTTACCGAGACCGTGCTTGGGGGTTGAGATTTTAATCTGATATTGTAATGTGCTTATGCTTTTGGTTTTTTTTTGTTTTCTGTATATGCCTATTCAAATCCTTTGCTTTGCTGGTGATTTGGCAATGAGCGGCTTTGTTGATAATTGCTTTTGGTTGTGGTTTGGTTAGAATGCTTGAGAGGATATGAAAGGGGATGACAATGCAAAGGTTCAGTGGTGGATTAGCGTTTTACAGGTGAAAGAAATTGGGGATGGTGTTGAAATCACTGGAGAAGGCCGAGGGGTTTGGCTGGATATTTATTTGGTCTCTTTTGTTTGCTTATTTTTTTTAGTACAAGGAGGATCAGGAACAAGGTAATCAGGAGGATGAAACTGAAGATATTAGTGGCAAAGTTGTACATGGGAAGTCACATGGTGAATGTGGGAGGGTGATTGTGCGTGGAAGGATGACGACGGACGGGAATATTCATACATCCAAACACACTTAAACAGAGCAACATCACAGTATAATGCAGTATGACTACGCAAGTGAACGGGGGAATAAGGCGTGCTTACCTCTAGGAGCTCCACTGGCCGCCGTTAACTATGTGAATCCGGTGCCTCCTCCTCTTCTTCCAAGCTGGCTTCCGCGTCTTTTTGCAGGTGCCAAACGTGGTGAATGCCCTCTAGAAGCCCTCACCAATGGTGTCCAAGATGAAGGTCTGAGAGACAGTGTCCAAATCCCCTCCTCTTTTCTCTCCCCCAAAACCAGAATAATCCCCCCTTGCTCTCTCTTTGTGCTTCTTTTGTGCCCTCCTCTGCGCCAAAAAAATGCTTGTACTGCCTTCGTACGCACCCAAATCGCGTCTGCCACCCTGCACTCCTCCAAAACGTCTCTGCCACCACCTCAGCTTTCTGCAGAAACAGTTTCTGTCCCCTCACGCTCCGCACCATTTTTTATTTTTTATTTTTTTTTAAAAAAATATATTATATTAAATTATATTAATTATATTAAAATATAATATAGAAAGGTAAAACAAAAACAAAAAATGGAAATACTAAATAAAAGGGAGAATAAAATAAAATATGATAATTTATATAAATAAAGATATAATAATAGATAATAAAAATAAATAAATAAATAAAAATAATAAAAAAAAACAAAAATAAAAGAAAATAAATAAAAAATAAAATAAAATAAAACTAATAAAAAAAATAAAAACTAAAAATAAATAAAAAACAAAACATAGGAGACAATAAAGCCAAAAAAAACAATCCGGACGAAATTCGGTATTGACACATACATATTTTTCAACGTGGATCATGTCTATACAATGGCGTACATCAAGTTTACACCAATAGGAAAGATTAAAGAATATTGATCATTTCTTCCAAATATTTTTCTCAAGTGTCTTCTTTTTATGTTTTTCGAACACAGTGTCAATGTTTATCACCTAGTTGTATACTTGCTCACAATTGTGGGGTCTCAACACAACTTTATCCTTATAACGTCCATTAAATGCTTTTTGCATTCTACAATAAGACTGATTTTGAGGAAGGAATTTTCAATGTTTTATATACACATTTTTTTGACCATGCTTCAATTGAATATAACTCAGGTTTTCTTCAAAAATAAGACATGCAAAATGACCTGTAGCCACTCAGGTTTCCATAAGCTAGGAAATCATTTATGGTGCAAAATAACATTGCATGCAAACAAAATGTTTCTTGAGAATATGAATCAAAGACCTTGACGCCTTCTTCCTACAACATTTTCAAATCATCTATTCATATCTTTAGGTATACATCAATGTCATTTCCAGGTTGTCTAGGACCCAATATCATCACAGACAACATCATATATTTTCTCTTCATGCACAATAAAGGAGATAGATTGCAAATCATCAACAAAATTGGCCATGAACTATGGTTGCTACTTAAGTTCCCATAAAGATTCATACAATCTGTAGCAAGTCCAAGTATTAAGTTTCTTGACTCTACACCAAATTTTGGAAATGTTTACCAATCTTCTTCCATTGTGGGGAATCAGCTGGGTGTCGAAGAAGATTATCACACTTTTTTCATCGATGTGCCATTTCAGGTTCTTTGCATCTTTTTAATGGAAAACAATTGTTTCAACCTAGGTATTATAGGATGGTCTTCCAAAGACATGAAATGAAAGTGATCACTCATGGCCACAATCAAGTTTTCATTTGGAGAGCAACACAAAATGATCTCAACTGAAAGTTTATCAAATTTATGCATAAACTTTAATGTACACATTTATGAGAAATAACTTGTTCTAACTATTCGATCAAAAAATTCAAGATTTAATACAAGTGATTAAAAGTTAAATCATTTGGACTAAATCTCAAATGTGAACTAAAGTTCGCTCAATGTTTAACTATCATTATAATAAAATACAATTAAAATTATTTAACCATACAAGTCTACAAATATTTTCAAAATTTAATCAAAAATAAAATATCAAAACATACACTAAAAATTTGTCTAATATAAAAACAATAATGATAAAGACAAAATATAACCAATACCACATATAAGGAACAAGAGACAAAGTGCAATTAGAATTAAATACAATTTAATCAAATCAAATTCCTAAAAAAATTTGGGTAACTATATGCAAAATGTGGTATCCAAAAATTTGGAAAAGGAAAACACCAAAATCACATTAGTGCAATGATATTGAAAACCAAAATCTAAAAACTAATAGTGAATATTTGAGGGTGGTGTCACAATCAAAGTGAAGGAGTTGACGCCAGTGAGGAAGAAAAGAGAACTTGTCAAGAGAACTCGTCACTGTTCAAAAATAATGTTCATGCACGAAAACAATCTATCAAAATGAAAGAAAATCATACCTAAAGCATCCAAGCAACATTCATTTGTGTTAAATGAAGCAAAAATTACTTTTGGTGGTGGTCGCACTTGTCGCTAGAATAGTTTAAAGGACTGAGAAGAGAGATCGCTAAGAAAGAGTGGAAGGGAAATGTTCTCTTATGTTGTTTTTTAATTCATAAAATATTGTCGAATACTCTAGGGGACCGACGTCATATCACATTAGACGTCGGACAAGTAGGGGGACCAATGTCTAATGGGTGTAAAATATTACTTTTGCACTGCATTTTTTAATGATTTAAACAGAATTAGGCGTCAGTCCTTGGGACCATCTAACGTCCAATGTGATATGACATCAGCCAATTGACTCTTCGACATCATAAGCACTAGTGTAGTCAAGGGAAATGACAGCGGTTATTTTCACACATAGCCAACGGTTCCAAAACTTAGGCACATATAGGCGAGGCAAAAAGTCTACCCCTTTTTGCCTCGGTTGTAGACCAAGGCAAAAAAAATAAACTTTTTTGTCTCGATTCTAAGATGACCGAAGTAGTAGGATTTTCCTTTTTTCTTTATTTTTTTTTTAAAAAGACTTTTCGCCTCGGTTCTCCTTGAACCGAGGCAGTATCTTGGACTTATCCAGATTTGTACCCTCGTATCTTTTTCGGCAAAAAATTAAATAATTTTAATTTTCTTTTAAATTAAGTGATATTTTTCACTCAATTTTATCTCTCTTTTGTTTTCCTCGTTTCCCTCACTTTCTTTGATTTTCTTGTCTTATTGTCTTATAATCTAACAAGATTATGTCTCCCAAATTATAGTTATCAAGGAATAAAAATAAAAATTCTAACTTTTGTGGTAAACTCGCAGCAAATGAAATATAAGCAAATGAAATATATGCAAATGTTTGCAAATTTCACGGTTACTATATAATAACTCATAAATGACAACTTTTACAACTTAATCATTTTATTGAATAAAATAATATATAACATATTAAAGAAATTAAATAATTTAAAGGTTCATGAACATGTGATATAATTATAATAATGGTTTTTCTAATATAATACATAGTAAAGTGTTTATAAAAATAATGTGAAGCACAAACATACCAATTAATTTAATTCTATGAAAAATATAAACTAACCATTATATTAAAACTTGGCTTAATACCCCTTATGGTCCCTATTTTTGTCAAGTACGTTCGATTTGGTCCCAGTTTTTTTTTCTGTTCAATGTTGTCTTAAAGAATGTAATTTTTATTAAATTTAGTCCTTTTTGCAAACGGCGTTTAAATTGTTAACGACCATTGTTGCAGCTGTGCAATCTTCTTCTGAGATGACATTTAACTTCTGCCACGTCACCATTCGTTTTCAAGCATTTTTTCCTGATGTGGTGACACATCCATCGATGAATCGTGTAGTTGGTCTTGGGAAACACTTTCCTTCGAAACAAAACCCTTTCCATGCCATCGCTGGGTTGTGCTGTAATGCTTCAGATTTTCTCTGCTTCTACTCATCCTTATTTTGCTACTCTTTTGCTTAAGTTTTCCCTCTTTGCCAACTTTTGGTGCAGGTGTTTCAAACTCAACAAAAGACAAGCCCAAACTATCTTGCTTACTAGTAAACACAAATCCCTCATTCTCCTTAACTAGGTTTAACTTCTCAAACTTCTCCAACAAATTCGCTCCCATTTCACATTTTCCGAATGTAGTCACAATCTCCAAACTAGATTTAGCATCAACTTTACTCTTACGAATATTACTACCAACAGAGTCATTCACATTCAGATTCTTCAACTGACATAAAACTTCATGAGTTGAGTTCTTAGTAGCAGCATTATTACATCTTCCTTTTCTTAATGTTCAATTTCTTCCTCAGGTCATTCCGTAGGTCCGATTCGCTAAAACCTGTTCCACCTTCATTTACAATCTTCAACTTGTTCATCTGTTAAGAGACCGAGTTTTTGTCAACACGCGAAGAAGTATTAGTAGCGAACACAAACTCACCATGGCATGCAGCATCTAAACCTTCACGGATTTTGAGATTCCGAAATCGATTGTCGATTGGCGGCAACACCGTTGCGAAAGGGATTGAAAGCGGGGGCGTTGTTGGGCTTCCAAACCTTGACGAATCTGGGCCAGGACACACCCGAAAAGGAAGAGGTGCTACTGAACGTGAAACCTGAGGTTGAGGTTGTCACGTTCACTTTTGGATTCGAAAACCTATTATCGTCACTAGCGTTGGGCAATTCCATTGGTTGGCTCAGTCGTTTTGGATTTTCGATAATCCAAATCAAGGACAAAGGAGGTGGCATTGCCCTAGTGAGACGGAGCAAGTCGCTGGAGACGCATCGGAATCATCGGAGTAGTGATTGAATCGACGATTCTTCTTCGTCGGGTTTCAGCAATCATTGGAACGCAAAGCAACAAAATATGTCTACTCTAAATTCAAAATTAATAGCAGCTAATAATTAATTTCTATGATGGCGGTGGCAGTGGCGTTAGGGTTCGGTGGCGACGCTAAGGTTAAAGGGAAAGTAGGGTTTCCGTTTCTGTTTGGGCTGATGTGGCAGAAGTTAAATGCCATCTCAGAAGAAGATTGCATAGCTTAAGCAATGACCGTTAATAATTTAAATGTCGTTTGCAAAAAGGACTAAATTGAAAAAAAAATACATTCTTTAGGATAACATTGAACAGGAAAAAAAACTGGGACTAAATCGAATGCACTTGACGAAAATAGGGACCATCAAGGGTATTAAGCCTTAAAACTTCCATCCAAGTTAGATTGGTAAAATTTAATTTTCATAAAATGCTAATAATAGTGTATGTTTGTCGAGAGACCAACACTTCCTGTCAACTAATCCCATCCTAATTACAACTCCAAAAACATACTCGGCAATATGAGTAATGGTAGCCCTGCTTCACCAGCACCCCCCAAACAGCCAGCACATTCAGTTGCCATGGTTCCACAACTCTCAAAGCAAGTGGTGCAATAAGTCCACATACAAAGAGTGTCAGGCAAATGATAGTCTGCACAAACTCTGCAACAACATCATTCAACACAAAAAGTTAAACTTCTGAATCACAGACTCGCTTCTTCATACACAACATTGCAAGTTCCTCCTTTTTAGCTTAGCATAAGCAACCATGAATAATTAGAAACTTAATTTTATATATCTTTGAGTAAAAGTTCTTAAAAGAAGGATCTGAAATATAGCCTAAATTAAATCTTATATATTGCACTCCTAGCAAAAGTTTTGGCATCCTAAAATGAAACAAGAAAACAAGCATTATAATGAAGCCTGAAGCCTTATGGAGATGCTAAGAGTTCCATTATGTGTTCTAACAATGATAGAGGCTTTGAAATATGTAAAATCAAGATTACTACCTAGGTTGACAGCAACAAAGACATAACTCTCTACAAAGTTGAGCTAAATCATTGCGAACTCTTCGATCATAACAAGTAATGAAGCACCCAGATAAGCCAAGTAGTGTGAAAAATAATAGAGCTCCTACATTAGAAATTACCAACAAAAAATTAACCAAAACCAATATCTTTTTGACTTTGGAACAACAAAACATTAAACTCAATGCAATGGACTCAATAATTCACAAAAGAAATACTGCATTAGCATGTTGATGACACAATTAAAGTTAATCGCAATTTACCACATATGTAGTAAAAGCTCATTTCACTATCAAAACCCTAGAGAAGACGAAGCCAATATTGTTGATAATCATCAATTAAATAAACCAAATATGTTAGTGATGCAATGACCTGCATAAGCATTGAAGGGGTTGAATCAGATTAGCTATATGCACTCACAAAGTACAAATGGACAAGTATATACATGGCTAGACAAATAGAAACAAATCACGTACAAGCTGAATAGACAGAAAAATAAACAGAATGTCTTTGGTGACAAAAAACTGAAATTTCAGGGTACGCCATTTCCTATCAGCAGCAACATGAACACGCAAATGGTAAGGAGCCTTGCCTGTTGTATAGTGAGTAAAGGCAAACCCTTCCTGAGGTGGCGGATGACCGTGGAAGAACGACGTTGGATCTAGCGGGGGAGATTCTGAAGGCGACACCGAAGGGGAATGTTGTAGTTCGGGCTCAAGATTGGGCTTTAGAGTGGTTAGGGTTTTGGAAGGGGCTCCGTTCGAGTACGCCAAGTTTGAGTGGGTGAAGGAGCTTGTAAGAGACTACGAGGTGGCAGAGGTTTCTGACTCGTTTCCTCGTAGAACCGAGGCAATATAGTGGGTCAGCAACGTTTTGTGCCTCGGTCTCCTGAATAACCGAGGCAATATATTTCCTTTCAAGGTATATAATGTCTCAATTATTACAGTTTTCCCACCACATTTTTATATGCTTCAATTTTTCAAAAATCGAAGCACAATGAACGATTTAAAATACAGATTTTGCTCTAGTGAAGGCTACAGGAAAGGTCTTTTCAGGAAGATTTTATTTAATTATTTAAAAATTATTAGACGACCAGTTCACTATTTAATGTCTAATGCATTATGATGTTGGCTCCTTGATTGTCCAACGTCAAACTCTTCAAAAACATTCTTTTCCAGTTAGTTTTTAAAAATTTTTAATAATAATTATACTTGAGTTCCCCTTGAACAAACGTCTGAAGTACATATGACGTCGGGTCTATGAAAGGTCCGATGTTTAATTGGTCATTTTATTTACAAAAAATATCACTAATATTTTTTAAGTTAACTTGTTTTTAGTTGACGTTGAATATTAGACGTTAAAAACCCATTTAACACTAGTGGAGTCACTTATCTATCCAAGAACTTCATCAATTTGAGTCGCCGAATGGTGGCAAGAACTTATTGGTGTCAAAGAAGAAAACTGTCATCATCAAGTTTTAGAGAAATTGGGATATGAAAAGTATGAGGAAAAAAATTGGAAGAGGAAGGAAATGAATCAGAGTTGATAGTGGCGGAAGATGACGAACTCATGGAGAAAAAATTTCGCTCTAAATACCATATAATTAAGGAGAAATAGGCAAAAGGGTGCAAAAGGAAGAAAATATTTATTTTATTATTAGTGATTAAAAACAGAGAGAAGAAGAGTTATATAAAGAAGAATATAACTGATAAAACAATTATCAATTATACAGACAGGTTAACCTATGTAACAATGCTCATAAACCAACCGGGTTTTCATAATAACTAGTTTAAAATAAGCAAAGATAAGTCTGATGAATTTCGTTATATGAAAAGTAAAGTATGGAGACCCGTGTTTATTCATTTCTCTTAATTGTCTCTCTTATTTAATAAGTGGAGACACTTTAAAAGATAAGATCTTTAAATGTCAATACAACAAAAAGAATTCTTTTTAAAATACTTAAGATTTCATTTGAATAAATTAGGTGGCCAACTACACATGGATCACTGTAAGTATCATAACTATTTACAAGGCACTGTGTACCCCATCAGAATGGTTGAATATCATTCTCATTTCTTGTCATTGCATGAATTTGATTACTTTATTTTGAAACAAATTAGTTAAACTTCTGTACATATAATTGTGCTTTTATTTATATTTTTTTGTTAGGTTAGCTGTGATTTCCGCATTGCATTCTCAGAGGCGGAGGGAACAATGATGATACAAATATCATGAACAAAAGTTTATTCTAAATCTCTTTTTTGTTGTTTTGAAATGCTTCAAACACAAATAACGTGGAACTACACGGCCATCTATTATATGGGATTAAGTTAGTAATATTCTGTATGCATTTTAGTCTTGAACTTAAAATACTATGAAGATTGAACTTCGTAACAATGTCATCTCTGCCATCCCTTAAGAAAAATGTGTTTGAATTGAGACTTTAAGATCATCCATTATTTACTGCTTTTAGGAATTTAGTCCTTTATTTTTAATTTGCTACCCCTGTTATTTTTAAGTTTTATATTCTTTGTATACTTTTGGGGCATGGCTTTGGAAGGGGTGGGCAGGGATATAATTGTATTTCATCACAGAGAGACATATCTCTATCAGGTTTCAAATAGACCTGCGTAAGGGTGAGGGTGACTGCGACTAAGTAACTTCAGGCAATGTACTTTAGTTATAAAGTGGTGAGAACGACCAAAGGTTTGATGATTTGAGGCTGTCAATAGAATTAGGTGTTAATGTAGTTATCTCATATCCTTGAGGAGACTAAGTAAGAATCTAAAAGGAAAGGGGAGGAAGATCATACCCACTGAATGGGTTGGTTTGGTGAGGTATCAATCAGACCTGTGTAATGCATGGTAATTGAATTTCTCTTTTATGTCTTTAGTAATTCAATAACTAGTTAAAAGTGAGTTTTATTTCGAAATTAAACTCTTATTTATAGAGTTTAGATGAATCTGACCAATTAATTTACTTTTTAATGGTCATTAATGCAAACCTTAATCACTCATCAGTAGTCATTAATTCTGTTTAACTATTGTCGAAACCGAGCGGCCTTGTGACGCTTTCTCACACGTCACCCACTTGGCTCTCATCATTCACCTCGTGATCGTATCCCATCGATCGGCTATAAACTTGTAGTAAGAATGCCTTTTGTTTTTGTTTAAGGGAGTAGAATGGACTACCGAAAATACAATAGTTTTTGAATATGTAAGGTTGGTTATTCCTTCTTATAAACAATATCGGAATGCTAACGGGAGAATTAGTGTAGGGTTGGGCAATTTTACATAAGCTACATACAGGTTTCCAATACCACGAAAACATGTGAGAAAATTGTGGCATTCACACCTTCTGTCTTAATAAAACTACAATTGGCACGGTTTTTGTGATTTGTTTAGATTCTTTTGGTGCCAAAAACCGTATAAAAAATAAAACTAAAAAGGTTAAATATATATATATATATATATATATATGTCATTCCTAAATTTATATATTATTAATTGTCCATTAATAACCTTTACTATACTTATTAATCACCAATCAATGACGTCGATCCACCGTCTGATTCATTAACCAACTGAATGGTCATACAATACATATATGAAATTGAAATTCATTTATGTTTTAAACTTTGATTTAATTTGATATGAAAACTTTAAAAATTAATAGATATATTGTTTCTAACTTGACTATATTCATGTTTTAAACTTTGATTTAATTTGATATGAAAACTTTAAAAATTAATAGATATAGTGTTTCTAACTTGACTACGTTAAATTTTTTTTGTGAATCAAATGATGCTTCAAGCTAAAGTTTGAATTGTTTACACGTAAAAAACTAAAAAATAACATGCTTGGGTGATTTTTAAGTTTGTAATCAAAATATATCAAATAAGTTTGTAACCAAAATACATTAAAGTTTGGAACATAGACAAATTTTAATTTTGTATTAAAGTTTAAAAACGAAAAACATATTTAATTTAAAAAATTAACCTAATCTAATATAATTTTTTATTGGATTGAATGATTTGATTAGTAAGATGAGTTATTAGGGTTCAGGGTTTCTTTAAAGACATGTAAACAAATTATGTCACTAAAGATGATATTTGTTTTATTAAAAATCACCCCAACTTTATCAAAATAATTAAAGGTGTCAATTTGAACTATGAATCATGAGTCAAATTTAATATAATCCTAAATAAGTCTCCTTTCTATGATTTACCATTAAAAAAAAAAACTCAGTTCCTAAAGCTCCCACTTAAAATGAGTTAGAATCAAGATAAAAGTGAGCTTGATCTCGTTATAAGACTTTAACTAACCTCTAAATATTGTTCATAGAGTCTTTAACATATTTTAAATCACAAATTGATCCATCATATTTTTGGTTCTTTTTCCATTTTTACTATTTGAAACTTAATATGAAAGTTAAAGTCCAAATCAACTTGTTCAACTAGACTGACGTAATCTAACATGGCTTCGACCCGACGTTGTTTGACTTTGGTCCAAACTTAATCGACCTTGTCTCAACTTGTATTAGCATAAGATGATTTGAACATGACTTGAAATTAGCTCTCGATGTAAGTCTGACTTAACTCGTTCTCACGTCGACTTAACTAATTCAATGTAGACCTAATTTAAGTTGGTTTGACATGGATCTAATGTGGGCTTAAACTGATTCTTTCTAATGTGTGTCCAACTCTACTTTATTTAGGTGTGAACTCAACTTGACTAGGTTTACATTGGACCAAACTTAATTATATCCAACATGTGTCTAACTTGACTTGACTTAATTAGTCTCAAATAAGCAATCACCTTGATTCAAGGTGTGTAAAACTCAATAATTTTACATGAGTTTGATTTGACTTGACCATTTATGAGTCTTACTAAACTTTATTTAATGTAGACTCAATTCAACTTAAGATGATGTGAATTCTATCAAGCTTGGTTTGATTGGATGCGGTTTGACTTGGGCCAAACCAAAATGCTCTACTTGCTTAAGTTTGATTATGACTAATTTCCAGAAACATAGAAACTTTGACCCATAAGACTTTTGTTACCATTTGTGGACCTCTCCTTATATAGATTTTTTTGTCCAATTAACCGTTTTAGCCTTAATACACAAGTCAAGACCAAGTGAACTGGACAAAATGACAAATGTACTAATAACATATTTAATTTGAACTGGCCATGACTGAATTCCAAAACCTGAAGCACTCGAGTATTGTGACCAAATTTTAGCCTTGAAAAAAAAAACTCGACATATAAGTCCATTAATATTTAGTTGTTCCTTATGGGTATTTGCAAAGAGGAAAAATATTGGTTATGGAAGATAAATTGCTCTGTTATAGCATACTAGGAGGGGTTGCATATTTCGTTTTTAATACTTGTATAAGGGTGTAAGAACTAATTCTCTCAATTTAATTTATTTGATTTTGTTGATAAAAAGAATAAGTAAATATTTGAAAGAGTGTATTTTTTTGTTGGAAAGAATCTTTTAGTATTAAATGTTCGTCGTGAATAAGGTAGAAAAAAAAGGGCATGGATAAAGTTCATTATAATGAATCAGTAACCACAAGGATTGAGGTAGAGGGACACGTCATATTACTCAATCATAAGTATTTGTATCCATTAAAAATAAAATTATATTAAATTTAGTTTTATGTATCTTAAACTATGTATTTTTATTTATATTTATTTATTAAAGTTTTGTTTTAAAACATTAATTTACACATATATTCTGATATTATTTATTTTGGACTCATGTTTCTAAGTACTATTAAGTTGAACTAATATGTTAGAGCATAGTTTTATTTGGATGTATACTACGAGAATACAATTTACTTGATTTTATATTTTAGATCATTTGTTTAAAGAACAATCATTGTAAAATTGTTCTTGATGCTCGCAACTATAAAAGTATTCATGAGTACTTTTAAAACCAATACCAGCATAATCTGTAAGTCTTCTTCTGTTGAAAGTATACACTAGAAAAGAACATTGTCTAGCTTGTTTGATTCTGAGTTTTGAAATCTCTCTTCGTTCCTTTTTCACTATCGACTTTTCTTCATTAGAATGACTTGGGAATTAATTGACCACAGTCTGCACCTTTAGGCTTTGGTTCAGAATTATAGTGGCTTATTACATGCATCCTCAAGGTAGAACTTTTTAACAATTTACCAAAACCTAAACTACATTCTCATTTCACACTTCTCTACCACTATACCACCTCTGTTTCTCCCGATTTATAAACATACACCTTTTCCATGTTTCTTATGTATTGTCCAGGGACCGAGATCTTTTCGTGCCAATTTATCTTCATCCAATATTCACTTCTGTTGCTTTCCTATTGATCTTAAACTGATGTAATATAAAAATACAATTTAGGGTATGAAAAAATCTGCTTTATTGAATTTGTCTTAACTAGGCCTATACTTTATGTTTCTGCTGAATGGGAACGGGAAAAACTCCTATTGTCTCCATCTGGGAACATTCTTCCTTTATCGATCGGTCCTTCACACTTCTGACGCTCAAGTCAAAATTTGTCTTTGCAAGTTTATCGAATTGTAGAAAAAACAAAGAGTTTACCTTCTCCATTGATTGTTATTTATATGATTTCATAGAATATTATCAATTAATTTACCGCTTAATGACGTTCAATGCTGACCTTAACTACTCGACAATGACCGTTATCTCATTAAACACGCATTCATGAGCATTCAAACGCTATCTCCAGCAAACAACTGGAAAGGCCGAATCAGACATACTAGACTTGTTTCCATTTGCTCGGTATTATCTAAACACTACATCTAGCATTTTAAAACATATAATTAGTATTCTATCTTATATTCATTTTTTAAGAATATAATTTTTTAAGAAAACTTGAAGACAATAAATATTGAATCTTAGAACTAACTCAGCATAACAATTTAAATAAATCAAACAAAACAAAATCATTATTTTTAAACATATAATTAATCATATATTTAACGTACAAAAAATAAAATTTTTCATTACAAAAAATAATTACAGGCTCATATTTAAAATAAAATTTAAAGGTAATAATAGAAATTTGAGAGCGTGAAATGCGACAACAAGGAATGAGATACAATTCTAAACACGTTTTGAAAAGTGCAACAATATTTGGTCAACAATGCAACAATACCTGGATAACAATGGCAGCTAGAAAACCCAAACATTATCAACAAAGAACTCAAGCAAGAAACAAACTCAAACAAAAATGCAAAATAAAATAAAAAAATCACTCACCAATTCATAGATGAGTGATGGCAAAAATGGAGGACTCGTGAAGTGAGCTTCAGCAGACGAGAAGCGGTCCCTCAAAGAAAGGCATTAAAAGAAAGGCAATAAGAAAGGCAAAGAAGGTGGCAGCAAAAAGTGGAGAGCTCTATGTAGTCACAACGGAGAATGAATGGAGGAGGAAGCAAAACAATGTATGGTTTCAGTTGTCAAGAAACCGAAACCTATAATTCTGCACCACGGTGAAATAATTAAAAAAATAACAGCAAATTTGAAAAATTTTAAAATTTCAAATGTTTATAGATCTCAGTTGTAAGAAAATCGAAACAAAGTATATGGATGATTTCAGTTTCTTTGCCACCACAACTTATAAATTCGCAAAATTTTCAAAATTATCGTCGTATATCTTTATTTGTAATATAAATAGAATCAATTTTACTATTATCACCTTCTTTAAAGATGGTCTATCACTACCAACAAGCATCTCATTCGTACTATGAACATTATTTATGATGAAAATTTTGGAGTGCCTTAAAAAGTACTATTTTTTAAATGGTTATACTATGTTTTATACCATGCAAATGACCTATACTATGTAAAATGATGATCAAATCAAACCAATTAGTCCAATTCCTCAATCACACGTTAAACTAAATTTGACAGCAACAGCACCAAACTGGCTTTTACAATAAAATGAATTATGCAGTTGGGTTAAGTTGAGATGCTATGCATGAATGCATGATTCCATCACTCTTTTCATCACTCTGCGTCGCAACTGCCTCTCCTCCCTCTCTCAAGTAACTGCCTCCCCTCACTCTCCCTCACTCTCACTCTCCAACTACAACATGGTTTCAATTTTCTTTTTCCTTCCCGTTGCCATGGTATTCAATCGGAGCTCCATGGTTTCAGTGTTCTTCTTCATTATAGTGCCCTAACCTGCAATGGGTGTTCAATCGGAGCTCCAGGTTTCTGTTTTCTTCTTCCTTATAGTGCCATAACCTACAGTGGGTGTTTGGACCAGAGAGAATCCAGGCGTACGTTTGCCTCAGCGTCCCTTTCAAGCCCTTCAAGCCCAAAAACCAAAAAGTCAGGCCCGTTGATGCATGCGGGCCCTCTATGAGGATGCTTACTACATCTTCATATTCCAGGTGCTTCCTCTGCCTAGTTCATCTTTCCATTCTTGGCTGTTTCCTCGCAAACGGTTTTTTTTGTTGTTTTTCCTCTTCATCTCTACCATTGGAATTGGATGTTTTCCAAGTTCATAAAACCCCGTGAATATTTTCATTCCCCTTTTCTTATTCTTCATGTTTATTATTTTTTTCTTGTTCGATTCTCCGTCCACCAACTTATGGAACAGTGAGTAACAGATTTCTTAATTTATAATAAGAGTTGGGAGAAAAATGTATTTGGTCAGTGAATCAGGGATAATAAGACTTGCAAATACTTTTACAGTCTCTGTTGTGTTGAAAAAAATATTGCATACTTTCTTTTTGGGCCAACATTTGGATTCAAAACTCCTTTTTACTTATTGTTTGTTAGGTAAACTTTAAAATAATAAGCAGCCCATGTTTTCTTTGAACAAGGTTAGGCAAAGTTTGACAAAGTTAGGCAAAGTTAGACTTTATTGTATGCCAACTACTATGCCACCTAACCTTGCCACTCTCCTTTCTACTATAAATAGCAACCAATATGTGAATGAAGATGCACCACCACCACCACCTAGAAGAGTACAAGGTGTAGTGAGAACAAAATTAGAGAGAGTGCCTTTGTTTTTTGTTGTTAGTTGTGTGAAGTGTATTTTTGTGTGAGCTTGAGAATTGTGAGTGTTGTATTTGTGTGTTCTGGAATTTCCAGAAATTTGTCAAGTTTATCAATATAAAAATATTTGATACCAACAAATTGGTATCAGAGCTTTCAGCGTCTGAGTGTTCGAGTGAAAAAAGAGAGAGAGTGAGAAATGGCAAACTTTGCAAACAGTATATCTCTGCCCCAGCTGTCAAAGAAAGTTAATTATGACAATTGGAGTGTGCAAATGAGAGCTCTTTTGGGATCCCAAGATGCATGGGATGTAGTGGAGAGTGGGTATGAAGAACCCACAGACGACGAAGAACAAACGGTTGCCCAACTTGCAGCGTTGAAGAAAACGCGTGTGAAGGATAAATCAGCTCTATACATTTTGTACCGAGCTGTGGACGAATCTGGCTTTGAGAAGATAGCAAATGCAAAATCTTCAAAAGAAGCGTGGCAGATTCTGGAGAAAGTATACAAAGGTGACAACCGAGTCAAGCAAGTCAGGCTTCAAACTCTCAGAGGCGAGTTTGAAAGTTTGAGAATGAAGGAAAAAGAAAAAGTAACCGAGTATATATCTCGGTTGGAAGCAGTGGCAAATCAAATATGTAAAAATGGAGAGGAATTGCCAGCCAGCAGGGTGGTAGAGAAAATTTTGAGATCACTAACAGATGAATTCGAAAGCATAGTTTGCGCTATCGAGGAATCAAAGGACCTCTCAACGCTCTCAGTTGAAGAGCTTACTGGGTCACTTGAGGCCCATGAACAAAGGAGAAGAAAAATGAAAGAACCTCTTGACCAAGCACTACAAGTGCAACTTGACTTAAGAGGAACTCGGAACACTCAGGGCCAAGATCCTAGAGGAAGAGGAAGAGGTGGCCGAGGAAGCGGTGGACGTGGCAGAGGTGGACGTGGCAGAGGTGAATTTGAAGCCGACACAAACCAGACCAGACAACATAATTGGCGTGGTCGTGGTCAAGGAAGAGGTCGAGGAGGTCGATCTAAGTCAGGAATTGAATGCTTCAAGTGTGGCAAAATTGGCCACTACGCAAACGAGTGCAGATCAGGTAATTGCTATAATTGTGGGAAGCCAGGCCACATAGCAAAATATTGTGAGGCTGAAAAGAAAAAGGAAACAAATTTTCTTACTGAGGAAACCAATGAAGAAAGTGGGATCTTATTGATGTCAAAAGATCCAGAAGCTGAGCTTGTGCCAAACTGTTCAAATAATTCGGTTTGGTACTTGGACACCGGCGCAAGTAACCATATGTGTGGCGACGAGAGTTTATTCAAAGTACTTTCAAAGGTGGAATCCGGATCTGTTTCTTTCGGCGATGCTTCAAAAGTAACCGTCAAAGGTCGAGGAACGATCTGGTATGAACAGAAAAATGGGCAAATCGGAGAGATCAGAGATGTATACTATATACCTGATCTCAAAAGCAACATACTGAGCATGGGACAGATAATGGAGAAGGGGTACTCAGTTTTGATGAAGGACCGAGAATTACAACTGAGGGATAAATTCGGGAGGCTCATCACCCAAGTAGAAATGAAGGAAAATCGCATGTACAAACTTGAGTTGAAAATAGTTCAAGATAAAAACATGCAACTTGATATGGAGGATGAGGCCATGAAGTGGCATTTGCGGTTCGGTCATCTTCACTTTGGAGGGTTGACCGAGTTGGTGAAAAAGGAGATGGTCCTCGGACTACCTAAAATGGAATTTGAAAAGAAGTTCTGTGAAGAATGTGTGATCGGAAAACAAGCAAGGACTTCGTTCCCTCGGATCTCTGAATACCGAGCAAAGGAGCAACTTGAATTAATCCATACCGACTTGTGTGGGCCAATAACTCCAGAATCATTTAGTGGTAAGAGATACTTTGTCTCCTTCATTGATGATTTCTCAAGGAAAACGTGGGTTCACTTTCTGAAGGAGAAGTCAGAAGTGTTTGAAACTTTCAAGAAATTCAAAGTGATGGTAGAAAAAGAAACAAACAAAGTCATCAAAACAGTCCGATCTGACAGAGGAGGTGAGTTTATTTCTGCCAAGTTCAATGAATACTGCGAGGAACATGGAATCAAGCGTTTCTTGACAGCTCCATACTCCCCACAACAAAATGGTGTTGCTGAGAGGAAGAATCGGACCATTCTTGATATGGTTCGAACCATGCTTAAAGGGAAGAATATGCCAAAGAAGTTCTGGGCAGAAGCGGTGCAATGCGCAGTTTATGTGCAAAACAGATGTCCACATGCAAAGTTAGGTGAGAAGACGCCTCAGGAGATTTGGAGTGGTGTGAAGCCGAATGTCTCTCATCTAAAGGTGTTCGGCAGTATAGCCTATGGGCAAGTACCAAGTCAGCACAGGACAAAATTAGAAGATCGGAGCAAGAAGTACATATTTATCGGGTATGATAAAAATTCTAAAGCATATAAATTATTTGATCCTGTTAACAACAAAGTAGTGGTGAGCCGAGATGTTCACGTGGAGGAAACAAAGGAGTGGTGTTGGAGTAACCTGGTCGAAAAAGAAACTAGCTCGGAGATTGTTGTACCTTCAGCAACAACAACCACTGAGTCCTCAAATGAAGAAACCGAGCCACAACAGCCTAGGATGAGAAGTCTACAGGACATATACAACACTACAAATGAAGTTCATGTTGTATGTCTTCTGGCCGACTCTGATGACTTGAGTTTTGAGAAAGCTGTCCAAGATGAGAAGTGGAGAACAGCCATGGATGAGGAAATCGGAACGATTGAACGCAACAAAACTTGGGAACTGACTAACCTTCCTGAAGGAGCTCGACCCATTGGAGTAAAATGGGTGTACAAAAAGAAGATGAATGTTGAGGGAGAGGTTGAGCGTTATAAGGCTCGACTTGTGGTAAAAGGGTATAGACAAAAGGAGGGGATAGACTATGATGAAGTATTTGCTCCTGTCACGAGAATGGAGTCAATCCGACTCTTGATCTCGTTAGCTGCTCAGAACCAATGGCCAATTCAACAGATGGATGTGAAGTCGGCATTTCTAAATGGCGTACTGAAAGAGGAGGTGTATGTTGAGCAACCACTCGGGTACATGAAGAGAGGGGATGAGAAGAAAGTGTTGAGATTGAGAAAAGCCCTCTATGGACTGAAGCAGGCTCCCCGTGCCTGGAATGAGAGAATTGATGGGTACTTCAAGAAAACTGGGTATGAGCAATGTCCGTACGAACATGCCTTATACACAAAGAAATCAGAAAAGGATATGATGATAGTTGCTCTCTATGTCGACGACCTCATATTCATCGGAAGCAACAAGAAGCTGATTAAGGAGTTTAAGGAGGCAATGGAAAAAGAGTTCGAGATGACAGACTTAGGCTTGATGAAATATTTTCTTGGCCTGGAAGTGAAGCAATCGGATGAAGGGATTTTTATATCCCAAGAGAGGTACGCACTTGAAATTTTAAAGAAGTTTAAAATGGAGGACTGCAACCCGGTTTCTACTCCAATGGAACCTGGTACTAAACTATTGAAGTTTGATGGAGGAGAACGAGCTGACTCTGGGAGATATCGAAGTTTAATCGGAAGTCTGAGGTATCTTACAAGCACGAGACCCGACTTAATGTTGAGTGTTGGGATAATGAGCAGATTCATGGAGGATCCAAGCTATACACATTGGAAGGCACTGAAGAGAATTTTGAGATATATTCGAGGAACCCTATCACTTGGTCTTTTCTATTCAAAATCAGATGACTATCGACTAGTGGGTTACTCAGACAGTGATTGGAGTGGTGATATTAATGACCGGAAAAGTACTTCAGGTTACGTATTCCTACTTGGAAATACAGCTTTTACTTGGCTGTCTAAGAAGCAACCCATTGTAACTCTATCTACCTGCGAGGCAGAGTATGTGGCGGCCTCTTGGAGCGTGTGTCATGCAGTCTGGCTTTTAAATCTATTAAAGCATTTGGGAGTGATCCAAGATGAAGGGATTGTGATTCGAGTTGATAACAAGTCGGCAATCGAGTTGGCAAAGAACCCAGTTAATCACGGAAGGAGCAAGCACATCGACGTCCGTTTTCATTTCATCCGAGAACAAGTCAAAGAAGGAAAGGTCAAGCTGGAACATGTTGAAAGCCGAGCTCAAGCCGCAGACATATTCACCAAGCCACTACCAACCACATTGCTAGAGAATTGCAAAAGGCTTATTGGAATGAGATAATGAGATACAGTGCAAGAAGACCGATTTAAAGTTTACGGGGGAGTTTTGTTAGGTAAACTTTAAAATAATAAGCAGCCCATGTTTTCTTTGAATAAGGTTAGGCAAAGTTTGACAAAGTTAGGCAAAGTTAGACTTTGTTGTATGCCAACTACTATGCCACCTAACCTTGCCACTCTCCTTTCTACTATAAATAGCAACCAATATGTGAATGAAGATGCACCACCACCACCACCTAGAAGAGTACAAGGTGTAGTGAGAACAAAATTAGAGAGAGTGCCTTTGTTTTTTGTTGTTAGTTGTGTGAAGTGTATTTTTGTGTGAGCTTGAGAATTGTGAGTGTTGTATTTGTGTGTTCTGGAATTTCCAGAAATTTGTCAAGTTTATCAATATAAAAATATTTGATACCAACATTGTTCCCTTTGGAACTAGATCAGTATGGCACACACTAGCTCTGATCGGATTTAATTTTTGTGAAACCATTCTTTTAACATATAATTCAGCAACGTACATGCTAAAATTCAAGTGGATTGGGGATAGTCTTGTGATAACTTATCATGTTTAAGCTATAATGTCAATGAATTATATAAATGATATTAAATTCTGTGAGTAGATATTTTATTTTAGTGGCTGATTTATGTAAAAGAATATTTAACATCTGAACATAATAAAGGTTGTATAAACCCAATACTTTTATTGCACCTGGCTTATTACTTGAATTGTGACAGTTGTTCTATATTTGACCACATCTTAACACCACCCTTTTTTCTTTGCTTTGCAAATCTGAAGAGAGAATTGGATCAAAGGTGTTCCTTTCAATTCAACTGTTTAAGCTTTATCAAACATTCAATTTCTTTGATTAGAAGTGGTAAAATTTAGCTTGAAATATATCATATAAACGATGTGTAATATAGTACCAGAAACATGCATTCAGTCTTGTATAATTGCTTACTATCCTACATGTTTTACAAGGAGTTCACTCAAGTGAGGATATATATATAACTAAATGAGTAAATAATACACGTGCTTATACTTTCGTTTAATTTCAAAACATTATGTTTGCTAACTTGACTGATTGACTGCATAATTTATTTTGCATGCCTATTAAGCACTACCTAACTACCATAAACCTCTGCTTATAGGAAACTGGGTAAAGGCTCAGGAATGGGCTGCAGTTCCTGGTAGCCAAGCCACCTACCTTGGCAACCCAGTTCCACGGGGCACACTACCCACCATTATGGTCATTGAATTGCTTGCTATTTCCTTTGTGGAGCAGCAAAGGAGCATGGAGAAAGACCCAGAGAAGAAGAAATACCCTGGTGGTGCTTTTGATCCTTTGGGATACTCCAAGGTCGCTAAAGCATTCCAGAACTTGAAAGGATCTGAGGAGAAAGGAAAATATAGCTTTGGTTAAAATGTACAAATTTGAAATGAAATTTGCACTGTAGGGACGAGTAGAACGACCGTGGGACGCTTCAAAACTCGAAACTGGGGAATGCTCATCTTCTAAACGTCATAAGGTACCACATTTTAGTGTTTATGATTTGTAGTTGGATCAAATTATTAGAAAAAAAAACTTATACTGTTTTAACATTATTTTAGAGTTTATAACTTCTATGTAATTATAGTGTGAACTGTAAATCAATTAAAAACATATCATATACAAGTAAACTTTGATATTTTAAAGTTTTTCTAGATTTAAACGAAAGAAAATAGGAAATTTGAAATGATGCTCTTAAATACTAGTTACAGATTAATGACCGATCTTGATAATTGTTTAATGCTTATGTGGTTCAGTATGAAACACATAAAACAGTCTTTAGATATTTTTAGGATCAAAACAGTAGCAAACTTGAAGCTAAAATGTTTTTGTATTATTGATGGTGAAATAATGAAAAACATTGTAATATTTAAAACTTAGAAAAGTAACTAGTCACTAATATTTTTATCCTAATTTTAGTCCACTACTCCAATCCATAATTAAAAAATTTACTAAATCCTAAAATTAAGGAACAAACTTTGACTTATTTAAAATTAAAAATAAAATATTCTTAAAACATTTTCTTAACACTCCTCTTTTCTTTAGGAACTGCAAAAGTCCATGAAAGGTCAATTTGGCTTCAATAAAAAGTCTCTTAATCCTGTATTGTGAATTCTAACATAATCCTTCGTGACAGCTTCAGTGTTTACTTTATTAGCACCCATGATTCATAGTACCCTGAATTGTGAAGGTCCTTCTCATATGTCTCATTCCAATAACGTACTAAACTATTTCCTGGTTCGTCCATGGTCACCCATGATACAATCATGGCCCACATGGTCACTTATTTTTATATGAACCTGTTGAGCAGCATTGTAGCCAAATAGGACAGCAAATAAGCGGCATGTCCTCAGTCCTATCGACCTTCCTGATGAAAGAAATTGTTTTGCCTCCATAGCAAACCACAACCACATTGAAAAGGTTCAAAACCAATGTTGTAGCCATTGTTGCAAAATAAGAGAAACTTTTTGCACCCAACATATATGATGATGATGTCTGAGCCTCTTGTGTAAGATTTATGTCACATTTTCCTTAGAATGAGAAAACAACTTGCTCCTCACTACAAAAAATTTGAATTACATACCACCAAAATCTGTTTATACACTTGATTATATACGACTTATATACGGACAAAAATCTGTATATAAAATTATCATAACTAGATTATATACGGATAAATCCGTATATATATTATATACGGATAAATTCGTATATAAATTATATACGAATAAATCCGTATATAATATCTGTATATAACGTTTTTATATAATTACATACAGATAAATCCGTATGTAATATCCGTATATAACTTTACAATTTTATAAAAAAAAATTAGGTAATCCTAGGTTACACCACCAAATTGCTTTTAGGAGTTTTATATATCTGACTAAAGATAAATACAACCACCAAATTGCTTTTAGGAGTTTTATATATCTGACTAGAGATAAATACAACCATCAAATTGCTTTTACAACTAATGAAATACATAAATCAATCATAAATTACTTAAAAATACAACATAATAAACATACACAATTGAATATTTTTTTAGTTTGAATAATATTAAACTGTGTACAAACATGGATGAAGTTAAGTATGAACATCTAAATAAATTAACAATCACGTGTATCTTAGTTGATTTTCACATTGTAAATCAATTACAATTAAAATGCTAAAGGTAACATTTTTAAAAGCTAATTAACTTTGATTTTCATGTTGTAAATCAATATACAATTAAACTTCTAAAGGTAACATTTCTAAAAGCTAATTAACTTCCTTCATAGCCTGAAATGGAAGATTAGAATAAATCTCCTTCCTAAAGGAAAATTTCATCCCTTTACCTTCATCTTTATTCAGAATCCAATTTCATCACTAAGTGAGATTTTGTGTTCCTAAATCAGCAGTTCCTTCGCTTTGCCAATATCTGGCTTCCTCATATGTATATCATCAACTGTGTTTGACTTGTATTCTATTGTAATATTGGAATCAATTGTTTCCTTAATAACCTGCATGTTTAAATTCATGCATTAAATTAAAAGTCTTTCAAAACTTACATATAAACAATACATGATCAATCTCAAAAGATTTCATGTAACACATTGCAAGGAACCAATAGTTTAGATTTATGGTTTGTTTTAGTACGTGCACTTGCACACAAACAAAATAATTTATTTGAATCTATTTTGTGTTATAGTAATAAGTCACAAATAGTAGCAAAGCAACTGATCCAAAAACACCACGATAGTAAATAGTGGGATGGTCATTATAAATACAAGATAAATAAATTAAAATCTATATATCACAAACCAATAAATGTTTAAGCACAATGAACCATCCAAAATTAAAGATAAATCCATAATTTATAATCAAGACTAATGCTATTATTCTATCAAATATGTTTTGGTAGATTTTTTATGGGTCTGGTAAATAACCTTAGAAGAAATCCAACTCTACATGCATTGGAAAATGGCCATGAGGGGAAGATATTCTAGTAAGAAAAGACTAACCTGTCTTCCTGACTTTTACTTATTAGCTCTTACATTTTCTCCACCGCATGTACAGAGCAAGCCCGTACTTCAACTTCCTATTTAGTCCCTGGACCTATTTCTCCTCAAGCAATACCATCTTTGCACCAAGACCAAGCTTTCCACGTGTCTATTTCAACCCATGCAGGGAATGCAAATACTTTAATGCAAGCACCTAACATTGAACAAAAACTCATGTTCTAGACAATGTAAGTGAAAAAAAAAAACAAAGCTATATATTCCACTGATTATCAATATAAAGAGTAATAAGTTATCAAACAATTATTTCTTCTTACTAATAATGCTAGAAAGTGAAAAATTATTACATTGAAGCTAGAAAATGAAAAATTATTCAGACATCTCAACATTTACAATATTGTCTTTCATCTTAATTTCGTAATTTACAATATTGTCTCACAGTAAAATAAGCTTAGCTAACTTTTAATGTTTTTATATGAGTGTCTAACTCTATCTTAATTTTTCTTTCAGCCCAAGTCTATATTTTTTATATCAAACATAAAAGTTCCACTTTAATAAAGTACATTTTTGTTATTTATCTTCCATGTATAAGAAATGTAATTTTAAAGTCTCGTAGTGTATACCAAAAGTGTTTAAATCTAGTTTTATATATATATATATATATATATATATATATATATATATATATGAAAAAAAAAGTAGTAGCTATTTTCGACAGGTTCCACACTAATCCCAGAGTCAATAAAAATGCCATGAAGAAACCAATGGCTTTCCCTTTTATAGAGTATACATGCCATCTAGGGATAGTCTTTTTATACATGTTTTCTTCCACCACAAATCCTTAAAAACAAGAAACAGAGTAAATGTCAGTTTTGAAATCATTAATGTACACAAGAACCAGAAAAAAAAAAGTTATATCAAACAAACTAAACAGATCTCATTAATTCTAACCTTTCTCAAGCAAGGTAACATCCTCCATTGATCCCTGGATGGCCTAAACTACATTCTGGAGATTATTCGCTTTGACTAGTGCACGGGCATGTTCTGACATCTTCGTCGCTTCCAGTACATACACCTTCCTCACGCCTGCTTGAGCTGACCATATAGCAAGAATGCCACTTCTAGTCCCCACATGCAAAACATTCTTCTCCCAAATTAACTCACAAAGTCAGTTCAAAATCACTCACAATAAATCATAACATAAACACAAGCAATAACCATAACCAATGCTCTCAAACTATAACACGACAACAAATGTTATCTTATCCAATTCTTGTATCAATAAAATTATTCAAAAGTTATTTGGTAACAATAATTGATGATTATCATTATTCAAAAGCCAAGACAGTGGTTGAGATTCATGTAAACTTGCCATCATCAAGGGTAAAGTCATCCCTTCCACTAACTATGAAGCAATAATATACCAAATAAAAATATTGAAAAGTGGAACAAGAAATATTAACAAAGAGAAAATACAACATTTACTACCTGGTTAGTGGTCATTTGAAGATGACATGGTTAGAGCTTAAGTCTTCCCAAAAATATGACTAAGTTAAAAATGCAAAGAGTATCTCGTTTCCAAAATCTAAGCATTTCTTGTGGCTTCCGCGAATGCTTAGACGCGGCTTCGACGATTCGCTGGCGATTATGGCGTGAAGGTTGACGACCTTGTCCTCCTCAGAGGGGATCTTAGGGTGACGCGCCTCGTGATGAATCTGCATCAATTTCACGTCAGGCACCGTGACTTTACAGATCGGGCACTCGTATTTCAAGTGTTCGCCTTTCTCCACACCAGACCGGTCCCCGCTTTACCGTCGCCGCTGTTGGTAGTGGCGGCATCGATCTTCGCCGCGATCTCCTTGGGTTTCGCCTTCCCGGTCATTGCGTCGAGGTGTGGCTCTCTCTCTCCGAAGATCAACAAATGATTCTATTCCTTTTGTCTTTAACGGTTTGGATTTAGGGGTGGAAGAGGGTGATTTGGAATACGAGAGGTAAACCCTAGGGATGGGAGTACCCTAATTTGTGTTCGACCACCGAAAGGGGTTTGTCATTTAGACGAACTTGTTTCGTTGGGCATCTTGGCGATAATGGAGAGGCATGCAGGTTGGACTGAAGCTTGTCAATGCAGAGATAAACAGGGAAGAGGCAGTGAAGAATGGCTCGATGATGGTGATTTGTGATCGAGAGAGAAAGAGGTGAGAGGGAAAGCTGAGAGGAGGGAAAGCTGTGGGAATGGCTCGGGAACTTTCCAATTTTACTTAGGGTTAAATTTTTTAATTTCTTTTATTATTTTTTTAACAGCCGTATGTAATATACGCATACAAGAAGAAACCACTTACATATACGATTTAATCCTTGAAAAAGCTTATGCTAAAAGATTATATATAGATTTTAGGACCGCGATATTCCAACAACGGATTTTTAACACTGTTTTGACAACGCCACGTGTCGTTGTTTGATTGGTTTGTTTTAAAAATAATATTTTTTTAAAACCTACGAAACGGAAGTCCATAACCCTTATTTTTAGTGAAAATCCGAAAATAGCCCTTTCTCTGTTCCATTGGAAACGAAGGTCCCTTCTCTTGAAAGGTCGAAGGTCGCGTTTCGTGCCGCTTCACTTTGTTCTGTGTGCGTGGTGTTGTCTCCGTCCATTTTCGTCTCCTGTTATCGTGCGGAATGGCAAGGTCCGGTGACCATTGTCCGATGACGAAGGTAAGTGGTTTTCCATTCCATCTCGTAGGTTGGTTATTCGGTTTGGGTTAAGGTTTGAGTGGTTTTCCATTCCATCGCGTAGCATGCTTATTTGGTTTGGGTTAAGGTTTGGGGTTCGTATCCTTGTGTTGTGGTTCTTGGGTTATTGGGTTTCGTTGTTTTGATGATTTTATTTTGGTTTATGCAGTTGAGTGTTCATCACTCTTTTTCGACAAAGTATATATGTACTTTGAACGAACGTTTGACAGACGAGCATCGGTCATTGATTGCGAGGACTCCATTTGCGTGGTTTTTAGATGTCAATGTGAATGTTAAACTAGGTAGAAATATATTGAGTGAGTTATTGGGTAAGTGGGACGACTGTAGTAGTGGTTTATTAGTTGGGAATAAAGTTTTGAATATAAATGAAAATGATATTTATTTAGGGTTGGGATTGAGTACAGATGGTGCAAATATTAACTTAAAGGAAGAAATGGGCAATACTGAATGTGTGAAATACATAGGCAAAGGAACAAAGGAATTGAATTCGATATACAAAATTCTAATGCGAAAATACAAGAAAAAGATACCTTGTTCTCATTTTTGTACCCTTTACCTCCTGGTAGGGATAAGTGAGATTTTATTTCCAAAACGTAGCGGGAAAGTGTTTCCCGTAATGTTTAATATTGTTGACAACTTAAGTAGTTTGGGTAGTTATTGATGGGGTAGTGTAATTTATCGTTTTCTGTTACGTAGTTTGTGCAAAGCTTCAGAAGGCTTGAAGAAAGGCAAAGGTATTTCAAACGTTTACGTCGATGGTTGTGTTTACATGCTGCAGGTAATTAATAGTATTTGATGTAATTACTTAAATTGTTTTTTGAATTTAGTTTCTTAGAAGTTAAGATGATTTATTTGTCTTAGGTATGGTTTTTTGAGCTCTTTGTTCCACCAAAAGGTCCTATTGATAAATTTTTCCGCGAATGTTGCATTGGATGAATATAAGTGTTGGAGACAAGTTCGTAAAACGGTGTATGGAGACAGGTTTGGTACGTTGTTTGTTATCGGAAGTTTTGTTATGTTTTCATATATTGACAAAAGTTGTGTAATCTGTAATGTGTTGTTAAATTTCAGGTTGTTGACGATGTTTATGGTGGTCCTTCAACCAAGGATAAGGAGGAATACAGACCAACACCTAAAAGAAAGGATGCTAAACCAAGAGGAAAGAAGAAACAAAAAAGAATTCGCAGAGAAACTTTTATGCGTGCCTTAGACGAACAAGAATTTCTAATTGAAGAACTTAAAAGGAGGGTTGCAAGTTTGGAGGCACAATTGGCTGAAGAGAAGGCAAGAAGGCAAAATAAAGATGACGTTGGACAAAGTGTGCCTCGTACAGAACCATCCGTGAACACTGGTTTTGTATCCCCTACTGACATTGACGGAAATGAACAACCTTTGAAGACGTATGTTAGGGTTGGATCACGAAGGCGTTACAAGGGAAGAGCACTTAGGACTCCATACACCGGAACCGTAGTGCTTAGAATAAAAAATGAGTGATCATTGTATTTAGTTGATGGAAAATGTTATTTGGAAAGTAATGATAATTGTAATCATTGAAATAGATTAGAAAACAATGTTTAATGTATCCGATTTAGTTCAATGATACAAAATTTGAGTTTTGGTTTGAATTGGTCTCATATTTTATTTATTCAATACCATTGTTATTATGAGTTGTGGGTTTGTGGATTTCAGAATGTGGTCAATTTTTGTGTCTCTTAAGTTGCAGGCTTGTTTGTAAGATGTTGGTGTTTGAGTGGTCATTCTGGGTAACATGGGTGACCAATGTCAAAACCAGTTCATTTGAATGACAATTTGAGTGGGGGTGATGTGATGTGAGGCCAAGGAGTGTGGAGTGACCCCTCATCAGTTGGAGGTGCAAGCTGTGCAAGGGATGACTGAGGGTGTTCAAAAAAGGGTCTGGTAATCGTTTACAGCATCCTGGTAAACGATTACCCGAGAGAAAACTGGATTTTGTACAGAAAGTCTAACAGAGGTAGCTAGTCAGGTGAACAGGGGTGACCATTGTCAAAAAAAGTGACTTTTAGTTTTACAGACAATTGCAGTGTTATTAAGTGGTATTGGTTAGTGGTATTGGTGTTTTACTCACAACTGCCATGCTATTAAGTGTATCATAAATTGAACATTACATAATAAATGTCGAGAATTGAGGAACCATTTTGATAGTAAACAACTTCATTAAATTAAAGACTTGAAATGATCAAAGCAGGAACTGTGGTACATAGTTCTTTAAAATGCAGAAAATAAAGCCTAAACAACCAATTTTAAGTCTGAGGATTGTTTCCAAAAGCACTTTGCAAGTGTTGTAGTTGTTGTTCAATGTTCCCAACGCGCGATTGCAACGCATCAAACCTTGTAGTGATGACCATGTCCATGTTTCCAAATCTTGTTTCAAGGGCATCAAATCAAGTTTCAAAGGCATCAAATCTTGTACCAACAAAGGTTTGAAGTTGTTCTATGCGGTTGATGACATTATTTAGTGTTGTAGATGAACTGCCTTGTTCATCATCTTGTCCTTGTTCATGTTGACCTTCTTGTAAGGGGGGATGGGGGGCGTTGCCTTTGGAACCCATTCTCCTTCATCATTTTGCATATAACCAAATGATGCTACAACTTCACTACCAATTTTTTGCTTCAACTTCAGTTCTGAAATGGGATCACTTTCAGTAGGCACTTCAAAGTGTTCCATGAAGATGGTTATCAAATGTGGATATGGCAACTTTGCGTTCTCCCTTAGTGCTCTTTTCATCTTATATCTAATAAGATGTCCCCAGTTAATGTGAATGGAATTGAAAAATGCCCATAGCAGCATAATATCCTCTTTGGATGCCTGACCAATATTGGTTGCTCGAGGAATTAATACTCTAGTGAGAACGTAATGAAGTATCCTGGGTTGAACCTTCATTTGCCCCGCTAGTATTCTAGATTGTATGACTACATCATCTCTACACACTAGTTGCCTTGCAGTCACAGAATCGTATTGTTCTTTCCACTCATCTACAAGTTTTCCTTCGTAACAAACACCATCAGATGGGAGATTAGTGAGTTGTTGAAAAAGATTAGGGCTCACCCTAATTTTTACACCTTTAACCTCGCTTCGAATAACCCCAGTATCCGATATTGACATGTTGCTGTAGAACACTCTGACTAATTGTGGGTGGTAATGTCTTCTTAAACACACAAATTCAGTCAGCCCAGCTTCGTGTAATATGTCATAGAATTGAAATTTTTTTCCTTGAAAGTATTCATCCTCTAGATACTTTCCAAAATTTCCCGATTTACAAAATGTTGGGCATATTTCTCCTGTTGCTCATCCGACGAGAAGAGATCATTGGTAGGCATTGGAGGGGATGACGATGATGATGGGGTTGGACTCCGGCGGCGGCGACGTCCACCAACGGAAGAAGATGCCTTTTGTTTCTTCGTTCCACGATCACCCATTGTATTTTGTTTAGGGTTTTGCACTGAGAGAAGTGAGCTTTTCGAAACGATTTTGAGGAAGGACGTGTTTTGGGCGGTTATGTACAGGATTGCAAGTTATACACGTTATGCAGTGGGATAATTTTGTTTAATTAACTGAACACAGTAATCGATTACCACATCCTCGTAATCGATTACAATAAGAAATTCTGGTGTGGTCATATGCATTTCAAACATTCATTAAAGGGATTTCATGGATGACCATTTTAACTTACAAAAACAGAAAAAAGTAACAAAAAAAGCAGCAAAGAAGTTGTATATATCAGTTGATGTTGTTATCAAAATTGTTATGTACAGCTGACAACAACGACAAAAATCCAAAATGACCCATTTCGGTATCTTGTGATAGTTGGATAGTGTCGGCTTCAAATTGTTCACGGTGATCACATTCAACAACATTACTTGCTCTTTCGCCCTGAAACAACACAAATACTAAGTTAAACATAATTGATAGACAAAAAAGTATTTAATAAATATTTTGACCGTAAATAATGACTCACGCATTGTTCGGTGGGTGGTGTTGAAGTGTTTGTGAATGAACTTGACTTTCTTCTTTTGGTTTTTTTCTCAACAGTGGACTTCAACCTATTTGTGCGTGGACGTCCTTTTCGCTTAACAGTTGCAGGACTGTGTACAAGGACATCAGATGTTCCAACTGGACTAAGTGGTATTGACGTGCATGCACCAATATCGTATCTTAGTTGGCCTGCATCACTGATGATGTTATTTGTCATGGAAGAACTGAACCCAAATTTTGTACCCAAACAATTAAGTTCTTTTTCCAATTCAGTACTAGCTTCCTCAGACTCACATGCAACTTCAGCAATTTCATAAAAACGTTTGCACAACAGTTTGTATCTTTGCATGCGTGGTTCATTTGTGGAATTATTATACGATGTTGTTATTAGTGTGTGTCTTCTTCGAATGTTTTTGCTCCAGCACCTCAAAATGTATTGTGAGGGAACACTGTAAACATCTTCTTGACCAAATACCAAGAGGGAATGACGACATATAATTCCTCTAAACTCAAAGAGTTGGCAAGAGCAAGTGGTTGTCTGTGTGATGGAATGAAATTGAACTTTGTAAAATTTATCTGGTACACGATTACCCTCCCACATTCGTTCCTCTTTTACAGTGTAAGTGTTCCACAAGTCCTCCTTTAAGGTGTCTTTGATGAAACAATTCATCCTTGAACGGAATTCAGTTTGGACCTCCTCAAACTTTGCATGTGTGTATTCCACTTGAAATTGTCTCTCAATTGGTGACTGAGAATCACATGCAATAGTGGTGTTCATGGAGGAGAAGTCGGCTTCTATTTCCTTCTGGGCCTTTACCCTAAGTGCATTGTTGTATTGGACCACAAATTGTTGAAGTGTTGTTGTAGAATTGATAAATCCATCAAACAAGGCATTCATTCCCTCACTTCTCTGAGTTGTAGACATGCCTGCCCAAAAATATTTTTTCAAGTAACACGGAACCCATTTATGTCTTCTTCGTACAAATTACATAGCCATTCATTTTTCTCCAATCCATGTTTGGTAAGTAGTTCCTTCCAACCATTTTCAAATTCTGTTGGACAAACACAATCATATATAAGCGCATGTAGTTCGGTTTTGATAACGGGATTATTTCTATACCCGTGCAATTTTTCAGGCAACTTCTTAAGGATGTGCCATAAACACCACATGTGCCTCGTATGAGGAAACACTTGTTCAATAGCGTTGGCCATTACGCTGCATTGGTCAGTAATAATACCTTCAGGACTCTTATTACGCATGCATCTTAGCCAACATTAGAACAATCAGACAAATGAGACAGTGTCTTCCGAAGACAGCAATCCACAACCAAGTAAAATGGAGTGTCCATGATGGTTAACTCCAACAAAAGGCGCAAATGGAATGTCGTACTTATTTGTTAAGTAAGTGGTGTCAAAGGAAACAACGTCACCAAATTCTTCACATGCAGCACGACTTCTTGCATCAGCCCAAAACACACTACAGATTTTATTCCCTTCATCCAGTGCAATGTCATAGAAGAACTCGTTATTTCTATCTTTCATTGACGAAAAGTGTCGTAGGAGTGCCTGACCATCACCATCCTTACATAAAGATCTTCTATGTTGGCCAATGTAGTTTCGAGCGTCCCGCTCCACGAAGTCCATGTTTTCATAGCCCCCTGCATCATTGACAATGCTAAGGAAACTCTTATTTAACCTAACTCCAGCATCGTGGTTGACCTCCAACGTGTGTTTTGCATGCATGCTTAACTTTCTATTGGCTGCAAATAGTTTGAAGTTATTTGGACAAAGATCATGGTTGTGGTCCAGAACAACGGTCCTTATAAACCACTTGTCCTCCTTCTTTGCAATGGTTATCCCAGCAGGACATTGGTTAATTTAACTTGGAAGTGTTTTTACCACTGGTTTGACGGAAGACACATATTTTCCCTCCCTTGAACAAACTATTCTGAGGTAGTAGACGTTGTTGTCTTTATCTTTTTTAGAAGTTCTAGTCTGCACGGCAAACCCACGTCTAATGGCGTAGTTTGTGTAAAAATTTTTAGCTTCAACCATTGAGTCAAAACACATATGCACTGTTGGGTCCATCTCCATTAAACTTTCATTAGGCTCATCAACATTGTCATTATAGTCATTCCCTTGATCTCCATCCATTGTGTGCGTTGACATTAAACCCACCTTTAGAGATAAAACAAATGATATTGACTCATCACACTTACCACTATGACCACTGGCAACTACAAAAATAATGAAAATAAAATCTTTTCGAAGAAGTAATTAAAACGTACCCTGGTGGAAAATCGTGTGCCCTTTAATGAAGGTCAGTGGTCCTAACCAACCTCATCTTCTACCTTTACGTCCACCATAAATGAACCTTATGTGCTTCTCACCAAACCTCCGAACTTCGTTGTGGCCCTTCTCTTTAATCAACACCCGGGTAAGTTGTTTGCAAGTGCTTGGTTAATGGAAGTAAATGTTAACGTTGGTTGTTGACGCAGCTGTGTAGTCCCGCCAAATGTCATCTTTTTGCCTTGTCAAGCACATATTTGCTTATCCTGTGAAAGCATGCATTGATGGTTGTCAGCATAAAGTTTCTCTCTCCTAACCCCCAATCAATGCTTTTCACTTTTGAAGGCTACCCATCAAATCAAACTATCTCCCCACAATTAATGTAACTTGATTTTAACAAGTTAACTTTATGGAAATAGATATAATATTAATTTTTTTTTGTTACATTGATTTCATGTAATATGATTATCCACGTACTTGTATTTAAATTTCGGGGAGAAACCAATTGTGTACGCTTGAATCAGGTGACAGTATCTGTAACCCGTTTACCATTGTTTCAGTTATGAGTTACTTCTTTAATCATCCTACTGATGTATCGTCGTTAACCTAGAATTTTAATGTGGACAGGAAATTTCTGCATAATCATGGATGCATGGGAAGACCTTGTTTATGATGATGATGTCCTTGAATCGTTTTTGAAAAATCCGATGCTTCCGCAACGCTTATTCCTGGTCCTGCAGGTAACATCCAAGCAGCTTTCATGAATAGAATGGGAACAGAACAACCGAAATCGACACAAGAATTTGCTCGTGATCTTGCTGACGCAACCTATGAACGAGATTTCAACTCTAATGCTTGGAAATGGGCACAGATGTTTATTGAACACCACGATACAGTGAATCTCATACACGCTTCCAACAACATTATTACGTTTACTACTTGTAATTTGTTTTCATATATTTTTATCATAGGTCTCGTAAAGGATGGAAAATTCGAGAACGTTAACTCCCTCCAAGAGGCAAAATCAGCTGAGGTCCTTCCATTTGTTGTTTGCATATTGAAAGAGTGCAAGCCAAATGGGTTGGGAGATATGCAGTTGACTCTTAAGGTAATATTTCTTTTATTGAACAACATAACATTTTATGGTACATTACTAACTTATTATACCAACTTCTGAAGGACCCAACTGCCACAATGAAGGCTTCCTTGCACAAGAAAGTTCTTGAAGATCCTGAAATTGCAGACAATATCGGAGTTGGTTCCGTTATGCTACTCAATCTTGTAAGCCATCAAATTTGTACTTAACTACCATAATTATTTTTTTGGTATTTAAGTGTTCTTCTTCTTACAAATTTGGTTTGTACATTTAGGTCCACCCCTTCACTGCATTTAGGCAAAACCACTACCTCAATATTACGCAACGCTCTATAATCAAGGTTTTTCCAGCTGAAGTTTGTCCTCCTACAATTGACCTTGTTAAGGAGACACCATAACCTGTCATTCGACTTCCTATGTGGGCAGAGAAGGAACTCAATGTGGATGACATCCTCCGCAAATTTGTACGTCCATCTGACCAACCATCAACGTCCAATCAAGCAGACAACCAATAGTGGGTTTAGGATAACTGTAATTTTATATGAACAACATTATAAGTATTTCATGGATAACTGTAATATTTCAAACGTACAATGTATTATTGTCCGAGGGTGATCGGAACATTATTTGGCAAGATATATTGGTAAGTTAGTTAATAGCATTTGAATTAAAATTTGTTTATATTGATAATTTTGTACTTATACAACTTTATTATGTTTTTTTCAGATGACATTTGACATTCCAAATGTCCCAACACTTAGAAATAAGTGTTTGTCAACTGTTGCAGAAAATTTCAGAAACTTTAAAAGCAAGTTGACATCAAGGTACATCTTTGGACACCTTAAACATAAAAGTCCATGTAGTTCATATAAGTCCATTGATGAGGAGACTTGGCGGCTTTTTAAAGAGAGTCGGATGTCAGAGGAATGGCAGGTTAGTGTAGTTCATATTATTCAATTCCTCATTAACAAATATATATCATATGTACTGATTAATTAATGTGTATGTGACAGGCAATTAGAAGCAAAGCATAAGGAACAAGTGCTAAGAACAAAAACCCCCACCTATTATCTCGTGGTGGGTATAGGAAGCTTGAGGAGAAAATCCTCAAGCAAAAGGCAGATGCTATACCACCATCTCAGAGTGGTAGCCCTCCTCAGCCTCCTTCTCCACCGTCTAGACATGAGAAATGGAAGTTGGCCCGTATGCGACCATCGGGCACCTACTCTTCCGACACTGCACGAGAGATTTCTGAAAGAATTGTAAGTTATCACTGTTCCTAAAATAATAAATATTGTCATTATACATACTACATTAAACTATTTAAAGAATAATGGTGTTTTGTAATGTTACAGGACGCCTTGGTTGAGCAGAGCTCCCAAGGCCAATTCACTCCAGAGGGTCGCCAGGATATTCTTGCTGCTGCAATTGGACGACCTGAGCACCCTGGACGTGTACGTGCTGCAGGTCCTGGAGTAGGAATTACAGATTATTTTGGGAGCTCTTCTCGTCAGCCTTCATATTCATACAGCGATACACAAAGGATGACAGAAGAGATCACAAAAAAGGTCCGACAAGACCTTATGCAGGAGATCAGGGCCGAGGTGAGGGCTGAATTCCAGATGCTATACCAGGAGCAGTTTCAGAGCATGCGCCCGGTGCAGTCTCCTATAGAGGAACATGTTATCCCTCCCCCTCCCACAGGTAAACTTAGTAAACATTAATGTCCAATTATTTCTATCTCTTGTATAATCTAACATATACTCTGATAGGGAGAAGCGGCAAAGGAAGTTGTTCCGCATCAGCCATCCCAGAGGATGACATGGACGATGGTAGTCCATGTCTGCTATACATTTTAGAAGATACTGAGATGGTGCTGGTAGCTCGTGGAACAGAGTTTAGGTCAGCGACTGTATGTCATGGTATGCAACTATTAGAGGATGAGGTGAAGGTCTCAGTGGATGAAATGATCATGCCAGATGCCTCGGTTCCACTGTCCATGGAAGAGATTTTCACTGTGGAACAAGCATATAAGTCGTTTATCACTTGGCCTAAATTTTTGGTTAAACCAGTTCCTGACCCCTCGGTATGAAATTCTTCTTTACACTTCTCAATTTTAAAGGTTTTTTATGTCAAAACTTATCTTATCTTTTCATGTAACAACAGACGCAGGCACAACAGAAGATTCCTCTATCTGAGGATGACCCTCTTTCTTCATTGCATCTACTTGCTGACATCCTTGATGATAAGCCTTTGGAGGTTGAGTATGATGCTAATGTATTTGGGCATGGCTCTGAGGTCCCAATATACCTTAATAGCCAAGATGTCCGTGAGCTTGCGTCGGGAACACAAGAGTTGAATATTTCAATTATTCAACTATGGACGATGTAAGTCTATGACCAATTATTTATATATAAAATTGATTTATATATCAAGTATCCTTATATCAAAGTTAATTTTTGATTTCAGGTATATGTCTGGGGTCACTAATAAGTTGGGGCGTTCTGATGATTATGGATTCATTGATCCCCAAGAAATTCATGAATCAAATGATTTTGACCATATCAACATGAGTCTGATAAGAAGTTTTGGAAGGGGCAAGAAAATATACTTTTTGCCTTATATATCCGGGTAAGTAAACTTTGTTAACATAATAATGTTCCATATGTGATTTTAATATTTAATAGTTACGTTATTATGAATTTCAGGTGCCATTGGCAACTTCTTGTTATGTCTGTGCAAGACAACTATGCTTTGTGGTTCTGCTCATTGCACAGGCCTCCTCCCACACAACTCAAACAAGCAATTGATTGGTAAGAACCTCAATGTTTGGACTTTCTTTGTTATATAACTGAATGCTAAAACCTTTTTTTATATACAGTTCTATTCCAGCAAGTATGATGATGGACGGGAGATCAATTGTTAAGAGTAGAAAGATTGCTTGGATTTCTCTCAAGGTTTGACATATGCTAAAGTCATACTTTGTTATAATTGTTTTATAACAAATGTTATTCACTAACTATTATCAACTGTGATGATATATTGTAGTGTAACAGACAAAATGGGTCATATGAGTGTGGATACTATGTAATGTATTGGATGACCCATATTGTTCGTTCTCACATCACAAGAAGCTGGGAAACGGTAATATTTAACTTTAACAAATTTTGATTTTTTAACAAATGTTGAATTCATATACACTAATTAAAATGAATTGTCTTTTGCAGAGATTCAAGACTACTACACCAGTTCCTGAGAAGTCACTATTATTCATTAGGAACGCTGCTGCGAAGTATATAGTTAGATTATACAATAGCTCTTAGATTTAGATTTAAACAATCCATTTGATTAGATAGAATTTTCTTAGACTCTGTACTTTATTTGATGTTGAAATACATTTGAACATGTGTTTGTTATGTTGAAATTGAATTTCTGTACATGTTTTTATATGCAGGTCTGTTTTTGTGGTAGTGGATATCACAAAAACAGACCTGCAATTTTAAAAAACTGCAGGGGAATATGCCGCGGTTCTAACCACAACCGCGGCATATAGTGCTTCGTTTTTTTTTTCAAAACGAGACATATGGCCGCGGTTTTGACACTAACCGCGGCATATGCTTCAGCCTATATGCCGCGGTTCAACCGCGGCATATAGTGCATTTTTTATTTTTTATTTTTTTAAAAAAATGAATTTAGGCAGCGGTTCCCTAGACAACCGCGGCATATTCCGCAATCTATATACTGCGGTTAGAACCGCGGCATAAAGTGTCTGACTTACTACCGCGGCTGAATATGCCGCGGTTCAAGAACCGCGACGTATAGTGAAAATGAACCGTGGTAAAAGCCCCTCGCTGCACTAGTGATATTGTGTACCTGAATCTCTATTAATGGTGTGTTATAATCAATTTATTTATGTCATACAAAAGTTTTGAAGTTAATTGTTACCTTTTGTTTTCCAATGGTGACCCCTGTTCACCTGACTGACTACCTGTGTTGGACTTTCTGTACAAAATCCAGTTTTCTCTCGGGTAATCGTTTACCAGGATGTTGTAAACGATTACCAGACCCTTTCTTGAACACCCTCAGTCATCCCTTACACAGCTTGCACCTCCAACCGATGAGGGTGTTGTAACTTTGGCAAGTGTACCAAATCGTTCAAGTAATAAAACCGGTAAGACCGGATATCGTTTCCCAAGAGACTCGTGTTCTAGACAGTCGTATAATATCTAACTAACTTAGACTAAAGAATGATTCCATATTTTTGTGGTTTTAATACGATTAAAGTAAAGATAATGCAGGAATGATAAAAGTTGATCTTTGATAACTTAAACGCTAAAAATGCGAGTGATTAGAAATGGTATGAAATGGTATTATTGGGGGTATGATCTCATCTACTTCACTTTTGCGCATACAATTCACTTTCTTTCCATTAATTATCCAATGTCAATCAACTAAATTACTCCAACCCAATCCCTTGGTAGAAAGAGCCTAGACTTACTTCTTAAACTCTAATTCCTTAGAAACTTTAACAAGTTCATCCGCTTTAAGAGTTGAGATTTAAGACAACCAAAGGTCCAAGTTCTATCCCTAGATACAATTTCCCTTAGGTATTTAATCCAATTTCAGATTTACACAACATTTCCCAATATCAAGCAAACCCTAGAATCATGCAATGATGGAACACAACATCACAAGCTTTAAGAGAAGGACTTAAACACTAGAAATCAATGGAATAGACATATAATCAATCAATTCAACTGTAATTAGCACAAAAGATCCGTGATTACATCAACCCCCAACAATAATGAAACTAGCTCTCCATTGTCATGGAGAGCTTGATCTTACTAATTGATGAGATGGAAGAAGGGAGAAGACCCAAGGTGGAAGGAGAAGTGTTTCCACAGCTCAAAGATCGCTTCCAGCTGCTCCAAGGTGTAGAAATCGCGTCTGGGCTGCCAAAGATGCCAACCCCTTCGCGTTCCAGAACTAAATAAGCCGTTTCTGCCACATCAGCAAAAGTCGCGCCCGACGGCCCGACAGACAGGCGCCAGGCGCGCCCTCGGTCAGCACTGTCACGCCCGGCGCCGCCTAGGCCAGTAGGCGCCCGGCGTGACTCTCTGCAGCAGCCCTGGTTCTTCATCTTTTCAGCTACTCTTCTCTCTTTTCTTGGGTTTTGGTAATGTTCATTGGTGAGTAGCTTATCCCAGCTTCTTTGAATGGGGATTAGCCAACAAATGGGCTAATTACAACTTATAAAGTAATCACTTACAAACAACAGAAATTGAGTTAAACAAGACTAAAAGTAAAGGAAGAGTTGACAATTTCCATCAATTTGATGGTGGATAATGAAGTAAAATTGGTCATTATCAACTCCCCCAAACTTAGAACCTTGCTTGTCCTCAAGCAAAAGGTAACTATCCTAAAATACAATCATTCAAATGCATTGGTTTCAAATTTGAGATATCCTTTAAGTTCAAGAAGTGAAAATCCTGCGTTAGCATCTAATAGAAAGAACATAATGGATATATAAGCTGTCATCAATCAAGCACAACAGAGGTGTTCACTTATCAACAATTATGGTCACAATGCAAAGGGTGCAAAAGAAATCAACAAACAGGACAGAGTGTTTCACTTGATGTATGGAATCAATTCTCACCTGGAAAGTGTTTCACTCTAATGCACTGGTGTATAAGGGTGTATAAAGCTCATTCTGCAGTCATAATATCACACAATTTAACTTTGCCTTTCGTTTCAATCAAATCAAACACATCACAAGCAAGTTGATAACACAAGGACTTTGTTTGGCTTGTATTGTGATTGGGCTAAGAAAGAATCATGGTTTTTCTGGACTTCAAAGGATCTTGAGCTGAGAGATTAAGTAATTCACTTCATGCATATAAACTTCTCTTTTTGCTCCTCATGTACTATTACCAATTTCAAACTTATACCCAACTGTTTTTCATTAAGCTCTTTTCTTATTCTCTTTTTCTTACTTTTCCATCTTTGTCTCTTTCTCAATACATCATATTTTCCCCCCAAACTTGGACTATTCTCCTGTAATGCAGATGCATGTTCTATTCAGCTCAAGGTAGAAAAGTTCAGGGAATTTTCAATAAGTTTAAGGTACAAAGAGGAAAGATCTTTTTACATTTGTGGTTGAATGGCTAATGTATATGTAAGGTGAGAAAAGAATGCCTTGATCAAATTCAACAAGCAAGTAGATAGTTCAAATCTTAGAAACTCAGGCAAAGTCAATTGTGATCTAGCATGATAGCAATCACACAGCAAAAAATTATGAGGCACTAAATCTCACCCTGTTAATCAAGATTCCATACTTTGCCAAACACAATGTCATGAATATTGACTGCAATTGATTCCCTAAGCATTAGCATAACTCAGTGAAAACATCCACAATAAATGCTCAATTAACTCAACTATTTCCACACATTCAATCACATAAAGAAAGCATAACAACCAGATTGTCACATATCATCAACTCATACTGTCAAACCAAATGCATAGAAGATGTTTATGAAAAGGTTCCTAAAAGTAAAATAAAGACTGAAAAATGAAAAGAAGAATAAAGAAGGTCGACTACTGCTGTGATGGCCCATCAATCAGTCTGAGTCCTCCTCATCTACCTCATCATCGTCCTCCTCCTCCTCGTCATCATCATCCTCATCCATAGCAGCAGTGCCATCCTGAGGTCTACCCCCCCCAGAAGGAAAGGACTGGTCCCCAGGCCAAGCAACGAAGGTGCTGTACTGGTCGGATGTCATAAAACCTGGATGGGATGCTGCATAAACATGCCTCATCATCTCTGCATGGGCCTGACCGATCCGGTTCACCGCCTCCAACTTTGATTCAATCAGTGCAAGTCTCATGTCCATCATCTGGTAAGGATCGGACGTAGGTGCTGGTGGTGGTGGCTGAGGACGTCTGGGGATAGGGCGCTGTCTGGCATGCCTCCTTGGTGATCTGGGTGGTGGACTGGCAACTCCATCATCTGCATCCAAACAAAATTGGGTATAATACCCCATATCAATCGGTTTCCTGGGATGCTCGAATGGTGGAGTAGTAGTATCCACTCCTTCTTGCTTGCAGAGATGTGTGATCAGAGATGGATGTCCAAGGGGAGCTTTTGTTGAATTCGCACAGTTGCGTATCTCATGAGCAATTAGCTTCCCCAGGTTTACAGAGCGTCCAGTTAGAATGGCATATAAAATGACAGCTCTGTTAACCGTGACATCAGAGACATGTGTGCACGGTGAAATGTTGGAATGCACAAGAGGCATCCATAGACGGCTGAGAGAATTGAGATGTATCCTCTTTACATGAAGAGGTTGTTGCTGCCGATTTCTTTGAAATGTGCCTCCTGTAATACATAAGGCCTGCTCAATCTCCTCATAGTCTAGCTCAGTCGCCATCAGCTCATCGTAGCCACAAATCTCATCATCATCTTCCCACTCCGTGTTGAGGAACTCATTTATAGCGTCAGCATTGAATGAAATTCGCTGACCACGCACAAAGCTCCAGAAGGGTTCTGCGTCCGGAGAGAAGGATTTGGCATTGGCATAGAATTCCTGGACAATGGCTATGTTGGCTGGTTCTGGGTATGTGGTTAAATGGTTCTGCAAAATAAGGTAGAGTCAAAGAAATTACATGTTATTAGATTCATGAATGAATTCATCAATAACTTTAATCTTCATGCACCCAATACATTCAATGATATTCACACGAATTATACATTCAAAATTGAGCAAAGAAGGGCCATGATCAGTGCAAATTGGAAGCCAAAACAGAAAAACAGCAAGAAGCAATGAAGTTGTCAGGATCAGTCACGCCGGGCGCCGCCTCAGTCAGTAGGCGCCGGGCGTGACAGCAAGTTATGCAGATTTTTGGCTAAAACCTCTTAGCTGGTAGCTCAGTTTTCAGACATTGAAATAAGCTTAAGCACTTGAAACATGCAGTCCTTAATAAACCAATCATCACAAGTCAAGGTACAACACAAATTCTCATGAATCAACACATGTTTTCAAACTTTAACTAGCTTAAACTCAGATTTAATCATAGTTCAGTCAAAAATTCAAAGCAAATAACATGAAAACAAAACACAAAAGCTGCATGACACACTAAAATGAACATCAAAGCTGGGCAGGGAAAGTCGCGCCGGGCGCCGCCTCAGTTAGTAGGCGCCGGGCGCGACATGCAGTCTTGGGGTAAATCCAGATTCTGCATTCTAGCCACTGCGCGTGTGTGTGCTTGTTCAAGCAGGTCAATAAGGCCACGAAATTAATGCAACACAGCAGCAATAACAAACCACACTCAATTGGAATTGAATTAAACTACCCTAGGTCACATTCAAACCATGTATATAATGAACAACCAAGGCTAAGAATTGTGAATGAATTTACAATAGCAAAGAGTGAAAAGCCTACTTGATGTGCAGAGAATGTGATTATCTTGGTGTGGAGATTTTTGCAATGGGAGAATGCTTGGGTGGAGAAGGCCGAGAGTGAGCAAAGAAGGAATGGAGGGGTCCAAATGTTGGTGGCAGCAGCAGTGTGGTGTGTGGGCTGGAAATATGTGAGAAGGAAGTTGATTTAGTTGATTTGGAGTAGTGAAGAGTGGAAAACGTGAAGTGGAGTGCGTGAGAATGTGCGTGAGTGGGTGGGTAGGTTTAGGTTTAGGTTATTTGAATTGGGCCTCTCCACTGTGCACTCAGAAAAAAAAATAGCTGCAGAAGTCGCGCCTGGCGCCTAGTGGATCATGCGGCGCCAGGCGTGGAATTGTGACTCAACCAGATGCAGCTTGCGCCGGGCGCCCTCTAGTGCTTGCGGCGCCGGGCGTGAGTTTCTGCAGAATTATGCAGAAACTGGTTTTCAAGTTACCTAACTCGGGTTTTTGTGAATTTGAACTTCAAAACACTTGAGATGCTCCAGAATCCCATGTTATCATTAAACAAACTTGTTCAAAACCCAAAGAATTGAATTGGAGCACTCAAGTTGCAAATTGAAGTCATTCTTTCAAAACTTTAAAATTCCACAAGTTAGGCAACATTTTTGGCTTTTGGCTTGAGTAAGGTAATTTGAAATCATGTAAAAACAGCCCAGAAAATAGCCAAAACAGTTTCACATCTCCTATTCACATCAATTCACTATAGCCTTCACAATTTTAACAATCAACTCTACAAATCACCTTGGTTGTTCCTCACACAAACATGCTTCAAAAACAATTAAATCACACCACACATTACAACAAACAATCAACTAATCAAACAACACTCAAAAATAACAAAATCACACATAGAGAAAGGATTAGAAAGCTGGGTTGCCTCCCAGTAAGCGCTTGTTTAACGTCATTAGCTTGACACCATTTAGCTCAAGGGTCAGAGAGGTGGATGATTGTAGTGAGACGTTGGATCTCACCACCTAGGTAATGTTTCAATCTCTGCCCATTAACCACCCAACTTCTTGCTGGATCATCTGAAGTAGGGTCAACCAATTCGACTGCTCCATGAGGTTTTACCTCCTTGATGGTGAAGGGTCCAGACCACTTTGACTTCAACTTTCCTTGAAAGATCTTGAATCTAGAATTGAAAAGGAGAACTTGTTGGCCAGGTTGAAATTCTCTCTTTAAGAGCTTTTTGTCATGATACAACTTGACCTTCTCTTTGTAATTCTTGGAGTTATCATAAGCTGTCAATCTCATTTCTTCCAACTCCTGTAATTGCAGCTTCCTCTTTTCTGCAGACAAGGTAGAATCAAAGTTCAAGAACTTCAGGGCCCAATAAGCTTTATGTTCCATCTCCACCGGTAAATGACAAGATTTGCCATAGACTAGTTGGAAGGGAGTCATCCCAACAGGTGTTTTCATTGCAGTCCTATAAGCCCACAGAGCATCATCCAGCTTTAATGACCAATCCTTTCTTGAAGAAGAAACAGTTTTCTCAAGAATCCTCTTGATTTCTCTATTTGATACTTCCGCTTGCCCATTGGTTTGAGGGTGATATGGGGAAGCAACTTTATGTTTCACCTCATAGTGTTTTAGTATCTTATCCAGCTGATAGTTGCAGAAATGTGATCCTCCATCGCTGATAAGAATTCTTGGCACCCCAAATGTTGAAAATATATTCTTCCTCAAGAATTTAATCACAGTGGTTGCATCATTCTTCTGACATGCTACTGCTTCCACCCATTTGCTGACATAGTCCACTGCAACCAGAATATACTCATTAGTATAAGATGAAGGTAGGGGACCAACAAAATCAATACCCCAGCAATCAAAAACCTCTACTTCCAGGATGTTTTGTAGTGGCATTTCATGCCTTCTTGAGATAGTGCCCATTCTTTGACATTTATCACAACGCTTGGCGTGGGCATAAGCATCCTTGAATATAGTAGGCCAGTAAAATCCAGATTGGAGGACTTTGGCAGCTGTTCTTTCACCATTGAAGTGTCCTCCATAGGGTGAGTTATGGCAATGCCACAAGATTCCTGCTGATTCTTCTTCAGTAACACACCGCCTCAAGAGATTGTCAGCTCCTAGTTTGAATAAATAGGGGTCATCCCAAATAAACTGCTTAGCATCATTTAGGAATTTCTTCTTTTGTTGCCATGAAAGATCATCTGGAAGGATGCCCGCAGCTTTGAAATTAGCTATGTCAGCAAACCAAGGCCTTTGTTGGACCATCATCAAGTTCTCATCATAAAACTCTTCACGGATTTCTCTTTCTTTAGTTGTAACTTCATCATTGACAAGTCTTGAGAGATGATCCGCAATGACATTTTCGCTTCCTTTCTTATCCCTGATCTCCAAATCAAATTCTTGCAACATAAGAACCCATCTTATCAATCTTGGTTTGGAATCAGGCTTGGTAAGCAAGTACTTGATAGCAGCATGATCAGTGTAAATAATCACCTTTGATCCGATGAGATAAGGTCTGAACTTCTCTAATGCATACACTATTGCCAAGAATTCTTTCTCAGTTGTGGCATAGTTCAATTGAGCTCCATTCAACACCTTGCTGGCATAATAAATGCTGTGAAACACCTTTCCTTTTCTTTGGCCTAGGACAGCACCTATGGCATAATCACTGGCGTCACACATCAACTCAAGTTCTTGTTCCCAATTTGGACCAATTATCACTGGTGCAGAAATTAACTTGTCCTTGAGAACCTTAAATGCAGTTAGACACTCTTTATCCAACACAAAAGGAGTGTCTTTTACTAAGAGGCTGCAGAGTGGCTTGGCAATCTTGGAGAAATCTTTGATGAATCTTCTATAGAAACCGGCATGACCAAGAAAGCTTCTGATTCCTTTCACATTTGTTGGTGGTGGCAGTTTTTCAATAACTTCCACTTTAGCTTTGTCAACTTCAATTCCTCTAGAAGAAATCTTATGACCTAGAACAATACCTTCAGTAACCATGAAATGGCATTTTTCCCAATTGAGAATAAGGTTTGTTTGAATGCATCTTTCAAGCACAATCTCTAGGTTTGATAGGCACAAGTTAAATGAGCTACCAAACACTGAAAAGTCATCCATAAATACTTCAATGCATTTTCCACTGGGTCAGCAAAAATGGCTTGCATACATCTCTGAAACGTTGCTGGTGCATTGCATAATCCAAAAGGCATCTTCCTGTAAGCGAAAACACCAAAAGGACAAGTAAAAGCAGTCTTTTCTTGGTCTTTAGGATCCACCACAATTTGGTTATAACCAGAATAACCATCCAAGAAGCAATAGAAAGCTTGACCAGCTAACCTTTCTAACATCTGATCCATGAAAGGAAGGGGAAAATGATCCTTCCTTGTAGCCTTGTTCAGCTTTCTATAGTCAATGCACATCCTCCACCCAGTTACTGTTCTCGTAGGTATGAGCTCATTTTTATCATTACACACTACGGTCATACCACCTTTCTTTGGCACTACCTGTACTGGACTCACCCATGTGCTATCAGAAATAGGATATATGATTCCAGCTTCTAGCAATTTCAGAACCTCTTTTCTAACTTCTTCTTTCATTACAGGGTTCAATCTCCTCTGCAGTTGAGCTACTGGTTTGAAATCCTCCTCCATGAATATCCTGTGCATGCAGTAAGAAGGACTTATTCCTTTTAGATCAGATATTGACCACCCGATGGCTCCCTTATTGGCTTTGAGAACTTCAATTAATTTCTCCTCTTCTGCAGGAGATAAAGAATTGCTGATGATGACTGGTTTGCTACCAACTTCTTCTAGAAACACATACTTCAAATGAGGGGATAACATTTTCAACTCAAGTTTGCCATCTTTGACTTTTTCCTTGGAATTTATATCTTCAATCTTTGCTTCATGAGGGGGAATTTTGCTTCAGAGCATCCAAGTTTGTCAGGCATTCATCAATCAATTTTTCTTCTTCTTCATTAAGAGCTTCACAAGCATCAATAAGTGTCTTCTCCAGAGGGGATGAAACATACGCTATTTTCTCATTATTTGAGCATACCTCATCCAGAACATCAACTTGAAAACATGCTTCATCATCATTGGGGTGAGACATAGCTTCAAAAACATTGAAATTCACTTCTTCATCCTGTACTCTCACCTTGAGTTTGCCATTATCTACATCAATTAGAACTCTTGCAGTCTTCATGAATGGTCTACCCAGAATGAGAGGAACCTCAGTATCCTCCTCCATCTCCATTATTACAAAGTCCACTGGAAAGACAAATTTGTCAACTTTAACAAGCACATCTTCCACCACCCCATGAGGGTATTTAATAGATCTGTCTGCTAATTGTAAAGTCATCCTTGTAGGTTTCAGATCTAACCCTTCAATCTTTCTGAACATAGAGAGGGGCATTAGATTGATGCTTGCTCCCAAATCAATCAGAGCTTTCCCAATAGCTAGATTCCCTATAGTGCAAGGAATAGTAAAACTACCCGGATCTTTGAATTTAGGTGGGAGAAGCTTTTGGATGATAGCACTACAGTTGCCTTGTACTTCAATGGTCTCTACTTCAATATACTTTTTCTTCTTCGTGAGTAAATCCTTCATGAAGCGAGAATAGGCTGGAATCTATTGAAGAGCTTCAGAGAAGGGAATTTTTATTTCCAGCTTCTTGAATATATCTAAGAATCGCTCAAATTGCTTCTCCTTCTCCTTTCTTGTATACACCTTTGGATATGGAAGGTGTTTCACTATTTCTTTTTCTTTTTGAGGTATTTCTTTTTCTTGCCTTTTATTAGTCTCTTCTTCTTTTCTCACATCCTCTTCTTCATTTTCTCTTTCATTTTGATTTTCTTCTTCTATCTTTTTCTTCTCTTCTCTTCTTGTACTTTCTTCCTCAATTATTCTTATTTCCTTCCCACTTCTGGTGGTTATAGCTTTGCATTCTTCCTTTGGATTTGTTTGAGTATTAGCAGAGAATTGACCACCCTGTTGATTTGCCAATTGCTTGGCCAACTGACCTACTTGCACTTCTAAATTTTTGATTGAAGCGTCAGTGTTTTTCTGATTTTGGATGGATTGCTGTATAAACATCTGCAAAGCATCTTCTAATTTTGCTGTTCGGTCATTTTGAGATGCATACTGTTGCCCAGGTTGGTAAGGATTTCTACTACCTGAAGCTCCCTGTGCTTGTCTCCATCCTTGATTTGCAGGATTAGGAAAAGGATTGTTGAAGAAATTTTGACGTCCTTGGTTCCCCATATAGTTGACTTCTTCAGATTGGGAACTACCAGGAACTTGACAATGACCGTTAGGATGATCATCTCCACAGAAATCACATCTCATGACTTGCTGATGTGGTTGTGAATGAGCTTGCAGTGCTTGTAACTGCTGAGGTAACTTAGCCATGCTTTGAGTTAACAGTTCCATTTGTTGAGAAAGAAGCTTGTTTTGAGCAAGTAGTGCATCTTGAGCACTAAGTTCATACACCCCTCTCCTCTGTGCTGGAATTCTCCCATGTTGGCTCCTCAAATCAGTGGAAGCCATATTTTCTATCACAGCAATGGCTTCATCAGCAGTCTTAAAAAGTACTGAACCACCAAAGGATGCGTCTAATATCATCTTTGTATGAGGTTGCAAACCATTACAGAAAGTTTGCACTTGCATTTCTAGACTGAATCCATGGCTGGGACACTTTCTCAATAAAGATTTAAATCTTTCCCATGTTTCACAAAGTGGTTCATCTACTCCTTGGACAAATGTAGCAATGGCAGCTTTCACCTCTGTGCTCTTTGATGGTGGAAAGAAGCGTGTTAGAAATTTGTATTCCACATCCTCCCAGCTCGTAAGACTTTGATTAGGCTGTGACTGGAGCCAAGCCTTTGCTTTGCCATTCAGAGAAAATGGGAAGAGTCTCATGTACAATGCTTCTTCATCCTCCTCTTGTACACCCATAGTACCACATAGCTCATAGAAGGTGACCAAATGCGCATGAGGGTCTTCATTGTCCAGGCCAGAGAATTGGTTTGAACTGATGAGCTGGAGTAGAGCAGGCTTCATTTCTGCCAACTTATCACTCATAGTGGGCCTCACAATGCTAGAGAAATTTCTTGGGCTTGTGTAAGTGATTGAGTCCCCTATGGTTCTCCTTGGAGGTGGTCCTGCGCCAGCCATCCCGTTCACAGAAGAAGAATCAAAAGACTCTATGATGCGATTGTTGAAAGAAGTTGAGGATTCAAGAGCGGCTTGTGCTGCTAGAGCTTTTCGTTTCCTAGTGTCACTATTGTTCCTTCTAGCTGCTTTCTCAATCTCAGGATCCACAAGGAGTGGTTCAGACGACACAGTCCTCCTTGTGCGGATTTTTCCCTGCATACACTAGAAAACTACCAAACTCTTGCCACAAGTTAGCCCAAAAATTAAAGATAATAATTACAATAAAATATAAAATTATACACAAAAGGATAAAGTCTAAATCGGTTAAAATCACACAAAAGTCTAGTTTAACACGGGTCCCCGGCAACGGCGCCAAAAACTTGTTGTAACTTTGGCAAGTGTACCAAATCGTTCAAGTAATAAAACCGGTAAGACCGGATATCGTTTCCCAAGAGACTCGTGTTCTAGACAGTCGTATAATATCTAACTAATTTAGACTAAAGAATGATTCCATATTTTTGTGGTTTTAATACGATTAAAGTAAAGATAATGCAGGAATGATAAAAGTTGATCTTTGATAACTTAAACGCTAGAAATGCGAGTGATTAGAAATGGTATGAAATGGTATTATTGGGGGTATGATCTCATCTACTTCACTTTTGCGCATACAATTCACTTTCTTTCCATTAATTATCCAATGTCAATCAACTAAATTACTCCAACCCAATCCCTTGGTAGAAAGAGCCTAGACTTACTTCTTAAACTCTAATTCCTTAGAAACTTTAACAAGTTCATCCGCTTTAAGAGTTGAGATTTAAGACAACCAAAGGTCCAAGTTCTATCCCTAGATACAATTTCCCTTAGGTATTTAATCCAATTTCAGATTTACACAACATTTCCCAATATCAAGCAAACCCTAGAATCATGCAATGATGGAACACAACATCACAAGCTTTAAGAGAAGGAATTAAACACTAGAAATCAATGGAATAGACATATAATCAATCAATTCAACTGTAAATAGCACAAAAGATCCGTGATTACATCAACCCCCAACAATAATGAAACTAGCTCTCCATTGTCATGGAGAGCTTGATCTTACTAATTGATGAGATGGAAGAAGGGAGAAGACCCAAGGTGGAAGGAGAAGTGTTTCCACAGCTCCAAGATCGCTTCCAGCTGCTCCAAGGTGTAGAAATCGCGTCTGGGCTGCCAAAGATGCCAACCCCTTCGCGTTCCAGAACTAAATAAGCCGTTTCTGCCACATCAGCAAAAGTCGCGCCCGGCGGCCCGACAGACAGGCGCCAGGCGCGCCCTCGGTCAGCACTGTCACGCCCGGCGCCGCCTAGGCCAGTAGGCGCTCGGCGTGACTCTCTGCAGCAGCCCTGGTTCTTCATCTTTTCAGCTACTCTTCTCTCTTTTCTTGGGTTTTGGTAATGTTCATTGGTGAGTAGCTTATCCCAGCTTCTTTGAATGGGGATTAGCCAACAAATGGGCTAATTACAACTTATAAAGTAATCACTTACAAACAACAAAAATTTGTCAGAGTACGGCTGCAGCGGAATGGTTAGCGTGGAATAACAAACCAAGAGGGTTTTTAATACTAACGCGTGCCTTTTAATTTCTACTCAATTAAACTTACTTAGCAATTAATAAAGACAAATAAAGCAAGAGTAAGGTTGAGAGAAATTTGCACAGATGATTTTATCCTGGTTCGGATCTTACCAATCCTACGTCCAGTCGCTTATCTCAAAACAAGATAAACAGTTTCACTAACACAAAACAATTACAAATTACAATAACAAAGATACAATTTGTAAGAGTTTAGAAACCACCTCTCTTGATACCACAAGAGATGAAACTACACCTCCTTTGAGTCTTCACAAAGGATGAACACCTCCTTCGAATACTTCACGAAGGATGAACACCTCCTCCGAATACTTCACGAAGGATGATTCTCTTCCGAACACCTCCTTAGACACACCAAGGATGAACCGGCTATTTCCTCTGTCACCATAGCAGCACTTTACCAGCTCCACAGACAAGAGTTTCACAAGCCGAACAAGAACACACAAGTCTCAAGAATTTCTGAGTATTTTGAGCACAAGGGAAGAGTTTCTGTGTCTCTGGATATTAAGAGGAAATGAGAGTCTATTTATAGACTCATCCAAAGGCTCTTCCATTCACTAAAAGACAAACTTAACGGCTAGTTTGTCCAACGGCCATAAACGGCTAGTTTGTCCAACGGCCATAAACGGCTAGTTTGTCCAACGGCCATAAACGGCTAGTTTGTCCAACGGTCATAAACGACTAGTTTCTTCAACGACTAGTTTCTCCAACGTCCGTGTTAAGTGCGATACTCTTACCGTTAACCGTCACTATTCACGTGAATAGTGTTACTATTCATATGAATAGTACTATAGTGTTTTGTTGCAATGATTTACTATAGTAATTTTACAAAACACTTTTCTTTTTCTGATCTAAGTCCTATACATATTTCTAAGAGTATTACAAAAGCTTTCGATCACAATACAAATCTTCAAATCATTTTGATTCTTGATTGGTCTTGACTTGATTTGGACATCATCAAAATTTCATCTGCATCATTTTGCTAACAATCTCCCCCTTTTTGATGATGATCAAAAAACTTCTTGATTTAAAGCTTTTGGTAATAATCTGTATTTAAAACACAACTTATGGAAGAAAGAGTGCATTAGTGAATAAGCACAAATAGTACAAATAGGCAAATAAGCTTTAAACATTTTCTCCCCCTTTTTGATCATAATTAAAAAGTTGTGTTGATGTTCTCCCCCTAAGATAATACTCCCCCTTAATAAAAGCATGTATGCATATGAGCTAAAAATATTTCAAATTTAAAGATTCATTCAAACATGCACAATAGGATATTTAAAGCAAATATTTTTAGGAGAAAGATCTTATAAAACATTGTTTAGATCTTTATCTTGAGGATTGTCATCATTATTTGCTTCATTTGTTGTCTTCTACAAATCTTCGTCATTGCCTGCATGTAATTCAAATGACTCAAGAGGTTTTGCCTCAAGGTCTACAATTTCATCAAAGACAACATGCACATATTCTTCTATTTCAAATATTTTCCGTTTGAAAACTATATATGCTTTGTATATAAAATAAATTAAAATAATTCCGTCTACCTTGGAATAATAATTAAATATTGTTTTAAAGAAATTCTAAATTTTAAAACAATAGGTACCCAACTACTTGTATGGGTCCTTTGGGTTAGATTTAGAAAAAAGAAATTATTTTATAACCCAAACATATCTACCACTTGGAACACCATAATGCTTAATTTTACATTTATTAGATGTATGACCCTTTTTCATACAATAAAAGCATGATACAACATTTGTGTTCCTATAAGTTGTTCCTTTTTCTACCCAAGTTCTACGGGTTCTATGATTGTGTTTATTTTTAATTCTAGGAACATACTTATTTTTAACAACCTTATTTTCATTATTTTTACTACATTCTCCTGAGGTTGTTTCATCTAGTAGTTTCTTATAATTAACACAAGATGCACATTCATTACTACTAGTAAATTTACCCTTTTCAAAAATTAAAACTTTATTTTTCAAATCTTTATTTTCTTCAAAAGTATTTTCAAAATTTAATTTTAAATTCTTATTTTCTTCAAGAATATTTTCAAAATTTAATTTTAAATTTTTGAAATCCTTTTTCAACTTCTGATGGGCTTTATCTAACTTTTCAGATTCTACTATTAAAGCAGCATAAATTTCATGCAATTCATTTTCACTAATTTGACTAGAATTATCAGAATCGCTAGATGTACTTACTTGGCTTCCCGTGTCGTCGTTCACCACTAAACAGATGTTTGCTTCTTCATCTGAGTAGCTTGAATCTGAAATGGTCTCATTGTCATCTTCCCATGCAATGTATGCCTTCTTTTTCTTGAAGAATTTCTTTTCTTCACCCTTCTTTTGATTTGGGCAGTCTGCTTTTAAATGTCCCTTTTCTCCGCAACCGTAGCATCGGTAATTTGAGGAAGATACTGGATTATCTTTCTTTTCATATCTAAATTTTCCTTTACCTTTAGACTTCATGAACCTATTGAGCCTTTTTATCATGAGTCTCAATTCTTCTTCTTCGTCTGAGTTTTCATCTTCCGATTTACCTTTGCTTCTTTCAACCTCCGACTTTAACGCCAAACTCTTCTTGTTGTTTTTGGCTTTTGATTCTTCTTCATCAAGTCTTCCGAGGTCAAGTTCATGCTCTCTCAACTTTCCAAATAATGCAGCCATGGTCATTGTGTTGAGATTTTGTGACTCAGAAATTGCAGTCACTTTTGGTTGCCAAGACCTGTCTAAAGATTTCAAAATTTTTATATTAAGCTCATCAGTATCGAAAGACTTACCTAGTCCAATAAGATGGTTTACGATGTTGGTGAAGCGTTTCTGAACATCTACTATTGTTTCCCCTTGCTTCATCCAGAACATCTCGTATTCCTGGATTAAGGTATTCTTTCTAGCTCTCTTAACATCATTTGTACCTTCATGGGTTACTCTTAGTACTTCCCACATTTCTTGTGCAGTTTTACAAATAGAAATCCTGTAAAACTCATCAACAGTTAAAGCAGATGAAATAATATTACGAGCTTTTACATCATTACCAAATTTTTTCTTATCTTGAGCAGTCCATTGGTCACGGGGCTTTGGTTCCTGCATATTGTTAGTTGGAACAAAAGGACCAGATGCAACAGCATCCCAAATATCTATATCAATAGATTCCATAAAAATTTGCATTCTAACCTTCCAGAATGCGTAATTTTCACCTGTGAATAGTGGTGGTCTATTGATAGAAGCACCCTCTGCGAATGTTTGAAACGATCCCGCCATTTGAATGACTATCAAAGCAAGATCTGATACCAATTGTCAGAGGCGGCTGCAGCGGAAGGGTTAGCGTGGAATAACAAACCAAGAGGGGTTTTTAATACTAACGTGTGCCTTTTAATTTCTACTCAATTAAACTTACTTAGCAATTAATAAAGACAAATAAAGCAAGAGTAAGGTTGAGAGAAATTTGCACAGATGATTTTATCCTGGTTCGGATCTTACCAATCCTACGTCCAGTCGCTTATCTCAAAACAAGATAAACAGTTTCACTAACACAAAACAATTACAAATTACAATAACAAAGATACAATTTGTAAGAGTTTAGAAACCACCTCTCTTGATACCACAAGAGATGAAACTACACCTCCTTTGAGTCTTCACAAAGGATGAACACCTCCTTCGAATACTTCACGAAGGATGAACACCTCCTCCGAATACTTCACGAAGGATGATTCTCTTCCGAACACCTCCTTAGACACACCAAGGATGAACCGGCTATTTCCTCTGTCACCGTAGCAGCACTTTACCAGCTCCACAGACAAGAGTTTCACAAGCCGAACAAGAACACACAAGTCTCAAGAATTTCTGAGTATTTTGAGCACAAGGGAAGAGTTTCTGTGTCTCTGGATATTAAGAGGAAATGAGAGTCTATTTATAGACTCATCCAAAGGCTCTTCCATTCACTAAAAGACAAACTTAACGGCTAGTTTGTCCAACGGCCATAAACGGCTAGTTTGTCCAACGGCCATAAACGGCTAGTTTGTCCAACGGCCATAAACGGCTAGTTTGTCCAACGGTCATAAACGGCTAGTTTCTTCAACGACTAGTTTCTCCAACGTCCGTGTTAAGTGCGATACTCTTACCGTTAACCGTCACTATTCACGTGAATAGTGTTACTATTCATATGAATAGTACTATAGTGTTTTGTTGCAATGATTTACTATAGTAATTTTACAAAACACTTTTCTTTTTCTGATCTAAGTCCTATACATATTTCTAAGAGTATTACAAAAGCTTTCGATCACAATACAAATCTTCAAATCATTTTGATTCTTGATTGGTCTTGACTTGATTTGGACATCATCAAAATTTCATCTGCATCATTTTGCTAACAAAATTGAGTTAAACAAGACTAAAAGTAAAGGAAGAGTTGACAATTTCCATCAATTTGATGTTGGATAATGAAGTAAAATTGGTCATTATCAGAGGGGTCACTCCACACTCCTTGGCCTCACATCACATCACCAACCACCCTCTCCCACCACTGAAACACCAGGACCAGCCTCAGACAAGTGCAGAAGTTCCTAAAACTCACTTTTTTTGACATGGTCACCCCTGTTCACCTGACTCACTACCTGTGTTAGACTTTCTGTACAAAATCCACTTTTCTCTCGGGTAATCATTTACAAGGATGCTGTAAACGATTACCAGACCCTTTTTTGAACACCCTCATTCATCCCTTGCACAACTTGCTCCTCCAACTGATGAGGGATCACCCCACACTCCTTGGCCTTACATCACATCACCAACCACCCTCACCCACCACTGAAACACCTGCACCAGCCTCAGACAGGTGCAGAAGTGCCTAAAACACACCTTTTTTTCCAATGGAGACCCCTGTTAACCTGACTGACTACCTCTGTTGGACTTTCTGTACAAATTCCCATTTTCTCTCGGGTAATCGTTTACCAGGATGCTGTAAACGATTACCAGAGCCTTGTTTGAACACCCTCAGTCATCCCTTGCACAGCTTGCTCATCCAACTGATAAGGGGTCACTCCACTCTCCTCGGCCTCACATCACATTACCAATGACCCTCTCCCACCATTGAAACACCAGGACCAACCTCAGACAGGTGCAGAAGTGCCTAAAACTCACTTTGTTTTACAATGGTCACCCCTGTTCACCTAACTGACTACCTCTGTTGGACTTTCTGTACAAAATCCAGTTTTCTCTCGGGTAATCGTTTACCAGGATGCTGTAAACGATTACCAGACCCTTTCTTGAACACCCTCAGTCATCCCTTGCACAGCTTGCAACTCCAACTGATGAGGGGTCACTCCACACTCCTTGGCCTCACATCACATCACCAACCAGCCTCTCCCACCACTGAAACACCAGGACTAGCCTCAGACAGGTGCAGAAGTGCCTAAAACTCACGTTTTTGGACAATGGTCACCTCTGTTCACCTGACTCACAACCTGTGTTGGACTTTCTGTACAAATTCGCATTTTCTCTCGGGTAATCGTTTACCAGGTTGTGTAAACGATTACTAGAGTCTTTTTTGAACACCCTCATTCATCCCTTGCACAGCATGCTCCTCAAACTGATGAGGGGTCACCCCACACTCCTTGGCCTAACATCACATCACCAACCACCCTCTCTAACAACATAAACACCTGGACCAGCCTCAGACAGGTGCAGAAGTGCCTAAAAGTCACCTTTTTTTTCCAATGGTGACCCCTGTTAACCTGACTGACTACCTATGTTGGACTTTTTGTACAAATTCGCATTTTCTCTCGGGTAATCGTTTACTAGGATGCTGTAAACGATTACTAGAGTCTTTTTTCAACACCCTCATTCATCCCTTGCACAGCATGCTCCTTCAACTGATGAGGGGTCACTCCACACTCCTTGGCCTCACATCACATCACCAACCACCCTCTCCCACCACTGAAACAACAGGACCAGCCTCAGACAGGTGCAGAAGTGCCTAAAACTCACTTTTTATACAATGGTCACCCCTGTTCACCTGACTGACTACCTCTGTTGGATTTTCTGTACAAAATCCAGTTTTCTCTCGGGTAATCGTTTACCAGGATGCTATAAACGATTACCAGACCCTTTTTGAACACCCTCAGTCATCCCTTGCACAGCTTGCACCTCCAACTGATGAGGGGTCACTTCACACTCCTTGGCCTCACATCACATCACCAACCACCCTCTCCCACCACTGAAACACCAGGACCAGCCTCAGACAGGTGCAGAAAAGCCTAAAACTCACCTTTTTTTCTAATGGTCACCCTTGTTCACCTGACTGACTACCTCTGTTGGACTTTCTGTACAAACTCCCATTTTCTCTTGGGTAATCTTTTACCAGGATGCTGTAAACGATTACCAGAGCCTTTCTTGAACACCCTCAGTCAACCCTTGCACAGCTTGCTCATCCAACTGATGAGAGGTCACTCCACACTCCTTGGCCTCACATCACATCACTAACCACCCTGTCCCACCACTGAAACACCAGGACCAGCCTCAGACAGGTGCAGAAGTGCCTAAAACTCACTTTTTTTGACAATGGTCACCCCTTTTCACCGGACTGACTACTAATAGACAAATTTATGATCACCAAAATATGATGTCACAAACTTGTTTTACAATCGGCAAGTATGACCGAATCGTTCAAGTAATATTAGCTGCATTGACTCTAGGTCTAGCTATGTTGTTAAAGTGCTGAGGCCCAGCTATATTGGTATAGTCAGCAAGAGTTCTTTTGGCATTGTTGTTCTCCATAATTTTTGTGCTATGAACAGAACCTTGTGGTGATGATTGTAAGAGAGTTTCTGGAGAAGGGAAAAGTTCTCTAGAAGTTCGAATTCTTCTCCTCCGTCTACTCTCGTCTAAGCCTTCAAGAAGAGGTTCTGTTGTTTTCTTGCTCCTTGTTCTAATTGCTTCCTGCATGCACAAGAAAACAAAACCCTAGAAAATATTTGTTAGTACAAAAAGATATAGGAGAAGATAAAGATTCAGAAAATAAAAGATTCAGAGGATAAGATAAAATAATATAAAATAAAATAAAATAAAATGAAATCTAATCAAATCAAATCAAATCAAATCAAATAAAATCTAATCAAATCAAATCAAATCAAATCAAATCAAATCAAATAAAATAAAATCAAATCAAATCAAATCAAATAAGATAAAATAAAAATAAAATAAAATCAAATCAAATCAAATAAGATAAAATAAAATAAAATAAAATCAAATCAAATAAAATAAAACCAAATCAAATAAAAACCGAAAATAAAAACAGAAATTCAAAATTAAAGTCAAAGATAATCAATAATCACACAAATTAACTAGTTCAACCACGAGTCCCCGGCAACGGCGCCAAAAACTTGATGGACAAATTTATGACCACCAAACTATGATGTCACAAACTTGTTTTACAATTGGCAAGTATGACCAAATCGTTCAAGTAATAAACTTGGTAAGACCAAGTATTGTTCTCCCAAAGGACTCATGGCCTAGTTTAGTTGTGTGGTTTGTTGATTAGTTAAGACTTAAGGACGAAATAATTGAGGTTTAATATGCAAAACAGAAAATAAACATGTATGCATGAGGTTTTGATCAATGGCAAAAGTAAAAGACAAGCACTTTCAATGAAATATATATATGAATATGTTATTGGGGGTAAATTTAATCTCATCCACTCTCATATATTTTAGGAATTCAACATTCAAATCATCATTGTTAATGCCACTCTCTAAATTACCTTGTCAAGAAGGCCTATCCCTAATTACGAGTTCATACGATTGCTAGCATTCCAAATAATTAGTTCTCTTAGCACATGAGCTTAACGACAACCAATATAATATTGGGAGTAATTACCCGGATCTAGACTTCCCCGTACGTTCCCGTATCGACAAAATCAATAATCATGCATTGAATGAGTTAAACAAAGCAAGCATTAAGCAAAGAGGAAAAACCCTAACTAATGATGAAAGAAATCATAAATCTTAGATTAAGATGCAAGCACAAATTCCATATATGAGAGCTTCAAAAGATTACATTGATTCCCCAACAAACATACAAGGTTTAGTTCACCATATTCATGGTGAACCTAGATGAACAATAATGAAAGAATGAAGGATAAAACCCTAGAAAGGTGAAGAGGTAGCCTGAGCATCCAAGATCCTCCTTCAAAGGGGTGGAAGAGAGAGTGTTTGCTTCGTTTGTGCCAAAGATACCAACCCTAAGACATCTAGGTCTTTAAATAGGACATAAAAATAATAGAAAACGGGTCCAAGCCCAAACAGATCATAAAATCGCATAAAACTGGCCAAAAACTCGTCTGGTTGACTTTTTTCGTATTCTGGTTTACTAGTTGACTTTTTTGGTTGACTGGTTGACTTTTCTGGTTGACTGGTTGACGTTTCTGGTTTCTGGTTGACTTTTCAGCATTCCAATCATTCGGTACTTCAATTCTTCTTTCAAATCATTCAATTAGCCTACAAAATCAAGGGAATCTTGCACAAAACCATTAAATTCACTTTCAACTCTCTTATTCACAAAACTAAAGCAAAAATATGAGTTCAAGCTAGTTTCTTTGTCTTAAAGGTTGCTTTTGGTATCAATTTTAAGCATAAAAATAACGATTTTTCAACCGTTATCACAACCCCAAACTTAAAACTTTGCTTGTCTTCAAGCAAATAAGATGTAACTCAATCTTCTGCCAATTCATATGATGGCTCACTCATTCAAAAATCTTCTTTTCAAGATAAGTAAAGACTTCAATCAAACTTATGACCAAGAGTTCAATCAAGATGTGCACATGCTTTAGTGTTCACAAAGTCATTTAAATTCCAACAAATGCTATTTTTCATGAATGATCGATCAATTAAGCATGGATGTTCATGTGCTCATGGAATATTTCCTCACTAGGTAAAGTGTTTCACTCACACACAAGTGTATAAGAGGTAATCACTCATTCACTCTACTATCACAATGTCACATGAATCAACTTTGCCTTTCGTTTTACCACAATCAAAAACATTCACAAGAATGCATCATCACAAGTACTTTTCATTGGCTTATAATGTGGCTGGGCTAACAAGAAAATTGGTTTTTCTGGATCACAAAATCCTTGAGTTAAGAGAATCATAACAACACAATTATTCTTATTCATTCCCAACTTTCGTTTGCATTTCCATTGAGCTTTGCTTCTTTTTCTTTTCTTTTATTTTTTTTTCTTCTTCTTTGCATATTCTTACTTTTTAGCTCTTAGCTCAATGCTTTTCTTTTTTTATGTTTTCACAACAACCCCAAACTTGAACATTTAACAATACCACACAAGATCTTCTACTTAACTCAAGGTAAAGATTTTCAATCAATGGTTTCAGTGTATGTTCAAGGCTAAGGGTTCAAAGGATAGAACACAGAGTGTTCTCTTTTAGTAGGCTAACTTTATAGATTTGGCCAATAAAAAAAGGGTTCCAACAAACGGCCTTGATCATATGATGCAAAACAAGCAATTGATTCAATCATAGAAAACCTGGGCAAAGTCATTCATGTTTCCAAAGTAATAACATTCAACAATAACAACTCTGAAGCTCAAAACCTCACATATAAGCTCATTCACGTTTGACATACACATCCTGCTTAATCTCACAACCACAATCATGATATCCTGCATTTGTTCACAAAGCTTGTGAATCACTTGTATAAGCATTTTAATGTGCACATCATCTCAACATCAATCAATCAATAAGCATCATCAAGCATTACTTATCACACAATCACAGTTAATAGCAAACCATCATAACAAACCAGGTTTCCAATAGAGTACATCAACCCTAATCTAAAACCAAAAATAAATAAGTTCAGAAAACTTAAACCCATAAAAGCATAAGCATATGATAGCATTCATCAGTAAATGCTATCTCAGCTCCTCATCAATCTGAGTTGTCCTCTGTATCCTCCTTCTTCTTGGATCTTATAGTCTTGATTATTTTTGCTCGATGAGGAGGCCATCCTTGAATCAAACATAATTCACAAAACCAAAAGATGCATTGTTAAGCATTAGTAAACCACAATGAAGAAATCAGCCCCTTCAATGATGCTCTCTCCCAACCCCAAACTTAGATGGAAAACTAGTGAGCAAGTGAGTGAAAGGGAGATTTTCTAAAGAGGGATGAGGGAAAAATTGTAGATAACCTTTGAAAAGGTATGTAGGAGTGTGTGTGCAGAGAAGAGTCTGAAAGTATGAGCAAATGTGCAGCTTAGAGTATAAAAATACCCTAATGGGCTCGGGTCCCGCTAAGGGGAACTAAAGCCCATCTGCGAGAGTACCGCTCAGCGGTAAGTTGCCGCTCAGCGGCACTTTTGTGATGTGCTCTTATCCTTCTTTTCTTAACCTATGTGCCTCCTAGACATGCCCCTCACTGGTTCCCTGCAATTCAATGTTTAAAATACTTATGCAAACCCTAACTAAAATAAAACAAACAAAAACAATCAATCAACTGGGTTGCCTCCCAGGTAGCGCTTGTTTAACGTCACAAGCCTGACCCAAAATCCACCAACACCCATCAGTAGGTGTTTAAAATCTCACCAACACCCATCAGTAGGTGTTAAAAACTTACCAACACCCATCAGTAGGTGCAAAATTGTCTCACCAACACCCATCAGTAGGTGTTACACACTTAGCATCCTTCAGTAGATGCTATATCCAACTAGCATCCTTCAGTAGATGTTATGTTCAACAATATAATGTTTCACAGATTTAAAGATTACAAACCAAAGTAAAATATAAAAGTTCTAAAATCACTGGGTTGCCTCCCAACAAGCGCTCTTTTAACGTCATTAGCTTGACCTAGTAAAGCTCAAGTTCCTTCTTTATAGTTGATGTTGTCATCCCACCAACTCCTCAGCTGTTTCCTGTGAACTTTTTTGATTCTTCTAAGACGTGGAGATTCTATCTCTATCATCTCCTTCTCCTTAAAGCCCTTCACAACCCACAACTTGTTTTTGATTCTCACAGGTGTACCAAGTTGGGGTCTTCTTTTCTCTCAGTCATCAGGAATTTATCCTCCTCTTCTAATCTTTTCTTCCTTGTGCACCTGAAACAACAAACAATGGTTACCTGCAACCTTGGGCTTTTCATCTTTATAGCTAGTCATGTGTGCATCTTGAAATGCAGCTTTATAACTAGCTTCTTCCTCCTGTGCTTGCTTCTCATCTTTGAAGACGTCTACAACCACTCTCTCCTCCCTGTCCTGGAGCACTACTATACCTTCATTTACATCAATGATAGCTCTGGCCGTTTTCATAAACGGTCTTCCAACTATGATAGGTATCTTCTCTGTCTCCATCTTCATCACCACAAAGTCTGCCAAGAACTGAAGTTTGCCAACACAAACTATGATGTCCTCTGCAATCCCACATGGCTGCTTTGAAGATCCATCGGCCATTACTAGATTAACCTTTACAGGTTTCACTTTAACATTGCCGATCTGCTGCAGTAAAGAGTAAGGTATCAAGTTAACACTTGAACCTAAATCAAGGAGAGCTTTCTTCACCCTTTTCTTCCCTATGGTACAAGGGATAGAAAAACTGCCTGGGTCTGTTGCTTTAGGAGGGAATGACTCTTTTTTAACAGTTATACACTCCTTTGCCTCATCATCTCTACGTCTTTTCTTTGTAGAGATGTTTTCATCAGATTTTTTGTAAACTGTGATTTGCTGTACAATCTGCTCCCAAGGTGCATCATTATCCACCATTTTGAATAACTCTGTGAAGTCCACTTGTTTCCCTTGATGGATTGGAAAAGGAAAAGTGTTTTTGCTCTCTATTTCACTTCTCTCTTTTGTATCTAACTCAACTTCATCATCAACACTCTCTACCACCTTGCACTCTTCTCTGGGGTTAACCTCAATATTAGCCCCAAAATTTCTATTTGGCCTTTCTTCCACCTGTTTGGTGATCTGCCCCATCTGAGTCTCCAAATTTTTGATAGCAGTTTCAGTACTCTTTTGTGTAGACTCAGTTTTCTGTATGAAATTGTTGAGAGTTTCCTCCATCCTCATGGACCTTTCATTAAGCATAGATAACTGTTGCCATAAGGTGGGTTGCTGCTGCTTATTATATTGACCAGCTTGCCCAGTTTTCCCTTGACCAATACTTGGGTGTGGTTTCCACCCCTGATTGTAGCTTCCTTGACGGTACTGATTGGTCATGTAGTTTACATCCTCTACGGCTTCAACTGGAAAGGCACATTGACCATTGATATGGTCGCCTCCACACAATTCGCACAACTGGGTTTGTACCTGTGCAGTAGTTTTCAACTCTTTGGGTAATTGTGCAAGAGTTTTGGTCAGAGTCTCCAACTGTTGAGTTAGAATTTTGTTTTGAGCTAGCAGGGCATCATGTGTCTGTAATTGGAGAACTCCTTTTTGCATAGGAGCTCCTCTCTCATTGTGCAGCTCATTATCACTAGTAGCCATGTTTTCTATAATCTCTGTTGCTTCCTCTGGAGTTTTCCATTTAATATTGCCTCCTGCTGAGGCTTCCAGCATCATCTTGGTTTGTGAACCAAGCCCTCCAAGGAAAGTTAAGACTACTTCCTGATCTTCAAAACCATGCGTGGGAGTTTTACGTAACAAGCTTTTATACCTGTCCCATGCATGTCCCAGTGATTCTTCCATGCCCTGCTTAAATGAAGATATCTCTTGCTTGTCTTTTGTCACCTTAGATTGTGGGAAGTACTTATTTAAAAATTTTGTGACCACTGCTTCCCACTCTGTGAAACTTTCTTCTGGGAAAGAATTCAACCAAAGCTTAGCATTGCCTCCCAATGAGAAAGGAAACAAGCTAAGTTTGATAGCTTCGTCTGGCACCCCATTAATCTTGACTGTGTTGCAAATCTCATTGAAGGTAGTGAGGTGCTCATATGGGCTTTCATGAGATAACCCATTAAATTGGTTGCTTTTCACCAGTTGAATCAGTGCTGGTTTGACCTCCATATTAGCTGCATTGACTCTAGGTCTAGCTATGTTGTTAAAGTGCTGAGGCCCAGCTATATTGGTATAGTCAGCAAGAGTTCTTTTGGCATTGTTGTTCTCCATAATTTTTGTGCTATGAACAGAACCTTGTGGTGATGATTGTAAGAGAGTTTCTGGAGAAGGGAAAAGTTCTCTAGAAGTTCGAATTCTTCTCCTCCGTCTACTCTCGTCTAAGCCTTCAAGAAGAGGTTCTGTTGTTTTCTTGCTCCTTGTTCTAATTGCTTCCTGCATGCACAAGAAAACAAAACCCTAGAAAATATTTGTTAGTACAAAAAGATATAGGAGAAGATAAAGATTCAGAAAATAAAAGATTCAGAGGATAAGATAAAATAATATAAAATAAAATAAAATAAAATGAAATCTAATCAAATAAAATCAAATCAAATCAAATAAAATCTAATCAAATCAAATCAAATCAAATCAAATCAAATCAAATAAAATAAAATCAAATCAAATCAAATCAAATAAGATAAAATAAAAATAAAATCAAATAAAATCAAATCAAATAAGATAAAATAAAATAAAATAAAATAAAATAAAATCAAATCAAATAAAATAAAACCAAATCAAATAAAAACCGAAAATAAAAACAGAAATTCAAAATTAAAGTCAAAGATAATCAATAATCACACAAATTAACTAGTTCAACCACGAGTCCCCGGCAACGGCGCCAAAAACTTGATGGACAAATTTATGACCACCAAACTATGATGTCACAAACTTGTTTTACAATTGGCAAGTATGACCAAATCGTTCAAGTAATAAACTTGGTAAGACCAAGTATTGTTCTCCCAAAGGACTCATGGCCTAGTTTAGTTGTGTGGTTTATTGATTAGCTAAGACTTAAGGACGAAATAATTGAGGTTTAATATGCAAAACAGAAAATAAACATGTATGCATGAGGTTTTGATCAATGGCAAAAGCAAAAGACAAGCACTTTCAATGAAATATATATACGAATATGTTGTTGGGGGTCAATTTCATCTTATCCACTCTCATATATTTTAGGAATTCACCATTCAAATCATCATTGTTAATGCCACTCTCTAAATTACCTTGTCAAGAAGCCCTATCCCTAATTACGAGTTCATACGATTGCTAGCATTCCTAATAATTAGTTCTCTTAGCACAGGAGCTTAACGACAACCAATATAATATTGGGAGTAATTCCCCGGATCTAGACTTCCCCGTACGTTCCCATATCGACAAAACCAATAATCATGCATTGAATGAGTTAAACAAAGCAAGCATTGAGCAAAGAGGAAAAAACCTAACTAATGATGAAAGAAAGCATAAGTCTTAGATTAAGATGCAAGCACAAATTCCATATATGAGAGCTTCAAAAGATTACATTGATTCCCCAACAAACATACAAGGTTTAGTTCACCATATTCATGGTGAACCTAGATGAACAATAATGAAAGAATGAAAGATAAAACCCTAGAAAGGTGAAGAGGTAACCTGAGCATCCAAGATCCTCCTTCAAAGGGGTGGAGGAGAGAGTGTTTGCTTCATTTGTGCCAAAGATACCAACCCTAAGACATCTAGGTCTTTAAATAGGACATAAAAAATAATAGAAAACGGGTCCAAGCCCAAACAGATCATAAAATCGCATAAAACTGGCCCAAAACTCGTTTGGTTGACTTTTTTCGTATTCTGGTTTACTGGTTGACGTTTTTGGTTGACTGGTTGACTTTTCTGGTTTCTGGTTGACTTTTCAGCATTCCAATCATTCGGTACTTCCATTCTTCTTTCAAATCATTCAATTAGCCTACAAAATCAAGGGAATCTTGCACAAAACCATTAAATTCACTTTCAACTCTCTTATTCACAAAACTAAAGCAAAAATATGAGTTCAAGCTAGTTTCTATGTCTTAAAGGTTGCTTTTGGTATCAATTTTAAGCATAAAAATAACGGTTTTTCAACCGTTATCAACTACCTCTGTTGGACTTTCTGTACAAAATCCAGTTTTCTCTCTGGTAATCGTTAATCAGGATGCTGTAAACGATTACCAGACCCTTTTTTGAGCACCCTCAGTCATCCCTTGCACAGCTTGCACCTCCAACTGATGAGGGGTCACTCCACACTCCTTGGCCTCACATCACATCACCAACCACCTTCTCCCACCACTGAAACACCAGGACCAGCCTCAGACAGGTGCAGAAGTGCCTAAAACTCACTTTTCTTGACAATGGTCACCCCTGTTCACCTAACTGACTACCTGTGTTGGACTTTATGTACAAAATCCAATTTTCTCTCGGGTAATCGTTTACTAGGATGTTGTAAACGATTACCAGACCCTTTTTTCAACACTCTGAGTCATCCCTTGCACTACTTCGTCCCCCTACTCATCGCGGGTCACTCCACACTTCTTGGGTTCACATCAATCACCAACACCCATCTCCTCACTCAGAACTTGATCAACTCCTTCCCATTAATTACCATTAATTTTATTGAAAATGGTCTCGTACTTTTCAAATTCTTATTATAATGCTGCGTTCATTTTTCAATCACTAATTTTGTCATTATAACAAACACAAACACAAAGTAAAAACAATTCATTTGAAAATCCAACCACTAATCTTATTACAAACACATACTATACATTGTCAACTAACATTAGGTACATATTTCAACATCTGTTACATGTCAAATTTTATCATTTCTTAGCAATCCTAAACAATGCCATATAGCTATGTGATAACAGTTGAAAAACTGTTATTTTCATGCTTAAAATTGATACTAAAAGCAACCTTTATACTTAGAAACTAGCTTGAAATCATACTTTTATTCATATTTTCAGAAATAAGAGAGCTGGACAGGTTTATGCTTGATTTCAGTGTTTTTGTGCAGGTTTTAAGGTGAATTTGGTGAAAGAAGTGAAGAAGGAGAGAGATGAAATCAGAAAAGACATTAAAAAGTGCAAAAGGAGAAACCGAAGTCACCGCTCAACGGCAGTTTACCGCTGAGCGGCACTCAGGAGCTTGCGGGAGGCCCGCTGAGGGGCAAAATGGCCGTTGAGGGGAGCAAACAAGTCACGCACTCATCGCTGAGCGGCACTTTAATGGGCTTGGACTTAACTTTTTGTAATTTACGAATGATATATAAGCTTTAGGGTTTCCTAGGGTTAGACATCTTTGGCAGAAACGAGGCAAACACTCTCTCTTCCACCCCTTTGAAGGAGGATCTTGGATGCTCATGCTACCTCTTCACCTTTTTAGGGTTTATTCTTTCATTCTTTCATTGTTCATCTAAGTTCACCATGAATATGGTGAACTAAACCTTGTATGTTTGTTGGGGAATCAATGTAATCTTTTGAAGCTCTCATATATGGAATCTGTTTTTACATCTTTTAATTAAGACTTATGCTTTCTTTCATCATTAGTTAGGGTTTTTCTTCTTTGCTTAATGCTTGCATTGTTTAACTCATTCGATGCATGATTATTGGTTTTGTCGATACGGGAACGTACGGGGAAGTCTAGATCCGGGGAATTTCTCCCAATATTATGTTGGTTGTCGTTAAGCTCCTGAACTTATGAACTGATCATTAGGAATGCTAGGAATTGTATGAACTCGTGATTAGGGAGAAGCCTTCTAGAAAGGTACTTTAGAGAGTGGCATTAACAATGATGATTTGAATGTTGAATTCCTAAAATATATGAGAGTGGATAAGATGAAATTGACCCCCAACAACATATTTATTCATATATTTCATTGAAAGTGTTTATCTTTTGCTTTTTCCATTCATCAAAAACTCATGCATACATGTTTATTTTCTGTCTTGCATATTAAACTCCAAATATTTTGTTCTTAAGTCTTAGCTAATCAACAAACCACACAACTAAACTAGGCCGTGAGTCCTTTGGGAGAACAATACTTGGTCTTACCAAGTTTATTACTTGAACGATTCGGTCATACTTGCCGATTGTGAAACAAGTTTGTGACATCATATTTTGGTGCTCATAAATTTGTCCATCAAGTTTTTGGCGTCGTTGCCGGGGACTCGTGGTTTAACTAGCTAATTTGTGTGATTATTGATTATCTTTGACTTTAATTTTGAATTTCTGTTTTTATATTTCTGTTTTTATTTTTTTATTTTATCTTATTTTATTTGATTAGATTAGATTTTATTTTATTTTATTTTCTGAATCTTTTATCTTCTGAATATATATCTTCTCCTATATCTTTTTGTGCTAACAAAGATTTTCTAGGGTTTTGTTTTCTTGTGTATGCAGGAAGCAATTAGAACAAGGAGTAAGAAAACAACAGAACCTCTTCTTGAAGGATTAGAAGACAGTAGACGGAGGAGAAGAATCAGAACGTCTAGAGAACTTTTCCCTTCTCCAGAAACTCTATTACAATCATCACCACAAGGTTCTGTTCATAGCACAGGAAATATGGAGAACAATAATGGTAGAAGAACTCTTGCAGATTACACCAATATTGCTGGACCTCAGCACTTTAACAGCATAGCTAGACCTAGAGTCAATGCAGCCAATATGGAGGTCAAACCAGCACTGATTCAACTGGTAAAAAGCAACCAATTTAATGGGTTATCTCATGAAAGCCCATATGAGCACCTCACTATCTTTAATGAGATTTGCAACACAGTCAAGATTAATGGGGTGCCAGACGAAGCTATCAAACTTAGCTTGTTTCCTTTCTCATTGGGAGGCAATGCTAAGCTTTGGTTGAATTCTTTTCTAGAAGAAAGTTTCACAGAGTGGGAAGCAGTAGTCACAAAATTTTTAAACAAATACTTTCCACAATCTAAGGTGACTAAAGGCAAGCAAGAGATTTCTTCATTTAAGCAGGGCATGGAAGAATCACTGGGACATGCATGGGACAGGTATAAAAGCTTATTACGTAAAACTCCCACGCATGATTTTGAAGATCAAGAAGTAGTCTTAACTTTCCTTGGGGGGCTTGGTTCACAAACCAAGATGATGCTGGACGCCTCAGCAGGAGACAATATTAAATGGAAAACTCCAGAGGAAGCAACTGAAATTATAGAAAACATGGCTACTAGTGATAATGAGCTGCACAGTGAGAGAGGAGCTCCTATGCAACAAAAAGGGGTTCTTCAATTACAAACACATGATGCCTTGCTAGCTTAGAATAAAATTCTAACTCAACAGCTGGAAATTCTGACTAAAACTCTTGCTCAATTACCTAAAGAGTTGAAATCTGCTACACAGGTACAAACCCAGTTGTGCGAATTATGTGGAGGTGATCATATCAATGGTCAATGTGCTTTTCCAGTGGAAGCTGTGGAGGATGTTAATTTCATGGCTAATCAATTTCCATACCGTCAAGGGAATTATAATCAGGGGTGGAAACCACATCCAAGCATTGGTCAAGGACAAACTAGGCAAGCTAATCAATATAATAAGCAGCAGCAGCAACCAACCTTGTGGCAACAGTTATCTATGCTTAATGAAAGATCAACAAGGTTGGAAGACACTCTTCAGCAATTTATACAGAAACCTGAATCTTCTCAAAAGAGCACTGAAGCTGCTATAAAGAATTTGGAGATTCAAATGGGTCAGATTACCAAGCAATTGGAAGAAAGGCCAAACAGAAATTTTGGGGCTAATACTGAGGTTAACCCTAGAGAAGAGTGCAAAGTGGTAAAGAGTGTGAATGAAGAGATAATTGAGTTAGAAGAAGGAGAAACAGAAGAAAGAAGAGAAGAAGAAAGAAAGGACATTTTTCCTTTTCCAATAAATCAAGAGAAACAAATGGACTTCACAGAATTATTCAGAATGGTGGATAATGAAGCACCTTGGGAATAGATTTTACAGAAAATTGCAGTTTATACAAAATCTGATGAAGAAATCTCTACAAAGAAGAGACGTAGAGATGATGAGAAAAAAAAGTGTATAACTGTAAAGAAAGAGTCATTCCCTCCTAAAGCATCAGATCCAGGTAGTTTTTCTATCCCGTGTACTATAGGGAAGAAAAAGGTAAAGAAAGCTCTCCTTGATTTAGGTTCAAGTGTTAACTTGATGCCTTATTCTTTATTGGAGCAAATTGGCAATGTTAAAATGAAACCTGTAAAGGTTAATCTAGTGATGGCCGATGGATCTTCAAAGGAGCCATGTGGGATTGCAGAAGACATTGTAGTTTGTGTTGGCAAACTTCAGTTTTTGGCAGACTTTGTGGTGATGAAGATGGAAACCGAGAAGATACCTATCATACTTGGAAGACCGTTTATGAAAACGGCCAGGGCTATCATAGATGTAAATGAAGGTATAGTGGTGCTCCAGGACAGAGAGGAGAGAGTGGTGGTGGATGTCTTCAAAGATGAGATGCAAGCAAAGGAGGAAGAAGCTAGTTATAAAGCTGCATTTCGAGATGCACTCATGACTAGACATAAAGATGAAAATCTTGAAGTTTCAGGTAACCATTGTTTGTTGTTTCAGGTACCCAAGGAAGAAGAGATTGGAAAAGGAGAAGAAATTCCTACAGACTGGAAGAAAAGAAGACTCCAACTTGGCACACCTGTAAGAATCAAGAACAAGTTGTGGGTTGTAAAGGGCTTTAAAGAGAAGGAGATGATAGAGATAGAGTCTCCATATTCTAGAAGAACCAAAACAGTTCAAAGGAAACAGTTGAAAAGTTGGTGGAATGACAACATCAACTATAAAGAAGATGGAACATGAGCTTTATTTGGTCAAGCTAATGACGTTAAAGGAGCGCTTGCTGGGAGGCAACCCAGTGGATTTACAAACTTTTGATTTTTAATTTGGTTTTGTAACTTTTAATTTGTGGACATTATTTTGTAAATATTTTGTTGGATACAGCATCTACTGAAGGAATGCTAGGTGGTTAAGTATCTACTGAAGGATACTAAGTTTGTAACACCTACTGATGGGTGTTGGTGAGAAAGTTTTGCACCTGCTGATGGGTGCTGGTAAGTTTGAAACACCTACTGATGGGTGTTGGTGGATTTTGGGTCAGGCTCGTGACGTTAAACAAGCGCTACCTGGAAGGCAACCCAGTTGATTGATTGTTTTTGTTTGTTTTATTTTAGTTAGGGTTTGCATAAGTATTTTAAACGTTGAATTGCAGGGAATCAGTGAGAGGCATGTAGGAAAGGCACGTAGGTTAAGAAAAGAAGGAGAAGGGCACATCACGAAAGTGCCGTTGAGCGGTACTCTCGCAGAATGGGCTTTAGTTCCCCTTAGCGGGACCCGAGCCCATTAGGGTATTTTTAAACCCTAAGCTGCGCAAAGTCTCATACTTTCAGGCTTTTCTCTGCACAAACACTTCCACATACCTTCTCCAAGGTTTTCCACATCTTTTCACTCTTACCTCTTAAGAAAATTTCTCTTCCACTCACTTGTTCACTAGTGTGTCATCAAAGTTTGGGGTTGGAAGAGAGCATTCTAGCTTGGAAGCATTCTTATTGCATCTAGTATCTCCACCCAAGTAAGTAAAATGCATTTTGTTCATTCTAGGGTTCTTGAATTTGAATGTGATTGTCAAAGCATGAATATTTAGGGGTTTTGATTTCTATGCATGATTTGATGATATATTTGATGTTTGAACCGATTAAACTGCATGATTATGAACTGGAAAACTGAAAATTGCATTTGGGTGGAGTTAGGACAGCTTTAAAACAAGATTTTCAAAAATCTGCAGAGTTACCGCTGAGGGGTAAACTGCCGTTGAGCGGCACTCTGCCAGATTTGGTTTTTCTGAATTTTTGCGTGTTGGAATGTGGCACTGGTGGCGCTGAGGGGAAATTCTGACCCTCAGCGGTGGTTTAGCTTCGAAAGGAGTTGTGTTCTGTGTTTTACTAATGATTAACATCATGTTTTGTGGTTTTGTATTTGTGTTTTGAATGTAGGTGATGAATCATTATTTTCTTCACTTCACTTAGTTTACTGTGCTAAAATTAATCAGGGAATTGTGCTTAATTGTCAAGTATTTTCACATTTTACTGAATTGAGCTTAATTCGATCAGAAATTCTTATTTTAATTAATTTGAATTATCTGAGCTTATTATTTTCATTATTAATTGCAGAGAAAATTTTGGAAATGTTTTGGGACTTCAAGATAAATGTGACATAAATTTTAAAGAAGAATTTGCATGGTTGCCACATTTTAAGCCAATGTCACGGCTACATGTTCAATTGATACGTAACTCATCTTTTTGGTTTGAAAGAAATGGTGCATCAAAGCTATGACCACATTGAAGACAATTAACGTGAAGGAGTTTTCTTGGCTGGAACATTCACATAGATTAAGCATTTTTTTTTGTTGGAAAGCACACGGCCTCTCCTTATTTTTTGTACATCCAAAGAGCAAAAACATTTAAGTTGAAGGAGGGGCCACCACATTCCAAGTAGCTCACGGTTTTGGGCATAGAAGAAGCAAATTCACGGCACATGAAATTTTCTTTCACTTTGCAAACTGAATGGGAGACAACATATTATGGAGGGGACCACGTTACATTTTGGAAAGGTTTTATGCTAATTCACATACACCTTGCACACGGCCTACCACATTGTATACCATCTCACGGCCACATGGAAGAATTCCAAATGAAGTGCTGAATTATTGTCATAAGCACACGGTCCTTATCTCTTTTGAATATCCAAAGTTCCATTAAATAACAAAAGATGGGGCCACCATGTTGAAATTACAGCCACGGTTTTTTTTTAGATGCAATCAACAATTCATTTGGCAAACTGGAAGTGAAAGAAGGGGACCACTACAAAGTAAAGGAGTTCACGGTTTGGAGAAGAGAGATATGCAGCAAGCTACATAGTGTCACGGCCTTACACCATCATCCAGAGGCTGGAACGTTTGGAATTGATCATTAAATCAAGCTTTTGAGGAAACAACACAACAGCAAGGGATGGTCCAGCACCAACACTTTAAGCGTTCATGGCAGCAACTTCACATACAGAAAACATACACGGCCTGCACTGCATGCAGCTGCTACATCCAGAAGTGTAGCTGGTCGAGCACAAGAAGGAGTGTTGTTTCCACGTCAAATTCATGATCCAGCAGCAGCAGAGAAGGTGCTGTCACGATGAAGAAAGACTCACACGGAAGACAGGGAAAGTGGCATAGTGGAGAGCTGAATCATTATCATGGCTGGAGCAGAGGCACTTCACGGTAGCTGCACCAGTCATGTCCAGTTGAGATGAAATAGAAGCTTGGCAGCAGCTCACACACAGCACATAGTAGCAAGCTTCGGAGTTGCAAATTGAAGGAGTTGACACGAGATTCTGGTCTAGCAGGCTGAAGGGAGTCTTCACTTTATTTTGGTAGCACGTTGGGAAGAAGGTGTGTTGGTCCTCCACGTCCAGTAGTGTCCAGCAAGAAGAGAATGGAATAGGGACGTGTTGAAGCAGCTTAGTTTGAAGAAGAAAGAGCTGGTCCAGTAAAGGAAATGCTCTACAATCTTGGTCTAGTTGAAGAGGAGATCCAGCAGCCCTTCACCGTCCAGCAGCTTCAAGTGCAGCAACGGTCTTCACAGCAGCACACTCCACACGGTCCAGTAATGGGCAGCACACGCACATGTGCAGGATGAAGAATGAAGGTGCAGCAGTCACGTTGGGGGCTGGAAGCAGCTCCATGCACACGGTTCACCCAGCAAACAACCAGCAGTTTGGGAGGTGACAGTGATGATTTGTTTGGAAGTTCACCTTGATGATCACCGTCCAGCAGGTGCACATGGCAGCAAGCATCCAGGCTGTGACGGAAATGACTGATGGCAGCAGAGTGAAACATCTTCACGCAGAAGAGGAAGTGGTATTCTTGGTCCAGCACCAACATTTACGTGGACAACAGAAGGAATGGAGAAGAAGCACGCTGGAATGCTGCACGGAATAGCTGAAAGAAATGAAGATTCCACGTGAGTTTGAAGTGCTGCCACGAACCACACCAGCTGGAAGAATTAGGAGCTGCCACTGCAGAGGAAGCTTCACGTGATTCATCTGAAAAGAAGAGGGCCCATCTTATTTTATTTTGTATGTCACGGGAGCAAGCTAACAGGGGAGAAAATTGGCTTTAAAATGAGACATAGGAATAAGTGGAGGGTGTAAGATCCTTGAAAATATTTGTAAGTCAGATACTAAATTAAAAAAAAAAAAAGTAAATAGTGAATAGTAAATTGTGAATAGTAAAACGTGAATAGTAAAAAAAAAATTATTTTTGGAAAGGATAAGTGTTCCACGTAGCTTTGAGATCAGAATTCACCAATTTGCAAATAAAAAATTATTTTTGTAATAGTAAAATGAATAAAAAAAATGAATAGTAAAAATGAATAGTAAAAATGAATAGTAAATTTTTTTACTATAAATAGCCAAGGGGGGAGGCTGAAAATTTACACCAAAGAACTTAGAAAATTTTTGAGAGAAGAGAGTTGGAAGAATTTCTAATTTCAAAGGGGATATTCTGGAAGTTTTCAGAGAGCGAGGAGATTAAGTCTGTAATACAGGTAAGGGAAGCTAACCTTGAGTATCTCCTTTTGTATTATCTTAAGCCTTGAATATGCTATATGTTGCTTTTGTCTGATCTTAAATCTTGATTATGGAGTATTTTGTTTCTGTATGATTTTGAATTTAAATGAGAGTATGCTTTTGTGTTGATATCCAAGTGTGATAGTTGTAAAACGTGATATTGATTATGTTATGCCATTTGTATGTTATTAGTTATTTATTTTTGTATTTTGGAAGGATTAGAAATTGTCTAACCGGCTCTGTCAGATTCAATTTCTTGTTTCCCCAAACGTTTTATTTCTTTACTTTTTTATTTTACTGCATTTTGGAAGGATTAGAAGTTGTCTAACCGGCTCTGCCAGATTCAACTTCTTGTTTCCCCAAACTATTTATTGCTTTACTTATTTATTTTATTGCATTTTTGGAAGGATTAGAAGTTGTCTAACCGGCTCTGCCAGATTCAACTTCTTATTTCCCCATACATGTTATTGTTCTTGTTATTTAATTATATTGTATTTTTGGATGGATTAGAAGTTGTCTAACCGGCTCTGCCAGATTCAACTTCTTGTTTCCCCATGAATTTTTATATTAAGATTATTTTTATGATTGTCAAATATTGTATTCTTCTATGACCATTTATTGTAATGTTTTATTATTGTTAATTGTTTATAATTATCTTGTATGAATTCTATTATGGATGTTTATTGTGATGAATTTATTGAATGAGTTTGTTGGCTGAAATTGATCTTGTTGGGAGGTTTGGAATAAGGGTTCTGTAATAACTTGTATATGGGTATTAAATAGATATACAGATACTGGTTGAGGTTGTTGTGAGAGGAAGTAAAATTAAGCATTTTAAGATTTAGAGCATAAGAAAATAAGGTAGATAAATTAAATAAATAAATTGTTAATTATTGAGGACCTCCCTTTGTTGGTAGGATAGAGGAATCTTAAAAACCTGAGTTGGCACATCCCTGATCATAGAGCAGCCCTGGCCTGGTCCAGTCAGTTGTGACTAGTCATATGTGCTGGCGTCGAAGGTGAGTTTGATGCGTTCAGACATCTGGGTCCTCTCCGGTGACCAATTGGGGTAAAGAAAAATCTATAATAGGATGAAAATAAAATAAAACAAGTTGATTGTAGATGCATAATATTATCATGGTAAAAATTTCATATATATTTTATTTATCATTACATTGAACCCAGACTTTAATATGTAGTTCTTAAGATATGTTGATATATTTTGGTTGATCCATGATCTTTGTTTGGTGAAAATATGTTGAGTTATACTCGTTATGGGCAAAATGAGTTTATAATATGAAGCATGATATCTGGCAATATGTTTGATTTATTGATACCAAAACGGGTGATTATGAATTCATGATTAAAGAATGAACATGATTGAGTTAGGTGGATAAGAGGGTATGAATTGTTGGTTTTATGAAATGTTGGGGTGGATATGAGAAATCATTACTTATGAAATGATGTTTACTACCGGGAGTAGTTTGTTCGAGTTATACCATGAGAGTTTGGTATGAGCAAAGTAACACTTGAGGTTTATGAAAGCAGGCAGAAAGTGGTCTGACCAGAAGGCTTTGACATAAACATATGATTCGTAAGTTTTATAGAAGCAGGCAGAGAGGGGTCTGACCATAAGGCTTCAGAAAGTAAGACATAGTATATAAGTGAGGCTTAAGGAAGCAGGCAGAGAGCGGTCTGACCATAAGGCTTCATGAGTAAGCATGGAACACTTGTAAGATTTATGGAAATGAGAAAGATGATTTTGATAATGATGAATTAATGACATCGGAATAATGATATTTTATCAATTGCAGAAATACATGATTATAATATTTTTATTACAAGTTTAATGATTTTATGATATGGTTGGCTTACCCTTATTTGTTTGTGCTATGATCATATAACTCATGTTATATGTGAATAGATAATGTCGCAGATGCGGTTGAAAAAGCTTAGAGATGAGAGAGACGCGGGGAAAAACTTTCAGGGATATTTTGTAAAAAGAATAAATTTGTATTGGGAAAAATTATGTTGTGTAAAACTTATAAGTTGAAATTCGAATTTATGTTAAGTGGTGAAGACTATATTGTTTGAAGTTTGTAAGTTTGGTATTGTACTTTGGGAGAATTGAAATAAAGTTTGATGGTTTATAAAATATATCAAATTAATTTAGTCTCTACTATCAGTAATACCCTTTAAAATATTAGGGTGTTACAGAGGGGGGTGTTCCAGAGGAGAGGCCTTGGAGGCCGTAGAGGGCTGCTGCAGGCGGAATAAGCTGGACTGCTGGAACAGAGGTCCGGAACAGTAAAGAATACAATGTGTAGACGGTTAACTATTGTGGTGTACGGTTTGAATTTTATTTTCGATGTTGTAATGAATTTAATTTCAGTGTATGAGTTGATTTAATTTCCTAATGTCAATTTTAATTTACTGTTCTATTCATCGATGTCATTTAAATTCAACTGCAATTTAATTTCAGTCGCTGTCTGCTTATCGTTTAATTTGCACTATTGTTTACACTGCGTTGTTAATTATTGCACGTCAAATTATTCGCTATAAGTTTTGTTCTAAATATTTTGCTGCTGTAATATTGATGATGATTTCATATTTGAATTTTACTGTTTTACTGTTTTTACTATTTTACTATTTTTACTATTTTCTGTATTTACCATTTTTTGTATTTTGTGTTTTTTTGTACTTTTGTTTTCTGTATTTTTAGTTTTCTGTCCAGATTTAATTTCGCTGTTTGATGTTACTGTATTTTCGTTTTACTGTAGCAATTTCCTTTTTACTATTTTAAATTTGTTTTACTGTTTTAATTTCGTTTTTACCGTTTTAATTTTATTTTTACGTATTGTTTTTACTTATGCTTTTATTTTTGTATTTAATATTTTACGTTTTTTGTACGTTTAAAGTTCCTGCGTTTATTTTATTTTAACTGTCTTTTACCGTTTAAAGTTTTTACCATTTTGAATCTTATTTTAACGCTTTTTAAATTCCAGTTTTAATTTATTTTTCCGCACAAAACCAAAAATCACAAACCCCCCCCCCCACTTCGTGATAAATCTAAGACCGAACCACATAAAAATTGGTCCTTGAGAGACGACCTAGGAGTCAAATCCTAGTTATACTGCATTAATTTCTGCACATCAAAAATTTGTATGACCGCGACAGTCGTACCAGTAGGAATGGCATCCTCTTCAGGAAAAAGATTGAAAACCATGGCAACCAAGAGAAAGGAAAAGGAACCAGAGCAACCCCACTCTAGCAGGTTCCTCTCTAGGAAACATGAGAAGCACTTTAGGGTGGTTCAGGACAGGAGACTTCTGATGGAGAGAAAGGTTGGAATGATACCTAACTTTGCTCCTCAATTTGGAGAGCAAGTGTTAGGGAATGATTGGGGAAAGCTAGCCACTTATCCTGCACCTGCCAACATAGCTGTGGTAAAGGAATTTTACACCAATGCAAAGAAGATTGGTGATTATCCAGCTGAGAACTATTTGGGCTATGTCAGAGGCCATGCTATCAGGTATGATCCTGATTCTATCAAAAACTTCCTGGATACTGTGTGGGCTGGTGAGCAATGCCAGTTTGCTCTTTGCATGGAAGAAGGTACTGATTATGAGGATGTGGAGAGAGTGCTATGTATACCTGGAGGACACTTCCAAAGGAATAGATCTGGCTCAATGGTTAACATTAGGAGGACAGATTTGACTCCTCTTGCAAAGTATTGGATGGCGTTTTCTCATGCCAACATTCAGCCATGTTCACATGTGTCAGATATTACTCTCAACAGGGCACTATTCATCTATTGTGTTATCAGAAACTTGAATGTTAATATTGGGCAGGTGATAGCTGATGAAATTAGTGTATGTGCTAACACCTCAAACAACAAAGCACCACTAGGACATCCTTCTTTGATCACTCACCTTTACAAGCTAGCTGGGGTGGACACTTCTGTTCCACCATTTGAGAGGCCAAGAAAAGCTATTGATGAGGCTTATTATAGACAGTACTGTGGAGGTGAGGATGTAGCTCAGCCAGTTCCACCACGCCGGGCTCGAAGAGAGAGAGGGCCAGCACAGAGCCAGACGTCTGCTGATACACATGAAGTAGAGCCATTCCAGATGAGGGACATGTATATGTCTCTTATAGGTGCTCAGTTGCAGTCCATTCACAGAGGGCAGGTGGCCACGGCTGAGATGATAGTGGGGATGTATGATACACCTCCAGCCCACAGGTGGACTATGGATGAATTCCATAATGTAGTAGCTTGGCCAGAAGAACCAGTGCATGGAGGAGGAGCTGGAGCAGCTGAAGCTTCAGCTAGAGATATGGAAGAAGATGAAGCTGATGAGGAAGATGCATTTGAGGATGATGAAGATGAGGAGGAAGAGGAAGATACAGAGGACAGCTCAGACTGATGAGGAGCTGAGATAGCATTTACTGATGAATGCTATTATATGATTCTGCTTTTGTGGTTTAAGTTTTCTGAACTTATTTGTTTTTGTTTTTAGATTAGGGTTGATGTACTCTATTGAACACCTGGTTTCTTATGATGGTTTGCTATTAACTGTGACTGTTTGATAAGTAATGCTTGAATGATGCTTATTGATTGATTGATGTTGAGATGATGTGCACATTAAAATGTTTATACAGGTGATTCACAAGCTTTGTGAACAAATGCATGATATCATGATTGTGATTGTGAGATTAAGCAGGATGTGTATGTCAAATGTGAATGAGCTGATATGTGAGGTTTTGAGCTCCAGAGTTGTTATTGTTGAATGCTATTACTTTGAAAGCATGAATGACTTTGCCCAGGTTTTCTATGATTGAATCAATTGCTTGTTTTGCATCATGTGATCAAGGCCGTTTGTTGAGACCCTTTTTATTGGCCAAATTCATAAAGTTAGCCCACTAAAAGAGAACACTTTGTGTTTTATCCTTTGAACCCTTAGCCTTGAACATACACTGAAAAACCTTGATTGAAAATCTTTACCTTGAGTTAAGTAGAAGATCTTGTGTGGTATTGTTAAATGTTCAAGTTTGGGGTTGTTGGGAAAACATGAAAAGCATTGAGCTAAGAGCTAAAAAGTAAGAATATGCAAAGAAAAAGAAAAAGAAAAAAGAGAAAGAAAAGAAAAGAAGAAGCAAAGCTCAATGCAAATGCAAGGCAAGTTGGGAATGAATAAGAATAATTGTGTTGTTATGATTCTCTTAACTCAAGGATTTTGTGATCCAGAAAAACCAATTTTCTTGTTAGCCCAGCCACATTATAAGCCATTGAAAAGTCCTTGTGATGATGCATGCTTGTGAATGTTTTTGAATGTGGTAAAATGAAAGGCAAAGTTAATTCATGTAACATTGTGATAGTGGAGTGAATGAGTGAAACACTTTACCTCTTATACAGTTGTGTGTTGAGTGAAACACTTTATCTAGTGAGGAAATATTCCATAAGCACATGACCATCCATGCTTAATTGATTGATCATTCATGAAAAATAGCATTTGTTGGAATTTAAATGACTTTGTGAACACTAAAGCATGTGCACATCTTGAATGAACTCTTGGTCATAAGTTTGAGTGAAGTTGTTACTTATCTTGAAAAAGAGGATTCTAGAATGAGTAAACCATCATATGAATTGGTTGGAGATTGAGTTACATTTTGTTTGCTTGAGGACAAGCAAAGTTCTAAGTTTGGGTTGTGATAACAGTTGAAAAACTGTTATTTTCATGCTTAAAATTGATACTAAAAGCAACCTTTATACTTAGAAACTAGCTTGAAATCATACTTTTATTCATATTTTCAGAAATAAGAGAGCTGGACAGGTTTATGCTTGATTTCAGTGTTTTTGTGCAGGTTTTAAGGTGAATTTGGTGAAAGAAGTGAAGAAGGAGAGAGATGAAATCAGAAAAGACATTAAAAAGTGCAAAAGGAGAAGCCGAAGTCACCGCTCAGCGGCAGTTTACCGCTGAGCGGCACTCAGGAGCTTGCGGGAGGCCCGCTGAGGGGCAAAATGGCCGCTGAGGGGAGCAAACAAGTCACGCACTCACCGCTGAGCGGTATTTTACCGCTGAGCGGCACTTTAATGGGCTTGGACTTAACTTTTTCTAATTTACGAATGATATATAAGCTTTAGGGTTTCCTAGGGTTAGACATCTTTGGCAGAAACGAGGCAAACACTCTCTCTTCCACCCCTTTGAAGGAGGATCTTGGATGCTCAGGCTACCTCTTCACCTTTTTAGGGTTTATTCTTTCATTCTTTCATTGTTCATCTAAGTTCACCATGAATATGGTGAACTAAACCTTGTATGTTTGTTGGGGAATCAATGTAATCTTTTGAAGCTCTCATATATGGAATCTGTTTTTACATCTTTTAATTAAGACTTATGCTTTCTTTCATCATTAGTTAGGGTTTTTCTTCTTTGCTTAATGCTTGCATTGTTTAACTCATTCGATGCATGATTATTGGTTTTGTCGATACGGGAACGTACGGGGAAGTCTAGATCCGGGGAATTTCTCCCAATATTATGTTGGTTGTCGTTAAGCTCCTGAACTTATGAACTGATCATTAGGAATGCTAGGAATTGTATGAACTCGTGATTAGGGAGAAGCCTTCTAGAAAGGTACTTTAGAGAGTGGCATTAAGAATGATGATTTGAATGTTGAATTCCTAAAATATATGAGAGTGGATAAGATGAAATTGACCCCCAACAACATATTTATTCATATATTTCATTGAAAGTGTTTATCTTTTGCTTTTGCCATTGATCAAAAACTCATGCATACATGTTTATTTTCTGTCTTGCATATTAAACTCCAAATATTTTGTTCTTAATTCTTAGCTAATCAACAAACCACACAACTAAACTAGGCCGTGAGTCCTTTGGGAGAACGATACTTGGTCTTACCAAGTTTATTACTTGAACGATTCGGTCATACTTGCCGATTGTGAAACAAGTTTGTGACATCATATTTTGGTGCTCATAAATTTGTCCATCACTATGGGCTTCCATTCTTCTTATGTTCTCGTTGTCCAAGATCCAGTCACATACATATTTCTTTCTAATCCCAAGCAGCTCCTCCTGAAACCAACATTTTCCACATTACAAACCAGCACATACAAGAATTTTATCAAACACACAGTTCCAACTTACAGTTGTATATTGAGGCATGCTTTTCCCGTTGTATTTTTTGTCTCCATCCCAGATTTCCATTGCTTTCAACATTATGACTCCACAATCATGTCTGAAATAATATACCCACCACATCAAATTACTTTTGCCCATATACATCACAACACAATATAATCCGGCAGTACAGTTGAAGAAACTTACAAGTTTGGTTGGGATGGGATATTTGCTTGTTTAACAGTCAAAGGACCAATACTACCTTCCGGTGTATTCATCAAGATGCAAAAAAATCGTGCCATATTTTCAGCCTACCAGTTAACAAATACAATAAATACTTAAACAATACAGGGTTATGTCATAATCAAACGGTCATCAACAATGAAAGATGTCGAATCTTACAACAGCTGTGTCTATCCTTTTGCGGTCTCTGATCCCCTTACCCAATGAGTCAATCACAAAAATCTCTAATGACCTCAATTTCACTGAATAACACCACCAATGATCATCATGGACAAATGGCAGAAACAACTACAAACAATATAAACAATTTCAGTAACACATTTACAACCAAAAGTCGACAAAATTTGCAAATTAAAGGTTACTCACAAAGTCCGCTGTGGCAAAGTCTCCAAGTCCAAAATGATCGGAACGCAGATAACTGTTATAGTTATGAAGCGTCCAAACATGACGATTATGTGGACGTTTCCTATAATCTGTAAGAATATGGTGCTGTGGACAATTTCAAAATCATCAATAAAAAATCAATCAAAAATACTTTCTTCAATCAAATATATGATACAATATCAAATTTTATTTACCGAGTATAACGGACTAAAATGAATCCTCTTAACAACACCGCACAACCTTTTCTCAAAGTACATAAAGATCGTACAAGCAAATAACACCACCTACACAATCAAAAATTTTCACATGACTAACATAAACTAAAACATGAAACACAAACAAATGTGACAATACTAACCATGTAGAAGGCTGAGGAGTTATTTGAATAGGAGAATCATACTGCTGACTCTCATATTGTGGAACTGGCTCCCAAAGAGAGCTCTCAGAAATTGGATGATGGAACATATTGTTCTCATCATAAAAATCAGCAGAATTAAATTCAGAGTACCAAGCAGAATAAGAATCATAATCACAGACATTGGCAGAATAAGCATTATTCACAACATTAAAATAGGTAGACATGGAAAATAAAAAGTAAAAACTAAAAACTAAAAATTATAAAACAGATAAAACACAACACATTTATACATGCAATACGTACACAAGACAGAACAAATTTTTTATTTTTTATTTTTTTAATTAACAGACAAAATACATATGACACGCATACAAAACAAATAGAACATCACAACACAACACAAGATAAAGCATAACACAATTAATCATGCTACAGGCACAAACAAGACAAAACATATATATTAACACAACATAATCGAACAAAAACAGTAAAAATCTAAAACAAGAACCTGGACTGAAGTGACAACGCCGCCAAAATTTGCTGAAGGTGTCGTTGTCGCCTACAAAAATATACAAGACAAAACACACAAAACAAACATATTAACAGAACAAAACTTTACACAACAATAATCTAAAACCAAACCTCCATTGATCCCCGGCAGCGGCGCCATTTTTGATGAACGGGTCGCACCGCTCACAAAAGTTGTTTGCAGATAAGAATGCAGTACAGTACTAGGAAGTGACTCCTAGGTCGTCTCTCAAGGACCAATTTATATGGTTCAGTCTCAGATTTGACACGAAGTGGGGGGGGGGTGTTTTTGTGTTTTTGGCTGCAGTAAAATAAATTAAAACTGGACTGGAATTTAAATAAAACCGAATTTAAAAACACTGAAATAAATTTCAAAGCAGTAAAACCAAACGGTAAAAGACGATAAAATTGGAACAGTAAATATTCAGAAATGGTAAAATTTAACGATGCATAAAACAATAAACGGTAAAATAAAAGAGACAGTAAAAATAAAAACACTTGACTGAAAATGAAATTTATCAAGATTCAACTCTTAAATTAAAATTCCAGCAAGAAAACTGTAACACACTGCTTCAGAAATTAAAGCATTTGCACTGTTTAAAATAGAAACTGAAAGCTGTTAAAATGGAAGAGGCGAGAGCCTCCTCCCAGACGTGGATGCTATCCTAAACTACTCCTCAAAATCTAATCCTAAAATCTGCTTCTTTGCTGCTTCATTTATAACCCAAAAACTCATACCAACTCCCGTGAGCTTAGTTGTTTTGTCTTGTTCTCAATTTGCAGCTAAATTTCTTTCACTTTTCACGTTTGTTGTTTTCCTGAATTTCCTCCTGCACTTTGTCAAACATGATTAAAGATGGGGCCCTCTTAGTCTTCTTCTTCAATTTGTTGTAGCACATTCCAGTCCTTGCTTTAGGTTGTGTGCTTTTCTTCCACCAGCATCCTTTGCTGATGACAGTTGTTGGAACGTGACTCCTTTGCTGGATAGTGTTCTTCTCCCTTGGACGTGCTGTTGTGCTGGGTTTCTTTTCTTTTACTACAACTCCATTCATTGGACCTCTTCCTTTTATGCTCAAAGAAAAGCCAAGATGCCTCTCTAATTCCAAACTATGTTGGACTTGCTTGCTGGAACAATGCTGTAAATCTTTTCTCCATGCTTGGACATGAATCAGCTCACACTGAATCCAAGTTTGCTGCCGGACCGAGAGACCCCAACGTGGGTGGCTGCATCTTCCATTTCCGTGCTCTCCTCCCAGGTGTTACAGCCCTCTGCTGTATTTTCCAGCAACATGTTTCTTTCTTTCTTTCCACATTAGCCTTCTTCTTCTCTCCCAGTAAAGCCGAGACATGAGCAAGTGGAGGTCATTGTTGCCAATTAACTATATGACGTGGTAGTGCACTCTTTGCGGGAGATTACCAAGTCTGGCCGTGGAACACCATTCCATCTTTAACGTGCACCTCTCCTTTTTCTTCTCTTCTTCTCTTCTCCAAGGTGGCTGCCTCTATGCTTGTTCCAGCCATGAAATCTTCCAAACTGGATGTGAAGGAGTGCTGGACGTTACTACGAGGTGCTGGACACAAGCCGTGATACCTCTGCTACATGCTTCTCCTCTTCCACTCAATTGTGGCCGTGGCATTGGTTCACGGTTCATGAGCCATTTCTCTCTATAAAATACAAATAAATTTTAATTTAAAATGTAATTTATGAGAAATTTATCTTTTTGGTCCCAAAATATTATTCAATATTTTCTCTGCAATCACTAATACAAATAATTAGCTCAAATAATTCAAATTAATTGAAATTAGAATTTCTGGTCAAATTAAGTACTTTTAGTGAAAACGGGAAAATACCAGACATTTTAGCACAATTCCTTGATCAAATTCGGTACAATAAACTAAGTGAAGTGTATAAAATATCGACTCATCAAAATAGACCACACTTAGTCTTTTGCACTCCTAGGCAAAATTAAGACGCAAATCAGGGAATAGATCAAAGGACATTCAAGGGTACGACACAAACATAGCACACAGAAAATAAAGACTTGAAAGAAAATAAACAAAATTTACACAGTTCTCAAGAATTCTGGACTGAGAAAAGAAGTAGAAAATATCCAACACAAAATCAAGAAAAGCAGATACTTATAGAAATTATCCAAGCAATTCAATACGTAGAAAAATAATTGATAAGCTTAAGAGGTGATTCAAAAATAACATAGCCTCACAGATGCACTATAGTGTTTCTCTCAAGTGTCTAGGGTAAACATTTCAACTCAAAGCACTCAAGAAAACAAACACAAATTGACTTGGCAAGCTTCTAATATCAACACTCAAAACATATGCACGTTTAGATCAAAAGGTCTTTACTGGGTTGTAATGGGGCCAAGGACAGGGGAGGATAAATTTGGATAAGTAGCTATAGCTCAGAGAAAATAGAGGTGCTCTAGGAAAAAATGTAAACATAGTGAAATCTCACCCAAACCTCTAATTCAATCCTCTTCTCGACTCCATTATTCACAAAATTATTTTTCAAATTTCTCTTTTTCTCATCAAATTTTTTTCATCCTGTCTTTTTTTTTTTTTTTCACACAACAGGATATAAATTATCATTTCAAAACATGATGAGGAACCAACTAACCAATTCATCAGAATTCCCAAGGAGACCACACTTATTCTCGAAATACTTCTATAGCTCCAGACTTTCCTAAGGTTAAGGTAATCATTTGTTTTTCACTTAGGATCAGTGTATGAGCTTCAACACAAAGAAATATATACAGTATAGGCTCAAAGGGGTTATCAAAGGATAATAACAAGGTAGGCTTATTTGGCTAAAGAGGCTCAAGAAATAAAATGCCTTTATCATTTCCAATCATGCATATCAATCAAGTATATCAAAAAGAATCAAGCCAAGGCATATGTGCAAGCAATCAAGATACATATCACACACAAGGAAGAAAATTAAGTGGCTCAAATCTCACACAGGGTATTCGTCACAATCAAATCAACCTCTTAAACATTATAATCATCTTCCAAACAGAGAAAAGCAAGGATTTCAAACTATAAGTATTAATCAAGTAAAGGAAAAATCTACAACTTAGACATCATCCAGAAATCAAGAGAAAAATGTAAAATTTATTGCACATAAAACTGGATAAAAATAACTTAAAATAAAAATTTAACACACAAAATGCATACTAACAGAAACTAACAGAAAAATCAGAATTTCTCCCCAGTAGACCACACTTAAATCACACAATGTCCTCAGTGTGTTACAATCATCAGATTATCAATTTCAGAGCAGTCAAAAAATATAGACAAGTGCAATAAAAAGTTAGGAAAAATGGGAAGAAATTTTTCAGCAACATCCATCAGTAGATGTTATCATTTTTTTATTATTTTTTTTATTTATTTATTTTTTTTTATTTTATTTTTAAAAATAGAGATGACCTGTACTGTGACAACAATTTCGGTGGGAATGACCGAAACTGTTGCTACAGTGGCAGAAATTTGGCTATAAATGGCCCGCTCCTCCGCGTCCAGCGCCATTTCTGACTTCCCTGCTCTCTCTCTACTCCTTTCTTTCTCTCTCAACTCTCTCTGCTCTCTTCTCTCTCTGCTCTCTTCTCGAGCATCTGGATCTGCGAGGAAGATCTGCCCCCGCGCCTTCTGAAGAGTCTGAGTGAGATCCGTGAGGAGCCTCTGCCTGTGTGCCTTCGGAGCGTCTGAGATCTGCGTCAAGCTTCTGTAAGCCCTACTACTCCGGGTAAGTTCTCTGCACCTTGGATCTCTATTTCTTCCTTTTCTGCTTCTCTTTAAGTTTTTCGTCCTTAAGCTTTCTGCTCTTTTCTTTGCTTTTCAGCTCTTATTCGCTTTATTTTTCACCTGCTAAACACTTAAAACACATAAAACACAATTGTCTTAAAACTTAAGGGGTATATAGGCTGGAAACCAGACGTTAATCTCCCTTCGATTGAAGGTATTGCAGAGACAATCGGGTAGAACAACGCCACGTACCCCACTTAAAACTAAATAAACACATAAACATAATATACAAGAACAAGGACAACAGGACAACTGGACATAGATCCGTTTAGGACCCTTTGCGAGGACCGTGAAACAGATCTGAGACCAGACACTGAAACATCAAATACAGACTGGACAAAATAAATTTAAAAGGAAACAAGAACAAATAAAGAAAACAGAGAACTAATCTAATATTTTTTTTTTATTTTTTATGCTTCATTTTTTTTTAGTTCTTTTTATTATTTTTTTTTATGTTTATTTTTTTCTTTTTTTTTTATGTTTTTGTTCTTTTTATTTTTATTTTTTTTTTATTAAGTTTTAGAATATTTCAAGAGGAATGATGACGAGTGAGATGGAATCAGAGAGATACACTAGTCAGCGATGGCGTCCTACAGATGATCAGATCAATATGATGACCAAAATCTACAACTATGGGGTCACACACCCAAGCCGAGCGCAAGTCGTCGAGATCGCGTCTCGACTAAGGACCTTCGGCGAAGCCACTGAATACAACGTACACTGCTGGTTCAACAACCACGGCAATCGGGTCAAGCGCTGGCAAGCGGAGATAGACCCCACTGGCACTCTCTTTTCACAACTACCGCTATACATGTACGGTAAGACCTCTGATCACACCTCCATTGAATTTTCCATTCCTCTTCTATTATTAACACAAGTTTTTTATTATTTTTTTTTTTTAATTTTTTAATTTTTTTTTTGTTTGAAAGAAAACAACTGGGTGATAATGAGGGCACCGAGGCTGCTGAATTTGTTTCCAGTTCCGATCATTATCGATGACGACAGAAATGAACGAGAAATTCCTCCACCAAAGCCTCCGCTCGTGACTTTTCGAACCAGAGCTCCCTCAACGGAGCTCTCCCTTAGACCACCACAACCAGCTCGTGAATTCTTTCATTATTAATGTTTTTGTTTTTTATGTTTTTGTTGGCCGAGTGTGGCCAGAATATTAATGAGGACTGTAATATGAACAATTAATAATTTTTTTTTTATGTTTTTATGTTTTTTATTTGGTTTGTAATATTAACGATCACTAAAGATCGACCCCCGAACATCTTTTATTTTCATATATATCTACTGCATCTTTATATTCAGATCTGTTCAAGCTGTTATTTTCCATTACTGTAATTTTGCTATTATGAATGAAATATTTTCTTAGTCTAAAAATTTGCAATCAAAGATCTGTATGAAAACAACTAAGAAATTGTATTTACAGTGAAGGAAAATAAGGAAAATAAATGAGATCTGAAGTGAAAATTTTTAATGAAATATTGGTAAGAAACTGAGGGTCGAAATAAAATCAAGGACTACGCAAAACAATTTTTGAATTTTTGATTTTTTTTTTTTTATTTTTTTTTATTTTTATTTTTTTTTTAATTTTTTTTTTTATTTTTTTTTTTAAGGATAACAGTTTGAAAACTAAGAAAGAAAAATAAATATACATATCAGAATACAGATTTGGCACGTTTTAAACAAAAAATTTTATCACAAACTTTTTATGTTTTTTTTTTTATTTATTTATTTATTATTATTTTTTTTTTAAGATAACAATTACGAAAACTAAGAAGAAAAGGAAAAACAAACTTAAAAGAAAAACAAAATGCAGAATCTCCCCCAGACCACACTTAAACTACAATGTCCTAAACGTGTTCTAAGCATAAGATCATCAGTTAAAACACTAAACAGATAAAGGACAAATGCAATAAAAGTAGGAAAACGGGGAAGAAAGAAAAAGAAAACTCCCCTGGTCAGGGTGGCAGTTGCCAATTTTGGATTTGTAGGGAGATGTTCTTCTCTTTAGGCTCCAGCATGAAATTGTTGAGGACGAACTGCTTCATCCTCCAGATTTGATCAAGCAGTGAAATGTCCTCCACTGCCGGATCTAAGCAGCAAATATTGTTACTAAGCAGATTCAGTAGGTGCCTTTTGATCTTCAAACTATCAGTGTCAGCACCTTTGTTTTCCACTGTGGGTGTATGTTGATCAAATTTATACGTACCTCCTGCAACATGGTTAGTGCAATGTGGCACTGCAGAAATTTCATGCAGAGGTATAACACCCCATCCCAATTCATCATACTGAGCCTTAGATAAATCCTCATAACATGAATCAATTTCTAAATTGCATGCAATCACAGACTCAGATTCATGTTCAGTGCATGAAGAATAACCATTCGAATGTGATAGTAAAAAGCGGTTCTCATCATGCACAGAGGAAAAATTAAAATCAGACTCAGCAAGAATATAATCATTAGCATACCGATCATCATCACAATCAACATAATAATCAAATTGTGGTATGCTTACCTCCTCTTCCTTGAAGATTTCTAAAGTGTGGGAAGATGAAGGTGGTCTACCTGGTTCAGGATTACTGCTTACTTCTGCCGGGTCCCCAAAATTTTCATCAGTCTCCTCAGGTACAAGAGTGGCCATCTGCCTGATCTGATCACTCAGATTCTGCAAGGCAGCTTGAGTTTCCTGCTGGAACTCCATGCTCTCTTGCTTGAACTGCATGTTCCCTTTCTGTAACTGAATGTTCTGCATTGTCATCTGCTCTAGTAACTCCTTTAATGTAGGTTCAGAAGTAGAAGGCTGAGGAGTTATTTGAATAGGAGAATCATACTGCTGACTCTCATATTGTGGAACTGGCTCCCAAAGAGAGCTCTCAGAAATTGGATGATGGAACATATTGTTCTCATCATAAAAATCAGCAGAATTAAATTCAGAGTACCAAGCAGAATAAGAATCATAATCACAGACATTGGCAGAATAAGCATTATTCACAACATTAAAATAGGTAGACATGGAAAATAAAAAGTAAAAACTAAAAACTAAAAATTATAAAACAGATAAAACACAACACATTTATACATGCAATACGTACACAAGACAGAACAAATTTTTTATTTTTTATTTTTTTAATTAACAGACAAAATACATATGACACGCATACAAAACAAATAGAACATCACAACACAACACAAGATAAAGCATAACACAATTAATCATGCTACAGGCACAAACAAGACAAAACATATATATTAACACAACATAATCGAACAAAAACAGTAAAAATCTAAAACAAGAACCTGGACTGAAGTGACAACGCCGCCAAAATTTGCTGAAGGTGTCGTTGTCGCCTACAAAAATATACAAGACAAAACACACAAAACAAACATATTAACAGAACAAAACTTTACACAACAATAATCTAAAACCAAACCTCCATTGATCCCCGGCAGCGGCGCCATTTTTGATGAACGGGTCGCACCGCTCACAAAAGTTGTTTGCAGATAAGAATGCAGTACAGTACTAGGAAGTGACTCCTAGGTCGTCTCTCAAGGACCAATTTATATGGTTCAGTCTCAGATTTGACACGAAGTGGGGGGGGGGTGTTTTTGTGTTTTTGGCTGCAGTAAAATAAATTAAAACTGGACTGGAATTTAAATAAAACCGAATTTAAAAACACTGAAATAAATTTCAAAGCAGTAAAACCAAACGGTAAAAGACGATAAAATTGGAACAGTAAATATTCAGAAATGGTAAAATTTAACGATGCATAAAACAATAAACGGTAAAATAAAAGAGACAGTAAAAATAAAAACACTTGACTGAAAATGAAATTTATCAAGATTCAACTCTTAAATTAAAATTCCAGCAAGAAAACTGTAACACACTGCTTCAGAAATTAAAGCATTTGCACTGTTTAAAATAGAAACTGAAAGCTGTTAAAATGGAAGAGGCGAGAGCCTCCTCCCAGACGTGGATGCTATCCTAAACTACTCCTCAAAATCTAATCCTAAAATCTGCTTCTTTGCTGCTTCATTTATAACCCAAAAACTCATACCAACTCCCGTGAGCTTAGTTGTTTTGTCTTGTTCTCAATTTGCAGCTAAATTTCTTTCACTTTTCACGTTTGTTGTTTTCCTGAATTTCCTCCTGCACTTTGTCAAACATGATTAAAGATGGGGCCCTCTTAGTCTTCTTCTTCAATTTGTTGTAGCACATTCCAGTCCTTGCTTTAGGTTGTGTGCTTTTCTTCCACCAGCATCCTTTGCTGATGACAGTTGTTGGAACGTGACTCCTTTGCTGGATAGTGTTCTTCTCCCTTGGACGTGCTGTTGTGCTGGGTTTCTTTTCTTTTACTACAACTCCATTCATTGGACCTCTTCCTTTTATGCTCAAAGAAAAGCCAAGATGCCTCTCTAATTCCAAACTATGTTGGACTTGCTTGCTGGAACAATGCTGTAAATCTTTTCTCCATGCTTGGACATGAATCAGCTCACACTGAATCCAAGTTTGCTGCTGGACCGAGAGACCCCAACGTGGGTGGCTGCATCTTCCATTTCCGTGCTCTCCTCCCAGGTGTTACAGCCCTCTGCTGTATTTTCCAGCAACATGTTTCTTTCTTTCTTTCCACATTAGCCTTCTTCTTCTCTCCCAGTAAAGCCGAGACATGAGCTAGTGGAGGTCATTGTTGCCAATTAACTATATGACGTGGCAGTGCACTCTTTGCGGGAGATTACCAAGTCTGGCCGTGGAACACCATTCCATCTTTAACGTGCACCTCTCCTTTTTCTTCTCTTCTTCTCTTCTCCAAGGTGGCTGCCTCTATGCTTGTTCCAGCCATGAAATCTTCCAAACTGGATGTGAAGGAGTGCTGGACGTTACTACGAGGTGCTGGACACAAGCCGTGATACCTCTGCTACATGCTTCTCCTCTTCCACTTCTCCAAACTTAACCAGCTGCTGCGTGAGAAGTAGTGGAGTGCTTGATGGTGGTATGCGTGTATGGAGTTGCTGGACGTCAAAGAGCTAGAGCGTGAAGTGCTGTTGGACGGAGAGAAGAAACCGTGATCTTGGTGGTCCCTTATTTCCATAACATGCTGCCAAAATCAATGGCCGTGTGTTTTTTTCTTTTTGGTTCCATGAGCTTCTTTTTTAAATGCCAAAACCAAAAGATTGTGTGGCATATAAAACAAATCTACACTTCCTTCTTTTCCATGTGGGCCGTGACCACTTCCCTTAATAATACTAAAAATTCACCTTTCATAAACTCCACTTCCCTCTTTTTACGTGAGTTTTCAAAGTGGTGGCCCCTTCCATTATTCTTCACAATGGCCATTTGCTTTCATAGAAAAGGAACGAGAATTGCTTCTCTTATTTGAACAAAGTGAAGGCTTCTTCTTTTTCTTTTTTTTTTTAAGCGGGGCCATGTCTTCTTTATGTGCTTAATGATTCACACAAAATTGGCCAAAACCGTGAGCTTCATTTGGAATATGTGGTATTGTGCTTCTCACAATTCAAGAATTGAATTGCTCTCCCTTTCACGTGCAGTACATGGACCAATTCTTTTTCTACTCAATTGTGGCCGTGGCATTGGTTCACGGTTCATGAGCCATTTCTCTCTATAAAATACAAATAAATTTTAATTTAAAATGTAATTTATGAGAAATTTATCTTTTTGGTCCCAAAATATTATTCAATATTTTCTCTGCAATCACTAATACAAATAATTAGCTCAAATAATTCAAATTAATTGAAATTAGAATTTCTGGTCAAATTAAGTACTTTTAGTGAAAACGGGAAAATACCAGACATTTTAGCACAATTCCTTGATCAAATTCGGTACAATAAACTAAGTGAAGTGTATAAAATATCGACGCATCACGCTGACTGCTGTGTACAATTGCTCTACATCAATAGTGGTGCTTGGATCACCAACAAAACTGCGCAATGGGGGTATAACCAATGGTACGACCTCCCGTTCTTCTTCATCACCATCATCATCGATTTCAATAAAATGAATGTTATCAACAGTTCTTGAAACTATCTCCTCTTCATGTGTGGTTTTATCCTCCCCTCTTACTTCAGTATATGCACCTAGGGGGTCATGAACTGCATGACCATCACCTTCTTCTTCAAATCCACAATCAGGACGAACTTCAGCCTCTTCGTCTCCCCCAACTTCAGGCTTCTCCTCACCTCCAACTTCAGGTGCTTCATCAACTCCACCACCAACCTCTTCATCAGTGCCACATGCATCTGCTTCAGTAAAGATTGGAGTTTGACAAATTTCAAATAACTCCCTAGTAAGAACTCCAATCTTGGCATTCAATGCTCTGATATCTTCATTGTTTTTTCTCAATCTCTCCTCGGCACCTGCTTCCCATGTCCCGTCGTCAGAGCTTTCGTCATCATCATCATCTTTCTCAGCCTTGGATCCTTCAGCCAAGGATCCTTCACTCATCCCTCTGTTATCCATGTTGAAAGCTGCACGGATTTCCGGCCTATGACGATCTTCCTTTCGTAGATACCACTCCATATTAACTGCACCAATATCACACAACAAATTCAGACAAAATACACAATCCATTTTAACATACAAAATAACGAAAAACAAAACACTTACATCTTCGGTCATAAAAATATGTTCAATTTTTTCGGTCCTTGATTTATACGGGAACCATCACATTATGCGCGGGAAAAACCTGTGCGAAGGATGACCATGCAAAGAAAGTCTTTCAACCGCCCAAGCCTATAATATCATCAAATTATTTCATCAAACCTATTTCACAATGTTCTGCACTACATCAAAATAGTAAACTACAAATCATATTACCTGCAACACTGGCACATTGCCACTAAGAGTGAGTGACTGGGCGATATCTGCTCTCATAAATTTCTTCTTACATTTATTTAAATTCTCTACAATATGTTTATGTACATCGGTGCACCAATCATATAGACACAAACTGCTTAAGTCATCTAACACTGCAAAAGGCATGTTACAAACATGCCTTGATTTCCTAGGGAAATAGAAAACAACCAAACAAACTAATATATATAACCTACACACTACATCAACATCAATGTTTTTATCATGAACAATGACATTAAACATGTCCGTCAAGTCATTCAAACTGATGGTTTTTTATTTGAACATTTCACCAACCAATCCACCAACTACTTCATCAAAGGGAATCTCTAAACCACCTATTTCTAAACCTATGCTCATGAACACATCAATAACTCTAAAGGGCACCAACTTTTGACTTACTCTAAAACTGTTATCATTCTCAACCCACCTACAAACCATAACCTTCTATAATTTCAAATTCACCTCCACAGGGCTTTGAATATTCAAACACCACATAAATGGAGTCATCCTAATCCAATCCACATGACACTGTCGTAGTAAACGATTCATTTGAATAATGATCGATGAATCCATCGAGATAAGAAGTCGCCACTACAAAAAAAATGATAAAAATTTATTACTAACTACAATTCATACGATAATTAAATAATATATAAACACAAAATTTAAATTTTTCTTACACTTGCTTTTTCCCCTTCCATTGAAACGGCCCTAACAAGATAACATTCCACACTGAGTTATATCATTCAACTTAATGAAACACCAAAAACACAATGTAAAACACAATGTCAGGGCTCGCCCATTTTTACTTACACCAATAAAAACGGATACCACTGCTCCACGGTCTCCTTCACCAGACGCGAAATGTAGAACAAAACAACCACACCCGCTTTCCGAATGCCAAAATGGAAGGGTTTCTCTGTGGACGACAGACCCACACAAAGGATGGAAGGGTTTCTCTGTGGACGACAGACCCACACAAAGGATGGAAGGGTTCAACGCCCGTACTAGAGTAAAGATGGAACACACAGCCACAGAGAATATAGAAGGTTTGAGCTCACGTTTTGAAGAAGGAGGAGAGAACGACAGCGAAGATGGAAGCTTCGAAGACGGACGACACAGCGAGAGAGCGACACACAAGATGAAAGGGTTGAACGAACGTCTTTCCCACCCTAAACCGCCAAACCCAATTCTTAAAATTTTAATATGGAAATCCCAAAATACCCCTCACCCCGTAACCCTTTCTCTGTTTTATTTTCAAATTATTTACCCAATGCAGAGCTGACACGTGTCGTTGTTAAAACGGTGTCAAAATTTCATTGTCCAAATAACATTTTCCTAGATTTTATATACGGATTTTTCGTATATAATTTTATATTTTTATTAGATATGAAAAAATTGGTATATAATTTATCTGTATATAATATTTGTATCTAACAGTTTTATTATATACGGATTTAAATCTGTATGTAATAATTTGTATATAAATAGCTTTTTTTTTATCTTTCAATGGTTTTAGAGCAAAGTTTTTCTCTTTTATTTTCACTTTGAACATATCTTGACCAGCTCCATCTTTAATCAAGCAATTTGTGTCTTCAGAAATAACTTTAAATCCTCTTTCAATTAGTTGACCAACACATAACAAATTCTGGTCAATTTCAGGAACGAAAGGAACGTCTGGAATAAATTTTGTGCCTTTACAGCTTGTAATTGTAATAGTTCATTTTCCTTTTGATAGAAATATAATCCCCATTGTCAATTCTGACTTTGGTGATATTAGTTGACTTCAAATATTTGAAAAGCTCCTTGTCATAGGTCATATGGTTTGTGCAACCACTATCAATCAGTCAACTTTCATTTTTCTTCACTACTTTCAAACTAGGTGGCCACAAATAATTGATTTTCCTCGTCCTCCTGATCAACAACTTTAGCTTTTTCCTCTTGCGGTTAGTTTTTGCTCATGCATATGACTACTTCATGTCCCATTTGATTACACTTTATGCATTTGGCATCTAGTCTCCTCCAACATCCGAACGGAGGATGACCCTTTATATTTCAATGTTGACATGGAGGGTAGGATCCTTCTTGACTCTTGATTTGTTGTTGGCTTAAGATTCTCTAGTAGGATTTTGATTCTTCTTATAAAACATTTTTTCTTGTTGTTCCGTGCATTCTCATGATGTTTTGCACCAACCCCTAGTTTTCACTACTTGTAACTGCAAACATTAATATTTGAGTATCTTACTTTTGCAGATGTATGAGACGTCACTAGTGCAAAAAGGGGCATAGACGTCCGTTTTTTAGGCCTTTTAACGTCCGACCTCCAACGGACGTCTATTCGGGTGACGTCTATGTAGACGTCCGACCTGACACAACGGACGTCCATATAGACGTCCGACCTGACAGGACGGACGTCTATATGGACGTCCGCTGTGTCAACCCGGATGTCTATATAGACGTCCGCTGTGAACCTCTCGGACGTCTATATACTACTGCAGAAAGGGCTTTATTAGACGGCTTATTTAGGGTTATTTAGGATTACAGGTTAGTGTTATTTAGGATTACGGGTTCGAACGTTTGTTTGTGCACTGCAACACGTCTGAAGAACAGATTCAAAATGAAAATGGAGGAGTAAACGACCTAAAAATGTAGGTCAAAAAACGCCGCCCAAGAACACGTAACAAACTGCACCAAAATACACCGAAAACGAATTTTAATCGGTCCAAATGAAAGATATGTCATCACTGAACAATTTAATCGGAACAAAAGTAAGATTAAATGGCCCAAAACGCATAAAAACCAACCTGGAAATGCAAGGCGCAGAGGGAAAGGTTCGCATAACTCCTCGCGGGTTCGCGTTTTGAAGTGTGCATCTTTATTTTAAAAGTCTTTTGAACGTCCGTTGTGGCGGGCGCCGGACGTCTATAATATAGTAGACGTTCGTCCCCCTCCAGGACGGACGTTCACGAGACTGAAAGGGTCGTACAACCCATCAGACTCATGAACGTCCGTCCTGGAGGGGGACGGACGTCCATATATAATGGACGTCCGTCCCCCTCCAGGACGGACGTTCACGAGACTGACAGGGTCGTACAACCCATCAGACTCTTGAACGTCCGTCCTGGAGGGGGACGGACGTCCATATATAATGGACGTCCGTCCCCCTCCAGGACGGACGTTCACGAGCCTGAGGGGTTGTATGACCCTTTCAGTCTCGTGAACGTCCGTCCTGGAGGGGGACGGACGTCCATTATATATGGACGTCCGTCCCCCTCTAGGACGGACGTTCACGAGACTGACAGGGTCGTAGAACCCATCAGACTCTTGAACGTCCGTCCTGGAGGGGGACGGACGTCCATTATATATGGACGTCCGTCCCCCTCCAGGACGGACGTTCACGAGACTGACAGGGTCGTACAACCCATCAGACTCTTGAACGTCCGTCCTGGAGGGGGACGGACGTCCATATATAATGGACGTCCGTCCCCCTCCAGGACGGACGTTCACGAGCCTGAGGGGTGGTACGACCCTTTCAGTCTCGTGAACGTCCGTCCTGGAGGGGGACGGACGTCCATTATATATGGACGTCCGTCCCCCTCCAGGACGGACGTTCACGAGACTGACAGGGTCGTACAACCCCTCAGGCTCGTGAACGTCCGTCCCGGAGGGGGACGGACGTCCATATATAATGGACGTCCGTTCCCCTCCAGGACGGACGTTCAAGAGGCTGACATCTCAGTCTCTTGAACGTCCGTCCTGGAGGGGGACGGACGTCTATTATATATGGACGTCCGTCCCCCTCCAGGACGGACGTTCAAGAGGCTGATGGGTTCACTACCTGTCAGCCTCTTGAACGTCCGTCCTGGAGGGGGACGGACGTCTACTATATTATAGACGTCCGGCTCCCTCTAGGACGGACGTCTCCACACTCAATTATTTACATTTATGCCACCGGTCAATTATTTACGTTGGAGTTTTCGTGGACGGACGTCTATGGAGTGACGTTAAAGGTCAATTTTGCACTAGTGCGTGCTTTCCTAAGTATTTTTATCGTAAGGTTCAACAAAAATATTTAAATGTCACAGAAAAATATTCGTACTGAAAGCCAGAATTCCCCCCATGAAGGTATATGCGTTACACCACATGATCGCGAATCCACTTTCTTGCGTTAGCACAAGCATTGGGTCCTTCTCCGAGAATTCGCAAACATATATAATTAAGTGCAGTGCAAAACATGGTGCTGTGACTTTCTATGTGCAGTCCCCAACCTCCATCTTCGTTCTTCAAATGTTTCCCAGTTAATTTTCAGAAAAGATAATCAGACTAAATAACCATGTAGTCTTTAAATTACTCCACAATTTTAAATTTTATATATATATATATATATATATACACCTGGTGACAATATGTGTAGCGAAGAATTTCTTTACGATGTTCTTCTAAGAATACTAATCAAGATGTGCTATAATGTATAAACAAATGACCTGCAATATTGTTATACAAAGAAACTCATATAAATACCAAATTCTCAGTTGGATAATTTCAATTGATTATAATTTTCATGATTACGTATATGAATTTTGATATAGAAAGTATAATTTAAAATAAAAATGTTATAGAACTTATCAATGCTTGAGTAAAGAAGAGGGAACTTGCAAGGTGAGCAGGCCAATGGCCGTCACTGGTTTGTAGTGCGGAAAGGTAGGAAATAGCCCTCTTCATTGTGTGTTGCAAGCACTTCACAGTCTATGATATTGACCAATGGAAGGGCTTCGATCCCTTTGTGTTCGATGCTCGTGTAAGTCTCTCTTCTTTCCTTAGTTACTGTTTCAAAACCACTTTTACTTCATCGTTTATGAGGTATAATCAATAATTAATCATTTTTTATTCTGGTTCCAGTACAAACATACCAATCATGTTTATTATATGGATAATGATAATTATATATTGTTTCGATGGGGATTGTGAAATTGAGATACTAACCTTTGACTTGTGTGATCCGTTTTTTTGCTTCCTATTTGGACCGATTGGCCGCTCGGTGATTTTCAGTCTTGACCGCTCGGTCACTCTCTTTGCAAAAAAATGGGAGGTACCTGCAAAAGGCACTCCAATGCTCAAGTTAGGAGCGATTCTATGAACTGTTTGTTAAAGCTAAATATTGAAGTCCTGATCGGACGTAAATAGGGCGTAGTAGAGTATGAGTTAATGTACCTTTACCTCAAACCTATACCCTTATTTATAGAGTTTAAAGGAATCTGACAAATTAATTTACCTCTTAATGGTCATTAATGCAAACCTTAATTGTTTAACGGTAGTCGTTGTCCCATTTATTACGCGTTAACTCTACTTCACAGTTGTCGAGACCGAACGGATGAGAAGCTGGTCGAGACCAATCGGTAGTCTGATACCAATCGGTAACCTACGAGTCCATAGTAACATATATTATATACAACACAAACACATTACTACATTGACAAAGCTTTGATTTTTCCCTCCAGGCTCTGCTAGAGATTTTAGTCCTGAAATATTGAACTCAAGCCATGATATCTGTAATGTGAAGTTTGCTCATGTTGATTTGGCTCACAAAAAGTTGTTGTGATAAGAGTAGAAGAGGAGAGAGAATAATACAATTTGATTTTTAAATTTAAATGTGTTTAACAAATAGAAAAAGTTGTTGGGTTAAAAGGAATTCAAAAAAGCAGAAGAAAGAGAAAGAAAAAGTTAACGTCGTTTTTGCATATTTAACTGGAAAAATGACGTTGAGGCAAAATTTATTAAGTGAGGACTACTTTCACACATTTTTAAAACGAGAGACTGAATTGACATTATTCAGTAAAACTGGGGATAAAATAGGCTCTAAATGAAATAAAGTGTACAATTGCTATTTAATGAGTACTATAGGAGGTAAATATATTTTTGTAATATAATTATTTTTTTATCATGAAATGGTTTCCATTATTGAGTTGTCTTATATATGTCAAATTCATTTAAGAAGTTGGGAAATATGATAATAGTTTTTATTATTAACTCATTCACATAAGAAAGAATTTATTTATATTTTAAAACTTTAGTTTTATTTTTTCACAAATTTTTATTTAAGTTTTAGGTATACATGTTATTTTTAAATAAAAAGAAATATGTGGATGTCACTTTAGTAAAAGCATAAAGGAAATGGATACCTAATTAAAAATTAGATACACTAGTAAAAAAAGGGGATTTGAAAGCGCCACATCCGCATCGGTTTAAGCAAACCCGACGCGTATAAAAACGCAGTGGTAGAACCGTAAATATAGCTAACATATATGCCTCGGTTGATCCAAACCCGATGCCTAAAGCACGATACTAACTCGGTTCTAAGGAGAACCGAGGCATATGCCTCTGCCACCAGACCTGCCACCACCTGCCAGACAAGACATTCGCGCTACTAACTCGGTTCTCATCAGAACCGAGGCATATATGGCTAACATATATGCCTCGGTTGATCCAAAATCGCTTCCTAAACTCCCCTTCCAACTCGGTTCTAAGCAGAACCGAGGCATATCTCTCTGCCTCAGACCTGCCACTCAGACCTGTCCCTACTGTCAGACAAGACTTGCGAGGCTACTAACTCGGTTCTAATGAGAACCGAGGCGTAAACGTCTGCTCCACTACAAAAACCTCTGCCAACCTCTAATGTTTCAGTCGTTTCAGCTGGTGTTTATGCAGCGGTTGGCTTCTTGACCGAGATGGTAAGGGTTTTATGTCTCGGTTAAGTGAATAACCGAGGCAGTAAGGTGTTTAAATTTCTTCCGCGAACAAAATCGTCTTCGTTAATCTTCTTCTCAGCGTGCCGCTACAGAAACGCTGCCATCTCCATTTGCTTCTGTGACACCCAAATAATTTAAAGGGTATTACTGATAGTAGAGACTAAATTAATTTGATACCTCATATAAACAATCAAACTTTATTTCAATTACTCCAAAGTACAATACCAAACTTACAAACTTTAAACAATATAGTCTTCACCGTTGACATTTCAACTTTTAAATTTTACACAACATAATCTTCCCAATACAAATTTATTCTTTTTACAGAAATCCCTGAAAGGTTTTCCCCGCATCTCTCTCATCTCTAAGCTTTTTCAACCACATCTGCAACATTATCTAATCACATATAACATGAGTTATATGATCATAGCACAAACAAATAAGGGTAAGCCAACCATATCAAATCAATCATTAAATTTGTAATAAGAATAGTTCAATCATTTATTTCTACAATTACTCAAATATCATTACCCCGATGTCATTAATTCATCATTATCAAAATCATCTTCCTCAATTTCATAAACCTTACAATTTATACTATGCTTACTCACGAAGCCTTATGGTCAGACCGCTCTCTGCCTGCTTCCTTAAGCCTCACCTGTATACTATGTCTTACTCTCTGAAGCCTTATGGTCAGACCGCTCTCTGCCTGCTTCTATAAAACTTATGAACCACATATTTATGTCAAAGCCTTATGGTCAGACCACTTGCTGCCTGCTTTCATTAACCTCAGGTGTTACTTTGCTCATACCAAGCTCTCATGGTATAACCGAACATATTACTTCCCGTAGGAAACATCATTTCATAAGCAATAATTTCTTATATCCACTCCAACATTTCATCACATCAACATTTCATACTCTCTTATCCACTCCAACATTTCATCAAATCAACAATTCATAACCTCTTCTCCACATAACTCAATTATGTTCATTCTCTAATCATAATTTGACAATAACTTATTTTGGTGTCAATAAATTAAACATATCGCCAGTTATCATACTTCATATTATAAACTCATTTTTTGACCATAACGAGTATAACTCAACATATTTTCACCAATCAAAGATTCATAGATCAGCCAAAACATTTCATCATATCTTAGCCACTACGTATTAAAGTCTGAGCTCAATGTAACGATAAATAAAATATACATGAAGTTTTTACCATGATAACTTTATACATCTCCAATTAACTTATTTTATTTTAATTTCATCCTATTAGAGATCTTTCTTTACCCCAATTGGTCACCGGAGAGGACCCAGATGTCTGAACGCATCAAACTCACCTTCGACGCCAACACATATGACTAGTCACAACTGACTGGACCAGGCCAGGGCTGCTCTATGATCAGGGATGTGCCAACTCAGGTTTTTAAGGTTCCTCTATCCTACCAACAAAGGGAGGCCTTCAATAATTAACAATTTATTTACTTAAATTATCTACCTTGTTCTCTTATGCCTAATTTTAATATTTTTACTTCCTCTTACAACAACCTCAAATAGTATCACTACATCTATTTAATACTTATTTCCAAGTTATTACAGAATCCTTACTCCAGACCTTCCAACAAGATCAATTTCAGCCAAGAAACTAATTCATGATAGAATTCATACAAGATAACTATAAACAATTAACCATAATAAGATATTACTATAAATGGTCATAGAAGAATACAATATTTGACAATCATAAGAATAATCTTAATATAAAAATTCATGGGAAACAAGAACTTGAATCTGGCAGAGCCGGTTAGACAACTTCTAATCCATCCAAAAATACAATATAATTAAGTAACAAGAGCAACACATGTCTGGAGAAATAAGAAGTTGAATCTGGCAGAGCCGGTTAGACAACTTCTAATCCTTCCAAAAATGCAATAAAATAAATAAGTAAAGCAATAAATAGTTTGGGGAAACAAGAAGCTGAATCTGGCAGAGCCGGTTAGACAACTTCTAATCCTTCCAAAAGTGCAATAAAATAAATAACTGAAGCAATAGAAAGTTTGGGGAAACAAGAAATTGAATCTGGCAGAGCCGGTTAGACAATTTCTAATCCTTCCAAAATACAAAAATAAACAACTAATAACATACAAGTGGCATAACATAATCAACATTACATTTTACAACTATCACACTTGGATATCAACACAAAAGCATACTCTCATTTAAAATTTAAGATCATACAGAAACAAAATACTCCATATTCAAGATATAAGATCAGAAAAAACAAAATATAGCATATTCAAGACTCAAGATAATACAAAAGGAAATACTCAAAGTTAGCTCCCCTTACCTCTATTACAGACTTAATCCCCTCGCTCTCTGAAAACTTCCAGAATATCTCCTTTGCAAAATTTGAAATTCTTCCAACTCTTTTCTCTCAAAAATTTTCTAAGTTCTTTGGTGTAAATTTTCAGCCTCCCCCCTTGGCTATTTATAGTAAAAAAATTTACTATTCATTTTTACTATTCATTTTAACTATTCATTTTTTTTTTATTCATTTTACTATTACAAAAATAATTTTTTATTTGCAATTTGATAAATTCTGATCTCAAAGCTACGTGGAACACTTATCCTTTCCAAATATTTTTTTTTTTTTTTTTTACTTTTCACGTTTTACTATTCACTTTTTACTATTCACTTTTTACTATTCACAATTTACTATTCACTTTTTTTTTTTATCTAGTATTTTAACTTACAAATATTTTCAAGGATCTTACAATCTCCCTAACAACAATTATTTTCGCACTCGAAAATTATTTATTTAAACAAAGACTATCTAACAAAAGATTACTTACAAAAGAGATATGGATATTCCTTTATCATAAATTCTTCCAATTCCCAAGTCATTTCCTGTGTGTCTTCATTCCAAAGTATTTTTACTGTGCGAATATCTTTCCCTCTTAGCTTTTTCATTTGAACATCTAGTATACGCACTGGTCCAACTTCCATTGTTAAATTTTCTTTGACCTGAATTTCATCAACTTCTAACACATGCTTTGGATCTGGAATATACTTCCTCAGTTGGGATACATGAAAAACGTTATGCAAATTTGCCAATCCAGGTGGTAATGCTACCTCATAAGCCACTGGCCCAATCTTTTTGAGAATTTGATATGGTCCGAGAAATTTTGGTGTCAGTTTCCTCATCTTGATAGCTCTCCCGACTCCTGTAGTTGGTGTTACTCGTAAGAATACATGATCTCCTTCTTCAAATTCTAACGGTCTTCTTCTTTTGTCGGCATATGACTTTTGTCTACTTTGAGTTGCTTTCATCCGATCTTGGATTAATTTTATTTTTTCTGTGGTTTGCTGTAATAGCTCGGGTCCCACTGTTAGTGCTTCCCCATCTTGAAACCAACACAACGGGGTTCTACATCTTCTTCCATATAAAGCTTCATATGGTGGCATACCAATACTGGAATGATAACTGTTGTTGTAAGTAAATTCTACTAATGGTAGTATCTCATTCCAACTTCCAAGATGATCTAATACACAAGTTCTTAGCAAATCCTCCAAAGACTGAATAGTCCTTTCTGTTTGACCATCAGTCTGAGGGTGATAAGCCGAACTCATCCTCAACTGCGTTCCCAGAGCCTTCTGTAGCGTCTGCCAAAACCTTGAAGTAAACCTTGGATCTCTGTCTGACACAATGCTTGTAGGTATTCCATGCAACCTCACTACTTCCCTGATGTATAACTCCGTCAGCTTTTCTAGAGACATACGTTGATTAATGGGCAAAAAGTGAGCGCTCTTGGTTAGTCTATCAACGATAACCCAGATAGAATCGTGACCTTTTGATGATTTTGGTAAATGTGTTACAAAGTCCATCGAGATACTGTCCCACTTCCATTGAGGAATGTCTAACTGTCGTAACATCCCTCCCGGTTTTTGATGCTCCACTTTTGCCTTCTGACACACCAAGCAGGCTGCTACAAACTCGGCCACATCCCTCTTCATTCCATTCCACCAAAATGACTCTTTCAGGTCCTTATACATCTTAGTCATACCTGGATCTATGCTAAGACGACTTTTATGGCCTTCGTCTAAAATTAAATGTTTTAATTCACTCTTTGCAGGTATACACACTTTGTTCTTAAATCGAAGGATGCCATCTTTACTTAGAACGAAGTCCTTAGCTTGATCGGTGTCCAACAACCTGATCTTTTGCTGCGACTCTTGATCCATCGACTGCTCAACCTTCACTTGTTCTAAGAAGTCACTAGTGATTACTAAATGACCACACCATATATGATCTGGGGTTAACTGCAACCCCAAGTTCATATCACGTAACTTTTCTAACAGTTCTAATTCCTTCACCATCATTGTTGTTATTTGAGCTTGTCTCCTACTCAATGCATCTGCCACCACATTGGCTTTTCCTGGGTGATATAAAAGCTCGAAATCATAGTCCTTCATATATTCCATCCATCTTCTTTGTCGCATGTTCAGCTCCTTTTGATCGAACAAATACTTTAGACTCTTATGGTCACTAAAAACTTGGAAACTTGCCCCATAGAGGTAGTGTCTCCATGTCTTTAATGCAAATACTACTGCTGCAAGTTCTATGTCATGCGTTGGGTAGTTCTTCTCATGCGCCTTTAGCTGCCTAGATGCATAAGCTACAGGTCTCCTTCCTTGCATTAGGACGCACCCCAATCCTTGATATGACGCATCGCAGTACACCTCAAAAGATTTGCTAGAGTCTGGAATGATTAATACTGGTGCTGACGTTAGTCGTTGCTTCATATCCTCAAAATTGGCTTCACACTTGTCAGTCCACAGAAATGGTTGATCTTTACGAGTTAACTGAGTTAGAGGACCTACAATCTTGGAAAACCCTTCAACAAAACGTCGGTAATAACCGGCTAATCCTACAAAACTTCGTACTTCAGTTACAGTTTTCGGCCGCTCCCACTTTAGCACAGCTTCCACCTTTGCTGGATCCACTGAGATTCCTTGAGCAGAAATCACATGACCCAAAAATTGTACTTTCTCTATCCAGAACTCACACTTTGACAGTTTCCCATACAGTTGATGTTTTCTTAAAATTTCCAACGCCACCCTCAAGTGTTCTGCATGCTTTTCCTTATTCTCTGAATAGATAAGAATATCGTCTATAAATACTACCACGAACTTATCTAAACATGACCGAAATATTCTGTTCATGTAGTCCATAAAAATCGCAGGAGCATTCGTCACGCCAAACGGCATTACCACGTACTCAAAGTGTCCGTAGCGAGATCTGAAAGCCGTCTTTTGCACATCTTCCGTCTTGACCAGAATCTGATGGTACCCAGATCTGAGATCAATTTTTGAAAACACCTCTGCTCCTCTCAACTGATCTAATAGATCATCGATTCTTGGCAAAGGATATTTGTTCTTTATTGTAACCTTGTTCAGCTGTCGATAATCCACGCACAACCTTGAACTTCCATCCTTCTTCTTCACCATCAATACAGGAGCTCCCCATGGAGACACACTTGGACGGATAAACTTCTTCTCCAGCAGATCTTCGATTTGCTTTTTCAACTCTACTAGTTCGGCAGGAGCCATTCTGTATGGAGCCATAGAAACTGGGCCAGCTCCGGGCATTAGATCTATTGTGAAATCGATCTCTCGACTAGGTGGTAAACCTGGTACTTGTTCTGGAAAAACATCAACATATTCTTCTACCACAGGTATTCCGATGATTTGTTCTTCAGTATTCTCTCTTTTCTCCTGAGCTAACACCACATAGCAGGTAGCTCCATCTTTGATATCCTTCGCAACTACTCGAGTTGAGCTTAGTTCTAAATCGTTCAAATTTAGAAACTCTATCTTTTGTTTCCCACAATCAATAAGAACGTGATTGGCAGTCAACCAATCCATTCCCAAAATAATGTCTAGATTTTGAAGGGGTAAGCAGATCAAGTTCACTTTGAACTTGCGTCCTGCAATTTGGATCGGGCATCCGACACAGACTGAACTGGTCGTAACTGGTCCCGATGCTGGTGTAGAAACTACTAATTCACACCCTAGATCAAGCATCGGTAATCCGAGTCTTTCTAAACATGCTAGGGATATAAAGGAGTGTGTGGCTCCAGAGTCAAACAAAACATATACGCATTCTCCTAACAACATACAGGTGTGTAAGATTAATGTACCTGGCTTAGTAGCCTCTTCTGCAGACATTGCGAATACTCTTCCTGTTGCCCGAGGCTTTACTTCAGCAGAATCTTGTTGTTGTGGTTCTCCCACCTTCTTTTTCTTTGGACAAACATTAGCAAAGTGTCCCGGATCATTGCAGATGAAACATCTCTTCCCTTCAACTTTTTCCCCAATAAGTTTAGGGCAGTCACGTCTGAAATGTGCCCCTCCACACTCAAAACACTTCACTGTTCCTCGATATGATAATTGTGGTTTTTCATAAGGTTTTTTGTTGAATTTCATTGAAGATTCTCCCTTGGCAAGTCTGGAAACTCTACTTGGATCAAACTCCAATAATTCTATCATTCTGGCTTTCTCTACCAATGCTGGAAACTCTTGTATTTCCAATGGCATAAGTACCTTCTTCAGTTCATGCCTTAGTCCTCCCTCGAATTTTCGACATCTCCATTCTTCTGTGATATTCTGAGTATAAAACCTCGAGAGATAATTAAATTTTACTACGTACTCTTGTACTGATAACCTCCTTTGTTGTAAGGTCAGAAACTCCGCCTCCCTTGCAAATTTTGCACTGTTTGGAAAATATTTTTCCAAGAACCTTATCTTAAAGTTCTCCCAATTCACAGCCTCACCACGAACCGTCATCAACTGTTGCATACTTTCCCACCAATATTCAGCCTCCCCGACCAAAAGAAATGATGCATAAGTTAATTTTTGTTCTTCTGAGCAAGTTATTACCCGAAAAATCTTCTCGTTCTGCCTTAGCCAAGAGTCAGCCTCATCAGGAGTAGCCTCCCCATTAAATTTAGTTGGATCATGCCTTAAGAAGTCATTCAAGCTAGAATGATTATGAGGTACTTGATCAACTTGTTGTTGCTGCATCTTTGTTGAGTTTAAATGATTTCTTCAAAAAGATAACAATACAATTTAGCATATGATATCAATTTCCTCCAATAGTCATTTTCATCATAACAATTAATAGTTTTACTAAGAATAATAATTTCACTCCCCATAGTCCCAAAATACTTTCGAAAACCATTGCTCTGATACCATAATGTAACACCCAAATAATTTAAAGGGTATTACTGATAGTAGAGACTAAATTAATTTGATACCTCATATAAACAATCAAACTTTATTTCAATTACTCCAAAGTACAATACCAAACTTACAAACTTTAAACAATATAGTCTTCACCGTTGACATTTCAACTTTTAAATTTTACACAACATAATCTTCCCAATACAAATTTATTCTTTTTACAGAAATCCCTGAAAGGTTTTCCCCGCATCTCTCTCATCTCTAAGCTTTTTCAACCACATCTGCAACATTATCTAATCACATATAACATGAGTTATATGATCATAGCACAAACAAATAAGGGTAAGCCAACCATATCAAATCAATCATTAAATTTGTAATAAGAATAGTTCAATCATTTATTTCTACAATTACTCAAATATCATTACCCCGATGTCATTAATTCATCATTATCAAAATCATCTTCCTCAATTTCATAAACCTTACAATTTATACTATGCTTACTCACGAAGCCTTATGGTCAGACCGCTCTCTGCCTGCTTCCTTAAGCCTCACCTGTATACTATGTCTTACTCTCTGAAGCCTTATGGTCAGACCGCTCTCTGCCTGCTTCTATAAAACTTATGAACCACATATTTATGTCAAAGCCTTATGGTCAGACCACTTGCTGCCTGCTTTCATTAACCTCAGGTGTTACTTTGCTCATACCAAGCTCTCATGGTATAACCGAACATATTACTTCCCGTAGGAAACATCATTTCATAAGCAATAATTTCTTATATCCACTCCAACATTTCATCACATCAACATTTCATACTCTCTTATCCACTCCAACATTTCATCAAATCAACAATTCATAACCTCTTCTCCACATAACTCAATTATGTTCATTCTCTAATCATAATTTGACAATAACGTATTTTGGTGTCAATAAATTAAACATATCGCCAGTTATCATACTTCATATTATAAACTCATTTTTTGACCATAACGAGTATAACTCAACATATTTTCACCAATCAAAGATTCATAGATCAGCCAAAACATTTCATCATATCTTAGCCACTACGTATTAAAGTCTGAGCTCAATGTAACGATAAATAAAATATACATGAAGTTTTTACCATGATAACTTTATACATCTCCAATTAACTTATTTTATTTTAATTTCATCCTATTAGAGATCTTTCTTTACCCCAATTGGTCACCGGAGAGGACCCAGATGTCTGAACGCATCAAACTCACCTTCGACGCCAACACATATGACTAGTCACAACTGACTGGACCAGGCCAGGGCTGCTCTATGATCAGGGATGTGCCAACTCAGGTTTTTAAGGTTCCTCTATCCTACCAACAAAGGGAGGCCTTCAATAATTAACAATTTATTTACTTAAATTATCTACCTTGTTCTCTTATGCCTAATTTTAATATTTTTACTTCCTCTTACAACAACCTCAAATAGTATCACTACATCTATTTAATACTTATTTCCAAGTTATTACAGAATCCTTACTCCAGACCTTCCAACAAGATCAATTTCAGCCAAGAAACTAATTCATGATAGAATTCATACAAGATAACTATAAACAATTAACCATAATAAGATATTACTATAAATGGTCATAGAAGAATACAATATTTGACAATCATAAGAATAATCTTAATATAAAAATTCATGGGAAACAAGAAGTTGAATCTGGCAGAGCCGGTTAGACAACTTCTAATCCATCCAAAAATACAATATAATTAAGTAACAAGAGCAACACATGTCTGGGGAAATAAGAAGTTGAATCTGGCAGAGCCGGTTAGACAACTTCTAATCCTTCCAAAAATGCAATAAAATAAATAAGTAAAGCAATAAATAGTTTGGGGAAACAAGAAGCTGAATCTGGCAGAGCCGGTTAGACAACTTCTAATCCTTCCAAAAGTGCAATAAAATAAATAACTGAAGCAATAGAAAGTTTGGGGAAACAAGAAATTGAATCTGGCAGAGCCGGTTAGACAATTTCTAATCCTTCCAAAATACAAAAATAAACAACTAATAACATACAAGTGGCATAACATAATCAACATTACATTTTACAACTATCACACTTGGATATCAACACAAAAGCATACTCTCATTTAAAATTTAAGATCATACAGAAACAAAATACTCCATATTCAAGATATAAGATCAGAAAAAGAAAAATATAGCATATTCAAGACTCAAGATAATACAAAAGGAAATACTCAAAGTTAGCTCCCCTTACCTCTATTACAGACTTAATCCCCTCGCTCTCTGAAAACTTCCAGAATATCTCCTTTGCAAAATTTGAAATTCTTCCAACTCTTTTCTCTCAAAAATTTTCTAAGTTCTTTGGTGTAAATTTTCAGCCTCCCCCCTTGGCTATTTATAGTAAAAAAATTTACTATTCATTTTTACTATTCATTTTAACTATTCATTTTTTTTTATTCATTTTACTATTACAAAAATAATTTTTTATTTGCAATTTGATAAATTCTGATCTCAAAGCTACGTGGAACACTTATCCTTTCCAAATATTTTTTTTTTTTTTTTACTTTTCACGTTTTACTATTCACTTTTTACTATTCACTTTTTACTATTCACAATTTACTATTCACTTTTTTTTTTTATCTAGTATTTTAACTTACAAATATTTTCAAGGATCTTACAATCTCCCCAACAACAATTATTTTCGCCCTCGAAAATTATTTATTTAAACAAAGACTATCAATCTCAGGATCAAAGGGTGGTATGAATCCAGGATTTCCTCTAGTCATGCACTAAATCACAACACCCTATAATCATGAAACAATAGCACAAAAATTCAAACCACATAAATCAACACAACATACAAAAATGACACTATCACAAACACAACAAAACTCAAATCACACAATACAGACACAAGACTCAAAACTGAACCGTTGGTCCCCGGCAACGGCGCCAAAATTTGATACGGGTCGCACCGCATACAAATTTGATTGCACAATTAAGAATGCAGCATAGCTAGGATGTGACTCCTAGGTCGTCTCTCAAGGACCAAATTGTGGTTCAAGTCTCGAATCAAACAAGTATTGGGGGGGGTTGAAAATGTTTTTGGTTGGAGATAAATTAAATAAAACATCAAAACAAAATTCAAAAAGATAAAACGAAATTAACACAAGGAAAATGAATTGGAACAGTAAAATGAAAAAACAATAAACACCGAGAAAATGTACCACATCCCTTTAAAAGAATTAAATTTTTAAATTGCAAAAAAAAAAAACAAATCCTCTGCGCGTAACGTGACAAGTTGCTTCCATGGTTTTCATTCAAATAAAAATAGAATAGGAAATTGTTTCCTTTTCTCATCAAAAACCGTAGCCTCCCAACATCCAAGTAAATAGAATTTTGCTATTCAATTAAGCCATGTGCCCTTTCATTCATGGGAGCCGTGCCACTTCTTCATACTTCCATTCTTCATTCAACTCAACAAGAATAAGACAAATTCATCTCTACCCAATAACATGCTACACATGAGCTCCCACAAGGAATTAAAATACACTTCTTTTCTCTCCCAAAACCGTAAATTACTCTAAGAAAAGGAATAGAAACCATGCAATATTCAAAGCCGAGACCCCACTTCCTTTTCCTTTCCAAAACCGTGACACCTAGTGCTTCCTAGTTTCCATCTTCATTTTTTATTCATCACCACAAGCTATACTTCTAGACAAACCTTTTCAGATTTTTAAAGAATGATGTGTTGTTCATTGTAAAATGCCGTGACTACTTTTCTGTCATCATATCACATCGTCTTCTAACATAAAACCAAGAACTTATCTTCCTAAAAGCAATTAAATAAATATTCTACTCTTTCCATCACAACAACATTGAGTACAGCCGTGTAGAAGTAAAAAGCTCATGGAATAAAATAAGATGCAACTAGTAAAATAAGCAACCAAATTCAATTCAGATTGGAAATGACAGTACACAACACGTTAACAGCAAAGAAGGAAGTGTACGTATTCTTCCACATGTTTAGAACAAGAACTTCACTCTTGGTTCAAGCATTAATAAACAAACCAAACCTATTCAAACTAAACCCCATTCCATTATGCAGACAGAGAATCCAAACCAGAGTTCTTGCTTGTGGTGGCAGCTAACGCATTTCTCCTCTCTTGCTCTCCAACCAAATTGTTTTTCTGCAGAGAACTCCAGCCAAGAGTGTAGTATCCAGAATCTGTGTAACATCCACTGTCTCCCGAGAACAACGTTCAGACCCAGAGTGTAACCTCCTTTTTTAAAAGGAAAACCAGCCAGCTATGAGCCATCTCTTCCGTTCAATCATGGCTCCCTTTCCATGTCCTCTGCCAAGCTTTTCAGTGAGGATAATATTCCCTTCAGTGGCTGCTCCCACTTTTTATCCCTTCATATATTTTGCTGAATGCTTAGTTGTCCAAGGGCCGTATGTTTTTTTATCTTTGCTGCACCGTGACTTCTACAATGAAAGGGTTGTATCCTCATTTGAACCACTTCTTCCAGCTGGGATTTACTTGGGTCTGTGAATTCTTTTACCAATGGAAGGATAAAAACTTATGTGTGGAGTGAGAAATCAGAAGCCTGCATGGAGCTCTTCCCGAGTGTACGTGCATTTCTCCTAAAGTATCACTACATGCCAACACAAAACCTTAGTGGAGAATAATACTGTTGGGTGATGGCCCTTTTGGTTCTAGCATTCGTGATGTTTTGTGTGTGTAGTAGAAAGGCATGGAGATAGAAATCTGCAGATCTTAGACAAAGTGAATGGACCATTGGCTTTCATCCAAGTGATGGTTCCTGAGAGTTATGATTCCTTTGGTGCTCCACTTCACCTTTCCATGAGCATGTGCTAATAAAATAAAGGAAGCAAGACTCAATTCAATGTTGGCTGCCGAGAATGGTGTCAGATGTGCAACTTCCAACAAAGCCTTTCAACACTTCCTTCATTCAGCAAAAAAAATAAAGAGGGCCCTCCACTATGATGTGCATCCATTTGCATCATGTACTAATATTAAAATCAGAGACAAGGTTCCCATTTGATGTTGGCTGCCCATTTCCACGTGAATGTGTGCTCTTCCATGTGCTAACAAATTGTTAAGAGTGATTGGAAGCAAATTGCCGAGAATGTGCACTTCCAACATGGTCTTTTGCTTTCTTTGCTTTGGGTCCACTTGTCCCATGCTCTCCTTGGTTAAATGCTTCATGTGACACACCAAAGATGTTCCAAAATAATTCTCCATTTGCTTCATGTATGAATTTGAAGAGCTGTGACAAGTTCAGAAAATTTTGTGGCAGCACCTTCATGCTTCATTCCATCATCCATGTACATTGTTTGTGCAACAATATTCACATAAAACTTTGTGTGCTTATGTGCTTGGTTTCCAATTCATTTCAACTGTGAGATGCATCTCTAAATCAATACTTTGATATTCCAGCCACCACAAATACTAACCAGCAAGCAAACAATGCAAACATATTAGAACACTCAAAATGTAAGCACTGGACTGACACAGGGGAGTAATCAAATTACTGGGAACAACACAGAACGAATTTAAACAAAAGAAAAACTATACGTAAAAATAGACATCCATACGAAACCATGAAAAAAAAACGGCATGCAAAACGGATAAGAATTGAACTCGAACGAAGACAGACAAGTTGACACAAAATTCAGGCAGCACTGTGCGAAAATTGAAATGGTTAAGATGAAATTGGCTCAATTGTTATTTTTTCATTTAGCCTTCAAATGTCCCAAAAAGTTATCCAAAATTTTCCCGTAATTAATAATGCAAATTAATAAGCTCAGATAATTCAAATTAGTTAAAATAAGAATTTCCGATCAAATTAAGCACAATTAGGAAAAACAGGAAAATACCGGACGTTTAAGCACAATTCCCCGACTAATTCTAGCACAATAAGATAAATATAGTGAATAAAATATCGACTCATCAAAATAGACCACACTTAGTCTTTTGCACTCCTGGGCAAAATTAAGACGCAAATCAGGGAATAGTTCAAGGGACATCAAGGAAGTGACACAAACTCAACACATAGAAAATAAAGACTTGCCATGAGACAAACAAAATTTACACAGTTCTCAAGAATTCTGGACAGAGAGTGGAAGTAGACAATATCCAACACAGACTCAAAGAAAAGCAGATACTCACAGAAATCATCAAGGCAATTATACGTGGTAAAACAATTAATCAGTTCAAGAGGTGAATCAAAAGTAACAGAACCTCACAGATGCACAAATAGTGTTTCTCTCAAGTGTCTAGGGTAAATAATAATATCAGCTCGATGCACTCAAGAAAGCAAACACAAATAGACTTGGCAAGCCTCTAAAATCAACATTCAGAAGTATATGCATGTTTAAATCAAAAGGTCTTTAATGGCTGTAATGGGGCCAAGGACACAGGAGGATAAAATATGGATAAGTAGCTACAACCCAGAAGAAATAAAGGAGCAATAGGGAACAAGTGTAAACACAGTCGAATCACACCCAAACCTCTAATTCAATCCTCTTCTTGACTCCATTATTCACAAAATTGTTTTTTTTTTTTTCATTTTTCAAAATTTTTTTTTTTTTTTTTGTATCACTCAATAGGATCATATTTCCAAAAATAACAAGATGAGGAACCAACTAGCCAATTTATAAGAATCCCCACGGAGACCACACTTATTCCCAAAATACTTCCAAAGCTCCAAAACTTCCTAAGGTTAAGGTAATCATGATTTTTCACTTAAGTCGAGTGTATGGGCTTTAAAACAAATAAATGGATACAGTATAGGCTCAAAAGGGTTATCAAATGACAATAACAGGGTAGGCTTATTTGGCTAACGAGGCTCAAGAAATAAAATGCCTTTATCATTTCTAAACATGCATATCCATCAAGAATCATCAACAAGAGTCAAGCCAAGGCACATGTGCAAGCAATCAAGAGACATGTCACACGCAAGAAAGAAATAAAGTGGCTCAAATTCTCACACAGGGTATTTGTCACAATCAAATCAACCTCTTAAACATTGTTAGCAAAATGATGCAGATGAAATTTTGATGATGTCCAAATCAAGTCAAGACCAATCAAGAATCAAAATGATTTGAAGATTTGTATTGTGATGGAAAGCTTTTGTAATACTCTTAGAAATATGTATAGGACGTAGATCAGAAAAAGAAAAGTGTTTTGTAAAATTACTATAGTAAATCATTGCAACAAAACACTATAGTACTATTCATATGAATAGTAACACTATTCACGTGAATAGTGACGGTTAACGGTAAGAGTATCGCACTTAACACGGACGTTGGGGAAACTAGTCGTTGAAGAAACTAGCCGTTTATGACCGTTGGACAAACTAGCCATTTGTGGCCGTTGGACAAACTAGCCGTTTATGGCCGTTGGACAAACTAGCCGTTTATGGTCGTTGGAGAAACTAGCCGTTAAGTTTGTCTTTTAGTGAATGGAAGAGTCTTTGGATGAGTCTATAAATAGACTCTCATTTTCTCTCAAGAAGAAAAATAAACAGAGACATAGAAACTCTTCCCTTGTGCTCAAATACTCAGAAACTCTTGAGACTTGTGTGTTCTTGTTCGGCTTGTGAAACTCTTGTCTGTGGAGCTGGTGAAGTGCTGCTACGGTGACAGAGGAAATAGCCGGTTCATCCTTGGTGTGTCTAAGGAGGTGTTCGGAAGAGAATCATCCTTCGTGAAGTATTCGGAGGAGGTGTTCATCCTTTGTGAAGACTCAAAGGAGGTGTAGTTTCATCTCTTGTGGTATCAAGAGAGGTGTTTTCTAAACTCTTACAAATTGTATCTTTGTGATTGTAGTTTGTAATTGTTTTGTGTTAGTGAAACTGTTTATCTTGTTTTGAGATAAGCGACTGGACGTAGGATTGGTAAGATCCGAACCAGGATAAAATCATCTGTGCAAATATCTCTCAACCTTACTCTATTTAATTGTTATTATTAATTGCTAAGTAAGTTTAAATTGAGTAGAAATTAAAAGGCACACGTTAGTATTAAAAACCCCTCTTGGTTTGTTATCCCACGCTAACCCTTCCGCTGCAGCCGCACTCTGACAATTGGTATCAGAGCTTGCTTTGATAGTCATTCAAATGGCAGGATCACATCAAACCTTTGCAGAGGGTGCATCAATCAATAGACCACCACTATTCACAGGTGAAAATTACGCATTTTGGAAGGTCAGAATGCAAATTTTTATGGAATCTATTGATATAGATATTTGGGATGCTGTTGCATTTGGTCCTTTTGTTCCAACTAACAATATGCAGGAACCAAAGTCCCGTGACCAATGGACCATTGAAGAAAAGAGAAGATCTCAGAATGATGTAAAAGCCCGGCATATCATTGCGTCAGCGTTGACTGTTGATGAGTTCTACAGGATCTCTGTCTGTAAAAACGCTAAAGAAATGTGGGAAACTTTAAGAGTAACTCATGAAGGCAGAGATGAAATCGGGTGTGCTAAAACGAATACTTTAATCATGGAAGAGAATAATTCAAGCTCTTCATCAAGCACAACATCAAGTATGGGTGATTCTGATGAGCAAGCATACATCTGTTTAGTAGTGAACGACGACACTGGAAGCCAAGTAAGTACCTCTAGCGATTCTGATGATTCTGATCATATTGATGAAGATGAATTACATGAAATTTATAGAGAATTATTGATAGAATCAGAAAAGCTAGATCTTGCTCATAAGAAATTGAAAAAGGATTTTAAAGAATTACAAAAGAAATATGAAAAATCCTTAGAAGAAATAGAAACTTTAAATAGTAAAATTTCAAATGTAGAAAATGATACAAATATATCTACTGAGTGTAAATTTTGTGATAAACATAAATTGAAAGTTGATAACATTGAAAAATCAATAGCAGATGAAAATAAAGAATTAAAATCAAATTTTAAAAATATTTTTGAAGAAAATAAAATTTTGAAAAATAAAATTTTATTTTATGAAAAAGGTAAAAATACTAGTAGTGATGAATGTGCATCTTGTGTTAATTATAAGAAACTACTAGATGAAACAACCTTAGGAGAATGTAGTAAAAATAATGAAAATAAGGTTGTTAAAAATAAGTATGTTCCTAGAATTAAAAATAAACATAATCATAGAACCCGTAGAACTTGGGTAGAAAAAGGAACAACTTATAGGAACACAAATGTTGTATCCTGCTTTTATTGTATGAAAAAGGGTCATACATCTAACAAATGTAAAATTAAGCATTATGGTGTTCCAAGTGGTAGATATATTTGGGTTGTAAAATGATTTCAAATTTTCAAACTAACCCAAAGGACCCATACAAAATAGTTGGGTGCCAAATGTTTCATATTTAAGAATATTTTTTAAAAATGTTTTTGTTTTAAATATTTGAAATAGAAGAATCTGTGCATGTTGTCTTTGATGAAATTGTGGACCTTGAGGTAAAACCTCTTGAGTCAGATGAATCAGATGCAGGTGAAAATGAAGACTTGCAAAAGACAACCAATGAAGAGAAAATGAATAATCCTCAAGATGATGAAGATCTAAACAAAATATGGCAACAACCTAGAGGATTATCATTGGACAACATCATTGGCGACATATCAAAAGGGGTAAACACTAGAAGAAATTTAGTTAGTTTATTGTATGCTTGCCTCTTTAAATTTAATAAAATGTATGTTGTTTTTCCTTAATATTTCTATGCATATATGCTTTTATTAAGGGGGAGTATAATTTCTAATAAATTTAGGGGGAGCAATCAAGCACAACTTTTTAATTATGATCAAAAAGGGGGAGAAAATGTTTAAAGCTTATTTGCTTATTTGTGTTTATTCACTAATGCACTTTTTCTTCCATAAGTTGTGTTTTAAATACAGATTATTACCAAAAGCTTTAAATCAAGAAGTTTTTTGATCATCATCAAAAAGGGGGAGATTGTTAGCAAAATGATGCAGATGAAATTTTGATGATGTCCAAATCAAGTCAAGACCAATCAAGAATCAAAATGATTTGAAGATTTGTATTGTGATGGAAAGCTTTTGTAATACTCTTAGAAATATGTATAGGACGTAGATCAGAAAAAGAAAAGTGTTTTGTAAAATTACTATAGTAAATCATTGCAACAAAACACTATAGTACTATTCATATGAATAGTAACACTATTCACGTGAATAGTGACGGTTAACGGTAAGAGTATCGCACTTAACACGGACGTTGGGGAAACTAGTCGTTGAAGAAACTAGCCGTTTATGACCGTTGGACAAACTAGCCGTTTATGGCCGTTGGACAAACTAGCCGTTTATGGCCGTTGGACAAACTAGCCGTTTATGGTCGTTGGAGAAACTAGCCGTTAAGTTTGTCTTTTAGTGAATGGAAGAGTCTTTGGATGAGTCTATAAATAGACTCTCATTTTCTCTCAAGAAGAAAAATAAACAGAGACATAGAAACTCTTCCCTTGTGCTCAAATACTCAGAAACTCTTGAGACTTGTGTGTTCTTGTTCGGCTTGTGAAACTCTTGTCTGTGGAGCTGGTGAAGTGCTGCTACGGTGACAGAGGAAATAGCCGGTTCATCCTTGGTGTGTCTAAGGAGGTGTTCGGAAGAGAATCATCCTTCGTGAAGTATTCGGAGGAGGTGTTCATCCTTTGTGAAGACTCAAAGGAGGTGTAGTTTCATCTCTTGTGGTATCAAGAGAGGTGTTTTCTAAACTCTTACAAATTGTATCTTTGTGATTGTAGTTTGTAATTGTTTTGTGTTAGTGAAACTGTTTATCTTGTTTTGAGATAAGCGACTGGACGTAGGATTGGTAAGATCCGAACCAGGATAAAATCATCTGTGCAAATATCTCTCAACCTTACTCTATTTAATTGTTATTATTAATTGCTAAGTAAGTTTAAATTGAGTAGAAATTAAAAGGCACACGTTAGTATTAAAAACCCCTCTTGGTTTGTTATCCCACGCTAACCCTTCCGCTGCAGCCGCACTCTGACAAACATCATAATCATTTTCCAAGCAGAGAAAAGCAAAGATTTCATGCCTTGAGTATCAATCAAGTGAAATGAAAGACGAGTCTACAACTTTAACAGAGTCCAGAATTGAAGAGAAAAATGTAAAATTGCACACAAAACACACTAAAAACAATTCAAAACAGAAAAAATTTAACACTGAAAAACAAAAAACAATCAGAATCTCTCCCAATAGACCACACTTAAACTACACATTGTCCTCAATGTGTTCTAAGCATACATCAGCAATCAAAACCGGAAACATATTATGGACAAGTGCAGCAAAAGTAGGGAAATGGGAAGAAATTTTTTTGAGTAACATCCATCAGTAGATGTTATTAATGACATCCATCAGCAGATGTCCAAATCGCCTAGCACCCAACAGTAGATGCTAATATTTATTTATTTATTTATTTATTTTTTTTTTTTTTTTGAAAAAGGAGATGACCGGTACTGTGGCAACAGTTTCGGTGGGAATGACCGGAACTATTGCTACAGTGAAAACAATTTGCCTATAAATAGGCCATTCTTCAGCGCCTGAGCGACATTTCTGACTGCCCTGCTCTCTCTCTACTCCTCTCTTCTCTCTCTACTCTCTCCTCCCCTCTGAGCGTCTGGAGCTGCGCGGAGCCTCTGCCACCGTGCCTTCTGAAGAGTCTGAGATCGGCGAGGAGCCTCTGCAAGCCCTACTTCTTCATGTAAGTCCTCTGCACCTGGATCTCCCTTTCTTTCTGCTTGCCTGCTTTCCTTTAAGCTTCTCTTTAAGCTTTCAGATCTTTCATTTCCGCTTTTCCACTTCCTGCTCTCCCTTTACTGTTTTCCATCTTCTTTCTGTATTTCCTTTCCTGCTTCTGTTTTCCTCTGCTTTCCTCTTGCCTGCTCTCCCTTTCTTTTTTTTTTTTTTTTTTTTTTTCATTTTCAGCTTTTCCAGTTTTCTGCTTATTATTACGCACACTAAAAACAACTAAAAATCAAACTAAACACAAAGAGAGTGGACAAAACACTGGACCTAGATCCGTTAGGACCCTATGCAAGGACCTGGACCTAGACAAAAACACTGATTGACCTAAAACTGGAAAATGGACAAACCTGACTTAAAAGAGAAACTAATAATTTTTTTTTTTTTTTTTTTTTTTTTTAGAATCAAGAAGAAAAAATATATGGACCAAAATTTAACAGATCAGCAAGTTCAGGACAAGAAAAAGTATAAAAGATGGTCTCCAACTATAGAACAGGTAGCCTTATTAAAGGCGTTATACGCGTCCGGGATAAGACACCCGAATAGAGAACAAGCACATGAAATCGCAGAAAAACTTAGGGTTTATGGGGAGGTCAGGGAATTTAGTGTCCATTACTGGTTTCAGAACTATGGATACCGCAAGAGACATAAACGCAAGAAGCGCAGCACAGCTACCATGTCCTACTCTCCCATACCCCTCCTTTTGGATGGTAAGAAAAAAAATTTATTTTTATTTTTATTTGTTTTATTATTATTATTATTATTTTTTTCATGCATTTTAACTTTTCTATTTTTTTTTATTTTTTTTTTTCAGATCTATTAAGGACATTGCCGCCAGTGCCAGATCGAGTGACGCTCGATCTCTTTCCTATCCCACCTGTTCCAGTCAAAGTTGAGGTCCCTCCCGTTGTTCCGCACCAGGAGAAGCCTCCTTCTGTCGAACTCACCCTACAACTGCCCTCGGCCGACGAGTAGTCTCCCTGAGGAGACTGTAAGAACCATATGTATTTTATTTCATGTGTGTTATTATTTTTTTTTTTTATATGGTGTGTAATATTAACGATCAGAAATGATCGAACCTCGAACACTTTATTATGTTTTATTTATTAACAATGTAAGACAGAATGTTTTCGGTGTTTTGGTTATTTCAATAAAAGTACTCAGATAGTTTCAGTTCAAAATACACCTCTCTGCCCTTTTACTGCAATTTTGCTCTGTTGATTTTTTTTTTTTTTTAAGCTAATCGTAAACTAAGAAAATAAGAATTCTCCCCTGATAACAATCCAGACTTCACGAAAAACATGCAAAACTATACACAAGACACAACAACTCCGTAAAAACCGAAACATGAACAAAGAAACAACTCACAAAGGAACAACCTCCCCTGTCCTCAGTGTGTCACGAATAACAGATCAAACAATCAGACAGTAGTCAAATAAAAATGACAAAGTGCAATAAAAGTGAGGTGGGAAGGAGAAAAGAAACTCCCTGGTCAGTTGGGAGGATAGGTGGGGCGGTCCAGAGACATCTCCTCCACCACTGCATCCAATAGAATATGATTGCTGAGGAAAGGCTTCAGTCTATGCCCGTTCACCTTGAAGCTTTTTGCTGCAGATGGACCTTGGATTTCTACTGCACCATAAGGATAAACATTAGTCACAACAAAAGGTCCGGTCCACTTTGATCTCAACTTACCACCCATGAGGCCGAGTCTAGAGTTATACAACAAAACCTGTTGGCCAACCTGGAAGTCCTTCCTAACAATGGAGCTATCATGGAACCTCTTTGTCCTTTCCTTGTAGAACTTTGAGTTCTCATAGGCTTCCAATCGGAGCTCATCCAATTCGTTCAGTTGCAACTTCCTTTCCTCTCCAGCTTTGTCCATGGAAAAATTGCAAGTCTTCACAGCCCAATATGCTCGATGCTCGACCTCGACTGGTAAATGACACATCTTTCCAAAGACAACCCGATAGGGAGACATCCCAATAGGCGCTTTGTAGGCAGTCCTGTGGGCCCAAAGAGCATCGTCCAATCTGTTGCTCCAATCTTTCCTGTTAGGCTGGACAATCTTTTCCAAAATCTTCTTAATCTCCCTGTTGGAGATCTCAGCCTGCCCATTTGTTTGCGGGTGGTAAGGTGTAGAAACTCTATGCGTCACCCCATATTTCTTGAGCAAAGCTTGCATGGATCTGTTGCAAAAATGGGTTCCCTGATCACTGACAATTACTCTAGGAACTCCAAACCTGCAAAAGAGGTGAGATCTGACAAAATCTACAACAACCCGAGAATCATTAGTTCTGGTGGCTTTAGCTTCCACCCATTTTGAAACATAATCCACAGCAAGGAGAATATAAGAGAAACCAAAAGAAACGGGAAAAGGACCCATGAAATCTATACCCCAGACATCAAACACCTCACAGAACAGCATAGGCTGTTGAGGCATCTCTTGTCTCTGTGAAATTTGTCCTCCTGCTTTCTGACAAGGCTCACAGGTGCTGCAAATCCTCTCCGCATCTTTGAAGACGGAAGACCAATAGAAACCACAGTCAAGCACCCTGCGAGCTGTTCTCTGTATCCCCAGATGACCACCAGGTGAAGAGGCATGACAAAACTGCAAGACCGAGTCTATCTCATGGTCTGGAATACATCTCCTTGTAACCTGGTCACTGCACAACTTCCATAGATATGGGTCATCCCAAACATAATATTTAGCATCACTCTTAATTTTAGCAATCTGAGCGCGTGATGCTAAGGGAGGAAAAACAGAAGCAACCAAATAATTTACAATATGTGCAAACCAAGGAGTGGGATGAGAAGAAGAAATCATCAACAAACTCTCATCAGGAAAGTCATCCTGGATGGGCAACACACCAACTTCATCCCCAGCTCTCTCAATCCGACTGAGGTGGTCTGCAACCAAATTCTGTGCTCCACTCCGGTCTTTAATCTGCAAGTCAAACTCCTGGAGTAGTAGCATCCACCTGATCAGTCTAGGCTTTGACTCAGCCTTTTTCAACAGAAACTTTAGAGCTGCATGGTCAGTATACACAATAACAGGTGATCCAAGCAAATATGACCTAAACTTGTCAAGGGCAAAAACAATTGCCAACAACTCTTTTTCAGTGGTGGTATAATTTGCTTGGGCAGCATCCAAAGTGCGTGAAGCATAGTAAATCACTCTCGGCATCTTGTCAATTTTCTGCGTCAAGACAGCACCCAATGCATAGTTAGACGCATCACACATGAGCTCAAATGGGGCTGTCCAATCCGGGGCCTGAATGATAGGGGCAATGGTCAAAGCTTCCTTCAAGCAATCAAACGCCTGCTTGCATCTATCATCAAAAGCAAAGTCAATATCCTTCTGCAGCAGTCTAAACAAGGGAAGCGCCTTCTTGCTGAAATCTTTGATGAAGCGCCTGTAGAAACCTGCATGTCCAAGGAAAGATCGCACCTCTCGCACGCAAGAGGGGTAAGCCAACTGCGAAATCACAGATATCTTAGCAGGGTCTACTTCTATTCCCTTTTCAGAAATGATATGCCCTAGAACCAAACCTTGTTCAACCATGAAGTGACATTTCTCAAAATTGAGAACAAGGTTTGTTTCTATGCATCTTTTCAAAACGTGTTCCAGACTGTCTAAACATGCATCAAAAGAAGATCCATACACAGTAAAATCATCCATAAACACCTCTATGCAACTCTCGAGAAAGTCGCTAAAAATGCTAAGCATGCACCGTTGGAAGGTACCAGGGGCATTGCATAGACCAAAGGGCATCCTCCTATAGGCAAAACTGCCAAAGGGACAGGTGAATGTGGTTTTCTCTTGATCCTCAGGAGCAATATTGATCTGAAAATAGCCAGAAAAACCATCAAGAAAACAATAATGAGATTTACCAGCCAGGCGCTCTAGCATCTGATCAATGAATGGTAGGGGAAAATGATCCTTCCTAATTGCTTGGTTAAGCCTCCGATAGTCAATGCAGACTCTCCAGCTGTTCTGCACTCTAGTTGGGATAAGCTCATCCCTCTCATTCTTCACAACAGTGATGCCAGTTTTCTTGGGCACAACATGGATGGGGCTCACCCACTGACTGTCTGAAATAGGGTAGATAATCCCAGCTTGCAAAAGCTTGGTCACCTCCTTCTTGATGACATCCATGATCACTGGGTTTTGCCTTCTTTGAGGCTGTCTCACTGGCTTTGCCCCATCTTCCAAAAGAATTCTATGCATGCATGTGGATGGGCTAATACCAGGAATGTCAGCCAAACTCCAACCAATGGCCTTCTTGTGCTTTCTCAATACACCAAGCAACTTCTCCTCTTGAACAGAATCAAGGGAGGTAGAAATGATCACCGGTTTCTTCTCATCATCCTCCAAGTACACGTACTTGAGGTTATCTGGGAGCTGTTTCAGCTCAGGAGTGGGTTCCTGCAAGTCAGATTCAAGTGTACTTCCTGCAACGTGGTTAATGCATTCTGACTCTAAAGAATTCACAGGTAAAGGCAGAACATTCATCTCATCACAATCCAAATCAATGTCCATATCAGATATGTCAACAACATCATCATCAATATCATGCATAACATCAATATCCTGGACATCACAATCTTCATCAAAATCCACAGCATTATCAACATCATTATCAAATCCTGATTCGAATCTAGATTCAATGCATGAATGCAAAGAAGATAGAAAAGAATGCTTCTTCTCGTGCACAGAATGAAAGTTGTCAACAACAAATTCATCAATTATGTCATTCAATCCATCGATCCTAAACAGAGAATGGTCCTCAGCTGGAAATTTCATTGCGTCAAGGATATTAAAATGAACAACAATATCAGCAAATTCCGTAGACAAAGTTCCAGCATACACATCAATCTTAGTTCGGGCAGTTTTCAAGAATGGCCTGCCTAAAATAATGGGAGCGGATCCATGAGAGAATCCCTCCTCCATTTCCAAAACATAAAAGTCAGCAGGAAAAATCAATTCACCAACCCTAACCAAGACATCCTCCGTGAAACCTGTTGGGTGGGTAACACTTCTATTGGCCAACTGAATGACCACACCCGTAGTTTGCAAAGGACCTAGAGACAAAGATTTATATATAGACAAAGGCATGACATTAATGGAAGCACCCAAATCAAGCATGGCATTTTCAAATTTACTATTTCCAATCACACAAGGAATGCAAAACATACCTGGATCCTTGCACTTTTCAGGAATATGCGGAATCGACTTACCAATAAGCGCAGATACATTCCTTCCCATGCTAATCCTCTCATTGCCCTTCATCTTCCTCTTGTGTGTGCACAACTCCTTCAAGAATTTAGCATACTTCGGTATCTGCTTTATGGCATCGAGTAAAGGTATGTTCACCTCTACCTTCCTGAAGGTCTCCAGAATTTCCCTATCCACCTCTTCCATCTTTTTGCTCAGAAGTGCTCGTGAAGGGAATGGAAGAGGAATAGGACGGTCAATCAATGGAGATGGTGTGGCAGCGGTAGTGGTGGGAGTAGATCCTCCTGAAGAAGAACTACCGGCTGGAGAAGAAGATTCATCTGCCTCAAATGTCCTGCATGGACCAGCTTGGTCCTCCTTTCTGGGAAAAGTGGCAGGCACGGGTGTAGGTGTAGAAGCGGGCTCTGAAGGTACAACAATTTGCTTCCCTGATCTGAGGGTTATGGCACTCACATTTCTTGGATTCTGCACAGTCTGGGATGGTAACTTATCAGAATTCTGAGACTGTGCCTGATTTATCTGAGTCGCCATCTGTCCCATCTGGTTATTGAGACTCTGTATGGAAGCTCCCATCTGGGTTATCTGAGTCGCCATCTGTATGTTTTAAATACTCATTTGTCTCACTAACTCTTCCAATGAAGTTTCAGATGAAGTGGAAGGTTGGGCAGCGGGTTGGGCAGGTGCCTCTGGTTGCTGTTGTTGTTGTTGCCTTTGGTGTTGTTGCATGGGTGGTGGCACATATTTGTTAGGTGCTCCAGCATTCTGGAAAGGTGGCGCCTGCTGCTGATGCTGTGGCGCATTGTTCCATCTAAGATTGGGGTGATTCCTCCACCCTGGGTTGTACCTGTTGCTGGACAAGTCATGATTTTGCTGTTGTGGCTGCCTGTTGTTGTAGATGTTTGTAGTATAAGCCTGAGGCACATCAGAGGCAGCAGGATGTTGCAAAGAAGGACATGCATCTGTATAGTGGTCACTGGAAGGACAAATAGCACATAGTCGTGCAACAGATGCAGATGGAGATGCCGACCTCTGGTTGGCAGTCAACTGTGTCACCATCTTCGCAAGAGAGCTAATCTGGCCTTCTAACTTGCTTTCAATAGCTGATAAAGATTGGGCAACATCTTGTACACCCTTCACCATAATGGCATCATTCCTGTTGCTAAACTGCTGGGAGTTGGAGGCCATCTTCTCAATCAATGGTCTGGCCTCAGTAGGTGTGATGTCTCCAAGAGCTCCACCACAGGCAGCATCGATCATACCTCGATCCATGTTGTTCAAACCCTCATAGAAATACTGAATAAGGAGTTGTTCAGGTATCTGATGGTGGGGGCAGCTAGCACAAAGTGTCTTGAATCTTTCCCAATATTCGTACAGGTTCTCTCCACTAAGCTGTCTAATCCCAGTTATGTCTTTCCTGATAGCTGTGGTTCGGGATGCTGGGAAAAATTTCTCCAAGAACAGCCTCTTCAGATCATCCCAGCTGGCAATGGATCTCGGTGCTAAACTATACAACCAATCCTTAGCAACATTTTCCAATGAATGAGGGAATGCCTTCAAGAAGATGTGCTCTTTAGGAAGATCATGAGGTTTCATACTGGAACAGACAACCAGGAATTCCTTCAAATGCTTATGTGGACTCGCACCTGCAAGACCATGAAACTTGGGCAACAAATGGATCAGTCCAGTCTTGAGAACATACGGAACATCCTCATCAGGATATTGGATGCACAAGCTTTCAATATCGAAATCAGGTGCAGCCATCTCCCTAAAAGTCCTCTCACGAGGTGGAGGTTGTGCCATATTGTTCTCAGTGTGAAAAACAACAGAATCAGAACCAGAATCAGAATCAAGTACAAATGCAATAGATGCAGTAGATGCAGTATGCAACAAGTACTCAGCAGTGGGATGCACAGTATCTAATGGAACAGGCTCAAAAACAGACTCTAAAGACAAATTCCTAGAACGCCTAATTAAGCTATGAAACGTCCTATCAATCTCAGGATCAAAGGGTGGTATGAATCCAGGATTTCCTCTAGTCATGCACTAAATCACAACACCCTATAATCATGAAACAATAGCACAAAAATTCAAACCACATAAATCAACACAACATACAAAAACGACACTATCACAAACACAACAAAACTCAAATCACACAATACAGACACAAGACTCAAAACTGAACCGTTGGTCCCCGGCAACGGCGCCAAAATTTGATACGGGTCGCACCGCATACAAATTTGATTGCACAATTAAGAATGCAGCATAGCTAGGATGTGACTCCTAGGTCGTCTCTCAAGGACCAAATTGTGGTTCAAGTCTCGAATCAAACAAGTATTGGGGGGGGTTGAAAATGTTTTTGGTTGGAGATAAATTAAATAAAACATCAAAATAAAATTCAAAAAGATAAAATGAAATTAACACAAGGAAAATGAATTGGAACAGTAAAATGAAAAAACAATAAACACCGAGAAAATGTACCACATCCCTTTAAAAGAATTAAATTTTAAATTGCAAAAAAAAAAAACAAATCCTCTGCGCGTAACGTGACAAGTTGCTTCCATGGTTTTCATTCAAATAAAAATAGAATAGGAAATTGTTTCCTTTTCTCATCAAAAACCGTAGCCTCCCAACATCCAAGTAAATAGAATTTTGCTATTCAATTAAGCCATGTGCCCTTTCATTCATGGGAGCCGTGCCACTTCTTCATACTTCCATTCTTCATTCAACTCAACAAGAATAAGACAAATTCATCTCTACCCAATAACATGCTACACATGAGCTCCCACAAGGAATTAAAATACACTTCTTTTCTCTCCCAAAACCGTAAATTACTCTAAGAAAAGGAATAGAAACCATGCAATATTCAAAGCCGAGACCCCACTTCCTTTTCCTTTCCAAAACCGTGACACCTAGTGCTTCCTAGTTTCCATCTTCATTTTTTATTCATCACCACAAGCTATACTTCTAGACAAACCTTTTCAGATTTTTAAAGAATGATGTGTTGTTCATTGTAAAATGCCGTGACTACTTTTCTGTCATCATATCACATCGTCTTCTAACATAAAACCAAGAACTTATCTTCCTAAAAGCAATTAAATAAATATTCTACTCTTTCCATCACAACAACATTGAGTGCAGCCGTGTAGAAGTAAAAAGCTCATGGAATAAAATAAGATGCAACTAGTAAAATAAGCAACCAAATTCAATTCAGATTGGAAATGACAGTACACAACACGTTAACAGCAAAGAAGGAAGTGTACGTATTCTTCCACATGTTTAGAACAAGAACTTCACTCTTGGTTCAAGCATTAATAAACAAACCAAACCTATTCAAACTAAACCCCATTCCATTATGCAGACAGAGAATCCAAACCAGAGTTCTTGCTTGTGGTGGCAGCTAACGCATTTCTCCTCTCTTGCTCTCCAACCAAATTGTTTTTCTGCAGAGAACTCCAGCCAAGAGTGTAGTATCCAGAATCTGTGTAACATCCACTGTCTCCCGAGAACAACGTTCAGACCCAGAGTGTAACCTCCTTTTTTAAAAGGAAAACCAGCCAGCTATGAGCCATCTCTTCCGTTCAATCATGGCTCCCTTTCCATGTCCTCTGCCAAGCTTTTCAGTGAGGATAATATTCCCTTCAGTGGCTGCTCCCACTTTTTATCCCTTCATATATTTTGCTGAATGCTTAGTTGTCCAAGGGCCGTATGTTTTTTTATCTTTGCTGCACCGTGACTTCTACAATGAAAGGGTTGTATCCTCATTTGAACCACTTCTTCCAGCTGGGATTTACTTGGGTCTGTGAATTCTTTTACCAATGGAAGGATAAAAACTTATGTGTGGAGTGAGAAATCAGAAGCCTGCATGGAGCTCTTCCCGAGTGTACGTGCATTTCTCCTAAAGTATCACTACATGCCAACACAAAACCTTAGTGGAGAATAATACTGTTGGGTGATGGCCCTTTTGGTTCTAGCATTCGTGATGTTTTGTGTGTGTAGTAGAAAGGCATGGAGATAGAAATCTGCAGATCTTAGACAAAGTGAATGGACCATTGGCTTTCATCCAAGTGATGGTTCCTGAGAGTTATGATTCCTTTGGTGCTCCACTTCACCTTTCCATGAGCATGTGCTAATAAAATAAAGGAAGCAAGACTCAATTCAATGTTGGCTGCCGAGAATGGTGTCAGATGTGCAACTTCCAACAAAGCCTTTCAACACTTCCTTCATTCAGCAAAAAAAATAAAGAGGGCCCTCCACTATGATGTGCATCCATTTGCATCATGTACTAATATTAAAATCAGAGACAAGGTTCCCATTTGATGTTGGCTGCCCATTTCCACGTGAATGTGTGCTCTTCCATGTGCTAACAAATTGTTAAGAGTGATTGGAAGCAAATTGCCGAGAATGTGCACTTCCAACATGGTCTTTTGCTTTCTTTGCTTTGGGTCCACTTGTCCCATGCTCTCCTTGGTTAAATGCTTCATGTGACACACCAAAGATGTTCCAAAATAATTCTCCATTTGCTTCATGTATGAATTTGAAGAGCTGTGACAAGTTCAGAAAATTTTGTGGCAGCACCTTCATGCTTCATTCCATCATCCATGTACATTGTTTGTGCAACAATATTCACATAAAACTTTGTGTGCTTATGTGCTTGGTTTCCAATTCATTTCAACTGTGAGATGCATCTCTAAATCAATACTTTGATATTCCAGCCACCACAAATACTAACCAGCAAGCAAACAATGCAAACATATTAGAACACTCAAAATGTAAGCACTGGACTGACACAGGGGAGTAATCAAATTACTGGGAACAACACAGAACGAATTTAAACAAAAGAAAAACTATACGTAAAAATAGACATCCATACGAAACCATGAAAAAAAAACGGCATGCAAAACGGATAAGAATTGAACTCGAACGAAGACAGACAAGTTGACACAAAATTCAGGCAGCACTGTGCGAAAATTGAAATGGTTAAGATGAAATTGGCTCAATTGTTATTTTTTCATTTAGCCTTCAAATGTCCCAAAAAGTTATCCAAAATTTTCCCGTAATTAATAATGCAAATTAATAAGCTCAGATAATTCAAATTAGTTAAAATAAGAATTTCCGATCAAATTAAGCACAATTAGGAAAAACAGGAAAATACCGGACGTTTAAGCACAATTCCCCGACTAATTCTAGCACAATAAGATAAATATAGTGAATAAAATATCGACTCATCAATACATTATGTTAATTGTCTTGTTTTGTCTTTTATTACAACAGTAAGATAAATATGAATTAAGAAAAATAGTGAGTAAGGGGTGACGGATAAGGAAGAATTAAGGATCAAAAGCAATGAATGCTTGACGTGTGGTATGAGATAAATATGAGGGTTATTTTAATGTGTAGATTATTATTGCTAGTGTAGAAAAGTTTATTATTGATAAACTTGATTTAATTAGAGATATATATTCTTAAAATCTTATGATATACTTGAATACATTATTTGTTATTGTGAATTAGCCTTAGTTTCTCGTTTACTATCTCCATATCTTTTTAACAAACGTACTTTTTAGAAATGAAAATAGAGGAGATGGTAATAATAATTTACAAGTATTGAATCTTGAATTGTTCGGTTGGACAGTTTAAGAAGAGTAATAACTTTTTCATAGTTTATTATAACATATCAATTTTAATATACATGTCTTAAATTTCACGAAAATTTGTCGTTGTGTTTTGTATTGATCTTCGGGTGCATATTTGATTATGATTTATAATCACTTTCATTTCGTGTAACCTGAAGACCAATGCGAAATGCTGGCAAAATTTAGTAAAATTTAAGATATGTTGTTTAAAATTGATATGTTTAATAAACTAAAAAAAGTGAATCTTCTTGAATGGGATAGGGTCACACCTTGAATACAAACACGATCAAAGTGATCATTCAAGATTATTGAAATTGTGTAAACAATTTCAGTAAACATGCGTACAAATAGAGGGTGGATTAATTACCACGCATCAGCACTGAGTACGAGAGAGGGGTAGAAGAATTTATAGAGTTTGCGCAACGTAATGCGAGTACAAGTGGTGATGATGAAGTCAAGTTCAGATGTCCCTAAGTGAACTGTTTGAATGGGAGGAAGTTGAACGCAGCTGATATTAGGGAACATCTTTATCTGTGATGGTTTCATACGAAGTTATACAACATGGATATGGCACGGCGAATTAACAGACTTTCCAACTGTCTCTCCAACTGAAAATGTTTATGATTCCACAATGGATATGGAAGATCAAGCAGAAGAAGACAACTTAGAGGACATGAACCGCGATGTTGGCGCAGAAGCTTTTCCCCAAGCGCATGTGTATGAAACGATGTCCACTGATGCAGATACTGCTTTGTATGCAATTCAACTAAGTTCACACGGTTGTCAGTGGTGTTAAGGGTCATGAATTTATAGGCGAGCAATGGATGGAGTGATAAGAGTTTTACAAAATTGTTGTCGTTGTTGAATGACATGCTGCCAGATGGAAATACGTTACCCAATCATAATTATGATGCAAAAAAAATTCTTTGTTCGATGGGTATGGAATATATACAGATACATGCATGTCCGAATGATTGCATATTATATAGGAATGAGAATTAAGTTTTGATAAAGTGTCCAAAATGTGGGTTATCACGATACAAGTCAAAAAACAACGGTGAAAATGGTGGTCACACAGAAAAGAATGGTTCTGCTTTGAAAGTAGTTTGGAACCTTCCACTAGTTGCCAGATTTAAGCGTTTGTTCGCGAATCCCAAAGACGATAAAAACCTAAGATGGCATGCAGATGAGAGAACAAATGATGGGCTGCTTCGTCATCTAGCTGATTCAAAGCAATGGAAAATTATTGATCAAGAATTCCCTCAATTTGGTGAAGAATGTAGAAATCTTAGGTTTGGCTTAGCTACTGATGGAATGAATCCATTTGGTAATTTAAGTACCAATCACAGTTATTGGCCCGTTATACTGATAATTTACAACTTATCTCCTGAATTGTGCATGAAAAGAAAGTACATGATGTTGTCAATGTTGATATCTGGTCCACAGTAGCCTAGAAATGACATCGATATTTATCTAAGGCAACTAGTTGAAGACTTGAAGTTGTTGTGGGTTGGTGGGGTTGAAATATTTGATGCCTTTGCTTCATAAACTTTCATGATGCATGCCATGTTATTTTGCACCATTAATGACTTCCCAACTTACGGTAATTTGTCGGGGTATAATGTGAAGGGTCATAAAGCATGTCCTATATGTGAAGAAAACACTGCAGCTCAACAATTAAAACACGGACGGAAGACAGTGTATATGCGTCATCGGCGATTTTTACAATCTAATCATCTATATCGAAGGTTAAAGAAAGCATTCAATGGAGAACAAGAGAAAGACAATGCACCCATTCCACTTACTAGACTTAAAGTTGCTGAGAAAGTTAATAGAGTACATCATATATTTCGGAAAACGTCGAAGAAGTCTTCTGTAACGACTCCTTGGAAGAAGAAATCAATATTCTTTGATCTTCCATATTGGTCAAAGTTAGATGTTAGACATTGCATAGATGTCATGCATGTTGAGAAAAATGTTTGTGATAGCTTGATTGGTACACTACTAAACATCTAAGGGAAAACAAAAGATAGAGTGAATGCGTGTTTGGATTTGGTTGACATGAAGATCCGAGAAGAGTTGGCACCAATAGAGATTGGTAAACGTACTTATTTTTCCCCTACATGTTACACAATGTCCAAACAAGAGAAGATAAGTTTTTGTCTTTGTTTAAAGAGTATCAAGGTACCACAAGGATACTCTTCAAATATCAGTAGCTTAGTGTCAATGCAGGACTTAAAGCTTGTTGGACTGAAGTCTCACAATTGTCACGTCTTAATGCAACAGTTGTTACCAGTGGCAATTCGTGGAATTTTGCCCAAAAAAGTTAGGCAGACCATAACTCGATTGTGCTTATTTTTCTCGTCAATTTGTAGTAAAGTCATCGATCCTACAAAGTTAGATGAACTTCAAAGTGAAAGTATCATCATCTTGTGTCAACTAGAAATGTTTTTCCCTTCATCCTTTTTTGACATCATGGTGCATTTACTTGTTCATTTGGTTAGAGAAATAAAGTTGTGTGGACCAGTATACTTAAGATGAATGTACCCTATTGAGCGTTATATGAAGATTTTGAAAGGGTACGTCAAAAATCAATATCGTCCAAAAGGTTCAATGATTGAAAGATATATTGCTGAAGAAAGTATTGAGTTTTGCTTTGAGTATATGACTAAAGCAAATCTGATAGGAGTCCATCGGACATCATGGTTGAGTAGATATTCTACAAGTAAAAGCATCCAAGGTATGAATGTGGTGACGAAAAGTCGTGAAGAATTGATGCAAGCACATTTGTACATATTAAACAACACAGATGAAGTGATCCCATTTTTGGAAGCATACAAAGCTGTTGTAAAGGACAATTATCCACGACAATCAGAGAAATGGCACTTGATGGAGCATAACAGAACATTTTTGTCCTGATTCAAATCTGAAGTTTCGAAAGAATTACAGTTCTCTGAGACTTTGTTGTGGTTAGCAAATGGCTTGAAGTTTGATGTTGTATGTTGTACAAGCTATGAAATTAATAATTGCACATTCTATACAAAGACTTTGGATGATAAAAGCACAGTACAAAATAGTGGCGTCAGTCTAGAAGCTGAGTCGCTACAACTTTCCACATCCAAAGATCAAAATCCTATAGTTGGATCCATGAGATATTATGGTAGAATTGAAGAGATATGGGAAGTTGATTACACTAAGTTTTCCGTTGCACTCTTCAAATGTAAGTGGGTAGACAATAAGAGTGGTGTCAAAATAGATGAATCTGGTATGACACTTATTATTTTCGAAAGGTTGGTTATAGAGACGAACCGTTCATCATGGCATATCAAGCAAGTCAGGGTTTTTATGTCAAAGATCCTGCGCTTGACCATTGGTATGTTGCTCTCCAAGGAAAAAGGTAAATTGAAGATAAAGAAGAGAATCTAAGTAATCTTCATATCGTTGACAACCATCCATTTAAAACGACAATAAATTTGGATGACGACCCTCTAATTGATGATATACAAGCAATACAAGAAGATCACAATGAGGGAATATATATATGACCAATCCATATGATTATGTATGAATTTCATGTTTGTGTAAATATTTATGGCTTTTGTTAAAGAATATATGTTATTTTATAACTGTTTTATTTATATTTCATCTTATTTATTATGATAGATATATGGCTGAGTCACCTCATTCGTCAGGCGATGAAGTCCCCACCACTTCTAGACGGACGAGAGGAGAAACGAGGTTACGACAGCTTATACTTAGAAGAAATGCAGATGAGAGGATACCTGTCATTATTGACGTGGTCACTGGAGTTGCAACTGGGCCAAATGCAGATGTATTTAGGTCTTACCTTGGAGTACTAGCACGTGATCGTATCTTTATACTTACTCCATCCTTTGACCATGTTTCTGAGGCTGATCGGAATCTCATCTGGCAAGATCTATTGGTAAGTTAATCAATATTGCTCCAAATTCTATATTCATTATATTGATAAATTTGTATTCATATAAGATTATTACTTTCTTTGTTGCAGATAACATTTGATATGCCAAACGTCGAGAGCTTAAGAAAAAAGTGTTTATCTGCAATTTAAGAAAGATTTCGAGGGTTTAAGACAAAATTGACGTCTAAATATATATTTGGACCAAAAAGTAATGAAAATCCATGTTCCAAATATTCAGCAATTGACGAGGAAACATGGCGTCAGTTTGTAGAGCTTCGTTCATCCGAGGCGTGGCAGGTAAGTGCAGTAAAATCATTCAATTCATCATTCATAATTCTCTACCATGACAATTGTTTCATTTTGTCACAGGAAAAAAGGTCAAAAGCATAGGGAATAAGCGCTCAGAATAAAAATCCACACCTACTGTCTCGTGGTGGATATAAGAAGCTTGAAGAAAATATAATGAAGCAGAAGTTAGATAGTAGACTTCCACTTTCTGAGGGTGGTGACCCTCCTCTTCCTCCTTCACCACCATCTCGGCACGACAAGTGGAAGCTAGCTCGTATAAGACCATTGGGCTCCTACACTTTCGAGTCTGCCAAAGAAATATCTGAACGAATTGTAAGATGTCATTTCTTATATTTTTACATTAATTTTGTTATATATATTACATAGATCTTTCAAATGATTTTGAACTTTTGTTATGTGACAGGACTCCTTGGTTGAGCACCCAGCTATTGGACGACCTAAGCACCCAGGACGGGTGCGTAGTATTGGGACTGGCATAGGCATACAACATTTTTTGGGGTCTTTCTCGCGTCTATATTCATACGAAAAGATGAAGGTGGAAATAAGAAAAGAGATGAGGTAGGAGATCACAAAGAAGGTTCAAGCAGAGTTGTATGATGAAGTTGCTGAAATGGTTGCGCGCCAGTTCCAGAAGCATTATGAGGATTATGGCAATCGTCCTCCGCCATCTCCTGTAGCAGAACATGTTGTGCCCCCTACAGGTAAACTTATTTATTTTTGGTTACTAATTTACTTTTTGCATAACCTAACATTTAATTTGACAGGTAGAAGCGGTAAAGGAAGTTGTTCAGCTGTCGGTGCCCCAGGGGACGACATGGATGAAACTCATCCATGTTAGTGGCTCGTGGTACAGTTTATGAGACAGCTACTATAGTGCATGGTGTACAACTTTTAGAAGATGAGTTCAAGGTCACGGTGGAGGAAGTTGTCATAGCGGATGCCGTTCTTCCTGTGCCTACAGATGAGTTCTTCATTGTGGAAGAAGCATTTAAGTCCTTTGTTGCCTGGCCTAGACATTTGGTTGGTGATGTATCTAATCCCCCGGTAAACACTCGTACTATATACTTCTCAATTTTAATATTTACTTCTAATTGACGTTATAACATAACCACTTTTGCATTTAACAGCAGATAGGTCAAGAGGGAAGTCCTACACCGAAGAAGACTCATTTATCTGAGGATGACCCTCTTGGTGCATTAGACGAGCTTGCTAAAATCATTTCAGATGTGTCGATGAATGTACACTAGGATTCTACTACATTTGGAAAAGAAGCTCAGATCCCAATGTACTTGCATCATCAAGATGTTAGGGAGCTTGTGTCGGGTAGAGAAGAAATTAATATTACACTCATTCAACTGTGGATGATGTAAGTTTATGAAAACTTTTTTATATAATTCTATTTTATCACCTTACTTATATTAGATTATTTCTTCATTTTAGGTATATGTTTGATGTTAGTAACAAAAAGGGGTTCAACGATGTATATGGATTCATTGACCCCTCTATGACTCATGAAAGAAATAAATTTGATGATATCAAAACATACATCACCATCTGCTTTGGAATGGGGAAGGAGATATATTTTCTCCCTTATATACATGGGTAAGTGAAGTTTATTAACTTCAACACATTCATTTATTAATTTTGGTATATGATTCATAAGTTATTACCAATTTCAGGTGTCATTTGCAGCTACTTGTGATCTCCATATCGGAGAACACTGCTGTCTGGTTTTGTTCATTGCAGAAGTCTCCTCCCAGCCCTCTTAGACATGTAGTAGATTGGTAAGAATCTCAATGTTTCGAATTTTTTGTTATATAAATGTATGCTAAAGGAATTCTTTTAATAGTTCCCTTGCAACACATATGATGTTATCTGGGAGATCTACTGCTACAGTTAAAAAGCTTGCATGGGTTGCACTTAAGCTTTGGTATTTTAGTCCATATTTTGTTACATTTGGTTCCATTCAAATGATGTTACTTAACATTTTATAATTAGGATGATATATTGTAGTGTAATAGACAAATTGGGTCATATGAATGTGGTTACTACGTTATGTTTTGGATGATGACCATCATTCGTGCACATTACACCAGTGGATGGGAAACGATAATATTTAGCTTTGAATTTTATTTTGTCTATAGTTTGGATTTCATATACACTAATTGAAATCATTGTGTTTTATGTAGAGATTTAATAGGACTGCTCCAATTCCAGAGAAGTCAATTCAACTTGTGAGGAAAACAATTGCTAAATATGTAATTCATTTATATAATAGTATGTAGTACATATTACGATATAGTAAGTTCTAAGTTTATGTTTCTAAGTTGTTTTATGCTTTTCTACATTATTATAAGTTTAACTTTGTACATTGCATTGATTTATGCTTGAAACTTGATTTATGATTACATTGGATTGATTTATGCTTCTAAGAAGTTGATTTATGATTCCATTCAATATATTTATGTTTTAATATGATTTTCATTTGAAATATACATTTTTGCATTATTCTGGACTGTTTTGGCTATAAAAATATATGCAGGTCTGTTTCTATGGTTGGGAATGTTGCAGAAACAAACCTCATTTTTTTTTTAAAAAACGTACTTATATGCCTCGGTTCAGGTCATAACCGAAGTCGAAAGACCCCTTACGGCCTCGGTTATGGTCAAACCCGAAGCAGAATGTCATGCAGATGAGAAGAAAAAAAAAAGGTCTACTGCCTCGGTTCAAGCTACAACCGAGGCAGTAGAGTGGGACATATTGCCTCGGTTCCTAAACCGAGGCATAAAGTCCAACGAAAAAAAATTTAAAAAACCAAAAACTTTATTGCTTCGGTTAAGGATGAACCGAGGCAAAATCCTCTCTTTTTATGCCTCGGTTCTCAATCGAGGCCAAAAGTATTAGACTTTTTGTCTCGCCTGAATATGCTTCGGTTCGAAAACTGGTTCCTATAGACAAAAGTAACCGTTGTCGTTTCCCCTGACTGTACTAGTGATATGAGCTTTTTTTTTGAGTAAATAAAATATAATTTTTTTTATATGAGCAAATAAGATATAAAATAGATAAAACAATACCAAAACATAAATTTTTCTTCTTTATTAGTAACATTTAGATACAATCAAGATAAGATAATGAGAATGAAGCTGAATGTTTAGTAGTAAAAGATGGCTGTGTGAAAACCGGGTATAATTGTTTGTAAGAAGTGAATTATTCTTTGGCTTTTATAATTCTTAAAATATTGATTCTGGTGGCTAGTCTTGGGTGCAATAAAAACATACATGATAATGAAGAAGGAAATATTCTTGATGAATTGACCACCTTCTTTGATCATCAATCAAAAGTAAGTTACTAAATAAGTTAAATAAGTTCTAGCACTATGCTCTAACTCTAAATTCATGTGGTTTAGTTTAGAAAATTCCGAATTTAATGTACAGTAAAATGGTTGTGATGATTGGTATATATATTTTAAGAGATTAAATTGCTTGTTGTTTCTTGTTCAAAATCAATGGATACATGTTGTTTGATGCAAAAGTTTTGGGTTTAGTAAGGGACATGGTTCATGGTTTTCTGTGGTATAAATATTGGTTTTCATATGTACGATGTTTTATGCGAAAATATGAGGCTTGGCAGTGCATACATTGCTAGAGATAGTGCAGTAAATATTATGGTTATGATAATATGTAAAACAATGGATTTTAACATACACTACAGTGATATTTCTTTGCTTAGAAAATTTATTGGTTAAATACTTAAAGTGTAGCATTGAATATGTATATGGACTTGTTCCGAATGGACCGGCCGGCATAGGAGCAGCCCCACAACTCAGTGAATCACCGGTATTTTGCTCGCCTCTTACTACCAGCAGCTTTGGAGGATGGCTTTTTGTTGGGAAGTTCACCTCACAAGCTGCACATCAAGACCGTGTGTTCGGTAAGCAATAGGCCGGGTTACCATAGGGACGGCCGCTTATGCCCGAACACACGGTAAACCTAGTCGTTAAAACGAAGATTAAGGTAAATCAAGATTAGAGCTATTGGGTTGGATTTGGGCCGTGATTAGCTTTTCACTAATCCCAAGTCCATAGCAAAAACTATAAATAGAGGTGAGAGGTAGGCAGGTTGCATTTCTACACATTCATTACTGTCTCATTAAATCGCCAACAATTTTCGTACTAACTTTGGCATCAGAGCATCTTTGACAGGTTCCGAACGGTAAGAGTGGACAACAGGTCTTGGAGCATAACTGGACGGCAAGAAGACAAGAGTACAAATTGTGGAGGCATTTGGTAACTTAGTCCCAAATAACCGAAACATTTTGGCGCCCACCGTGGGGCTGAGTTACTTGCAAAACCCAATGGTGACCACGAGGAGCTAGTAGCCGTCAGAGCCGAGTGTTCGGCGCGCCTTGCTCGAGAAGGCGTGGGAGAAAGGGGAGAACAAGAGAAGATCAAGGAGAGAGGCAAGGCCACCATGGAGGACCAGACATAACATAGTAGTGAGCCGGACAAAATGTGGAGACCCACAAAGCCGGAGGTCGAAGGTAGTAAGGCTAAGTTTGTGCAAGCGGAGAGTGGTGCGAGGGACAAGCAGTTGGTAGTGAAGACCGAGTCCTCGTCAACGCTATTACTCCCCTTCGTGCAAGCCAACATGGACGTCCAAATATTGGAACAGTTCTTCCCACCTTAATTCAAAATATACAATGGGACTACGGACCCGAAGGCCCACATCAAAACCTTCTCGAACGCGATGGCGTTTCAAACGGGCAACGACGCCATTTGGTGCCGAGCGTTCTCATTATCGTTGGAAGGGGAGGCGCTTGAGTGGTTTAATTCACTCCCTCCCAATTCCATTGAGAACTTTGTCGGCCTACAGTGTCTATTCAACCTTGTGTCCAACAGTAGTACTTAGGACCTGACCGTCTTTGAGTTGGTCACCTTAAAGCTAGGAAAGGAAGAAACGTTGAGAGCGTTCATGGATCACTATCAGAAGACCGTACGATGAGTGAAGGGCTTAATCCCGAAACTGTACCTACATTACATCCTTCCCGCCCTCAAACCTGGACCGTTTAAAGACAGTGTCTGTCGACGAGCCCCCAAAACCATGGAAGAACTGCAGGAGAGGGCGATGGACGCGATAAGGGTAGAAGAGATGAAGCTATCGTAAGGAGAGCCAGGAAAACAATGGAGAGAGGACGGATGAGGGAAAGTCGGGCGGTCAGGGTAGGAAGCCTAAAGGGTTCAGATAGAGAGAACCACCCTGGGGACCCAAATTCCAACAACACACCCCTTTGAACGCCCCTCGGGAGAAGATTTTCCAGGAAACGTTAAGCGCGGAACTGATCCCGGATCCTAAGAAGCAACCCACTCCACCAGGAGCGGATGGAAATAAACATTGCGTGTACCACAAGAACGTGGGCCACACTACGGAAGAATGTGTAACCCTGAAAGAAAAAATTGAGGAACTAATCCGTGCAGGGCAATTGAAAAAGTATGTGTGGGTTGACCGTCCCCACACGTCCACAGACCGTCCTAGTCCAAGACGAACCAACCCTAGGAAACCTGAGAGGCATGGAAGGATCAGAAGCAATCAGGCCGACCGTTCCCGGTCGGAAAGGCGACGAAGCAGGAGTCGCAGTAGGAGCCATGACCGTCCTCTACGGGACACATCAATACAATATCTGGCGGTTTCGTTGGCGGGGATCTTCTTCATCCGCCCGGAAGCACATTGTTCGAGCGTTACAATCTGTTCACTTGGTGGACAAGCCCCGACAGACGATGCCCCCATTACGTTCTCAGATGAAGACTTCCACACCCCTGATCCCAATCAAGACGATCCAATGGTGATAACGGCGGAAATCGTCCGGTATGGCGTAAGCAAGGTACTGGTGGATCAAGGGAGTTCGGTGAACATCCTCTATTGGAAAACCTTTGAGCAAATGGACATATCAGAAGACCTGATCCTCCCTTACAACAAACAAATTGTGGGATTCGTAGGAGAGAAGGTCGACACCAGGGGATATGTAAATTTGCGTACAAGACTGGGAACCGGCCGGAGCAGCGAGGAAAAGAGGGTAAGATACTTACTGGTGGAGGCTAACACTTACTACAACATACTACTAGGTCATCCGTGTCTGAACGCCTTTGGAGCAATTGTATCAACCCCCCACCTCACGATGAAGTATCCCTCGGGCAAAGGTACGATCTGTATCGTCCGGGCAGACCAAAAGACGGCTAAGGAATGTTATGTTGCGGGTTTGAAGCTTCACACCCGCGTGGTGAAAAGAAGGACGAGTGGTTCAGAGGTGGCTATGGCCGACCTTGACCTAAGGACGAATACGGAGGATCGGCTGGAGCCCCTTGGGGAGACGCAGCCAATCTTGATAGGGAAGGAAGCTTCCCAGATCACCATTATGGCTCGGGGACTAGAGCCTAGTTTGGATCAACGGTTCAGATGCGAAACTGCTTCAACTTCCGCCTCTCGACAAACAACACATGTTTTCCCGCCCAAACCAAATCAAGAATATCGGTAAGCGAAAACCCAATAAATTCGGCCCAAAAAGAATCCGTAAATTGTCAAAGCCCAATCATTGAGGGACGGACACCTCGCGTACCCACGATCAGCATTCCATCCGGCCTCAAACCCAACGTTCATTACGTGCACTAGGGCTTTGGGGACTTATGTACCGAATGGATTGGCCGACATAGGAGCGGCCCCGGAATTTAGTCAATCACCAGTATTTCACCCGCCTCTTACTACCAGCAACTTTGGAGGATGGATGTTCGTTGGGAAGTTCACCTCACAAGTTGCGCATCAACACCGTCCGCTCGGTAAGCAAGGCCGGGTTACCATAGGGACGGTCGATCATGCTTGGACGCACGGTAAACCTAGTCGTTAAAACCAAGATTAAGGTAAATCAAGATTAGAGCTATTGGGCTGGATTTGAGCTGTGATTAAATTTTTACTAATCCCAAGCCCATAGCAAAAACTATAAATAGAGGTCAAAGGTGAGAGGTAGGAAGGTTGCATTTACTACACATTCATTACTGTCTCATTAAATCGCCAACAGTTTTCGTACTGACTTTGGCATCGAAGAATCTTTGACAGGTTCCCCCCGGACGGTAGGAGTGGACAATAGGGCTTGGAGCATAACCAGACGACAAGAAGACAAGAGTATAAATTGTGGAGGCATTTGGTAACTTAGTCCCAAATAATAGAAACAAGTTTGTTTTGGGTTATATATTGATGATTTTTAGTGCTTGGCAGGAGAAATAATTGCTACCAAACTGTTTTTGTTTTATTATTTAAGGTTGAAGTATATAGACGGTTTTGGGTTATATATAATGGAAATAGTTATTATACTTTGTTTCGATTATTGGGGCTGAGTCACCAAACTCCTCCATAATTTGTCTTCTTGTCGTCCAATCTCGCTCCAAGCTACGTTGTCTCACTCTTACATCCGGGAGGGAACATGTCAAAGATCCTCCGATGCCAAAGTAAATGCAACACTTCTACCACTTACTTTTGACCTGTATTTATAGTTTTCATCAAGGGCTTAGGATTAGTGAAAAGTTAATCACGACCCAATTCTAGCCCAATGACGCTAATCACTATTTACCTTAATCCTAGTCTTAATGACTCAGTTCTCCTATCGGCCGATCATGTACAACCGTCCGGTATGATTGGTGTCGACACTGCTCTCTGGACCGTCCGGTCCGTACGGTACATAGTTATTAGGTGGCTTAATACCTGTTTTTGTCCCTCTTTTTAAGGGAAATGTTCACTTTCGACCTACCTTTTTCAAAAAGTTCAATGTGGTCCCACGTTGTGAAAAAAGTGTCCAAGTTAATCATTTTTGGTCACGACGTTAAATATTTAACGATCTTGGTGCCAGCGTGGACTGATGTGTGCAACGTGGCTTTTTACCTTCGTAACGTGGCAGTGACAATTTTCCATTAACTGAGAACGTGGCAGTGGGCAGTGAGATTAAAATTCTGAGTGTTAGGGTTTGTTTTGGGTATTTCGAATTGGTCTTTGAGGATTGAGAATGGGTTCCCAAGGGTGTTCTTCGTTTTCGAAAAGCTGGGCCAAAGGATCTTCTCGTTCGTCCCATGGTGGTGCTTGTAGGGGAGGTGGGTTAATCCCTACTTGTTACTGTGGTGATATTGCAGTAATGAAAGTGGCCAGAACTACGAAGAATGCTGGGAGAAATTTTTGGGGTTGTCCTCATTACAAGGTTTTAAGTATACCCTTGTCAGTTAATGTTTTCTTTAGTTGATTTGATGCATTTGTTCATAGATTTCCTAACATGGTGAATAATAGGGTGGATCTTCAATTGGGAGCTGCTGTAATGTTTTCAAGTGGTGTTGTGAAGACAACGTGGATGAAAAAGATTGCACAATTCTGAAGAGAATAAGTGAGCTGGAAAATGCAGTGAAGGATTTGCAAAAAATCCAGAAAATTATGAAGTTGTTAGTTGTAGCTTTGTGTGTGTGTATTGTGGTTGACCTTGTAATTTTGAAGTTATGGTTAGGTTGATTTAGTTAGATCGTGAATTTGGGTGTTTGTTATAAGCTGGCTTAATACCTGTTATGTATTTGGATGCTTGAAAAAAGTACGTTGACAATGGGAAGGTGTTTTGGTTGGTGTAACATCAGTTATGCAATGCAATGCACAAAATGTTCGAATCAGTCCCCCATTTGGTTTAAAAATGTTGAAACAGATCAACCCAATAATGCATATGACTGAGGACTAATGGCACATATTACAAATCTAAATACAAGCTCTCCATTTGGTTTAAAAATGTTGAAACAGGTCAACCCAATAATGCATATTAAGATTGAAACAGGTCAACCCAATAATGCATATTAAGAAGTGACTAATGGCACATATTAGAAATCTAAATACAAGCTTTGTCCAAAACATGATGGAAGCACTTTGATTAATTAAATAAACGCAGTTTAGGTTTGTCACCAAAGTACATGATATTGAATACATATATCCTCCAATTCATCAACAAAAGACAATAAATGTCTGTTACCAAAATAAGACCATACAGTACATAATAAACCAATTGATCTATCTATTTATCTTTTCTTCTGACTCTGAATTTTAGTGGACGGGATGCTTGGGAAGTTGGAGGTGGCTGGGTTGGTTGTGTTGTTTCTGGTGACTGGGTTGTTTGTGTTGGCTGGGTTGGTTGTGGTGGCTGGGTTGCTTCTGGTGGGTGGTTTGCTTCTGCTGGTTGGGGCCGTAAAGGGCAGTTATTCTTGTTGTGCTTTGTCTGACGGCAAATGCTACACTTTTTCTTATGCCCTCCAACACACATTTGAGTGTCATCCTTAGTTAACTCCCATGCCTCCAACTTGCGTTTTTTCTTCGACCTCCCAGGCAACTTCCTTATCAGTGGTGGTACTACATCATTGAAATTTGTGGTTTGCCATAGTTGGGGACTATTGAGTGGAAAAATGATGGACGCATAGACCTCTTCATATGTGGATCTTCTAAAGCAACTGGGAATAAAATTTTCTGGATGAACATTACAGTAGTTCATTGCTGCAATTGCATGACAGCATAGGTTGCCACTGATCATCCATTTTCTACAGCTACACTCTTTAGTGTCCAGATCCACTGTGAACTTGTTCCCAACAGATAAAGTGTGCCTAACCTCAAAAATCTTTCGTGCAGCCCAGCTGAAAGAAATAAAGCACATCAATGAACGTAAATAACAAAATGTATATAAACTGTGGTAATGAGATTACCTTGGCAACCAAAATCTAGACAAATTACATTCTTTCTGAAGCCTACTCTTTATCTTTGGGCATATTGTGAACTCCATAGATGCCACCTTGCTTCTATTGGTGGCCCACCTTTTCATGAGATACAATCTGATATACTCCATCATTGTGATAATTGGTTTTCCTCTTGCATGAATGAGGACACTGTTGAAAGCTTCAGTGATGTTGTTATCAAGGGTATCACACATTGGTTGAGCTGTGAAGCGAGTGATGAACGGGTCGCACCGTTCACAAAAGTGTTGATTGCACGAAAATATGCAGTATAATACTAGGAAGTGACTCCTAGGTCGTCTCTCAAGGACCAATATTGGGTTCAGTCTCAGATTTAACACGAAGTGGGGGGGTTGTGATTTTTTAGTTTGATACGGAAAAATAAATTAAAACTGGAATTAAAACACAACTGAATTTAAAAACACTAAAATAAATTTTAAACACTGTAAAAACTGAAGGGTAAAAATGACGTTGAAAATAACATGAACAGTAAAATACGATGACAAAATTTAACGGTATAGAAAATAGTAAACGGTAAAATAAAAGAGACAACAAAAATAAAACACTTAATTGAAAATAAAATTTATCAAAGATTCAACACTTAAAATGAAATTCTTGAATAATACATGTAAAAATAAAACGACTAAACTGATCAAAAACACTGTAACACACTACTACTCAGCTACACGCTCAAAAAAAATAAAATTCTACATTATGCCCTGTTGAAAATGGAAACTGAGAGAGAGCTCCTGGAAGAGAAGGAAACATGACCCCTTCCAGGCCTCAAGGTCGTGCCCCTCTGCTTGCTGCTGCAACTGGTTTTATATATCCCTAAGGCTGAGACAGCACTTCCCTTTTCTCGGTGTGCCTTCCTTATTTTCTTCCAGACTATGGGTTTTTGTTCCCCATAGGTTGTGACTTTCTTCCACTCCGAGATTGCCAAGGAAATAGGTGGGTCCCTACTATAAGTTTCTGGACGTTTGTAGCTTCCTCTCCTACCGTGCCAACACCTCAAGCTTTCTCCTTCTCATTTTAATGTTTCTTCCTTAACAGGTGCAACCAAGATTGACGTGAAATCAGCTCTTTGGTGAAGCTTGAATGAGTGAAGAATCATATATCAAAACACTGCTGGTCGAGAACACCACCTCTGGATGTCAAACCTCCGTGCCTTCCTCCCTTGATCGTTGCAGCTGCTGGATGTGCATCTTAAAACAAAGAAAATGAATGCTCATTTGTGTGCTGGACCAGCCGTGAAGTGGCAGCTCCTTATTCCATCAAGCTTTATCAATTGTTGAGCTAGGTCTGAAAGGAACGTGGTCCCTCATCATTTCACTTCAAGATGTTTGTCAAAATGAATGTACATGTGGGGCCGTGTGTTTTTGTAATGAATTGGAGAATAAAAAGCTTGTATGGAAACTTGCAGGGAATTAAAACGCACCTAGCTTGGACGTGACCTTTCCAAAGTGGTGGTCCCTCTCCTTAATTCTTTCACACAATTATTTGACCATGAGACATTTGTATCTTACTATTTTCCAAAACCGTGGGGTCCCCTCCATGCAATGGCCGTGTGTTGCTCTAAGCATTTCTATTCTTCTTCAAATTGAATAATTTGGAAAGGCTTGCTTCCCTTTTTACGTGAATGAATTTTTGGCAGCCATTTCTTCTTGAAGAAAAACCGTGAGCTCCACATGTGGTGGCCCCTCTTTGATTCCAATTGCCTTATGCTTTGTCTTCAAAAATAAATTTCTACTTGTCCGATTTTTCATTTTTCTTCGAAATGTCCTAAAATATTTTCAGAATTTTCCCACTCAATAATGTAAATAATTAGTCTCAGATAATTTAAATTAATTAAAATAAGAATTTCTAATCAAATTAAGCACAATTAAGAAAAATGGGAAAATACTGGACAATTAAGTATAATTCCCGGATTAATTCTAGTATAATAAACTAAGTGAAGTGTAGAAAATATTGATTCATCAGCGAGACCTTGACCAAAACCTGTTGAAAAAAAGATTTCTCAAATGGGTTACAATACATCTGTGACAGTAATGTGTATATAATGGCTAATGGGTTACCTTGGGGGAATGGCTATGTGGTATTTATATGCTTCAACATTGACTTCTTTAACTTTCAGCATTTCTCTCTCCCAAGCCTGGGATATGTGGTGGTTGCATCACTCCGCATGCGATTTTTTAATACCTGCCCACCAAACCTTTTCCTAAAGTTTTCATAGAGGTGCCTTAAACAGTATCTTTGTTCTGCCCGAGGCAAAAGCTCTTGGATAGCTAAGACTAACCCCTGCACAATTAAATTTAGTAATAAAACCATATCCTATACAAAATCATTAACTAAATTGCAAAAACCATATCATATACCTTCTGCTGGTCTGACATCCATGTGCACCCTCCACATACTTCACTGCCCCCGAGGTCTTCAATTAACAATTGCAAAAACCATGTGCAGCTGTCTTTGTTCTCCACTTCTACTACTGCATAGGCAAGGGGTAGCATTTGGTCGTTTGGATCCCTACCAACAGCAGTCAGCAGCTCCCCCTTGTAAACACCTTTCAAAAAACATCCGTCTAAACATATAATGGGCCTACAACTTATGAAACTATCTTTACAAGCTTTGAGACAAACATACATTCTTTGAAAGATTGGGTCACCATTATGAGAGTCAACTTTAATTTGCACTGTTGAGCCTGGATTACACCTTAATAGCTCATTTCCATAGTCGTACACCCTTTTATATTGTTCTATGAAATCTCCTTCAACCATTCTTGTGGCAATTAACTTTGCCCTTCTTGCCTTGGATATTGAAACATTTGTATTCCATTTTCTTAATGCTTTAGTAAGAATATCACTCACCTTTAAACTAGGATTCTCAACTAAAGATCTATCTATTTCCTGACATAACCACTTAGCATTCATCAGTTTAATATTAAGTTGTCTACTACAACTATGAGTATCAATTATCTTCCTCAATTGCCAAATTTTTCGTGACGGCAAATAACCACAATAAGCTAGCCATGGGCAATTACCTTGGCCACCCATGCATGTCACCCTCACCCTACGGTTATCATTTTTGATAAATTTTAGATCCCTCCCAGCATGAACAGAATACCTTCTAATAGCATCCTTAAACTCTTCCCTGTCAGTAAAAATAGTGCCCACTTCCCACTTGTAATCTGTCATGGACTTCTGCTTTGCATATTTTGAGAAAGGACCTACATCTATTGTATCATCATTGTCATCCTCCTCACTTGCACTATTTTCAGGAGTTAAAAGCTTATCAAACTCCCAATCATCATCTGACAAACCCCTACACTATTGGGTTTCTTTTTCACTGTCTTCATCATCCACGTATTATCACCACTCAAATCATCCATTCCTGCCACATCATCACTGTCAACTTCCACTTCTTCTTCACTTTCGACCTCAACTTCATCCTCATTCTCAACCTCCACTGCAACCTCATCATCTTCTGCATCCTCATGCTGAGCATCCTCATTATACACTGAATCCTCTTTCTCAACCTCCAATGCATCGTCATGCTCAACATCCAACCAATCCTCATTGTCAACATCCAGTAAATCTTCCTTCTGAACCTCCAATCCTTCACTTACATTCTGAACATCCCGTGCATCCTCATTCTCAACATCCATTGCATCCTCATTCTCAACCTCCACTGCACCCTCCACTACGTCTTCCATTCCTTCTTCACCACCCTCAACATGTGCTTCTCCTCCTACACCACTATCCTCACCACTCTCTGCATGACCTTCACATAGCAAAAGAATCTCATTCTCATCATTTTCTAAGATAGTTGCTTCGTCCACCCCATGCACAACATACAGGTTCACTTCCCCCAAATACTTAGCCACATTCATCATGTTCATAGCTCCTTTATCATCATCAACCTTATGTAGAACATGTTGGACACTGTAATATAATTCTTCTACTTGCATGTATCCCATATGGTTAAGTGAACCTTATACTCCAAAATAACACCATTTATCGGGGTCTACGTCCCAATTAATTATCTCTCCCCCTATATAATTAAAGGGGACTTCTTTGATCAAGGTCCCACCATGGTGGACTACTACCCGAAACATGTCATCAGACATCCCTACCCGAACCCTGCAAATGCAAACAGGGGACCACTAATTTCAGTTAAAGTAAGACCTATGGGACCACTATCATGCATCAAAAGAAGACACTACAAGAAAAAATTGAATTACATACAGCCAAAATCCGTATATAAAACTCAAAATCCGTATATAACACTTGGTTACATACGGCTTACATACAGATAAAAATCCATATATAAAATTGGCGTAGTTAAGTTATATACGGATAAATTCGTATATAACTTATATACGGATTCCGTATATAATATCCGTAGATAAGTTATATACGAAATTATCTGTATATAATTTATCTGAAAAATTCATATATAGGTTATATACGGAAAAATCCGTATATAACTTTATGACTTTATAAAAAAAATTAAATAATCCCATTTCTGCATCCAATAATTAGAAGTTTTATATATTTGATAAATGTCTGCCAAATTAACAAAAAATAGTATCAAATTATCAAATAATAACTGATTGTCTTTGTCTTTTACATAGTAGTAAACTAAACTACTTATACAATTGGCTATCGGTGAAAAACTGTCCAGGAATTGCTCCACCAATGTTTGAAGCTCCACCAACTAGCCATTTATCATCAAAGTGGTGGCTATAAACCCCAAACCGAGAATCTTCAACTCTTGTATTGATGAATAATTTAATAGCTAGTGGTAAATCCAATGAAATGACCTATCAAAGAGATAATGAGAAACCAAGTTATAGAAAGAGTCATAATATTATAGTTAAAAATGCAAGGTTTATAAGAAAAATAAAGATAATTTATCTTGTTATAAAAAATGTATAGTAAATTGTAATAAGAAATTAACTCCTAAAAGTGAACAATAATAATTGAATATAAAAAGTAAAGTGTAATAATAAATTAATTGAGTTTGATTAGTTGAACATGGATTAGTATAATAATTCTAACAATAAGTCTGAGCAATTTTAAAATTTCAAATAAAATAGAAAAGGTAGCTATAATTGAAAAAGTTTAGGACCAGCACAAACAAAGAGAGCAAGATGATGGGGCATTCAATACAAGAAAAAGAAAACAGATCAAGAAAGAAAAGCTATAAAATAAAAGAACATGCATCTAAAATGAAAAGAAAAATAGAAACATGACGATTGAAATGATTCAATAGCAGTTTTAAAAATACAATCCAACAGAACATTAGCATTAGTGATTAGAAGAAAGGAGCCATACACACTGTTGTAAAAGATAATATCCTCTAAAATATAAAAACATTTTTTATTAACGTATATATCTTAGAAACCTTTACTTTATATCTTAGAAAAAAGATTTAATTTTCTTTCATAATTAAGTGCTTTATATCAAGTAGTCCACATTCCATAATAATTTGGTTGCAAATAACTATGCCCTTTGAGATTGCTACATCGATCTGACCAGAAAAGCCAATAGAAAAAAACGCACCAGTCCAATTTGGAAGCCACATCCAAGGAAAATGTAGATTCAATTGGTGTCATGACCTCCTCAAAAGTCTGCATAATGATGTAGAAATGTTTTCTGTTATAAAATCAAGCCAATATAATAGATATATCTGGGTTAGGATTTATCTTGAAACTGAAACAGAGGATTGTCCTGAAAGAGTGGGTAAATTAACATCCATAGACTTCTATTACTGGGATTGTTACCGTAAAATAATAAAGAGAACCCAGCTAAAGCTCTTCAGAACATGTCCAGTTGCTAAGCAAAGGAACTGGCATGGATGATGAAGCAATGACCATACATACAAATTTAGATTTAAAATTCGAAAAATCATATGATAGTTACTTCTTTGCCAGAAAAACATGTTCCTAACTTAGGCACTCATGATCTACAGCTTTAAAACAGCCAAAATATCATAGATTTAGGGGCATAAATTGTCTCATTGGCACAGTATATTTTCACTTTTCCAAGTATATCAGGAGCAAATTTCACGCCATTCATATATTCTGATGTAGGTAGTCTTTAAAGAAATGACAACCGTCAAATTGTAACATATAGATGGCAAGAGATAAAACTATCATAATGGCTTTCTCCAAGCCAATAGTTGCTATCTTCTTCGTGAGATCTAATGCTCCACTGATAATTGTTGCCTCTTCATTAAAGCAACTTTCATGATCTAAAAAACTACGTACAGGAGCTGAACTAAAATAAAAGAGGGAAAAATTTTTAAACAAATCAAAATGAAAAACCATTAAATCTCAGAACGATTTGAAATGAAACAAGAACACAAGAAGAATACTCACTTTCTATGTTGATCGTTTAGAATCTCCGCAGCAGATTTTGTCACCACTTCCTGCTTTTGGTTCAAAAACAATCCCAACAACACCTTAAGTCTTCAATCCAGCCTCTTCTTTGGGTTTCAAAAGAGTAGCAGCGCCGAAACGCCATCGGGTGTGATTGATTTTGCAGCCACTTGACGGAAGAGCCTCCGAGGAGATGACCAAAAGAGCGATGCGGACTCGACTCGAACTCCTTCGAAGCTTCCTTGATGAGCAAACACAGCTAAATAATGAGACGACCTCCAGATCGAGAGCGAAATGGAGAATAATTGGAGAATGATTGGAAGAAAATGTTATAAAAACCTAAACGAATGAATAGAAGCCCGATTGGGGGAAAACTCCAAAATGGAGGAAGTACCCTAATCTGGACCTAAGAAACCCCAAAAATAGGGAGAAACTTAAAATGAACCAATTAATTGGTTCAAACACAAGATTGATCGGTAAAAAAGTGTTTAAACGACGCAAATAGAGGTTGAATCGGTGGAAATCGAATAACAAACGGCAGAAAGGGTTTTAATCAGTAGAAAAGTGGTTTTAATCGGTTAAAAATGAAGGAAAAGTGAAGAGGAGGATGAAACCCCAAGATTCGGAAGTGGTTCTGTATATGAAAGTGAAAATAGAGAAGGAGAGTGGAGAGTTAAAGTTAGGGTTGCAGAGAGATCTGAGAGTGTAGAGTTAGGGTGATGAGTCATTATTTTCTGCACTGCACTTAGTTTATTGTACTAGAATTAATCAGGAAAGTATGCTCAAATATCCAGTATTTTCCTATTTTTCTGAATTGTACTTAATTAGATCAGAAATTCTTATTTTAATTAATTTGAATTGTCTCAGACTAATTATTTACATTATTGAGTATAGGGAAATTATTGGATAATTTTTTAGGACTGAAAGATAAATTTCTCAGCAATTTGATTTTAAACTTAAGTGAGAAACAAAGATGAATTTTATTTTACAGAGGTAAAGAAGCCAGCAATTATTAATTTCCAATTGAAACTTCTAATGGAAATGCACGGATTGAATTTTTGGTGCACACAGCAACAACAAACACCACGTCAACCTAAGATGAAGTGCCAAATCTATGATAGCATATGTGGCACCAAACATCCGTGTGTCCAGCTGGCTGGAAACGTCCAAGCACACAATAGGAGTAAGGAGCAGGAAGCAGAAAAGGGGGGATTGATTGAAGAAAAATAAAAAGGCTAGCTGCTACGGGGAGACCACCTGCTACTCTATGGGCACAAAGAGACAATACACATGCTGATTTTGGAGGTCTCTTAACTCCTTCTTCTCGGCAATTTTTGGAGGCATCATTCAATCCCATTTTCTTCCCAAAAAAAAAAAAACAAAAAGACCAACATGGAGAAAGAGGAGATACAGAACGTATAGAGGAAGACTTCTAGTATGAACTGAGCTTGGAGATGAGGAGGAGAAGCTGCTGTCACGGCTGAAGTGGAGCAGAATTTAGCAAACACACGTTTCTTTCTTTTCTGGAGATGCATGAACTGAGTTGGACATGAAGAGAGGAGCTGCTGTCATGGTGAAGAAGGAAGCATATGTGATGGACTTTAGATGAATTGTGCAAGGTGATTTGTTGGAGAAAACACTTGAAGAAGTAGAGGATTTGCGTGAGTCCTTCTTGCAATTTGGAGAAGTGAAGCCTTGGTCCACCACCACATGAAATTCTCGGCAAAAATGGTCCATCTAGTAGTATAGTTTATAAAGTTTTTAATGCTTTCAATGCCTTTGGTTTGTTTTCACGGTGGTATGCTTTTGATTTAAGAACTTATAGTTTCATTTTGCTTAAAGAAAGTTGGACGGTCCTATTACAAGAATTACATGTTTTCACCTTCCAATCAACATGCTTTTGCTTGTCTTTCTTTTAGATAATGCATATGGGTCCAGCAACATCATTATTGTACACATTTCTATTTTGTTTACTTTTCAAAGATGAATAGAAACGTGAAGTGATGGTGCAGCACCGGTTTTGATTCTTAGTTTGATAAGCAACAAAAGCTTTCAAAAGTTGTGTTTTTGTGTGAAAACATCTTAGGCTTTACGTGAATGAAGAAGGAGAAACGTGAAGAACCAAACAACATGTGAAAGGAGTGGCCCACGGTCTTTGCTTGCATTTCTTTACATATTTGAGATTGGACTTGACCAAGTGGAGTAGTAGTGTACGTTAATTGCTTTCAATTTAATGGCTTTGAATTATCTTTGAGAAATGAGTGGAGTATATGGTGATTAAAATATAATAGATGTTGGAAGTACATGGTGAAAGAGAGAAACATTATTTTAATCTACTTTGGTTCCAACTCATGAATTGTTACGGCAAAAGAGAAGCCAAGGGAAGCTTTCAACTTAATTTTCTTTGGATGAAACACATGATTTGTCACGGCAAGGATTTTTTTTAAAAGCATTTACAATTTCAATTCCTTTTGGTAGATGAATGTGTCATGGTAGAAAAGTTTTATTTTCTTTTATTCCTTTTGTCTTAAAATATTTTATATCACATGTTGGAATGATTTCTTGTATTTTTGTTTGTTGTATGTTGCTGATGTAATTTTAATTCTGTTTCCATATTTGAATTTTACTGTTTTCTGTATTTACTGCTTTACTGTATTTTTATTTTCTGTATTTTCGTTTTCTGTATACTGTATTTTTCTGTACTGCAGTTTTTCTGTTTCTGTATTTACTGTTGTGCTGTAAGTATTTATTGCTGTAATTTATTTTCTGTTTCTACTGTTTTCTGTATTTATTATTTACTGTATTTTCATTTTCTGTATTTTTGTTATTTTGTATTTAGTTTTCTGTTCCAGATTTATTTTTACTGTTTTACGTTACTGTATTTTCGTTTTCACTGTAGCAATTTCGTTTTTTTTTTTACTGTTTAATTTCGTTTTACTGTTTTAGTTTCAGTTTTACCATTTTAGTTTTATATTTACGATTTGTTTTTACTGATGCTTTTATTTTTGCGTTTAATGTTTTACGTTTTATGCATGTTTAATGTTCCCGCGTTTATTTTATTTTGACTATATTTTACCGTTTAAGTTTTTACTATTTTAAAATTTACGTTACTGTTTTGAATTTTATTTCAACATTTTTAATTCAGTTTTATTTAATTTCCATTTTAATTTAATTTTTTCCGCATAAAAACAAAAATACCATAAATCCCCCCCCTTACGTGTTGACAAGAGACTGAACCACATTTGGTCCCTGAGAGACGACTTAGGAGTCACCTCCTAGCACTGTACTGCATTCTTAATTGCATATCAAATTTGATCGGCCGCGACAGCTGTATCAAATTTTGGCGCCGTTGCCGGGGACCAACTGTTCAGTTTTGAGTCTTGTGTCTGTGTTGTGTGATTTGTGTATGTGTTTGTGATAGTGTTGTTTTGCTACCTTGTGTTTATTTCTGTGGTTTGAATTTTCTGTGCTATTGTTTCATGATTACAGGGTGTCGTGATTTAGTGCATGACTAGAGGAAATCCTGGATTCATACCACCCTTTGATCCTGAGATTGATAGGACTTTTCATAGCTTAATTAGGCATTCTAGGAATTTGTCTTTAGAGTCTGTTTTTGAACCTGTTCCATTAGATATTGTGCATCCTACTGTTGAGTACTCTGTGCATACTGCATCTACTGCATCTGTACTTGATTCTGATTCTGTTGTTTTTCACACTGAGAACAATATGGCACAACCTCCACCTCGCGAGAGGACTTTTAGGGAGATGGCTGCACCTGATTTCGATATTGAAAGCTTGTGCATCCAATATCCTGATGAGGACGTTCCGTATGTTCTCAAGACTGGACTGATCCATTTGTTGCCCAAGTTTCACGGTCTTGCAGGTGCGAGTCCACATAAGCATTTGAAGGAATTCCTGGTTGTCTGTTCCAGTATGAAACCGCACGATGTTCCTGAAGAGCACGTCTTCTTGAAGGCATTCCCTCATTCATTGGAAAATGTTGCTAAGGATTGGTTGTATAGTTTAGCGCCGAGATCCATTGCTAGCTGGGATGATCTGAAGAGGCTGTTCTTGGAGAAATTTTTCCCAGCATCCCGGACCACAGCTATCAGGAAAGACATAACTGGGATTAGACAGCTTAGTGGAGAGAACCTGTACGAATATTGGGAGAGATTCAAGACACTTTGTGCTAGCTGCCCCCACCATCAGATACCTGAACAACTCCTTATTCAGTATTTCTACGAGGGTTTGAACAACATGGATCGAGGTATGATCGATGCTGCCTGTGGTGGAGCTCTTGGAGACATCACACCTGCTGAGGCCAGACCATTGATTGAGAAGATGGCCTCCAACTCCCAGCAGTTTAGCAACAGGAATGATGCCATTGTGGTGAAGGGCGTACAAGATATTGCCCAGTCTTTATCAGCTGTTGAAAGCAAGTTAGAAGGCCAGATTAACTCTCTTGCGAAGATGGTGACACAGTTGACTACCAACCAGAGATCGACATCTCAATCTGCATCTGTTGCACGACTATGTGCTATTTGTCCTTCCAGTGACCACTACACAGATGCATGTCCTTCTTTGCAACATCCTGCTGCCTCTGATGTGCCTCAGGCTTATACTACAAACATCTACAACAACAGGCAGCCACAACAGCAAAATCATGACTTGTCCAGCAACAGGTACAACCCAGGGTGGAGGAATCACCCCAATCTTAGATGGAACAATGCGCCACAGCAACAGCAGCACGCGCCACCTTTTCAGAATGCTGGAACACCTAACAGATATGTGCCTCCACCCATGCAACAACACCAAAGGCAACAACAACAGCAACAACAAGAGGCACCTGCCCAACCAGCTGCCCAACCTTCCACTTCGTCTGAACCTTCATTGGAAGAGTTAGTGAGACAGATGACTGTGCAAAACCTGCAGTTTCAGAAAGATAACATGCAGTTTCAGAAAGACAACATGCAATTTCAGCAGGAGACTAGAGCGTCCATACAGAGCCTCACTAACCAGATAGGTCAGATGGCCACTCAGATAAACCAGGCGCAGTCTCAAAATTCTAGTAAGTTACCATCGCAGACTGTGCAGAATCCAAGAAATGTGAGTGCCATAACCCTCAGATCAGGGAAGCAGATTGTTGTACCTTCAGAGCCCGCCTCTATACCGACACCCGTGCCTGCTACTTCTCACAAAAAGGAGGACCAAGCTGGTCCAAGCAGGACATTTGAGGCAGGTGAATCTTTTTCTCCAGTCGGTGGTTCTTCTTCAGGAGGATCTCCTCCCTTAACCACCACTACTGCTGCCACACCATCTCCATTGATTGACCGACCTATCCCTCTTCCATTCCCTTCACGACCACTTCCTAGCAAAAAGATGGAAGAGGTAGATAAAGAAATTCTGGAGACCTTCAGGAAGGTGGAGGTGAACATACCTCTACTTGATGCAATCAAGCAGATACCAAAGTATGCAAAATTCTTGAAGGAGCTGTGCACACACAAGAGGAAGATGAAGGGAAATGAAAGGATTAGCATGGGAAGAAATGTATCTGCACTTATTGGTAAGTCGGTCCCGTACATTCCTGAAAAGTGCAAGGATCCAGGTATATTTTGCATTCCTTGTGTGATTGGAAATAATAAATTTGAGAATGCCATGCTTGATTTGGGTGCTTCTGTTAATGTCATGCCTTTGTCTATATATGAATCTTTATCTCTTGGTCCTTTGCAAACCACGGGTGTGGTCATTCAGTTGGCTAATAGGAGTGTTACTCACCCAACAGGTTTCATAGAAGATGTCTTGGTAAGGGTTGGTGAATTGATTTTTCCTGCTGATTTTTATGTTTTGGAAATGGAGGAGGGATTCTCTTATGGATCCGCTCCCATTATTTTAGGCAGGCCATTCTTGAAAACTGCCCGAACTAAGATTGATGTATATGCTGGAACTTTGTCTATGGAATTTTCTGATATTGTTGTTCATTTTAATATCTTTGATGCAATGAAATTTCCAGCTGAGGACCATTCTCTGTTTAGGATTGATACATTGGATGACATTATTGATGAATTTGTTGTTGACAACTTTAATTCTGTGCATGAGAAGAAGCATTCTTTTCTATCTTCTTTGCATTCATGTATTGAATCTGGATTCGAATCAGGTTTTGAGAATGATGTTGATAATGTTATGGATTTTGATGAGGATTGTGATGTCCAGGATATTGATGCTATGAATGATATTGATGATGTTGTTGACATATCTGAGATGGATATTGATTTTGATTGTGATGAGATGAGTGTTCTGCCTTTACCTGTACACTCTTTAGAGTCAGAATGCATTAACAATGTTGCAGGAAGTACACTTGAATCTGACTTGCAGGCACCCACTCTTGAGCTGAAACAGCTACCAGATAACCTCAAGTACGTGTACTTGGAGGCTGATGAAAAGAAACCGGTGATCATTTCTACCTCCCTTGATTCTGTTCAAGAGGAGAAGTTGCTTGGTATACTGAGGAACAACAAGAAGGCCATTGGTTGGAGTTTGGCTGACTTACCTGGTATTAGTCCATCCACATGCATGCATAGAATTCTTTTGGAAGAAGGGGCAAAGCCAGTGAGACAGCCACAAAGAAGGCAAAACCCCGTGATCATGGAAGTCATCAAGAAGGAGGTGACCAAGCTTTTGCAAGCTGGAATCATCTACCCTATTTCAGACAGTCAGTGGGTGAGCCCCATCCATGTTGTGCCCAAGAAAACTGGCCTCACCGTGGTGAAGAATGAGAGGGATGAGCTTATCCCAACTAGAGTGCAGAACAGCTGGAGAGTCTGCATTGACTATAGGAGGCTCAACCAAGCAACTAGGAAAGATCATTTTCCCCTGCCATTCATTGATCAGATGCTGGAGCGCCTGGCAGGTAAATCTCATTATTGTTTTCTTGATGGTTTTTCTGGATATTTTCAGATCAATATTGCTCCTGAGGATCAAGAGAAAACAACATTCACCTGCCCCTTTGGCACTTTTGCCTATAGGAGGATGCCCTTTGGTCTGTGCAACGCTCCTGGTACCTTCCAACGATGCATGCTTAGCATTTTTAGCGACTTTCTTGAGAATTGCATAGAGGTGTTTATGGATGATTTTACTGTGTATGGATCCTCTTTTGATGCATGTTTAGACAGTCTGGAAAAGGTTTTGCAAAGATGCATAGAAACAAACCTTGTTCTCAATTTTGAGAAATGTCACTTTATGGTTGAACAAGGTTTGGTTTTAGGGCATATCATTTCTGAAAAGGGAATAGAGGTAGATCCTGCTAAGATATCTGTGATTTCGCAGTTGCCTTACCCCTCTTGCGTGCGAGAGGTGCGATCTTTCCTTGGACATGCAGGTTTCTACAGGCGCTTCATCAAAGATTTCAGCAAGAAGGCGCTTCCCTTGTCCAGACTGCTGCAGAAGGATGCTGACTTTGTTTGTGATGACAGATGCAAGCAGGCTTTTGATTGCTTGAAGGAAGCTTTGACTACCACCCCTATCATTCAGGCACCGGATTGGACAGCCCCATTTGAGCTCATGTGTGATGCATCTAACTATGCATTGGGGGCTGTCTTGACACAGAAAATTGACAAGCTGCCAAGAGTGATTTACTATGCTTCACGCACTTTAGATGCTGCCCAAGCAAATTATACCACCACTGAAAAAGAGTTGTTGGCAATTGTTTTTGCCCTTGATAAGTTTAGGTCATATTTGCTTGGATCACCTGTTATTGTGTATACTGACCATGCAGCTCTTAAGTTTCTGTTGAAAAAGGCTGAGTCAAAGCCTAGATTGATCAGATGGATGCTACTGCTCCAGGAGTTTGACTTGCAGATTAAGGACCGGAGTGGAGCACAGAATCTAGTTGCGGACCACCTTAGCCGGATTGAGAGAGTTGGGAATGAAGTTGATGTGTTGCCCATCCAGGATGACTTTCCTGATGAGAGTTTATTGATGATTTCTTCTTCCCACCCCACTCCTTGGTTTGCACATATTGTAAATTATTTAGTTGCTTCTGTTTTTCCTCCCTTAGCATCACGTGCACAGATTGCTAAAATTAAGAGTGATGCTAAATATTATGTTTGGGATGACCCATATCTGTGGAAGTTGTGCAGTGACCAGGTTACTAGGAGATGCATTCCAGACCATGAGATTGACTCGGTCCTGCAGTTTTGTCATGCCTCCTCACCGGGTGGTCATCTGGGGATACAAAGAACAGCTCGCAGGGTGCTTGACTGTGGTTTCTATTGGCCTTCAATCTTCAAAGATGCAGAAAGGATTTGCAGCACCTGTGAGCCTTGTCAAAAAGCAGGAGGATCAATTTCACAGAGACAAGAGATGCCTCAACAGCCTATGCTGTTCTGTGAGGTGTTTGATGTCTGGGGTATAGATTTCATGGGTCCTTTTCCTGTTTCTTTTGGTTTTTCCTATATTCTCCTTGCTGTGGATTATGTTTCAAAATGGGTGGAAGCTAAAGCCACCAGAACTAATGATGCTCGGGTTGTTGTGGATTTTGTTAGATCTCACCTCTTTTGCAGGTTTGGAGTGCCTAGAGCAATTGTTAGTGATCAGGGAACCCATTTTTGCAACAGATCCATGCAAGCTTTGCTCAAGAAATATGGGGTGACGCACAGAGTTTCTACACCTTACCACCCCCAAACAAATGGGCAGGCTGAGATCTCCAACAGGGAGATTAAGAGGATTTTGGAAAAGATTGTCCAGCCCAACAGGAAAGATTGGAGTAGTAGATTGGACGATGCTCTTTGGGCCCACAGGACTGCATACAAAGCACCGATTGGGATGTCTCCATACAGGGTTGTCTTCGGAAAGGCATGTCATCTACCAGTTGAAATTGAGCATCGGGCATATTGGGCTGTGAAGACATGCAACTTCTCCATGGACCAAGCTGGAAAGGAAAGGAAGTTGCAACTGAATGAACTGGATGAAATCCGATTGGAAGCCTATGAGAATTCGAAGTTCTACAAGGAAAGGACCAAGAGGTTCCATGATAGCTCCATTCTTAGAAAGGACTTCGAGGTTGGCCAACAGGTTTTATTGTATAACTCTAGACTCGGCCTCATGGGTGGTAAGTTGAGATCAAAGTGGACTGGACCCTTTGTTGTGACTAATGTTTATCCTTATGGTGCAGTAGAAATCCAGGATCCATTTGCAGCTAAAAGCTTCAAGGTGAATGGGCATAGACTGAAGCCCTTCCTCAGTCATCCTTCTCTGTTGGATGCAGTGGTGGAGGAGACGTCTTTGGTCTACCCCACCTACCCTCCCAACTGACGCAGGGAGTTTCTTCTCTCCTTACCTCCTCACTTTTATTGCACTATGTCGATATCTGATGACTGTTTTGATTGCTTGATCTGCTGATTGTGACACACTGAGGACATTGTGTCGTTTAAGTGTGGTCTATTAGGGGAGGTTATTTCTTTGTTTATGTTTCGTTTTTGTGTATTTTGTGGTGTCTTATGTACAGTTTTGCATGATTTTCGTGAATTCTGGACTATGATTAGGTTGTCAGTTTTCCTGCACTTCATTGATACTCTAAACTGTTGAATTCCTTGCTTTACTTTGCTTGGGAGATAATCATGATATTTGAGAGTTGAATTGATGGTGACCATATTACCTGTGTGAGATTTGAGCCATTTGATGATCTTTCTTGTGTGTGATATATGCCTTGATTGCTTGCACATATGTCTTGGCTTCACTCTTTGAATTGATTCTAGACTAATACGCATGTTTGAAAGGGATAAAGGCATTTTGTTGTTGAGCCTCTAAGCCAGATAAGCCTACCCTGTTTTGATCCATTGATAACCCTTTTGAGCCTATGTTTTTCCCCATTTCTTTGTTTTGAAGCTCATACAATAGCCCTAAGTGAAAAAACCATTATTACCTGAACCTTAGGGAATTTTGTAGCTTTGGAATTGTTTTGGGAATAAGTGTGGTCTCCTGGGAATTTCAGATGAATTGGCTAGTGAGTTCTCTTCATATCTTGTTTCTGTTTGTAAATATGTGGTGCATCTTGTCTCTTGAAATTGTGTGTTGAACAGAGTAAAGAAAAGAGACAGGATGAAAAAAAAAATGATGAAAAACAGAAAAAAATTGTGAACAACGATGAATAATGGAGTTAACTAGAGGATGGAATTAGAGGTTGTAGGTGAGTTTGAATGTGTTTATACTTGTTCCCCATTGCTCATCTATCCCTTATGGTTTATAGCTTTTCATCCAGATATATCCTCCCTTGTCCTTGACCCCATTATGACCATAAAAAGACCTTTTGATTTGAACATGCGTATCTGTTTGAGTGTTGATATTAGAGGCTTGCCAAGCATATTTGTGTTTGCTTTCTTGAGTTCATTGAGTGACATTGATTTACCTTAAACACTTGAGTGAAACACTGATTGTGTACATCTGTGAGGCTCTGTTGCTGTCGATTCATCTCTTAAACTGATTAACTGTTTCCCTTGTACTGAACTGTTCGGATGATTCTTTGAGTATTTGTTTTCATTGATTTTGTGTGGGATTCTGCCTATACCTCTTACTGTCCAGATTTTGTGAGAATTGTGAAAGTGTGTTTATGTTTCGGAGTCTTTTTGTCTGTTTGTCGAGTATGTGTCACCTTCATGATTTCCCTGTTTTTCCGTCTAGATTTTGCCCAGGAGTGCAAAAGACTAAGTGTGGTCTATTTTGATGAGTCATTATTTTCTGCACTGCACTTAGTTTATTGTACTAGAATTAATCAGGAAAGTATGCTCAAATATCCAGTATTTTCCTATTTTTCTGAATTGTACTTAATTAGATCAGAAATTCTTATTTTAATTAATTTGAATTGTCTCAGACTAATTATTTACATTATTGAGTATAGGGAAATTATTGGATAATTTTTTAGGACTGAAAGATAAATTTCTCAGCAATTTGATTTTAAACTTAAGTGAGAAACAAAGATGAATTTTATTTTACAGAGGTAAAGAAGCCAGCAATTATTAATTTCCAATTGAAACTTCTAATGGAAATGCACGGATTGAATTTTTGGTGCACACAGCAACAACAAACACCACGTCAACCTAAGATGAAGTGCCAAATCTATGATAGCATATGTGGCACCAAACATCCGTGTGTCCAGCTGGCTGGAAACGTCCAAGCACACAATAGGAGTAAGGAGCAGGAAGCAGAAAAGGGGGGATTGATTGAAGAAAAATAAAAAGGCTAGCTGCTACGGGGAGACCACCTGCTACTCTATGGGCACAAAGAGACAATACACATGCTGATTTTGGAGGTCTCTTAACTCCTTCTTCTCGGCAATTTTTGGAGGCATCATTCAATCCCATTTTCTTCCCAAAAAAAAAAAAACAAAAAGACCAACATGGAGAAAGAGGAGATACAGAACGTATAGAGGAAGACTTCTAGTATGAACTGAGCTTGGAGATGAGGAGGAGAAGCTGCTGTCACGGCTGAAGTGGAGCAGAATTTAGCAAACACACGTTTCTTTCTTTTCTGGAGATGCATGAACTGAGTTGGACATGAAGAGAGGAGCTGCTGTCATGGTGAAGAAGGAAGCATATGTGATGGACTTTAGATGAATTGTGCAAGGTGATTTGTTGGAGAAAACACTTGAAGAAGTAGAGGATTTGCGTGAGTCCTTCTTGCAATTTGGAGAAGTGAAGCCTTTGTCCACCACCACATGAAATTCTCGGCAAAAATGGTCCATCTAGTAGTATAGTTTATAAAGTTTTTAATGCTTTCAATGCCTTTGGTTTGTTTTCACGGTGGTATGCTTTTGATTTAAGAACTTATAGTTTCATTTTGCTTAAAGAAAGTTGGACGGTCCTATTACAAGAATTACATGTTTTCACCTTCCAATCAACATGCTTTTGCTTGTCTTTCTTTTAGATAATGCATATGGGTCCAGCAACATCATTATTGTACACATTTCTATTTTGTTTACTTTTCAAAGATGAATAGAAACGTGAAGTGATGGTGCAGCACCGGTTTTGATTCTTAGTTTGATAAGCAACAAAAGCTTTCAAAAGTTGTGTTTTTGTGTGAAAACATCTTAGGCTTTACGTGAATGAAGAAGGAGAAACGTGAAGAACCAAACAACATGTGAAAGGAGTGGCCCACGGTCTTTGCTTGCATTTCTTTACATATTTGAGATTGGACTTGACCAAGTGGAGTAGTAGTGTACGTTAATTGCTTTCAATTTAATGGCTTTGAATTATCTTTGAGAAATGAGTGGAGTATATGGTGATTAAAATATAATAGATGTTGGAAGTACATGGTGAAAGAGAGAAACATTATTTTAATCTACTTTGGTTCCAACTCATGAATTGTTACGGCAAAAGAGAAGCCAAGGGAAGCTTTCAACTTAATTTTCTTTGGATGAAACACATGATTTGTCACGGCAAGGATTTTTTTTAAAAGCATTTACAATTTCAATTCCTTTTGGTAGATGAATGTGTCATGGTAGAAAAGTTTTATTTTCTTTTATTCCTTTTGTCTTAAAATATTTTATATCACATGTTGGAATGATTTCTTGTATTTTTGTTTGTTGTATGTTGCTGATGTAATTTTAATTCTGTTTCCATATTTGAATTTTACTGTTTTCTGTATTTACTGCTTTACTGTATTTTTATTTTCTGTATTTTCGTTTTCTGTATACTGTATTTTTCTGTACTGCAGTTTTTCTGTTTCTGTATTTACTGTTGTGCTGTAAGTATTTATTGCTGTAATTTATTTTCTGTTTCTACTGTTTTCTGTATTTATTATTTACTGTATTTTCATTTTCTGTATTTTTGTTATTTTGTATTTAGTTTTCTGTTCCAGATTTATTTTTACTGTTTTACGTTACTGTATTTTCGTTTTCACTGTAGCAATTTCGTTTTTTTTTTTACTGTTTAATTTCGTTTTACTGTTTTAGTTTCAGTTTTACCATTTTAGTTTTATATTTACGATTTGTTTTTACTGATGCTTTTATTTTTGCGTTTAATGTTTTACGTTTTATGCATGTTTAATGTTCCCGCGTTTATTTTATTTTGACTATATTTTACCGTTTAAGTTTTTACTATTTTAAAATTTACGTTACTGTTTTGAATTTTATTTCAACATTTTTAATTCAGTTTTATTTAATTTCCATTTTAATTTAATTTTTTCCGCATAAAAACAAAAATACCATAAATCCCCCCCCTTACGTGTTGACAAGAGACTGAACCACATTTGGTCCCTGAGAGACGACTTAGGAGTCACCTCCTAGCACTGTACTGCATTCTTAATTGCATATCAAATTTGATCGGCCGCGACAGCTGTATCATAGGGCTTGAGAGAGATTTGAGAGAACACACCTCGAGTGAGTGTTTTACCAAACCAACTTCGAATTAATGAAATATAATTTCATTTTTTTTAAAATAATTAATTTCCATAAGACAACACTTGCTTTTACTTATGTACGGATTATAACACTTACATATGAACGTTATTCACAGAAAACTCTCCCGCCACCACGCACGAAAAGTACATACGGATTTTATATATGGATATATCCGTATATAAAATCCGTATGTAAAATCCGTATATAACTCCTTTTGTGGGATCCGTATATAACATCTATATGTAATATTCATGTTATATACGAATCAAAATTCATATGTAATTATCGGTGGATAATAACCATTTTTCTTGTAGTGAGACAACTTTTCACACAAAACAATTTGACCCATAGTTAAACTCCCTCAAACGCGACAACAATGAAAACATTTTCGAAAAACCTCTAACCTGATTTGATTTGCAGAATTCGATTTCCTCTGCAGATTTCACCTTCAAGATCACCCAAATTTGATTTGCAGGTCCTCCAAAATGCTTATCCCCAAATCGCGATTTCAAAATACCCAAACCAAACCCTAACACTCAGAATTTTAATCTCACTGCCTACTGCCACGTTCTCAGTTAATGGAAAACTGTCACTGCCACGTTACGAGGGTAAAAAGCCACGTTGCACACATCAGTTCATGCTGGCAGCAGGATCGTTAAATATTTAACGCCGTGACCAAAAAGGATTAACTTGGACACTTTTTTCACAACGTGGGACCACATTGAACTTTTTGAAAAAGGTAGGACGAAAGTGAACATTTTCCTTAAAAAGAGGGACAAAAACAGGTATTAAGCCTAGTTATTACTCACCCGAGTGGAAGGATGAACGGTCGAGTAGAACGTCGCGCAATGAGTGTTTATGCAAGTTGTCCGATAATGCTATCAGAGGAGTAAAAATGATTGAAAAAACACCAAGTGGTTAGATTGATGACGGCGTGCTCTCGGGACTGCCCGGTTCATATGGTACACACTTTTTTATTGTTTGATAAATTGAATATATCTTTTTATTATTTCATAAATTAAATATATTTTTTTTATTCTTTCAACAAGGTGATGATTCAAATGACTCCAAGTCTCTTTGATGATGCTTGGCATGATATTAATAAAAGAAAGTGGTGGAAATGTAAAGGGATATATATGACCTACTATTTTGTCGGTAGCACTTTGTATAATATATACTTGTCCAAATACGTCTGAATGATAGTGATAATAAATAGAGATGGCCAATAGATTCAAAGAATACAAATACAATAATTGCGTCTACAGCTATTGCCACCTAATTGTGGTTAGGAATAATAAAATATTAAATTTTAAGTATTATTTAAAATAGCATGAAGACGAAAGTTAATAATTAAGAATTTACATAAACAAAGTTGGAACCGTTCTCTCTTTCTCAGAAAGAAGCCTTTTTCGTTTTTTCTGTTTATTTTTGTAATATGTTTCTAAATTTATAAAACAACTTGCAATATGTTTCGAAAGTCAACAACACAACTTTTCTATATCAGAAGAACAACAAATGAGAAGGAGTCACATGCAACTAACCATATATTCATGTTTATTTATTCCTCGTAGAACGACACTAACACTCTCTTTCTTCTGCTAAAATCTGATTTACATCTTCAACTGTGTGTTTGAAAGAACCATACTCTTCAAACTACAAACTTTCATCCTCTGCAGAAACTGATTTTCTTAGATCAGCTCAGTGCAACACAATCTGTAAGTCTTCTTCTATTCTCAACACACTTTTGAGTTCACACATCTCCTTTTCTTTCTTTTTCATTATTTAACTTCTTCAACTTTTCTTATTACAAGGATTTCTGAATTATTCAACCAAACTCTATAACATCTTTTTTCTCCAGGAAACCCTGTAAAAGACTCAGATGCATTAAGTCAGAACTGTCAAATTCATACAAGGTAAAACACTATGATATAAACCTCTCTCTCTCTCTCTCTCTCTATATATATATATATATATATATATATATATATATATATGTGTCTACAGCTTCAGTGACTCACCTGCAGTACAGTTTTTTTTTCATATTTCTATTTTTTTTATTATTTATGTTCATTATGCTTTACTTAGTTTTAATTATGACTATTATTAATATTATTTTTGTGAGCATCTTTCTTCTTTAAGAATAAATATGTGGAAGAGTAGGAACAAGAAAGGCATTGAATTTGTTTAAAAGTGTTATAAATATGTGATGCATCCTTTGATACTCTCAAGTATAAATATGTAATTGAAATCATAAATAAATTATTTAAATTTTATATGTAGAAAAACACATTATGATAAAAAAAATAAATTAAGAGACAACTATTAATAAAAAAAAAAAAGTAGAGAGACTCACAAAAATCATTAACTTTAGACAGCCACCAACCCAGCGCATAAGCCACCATTATTTCAATTATTATTTTATTGGCGCTAAGAGATATTTGCCCAACACTCCCACAATTTGTCAACACTTCTTGAGTGTTTTTATTTTCATTTTTATGAAGGATTATAATTTTTTAAAATTTTCTTTAGGGATATTACATTTCTGGGTATAATATCTAATATGAAAAATCAAGCACGAGAGAAAACCCAATTAAGGTTATGACAAGTACTTTTAATTTTTTTGTTAATATTAATATTTTTATTATTTATTATAATAAAATAAATAATTAATATAATACTATAAAAATAAAAGTTAAAAATTAAATTTTCAATATTAGATACCACAAATTGTTTATTTCCATTTATTCATATTATACAATTGATATGATTTACAAATCATAATTCATAAAAGTTATTAGTCTTTGTTGTAACTATCATTTTAGGACAGGTAATATTTTGATATCGACCAAAAACAGGTAATAAAAGCTGTGAACAACACAACTTTTTTATATCAGAACAACAAACAAATGAGAAGGAACCACAGGCAATTAACCAACACTCTCTTCTGTTAAAATCTGATTCACATCTTCAACTCTGTTACAAAGGAACCTATTCTTCAAAAACTGATTTTCTCATATTACTTCAGTGCAACACAATCCGTAAGCCTCTAGTTTCTTCAAAGGAGAGTGATCCTTCCATTTAAAATATTTTTATTATTTTAAATGATAATTTTAATTTTATTTTAAGATCATATATATATATATATATATATATATATATATATATATATATTATATTAACAACAAAAATAACAATTATTGCACATTCTTTATTAACATAAAATATGGCTTTTATACAGCAAAGACGTGAAGATTCAATTTTTTTCACAAACAAATCTCCCATCTTGTCTTTTTGTAATTAATAATTTGTACTATTTAAAGTAATTATATTTTTTTTGTCTACGTTCAAACAAGTAAATATAGGTCCAAAATAGATTTACTAACCATGAGGGAAACAACACACCAACTAAAAATACTAAAGTATGTCATAAAAATAATTTTTCTAAACTTGTAAATATTTATGAGGAGTAACTGTAACGTCCCAATTACATACATCATTCATATATAATAAAGACGTCATCATGCATAATATAGGAAAGCAGTCAAGAGTAATTTAAGGATTACAGTCATCCTCAGAATAGTGCGGAATTGACAACAAGAGTATTAGAATTTCTCCATGAAAATCACGGAGAATTTAAAACTTAAAACACACATGAGTTCTTCCAAACATTAACAATTACGAAATAAGACTAGCTAATCTAAGCTGCAACACTACCGTCTCCATCAAGGGCTGCTTCCAAAGTATCCTCTCCGTCATCTGCTCCCATCCAAGTGGATGATCATCGCCAAAGAAACATACCCAAACAGCACATAACACAAACAATGCAAGGGTGAGCTAGATATAAAAAGCATGTTATACATACAGCATAGTTAATTCATGCAACCATTCATAGATTCATATAAAATAACAATTAAAGCATACTCATTGATCCATATTTCACACACTCCCATGACATGTAAACATTCATCCAAACATGGTAAACTGACATCACAAGACTTGTTACTTTATACCCCGACTCGTTCCTTTATAAACCGACTCGTCCGGACTAGAATGATTACCGAGCTATGGCGGGTCTTGCACTCGTGGTGGCTTTATGAAACTTGGGCACTCCCGCCCTGGCACTCCCGCCTTGTGAAACTTTAGGCACTACCGCCTGGTGGAACATTTGGGCACTCCCGCCCGGCCACAATCACGAGGTTAATCCGTTATTACTCACCTTGGATCATATGGAAACATCCAAGACTAGGACCTCATGCTACTCCTCACCACATGTTCAATCCTCTCTACATGAGAAGAAAGACCATTGGAGATTCAGGATGACCCCCAAAACTGAGCTACCATGCAATCATTCTATACAACCCCAAAACACCACCATGTATCCTCTCCTTGAGGATCATGGAATTACGTTCATGAATCATACTCTTACTTTGAACCTTATCCCAAGCCATGAATAACCAGATACCTCCATAATATCACATTAAATCCAACGTATTTCATACATTCACATAATCCCCATTTATATATTTTCCAAACATTTTGCACATAATTCAATTCAATAGAAATGAACTTAAAACCCATCACCATTTGCAAACCATTGGATGGACGAACACTATTCACCGAGCGTTATAACCGAACGCAAACTGTGCCAATTGAACGTACGCTCAGAGATTTGGACTAACGCTAAAAGCGAACGCTGAATCACTAGGCCGAACGCTAAAACCGAACGTCATATTGGATTCACCACTATTTGGCCGAACGCTGATTAAACTTAGGACGAACGTTATCTCATAACAGGCCGAACGCTATTTCACACCACTAGGCCGAACGCTGATTAATACGTAGGACGAACGCTATTTACTAACAGGCCGAACGCTATTTCACTGATCACACCATTAGGCCGAACGCTTATATTGACACCTAGGACGAACGCTAAGAGTTTTAACAAAATTTGACCGAACGCTTGAACACAATTAGGCCGAACGTCATATTGGATTCAACAATATTTGGCCGAACACTAAACTATCAAGGCCGAACCTCATTTGAACAAACGCTTTCTTCCGAACGCTAATTCCTGAATACTGCAAGAATGGACGTTATCATATCCTAGGCCGAACGCTCATAATCACAGCAATACCAAGGCCGAACGATCACATCTCAACCATACCAATGCCGAACAACTAAGATTCAAACTTAGAATACTAAATAAGACGAGCGCTCACAATTAGAATTTAATGATGGCCGAACGCTCACAATCAGAATACCTTATCAAAACCGAACGCTCAAAATTCTAAACTTAAGACTATCAAGCCAAGACCGAACGCTCACAATCAGATTTAAACCAAAACCGAACGCTCATTATGAGAATTAAACTATGACCGAACGCTCAAAATCCAACCTAAGAATACCAACTAACTGCCGAACGCTCACAATTATAATTTAACCAAGGCCGAATGCTGACTAGTACACCGAAACCGAACGTTTAAAGATCCAGACTTAATAGTATCCACTTAAGGTCGAACGATCAAGATTAAACTTAGGAATCCATTAAGGACGAACGACTGCAATTTCTAATACCAAATACCGAACGCTCAAGATCACGTAAATATCAATTTAGGGACGAACGCCTAAAATTACTAATTCCTGTATACAGTTGGGACGAACGTCTAATATGTCACTGTAACGAACGAACGCTCGTTAACACGGAACCGAACGCTCAGGTTATTTTGGCCGACCACTACTTGGTCGAGCCATTTGGACGAACGTCCCAATTTTCAATTTGGACGAACGTTCAGTACATCAGCCGAACGTTCAGAATTTTTGTTGAACGAACGTCCAATTTGGCATCAAATTGGACGAACGCGCGTTCTGCAGAATTCTGCAGAATCGAGAAATCCAGAACCCAGAAAACCAGAAAACCAGAAACCCAGAAATCCCAAATTTGTCATCCCTTCCTTCCCAGATTTGCATCAAACACAACATATATCATCAATAAAAAAAAAGATCTAGCTCCCCTTACCTCTTGAAGACTTCCTTTGTGAATCTTTGAATCTAACTTCTCCAAGACTTGCAGCACCAAGCAATTCCAGCACTCTAAGCTTCACCTCTTTCACAAACTTTGCAGCAGAACTTCTCTCCCATTTCAGAAGCCAGCACTTCCTTTTATCTCCCACGTCTCCAGCTTTTTTGAAAGGTGTCAGCAAAGAGAGTAAGACCTGGACGTTTGCTCCCCTTTTGCTGCTGTTTTTCAACATCTAAGCTCCCCATTTTTCCCAATAAAACAAAACCTACCTCCCTCTATGTCAGCTAGTGCTCCCCAGCATTAAATGCTTCCCCATTCCCTTTAAGAAAAAACGAGGCCCTTACATTCTCTCCAACAACAAAAATTTTCGTCCTCGAAAATTTGGCTTATCGAAACAAGTGGGGGTAAGTTTCTCTCATCTCGTCCTCTAACTCCCAGGTAGAGTCGCCCATTCCATTGTTCTAGATAACTTTGACAAGTCTGACAGTTCTTCCTCTAAGTTGTTTGTTTTGACTCTCCTCAATCCTTATTTGTTGCACCTCAATTGACAAATCTTCTCTGACTTGCACATCGTCAACTTCAAGCACATGAGAAGGATCAGACATGTATTTTCTCAGTTGAGATACATGAAACACTGGATGCAAGTTTGCTAACTGAGGTGGCATGGCTATTTCATAAGCTACCGGCCCTATACGTCTGTTGAGACTTTGGCAAGTGTACCAAATCGTTCAAGTAATAAAACCGGTAAGACCGGATATCGTTTCCCAAGAGACTCGTGTCCTAGACAATCGTATAATAACTAACTAATTTAGACTAAAGAATGATTCCATATTTTTGTGGTTTTGATACGATTAAAGTAAAGATAATGCGGGAATGATAAAAGTTGATCTTTGATAACTTAAACGTTAGAAATGCGAGTGATTAGAAATGGTATGAAATGGTATTGTTGGGGGTATGATTTCATCTACTTCACTTTTGCGCATACAATTCACTTTCTTTCCATTAATTATCCAATGTCAATCAACTAAATTACTCCAACCCAATCCCTTGGTAGAAGGAGCCTAGACTTACTTCTTAAACTCTAATTCCTTAGAAACTTTAACAAGTTCATCCGCTTTAAGAGTTGAGATTTAAGACAACCAAAGGTCCAAGTTCTATCCCTAGATACAATTTCCCTTAGGTATTTAATCCAATTTCAGATTTACACAACATTTCCCAATATCAAGCAAACCCTAGAATCATGCAATGGTGGAACACAACATCACAAGCTTTAAGAGAAGGAATTAAACACTAGAAATCAATGGAATAGACATATAATTAATCAATTCAACTGTAATTAGCACAAAAGATCCGTGATTACATCAACCCCCAACAATAATGAAACTAGCTCTCCATTGTCATGGAGAGCTTGATCTTACAAATTGATGAAATGGAAGAAGGGAGAAGACCCAAGGTGGAAGGAGAAGTGTTTCCACAGCTCCAAGATCGCCTCCAGCTGCTCCAAGGTGTAGAAATCGCGTCTGGGCTGCCAAAGATGCCAAACCCTTCGCGTTCCAGAACTAAATAAGCCATTTCTGCCACATCAGCAAAAGTCACGCCCGGCGGCCCGACAGACAGGCGCCAGGCGCGCCCTCGGTCAGCATTGTCACGCCCGGCGCCGCCTAGGTCAGTAGGCGCCCGGCGTGACTCTCTTCAAAAAGGGCTCTGGTAATCGATTACAGCACCCCTGTAATCGATTACCCGAGAGAAATTGCAACTTTGTACAGAAAGTCCAACGCAGGTACCCAGTCAGATGAACACAGGTCACCATTGGACAAAAACTGACTTTTAAGCACTTTTGCACTTTTCTGAGGTTTGCAGCAGGCCTGGTTCTTCATCTTTTCAGCTACTCTTCTCTCTTTTCTTGGGTTTTGGCAATGTTCTTTGGTGAGTAGCTTCTTCCAGATTCTTTGAATGAGGATTAGCCAACAAATGGGCTAATTACAACTTATGATGTAATCACTTACAATTAACAATAAATTGAGTTAAACAAGACTAAAAGTAAAGGAAGAGTTGACAATTTCCATCAATTTGATGTTGGATAATGACGTAAAATTGGTCATTATCAACGTCGTAGGATCTGACAGGGGCCAAGATATTTAGGAGACAACTTCCTAGCCCGGATTGCTCTCCCTACACCGATAGTTGGAGTCACTCGAAGAAACACATGGTCACCAACTGCAAATTCTAACGGCTTGCGCCTCCGATCAGCATAGGACTTCTGCCTATTCTGAGATGCTCGCATCCTCTCTTGTATAAGTTTCACCTTCTCCGTAGTCTGCTAAACTATCTCTGGTCCCGTCAAAACTGCTTCTCCATCCTGAAACCAACAAAGAGGTGTTCTGCAACGCCTTCCATATAACGCTTCAAACGGTGCCATGCCGATACTTGCCTGATAGCTGTTGTTGTAAGTGAACTCAACTAGCGGCAATATCTCATCCCATACCCCTAGGTGATCCAAAATGCAAGTCCTCAACAAATCTTCCAGCGATTGGATCGTCCGTTCAGACTGTCCATCTGTTTGGGGATGATAAGCCGAGCTCATCTGTAGCCTGCTTCCCATCTCACTCTGAAGGGTTTGCCAAAACCTGGATGTGAACCTTGGGTCTCTGTCTGATACAATACTTGAAGGCACCCCATGCAACCTTACTATCTCCTTAACATACAATTGTGCCAACTTTGCCATAGACATTCTCAAATCAATTGCTAAGAAGTGAGCACTCTTGGTCAATCGGTCCACTATTACCCATATTGCATCATGTCTTCGGACAGTGCGTGGCAAATGGGTAACAAAATCCATAGCAATGCCATCCCATTTCCACTCTGGGATTTCTAATGGTTGCAACAAACCTCCCGGTCTCTGATGCTCTATCTTAGCCTTTTGACATGTTAAACAAGAGGCAACAAACTGAGCTACATCTCTCTTCATACCGGACCACCAAAAAGACTCCTTGAGGTCTTGATACATTTTAGTCATGCCAGGATGCATGCTAAAACGGCTTTTATGACCCTCCTCAAGGATTAACCTCTTCATTTCTGAATTACTAGGGATACAGACCCTACCTTTGAACCTTAAGATACCATCAACCCCCAAGGAAAAATCTTTTCCTTGATCAGTTCCAATCAAACTAGAGGACGTTTGGAGCTCAACATCCTTCGACTGCTCTTCCTTAATATGCTTCAACAAGTCATTGGACACCACCAAATTATTGCATCTGATGCTGTCAGCTTCAAAATCTACCTGCAACCTCAAATCTCTGAAGCTTTCTACCAACTCTAACTCTCTGACCATTAAGGCTGAAATATGCACTGACTTCCTGCTCAATGCATCTGCCACCACATTAGCTTTCCCAGGGTGATAAAGGAGATCAAAGTCAAAATCTTTAAGAAACTCCATCCATCGCCTTTGTCTCATATTAAGCTCCTTCTGATCAAAGAGGTATTTCAGGCTCTTATGATCACTAAACACCTGAAATTGCGCACCATACAGGTAGTGTCTCCAAATCTTCAAGGCAAACACCACAGCTGCTAACTCTAAGTCATGAGTGGGATAATTCTTCTCATGAACCTTGAGTTGTCTTGATGCATATGCCACTACCTTCTTCTCCTGCATTAGAACACACCCTAATCCCTGATGAGAGGCATCACAAAAAACCTCAAAAGGTTTACCCGTGTCAGGGATAACCAAAACTGGTGTACTAGTCAACCTTTTCTTTAGCTCTTGGAAGCTAGTCTCACAACGATCTGTCCATACAAAAGGTTGGTCCTTCCTAGTCAGTTGTGTCAACCGCGCCACAATCCGGGAGAAATTCTCAATAAAACGGCGATAGTAGCCCGCTAAACCCACAAAGCTCCTGACTTCTGTAACAGTCTTAGGTCTCTCCCACTGAAGTACTGCTTGCACCTTAGCGGGATCAACCGCAATTCCTCCAGCTGAAATCACATGTCCAAGAAAAGGAACCTCTTCCATCCAAAACTCACACTTGGACAATTTGGCATACAATCTTCTTTCTCTCAGCACTTCAAGCACTGCCCTAAGGTGATCTTCATGTTCTTCCCGAGTTTTAGAATAGACAAGTATGTCATCTATAAACACCACCACAAACTTGTCCAAGAATGGTCTGAAAATTCGATTCATATAGTCCATGAATATGGCTGGAGCATTAGTCACACCAAAATGCATAACTACATACTCATAGTGTCCATACCTGGACCTGAATGCCGTCTTCTGCACATCATCGTCCTTCACTAAAATTTGATGGTAACCCGACCTCAAATCAATCTTGGAGAATACCGTAGCTCCGTGCAATTGATCCATCAGATCATCGATCCTCGGCAATGGATACTTGTTCTTGATCGTCAACTTATTCAGCTGTCGATAGTCAACGCACAACCTTGAGCTACCATCCTTCTTCTTTACTAGCAACACTGGCGCACCCCACGGTGAAGCACTCGGTCGGATAAACTGTTTCTCTAACAGTTCTTCAATCTGCTTCTTCAACTCAGCTAGCTCAGATGGAGCCATCCGATAAGGGGCTATAGACACTGGTCCTGCTCCTGAGACCAGATCAATAGAGAACTCCACTTCTCGCGGAGGAGGTAAACCAGGAACTTCTTCAGGGAAAACATTCATGAATTCATTCACAACCAGAAGGTCTACACTCTGTTTCCCAAGCGATAAAGAGTTTAAATTAATAGTCCCGTCCATATGAAACATGATTAGGAAACAGCTGGCACCCTCGAAGATATCCTGCCTCAATACACCGAGCGATAATGACAAGTCTTCATCTTCTTTGGGAAATATTAACTTCTTACCACCGCAATCTAAAAGAATACGATTGGCTGCTAACCAATCCATTCCCAGAATTACCTCTAGCTCCTGCAGAGGTAAGCAAATAAGGTTCACTCTGAACCTACGCCCTTCTACCTCAATAGGACATCTAGAGCACACATTAGATGTCTTGACTAACCCAGCTGCTGGTCTAACACGGTTATTCAGATGTCTTGTCTACACCAGCAGCTGGGTTAGTCAAGACATCTAATGTGTGCTCTAGATGTCCTATTGAGGTAGAAGGGCGTAGGTTCAGAGTGAACCTTATTTGCTTACCTCTGCAGGAGCTAGAGGTAATTCTGGGAATGGATTGGTTAGCAGCCAATCGTATTCTTTTAGATTGCGGTGGTAAGAAGTTAATATTTCCCATAGAAGATGAAGACTTGTCATTATCGCTCGGTGTATTGAGGCAGGATATCTTCGAGGGTGCCAGCTGTTTCCTAATCATGTTTCATATGGACGGGACTACTAATTTAAACTCTTTATCGCTTGGGAAACAGAGTGTAGACCTTCTGGTTGTGAATGAATTCATGGATGTTTTCCCTGAAGAAGTTCCTGGTTTACCTCCTCCGCGAGAAGTGGAGTTCTCTATTGATCTGGTCTCAGGAGCAGGACCAGTGTCTATAGCCCCTTATCGGATGGCTCCATCTGAGCTAGCTGAGTTGAAGAAGCAGATTGAAGAACTGTTAGAGAAACAGTTTATCCGACCGAGTGCTTCACCGTGGGGTGCGCCAGTGTTGCTAGTAAAGAAGAAGGATGGTAGCTCAAGGTTGTGCGTTGACTATCGACAGCTGAATAAGTTGACGATCAAGAACAAGTATCCATTGCCGTGGATCGATGATCTGATGGATCAATTGCACGGAGCTACGGTATTCTCCAAGATTGATTTGAGGTCGGGTTACCATCAAATTTTAGTGAAAGCTGATGATGTGCAGAAGACGGCATTCAGGTCCAGGTATGGACACTATGAGTATGTAGTTATGCCTTTTGGTGTGACTAATGCTCCAGCCATATTCATGGACTATATGAATCGAATTTTCAGACCATTCTTGGACAAGTTTGTGGTGGTGTTTATAGATGACATACTTGTCTATTCTAAAACTCGGGAAGAACATGAAGATCACCTTAGGGCAGTGCTTGAAGTGCTGAGAGAAAGAAGATTGTATGCCAAATTGTCCAAGTGTGAGTTTTGGATGGAAGAGGTTCCTTTTCTTGGACATGTGATTTCAGCTGGAGGAATTGCGGTTGATCCCGCTAAGGTGCAAGCAGTACTTCAGTGGGAGAGACCTAAGACTGTTACAGAAGTCAGGAGCTTTGTGGGTTTAGCGGGCTACTATCGCCGTTTTATTGAGAATTTCTCCCGGATTGTGGCGCGGTTGACACAACTGACTAGGAAGGACCAACCTTTTGTATGGACAGATCGTTGTGAGACTAGCTTCCAAGAGCTAAAGAAAAGGTTGACTAGTACACCAGTTTTGGTTATCCCTGACACGGGTAAACCTTTTGAGGTTTTTTGTGATGCCTCTCATCAGGGATTAGGGTGTGTTCTAATGCAGGAGAAGAAGGTAGTGACATATGCATCAAGACAACTCAAGGTTCATGAGAAGAATTATCCCACTCATGACTTAGAGTTAGCAGCTGTGGTGTTTGCCTTAAGATTTGGAGACACTACCTGTATGGTGCGCAATTTCAGGTGTTTAGTGATCATAAGAGCCTGAAATACCTCTTTGATCAGAAGGAGCTTAATATGAGACAAAGGCGATGGATGGAGTTTCTTAAAGATTTTGACTTTGATCTCCTTTATCACCCTGGGAAAGCTAATGTGGTGGCAGATGCATTGAGCAGGAAGTCAGTGCATATTTCAGCCTTAATGGTCAGAGAGTTAGAGTTGGTAGAAAGCTTCAGAGATTTGAGGTTGCAGGTAGATTTTGAAGCTGACAGCATCAGATGCAATAATTTGGTGGTGTCCAATGACTTGTTGAAGCATATTAAGGAATAGCAGTCGAAGGATGTTGAGATCCAAACGTCCTCTAGTTTGATTGGAACTGATCAAGGAAAAGATTTTTCCTTGGGGGTTGATGGTATCTTAAGGTTCAAAGGTAGGGTCTGTATCCCTAGTAATTCAGAAATGAAGAGGTTAATCCTTGAGGAGGGTCATAAAAGCCGTTTTAGCATGCATCCTGGCATGACTAAAATGTATCAAGACCTCAAGGAGTCTTTTTGGTGGTCCGGTATGAAGAGAGATGTAGCTCAGTTTGTTGCCTCTTGTTTAACATGTCAAAAGGCTAAGATAGAGCATCAGAGACCGGGAGGTTTGTTGCAACCATTAGAAATCCCAGAGTGGAAATGGGATGGCATCGCTATGGATTTTGTTACCCATTTGCCACGCACTGTCCGAAGACATGATGCAATATGGGTAATAGTGGACCGATTGACCAAGAGTGCTCACTTCTTAGCAATTGATTTGAGAATGTCTATGGCAAAGTTGGCACAATTGTATGTTAAGGAGATAGTAAGGTTGCATGGGGTGCCTTCAAGTATTGTATCAGACAGAGACCCAAGGTTCACATCCAGGTTTTGGCAAACCCTTCAGAGTGAGATGGGAAGCAGGCTACAGATGAGCTCGGCTTATCATCCCCAAACAGATGGACAGTCTGAACGGACGATCCAATCGCTTGAAGATTTGTTGAGGACTTGCATTTTGGATCACCTAGGGGTATGGGATGAGATATTGCCGCTAGTTGAGTTCACTTACAACAACAGCTATCAGGCAAGTATCGGCATGGCACCGTTTGAAGCGTTATATGGAAGGCGTTGCAGAACACCTCTTTGTTGGTTTCAGGATGGAGAAGCAGTTTTGACGGGACCAGAGATAGTTCAGCAGACTACGGAGAAGGTGAAACTTATACAAGAGAGGATGCGAGCATCTCAGAATAGGCAGAAGTCCTATGCTGATCGGAGGCGCAAGCCGTTAGAATTTGCAGTTGGTGACCATGTGTTTCTTCGAGTGACTCCAACTATCGGTGTAGGGAGAGCAATCCGGGCTAGGAAGTTGTCTCCTAAATATCTTGGCCCCTATCAGATCCTACGACGTATAGGGCCGGTAACTTATGAAATAGCCATGCCACCTCAGTTAGCAAACTTGCATCCAGTGTTTCATGTATCTCAACTGAGAAAATACATGTCTGATCCTTCTCATGTGCTTGAAGTTGACGATGTGCAAGTCAGAGAAGATTTGTCAATTGAGGTGCAACCAATAAGGATTGAGGAGAGTCAAAACAAATCACTTAGAAGAAGAACTGTCAGACTTGTCAAAGTTATCTGGAACAATGGAATGGGCGACTCTACCTGGGAGTTAGAGGACGAGATGAGAGAAACTTACCCCCACTTGTTTCGATAAGCCAAATTTTCGAGGACGAAAATTTTTGTTGTTGGAGAGAATGTAAGGGCCTCGTTTTTTCTTAAAGAAAATGGGGAAGCATTTAATGCTGGGGAGCACTAGCTGACATAGAGGGAGGTAGGTTTTGTTTTATTGGGAAAAATGGGGAGCTTAGATGTTGAAAAACAGCAGCAAAAGGGGAGCAAACGTCCGGGTCTTACTCTCTTTGCTGACACCTTTCAAAAACGCTGGAGACATGGGAGATAAAAGGAAGTGCTGGCTTCTGAAATGGGAGAGAAGTTCTGCTGCAAAGTTTATGAAAGAGGTGAAGCTTAGAGTGCTGGAATTGCTTGGTGCTGCAAGTCTTGGAGAAGTTAGATTCAAAGATTCACAAAGGAAGTCTTCAAGAGGTAAGGGGAGCTAGATCTTTTGTTTGATTGATGATATATGTTGTGTTTGATGCAAATCTGGGAAGGAAGGGATGACAAATTTGGGATTTCTGGGTTTCTGGTTTTCTGGACGTTCGTTCAACAAAAATTCTGAACGTTCGGCTGATGTACTGAACGTTCGTCCAAATTGAAAATTGGGACGTTCGTCCAAATGGCTCGACCAAGTAGTGGTCAGCCAAAATAACCTGAGCGTTCGGTTCCGTGTTAACGAGCGTTCGTTCGTTACAGTGACATATTAGACGTTCGTCCCAACTGTATACAGGAATTAGTAATTTTAGGCGTTCGTCCCTAAATTGATATTTACGTGATCTTGAGCGTTCGGTATTTGGTATTAGAAATTGCAGTCGTTCGTCCTTAATGGATTCCTAAGTTTAATCTTGATCGTTCGACCTTAAGTTGATACTATTAAGTCTGGATCTTTAAACGTTCGGTTTCGGTGTACTAGTCAGCGTTCGGCCTTGGTTAAATTATAATTGTGAGCGTTCGGCAGTTAGTTGGTATTCTTAGGTTGGATTTTGAGCGTTCGGTCATAGTTTAATTCTCATAATGAGCGTTTGGTTTTGGTTTAAATCTAATTGTGAGCGTTCGGTCTTGGCTTGATAGTCTTAAGTTTAGAATTTTGAGCGTTCGGTCCCGTTTTGTTGAGCGTTCGGTTTTGATAAGGTATTCTGATTGTGAGCGTTCGGCCATCATTAAATTCTAATTGTGAGCGTTCGTCTTATTTAGTATTCTAAGTTTGAATCTTAGTTGTTCGACATTGGTATGGTTGAGATGTGAGCGTTCGGCCTTGGTATTGCTGTGATTATGAGCGTTCGGCCTAGGATATGATAACGTCCGTTCTTGCAGTATTCAGGAATTAGCGTTCGGAAGAGAGCGTTCGTTCAAATGAGGTTCGGCCTTGATAGTTTAGTGTTCGGCCAAATATTGTTGAATCCAATATGACGTTCGGCCTAATTGTGTTCAAGCGTTCGGTCAAATTTTGTTAAAACTCTTAGCGTTCGTCCTAGGTGTCAATATAAGCGTTCGGCCTAATGGTGTGATCAGTGAAATAGCGTTCGGCCTGTTAGTAAATAGCGTTCATCCTACGTATTAATCAGCGTTCGGCCTGTTATGAGATAACGTTCGTCCTAAGTTTAATCAGCGTTCGGCCAAATAGTGGTGAATCCAATATGACATTCGGTTTTAGCGTTCGGCCAAATAGTGTTGAATCCAATATGACGTTCGATTTTAGCGTTCGGCCTAGTGATTCAGCGTTCGGTTTTAGCGTTCGTCCAAATCTCTGAGCGTACGTTCAATTGGCACAGTTTGCGTTCGGTTATAACGCTCGGTGAATAGTGTTCGTCCATCCAATGGTTTGCAAATGGTGATGGGTTTTAAGTTCATTTCTCTTGAATTGAATTATGTGCAAAATGTTTGGAAAATATATAAATGGGGATTATGTGAATGTATGAAATACGTTGGATTTAATGTGATATTATGGAGGTATCTGGTTATTCATGGCTTGGGATAAGGTTTAAAGTAAGAGTATGATTCATGAACGTAATTCCATGATCCTCAAGGAGAGGATACATGGTGGTGTTTTGGGGTTGTATAGAATGATTGCATGGTAGCTCAGTTTTGGGGGTCATCCTGAATCTCCAATGGTCTTTCTTCTCATGTAGAGAGGATTGAACATGTGGTGAGGAGTAGCAGGAGGTCCTAGTCTTGGATGCTTCCATATGATCCAAGGTGAGTAATAACGGATTAACCTCGTGATTGTGGCCGGGCGGGAGTGCCCAAATGTTCCATCAGGCGGTAGTGCCTAAAGTTTCACAAGGCGGGAGTGCCAGGGCGGGAGTGCCCAAGTTTCATAAAGCCACCACGAGTGCAAGACCCGCCATAGCTCGGTAATCATTCTAGTCCGGACGAGTCGGTCTATAAAGGAACGAGTCGGGGTATAAAGTAACAAGTCTTGTGATGTCAGTTTACCATGTTTGGATGAATGTTTACATGTCATGGGAGTGTGTGAAATATGGATCAATGAGTATGCTTTAATTGTTATTTTATATGAATCTATGAATGATTGCATGAATTAACTGTGTTGTATGTATAACATGCTTTTTATATCTAGCTCACCCTTGCATTGTTTGTGTTATGTGCTGTTTGGGTATGTTTCTTTGGCGATGATCATCCACTTGGATGGGAGCAGATGACGGAGAGGATACTTTGGAAGCAGCCCTTGATGGAGACGGTAGTGTTGCAGCTTAGATTAGCTAGTCTTATTTCGTAATTGTTAATGTTTGGAAGAACTCATGTGTGTTTTAAGTTTTAAATTCTTCGTGATTTTCATGGAGAAATTCTAATACTCAAATAATTTATAGATAGATATTAAAATGGTCGTCATCAGTTATATATAAGTAAAATTATTCATCATGAATTTTATCTACAGATAGTCCAGAATATGTAATTTTTGTCATTATTTATAGATACCACTCTATGGAGTATACAAGTGACATTGGAAATAATAGACGCCACTCCACCTATAAATGTGACTATAAATGTAACTTGTTCATTTTTCATAAACGACCTTATGATGCCCTTTTAATGTTGTGTTTATTTATAAATTATTTTAATATTTATAAATGAAATTTTGCATTTGTATTATTTAGGAGAAAAAGGACTAATCGTAGTAATAAGCAAACAATTAAGACGAAAACGACCATTATCAAGGGACCATGGATCCAATTGTCTCTACAGCTACAGAAAGTGCACTTAATATTACAGTAAGTGTGGTCAAACGACAAGTGGGTTACTTTTTTAATTACAAAGACAAATTTAAAGAGTTGGAATCTTACATTGAGAAGTTGGAACATAATAAGGAGCGACTACAACATCAAGTTGATAGTGCACTAAGGAGTGGACAAGAAATTGAAAATGACGTTCAACATTGCTTAACGCTCATTGATGAGAAGATAAAAGAATATAAAAGTTATATTAATGATCATTGTCATGCAAAGACAATTTGCTCAATTGGTTTCTTTCCAAATAATTTCCGACTGAGGTATCAACTGGGTAGAAAAGCTACAAAAATGGTGGAGGAAATCATAGAAGATGAGCTTTGGAAAACTTCTTTTGACAATGTTTCGTACCAAGAATTTCAATCCATTGGTGCTACTTTTTCAAACAATGGTTATGAAAGCTTTGCATCAAGAACTAAAACTATGGAGATGATCATGAAAGCACTGCAAGACTCTACAGTTGGTATGATTGGAGTTTATGGGCCTGGTGGTGTGGGTAAGACCACTTTAGTCAAAGAAATTGCCAAGAAAGCTCGAGAAAAGAAGTTGTTCAAGATAGTCATCATAGCAAATATTACAGAAAATCCTGACTTCAAAAAAATTCAAGAGCAAATTGCTGGCATACTAGGAATGAAATTGGAAGGGGAAAGTGAGATTGCAATAATAGATCGTATTCGAAAGAGGTTAAAGAATGAAAAGCAGAACACCCTTATTATCCTTGATGATCTTTGGGGTGGATTGGACTTTAATAAACTTGGGATTCCATGTAATGATGATGCAAGCCAACAAGAAGTCAATGACATGTCTGATTTTGGTTCCAACAATGACATATCTGATTTTGGTTATAATAAGACAAAAATGAAAGAGTTGTCAAAAGTTGATTTGGATAAGATGAAAAGGGAAAAGTTGTCTAACGATTATAGAGGAGGCAAAATTCTTCTAACATCTAGATATAAACAAGTATTATGTAATGAAATGGATGTGCAAGAAAGCTCAATTTTTCCGGTAGGAGTCCTTCATGAAAAGGAATCGGAGACTTTGCTTAAGAAAGTTGCTGGCGTGAAAAATTCTGAGTTTGATAGGAATGCTATTGAAATTGCCAAATGGAGCGCTGGGTTTCCAATAGCCTTAGTTTCCATAGGAAGGACACTAAAGAATAAAAGCTTATCCACATGGGAAGATGTCTGTCAACAAATTAAAAGACAAAATTTTACATCAGAATGGGGATTTACTGACTTCTCAATAAAGTTGAGCTATGATCATCTAAAAAATGAGGAGCTTAAGTGTATTTTCTTACAGTGTGCAAGAATGGGAAATGATGCTTTGATTATGGACTTGGTGAAATTCTGTGTTGGTTTGAAGTTACTTCCAGGCGTCCACACATTTACAGATGCGAAGAGAAGAATAAAGGAGATGATACAAGAGCTAGAAGAATGGAGTTTGTTGGTGAAAAGTTATTCTGTTGACCGCTTCAACATGCATGACATTGTGCGAGATGTTGCTCTTTCAATATCATCCAAGGAAAAACATGTGCTTTATATGAAAAATGCAATACTTGATGAGTGGCCTCACGAAAATGACTTTGAAAGGTACTCTGCCATTTTTCTACACTTCTGTGACATCAATGATGAGCTTCCTGAGAGTATACATTGTCCTCGACTTGAAGTCTTACATATTGACAATAAAAATGAATCTTTTGAAATACCAGATGAATTTTTTAAATCTATGGTTCGACTCAGAGTGTTGATACTGACTGGTATTAATTTATCTTGCTTACCTTCATCAATTAAATGCCTAAAAAAGTTGAGAATGCTTTGTTTGGAGCAATGCACTTTAGGAGAGAACCTATCAATCATTGGTGAGTTGAAGAATTTAAGAATCCTTACTTTTTCAGGATCTAATATAGAAAATTTGCCTCTTGAACTTGGGCAATTGGATAAGCTTCAATTTCTTGACATAAGCAATTGCCTAAAACTAAGACAAATAACTTCCAACATCATACCGAGGATGGCCATTTTAGAGGAGTTTTATATCAGAGACAACTTGATTATATGGGAGGCTGAAGAGAATATGAAAAGTGAAAGTGCTAGTCTCTCTGAGTTGAGGCGCTTGAATCAATTACTTTTTCAGAATCCTTACTTTTTCAGGATCTAATATAGAAAATTTGCCTCTTGAACTTGGGCAATTGGATAAGCTTCAATTTCTTGACATAAGCAATTGCCTAAAACTAAGACAAATAACTTCCAACATCATACCGAGGATGGCCATTTTAGAGGAGTTTTATATCAGAGACAACTTGATTATATGGGAGGCTGAAGAGAATATGAAAAGTGAAAGTGCTAGTCTCTCTGAGTTGAGGCGCTTGAATCAATTACAAAATCTTGACATACACATCCACAGTTCTTCACATTTTCCGCAGAATTTGTTTTTTGACAGGTTGAATAGTTACAAGATTGTCATTGGTGAATTCAACTTGTTTAACTTGCTTAAAGTGGGAGAATTCTGTAAAATAAACTTAGTGGACAACCAACCACCCATCATGGGTCTTCCACTCTGACCATTATCTCCATTCTGCACCATCCATTTTGCTCCATTAAGTTGCCCACCATACCACTCAAATTTGGATTTTAGTGTCCACCATTTTCAGCCTACTCCACTACGTTTTGGATTGTTTTGTCTATGCTTTGCTATAAATAGAAGCACCGTGTGTGTGTGTAATATATCAAGGAAGTGAAAGAAAAATAAATAGTGCTTGTGTAGTGTGCCGTGAAGGAAGAGAGAAATATAGTGGTGTATGTAAGCTTTTAGAGTGTTGTGAGAAAGAAAGAGTGAAGTATTATGTGTGAGCTTGTATTTCAAAGTTTCTTAATAAAGAGATAATTTTCTTAGATACCAACAAATTGGTATCAGAGCTTTCACAGTCTGAGTGTTTGAGTTAAGAAGAAGAGAGAGTGAGAAATGGCAAACTTTGCAAACAGTGTGTCTCTACCCCAATTGTCAAAGAAAGTTAATTATGACAATTGGAGTGTGCAAATGAGAGCTCTTTTGGGATCCCAAGACGTATGGGATGTAGTGGAGAGTGGGTACGAAGAACCCACAGATGACGAAGCACAGACGGTTGCCCAACTTGCAGCGTTGAAGAAAACGCGTGTGAAGGATAAATCAGCTCTATACATATTGTACCGAGCTGTGGATGAATCTGGCTTTGAGAAGATAGTAAATGCTAAATCTTCAAAAGAAGCATGATCGATTTTGGAGAAAGTATATAAAGGTGACAACCGAGTTAAGCAAGTCAGGCTTCAAACTCTCAGAGGCGAGTTTGAAAGTTTGAGAATGGAGGAAAAAGAAAGAGTAACCGAGTATATATCTCGGGTGGAAGCAGTGGCAAATCAAATCTGTAAAAATGGAGAGGAATTGCCAGCCAGCAGGGTGGTAGAGAAAATTTTGAGATCACTAACAGATGATTTCGAAAGCATAGTTTGTGCTATTGAGGAATCGAAGGACCTCTCAACACTCTCAGTTGAAGAGCTTACTGGGTCACTTGAGGCCCATGAACAAAGGAGAAGAAAAATGAAAGAACCTCTTGACCAAGCACTACAAGTGCAACTTGACTTAAGAGGAACTCGGAACACTCAGAGCCAAGATCCTAGAGGAAGAGGAAGAGGTGGCCGAGGACGCGGTACACGTGGCAGAGGTGGACGTGGCAGAAGTGAATTTGAAGCCGACACAAACCAGACCAGACAACAGAATTGGCGTGGTCGTGGTCAAGGAAGAGGTCGAGGAGGTCGATCTAAGTCAGGAATTGAATGTTTCAGGTGTGGCAAAATTGGCCACTACGCAAACGAGTGCAGATCAGGGAATTGCTATAATTGTGGGAAGCCAGGCCACATAGAAAAATATTGTCGGGCTGAAAAGAAAAAGGAAACAAATTTTCTTATTGAGGAAACCAATGAAGAAATTGGGATCTTATTGATGTCAAAAGATCCAGAAGCTGAGCTTGTGCCAAACTGTTCAAACAATTCTGTTTGGTACTTAGACACGGGGGCAAGTAACCACATGTGCGGAGATCAGAGTTTGTTCAACGAACTCATCAAAGTTGAAATCGGACATGTCTCATTTGGAGATGATTCCAAGGTGGCTGTAAAAGGGCGTGGAATAATCCGGCACATGCAGAAGGATGGACGGATTGGAGAAATAAGGGATGTCTACTATGTTCCCGAGTTGAAAAGTAATATTTTAAGCATGGGTCAAATGATGGAAAAAGGCAACTCAGTTCTGATAAAAGATCGAGTACTATATTTGAAAGATAAAAGCGGTCGTCTGATTGCACGAGTAGAAATGAAGAAAAACCGGATGTATAAGTTGGAGCTGAATATTCTGAAAAACAAGTGTCTGAAGCTTGACGTGAAGGACGAAGCTATGGTATGGCATTTCCGGTTTGGCCACTTGAACTTTGGAGGTCTGACTGAACTATCAGAGAAGCAATTAGTACGCGGACTACCTGATGTAGAATTTGAAAAGAAGTTTTGTGAAGAGTGTGTACTCGGAAAACATCCGAGGACTAAGTTTCCGAAGTCAACTGAGTTCAAGGCAGAAGAACAACTCGGTCTGATACACACCGACCTGTGTGGACCAATCTCTCCTTATTCATTCAGTGGTAAGAAATACTTTATTTCGTTCATAGATGATTTCTCTCGGAAGACTTGGGTATATTTCTTAAAAGAGAAATCAGAAGCTTTTGATGCATTTAAGAAGTTCAGACTAATGGTGGAGAAGGAGACCAGCAAACAGATAAAAGCTGTCCGATCAGACAGGGGAGGTGAATTCACTTCAACAAAGTTTAATGAATACTGTGAACAACATGGGATAAAACGATTTCTTACAGGTCCATACTCCCCACAACAAAATGGTGTTGCTGAAAGGAAGAATCGGACCATTCTTGATATGGTTCGAACCATGCTTAAAGGGAAGAATATGCCAAAGAAGTTCTGGGCAGAAGCAGTACAATGTGCAGTTTATGTGCAAAACAGGTGTCCACATACTAAACTAGATGGAATAACTCCACAAGAAGCATGGAGTGGGAGAAAGCCGAATGTCAGCCATTTTAGGGTTTTCGGCAGCATGGCTTATGGTCATGTTCCTACTCAGCACAGAACAAAACTAGAAGACAAAAGTAAGAAATATGTTTTTATTGGGTACGATGAAAAAGCAAAAGCATACAAACTTTATAACCCAATTACAAACACAGTAGTTGTAAGCCGGGATGTCCAAGTTAATGAGGAAAGTGAATGGAGCTGGGACAACATGAAGGAGAAGTCATCATGGAACTCGGAGTCTAGAGAAGAGAACTCAACAATATGTGAGAAAGCTGTTGAAAGAAACCTGGAGACTATAGCTGAAAGAATCAACAATTATTCTGATGAAGAAGATGAACCTGTGCAACCTAGATCTCGAAGTTTACAAGATATTTACAACTCCACTGATGAGGTACATGTAATATGTTTGTTGGCAGGAGCAGAAGATGTCAAATTTTTAGAGGCTGTAATCGATGAAAGATGGAAGAAAGCAATGGACGAAGAAATCAGCTCAATTGAAAAAAATGAAACCTGGGAGCTGACAGATCTACCCATAGGAGCTCAATCAATTGGCTTAAAATGGGTATACAAGAAGAAAATCAATGCAAATGGAGATGTGGAACGTTACAAAGCTCGTCTCGTGGTGAAGGGTTATAAACAGCAAAAAGGAATTGACTATGATGAAGTGTTTGCTCCAGTAACAAGAATGGAGACAATCCGACTGCTATTTTCTTTAGCAGCACAACACAGATGGAAGATACAGCAGATGGATGTGAAATCAGCATTTCTAAATGGAATTTTAAAAGAAGAGATCTATGTAGAGCAACCTCTTGGTTACATGAGAAGAGGTGAAGAAAAAAAGGTGTTGAAGCTGAAGAAAGCATTGTATGGTTTGAAACAAGCTCCTCGAGCCTGGAATGAGAGAATTGACACCTACTTCAAGAAGAATGGTTATGAGCAGTGTCCGTATGAGCATGCTCTATACCTAAAGAAGAACAAAGGAGATATGTTGTTCGTTGCTCTATACGTAGATGATTTAATCTTCATGGGAAGCAGAAATGAGTTGGTCGTAGAGTTTAAGAAGGTGATGAAAAAGGAATTTGAGATGACTGATCTGGGTGTTATGAAGTACTTTCTTGGTTTGGAGGTGGACCAAAGCACAAAAGGAATTTTTGTGTCTCAAAAGAAGTATGCCGAGGAGATATTGAAGAAAGCAAAGATGATGAAGTGCAATCCGGTTTCTACTCCTATGGAACCTGGAACAAAACTGTCCAAACACGGAGATGGAAATCGAGTTGATGCAACCAGGTATCGCAGTTTGATTGAAAGTCTGAGGTACTTGACAAATACAAGACCAGACTTGATGCTAAGTGTAGGAATCACAAGCCGATTTATGGAGGAGCCAAGGTATTCTCATTGGAAAGCACTAAAGCGGATACTAAGGTATGTAAAGGGAACCATGTCTTTTGGATTATTGTACACCAACTCAGATCATTACCGGCTTAGTGGATATTCAGATAGTGATTGGTGTGGAGATATAGATGATAGAAAGAGCACAACTGGCTATGTTTTCTTCATGGGAGACACAGCATTTACTTGGCTATCAAAGAAGCAACCCATCGTGACGCTATCCACATGTGAGGCTGAGTATGTGGCAGCATCCTGGAGTGTCCGACATGCAATATGGCTCAGAAACCTGTTGAAAAATTGGGAGATAATGCAAGAAGAAAAGGTGTTGATCCGAGTAGATAATAAATCGGCAATTGAGTTAGCAAAGAACCCGGTAAATCATGAGAGAAGCAAGCATATTGATGTTCGTTTTCATTTCATCCGTGAAAAGTTGAAAGAAGGAAGCGTGGAACTTGAACATGTAGAAAGCAAGAAGCAAATTGCAGATATATTCACAAAACCATTACCAACAAGGTCATTCCAAGATTTAAGGAAGTTGATTGGCATGACAGAAGGATACAAAGTCCATTAAGTTTATGGAGGAGTTTTGTAAAATAAACTTAGTGGACAACCAACCACCCATCATGGGTCTTCCACGCTGACCATTATCTCCACTCTGACCATTATCTCCATTCTGCACCATCCATTTTGCTCCATTAAGTTGCCCACCATACCACTCAAATTTGGATTTTAGTGTCCACCATTTTCAGCCTACTCCACTACGTTTTGGATTGTTTTGTCTATGCTTTGCTATAAATAGAAGCACCGTGTGTGTGTGTAATATATCAAGGAAGTGAAAGAAAAATAAATAGTGCTTGTGTAGTGTGCCGTGAAGGAAGAGAGAAATATAGTGGTGTATGTAAGCTTTTAGAGTGTTGTGAGAAAGAAAGAGTGAAGTATTCTGTGTGAGCTTGTATTTCAAAGTTTCTTAATAAAGAGATAATTTTCTTAGATACCAACAAATTCAAAGTCCCTGACAAGTATGAGGAGGTGAAATTTTTGGCATTAAACCTGAAAGAAGGTATGGATATTCATTCTGAAAAATGGATTAAAAAGTTGTTCAAAAGTGTTGAATGTTTGTTGTTGGGAGAACTCAATGATGTTGAAGATATTTTCTATGAATTAAATGTTGAAGGATTTCCAAATTTGAAACATTTATCCATTGTAAACAATTTTGGCATTAAGTATATTATCAATCCAAGGGAGCGGTTTTACTCTTTAGTCGCTTTTCCAAAATTAGAGTCCATATGGCTTTACAAATTGGATAATTTGGAAATAATATGTGACAATCAGCTTGTAGAGACCTCTTTCCGCAATTTAAAGGTCATCAAGATTCAAACATGCATTAAATTGGTAAACCTTTTCCTATTTTGCATGGTTAGACTCCTCACTAAGCTTGAAACAATGCAAGTGTGTGACTGTGATTCTTTGAAGGAGATAGTTTCAAAAGAAAGACAAACTCAAACTATGAGTGATGAGATGATTGAGTTTCCCAAGTTACGACAATTAACATTAAAGTCTTTACCAACATTTATTTGTTTATATGTCGCTGATGAGATGCTTGGTAGTGTACCATTCCTGCAAGGCCACGAGAACACAAATATTGTTACTAACGCTGAGCATGGGGTCACCAATTCTTGCCTTCCACTCTTCAATGAAAAGGTTCATAAAACCTTATCATAATTACATCTGTAACGTTTAATTTGTATGTTGTTATTGCCTTAAAAGAAGCATAAAAATACTATTCATTTAATTTCTTTTCATGTTAGAATATTAGGATAGATTGAGGAGTTTTGTGGGATGAATAGTAATTTAGTAAATATATATTATAGAAGGAAACTTCAGAGATGATGAGGAATGTGGAGTTGTTTTGAATAAGGTAACAATTGCTCTAATGGAAAGAAACTGTATTGAGTTTATGAACTTGTATATATATGTATGTGATATATAAAATTATAAATCATTATAAGCCTCAATTTATAGAGAGAGACTTATAATGATTTATAATTTTTCAGAACTTTTCTATAATAGGTTCTTAGAGAAAAGAATATTTAACTTATTTTTTTAGATTGCTCGGATAATGTGTGTGCATATAAATATATATATATATATATATACCGAGAGAGGAGGAGAGTGGGAAGGAGGTGTGTGCATATAAACATATTTGAAACCATACATCTTGAACTTATTTGGTAAAGTGTAAATATTTTTATTTTTTGAGATAAATATTGCTTCTTTTTGTTGGTTGACCTTTATGTCGAGAAAGTAGTTCATCAATTCAAGGTTGGTGATATTGATTGTTATTATCATGTTTGAATTCCATCATCATCTTCCTATTGTTTTATGTGTAGATAAGATCATTTACGAGAAACAACAAAAGTATCAAACTGACATTGAGTCCTGATGTATAATGTTGACTTATTCTTGCTTATCTGAAATCCTTAATTGGAGCTTATTAATTATGTTATACCATGTTGGAGGAACTTGTTTTAAGTTATATGAAACTTTTCTTAGCCTTAGCATTTTAGCTTCATCAAATTTGCTTACAACTCCTCTTTTGTTGCACCACATATATTTCTTCTTCAAGAACATCATTTACAAAGCTTATTTGAAATCCAACTAGTGAATGCTCCATCCTTTTTGTGTTAAAAGAGCTATTAGAGCTCTTGTGTCCAGGTGAGCAACTAGGTGAATGTCTAATTATAGGCAATTCTAGATTGCTACCAACCTAGCTTTATGCTTTTGTAAGCTGCCGTAGGGATTTAGTTTTGCTTTATAATAAATCCATTTAAATTCAATGATATATTTTTCATACGGACAATCTTCGAGTTCCCAGTACAACAAAAAAATCAATTTTTTCTATGGACAAAATCAGTACATTGCATAAAATCGGTATGTAATTAGATATTACTCACGGATTACATATGAAAAATCTGCATGTAATATAGACGTCAGTAATCTTACATACAAAAAAACTGTATTAAACGTTACATACGAAATTATATATAAACAATAGAATCCATAAAAAATTACGTATGAATTATTTTGTATGTAATTCTAAGTGAAATACATATATCAAATATGAAATATGAAATAATCCGTATGTAAGTTACGCATAAAATAATTCATAGATAATTTATTCAAAATACATAGTCATGTTATGTTACATAGGACATAATTCATAGGTGAATTACATAAAAAAAAGTTTGTAGATAATATTGGATAAGTTACATAATAAACAATCCGTAAATAATATTAGGTGAACTACATGCAATTATTTCCAAAATCTATTTTAGTCACAACCCTTTCTATGTTTCCACCACATCAATACCTCTTCCTTTTGACTCCATTAGTGCGTTGTTTCTTGATTGAACTTTCACTTTGACAAAGTACCCAATATCCCTCAAGTTGCTCTTATTTTGGCCATGTCCTTATTGCATCCCAATCCAAGAACCAATTTCCATTTGTTCCATCATTTGAATCTCGAGTAGCCTAAGAAAGATGTTGCTCGAGGTCATGCTCCAAGAACCAATTTCCATGAGTTCAAATTTCTTAGTGTTGACATCGTGGCCTTTTGCAATGTCAACATTCTTTCTCCAAGTGACTTGATTTCTTGCAAATGTCACATGGAGATATTTATCTCATTTGGAATTAGAGAAGCTTCTATTATGTTTTATTTATTTCTATACCTTTTTCTATTTTCTTTCCTCCACTTCCTTTATTTTGAGACCTTAACTTCTTGTTTTGATTGAAAGAAATTTTTGATTGACACCTTATCCCACTAGCATTTTCTCTAGCGTTTTTGCATCATCCTTTCTATGATTTCCCATGCTACAAACGATTGTGTTTTGTTATTGTTGGCTACTCCGACAAATGTCCCTTTCCTCGCAAAGTGGGTTTTACTGATTGTGTCACTCTCTCTCGCTCTCGGTGCTGCGAACACACTTTCTTCCCATTTAGGATGATGCTATTGTCATGCGTTGCTGCTGGTGTGCACCTTGCTTACCTCTCCAATACCGTGCAAATTGTCCCACAATTGTTGATTGTGCTTTCTCCCTCCCAATGAACACTGTGATACTCCCTCTCCACGTTTTTTTATTTATTTTTAAATTAAATTCATGAACGACAATGATTGTTTCTGTTGGGTAAACTTTAAAAGGGTCCATAGTTTTAATTTTGTTTGTTTGTGATGATTGTAACTACCACACTACACCGATAGTAGCCATCCATTTCACTAACCACTATTTGGATTTTGGTGTGCAACTCACTTATAAAAGTGAATGAAGAAGTGGTTGTAAGAAGCCCACCCACGTAGCAGTAGAGATGTTAGGTTTAGTTTTTATTATAAATATGGACATGTAGTTTTGTATGAAGTGTGTCACACTTTAGTGTGTGCACCGTCATGGAAGAGCGACGGAAGATGCTCTTGAAGAATCATGTCTATGAACTGAGTGATTCGTGTGTGAGAATGTGCGCATCATGATGAGCAAGCAATGAAGACGAAAGACTTACAGAGTAGGCAGAAGCGGCAAACGTAATCTTGGAAAAGCAGAACATCAAGAAAGAAGAATCTACACAATGATATTATGTGAATATAAAATGTATATATTGCATATCGAAAAGTAAAGGAGTGCCCTTATATATAGGGTAGCGGAGGAGCAAATAAAAAACAGTAAAATAGGAACAAAAAGGGAAAAACCAATTACGGAGCATTCTGACAGCCCCCCTCAAGCTTGGCGTAGATGTTAAGAGTGCTTAGCTTGGAATTAATGCTATGGAAGGTTGAAGGAGGAAGAGGCTTGGTCAATATATCAGCAGGTTGTACAGTAGTGTGTATGGGGAGGAGCTTTACAATGCCCTGTTGAACTTTTTCCCGAATGAGATGACAGTCAATCTCTATGTGCTTTGTTCGTTCATGGAAAACTTGGTTGGTGGCAATTTTGATGGCAGACATGTTGTCACAATATATGGTGGCAGGTTGTGGAAGAGGAAGATGGAGATCATTCATAAGATTGCTAAGCCACTGGAGCTCACATACGGTTTGGGCAAGAGCGCCATATTCTGCTTCGGATGAGCTGCGTGAGACCGTGTTTTGTTTTTTTGATTTCCATGATATTGGCGAGTCCCCCAAGTAAACAATGTAGCCAGTGGTGGATTTGCGAGAGTCAGGGCAACCGGCCCAGTCGGAATCACTGTAAGCTTTTAATTGAAGGTTATTAGTTGCAGTTAGAAAAATACCTTGGCCAGGAGTTTGTTTGATATATCGTAAGATTCTAAAGGCAGCTTGGTGATGGAGCGTGGTAGGAGCAGCAACAAACTGGCTGAGACGATGTACAGCGTAAGTGATATCTGGATGGGTGTTGGTGAGGTAGATAAGTCTTCCTATTAGCCTCCTGAATGCAGCGGGGTCATCAAGAGGAACACCATCAGAAGAGACTTTGGTGGAGAAGTTCATAGGGGTGCTGACAGGAGCTGCATCAAGCATTCCTGTTTTTGTGAGAAGATCAATAGCATATTTCCTCTAGGTTAAAAGGATCCCTGCACTGCTTCTAGCAACTTCAAATCCCAAAAAGTAAGATAGATTACCAAGATTTTTTATTTTAAAATTGTCATTAAGCAGGTTTGTTATTTGATCAATATCATGAATATTATTTCCAGTGAGTATTATATCATCAACATAAACAAGCATTATAGTAATGTTATTCCCAGTATGCTTTGTAAAAAGGGAGTGGTCTCCAGATGTTTGTGAAAAGTTGTGAGAGAGAAGAAAAGATGATAACCACTGTCTGCTAGCTTGTTTCAAACCATAAAGAGATTTATGAAGGAGACAAACCTGATTTTTACCTGTTGCAAGGACCCCCGGTGGTATTTGCATGTAAACCTCTTCATTTAAGTCACCATGTAAAAATGCATTATTGACATCCAATTGTCGGATGTGCCAATTTTTAGCTGAAGCTAAAGATAATATGAAACGAACACTAGTCAGTTTAACAACAGGAGAGAATGTATCAAAATAATCAATACCCTCCGTTTGAGTATAGCCCTTGGCAACAAGGCGAGCCTTGAATCTGTCTATGGTCCCATCGGCCTTGTGCTTTGTTTTGTATACCCATTTGCAGCCTATGGCCTTTTTGTTGGAAGGGAGAGTAGTGATGGTCCACGTATTGTTGTGTTCTAGAGCCATGATTTCTTCTTTCATAGCATGCCGCCAATGATCATGTTGTATGGCCTCTTTGTAATCCTGTGGATCAGTAACACTATCTAGAGAGAAAATGAAAGCTTTATATGCAGTTGATAATTTGGAAAAAGATAGGATATTACTAATTGGGTATTTTGTTTTAGTGGTACTATAAGAAGAGATTTGAAAATCTTTTAGATAGGGTGGTGGTTTTCTAATTCTAGTAGATCGTCTAGGAGAGTCATTTTCATGATTTGCATTTTCTGCAGGGTCCTGAGTATGTTCATCATTTATGGTTACATTATCAATGGGAACAACATTGTGATTGTGATCATCATTATGCATAAAGGGATTAGTAGATAAAGGTATCGAAACACACTGATCTTGTATAGAGGGGAAAGTAATGGCAGGAAATTCAGTTTCAAGAAAAACAACATTTCTAGAAACTTTAATATCGTGGCTATCAAGGTCATATGTAATGTAACCTTTAGTAGTAGGATGTAATCCGAGGAAGAGGCTGGGCTTTGCACGAGGATCAAGCTTTTGTCTATTGGAATGAAGAGTGCTAACATAACAGAGGCAGCCAAAGACTCTTAACCTGGAAATGTCAAAATCATTTTGATACAATCTGTCATATGGTGAACAATTATTGAGAAAAGGAGTAGGCATTATGTTAATTAAAAGAGTAGCATAGTTGAGGGCATATGTCCAAAATTGAGTAGAGATTTTAGGATGAAAAAGCAAGGCTCTAGTTACATTAAGAAGATGTTGGTGTTTCCTCTCAACTATACCATTCTGTTGAGGTGTTTCAATGCAAGAAGTTTGATGAACTATACCTTCAGAATTAAAATAATCAGTCATAGCAAATTCTTTGTCGTTATCAGACCGAATGATCTTGATGCTAGTTTTAAATTGATTTTTAACATATGCAATAAAATGGAGAATGTGTTGACGAGTTTCAGATTTATGTTTCATCAAATGTATCCAAGTATATCTAGTATAATCGTCAACAATGGTTAAAAAGTATCTATGAGAATGAAAGGAGGGATTAGAGCATGGTCCCCAAATATCAATATGTATAAGATCAAAAGCATGGGAGGTACGAGTAATACTAGGAGAAAAAGGAAGACGTCTTTGTTTAGCAGTGTGGCAAGCATTGCAATTTTCAGTTCTAAAGTCAATGTAACTATACTTTTGTCTCAAAATTTCTAGTCTTTTATCAGACAAATGACCTAGCCGATTGTGCCAAATGTTTTTACAATCAGATTTAGCAAGAGTGTACTTATCTACAGAGTGAGTAAAATGCTGTGTAATGTTGGTGGATCCACGAAAGATGTACAACCCTCCATTGATATCAACTGAACCAGTCTTGTTGTTTGTTGTCAAATCCTGAATAAAACATTTTCCATTAGTGAAAGTAATACAGATATTATTATGTGCAACCAGCTTAGAGATAGAGATGAGGTTATAACAAAAATATGGAATAAACAGAACATCTTTGAGAATAATATCACTGATTTTAACAATGCCTTTATGTGTGGCGGTGGTTTGCATGCCATTAGGTAGATTAATGGTTACAGGAGTAATTTTTTCATAAGAGCTTAAGTGAGTGAGAGAAGAGGAAACGTGGTCTGTTGCGCCAGAATCTAGAATCCAAGATATAATACCTTTGCCTTCATGAGAAGTAAGGGTAAAAACAGATTTACCTGTATCAGTTGAATTAGATATTACAGAACTGATTTGATTAGTTGATGAGGTTCCTGTGTCATGAGACGGCTTGATAAGAGTCAGGAGAGCTTGATATTGCTGTTGTGTCAAGCGGACCTCTTGATCATTGGCATCTGAAGAACCATCATTCTTGGTATCTTGATTTGTAGTCATAAAACTTTTTCCATTATGGAGTTTATGACCCGGAGGAAACCCATGTTTTCTGTAGCAGACTTCAATGGTATGTCCAGTTTTTCCACAATGAGAGCAAATCTTCTTACCAGTAGTATTTTTGTTAGCTGGGAATCCATGTTTCTTGAAGCAAACCGATTCGTTGTGACCATTTTTGCCACAATAGGAACAAGTGACAATGCCGACAGCAGCAACGTGTTTAATTTCCAATCCATTGAGAAAATTATTGCTCATAACCTGTCTTTCTTGTTGTACAACATAGGAAAAGATTTTTGAAATGGGAGGCATAGGATCCATAAGCAAAATGTGAGACTGAATGTTACCGTATTGTTCATTCAGTCCGCGATGAAATTGTAGAGTCCGATCTTCATGCTTTCGTTGAGCAATTGTGGAAATAAGTTTGCAAGAGCACTTGATTTCACAAGAGCAGGTCGGTTCAGGACGAAAGTTGTCGAGCTCATCCCATATTATACGCAGTTTGGTAAAAAAACTCTGTCACGGTTCTTTCCCCTTGTTTTAGAGCGGCGACTTCATTTTGTGACTCAGAAATGCGTAGGATCTCCTTGGAAGAATCTTGATTTTAGGTCATCCCATATGGCCTGGGCGCTATCCATCCAGAGGATGCTGCGGCGTATGTCCGGAGATACAGAATGTACGAGCCAAGAGACCACCATGTTGTTGCATCTTGTCCATGTGTGATAAAAATCAGCTTCCTTTTGCGGCGGTGTAGCGGTACCATCAATAAATTGAATCTTGTTCTTGGCACTCAAGGCTGTGCACATTGATTTGCTCCAAGCATGGTAATTGTTGGATTCTAAGAGAGGGGAAACAAGGGAAATTGCAGGGCTTTCGCTTGGATGGAGATACAGGAGACCGGAAGAAAGAGTATGTTCCCCCATCATCGTGGAATATCCTGTAAAAGAATAGGCAAAGAAAAGAAAAGAGGAACAAAAAAAAATAGGGTTTAGAGGCACAACAGAGCTCTTCAAAGGAAGAGCTCTGATACCATCATGGAAGAGCGACGGAAGATGCTCTTGAAGAATCATGTCTATGAACTGAGTGATTCGTGTGTGAGAATGTGCGCATCATGATGAGCAAGCAATGAAGACGAAAGACTTACAGAGTAGGCAGAAGCGGCAAAAGTAATCTTGGAAAAGCAGAACATCAAGAAAGAAGAATCTACACAATGATATTATGTGAATATAAAATGTATATATTGCATATCAAAAAGTAAAGGAGTGCCCTTATATATAGGGTAGCAGAGGAGCAAATAAAAAACAGTAAAATAGGAACAAAAAGGGAAAAACCAATTACGGAGCATTCTGACACACCGTGGGAGAATGGACAGTGAGAAAGAAGAAAGGAGATAGTCTCCATGTTTGTGTATTATGTGCAACAAAGAGAAAAATATGTAAGAGAATGAGTTTGAGAGAAAATAGGTTATGCCTTGTGAGTTTGAGAGATTAAAGTGTTGTGTTTGTATTTGTGTATTCTAGAAAGTTTTCCAGAAAATTAAATGAAGATTATATTTCCCAGATAATATATATACCTCCCATATCTCTACAGTTTCTTCGTGATCATCATTAATATTTTTAGCTTATGACTGTAGTTCAGTTTGTCGTCAATTTTTTAAACTTATGACGATGGGTTGAACCATCTTCAAAAGTTCATTTTAACCATTGTTAAAAGCTCCTTCTACACTACTGAATCATAATTTTATCCAATAAAAATAGGTACAAAAGTAGATGAAGAAGGATCCAAATTGGTCATTTCTTAGAAAATTTTTGCGATTGATATGGAATATAGTAGGAAAGTCTTTTTCAGAAATAGTTGGGTATTACATCTACGCCTACTAGATTACCATGTGTAACTTTGGTAACACTATTAGAATTTAAGGAGAGTTTGACAAGCTTAGTGAGGTGAGTAGCATTGTAGTAAATATATGTTGTAGAAGGTAGATTTGGAAACGGTGGGTAATGGAGGACTTTTACATAAGGTAGTGATTGATTTTATGGAACTAAACTTTATTATGTTTTATAAAGTTACTTGAGCATATTGAAAAATTTCACCACATATATAGGCATGAGATTGTTTCTTCACAATGATCTAGAATTTCTTAGAACTTCACCTAATTTTAGTTTTTTTTTTTTAACTTATAGAAGTTGCATCATAATTTAACATTTCTATCGGGAAAAACATATCTTTTGAAATGAAATCTTCTTGTTATGACATTTTATGTGCTCTTACAGGTTTCAATCCCCAAATTACAATCTTTGGAGTTATCCTCAATCAACATCCAAAAGATATGGAGTGACCAATATGACCATTGTTTTGAAAATTTGCTCACATTGAATGTGACCGATTGCGGTAATTTAAAGTATTTACTATCATTCTCTATTGCTGAAAGTTTGGTGAATCTTGAAAGCATTTTCGTAAGTGGATGTGAAATGATGGAAGATATATTTCGTCCGAAAGATGCAGAGGTGTGTGGATTCATTTAATATTGAGTTTGATTAATGTTATCCTTTGTTGTTTGATATATTAAGTAATCAGATCTTTTAATTGCTCACCTATAAAGTATTTTTATTGTAACAGTATATTGATGTTTTTCCTAAGTTGAAGAAAATGGAGATTATCTGCATGGAGAAACTCTGTACAATTTGGAAAACTGATATTGGTTTACATTCCTTTAGCAATTTGAACTCTTTGATGATAAGAGAGTGCCATAAACTTGTTACAATTTTTCCTAATTATATGGGGCAAAGATTGCAAAGCCTTCAAAGCTTGACAGTTAAAGATTGCGAATTGGTTGAAAACATATTTGATTTTGCAAATATTCCGCACACTTGTGATATTATTGAAGCAAATTTGGGTAATATATTTCTAGAAAACCTGCCAAATTTGGTGAACGTATGGAAGGGTGACACTGGTGAAATACTCAAATGTAATAATTTGCAAAGCATAAGAGTTGATGTGAGTCCAAAATTGAAATATCTCTTTCCAGTTTCTATTGCCAATGACCTACAAAAACTAGAAGTCCTTGAGATATGGGATTGTTGGGCAATGACAGAGATTATTGCTTTGGACAAACATTCAAGTGCAACTGCTATCACCTTTAAATTTCCTCATCTAAACACTCTATCATTAATAGACTTGCATGAATTGAGGAGTTTCTACTCAGGAATTCATACTTTAGAGTGGCCACCACTAAAGAAATTGCAAATAGTCGACTGTAGCATGCTCAAAGGATTGACTTCAGAAATCAAAAATTCATCAGAACAACCAATTGTTTTAGCAACAAAAAAGGTACATAAAGTTCGTTCAGATACAAATCAGAAGTTCTTTTTTGAAGCTTGTTCTTGGAAATATAGAATATGTCCTGTTTTTTATGAAAAGCGTGAATCCGCAACCTTTAAGAAGGATGTGAGATTACGTCTTGAAGAATAATGAAGTTCTCTTTTGGTTTCTTCACAGACTTCCCAATTTGAAAAGTTTAACATTGGAACTTTGTCACATGAAAAGAATTTGTACTCGTGAAAGTCTTAGTTCACTTGAAAAAATAGGTGGTGTTATGCAACTTAAAGAGTTAAAATTACGTAGCATGTGGTTTCTAGAGGAGATTGGTTTTGAGCATGATGTGCTTCTTCAAAGGGTAGAACGCTTAATCATCAGTGGATGCAAAAAATTGAGAAATCTAGCATCATCCTCGGTATCTTTTAGTTACTTAACATCCTTAGAAGTGGTGAACTGTATGATGAGGAATTTAATGACACTCTCAACTGCTAAAACCTTAAATCAACTCACAACGATGAAGGTAAGTTCATGTCCATTAATTGTGGAAATTGTTGCAGAAAATGAAGAGGAAAAAAAACAAGAGGTTGAGTTTAAACAATTAAAATCATTAGAATTGGTGTCTCTACAAAATCTCACAAATTTCTCTAATGTTGAGAAGTGTGACATAAAATTCCCACTACTAGAAAAATTAGTAGTAAGTGAATGCCCTCAAATGAAAAAGTTATCTGAAGCCCAAAGTGCTCCAAAGCTACAAAAAGTACATGTTGAAGCAGGAGAAAAAGACAAATGGTATTGGGAAGGTGATCTGAATGCCACTCTACAAACACATTTCACAAACCAGGTATGCATTGAAGTATGTTGATCATCACAAATTTTCATTGCATCATACTCCATAGATAATTTAATGTTAATTTCTTTGAAAATGTTCATAACTAATAATTCAATTCTTTTGCAAAACATAAATAATATGAAGCATGGACATTATGTCGTTTTGTACATATTTAAGTAATTTATTTCCTAGTTTCATTAGGTCAAGGTTTATGGATTGTATTATCAAGTTGGATTTGATATCCAAATGTCTAGCATAATTTCACAATCAAATTTGTGTAAACGATGACCTTTATCATATACTCTTCGAATTATTTGAAACAATTTCCACTTTTTTTCATTTTTCCAAATTTGGTTTTATAACAAATTATATAATGAACTAAAGTGCGGGTCACATATACCATAAGAATTAGTATAAAAGACTTTTTATATATTTATTCAATCATTGATTGTCATGTACATCTGACATTTAGTTTCTCCTCTTTTTAAGGTTTCTTTTGAATATTCAAAGGATATAAATCTTGTTGATTATCCCGAGAGGAAAGATCGACGTGGTAAATTTGCTTTTCCGGACAATTTCTTTGGTTGTTTGAAGAAATTGGAATTTGGTGAAGCATGTAAAAGAAATACTTTGATTCCCTCTCATGTACTACCTTACTTGAAGAACTTAGAAGAATTGAATGTGGAGAAATGTGAATCAGCACAACTAATATTTGACATAGATGAGAGTGAAATCCAGACCTATGGAATGGTGTTTCGTTTGAAAAACCTTACTTTAAAACACTTGTCAAATTTAAAATGTGTATGGAAGGAAAATCTCCAAGGAATTTTCAGCTTTTCCAATTTGAAAAGAGTGGATGTTGATGGTTGTGGAAGCCTAGTAACATTGTTCCCTTTATCACTCGCCAAAAATCTTGGGAAGTTGGAGACACTTGATATAAAGGAATGTGAGAAAATGGTAGAAATAGTTGGAAAGGAAGATGAAATGGAGTATGGAATGACATTAATGTTAGAATTTCCTCGTTTAACCATGTTATGTCTTTGGAATATGCCACTTTTGAGTTGCTTTTACCCTGGAAAGCATCATCTAGAATGTCCCTTGTTAAATAAATTAGATGTGGAATGTTGTCCTATGCTGAAGCTATTCAGATCAAGCTTTGATGATGATAGTAAAAGAGAAGTTTTAGAGGCTCCAATAAGCTTGCTACGACAACCTTTGTTCTCGATTCAAAAGGTAACAAAACATTCAAATTTAATCCTTTTGTGCTTCCTTTTCTTTTCGTTGATATATTTTTCTCTTAATAGTATCTAACTAACATCAACATATCTTTTTTTGAATTTTTTTGACTTCAATTGTCAGGTTTCTCGCAAACTGGAGGACCTGACACTCAATGAGGAAAACATTAAGCTAATGAGTGATGCACGTTTGCCACAAGACCTTCTTTGTAAATTAAAATATCTTGAACTATCCTTTGAGGATGATAACAATGGGAAAAATAGTTTGCCTTTTGATTTCTTTCACAAGCTACCCAATTTAGAATGCCTTGCAGTACAGAAATGCTTTGGTCTGAAGGAGATATTTCCCTCTCAAAAGCTTCAACACGACAAAGTACTCGCCGGATTGAAAGAATTAATTTTGTGGGAATTAAGTGAGTTAGAGTGTATAGGTTTAGAGCACACGTGGGTACAGCCATACACTGAAAAACTTGAACTCTTATGTCTTTACGAGTGCCCTCTGGTAGAAAGAATAATTTCTTGTGCAGTGTCATTCATCAATCTTAAGTATTTATTAGTGATTCACTGCCAAAGGATGGAGTATTTATTCACGTTTGCAACACTCAAAAGTTTGGTGAAACTTACAACTCTGAGCATAAAGAATTGTGAATCAATAAAAGAAATTGTAAAAAAGGAGAATGAAGATGGTTGTGATGAGATAATATGTAGACGACTCAGATCAATTGAGCTGAAACACTTACCGAGGCTAATAAGCTTTTATTCCGGAAATGCCACCTTGCAATGCCCATGTTTACGAAATATGATGGTTACTGAATGTCCCAATATGATAACTTTCTCTGAAGGAGTCATAAAACTAGCAATGTTTTCGGGAATTCAAACATCCGAAGATTCTGATTTCACTTTCGACGTCGATCTCAACACAACTGTCGAAAGCTTATTTCATTGGGTAAGAATTACTTATCCTACTTAATTTTTTTATATATACTAAATAGTCTTTTTTTTTTTTTTTTACATTACTTTCTTTTTCCTTGTGTTATAAAATACTCTTCAACCTCAAATCAATTATAATATATTATATTATTTAGCAATAGGTTTTGTTTGAAGGATAACTATTTTAAAACAATTATTTTACTAGGTACACAAATATGAATTAAATGTTTTACTAACATTACTCATTAATATCCATCGTATCCTTTTCTCACTTTCCACGTCGATATCAACACAACTGTCCAAAGCTTATTTCATGAAAAGGTGAGAATTACTTATCCTAATTAAATTTTTGTATGTAAACTAAATAATCTTCTTTTGTATTACATTACTACTTTTTTCTCCTGTGTTATAAAATACTCTTCTCCTAACCTTAAATCAATTAGAATATATTATATTATTTCGTAGTAGGTTTTGTTTGATGGATAATTATTTAGAAAATTATAATTATAACTCTATATAACATCAATTATTCATAAAATTGAAGCCTAAAGACTAATAATAAGATAAAAAATTATAAATTTAAATGACAATTTTAAAATTTCAATCTAACTTTTTAACTTTGGTTGTTCATGGAACCGAAATAGAAAGTACATATATGGGATAAGTTATTTCACCAACCGAGACCATATGTTCTATTAAAAAAACTCGAATAAAAAGAGAGTTGTATCTAATTTTGGCCGAACTATAACCGTCCTTGTACGAGTTGTATCTACTTTAGTCGAGCTGTATCCGACTTGACGGAGTTATATTTGATCTTGGTCCAACTGTATCAAATCCATCCTTACCTTATCTAGATATCCCAGAGTGATAATTTTAAAATTTTAATCAACCTTTTGATCATGATTGTTCATAGAGCTAAAGTAGAAAGTTTATTTTCCAACGGTTATGAAATAATCGAGCCCATATGTCCTCTTTAGAAAAAAAAAATTGAAAATTTTGGTGTACTTTTTGGCCTCCTAAAGGTAAATCTGAGTGATCTTATTAACTAAATACGAAGCGTATGAAACTTGTTAACTATAACCTGATATTGAATTTCTTGCTTTTTTAGGAGTTTTTCAACTATTCAAAGCACATGATTCTTGATGACTATCTTGAGATGACGGGAGTTCAACACATAAAACCTGCTATTTCAGACAATTTCTTTGGTAGTTTCAAGGAATTAGAATTTGATGCAGCATGCAAAAGAGCTATCGTAATTCCATTTCATGTACTCCCTTACATGAAGAACTTAGAAAAGTTGAATGTGCATAGTTCTGATGCAGTCGAGGTAATATTTGACATTGATGAGAGTGAGGACAAGACAAAGGGAATAGTCTCTAGTTTGAAAAAACTTACTTTAAACAACTTGTCAAATTTGAAACATGTATGGAAGGAAAATTCCACAGGAATTATCAGCTTTCATAATTTGCAAGAAGTGGTTGTTAATGGTTGTGGAAGTTTGATATCATTGTTCTCTTCATCCCTAGCAAGAAATCTCGGGAAACTTAAGAAGCTTCAAATAATCGATTGTGGAAAACTGTTAGAAATAGCTGAAAAGGAAGATGGAATGGAACATGGAACCAAAATAATGTTTGAACTCCCTTGTTTGTCGTGGCTATTTCTTGTAAACATGCCACTCTTGAGTTGCTTTTATCCTGGAAAGCATGATCTGGATTGTCCGTTATTAGAAACCTTATTTGTGAGCTATTGTCCTAAATTGAAGCTATTCACATCAGACTTTGATGAAAATCAGAAAGGAGCTATAGGGGCTCAAATTAGCCCACTGCAACAACCTATGTTTTCAGTTGAAAAGGTAGCGAAGCATCAACATTTACACTTTTTTGAGTTTCCTTTTCTTTCCATTTTTCTTTTAATGCTTTTAACTTACAACACATGCACGTTTTCTTTTGAATTTGTTTGTCCTTAATTGTTAGGTTTCTCCCAACATAAAGCATTTGGCACTCAATGAAGGAAACATTATGTTATTTAGAGAAGTACAGTTGGTACAACACATTCTTTGCAATATAGTTGCTCTTTGGTTGTGCTTTGAGGATGATAACAACGAGAAAGATAGTTTGCCTTTTGACTTCTTCCACAAGCTACCCAATTTATCCAGTCTTTCAATACAAAAATGCTTTGGTTTGAAGGAGATATTTCCCTCTCAAAAACTTCAAGTTCACGATGGAGGACTTGCGGGATTGAAACAATTAGAGTTGATAGATCTAAAAGAGTTAGAGTTGGTGGGCTTAGAACACCCTTGGGTACAACCGTACTCTGAAAAGCTTGAACTGTTATATCTTGAGGAGTGCCCTCAGTTACAAAAATTAGTTCATTGTGCAGTGTCTTTCATCAATCTTAAAGAACTGGGAGTGAAACTCTGTGAAAGGATGGAGTATTTATTCACATTTGCAACAGTTCAAAGTTTGGTGAAACTTGAGACCCTAATCATAAATAGTTGTGAGTCAATCAAAGAAATTATTAAAGATGAAAATGAAGATGGTTGTGCTGAGATGGTATTTGGACGACTCAAATCAATCGAGCTGGAATCATTGCCAAGACTTGTAAGGTTTTATTCAGGGAAGGCCACTCTGCAATGCTCGTATTTAAAAATCGTCATGGTAGTTAAATGTCCCAGTATGATAACTTTTTCTGAAGGAGTCATCAAAGTGCCAATGCTTTCAGGAATTCAAACATCTAAGGATTCTGATTTAACCTTCCATGACGATCTCAATACAACTATCGAGAAATTGTTTCACCAAGAGGTAAGAATTCATTCTCTCAATTCAATTATTACCGCCAGCTGAAAAATTATGCTATGCATTCATTTTATCATTAATAAATAAGTTAAAATTTTCTTTTAATAAGAAAATTGCAGGCGGCCTCCTAATACATTTATATGTTAAGGTCTTCAAATAACACTACATATCGATTCTAAAACTGTAAATGTTAATAACTTTATATTAACATAAAGAAGTTGTTACATAACATTCAATTATAAACTGTCAGAAGACTTAATAATCACTCAGATAAATTAAAAAGTTAATTAGCTTCGAAATGACCCACTCTTAATATAAAATAACTAATTTATGAATTAGTTTTGACTAAGATGCCTTTGACAATAAAATATTAAAAGTTAATTAGTTTTACTGTTATAGTAAATTTTAAAAGATTAAGTTGTTACATTAGTCACCCTATTGATTTTATAAGTATCCCATGTTTACTTTGCTTCATCTTCTTCAGCTTCCTTTTCTCTCACTAGTGCAGAATTGACCTTTAACGTCACTCCATAGACGTCCGTCCACGAAAACTCCAATGTAAATAATTGACCGGTGGCATAAATGTAAATAATTGAGTGTGGAGACGTCCGTCCTAGAGGGAGCCGGACGTCTATAATATAGTAGACGTCCGTCCCCCTCCAGGACGGACGTTCAAGAGGCTGACAGGGTAGTGAACCCATCAGCCTCTTGAACGTCCGTCCTGGAGGGGGACGGACGTCTATATATAATAGACGTCCGTCCCCCTCCAGGACGGACGTTCAAGAGACTGAGATGTCAGTCTCTTGAACGTCCGTCCTGGAGGGGACGGACGTCCATATATAATGGACGTTCGTCCCCCTCCAGGACGGACGTTCAAGAGACTGAGGGGTTGTACTACCCTGTCAGTCGCGTGAACGTCCGTCCTGGAGGGGGACGAACGTCTATTATATATGGACGTCCGTCCCCCTCCAGGACGGACGTTCAAGAGGCTGACAGGGTAGTACAAACCATCAGCCTCTTGAACGTCCGTCCTGGAGGGGGACGGACGTCCATATATAATAGACGTCCGTCCCCCTCCAGGACGGACGTTCACGCGACTGACAGGGTAGTACAACCCCTCAGTCTCTTGAACGTCCGTCCTGGAGGGGGACGGACGTCTATTATATATGGACGTCCGTCCCCCTCCAGGACGGACGTTCAAGAGGCTGATGGGTTGTACAACCCATCAGCCTCTTGAACGTCCGTCCTGGAGGGGGACGGACATCTACTATATTATAGACGTCCGGCCTCCGCCACAACTGACGTTCAAAAGACGTTTAAAATAAAGATACACACTTCAAAACGCGAACCCGCGAGGAGTTATGCGAACCTTTCCCTCTGCGCCTTGCATTTCCAGGTTGGTTTTTATGCGTTTTGGGCCATTTAATCTTACTTTTGTTCCGATTAAATTGTTCAGTGATGACATATCTTTCATTTGGACCGATTAAAAATCGTTTTCGGTGCATTTTGGTGCAGTTTGTTACGTGTTCTTGGGCGGCGTTTTTTGACCTACATTTTTAGGTCGTTTACTCCTCCATTTTCATTTTGAATTTGTTCTTCAGACGTGTTGCAGTGCACAAACAAACGTTCGAACCCGTAATCCTAAATAACCCTAACCCGTAATCCTAAATAAGCCGTCTAATAAAGCCCTTTCTGCAGTAGTATATAGACGTCCGAGAGGTTCACAGCGGACGTCTATATAGACATCCGGGTTGACACAGCGGACGTCCATATAGACGTCCGGCCGGACACAACAGACGTCCATATAGACGTCCGGCCATACACAACGGACGTCCATATAGACGTCCGACCTGACACAACGGACGTCTACATAGACGTCACCAGAATAGACGTCCGTTGGAGGTCGGACGTTAAAAGGCCTAAAAAACGGACGTCTATGCCCCTTTTTGCACTAGTGTCTCCATTTACATTTATTGTCGAAATTCAACAAATATTTTTCTTTCTTTTACTTGGTTTATATTTTTTCTCTTTTTTTTCATATATATTTGCTCATTCTTTTACTGAGCCTAAACAACACATTTCCTTTTGTACTTTTCCTTTATTATTTTCCTACCTTCATTCTAATTGGATCTCTTGGCCTTATATTTCTTTCGTTTTATTTACAACTAAATAAATCCCCATGCAAGTTTTTTTTCATAGGATCTTCCACTTTAATTATGGGCCCAAAACATTCTATCGTTATTATTCTCTCCTCTCCTTTTTAAAGATCTGATTAGGTATGTATTAAAAAATAGATAATTCACTTATATGATTAAATTTGTTTTAAACTTAATTATTTTTCTCTAAAAACTATCCTAAATATTAATGACATATAGTGTTGTTCTTTTTGAATATTTTTATTCTTTTAATCTCTTTCAATAAAAGAAGGTGTGATTATGCTTTTATTAATAGAAATTTAAGATAAATGTAGCTTTGGACTCTTAAATTTAAAAAAGAAATAATCTTTAATATTTGAAAAATATTATTTTAATTTCCAAACACTAATATTAGTGGACTAAAATTATTTTAACCCTCAAAGTTATTGTTTAAGTACTAAAATCATACTTTTGAAATTTGAAAAAATATGAATTGAAAATTACCTTCAATTTTTTCTACATGTTCAGTTTGCATGGGCTAAAACCGTTATGTGGTCATTCTATGCTTTGAAAACCAAACCATTCAGGACATCACAAGGTTTACTGGTTAAACTTGTCATATAGTTGAACGGTGATTGAAATTAGTATTAATAAATAAAACAATATAAAATAATATACAAAAATAACATTAAAAATATAATATAATAACTTAAAACAAAATTAAAAATGAAAAAATAACTTTCAAAATTTGCATAAAAATTAAATATTTTCGTAGTATTTAGGTTTAAGGTTCAACAATACATAATGTTTCTGCTGGATGGGACCAGGAAAAACTCCTGCTGCCTCTGCTCGGAAACATTCCTCCTTGACCGATCGGTTCTTCACCTCCCGCTCTCCTTACACTCGTTCTCACTACAAATGGGTTGACATGCAAGAAACACTCCGACGCTCAAATCACAATCGGTCCTTACAAGTCTATATAATTATAAAAAACAGAGAGTTTACCTTCTCCTTTGACTGCTATTTATATGATTTCAGAGAATATTACCCATTAATTTACCTTTTAATGGCTTTCAATGCACATCTTAAATACTCGACAACGACCATTACCTCATTAACTACACATTCATGAGCATTCAACTGTTGTCTCCAGTCAAGTTTTAGAAGTCTGTCCGACCGGACATATTGGACTTGAGAGATCCGATCGGACATCTTGGACTTTGAGACACCCGATCGGCCATATTAGGCTTGTTTCTACCCGCTCGGCATTGTCTAAACATTCTCGGTTGGTTACCCGCCCTCGGTAGTAACACAAGTCCTCAAAGCCCTAGCAAAAATACCTTTTTGCGTAGGGTTTTGAAGTGATCTCCGCTCGGCTCTCCTCTTTCTCTATCTGACTCTTGCTCTGGCGAGAAACGTAAAGTCATGGTTGTAATTTTTAAGCGGGAAATGTAAACAATGAAACGTCAGATCGCCTGATCCATCAGATCTTCCTGTATCTAAAACGTCAAATCGCTTGGGCCGTCAGATCTTTTGGCGGTTGACGCTTCAAATGTGCCCGTTGAGTCAGTTCTTATCTTTGCATAAATACCCATGTTTTACCGTAATCTTTTACTTCAGTCTCCTCGTCGTCATCAACATCTTCTTCCTCTTTGCTTCCCTTCTGTCCTTCTCGTCTTCACTCCTCAAGTAACCATGTCTTCTGACTTCTCCGGCGACGAAGGTAGGGGGTATGCTGACGATGATAATGCTAGTCCATCTTCATCCCTAGTTGCCATTATAGGTACCGGTGCTAGGGCTTCGCCTTCTGGGAATTCCTCCGACCTCTTGGTCGACAGTGACGCTCCTGACGAGGTCGCCATCCACGTGGATTCCACCGGGGCCTGGGATGGGAAGCCCCGAGCTTGGCCAACTGTCCCCGTCTACGATTGGGTGTCGCAAGAAGTTAGGCAAATTTCCTCTTCCTTCTACCATCGCCAGCCCTTCCGAGATTTAATCGGCCACATTTGCCTAGTAGAGGCGGCTGCCGACGCTAGGCATTTTAAACTAGCCATCTGCCAGATGACCGAGCGTGTTTGCCATGGTCGGGGTGACTATCCCTCCGACTTCTTCTACGTGTATGCCACCATGTTCAAAGACTTGAAGGTTCTTCTCCCCTTCTCTGACTTCCAAATGGGTGTATTGAGAACGCTCAACATGGCTCCCACGTAGCTTCACCCGAATGGGTGGGCCTTCATGCAAGAATTCTCCGTCATCTGCTCCGGCTTAGCTCTTAGACCAACTCCTGCAACCTTCCTTTATTTCTTTCATGTACAGCCTCACCCGTCCAAGCCTTGGGTCTCCCTTCAGACGGTCGGGAACAAGCACCTTCTGACCCTTTACAACAGCTCCTACAAAGACTTCAAAGGGCACTTCTTTAAAGTCATGCCCACGGAAACTGGGTATCAGAGCTTCTGCTCTCCAACCAAAGAGGCCAAGTTTCCCTTTTACTAGACCAGAGATCCTCATAAGGTCCTCTCCTGGTCCAAACCCCAGATGACACCCGAGGACCTGGACTTGATAAATCAACTTTGTTAGCTACCCCCTAAATCCTCTTGCCGCGTTCTAATCGGTTTCCTGGGCAACAAGAATCTTCCCTGTAATGTGTTCGGTAAGCTATTTTTGACCGCCTTAATGAGCAGTCATTTGTAACTTATCTGAATTTTCTTCTGCCTTGCAGATTATCTGTCCAAAATGGATCCATCAAGGAACAACACCTTTGCCTGCCTGTTCGCCCAGTGGGGGGGCGAAGTAAGGAAATCGGGCGGGAGCTCGTCCCCTGCCCCATCTGCTGTCGCTGCACCAACAACCTCCCTTCCAATCAAAAAGACGTTCATTCCTCCCCCTTGTCGAGGTTATTTTCGATCAGGTTCCCCTGCCCGAGTCCATGCACAAGAAAAAGGGAAAACAAAAGGTCGTTCGGGAGACTTTGGCCGAGTCAAAGAAGGCTAAGAGGAGTCTGCCCGACGGGCCTCCTCTCTCCGGGCTGCTGAGTCCCAATTCATGGGTGGCGAAGCGCATCCATTTTGACCTTTTCGCTGAGAAAAAGACCCTGGTCAGTGGGATGACCGAGGAAGAAGCCTCCAACATGGCTCTGGAATTGACTGCGCGGTCGGCCATGTGCTTGTCTTAGGCCGCCCAGAAGAGAGCTTCTGCTTCTGCCGAGCTTCAAGCTCTTCAAGCGAAGTTCGATTCCGCTTTCAAGGCCAACGAGGACCTTACCCTTTGGCTGGCCGAGACTGAGCGAATAGCGGCATAGGACAAGAAGAAAGTCAGCACGCTGTTACCCAAGGCCCGTGCTACTCAGCGCCGTAAGCAACGGTCTCTAGACGATGCTAAACTTGACCTTCAAAAGGCCACTTCCTCCCTCGCGACTATGACGGCCGAGCGGGACTCTCTCCGGGATCGGGTAACAAAGTTGGAGGCAGAAAACAAGCTGTTGGGCGATGAGGTGGTAAACGAGGATGTGCTCGGGTTTGACAAGGCCCTCGCTTAGTATAATCTTCTCTTTCAAGTGCCTACCGACGATCCCCGCCTGGACGTGAGCATGATGGTGGTGGATAAACAGCTAGTTCCAATCCACATTCCCCCATCCTCCCCTTTGGCCGCCCAACATGTCGACAATGCTGCCGAAGTGATTGGCGAGACCGATGACGCTGAAGGCCAATCCTAAGTGTTAGACATAGGACTTTACTGCTTTTGTCTTTCATCTTGTAACAAATTTTTGTATTAAATGAATATATGCCTTTTTGGCACTTTTCTTTCTCCACATCACTTGCACTTTTGTGTTTTACTTATCTTTGCGCGCATAACACTTCGCTTGTCTGATGGCTCTTAGGATTCCCGCTCGGTTTAGGTCTTAGGAGCTCTCTAGAAGCGTGCCCTAAGACCAAGGTGAGAGTTCACAAAAGAAATATGCCTCACCCGCTCGGTTTAGGTCTTAGGAACTCTCTAGAAGCGTGCCCTAAGACCAAGGTGAGAGTTCACAAAAGAAATTTGCCTCACCCGCTCGGTTTAGGTCTTAGGAACTCTCTAGAAGCGTGCCCTAAGACCAAGGTGAGAGTTCACAGAAGAAATCTGCCTCACCCGCTTGGTTTAGGTCTTAGGAGCTCTCTAGAAGCGTGCCCTAAGACCAAGGTGAGAGTTCACAAAAGAAATCTGCCTCACCCGCTCGGCTGTTAAGACATGGCGAAAATTTCATGAAACATAATATTATTAATATGGAACAAGTACACAACTCTTAACTGAAATAAAATTTTAAATGGGATGTGTTCCATGTATTGGGGATAACCTTTCCCGTCAGGTGCTCTAGGCGATATGCTCCATTTTGTAAGCTTTCCACCACCCTGAAGGGGCCTTCCCAATTCGCAGCTAATTTTCCCGCTGATCGGTCTCGTCGAACCTCCGCCGTTTTTCTCCACACAAGGTCTCCTTCAACAAATTGTCACGGCTTGACCTTGATGTTGTAACGCCTTGCCAACAGTCTTTTCCTAGCCTCCGCTCGGATCATTGCTACCTCTCTTCGTTCATCCAGAGTATCTAGCTCCACACGCAGCTCATCATTATTATATTGTAAACTTTGCATTCCCCTTCGTATGTTAGGTTGAACGGGGTTTCCCCAGTTGTACCGTGTGGCGTGCAGCGATACCCCCACAAGACTTCCCGAAGTTGCTCCATCAAGACTCCTTTGGCATCTCGCAGCCTTTTTTTCAACTCAGAGACGATTACTTTGTTGACCGCTTCCACTTGGCCGTTTGTTTGTGGATGCTCTACCGAGCTCGTGACATGCTTAATTCCCAGCTTTTTGTAGAATTCTCCTAAGCCTTTATCAATGAACTGCCGCTCGTTGTCCGTAACTACAACCTTGGGAATTCCAAATCTGCATATGAACGTCTATATAAACTTTTGAACCCTTGCGACCGTGATCGTTGTGAGCCGCTCTGCTTCCACCCACTTAGTGAAATAATCAATTGCCACCAGTAGGAATTTCTTTTACACTCGGCCTACTGGAAAGGGTCCAACAATATCTACTCCCCACTGCGCGAACGGCCAAGGTAACATCAAACTGTGGAACTCTACTGGTGGAAGATGGAGATTCCTGCCATGCTCCTAACACTTCAAACATTTTTGCACAAATTCTTTGCAGTCCTTTTCCACCGTCGGCTAGAAATAGCCCGCTCTTATCACCTTGGCATGCAAAGCTCGTTGCCCTGTATGCATTCCACATGCCCCCTCGTGCAGCTCCCTCATCACATACTCGGCTTCCTCTGAAGATATACATTTCAATAGGTGTGAGGAGAATCCTCTTTTATACAGATCCTCTCCTATTAATAAATACCGAGCGGCCTTTTTGGCCTCGACTACCCGGACGTGCAAGCAACTCTCCTGCCTTGGAATAACTTCTCTTATGGCTTTCCTCCAATCAGGTCGATCGGAGATCTCGTGAACCGCCAGACACTCCACCGAAGGGTTCATCATAACCTGCCTTATGACCGACGACAAGTGATCCTTCCCATTATTGTTGGCGAGTTTAGATAGGACATCCGCCCTCGCATTCTGCTCCCTCGGCACATGCTTAAATTCCACCATCTGGAATTGTTTCACCAACTCCTTTACCTTATGAAAATAACGAAGCAATTGATCATCTTTGGTCTGGAAGCTCTCCGTCAACTGTCCTACCACCAATTGGGAATTCGTTCCGCATTTGACCGAGACTGCCCCCAAGTCCTTAGCCAGCTCGAGCCCGACTATTACTGCTTCGTACTCGGCCTCGTTATTACTTATCTTGAACCGAAAAACAATTGCTTGTTCCACGACAAAACCGTCCAGTCCGTCCAACACAATTCCTGCACCATCCCCGAATTTCTCAGAAGAACCATCCACATAGAGGATCCACTCTTGGCCTTCCTCTTCCCACGGTAACTCGACCACAAAGTCGGCCAAATGTTGCCCTCGGATCGACCCTCTTGGTTCAAACTGGAGCCCAAATTCAGACAACTCCACAGACCATCCTACAATTCTTCCGGCCAGATCTGGTTTGCGTAGGATTTTCGCGATCGGGTAATTAGTTCGAACTATCACCTGATGACTCTGAAAGTACAGCCTTAGGCGCCGCGTTGCCATCACTAATGCCAAAACGATCTTCTCGACTCGCTTGTATCTGGTTTTCGCTGGTTGCAATGTTCGATTGACGAAGTACACGAGTTTGAACTCAGGTTGCTCCTGCACCAATGCTGAGCTGACTGTGTCCTCCGAGACCGCCAGGAATAGCTGTAACGCATGCCCCGCATCTGGTCGTCCCACGACCGGTAGGATGACCAGTATGCGTCTAACTTCGTTAAAGGTCCGCTCACACTAGTCGTCCCAACCAATACCCGTACTCTTCTTCATAATCTTCACTATCGGCTTTATCCGCTCCGCTAGCTTTGGAATAAAGCGAGATAATGAAGTTAGCCTCCCCATCAGCCTCTGAACCTCTTTCAGCTTTTGTGGACTTCTCATTTCCAATATTGTTCTGCACTTGTCGGGTTTCACTTCTATGCCTTTAGTTGTTAGCAGGAATCCTAGAAATTTTCCCACCAGCACCCCGAAAGTACATTTGGCCGGATTAAGGCGCATGTTATATTTGCGGACCTGATGGAAAACCTCCGCAAGATCTCTCACATGGTCCTCTACCGAACGGCTCCTCACCACCATGTCATCTACATAAACCTCCATGCATCTGCCAATCTGGTCAGCAAAAACCCTGTCCATCAGTCGTTGGTAGGTAGCCCCCGCATTCTTCAACCCGAACGGCATAACCTCATAACAATAGTTAGCCCGCTCGGTGATGAATGTTGTCCTATCACTGTCTAGGGGATACATAGGAATCTAGTTCTATCCTGAATGCATCCAGGAAACTTAGCACATGGAACCCCGAAGCCTCGTCCACTAACGCATCAATACTCGGTAGCGGATAAGAATCTTTGGGGCAAGCTTTGTTTAGATCTGTGAAGTCTGTACACATTCTCCATTGCTCGCTCGGCTTCTTCATCATCACAACGTTCGCCAGTGAAGTTGTGTACTTGAATTCACGAATGAAATATGCTTCCAACAACTTCTTTACCTCCACTGCCACCGCTAATCGCTTCTCTTCCCCCAATCTTCTCCTCTTTTGGGCCACCGGTCGGGCCTCTTTGAACAATGCCAACTTGTGCGACATAACTTTTGGGTGGATTCCTGGCATATAAGCTGCAGTCCAAGCAAAAACGTTTTGGTTTTTCTTCAGCTCAGTACCTATTGATCTGACCTGATCCTCCTCCAACTCACTCCCATTGGTTCCATCCGATCGTCCGTATTTGTCCTTGGATCTAGATCTGCCATAGCTACCTCTGATCGTCTTCTCCTGTGTCGGCTGGGTGGATCTGATGACGATGGTTGAACCTTCAGCCCGACCATATAACATTCTCGGGCGATCCTTTGATCGGACCGAACGGTGCAAATGGTTCCATTGCTTAACGGAAACTTGAGCGCGAAATGGGGTGTGGAAACAATTGTCGCGAATGCGTTCAAACACGGTCGTCCTAACAACACATTATAAGAGGTGTTCGCGTCCACCAGCAAAAACCTGGTTTTTACCTCCTTACTCTGCTCGGTTCCCAAGCAAGTCCTAAGATCCACATATCCTCTCGTATCCATCCTTTCCCCCGAAAATCTTACTATCCACAGAACTGCCCTGGTCCACCAACACTTTTCCCACACTATATCGGGCAATAACAACCGTTATTACCATAGAGTCATCCTCATCCGGATCGGGAGCATGGAAATCCTCCTCCGTAAACGTGATTGGCGGCATAGAGCGCTTTCTCACATCTACCCTGTGGACGCTTTTTAGCTCTCTCAGGTTTCTCTTTCGTGCGGACGCCGATGACCCTCCTGCAAAACCGCCCGAAATGGTGTTTATCGTTCCTCGCAACGATCGGTCATGGCTACGACTTCTACTCCGCCTACGGTCGGGGCACCTGTCCTCTCTCCTATCACTTCGCTCCACCCTAGCTCTCTTGGGTGGACTCCTTGCCTTTCGTTCCTTCTTAACAAACTTCCTCAGATGACCCGCTTGGATCAGTTCTTCCACCTTATCCTTCAACACCGTGCAGTCCTCGGTGTTATGTCCTATATTTAGATGATAGGTGCAATGTTTAGTTCCATCTGCCTTGGGTGATGATCGGGAGGGTCTTACCCTTATAAGATCTGCATTCAGGGCCTTCTCCAACACTCTAGCCCTTGGAGTATTCAACGGGGTGTATCTTTCATACCTAGCCCCCTTTGGGCCATCTCTATACTTCTGGCCCTTTGAGCGCTCGCCCGGTACGAACGGTTTCTTACCCTCCTTCTTCTCATGCCCTGAACTGGAGTTTTGCTCCTGCTGCCGCCTTTGGACCGCCCTCATTTCTTCTATTCTAATGAACCGAGCGGCCCTCTCTTGTAATTCGTCTAGGGTTAACGGGGGCTCTGCGAACAAGTTATCGGCAAATAGGGAAGGCCTCAGCGCAATAGTCAGAGTACTAATAGTAAACTTCTTACCTACTCCCCTTACTTGTCGCGTGGTTCTATTGAACCTGTCCATGAAGTCCCTGAGACTTTCTCCCTTCTCCTGCTTTATATTGGTTAACTCCATATACGTCAGATTTCGCGCTCTACCCGCCGAAAACTGTCGCTCGAACATATCTCTCAAGGTGGCAAAGTTATTGATGGTTCGAGGTCTCAACGAGTGGAACCATGCTAATGCTTCTCCCTTTATTGACAAGGAAAAAACTCTGCACCACACATTTTCCTTGGGGGAGTAAATGGTCATGGCGTCAACAAAGGATCTCAAATGCTCCTCCGAATCACCTGACCCATCATACTTCTCCAGGGCCGGAAATGCTCTTTCTGGAATCGACTCTTCCATGACTGCGACTGTGAACGGATGCAATGCTCTAGCTCGACCGGCTGGAGCTGGACAGTTTGCGGTCCGATGCGAGCCAGCCTCACTCTGCTCCTCCCCCTGATAATAACTATCAGGAATGGGATCTATGTCCTCCTCTGAATCCGGCTCTGTCTCCGGCATCTCTACAAATAGGTGGTGATTGTGCGCGCGCGGAAGATGGACGATTTGCCTGCGCCCCTCTAGCCGCATCACGTTCGCCTCTAAGGGTTTCCAACTCTGCCTGCATTACCTCCATTCTTCTCTTCATCTCCTGTATAAACGCTACCGGGTCTTGCTCCATCCATACGGTCGTAAAAAGGTTGTCTTCGATGATCCTCGGCCCCACGGTGGGCGCCAAAATGTTTCTGCTGAATGGGACCGGGGAAAACTCCTGCTGCCTCTACTCGGAAACACTCCTCCTCGACCGATCGGTTCTTCACCTCCCGCTCTCCTTACGCTCGTTTTCACTACAAATGGGTTGACCTGTAGGAAACACTCTGACGCTCAAGTCAGAATCGGTCCTTGCAAGTCTATATAATTATCAAAAACAGAGAGTTTACATTCTCCTTTGACTGCTATTTATATGATTTCAGAGAATATTACCCATTAATTTACCTTTTAATGGCTTTCAATGCACATCTTAAATACTCGATAACGACCGTTACCTCATTAACTACACATTCATGAGCATTCAACTTCTGTCTCCAGTCCAGTTCTAGAAGTTTGTCCGACCGGATATATTGGACTTGAGAGATCCGATCGGACATCTCGGACTTTGAGACATCCGATCGGCCATATTAGGCTTGTTTCTACCCGCTCGGCATAGTCTAAACATTCCCGGTCGGTTACCCGCCCTCGGTAGTAACACATAATAATATCATTTAAAAATAAATGGTTTCTAAAAAGAAATACAAAATATTTTAGGTTTTTTACTTTTAAGGAAATTTCAAAATAAAATTTACAAAACATTTTAAAAAATTCCAATTAATTCTTCTGTAATTTTAGAAGCCGATTTTGTTCAAGTTTTCCAGTTTTTGATCCATTCAATTGGAGATCGGATTTGTAAGTCTAATGGACCAAATACTATAGAACAATTCGATTGGAAATTGAGTCTGTAATTCTAAAAGGCCAAACACTAAATGAGTTAATCGATTTTTCGATTCAACTTCGGTCTATTTCTCAAAACAAAGTTACTTGTTATCATTCCATTGTCCTTTTATAACTTTTTTTTTTTTCATTTTGGTCAGAAAACCGTTAGCCATCATTTATTCTTATTTTTTCTCTTTTTATATCTCAGATAATTGACACCTATTATAAAAATAAATGAATAAATAAATAAGCTGCAGGCCTATTACCAAAATGTGACTTAAGTATTCATTCAAAAATCCAAGTGATCTTAATCAAATATCAAGCATGTGAAACTTGTCCATTACTCTGACGTTGAGTTCTTGACTTGGAAGGAATTTATGGAATATTCAAAGCGTATGATTCTTGAAGATTATCTTGGGATGTCTGAAGTTCACCACAGACAACCTATTGTTTCAGACAACTTTTTTGGTAGTTTCAAGAAATTGGATTTTGATGCAGCGTGCAATAGAACTATTTTAATTCCATCACATGTACTTCCTTACTTGAAGAACTTAGAAGAATTAAATGTGAAAGAATCCGATGCAATGCATATAATATTCGACATTGACGAGAGTGACGTCAAGACGAAGGGAGTAGTTTTTGGCTTGAAAAAAATTACTTTAAAGAACTTGTCAAATTTGAAACATGTATGGAAGAAAAATTCCTCAAAAATTGTCAGCTTTCATAATTTGCAAGAAGTGGATGTTGATGGTTGTGGAAGCCTAGTAACATTGTTCCCTTTATCACTTGCCAAAAATCTTGGGAAGTTGAAGACACTTGATATACAGAAATGTGAGAAAATGGTAGAAATAGTTGGAAGGGAAGATGACATGGAACATGGAACGTCAATTGAATTCCCTTGTTTATGGTATCTAAATCTTGAAAACATGCCATTGTTGAGTTGCTTTTACCCTGGAAAGCATCATCTAGAATGTCCCTTGTTAGATAGGTTATATGTGGAATGTTGTCCTAATCTGAAGGTATTCAGATCAAGCTTTGATGATGATAGTAAAAAAGAAGTTTTAGAGGCTCCAACTAACTTGTTACAACAACCTTTGTTCTCGATTGAAAAGGTAATGAACCATTATAATTTAACCTTTTGTGTTTCCTTTTCTTTTCATTGATATATTTTTGTCTTATAGTATCTAACTAACATTAACGCATCGTCTTTTGAATTGTTTTGACTTCAATTGTCAGGAATCTCCCCAACCGGTGGGATTGACACTCAATGAGGAAAACATTAAGCTTATGAGTGATGAACGGTTGCCACAAGACCTTCTTTGTAAATTAGAAGTTCTTATACTATCCTTTGAGGACGATAACAATGGGAAAGATAGTTTGCCTTTTGATTTCTTTCACAAGCTACCTAATTTAAAATCTCTTAGAGTACAGAAATGCTCTGGTCTGAAGGAGATATTTCCCTCTCAAAAGCTTCAAGTTCACGACAAAGTACTTTCTGGATTGAAACGTTTATTTTTGTTCGAATTAAGTGAGTTAGAGTGTATAGGTTTAGAGCACACATGGGTACAACCATACTCCAAAAAGCTTGAATTGTTAAAGCTTCGCACTTGCCCTCGAGTTGAAAGTATAGTTTCTTGTGCAGTGTCATTCATCAATCTTAAAGAGTTATATGTGAAGCTCTGTGAAAAGATGGAATATTTATTCACATTTTCAACACTCAAAACTTTGGTGAAACTTGAGACTCTGACCATAAAGAAGTGTGAATCAATCAAAGAAATTGTGAAAAAGGAGGATGAAAATGGTTGTGATGAGATAGTATTTGTACGGCTGAGATCAATTAAGCTGAATTCCTTACCAAAGCTAGTAAGCTTTTATCCAGGTAATGCAACTTTGCAATGCTCATATTTGAAAAACGTGATGGTAGCTGAATGTCCCAATATGATAACTTTCTCTCACGGAGTCATTAAAGTGTCAAACTTTTTGAAGATTCAAACATCAAAAGATTCTGATTCAACATTTCACGATGATCTTAACACAATGATCCAAAAGTTGTTTCACAATCAGGTAAGAACTCATTAATAATATTTTAGTAATAGAATGATGTTATATATCCTAAGTCTTTTCTTCAATCTTGATACTTTTAGAATGAAACTCATTGGTGCTTGTCCGTTAATTTGATGCAATCTGTTATTTTCCAATACTCAATGAATTTTAGATATAATAAAGTGTGTTGTTAATGTTCACACATTTCGTAATTGAGAAGATAGAACATGGAGCATTCAGAAGATAGTGTCAAACAGTGTATTCCTAGCACTTTTCGTAATTGAAATTGAAAGTTTTTTTTTTCAATACAATATCAAAACTTTCATAGTAAATTGAGCCAGATCTCATTATAATCTTTGTCCTACGAACAATCCCAGGTTCTTTATAAAATCTTTTAGCTTAAAAAAAACCTGAATCTTTTATATAAAGTTTTTCCTATCAACTCACTATTTTTCATATATTCAGGTAATCCATGAGTCATGATGACAGTAATGAGCGTTTGGAGTTCTTCTTCCTCTACCATTTGGTAAGTATATATGTATTCCTGCATGTCAACCATACTGCAAATTCACTTCCCTTTTAAATCTTAATAGTGTTTGATATTTTATTCACCGTAACTTCCCTTTCTTCATATTTATATACAACACTAGAAAATGAAATTAATGACTAAATAAAACAGAATAGAAAGATTAGTCGCATTCAACTATTCACAAAGTTCAAAATTCCCAATGTTATATTTTCAATAATATATTGCAAAGATACAATCGCATTTTATTTGTCCAAGTTGGAGAGCACTTACCAATTAATGCCACACCCAAAATTATATATTTTCTTTCGTTGTATACATAAATTTGAAAAGAGTAGTTATATATTTTTAGGTATAACTATACTCTTAATTCTATTATTATGATTGTGTGAGATTTGTTTATTTTGTTTCAAATTTAATTACAGTTATACATTAAAAGTAATACAATAAAATTCGTTCATTATAAATTTTTGTATCTCTCGAAACAATTAAATTCTCTCTTTCTTTTATATCAACATTGTGAAAATGATTAATCTTTTAAAATTATTTTCTAGCGGAAATTCATTAATTTTGGGTAAAATGCATATTTTATCCAAAATTAGCAACTTATATATGTTTCTCATTGCTCTTTGCGATATTTACATTGTAAATATCTTCAAAAGTCATATTCATTATATTGTTAAATTACTTCTGTCTCATATATCATAAATATTCCATTGTTTAATGAGCTTAAGAAGAAATGCTTATTAAGGAGACAAAGAAAAGAGTGCAAAAGGAAGAAAAGGATTATTCTATTATATTGATTAAAAACAGAGAGCATAGAGTTATGTAAAGAAGAATATAACTCATTAAACACTTATCAGTTATACAAACAGATTACACTATGTGATACCCTCCTCAAACTCATACAAACAGATTACACTTTGTAATACCCCTTAAAATTATTGTGAGATATGGATGATGAAAAATTAAGGATATGTCCGTTTTGATATTCAGTTTGAAGAAAGATATTGACTGTATACTAAAAAAAATATGATAACGGAAATGATAAGTTAGGAGAATGGTCGTCATAACTTATATTCAGCAAGAAGAGACTATATTCAGAGTATCTCAGTAAAAACAATTGTGGCACTTCTGCATTCAGCCTTGGTGCTGCTACAGAGACTACCTTTTGTTTTTGGGAGTGCCAGATGAGGTTAGTTCCAAGATAAATGCAGAAACATATTGTGGATTTTATATCTTCTATGTTAGTGGCCCAATATACTTAGCTGAAACTGATGATGGATCAGAGGATGGCTATTAGAGCAAACCATGTTTCATTGTGTCAAAGAGATATCTCATAATACGCTTGCAACAATCCAATGATGTTGCTGAGGGGAATGCGTGAACTAACATACTTTATCAACATAGAAATATATTTCTGGTCATTTGATTGTTAAGTATTGTAAAGTACCTACAATGGAGCGATAAAGAGTGACATCTTCAACAGTAGGATCCATCATGAGTAAGATGAAGAGAGGAGATCATAGGACTTGGCTGAGCTTTTGAACTTAACATATTCGCTTTCTGTAGATTATCATCGACATATTTGGTTTAGGATTGTAGACAACAACTCTCTATTGTAAAAACACTTGATTCACCTATGTTGTCGTCGTCTTATTCATACAATCAACAATACAATCTATAAACCTACAATTTTCTAACAGTTGTACTCAAAACAGACAAAAACAACTATAAACAGCTAACTCATTAACTACCCAGACTCCAACGGCTAGTACATTAGGTACCCATAACCACTAATTACCCACAACGGCTAATACATTAAAATTTATAGCAAACCAACAAAATTATCCCACAAACTTAAATGTCTCTTTTGTTTTTCATCTCCGTTCTTCTATTCTTTATTCAAGCTTCCCATGTGTAGTAACTCTTCTCAGACCATGATTGCTTCTTTCATTAATAGTCGATTTCTTCTCTTTCTTCATGATTGACTACACTCTTACTTTGTTTGTGGCTGATTTATATTTCGCTTTCACTATGGTCAACTTGTTCTTTGTTCTATCAGTAGCTGACTTGTTCTTTGCATTCTCAGTGGCAGACTTGTTCTTCTCTTTGGCTAACTTGTTACTTGCCGGGTTCTTGTCAACAGACAAAGTTCTTTTTGAGAGATTGAACCATTCCCATGTATTATTGCACTCAATTGCACCAATCTCTTCATTCATTTCATTTCTCCACTTCTTATCTTGCACCTCAAGTGCAACTCTCATATCCTTCTCAGCTTGCAATTGTTCTTACAATCTTAAAACTTCTTGTTCAAGTTCCAATTGTCTCTTATGCAAATCCTGCTTTCTTCTTTCTAAGCTTGCTTGTAACTTTACATTGCCTTTAACCTCATTTCCAATTCTCTGTTGCAAATCAACTTTTGCAAGTGTTAACCTTCGAGCAACAAGCTTGTCTCCACACATGTCCAAGCTATCCAAGTTGTACAAATGCACCCATGAGGTTTCCAAACACCTCATTGAGATATACGAGTTCTCCACTTGATCATCGACTTATTTGAGCTACCTAGGCTCCCCACCGAACTTTCGAAGATGTTCACTTATTCCATCGAGATATCTAGATTTCTTACCAAGCTATCCAAATTTCCCATCGAGCTATTTGAGTTATTCACTTGCTCCACCATCTTGCTTGGGCTATTACATATTTTTTGACCTCTCTATCTTACTTGATTGCCTTGTCGAGTTCTCCACTCGCTCAGTTCCCAAGCTACGTCTCACCATCAACAATGACGTTTCTTCTTTAACCTTTTTTGTTAGGTTGATCGTGTCTTCTTTTCCATTAAATGGACAATTTTAAATTTTTAGCAAAATATTCGACCTTACCGTAATTGAAACACTTATATCAGTAACGCTCCTTTACATAATGACCATACATGTCATACTTTGAGTTTCTCAACCAACCTCCTCTCCATGGACCACCTCCTCTTTCGCACCAATTTTTTTCAGATTGTTCTTTCTCTTCTTCTTGTCCTCGACTTCTATTACTAGGACCACTTCCTCCACCTCTTCAATCCCGTCCTCTCCCATGAGTGTTCTGAGTCTCTCCCTTCATTTGGAGTAGTTAATCAAGTGGCTTCGCCCTCTTCTTCTTCTTCTTCCACATAAGTCTAAAGGGACCCAACAAGCTTTTCAACCGTGAACAATGATAAGTCTTTAGATTCCTCAATTGCACAAACCACATTTTCGAAATCGTTAGTTAACGACCTCAAAATCTTCTCCACAACTTAGCTAGTGGGTACTGTCTCTCCGTTTCTGCCAAGTTGGTTCGCCATAGTTTCGACCTGAGTTATGTACTTGGCTTCCCCTTCGGCCTCCTTCATCTTCATGGTCTTCAATTCACCCTTGAGTTTTTGAAGTTAGACTTTCTTCACTCAGTCATTCCCTTTATACATCTTCTTTAGTATATCTCATGCTTCTTTTGAAGATTTGGCACTTGCAATCTTCTCAAAGTTGGACTCGTCAACAACTCAGTACAATATGTACAAGGTTGCCTTGTCCTTCACACATACTACTTTCAATGCATTCAATTGGGCATTCAACCAATTTGTGGTGTTTGTTGGCTCTTTGTGACTATTTTCCACCACCTCCCAATTGTCTTGGGAACCAAGAAGGGCCTTCATTTGGAGACTCCAATTGTCATAGTTGACCGTCTTTATCAACTTGGGTAGGGACACACTTTTTGTAAGATTGACAATCTCACTCTCTATTTTTCAAACACTCAAACATTGAAGCACTCAAGCTCTTTACCTCTCCTTTTTCTTCCCACTAGCTAATTAGCACATCATCCATTTTGTAGACAACAACTCTTTACTATGAAAAAAACTTAATTCACTTATGTTATGTTATTCATACAATCAATAATACAATTTATGGACTTACAAATTTTTGATAATTGTACTTTGAACAAAAAAAAAATGGCTATAAACAACTAATTCATTAACTACCCAGACTCCAACAGTTATATGTTTCCACATCAATGTTTGGCCCACGAGCTAGCCTTAATAGAGTTTCAGAAATATTTGGAGTCGCATAAACCTTTTTCTTAAACTATGCTAAGAAAGTTTTGTTATGTTTATTAAGTGACCATTTTTCACTCATTCGTGGGTGCGCAGACTTGATTTCATCAATGTGTTGCAAAATGTAAGGAATCACATTGATGATGTTGTTTAAGACATACAAATGAGCTTGATCAACTTTTTTTCTACTAACACTTTCAATCTTCACTCCTCGAACACCCTTACCTTCACATTTAACTTCATGTCTACTCTCAAGAACTCCTACTGGTTCACAACTTGGCATATAACTTTAGAAGAATTCAATGATTTCTTTTGTAATGTACCGCTCTATAATTGAAGCTTTCGATCAATAATGATTCTTGACATATCTCTTTAAAATCTTCATGTATCTCTCAACTAGGTACATCTACCTCAAGAATCTGGCCTACATAATTGAATTTCCCTCATTAAATAAACTATCAAATGAACCATGATATTGAAAAATAAGGATGAAAAATACATTTTCAATTGATACAATAGTCTAATGGCCTCATTTTCCAAATCATCTCACCCTTGAGCGTTAATAACTTTCTTGCAAATTGCATTAAAAAACATGCTAAAATGTGTTAGAATACCTTTAACAGAAACAAGTAAGATGACACGAACAACTACTGGTAAAAGTTGTTGCATCAACACATGACAATCATGGGACTTTAAGCCAACTAACTTTAAATCTTGTATAGAAGAAACAAGGCTATTAGTATTTGAAGAGTAACCTTATGGAACCTCTCACACTACTTAAATACTTATAAAAAATTTGTTTTTCTCTTTTAGAAAGAGTGTGACAGACTGGGGGCAAGTAAAGGCATCTTCCAATTGATTGTGGATGTAACTCAGATTAAAGGCTCATGTCAGCCAAATCTTGTCGTACTTTTACTCCATCTTTTGTCTTTCCTTTTATGTGTAGTAAAGTCCCGATGACACTATCACATACATATTTTTCAACGTGCATCATGTCTATACAATGTCGTACATCAAGTTTACACCAATAGGAAAGATTAAAGAATATTGATCATTTATTCCAAATATTTTTCTCAAGTGTCTTCTTTTTATGTTTTTCGAACACAGTGTCAATGTTTATCACCTGGTTGTATACTTGCTCACAATTGTAGGGTCTCAACACAACTTTATCCTTAGAATGTCCATTAAATGCTTTTTGCATTCTACAATAAGACTGATTTTGTGGAAGGAATTTTCAATGTTTTATATACACAGTTTTCTGACCATGCTTCAATCGAATATAACTCAAGTTTTCTTCAAAAATGAGACATGCAAAATGACCTGTAGCCACTCAGGTTTCCATACGCTAGGAAATCATTTATGGTGCAAAATAACATTGCATGCAAACAAAATGTTTCTTGAGAATATGAATCAAAGACCTTGACGCCTTCTTCCTACAACATTTTCAAATCATCTATTCATATCTTTAGGTATACATCAATGTCATTTTCAGGTTGTCTAGGACCCGATATCATCATAGACAACATCATATATTTTCTCTTCATGCACAATAAAGGAGATAGATTGCAAATCATCAACAAAATTGGCCATGAACTATGGTTGCTACTTAAGTTCCCATAAAGATTCATACCATCTGTAGCAAGTCCAAGTATTAAGTTTCTTGGCTCTACACCAAATTTTGGAAATGTTTACCAATCTTCTTCCATTGTGGGGAATCAGTTGGGTGTCGAAGAAGATTATCACATTTTTTTCATGAATGTGCCATTTCAGGTTCTTCACATCTTTTTAATGGAAAACAATCGTTTCAACCTAGGTATTATAGGATGGTCTTCCAAAGACATGAAATGAAAGTGATCACTCATGGCCACAATCAAGTTTTCATTTGAAGAGCAACACAAAATGATCTCAACCGAAAGTTTATCAAATTTATGCATAAACTTTAATGTACACATTTATGAGAAATAACTTTTTCTAACTATTCGATCGAAAAATTCAAGATTTAATACAAGTGATTAAAAGTTAAATCATTTGGACTAAATCTCAAATGTGAACTATAGTTCACTCAATGTTTAACTATCATTATAATAAATCTTAATACAATTAAAATTATTTAAACATACAAATCTAATAATAAATATAAACTTCATTCTACAAATATTTTAAAAATTTAATCAAAAATAAAATATCAAAACATACACTAAAAATTTGTTTAATATAAAAACAATAATGATAAAGACAAAATATAACCAATACCACATATAAGGAACAAGAGACAAAGTGCAATTAGAATTAAATACAATTTAATCAAATCAAATTCCTAAAAAAATTTGGCTAACTATATGCAAAATGTGGTATCCAAAAATTTGGAAAAGGAAAACACCAAAATCACATTAGTGCGATGATATCGAAAACCAAAATCTAAAAACTAACAGTGAATACATGAGGGTGGCGTCACAATCGAAGTGAAGGAGTTGACGCCAGTGAGGAAGAAAAGAGAACTTGTCAAGAGAACTCGTCACTGTTCAAAAATAATGTTCATGCACGAAAACAATCTATCAAAATGAAAGAAAATCATACCCAAAGCATCCAAGCAACATTCATTTGTGTTAAATGAAGCAAAAATTACTTTTGGTGGTAGTCGCACTTGTCGCTAGAATAGTTTAAAGGGCTGAGAAGAGAGAGCGCTAAGAAAGAGTGGAAGGGAAATGTTCTCTTGTGTTGTTTTTTAATTCATAAAATATCGTCGAATACTCTAGGGGACCAACGTCATATCACATTAGACATCGGACAAGTAGGGGGACCAATGTCCAATGGGTGTAAAATATTACTTTTGCACTGCATTTTTTAATGATTTAAACAGAATTAGGCGTCAGTCCTTGGGGCCATCTGACGTCCAATGTGATATGACATCAGCCAATTGACTCTTTGACATCATAAGCACTAGTGAAGTCAAGGGAAACGACAGCGGTTATTTTCACACAAAGCCAACGGTTCCAAAACTTAGGCATATACAGGCGAGACAAAAAGTCTACCACTTTTTGCCTCGGTTGTAGACCAAGGCAAAAAAGATAAACTTTTTTGTCTCGATTCTAAGATGATCAAAGTAGTAGGATTTTCCTTTTTTCTTTATTTTTTTTAAAAAGACTTTTCGCCTCGGTTCTCCTTGAACCGAGGCAGTATCTTGGACTTTTCCAGATTTGTACCCTCGTATCTTTTTCTGCAAAAAATGAAATAATTTTAATTTTCTTTTAAATTAAGTGATATTTTTCACTCAATTTTATCTCTCTTTTGTTTTCCTCGTTTCCCTCACTTTCTTTGATTTTCTTGTCTTATTGTCTTATAATCCAACAAGATTATGTCTCTCAAATTATAGTTATCAAGGAATAAAAATAAAAATTCTAACTTTTGTGGTAAACTCGCAGCAAATTGCAAATTTCACGGTTACTATATAATAACTCATATAAATGACAACTTTTACAACTTAATCATTTTATTGAATAAAATAATATATAACATATTAAAGAAATTAAATAATTTAAAGGTTCATGAACATGTGATATAATTATAATAATGGTTTTTCTAATATAATACATAGTAAATTGTTTATAAAAATATTGTGAGGCACAAACATACCAATTAATTTAATTCTATGAAAAATATAAACTAACCATTATATTAAAACTTGGCTTAATACCCCTTATGGTCTCTATTTTTGTCAAGTACGTTCAATTTGGTCCCAGTTTTTTTTTATGTTCAATGTTGTCCTAAAGAATGTAATTTTTGTTCAATTTAGTCCCTTTTGCAAACGGCGTTTAAATTGTTAACGACCATTGTTGCAGCTGTGCAATCTTCTTCTGAGATGGCATTTAACTTCTACCACGTCACCATTCGTTTTCAGGCATTTTTTTCCTGATGTGGTGACACATCCATCGATGAACCGTGTAGTTGGTCTTGGGAAACACTTTCCTTCGAAACAAAACCCTTTCCATGCAATCGCTGGGTTGTGCTGTAATGCTTCATATTTTCTCTGCTTCTACTCATCCTTATTTTGGTACTCTTTTGCTTAAGTTTTCCCTCTTTGCCAACTTTTGGTGCAGGTGTTTCAAACTCAACAAAAGACAAGCCCAAACTATCTTGCTTACTAGTAAACACAAATCCCTCCTTCTCCTTAACTAGGTTTAATTTCTCAAATTTCTCCAACAAATTCGCTCCCATTTCACATTTTCCAAATGTAGTCACAATCTCCAAACTAGGTTTAGCATCAACTTTACTCTTGCAAATATTACTACCAACAAAGTCATTCATATTCAGATCCTTCAACTGACATAAAACTTCATGAGTTGAGTTCTCAGTAGCAGCATTATTACATCTTCCTTTTCTTAATGTCCAATTTCTTCCTCAGGTCATTCCTTAGGTCCGATTCGCTAAAACCTGTTCCAGCTTCATTTACAATCTTCAACTTGTTCATCTGTTCAGAGACCGAGTTTTTGTCAACACGCGAAGAAGTATTAGTAGCGAACACAAACTCACCATGGCATGCGGTGTCTAAACCTTCGCGGATTTTGAGATTCCGAAATCGATTGTCGATTGGCGACATTGGCGGCAACACCGTTGTGAAATGGATTGAAAGCGGGGGCGTTGTTGGGCTTCCAAACCTTACGAAGTTGGGCCAGGACAGGCCCGAAACGGAAGAGGTGCTACTGAACATGAAACCTGAGGTTGAGGTCGTCGCGTTCGCTTTTGGATTCGAAAACCTATTATCATCACTAGCGTTGGGCAATTCCATTGGTTGGCTCGGTCGTTTTGGATTTTTGATAATCCAAATCAAGGACAAAGGAGGTGGTGTTGCCCTAGTGAGACGGAGCAAGTCGCTGGAGACGCGTCGGAATCATCAGAGTAGTGATTGAATCAACGATTCTTCTTCGTCGGGTTTCAGCAATCATTGGAACGCGAAGCAACAAAATATGTCTACTCTAAATTCAAAATTAATAACAGCTAATAATTAATTTCTACGATGGCGGTGGCGGTGGCGTTAGGTTTCGGTGGCGATGCTAAGGTTAAAGAGAAAGTAAGGTTTCCGTTTCTGTTTGGGCTAAAGGTTGAAGAAGATGGTGATGTGATAGAAGTTAAATGTCATCTCAGAAGAAACGTTAACGATTTAAACGTCGTTTGCAAAAAGGACTAAATTGAATAAAAAATACATTCTTTAGGATAACATTGAACAGGAAAAAAAACTAGGACAAAATCGAACGCACTTGACGAAAATAGGGACCATCAGGTGTATTAAGCCTTAAAACTTTCATCCAAGTTAGATTGGTAAAATTTAATTTTCATAAAATGCTGATAATAGTGTATGTTTGTCGAGAGACCAACACTTCCTGTCAATTAATCCCATCCTAATTACAACTCCAAAACATACTCAGCAATATGAGTAATGGTAGCCCTGCTTCACCAGCACCCCCCAAACAGCCAGCACATTCAGTTGCCATGGTTCCACAACTCTCAAAGCAAGTGGTGCAATCAGTCCACATACAAAGAGTGTCAGGTAAATGACAGTCTACACAAACTCTGCAACAACATCATTCAACACAAAAAGTTAAACTTCTGAATCACAGACTCGCTTCTTCATACACAACATTGCAAGTTCCTCCTTTTCAGCTTAGCATAAGCAACCATGAATAATTAGAAACTTAATTTTACATATCTTTGATAAAAGTTCTTAAAAGAAGGATCTGAAATATAGCCTAAATTAAATCTTAAATATTGCACTCCTAGCAAAATTTTTGGCATCCTAAAATGAAACAAGAAAACAAGCATTATAATGAAGCCTTATGAAGATGTTAAGAGTTCCATTATGTGTTCTAACAATGATAGAGGCTTTGGAATATGTAAAATCAAGATTACTACTCAGGTTGACAACAACAAAGACATAACTCTCTACAAGGTTGAGCTAAATCATTGCGAACTCTTCGATCATAACAAGTAATGAAGCACCCAGATAAGCCAAGTAGTGTGAAAAATAATAGAGCTCCTGTATTAGAAATTACCAACAAAAAATTAACCAAAACCAATATCTTTTTGACTTTGGAACAACGAAACATTAAACTCAGGGCAATGGACTCAATAATTCACAAAAGAAATATTGCATTAGCATGTTGATGACACAATTAAAGTTAATCGCAATTTACCACATATGTATTAAAAACTCATTTCACTATCAAAACCCCAGAGCAGACGAAGCCAATATTGTTGATAATCATCAATTAAATAAACCAAATGTTAGTGATGCAATGACCTGCATAAGCATTGAAGGGGTTGAATCAGATTAGCTATACACACTCACAAAGTACAAATGAACAAGTATATACATGGCTAGACAAATAGAAACAAATCGTCTACAAGCTGAACAGACAGAAAAATAAACAGAATGTCTTTGGTGACAAAAAACTGAAATTTCAGGGTACGCCATTTCCTATCAGCAGCAACATGAAAACGCAAATGGTAAGGAGCCTTGCCTGTTGTATAGTGAGCAAAGGCAAACCCTTCCTGAGGTGGCGGATGACCGTGGAAGAACGACGTTGGATCTAGCGAGGGAGATTCTGAAGGCAACGCCGAAGGGGAATGTTGCAGTTCGGGCTCAAGATTGGGCTTTAGAGTGGTTAGGGTTTTGGAAGGGGCTCCGTTCGAGTACGCCAAGTTTGAGTGGGTGAAGGAGCTTGTAAGAGACTACGAGGTGGCAGAGGTTTCTGACTCGTTTCCTCGTAGAACCGAGGCAATACAGTGGGTCAGCAACGTTTTGTGCCTCGGTCTCTTGAATAACAGAGACAATATATTCCCTTACGAGGTATATAATGTCTCAAATATTACAGTTTTTCTACCGCATTTTTATATGCTTCAGTTTTTCAAAAACCGAAGCACAATGGGCGATTTAAAATACAGATTTTGCACAAGTGAAGGCTACAAGAAAGGTCTTTTCAGGAAGATTTTATTTAATTATTTAAAAATTATTAGACGACCAGTTAACTATTCGACGTCTAATGCATTATGACGTTGGCTCCTTGATTGTCCGACGTCAAACTCTTCGAAAACATTCTTTTCCAGTTAGTTTTTTAAAATTTTTAATAAGAATTAGACTTGAGTTCCCCTTGAGCAAACGTCTGAAGTACATATGACGTCGGCTCTATGAAAGGTCCTATGTTTAATTGGTCATTTTATTTACAAAAAATATCACTAATATTTTTTAAGTTAACTTTTTTTTAGTTGACGTTGAATATTAGACGTTAAAAACCCATTTAACACTAGTGGAGTCACTTATCTATCCAAGAACTTCATCAATTTGAGTCGCCGAATGGTGGCAAGAACTTATTGGTGTCAAAGAAGAAAATTGTCATCATCAAGTTTTAGAGAAATTGGGATATGAAAAGTATGAGGAAAAAAATTGGAAGAGGAAGGAAATGAATCAGAGTTGATAGTGGCGGAAGATGACGAACTCATGGAGAAAAAATTTCGCTCTAAATACCATATAATTAAGGAGAAAGAGGCAAAAGGGTGCAAAAGGAAGAAAATATTTATTTTATTATTAGTGATTAAAAACAGAGAGAAGAAGAGTTATATAAAGAAGAATATAACTGATAAAACAATTATCAATTATGCAGACAGGTTAACCTATGTAACAATGCTCATAAACCAACCGGTTATTTATAATAACTAGTTTAAAATAAGCAAAAGATAAGTCTGATGAATTTCGTTACATGAAAAGTAAAGTATGGAGACCCGTGTTTATTCATTTCTCTTAATTGTCTCTCTTATTTAATAAGTGGAGACACATTAAAAGATAAGATCGGACATTAAATCTCAAAACAATAAAAAGAATTCTTTTTAAAATACTTCAGATTTCATTTGAATAAATTAGGTTGCCAACTACACATGGATCACTGTAAATATAAGAAATACAGTAAGAGTATGCTGTTTTACCAGATACCTTTTCATAACTATTTACAAGGGACAGTATGCCCCATCAGAATGGTTGAATATAATTCTCATTTATTGTCATTGCATGAATTTGATTGGTTATTTAAAACAAATTAGTTAAGCTTCTGTACATATAATTGTGCTTTTATTTATATTTTTTTGTTAGGTTAGCTGTGATTTCCGCATTGCATTCTCAGAGGCGGAGGGAACAATGATGATACAAGTATCATGAACAAAAGTTTATTCTAAGTCTCTTTTTTGTTGTTTGAAATGCTAGAAATACAAATATACATGGCCATCTATTGTGTGGGATTAAGTTAGTTATATTCTGTATGCATGTTAGTCCTGAACTTAAAATACTTTGAAGATTGAACTTCGTAACAATGTCATGTCTGCAACACCTTAAAAATGTGTTTGAATTGAGACTTTAAGATCATCCATTATTTACTGCTTTTAGGAATTTAGTCCTTTATTTTTAATTTTCTACCCCTGTTATTTTTAAGTTTTATATTCTTTGTATATTTTGGGGGTCATGGCTTTGGAAGCGGTGGGCAGGGATATATTTGTATTTCATCACAGAGAGATATATCTCTATCAGGTTTCAAATAGACCTGCATGAGGGTGACTGCGAGTATAATGTTAGGAAAAGGCAATGTACTATAGTTATATATGAAGTTGCAGAAAGGTCATGTTATTGAAGGTGGTGAGAACCACCAAAGGTTTGATAACTTGAGGCTGTGAATTGAATTAGGTGTTAATTATTGTAGTTATCTCATACCCTTGTGGAGACTAAGTAAGAATATAAAGGAAAGGAGAGGAAGAGTAAACGAGATAAGGGATAAGCTGTACATATTACTTATCCGCAAAAATGGATATTTGTAAAAACGATGTGGCTGTAAATATTCATATATATTATTATTTTAACCGTTGTTGATAAAGAAACATGAGCTCTCATGGGGTGTCTTCTAGGATAATAATGTCAAATGGTCAAATGGATTCTGTGAGAGTGTATGTTCTATGATATCTGTCATGTATTTTCGTAATGCCTTATGTTTGAGGGAGTAGAATGGACTACCGAAAATACGTTAGTTTTTGGATCTGTCTTACTCCTTGTTATCTATTAGAAAGCTGGTTTTGTGGGGTTGAGTTAGGCTTTAAACCCACTTTCTAACATGGTATCAGAGAAGGTTATCTGATCTTCTTCCGGGGTCTTTGCTGTCTGCCGGCAGCCGGCCGCCATGGCCACTGGCAGCCCTAAAATTTCAATAGGCAGCCCTTTCTCTTTTTCTTAAATTTGTGCCACAGTCAGCACCAGTGTAACCAGTCGCCTCTATCGTCGACCATCGCCGCTATCCGCCGCCGCCGGCCACCGCCGCAGTTTTAGCCAGTAACCTGCGGATCTGGACCGTCTCTTCGAGCGACGGCCAACCATGTCGGTTTCGAGAGCCACTTCTCAGTCACGCGCCGCCACGACCATCAGTTCTCTCCCATCATCACCGACCGCTGTCACAGTTTCGACCGATGACCAGCGGATCTAAAGCGTCTCCTCGAGCGACGGCCAACCCCGCCGGAGTGAAGACCAGACTCCTCTCCACGCGCCTCCATCTGCCGCCTTCCTTCAGTCAATCTCGAGTGCGTGTTTGTCACGTGCCACCGTCTCGCCGGCGATCGTTACAGTTTCGACCGTTGTCCAATGGATCTGGACCATCTCTTCAAGCGCGACCTAACCCTGGTGGTTGTCGTCTCTGTCTCGTCCGCATGCGCCGTCACGCGCCTCCTCTTTTCGGTAGATCTCGGACGCGTGTTCATCACGTGTCGCCTTCTCGGCGTCGGCACCAAACCACACCGCTACCGGTCTTCTCGCCGGACCTCTCTCTCTGTTTAGACCCTCCAGAGCAGCCATTGCTGCCATCTTCGTCTGTCTTCGTCTCCGCCATTGATGGTCCAAGCACGTTTTCCGTTGTCCAGGCGTCGTTTGCCACTGTTCAGGCGTCGTTTGTCGTTGTTTGACATCATTTGTCGTTGTTTGGTGCCATTTGTCGTTGTCCATCTAGCACTGTTTTGCCACTGTAAGGAGTTGTAGAAGTTTGTCACCATCAACTTCTGTTTTCGACGTCGTTCGTCATTGTCTGCCGCTATCCGCTGCCGACCACTATTCGCTGCCAACCACCGTCTATTGTCCTTCATTGCCATCTGCTACCACAGTTTAGTCCGACGACTAGTGATCTGGACCGCCTCCTTGAGCGAGAGGGCTAGTTCACATCCTGGCGCCGCCATGTGCGCCACATTTGTTCGACGTTCGTCTCTGCCATTGTCACATTTTCTCTGGCGAAGTTAGGGATTTTGTGCATCCCGAGGAGTGCGACCCATCTCTAGTCGTTGCCTCATTCTCATCTTGTCACACACGACTTCTCCCCGATAAGCTTTCGACGCTTGTTTGTCACACGCCACCTTTCCGGTGTCGAAATCACACGACATCATTGTCGTTTGATGAATAAAAGAGACCATCAAGATCTTTCACCTTCACGATTTGTCATCGGCGGCGTCATCATTTTCGTCGTTTGTTGTGAGGGGGAGTATGCTTCCAACCACTGTAGGCCCCATCACCTCATCAGTTAGTGATGGCAGTCCCTGTAGTTTTGTTTCCACCAGTGGCGCGAAGCCTGATATGAAGAGCAGTTATGCCCAACTCCTTACATCTGGCAGCAACATCTTGTGCTGCAAGCATAGCAGCATAGGGAGATGATTCATCTCTATTAGCTTTAACCTTCATCCCACCAGTGATACGGACAAGTGTTTCCCTTCCAGACAAATCAGTGACATGAATGAAGGTGTCATTGAAGGAGGCAAAGATGCGAGGGACGCCAAAGACATGCTCACCGTCTCTAACGGCTGGACCCAGAGTCACATTTTCTTCTTTTGGCTCTTTAACCTTTCTCCTCGACATGATTGTTGGTCCTCTGAAACAAACGGCCCCATCACCTCATCAGTTAGTGATGGCAGTCCCTGTAGTTTTGTCGCTTCCAGCCACTACAGGCCCCATCATTCAATAATGGCAATTTAGTCCCTAATGGATTCCAACCACTGTAGGCCCCACCACCTCGTCAGTTAGTGATGGCAGTCCCTGTAGTTTTGTTGCTTCCAGTCACTACAGGCCCCATCAGTCAGTGATGGTAATTTAGTCCCTACAGTGAGGGGGTTTCGCCACTGTGTTGTTGTTTCCTTTTTCTCACTAGATTTTCTGCACTCGGCACCAGCACAATCAATAGTCGTTGTACTACCGTCTCAGACAGACGCAATTGTGTCAGTTCTTCTTGTGCTAGAGTTTAGCCCGATCTTCTTGTGATACACTGCTAAGTATCATCACTTGGGAGTTGTCAAGCAAAAAATTTTGGACCTCCAACATGTCTTTGGATCTTTGATGCCTTTGTTTCAGCATTGTAGCTTAATATTTTGTTTTGTTTTAGTAGTCTAGCAACTGTGATATTTCACATTTCCGTCGTTCACACTAAGGGGGAGTACGTTTCCAAGACACTGCAAGTCACATAAATATGGGTGTAGTGCCTGCAGTTTAATAGATTTCAGCTACTACTGTTGATCCCGTCACCCAGCCATCATTGATGAGGATTTAGTGTAGTCCCTGCAGTTTTGTAGCTCTTAGTTTTCAGCTACCACTGTTGATCCCGTCACTCATCCATCATTGATTGGGAATCAGTCCTTGCAGTTTGTCATTGTCCACCACTACTTTCCTTCATCCACTTTTGAAGTTGATGTTTCACAAGCTGTTGTTAGTTCATCTATGTTTGCCTCACACTCTTGAAGACAAATCATCTAGTTCAACACTGCGTTCATCTATTCCAAGCTTAGTTTATACAATTTGTATGCTCCAGCTTGAGGGGGAGTGTTAGAATTATTGGTTATTGTGTTTAAGTGTATGTGAGTTGTGAGTGTGTATGTGTTGTATCTGAGTGTGTGTGAGGTGTGTTCCATTCACTTAAACACAATAACCAATAATTCTAACATTATCAATCATATCGGAATGTTAGGGGTGGACCAAATTAAAATTCATTCATGTTTTAAACTTTGATTTAATTTGATGTGAAAACTAACAGAGAAATGATAAAGTGAAATGAATAGAATTTTAATCCTCATTATTCCAACCTAACAAAAGAGTCACATAATGCTCAATATATATTCAGCATATCTTGAGCAAAACGAAAGAGAATAAAAAGGAAAAGAAATACAACATGGTCACCAATAAAATATCTTGCCAACTAATATAACAAACATATCAAAAGCAAAAACGATATTTCTCACACTCTCCCTCAAGATGGGTGGTGAATGTTCAACAAGCCCATCTTGAACAAATTAATGTTGAAAGGTCCGGGATAGAGTGGTTTAGTGAACATATCTGTCAGTTGATGCTTCGAAGGAACATGAGAAAGAACAATGAGCCCATCAAGAACCTTAGCACGAATAAGGTGACAATCCACTTCAATATGCTTGATGTGTTCATGAAAGGAAGGATTCTTGGCCAGTTGAATGGCAGATTGATTATCACAAAATGTAGGGAAAGAAAGTGGAATTTGAAGACATAAATCATCCGCAACATATTTCAGCCATTACAATTCATAAGCAACAAAGGCTAAAGCTTTATATTCAGCTTCAATAAAGCTCCTAGACACGGTGTATTGCTTCTTTGATTTCCAAGATATAAGACAACTCCCATAAAATACACAATAACCAGTGGTGGATTTTCTAGAGATGCAACAAGTAGCCCAATCTAAATTAGAAAAAGCTTGAAGTCTGTGAGGATTGTTGGAAGGATAAAAAAGACCTAAGCCAAGACAACCTTTGAGATATTTCAAGATTCTGAAAACAGCATTAAGATGAAAGGATCTGGGCTAGGACATGAACTGACTAACTTGCTGGACAATAAAAGAAATATCAGGTCGGGTGTTTGTTAGATATTGCAGCTTACCAATTAATCTACTATAAGGAGTAGGGTCTGGAAGAAGATCATCATCATCATTCTTGAGCTTATTAGTAGGGTTTGAAGGATAAGGTGCTGGTTTGCAGCCAGTGAGACCAAATTCGGCTAAAATTTCTAAGCAGTATTTTCTTTGATTCAAGATAAGACCCTGTCGTGATCTAGCAACTTCAAAACCAAGAAAATATTTGAGATTGCCCAAGTCTTTGATTTTGAATTCTTGATATAAAAATTTCTTAACATCAACAATATCCGCCATGTTATCACCAGTTAAAACGATATCATCCACATAGATCAAAAGAGCAGTAAAAGAAGTAGCAGATTGTCTAATAAATAAGGAATGATCAGCGGGACTTTGAGAAAAACCATGAGAGATTAAGGAAGTTGTGAGTTTAGAGTTCCATTGTCGAGAAGCTTGTCGAAGCCCACATAAAGACTTGTGTAATTTATAAACCAAATGAGGTTCCGAAAGAATCAATCCCGGGGGAGGTTTCATATAAACCTCTTCATCCAAATCACCACACAAAAATGCATTATCAAAGTCAAGCTGGTGTAAAAACCATTTACGAGAAACGACAATGGAGAGAAGAAATCTTTTGGTTGTGATCTTCACAACAGGTGAAAAAGTTTCAAAGAAATCCATGGCTTCATTTTGTGTGAACCCTTTGGCAACAAAACGTGCCTTATATCTCTCTATATCCCCAGCTGCATTCAATTTAGTCTTGTAGACCCATTTACAACCAACATCTCTTTTCTTTGGTGGCAATCGGACCAATGACCAAGTTTTATTCCTCTGGATAGCCTGAATTTTCGCAAGCATGGCCTACTGCCAATGAGCATGTTGACAAGCCTCTTTAAAAGAAGAAGGCTCAATGATGGTAGATAAAGACATGCAAAAAACAGTGTGAGAGTTAGAACATTTGGAATATTACAAGTATGATTGTAAAGGATAAGTTATGCAACAAGAAGTAGGAGTAAAAGAAACAGTGGAACAATCATAATCAGAGAAATAAGCAGGGGGCTTCCTAAGTCTATTTGAAGTTCTACCAGGTGGAACACACAGTATCATTAGAATCATCATTGAATTCCATAACTAGTTCAACAACAGTAGGATTATTATTACTAAGGACAACATCTGAAGTAATATGAGAATCATTGCAAGTATTAAAGTATGAACCACGTATATCAAAAGCAATCAAAGAATCAAATGATTGTTGAGATGCAACAGTACCAGTGGTATGGTGATGTGAAACAGGATGGGGAGAAAAATATGGAAATTGAGACTCATAGAAATAACATTGCGATAGAGCAAAAAATGTTGTGTAGTGAGATCATATAAGAGAAAACCTTTGACGCCTGATTTGAAACCAAGAAAAATGCACTTAGAAGTTCTTTTGTCTAATTTGGTTCTGCCAGAAGTAATAGGGTTTGCAAAAGCTAGGCAACCAAAAACTCTCAGTGTGTTAAAGTCAGGAATTTTGCCAAAAACAATTTCATAAGGAGATTTTCTTTTAAGAAATGGAGTAGGGAGTCGGTTTATGATATCAATAGTATAAAAACAGCATACAATGTTGAATATTTTTGGCCTTTCACGTCGAATTCGAGAACGACATCATATCGGGAGACATTAAATTGATGTCAAATTTAAAAAATTCGACGTTAATTTAACGTCGAATTTTGTCAATATACGATGGTAATTTAACGTTGAATTTTGAACATATACGACGTTAATCAATTTTTATTTTATTTTTTTTAATTAATTGTAATCCTTTTTAACAACTCTACAAAACCTGAAAAGTAGAACTATGAACAGTACACTACAAGAAATAATGGAATTAGATACGGAATATTATATACGGATCTAGAGTTGTATGTAAAGTGGGAATTATATTAGCTTGCAAGTCAAATTGGAATATTCCTAACCAATGCATAGATTTTATTGCAAAAATGGTTATGGATGCAACACCCATCAAATCAGGTTTGCCTAAAACATACTACGATGCAAAAAAGTGTGTATCAAAGTTGGGATTACAATCGCAGAGGATTGATTGTTGCGTGGATGGTTGCATGCTCTTCTATGATAATGAATATGGTAAGAATGATGGCGCATTGCTTGAATGCAAGTTTTGTGGAAAGCCAAGATATCAACCACGTAACACGGGAGCAACTAGTAGCAAACCAGTTCCTATGAAATCAATGTTCTATTTGCCATTAATTCCCAGACTACAAAGAATGTATGCCTCAACACAAACTGCAGGACAAATGACATGGCACTATCAGAACATGTCGACGAATGGTGTTTTGCGTCATCCATGCGATGGAGAGGCTTGGAAGCACTTTAATAGAGTATATCCTGACTTTGGTATCGATCCACGCAATGTTCGACTCGGTTTATGCTCTGACGGTTTTAACCCATATGTGCAGGCATCAAATATACCATATTCATGTTGGCCAGTTATTGTCACTCCTTATAATCTTCCTCCAGAAATGTGCATGTCTAAACCTTACATGTTCTTAACATGTCTCATTCCCGGGCCATTCAATCCAAAGGTTGGCATAGATGTGTACTTAGAGCCCTTGATAGACGAATTGAAGAAGCTGTGGACGGGTGTGATAACATATGATATTTCAAGGAAACAAAACTTTAATGATTTTCCTGCTTATGGTATGTTGTCTGGCTGGAGCAGTCATGGTAAACTGGCATGCCCACATTGCATGGAGCATACAAAGGCTTTTAGATTATATCATGGGGCAAAAAATTCATGGTTTGACTCTCATCGGAGGTTTTTACCGAAAGACCATGCTTTTAGGAGGAATAGGAATGCTTTCAAGAAGGGGGAAGTGGAGATGGATGACGCACCACCATATCTTACAGGACCAGAAGTTTGGAATAGAATCAATGGTTATCCTAAAGTAACTGAAAATGGTGCACCAAGAATTGATGGATACGGTGAGTGGCATAATTGGACGAAAAAAAGCATCTTTTGGGATCTACCCTATTGGAAGGATAATTTGTTAAGGCATAATCTTGACTTCATGCACATTGAAAAAAATTTCTTTGACAACATCTTTAATACTGTGATGAATGTTGCGGGGAAGACAAAAGACAATGAGAAGGCCCGATTGGATATAGCTTTGTACTGTAGACGAAAAGATTTGGAGCTAAAAAGTCATACCAATGGAAACATGTATAAGCCAAAAGCAAATTATACACTTTCAGCCGATCAAACAAAAGAAGTCTGTCATTGGGTAAAAGCTCTTAGGATGCCTGATGGATATTCTTCTAACTTGTCAAGGTGTGTTGATGTCAATAGGGGAAAGCTCATTGGGATGAAAAGCCATGACTGCCATGTGTTTATGGAATGCTTACTTCCTATAGCGTTTAGTTCTTTACCGTCTCATGTTCTCAATCCCATTACAGAGATAAGTCATTTCTTTAGAGATTTATGTTCTACTACATTGAACAAGGATGACCTAGTGAAGATGGAAGAAAACATTCCTCTCATTCTGTGCAAGATGGAGAGAATATTTCCTCCTTCATTCTTTGATTCTATGGAACATCTCCCTATCCATCTTCCATATGAGGCACGACTTGGTGGACCGCTCCACTATAGGTGGATGTACCCATTTGAAAGGTGACAATATGACATCTTATCGTTCAATTTACTAGGCATAATTCAAAAATCCTAACATATCAGTTTCAAATTTGTAGGTTCATGGGATATGCTAAACGTTCAGTAAAGAATAAAGCTAGGGTTGAAGGATCTATTTGCGCATCATACTTGCACAGAGAAACAACTCATTTTTGTTCCCACTATTTCAAACACTTCATGTTAACACCACAAAGCAGTAGAAATGAAGTAGACATTCAAATAGAAAGCCTAACGACAACATTATCAGTGTTTGACCAACCTAGCCGTCATTCTGGGAGGGAATCAACACATTGGCTAAGTGATGAAGAATTGAGATCAGCTCATGTTCATGTATTGATCAATTGCAATGAAGTTGAACCTTACCTTCAGTAAGCCTCCAAAATCAATTATATTACCCATCAGAGGTTTTTTCATTTGATTACATGCATTGTCTTTGATCTAATCTCGTCATACATGTCAACAGGTCATTTTTACATACCTATCAACTATCTGAGTCAAACAGTTCGACATACATACATGCTAATTTCCCATTGTGGTTCAGGCAAAAAGTACGACTTCCTATCATTCTAACACATTGATTTCTTCCTTAATTCCTTAATCATTACATTGTTGAATAGGTTGATATCCTGAATGGTTGTAGGTTCATAACGATCCTTTAAGTGTGAGGAACCAACATCTTAGAGATTTATCACTTGGTCCTTTAAGGTGTGTAAAGGAATGGCACACATTCTTTGCTAATGGATACAAATTTCATACCCATGCACGGAGTTAGGGCAAGAAGACAATAAATAGTGGGTTTCATGTTAAAGGGCTAACAGAAGGAGGTCAAGATGATTTCTATGGTGTCATTAAACACATTTATGAGTTGGAATATAATTCAACAACCACAGAAAAGAAAATTGTATTATTTTATTGTGATTGGTTTGATCCATCGAGAGTAGGTACAAGGGTGGATTCAAAGTATGGCATTGTGGATATTCGAATGGATAAAAGATATGTGTTGTTTGATCCTTTTATAATTGCACATAATGTACAACAAGTGTATTATGTACCATATCCTACATCACGCACGGACAAACGAGGTTGGTGTGTTGCGATAAAAACGAAGCCTAGAGGTCGCATTGATTCGAATGATGTAGAAGCCGATGTGCCGTACCAAGTGGAGGAAATGTTACATGTTAATGACGTCATTGACGTTGAAGAAGTAGTCCGATTACAAGATGTAGACGCTGGTGATAACGGTAATTTTTACCATTATCTTTGGACCAATTTTTGTACCAAATCTACCCTTTTTAAGCTTGAAACATGTTTAATCCTCCCTTGTTATCTAAGTTTGCGAATAAGTCTAGCTTAAGCGTTACATACAAGTTTTCATCATTAATGCCTCAAATTTGTAGGCGAATTGCAAGCTGTTAGAGAAGTACTATATTTACCAAGAATGGGAGCAAGAAAAGGATTCAAAAGCAGGATCTGATGGAGCAGGAAAGGAAGTTCACGCCTAAGCGCCCAAGAAGAAGGAGGCAGGATACATTTTCTGCGCAAGCCTCGCGCCCGGGCGCGACCAAAAGGGCGCCTAGGCGCAACCATCTGCACGAGCTCCGCGCCCGGGCGCGAGAAAGAGGGCGCCCGGGCGCAACCATCTGCGCGAGCTCCGCGCCTGGGCGCGAGAAAGAGGGCGCCCGGGCGCGACCTTCTGCGAGAGCTTCGCGCCTGGGCGCGACTGAGGAGGGGCTCCTGGGCGCGACCTTTGCTGACCTGGAACCCTAGATCTATTTAAAGCATTCTGTAACTGAGGAAAGAGAGCTCTAGGCGGCTGAAGCTTGGAACACCATTTTCGGACCTAAGGGAGCTGGTTTTGGGCAGTGGAAACTCTCCATCCTTCCTCCTTGGATCCCCATTCTTCCATTTTTCTCCATTGTAAGCTCAAGTTCTCCATGACTATGGAGAACTAATCTCAATTTGTTGGGGAATGATGTAGTTACGAAACTTTCATGTAAATGCACTTGAGTTTTAATGAATTTAAGCTTCTTTCATTTGATTGTGAGTGTTTAATTTCCTTCTCTTAAAGCTTGTTGTGACTTGATCAACCATAGCATGATTCGAAGATTTGCTAGATATTGGAAAATATTGTGTGGATCTTGAACTGGAATTAACACCTATAGGAGATTGTATCTAGGAATGGAGCTTGATCCTTTAGTTGTCATAAACCTCTAATTGTAATGCAGATGAACTTTCTAGGTTACCAAGGAATTGGGACTGCAAAAGTGAGTCTAGGCTTTTTCTACCAAGGAATTGGGTCTAAGTATAATAGGAAGGTTGATAAACGCAATCAATTGATGAAGTAGTTATGTGCATTTGCATGATAGCGTAGTAATTATAATCATTCTCCAACATCTCATCCATATTGCTTCATTATCCATTAACCATTTTCAATCTTTTAGCCTCTAAGACGTTCATTTTATCACATATTTATGAATGTAAATCTTATTACACTTGAATCATACCAAAATGATGTTATTCTTAGTCTAAGTTAGTTAACTTATTATACGGTTTTAAAGTATTACACGGGTCTCTTGGGAAACGATATCTGGTCTTACCAGTTTATTACTTTGAACGATTTGGTACACTTGCCAAAGAGTTAACAAGTTTTTGGCGCCGTTGCCGGGGACTCGGTGTTAGTACTTTACTGTTGTGTAATTCTTAACCAACTTAGGCTTTATTCTTATATTCTTTATACTGTGAATAAATTTGTTTTTATTGATCTTAGAGTTAATCTTGTGCTCTAGTATTGTTGTTTTAGTGAATGCAGAGAAAAATTCGTACTAGAAGCACACCATCAGTTGAACCTCTTCTATTGGATCCTGAAGTTGAAAAGACAGCAAGAAGAAACAATAGCCGAAGAAGAAGAGAAAACAGGACTTCAAGAGACATTTCTCCCACACCTGTAACCTCTGATCGACCAACTTCTCCTACAGCTGAGCAGGAAATGGGAGATATGGGTGACGATATGAATGACAATGGTGATAGACAAGCAAGGCGCACCTTGGAAGATTACTCTACTTTCGCAGGACCGCTTCACTTTAATAGTATTGCTCGACCACGGGTAAATGCTGTGAACATGGAAATGAAGCCTGCTCTCATCCATCTGGTGCAGAGTAATCAGTTCAATGGCCTATCACACGAGAATCCTTATAATCATCTGGCAACTTTCTTAGAAATTTGCAACACTGTAAAGATCCATCAAGTGCCAGATGAGGCAATAAGGCTCAGCTTATTTCCATTCTCTTTGGGAGGTAATGCGAAGATGTGGCTGAACTCTTTCCCTGAAAATAGCTTTACTACTTGGGAGGATGTTGTAGCAAAATTCCTCAACAAATTCTTTCCACAGTCCAAGGTTAACAAAGGGAAACAGGAGATTTCGTCTTTTCAGCAGGATGTCAATGAGACTTTGAGTCAAGCCTGGGACAGATTTAAAGGGCTACTGAGAAAGACACCCACTCATGGGTTTGATGAGCCTACCGTTCTCAACATGTTTTTGGGAGGATTGAGATCCCAAACCAAATTGATGTTGGATGCCTCAGCAGGAGGAAATATCCGTTGGAAGACTCCAGATGAAGCCCATGAACTAATAGAAAACATGGCTGCAAATGACAGTGAATTGCAGAATGAAAGGGCTCAACAAAAAGGCGTGTTTCAACTACAATCTCAGGATGCACTATTAGCCCAAAACAAGATAATGACCCAACAGCTTGAAGCACTCATGAACAAACTCTCTCAATTGCCAAAAGAACTCCAGAATGTTTCACAAGCCCAACATCAAGGGTGTGAATTGTGTGGTGGAGAACATGCTAATGGTCACTGTGCTATGCAGGTCAATACCCAAGAAGACGTGAACTATATGGGTAATCAAAACCGTAACAATCACTATAATCAAGGATGGAGACAGCACCCAAGCATGGGCCAAGGACAAGCTGGACCCTCAAACAGACCACCACAACAACAATACCAACCACACCCCTCTTTATCAGACAGGACCTCTAAATTGGAGGACACTCTTCAACAATTCATGCAAGTATCCATCTCCAACCACAAAAGCACAGAAGCATCCATAAGGAATTTGGAGATACAAGTTGGCCAACTGGCCAAGAAGCTAGAAGAAAAACCTGATAAGAGTTTTGGAGCTAATACTGAAACCAACCCAAAGGAGGAGTGCAAGGCAATCACTACAAGAAGTGGTAAGTTGTTAGTGAGTAGAGAGAAAAAGAACTCAGAAGAGAGTGATGAAAGAAAAGATGAAAATGAGACAAAGAGTGAGAATAGAAAAGAAGAAGAGAATGAGAGAAAAGAAAATGAGAATAGTGTTAGTAGAGAGAAAGAAAAAGAAGAAGAGGATGAGAGAAGAAAAAGAAAAGAAAAAGAAGTTGAGAGGCCCCTTCCCTATCCACAAATATACTCAAGAAAGGATAAAGAAAAGCAGTTTGGACGGTTCATGGATATCTTCAAGCAATTGGAGATAAAAATACCATTCTCAGAAGCATTACAACAAATGCCAGCTTATGCAAAATTCATGAAGGAACTCCTCACTAAAAAGAGGAAATACATTGAGGAAGAGACCATTGAAGTCCAAGGTAACTGCAGTGCCATTATCCAGAAGCTCCTCCCTCCTAAATTCAAGGATCCTGGTAGCTTCACCATTCCCTGCACTATAGGTAAGCTAGCTATTGGAAAAGCATTGATTGATTTGGGTGCAAGCATCAACTTGATGCCTTTCTCTTTATTTGAGAAAATTGGAGAGCTTGAACTCAAACCTACTCGGATGAGCCTACAATTGGCAGACAGATCCATCAAGTATCCACTTGGTGTAGTGGAGGATGTTCTTGTACGAGTAGATAAATTTGTGTTTCCAGTGGATTTCGTTATCATGGAAATGGAGGCGGATGTGGAGGTACCACTTATCCTTGGAAGGCCATTCATGAAGACGGCAAGAGTACTCATTGATGTTGATGATGGTAAGCTCAAGGTGAGGGTGGAAGATGAAGAGGTGAATTTCAATGTTTTTGAAGCAATGTCTCACCCCACCGATGAGGGAGCTTGTTTTCAAGTTGATGTGCTTGACGAAGCCTGCAGAACGGTAGAAAGGGAGATACATGTGTCGTCTCCACTGATAAAAACCCTCATAAATGCACGTGAATCTCTCAATGAAGAAGAAGAGAGAATGATTGAAGAACGATTAACAGATTTGGATGTGCTAAAGGAGATCCCATCTCATGAGGTGCAGATTGAAGTTATCAAGACTGATGTCATGATGGAAGAAAAGAAGCTTGAACTAAAAATTTTACCCTCTCATTTAAAGTACGTTTTTCTAGATGAGGGCAACAACAAGCCTGTGATCATCAGCAGCTCCTTATCATCTGCTGAAGAGAGGAAGTTGATTGAAGTGTTGAAAAGAAACAAAGGAGCCGTAGGATGGTCTATCTCTGATTTAAAGGGGATAAGTCCAACCTATTGCATGCATCGCATTTTTATGGAAGATGATTTTAAACCAGCAACTCAACCTCAAAGAAGGCTAAATCCAGTCATGAAAGAGGAGGTGAGAAAAGAGGTTCTCAAGCTTCTTGAGGCAGGAATCATTTATCCTATCTCTGATAGCACATGGGTAAGTCCTGTGCAAGTGGTCCCGAAGAAGGGTGGCATGACAGTTATATGTAATGAGAAAAATGAGCTTATACCTACACGAACTGTCACTGGTTGGAGAATGTGCATTGACTACCGGAAGTTAAATAAGGCCACAAGAAAAGACCATTTTCCACTCCCCTTTATGGATCAAATGCTGGAGAGATTAGCAGGGCAAGCTTTCTATTGCTTTTTGGACGGTTATTCGGGCTATAATCAAATAGCTGTCGATCCAAAAGATCAAGAAAAGACCGCATTCACGTGCCCCTTCGGTATATTCGCTTATAGAAAGATGCCCTTTGGGCTTTGCAATGCCCCTGCCACTTTTCAAAGATGCATGCAAGCTATATTCTCCGATCTTGTGGAGAAGTGTATAGAAGTCTTCATGGACGACTTCTCAGTGTTTGGAAGCTCATTCGATCTATGTCTGGCCAATTTGGAAACAGTTTTGAAGAGATGCATCCAAACCAACCTCATTCTTAATTGGGAGAAATGTCATTTCATGGTAACAGAAGGGATTGTTTTGGGGCATAAAATTTCATCCAAAGGAATTGAAGTGGACATAGCTAAAGTGGAAGTCATTGAAAAACTTCCACCGCCGACCAATGTAAAAGGAATTCGAAGCTTTCTTGGGCATGCTGGCTTTTATAGAAGATTTATTCAGGATTTTTCCAAGATTGCTAAGCCTTTAAGCAATCTCCTTGTAAAAGATACACCATTTGAACTGAATGAGGAATGCTTGAAGGCATTTGAAGCATTGAAAGCCAAGCTAATTTCCGCTCCGGTGATCATATCTCCTAATTGGAACATGTCAGAGCGGCTGCAGCGGAATGGTTAGCGTGGAATAACAAACCAAGAGGGGGGGTGAATTGGTTCTTACTAAAAACGTGTGCCTTAAAAATTTCTACTCAATTAAACTTACTTAGCAAATAATAAAGACAATAAAATAGAGTAAGGTTGAGAGAAATTTGCACAGATGATTTTATCCTGGTTCGGATCTTACCAATCCTACGTCCAGTCGCTTATCTCAAAACAAGATAAACAATTCACTAATCACAAAACAATTACAAACTACAATCACAAAGATACAATTTGTAAAAGTTTAGAAAACACCTCTCTTGATGCCACAAGAGATGAGACAACACCTCCTTTGAATCTTCACAAAGGATGAACACCTCCTTCGAATACTTCACGAAGGATGAACACCTCCTCCGAATACTTCACGAAGGATGATTCTCTTCCGAACACCTCCTTAGACACACCAAGGATGAACCGGCTATTTCCTCTGTCACCGTAGCAGCACTTCACCAGCTCCACAGACAAGAGTTTCACAAGCCGAACAAGAACACACAAGTCTCAAGAATTTCTGAGTATTTGAGCACAAGGGAAGAGTTTCTGTGTCTCTAGATGTTTTTAAGAGGAAATGAGAGTCTATTTATAGACTCATCCAAAGGCTCTTCCATTCACTAAAAGACAAACTTAACGGCTAGTTTGTCCAACGGCCATAAACGGCTAGTTTGTCCAACGGCCATAAACGGCTAGTTTGTCCAACGATCATAAACGGCTAGTTTCTTCAACGACTAGTTTCTCCAACGTCCGTGTTAAGTGCGATACTCTTACCGTTAACCGTCACTATTCACGTGAATAGTGTTACTATTCATATGAATAGTACTATAGTGTTTTGTTGCAATGATTTACTATAGTAATTTTACAAAACACTTTTCTTTTTCTAATCTAAGTCCTATACATATTTCTAAGAGTATTACAAAAGCTTTCCATCACAATATAAGTCTTCATAACATCTTGAATCTTGATTTCTCTTGACTTGATTTGGACATCATCAAAACTTCATCTTGATCATTTTGCTAACAATCTCCCCCTTTTTGATGATGATCAAAAACTCCTTGATTTAAAGCTTTTGGTAATAATCTGTATTTAAAACACAACTTATGGAAGAAAGAGTGCATTAGTGAATAAGCACAAATAGTACAAATAGGCAAATAAGCTTTAAACATTTTCTCCCCCTTTTTGATCATAATTAAAAAGTTGTGTTGATGTTCTCCCCCTAAGATAATACTCCCCCTTAATAAAAGCATGTATGCATATGAGCTAAAAATATTTCAAATTTAAAGATTCATTCAAACATGCACAATAGGATATTTAAAGCAAATATTTTTAGGAGAAAGATCTTATAAAACATTGTTTAGATCTTTATCTTGAGGATTGTCATCATTATTTGCTTCATTTGTTGTCTTCTACAAATCTTCGTCATTGCCTGCATGTAATTCAACTGACTCAAGAGGTTTTGCCTCAAGGTCTACAATTTCATCAAAGACAACATGCTCACATAAAAATTTTTCCGATTGAAAACTATATATGCTTTGTATATTAGAAGATATAAAAATAGTTTTACCGGTCTTGAAAAAATTTTCTTAAAATTTGTTTTAAAGAAATTCTTAAATTTTTAAACAATAGGTACCCAACTACTTGTATGGGTCCTTTGGATTAGATTTAGAAAAAAGAAATTATTTTATAACCCAAACATATCTACCACTTGGAACACCATAATGCTTAATTTTACATTTATTAGATGTATGACCCTTTTTCATACAATAAAAGCATGATACAACATTTGTGTTCCTATAAGTTGTTCCTTTTTCTACCCAAGTTCTACGGGTTCTATGATTGTGTTTATTTTTAATTCTAGGAACATACTTATTTTTAACAACCTTATTTTCATTATTTTTACTACATTCTCCTGAGGTTGTTTCATCTAGTAGTTTCTTATAATTAACACAAGATGCACATTCATTACTACTAGTAAATTTACCCTTTTCAAAAATTAAAACTTTATTTTTCAAATCTTTATTTTCTTCAAAAGTATTTTCAAAATTTAATTTTAAATTCTTATTTTCTTCAAGAATATTTTCAAAATTTAATTTTAAATTTTTGAAATCCTTTTTCAACTTCTGATGGGCTTTATCTAACTTTTCAGATTCTACTATTAAAGCAGCATAAATTTCATGCAATTCATTTTCACTAATTTGACTATAATTATCAGAATCGCTAGATGTACTTACTTGGCTTCCAGCGTCGTCGTTCACCACTAAACAGATGTTTGCTTCTTCATCTGAGTAGCTTGAATCTGAAATGGTCTCATTGTCATCTTCCCATGCAATGTATGCCTTCTTTTTCTTGAAGAATTTCTTTTCTTCACCCTTCTTTTGATTTGGGCAGTCTGCTTTTAAATGTCCCTTTTCTCCGCAACCGTAGCATCGGTAATTTAAGGAAGATACTGGATTATCTTTCTTTTCATATCTAAATTTTCCTTTACCTTTAGACTTCATGAACCTATTGAGCCTTTTTATCATGAGTCTCAATTCTTCTTCTTCGTCTGAGTTTTCATCTTCCGATTTACCTTTGCTTCTTTCAACCTCCGACTTTAACGCCAAACTCTTCTTGTTGTTTTTGGCTTTTGATTCTTCTTCATCAAGTCTTCCGAGGTCAAGTTCATGCTCTCTCAACTTTCCAAATAATGCAGCCATGGTCATTGTGTTGAGATTTTGTGACTCAGAAATTGCAGTCACTTTTGGTTGCCAAGACCTGTCTAAAGATTTCAAAATTTTTATATTAAGCTCATCAGTATCGAAAGACTTACCTCCAATAAGATGGTTTACGATGTTGGTGAAGCGTTTCTGAACATCTACTATTGTTTCCCCTTGCTTCATCCTGAACATCTCGTATTCCTGGATTAAGGTATTCTTTCTAGCTCTCTTAACATCATTTGTACCTTCATGGGTTACTCTTAGTACTTCCCACATTTCTTGTGCAGTTTTACAAATAGAAATCCTGTAAAACTCATCAACAGTTAAAGCAGATGAAATAATATTACGAGCTTTTACATCATTACCAAATTTTTTCTTATCTTGAGCAGTCCATTGGTCACGGGGCTTTGGTTCCTGCATATTGTTAGTTGGAACAAAAGGACCAGATGCAACAGCATCCCAAATATCTATATCAATAGATTCCATAAAAATTTGCATTTTAACCTTCCAGAATGCGTAATTTTCACCTGTGAATAGTGGTGGTCTATTGGTAGAAGCACCCTCTGCGAATGTTTGAAACGATCCCGCCATTTGAATGACTATCAAAGCAAGCTCTGATACCAATTGTCAGAGCGGCTGCAGCGGAATGGTTAGCGTGGAATAACAAACCAAGAGGGGGGGTGAATTGGTTCTTACTAAAAACGTGTGCCTTAAAAATTTCTACTCAATTAAACTTACTTAGCAAATAATAAAGACAATAAAATAGAGTAAGGTTGAGAGAAATTTGCACAGATGATTTTATCCTGGTTCGGATCTTACCAATCCTACGTCCAGTCGCTTATCTCAAAACAAGATAAACAATTCACTAATCACAAAACAATTACAAACTACAATCACAAAGATACAATTTGTAAAAGTTTAGAAAACACCTCTCTTGATGCCACAAGAGATGAGACAACACCTCCTTTGAATCTTCACAAAGGATGAACACCTCCTCCGAATACTTCACGAAGGATGAACACCTCCTCCGAATACTTCACGAAGGATGATTCTCTTCCGAACACCTCCTTAGACACACCAAGGATGAACCGGCTATTTCCTCTGTCACCGTAGCAGCACTTCACCAGCTCCACAGACAAGAGTTTCACAAGCCGAACAAGAACACACAAGTCTCAAGAATTTCTGAGTATTTGAGCACAAGGGAAGAGTTTCTGTGTCTCTAGATGTTTTTAAGAGGAAATGAGAGTCTATTTATAGACTCATCCAAAGGCTCTTCCATTCACTAAAAGACAAACTTAACGGCTAGTTTGTCCAACGGCCATAAACGGCTAGTTTGTCCAACGGCCATAAACGGCTAGTTTGTCCAACGATCATAAACGGCTAGTTTCTTCAACGACTAGTTTCTCCAACGTCCGTGTTAAGTGCGATACTCTTACCGTTAACCGTCACTATTCACATGAATAGTGTTACTATTCATATGAATAGTACTATAGTGTTTTGTTGCAATGATTTACTATAGTAATTTTACAAAACACTTTTCTTTTTCTAATCTAAGTCCTATACATATTTCTAAGAGTATTACAAAAGCTTTCCATCACAATATAAGTCTTCATAACATCTTGAATCTTGATTTCTCTTGACTTGATTTGGACATCATCAAAACTTCATCTTGATCATTTTGCTAACAGAACAAAGATTTTGAATTAATGTGTGATGCTAGTGACTATGCCATTGGTGCAGTGCTTGGACAGAGAAGAGAGAAAGTGTTCCACACAATCTACTATGCAAGCAAGGTCTTGAATGGAGCACAACTAAAGTATGCAACCACGGAAAAGGAGTTTCTTGCCATAGTGTATGCATTAGAGAAATTCAGACCCTATCTCATCAGACCAAAGGTGATTATTCACACTGATCATGCTGCTATCAAGTATTTGCTTACCAAGCCTGATTCCAAACCAAGATTGATAAGATGGGTTCTTATGTTGCAAGAATTTGATTTGGAGATCAGGGATAAGAAAGGAAGCAAAAATGTGATTGCTGATCATCTCTCAAGACTTGTCAATGATGAAGTTACAACTAAAGAAAGAGAAATCCGTGAAGAGTTTTATGATGAGAACTTGATGATGGTCCAACAAAGGCCCTGGTTTGCTGACATAGCTAATTTCAAAGCTGCGGGAATCCTTCCAGATGATCTTTCATGGCAGCAAAAGAAGAAATTCTTAAATGATGCTAAGCAGTTTGTTTGGGATGACCCCTATTTATTCAAACTAGGAGCTGACAATCTCTTGAGGCGGTGTGTTACTGAAGAGGAATCAGCAGGAATCTTGTGGCATTGCCATAACTCACCCTATGGAGGACACTTCAATGGTGAAAGAACAGCTGCCAAAGTCCTCCAATCTGGATTTTACTGGCCTACTATATTCAAGGATGCTTATGCCCACGCCAAGCATTGTGATAAATGTCAAAGAGTGGGCACTATCTCAAGAAGGCATGAAATGCCACTACAAAGCATCCTGGAAGTTGAGGTTTTTGATTGCTGGGGTATTGATTTTGTCGGTCCCCTACCTTCCTCTTATACTAATGAGTATATTCTGGTTGCAGTAGACTATGTTAGCAAATGGGTGGAAGCAGTAGCATGTCAGAAGAATGATGCAACCACTGTGATTAAATTCTTGAGGAAAAATATATTCTCAAGATTTGGGGTGCCAAGAATTCTTATCAGCGATGGAGGATCACATTTCTGCAACTATCAACTTGAAAAGATACTAAAACACTATGAGGTGAAACATAAAGTTGCTTCCCCATATCATCCTCAAACCAATGGGCAAGCGGAAGTATCAAATAGAGAAATCAAGAGAATTCTTGAGAAAACTGTTTCTTCTTCCAGGAAGGATTGGTCATTAAAGCTGGATGATGCTCTGTGGGCTTACAGGACTGCAATGAAAACACCTGTTGGGATGACTCCCTTTCAACTAGTCTATGGCAAATCTTGTCATTTACCGGTGGAGATGGAGCACAAAGCTTATTGGGCCCTGAAGTTCTTGAACTTTGATTCTACCTTGTCTGCAGAAAAAAGGAAGTTGCAATTACAAGAGTTGGAAGAAATGAGATTGACAGCTTATGATAACTCCAAGAATTACAAAGAGAAGGTTAAGTTGTATCATGACAAAAAGCTCTTAAAGAGAGAGTTTCAACCTGGCCAACAAGTTTTACTCTTCAATTCAAGATTCAAAATTCTTCAAGGCAAGTTGAAATCAAAGTGGTCTGGACCGTTCATCATAAAGGAAGTAAAGCCCCATGGGGCTATTGAGTTGGTTAACCCTGCAGCAGATGATCCAAATAGAAGTTGGGTGGTGAATGGACAGAGGCTGAAACAGTACCTAGGCGGTGAGATTCAGCGTCTCACCACAATCATTCATCTCTCAGATCCTTGAGCATCAGTGTGTCAAGCTAATGACGTTAAACAAGCGCTTACTGGGAGGCAACCCAGCTTTCTAACCTTCCTTCAGTCTTATTTTGTTATTTGTGTGTAATGTTGATTGATTGAATGTGTTTTAGAACTTGTTAAATTTTGTCTGTAAGGAAGTATGTTTGTGTGTTGTGTAGCTTGAAGATGTGAATAATGTGATTCTGTTGTGTCTTGATTTTCAATTGCTTGTTTTGGAGAATGTTGAAAATTTTTGAAATTGAACACCTTCAATTTGAGTCTTCAAGTTAATTCTCCTTTTTGGAGATTTAAGCAAATGTGTTTGATAAAAACAAGGTGTTCTGGGGTGCTTTGAGAGCTAGAGAACGCAAAAATCAGAAAATGGTACTGTGAGTTGAGCCATTCTGCAGTCTGCTAAAATTCTGCAGAATTCACGCCCAAGCCCCCCTGCCCAGGCGCGCCCAGGCGCGAGATGCAGCAGCGTGCTGGTCGCGCCCGGGCGCGACATGTGCGGGCCCAACCCAAATGGCCCTTAAGTGCACAGTGATCAGATTTTGATCATTTTCTAACCCTAATTTCCAGCCCTCTCTCCCTCTCTCTCGTGCCTATCCTCTCCAAACCCCCAAAAGCACAAGACAACTCCTTCTCAACAACACTCACTTTCTCCACCAAAACACCATCCCACTCACATCATTGTGAACTCTCTCACTTGGAAACCTTTTTCCCAACCCAACCCTATCACTTAAAACCTCACACTCAACCAATTCTCTTCACAAATCCATTTCATCTGGGCACTCACGGTCAAGCTCTCAACTCACCCAAGACTCCAAATTTCAAAAATCAATTTTGATTCTCCAAATCAAGTAGGTGTTGCTTTCCTTTGCTTGTTTTGAAAATCTTTTGCTTTTAAGTATAGATTGTTGTTTGAATTAGAGTAGGTTTGTTCAATTAAACTGTTTGAATGCGTGATTGATCATGGAAAAGTGGAATCAAACCATTGCACTAGGGTTCTGCATTCTGCAGAAACTCGCGCCTGGGCGCCCCTTTCAGGGCGCGCCCGGGCGCAACTGGTTCGGCCAAGATTGGCCCATGCATTGATCTTCTGTTGTTTTCCCCCTTTACTCTGTTTCATCTGTGTTTTGACTGTTTTGACTTTATCTTTGTTGTTCAATTGAATTGCTTGCTTGCTGGTCTGCTTTCTGAAATTTCCAAAAATCACAAAAATAGGTAGAGAAGAGGGAACAATTCTGCAGAATTTTTCTGCAGAACTCGCGCCTGGGCGCCCCTTGCAGGTCGCGCCCGGCCGCGACTAGTTCGTCCAGCAGTTGGCAATTTTTGTCTTTTGATTTCCTTGTGATTGTCTGTGATTGAGTGTCCTAATTGTTTGTGTATGATCTTGAGCCATTAATGCATAGCCTTTGCGAAAATGTTACATCTAACTTTGATTTCTCTGTGTCTCCTCCTTACAATCACAATGCTTCCATGTTTGTGCAGAAATGGCCTCTGTTTCAGGATCAAAAAGAATCAAAACCATAGCAACAAAGAAGAAGAAGCAAAAGAAGAACTCAAAACCTCAAACCTTCCTCTCCCAGAGACATAAGAAAACTTTTGAGGAATCTCAAAACAGGCGGCTCCTTATGGAAAGAGTAGTAGAACAACTACCTCGGGAGGAACCACAATTTGCCCAAGAGGTGTGGCGCCGACACTGGAGCAATCTTCTATCCTTCCCTGAACCGGCTAATGTCGATGTCGTCCGGGAATTCTATGCCAATGCTCGCCGCTATTCAGACGAACCACAGCCGTTCACAAGTTATGTGCGAGGGAGGCCCGTGGCTTTTGATGCAAATACAATCAACTCCTTCTTCAACACTCGGTGGCCAGGGGGCAATTCACAATGCTATTATTCAGACGCACTCCGGACAGATTTTGCAAGGATAGACTACGAAGAGGTTGAGAGGACTTTATGCCTTCCAAGAGGCCACTTTCACAGAAACAGACAGGGACAACCATTGCACATCAAGCGTTCCCTTCTTACACCTCTCTCCAAATATTGGGTGGCATTCATACATGCAAACATATCTCCATGCTCCCATATGTCTGACCTCAATGTGAGTAGAGCACTCCTTTTTTTCTTTATATTGCAGGGTCAGCCAATCAATGTGGGTAACATTATTGCACATGAGATCAATGACTGTGCCCATACTACACTGAGCAACACTCCACTAGGCCACCCATCTCTGATCACTCACCTATGTGAGATAGCTGGGGTTGACACTTCAATTCCTCCATTTGAGAAACCAAGGAAAACCATTGATCGGTCCTATTACCTGCAATACTGCTTAAGTGATGAGGAGGGTCCAAACATTCCTGCACCACAGCCACCAAGACGGCATAGGAGAAATCGTCCAGAATCACGTGCACAGCCTGAAGAAGAAGGCCCACAAAACCCCTTCAATATGGCTGACCTCAATGCTAAGCTGGAAGCACTCCACAGGATGGGCCTTGCTCACGCAGACATGATGCATCAGGTCTACGCCTCCTCTCACCCAGGTTTCATGACTTCTGAGGAGTATGCTGCAAGAGTAGCTTGGCCTGGGGACCAGACCTCTACTGATGGGGGACCTGGAACATCCTCTGGAGCTCAAGCAATGGAAGAGGATCAATCTGAAGAGGAAGATGAGGAGGAGCAATCTGAAGAGGAAGATGTGGAGGAGTGATGAATCAATATTTTGCTTACTTCACTAGGTTTACTATACTGAATTTAATCAGGGAATTGTGCTAAAATGTCCAGTATTTTCCCATTTTTCTTAATTGTGCTTAATTCGATCAGAAATTCTTATTTTAATTAATTTGAATTATCTGAGATTAATTATTTGCATTATTGATTACAGGGAAATTGTTGGATAATATTTTAGGACTAAAAGAGAAATTTCTCAACAATTATATTTTAAATTAAATTGAGAAAGAAAGGTGAAAATTTATTGTGCACACGGAAGTGGCTCATAAAAAATTGAAGCCTTCACTTTGGAACAAGTAACACGTTAAGGGTGCATCATGGCACTAAATGCTTCATACCACATTCACGCCAAAAACTTACACTTCATTCTATATTTTTAATTAATTCACTGGAAGATAAAGTTGGCACAAAGCACACGTTTTTGGATGCACATGATACTTGCTTTATTGGATAAAAGAGAATGGAAAAAGGTGTGGCTGTAGCAACACGTGAAAGCAACATGAAAGGAGAGATGCACTTCGCACACCACAGTCCAGCCACCAACAGCAAGGGGCTGCACTTCACGCATCCAGCAAAGAAATGAACATCCAGAGTGGGCAGCAGCTTGTGAGTGCAACAGTTGATTCAGTTTGGAGAAGTGGAAAGATGAGAGAAGGTCACGAGATTCCATTTAGGTGTGTGCTTGGAGAGAATACAGCAACAACACCATCCATAACACAGCAGCAACATGGACGTTCCAGCAAAGAGTGAAGACCCCACGGATGCCATATATGAGAAGAAGAGGTGCTCCACGGAAGAGCAAGGCATCCAGCAGCAGACTAGCACACGTTGAAGAGGAAGTGGTGATGAATATGGAGGGCCCCCTTTCTTCCTTTTGTTACGTACATGATGTGCAGTTTTTCTTTCATTTTGGAGCAATATGAGAATTGGAGGGTCCCTTTGTTGTTTTTGGTACGTAGAAGCATGATAAGAAAGTCAAAGAACAAATTTAGAAGTGGACCCAGCACCATGTTTTCTTTGTTTTAATTTTGCTGCAGTATGGTGATATGGAGCAATTAGAGAATGGAGAATAAGGAGAATGGAACGATCCAGAGGAGCTCACGGACAACAATTATGGAGGGCCCATCACTCATTTTGTTGGCATTCTTCCAAATAAAAATCAATTGGGTTTTGGAGTATAAAAAGAGAGAAGAGGGACGTTCCAAAAGGGGGAGATTGCAGAGAGTAATGTAGGTAGAATGCTGTATGGAATAAGTCTAGTGCAGCTGGAAAATTCACGGGACATATGCTAGAAAAATACAGCTGCTGGACAGTGGGCTGGAATAACAGATGAAAATCACAGTACAGATGGAAGGCTACGGTTGAACAGTGTGCATATTAGGTTCCAAATTTGATTTCTTTGTTGTAATAATTTCATGCACAATTTAAATTCAATGCAAAGTTTGGTTTCATTTTCTATTTCTGAAATTAAATTCTGTTTTACTGTTTTATTTTACTGCTGTAATTTAATTTCTGCTGTATTTTAATTTCTGTATTATGTATTTCTGCAATTTAATTTCAGCTGTTCTTTCTTTATTTTTGCATGTTTATCATTTACTGTAATTTAATTTTATGTATTTTACTGCAGTAATTTTGATTCTGTTTTTACTGTTTTTGAAATTTACTATTTTCTATTTTTACTGTTTTCTGTATTTTCGTTTTCTGTATTTTCCTGTTACTGTTTTTCTGATTTTGTACTTCTGTAATTGCTGTTTTTACTATTATTATTTACTGCATGTAATTTCATTTTTTTTGTATTTAGTGTTTTACTGTTTTTACTGTTTTCTGTATTTATTGTTTTCTGTATTTTGTGTTTTTCTGTATTTTCGTTTTTACTGTTCCAGATTTATTCTCACTGTTTTATGTTACTGTATTTTCATTTTTACTGTATCAATTTCGTTTTTACTATTTTAAATTCGTTTTTACCATTTTAGTTTTATTTTTACGGTATGTTTTTACTGATGCTTTTATTTTTGCGTTTAATGTTTTACGTTTTATTCACGTTTAATGTTCCCGTGTTTATTTAATTTTGATGTCTTTTACCATTGGATTTTTACTGTCGTTAAAATTTATTTTGACGTTTTTAATTCAGTCGTGTTTAATTTTCATTGCAACCAAAAACTTTCAAAACACCCCCCTCTTCGTGTTTGATCCAAAACTGAACCACATTTGGTCCTTGTGAAACGACCTAGGATTCACATCCTAGCACTATACTGCATTATTTATTGCACATCAAATTTGTATGACCGCGACAGTCGTATCAAATTTTGGCGCCGTTGCCGGGGATCGAACCCGGGTCACCCGGGTGACAGGCGGATATACTCACCACTATACTACAACGACACTTAGTCTTTTGCACTCCTGGGCAAAATTAAAACACAACTAAGGGAATATTTCAAAGGACTTCTAGGAAGGTGACACACACTCAGCACGCAGAAAACAAAGACTCAAGAAAAATAAAAAGAATTTACAGAGTTCTCAAGAATTATGGACCGATGAAAGAAGTAGAAATTTTCCAACACAAAATCAAGAAAAGCACATACTTACAGAAATCATCCAAGCAATTCACAGTATGGCAAAATAATTAATCAGCTCAAGAGGTGATTTAAAAATAACATAACATCACAGATGCACTAATAGTGTTTCTCTCAAGTGTTTAAGGTAAATAATTTCAACTCAATGTACTCAAGAAAACAAACACAAGTAGACTTGGCAAGCTTCTAATATCAACACTTAAAACATATGCATGTTCAGATCTAAAGGTCTTTTACAGTTGTAATGGGGCCAAGGACAAGGAAGGATAAATATGGATAAGTAGGTATAGCCCAAAAGAAATAGAGGAGCAATGGGGAATAAGTGGAAATACAGTAAAATTTCGCCCAAACCTCTAATTCAATCCTCAGATCGACTCCATTCTTCACAAAATTATTTTTCATTTTTCTCTTTTTCTCATCATCATTTTTTTCCATCCTGTCTCTTTTTTTTTTCTTTATCACGCAACAGGATATAATTCATATTTTCAGCACAAGATGAGGAACCAACTAGCCAATTCATCATAATCCCCAATGAGACCACACTTATTCACAAAACACTTTTATAGCTCCAGCTTTCCTAAGGTTAAGATAATCATTGTTTTTCACTTAGGATCAGTGTATGAGCTTCAACACAAAGAAATATATACAGTATAGGCTCAAAGGGGTTATCAAAGGATAATAACAAGGTAGGCTTATTTGGCTAAAGAGGCTCAAGAACAAAAATGCCTTTATCACGTCTGAACATGCATATCAATCAAGTATATCAAAAAGAATCAAGGCAAGGCATATGTGCAAGCATTCAAGATACATATCACACACAAGAAAGAAAATTAAGTGGCTCAAATCTCACACAGGGTATTTGTGTCATAATTAATTCAACCTCTCAAACGTATAATCATCTTTCCAGGCAGAGAAAAGCAAGGATCTTAAACCATAAGTATTAAGTAAGTGAAGGAAAAATCTACAACTTATACATCATCCAGAAATCAAGAGAAAAATGTAAAATTTATTGCACACAAAACTCGATAAAAATAACTTAAAATAGAAAAAATTTAACACTCAAAAACAAAAAATTTAACACACAAAAAACATACTAACAGAAAAATCAGAATTTCTCCCCAGTAGACCACACTTAAATCACACAATGACCTCAATGTGTTACAATCATCAGACTATCATTTTCAGAGCAGCAAATAATATAGACAAGTGCAATAAAAAGTTAGGAAAAATGGGAAGAAATTTTTCAGTAACATCCATCAGCAGATGTTATCAGGGACATCCATCAGCAGATGTCTAAAACACCTAGCACCCATCAGTAGATGCTAATAATTTTTATTATTATTATTTATTTATTTATTTATTTTTTATTTTTTTATTATTTTTTTTTTTTGAAAAGGATGACCTGTACTGTGACAACAGTTTCGGTGGCAATGACCGAAACTGTTGCTACAGTGGAAAACATTTGGCTATAAAAGGTCCGCTCCTCCGCGTTGAGCAACATTTCTGACTTGCCCATTCTCTCACTACTCCTCTCTTCTCTTATCTCTCTTCTCTCTCTCAACCTGAGCGTCTGGAATCTCTACGGAGCCTCTGCCCTGGTGCCATCTGAAGAGTGTGAGAACCCCGAGGAGCTTCTCTGCCAGCCTACTACTCCAGGTAAGTCCTTTGCTCCTGGATCTGCCTTTCTTTCCGCTTTTTCTGCTCTCTCTCTCTGTATTTCCTTTATTTTTCATCTCTGCCCTGCTTTCCCTCTTTATTTCCTGCTTTCCTGTATTTTTTCTTCTGCTGATTATGCTTCTTTCTTCTCCTTTTCAAATTTTTTTATTTTTATTTTTTTGTAATTTAAACACTTAAACACATAAAACACAACTGTCATAAAACTTAAGGGGTATATCGGCTGGAAACCAGACGTTAATCTCCCTTCGATTGAAGGTATGGCAGAGACAATCGGGTAGAACAACGCCACGTACCCCACTTAAAATTAAATAAAACACAAAAACATAATATACAAGAACAATATGGACAAGGACAACTGGACATAGATCCGTTTAGGACCCTTTGCAAGGACCGTGAAACAGATCTGAGACCAGACACAAAAACAATCAAAGACAGACAGGACAAAATAAATCTAATAAGGAAACAAAAACAAACAAATAAAGAAAATACTGAACTAAGAATCTAATATATTTTTATGCCTTTTTTTTTTTATGTTTTGTTTTTCTTTTTTTTTATGTTTTTGTTCCTTTTATTTTTATATTTTTTTTATTATGTTTTAGAATATTTCAAGAGGAATGATGACGAGTGAGATGGAATCAGAGAGATACACTAGTCAGCGATGGCGTCCTACAGATGATCAGATCAAGATGATGACCAACATCTACAACTATGGGGTCACACACCCAAGCCGAGCGCAAGTCGTCGAGATCGCGTCTCGACTAAGGACCTTCGCAGATGCCACCGAATATAACGTGCACTGCTGGTTTAACAACCATGGCAATCGGGTCAGGCGCTGGCAAGCGGAGATAGACCCCACTGGCACTCTCTTTTCACAACTGCCGCTATATATGTACGGTAAGACCCTGATCACACCTCAATTTTTATTGATATTTTTTTTTTCTCTTCAATTATTAACACAAGTTTTTTTTTTTGTTGAAAGAATATAACTGGGTGATAATGAGGGCACCGAGGCTGCTGGATTTGTTTCCAGTTCCGATCATTATCGATGACGACAGAAATGAACGAGAAATTCCTCCACCAAAGCCTCCTGTATTTCGAACCAGAACTCCCTCAACGGAGCTCTCCCTTAGACCACCACAACCAGCTCGTGAATTCTTTCATTATTAATGTTTTTTTTTTTTATGTTTTTGTTGTGGTCTGTAATATTAACGATCAGAAATGATCGAACCCCGAACATCTTTGTTATGCTTTTTATGTATTTTATTTTTATTATTATTATTATTATTATTTTTGTTGGACTGTAATCCTTAACGATCATTACTGATCGATCACTGCCCGTGTTTTATTATGTTTTTATGTATTTTTATGTATTTTTGTTATATTTGCTTTTTTTATTATTATTATTATTAATAAATGCACTCAGATTAGTATCTGCTCAAACTACACCTCTCTGCCCTATTACTGCAACTTTACTCTCTGATTTTTTTTTTTTTTAACAAAAACTAACTAAATAAAAAAAACACAACACATATTAACGAAACAAAAAACCTAATACCGAACACAAAATATCAAAGCAGACAAAACACATATTTACAAAACATACATTAACAAAATAACAGACCTGAAACAGAACACAATTTTTTTTTTTTTTTGAAAAAAAATAACAATTCGTAAACTAAGAAAATCAGAATTCTCCCCTAATTCACAAACTAAGAAAATTAAGGGAAGAAGGAATAGGAAAACTCCCCTGGTTATGGTGGCAGTTGCCAAACTTGGATTATCAGGGAGATGTCTTTTGCCTCAGGATCCAGAGATAAAATTTTTATGAGGAACTGCTTCATCAATATTGTCCTATCATTCACAACAAGATTTTTCTTCTTTCTTTTCACAACAATTTGTTTCGACAATATCTCTCCTTCATTAATCATGCATTCCTTAATGTCAACACCTGCATTTTCTTTTAACTCTGCATTCTTGTCATCAAACTCACATTTAATAGCATTTGTAATAAACTTAGAGTCTGGCTGTAACGCATAATCAATTTCAGCACAAATGGAGCAAGAACCAGATTTGCAATCACATTCAAAATTTTCAGAAAACTGTGTTAAATCAAAGTTTAGTCCTAACTCTATAAAGTCATCAGATTGCACAGTTTCTCTTTCAAAATTAATATTGACGCTACTTTCACCAATGGGTTCAAAGGCTGACACTGAATTAAAAATTTTAGAATGGTCAATCAAATTTGTATTAGTATCAGTCATAAACCCTATAAAATCAGTGTGCGTCAAATCACATGCATTTGAATGTGTAGGTAAATCAGGCAAAATTGGAATCTCAGGTTCAGAATAAACCTGTTTTTGCTCACTGAAAAGTTTCTTACCAAACTCCAAGTTATCAGCTGCATCCTCAGGGCTATCAGTGTCAGAATCCAGAATAGGCTGCTCAGGTTCTTCCTTTGTTAACTCAATTGGACTTTCACCAGCTAGCTTGCAGAACAACTTCCTCGCTTCTGATGGGGTTATATCCATCAAACATCCACCAAAAGCTACATCCACAAGTATCCTTTCACTGTCCAGGAGCCCTTCATAAAAATAAATCAAGAGCAAATGCTCTGCAATTTGGTGGTTTGGACAAGTTATGCAGAGCCTGTTAAACCTCTCCCAATAATCTGCTAGGCTTTCTTCTTGAAACTGCTCAATAGTAGTGATCTTCATCCTAATGCTGGTCACCTTTGCTGCTGGAAAAAACTTGTCGAAGAATTTTTGTTGTGTTTCCTGCCAACTATTAAAAGGATACTGGTATATGAACCAGTCTCTTGCTTTATCTTGAAGGGACATGGGAAACATTTTTATCAACACTGTCTCCTTTGAAACACCAGCAGGCCTCATAGACAAACACACCAAACAAAACTCCTTGAGGTGCCTGTATGGATCTTCATGTGCCAACCCATGAAATTTGGGAAGACTCTTGACTATCTCATACATCCAATCTTGAGAATCAGTCATTTCCTCTATTGTAGTGCAAAACCTGTCTCAGACTTGGACTTCCTCTTCAAACAAAGATTGTACAGAAAGAAATATACAGAAACATAACATGGAGGAAAACTAATATTTTTTTTATTTTTTTAATTTCAGAAACAAGAGCTAAATACAACATACAACACATGTTTTTTTTTTTTTAAAATAACAAAACAAAACTCATACGCATGCACAAAACAAAACATTACATCACAACACAAGATAAAACACACCAACAAATATTAACAAAACAAAAACCTAAAACATATATCACATGTACACAAAAACACACATAACAGAAAACAACAAAAGACCCAAAACCAAACCGTTATTGGTCCCCGGCAACGGCGCCATTTTGATGAACGGGTCGCACCGCTCACAAACGTTGATTGCACAAAATTAATGCAGTATATTTACTAGGAAGTGACTCCTAGGTCGTCTCTCAAGGACCAATTTTTGGTGGTTCAGTCTCAGATCAGTCACAAAAGGGGGGGGGGGTTTGTAGTGTTTTTGGTTGCGGAGAAAATTAAAATTGACTGAATTAAAAACGTTGAAATAAATTTTAAAGACTGTAAAAACTGAACGGTTAAAGACAATAAAAATAGAAAACGTCTGAAAATAAAACGAATGGTGAAACGCAATTACAGGAATTAACAGTGCAAAAAATCATGAACGATAAAATAAAAGAGACAATAAAAATAAAAACACTTAATTGAAATGGAATTTATCAAACATCACTTGAAAGAAAATTCTTGGACAGTACAACAAAATAAATATGAAACGAGCAAAGGTGACACACTTCTACTACTGCTTCAGAAACGAAAACTACATTTGGGCACTGTTTGGAACTAAAAACCGAGAGAGAGAGAGCTCCTGGAAGAGGTCACGGTTCCTTCTCTTCCAGGAGCACGGTCCAGCAACTTCATAGCTGGAGTTTGAGCAGAGAAGTGGTGCAGTTCCAGCAACCAGGAGCATCACGGCTTGGAGGAGAACCGTCCAGCAGAAGAGGCTTCACTGTCCAGCTTAGAATGGTGTATAAGGTGATGCATGGAACGTCTTGAACTTGGAGCAGCACCTTGAGAAGAAGAATAAATTCACGGTGGTGTAGCAGTCCATGCAGCAGCTTCACGGGCCTGAGTTGGTGTGCATGAGGGCCCATGATTTATTATTATTAAGTGGTGCATGGTGGACGGCTGGAAAGAGCTTCTACATAAGACAAATTGGAGAGGTTCACGGGTTCAGAGAATGGGAAATAAAAAGAGAGCATGCACATAGGGAGGAGGGAGTAGTGTAGAGGAAAACGGCCTTGAGGCCTGGAAGAGGTCACGGTTCCTTCTCTTCCAGGAGCTCTCTCTCTCTCGGTTTTTAGTTCCAAACAGTGCCCAAATGTAGTTTTCGTTTCTGAAGCAGTAGTAGAAGTGTGTCACCTTTGCTCGTTTCATATTTATTTTGTTGTACTGTCCAAGAATTTTCTTTCAAGTGATGTTTGATAAATTCCATTTCAATTAAGTGTTTTTATTTTTATTGTCTCTTTTATTTTATCGTTCATGATTTTTTGCACTGTTAATTCCTGTAATTGCGTTTCACCATTCGTTTTATTTTCAGACGTTTTCTATTTTTATTGTCTTTAACCGTTCAGTTTTTACAGTCTTTAAAATTTATTTCAACGTTTTTAATTCAGTCAATTTTAATTTTCTCCGCAACCAAAAACACTACAAACCCCCCCCCTTTTGTGACTGATCTGAGATTGAACCACCAAAAATTGGTCCTTGAGAGACGACCTAGGAGTCACTTCCTAGTAAATATACTGCATTAATTTCGTGCAATCAACTTTTGTGAGCGGTGCGACCCGTTCAAGGAGCAATCTGAAGAGGAAGAAGAAGAGGAGGACACTGAGAGTGATTCTTGAGGAGACAGATGAGACAATGAGACGGGCAACTTTCATCTCTTTCATAAACAATTACTACTTTCATGCTTTAATTTCAGTAGTCGTAATTTTAGATCTTTTGGTTTAATTTTGAACTTGGCTGAATGAACATGTTGATGAAAATGTTTTGAACTTGACTTGATTAAAAATCGCTTATGTTTGCTCTTACTCTGCGAGACTTTGAGAAATTAGGATCGAGTTGTGAAGTTTTGTAGTGTGGTTACGCTCGACTGAATGAATTTCATGCGCTGTTTTTCTTGTGATTAATATGCATGGCATTGTGTTTGAAAAAAAATATGGAACCCCGAGTAACCTAGTGAGATTTTGTGCTCCAGAATTATTGTTGAATGATTTCACTTTAGAAGCACAATTGAGTTTTGCCTGATTTTTCCTGAAGTGAATTATTTACTTATTCAATACACATGATCAAGGTTGTCTTGTTCTCCCTTTGTTGTCTTAAGTTTTTGAACCCAAAGCCTTTTGTAACCTTTTGTAGCCCATCCATGAACCTTAAAAACCATCTACCTAGAGCTAAGATGAGCATTCAAGTGGGGTACAGGAAAATGGTTCAAGTTTGGGGTATTTGAGGTAACAAGAAAAAAAAAATGACAATAAGAGTCAAAATGAAAAATGAAAAGAAAAAAAAAATAAAATAAAAAATAAAATAAAAAAATTAAAAAAAAAGTACTACAAAAAGGGAAAAATAAGTAAGATTTGCTTACAATTGGTGGAAGTACGCAAGACTTTGTTATCTTGTGCTAAAATGAATGCTCTCTTAGTATTAGTTTGCCTAGAAAAACCAAAGCTCCTTCTTAGCCCAACCGTTGTAAAGCCTTGAATGTTCTGGTACTTCAAATTTATAGGTAAGTGTGTTCATTGTAAGGGAAATGAAAGGTAAAGTTCAATTGTGTGATATTGTGATGTTTGAGTGAGAGACACACATCCCCATACACCTGTGAAAGTGAGTAAAACAGTTTCTTTTCAGAGGAAGGGTTCCATGTTAGTTAAGAAAATACTTTTGCCATGTGGGTTGGTCCCTCATAGAACATAGCTGATGTTTAAATTCTGTAATTTTGTGAGTACCACCAGTGAAAGTTTCACCTCTTGTGACAAAAATCTAGTCAACATGATGAGCAAGCATGATTGAATTTTACTCTTGTTGAGTGATGAAGCATTAAAGTTGAGTTGTTTGTTCAAACCAATTCATTTGTTTGTTTTTCTGCTTGAGGACAAGCAAGATTTCAAGTTTGGGGTTGTGATAACGGTAATTTTTACCATTATCTTTGGACCAATTTTTGTACCAAATCTACCCTTTTTAAGCTTGAAACATGTTTAATCCTCCCTTGTTATCTAAGTTTGCGAATAAGTCTAGCTTAAGCGTTACATACAAGTTTTCATCATTAATGCCTCAAATTTGTAGGCGAATTGCAAGCTGTTAGAGAAGTACTGTATTTACCAAGAATGGGAGCAAGAAAAGGATTCAAAAGCAGGATCTGATGGAGCAGGAAAGGAAGTTCACGCCTAAGCGCCCAAGAAGAAGGAGGCAGGATACATTTTCTGCGCAAGCCTCGCGCCCGGGCGCGACCAAAAGGGCGCCTGGGCGCAACCATCTGCGCGAGCTCCGTGCCTGGGCGCGAGAAAGAGGGCGTCCGGGCGCGACCTTCTGCGAGAGCTTCGCGCCTGGGCGCGACTGAGGAGGGGCGCCTGGGCGCGACCTTTGCTGACCTGGAACCCTAGATCTATTTAAAGCATTCTGTAACTGAGGAAAGAGAGCTCTAGGCGGCTGAAGCTTGGAACACCATTTTCGGACCTAAGGGAGCTGGTTTTGGGCAGTGGAAACTCTCCATCCTTCCTCCTTGGATCCCCATTCTTCCATTTTTCTCCATTGTAAGCTCAAGTTCTCCATGACTATGGAGAACTAATCTCAATTTGTTGGGGAATGATGTAGTTACGAAACTTTCATGTAAATGCACTTGAGTTTTAATGAATTTAAGCTTCTTTCATTTGATTGTGAGTGTTTAATTTCCTTCTCTTAAAGCTTGTTGTGACTTGATCAACCATAGCATGATTCGAAGATTTGCTAGATATTGGAAAATATTGTGTGGATCTTGAACTGGAATTAACACCTATAGGAGATTGTATCTAGGAATGGAGCTTGATCCTTTAGTTGTCATAAACCTCTAATTGTAATGCAGATGAACTTTCTAGGTTACCAAGGAATTGGGACTGCAAAAGTTAGTCTAGGCTTTTTCTACCAAGGAATTGGGTCTAAGTATAATAGGAAGGTTGATAAACGCAATCAATTGATGAAGTAGTTATGTGCATTTGCATGATAGCGTAGTAATTATAATCATTCTCCAACATCTCATCCATATTGTTTCATTATCCATTAACCATTTTCAATCTTTTAGCCTCTAAGACGTTCATTTTATCACATATTTATGAATGTAAATCTTATTACACTTGAATCATACCAAAATGATGTTATTCTTAGTCTAAGTTAGTTAACTTATTATACGGTTTTAAAGTATTACACGGGTCTCTTGGGAAACGATATCCGGTCTTACCGGTTTATTACTTTGAACGATTTGGTACACTTGCCAAAGAGTTAACAGCTGGTCTTGAAGAAGTGAACCCTAACAATATTTCATCATTTCAAGGGCAGATAGATGAAGATACAACGGAATCAGAAGAATACAATGCAGAGGAACAGGGTGAAGATGACAATGAAGATGAATTTCATAGTTCTAGCACTGAATAGAGTTAGGGTGTGTTCCTCCTTATTTTTGTTGCATTTATAATGTTGTCCACAATCTTAAGTTCTTATGAATGTAAGTCTTAACATTAAACATTTATTGATAGAGTTTTATTGCAAATACCTCAGTTATAAGGGCCAACTGCTGAACATAATCTTCACCATGAAATAAAGGCTCCCTTCTAATTATCTCCATTAAAATACAGAAAACGAAAATATAGTAAAAGAAAATGCAGAAAACGAAAATATAGTAAAAGAAAAAACAGTAAACAGTAAAAACCGAAAACAGTAAATTTCAAATATGAAAACAGAATCAACATTACAGCAGCAACATATAGAGAACAAAATTACAGATAATGATTTAAAGTGCAATAATCAACAACACAGTACAAACAACAGTAGAAATTAAACGGCAGGTAAACAACGACAGAGACTAAATTGCAGCAGAAATTAAAAACAGTAACAAAATTGCAGCAGAAATTAAAGACAGACAACCTAGCAAGACGGGTAGAATGATCATCATCTTGAAAAACTGGTTTGAATATTGTATGACCAAGGAAGAGACTTCTCAAGAAAAGTTGCTCAGAAGAAAGTTTCTGTGATGACAATAACTAAAACTTCTCCAGGCTAGTCAAGCAGTAGCATAATTGAGGAACTCAGAAATGGAAATTGAAATTAATGGTTGTCAAGACTAAACAGAAACAGAAAATACCATGACTATTAATCATGATTGGAAGAGAAATTACCAATGTGATATGATATGATTAATGGTGAGAGGAGAATATCGCAGCAGTGATTCATCTGTGGTTAAAGATTGCATCTTTATTTCATATACCAGGCGACTATTGGAAACCAATAGGCCAAAATGAAAAATGAAAGAAAGCAAAGATGAAGACTTCAATCAAGTAAATTGGAAAGGGCACCCAGGAGAAGATCACTGTAAAAAGAATAGTGAAACAATTTCATGTAGATGGAAGAAGATAAGAGTTTTGGCTGGTGTAATTGACAAAAAAAATCATGGAGATCAAACATTGTAAAAGTGTAATTTTATATTTTAGTGACAAAATCAAGTCATAGAAGATGGTACTGCCATAATGCTATGTTGAAATTATAGGGCTTAGGTATGGGTGGAGAAACAAGATAAAGAATATTTGAAAATAATAAAATATTATTGATATGGTGTGAAATGATATTATGACAACACTGACTTAGTGATTCGTTTTACATTGAGATACTTAAATCAAGAAAGTAGCACAAGCCCAAGCACACAAATGCAAAAAGACTACTAACTAATTATAATGAAATGTGGAAAATACTCCTAACAGGTTATCTGAGATGCTCTAAAGTGTTCTTAAATGATATTGTGAGCTGTTTTCAACTCTAACAAATACAAACATGATATCACAAAATCAGACACATCATAAGAACAAAAGTATCTGTTAACCAAACTTCACTGTAACACCCAAACATTTTAAAGGGTATTACTGATAGTAGAGACTAAATTAATTTGATACCTCATATAAACAATCAAACTTTATTTCAATTACTCCAAAGTACAATACCAAACTTACAAACTTTAAACAATATAGTCTTCACCGTTGACATTTCAACTTTTAAATTTTACACAACATAATCTTCCCAATACAAATTTATTCTTTTTACAAAAATCCCTGAAAGGTTTTCCCCGCATCTCTCTCATCTCTAAGCTTTATCAACCACATCTGCAACATTATCTAATCACATATAACATGAGTTATATGATCATAGCACAAACAAATAAGGGTAAGCCAACCATATCAAATCAATCATTAAACTTATAATAAGAATAGTTCAATCATTTATTTCTACAATTACTCAAATATCATTACCCCGATGTCATTAATTCATCATTATCAAAATCATCTTCCTCAATTTCATAAACCTTACAATTTATACTATGCTTACTCACGAAGCCTTATGGTCAGACCGCTCTCTGCCTGCTTCCTTAAGCCTCACCTGTATACTATGTCTTACTCTCTGAAGCCTTATGGTCAGACCGCTCTCTGCCTGCTTCTATAAAACTTATAAACCACATATTTATGTCAAAGCCTTATGGTCAGACCACTTGTTGCCTGCTTTCATTAACCTCAGGTGTTACTTTGCTCATACCAACCTCTCATGGTATAACCGAACATTTTACTTCCCGTAGGAAACATCATTTCATAAGCAATAATTTCTTATATCCACTCCAACATTTCATCACATCAATATTTCATACTCTCTTATCCACTCCAACATTTCATCAAATCAACAATTCATAACCTCTTCTCCACATAACTCAATCATGTTCATTCTCTAATCATAATTTGACAATAACTTATTTTGGTGTCAATAAATTAAACATATCGCCAGCTATCATACTTCATATTATAAACTCATTTTTGACCATAACGAGTATAACTCAACATATTTTCACCAATCAAAGATTCATAGATCAACAAAACATTTCATCATATCTTAGCCACTACGTATTAAAGTCTGAGCTCAATGTAACAATAAATAAAATATATATGAAGTTTTTTTTTTTTTACCATGATAACTTTATACATCTCCAATTAACTTATTTTATTTTAATTTCATCCTATTAGAGATCTTTCTTTACCCCAATTGGTCACCGGAGAGGACCCAGATGTCTGAACGCATCAAACTCACCTTCGACGCCAACACATATGACTAGTCACAACTGACTGGACCAGGCCAGGGCTGCTCTATGATCAGGGATGTGCCAACTCAGGTTTTTAAGGTTCCTCTATCCTACCAACAAAGGGAGGCCTTCAATAATTAACAATTTATTTATTTAAATTATCTACCTTGTTCTCTTATGCTCTAAATCTAAAATGCCTAATTTTAATATTTTTACTTCCTCTTACAACAACCTCAAATAGTATCACTATATCTATTTAATACTCATTTCCAAGTTATTACAGAATCCTTACTCCAGACCTTCCAACAAGATCAATTTCAGCCAAGAAACTCATTCATGATAGAATTCATACAAGATAATTATAAACAATTAACCATAATAAGATATTACTATAAATGGTCATAGAAGAATACAATATTTGACAATCATAAGAATAATCTTAATATAAAAATTCATGGGAAACAAGAAGTTGAATCTGGCAGAGCCGGTTAGACAACTTCTAATCCATCCAAAAATACAATATAATTAAGTAACAAGAGCAACACATGTCTGGGGAAATAAGAAGTTGAATCTGGCAGAGCCGGTTAGACAACTTCTAATCCTTCCAAAAATGCAATAAAATAAATAAGTAAAGCAATAGATAGTTTGGGGAAACAAGAAGCTGAATCTGGCAGAGCCGGTTAGACAACTTCTAATCCTTCCAAAAGTGCAATAAAATAAATAACTGAAGCAATAGAAAGTTTGGGGAAACAAGAAATTGAATCTGGCATAGCCGGTTAGACAATTTCTAATCCTTCCAAAATACAATAAAAATAAATAAGGAAAATAATAGAATGTTTGGGGAAACAAGAAATTGAATCTGGCAGAGCCGGTTAGACAATTTCTAATCCTTCCAAAATACAAAAATAAACAACTAATAACATACAAATGGCATAACATAATCAATATCACGTTTTACAACTATCACACTCGGATATCAACACAAAAGCATACTCTCATTTAAATTCAAAATCATACAGAAACAAAATACTCCATAATCAAGATTTAGGATCAGACAAAAGCAAAATATAGCATATTCAAGACTCAAGATAATACAAAAGGAGATACTCAAGGTTAGCTTCCCTTACCTCTATTACAGACTTAATCCCCTCGCCCTCTGAAAACTTCCAGAATATCCCCTTTGCAAAATTTGAAATTCTTCCAACTCTCTTCTCTCAAAAATTTTCTAAGTTCTTTGGTGTAAATTTTCAGCCTCCCCCCTTGGCTATTTATAGCAAAAAAACTTACTATTCATTTTTACTATTCATTTTAACTATTCATTTTTTTATTCATTTTACTATTACAAAAATAATTTTTTATTTGCAATTTGATAAATTCTGATCTCAAAGCTACGTGGAACACTTATCCTTTCCAAAAATTTTTTTTTTTTTACTATTCACTTTTTACTATTCACTTTTTACTATTCACTTTTTACTATTCACAATTTACTATTCATTTTTTTTTATCTAGTATTTTAACTTACAAATATTTTCAAGGATCTTACATTCACCACACTAAAAAACCTTAAGCCTTGGAACAAAAATTATTGCACAGTGCATTTTTCATGACAAAATGACATAAGTAGTTGTACTACATCACCAGAAACATTCGATAAAAACAAGGTCCTACCAAGTGATACTGAATCATATTAAAAATCTTTTGGCAACACCAGAATATCACAAATATGTTCATCAAGCAACTAACATTGCAAGTGTTCATCTAAATACTTATTTTCTCCCTCCCCCCCCCCCAAGTCTTTACTAACTCCTTTGATTTTAAGTACTCAATGAATGATCCACCTCATACAAGCAAACCCCACATGTGAAATCACACTGTAATCTTAAGAGCTATAAGCATAACACTAGTTAGATAATGACAGGTCTAAAATGAAGATAAGAGGAAGGTTTCAAAAGAACACGTGGCTAATGGATATTGGCATCTGCAAACAGCACTATTCAAACAAATCATCTCCATGCATATCATACCTCATTGGACTGTACTTTCAACCATGCACGTAGTGCAGGGTTCTCTAGCTTCTGGATAAGTACTCCAAGGCAAGGGAAACTTGGGAGTAAAAGTACATTTTCAGACTATCAGTATAGTTGCCATATTTTTCTTATAGTATTATGGTCTGAACTTTATTTTTCTTATAGTTTTATCTTTTAAACTTATCACGATGAATTAAAAAAAGAAAAGTATTCGTAAACTATTCCTTTCCTTCAATTTCTAAATTATATTAAATTTTTGGATATACCAAACACCTTTCATGTGTATAAATGAATCATATAGTCAGATTTTTCAACTACATCTTCGAATCAAAAGAGAGGAAGCTTATAAATAGTTTATTGAACCAAAAAAACTACATTTTTCTGTCAATGGTTTCTACAAAATTAATTAACAGTACTTCTTTTGGATGTTGATGAGCTTGATTTAGGTATTGGAAAGTGGACCACTGGACGTTCAAAGACAAGCTAAAGTATCTTGTTTTGGTGTTATATATATAATCTCTTTGTGGGAAAAAGAATAGTGGAAATATGTTGTGTTAGATGTTTGATGGCATTGAGAGGCATAATTATGGATGTAACATGTTATTTGGCAAGAACTTTTCATGATTCATACCTGTTATTTCCCACATTATCTAGTTATTATTAATGGGTTGTCTACATTGTGCTTATTTACTAATTGATGTGTGAGATATTTTCTTTAAAAGATATACATTCATATGAAATGCAAGTACATCGTATTGTTGTTCATGAAATTATTGAAAATTTGATGCACCCTGTCTTTTGTTGAGGTATGCTAGTAGTGTACTCTGTACCATATTATGCTTTGAAATTTATTATATATGTAAAACCATGATTTGGTTAAATCTGCATTTATCTTTGATTGTACTATTTCTAAATTTTCTTTTCTTCTATTGTATAAAAATATATATTATGTTCAAGAATATGGCATCAGGTCCTTCTAGCCCTCCTATTCCACCTTCAGGAAATTCTAATAAGGGCAAGGGGAAGAAATCTTACGTAGTGAAGTTGATGACACGTTTCAATAATGAAATTGGTTCAACCAGTCAACCAACTACACCTACCTCTACCTCTACTGGTAGATCTGTTCCACCTCCATTAGTTGTTCCTGCCTTCACTCCCACTCCACATCAAGTTCCTACATCTTCACCTACCTCTATTGGTACATCTCTTCCACCTCCAATACAAGTGCCTGGCTTGACACCCACTCCATACCAAGTGCCTCCTTATCTTCAGGCTTCACTCTCTCCCAATGTTGGTTCTAACCCATCAACTCCCACAAATATTACAGCATCACCTGGTATAGAGGATGCAGATCCACATTCTAGTTCAGCCGCCAATAACATGGAAGAATGTTCCAATAGTCGTCCAATGATTACACCCGTTGGAGGAGGGTAAGAAAAAAAATAACTCAATTAATATATACACAATTCATTGTTGTATTATTGTAATGTTTGAGTTTAATTTTGTTTTAGGTTTTATCCTACAAAAACTGCATCCAAGGCAATCACAGCAACCATCAAGGAACAGCTTGATGAGCCATGGCTAACATGGGGTGCAATCCCTAAGTCAACCAGAGATGTCTTCTTCGAACGTTTTAAGGTAAACACTTTTCATTCCTAATCCTGTTGTTACTAACTCTATCACATTATAAATTTTCGTTTTTTAAACCTCATGTGTAATGATAATATTTATTCATTTAACAGGAACAATTTGTTGCAAAATTTTCTCAAATTAGATCTGAGACTGCATCTGTTGGTGTCTCAACATCTTCTCCTCTAGACCCTGCGGAGGAGGAAAGATTGAGAAACAGGTGTTGGTTAGAGGCTGCTGGTGGAAAATACAAGGGACGCGTATACGGCATTGGAAATGTCACTTCCCAAGATGACTGTGTTGATAGTTACATCCAACAGACACAGGCATCTTCTACTGCTCAACCTCAAAATTCAGAAGAAATTCTTAACCTGAAATCGCAGTTACAACAATATGGTCAGCAGCTTCAAAAGTTTGAAGGCTTTATTGGCGTCCTCCTGCCATTCTGATGCAGCTGTCGCGGCCGATCAAATTTGATGTGCAAGTAAGAATGCAGTACAGTGCTAGGAAGTGACTCCTAGGTCGTCTCACAAGGACCAAGTGTGGTTCAGCTTCAGGTCAACACGTAAGGGGGGGGGTTTATGGTATTTTTGTTTTTATGCGGAAAAAATTAAATTAAAATGGAAATTAAATAAAACTGAATTAAAAATGTTGAAATAAAATTCAAAACAGTAACGTAAATTTTAAAATAGTAAAAACTTAAACGGTAAAATACAGTCAAAATAAAATAAACGCGGGAACATTAAACATGCATAAAACGTAAAACATTAAACGCAAAAATAAAAGCATCAGTAAAAACAAATCGTAAATATAAAACTAAAATGGTAAAACTGAAACTAAAACAGTAAAACGAAATTAAACAGTAAAAAAAAAACGAAATTGCTACAGTGAAAACGAAAATACAGTAACGTAAAACAGTAAAAATAAATCTGGAACAGAAAACTAAATACAAAATAACAAAAATACAGAAAACGAAAATACAGTAAATAATAAATACAGAAAACAGTAGAAACAGAAAATAAATTACAGCAATAAATACTTACAGCACAACAGTAAATACAGAAACAGAAAAACTGCAGTACAGAAAAATACAGTATACAGAAAACGAAAATACAGAAAATAAAAATACAGTAAAGCAGTAAATACAGAAAACAGTAAAATTCAAATATGGAAACAGAATTAAAATTACATCAGCAAAATACAACAAACAAAAATACAAAAAATCATTCCAACATGTGATATAAAATATTTTAAAGCAAAAGAAATTAAAGAAAGTAAAATTTCTCTACTATTAATTGTGACCAATTCATCTACCAACAAAAATTAAAAATTGCAAATGCTTAAAAGAATTTTTTTCCTTGGCCGTGACACTTCATGCATGTAAAGAAAACAAAAAAAAACTAAAATGCTTCTACTTGGTTCCACTTTTGCCGAGACATTTATGTGTTGAATGCAAAGAGAATTTAAAACAATTGGTATGCTTCTTTCTTATGCACTTCCAACATCTTTTACACATGGTCCACTCATTTTACAAAAGCAATCTAAAGCAATTAAGTTGATGTCTATCACCGTGCAGCTACTACTCATCAAGTTGTCCATCATCAAATAATAAAAGAAATGCATCATGGCCATGGGCCACTTCCCCTTTCACGTGAATCAACAACCATTCTTCCACTTTTGCTTCCTAAATTGGATTCTTTTACACATGGCAGCAGCTGCATACTCCTCATACATAAATCAATTTCTATCTTCTAAATGAGATATGTGCTTCCTCTCTTTGCTACTGGAAACCAACGTTCCATTCCGAAGTGTCGTCCACTTATGCCTTCATTCCAACCATTTTCTCCTTTCTTCCATGATCAACCACCGTTTCATCATTTCTCCTCTTCATATCAAGTCCTTCTCTTCCTCCCTACGTGACCTTATTTCCAGCAAAACATATCAACATGTGGTATCCCTTCCATCCAGCAAGAATAACTCAACACCTCCAAGGTTGCACATGGTTCTCTTCTTCTCTACACCGTGAGCTCCTTCCTCCAAGTTAACAATTTTTTTTTTGTTCTCTTTTATTTAGGTGATGGCAATCTACTTCTATGAAAGGTGGATCTACACGTGCTACTCTACTGCTAAGGAAAAATAAATGAACTAGTTCTTTGGTTCCACACAAAGCAGTGAATCACTTTCCCAAAGGTTACAAAATGCTAGAAGAGATTATATAAAGGTGCAGAAAACCAAATGAAAGATGCAATCACAATTCAAGAAAAGGAGTAAACTTCAGCTATTCATTCATCATGAAAAAAACGTTCTAGTTCTCTCAAAGAAAAACATTCAAAGTGAAAAGAAACAAACAAGTGGTGCTTGGCTGTATGCTGCCTCTTGGCCGTGTGCCTCCTTCCAGTATGTAACTCCAATGTATTCAACAATCAACACAGAAGCTTCCTTCGTTCTCAATCCATGCTGGCAGTCATCCTCCACTCTTGCTGTCTCACGTGAAAAGAAGAAAAGATGATGCCCCTTTCAAATTGCCGAGAGGAAGAAATTAAGAGAGATCTCCAAATCCTTGTGTTGTCTCCTTCTGACCATAGGCTCTAGGCTTGTCTCTTCTCCTAGCATCTAGCTTCCTCATTTTTCTTCAATCAATTCCCTGTGCTTGGATGTATCTATCCAATTAGTGTTTCATGTTGACAAACTGATGCCTATATCTTCACGTGCAATAAGCTAGAGTTCTCTGGAAGACTTTGTTCTGAGCATATGTTTTTGTTGCTAAAGCTTACTATGCATTTTCTCAATGTGATGTAGCAAACTAAAAAAAAAAACGTGACACTTCCTAATTCATGGGCAGTGAAAATTAGCTGTTGTGTGCACTCCAAAAGAAATTAATCTCTAAATTTTTATCCAACAGTTTCCCTACAATTAAAATTGCAAATAATTAGACTCAGATAATTCAAATTAATTCAAATAAGAATTTCTGGTCAAATTAAACACAGTACAGAAAAATGGGAAAATATTGGATATTTGAGCACACTTCCCTGATTAACTCTAGCACAATAAACTAAGTGCAGTGCAGAAAATATCAACTCATCAAAATAGACCACACTTAGACTTTTGCACTCCTGGGCAAAACCAAGACGAAAACCAGGGGGTTATTCAAACAACAGAGAAATGACACAGACTCGACAACCAGACAACAAAGACTCCAAAACAGAAACACACTTTCACAATCTTCACAAAATCTGGACAGTAAAAGGTACAGGCAGAATCCTACACAAAATCAATGAAAGCAAATACTCAAAGCATCATCCAAACAGTTCAGTACAAGGGAAACAATCAATCAGTTCAAGAGATGAATCGACAGAAACAGAGCCTCACAGATGTACACAATCAGTGTTTCTCTCAAGTGTTTAAGGTAAATCAATGTCACTCAATGAACTCAAGAAAGCAAACACAAATAGGCTTGGCAAGCCTCTAATATCAACACTCAAACAGATACGCATGTTCAAATTTTGGCGCCAATTTTTGACGAGCGGGTCGCACCGCTCACAAAAGTTGTTTGCAGATAAGAATGCAGTACAGTACTAGGAAGTGACTCCTAGGTCGTCTCTCAAGGACCAATTTATATGGTTCAGTCTCAGATTTGACACGAAGTGGGGGGGGGTGTTTTTGTGATTTTGTTTGAATGCGGTAAATAAAATTAAACGGTAAAAATGGAACAGTAAATATTCAAAAACTGTAAAATTAAACGTAGAAATAAAAACATCAGTGAAAATACATTGACAGAGAATAAACCGCAAAAATAACGTTTGAAAATAAAATGAACAGAAAAATACATTGACAAAATTTAACGATGAAGAAAACAATAAACGGTAAAATAAAGAGACAGTAAAATTAAAAGCACTTAATTGGAAATCAAATTTAGCAAAGATTCAACACTTAGAAATTAAATTCCTGGACAGTAAAAATAAAAATTACAGTAACACACTACACTCTTCAGAAAATAAATCACTGTTGCACTGTTTGGAAAATGAAAATACAGAGAGTTAATTGAAAGAGGAAGAGGCAGTAGCCTCCTCCCAGACGTGGGTAGTTCCTACACTACTCCTAAAATCCACTCTAAAATCTACTCCTAAAACTCTCCTTTGCTTCTCTGCCTGCTGCTTTATTTATAGCCAAAATTCTCTGACACACTGCGGTAATCCCTCCTTCATTTCAGGAATTTGCGTTTTGTTTTTGTTGCCCGTGGTATCTTTCTTGACTTCCTTGTACTCCTAAACTTATCAAAGAAGTAGGGTGGGACCCTCCATTATTGTGTCTGTTTCCTTAGGCTTTCGGAAATTGTAGCTCCTTCTGCTGTGCATGCAGAACCGTGACCTTCTCCTCTGTGGTGGATCCTCGTCTTTTAGCCATGACACACCAATCTTCCCTTCATCTCCACGCTCCCGTTCAAGCATCATCCGAGAGAGAGTGGTGGCTGGATGCCAAAAGCTGAGACACCCTTCTCATCCAGCTGCTTCCAAGCGTGAACCAATTAAGATAAATGAAGAAGTCTTCTCGGTAGTGGCTGGAGCGTGATGTTCTCCCATCTTAGGTGGTGGCTGGACTGCCATCTTCTCTTCCATGTGCTGGACCGTGATGAAGCTGGATGGAAATGGATGAGCGTGCTTGTGGGTCTCGTTGCTGCAGCAGGAACGTGATGGGCAGCCGTGAGCTCCCTTCAATTCTTCATAAAGTCAGCCTCCTTCTCTGCTTCCAGTAGCCACCGTGAGCACCTCTTGCTGTCATCTTCTTCATTGTGCATCCACCCTTCTCCTTTCCGTTCCGCCATGGCCTCCTCACATTGCAGCTGCTTGCTTGGGCCACTTTGCATGGATGAAGGCCGTGAGCTTCTCCTCTTCTCCTAGCTGCTGGAAGCTGCTGGACGGTACTGGTGATGAATCATTATTTTCTTCACTTCACTTAGTTTATTGTGCTAAAATTAATCGGGGAATTGTGCTTAAATGTCCGATATTATTCTGTTTTCGTTAATTATCGTAATTTGATCAGAATTTCTTATTTTAATTAATTTGAATTATCTGAGCTTATTATTTTCATTAATGATTGCAGGAAAATTATTGAGGATTAAATTTTGTTGGGAAGTAATTAAGTAGGAGCATCTCACGGTTACATGTCCAATTGATAAGAAACTCAATTTTTTTTGGTTTGAAGGAAATTCTTCGTCAAAGCCACAGCCACAATTGAATAGAAAAAGAATTGGTCCATGTGCTGCACGTGAAAGGAAGAGCAATTCAATTATTGAATTATGAGAAGCACAATACCACCTTCTAAATGAAGCTCACGGTTTTGGCCAATTTGTGTGAAGCATTAAGCACTTAAAGAAGACATGGCCCCGCTTGAAAAAAAAAGAAAGCTTTTTACTTTGGAGAATGAAGCAAATGTAACCAAAAAAGCACATGGAGAAGGGTCCACCACCTTGGAAGCCTACGTGCAAATGAAGAAGCTCCAAATAAATGTTATGCTTTCATTTTTAAAAAACAACCACACGGCCCCATGGACACCTCATTTTGAATTAGCATTCATGGAATCAAAGAGGGGACCACGTTTTTGAAGGAGGTGCAATCGGTTCTTATCTATTGGGTTCTTATCCATTTGAAAGATACAAGTCTTGGGAGAAAGCACATTATGGCCCCCTTTGTCACTCAGAATTAAGAAACACCCATCACTCACCGTTTTATTCCCCACTCAAGGTTTATTTTGGCATTTAGTGATGCCCATATCACGTACACATGGGGGACTCCAAAATATGCAAGGAAACGCAACAATAGCTGCACACGCACACTTCACGGTGCAGCACCTTAAAGAAGAAGTCCAGTTGGAGAAGCCACCATTCACGGTTTTTGGTTCAGCAGCTGCAGCATCTATGGCTTCACCCACTTATTTCTTTCATCCAAATTAAAGGTGCACTTTGTTAGAGAAAAGAAGCAACCTTTGAGAAGCATTCAAGCAGCAACACGCTGGATGTGTCAAGGCTGGAAGCATTGGAAGAGAATGGAGATGGTTGTCACGGCCTGACTGAAGGACTTTTTCGGCACTTTGTTTTGAGGCTACTGTTTTTAGTTTTCTCTGCTCTCGGTTCTTGTTCTGGGAGGCGGGTGGATTTTGAATTCCTGACATTGGAAACACTGTTTTGATAATGAATGAACACAATTTTCTTCTTCTTGAAGTATGAAAACACATTCGGTGCCTAGGGAAGCTCTCGTTCTTTTTGGTTTTTAGCCCTTGGCCTTGAACGTCCACGGGACACAAAAATGATTCTGTTTGTTTTTGGCTGGGAACACTGATTTCAACTGAAGAAGGAAGAGAACGTTGATTGTTTTTGTTGATTTCTAGTGCCCATTTTATTTGGTTGTGCGCATCTCTGACTGAAGTTTTCGGTCCAGCAAAGTCACGTTGTTGAGCTGGAACAGAATGGTGTGCACGGATGTGGAGCTAAGGAAGTAAGCAGTAGCCACGCTGATGCTAGAATGGAGAGAAGGAGCTGGAAGCAGTCCTGGAGTGCTCCGTCCGTGAATGAACTTTCTTCTTTCCATTTTGAGGATGCGGTGATTATAGGAGAATGAAATGGTGTGCACGGTGATTGAAGGTGCTGGAAGCGTGATGAAATGTTGATTGAGTAGGAGAGAATGAACGTACGGGATTGGTGATGTGTTGTGCTGGAAGGGTGATTGAAAGAGGAGCTGGAGAAGATTGAAGGAGCTGGAAGCAGGGAGCTGCACAGCTTGGCACGGAGAGGAGATAAAGGTGTTGATTTGAGAAAGCACGCACATGGAGCAGTAGAGAAACGGAAGGTGGTGCTGGAAGGGAAGCAGCTGCCACATCCAGCTTAGGAAGAGCCTTCACATGGAGGTCCAGCTTGGAGTGGAGCTCTCGGTCATCTTCCATGACAGCAGAAAAGCACGTGCACTTGGGAGAGGAGAAACAATCCAACTCTTCACGCTATAGCTCACGGCCACAATGGAGAAGGAGAGGAAAAGTCCATCAGCTTGGTCTCTCTTGGTTTGCATTCCAGTTGCCACACGTGAAGAAGCAAGCAAAGAATGCAGCCACCATATTCACGTTCCAGCTGAAGAAGATTTCATGGCTGGAATAACGTACAACACTTCACCACAGTTGAGCAGCAACCCTTCACAGCCAACCTCCACGACCAACAGTAGCTGCATAGAGCCCACACAAAGTGAATAATTTGTTTATTTGGTATGGAGTGTTTTGTTTTGTCTGCACGTAGGAAATGGGGTGCAACTTTCGTTTGATTTCAGAAAGTGGATAACCCTTATTCATTATTGGAAAACAAGAGACAAATACAAGTCACGGGAAAGGAAATCAAAAATGATGAATTGAGGGAGGATGTTCAGATTTTTGGATATAAAACCAGCATCAGCAGCAGAAAGGAAGGGGGGGATTTTAGATTAAGAGTGAAGAGTGCAATTACGTTCTGGCTTTCCATTTTCCTCCTCCCCTTTGGGGGAGGTTTTAGATTTCTGTTAATTTTCAGTTTCAAGGATTGAATTTCCATTGTAGTTTTCACTCTGCATTTTCCAATTGAGGAGAGTTTTAGGATTAGATCTGAGTGTAGTTTTAGGACACCCACTTGGGAAGAGGCTCTCGCCTCTTCCTCTTTCTCTTATCTGGATTTCCATTTTAAACAGTGCAATTGTAGTATTTTAATTTCTCAAGCATGTAGTGTGTTACTGTAATTTTTATTTTCACCGTCCAGGAATTTATTTTCAAGAATTAAATCTTTGATAAATTTCATTTTCAGTCAAGTGCTTTTATTTTTACCGTCTCTTTTATTTTACCGTTTATTATTTTCTGCATCGTTTAATTTTACCGTTTTTTCAATTTATCGCTTTCCGTTTTTACCATCTTTTACTGTGTTGATTTTACTATCTTTAAAATTTACTTCAGCGTTTTTAATTCTGTCTTATTTTAATTCCAGTTTTAATTTATTTTTCCGTACCACAAATCACAAAACCCCCCCAAACTTCGTGTAAAAAAATCTGAGACTGAACCGACAAAATTGGTCCTTGAGAGACGACCTAGGAGTCACTTCCTAGTCATATACTGCATTAATTTCTGTGCAAAAAAAAAAAAATTTGTATGACCGCGACAGTCGTAGCAAAAAATGGCGCCGTTGCCGGGGACCAATGACGGTTTGGTTTTAAATTCTTGTTGTGTAAATTTTTGTTCTGTTAATATGTGTGTTTTGTGTGTTTTGTCTTTTGTATTTTTGTAGGCGACAACGACACCTTCAGCAAATTTTGGCGGCGTTGTCACTTCAGTTCCAGGTTTTTTGTTTTAGATTTTTACTGTGTTAATATATATTGTGTATATATGTGTTTAATTGTGCTATGTTCTGTATTTAGTTGTTATTAAAAAAAAAAAATTATGTTCTGTCTTTTATGTTCCTGTAGCATGTATAAATGTGTTGTGAATTATCTGTTTAGTAATTTTTAGTATTTACTTTTTATTTGTTTTATTTTTACTTTTCGATGTCTACCTATTTTAATGTTGTGAATAATGCTTATTCTGCCAATGTCTGTGATTATGATTCTTATTCTGCATATTACTTTGATTTTAAATCTGCTGATTTTTATGATGAGAACAATATGTTCCATCATCCAATTTCTAAGAGCTCTCTTTGGGAGCCAGTTCCACAATATGAGAATCAGCAGTATGATTCTCCTATTCAAATAACTCCTCAGCCTTCTACTTCTGAACCTACTTTAAAGGAGTTACTAGAGCAGATGACAATGCAGAACATTCAGTTTCAGAAAGGGAACATGCAGTTCAAGCAAGAGAGCATGGAGTTCCAGCAGGAAACTCAAGCTGCCATACAAAATCTGAGTGATCAGATCAGGCAGATGGCCACTCTTGCACCTGAGGAGACTGATGAAAATTTTGGGGACCCGGCAGAAGTAAGCAGTAATCCTGAACCAGGTAGACCACCTTCATCCTCCACTACTTTACAAATCTTCAAGGAAGTGGAGGTAAGCATACCACAATTTGATTATTCTGTTGATTGTGATGATGATCGGTATGCTAATGATTATATTGTTGCTGAGTCTGATTTTAATTTTTCCTCTGTGCATGATGAGAATCGCTTTTTACTATCACATTCAAATGTTTATTCTCCATGCACTGAACATGAATATGAGTCTGTGGTTGATAATGCATGTAATTTTAAAATTGATTCATGTTCTGAGGATGTATCTGAGGTTCAGCTTGTTACACTAGATTTGGGTGTTTTACCTCTGCATGAAATTTCGGTGGAACCATTTTGCACTAACCCTATTGCAGGAGGTACAAATGAATTTGACCAATATGCACCCACAGTGGAAAACATAGGTGCTAACACTGACAAATCAAAGTTCGGAAGGCACCTGCTGTACCCGCTCATCAACAATTGCTGCTTAGATCCGGTGGTGGAAGATATTTCCCTACTTGATCAGATTTGGAGGATGAAGCAGTTCGTCCTCAACACTTTCATGCTGGATCCTGAAGAAGGGAACATCTCCCTACAAGTCCAAAATTGGCAACTGCCACCATGACCAGGGAAGTTTTCTTTTTTCTTTCTTCCCGTTTTCATATTTTTAATGCACTTGTCCTTTATCTGTTTAGTGTTTTAATTGATGATCTTATGCTTAGAAAACATTTAGGACAGTGTAGTTTAAGTGTGGTCTCGGGAAGTTTCTGATTTTTGTTTTTCTTTTAAGTTTGTTTTTCTTTTTCTTTTTAGTTTTCGAATTATTATTTTTAAAAATAAAAAAAAAAAAAAATTAAAAACATAAAAAGAAAAAATTTGTGATAAATTTTTTTTTATAGCGTGCCAAATCTGTGTATATTTATTTATTTTTTCTTCTTAGTTTTTGAGTTGTTTTCCCTTAAAAAAAAAAAAAAAAAAATTTCAAAAATTCAAAAAAATTGTTTTGCGTATTCTTTGATTTTATTTCGACCCTCAGTATCTTATTATTTCATATCAATAAACATTTCATTTCAGATCTCATTTTTTTTTTCCCTTATTTTTCTTCACTGTAAAATAATTTCTTAGTTGTTTCATCAGATCTTTGATTGAAAATTTTGTTTAGACTAAGAGAGATTTCATTCATCAATGCAAAAAATTACAGTAATGGAAAAATGGAAATTTATCAGATCTGAAAATAAAATTGCAGTAGATATATATATAAATAAAAGATGTTCGGGGGGTCGATCTTTAGTGATCGTTAATATTACAGACCATAATAAAAAAAAAAAAAAAAAACAACATAAAAAAATTAAAAACATAAGTGTTCATATTACAGCCCATATTCTGGCCACACTCGGCCAATAAAAACATAAAAATAAAAAAAAAATAAAAAAAAAATAAAAAAAAAAACATAAAACATTAAAACTGGAAGAATTCACGAGCTGGTTGTGGTGGTCTAAGGGAGAGCTCCGTTGAAGGAGCTCTGGTTCGGAATGCGAGCGGAGGCTTTGGTGGAGGAATTTCTCGTTCATTTCTGTCGTCATCGATGATGATCGGAACGGGAAACAGATTCAGCAGCCTCGGTGCCCTCATTATCACCCAGTTTTTTTCTTTCAAACAAAAAAAAAAAATAATAAAAAAATAATAAAAAAATAAATAACTTGTGTTAATTATAGAAGAGGAAGTGAAACTTTTCAATAAAATTGGAGGTGTGATCAGAGGTCTTACCGTACATGTACAGCGGCAGTTGTGAAAAGAGAGTGCCAGTGGGGTCTATCTCCGCTTGCCAGTGCTTGACCCGATTGCCGTGGTTGTTGAACCAGCAGTGTACGTTGTATTCAGTGGCTTCGCCGAAAGCCCTTAGTCGAGACGCGATCTCGACGACTTGCGCTCGGCTTGGGTGTGTGACCCCATAGTTGAATATTTTGGTCATCATCGTGATCTGATCATCGGTTGGACGCCACCGTTGACTGGTATATCTCTCTGATTCCGTTTCACTCATCCTTCCTCTCGTAATATACAAATACATAAATAAAAAAAAATAAATATAAATAATAAAAAGAACTAAAAAAAAAAAAAGAGAAGCATAAAAAATTTAGATTAGTTCTGTGTTTTCTTTATTTGTTCTTGTTTCCCGTTAAATTTATTTTGTCCTGTCAGTCTTTGATATTTCTGTGTTTGGTCTCAGATCTGTTTCACGGTCCTTGCAAAAGGGTCCTAAACGGATCTACGTCCAGTTGTCCGGTTGTTCTTGACCATATTGTTCTTGTATATTATGTTTCTGTGTTTTATTTTTAAGTGGGGTACGTGGCGTTGTTCTACCCGATTGTCTCTGCAATACCTTCAATCGAAGGGAGATTAACGTCTGGTTTCCAGCCGATATACCCCTTAAGTTTTTAGACAGTTGTGTTTTATGTGTTTTAAGTGTTTAGCAGGTGAAAAAGAAAGCAGAATAAGAAAAAGAAAAAAAAATGAAAGATCTGGAAAGCAGGCAAGAGATCAAAGCAGAAAGAAGATGGAAAAATAAAGGAAAGCAGGGCAGAAAAGAAAGGAAAAAAAATACAGGAAATACTGAAAGGGAAAGAATGGAAGGCAGGAAAAGTAAAAAAAAAAAAACAGCAGAAAAAGCCGAAAGAAAGGAGATCCAAGGTGCAGATGACTTACCCGGATGTAGTAGGCTTGCAGAGGCTCCTCGCGGATCTCACTCAAACTCTTCAGAAGACGCAGGGACAGGGGCTCTGCGCAGATTTCAGATCTTCAGAAGGCGCGGGGAGAGGCCCCCTGCAGAGATCCAGACGCTCAGGTTGAGAGAGAGTTGAGAGAGCAGAGAAAAGAGATTAGAGAGAGAGCAGAGGAGTAGAGAGAGATTGAGCGTTCAGAAATGGCGCTGGACGCGGAGGAGCAGCCTTTTATAGCCAAAATTCTGCCACTGTAGCAACAGTTCCGGTCTTTGCCACCGAGACTGTTGTCACAGTACCGGTCATCTCCTTTTTCAGAAAAAAAAATAAAAAAAATAAAAAAAATAAAAATAAAAAAAAAAAAATATTAGCATCTACTGATGGGTGCTAGGTGTTTAAGACACCTGCTGATGGATGTTACTGAAAAATTTCTTCCCATTTTTCCTAACTTTTTATCACACTTGTCTATATTATTTGACTACTCTGAAGTTGATCATCTGATGATTGTAACACACTGAGGACATTGTGTGATTTAAGTGTGGTCTACTGGGAAGAAATTCTGATTTTTCTGATTTTTCTGTTAGATTGTATTTTGTGTGTTAAATTTTTTGTTTTTGAGTGTTAATTTTTTTTCTGTTTTAAGTTATTTTTATCGAGTTTTGGGTGCAATAAATTTTACATTTTTCTCTTGATTTCTGGATGATGTTTAAGTTGTAGATTTTTCCTTCACTTACTTAATACTTATGGTTTGAAATCCTTGCTTTTCTCTGCTTGGAAGATGATTATAATGTTTAAGAGGTTGATTTGATTGTGACGAACACCCTGTGTGAGATTTGAGCCACTTAATTTTCTTTCTTGTGTGATATGTATCTTGAATGCTTGCACATATGCCTTGGCTTGATTCTTTCTGATATACTTGATTGATATGCATGTTCAGACGTGATAAAGGCATTTTTGTTCTTGAGCCTCTTTAGCCAAATAAGCCTACCTTGTTATTATCCTTTGATAACCCCTTTGAGCCTATACTGTATATATTTCTTTGTGTTGAAGCTCATACACTGATCCTAAGTGAAAAACAAATGATTACCTTAACCTTAGGAAAGTCTGGAGCTATAGAAGTATTTTGTGAATAAGTGTGGTCTCCTTGGGAATTCTGATGAATTGGCTAGTTGGTTCCTCATCATGTTTTGAAATGATAATTTATATCCTGTTGTGTGAAAAAAAAAAAAAAAAAAAAAAAAAAAAAAAAAAGACAGGATAGATGATGAGAAAAAGAAAAAAAAAATTGAAAAATAATTCTGTGAATAATGGAGTCGAGAAGAGGATTGAATTAGAGGTTTGGGTGAGATTTCACTGTGTTTACATTTTTTCCTAGTGCACCTCTATTTTTTCTGAGCTATAGCTACTTATCCAAATTTATCCTCCGCTGTCCTTGGCCCCATTACAACCCAGTAAAGACCTTTTGATCTGAAGATGCATATGTTTTAAGTATTGATAATTAGAAGCTTGCCAAGTCTGCTTGTGTTTGTTTTCTTGAGTGCATTGAGTGACATTGATTTACCTTAAACACTTGAGAGAAACACTATAGTGCATCTGTGAGGTTTTGTTATTTTTGAATCACCTCTTGAGCTGATTAATCATTTTCCGTGTTTTGAATTGCTTGGAAAATTTCTGTAAGTATCTGCTTTATTTGATTTGTGTTGGATAATTTCTACTTCTTTTATCTGTCTAGAATTCTTGAGAACTGTGTAAATTTGGTTTATTTTTCTCGTGAGTCTTTATTTTCTGTATGCTGCGTCTGTGTCAGTCCTTTGAACCATTCCCTGATTTGCGTCTTAATTTTGCCCAGGAGTGCAAAAGACTAAGTGTGGTCTATTTTGATGAATCATTATTTTCTTCACTTCACTTAGTTTATTGTGCTAAAATTAATCGGGGAATTGTGCTTAAATGTCCGATATTATTCTGTTTTCGTTAATTATCGTAATTTGATCAGAATTTCTTATTTTAATTAATTTGAATTATCTGAGCTTATTATTTTCATTAATGATTGCAGGAAAATTATTGAGGATTAAATTTTGTTGGGAAGTAATTAAGTAGGAGCATCTCACGGTTACATGTCCAATTGATAAGAAACTCAATTTTTTTTGGTTTGAAGGAAATTCTTCGTCAAAGCCACAGCCACAATTGAATAGAAAAAGAATTGGTCCATGTGCTGCACGTGAAAGGAAGAGCAATTCAATTATTGAATTATGAGAAGCACAATACCACCTTCTAAATGAAGCTCACGGTTTTGGCCAATTTGTGTGAAGCATTAAGCACTTAAAGAAGACATGGCCCCGCTTGAAAAAAAAAAGAAAGCTTTTTACTTTGGAGAATGAAGCAAATGTAACCAAAAAAGCACATGGAGAAGGGTCCACCACCTTGGAAGCCTACGTGCAAATGAAGAAGCTCCAAATAAATGTTATGCTTTCATTTTTAAAAAACAACCACACGGCCCCATGGACACCTCATTTTGAATTAGCATTCATGGAATCAAAGAGGGGACCACGTTTTTGAAGGAGGTGCAATCGGTTCTTATCTATTGGGTTCTTATCCATTTGAAAGATACAAGTCTTGGGAGAAAGCACATTATGGCCCCCTTTGTCACTCAGAATTAAGAAACACCCATCACTCACCGTTTTATTCCCCACTCAAGGTTTATTTTGGCATTTAGTGATGCCCATATCACGTACACATGGGGGACTCCAAAATATGCAAGGAAACGCAACAATAGCTGCACACGCACACTTCACGGTGCAGCACCTTAAAGAAGAAGTCCAGTTGGAGAAGCCACCATTCACGGTTTTTGGTTCAGCAGCTGCAGCATCTATGGCTTCACCCACTTATTTCTTTCATCCAAATTAAAGGTGCACTTTGTTAGAGAAAAGAAGCAACCTTTGAGAAGCATTCAAGCAGCAACACGCTGGATGTGTCAAGGCTGGAAGCATTGGAAGAGAATGGAGATGGTTGTCACGGCCTGACTGAAGGACTTTTTCGGCACTTTGTTTTGAGGCTACTGTTTTTAGTTTTCTCTGCTCTCGGTTCTTGTTCTGGGAGGCGGGTGGATTTTGAATTCCTGACATTGGAAACACTGTTTTGATAATGAATGAACACAATTTTCTTCTTCTTGAAGTATGAAAACACATTCGGTGCCTAGGGAAGCTCTCGTTCTTTTTGGTTTTTAGCCCTTGGCCTTGAACGTCCACGGGACACAAAAATGATTCTGTTTGTTTTTGGCTGGGAACACTGATTTCAACTGAAGAAGGAAGAGAACGTTGATTGTTTTTGTTGATTTCTAGTGCCCATTTTATTTGGTTGTGCGCATCTCTGACTGAAGTTTTCGGTCCAGCAAAGTCACGTTGTTGAGCTGGAACAGAATGGTGTGCACGGATGTGGAGCTAAGGAAGTAAGCAGTAGCCACGCTGATGCTAGAATGGAGAGAAGGAGTTGGAAGCAGTCCTGGAGTGCTCCGTCCGTGAATGAACTTTCTTCTTTCCATTTTGAGGATGCGGTGATTATAGGAGAATGAAATGGTGTGCACGGTGATTGAAGGTGCTGGAAGCGTGATGAAATGTTGATTGAGTAGGAGAGAATGAACGTACGGGATTGGTGATGTGTTGTGCTGGAAGGGTGATTGAAAGAGGAGCTGGAGAAGATTGAAGGAGCTGGAAGCAGGGAGCTGCACAGCTTGGCACGGAGAGGAGATAAAGGTGTTGATTTGAGAAAGCACGCACATGGAGCAGTAGAGAAACGGAAGGTGGTGCTGGAAGGGAAGCAGCTGCCACATCCAGCTTAGGAAGAGCCTTCACATGGAGGTCCAGCTTGGAGTGGAGCTCTCGGTCATCTTCCATGATAGCAGAAAAGCACGTGCACTTGGGAGAGGAGAAACAATCCAACTCTTCACGCTATAGCTCACGGCCACAATGGAGAAGGAGAGGAAAAGTCCATCAGCTTGGTCTCTCTTGGTTTGCATTCCAGTTGCCACACGTGAAGAAGCAAGCAAAGAATGCAGCCACCATATTCACGTTCCAGCTGAAGAAGATTTCATGGCTGGAATAACGTACAACACTTCACCACAGTTGAGCAGCAACCCTTCACAGCCAACCTCCACGACCAACAGTAGCTGCATAGAGCCCACACAAAGTGAATAATTTGTTTATTTGGTATGGAGTGTTTTGTTTTGTCTGCACGTAGGAAATGGGGTGCAACTTTCGTTTGATTTCAGAAAGTGGATAACCCTTATTCATTATTGGAAAACAAGAGACAAATACAAGTCACGGGAAAGGAAATCAAAAATGATGAATTGAGGGAGGATGTTCAGATTTTTGGATATAAAACCAGCATCAGCAGCAGAAAGGAAGGGGGGGATTTTAGATTAAGAGTGAAGAGTGCAATTACGTTCTGGCTTTCCATTTTCCTCCTCCCCTTTGGGGGAGGTTTTAGATTTCTGTTAATTTTCAGTTTCAAGGATTGAATTTCCATTGTAGTTTTCACTCTGCATTTTCCAATTGAGGAGAGTTTTAGGATTAGATCTGAGTGTAGTTTTAGGACACCCACTTGGGAAGAGGCTCTCGCCTCTTCCTCTTTCTCTTATCTGGATTTCCATTTTAAACAGTGCAATTGTAGTATTTTAATTTCTCAAGCATGTAGTGTGTTACTGTAATTTTTATTTTCACCGTCCAGGAATTTATTTTCAAGAATTAAATCTTTGATAAATTTCATTTTCAGTCAAGTGCTTTTATTTTTACCGTCTCTTTTATTTTACCGTTTATTATTTTCTGCATCGTTTAATTTTACCGTTTTTTCAATTTATCGCTTTCCGTTTTTACCATCTTTTACTGTGTTGATTTTACTATCTTTAAAATTTACTTCAGCGTTTTTAATTCTGTCTTATTTTAATTCCAGTTTTAATTTATTTTTCCGTACCACAAATCACAAAACCCCCCCAAACTTCGTGTAAAAAAATCTGAGACTGAACCGACAAAATTGGTCCTTGAGAGACGACCTAGGAGTCACTTCCTAGTCATATACTGCATTAATTTCTGTGCAAAAAAAAAAAAATTTGTATGACCGCGACAGTCGTAGCAACTGGACTGGATGCTCTTTGCAGCAATGGCTGTGTCTTCTTTTTTGCTTTCACCAAGCCGTGATTGTGGCAGCCATTTTCTACGTGAAAACAGGAGACCCTCCACTATGTCATCTTTTCAATTTGAGAATAGTATTTCTTCTCATATGTTTGCCAAAATAATTTGTAGAGTGCCGTGGTATGCTACCTACCATCAACTAAATGCCAAATAAAACAATTAAACCATGAAGTGGTCCCTCCCATCATTTCACTTCAAGCCTTTGAGTGATTTCCACGTGAATTTCCATGGGGCCATGTGTTTTGTCAAGAATCAAAAGCATTTTGGAGCTCTCCCAAATGGACGTAAGTTTCAAAGAGGTGGCCATCTCCATGTGCTTTAATTCTTAAAAGAAAGAAGATTCCAAACCAATTGTTTTTGCAATGGTCGTGTGTTGTTCTCCTTGCACATTTTCTTTTATAAACTTTTAACAAGAAAAGGGACCATGTACTTTACGTAAGTTTCTTTTCATTGCATGGTCCCCTCCATTAATTCCAATTGGCCCTTCCTTTTGTGAAATTCTTTTGCATGGAATACAATTTCCGTGTGCATGTGGCTTCTTCCAAAACATGGTGGCCCCTTTCTCTTTTGTTTCTTCTACTCCTTCAATAAAGAAAACTCCTCTTTTAATTGCTTGTTGTAGTGGTAGGCCGTGTGCAAGGTGTATGTGAATTAGCATAAAACCTTTCAAAAATGTAACGTGAATTTGCTTCTTCTATGCCCAAAACCGTGAGTTTGCAATGTGGTTTCCAAACCAACCAATATTACTTCTTGAAATGAGCTTTAAAATGTGCCAACATGAATGTTGAATCCTTGAGTGTTGGGAGGTCTTAGCACCGTTCAACGATCAATTCCAGCCACCACATGTACCAAAAAACAAGCAAACAATGCAAACAGATTAGAAATCACTTAAACAGTAATCACTGGACTGACATAGGAGAGTAAAATAAATACTGGGAACAACATAGAACGAATTTGAACAAACGAAAAACTATACGTGAAAATAGACATCCATACGAAACTATGAAAAAAAATTGCATGGAAAACGGATAAGAATTGAACCTGAACGGGGACAAACAAGTTGACACAAAATTTACGCAGCAACCAGCGAAAACTGAAATGGCTGAAATACACTGGGCTCTATTTCCATTTCTTATTTAACCTTCAAATGTCCCAAATTGTATTTCCAAATTTTCCTTGTAAAATAATTAGCTCAGATAATTCAAATTAATTAAAATAAGAATTTCTGATCGAATTAAGCACAATCAAGCAAAATGGGAAAACACTGGACATTTAAGCACAATTCCCTGATTAATTCTAGTACAATAAACTAAGTGAAGTGTAGAAAATATCGACTCATCAAAATAGACCACACTTAGTCTTTTGCACTCCTGGGCAAAATCAAGACGCAAATCAGGGAATGGTTCAAAGGATTTTTAGGTGTATGACACAAAAACTCAGCAGACAGAAAATAAAAACTCGCAAGAAAAATAAAAAGAATTTACAGAGTTCTCAAGAAGTCTGGACAGAGAAAAGAAGTAGACAATATCCAACACAAAATCAAGAAAGGCAGATACTTACAGAAATCTTCCAAGCAATTCAAAACTTGGTAAAATAACTAATCAGCTCAAGAGGTGATTCAAAAATAACAAAACCTCACAGATGCACTCACAGTGTTTCTCTCAAGTGTCTAGGGTAAATAATTTCAACTCAATGCACTCAAGAAAGCAAACACAAGTAGACTTGGCAAGCTTCTAATATCAACACTTAAAACATATGCATGCTCAGATCAAAAGGTCTTTACTGGGTTGTAATGGGGCCAAGGACAAGGGAGGATAAAATATGGATAAGTAGTTACAACTCAGAAGAAAATAGAGGAGTTATGGGGAACAAGTGAAAATACAGTGAAATTACGCCCAAACCTCTAATTTAATCCTCTTCTCGACTCCATTTATTCACAAAATCATTTTTTTCTTTCTCATCATTTTTTTTTCATCCTGTCTCTTTTCTCTTTTTTTTTTCTTCTTTATCACACAACAGGATATAAATCATATTTCCAATAAAATAAGATGAGGAACCAACTCGCCAATTTATCAGAATCCCCAAGGAGACCACACTTTTTTTCACAAAACACTTCTATAGCTCCAGACTTCCCTAAGGTTTAGGTAATCATGGTTTTTCACTTAGGGTCAGTGTATGAGCTTTAAAACAAAGAAATGAATACAGTATAGGCTCAAAAGGGGTATCAAAGGATAATAACAGGGTAGGCTTATTTGGCTAAAGAGGCTCAAGAAATAAAATGCCTTTATCATTTCTAAACATGCATATCCATCAAGAATTATCAAAAAGAATCAAGCCAAGGCATATGTGCAAGCAATCAAGATACATATCTCACATAAGAAAGAACATTAAGTGGCTCAAATCTCACACAGGGTGTTTGTCACAATAAAATCAACCTCTTAAACATTTATAATCATCTTCCAAGCAGAGAAAAGCAAGGATTTCAAACCATAAGTATTAAGTAAGTGAAGGAAAAATCTACAACTTAGACATCATCCAGAAATCAAGAGAAAAATGAAAAATTTATTGCACACAAAACACACTAAAAATAACTTAAAACAACTTAAAACAGAAAAAATTTAACACTCAAAAACAAAAAAAAATTTCACACACAAAACAAATAAAATTCAGAATCTCTCCCAATAGACCACACTTAAACTACACATTGTCCTCAATGTGTTCTAAGCATACATCAGCAATCAAAACAGGAAACATATTATGGACAAGTGCAATAAAAGTAAGGAAAAAGGGAGAGAAAGAAAATGCAAACTCCCGCAGGTTATGGTGGAAGCTGCCAATTTTGGACTTTCAGGGAGATGTCTTCAGAATCCAGCAAGGAAGTTTTGAGGACGAACTGCTTCATCCTCCAGATCTGATCTAGCAGTGAAATGTTTTCCACAGATGGATCTGAGCAGTGATTGTTGATGAGCAGGTTCAGCAGGTGCCTATTGTTGTTGAAACAGTTATGGGTACTCGCACCTTTGTCTTCAATTGTGGGTGTCTGCTCATCAAGTTTATACGTGCCTCCTGCAACATGGTTAGTGTAATGTGGCATTGCAGAAATTTCATGCAGAGGTATAACACCCCATCCCAATTCATCATACTGAGCCTTAGATAAATCCTCATAACATGAATCAATTTCTAAATTGCATGCAATATTAATCATAGACTCAGATTCATGTTCAGTGCATGAAGAATAACCATTCGAATGTGATAGTAAAAAGCGGTTCTCATCATGCACAGAGGAAAAATTAAAATCAGACTCAGCAAGAATATAGTCATTAGCATACCGATCATCATCACAATCAACATAATAATCAAATTGTGGTATGCTTACCTCCTCTTCCTTGAAGATTTCTAGAGTGTGGGAAGGTGAAGGTGGTCTACCTGGTTCAGGATTACTGCTTACTTCTGCCGGGTCCCCAAAATTTTCATCAGTCTCCTCAGGTGCAAGAGTGGCCATCTGCCTGATCTGATCACTCAGATTCTGTATGGCAGCTTGAGTTTCCTGCTGGAACTCCATGCTCTCTTGCTTGAACTGCATGTTCCCTTTCTGAAACTGAATATTCTGCATTGTCATCTGCTCTAGTAACTCCTTTAATGTAGGTTCAGAAATAGAAGGCTGAGGAGTTATTTGAATAGGAGAATCATACTGCTGACTCTCATATTGTGGAACTGGCTCCCAAAGAGAGCTCTCAGAAATTGGATGATGGAACATATTGTTCTCATCATAAAAATCAGCAGATTTAAAATCAAAGTAATATGCAGAATAAGAACCATAATCACAGACATTGGCAGAATAAGCATTATTCACAACATTAAAATAGGTAGACATGGAAAAATAAAAAGTAAAAACTAAAAACTAAAAATTACGAATCAGATAAAACAAAACACATTTATACATGCTACAAGCACACACAAGACAGAACATCAATAGTAAAAATTTTTAATAAATTTTTTTTTTTTTTTTTAATTTTCAAATTTTTTTTTTTTAATAACAACTAAATACAGAACATAGCACAATTACACACATATATACACAATATATATTAAAACAGTAAAAATCTAAAACAAAAAACCTGGAACTGAAGTGACAACGCCGCCAAAATTTGCTGAAGGTGTCGTTGTCGCCTACAAAAATACAACAGACAGAACACACAAAACACACATATTAACAGAACAAAAATTTACACAACAAGAATCTAAAACCAAACCGTCTTTTGTTGGTCCCCGGCAACGGCGCCATTTTTGACGAGCGGGTCGCACCGCTCACAAAAGTTGTTTGCAGATAAGAATGCAGTACAGTACTAGGAAGTGACTCCTAGGTCGTCTCTCAAGGACCAATTTATATGGTTCAGTCTCAGATTTGACACGAAGTGGGGGGGGTGTTTTTGTGATTTTGTTTGAATGCGGTAAATAAAATTAAACGGTAAAAATGGAACAGTAAATATTCAAAAACTGTAAAATTAAACGTAGAAATAAAAACATCAGTGAAAATACATTGACAGAGAATAAACCGCAAAAATAACGTTTGAAAATAAAATGAACAGAAAAATACATTGACAAAATTTAACGATGAAGAAAACAATAAACGGTAAAATAAAGAGACAGTAAAATTAAAAGCACTTAATTGGAAATCAAATTTAGCAAAGATTCAACACTTAGAAATTAAATTCCTGGACAGTAAAAATAAAAATTACAGTAACACACTACACTCTTCAGAAAATAAATCACTGTTGCACTGTTTGGAAAATGAAAATACAGAGAGTTAATTGAAAGAGGAAGAGGCAGTAGCCTCCTCCCAGACGTGGGTAGTTCCTACACTACTCCTAAAATCCACTCTAAAATCTACTCCTAAAACTCTCCTTTGCTTCTCTGCCTGCTGCTTTATTTATAGCCAAAATTCTCTGACACACTGCGGTAATCCCTCCTTCATTTCAGGAATTTGCGTTTTGTTTTTGTTGCCCGTGGTATCTTTCTTGACTTCCTTGTACTCCTAAACTTATCAAAGAAGTAGGGTGGGACCCTCCATTATTGTGTCTGTTTCCTTAGGCTTTCGGAAATTGTAGCTCCTTCTGCTGTGCATGCAGAACCGTGACCTTCTCCTCTGTGGTGGATCCTCGTCTTTTAGCCATGACACACCAATCTTCCCTTCATCTCCACGCTCCCGTTCAAGCATCATCCGAGAGAGAGTGGTGGCTGGATGCCAAAAGCTGAGACACCCTTCTCATCCAGCTGCTTCCAAGCGTGAACCAATTAAGATAAATGAAGAAGTCTTCTCGGTAGTGGCTGGAGCGTGATGTTCTCCCATCTTAGGTGGTGGCTGGACTGCCATCTTCTCTTCCATGTGCTGGACCGTGATGAAGCTGGATGGAAATGGATGAGCGTGCTTGTGGGTCTCGTTGCTGCAGCAGGAACGTGATGGGCAGCCGTGAGCTCCCTTCAATTCTTCATAAAGTCAGCCTCCTTCTCTGCTTCCAGCAGCCACCGTGAGCACCTCTTGCTGTCATCTTCTTCATTGTGCATCCACCCTTCTCCTTTCCGTTCCGCCATGGCCTCCTCACATTGCAGCTGCTTGCTTGGGCCACTTTGCATGGATGAAGGCCGTGAGCTTCTCCTCTTCTCCTAGCTGCTGGAAGCTGCTGGACGGTACTGGACTGGATGCTCTTTGCAGCAATGGCTGTGTCTTCTTTTTTGCTTTCACCAAGCCGTGATTGTGGCAGCCATTTTCTACGTGAAAACAGGAGACCCTCCACTATGTCATCTTTTCAATTTGAGAATAGTATTTCTTCTCATATGTTTGCCAAAATAATTTGTAGAGTGCCGTGGTATGCTACCTACCATCAACTAAATGCCAAATAAAACAATTAAACCATGAAGTGGTCCCTCCCATCATTTCACTTCAAGCCTTTGAGTGATTTCCACGTGAATTGCCATGGGGCCATGTGTTTTGTCAAGAATCAAAAGCATTTTGGAGCTCTCCCAAATGGACGTAAGTTTCAAAGAGGTGGCCATCTCCATGTGCTTTAATTCTTAAAAGAAAGAAGATTCCAAACCAATTGTTTTTGCAATGGCCGTGTGTTGTTCTCCTTGCACATTTTCTTTTATAAACTTTTAACAAGAAAAGGGACCATGTACTTTACGTAAGTTTCTTTTCATTGCATGGTCCCCTCCATTAATTCCAATTGGCCCTTCCTTTTGTGAAATTCTTTTGCATGGAATACAATTTCCGTGTGCATGTGGCTTCTTCCAAAACATGGTGGCCCCTTTCTCTTTTGTTTCTTCTACTCCTTCAATAAAGAAAACTCCTCTTTTAATTGCTTGTTGTAGTGGTAGGCCGTGTGCAAGGTGTATGTGAATTAGCATAAAACCTTTCAAAAATGTAACGTGAATTTGCTTCTTCTATGCCCAAAACCGTGAGTTTGCAATGTGGTTTCCAAACCAACCAATATTACTTCTTGAAATGAGCTTTAAAATGTGCCAACATGAGTGTTGAATCCTTGAGTGTTGGGAGGTCTTAGCACCGTTCAACGATCAATTCCAGCCACCACATGTACCAAACAACAAGCAAACAATGCAAACAGATTAGAAATCACTTAAACAGTAATCACTGGACTGACATAGGAGAGTAAAATAAATACTGGGAACAACATAGAACGAATTTGAACAAACGAAAAACTATACGTGAAAATAGACATCCATACGAAACTATGAAAAAAAATTGCATGGAAAACGGATAAGAATTGAACCTGAACGGGGACAAACAAGTTGACACAAAATTTACGCAGCAACCAGCGAAAACTGAAATGGCTGAAATACACTGGGCTCTATTTCCATTTCTTATTTAACCTTCAAATGTCCCAAATTGTATTTCCAAATTTTCCTTGTAAAATAATTAGCTCAGATAATTCAAATTAATTAAAATAAGAATTTCTGATCGAATTAAGCACAATCAAGCAAAATGGGAAAACACTGGACATTTAAGCACAATTCCCTGATTAATTCTAGTACAATAAACTAAGTGAAGTGTAGAAAATATCGACTCATCACATTCCTTCCGCCTTCAGCAGCCGCGGCTGCACAACAATTTTTAAACCTTCAAAATCCTCAAGTTCAAAATGACATACCCAATACAGTCCAACCAGAACAGCAACCTCCAGAACAACAACCACCACACCAGCAACCACCACATGAACAACCAGAAGATGGAAATGATGATTACATGCATTATTAGGAATTTTATAGAACTTATTTCCATTACTGTTGAACTTATTTAGAACCACAACTACAATCTGTTTATGAACTCCAAATGTTGTAGTTATATTTACATTATACAATATTTATGTATTCATATACAATGTTTTCTTTGTGGATTAAGTGTATTTGAAAACCTTATTAAATTTATATGTCAATGTGCAATGTATAATGTCCAGGTTTGCTTGTAACAATGCTGAATGTTCACTACAATGTCCAGGTCTGCTTGTATACTGTGCATGGAGAACTGTTATATACAGAGAATTTATTTAGCTCTCGTTAAACCATTATATACGGATATATCCGTATATACGTTATATACGGAAAAATCCGTATATAACTTATATACGGAAATTATATACAGATTTTTCCGTATGTAAACTTAGCTATGATGGTATTATATACGGATTTTTGTCCGTATGTAATCCGTATATAAACACAGAATATATACGGATTTTGGGTCTTATATACGGATTTTTGCTGTATGTAATACAGTTTTTTCTTGTAGTGGTAATATAGGATCAACAACAAATAACAATAGCAAACAATAAACAAGTTTAATCAAACAACAACAACAAACAAGTTCAACCAAACAACAACAAACAAATTCAACAAAAAAAAACAACAAACAAGTTTAACAAATAAGTTCTTCAAAACGAAAACGAAAACTAACCTTCAAAAGGTGGGTTCATCGGAATAAAGTTGTTGTCACTTGTAACATCCCAATATCTCACGCTGGATAATTCATAATTTATATATTGTAATATTACATTTACGGTAATATCCCGTAATCTCACACTTATAAATTCAAAGTTAATATATGTCTACACATGTTTTAAATTCAGATTTCAACTATAAACTCATAAATATAATTTGAATTCTTCTAACTTATTCTTTTGTCTCTCTCTTCATTGGCATTGGATCAGACGACATTCCTTCATCTGCTCCCGTATAACGAATTATACGATCATCGCACATAACCAAACAAAAACAAACACAAACAAGTAGGGTGAGCTAACATGCAACAAATCATTTATAAAACATGTATAATTACCTTGATATAAACATCATATAATAATTATGTTCGACACCCTCATACCACAATTCCTATTAGACACTCGTCTCACAATACCCAATAGACACCACAATACCCAATAGACACTCATCCGGATGATACGTTGATGAGAGGTCACAGGAGGTTATGCACTTGTAATGACTTCTACTTCTTTTTACAAATACACTTCCAAAATACTTCATACCATTCACAAGGTTAGTCCCCTCACTATGTCCAAAACCGGCACATAGACCAGGACCTCTTGCTCCTCTCACCACATAATTCATCCCTCTCTACTTGAGACTAGATGATTATTAGAGTATCAGGATAACCTCCAACTACGGGACCCTCAACATCAACATATACACAAATACCATAATATTACTGAATCTCTCCACGAGACTCATGCCATACTCATTTTCCTCAACTCACATTATACCCCTACAAAATCTCCCCATAATACTCATAACATGTTCAGATGCATAAATTCAAATGCAATATAATAAAATACAATCATCGCATAAATCACACAAACTCAATATATTGCATAATAATTTAACAGTACTCAATCTGTTTAATAGGATTTAAGTTAAAAACTTGTCGAGTAGACTTCCAGGAAAGAGAGGTGTGTCACAATGGACAACTTAAGTACCAAGTCTTTCCTTAGCCAAAGTGTTCCTCAACTAGTTTTTAACAAATTTCTTATTTACAGATTCAAAACAACAGCATATAATATTAACACTGAATTTCACATAGATAGATATACAGTAAGCATTAACAGTGTTCACACAGAATTTCAAGACATGAATAATAATAGAACAATACTAAATCATAATATAAAAGCATAGAAATACTAAATCATAATATAAAAGCATAGAAAAGTTAGCTCCCCTACCTCTATTCCAGACTTCTCTTGCTCTGAATTTATTTCTCCGAAACCCATCAGAACCTCTACTCTTCTTGCAACTAAAAATTTCTCCCTAACTCTTTTTTTTTCTATTTCTCAAGCTCTCACTTGATTCCTCTTCTCTTGGTGCAGAATACCCTTCCCTCCCATGGCTATTTATAGTAAAAAAATTTACTATTCATTAATATTTTAATATTATTTAAAAAATAATATTTTAATCATTTACTTATTAAATCTGATCCTAGTTTCTTCCGTATTAAGAAATCCTAATTTCTTCCATGCTAAGGAATCCTAATGCTGAAAATTTATTTTTACTATTCACTTTTTACTATTTACTTTTTACTATTCAATTTAAAAAAATTTACTAAATAAGTTACCAAAAATTTGAACCTCTCCTTCTAAAATTACTATAATTTTATGTCCAAAATTTACATTTTTTTTTCCATTAAAATTATTATTACTAATAAAATGCTAAAATTTACTATTACAAATATTTTTCATGGATCTTACATCACTAGTGAGAGAGAAAGCAAAATGCGCCTATGCAGAACAAGAACATGAAAATAATCGGTGAAAGCAAACGAAAATCATACCTAAAGTAGTTAATTAACATGCATTTATATCAAATGAAAGAAAGATTACATGTGATGGTCGTCAAACTTCATTCGAGAAAAGTTTGAGCAGAGAAGAGGGTCTCGCGCGCTAAGATAAAGTAATGAATTTTCAATCTCCCGCTCAAATTTTTATTGAATTTACTGGCCTTTTAAAATCTAACGTTGAGGCATTCGACGTTTTATATCCTCTTACATTGAATTATACTTTTAAACGACGTTTAATAATTGCATTTATTTACAAAATTGCCACCGGTCATTTTTAACGTTGGTTATTTAGTGGTTAAACGTTAAACGCGCGACATTATACACTATTTTTCCACTATTGTATGAACAACATGTCTTATAGCATAGGACTAAAAAATAGAAGGTAAATGAGATTGGAAAAGTAAGGCGCGAGCTACATTCAAAATATGTTGGTGTTTGTGCTCAATTATTCCATTCTATTCAATGCATGATGTTTCATGAAAAATGCCTTTAGAGGAGGAGAAATCAGTTAAGAAAAACTCCTTTCCATTATCAAACCTTAGTCTTTTAAGTTTAATGTCAAATTGATTTTCAATGAGAAGTGTGAAATTGGGAAGAACAATTTTGACCTCGGCTTTTGATTTTAAAAGATAAACCCATGTGAATCTACTGAAATCATCAACGAGTGTTAAGAAATATTTGTGACCATCAATAGAAACATTGGTTAAGGGTAGCCAAATGTCAGCATGAACCAATTCAAACAATTGAGAAATCTTGGAGGTGCTAAGAGGAAAAGGTAATTTCTTATGTTTGGCAAAATAACAGGTGTCACATGGAGCACAACTTTTGTATATGATATCAGTATGTTGGGAAGATAACAATTGTAAAATGAAATTTGAAGTATGGCCTAGTCTATTATGCAAAAGTTCAATGGTATTGACTGCATTTATAGCAAAAGCATTTGATTTATTGATAACAACATTTGGGAAAATTAAATTGCAAAACATAGCATTTGATTCTTCAAGACAGTACAAGCCATTAATCTTCCTAGTTGCTTCAATCATCTTGAATTGAGATTTCTGGAAAAGGAAACAGTGAGAATCACAAAAAACTGCCATACAATCAATAGTGGAAACAAGTTTGGGAATAGATATGAGGTAAACAGAAAAGTCAGGAACAAAAAGAACATCAGAAAGAAATATGTCACCTATGTCAATATTCCCTGAAAAATTTGCAGTGACAGTAGTGTGATTAGGAAATTTAATGTGTATGGGTTTGATGGCATGAAGGTTATGAAAGAAAGATTTAGTGCGACAGATGTGGTCCATGGCACCATGATAACTCTCCAAATTTGCAATATTTTCAGTGTTTAGAAGTCTAGGATAGTGTATTTTAGTTTCTTATTGCTTAAAATTAGGATAGTTTTAGGTTTTTCCTTTAAATCTTTAGATTTGTAGAATTTTAGTTAAAAATAGGTTTTTAAAGGTAATTTTTAGTTTTTGTTAATAATTAGAAAATTAATGTTTTAGAAACTCTTTTGACAAAAATTATTTTCTTTATTTTGCTTAATTAGATTTTCAATTTTGGTAATTGCTTAAATACTCTATTTTTGTTGTTTAGCCTTTTAGTGGTAATTTATTTTTTTAAACTACAGACTGGCCTAATTATTGTTTGTCAAGGCTAGAAGATTGGAAGGATTGAATCTATTGAAACAATGGGTTTAAAGGAAGCTGCTGCACACTGCTGAGCCCTACTACAGATTGAAGAATTGGGCCATTGTTGCTGGATTGGTAAGGAAAGTGCACGACATTGCTGCTGGAATGCACTGATACACTGCGCTGGAATTGGGCTTGCAGATTTAGTGCAACGACGTCATTTTGGAGGCTGGCAGCTGCAGTTCCTTTGGGGGTCTTCACTCCATCATTTCATTTGGAGGCAGTAGCACACACGAGTCAAGAGAGTAAGACAAAAGCTAGGACTCCTTGCACGAGAAGAGGAGACTCAAAGCGCGCACGTGACCAGAGCTTGTTCTGCAAAGATATGAAGAGATGATCGGAGGGTTCTGATGTACGAAGCAGCTACTGACCGTCCGATTCGGAAGCTCGAAGCGTCACAACAAGGTTCCCCTCTCCCATTTTCTTTTCCCCCTTCCTTTTCTATTTTTCTTTTCAAACCCTATATAAAGGGGCTTCTCCAGAATGTAAATGACACTTCTATACTACACGCACTTTACTTTGACAGTTCTTAGTTTCTGAGTAGAGTAGAGCATCTGTAATCTAGGGTTATCGCTTTCATAGATTAGGGTTTACATTGGCTTTTGGATTTCACGGAGGAATTCATGAGAGTGACAGAAGTGAGTTTTCTCTGCGGATTTTGGTATGATTTGTATGATTGTAATGTTAGCTTTCGGTTCTAATAAATCGTAGATATTGATTTTGATTCTTTGTTTCAATTTCTGTTTTTTATGTTTCTTGTGTGTTTTTATTTGAGGAAAATTGATTTGAACTCGGAAATCTGCACATTTTAAATTCCTTTTTGGAATTATACGACCCCGAGGTGGGCGTAAATGAATGAGATGTCTTCTCGAGACAGATAGGAGTTCAACCAATGAAAGAATATTTTAATTCATGTTGTTTTAGTTATTGTTAGTTAGTGTTAGTTAGGAATAGGTTCAATTGTGTTTCATTTGTTGATTTGGTTGAAAATCATTAAAATTGAATTGAATCTGTTTTGTTTTGGGAAATCAATTGATTGTTATTCATTTGAAGTTCTATATTAGAACTTGAGACCCCGAGGTGGACATATTATGAACGGGATGTCTTCCTGTACAATAACAAATCAATTGATACACCATTCCAAATAATTTCAGTTCAGGTTTGTGATTTCTATCCAATGACTTTGTTTTGTTTAGTGTTTTAGGTTATGTTTTTAAATCTGATTTCCATGATTAGATTTTAGCTATTGTTCCGGCATACTTTAGTTAGTTTCTGCTTCATAGGATTCATGTTAATAGGTTGATTTAGATAATAGTAGAATAGGTTTCTGAATCTGATCTTGGTTAGAAACAAAAGTTAGAGTTGGATTTACTGTGGTTTGGTGAATTGATTGGAAGATCACATATTTTGAGTTCATCAAATGAACTTTAAGACCCTGTGATGGGCTTAACTTTTCAGGATGTCTTCCTGAAAAGTGATCACACATTGTTTGCACTGATCCACATGGATTTGATTTTGATTTCTGTTCTAACTAGGGCTTTTTGCTTTGTTTCTTTGATTTTTCGTTTTCCTGTGAATATAGATTAGATACATTAGCTTAGATAATGAGATTTTTTATTCTTTCATTTGGTTTTGTTATGTGTACATTTCTTTTATTTTCGATGAATTGATTTCATACATCATTTGATTTCATAGCCAGTTTATTTCTAGTCTTCTTTTGTCATTGTTTCATAGCATTTATAGGTTAGTTTAGTTACTATTTAGAGTTATATATATAGATTCTATAGTTTAGCTTAGGTTTTATTTTCTTACATTTGATTTTCTTCTTTTCTTTTTAAAACAAATTTCTTTTCTCTTTTCTTTTTAGTTTCCTTTCTTTTAATTTCATTTAATATCCCCACTTAGTTTAGGTAGTTAATAAATAATACAAGATCTAACTTTACATTTTCTAAACTTGATTTTCACTGAGTCTGCGGATTGATTCCCTAGTTGTCCTATACTACATTAGTGGGAACTAGAGTTTGTTGACTTTTAGTGCGACCTAAAAGTAGTTCAACACACCACTGTCAAATTTCCAAGGAACAAAAGCAGAAGATGTACTGATAACAGTTGAAAAACTGTTATTTTCATGCTTAAAATTAATACTAAAAGCAACCTTTAGACTTAAAAACTAGCTTGAAATCATGCTTTTTATCTATATTTTCAGAAATAAGAGAGCTGAACAGGTTTATGCTTGATTTCAGTGTTTTTGTGCAGGTTTTAAGGTGAATTTGGTGAAAGAAGTGAAGAAGGAGAGAGATGACATTAGAAAAGACAAGAAAAAGTGCAAAAGAAGAAGCCGAAGTCACCGCTCAGCGGCATTTTACCGCTGAGCGGCACTCAGGAGGTTGCGGGAGTCACGCTGAGGGGCAAAATGGCCGCTGAGGGGAGAAAACGTGACGCGCAATCACCGCTGAGCGGTATTTACCGCTGAGCGGCACTTTTATGGACTTGGGCTTTTGTAATCTTTTGTAATTCTAAATTAGTATATAAGGACTTGCACGTCCTAGAATTAGTATCTTTGGCAGAAACGAGGCAAACACTCTCTCTTCCATCCCTTTGAAGGAGGATCTTGGATGCTCAGGCTACCTCTTCACCTTTATTGGGTTTATTCTTTCATTCTTTCATTGTAATTCATCTAGGTTCACCATGAATATGGTGAACTAAACTTGTATGTTTGTTGGGGAATCAATGTAATCTCTTGAAGCTCTCATATATGGAATTTATGCTTGCATCTTTTAATTAAGACTTATGCTTTCTTTCATCATTAGTTAGGGTTTTTCCTCTTTGCTTAATGCTTGCATAGTTTAACTCATTCAATGCATGATTATTGGTTTTGTCGATACGGGCACGTACGGGGAAGTCTAGATCCGGGGAATTTCTCCCAATATTATATTGGTTGTCGTTAAGCTCCTGTGCATATGAACTAATCATTAGGAATGCTAGGAATTGTATGAACTCGTGATTAGGGAGAAGCCATCTAGAATGGTACTTTAGAGAGTGGCATTAACAATGATGACCTGAATGTTGAATTCCTAAAATGTATGAGAGTGGATGAGATGAAATTGACCCCCAACAACATATTCATTCATATATTCCATTGAAAGTGTTTATCTTTTGTCTTTGCCATTGATCAAACTTCATGCATACATGTTTATTTTCTGTCTTGCATAGTAAAATCCAAATATTTCGTTTGTAAGTCCTAGCTAATCAACAAATCACATAACTAAACTAGGCCGTGAGTCCTTTGGGAAGAACGATACTTGGTCTTACCAAGTTTATTACTTGAACGATTCGGTCATACTTGCCGATTGTGAAACAAGTTTGTGACATCATATTTTGGTGATCATAAATTTGTCCATCATGTACCTAAGTTTTTAACAGAGGCTTGATTGACTAGGATGAATGATCCTTAATGTGTTGGAGCAAAGCCAAAATTGCTTGATACTGGTCTTTAGAGAAAGTGAATTGGTCATTAGGAACACTACCATCCAAATCAAGTTGCTATAAGGAAGCAGATGAATATACTTCAACCAAACTGGCAGAAGCTTTTGTGTTTGGTTTATTCTTTCTATAACCAAGAGGGAAACCAATGCGAAAATAACAAGTTTCAATGGTGTGGTTTGTCTTCTTGCATTTTTCACAAAATTTGTTGTTCTTGGAAGCGTTCTTGATGGCATTGAAAGGAACTTTGTTGGAAGAGTTGAAGCGTGATTGAGAATTGGAAATATGAGTGAAGGCCAAAGAATCCGAAACAGGTTGTTTGAGATTGATGTCGATGAACTCGCGTTCATGCTAAAGAACCATAGAAAAAGTTTTGACAATCGAAGGCATGAGATCCATTATCATGATTTGAGAACGAACTTGTGCATAATCACATAATCATCCTCTCTTTCTTTACGAAGTTTGGCGAGAAGCCCATAGGCACAAGGAGTCAAACAATTGCAAGTAAGAATGCATCTTAGAGCTCCAACTCTTTCCATAGGATTTTGAGTTTCGTATAATACTCAGAAATAGACAAATCACCTTGATGACAAGCGATAATCTGATCCTAAAGATCAGAAACCCTAAATTTATCAGCATGTGAGAATCGATCCTTGAGATCCCTCCAAATCTCTGATGTTGTATCCATCCATATCATCGATTACTTGATCAAAGGAGTTATGGACTGTGTGAGCCAGGACACCACCATTCGATTGGAACGCCGCCAAGCTTCGTGAAGTGGATCTGTGATAATCGGACAAGGGAGAGTACCATCAATGAACTTTTCCTTGTTTTTGGTCTCAAGTTCGACAACCATATCTCTTTCCCATTGTTTAAAGTTGTTTTCCGTGAGAAGAAGTGAAACGAGCACTAATGCGGGATGTTCTCCCGAATGAAGGTAGTGGGTTTGCCGTATACACCAGGTGATCCGGTGTCTGTGTAATATGATGGCTGAGGGAAGCCATGGTCAGAAATGACGAAGAAGGCTTAAGCAGAAGAAGTAATAGGTGTTAGCGATGATTTCATGACAGAGAACTGATAAAGCGAAATGAATAGAACTTAAATCCTCATTATTCCAACCTAACAAAAGAGTCACAGAATGCTAAATATATATTCAGCATGTCTTAAGCAAAACGAAAGAGAATAAAAAGGAAAAAAAATACAGCCGGACCACCACTCACTAACTGAAAATAAAATATCTTGCCAACTAATATAACAAACATAGCAAAAGGACAGAAACAATATTTCTCACAAAAACTTTAAAAATTAATAGGTATATTGTTTCTAACTTAACTACCTTCAATACTTTTTCTGAATCAAATGATGCTTCAAGCTAATGTTTGAATTGTTTACACATAAAAAACTAAAAAATAACATGTTTGGGTTGTAACACCCCTTACGGAGTGCCACTAGAAAATAACAAATCCAAACTTTTACGCTAGTTTTTTTTTTATATAAATTAACATCGCGGAACTAAACCATCAAAAGTCTAAGCATCTTACAACATAAGGTTAAAACCTTACAAATATCAAATTAATTATTCAAAGACATAAAATTACTTTAAAACATGATAAATTCCCCATAGTATTTCCCGTAACTCTCGTCGTGCTACTTCATCTCTGCCTCATCTGCAACACCATCTACTCCCGTACAAGTACGATCATCGTAGGTGGAAACCACAATCACAACATTTCAGGGTGAGTAGCGAAGAACCTAACATAGCATATCATTTCAATATCAAAGCATCTCAACTTAGATTATCCTGATCACAATCTTACATTAGAACGCAATATTCAACTCATAACTCAAATCATCACCACTCAGACTATCAAAGTCACAATATTAATAACTCAGATCATCACCACTCAGACTATCAAAGTCACAATATTAGTACCTCAGATCATAACCACTCGGACTATCAAAGCCACAATATTAATACCTCAGATAATCACTACTCAGACTAGCAAAGTCACAATATTACAATACATCACAGTATTAAACTCACGACTCAATCATTTACTCAAGCTTTTGTTGTTTCCTTGAATTTTGTCATACCAAACCTGTTTCGCAAAACAAGGCGATCCAAGTCGTCTTCCATCGCAACTTCAGACCTATCTCCCCGACTCCTCAAGGAATTACGAGTAAAAACTTCGGTTAGGCGCACCCACCGAGCACTATACATACACGAGCCTAAGTCATTGGGCGAGACATCCAACCCTCTCTAGTCCCCACGCATGAGGAAAGGGTGACACTCGAATCTCAGTCTCCGCAGAGACTCAACACACTATCGTATCGCAATACGAACATCATCGATTCGACAAAATTCTAAGGAAATGACAGAACGCTTGCTCTCACAGTTTTACCATCACACTTGAACCTCAGTCTCCGCAGAGACTCAACACACTATCGTATCGCAATACGAACACCATCGATTCAACAAGATTCTAGGGATATGACCGAATGCTTGCTCTCACAATTTTACCATCACAACCATCACCATCATATATAAAGTCAACTAATTTATCCTACTGTCGCACCCCTCTGAAATTACTAATTTCACACTTCCATCAACTAGAACAACATTTCTAGTGCACCCCCACTTTTTACTAAATTCCTAAAAACACCTAATTCCGATACACCCCTTTTTCTCTAAACATACTCCCTTCTTTCCTCTTCCAACAATGGAAGAGAATTCTCAATATCCTTTTACCCACACTCTTGGTTAAAGAGTGTAGATAAGTGCCCCCAATGAGTAAAATTGAATGTTGTCCACACTAACCTTTGCTTGTTATTTTACTCATAAATTTTTGTACATAACTCCAAATGCGTTGATTTCTTTTTTATTGGAAACTAGACTCAATTATATTTCTTTGGACATAAAATTCGAAATTTTTGGACTACAAGGATAGCTGTAGTAAAATCATTAAAAATCGGAAAATTTAATCACACTCTGGTATGCTCAGCTTTGACCTTTGATTACTGTTTTCCTCATTACTCTCTCTATAGAACTCCAATTGAGTTGATTCTTACTTTGTTGAAAACTAGACTCAAATATCTTTCTTTGGACACAAAAATCGTAATTTTTGGACTACAGGGCTAGCTGTAGTAAAATTATTAAAATTTGAAGTTTAACCACGCTCTGGTATGCTTTGCTTTGACCTTTGATGACTATTTTGCTCATTACTCTCTCTACCGAACTCCAATTGCGTTGATTTTTGATTTGTTGGAATCTAGACTCAAATATCTTTAATTTGACTACTCATACGACTATTTTGGACTTCGGAAAGTGTCTCAAATAAATTTCAACATGTTAACTTTAATCCCAACACACAAGGAAGAAATCATTTTATTTATACGAGTCTTACATGGGTCATTTTTAAGTTTGTGACCAAATTACATTAAAGTTTGGAAGACAAATTTCAATTTCGTATTAAAGTTTAAGAACTAAAAACATATTTAATCTAAAAAAGTTAACCTAATCTAATATAATTTTTTATTGGATTGAATGGTTTGTTTAAAGACCTGTAAACAAATTATGTCACTAAGATGATATTTGTTTTATTTAAAATCATCACAACTTTATCTAAATAATTAAACGTATCAATTTGAATTATGACTCATGAGTCAACTTTAATCTACTCCTAAATAAGTCTCCTTTTTATGATCTACCATTAAAAAAACCTCAGTTCCTAAAGCTCCCACTTAAAATGGGTTAGGATCAAGGTAAAAGTGAGTTTGATTTCATTATAAGACTTTAACTAACCTTTAAATATTGTTTATATAGTCTTTAACATATTTTAAATCACAAATTGATCCCATCATATTTTATATTTATTATGAATTGGTTCTTACTCCATTTTTACTATTTGAAACTTAACATGAAAGTTAAAGCCCAAACCAACTTGTCCAACTAGATTGATCCCTAACATGGGTTTGGCCTGATGTTGTTTGACTTTGGTCCAAACTTAGTCGACCTTGTCTCAACTTGTATTAGCACAAGATGATGATTTGAACATGGCCTGAAATTAGCTCTTGATGTAAGTCTAACTTAACTCAGTCTCGCGTTGACTTAACTAACTCAATGTGAACCTAATTTGAGTCAGTTTTACATGGACCCAATGTGGACTTAACATGATTCTTTCTAACGTGGGTCCAACTCTACTTTGTTTGGGTGTGAACCCAACTTGACTAGGTTTGCATTGGACCAAACTTAATTAGATTCAACATGAGTCTAACTTGACTTGACTTAACTTGGCTTGACTTTATTGGTCTCGAATAAGCAATACTCAATTTGGTTTGAGGTTTATTCGACTCGCCTTGATTCAAGGTGTGCAAAACTCAATGATTCTACATGAATTTGACTTGACTTGGCCTTTTATGAGTCCTATTCAACTTTGTTCATTGTAGACTTGATTCAACTTAACACAATATAAATTCTATCAAACTTGGTCTGATTGGATGCGGTTTGACTTAGCTCAAACCAAAATGCTCTACTTTGCTTAAGTATGAATCAACACCTATAACTAATTTGCACAAACTTTGACTCATAAAACTTTTGTTGCCATGGATCTCTTGTTATATAGATTTTCTGGTCCAATTAACCTTTTTAGCCATAATCCACGAGTCAAGACCAAATGAACTGGCCAAAATGACAAATGTACTAATAAAATATTTAAGATGAAAACTATCTACTTTGAAAAATTAAAACATTAATTTACACATATATTCTTATTATTATTTATTTTGGACTCATGTTTTAAAGTACTAAGTTGAACTAATATGTTAGAGCATAATTTTATTTGGGTTTATACTACGAGAATACAATTTACTTGATTTTATATTTTAGATAATTTGTTTAAAGAACAATCTTTGTAAATTGTTCTTGATACTCGCAACTATAAAAGTACTCATGAGTACTTCTTTTTAAACCAATAGCAGCATAGTCTATAAGTCTTCTTGTATTGAAAGTATACACAACAAAAAAACATTGTCTAGCTTGTTTGATTCCGAGTTCTGAAATCTCTCTTCGTTTCTTTAGGTTTTGCTTCAGAATTATAGTGCCTTATTTATTACATGCATGATCAAGGTAGAACTTGCCAACAATTTACCAAAACCTCAACTACATTCTCATTTCACTCTTCTCTACCACTATACCACCTCTCTTTCTCCCAAACTATAAACATACACCTTTTCCATGTTTCTTATGTACCCTATTCATCTTAAACTAATAATGATAAAAATACAATCACTAGTAAAAAATAGAGTTTTTAAATCACCTATTATGTCTCGGTTCTCGAAAATCCGAGACGTATAAAAATGCGGTGGTAGAAATGTAATTATAAAAACACCATACGCCTCGGTTCTTCTAAAATCCGGTGTCTAAAAGGATATACGGTCTCGGTTAACTAAAAGACCGAGGCAGAAAATTGTGCTGACCAGTTAAAAAAATAATATTTAATTTTTCGAAGAGAGTTATCGCACCGGTTGTAGATTAATCGAAATTGTATAACATTTATGCCTCAGTTTTATGTAACCGATGCCTATACAACTTTCAATACTCAGACTTTTCCTTTCCCAACATTCCAAAACTTTTTGTCTTTCTCTCTCAAAACTTTTCGTCTTTCTCTCTCAAAACCTTTCGTCTTTCTTTCTCTCAAAGAACCTTTCGTCTTTCTTTCTCTCAAAGTCCAATATTTCACCTTTTTCTGCTTCTCCCTGGTGTAGTACTCACCCTTCACCGGCGACATCTTTGAGGTCAATGACGGGGATCTCGAACTGGGTATGGCTCCGATCGGCAGAGACGGCGATGTCTTCCGGCGGCATGACAAAAATAAGAGGGATTTTGGTGATGCCGACCCTTAACACCGCCTTTGGTTTCTTCGAAGGCTTTCAACTCCAGGGTGCGGGTGCCTGAGCTGCTACTGTGGGTGCATGTTCAATCGCATCATCAACCTCATCTGCAAATCGTCGCCGTGCTCGCATTCCTTTTTTGGCTCATGCCTTTCACACGTGCTTCACGTTCCGGTATGTTCTTCTCATCAACCACCGCCAACCCCTCCTCCCTCCTCCCTCCTCCCTCCTCCACTCCTCCTCCATCGTCCTCCTCTTTTGTTTTCTGATTAATGCATGTGGTGGGGTTTGGCTGGACTTCATCTAAATCGATAAAAGTTTGAAGCTTTGGAGAGGGGCAAGTATTTTTGGTGTTAGCTTTCGGTCTTTTTGTTTGATCTTGAAGTTTTATTTTTTGCTGCAGAATTAAAGTGGGGATTCACCTCTATAACGTATCAAGTGGGGTTCTACTGAAGAATTAAAGTGGTTTGAAGCTGGATTGTGAAAAGTTTCTTTTTTTTTCTTGGGCTGTTTATCGATAATGAAGGGATTGAAGGGAGATTTTGTCCTTTGGAAGAGTTGAACCTGGAAAAGCTTATGTATTAAACTGGAAGAGCTGAACCTGTTTGATGGAAGGCTCGTGAAGGGAAGGTTCGTGGTGGTGGAGGCGACTAGGGTAGGTGGAAGAATTGATATTGCCTCGGTTGTAAGAGAACCGAATCAAATCGTACATACTGCTTCGGTTAAAAGAACCGAGCCAAATCCCGCTGACATTCTACATCGCTTGTATATGCATCGGTTTCCAAATCGGTGTCTATGACGAAAATTAACCGGTGTCTATGACTTTTAATGTACTAGTGAATTTAGGGTTTGAAAAAATATGCTTTATTGAATTTGTCTTAATTAGGCCCATACTTTAATTTTCAGTAGAGAGAATATTTCTTCTAGATTTACACTAGCATTTTAAAACATATTATTAGTATTCTATGTTATATTAATTTTTTAAAAATATAATTTTTTTCAGAAAACTTGAAGACAATAAATATTGAATCTTAAATGAAAAATTAGGACTAACTTAGCATAACAACAATTTCAAATCAAAGAAAATAAATCAATATATTTAAGTATATAATTAATCATATATTTAACATACAAAAAATAAATTTTTTTCATTACAAAAAATAATTATAGGCTTATATTTAAAATAAATTCTGAAGGTAATAATAGAAATGTAAAATGCAAGCAACAAGGATAAGGATGCAATTCTAAACACGTTTTGAAAAGTGCAATAATATTTGGGCAACAATGCAATAATACCTGGACAACAATGGCAGCCAGAAAACTCAAACATTACCAACAAAGAACCCAAGCAAGAAACAAACTCAATCAAAAACGCAAAATAAAATAAAAAAATCACTCACCAATTCATAGTTGAGTGATGGCAAGAATGGAGGACTCGTGAAGTGGGCTTCAGCAATGACGAGAAGCGGTGAGAGTGAAGGTCCTTCAAAGAAAATCAATAAGAAAAATGAAGAAGGTGGCAGCGAAAAGTGGAGAACTCTTTGTAGTCACAACGGAGAATGAATGGAGGAGGAAGCAAAACAAATGTATGGTTTCTGCTCTCTAGAAACGAAAACCTATCATTCTGCATCATGGTGAAATAATTAAAAAAATAAAAGCAAATTTTAAAAATTTTAAAAATTTCGCATATTTATAAATCTCAATTGTAGGAAAATCAAAGCAAAATATATGAATGATTTCAGTTCCTTTGCAACCACAACTTATAAATTTGTAAAATTTTCAAAATTATCATCGTATCTTTATTGGTAATATAAATGGAAAATGCTTTTTGAACAACCATTTTTGACAACATTTAGACACGCGCACGTGTCAAAATCTGAGTGGTCCAGTTGAAAAAATTAAATGAAAATGGATCACTCAGATTTTGACACGTGTGCGCGTGTCTAAATGTTGTCAAAAATATTCTTCAAGTATCATTTTCCAATATAAATACAATCAACTTTTACTATTATCACCTTCTCTGCCACTACCGAGAAGCATCTCATTCGTACTATGAACATTATTAATGATGAAAATTTTGGAGTGCCTTAATAAGTAATATTTTTTAAATGATTATACTATGTTTTATACCATGCAAATGACCTACTATGTAAAATGATGATCAAATCAAACCAATTAGTTCAATTCCTCAATCACACGCTAAACTAAATTTGACAGCAACAGCACCAAACTGGCTTTTACAGTAAAATGAATTATGCAGTTGGGTTAAGTTGAGATGCTATGCAAGAATGCATGATTCCATCACTCTTTTCATCACTCTCCGTAGCAACTGCCTCTCCTCCCTCTCTCTAGTAACTGCCTCCCCTCACTCTCGCTCAGTCTCACTCTCCAACTACAACATGGTTTCAATTTTCTTTTTCCTTCCCGTTGCCATGGTATTCAATCGGAGCTCCATGGTTTCAGTGTTCTTCTTCATTATAGTGCCCTAACCTGCAATGGGTGTTCAATCGGAGCTCCAGGTTTCTGTTTTCTTCTTCCTTATAGTGCCATAACCTACAATGGGTGTTTGGACCAGAGAGAATCAAGGCGTACGTTTGCCTCAGCGTCCCTTTCAAGCCCAAAAACCCAAAAGGCAGGCCCGTTGATGCCATGCGGGCCCTCTATGAGGATGACTACTACATCTTCATATTCCAGGTGCTTCCTCTGCCTAGTTCATCTTTCCATTCTTGGCTGTTTCCTCATAAACGGTTTCTTTTGTTGTTTTTCCTCTTCATCTCTGCCATTGGAATTGGATGTTTTCCAAGTTCATAAAACCCCGTGAATATTTTCATTCCCCTTTTCTTATTCTTCGTGTTTATTATCTTTTTCTTGTTGGATTCTCCGTCCACCAACTTATGGAACAGTGAGTAACAGATTTCTTAATTGATAATAAGAGTTCGGAGAAAAATGTCTTTGGTCAGTGAATCAGGGAAATTTTTTTTATTTTTCTGGAAATGGTGTCCCCAATTTCTCTAAATTTATCGAAAGTCTCTTCCTTTCCTGTTTGTTTTCGATGATATGCACAAAGAGGATTATATGTTTCGTGGGTTGTTGCAGCCATCGCTGGAGCTGGGTGTTTGACTAGATATTTGAACAAGCTTTCAAAGAATGTCGATGGTTCATCTCCTTTGTCATTAGAGGATTCCTATTTTGAGAATGATGTGTCCCCAATCCAACCCTTCTGCAAACAACCAGGGAGAGATTCTTTATATAGAAGGGCCTCAGATGTGGATTCAGAGGATTGTCTTTTGGCTTCTGACGAAGGGCTTCAAAGTGACATTCGAAGGCTCTTCAGGAATTGCAGTGAGAGTGATGTCCTTTCTCTATCTAACTTTAATGATTATGGAAATGAGCAAGGCTCCAATGTTGTTGGCAATTGTGGTTTCCTACCCTATGATTTGTCTGCAGGAACATTCGGCCATAGTCCTCATGGAAATAGAATCTCTCACAGGACTAAGCATCTGTATGGGCATATTAGTAGACCTTCAAACTCCTTAGAAAGTTGCCTAATGGCTCAGAAGAGCAAGTCAAATTGGAAGAATCTGTCTTTTTGCCATCCATGGCAACAAGGTCATTTCTTGTTGGTGATGGGAACCAAGTGATCAGAAGAGCAAATGATGTTGATTCTTTCAGTGGAATAACCGGAAGTGAAGAATATAGGTTGTATAGAGAAGGCAATAAGGTGAAGGATAAAAGTGTATTATTCGGAGTTCCTTCCTTTTCCAAGATTGGATCTTCTAATGATGCCAAGAAGATGAAGGCTAATGCTGGCAATGGACGAAGTATGAGATTGTGCCCTACTGGCAATGTGTTAAGTGGAAGGCACGTCCATACTCAACGTGGTATGGTTCTTCAATCTTGACTTGCAAATACTTTTACAGTCTCTGTTGTTTTGAAAAAAATATTGCATACTTTCATTTTGGGCCAACATTTGGATTCAAAACTCCTTTTTACTTATTCTTCCATTTGGAACTAGATCAGTCTGGCACACACTAGCTTTCATCGGATTTAATTTTTGTGAAACCATTCTTTTAACATATAATTCAGCAACGTGCATACTAAAACTCAAGTGGATTGGGGACAGTGTTGTGATTTTGCAACTTGTCATGTTTAAGCTATAATGTCAATGAATTATATAAATGATATTAAATTATGTGAGTAGATATTTTATTTTAATGGCTGATTTCTTCAAGTTATGTAAAAGAATATTTAACATCTGAACATAATAAAGGTTATATAAACCCAATACTTTTATTGCACCTGGCTAATTACTTTAATTGTGACAGTTGTTCTATACGTTGACCACATCTTAACACCACCCTTTTTTATTTGCTTTGCAAATCTGAAGAGAGCATTGGAAGTGTCTCCCAATTGCCCGGCAGCTGTGATCAAAGGGGTTTCTTTCCATTCAACTGTTTAAGCTTTATCAAACATTCAATTGCTTTAATTAGAAGTGGTAAAATTTAGCTTGAAATATATCATATAAATGATGTGTAATATAGTACCAGAAACATGCATTCAATCTTGTATAATTGCTTACTATCCTAAATGTTTTACAAGCAGTTCACTCAAGTGAGGATATATATAACTAAATGAGTAAATAATATATGTGCTTATACTTTCATTTAATTTCAAAACATTATGTTTTCTAACTTGACTGATTGACTGCATAATTTAGTTTGCATGCCTATTAAGCACTACCTAACTACCATAAACCTCTGCTTACAGGAAACTGGGTAAAGGCTCAGGAATGGGCTGCAGTTCCTGGTAGCCAAGCCACCTACCTTGGCAACCCAGTTCCATGGGGCACACTACCCAGGGAAGCAGAAATACCCTGGTGGTGCTTTTGATCCTTTGCGATACTCCAAGGTCCCTAAAGCATTCCAGAACTTGAAAGGATCTGAGGAGAAAGGAAAAAATAGCTTTGGTTAAAATATACAAATTTCAAGGGACCAGTGGAACGACCGTGGGACACTTCAAAACTCGAAACTGGGGAATGCTCATCTTCTAAACGTCATAAGGTACCACATTTTAATGTTTATGATTTGTAGTTGGATCAAATTATTAAAAACAAAACTTATACTGTTTTAACATTATTTTAGAGTTTATAACTTCTATGTAATTATAGTGTGAACTGTAAATCAATTAAAAACATATCATATACAAGTAAACTTTGATATTTTAAAGTTTTTCTAGATTTAAACCAAAAGAAAATAGGAAATTTGAAATGATGCTCTCAAATACTAGTTACAGATTAATGACCGATCTTGTTAATTGTTTAATGCTTATGTGCTTCAGTATGAAACACATAAAACAATAATAAATTCTGAGTCTTTATATATTGTTTGGTAGCAAGAAGGCATATTTTCACATGTAACTCTTCAATTTTCAAACACTACATTTTGTTAGCCACCATCAAGAAGTACTTTTAATGCCCTTTATGTTAATTTAAAACTAACTCCATCCCATCCTTTCTAACACTATTTTTATGTTCATTTTTTTTCTGCAACTACATGACTAATATTTCAACTTTGTTGATAATTAGTTTATGTCAAAGATCACGATGACTGACATTAATAGTTTTTTTTTTTAAATTTTAATCTGAAAGTTTGAACTGTAAACCTTATCATTCATACTAATAATTTGTTTATTTTTTGTACTTATGAATGTAAACAGCTACCTTGTAGGAATGTTTCCATTAGTTATTTTAATATTGTAAAAGAAATTAGTACGTTTCGATCATACTTTTTTAAATAGAATTATTATTTTCTTTTTCAAAATTAGTACGTTTCGATCATACTTTTTTGGGTTAAATATGTTTTTAGTCCCTATACTATCAAGCAATTTTGGTTTTAGTCCCTCTTTCAAAGTAAGGTACATTTTAGTCCTCCTCAACGAAACTTTGATTTTAATCCTCCAAAACTAACACTATTAAAAAACAACTCATGTGGCTAACGGTAGACTGACATGATTGTTTTTTTTTTTGCGCTGAGTCAGTGTTTCTCACCTTTGTCCCTCTCTCTCCTTCGTCTCTTCCTTCCATCTTCCACCCACCCTCTGCAAAAAGGTCATTGACACTGTGCGGATCTAAATCAGAACACATTAGGGGTCTCCCATCTTTGTTCCATTTGCACAACGAGACTAGAGTCTCTTCTCTAGAGTAGGGAAAAATTGCCTCCGTTGCACGCCGCGCCACAGCCTCTGCCAAATCAGCCGCTGCTAGCCCCAAGGTGAGTGTCGCCAGCGTCACCGTCACCGCTATGGTCGCCGCCGGTTACGTAGTCAGCGCCACTATGTCGGATTCCTCTCTTTTCTCTTCTTTACGAGAGGGATATGACGAATAGGGCGGTTCATGCTGCTGCGATAGGAGGGAACAAGGAGATGCTGAAACAGCTTGTGGAAGAGGGTTGTGGCGTTTTGGGGTTTAGAGATGCTCAAGGTTGCACCGTTTTGCATACTGCAGCTGCCAGAGGACAGGTTCAGGTGAGGAATTTGGTTACTCTACAAAACTTAGACACAGTACCATAAACTTTTCTAGTTTTTGGAGATAATCAGAATTATAATTTCATCTTATTAATTGTCTTCATATGTTACCGAGGTCAAATTTTAAATCTGATCGAAGAATGGTAATGATACTTTGCTCTTTGAGGTGAATTTATCAAGCATTGTGCTCTTTTTCTTTAAGATTATTCTCATTCCCTTAGACAAAATTTTGATGCAAATTTGTAGATGTTTGGTGGGAGGTGATACCGGTTGGGAGGTTGGGTGGAAGATGGAAGGAAGAGACGAGGGAGAGAGAGGGAGAAAGGTGAGAAACACTGACTCAGCGCAAGAAAAAAAAATCGTGTCAGTCTACCGTTAGCCACATCAGCTGGTTTTTAACGGTGTTAATTTTGGAGGACTAAAATCAAAGTTTTCTTAACGAGGAGGACTACAATGTACCTTGCTTTGAAAGAGGAACTAAAACCAAAACCGCTTGATAGTATAAGGACTAAAAACATATTTAACTATTGAAATATCAAGTGTAATATTTATGTATCTTAGGAGGTGCTTAACTTGTCTAGGAGGTGCCTAACTTGTGTCTTTGGGATGTGCCTAACTTAGGTTAGGATGTGCCTAACTATTAGGTTCATAGTTCTATAAATAGGTAGTATCTTGTAATAAGTTTTATGGAAGAAATATAGATTACATTGTATTTCATGTTTTACAACATGGTATCAGAGCTTTAGTCTCTTCCATCACTATCTTTGCTGTCTGCCGGCGGCCGGCCGCCGTGCCGCCGGCGGATCCCTAAAAGTCTCTTCTTCAAACATGTGCCTTTGTGCGTTATTGGCCTGCCCCAGTCAAGCTGTTAGACTTATGTCTCTTTCAGCCTTTGTGTTTCAATGGGCAGCTCTCTAAAATTAGAGTGGAGTCATTTCTCTGCCTTAGCCAAATTCAGTACGTCTTTATGTGCTGGCCTCACCTAGCCTTTCTCCAATGTCACCAACACTTTCTTATTCTGGAATTCAATTCACCTGCATCCAGAAACTAAGTCACTAAAAATCTCAAAATGGGATTCGAACCCATTTCAGACCAGTAGCTGAAACTGGTATTTTAAGTGACGCTGAGTTATTTTTGGCATTATCATGTTGCTGCCAATCAATGACCAAGACCCAGAGAACTAGGCCACTGCCTTGAGGTGCACTGCTGCTCTTCGCCGTCACCGCTGCTCTTCACCGTCGACCGTCGAGTCGACCGCCGCCGGCCACCGTCTACCGCCGGCCACCGTCGCAGTTCCGTCCGATGACCAGTGGATCTGGACCACCTCCTTGAGCGACGGTCAACCCCGCCGGAGTCAGGTACATAATCCTCTCAACGCGCCTCCACGCGCCGCCTGTGTGTCTGTCACGCGCCGCCATGTCGCCGGCAATCGTCACTGTTCCGACAGTTGTCCAGTGGATCTGGACCTTCTCTTTAAGCGCGATCCAACCCTAGTGGTCCCGTCCTCCGAAGCCTCCGCACCAGTTGTCACGCGCCGCTTCTTCTCCGTCAGATCTCAGGCGCGTGTTTGTCACGCGCCGCCTTCCCAGCGTCAAAATCGAACCGCGACGCTGCAGGTCGTCTCGCCGGAGCATTCTCTCTCTTTTCAGACCCTCGAGAGCAGCCATTGCTGTAAGCTCCAATGGGTTTCGTCTTCCGCATCGTCGGACCTCTCTCGTCGCATCCTTCCGCTGTTGTCTCCATTTCGAAGCATTCCGTCTTCGTTCTCAGTTTGGTTTCTCGAACAACCGCCGCTATGCACTTCTTTCTTCTCCATTCTGGAAAGTTCTTCTCTCTCACACCTTGCTGAAGCACTTAAAAGCACTTCTCAGTTTGGTTTGCCTTGTTCTTCCCAGAAGTGGTTGCAACTTGCCCGTCGTCTCCGCCTGTGCCGCTGAATGCACCGGCACCTGTGACCAAGTCCGCTTCCATCATCTCCTTCTCCATTGAGAAGGGCTCTTTGCCTTCACCAATGTGAAGGGCTTCCTGTCTCTACATTCCCTCTTGTTCTCCAGTTTGGTTTCTGCGTTTTGTGCGTCGTCTCCGCCGCTTTGATGCCACACAGTCGACATTGGTGCAGTTAGCCGCCGCTGTCTCAGTCGTTGCCGCAACTGCCAGTTCTTCTTTGGGCTCCAATTTAGCCCGTGCTTATTGTGATACACAGCTAAGTATCACCATATGGAGAAGTCCAACAGAGAATATTTGGACCTCCAACATCTCTCTGGCTCTTTGATGCCATCTGTCACTGTCAATCTCTCTGCAACCTTTGCACTGTCAATCTCTCTGCAACCTTTGCACTGTCAATCTTGGAGGAGTTGGAATCCATACACGCTCCTTCAGACCAACCAAGCGCTCCTTCTTTTCCTTGCTGCTCCACTGATTCAACTTGTGAGCCAAGCCTGTTCAAATTCTTGAGGACCACAAACGACGCCACTGCTGCGTCAGTTCTTTCCGCCATGTGAAGGGAGTTTTACACCGCCAATGCCTTGTTGAAACAGCTTATTGAGAGTTGTTCTTTGAGATCGACCGCTGATTTGACTCGTTTGATGCTATGGGATTGAGTTTGTCCCTCGTACGGATCGGTTCTCACCCGTTCTTTCACCTCCGTGAGAGGGGAAGTCGCAGCCGCTGTAGGGTGATTAAGTCCCTACAGGTTTGTTGCTGGTTGTTGCTATTTAGGGCAGTTAAGACCCTAAAGGTTCATTGGTGTTCAAGATAGTGAAGTCCCTGAAGGTTTGTTGTTACACAGGGCACTGAAGTCCCTAAAGGTTCGTTGGTATTAGGGCAGTTAAGTCCCCAAAGGTTCGTTGTTATTAGGGCAGTTAAGACCCTACAGGTTTGTGGCTTTTAGCCTTTGAAGGCCTCTCATGTTACCGATGTCTTCGTCTCCACCGTTTGCTGCTGTCCACCACCGTTCGCCGCCAACTACCGTCTCAGACAGACGCAACTGCGTCAGTTCTTCTTGGGCTAGAGTTGAGCCCGATCTTCTTGTGATACACTGCTAAGTATCACCACTTGGGAGTTGTCCAACAAAGAATTTTGGACCTCCAACGTGTCTTTGGATCTTTGATGCTTTGTTTCCATTTGAGTTTATTGATGTACTTTCCATTTGAGTGTGTTTATTCCAAGCTTGGCTCATACAATATGTATGATCCAGCTTGAGGGGGAGTATTGAAATATCAAGTGTAATATTTATGTATCTTAGGAGGTGCTTAACTTGTCTAGGAGGTGCCTAACTTGTGTCTTTGGGATGTGCCTAACTTAGGTTAGGATGTGCCTAACTATTAGGTTCATAGTTCTATAAATAGGTAGTATCTTGTAATAAGTTTTATGGAAGAAATATAGATTACATTGTATTTCATGTTTTACAACATTAACCCTACTTTTTTAAAGAGAATTATTATTTTTCTTTCAAAATTTTGTATAAAAGACCGACCACAAATTTAAAAAGTGATAAATGGGTTTCTTAAAATTTATACCAAGACTAGTTTGATTTGGTTTAATTTGAAAAAATATAAATTACTTTGATAATACTTTGGTTTAAGTTGTTGGATGTAATAAAAGAACCTTATCTCCTTGTCTACATTTATGCTAGCTGTCTGTACACATCGACGTTAGGGAAACATTTTGAAGTTTGAAGGGGACGACATTATTGAATGTATTATGCATTCTCATTGTGATGACTTCCTGAAATCTTGGTGATTTTGTTTTCCCGCAGGGTTTGTTCTAAATGCACATGATGAGGCAGCATTTTGTATTCTATCTTATATTCCACTTCTTGTCTTGTTCCGGGCTCTGATGAGCCTGGTTATTACATGTCATCCAGGGGACAAGCTGCTTATTCCGAAGCTTCAAGTGTTGTAGAGCAGAAAATTGGCTCAATCTGGATGGTAGGCACACAGGCTAAAACAAACTCTTCATTTTTCCTTTTTGTTACTGCTGATATATAAATCACCTTTATCTCTCTAATGCAGGTTGCGTCATTAACTGTGGAGAGGCTAGCAATAACTAAATACAATCAGTCCTTAATCAAGGCTTACATCAATGGAGTGCAGGAGGCAGGAGCTTCTGGTTTGGGTTTTGCTATGCTATACTTTGTCTTTATCTGCAGCTATGCTTTGGGCATTTGGTTTAGTGCGAAAATGATAATCGAGAAAGGATACACAGGAGGAGAGGTTGTGACTGTTATATTTGTTGTATTGTATTGACTGGCTCTATGTAAGTTGTGTGTTTCTTTTGGTTTCTAATAATCTATAATTTCAAATACTTGATTCTCTCCTCCTGTCTCTATCGAAGGACTCCGAGGATTAGACTTATAATATGTATTTTTGGCTAACTATATTTCGATTCACATGTTTTTTTTTTAACAGTAATACTTTTATCTTCATAGTGTACATGACAAAATATGTTTTTTTTTACTTCTATCTTTATTAGAAAGGGTCCTTTCACCTCTATAATTTTATATGATTTATGAATTTTAGAGCTAGATACAATGGTTGGTAAGCATGGAACTCGGCTCTCTAGGGGTCAAAAGCAGAGAGTGGCGATAACAAGAGTGATTTTGAAAGACCCAAGAATCCTATTTCTGGATGAAGCTACAAGTGCCCTTGATACTGAATCTGAGAGAATTGTACAATAGGCATTGGACAGAATAATGATAAACAGAACAACTGTCATTTTTGTTAGGAATATAAGAAGAGAGAGTAAGGGTGGAACGGTAAGAGGAGAGAAGTAAGGGCCGAACGGTAAGAGGAGAGAAGTAAGGGCCGAACGGTAAGAGGAGAGAAGCAAGAGTCGAACAGTAAGAGGAGAGAAGTAAGAGCCAAACAGTATATTAATACCAAACGGAGGCTGGACGACCGAACTGTATTAGGGAAGTGAGTAGCCGAATGGTATTGGGAGGTTGCTAGAGGTTGGTGGCTGAACGGTATTAGGGAAAGTAGAAATTGAACTATAGAATTTGAGGAGTGAGAAGAAACCGAACGGTAGAGACGGGAAAAGATGTTAGGTTGTTAGAAGAGAGAGATAGTATAAATAATAAACAGAATGAGGGGAAAGGGCATCATCAGATATTTTGTTTTGGGATTAGACTGGACCTCTTGGCCAGTGGAGGAAGGAAGGCTTCCTTGAGAACATTTACTTGTATTTTCTTCTTTCTTTACACTACAGATTGAATAAAATACAGATACATACAGTATAACTTCTGCTGTTGAGTGTGTGAGTGAGAAGAGAGTTTACGATTTTGGTTTCCTGAGTAAAGAAACCTAACAAATTGGTCCGACCTACCGGATCTGTTTCGGAGGGAAGAAGAGCTAGCGAGAAGGAACGGTAGCGAAGAATGGAGGGAAAATTAAACGCACTAGAAGGAAGACTGGAGGGACGAATGGCGGCGATGGAGTCGACAATGGAGGAATTGAAGGTGGAGGTGCAATTGATGACTCTCGAGTTCCGACGAACATTCGGACGATGCGCCAGGAACCGAGATCGGAGCTCCGAAGGAAGACGTGATTCCGTCAAGGCTAGACGACGACCGCCGGAAAACTCGGAGGAGAAATCAAGAGAAAACAGAGGAGAAGTTCGACGCAGTTGGAAGCGCGTTGAACTACCTACATTTGATCTCCAGAGCATGACGGAGAAGGAGAAGATGAGGCTTGTCTATAGATGCATGGATGGAAGTTTGGCAAGCTATTGGTTCCGCTTCTGGCAGAAGAAAACCACGAATCCGACTTGGAAGATGTTCACTAATGCTCTGACGCGAAGGTTTGGCAGACTAAATCGGGGCATCGATTGTGAGGAGCTGACAGCGGAGCGATAGGAGGGAAGCATCGACGAGGACATCCAGGAGTTGGAAATTTTGGTGTTGCAAGCATCAAAAAAACCAGATCACTCTTCACTTTCTGTCTCTGTCAATCTTGGAGTTAGCATTATTACTGGTGGTGTGGATCCTTATGTGGAAGTGAAGCTTGGAAACTGCAAGGGCCTCACCAAGCACTTTGAGAAAAAGTCCAATCCTTAGTGGAATCATGTTTTTGCCTTCTCCAAAGAAAGGATTCAAGCTTCTCTTCTGGAGGGGGTAGTGAAAGACAAAGATGTTGTTGTGGGTGACTCTGTAGGGAGAGTGATGTTTGATCTGAATGAAATCCCAAAAAGTGTGCCACCAGATAGCCCTTTGGCTCCACAGTGGTACAGACTAGAAGACAGGAGACGTGAGAAAGCCAAGGAAGAGTTAATGTTGGCAGTTTGGATGGGAACTCAAGTAGACGAGGCATTTCCTGATGCATGGCATTCTGATGCAGCAACTGTTGGTCCTGAGGCTGTTACAAACATAAGATCAAAGGTTTACCTTTCACCTAAGCTTTGGTATGTCAGGGTCAATGTTATTGAGGCTCAGGACTTGGTACCAATTGACAAAACCCGGTATCCTGAAGTTTTTTTGAAGACCAATATGGGAAATCAGATTTCAAGAACTAGAGCATCTCAAAGTAAAACCATAAATCCCATGTGGAATGAGGGCTTGATGTTTGTTGCGGCTGAGCCATTTAAGGAGCCTTTGGTTCTAACTGCAGAAGATAGGGTTGGTCCAAACAAAGATGAAATCCTGGGAAGATGTGTCAGTCCTTTACACAATGTGCAGAGGAGGTTTGACCATAAGCCTGTGAACACAAGGTGGTTTAACCTTGAAAAACATGTGGTTGTTGAAGAGGAAAAGAAGAAAGAGACCAAGTTCTCAAGTAGGATACACTTGAGGGTTTACTTGGAAGGTGGCTACCATGTGCTCGATGAATCAACTCACTATAGTAGTGATCTTAGGCCAACAACAAAGCAGCTATCGAAGGCCAACATTGGAATTCTAGAGTTGGGGATTATAAGTGCACAAGGGTTGATGCCAATGAAGACTAGAGATGGTAGAGGAGCCATAAATGCATATTGTGTAACTAAATATGGGCAGAAGTGGATCCGTACTAGGACAATTGTGGATAGTCTTTCTCCAAGGTGGAATGAGCAATACATTTGGGAGGTTTTTGATCCATGTATTATTATCACAGTAGGGGTCCATGATAATGGTCTTTTACATGTTGGAGAGAAATCAGGTGCATCAAAGGATTCAAGAATAGGGAAGGTGAGAATTAGGCTGCCCACTCTTGAAGTTGATAGGGTGTACACACACTCTTATCCTCTTTTAGTACTGCATAATTCTGGTGTGAAGAAAATAGGCGAGGTGCAATTGGTTGTAAGGTTCACAAGCTTATTTGTGATACACATGTTGTCTATGTATACACAACCTTTGTTGCCAAAGATGCACTACATTCATCCTCTGTCTGTGATTCAACTAGACAGTCTTAGGCATCTGGCTATCCAGATTGTGTCAATGAGGTTGAGCAGGGCAGAGCCACCATTGAGGAAGGAGGTGGTGGAATACATCCTAGATGTGAATTTAGGAGCTACCTGTTTGGCAACCCGGGGAGAAATTAAAGTAGATTGGAGGCAACTGAGCATGAAGATGGAGTAGGATTTTGGAAAAGAGGTGACCAGAATGTTGGAAGTTAATAGGATCCAGGAAGAATGGAAGATAGTGGAAGAGGATTTGCCACCACCCAAGCCTCCAAACGTGAATTAGAGGGTGCCACCTAGGAAGAAGAGCATTACGTCAAGTAACAGTTCCCTGATTTCAACCTTGCGGACAAGGTTGATTTTGAGGGGTGGAGTAATGTTAGGAATATAAGAGGAGAGAAGTAAGGGCCGAACGGTAAGAGGAGAGAAGTAAGGGTTGAACGGTAAGAGGAGAGAAGTAAGGGCCGAACGGTAAGAGGAGAGAAGTAAGGGCCGAACAGTAAGAGGAGAGAAGTAAGGGTTGAACGGTAAGATGAGAGAAATAAGGGCCGAACGGTAAGAGGAGAGAAGTAAGGGCCGAACGGTAAGAGGAGAGAAGTAAGAGCCGAACGGTAAGATGAGAGAAATAAGGGCCGAAGGGTAAGAGGAGAGAAGTAAGGGCTGAAGGGTAAGAGGAGAGAAGTAAGAGCTAAACGGTATATTAATACCGTACGGAGGCTGGAAGAGAGGAGGAGAGCGAATGACCGAACTATATTAGGGAAGTGAGTAGTCGAATGGTATTGGGAGGTTGGTGGCCGAACGGTATTAGGGAAAGTAGAAACCGAACGGTAGAATTTGAGGAGTGAGAAGAATCTGAACGGTAGAGACGAGAAAAGATGTTAGGTTGTCAGAAGAGAGAGATGGTATAAATAGTAAACAGAATGAGGGGAAAGGGCATCATGAGATATTTTGTTTTGGGATTAGACTGGACCTCTTGGCCAGTGGATGAAGGAAGGCTTCCTTGAGAACATTTACTTGTATTTTCTTCTTTCTTTACACTATAGATTGAATAAAATACATATACATATAGTATAATTTCTGCTATTGAGTGTGTGAGTGAGAAGAGAGTTTACGATTTAGGTTTCCTGAGTAAAGAAACTTAACAAGTGATACCATTGCTGTTTTCCATCAAGGAAAAATAGTTTAAAGAGGTAAACATATAATATAGTAATGAACTCGAAGAGAAGATGCTGCTTCTTTATGTCTCTGTGATGTTGGCTTAGTTGGTGCTCTTGTTTTTGTTTGCTACTGATTTTATGGATACTTTTAAAGAAAGCTACCATGATTTGCTGTGTTGTGAATGATGATTTGTCCTATGGCTTAGTTCTGAACCAGTCTTCCTCTCCCCTTGCTTTCTAGTCAGTCACGGTGTGTTTTGTATTTGATCTTCCAATCATGGTTGTGGTCTTTAATTATTGAAGTGGTTGAACATTGAGAGCATGTAAATATTGTGAATTTTCATATAGATTAATATATTGTGTTGAATGCTCAAGGAAATATTTTAAAAATTAAAATCTATTGTTATCTTTTAATTTAAAGGAAACAACTGTCTGTTAAGAGATTGAAAAGTCTCATTGTTGGAGTTGGCTGTCTGTATTTTGAGAGAATTTACATGAATCTTAACTTGCAAGAACTCGTAAAAGAAATCTATAAAATTGCAAGCAACATAAATGGCAATGAAAAGTAAAATGGAAAACAATAAATCAATGAAACAATAGTGAAAAAAAATGTAAATCTGCATTGAATTAAGAGTTGAATACAAGAGAAAGAGGTTAAGACCCCATTTACCATGTGATAGTTGGAAAAACTCTGCTCAAATTGTAGTCTGGTTCTCTAACTTCCTTCCAGCGTAAACTCTCCAAAACTCCTGATAAAAATGGTCAAAGCTACTCTACGTAAAACTGAAATTGTTGGAATGTAAAGGTATAGGTGATCTGGGCTTTTCTTCTTTCTACTCTAACCTATTTAAAGAAAAAGAATACACAGAATGAAGAACTAAAAACTCTTTCTTTATACAATGTATTTCCTTAACCAACCCAGCTCCATTACGACAATTCAAAGGCTTCTACAATGAAACTACCCTCCAGAAAAGGTGAGTGGTGACCTTATGTTTACACGTTGGTAAGCACTCAACAACTCACGAAGGATGTTCAAGCACCTCCAACCCCAACAAAAACATTTGTGGCTCGGCGCCTTCCAAACCTGTTCAAACCTCCACGTGACAGCCATTCTGCAGCCCCGTCTGATCACCATTGCGATTGGCTGGCAGATGTAGTAGTGCCACACGACTTGTTCATGAAGGGGTTTGGTTGGGTAGAGGAGTTTGTTCAACAGTGCACACAAAATTGGATTCATGCATCGTGCTTTCCATGCATATGAACAATTTTGAGGTCCTCTTAGCAATGCCAGGAAGGGAGTACTTATGTCCATGGGTTTTGATGAGCTTAGAAGCTCGAGGGACTCTTTTTATAGACCTTGGAATGGAGACATATGATGGAATGATTGTTGGAGAGCATTCACAGGATACACAGATCTTGATGTGAATCCAGTAAGGGTCAAAGAACTTACAAATGTCTAAACTATTTTATGACCTACTTGGAAAACGTCTAAAGTACCTTATAATCTACTTGGAAAACACCCGAAATACCTTACGATGTACTTAGAAAACAACCTAAGTATTAGCTGACCTACTCAAAAACAACCCGAGTACTTTACAAATGTCTTATCATGAACTTACTTGAGAAACACTCTAAATACCTTACGAGTGTCAGACCATGAACTTACATGGGAAACTCCAAGAACTTTACTAGTGTCCGATTATAGACTTAGTCAAGAGTATAAATTAAGCGTACAAAAGCGTGACAATATAAGTGTTCGAGTACAACTCAATCAAGAGCTAAAAACAACATATATAAATTCATTCATTTAAACAACATGGTTCATCTACAAAAGTACAACTCAATCAAGAGTTAAAAGTAACATATATAAATTCGTTCATTGAAACAACATGGTTCATCTACAAAAATTAACTTTCATGCTCGGAGGACTTATATACTACCTGGCATATATTTACAATATTATTATTATTATTTGACAGACCCTAAAAGGGCCCTATAAGCAAAGGATCCAAATGTGAGATCCATGTGATATCCTAACTTCCTTAAAATAAGGGAGAGAGAATATTTATATAATATATGATATAATTTGTGATATAAACAGAATCTATTAACAATAAACTTGAGATAAAAATATGTTCTTGAGGGCTTAAAAGACACCTCTCATGTTCTATTATTTATATAGATAAAGAGTTGATACAATAGAGAGATAGAAGGTCAAGTCACTGTCCTAGACTGCTAGGTACAATGATTAGAGATAACCCAACACACTACCCCCTATTTTAGTCCTACTGACTACACTAACAAGTAGACTTAGTAATTATTCTAACAAATAACATAACCTATTAACATGTTATTCATAGGTTTAAAAAGACTATAAATACATGCTATTACATAGAGTACATACAATCTTATAATCATTTTTACTCACATACTCATTCTAAAATCTTTTACTGATTTGAGGGTCAGAATTTTTCTAAATGAACTTTCTTGTGTAACTGTTTCGGGTGTAGAGTCGAGTATCTTCAAAAAAACATTCTTTCACGCTTTTGTTCAAATTAGCTTAGGTATTTCTATATGTTCTAATGCAACGTTTTTCCTTGTATGTTTTCCAAATCGTTGAGGTGTACTTGTTAAAGGCACTCCGACGCTTAGGTCAGTAATTCCGATCGGGAGTCACAGTAAAATCTTAAATTCACAGTAAATGCAATTACCTACCTTCTTACATTTGGTCTCTATGCGTTTCAAGATGAGTATGAGATTAGTGAAACTCTAATCACGGTCCAACTGTGATCCATTACATGATAAGTAACGCTTACCAATAATATTTATTTGAGGTGATGTTTAGAGGTGTTTAGGGAATCTTAATGAAGTATGATTATATGTATCAGTGAATACTTACCCGGTGAAGTTATGTAAAATAAGGGTGATAGGTGACACTTAATCTTATTTTGCATGTGAGTATTTCATCGATGATTATATATAGATTGAGATTATGTGATATTCTTATGTGTCAATGATTTGGATATAAGTTATTGAATGAATGATGAATTAGATCCTTCTTATGTGTCAATGATTTGGATATAAGTTATTGAATGACCGATGAATTGGAATTAAATAACTTGAGTTTTGTGGGTGAGTTTGATTGTGTTATCTATATGTTATGTTGTGTTTTCTTTTAGTTGTCTCATCCCTATTTGTTTGTATTTGGGAGGTGTCGGCTCGGTCTTTCATCTTACTTGATCGAGCAGTCAATATGTTGCTTGGCTGGATCCATGGTGCGTGTTGATGGGCTTCTAACCTGTTTGGCCGGTCTCCCCCTCTTTATGACCTTTTTCATTCGGTCTTATGTGTAAGGACGTTTGACTATATAGTATAGTAACGATTCAAAGTTTCATTACACGTGTGTGGATGTGTGTGCGTGGGAGTGTTTATGTGTGTGGAAGTCTCTGCGTGTGTGCATGTGTGTGATTCCGTGTGTCCGTATGTGATTTAAGAATTACATAACCATGTGACTTTGAGTTTCCATTGATGATACAAATGGACCAATAGAGTGGACCTAAACTTTTGAAGAGTGAAATGACATTTTACTTAATTAATGAGAACACTTATGCTGGGTTAACTTTTCTAACTTTACGTCATAAAAAATCAAAACAATGTGAAAATTTATATTTAAAATGTTCAAATTTTACACTAATTTATTTATAAAGAAAGTTTTTATATTAATTTGATTTGTTATCACGTCTCTATATTTTTTAGTTTAAATTTATAACATATAAAACATATGTTTCTAATAGATACATATTATATATAGTGATTTTATTATCGGTGTGACAAATAAAAATTTATCTACTTGTGGATACATAATACATATAGATACCAACCATCCATTTATTAGAATTAAATTATTAAAATAAATTTATTTAAAAAATATTAATAATAGAAGAATTATTGGGAGTTGAATGATGTTATAATTTTATATTTTTAATTATACTTATAAAATTATTTATTAAAAAAATTAATTTTATTTACATTCATATTTATATTTTTATGGTACAACTTATTTAAGTTCACTTTTTCAAATTAATTTTACTTATATTGATATTTATTATATAATTTATTTAGATTATATTTTTAAGATAAAAAAAATTATTTCAGTTTATATTTTAAAATAATGTACAAATACTTTATTTAAAAAAGTTTGATAAATATCCACATCTATAAACAATTTGGGGATGTGTTTCAAGTGTGAACCAGACGACCATTTTGTAATAAATGAGAGGACCTACACACAACACAACTAACCAAACAATATATTCATCTTTATTTATTTCTCGTAAAACAACAGCAACACTCTCTTTCTTCTCCTAAAATCTGGTTCACATCTTCAACTCTTTGTTAGAAAGAACCCTACTCTTCAAATCACTCATCCTCTGCAGAAACTCATTTACATCTTCAACTCTGTGTTAGAAAGAACCCCCTACTCTTCAAACTACCAACTTTCATCCTCTGCAGAAACTCGTTTTCTTATATAAGCTCAGTGCAACACAATCTGTAAGTCTTCTTCTATTCACAGTATTTACTCAGCACACTTTTTAGTTTGCACATCTCTCTTCCTTCCTTTTTCATTATTTAACTTCTTCAACTTTTCTTAATTACAAGGCTTTAAGAATTATTTCACCAAACTCTACAACATCTTCTTTCTCCAAAGAACCCTCTAAAAAGACTCAGATGCATTAAGTCAGAACTGTCAAATTCATACAAGGTAAAACATTATCATATAAACCTCTCTCTATATATCTAAAGTCATGTATCTACAGCTACAGTGACTGACTTGCAGTACAGTTTTTTCTTTCATTTTTCTATTTTTTTTATTATTTATGTTCATTATTCTTTCTTGTTTAAGAATAAATATTTGGAAGAATAGGAACAAGAAAGGCATTGAATTTGTTTAAAATTGTTATATTTGTGTGCTCTTTTTATTTGTTTGTGATGCATCCTTTGATACTCTCAAATATGAATACGTTGTTGAAATCATAAATAAATTATTTAAATTTTATATGTAGAAAAGCACATTATGATAAAAAAATTTAAACAGACAACTATTAATAAAAAAAAAAAGTAAGTAGAAAGACTTCATGAATTCACACAACATCATTGACTTTAGACAGCCACCAACCCAACCCCACGAGCCACCATTATTTCAATTATTATTTTCTTTGCGCTAAGAGACATTGGCCCAACACTCCCACAGTTCATCAACACTTATTGAGTGTTTTTATTTTTATTTTTATTTTTATAAAGGATTAGAATTTTTTAAAATTTTCTTTCGGGATAATACATTTCTGGGTATATGATCTAATATGAAATCTTACATTTCTGGTATATGATCTAATATGAAATCAAGCACCAGAGAAAACCCAATTAAGGTTATGACAAGGTAACAAGTACTTTTAATTTTTTATTAATATTAATATTTTTATTTATTATAATAAAATAAATAATTAATATAATACTATAAAAATTAAAAATTAAATTTTCAATCTTAGATGCAACAAATTGTTTACTTCGATTTATTCATATGGTTTACAAATCATAATTCATAAAGTTATTAATCTTTGTTTGTAACGATCATTTAGCACATGTAACTAAAATCATTGTTTTATAACTTAAAATAATATTTTTTTAATTATATTTACTGAATTTTCAATTAAAATAATAATATATATTATTGTATCATTAAAAAATTTATAAAAAGAATGTAATTATTTTTAAAGGATATAAGTTTTAATATTTGGCATGATATTAATAAAAGAAAGATGCCAATGCTGACAAGCACTGTACAGATTTAATAATTGTGTCTGACAGCTGTTTCCACATAATAGTGGTTGGGAAAATAAAATATTAGCATTTAAGTATTATTTATGGATTTTAAAATACCATAAAGAGGAAAGATAATAATTAAGAATTTACATAAACAAAGTTTGAACCTTTTCCTTTTTATGTTTACTTTTGTAAAATGTTTACTTTGTGTATGCCTCAGACAGCTTCATGAAACCCTGTGAAATACAGAGCACGTGCAGCACTTAACAAGTGAGTTAAAATGTCTTACTCTTTTATATTGTTTTTCTTTATCTTATCTCTTCTACACCAATCTCACTCCTTTTGCTATTATATCGTCAACTACTTTTTTTTTTTATAACGTGTCTAATAATAGATGTATATCTTGTGTTCTCCATTCAATTGTTGGTACAATTATAAACCTCCGTGCTACTTTCCCTATAATAAAATATTAAATTAGTTTTTACATAATATTATAAAAAGTTAAAATAACTATAATACTGTGACATATTAAAATCTTAAATAAATATGACACGTAAGATCATTAATTCATAGTATGTTTACCACGAAACCACTCCGTGTGTATTTTATAATTTAAGGCAAAAGGAAATAAATGATGAATTAATTAGTATTTAAATTTAAAATTAAGAAATATATTATTAATGTTATGGAGTGAGTGTGGATTTAAGTAATATACATATGAGACGGTGTGATAACCTTTTATAAGATTTTATAAAATTTTGAAAATGAATTGTTTAATGTTGTGAAATAAAAATGGTGGTTAGAGTCAAAATGTTAGTCATAATCTACTATTTTGTATGAGTGAGTGACTAAGTAGAACTATGGCAAGAATCATAATTTACTTTGATGTGTGATTTATTATGAATGGATTATGGGAATGTAACTAACCTTAAAGGAGTAATTCGTTGAAAGTGATGTTAGGTAGTGTATTAAGAGACTTCAAAGAGCCTAATATGATTTTGTTAGTCATTAGAAGAAGATATCTAGTTGTGATAGTCGAATAAGGTTGTTATCTATAGTCATGAAGGTTGAATCATAAGAGTTGTGTTATGTGATAAACATTTGATTTTGATAAGAATTGTTAATTTTAAATTTAGATATGAATTGTTACATGTAAGTATTTTAAACCTTCACTAACTTATCCTTTGTTTATGTGGTGTTGTGAAACCCACCAATCTTATATGTATTATGCACAACTAGAGGATCAAGTTGATGATCCTAGTGGGGATTCTACAGGTGATCATGATGAGCAGCAATGAGGCTATAGCTCTATGAGATGATATAGGGGATTCTTTATATGTACCTATTCTAGTATCCCTTTATCTTTCTATAAATATATTGTTTATATCTTTTGATAAATAAATTGGATCACAGTCTTCAACTTTATAAATAAATTGGACATGTGTATATAATTGCACATTCTTTATTGTCAATAACTAATTATACAATGATGTAATTAGTAGTATAATATCTGTTAATTAGGATCATTAATTATAGTCTCATAATTTCATTACATAATTACATATTTCATTATCATGTATTATGAATTCACCTATTAAGTCAAAGGTTCATATTTAAACATGGCAAAAGTGTTATTTCATGTTAGCTTGATTGGATTAACCAGTTAGAAAACACAACTTTTTTTTATATATATAAATTTTTTCGCATTCATTACTTTCATCAAGACTTATATCCTTCGTTCACATTGGTCTTTTTCATATGAGTAATCTCCTTCATTTACATTTATCTCTTTCATTTACCATATAACACTAACTGAACTCACAAAACCGGTTTGTAAGGTGAGATTTACACCCATTTATATATTATATATTGATTTTATCCGTAGTCGATGCGAGACTTCCAAAACTTTATTAACATCCATTTGGTTGACACAATTTAAAGTCTGACTTTGAAAAGTTAATATTAATAAATTAGTGTAATGATTTTAAAATCCACTGCATTTGGCCGAATGTCTAACTTTTTTTAGTGTTCTCATTACTTATATTCTGAAATATAGTTGTCTTATAAATCACAAATAACTATTTAGATGTTGATGATCGCTTTGATTTCTTGATTATGTAAAATTACCAAGCCTTTATTTACAGAACTGGAAATAATAAAAAGTATAAAATGTTGAACTAGTGCAGTTTGACGGTGACCGAAGTTGCAGTAAATATTACAGTATGTATCCTCCATCTAGACTTTGAAGCATCCATTGAAAAAATAGCCGCGGACTCTTTCATCCTATTATTTTCCACCCCATCCTCGTGTGGGAACAATTCAAAATAGCCACAAACTCTTTCATCACATTGTTTTCCACCATAACCGTCCCACTTTACCTCTGAAGATATATTTCAAAACCATTCAACACCTTTTTATATGCATTAAAAAAGACTTAATACGAGTTTTTTTCATAATCAAATATGTGAGTGGTCGGATAGTTGCTATCAATGATAGAAAATATAGTGTTGATTCCATACATGATACAATTTCATGATGTAAAACATCACTCCACTTACTACAAATGTCATATGTAGTTATAAAATTTTATATGAACTTCCTGAATGTTTGCATCAGCTTTTATCAATTCTATTTACTTAATGTTTATATATTGGTTCCCTTATAAGTCATAAACTTTTAAATTTTGAATATGTATCAGGAAAAAAAAAAAGTAGCCCTGGTAGAAACCATTAAAGCAAAGGAGAAGGTCTCAATTATCAAGGGAGCATGGAAGCAGTCGTCTCTACGACGACTGAAAGTGCACTGCAAATTGCAGGACGTGCAGTGAAACGACAGTTGAGCTACTTTTTTAATTACAATGACAAATTTGAAGAGGTTAAACGTTACACTGAGATGTTGGATAATACTAGGAAGAGGATACAACATCAAGTTAATAATGCAGAAATGAATGCAGAAGAAATTGAAGATGATGTTCAACATTGCTTAAAACAGTTGGATGAGAAGATTGAAAAGTATGAAAAATTTATTCACGATGAATGTCATTCGAAGACAAGATGTTCCATTGGTTTCTTTCCGAGTAACTTGTCGTTGAGGTATCGATTGGGCAGAAATGCTACAAAGATGGTAGAGGAAATGAAAGTAGAAGAACTTTGGAATAAAATGTTTGATGAAGTTTCGTATCGAGTACTCCCATCCATTAATGTTTCTTTGACGAACATTAGCTATGAAAGCTTTGCATCAAGAACAAAAACCATCGATATGTTTATGCAAGCATTGGAAGATTCTACAGTTAATATGATTGGTCTTTATGGTGTTGGTGGTGTGGGTAAGACTACTTTAGTCAAAGAAGTTGCTAAGAAAGCTCAAGAAAAGAAGTTGTTCACTGTGGTGGTTATGGCAAATATAACGAGAAATCCTAACATCATAACAATTCAAGGACAAATTGCTGAGATATTAGGAATGAGATTGGAAGAGGAAAGTGAGATCGTGAGAGCAGATCGCATTCGAAAGAGATTAAAGAAAGAAAAGGAGAACACCCTTATAATCCTAGATGATCTATGGGATAGGTTGGACTTGAATAGACTGGGGATTCCAAATAGTGATGAAGATGATGGAAGCCAACGTGATGTCAATGATATATCTAATTCTGGTTACCATAAGATGGAAAAAGAAGAGTTATCTTCGGATTTCAATAACATGACAGAAGAGAAGTCATCTGGCAATCACAAAAGATGCAAAATTCTTCTAACATCTAGAAGAAAACAAGTATTGTGTAATCAAATGGATGTGAAGGAGAGATCAACTTTCTCTATTGGAGTCCTTGATGAAAATGAGGCAAAGACTTTGCTTAAGAAAGTGGCTGGAATACACATCCAAAATTTTGTGTATGATGACAAAGCCATTGAAATTGCAAGAATGTGTGATGGTTTGCCTATTGCATTAGTTTCCATAGGAAGGACGTTAAAGAATAAAAGCTCCTTTGTATGGGAGGATGTTTATCAACAAATGAAAAAGCAAAGTTACATAGAAGGGAAAGAACCTATTGAGTTCTCTATAAAGTTGAGCTATGATCATCTAGAAAATGAACTACTTAAGTCTGTTTTTTTACAATGTGCAAGAATGGGAAACGATGCTTTGGTTATGGACTTGGTGAAGTTTTGTATTGGTTTAGGTTTATTACAAGGAGTCCACACAATTAGAGAAGCGAGAAACAAAGTAAATATGTTGATAGAAGAGCTAAAAGAATCAAGTTTGCTGTTGGAAAGTTACTCTAGCAATCGCTTTAACATGCACGACATTGTGCGTGATGTTGCTCTTTCAATATCATCAAAAGAAAAGCAGGTATTTTTTATGAAAAATAGCATACTCGATGAGTGGCCTCACAAAAATCAACTTGAGAGTTACACGGCTATTTTTGTACACTCTTGTTATATCGTTGATGACCTTCCTGGGAGTATATATTGTCCCAGACTTGAAGTCTTACATATTGAAAGTAAAGATCAGTTTTTGAAAATACCAGATGACTTTTTCAAAGACATGATTGAACTCAGAGTCTTGATATTGACTGGTTTGAATTTGCCATGTTTACCTTCTTCACTTATATGCTTAACAAAACTAAGAATGCTCAGTCTAGAGAAGTGCACTCTGGGGCAGAACTTATCAATCATTGGAGAGTTAAAGAAACTACGAATTCTTACTCTTTCAGGATCCAACATTGAACGTTTTCCCTTTGAATTTGGGCAGCTTGATAAATTGCAACTTCTTGACTTAAGTAGTTGCTCAAAACTAAGACTAATACCTTCCAATGTCATATCAAGGATGAACATTTTGGAAGAATTTTATATGAGAGACAGCTTGATTCGGTGGGAGACCGAAGAGAATATCCAAAGTCAAAATGGTAGTCTTTGTGAATTGAGTCGCTTAAATCAATTACGAAACCTGGACATACACATTCAAAATGTTGTCTGTGTTCCACAGAACTTGTTTTTTGATGAATTAGATAGCTACAAGATTATCATTGGTGAATTCAACATGCTCACGGAGGGAGAATTCAAAATCCCTGACAAGTATGAAGTGGTGAAACTTTTGGTATTGAACCTAAAAGAAGGTATTGACATCCATTCTGAAATATGGATTAAAATGTTGTTAAAAAATGTTGAATATTTGTGGTTGGGAGAACTCATTAATGTTCATGATGTTTTCTATGAGTTAAATGTTGAAGGATTTCTGAAATTGAAACATCTATCCATTGTAAACAATTTTGGCATTCAATATATGATTAACTCAATGGAACAGTTGCACCCTTTATTGGCTTTTCCCAAATTGGAGTCGTTGTATCTTTACAAACTTGAAAATTTGGAGAAAATATGTAACAATCAACTTCTTGAGGCATCTTTCTCCAGATTGAAAATCATCAAGATCAAATCATGTGGAAAATTGGAAAACATTTTCCCATTTTCCATGGTTGGACACCTCACCAAGCTTGAAACAATTGAAGTGTGTGATTGCGATTCTTTGGAGGATATAATTTCAGTTGAAAGCCAAACCCATATTAACAATGGTGACAGTATCGAATTCCCTGAGTTACGACTTTTAACATTAAAATCTTTACATGCATTTACTTCTTTGTATACCAATGATAAGATGCCTTGTGCACAATCATTTGAAGACAAAGGGCGAAACATGAACAAAGATATCATCACTGAAGTTGAGCAAGATGGCACCAGTTCTTGTCATTCCCTCTTCAACGAAAAGGTAATGTAAAACATTATCCAAAAATATGAAAGTATGCATCCTCTTCAATCCTTTATAATCTCTAATTTTGTATAAGTTTTGTCATTTGTCTAGGACAAATCAATTTGTGAAAATAAAAATTATACTGCTAAGACATTACATGTTCTTACAGGTTTTGATTCCAAAATTAGAGTGGTTGGAGTTATCCTCGATTAACATCCAAAAGATATGGAGTGACCAATCTCAACATTGTTTCAAAAATTTGCTTACATTAAATGTGAGAGATTGTGGTAATTTGAAATATTTACTGTCATTCTCCATGGCTAAACATTTGGAGAATCTCCAAAGCCTTTTCGTCGGTGAATGTGAAATGATGGAGGATATATTTTGTCCAGAAGATGTTGAGGTGTGTGGATTCATTTAGTATCGAGTTTGATTCTTACTATTATTTGTTGTTTAATTACATTAATTCATAAGGTCTTCTAATTGCTTATTTAACTACCAATTTCTATTGTAGGGGAATATTGATTGTGTTTTTCCTAAGTTGAAGAAAATGGAGATCATGTGTATGGAGAAACTCAATACCATTTGGCAATCTCATATTGGTCTTCATTCCTTTCGTATCTTAGACTATTTGATAATAAGAGAGTGCCACAAACTTGAAACAATTTTCCCTAGTTTTATGAGGCAAAGATTTCAAAATCTTCAAAGCTTGACCATTACTAATTGCAAGTTAGTGGAAAACATATTTGACTTTGCGAATATTTCACAAACTTGTGATAAAAATGAAACAAACTTGCATAACATTATTCTACAAGGGCTACCAAATTTAGTGAGCATATGGAAGGATGACACCGGGGAAATACTTAAACATAATAATCTGAAAAGCATAAAAATTGTTGGGAGTCCAAATTTGAAATATGTTTTCCCACTTTCTGTTACATACGACCTAGAAAATTTGGAATCGCTTGAGGTATTTAACTGCAGGACAATGAAGGAGATTGTTGCTTCGGACAAAGGTTCAAATGAAAATGTTATCACCTTTAAGTTTCCTCATCTAAAAACTGTATCATTACGTTCATTATTGGAACTTGTGAGTTTCTATGGGGGAACTCATACTTTGGAGTGGCCATCATTAAAGGATTTGTCTATACTAAGATGTGGTAAGCTTGAAGGGATCACCACAAAAATCTCAAACTCACAGGCCAAACCAATTGTTTTGGCTACAGAAAAGGTAGATAATTCAAAACCTCACACTACAAGATCAAAGAATATTAAGTCCTTTATTTATTCTAAAAAGATATTAAATATTTTGATAAAAATATTGTTCCAAGTACACTTAGATATTGATAACATTTTTATTTATATATTTTTTAGGTGATATACAACTTGGAATATATGGCGATGAGCTTGGGAGAAGTAGAGTGGTTGCAGAAGTACATTATTAATGTTCACAAAATGCACAACCTGCAATCAGTTGTGTTGCACGGATTGAAAAATGTTGAAGTTCTCTTTTGGTTTCTTCATAGACTTCCAAATTTGAAAAGGTTAATAATGAGATTTTGTCAAATGAGAAGGATTTGGGCTCCATTAACTGATATTTCACGTGAAAAAATAGGAGTAGTTATGCAACTTAAAGAGTTGGAATTAAGAGACATGTGGTCTCTAGAGGAGATTGGCTTTGAGCATGACATGCTTCTTCAAAGGGTACAACACTTAATCATTGAAAGATGTACAAAATTGAAAACTTTGGCATCATCCTCGGTATCTTTTCGTCGCTTGACATATTTAGAAGTGGTGAATTGTATGATGAAAAATTTAATGACATACTCAACTGCTAAAACCTTGGATCAGCTCACAACTATGAAGGTAAGTTCTTGTCCAATGATTGTGGCCATTGTTGAAAATGAAGAGGAAAATGTGCAAGAGATTGAGTTTAAACAATTAAGATCATTAGAATTGTTTGCTCTACCAAATCTTACAAGTTTTTTGACTACTGATAAGTGTGTCTTAAAATTTTCACTATTGGAAAATTTAGTAGTGAGTGAATGTCCTCAAATGACAAAATTCTCTGAATTCCTAAGTGCTCCACACCTACAAAAAGTACATGCTGTGGCTGGGGAAAAAGACAAATGGTATTGGGAAGGTGATTTAAATGCAACTCTGCAAAAATATTTTCCATATCAGGTACGAATCATAGTATTTATTCATTATTGTTAATTTGGTCAAATGTATACCTTCACTTATTACCATTTTTCATTTCATTTCAAACTTTAATAAAATATTGTACAATCTGATAACTGTCATAGTGACAAACATTCAGAAATGATATGTTGTGGCATTTATGGGTAAAATTATATGAAGCATGTGCATTTCTACATATTTAGTAAGATATATTCCTTCTGTAAGTCGATTGGTTAACATTTTCTTATTCGTAGTAATCAAGTTTTATGAAATTGTAGACTTATTTTATGATATTCAAGCGAGAAAGTAATATTCACTTTTGTATTATACTTAATTTAATAATTAATAGTATAACATAGGAATTCAAACATTTTCGTGTAGAGAGAAAACATATTTAATCCTTTAAAAACTAGGGAGAAAACTAACAAAAGAAAACAAAAACAAAAAATGTATTTATGTAAAAAATATATGCCTAGCTGAAACTTGCTTTCCTTTTTGGAGACCTAAATACTTTTCAAGCAAATTTCATTAGTTTTTCTTGCATATAATTTTCTTGCATACACATCTAATAACGAGTTTCTTCCCTTTTTAAGGTATTTTTTGAGCATTCAAAGGATATGAAGCTAGTGGATTATCCTGAAATGAAGGAAGTTCGTTATGGCAAACCTGTTTTTTCAGACAACTTCTTTGGTAGTTTGAAGAAATTGGAATTTGATGCAGTAAGTAAAAGAGAGATTGTACTTCCATCCCATGTACTACCTTACTTGAAGAACTTGGAAGAATTGAATGTGCATAGTTGCAAACTAGCACGGGTAATATTTGACCTAGATGAGAGTGAGACTCGGACTAAGGGAATAGTTTTTCGTTTGAAAAAACTTACTTTAAAAAACTTGTCAAATTTGAAATGTGTGTGGAACAAACACTCCCAAGGAATAGTCAATTTTTCCAATTTGCAAGAAGTGTTGGTTTATGATTGTGGAACCTTGGTAACATTATTCCCTTTAACTCTTGCCAAAAATCTTGGGAATCTTAAGACACTTACAATACAAGTGTGCTTCAAGTTGATAGCAATTGTTGAAGAGAAAGCGGAAACTATACATGGAACAACTGAAAAGTTTGAATTCCCTTGTTTGTCGAAATTGTTTCTTTGGAAGATGCCACAACTTATTTGCTTCTATTCTGGACAACACCATCTCAAATGTCTAATGTTAGAAAGTTTACATGTGTCCTATTGTCGTAAGCTGAAGCTATTCAAGTCAGGATTTCATGATAGTCCATTACGACACCCTATGTTCTCGATTGAAGAGGTGACAAAACCATTAGCAATCAATGTTTTGATTTCTTTTTCTTTTTACTATTTTCCTCCTAATTGAACTTTTTTTTTATCTTCCTAGGTTGTTCCAAAATTAAAGGAATTGACGCTCAGTGAGAAAAAGATTATCTTGTTGGATGATGGACATTCACCACAAGACCTCCTTCACAAACTAAATTACCTTCAAATATCATTTGAAGATTACGATGATAAGAAGGATACTTTTCCTTTTGATTTCCTTCACAAGGTACCCAATTTAGAAAGTCTTGTTGTGAGACGATGTTTTGGTTTGAAGGAGTTATTTCCCTCTCAAAACCTGGATGGTCACGATGGGATTCTAACTAAATTGAATACATTAAGCCTACTGAATCTTTCTGAGTTGGAGTCTATAGGTTTACATCACCCTTGGGTAAAGCCATACATTGAAAAGCTAGAAGTATTAGCAGTTCTTTGGTGTTCTCGGTTAGACAGATTAGTATGTTGTGCTACATCTTTCATTAATCTGAAGCGATTGCTTGTGAGGAATTGTAGAAAAATAAAGTGTCTATTCACATCTTCTACGGCCAAAAGTCTGTTGAATCTTGAGGCTCTAATTATCGAGAATTGTGAGTCAATACAAGAAATAACAGAAAAAGAAGAAGATGTTAATGGTGAGATCGTATTTGGACGACTCGTAATTTTAAGCATGTGTTCCTTACCAAGACTGGTAAGTTTTTATTCAGGAAATGCCACTCTACATTTCTCATCTTTACAACAAGTGACTCTGTCTAAATGTCCCAATATGGAAACTTTCTCTCAAGCAAATATAAATGCGCCAATGCTATATGGGATCAAATCTTCAATCAATGATTCTAGTTTAACCTTCTTTTATGATCTCAACACAACAATTCAGAGTTTGTTCTACCACAAGGTGAGAAATTCATTATCACTTGTTCTTTATTCAAATATAACCAAGATATGATTCTAAATTTTATTAATCTTCCTTTTTCTTCATATATATGTATTCTTTTTTATCCTAAACTTAAACACCTGTTTTAGCCCTTTTTTCTATTATTCTTGTGCTTTTTAATTTTATTCTACTTTTTTACACAATGGGATATATATATATATATATATATATATATATATATATATATATATATATATATATATATATAATAGATATTCTAACATTGAGTTTTCTGATTTTTAAGGATTTTTTCGAATATTCAAAGCATACAATTCTACTGGATTATTTTGAGACGAGGGGAATTGGATTTGTAAAACAAGCTTTTCAGGGGAAATCTTTTGGCAATATAAAGAAATTGGAATTTGATGGAAAAAGTAAAGGAGATACTGTGATCCCATCTAATGTACTTTCTCATTTGAAGAGTTTGGAAGAATTGAATGTCCATAACTCTGATGAGGTGCAGGTAATATTTGGTATGAATGACAGTCACACCGAGACCAAAGAAACAGTCTTTCATCTGAAAAAACTTATTTTGAAAGACTTGTCAAATTTGAAATGTATATTGAACAAAAATCCTCAAGAAAGTGTCAGTTTTCCTAATTTGCATGAGTTGTTTGTTGATGGTTGTGGAAGCTTGGTAACACTGTTTGCCAGAAATCTTGGGAAACTAAAGACACATGAAAAGCAGAGGTATGACAAGTTGGTAGAAATTGCTGGAAAGGAAGATGCAATTGAAAACGGAACAACTGAAGTATTAATGTTTGAATTCCCTTGTTTGTCATTGCTAACTCTCTATAACCTAACAAATCTGAACTGCTTTTGTCCTGAAAAACACCATCTGGAATGTCCCAAATTAGAAATCATGCATGTGGCGTACTGTCCCAAGTTGAAGCTATTCACATCAAAAATTCATGACAGTCACAAAGAAGCAATTGCAGAGGCTCCAATAAGTTGCCTACAACAACCTCTGTTCATTGTTGAAAAGGTGACAATATTAAGTAGATTGTTCCTTTTCATTGTATATTTTCCGACTTTCTTCCTTCTAACTTCCACCGTGTTTTCTTTTGAATCGATTTGAATTGAATGTAGGTTGTTCCCAAACTTAAGGGATTGACGCTAAATGAGAAAAACATGATGTTGATGAGCGATGCCCATGTGCCAGAAGCCTATCTCAGCAAATTAAATCTTCTCCGATTGTGCTTTGAGGATGATAAAAATGAGAAAGGTACTTTGCCTTTTGATTTCCTACACAAGGTACCTAATTTAGAACATTTTCAAGTGCAGAGATGCTTTGGTATCAAGGAGATATTTTCATCTCAGAAATTGCAAGTTCATGATGGAATTCCTGCGACATTGAATGCATTAACCCTATTTGAACTAAATGAGCTTGAGTCAATAGGATTCGAACACCCATGGGTAAAGCCATTCTCTGAAAAGCTTCAAACATTAACGGTCACCAGTTGTCCTCGATTGGAAAAATTAGGGCGTGGCGCAATGTCTTTCATCAATCTGAAAGAGTTGTATGTGAAGGACTGTGGTCGAATAGAGTATTTATTCACATTTTCAACTGCAAAAAGTTTAGTGCAACTTGAGACCCTAATTGTAAAGAATTGTGAATCAATAAAAGAAATAGCAATGAAGGAAGATGAAGATGATTGTGATGAGATCATATTTGAAAGATTAACAACATTAACTTTGAATTGCTTACCTCGACTACAAAGCTTCTTATCAGGGAATGCCACTGTGCAGTTTTCATGTTTGAAAAACGCATATGCAATTAATTGCCCCAATATGAAAACTTTCTCCGAAGGAGTCCTAACTGCGCCAAGGTTTTTGGGGATTAAAACGTCATATGAGGATTCAGATTTATTCTTCCATGATGATCTAAACACATCATTTCAGAGATTGTTTCAAAGACAGGTAAGGAATTCTTCATCTAATAAATTCAATTGTTATATTTTCTATGCTAAATTGTACTTTTATTCTCTTTAATTTTTTTCTTCTTATTTTATTCACAAGTTTAGTTTTAGTAGTTTAAAAGTTTGTGTTGATTCTTCAATTCTACATAGATTCATCTATTTATTTACATTTAAAGTAATTAAATTAATTTTTGGTGATATTTTAAATACTGCAATAGTATTAATTAGTTATAGTTTCAGTTATGTGATACACTCAAATAGAGATAGTTTAACAGTTGGAGTAAAAGATTAAACAGAATTAATTATATTGAAGTTCAAAAGGCTAAATTAAATTAATTTTAAAATTTATATTTATTTAAATATGAGTGGGTTATATAGGTCTTTTGAGAGAGATTTAACAACAAATGAAACTTAAGTCAAAGTTACATGAGAGACTTATACTATCATTAACCCAAATATAAGTTTAAGTCTTGTCACCATGCACTTAGACTTACGTTTATATTCCCAACAAAATATTAATATAATTTATTTTTAATATTATCTATCATAATATCCAAAACACGTTGGCATACTAAACATGCATAAGCATTCATTTTATCATTATCTGAAATAAGTGAAAATTTTGTCTTGCATAAGAATATTACAATCAATTATTGTTTGACATACAGGTGGAAAAGTCTGCATGCGATATAGAGCATTTAAAATTTGGTGATCATTCACACATACAAGAGATTTGGCTTGGTGTAGCTCCAATCCCAACAAACAATTCTTTCAACAATTTGAAATCTTTAACTGTGGTGGAATGTGAATCTTTTCCCAATGTCATTCCTTTTTACTTACTTCCATTTCTATGTAACTTGAAAGAGATTGAGGTAAGCAACTGTCAATCTGTGAAGGCAATATTTGATGTGAATGGTGCAGCAGCAGATATGAAACCGATTTCTCTTCCTCTGAAGAAACTCATTCTAAATCAGTTGCCAAATCTGGAGCACATCTGGAATCTGAATCCTGATGAAATTCTGAGCCTTCAAGACTTGCAACAAGTGTCAATTTCTAACTGTCAAACCCTTAAAAGTTTGTTTCCAACATCAGTGGCCAATCATCTTGTTAAGCTTCATGTGAGAGCTTGTGCAACATTGGTAGAAATTTTTGCAGTGGCTGATGCAGCCATCAATGGAGAAACTAAGCAGTTCAATTTCCATTGTCTGACCTCATTAACACTATGGGAATTGCCAGAGCTCAAATACTTGTACCCTGGAAAACACACTCTGGAATGGCCAATGCTAACACATCTAGATATATATCATTGTGATCAGTTGAAATTGTTTAAAACTGAGCATCATAGTGATGAATTTGCAGATACAGAGGATCAACTCGGTATTTCAATACATCAGCAAGCTGCTTTCTCGGTTGAAAAGGTACCAAAATATCTTTCCTCTATGCAGTTTTCATGTTGTGTTTGCGTGTCTCCATATGAATAAATTAGTGCGAAATTTATCAAATGTTTTGAACAATTGCTAGGTTTTTCCAAAGTTGGTGCAATTATCACTCAAAAAGGAAGACGCCATGGCAATTTCGCAAGGACAGCTCCAGGCAAGGACAGTTTCTAAAATTTTACTGGTTTGATAACTCTCCCTGAATGACACCTTTTGGTATTCATATACCTTTTTTTGTTCCGAAATTTCTTAGGTTATGCCAAGCATTGAACGCCAAGAAATCACTTGGAAGGACACTATGATTGGACAAGGACAATTTGGTGCAAATGTTGCACACCTCCTGCAAAATTTAAAACTTCTCAAATTAATGTGCTATCATGAAGATGATAAGTCAAATATATTCTCCGGAGGATTACTTGAAGAGATACCCAACATTGAAAATCTTGAAGTGGTTTGCAGTTCCTTCACTGAAATATTCTGCTCTCAAGGACCTACCACTGATTGTAGCAAAGTACTTTCAAAGCTGAAAAGATTACATCTGAAGAATCTCCCACAGCTTAATGCCATCGGATTAGAGCACTCATGGGTAGAACCCTTACTTAAAACACTAGAAACATTGGAAGTGTTTTCATGCCCTACCATGAAAATTTTGGTGTCATCCACCTTGTCTTTTTCAAATCTTACCTCTTTGAATGTTGGTGAATGCCATGGATTGATATATGTGTTCACATCCTCAACAGCAAAAAGACTAGGTCAACTGAAGCACATATCCATACGGGATTGTCAAGCAATACAGGAAATAGTGTCCAAAGAGGAAGATCGTGAATCAGAAGATGAAGATGAAGATATAACATTTGACCAGCTCAGCCTTTTGTCTCTTGAATCTTTACCAAACATCGTAGGAATTTACTCAGGGACTTCCAAGTTAAAGTTCCCATGCTTGGATCAAGTGACTTTAAAGGAATGCCCTCAAATGAAATACTCCTATGTACCTGATTTGCATGAATTCAAGCCTCAGGAGCAAACTTAATTGGAAGAGCTGAGTTTGTTGACAGGTATAAACTAGCAAAGTCAATACATTTTGTTAGAAAATTCACATGAATGTATTTTAATACTAAAGTCACTTCAAGTTCAAATGCAAGGATAATAAATGTTGTAATAAATGCATAAACAACACTTTACCTGGATCGCATTTATAGTTTTCCTAATTGGTTTTTGTGTAAAGTTGATTTAATTACAATCTAAACATTTTTAAACTTGATTAATGACTTAATCGACATGTTTTGTATCGAAAGTCTCTTGGCTTCGCTTCTACAGGCACCTTACCACCCTGATCACATATTGGCATTAGGCATGGTGCGATAAGGGATAATTGACCATCAGTCGGTCAACGTGTTGCCTAGATGTTTGACCAGTCGGCCTAGACAGTAGAGAAGTGTAACTTTTATCTAAATGTGTAGCTTTTTTTTATAAACCAACTTTTGTTTTGTCAAGGAATATGCGGTAGTCATACAGTGACGAGAATTCAAAATTCTTCTCTATGTATAGGCAAGATAATCTAAAATCCTCTCCCAATGAATTCGAAGTTGATTTTTAAGATAATAGTTATCATGAAATCTATACATATCATTAGACATTTGTCTTGCCCTTACAACCAAAATTCAAAGCACAACTTCTCTGTCTTGATTCCACAAATCAGTTTCAACATCAAATCTTTATTGTGCTTGGAGATTATTAAGCGTCTTAAGTAAATCCACACAGTTACTATCACTTGCATCCTCCATCATTTCATATTCTATCTACTGACTTCCATACCACTTCTGCTTAATATTTATCACTGTTGATTAGCAAGCAACTTCGATAGCTAAGGCAATAGGCACATGATTAGGTAATACTCTAATTTTTCATTAGTAGGTGAGATGATTTCCTTCACTTCTGAATCCCAAACAATTCTATTGGGGTTAATACACAAAGATTCATCCATGGCATTTAGCTCTCTTCTTATTCCAAGCATTAATTTCATATTGTCCATAAAGGATGACCATTGGTTGTTGCAACTTGCGTTGTGCATGTTATTGATGTTGAGAACCAAGTGTAACATACGATTATTCTCGTGGATAAATTCATACTCCAAAAAAGATGATCCCATAGATCATTAAGTTCACATATATTTAGTCTCCTTCTAGTAGGCGCTTCTAGTAGGTGCAATAGTAGATGTCACAAGTTGTTGTTGAAAGCCATATGTTGTAAATAGTAATTATAATTCATGTGAAAAATACATTGTTGATTATTTTCAACAAAAAAAAATACATTTTTGAAAGAGGTTTTTTGAAAAAATAAATTAAATGGTCATTGAATAGACTTATAGAAAAGATATGAGCGCTCAATGAATAATTTAAGTATCTTATCTTTTCTTAATCAAAGTGTGCTCAATTAATTTCACAATTTTTTTTCACAAAACTCATCAAACAAAAATTATGATTAAAAATAATAAACTTAAAAAATTAAAATAACAAAAGGAAATAAGTAAAAAATGTTAGGAGGAATAGAAAAATAAAAAGCAAGTTAGTAATAAACTAAAATAAAATTAAAATAACAAATATCAAATAAAAACTAAAATGTTTAAATTTTTAACTATGTTCTCAATTACTCCCAATTTGACAACATTATCATTGAAACAATTAAATAAATATTAATTATCTATAATAACTTCAACATTATCAAGAAAGTAGAAAAAATATTAATATGGCTAGATAATTCAAACTTGTCTCTCAATAATAAACTCGAAATTGATCTTTACCAAAATAGTTTTAACAAAACAGTACTTATGAAATCTAAAAGGTTAATCAAATAAAATAATAATAATAATAATAAAGAAAAATTAAGATAAAAAATTTATATAAAATAAAATAAAATAAAAATTTTAAAAATATAAAAATATAAAAATGACTTAAACAATAAAATTAAAATAGGTTAATTCCACTTTTTTTTAAATAAGATTTATCATTAATCTTCTAAACTACTATTCAATTGATTTTTGTCTTAAATCTTAAATTAATATAACTTCTTATTTAATTTGTAAAAATGTTATTATTAACAAAAATAACTTATTAATCAAAGTCAATAACTTTTTAAATTATTCGTAGCAAATTTAAGCAAAAATTAAATATTAATACGAATAATTGTGTCTAATCTTTTACCCCTTTTATCAAGTAAAATGTTAATTAATGAAAGTGATTTTTTTTAATTCTTGTTAGAGATTTTACCTTTAACCAAAATACATTTTCAACTGTTGAATCCGTCCAATTTGGTTCAAACCAAATTTTAGTCAAATTCAATTGAGTCGCTCCAACCAAAATTTGTCCGAGTTGTCCTTAACTTAAATTTGACAAGTTGGACTTGGCTAAATTCGATCAAGTCAGCCCCAACTCAAATTTGGCCGAATTCAGTAGAGTCGCCCTTGACCAAATTTATGTTGAGTCGGTCCCAATCAAATTTAGGTCAAGTCAGCTCTGACCGAGTTTAGGCCGAGTCAGCGTTGGCAAAATTTGCTCGAGTTGTCCTTGGTCAAAATTGGGCTGAATTTTACAAAGTCGGGCTCGATCAAAATTTGGTCGAATTCAATTTGGCCACATTCGATTAAGTCAACCTTGGCCAAAATTTGGTTGAATTTGATCGAGTAAATCTGGCTAAAATGTTGAGATGGGACGAATCGGGTTGATGATCAAGATGGACCACTCGTATTGAAGGTCTAAACGATTGACCCATGTTGAAGGTCAAAATTAGTGCGAGCCAAGTTGACCAATCTAGGATAAAGATGAACCCTAATCAATTTGGATAAAGGTCATGATAGATCGTCCTAAATCAAAGATTTAATAATATATTTAAAAAAAATTATGTTTAAAAAGAAAATCATAGACTAGACCACCGAGTTTTTATGAAGTTTTTGATCTTATGAATTTTTTTAATGAAGAATTTTTATCTTGTAAATTTTTTAGCTCGAATCCATGTGTACCAATGTTGAATGGAACCAAATTCCCAATTCCCAATTGTGTTTTGTTTTACCCTAACCCACAAAATATGGTTTAAATCAATAAATCTAGATAAAATATTTAGTTTTATATATTAACTTGACAATATTTTGTCATACTAATGTTTATACATGTTTCTCTAATTAGGTCAAAATTAGCGTGAGCCAAGTTGACCAACCTAGGCTAAAAGTGGACCCTAATCAATTTGGATGAAGGTCATGATAGATCGTCCTAAATCAAAGATTTAATAATATATTTAAAAAAATTCATATTTAAAAAGAAAATCATAGATTGGACCCAGACCACCGAGTTTTTATGAAGTTTTTTATCTTGTGAATTTTTTTAATGAAGAATTTTTATCTTGTAATTTTTTTTAGCTCGAATCCATGTGTACCAATGTTGAATGGAACCAAATTCCCAATTCCCACTTGTGTTTTGTTTTACCCTAACCCACAAAATATGGTTCAAATCAGTAAATCTAGATAAAATATTTAGTTTTATGGCTTAATAGCCTTTTTTGTCTCCAATTTTGCTCGATTCTGTCAATTTGGTTCCTAGTTTTAAAAAAGTGTCAACTTCGTCCTCACTTATCAAATTTTGCATCAAAATTGTCCCTTCCGTTAAATAGAAACAAACAGCGTTAAGGATTGATGATCTGGCATAATACGGTGATAACGTGTCAATTTGAAGTTGTATGCGTGGTGACATGTCAGTGAATCAGAGGCTGACGTAATTTCTCATACAAAAACCCATCTTCCCCATCCTCTTCCAATTTCTTCCTCTCAACCCTCCTCTTCACCATCACTAACGATGTCACCACCACCACCCCCAAACCACCGATCCAATGACAACCCTACTCAAAACCTTCCAATCAAACACCTTCCTCCCAGATCCCCCGCTCGGAACCCTAACATACAAAACTCCACTCTCACCATCAACAGTTAAATTCTGAATCGACAGTTAAATTCTGAAAATCCGAAAACGAACCACAAAATTTCTTGCATAACCCACTGTGCTTTTCGAAACTCAATTTGAGAAAAGTGGGTTTCAAAATACAATTTTCCTTCTGCATATGACCATGGTCTGAATGGGTAATTCTTTGTTGGATCTAGTTTAATTTTCTTTATTATGAGATGTAATTTCCCTTATTTGAGTATTGACCTACAAGGGCATTATAAATGACCATTATTCCTTCTGCAGTGCACCTCACACCCCATTTCCGCCACTCCCCTTCTCTGCCTTTCCATTGCAACTTTGCTGGTGAGATTCTGGGCACAAATCCCAACTCTGATTTTCCCCAATTACCAAAACTCAAATGGGGTGCCAAAGATGGAGACCTCCTGGAGGAAAAACGTAAGAGGGGTGGTGCTGTGTATAAGGTAGCCATTGAAGGAAAGAAAAAGTTTCACAAATTGAACATCAATGGATTGTGGCACAGAAAATTATGAAGGTGTTCTACGAGGCAAGGTTTGAACTTGAAACATTGTACGTATCTCCAAACCAAAGGGGTTTGGTGGGAACGAATGCATTGTACATATAATTTCCCTTATTTGAGTATTGACCTTAGGCTAGGCAAAACCCTACTAACCCGAGGCCTCCACGTCACACTTGCCACCACCAAATTAGTTTACCACCGCGTCTTCAAATCCTCCACCGCAGACGCCGCCACCGTCCCTACTTCCATCACCATCAACGGAATCCAAGTCACTTTTTTCACCGATGGCTTTGGAACCGGCCAAGTCAAGGCGACCCTCGACTCGTACATGGAACTAATTGGAAAATTCGGTCCCATTAATCTCCAACCTCATTGAAACCCACTTCCTTAACGCTTCCAAAAAACTCGCTTGCAAGAAAAGGCGGAACATCGTCGGCGGTCAGAAGCTCGTCTCGATGGCGCGTTTGGAGAAACCGAAGGCCGCGACAGGGGAGAACGGCGCAACGAAGTAAAAGGTGTAGAGGTAGGAGAGCCACGTGTCCGAGGGGATGAGGTTTTCCGGAATCTAGAAGCTTGAGGGTGAGATTGGTGGTGACGGCGGCGAATGTCCAGAGAGTGGTGTTGAAGTGGGTTAACTGACTGGTTGGGGTGAGTTCAAGGGATGAAGCGGCTTGGGAGGGGAGGGATGGAGGCGGTTGACGACCCAAATGGTGTTGGGGCTGGGCAAAGAGTGCGGCGGATGGCGAGGTAGAATTTCGACGGGCCTGGGCTTGGGAAGAAATTGAAGAAGCCAAGTTGGAAAGTGTTGTTGAGGTTTTACAGAGTAGCGTTGCGTTGGAGAATTTGGGGCTGGGCAAAGAGTGCGGCGGATGGCGAGGTAGAATTTCGACGGGCCTGGGCTTGGGAAGAAATTGAAGAAGCCAAGTTGGAAAGTGTTGTTGAGGTTTTACAGAGTAGCGTTGCGTTGGAGAATGACACGTTATTACTGTACTATGCCACATAATCATGGTTCTATTTAACGGAAGGGGACAATTTTAATGCAAAATTTAATATGTGAGGACCAAGTTGCGACTTTTTTAAAACCAGGAACCAAACTCACACAATCGAGCAAAATTGGGGACAAAAAAGGCTATTAAGCCTAGTTTTATATATTAACTTGACCATATTTTGTCATACTAATGTTTATACATGTTTCTCTAATTAAACCTAGAAAAGTGAAATAACTCAACAATTTATTTGAATTAAAAAGGATACTTAATGTTTTGAAAATTTGAGAGAATAATTTTATCATTCGATTCAAAATAATAAATAAATATGCCCGTTTATCAATATTTAGTAAGAAAAATATATCAAAATTATTAAAATGAATGTACGAGTGTGCCTTTAGATTTTACTTTCAGTAATCATAACTTTTTGTGTAATATTTTAATTATGTCAAAATTTGTTTTGGGTAAGGTGTTGAGATCTCTTACTTAAAACATTTTAAGATGTTCTGAAGACTGGATGAACTTCCTGATGGTCCTTCATCATCCTAGCTATGGTGTTCGCTTTCTCATGATTTACTCAATAATATTGTAACAAAGATGAGTAGTAAGAGTTAATTACTTGACCTCCCACTTCATACATATATTATAAATATTATATTGAGCTTACTCTTACCCATTTATTACCAATAAATGACATTATTCTTATTAATTGTCAATCAATGACTATTATTCTCATTAACTGCTCATTAATAGTTGTTATTGCTCAAATTAATTATCAATTAATGATCGTTCCATGTCGATCATTTCCTTGTTGGATGGTCGACCGGTCCTTGGTTGACCGGATGGTCATATAGTACACAAGCCCCCCAAGGCCTTTATTTAAAGAGATGCACATGGATTATTGTGAACTTGAGAGAGGTCTTTCATATTGTATAGAAAGTCTGTTTTTGATGCGCTTTAAGTCTTCGTCCCTCTCTGTTTTGTCTCGATGAACTTTAAGAGTTCTCTGTGAAAACTTTCCCTAAGCCGTATAAATAACGACGCAATAAGAGTTTACTTTGGAATGTTCCTCACTTATCCATAAACTTTAGGAGTCTTGAAACATTCCTAGAATGAAGAAATAATTAGGTTTAGAAGCTCTAAGAGTCTTAGGAATTTTCTAAAGGAATGATTTGATAGGAGATCTTTCATCACCCACGAGTTTTAAGTTCACCAAATGATTATATGCAAGTCCTATAAAAATCATTAAAATATTATACATATATTTATTTAAAAAAACTATACTATGATAAGATAAATAGTAATTTAATTTATATCGTTATAACAATTTCGAATAAAATAAAATTAAGTGTTTAAAAAAGTTTTTTTTCTAATCCATTAATTTAAGAATGTTAAGTAAAATTTAATTACATTATAAAAATGTAAACAAAATAAAAGAAATTTTAAAATATAATTAGTTAGCTTTCATGTTAAATACTTTTAAGAGATGTGGACTTAACTAATTAATTGCTTCTGGAAAATGGTAGTGAAGAAAACAATAAACAAACCTAACAGCAGAGCCAGCAAAAAGAGCCGAGCACAAACTTCCGAAAGGAAGAAGAGAACCACAGTGCCGGTAGGAAAGGCAGCGATGTGGTGACCTGAGAAGAGAACCACCACACGCCACCACGCCGATGACCGGACGACAACGACGTCACAAACTGCGGCAACAACGACGGCGTGGAGAACAAAGAGAACCACAGCGCCTCGCGAACTAAGAGTGCCTTCCGTGGGGATAGGAAAAGAGAGCCCCGAAAGCATCCGCGAGTAGAGGCAGCTGTGTCGGTCTTCCGCAAGCAGTAGACGACAGAAGAAGGAACCCTACCCCGCAAGCAGTAGAGGAGATAAACGGACCCTAATCGCGGTAAGTTTCGTTTATTTTCGCACGCGAAACGACAATGAATGTCGTCGTTTTTGTTTAAAATAATACCGTCTGAACTCACCAACACGACTGCAAGCTCGCGAGTTTGGCGGAGCTTACTGAGTTCTCGGCGAGCCCACCGATCCCACTCCAAAACCGAGTTTGCTTACGATTCAACTTGGGCAATGTTTGTGGTATCGTATAGTCGTCATACGTTTTTACGAGTTAACACTCTATTTTAATAAGCACGACTGTTTTCTTGGGTGAATTGATTTTTTTTAATAAATGAAATCCCATTTATAATTTACATTTTCTAATCATAGAACGAAGCTCAAATATTTTATTCTCATATTTTTGTTTTCAGAAATCTCTTCAGAGGTATTTGATTGTGGTGAAGGTTGAGTGATGCAATGCGTTGGTTGGCTTCATTTGATGAGAGGAAATTGTGGGGATGCTTGTTTCTGTCAATTGGTTCTGTTTTCTTTGTTGGATTTTTCTTTGTTGCTGTGATTTCCAAGCTTTTGCCACCTTCTCATGTTCCCCTCATTTCTGCATTGCAAAATGACTGGTAATTAACTATTTGATTGCTCCTAATATTGACATTAATTGCTGTTTTGTTTTATATGCTGATTATGGCGAGTGTGTTATATTGTGCGTCTCACGAACACATTCATGATACACAGTAAATGGTTACTGTATGTGCCTTTCATGACACGAATCTGATTTGTTTAGTTTGAAATTTGTGTTTGGTGATGACTCGAATGTGGGAAGAAATTAGACAAGGTTGTGTTCTTGACTTTCTTGTCACTTTGTGTATCGGGTAAGTGAAAGCTTGAGGGTTGTAACACGTTTGAGTCTGCTTGTTTCATACATCTCCGAGGGGCAAAATGAGTTTGTCTTTTAGATCTATATTAGAATAAGAAAAGTGTCTATGGCTAATGGAAAGTTGTTCAAATACACCCCAAAGTTGCCCGTCACTCAAGAGTCAAGATTAGGAGTAGTTTATGTATACCGTCTCATGAAACATTTCATACTCTATTGCAGCCTAAATCAAACATCTTGGATACTCAAGGCAGTGAAATTGGTAGCATAATAGCCTCACTGATGATGCTTTGAAAAAAAATCGTTAGGGAAATGAACAAATCAGAAGAACCAACAAATTGTTGGACTTGAGGAGAGAAGTTTTTTGTGATGAAGTAGTTAATGAAGTACCATTTTACTCTTGGTCCAGCATGATGTTTGTCTTAGTTTCCTAAGTGATTCTTTCTTTCTTTCATAAGGGCTTGGATCCTCCAAATTTGGGTATATGCTTCATATGCATTAACTCCTTAGGTTAGGAGTTCTACCTTTTACCACTGTCTGTCTACCACAACCAAATTTTCATCCTCTTTTGAACTCTTGGACTAAAATAAGAAAAATAAATTTGACTTGTTTGATAATCATGGACAATTAGATATATCGTTGGAATAAATTATGTGTTGTTGCTATCATTTTTTGTATAAGCAATTTCTGTTATCTTTGTAACTAATATTGTCTCTCTCTGAGGAAGAAAGAGAAACTAATTGTTTTTCTGATTTTGTTTTTGACAAATATAACAGGTACTACTGCTTCTTGGTGCCATTGACTCTCCCTATAATTGTTGTTGCTGTGTACTTTCATTGGCTCAGCATGAAGTTGTTCAAGCATGCTTAGCATAACCTTTTCAGATTTTGAAGGCAGAAAAAAATGTATGATGTTGGAGCAACAATCACCTACATCAATTGCTGCCTTGTTAGATTCTCTGCAACTTGCACTCCTCTCATCACCTAAAAGGAGCATAAGGATTAAGATGTTAAATGTGATTACATGTGTGAATTAACATGCAAAATTGTTCCTATTTAATCAAAGGCCTCGGTTTTAAATCCTGAATATGGTGCTAAATATTTGCACAAGTTTTTCCAGAGTGATCTATGTAAACAAATATATAAAATGTGCTTATGTAGTGTCTACTACAAAACAAGTTTACGGGCGAGTTAACTAGGTTCATGGGTGTGGGAACATAAACTTGTTTTAGAGTTGACTCATATTTACAGAATTTTAGGAAGTGAGGAAGTCCCAACTCCTCTGACTTATAGGTTGAACTGTAACTTGGAATTACACAAGTTATGAACATTTTGCACATTCTAGTTTTTTGTGCACTTTGTGCTTTTGAACTGACCATATTTGTGATTTTCTTTCAGAACTAAGGACGTTCAAGAAACCAACGAAGCACGTTTAGTTGATGAAATCATAGGGTTTCAAGAAGGCTGTTATTAGGTACTACTGCCATCATAGGTTGGCCTTTTTTCTTCTAAATGTATTTGATTTATATGTATTTATCTAGTTAAAAGTGAATTTTCTATTATGCAAATTTTGCATCTTTTTTGTTTGGATTGATATTGTAGAATTGAAGCATTAAATTGGAGTAAAATGTCAAAATTCCGTATTTAAGTTTCTAAATATTGTAGTCCTGTCATGGCAGAGTTTCATGCATTTTATTTCAAGTTTAACAACTTACATTGGAAGCTGGTTTTCCCCCATTAAATATGATGGTTGTATGTCTTTGATTCAGGCTTTAAATGTGATTTTTGGCATGAATTTCAGCCCCATTTTAGTGGTGCTTAATTGCCTTCAACTCAAAAGGAAAAAAATGAAACCAAAGTAGGATAAACACCTGATTTCTGTGAGCGTTGTAATTCAAATGTTAATCACGCTGGACCATGATACCTTCAACTTTATTAAACTGAATGAGAAGCAAAAACAAACCACAACTTTATCATCCTCCAGAATGAAAAACTTGATTTTTTATTGCACCTGGGAGGGAGAATGGGATTTACTCGTATCAGATTATTGTATTGTACAAGCCTTTGGAAATTTTATCGTATCACTCTCTAACCTTGTACCCATGGTTCTGAATTGCGATTGAGATTGTTCTTGTAGTTGAAGCTGTTGTATTTATTGTGATGTGGGTTGTGGTCATTATAATTGTTATGTTTAATCTGATCATAAATTATTCAATTATTTTAACTATTGATATATCTTTTACAATTATTCATCAGTACATCATGCAACCTTCCAGTACACCACCGTGGACAGCCTCTTGCACTTCCCTAACATCCCATCCATTTAACCATTGAAACTTAAGGAGTTACGTTAGAAGATTGAAATTTGAAACTTTGTTTCCTTTTCCTTTTGACAAAAATGTGAAATTGAATGGTGCTGAGGTTCCATTGCGGTCCATTGTAGTTATGTTATGAATGCATTATATATCATTTTGTGGACTGTTGACTTTGTAGGATGCTCCACAACTGTAATGTTGTGCTCACAATTGCGGTTGCAGACTGCAATTTAAAAACATGCATATATCCTTTAAAACAGAAACGCTTTCACACTCCTATATCTGCCAACTAAAGTGCCTCTTGCACTTCCCCATCATCCCATCCATTTAACCATTGAAACTTAAGGAGTTACATTAGAAGATTGAAATTTGAATCTTTGTTTCCTTTTTCTTTTGACAAAAATGTGAAATTGAATGGTGCTGAGGTTCCATTGTAGTTATGTTATGAATGCATTATTTTGTGGACTGTTGCCTTTGTAAGATGCTCCACAACAGTAATGTTGTGCTCACAATTGCGGTTGCAGACTGCAATTTAAAATCATGCTTATATCCTTTAGAACAGAAACACTTTCACACTCCTTTATCTGCCAACTAAACTATTAGTTACACAGGGCATAACCTTCATTTTTCTGTCTTGGTCATCTCCTACATTGTGACCCATCATATGTCTTCTTATCTACCCAAGCTACTTTAGGTATCCTATCATCGATGCTCTTCCCCTCAAGACACACAATGTCATTGGATGTCATGTAACTGGTTGTCAAGGGTGTAAACATAATCTCTAAGGAAACTGATCCTTAACTTTTCCACCAAAGTTTTTCTTATTTTATCTTTTGGTCTCTTAAATGTTTATTGTCAAGGGGCATTTTATTTTTCTGTTGACTTAAATTTTGGAATTTTGGAGATGATCTAAACCTTGAACATGTTTCATATTTGATGATCGTTCTCTGTCTTCCATTCCATCTGTTGCTGCATTTCAGGTAAAGCATAGTAGGAGATTGGGTACTGATTTTAATCTTATTTTTGCAAAGGGTGTGCCTTTTTCCTATGTTATTATGATTATTGTTTGGGAAAATGGCTATGATAGGAAAGTTATATCCTAAATTGATTATATCTAGAATGAATGAGAGTCGATTTTTTATGCGCTATTAAGTGAGCTTTAGGTAGTTGTAGTTGAGAAATTGTGCATTGAACTTTGCATTCCACTCTAATTTTAGATTTGCTTTTCATTTAGACTCAGCCTTATCAGCTTTCGACAAAACTGCCACTTGTTCCCCATAATTGATTTGTGATCAGATACAACTGTTTCAACATTACAGAGTTTTTGAATATTGATTGTTTACAAATATATATATATATATATATATATATATATATATATATATATATATATATATATATATATATATTCTTTTGTTGATATAGTTTAAATTGTATTTTCGTTTTGATATTATTGATGGTAAAATTTTATCCTTTTAAACATTGTTTAAAATCCTAGATTTTGTTCTAGCTTCCTTGCTGCAACAAATTTACAGGAGTCCCAGCTCTTATATTTCCATGAACTTTTAGAGTAGTGATACTCAAATCGTAAACGGAATATGATATCATTTGTTGTCCGGAAAGTTGGGTTTAATACATAAGCAGTTGTAGTGAGGCACCCATTTTATTTGGTGTCAAAACTATCCCATTTATATTTATAACATTGAGTCTGTTTTTACAATTCACAATGTAGTTATACTTTCTTCTTACTAGTAGACCTGTACATTGATGTTTGACTGTTGTTGCTTTAATTCTTATCTCTACCTTATAATTAAATTATTTTCAAACAGGTTTATCTTGGACTATTCAAGTTTCACAACTGAACGGTTAAATGCGGAAAACTACTGGAAATATTGTAGGCCAATTCTTCGGTGGTTTACATTGTTATCTAAGAAGATGCATATTTGCCATTTTATCTGTGGGTCCTGTACCAAGTCATATTGCTTTCATCATGGATGGGAATCGAAGGTATGCAAAGAAGAAAAACATGGAAGAAGGTGATGGCCACAAGGCCGGATTTGAGGTTCTCACGTCCATCCTTAGATACTGTTATGAATTAGGAGTGAAGTATGTAACTGTCTATGCATTCAGCATTGATAACTTTAAAAGGAAGTCCAAAGAAGTTAAATCCTTGATGGAATTGATGCGGAAAAAGATTGAGGAGTTGCTTGAACAAGAAAGTCTCATTAATGAATATGGTGTTAGATTACATTTCATTGGAGACATGCAACTATTGACAGAGCCTGTAAGAGCTGCTGCGGAAAGGGCAACGAGAGTTACTGCCCACAACAACCAGAGAGTTCTTTTGATTTGTGTAGCGTATACTTCTCGTCACGAGATTGTGCATGCTGTTCAAGAATGTAGCAAGGAAAAATTTAATGAAATTCAAGCGTTAAAAGAAGAGAAAGTTACAAATGGTGCGTTTTCAAGAATTGATCAGGGCCTGAAAGGAAATGATTTTGGTTTGCTTTCTCAAGATTCATGTAAAGAATATCGAAATGCAATAAAAGCTTGTAGTACTGAAGTAGAAAGTGCTGCAAGGAATGATGGTTTGTATGAGAATAATATCGAGAATCATATAGATAACGACACTGAAGCTGAAACGACATTATACAATGGGCTGGTTGAATTGACTAAGGAGAGAAAGGATATACAGGATGAGGTTCCATTTATAAAACTGGCGGATATTGAGAAGAACATGTACATGGCAGTTGCTCCTGACCCAGACATCTTGATCCGATCTTCTGGAGAAGCGCGCCTCAGTAATTTTCTACTTTGGCAGACTACTACATGCCCTTTATATGCACCAACTGCACTCTGGCCTGAAATTGGTCTCAGACACTTGATCTGGGCAGTATTGAACTTTCAGAGACACTACTTTTATTTGGAAAAGAAAAAGAAACAGTCTTAAGTGTATTCTTACCGGCCAAAATACATAATATGTGGCAACAGGTAAATTATATCTGCACACAATGAGCAATTAGAGCAGCTTTAAATGTATATTATATACATGCTTTTGCTATGTAATAAGAAAACGGAAGCAAAATATTGTAAAAAATTAACAATTTCGTATTATTTTCAGATTTTTTTTTTCGTTTATATCTCCTACTTTAACATGTAATTTCTAAAATATCACTTTATTTCTTGGATTCAGAGATTTACAAGAAAAACAAAAAACAGAAGAAAGCAGGAATAGTGTTGTCTTCAGTATTTCTTAGATGAACAAACATTTTTTTTGTAATTTTTGAACAAAACAAGAAATCAAAACATGGTCTCCTTAAACAGTTATGCACTGTGGAAGTTAAACTTGTGGCAGGAAGTCTAAAAGTAGAAATCTAGTATGTATAATTCTTTGACCTGCCACAAACTAATTTCCTCTGAACTGTATATGTATTTGAACAGGCCACATGTATGTGAAGAGCGATGTGTACGAGTTTGGTGTAGTGCTTCTTGAAATGCTGATAGGCGTGAGGGCACTTGACACAATGTCCAGAGAGAAGAAGAACCTTGAAGATTGGACTAAGCCTTGTCATTCTTTTAAAGAAACATAATGGATGGTAGGATAAAGGGTCAATATTCGCGAAAGAAAGCATTCAATCACCACAACTTACTCTAAAATGCCTATTACATGACCCTAAACAATGTCCTTCAATTTAATTTCACTAGATTTTTAATGTTATTATAATTTGTTTAAAAGGGGGTTATCGTTTTTTGTGAAAATATTAATTAACTTGTGTTATTTTGTAGATACCCTATATGCTATACCACACTCCATATGCATAAATCGTAAGAAACTTAAAAAGGGAGAAAATAGGTTTCGTTTGTTGCATTGGATGACGGGGTTGTCACATAGATGTGACTATCCCTTGTGTGGAACCAGAAGATTCGTTTAGATGAAAGCTATCAAATAAAAGTATGATCTCATCCCATATGCTTTTTATCTCCATAAACTAGGACTTGTTTTCAGGGGTATGGATGTTCCACCGCCCGAGGTGTGCATTGTAGTTGATTGACTGTAAGTTTCGGATGGACCAAAAGTTCATCATAGAAAAGCTAGGCTGCTCATAACCAAGGGATGACAACACGGACCAAGTCTGAAAAAAAAAATAGTTTGTTGGTTTACACAGGCTTGTTTTGCATAACTGGCAATCTTTGTTGACCAATGGTGGAGTGATCCACATTTGATTCTCATAACCCATATTGATTTAAATTCATTGTAGTATCAACATTATGTTGTGTGTTTCTTTTAAGTAACCTGCTCATTTATGTTTTTTTGTCTAGTTTATATAAAAGTAATTTGTTTATTCGCTTAGTCCATTTAAGAGTAATTTCTTCATTTGTTTTTGTTTTTTTTTTTTTCAGTATAGTTCAACATTATTTCTATTTTCATTAAGTTTATATTTAAAAATTAAAAATTATAAAATTGTGAATATTATCTATTTTAAGAAATAGACTTATAGAATTTATTATTTCTACTGCTTTAATTATATAAAAATAAAGTTATTAAAATCCTACATTCTAATACTTTAAAGAAGAAAAACATTACAGAACAAATTATTTCTTATGCGATCTCTACTGAGCAAATGTTATGCAAGGGTCAGTAAAAAAGTGATACGTCTAGCTTGTGCAAGCTAAGAGTGGGATGGGTCAAAATAGGTGAGTGAATCCGTATTACCGTCTTAATGACGAGAATAAAGGAGAAAATCAAATAAGAAACCTTTGATATTTGTTTCTAACTAAATTTGACACTAAAAAATTGTTATTTCAATAGAAAAACACACTAGATTTTATTTTTAGTTCTTTGTGTTTGAATTTATAATTTAGTCCAATTTACAATTTAAATATATTAATTTTATATATCTAGGAAAATAGGTTTCTCCAAATACATTGATTTCATTAATTTTTTTTATAAATAAGTATGATAGTTGAAATACATAACAATGTTAATTTTATCCCTTCATTTAATTGTCAAGAGTTGGAAAAAAGAAGATTCGGTTATACAAAAAGAAGTAAAAAAGATGATAAAAAGAATACAATAAAACTTAAATAAATGAAATCTTAATAAATGTATTGAATGTTATTGATGGAATTTATCACATGCCATAAATCTTTTTTAAGCATCCTTAAAATGTAATTATATATAATTGTTATTCTTAAAGTTTATTGGAGTTGAAGGAGTTTGTAATCATATTATGCTCATGCAGGATATTGTGGTCTGGTTGATACAAGGCAAGTTTTCATATTTGAATTTTTTTTACATTTAGAGTATCTTGTCTCATCAATATGCTTTTTTATTTTTTTATAGTGAATTATTGATAATGTGTGTCTAAGAAAATATCATTAATTGACGAAAGAAAACGAAAGAAAGAAGGTTAATTTGATTGTTTCTCTTAAAAATAATAAGAGTTATGTTAACCACAAAAAAAATGATTCTTAATCAACCAATAGAGAAAGAGAATATTTCTTTTACATATGAAGAAAGACAAAAAGCAATGGATTGCTTTGGTTCTACTATTCATATTTCCAATAGGGTATACGAAACCTAAGTAGGCTAGTGGAATGAATTACACATCTATTTAGGAAGAACATTGAGTTTACATGAGGAGGCTATTAGAATATGTAATTTAGTTTTTAAGTAGTTTTTTATTCTATATTTAGAAAAGATTTTTTATGATCCTTGTTTGTTTTAAGAATTTGATTTCTATTTTAAGATTAACCTCTTTGATATATAGTACAAAATCATGATTAGTTGTTGGACAAGATCAATAAACGACATAAAAAGTACATTAAGATATGTTTTCTCACTATGATTAAGTATTTTATCTTGGACATCAAAGAAGCAATCAACCATGACACAATCAACAACAAAAGCAGAGTATGTAACAATTTTGGAAACCACTAGTCAAGCATTATGGCTACAACTGTTATCTATTACGACAACAAATCAATAATAATAATAGCAAAAGATTCAGTTCATCATCAAAGAACAACACACAATCATTAAATATCACTTCATTCAAGATGAAAAGATAACTACACAAACTCGATTCGAGTACTATCCAACAGAAGACCAAATTGCAAATATTTTTACAAATGCGTTACAAAGACCAAGATTTAAACTACTATACATTGTGCTTACCGAATTTGAATCAAGAAAGAGTATTAAAGTGTAATGCAAATTCTACAAGAATATAGAAAATTCTAAGATAGAAGTATTAAAATATAATTGAAATTCTATAATATTGTAGAAAAATCTAAAATAGGAAGACAAAAAATCAAGAACATTCTATACAGATAAATATTTAAAACATCTCACATAAGTTGTGGTTAGCATTTTTAAAAATAAAATCTATGGATCTATAAGTATCTATTACTCTACCAAGTATAAAATATATTTCTTCCAACTATTTCCACGTTCTACTATCTCCGCAATTTTCTTTATCATATCAACTTTCCTTTCATAATCTCAAAATGCTAACAAAGTGCTACAAAGATGGTAGAGGAAATGAAAGTAGAAGAAGTTTGGAATAAAAGGTTTGATGAAGTTTGATACGGAGTACTCCCATTGATGTTGATTTGAAAAACACTAGCTGTGAAATAAGAAAAAGAAGTATGGATGTGCTTATGCAAGCATTGGAAGAGTCTACAATTAATATGATTGGCGTTTTTGGGGTGGTGGTGTTGGTAAGAGCAATAGTGAAAGAAGTAGCGAAGAAAGCTCAAGAAAAGAAGTTGTTGAATATGGTGGTTCCAGAAAATATAACAAGAATTCCTAACATGATAAAAATTCAAAGACAAATTGCTGAGATGTTAGGAATGAGATTGGAAGATGAAAGTGAGATCGTAAAAGCATATAGCATTCAAAAGAGGTTAAAGGAAGAAAGAAGAATACCCTTTATGCAGTGATGAAAATGATGGAAGCAAACATGATGTGAATGATACATCTGATGAACGGCCAACATTTTTACAAATATATGGGCATTTTTACAGATTAGTAAGATTTATTTTTTCTGTCAGATGAACGGCCAACATTTTCTTATTTGATGTCCAAAATTCTAGAATAATTTTATGATATAATCCAAATGAGAAAGTAGCATTCATCAGTTTTATTATAATTTTAAAAAGGTAGCATATAATATAGGAATTTAATTTTTTTTTCGTGTCATCCAATTAATCTCTGATTGCCATGTTATGTTAAGATTATTAATATTTTAATTATTACTTTAAACATTTAATTAAATATGTTACGTACATATAAAAGACTTTTTTACATTATTATTTTAAAATAGATGTATCAAAATTATTTTCTTAATTTAAAATTTACACGAAAAAATATTTTTTTCCTTAAAAATGTATTTCTATTTGGCTGGTAATATAATTCTTTGTTTTTTTAATATAGCAAAATTAAACTCTTAGAAACTAGGAAAGAAAATTGAATTTTAATGATAGCTTGAGATAACCAAAGAGATGAGGAACATATAGTTTTCTACAGACAAGTATATCTAAGTGGTATAAATTTTCGCATTTTCACACTGCAATCACCTTTCAAAATTAAAAAAAAAAATTAGTAAATTCTGAAAACATATATGTTTGGATAATTGGTAAAAACACACAACTTCATCATAAAAAACGTTAAACATATATAATTGCATCATTTGTTTTTGTTTTTTCATATAAATCATCACTTGTCATACACAACGTTTATTTAATTTTATTTTTATGGTGAAAGTTGCCATACTACACCCATTCTTGTAGAAATTGGAATTATGGAATAAATGAAAAAACAGTAAAATACAAAAATGAATAAAATTTAGAAACAGAAACCATTAAAGAAAATCTAAGAATGATCCAAAATAAGAGTGCAAATCAACAAACATAAATGGAAACATAAGAAGAAAAGATTGAATTGAAATACAACATAGACAGTTATGTGAATCAGTTCATAGAAATTCTGATAAATTATGTGAATTGTAGAATCTGAATTCAGTAAATTGCTGGAATAAAAACTAAGATTTGAATTCGCATATGGGAAACATCATCAATTGAAAACAAAAAATGCAATTAAAATTGTAACAATTGAAGTAACAAGAGACTGTAAAAACTGGATAAATTGAAAACTATAAAAATTATGAAAATGGAAAAATAGAAACGATAATTGGAATATGAAATTGAAATTGAAATTGAAATTGCAATGAAGAAATAATATTAAAATTAAATTGCATTAATCAAGAAATGCAAAAATGTCACAATAACCGTAGTCATATTTCCTTCATTTCTTAAAACAATGAACTCAAATCTAAATTCATTGGTTAACAAAGAAATTACAAAATTAATTTATTTGTATTTTCAAGAAGACAATTCTCGATCAAGAATTAAAAACTTTATGAATTCAAGAAAGTAAAATAAACTTGACAACATATCGGTTAACATGTTTTATTGTTTGATGTTTATTATTACAAGAATTGAATTTCACGAACAGAGAATTAAAACTCATAATTAAAATTGAAATCAGAAAAACCGATTCTAGAAAACACAAAAACTAAAATTGAAAATAAAAAACTATTCAATAAACTATTGTAAACGGTGAAATTGAAATTGAATTAAACTGACCATAAGCAAAACATTAAAAACAAATTACAAGAAAGAAAATAATCGATAAAAATAGAACATCAAAATAAAATGGAATGAGAAATTAAAACTAAAAACAAAATCAAAATATAAATACAAAAGATTAAAACAGTATAACAATGAATTGTAAGAATCTGTAATTAAAAACCCAAGCAAAATTGAATTCAAGACAAATTCTTTGCATTCAACTGAAAACGAAAAACCGCAACAGAAAAACTGAATTGTACTAGGTTGTTTTTGTCCGATTCATGGGCCTTAAATAAACTGATTTGGCCCACACAGATTCCGTATTGACTGATAATACGAAACTACCCTTAAGTATATTTTTTAACTGAAAATTACTGTGTGTGACTTTTTAAGATTTATTACAATCGTCTCAAGAAGACTCTAGAACATCGTGTTCAAATATCCAAATTAAACTACTCTATAAGTCAAGAATCCTCTGTAATAAAATTTAGCTCAATTTGAACATTTAAAAAAAATCATAAATTCAACAATCAGCAAAGCTCAATATTGTAGAATGTAGTTAAAAAGAAAAGGAAGATACAATATTTATACTAAAGTCATTACAACTCCTAAATTTTATGAAAAATGTAAATATATGCTAAAATTAGAAGTGAGCAAAATAAATATATTTAATAAATTTAATATCAAAAATATACTGGTTAATTTATAAAAATAAAAACAAATAAAGAATTATCACACAACCAATATTTGTTTTACAGTATCTTCGTAATACGACGTAGATCTAATCATATTTTCTTTCGGAGATTATGTTTTTTGAGACTAAAACTAGTTTGGGCAATGGAATTTATCATGTAAATGTGCGATTATTTGAAAGTTTTGACTTATTTTATTTGGTTAGTACGAAAATATAAAATTGACTTTATTTTATTGTAGATAACATTGAAGATTATGACATTAGTTAAAATAAAATTTATTTTTATTTAAACAATTTATATATACATTTCACAAAATTATATTCATAGTTCAACTTGTTAGTTCAACTTATGCTGTAAGTATTTAGAAAAAAAAATCATTGTTCATAAAGTGAATTGATGATTTTGAGACTAGATGAGCAACAAAATTCAACGAGGTTATGAAAAATGTAACATCCTAATTTTTCTAATATTTTAAAAGTATATTGTTTAACGAAAATGAGTTTTTAATATAAGAATAGAAAAAGTTTGATCGAAAAACTTTTCAAAACTGGTATGGTTAAATAATTGAAATAAGTTTAATAATGTCTAATGGATAATATTTCACATATTTTAATAAAAAAAATAAGAATTAATATCTTTCAAGAAAATTGATTAACATTTATATATGTTTAGAAAAATATTAAACATTTAAAAGACATACATCCTTATTCTTAAACAATTAAAAAGTCTATAAAATATGAATATTTAGTTTGTTTTTAGCCTACATTTAACTCCTTATCAACTTTATCGATACTTATCATTATGGGACTTACCAAAATTGTAACAATCGTATGAACTTGTCCAAGCCATTGCAGTCGTGAGGACTTTTCTAAACCATGACAATAATGGAAACTTGTTCAAATCATAGCAATCAGAGGGACTTATCCAAACTGTGGCAATCATGGGAACCTGTCCAAACTGTAACCTGTATGAAGACTTACCCAAACCGTGGTAGTTACGGAGACCTGTCCAAATTGGAGAAGTCACGAGGACCTACCCAAATCAAGATAGTCACGAGGATCTGCCTAAATTAGGATAGTCATGGAGACCTGCCCAAATAGTGACAGTCATAGAGACCTACTGAAATCGTAAGCAATCATGAGGACTTGCCGAGACATTTAGGAGCACTCATAAAGACATACTCACACTCGTCTAATCATACCATAAATTCATCAATACAAAACAGAACAATGCATATTGATATTCATCTCACAATCACATGAAATATTAATTTCCCTAATTTGAATTTATTACATAAACCTTCAAAGTTTCTCCCTATATTTGAAATAGGGTTTAGATTCTTTTGGAAAACTAGTTTTCTTTCCTTCTTAAAAGACAATAATCATTTCATCATCTTCGTCTTCTCCTTCTTTCCCATTCTATTTTTTTTCCTTCTTTCTAAAGTAGAGATAGATGAGGGTTTAAGAGAGAGTAGAAAGATTCAACCAATTTGTGTGAAGGTTTCTTTGACTTCATTATGCGCAAAGTAGCTAAGAAAGGTAAAGAATTGCTACTAAATTGCTTGAGAAGCTTACGAGTACAAAGTGAACACAAGTCTCTTGAGTAACCTTTTGTACATATATTCTTCAATTCAATACAATCAATCTAATTTTAGTTTTCTTCAATTTAATACGATTCAATTTTTGATATTAATCTAATTTTAGTTCTGCAATTGAATCTTTTCTAACCTTTAATTATAGTTTATTTTGAATTTTTGGTTATACATTTATGTTTCTTCTCCAAATTTATGTTCTTACTTATCTTTTTATAAATCTACCACTTTCTCTAATTTTTCTTGATTCAATTAAGTCTAGTTTTAAAGTAATTTTGCTTTTTTTTTAATTAGATTTTATTTCTCAACTTGATTTGAATGTCATAATGATTGACAATAGTTATGCCATGTTCTATTCTTATTTGTGTAACCTTCAATTCATATTCAATTCATTTACTTTCATTAAAATATTAACTACTTTTTTTTTAATTGGAAGCTATTAGATCCCAAAGTAAACCTAAATACCGCAAAACGTCATCTTGAGATAGTTTTTAACTCAATATGTCAATAAAAACAATTTTTTTATATTTTGAATTCTGAGCTTCATAGTACTCAGTTATGTTTTTATTACCTAAGTACAACATTCACTTATTTAGTATGTATATTTATAGATGTCACTTTTACTTTAAAATCATACATACTCTCATATTTGATGTGATTCTTCTAATAATCATAAAATATTATATATATATATATATATATATATATATTATTTGCTATTTTTTTTTAATTGGAAGCTATTAGATTCCAAATAGATCTAAACAAAATGTCATTTTGAGATAGTTTTTAACTCAATATATCTATAAAAACAATTTCTTTTTATTTTGAATTTTGAGCTGAACAGTGCTTAGTTATGTTTTTATTACCTAAGTACAATGTTCACTTAGTATGTGTAAGATCCTGAAAATTAGAAGAAAAAGTAAGTTTTGGGTCATTAGGAGACTAAGAAACTCAAAATATAACAAGTTGTAACAAAAGTACAAAGTATAGTACAAAATACAATGCTGTCGACTTTGACAAGGTTTAGTAATTCAATTATAATTTTTTTTATAAATTAGATCTTGAGTTAATTCTTCTTCCATTAGAAAGTAGATTCGAATAGCTTCGATTCGAGTACTCATATGCGTAATTTCGACATCGGGAAGGGGTTCAACCGGACTGACAAAGTTGTCCCAGTGATTGAACACGTTTTTGACGCGTTTTTACTGTTTAAACGCGTTTTACTGTTTAAACGCGTTTTATGCCAAATTTTTTGGCTATTTAAGGACGTCCCAGGGGCTGGAATGGTTCCTAAGTTGAACCAGAGGCTAGAGCACGAAGGTTTTGGAGCAGAGGGACTTTAGAGCTGTGAGTTAAGTCGGGAGAACGTTCGCAAAGTGTTTTCGAAAGGCTAGCTAAGGAGAAAACCGTAAGGGGAGCTAACCTTGAGTCTTTTTGTTTCTGTATGATTTTAAATTTGGTATATGTTTAGGATTTTGACTCTCTTTATGATTTAGAATGAAATTCTGCTTCTGTTGTATCTTTTGAATGGATGTACGGTTTGGAATTGGGATATGTTTCTGTCTTGATAATTTTGAAGAGATCTTGTTCGTAGTAAGTATTTTGAATCGGTGGAAGTTTTTTTTTGGGTATACGTACAGATCGAAAATTTTGAATCTGTTTATGGGTTTAAAAGGAGACCAGGTTTTTGATATGAAATTTTGGATCGTACTATTTATCCGCTGCCTTTTTGGTTATAGGATTAGTTTAGATGTTTATAAGATTTGGATGAATATGGGTTGAGTTAGGAGATGAGTTTTTGGACGTCTAGAAAGTCGGTATGATGGGAGGAATAGTCGGTATAGCCCGGAAAGTGAATTTTCGTGATTTTGGAATAGTAAATTCGCTGGAGTGAATGAGTCAACTCGCTGGAGCGAGTTATGCGTGACAAATTTAGTGTTTTGATGTTTTTGACGTTTTGGGAGTTCTGGATGTCCGTTTTGGACGTTCTTTAGGTCGATATGGGGGTTTTTGACCCTTTCGGAGTCATCGGTGAGGGTATCCAAACTATTTAAACTACTTAAGGGTTCGAATTAATAGACCATAAAGAGTTATGTGTTAAGAAGGGATGTTTTCTGTGAGGATGCGAAATGTCTGAGTATGTAAGAGTTATTTTCCTGAGATATGAATAAAGATGATAATATGTAGACATGTGTATTTATGAATGAAAAGTGTGGAATAGAGTTCCAATGAGGAACTCCTTGTTGATTTTGTGTCAAGTACTGTACGTACGAATATAGGAACTCCGATTTAGTGGTTCATTCTTATGCTCTCAATAGTCTCGAACTCACTTAAAGAGAAAGCTATGTGGTGGAGAGTGGGAAATCCTTGCCGAAGATCTACAGTGAGGTGGACAGAGTAGGAAGGATGTAGCTTCAGTGGTTGTATTCATATCCGAAGATCCAGTTTGGGGGACATAGTAGGATAAAATACTTGAGCTAGCAAGTAAGTGCATCCATATCCGAAGATCCAGTATGGGGGACAGAGTAGGAAGGATGTAGCTTCAGGGGTTGTATTCATATCCGAAGATTCAATTTGGGGGACAGAGTAGGATAGAATACTTGAGCTAGCGAATAAGTGCATCCATATCCGAAGATCCAGTTTGGGGGACAGAGTAGGATAGGATGTAGCTGAGTAAAGTACCACTGTAAGTGTAGAACTAGCTAAGAGTTCAATATTCATACGATTATCCAGATGAGTGAGTTTACGATGGTTATGGTATGTTTATTGTATTATTGAGTAATATAACTGTAAGTTGGAAATTTGGTTATTAATTTAATTTACCATGACATTTTATGTTGCATTACCTCACCCTTGCTTTGTCTGTTCTGTGGTTGTTCTTTTGTGTTATGTGTTTTGTCTGGCGATGATCATCCGGTGGATGGGAGCAGAAGTTGGTGATATGCCGGTGGAGCAAGCATTAGATGGAGGATCGACGAAAGCTTAGTTATAAGAATGAGCCTTATAATTTGTCTATGTTTTAAGTGTGAATTGTATTTGGTTTGAAATTTGAGTGTGGGTTTGTAACACCCTAATATTTTAAAGGGTATTACTGATAGTAGAGACTAAATTAATTTGATATATTTTATAAACCATCAAACTTTATTTCAATTCTCCCAAAGTACAATACCAAACTTACAAACTTCAAACAATATAGTCTTCACTACTTAACATAAATTCGAATTTCAACTTATAAGTTTTACACAACATAATTTTTCCAATACAAATTTATTCTTTTTACAAAATATCCCTGAAAGTTTTTCCCCGCGTCTCTCTCATCTCTAAGCTTTTTCAACCGCATCTGCGACATTATCTATTCACATATAACATGAGTTATATGATCATAGCACAAACAAATAAGGGTAAGCCAACCATATCATAAAATCATTAAACTTGTAATAAAAATATTATAATCATGTATTTCTGCAATTGATAAAATATCATTATTCCGATGTCATTAATTCATCATTATCAAAATCATCTTTCTCATTTCCATAAATCTTACAAGTGTTCCATGCTTACTCATGAAGCCTTATGGTCAGACCGCTCTCTGCCTGCTTCCTTAAGCCTCACTTATATACTATGTCTTACTTTCTGAAGCCTTATGGTCAGACCCCTCTCTGCCTGCTTCTATAAAACTTACGAATCATATGTTTATGTCAAAGCCTTATGGTCAGACCACTTTCTGCCTGCTTTCATAAACCTCAAGTGTTACTTTGCTCATACCAAACTCTCATGGTATAACTCGAACAAACTACTCCCGGTAGTAAACATCATTTCATAAGTAATGATTTCTCATATCCACCCCAACATTTCATAAAACCAACAATTCATACCCTCTTATCCACCTAACTCAATCATGTTCATTCTTTAATCATGAATTCATAATCACCCGTTTTGGTATCAATAAATCAAACATATTGCCAGATATCATGCTTCATATTATAAACTCATTTTGCCCATAACGAGTATAACTCAACATATTTTCACCAAACAAAGATCATGGATCAACCAAAATATATCAACATATCTTAAGAATTACATATTAAAGTCTGGGCTCAATGTAATGATAAATAAAATATATATGAAATTTTTACCATGATAATATTATGCATCTACAATCAACTTGTTTTATTTTATTTTCATCCTATTATAGATTTTTCTTTACCCCAATTGGTCACCGGAGAGGACCCAGATGTCTGAACGCATCAAACTCACCTTCGACGCCAGCACATATGACTAGTCACAACTGACTGGACCAGGCCAGGGCTGCTCTATGATCAGGGATGTGCCAACTCAGGTTTTTAAGGTTCCTCTATCCTACCAACAAAGGGAGGTCCTCAATAATTAACAATTTATTTATTTAATTTATCTACCTTATTTTCTTATGCTCTAAATCTTAAAATGCTTAATTTTACTTCCTCTCACAACAACCTCAACCAGTATCTGTATATCTATTTAATACCCATATACAAGTTATTACAGAACCCTTATTCCAAACCTCCCAACAAGATCAATTTCAGCCAACAAACTCATTCAATAAATTCATCACAATAAACATCCATAATAGAATTCATACAAGATAATTATAAACAATTAACAATAATAAAACATTACAATAAATGGTCATAGAAGAATACAATATTTGACAATCATAAAAATAATCTTAATATAAAAATTCATGGGGAAACAAGAAGTTGAATCTGGCAGAGCCGGTTAGACAACTTCTAATCCATCCAAAAATACAATATAATTAAATAACAAGAACAATAACATGTATGGGGAAATAAGAAGTTGAATCTGGCAGAGCCGGTTAGACAACTTCTAATCCTTCCAAAAATGCAATAAAATAAATAAGTAAAGCAATAAATAGTTTGGGGAAACAAGAAGTTGAATCTGGCAGAGCCGGTTAGACAACTTCTAATCCTTCCAAAATGCAATAAAATAAATAAGTAAAGAAATAAAACATTTGGGGAAACAAGAAATTGAATCTGGCAGAGCCGGTTAGACAATTTCTAATCCTTCCAAAAAAAAAAATAAACAACTAATAACATACAAATGGCATAACATAATCAATATCACGTTTTACAACTATCACACTTGGATATCAACACAAAAGCATACTCTCATTTAAATTCAAAATCATACAGAAACAAAATACTCCATAATCAAGATTTAAGATCAGACAAAAGCAAAATATAGCATATTCAAGACTCAAGATAATACAAAAGAAGATACTCAAGGTTAGCTTCCCTTACCTCTATTACAGACTTAATCTCCTCGCTCTCTGAAAACTTCCAGAATATCCCCTTTGAAATTAGAAATTCTTCCAACTCTCTTCTCTCAAAAATTTTCTAAGTTCTTTGGTGTAAATTTTCAGCCTCCCCCCTTGGCTATTTATAGTAAAAAAATTTTACTATTCATTTTTACTATTCATTTTTTTATTCATTTTACTATTACAAAAATAATTTTTTATTTGCAAATTGGTGAATTCTGATCTCAAAGCTACGTGGAACACTTATCCTTTCCAAAAATAATTTTTTTTTAATTTTTTTTACTATTCACTTTTTACTATTCACAATTTACTATTCACTATTTATTTTTATTTTTTTTTAATTTAGTATCTGACTTACAAATATTTTCAAGGATCTTACAGGGTTTGTATAATAATGAGGAAAACTGTTATTCCTCCTCCTATCAACTGTTCTATTGTATCAATGATGTAAGAACTCTATTATAGTTTAATACTATAATAATTGGGATGTTACAGTATGGATATTTATGGATTTCACTTTTACTTTAAAAATCCTAAATACACTCAGATTTAATGTATTCTTCTAAAAATTGTAAAATATTATATATATATATATATATATATATATATATATATATTTTTTTTTTTCTATTTTTGTTTCTTAGAAATTTTTTAATTATCATTTATTAATATCTAACAATATCTAATATTTTTATAGTTAAATAATGACTACACCCTAGTGTATTTAGTTAAAATATCAATTTAATCTTATTTATTAATTTTCTTAATTATTATAAGTTTTTAGGGTTTTATAAAGAAGATTCAGAAACTTAAAAACAGTGGAAACTCGAATAGTTAGAATATTTGCATTCAACTAAAAACTAAAAATAGCAATTGGTAAACTACACTATACTAGCTTGTACAGGAAATACATTGTGTTTTGTCCATTTAAATATATTATATTTATTAGTGAAAAAATGTGTGCTTATATTATTTTTGTTATGATAAGAAAGAATAATGAAATTGTAATTATAAAAATAAATATGAATAATCTTTACAATTTAATTATATATAGTTTTTATCTATTTATTTTGTATATAATTTTTATTTATTTAGTTTTAAAAAATAATTACTTTTAAAAAACGGTTGAATAGAAAGTCTGATAAATTTAAAAAACGGCCACTTGAAGAGTAGAAGGAAAAAATCATATGAACAAATGAATCATCTTTATATAATACTAAAATATGGATAATGTTGGAAAAAAAGAATTATTCATGGAATTAAATTTGGCTTAGTGAAAACAAGATGCTACACGAATTTATATTCATTTTTTTTATGATATAAAAAATTATAAAATTATAATTATATAAATAATATAACTAATTTTTACAATTTAATTATAGATAATTATTATTAATTATTTTATATATGTTTTTAATTTTTTTAATTTAAAAATTAAATTAAAAAATATTAAATGTTAAAAAATATTAAATAGAAAAACAGTTAAATTAAAAAAAAAACACTTGAAAGGATAAAATGAAAAAAACAAATGTAAAAAAAAAAAGAATTTTAGTAAAGATACAGACAATGTCAAAAGAAAAGAGTTATTCAAGGACCTTAAATGAACTAAATTGGATCATACAAAAACTGTAATAAGTATCTTGTAACTTTATAGATTTTAATTACACTTATAATGTGTAATTAAATTCCGAGGTAACGTGTATTCATATTTTTATCATATTATTTTATTTATTCTCTCATGAGTAATTTTATTATAAAATAGAAAAATAGATTAATATATATGTATATATATATACGTATATAATTTAGTAGAAGTAGTATTAAAAACTATTATATAACTGTTATTAAAAAAATAAATATTTTTACTCAATAAAAAATAAAATTAATTAATTAAAAAATATATTAAAATAAAAGAATTTATATATTAACTTCAGTATATTCACAAAAAAAGACACATATGCATGTTTATAACTTAGTTAACTGTAGCAGTTACAAATTAAACGGATATTCATTAGTATATGGAAATCAGTAAAAACAATCATTGTATTAGTAATAGAATTATATTGTAATTATTGTATAAAACAGATTTTATCCAAAATGGATATTCGTAGTAGAATTTTGTTTATTTTTTAATATATAAAACAAAACATAAACGAAACAGTTCTGAACTGTTTTTTTTTTTTTTTTTCTATAAACCAATAGAGCAATAATGAAACTTTGTGTTTGGTAAGGTTATTTGCCATTTCTCTCAGTAGGTTCCAACATCAAACTTACCTTTCTCTCATTGTCTCTTCAATTTTCTTGCCCATCCATTTCTAGGGTTTCGCTTCTAAAGCAACGGGTGTGCCTTCTTACGCACATCAAAGGTGATTTTTTTTTTAAATTTCCCTTCAACACACCCACCCTTTTGCCCTCTACTCTAAATTTCCACTGTATCTTCTGAAATTTCCATTCTTTGTTTCCTTTCTTTTTTTTATTTCGTATTCAATTTTATTGTCGAAATTTCCCCCCTTGTTGGGTTGATTGCGAAAGATTTAATCCAAATTGTCTGAATTTCATAGCTCATTACTCAATCGGGTTTCATTTTTTTTATTATCGTTTGGCTTTGTGCTGGTTTGGTAACGTTTTTCACCCTTCACTTGCAATCTATTCAATCATTTCCTGTTTGTGTCATTGTTTGATTATCCTGTGAAGTGGAGGAGTTCTGTATCCCCATTGTTATGCTATAGCTATGAGAAAATAAAGGGGTGGACATTTCCGAATATTTGAGATATGGGTATATTTATTTCAAATTTGGTTTCAAGCATTCATGAAAAGGAAGCAATTTGTCTATAGAAAGGTTGTGAAACAAGACTATAGTTTTTATTTTGAGTATATTTGTTTTTCACTTTAAAGTTGGTGTTACAGCTGACTTTATTAGGCAATTCAATCCGTCTTGAGAAGATTCGTAGTTTTGTTTGTTCATCACCGTGTCCACAATGGAATGTCATGAAGATTTTATCAGCTATCTTGATTCTGATACGTCTCTTAAGATACTCGAGTGCCTGGATGATCCTGCTGATCTTGTTCGTGTCACCTGTGTCTCACGATCTTTGAGACAATCTGGTAAGTTATTCTAGTTCAAATTATGCTTTTGTTTCTCAACTGGTGCATCAGTTTCATGAAAATTCAGTTCTAGTTCCTTGTTGCCTTCAATTTTACATTACGTTTAAAATTTGATCAACACTACTTTGGCTTGCAGTGATTGCAAATGGTCTTTGCAAGCAGCTTTGCTTGAGAATGTTTCCTCAATTATCTAGAGTTGCTTTTGTTGTTGAACTGAATCAACAAGGAGGAAAGGAACATGCAGAGGTTGGATCTAGTAATTCTATGGAGTGGCTAGTGCTACAAAGAGAACATAGAGTTTTTTCTTATTTAAGCAAAGCTCTCATGTCATCTGTAGCAATGAATTGCATTGCTAAGACAATTGGTGCTTCTAGCACTGATAACTTTCCTCAGGAGAGCATTGATCATACACTTGAGCCAAGAGATGTCATTGGTGGTAGATATTCCTACTGGTCAAGTAACGGACAAAGTAATCCCAATGTGCCTGAGACGTTAACATACGAGTTGGTGTCTCAAATTTGTCTTATTACAGAAATCAATATCCGGCCTTTTCAAGGTGCTCTTTGAAATATTCATAGATGATGGCTTGACCCATATATGCTAACTTTCGTCTTTTTGCTAACAATATCATGCCTTTTCTAGCTTACTTTCAGCTGGGGTCACCAATATACTCAGCAAGCTCTGTTCGGTTTAAAATGGGTCATCCTAAAGCCTCTTTAGATGCTGTAGATGATGAATTGTTTGTGTGGACCTATACTTCACCGGAGTTTCCAATGTCTCAGGTATTTAACTTACGTCTTATCTAGTTTGTCAACTTGTTTTTTCCAATGAATAATATCTGTTTCATTGTTGCCCAATGGTTGATGTGAAAAAATAGATCCTTTCCTGTTAAAGGATGCCTTACCCTTCTACAGGTTTGTAACCTGAAGTTTGTCCCAAATTGTAATAACCCCCTTCTATAACTAGTGAACTCCCTAGTGTTATAATTGTGATGCTTTTGATTGAACTAAACAAAATATTGAAAAAAGTCATAATGCAACTTAGGCTTCTTTTTTAGCATTGGATAAGCAAGACCTGGTTTTATGAATAAATCGCCATCTTCATTATTGTTTGTTGTCTGATGTCATCATCATCTGGTTTATTAGGTGTTTAGTACCAGCCACAATTATATTGTCAAATTTATTCAAGCTCCGTTGTGTTTATACAACATATACTCTCTGCGTGATATGTATTAATAAGAAATCACTGCATGAGGAAATGATTTCTTTGGTTACTTCATTTACATTCCACTGTTAAAAATGATGTGAATTATCCTACATCTATTGGACAAACCAGGTCCATATTGCAGATCTACATTTAATTCAAACCACTTTAAGTTCTGTTGAAGAGTTTACTTGTGTCGTCGTCAGAAGGCTTCATAACTCTTCCTCTTCTTTACCATATGATATTATGTAATAACAAGTCACGCCATTAGTAAACTTTGCTTGTCTCCCAGTTTCCTCTGTACTGTTAAAAATAACGTGAATCACCCTTGGTCTATTGGACCAAACCATGCCCTTGTGGCACATATCTGCATTGGATTTAAATATGGTATGAGGATCATTTGCTCCTTCGAAGGTTTTCAATTTTTATAATCATTTGATAGGTTGATGTCATGCTGGAAAAACAATCAGATGGCCCGACCTGAAATTTCTCTTATCCTCTAGTTGGCTAAAATGTTTGAAGTAAATAAGTAATTAGGCATGCCACTTTAATTTTCAATCAAGAGTACATTAAATCTTACTGTTGGCAACAGATGGTAAATTGGTGGTTATTTTTTATCAAATTAAAAACATAGTATATCAAATTTAACATACAATGGGAGGTCGATATGCTAGTAAGGGAATCTTCTGATTGGGCCTTTTAACTAATGGTTACTTCACTTCTCATGTCATTAGACTCTTATGTTTCAGAAAGGGCCTATTATTCTAATTCCTGCATGATCTGTCCTTTGATATTCTCCCTATTATTCAAATGGTTACTTCCCTATTCTGCCATTATCTTCCGTAGTGACACTGCTATTAATAATTTCATTTAGTTATAATATTTAAAATCATATTTATCCATCATGTTGACATATATGAAGGAGTCAATTCCCCAACTGCTATAGTGCGATAGCATATAGCACGGTGATGGCTATGTTTTAAACTTAGAAGTTAAATAATTTATGACATATATAAGTACCAACTAAAAAAAGTTTCACATTTAATAAGTTGTAATGAGTTATCAGAAGTCACATTCTTAGGCAATAAGAAAGAATATTTGGCTGACCTAAAGTGGGAAACTACATCAATTCTATATTGAAATACTTTAGTTGGGGAGATCCTATGTCCCTTCAGGTGTTTGTCGGTGTCCATAATATGTTATGCATGCGATGAGGAGAATGAATTATATCAAGTTTGATTTATTTATTAGATTGTTGACTCACTAAAATGAGTTTGATTCTGGGTCTATGCATTATTCAATGCAAATATTACAAATTTGAAAATAAAAGTTGTTGGAGAATGGGATCATCTATTTCCCTAAAAAATAGAATAAACAAGATTGTTGTTGCATGACTAAAATTATTAGCATCGTGAAGTTTCCCTTTACAAAAATTTTAGAGAGAAAAATCCTTGTGAACAGGAAAACAAACTACAGACGTTCAAGCTTCCAGAACCTGTGCTTTGTATTGGGGGGATCTTGCAGATTGAGCTTTTGGGCAGAGTACAGAGACAAGAAATGGATGGTTTGTTATACATTTGGTGCGTTCTGTTCTTCCATTTTGTCACTACTTGTCAAACTTGTTTTGTTGTTGAGGTTTTATGAAACTTAATTAGTGGCAGAGCAGATTCAGTATCTTAAACAATGTCTAATAAGCCTTACGCAGTGCTAGGTTTTAATGTCTTTAAAATTGTGATTGCAGTGTTTCCCATGTTCAAGTTCTGGGAGGCTCATTGTCACCACCGTTCAATGTGGAAATTCTTCAGCCCTCTGGAATATTTGTGTTGAAGAGGGACCAGCTGGCTTCCGAGGAGCCAAAAATAGTGAGAGATATCCGACGGCTTGTGACTATATTGCAAGCACGAGGAGTAGGAGTCTTGGAATGGGATCAGGATGATGATGATATTTATGATTCTGATCCAGAATATGCTCTCTGATCTTTGCTTGCTTTTATAATCTCCTCCCAAATAAAGGAAAGGGGAAAATTTATAATCTCCCCAGGCAAGGAGTGATCACATTCCAACTAGTTTTCCTGTTTTCTTTTTTAAGCGTTTACCCTTCAAAAAGTTCTGGTCTTTCTCTGTTTTGCTACTGATCTGATTCTGAGAATTTATTTCTCTTGTAGATATGGTGTTGGACAAATATTGCGCCTTTTTTGTCGCCGGTTTAACATGATGCTTGAAACTTGAGCTCTCTCACAACTCGTAAACTTACATCATCTATCCAATTATGGGGTTTTAGCATTTGATGCTACTTGCTGACCATTTCATTTGTCACAAACTAATTATGATAAGTTAATCGAAAAACATGTTCTATAAAACCTCAAGAATGATCTTATGTATATCTTTATTGTTTTATACGAACACCTGAAAATTAAATATATTCAAAACAAATTAAGAACAGTTGTGTGTGTTAAAAATTCTTATTTTATTAGATGTATTGTGTGAATTCTGTAGAAAATTTCCAAATATTTTTAGAGAATATTAATGATGAAATTTGAGTAAGAAATTTTAGTTTGTGTTGCGGAATGATAATATGATGAATGAAGGAAAAATAAAGAGGTTTCATCCCAGCAGAATTAAGACGGTCTATTCTATGCCTAAGATATACTAAGTCAATAGAATTGAAATGGGGTATTTATATATTTGTTTTTTCTTCTAAATTGTACGAAGATTCTGCGTGTATTCCTAGACTAGTAATTTTGTAACTAATTGATGATTGGATTTAAAAAAAATAAACCTTCAAACAAATAATTAATGAATATTTAATTTTATAATTTATTTCCATAACTTTTCGCATTACCTTTTAAATGCTTTTGAAAGTAATTAACTTATTTTGTTTTCCTTGTCAACAAATATTCCCTTAAGGAACTTTAAACAAAATTGACGAAGTATGGTTGAAGCTTTTCGTATCTTAATCAAATTTAATAATGATTTTTGCCTTATAATTTTGGTAGTTATTAAATCAAACAACATCCCACTAAATTATTTTGGTAATATTTATAAGTGGTGATATTTCACTGAAATTTATTTTTGATGAAATAAAATCCACTGATTTGATCATTAAATAAATTATATTTAAATAAAATATTGAGTCGTCCATTTATGACTTCATAAATTCAAAATTAAGTGGTATAAAATTAATCATAGTTAACTTACTAATCATTCAATGAGGTAGATGATTGACAACATTCCTCAAGGTCTTATTAATCAAGGTACTTGAGATATTTAACATATAAAATTAATAACTTTACCTTAATCAAAACTATCTCTTGCAGAGTTGAAAAATTTTAAGTTCGTTTCAATCATATTTTCTGGAATACCCTATTGATCTTAATCCAATTCAAAACTGTCTTCACTCAACCCCATTTCATAGTGGAACAGACTATTCACTCGTGTTAAATACACAAATAAGTTGTTTATAGAGAAAATCATCGCATTCATTTTGTCCCTCAAAGACTAATTTGAACCATTTTGACAACACAATAAAGCATTGAGAGGAAGGGGTGAACTAATTTGATGTTGGATGTCTTAAATTTATGTATGTAAATTATGAATATTGTTGCATAGATACCCTACACAGCAGTTTTTGGGAGAAACTGTGACTATGATGAATATTGGTCAATGCTCACACCAACCAACATTTTCTGACCAATTCATATAATTATTTGACACCAGTGAGATCTCATGAGAATCATTCTATTCTTCCACACTTCATGAGGTTTTGGATTTGGGCGGAGCAGGAAGCAGCTGCATTGCACAAACCAGAAATTCTTGTTAGCGAAATCGGCACTCCTAAGAATGTTAAGAAACCATAACCTTAAACGATCAAGAGAGACACAAATATTTACAAAACTTTATTTGAAACACTGCTAATGTGGTTGCTACTTTTCTTGAGAAAAAATTGTCAAGAGCTCATTTTGTCTCCATTTTTCTGTCTCTATGTCAATAGTTGCAAAAAGGTACGTATGTTTGTGCACACAGATAGGTCATGGATACAAAGTTTTAGGGATGGAAAATATATGCAAAAAGGAAGCATACTACAATTATACTAGCATGTACCTGATAGCAAGATATTAGAGATGATACAAATCCGAATGCACCAGTCACACGTGGATTAACTGTCTTAGGTGCCAGTTGAAGCAGTCCAACTGCTACCACTATATCAATTCCTGCTTTGATCAGTGATAGAGTCCTCTCATTTGACTGGTTTTGTTTGCCACGGTATTGCTCATCCTGCAGACATAAGTAATGAAATAAACAGAAAAGTAATGCAATCACAGTCCAAAAGTAAAACAAAAAACAGAAAGTTTGAAGAATTTGGACACGTGCATGGACAACATACATCAAATTTATTCTTGTTCTTGAGGTCTTTCTCTAACTTCTTCATTGATGCAGAGAGTCTTCCAAGCTCCCCGAGCTGATCAAAGTAAAATATTGCAAGGGTAAACAGTGAAGGAACTTGAGGGCATAAATGCACACATGTTGGAATCAATGAAGGTAGGTAAGCCACAAACCTCAACCAAGGTGGTGCACACCGAGGAACCCAGCCAACAGAAAAGAGATATCCGGCCAATTAATTCGGTGCGTTCTTTATTCTGTAGTTAGACACAAAAACTCTCAACAAACTGCTAGATGATTTCTATATAATAATTTAGAAACAAACATGATGCTAAACAAAACATATAGTTTATCATTTCCTACCTGGTAGATTCCTGTTCTGCCAAGCCACACAATTTGATCAAGAAACAAGAAAGTGGAGAGAAGTGCATTCTTGGACTGAAATATAAAAACAAAGATGAAAGAAAATGGTTGGGAAGAGAAACCTCATTATAGGTAGCCAACTAAGTTTCCTGATGGAGATTAGTCATCAGCAAAATCAGTGGAAGCATTACACTTAAAATATATATAAACCCAAAAAGGATAAGGAAAGGTTAAATGTTCTCGCAGTGCCCATACCTTTCCCAACAGAATTAGGGGCAAGGGAGTGCCCTGTGGTGTTGGACTTATCAAAGCATGTAGGTCATTGACAAACTGCAAATTAAAGAGTGAAGTATAAGAGTGATGGTCATTGCATGAACTAAATAGTTTGTAACACCTAATTTTTTTGCGAAAATGACTGCTTGAATTTTATAACTGGCTAATACTTTAAAAAATTAACAGTATTTGACTATCTTTGATTTATTCTTTTTTTCCTACTATTATGGCCTTGGAACCCAAAAAAAAGAGAGAAAATTATGCATACTACAGATTTCTAGTCTTTTCTGAGCAAATCAATCAAAGGAAACTGATACAAAGAAAGAAATATTATTATATACAGAAACTCCCTAAGTGACAAAAAGAAAATATGAAGTAACTTCCTATATTGAAGTCATGAACAGATGAAAAAGAAGGTTTCAAAACTCAGAAAAACCTAACCTTGAAAAGCCGGAAGACCTTTCGTGCCAAACTGGTTGATTTGTCTACATTCTGAGCAGTACCAGGTTCCCCGTTACTCACAAATTTGGAACCATACTGAATTGCCCTGCATATCTTGTCCCTTGTTTCAGCCTTGCCCAAATATAAAACAAGAAGACCAAGTTCAGCCCTTGTTGCATCCAACGTACTCATCTTCTACACTAATTGCTGTTATATAACAAATGACAGCACGGTTCATGTCAACTAAATTAGAAACAGGAGTCGGTAATGTAAAGAGTGATATTCTCATATTAAATAGGGAGGGAGATGACGTTTAGAGCTCTCACTTGATGTAGCAATTTTTTGCATACAGTTTTTTTCTTTTTTTTTTAAAAAGTGTCAAATTAAGTTGTTAAACATGCCAATTCATAAACTAAACGGTAGTAATGTTAAAACAGTAACAACTAAGTTATTATCAAAATTTTAGAAATGATGAAAATCATTCTGAGAATTACAATTTAGCACCTCCACCAATACTTCATCAAGATCACAAAAGCACGATAATCAAGTAGCAGGAATACTTGGTAGACCTTCCAATTATCTAAGTGACATCATTCATGTGATAATGTCCAGTTTGAGTTTCTAAAATGCACGAGCATTTGAAAACTCACACTTCTTGCAAACACGAAATCCAACAGTAACACCATTTGTATGTAAAAATTGAAGAACACAAGGCAAACACAATCTCGTCAAATTTCAATTTACTACTAAGATCATTTTTCTTCTCATTTTCATTTATTATCTCAACCTTCCTGCAAGGAACTAAATAATAGTATTCTGAGAATGTTACTATATATGTGTATAACCTGTAAAGTTCCAATTCTAACTTATTGGGGCATAAAATCTTCAACTACAATAGCTTCAAAGCTCAAGTGGTAGGTAAAAATATGGGGCCAAAATCATGTAGTGGGTTCTACATTTTTATTATCCACCTCACCAACACCAAGTAACATCCCTCAATTCTGTAAAAAATTACTCTATCAGATCAAATCAGGATCTGTTAATTCAGTTGGGAAGCTAGAAAATATTCATTTATATAAAATCATCATTACAAAAATCTAAATTGAGAATGAAAATTTACATATACACATTCTGAAACCAAAGTAGCTAAGCTTTATAGTTTTCATAAAGAATACTAAAACACAAATCTGTTAATCTCCATCCTACCAAATTCTTCTCAATTTCTTCAAACCGCAAATCCATTCTCACAAGTACTGTTTAGAGCATAGTTATCAGAATCTTACAATTCACCATTTGAGTCTTATGATTTGATACATTTTGGTTGTCTACCTATTCGTACCAAAAGAATGATCTTAACTGATTTTTTATCTAATGATACATAATGAACCTATGTAATTCGTACCAACACTCGATTCAATGATTTATATGTTTTTACCTTTTTGCCAATTATCCTGAAAAGAAAATGGGCTCAAATGTGTAAATGAAAAGGAATTTGAAAGAACGCTTGTGAACATATCCTATTTGATTATTTCACCTTTCTTTCTCACTCAATCATTCAATTTATGTAGTCCATTCAACTTGTTTTAGTTGTTTTCTAGCCATTCTTCTAAAATAAAGACTACTCAAGCTTAGATATAACTAATAGTTTTGTTTTGTCCGACTTCTGCATAAGTTGTTTTATCTATTTCTAGTTTAAATTATTTGCATTGAATATTGTATATCATCTATATATATTTGAAGTAATTTTTCATTGTATCTGAATTCAATGACACAAAAAATAGTTGGCAATTCACGACAATCTCATTTTAATAACCTTTTCAAAGCACTAAATCAGCCACTAATTGACCATCTAACCCTCCTCAACAGCAAAAGTTTTTTTTTTCCAGGCGTCAGCGACATGGATCAAATAATATAATTGTGTTCTTTCATAAACAAGAAGACAACTCCTAAACTGTCACCCTTGGAAATAGATAGAGTAAGTGACAACAAGAAGATATTTGATGCGGGTGGCTCAGCAGAAAAGAAAAAAAGTCCATACTATTACTGCTTCCAAATGTGACTACTTTCGATCACATCTTGCAAGGTTTAAGAGGTATTCTTGAAACTCCATGGTCGTTAAATTTACACATTTTGTTATATAAAATCACTAAACCACTATTTCCAATGAATCTAGTGTTCTTCACCATACCAACAAATATGACGAATAAATTAGAAGAACTGCATGAATACTCTACCTCCAACTCTAGCTAGCTTCAATAGAATAGGATTTTAAAAGAATCTATTTTCAAGTTCAAAGCCAAGAGAAGAGAGGTTTTATTTGCGAGAATAAACAAAAACCAAGACAAACTTCTGCATATTAACCAGTTCTCCAGGGTACTTAGCAGTTAGAATTCACCCAAAAGAACAACCATCAGGTTTATCTAGGTCAAAATATTGAAAGCATCAACACCCAAGTTTCTCCAATAACATCAGACTACAACAAAATCACATTTAATCCATTAATCAGCATTAAGATTCATATTGTTAAAACAAAAGGTTTAACTCAATTACGCCATGACTGGCACATTATATAGTATAAAGGGAGAAAGAGAATCAATCCATCTAAACTACCCCGAAGTCCAGTTACATCAATCCCTTTTCTATTTTGTAACAACAACCACATCATCAAATCTTCGATTTCCCTCATCGTTTCTATCATTTCCAAAGCAACCAAGCACACTACAAACAACAGAACAACAATAATAGCCAACCCATCAAAGTCAAATCATACGACCCCACCAAATCAACACCCTTTAAGTTGACCCAAAATCAAAACTCGCAAGCCCCCACCTTTAAAGATTGCAACTTTAGTATCTCAAGCTACAAGGTCAAAGGATCAAACAACCGGGGCACGTGAATCCCCAACACTAATTAAACGAATAAAAGAAAAAAAAAAGTGTGTGTGAGAGAGAGAATACCAAACCAAGGTTGTTTGGGGAAGGGAATTGTGCTGGAGAATCCGAATTGAGAGACGAAGCTTTTTGGTTTGGGCCTGAACTATGTTAGATAGAGTTGTGATAAGGGCTTGTTTGGTCCTCTCTTTTCGGAGCAACCAAACAAATGGAAATGTTGTGCTTTATTGCTTGGAACAATCTTGCACCGTTCGATGATTCCGATGTCAACGTGCCACGTGGCAGAAAGTGCTTAAATCCGTTTGATTGGGCTTGGATTGGATCAGTATCGTGAAGAGATTCAACTCAATTGCGTCGCTTTGGTTTTTCCCACACGCACCCCAACAGCCTCCACAATGTCGTGACGTAAAAGCTTATCTTTACAGAATAAATAAATAGATTTGTTTTAAAGGTGATGATAATGGCATTAGTATTTTATTTCTCGGTGCATGACCATGGATTGCAAATAAACCAAGAAGAATCTTGATAATTAATCACTTATAAATGTAAACTTTTACATTCCTACTATAAGAAGTTATCTAAAATTCATACAACTCATAGTCAAATAGGTTTCGAGTCATGTTTGGAAACGTATAATTTACTTAAAACAATTAATTGTCTCATAAATTAAAATTAGGAAATGTTTTTTTAAAAGCTTTTAAATTAACTTTTATCTTGTTGGTAAACTTTTTTTTTTCCTTTTTTCTTTAAAAGTGTTTATACAAATCTTCTTGTTTGAGTATTAGGAGTGAAAAAAGAAATATAATTAATATTTTGCGCCAATACTGTAATTACTAAAAATGCTATGCTAACTATCCCTTTTAATTGACATATAAAAGATGTTATACGTAGTAGTATAAAGGATAAATGTCTATTTTGAAATAATTAAACATTCTAATAAAATATTTATTTTAATTTATCGATTATATTACAATTTAAAAGAATAATGTAAAAGTTATATATATATATATATATATATATATATATATATATATATAAGTATATTATAGCTCTCTTAAATAAAGTAAAATTTCAAAATTAACTCTCAAAGAAAATTTTGAAAAATAGATATAAAACAAATATATATAAAATTATATTTGTATCTAAAACATCAGTTACTTAAGTGCATATTATTATTAATTCCTATTCGAAATACCAATGTTGTGTATTACATAGTTATTGTAGTTCCAATAATGTATTCCCATCCCACAATTACTCATTTGCTAAATATCAAATCACTACACAATATTATTAGAAGTACTAAGTTAATTCTAAATCAATTCCTTGACTTTGAAGTCTAAGGAGTTCAAACTTAGTGTGATTCATCCACTCTTGATTGAGTGAATCATTGCATTAAGAACAATACTTTATAACCAGCTAAAGCACATAGATATATTCCTGACATCTAACAATAGTAGATTATCTTATTGGATCTTAACTTAAACTAGTTTCCCAACTCAATCCAAGTTAACGAAGTATGATGACTAATCAGTTCATCAAATCATTTATTATGAATCAATTCATTAACATCTAATTTAAATAAACAGAACAATAATCTTAAATTTCAGTTCAATTTATCGATATCCAACATTCAAAACTTCACTTACTTATATACAATCACATTCTATCAACAATCACTACTAAGCACAATAACAAATCACAATCCTCTCTAAGATCAATTCATTTAAACAATACTAGTAATATATAAGCATACTAACTTCTCTTACTTGGATGGAAATCTTAACTCAACTTTTTCTCAAAAAACTCTAATTCTCACACGATATTCTATCTACTCGAAGAAAACTCGTATCAATAATATGAACATACTTTTATGACCACAAATGAGCAAAAGTTCATCTTGAACTCCCTTGAATCACAAGCAACCACATAGATATCATATGTAAAGTAGAAATTCAAAATTACTTGATAAAAGAACAAAAGATAAACTTATTATTAACACAAATTTGATCGGGTAGATGTGTTATGTTGTAAACTAGGATTCTTATGATAATCTCTAATCTTTAAGGAGATGAAATGTGGGATCAAAAGTTTAGAAAATAAATAAATAAAGAAAAGGTAGGGAATAGTTTTAGAGAGAAGATAATTTCTATGAAATGAAACATGATTAACTAATTTTTTTATTTGTAGTTTGATTTTTTAATAATAAAATAATTGATTGTCATTTATAAAATTAAAACTTTTTTAACTAATTTATAGATCATTACAAATAAAAATATAAAATATATTTCATCTATAATAAATAGTTAAAATTATAAAATAAAATGTTAGTAATACATTTTTAGTATTATTTTTTAGATAACATAACTATATGACAATCCTTCATCGATAAAAGTATCATTCTAGTGTAATTTTTTTCAAAAATTAATGAAATGGACAATTTAAAAAAAATACGAAAATGTACAATTTTTTTTGTAAATGTGGTGCTTTTTTTTCTATATAAAAAAGTTGTTATATAGTTGTGACTTCAATGTAAGAAAAGTTAAAATTGTGTTAAGGTGACGTGACTTTCGAAGCATTTTAAAGTCGTGTCAACCTAATATAACTTCTATAAAAACAACCTAATATGACTTCTATAAAAACAATGAATTAAAGTTGTGCTACCTTGAGATGATTTCAATTTAAAATGCATTGAATTAAAGTCGTATCACATTGACACAATTTCAACTTAAACACACTTTACACTAAAGTTATATCATCTTAACATGATTTTTTCACAATAAAATTGTATCAAGTTAGTGAACTTACCTTTTCGTAATTTTTTAAGCACTATCTATTTTAGTAATTTTGAAAAAGAAAATTGCACCAATTTGATACTTTTTTTTTTCATCCTTTACCTTTCCCCACAAGACAAATTCAAGAACATGTTTAACCAGATGAATACGAGACAAAACATTTTTAGACTCCAATTACTTTTATAGAGAAAATGTTAAACTCGAATATCACATTTTATTTTGTTTTTAATAAGAATGATGTACATCTCTTCCTTTTTAATAGAGAGAATTACATTAACAAATCGAAGAAGAGAGAGAAAGAGAAATATGTACTCGTAATTATATTTTACTTAAGTTTACACATTGTACTCAAAATACTAATTGTTGTTCCCAATTAATTGGATTTGTTAATTATTTTATTTTAAAACAGTGTTTTACGCTTTTTACCATTTCTAAATGTATAATACTTGTAATTGTTTCATTATGTGGTTGATTATTACAAGAATTTTATATATTTTCTATCATGTCAAGGGGTTTTAGCTCTATAATTATGTAAAGTTATTTTTTGTGTGTGTATTATTTGATTTGATGTGTAACTTATCTTAGTCAACTTTAATTGTTGCTTTTTGAAGTGTGCTAGAAAGAATGGATAAAATTTTTAAAAGGGGTTTCCTCACACAAATAGGGCATGCAAAAAGAAGATTATCAGAAGTTGGTTTGAGAAATCTTCCTCCACATTCAGAAGGGAGAAAACAAATATCATTTATCATCCTAATGATAGGGACACCATTATAAAAGCATGTTTGCAAAAAGGTTTCGTTAAGTAAGAAAAGTATCATTTTTAAAATTTTCTTCTATTATGCGACTTGAAAAAAATTAGAATAATTAGAGGTAGTTTTGATTTTACTTATGACAACTACAACAATTAAAAATATTAAAAAATGTTTCTCAGCATATGAAAATGTAGAATACCCTCTATCGTTTCAAAGATAAATGAATGAACAATTATTTAGTTGTATATACATAATGAAAGATATTTTTTTATATTGAGAATAAAGAAAAAGATAGAACGTTTTCAAGATATAAAAGTGCAAAGAGGACAGTTGAACTCAAAATATAGGTATTATAGATATCGATTAATGTTATTTTTTTTTAAGAAATATTCTTTATTTTATAAAAATTGTAATATTTTATTTTAGTAAAAATATTATAATTAATTTTGTTTACTAAGAAATTTTTGTATCATATATAGATAAATAGTTAATAGATTATTTTTCAACTTGTAAAGAACTCAGAACATCACCCTTTGAGTTCAAGTGCTACTTGCACCACATTCTCATCTTCCTATTCTCACTCGTTTAAGCTTTTATTTTTATTAATAAAATAACATATTTTTAAAAAAAAGAACTAAGCTAATTTTTTTCTTTCATGCGAAGGAATCCGAACTCAACAACAGGTCAAAATTATAACATAATTGTAGTGCTGGAAGGTGATTACTTAAAATAATATAAAAGGAAGGTAAGAAGAGTAAAGGAATGTTTTATATATTTTTATATATTTTTTAAAAATTTTCCTTTCATACAAAGATAACAAATTTACATGTTTATTCAAAATACATAATTAAAACCAAGACAATGGTACTTTGACAAAAAAAACTTATCCTTTAATTTCTTTTCTTTAAAATTACAAAAAAACAAAATTGTTAGGATAATTTTATTCTATAAAAGTAATAATAGGTGTAAAATAAGCTGTATCCTTAGAACAAAAGTTTTGAAATGCCAGAAACTACAATCAAATTCAAAACTTTTTCAAGAACTAGAAGCATCACTAATCCAAAATGGAAAAGGAAAAAGAAAAACGATTACAAATATTACATACATTATCTCATCATCGCCACTTACGTTTTCTTTCCTTTTTATATTCCATGCTTATTCAGATCCCATAATCAATTGCTGTCATGCATTTTGTACTTTTTAAGTTTCTTTGTAGAACCCTTACTTCCCATTGAGAAAATGCTATATGAAAAAGAAAACCCACTGCATGGTTAAAGAATCACTACATCAGAAGTTTTAACTTTCTCACATGTTAGCATCCAAAGGGAATCATCAGACACTGTTCTTCGGGTTCCTAAATTTAGAACAAAACACATCCACGCAGCAGAGGAGACAAAATGTTTCATGATTTATCATAAAATCCAACATTGATTACAATCATAATATAGATTCACATAAAAAAATTTAAAAAAACACTGCATGAAGACTAAACAGACTCATCTTGAGTTTGAAATTTTCACACTGATTAAATAGTATAAACTACAGAAAAATTAGTAGATTTAACTTATTGGAGTTCCGATAAGAATTTCAGAAAAAACGAGTGTACAGAAATTTAAATATTTATAATATAAACTAACACTGATTATAATACATCATAGATTAACAAACTTGTTTCATTCAAGTTTGCAACTTGGCATTTTGCTTCACGGTACAAAAAGGAAATTAACAAATATTTTTTTCTCTATTTCTTGCTAAAAAAACTTTTCAATTTCCCTCTTTCCAACCGTTCATGCAGCTTTTTAGCTCCTGGAATGTCCATCTCGGTAAGTTTCTTGAGATATCCAATAGCCCCATACGAAATCATTAGCTTCTTACATTTCTTACTCGAAGAAAGTGATCCGAGGCATGTGACTGCATATTTTTTTGCAGTGTTCATAGGACTTGGATCAAGCAACTGAACCAAATTTGGCACACTTTTATCATCCTTCTTGACTTCTCTCCTGTTCTGAGACACAACCATCAGGCTTGCAATTGCTTGGGCAGCAACCTCTCTAGCACTGTTTGACTTAGCCTCAAGCATTTTCACAAGGAAAGGGATGCATCCAGCTTCACCAACCATTTTCTTCATGTCTGTCGAGCTGCAAACTCTGCATATGGCAGCTACGGCGGCTTGCTGAGCACCTAAAGATCCCGACTTTAACACGTGAACCAATCGGGGGACCAAACCGAGAGAGACCAAGGATGTCTCGGGGACCGATCCGACCAAATTCCTCAATGCTCCAACGGCGGATTCTTGAGGAAGTGGACCGTCAAGATAAGCCAGAAGACTCCTAACACCACCTTCTGATATGACACTCCTCCTTAGATTCTCGTTGCTTGCAGTGAGATTCTGCAAACATTCTGCAGCATGCTCTTTTGAACCTAACAGAATACCACAGTTAAGAAGATTGATCATGGTCCTCACAATCCCTTCTTCGGACAGAGTTTGTCTCACCTCAGGCACAGCTGATATGTTCTTCAGAGTACAAGCAGCCGAAGCCTGTGACACAGAGTCACCAATTTGACAAAGTTCAACCAATGGAGGAACCCCACCATGTCCCACGATTGCGCGAGCTGTTTCGGCTGACATAGACAACCTCTGAAGAGATATCGTGGCTTTCTCCTTCCCCACTGCACTGCCAGATTCAACAAGCCTTATAAGAGGTGGCAGAACTCCCTCAGAAACTAGCCAATTCTCGCAACTACCAGATTCTGCAAGCGAGCATATAACAGTAACTGTTTTTTCTCTTATCCTGGGAGAGGTAGCTGTAAGCAATTGAACCAAAGCAGCAATGTTGCTCCGACCAAGAGCCGCCAAAACGTTCTTCTCATCTTCCTTCATGGCCTCAACAACACTGTCTAGAGCTTGGTGCTTTGCTTCCAAGTGCCCGATCTGAAGACGCGCCAGCAATTCTCTTATGTTGTTGTGTATTGCAACATCTGATTCTGCCACAGAACTTGACACGGCCAATGGTAAAGTAGCCTCACCCAGCACACCAGTTTTGATCAAAAGCCCACAATCCCTCAAATTCAAATCAAGCTTCCCAGTCAATGCATCTAGATCACTCTGCATCCGAAGCTTACCCTCATACTTTTCCTTCATACACAACTCGGCTAATTCAATCGCTTCCCCAAGCGTCTTTGACACAGCCTGCAACTGCTCCTTGCATAAAGTATTTTTTGAGAAGCACGGATGGCTTGACAAATCTGATAATCGTGACGGGATCTGTTCCAATTTTGCAATGATCATCTTCCATCTACCGGCAAATCCCTTAGCCTCTCTTGCCTTATCAAGAACAACGGGAACAAGTTCCTGTGCATGCAACAACCAGTCTTCTGTGGAACGTGCATCAACTGCAACCTCATCACCATCTTCCACCATGATTTCGGTTTGGTAGGCGCAGAACCGATGATTAGCTGCCACAAATGGAACACAAGAAAACCAAGCCTTCAAAGAAAAGCCCCAGATGCAAATCGGTAAAATAGAAAAACGATATCAGCACAGAAAATAGTTATAAGGCTGTGGTGGAGCAGTTGCAATCATATAATCCGTAAATTATAAACTAAGACTCCAATAGAAAACTCCGAGGCACAAAAAAACAACCACCCCAATACCCCCCAACAACTTCGAGAATCTCCTATGATCACACAAAGCTTGTTTACTGAAAGCATGACTCGACCAACAAAACTGAAGTACCAAAACATGTCCCACCAGTCCTTTCTTTTTCTCTCACTCTGCCAATTCAATGCCCTTGAAAAATCATAAGCACCTATTAAATTTGTTGTAAATTAAGCATTATTAATATCATTGCAACTAAACCATGGTAGATGAAGTAGAATGGCTGCTGAAAGCGAAGGATACTACTTTTAACAGCAAACAATAAAAAAGCCGTCGGCAGATATTTCAGACATAAATCCAAGAGTACCCTTCCAAAAGGCACACCTAACACACGGCACAGATGAAATACGGTATCCTTTTTAGGGGCATATTGGTCAATAAGAAACAAAACCCCAACTTTACTTTTGAACCATGATAGAAATATTTGTGTTAGGGAGAGTGTCAAAGATGAATCTAGCTAGATTCTGACCCTCATCGATGGATTGAGAAAAGTAGAAGTCTTTCTTAGCTGTGTGTTTTCCCTTCTTTCTCCTCATAAATGAGGCTACTGGTATGAGAAAGGGAGAGGCTTTCCTTTGAAGGGAAGACACAAGTCCCTGTCTACAGTTGTATACACGCTAGTTCGTACAATGAACCGTCACCAGAAAAAATATTTATAAATAATATATGAAATATACCTCAAATTAAGATGATTTCCTTAATATTCCAAGAGTTTATCCTCTTGACAGACATTGGATGATGCAGAAAACATCCTTGTTCTCCAATCCTCAATGTTTCTGTAAAACCCAAAACAATTAGAGTCCCATGTTCCATGATATGATCGGTGATATCTACCGACATCTAGAAAGACAAAATCTGATTTTACAAAAACAAAAACATAAAAAATAGTAAAAGAACACTACTTTTATTTCCTGAAGTAGAAGATCAAATCAAAGCAACAAATCCAAAAGCAAAAATAAAAAATATCACGAAAAATTGTAGAACCAACCAACCGACCTTTTAAGAATGGAAACTCAAAGCAAATTACAGTGACTTGATATTCAAACTTCACAAAGCAACCACACACTCTATGTCTCTGACAAAGACACGCACTGAAGTAGTGGCACAGAAATGGCAGAAAGGATCACAAACCAAACTCAAACCTTTGCTTTGACAACTCTCGACAACGTTCATATTCTTAAAAAACGCGTATTCATGCTCAAATCACAAAACACTAGAAACCAGAAGCAGTTTCCTCAGACTCAGAAACATACAGAAACGGTTTCTGCTTCATAATTAAGAAACGGACACAAAACGCTCAAAATCTCATTTAATAATACTATAAAAATAAGTGAAGAAATCAGAAGAATCTTTCCCCCAGAGTCAAAGGTTAAAATAAAGTCTGGAAATTTCAAATAAAAATTAAGAGCAAAATAAATTACCAGCTAAGACTGAGAAAGAAATCAAGTTAACTACCAAGTGCAGTGTAGAAGTATTCACTTCACTTCAATGTTCAAACCCACTATTCAAAAATCAAATTCTTTCAACTGTTCTCTCTCTACAAATGGAAGATAGTGTGTCAGTCTGGCTGTCTCGAAGATGAAGATTCTCTCTGTAAAAGGCATTATTTTACACTGACAACGGAGAAAGGGGACTTAAAGCTCGAACATGTTTTCCATCCAACGGGCAGGATTGGTTTTCGGACAGATATTGCAACCGTTGTGATTGGGTAAATTTTGAATATGTCCGAAATTCTAAAAATCTATCGCTGTACTATATAATTTTTAATATACAAAGTCTTGTTTGTAATTTTTTTAAATACTATGCTGTTTTAAAAATAATAAAGAATAATACTACGTTATATTTATCATTTTAAAAATAATTAAACTAAACATACTTTACTTTATATTAGGGAAAATATAGGTGTTTATATTTTATTTCTAAAAAAATTCAAAATAATCGGAGTCATCATTAAATATTAATACACTAATCGGGAGGAAAATTATGCTGTATGAGATATTTTGCATTATAAAAGTTAAATAAAATGGTTAAAAAAAGTAACGTGTATATATATATATATATATATATATATATATATATATTTGTGTTATATAAAAGAAATAACTATATCTAAAGATAACTTAAAAAATATTATATAAATTAAATATAAATGGTAATATAATCAATACTAGCAGTTTTTTAAAATAAAATATCTGTGTTATTAAAATATGTATACATTATTTTATACAAAATAAATAAATATAGTATAAAATAATGTACACAAATATTTTAATAACATATAAATATATATATATATATATATATATTTATATTTATATATATATATATATATATATATATATATATATATATATTTATATTTGTTTGTTTATCTCAAACCTATATACTTTGCAGTTGAATTACATTCATGAAACAGAATTACACTACCCATTAATTTGAGTGTATTTATTATTTTTTTAAAGCTCTTATGACTCGTTTTAACGGTTAGTAAATAATTGTAATTGTTTATGATTAAAATTAATTTTGACTGTTATATTTGAAAGTTTTAAGAGTATATTCATTTATATTTTAAATATAATATATTTTTATCTTCAAATAAAGTAAATTTTAAACTTTCTTAAAATGTATATGAAACGGATATTTTTATATCCAAGGTAAACCAAACTGATCCTTACTTTTAAAAGATGATGACTGGGATAAAACCGCCACATGTAAAGTGGTCCTTGCTTTTCAAAGGCTGCGTACAGCTGGCAATACACACGTGTGAAGTGCACAAAGTGTTGAAATATACGTGCTAGATGTCGGTGCGTGAAATCTATTATTTAGAGGAAAAAAAAAAGTGATTACGATTACGAATATAATTTTAAATTAAATTTTAAGAATTTATCTAGAAATAAATTTTATGTATATTTTTATAGATGTTATTTGGGCTATTTTCCTTTTAAAAACTTATAGACATGAAAGAGAAATATATTAAATGATATTGGTACAGGTATTAACTAATTTAGTTTTAAAATTATAAAAAATATTTTCTTACTGATTGTGAATTATTTTACTGCTTGAAATTATTAATAATTTATTAAATTAAACATTTTTTATTCTAAATTAACTATTTTAGGGGTCCTTGGGTTTAATAACAGTCTAGTGAAGAATACCAAAATTTCCTCATTTCTTAAGATATTTATGTAAATACTACTTATATAAAGAATAAATGAAATTTTTTCTTTTTTCCATGAAATATTGTAGACTTCATCATCCTCAAATAATATTTTTGATAAAATTCATGTCACCTTTTCTTATGTCAAATATAATAAGACAAACATTTGTGATGTTTTGTCACTTAGCAAAACAACAAAGCATGTTTTTCTAACTTTTATTATTACATAAACTTTTGATTTAGCTGCTGCATTTAAAATCAAATTCAAAGGTGTGTCAAGCCATAAGATCAAATGATGGTACTAATATTCAATGCTATGATTGTTATGTAACTTTTGAAATTTTACATTAAACTTCACAAAACTCAATTTCTGGGTTTTTGAGAGAGATAACATGATGTAATTACTAGCATTAATGGACATAAAAAGACTGAAATTCTTAATTCTCATTCCAAATGCGAAATTGATAACCTCTCTTAATTATTAAAATAATAAATAATTGTTAATTTTAATTAATTATAATTGTATTTTTTAAGATTAATTTTTTAGTTTGTTGAAAGATGGGTCAAAGCACATGGCAGTATGATTTTGGTGATTTCATTCACTTAGTTTATGGTAATTAAATTATGTCAGGTTATGAAGTAGCGTTGACTTAATTGTTTAAAGTTCTACCTAATTTGTAAGAGTATCTTTATTTTTTATTTGTATTACAAATAAAAGTAATTTGTAAGACAGTCTTATAAATAAATTATTTTATTTGTAAGGTATCTTTATTTCTTTATTTACATATACAATACTCGTATAATATTTCATTTTAATATTTTTTATTTTATTTTTATGTTCTAACTGATTTAATTAAATTTTGATAGTAATTTTGAATAAATATATTTGATTAATAAAATTGAGATATTAAATTAAAATTGTGATTCTTTTTTTAAATTAAGAGACTGCAATAAAAAAGGGAAATCAAAATTGTAAAACACGTATTAAAAATAAATTTGCGATTAAAAAAGTTCATCATGTGATAAAGAAATTATAGTTAAAAACTTATTTAATTATATTCAATAAGTAGTGGCAGTTAAAATTTCATAGAAAAAATAAAATTAAAATTATGTTTGATTCATGAAACATTAAAATTATTTCAGAAAATGAATCTATATTTATATGTGATTGTACATTATGCTAGATATAAGATTGTTTGTAAAGTCTCATATACCAAAATAAAATAGGAAATAATGCTTGGTAGCTGCTATTATTAATTACTTTTGTTTTTCTATATTGATGGTTACTATATTGCTTAAAGAGTGTTATTGATGAATGTGCAGAGGCTTCTGTGCCGAATTCCACAACCATAATGGCTTAATATTTTCTCAAACACGCAGTAGGTATGAAATAAAGGGAAATATACCATACTATATTATACTATAAGTGTCACTACAATAAAATCTCCTCAATTTCAGTGAAAAAATCTTATAATGACTAATTTAGATATTAATTTACAAAATTAAAAATTATTCTTATTAAAATAATCACTACTATAAATAAAAATTATAATTAGTTTTTAAATTGGTCTTCAAATCTAAAGTTTTGATTATAAAAGAATTAGTTTCTAAATTGTTCACTAGTTAATATTAAAGATCAATAAACTAATTCCTTTATAGCTAAAACATTAATAGTTAATTTTAGAGATTAATTATAGTTTTATTTTAAAATAATAACTATTTTAGTAATCAATAATTTTTAATTTTGTAAATTGATATCTAAATTTGTCACTATAATAATTGAGAATTTTTTGTCACTAAAACTAGGTGCTATTTGGAGATTTTCTTATAATGGATGTTGGAGAGAAGAATAGAGATAAAGAATTCTTTTTTTATTGAAACAATACTCGTCGTTACAATTTAAAGAAGAGAGTGATTGAACATATAGAAATATTCAAGCGATCAAAGAAGTGAAAAACTGATATAACATAAGACTATATAAGCTGAAGCAAATATTAAACATCTCTTTATCAAATTTTATACTAGAATTATTAAAATAGATAAAATTTTAAAATTTAATAAATGAGTAAGTTGTATTTGTATGATATGATTTTATTGAAAAAACAATTTATCGTACAAACATGACTTTTAAATTCTTAAAATAAATTCGTATCATGTTAACTTTGTATAAATGAAAAAAATATCATATGTATAAAACATGGTTTTATTTGTCATTTTTTTTAGTTTTTCAATTTTGAATTGAACTCATGTTAACCTTACATTATTTCAGTTTAAATTAAAAAAATAAAGAAAATTAATTTATATCAAAATCACATCGGACTTTATCTGAAAGCCTTGCACAACATATTTCTTTTTTCGATAAGATTATGTTATGTAAGTAAAATTTATTCATACATATAATATTTTAAAATTTTGTTAAATTTTGGTAAAAATTACACGAACATAGTAAATTTGCCATTACATAAACATTACCCCTTATTAGGTGTAAAATATTTTGGTTATTTAATTAGTAAGATACTTTGATTTAAAATTCTGGAAAATATCTGTTACACCTGGATGATTCTGCTAGGTAAGGTATTAAATATGACCTTAAATTCTCTTTGCCAAAAACTTATTACTCTTATTACCTTTAAAATAAAATTGAGACAGCTACTCTTCTGATATAATAATAATAATTATTATTATTTATTCTTATATTTCAGGAAATGTTTTAAAATAGTAATAATAATAATACATAATTATTAAATGTGAAAAGAAATAAAAGAGAGAGAAGTTGTACGGAATAGGTAAAGTCGTAAAGGAAAGGGTGTAGAGAAAATATATAAGCATTTTCGAGTTTGTCGTCTTGCATTGTATGATAATAACATAAAGGAATTAGATATTACAAAATATTCTAAAAAAATTTTAAAATTCAGAAATTGCATGCATGACAACGACGTATTGTAATTTCCAACTTCTTTCTCACTTTCTTTCACTTATAAAAAAAAAACAAGGCAAACTTTGTTGTACACAAAATATGTTTGGTATTATGAAAAATACTAAAATAGATTGCATCAAAATATCTTGTGAGATATGTAAATTAATATTTTTCAAATTAATGTAAAATAAACAGAAGGATGTGGAGGAGATATTCAAAGGAAAAACAAAGAAACCATGATAAATAAAGAATATGTATAGAAAAAAAAAAGTAAATGAGAATAACACTGAACATGATAAACCGTGTGACTTATTCGTATTTCAGACAATAATTTTTAAGTTATTATCATGTAAGAATTATTTCATCTATAAAAAGTGTAGTACCTTAGTACTATTGGGATGGGTAAATTTTCCAATTTTCTTTATTCAATCCACTTTTGTTTCAATTTAATTCATTTAAAATCTATTTTATTAAATATAGATTTCAATTTACATTTGAATATTCATTTTTTAATCCAGATTTTCAAATATAGACAATCAAAATATCTAATAATTGAAATTTTAAATCTAAATTTTTAGTTGAGTAAAGTTAAGACGGATTGATCTAAATCGATGGTTAAGATAGGTCGATCTATGATGAAGATTGAGATAAGTCAACCTAGATACAAGGTCGAATTAGATTGGTCTGAGTTGAAGGTCAACTCGAGTCGATCTGGACTAAAGGTCAAGACGAACTTACCCTAGTTGAAGGTTGTAACGGTTGAGCCAGAGCCAAAGGTCGAGACGAATCGATCTTGTTCAAAGGTCGAGACAGATTGACTCGAGCCTAAATCGAAGGTCGAGACATGATGGTTCGTGTTAAATTTGTGATAGTAATATAACTCAACCAAGAAGGGGTGAATTGGTTTGAAACTATTTTTACCCTTTTTGAAAAAATTTTGGTGTATGAAACTATTTTCAATGAAATTTTTAACTTTTCAAATAATTAAATGATAATTAAGCAAAAACAATGAAAGAAATCACATAAAAATTTATATTGATTCAACTCTTCAAGAGTTTATATCCGATCTTCTTCCAACAACCTGAGTTGAAAGAAAATCTACTAAGAAAAAGTGTCAAGATTACAAAAATACAAAATTCACCTATGTACTCTAAACCTCTAAACATAACAAGAATTAACTCCTAAGGGTTATGCTATATTCACTAGGAACCTTGTCTACATAGCAAATGTAACTACAATGCACATAAATTATAGGAAAAATAAAACCAGATACACCGTCAATGTTGATGTTACAAAGAAAACAAAATTCAGACTCTTTAGATCTTTCCTCTCATTTTTGAAGGCTTGCAACTTGTAAGACCCATGAAAAATATTTACAATTTTATTTGCAACTTGTGAATGAAAAATAAAATAAGTTTATAATATAAAATGTGGAAAGTTAAATAAGAAATTTTGCTAGCTTAATTGGTAGAAAATTTTGGTGATGGGTTCAAACCCTTTTATACCTTTTTGTAAAAAAAAAACCGAAAAAGTAAAATTAAATTTAAAATATTAAAGACATTATTAAAGAATCCATTATGAATCCATTATGTAAGTGGTGATTAAGAAATTAATATAATAAAATAATATTAAAATAATAAATAATATTAAAAAATTGATTAATAGTAAAATTTTTGGACTATAAATAGCCATGAGGGGGGACTATTTTGCACAAAGAGAGGAAGAATCAAGTGAGAAACCTTGAGAAATAGAGAAGAAAGACTTAGGAAGAAATTTTTAGTTACAAGAAGAGTAGAAGCTCTGAGGATTTTTCGGGGAAACGAATTCGAAGCAAGAGAAGTCTGGAATAGAGGTAGGGAAGCTAACCTTTCTATGCTTTTATAATATGATTTAGTATTGTTTTATTTCTATTCATGTTTTGAAATTCTATGTGAATACTGTTAATGCTTATTGTATATCTATCTATATTGAATTTCGGTGTTAATATTATATGTTGTTGTTTTGAACATATCAATAAGAAATTTATTAAAAACTAGTTGAGGAACACTTTGGCTAAGGAAAGACTTGGTACTTAAGTTGTCCATTGTGACACACCTTTCTTTCCTAAAAGTTTACTCGATATGTTTTTAACTTAAATCTTGTTGTACAGATTGAGTACTGTTAAATTATTATGCAATATATCTCGTTGGAATGAAAATATATGATGGATTTATGTTATTGTGGTAGATATGAAATTATTAATTATAATTGTGATGGTAGGATAAATGAATCTTAAAAACTGGAGTTGGTACATCCCTGATCATAGAGCAGCCCTGGTCCAATCCAGTAAGTTGTGACTAGTCATATGTACTGGCGCTTATGGTGAGTTTGATTCGTCAAACATTTGATTCTTCTCCGCTAACCATTTATGGTGATATTTTAGTATTGTTAATTTATTTTGTGATATATTCATTTTGTATGATTCCTGTGATGATTGTAATTTATTATATTGGATTTGAATTTATGCATCTGAACATGATATGAGTATTATGGGGAGATTTCGTAATGGTGTGAGTCTCGCGGAGAGATTCTATAAAGCCATGATATATGTGTATATGTTGATGTTGAGGGTCATGAAGTTGGAGGTTATCCTGATACTCTAATAATCATCCAGTCTCAAGTAGAGAAGGATGAATTATGTGGTGAGAGGGAGGTCCAGGTCTATGTGTCGGTTTTGGACATAGTGAGGGGACTAACCTTGTGAATGGTATGGAGGACAGGATGTCCTGGTCTATGTGCCGATTTTGGACATAGTGAGGGGACTAAGAATGGCATCACAAGTGGGGAACCTCTCGTTGAATTGCTCATCAACATATCGTCGGGGATAAGTGTCTATTGGGTATTGTGGAATGAGTGTCTACTGAGTACTGTGGAAGGAGTGTATATTGAGTGTATCAAAGTAATGGATGAGTATCTATGATGTGATTGTTGTATGATGGTATGAGTATGTCTGACATAATTATTATATGAGGTTTGTTGAGTGCATCAAAGTAATTATGCTTGTTTTATAAATGATTGGTTGCATGTTAGCTCACCTTACTTGTTTGTGTTTGTGTTTGGGTATGTGCGATGATAGTATAATTCGTTATACGAGAGTAGATGAAGGAATGTCGTCTGACTCAGTGCCAAGAAAGGGAGGGATAGAAGAACTCAAATTATAGTTTTGTAGTTGAAATCTGAGCCTAAAACATGTATAGACATATATCAACTAGGAATTTTTAAGTGTGAGATTACGGGATGTTACTGTAAATATAATGCTACAATACATAAATTATGAATTTTCAAGTGTGAGAATTTGGGATGTTACACAATTTCAAATTTTCTCAATTGATGTTTTTCTTCTCCAAAATTGCTCCAAGACTTCACAACAAATGTTCTTGTTTCCTACATGAAGCTCTTAGAATTTTTTTTGCCTGCAAAATAAATTACTATCAGATAATTTTAATCCATTAAATAAGTTGCTTAATCAATTAAAATAAAGAGCAAAGATTATTTTTAACCGTTTTAATAATCAGTTAATATCACCGTACATTCAATACGGATTTTAACATCACATACATTTTAATATAGTTTATCAACTTTTTAATCATGTCAGGAACATTTAAACATAATTTAATATTATAAAAATTGGAGTGTTTATTTGCAGCAAATACAATACAGAATAAGGACCTAACACGAAGCTATCATCTTGGTGCTGAAAGATTATTAGAAAACACTAGAGTGTTTGCTCGCTCTCTGAAGATAGGAGTTTGACAAAAGTTAAATCGGATATCCAACATTGAAACCATGAGCTCACAAAAGTGAATCGTGGAAGAGATTCATCTGAAAGCCAACAACAAAGAATTTCGTGAATCAAGTCGTTACTAAAAGTTATTTCTTTCATATTACGTGTAATTACATAGGTCTTCCCTTTTACTTATAGCTTAAAATTTACAAACAATTTTTTTAAAAGAATTACTTATTTCTGATTTTAAAGAGCCAAATTATATACACTAAGTTGTATATAAATTATATATGCAAAGTTTTTCGAATTATTACGTTATTTTTTTAATTGATTTCAAAATGAATAATGAAGTGATTAGACCCAAATTTAATTATTATTACAACATCAGAAAGATTGAAAATTTTAAAAACAACGAAATTATGAATATCTAGTGATTTTTTTGAGTTTCGACTCACTCGATTTGATTTAGTTTGTTTCTTTTCAATTTGACTTAACTTTCAGTCTAATCAAACTCTATTTGATCTTTAGTCTGGGTTTAGAAGAAGAATTTTATGAATAATTATTGGTGTCTAATTAATTAAAAATGTGGCCACCACTTCAACCTCGTACCAATCGCAACCAAAAATTCTCCCACCGCATTCGAGCCTCACCTTTGGAGGTTTTCTTACATACTTTTTACTTCTTTTCATTCATCTTGGAAATATAAGAATGATCCCATATTAAGTCCTGCATGGAAATATAAGCGTGAATGTAAGTTGCATATTAAGTCCTACGTGAGTACAGATGAGAAAGTTTTTTTATTCGTTTGTTCGTTGAAGAAGTTTGGATTATTTTTTTCTTTTTATGATAGTTCATATCATGCGAATTAATAACCGATGGTAGGATTTATCAGAAGTGTCGTGAATGTTAACGTGTGTCATTCTTGATTATCCACTGGAAACATTAAGGGGAGATTTTGTTATCCATTAAAGATAAATTTTTTTTTTTCAAATTGTGAGGATGTGTATGATCTTATATTTTCATTTCTGTTTTATGGACTCTTTTTGTGTTGCTTTTAGGATTATGTGTAATTACACTGTAGATATCATATTTAAAAACTAGATGCAAAATTGCAATTTTTTTTCTTTTAAAAGTGACATTTTATATCATATAACAGATAATTTAAAAAAAAACATATTTTGATATGGAATTTACAGTTCTTTTGTATCAACTAATTACCGCAATAAAGAAGAAAAAGTAACAATTTGATTCGTGAAATTCTTTCCTGTTTCCTGTAAAATCTCTCTTGCGATTTACTTGAGTATCAGTGTTTGATATTAGATCTGATTTTCTCAAACTCCATGTCCATAGAGCAATTCAACATTCAAATTTTTTAATAATCTTTAAATTGAAAGATGATAACCACGTGGTAAGTCATTATTCTTTGTTGTGTTTGTTGCCAAATCGGGAGCACGATTTTCATGAGATTCCAGAAAGGTTTTTGGGATCAATATCAGAGTTTAAATTCTTGCACTGTATTGGTATGTGGCGTTTCACTATAGCTCGGGTTTTGTGACTTGTAATTTCGAGATATTGAAGAAGAAAATCTTTCCTTTGGATTTGGATACGACGACGACAATAGTAATACATACAAGATAGTGATCATAATTTCCTATCTTGACTCTAAATCTAATATTACAATTCTTTTGGTATCCAACTAATTACCAGAAAAAGTAACAATTTGATTAGTGAAATTCTTTCCTGTTTCCTGTCAACTCTCTCTTGCGATTTACTTGCGTGAGCAAAGAGTCTCAGTGTTTGATATTAGATCTGATTTTGTCAAACTCCATGTCCATAGATTCAAATTTTTTAATAATATTTAAATTGAAAGATGATAACCACGTGGTAAGTCATTATTCTTTGTTGTGTTTGTTGCCAAACAACCGGGAGTACGATTTTCATGAGATTCCAGAAAGGTTTTTCGGATAATATCAGGTTTAAATTCTTGCACTGTATTGGTATGTGTGGCGTTTCACTATAGCTCGGGATTTGTGACTTGTAATGCATATTTGTAGTTTTACAACCTTGTCACAAGAAAAATATTTCGAGTTTCAAGATTTACCTTTCGAGATATTGAAGAAGAAAATCTTTCCTTTGGATTTGGATACAACACGACAATAGTAATACATACAAGATAGTGATCATAATTTCCTATCTTGACTCTAAATCTAATATAGTGTTGTGAAATTTTGCAATGAAATCAAGATTTACATTATAAGTAGACTTGAAATTGAAATGATAAAATAAATTTTGTGGGCTTAAAAGATCCTTTTCACTTATTATATATATAAGAAAGTTTAATACAAAATAGATGATAAATAGACTAATTCTAGACACAATATAATCATGATAAATAGAATAACCCTAAACACAATATAATCATGATAAATAGAATAACCATAAATACAATATAATCATGATAAATAGAATAACCATAAACACAATATAATCATGATAAATAGGATACTTTAAACACAATATAATGATGATAAATATTCTAACATGTAGCAACAATGGTTGGAGAAGCATTGAAAAATTTTCTGGTAATATTTCTGCCACGCCTGATTATGGAATATATTTTAACAACAGTATTATTTGGTTAACAACAAATAAATTTGATAGGTCTCAATATATGTTCGATGGTTTTGTCGTGATTTTCTTTGACCATTAAACTGAAAAATTCACAAACTTTTTGCTGTCTCATAATCTTGAAGGTAGGGATCCATATATATGGTTTCCAGAAATTATGGTTTTAGATGATTATCTTAGTCTGGTTTATAAAGATTTTGTACAAACACTGTGTAGTATGACAAATGAAAGATTTTGGAAACAGAGATTCTTGCACCCTTTTGGTGAACATAGATATTGAAGTTCTTCTGACTTAGGTCATGCCTTTTTTGAAACCTTTATGCATACATAGCTTCCGTTCTATCAACTTAATTTTGTATGATTTGAAAAAGAGAGAAGTAGTCTAGAGGATAACTTCTCCTAGTTGAGATTCCAAGCTTACTCAGTCTGGGTGCATGAAGAAGAATGTTCTGGATGTATTTTAGTGGCAATATTTCCAGCATTTATTATTCAACACAATTTATATCATAAATTACAACACAACTTCTGTATAAGTGGTTTATTATAAATTTGAAACTTTATACGGTAGTAAATTGAATTATTTGTTAAAGAATAATACCAAAATATATTGAAAGAATAGTAAGATGAGAATGAAAAATAATACGTTTTATAAAGGTATAAGGAGTTTTTTCATGGCACCCTCCTATTCTTCTATCTTTAATTTTTTTTTTAAATTGTTAAATATGTCAAAGGAAAGACTAGGAACACTAGTGCAGAATTAGCCTTTAACGTCACCCCTTAGACGTCGATCCACCAAACAACCAACGTAAACTATTGATCGGTGACATTTTTGTAAATAAGTGGGCATATAAACGTCCGTTAAGAGGGCCCCCGACGTCTATAATATTATAGACGCCGGGCCCCTCCTAACGGACGTCTATATGGCTGACAAGGTAAGTGAGAAGTTATTTTTTCAACCATATACACGTCCGTTAGGAGGGGCCCCGACGTCTATAATATTATAGACGTCGGGGCTGCTCCTAACGAACGTCTAGATGTCTGACAGGGTAGGTGAAACGTTCACCTAGACGTCGGGCCCCTCTAAACTGATGCCTATAATCCCCACGAATATAAATTTTTAATTCAGAAAGACATCATATTAGTTAGGGCCCCGACGTCTATACTATTATAGACGGCGGACCCCCCAGCACCCGACGTATAGAGCCATTTATACTGCAAAACACGAACCCGCGAGGAGTTATGCTCACTATTCATTGTCTTCCCCGCGTTTTCTCTCTGAGACATTGCATTTCCAGGTGCATTTCTTCTCTTTTGGACCGTTTAAATTTACTTTTACTCTGATTAAATTACTCTTTGATGAAATATCTTCCATTGGAACCGATTAAAATTCGTTTTCGTTACATTTTGGTGCAGTTTCTAGCTTGTGCTTGGGCTTGCATTACTCCATTTCCCTGCATTGCTTTTTAATCTTCTAAAAAGGTTAGCTTCTTTGTTGATAACTTTTTTGTATGCATGTTATTGGCTTTTGTGTATGCATGTTATTGGCTTTAGCATATGCATGTTTTTTACTTTTAGGTATGCATGTGTTATTGGTTTGAATATACATGTGATAGTTGTGTTATTATAATTGGCATGTTAGATTATAAGTATCAAATCATTGAGTGAAACTTAGTTCCCGTTTGAAATTTAACACAAAAGATTAAAATTAATCGTTTGTATTAAATTTTGAATTGTCCGATTGAATTGTTTAGGAAAATTATTTTTCATGATTTGCTATAACATGTACGTTGGAGTTTATGGATAAGATTGATAAAATTTCGGTTCAGTATTTGTGTTGTTCTCCGGATGCATATTTGATTGTGGTCATCCTTAACTACTCTCATTTCGTGTATTTCGGAGACTAATGCGAAATGCTGCTGAAATCTTATCAAATTTATGATGTAGACTTCTTTGCATGTGTTTTAGCAATTTTTGAAAAAAAAATTTTTTGAATGGGTAGGGCCTAACCTTGTGAGAGTTAAAAGACTGAAACTGATGAATGATTTTACGAACATAGTATGGATCGAAACTGAATGAATGAACATCGCATCATTGAAGAATATGAGAAGGATGTTTTAGAGTTCTTGCAATATGTTGAACAAAATGCTAAGTCTATGAATGGGACATATTTTTGTCCTTATGTTCGTTGTCTTAATCAAATACGACAAGACTTAGGCAATGTACGTGACCATCTATTCATGTTCGGCATAATGAGAACTTATACCGTTTGGACTTGGCATGGAGAAGTAATGGACCAGCCTACCACGTCACGAGGAACGAGTTATGTGGAAGAATGAATTAGTGATCATTTAGAAGACATGATACGAGATGTCGGTGAAGATATTTTTGGAAGAGCTAATTTGTATGATTCTCTTATAAATGATTCAGAACAACCGTTGTTCCCAGGATGCTCAAAATTTACATGTCTGTCTGCAACTTTGAAGTTATATAGTTTAAAAGCAAGGAATGGATGGACGGATAAAAGTTTCACAGAGTTGTTGGAGTTGTTGAAGGAGATGCTTCCAGAAAATAATATTCTACCTATTCGTAATTACGAGGCAAATTTTTTTTATGTCCAATGGGTTTTGAATATCAAAAGATACGTGCTTGTCCTAATGATTGTGTTTTGTACATAAAGGAGTTTGCTTCGCTAAAGTATTGTCCAACATGTGGTTTATCCCGTTTTAAAAAGAAATCTGACAGAAACACTACTGATGATGGTAATGATGGTGCACTTGCTAAGGTGATGTGGTATTTGCCTATAATACCTTGGTTCAAACGTATGTTCTCTGTTAAAGAAGATGTAAAGAACCTTAAATGACACTTTGTCGGAAGAAAGTGCGATAATCTTCTTCGACACCCAACTAATTCACCACAATGGAAGAAGATTGATGAAAAATTTCCATAATTTGGTACAGATCCAAGAAACTTAAGACTTACACTTGCAACTGATGGTATGAATCCTTATGGGAACTTAAGTAGCAAACACAGTTCATGGCCAGTTATGTTAATGATATACAATCTTTCTCCTTCGTTGTGCATGAAGAGAAAATATGTGATGTTGTCCATGATGATATTGGGTCCTAGACAACCTAGAAATGACATTGATGTTTACTTAAAACCTTTAATTGATTATTTGAAATTGTTGTGGGAAGAAGGGGTGGAAGTGTTTGATGCACTATAAATGATTTCCTAGTGTATGGAAACTTGAGCGATTATAGTGTTAAAGGTCATTTTGCATGTCTCATATGTGAAGAAAACACTAATTACCTTCAATTGAAGCATGGTCAGAAGACGGTATATACAAGACATCGAAAATTCCTTCCTCGTAATCACGCTTATCGTAGATTGAAAAAAAAATTAATGGAAATGTTGAGGATGAGGTTGTGTCCAGACCCTGGAATGGTGAAGAGGTGTACAACGAAGTCAAAAACATTGACATTGTGTTTGGAAAACATCATAAAAGTACATTTTCAAAAAACATTTGGAAGAAACGATCAATATTTTTTAATCTCCCATATTGGTGTAAACTTGATGTTAGACATTGTATTGATGTGATGCACGTTGAAAAAAATGTTTATGACAGAATCATCAAAACTTTATTAAACATGAAAGGGAAGAATAGAGACGGAATAAAAACACGACAAGATTTGGCTGACATGGGAATCCGATTTGAGTTACATCCACAAATAATAGGAAGATGCACCTATCTGCCCCCAGCCTGTCACACTCTTTCTAAAAAAACAAAGTTTTTGTAAATGTTTAAGAAGTGTGAAGGTTCCACAAGGTTATTCTGCAAACATTAGTAACCATGTTTCTATGCAAGAGTTAAAGTTAGTTGGTTTAAAGTCTCACAATTGTCATGTATTGATGCAACAATTGTTACTAGTTGTTATTCGAGGCATATTACCTCCTTCTGTTAGGGGTATTCTGACACGTTTGAGTTTGTTCTTTAATGCCATTTGCAAGAAAGTTGTTGACCCTCGAGGTTTAGATCAATTGAAAAATGAAGGAATAAGACTACTATGTGAATTAGAGATGTATTTTTGTCGGAACAATCGGTACCGTTATAGAGTCGCACATCGAAATAAAATACTCGGAAAGCGTGTTACGGTCACAAATCAAGTTATGATGGTTCGTTTTAGAAAATCAATTTTCTTAGAGAAAATTTAACAAACAATTGATGTGCATAAAATAGTTACGAGTGTAACGAATATAAAAGTTGACACACTGGATTTTTATCCTGGTTCGATTCAAAAGAATCTACGTCCAATTGTTAATCACTATAAAAAGTGATTAACGATTTCACTAAAATCAGTTTCAACAAAATACAATTAAGAGTGAATAAAAACAGAAAGATAAAACCTTCCTTCGACCAACGAAATGGAAGCAAGCAATCTAGACTTTCCTTCGACTGACGAACCGGAACAGTGTAGAACAGTTCTTCCTTCGACCAACGAACCGGAAGAACAGTAGCATTGCCAACTCGAAGAGAATCACTCCGACCTTTGACCCACAAAGCGTGAGCTTCTCCTTGTCACGAGGCTAGGCAGTGCAATGAACTAGCTTATGGAACTTCCTCAGATCACACTGTATTCTCAAAAGCTCAGAGTTATCTTTTCTAAGAGTTTTGAAACTCACCTATATAGCCAACTGGTCTAAGTTCGCAAAGATGAATTATAACTGCCGCAGATAATTGATTATTGTTAGTGATAATCGATTATTCGAGTCCATTACAAGGTTTTCAAAAAGTGATAATCGATTATCCTGAAGAATAATCGATTATTCTAGAGACTTTGGCAGTTCTCATAAGAACTTAGTGATAATCGATTATTTGGAGTAATAATCAATTATTCTAGAGCAACGAGGTTTTTCAGAGGGGCTCAGGATAATCGATTATAGCTTCTAATAATCGATTAAATGCGTAACAGTTCTAAAAATACGAAATTTTCTAAGTATTACATGTTTAAGGCTTTTCCTAATACATTTATAATCTACAAATTGTTTTTAAAACAACTATAACAGTGTATCATCTTTCAGCATCATCAAAATCATTTATCTTCAAATTTACCAATGCTCGTCATTGGTAACAATTTTCCACCTTCTTTTTTTGATATCATGGTTCATTTGATTATTCATCCAGTCAGAGAAATTTGAATATGTGGGCCGGTCTTCTTAAGGTGGATGTACCCAGTTGAAAGATACATGAAGATCTTAAAGGGAGGTGTCAAGAATCAGTATCGACCAAAAGCTTCAATCATAAAGCGATACGTTGCAGAAGAAGCCATTGAATTTTGTTCAAGTTATATGCCATCATGTGAACCAGTGGGTCTTCCCAAGAGTAGACATGAAGGAAAATGTGAAGGTAAGGGTAGTCGAGGTGTGAGAATTCAAAGTGTTAGTAGAAAAGAAGTTGACCAAGCTCATTTGTACATCTTAAACAACACTGTTGATGTGATTCCTTACATTTCTGAACACGTTAATGAAATAAAGGAATCATACCCAAGAATGAGTGAAAAATGACATCTTAATGAACATGTCAAAACCTTCTTACAATGGTTTAAGAAAAATATTTATGCGACTCCACATGTTTCTAAAAGTTTGTTGAGGTTATCTCGTGGGCCGACACTACAAAAAAAATCTTATTTAGAGGGGGTTATTTTGGAGAGGGTATAAAAAACCCCCTCAAATTAACACAACTTAAGATGTTTAATTTAAATTATTTAACTGACAATGTTTGTGGGAGTTTTAATTCCTTTTAAGAGAGGTTTATAACCTCCTCAAATAATAATATATTTTTTTTCTTCATTTACTAATTCTTTTACATTTTTCCCTCTAAAAATTTTACAGTAAGTTTTCTTTTAACAATCCTAAAATTTTATTCCCTTCATATCTTAAACCCATCTGCTTAAACCACTGAACCCTAAAATCAGTTCCCCCTTAATTCCATCCGCAAAATCAGTTCCCCCTTCATTCCATCCGATTTCTCCCTCGCAGGTACGCAATCTTCCTTTCTTCCTTCTTCTATTTCCTGTTGTCATTCATTTCTTTCATTTCTCCTTTGGATTGCCCGTGTTTCCTTTTCCTTTCAGATTCGCAGTCGGTGGACGAAGCTGCAACGAGGGTTCTGCGGACCGGCAGACAGCGGAGCTCATAACGTCACGGAGGTACATCGTTCTACAACTCTTTGTGCTTTTATTTGGTGCAGCGTTTTATTGAGTTCATTCTGCGTCACTTTAGTGGGTTATCTTTTTCCCAGTTTCAATCATGTTTCTCTAAATACATTCTACCAATAATAAGATTTAGAAGTGAGCTTAATTGCTAATAAATATACGAAAAACATACTGGCCTCATCCTTCTCCATCGGGTTTACATGCATCTTAGAAAAATGAAATATTAACATAGTTTTTTAACGAAGTTTCAGAGAGTCAAGAGAATTAATTGTAATTTAAAAAATATATATATTTAACATATTATGAATCTTAATGAAATATTAATTGTAATTGTAATTTTAACATATTAATCTTTGGAAAATAGACAAGTGATTAAGATTGCAGAGGGATACGTTGCCCTTAAACAATGTGCCTTCAAAATGTATGCAATCAGATAGGATGATTTTTTCTAAATTTTTCAGAAATTCAAAGGGAAGGGGTCCACTACATATTTCTTTCAAATTTTTCATACTTTTAAGTTTAAGTACAACCAACTTGGATAAGGCATTTTGCACACCAGAGTCATTATTGTCAATTAGGCATGCGAGTTGTGAAATATCTTTAAAGCAATCTCAACTAGATTATTCATACCTTCTTCATCATCCGGAAAAATAATGTCAGGTATGAGGCTTTTCCATACTCCTTCAAGTCCATTTAAACATAGAACTTCTGCTTTTTGCACTAGATTCTTGAATGTCTCTTTAGAAAAAACTTCATCAGCCATGAACATATTCAAGGAATTTCTTGCAAAAAATTCCTTCGACATCAAGAAGCAAGAAAAGTCTAATATACAAAACCTTTGATAGTTAGGGAGTTGACTATATGTGTGTGTGTTTTTGTTTGTACGCTTGTGAGAAACACGGTGTCTCAATACATAGTCATAGCACACAAGCTGAACATGAGAAATAAAATTTGTTCTGATTTGAAGTCTAAAAATATGTTTACAGAGGTTTAGAATTAGAAGGATGGATACTAGCACTAGTATGAACAACCACGTAGAACTTGTTTTGAAAGTAATTGACTCATTTTTGAGATTGGAAATACTTAATTGACATATACATGTAGATAGCTGAGGCACACAAGCATTCACCGATGCATACGTGACAGGATAAGTAGGACAGTAAGAAATTAATGAACTATTTGTTTATTTGTCCTCAATTTTAATGATATAGATTTATGTTCTTGACCTTGGGTTTGGTGTTATATGCATTATTGCTGGACAGATTTGAATGTTTTTTTCCATAATGGATAGGGGAAGATTTTGGAGGGCTTGTTTTCGTTGCTTTTAGTTCTTCTGTTATTTTGTAGTTAGGAGGACTTCTTATTGTCTTCTGGAACTTGTTAGAAGGCATTGTACCACTGCTCACAAGTAACTTCTACATTTGTAACATTTTCTTTGATATTAGTGTTTACTAAGTTATGCCTTCTTTCTCTTCCTTCCGTCCTAGATTAGTAAAATATTAATTTGAGGATTATTTTTATTGTAAAATTAAGTTTAGTAGAAAAAAAACTTAAGTAGTAACATTGTAATGAGAGGACACTATGTCATCCAAAATGGAAAAGAGAAGCATGTTAGAGAACAAAAAGATGTGAGAAAAAAAAATTGAATGTGCTCAATTCTTATGCATACATGTGAGGGTGTCCCTTGTGATGGTGTGTAAAGGCTCGAAACCAATATTTATTGACTGTTTCTTGGGGACCAGAATAGATTTATTTAATTTAATTTTTGAAGTAATATAGGTACCTATTGGTATGGGGATTTTACTATTTATTTGGTGTATTATATTGCAGGTGGAGACCATTTTGGACAGGGATAACTTTACTTTGGATGAACTTCTTGATGAGGACGAAATTATTCAGGAATGCAAAGCTCTCAATAGTCGCCTTATAAATTTGTAATCCTCTTCTTTTCTTCTATTACAAATATCTTTCATATGTGAAATTATTGTAGTTTATTATTTAGTGCATGTCTTGATAACTACTGCGTCCATTATAAAATGTTTTGCATAAAAGATAAAAATATCTCACTCTAGAAGTATATTTAGCATCCAAAAATAGGTTCCAAACATTCACCCAGTTGCTTTCCGTTTTCTGTTTTTTTTTTCAGAAACTATCATTCACAAGTGAATTATAATTTATCAGTATCATAAAAGCTGATTTATGAACAAGTACTTTTTGGATTAATATTATTGTTTACAGGTGAGGATGGGATCAAGTGACGTGCTTGAATCCACTAAAGCGAGCCTCTCACTCTGTTTTTTAACAATTTGGACTTGTGCAATTAATTAAATTAGGAAACAAAATATTGCTTTGATATTCCATTTTATCATTAAAATTGAGGACAAATAAACAGCATTAAAATGTGGGCATTTCCATGTCACATTGATGCTAGCAAATGGATGTGATAATTATTTGAACACTAAGCAACAAAATTACATTAAACTATCTTTCTCTTCCAACTCACATTTCCTTCCTTCTTTCCTCAACAATCATTTTCCTTTTTCATAATTGATGTTGCAGGTTTTTCTTTAAGCATTGCAATCTCACCGCTTCAAGGTTAGTAGAAACAAGTACTTCATTTTTTCTACTTCATTATTTATTTGTATTTTCCATGAATATTGTATTCTTTTTCATGTGTTAGTGTATTTTATTTTGTTTAGGAATATTTTTGAATGGATAAATCTTGGATAACTAAGCCCCGAAATACAGTTGAATACTTAATTGGTTTGCAAAAATTCTTAGATTTTGCTTTTGAGAATGGGGCCTCTGGAGACACAATTCGATGTCCATGACCCAAATGTGGGTTTGTGAAATGGCAAGCTAGAGGCATAGTTGAGGAGCACTTGATTTTAAAACAATTTCCCATAAATTATGTTATTTGGAATCTTCATGGTGAGAGGCAAAGACAAGATATTTCTAGAAATGAAGATGAGTCACAAGAGACATTTCATTTTGAAAATCCAATGGAAACAATGATAAATGAAGCATTTGGACATTATAGGCAAGAAGGTACTAATATAGGCAGATCACAACCATTGGGTGAAGATGATGTTATTAATGAAAGGCCAAGGGAAAATCATAATGAATTTAATGAGTTTCTCAATGACGGAAATCAAATATTGTGTGACGGGAGCAAGTACACAAAATTAGAGTTTGTAATCAAAGTATATCATAGCAAGGTTTTGTGTGGATTAAGTGACAAGGCAATGACTATGATCCTAGATTTGCTAAGAGATGCATTTAGTGAAGCAAAGTTGCCTCTTTCTTTTTATGAGGCTAAGAAAATCATCAACAAACTTGGTCTTAACTATACCAAAATAGGTGCATGTCCAAATCATTGTATGTTATATTTAAGAGATGATGAAAAGGATTTGCAAACATGCAAACATTGTGGTACATCTAGATGGAACCCAAAGAAGAAAAAAAAGCAACCTGCAAAAGTTTTACGTTACTTTCCTTTGAAACCAAGATTGCAAAGATTGTTTATGTGCTCTAAGACTGCAGAGCATATGAGATGGCATTCTTCAGAGAACAAGGATGGAGTTATAAGGCATCCAAGGGATGGTGAGGCATGGAAGACATTTAGTGTAATGCATCCTGAATTTGCTTTAGATCCTCGAAATGTTCGCTTAGGCCTTGCTAGTGATGGTTTTAATCCTTTTGGCACTATGAGTTCTACTTATAGTATTTGGCCAGTGTTTTTAATTCCATACAATCTTCCACCTTGGCTTTGTATGAAGCACACTTCATTGATCCTATCCATGATCATTCCAGGTAAGCAGATGCCTGGAAATAGTATTGATGTGTACTTACAACCCCTTGTGGATGATATACGTGAGCTATGGAATGATGGGGTGGAGACCTTTGATTCTTCATTGAATGAAACTTTTAGAATGCGAGCAGCTCTTATGTGGACAATTAGTGACTTTCCTGGCCTTGGTATTTTATCTGGTTGGAACACACACACAGGTTTAGCTTGCCCTACTTGTAACTTTGGTGCAGAACCTTGTCGTCTTCCTCATAGTAGGAAGTGGTGTTTTATGGGACATCGTCGCTTTTTAAGTAGAAACCATAGATTTAGATTGAATCGTTTTTGCTTTGATGGAAGCACTGAAGAACGAAATCCACCACTAAAATTATTAGGATCTGACATTTTTAGGCAAGTGGAAAATATTAATGTTACATTTGGGAGAGGAATTCATTTGGATGGTAAAGGAAAAAGATGCAGACAAGAAGTTAAACAATGGAATAAAAGAAGCATTTTTTTTGAACTTCCATATTGGGAGTCTAATTTGTTATGTCACAATTTAGACTTCATGCACATTGAAAAAAATGTATTTGACAATTTAATCTATACTTTGTTGAATGAAAAGCCTAAATCCAAAGACAATCTTAATGCAAGGAAAGATTTGAAGGAAATGGGCATAAGACAGGATCTTTGGCCAGATGATAATGGAAGATAACACCTTGCTTTGTTTTCACTAACTCGTGATACCAAAAGGTTGTTCCTCAAAACTTTGAAAAATGTTTTAGTACCTGATGGTTACTCAAGTAACATTTCTAGATGTGTTGATGATGTTCAACATAAAATATCAGGACTAAAAAGTCACGATTGCCATATTATAATGGAGCAATTACTTCCGTTGGCAATACGTAATTTGTTACCAAACCATGTCACTGCAACCTTGGTGGAGTTTTGCTCATTTTTTAAGGCCCTTTGTAGTAAAAGCTTAAATCTTGAAGACCTTGAAATGCTTCAAAATCATATTGTGGTTACACTTTGCCACTTAGAAATGTTATTCCCACCATCATTCTTCACAGTTATGGTTCATTTAACTGTTCATTTGGTAGAGGAAGCAAAGCTTGGAGGTCCAGTTCATTATCGATATATGTATCCTATAGAGAGGTAATTGCTAACTACTTTTAGTTCAAGGTATGATATTATATGTGTCCAATTTATTTAATGTAATTATTTATCATTATTATAGGGAATTAGGTCATTTAAAGACCTTTGTACGAAACAAGGCACAACCAGAAGGTTCTATAGCTGAGGGATACTTAGCTGAAGAGTCTCTTACTTTTTGTTCTAGATACATTGAAGATATAGAGACAAGGTTCAATAGACAACGACGTGTTTGTGATAACCCAAATGATAATGAGTGTTTTGTGTCATCTATATTCCCACTAGGTGGGAAGGTGGTAGGAGGTTCCTCAATGTTTACTTTAACTCATATGCAAAAGCTACAAGCCCATCGATATGTGCTTTTAAATTGTGCGATAGTCACACCGTTTGTTGAGTAAGTACACTACATTAAGTGTGTGATTTGTAGTTAAACAAATTGAACCACATTATTCTTGTATTTTATGCATTTAATGTAATTAATTTTTGTAGTGAATTTAGAGATCTAATAAAAAGAAGATCAAGAGGAAGGCGACCTTCAACTACTGAGATAGAAACTAGAGTGTTTAAAGAGTTTGTTGATTGGTTTCAAAGGCGGGTGGGTGATCAAATAGAACACTTTCTCTTACTTACCAAGTTATCTTTTAATTATGTCTAACATTATTTCCTTGTTTAGATTATGAATCCAGAAACAATAAATTCAATGTCTACTGACTTGAAGTTTCTAGCACGAGGTCCATTGGATAATGCTAGAAGATTTACTGCTTACAACATCAATGGGTTCAAATTTCGAACATTGACTCGTGATGAGGGATTGAGAACACAAAATAGTGGTGTCTTTTTAACATCTAATACAGCTTGTGTTTCAAGTACTATTGATAGGAACTTAAGGCAAGCAGACTTATCCTATTATGGAAAGTTGGAGGATATTATTGAGCTTAATTATTATGGTCGATTCAAAGTTGTTCTTTTCAAGTGTAAGTGGGTAGATACTACAAGAGATAGAGGATATAAAAAGGATCAATGGAATTTTAATTGTGTTAACTTTGATAGACTTATTCATATTGGAAACCGTGAAGAACATGAACCTTATATTGAGGCATCTCAAGCACAAATGGTATATTATGTTGATGATGTGGTTAATGAAGGATGGAGTGTTGCTGTGCATTTAAAGCCAAGAGATTTGTATGAAATGGGAGAAGAGGTACAAGAAGAGTTATATGAAAACGAACCATACCAAGATCAAGAGTTGGAAAAATTTTATAGTAATGACAATGAATATGTTCAATTGGCTACAAACCATTTAGACGAGGATATCAATTAGTCAAATGTATGAGTTGAAAATATAATTAATAGTCATTTATTATTTTCAATTATTTTCAATGCATGTATAATTCACTCATGCTTGATTTCTTAAAGGTAAATGATATGTACCACATGTTTGATTTCTCAGTTTCAGGTTAAGAAGGAGAAGTTACCTTTCTGAATTGTGACTCTTTATTAGCTTGTTCTCTCATTTGGAAAGGTAATAAGATCCGAACTCATTTATATGTGTGATGTATTTGGCTGGATGGCATAGATTATTAGGCGTAGGGTAGATATAATTTATTAGGTATTGCCAGAGAGCTTTCTGAAATTTATGACTAGGACACCACTGATTCACTGCAGTACAAATTTATGACTAGGACACCAATTTTGAACTGAATGGAAGAGCCTCTATTAGTAATACCTTCTCCTCTAACTATAGTAGCAAAGGTAGGACATATACAGAGGGTTGTGTATTAAGAAAAGTTGATTTATAAAATACACATTGAAAATTTAAAGGTATATATAGTAAACAAAATTTAGAAGTTAATTATTAGTTTAAATTGAAAAAATGGCTTGAGAGTCTTGGGCATTATGAAATTGACGGCACATCATTCAACTCAATAATCTCACCAATTTCAGTCAGCCGAGAAAGAGAAGAAGAAATATTTACTACTGTCTAGTAAAAATCTTGATGCTATCATAAACATATCCTCTAATGCAGTTTGAGGACATGCAAACATTTAAAAGACACAGAACTGACTGATAAATTTAGCAAACCATGCTTTTACTTTGATGAGTCAATATTTTACTCACTTCACTTAGTTTATTGTGCTAGAATTAATTGGGGAATTGTGCTTAATTGTCTAGTATTTTCCTGTTTTTACTGATTGTGCTTAATTTGATCAGAAATTCTTATTTTAATTAATTTGAATTATCTGAGATTAATTATGTGCATTATTAATTTTAGGAAAATTGTTGGATAATATTTTGGGACATTTTAAGGTTAATTGAGAAATGGCAATTGAGCCCAATACATCTGAACTATTTCAATTTTCGCACAGTATTGCGTGAATGTTGTGTCAACTTGTGTGTCTTCGTTTGGGTTCAATTCTTATCCGTTTTCCTTGCAATTTTTTTTCATAGTTTCGTCTAGATGTCTATTTTCAAGTATAGTTTTTATTTTGTTCAAATTCATTTTGTGTTGTTCCCAGTATTTTCTTTACTCTCCTATGTCAGTCTAGTGCACACTGTTTGAGTGAATTCTAGTCTGTTTGCATTTGCTTGCTGTTTGGTACTTGTGGTAGCTAAGAATTGACAATTGAAGTGTTGATTTTTGAAGTGTCACTGCTGGAAAAATTAATGTCACACGGCCATAGTGATTGCAAAATTTGCAATCTTCTTTCTTCAAATAAAAGCACATGGAGGGGGCCACCACTTTTGAAGTTTACGTGAATGAAGAGGCTTATGGATGGAAAGAAAACCAAATCCACTTTCATGGCCCACATGGGAATAAAAGAAGCAGCACCATGCACTAAATGGCTTAGGAAGAGAGAGGTTTTATTTGGAGAAAGAAAATGATTCATTTTGCTGGAAAAAAATATTGTGGCCCATAATTGAGAATAAAGAAAGAATGATAATGCTCAATAGGATGCACGTGAATGGAAGAACAAATTATTCATTCATTTCTTAAACACAATTGACTTGCAACCAACACCCACAATTGAAGAAGAACACGCTGGCTGGAAGGAGGCTTCAATTATCGAATACCAAAAGCAATTCCACATCCACTTCCACGGCCCCATGCAGCTGCCACCTAAGGAGGAAGCATCTTTCACACATCCATTATGGCTCACGGTTACATGTGTCCAGGGAAAAGTCAAATTTGGAAAAGCTTTCAAGAATTAAAGTGGAGACATCTCACGGCCCACATGGATAAGAGAAGTTTGCTGCTTATGGATTTTCAATTGCTGAATGGAGTGTTGTAGATGAAGGGAAGCTCACGGTTTTCTCCATTCATTTTGGCTTGCATCTTGCCTTCCATCACATGCAATAAAAGAGAAGGGTCACCACTTGATAGCTCACGGCTGCACATGGGAGAAGCACATTACAATTCCTTTTAGAAGTCCAAAGTGCAGCACGGTTAGAGTTTGTGGAGAATGGAAAGAGGAGACACATAAAAATCTGCACATCCACACTTAGAAGAGCAACGTGAAGTGAGTTTTTCCAGGAGCTGTACGTTCACATTTTGGAGAAGATAAGCATGGATACTACTGCTGGAAGCAAAGGAGGAAGTGTTGGCAGCATCTGCACACTTCACGGCCATGACCAACACGTCCAAGGATGGTCCAGCATGCAGCGTGAAGAGGTCTTGGAACGGAGAAGAATGTTCACGGCAAAGTGGTGAACAAGATGACAAGAGTAGTGAAAAATGGAGGGCCCTCACACTATTCTCTCACGGCCAGAAACTATTGCTCACCAATTTGTGCAAGGAAAAGATGCAAAACAAAACAAAACTGAAATGGAGGAGATCACGGGAGGATATTCAGATTTTGGCTATAAATGAAGCACAGCAGAGAGCAGATGTGGAAGAGATTTTAGGAGTAGTTAGTACCACTCACGGTTTAGAAGAGGCTTCTGCCTCTTCCTTTTTCCTTTTCCATTTCCAGTAGCAAACTCTCTTAATTTTTATTTTCCAACAGTGCAATGTAGTTTTTTTTTTATTTCTGAAGGTGTATTGTGTTATTGAAACAGTTTTATCATTTGATTTTTATCTTCACTTTCCAGTCATTTTAATTTAATGTTGAATGTTTGATAAATTTCATTTTCAAAATGCTGTTATTTTTACTGTTAAATTTTACCGTTTCTGCATATTTACCGTTTGGTTTTACAGTCTTTGAAATTTATTTCAGTGTTTTTAAATTCAATTGTGTTTAAATCCCAGTTTTAATTTATTTTAATTTTTCTGTTGTTTTATTTAATTTCCAATTTAATTACTGCACAAAACATCCAGAAACCCCCCCCCCCCACTTCGTGTTTAAATTTGAGACTGAACCCCAATATTGGTCCTTGAGAGACGACCTAGGAGTCACATCCTAGCTGTACTACATTCTTTATCTGTATCAAATTTGTATGACCGCGACAGTCGTATCATACTTACAGAACAAACATTGCTAATCATTGATATTCCTTCGATTAGTTCTCTTAACTAAGGCAAACGTATTAAAGAGTGTCAAACAATTATATTAATTTCTGTTATCTTAATAAATGTTCTTCCACTTAAATCAGAATATATACTCATTTATCAAAAAAAAAGGTAACATCTTTCTTCTGGGGTGTTTGGAGAAGTCCAATGTGATCTTAACCACTTGAAGTATAATATATATCAATGAATCGTTGAAAATTGAAGTGCAGTACAAGGGAAGAGAAATAAAATAAGCTCACGTTTTCTTTTGTAGACCCACAAGTTCAATAATTCTACTTCTGTATTGTGCAAACTCAGGGTATCATTTAATTTGGAACTTTGTTGATAGGCACATATCTAACAAAATTTTGAGGCTTCATAAAGAAGGAAACCCGTACTTCAGCAAGTAAGTTGGGAAGAGAAGAGATAATTGAACAAGGTTTGAGCAAATGGTTGGTTGGGTGTTGGGTGAAAAGTGACAACTATATACATTACTGTAACCTGCTTTTAAATGCATACTCTGTCTTTCTACTGCACCTTTATTCCCTGAAGAATATATTCCAATAGCATTTTTAATTTAAATGAAATTTTATGAATAGCTTACAATTCAATGGTTATTTGAATATAATGGAAGTTAATTAAAGGTTATTTGAAATGCATATACTGCAGGTTTTTTTGCCTAATGCATTTCTTTCTTTTAATATGTAGCCATGCCAAAGGTCAAGCGATTCCGAAATCTACAAAAATCATCACCTCAAACTGAATCTTTAGGTACATACTTTTTAGAATGCTTTAAGGAAATATTACAGGTATATATATCATTAATGTATTCAAATGCCCCACACTTACTTTTTACTCACTAACTATGTTTTCTTTTTTCAAAAGCAGTGATTTTGTTTTAAGACTACTGAAGCTATTGCCCAAAGATATTGCAAATTAACATTGGGTAAGAAGTGGGCTGCACATAGACAACGTTTATGGAATGAGTTCTATGATCCAACAAAAACAAAAGATCAAATCATATGTAATGTGCCGACCGGTATAGACAGAACTCAATGGGCTCATTTCGTTACCTATCGTCTAAAACCGGAGACAATGGTACAAGTTTCATTATTATTTTCATTGCTTTTGTGTATATTATTATTTTGATTGTTATGTCAACTTACAATTGTTTTTTTCATAGGATATTTGTAAAAAAAATAGAGAAAATCGCAAGAAGCAAGTAATTCCTCATACTGGTGGCTCTAAACCTATCTCAAGAAGAAGACATGAGATGGTACTGAGATTAGCACATATGACGATTTTTAGTATTTTTCAAATTTACTATTTATTTTAACTTATCCTTTTATTTAGCTTTTGGATAGTGGAAAACTGCCTAGTCGTGGAATGTTATATATTGAAACTCATAAAAAAAAAGATGGCTCATTTGTAAATGAGGCGGCAAAGGCTATAGCGGTAAGTTTTACTATAATATGATATTTTCAAACATTATGCTTCAATATTTAGATCTTTAACTACAACTTGTTCTATGCCTACAGGAACAAATTGAAGTGGGTTTGAGTCAAAGCACTACTGATGAATCACAGGTTTCCCCTCATGATGTTGTTGGTAGAGTGTTAGGCCTAGAGCATTCTGGGAGAGTGCGATGCATGGGTTTGGGAGCAGCTCCTACTAACTCATTCAGAAATACAAGAATGCGAATTTCAGATTTAAGCATGGGTTCATCTAGTACTGCCACATCATCAGCATCTACTAATCAATGGAAACAAAAGTACATGAATTTAGAAGGTGCGCTGAAAGCATATATGATAATGAAGGAAGGAAAGATTCCTGATGAATTGGCTACCTTCTTTGATCCTCAACCACAAGTAAGATACTCAATAAGTATAAGTAATATGCTTGATATACTGTAATAATATACCAATTCTGTTTTATGAGTACATGCAATTGATGTGGCTACCTTCTGATGAGACATTCACCTACATGTTAAATATACCAATTCTGTTTTATTACAGGGGAATAGAATGTGATGAACAGATGACAAAATCAAAACCACATCATAAAAATTAAAAATAGAGACACTTAGAGATGAAAGATATTTATGATTTAAAATATCTAGTAGTCGAGAAATGCAGTGATCAGTTCTTTAACCTCATAAGAAACACATAATTATAGAATTTGAAAGCTTGGGATAGGAAGTCTGTCACAGCTGATATATGGAATTTGAAAGCTATAATTAATTAATTATTTCTAGCTTTTCGTTGGGTGGAGGGCCTACACCCTGCAAATTCTCAATCCCTACTATTTGTATGTCTGTTATTTATTAGATGTGCATGCAAAATATGTAATGAGAGTACCATGCAAACTACAGCACAATGCATATCCCATATCCACTCTCCACTGTCATTCTGTAATGTTGTGCATTTCCCCTACTTCTGCCACTGTCATTATTATATAAACAACCTTTGGTTGGCGTGATCACTCTATATATGCAATCGATAATTACCATGATTCTTAGAGGATTTTGCATTCGTTATTGGAGACCCAGTTATATAATTTGAATTATATTATATTATTTTGAAAGACTGATATGTAAGAAAGACATCTCTAAGAATATGGCTAGATGTTTTTGCAAGCAAGAAATTTACACAAGAAAAATGATTGGTTTTGGTCCCTGGAATCGCGAGGTTCAATCCATATTTAGCAGGGACAAAGCAGCTGAACCGATGAAAGTGGTTAATATAGAACTATTTGCTGCAATTGCTTGGAACATAGTTAGCTTTATTGATTGTTGCAATAAGATTTATATGCATAGTGTGAGAAGTATTGGTCCATTGCATTTTATATATGGTGTAAAGTAGTAACTGCAGTAGTCAAGGAAAATTTGAATAATGACTTTTAAAACTGAATTCTATTTGATTATTTTTTTATATATTATTTACAAAATGTGAGTACATGTAATTGAGTTTATTTTATTAATTTTTTTTTATATTATTTCAGCAAGCTCCTGATGCAAATGAGCCAGAGTCTCCTTTGGGTGCAAGACAATCATCTGATGGAAGTAACATTTAGGAAGTTTATGATATTGTTTTAGGATAAAACTATACCTAGTTTATTATGAATTGAGTAACATTTCTTTCTTTGTAACTACTTTTGTAATGAGATTACATTGACTTTTAGTCTATCTTGATGTGACTATAAAATTGTTTCTCAATTTATTTTTCTAAATTTCTTTCTATTCAGGGGCTTTTGTTGTATGATATCTTTTTTTAATCAAATGAATCATATTTGTTTGGTATTTAATAATTTTAGAAAAAATTAAATTTATTTAATTTTGAAATTGAAAAAAAAAATTAATGGAAATAGATAGTTATTATATATTTTAATAATCATCAAACAAAAAACGATATTATATATTTTAATAATCATTAAACAAAAAAGTGACAAAAATATAAAGGAGGTTAAAAACCCCCTCAAAATAATAGTCAGTGATAGAGGAGGTTTTTACCCTCCGCCGAAAAACCCCCGCAAATTAAATATATAGAGGAGGTTTTTACCCTCCGCAGAAAAACCCCCGCAAATTGAATATGATACCAGGGGGCGAAAAAAACCCTCGCAGATAATTATTGGCGACTCAAACTGCGGGGGTTTGAAAAACCCCCGGAATTTATTTAGCGGAGGGTAAAAACCCCCGCAAGTTGAAAAAAAACCCCCCTCTAAATAAGCTTTTTTTTGTAGTGCGAACACAAATGTCATTACGTATGATGGGTACTATATAAACAATATTTCTTTTCAGAAAAAGGTAGAAGTTGACAAAAGTAGAGTTCAAAGTAGTGGTGTTACACTACAAGCTGAAGTTGTGCACTTTGCTAGTTCTAAAGACAAAAATCCAATCATAGCATCCATGAGTTATTTTGGAATAATACAAGAAATATGAGAAGTTGATTATGTCAATTTTAGAGTCCCAGTTTTCAAGTGTAAATGGGTTGATATAAATTCTGGTGTCATGACAGATGACTTTGGTTTCACATTGGTAGACTTGAACAAGATGAATTACACTGATGAACCATTTATCATGGCTAGTCAAGAAAGACAAATATTCTATGTAAATGATCCAGCGAATAAAAAATGGTCAATGATTTTAGAAGGAAAAAACATGCAAGGATATGATGATGAAGATTCTCAGGATATACTTCAGACAACATCTGTTGCATCAAAACCCATTGAAGACTCAGTTGATGATGTTGCCGTGACATCCAGACAATTCGTAATGATCACAATGAAGGGATCTGGGAGAAAATAATATCTTAATAGGTTGTGATATTTTTTGTGTTGACTTTATATGTAGTTTCATTATATTTGAATTATTACTAACCTTGTATATATTTTTCAGGTATGTTGGCCTCAGACTCAGGATCAGGACAGACCAGACGTGGTCGAGGCGTCACATGATTGCCAGATGTGACATCCGGACACGTTGATGGGCAGAGGAGACATGTTGACATTGACCCTAGATCAGGTCAGGGATCAGGGCCAAATGTTGTTAGGTTTAGGAGTTATCTGGGTAAGTTAGCAAAAAGTCATGTCTCTATCCTTCATGCATCTTGGGATGACGTTGCAGAGGTCGACAAGAACCTTTTATAGCAAGATATTCAAGTATGTTTACTTAAAATAATTTTGATATACTTATTTCTTTTATCTTATTATGTCATTAACACGTTTTTTGTTTTAAACAACAACATTATGATATTCCAAACACAATACAAATTAGAAAGAAAGTATTATCGCATATAGCGATAAGATGGAGGGATTTCAAGACAAGGCTGACACGACTATATGTCTTTGGAGACAGACAACATGAAAATCCATGTCAACATTATACCTTCACAAAGGAGAAGTATATACAGTTTCGTGCATCTAGAGAGTCTGAGGAATGGAAGATATGTTTCTTAACATCTACAAAGTCTTTCCTTGAGTTCTTATGATTTTACACTTATGAATATACATGGTTTCATAGGGTAAAAGGTTAGCAGCCCAAGAAAGGCAAAGGCTAAACGATGGACCACACTTGTTATCACGAGGTGGTTATGCAAAACTGGAAAAGAAAATTAGAAAGTCTCAAGCGGATGCCTTGGGGCTTGAGTCCCCGGACCTAGCACCTGCACCTGCTAGGTACAAGCTAAGGAAGGTTGCTCGGACTAAATCTAATTGGAACATGACATCTTCCTCAGCTGCCTTGACCTCACAAAGAATTGTAAGTTCAAATTCTAAACAATGTTTGATTGTGTATTTATCATAACATGTTCTTCTAAGTAACTTAGTTTTTTGTATGTGCAAGATGAGTTGGATGAGAAGCAGACTCAGGGAACACTTTTTGTCCAAGGTAGGGACGACATTCTAACAATGGCCATTGGAAAGCCTGAGCACCCAGGACGTGTACATGGAGTTCCTGGGGCGATTGGTCTTCGTGACTACTTTGACCCTACATAGAAAAACACTCAATCAATGAGTCAGGAGGCACTGAGGCAGATGGATCTTCAGTGGGAGGAAAGACTCAACCAAAGCATGAGATCAATGGAGCAACGATTCATGGAGCAGCTACAAGAACAAAAAGAAATACAAAGAGCGCTTGAAGAACCTAGTCAGTATAGCGGTCAATATGAGCTTTTGGTTGATGGAGATCCCCCACACATTGTGGCTGTCGAGCGAGTGCTTGAGGGAGGGCAGACTATTCATGGTGTTTCCATATTATCCCACCACGTGCGTGTGACGATTGGCGAGGTTCGGGATCCCCAGGCTCAGGTTCCTGTACCCACTCCAGAAATTCACTTTGTGGGGGAGGCCATAGGATCATTTATAGCCTGACCTAGAGCATTGATCATGTCATACATTGGTACTCCACAGGTATAATGTCTTTGTTATTAGTATTTCTATGTTAAATTTAAAAATATTTGTTGATAACTTTGAAATTCTTATCTTCAGTTCACACGTCCTCAGAAGCAGTCAATTCATGATACAGTCATACATAAAGATGATGACATGGCTGAAGCGAAGGATGGTCCTCTATCAAAGCTAATGACAAGATTACCCATGTTGAAGAGAGCACCATTAGAACTATACTGGGATTTGAGAGTATTTGGTCTCCCCTCCCATGTGCCAGTATATATCACATTGACTGATGCATTGGAGGTAATTGGGGGAGACAGGATGTTGAATATTTCCATCATTCAACTGTGGTGCATGTAAGATAGTTAATTTTGTCTTCCATATTAGCTTTATTTAGATTCCTAGTTTCTAACAACTTAACTTTGTTGTTTTAGGTACATGAACACAATCGTTGTAGACCAAGGTCGGTCTTCCATGTACGAATTTGTTGAACCTCAGACCATTCAACCTTCTAGTAACACACTTGAAAGCAAACAACATTATTTGCAAACATGGATGGATGAGTCAAAAAGAGATGTATACCTTGTGCCATACATTGATGGGTAGGTGTTGTTATATGTAAAAGTTCATTAAAGTTTACTTAATTAGTTAACTAACTATTTGTGATTCGTGATAGGTCGCACTGGCAGCTGATGGTCATCATTCCCAAATAATGTAAAATTATTATATAGTTTTGTTCGCTGCACAGAAAGATGAAAACTGACTTGAGAACCATGCTTCAAGGGTAAGTGTTTCTCCAAAAATGACTTTGAATTTGGTGTTCACCTTAAACTTTTATGATAAATATAGTTATATTAATTTTACTTTGTGTTTTCAATATAAATAGAGTTATTGGTAAATATCGAGGTCAACTAGTTCAAATTTTGTATCCAAAGGTTGTAAGTCATTTATACTTCTAATTCATTTTCTATGTTATTGAATTATCTAAATTCTTGACTATTTAGTTTGTCATTTTAGTGTAACCATAAGCTAGATTCATGGGAATATGACTTCTACTCATGTGTTGGATTAAGACCATCATTCAAGCTGTCATTACATATGACTGGAATGAGGTAATGATGCATACCTTGAATACATTACAAATCAAATTCATCTTTAAACATATATGAAACCATAATGAATATTTCTTCATTTTGCAGCGCTTCAAGAGTATATCTCCTATACCAGAGGACACAATTAGGCAGATAAGGCAGGAGTGGACAACTTATCTTCTACAAAGATGGAGTTAGGATCACTTATATTTCTTGTTGAACATTTGTTTAGTTTAAGTTTATATTTTGATAGTTTTGGTATTGGATTGATTTTTACATTAAGTAGAACTTTCTTTATATGAAACACAATATATATATATATATATATATATATATATATATATATATATATATATATATATATATATATTATAGTATATTGTTTTGGGAAAATTTTCTGTTTTTTAGGTGTGGTTTTATTGTAATAATAAATTAATTTTAAAAAAAACAACAGTAGACGTTGGGTTAATGCACTTCCGACGTCTTTGACGTCTGTCAATGCACAAACCGACGTCCAATGAGTTATAGTGAACAAAACGTTTCAGGACCTATAGACATCAAATATGCCTACATACGACATCTTTATAGACGTTGGATATATGCAGTTCGATGTCTATATAGACAACGAATATGCCACCTCTTACGTTTATATAGACGTTGGATATATCCAGTCCGATGTCTATAGACGTCGGGTATACATTGCCCGACGTCTGATTAACGTTACCCGCAAAAACGTCGGATACATATCCAACGTTAAAAACCAAAATAACATACATCTAAAGTCCTTTGTGCACTAGTGAAATGATTTTCCATAGTTATTTTTAACACACACCTTTGTCCTAAACGTTACTTTTTTCATGATTTAAAACGTGAATAAACTTCATTATTGTAGTTGTTAATTTAAAATTAAATAAAAAGATATAGATTACAAAATTAATTATTTTACTTACTCTTTAAATAAATAAATCCCTTCTCTAACTAAAAAATATATACTAACACAAAAGATTTCTAGTCTAGTATATATTTCTAAAAATAGCTATACACTTATTTTAGTGACACATCATATTATAAATCATTCACATTTTTTAACAACATAAATAATTAATAATTTTTGTGTAGTTTTTATTTTTTATGTAACTATTATTTTCTTAAAATATAAAATACAAAGGATCTCTTTTCACTTATTAAAATGATAATTATTTTTATTTTCATCTTTTATTTAATTCGAACAATTTTACATTTTCCTCGCCTCTCTTTCTTTATTTTTGTTGTTTTCTATTTCATTTCAGCCTTTGACCATATTCAAATGTTCAAATTTTAAAAGCGTCCCAAAAAATTTAAATTGATTTAAATTTTAAATAATTGATTAAAAAATATTTAAGTTATAAAATCCACTCTAAATTAATTAATTAATTATATTTATATTTATAAAATCCACTCTACTCGCTTTCTGTTGAGTGTTGGACGCTGCCGAAACCCTTCCCAAACCCAAAGGTATCTCTACTCGCTTTCTCCCGAATTTCAAATTGGAACGTTTGATTGAACGGTGTAACGTGAGCTTGGAATTGTGTTGTGCAGGTAAGTGAGTAATCGGTGGTTGAGAATGGTGGAAAAGGCGAAGGGAAGGAAGGAGGAGGTGGTTACCAGAGAGTACACCATTAACCTCCACAAGCACCTCAATGGCTGGTAAATAATTCACCTTCTTTATACTGTGTTTTCTCTCCAATTTTTACTTGAATCATTGAAAGAGTGTAACCTAGCTTATTCTTCTTCCAAACCCCAGCACAGAGGAAGTCGTTTGCTTGATTGACAACGTCACACACTCACTAATGGAAAAGCGATGTCGAAAACGAGCTCAATAATCACACAGAACAACAGAACAACAAAATGAAATTGAAGACGAAGAAGATGAAAAAGTTTCCAGTTCTTTGGATTCTGAAATTGGTGATTCGTTTGACTTGTTGGATTCGAAGGATGAGAACGTATCCTTTTCTCCAATTCGTAGCGCCCCAATTCTCACGGTGGCCACCACCATTATTCCTCGACTCTTCAACCTCGTGCCACCGCATTCGAGCCTCACCGTTGAAGGTTTTCTTACATACCTTTTTACTTCTTTTCATTCATCTTGAAAATATAAGAATGAATGTAAGTTCCATATTAAGTCTTTTATATGGAAATGTAAGTTTGAACGTAAATTGCATATTAAGTCCTACATGAGTAAAGATGTGAAAGTTAGACGGAAGAAGAGCCTGATACGGATAAAGGTGGTGTGAATCCCTTACCGGTTACCAGTGATCCTCATCCATCAATTCATAATTGTTAATAGCTAAATGGGTATCCCTTATTCGCTTTAAACATCAAAAGGGTTGCTTTTTTATCAGATGGTTAGTTGAAAAAGTTTGGATTTTTATTTTCTTTATTTTGATGACTGTTCATAAACCGCTCTATATGTGTCATTATATGGAGTGAGATCACTTGCACATGTAAGACTCATAATAAATAAAATATTTTTAAATTTTTATTATTTTATTTATTGTGATTTATAATAATAATAATAATACATGGTTACTTGCAGTGTGTAGGGTGATAAAATTCTGATAATAGGAAATTACTTAAATTTAGTATTATTATTTAATTTTCAAAATTTGTGAAGGATAAATAAATGGATATACGAGATTCATTGAAGGTCCAACATATCTTATTTGAGATGAAATCAATCACGAATCGAATCAATCACTTATAGAGCCAACTCATGACAATGAAAGTTTTGAAAAAAGAAATGAAAATTACAAATAAGAGAAGTAACAAGAGGAGAGGAAGAAGAAAGTGAAAGGTAACTAAACTTTCTATGAGAATGTAGAGATGTAGGATTGGGACACTAAAAAGGAAGAGAGGAAAAGGAAAAATTTTGTGATGTGAGGTTACTACATTGAAAAGTGAAAAGGAATTAAATTAGAATAGGGTTTTAGATTAAAATAGATAAAAATAAAAAATAAATATTTAAATAAAATCAATTTTAAAAATAAAAAATAGTTAAGAAGGTACATGGAACAAATGTGATAGTGGAGAGACTAACCCTCAAAGGCTAGTACACGCGTGGACTACTTGCCTTTAATGTCTTTTTTTTTCTCAAACAGATAAGGATATATGGTGTTTGACCAGCATCTCCAATATTTCATCTTACATCTCTAACTTTTTCAAAAAAAAAAATTTTTCTCTTTCTTATTAAAGTAATTTTGTATCTTTTTAACTCTCCACCTCTTTAACTAAAATTTTTTAAACTTTATTTTTTATTTATAATTTAATAATTATTTAATTTAATTTAAAAATTTAGTATTATTTAATACATTTTGATATTTCGATAATTATTAAATTATAATTTCTATTATTATACTAGTTATATTAAAAGAATTAAAATAGTTATATTTCAATAACTAAAATGTTTAAAATTTTGTTTTTTATTTATAATTTAATAATTATTTAAATCAACCATTAGCCTTGTGTAGTCATTTATTTAGGTTTTGTGAACTATGTCTATCAGGTTTTAATGTGCACTGAAGAGGCAATGTTTTGTGCATCAATTTTAGCATGCACTACCTTTTCTTTTTCTGTTGAAGTGGCTCATCTTTAGGTTTGTTCGGTTGGTTGTTTCCAATTAAGAGAAACAAAAGTTTGATTTTAGGCTTACTTGTAGTTACCTCAGCACTAAAAAGTTTATTGTTATTGATCATAGAAATTTCGATTTCTTGCTACAGCATATATCATCAGATTCTAATGCAGACTACAGTTTAGGTTAGAAAAAATAAATACAAATAAAATTTTATTTAAATTCTCTGGTTTTGTTGTTTTTTGAAGGAAAATCTGGTTGGGCTGCCCCTCGTCTTAAAGATACCGCTTTATCTTCAGACAAGTTGCGGGAAGGCTGTGTTGAGGTGTGTCCAATCAATGCAGTATTCCTCTGATGCTAGCATGGTTTTTTTACTTCGAACCCTTTAACGAGTGTCTTAAACATTAATGCTGGGATGCTATAGTATACGGTTTCTAATTTGGTTACTTGTCTTGAAACTCTTCTAGGTTTCCTTTGTAATAGAAACTCTTGTCTTTTAGGTTTCTAGGAGTGTTAGGGTTTATTCCAAAAGTCCAACACTTTGAGTTGAAATGAGTTGAGTATTTCTTGTTTCAGATTATTATTGCAATGCGGACATTATATCAGAAATGCAAATTGGTGCATGGAGACCTGAGTGAATATAACAGTGTTGTTTTTGTAGATGAAATGAAGGAAATTGAGAAATTGATGCTAAAGTCCCAAAATTGTCACTCGATGAATTATGAAGATTCAAAATATAAGTCCTGATTAACGTTGAGGTACAAATAAGAAACTTTCACTTAAAAGAAACCTCAAGCTTTAGAATGGAACCTAAGCTTCAAGAGAAAACACACCTGGAAAGGAAATTTCCATTGCTGACACTAAGTTGAGAAATTTCCATTGTTGTACACCCTTAGCTCGCCAACATAGTACTTGTTCTTCATCATTTCTATCCAAATTTCGAAGAACTTCGACAACTCAAACCATACCTCAATAACAAAGGATTTATTAAATGGTAAAATAGGATTTGGGACGACAATGCTTACCTAAAAAAAAAAGAGGCAAGATTTGATTGAGGCATATGGAAGAGTTTCTCTTATTCGACACACGAAAAAACGCAGAAGAGCAGAGGACATATAGGTCAGCTCACTTTTTGCAAAAATTAACCACTTTCTTAACGGTCTTTTAGTTTTTTATTTAATAACTAATTTTAATACGTGGGTCAAAGGGTTTTTTATTTTTGTTTTATTAAATTATATTATCAGAATTATTTTCTAAGTATTTTTTTTAGTTTTTATTCACTAACTAATTCCTATGTGTAAGTCCAACTCTCACTTAATTATTTATTTTTGTAATTTTTATGTTTACTATATCATACCGATATTATGTTAATAATATTTTATTTCATTTTGATTATAAATGCAATGGTGACAATAATGAACACGACAACGAAAGAGAAGAGGGAGGAAGAAGAAAAAAAATATATCTCCTACGAAACATTACCAACTAGATTTTGTCAGACAATTATCAAAAACTTTTTATCTATTAGTAAACATTTTCAATAAACTTTTTACCATTTAAAGTTTAAATTTATAAAAAAAAAAACTTAGTGATTTGTGATAGATCACAAACCGTGAAGATAAAGATGACATTAAAATCAGACAAAGAAAAATATTTTGAAAATAAAATCATAATTTATAGTATATCAACAAATTTGTTGACAAATTTTAAAAATATTTAATTACCAATAAATTTTATCACAAAATAATTAAAGTTTAAAGTGAAAATTCTAGTGTCTAGTTTAATGACAAATTTTATTCCCTAAAATAATAAAAATGGTTGATATTATAGGATGTAGAAAGTGGTTGACATTTTATTTCCCCATGAAAAGTGCTTCCATGGATTAAATTAAACAAGTACAATCATAATCACAAAATACCCAAAGAATTTAAGCAATCTCAATATTCTTCCACCATTCAACCTTTTCGGACGGTGAATATATATTTTTCAATGTAATGAATTTGTTTTGGTGAAAAACAAAAGAGTCCCATGTGACAATAATTTTACACATTGCATCCTAGGACCTTCATGTTGTGGAAGCAAAAAGGGAAGGGATAATATATGCATAAAGTGAGACAAAAAACTTAACATAAGGTAAACAAGAAGAACTGAAATAGAAAAGCAAAGCATGAAACTGAGTTATACTATCAAATCAAATCATCTCAAAATATATAGAAGAAAAGTCTTGTGATGGAGAGACATAAAAGGACCAAGAGTTTTAAAAGTAAGAGTATTAGTCGAAACATATACAATTATTTGATATATATTATAAGAATAAAACAGTTATAAAAAAATAAATTTTTGTATTTTTTATGAAAAAAGCGTAAAAAATAAAAAATATAATGTGAATGGAAAAAGTTTGTGATTTCCCCTTTGAGTAGAGCTTTTGAAGGTTGGAAGAAACAAAGGGTTTTGTTCAAAGCTTTGTGATTGAGAGAAGTTTGATTATATGAACATTTGACTTCTTTGGGTATTTTGTGATTATGATTGTACTTGTTTAATTTAATCCATGGAAGCACTTTTCATGGGGAAATAAAATGTCAACCACTTTCTACATCCTATAATATCAACCGTTTTTGTTATTTTAGGGAATAGAATTGCCAAACCAACACAGCCTTTTACTTCTGCACCTCCCACAACTTTTCATATACCCCTCATATTTTTACTCCTATAAAAAGCAAATAGTAATTTTCAAAGAAAAGAAACAAAAGATTACTGATCTAGTTTTTATATTTTTTTCGAAGTTAAATATCTTCTTTAAATGATTCTTCTTAAACATGAATTTGATCAATTTCTCTTTATATTTTTTTTAGTTTTAACCTTTGTGACCGCTTAATAATAACGTGACAAACATGTATTAGAAAAAACAAGCACTATATTTTTAAACTAACAAAAATTAAAATAAATATCTTTCAGTTCATAACAAAAGTTTCCTATTTTAAATTGTTAAAAAAGTATCGTTAGACTTAAATTATAAGAATCATAATAATGAAATAAACAACATAAACCCATCAAAAATCTTAGGCATGTGCAACAATCTTGTAGAGTCTAAAAGCTAACATGTTATTTGATAATATGTGTGAACAAAATAAATAGAAAAGTACACTAAAGAAAAAGTTTGTTTTTTATATTATATTTTTACGAAAAAAAAAACTAACCTGATTTCCATTTTTTAATGTGTAATTTTGGTTATGTCAATTAAAATATGAAAACAAATATAGTTTTTAATTTTGAAAAATCAGTAAATTAGTTCAATCAATCATATAAATTTAGAAAATACCAATTAAAAAGAAAAACAGGCTTTGAAAATATTAATACTAACATGGATGCAACGTCCTAATAAGTCTATTATTGTTTATTTATTTTAAGATGATTAAGATTATTTCAACATTCATATTAAATTAAATATATTTTTTAAATTTCTCTTTGACTTAATCTTATAATTTTTTTTTCTTTTAAAAAGGACTAATATTACGATAGAAAAATAATGGACCAAAATTGTATTTTAGAAAAAAAAAAAAAAGGGGAAAAAATGAAGATGGAAGAAAACAACACAGTCAGGTAGCCCTAGCTATGTTCAAGGAACACAACACAGTCGAAGGTATTGCCTACGTTTGTTCATCTTTCTCGGTTTTTCCCCTCTTCCCAACACCATTTATTATCTCTGCACAAACACGAGAACCAGTGGATATTTTTCTCGATTGAGTATCTAACTACACTATATCTGTTCCATTCCACAGACCAAAGATGGTGCAGTGGCAGAGGCACATTTTCCCCTTCCTTCGCCACATTCACAAGCGAGTCGTGGATCATCACCATGCCAATGCTTCAGCTCAAAGCCTTCTCATTTCTCGCTTAGCCTCTTCTCTTTCACAAGGTTAAGACTTTTCTCTATTGCCCTTTTTCGTGTTTTCGCTTTTGGGGTCTTAGTTCTGTGAAATTTGTGACTTCTAAGGATTCGTTAGGGTAAAACTTGCTTTGGTATTGTAGGTCAGATAGGGAGGAGAGCGTGGACAATAACGACTCCAACTTTGCCCTGTTTCTCAAGACCCATTTTTCTGGGTTTCCAACATCAGGTAAAATTATGTTTTGATGGCATGATCACTGGTATAGTAAAACTAAGGGTTTGTTAAATCATTTTGACACTAAAATTTATGGTTTTAAAAAGTTTTGCGGACATCCAATTGCGGTGTTCATACCCTGAGAGAGAGAGAGAAGTGGGACAAGTGATGGTTATATAAACAGGGAAGTTGCCTCTATAATATTCCCTCTTAACAGAATCACTCTATCTTTTTTTATTTTCTTCAGGATGATTATATAAACAGGGAATTTAACTTTTGGTAATCTTAATCATAGCAAAACCCTAGACATACAATCTCTCCTTATGTTAGTCTTTCATCTATTACAGTTCAGAGAATGTGATTCTCGACCCTTCTATGGTTACAGAAGTCTGTAACCACATAGCAGCCGCAATGATGGATGAAGTTGTAATAGAAGGATTTGGAAATAATAATGTTTTTGAGGTTGGCCACTGATTCATTTCCATACCTTCTTTCTGCACAACTACAAGAAAGCAGTCCTATGAGCATATTAATAATTAGCTAAAGTGTGAACCTGTAATTGAAGAACATATTCTGTCAATGGACAACGGCTAATTGAATGGCAAAGGAAAATGCATATCACTTGTGTTTTACATTCACCTAATCTTTTAAACGTTGTTTATGCTTGCAACATTACTATAACAGAATGAAAACGTAGGAAAGTGAATTACAGGCAACATTATTTTCAGAAAAATGAAATGAGAGTATGAGACAGTAGTTGTTGGTGAACATACCGAAGGGAATGTGAAGAAGAAGGGTGGGAAGAGAGTGAGCAGTGACATGGAAAGTGGGGAACAAAATGTGAAGTGTGTGGGATTGGAAGGGAATGAAAGATGGCAGAACCAATTGACACCATTGGCAATGCCATGAGTGTGCACAAGAGAAAGGACAGTGTGACCCAGTTTGTCAAATATGAAGTCTATATATCAACATTCACTTTCTTACCTCTTTCTTTGACCCCATTTTTACTTTTCTCTCGCCGCTACTCTATCATGTGTAAAAATCATTACTTTATCTCCGTATTTTGCATTTGTTTTGTACAAAGAATCAAAGCACCCGCACCACTGGGTTGAACTTCATAATTTTTTATTACTTGATTGATTTTGTGGCAGTGTTAGCATGTGAGCCCTTGGAGTGTGTTTAGGGACATCATAGGGTAATGAGTCCATACCCAGTCCTCAATTATTTCAGTGAAATTCGTGATTTTGTCCTGTTCGACCCTAAATTCATGTATGTGCCGTACTGAAAATGATAACCTCAGCAACATTAGCCATTCACACTACCTATCCCAGAATTACCTTCTATGATTTTTTTTTTCAACACGTTTTTTTGTTATTCATCCATGTAAGGCCGACATCGAACAAATACTTTAATAGGTATGGTTATTTCTTTATTGGTCCGTGTTTATTTGCTTGCAAATTCATCGAACACTTTTTCTGGAATTTTGAACTGACAACATAAAGTTCGGAAAAGATAATGAAGCCAAAGAAAGATGTGCATCATTTATATAATCCTTTATGCCAATTAGTATTTTAGTTTGTATTATAGTGTATCAATTATATGTATATTTTAATCAAATATGTATATTTCACGTTTCCAACAACCTAATCGTCTTTCTTTTCTTTGAGCTCATTCCGCACCATTTCTGAGTAGGTAGACTGTCCAATCTGAGCCCAAGCAAGTTATCCCACACTTACTGTTCTCGAATTCTAATATCTTTGTCTATAGTAACCTATAATAATTAAGAATTAGATATGATTTTAGTTGGATAAATTTTAATACTGTTACTCTTGGCTTCTGTTTTGTTGGTTCTTTATAATCTTTTCTTTAATTAATTCTTGTCAGGGATATCTTATCCTCCTATATTTGTATATCACTTCTTTCTTTATGGATTTGTTTTTTATTTGAAAACAAAATTACTTTCACAACAACTCTTGTTGCTCCGCCCTAAATTGTGCAAACACTTTCTTAGACTTTGTGATCATACTCAATTATGTCTGGAGATTTTAATAAACAGGTTTATTCATATTTAATATTTTCCAAAGCATCAAGCTAAAACCTCTGGGCTTACTAAGCTAGTGTTGTAAGTTTCATAATTTTATGTCTCTGCATGGATTATTGTTGTTTTGCTACTCTCTTCTTACCTTCATCTTTTTTCTTTTATTACTTGATTATTTCCGTTTCAGGGAATTTCAAGTACTGCTCCATTGCTGGCAAATTCATCTGAGGAAGCACCTGTTTTATCACCTTTAGTCCCAGTTTCATCTTTGGGTGGTTCAAAAGGTGAAGACCAGAAGCAGAAAGCTGTTACTAAGCCAGAAACGGTTCAAGCAATATTAAAGGGAATAAAGCAGGTTTGAGATCCATCTCACTGTTCATGATTGCTTGCTTTTGGTTTTCAAATATGCGGCAGTTGGTTTCCCTTCATTAAGGGCATGTTTGGCAGACCTGAACAAAGTATATGTTGAGGGAATTTTTGTTTGAAATGATTCTAAAGTGTTTAAAAGTACAATATGAAAACTTATAACATTTAATACACCCAACATGGCAACATCAAAGGAAAATAGTCTTTTAATTGCTTAAATAGTGTAACAGATTCTACTTTATTCATTCAGTATAATGCATGTGATGATTGTATTTAGAAATTGTGGCCTTCTCTAGCCGCTCTACAATGCTGTTCTGTGAGTGCACCATTTTATGAGGTGCTACAAGCCAAAAAATATTTAAAGAAAAAAAAATAACTTTTTTTTTTTTATAAGTTAACTAATTCAAGAGCATGCTATTATCGAAACTGTTTTTCTCCTTCAAAACAGTTTTGAGAGTGAATAAAGTAAAAGAATTTGCTGTACTCTATTGGAATGGACTAGTTTCATCTTTCCAAGTGCAACTAACTGCCACTGCCGAACGGAAGAATTGACAAAATACCAGTGGCACATCTTTATATCTCTGATATCATTTCAGAACTGCTAGATATGACATAATAATGATGACAACGACGTGAATATGTAATCCAAATGACATACTTTTAAACAATGCTTGTACTTCTACAACCAAGCTAATAAAGGGCACTTATTACTTTTAATTGAATGATCAACTGTTGAGTGTCGTGACAAAATCAAGTACATGTCTAACTCTTAAACTTTGGGTATAAGTCTAACTCAACTTCAGTTTTATAAATCAAGGTTTGCACCCAACTTGTATACCCTAGCTATATCACCAAACAATGTGAGACTGAGACATCATCGTTTAGGTACCAATTGAGGGTTCTCTACTTCATATACACTATAGGTTGGATATATCCCTTGTGGATGTGGGACTACTGCTTTGAGGATACAATTTAGGCAATCCCCAACGGCAAGGTGAGGGTGATTCCAACAGTAACAAATTTTGAAGTTAATTACAATCTCAAATTTCAATATTTTAATCAGCAATTGTTAGTGCTTAAGTGCGTTCCTCTCACTTTAGAGGAGCTAAATTTATCTACATTTCCCCCCATGACTGTCCATATGATCCTAATCTGTTAGATAAATAACAATAATAAGGTTGAACCTGCCTCTATGTAGCATTCAAATGATTATATTCCATTGTGCCCTGCAGTTTCATAGTCCCCCCATCCCTGCTCTCCTTACCAATCTATCTTTAACTGTATCTACTATATTGTTTTATCTCTCCTTTTCTAACATTCGATGTTTCCACCAATTTGTGCGTTTGGTTTTCTAGTAAGCTCTAGTGCAGGCTAAAAGAAAACCATTGATTTGACAATATGAATAAGTATCTCAGTGTGTCTTCACAAGTATATTCAGCATAGCTATAATAGGAATATTAAAAAATTATAATGCTTTATTTCATTTATGTGGCGTCCTTGCATAGGTTTTTTTAAAGAAACTTCTGTGATCTTTTAATCAGCATGTCAATTTTTTTGACATGTTAGAACATATTTTTTAAGCTATTGAAATATACCTTCCTTGATTTGATGTGTAAACTATCGTAATTCATTGTTTAGTTCATATCTGATTGAAGCTGATTTTTTCGTACCCTGTCTTCAATGGTATTTTAGAGTCCGAAGAAGGTCAACCTAGTTGCTGCTCTGGTTCGTGGCATGCTTGTTAAAGATGCATTAATGCAGCTGGAATTGACGATAAAAAGAGCAGCAAAAACTGTTTATCAGGTAGTAATACTAGGCGTTTTTTATTGTCACCTCATTGGACAAGATTGCAAAAACTATAATTTTAATTGGTTTCAAAGTTCCTCTTTGATTGCATCAAATTTTAATAATTTCTTTTCTCAATATTTTTTCCTCATGCCCTAGCCATTTTAAACTTACCCGCTTTAACACCAATATGAAATTCTAAATTATTCTTACTTTTCAGTGCTTTTTGCCTGCGTTTAACACAAGTTGTGACTATTTAAATTCCGGTTATGTTCAATTTCAGTGGAGAGAAAGGTTTTATTACTTTCTATATGGGAAAGCAAAATTGCCAGCGTTTGTTTTAATATCCTACACATTGCAGGTTATACATTCGGCCAGAGCAAATGCCTCTCACAATCATGGGTTAGATCCAGAACGTCTCATCGTAGGTAATATCTTGAAGTTCAAAATTGTTAGAAGTGAAGTTGTTTTGTTACATTATTTAAATAGAACATTGCAACATTGTTTAGTCCATGTAGCTGACCTCATCTAATGATGAAAGGCTTAATTGTTGTTCTATCTGTGATGATCCTGGTTCCTTGTTTCTTCTTGCAGCGGAAGCATTTGTAGGAAAGGGGTATTTCAAAAAGAGAATTGCCTTCCATGCCAAAGGAAAATCAGGGCTCATAATGAGACCAGAATGCAGGCTAACAGTGGTAGTGAGAGAGATAACTCCGAAAGAAGAGGCTGATATTGCTAGGTTGAGAGTTCACAACTTTAAGAAACTAACTAAGCGGGAGAGACGACTTGTGCCTCATCAACTTATTGAGACCACTCCTGTTTGGGGCCGCAAAAACAAATCTAGTGGTCAAAACTTGAGTGCTGCACCTGCATGACATGGCATTTTTTGTGTAATAGATTATTCTTCTTGGACATCACATATTGTAAATTTCATTTAACATAAGGTGATTGCGATTTTCCATTAGACTGTACTACATTTTGGCTATTATGACTTCAATATTTAATATTCTCTTTCAATAACAATATCAAGAACACAGTTCAATATTTAATATTTTAAGGTGTAAGTGTTATAATTTATGCGAGACTTACCTCAATACTTTTTAATATTCTGTTTTGTAAGTGTTTAAAATTTTTAATAAGCATAACAATCAATTCGTACATGTTACTACATCTTATCATTGAGATTTTCACATGACAAAATAATGAAAGAAAAGAGGTACAAAAATAAGATGTCTTAAATTTTAGTCAACTATAATCTCTGTTTTTAGTCTTGTTACTCTGTGACTTATGAAAAAGAAAATCCATGACAAAGTATAATTCTCATTTCCTTTCAAAATTAACCCAAATTTCAAGCTTGCATTTTCTTATTATTTTTTTTTTCTCTTACATTTTTACCTCACTTACGATCGAGGTAGATGAAAAAGTAAGGTTGTTGCCTTTTAACCTAGACGTTAGGGTTCAAATGCTATAAACAGCTTCATAGGGTTGCCCTTTTTATTGGGATTCGACACAGGACTAATTTTATAGGATAAAATAAGTAGTTTCAGTTCACTGCAGATAGGAGAAACGACAACGATTGTTTTTGTCCTTAGGCAGCGATTCCTGAACCGAGGCATATTCAGGTGAGACAAAAAGTGGTAGACTTTTTTGCCTCGGTTATAAATCGAGGCATAAAAAGATAGGATTTTGCCTCGGTTCAAAGTTAACCGAAGCAGTAGAGTTTTTATTTTTTTAACTTTTTTTTCGCAGGACTTTATGCCTCGTTCCCTCTGAACCGAGGCAGTATGTCCCCATCTACTGCTTCGGTTGGCACCTTAATCGAGGCAGTAAGGTCCTTTTTTGTTTTTTTTTGCTTCATGTGGCAGCCTTTCAACCTCGATTGAGGACTGAACTGATGTCATAGGGGTGTTTTCTGCTTCGGTTATGGTCTCAACCGAGGCATATTTCCTTTTTTTTTTAAATCAGGTCTGTTTCTGCTACATACCCAACTGTAGAAACATACCTGCGTATAATTTTACAGCCAGAACAGTCCAGAATAATCCAAAAGCTTATATTTTGAATGAGAATTATATTAAAACATAAATATATTCAATGTAATCATAACAAAGAAAGTTGAAACATTGAGGTTCTTACCAATCTACTACATGTCTAAGAGGGTTGGGAGGAGACTTGTGCAATGAACAAAACTAGATAGCAGTGTTCTCCAGTATGGAGATCACAAGTAGCTGCCAATGACGCCTGAAATTGGTAATAACTTAATTGTTGTTGGAAGTCCCACATTGACTAAAGATAAGGTTAATTTATAATATATAAGTGAAGTGCAAACCTCACCTTACAAGCTGGTTTTGTGGGGTTGAGTTAGGCTTAAAAACTCACTTTCTAATATGGTATCAGAGCCATGGTTAGAGTCTATCCTAGCGAGTTCTAAGTGGACATTTCTATTTCCACCCGTTGTCGGACCACTCATTAATTTCTACTATCACACACGAGATGTCTATACTTCGACGTGAAGGAGGAATGTTGGAAGTCCCACATCGACTAAATATAAGGCCAATTTATAATATATAAGTGAAGTGCAAACCTCACCTTAGAAGCTGATTTTGTGGAGTTGAGTTAGGCTTAAAAACTCACTTTCTAATAATTGTCATATACCAAAATTAATAAATGAAACTTTAAAGTTAACAAACTTCACTTACCCAAGTATTTAAGGGAGAAAATATATCTCCTTCCCCATTGCAAAGCAGGAGGTGATGTATGTTTGGATATCATTAAATTTATTTCTTTCATGAGTCATAGATGGGTCAATGAACCCATATACATCATTGAACCCCTTCTTGTTACTGACATCAAACATATACCTAAAAATGAATAAATAATCTGATAAAAGTAACTTGATAAAAAAGAATTATATAAAAACGTTCTCATAAACTTACATCATACACAGCTGTATGAGGGTAATATTAATTTCTTTTCTCCCCGACGCAAGCTCTCTAACATCTTGCTGATGCAAGTATAATGGGATCTCAGCTTCTTATCCAAATGTAGCAGAATCCCAGTGTACAATCATCGGCGCATCTGAAATGATGTTAGCAAGCTTGTCCGATGCACCAAGAGGGTCGTCCTCAGATAAATGAGTCTTCTTCAGTGTAGGATTTCCCTCTTAACCTGTCTGCTGTTACATGAAAAAATGGTTAGACTTCCCTCTTGACCTGTCTGTTGTTACATGAAAAAATGGTTGTTATGACGTCAATAAGAAGTAAATATTAAAATTGAGAAGTATATAGTAGGAGTGTTTACCGGGGGATCAGATACATCACCAACCAAATGTCTAGGTCAGGCGACGAAGGACTTAAATGCCTTTTGCACAGCGAAAAACTCATCTGTAGGCACAGGAAGAACGACATCTGGTACAACAACTTCATCCATCGTGACCTTAACCTCATCTTCTGCTAGTTGTACACCATGCACTATAGTGGATGTCTCATAAACTGTGCTACGAGCCACTAGCATGGTCCCGGTATCAGAGATAATATATAACTGACATGGACGAGTGTCGTCCATGTCGTCTCCTAGGGCATCGACAGCTAAGCAACTTCTGCGCTTCTACCTGTCAAATTAAATGTAAGGTTATACAAAAACTAAATTAATAAACAAAAATGATTATTAAGTTCACCTGTAGGGGACACAACATGTTCCGCTACAGGAGATGGCGGAGGACGATTGCCATAATTCTCATAACGCTGCTGAAACTGGCATACAACCATTTCAACAACTTTATCGTACAACTCTGCCCGAACCTTCTTTGTGATCTCCTGCGTCATCTCTTTTCTTATTTCCTCCTTTAGCTTTTGTTCATACTCTTTACTTAATTCGGATGAAGATGGACGTGAGGAAGACCCAAAGAACTTTCATATGCCTATGTCAGTCCCAATAGCACGCACCCGTCCTGGGTGCTCAGGTCGTCAAATAGTTGTGACAAGAATATCCTCACGACCTTCTTGTTTGAATTGACCTTGGGAGCTCTGCTCAACCAAGGAGTTCCTGTTGAAAGGCTTTTGGTCGCACCAAAGTCAACAAACCTAAATTCCCAACTAATGTAGTATAGGGGTAACGTAGGGTATCAATCCAAGGACTTGGTACTTATTAAGTATAAGATTGTAGAATTATAACCTATTTATTTATTTACTAAAAAAACTAGGTGGGGAAAGAAAAATGAATTTTAAAAAAGTAAAAGAAACTAGATGTTAATATGCAGAACAATTCTAATTAATTCTAAATGGATGCAGGATACCTAATATAATAATGCATATAATGTAAAGGTATGAATCTGGACAAAATTAAAATAACATCTACAAAATTATGTAATGCAGGAACAATTCTAATTAATTCTAAATGGATGCAGGATACCTAATATAATAATACATATAATGTAAAGGTATGAATCTTGAAAAAATTAAAAGGCTTAATACCCTATTTTATCCCAGTTTAGCTTGAAAATGTCAAATTAGTCCATCCTTTAAAAAATGCGTCAATTACGTCCTCACATAATAAAATTTACATCAATGAAATCCCTTCCGTTAAATTCGTACAAACGACGTTAATTAAAGAAAGAGAAAAATAATTAACGCCGTTTGTACGGATTTAACGAGAGGAATTTCATTGATGCTAATTTTATTAAGTGAGGACGTAATTGACACATTTTTTAAAGAATGAACTAATTTGACATTTTCGAACGAAATTGGGGACAAAATAGGGTATTAAGCCAAATTTAAATAACATCTACAAAATTATGTAACTATAAAAGAAACTAAAGAAAATTACTATTATTCGTGCAAATCAATAACAAAAATCCAAACCTAAATCTATGAATCACTAAAATAAGCAAAAGAAACTAAAATGGAAAACTGGGAATAGATGCAAACAAAACATAAATGCTTAATGCACACTATCTATATACATGGGCTAGAAATCAAAAGAACTCAATTTAACAAATCTAAAACTTCATATAACAGAACCAATTAAAAGGAAGGTTTAATGTCTCCGTAGGTCCCTATTTTGGTCATGAATTTCAAATAGGTCCTCTTCATTTTCGGCGTATCAATTGAGTCCTTGTTTTTGTAAAATTGAATCAATTACAGGCCTGCCGTTAAATTGGACAAACGGTCGTTACAATATTGGTTACGTGGCATGGTTGAGTGCAGTTACTAATCAGACGTGGCATTTAAAACGATTTTTGTATTAAATAATTGGTATGCACAGATGTATATTCAGTTTTGGGTAAGGGCAAAGTAGGAAATTTGAAAAAAATTAAAGGGCAACTGAGATTGGGGAAAGAATTTGAGGGTTTTTATTATTAGGGTTCGCGTGAGAGGCCAAAAATCGCGATCCTAAGTTCGAGCTGAAGCGGCAGAGTGCATGCAGTGGGCGGTGTCTCGGTAGGTCAGGTGTGGGTCCTTTTGTTGTTGGAAGCAAGAAGCTGAAGCACGTGGTCAGTGGAGGTTAATCTCAAGGAAGGTCAGTGTTTGTGCTTTATTGTCTTCGTTTTTATTCAATCGAAACTACAATATTCGGTGGTGGTCCCCCATTGATGTATGGTTTGGTCTCTGGTTTTGATTGCATTTTGGTGGTCCCCCATGTATGTTTAAAGTTATTTGACTTTGTCTGAGTGCGTATGTTTAAAGTTATTTGATCTCTGTGCCTGTTTTAAAATATATTTTTTTTGTCGTGATATGTTTTCATAATAGGTCTGTAGATATATTTATGTTGTGTTGTGCGTAATGGAGGACGCTATTGTGTGTGTCTTCCACCATGGAGGAAAGTTCATTAATGATAGTACCCTAAAGTATGAAGGGGAGACAACAACTTTGTCCTTTGACCCTGACACGTGGAGTTTTTTCGTGGTTGTCAGTGTAGTCAAAAGTTTAGGATATGAGAATTTTAAAGATTTATGGTACTGTTTAGGAGGGGGTTTAGTGTTGGAAAATAGGTTGGAACAATTGATTGATGACAGAGGTGCCATGCATATGGCTAACTTAGCTAGGCTTAATGGTGAAGTTCACTTATACGTTGTCCATGTAGTTTCTGATCCCGAAGTCATTCATATGCTTGAAGACATTACTAATGATGAAAGAGAAGTTGAAGGTAATGGTACAGTACAAAAAGAGGTTGAAGAAGATGGTGATTCTGTTAAAGTAAATGGTGAAGGTGATGGTGACTTACAAAAGGTGAATGTTTGTGAAGAAGATGGTGAGGGTGTTGAAGTAGATGGTGTAGTTGATGGTGACTTACAAGAGGTCAATGTTTGTGAAGAAGATGGTGACAGTGTTGAAGTAAATGATGTAGTTGATGGTGACTTACAAGAGGTGAATGTTTGTCAAGAAGATGGTGACTGTGTTGAAGTAAATGGTGTAGTTGATGGTGACTTACAAGAGGTGAACGAGGGTGAAGAAGATGGTGGTGCTGTTGAAGTAGAGGTTGAAGGTCATGGTCACGTACAAGAGTTGCATGAGGTTGAAGAAGAGCAAGAGTTGAATGTGTGTGAAGGAGTCGTGGAGGATGAAGTTTATCTTTGTAGTTGGAGTACATCTACTGAAGAAGGTGATGTACATGGAAATAATGAGTGCTTAGAGGGCCTAGTAGATGTGAGTGTTGAATGTGATATAAATGGTGATGTAGATGGTAATGTCGAAGTAGAAGTAGAAGTAGAAGGTCTTTATGATAGTGATGATGACCGTGATAATGTCAGTGTTGAAATGTCATGATCATGACGATAGAGGATTGTCAGATTTTGAGTGGAAATCTGAGGAATTTCTTAGTGCAACAGATAGTGATGAAGAGGTTAATGACAATGAAGGTTATGGGAGGTTTGGAATTTTTTGTATGCCAAAAAGTATGGTAGACTTTACATGGGAAGTTGGGACTTTTTTTGCAGAAAAGCAAGATATTTTAGATGCTCTAAAAGGGTATGCCTTGGAAAATGGGAGGAATATAAAGTTTGTAAAAAATGACAACAGAAGATTGAGGATGAAGTGCTTTGGTGCAAAAGGAGAATGCCCATGGACCATATACTTTGGTTATATGGAGGCTGTAAAATCATGGCAGCTGAGAACTAAAAAAGACATTCATACATGCAGCAGGGAGTTCAACCTGAAGTTAGTTGACGCCAAGTGGTTGAGCAAAAAGTTGGTGAAAACAGTTCAGGAAAATCCTAAGATGAAGGGTGTTGATATTCGTGAAAAAGTTCAAAGGAAGTGGAACATAGGTATATCGAGGTCTATGGCTTATAGAGCCAAAGCTATTGCTTCTAATGAAATTGATGGGTCCTTTAATGAACAATATAAGAGGATATATGATTATGCGCATGAGTTGTTCGAAAGAAATCCAGGATCTACAGTTAAGGTCCATGTTGAGAATAATGAGGGTGAGTTAATTTTCAAGAGATTTTACTGTTGTCTGAAGGCATGCAAAGACAGTTTTGTCTGCTGTAGGCCAATAATTGGATTAGATGGAGCCTTTTTGAAAGGGAAGTATGGTGGTGAGCTGTTAACGGCTGTTGGGAGGGATGGAAATGATCAAATGTTGCCCATTGCATATGCGGTGGTAGAAGTCGAAAACAAAGATTCATGGATGTGGTTTTTGGAACTTTTGATTGATGATCTTGGTGGTGGAGAAGTATGTTCTTCAATTACTTTTGTCTCCGACCAACAAAAGGTAATAATCATATTTAAATTGCTTCTTTCGTATATTGGTTCATTAATTTGATATGGTGATAAATCATTTATGTTAACACCACAGGGTCTACTACCAGCCATACAACAGTTACTCCCAGGTGTTGACCAGAGATTTTGTGTCAGACACTTATATTCAAACTTTAGGAAAAAGTTTCCTGGTAAAAATCTGAAACAGCTGATGTGGAGGGCAGCTACTGCCACTCATCCACAAAACTGGGAAAGGGAGATGGGAAACATTAAAGATATAAATGAAGACGCATTCAAGCATTTGATTGCCATCCCTCCAAGGTTGACAATTTGTATTAATTATTTTTTCCCTTTCTATATTATTTTATGTTTGTCCATATTAGTTGCAGTTTTAACATGTGTATATATCATCTGTTGTAGATATTGGTCAAGGTCCAGATTCAGTCCAACACCAAAATGTGACACATTGATCAACAATATGAGTGAGGCTTTTAACAGTGTCTTGGTTCACACCAGGACTAAACCAATCATAACAATGCTGGAAGAAATTAGGGTATACATAATGCAAAGATGGGCAAAAAACAGGTCTAAGATACAATCATTTTCAGGACCAATTTGTCCGAAGATCCAGGCCAGATTTACAAAGGAATCCCAAGCAACCAAGAACTGGATACCTAGGTAACTTTCTTCATAACTTCATAAATGTTTATTCATTCCTTGGTAAACTTTAGGTCAGACACTTAAATGTGTTGTTTAAATTTTTTTTTATTTCTTTATAGCTGGTCAGCACACAAACTGTTTGAAGTAAGACACGTCTCCCAAAGTGGAGAAAAATTTGTTGTAAACATAGACGAGTTCTCATGCTCGTGCAGGAGATGGAGCATCACAGGAATTCCATGTTGTCACTCCCTGGCCGCAATGAAGTTTCTTAATATTGATGGCCAGCAGTTCATTCCGGCTTACTTTCTAAAGTCCACCTATGAAGAAACCTATGCATCAATCGTATATCCCATCAACGGCAACAACATGTGGGACCTAACACCATATCTGGATGTCATGCCTCCTAGGAAAAAGGTTATGCCTGGAAGACCTAAAAGGAAAAGAAGACTGGAGCAGTGGGAGATCAGAAAGGATGATTCACGAGTGAGCAAGGGTGGTTTGCGGAAGAGATGCGGGATATGTAGGGAGGTTGGGCACAACAGGAGTCGTTGCCCCAAAGCAACCCAAGAACCAATCATGCCATCATCACAATTATCTGAAGTGTGTATGAATGATGAGGAAGCTGAACTATAGATGTGTGTATAAATGACAATGATGCCAAGTTTAAGGATCTTATTATGTAATAGTCTAAGGAACAAGGTTTATTGTTTTACTGCTATGTAATTTAATGAATGACAATGATGCCAACTATGTATGGTTTTGGATGTATTACAATGATGCCAACTATGTATGGTTTTGGATGTATTACAATGTTTTGGATGTATTACAATGAGCAGGAACTATTTTGTCAATGACCAGGAACTGTTTTGGATGTATTACAATGTTTTGGATATATTACAATTTCCTTCTTGGGCGTCTTATATACAACGATACAGGACGACCAGACCGAACGGTCTGCAGCACGGAGGTTGTTGGAAGAGCGATGTAGGAGGGTGGACGACCAGACCGAACGGTCTTGAACACGGACGTAGTTGGACGAGCAGTAGACAAGGGAGGACGACCAGACCGAACGGTCTTCAGCACGGACGTAGTTGGACGAGCGCTAGACAAGGGAGGACAACCAGACCGAACGGTCTTGAGCACGGAGGTTGTTGGAAGAGCGATGCAGGAGGGTGGACGACCAGACCAAACGGTCTTGACCACGGACGTAGTTGGACGAGCGGTAGACAAGGGAAGACGACCAGACCGAACGGTTCAGCACGGACGTAGTTGGACGAGCGCTAGACAAGGGAGGACGACCAGACCGAACGGTCTTGAGCACGGAGGTTGTTGGAAGAGCGATGCAGGAGGGTGGACGACCACACCGAACGGTCTTGAGCACGGACGTAGTTGGACGAGCGGTACACGAGGGAGGATGACTAAACCGAACGCTAGGGAACAGGGACCTAGTTGGACGAGCGATAGACACGGTAGGACGACCGGACCGAGCGTTAATTATTATGTAACATTGCTGTGAATAAAATAAACATTAAACAATTTTCAAAAGGCCTTAAAACCTGCTACATTAAACCAAAACCTCAATTTATTATGTTTATCACTTCAGTAACACAACTTCATTCCTTCACATCTAGTCATATACATAAATAGTTCCATCCTAACAAACCGAAAAACCCGGCTAATTTCTTCCTAAGAATACGATCAACACTACTACATTATGGATTTATAATCCATATTGAAATTACAATAATATTAAGTAAAAAAATCAAAATAACCAATCATGTCAACACCTTCATCCATTTCTCCACAACGTTGATAGATTTAATCAAATCACTCATCATCTTCGATCCACCTCCCATTTCTCCTGTCTTTGACAAAGACTCATGCTTTTCTTCCCACTTCACATTCGTATAGCTTTTGTCATTACCGTCTTCACAACACCATTTGAAGAAATTGCAACCACCTTCATGTCCAGTCTGTGAAAAAAATAACAATTAAAACGACTTTCCACTCAAACAAAACACTACTTCTACACGTTCTTACCTTGTACTTAGGGCAGCTCCAGAATTGCTTCCCTCTGTTCTTAGCAGTTCTAGCTGTTCTTACCACTGTTTTCTCTCCACAGAGGCAAAGGGGTGATACACCATCAATGGTAGATACTCCACCACCACGAAAAACGACATCACAGTTTTGATTCCGCCACCCATTGCATGTCGAAGATGAACAAGAATGCGACTTCTGCACTTCATTATCCATCACTTCGAATCGAATAAAGAACGCGCACCCTCCCACTTCCAACTACAAACACTGACCTTCCTTGAGATCAACCTCCATTGACCACGTGCTTCAGCTTCTTGCTTCCAACAACAAAAGGACCCACACCTGACCTACCGAGACACTGCCCACTGCATGCACTCTGCTGCTTCAGCTCAAACTTAGGATCGCGATTTTTGGCCTCTCACGCGAACCCTAATATTAAAAACCCTCAATTCTTTCCCCAATCTCAGTTGCCCTTTAATTTTTTCAAATTTCCTACTTTGCCCTTACCCAAAACTGAATATACATCTGTGCATACCAATTATTTAATACAAAAATCATTTTAAATGCCACGTCTGATTAGTAACTGCACTCATCCATGCCACCTAACCAATATTGTAACTGCCGTTTGTCCAATTTAACGGCAGGCCTGTAATTGATTCAATTTTACAAAAACAAGGACTCAATTGATACGCCGAAAATGAAGAGGACCTATTTGAAATTCATGACCAAAATAGGGACCTACGGAGACATTAAACCTAAAAGGAAACAAGGGATATCAACATTCAAACTAACCTAAGATATACTCAACAGTGATACAAAGAAATTCAAATGGAAACAAAACTAAGAACATTACGTAAAAGCAAAATTCTGGGGCAAATGTGCATTAGACTGGACAAAGAATCTCAATTACTCTTAGAAAGACATTTTGAAAAGTCAAGCCCTCTTTGGGGTCCTTTTAGTTCATAGAACTTAAAGTGGTAATTCTCATTCAATCCTCCAATCCTATGCACACAAACTTAGCATTATAGCTTTAACCAAAGACAACGACTAGTAACATCTTAAAGTTTAGAAAAGCGAATTAAATTGGGCAGAATAAATGTGAGAAAATAAAGGAAAGGGGTAAGAATCCTAAAATAGAAGTGCTGGAAAATTAAAATGGCATATGCAAGAAACGTAAATTGAATTAAAAGTGCAATCAAAGAAATGTAGACTAGAACAAACAAGAACATATAATTTGCATTGAAGTTTGAAATCAAAAATACAAGTGATATCAGAGTTACTTAGAATCCATTGACTGTCACCCAATGGAAATGATCCAAGAACCCTAGTAGAGAAAAGTCTTACTTCTACAAAAGCTTTAAAATTCTAAAACTAGAGCAATAAATTGGAAAACCTAATCTAAGTACACTGTCTGTCACCCAGTGCACGTATTTTTCACTTTACAAGACTTCCCATTATATAGGGAAAGTCCAAAACAGAAAAAGAAAAGAAAATGGGAAAGGGGGAGGAATTGAAAACAAACTTGGAAGCTTCTCGAGCATTCTTCAACCGACTTTGTCTAGGTTCTTCAACTGCTAACTGTTTCGCACGTGCCTCTAACCAGCTTCCAATCTGATCAATCTTCTGGGCTGTGTTCGTTTGGTCCGAACATCATTCTGGGCTTCGTCCATAGTGATCCATGGAGCTCACGTCGCTTCTTTCTCCTCCTCGCTAACAAACCCTAACTCCAGGGATTGAGAGAATATGAGAAAACTCTTATTTACGAACTCTCTACTTTACCCCAATTGATGAGCTCGAGCCTTACCCCAAAGACAGCTTTAATGTTCCCAATACGCACCGTTTCACTAAACTCTTCAAAAGGGCTTCAACCCTTGCCAGCGGAGTAGCCTATCCCCAAAGCAGCAGCCCAACTTTGCTTCTTAATCCCATGTATAACAGCCAGATGTGGCTTGGCCCAATTTCAGCCCCAGATTTTCCTTAACGCACAACATCAGCACGTGCAACCCAACTCCAGCAGTGGCTAAATGATGTAATTAAATCAGCACTGTCCCATATCACTTCGGCCCATTTCAGTACCAGTAAAGTCTCTTTTCTTCTCCACCCAATGTTTTATTTCAGCCCAAACAGCCAATTTCAATTTCTTTTAGCATCATAACAAAACTTCATAATTATTTGAAAGATCTATGTAATATATATAACAAAATTGTGGTTTAAATATGAGAAATGTCATCTTACAATTCTTTCAGATATCTCTCTAGTAGTGTCGAAAGTGTAGGAGCCCGATGATCTTAAACGGGATCACTTTCACTTCTCGTGCCGAGATGGTGGTGAAGGAGGAGGATGAGGGTCACCACCCTCAAAAAGTGAAAGTCTACTATCTGACTTCTGCTTCATTATTTTCTCCTCAAGCTTCCTGTATCCACCACGAGACAATACGTGTGGATTTTTATTCTGAGCACTTATACCATGTGCTTTTGACCTTGTTTCCTGTGAAAAAATGAAACAATTGTTATGATATAAAATTATGAATGATGAATTGAATGATTTTACCAACACTTACCTGCCACGTCTCGGATGTCCTAAGCTGTACAAACTAACGCCATGTTTCTTCGTCAATTGCAAAATATTTAGAACATTGAGTTTCATTACTTTTTGCTCCAAATATATATTTGGACGTCAATTTTGTCTTAAATCCCCGAAATCTTTCTGCAATTGCAAATAAATACCTACTCCTTAGGCGCTCGACATTTGGAATATCAAATGTCATCTGCAACAAAGAAAGTAATAGCCTTATATCAATACAAATTTATCAATATAATGAATCTAGAATTTTGAGCAATATTGTTTAACTTACCAATTGATCTTGCTAGATAAGATTCCGATCAGCCTCAGATACATGTTCAAAGGATGGAGTAAGTATAGAGATACGATCACATGCTAGTACTCCAAGGTAAGACCTAAATACATCTGCATTTGGGTCAGATGCAACTCCAGTGACCATGTCAATAATGACAGGTGTCCTCTCACCTGCATTTCTTCTAAGTATAAGCTATCGTAACCTCGTCGCTCCTCTCGTCCGATTAGAAGTGGTGGGGACAAACATGAAAGATTAATAAAACACTTATAAAATAACACTTATGAAAGATTAGAAGTTGTCGTGACCACTGTCAATAATGGGGTGGCTCAGCCATATATTTGTCACAATAAATAACACGAAAGTTTAATAAAAACACTTATAAAATAACATATATTTTTTAACAAAAGCCATAAATATTTACACAAACATGAAATTCATACATAATCATATGGATTGGTCATATGTATATTCCCTCATTGAGATCTTTCCGAATTGCTTGTATATCATCAATTAGAGGGTGGTCATCCAAGTTTATTGTCGTTTTAAATGGATGGTTGTCAGAAATATGAAGATTACTTAGATTCTCTTCTTTAAGACGTGGCAATCGTGAGACTTGAGTCCAACAAGCTTTACGTCCTGCATTGACACTAAGCTCTTGATATTTGAAAAGTATCCTTGTGGTACCTTGATACTCTTTAAACAAAGACAAAATCTTATCTTCTCTTGTTTGGACATTGTGTAACATACATGGGGCAAATAAGTACATTTACCAATCTTTCATGGTGCTAACTCTTCTCGGATCTTAAGTCAACCAAATCCAAACGAGCATTCACTCCATCTTTTGTTTTTCCCTGGATGTTGAGTAATGTACCAATCAAGCTATCACAAACATTCTTCTCTACATGCATGACATCTATGCAATGTCGAACATCTAACTTTGACCAATATAGAAGATCAAAGAATATTGATTTCTTCTTCCAAGGGGTCGTTAAGTCTGGCCACGAGTGGAAGGTACCAAACTACTTTCAAAGCAGAACCATTCTTTTTTGTGTGACTATTATCTTCACCGTTGTTTTTTGCCTTGTATCGTGATAACCCACATTTTGGACACTTTGTCAAAACATCATACTCATTCCTATATAATATGCAATCATTCGAACATGCATGTATCCGTTTATACTCCATACTCATTGGACAGAGAATTTTTCTTGCATCATAATTACGAGTGGGTAATGTATTTTCATATGGCAGCATTTCATTCAACAACGGCAACAATTTTGTAAAACTCTTATCAGTCCATCCATTGCTCGCCTTTAAATTCATGAGCCTTAACACCACTGACAACCGTGTGAACTTAGTTGAACCGACATACAAAGGAGTCTCCACATCTGTGGACATCGTTTCATACACATGTGCTTGGGCAAAAGCTTTTGCGCCAACATCGTAGATCATGTTCTCTAAGTTGTCTTCTTCCGGTCGATCTTCCATATCCATGGTGGAATCATATACATTTTCAGTTGGAGAGAAAGTTGGAAAGTTTATGGCCTCGCCGTGCCATATCCATGTTTTATAACTTCGTATGAAACCATGATAGATAAGATGTTCCCTAATATCGATTGCGTTCAACTTCCTCCCATTCAAACAGTTCACACAAGGATATCTAAACTTGACTTCATCATCACTTGTACTCGCATTACGTTGCACAAACTCTATAAATTCTTCTACCCCTCTCTCATACTCAGTGCTGATGCGTGGTAGATTAATCCACCCTCGATCCGTACGCATGTTTACTGAAATTGTTAACACAATTTCAATAATCTTGAATGATCACTTTGATCATTTTTGTATTCAAGGTGTGACCCTATCTCATTCAAAAAGATTCACTTTTTTGTTTATTAAACATATAAATTTTAAACAACATATCTAAAATTTCACGAAATTTCGCTAGCATTCGGCATTGGTCTTCAGGTTTCATGAAATGAAAGTGATTATAAATCACAATCAAATATGCACCCAAAGATCAATACAAAACACAACTGTTCAATTTCATGAAATTGAAGACATGTATGTTAAAATTTATATGTATGAATAAACTATGAAAATATTATTACTCTTCTCAAACTGTCCAACCGGACAATTCAAGATTCAATACTTGTAAATTATTATTAACATCTCCTCTCTATTCATTTTAAAAAGTACATTTTTTCAAAAAAATCAAGAGATAGTAAATAATTTTTTATTGAATCTCAAACGGGAAACTAAGCTAATGCACAACAACAATATATATTCAAACAAACAAATAATTACATATGCAACATCAGTCTAATCATTAAATGATAATAAAATTGCTAGTCCTATAACCAATATATCAATGTCACAACAATAATTATCAAACACATATTCATATTAATCACCAAATAATAATAAAATTCATAATCCTATCACTAATATATGAATCTCACAACAGTAATTATCAAATACATATTCATCTTAATCACCAAATAACAATAAAATTGATAATTCAATCACCAAAATATCAATATCACAATAATTATCAAACACATATTATTAAACACATTATCAATCATAGAGAAAAAAAGTTGTCCAATGAATTAACCGACAGCGAAGTGGAGAGCAATGCGCAAAAGATATGGAGACAGCGGCGGAGAGAGCAAAGATGCAGAAACATCGTTTGAGGTAGCGAGATACACAACCCTCAACACGAAAAAAATGGAGGCATCGTGGTTGTTGGAGGCAGCGACGAGAGCAGCGGTGGAGAGAGCATCGACGTCGTTGGAGGCAGCGAGATGCACCACCCTCAGCGCAATTAAATGGAGTCATCGTGTGGAGTGGTTGGAGGTAGCAAAGGAGGGAGCAACGTCATTGGACGCAGCAAAAGAGGGCAACGAAGAGAGCAGCGAGATGTACCGGTGGAGTCGTTAGAGGCCGCGACGAAGTCGTTGGAGGCAACGAGATGCAAAGGCGTGAGCGTGACAAAAATGGAGGCACTGTGGTGGAGTCATGACAGAAATGGATGCACGACGGAGGGAGCAGCAGAGAAACGTCGTTGGAGGCAGAAACGCAGCGGGGAAGACACGCGAAGAAGAAAAGAACAATGCATTATGTTTTTACTGCCCTAGAGTAGGGCTACTACCTCGGTTCCCAAAATACCCAAGGCAATATCCAGTCTACTGTCTCGATTGTACAGTCAATCGATGCCTAAACCCTTAAAAAATATTCAAAATATATTATGTAATGATAATTTTGAAATTATACCCAAAGCATATGCCTCGATCAGGGGGGAAACCGAAGCAGAAAGGACCTACGACATCGGGTAAGATAGAGCCGATGTAGTACAGCAGCATACTGCATCGGTTCTACATAGAACCGAGGCAATATGGCCTATTCTGGGATTTGTGAGAGAACAACAGAGATTACAGAGGGATTTTGCAGAGTTATATGCTTCAGTTCACTTAGAAACCGAGGCAATTACTCCTTTAGGCATCAGTTAGTGGTGAACCGAAACGTATACCTTGGCTATTATTACGAAACTACCACCGTATTTTTATACGCTTTGGTTTTTACGAAACCAAAGCGTATATAGCGCGTTAGAAACTCCTTTTTTTACTAGTGCCATGATCAGTGATGAACACTACATATAGATGCAGAACAAATCATGAATGTACTCACGATAAAAAACCAGTTTGTAAGTAGAACAATCAATCTACTGTTTATAGATATATCTAGGAAAGAAGTTTTTTTTTTTATTATTAAAATGGTGCATATTTGAGAGACATACATCCAACAACATTCTTCTTCATGCACCTAAGACTCTGCAAGCTTGGAATGTAATCTTCAACCCATATAGAAAATATGCATTTGATATTTAAGAGTAAGTTGATAGAACGTAAGAAACCTTCCATGCATGCGTGAGAGTTTGAAGAAAGGAACAAATTCTGAAGACCAAAGGGTCCAAGAATCCCCTATTCTCAAAATCTTTCATTTGCTATACTGCAAAGGTCTCTATGACAAAATCTTTATAAACAAAACTAAAATAATTCTCTAAAACCATAATTCCTAGAATACTTATATCAGCAACACCTTTAAGATTTCGAGGCAATAACACTTTGGTGAATTGATCAGTTTGAAGGTCAAGAAAAATAATGAAAAAAACATCAAATGTATATTGGGATGCATCAAATTCGTTTGTTGCTATTAACCAAATAATATTTCTATTAAAAATATTTTCCATAATCAGGCATCAAGTATTAAAATATTTTTCAATGGTCAACCATTATTGCAGCCTATGTAGTAAATCTCAACTTCATTGTAATATTTCACCACATTATCAAATTTATAATCAAGATAGGAAACTATGACCACTACCTTCTTTGTATGGATTGGATCTTTAAAAATTTAATCTATGTCCACCAATTAGGATAATGAGTTAGTCTCACTTAGTTTAGTCCATAATAAATAAAATATTTTTTTATTTTTATTATTTTATTTATTATGATTTATAATAATAATACATGATTATTTGCGGTGTGTTATTGGGTGATGAAATTATGGTGGTAGAAAATTAATTAAATTTAGTATTATTATTTAATTTTCAAAATTGGTGAACTTATATAGTAATATTTGTATTATTGTTTCGATAAAGTAAAATGGGCCTAGTGGTAAATGAGTGGATTGTGTGTACATAAATTGTGTTGGATTTCGAGTGTTTCATCATGCACCTCCAAGGGTTTCATTCTACACGTCAAATCTCCATAAATACCCTCGTACGAATAAGCAATCAAATATTAAAATTCAATCATATATAAAAATTCAATCATATATAAAAATTCAATTTGCTTCTATCGGATGTCGCCATTCGATAAAGGAATATTAGGATTTGGAGATCCGTTTTTATTTCTCTCGTATTTCCATATCCGAAGCATAATTTTTTCTATCGCATCTCAATATCCGAGACATTTTTGTCTGCATTTTCATATTCGAGAGGCATACATGCCACTGTATGTTTCACAGGTCAATAAAGAAGTGAAACAATTAGAAGTAGGGATGCAAGAAAGGACATCCTAGAATGGTTCCACCATATTAATGAGTTTCCAGTTTTCACTGCCCGTTGTTGTTTCTCTGTTGGATGCCAAAGCCAACAGAGAAACAATGGAAAGTCACTGGAGAACTTTCGGAATGCATTTATTCATTGAAGGTGAACACAGATGATACCATGATTTTAGCGTGGCCGAGAATCATGTGTTGTTGTGTGACGTACGAGTTTTATTCAGTTTGGAGGAATGGGATGATGTAGGATTTGGGGTTGATGAGGATTGAAAGACTGTAGAAGTTTTCTGTAAAACAAAATTGAGTCTATGTTCATAAGGAGTGTATGTCTACAAAAATGAGATCAACATGGATGATATCAAATTCATGACTCAACATCCAAGTTTCTCTGTGGTGTTGAGTCATCACTTGATGATCAATGATATGGATGAAATAAAAAACAAGATAACAAGTTTTAATCTAGCACAAATGAACAAGGAGTTTCAGTGCACCTTGAAAACTCCATTCTTTTAAAGGTGAAAGTAGTCTGAGTGTTGGAAAAAGCATTATGCGCAAATACAAATTAAAACAAATAAAAAACGTTTTTAATTAAGGGTAAAATAGGTATTTTATTAAATTTTGGAGGTACAGGAGGTGTAGGATGAATAAAGCTGTTAAATGAGCCCCTTTAATAAGATTTGGCCCTAGCCCATGTGGGTTGGGACCAAAAAAGCTCACAAGGCCAAAAAAACTCTTTATTAAAAAAGTCCACAGGGCTAAAAACCCCTAAAGCCCTATGGGCCAGGGCCAGTCCATGGACTTTCCTTTTACAAAATCTAACGTCCAGAAACACAATATCATCATACAAGTAATCACAAATCATGTGTATTTTTTATCCAGCTTTCATTTTATGTTTGTTAGTAATAACTTATAACCATAATTGATTCATGTATAATTATATTTTTTTACCAATAAAATTAATTTTCTACTTCATAACTGTTTCTATATTAATTAGTTTAATAATAATGCTTTTATACAATTATTCCTTAATTTCCAAATTTTGTTTTGATAATTTTTTCATTTTAGTTTTGGTTTCTTAATTTTGGTTTGTAAATTTGACGGTTCAGAGATATCCACATAAAATAGGTTTAAAAGTTAAAAAAATTAATTTAATTTGTAAAATTTTGATGGACTAACGAATTTATTTATAGATGGTAATCTATTTTGTCACTAGTTTAAATCAATATCATTCGATTAAAATTTGTGATCAAAATTACATTATTTTTAATTGGTGTAAACATGTTAAAATTTTGACTTAATAACTTTTTTAATTTTCCATATTTAATAAAATTAATATTTATTATTTACAAAGTTATATAATTCTTTTTAAAAAAATTTATGAAACGTATAATTTAGTCATTTACATCAATTTATATATTTTTATGTCTTTTTCATATATTTTATATTATATTCATTTGTCTTTTTTATTAGTTTCTTATTAAGAGACATTGATGTAATTTATTTATTATTATAATTATTATAATTTTTATTTATTTTATATGTTAATAATTAAATACAATAATAATTTTAATTTTGGTATTATAAATTATAACATTATATTTATTTAAAAATATTGTATCTATTATTTAATTATTTTTTATTACAATCGGCTCAATTATGATAAATAATTCAAAAAAACGATCTTTGTTAGATAAAGATAAGTATGATTTTAAAATATTAATTTAATCTAAAAGGTTAGAAAAAAAAAATGATTTTATAACCATTAAGATTACATCTAGATCTTGTATACTAACATATATGATATTTATAATAATTTTGCCTAACAAGGATTTCACTAAAAAGTTAGTTCTTTTATTACGTGAAATTAATTTTAAACTTTACAAAGTTTGTGGTTTAATTTTTTAATGTATATATATCTATACAAAACATTCAACAAAAGAATTTTATATGACAAACTATAAAAAATAAAATTTTTACACCGATATTAAAAATTCATCCAATCAATAGATTTGAATTTAAAATCTATCCATAATTAATATTTCAAATATTTATATAGATATCGAAATTCGATTATTGAAAAATCGAATTTTCAACTGTGTTACTTTTATAATTTCTTTTTTGAAATTTTTTTCATTTTCTTTTAAATAAAAATAATAATAAAAATTTTCTTTTTTTAACTTTCCAAAATAATAAAATTATATATTTAAAATATACTTATAATTAAAAAATTATTTTAAATAAGTTTTTATATAATCAATATTTATACATTTATATTTAATTAAAAAGATATTAAATATCATGTAAATTTTGAAAATTATTGAACTTGTAAAGTAAATAAAAGAAATAACTAAAAAAACATTAAAAGTGAATTAATTTAGTTTGGGGACTAGCCCCATCCTGACCCTACCCCAGCCCACTTTATGTGGAGCTTTAGGGGTTGGAGCTTTTAAAAAGCCCCCTATTAAAGAGGTTAGAAAAATTAGTATTGATTTTAGAAAGAATTAGGATCAACCCATGGAGTAGGACTCAAATGACACCTCTAAAGATGAAGCCCTCTTGGATTCCCTGTAACCTTTCGAAGGCTTTTATTTTTGATTGGATTATGGCGTGGGCCGCACCTAGCGTGGGCTATGTGCCTTCAGTGATTTAAAAGAAGGGGTATAACTCCTTCCACCACAACATTTTCTCCTTTCACCTTCTCAATTCTATTACATATTTTCTGAATTACAAAACTAACCTTTTATAATTACAAAAATAACCTTTATATTTTTTATTCTAATTATTTACTTTAACCCTAAAATTTATATTTTTACCTCTTCTCACCCACCTCCCAACCTTATCAGATTCTCTCCCAGACTCCATCATTCTCATCTTCCATTTTTCCTCCATACAAGTTTTCTTCCTCCTTCAGCGGTGGACGGAGTGTGGTGGTGCTTTCTCCCACAAGGTTAGTAATGATATTTGTAAAATTTTTTTATTTTGCTGCTGTGTGCGTGTGTTGGGAGAAAGGAAGAAGATAACTAGGAAAACCGTTTTCCCTTAAAAGAAAAGAAGAAGTAGAACATGAGAGACAACCCAACCTGAGAAAAATAATAAAGAGAAAGAGAAAAGAATGATAAAGAGAATGAATCTTCAATGAGATTTTAAATATTATTAATCCTAAAATTTTAATAAGAATAAAATAAGAATAAAAAAATAAAGAAAAGGGTAAAAAGATAATTGGGTAGTGAAAAAAAGTAAGTTATGGTGGTGGAGGGAGTAACACCCTAAAAGGAGAGATAATGGGTTGTTCTCTGCATGGTTAAATAATAGGGTTTTTTTTTAGAGAGAGAAAACAGGATTTTACTTTGTTAGTTTTTAAGAGAGAGAACAAGTACTGGATTGGTTTTTATTTTTATTTTTTTTTTTAATTTTAAGAGAAAGGTTGGAAGCAGATAAGAAGATATTTGCTTAATCAAAACGGGATAGGAAGGTTGTGTGGGTACGGATATAAGTTGTTAGGGTTTTAAGAAAGGAAAAAAAAGTTTTGGAGGTAAATGGATACACGAGCAAGGGGAAGAGTACAGAGGCTGCTTAGTTCTATTCTTTTGGGCGGTGAACCGCGAGAGAGAGGCAGAGGGAGGACCTTGGCCTCGAAGTCTACCGCGAGCGTGAAGATTTAAGAGAGTCCAGGTGAGGGGAGAAAACCATGACCTATATTGTTTTGTTTAGAACTGTAAATGTTTACGTTGAGTGGTGTGGACATGATGCTTGGTGATTGTTGGGAAAGTGAGTTCCTTCATATAAATGTGTTTATATTTTCGTCGTGCTACTAATATTTTTTTTTTTGGTATCATGATCGGTGTATTGTTCTGTATTTAATGGTTTGGGTGATGCGGGGCTGAGGAAGGGGGAACTCTTGTGTCTTGGTGGGTTGGATGAGTGTTGGGGCACCACCTTGGAGGAGACTGACACCATTGGAAGCGGAGGGTTAGCCTCCCTTGGGTTTAAGTTGGGTGACGGGACCGAGGAGAGGGAGAGAAAGATTGTGATGGGTAAGCTGGAAGGAAGGTTAGGGTGTGTGTTTGAGGAAGTAGAATAAGAAAATAAGGGATTAGAGTGTAGACAGGATGGTGAGGTGGAGCGGGGTTTGAGTTTAGAAGTGATTAGAGGGTATTTATAGAAGAATGAGTGTGGATGTTATACGTGATTGAAGCATAAGGGGAAGCTGTGGTTACGTAAATAGTGAGGACAATGGTGTTAGTGAGAGGGCTGTGGTATTAAGATTTTATGTAGGGAAGTATGTGAGTGTTACTTAAGAATAAAGAAGTAGAGTGAGAATTGGAAAAGTGAGTGTTAGAGGTGGAGGAAAGGGTTGGTGAATAAGTATGTGATTTTAAATGAGAAGAAGTGCAGAGAGTAGCATTAGAAGTGGGTTTATGGTTTGTTTAGAAGGAAAGAAAAGAAGTAAAGGTAAGAATGAGGAGGTAAGAATGAGGGTAGGTCTTGAGTTTTGAATAGCAAAGGTATGGTTTTGTTGCATGGGAATTGTTAGAGAAGTAGCTGAAACATTTTATTCATACATTTTTCTTACAAGGTTTTAGTATTCTATATATATATATAGAATACCATGACAGAATACAACCCACCTCTTAAGTTGGGTGCACACACACAAAACAACATAAACTTAATACATTTCAACAGGAATAAACTTTCACGTTCAGGAGTAGGAACTTGTAAGAGAAATACTTCTGGGTTTCTTTAGCCCTCTTGTGTGATTATATACGTATATATTTTGTTTTTGGAGTGCCGGTGCAGCAAGCAGAGGAAGAAGTTTTAATTCTTACATTATGGCTTGAAATGGAGAAAGAATGGAGTGGCTGTTTTAAAGTGGTTACGGCGAATAAGAAAAAGAAATAAGAGAGTTTCTTTCCTTGATGCATGAAAAAAAAAATAAAACACGTGACTTGTACTTCCTGTAGTAGAGTAGCGACATCTTGGTGGGCCTGGTTGAAGTAATGGTAGGTAAGTTTCAAGGGGGCTTCGTTATTCTGAAAATATAAATATATGTATGATTATGGATTTTATTTAGAAAAGAAAAGAGGAGAAAGGGTTATACCGTTGAATGGAGTTGGCAGGGAAGATACGGTGTGAGTTTGGAGTGTTAAAGTTGGATGAGTCCTGCGACATTGATGAAGAGAGAGTAGTGTTTATGTGAAAGGGTGGAAGGGGATGTTACAACGGCACATAACTTATGAGCACCCAATAGCTTCTAGTGTTCAGATTTGTTGATTAGCATCCCATACAGTCTGGGATTAAGAGTAATTTTACCTCTCGTTATATTTATGGCGTTCGTACAAATTAAAATTGGTAAATATAAGTCACACCAGCCATCCTATATAACTGTTTGTTGTGTTGACAGTCTTGCCAACATTGGGACTGAAAATAGATTAGACTTTACTTGGTTTGATTTTTTACTTTGTATCATTAGTTTAGATTTTTTTTGGTACCAGGTGTCAACTCTCAGACTTTAGATTTCTATAGTTTTTTTCTTTGGGAGGGTTGTTGTTTTCTGTTACATGACTTCAGTTGTGGTCTTCCATATTTTTTGTATCTGTTTTTCCTTTCTCTTTTATACATCTTTCCATGTATTGGTCAGCAGTCAAAGTAACAAAGATGGTGGTGAAAGTGGTAGTAATGATGCCATGACAACACTAAGGTTATAAACGAAGATAACGATAAGATTTTCTTAAAACTTACAAATATATTTTTTCTTGATTTTGAAAATGAATGTAAAAGTGTTTTGAAATTGGGTAAAAAACTATTTCAACTGGACTTTTACCGAATGCATTTTGTTTGAAATTGGCTAAATTAACTGGATTTTGATAATCTTGCCATGCGCCTCATGTCTTTTAAAGAAGCATACCCTTGTGAGGCATCCCAAAATGAAGTAAGTGATTGAAAGTTCTATGCAGGGAAGAGCTGGTATAAGGCACTTCAAGAAGAATTCTCAGTTTATATCTTGACCTTGGGTTTGGGAATTTCATAATTTCTAAGACATTTAAATACATTCGATTTGAATTTATCCCATTTCAAATTGTTTCATTTTTCAAATGTCTTGTCTGGATAAGACAATTCAAATTTACTGAATTTTAATTTTTTCATTTGGAAAAAGTATTTCATTTGCCATCAAATGCAAGGAATTATTTAAACATCAAACAATTGTTAGTATTTCAAAAATATCAATATGAATTATTTCTTTTTAGTTGATCTTGGTTGGGATTATTTTTCAATGAATGTTAATCAAGGTTTTTTAATTGGCATTGACAGCTTTTTTCTCAACTGACGTTGGCCAATATTGTTTACGACTAATATCAACCACAATTCTGTAAGTTAATAACATATAAGTATGCATATGGGAATATGGATTAATTGTGTGTGAATGCTGTTTCTATGAAAAAGGTTAAATAAAGTTGAGTTTGTGATTCATAATGAAAATCCTTCAATTGAGCTTTCTGTTTGATGGTATTTGGATGTCGTGATTGTGGAAGAGTCAACGTTAAAGTGCTCACGGCTGTTTCTGATAAAATTTAAGAATCCTATTGTGTTGCCATTGTGTGTGTTTAATTAACAACTGTCTTGTTAAGTTTTGTTTGATGTATGCATGTTTGATTGCACTAGTACTCTGTATGAATTATACTGATGAGAGGTTAATGGTTACAATGTCCGACTTAGTTGCTGCTTGAAGTTAGTATGTCCCTAAATACCCTGCGTGCCATGCATTGGGGTGTTCTGAGTAGTATGGTTAGGGTTTCGGATGTTTGGAAGACTTGGAATGTGGTGGGATTGAGTTACTGTGAGTTATTGTGTGATGGAGGGTAATTTTTGAGAATATACTGATGGTGGGTGTTCTGAATATATGCTGAACGTGGTCTGTCTAATTGCTGTCTAAATGTATCAAGTTTATAACAAAGAATTCCTGGAAAACGTGGGTTTTCTGGTTAGCTTTGCCATTGTGTTGGTCTGTTATGCATGTAATAATATTAAAACCAGAACTAGTAGCAGGGCCAGCTTTCTCGGTGGTTGAAGGTTGGAGTAGGTCTCTTTAATGTAGGCAACTGATAGTATGAAAGTATATGTCTTCTGTGCATCATTATTACTGGGTCTGTGCATGCCTAATGAAGGTTGGAAGGTTCCGTCTGGACAAATTTTGAAATATGATATGTTAGGTAGTTAAACAAATGAGTTAAGCAAAGATTGAACAGGGTGGTATGTTAAAAACTGATACAAGATATGGAGAGTAAAGAGTTGTCAGATTTATTGTGGGCTATATATGATAATTGTTAATGGACCTTGCAGGAAGCCGTTTACTTGATTAGCAAGTCACACACTCACTAATGGAAAACGACATCGAAAAGAAGATCAATAATCACACAGAACAACAACAATATCAACAAGATGAAATTGAAGGAGGAGATGAAGAGGTTTCGAGTTATTCGGATTCTGAAATCGGTGATGCGTTGGACTTGTTGGATTCGAAGAATGAGGATGTAGGCTACTCATTTTCCCCCAATTCGTGGCGCCCCAATTCTCACGGTGGCCACCACCATTATTCCTCAACTCTTCAACCTCGTACCAATCGCAACCAAAAGTTCTTCCACTGCATTCGAGCCTCACCCTTGGAGGTTTTCTCACATACCTTTTTACTTCTTTTCATTCATGTTGGAAATATAAGAATGAATCTAAGTCCCATATTAAGTCCTGCATGGACATATAAGCGTGAATGTAAGTTGCATACTAAGTCCTACATGAGTACAAATGAGAAAGTTCTAAACATCAAAACAGTCACTTTTTTATTCGTCTGTTCGTTGAAGAAGTTTGGATTTTTTTTTTTTCATTTTTTTTATGATTGTTCATATCATGCGAATTAATTAACCGATGGTTGGGTTCCTCAGAAGTTTTTGTGCCTGTTAATGTGTGTCATTCTTGATTATCCACTGGAAACATTAAGGGGGAGATTTTGTTATCTATTAAAGATAATTTTTTTTTTTTCAAATTGTGAGCATGGTGCATGATCTTGTCTTTTTACTTCTGTTTTGAGTTTGACGTTGTGTGGTGAATGGTGTTTTTTGGAATTCTGTGTGGTATGCTTGTTTGGTTGTAGTTTTAAATTAGGTGATTCGTGGTGCAGGAGTGGGAAGGGAGGATGAATGTTGGCATGTCTAACTCTGTGATCACAGCAATTCGTGGAAGTGTTAGAGAAAGTGCCATTGGGAAGACTAAAACTACAGATAAAGCAGATCGAGCAACTGTTGAACAGGTGAGTAAATGGTGATTTCATGAAATGTGGCACCTAAATTGAGCTTTTGTTCTTTTGTTGATTCCTTTTTTACGATTATTATGCAAGTAACTCTAAAGTTTCCTCCAGGCAATTGATCAAAACACTCGCAAGATTTTATACAAGATGCTTAACAAAGGTGTCTTTGATGCTATCAATGGATGCATTTCAACCGGCAAGGAAGTACGTGATGTTCCTGGAGCTTTTATTTCCCTTTTCTCTCTCTCAATCTTACGATTTAGGTTCTATGATAGTAACATGGTTTGGATAATTGATTATTTGATCTTAAGCCAACATATTTCTGTTTCTTACGATTTTGTTTACTAACAGGCAAATGTTTATCATGCAACCAAATCTCATGGTCAAGAACTTGCAATAAAAATATACAAAACATCCGTTTTGGAATTTAAGTAAGTATAGCATATATTAGCTTGTTTCGGCTTCTTCTGTTACTGTAAATTGTCTTGAAGGCTGAAACGTTAAGAAGGAATTGTATAGGCAATCATACCTTTGTTTTCTCTCTTTTAAAGAGAAAACTAAAATTTATATTCAAGTGTACTTGTATTGTTTTGTCTATTCTCTCTGTTTACCTATATGATATATTGTTGAATTATAGAAAGCTCTGTGCTAGGGATTATTGATACTTTCTGGATGGATGTTTTCTTAATTTATTCATTAGATATGCACAGCAAAAATGAAGCTTGTAATATTTCTTTCTACATTGCCTTGAAACAGTTTCTTGATTCAAAGTTATTTTATTTTATGAACTGTGTTCTGTGATCTTATATATCAGGGATAAAGGTAGATATATGCAAGGAGACTACCGGTATAGTAATGGATGTGGCAAGCATAATCCCAGGGAGATGGCACGAAAATGGGCTGAGAAAGAAATAAGGAATCTTATGAGGTTCACATTTGTTCTTCTTTCTCTTATTCTAAAATTCTTGTAAAAATCAAAGTACTTCCTCCAGCCTCTGAGTATACGCAAATCTCGACTAATTTTACTCTATTTAAAGAAACTTTCTCTAAAAGGCTCCTTTATTTAATTGAAATGTTTACTTCCAATGACTCTTTTATTCTTGATATCAAGTTATAAGGAAGGGTAAATTAGGAACAATTGTTATTTTTTAAATAAGTTTAGTATAATTCAAAGCTACTAACATTTTAAATCAGTGTGAATTAGTTTTTTTTGCTTTTGCTTATATCCAAGATCAAAAGGAGTACAATACAATGTAGTAAATTAGACCCTTAAGATAACAAGGGAAGGAGGAATACTTGAAGAGATAATGAATACTTGAAGAGATAATGAATACGTCATTGGGGTTATTGCTACTTAACCCTCTTATTTGCAAGTTATGATTTGAAGTACTATGGACTTTAGATGTATTCTATGATGGCTTGTACTTACAAGGAACATGTGTAGTCATTTATGTAGGTAAAAATTCTTTTTGTGAACTATGTCTATCAGGTTTTAATGTGCACTGAAGAGGCAATGTTTTGTGCATCAATGTTAGCATGCACTACCTTCTCTTTTTCTGTTGAAGTGGCTCCTCTTTGTGTGCTTGTGGGTTTCTTCGGTTGGTTGTTTCCAGCTAAGAGAAACAAAAGTTTGATTACATGCTTACTTGGACTGTTTCTTTCTTTTACTCTTTTTATATTGGATTGTAGGCTTAAGGCAGCAGGAATTAGGTGTCCTACAACATCTTGTAATCTTCGGCGACTACATATTGTGGTTATGGAGTTTATAGGTATTACTTTTGTTCTGAATTTCAAGAATATAATCTGATGTTACTGTGATCAATGTTATTAGTTGTTTATAGGTGATCTGTTGCTCTCAATTGTCTATTATTCTATCATTGAATAGATGGAATATCAGTGTATAATTGTATACTGTTGATAAAAAAATTTAAAAAGGAAGAATGAATGAAAAGTGTGATGAAGAGTTTGGTTCTTTGTACTAGTATTGAAGGTATAACCACTTGTAGTTACCTCAGCACTAAAAAAATTGTTGTTATTGATCATAGAAATTTTGATTTCTTGCTACCGCATATATCATCAGATTCTAATGCAGACTACAGTTTAGGTTAGAAAAAATAAATACAAATACAATTTTATTTAAATTCTCTGGTTTTGTTGTTTTTTGAAGGAAAATCTGGTTGGGCTGCCCCTCGTCTTAAAGATGCTGCTTTATCTTCAGACAAGTTGCGGGAAGGCTATGTTGAGGTGTGTCCAATCAATGCAGTATTCCTCTGATGCTAGCATGGTTTTTGTACTTAGAACCCTTTAACGAGTGTCTTAAACATTATGATGCTGGGATGCTATAGTATACGGTTTCTAATTTGGTTATTTGTCTAGAAGAGGACACTTTTTAAAACACTCTTTTGAGTGCATTCTATTTGGGGTTGAGATTAATAACGAATTTGTCTCTTCCATTTATTTAGTGATTATCATTCATGTTTTCCTAGATTGTATCTAATAAATTTGAACCAATAATATAGTCTGTTAAAAGAACTGTGTTGCTAGCATTGTTGTTGTCTAGTTTGGTTCTTAAAACAGACTGATACGGTTAATTTATTAAAAAAATTTATCGTCTGTGGAGTGGAGTTTCATTTAGAGACTCCCAATAGAAACACTTCTGCCACTCTTCTAGGTCTCCTTTGTAATAGAAACTCTTCTCTTTTAGGTTTCTAGGAGTGTTAGTGTTTATTCCAAAAATCCAACACTTTGAGTTGAAATGATTTGAGTATTTCTTGTTTCAGATTATTATTGCAATGCGGACATTATATCAGAAATGCAAATTGGTGCATGGAGACCTGAGTGAATATAATATACTATATTATGAGGTGAACAATTCCTTTCTCCAGTTTATATTTCATTGGTTGAATGTCAATCTGCCAATAGTCAATTCACATGTTCTTTCTTTTGTCAGGGTCACTTGTATATTATTGATGTTTCTCAAGCCGTCGAATATGAACATCCCCATGCCCTAGATTTTCTGCGTGAAGATTGTGTTCATGTATCTGTAAGTATTTCCAATTCTTAGATGTAATTATAGATTTCTTGTCCACTTCCTTAATCAAAGAGGGAATGTGAAGGGTGTGATTGAGTGGCTTTTTGGCCTGCAGGATTTCTTTAAAAAGCATGGTGTTGCGGTCATGACTATAAGAGAACTGTTTGATTTTATTGTTGACGCAACAATAGCTGATGATGCTGTTGATAGTTACTTGGAAGAGGTATTTGGCTTTGTTATATCATGACTTATGATTATTGACCAACTTCAAAGAGACCTTAAATGGTTTTTGAAATATTTCTAGATGCAACGAAAAATTTTGGCAAGAGGAGATGTATCTGTAGAGGATGAGATTGCAGACTCCGTATTTGTGCAGGTAACTTGCCTTGTTATGCAACTTTATTTTTTAGTTATTATCCTTATCTGAATGGTTGTCTAAGCTTGGTGAAAAAACTAAGATGCTCGGGTCATGGGTGAAGAGACTAAATATAATTATTGTTTAAGTATATGCTTTTACAGAAATGTCCAAAAATGTCTTGTCACTTTGGGGTCGTGACCCTCTTTCTTATATACCCTTAATCTTGTTTCCAACCCACTAATGTGGGACTTGTGCTCCACTACTTGGTTAGTATATAATGGAAGTACCAATTCATTCTTTATTCTTATTTAACCTTCCATTCCCTTTCTTATTTTCTTTCCAATAAATGTGTGGGCTTGATTTTTACAAACAAGTTAATCTTTTCTGTTCTTTCTTACATGTTTAATTTCTTGAACTCTTGTTACAGTCTTTCATTCCAAAGACACTTGATGATGTTGAGAATGCTGAGGAGGATGTACAACAGATAACAAGTTTGAAGGACACTAATGATTTATACTACTTGACCATTACTGGGCTTAAACATGCTCTGTCACTAACTCAGTCTTCACAGCAAAATACCCAACAGCAGAAATCAAGTGCCACAAAAGATTCACCTATTATTTCTGACGATAAATCTAACAACTTGGAGGATGATGCTAAGGTTCAATTGGAGGATGATGCTAAGGTTCAATCTGACGCGGACCAAGATGGCAAGAGTGAAGCAGTGGATCCTGCTGATAAAAAAGCTGCTAGAAAAGAGGCTAGGAAAGATAATAAGAAGAAGGTGAAAGAGGAGAAAAGAGAAGCACGTAAAACTAAGGTTCCCAAGGCTGTTCAGAAAAGAAAGAAAAAGTTGGCTAAATCCCGCAAGACTAGGTAGATTAGATAGTAGTTATTTTTAATGTTTGATTTTATATACAACCTAATACACCAGATGTTAAAAGAATGAGAAATTTTGTTCACTCCTATCATTGCATTAACTCCATTTTTCTATCTACACTTTCTTTTTGTATTAAGTTGAATGGAAGTGTGTAATGGAAAATAACTTCAAGATAGATACACTTCCTTTGCTTAGTTTTATTGAAGTTTTAAAATTAAATAGGTTGCAATTCGAGTTTCTACTGATGAAGTTTTCACGGAAGTGAATTTGTGGATATGTAATGATTAGATGACGAAAGCTGCATGTGATTTTTTTTTATGTCACAGTAATAAAAACTAAACAGATATTATAGTTGACTAAAATTTAAGACATCTTATTTTTTTACCTCTTTTCTTTCAATATTTTGTTATGTGAAAATCTCAATGATAAGATGTAGTAACATGCACAAGTTGATTGTTTCGGTTATTAAAAATTTTAAGCACTTACAAAACAGAATATTAAAAAATATTGAGGTAAGTCTCGCATAAATTATAACACTTATACCTTAAAATATTGAACTGTGTCCTTGATATTCTTATTGAAAGAGAATATTAAATATTGAAGTCATAATAAACAAAATGTAGTACAGTCTAATGGAAAATTGAAATCACCTTATGTTAAATGAAATTTACAATTTTCTAATTTTGAAATAAACACTTTCTTTTATAATTTTAATAAAATGACTTGTATATATTGTTTTTAACATTTTCAATAAAGTAACACCTACGTCCATTGTTTTATTTAAAAATATCATAAGATCTAAAACTAAAACTTAATGAAAATTACAATTAACGTTTTAAAAGATAAAATTAAATATTCTTTTATAAACGAAAAGTTGAATGGTATAACTATTTATTAAAAAATATCACAAAAATTTTCTCATAAAACTTATACTTTTTATACACATTATTTTAATACAAAATAAATAAATAGATATAAAAGTATATGTTAAATTTAGGCTCAAATATATTTTTAGTTTCTTTTTTAGTTTACTGCTTTAAATAAATGTTTGCTACTTGATATATTTTTATTAGTTTCTGTCACTCTGGATCTGATAATGGTTATCATAAAATACTACAATGATGTGAAAAGTCGTGATATTATATTTATTTCATGTTATTAGAATGTTTTATTTATCACACACAAATTGTTTTTTTAAGGCTTGGAAGTTTGTTGTCTTTGTCCTTAAAACAAATTCCTATATGGTTTTATTTTTTTAAAATCATATTGAAGAAATAAAAAAATATTTAAATTATTTTTAATTTGACTCCTCTCAATCCATATAGGATTATTAAATATAAGAAAATAAAATCAATTGAAATATCTTCTAAGCATCCTACCCAACATCCCTAATGGAATGTTATAGAAATTTCAAATAAAATCAACAGTAATAGAAATATTATAGAAATTTGATGTTATGTTGGAGTCACAACTTCTTAGCTTTTGAAGAAGTGGTTTTCATGGGAGATTATAGAATTGGTGCATCCTATTGTGATTTTCAATTTTACAAGATGGAATATGAAGTTCTAAACAAATAAAACTTGTCTGTGTTGTCTAATGAAATATGACATGTGGAGTTGAGTTAAGGTTTTGATTGTCTTTATCAATTGTATGTTGAAATTTGGTATGATGTATGGTTGATATTGCATTTGAGTTTAATTAAGTCATTTGAGTGATGTATAATTTGATGGTTGGAATATTGTGGCATTTGTGGTTGTTGTTATACTGAATTGTAGAGCTTAAATGAAATAAATCTATAAAATTCTGTTATGCAGAATTATGCAAACTTGTTGGTTGAGCATGCACTCGTTTGCCGAGCATATGCTCGCTACATGAGTCAAAGTTAGAGAGCTACTAACTTGGTAGTCACTTGGCGAGAATACCCTAATTGAGTGAGACCAAAGTAAGATATCTCAATGACTTGACAGTCGCTAGGCAAGATAAGTCTCGATGGACAGCTTTTGTGAGAAATTAATTTTATAAGTTCTAGTGACACTCTCGCTTAATATAAAATTTCATTTGGAGTCCAATTGATAAGTTTTTAATTTAAATAAATTTGAATATCATTCGAATGATTTTAAAATAAAAGCGAGTAAAACAATTCCTTTTACCTTAAAATACAAAAATTTAAAAGTGGAGAAGTTATAAAAAGTGGAAATTAATATAATATTGTTGTTTTTGCAGATGAAATGAAGGAAATTGAGAAATTGATGCTAAAGTCCCAAAATTGTCACTCAAACACGTAAGATGAATTATGAAGATTCAAAATATAAGTCCTGCGACTGAACAACGATATATTAATTTAAATTAAACAAGTACAATCATAATCACAAAATACCCAAAGAAGTCAAATGTTCATATAATCAAACTTCTCTCAACCACATGAAGGTCCTAGGATGCAATGTGTAAAATTATTGTCACATGGGACTCTTTTGTTTTTCACGAAAACAAATTCATTACATTGAAAAATATATATTCACCGTCCGAAAAGGTTGAACGGTGGAAGAATATTGAGACGAAACAGTAGTGGAAACTTGCTTAAATTTTCGAGGTTTTACTTTTATGTTTTTCCTTGATGATGCATTTCTTGCTCTTTTTACCTTCAATTGATATTTTGAGTAATAATTGAAACTACTTGTTTGCTTCAATGAAGAATATACATAAACATCTTTCACTGATAAAATGTTGGCTTAATATAAGATATTCTTATTTTTTTTTTGTCAGTCTTGTTTTTTTTTTAATTTTATTTATAATGCTCATAAATTTTTTCCAATATTCAAAGTAGTTCTATTTTTTATAATTTTTGTTAAATTTGCTATTTTTTTATGATGTTTAAATCTTTAATGAATAACCTATTCAATGTTTTCTGACATGGAATATCATTTCATTTTCTTCCCAACATCCTCGACTTCACAATGGAGGGTTTTCGATTTTTGGGTTATGGTGACTCTAGTAGTGGTTGTTTCACGATATTGTGGTTTTATTTTGTTATAGGTTTTTCTATGCGATGGAAGATAATTCACGATAATGAAGGAACTTGGATATCTCACGGTTAGACGATGACTTCTCTTGGTTCTTACACAAGTTTTTGGTAATGAAGGTGTGAGATGTATTGGAAATTAGGCTTCTGCTATTTGGGTTTCATTTTGTAGATTAGAATTCGTGATTTGGGTTTCTGTTTACATGTTAGGGTTCCCAATTTGAGTTTCTATTTACAGGTTGGTGGTACGTGGAAGAAGATGCTAGTGTATTACAGCGGCGTAATAGCGAGGAGAGAAAGTTTGGTGACCAATGATTTAATAAAAGTAGAGTCGAGGATGTTAGAAAGAAGATAGGATGATGTGACAATTAGGTGAGAAAAAATGGAATATATCGTTTACTTATCACTCACATGAACACTGTGTCAATCATAATTTAGACACGGTAAAAGAAAAAGTACAAAAATTACAAAAATTGATATTATTTGAACATCAAAAATAAAAACTAATTTAAACAAAATTGATGAAAATAAAATGAAAAAAGTATTATAATTATTAACTATTTTTGGAAATCTAAATTTTAATCTAATATATAGTCCTACGCGCTTAAAGATGAACAAATCAAATACTTTAAATATATAAAAAAACATTTAAAAATTTATTGTTTACCTAACCATGTTCAAAGGTTTAGTCTTACATCATTCTAAGATTTTCATTGTTAAGGACAAAAGAAACGAAAATCTTCTTCGGTCATTCAAGCATAAACATTGCAAAGTAAAATTTATCAAAACTCATAATTAGCTTAAATTGTTCGTTTATTATAGAAGAAATGTAATGTGGAGGATGACTCACTCTCCATCCGCAGCGTTGAGCAAAACATCTCATTGGAGGACTACTTGAGAGGCAGGTGGAGCCGTTCATCAAGCTTTGATTGAGCAAACTTGTAGCCGTTTGCTAGAACAAGGATTGTGTTTTTGAATCTAAATCCTTTGTAGATAATTTTGGTATGTTCTGTTGAAGTTTATAGATGGGTTTAGGGATCTAGCAGGTGCTTGACAGATTGGCTTTCATTAAGCTTCAACTATCTGTTGTTGTGACAGGTGGATCTAGCAACATCAGGGAAAGGTGGATTTAGACGTTATATTGGTATATGTGTGCTTGCTGCTTGTTTTGGAATTGCAGATGCTCTAATCGAAGGTGGCATGATCGGAGAAATGAATTGTTCACCTCATAATATAGTATATTATATTCACTCAGGTCTCCATGCACCAATTTGCATTTCTGATATATTGTCCCTAAATGTGTGGCAGAAATGTTTCTATTAAGAGTCCCTAAATGAAACTCCACTCCACATACTATAAATTTTAATACACTAACCGTATCAGTGAGTCAGTGTTTTAAGAACCAATGCTAGCAACACAGTCCTTTTAACACATTATATTATTGGTTCAAATTTATTAAATAAAAACTAGGAATTGCAATTATTCAATATTTCTTTTAGGATATTTAATATATCATTGAATATCTCTTTTAGGAATAACTAGTATTTTAGGACCTGGATTATATCTATTTTTATATACTAAACTAATAATACTAGAATTTTTCTTATTTGTTTATAATCGTTTATATTTATATCAAATTCAAAAGAGTTTAATAAGTTAATGTATGTTCTACAATAAAACTGCGTAAAATAATTTACAAGAAAATGTTACCCAACTATTTTTTTTTAATCATAACAGTATTGTTATCTACAAATTTGTAAGAAAATATTTGATAAATTATATTGAACTTTTTAATAATGTTGCTGCAAAATTTGATTCGTAAGAAAAAATTATACTATACTATATACGTAACTAAATTGGGAACTAATTATAATATCTTTTTTGCGAATAATTTTACATACGAAAATCTACACATATTTCGTGCGGAATTTTTTTTTATCATAAAATCTACAAATATGTCCTGCTAATTCTATTTTATTTGAAAAGTCAAATGAATTTCTTGCCAATATTTCTTAGTTTTTAGTGGCATGGTTAAAGAAAAGAAAAAACTGAGATTTAACAAAAGAGACTGGAAAAGGTAATACTTGAACTTTAAGGAACCAAAATATTTAAAATAATTTTGAAGACCAAAATGGTAAAATAAGTATATTATAAGCAGTTAAAATATATCTAAATTTATTATTTTTATGTTAGGATTCATCTAAGTATAAAAAATCATTATTTCACTAATATTAAAATATTTTGCAGATTTCAATAAGTAAACTTTTATTACACCACTACGTCTCGCACGAAATGATGAGTAAATATTTTATTTAAAATAAATAACGTTTATTTGTTATTGAAGAAAAAATAAAGCAAACAAAATTTTATAATAGATAGAAAGTTACATCATAAAGAAAAACTGATGGAATAGTATTAAGAGGGACTAAAATAATACAATGTTAAATTTAAAGAAAAAATATTTAAAAAAAGTTAGGATTGACAAAATAATATATATATATATATATATATATATATATATTAATTAGGACTTGTAGCATAATTAATTTTTTTTAAAGAAAATCATATTATGTTCATTGGAAGCTTCGATATCATTCTAACCACATTTTGTTCTTTCCTTTGTTCGTGTCCCATTACGTTGATATATAATAAAGGCTTAATACCTGTTTTTGTCCCTTTTTTAAGGGAAATGTTCACTTTTATTCTACCTTTTTCAAAAAGTTCAATTTGGTCTCATGTTGTGAAAAAAGTGTCCAAGTTAATCCTTTTTGGTCATGGCGTTAAATATTTAACGTTTCTGTTGTCAGCTAGGAGTGTGGGATGCAACGTGGCTTTGGCCATCCGTGGGAGAGAGAGCGTGGAATATTTCACGTTGGGGGATCTTTGGAATTGGTATGACGAATGGAGTGCTTATGGAGCCGGAGTTCCCATCTCCTTGACCAGCGGTGAGACACTCGTGCAGTATTACGTGCCTTATCTCTCAGCAGTTCAGATATTCACCAGCAACAGTTTCAGGTAGAATACCGTGAATCGAATCATCATAACTTGTTTGCCATTTTGAGCTTCCACCATGAATAATATCTAGTTCTATGGATAACTTCAAGAATTTTAAATTGTAACAGGGAAAAAGAAAAAGAAAATCTTTGATTTTTTTGAGTTTTCTGATAGAGTGCACCATTTGGGTGAGATAGATAATGTTAATTTGTTATGGTCAAATATTCACGCAGGTTCCATGATGTTGCTTTTGGAAAATGGGTTGTTGAGCTTTTTATTTCTGCTGAGTGGTTTGGTGAATTACTGTGTGCATCATTGTCAGCTTTATGATATGGTAGTGATTTTTAGGAATTAATGCAGAAACTTGGATGAATGTATTTCAGGGAAGAGACTGAGTCAGGTGACTGTGAAACCAGGGATTCCTACAGTGATTCTTTGAGCGACGAGAGTGAGTGCGACAAGTTATGGAGGTGGGATGGAACTTCCTCAGAAGAGGGAGGAGGGTCTGAGCAAGATTATCTCTGGCATTATTTCAATGACAGATTGGGTCACCTCTATTGCCAGTATTTTGAAAGAGCAACTCCATGGAAGAGTTCATTAATGTCTGTCTTCTGATTTTTCTGTTCTTAAATGAGATTCCATATGGAAGAGGTATCAGGCAGCTTTAAGCCACGTTGCACCCCACACTCCTAGCTGGCAACAGAAACGTTAAATATTTAACGCCGTGACTAAAAAGGATTAACTTGGACACTTTTTTCACAACATGGGACCAAATTGAACTTTTTGAAAAAAAGTAGGACGAAAGTGAACATTTCCCTTAAAAAGAGGGACAAAAACAGTTATTAAGCCTATAATAAAATATCAAATATCTCTGTGGTTCTTATCAATCTTATTATTTTATCTACTTGATTATATTTTTTCGTTGGATGTTCTTCAACCTCTCCAGTTCGAACAATAGATTTTTTTTTACTTTAAAGTTGTAATCTCATCATTAGAAAATATCTAATTATTCATCGAAATAAGAAAATACAAAAATTGCAGTATGAAAATTTTAACAAAGCAATGTTTTTTTTTTTTTATTTTCTATATGTATCGCCAAGACATGATGAACAGGGACATGATTAGGGATGACAACGGGTCGGGTTGGGTACGGGTAGTGCCTACCCGCAACCCGACCCGCCGGATAAAATCGTACCCGCTACCCGACCCGCTACCCGCCGGGTACCCGTTTAAAAAATACCCGTCGGGTATTTTAAAACCCGCGGGTACCCGCGGGTACCCGCAAAAAATAAAAAAAATATATTTAATACATTTAAAAATAAAATTTAAATAAAAATACAAATATATATATATATCTATATAATATAAATTAAATTAAATGTAAATTAAAATTTAATTTTAATTAAATTTAAACTAATAAAATATAATTTTATTTTATTTTTAATTAAATTTAATTAAAAAATATATAAATTATTTATTTTTTAATTTTTTACGGGTAACGGGTACCCGCGGGGCGGGTAGTATACTACCCGTACCCGACCCGTTTAGAAGCGGGTATTAAAATACCCGCTACCCGTTACCCGCGGGTAGTAAATATCCACGGATAGTTACTACCAGCTGCGGATTTTACCCGCGGGTACCCGTGCCCGCGGGTAAAATTGCCATCCCTAGACATGATCGTATCCAAAATTCCAAATATGAACATGCAATTCAGTTAAAAATTTAGAGAAATAATTTGTCAGTTATAATAATTCTACCAAATTAGAACAAAATTACGAATCTGTTTGGGTAGAATTTTTTTAAACCCCTTTACTAGAAAAAGAAATAAAATTTGAAATATTTTTATTTTAATTTAACTTATAAAAGAGTTAAAAAAATTATATTCTAAAAAAGTAATAAGATTTTATTAATTAATTTTAACTAGCTTTATTCTCTAATTTACAAAGTTACCTAAATATATTTAACTTAAGATGACAAATTCTTAATTAATGCTATCAAAATTGAAAATTCGATCGGACACACTTTGTGTTGGTGGGTTGAAAGGGATTAACTCACTTGTTACAATTTTTTTAAATAAAAAAATTATAAATTTTTTGTAATTTAAATATTAATAAATTTCATTCCCAAAAATATGTTAAACTTAAAGATAATTAAAAAAAATACAATATAATTCACGTATAATGAGCGAGATAGTATTTTTTAAGATTTCATAAAATAATAAATTAATAAAATAAAATTGAGAGTTATTCTCTCCACCACTCAATTGCTCCCTACACCTCCTCATATTTTTTCTTATTTTAAAAATATCCTACCTTCACATCTTTTAACTTTTACCATTTAACTTTATTTACCTTTTTTAAAACCCTAATTTTGTAGTCTCTACTTTACTCCCTCACTTTTCTCTTTCTCTAATTACACACAAACTCCACCCCCTCACTTTCTCTCTTCCTCTCTTCTTCACACAAAGAGTCCTCACCCCTCCCTTCCTCTCTTCCTCTCTTCTTCTCACATAGAGAGTTCTCACCCCTCCCTCTCCCTCTTCGTTTATTCTTTCCTTGCACCTTTTTGTGGTTAAAGCTTCTTTCTTTTTGTTCTTTTTGTTATGTGCTCTGTAAATGGATGTATGTGGTGTGTTGTGTAAGAGGAAGAAGAAAAGAAACCTGAAGGCTTGAACGGATGTGGGAAATCCGTTTAGCCTTTAACGGATCTTGAGATCTGTCGGATCTTGAGATTCATTGAAGGCTGAACGAATTTCTCACATCCGTTCAAGCCTTCGCGTTTCAACTCTTTTAATTTTTTTTGTTTTAAGTTTATTACTTTTTTTGTAGGTTTTAATTTCTAAGCATTATAAATATTTATTTGCGTAGATTTTACATAATTTAATAATTTTTGTAATATTTTTTATGTATAAAAAAATTGTTAAAAAATAAAACAAATAGTTGAAAGAGAAGAGAGAGAGGGTGGGGGCTGCAGAATTAGGGTTTTAAAAAAGTGAGGGTGGGAGATGCTTTGTTCAATTAATCTTGATTTACATAAACTCTGATGAGAAAAAAATTTTAACTGTATATCAAAATAGGAATGTGGAAGTGGAGGGAGTAGCCTGTGGTGGTGAAGGGAGTAATCTCCAATAAAATTAAGTGGGTATGCGGGAAGCCGAATTGAAAATTAACACACATAAAATAATACATTTTTTTTAAATCCAACCCGATCTGAATCATTAATGAGCGGAATTTACGGACTGTGACCCATTTTCAAATTTCTATTCTTAATAATATATAATATATATTAGCATAAGCACGAGTGCGATTGAGCATTTATGTATTTTTAAAATGTTTATATTATATTCTAAGTTAATAAATATATAAACTGATTAAGTTGATATATATATATATATGAAAAACAATGAGATTAATATAATAAAAAAATTACAAATATAATAAAGAAAAAATAAATTGTGATAATTTTATATAAAACATTTCAAAATAAATGTTATTTATAAAAATCTGTTATTAAATATATTTTTTGAAAAATCGATTAATAATTCTATTATAAAAGATAACATTGGAAAAAAATTGTATATACAAAAAAAAATGTATTATCTTTATTTGTTGGTATAGATAATTATTTCACACAAAAAAAAAAGTGTTTTGAAATAGTTCATAATTTACTTATCACATAAATACTACAAAAAAAAAACCTGATGTAACCACAAATGTGAAAAAGTAAAAAGTAACAATGAGACAAATGCTTGATGGGGAGAAATAACAACACTGCCAACCAATATATAATACCAAAATATAAAGAAAAAATAATTCCTTCAAACTTATAATAATTTACAAGGATAACAATAGAAAAGGAGTAATAACAATAAAAAATGACAATAATAATTATTTTAAAAGAAAATATTAATATTTTTAACATAAAATAATTATTTCAATGTAAAATATAAAAATGATTGTACATAAGATTATAAGATACTCAAATTACAAATACAAATAAATGTCTATAACCTACTAATACATAAAGCAAAAAAAGTTCTCAAATATAAAAAATAATATAATTAAAAACTAAAGGTAAAGTACCAATACTAAATTGATTTCTCTAGTCATAGACTTTAATTGATAATTCTAATATCAAAATTTGAGCTTGAAACAAAGCACAAATCACAATTTTACTAAGATAAGTTAGTAATTATATAAAAAATTAATTTTTCTCTTTCTTTTCCAAAAGCTATGAAAATATCAATGTAGAAGATTTCTCTCCACTCAAATTAAGTGAGAGAAAAATAAATCTGACTAATTTAAAAATTTTAAACATATAGTTGAGATCTCTCCCTTACAAATATATCGATATGAGCATCAATTCAATTATCTTTTAACAAGCTTTATTTTTCTACATTGGCTTAGTAAAATCAACATGTCTAAAACTTGTAATTACTATTGTACTTTTGGAGACGCAGAATTAATCTCTTGTTCTTCAGAGACCTTTTGTGTTAAAAAAAAACTTTACAAATCATATAAGGTTTTCATTTGATATCTAACATAATCTTTTTCTTTCTTTCACTCTCCAAAACTTGTTCAAAACATTCAAGTTCTCTGTCATATCGATCAAAATTACATATGCCGAAGAATGTTATATTGAGTCAATCATAAAAGAAAACATATATATATATATATATATATATATATATATATTGATATAGTTGATCTACTAAATCCATATTCCATTTGATCATCTTTGTATAAAATTTTAACTTAAACGGCAATATAATCTTAGCATCTAAATCGAAAACAATTTTAAGCATATTGAATCTCTACAAGGACTAATTTGTCAACCCAAAAAATAAAAAATATATGGAGAGTCAGAAGAAAAAATATACATCTGAAGTATCTCTTTTTTTCCTTTGTTTATTGTCAGTGGTGGGTGTGACAAGGAAAAAACAAATAAGTGTGTGATTGTTTAGAGGGTTGGAGTGGCCCCATTTGTCATCTTCCACTGTGAAATACAGTTCCATCTTTATGGGCATGTTAATGATGTTTCCTTCCAAGTTCAGATATTTGTTGTATTTAATATATTTATGTCCTTTCATGAATCTGGTTTTCAGTACTAAAGTATAATGAAGTGAAGTACTTTCCCTTTCCTTGAAGAAGAAAATAAAAATAAAAAAGAGAAAACAGCAAGATACTCACTTGGATCATGAGAGCAACATACTTTACTTTGATCATGGAACCAACAACTATTTATGTTTCTTGGTTGCATTGGATACAATCCAAGTACAACGTCTGAAGCTGTTGGGTCATGCTACTTGTTCATATTCACAAACTCAACAAATTTCATGCCAAATTATATCTATATACTTTATATTAATTTCATTTTCTAAATCTCATTCCAATAGTTAATTATTCTTAGATCTTCAGTGTATAAATGTCAAATTTCTAAAAATCAATATTTTTTGGATAGTTCAATCAATCATTAATTGTGGGGAAATATGTTGATACAAAGTAAATGTAGCAAGATGACTTTTTTTTTAAAAAAAATATTGAGATGATATCGATAAGGTGAGAGTGAAATTTGTGTCATAATTTATTTGTATAAAATTTTTTAGAGGTGGAAAGATTAATGTATATTTAAATTTTTATAAAAGTTAAAGATAAGAGAACGTGGGAAAATTCTATTAAAGAAGATAGTATTTTGAATGAGATAATTAAACGATTAACTTTAATATCGTCATTTCAATTAATTTAAGGTCGGAATAGTGAATATTTTATACTTATATGTGACATATTTTTTTTTTTATGAATACTTTTCTATCTTTAAAAATATTATCTTAAAATTTAAAATTTTCACGTCCAACTTAATTCTCTACAATTTTTATTCTAAAATACAAAAGTAAAATCCATTAACAAAAATAAGAAGAAGTCAACAAGTCGTGACTTAGAAACATTCTCACAATATCATCTTTATCTTATTGCGAAAAACATATATAATTCCACACAACTATTATATAAGATGAGAAGTATATCTCATTTGCATATATTGTCACCATTCGATATAAAATTACCATTTTTTACAAGTTTTTTTTATCGTGAAAATTATACATGGTATTCATATTCCACCTAATAGATACACTAAATAACACAATCTAATCAAATTTGTTAAGATTTTTTTATTATAGAACAATTGAAACGTACCTCTATTACAATAATATATATATATATATATATATATATATATATATTATAATTAACTTTTTCAATTTAATATTATGGTTATTATACATTTAAGACAAATATTATTATTATTGTTATTATATACTTAAAATAAATATTATTTTTTAATCAAAGACTCATTATCCATGTTGATCTTATAAATACAACCTCTAAGAAATATCCACTTCATAATTTATCATACTTATATTTATAAATATTATAAATTCTCATATGAATGGTAGAGAACCTTTTATAGGTAGATCTTTCTATCTCTTGAAGATCAAATAATTTCATTTTAACGAACAAACACTTTGGATTATGATTTTATCACATATTCACAATCCATACTCAAATCCTCCTAAAATATATATAATGGCATGTTCACATCCTTAAGCATTATTGTGACTTTGCAACACCATATTATATGATTAATCAACCAACCAAAAGTAGTTATATTGAATCTTCTCCCACCACTTGCCAAAAAAATTTCTGGATTTAGTTAGAAAGAGTACATAGATATGTCATACTTCAAAATGTTTAATAACTCACATATTTAACTGTCATGATTATATGGTGTCACCATCCATTTAGCTTAGTGTAATGTACTTAGGGAACATTTAAAAGGATTTGTAAAGTGATTTATGATGTGTTTATAAACCACGTCTTAATACCAAACTAAGTTTTTTTCTAAAGATTTATCTCAATAAGTTTGATCATCAAACTTATGATATATGTTCTACGTAACAAGTTTGTATTAAAATTTTCATCCAACTAAAATTATAATTTCTATTTTGAAGCAATTGACAGAAGGAATCTTTTGTACCATATATAGTGGTGAAGGATCTTAAAACGTGTTTGAAAAATCTGAAAAGTATTTTAAAGAGTGTCTTGTCGTGTTGGAAGAAAGTGGATATCGTTTTCAAAAAACAGTGTTGAGTATTATTGACACTGAAGTTTAATTAATTTTATGGAGCAATTATCTATTCTCTTGCCTAATTAATGGTTCATGTCTTTTCTCTTAAATTATATTATTTTCTTTCCTTGAGCTAAGTGCTGCTGTTTGTATTTTTCTCTTTTCTTTCTCACATGACACATTGAGAACCTCACACACAAGTCCATGATTTGGTCAACTAGGGGTTGGTGGAATGGGAACACATTGGGGTGTTAGACTTCATTTTATATTATCTTTCAATACAAAATTTTACTTTTTTTTAATTCAAATCTTACTTTAATATATTATGTCACTTTTGTTTTCAGCATATGATTAAAATCTAATAATAAAAACTAAATATTTTTATATATTAAAAAATGTTTTTAATGTACCTTTAGAAATAATTAAATAAAATCAGTCACTATACTATTCTTATAATATTGTGTATATTTGAAAGATAATATAAATGGAAAGGTAATCTGTTTTTGTTTATATTTCATTTAGTGTTATAATTATAATACTCCATAAAACATAAACTATTTTCAATATTTACAATATTTTTAATTTCTTCTCACTCGAAAAATTGAATGAAAAAAAATCAAACCAGTCATGTTCTTAAAATTCGTCAATTTGACTTTTAATCAAATAAATACATATAAATCTAACTTGTATATACAAATTAAACAATATAAAACAAGCTCCAATTAATTGCGTAGTGTTTTCGTTAACATTTTTATTCATTAAAATGTATTTTCTGTATAATGAATTTAGTTAACATTTTTTTATATTTATCTGCATTTCAGCAATATCTCTTGATGTGGTTGCAATTTTAAAAATATCACTGAACTGAAAGAAACCTAACGGCGACAATTCAAATGTATTTAAATTAGATCGTTATCATAGATTTTTTTTTCTTTTAAATATAATGAAACGTAACCATAATTAAAACAAATATATAATTTTAAAAAGCGTGTGAAATTGAAGATAGTCCAAATCAACCATTGGCATAAAAAAAAATCCGAGAATTAATATTCATCAATGTAATTGAAATAACATAACACTAATTTTCGCAATTAACACTATTTAATAAAAAATAATGTTAATCTATCAAAAAGATACACAAATAATTATTCTCTAGTAACAAAAATGTTAAATCACATCATGGAAATCAAATCAACATTTTCTTACTCTGTCTCCCCTTTATTCGAAAAGTGTTAGAACCTGAAATGGAAAAATATGTAACTCAATTTTGGAAATTGAAAATATTGAATTAGTATTTCTCAGTCTCTGCTTTACGTTACAGATTAATACATTATAATTATAGCATGTTAATTAAAAATTATGGCAATAGTACGTTAGATTAAAATTAATTAGTAGAATATTAAATTGATTGACTTTGGTGCAATTTGTGACGATAAAAAAATGTGTAATTAAGACAGCACATAGTCATAGTGATGATAAGTATTGAAGATATGAAAAATTTATTTAATTTTATATAAATCTGATATGGGAATATGAACACCATTAACTCCTCAACGGTGTTGCAATATGAACACCATTTATTTTTAAGTTCATATAGGGTTGTGTGTTACTGTAAAAACAAACTTTATATTTAATAAATATAATTATTTTAAAAACGATAAGTAATAGAAACTTGGATCTTAAATTTCTATATTTAATTTCTTAAAATTAAATTAATTATAGACGTAATTTTCCTATGCATGAAAGAAGAGTAACACGTGAATGTTGTCTTAAAAAATTACGTGAATAACATCATTATTAGTTTCCTTAATGAGTGAGATTATGAAAATCTTCTAGTGTTTTAATTATTTTTCACTTCCAAAAAAGAAAAAAAGAAAAGAAATAGGGAAGTATATGGATTTGTACAAAGAGACAAAGGAGGAGGTAAAGTAAAGTATAAGTAAGTAACATAATTTGGTGGCTTTGTTGTTATTTTTTCCTTACACACAAAGATAATATCAGTCATACAATGGAGAAAGTGAAAGAATGAGGGAAAAACCACATAAGACTAACGTATAACATAACCTTATTTTTAGTCACTTAATTGTTGTTAAGAATTTCATTACTTTATAATTTTTTGAATTAATAATTTCTGTCAATAATAATCAATAGTTTACCAAATATTGAACAGATACATAATCTCTTATGACATTTTCAACCATAAATGAAAGTAATATATTATCAAATTATTTTATATTAATTATAACTTTTTAAAAATATAACTCTTATGATGGAATAAAATACATTGAGATCGAGACTTAAAGAATTAATGAAGTTGTCTCAATATTTCTTCTTCTTCTTTTTCTTCTTCTTTATTTCTACTGTTTAATTAATTATTTGAAATACCTCACATACATTATTCTTATCATCCAAAACATAGATTACACTAAATATCTATATAAGAAATTTATATACTTTTTCGCAAATCACATTAATTTTAAAAAATTCAAACATATTAAAAAAGCAAGATTTATGTGTTGGCTCACAAATGATTTTCTATTTAAAATTAATTATGAAGAATATAAATAAAGAACAAAAATAAAGAATAATAAAGATGTAATCCATACATTCTTTCTTAAAATATTTTATTATTAAATACATTATCTTTATTTTTTTAATTAATTTATTATTATTTTTTATTTGTATTTTAAATCTAATTTATATTTTTTTTATTCAAATAATAACAAATTAATTAAAAATAAAAGATAAAAATAATATATCTATCTCTAGTTATATTTTACATAAATCTTTTTACATTTTACATATTTTACATAATATCGTAATTTTGTCTAGAAATATAAACGTAATATTAATTATTAAAAGAATAAAAATTAATATTGTGCTACAGTTGAATATATAAAATAAATAATTTTTAAAAAACTAAAATTACAGTGATATTTAAACACATTACTATGTTAAAATTAACAATTTATTTATAAATAGTAACAAGGGAAGGTGCATGTAGTGTATGTTAAGTCATATTCTTAAAAAGGATTTGTTGGATATCAGAATGATTTTCCAAGAAAGATGTAACAAGAGGAATCGACAGAACATCAAATCTTGTACTCCTTAAGCTTAAACAAGTTTGAGAATTGTCAGATCTTCAAAATCCAGTGCTGTTCTTTCTTTCATAGTTTTTTTTACCGTTAAGATCTTTTGCCGCCGAAAAATTGACAGCCAATCTCAACCGTCTGATCAACAAATCCCCAACTTCTGTGATGGTCCACCTCCTGCAGTGGACCCCACGTGCACCGTTCTGATTCCGAAGTAAGAAAATAAGAGAGCTTTTTTTCTCTCTCTCTCTCTCTCTATCTCTCTCTACTCTCTCTACTCTCTCTGTATGCTCTTGTCTGTTCCCCCACCACCATCCTTTGAGTCACACCAAAGCCACTGTGATTCCATTCCATCTCTTTTCTTTTCCTCTGAATACCTCTAAAGTTTCCATTTTTCTGACATGGGTATCTCTTTTTTTCTGTGATTATATTAGTTTTTCTCTTCTCTTGTCTCTTTCGACTTGTCAAGTGTGGACTTTGTCTGGGGTGCCATCATGCGTTTGGGTTGAAGAATCTGTGAACTGGCGGTGTTCTATATGCTGTGGTGCTGCTTCTGTTGCTATTCGTGCTTCTAGCTTGAGGGTTTTGTTTATTGTGGTTGCATCTTTTTGCGCGTGCGTGTGTGTTTGTGTGGATTGGTTATTGGGTTGGAGATGTTGGGTTCAGGTACCAATTTGGTGACCACGGTCATTGGGTTTGGCATGAGTGCCACTTTCATTGTGTTTGTCTGCACCAGAATCATATGCGGAAGGCTAAGAGGAGGTGTTGAATCTCGGATGGTGTATCAGATTGAATCAAGAATTGACATAGAACAGGTAAGTTCGGTTGTTCCTTTTTCTTCCTTCCCCTTTTCCTGTTTTTGCCTCTGAACTGGGCTTGATTTTGGGTGATTTGTTCAATTTCTATGAAACTTCTATCAATATTGTAATCTCTGTCTTATTTTAGTCATGACTCATATGTTATTTTTCTGATCCGGTAGTTAGTGTACTAGGAATGAGGATTGCTGCAATTTTCTGTGGTTCTTTCTAATATTTGATTCTGATGCAAATGCTGCATTCTATTTCTAAAAAGTAAATCTGTGGCTTGGCTGTAAGCTTTTAATCAGATGTTGGGAATTGGGCATTTGTATCTATGAATGTGTATATTTCCCCTTAAATTAATTGCCATTGGTCATGATAAGATACCAAGATTTATGCAGATGTTCTAATCCAATTCGTAATCAAGACTTTTTCAATGTAAATAACAAAAACAACTTCAAAGCCTTATCTTACTTGGTGGGGTCGGGTAAATACATCACACGACACATTGAGCTGGGTCAAAAACCAAATCTTTAGAAGTATTAACACTACTGCATTAGGGTTCCTATGCAGCGGTTCTAACTCATTAGACACTATTTGAGTCTTCCAACACGTTTCTTCCGGGTAACAACTTAGCATTAGCAAAAATCTGTCACGAACTCGTTAGTGATCCATGTTTGATATGCTGCAAGGTTTATGTTATTTCAAGTTCATGAATAGAATGTTTCTAGACCCTCCAAATAATGGTGGATCACGAGAGATTGCACTGTCTAATTTGTAATTTTTAGTTTGTCATCATTCTATACTGTGAAGGTTGGTTGCTTTAGATTTTAATTTTTCATTGTTTACTGATAGCCAGAACATCATGTTAATGACCCTGAATCAGAACCTGTTCTGCTTGATGCAATCCCTACTTTGAAGTTCAACCAAGAGGCTTTCAGTTCCCTTGAACACACACAGTTAAGTTTTAGTCTCTCAATTGTAGGTCACAGAGAAGAAGTTCCTCATGTTTTCCTTGACAGAAGATTTCAAACTGTTACAGTAATTTCTTACTGCATAGCATTGTTCATAGCACATGATATACAAACAATTTTGATAAATTATCAAGCTCATGCAAGGAGGAGATAGATATATAACTTTGTTTGCTTCTGCAGGTGTGTAATATGTTTGGCAGATTACAAAGAAAGAGAAATCTTGCGTATCATGCCCAAATGTGGCCACACTTTTCATCTTTCTTGCATTGATATATGGCTGAGAAAACAATCTACCTGCCCAGTATGCCGTCTGCCATTGAAGAACTCTTCTGAAACAAAACATGTAAGACCTGTGACGTTTACCATGAGCCAATCCCTTGACGAGTCTCACACATCAGAAAGAAATGAAAATGCAGAGAGACACGATGAACCTACTCCTACTGCAGCCAGTAACCCTTTACAACCAACTTCAGGTGAAGAAGGAGCAAGGCAATGATCTATAAAGAGAAGATTGAAAAATTTATGCTTTTGTAGAGGGATGCTTCTAATTATAGATTGGATTCAAATTCTTTGTCTGTGATATGGCCTTCGTATTTAATCTCTCGGTGGTGTAAATATGCTTCCATTTGTAGCATATGAAGGCCTAGTTTTTGGTGGAATCTTTGGCATACCATGCTTAAGTTCTTTTCTCCATTGTATCACTCAATCAAGCATACTTCTCTTTAATGATTAAACAAATGTTTGATTACATATTTTTCTTGTAAAAATCGTAATTACATTAAGCATCCATTAGTGCCAGCTATTGAGGGTCCATTTTTAATAGTATTTATGGCAGAAAGATTTTTACCAAATATATCTTGAAAACGGCCAGTGGTCCCCTGTAACTACTAATAACAATAACTGCACATATAAAATTATATCAGATATATCTGTAAATCTAAAACATTGAAATATTATGAAGAATTCAAAGAGAAAAGTCTTGTTCTTCTCATAAAATATGTGTGTAGCAGGATAGGTTCTATAAGTAATGTTCAAGCGACAGCAAAACGAATATGCAAAACTTGAAGACCTGCAATTTAGGAACATATGTTAAATCTGGAAATTAAATTGCGAAAATAACTTATTGCTGTTAAAGGGGATATGTTATGATCAGTTTTTCAGGATATCTTGTACAGATTAGAAATAAGATACAATCCATTATTTATATATGTTTATAATTTTTCTGATGTAAGTTGTACATAAAATGTCATTAATAATTGAAAACTTGTCTACTATTTATGTACTAATAGAGAATCAATTAATCTAGAAAGGCATCAAAGCCAAATTTCCTGACATGTTTGCACATGCCAGGTCATCTTGCAAGTTGTAACTATGATATCTAGCATGTGCACTTTGTTACCTCACACTTGTTTTTGTAGGAAAATGAGCAACCCGGTGGATTTAGATCAATGTACTGTTTTCATGTGAAAGTGTTGGTGGTTGGATGCATATATGCTCCATAAGAGAAGATGATGTTAATAAGAAATATAAGTAAGTATAAGTCTCGCACATTGAATAAAAATAAAATAAAATAATATATAAAAAAATTCATAAATCTATTATCTTAACATTTTAGATTGAAAGTGATATGAAATTTTTTATACAGATTTAGTTTAAGTCTTATTAATATAGTGTCTTTTAGTAAAATTTTTTTTTGAAATTATTATCAATATTATCATACATTAATACTCTCAAAAAGATGTGTCTCATGCTTAAATATGCTTTAAAACATTTCATAAAGGTGAATTCTAAGTTTGGATTGTAGTGCAAAATTGAAAGGAATAATGAAAAGTAAAGGAAGTGGTTTCATAGTATGAGAGTTGAGAAGAATTACAAGTAAAGGAATGAATAAAAAGAGAAGTACTAAAGGACCATATATGAGTATAGGCATATAGATTCAAACATAGAAACCTTCTTGTTTAGAACAAATTATATTTGTAGTACTTTAACTAATAATAGAAAAATAAGAGAATCCCAGATAGTGACTAATCCCGATATTATTTTTATTGAAACATCCTTTGATGTTGAATTGTAAGGATCCAATGCATTATTTTTAGTAAGAAAAGCTGGTGGCTTGATGTTCCACATAAATACAGTTTTTGATAAATGGTAAGAATCTTGTTCAAGTCTTAAAGAAAATATGCAGCAAATAAAAATTGAATGATTTCTTAGGCATTATTTTCAATTTCTGGATTTTCTGCAACATTCATATTTCATAACTTCGTCACACTGAAACAGCTTTGAGGGAGGTTGTAGGTTAGTTTTATAAATTACTATCAAGTGATATGGGATTCTCCTATATATATATATATATATATATATATATATAAATTTTTTTTATTTTAGTTTTTATATTTTGAGTTTTAGTTTATTTTAGTCTTAATATTTAATTTAATTAAGTCTTATTGTGTGTTAAATTTCTGGGTTTTCTGTCAGACTACAACATTCATATTTCATAACTTGATCAGACTGGAAAGTGCTTTGAGGGACATTACTTTGAAATAAAAGCAAAATGAATTACAGTAATCAAACATCATAGTTATCTTTATCTTACAACACATGAATTCCTTTGAAATTTTCTATCGTCCATCAACTCCTTTTTGTCCATGATGGATAAAATCTTCACCTAATTCTATTTCTTAACCCATAATTAAGAAATAATAATTTTTTATGTAAATTGAAAATCTCCATCATTTTGATTGGGTTTTAGTAACTATTGGTTCCTCTTCTCTATCAGTAAACCAACCTACTCTTAAACCTGGCAAAGCAATCAATGTATAATAATGTTTCAAAACTCCCACCATATTAGTTTATGGTTGTGATTAATAATTCACATATGTGTATAAAAGTATTGTTAAACTAAAAGATAAATAAATTAAATTGAATAACATAAAAAATCTTTATAAAAAATAATATATATATATATATATATATATATATATATATATATATATATATATATAGAATGAAAATACTAACTTAAAATATAATAAATTTACATCCTTACACTTTTCTTTAATTTGACTTATAAGAGGAAAACACAACTTTAACTCATTATGCTCTCATATCCAATACAAATATATATATATATATATATATATATATATATATATATATATATATATATATATATATATATATTTAGTAAAGATATATTTTATTTTGTTAACGAAAATAAAGTTAATGAATAGATGCACTTAAAATTCTATACAGGTACTCAAATTTGTATATATTTTTATTTGGTTGTTCAGATATCATTGTCTCCGTCACATATATTACATTAATCTCATATCTCAGTCTAGAATATATTATAATATTTTAAATTTTTAAAAAATACAAATACATGTGTATGTTTTTGCTAATATATATATATATATATATATAAAACTTATTCAATCTATATTTTTTAAATTTTCCAAAATTTAAAATAATATCAATTTAATTTTACTATCAAATTATTTAATACGGACTGGAGATAACAGATCAATTTAAAAATTAAAATATTTAGTTGCACATTTAACAACTCAAAGTTCAAATTAAATAAAATATATTACTAAAACATAAGTTAAACCATAATTTAAATATTTAAATAAAAGCTCACTAAAGCAATCCAATGGGCCACAGGAGACATGTTGAACTAATTTATATATTAAATAAAACGCATTTTAAATAAATAATTCAATGGACAAAATAATTAAAAAGATAAGACAGAAACATGATTTCATTGTATGAATTTATGGGTGCAACCCAATGGGCTATAGAAGAGACATGGTGAACTAAAATGAAAAACCAAACTAAAAGCTTTTTTTTATTATATTATTTAATATATATATATATATATATATATATATATATATATATAATATTTATAAAAAAACACTACACATAATTAACCTTCTGTTGAAACAAATTAGTCTTTCGAGAAGTTAGTTGGACTGTTATAATCAATCTATTATTATTTTATTTCTTCTTTTTCCTCTAAGCATATAATTTCAGTTTGATTCTCTATAATTTTTATATTTTAGATTTTATAATTTAAAATATAAATTTTACATCTAAACTACATAATTTGAAACATATTTTTTATTTTATATTTTAAAATGTATAATTTTAAAATATATAATCTAAATTTTATTTTTTATTTTTTATTTTATATATTTCTAAATACATAATTTTATAGGAATGTAGGTTAAAATGACGAAACTGAAAAAAAAATGTTTCTATTTTTAATTGATAAAAAACGTTAAATATTTACGGACCTAAATATATTTAGATAGATTCCACTAAATCTATAGCTAAAAATGATTATTATCAAATTGTTTTTATAAAAACAGCTTATTTTTTATTATCTGCAACATACTTTAAAAGACAATGTCTTCCTGCATTTTTTTAAAATAGTTTCTGCAGCAGTTTATTTTATAAATTACTTTAAATAATTTATAAATAATATTTTCTAATTAATTTTTGTTTCTACTTTTTAAAAAAATTAATCAAACATGTTAAAAGAATACAGTGACTTTTTTTCTGTAATTTTTTTTTGTTGGTGAAAAAAGTAAAATAGTTGGTGAGAATAGTATAAACTAAGATGTTACAAGAAGAGTTTGAATTAGGTAAAAAAAAAAAAAAGTAATTGTACACCTGACTGCAGCAACCAACAACCATAATGTCAGTAACGCCCCCAATAAACAATACCAAAACATCCTCAACTTCAGTTATTTACACTCTCTACGCACAAATCATAAATCACGACCAGCACTTTCTCATTCACTTTCCAACACACTCAATTTTTGTACTTGTGTTCCATCTAACACCCAGAAACAAAATTTCAATCTTTCAATGGAAGAGGCACCTCCATCAATCCAAGACCTCGTTTTGTCGCTTCAACAAGCCACTTTAATGGCCAAACAGTTACCATCATCATCCGCCGCCAACCCAACCCATCTCCACCAAATCCACTCTTCCCTCCACCAAGCTCACCGCCACCTCTCCTCCTTCCTCTCCACCCTCCAGCTGCCGCCAACGTATGCGGCCGAGTCCTCCGCCACCGTAGACCCGATGCAGGTGGAGGACGGTGGCGATGGTGAAGGTGATGATGAAGAGACCACTTCAAAGTGCACCACCATTGACTTGGTTGAAGAGAAAATGAGGCAGTGTTTCATCAAGAACAAACGCCCCAAACGGCCTCTGTCACCGTCTGCAGCGGCTGCCTTGGAGGAGAAGGGGGTTCCAGGTTATGCATATGTGGGGCGGATCAGGGATTATGATCCTAATGATATGAAGTTGAGGTCGTTGGACCTTTTGTATCAGTTTCATGCCTGATGTGATGTGTCAAATGTGATAATGATGTTGCTAAATTTTCTTAGTTGATTTTGTTAAGCTTACAGAAATTTAGTTTTCTTTTGGGATGATTGGTTTTGCTGATGAACAAGGAATGGATGATTTGGGTTGTATAGTTAGTTCAGTCCAGTAATTAATCTGTTTAATGTTAGTGTTAGTTCTTTGCAGATTTTCTCTGATTTCATACTTTACTGTCTTTCTCTGTTTGCTTATAAAGAAAATAGAATTGAGTAACCCAACAATTGTGACTCCATTAACTACACATAAAATGTGTGTAACAATAGACAGGGAGCAGAATTTGATTTTGGTATAGTAGTAGTACTAAAAAAAGAATAGCATTGTCATGAAAATACAATACAGTGATGCATAATTTTTTGATGAAAGAAAATTATTATTCACAGTTTCGGATTTAAATTGCCATATGGATTTGTCACTATTAGTGGTTAACATAATGGGAAAATTACACAATTGCAATTGTGTTGAGGTTTGGACACTTCAAAAGCCTTGACATTGTGGTTAGTCTAGCCATATTCTTAATATTCAAATCATAAAACGTGTGCTCATTGTCCGTTCAAGACGTGACAAACATTTGTTTCAGCTTCAAGAATAGACTGCTCTTCATTTACAATGTAGGCTGATTGATTCAATCCAGTTACATTATCTCTCTGGCAGTTAAACTTACAAACTGTGTATTGCACAAGGGAGTTTACTCTAATTATATTCATAGAACAAGTTTAGCGCAAATATTTTTCAGAGATGAACACATGCCCCTGCTTGAAACCTTGGTAGTTGGAAGGAGAAAACTGTGGGGAATTAAATATATCGCCAATTTGAGATGCCACTTCATAGTTTCTACTTGAAAAGTTGGTTCTCTATTTGAATCGAATGTATACCTGCAACAAAGAGCTTTATGAATACGTGAATCTCTAGGGGCTTCTGCATGAGGTTGCTCTTCAAATCCATAGTAACCCAGATTGCTACTCCTTGGCAATCAAGTTATGCAACTTAACAAAATCATCCAGTGCTAGTTCCTCAGGTCTTGACTGTAAACATCAGAAGTTCAGATGGGTTAGCACAATCCTTAGAAAACAAAATACCAGAAATGATGAAGTTTACCAAGAGCAAAGAAACAAAAACAAAAAAGTTAAAATGAGTAGTTGCACACACTGATCACTTACAGTAGCTAGAAGACCTATGCTTGTTAAAGCTTCTTCGATCTCAAGGGATGTGCATATGTGCTGAAGTGACTTGCGCAGCATCTTACGCTTCTCATTGAATGCTGAATTAACCTACAAATATATAGCACTGAAGTTTCATTGAAATGGTGCAAGAGGTCTGTACGTTAGGACGAAACGTTAGCAAATTGGTATCATCAGTTGCCCATATTACAGTGTGACGAGACTTTAACTGAAATTAAAGTTGAAGATCCTTGCAAACTCAATGCATGACAGCATATGCTGGGGAATGGAATACCATTGAAAAGAAGCTTTTAGTGGAAGAAACATGGGGATATTCTGACGGTAGCTTCAGCTTGAATGAGACAACAGCTGCGTCAACCTACACATTTATGAAAATGAGTCATTGATGATTTATAAATTAAGATCTCGCAGGCATATTTAAATATCATATCACTTACGTTAGGCTGAGGGAAAAAATTGGTTCTTGGGACTTTAAATTTGTACTCCGGCTCTGAAAAGGAAAGTCCGATCTTACGCATAAAATTAACCAAAATTGTGGGCAATGGATAACAAAGTCTCTAGTTGCATCTTGATGTACAAGCTATTCCTTAAGAAACCACATCCAAAAAAGTAATACCAATATTTTTACAAGCACTTTCTTGATTTACAGCTCCTTGTGTTATAAATGCCAACACAGGTTAAGGACAAGTCTGAGAGTTAAATATTTTCTATTAATGGATCAGTTTTACAGGTTTTGTTTGATATAGTGTGTGAAAATTTATGATCCTTGAATGTAAAAGAATGGCTTAATAAAGATTTACACTATTTGTTGAATATATACCTGAATAGAAATTGACAAATACATTGATAGGACGGTACTCAGGGGTGCGGAGTGATGACACTACCAAGCGGACAGCAGTCTCCTCCTGTAATGATTTGATCTGGTTAGTAAGAGCTGTTATTGAATGAAGTTTCCTTTAATATTGGAAGTAAATTGAACCCTTGTCATTTTTCGAACGGGTGTTAGTTTTAAATATAAGGGATTTTTAAACCTTAAAGGGGAGGTTGGTAGAAACTAGCTCAAAACACTCCCACTTGAAATGAATGTAATGTACTATCTTATGCAGATACTCATATAAGATATTTCAATATATGTGGAGAGGATTTACTACAGAAGAAAAAAAACTAAAACAGAGGGTATTCAAGAGAATGCACTCTCCCCCAACCTTCTCCGCATTTCTGCTCACCCCTCTATCTTCCTCCCTCTCATTTATATCCATAAAGGTCAAACTTTCCCTCTCAATTACCCTTGATTGCTTCATTATCTGTATCAACTATTCCTTCCCTCAGAGACCTAGATCCTTTGCACTTTCTCTTAATATACCCTTAGCGATTGGTGGTTTGTCACAGAGGTTCATTACACCTGGCTCCCATCCGTATGAGGTCTGGGGAAGGTGAGATATATTGTTAGGGTATAAGGTGGGAGGTAACGATAAAGGTTGGGAGGTAATGAGAAGGAGAAGAAAGGTAGGAGGAAAGTGAGGCCGAACGGTATTAACCGTAAAGGCCGAACGGTGGAAGGCATTAAGAGGTAAGGCCGAACGGTGGACAAGGGGGAATGGTCAGACTGAACGATGGACAAAAGGCGAGCGACCAGGATGAACATTGACAATGGGGGCGACCAGGCCGAATGGAGGGAGGCAGGGAGCAACCAGGCCGAACGGTGGGAGGTAGGGAGCAACCAGGCCGAACGGTGGGAGGTAGGGAGCGACCAGGCCGCATGGTGGGAGGCAGGGAGCGACCAAGCCGAATGGTGGGAAGCAGGGAAGGACTTGAGCCGAACGATTGAAGAATCACCATCTTAACTGCGCAGCGGTTAGGGGCGAGAGCTAATTACAGTAAAAGGAGCCACTATAGGAGAGAATATTCGGTATAAGTTAATTAGAGTAAATAAATATATATATCCTAGGAAATATTCAATATAAGATATTTATAATTAAGGATATATACTAGGATGATATACGAGGGGATATTCATATTAAATATAGAGATATTTATATTAAATGCAGATATATTCTAGGAAAATATTTAGTAAGAGATGGGGCGGGAAATAATTAGTATAAATAACGCTAGAGTCTAGGGTTAAGGGTATGCTTTTGATTTGTGAGTTTTTGTAAGAGAGGTTATGCTCTCAAGTAACTTACGGAGATTTTGCTCCCAGTTATTGTTTATTTTCTTGATTCAGTATTCTTATTCAATAAAAGAGGTTTATTCAGCTATTTTTCATTGTTCTTTGTCTGTGAGAGTATGTGGGAAGGCATTCTAGTTACGTTCCATACTCGGATACGTAACATATATTTAATTATAGTCCCCGTTTGTAATAAAAAAAGAGAGGCTATTTCTGTGACTAGACACTCAAACAATAGATCACAAGGCTACAATCTTATTTTATGCCAAGGTCTACACTTTGAACACAAGAAATATTACTTCAAAAAAAAAAAGGAAATGTAGGGAAAATATAACGTGGCCTTTGGATGTCTATATAACTTGGGTTCTTTAGTATCCAAAATAAGTGTCACAAAAGGTCAGCTCTTTTGCAATCTCAGCCAGTTCTTGCCAACACAGATTTGGTCATTTCATAAACAATTTGGCCTTACCATCAAATTTCTAATTTCTATAATTTCTTTCCCATATTCTACGTAGTTATGCCTCAAGCTGATAATACTGATCAAGATGCAAAAACAATGAACATTGGAAGCACTTGAACTTCAGATCAAGTGATTGGTGAGTAGGAGTTGAGTGATAGGAACGAAAACATTAGAGGTTAGTAGTTAATGAGAAAAACTAAAATCCAGACAATAAATTATAGACACTACAGAGCTATCAATTCGAACCTGGAGCAATAGAACCACTTCTGAGAAAATGTCACCCATCGGAAGAAATAATTTGATCACATCTGTACTGATATTAAAGGGAATGTTAGCAACCACCTGCAAACAATATATCATAACAGGCCAATTCAGGACTTGCATTATTTTTCTTTCATATTCTTGGAAACTTTAGCAGCAGAACGGGACACCATAACTTCATGGTTATTATATAGCTGCCTAATTTAGGACCCTGAAGTTAAGCTTCCAAATGAATTCATTTAGGCTTATAATATTAATAGTGGAAGATTCACAACAATCACACATATATATAAAGAGCTAAAAAAAGTTATTTGACCCATTACACCCACGAATTACCCTTTCTACCCATACAAAGTGAAAACTATGATTTCTAATTCTTACAGTGATGAGTGGAGCAGAATGGTAAGTTCAATTCCTTTGTTAACTTTGTTAACAGCAATATTTATCTTCAAATGATTTCTTCTGACTCCAGAGCTACCTAAAGGTTAAAAACACTTTGGTATTGAGTCTAGAAACACTTCGGTAAGGATTTCTTTTTTACATGGGGTTGTGGGGCACTAGATTGTTAGCCCACATCAAACCTGGACAGGCCAAATCTTCCATAGCTCGTAGTGAGCCACCGGAAGCTCCCAAATTGATACCCCACCACAAGCAACTCAATGGAGTCGTGGATTTCTTTTTTAAATATTGTTGTCTTTTTTAAATATTGTTAGAGATGTAAGAAATATATCTTATATTTTTAACAATTATCATATCTATTCAGTTGTAACTTGAAAGGTTTAGGTTTCAAACGTAACTTTAATTGTGGATATTATAAAATCAACAATTCTGTTTTATTCAAAAAACAAAATGATTAAGATAAAACATGATTTCTAAAAGCTGACAAATAATTAAATAACGTAGTTTGCTAGTTTAGGACGTAGAGCCTCACTTTGGCATTTCTGGATTTTGAATATGTGCTTCCAACCAACGATGACATATGAGAGCGCACATGACACTTGACAATATCCTCGGTCAAAACCTGTAGTTGTTTTAATCAAAGCGTCAACATAAATTATAATTTATACATAAAAATTGGTCCTGATTTATCATAATTTCAGCAAAGAATTATACTTATGACAGAGAGATTGGAAGAAGAAATACAGACTTCCAACATAATGAACAAACTAAAGTAACAAATGAATAGATAGACATATCAAGAATTATGAGGAAATTACAGACTGACATTACTTTAAAATGCAATAAGAAGAAACTGGGGGAAAACAACCAACGCAAATGTGGTTCCAGACTCTGATTTCAACAATCAAGGCCAGACAAGGAGTAGTGTGTAGGAATCCCCAATCATGTCATGAAAGATATAATCTATATGAACACTACAAGTAACTAGATTTCAGTTTTAAACAACATCAATTGTTATAACTACAGTACATATTGAGCTTCTATAAACAATGTGAAACTGAATTATAACTTATAAGCCTTATTTGCACCTCAATAGCACAGGGATAGCAGGCATGCAATATAAAGATCAAGTTCACCATGAGTTGTACCTTCAACTTTCCTGAACTTGAAAATCTTTCACTCACGAGGGCAGCCATGTGTTTATCCTGAATCAAATGAAACAAGAAAAATAAAACTTGAGTTGAAGTAGAAGACAGCAATGAAGAATTATTCACCACTCCAACCTACAGCAAAGTTGGAAATTGTACACAGCCTACATTGTGAGAAAAAATTATTTACATTGTAGAGATATACAAATTAACAACAGCACAGATTAAAAAGGACACAAACAAACTCATGCTTAGACAATGGGATCTTTGTAAAAAATGACCAGACCTTTTCAACTGCAAGTACGAATGCGCCCGAATTCAAAAGAACATTAGTCAGGGAGCCAGTTCCAGGTCCAATTTCCAACACGACATCGCCTTGTTCAATACCGGCCGCACCAGCAAGTTGGTCATTTATTTCAGAATTCAACATATAATGCTACAATCACATCAACACCCAAATGAGAAAAAAATTTCACAGGAAGATTCATTCCAAACCAAGCCCGAAACAACTTTTACATCCAAACAAGAAAACAAACAACAATTCATACCAAAGCACCCAGTTAGACACCCATCAACTGTTTGATAACAGACCACAGTGAAGCACTCAAATAAATCATTCCAAACAAAAAAAAAAGGATTAAACTCACAAAACTAGATGTTGCAGTGCTACATCGCAAAATTCAAGTCAAACCAACTATCCCTTGTCCATACCCACCTTCTGTTCGATGAAATACCTCAAAGAAGCACCCGGATACAATTCTCATAATAATACCTCAAGAAAGGAAATAAAAAATTGGAGCACCACAACATATGGGTCATGCCAAATTTTCTTAGAAAACAAACAAAACAGAAAAAATATGCAAACCTGGCCAAGAGATTTTCTGGGGAATCTGCCTTTTGATTTGAGAGCTTTAAGAGTGGCATGGTAATCATCAGCGCTTCGCGTGGAAGCTTGGCTACTTCTTTCAGCACAAACTACGTATGGAGCTCTCCGCCTTACGCCAGAGGTGCTATCATGCGCCGGTTTCCGGTGGCGGTAAAGCAATGAGGAGTGAGATATTGGCGGGAACGTTTGAACAGAACATAGCGAGGAAGGATTCATGTTTGGTTGTTCGTTACTTCCGTAGTTATCTGTTCTGATACTTCCCACTTTTTTAAATACACATTTCATAAAAAATAGTGATCTTTAACCTTAAGAACAACAATTTTCATAATAAAAAAAATATTTCTGAATTTCTTAAACATTCTTGATTTTATTGTCAAAGAGGGCCTAGGTAAATGCCAATTTTGAGCAAGCATTCGATTTTTTTTATTGGTGTTGCACTATCAAAGTGTAAATAAATTGAAAGATAGCAAATTCCTTCATATCACAACTATAAAAGTTAATTTGTGTATTTCAATAAAAGGAACACGAACAAGGAGTGTTATTTGCTACATATTTTTTCTCATTTTAAAATTAATTTATAGCATTTATTGTGTGAAAAAACAATGTTTTTTTCATTTTCCAGAAAAAGATGAATATAAAGGTTTTTTTTTCTTTGAAGTAAACTTCAGTTTATTTATATTGAACTTTGATTCAAATATATTCTTTTTCATGTGATATAATATACTTTAACTTTGCTACATTATTAGTCGCAATAAATTAAAAAATTTTATATTTATATTTTTCATGGATGATTTAGTTGAATTTCAAATTAAATTGCTTATTATGAGTTAATTTAACAACTAATAAATATATATGACTATTTTTGAAAGACTATTTTACAATTTGATTAGATTGTAATTACAATATTACAATATATTTATATTCATCCAAACATGATAGCAATTTTGTATCGTAAGGTTATAAATTATGTTTATTTGAAACTTTTTCTCATCCTACCGATATTATTCAATAGAGCGTAAAATTAGTCGTTTATAAGGCACTATTTCTTACAAACTTCTTGGAACTATATTAAAATTATATTTTTTATATGCTGCATTGCCATAAAAAAAAAACAGACAAGTTTGAATATAGAACAACATTGCAGCATTTGACTGAATATTTACTCATTGCTACTTTTTTAATATATTTTTTAGAAATATAATTGTCGATTCTTATTTTTAATTCACATACATATGATCTTGCTAAATTAGTCTATGATGTAATGTATTCTAATTTTAGTCCTTGTAAGAAAGATTGGAACCAAATATATAGAAAATAAATTGATAATGATGTATTGAGAATCGACATCATACATAGAGAATAAAATGTATGTTTAATTACATCCTTTCAATGTTTTTGTACACACTCGTTTTGAACAAGAAAAAAAAATTTAGAGATTCAAAGAATATACTAAAAATGATTCAGATAGGCAAGATAACTGCAAACTAACACTTACATTATAGCAAGCTCTCATTTATTTAACACTGTTGGGTTTTTTTAGTGTTAAGTTTTGCACATGCGCTAAAATCTAAACATTACAATGGAGAAAAAAGAACTATAAACTAACTAAAACTTATTCACAAAAATAAAGAAGCAGACAAACAAAAGCAAATATTTAATTACATATAAACTCACTTATCTGTGTACTCAACTCTATTTTCACTGCTTCGATACTGTGTGTTAATGTCAATAATTTCAAAACTCAAAAGTCACTAGTCAAACAAAAGGCGACGCCTCACAGATTTTGGAAGCTTGTCAGAATTAGACATGTTTCTTTTCATTTTTGAACTCTTGCTGCCCTCACTATCAGCATCATTGGATGATTCTTCTCTTTGTTTTGATTGACGATGTTTAATTTTGGTTGATGGAAAGAACTCTGTGATGCTTAGCTGAGTACTTCTTGAGTTTGGAGAAGCTGGTTTTTCATTTTCTTGGCACCTTGATTTTGAGTTCTTTCTCCTATTCCCGTCCTGCAATTGAAGCACCAGGCACTATTTTAGCACTGCTAACCAGCTTAGTTGATCCAAGATGTTTTTAGGATCAACATCATGTTTATCTTCTACCAACTGCTACAGTTGTTATAATAAAATCCTTGCATACTTCTTGGACTCAGTTTATGAATATCATGAGGGATCCAAAAAAATGGAAGCATATGATATTAAAATGACAAAGCAAAAATAAACACAGGTTATAGGTAGAATGATGGAGAATAATAAACACCTGCTCCTGCCAAAAACTTTTGACTTCTGCAGGAAAAGCAGTCCCTACTAGGTCCATGTTTTCATCTGTAAACAGAAAACTACATCCATCTACATGAATCTCAGGAGCATCGTCCAGTAGATCCACCATTTCATCAAGCTCTACTACATCTTGTTGCACACTGGATTCATTTGATGGAACTTTGCTGGTGTTAATGTTTACACCTGCACGTTTCCACTTGACCACATAAAACTGATATCCATATCTCATTTTCACACGTTCAACCGAATCAAACTCATATTGCCCAAATAACAAAGTTTCTCCCGTAGGAGTAGACATATCTCTCAGAAAGATAGTGGACATCATAGGAAACATAGTCCGTCGAATGTAGGATGGTTCCCAATGCTGATGAAAGTTTAAAAAATCAATCAGCATCTCAATATTGGGTTTTCCCCATATGATCCGAGGACCATCACTTGCTGCAAACAGAAGATTATAGAATGAATGTCAATACAATACACATCAGCAACTCTAGACTATAAAATTCATATCACAGTTCAAATGACCTGAAAAGTAACCATTGTCATTGCATAGGTACATGTCAATGATTTCATCTTTGGGAAAGTTTGGCTCCTCCGCAATTTTGTGACAAATTTTTGAGTACCGATTTTCCTCTCGTTTCTGCTCCTTATGTCTCCTATTCTGCAAATCAAATATCATTGAAAATTATAACCTGTTACATTTAATTCAAGTAAAACCAGACAAGTGCAAAGCCTTCTAAGATACATACCAAAACACATGAGCAGCAATCACATTTAAAACCCTCTGGTTTTCTCTGGCAGCCTTCATCATCCTTTGTGACACAGGATTCACAAGAAAATTTCATATGATCTTTCTTGCTGCCAGGATGCCCACATAATGAGCAATGAGGTTGTTTTGTATTCGGGCAGTTTCCATCAACATCTATGTTGTCCTCAAATTTAGTGCAGCTGGGAATTTGTGAAGTATCCCCTTTGCCTATCTCCTGTAATCTGCTTCAAAATCATCATCAGAATGCCAAGACCAACATATTTATTCAGGTTATCGAAGTCTCACTTTGTAACCACTATTTCGTTTCTAAACAAAAATGCCAGACTATAATTAAAGGTTTGATGAAATGGATAGACATCCCTTGAGTTTGTTAACTATTACAATAAGAATAGATAAGGAAATACCAGAGACTTTGTCTTGTCACATTAAAATACTTGAATCGGCGGGGAATTTATTAGTGTTTAAAGGCATTTTTGGATCCCTTTAGGTTGGACTGTGCGCTATTTTGGTCTTCCAAGTCTTCATCCAGACAATTATGTCCTTCTACTAAAAAAGTCTTTACAAATTGTATCAACGGAATTGCTTTCTGTTCAAAACTAACCAATCAAATCACAAAAAATATTTTTTCTTCCTCTTCAGACCCTAACCTCACACCTTAAAACATTCTTCAAATTTTGCCGAGTTTCCACTAAATTTCTTATCTATAAACTTTTAAATGATTTCATGTCCCAATTTAATCGTGAACCCAACCCCCAAATATTAGGATAGAAAAATAATTTGAGCGTTGAAGTAAAAGAAAATCAACAAACAACCAAATTTTATTTCTAAAAAAAATTATTAGCTCAAAAGACAAACTTGAGGTACAAAGGTTGTGAAGTCCAAACTAGAAGGAGTAAAAAAGTACATTACTCAAAATTGAAAATCAAGCTACATGCAATTTGTCCGGTCTCAAGGGGCCATTCCATAACACTTAAATACTTCAGATGATACAACAAAATGTTTATCACTCTGAAGGATCCATACCTATTCAATATATCATCTTCATTAAAAGCTTTAGCAAAATGAAGTGCATTATCAAGCCCAATTCCTCGAACACCCTTCATATCATGATCATTTCCAACCAAAAGAGAGATAGCTATCAAGTGTTTCCTCTTCAATCCAAGTCCAGCTTCAATATCTGACATGTTGTAGCATTCAAATGGTTCCTGCATGCAATGAATTTATTCAAATTTGTCCCTAACCAGTGATTTTAATGGTACTGAATGTTGGATCCAACCAAATCATAAGTTATGTGTTTTGGTGTTTTGAAGACACATTGAATGGGTAATCATACTAAAAAAGATAAAAATTAGTAATAAATGCATTCAAGAGAAAGCAGGAGTGGTATATATGAAAGGAAAGTTGATAGAGTTGCCACTAAGATGGTTTGGTGATGTGAGAAAAAGACCAACATAATCCCCCAATTGGATAGCCGAATGACTGAAGGTAGAGAAGGAGACTGAAAAGAACCCTTACTGAAACCAGTAAGACGGACTTAAATCTAAAAGGCAGGCCTGATCACTGGCTTAAGTTTATATAAAATACAATGGCTGACCCCAGTTAATATAAAAAGAAAAAACCATTAATATGATTAATTAGTTTCTTACTAGCAATATTTTCAAACTTAAATAAAAAAATACTCCATAAGTGTTCTCAAGTATTTTCAAAATAGAAGTGCACCACACTAAAAAATATTAATACTCCATAAGTGTTCTCAAGAATTTCTTTTAAGCATAAAAAGGAGCACGCAATGTTTGCAACTTCAGGACAATTAAAAGGATATACAGGTAAAACTTTTAAGTAAATGTTTGAAATCAATCACTTGCTGTAATTGCTAAGTTATGCCGACAGAAAAAAAACTACAAATTAAAATTATTTTTTTCAAAAAAACAAAAAACTGTCATAGAAGAACAGGTGAAAAATTCATTGTATAATATGGTCAGTTGAGGAAGAAACTAGGGGTACGTTGACAGATATCATACATAACTTTGAACTATATCAGGCCAAACAATCATAAGTTTGTAACAAGTACATAGTCTATAAAAACTCAAATTTAAAGTGATCAGCCAATGTTAGTATCCAGATTAATGAAACCATTTAGAAAAAGTCATCTGAAATACAAATGTGAGCTAAGAAAACATACATCATATTTTTTTATAATAAATTGCCAGGAGATAAAAAAGAAAATACAATTACCATAGTAACTTACTTTGGAATTGGGACAGAAACATTTTATAATGCATTTTGCCCCAAAGAGGAATGCATCACTGTCTGCTGTGATGCAAGCATCTACATGACCTTCACTATTTAATTGAGCACAGAGTGCTTCAGCCTCTCCTTTAGCCTGTAGTACAGGCATTCCAAGTAGTTTGACCAGTTCCTATAACAGGAGAACAGGTAACTATCAGAAAACAAATTGACAAACCTGCATCCATATCCAACAAATGTGTAATTAAATAAGTGTTCTTGCTATAAGGTATATGTGTAAACATTAGGGAAACAAATTTTGATTGAAATGCATATGTAGCCTGAGACACAAAAATAAGATCATCAAGTTGGTGGTAATCATAGGAAAAGTAAAAGCATCCCACCACACATTCTTGAACTCGACTTAAAAACAGGCTGCTCCTTTCTGCTGAAACACCTTCAGAGACTGGCAAGCTAGTCAGCTCAATGCCACAAGACCCAAAATATCTTGCAATCCTGGCCTGTGCTTTCAATGGCGATGGAGTCCCATCAACAATGAACACAGGAAGTACCCCAAACTGCAAAAATCACCATATCATCATCAATACTCAAGTTCGTCCTTTGTTTTACTATTCCATATCTAAACTAACTTAACATACAAGGTAAAAAATAAAAGCAAGACCCATTTAGATTAAACCCGTCACCTTGCATGACATTCCAATCCAAGAGTATCAATTTAAGTCTACATTAAACATAAAGAGGAACAGCAATTTAGATAATCCCATCGCAACCAAAATGACACTCCAATCCAATACTACAAGAATATTAAGTCTAAATCACTAAACCTAATAGATAATTATTTTTTGTATACAATATCGACAGTTCATGCAAACTACCTAAACTTTCAACACTCCACTTTTACAAAACCAAAAAAAAAACAATAATACCTCTTAACATGATCATTTGTTGAACCAGTCAATTAATCCCAATTTTTATTTCTTGTAATTAAAATGTGCTAAAAATAAAAAATCTTCTTCAAAAAACAAATTTCCTAACTTCCTGTAACATTTCTAGGGTAGAAAACCTTGGAAAAGAGATTGATGGTGCGGAAGAAGGTAAGTCTGAGGTGAGGTTTTCTGACATGAGTGGCCTTCATAGCATTCTCATGCTGAACAATCCAGAATGATAGGTCCACAGCAACTCGCTTGTTCCTCAAGAAATCAAAACCCTCGCGACGCGCATAGGGCTTTAGCAGCTCCCAGAAATTACCACCAACTCCCATCTATCAGACAAGAAAAATACTATGCGAAAACATTGTCAAAATTTAACTTTGTTCTGATTTTCAGTGAATTAATTGTTTTCTAGGTTATCGTGTGAGGATGAAAACTCAGTGACTGTCATTGGTTGAGACAACGTGGAAATTAAAATATAGCCGTTGGATTTCTTACCGTTATCGGTGGAAGGTGAAAGTTCAAAAGCCCATTTGGGTTTACTGGGCTCAAATATGTACATGTACATTGGTAGTGTTTCGAAAAAAAAATTAAGTGATTTATATTTAATATTATATGTTTTAATTAAGGTATGATTTAACTTTAATTTAAAATGTTAGTTTGTTTAAGACAGTCTAATGTCTATATAAGTCTATATTTACCATATAAAGTTTAAGGTGATTAAGTTATAAATAATGCATTGGATGGAGTTCATATTTTCTTAATTAGTTTTACGTGTTTTAAAATATTTTTCAAAAAAATGTTATTTACTTTTATTTTTTCTGTTAAAATATTTACAATATTCAAATTATTTTTTCAGTGAAAACAAATTATTTTTTATTTATTATTTTTACATGAAAACAAACTCATTGTGAAACTTATTGAGAGTTGATTGGGCTTGACTAAAATAATAATCCAAAATTTAAAGAGAGAGTTCAAAATTGTGTCAGATTTGATGCAATATTCAAATCATTAATTGGTGAATTATTAAGATTTTCTGTATATTACTTATTTTATTCTTAATTTTAAGTATATTTTTGGTTTTTTTAGACTTCAAGAAATACCTTTTGGTAGTTCTATATTTGTAGATCAACTCTCTACATCTCACATAAGAGAAATTTGAAAAAAAAAACAATATTCTAATTTTTGTATCACTTTGTTTATTTGTATGGGTTTTATAAAAAGGTAAACTCTTTTTCCTTTCAAGTTAATACACTTCATTGAGTTATAAGTATTTGGTGAATTATTCAAAGATTTAATAATTATGTTATATAAGATTTACATTTTTTTAACTAAATTATAATATTAAACATGTTTTTTATTGGTAGAAAATTATTTTATATTAAAATAATTATTGTAAAGATCTAGAGAATGATATTTTAAAATCGATAATTGTTTAAAAATAGTAAAACTTATTATTTTAATATTAAAAAAATTTAGTATAAATGTTTTTGTTATAAATAAGTTTCATTATTTTAAAACACATCATATATTTACCATATATTTAGAAACCATTTTTTTAGGATTTTCTAATTTTTCTTTCGGAGTTCTTCCTCTCTATTAATCTATTTGAAGATATGATATTGTAGGAGTGATTCTCGCAACAAGTTTTAAAATTTGGACAAATCAATCTCTCAATTTGGGTAACTTAAGTTTCAACCATTTTCTTGGTATATTTATATTTTCAATTGTATATGAGCATTATTTTGCTTGCATGTGTCTTTTTAATTTTTTATTTGAGTCTTTGCTGATCAGTCAGTGGTCATGATAGTATGATTTTATCGTTCTTATAATGTTTCTATATGTAGATAGAGTATATTATGTGATTGGAGGTAGTTTGGAGTTCTAAAGTTGTTTTAGATGTCTTAACAGACGATGAAAGCTATTTATACTTGTTTTAATTTGAATTGTTTAGTTAATTATATGTAGTTGTGTTGAACTGTGATTTAAGGTGATGTGTGCTTGATTAAATCTATATTGTAGCAATGTGATATTTGTATATTATGTCCAATGTTGAAGGAATGAGATTTTTTTTTACTGTGTCTGTAATTTGGAATGTCACTATAGAGTTTTTTAATTGAGTAATATGGCTGGACTTGAGTTAAGATCATGAACTTTTAAGTGATGAGAAGTCTATTAAGTGATGATTAACTTAAGAAGAGACAATTAATCAATTAAAACTCAAAAGGGGACATTCAATGTACTAATACATCGTCGATTGTCACTAATAGCGGTGGTGTGTCATTCCCAGGATTTAAATCCTGAGAGCATTTCGTTAGGTAAGCCCTAGGCTCACTGGGTTGGGCGCCATTTGGTTAAAGTTAGGCGAGAACCTTTCAGATGTGCCTTTGGTGGTTGAATAGCACTAGGCCATGATTTATGGCGTTGGGCAGTATCAGAAGATTTTATTTTCATGTTTGTAACTTCATAAGAGCTTGTTTGATTTGTATGATGTAACTATGATGAAATTATTTATCAGTATACATATGTATGATAGTTATAATGGGTTCTGTACGTGAGAATGGTTAACAAAGATGAAGTAAAGTGTGATTTGTCTTGAAGAAATGAATTTCATGTGGAAGTCCCATTTATTCTTTAAGATATGCATTGAAGTAGGAATTCATATAGGAAGTTATCATGATATTCTATTGATCATTCAAACTCATATAGATAATGGATTAAGGGTTGAGAGGAGATAAGTAAAAAACAAAAATTGAAGTTTTAAAGACTTCTATAAGATTAATCTTGTGGGTGGAGAGTATCCACCATAAGTGCTAAAATTTTCTTGTAATCTAATATTAATGGGTTTTATCCAGATGATTGAATCTAGAAGCGACTCTTTTGATGTGACTTGTGTTTTAAAATGTTATGATTTTCTTAACTTGTCAATATTGCTTGTTTAATTATGATAACTTTTTTATATATTAACCTACCATTTTCTTGTTGTTGGTTTATTTTGTGTTTGTATTCTTCTTTTTCAATTATCACTTTATCAGTATCCACAAACAAAATACATATTTAGAAGTCTTTCTAAATAGTAAGTAGTTAACTGATCCTATATAATAATAGTAATTAATTTTGGTATAATGTTTGTTAGTTAGTGTGATTGTATAAACGTCATATATATATATATATATATATATATATATATATATATATTTATTTAATCTTATATTTTGAAAGACTCAATTAATATATTTTATATTATGAATTACTTGTTTCGAATTTTATTATAAAATATTTTATTTTATTAGTGTTTCAGTAGGGGTGTGGAGACCAAGATTCGAACCTAACAACTCTGGACTGCTTCTTCTCTGTACTGCTCTCTCTGTGCTGTTTCTCTCTCTCTTCTCTGCTTCTCTGAGTAAAGATGGGCTGGGTACCTGCAAAGGCACTCCGACGCTCAAGTCAACAGGGGTGTGATTAGATCAAGAATAATCTTTCTTAATTTTCTTTAGGGAAAAACGTACCTTTTTTCTGGTGTGCTCTGTGTATTTAAAACAGTAAAATAAACCGTTACCTGACAATCCGGTCAGTTATTGAAGTTGACTGTGAAGAAGTTGTAACTGCTAGATCGTGTGCTGATACTGAGTCAATTACTTCTGTGATTCGCGGCGTTGGTTAGCTAATATGCGTAACTGCTTATCTGTAACCGCACGCTACGATATCGCGCTCTGTATGTCGATCGTCCTGTGTGTCGACATGAATAAGCGACTTGTCGTGCATCGTGCGAACGCTACCTGTCGCGACATTACTGTTTGGTTGTCAAGCACCAAGTGGTCGACGACAATACGCGATCGCACAGCATTACGACCTTAAGAAGGCCTCGCATTGGTTTAACTATCACCAGGTCGCCCGGGTTACCGGTCAACCGTTGGAGGATTAGGTATCCTATGGTACATGCCCCCCGAGTCCGAGTAAATGAGCATAGCGTCGGCGGGCGAATTGACGAAAAGACGTTGAGTGTTATTGCACTGGGAAGATGATACGCACCGTTTTGACGTTACGATTTTTAAGGTTTTCCCGCTCTTTTAGGGAAGCGAGGGGACGCGAATTGGTAGCCGTTAGATTAAAAAGAATCCTACGGCGCCTGACGATTAAACGGTCTGCCTTCTTCAACACGATTCAGAAGGGGGTTAGTCACTTTTGCGGAAGAACAGAGATTGACAGTGTGCACCGTGAGCGAGATTGTTTCCTCTTCATACGCTGCTACAAGAATCAACCAGGTAACCCTAAAATCTCCTTCGTCTTAGTGTATTTACTGCTGATCATGGAAGGAAGGGGGCAGAACACCGGTGGCGATACGCCGGGGCCGTCATCAACGGCGGAATGCCTTGAAGTTACTACTATACCTTATGGTGATGAGGCTTTTGTATATGGAAATGTGTGTGGTGAGGGTCCAGGGGGACGTATAATATCCCCGATTAGCGGAGATGAGTACGCCTGGGCGGCGCGTGAGGTGAAAGAACTTAGAAGTCAATTTAGGAGTAGGGCTGTAATAACAAACTGGATTGAGAATAGTTGTGTATTGAGAACCCTAGGGTACCAAACCTGTATAAAGTTGATAGCTTGCCGGGATGATGAGAGGGTATGCTCTGGGAGGGAGAATGCTTCTGAAGAATTCTTTTATTGTTATGCTGCGTTGTTCTACGATTTGTATTTGAGATTGCCGTTTACCACTTTCCAAATGGATGTTTTGCGCACCTTGAACGTTGCACCTAGCCAGTTGCATCCCAACAGTTGGGGGTATGTACATGCTTTCGGGGTGTTGTGTTGGGCGTTAGGAATTAGGCCCACTGTAGGTTTGTTTTTACATTTCTTTAGATGTCGTCCGGTTGCGACGAAGGGATGGGTGTCACTGATTTCGGAGCCGGGCAACGCGCTATTAGAGCGTTACGTGCAGTCATATAGGGGGTTTAAGGAGAAGTTTTTTAAGGTGTCGATCACCGATATTGGTCGAAGGTTCTTTTTCGATAGTGAGGGGAATCCCAGATTTCCCTTGTATTGGACGCAGGATCCTCTGGGGTTCATGTAACACCCTAATATTTTAAAGGGTATTACAGTGTTCATCAAATATTTCCAACTTTCGAAATTTCTTTCTCTAAGCATAGACCTTCAATTACAAATCCGATCGGTCACAGTGTATTAATATGTCTTAGGGATCCTATATCAAATTTTGAGGTTGATCTAACAGTCCAATAGGTCAGAATCTATATTTTACGGAGACAACTTAGTAACAGAACTACAGGGGTAACTAAATTACTCAAACTTATAGGATTTATTTATCCAAGTACAGACTTTTATTTTCAAATCCGAACGGTCAAAGTTTAGTAATATGTCTTAGGATTCACATATTAAAAATTTAGCTAAATCCAACGGTGAAAAAAATTAATAGAAATTTATCACCACAGTAACTCGAAAATAAGAAATTATAATCATGAAAACCAAATTTTACACAAGTCAATAGATAACTACCATTACCAAATTTTTAACATATTCATATTCATATTCATGATCATAACAAGAAAGGATTAGCTCCCCTTCATCAAAGTCAAGCAATTGGAACCATATTTCTAACCACAAAATTCTAGAAATTAAGTTGAGTTAGCTCCCCTTACCTCATGAAGATTAAAACACCTTAAACTCTTCTTCAAAGAGAGCAACTCCTCTCCTCCTTGCTAGACCAAGTCAGCCTCCACTCTTAGGACACTTAGGATTTCGTTCACCTCCCACCAAGGACCTCTCTACTCTCCCCCAAAACTCCAAATCTGATTTGGAATTGAAAGAAGATGTCTTAGACAACTAAGGACCCATGCACTTGGCACTTAGCAATAATAAACAACCAATGGACCATCCTAAACCATTTTCCAGCCCTAAAACATGGTAGGAAAGTCTCCAAAGGGTCCCAAAATGTTCTCCTAGTCCAGAACACAACCTACCCATTCCAAAAAGTCGCATCTTGTAAAAATACACCTAAAATTAAGGTTGGACGCTAGCCCCTGGACAGTAAAACTGTCACGTTTTCCCCAGCTCGGTTAGACCCCTTCCCGAAGTCCAAAATATGCGTAGGAGTAGTCAGATTGAAACTCTTTGAGTCTAGTTTCCAATAAAACAAGAATCAACTCAATTGATATTTTACTAAGAATAATAATTTCACTCCCCAAAGTCCCAAAATATTTTCGAAAACCATTGCTCTGATACCAAAATGTAACACCCTAATATTTTAAAGGGTATTACTGATAGTAGAGACTAAATTAATTTGATATATTTTATAAGCCATCAAACTTTATTTCAATTCTCCCAAAGTACAATACCAAACTTACAAACTTCAAACAATATAGTCTTCACCACTTAACATAAATTCGAATTTCAACTTATAAGTTTTACACAACATAATTTTTCCAATACAAATTTATTCTTTTTACAAAATATCCCTCAAAGTTTTTCCCCGCATCTCTCTCATCTCTAAGCTTTTTCAACCGCATCTGCGACATTATCTATTCATATATAACATGAGTTATATGATCATAGCACAAACAAATAAGGGTAAGCCAACCATATCATAAAATCATTAAACTTGTAATAAAAATATTATAATCATGTATTTCTGCAATTGATAAAATATCATTATTCCGATGTCATTAATTCATCATTATCAAAATCATCTTTCTCATTTCCATAAATCTTACAAGTGTTCCATGCTTACTCATGAAGCCTTATGGTCAGACCGCTCTCTGCCTGCTTCCTTAAGCCTCACTTATATACTATGTCTTACTTTCTGAAGCCTTATGGTCAGACCCCTCTCTGCCTGCTTCTATAAAACTTACGAATCATATGTTTATGTCAAAGCCTTATGGTCAGACCACTTTCTGCCTGCTTTCATAAACCTCAAGTGTTACTTTGCTCATACCAAACTCTCATGGTATAACTCGAACAAACTACTCCCGGTAGTAAACATCATTTCATAAGTAATGATTTCTCATATCCACCCCAACATTTCATAAAACCAACAATTCATACCCTCTTATCCACCTAACTCAATCATGTTCATTCTTTAATCATGAATTCATAATCACCCGTTTTGGTATCAATAAATCAAACATATTGCCAGATATCATGCTTCATATTATAAACTCATTTTGCCCATAACGAGTATAACTCAACATATTTTCACCAAACAAAGATCATGGATCAACCAAAATATATCAACATATCTTAAGAACTAAATATTAAAGTCTGGGCTCAATGTAATGATAAATAAAATATATATGAAATTTTTACCATGATAATATTATGCATCTACAATCAACTTGTTTTATTTTATTTTCATCCTATTATAGATTTTTCTTTACCCCAATTGGTCATCGGAGAGGACCCAGATGTCTGAACGTATCAAACTCACCTTCGACGCCAGCACATATGACTAGTCACAACTGACTGGACCAGACCAAGGCTGCTCTATGATCAGGGATGTGCCAACTCAGGTTTTTAAGGTTCCTCTATCCTACCAACAAAGGGAGGTCCTCAATAATTAACAATTTATTTATTTAATTTATCTACCTTATTTTCTTATGCTCTAAATCTTAAAATGCTTAATTTTACTTCCTCTCACAACAACCTCAAACAGTATCTGTATATCTATTTAATACCCATATACAAGTTATTACAGAACCCTTATTCCAAACCTCCCAATAAGATCAATTTCAGCCAACAAACTCATTCAATAAATTCATCACAATAAACATCCATAATAGAATTCATACAAGATAATTATAAACAATTAACAATAATAAAACATTACAATAAATGGTCATAGAAGAATACAATATTTGACAATCATAAAAATAATCTTAATATAAAAATTCATGGGGAAACAAGAAGTTGAATCTGGCAGAGCCGGTTAGACAACTTCTAATCCATCCAAAAATACAATATAATTAAATAACAAGAACAATAACATGTATGGGGAAATAAGAAGTTGAATCTGGCAGAGCCGGTTAGACAACTTCTAATCCTTCCAAAAATGCAATAAAATAAATAAGTAAAGCAATAAATAGTTTGGGGAAACAAGAAGTTGAATCTGGCAGAGCCGGTTAGACAACTTCTAATCCTTCCAAAATGCAATAAAATAAATAAGTAAAGAAATAAAACGTTTGGGGAAACAAGAAATTGAATCTGGCAGAGCCGGTTAGACAATTTCTAATCCTTCCAAAATACAAAAATAAACAACTAATAACATACAAATGGCATAACATAATCAATATCACGTTTTACAACTATCACACTTGGATATCAACACAAAAGCATACTCTCATTTAAATTCAAAATCATACAGAAACAAAATACTCCATAATCAAGATTTAAGATCAGACAAAAGCAAAATATAGCATATTTAAGACTCAAGATAATACAAAAGCAGATACTCAAGGTTAGCTTCCCTTACCTCTGTTACAGACTTAATCTCCTTGCTCTTGAAAACTTTCAGAATATCCCCTTTGAAATTAGAAATTCTTTCAACTCTCTTCTCTCAACATTTTTCTAAGTTCTTTGGTGTAAATTTTCAGCCTCTCCCCTTGGCTATTTATAGTAAAAAAATTTACTATTCATTTTTTACTATTCATTTTTACTATTCATTTTTTTTATTCATTTTACTATTACAAAAATAATTTTTTTTTTGCAAATTGGTGAATTCTGATCTCAAAGCTACGTGGAACACTTATCCTTTCCAAAAATAAATTTTTTTTTACTATTCACTTTTTACTATTCACAATTTACTATTCACTATTTACTTTTTTTTTATTTAGTATCTAACTTACAAATATTTTCAAGGATCTTACAGTTCACCTCGTGGTCTGAAGATAAGATGACGATTGAAGAGTTGGAGGCTTTGAGTGTGTTGACCTCGTTGCCACGCCCCTTCTCTTCTCGTCATCTTATAGATTGCCTCGAGTTCGATGACGCGGGGGCGAGGGTGTTTGGTATGTGTCTTTGCTTATCATTTTTGTAGATTGCTTTGTTGTTGCTGACTATGCTGGATGGGTTTCGGTTTTTGCAGAGATAATGGGGAGAAAAGGAAGTGTCAAAAACTGGTTTCAATCGATTGGAAATGAGAGAGCCGAAGTGAGCCGCCCGGGGCCGTCCGCCGGTCAGGCAGGGGGTCAACAAAGCCTCCAAGCGCCACCAGCTGGGCCAATGCCAGTTGTACTGTCGGCGTCGACTGATGAGACGACAGCGGTTGAAGTGCAGCTAGTTCGTAAAAGGAAAATGAAGGCGGCCGACACCATTCGCGACGCGCCAAAGAAGAGAAAAGAGGTAGTCGAGGAAGTCGAGCGTTCCATCCCACTCGGCGTATGGGATCCTGCCTTTACGTTGGGTCACAAGGTGGAGCTGAACATGGACGCCTCGGAGAAGAAGGTTGTCGAGAACATGAGTGAGCAAGAAATTGCCGACACCATGTTGGAGATGACAACACGGGCGCAGATGCTGGCTTGGCACCTGGCCTATGCTTCTGATAGAGGTAAAGTCCGGGTTGAATTTGAAAAGACTCGGACTCAGCTGAAGGAACTCACCGAGGTTCATGCTACCTGTGATGCCAAGCAGAAACGTTCGGAGCAACTTCTGAAAGAGGCTGAGACAGTGTTAACTAATACCTGGGAAGCTGGCACGGCCTTCCGAAAGGAACGTGATCAAATGGCGAGTGAGCTGGAACAAGCTAAGAGGGCAATGGTGATGTTGACCAAAGAGAGAAACGAATTGCGGGTAGAGGCCTCGGAAAGAAATGAGCTGGTGGAGGAGCTAAAGGACGCGATCATGATTGAACACACCAGAGGTTTCCGGAAGGCTGTGAGGCAGGTCGGCCACTTGCTCAAATTGTCGACCGAGGGAGTGGAATTTGATATTCAGAAGGACGTGCATGAGGGTCAACTGAAACCGCTGAATGAAATTCCTGAAGATGCGGTCCTGGACGGCGAAGAGGGTGAAGAGGCGGTCGCCAACAATGAGCATGAGGACGTGGTCGCCGTGGGTGAATCGGCTGTGGAGACTGTCGGAGATGCTGCGGGCGACACGCCCAATATTGTAATAGACTAGGATTCGCCATGGACACGTATATATAAACCCAAGTGTTTGGTTGAACTTTGGATTTGTTGAGATTTGAATGACTGTGAATGTTGAACTGCATTGAGTTTTGAATGTTTGACGTTGAAGTAGAACTTGTTGAACTTCTTTGCATGTTGAGCGTTTAACTTTGCCGATTTTGCGATTTGTTTGCCGTAACGACCGCTAAGTATCAATGTCGAGTGTATTGATAACACGATGTGTGATCGTCGAGAGTAATGGTCGAATGGGGGGAATACTGGGTGTTCCAGGGGGAACATCTACCAGAGGGAGTGTATCCCACGCGGATTGGGTATTCAAGGGTGAACATCTACCAATGGGAGTGTATCCCGAATGGGCTGGGTGTTCAAGGAAGAACCTCTACCAGGTGGCTTGTTCCCCATTCGTTTGTGTGTGGAAGTGTTCGAGACGACGACCCTGGGACTCGACATTGGAGAAGTGATAAATGACACTAAGTATTAATCATAATGAAATGTACTCTTTATTTGGAAACGAAATTGGAAAATGTTGTAAAAATAACCAACAAGAAATGAACGCTAACTAAAGTAGTATTTAAGGTGAGTGACATTCCAGGTGTTGGGAACTGGTTGGCCATCAAGGAGCTGGAGTCAATATGCACCGTTCGACATGTCTTCTACAACTCGGAATGGTCCTTCCCAGTTGGCCGCAAGCTTACCGTGCGCTCGATTCTTCCTAGCCTCTCCCCGCTTTCGCCATACCAGATCTCCACTTTTGAAGGCTCTGGGTTTGACTTTGGTGTTGTATCGGCGAGATAGCATTCGCTTTTGTGCCTCTGCACGGATGGTGGCGACCTCTCGACGTTCAGGAAGGATGTCGAGATTCATCTGCAACTATTCCTCATTAAGGGACATATCAGTGATATTGCGCCTCAATGAAGGCTCGCCAACTTCGACTGGGAGCATGGCATCAGTGCCGTAAGTCAGGTTGAATGGCGTGTCCCCTGTAGATCCATGAGGAGTGCACCTGTATGCCCACAAAACCTCTGGTAGTTCCTCCACCCATAAACCTTTGGCTTCACCGAGTCGCTTCTTTAACTCTGTCAGTATGGCTTTGTTCGCGGCCTCTGCTTGGCCGTTTGTTTGAGGATGCTCGACTAACGAGGTGACATGTTTGATGCCCAAATTGCTAAGGAACTCTTCTAGCTTGCGCTCAATGAATTGGCGACCGTTGTCGGTAATGATCTTCTGAGGGAGGCCGAACCGACAGATGAGACGCCAGATGAACTTCTGCACTCGTTGGGCACTGATAATGGACAACGGCTCGGCTTCTATCCATTTTGTGAAGTAGTCGACCGCCACTAGGAGGAACTTGTTTTGCGCTTTGGCGATCGGTAGTGGTCCAACTATGTCGAGACCCCACTGAGCGAACGGCCAGGGAGAGACAATATTGTGCAAATCTTCGGGAGGTGCATGGATGTCGTGACCATGGGCCTGACAGGAGATACACTTCTTGACAAATGTTTCACAATCGTGGTCGAGTGTAGGCCAGTAATATCCTGCGCGGAGAACACGTGCTCTCAGGGTCCGTTTTCCAGAGTGAAATCCGCATATCCCGGTGTGCAACTCGCGCAGTACATAGTCTGCCTCTTCCTCTGATATGCATTTCAACAGAGGAGTGCTATGGCCGCGACGGTATAGGTCGTCACCTATACACACAAAACGTGCAATGCGTTTGGAATCAGCCACAGTAATGCTATCTCCTTTGTCCTGCTTTTCCATGAGATTTTTGACCTTCTGCCGCCAGTCTATTACGGGTGTCGACACATTGGTGACGAAAGCTTCCACCACGGGACGGTCGAGCATCATCCTAATGATTGAGGATAACTGTGCTCGCTCCTTAGAATGAGTTAACTTAGACAAGAGATCTGCTCTTGCGTTTTGCTCCCTGGGTACATGGATGACACTAACCTCGACGAAATTTTGGAGTAAGGTCTGAACCTTGTGGAAATAGTGCAATAGTTGATTATCCTTGACTTGATAGGTTCCGTTCACGTGGCTGACTACCAATTTTGAGTCCATCCGACACTCTAAACGATCAACCGAGAATTCTCCGGCCAGGGATAACTCGGCCTGGTTGTTGCTAGCTGGAAATTTGAATATGATGGCTTGCTCTATGACAAAACCATCCGGTCCTTCTAGGACGACACCGACTCCTTCCCCCCTTTTGTCGGAGGAACCATCTACACTGAGTAGCCACTTTGTAGTTGAGTCCTTGGTGCAGGTATTAACTCAGCTGCGAAGTCTGCCAAATGTTGACCCTTGATGGACCCGCGTGGCTCGTAACGGAGTCCGAACTCTGACAGTTCCACGGACCAAGCAACCATCCGTCCTGCCAAGTCTGGTTTGCGGAGGATCTTGGCTTTGGGGTGATCTGTGCGGACTACCACCTGATGGCTCTGGAAATATGGTCGAAGTCGACGAGAAGCTGTGAGTAGGGCCAAGGCAAATTTCTGAATTTGAGAATATCGTTCCTCAGCCCCTTGCAATGTACGACTGATGAAGTATATCAGCTTAAGGGAGGGTGCTTCATGTATCAAGGCGGCACTAACAGCATGTTGGGAAGCTGCAATATACAGCTACAAGTCGGACCCATCGTCTGGTCGAGCCATAATTGGCGGACTGGTTAGGATGTGTTTGACAGTGTTGAATGCTGTCTCACAATCATCGTCCCAGTGTTGAGTGGTGCCCTTTTTCAAATTCTTCAGGATGGGCTTGATGTGCTCAGCTAGCTTTGGAATGAATCGGGACAGGGCTGTGAGCCGACCCACCAGACGTTGTACCTCCCTTAGGGTTTTTGGAGCAGTCATGTCGAGCACCGCTTTGCACTTGTCGGGATTAGCTTCAATACCTCGACGTGTAAGCATGAAGCCTAAGAACTTACCTGCGGGGACGCCGAAAGTACACTTGGAAGGATTAAGGCGCATGCTGTACCGTCGGAGTTGGCCAAAAACTTCCTTCAAATCTTGTAGGTGTTGTTCCACAGAATTGCTGCGAATAACCATGTCGTCGACATACACGTCCATGCATCGTCCTATCTAGTGATGGAAGACTTTATCCATGAGGCGCTGATAAGTAGCCCCGACATTCTTCAATCCAAACGGCATTACTTCATAACAGTAATTAGCGCGTTCGGTAATGAAGGTTGTCTTGCTTTGATCGGGCTCGTACATTGGGATCTGGTTGTATCCTGAGTAAGCATCGAGGAAACTTAGTATGACAAGACCTGAAGCTCCATCTACCAGGCGATCGATGCTGGGTAGGGGATACGAGTCTTTGGGACATGCCTTGTTGAGATCAGTGAAGTCGACACACATTCTCCACTGACCGTTCGACTTCTTGACCATAACTACGTTCGATAGCCACGTAGTATAAGTTAACTCCCTGATGAACTGGGCGTTCATCAACTTCTCAACCTCAACTTGAATGGCCTGGCGCTTCTCTTCTCCGAACCTTCGCTTCTTCTGGGCGACCGGCCGTGCCTCCCGGAAGATGGAGAATTTGTGGGCCATGACCCCTGGATGAATTCCTGGCATATCGGCGGCCGTCCACGCGAATAAATCTGCATTGTTCCACAGTATGTGCCCCAGATCACGTTCTTCACTTAAAGTGAGATCCCCGCCAATGTTGGTGGTTTTAGATGTGTCAGCCGTCAATGACAGGAGTTTGACTTCACCCTCCAGATGGAGACGCTCGTCAACATTGGTTCGGGGGTCCAAGTCGACTGCCGCTGCCTCAGCGCCTTTCGGTCTTCTAGTTGGCATGAAAGGGGTAACCTTTAGCCCGGCCACATAACATTGTCGGGCTGTTCGCTGATCGGCCCTTACGGTACAAATGGTACCATGTTCTGTCGGGAACTTCATGGCGAGGTGGGGAGTAGACACAATTGCCCCAAACGCATTCAGACAAGGGCGTCCGAGCAGGGCGTTGTACGACGTATTTGCCTCGACCAACAAGAATCGAACTCTAAGTTCAGGTGCCTCCTGACTTGTTCCGAGCCGAGTTCGCAGGTCAAGGTATCCCCTAGTGTCTACTCTCTCTCCTGAGAATCCTACAATTTGTTCGTTAAACGGGGCGATGAGATCCTCAGATAGGTCCATTTTCTGAAAGGTGGACCAATATAGAATGTTAACCGAACTCCCCTGATCAACGAGGACCTTGCTGACATCATACTGAGCTATATTAGCCGTGATAACCATGGGGTCATCATGATCAGGGTCGGGTGCATGGAAGTCCGCGTTCGTAAACGTAATGTCGGGGATCGACCGAGATTGTCGCTCGACCATATGAACCGACTTCAACTGTCTCAAATGACGCTTCCTTGCTGAAGCTGACACGCCCCTGATAATGCTAAATTTTACCATATTTTAAGCATCAATTTAGTAGCAAAATCAACTCCTTTCTAACTTATAACTTGCTTAATCCTCTTGTTTTGTCTTGTTTTCTAAATAATTGTGTTTTTGGCTACTTTGATGTACTTTCATCAATAATCCCTTATTTTGTAGCTAAAACTATGCTTGGAAGGGTCTCCAATAATGTAGAGAGCTGAACCAACCACTAGAAGCAAGCAGATCTGCGGAAAAAGTAAAAATTATGCAGTGCTGAAAAGTCAGGCCCGGGCCCCCCCTGCTGAGGGGCGCCCGGGCGCGAGCTGCACCAGGTCCAGTTTCTGCACAGAAGCCAGTTTTTGTGTGCTGGCCGCGCCCGGGCGTGAAAAAGGGGCGCCCGGGCGCGACTTTTTGCGAGAAGCTCGCGCCCGGGCGTGAGAAATGGGGCGCCCGGGCGCGACTTTGCTGATGTGTCAGATCCAGCTTATTTAACCCAGAAACGCGAAGGGGTTTGGGTCTTTGGGTCTTTGGAGGCGCGATTTCACTCAAAGGAGAGCTTGGAGGGCTGCTAGGGTTCGTGGGAACACTCCCTTCTTCCTCTTGGGTTCTCCTTCTTCTTCCATCTTCCATGTTGTAAGCTTTAGGGTTCTCCATGGAAATGGAGAACCAAACCCATCTTGTTGGGATTAGTTGTAGCCTTTGAATTCTTGTGTAATTGTTGAATGATTTGATTATATATATGCCTTTTCTATCAATTGCTAGTATTCTTGTTTTCGATCTTAAAGCTTGCATGTAATGGGAACGTTCATGACTTGATTTTGGGGTTTTATGGATTATGGGAACGTAAGATGAAACCCGGAACTGAAATAGGAGTCCTTGTGGGTCATTGATTCTAGGAATGGAAGATGATTCACATGTTGTCTTAGATCCCAGCTCTTTAATGCGGGTTTTGCTTGTTAGATTGCCAAGGAATTGGGGTTTGATAAGGAAAACCTAGGCTCTTTCATCTAAGGAATTAGGGCTAGAGTGTTTTAGTGGATTGACTTTAGTAAATTGATAGAGAGGAGACGAAATTGGTCATACACAAGAGTGCATTGGTGAAAACTAGCCTTAACAATGTCTTTTCATACCATTTCTTGTCTTTTCCATTTCCAAGTGCCTTCAATACCAAAGTCCAACCTTGTAATTACTTGTGAAGTTATGTTTCTGCACTTGTTTTGTAAATTGATGTTATGTTATTGAGTCTATGTGAGTTGTTAATCGCACAATTCTCTAGTATTACGAGTCTCTTAGGAAAACGATACCCGGTATTACCGGTTTATTACTTGAACGATTTGGTGCACTTGCCGAATTTGACCAACAAGTTATTTTGGACTAACAAGTTTTTGGCGCCGTTGCCGGGGATTTGGGGGTTGAACCCGAGTCCTAGCAACGGCTAACAAGTTTTGGGTCATCAAGTTTTTGGCGCCGTTGCCGGGGACTCGTGTCAATACTAGACTTTTGTGAGGTTTCTAACTTTTGTAGACTTGATTTTGTATATAGAACTAACTCTTATGTTGTAAATAGATTTTCAGTTTTGTTTGGGCTAATTTGTGGCTTTAGCCTAGTTGTGTCTAAGTGTATATGCAGGGAGATGTTCATACATGGAGGACTGCAGCCTCAAAAGCATCATGAAGACCCTGAGATTGAAGGAAATTATAGGACACAAGGAGACAACTATGTTGAGCATCACAAGCTGCCCCAACTTCTTCTTCCTTTGAAGATGCTCCAAGTGCTAAGTGAAAGATGAAGAAAGGAAGAAGAAAAAGAGAAAGACTAGTCACAACCACCCTTGGATGAGAGACAAAGAACTCAAGCCTAGCAAGCAAAATTTGATCAAGAGGATTGAGTGTTTGAAGATGTCAAGGTAGTGGAAGGGCTAAAAAGAAGAATTCAAGCTTTGAGAGTTGATTTGGTGGCTAGAAAGTTGTTCAAGAAGAGTTGGTGGAAGGAGCACACCAACATCAACATTTGCACTTCATTGAGTAATCCGTCAAGCTAATGACGTTAAACAAGCGCTTTTGGGAGGCAACCCAGTTTTATTACCTATTTTACTTGTGTTTGTGTGATTTTTGTGTTATTTGCATTTTTGGCTTATGTTTTGCATGTTTGTGTAGTTTTGCATTCTTGTGATTTTTGAGTTGTGATGTTGTTTTTTTTGTAGTTTGTATAAGTGTATTAGGTTAGTTTTAGCTTGTTTGGTGTGTGAGTGCATTGAATGAAGGTCTAGAACCAAAAATCACATGGTGAGTGGCCAATTTTGCAGAAATCTGCATTATGCAGAAAACTGATATGGCGCCCAAGCGCCCCCTGCTGAGGGGCGCCCAAGCGCGAGCTACACGAGGGCCATCCTGCACCAACTTGACCGAGTGGCGCCCAAGCGCCCCCTGCTGAGGGGCGCCCAAGCGCGACCTGCACCAGTGGCGTCCAGCACAAAAATTTTCTGGTTCTGTCTTTTGTTTTTGTTGATTGATTTTGAGTTTTCTCTTGCTTTGCACTCTTTCACACACTCCTTTTGTTGTGTTTTTAAACCTTTTTGTGTTTGTGTACCTTTGGGAAGCTTAATTTTAAGACTTCCCTCTATGTTCATTGACGAACGGGTCGCACTGCTCATAAAAATTGTTTGCACGAAAATAATGCAGTATATTACTAGGAAGTGACTCCTAGGTCGTCTCTCATGGACCAATTATGGTTCAGTTTCAGATTAAACACGAAAGGGGGGTTTTTATGTTTTGTTGTTTTAATGCGGTAAAATTAAATTAAACTGAAAATTAATTTTAAAACAATAAACGTGAAAACAATGAAATAATAGTAAAATCACAAAACGAAAAATTACGCAGTGGTTGAAATTAAAATGCGTGAACAGTAACATGCACAAAAGTGTAAAAACATTGTAATTAAAATTTACCAAAAACATCAGTAAAACAAACCGTAAAAACATAAAACTAAAACGGTAAAACTAAAATTAAAACAGTAAAACGAAATTAAACAGTAAAAACGAATTTGCTACAGTAAAAACGAAAATTCAAAAACATAAAACAGTGAAAATTAAATCTGAAACAGAAAACTAAAATACAGAAAATGAAATTACAGAAAAACAAAAATACAGTAAATAGTAAATATAGAAAATAGCAAATACAGAAAACAGTAAAAGATAGAAAACAGTAAATTACAGCAGTACAGAATTAAAGCAGTACAGAGTTTTAGAATCTTAAATTGCAGTAATACAGAAACAATAAAAACGTAATACAGAAAAACATAAAATACAGAAAAATAGTAAATTTAGAAAAACAGTAAAAACAGTAAAAACAGAATCAAAATCACTGCAGTAAAATAAAGAAAATAAATTTACAATGAATGATTCAAAGTGAAATGATTAACAACATAGTAAAAACAACATAAATTTAATTGCACAAAAATAACAACAGAGAATTAAATAACAGCAGAATTTAATTACAGCAGCAGAAATGTAATTACAGAAATAAAATAAAAACAGTACACACTTGGATGTTCAGAAAAATAAATCAAACTAAAATTGAATTGAAATAGATTACAACAAACAAAAGGAATAAAATGGGAACCTATGATGTACACTGTTCAACTCTTAACCGTAAGACTCCATGATGTAGTGTTGTGCTCTGCAAACTGGATAAGCTCCCTGCTGGAATTTCCAGCCCCCAATTTCCAGCCCCCAATTTCCAGCCCCCTGCTGTCTGCTGTAACGTCCTCCCTTTGCTGGAAAATGTCCCCTCTTTCACCTCTCGGCACATACCCTTTTAAAGTAAAATCCCAGACCTTTTGTGCTCAATGGATGGTGCATAATGAAACCATGGGCCCTCCACTATTTAGTGTGTGAATTTACTCCAAAGAAAAGACAAACGTGAGGATAAGAGCTCCCTTCACACGTCCAATTAAGTGCACTACTTCTTCATTTTAAAACAAAAGAAACTTCTCCGTCTGCTTCATTAAGCCAAATAATTCAATCCCTTCAACAAATAATGACAAATCATGCTGGGCCCTTCTTCAATATTAATTACTCTTCTTTCAAAATGAAATTGGACCCTTTTTGCTGGACTTGCAACCTCCCATTGGCCGTGTTTCTTTCATGACAGTGTGCTTCCAACTCCTTAATCACCGTGCACACCAATTCTTCCAATCATCGTATGCTTCTTCTACCAACTCCAAAGTTGAAATCAGCGTGCTGCACTAAGTTGTTGTCCACTTGGACGTTCTTCTCTTCCCTACTGCTGCACCTTGCATGAACCGTGAGCTCCTCTCCACCTGCTGGACCAAGATGCTGCCTTCATCACCATGCACACCAACTCTGGAGTTCTTGGACGTGAAGATTCTGCTGTTATTGCTACACGTGAAGCTGGATTGTGAAGCATCTCCTCTGCTGGACCATGGTGCCTCTTTCCAGCCGTGAGCTGCTGCTCCCTCCAGCCGTGACAGCTCATTCCTCAAATGATTCCAGTCGTGATGTTGTTGGAGCTTGTGGTGAAGTGTTGGACGTTGCTGTCTCACGGTCTCCCCCTCAAGTTCACGTATTGGTCTTTCAAAATGCTGCCCCGTGTGCATCTTGTATTATTTGGTTCCAGCACTTTTACTTTGTTGAATGTAACCCCTTTTCCAATAATGAAGTATCCCTTTCAAAGGGTAAAATGACCATAATATCCTCATTCTTTGTACACACTTCTTTAATGGAGAGTCTTTAATTATTTAGCAGCCTTCCAAATATCCAAAATTATTATCCAATAATTCCTTACAATTAATAATGCAAATAATTAGCCTCAAATAATTCAAATTAAATTAAAATAAGAATTTTTTTGACAAATTAAGCACAATTAGGAAAAATAGGATAATACTGAACATTAAAGCACAATTCTTTGATTAAATCCGGTACAATAAGCTAAGTGAAGTCAATAAAATATTGACTCATCATTCATGTACTTTTGTCTTTGTTTGTTTTGGATTTCTTTGTTTTGTTTCTTTACTTTCTTTTGCTTATTTCTTTTAGTGTGTTTTATGGATCTTTCTATTCAGTTGTTGACTATGGGATACTAATTTTGCTTTGAGCTTTCTTGTTACAGGATAAGATCTTCCTTAGGACTAAACACGTTTAAAACCACCAGTGGTCATCCTTTGAGGCATCCGTGAGTTGAGCAACCATATGATTTGAAGATTTTGCTGCTCGTGTAGCATGGCCTGGGGACCAGGCCCCTACTTATAGGGGAGGTGGAGCAGTTGCGGAGTATACTCTACTGTTGGAGGAAGATGTTTCAGATGAAAGTGAAGCTAGTGTCCTACACTGCTGAAGATGCAAAGAGCCCATTTTGATCGGTTTTTTCTGTTTTAATTTCAAGTTTTATTTGCTTTCAGTATTTGTGTTTTTGATTTTTTTTTTGACTTGCCTAGTGGATAGTTCTTGTGCAATTGGTCTGGTGATTTGAGTGAATCATTTGTTATGAATGGAAATCTCTTGTGCTTGCTCTTTATCCATGAAAATTGTTTTGAAAATTTGATTGAGATTATGTGGTTGATCTTGTTGAACAGAGATTGTGGTTGCTTGTATTTGTTTAGATAGATGCTTGGTTTTAATTGTGATCAATATTCTTGGCATGATGTTTATCAAATTTTGGAACCCTGAGTAAACCTGTGAGATGTTGTGCCTCAGAGTTTATTAATGAATGTTATTACTTTGGAATCACAGTTGATTTTGCCTAAGTTTCTCTATTTGAACTATTTGCTTGCTTGTTACAAATGATCAAGGCCATCTTGTTCTTCCACCTCTTCTACATTTTGAATCTAAAAGCCAATGCTAAACCTTTGAACCTTAAAAAGAAAACTTTCTCATTCCCGAAACCTTAAGCATATTGAAAAATCATAAACCTCCTTACCTTGAGTTGAGATGAACATATATGTTAGGATGAGGAGAATGGTTTAAGTTTGGGGGAGTTCTTGTCAAAAGGGGAGCATTGAGAAAACAATAAGTTGAGTTAAAAAGAAAGAAAAAGAAGAAAGAGGAAGAAAAACAAAAACATGAATTCAATGACCAAGAGTTGGGAAATAGGTTGAGAAGTGGGTTATTCAAATTTGGAGAAAAAGAGATACTATGCTATATCATGAATCAAATTATTTGATCTCTTGGCTCAAGGTACTTTGTTGTCCAGAAAAACCAATTTTTCTTCTTAGCCCAGCCACAATACAAGCTTCAAAAAGTCCTTGTGATGTAACTTGCTTGTTAATGTGTTTGATATTGTTGAAACAAAAGGCAAAGTTGATTTGTGTAACATTGTGATATTTGAGAGTAAGACACACATCCTTATACACCATTGTGCTTGAGTGAAACACTTTCCTTGGTGAGGATTGGTTCCATGCACTCATTGAAAGCAACTTGCCATGTTTGTTGATCCATCATTTGCATCTATCTTGTGACTTTTAATTTGTGAGCACCATGATTGAAGTTTAGCTTGCTAATACTATATTGTCTCTTGAATGTGATTTATACGTTGAGCAAGGATGAGTTGCTAGACCATTGTGATTGAATTGTTTGCTAGGTGAAGTACTTTTGCTTGAGGACAAGCAAAGTTGTAAGTTTGGGGGTATTTGATAATGCTAAATTTTACCATATTTTAAGCATCAATTTAGTAGCAAAATCAACTCCTTTCTAACTTATAACTTGCTTAATCCTCTTGTTTTGTCTTGTTTTCTAAATAATTGTGTTTTTGGCTACTTTGATGTACTTTCATCAATAATCCCTTATTTTGTAGCTAAAACTATGCTTGGAAGGGTCTCCAATAATGTAGAGAGCTGAACCAACCACTAGAAGCAAGCAGATCTGCGGAAAAAGTAAAAATTATGCAGTGCTGAAAAGTCAGGCCCGGGCCCCCCCTGCTGAGGGGCGCCCGGGCGCGAGCTGCACCAGGTCCAGTTTCTGCACAGAAGCCAGTTTTTGTGTGCTGGCCGCGCCCGGGCGTGAAAAAGGGGCGCCCGGGCGCGACTTTTTGCGAGAAGCTCGCGCCCGGGCGTGAGAAATGGGGCGCCCGGGCGCGACTTTGCTGATGTGTCAGATCCAGCTTATTTAACCCAGAAACGCGAAGGGGTTTGGGTCTTTGGGTCTTTGGAGGCGCGATTTCACTCAAAGGAGAGCTTGGAGGGCTGCTAGGGTTCGTGGGAACACTCCCTTCTTCCTCTTGGGTTCTCCTTCTTCTTCCATCTTCCATGTTGTAAGCTTTAGGGTTCTCCATGGAAATGGAGAACCAAACCCATCTTGTTGGGATTAGTTGTAGCCTTTGAATTCTTGTGTAATTGTTGAATGATTTGATTATATATATGCCTTTTCTATCAATTGCTAGTATTCTTGTTTTCGATCTTAAAGCTTGCATGTAATGGGAACGTTCATGACTTGATTTTGGGGTTTTATGGATTATGGGAACGTAAGATGAAACCCGGAACTGAAATAGGAGTCCTTGTGGGTCATTGATTCTAGGAATGGAAGATGATTCACATGTTGTCTTAGATCCCAGCTCTTTAATGCGGGTTTTGCTTGTTAGATTGCCAAGGAATTGGGGTTTGATAAGGAAAACCTAGGCTCTTTCATCTAAGGAATTAGGGCTAGAGTGTTTTAGTGGATTGACTTTAGTAAATTGATAGAGAGGAGACGAAATTGGTCATACACAAGAGTGCATTGGTGAAAACTAGCCTTAACAATGTCTTTTCATACCATTTCTTGTCTTTTCCATTTCCAAGTGCCTTCAATACCAAAGTCCAACCTTGTAATTACTTGTGAAGTTATGTTTCTGCACTTGTTTTGTAAATTGATGTTATGTTATTGAGTCTATATGAGTTGTTAATCGCACAATTCTCTAGTATTACGAGTCTCTTGGGAAAACGATACCCGGTCTTACCGGTTTATTACTTGAACGATTCGGTGCACTTGCCGAATTTGACCAACAAGTTATTTTGGACTAACAGCCCCCACCGGCGAAACCGCCAGATATGGTGTCGATGCGGCCTCGGACTGAGCGCTCTCTCTCTGTCCGTCGAGGCGGGCTGCGCGATCGCCTGCGGTGTCGATCATCTCTAGGGGTTGATCGTTGGGGACTTCACCTAGAAGGATCTCTTCGGCAAGGAGTTGCGGCTCTAGTGGAGACTCTATCCTTGATGTAATTCTGGAGATAGCCTGCACGGATGAGTCGTTCTAGTTCGTCTTTCACCATGTTGCACTCTTCCGTGTTGTGCCCATGGTTCATATGGAATCGGCAGGTTTTGCTACTGTCCGCGTTCTTCGGGGTGGCCTTTCGCCGCACAGTCAAGAGTTCGGCGTGCAAGGCCTCTTCAAGCACCCTCGCCCTTGGTGCATTGAGGGTCGTGTAACGATCGTACTTAGACATCCACCCCGACTCCTTCCGAGGCGTTCGGTCCGGCTTGTAGTCGTTAGTGGATCGCTTCACTGGTTTCCTTGCCTCCTGGCCGGAGATATCCTGATGCTGTTTCTTTCTGGAATTACGGTGGTCCTCGATGCGGATGAATTTTGCAATAATGGATTGCAATTCTTCCATGGATGCTGGGGGATCAGCATACAATTGTTCCGCAAACTGCCCCGGCCTTAAGCAGGACGATAGATTGCTGATAATGAAAGCAGGAGTGATATCTTTCACGCGCCGGGCCATCTCGATGTACCGTTGCATAAAAGCTTTCAGGGTCTCATCCTTCTCCTGCCTGGTATGGACAAGCTCCATAGCAGTCATCGCCGGTTTTTTATTGGCCGCATACTGCTTTCGGAATAAGGATTCGATAATGGCGAAACAATCTACTGAATTCCGTGGAAGATTATGGAACCACTCCAGAGCTTCACCCTTAAGAGATAAAGAAAAAGCTCTGCATATCACCGGGTCGTTGTCAGTATAGAATGCCATGGCATCTATAAAATTACGTAGATGGTCGTCGGGGTCATCAGAACCATTGTAACGTTCTAAGGTTGGGGGAGGTTTGTCTGGCATGTTCGCTTGCATAATGGCCTCCGTGAACGGAAGCAGGTTGGTGAGGCGGACGGAAGTAGGCCCCTTCCTTCCCCCGCCAACGGGCTCAGAAGCTTCTCCGTGATGACTTACTTCGTTCTCCTTCTGTCTGTTCGAGGCAGACAACTCCGGTGGTGGGAGCTGTGCCCTCATCGCCGCCATCTCCTCCGCCTGTTTGCGTTGGACTTCTTGCTGCTCCCTTATGGTTTGTGCTTGTGCCTCAATCTGCGCCTGCAGCTGCCTGATCAAATCATGCGTGTTGAAATCTTCCATTGCTCCGGTGGTCGTTGTTGGGATAGTAAATCTCGGGCCCCACGGTGGGCGCCAAAATGTTTCAGTAGGGGTGTGGAGACCAAGATTCGAACCTAACAACTCTGGACTGCTTCTTCTCTGTACTGCTCTCTCTGTGCTGTTTCTCTCTCTCTTCTCTGCTTCTCTGAGTAAAGATGGGCTGGGTACCTACAAAGGCACTTCGAGACTCAAGTCAACAGGGGTGTGATTAGATCAAGAATAATCTTTCTTAATTTTCTTTAGGGAAAAACGTACCTTTTTTCTGGTGTGCTCTGTGTATTTAAAACAGTAAAATAAACCGTTACCTGACAATCCGGTTAGTTATTGAAGTTGACTGTGTAGAAGTTGTAACTGCTAGATCGTGTGCTGATACTGAGTCAATTACTTCCGTGATTCGCGGCGTTAGTTAGCTAATATGCGTAACTGCTTATCTGTAACCGCACGCTACGATATCGCGCTCTGTATGTCTATCGTCCTGTGTGTTGACATGAATAAGCGACTTGTCGTGCGTCGTGCGAACGCTACCTGTCGCGACATTACTGTTTGGTTGTCGAGCACCAAGTGGTCGACGACAATACGCGATCGCACAGCATTACGACCTTAAGAAGGCCTCGCATTGGTTTAACTGTCACCAGGTCGCCCGGGTTACCGGTCGACCGTTGGAGGATTAGGTATCCTATGGTACAATTAGTATTAAGCTAATGTTAGAATTATTAAATTATATATTAACAAAGTTAAAAAATAATTAAAGAATTTTTTTTAAATAATGAAATTATAAACTAATTAACTAGGTGAAACTGAGACTCCAAATTTTGAACATATGATTCTTTTTTCACAAAAACCAATCTCAAATTTCAGGAGTTCCCTTGTTTACATTTTTAATAGTAATCACCGTTATAAATAATGATTTGAAACTTCCATTAAAGAGATCAATTTCAGGAAGAATGTTCACGCACCTTCAAATGTGAAGCATTACAGATGTATAATATAAAAAGTGTATTCTTTATAGTTTAACTTTAGTCCCAAATTTCTTGTATTTTTATAGTCTTACAATTCTAAACTAAAGTTATATACTTTATTTTAATTATACCACTAAATATCTAATTAACATGAGACTAAAGCATCGAAAATTATTTTCAATAAATATCATTTAAAAGTTTATATAAATTGGTCTTAGACTTAATTCTCTATATTTATACACAGTATACTTCAACAAAAGAAGAACATTTTTAGGATTTAAAATTTGTGTTTTAAGTCCAACTATAATCATATTAGAAAACAACTTCCTAAGAAGAAAGAAAACTCATACCAAATTGTAGAATAAGGCATGTGAAAGTATAATTGCCTATAAGTAAATCATTAACCCTAATTAAGTTATTGGACATGAAACTCAAATTAGTGATTTTCAAGAAATATAAAGCATTTGGTTATCTTCAAGCACCAATATGCACATTTAGTTTTTGCTTGAAGATAATAAAACTTTTCAAACACGTTAATTTAAGGAAGAATTAGAATCCCACAACCTAAGGCACTTGCATGTGCTTTGGAGGAGTTGACTCAAAGTTGGCAAACTCTAGAAGTCAAATCTTCACATAACGTGTAGAATGGACTTATATTTAAATGTTAGTAATATTCATTCTCCAAAACTTCTAAATATTTTAGATTCCTACCATTCTACATCTTTCAACTCTTTCTATTTACATTCATATTTTCATTTTTCTCAATTTATTTTTCAATCTTTTCTTTATATTTTGTATATTTTCTTCCTTTTTCAAACAATCTAATAATGAAATTTGATTTAAAGTGTTTTTTTTTTGTTGCATTTTTCATTGAGGGTATGGTATAGTGTTGACTAGTTTTTTAATCTGAAAATTAATTAACACTACAATGGTTTTAGTTTAGTTTAGTTACTTTCTCTAATAACTTACCCTAAGCTTCTTTGATTTATAATACATAGTAAACATCAACTGAAGTCAGCCTAATAACACTCAATACTTTAGTGTTTTTTTTATTATACATATTGAGTAACTGTTAATTTTGATGAAATTGATTTTGAATCGTTCAATGCAATTAAGAAATTTTAACTTTACTTGTTCCTGGTACAGAAACCTTTTATTAAAATTACAATTAATTTTTTTTTAAATAAATAGGGTCCTATCTATATACTCATACCCCTTCTATTATTATTATTATTATTATTATTATTTAAACCAATTATCAGAATTAATTAAATTTAAGTGTCCAACAAAGAGAATTATTTAAGTTGAAACAATTTCTTTACAAACTCAAAGAAAGAAGTTATTTCATTTTAAATCCAAAGCAAAACTAACAATAAATAAAAATTGTGTTTATTGTATTTAATGTACGTATTCTTTATTCAAAATCACACAAATGAGAGAGTTCTGATATGCTATAAATATGTATACATATTTATTAGAAAGATGTCTTCTATTTACTTTTCTATACACAAATTTTGATACTGAATGTTAGAAAATCTTTTACAGGCGACTCTTTCTTCATTTATCGACATTCACGTTAATACAAAAACAACGTATAACGTCCAACCACTGAATAGCAACGTTAAAAATGACCGGTAGTATTTTTGTAAATAAATGCAATCATTAAACGTCATTTAAACTTGTAATTGGACGGATATAAAACGTCGAATGTCTTAGCGTTAGACGTCAAAAACTTAGTGAATTCAATCAAAATTTGAGCGGGAGATTGAAAATTCATTAACTTTATCTTAGCGCGCGAGACTCTCTTTTCTTCTAGTTTGGCGACCATCACATATGTAATCTTTCTTTCATTTGATACAAATGCATGTTAATTTATGATTTTTATTTGTTTTGACCGATTATTTTCGTTCTTGTCCTTCATAAGCGCATTCTGCTTTCTCTCTCACTGGTGACGACACTTTATTCTGACGAACCCATATTTTGAAGGTTAGTTTTCGTTTTCGTTTTCGTTTTGAAGAACTTAATTGTTGTTGTTTGTTGTTTTTTTTAACTTGTTTGTTGTTGTTGTTTGATTGAACTTGTTTATTGTTGTTATTGTTTGATTGAACTTGTTTGTTGTTGGTTATTGTTGTTTGTTGTTATACTACACTACACACTCATAGTTCATGCTTTATAAAATACCAAAAACTGAAATATGTTGTTTTTCTACTTTTCAGGTATAGTAGAATTGTAAAAAAGGATCACAATTAATTAAAAAAACAAAAGAAAAATTGACTAACGTCAAATATTGACAAAATACGTTAATTGTTTTAAATTCGACGTCAATTTAACGTCTCCCAATATCACATTGACCTCGAATTCGACTTGAAATGTCCAAAATATTAGATGTTATACTCTGTTTTTTACATGTGTCAGTTAGAATTTCTTTAATTCAATCACATGTCACCTGTCGTAAAGTCACACTCCCAAATATGATAAAAACACGATTCAATGTCACATTTACCAAATAAAGAAAAATGATTTTATTTTGTTTATATATGTTTAATTTTGTTATAGTTCATTAATTAAAAAAATTAATTTTAAGCTTACATTATAATAAAAACTACTAAATATTCATTTTATATACAAGAAGTTGTGGAATTTATTTATTAGGATTTTTAACAGCTACCATACGTAAAAACAATTACCAAAATTGGATTACAACAATAAAAAAATTGCAAAATAACATCGTATCAAAAGCACTTGTAAATATTTAAGTAGTGAGTTAACTTTATATCACTACCTAAGTGTTTGAGGAGAGGAAAATTACAAGAAAATCAAGTTGCACTTAAGTACTCATGTTTAGATATAGCTACACTTATAGCACAAATTTTAGCATAAAGTGGTTCTATATTTTTTTGGTAAGAAATGAAGCATATCTCGTGATCTATTGTTTTTCTTTTAATATTGCACCAATCGAGGACGTGACTGAAACGGAACACCACCCATATCATGGAAAAGATTAATTCATTCCATGCATACTTTTTATTTATTTATTAATTAAAACTCCATGCATGCATGCTATTCTATAATTATGCCAAAAAATGCATTTTAAATTTAAAGCTTTATGGTCTCAATCATATCCACGAGTCTTCTGTGTTTCTTCTACTTTCACATGTCAAAAAAAGTTTAATGCTTAATATCTATTGTAAGTTTTCACATTTAATATACTGGTAAATCACATGTAGGACCAGTTAAATTTGACAGTGAATTTTTAAAGTTGATAATTAATTGCAAAAGTAGGTCGGAATAAAATATTTAAAGTACTGAAAGTAGATACAGAATTCAAAGAAATCCATGTGTGATTAAAATATTGGATAATTTATCATGTGAATAATGTTTTAAATATTTTAAAAACCCTACAACTTTTTTTTCAAATAGGTTTGGTTACCTTTACTTAACTTAAGTAATCTAAATTTATTAGATATGTAAGGAAATGGATACGTAAAAACTTTTCATTTTTTGAGTATAGTATCCTTTTATAGATAGATGCACTATATTTGTACATGAATGAGTGAAACAATATTGTAGTCATTTAAGATATTCTTATAATATCTTAGTCGTGTGGAAAATGGGAATTTGGTGAGTAAATGGGTAGTAAAGTGGATAGATATATATGATGGTTTTATCCTTTAAAAGGAAGTGAAAATGGGATACATTTTCAAGATAATATTTATATCTTAGTTCCATATTAAAAAAACTAACATGGTTTTAAATTATAATTAACTTCTGAATATTAACTTTTGATAATTATATCCCATTATATGAATATTAACTTTTGATAATTATTAAATATAAATTAAATTAACTAATATTATATGAATTTTAAAATTAAATTCAATGCATTTAAGTTTATTATATATTTTATTTTAACTTCAAGGTAAAATCAATTTAACAATTGTATTTGTGTCGGTTATATGGCCAACTCTATTTATTTTATTAGTTATGTGACCAATGTTATTGTGTAGTAGTTAATTGACAATATCCCTATAATGAAATAAAGAAAAATATGAAAATAATATATTAAAATAAATAATAAAACAAAATATATAATCATACTTATAAATATTTTTAACTGAAAACCCTAATCCTAAAGGTTGAAGAAGTGTGAAACTTAGAACTGAAAACCCTAATCCCCAAAGGTTGAAGAAGGTTTCACACGAAGGTGAATTCAAGAATACAATTATACGACACTCATCACTTTCTATTTCGATCCCAACTCTGTTACTTTTTGGTATGATAATGACATAAATATTTGAAAATGTTTTTTTAATATTTGCTTAGTATTTTTTTTTTAACTAAGAAGGATATTAAGTTAAGTTTATGCTTTCAGTATTATTAAGTTGTAGATTATAAGATAAATTGTGATATCAAAACTAATACATAAAATAAATTATAAGATTACGTAAAACGTAATTTTTATCATCTATTATAATTATAATACAAGAAAAGAAAATACTTAAAAAATTACTTTACTACCCATGTTATTTTATTAACATGTATTTTAAAAACAAATTCTTTAATCATTTTATATTTTTAATTTTTTTTATTTATATTTATTTTGTTGCTACATGTATACAAAATTTATTTTTATATTAAGTTATAATTTATGTACATAGAATTTATTTTTATAATAAGTTATAATCATACTATAACGTAATAATCTATTATAATATAAGAAAAGAAGATAGACAATTTACTTTATTACTTATTTTATTTATTTTATGAAATTTAAAATCTTCAAACCAATATCTAAAATACCAATTATATTTAATAGTTTAATTTAAGCAATAATAAAGTTTAGAAATATATGTTGAGACAATTAAAATTAATACTTAAATATACCACATCACAAAAATTCAAATTATTTTCATATGCCAAAATAATAATTTAATCATATAACTAACACAATTCAACTTACGATATGTAAAGTTAATTCTTTTTAATCAATGTAGTTGATCATTATAGATATAATATTTTACGTCCATTTCTTTTAAATAATGAATTGAAAATATACACTTTAATCCATAAAGATTACTTATAAGTAATCTTTTTATGTGTGTCCTTACACACATTTCTTACACACATTTTAACTACTATTTCTACTATTTCTTACACACATCTTATATTATTTTTTTATATACTATTTTTTCTTTTATGATTTCTAATTACTTAGTTATTTAATAAAATAAAATTTAGAAAAATATATTTTACTTTTATTTCTTAAATAATATTATTTAAAAAATAATGTGTTTATTGATAACAATATATAAAAACAACTTTGATGAAGTAATTGTCTTAACAAATTTATCATTAAAAAAATATATTTATCATTTTTATATTAAATAATAATATAAATACTTTTATTCTTGAATATTTTTTATCTTTTTAGTATTTTATCTAATAAAAATTAGCTTTACATAAAACTCAAGGTCTTAAATAATTATATTTGAAACAAAATAAATTAAAATATTATATTAAATTTTCAATAAGTTTTTAAATGATTATATTTAAAACAAAATAAATTAAAATATTATATTTAATGATTCATTTAAAAGGTTAAAAATATATACTTGTAATAAAAAAATTACATTACTTAATATTATGATTTTTATTTTACTCAATAATTTCAAAAGTTTAACAAAAATAATATGTAATAAAAAAGTATATTTCTTAACATTACAATATGTTCAGACATTGATTAGATTAGTATAACAAAAAATTAGACAAGTCTATCAATATACTAATTAGACAAATCATTTCATTCATTGATTAAACAAATGTAACAAAAACATTAAACATGTTTATCCATGCACCGATTAAATAACTCAAACAATACACATTAAACGAGCTTAATCAACACATAAGTATAACAAAAAACATTAAATAAAATATTTCATACATCGATTACACAAGTTTAGGAAGTAAATCACGTATCACAAAAAAAGAGGAAGTTAGTAGAAAAGAGAAGAGTGACGACAAAGGTTGAAGTAGATAAGCTCCTATAGGTAGGATTTATGCGGGAAGCGCATTATACTACCTGGCTTGCCAATATAGTGTTGGTTAAAAAGGCGTCAGTGGGAATTGATGTATGTGTATTGATTATACATACTTGAACAAAGCCAGGTGGTATAATGTGCCAACGAGAATTTATGTATGATAAGCTCCTACAGGTAGGATTTGTGGAAGCACATTATACCATATGGCTTGCCAATATATTGTTGGTTAAAAAGGCACTAATGGGAATTGATGTATGTTTATTGATAAGCTTGACTAAAGGACGTCTATCCTCTATCGAGCATAAATCGATTAGTAGATTGCGCTGTTTGTCAATACAACCAGATCCCATGGCGATAGCTGATAGAATAAAAATTGCCTTCACTATAGAGGATGCAAACTTCTACTACAAAAGCATGCCTTTTAGGCTAAAAAGAGTAGGAGCAACCTATCAAAGACTCATGGCTTTGGTATTCTGAGAGCTCATTGGACAGAGCGTCGATGTATATATTTCCTACTTTAGAAAATATAATATCTATTTCTTAAATATTATTTGTTCTTACAGAAACTTTTTAAGGTGATTGAAAAAACTAGTTCCTTCAATATGCAAACATACCTAGAGGAGGTCTACATGTAGAAGATCAACTCAATAAAACATAAAGAATGTGAATGGAGTGAAATTTATGAAAAATAAAGAGAATAACATTTTAAATTATCATTTTAAAATGTGCACTTCAATCATTATAATTGAGATATTAATGTTAGTAATTATGAAAACATGACATTTATGATAATCTGTAAATATTAGTATTAAGTCCCAATATAAATAATAGAGAATAACATTAATTAACAAGATATTAATAATTTTAAATTATCATTTCCAAATATACACTTCAATCATTATAATTGAAATATTAATGTTAATAATTATGAAAACATGACATTTATGATAATCCATAAATATTAGTGTTAAGTGTCAACACTCAATACTAATATTTATGGATTATCATAAATTTCATGTTTTCATAATTATTAACATTAATATCTCAATTATAATGATTGAAGAATTTGAAAATGATAATTTAAAATGACTAATATCTTGTTAATTAATGTTATTATCTACCCTTCATCTTGGGTTCACCTATGCCTATAAAATAAGAACATTCTTACAAGGAGTACTCATTCTCTTTATTCCTCATAAGCTTTTCTACACTCACATATTTGTGTTTTATTGACTTGATCTTCTATAGGTAGACCTCCTCTAGGTACATTCACAAATCGAAGGACCTAGTTTCTTCCATCATCTCAAAGAGTTCCCGTCTTTTTGGTAAGAACACTAGTTTTTATTTGGCTTAATTCCACTTTTGGTCCTCTAATTTATTTGGAAACATGTCTTTCTTATTTGGTGTAATTAAGTCTTATAGTTTTTTAAAATGATCCAATCAGGTTATTTTTGTTAGATTGACATTAAGGTTGTGTCTGTAATGTCATGTGTTAGTTTATGGTATTTTTACTTTATTTTATTGATTTTTTTTTTTAAATTGTCATGTGTCAGGCCATTATCGTGTCACGTGGTAGTCTAGTGTCATATGTTGATATAATGTCATTGTTCTGTTCTGATGCCAGTACCACCTCACAATGTTTTGTATTCAATTTAGTCTTTATATTTGAATTTTTGACTTAATTTAGTCTCTTTTTTTCTTAATGGGAGAATGTTGTCCCTTTCCACAATGAGTCCAAATTAGTAATTAAGTTTAATTAAGACTTATATATACAAGCTAAAATATTTTTTAAAAATTTATTCATCATATCACTTCACCTAAATATTAACATTACTTTTGTTTTATACATTTTTAATTTCAATAAAAGATCATATTTTAAACTTACTATGTATTAATTAAAACAGGTAAATGTATTTTGTCACATTATAAAATAAAATTAATTTGAATATTTAGGTAAAGGGATTTGATATATAAATTTTAAAAAAGTTGTTTTAATATATATATATATATATATATATATATATATATATATATATATATATATATATATATATATATATATATATATATATATATATATATATATAATATAAAAGTTGTAATGAATCTTAATTATTAATTTAGTTCCATTTTAAAAGATGGTATATTGCTCTATTTAAAAAAAATTAAAACTAAATTGAGTTTAAATTTCAAATATAAAAATAAATTGAATATAAGTTACTGTGACGTAATATTCACATTACACATGTACGATGATCACATAATATAATCACAACCACGTAAAATGACAAAAACTTAATACGATCTTGACATTACAAATTTTTAAAAAAATCAAAAGAACAAAAAAAATATACTACAAATGACAAGTGATATATACAAAGTTAATGTTAATATAACGAAGATGACATAATTAAATTATTTTTAGAACTAAAAAACTCAATTACATCAAATAAAAAATATAAATTAAAATTTTTAAGGAGAATACCAAAAGTGAAATAAAGTCTTATGACATTATGTTAACTAATTTAAAATTGAGTTTGTTTAAACTAGCGATTTATATTTATTATCGTCTTCTGTAAATTAAGAAGAATGAATACAACTGTACTCCATCCATGTCAACGAGTCTGTGAGTGATGACTGATTAACGAACAAAACGACCTTCTGAATCAACAATAATTAATTGCATAAGATAAATTATAATTAATCCATAATTTTGTTTGACTTCAAAAGCAGAATAATAGAAAAAGTTTCGAAAGCCGTTTGTCTTTACAAAGCTTAACTTTTATTCAGTCTAATCCTTACCTACCACCAACATATGCTAACTAAAACGTTTTTTCTAAACTTCATAGCTTTTTTCAAATGAGTGTCACTCGCCGTTCTTTTCTTGATTTTATTTATTTTTTAGATTGATTTGAATTATTCACTGCTCATTTCAAGACAAGAAGCATCGCAAAATATTTAATTTTCGATTCGATATTTGTTTAGAGAAAATCTAATTGTCGAAAATAATATTACAATTATATCATATTAGTAGTATGGTGGTAATCGTAGTGACAGTGATACTAATAGTGATAATAGTTGGTAGTAGAGGTTTTGATTACAAGTAGTAGTTAGAGATAAAAAAGATAAGTTTCACTCACGAGTCAACATAAATGTGTTTTCCAAAATAAGATTAAATTAAAGAAAAAATATTTAAATGTGAATCAAATGAACTCGTTTACTTAATGAATTTAAGTGAATTTGGGTTGAATTAAAAATAAATTAATCTTTTAATAATACTTCTTTATTAATTTTGTATCATTTTTTTATAATTATTTAATACTTCTAATTACGTAGATTTATAATTTTATATTTTTAAATTTTTAAATATTGTTGAATAATGTTTAAATGGTTTGAATGTTTGATTTATATGTTTGTGTAGGTTGACTCTTTAATTTTCAATTGTTATATTTATAATAATGTTGAGGAAATAGATTAACACTTTAATTCTATTATTCAAAAAAAAAATAAGTCAAATATACTTTAATTATATTATAAAAAATATATAAAATAAGTTGGAAGAACAAAAATCTTAAATGAGTGAAATTATTAACTCATCATTCTATGATGGGTAGCTCGAGTTACAAAATTCATTACTTGCAAATTAATAAATTTGGTTGACCTTTCTAATAGTAGTGACAGTGGTAATAACAATATAATATTTGTAATACATTTATATTAGTGAACGTAGTAGCAATAATTATAAGATAAATAAAAATAATGATTCTTTGACATACTTAAATTTTTTACATTCATTTGGCATTACTAGTACTTACGTTTTTCTCTATTTTTTATTGAAAAAATACAAAAAGTTTATACTTTTATAATCATTTTACCCTTATACTCGGTGTCAAATGAATGTAAAAGTGTGTCATGCTACCATTATTCGATAAATAATAACAAATGTAATCATAATTTCAATTATTACAGTAGTTGTGATAATAATAACATTGACAAATGGTAATGGTAGTAGTGGTGGTATTGAAATAATAGTGATAATGATAGTGATTCGCAGGCTTTCCAGTGTGCTTTGTCCTCACTCGCACACTTTCTGGGAAAACTTCCCAGAAGGTCACCCATCCCAGAATTGCTCCATGCTAAGCACGCTTAACCATGGAGTTCTTATGAGTCAGGCTACCCATAGACCACCACCAGGCCATCCCAGAATTGCTCCATGCTAAGCACGCTTAACCATGGAGTTCTTATGAGTCAGGCTACCGAAAAGTAAATGCATTTTGGTGATATGAGTAGCCAAATCAATTCCTTTAAGCTATCTTTCAACCGTATAGTCCCATACCTACACAGTCTCCAGATCCCTCTCATTCCGGTGTATGTTCGATTCATCCATGTACCCCTTCCACCCGAAGCTGCCAGGAGCCGCTCCTTGTCTGTGCCCCCTGCACCATGCTTCTTGCACCGGCGTCACTCCCCGCCCTCGTCTCCGTGCCCGGTGTCACAATATTGATTGTGGTAGTAATATTAATAACGATACTTGAAAATACAACCATGGTAGTTATAGTGGTAGTGACAATGATCATGGTAATAACAGTGGTAGTGTTAATGATAGCTTTAATATTGGTAATTGTAGTAACATTTTTTCTCTACTACTATTACATAAGGTTTTTCAAAATCTTCCATCAACCCAATTCAATCGGATTAAAAGTAAGATTGAATTGAGTTTTATATAAAGAAATGCAAAAAATAAGCCTAATCGAATTAAATATTCTGTTAGTGGGTTGGATAATAAATTTATCTAAATTATATAGCCTAACTCGGAAACACTTTTATTAAAATTGTAATAATAAAACAAATTAATTTCTGTCCAAAAATGCATGGTTGAAAGTTTATTTTCATTATTCGATTGGTGAATTATAAATGGTTAAGCACAAAAGTTTTTATAATTAAACTAATTTATCATATTATTATGATGTAGAGAGTAAAAACATACTTTTATGGCTGATTATAATAAATCAAATTCATTAACATGATGTATATTTCCGAAAATAAAATTTCTGATAAAGGAATGAATCATAGAAAAATTATAATAAAATATATAAAAACGTTGTTATAGTAATTCCTAACATGAGGTGTTTGTGAGTGGAACTCCAAAATGGCCAATAACCAGAAGTTACATTGGTTATTGGAAACTTGCACTTGTGAAGTTAAAACATAAGTAAAGAAAGGTACCCTCCAAAATCATTCCTATGTAGGACCTACTACCCTATACTTTTAGGACTATAATAATAAGACAATATTGTCATTATAATAAGAACAGGGGGCATGAAGTAAGGGATATATGCATGTAGCCCACATGACATAACTGCCCTTAACCCCAAGCTGGTCTTCTTCTGCTTCTGCCACAATTTAATACTCCTAAGTCCTTTCCCATGAGATCAAGAGCGTCCCTTCATAATTCCGAATATTAAATCTTTCTCTTTCTCTTTCTTTTCTTATTTATTCAATTCCTTCCACCTTTGCTTGGAATCAACACTACATAAACATATATACTAGTACGTAGGAGACAGCTGAGATTGTGTGGGTGAATGAATGAATGCTCACATTTACACACACTACTAATACTCTTTCAATTTCTCTCTCCTTTTACTTTCTCTCTTTCAATCTTACATGCACAAAGTGGTGACCCCCTGCAACTTTCTTGCAAAGATTGTTCACTTATCAGATAAGTTTCCGTTTTTTTGTGATCAAAATTCTATTTTGTTTTTCTGGGGTTGGCAAAGTCGACATGCAAGAGCAAGATTTCTAGGCTGGTTGATGGTTTGAGTTCCAAAGGTGTTGTCTTTTTGGTGAATTGGATTCTGGGTGTGGAGGTTGAATAGTGGACAGAGAAGGAGTGCTGTGAACAGATGAAGAACGAGGAGCAGGCTCGTAGTTTGTTTGGAATTTCACTCTCTGACCGACCAAGATGGCAGCAATTTCTTATTTGTTCATCGGGGTTCTTCTTTGGATATCTTGTTAACGGCATCTGTGAGGTAGATGTCAAGATGGATCATATATCTGCTCTGTTTTCTCGCTTTTCTTGAATTCTTGAATTTGATGTTTTTCTGCAACTGGGTTTCAGAAAAAGGGCTGAGCAAGGGGAGAAAGAAAAAAAAGAAAAAAAGTAGTTTTTTTAGTGGTAAAACGGATTTGGTTTTCTTTGATTTTGTACATTTCTTCCTTCTTCTTTTTTATCTTTCTTTTCTTTCATAATTGCTAGCCTAAAGATTATTTTTCAAGTAAAATGTTTTGTCGAATGTGCCAAGATTTGTCTGCCTTTTGTTGTTCTCTCTGGATGTTTTGTGGGGACTTTTGGCTTCAATTTTGTTTCTTTTCTTTAGTTATTGGAATGAGAATAATCATGTTTTAATAAAGTGTTCTCTCATTTGCTTTATTTTGCAGGAATATGTGTATAATAGGCTCCATTTTAGGTGAATGATTCGCCTTGGTACTATTCTATTTATTACTGTTTTGCAGCTTTGAATAGGGTCTAACGGTGAAGTTGGTGGTTTGTTTTTACTTGTTTTAGCTATGGTTGGTACTTCACATTTGTTCAAGGGTTTGTGTACCTGTGTCTGATTTACCTTCAAGGCTTCACAAGCAAGCAAATGGTGAATTCATGGAAAACTTATGTAAAGCTCTCAGCTGTACTTATGGGCTCTCATGGCCTAACAAAGGGTTCTTTAGCTTTTCTTAACTATCCTGCACAAATCATGTTCAAATCCACAAAGGTAAGTAACAAAAGCCCATGAAAAGAAACTCTATCATATCCTTACTTTACCCATTTTTGAAGGAAACATCTTTGTATCAGCTACAGTTAAAACACCTCAATTAGGTTTTACTCATTCTTAAGCTTGTTATAAAGGGAATATCAGCTGCAGTTCAATGATTCCAAATCTTGGTTTTTTGCCTCAAACTGTATCACGATGTTGTAGCTAAACCGAGCATTAAACATTGAAATGTAACTGAAGCAGTTTTTGTGTTATAGGTTCTGCCAGTGATGATTATGGGTGCCTTCATCCCGGGTCTGAGAAGGAAATATCCATTACATGAATATGTATCTGCAATACTTCTTGTAGTTGGTCTGATCCTATTCACACTAGCAGATGCACAGACATCACCGAATTTCAGTGTCGTTGGTGTTGTTATGATTTCTGGAGCATTGGTCATGGACTCTTTCCTGGGAAATCTTCAGGAAGCAATATTCACTATGAACCCTGAGACCACACAGGTGATTTCCTTCTCTTTCTGTACCTTCTTTGCGCCTTTCAAGGTGCTTGATTTTTTATGTCAATTATGTTGAACAACATAGATATATTTTAACTTCTCAGAAAATTTTAACCATATAACTTTTTATGTTCTTCTGATGTAATAGTTTAAGCCTCATAGGAACCATAAATATATATAATAGTAGCCTTTTAAGTTTCTAGTACTTTTCTCATTGTAAACACAGATGGAGATGCTCTTCTGCTCAACAGTAGTGGGTTTGCCTTTCTTAATCCCACCCATGCTTTTCACAGGAGAATTATTCAAAGCATGGACCTCATGCTCACAGGTAATTTTGGAATAAACACTACCCTTTTCCACACCAGTAACATGTCATGCTTTTTTTTTTCTTTTTTCTAAGCAGAATCACTTTTTCTTGTCCTTGCAGCATCCCTATGTGTATGGAGTTTTGGTCTTTGAAGCAATGGCCACATTTATAGGTCAAGTATCTGTTCTCTCCCTCATTGCCATCTTTGGTGCTGCCACCACAGCAATGGTAAATTGCTTTCACATGATTTTACTTCCTTTTATTGGCATGTCAATTATTTTTGGACCATTTTACAGCTCCTAACATTAATAACCCCCATGTGAAAAAACAAACACACCAGGCTCCATGCCTTCTCACTCTTAAATGTTATTCAATGACCAAACATATGATCCTTTTGTATTAAAAAACTTAACTTGAATTGAAATTTGTTCTGACATAAGGAAAGATATTAGCATCACATTTCTTGACACTATTAATAGTATTAGGCGAAAGTCATGTGAGCCTTCACTAAATATGTGAGTTCCAACTATTCGCAGGATTTTCATTCATTCAACTGATTGGAAAAAGTGTTGTTTAGTTTATCATTTCATGAATATCAACTAATAAGACAGTGTTTTGGAATTAAGTATTAAGAGAGTCTGTTACTAGTCACAAATGAGATTAAATGAAAATGAAAATGAAAACAACATTTATTCTCACTCACCCTTTAACTTGATTCAATCATTCAGTGGTATCATAGATATATAAATAACAAGCATATGGGTGTTAGAAAAATTCAACTTTAATCACATTATGTGATCCTAACTTAGCTCATTGAATATTGTTGCAGATAACAACAGCAAGAAAGGCAGTGACATTGCTACTGTCATACTTGATATTCACAAAACCATTGACAGAACAACATGGGAGTGGACTTTTACTCATAGCTATGGGAATCACATTGAAGATGTTGCCTGATGGCAAATTCAGTAGCAACAAAAGGGTCTTAAGTTCTTCTCCAGGGGAACTCAGAGCAAAATCTACTGGTGATGAAGAGTTGGGGAATCTGCCAAATTCTGCAGGGGAAAATGATGAAAGGAGGCCCTTGGTCTAGCTTAATGTGTTCTAAATGAAAGTAATTTTTTTTATGTCATATTATTTTTAAATTCAGAATATCTTTGTTATTTTCATGTCATGTGAAAGAAAAAGAAAATAATTTGATGTCCAAATTAGCATTTTATATTATTTTTTTAATGGAAAGTCTCAGATTTTATTGCTTTACTGTCAAACCGCATTTAAAGCTTCTGTTCTTTCTCCACTGTTGCTGTTACTCAAATTTAATGATACTGATACTGTTTTCTCAACAGTGAGACTTGACATTATAAGTTTTGCACCTGAATGAATAACTTCAATATATATATATATATATATATAAATGTATGTCTGTATGGATAAGATAAGATTATTGGAATTAAATTCTTAGATATTTTGTATGGACTTACTCATTTCTATGAAAATGAATGTTTTATTTGTTTTTTCTATATAGATGAGTTGATGTGACGCATATCTGAAAATGATTTTTAAATAATTGAAACTCATGAACACATATAAAAACAACTCATTTAAAATTCACTAGATTTCCTTAAATACAAACAACTAATAGCATGTACAATTTTGTTTGAAATTATGCGAAAAACTTTATGATAAAAAAACGTTTCAAATCGTTGTAATGATAAAATAAGTTGTTAATTGAATAATTAAAAAGAACCATTTTGATGGAGTTAAGTTCTAGTTTCAATTTTTATATCTATAGTATATATTTATATTGAGTAGTTTAATATATTTATTTATTATCGTATTACTCTAGCAACTTGAAATATTATTAATAATGAATATTTTATTATTCTTTCACATGGAATATTGCCCTTATTACTTAATTGCATCGATTTTGTGTTATATTTACTATTTATTTATTTATTTTGAGTCAAAATTTCATGTTTTAACGTGAGATGTAGTATGAAACCATAAAAATTGTAATATTTCCACAAATTAGTCTTTGAGAATAGTAAATTAGTCTCTAAAATTATAAATCATGAATTAATTTACTCCTTAATATTGTAAAAGGAATCAAATTGTTTTTTACAACAAATAAAATGATAAAAAACATTTAAAAATATAAATTATCAATTAATTTAATTTTTAAGGTAACATTAAAACAGATTATTTAATAATTATAAAGCCTAAATTTAGAATTAGTCAGAGTTAAAATTTTATAATTAGAAACAGTTTATCTTATTATTACAAGTATAAAGTTTAAAAGACTAATTTGTGTAAATATTACAATTTATACTTTAGAGAGTATTTTGTGGATTACAGAGATGAACTTGACCCAACTAAATTGATTATGAGAATTTTAAGAATTACATTATTATTTAATTAATTTTCAACTTACAATTTTAATATTAAATTTATAGTTTACTTTAAGTTTGAGTATTATTCTGAAAAGCCGAAAGAGCTATTATAACGAAATAAATAACAGGTGTGGTTTTCTACAGTAGTTTGCAGAAGAAGATAAGTGTTGTTGAAGATGAAACGGTGGGAATGTGGTGATGAATCATCATGGAAACGTGTCAATCAAACAATGAAAAACAAATCCACTCATTGCCAACGTGTTTCTGCAATTGCATGCATAGTGACACCAATTCAACCTTTCTCACCTGAATCATCGCTATCAAAACTAGAGTGAAAAACAACTTCAATATTTTTTACCACTCTGATACACACCACAAAGTTCCAAAACAAATAAAAAAAAAAGGCGTGATTTTTAATGGGTGAAATAGGTGGCAGCAGTGGTGGCACCACCACAAGGCTCCTCCAGACAGCGGCGGAGGACGGTGGTGACTCAGACAGAAAGAGTAGTGAGAGACCAAGAGAGCCTTGGAAAGGAGAATATGTAAAGAGCATAGTTTTTGCAGGGCTTGATGCCATTATCACTTGCTTTTCTCTCATCTCTTCCATCAATGCTAGCACTAGATCCTCTGGTATTTATGTCATTTTTTCTTTTAACTGTCATTAGGGTATTTGATATTTTGGTGAAATTTTGAGATACTTTTACAAATGTTGATCCTTTAAGTTGGTAATCACTCTAAGGATATATAATCTTGAAATGGAACCTAGATCATCCCCAGAGGTCACAAGCTCAAGATGTGTTGTTATCAGCTCATACATCCTCTTAAATGTTATAAATATTCAAGTGTTTAATTAAATAAATTTATGCATGTTTGTGTTAATTTATGATTATTCATAATATTGATGTGATATTAACGTGTCATTACAATAGTAAATACTATTTTACATTTTTAACTGCTTAAAATTAATGTTTAACAGTAGATGCTAAATATCAATGAATCTGTTTGCCTTTTAATCACAGTAAATCTAAAATGTGTAAACACATTTAGATTATGCATTTAAATTTCATTTTCTTTTAAACAACTGTCACCTGTGTTTCCTTGTTGAATAGCTGAGCTTAAAAGACCTCTTGATTATGTGATGGTGGAGGTAAACGAGATTTTCAGCATTTATATGCAGCTTTGGTCCTTTTCATATTAATTTTTATTGCTAAGATTGTATGATGGCAGCTTGTCCTTTTCGCAACAAATTACATTAATTTTTACAATGGAGATTATAGGATTTGAATTTAAGACTTAAGGCATTCCAATCACAAGGAGATTATGTTGTGTGGCTAAGGTTCTTGTCACTGTGTATGCATTTGTACATTCATGTTTGTCAGAAACACTGATACAGATCGTGATGCCATCGATGCCAATGTATAGAATAAATGCTATTTTAACTTATATGCTACACTCTAATTGCAGGGCACGTGCTGGTTCTTGGATTCTCAAACCTTGTGGCAGATGCAATATCAATGGGGTTTGGGGATTCTGTGTCTGCTAGCTCTGAGCAGGAAGTGATCATTGAGGAAAGGAAAGTGACAGAATGGGATGTCATCAACCAAAGGAAAAAGGAGCAATCAGAGTTAGTCAATCACTACGAAGCTCTTGGGATGGACTGCAATGATGCAACCATGGTATGGTATACATGAAAAAAACTACCATTTGAAACAAAATTAGAGTTTCACATACATTTCCAAGTGTAAAATTTTTACTATCTACCTACCCTTTAGAAACTATCACAGATATTACTTTCAACTCAACTAATATAAAAACAAAGTTATCATACACAATAAGAGACTTACACTATTGGTACATGTATTATAAACAAATGCCAGAAACACTCTTTTGAAGACACTGTTATCAGTTAAAATTTACTCTGAATAAATTTCTTTGACAGGTCTTACATCTTATTAAATGACTTTATCTTAGTTTGGTGGTTTTCAATAAATTTAAGCAATGATAAAATGTGTGTTAGAAAAGGAGTTTTAAAGGGGAGAAATTTGTAACAAAACTTAGCTCAATCAAAAGTTTACTCTTTATATGTTAACTTGGTGCAAGGTTGTAACAAAACTTGCTTCTGAAAGGTTGTGAACATATTCACAAAGTACAAGGACATCATGGTAGACCAGAGAATGATGGCAGACAAGGGAGTGCTGCCAGCAGACAAAGAAGTGAAGCCATGGAAGAATGGCCTTGTGACCTTTGCATCCTTCATGCTCTTTGGCTCAATTCCATTGCTCTCCTTCATTATCCTCATACCATTCACAGACAATGACTCCATCAAGTTTGTTAGTGCTTGCCTAGCTTCTGCACTTGCCCTTGCTCTTCTTGGGGTGGCAAAGGCAAGGATTGCTGGCCAAAACATGATGTTCTCTGTGGCTGTCACACTTTTCAGTGGTTCCATAGCTGCAGCTGCTGCTTATTTAGTAGGATGGATGCTTAAGCATGTGACAGGATTAGAGAGTTGATGAATAACTATAGTTGAATTGAATGGATCTGACAACACTTTTTTTGTGTGGATAAATGTAGTTTTCATACTGGTACATAGGTTTAATATTTATATTTTGGAATAGTTTATGAACTTGCTATTTGTTCAAGCTCTTAGCTAACCTTTCTGAAAATGTTACTTATGATAAGGCAATATCTTTAGTTGAATTTCTGCATATGTGCCTATAATTCTTTTTCCACCCAATACTAATCTTTACCAAATTTTATATAATAAAAAAAACTTCATTCATTCTTGAGAATGATAATAGAGTAATCCTTCATTCATTCTCTTTCAAGATATAAGTTTATAATAGAGTTACACTCTTTGATTAATTATTTATAAAATTGCATCCTTCTTAAAATCAACTTAGTCTTATTTTCGGCGTTTAAATTTGTTTTTAATTAATTATAACACCATCATAGTTTTAAATATTAAAAAAATTACGAGACTTAATTATAAATAGTTTTCTCAAATATCTTTATATTATCTTGCTTGTAATACTAAACTCGAATTCAGAAATATGCATGATTGTAAGGCACAATGCCTATTTTATATATTCAGCAAAGAAACGATGCTTATTTTATCATAGGATAGCTTTCATTATCAATGTGCCAAAAAGCATCTTCCATCATTAATTTAATAGCAAAAATCTTACCCTTCAGACGTGTTACAGAGAAAACCAGAGTCCTGGATCACAAAATGTCACAAACTTCTATATTCCTTCTTTTAGTTAAACCTCTGCAAAAATTAAATTATTAATTTGAGTCTTATACTTTCCCATTTTATGTTTTAATCTTTATACTACTTACTTAAAATTACACATTATACTTCCATGTATTTATAATTTTATTTTTGTAGTGATCAATGTTGCTTGACTCTCTTAACTAACACTACCGTACAAAAAACATTTCCACCAGAAATTTGTTGCTGAAGATACAATAAATATGAAGACTAAAAAATTAAAACTGCATAGTTCAAAGACTGAAACGGGTAACCTTCAGATGCAGAAAACAGTAAAATGTTGTTACAAACATAAAGATTGAATGTTAAATGTGTAATTAATTTATTTTATGATCGTTAAATATAAGTTTTGATGTGCAATGGTTGTCCAACTTGCAAACCCATCCTCTTGAGTTAGCTACTGTGTTAGGGAGAACATGTTACTGATAACTTTTGACCAAAACTGTTTCATTCTTGCTATGCATTTCACTCAAACAGATTCAAGATTACGGTTTTTTATTACCTCTTTATCGTGCGTCATTTTTCCGTTCTGGTGTGTCAGTAGTAATCAAACTAGTATGTTTAAAAAATTAATGATTTTCTATCAAATTAAGCAGATAAGTTCGTAGTTTTTTTTAACTGATTACACTTTTAAAGGTCTGCAGTTAGACAGTTCTAAATTTATTACTTTTATAGAATTAAAAGTAAAGAATGAATTGTGTAAACCAATAAAAATGAATAAAGTGTAGAACATAGATGGAGCAATTCTTGAGTGAATAGAGTGTTTACAATTATTTTAATCTAACTCGAGGTTTTGATTAGTTGTGTTGTGTCTATAGGCACTTGACCTATTTAAGAATTACTCAACGAAAAGAGTAACCATTGGTTAAGATGAAAGTGAGAAAATAGGACTAAACAATGTGACATAGTTAGCAAGAAGTCACCTCTTCTTCATTCAGTGATAACTGCAAAGCATGTTCTGCTTCTTGCAGGAATAACCTTGTTAGCTGTTTCTGTCCACGCCGATATACTATAGCAGACCACTTGTTTCTAGTCATCAACTTTGGCTCCTCAGAGTCATTTATCTTTGTGCTGAAATTTTGGGAAAGACAAATTATACAATGAAATGGTGTATAGATAAACAACTTAAGTGTTTAGTAAACAGATGTTTATGTATATGTTGTCTCTGTAATAAACAAGGAATAGAGTTAAACTATTTTCATATAAGTTGTTTTCATAATATTTTTTTAGTATTTGAAAAGCCATTGAAATGATGGACGACTCAGTTTAACTGCCTGTACCCTTGAAAAAAGATAGGCATCAGAGTCATCCCTAATAATTAAGGCATATATGAATACTAAAATCAAGTATACTAATTTCTACCTTAAGTTGCTCGTGCATTGTTTGCTATCTTCCTGGTCATCAATAATAAGGGCTTTCCTGAGTAAATCAAGGTCATCTTCATCTGTTCCGGAACTCTCTTCAAGATTCATCATCCTTGAATGCATTGAAATCAGTTAGGCATGGCACATAACATCATCAATGTTGATGTTGTAGTGTCCTTATTCACTCAAAAAATGAAATGATGAATTAAAAGAGATTAAAGCATCATTTGCAGAAACCAAGTGGCAATAACAGGCATGCAGATTAGGAGTAGGGAAAAATTCATTTTAGTTTATAATTAACATAATCCTATCAGTAGTTATGGCTATGTAATTCCTGGAACTTACTTCACACGAAGAAGATCAACAAGCAATTGTAAAGCTCCAGTATCACCACAGACCTCCCATACTGCTGATTGGACATCTGTATCTGATAGTTCTCTCTCCCTTTCAGGTCCAGCAAGCTTTTCATAGAAAGCATGAAATCAAACAATAATGCTTATCACTTGCCTTCGGGTTCTAGGCTTCTAGCTAAATGTAAGTAATAAATTAATCTCATTTTAACACAAAATCGGCCAACAGTAGAAGAAAAAGGTATGAAGAACTGGTAATTGATCTTTTAATTCACCAGAACTAAGAATGGCTATACAATTGAGTACATGGATTCCAAAATAAATAAAAGCAAAATACAGAAAGTTAGTAATGAAAATTATAAACAATTAATGAAACATGTAAAAATTGTATTTGAGCTTGGAAGTGAATTGTATTATGTAACATCCAGATTGTATTATGTATTATGTAACATCCCAATTAAAATTTTTAAAATCATAAATACCACTACGGAAATCCAATTATATAATACCGAAATTAATAAAATAAAAACGAAATAAAGTAAACCCATTTACATTGTTTCTAAAATTTATAGCACAAAACAAAATAAAGTAAACCCAGTCTCCCGTATAACCAACAAATATGGGTAAGTTACCATAATACAACCAATAATAATAAAATTTTACATAGGAAGCAAGCACAACTTAATAACAAATCAATCATCTCCAGTGCTATCCTACTAACAAAATCATTTCTACACCATGATTATCATCAACATCCTCATCATTCATATCATAACTATACCATCAAGGTTATCCTTATCAATACTGTCTCCAAACACATCATGTCACGAATCATCAACACATGTACTTCCATAAGGAATAACCTCATCATGAATGACACCATGAGCCTCCACAATACCAAAAACTCCATAGTGAAAAGAATCAGTCACACTCCTGTACCCTACCTCACAAACTTGTAGCCTCCCCTACAGGTTTGCTCGAGTAGTCTCACCATCCTAACTAAGGAACATGTTTCTTGCCATACAAGGACAAGGCAAACACCATCACCCCATACAAAGAAGGCTCAATACCCAAGCATCCCCTTTTCGCACACAAGGCCAAAGGGAGTCGCTATCTCGTATCAAACGATCGATAATCTCAGGATTTACTAGGTACAGCAAGTGGACATAACCCACTCTTATGCTCATCAACCTCTCACTCAGGTGCACCCAACACTCACTCATGTTTCAACATCAATCAAACGTCTATCCTGATATTCTTATCCCCTGCTGAACATTATTCATTCATCATTATCTCAAGTCTAATCCAAAAATGCAATGTGCTCAACATGAAACCCTCATGGGTCCACTCCAACAATAGGTTATAAAATATAAATTAAATAAATAAATAAATACTATTTAATAACAAACCAAAAATAATAAATCATTTATTAATCAAATTAATGATTGTAACCTCATTATTTTCCTCTTTTATTAACCAAAATTAGTAAATCATTTAATATTCTAACTAATGACCTCGTTATTTTCCTCTTTAAACCTAATTAATTTTTATTTCCAATTTCATCAAATGTTAATTAAATAATTTTATTTCCCATTATTTTAATTTTAGAGACATAAGTTTTTATTATTTTGAATTCTCTTTGTCTTATTATTATTATTATTTTTGAGTCTCTGCAATTGCGATTTCAAATCTGCCCCTCAAGGGTCTTACAGCCCAATTAGCCCAGTCCAGTTCTAAACACACCCTAGCCCAAGCCAAGTCCACGAAGGACTCCACAGCCAACTGCCGCAACCTCCATGGCTGCACCACTCAGAGCAAAACAGGTTGCCACTACCATCGCAACCACCTCGAGAACCCAAAATGCAAGAATCTGAAACCCAAAAGTCCCCATTTCAAAACCCTAACCCCTAAATCACAACAACAATCTGCAGAGGAGAATCAAGAAATCCAAATTCCTTCATTGCAAACTCAATACACACGAGAATTCCAAGTCACAAGAAAAGATTACAAAACCCTAATCGCAAAATCAAGAACCCCAAATCCAAACGAAACTACAAGATCAAAACATGAAAAACCCCAAATCCAATTCAAATGAAACCCTACGTCTCAAATCACAAAAAAAAAAAAAAGTTGGTTATGTGCATGAGTTCATAAGGTGTTGTGTAACTCAGTTGGTTAGAGCTCTTTGATGGGCTAAGTGGTCACGTGTTCAATTCTTGACTTGAACATAAATTTTTATGTTATTTATTTTATTGATATAAGTGCAACACATATTATTGAATGATTGTTCAATTTGTGATGTCTAATATTTTCAATGTGATGTGTTGGCTTGTTGGTAGAGATGATGGTCTAGGATTGAACAAATGTGAGTTCAAATTCTAGAAATAAAAGTTTGATGTGAAACCTTGTTTGATTTTACGTATGTTTTTGCTTGAGGGCAAGAATGTCTTTTGCCCTTTGTGTTTTGAGGGGTAGAAATTATAAATGGGATGTAGGAAGTAAGGCCTATGCTTGAAATAAAATAACAAGAAAAATAAAAGATTTAAAGGAAGCAATTATAGTTTAAAAAATGATTGAGATTTTTAAGAAAACATTATCTAGGAACTTACCTTATAATAGATTTTAATTAAAAAGAAAAAAAAAGGTTTATTAAAGGATAAATAGAAAGAGAAGAAGTATAAAAAGATATGTAGGTATAATCGGAGAGAAAATATTACGTTGCTCTCTTTTCTCTCAAATTATAAGTTCGTATCTTTTTACGTTTGTTCTCTTTCTATTTCTCCTTTAATAAACTTTTTTTTTCTTTTAATTAAAATCTATTATAAGGTAATTGCATAGATAATGTTTCCTTAAAATCTCAACCAATTTTTAAACTTTAATCTTCATTTAAATCTTTTATTTTTCTGCTTATTTTATTTCAAGTGAATGCCTTTACTTCCTACACCCCGTTTATAATTTCTACACCTCAAAACAAAAAGGGTAAAAGACATTCTTGAACCCAGACAAAAGTATACATAAAATCAAAAGGTTTCACATCAAACCTTTATTTCTAGAATTTGAACTCACATCCATTCAATCCTAGACCATCATCTCTACCAACAAGCCAACAGATCACATTGAGAATATTAGACATCACAAATTTAACAATCATTCAATAATATGTGTTGCACTTATATCAATAAAATAAATAAATAACATAAAAATTTATGTTCAAGTCAAGACTTAAATACATGACCACTTAGTCCATCAAAGAGCTCTAACCAACTGAGTTACACAACATCCTATAAACTCATCACATATAATAAAACATACTCAAGTCATCAGTGGGATTGTTATATTGCCACATCTGCTCGGCAGTGACTATACAGTCAATTGTTTTCATTTAGTATTATCAGTCTGAATATTACTAAGTTGTAAGCAATTTAACTGTAGGTAAGGCAAGGGTTTTGTTTCTCTTTCAAAGACAGAGGTTGTCAATTGTCCCTCCCATGATGGAAAGCATGGAATCAAACGTCAACTAACCAGGTCACTTAACCTGTAGCAGTTAACTAATGGAACGGGTAGGAAATGTGGTAAAACTAGATAGCAGACTAATTAAATAAAGAGAAAAATGCAATTTCAGTGACAAAGGTAGGAACCAATAGTCTAACATTTCAAAGGAAATATGAAAAGAAAACTTTTGTATAGAAACTGAACCTCTTCCAGCATTGATGAAACCTTGTAAAGCTCTTCTTCTTGCATGGCTATGGTCCTCAAAGTAGTCATAAATTTCTCAGGAAACACTAGCTTGTTTGCATAAGATGGCATCTTGCGCTGACCACTCCAACTATAGTTGCAAACTTGTTCAGCTTTTCCCTTGTTATCTTCTCCACTGATTTGGGTCCCTAGCGGAAAAAACCCATTATCCAGAAACGTTTTGTGTAAAAGACATCTCATTTCAGCATTCTGTAAACATATCAAGAAACAGAGAGTGTAATTACATAAGTTGGAAATTTTAGAACAGAAAGATGAAGGTAAATTATTGGCATACCTGCACTTCGAGAAGCTGTCCTTTGGACTCTGAAAGGGAAATAGTATTCATTGCTTCTGCTGGATAGTGGACCTGGAGGACCAAACAATTCAGTCAAAGAATGAAATGCTTTTATAGTTGCAACTCTGATTGGGTAATTATTGCAAGGAACTGATTAAAAAATGAGGTGGATATTACTAAGTATTTCTACTAAAACATGCCACAAATTCAAATTGCCATTAAGCAACAAATAAAGGGGGTGGTAGAAATAATTAAAAAGTATAAGTCATTACCATGACATAGTCATCTATGTTCTCATCAATGACAAAACCATACAAATACAGAAGTTCCTGTGCCAGGTGGAAAAATACGAAAACCATTAGCACTTGAAATAAGCTTCAAAGTAACTCATATATAGATGGGATATGTCGTTTATTGTACACATTTTGTATATTCTATTTTTACTCCTGTAACTACCACTGTAAAGTACTATTTCTCTCCCACATTCCCCAAATCACTGGCTTCCTCCAACAGCACAGCACAAACCACCCACAATTTATTATTTAACCTCTCATATCCCTCTTTTTATTTTTTATTTATTTTTTAAAAGTATAGAGACAAGTATGGAGGCCATATAAGGTGAGAAAATGTTTTATTATAGATCAAAATAAACAGTTTAGACTAAAATAGTTATTTATAAAATCATTTGTACAACTTACATTATCAAATCTCTTAGTATTTTATTTCCTTTTTTATGACAAAAAAATCTCTAAATCTTCATAAAAAATAAATAAAATCTCTAAGATTTCAATTATTTCATTATAAAATATCTTAATAATCATGTAGTTTTCTTTAAGATTACGATTATCTTATCACCATCATTATCACTATTGCAATCACCGCCATCATTGACACCACTATAATGCTACTTAAACCACCACTACATCATCGTCGATGTTTCCACCACCCTACACACTAATTTTGTTGTTGTTTCCACAATTGACCACTAGAACCAACACCAACTTAGCCAAAACGAGATAGTGGTGATTCTAGTGTCCATGATGATGATGTCAATAATGATCACGATGAAAGTGACAACGATCGTGGTAATGAGTTAATCATAATCTTAAAGAAAATTAATAAGATAATTGAAATATTTTAAATGACAATGATTGAGATCTTTTAGAAATTTTATTTTGGTTTTATGAATATTTAGAGATTTGATAATGTAAAATGATGTTAATAAATATTTAAATGAGTATTATGATCTAACTGCAGTTATTAATCCCCCTCATCTCTCATAATAAAACATTTTCTTACTTGACATGGCCACAAACCCACATTTTACCCACTTTATTATTATTATCATGTGGTGAATTTTACACGAATATGTTTTTGCACATTTTACTATAATGTTTTCTAATTTGTAAGCATTTTATCATCATGTTGGTAACAAAATGATGTTGTTTTGAAAAAAAAATGGTAACAAAACAGCATCATGTTTTAGGACATGTCACAATTTTGTTGAAAATTGAAAAATGTGCGAGAAAAAACTTGATGGTAAATTTGAAAAATGATAATTGGGTAGTAAAATGCAACTAAGACATACGTATAATGGTACATGTGAACTCAAAGAAGTTAAAGGGACAGATGTACAGGGCACCCAGTCTTGCAGTTTATTGACAAGGCAATTATGTATCTGGTTCAATAAAATCTTTTGCAGTGAAGTTAAATATATTGCCAACAAGACATTACACCAGTGGTTGCCACATGAAAAACCTTATTTCCCTTTGCAGACTTCTCTGCTTGAAGCCCACAAAATTGGAGCTTAAAATGAATGGTGAAAATAGAACAGAAAAGTAAATGAGAATATAAAAAATAATATAGGAAAATTGTTTCAGTTTTGAAAACCACAGAACAATATAAAGTACCTCATTTCCCTTATTTCCATAACTAATAGAAATTTCTTGGTCATTTTGCAAGTCACTTTGAGCAGCTTCACAATCAAGAAAAGAAAAATGGAGAGAAAGAAAAATTCAATTAAATAGACATTTAAAAGAAACTACAAATGCAGAGGCAAAAAAGTGGAAAAAGCTTATTTTGGATGACAATGAAGGTACAAAGAAAAATTGTTACCCAAAATAAGATACATGGAGAAAGGAACTCCTGTTGCTAAACCAGTTCCATCAACTTCCCACGTTGCTATCGGCTTTAGATCTGATTCACCACATGATCAATGTAAATAAGGCATTTGTTATATCTAGCATATATTACATGAAGATGACACACCCAGGCACAGAGTCAGGAATACATGTTTATGGAAACAAATAGTTCATTTATCTCTCCCATTTATCAATGATATGACCCCCTAAAGACATGAACATTATCACTTCATAATTTGCACCAAAATTTATCAGAATTGGAGCAACATGGACTAATTTCTTAGCTCTTTGTTCGTAAAGGCTTTGATATGATGTCAAGAAATTAATTGACCAAAATCTATACGCTGTTACACATCTAAGAGTGGGTTTTGTATCAAACAATATCTAAAAGGGAACAAAAAGAAACATTGAAGAAATGAACAGCAAAGTAAAGTAGAAGTGAAATAAATGTCAACGGTTCAAGCAAAACAATTACCATGGTTACAAAAGTCAATGGCAGGGACAAGACCCTCCACCCAAACAGTTTCTCCTGTCACTGTGCAACTGTTACATGCCACTTTCGTGGTCAGACTGTTAGATTTTTTAACCTGGTTTCCTGCAATAAAAAACTTCCCTATTTTAATAACATTTTGTACTCTCAAATTTATAGAAATACTAAATTCTGACCTTTTTTTATTGGACACAAACAGCAGAGAAAACTGTTATAAAAAAGTTAGAAAGAGAAAAAAGACAGACTCACTTTTTTCATCAGCTTCAGGAATGCAACTGTCATGATCATCTTGCATTTCTGGAAATACATAAGATCGAGGCATTGGAATGTTTAAAGCACGGGTCCAAAATACTGAATTCGCCCTAGAAAGAAGGCAAGTCTACTATCAACCTCCAAGGTTTTAGTTGAAGCCATTAAAATTCACTAAAGTACATCACATACCAAAGGAAATCTTCAAAGCACACCTCACTGCAAAAAGGTCAGGCATAAGATAAGCAATGAAAATGTACGTTTAAAATTTAGCTAACAAGTTAAATAGTTGTTTGAAAACTGTTAGATATATTATATCTTTTATCTTTTAGTTAGTTTGTTATTATTTCTCATTTGTATTTTGGGCTTAGCCCATATTTCTTTTATTATAAATAGAGAACCCTATGTGTGTATTTTATACAAGGGAGATTAATCTAAATATAGTTTTTTCATTGTATTCAACATGGTATCAGAGCAGGTTCTCTGATCTCTTCTTGTGGCCTCTGCTGTCTGCCGGCGGCCGTCCGCCACGGCCGCCGGCAGCCCCTAAAATTTCAGTCGGCAGTCCATTTTCTCTTCTTCTCAGTGCAGCCAGTCGTTGACCATCGCAGCTTTCCGCTGCCGTCGCTGCTATCATTGTCGCCGCCACTTTCCGCTGCCGCCGTCGTCGCCACCGCCGGCCACCGTCACAGTTTTGACGGGTGACCTGCGGATCTGGACCGTCTCTGGACCGTCTCTTCGAGCGACGACCAACCACGCCGGTTTCGAGAGCCAGTTCTCAGTCACGCGCCGCCACGCAGCGCTTCTTTCCGGCCAATCCGTCGCCGGCCGCCGGTCACCATCACTGTTTCGACCGGTGACCAGCAGATCTGAAGCGTCTCCTTGAGCGACGGCCAACCCCGCCGGAGACAAGCACAGACTCCGCTCAATGGCCTCCACGCGCCACCTTCTTCTCTTCAGATCTCGGACGCGTGTTCTGCACGCACCGCCTTCCCGGTGTCGGAGTTTCACCGCGACACCTTCATATCTCTCGCCGGACCTCCCTCTCTCTGTTCAGACCTTCCAGAGCAGCCATTGCTGCCATCTTCGTCTGTCTTCGTCTCCGCCGCTGATTGTCTAGGCACCGTTTTCCGCTGTACAGGCACTGTTTGCCGCTGTCCGGGGCCGTTTGCCGCTGTTCGGCGCCGTTTGCCGCTGTTCTGCGCCGTTTGCCGCTGTTCGGCGCCGTTTGCCGCTGTCCGGCGCCGTTTGCCGCTGTCCGGCGCCGTTTGTCGCTGTCCAGGCGCCGTTTGCCGCTGTCCAGGCACCGTATGCTTCCAACCACTGTAGGCCCCATCACCTCGTCAGTTAGTGATGGCAGTCCCTGTAGTTTTGTCGCTTCCAGCCACTACAGGCCCATCAGTCAGTGATGGCAATTTAGTCCCTACAGTTGCTGCAGTCGCTATCGCCTCAGACAGATGCAACTGCGTCAGTTCTTCTTGGGCTAGAGTTTAGCCCGATCTTCTTGTGATACACGGCTAAGTATCACCACTTGGGAGTTGTCCAGCAAAGAATCTTGGACCTCCAACATATCTTTGGATCTTTGATGCCTTTGTTTCAGCATTGTAGCTTAATATTTGGTTTTGTTTTAGTGGTCCAGCAACTGTGATATTCCACATTTCCACCGTTCACACTAAGGGGAGTACGTTTCCAAGGCACTGCAAGTCACATATATATGGGTGTAGTCCCTGCAGTTTTGTAGATTTCAGCTACTACTGTTGATCCCGTCACCCATCCATCATTGATGAGGATTTAGTGTAGTCCCTGATGTTTTGTAAAACTTCAACTTCAAAAGTGGTATCAGAGCCCATGGTTCCGATCTGGTGACCGGGCTCAGTCGAGTACATCCCTCCTTGATTAGGTGAAGCCATGGCAGGTGGCCAGTGATAGATAGCCAGATGAGTCATGAGAGGTGGAGAGCAAGAGATGCTCAGTGTTGTGACCATGGATCGTGAAAGAGAGTGTTAACCATGGTGTACTCGAGATAAGAAAAGACTTCCGCTGTAGGGGAGGTAGAAGAACCATAGTCCTTTGTTTGAGGGGAGGATGTTGGGTACAAACAAAGTCCCACATCGGATAAAATAAGAGATGGACATGAGTTTATATGCACATAAGATACCTCCATTGGTAGAGGCCTTTTGGAGTGGTGCCAAAAGCAAATCCGTGAGGGCTTGGCCCAAAGCGGACAATATCTTACCAGTATGGAGATCTATGTGTATATGTGTGTTGACCCTCCCTACAATATCTTAGCTTTCAGCTACCACTGTTGAGCTCGTCACTCTTCCATCATTGATTGGGAATCAGTCCTTGCAGTTTATCATTGTCCACACGGCTCTCCTTTATCCACTTTTGAAGTTGAAGTTTCACAAGCTGCTGTTAGTCCATCTATGTTTGCCTCACACTCTTGAAGACAAATCATCTAGTTCAACACTGAGTTCATCTATTTCAAGCTTAGTTCATACAATTTGTATGCTCCAGCTTGAGGGGGAGTGTTAGATATATTATATCTTTTATCTTTTAGTTAGTTTGTTATTATTTCTCATTTGTATTTTGGGCTTAGCCCATATTTCTTCTATTATAAATAGAGAACCCTATGTGTGTATTTTATACAAGGGAGATTAATCTAAATATAGTTTTTTCACTGTATTCAACAAAAACAAATCTAAAACATTTAAATTCATCATTCTGAAGATAGTTGAATGGTATATAGTGAAGGCATTTTTTAATGTAGAATGAAGAAATATTAACTTCAGATTGATGTGGGGTATATCGAAAAGACAACATTGAAATGTAAATAGCATTGCATAGAATGTCATATTGATCAATCAAATCCTATGTTCATGTACTTCAATGGCAGACTATAAGCAAAAGAGAAGACGATATCTTGCTTTTTTCAACGAAGGACCGTATTCTACAACATCAACAAATAGATTACTTACATCTGAATGAATTATGTTGAATAGAACTTAATAGGAAAAGCAGAGGCACGTTTAGCATAGTACAGAGTATTCGCATTTAAATCTTAATGCCATAATAGCTTTCATATAAGGTGAAGTAGTGAACTTAACAAGTAAATTATACTTCACAAGTGTAGCACTCAATCCCAAAACCAAAATACATCATCAACGTATATCCTACATTAATTAGCTATAAATAAGACATCAAAAATTCAAGAAGAGTAAACTGTTTCAATTATGAATTAACCACTTAAAAAACATAAACTAATCACTACAAATACAATTTTACCCATACATCTCCGAATTTCCATCAAGAGTCAAAAGTTTCTTCACTATATCCTTCACTTTAGTTTCATACAGAGAAAGCAGGCTTTTCTTCTGCAAGATAATACAGTTATCAAACATACTATTGAATAAGTGACCAGAAGTTAATAGCAGAGTTGAACTCTGGCTCTGGTTGTGTCTCAAACAGAAAAACACGATAAAACAAAACTAAACATGTTCAAATGGAAGGTGAAATCAGACTAAAATAAAACTAGCTTCAGTTTATTTTAAGTGGTTTTTATAGTGTATCTAGTGCATGCTCCTTCAATGCCATTTTATCACATTGATCATTACTCCAAGAAGAACACAAGTAAAAGCTTCAGAGCAGAGTGGTCACACAAACTACTTTCTGAAATTATGGGAAGCAAATTTTCATATAAGGTCACACAAACTATCTTTTGAAATGCAGTGAAACAAAGACAAGCGAACACAGGAATAACCAGTCTTGTGTTTTTTATCATGATACATCTTCTAATTGGCAAGAAAAGCACAACTGTAATTCAACTGGTAAATGGTACAAAAAGAACGAGTCACAAGAAAAATTACCTGCAAGTCAGTCGCACGATATAGTGTTGTTCCTCTCAGTTCTTGAAGTTCATCATCACTAAACCAAAGTGGATTCCCAAAAGTGGTTGGAAGCATATCGAGGTACCTGATTTAGTTTCAACCACCCAACAAGTGAAACTCACAACACAATCTGATTCCCAAAGTGAAACACAGTCAACCATACATACGGCTTCCATAGAGAATTCTTACGCAACCGCTCCACAGTCAATAACAATATCATTAGTAACCTGTCATCCACATCTCCTTCTTCAAACATTGCTCTACATGCTGGTCCTAGAAGAGGATCTTGCAACACCCTCATTGGAGTAATGGCTAAATCTAGTGGAACAACCAACATAACCCCTGATTTTCAAAGAAAACAATACTACATTACCTCCTTTTAGTGGTCATGGCACAGAACTATAAACATTCAGATGACAACACTAAGCACCTAAAATATTTTCCTTTTCTGAAGATTTCCATTTTTTTAGCTTCAAAGGCAGACCAGTGCTTTCGAATTTCAATATTTTAAGATTATAACAAAAGGGAATTAACAAATTTTCACACACTTCCACATTCCAAACAACAACAATGTCACGTATATTCTAACAACCAATAACACCAACTCCTTCTCCCTACTCAATCCATATTGATATTACCATCAGAAACATCTTTTTCAAAAAAGATGCCAAACCCTCGTTTGGAATCACACCACTTGATCTTGCAACCTCGTAGCTCCACCCCATTTGCCTGAATTGAATCCCAAATCAAAATTCAAAACTTATCAAAAGTCACTATTAAGTATTCAACACAAAATCCCAATATACGTATCCTTTGACCACAAATCAATAAGCATGTTACCGAACCTGTAGCCACTGCATGAAAGTTTCGAGCTTTGCTTCTTCTGGGCTCGCCATAGCTACCGGTACCTAGCCAATTTTTGGTTTGCGCCTACTTGATGACAGGGGCTAAAGGTTTAAAGGGTTTAATCCTGTAAAAAATACCACGGTTGGGTTTAAAAAAGAATTACATTTTTTAATACCGATAAATTTTGAATCCGATCCTCTTAAAATTCGGTTAAACATTATTAATGTTATAAGCTTATTTATTTGAATTGTATATTATATTTTTATTTAATTTTAAATTATTTTTAAAATTTAACATAAATAAAATTTATTTAAATTTAAATTAAAAAAGATATCTTTTATTCTAAAAAAATTATAATTAAGTGATTTTACTCACCAATGACAATAAATTCAATTGGGTAATTTTTTTCTCAAATTAAATTAGTTCACTAAATTATCAACCTACAGGGGACCAGATTCGGATAGCATGTACCTTTTACAACACTAATTTAATTAAGGATTAAATATGTTTTTAGTCTCTAAATTATTGGTTGTTTCTGGTTTTCATCCCTCTTTCAAAGTAAGGTATAATTTGGTCATCATTCTTTTCGACCGTTTTAGTCCTAAGAATTTTGGTTTTAGTCCTCATTTGTTGTTAAATAAGGACCAAATTTTTAAACAGTGTTTAGTTTTCGAGGACTAAAACGAACGTTTCGAAAGGAATGAGGACCAAATTGTACTTTGAAAAAGGGACGAAAAACTGCCAATAGTTTAGGGACTAAAAACATATTTAACCCTTTAATTAATTAATTGAGTAAAAGCTTTAAAAAGTAATGAAAATTAAGTACAAATTATAATATTACTAAATACTGAACATTCTTTATTCTTTATTAAATAGTCAACATTGATTTAAGTGTTGAAATTAAACATTATAAAGTTATAAAAAATATTCAATCCATTTCTTCAATTCCCTAGTTTAAGACAACGAATATCAGTTTCAGTAAAGTGTAAGTATTTTTAGAGATAAGATCACAATCTCTAAAAACAATGTGTATTGTTTATATTTTCTTTATTTATCTCTTCCCCTGCAATCTTTTTATTTTTCTAGTGGCTTATGGAATTGGAAGATGGAAAATAATACCAAACTATTTAATATTTTAACTCAATAATTACACTTTATTAAAATGAAAAAGAAACATAAATCGAGGTGAGTGATAAAAAAAAAATCGACCATGGTCAAATAAACCAAAAGAAAAAATTAGTAGGAGACAGCCACATAAGTTATGATTAAGATGTGACATAAAGAGGCAAGATTAAGATGACAAAAATAGGTATCAAAACGAATAATTTAAGATTTGTAAACAGGTAGAGTATTATCATATTATTACTACTCTTATTTATAGATATTTATTATCTGAAATAAATTAAAATTAAAATTTAATTTATATTATATTAAATTAAATTTTAATTTATATTTTATTAAATTTAATTTAATAAAATTTTAATTTTAATTTATATTATATTTTCATTTTATTTATATTTCATTTTAAAAATCTATAATCTGAAAAATATTTTTTAAATAAACATTCTCACCAATAACATAACTAAGAATCGGATTCTCATTAGTTTTTTTACTATCTTTTTGTTGTACTTTTAATATTTTAAAATATATTAAAAAACAATAATATAACGACACCAATATATTTTAAAAATTGAAAAATAATTGAAACACTCAACAAACAATTTACAGTCATATTCCGATCTCTAAACTAAAGTTATCAAAATGAGTTACAATTCGTCAAGTTGGGTTTGAAAAAAATTTATTTCCTTCTATGTTGGTCAATTTTCAATCCGACTCATTTAAACCCGGCTTATTCGAGTAAACCCACCTAATTTTATTTTATTAATTTATTATTTTACAAAACCCTAAAAAATACTCTTCTAACTCACTCTGCATACCAAAAAATATTATTTTATATTTTTTATTATTATTTTGAATTGTCTTGAATTTAAATAAGAGTGAAAATTATTTAGATTTGAATTACGGATTAAATATGATTTTAATCTCTAAACTATCAAGCCAATTTGTTTTTAGTCCATCTTTCAAAGTAAGGTACATTCTATCATTCTCTTTAAGGAAACCTTAATGTTTGATCTTCCAAACTAACAACGTTAAAAGAAAAAACAAAGCTGATGTGGCTAACGGTGTATGCCACGTTATTTTTCTTTATCTGACAGAGTGAATCTTTTCGGCTTCTCTCCTCTCCCTCTGTCTCCGACTTCTCTCCCTTTCCCATTATCTTCGTCTCCATCGACCAGAACCACCGCAAACCTCCGTCCCTATCACCGGCTACCGTCTCTGATCGAATGAAGGACTCCACCTCCAGTACAAGCACCCTGAATCAGGACATCCATTCTTCATACAATTTTGATGAGGCTCAATCACATGGCAGCTCTCATTAGTGTACACAGGCCCAGATTGGTCTAGCACCCATTCTCCCACAAAAAGGTCACATTTTTCTACAGGTACACATTTACAATGCCCATTACCGTTGGCAATACAAGCTATCAACATAAGCACTTCACATTATTCAATCTGTTCTAAGATTGTGCTTAGTTAAGAAAAAGAAGAACTTGTTGCTTTATAAGATTTGGTGTTAGAACAATTCATTTAACTTAAATTCCCATGTTGGTCCAATCGCAGGGAAGTAACCAAGAATCAAGGTTTTAAATTATTGTTGCCATTACAGTTGCATTTTGTCTCAGTCTTTTTGATATGGTTTAATTGCTTGTTTTGTCCCCAGTTTGGCTGTAACGTGTCAAGTTAGTCCACAATTTTAAGAAAGTTTCAATTACGTCCAAACTTGGTTTAAAAGTGTCAATTTCGTTCAAACGTAGTAAAATTTGCATCAATCAAGTCCCTTCCGTTAATTCTACAGAAACGGACGTTAATTTTTTTCTCTCTCCTCTGCTCCTCTGCTCTGTTTCTCTGCGCAACAGCAGACCCTCTCTTTCTTTTGAATATTTGCATACACTAAAATTTATTTTAATATTTGAATTTAAATGAATAGTTTAGATTAAGAGATACATATAATGTAATTGTTATATATAAAGAGGTTAATTAAAATAGGAAGATAATCAAATGGTTCACATTTCTGGAATGGAAGAGTCTCCATTTACTGTCAAAAGAGAAGGATCCACTCCATAAAAGAAAAGTTTTATTAACAAACTATTTAATTACTAGTTAAAACTGAATTTGATTATTATAAAACAATAATTTTTTAGTTAAACTGTATTTATAAATTATAATAGAAACATGTTTTAAATAGTTTGGAGAGTTATGTATAGACCAATTAAATTAAAAATTATAATTGCAGAAATATCATTTACCTTCTTTAAAATGATGTTAAAGAAGATTTTAATATTATGTGTGACATTTATATGTCCTCTAGATTTAGAATTCACATTCGTCTCAACTATAATTTTAATAAAAATAAAATTAATCTACCTGATATATTTAGTAAACAACACATTTCTCTTATTTTATTTAAAGATATAATATTGAATAAAAATATAAAAAGGTAAAAAATAAAGTTTTAAAAATATAAGCGTATGTTTTATATAAATAAAATACGAAAAAATATTTATTAAAACATAAAGAAAGTAATTTTATTAAAATAAAAGATATTGAAAATTATTTAAAAGTTTTTCGTTCTTTCAAACTTTTCATTGAAATGATTATTTGTTTACACCTTTTTATTTTCTTAAAATATTGATTGACCAAATTAGACACTATCATATAGAATATGATAGACAACTTTTAGTGCAAATGCATTATTTTCATCCCTATAACAAAAATTATAACCGTTGCTTCACTTTGTCATTGTGATCACTATAACTATTCATTTAGTGTATGCAAATATTCAAAAGAAAGAGAGGGTCTGCTGTTGTGCAGAGGAGCAGAGGAGAGGAGCAGAGCAACAGAGGAGAGAGAAAAAGAATTAACGTCCGTTTATGTGGATTTAACGGAAGGGACTTGATTGAAGCAAATTTTACTACGTTTGGACGAAATTGACACTTTTAAACCAAGTTTGGACGTAATTGAAACTTTCTTAAAAGTGTGGACTAACTTGACACGTTACAGCCAAACTGGGGACAAAACAAGCAATTAAACCTTTTGATATTGTAGAAAATTGTTGACAAACACAACTGTACTTGTGATCATAAACTCCACAATTGAGATTATGTTGCCTTAATTTTGATCAAAGAAGCCTACAATGGTGGTGAAGGAAACTTAAAAAATCTTCACATTGTGGCAGGAGTGAGATCCAAACAGTGGCTTAAATGGCTTAGTTAGACTGAATTTTGGTACCAATACAACCTATCATGAGTCCACTAAGCTAACACCATTCAAGTTTTTATATGGAAGGACCCTCCTCCAGTAGTTCGAGGTGATGTAACAGCAACCCTTATGGAAGAGGTGATTGTAATGTTGTAGGAGATCGTGGAAAGAATTGGAACGGAGTTCACCCTATGTTTCATGTGTCATTATTGAAACCAAGGTTGGCTGATGACATTGTTGTCCAACAACTATCCCCTTTTGTGACTGAAGACTTGGAGCTCGAAGTCCAACCAGAAGAAGTCTTAGCAGTCAGAGGAGAAACAGAACAAACTATGGAAGTGTTAGTGAAGTGGAAGAGTCTTCCAGCTTGTGAAAATTCGTGGGAACCTTTGCACAGGATGATGGAATCGCTTACTGAACCACCAGGTTTATGATACAAATGAAAGGGGAGGAGTGCAAGGGCATAATGAAGAAAACCACCAGGTTTATGAGAGGAAGAAGTGGGAACCCATCACTTGGGGGCCATATGCACACGTCCTTGATTCTGAAATAACAGAATGACTGATATGGAAGGTGTGAAATCATGGGGGTATCTTTTCATTAGAGGAGAGAGGGAATAAAGGGAGTGAGGGGACCTAGGAACTTTCGGAGAGAATGGGAAAGAAATTAAAAATGGAAGAGATTAAGAAAAGGAAACTTAGGAATTGAAGATGCGCCACTTGAACAAGCTTCCAAAATAAGCATCAAGTGGAGGACCGCCACTTGCTTGAACAAGATAAGGTCTGCCCAAATTTGGGACTTTAGAGACAGAATTCTATCTCAAAGAGGATTGCAAAAGTGCAAATCAACTCAAATTCATTGAATCAAGGTAAGGTGTACAAAAAGGAGACCCCTAAGCCTTCTTATATAACCTTTGGAGTGAGCTAGGATGCAAGATCTAGGAGATGTGGGACTTATGAGTGTGGAGGTCGTCCAGCAGCTGCTGCAGTTCCTCTAGGGACTTTTGAGTCCCACATTGTGTTAGCAAAAATCATCTATGAAGTTTTGATGATGAACAGAGTTGTACCAGTCAAGACAAATTGAAGATTTATGTATCTTTATAAAGCTTTTATAATAATCGAAGTTGATGTAATAGTGCTCACAAATGTATTAGGACTGATTCTTGTAATTTATATTGAAATGCTGTTGAGAATCGTCTACAACCTGTTTTAATCGATTAAACCAAGTTTTAATCGATTAAAACCGAGGCTGACCCTGAAAACCCAAGTGCTCTTGTAATAATCGATTAAAGTTGAGAATAATCGATTAGTTAATCGATTAGGCCTGAGAATAATCGATTAACACTAGCCGTTGGGGATTTCAGATTTGAAAAACTAGCCGTTGTACTCATTTTAATCGATTAATACTTGTGTTAATCGATTAAATGCGTTAGATGGCCCGTTTTCGTAGAATGGAAGAGTATTTGGCTGAGCCTATAAGATGGCTCTCTGTTGATCTCAAAAACAAATCTTCCCTTGTGCTAAAGAACTCTGAACTCTTTGAGAACTCTGTGAGATTGTTGAAGCTAAGGAAACTCTTGTCTGCAAAGTCCTGAAGTGCTACTGCGGTGACAGAGGAATAGTTTGTTCATCCTTGGTGTGTCCGAGGAAGTGTCTGGAAGAGAATCATCCTTCGTGAAGCATTCGAAGGAGGTGGTCATCCTTTGTGAAGATTCAAAAGAGGTGTAAGTTCGTCTCTTGTGGTTTCAAGAGAGGTGGTATTTCTAAACTGTTGCAAATTGTTTTTCTGTGTGACTAATATTTATAACTGTTTTGTGATAGTGAAAAAGGTTTATCTTGTTTGAGATAAGCGACTGGACGTAGGATCCTAGTGATCTGAACTAGGATAAAATCACCTGTGCAATTTTTCTCTTTCTCTTACTCTGACATTCATATTTAAATTATCTACTAAGTAAGAAAAATTAAGAGGAAAATAATAAAAGGCATAATAAAAGTATATAACCAATTCACCCCCCCTCTTGGTTTGTTCCACGCTAATAATTTCGCTGCAGCGATTCTAACACATTGCTCAATTCTCTCCACTCCAAAGGGTTTATAAGGCAACTAGTTCTCCTATAGTTCAAAACATGAAAACTACCAATGTTACCTTGCACTAACGCCTAGGACGCCTATTTCCTCTCCTTTTCTTTTTAAGACCAAGCCATGGAAAGTCCCACATTGCTTGTTCTTAAAGAGAAAGAAGAGTTTATAAGCGTCTCTACAACTAGAAATAACGAAAGAACAAAAGAGGCAAATACAAGCCAATGAAACCTATTCTACTCTTTTTTATGCTTATTGTCACTTTGAAAACTCTTCATTGTTGCCCCATCTATGATCATATCATCCCCCCAAGGTTGGAGAGGATTCGACCTCGAATCTTTGAAAAACCTGCAACAAAGAGAGATTAGTGACTTATTTCGTGTATAAACCAAAGGAACTCCTCCTGGATCAAATGTTAACCTACAAAAAACATCAAACATTTTGTGAATAAATTGATGTTTACCAAACAATGTATATGGAAAAGGAATATTGAAAGAATGGGTCTTTGAAATTTGATTTATTATTATTTTTTTAAGGAAAACTAAAAATCCTTCTTTAGAAAAACTTTTATTTTTGTCTTGAGTTAAGTGTAAAAAAGAATACATTAACTCAAGATGTGGGTTGGAAATGGTGTGTGAAGAAGTGGTAATAAGAGATGAGAAACATGGGATATTTTCACAAAAGGTTTTAGGAAAAGAAGACAGCTTAATATTTGGAGAAAAGTGGAAGGATGGAAAAACTCCCCTGTCATAGCTAGGATCCAGTTGAATGATGGGAGGGGAAGGTGCTTGCAATAACACTTCCTTTGTGATTAGGACATTTGCCTTCTCCTTTTCTCTCACAATTTCTTCTTTTTCTTTGTTTGCTTTCTCCTCTTTTTCTTTCCTCTCATGTTCTTCTTTTACTCTCTCCTCTTGGTTATCTTGAATGTCCTTATTTAAACAATGAAGCATAACCTTCTCTTTTTCTTCACTTGATGAGGAAGAAGAGCTATAAGTGTGTGTAGGTGAGGAAGAGGTAGACTCATTAATGACAATTTCTTCTTCCCTAATGCACACTACCCTTTTATTAGGATAGGAAGATGCTATATGACCATGCCCTAAACATTTAAAACACTTAATATGGCTAGATCTAGAAGGAGATGTAGATGGGGAGGAGGAATGGTTAGAAGAAGAATGGTTACAAGAAGAATGAGGACAAGATTTGTTAGTAGATTCCTTAGAAACATTCTTGGCTTTATCCTTTGATGATGAAGATTTGTAGAAAACATCTTTTGAAATTTTGTTGTGAAAATCCTCTTTTTGCAAGAGTTTCTTCTCAACTTTCATGGCCCTATAAACCATTATATCTAGAGTCTCATCATCATGGAGTTTCAAAACATCTTGGATGTTTCTATTCAGTCCACTAATAAATCTAACTATTTTTGCATGATCATTTTCTTTAGTGTTAGTATGATATAGGAGCACTTTGAGCTCGCGAGCATACTCCTCCACACTTCGTCTACCTTGAGTAAGCCGTTGAAGCTTAATCAAGAGGTCCCTATGGTAGTATGGAGGTACGAAACGTTGGTACAAAATGTCCCTGCAATGTTCCCATGTACTCGCGGGTGAGGCCATGGTTAAGTATCTCCTATTTAGCCATTGCTTGGCGTATCCCTCTAAAGCTAAACAAGCTAACTTTACACGCAAAGGTCCATTTACACTATACAAATCAAAAATTTGGTCTACTTTAGCTATCAAATCTAGAAAAATAGACGGCTCGGCTTCCCCTTTGAAAGTAGGCAAATTCAACTTTGGTAGTGTAAGGCCTTGGTCCATAGCTTTATCTTCTTGATGCTTCTTTGGCGAGGGAAGGTATACATTTACGGTTCTAGCTTCTTGCTTTTTCTTGTAGGAAGCATGATCATGACCATGAGGTTGCTCCCCTTTTGCTTTCGTGTCCTTGTCCAACCGTTTACTAATGGAGTCAAGTTGATGTTGCATTTGTTGAAACGCGTTTATCCAGTCAAGTTTGCTAGAGGCACTTTCTTGATGGCTACTTCCAGTGGAAGAAGAATTGCTTGAACCTGCAGACATGGTGTTCTAATGCAAACATCAGCAACACTTTCAAAACAAAACAAGTTAGAAACAATATTAAAATAGCAACAAAAGTCGCGCAAACAGCAGCCAAGGTTCACTCCAATAGCACCAAAAATTTAGGCTCAAGACTCACGGTTTTAGTGAAACAAAGCAAGATCACTCTACTCACATGCATTCTTCTTTCAAAATAGTAATGTCTCAGAAGTCCACTTTGAGAGCACCAACTCAAGTCCAAAGAAAATGGAAAGACGTACAATCCTCACCCTCAATGCAAAGAAGCCAAATCAAGACAGCACATGGTAGAAGCCAAAAAAAAATGAATGAAAACTACAAGACAAATGATGAAAATAGAACCTAAAAATCAAGAAACTTGGCACAAAAACAAGGAGGCAGTATCTAATGAATGTGAAGAGACAAAACAACAAGAAATTGGAGTCAAAATAGTGGCACAAAATGAACAAGACAGCAAAGAAAAATTAACACAACTAAGGAGCAAAATCACATGAACATGCTACACATACATGAAGAGCAAGACCGAATTAATGCTGGAAATAATTTTGGTAAACCTCAAACCAAAATATTCTGTATTGGAAATAAAAAAAGAGGCTCTAAAATGAAGCAATCAAACACACCAATCAATGAGAAAACTCTCGGCCAAGCACACTAAACAGTAACCAATTTTTTTGTTGATTTTATTTTGATACAGCAAACAGCACTTGGTAAAATGTCTCGGCCAAGCCACTTTAATGAAATGTGTTTGATTGGAAGCATAATTGTAATGGTTTATAGCCTCTATTTATACAGAACAAATAAGCAAGGTTCACAAGCTTAAATCCAATGATGATCAAGCTGAATTCATCATACAAGCAAGGAGATGTAAAAGTGCTCATTGATATGCAATTTCAGAAAAATACTCTAGAACACTCCTAAAGAGGAACAAACATATGACTCAATTCAAAGCTAATAAGCAAGAAAAGACACATACACTCCAGCCAAGACAAGAAATTAAAGCTGGAACAAACAAACAAAAGGAAATAGGACACCTACTTGTTGAAGACCTCCAATAGCATTGTTGTTGTTTGATGAAATGTCTACTTGCACAAGGCTCTAGAAAGCCACGGTTTAGTCCCTCAAAGCATTGATTTGAAGTGTTGATTCCTTGCTTAAGAGTATTGAGAGGGTGTAGCAACGTCCAGGGAGCAATTCCAACCACCGAAATGTCCAAACAGCCAACAACAAAGCAAAACAGTGGAGTATTAATTCAACAGCAGAAAACTGGATGAACACAGTGGAGAAAAAAATTTACTGGGAACAGTACAGAACGAATTTGAGAAAAGTAAAATATGTTCACGAAACTAGACATCTAGACGAAACTAGGAAAAAAAATTTCATGGAAAACGGACAAGAAATGAAGCTAAACTAAATCATACAAGTTCACTGTATTTTCACGCAGAGGCTGGGCGAGACAAAAAATGGCTCAGCGAAAATGAACATATCTAAGCTATTCTACTCTAGCATGCAATTCCTAAGAGATCAAAAACCTAAGGCTCATGATACCACATGATGGGGAAGTGCATACCTAGAGAGAATATACTAAATGACATTTAAGAGAATGGGAAAGAAATTAAAAATGGAAGAGATTAAGAAAAGGAAACTTAGGAATTGGAGATGCGCCACTTGAACAAGCTTCCAAGATAAGCATCAAGAGGAGAACTGCCACTTGCTTGAACAAGATAAGGTCTACCCAAATTTGGGACTTTAGAGACAGAATTCTATCTCAAAGAGGATTGCAAAAGTGCAAATCAACTCAAATTCATTGAATCAAGGTAAGGTGTACAAAAAGGAGACCCCTAAGCCTTCTTATATAACCTTTGGAGTGAGCTAAGATGCAAGATCTAGGAGATGTGGGACTTATGAGTGTGGAGGTCGTCCAGCAGCTGCTGCAGTTCCTCTAGGGACTTTTGAGTCCCACATTACTCAATTCTCTCCACTCCAAAGGGTTTATAAGGCAACTAGTTCTCCTATAGTTCAAAACATGAAAACTACCTATGCTACCTTGCACTAACGCCTAGGACGCCCATTTCCTCTCCTTTTCTTTTTAAGACCAAGCCATGGAAAGTCCCACATTGCTTGTTCTTAAAGAGAAAGAAGAGTTTATAAGCGTCTCTACAACTAGAAATAACGAAAGAACAAAAGAGGCAAACACAAGCCAATGAAACCTATTCTACTCTTTTTTATGCTTGTTGTCACTTTGAAAACTCTTCATTGTTGCCCCATCTATGATCATATCAGAAGAAGTGGGAACCCATCACTTGAGGGCCATATGCACACGTCCTTGATTCTGGAATAACAGAATGACTGATATGGAAGGTGTGAAATCATGGGGGTATCTTTTCATTAGAGGAGAGAGGGAATAAAGGGAGTGAGGGGACCTAGGAACTTTCGGAGGGCAAATAGACTTACATTCTCTCTGATTTTGGTTTTGTATTCTGAATTGTATGAATTCAGAATTACTGAATATAGAAAATAATATTTTTTTTTCTTGTTTCTTGTGTTTCTATACGACGATACTTAACAAGAACCATTGGGTTTTAATTTTTTTCAAGCACTTGACAAGTCTTAGCTTGGAGAGGTCATCCGTGGGTGATGGCTAAGGAGGGGAGGTGTGTGAACGTCGACAAGGGGTTTGCTGAAAGATGGAGGGAGGGAGAGAAGTTAAGCGTGAAGATGCAAAGAAGGAGAAGGAGACATTGACTCAGTATAAAAAAAAAGGCGGCACATTACCGTTAACCACATCAGTTCTTAACGCTATTAGTTTTGGAGGACCAAAAATTAAGGTTTCTTTAAGGAAGAAGACTAAAATGTATCTTAAAATTCGCTTGATAGTTTAGGGACTAAAAACATATTTAACCATTTTTTTATTTAAAAGAAATTGTAATAAAGTGAGCAAGAGAATCAACACTCTTAACCCACCAACTCGTGGTGGTTAGGTTGAGCCAAGTTTAAATTGTTCTGACTCACTAATAAATGAATTAGATTGGATTAACTCATTAAATGACTAACTTATAATGGACTAAGTTGGACTAAATGACCCATTTTAATAGCATTACTATAAAAAAAATTATGAAAGTGGTGTAATGTGTCAGGTGATTTAACTATCGAAAAAAGTTACCAACTCTAAGAAGATTTATACTGTGTTCGTATGCGTGGATAGTACTATTCACGGTGAATTGTGAGGACTGATTTGTGAAGAAACTGACGTTCGGTTGGGACGATTTGCACGGACGGAAAAGCGAGGATTTGCGAGATTCATACTTTATCACCATCCCGCTAATTTGAGAAGATTTGCGATGATTTTGAATAAAAAGACCGCTTTGCCCTGAACGAATTGGAAATTTCCAGCAAAGTATTCAGCCAGGGTTACAATAAAATATGCATATCATGAAAACGTTATTCCCATGCATAGTAAACATAATATAAAAAATTGGTGTGATTGTTTCAGGTTGAAGTTGGTCATGGTGATGAAGAAGAAGACATTGGTGAATCGCCGACGAAGGACGTGGTTGACGACGAAGACGGAGTCCAAAAGCGGGATCTGTATTCGGCTACAAACATCGTAACCGGTTACACGTTTTCGAAGATTTGCATGCCCTGGTATAACCGGTTACACGTTTTCGAAGATTTGCATGCCCTGGTATAATCGGTTACACGTGAACGTAACCGGTTACAGCTTCCTGTTATGGTCGACGAAATCATGCAGAAACTAGTTCCAATGGTGCATTGTCATCGTCATTACTGAGGTTGTGGATGGGTCCAGCGTGAAAGGGAGGATGGAGAAGAGGGAGATTTGTGAAAGGTTTGTTTGTTGGAGGACATGTGGTGGTGGTGGCCATGGACGACTACAAATCTAAGTAGAGGTTGATGGAGATGGAGAGGGAGGTGGAGAAGAGGAGGAAGACGTTTCTGTGTAGGGTAAAGGCAAACTCTGTCCATCATCATGAACTGTGTGCTTCGCCAGAAAAGGAATCCATGAAGCCCTACATGCAGTGTAAGATCCTTGAAAATATTTGTAAGTTAAAATACTAGATAAAAAAAAAATGAATAGTAAAAAGTGAATAGTAAAAAGTGAATAGTAAAAAGTGAATAGTAAAAAGTGAATAGTAAAAAAAAAAAAATATTTTTGGAAAGGATAAGTGTTCCACGTAGCTTTGAGATCAGAATTTATCAAATTGCAAATAAAAAATTATTTTTGTAATAGTAAAATGAATAAAAAAATGAATAGTTAAAATGAATAGTAAAAATGAATAGTAAATTTTTTTGCTATAAATAGCCAAGGGGGGAGGCTGAAAATTTACACCAAAGAACTTAGAAAATTTTTGAGAGAAGAGAGTTGGAAGAATTTCAAATTTTGCAAAGGGGATATTCTGGAAGTTTTCAGAGGGCGAGGGGATTAAGTCTGTAATAGAGGTAAGGGAAGCTAACCTTGAGTATCTCCTTTTGTATTATCTTAAGCCTTGAATATGCTATATTTTGCTTTTGTCTGATCTTAAATCTTGATTATGGAGTATTTTGTTTCTGTATGATTTTGAATTTAAATGAGAGTATGCTTTTGTGTTGATATCCGAGTGTGATAGTTGTAAAACGTGATATTGATTATGTTATGCCATTTGTATGTTATTAGTTGTTTATTTTTGTATTTTGGAAGGATTAGAAATTGTCTAACCGGCTCTGCCAGATTCAATTTCTTGTTTCCCCAAACATTCTATTGTTTTCCTTATTTATTTTTATTGTATTTTGGAAGGATTAGAAATTGTCTAACCGGCTCTGCCAGATTCAATTTCTTGTTTCCCCAAACTTTCTATTGCTTCAGTTATTTATTTTATTGCACTTTTGGAAGGATTAGAAGTTGTCTAACCGGCTCTGCCAGATTCAGCTTCTTGTTTCCCCAAACTATTTATTGCTTTACTTATTTATTTTATTGCATTTTTGGAAGGATTAGAAGTTGTCTAACCGGCTCTGCCAGATTCAACTTCTTATTTCCCCAGACATGTGTTGCTCTTGTTACTTAATTATATTGTATTTTTGGATGGATTAGAAGTTGTCTAACCGGCTCTGCCAGATTCAACTTCTTGTTTCCCATGAATTTTTATATTAAGATTATTCTTATGATTGTCAAATATTGTATTCTTCTATGACCATTTATAGTAATATCTTATTATGGTTAATTGTTTATAATTATCTTGTATGAATTCTATCATGAATGAGTTTCTTGGCTGAAATTGATCTTGTTGGAAGGTCTGGAGTAAGGATTCTGTAATAACTTGGAAATGAGTATTAAATAGATATAGTGATACTATTTGAGGTTGTTGTAAGAGGAAGTAAAAATATTAAAATTAGGCATTTTAGATTTAGAGCATAAGAGAACAAGGTAGATAATTTAAATAAATAAATTGTTAATTGTTGAAGGCCTCCCTTTGTTGGTAGGATAGAGGAACCTTAAAAACCTGAGTTGGCACATCCCTGATCATAGAGCAGCCCTGGCCTGGTCCAGTCAGTTGTGACTAGTCATATGTGTTGGCGTCGAAGGTGAGTTTGATGCGTTCAGACATCTGGGTCCTCTCCGGTGACCAATTGGGGTAAAGAAAGATCTCTAATAGGATGAAATTAAAATAAAATAAGTTAATTGGAGATGTATAAAGTTATCATGGTAAAAAAAAAAAAAAAAAAAAAAACTTCATATATATTTTATTTATCGTTACATTGAGCTCAGACTTTAATACGTAGTGGCTAAGATATGATGAAATGTTTTGTTGATCTATGAATCTTTGATTGGTGAAAATATGTTGAGTTATACTCGTTATGGTCAAAAATGAGTTTATAATATGAAGTATGATAGCTGGCGATATGTTTAACTTATTGACACCAAAATAAGTTATTGTCAAATTATGATTAGAGAATGAACATGATTGAGTTATGTGGAGAAAAGGTTATGAATTGTTGATTTGATGAAAGGTTGGAGTGGATAAGAGAGTATGAAATATTGATGTGATGAAATGTTGGAGTGGATATAAGAAATTATTGCTTATGAAATGATGTTTCCTACGGGAAGTAAAATGTTCGGTTATACCATGAGAGCTTGGTATGAGCAAAGTAACACCTGAGGTTAATGAAAGCAGGCAGCAAGTGGTCTGACCATAAGGCTTTGACATAAATATGTGGTTTATAAGTTTTATAGAAGCAGGCAGAGAGCGGTCTGACCATAAGGCTTCAGAGAGTAAGACATAGTATACAGGTGAGGCTTAAGGAAGCAGGCAGAGAGCGGTCTGACCATAAGGCTTCGTGAGTAAGCATAGTATAAATTGTAAGGTTTATGAAATTGAGGAAGATGATTTTGATAATTGTTACGACTGTCGCGGTCATACAAATTTTATGTGCAATTAATGAATGCAGTATAACTAGGAAGTGACTCCTAGGTCGTCTCTCAAGGACCAATTTATGTCGGTTTAGTCTCAGATTTAACACGAAGTGGGGGGGGGGGGGTTTGAAAGGTTGTTGTGCAGAAAAATTAAATACTGAAAGCAGTAAAATTAATTAACTGTAAAAACAAGATTAAAACAGTAAGACGGTAAATAAATTGCATGAAATAGTAAATGTGTAGAAAACGATAAATTCAGAAATAGTTAAATTGCAAAACAAATAAAATTCTAACAGAAATAAAATGTTCAAGGAAACTTAAATGAATCTGATGTAACCAGAAACTTGCAGCTTTAAACGTGGAGATGAAATTGTAAATGCAAACTGTAAATTCAAATTCGATTGAAAAACAAACTGAAAAACAACTTGGAAATTAAACGTGCAGATTGAAACTGGAAAACAAATTAGAAAATAAGAACAAATCCAAAACCTCCCAAGGGGAGGAAAAATGAAACCAACGTACATTACTCCTAAAAACTAATCTAAATTCTCCTACTGAAATCTCCTCTAAAATCTCATTCATTCTTCTCTACTCTGCTGCTGTCATTTATAGCCAATTCTATGGACCACTCCCGTATCCTCCTCCTTCAATTCAACCAATTTCTCGGTTTTTGTTTTGTCTCAATATGGCACAAATTTCTTTCATGCTGAGCTTGGACGTGCCAAAGTCAAGAAGGTAGGGCCCTTCCATTTTCAATCTCACCTTGTCTTCTTCTTCAAATTGTTGATTGTTGGATGAAACCAAGCAAGCCGTGGAATGTGAGCTGCTTGGACATGAGGGGCCCTTCATGTGGTGTCCGTTTGCTAGCTTCCTCTTTTCCCTGGTGGCAGTCAAAGAACCGTGAAGTGTGAAGCTTCTCTTTGCTCAAGCTGGAAGTGCTTCTCTGCTGCCATGGCCTTGAAGGTGGCTGCTCCATTCTCTTCTTTCTTCCAAGCTAGCGGACTTGGAGATGGCTGGACCGTGAAGCTTCCTCCAGCAAGGCCGAGACACCCTCTTCTATTCCAAAGTGCTGGATTGCAAACTAAGAAAGATCTTTTTGCTGAACTGTTTGCTTGAAGCCAAACTCGTGTGGTCGTGTAGCTTTCTTCTCATTTTAATTGAAACTTCAATGTATATCTCATGTGTGAGCAGCGTTTGTAAAAGGAAATCAGAGAGTGGCGGCTGGTTGAAAATACCTTGTGGTGTGTGTTGTTTCAAAGGTAATTGTGAAATGAGTGATGGGCATTTTTTTCAACAAAACCGTGAGCTAGTGTTACAACACTTCATTTACCGAAAATTCAAAAGCTTTGTTTGCATGTGGGCCGTGTGTTGTCTCCTTTGCCATTTTTTATGTGCTTCTTTTTCAATAATATTAAAGCTTGCTGCCAACATTTCAAAACCGTGAATTTGCTTCCATGTGGGTCCCCTTCTCTTTTATGCCATGTAAGCCATTTATACAAAAAGAAGATTCCTTGGTTTGGTGTGCTTGCCGTGAGTTCATTTATATGTGGCCACTTCTTTCTTTGTTAATTTGTTGGATGGCAAACAACGTGGTCCCCTTCATTTCCATTCAATATGTGATGCTTGCTGAATTTTCCAATGGGCCAAGGTGGTATGGCCGAGACATTTACTTAGTAAATGTGGCAGTGCAATTGTCATCTTCCAAGGGCTATAAACTGTGAGTTTGCAATGTGGTTTCCAAACCAACCAATATTACTTCTTGAAATGAGCTTTAAAATGTGCCAACATGAGTGTTGAATCCTTGAGTGTTGGGAGTTCTTAGCACCGTCCAATGATCAATTCCAGCCACCACAAGTATCAAACAACATGCAAACAATGCACACAGATTAGAAGTCACTCAAACAGTAATCACTGAACTAACATAGGGGAGTAAAATAAATACTGGGAACAACACAAAATGAATTTGAACAAAGTAAAAACTATACTTGCAAATAGACATCCATACGAAACTATGAAAAAAAACTGCATGCAAAACGGATAAGAATTGAACTCGAACGAGGACAAACAAGTTGACACAAAATTCACACAGCAACCAGCGAAAAGTCAAATGGCTGAGATGAATTTGGCTCAATTGTCATTTCTCATTTAACATTCAAATGTCCCAAATTTATTTCCAAAATTTTCCTTGCAATTACTAATGCGAATAATTAACTCAAATAATTCAAATTAATTAAAATTAGAATTTCTGGTCAAATTAAGCACAATTAGCAAAAACGGAAAAATACTGGACAATTAAGCACAATTCCCTGATTAATTCTAGTACAATAAACTAAGTGAAGTGAGGAAAATATTGGTTCATCAAAATAGACCACACTTAGTTCAAAGGAAAATCAAGACGCAAATCAGGGAATGGTTCAAAGGACTTTTAGGACGGTGACACAACTCAGCAGACAGAAAAATAAAAGCTCGCAAGAAAAATAAACCAAATTTATACAATTCTCAAGAATTCTGGACAGATAAAAGAAGTAGAAATTATCCAACACAAATCAAATAAAGCAGATACTTACAGAAATCTTCCAAGCAATTCAATACACGGAAAAATAATCAATCAGCTTAAGAGGTGATTTAAAAATAACAAAACCTCACAGATGCATTCATAGTGTTTCTCTCAAGTGTTTAAGGTAAATTAATTTCGCTCAATGCACTCAAGAAAGCAAACACAAACAGACTTGGCAATCTTCTAATATCAACACTTAAAACATATGCATGTTCAGATCAAAAGGTCTTTTCGGGGTTGTAATGGGGCCAAGGACAGGGGAGGATAAATTTGGATAAGTAGCTATAGCTCAGAAGAAATAGAGGTGCACTAGGAAAAAATGTAAACACAGTGAAATCTCACCCAAACTTCTAATTCAATCCTCTTCTCAACTCCATTATTCACAAAAATTATTTTTCAATTTTTTTTTTTTCATCAAATTTTTTTCCATCCTGTTCTCTTTTTTTTTTTTTTATCACACAACAGGATATATATTATCATTTCAAAACATGATGAGGAACCAACTAGCCAATTCATCAGAATTCCCAAGAAGACCATACTTTTTCACAAAACACTTCTATAGCTCCAGACTTCCCTAAAGTTTAGGTAATCATGGTTTTTCACTTAGGATCAGTGTATGAGCTTCAACACAAAGAAATGGAGAAAGTATAGGCTCAAAGGGGTTATCAAAGGATAATAACAGGGTAGGCTTATTTGGCTAAAGAGGCTTAAGAAATAAAATGCCTTTATCATTTCTAAACATGCATATCCATCAAGAATTATCAAAAAGAGCTGGTAAAGAGCTTGTAATCTCAGTTTCAGAATAAACATGTTTTTGCTCAGAATAAATTTTCTCATGAATTTCCAATTCATCAACTGCACATTCAAGTTGAGGTCACTGAAAACATCTACTGATGGATGTTACTGAAAATTTCTTCCCATTTCCTAACATTTTATTGCACTTGTCTATATTATTTGACTGCTCTGAAGTTGATCATCTGATGATTGTAACACACTGAGGACATTGTGTGATTTAAGTGTGGTCTACTGGGAAGAAATTCTGATTTTTCTGATTTTTCTGTTAGATTGTATTTTGTGTGTTAAATTTTTTGTTTTTTGAGTGTTAAATTTTTTCTCTTTTAAGTTATTTTTATCCAGTTTTGTGTGCAATAAATGTTACATTTTTCTCTTGATTTCTGGATGATGTCTAGATCGTAGATTTTTCCTTCACTTCAGTAATACTTACGGTTTGAAAACCTTGCTTTTCTCTGCTTGGGAAGATTATTATGATGTTTGAGATGGTGAATTGAGTATAACAAAAAATACCCTGTGTGAGATTTGAGCCACTTTATTTTCTTTCTTGTGTGATATGTATCTTGATTGCTTGCACATATGCCTTGGCTTGATTCTTTTTGATAATTCTTGATGGATATGCATGTTTAGAAATGATAAAGGCATTTTATTTCTTAAGCCTCTTTAGCCAAATAAGCCTACCCTGTTATTATCCTTTGATAACCCCTTTGAGCCTATACTTTCTCCATTTCTTTGTGTTGAAGCTCATACACTGATCCTAAGTGAAAAACCATGATTACCTAAACTTTAGGGAAGTCTGGAGCTATAGAAGTGTTTTGTGAAAAAGTATGGTCTTCTTGGGAATTCTGATGAATTGGCTAGTTGGTTCCTCATCATGTTTTGAAATGATAATATATATCCTGTTGTGTGATAAAAAAAAAAAAAAAAAAAAAAAAAGAGAACAGGATGGAAAAAAATTTGATGAAAAAAAAAAAAATTGAAAAATAATTTTTGTGAATAATGGAGTTGAGAAGAGGATTGAATTAGAAGTTTGGGTGAGATTTCACTGTGTTTACATTTTTTCCTAGTGCACCTCTATTTCTTCTGAGCTATAGCTACTTATCCAAATTTATCCTCCCCTGTCCTTGGCCCCATTACAACCCCGAAAAGACCTTTTGATCTGAACATGCATATGTTTTAAGTGTTGATATTAGAAGATTGCCAAGTCTGTTTGTGTTTGCTTTCTTGAGTGCATTGAGCGAAATTAATTTACCTTAAACACTTGAGAGAAACACTATGAATGCATCTGTGAGGTTTTGTTATTTTTAAATCACCTCTTAAGCTGATTGATTATTTTTCCGTGTATTGAATTGCTTGGAAGATTTCTGTAAGTATCTGCTTTATTTGATTTGTGTTGGATAATTTCTACTTCTTTTATCTGTCCAGAATTCTTGAGAATTGTATAAATTTGGTTTATTTTTCTTGCGAGCTTTTATTTTTCTGTCTGCTGAGTTGTGTCACCGTCCTAAAAGTCCTTTGAACCATTCCCTGATTTCTCATGTTAAAACCTTGTATAACTTGTTATTTTAGGTTTTAGTATTATTAAACTTTGATACTGTATTTCTCTACTGTTTTTTTATATAATGTATTAATATTATTTTACCTTGGTTTAGTTACTAGTCGACTGCTAATCTTAAAATCGATGTTTTAAATGGTTTATTAATTGGTTTGGTTTTAAAATTATACTTTAAATAAGTAGTATATTTAGTTTAATTAATAATAGTATTAAAATGGATTGATTTTATGATGAACTAGAAATTTACCATCAATACATTTTATTGTTACTTTTGATAGTAGTCATTTCTTTCTTATCACAGTTATAATTTATTTACTTTATCTGCATTACATATGCGGGTGATGAATTACAAACTGTGTGTTGTTCGTTTAAGAGGAAAAGGACGGATCGTCGAGGATGGATTTGTAAGATACCCTCGATTTTGGTCACTCGCAAAATCGAAGAGATTTGGGTGGATTGTTGCGGAAAAGTCGTGTGTGCTCTTCACTTGTTACGGACCGACGAGGGTGGTGTAACCGGTTACAGCAGAGTCGTAATCGGTTACAGCGGTATAAAGTTTTGGCTGACACATGTGTAATCGGTTACGCAAACGGGTAACCAGTTACACGACTATACATTATAATTTTTATAATTTTTAAACATTAATTTTATAAATTATTCATAATTTTTTTCACTTTATAAACATTTTTACAATTAAATATAACATTACAAAATAACATTTTATAATACTTTTATAAGTAGGGGCAATTTTGTAATCTTCATTTTCTACCAATTAAACTAATTTTTAAAATCCATCACATCAATCAAATCCTACACTAATTCTCATAAATTTTATTTCCAAATCCACTCTCAATTACCTACAAATCCACTCAAAAAAACAACTAAAAAATTACCCTCAAATCCACTCAAATCCATTCAAATCATCTCTCCCAAATCATCTCCCACAAATTCCCTCAAAAGAACACCCCTTAGGAAATACAATTATATAATGAAAAAGTCATGCCTGAAAAAACATTATTTTAGTTTTTTTTTTCAAACATATTGATATTGGGTTTCTTTAACGCGACTTCTCTTCTTTATATTTATTCAAAATTATACTTGCAAATACAATTTTAGTTTAAAAAAATAAATTCATATTTACAAACATGGCTTCAGTTAAAAAATGAGATTTTCTTTGTAAGTATAAATTCATTCAAATGTTGTTAAAATAACTTCAACACAGTTAAAAAGATATTTTTGTGAGTAATGATAACATCTACTCATAAATCAAGGTCTAGTTAAAGTTATGTAAATGGTTTATAACTAATTCAATTGGTTTTCATTTTAATTAAATTGTAGGAAATCGTGGTAGGCACGACATCCACATAAACATATAAGACTATAAATATTGGACCAAATAACATTAAATGTAATTTTATAGTTTATGAAAGCAATTTCATGACTATGGTATAGTATGGTACTAAACTTATGGAGCACATCTCTAATTTTCTTTTTATGGTTGACTCAAATGGTAAGTAATGCATTTTGAGTTGGCTTGCATTGACTTTTTCATGCTAATTAGTATTTTGTTAAACTCAACTACCTTCTTAATGTTAACTTTTATCTTCCGTTTTCTTTAATAAATAGCCGTTTACTTTTTTTTTACTAATTTAAGAATAATTTAATTACGAAATATTTGTTTATGATTACTAATTAATTTAGCTTCCTATTTTGTATTTAAAAGTTTTTTCGTATTTTTTTTCATAATATACTATTTTACATCTATATTTGTATATTCGTGTTTTTTTTGTCAAGTTTTGAAATTTAGTAGGAATTATTTTCAATTGATTTAAATTTTAATGTTTTGTTCTTTTGTATAGATTAACGGTTTAAAAAAGAATAAAATGAACATATTTGTTATGATTATATGTGTTTATTTGGATGGATTTAAAAGCAATAATAAGTGTGGATTAGCGAGATCAACCATTTTCTCATTTTACTTCATGTAAGATTTACAAGTGAAATGTGTTGTTTTACAAAACTAATATTGCTTTAATATCACGAGATGTGATACATATATTTGACGTGGTGTGATAAGTATGTGAGAGTTCTTCATGCTTCATGATGAAGAATCCATAATAGGTGGCTTGAGTGGTGTGACAACGTGGCTGGATGACAAACATGTGTAGGTAATGTTGTGGTGGCTGTTGGCGGAGATGATGTCATAGTGAAGTCCTGGAGGTGTTTGAATGTGTCATTTCAATGTTTTTGGTGGTGTGAGGTCAGGAGAATTGTAGGATATGTGGTGGAGGTGACGATGGTGATATCATTTATCATTTGTTTACTTTATTTTAACATGGAGATACCTTGTTTGTGGAGATAGTTCGATTATGAAGATAGTTCGTCTATGGAGATAGCTCGACCGTGAAGATAGTTTGACCGTGGATATAACTTGATTGTGAAGATAGTTGACTGTGGAGATACATGGTTGTGGAAATAGTTTGGCTATAAGGATAGCTCGGCCGTGAAGATAGCTTGACCATGAAGATAACTTGATTGTGGAGATAGATGACTATGGAGATAACTCGACTATGGAGATAACTTTGTTGTGAAAGATAGTTCAGTTGTGGAGATAACTCGACTGTGGAGATAGTTCAGATTGCTCGTCGTGCTGTGATGTTTCGTCAAAGTTATGAAATAGCTCGGTGTCACACGCTCTAGTTGAGTTCGAGAATATGTTTGTGATAAGTGTATTGTACATGTTCATAGTAAAGACCTAGAACCGATTCTGAAGAATAATATAAATTATTCAAATTGTCCAGGGGTTATGGTTCATGGATGCAACTTGACTGAAATGCATACACATGTATGTAACTGATCTATCAACACTCGAAATTGAATTTGTTAAGATTTAGAATTGGATTTATGAACACCTATAATTAATTATGAAGAAAAATAAAATTTGTTCTGTTTTGTTTAGAACCGATTCCACGTGGTTGGAATCAATTTTGTTTTTTTATTTCAATTAATACTTTTTTAAAACTATTCATTAAAAAAATCTAAAATAATTATAACTTAAATGTTATTTTGACATAAAAACAATTTAATAATCATACATTTTAATTTATAATTTTTTTAATATGTCAATTTATAATTGTTTTAATATGTCAAATTTCTTGTAAACTTTTATAAATTTAATTCATTAATCCATTTCTATCTTTCATAAATCATTCATTAAAAAAGAATTAAACCTAAGAGTACTATAAAACAAATTATAATAAGCACATATCTTAATTCAAATAAAAGTTCAACGTAAATATACAAATTACTTTCTATAAATGAAATTATTAAAACATTTTCAACTTACGAAAATATTATCAATTTGGTTCACGTTGTTTCGGTATATATAATCTCATTTTAGTTAAAAACGGAGATTAAAAAATTTTAAATATATTATTTTTTATTAGCTTTTCAAAATATCTTTTAAAAATAAAATTATGGTGAAATTCTGAATTTAAAAATTAGTTCAAAATCAAATAATAATTGTATGTAAAACTCATAATTAGAAAGCAAGATAATAGATATTTAAATGTATATGTGTCACGAAGTTGTCTACTACTAACAATATTGATAATAGAAAATAAAAACAAAAACATTTTACCTCTCTTATTTGTTCTCCTTTGAACGTATTATGTACAAAAATCACTTGTTTCATTTCACTTGGCAATATCATCACCTCACAATGATATAGATAGAACTTAAATTCTCAGCAAGTCTATAGAAAGAAAGGAAAGCATAATCTATTAAAAATGGATAAATTTTTTGTTTTTTCATTTTTTTAATTTTCTTTTTGAACCCATATTCATTGCTAACTTTTATTCTCCCATGTGTGTGCTGTGAATGTGATTTTGTGGTTGATTTTCACCAATTTTCTTCATATATGTGGTTAAACATTTTAAGTGATTAATTAGTTTTTCGTATACAATTTCAGTTTTCTAAATTTTCTAAAATGTGTTTGGTGTTGTCAATCATGTAATATTGTTAAAATAACCCAAAATTATTTTGTAAAATAATCTTAACATTACCAATTTTAATTTTTAATGTAATTGTTGGTTTGCATTGAATTGCCTAAGACATTAAAACTACATAGAAATACATGAAAGCATTATCCAATTTAAATATTTGTTCATCTTCATTTCATCAAGTCTCCTAAACACAGTAATAATATATTATTTTCCCATTGATTAATCAAATTTAAGTACTTTGATTATATTTGAATTTATTAATTTTTTATTGCAATAAAAAATTTAATTATGGCCATAAACTCTATTTCTCATAACAAATAAACAGAATAATGTGACATTGTGCATTGTTTGAATATGCAAAACACGGTTTTGAATAATAAAGAGATTTAGTAGCATCCTTTGAAAAAATATCCAAAGTCATAAAAAAAAATCGTAAAAGTCTTGGTTTTATTTTCAAAGGAAGTTTGGATGTTTTCATTGTTTTCCATTTTCACAGGACAAGGAAAAGAAAGGAATGTGGTAAGAATATGATCAGATCACAGTAATCATTCTTCTTATTCTCCCAAGTAAATCCAGCGTCCACTCTTTTATCTTTTTCTGCTGTGGAAACTGTAATTCAGAGTGGCGGGCAAAATAACAACACTTTTTTCACCAAATCTCTTTGCCAGCAATGCAAGCAAGCAGCGTGCTTTGAGATTGACGCAACACCTTCACCATCATCGTCATCATTCTTCTCGGTTATGTAGCGTCCTTCGCGCGCAAAAGTTTCTCGTAATTGTGCAATCAGATCTGACTCGCTTTCTGACTGCAACAGCAGGTAATTAATTGATCTGATTCGTTTCCGCTTTTTTGCTTCTTCCCGGAACCTGATTGTTGGATTTTCCCAGCATGTAGGGCTCTTTTAATGATGGGAGATTCTCAAGTTTTAATTTTGATGGCTTTGTTTACGTGGGTTTTTTTGCTTGATTCTGTTGTCGTTGTTGTACTTAGTGATGTGGTGTTGTTTGTTAAAGCGGTGGTCATTTGGGTTTGAACTTTTTAGTCGTTGGATTTGAAATCTGTGGAGGAATTGGAAAGGGAAATGAATCTGCTCCCGTTGCCATGCATGTTAATTGTGTGAGCTTTTATTGTTGTAATTTTGATTTTTGTCGATTTTGATGAGAGGAAGGTTAACCTTTATGGAATTATTGGATATGTTTCTACTGTAGTACACGCCAAATTTATGAGCTTTGTATTTGGGCCGTTGGATTTAGCATTTATAAGCCCTTTTAGCAGTTGACTATCCTCTTTTCTGCGTTTCAGTGTATGAAAACTCCAGTTTAGCTGCCCAAAAGTGATAACAATTAAGAGCTTCTGGTTAGGTGTTGTAGTACTTGTATAATTTTTATGGCTGAAGTTAATAATTAGAATGTTGGAGATGTGACCCTGGAGCCCATGCTGTGTGCACAAAAGTTAAGGACACCTCCTTTGAAAGTTGCAACAGACAAAGGCCATTGCTATGTTTCCGATCATAATTTAGAAGTATGAGCATAAAAGCAATGAATTGTGTAAGATATAAATTGACTTTTCATGCCTGCTTTGTGTTAATGTGTGCCAGGAGTGGAGCGGTTCACATTTTGACCATGACATGCATACGTGCTAATAATCTATAAGCATGGTTCTGGTTACCTTTTGAAGAAATTATAAAGCATTACTCCGAAAATAATATAAATGTAGAACTTTAGCAATGATTATTCATTATCAACTTCATTTGCGCTTTGAGTGTTCAATGCATCTGCTGGACTATCGTGTGAAATCCACTAGTATTGGGGAAAATGATAAGTTGTAGCCTACGTTTCTTCCTTTTTTATTTGCTTAATAATGTCCTCTACCTTGGTGCATGGTTGGAGTTGTCATCATGTGGCGTAAACGTCACAAGTTTGACTTGTCGCAAGACCTTTATTCCTGATGAAAGAAAAGGACCCATTCAGAGGATGTGATCCCTCCTAAAAACACAGTAATAGTGAGAGCTTCATTGCACAAAGCTGTGTCTTAATAGTCCTTTACAATTTATTAAAGAAAAGTAGAAATTATTTCTGTTTAGATACCCTTTCCATTGTCCCCCAAGATGTTGGTTTGCTTTTCTTACATTTTCACATTTTTTTCTAACTATTTTCATTTTGTTCTGCAGAACCACACCTATCGATCCTATAATACAATTGCACAAATTCAATGAAGGGTATAATTTCTCCTGTGCAAAATGCTATGCCATCTCCAACTTTTCTTTGGCGGTTCAAGGTCTGTATATCTTACACAGTATGCATAAGTTCAGTGGTTGAGATCACTCTGTTCAGGGGGATTTGTGTCTTCCTTTTGTAGAGGGACTGGGAAGGTCCTTTAAGCTGGAGTATTATTTTAATGTTTCATAGATTTGAAAGAAAGCTGACAAAATGTAATACTGATACATAATAATTAAGAACAAATTGGAAAAAGGAAACATGCATCACTTTTATGATAACTGTAGCAATGGCATTGCAAGCAAGTTTCTATATATTTATCTAGCCTTTGTTCATATTAGACCTTCTTGGATCTCTCCAAGTTCAGCAGCGATATATAAAATGTTCTCTCCTTCTCACTCTGCAATTTATTTATCATGCTGGTGCTCATTGATATATGCACAGCATTCATTACAATTTCTGATTGTGGAAAATTTGCTGCTGTATGTTTTTTTTGCAAACTTGTTCCTTACTATAATTTTTGTGTCATTCTGGTGTTCCTTGGTAATGTTAGAAGAATTAAATTTTGAAAATATATGATGAAATTCTTTTGTGCGGATTGTAATTTTAGGTTTGTGGAAGTGTTTGTCAGTTTAACTGTATTCCTATCATTATTGGATATCTTTCTTTAATTTCTCATTTTTTTTTTTACTTGTACTGTATATGAACTTCTGTTCATGTATGTATATATTTTTTCAGGTGACACTCTTTCTTATATGGGGCCTTACTTGCTGCAAGGTCGGAACCTTTCTTTCCACTTTTATATATATAAAATTGTCCATGGATGCCAATGAGCATCTGTTGAGTAGGCCTCTTATAATTTCCTTACCAATTCCACGACTAATATTTGCCTTTTCCTGGTCTTACATCAGATTAGTTGGGATTCTGTCATGAGAATGGATGCAAATTTGAGAGATCTATTCTTATATGAAGCATTTTTGTATTACAATCCTCTTCTTCTTGTGGTAAGTTGGGGGTTTAATTTTCCTGTATATGTTTTACATTCTTCACAGTTTTTATGGAACTTTACTTGATGCTTTTGTTGTTTCTTCACTGTTATACAGACTATGATGGTTTGGCTTTGGGGAGTAAATTTGTGGGTATTTCTACAATCCACTGTAAGCTATACCAAGGTCTTTGATCTTGATCAAAACCACCTTACTCACAGAGAGATGTGGAAGGTAGTCAGGTTCTTTGCTCAGCCTTCATTTTAGAGAAAACATTATTCAATGCAAAGTGCAAACTTTGATGTTTTTCTTGATTCATGATTTTTAAAATCAAAATTTCAACCACATCGGTATGTGGTTCTTTGAAACACATACTGGTAATCAAAATTATGCACTTAAAAGCCAAATGAGCCTTTGTATGGGTTGTGAGCAGTAAAATATAAGACCGAATTTGTAAAGGGACAGTAGAAAAAGTCAAAGGTAGAGAGGGGAGAGAAAGAGGAAGTTGGTAGAAACACACTTTGCTCTAGGCATACAATTGAATTCATACTAAAGGGCAAGTGAATGTCTCCATTACAAAACTAAAATATTCCTCAGCATGGTTTGCATCTCAGAAAGAACAAACAGTCAACTTCTAACATTTCTGCAATAAGAAATGAATTAAATGTGGAGTTTACTAACATGAATAAATTGGATGTGAAGATAAATTGTTCTACAAATTAGCTTATACATAGAAGCCTTTTGCTTTTGTAGAGATGTAATTAGTTTATACCTCATATTTTCTTCTCCCTAAATGTTAATAGAGAAATTTGTGCAAAAACTGATTTTGTAGCCCAGTCTCTAACCCATGTTTCTGCATGAACTTTAATTGTTTTGTTAGGAGTGTAGCTTTTGGATGTTGTGTCAGTAAAATGGATTGCTACTGCAACTATGTGGATCCATTATCCATGTTTTATGTATTAACTTCAACTGTTACGATATTTTCAGTGTAGCACTTGGATGACAATCATTGTCCCTACTAGCATGACTGCTTACCTTTATCTCTATTCTCATGGGGAAGTATCGCTGGCTGCATCCCAACCAGTTTAGTATCTGTTTGTCTCTCCTCTCTCACCAATAGTTGAATGTGACTGCTTTGAATTTGATATTTATATGCTTGATTTGATCTACATTTTTTCATTATGTTAAACATATATGTAGTTGTAACTTTTCATGTTTGTGTGGAGTTGGAAGCTGATGTCTTAATTTTCTTTTTCCTAAGGCCGGGAGTAACTCTTTCTGCCAGGAAATGAATTGCTTCCTGTGATCCTTTCTATTAGAAGCATGTTGGCTAGCGTTTATTCTGATCATATACATATATATTGTATTGCAGGTGCTTCTCTACATTCTTGTTGCAGTAATCTTCATCTTTCCCTTTGATATTTTCTATTTGTCCTCTCGATACTTCTTTTTGAGGACATTAGTTCGAATAGCTCTCCCTTTGCAGGTAAGATTTTTGACTGTCATGCTTGACTTGGAAGTTTGAGTGTTGGTCAGCATTTGGTTCCTTTTACAAAGCACCTGAAACATCCAATAGTTTTGTGTTTTTAGTTTATTGTTGTGAATTTACAAATCTGAGAACTACTGGTTTGATTCAATGGTTTAAATAATTTAAGCTGTTAATTTTACTAGTTTCTATAAGTTTATTAGTTGGTTTTCTTATGTCTGACATTTATAAATTTTTTGACTTTTCTTACATATAATGTTTCTTTTCTTCTTACAGCCAATTACATTTCCAGACTTTTTCGTGGCCGATATATTGACCTCCATGGCAAAAGTACAGTACATAGCTTAATAACTTATTTCTTGGTGCATTCTTCTATCTTGATGATCACCTTACCTATTTAATCATTTATTTGGAAAAAAGGGTTTGGTGCTGTTATATTTACCAATGTTTTTTATTATGTTAATGCTTATAATTATTGTTTTTCTAGTTGTTGCTCCTAATTATGCATTGCATACAGGTGTTTTCAGATTTAGAACGTTCAGTTTGCAGAATGGTAAACAGACAGGTATACGTTACCAAATTTTCTTTTTCTTTATATTGCTTGTAAGTTGTCGATCTCTATTTTAGTTCTTCTGTTCTTACCCTTACATTGCATGAACACTTCATTTTGGTCATTGATCTTCTATTATGTTTATAATCTTCTCATTTGCATTTAGATCCTTTGGATACAATTGGTGCCAAGCTGAGTGCTATGTGGTAGATTCAACAAAATTACCGTGTTATTTGATTCTTTTGTTTTAAAAACTGTTTTCTAAATCATACTACTCAGCTCTGCAAACAATTTCTCATCCAACAAGTATTAAATGTTGAAATTTAACTCCATAACAGTGTTTTAGAAACTAAAACAGAAAGAGCTGGAAGATGTTTTGTCGTCCTCTTTTGTATTGTAGTGTTTAGAGGATAATCTTCTAGAAAACACAAACGTGCACACGGGACAAACTTTCCAAAGTTTTCAGAGGACAAAAAATTTTAGAAGCCAGAAACTGTTTTTGAAAATAGTAAAGAAGAAGGGCGTATTCCATTCTCTCATCTTTTGGCTGTGCAAATTTACGTGTTTCCTTCCATATTTTTGTTATAGTGAACTTGAATACTATATTTTGTACTTTTCATAATATGCAGGTCGCCACAATTGCTTGGCTTGAAGCTGATTCAGTTTGTGGTAGTCACTCAGTTGCGATACCAATGGCCCTCGTCCTTCCTTATATGTGGCGTTTATTGCAATGTCTGCGCCAGTACAGAGATACCAAAGAAAAAAATTGTCTCTTCAATGGTAATTGCTTTTGGTAACTTTCTCCCTTGCCTCCTGAAAGTGTAAGATGTCCCAGTTGAGTGGTTGTCATGATGGTGCAAACGCTCGTCATCTGAAGGCACAAAAATCAACTTTGTCTTGCTTATTTAGAATAAAGTCTGTGATGATTGCATTGTTCGATATCCTAGTATTCTAACACCATTTTGCATTTTGTTTTCCAGCTTTGAAATATTCAACAGCAGTCCCAGTCATTTTTCTTTCAGCCCTTAAATACCATGTTCTCCATGAGAAATGGGAAACTCTTTATCGGCCACTCTGGCTTCTCTCTAGTGTCATTAATTCCCTTTATTCATTTTACTGGGATATAACCAGAGATTGGGATTTAAGGTACCAAATCTATCATCTTTCCCGTTTATATTGATAATAACAGGCCTAACAATTTTCCCAGATGGAAATGTTACTTTTACCAAATTTAATTTTAAACCTTATGAATAATAAATGTACCAAAGGTTCGACTCAAGGTATACATAATGCAGCCATTGTTTGATTCCTCACTGGGACTGGTGCTTAAATTTAGTGTTCAATTGTACCTTCAACAGGGTCTTCCTATTTAGAATGCTAGTCGAGGAAACAAAATATATGCACATGGATTCTATGAACTAGTTTTACGCTTCACTCTACTTTTTATGTTAAGTAACCACACTGATCTCACTTTATATTGACTTTTTTTTTTATCTTTTTCCCTTTGTCTGACAGTGGATTTTCTCGCATATTCAAGTTCAACAAATCAAGTACAGTCTCCAACATGTTATATGGTCGACAATGGGTAAGAAGCAGAAGCATCTTACCATCTTAGAACAAGATGCAAGACATTTTCATTTGATCTAACAAATCTGGTTTCTGAGCTGCAGATATACTTCTGGGTGATTGGAAGCAACTTCGTTCTGCGCTGCTCATGGACATACAAATTATCTGCTCATCTCCGCCATAACTACCTGACAGTGTTTGCCATCACTCTTATGGAGATGTTACGTCGCTTCCAGTGGATATTTTTTAGAGTTGAAAACGAGTGGAACAAGATCACGCGATCTGGTGTTCAACTCACTGAAATTCCGAGAGAGGAGGAGAAATTGCTAGGTTCCAACATTCATGATGTATAGAAAATCTCAGTCAACCAATTTTTGCCAATATCTTTATATCAGCAACAGGTCTAATTCAATTTTTAAGCTAATATTAGTTCTAATCCCAAAAGCATTTTTCTTCATGTGTTCCTGGCCCACCAACATGAGGGAGTTTTCAATATGCACATGCATGGTTGTCGGAGAATAGTTAATTCCATTGCTAAAGCACCCCGGGCTCGGTCGTTCCTTCTGTAAGTTGTATCAATATGTTTTCTTCTGAAATGGGAATAGATTCTGTCACTGACTCAGCAGTTCAATGTAAGTGAAGAAGCAAGCCTACGGTTGCATGCATAATTGAAGAGATTCTTAAATGAATATGTTCACTTATACATGAAGAGCTGCAAGAAGTTGTACTTAAGAACAATGGTGGCCATAATGGATGTTGCATTCATTTTCCCTTTCTTTTTTGTCGTAGTTCTTTAAATAGATCAGCATTTGTAACGAGAATGGACACAAAATATGTTTATTTGCTACACTCAATCAAATCAGGATAAACTTCTAGTACAAAGAAGACTTAAACACAATTTTCATTTTTCTTTTGTTCCATAAAATATTTCGGTGCTTTCATTTAAAGTTAGAGATATTTGATCTTCCTATTGTTAAAAATCTGAAATTATGGTGTAACAGAAGCCACTGACAACAAAATAATAATAGTATGTATTGGATAAGATTGTTATGAAGAATATAATGAATCTGCTTACAAGTATAGTGTGTTCCATAAAGGATTTACAGAAACTGAGATCTCAATCCACTAAAAGATGTAAATTTCACAGCTATCAACCAGGACCAAGGTGACTGCAGCCAGGATCACAGAATCTGATTTAATAAACAGAAGAGATTCAGAATGAGAAAATACATGAAGCATAGAGAGAAGATAAACAGAGGAATTTCCAGATTGAAACATACAACACACAAAAATTTAGAATATGTAGTCCTTTAGAAATGCATTATCTCTCTTACGTCTCATCTTTTTCCTGTGTTCTTCTATATACGGATCACATGTCATGTGATATTGTGATGCAATACAACTAATTTTCCCTCCACCTCCATCTCAACATTTTTTATACTTTCATATTTCTTACACTTTTCTTCAACATCAACAATCTTCAATTCTGTCAACATTTCTTTTTCTTTTTGTGTATTTCGATTGATTAATTTATTTTGCGATGGTGTCTTAAATAGTATAAATGAAACATTTAAGGATAATTTTTTTGGTAATCATGTTATTGGTATGAAGTATATAGTGACTTTGCTAATGACTTGTGTATTATGGAACTTGTAATTTTGGTGAAATTTTCCTTCCAATTGGATTATTTTTTTCATCCACAAGGTTTGAACGAAAATTGATTTTTTTTTAAATAGGTGAAGTAAATATTTCTATTTTGAAATGGAAGGACCAAAATTATAAATGAAATATAACAGGAGATTAAAAGTATACTAAAGTCTGAAAAAAAAGGTTGCATCTAAGTTTGAGTGAGGTGTTGAGTGTAGTAGGCTCAGGAATGAAATACGAATAGGTAAATTGATCTCACAGAAATAGCCAGAGCAATTAATTGTAACAGTGCAACATTTTTTTTTATCAAATTAAAGGGGTTAATGATGAGTTTTTTTTTTTCAATATAAATTCATATCAAAACTTGAGAAGAAATTACATTATCCACATCTACACTTCTTTTTTTTAGTGTCTTTTTTTTCCCTGTTAATCACTATTTTTTAATTTAAGAAGGGTTTATTTTCTATTAAGATAAAGAGACTAATCAGACTAAAAAACCCACTTCAAATCCTCCTTTCTGCAACTAAAATATCATGTTAAAACTAAAACCTGATACAAATTTGTATGTTAAAACTAAAACCTGTGACAACTACCACGTCTTCAATTCAACCACGTAATGCAAAAGATTTTCTACTTTCGGATTATGACTGATGTAAATGATATCAAATGCTCTGTTATGTTCTGTATGTACTATGTTGTGTTCTGCAAATACTCTGTTTTATTCTATTTTCTTCCACACAACCTCCAATGTCTCCTCCACCATGTTGAAGGCGACCATCCTTTTCACTTCCCTTCCTTTCCTCACCCTCTCCACTCGCTTCTTCTCTCGTACTCGCAAACCCCTCCCCAACCCTTCCACCTTCGACGACGCCGTTTCCTTCTTCCACCGCATGCTCCATCTCCATCCCACACCCCGAATCGTCTCTTTCAACAGGATTCTCTCATCAGTCATGAAGACCAAACGCTACTCCACCGTCGTTTTCCTCTGTTCCCAGTTAGACTCAAAGGGCATCCCCAAACCCTCCCTCGTCACTCTCAGCATCTTCATAAACTCCCTTTCACACTTGGGCCAAATGGGCCTCGCGTTCTCTGTCATGGGGAAAATCATCAAAAGGGGTTTTGAAGTCGACCCATTAACGCTCACTACCCTTATGAAGGGGTTGTGCCTCAAAGGTAGGACCTTTGAGGCACTGGACTTGCATGACCATGCTGTGTCCGAAGGGTTCTCCTTTGATGAAGTTTGTTATGGCACTTTGATCAATGGGTTGTGCAAAGTGGGCAAAACAAAGGGTGCCATTGAGTTGCTGAGGAAAATGGAGAGGGTTGGAATTAAGCCTAATTTGATAATGTATAATATGGTTGTTGATGGTTTGTGCAAAGAGGGACTTGTTACTGAAGCTTGTGGGTTGTGTTCTGAGATGGTTGGCAAAGGAATTTGTCTTGATATTTTCACTTACAATTCTCTTATTCATGGTATGTGTGGGGCTGGTCGGTTTCAGGGGGCGGCTAGGTTGTTGAATGAGATGGTAATGCAAGAGAACAGAGACATTTGGCCGGATGTTTATACCTTTAATATATTGGTTGATGGGTTGTGTAAGTTGGGGATGGTCACGGAGGCGAGGAATGTGTTTGGTGTGATGATTAAGAGAGGGTTGGAACCTGATGTTGTTAGTTACAATGCTTTGATGAATGGTTTTTGTTTGAAGGGTTGTGTGAATAAGGCCAAAGAGGTGTTTGATAGAATGGTTGAAAGAAGTACATCACCGAATGTTGTTAGCTATTGTACCTTGATTAATGGGTATTGTAAGGTTAAGATGGTCGATGAGGCCATGAGGCTGTTAATAGAGATGCATAAGAGGAATTTGGTTCCAGATACAGCGACATATAATTGCCTTTTTGATGGTTTGTCGAAATCTGGGAGAGCCTTGTTTGAGTGGGATCCGGTAGAGGTGATGCGTGTGAGTGGTCAAGCACCGGATTTGATCACTTACAATGTGTTGTTAGATGATTATCTCAAACGCCACTGTCTTGATAAGGCGAAGGCGCTTCAGCACATTGTTGATATGGGAATTTCTCCAAATATTCGTACGTATAACATACTTATAGATGGTCTTTGCAAACGTGGAAGATTAGACGCAGCTAAAGAGATTTTTCAACTTTCTTCTGTGAAAGGCTGTGGTCCAAATATCCGAACTTATAATATTATGATCAATGGGCTCTGTAGAGAGGGATTGTTTGATGAAGCAGAGGCCTTACTTTTGGAAATGATAGATAATGGTTGCCCTCCTAATGCTGTAACTTTTGATCCCTTAGTTCGTGCTCTACTAGCAAAATAATTGGAATTGTTAGGACCATCAAGATTTTTTATGACACAAACAGCTGCTGGGAGCTTTGTCTCTAGAAAAAGGATATGACAAGGTTAGATACTTCAGTGCTTACTAATGTTATTTTGATACTGTTCACAGCAGAACACATATATTAGAACGAAGTAAAAGAAAGAAACAAGCATCCGTGTCATGATAACTGTTGTAATGGCATTGCTAGCAAGTTTCTTTATATATATATATATATATATATATATATCTGGTCTTTGTTCATTGTAGACTTAATTATGTTATTTTATCTTGGGTTGGGTCTCTCCAACTTCAGCAGCCTATATCTAATATTTTCTCCTCCACACTATGCAATTTATATATATCATGCTGGTGCTTATTAATATTCGCACAGCTTTCATTATAATTTGTGGGAAATCTACTGCGGTATGTTTTTGTCTGTAAACTTGTATGTTATTGTAATTTTTGTTTTATTCTAATGCTCCTCTTTGGTAATGCTAGAGAATTAAATTTTAAAAATATACGAAGATTTATTTTGTCTGATTGTAATTTTATGTTTATGGAAGTCCCTGTCAGTTTAACTGTATTCTTATCATAATTGAACATCTTTAATTTCTCTGTTTTTTGTTTTACTTGAACTGCCTATGAACTTCTGCCCACGTATGTATACATTTTTTCAGGTGACATTGTTTTTTATATGGGGCCTTACCTGCTTCAAGGTTAGAACCTGTCTTTTCACTTTTATAATATCTATAGTAGTCCAATGAGCATCTATCGAGAAGACCTCTTATAATTTCCTTACCTGTTCCATACGTAACATTTGCCTTTTCCTGGTCGTACATCAGATTACTCCGGATTCTGTAACGAGACTGGATGCAAATTTGCATGATCTGTTTATATATGAAGCATTTTTGTATTAATATCTTCTCCTTCTAGTGGTGAGTTGGGGGTTTAATTCTCCTGTATATGTTTTACATTGTTCACAATTTTTATGGAACTTTTCTTGATGGTTTTTGTTGTTACTTCACTGAATACAGACTATGATGGTTTGGCTTTGGGGTGTAAATATTGTGGGTATTTCTACGATCCACTGTCAGCTATGCCAAGGTCTTTGATCTTGATCAAAACCACCTTACATACAAAGAGACATGGAAGATAGTCAGGTTCTTTGCTTAGCCTTCATTTTAGAGAAAGCATTATTCAATGCAAAGTGGAAAGTCATTCATTATTTTTAAAATCAATATTTCAACCATAAGTTTGTCTTTATCTGGTTCTTTTAAACTTACTGGTAATCAAAGTAATAAGTGCTTATACACTTAAAAGCCAAGTTAGCCTTTGTATGGGTTGTCAACAGTAAAATATAGAACAGTATTTGTAGCGGGACAGTAGAAGGACTCAAAGTTAGAGAGGGGAGAGAAAGAGGGTTAGGAACACACTTTGCTCTAGGCGTACAATTGCATTCATACTAATTTGCAAGTTAATATCTCCATTCCAAATCAATAATATTCCCCCAGCAATCCAGCATTTGTTAGCATGTCAGATAGAATAAACAGTCAACTATGTCTAACATATCAGAAACCCCCCACAAGATGATGCATCGGTATTTCTTGTGCCCATCATTTGAATGGAAAACCCTGCTGCCAAGACCTTTTAGGTGAACTATGCATTCTGCAAGTTAATCTTCATATTTTAGGAAGGGTTTGCAAAGTATATTCAGTTTCTCTTATAAGTGCATCTTAATATCCATCTGCTTTATTATGTTTTATTGTACTTACTGATTATACCATCCTAGTCACAATAGAGATATGGAGCCTTTTTCGTGAAAAAGTATATAAGACATGAACTTACCTTTTAATTCATATGAATTAAATATGGACTTTATTAACGTGGATAAATTGAATGTGAAGTTATGTTGTTCTACAATTTAGTTTATATATACACAACGTTTTGCTTTTGGAGAAGCCTATTTAATTTTGACTTCATATTGTCTTCTCCCTAATTGTTTATTGTGAAATTTATCCAAACAAATTTACTCCTAGCCCCACCTCTCCAACCCGGGTTTCTGCATCAACTCTACTGTCTCAATTTTTCAACAACATTTTACTTCCAAGAAAGCTTATGAAAAAGCTATTGCTGATTTTATCTGAAACGGTTCTTCCTGAAACCCCTTTCAAGTTTCAAATGATAGTATATGATTTTAATCCTTTTTCAAAATTATTCCCAAAGAAGTAATCAAAATTTGGGCACAACAGATGATTTGTTTAAGCTGGTGCTACATTGCTCTTGTGGCAAAACCAATTGGTACTGAGTATTTCTCCTTATAAGGGAATTTATACATGTATCTATTGGAATAATTTGTTCACATTTTCTTCTATTATAATCAGGTATAAATGTTGTGTTTGATGTCATCCCAAGATCCAAGGGTTGGTCTCTACACATTCCTTGACCAATTTAATCGGGGTATATATACAAATAATTTGTTGTGATGCATGTTTTTCTGATATATTTTTTATCTGTAAAATCCATACTTGAATTGATCAAGATCTGTAATTTTTCTACATGGGGCCATTTCGTCTTTTAGTGTTTGTTGAATTGGTTCTTGGATCATTCTACCATGGTTAGTATTTTGGTTGAATTGATCCGAGAGTTGGTCGTCCTTTTTTACTCTGTTCTTTTTTTATCTTCAATCTCTTTGAGAACGTGATCCACTCCAATGGGTTGTTGACCTGTAGAAAACACTCCGACGCTCAAGTCAAATATGTTTCATAAAGAGGTCTATATTTTATTAGGATAGAAAATGATCATTGTACCTGGACATCAGTTGTCTACTTATAAGACTTGTGACAGTCACATACCATTAGTGCAATATATTTTAGGTAATCAAACCCAATAATTAATCATTAATGCCGTATATTTGTAGAGCGTAAGATAATCTTACCTATTAGTAATTGCTTAATGACAATCAATTCCGATCGGTATACTTCATATAGTAAAGTTAGACTTAGATAGACTGCTCCAACAACTGATACAATGTAGCTTAAATGTCGGAACAACAGGAGACATGCATGTTTCAAATTAAATTCGTAAATTGGTTGATATTGAAATGGTTTATTTGGTGTTGTTTATTGCATGAAAAAGTTGCCAAAGGAGTAGTGTTACTAAGAATTTGTTATATTCTTTGTTAACCAGGACTAAGAATTATCTAGTTAATATATTCTGTATATGTGTATATCGTGTAGTTTAAATATACGGGATGAATCATATAAAATGATGGAGAAATTATGAGAATGTCAGGTAGGAAAGAAATAAGTTGACTTAAATGGAGAAAAACATTGGAGTTATTTGTGGGTGCGTGCGAATAAATTGTGGAGTGTAGGAAGTAAATGCCTAGCGTGAGCCACTTTAAAGAATAGATCTAAACAACTTCTTTTTGCACCTCCATAAATTTCCCTTTGCGTTCCATATAAAAGGGATTCATTTTTATCTTTTCTAAATTGTGTAATTCGAAAAATATTTTTTATTTTCAGATTACACGTCTCAAAAGCTAACAATGACTTTTTATTGTGTATTTCTAAAAATTGAAAAAAGTTAAGAAAAAAAGAAGGATTTCTAGAAGACAAAAAATAGAAAGAAAAAAAATGAGTTTTTTTTTTATAAATTAAAATCAATCAATGTACAAGTTAAGTTAAAATCAATTCATGTACAAGTTAATTTTTTTATATATAGAAACTATGAGAGTTTTTAAAATTTAGCTTATTAAATTTGAACCTATGAAAACTATTTTGTTTTTCTCTTAAAGTGGAAGTTCGTTTGAACAAGCACATGAAAGATTACATTTTGTTTTTGTCGTATTAGGTGCCGACAATTCTCTCAGTTTCCCTTTCTTTTTCTTTAATTGTGCGACACTTGTTTGTTTGGTAAGAACTGTGCTATTTTTTTATTTTTTATTTTTTACATAATAAAGCATTAAATTAAGCATTTATGAAAATAATTATAACAAGTAATTCATTTGATTATAGTTATGATTCTATATTTGTTCTTATTCTAGATTCATGTTTGTCAAAGACAACACACCCGTTACCTCTTACCACACTAATCATAAAGAATATTCCAATATCAAGATTATGCTCCTCCATCCACATTAAGGCCTTGTTCACTTGAAGGGATTTGAGGAAGAATAATTGAAGGGATTTGAGAGGATCTGAAGATAAATTTTTTTGTTGTTTATTTGAGTGAATTTAGAGGTAAATGAGAGTGGATTTTGAAGTAAATTTTTTTAATCTCTCATGTCAATAAAATCCTACACTAATTCTCACAAATTTTACTTCCAAATATACTCTAATTTATCTCCAAATTCACTCAAATAAACAACAAAAAAAATTATCTTGAAATCCTCTCAAATCCCTTCAATTACTCTCCCCCAAATCCCTTCAAGTGAACAAGGTCTAAAATATTCAAAATTATTAAATGTATTTTTCAATTGCTGACCGAAAGAACTAACCAAAAAACCGATAAAATATTCAAAATTGTTAAATTGTGATTTATAGTATGAGTATTGGAACTCATTAGAAAAATACGATATTTTAGTTTCTTTAATAGTTTAAATATGGTAAATTAAGATACCGGATGATGAGAAATTTTGAAAAGTTTTTACATTATTATGCAAGTGTTAGTTGATTTAGGGTTTAGGATTAAAACATTCATGCAACGAAGTTGAAGTTGATATACTAGAAATATTAAATGGATCAAGTGTTATTATTTGAAGTGATATACTTAATATATAGTTTTTAAAAGGCATTAGTTATATTAAATTATCTTGATTTCATGAAGTTAAGGTTTGTAGACCAAAAATGCTCGGAATCAATTATGTTGTAAAATGGTGTGGAATGCCATTGTTAATTAAAAGGATTGTATGAGATGATTTATAAACATTATTTTGGTAGGATAATATTAAATTGTTAACTTACTTTTCTTGTGATTTTATATATTTTCTTTTGCTAAAATCATCCTTAATATTAAATTTTTTTTTAATGAAAATGATTAAGAACTGAATTTTAAATTCATCTCAATTCTATAAAAATAATTTATAAATAATATATATATATATATATATATAATATTTGATCTTATTTTTAGTCTATATAATTTTTAAAAAAAAATCAAATAACAACTCCATATTTTAGTTGAATGAAACCATTTAAGAAACTAAATTCTTTCACACCAAATTAAGATAGAATTTTTTTTTTAAAAGACTAATTTTTCATTTCTCTTCTCATAATTTCATCTTCACCAAACGATCACTAGTGCAATAAGCACATATCGCCTCGGTCATTTTCAATTATAGACACCGGTTCTAGGACCGGTGCATATTCCAACGAGGTAAAAAGAATGGATTTTTTGACTCGGTTCTGAACCGAATCAAAAGGTTTCAGATTCTGACTCGGTTCACAGACAACCGAGGTAGTAAAGTTGTTTAATTTTTTTATTCTGAACCGAGATCAGTGTTGTTACGTTTGTTTGTTCTTTGTATGGTTAAACTTCTTCCTCTTTTCTCCTATTTTCTGCAATTTTTTTCATCCAAACATGAAGAACAGGAAGCAGAGAGAGCAATTTTTTTCATTCAAACATGAAGAACAGGAAGCACAGAGAGCAGACGGAGATCCAAACACCAAAATCAGATATCCAAACCAAAATCAGAGATCCAAACCAAACAAAAAATCAGAGATCCATTATCCACCTGCAAAGAAACAGAAACAAAAACCAAAAATCAGAAAGCAAAAAACGCAGTTCCTCCATTGCAGCCGCCGTCGCGGGCTCCAGCTGCACCTTCGCGGGCTCTCGCCGCGCCGTCGCGGGCTCTCGCCGTGCCGCGCCTTCGAGATCTCTCTCGCCTTGCCGCGCCGTCGAGATCTCTCTCGCCTCGTCGCGCAGTCGGAGCTCTCGCCTCGCCGCACCGTCGCGAGCCGTGTCGCCTGGCCGCACCGTCGCGAGATCTGTCCTCGTCGCACCGTCTCGTGTCGTCACCGTCACCGCCTCGTCTCGTCAGATCTGGTATCATCTCGCCTCGCCGCACTGTTGTCGCACCGTCGCCGCACTGTCACCGCACCGTCGCCGCACTGTCGCCGCACTGGAGAATGGGAGGTGTTGCAAGAGAGGAGGGAGAGGAGGGAGGGGTTGCAGGAGAGGAGGGAGGGGATGAGGGAAAGTGAAAAGGTGAAATGAAAAGTGGGAAATTGAAAACTGAAAAGGTGAAATGAAAAGTGGGAAATGAAGGGTCTCTGCCTGAAAACTGAAAAGGTGAACACGTTACGCCTCGGTTCTTTTATTAACCGAGGCCGTAACTGGAAAACGTGCATCCTTGTGCCTCGGTCCTACATTAACCCGAAGCAGTATCAGATCATTATGCCTCGGTCCTTCATTAACCGGTGTCGTAAATTTTTTATGCCTCGGTTGTTTGTATAACCGAAGCATATAACTTCATTTTAATTTCTAAACTGCCACCGCGTCTTTAATGCTACGGTTTTTACAAAACCGGGACATATATCACGAGTTAAAAATGGATTTTTCTACCAGTGGATTAAGCTTTGAATACCTACTACTATATTTGTATTGAATCCTCTCAATTTCCCACCAAAATTGTCTCTCCTAAAGGCATTTTTAATAGTAATTAATAGCAATTTTTTTGTGTTATCTATGAACCCTAAAATCGAAACTTATTTTTTACGATTACCACTGTCGTAGCCAATTGGCTCTCTTATTCCAGTCTACTCATTGTGGAAGAGACACCACTCCACTTCATCTTCTTTTTCACACAAAAATTATATATATATGACAAAGCTTACTTGGTGGGGGCTACTATATATAAAACGTTTAAACACACACTTATAAGTATAATGGGATCATGTCACAATCATAAGCACTTCAAATATCCTCTTTACATATGTGCAAAATTAACACATTCAACTTCGCCACAAAATTCTTATTAGTGTAATCATGTTAATGGAATCACTTTTTTTCACTTAATTTAATTCTTATAGTTTTGAATAGTAATATTTAAAAACTTGTACTTTTTTATTTATTGAATTTATTGTATTATTTATGCAAACGCGTTTAAAATATACTGATTTTAATATATGAAAATTTTTTATTATATATTTTAAGACATGGAACTAAATATATTTTGAAAAACTAAAGATAAATATAAATCTAGACTGATAAAAGTTATTTAAAGTGGTGATTTTGTATGAATTAATGATGTAATCATTCTGAAATTTGTCGACCAAAACCGAAAGCACTCAAACGAAATGGTGACCACCACATTTGCAAGTCAACATTCCACCATTCACAGTCCAAGTTCTAATATAATATCTTTCATCAAGCATGCTATAGATTTCAGTAATCATTAATTTTTGTACCAAACACTTATCGTAACATTCTTTCTCTATTTCTATTTATATCTTTGTTAACACAAAACTATACTGATTAAAATACTATATAAATACATTTTCTTGTGTGGACATACTACTACTCTCCTAGTCACCTTCCATTATGTTTTAAAGATAATCGACAATACCATAGTTTTGTCCCTCTCCATCTTGTAATGATTCTCCATTAGTGATACTTGTGGTTCTACTTCATCCACATTAATTAACACAAACTTGTTTAAATGAATGTTGAGGAGTCTAATGTGACTCCTATAATAATCCAAATATTAAAAACTCTTGTTTTATTTACCTCAATTTTCGTTATCTATTATTCCCCTAAACCACAATCATAGCACTTCTAATTTGTTGGAAATTGCATTCTTCTTTGCAACTTATTCACACAACCAATATATAATTGCAATATATATAATTGGGATTCTAGAAACAAATTTTTTATTTATGGCTATCTCTACATTCATATGAAGATGGCCTCATGGGTAACCTTCCAATTTATTCTGCGTAAAAGTAATAATTAAAATAAAAGTTTGTTCTTGTTTTATTAAAAATATCTATAATAACAAAAACATTATTTTACAACCATAATCTTTATTGAAAAGAAAAAAATATTAGACTAAAAGTTTGTTCCAAACATTTTTTAATGTTGACTTCTCTCTCTAGTGTTTTGCAATTTTTTAGATATTTATTTGATTATTTGGTCATCGGATATGGAAACCGTGAGTATAAATGTAAAGGTAAGTTAACAAAATAACATAAAACCTTAATTTTGAAAATAAATTATAAAAGTGTTTAAAATCTCAAAACATTTGAATAGTTGTTAGAAAATTTAGATAATGAAAAACACCCTATATATGAATGATTTTTAAAACACAACAAAACATTAAATTTTAGAGTTCTCAGTCCATAGACATAAGTTTTCTGCCATCGACACTTAAGGACCAAGTAAAAATAAAGTTATCTTACATCAATCTTCTGACTTTAACACTCCAAAGACCATCTACAAACAAGCACACTCAAACATAATTCATAGAGTTCTCGACACATCACTCATCTGACTTTGACACTCAAGAGATCATCTATAAACAATCACACCCAAACATAGTTCATAAATTTATCTATCCAACTTCGCCACTCTAAGAACCTTCACAAATAATCACAATTTAATACTAGTAATCATATCTACACACAAAATAAAGAAAACAACAAACAAAGTCAACAAACAACAAAGTTAGCATCCCTTACAACCTAAGACACTCTCACAATATCTAATAATATTTTTTTCTAACTAAATATATCATAAATGATGGAATTTTCAAAATTCCAAATCCCCAATCCTCTTCGGGTATTGGCCATCCTGTTACTCACCTCATTTCCAACAAATTTCACTTTTGGAGTGTCTCCATTTAAAGTTCGTAACAAAAGTTATGACTATTTAAAGTTTTTGTTGAGAAAAAAATGCACAATCAATGAAGAACTTTACCTTTTTTACCTCTAAGAATCACCCTACTAATAGAGAAATAAGATTAATACATGAATATAACATGAAAAGTCCAAATTTGAAGAAAAACCATAACCGTTACCTAAAGATAACCAGAAAATAATATTATGTGAAAATTTGTACAACACAGACTGTCATGCCCCCTACACCCACACTCTCCAAAACCAAAATTTAACTCAAACCTCATAGTACTTTACTCGAATAGTATAAAGAAAGTCAAATACAAGCTTAAAAGTGTTTTTGACTGGAGCATAAAACACCATGACAACTTTAAATATATGACCAATACATATATGAACACTCTACGTTTGAATACAACCTAATGAAAGTTTCCACACAAAAATTGAGTAAGGAAAAAATTTCTAACTATTTTTAATGAATTTTATAGATTCGATATCTTGTGGATTAAGCTAAAACAGTCATAATGGAAAATAATGAGAAAAACTAACCTCAACGACAGAAAATGCAACCTTACATACACACAACAATGACTATGAAGCACATGTTTATGTTGAGTTAAGTGTTTATATTTGTACAATAAAGAAAATGAAGGAAAAAAAGAGCACATTAAGGTTTTTTTAATCAAATCGACGTCTAATATTAAAAATCAGACATAAAAATTGGTTTTTGTGATGTAAACTTACGTTTGACCCGAGTTAGATGTAAAAACCAATTTTTATGTGTCATGCTTATAAATCAAATGTAAATTTTAACAATTTAATTATAAAAATATCACTGTACATTTTTCATATATAACAGAAGTTAAACCTAGATAAAAAACATAGTAAAAATATTTTACGTTAAGATTAAGTAAAATTTAAAATTCACTTTTTCAAATATATATGTTCTGAAAATAAAGATTTGATAAATCTAAATATAATGTTTTAGTTTATATTTTTGTGGTAGACCAGTTATGGAACCACAATTAAGCTACAAATTTAAAGAAAGAGACACAAATAACCCAAAAGTTTAAAACAGCAATTTTTTTAGAAAATTCGCTAATTATTTTTTTTAAGACATTTAATTATTACAACCCATTAATATTTGTGCTGTTTCCCAAAATATTTATTTATTAAATATTTATATATATATATATATATATATATATATATATAATAATTTCACCACTCGTGTATAATATAACAAAAAAAAACTTGGGATGATATTACATCTTTATTTTGTGCATTTCCAATTTTATAATAAGAAGGGCAATATTATTCAATTATAAGAAAGAAATTAACTGTTTTTTCTTACACTAGTGTAGCGAGGGGCTTTTACCGCGGTTCATTTTCACTATACGTCGCGGTTCTTGAACCGCGGCATATTCAGCCGCGGTAGTAAGTCAGACACTTTATGCCGCGGTTCTAACCGCGGTATATAGGCTGCGGAATATGCCGCGGTTGTCTAGGGAACCGCTGCCTAAATTCATTTTTTTTTAAAAAAAAAAATTAAAAAATGCACTATATGCCGCGGTTCAACCGCGGCATATGCTTCAGCTTATATGCCGCGGTTCAACCGCGGCATATGCTTCAGCTTATATGCCGCGGTTCGTGTCAAAACCGCGGCCATATGTCTCGTTTTTAAAAAAAACGAAGCACTATATGCCGCGGTTGTGGTTAGAACCGCGGCATATTCCCCTGCAGTTTTTTAAAATTGCAGGTCTGTTTTTGTGATATCCACTACCACAAAAACAGACCTGCATATAAAAACATGTACAGAAATTCAATTTCAACATAACAAACACATGTTCAAATGTATTTCAACATCAAATAAAGTACAGAGTCTAAGAAAATTCTATCTAATCAAATGCATTGTTTAAATCTAAATCTAAGAGCTATTGTATAATCTAACTATATACTTCGCAGCAGCGTTCCTAATGAATAATAGTGACTTCTCAGGAACTGGTGTAGTAGTCTTGAATCTCTGCAAAAGACTATTCATTTTAATTAGTGTATATGAATTCAACATTTGTTAAAAAATCAAAATTTGTTAAAGTTAAATATTACCGTTTCCCAGCTTCTTGTGATGTGAGAACGAACAATATGGGTCATCCAATACATTACATAGTATCCACACTCATATGACCCATTTTGTCTGTTACACTACAATATATCATCACAGTTGATAATAGTTAGTGAATAACATTTGTTATAAAACAATTATAACAAAGTATGACTTTAGCATATGTCAAACCTTGAGAGAAATCCAAGCAATCTTTCTACTCTTAACAATTGATCTCCCGTCCATCATCATACTTGCTGGAATAGAACTGTATATAAAAAAAGGTTTTAGCATTCAGTTATATAACAAAGAAAGTCCAAACATTGAGGTTCTTACCAATCAATTGCTTGTTTGAGTTGTGTGGGAGGAGGCCTGTGCAATGAGCAGAACCACAAAGCATAGTTGTCTTGCACAGACATAACAAGAAGTTGCCAATGGCGCCTGAAATTCATAATAACGTAACTATTAAATATTAAAATCACATATGGAACATTATTATGTTAACAAAGTTCACTTACCCGGATATATAAGGCAAAAAGTATATTTTCTTGCCCCTTCGAAAACTGCTTATCAGACTCATGTTGATATGATCAAAATCATTTGATTCATGAATATCTTGGGGATCAATGAATCCATAATCATCAGAACGCCCCAACTTATTAGTGACCCCAGACATATACCTGAAATCAAAAATTAACTTTGATATAAGGATACTTGATATATAAATCAATTTTATATATAAATAATTGGTCATAGACTTACATCGTCCATAGTTGAATAATTGAAATATTCAACTCTTGTGTTCCCGACGCAAGCTCACGGACATCTTGGCTATTAAGGTATATTGGGACCTCAGAGCCATGCCCAAATACATTAGCATCATACTCAACCTCCAAAGGCTTATCATCAAGGATGTCAGCAAGTAGATGCAATGAAGAAAGAGGGTCATCCTCAGATAGAGGAATCTTCTGTTGTTCCTGCGTCTGTTGTTACATGAAAAGATAAGATAAGTTTTGACATCAAAAACCTTTAAAATTGAGAAGTGTAAAGAAGAATTTCATACCGAGGGGTCAGAAACTGGTTTAACCAAAAATTTAGGCCAAGTGATAAACGACTTATATGCTTGGTCCACAGTGAAAATCTCTTCCGTGGACAGTGGAACCGAGGCATCTGGCATGATCATTTCATCCACTGAGACCTTCACCTCATCCTCTAATAGTTGCATACCATGACATACAGTCGCTGACCTAAACTCTGTTCCACGAGCTACCAGCACCATCTCAGTATCTTCTAAAATGTATAGCAGACATGGACTACCATCGTCCATGTCATCCTCTGGGATGGCTGATGCGGAACAACTTCCTTTGCCGCTTCTTCCTGTCAGAGTAAATGTTAGATTATACAAGAGATAGAAATAATTGCATATAAATGTTTATTAAGTTTACCTGTGGGCGGGGGAGGGATAACATGTTCCTCTATAGGAGACTGCACCGGGCGCATGCTCTGAAACTGCTCCTGGTATAGCATCTGGAATTCAGCCCTCACCTCGGCCCTAATCTCCTGTATAAGGTCTTGTGGGACCTTTTTTGTGATCTCTTCTGTCATCCTTTGTGTATCGCTGTATGAATATGAAGGCTGACGAGAAGAGCTCCCAAAATAATCTGTAATTCCTACTCCAGGACCTGCAGCACGTACACGTCTAGGGTGCTCAGGTCGTCCAATTGCAGCAGCAAGAATATCCTGGCGACCCTCTGGAGTGAATTGGCCTTGGGAGCTCTGCTCAACCAAGGCGTCCTGTAACATTACAAAACACCATTATTCTTTAAATAGTTTAATGTAGTATGTATAATGACAATATTTATTATTTTAGGAACAGTGATAACTTACAATTTTTTCAGAAATCTCTCGTGCTGTGTCGGAAGAGTAGGTGCCCGATGGTCGCATACGGGCCAACTTCCATTTCTCATGTCTAGACGGTGGAGAAGGAGACTGAGGAGGGCTACCACTCTGAGATGGTGGTATAGCATCTGCCTTTTGCTTGAGGATTTTCTCCTCAAGCTTCCTATACCCACCACGAGATAATAGGTGGGGGTTTTTGTTCTTAGCACTTGTTCCTTGTGCTTTGCTTCTAATTGCCTGTCACATACACATTAATTAATCAGTTCATATGATATATATTTGTTAATGAGGAATTGAATAATATGAACTACACTAACCTGCCATTCCTCTGACATCCGACTCTCTTTAAAAAGCCGCCAAGTCTCCTCATCAATGGACTTATATGAACTGCATGGACTTTTATGTTTAAGGTGTCCAAAGATGTACCTTGATGTCAACTTGCTTTTAAAGTTTCTGAAATTTTCTGCAACAGTTGACAAACACTTATTTCTAAGTGTTGGGACATTTGGAATGTCAAATGTCATCTGAAAAAAACATAATAAAGTTGTATTAATACAAAATTATCAATATAAACAAAATTTAATTCAAATGCTATTAACTAACTTACCAATATATCTTGCCAAATAATGTTCCGATCACCCTCGGACACATGATCAAAAGATGGAATGAGAATGCTAATCCTATCACGTGCCACTACTCCAAGGTATGATCCGAAGTCATCTGCATGGGGGCCAGTTGCCACACCCGTGGTGACATTCACATTCACCGGAGTTCTTTCACCACTATTTTTCCTGATTAATAGTTGTTTCATCCTAGTGGGTCCTCTAGTGGATCTGGTTGGGGGAGCCTCATCCCCTGAAGAATGTGGATGATCAGCCATATATCTGTCAAAATAAATAACAACATTAAATTTTCTTTCAAGACTTATGTAATATCATATAAATTAACAAAACATGTAATAGTACAGAAATTGAAAATTCATACATAAAGATATGGATTCATCATATGTATATTCCCTCATCATGATCTGACCGAATTGCATGTACATCATCGTCAACTACAGATTGGTCATCCAAATTTGTTGTAGTTTGAAATGAATGGTTGTCAGCAATATCAATATTAATCAGATTGTCTTCGTTAACTTCAATTTGTTTTTTGCCTTGAAGAGCAACATACCAATGGTCAGACGCAGGATCTTTGACATAAAAAACTTGAGATGCTTGATGTACCATGATAAACGGTTCGTCTCGATAACCCACCTTGCGAAAATCAACCAGTGTCATACCCGAGTCATCTATTTTCACACCACTCTTATTGTCAAACCACTTACACTTGAACAATGGAACAGAAAACTTGGTGTAATCAACCTCCCATATCTCTTCTATTATACCATAATATCTCATTGATCCAAGTACAGGAGATTGATCTTTTGATGTGGAAAATTGAAGTGACTCAGCTTCTAAACTGACTCCACTATTTTGTACTGTGCTTTTATCATCCAAAGTCTTCTTATAGAATGTGCAATTATTGACTTCATAACCTGTACAACACACGACATCAAACTTCAAACCATTTGCAAGCCACAATAAAGTTTCAGAAGAATGTGGCTCTTTGTCAATTTCAGATTTGAACCAAGACATAAATGTTTTGTTATGCTCCATCAATTGCCATTTCTCTGATTGTCTTGGATTTTTATTCTTAACAATGGCTTTGTGTGCCTCCAAAAAAGGGATCACCTCATCTGTGTTGTTCAATATATAAAGATGCGCTTGCAACAATTCTTCGCGATCTTTTGTCACCACATTGACACCTCGGATGCTTTTACTTGTAGAAAATTTATTCAACCATGCTGTGCGAGGAACTCCTATTGGATTAGTTGATGTCATATAATTTGAACAAAACTCGATACTTTCTTCAGCAATATACCTTTCAATCATCGAACCTTCAGGACGATATGGATTTTTAACGTACCCTTTCAAAATCTTCATATAACGCTCAATAGGATACATCCATCTTAAGTATACCGGTCCGCACAACTTGATTTCTCTAACCAAATGAACAAGTAAATGTACCATGATGTCAAAAAAAGATGGAGGGAAAAACATCTCTAGTTGACACAAGATGATAACAATCTCGCCTTGAAGTTCATCTAACTTTGTAGGATCGATGGCTTTACTACATATTGACGAGAAAAATGAACACAACCTGTTTATGGTGTGTCTAACATTTTTGGGCAAAATTCCACGAATAGTCACCGGTAACAACTGTTGCATTAAGACGTGACAATCGTGAGACTTCATGCCAACAAGCTTTAAGTCCTGCATTGACACTAAACTCTTCATATTTGAAGAGTATCCTTGTGGTACTTTGATACTCTTTAAACAAACACAAAAACTTATCTTCTCTTGTCTAGACATTGTGTAACATGCAGGGGGCAAATAAGTACGTTTACCAATCTCCTTGGGTGCCAACTCTTCTCGGATATTCATGTCAACCAAATCCAAACGAGCATTCACTCCATCTTTTGTCTTTCCCTGAATGTTGAGTAATGTACCAATCAAGCTATCACACACATTCTTTTCTACATGCATCACATCTATGCAATGTCGAACATCTAACTTTGACCAATATGGAAGATCAAAGAATATTGATTTCTTCTTCCAAGGGGTCGTTACAGATGACTTCTTCGATGTTTTCCCAAATACATGATGTATTTTATTAACTTTTTGAAGAACTTCAAGGCCAGTAAGTGGATTTGGTGCTTCGTCCCTCTCTTGATCTCCATTGAATGCTTTTTTTAACCTTCGATATGGATGATTACGTTTTAGAAATCTCCGATGACGTAGATACACCGTCTTTCTTCCATGTTTCAATTGATGAGCTGCAGTGTTTTCTTCACATATAGGACACGCTTTATGACCCTTGACACTGTATCCTGACAAATTACCATAAGCTGGAAAGTCATTAATGGTGCAAAATAACATTGCACGCATCATAAAAGTCTCTGAAGCGAATGCATCAAATATTTCAACCCCATCAACCCACAAAACCTTCAAGTCTTCAACTAGTGGGCTTAGATAAACATCTATGTCATTTCCAGGCTGCTTTGGACCAGATATCATCATAGACAACATCATGTACTTCCTCTTCATGCACAATGCAGGAGATAAGTTGTAAATTATCAATATAACTAGCCAACAACTGTGATTGGTACTCAGATTACCAAATGGGTTCATTCCATCAGTGGCTAAACCAAGCCTAAGATTTCTACACTCTTTACCAAATTCGGGGAATTGTCGATCAATATTTTTCCATTGCTTTGAATCAGCTGGATGACGAAGCAGCCCGTCAATTTTTCTCTCATCTGCATGCCATCTAAGATTTTTAGCATCTTTGGGATTCGCAAACAAACGCTTAAGTCTGGGCACTATTGGAAGGTACCAAACTACTTTCAAAGCAGATCCATTTTTTTCTATCTGACCATTATCTTCACTATTGTTTTTTGACTTGTATCGTGATAAGCCACATTTTGGACACTTTGTCAAAAATTCAAACTCTTTCCTATACAAAATGCAGTCATTGGGACAAGCATGTATCCTTTTATACTCCATACCCATTGGACAAAGAATTTTCTTCGCATCATAATTACGAGTGGGCAGTGTATTTCCATCTGGCAACATTTCATTCAACAACGTCAACAGTTCTGTAAAACTCTTATCAGTCCATCCATTGCTCGCCTTCAAATTCATGAGCCTTAACACCGCTGATAAACGTGTGAACTTAGTTGAACCGACATACAAAGGTGTTTCCGCATCAGTCGACATCGTCTCATACACATGAGCTTTGGCAAAATTTTCTGCTCCAACATCGCGGATCATGTCCTCCAATTTGTCTTCATCCGGTCGATCTTCTTCCATGGTGGAATCAGTAACATTTACACTTTGAGAGTCAGTGGGAAAATCCATTTCTTCGCCGTGCCAGATCCATGTTGTATAGCATCTTAGAAAACCATCACATATAAGATGTTCTCTAATTTGAGTTGCGTTCAACTTTCTCCCATTCAAACAGTTCACACAAGGACATCTAAACTTCACTTCATCATCAGTTCTCCCCTCATTACGTTGCGCAAATTGTATAAATTCCTCTACACCTCTCTCGTACTCAGCACTAATACGTGGTAAATTAATCCAATTTCGATCCATATTCCTAAATATTACATAAATAATACAACAACACACATTACCACAACTATAGCAAAAACCATACCATACATTACCAAAACTATAACAATTTCATGCATTATCAAAATTAAACCAAAAATTATACCATACACTACCAAAACTATAGAAACTTCATACATTATCAAAACTGTAGCATTATCCAAAAACTAATGAAGAAATCACGTTAAGAATGCAAAAGGGCATAAATACCTGGAAGAGGAACGGCGGAAACGCTTGGTGCAAAGTCGCAGCGGAGAGGGAATGACGAGTTTCAAACCCTTTTGATCGGCAAAAACTGTTTCAAACGCGACACAAATGAGAAAGGACCGAATAATTTCAAGTTTAAACGGTGCAAAAACGCGTACCTGAGATGGCTTTCGGAGGAGAAGAAAAACGCGAAAACAGAACGCTGCGCGTGATGAAGAAGACGACACTGTTCCAACGTTTTGTTTTTTAACTCTGACTGGGGAATCTACCGCGGTTCACTACTTAACCGCGGTATAAAGGGGGTATATGCCGCGGTTTAACTCCCAACCGCGGCATATACTAATTTAAAAAATTATCCTAAATGATATTTTTGAAATTATTTTCAAACTATATGCCGCGGTTGCCCGCTGAACCGCGGCATATACATCGAAAAATTTCAAATATATATTAAACTAATTTCAGATAAGGGAATATGTCGCGGTTGCTCGTAGAACCGCGGCATATACCCCTGTAACGTGCTGCACACAACTGCCTCCCCAACTGCCTTCTGGGGAATTTCAGAAGTTACAGGGGGTATATGCCGCGGTTGTTCAGAGACCCGCGGCATATACCCCCTGTAACTTCTGAAATTCTCTGACTGGCAGAGAAGTTGAGAAGTTACATGGGGTATATGCCGCGGTTGTCCATAGAACCGCGGCATATACCCTTGTAACTTTTCAAATTCTCTGACCCAGTCAGCACCTGCAATAAATTGTCAGGGGTATATGCCGCGGGTGTCCAGAGAACCGCGGCATATACTCTGTTATTTAATTTTTTATTCATACGTGGCGTCAAAGGCAATGGTTGACTGGAGTATATGCCGCGGTTGTCCAGAGAACCGCGGCATATATGTTCGTTTTATTTACAAAACTGCCACCGCGCATCATTATGCTGCGGTTTCTGTTGAACCGTGGCATAATGTGCGCTGTAAAAGCCCAATTTTTTACTAGTGTTATCTTCATGTAGATATAGTAGTTTTTTCCATTTAATGGAAATATTTTTCTATTATTCTCACCTGTGATTTTTCTCTTAGTAGATTTTTTAGGTTAAAATACTGTTTGTCAATTTTAATTTTTTAAACTAATTTTAGTCGAAATATACTTTAAAAAAGTAGAAGTTTTTGAATATAGTATTAACAAACTTTAATATAATTTTTTTTTAATATTCTATACCAGTGGCTGAAATTTATATATAAGTTGTATTAATAATAATTTTTGACTTATGACTGTGTGAACTTTGTAACTTAAAAAATACATAGAAATTAAAAATTAAAATATGATAAGAAGAAAACTAGACATATAAGTTAATGATTTAATTATTTTTATTCTATGACTGTCTTAACTTTTTGCATTAAAAAGAATTAGATTCAAAGTATTATAATTGAAAATTTATGATGTAAAAGTCATACTAATATATAGTATTATTTTTTTTCTGATTCAGTGTTTTAAAATTTTGGCCTAAAAGTGAAAGAATTAAATTGAGGAAATTTGGGTTATAAAAGGTGTTCCACTTTGTCTCTTTTGTAGAACCTATCATCTCTGATAGATCACCAAAACTCACTCACTCTCTCTTTCATATTTCTCTCTCTCTAAGTGATGGCTTTGAATCCAAGAAAAGCATCAAGTTCAAAAGCCATGGTTGATGCAGCATCATGGTTCTGTGCATGTATTCTCGTGACCCTCATACTGCTGTGCTTATTCAGTGACAGTTCTGTTCTTCAGGAGGATGATGAAGGGAAGCTGAGGAGTAAACAAGTATTGTCGAAGCCTTGTGATGAAATCTATGTGGTCGGAGAAGGAGAGACACTTCACACAATCAGTGACAAATGTGGTGACCCCTTCATAGTGGAAAAAAACCCTCACATCCATGACCCTGATGATGTCTTCCCAGGCCTTGTTATCAAGATCACACCCTCACACAACAACTGAATTTTCAACTCTTAAGCATCTATCTATCTATATATATGCATGTATGTATCTACTTTCTTTCATATATATACAACAAGGAAAAGAAAAAGAATCCCTTATTGGCACCTTCATAGTGTTTTTATTGTAGTTTTGGTTAGCTTGTCGTATGTACTGACTGTGCCTAATAGGAAGAAAATGTCTTATATATACATATATATACTACTAGTCTTTTGGTCTTCTGTATATGTTAGTGTGAATTTAGTCTTCTGTACTTAGTGAAAAGAATTATAATTAGCAGAAGGTTTTGTTTTTAGGTGAGAAATATAGCAGGGTTGGTTCTTTTTCTGAAGTCAAAGGTGACAAGTTAAAATTATTCCCACCAGAAAGGAGAGTAGTCTAATATTTATTTTAGAGATAAAAGGAAGAATAATAACTTTTAATATAATAATTATTAATTTTACTTATACGTATATTTAATTTTAACCAGTAATTTCTTGTTTTATTCTTTTTATTTTTTTACTTTAGAGGAGAAAAAAATATTATAAGAAAAGTGTAATTTAAAGCACAAGAATAATCAATCAATTTTTTTTCTCTTTCTAGTGCTTAGACAAAACAAATATTTTTTAGATTAGAAGTTTCATATATTAGTGTCAATATTAGATTGGTCAATCAGTAACTACACATTACAAGATTTTAGGTAAGTTATAATTTATTTGACCAAAAATAAAAAGAACTTGAAAAATCAGAATCAGAGGACCAGAAAACTTCTCAAAAGAAAGCTCCAAAAAGTTTTATTTGTGAAGGAATAATTGTAATAGCTATGGACACTGAAGTTTTGAACACTCGTCTATTGAAGACTTTTCCCCTAGCAAAGGATAATATCATTTTTGTTTTCTCTTAAATTATTAAGATTATCTGTTTGCATCCAAACTATTGAGACGTATGTTTTTCCTTTAAAACAGTGATTTCTTTAAACTTTACAAATCTAAATTTTGTTGTCAAAGTTGTTGAACATCCCTTGTTAAAAATTAAGGTTGTATCGATCCATCCACCTGGAATAGAATTAATCTATTAGGTATTTATAAAACCCACTTATAAAGATTTTTTATTTATAAAAGTTAAGTCTTATTCTAACTGTAGATAATTTTTAACAAGAATTTTAAGGGTCCAAAATATTCAATATATATTACTATAATTATATATTTATTTAATTTTGATTTAGGTATTGTGGTTGTACTTACTAGGAATGGGAGGTGATGGAGATGATTTTTATTAATTTATATTATTTTGAAAAAAAATATATTCTAGATGAGTATAATTAAAGATCTTTACTTATATTTAATGGGTATAATTTTTTTTTATCATCTTTATTTTTACTAGAAAGTGAGTATATCCGTATTCATTTCCATACTCGTTTTATTGTTTCAGTTCCAATTAATTAATTAAAAAATTAAAATATAAAATAACAACTGGACAAATAGAAAAGTTATATAAAATATTACACAATTATATAAATAAATTTTATGATAACTAAAATATTTATTAATTTTGAAAACATAAATATTTAAATTCAAAAATATTTCAAATGTCTCTTTCTTTCATTTATTAAATTATAATAAAATCTCTTTTTTCTTATACACCACTTGATTAACAAAATAAAACAAAAAATAAAGATTACGTGGGCGCTGAAACGGGCGGTCCATTTACTGCTTCTAATGACGTGGACGTCCTTCCATACGACACCCGGTCCTCGCTGGTACAATAACAATAAACAACAAATAAAAATTTTAAAATTAATAATAAAAAAATATCAAATGTATGTCTTAAAAACAATTATACCAATGAAGAAAATTGCATATAAGAAAAAAAATTATAATTATGAAATCTTTTTAGATTTTGAACTAGTCAAATTATTGACTAATAATGAAAATTGTTTAAATAAAATAAAAGTTCTTAAAGTGAAACAAAAATTAAAGATAAAAGAAAATAAAGAAGATAATTTAGTAAATAAAGGATTTATGCGATTCAATATTTGAAATTGAAAATGTGTAAAAAGAAATAAAAATATTAAAGAGAGTAGAAATAACCAATGTGAGACCTAAAAACTATCGATTAATTATACATCATTCCAACATAATTGTCCAATAGAAAAAATATCTTAGAAGTGTAAATGAATTAAACTATTAATTAATTATACATCGTTTAAACATAATTGTCCAACAGAAAAAATATCTTAGAAATGTAAACGAATTTTTGAATAGAGAACAAACAAAACAATTAGAATAGAAGAGAAATAAATGTGTAACGAAAGACAAAAGGAAAAGGTTATAAAATAAAATATTGAGAGAATATTATATATATATATATATATATATATATATTTATAAATTTAAATTATCTAATAAATTTTGAGTATTTTAATAATTTAAATGAAATATGGGAAAAAATGAAGATGATGATTGATATTTGAATTGGGTATGGAGAGAGAGATAGATATATAGTTATCCATCATCTTTTTATACTCAATTGAAAAATTTTCAAAACAGAAACAACTAAGTAGTATATGTTGAATGTATAAATATTCGTTAGGCCTTTACTTTTCAATAGACTTACTAATGTGTGAACTTAACACCAAACAACTAAGTATAACTTACTAATAACCCTTAAATTGACAAAATATATTTAGACAAACTGACTAATGAAAGAGTAGCTGTGAAATGACTTTTCTTAATATATATGGAAAATAATACTTTCATATCACTTAAAAAGTATATACTTATTTTGCAACTCACTTTAATATAATAATATATATTCTAATTTTAAGTTTAAAAATAAAATAAACATAATTAAGATATTATTATTTTGGGTTATAAAGTAGGGATTTTGTTTTTTTGTTTGATAGGTGTTAAAAATCAATCACCTTCTACATATGATAAGTACTTTTTGAACTTTTCATGAATTGACTTAGGATATTGATGATAGAAAAATACATTTTACGTAATAAAAGTATGCATTAAGATGAAAGAAGGATTTGCAACTTTCTCTAATACGAGAAAAGAAAAATACATTTGAATACAATTTTTCATTAGAAATGAATAAGAGTTTACAACTTATATAGAGAGAGAGATGAGTGAAACAGGTAAAAAAAACCTAAATAGTTAATCATTACTTTCTAATATGATAATAGTGTATTATATTAATATATATTATTAAAGAATATGGAAAATGTTAGTGTAACCTTCATTTCAAAAAGTTTTAGTTTCTAGAAGAAATGATCACAATTTAATTTCATCATGTTTCGAAATAAAACATTGATAAAACAAGCGAAGTATGAATATGATGAGTGCAAAAAGAAGGCATCGTTCTTTATTCTTTAACGGATTGGGTCATTCCTGCACCTCGTTGCTACTGTTTCCTCATTTTCTGGCTGTTCTTTTGATCATACATTTTCTATCTCACATTTTCTATACTTAGAAAAAGACAACATATCATACCGCATTATAATGAAACCTATTTTTTATCTTATGGACTTTCTAATTATCACAATCTTGTTTACGTAGAAAAATTTTAGTCAATTATGTCCATTCACACTTATTTATTCAATAAAATTCTTAATTAAAATAGTTTTAACAATTACTTGTATAAAAGGTATTTACTTTTGGTAATTCATGTAATTAGAAATTTTCTCTCCAAATTCATAATTAATTTCTAAATGAAATTGTATTTTAAAAAAATAAACACTTTATAAAAATAAAAATTCATAAATTTATTGTCTTAAAAACACTTTATACATAAATTTAAGGGTTAAATATGTTTTTCGTCCCTTAAGTATCACACAAATTCGGTTTTAGTCTCTACTCAAAACTTTGATGGTTTTTAGTTCTCATAGTTTTGAAACTCTTACTATTAGTCCTTAAAATTGGACGACATTAACTTTTAGTAGATGTGACAAACAGCGAGGCCACGTTTTATGCCAGTTGCCCTGTTCACTCTCTGCCATGGTGGTTGTTTAAGTTTTGAAATGAGATTAAGTATGTTAAGTGTGCATTTGGTTGAAGCGCACTTCGTCATCTCTTATAAATGAGATTTTAAGAAGTTGGGTTCTTCTTCGTCACTGCAGTTGGGGGCAAAGAAAGCTGAGGAGGTACATCTGAAGGTTGAAGTTTGTCTTCTTGAGGAGGTAAGTTGATACGTTTTGTTTTGCTCTTCTTCATGTGAATATAAGGATTGGAGATATAGGGTTTGGGTGGGAACGAAAGTTGATGAAGGGATTTCTTTGTTGTAGTGAAATGAAAAGTGAAAGTGGAGGAAATGGTTAGATGCGAAGGTCAATTGGTTCGGAAAAGTCACAAAGTTGTGGATCATCTTCATGGTTACCATCTAAATTGTATGGTTGTGGTGAAACATTGTTGCTTTTGAAGGCAACTACTGTGAAGAACAAAGGAAGACTATTTTATAGATGTAGAAATTGGGCAGTAAGTGATTAAATCTTTCAATTCATATGCTGAATTTTGTATTAATCGTGTGTTATTTTGATTCCATAGTAATTCAAGTTGTAATTACTTTGAATGACATGATGAAGGAGTTTCTGAAATTGAAGGAAGCTTTGAAAGAAAACGTGAAGAACTTGAAATGTGTTTGGAAAATGAAAAACTTGTAATAGATCTAAGGAAGAAGAACGATAAGCTGAAAAGGAAATTAGAACAAGAGAAGAAAGTTGGAAAAATGATGTTGTTGTTGTTTGTTTTATCATGGGCGTTAACAATTTTCTTTTGTATTATGTTTTTGTTGAAGATGAATTGTAATTAAGAATTATGGTTGAATAAAATGAGGTTCTTGAGTTTGTCTCCAAATTCTGCTTGACAAAATTCTCTAAATAATTTACTTGTGTTGCCACTTGATGATTAACTTTTTTTCCCTTTAACATTCCACCACTGTTACTGGACTTTTGTTTTATGTTAATAAATAAAACATTGGGCAACATAAGAAACTAGAAGCAGGCATTAATCCTTGGAGAATCAAAGATAGTTCTCTAAGTAAATGAAAAAACATTCCACTTTTTTACTTTTAAGAATTAACCAAAGGTAGCATTTTTAGCATTCAACTCATTAAAATTAATCATAAACAGTTGCTCATGGTTCACCCACTTCCATGTCCCGGATATGTAAATATGAACTAAGTAGAGTTTGCCTGCTAAAATTGACTAAGCAGAGAGTATCTATAAATCTGAACTTGGAATAAATAAAGTTAACTTGGCATAATGCAAAGATGGAATACAACAAGAAGCATGATATAATATGAAGTGGTGCCATACTATTAAATAAGATAAGTTAAGTGGTCTCCTACCACTGACAAAAAATATTGTAATAGCAGTACTAAAGTAAGTCAAGTGGTCCCTTACAATTACATATGATGGTAGATGTTAAAAGCAACCACTGTACCCACTACTATTGTTCCCTAAGTGGGTGACTGTGACTTACAAAATACATTAAAATAAACGTTTGGCTACAATAAATCTTCAATTGGTACTAGCTTGAGACCCTAGATGTTGTGCAGCCAGCGGCCGTGAGGATGTTCTTCTTCCACCTTGGTGACTTGATGCAAGTCCTGCTCCACTGCCACTTTGAGGTCTTCCTAGTTGAGAAGTCCCCCTTCTTGATGTTCCTCCACCTTGTAACGTTGATAGAGCTGGTTGTGCTTGAGAACCTCTTGCAGTGGAAGTTGCCCCTGTGCTGCCAGATCCTCCTGCACTTGAAGTGCCCCTTGTGTTTTGTAAATGGAAGTAAGAGACATTGCAATTATCATAGTGTAAATAATTATCAATGTGTAAATAAGTGAAGTTGTAAAAGAGTGATTTTGTACCTTTTTCTTTCTCCTTTTACATGTTCTTACATTATGACCAAATTCATTACAGCTGCTACACTTCATAACAAGATTCTTCTTTGACAATTTTGTATGACTCACATATTCATCAGCCTCCCTTCTTCTTAGTTTTTTAGGCCTCCCAAGGGGTGTTTTATAAATTGGAGGCAGTAGCGCACCAGATTCAGAAGTAGACCACAATTGTTGTCCATTGATTGGAACAATTTCAGGGCCATAACAAGTTTCATAAGTCTCTTTCTTGTAATAAGGATGTACATAGTCTTTAGGGTTTTCTACTTTATAATTTATGGCAGACACAACGTGCCTACAAGGTATTCCTACAAAATCCCAAAAGTAACAACTACATGAATGGTTACTTAGGTCAACTACAAACTTATCCATTGTAAACCCGTGAGTGACTTCAAATTTTGCAGCCCTTGTCGAAGTTGGAATCCAATTTCCACTCTTCTCTACTTCCCTATCAAGCCTATTTCGTGGTTTAGGCATGACAACTCCTGTATATGTCTTTGCTTTTTCTAAGTGTTGCAAACCTATTCATAATGTAAGTTCTGATCCATTTCATCATAGTTATGATAGGTTTGTCTCTAGCTAGTAAAATTGTACTATTAAATGACTCAGACAAATTATTTATCAAGACATCACATATAGGATAATTACTGAATGCATGTTTACACCAACACTTAGTGGGAATAGCTAGCAACCAATTGTAAGCATCAATGTTAATATTGGACAACTCACCCATTTTATTTTCCCAGTCTTGTTGAAATGTGGCCTTGGCAGCCCCCATCATAAGATCTCTAATAAGCACTCCTCCACCAAATTTCTTCTTGTAATTGTTATACAAGTGCCTTAAGCACAATCTATGTTCTACTCCATCCAAGATGTCATAAAAAAACTGTCATTAGTCCCTGCAAAACACAAAAGGTCTTGGTCAATAGTAAATAATGTCATTGCTACGAAATAAAAATAGGAAAACATTAAAATGAAAATACCTTTTATTGATCAGAAATGAAAATCCAATGTTGACAATCAATGCCACCAATATCATCCAGAAGTAGTGTCAAAAACCATCTCCAGCTTTCTTTGCATTCATTTTCAACCACAACAAAAGCTAGTGGGCAATATTGGTCATTGGGGTCTCTGCCCACTGCCACCAACAACTGACCACCATATGTTGTCTTCAGATGACAACCATCTACACCTATGAAGGGCCTGAAACTTCCTAAGAAGCCTTGCTTATAGCCCTCTAAACACATATAAAATGACCCAAATCTTGGTGGCAAACTTGGTTGGGGTTGATTCACTTTAATTTTAAAGGTTCTAGACTTCGCTCTTAGCAATTCACCCACATAATCATATAGACGACCATATTGTTGTTCTCCATCACCAACAAAAGAATCCAAAGTAATTTGCTTGGCCTTTCCAGCTTTCCAAGTAGTTATTCCAACACTGAATGACTTCTTAATGTCATCAATGATTTGATTGATTGTCATGTTAGCCACATTTACAAACCTGTCTACTAATACTTGTGCAATCCAGTTTACATTTGCACTTTTGTTTCCAAAAACCCTTCCACAACTGTGTCGTCCAACAAAGTTTTTGACCTTAAATGTTTACTTGCCTCCTACCTTGCTAGCCATAATAAGAAAACCACATTTGTTTTTACAAACTGCCCTTAGTTTGTTCAGGTCATTATTCACAAACTTAACCTCTTTTTCATTTAATACACTATGTTCCATTAGTGCATTTTTAAATTCATTTAATGAACAAAACTCGATCCCCAATTTGAATCTGAAGTTATTGTTCATATAATTTTTTCTATACTTTTTAAAGTTTCCCTTTTTCAACCTCACATCCTCATCACTATCTACATTTGAATCCAATTCATCACTATTGTATTCTTCATTGATGTCATGATCTCCAACTTCTTCATTCATTATAAATGAACCTTCCCCAACATTGCCTCTTCTAGTCACACATTTCTTCTTTTTTTCATTGTATTCCACCTATCCAAAACTAGATTAATGTTTCTACGAACTTGGTCCACCCTATCATGCTCAACACCAAACCCATCATCATCATTAGCCATTTTGTCTTCTTCACTGTCATCCAGACATTCTTCAGCTAAAGCTTCTACTTCCCCCTCAACCACATTCCCCCCTTCCTCTTCTTCACGAAAATAATCATATTCATCACCACCATCACATTCTGCTTCTTCCTCATCCATTTCAACCTCTTCCTGTTCATCACCACCATCACACTTTTCTTCTTCCTTACCCATTTCAACCTCTTCCTGTTCGTCACCACCATCACACTCTTCTTCTTCCTCACCCATTTCAACCTCTTCATGTTCCTCACCACCATCACACTCTTCCTCACCCATTTCAACCTCTACAGCCACATTAACATATGAACCCTGTTGCTCAACACATTCACCCTCTTCTACAACATCATCACCCTCTTCCAAACCCATTCCATCCTCTTCTACAATCTCAGCCACTTCTTCCTCATGTAAATTGACCTCTTCGTCACCCACTTTGGAAACCACTTCCTCCTCTTCCACTTTTCCTTCATCTGCCACTTCACCACAACTAAGAAAGCGAACTTCCACTGCTTCACTAGGAACATGTTGAACATTGATTTCTACCTCTTTCTTATTCTCCTCTACATAGTTAGCCAAGTACAATGCTTCCCTGTCATCACTCAATAATCTCACATTATTCATCAACCTTTGTTTCGACCCCTTCCACCATAGTTTGAAATCTGCATCATACTTAAATTCTTTAACTATTCCAACTGCTTAAAAATACGACCAACGATCCGGATCAAGTCTTTTGATCACGTGTATCTCTCCTCCAACATATTGTACCCCCTTATTACTAACAAACTTCCTCATGTGATGCAAACAAATGTCGAAAACCATTTCTAGACCTACATTCAGACATCAACGCTTTACGCCCAAATTGCAACAACCATAATCGAAAAAGAAAAACAATAGCTTAGCTTACCTTTACGCTTGTCTTTCACACCCACCGTTTCTTTCATGAGCACCGCAAGGACCACCTTGATAGAATACTTCGAGTGAAATGTTTCCAGTACAATGTTTGGAGTACAATACTTTGAGTAAAACTACTTTTCCCCAATTGAAAAAATAAACTTTGCCCAATTAAGAACCCTAATTGTTAATCTGATTTCAATCAACAACGTGTCAATCACTTAATCTCATTTCAAAAATTAAACAACCAACGTGGCAAAGAGTGAACAGGGCAACTGGCATAAAATGTGGCCTCGCCGTTTGCCACATCAACTAAAAGTTAACGCCGTCCAATTTTAAAGACTAATAGTAACAGTTTTTAAACTATGAGGACTAAAAACCAACAAAGTTTTGAGTAGAGACTAAAACCGAATTCGTATGATACTTAAGGGACGAAAAACATATTTAACCCTAAATTTAACTTATTTATCATTAATGATAAATTATTTTAATGAATTTTCTCGCAATAAATGAAATAAAAAATATCTAAGATCGAATTCTTTACACAATTTTACACAATCCTTAGCAAACTCCCCATTAGGATGTTGAAGTTAAATTAATAGCCAAAAGTACAAAAACTAGTTAAGATTTTGTTTATTGCTGAATAATATTAAAATATGAAGCTAAGATCTTAAAATAGAATCATGCCTACTCAAAATCTTAACCTAACACATTGTAAATAAAAAGAAAGGACTCCCACTGAGGTAAACTAGAAAGACTATTAGCCAATGCTCATTAATTATTTTTTAAATGAAAAAGATTAAGAGTGCTCTAAACTTTTAGACCAAAAGTAACAAATTGAATGGGAATGTAATGATATTTTAGTTTAGATCGCCTCTATATGTGAACTGTCAAGTTAATATCTTTCTCTTTTATAGCATTACATCACTCCTCTTTATTTTAAATAGTGCCTTTTAATTTAAGTAAAAAAAATTAAACACGGTTTTATAGAAACTAATTTAAAAATCTTTAGACTAGTTAAACCTAACGATGAATTATGAGTGTAAATCGGAGATGACAATATCAAGAAATATCAAAGAAAAATTATTAGTGATTGTAGTTTTAGAAGAGATAATTAATAAATAATAAAGGAAAGAAAGAAGTATTAAAAGATTGTAGGAAAATAAAAAATAAAAGAAAATGAAGAACCACCTTTTACATGGTTTACATTAATACTTTGTTTACTACCACATTTGGGATTTGGCAATTTTGATTGACGAATAACATCTAGCCAGCACATAAACTTACATGTTCTTATCTATGTCTGAGTGACCCACATTTATAGTGTAAAGAATACTTAAACAAAGAAATTGTGGGAAAAAGTGAGACCATGTATATTATTCATCTTGCGATATGGATAGAACAAGTATATTCTTTGTGGACCATACAAAATAGTCATTTATTATTTTCATATGGACCCTAACTAGATTTTCTTGTGTCCTATACTAAATTTTTAGTTTGGGAAGTATCCAAACTCATATATATCTGCATCAGAAATACAGTTAGGAATATTTGGAATATTTCTTTCACATTTTTTAAGCATATATAAAATTGTTTTATATAGTTTATGGATTATTATTATACATATAATAATAATAATAATAATTCATAAAGTATATAAATAATATATTTAAATTTTTTAAATTATTACTTATTTATATATATATATATATATATATATATATATATATATATATATATATATATATATATATATATATATATATATATATATATATATATATATATGCATTCCACACCTTCATTTAGATTAAAAATAGTATTAAATATATATAGTTCAATTAATTTTTTAGTCAATCAATATATTAATAGTCACTCTCTTAACTTCACTTCAAATTATCCACACTCTTAGGTAAGAACTATATGTCATTAGTATGATATCCACAATCCTTTTCTCACACAAATTACTCTCTACCCTAAGATTCCATATTCATGTCTCTTCTTCAAATTATAACTTTTGTATGATAAGTGATGTATAATTTTTAAAATAAATTTAATAAAAAATATTCTTATATATTATAAAAATTTTACATTAATTCATATTTGCTTGATATGATTAACGCAAGAATATGTTTTCACTAATACTTTAAGAAAAACAATTAATATTATTTTTTCGTAACATATAAACTAACTTTAACTCTAGAAAGATCTCATTTTATTTTAAGTGTTTACTCATTTAAACAAATTGAAGATAAGAATTTTTACTATATCATGACTTCCTTTTTTTCATAAGATTCGACTCAACACTTATGATAGTATGCAGTTATAATAAAATATGATTTAACAGTTGAATTTTTAATAGTTTACATGACATAAAGTTCTTGAAAAGTATGTGTCAAGACACATTGATAGAAACACTCCCTAGAGTTTCTGATAAACTCTAGAAATCCTTCACGTTTGGTAGGGTAGTGCTAATTATAAGAAATTCATAACACTGTCAATGACAGAAAAGGGAAGATATATTATATATAACAGTAATTATCAACAACTATGGACAAAAATAATTAACTAAACTGCATAAAGTCACTTTTGCAATCAGGACAAAACACCTGTCCACTACTGATAAAAAGGTTTGGTAATCCATCATTTACTAAGATCATCATGGTGATTCTTACCAGGCTATAAATTCAATAGAGGAGTTATGTATAACATGTGAATGTGGCCTTTGGTTTTTCTAAAAGCCAAAAGAGTGTCTGAGTGCTGCATACTGGTGAGTGTGGCCTGTAAAAATGGATTTGTTGGTTGTCAAATCACTCAGTTTCTTACACATACATGTCTATTTTGATCTAAGAGCTCCTGAAATATTTTTAACATTACCACATGCATTTGCTAGTAAAACTTAATTTCCATATACTTTCTTTCAGGTAAATTTTTCCTCCATTGAGTTCAGCTTCTGTCAAACTGGAGTGGCTAAAGTACTAAACCAGAAACATTGCACTCATGATTGAAATGATATCTTCAATCTCATATCAGCTATGGTAAGTAATGCATATCTCTAAATCTGACTACGTGCATATATTTTTCCTTTTTCATTTTCATTTTCATTGACAAGTTAAAAGTACACATACTTCGCATTTTGAATCCTATGATACTTACATAAAAAAACAATATACAATTTCTTAAAATAGAATCTGCATCTCACGGTGTGTGTATGTGTGTGTGTATATATATATATATGTATGTATATGTTGTTGTTGAGTACTATGTCATATTTGAATTTCTTGGCATCATGTTTCTCTCCTCATGTAAACATGAAGTCCTTCGTTTCTATATCAGCAAGTGGATATGGCTGTAACACAGAAGTAGGAAAGAATCAGACAAGGAAACGTGTGATTGGATTATTCTAAAACGAGCAATTATATAAATAATCTATATTATCAATGAGAAAATCCATGGTTAATGTCATGTGTGCATCTGTTAAAAGATTGGCCATTATTTTTTCACCAATCATTGATGTTACTTTACTGAGCCAAATCTGAAAAAGTAGACCATATATATCCATTGCAAGGAAAAAATAATTACTGGATAGAGCTATGTTACATTTGCTACTATCATTACCTCTTTACTAATCAGAAGGGTGATTAATTGGGTCCCATACTCATCATAAATTAAGTAATATTTTAGTTAGTGCAAGAGTATCTTTATCTCTGTTATAAAAACTCATTTTTTCTTGTAGTTAAACTTAACTGTATTTACTTCTGTAAGAATTTTATAAGCAATAGCTCTGCTCTCACGCAACAGTAATTCTTATTATTTCTTTGCTCATATCTGTATTTTGAGCACATATTTTATGGTGCATGATTTTTCAAGACTTACTTCCTATGCATAATCTCAGAAAGCTAAACTGATGAGTCACTGGTGAGAACAAGTTTTGTGATATATCAGTTTTATTCTGTGTTGTATATTCTTTTGGAAGAATCATTTTGTCTGTATGTGTTCTTAAGATTCTCTCTATCACCTTCATGCTCTTGCTCGTGTTTCTCTAATTTCTTTCTATATAAATATAGTTTTACTTGGTCCATATTCTTTCTACATGAGATTTCTCATCAGGATCACACATGACTCTCCTGTGAAAATATTTTTTAAATTTATATATATTTATCTATATATATATATATATATATATATATATATATATATATATATATGTATAATATAGATCAAATGATAAAAGAATGATGTGGCTGATGCTTTTTCCAAACATGGTCTTACTATTTTTTGAGAAGCTCAGTTTTTCTTTATCTTCTATAATCTTTATTCGTTAGCCACGAGAAATTATATTATAAATAATTTTAGAAACTAGTAATAAACCATTTTAATTAGTTTAATGAACATATATTTAAAGAAATCATAATAGTTAACAAATTTCAAAGGAACTATAAAACTGATATTTATAATAATTTTAGGAAACCTTAGAGTAACTATGATATTTTAGGAAGTTAATAAAAACAAGCACTATAGCAATTTTGAATATAACCGTATTCTTTTACAATAATATGTAAAAAATAAATAATTGTTTTTAGTCTATTACACTGTAAATTAAATTCTTTTATAAGGAAATTAGATCCAGGTAATTTTAACGTTTAAAGCTTATATAAATTGATTGATTGATTTTACATTATATAGACTTTTCATAAAAAATTAAACTACATTTTTAATTAGTTGATGGTGAAAAAATTCAGAAAACTCGTCTCCACATACATAGGTTAGTGCATACGTGTGTGGTGGCAAAGAGAGTTTTCCTTCATGTCACGTGCTTCGTCTATCAACGTTACATTTGTTACTTCCAATTGCTGTTTATAAATAAAAGGTTTAAATAAATTTGAGGTAATGGTATGTCATCCGTGTTTTTTTTGAAGACCTAATAGTATTTATTAAATATTTAATTTTACAAAATAAATATTTAATAAAATTTGGTTATATATTTAAAATTTAAAATTTATTTAAGCTTCAACAAACTAATTCAACTTAATAAAACTCTGAAAAAAAAAATTAAAGACAGAAAACCTGAATAAGTTAACAATTTAACAAATTAAATATATAAACTAATTTTTTTTATATTAGATTGGATTTTTAATTTATTTTTAAAAAACTGATTTAATTCAAATTGAAATTGATGTTATATAAACTAAAAAACATTTTTTTATTATATTGCAATTAATTTTGAATATAACTTAAAAACATAATTTAATCCAATTCAAATAAAAGTTATATTATATATATATATATATATATATATATATATATATATATATATATATATATATATATATATATATATATAAATCAATTGTATAATTTGAGACTTATGTTCACACTTTTACTTATTATGATTTATGAAATATACTCCCAAAAAAATTGGACTAAAACCGATAACTAATTTTAGTTTTGAAAATAAGTTGTTTAGTTTTATACTTTAATCATAAAATATAAATTACGATAAATTTGATTTCTTCAAAGTGATCTAACAGAAGTTTTTTATTTGTTAAGAAATAGTCATTAAACTTTTTTTATTAAATGAGAAGAAATTTAAATTTTAAATACAACCATTTTCTATCGGCAAACATGCATGCTTCCGTTTCTAGAATCCCAAATATTTGTGATTCTCTATCACATGCAATTACCGTTTAACAGCATTTCCTTGGTTTGACTTTGTCATGGGAACTTGAGTTTCTGAATTGTTTATGCATGTTTTTGTTGTTTCTGATGAAACTAGAACACACAAGATACTATATCCATGTCCCTGACAATGACATAGACAAAGGTGCTTATGTTTCAATATTTTGAACTTGCTATTGCTTTCTTTACTTTCTGCACTCTCTTTCCTCACTTCCTGGTGATCATTTACTTTTGGAAATCATCACAGGGCACGTTTGGTGTTTTTACTTCTGCATAAAACCACTGTTGCAATTTTGGATTTTCAATTTAGTGCTGATTTTCAAAATGATTTTTTGTGTTTATGATATCAATGGTTCGTGAAGAAGATCATAAGTTTTCATTGAATGACTCTTCCTGATTAAGGTTGCAGAGTCCATGATGCTGTACCCTTACTAGTATTCCTTTTTTCTGTGGTCTTCCGATTGAAGTATTGATCTGAGAGGAATGAGAGTTGCGGCTATTATTATCAGGTTCATCATTCCATTTCCATAGTCTTACAAAGCTTGAAGTTTGTTATGTAGCTTTGTAGGGATTCTAACTCTTGTTTCTGGTTTGCTACAGTTCACTGACATTCTTTCTTGAGTATGGTTGGCTACGGTAAAAAGTTGAGAGAATTACAGATTCAAGAATGGAAAGGGTACGTTCATTTGATCAGCTCTATCAAAATATTATATTGTGTAGCACCTTCCATGTCTTGTTCCACCTTGACTTTGGACAGATTGGACTTTCTGTTAAATAACAAGTACGATGACGAGAAATAAAGATGATTTCATAAGATTTTTCTGATTCTTTTTTTTTTTGTTTATGGCATGATTAGTGAACTTTAATATTGTTTAATTCTTTCTGTTCTATTTGGTAGTCATATTTTTAACTCTTTTGTTTTAATGGTGGTAATGATACTCGCACCAAAACGAGAAATGGTTGTTTGAATTCTGGTAAAACTGATTGAACTTTTTTCAGATATTATATCAACTATAAGTTAATGAAAAAGAAAGTTAAGAGATATGTAGAACAAATGGAGGTTGGAGCTCAAAATCGCCATAATGTTCTCAGGGACTTTTCAATGCTGCTAGACAATCAGGTAACTTAATGTTGTCACTTATATAAGATTGAAATACATATTCCACTTTGTGTGGAAAAGTTCATCTCATCCTTTTTTGGCTTTTATGAATTTGTCAAACATATTCCAACTCATCTACTACAAAAGATGCTTTATTTAGGATAAGCACACCAGACATTGTTATCATTTTTCTTTTATGGGAATTAATTATTCCGTACTTTAAAATAGTCCCTTTTAAACCTTGAGGTTTAGACAGCAACTACATGAAGTAAACCACACTGAAACTGACACTCCACTCTATATAAAACTTGAATACATGTGTCGAAAGTCCAACATCGATTGGAAATAAGACTAATTTATAGTATATTTTAACTTATATAGAAAGGTTGAGTTAGACTTTTAAAGTCTCTTTCTTAACCTCCTATTAGATTGTCAATTATGGGTTTTCCAACAACATACATGATCTTTCTGTGATATTCCTTCATTTTGTTAACTTCCCATGTACAAAGAGAAAAACCAAAGAGGTTTTTGTGTTATCAAATAAAAATGCCACTTAAAATTTTCAAAAAACAAATTGAGGTTAAGAGTCATATCAGTCATGTCATATATCCAAAGTATGATAAAGACTAAGTAATCTTTCATTGATCTTGAATTTCAGATTGAAAAAATTGTTTTGTTTCTTCTTGAACAACAAGGAGTACTTGCACATAGGCTGTCAGATATTGGAAAAGAGCATAACACTCTTTTCCAGCAGCCAAACAGTATAAACATCTCTGAACTCCAAGAAGCCTATAGAGATGTGGGACGAGATCTTTTAAGGCTTCTTACTTTTGTGGAAATGAATGCTATTGGTCTGAGAAAGATCTTGAAGAAGATTGACAAACGGTTTGGCTATAAATTCACAGACTATTACGTCAAGACACGAGCAAATCATCCTTATTCCCAACTAAGGCAGGTTTTCAGGCAAGTGGTAATGTTTCTATCCCTGAATAGCACTTTTTTCAAATTTTAGTTCAAATTATTTGAGATTGTATGATGCAGTAGGTTTTTTATTTTTCAAAGTAGGTTCTTTATCATCCTGCTTAATGTTACAACACTAACACTACAAAATGTGAGATTGTATGATGCAGTAGGTTTTTTATTTTTCAATGTTTGCTCTTTGTTTGTTTGAGCAGTATCAGTAATAGCTTCTTTGCAGGGCATTGGGGCAGTTGTTGGTGTTTTATCTCATGGTCTGGCAGACCTTCAAGATCTACAACAATGTCAAGGAAGCTACATTTCTATATACGACCAGCCTTCTTATACTCATCAGGTTAGCAGTTGCATGATATTTGTTGGCATTACCAACACTTTTCTTTGCTCTGATACCAATTTCGGTGGAGAAAAGACAAGCACAGAGATTTTTTGTTTTTGTTTTCTATCTTTATTTTTAGTTAAAAAAGAGTTCCCTTGGTCTTCTACAATTTATAGCATCCAAGGGGCTATTTTATACTCTGTTTTCAGAAGTTTGTACATAAAACAGTGAAAACAATTTTTGATTGTTTTCAATTACTATTTTTCCTATTTCCTAATGTATCCTTGCAACACTTGATGACTGTCTCCTTCTGACTTCTCTTGAAGGATCCTGTTCTCAAATCTATCAAAGCAGCTGTAGGCAGATTATCAAACTCAACAAACTTTCTTCAGTTTTTGGGAAGACATGCTTTTACCATGCAAGAGGAGCTACCATCTCCAGCAGAAAATCAAATTGTTGATGAAAGATATCATTTTATGTCCCTTCTTTTGAACTTGGCAAACACATTTTTGTATATGGTGAACACTTACATTATCGTACCTACGGCAGACAACTATACTTTGAACCTTGGAGCTGCAGCAAGTGTCTGCGGTGTTGTCATTGGTACAATGGCTGTTGCACAGATGTTTTCTTCAGTTTATTTCAGTGCATGGTCAAACCGATCATATCTAAGACCCCTCGTATTCAGTAGCATCGTTCTTCTGATTGGAAACACCTTGTATGCATTGGCTTTTGATATGAATTCAATAGTAGTTCTACTCATAGGACGCCTTTTCTGCGGGTATGTTGTTCCTGTTCTCTTTGGTTCTATCCATTTTAGAACAACCAAAGTGATTTCCATCTTTTATTAAGTTACATGATTGATATAATTATATTTCAGGTTAGGATCTGCAAGGGCTATTAACAGGCGTTATATCAGTGATTGTGTACCTTCGAAACTTCGGATGCAGGCTTCAGCAGGTTTTGTTAGTGCAAGTGCTCTGGGAATGGCTTGTGGTCCAGCTCTTGCTTGTTTGTTACAGACAGATTTTAGGATTTACAAGTTCACCATGAACCAAGACACTCTACCTGGCTGGGTAATGTCTCTTTCATGGCTTATCTATCTACTGTGGTTGTGGATTTGTTTCAAGGAACCCGCTCATGAGAATGAAGCAAATCTTGTGCTATATGAAGCAACTACAGGTATGACAGCAGGATCACTTTTATATGAAACGAATCCACCATGTTGATCTGAAGTGATGCTTCTCTCAAACTGTTCCATTAGTTTTACTTTTTCATTTCATTAAAATTCATAGGACCAGCAGTACATGTTGCAGTAGAGAACGAGCCTACTCAACCATTACTAATGAACTCCGAAGAAAAAGAGCAGGATGAAGAAGGAGAAGAGGAAAATGATAATGCTGAAGAAACCAAGAAACCAGTGACTTCTATTGTGGTGGCATACAAGTTACTTACACCATCAGTAAAGGTCAGAAACCCATGATTATGATTTTTGTTTCATCTACTTTGTTTGATGTGATAGAAAATATGATGCACTAACCCTATTATACTAATACTGAACTGGACTGAACTCCTATTCCTAGTATCAAATTGAACAAAAAACAGATAAAGAAGTATGATATCTGAAAACCACTATTGACTTTTTCTGTTATTGTTGTAGTAGAATCTTCATGGCTTTTGTGCTGGAAAAATTTAATGTGATGGTATTCAAGCTTTTGCACTAACTATAAATATATTTATCAGGTTCAGTTATTTGTGTATTTTATGCTCAAGTATGCAATGGAGATCGTACTTGCCGAATCAAGCCTCATCACGGAATACTATTTCGTTTGGTCAACCAGCAACGTATCCATTTTTCTTGCATGTCTTGGTCTTACAGTGCTTCCAGTAAATATTGTTGTTGGAAACTACATCAGCAACATGTTTGAAGAAAGGTACAGATTCAAGTATTACTAAGGAAATCTTGTCTTATTAATCATCGTCATCATCATTCAAATTCCTTGTGATCCTAAAGATTGGCGTTTTAATAGTTATTTTGTTTCTGATCCTCAAAAGCTCTAGGATTTGTTTTGTGATAAAAAAAATTTAGTTACTTGCTCATGGTTTAATGTACATTTTAAATGGAGTTTGTACCACATTTGTCATCTGATATCTCAAAACAACTAATCTTACCTCTTTCTATTACTTTCTCACACATTTGATCATTCCATTCTGGTTGGCTTCTGGTTGCAGGCAAATTCTACTCACATCAGAAATCATGGTTTGCATTGGACTACTCCTAAGCTTCCATATAATGATTCCTTATTCAGTGACTCAATATGTTGGATCAGCCCTTCTCACATTTGTGTCTGCTGAAGTTCTTGAAGGTAATTTGTTAATGATTCCCAAAATTTATAAGTAGAATCTTTGCTGACAACTCTACATTATCCGATGAAAATGACAATATTTAAACTATTCAGATAATTATGAATTTTTACTTGAACTGGGAAGTGTCACATGAACAAAGTCCATTAGTTGTTAAAAAGGAAACAAAAAGGATACTTTACTTGTCAATCTGAAATTTCAGTACGGTGCTTGTCTTCTCATATGAAAATATTTTAGATCTATTAAATTACTTCACAACTTGTGGTAAAATCTGAGGCTGAAATCTGCTCCTTGAATGTGCCCTCTTATTTTTGTTTGCTGTATTCAGGAGTAAACCTTTCACTTCTATCAAAAGTGATGTCATCAAGGCTTTCACGTGGAACCTTCAATGGGGGATTGCTGTCAACAGAAGCTGGAACTCTAGCTCGAGTAATTGCAGATGGAACAATAACAATCTCTGGATATTTCAGTGAAAGTAATCTCCTCAACACCACCTTACTCCCTGCACTTCTCATCTGCATCTCATCCATTATTGCTACCTGCTACAGCTACAACTCTCTTTATTAGAACAATAGCAGTCAGCCTTTCCATAAAGGCATTGAAATCTGAAGTGTATATAGTGATTCTGTAAGCTGATCACTTACCTGTGATCAGTAAAAGGCTGTAATAGTTAGTGTCAGCAGATAACTGAATCAAGTTGACAGAATAACGTTTTTGACATCTACTGATATGCTTTTAGATAACGCTGGAACATATCTCTCTAGTGGATGATTTTCTTTTTCAAGATACACCTTCTTTCCCTAATGTTGAGCTGTTTCAATCAGAGCATATTAAAAAACAATTAGGATTTGAAATCAAGATGAGTTTGTAACTATCAGAGTATATTAAAAAACAATCATGATAATGGTAAGTGTCCCATAGTCAACAAATTTAAGATTAATCCTCGTATACGTTTCAGTTCTTTTTGCCATAGAGAACTGACACAAAACCTTCAATATAATACAAAACAATAGGATGATAACCTCACACTCATATCTCACAGCATGTACATGATACATGATACACACACAATAAAAACTAAAGATCTTATCCAATACAGAAACATTTACTTAAACATTACACTTATAATATCAAGCATCCGACCATGTAATGTCAAGGCCACCCCATCGATTTTGGGGCACTCCCAATGCTTTCCAGACAGCCTTAGAAGCATCAACAATGTTGTTGGGACATGGAGGTTGATAATCATGGTCTGCATCACATCCCTCAGTTGAGTCACACTCATCAACCACCATGGCCACCACACTTCTTCCATTCGCACTGATGGTGATGTTGTGGAGACACCTGCTTCTGTGGTTGAACCAGCCTGTAGACAGTGCGACCACAGGTGTGTCATCAGAATGGTACTGGTTGTCACATTCTGAAGGGCCACCACCATCTCCACCCTTCTGAAAACTGTTGAGAGTGAGGTAGGCCTTGGTGTGGCTGGACATAGGTGGTGAACATTCAAATGTCGTGTAAAGTTTGCCTTCTATGCAGCAGTCTGAATCATTCTCTTGGTTGCATTGTCCTGGAGGTGCTTTCCTTCCTCTGATTCTCCCACTTGGCCGACACTTTTGAGCCTCAGACTCAATACAACTTGCTAAGATGAGAGTAGCTAATAAAATGAAGGATGCGTTTGAGCAAAACCTCTTCATTCTATCTATGAACTTCTCTGTTTCTACTATTTGTTCTTGTTTTGAGTGTTTGATGCTTGAATGTGAAGATTTTACTTTGTATATATCGAGGTCTCTTGATCAGGTACATGTTTTTGCTTCGAAATATAGGTTTCTTTTAGGGTCAAGCAATGATTTATAAATTGTCTTGTGTTGTCAAAATGACAAGCAGAAATTCAAATAACGTTTGATTTGGATTTGGAACATATATTTGTCCTTGTTGCAATAAATATAGTCAGACCGTAATCTCATACTATGGAAATTCAGAACATGTATATGTTGGCGTAACGATGATGATGTTATTATTTGGATGATAAACATTCTTGTTGCATGTTAAAAAAATTGGTTTCTTGATTTTGAATAGCACCAAGAAGTTGGTCTAAATAATAATGAATAAATAATAACCCTTCACGATCCATATAAAAAGGACAGAACCCTTAAAAGAAACAAGATTCATAACCATAATAAATACAAAGTTGCAGTCTGTATGATTTTTAATTTTTTTTTTGTAAAAGTATTTATTAACCTTTCGTAAATTTGCGCATGTCTTCAATAAATGGTTAAATCAATGCTCTAAATTCATAAAAAATGTTTCATGTTTGGTATTATATTTCCTGTGCAAGAGCCGATTTTGTGATTCAGGACCTAAGTGCTAACTATTACATATTTTTTCTTTTGATTGAATGGATACACATTTTAAAATCCGTGAATTAATTTGAAATTTTTATTTTTCAATTTCAAGTTTAAATCAATGATTCTGAATTTTTTTAATTTTTATAATTAATATGATTTCTGAATGTACTCCCAATGTGATTGTTACATTGATTGAATAGGCTTAATACATATTCTTCTGATCGACTGCAATTTTTTTTTATTACTGCTTTGTTAAATTTAGGGTTTCAGCTACTCACATGAGACCTGGGGATGTTTGACTTCCAGAAAAAAAATTTGAAATTGTTTTTTATGTTTAAAATAAATTTCAGAAATGATGGAGTGCAGGAAGAAAATGATGGAGTGTAGAAAGTAATGGTTGGATATGAATTGTTAGAGAAAATACTAGTTTAGGGATAGATATTGCTTCCTGCACCCCCTATAATGATAGAAAAAGATTCAAACATCCTCCACTACATCATTGTTGCTGCTTCTATCATTACCATCACTGCAGAAAAAGAACATAGGAAAAACGCTGCAGAGAAAAAAGAAAAAATAAAAAAATATAATTTGTTCTGAAAAGCTCTTTGAGAAACATATTTTGAGTATTTCATAAAAGCTCTTTTCAAAATATATGTTATGTATTTCGAAAAAAAAAATTCTGAAATATATTTCATTTAGGAATATTATAGAAAACTAGTTTCCAAAGACAATATATACATTTTGAAAAGTTTATTCTAGAAATCCTATTCACGAAAACCTTCTTGGGAATGTATTTAATGTTTTCTGAAAATCTGATTCCAAAATTTCTATTCCGAAAACCTGATTCAAAAAATTCTATTTGGAAATTTTGTGAAGGTATGCTAACAAATTGAAGGGTGCAGGAAGTAAAAGCCCTTATGTTCATATATTTAGCTTCTCAAAAAGTCATTCTCCATCAAAGCCACACTGTGATTTAGTTCATGATGCTGAAAATAACTTTTTCCAACATGCCCGAATGGAGAAAAATTAGGAAGAACCAAATCTGTATTTATAATCAGTTCGTTTAAGATGAAAAAGTTTAAAAGAGAATGTTGAGAAATGAAAAGATAAAAAGGTACTGATATTCTTAATAACATATTGTAGCCATAAACATTCAATCACGTCCTGCTTGCAAACATGTCCTTCGGTTATGTCCAACTTTACCACACAATCCACAATGCACTGACCTCTTTTTGGGAACAGGAATTTCAGCCTACAAAATTCAGAATAACAAGTTGGATTAACTATCTAGAATTAACAAACCATGCTCTCCAACAATCTCACATGTAAATTTCCTTCTAAGTTCATCTTACTCTAAAATGCATTTCAATTCTCGTCATTCTATTATATTTCCATGTGCCCCATTAAGCATCATGCTCTATTTATTAGTTTCTTATCTTCTGTCAAATGGAGAAATAAGAAAGACTCAACTTTCTCCCTTTCCAAAAGTTCTCATCTTCTCCATTCATTTCAACTACTCTTGTTTACTAATGAGTTTACTATTCATGTATGCTTTTCTGTGTTATGCTATTTAATCATAAACAGAATCTATGTATGTAATTCATTCTTCTAGTACCGATTTTTGAGTTGTAAAAGAGAGATCACAATCCGGATCGAGGTGTCCACGTTCATTACATCTATTGCAAGTTTGATTGAGCTCTTCAACGGTTACTCTCCTTAAAGCCTAAAATCATAAATGCATATGAAAATGTCATCATCCTGGAAAACGAAAACGAGCTCAACAAATTGTCAAAAATAATACTTTTGCGAATAATTTTGTTCATGGTAATTTAGTTGGATTATAGAACACCACATGAAAGTTTTACATACCCATTTTCGGAAGTTTGGGGAAAAGCAGACTAGCTGTCCAACTTTACCACATTGTCCACAGCGTCTGTCAGCCACACCCCATGCTATGCATAATTTCTTGTGGACTCTTGGACCATTCCCAAAAAACAAACGTAATGGTAGTTCTTTCTGCACATAAATAATGTATGAACAAGAATGAAACAAACTAGAACTCATATCAAGTATGATCAGTTTCTAAGATAAGAGTACTAAAGTCATATAAGTGAATATTCATAGTGGTTCTTGAATATCTGTTTCTCCATATGATATTTTTCTTTATATAAGATGTTGGAAGTCCCACATCGACTAGAGATAAGATCAAATTATAATATACAAGTAAGGTGCAAACCTCACCTTACAAGTTGGTTATGTGGGATTGAATTAGGTTTAAAGTCCCCTTCTAACATGGTATCAGAGTCATGGTTAGAGCTTATCCTAGCCATATTTCTTATTTCTTGGACATTTCTATTCTACCTGTTGTCGGGCCACTATCGGATCACCCATTTCTACTATCGCGCTCGAGATGTCTATACTTCGGTGTGAAAGGGGTGTGTTGGAAAAGTGGGGTGCAAACCTCACCATACAAGCCGGTTTTGCAGGAATGAGTTAGTGGTTCTTGAATATCTATTTCTCCATATGATCTTTTTCTTCATGTAAAATGTCTTAAAGTCCACTTCTAACATAAGATTTACTAGATTATTATTTTGAGTTTATTCAATCAAATTCTAACCCATCTCATTATTAATTATCAGTATGCAACTATGTTACCTTCTACTACAAGAATACATTTTATTAAGTTTCCAAATATTTAGAGTCGTCTCTATATATAGAACTTTGATAGAGAATGGGTGAAATATATTTTTGTTAAAGTCGCCTATACCTACTCTAAATTGTGACTATAATTTATAAGAAACAAGTGTAATATTTTTTTAGAGTAGCACACTAACTCACTAATTGTGAAAATTAAATTCATTTTATTGTTAAAGTTGGTCTAGCTGACATTAACTAAAATTTAAAAATTAATTATATATTATTCTTAGAGTTGGTTGAATCATTGATAACTCTAACTTTAAAATTTAAATATATTTTATAATTAAAGTTGGAAAAGCTGATTCTAATTTACAGAGCAGAAAAGTACCATCACATATGCTTTTGTGTCTCCTTTTAATTTTCAAAATCTGAATATAATTTCTTATAGTCCTACTCTCTTTTTTCCTACTCTTAATCTCTTCCTCTCTTTCATAATTTCTTCTGAAAACATCACTCATTTTTTCTCTCCGTATTTCATTTTTTTCTTCTCCCTTTTGTAAATTTTTAGACATGTTTTATTACTGTTGCAAGTAGATGAAGCATTATGCAATAAAGATATCATCGTCAACATTGTTGCTAGCATGAAAACAACTGAACTGGTAAAGCAAACGATAGATAGAAAAGAGAAGACCAGGGTGGCGGTGGTGTGGAGAAGTTTTCTTGTATTAAGTCCCTTCTTTGAGTCAATGTCTTGGTTCTAGATATGCTTAGTGGACAAATCCAAGGAAAGGTATTATGGTGCATACTTTTGTAGATGAGATAATCTTAGTTGTAAATCAAGAGAAGAAACAAAATGGATGTTACAAATTCAAAGACAAGCATTGGAAACACATTCCACGTAAGTAGAAGTATAAGATAAAATAAATCGAATGCAAGTTTAGGAAGAAATATAGCAATTCTAACGTAGGTAAAAACTGGTGAAAACACTGCGACAAGTTGAATGTTATAAGTACCTTGGGTCCACTGTACAAAATGACAAGACAAAGAATGATGTAAATAACAAGATCCAAGACAATTTAGTTCCTGAAGTTTACCCTCCCTCCAAAATAATCCTTAAACTAACGAAACCAAACTGTTGAAAGTTGAGAGGTATAATTGGTTTTGAGCATGTATGGAGAATAGCCATGGAAACACAAAGAGGGTGGTTAAAGGGATGAAAGTCAATAAATTGGAGGTAGAGGGAATCATAGAAAAACTATAGACAAATCATTAGAATTTAGAACTTTTGAGGTAACTAGTTTAATAGTACACTTCATACATGACAGAAATTTATGGTATCATATGATCCTACAGCCGACTCCATCATATACCGAAAGGTTTTGCCATTGCTGTATGATTTACTAAATTTGGGAAAATAATATCAATATAAATAACTTATAAAACACGTCAAATGGGAATTACGAGGTAGCCAGAAACAAAGACCAATCCCACTTTACATCGCAACAGCGTTAACCCTTCCAATAGAAAATCCTAGCATTTTTCTAGAAACAGTTCACAAACTACTACACACATCATAGCTTAACAAAACCTCCAACTATCTTTCCGTTTTGTATCTTCTAAAATGAATTTATGGCATGGTTAATTTAGTATGAAGATGTGGCATGATAGGTTGGCTCCTTAATCAAAAGTACTTCTAAGAATAATTAATATATACATACATACAAACATATATATATATATATATATATATATATATATATATATATATATATATATATATATATATATATATGTATGTATGTATATATGTATGTATGTATATATGTATGTATGTATGTATGAATATCAAGTATATCATTTACTCAAAGAAACTATAAATTCTCATAATCTCTTCTTTGAAGCAAAATCTAACTCCTTGAGCCATTTGAGGACAGAGACAAATAACACATGACAGATTTATACCTTAATTACCTTTCACCTAAAAACATCACTGCTGAAAATAAAATGAAACAAAGGCGAAACCAGACTAGACAACGCTTGATTTGTCTAAAGCATTCAAAGTCAGACAACTTGAAAAGCCATTACTATAAAAGATAGGTTGGCTCGTCGAGCCTTAGGAAATAAACTATTCTTTTTTATTTTTATGTTAGTGATAAAGAAAAAAACAAAGAAAATAAAACGCAACAAAAAATAAAAACTTACCTTTTTTGAAACAACTTCAGGTTCTGCAGTTGCTTTGTCAGCCAAACCTTGTGGATCTGTTGAACTTAATCTATCCTCCAAATCCATAATCGTGTAACACTACAACCACAAATTGCATTCTTTCAATTTTGTAGAAATATAAAAAACCTTAGTGCATGTACTAGCTATCCTCACAGATCAAATCATCAAAGTCTTATTCTTCCATAAAGATGTCAAAGAACTTGATAAATAGAAGCGCATACAAATTGGTAACAAAATTAGTAGCCTGTTTTCACTTATTTATGTGAAGGAGATTCATTTAAGACCTTTAACAAGCAACTACAACCATTTAAAGATGCAATTAGCTCATTCCCAGCAACTGCTTCTATGTCTCAAAGCCTTCATTTTCTACCTTATACGGTTACGTAGTATATGCTGTGGATGATTCTATTAAACAAGCATTTTATTCCATTTCTGTTCATCTGGTTTAATCTGTATACATATCATTTCTGTAAGAAATTATGACACATTTTGAAAGAAAAGCATGCCACCATACTTTGTACTGAATTTGGGAGCACTTCCTCCATGAAAAAGGATATCTTTCATGAGTCATCTCATGATATGACAGTTTGTCAAGTGATTAAAACAAAAAATAATAATAATGCCGCATGCTTTATTTGGCATGTGACACAGTTGCTGATTCTATTGATCATTTTCCAAGAAGATGAAACTAAATGAATTGCTAATACCAAATAGTGACTAATCAACAACCTATATCTAGCCCGTCACTTGCTGAGTTGATTTCTAATGAGATAAAACTATAAATGCATTCATATATTTTACACAGTAAGGGACTATGTTAAAGTGTTATAAATGGAGAACATAATTAGAGTAAATGAGAAATATATTTTGGTTAAATTAAGTTGAGACGAAAAAAGAAGAATAGGTTTTGTTTATTTTCACAAAATAATGCTTTACAATCACAACAAAAACAAACTGTATTTACAAATAATCCTAATAGTTGTTTTTAAAGGCCTATACAATATAGGTCTTCTCTTACTTGGATTAGATGGATTTACTCAGTTAAGAATGTTTTATCATCTAATTTATTTTCTTATATTTATTGTAGTAAAAAAAAGCAGATTGACTATCCTCCTCTATTTGCAGTAATACAATAAAAGTGTCCATCTATTCCATGAACTTTATTATAATAATGGTAATTATAAATTAAAATAACATCTGTAATTGGAATTAAACATCTAAAATATTCAAACAAATATTGAACAAGATTGTAGTCTTCAAAAATGTCAAATTTTCAACCAACATAATTAGAACTAATAAATAGTTATAACAAAAAGGTTATGAAAAAAATGATAAAAAAATAATAAAGAATTATTAGTGCAGAGTTATCGGTTAACCCACTTCTAACCTGACTTAAACCTATTTAACTCATAGGTTAAGTATGTTGGATTGAGTTTGACCCATGTTTAAAAGAACTAAATTTTCTGAACCAACCCAGCTCAAATAAATAGTGAGCCGGGTTCACTCACTAGTTAAAACCCTTGTAAAACCTAATAAGAAAAGGTTGACAAAAAAAATAAGGAAAAAATATAAGTGAATAGTAACAAATTTTTTTTGAAATTTTACTTTATTGTTAATTAAGTTAGATTCACTGGATCTGGAAACAAGTTTATATTAGGAATAATCAGTTAGACAAGTGGTTAACTATTAAGAAGAGATTGATGGGTTAATAATATATTCGTACAACTAAAAATTTATAAACCCTATTTTTCCCATAAAGAACATATATAAAATTCCAGTTTCTAATTTTCTCATTTTCCCCGGGAAGTATAAATTCAGGAAAAAGTGTGAAAAAGTCTCAAACTATGACAATTTTAACATTTCATAATTTCTAGCCAAGACTGCGAAGTCAGAAACTACATGCAAAGAGAGTAAATACAAGGGCATGCACCAACCATGCTAATTGCTAAGCTTGCTCTTAGTAACTAATTGTTAAGCTTGCTCTTAGTAATGCACATAGAAAACTACTAAACAATAAACAGAAAGAAGTAAAAGCTCTCATATTCTAAAATGATGAGGCAGATTGGTAAAGCAAAACAGCTCCTCACTTTAACAAAATGCATCCCTTGTGTCCAAATTTCTGTCACAAAATAATCACAAATTCAAAGTTGCTATTTTTTAAACAACTATAATAATTTGCTACATGCAAGTCCTATCCTAAAGAAGAAAAGTAAAGGCTTCCAAAGATGGTTCAGTAATGTCTTTCATTGAAAAGAAATGAAGGAACTCTCTACATTTGAACAAATTGGCACAAAAATAGCATTCACCTATGTTTACTTATCCATAGGGAGGCGTCCTCTGTGACCAATAATAAGCAAATGAACCATTAAAAAATAGATTATAAAAGCTCATACAACTAGACAAAAGTGTGTATTCTCATAATGTATCCAATATCGGGCACAGAGAATCCGATGAAACTAGCAACAATTCTAGTTCAGTATATTTGGTTTTAAAACATCTATTTTTTGTGACTTGTTGATTATAATTTAAACGTGTAGCTTCTGTTAGTGGTTCTTAGTACTACTATATAAATGCATACTATTATGCATATGCTTCCTGAAGAATAAAGGTTAGCACTTGGTCCATCAAAATTTTTACCTCAGATTTTTCCTGGGATTAATAAAAAAAATATCACATTGTAATATTTGGCATGTAATACTCGTAGATATTAATATCAATCTGGCAAACAATAAAAAAAAATCGGTGTTCTGACCTAGCACATGCTAGATTAGATTATTTGTTCTTGTAAAAAGCAAAAACGGCTTAACCTGCATGCCTAAGGTTATTAGCAAAGTTTTAAGAATGATTTTAGTTACTCTAACCAGACAAGGGGGGATCTTAGATGAATGACTAATCTTCTGGATAACACCTAGAGACTGAGAAAGAAGAAAATGACAACTTAGCTCATCAAACATAGAATTAAGACTTGTGGTTAGAATATGGTACATGCAACATATCAATTTCATTTCTAAAAAAAAAGCTCTAATGTAGGGAAAACAACGCAGTAATAACCCTAAATTAATCTAAAGTACACTACGCCTTAAGAGCAAACAACCAAATCAAACTATAATGAGAAAAGGGGGCTATTCCACATATCAAAGAATAAAAAAAATTGATAAATGGATTTGAGCACTGAATTCACTATAAATATTTTCTTCCAACACAAGCAAAGGCAACAGAAACTGATTTCTGTTGTGAATTCGGATACATCAAACTGAATACAGAAAATCCATTTAAATAGAAAAAAAAATCAGCTGGAAATGAATGAAACTGGCAAAAAAACTAGTGAAAATGAAATAAAAGAAATCAAATCCACCATTACACAATCATGTTGCAGACTCTTGAAATTCAAGAAGAATATGTTGATGGAATAATAAATAGTGCTGTAAAACAATTAATCAGCGCGCTTACCTCAGAGGATCTATGAAGCTATTGAATGAGGAATTAAACATAAGTTTGGAACCCCTTTATGCTGCAGCGCCTCAAGCAGCAGAATCCACAGGAAAATAATACCAAAGGTAGGAAATTTATACATGCAATGGTCCAAACAAAGTAAAAACAACAGTGGGGTAATGAGTAAAGCTGGTTTTGAGTACGTGTCATACATTCCATACTGAGGAATGACCATAACGTGTTCAATGCATGAAACACTGCACAAATTGCAAACGGCACTTGGTGGTGGGATTGTGCGCATGAATTCGAAACTGGGTTGGAAGTAGTTTCGTCGTTTTGCTGATAGCTTCTGGGTTTCTGAGGTGACAACCAGACCAAATTATGGAAACAACAGTTGCTGGTTTAAATAATGTTAGGTCCGATCTGAGGTTGCTGGTTTAATAAAACGACGACGTTCTTACAGCGGTTGAAGTGTCCAAAATCAAGGTTAAATTGAACATATTTCTAATCTAATTTTCATGTGAGATATCTTCACACAACCAAACAATCACAAGTTCTTAAATAAGTCATTTCTAAACTAGATATTATACAATTTGATAAATCTATCATATACTTAATATGAAAGTTTTTAAATTAAATGCATTTATTAGGTATGTAATGTGAATTAAATTATCTTATGACATCTTATTGTTTATTTGAGTTAGTATATTTACTACTATAATTTTTTTCATCTTGAATTAATTTATTTCCCCTTTAAGCTGATTTTGATGATAAGTGAGAAATCAATTATATATTTTCAATACATTAATTTTTATTATTCATTTGTGTACCTCTCATGCATGTCAGAAATTTAAGCATTTCAATCTCAATTTTATATTTTATGTAATTTTGGATGTAGTTATTATTATTTTTTACTCTGTGTTACACAGGCAATGGAAATGGATGATTTTACCATAGTCAAAAAAATTCACTAAATCTTTGTATATGCATTATAAAAAATTATAAAACTAAAAAATATCACTTTAAATTGTTAATAATGTTGTACCTTTTTTTTGAAGTACTTCTCTCTCATTCAAGTGTAAATATTAATAATTATTATTTTATTATTGGTTAGAAAGCATTGTTTATGAATATATTTTAAATAGAAAATAATATTTAGATTAACATAATATTTAAAAATGTTTCATAATATATTATAAATTTTTATTTAAAAATTAAAACAAAAATTTTATTGGAATTTAATTTTCATTTTTCATTTGAGTTAAAAGAAGGTTAAAATTGATTTAAAAATACTTATGATACACTTGTTCATATCTGACTAAGATAATTTGACTATTTACTATATTTTTATTAACCTATCTATCTATCTCTATCTCTCTCTCTATATATATATATTACATTATTATCTCTCTATATATAATACATTATTATTTTGATCTCATTCGGTGGACGAATAATGTTAAGTGGTTGTGGTCTTCATTCGGTGAGATAAGAACAAAATAAATAAATAAATATATATATATATATATATATATATATATATATATATAATTTATTTTTTGTATTTTATACTTATTAGCTAAAATTTCAATTTTTATTAGATAAAAATATTTTTAATAAAAACTAAAAGTAATTTCATCATATAATTATATTAAATAGATTGAATTTTCTAATTATATTTTTTTACTTCATTTATTGTTTGTATTTTAATATTTATTAGCTAAATTTTTAATTTCTATTAGATAAAAATATTTTCAATAAAAGTTAAAAGTAATCTCATTATATAATTATAGCCATAAATTTTTAAATAAAAAATATTTAAATAGTATTTTTTAAACTTTTTTAATAATTTGATAAAAAATTGAGGATATTTCTATTATATAATTATAATATTACTAAAATTAGAAAATAGTGTTTATGATGTTTTTTAAATATACATTTTTTTTATAATTTTAGTAATACTTATTAACATTATTTATTTATTTATTTATTGTCATCATATTACTAGACACAAATATGTGCATATAGGTATCTACCACTTAATATATATATATATATATATATATATATATATATATATATATATATATATATATATATATATATATATATAAATATTTTAATATAAACATATTAAAAAGATAAAATTAAAAACAAAATATATGTATGAACTACTTTTTAGAAATTCTCTTATATAATTTATTAAAAATTTTATTTTTAACTTGATGTAAATTTATTTAGATTTTAAATGAAAATTCATTTTATCTTTTTCCTCTATAAATTTAAGTTTTTATAGAGAAAATCACATAAAAAAATATCTATATTTTTTATAACAAATACTAAGAAAAGATAAAAATATTCCTCTGAAATAAATTATTCATAATAATTTATAAATTGATATCACTTAGATTAATAGAAGCTGTGTAATATAAATGGACACATGTCTAGTGCTACACTTACAGGGATGCCTTTCTCTAGATATATATGTTCCAAAGACCGAACATTTTCCACCATGGCTAGGAAGAGACTATTTTGCAACAAACATTTTAGGGACAAAACATACAAACAATCTCTACAGCATTACAACATCATTTTTTCTTATTTTGTGGTAGCATTAGTCAACCCAAGTTCCTTGCGTAGCTCTTCATCTGGCTGCAAGGTATGTGGAATAGCTCCAAAGAATCTTCTTGATACCTCAAACCCAGAAGCTACATGATGCACATATGCTGATGCCTCATCGACTGTCTGCTGCAAATTTAATGAGGCAGCCATAAAGACTGAAGAATTTCTTGACAACCTTTTATCTAATTGTTTGTCCATGCCAACAGCCTTAAGAAACCGATTTGTCGCAGCCTCCCAAGACAGTTCACGTCTCTCAGCATTAGTAGGCTGTGCAGGCTCTTCAGCCAGTGCCTTGAGTGTAAGTTTAACAAATTCACCACTGTTATCGTATGTCCAACAATTTGAAAAACGCTTGAAAAACTCGTTAGAGGGATGATTGGCGCACACAACAATTTTGCCCATGGCTAAAGCCTCTGCTGTTGTTGTGCAAACCACATCTGTTGTGCTTGGATTAAGAAACAATTTGTAACTGGCATGCAGGAAATGAAGTGGAGTGTTAGCATACATAAGTTTCCCTTAGTACTTTCTAAATAGGAATTTCATTTCAGATAGGATAATTAGAAACACTATACAAAATATTTTAAAACAAATGGAGAAAAAGAAACCTGACTTTTATACTCAAAATTGGTGACAAAATATCATAGACTAAGATATTATCAGCTTATAGTTACATCTATGCAATGCTCAAACTATATAAATCTTAATATGGGCAAAGCTGAAGAAGTGACAAACTGATATCTAAGAGAACAAACAAGTATGATAAGACAGAGGCAAAATTGGCTGTTGCTAACAAATAACAGAATGATTTTCTTACTTGCAAACTAATGTTCACAATGTGCAATATTTCTTGTTATATTTCAACATATTTCTCTTTTTGGAAGGAGATTATCATCAAATCCTGAATAAAAAGACTAAAGGGTTTGGAGGAGCTCATAAGGATCAGAAAACTACCCTGTATGAAAATCTGAATGAGAGATTCCTGTCTTTTAACCTAAAGTGACTTACTTAATGTTATGGTTTCAATATTTGATCAATTAATTCCAATTGAATATTAAAATGCAGATTTATGTTTACTTCTTTCCCTTCCAAATTAAGCACCACTGTTTTCTTACAAATAAGTAAAACATTTAACATATTTAAACAAAATGAAAGTCAAACGTGATTATGTATGCAGATCAGTAGGGAACTTACTCATGAAAGAGAGGATCTGCATGATCACAACCTGGGTAAACTCTAACTGCCATTTGCAACTTTTCTGCAGCTTTCTGAACTTCTTCTGAGTCCTCTCCACTGCCAAATAAATCAATCTCAAGTTCAGATAACTCTTGCTGATGATCTTGAAGAATGCGGAGCAATTCTCTATATCCTTTGCTCCATATCATCTTCCCAATAAAGTAAGCACCTTTGGTAAAGGCCTTGACCCCCTCCTGTTGTTGCTCCCTCTTTTTTTCACCAATCTCAAGAAATCTCGGATTAACACCATGAACATTACAGATGATGGACTCGGTGTATTCCTGAGTGGCAGCAGATAATCTAATAACCTGCAATTATTCAGCTAATCAGATCTAAGAGAACAAGCATGCAAAACTTGCAAGCTTATGATGAACATTAATATTATTTTCATGAAAATTCATAAAAAAAAAAAAAAAAAAAAAAAAAAAAAAAAAAAAAGAGTCTCATTCTCATCTCTCATAGGATGATATTCACTTACCTAAGCTAAGCATTAAGTTGCTACTTTGAGGATGGCTTTTGTTGGATTTTAATCCAGACAAGAATAATACACTATGAAACATCACCAAAACATTTTCTTTACCTAAGCACAGCACGCACATGTGCATGCCTATCAAACAGAACTGATCTATTCATTCAGGGTTAAAACAATCACCAGTTAAGAAATCAAAATGGACTCCACATTGTATCACATAAAGTCAAGTCAATTTATGAGAAAAACAAACCAAATTAAAAATAGTGTTTGACTCCAACAAATGTTCAAATTTTGTTCAGTACCTCAAATTCATGCAAATATGGGAAATTACGGATACTTACATTCTTTCAATACACACACATAACAACACACTTATATATTAGGTGGACAATATATATTCGTTTGAATATCATATCCACCAGAAACGTGCATTGAACAGTATCAACTTAGCTACCAATGCTGATGACAAGAGGAACACTCAATTTATTTGCAGCTAAAAATTGAAAACTAACACAATTTCCAATTTCTAGCTTTACTTATTGAAAAAGCCAGAATGACAAGGTAACATTGAATACACATACTATTTTTTTATAAGGGTATAATAACTTGCCTTGTGACAATATATACCAACAACCCAATTGTTTAAATGTTTCAGCAAAAAGGCTTGCAAGGTTCCATTATTCTCTCTCCTCACGTATTCCAAATAATTTGTGTGAATTATCCCTATCACTAGCCTGAATTTAGTCTTCCATCTTTTCCCATGGTGAAACCAGGTTAAGTGTTCAGGCTCCTCTAGCACAGCAATATCTGCCACTTCATCAGGGATAATTTCTGAAATATCTCCAACAGCAAGAATGCTCCTTTTATCTATTGAAAACTACATTAGAAATATAGAACAAATTATCACTACTTGTTAAAAGTAAAAGCTGATAGATGTTCAAGTCTATTAACAAATAGTTTTACATAAAAAAGAAATTATCACCTTTCCTGGATAAAACCGTATGCTGAAACCAGGACTAAATCCAACTCTTTCCTCCAGCCATTGACAGATATACTCCTCATGTTCTTTGGGTGAAGCAAATGTGATATTGTTGGGATATACTAGTCCTTGATCTTTCAAAGTTAACCAAGGGATCACCAAGGTAACATCTCTTTCCTCACTTTTCCAAAGATATACAGCGCGAAATAGTGGGTTCACAGCTGTTCCTGTCAACCACGGAAGGCTAGCAGTAGTAAAAATTGCAATATGCTCTTTCTTATCCATATGTTTCTTGGTTAGGTTCAACTCACAAAACTCATCATGTTTCAGAACTCAAATGCAGAGAAAAATCACCAGCAACATACAGCTTTAGAGGATAACTAAATGATCAGTTAAACTGCAAAATGGTAAAAAAATATATTATCCGACACTTATTATACACAGTACCACAAATAAGAAAGAAAAATAAATCGAACATTAGCTGAGACATATGGATAACAATACACATTAGTGCATATAATATTACAAATTTACAAGTAACATTAGTACCACCCATTAAAGACAAAACTTCTCAAAAAATAAGTTATAATTTCACAGAAAACATATCCCCACCACCTTATCGAGATTAAAAGGTATTTAGGTATACTGCAAAAAAACCATGAATAGGATTTAAAAAAGTTTGGTGCTGCCTGGACTATGAAACTTTTAATCGTACATGATCCATAATAACAATTAACCATCATGCATTTGACATCAAAATGTTTGATATATATACATAAAAAGGAAAGTGTCACAAATCCCATTTTTCTTAAAAAGAATTATATTTTACCCATCACAGAACAAATTAGAGGAAACAAGAAAAACCATAATCCATACCATTTATCAGAAGCCAACACTATTTTCTAAAAGACTTATTAGTATTCACTGATTGATTAGGAAGCACCCAACAAAAGCATACTTCAGAAATCAGTAAAACCACCTCAGTTTCCAAAACCAAAATCCACCCAATCGAATCTCATACCCTTATGGTTCCTTTCTGTGTTTCCAATCCAGATCACCCCGAAATTCAAACTTGCGTATAAATTTTGCTAAAAATAACATCAAATGAAAAAAAAAAATGATTGAAAGGGTGGAATGGTGGATATAGAGTGTACCTTGAAGGGGTCAGGTATAAGGGTAGAAGGAAAGAATGGTAAGGAAGGGATCTTAGAGAGAGAAACAAGTTGGTGAAAAATGAATGGCAAAGAGACGGAAACGATGGAAATTGAGAAGAGGGAAGATAGAGAAATCCAATGCATTCTGGTTCGCTTTGGGACCAATCGGTGCACAAGCTAAGCTTAAAAAACAACAAATCAATCCTCAATTATTTATTTTTATATAAATTGTATATCATATATTATCAAAAATAATATCATATATGTAGATTTAACATGGAAGCGTTATACTTATTTGACGTGATTATAATTCATATTTTAACTAAATTAGTTCATCACACCATAAAAGAGTTAATAAATATATATATATATATATATATATATATATATATATATATATAATGCTTGCAATACTTTATATTCTTTATTCATTGAATTAATTCTTCAGTAAATAAATATAAATCGTCTATCAATCTTCTTGTAGTAAAATTCTTCAATTCAATAGGTGATTGAAGGAGTGACACTAAATAATACTTGATGAGTTAGTCTCAAAGAAAGTTAAAAAAAATTGTAAAATAAAAATAAGTGAGGAGTGATTAATATAATTGTTGTAATTTAACATTTAATTAGTGAAACTCTTAAAAGTTTTTAAAAGATAACTAAACATAATCCCAAAAAATATTATGGGTGAACTTATATAAATTTACAGTCTTAATTTTTTTCATTGCATATCTATTAGGAACAAATGTCTATATAGAAAAATAAAAAGGAATTCTCTGATCATCCCCTACTTTTATCTTAAAGTGTTATAAGAACTTATATTGCTGTAATATTTTATTTACATTAATAATTTTGTAATTTAAAAACCAATGTAATTATTAAATATTTTTATTGTTGGAATTAAAGATCTTATGAGTCGTGAATTCTAAATTAAAAACCTTAATCCTATCAAATCAGTTTGTTGTAATGAAAAATTCTTTTAAGACACGCATCTTTAATTTAATATTCTTCTTTAAGATAAATTAAACCTTATTATTCGAAACACCCGTAGAATATACTTGTTGATTTTTCTAATATACAAGTGTTATTTAAAATAAAAATAAAAAAAATAAAACTAGTGCAATTCATTTTGCTTCTTTTCCGTGAAACCAGTGACAATCACATTTTCAGTCAGTTGAACGTTTGGTGTTCTTTTTTTCAGTTTCAGTTTCACTTCACTTGCATCTCATACGACAAACCCTGTACACGAGAGAGTACTGAAATCACCATCTTGCAGGTTCCACCCACGTACCCGTTAAATCATTTCAACGCTTTTCCTCAAAGTATAGGTAAAGGTTTCACCTTTGTCTTGGATTTCATCAATCTCGTCTGTTTCCTTCAAATTCTGAGGAACTTCTCTATCGGTGGGTCTAAAGCAAATGGGTACCCATATTTCTTTTTTGTTATTTGTGTTCTCTAGGATGTGATAAATGGTTTGTGATGTTGGTGTTTGTTATATTTCTTCTGTCCTGATTTTATGATTGCCAGTTAGGTCGTTGTTTGGAGTTATATTTCGAGTTTAATAGTGTGTTGTGAGGGAAAGCTACGATAGTTGTTTGTATTTTTTGAGAGATGTGAGTATAAAGGCATTTGAAAAAGCTTCCTAGTTTTTTGGCATTTAGAGTTTCCTGCCTTGTCTAATCCAGTTGAAATAACATGAATATTTAATGTGGGAAATGTCTTTTTTTTTATCTCAATTTGCTAGCCTTCTGAGATCCGAGGTTTCTAATTTCACTCTGAAAGACGAGCCTTATGGATGTCTGAAGTAGTTGAACTAGAATAATGAGGTTTTGTAGTTCTTATTGTGCTAATGTTATTTTATTTGTGTACCTTTTTTCTTTACTAGTTTGTGGTTGAAGAGATGTTGATTGGTCACGCAGATCACATATCGGAGTCTAGGTCATTTAAGGATCAGATAGCTGACTCTGGGTCTGAATTAGTTGATGATGAAGAAGAAGATTATTTGGAACAGATACTGTACTCAGCATCCTTTGAAGAGCTTGCAAGCAATAGCGTTAAATACGACACAGTCATATGGCTTGCTATATCATTGCTACTGGTGTTGGCTTGGGGAATTGGCCTTTTTATGTTGCTTTACCTGCCCATGAGGAGATATGTGCTTCAAAAGGATTTGTCTTCTCGCAGGTTATATGTTACACATACTGAAGTGGTTTATAAGGTATATAAGAGTTGTTCTACATAATTGTAATTTTGTGATATGAAATGAGTTTTGTTACGGCAAGTGATGTTTATTCCCTTTTTCCCTTGGTCAAGGTATCAAGGCCTTCATTTATACCATTTTGGGGGACTGTAACAATTGAGAGGCGTGTACCTCTTTATCTGGTGATTGATATTATTATTGAACAAGGTACTGATGCAGGCATACCTGAAATTTTTCTTGCACCCTATTTTAGTACGCTTTCTTTAAAATAATTGATCTTGCTTTCTTGATATGTTTCGCGAGACTTGAATGTGTGTGTGTGTATTCATCCTCCATTATTGCAAAGAATAATGAAGTGTTCTTCTAGAAAATGGTTTATATTTTATAGTCTGTTGATTATGTTGTGTGATTGAAAGGACTGATATGAATGCCTTTCTGGACCCTACAAATTTTAAATTTTGAAATAAATGTGTAATAAGATTTGGATAATATTTTTCTTTTTGTTTTTGAAGACTAACACTCTAGCTCATCAACTTTTACTCACAATTTGTGGAGTTTTATATCTTTCAAAAGAGTGAGAGGGACTATGGGGTTTCGAATGGCTAAAACCCATTGACTAAATACTAATAACGAAGCACATTTTAGCTTGTGCTTAAAACCTTACCTACATTATGTTTGTTATGTCTTATCCTTTTTTCTTTGACTTGATTTTCTCATTTCAATGTCCAGGTTGCCTGCAGTCTATATATGGTATTCATACTTTTCGACTTGAAAGTATAGCACATGGAAAAGCTGCTACTGTAGATGAGCTACAAGTTCAGGGAGTTTATGACCCGTCTCTTTTGAGAAAGGTGAAACAAAATGTTTCCTAATATGATTCTTTTTATTTTTAGAGCCAGATTTTAATCTTCAGTATCATTCTTTACATTTACCCTGTAGGAATTCTTATATCATTATACTGCCAACTACTAACAAAGGGGGTGCCATCGTCTTAAAATGCTACAATTGGTTTGCAGATGATCATAACAGAGGCTTCAAAGATCACACAAGATGCAAGTACAAGTGCGATGCATGCTGCTCCAATCACAGATGTGGAAAACATCACTCGTATGCCAGCAGCTACTGAAGGATCTGTTGATTTGAGATCACCATCAAAAAGTCTGAAGGTAATGCTAGACCTCCTCTCATGCACCCTAACAAATTCACCCTTAAGGGGTTGGATGAATGCTGATCTGTGTACCTTTAGTAACTTTGATTGTTAGTTTTATGATCTTTGAGCTGGTAGGAATATGACCTTTGACTAACATAGAATGATTTGTAGCCATAAGTGATCTTTGTAACAGTTGATTTGATTAACATTGAATTGTACTCTCATCTGTAGACAGCAGGCTCATCGCATGCTTCACTGGAGCGCAGAGTAGCTGGAGGGTTGCTGCTTACTAAACTTGAAGAAGTCAATAAATCAGTAAAGGTTTGTGTCTTCTCTTAATAGAGCATAATTCTATTGAAGAAATTCAGATTTTTGTCACTCTAACTAGATAAAAGCACCATTTCTAAGTTTCTTCTTGCACTAGGAAACCAAAACATAACTGTTTCTTCAGAAAAAATTATGTATTTGTTGACCATTTACTGCTCTCAACTTCATTAGCATGGTCTTATTTAATAAATCTCTGTTCTTCCCCTCCCTCAAAAATCACCCCACTGGCATGAGTGATTGTTTGATCACAGTAACGTAACAGAACAGGACGTCTGGGAACTGCATTGTTCAATTCTGTTTTAGATTATTTGCATTCATCTTTAGCTGACTTGTTTTTATTCTGTGTTTATTTTGAGCAGAGACTTGAGCTGCTTATTGAGAAGTCGCATGCTTCTCCCTCCATCAGATGAAGGCACCATAGTTTAGCACTGCAAGAATTAAATTGAATTGAAAGGAGTTTTCAAATTACTAGAACCTTATTTAACTATGGAAATAGTAAATAATGATTTCATTATGTTAGTGCAACTTAGTCACTGCTATCAATGACTGACTCTAGAAAATTCCGGCTGAGGATTGTAGATTTTAGAACCTCAAATTTTGATTGCATTATTGTCTTTACTATTTTCTTCCATTCTAGATTTTTGATTGTATATAGCCCAATTGGTATATACCAAAAGCCTCTATTAGTTTTTTCCTTCATATAATAACTAAGTTTTCTCATTGCTTTCATTTTCATTTTGTGTCTTTATTATTCGTCCAAATAAAACTCCTATTCACACAAATTTTTTGTAGATATAATTTTTTATGGTATTCTTACACCTATTGTAAATTCATGCATATCTTAGAATTACACAGGAAGTATTACTCTTTCCAACTCTATTTCATATAATATACATATCATATATATGATATTTTGTTTACACCATGTCATGAATAAAGGGTTTACTTGCTCTACATTCTAGTTTAGATTGTGTTATTTTGATACTCTTCTTCAAACCTTAATATGTCATTTTGTAAAATCTATCAAACTTTATTAATTTTTTAGTAAATTTCCTATTTTATTCTTTTAAAACTATTTTATACTAAAATTCACATTATATAAACCCATATATATGAACATAAAATGAAAGTTACGGGGTCTTGGTAGGAAAACAAATGGATGGAAATATATTGAAGGTTGAATAAAAATAAATAAATAAATAACTCTTGCCCGAAACATGTTATATTCAATATTTATTTTTTAAATTAAATTAAATAAGATTACATGAAACGCCCCTGAATTTGTAACCTAAACATGCTTAGCTCCACTCTTTGCAATTTCAAAATGTATACGTATTTTTTAAAATTAAATATAATGTTTTATCAATGCAAAATATTCACTAATTTTATTAATAATAAATAGCTATCAGAAAACCTTATTAACTGTTTAGTAAAATCTCTTACCTATTGTTTTTCTATGGTAGAGTTGCAATCTGAAACCATGCTTATCACCTTTAACACAAGATTGAAATTACACTAACTTTCGAAGGATGTGAAGTGTATTAGTCTTTATCTAGGCTAAAATAGTGTTTTCAAGGTAAGAAGAACATATAAATTAAGATTAAATAGGTTTTTATTTTTTAAATTTGTACATAAAATTATAATTTATTAATGTTATAAATTTTAATATATTTTGGTTTCTAAATTTTAAAAATAAATAAATACAATTTTTTAATTTAATAACATTAATACATTAAAGAGTGTTTGATATCATATATATATATATATATATATATATATATATATATATATATATATATATATATATATATATATATATATATATATATATATATATATATATATATATATAAATTTAGAGAACCAATTATACGAAATGAAAAGAAAGGTGAATTTCAATTGTGAAATTTAACTAAAAATATATTTAAGTCTAGAAAGCATCATTGTAGAGTTGAAGCTATTGGTGCAGCCGAAAACAATGACAGCCACCAATTGTATGTCAAAATCGTACGACATTAACATGTGGTTAAAATCACACAAGGAAACTGTTCATTAAATTTTCTTACAAGAAAAGATAGAGACTAACTATAATATCCCAATACATAATCTAGATGTTTGTGTCTTGTTTATTAAACAACTAAGAATGGCTACTTTTGCTACTTTTAATGGCTTGAACAACCCTTTTCCTCGATCTCAATTCCTAGGCCAAGAACACCCTTTCCCTCTCAAACCACCACCTTCCACAGTGCATCCAAAAGCTCCCCCAACTCATGAGGTGCTAAAGCCACAAGCCAAGTTCAACATATTGGAAATGATGGGAGGGAGAGGACTGTGCAATGGAGAAAAGGGTATTCAGCAAGAGCTGAAAAGACAGCCTATTGTTGTTGATCAGCCTCCACCCTCAGCATCAAGTACAAAAGAACAAGAAGATGAAATTGGTGATGAAGGAAGTGATGAGCTTCCAGCAGATGGTTTTGAGAAAGAAATGATGGGACTTACTGGGGGGTTCCCTGGTGGTGAGAAAGGCTTGAAAAAGTTCATTGAGAAAAACTCTCCTCCAAAACCAGATAATGTTTTCACCATCTCATTCTGAGAGGACCCTTTGTGAAGAAGACCAACCAAAACAATTTTTCACTTACATTTCATCAATTTATCTGTATATATATCTGCCATTCTGATTTTTGGCATGTCATACTTTGATGAGGTTTGCCATCTTTTCTTCTTCTTTGATCTTCTTAAGATGAGACTCTGATTTTTGTACTGATAGTTTAGACTGTTAATTTTTCAGTTCATCATACATATCATACATGTAGCTTTATTAACAGTTAAAAATTTAGTGCATCCAAAGTTCAAATTCTGCTTTTATTGCGGTTGTTTTGTTTTTCAGTGATGTTCTGATTGTTCATCGTATGAGCTTTTTCTTCTTCTTTACTTGACTGAGGTATTAAGGAGATTCTCTATTTTTCCTCAGAAGAGCTTTCATTTTGGTCAATAGATTAGCAAAGTATAACGTCATGTTCTTCTTTTTACTCGTTAGCTTTTGGATAACTGCTCTACCAATTCTGATGTTAAAGAAGTAACAAAAAAATGTGGTAATTTCTGTTGGACTGAATCATTACTGCAGAATCTTTCCAAGAAGAAAATAGAATTTATTCTAGAATTATCAGTAATTATAGAATCCAATCCTGTGCTTTTTCTATTATTTATAAACTGGAATCATTGCAGCATCAATTATCTGTACCTTTTAGTAATAACTAATGTGAATGCAAATATTTAAATTTTCTATCTCCAAACAATGACAAAATATCTCTGGTTGATTCATAGCCAGTCCAAAGTTAAAATTGTCCTTATTCTGTTCACCACAAATGTGAAACAGGTATCCTATGTTTCTTTTATCTGTTTTATAGGATTGCTCAAGATAAGGGTTATCCACTTTATCATGTGTGTGTCTCAGGAATAAAACAAGTTTGTCTTGAACACGCTTGAATCCTAATTATAACTTGTTCAATTTTAATAATCTAAAACTGATTACATCTCTAGTTAATTGCTTAAAAGATAGTAATTATGCATGTATGACTACATATTTTGTATAGCATTTTGAGTGTTTATGAGCTATTAGTTTTTTAGAAAAACTTCCTCAAGCATGCATTGTGTGTAAACACAGCCAATTTTAAATGTTGCTTGGTTAATGGTAGAAGCAATAAAATAAAGTGTTGGTCTTTTAGTTTTTTTTTCCAGTTAGTTTTCTGAGTGATAACATTTTTATTTAGATTCTCTATTATATTATATTACTTTTTATGTATTTTAGGTTGTGTGTATGTTTATCGATTATTATATTTACATTCATTTTTTGTTCAACATATGGAAAAAATAATTAGTATAAGATCAGCCATCAAAGTCCATGCTTAATAACATCAAATAAAACTTATGAGATAGGGTGAACTTATTTTAGAGTGCATTGTTAAAAGAAGTCTTATATTTAGTAATAATACTTAAAAAAAATCATTAAAACAAGTTTATGTGAAAGAAGATATCTTAAAGTTAATCATGTTTTCTATAAGAACTTCGACTTTCACAATAAAATGCAATTTATTAAAAATTAAAATTTTAAAGCAATTCAAATGTAAAAAAAAAAAACTATTATAGAAGTTAAATAAAAGAATAAAAATCACAAATAAAGAATTTTTCGACGTGTGTAAATTACTGTTTTTAAAAAATTATTTACGTGTATTATATAAGCTTTCTAGGATACAATAAGAACTTCTTATAATTTTTAAGTATTTCAGTAAGAATCTCTAAAATATTAAAAGTAAACTTATAATATTTTTAGAAAAAAATATTAAAAATAAATTTATAATATTTTTAGAAAAAAAAGAAAAGAGAAAGAAACAAACTAAAAGAAAAGAATGAAATAAGAGTGGTTTCTCACAGTATTTTTGGAACGAAAGAAAGGTTCAATTTATAAAGCTAGAAAGGAGATGGGAATAAGGCCTACGGTCCAGATTTGGTGGAAATTGTCCCTAAAATTCGCATCTCACGTCAAAGTCAAAGTCAAAGTCGTTCACAAAATCTTTATCGTGATACTTGGAGAAAAGGAGATTTGAACGTTTAGAGGAGAACGTTCATCACACAATGTTACGTTGTTTTTGAATATCACTTTTAAATATATTTTTCATGGATCAAATGTTAATTATTAATGACATAACTAATTTAAAATTTTCAAATGATATCAAGTACAATAAATTACTTTAAAATATAATTAATTATTTATCTAACATTTGATAAAAATAATGTGTATATAATTTATTATGATACTTTAGAGTAAAAATATAATATATATTATATATGATTATGAAATTTGATGTAATAAATGATAGTGAAGAGGTTAAACAAGATTAAAAGTTCTCTAGTTTTCTTTCTAATATATATATTATGTTCAGACTAATGTTTCAAAGTTTATGTATATAGTTAAGGTAATATAAGCTAATATCATATCTTATAGGATATACATGTTTCTCAAGATATATTAGATAATTTTAGTGTCCATTATTCTCAACAAAATCCACTTGTGAGCGTTTTAGTGACGTCATTACTATTAAACGATCATTTAATATTGTAAATATATAATTCGGTATGATATTTTTATTTGGAGTTATTATTTTTTACATGTGGATTAATTGATGGGTGTTTCTTCGTGCACCTCCAAGAACTTCTTCCTACACTTCCAACTTAAAAAGAAAAAAATTTCACAACTGACATTGGTAAAATATTTTTAACTTAAGTAAATATTTTTAACATTTTCTCTCTCCTAATAAATTCACACATCAACCCACCACGACACACACGGATTTGGAATTTGAAACTCTAACCGCCACTCTGCACCCATTTTTTCTTTTTCTTCATCGTCTATGCGCACACTTCTTTTTCTTCATCACCTCTGCGCACACACTTCTTCTTTATCGCCTTTGCGCACACTCACTTTTCCTTTCCTCTACGCACAACCCTTTTCGTTGGTCACAAATAAAAGTTTTGCTCATTAGACTCACTTTGTTGCTCACTAAAACAATAACATATAATGTAAGTGCATCAAAAAATAAACACAGAAGAAAAATAAATATTGATAATTTTTTTTTATCTGCATTTATAAAATTAGATAAATTCATAATATTTTTCTCTCTTAAAATATCTTCTTTTTTATTCTCATTTACAATAAAAAAAATGTTAACTAATAATATTAAAACACAAAATAATAAATAATTAATTAAATTAGATGGATTGGTGACCCAACCCGGCTCACCACAGGTTCAACCTGGGTGAGCAAGTTCTAAGTGTGCCGGACTGAAAACTAGTTTGTATCAAAAAGTTACATTTTTCAAACTCAACCCAGTTACATTTTTCAAACTCAACCCAGCCCGAACTCGTGGTGAGTCAGGTTGGCCCGTAACAACCTATTTTGACTAGTATTGTCAAAATGGGTTGTAACCCGCGAGCCAACTCGGCTCACAACCGATTTGAACTGGATTGGGTTTGAAAAAAATGTAACTTTTTTATGCGGATTAGTTTTCAACCCGGCTCACTTAGAACCCGACTCATCGGGTTGAACCTGTGGTGAGCCGGGTTGGCTCACCAATTCACCTAATTTAATTTAATTATTTATTATTTTATGTTTCAATATTATTAGTAGCATTTTTTTATTATATTGTACATAGTGATAAAGAAGATGTTTCAAGTGAGAAAAAATATTATAGATTTATCTATTCAAGACTCTAATATTATAAATGGACAAGTGGTACAAAAATTATCAATATTGAAAACTTATTTGTTCGCCTTTTGTCATGTTTTTGGATCACGCTTGAATTGTATGATATATTTTTTTTATTTTGAATTGTCTTTGGAGTTTAGCATCATTTTAGTGTGACGTTTATTTACATTTGAATTAAAAAATATTGTAATTTTTTTATTTAAGAAAAAACTTATAATTAAATGAGCCATAAGCCAATCCGTTTAACCCACCAACCCGTGGTGGGTCGGGCCGGGTTCAAATTTTTTTCAGCTCGTTAATAAGTGAGTCAAGTTTAGTTGGCTCACTAAGTTACCAACCTATGGTGAGCCAGGCCGGGTTGAGTCGGGTTACCCGTTTTGACAGCTCTAATTTTGACAATACTACCTTACATTATTCATAAGGTTTAATTATTCACGTAGTCTCTATTTATGTTGGGTTTTCTCAAATAGATCTCTTTCTTATTTTTTCTTCTCACTTAGGTCCCTAAAAGTGAAAAATCATAGCAATTGGTTCCCTGTGGCTAAATTGGGTTAACAAAGTTAAATTTAAGGTGAGTTGCCACTATGAGATAGAATCATTAAATGACGCGGCAGACGCAGAGTCATCACGTTAAGCTGAGTTGTCACTCCATTCTGTCATGTCATCATCTTCAACCTTTCCCCAAATCAGAAACCCTAGCAATCCATGGCAGCCACCGAAAAACGCCACCACTAGCCTCTATGCATCACCACATGACCACCACCATTGCAAAACCATGTTTGTTTTCCTAGCACAATCGCAAAACCATGTACCACCACACAACCACCACCATCATCGTGAGCTATGTTCAGTTTCTCTTCATCCTCGCGCCTTGAAGTAACCCAAACGCAAGCACTACGAGAGCTCTGTAATGAGTCTGAACCTGCAGAAATTCAAAAAAATCCCCAATTCAGAACCTTAAAATCCCATCACCATTGGGTGAGTTCTCTTCTTCCTTCTCGTGAAAATCCCAAATTCTAAACTTGTAGAAAATCAAGTCAATCTCCTTGAACCCAAAAAATCAAAAGCATCCAAAACGCAGAAGCACCCAAATCACAAAACTCCTTCGTATTTGATAGACAATTCTACAGTAACCAAGTGCAGTGAGTGTCACTATAGAAACCTAACAAAAAATATTTTCTATCCTATTTATGCACATCTCAAAAATTATCTTCCTTAAGTGTCATGGTGTCATCTCGCTGTGTAATGTGTGAAGTTTCCCCCAATAAGCATTCATAAATAAATATTCATAGTATGCTTAGAAGATGTCATTGAACAAACATAGAACTTAAAGTTAATACATTTCCATTTAAATATGAGATACAATATGCAAATGTAGAAATAATGTAAGATGCCATGCACAAGAACACCCCAAGCTTAAATATTTACATTGTCCCTAATGTATAGAAAAGAATAAGTGTAGGGGGCTAGAACTCACAAAATCATTGATGACGAGAGCAAAGCAAGGTGAGAACGTCTTATAAGAGCTGTTCAACATTGTGCTGATGGAAAAGTTGGGTATCCCAAAACTATATGAACTCTTAATAGTGTGTTGTGGTTGTTGAGTTTGGAGTTCAGTAGTGGACTACTGAAAACATGAAAATGTGTCAACATAGGAGGTTACAAGAACATGAGGAATTTTAGAGGAGGGAGTAGGAACATGAGGAAATGTATTTTGGAATTGAGATTAAGAGAAAGTCCACCTATTGTTACCATGCACAGTAGTGAACTCAGGATTAGGAAGAGGTTGATGTGCCATGCCTATAATATCCCTCATGACCAAGCAATAACAATCATCCCTTTTAACCAACATTTCATTATTCATCAACATTTCTAGATTAAGTTGGGAAGTTCCTAATTGGCTTGTCACACTCCAAAGAAATGTTTAGATGTAAAGCAATAATAATGATTAACCCAGCAATTGTTATTTGTTCAGATGAAGCCTTCCCTACCTTCAGGAACTAACGAGTTAACCAAGTGCCTGAATCTAACTGAACATCATTGACCATACTCCACAAAAATAGCAATTCAGATTTTCTAGCTATAGTAGTATTATCACCCGAAGCAAATATAGTATGAGCCATGAGGCGTTGAGCATATTGAAATCAGGGGTTATGAATATGGGATTCTATAATTACACATATTCCACGTAACTGGCTCTGAATGTGTCACCTCATTTAATGATTCCACCTCATACGGACAACTCACGTTAAATTTAACTTTGTTAATCCAATTTAATAATAGAGACTTCATCACTTAAATTTTTTACTTTTAGAAAAAAAAATAAGAAAAAGATCCATATGAGAAAACTTAATATAAATAAGAACTACAAAAATGATTAAACCTATTTATAGTAATACTATAATAATACCTAAAAATTATTAAAAAAAGTATAACAAATTAAAAACAAAATTAAAATAATAAAACAGAAAAAATAATTAAACATATTTTGAAATCCGATAAAAACTAAAATTTTTGGTTTCTTCTAAACGAATTTTGAAATTCGTGAATTTATTAAACAAATTTTGACATCCGGTTACTTCCTAAACTTGGAAATGAAAAAGAAATAAAATAAAACCCATGCAGCTAATTCTCTTGTCTTGAACTAGTTCTTCTGTACAGATGAAAGATTGTAATTTCTTTTATTTCAAAATGAATTAAAAAAAAAAGTCAAATTTCTTTTATAGAAACAAAAGATTTAGACTAGATCTTTATGTATTTTTTTCTTTTTGTAATTTTAGGTCTCATACTCTTTTAAAAGATTACAATCTTAATTAATATTCAACTCCGAAACATTTTCGGTATTTAATTAAACTATTATTTTATTAGAATTTTCCGTATTCAAGAGATTTTATAAAATAAGAAAATTAATATTAAGAAATTTAAATCACAAATTTGTTATCTATCCATTATCTTTTATAATATAAGAAAAATTATATATTAAGAAATTTATTTTATTACTTATGTCTACTTTTTACAAGCGTTTAAAAAATTAATTTTTAAATTATTTGACATTTTTAATTTATTTTTTTTATATATTTATTTTGTTTTATTTATGTTTATTTTGTTGACAAATAAAAACTTGTTCTTTTTTGTTATTTAATTTTGGGTTAAATATGTTTTTAGTCCTCAACTATCAAGCGATTTTATTTTTCGTCCCTCTTTCAAACTTTGGTGCACTTTGATCATTGTCCTTAAGGAAACTATAATTTTTAGTCCTCCATGATTAACTATGTATAGGTGGCTAACAGTGTGCCACATCATTTTTCTTTTTTCTCAAACGTGTCAATCCTTCTTGCATCTTCACGCTGAGCTTCTTTCCCTCCGTCTCCAGGTGGCAAATTGTTTCCATCTACATCGACCAGACATCTCCGACGAGCTTCTCTCCTTCCCACTTTATCTCCATCTCCAGTGAGGACCCCACCGCACTCATCGAGATCGATGATCTCTGTAAGGCAAACCCTTATCACCCGAGGAAAATGCTGACCTTGAAACCAAACTCTGAATAGAATCACCTCTGATTCTGTTGAGTTGTTCATGATTCCGATCACCATAAGGTTCCATATTATTCCAAGGCTTCTAGGGCTTCTGTTTCCCACCCTCATCATCCCTCTTTCCAAAATCCCTTCTTTCCAACATCGTCATCTTTAAAAGGTGAAGGCAAATTCTTGTTACCATCCTTTGCCCCATCCCAACTTATGATAATTACAAAGGATTTTTCATTAAAATGTATAGCATGGAATATTTAGTGTTATTTTAATTATTGGCATTTGGTGTAGATGGTGTTGTGTCTACGTTATATGGTGAATTATGTTGTGGTGGAATATTGTAGTGAGGCCATGTGTATGAGGTTACCCTTAAAACTATCATTACAAAGTTACACTTAATGATACCGTCACCACCGCTTGAAATTAATTGGAAGATAATTGAATTCTTTCGTTGATTCACCAACTGGGATGTTGAACTTCCTCAAAATCATGACTTTACCACTGTTGTAGTATATTGGCAATGGAATTGATCGTGGGCGGTGTAGGTGGTGGGTATGACCTTATTAATGCATTCATATACGGTTAGATGTTTAGTGATGACTTTGCCACTATTGTAGCATAATGGCAGTGAAATTGATCATCTGCAGGTGATGTGTCAGACCTCATTTAAAATGCACCCAAAACCCCTTTGCGCGAGCGCCAGGTGTCGCGTAGTTAGATTCTAAATTCAGATAATGGAAGACAGGTGTGGGCAGGAGAGCGGACGCTCGTTTGAACGTGGGGAGAAAATGATTTTTCTGAAACTTCCACCCCACTCTTCTCTGCATGCACCCTTCTTCCCCAAACTCTGAACTTTCATTTTCCTCCTCCTTCTCACTAGCAACTTTGATCTTCTCTTTAAAGAAACTCACCTTTTCTCTTCTCTAATCACCATTCAGATACCGTAGAAGAGTTTCCGACGTCCTAAGCTACAAATTGATCCAAACAGTGTAGAGTTCTGAAACTGGTGAGTTTCCTTTTCCTCAGTCGTTCGTTTTTCTGTTACATGCAAACCAAGTTCTGGTTGCATGCGGGCCTGTAGTCTAAGTCATTTTTGGTTTCATGTTGTTTGGTTAGTTTGAAGAAGTTATTGATCGTTGAGGATAGAATGATTTTATCTGGGCGAACCCCAAAACATACCTTTAAGATGTTCAATCACGTATCCAGGTAAGAGAAACTTATATAATTTAATTGTATGTTGTTGTACGTTCGTTGATAATGAATGCTTGTTGATGAATGGTTGAATGATGTATCAAGTATGAGTACTGATATGGTGGTTGATGTGGAATATGATTTCTGGGTATGATATGGATTGTATGAAGTAATCAAATTGATTATGATTAGAATTTTATAAAGTTATGAAACTATGTATTTAGAAATGAATTGAATATAAATGAAATCTGAATATGTATTCCCCATGATAGTGTACGTTCGTCATTGAACGGTCCTTGACCGTTCGGTGGTTCTGTTAAATTTGTTTGAAATGGAATTCTTTCAATTGGGAAGAATTCTAGTTGAGAACGAGCGTCTTTTTGTAATAGTGCTATGTTTGAGCGTTCGGTGATAAGTGTCAGAAATTACATATATTGAGCACTTATTTCAATCTCCTTTGATGCATTATGGAGTAAAATCTCATGAAAAGTTGTATAAAATGTATATATTATTGATTTTATATCAGTTTGAGTATTTTTGTGTGTTTATTTTGCAACAGAATAAGGATTGGGAAGAACCAGTGAGCAGAGGATGCTCGCCTAGCGCGCAGTGGACGCTGGGCGATCGCCCAGCGCGCAGCGGATGCTCGCCCAGCGAGCGCGCGCCCCCAGCGAGCGCGCGCGCCCAGCGAGCCAGCACCAGTCGGCCAGCGAGATGACTCTGTTCACCCAGCGAAAAATCACTTACGACTCATCTCTTTAAGAACGCAAACCAGAGGCAGAGAAGTTAGTTTTGGAGGGGGAAACCCTCCCAGAGCTCAAGGACGAAGGTGTAGAGGCGCGACTTCACTGCAGGAGCTCATGGAGGCCGCTTGGGGCATGTTGTTGGGAATCCAAGTGTGAGTTTAAGTTCCACATTGGAGAGAAATGAGAAAGTAGAGTGGTTTATAAGTGGAAAGACACATTAACTCATTGCCTTAAGGTTTTGGGTGAAGAGTGGTGTCAACTACTTATAAGGTTGGACTCACATCTCATTGCTCATTGACTTCCCGGTCAAAAACCTCCCCCTTGATACTCCTAACACATGTGGAAGCATCTCTTTTCTCCTCCTTGGGTCTTCTTCTTCTCCCATCCACCATGTTTGTAAGCTTGAGAATCTTCCATGGAAATGGAGAATTAGTTTCATTTTGTTAAGAATTGATGTAATTACTGAATTCTTGTGTAATTGATGAATGATTTGAATATATATATGCCTGCTCTGTTAATTTCTAGTTTCTTGTTTCTGAGCTTAAGCCTGCGCGTAATAGGAACGTTCATGACTTGATTTTGAGGTTTCATGAGTTATGGGGACGTAAGGTGGAACCTAGAACCCAAAACAAGAATCCTTGTGGTTATTGATTCTAGGGATGGAAGATGATCACATGTTCTCTTAAGATCCTAGTTCTTAATGCGGGTTTACTTGTTAGATTGTCCAAGGGATTGGAGTTTGATGAGGAAAACCTAGACTTTTTCACTTAAGAGATTAGGGGTAGAGTGTTTTAGCGGATTGACATTAGTAATTAATGGAGAGGAGATGAAACTTTTTATGCACAAGAGTGAAAGTGGTGAAATATAATCTGAGCAAAGCCGATCCATATCATTTCTGACTTTTATTCATATCTAAGTGTCTTCACTACCAGAGTCCAACTTTGTAATTATGTATGAATTTATTTTTCTGCACTTGTTTGTAAATTGATGTTATGTTCTTGAGTCTGGATGAGTTATTAATCGTACAATTCTTTAGTATTACGAGTCTCTTGGGAAAACGATACTTGGACTTACCATTTTATATTACTTGAAGCGATTCGGTACACTTGCCAAAATATTCGCCTAACAAGTTTTTGACGCCGTTGCTGGGGACTCGTGTCAATACTAGACTTTTGTGAGGTTTCTAACTTATGTAGACTTGCTTTTGTATATAGAACTAACTCTTTTGTTGTAAATATATTTTCAATTTTACTTGGGCTAATTTGAGGCTTTAGCCTAGTGGTGTCTAAGTGTATGCAGGGAGATGTTCACATAAGGAGGATTGCAGCCTCAAAAGCATCATGAAGACTCTGGGATTGAAGGAATTATAGGACACAAGGAGACAACTAGGTTGAGTATCATTCGGCCAAGCGTAGATTGTACCTGAGTGTTATGTGAGGAACTGAAAATCTTGTAAATATGTAGTGGAATAGTTAGTTATTCTTCAACCTGGTTTCCAACGTGTCTTATCATATTTATTATTCTTAATGTTTCTATTATAAGTTTAAATTAGTGATAGGTTTCAACCCAAGCTCTTGTAATGAGTGGCGCTCGGTCTTATACCGAACGCTCGTACTCGTTTTAATTTATCAAACTTGATGAAACGGCGTTCGTCCAAATTCAGTAAAAAAATTCCTTTTACCGTGTTCGGTCATTGACTGGCATAAGGTTTCTGTAATTGAATTATTCTAGGTATGGTTCTTTAACGTCTTGATGTGTCTACATCCATTGGATTCGGCCTAGAGCCTCCGTACTTAATTTATTCTTTGAGTATTGGTCTGAACTCACGAGAGTCAGTTCATTCAACTGATTTACGTGGTAAATAACGTTCGTCATATATGGTATATTTTTGTACTCGGGTTATTCTTAAATCTAAAAGTAACTCTCTCGGTCTTATTCTATTATGGAACGAGAGATTTTATCGGTCTCGTTTCTATCGTTCGTCCTCGTTATGAAGAGGGCTGAACGTTCGGTATTTTATGTTCTTAGAAATGATGATGAAAATGACATTAAAGTGAAAGATTATAAAGGATGAAAAGTATATGAGATAAATAAAAGATTGTTGATTTTGGACGAGCGTTCCAGGGAGGAACTACTCTTGGATGTATATTGGAATTTGTATAGTATGAATGTGGTAATGCTTAGCTGGCGGTTCATCCTGATGTTCCGTGAGTACTCGTTCTCACGTAGAGGATGGTAGATCATGTGTGGGAACGGCAGGAGGTCCTAGTCCTTATGGGTACTTTGGACGGAACGGACTAACCTCGGGTGGCAGCTGATGAGAATTCCAGTTACTACATCACCCGGGTGCACGAACGTCGTAGCTACATAGAATTCATACAGTCCAGACGGTCAGTCTAGTAGTAGGTCAATGCTTGAATCACATGTTGAGATGTATTTGATGTGTGTGAATATGAGAAATGTATGTTATTACTTGAATTAAATTACGTAAGCTTACCTTGTGTTTTATTGTGTTGTCTTGTCCTTGTACGTCCGTCTTGTCGTTGCAATGATCATCTGTGTGGATGTGAGCAGATGGTGATGTGCTGTTGGAGGATGCGCTGGAAGAGGAAAACTTAATAGAAGTGGAAGTGAAGTCCGAGCAAAAGGAACGTTCGACTAATTATTTTAGTTTTGTCATGAGGTGATCGTTCGGTCACCTCTTTTCTTTTGTTTCTATATGAGCGTTCGGTATTTGATTTTGTTGTAAACCGTTCGTTCATATTTCCTCTTATCTGGTACTGTTTAAGTTGTATATCCTCATATAAGGCCGTTTGGCCATAGACGTGCGTTATTTTAGTGTAAGACTGAACCGAATTATTATTAAATGTAATCAATTCTATTATATGGTTTTATCACTGTATTTTTGGGATGTTACATGATGAGTATGACCTTATTAATGTGCTCAGTTATGATTGTATACTTTTGGTAAATATGCTGTTAATTTCAAAACACTGCATTTGCAATGGTGAATCCTCTTTAAACACTTCATTTTGATCTTTTCTTTACTTGACATTTTTATTAGAATTTAAAAGTGTGCGATTGCCACCAAAGATGATAGCAAACAAAACCAGTGATAAATTAAAATTTGATTCATGGTTGACTAAATTGTACATTGCACAAAAAGATACATCCAAATAAAGAACTGAGACTGTTGTTGCATTTCGCACCTTCCATAAGTTTTTGATTGCTTCTTCTTCTCATTCTGATAATGATCCTTCCACTACCAGAAATCTGTTGGACTCTGCCATTTTTCGCACTTTGCAGGTGCTAATAATCTTTCTATTTTAGAAGTTGTGTCCACGTGTATGTTAGTAATTGAAAAGTTCAGATTCCACAGTTAATTGTTGATGCTGACTCATTTCTTTTATCACTGCTGTGATTTAGGCATGATGTATTCAAGTTTCTTTGTTTTGTTTTCTAGGGGTTTCTTGTGAACATGATGTTGGAAAGTAGAAGACTGTGTTGGAAAGTAGAAGACTGGTTCCAAATCATCAACATCTGCAATTTCAATATCAATGGCATCATCATCAACATTAACATTATCATCACTGCCAACATCGTCAATTGGAGTATCATCTTCCTCCCCTATACCCATCTCACCGTCACTAACATCATCAATCAAGTCCTCATCTTCCTCACCGACAACATCATCCAAATCATCATAATCATAGTCAGTGTCTGGTCCCAAAGATGGATCAGTAGAATCCAACAGATTCTTTATCTCTTATTAGCACTTTCATCCCCACCATCAACCTCACCATCATCAATATCAAACAACTCCTCGGCTGCCTACTCATCAGCTGACTTCTTTTTCTTTTTCTTCGATTTAGTAGTAGAACTCATTTTGTTTGTGTAGAACTTGTGGAAGACAAGATCCTCGGAGGGAACATCTGCCTCCGCTAGTGAAAGAATTTCTGCCCTAATAAATTGATTGTTGACATCCATATGCAAAATAAAGAAACCACTTAACAAGAAGTTGAATTAGGAGGCTAGATAAGAGAATGAGAGATTACGAGATTGAAAAGTCTACGCTTTTACCTGCTTGGCAGGTTCAATCTGAGAACCACCATGCCATGTGCGTGGATGAAGAGGAAAGGTTGGAGCGATGCACGAAGCTGCAAACTAGGGTTCGGGGCTTGGTAGGTGTTGGCTCAGCGGGTGCTATTGTTCTCACGGAGAAAGAAGAGGGAATGACTCCTATTTTGCCTAGGGGAAAAGAAAGACAACTAACATCATTTTGGTCTGAAGCTGCGGCGACCGGTGTGGATCGAAGAAGGAGACTTGCATTGAACCAATCCAAAGTGGCAAACGTTAGAATGAAAAAATGTGTGGCAAAAAGTTAGTCACCTCAACTGATTTTTAATGCTATTCCTTTTAGAAAACGAAAAATTATAATTTTCTTAAGAAGAAAGATGAAAATATATCAAAGTCTGAGAGATGGACGAAAATTAAAATCGCTAAAAACATATTTAACCTTTTAATTTTTTATTTATATTTATTTTGTTATCATAAAAATGATTTTCCTTATTTATTTAATTTATTTTTAAACTTATTTGTTCTAAAAAATAAAATTATATTTTTATATTTTTAGAAAAACTATTATATATTTTATATATACTTCATTATTTGTATTTTTACAAAATTTATTATTTGTATTTTTATAAATATATTTTTGAAATTAATAAATAAATTTTTATGTTAATTTTATTTATAATCAAATTATATACCCAAGAGAACAAAATTGTAAAATAAGAAAAGTTAAAATGCGTGGTTATTCAATTGACTGTTATCCTGATTGACTCCTGATTGGTGAAGAGAGGGGAGAGTAGCATAAGGCAGTTAGACACTCCCGCAGGGGATCTCAGCCTGAACGAAACGAAACCTTGGTTCCTCTCTCTTGTCCTCACAACTTTGTTCGTGCGTGTATCCCAAAGAGAGAGAGAGTGAGCGAGTGAGTAGGGTTTCAAATTTTCAGCCAGACCAAATCGGAATCGGAAGAAATGGGCGGTGGAGGCGGTGATCACGGCCATGGAAACGGCGATTTCAGGACCAAGGTGTGGAGTATGACAGGTGGCCCTTACTGTCGTCCCAAACACTGGAAGCGAAACACTGCCATTGCCATGTTCGGCGTCGTCCTCGTCTGCATCCCCATCGCCATGAAATCCGCTGAACTTGAGGTCCCTCTCTCTCTCACACACACACACGCACGCACACACCGATCTGGTTCCTCGATTCGATTTAGTAAACGGATTTTTATTTGATTTTTCACGGCTATATGTTGATGAATGATTGTATGGATGGTAATGTATATATTTGCAAACTATAAGGTTCAATGAGGCAATATTATGTTGTCCCAATAGTGGCTTTATTTCAATTGAATTTTTCAAATGGTGTTGTGGACTTTTTCTCCGATGTTATTTTTTTTGATTCTATTGATTCTTGATTATGTTGCCCCAAGCCCGCAGTGTCGCGATTTAAGTTATCAATGGTGGCAAATAGTGCTACTGTCATGCCGAGGTTGTGTTCATTGGTGTAAGAATGGTGGTGAAATTGTAGCTGAATATTCTCCATATGCAAACATTTCCTCTCAGCACTTTGACTCCTCCATTTTCTGGCTAGGTTCTGATAGCTTGCAATTCTTGCGCAAGTTCACCCCAGTTTGGCCTCACCAATCACTTAGCTGGCTGAGCTCATTTATTTTCTTGCTAGACACTTAATACCTATCGGTCAATTTACCGACGTTTTTATTGATAATGGGGGTTAAGGAGTTCACCCTTTTTATCTTAGTTTCAGGAAGACATCAACCTTGAATAGAGTGACCTTTTTTAGCCTAATATAGTTGCCCAGATTGGCCATATTTTTTTCCTTTCACCAAAATGGATATCTCAAACTTAAAAGGATATCATTTCATATAGGTCAGTAAATTTCATCTATCCTGTAATCCCCTTAACTTTTTTTTCCCCTAAAAGTAGATAAGATATACTATTATTTCTCTGGGTTACAAAAAGATGCAGAGTTTAAATCAATTTCGAACAATGGAGACTGAAAAACGGTAGTGAAAGGCCTTGTTCTGGCAGGGATTGTGTGTATCGGGGTTGTGCTACAATCGTTGCATTGTTCCAAAAGAGTTCCCTCCAAAACAAATCTGGGGAAGATGGGCAGTTGTGTTTCAGTTTGCTGTTGAAAATAACAACAATCATCGCCACTACAATTTTTTTTTTCCGAAAGAGGAAACAAATTAAGCTCTATTGTTTTTATCTTTTGTCACTAGCTTTTGTTATATTTCTCTTTTAAGAAATACAATACTATTTCCCCTTAAACAAGGTTGTGATAGGTGGGACATTTTTTCGTAGTTTATGTCAGCAAATGTCATCTGTCCAGTATTCCTCGCAACCTTTTTCTTTATTAAAAGAATATCATTTTGACTAATTTTCCTGTGTGGTATACAAAGATGCAGTATTTAAATCAATTCCAAATAGTGAAGTAGGACTTTGTTCTTCACAGGGATTGTGTGTATCGGTGTTGTGCTACAATCATTGCATTATTCTGAAAGAGTTCCCTGCAAAACAAATTTGGCCAGTTGTGTTTCAGTTTGCTGTTGAAAATAACAATAACATTTTTTTCTTTCCGAAAGAGGAAACAAATTACAAACCTTTTCTTTTTCTGTTGGTGATTTTACTAGCTTTTATTTTATTTTTTTAAGAAATACAATGTTTTTTCTCATTTCACAAGGTTGTGCTTAGTTGGATTATATAGTTTATTTCACTAAATGTCTTCTATCCAGTATTCCTCTTAAACCTTTCTTTAATTAAAAGGAGATAATTTAAACTCATTTTTCCTGTGTGGAATACAAAGATACAGAGTTTAAATCAATTCCAAATAGTGAAGTAGGACTTTGTTTTGGGCAGGGATTGTGTGTATCGGTGTTGTGCTACAATCATTGCATTATTCCGAAAGAGTTCCCTGCAAAACAAATTTGGGGAAGATGGGCAGTTGTGTTTCAGCTTGCTGTTGAAAATAACAACAATCATCGCCACTACATATTTTTTTTCCTAAAGAGGAAACAAATTACAAACCTTTTCTTTTTCTGTTGGTGATTTTGCTAGCTTATATTTTAATTTTTTAAGAAATACAATGTTTTTTCCCATTTCACAAGGTTGTGTTTAGCTGGACGTTACTTTATAGTTTATGTCAGCAGATGTCATCATCTATCCAGTATTCCTCTTGACCTTTTCTTTAATTAAAAGGAAATCATTTAGACTCATTTTCCTGTGTGGTATACAAGGATGCAGAGTTTAAATCAATTCCAAATAGTGAAGTAGGACTTTGTTTTGGGCAGGGATTGTGTTATGGTGTTATGCTACAATCATTGCATTATTCCGAAAGTGTTCCCTGCAAAATAAATTTGGGGAAGATGGGCAGTTGTGTTTCAGTTTACAGTTGAAAATAGCAACAATCATCTCCACTACATTTTATTTTCCATAAGAGGAAACAATTGTCAAATAATTTTTTTTTGTCAGTGAGTTTTTTTTGTATTGTAAGTTGGTGATCTGCTACTATCTTTATTTTAATTTTTTGAGAAATACATAGCTATATTCCTGTTCAAACGGTTGTGCTAAGTTGGACATTATTTCATGGTATATGTCAAGTATCCTTATTACCTTAACTTTTTCTTCTTTGAAAGAATACGAGTTAGACTACTTTCTGTGTGGTATGCAAAAAAGTGTTGTTTAAATCAATTCCAAAAGGTGTAGGATGATAAACTGGGGTGGAGTAAGGCCCTGTTGTTTTGGTGGGGATTTTGTGTAATAGTGTTGTGCTGTCATATTTTGCATTACCCTGGAAGAGTTCCCTGAAAAACAAATTTGGGGAAGATGGGCAGTTTTGTTTCACTTTGATGTGAAAATAACAACAATCATCTCCCTCACATTTTTTTTTCAACATGGAGCACATTTCTTTTTTCTTTTGGTGATTCTACTGCTAGCTTTAATTATGTTATTTAGTTTTCTAAAAGGCATATGTTGCTATATCCTTTTCCACAAGGTTGTGCTAAGTTTCTTAGGCGTGAGCCTGGTAACATCACTTAAAGTATAATGTTAAACTTGTTAGCGATAACTATTTACTATATGTTGCTAAACTTATTATTAGTTGTAGAAATTGTTGGCTTTATGTAATGGATATAGACTCTGAATACAAGATATTGTATGGTACATGCATTATGATAATGATATGATACAAAATATGAAACACTAGTTTCTATAGGAATTCAGACTCATAAATCAGATAATGAAGCAAAATAAGAAATAAAAAGAAATATGAGAACCATCATGGGAGATAATTTAAGATGGTCTAATTTTTTTTTTCTAGATACTATCAAGATATTGTGTAACATTTTGTAAATATTCTAACCATGGTTGTCAAAATTGTAGACCCTTCCTTGGATTAGACGTCGGGTAGAAATTTAGAATTTGAGATCATAATTCAAGACAAGATGTAAAATTATATTTTAGAATATATACACATAAAGTAATGCAAATAAGATAGTAGTAAGACGATGACAATCATGAGTAATTTCTAAATGCTTTTGCAATACTTTCGTGGGAAACTGTTGTTAACTCCTTTGATTTTGGGGAATATTTAAGATGTGTGCACAAGATAAGGATAGAAATGAGGGATGGAGATAATCATACATGGTGTCACATACGGTTTCAATTATTTCTTGTGCTCGAATAATGGAACTATAAAATATATTTTTTTGTTAAAACTTTAAACTTTCAAAACAGTAGGAGCACCAGCACAAGTAGGGGTACTAGTACTGCAGGTGCACTACAACCAATCTGAAGGAGCATTAGCATTTTCGATGACATTTTCCAACAGCAAACAGCTTAAGCTACCAATCAGAAGCAACACTCAAACTTTCCCTAGTCAGACAAAGCCTATAAGATTCCACAAACTAACTATAAAGTAGGGCTTTGTCCTGAGCAGGTATTCTGTGTTCCTGATCAGAGAACAACAGCCTGAAAAACATATTTGGGGGAGGTGAAGGTTAATATTAATTAGCATAGCTTGATACTGTGACTTTCAAGATGCTATGGTTAACTCTATAATTGACAGACAATGGGATGTGTACTTTTTGTCTTGACCACTTTCATTTGGATGCTTTTTGGGCATCAAATACTTTGAAATTATTGAGCATATAAACCGTGTTTGATAGTTACATACTATGGAGCATATTTTGTCCATTATTTAGATCTTATGCCTCTGGTTCTAGATTTATGCTCATATAAAATTAATATTTTGCGTTTGCATCAACCTGATTAATTTCCTATGGTTTAGTTTGATATGCCTGAGTAGATGATTGATTTGAATTTCTATTATGTAAGTGGTGGAAGAATCTGGTTCAACCTTTTTTAGTTGCTGTTCTTTATTTCTGTAAATGTGAGGGTAGGGTGGGTGAGTCTTGGCACAGATTAATTATTTTCTCGAGTTGCTGCCTTGTGACCTTGCTGGGATGATGCTATATGGTGTACTAATTTTTTTCTACTTTATTCATTTCTTATAATTTGTTCTTTTATGTTTGCTCGTAACCTTGACTATATGACTGTATGGATTGGCTAAGAATTTTTTTTTTTTTTTTATCTTTCAGCAACGACCGCATCATCCTGTTCGCCCCATCCCTTCTCAACTCTGGTGCAAGAACTTTGGAACTAAAGATTATGAATGAACGGAATAACAATTGCATCACTGGTGTGGGAGTCCACATCATGTCAAGCAAACATTATTTGTTATATGCTCTAAGAATATGAACAGCCTTAAAGAGTTGCCGTTGTTGATGTTATCCAAGACTTTGATCTAGCATCAAGTAGTGACATTATTTTTTGGCTATATTTGATGGACATCCATTTTAGAAATTATGAAATTAAATAAGTGCTATTTTCTGAAGTTTTGACTCGAGAGCCTGTTGAAACCGATATTACTCGTTACTGTAATAATTGTAATTGTGCTTTTATCAATTTGCCTATACCGTCTCGCATTAGTTCTTTCCCCATTTAAATGCCATGTAGAAAAAGAGAAAGTATAATTTTATGTTTTTAATGGAAAAGTTGAAGTTATTCCAACCTGCACGATCGAATATTTAAAAGTATATCGATTTCTTTAAATTCATAATTTTATGTTTAGGTGCATGCATGACCTTATGATTTTGATGTTTAGAATTCATGCCTGCACAGAAATAGCCTTGCTAAGCATAAAGCACTGGCTTTGTTATGTTACAGGTTTCTCAAATTTAGAAATACCCAAGTATGTATTATGAAAAACAATCTGAGGTATTTGCATAAGTACACGTGTAATCTAGTCAGTGAAGTCGTGAACAACTTTGGTTCTTCTACGATGCTATCGCCAAATAATGAATACCCAGTTGCCAACTGAACGAATGAGTTGAAAGTCATAAAATAATAGAATGAACAGATTTGATTCCAAGGTTTAGAAAGATCAAGCTATATCCATCCATTGCAAGCCTATTTTTCTGTCAATTTCTTAGTATTTTTTACCTGCTCTTATTAAACTTAGTCCAAGTAGATAATATCCTCTTTAGCATTCATATTTTCATTCACAGACTCTCATCCGCTTGAACCATATTCTCTTGCTAATATGGAAAGAGAAAAATGGGTTTTATTCTATGGAGAGAAATTTTAACCACTTGAAAAGGAACATGAAGAATGTATTCTGACAACAAATATTACTGTTGTCTGTGTTGTTTTGAGAGACCACTGGTTTAGTTTGCTGAGCATGTGCTTGTAGGGGACCAGTTTCATTAGAAGGTAGTATTGCTATTGTTGGCCATCTAATATGGACATGGCATATTCTTCACACCACTTCCTAAAACTTAAACTCACATGCTCACTTTTAGCCTGTCAAACTTATCCACAAGGAAATGACACACAATCAGAGCAACAACAATTCAAACAAATGAAAAAGTTAAAAAATAAAACCATGTTACTGTTCTACACAACTTTCTATTACAACATTTAACTATTTCATACTGAATTTGTTAGTAACATAAACTGTGGCAAAAACTTCCCTTCAAAAGTTAAAAGTACTCACATTTGCTAAAAGTGTAACTTTACAAGTGATTTGCACATATAATGAGATTATTTGTAGGACATAAGGTGTCTGCTTAGTTTTTTTTTAAGTGACAATTTTAAATAAAATAATGATTTATTATAACTTTAAGTAAGTTTGAGTAAACTTATTTAAAAACTCTATTTTTTAAGAAGTAACTAGAAGTTTAATTATTATAAAAAGCAGATGGATAAGAAAAGATAAATGTTATTTTGCCTTAAACACACACACACATCAATTTAAACTTATATAAGAATCACTTAAAAGTATTTTTTTCTATCTCTTTCTATCATATAATTAATTACACCGCATACTTTTCTTTTTCCTCACTTTATATTATACAAGTTGTTGCATAGATTAACTATTTAAAAATCAATTGTTTTCAACTTTAAAATAAATCATTGGGTTATCCAAAACCCTAAGAATGGTATTGTGCAAGAGGCACTAACGTGCTTGGACAATTATAAAAGTCAATGTTTTTTTTATGTATTTGTTAATTTTATTTACCTAATCAACTTTTCTCGTTGTGATATGTCATTCTTTTCGTCCATAATTTTGTTATAAGAATTCATTAATGTTTTGTATGTATTTGTTTTTAATTATTTTTATTGAGTCAATTTGTTGTTTCGTGGCGTGTTATATCTATTTTCTTACACATTGTTTTCGACAAAGAGATTGATGGGACAATTATAAAAAATAATGTTTTCACTTATTTGTCATTACTATTAACAAGCCAACTTATTCGTCGGTGACATGATAATATTTATATTAATTCTCATTTTGAATTTTCAAAGTTATATGTGTCATCACATTAATCTTCTAAAAAATTTTATAACTAAAAATTTTGCTCCAAATATATTTCTTTAATATTTAAAGAATGGAATTATATTCTTTTTTATTACCAATATAGTTCTATAAGGATCAATTTGCTGAAAATTTGAATATTTTACCTTTAATATTAATTACTAATTCAAATTCTCAAATATTCTCTCTTTTTGCCATTTTAGTCTTATATATATATATATATATATATATATATATATATATGGATTAACATAGTCACACTTATATTTTTTTAAGAAACAACTATCAACAAATCAATTGTTTGAAAGATTCATTTGTTGATATAAAATTCGGCAGGCTAATAAAATGAACATAAATCTTTGAGAAATTAATTTAGTCTCCATATTTTAAAGAAACTACTATAATGTTATATGAAGGACAGTATTAAAAATTTTCACTGTTTTATTTTCATTAGATTAATATGTTATTATGTTTTGGATTAAAAAATTAATGTTTTGAGAGTCAATATTAATTGTTTACTTGGTTTTGAAAGTTTTAATGTTTGTCCTAATTTAGCTATTGATCATAGTCAAAGTTGGTAAAGAAAGTTAAAATTGGTAAAAATTTGATAATTCTAACAATAAATTTGTATTAAATATCATTACTTATTTCTTTATCTTATTTATAGATTTTGAAATAAATTATGGACTAATGACTTAATTAAGATTCACTTAATAATAATTACATTTTGTCGTAAGTTAATCAATGTTAAGTCTAATTATTTTGAAGAATAATCATCCCAAATATATATTATTACTTTTCAGTCTTAAAATAATAAATATAATTATTGTTATGATTTGTCTGATCATCTAATCTAATATTAACTGAATGGTCATACGATACACTAATTACAAAACCTTATTAAAAATTAGATACAAATACAAATATTTTGTGAAAATTATATATTTAATCAAATCAAAATTGAATTTTTACTATTTTTAATCCTTAACTTTTTCATCCTTTAACCATTAAATTTTATGGTTAATGGGTATTATTTCATCAACCAAAAATTTAGAATCTAAAAAATAGTTTAAAATAATCTAAATAATTTGATGGAGAAAAAGACAAAAAGTACGACATAGACAAAACTAACTAAGCTTTGCCATTGCCATCGTCACCAATCTCTTTTTTTCCTTGGATATAAATAAAACACTTTTTTTGGGTAATAAAGAAAATAGTCCACGTGTTTTATTCATCCGAGTTAAGCTAGTCGCTATCTTTGGGCATCCCTGCCCGAATCTCTCCGGGGCAGATTTTCCTTCTGTAACTGTCCATCCTACATTGCCCGAATTCATTGGGTAGTAGCACCTGCAACACCAACTGCTTCAAACTGTTTCAACTCTCGGAAACAAACATAGGAGAGAGAAAGCTAGAGAGAGAAAGCTCCTGACGCTATAAATACCCTGGCGCTCGTTTCCACCTTCCTCAATCCGCACCTCACAAACGACATCGTTCTCTCCTCCTTCGTAGAAAATGCGCTTCTCGCAGCTCATAAAGACAAAACCAAATCCAAATTTCTTTTAAGTTCGCTTAATCGTAGTGTTATAGGTGGTGCTGTTGGGTGCTGCATTTGATTTTGATTTCGATTTCGATTTACAAGAATGTGGAAGGTTGTGCGATTCGCGGCGTCCAGATCACGGCGATTCTCCATGGCGATTCCCGGGCCGTGCAAGGTCCACAAGCGGGGCACTGATATCCTCCATGATCCGTGGTTCAACAAGGTTCGCACTGTTTTTCGATAGACACTGTTTTTCACTTCGCTAACTTTGTTTTTTATTTATTTATTTAATTTTTTTTTTGTGTTGGTGAATTTGTTTGTTTGTTAGTGTAGTTTATTTGGTTGAAAGGAAACAAGCTTTAACCTGAAAAGAGATGGAAGCGATTGATTATTATATTTTCATACAATATAATTATTTTAAGAAGACCACTGCATCAACTTGTGTGGAGTTGTTTCAATTTAACGAGTGATTCTGAGTTTGAACCTTGAGTTTATAGGTGCAAAGGAGAATATTTTTATCTAATAGCATTATACGTAACAAGATGAAGTTATTGTTAAGCGGTTCAGGATCATCACTTATAATTTGGTGTTGTTAATTTTTTCCTACAATTTGAAAAGTGTCACGTTAAGAATGGACCAGACCATATGAATCAGAGCATCTCGTAATTTTTTCCCCATACATGTTTTTTTTAGAAAGGTTGAAAGTGAATATTTAATTATTTTATTGTTACTGTTTTAGTTTTAGAGGACGCTAAATTAAGTCAGATAGGTTGTATTAAACATAATTTAAGTAACATTCCAAATGAGTTTTTCGTATAAATTTGTAGCTCTGTAATTTTTTTTTTTTATTTATGTAGAAAGTGTGTAATCGGGAGCCTCGTGTGACATGCATGAAATGTAGAATCTAAAGTGGAGAAAATTCGTTATTGATATTTTGGTGGTATCTGTTTTGAGTTAGTTCGGGTAGATGCATAATATGGATTCATTAAAAGATGCTTTTCATTGATATAAATATATTATGTTTACCATCTCTTGCATTAAAAATCGAAGCTACTCACGGCTGTGCTTGATCACTGTCTGGGATTCTAAAACTTCATTTACTTAATTAATTTTTTATGTGTAGGATACTGGGTTTCCCATAACTGAAAGGGATCGATTGGGACTTCGGGGCCTTCTTCCACCTCGTGTCATTTCATTTGAGCATCAATATGATCGGTTTAGTAAGTTTTAAACCTAACCGTTTCATGCTATGTGCATATGTTCTTCAGTCTCAGGAATTATTGCTTGCTCATCTTTAGACTCCGCTTGTGTGTTTGGCTTCATGTTTGCTTCTTCTTTGATTATATTAATATATTATTATTTTTCAGTGGATTCATATAGATCTTTGGAGAAGAATACACGGGGCCAATCAGATAAATTTGTTGCCTTATCCAAATGGAGGATCTTAAATAGATTGCATGACAGGAATGAGATTCTGTATTACCGAGTGAGTTTGATGATGAAGTTGCCTTGCGGATATGACAATATATTACAAAGGTTATTATTATTATTATTATGTGCTTTTTATCTTGCTTACCCTTTTCTATCTCAGGTTCTTATCCGTAACATCAAAGAGTTTGCTCCTATAATATATACTCCTACAGTTGGATTAGTGTGTGAAAATTATTCAGGGTTATTTAGACGCCCGCGGGGTATGTATTTTAGTGTCAAAGATAAAGGAGAGATGATGTCAATGATCTATAACTGGCCTGCTGACGAGGTATTGAACTCGTCTTGGTAAAATTCTGCCTTCCTTTTCTTTTCCTTCATGATAGAAAATGGAAGTGACTTTTATTTTTCATTCTTCCCTTATAATCCATACAGCTTTCTTAAGGTTTTGACATGCAAGGGTTAAAATTATTGAAACTTGGTGAATTCTGTACTTACTGGAATTCTCTAATTATGTCGCCGAGTTTAGTATATTTGTACGCCCTGAGGGATAAACTGGAATTCAACTTCATGGATATTGCTGTATTTTTAGTTTTGTTGAAAAAATTGTGTGTAAAAAATTGACAGATTTGTCAGGGACCCGAAGTAGTTTCATCTTGAGGGTCCATTTATTGTTTCATTAGTGTCAAAGATGACTTTTCTTGGGCAAGAATATTAGTGTATTTTCTCGTCAGAGGGAGGTCTACGTAGGTATTAGGTTTATAAAACAGAGGGGAGGCAGTTGAAAAAATAGAATAATCTAGAACGTTTATAAGAACCTGGGTATCATGGGGTGCCTAACTCTCATCAAGAAAGTATGGGATCTTGAGTGGAGTATTTAAATATTCGATTCTCCCTCCTAAATAGGTAGCTCATGAGGGTGAGTATATTATATTTGTTTCGTCGTCGTTAAGTGACACTATTTCTATGGTTTCATATTATGTGCCTTGCATGAAATTGATAATTGTTTTAGTTTTTTACTGATTTTTTCTTGTGATTTTGGTATTTAGTTGTGATTGTGGTTACTTCGTGTTTTCTCACTTTACCCGACTTCAATGATAAATGTTCTGGTAACTGGGTACAGTTAAACTATTTACATGCATTGCGAAAATTTAGGAACTTGTCGGTTACGTGGGTCAAAATTTCTCCCTGACTTGATATATCATTGGTTATAAATTATAATCATCTTGTTTCCTTGGTTCAGGTAGACATGATTGTCCTGACAGATGGTAGCCGTATTCTTGGCTTGGGTGACCTTGGCGTTCAGGGCATAGGAATACCTATTGGAAAACTTGACATGTATGTTGCTGCTGCTGGTATCAACCCACGAAAAGTATGTTTTCCCCTTCCTTTCTCTTTGTATCTTGAATTTCCTCATAACTTGGACTCATCATGTGTTACTGGTGGCCCAGGACTGAGATTTTTTTCTTTAGTGAAATGGATACTTGAATTTCTGTACGGTGGGTTGGGTTGTTAACTGTTTTATGATGCTGAATAAATCTAATTTTGTTTATGTTTAATATTTGTACGTTTATCGTGTACAATTACTCGTAATCAACAAATGAACTGGAAATGAGTTCATAAATCTTGACTTTGGGTTTGTTTAGATGAGTTTCTCCGCAAGTACTTTTAGGAGAAAAAAAAATGAAACGGACTTCTCTATAATCTAAAATTAATTTATCTACAATTTTAAAAGTATTAGTTTAGAAAAGTTCTATAAAAAAACTTCTACAAATTAGCTTATGGGAAAGCTAATTTCAATTTTTCTCCTTATTTTTCTCTCTTAAGAGTGTTTATGGAGAAGTTTGTCTAAGAGATCTTTTGTTATAAACTTGTAATTTTTATTTTCTTTACTTTTTAACTGTTACTTGGTAAAGTTAGTAACTCTGATTTAACTTGTACAGTATGCTGTTTTTTCCACTTGTTTCAGATACTTCCAGTTATGTTAGATGTTGGTACAAACAATGAAAAGCTACTCAAAGATCCCCTTTGTGAGTATAACTCAATTCTGCTCCTCATTTCTATGGTTGTTGTTTGTCTCACTTTTTCATTTACATGGGTATGTTTGCTTTGTAAAGTGAGGAAGATGTCATGTTTTCCAGTATCCTAGATTTTGTGGTTGAGTAATATAATCTTGTAACTAATGAATGGCTTTTCTGCTTTATTTAGCTAAGTTTATCTAATTATATTATGCTCCAATGATGAGTTGGAGTGGGATTTTTCAATTACTTTGATATTCTTGATCTCTTGAGCATACAAAAAGATAATATGGTAATTCCACGTATTTGACATCATGAAAGTTACTGTATTCTGACATGATTCTCGTTTGTCAGATTTAGGAGTTCGACAGCCTAGGTTGGAAGGTGAAGAGTACCTATCGATTGTTGATGAATTCATGGAAGCTGTACACGCTCGATGGCCTAAGGCTATTGTTCAGGTTTGCTTTTCTTTTACAACGTTTTTCTCTCTGTTCAGTTTATAATTTACTTATCTAGTAACCGGATAATTAGCTTATTTTTTCAGTTTGAGGATTTCCAAATGAAGTGGGCTTTTGAAACCCTTAAACGATATAGACAAAGGTTTTGCATGTTTAATGATGATATACAGGTAAGAAAGTGATATTATATTTTGTTACATTTAAAATGTTCAAGGTGCTAAGTAATGCGTTATTTTCTTGAAGTGACTTCTAAAACGTGCATTTTTTCTTCATTTCCATTGTTTAATAGGGCACCGCCGGTGTTGCACTTGCTGGGCTATTGGGAAGTATAAGATCCCAAGGTCGACCATTGTCTGATTTTTTGAAACAAAAGATAGTTGTTGTTGGAGCAGGGAGGTACTTGCAAAACTAATTTTGATGTATCTTTGTTGGGTATCCAGTTTGTTTCGTTGTTCTATCATGCTCCTTATATTATTATTTTCTGCTTAAATCTTGCTGCCAAAATTCTGTTATACGTGACACTTTTTTGCCTGATGGGCAGTGCAGGGCTTGGTGTTCTTAAGATGGCTGCCCAGGCTGTTTCAAGAATGTCAGGGGGCAGTGGAACTGCGGCCACTGCTAACAGCCCGTTTTTTTTAATTGATAAAAATGTATGCTTTCATGCTCTTTGCTTTCAGTGTGCTTTAAGTTGCAACTCAAATAAAAATTGTATTCGTAATAATATATTATCTGGATCCCTCGTGATTTTGACTCAACTTTTTGTTATCCAAATATCTTCATTTTTTATTTTCATATTCTGTCTTAAATTCTCTTCATTTATATGACTAACATCGTCATACATATTTTCTTTTTGACATCCTCTTTTGGATTCTGTTATTTCTGTGCATGCTTATTTTTTCTATTTTTATTATGATAATCTTTAATAATGATGTGATTGTTGAATGTAGGGTCTTGTCACCACGGAAAGGAGCAATCTAGATCCAGCTGCTGTTCCATTTGCCAAAAATCCAAGAGATCTTGAAGGGCTTACAGAGGGTGCTAGTATAATTGAAGTGGTAAATGCTACGGAATTTGTTTGAGAAAAACTTCATTCACTTCGATATGTTATTTATTTTACATTTATATCATAATGAACAATTATTTTTGTGTAAGAGTAAATTAAATAATACTTATGAAGAATAAAAAATATGCATTCTAATTGATATCCATATTTCATTTGTTGAACCTAATGGTCCTTAGGTTAAGAAGGTTAAGCCACACGTGCTACTTGGATTGTCTGGAGTTGGTGGTGTTTTTGACACGGAGGTAATTACCTTATGTTTATTCCTCAGTGAAGTATATTTGATTAAGTGAAATACACATGCTTTGAAAAGATTTCTTGTTTTAATATCTTTGGGTTCTGCTTCCTTCATTTTATTGTAATTGGTTTTCTTCAATTTAATGGTTGAGATTCAACTCAGGTGCTCAAGGCAATGAGAGAATCTGCTTCAACAAAACCTGCTATCTTTGCAATGTCTAATCCCACCGTGAATGGTTTGTTTGTACAAGGCTTATTCAGTACGGACAATTGCTTAATTATGTCCATGTTTTTCATTTTGACACTTGTTTCGTTGTCACTGGGACAGCTGAGTGCACTGCTATTGAAGCTTTCAGTCACGCTGGAAAAAATATCGTTTTTGCAAGTGGAAGCCCTTTTGACGATGTAGATCTCGGTAATTATCATTCTGTAATATGATTAATTGGTTTTGGAAGTATGCTTGTCAAGTTCGAAGCCGCGGAGGCTTTTTGTCGTGGGAAGAATATTGTTTCTTTACATTTTTGACGTTCATTTCAATATTATGTTTTACCATAGCCTCCAAATGAATTTTTGTACAGGAAATGAAGTTGGCCATGTCAATCAAGCCAACAATATGTACCTATTCCCAGGGTAAGCGTGCCTTTGTGGCTCTATATTTATTTTTTTCACAAATCATGCACTCAGTGGAAACATTGGCGTAATTATACTGCAACATTTCATTCAGGATTGGTTTGGGTACACTTCTATCCGGTGCTCGTCATATAACAGACGAAATGTTGCGAGCAGCAGCTGAATGGTATATTTAATTTGTACAGTTCTTTTGTTCCAACAAAAGCTATTAGACTCGATTTAAATGGAAGTTTAGTGAATTATTTTCTTGATGTTTGTAGGGCTGCTCCCGTGTTAGGCATAACAATTGAGCAGTCTGACCTTGTATTTTGTGTTGTCTAAATCATTTTATCTGTTCTGTGCCTACTTTAAAAAGCTTAATACGTTTTCTGGGTGTACATTGCCGCTCATTAATAAATAACTTCCCCCCTGATGAGATGCCACTTTGGACCTTTTTAAATACATTACTAACTTGCTGCTATCCTCTCAGCCTTGCTTCATATATGACAGATGAGGAGGTCCAAAAAGGAATCTTGTTTCCATCTATTGACTGGTAACGTTCCTTTTTTTCCTTGTTACGACTTGTTTTCATTTTCTCACGGCTCTCCTCTCCTTTTCCATGGATCCTTTCTGAACCACTATGAGAATTAAAATTTAATCTGTATAGACACTAAAACTGATTCTTGGAATGTATATTGGATTTGGATGCCATGTACGGTACTAAATCTAACAATATAGTTTTGGTTTACTGATCTCTTAACAAAGATGTTCATTGTGGCCTTCTGTAATCGAATGGTACCTTGTTTGGCAGTATTCGGAATGTTACAGCTGAGGTTGGAGCTGCTGTTATTGGTGCTGCGGTTGCAGAAAATCAGGCTGAAGGACATGGTGATATAGGGTTGAGAGAACTAGCAAACATGTCAAAAGTATGGAAATTTCAGATTTCTGATATTCTGGTTGAGTGTTTTGTTAATTTTGCATGGTGCGAGCGGATAGTGAAGTTTTGAAGATTAAATACAGTTGCAGTTTGCGTCTAAATATTGCAAATTGACTAGTTCCCATATTTTGTGCTTTAGTTCTCAGCATGTCGATGGCAACTTGGTATGATGTATATTCTGCTGCTGGTAACTGATGCTTGTTGGTTTGGTTGCAGGAAGATACTGTGGAGTATGTGCGAGGCAATATGTGGTACCCTGAGTATAGCCCCCTTGTTCATGAAAAATGAAATTGTTTGAAGGAAGGCCTTTTGGTTTGCTATTTTTCATTTTTTATCTTAGCTATTGATGACTAGCAAGGTTTTGATAGTTGAAGTTGTGAGAAGGGGAAAAGGCCGCGTAGGCTGTGAATTCTCTGTGTACTCCCTTTCTTTTTGAAGCTTCACTAGTATTATAGACAATTCTTAATTTCTGCTTCTCTAATCGCATCATTTGCTTTTTAACATTTACAATACTGAAAACCACGCATTCTTACAATCTGATTCACGTTACTAAATCATTTTTAAAATTTATTTCAAAGATACCTATAGAGAGATCGTGGACAATGATTTGTTTTCAAGAATATTAATAGAGTTTGCTTGTAATGTTTTGAATCAGAAAAGTGACCTATCATTTAACTTACATTACATCATTAGGCCTACCTAGAATTCACTCTTTAAGAATTAAATCAAATCTAAACTTTTATAGTACCTTCCTTGATTTTAAAGGTAAAATAAAAACCTTTTGTGTAGTAGATTAACTTATTAATAAAATCTCAATATTTTTACTATATTTGTTATAATACGATTCATTTATCTTGATTATTAAACATGTTGATTTACACAAGAATTTAAAATTATGAAATTATTCAAAGTTAAATTTATATTTTTGATTAAGATCTTGCTAAAAACTAGTTTTCTTACGTAATATATATATATATATATATATATATATATATATATATATATATATATATATATATATATATATCTTAAATTCATCATAACATTAGTTGATCACGTTGGGTGATTTATATCCATTAAATAAAAAATAACTAAATGACAACTAAAAGCAAAATCAGATCAAATCTTCTACATATAAATAATATGCAAAATAATAAGATACACAAAAATAAGGAAGAGATAACCCAACAGAAGACACCAAAACTTTTTAATATTAGAAAACCTCAACATGGAGGAAAACTCCAGTAGACCTAATCTAATAAATCTTTCATTAATAAGAATTAATAAATATACCTAAAATTCTCTTAGAACTTCCAGAGAAGAGAATATAAGATAAGAAAACTCCAATAAGTACTTAGCTAAAATAACATAAGAAATTTTGATACATGAGATGTGGAATAAAACATTTTTTCCAAGTTAGCTTTTTTTGCATAGAGTTGCACAGATACACTAATTACTCTTTTCTTCAGTCTCTCGAGACTTTTTTTTTTCTTCTTTTCTGACTCGAGGTGTTTACAGTTTGTGTCTATCTATCCCCTTCTATTTCCCTCCTAAAACCTGATGTAAAGGATTGTATAATTTTAAATTGCTTAATAGGTTGGAGTACATAAAGAAAAATGTCTCTTTTTCTTTTTCTCGATTAAGTTAGTGTGATTCTATAAATTGATAATTCATTTGAGATGTAGGATATCCAACATGACATCACTTTAAATACATGATAATTATGCATATATAAATACATTATTCTTCCTATTATAATGGCAAGAGAAAAATAATTAATTCATGGCACGTGACTCTCCTTTTATTTATCCGTTGGCTATTGTTTCAATACTGTTGTAATGTCACGACATAAAAGTCTTGTTCTTATATTCAACCATATACTATTTTATATTAGATAACCCAATTAACACAATCCAAATTAAATACACTATGTCGAATGTTTTTGGTGATTGAGTCAAATAACCTAACTTGAATTTTAAACAGTGATGTTAAAATGGGTTGGAAGGAACTATGAGTCAACTTGGTCCATCATAACTTTGAGTTGGATTGAAAAAAGAAATTAAAATTTTGATAAGGCCAATTTTGAGTCGAGCTAACCTGGATTGAATTCATTGTGAACCGAATTGACTTACCAATCATCCTAATTTAATCCAGAAGAGTCAGGTTGGCTTACCTACCTACCTAGTTTTTTCTAATAAGTATTTATTATTGGATTAGTCATTTTTAAAAAATATTGAAACAAAAGTTCGTATGAAATTATTTTTGTATGGAATAATTAGGTAATATGAAAAATTCACAAATCTATACTTAGTAACTCAATTTTTATGCAGAAAAAAAATTTGAATCGCTATGAAACCATTAAAAATTTTGTTGAAGAGATTTTATGATATCTTTGCGTAAATAAAATATTATGTTTGATTGATCATAAATATAATTTAAGACCATTTTCCTTTATTTAGATTTGAATTAGAAAAAAATTATGATTTTTTTAATTGAAAAAAAATCTTATAAAAGTGAGTCAACTTGTTTCAGCCATTAATATGTGGTGGGTTGAGTAAAATTCGAATTTTTTCGACTTGTTAATAAGTGAACCAAGTTAAGTTAACTTACTAAGTAATCAATCTATAGTTAGGCCAAACCAAGTTAGATTGAATGATTGTTTTCACAACACTAATTCTAGATATACATAATCACTTATGAGACATTATCAGAAAAGATCGTATATTTTTAAAACTTAATATTTTTGTTTGTAACTTAAAAAAAACAGTTTCCACATCGAGTTGCTAACAAATAAGATTGATGACATATGAGAGTAGTTTGTTTCCTAGGCCACACGGCTCCTGTTAAAGAAAAGAGAGAAAAATTAAACTTTAAAGAACAAGTGACACATAATATAGTATATATTGAGAATGATCTAAATCTTTGAAGTGTAAGAAAGTTGCCTGAATTGACCAACAATAGTTTTTAAGTGATTCCACTTACTATTTGATCAACAAACAACAGCTCCCAGTTGCAGTTTTGAGCATAAAAATTTTCATAAGAGACAATTTTTTGGTGAACAAGACGATACATGTATGTGTGTGTGGGTTCTAGAAGATTGTCATAATGAAAGAAGGTTGAAAGATTAAAATGAAACTTGATGGATATATTTTATTCAACCTTATTTACGATTTGTTATGTAGTAAGGATATTTATGTAATAACATAAATATCTTAGATATTTGTCAAAGCCACTAACCACATTTTTAGGTAAGGTGGTTATTTTTATTTTGCTTATAAATACAGTGACAGGACCAAAGTCCAGGGACGTTCTCTTTATGCTCTAGAGATCCTGAATAATATTTCAGAGCAGTGTCATAATCATTCTCTTGAGAGCTTCAGCTCCATAAATCACATCTGACTTGAGCGTCAGAGTATCTTTGCAGGTACCTCCCCCTCCTTGGCAAGTATGAAGGACAACAATTGAAGAAGTGCAAGCGTCCCAGACAGCCAGGATCAACAGAGACACACAGGAAGGAACACACAGGAAAATGTACCCCGAAACATTTTGGCGCCCACCGTGGGGCCGAGTGCCATCCTACAGAAGCCACGAGAGGAGCCTCGGCCTTAACTAATAACTTCCTCGGATAGAGCTACTCCATCAAATCGCTGCATCGCCACCAAGATTCTCCTCCGCAAGCCGTGACGCCACTGTCATTACCAGATCGAATGACGCCCCCAGCGGGTTTCTATCCTTCTTCCCCCGTGAGCCATTAATGGCAGTAGACATCAGCGAAATCACACCCCCAAATCGGGTCCACCCGTCAGCCTCCGCCGCGCCACCAGTCGCTGCTGTCAAAGGCGCACCATTAGGTCACCTCCATCGCCTCCATGATTGCATGATCCGCAAATCGAAAAACCCTAAATTCCTAAATCACCTCCCAAACACTATTACGCTGATCCCTCAAGACGATGATGATACTGACCAACCTTTCTCAATTCTAAGTTCCACACTTTTTCTTATCAAATTGCTGGGTTAATAATGGCTGCCTCATCTTTGTCACTGACATTCCATATCAGAAAAACCCACAGCGGGATTTTATCTTTCAATTTTCATCCTCTCATCCAAAAGGGTAGACAATCTCTTAAATCAACCTTCTCATTTTCAACCCTTCAAGGTTCTTCCCATTTCAGACCTCCAATTGCAATTACCCCTTTCCCACTGATCCAAATACGAGCTTCTTCTGATAAATGCTTTGACCCTGCTGATGAAGCCGAAAGGTTGCTGCTTTCTGGGGAAAAGCCAGTTGGTTGCTGATGTTCAGATTCCAACATGATACCGCGTTCGCTCACTCCCAACTTCAATTGATCAATCACCGAAATCAAATTCCTACACCACACCTTCTCTCTCCTTTGCAAAATCTGAATCAACAACACACAACAAAAATCCCCAAATCCCCAAGTTGAGACTGAGAACAGAAAAGACTCCGCCGCGCCACCAGGCGCTGCTGTCACAGGGGCACCACAAATCCACCATCCATCTCCACCTGAATCACTGAAACGCAATAATCCAATTACACCAGGAATCCTTGGTTTCCCAATTTCCACGAGCCCCAATCCCCAGAAATCGCAGAACGCTGAAAACCCTACATTCCCAAATCAGAGATAAGCCCTTTCGGCGCCTCCGAGTCCGCCGCATTGTCCGAACTATTCTCCGCGTCTTCCGCAGCACCCACGGCATCCACGTGCCATTTTGTTTCTGCCTCCACAACGTTCAGATTCCTAATCCCCATATGTCATCGACAATTTAGGGTTCGCGAATGAATCTCTGAGAAGATGGTTCCTTCTCTGTCACGGAAGGTCTCATCCAATCTCTCCTCTGTAGGGCCTCTGCCAGCGTTGCCGAAATCCGCCACCACCCACTGTGAACGCAGCAACTAACTTGGCCTGCACCCCACTTTTACTGAATCGTCCAATAAGTCCGACACATGGACTCAACGATCCTCCAAGATCGCCCACTTTATCAACTATTGGTGATAGACAACGCCCCGCCGTTCAACCTCTCAGGCGATCAACCATTCGACGCACATCAGGGTCGTCCACCTTGATCGACAGCAAGACCGAGTGTCGACCGTGACCGATCGACTAAACCGTCCTCATCACCAATCCACAATGTCAAGCTCGACACCATATATGTCGAGCGTTCAAACAGTCCTCGCGTTCAGCCTCACATGTCACTCGGCCATCCTTGGCCTAGAACGTTCGTCCAACAACGTTCGTCAAATAATGGAATGTCGGCCACACGACTCAATAACGTTCGTCCACTCGGTTCCAAGCGTGCGTCCGTTCGAAAAAATAACGTTCGTCCAATCGACATTTCAACATTCGTTCTTACGCCCGTTCGATTTAAAGAGCGTTCGACAGTTGGTTTCGTCCATCCACTTCAACGAGCGCTCGTCCATCCACTTCAACGAGCGCTCGTCCAACCGTTTCAACGAGCGCTCGTCCACTCACTTCAACTAGCGCTCGTCCAACCGTTTCAACGAGCGCTCGTCCACCCTCTTCAACGAGCGCTCGTCCAATCCTTTCAACGAGCGCTCGTACATCCACTTCAACGAGCGCTCGTCCAACCGTTTCAACGAGCGCTCGTCCATCCATTTCAACGAGCGCTCCTCCATTCATTTCAACGAGCGCTCGTCAAACCCATGTCAACGAGCGTTCAAACATTGCTCGACACTCCACTTGGTTTAGGCCGCTCGGCATGCAATGGAACGAACGTTCAAACCATCCCCGACGTTCGTCCACTCGGTCATCAACGTTCGCTCACTCCGTCAACAACGTTCGGCCATTTGTTTCACTAGCGTTCGGCCAACAATGCTCTCTCATTGACGTTCGGCCTAGAGCGTTCGTCTCTTCACTCATCATTGACTTCAGGTGCTACTCGACCGCTCGACAACTCATGTATACGAGCGTCCAAAAAGCCGGACGTTCATCCTCCCCCTTCAGACTCGAACGCTCGACAATGCCTTTGGACGAGCGTTCAAGCATTCAGCCGTTCGTCCTGGACCTTTGGATTCGAACGCTCGACAGCGTCAGTAGACGAACGTTCAAGCAATCAGCCGTTCGTCCTCGGACCGTTCGTCCTCAACCTTAGGATGCCAACGCTCGACACTCAACATGGACGAGCGTTCAAATAGAAGACGTTCATCCTCAACCTTAGGATGCCAACGCTCGACAGCGTCAGTAGACGAACGTTCAAGCAATCAGCCGTTCGTCCTCGGACCGTTCGTCCTCAACCTTAGGATGCCAACGCTCGACACTCAACGTGGACGAGCGTTCAAACAGAAGACGTTCGTCCTCAACCTTAGGATGCCAACGCTCGACACTCAACGTGGACGAGCGTTCTAGCTATCAGACGTTCGTCCTCGCCCTTGGATTCGCACGCTCAACACTCAACGTGGACGAGCGTTCAAACAGAAGACGTTCGTCCTCAACCTTAGGATGCCAACGCTCGACACTCAACGTGGACGAGCGTTCAAACAGAAGACGTTCGTCCTCAACCTTAGGATGCCAACGCTCGACACTCAACGTGGACGAGCGTTCCAGCTATCAGACGTTCGTCCTCGCCCTTGGATTCGCACGCTCGACACTCAACGTGGACGAGCGTTCAAACAGAAGACCGTTCGTCCTCAACCTTCGGATGCGAACGCTCGACAACCAATATGGACGAGCGTTCAAGCTATCAGACCATCAATGTCTACGAACGTTCATAGTGTCGGCCGTTCGGCCTTAAAGCGTTCGTCATTTGGTTTCACTGATCAGCCATTGTCGCCACGAGCGTTCATAGTGTTCGACCTCGCACTTCGTATTTCAACGCTCGACAATCAGTATGTACGAACGTCAAACAGCCGGACGTTCGACCTCGCCTTCTGGAACGAACGATCGACAATCAAAGAGTACGATCGTTCACACAGCCGGACGTGCGACCTCGCCTTCTGGACCGAACGCTCAACAATCAATATGGACGTTCGGCCTAGAGCGTTCGTTATTTCGCTGATCATCACCGCTCGGCCTCAGGTACGTTCCGCAATCCGTTGCCTCAACAGTTCGGCCACCAGACTCAACAACGTTCGTCCAATCGGATCTGCAAGCGCTCGTCCATTCAACTACAGCTGATGCTTGCTTTGGTCGTCATTAACGTTCGGTCCAGAACGTTCCACCGTTCGCTCGTCATTAACATCCAGCCACTCCACTCCAATGACGTTCGTTCTATTGGCATCAACGTTCGGCCATTACATTTCTCGGACGTTCGTCCTCAAGCGTACAGCATTCGGGCTAATGGACGTTCAACCATCAGGTTTGCAACTTGACCAAATGATCTCACCTATATGCTTAGTATTGTTTCTTACAGTGCAGATAATCATATCTTGTACGTAAAAGCGGACATCTGAGCACCGTTCATCCTGAAGCACTCCTAAACCCGGTAGATGTTCGCCCAAGAACACCCGGTTGCATAAAGGGATACACTCCCGCTGGTAGATGTTCGCCCTAGAACACCCAGGTGCATCGAACAAAGGGACACACTCCCACTGGTAGATGTTCGCCCTAGAACACCCAGACCATCAAATCTAGGGGACCATCCCCATAGCCTAGCTTATGTTCACCCAAGAACATCAACTTTTCAAAGATTCTGTCGTTCAACATCGAAAGCGTTCGTCATTTGGTCTCAACGCTCGACATTCAATTGTCAGACGAGCGTCCATTCAGTCAGTCGTTCGGCTTCAACGCTCGGCATTCAAATGTCAAACGAGCGTCCATTCAGTCAGTCGTTCGGCTTCAACGCTCGACATTCAAATGTCAAACGAGCGTCCATTCAGTCAGTCGTTCGGCTTCAACGCTCGACATTCAAATATCAAACGAGCGTCCATTCAATCAGTCGTTCAGCCTCAGCGCTCGACATTCAATTGTCAAACGAGCGTCCGTTCAGTCAATCGTTCGGCTTCAACGCTCGACATTCAAATGTCAAACGAGCGTCCATTCAATCAGTCGTTCGGCTTCAACGCTCGACATTCAATTGTCAAACGAACGTCCATTCAGTCAGTCGTTCGGCCTCAGCGCTCGACATTCAATTGTCAAACGAGCGTCCATTCAATCAGTCGTTCGGCTTCAACGCTCGACATTCAATTGTCAAAACGAGCGTCCGAACATCGCTCGACAATCCATGTTTATGACCGCTCAAGAAATTGGCCGTTCGGCCTCAAATTTGTTCAACCTTTTGGTTTTCGCCGTTCGTCTTCGCCTCCTTTTTGTCCATCAAATTCCTTACTTGCACACGCTCTCTAATTACAGCGAAGACAGCCTCCCTCAAACTCATAAGTCCTATAGTTACCACGTCCATAAAACGGAACGGTTAACTTGGACTTGGGGGGCATGTTATGTAGTAAGGATATTTATGTAATAACATAAATATCTTAGATATTTGTCAAAGCCACTAACCACATTTTTAGGTAAGGTGGTTATTTTTATTTTGCTTATAAATACAGTGACAGGACCAAAGTCCAGGGACGTTCTCTTTATGCTCTAGAGATCCTGAATAATATTTCAGAGCAGTGTCATAATCATTCTCTTGAGAGCTTCAGCTCCATAAATCACATCTGACTTGAGCGTCGGAGTATCTTTGTAGGTACCTCCCCCTCCTTGGCAAGTATGAAGGACAACAATTGAAGAAGTGCAAGCGTCCCAGACAGCCAGGATCAACAGAGACACACAGGAAGGAACACACAGGAAAATGTACCCCGAAACACGATTCAATTATAATAAACCAGTCAAACTAGACTATATATTAAAAATATACAAAGTACAGTAATCACACCTTCAAATTTTGTAGAATTATATAAAAGCTTTGTGTTTTTCTAACATTTACATTGGTTTCTTTTTTTTATAGTTCAAGGTTTTATTTGTATTGAATAATTTAAATTTATTGAACTAACATTGTTAAAAGTTCCACGATCATTAGAAATAAAATTAATTTAAAATATATATAAAGACAAATCTCATTTTATAAATCAAAGTGATGTTTTATGTGTTGAAGGTTTTGAGGGAGATGTTGTCTGTTGGTATTGTTAATGAATTAAATGTAACTTTTAATTTGTTTAACAAAAATTTAAAAAAAGAATGTTTTGAAAAATAAGAAAATAAAATCATATTTGTTATATAGTTAATAAATTGTTGTCACCTACATTAAATAATTCACTAATGTATGAATGCAACTTCACTTAAAAATTTTGATCGACAAGTAAATCAACTTTTGCAGCATTATTAACTTTAAACGGGGCACTATTGTGGTGAATAGTTTTTAAATTTAAAATAAATAAGAATGTCGAATCTGTAGAGATTTAGTGTGATAGTAAAAGCTACACCAAATTTATACTAATAAGCATAAAATAAATTGATAGAACATAAAATGAGATTAAACAACAAAAACCTAAAAGAAAAGCTAAAATTAAATAGTACATTATTTCTTTATCTTTGAAAATGATAAAGTTTTTTTTTATGATAAAAATATATGATATGGATATTGTTGGAATTATACTTCACAACCTCACTCTTGTTTCAGTAAGCTAAAAAGTAAAGAATTTCTTTTTCTTTCGGGTCTATCTTCCTTTTCTTAGAGATTACTCCATTAATCCTTATCATGAAAAAAATTATACTTGAATCTCTTAGAATAAATCTTAGGTATATCTTATACAATTCCTTATCAACTTAGTAAAATAAATTTTCAACATTAACTTCAAGGACTAAAGATCATTAATATGTCAATCTTCGTTCTCAAACAAATAATTTATCAATGCTCTTATTTTAAAGGTCAACAACTCATAATAAAATTTCAATTTCTATAAAATTCAACTAATTTATGGTTTATATCAAGCCACAACAAACAATAAACAAAATTATTAAACATCAAGATATAAATTAATACAACAAAAAAAAAAATACAAGAAAGATGGAAAAAAACTTCCATCTTAATTATTATTTTATTACTTAATAATTATTATCATTTAATTATAATTTTATTACTTAATAATTAATTATTTTTATTAAATTATTGGTAATTAATTTATCAATTCATTATTTCCTTATTTGATTTAAGTTATGAATTAATTCATTGTTTATAAAAATATTTTTAAATATTATAATTTATATACTTTAAAAAGGTGGTAATTGGAATCCAGGTTAGAAAAAACTGAAGTTCTAAATGGGTATAAAAAATTTAAAAACTTTGGTTTGGATTAGGATACCTAGCCCTAAATCCTAAATTTGGCTGATCAATTTAAATTTACAAACATGAAAACTTATATTTTACTTACGAATGTCCATACCAGATTAGGTAAAACATTCTTTGGATTTTTGCATTGTCTCTTTCGTGGTCACTCAGTTTACAATACCATCTAATATTCCATTTCATCATGCACCACACTGTGCAACAAACACTAACAATTTTTTTTCATATCTTGAACAATGATGCTGTGGAATAAACAACAACAACAACTGCAGTAACAGGTAACAACACAACTAACCCATTTGACTAGCCGCCATTTCTTTCTTTCTTATACATATATTCATTTCTCTCCTTAAGCAGTTCATCAAGATTCAGCATCTATGATAGAACCAAAACCAAGGTTGTTTAGTCAAGTGAAACAACATTGTTCACATGCAACGATTCATTTTGCATGTTCTTTCTATGTTAGAATGATGTCGTAGAATGTGGTTGTTTTTCAGGTATGCTGTTGTTACTGGGGCAAACAAAGGGATAGGGTTAGAGACCGTTAAGCAGTTGGCCTCAAATGGAGTGAAGGTGGTGCTCACTGCCAGAGATGAGAAAAGAGGGCATGAAGCCATTGAGATATTGAAAGAATGTGGTGTCTCTGAGTTGGTGGTTTTTCACCAGCTTGATGTCACTCACTCTGCTAGTATTCATTCACTCCTGGAGTTTCTCAAGTCACAGTTTGGGAGACTTGATATCTTGGTAAGAACACATGCTAGTGGAATTCATTTTCAATATCTTATACTTTAGAAATTATTACATCATTAGGAACCATTCTATATATATCCTTAATGTACACACATCAAAATCTTAAACTGTTTTATATAACTTTTTTCTTATTTTTCCTTCTCCAAATACAAAGGTAAATTTTTCAATACAACATGACTTTTGGGCTCTATAATCTAAGATTGGGAGACTATAATCTAAGCTTTCCAGGAAAGAGAAATAGGATAAAATTGAAACTAGAATGGAGTTAACCTTGTGTATAAATTGTGAAAGTGCACCACTTTTAGTTTTGTGTATTTCCTTACTAGATGTGGAAATTACAGTGAATATAGGTTGAATATTTTTTTTTACCTCAAATATCTTGAGATAGTAACGAGAGATAATGATCATATTTAAGGTATTTGTTTCTTTTAAAGTCAAATTTCTTTAAAAATTTTATCTTTATAAAACATTTTGAAGGACTCTTGAGAGAAAATATGTTTTTAAATTGTTTGTAACCGAATTTCTAAGCAATATAGTTTTATTTTTATAAGTTTATATCTTGAAGGATTACGAGAGAAAATATGTTTTTAAATTGTTTCTAACGGAATTTCTAAACAATATAAAATTATTGGATAGAGTTAAAAAGTGCAATATATATACTCTTTTAAAACCTTCAAATATTATAAGGTTTTTTTTACTATAATTTGTCTAGTGGTACACCTTGCAAGTCTAAGAGCATTTTTTTATGGTGCTAGGCTGTTTCATTCTGTATCCTTTAAATCATATAGAAAGAAATAAAATTTGGTGTATGTATCCATTATTAACTAGCAAAGTTTTTTTTCCTTTAGCTATAAAAAAAATGTATTCTCAAGTACTCGATTCTATAATGTTCCTAGCAATTTCAAATATGGTTTATCAGCATTCATAACTTCTTATGACTATACACAAAACCATAAAAAAAGTACTTAAAATAGTTTTTCTTCATGCTTATAAGAATGTCTAAATTATAGAAGTCATCTTATTTGTTTCCCTTCAACTTTATCTGAATTAATCATTTTAACCTCTGAAAATTCTGACATTCTTGTACAGGTGAACAATGCAGGAATCAGTGGTGTAAATCCATATGAAATGGTCAGTGTGTATTTTTTTGTCTAATGTGAGGGATTTATGTTCTATGTAGAACCTTTATTGAAGCTGAATTTCTTCCACATATGCAGCAAGGGTCAACAATTAACTGGAGGGAACTTACTCAAACTTCTGAAATGGCAGAAAAGTGTCTAAGAACAAACTACTATGGTGCAAAGGAAACAACTGAGGCATTTCTTCCCCTTTTGAAACTATCTAACTCACCTAGGATTGTTAATGTTTCCTCCCAAGGAGGGTTGTTAAAGGTACAAGAAAGCTATAATTTTGCTCTTGAAATATGATTTTACATTAGAAAAATTGTGATATGTGGTGATGTTTCAGGGGATAGCAAACAAAATGGCTAAAGGGGTGTTTGATGATGCTGAAAATCTTACAGAAGATAGAATAGATGAGGTACTGAAAGAGTTTATGAAAGACTTTGAAGAAGGTTCATTCAGAAACAAAGGTTGGCCAACCTTCTTATCTGCCTATATGGTCTCAAAAGCAGCCATGAATTCATACACAAGGATTCTAGCAAGGAAATATCCAAACTTTTGCATCAATTGTGTGTGTCCTGGATTTGTGAAAACAGACATAAACAGAAACACTGGTTTCTTATCAGTTGAGCAAGGTGCTGCTAGTGTTGTGAGATTAGCATTGCTTCCCAATGGTTCCCCTTCTGGCCTCTTCTATAGTAGGGAAGAAATGTCAAATTTTTGAATCATTAAAAATGCATATAAATGGTGCAGATTCAAGAACAACCAGAGAATGTGCCTCTTGATGATATTTTTCTTACCTTTATATTTGCGTCATTGTTGATATAGGAATTAGGAATAAGGTGATGGTTTGGAGGATGTGTGTAAACAGAGAATAGAGAGAGTATGGAGAAAACAGAGAGCTCAAAATAAGAGAACAAGATGATTCTCATTAATGAATGGTAGCCTTATAAAGGCAAAGTACAAAATGATCTGATAAAACTGTTTCTGTAAAACGGCGTAGTTTGGTTTATTTACAATACTTCCCCTTAAACCAAACTATCTAAACTTCTAATGCCAATCATACTTCTCAGTTTTTCAAACCTTCCTTGTTTTAGGGCTTTGGTGAAAATATCTGCAGTTTGTTCTTCAGTGGGACAGAATACCAATTCCAACTTCCCTTGGTTGACACGTTCTCTCAGATAATGGAATTTAGTTTCTATGTGTTTGCTTCTGCCGTGTGAAACTGGATTTCTTGAGAGGCTGATAGCCGACTTATTATCCACCAAGAGTTGCACTGGTTTCCTGTATTCAACCTTTAGTTCATCTAGGATGGCTTCAAGCCAAACGCTTTGACACGCTGCTTCAGATGCTGCTATATACTCTGCTTCACATGAAGAGAGTGCTACCACCTTCTGTTTTCTAGAACACCATGAAATTGACGCTGCTCCATACTTGAATAGGTAACCGTGTGTACTTTTTCTCTCCACCTGATCACCACACCAGTCTGAATCACTCCAGACTTCCAACACTTTATTCATACCACTAGATTCTTTTGGAAAGAACAACCCAAAATCTGCTGTTGCCTTCAAGTACCGTAGAATATGTTTGGCAGTAACGAGATGTGTATGTCTTGGGTCACTCATAAACCTGCTTACTAACCCAACTGCAAAGCTTATATCCGGTCTACTGTTGCACACAAATCTGAGTGATCCTACAATTTGCTTGTACAGAGTTGCATCCACTTTTCTCTCTTCTTCCAAATTAGACAGTTTTACATTTGCTGCAATTGGAACTACAGTGCTGTTGCAGTTTAACATATTAAATCTTTTCAGTACCTCATTAATGTACCTCTTTTGGTGGATTAAAATTCCATCTGTTCTTTGCACGAATTCAAGTCCGAGAAAGTAGTTCAAGTGACCAAGATCAGTCATGTCATACTCTTTCTTCATGCTTCTCTTAAATTCAGCAATCTCTTCTTCAGAGCCTCCTGTTATAAGGAGGTCATCTACATATAAGCATATTAGCAACGTGTTTTGCTGTCCAGGATGTTTCACATACATTCCAAATTCCATAGGACACTTTCGAAATCCCATCCTTAACAGTAATGCATTTATGTGAGTATTCCAGGCCCTAGGTGCCTGTCTGAGGCCATACAGTGCTTTGTGTAAACGATATACCTTCTGTTCTTCATTTTTCTTCGAGAAGCCAGGTGGTTGTTTTATATATACTTCTTCATCGAGTGGACCGTTCAAGAAAGCAGATTTCACATCCATTTGGTGGATCTTCCAGCCTTTTAAGTTTGCAATAGCCACAACCAATCTCACCGTTTCCAAACGAGCTACTGGTGCATAGACTTCGGTAAAATCAACTCCAGGTCTCTGCAAGAACCCCTTTGCCACCAGTCGTGCTTTCAACTTGGCTATGCTTCCATCTGCTTTATATTTTGTTTTAAACACCCACTTGACTTCAATGGCTCTCTTGTCCTGTGGTAGCTCCACCAACTCCCAGGTTCTATTCTTCTCTATAGATCTCAACTCATCCAGCATGGCCTCCTTCCACTTTTGCATCGTGATAGCTTGTTCCCATGTAAGTGTCTCAGCATTAGCAAGCAACGCATTATGAACAATATCACCTGAATCTGCAACTTCATTGTCTGTGAAAGTCTCATAATCTGCAAGCCTTGAAGAAGGGAATCGAGTTCTTTGTGAACGTCTGAAGTTAACCTCTCTTTCATTGACCGCCTGTTCGATCTCATCAAACCTCTTTTCTTCTGACCAGTCAGTAACAACAGCACCAGAACCAGAATTTGGTTTAACACCAGTCTCTTCTTCAATCCATTTGAAAGTTGCAGCTTCATCTACAATTACATCTCTACTTATAACAATTTGTCTCTTTTCTGGATTATACAACCTGTACACACCTGTAGTGTGATAGCCTACAAAAATGAGTGTTTCACTTCTGTCATCGAGCTTGGTTCTTCTTTCTGCTGGAACATGTCTGTAACACACCGAACCAAAAATCTTCAGATGGTGCACATGTGGTTTCTTTCCTGTCCAAGCCTCTTCTGGAGTGCAATCGGTCAAGGCTTTAGTCGGGCTTCTATTTAGTAAGTAGACTGCAGTGGACACTGCTTCTCCCCATAGATTTCTAGGCAAGCTCTTCCCTTTAATCATGCACCTTGTCATGTCCAGTAGTGTCCTGTTTCTTCTCTCAGCAATACCATTGTGTTGGGGTGTGTAAGGAGCTATCACCTCTTGAACAATCCCCTTATCTTGACAGAATTTGTTCAGCTCACCAGAATTGAATTCACCACCCCCATCAGTCCTAAAGACTTTGATCTGCAACGCTTTTTCCCTCTCAACCATAGCACAAAAATGAAGAAAGTGTGAGGAAACTTCCTTTTTTTCTTTAAGCAAATAAAGCCACATTTTCCTAGTATATTCATCAACAAAGAGAAGAAAATATTTGTTACCTCCGAGTGTTTGTACATCGAAAGGTCCACAAACGTCAGAATAGACAACCTCCAGAGGTTGTTTAGCTCTCTTGACCATGTCTTTCTTAAATCTTTTCCTGGTTTGCTTACCAATGGCACAACCTTCACAGATTTTATATGGTGCAGTAATCGTAGAAATACCTTTCACCAACTTCTTATCTCTCAATTGTTCTAGGCTTCTGAAATTCAAGTGCCCAAATCTGTAATGCCATAGCCAGCTTTCTTCTTCTACATCAATCGACGACAAACACTGAATCTCGACTGCATTTAGGTTTACTCTGAATGTTCTGTTCTTTTCTTTAGGAGCTCTAATGACAAGACGCATCTTCTTATCAAACACATCTATCACATTCTTGTGCATTTGCATGGTGAATCCTTTTTCCAGAAGTTGGCCGAGGCTCAGCAAATTGCTCTTCATCATCGGAACATACAACACATCGTCCATGTATGCCATTTCACCATTCTTGCATCTGATTAGAACTCTACCAACACCTTCAGCTATTAAGGTTCTGTCGTCTGCGAATCTCACGTTGCTCTTCTTTTTCATATCGAGATTTACCATCCAATCCCTTCTTCCAGTCATATGGTTGGAGCACCCAGTGTCTAGAAACCAACATGAATCATCCTCAGTGCGGTTGTGAACGCTCGACATTATTACACGTTCAACTTCTATACAACTTTCTGCATGTTGTGTTTCTTCTGGTTGCAACACGTGTCCTTCTTTGCAGCGACACCTGTCTCGCGCTTCATTTCTGTATACCTTCTTTTCTTTGTTTTGTTCTGAAACGCACATCAATACGGTTTTTCTGATTCTGAATCGCAAGTATCTTGTGCCAAATTCGCAGCTTCATCATTCTTGGTCTTCTTGGAGGCTGATTCGTTGTGCCATCACTCCGAGGAGTAATGTCCGAATTTGTTGCATGTGAAGCACTGTACATTTCGCTTATCGTAATTCTTTCTTCCTCGTCCTCTGAATTTTCTTCCTCGTCCTCTACCGTCTCCTTCCTTTTGATCGTTAGAATTTTCATCCTTGGACTGTTCAGATAAGGTATTCACTCTACCTCCACTTCGGCCACCGCGAGATCTTCCTCTGCCTCTTCCACGGTTCTTGAAACTCTGTCCACCTCTAGCCTGTAATGCCTGGTTTGTGTTCGGTGTAACACTCTTTTCTGTCGCTTTTCTTTCGATCAATCGTTGTTCATAGGCTGTGAGTGAATTCTGTAGTTCTTCAACTCTCAATGTCTCCAGATCTTTACTCTCTTCAATGGCCACGACAATGTGGTCATACTGAGGCGTTAACGTTCTCAGAATCTTATGCACAATCTTCTTATCTTTTACAATCTTATCACAACTCCGCATTGCATTTACCAAGGTCTGCAGTCTTCCAATATACTCTTCAACCGACTCTTGTTCTTCCATTTTAAGAAGTTCATATTGTCGTTGCAGTGATTGTAATCTTACCGTCTTGATTTTTCCAGAATTTCCATATCCCTCCTTCAGTATGTCCCACGCATCCTTGGCTGTGACTGCCTTCGAAACCTTTTGAAAGATCGCCGGAGAGACGCATTGATGTATCCACATCCGAGCCTTGCAATCAAGTTTCCTATTTTCTTTGTAGCTTTTCTTCACGTCCTCTGAATCTCCTTTTGCAGGTTCTTTAAGACCTTTCTTGACAATTTCATCTACTTCTTGATAACCCAAGATGGCATCCATCTTAACACACCAATCTTCGTAATTTTTACCATCAAACACCGGTAAAACTCCTTGTATCATTCCTGCCATTGTTTTTGCAGCAACTTTTCTTCCGTCAATGACTTCTGTGAATTTTTGAAACAGCGCAGGTGATCGTAACCTCGCTCTGGATACCACTGATGGTTTGGAGGATGTGTGTAAACAGAGAATAGAGAGAGTATGGAGAAAACAGAGAGCTCAAAAATAAGAAAACAAGATGATTCTCATTAATGAATGGTAGCCTTATAAAGGCAAAGTACAAAATGATCTGATAAAACTGTTTCTGTAAAACGGCGTAGTTTGGTTTATTTACAATATAAGGGAAGGAAGAGAATACTAGTAAGAAATCCTTAAAGGAGAGGATATTGTATTTTCTTTTGTTTCAAATAAATGAAATAATTAATTTTTTTCTTTTCCACGATAGATTCATAACTGCTCAAGAATATATACATGCCAGTTCTAGACTTTGATTCTCACATTGATCACACTTGATTAGCACGACCAAAGTTCTTATGATGCTTTACACTTAACTATGAGAGAATTTTACAGTTACAACAATTTCAAAATTTGTAATATATGAAAAGTGATTCTATGTATTGCATGTTGATATATTAATTATTTATAATATAATTTTTAATGATAAAATATTAGACTTAATTAAGTGTTTGATTTGAAGTTTGGTTAAAAAGTTGAAGATTGGTTTTCACTTATATATTCTTTTTCAATTGAGTCACATTTTTTAAAAATTGACTAAATTAGTTTTTTTTTTGTTAATACCTTACAAAAGATATTATTATTAATGTGACATGTTAATTTTTATTTTTCTTTATTATTATTTTTATATATCTAGCAAAAGAATTTGTCGTTCACGTGCTAGATTTCGTGGTGGACACTTAACAGTGTTAAGGATCATTGTCTTGTACTTATACCACTTCGCAACTCTTTGATGACACTCGAGCTTGGGAAACTGAGAATGTCATATCCGGTCAACGAGTTAGCCAACAATCAATGAGAATAGCAATTTTTAGATTTTTTTTCTTTATCACAATAAGAATTACAATGATTTATTTAAGTTTGTAAAATGTGTAAAAAAAATTAGGAATTGACACTTGAGATGGATTGATCACCATTAATTATTTATATAACATTAACAAAATGAACTAAATTCACCAAAATAAGAACCAAACTCATTCAAAATAGAAACTAGTGTTTAAGAAAAAAAAGTAAGTTGTATGTTGATGAACCCACGTCCCCACTTGCACCAATCTTCCACCACCACCAGAAAACTTTGTAGTGGTCCAAATCAACGAAGCTACCCAAAAAACAAACAACATTAACTACAAAACAAACTCGTACACTTCATTGTATTTGTCACCTGGTTTTGGAGAAAACCACTAACATTATTAACACATCCATTCAGTTTCAGCATTTCTATGGCAGAGCAAAATCTAAGGTTAGTATTTCACCCCTTTAGTCCATGCTTTCTTCATGTAGACATGACCACACTATTCCTACATACCACTCTTGTATCTTGGAATGAACACCAATTTAATTGAAGTTACTTTTAAATTCGTCTCTAAGTTCCTGAAGATGAGGGATAGATAACAAGTTTGAATCTTTTGCTGATAAAAACTAACACCTGTCAGATCCAAAGAAAGGGTTTCCTGAAAATACAAATTTACAGTGGTATTAGATCAAAAGTTTAAAAATGTGACTTGGAAACCTAAGTTTAAGAACTTGTTTGAATTTTTTTTTTTTAAATTCAGAAACTAATGCAATAGCTTCTTTCAATTTCTAGAATTAACATGATTGTTTACTTTATAATTTGAATTAAAGTCCAGTCTACAAAACCAGGAGAGAAAAATTATTTGTGCCGGTCTTATTTTTTCTAATGAGATCAAACACTATCATGAATGTTTACATGATTTGTAGAAATGTGTGTGGTTTGATGTGAAAGGTATGCTGTTGTAACTGGACCAAATAAAGGGATAGGGTTTGAGACTGTTAAACAGTTGGCCTCAAATGGAGTGAAGGTGGTGCTCACTGCCAGAGATGAGAACAGAGGCCAAGAAGCCATTGGGAAATTGAAAGATTATGGTCTCTCTGATTTGGTGACTTTTCACCAGCTCGATGTCACTCACTCTGCTAGTATTCATTCTCTAGTAGAATTTGTTAAGACACAGTTTGGGAAACTTGATATTTTGGTAAGAAGACCCAGTTTCTCATTTCTTTTGCTATCAGTAAAACAGCAAATTAGTGAATTGTAATTTGGAAATATGATGGAATGTTGTATTTGTCTTAATTGTTATTGTTTAGCTTCATATGACAAATCAATTTTTAACCATTTAAGAATAACAAATTCTTGTGCAGGTGAACAATGCAGGAATAAGTGGTATCAATCTGGATGGAATGGTGAGTGTGTACATATATACATGTATACATGTGTGTATATATATATATATATATATATATATATATATATATATATATATATATATATATATATATATATATATATATATATATATATATATATATATATATATATATATATATATATATATATATATATATATATATTTGTTGTTTAGACTCTCCTGTTGCCGACCGTTCGATTTCATGTTTATAACCGCTCGTTATTTTTTTTGGTTAGTGTACGTTCGGTTTGTTCTGGCCATTTGTGACCGAATGTTCTCTTCTGTTTGTTCGGTTATGTACGCTCGGTTTTGTACGTTCGCTTTTGTTCTTGGCTGTGCTACTCGATCTTTGCTGTACTCGGCCTGCATTCGGCCTCTACTACTTACGATTGTTCAGTCTTTTTTCTATCGCTTGGATTGGCTATATATTGTAGCGTGTCTTCGTTTTTCAGAATCAATTTTTCAATCACGAAATATTCAGATCATTTCTCTTTGTGTTTTCTCTTCTTTCTTTTCTGGGTTTTCTGTTTCTCTGTTTCACACTCGAATCCAACAATTGGCGCCCACTGTGGAACAAGTGAATCAAGAAAATCAAGAAGCAATGGCAACCAAGTTCGACATTGAGAAGTTCAATGGTTCTAATGATTTCGTGTTGTGGAAGATCAAGATGGAGGTTATCTTGATACAGCAGGTATGCGATGAAGCGTTGAAGGGCGAGTTGAACATGAGTGCTGCGATGTCGCAAGAAGAGAAGAAAAGAATGGTTGACAAAGCAAGAAGCGCAATCATTGTATGTCTGGGTGATAAGGCACTGAGAGAGGTTGCGAAGGAGAAGACTACAGCTGAAATCTGGGCGAAGTTGGAATCTCTGTACATGACGAGATCGCTGGCTCATAAGTTGTGTTTGAAGCAACAACTCTATTCATTCAAGATGACATAATCAAGAACCATAGAAGAGCAGCTTGCAGAATCAGCAAGATTGTTGATGATCTGGAGAATATTGACGTGCGATTGGAAGATGAAGATAAAGCGATTATTCTTCTGAATGCTCTTCCAAGAACCTTCGAGCATTTCAGGAATGCCCTACTCTACGGTAAAGATCAGGTGATCATGCTAGAGGAGGTTGTGACGTCAATTCGAACCAAGGAGTTTCAAAAGCTCCAAGATTCGAAGGCAACCGAGGAGGTGGCATCTGGCTGTTTTCGGTGAAGGGGAAATGGAAGAAGCAGGCTGGAAATGGGAAGAAGACGAAGCTAAAGGGTGTGAAACAGGTGAGATGTTTCAAATGCCAGAAGATGAGACATATCAAGAAGTATTGTCCAGAGAAGGGCAAAACTGTTCGGCCGCAGGAAATTGCTGATGTGGCAAAAGCTTCTGAAGGATATGAATCTGCTGGTGTTCTGGTGGCTTCATCTGAAGATTCTCAAAGGAGTTGGGTCATGGATTCTGGCTGCAGCTACCACATGTGTCCGGTGAAGGAGTTCTTTGAGAATATGATCAGAAGGAGCATGGAAACGTGCTGCTGGGAAATAATAAGGCTTGCCGAGTGCAAGGAGTGGGGTCGGTAAGGTTGAAGATGTTTGATAACCGGGAGATGATTCTGTAGGATGTGAGATATGTGTTTAAACTGAAGAGAAATTTAATTTTAATAAGTTCCTTTGATCTTGGAGGTTACACCACGAAAATCGAGGATGGAGTGATGAAGGTGTATTCTGGAGATTCTGTGGTTGTAGTAGGAAGAATGACTTGTACATTCTGGAGGGATCCACAGTCATTGGTCATGTGTGGGTAGCAAGTAAGAAGATTGAGAACACCGCTCGGCTTTGGCACTTGAGGATGGGTCATATAAGTGAGAAAGGTCTTGAAGAATTGCAGAAGCATGGCTTACTTCTGGGTGATAAACTACAGAAGCTGGATTTTTGTGACCATTTCGTCTTGGGGAAATCACACAGGATATCGTTCGGTCAAGGGAAGCACTTAACCAAACGACCATTTGAGTACGCCCATGCTGACTTGTGGGGGCCTGCAAGAACTCAAACTCATGGTGGAAGAGCGTATTTCTTGAGCATAATTGATGATTTTTCAAGAAGAGTGTAGATTTACGTTCTGAAGAATAAATCTTAAATGTGTAAAAAATTCAAGGAGTGGCAAACTCAGACGAGAACCAATTGGGGTATAGGCTGAAATGTCTGAGAACTGACAATGGTCTTGAGTTTGTTTCAGATGAATTTAATGAGTTTTGCAAGGTTAAAGGGATCAGGAGGCACAAGACTGTGGTGGGAACTCCTCAACAGAATGGTTTGGCTGAAAGGATGAACAGAATAATTCTGGGGTGGGTTCGGTGCATGCTTCTTGGATCAGGGTTGTCAAAGGCTTTCTGGGGAGAGGCTGCCAATACAGTCGTATACCTGATTAACAGGAGTCTGTCTTTGGCTCTCAACTATAAGACATCAATGGAAGTTTGGAGTGGACGACCGACTGACTACTCACACTTGAGGGTGTTCGGTTCTTTGGCGTTCGCTCATGTCAAAGGAGATAAGTTGGATGCCCGAGCGGTGAGAAGTGTATTGCTTGGATATGCTGAAGGAGTTAAGGGATACAAGTTGTGGAGGTTAGATACTAAATCGTCCAAGCTGATAATTAGTAGGGATGTCATTTTCGACGAAACGAGAATGGCAGTGCATGCTGAAAATCCTAGATGAGAGAAGAAAACGCTCGTTGAGGTGGAGCATACTACTGATGGGGACGTTCGGTCGTTGACTGAGGAAGACCGAACGGGTGAAGGGAAAGATGAAAACGTTCGGTCATTAGAGGAGAACCGAACGAGTGAAATACATACAAATCTTGGTGATGATACATATGTTATATCTGGTGATGTGAGTCACTCAAGAGGAGCTGGTGATGAATTGAGGAATTATCAACTTGTTTGTGATAGGGAAAGGATAATCTCTAAGCCAACCAAACGGTTTGGAGAGGCAGATTTAATTTGCTATGCCTTGAATGTTGCTGAAGATCTTGAAAGCTCGGGTGAACCGATAAGTTATAAGGAGGCTCTTCACAGCAACGATCGACATCTTTGGCAGGGTGCTATGGAGGAAGAGTTGAAGGCGTTGAGGAAAAATAGCACGTGGAGATTGATGGATCTGCCAAAGGGTAAGAAGGTTGTAGGTTCAAAATGGATCTTCAAGAAAAAAGAAGCTATACTAGGGGGTGAGAAAGCAAGGTACAAAGCAAGACTTGTTGCCAAAGGCTTTACTCTGATTGAAGGTGTAGATTATCATGAGATTTTTGCTACTGTTGTAAAGCATTGTTCGGTCAGAGTTTTAATGGCGATAATTACTCACCGCAATTTGCATCTAGAACAGTTGGATGTGAGGATTGCGTTTCTGCATGGAGACCTGGAGAAAATAATTTATATGAAGCAGCCGGAGGGATTTGCTGTGGATGATAGGGTCTGCCTGTTACAGAAGTTGCTTTATGGCTTAAAGCAAAGTCCAAGACAATGGTACAGGAAATTTGATGATTTTCTGATAAAGCTGAACTTCAAGCGGTGCAATTATGATGACTGCGTGTATACTCTGCATCGTAACAGTGAGGTTTTGTATCTTCTTCTATAGTGGATGATATTCTGATTGCCAGCAGTGACATGAGCATGATTCATGAGATGAAAGCAAAGTTGGGTGGTGCTTTCGGAATGAAGGAGCTTGAAGAAGCAAGGCGGATCTTGGGCATTGACATAAAGAGAGATAAACTGAAGGGAAACTTGTTTTTATCTCAAAAGAGTTATTTGCAGAAGGTGATTTCAAGGTATCGGGTGATTGAATCCAAACCGGTTGGCATACCAATCGGTCAACACTTGAAACTCACCAAAGAACAATGCCCGAAGACCCAGGCTGAAAGGAGGAAGATGGAATCTGTTCCATTTTCAAGTGGGATTGAGAGCATCATGTATGACATGGTCTGCACAAGACCTGACCTGGCGCATGAGGTAAGTGTTCTCAGTCAGTTTATGATTGATCTTGGACAAATTCACTGGGAAGCATTGAAGTGGATGCTTAGATACATACGGGGTTCTCTTGATACTGGATTACTCTTCCATAATAACTTTCAAGGTGGAGGATATATTGAAGGTTTTGTGGATTCAGATTTTGTCGGGTGCATGGACACAAGGAAATCTCGTTCGGGATATGTGTTTACATTGCTCGGTACTGCTGTAAGCTGGAGGTCTACATTGTAATCAGTCGTTGCCCTTTCAACCACTGAAGTTGAGTACTGGGCGCTCGCTGAAGGGGTAAAGGAGGCACTGTGGTTAAAAGGCTTGATTCGGGAATTGGGTATTGATCGAACGACCGTCCAGGTTCATTGTGACAGTAAGAGCGCCATACATTTGGCCAACCATCAGATCTACCATTCTAGAACAAAGCATATTGACGTCAAGCTTCATTTAGTCAGCAACATTGTGGAATCCGGTGATGTCCAAATATGCAAAATTGCATCTGATGACAACCTTGCAGATATGTTGACTAAGCTGCTCGCTAAAGAGAAGTTTCTGAAGTTGTTGTCCAGGATTGGTTTTTTACCGATCTGTCTGTAATTTTTGTGTATAATTCGGTAATTTTGTTTCTTGTAATAGTTGAGTCTAGGTGGAGATTTGTTGTTTAGACTCTCCTATTGTTGCCGACCGTTCAGTTTCATGTTTATAACCGCTCGCTATTTTTTTGGTTAGTGTATGTTCGGTTTGTTCTGGTCGTTTATGACTGAACGTTCTCTTCTGTTTGTTCGGTTATGTACGCTATGTCTTGTACGCTCGCTTTTGTTCTTGGTTGTGCTGCTCGATCTTTGCTGTATTCGACCTGCATTCAGCCTCTACTACTTACTATCGTTCGGTCTTTTTCCTGTCGCTTGGATTGGCTATATATTGTAGCGTGTCTTCGTTTTTCAAAATCAATTTTTCAATCACGAAATATTCAGATAATTTCTCTTTGTGTTTTCTCTTCTGGGTTTTCTGTTTCTCTGTTTCACACTCGAATCCAACAAAATATATATATATATATATATATATATATATATATATATATATATATATATATAATGTATGTATATTCGTCTCTGTGGAGCCTCTTTTAATGTTATTTTGAGTTTCTTCAACATGAATTCAGGAGGAGGAATCAGCATTTAACTGGACGGAACACGCTCAAACTTATGAGATGGTTGAAAATTGCCTAACAACAAACTACTACGGTGCAAAGGAAGTAACTGAGGCATTTCTTCCCCTTCTGCAGTTATCGAACTCTCCAAGGATTGTGAATGTTTCCTCCAAAGCAGGATTGTTAAAGGTATAAGAATGCCTAAACAATTCATTTGAAAGATGGTTTATTTTCCCTTCTAAACGTTGGCAAAATTTTGTAATGATGATGTTTCAGAACATAGCAAACGAATGGGCTAAAGGGGTGCTTAATGATACTGAAAATCTTACAGAAGAGAAAATAGACGAGGTGCTCAAAGAGTTTACCAAAGACTGCAAAGAAGATTCCTTAGAAACTAAAGGCTGGCCAACCTTCTGGTCTGCCTATATGGTCTCAAAAGCAGCCATGAATTCATACACAAGGATTCTAGCAAAGAAGCATCAAAACATGATTATTAACAGTCTGTGTCCCGGTTATGTGAAAACAGACATCAACAAAAACTCTGGCATCTTATCAGTTGACGAAGGTGCTGCTAGTGTTGTGAGATTGGCACTTTTTCCTGATGGTTCCCCTTCTGGCCTTTTCTATATTAGGCAAGAATTGTCTAACTTTTAAATTTGCATTCATGCAGTTACAATAATACAATGCAATTGAACAAAGTGCCTCTTGCTCATATGTTCTACTCTTTTCTTTGTCATGTTTTACTCTTACGTGATGTGTTGAGTGGAATTGTGGAGGATTACTTGTAAGTTGGTCATTTAAAATGTTCTACTCTTTTCTTTGTCTTGTTTCATCCTATTTACTATAGTTAAGTAACGTGCATATGTATTAATACGTAGGGTTTGTTATAACTTAAATCTATAACTGATAGATTTTCAATAAGCATAAATGTTACATCATTTTTAAGATTATATGCAAATGACATAAATTAGTGTTTGATAACTAATAATAAAAATAGTTACACGAAAGTGATAAAGAAAAACTCTCTTATTAAAAAATTACTGATTTGACAATAAATATACAAGTCCATAAATGCAAAGGACCAAATCCAAAATGTTATTTTATAAAAATCGAAAGGGAGTTACTCCCTCCACCATCACATACCACATACTTTGCGCTGCACTTCCTCGTTCTTTTTTTGTCCTTGTCGTGAATATAAACGGATGTTAACTTCCGATTCATTCAAGGCCAAATGGATTGCACATCCGTTGAATTAGATTGGATATGAATAGTTTATTTACGGTTTGATTAGTAAAATAAAATTTAATTCGTTATTCGCTGAATATTAATTGAAAAAATATCTTGAGATTTTATAAAAATTATTTAAAAAATAATATTTTGTAAATTTTAAAATAAAATGTAAATAAAATTATAAAAAAAATATAAAATATAATATAAATTGAATTAAATTAAAATTTTAATTATATTTAACTTAATAAATTATAAATTAAATTTATTTTTAATTAAATTAAATTTAATAAAATATAAATTAAATTTTTATGTTTATTTTATTTAGGTAATAAATACTTGTAGATACAAATAATATAATACATGTAATTATAAATAGTATAATATCCACATATACAAATAATGTAATATTTGTACCTATTGTCTTTATAAATAAGTACTAAAATACATATTAACAGTAGATAATAAATATACATGGGTGCAATTATCCACCGAGAATACTGAGAGACAAACATACTATTTAGGTTTAATAATATCTTTTGTCCCTAGTTTTGCTCGATTATGTTAATTTGGTTCATGGTTTTAAAAAAGTGTCAATTTGGTCCTCACTTATTAAATTTTGTATCAAAATTTTTTCTTCCGTTAAATAGAAAGAAACGACATTAAGGATAGATGATCTGGCAGAAGACGTGGCATTTTTAAATTGTATGCGTGGTGACGAATTTAGTATTTCCTTTAATTATTATTAATTTGGATTAATGTTTTTCTTTTAATTACTTTTAATTATAATTAATGTGACAGTTAGCGTCCCACTTCTCCGATCAAATCTTCTTCTTCCAAAAAGAGTGTTGCAGGCAATGACGTCCTACTCCTCCACCGAATATCTGTCCCACTTGCTTCCTCTCTCACTTCCCCTTCTGCCCAGCTCCGCCTCCCACACCCTATCACCACCCCCACCCCCAAACTCCTCTTTCTTACGCCCCCTCCAACCCAAATTTCCAAATGGATGCGTTGCGATTTATCCATGTTCTGGTTTGGTTCTCTTGCTTTGCAGGTCTGAGGAAGCATGATGTTGATGCGCGATGAGGATTCTCGTTGTGGGCATGGTTTCTACGTGATTAAGGTTCTGCAATTTGGGGCTCTTTTCGATTGGGGTTTTGGACAACGCTGTGGTTGCTGTTCTTGTGCGTCAATGGAGGTTGGGTTTTTCGCTGGCATGTACGTTGGGTTTTCCGCTTCCAAAACGAATTGGATCGAGGCGTAGAGGGTTCTAGCATGGAGCTTCAGTGATTCAGGGCAAGCGATTCAGCCTGAATGCCGGGAAGCAGAGTAGAGAGCAGGAACAATTTTCTTGGATGCGAAAAGCACAACAAAGCAATGTGGGCAAGAATTTCAAGGCGCGCGATAAGTCTAGGTTTCTCGTCAACTGGTTCAGGTTCAGAGTAGCGGGAGGAGCTTCGGCAACGCTTGGAGGGAGGACAATGAGGGGAGACACAGTTTTGTTCGAGTTGGACCCTAGAAGGTTCTCGAAGGATTGGACGGAGGCGGAGATGGAATCAGAGAGGGTGGAAGGGAGAGAGGTACACAAAGGAGAGGAGGGTTTAATGGAATGGATTAGGATTTTGAAGATATGAGGTTTTGTTTGGTGGATAAGGAAATGAATTCTTCCGCTGCGGACGAAGTCTCTTCTCCATCGCACTTTCTCCACTTTGTTGAGGAAATGCCCTAATTTCCCACAAATCAAAATACTCTGAATCAATTTTTTCCCAATTAAAAAAACCATATCTTTAATATCCACCTCAACGTGTAATGACACGTTATCATTAAATATTGCCAGATCATCCATCCTTAACGTCGTTTGTTTCTATTTAACGAAAGGGACAATTTTGATGCAAAATTTAATAAGTGAGGACCAAGTTGACGCTTTTTTAAAATTATGAACCAAATTGACATAATCGAGCAAAACTGGGACAAAAGAGGCTATTAAGCCTACTATTTACTATAGTTAAATAACTTGGATATTGTCGCAACCGGAATCGCGACGGGACGACGATCCAAAAAAAGGAACGGGTTTGAAAAAAGATTTGGAGTCGCCACCATAGTTTATTATGGAAAACTACGGAAAAACCATAAAATGATAAGACACAGTCCATGAAAACCAGATTCTGGGATCGGGAGTCGGTTACATGTAGGGAAGGTATTAGCACCCTACAACACCTGCCCTAGGGCAATACCTTTAACTAAATACGCAAATATGATGTGGTTTTCAAAATGTTTAACTATCCCCAAAAATAAAACTCTAAAGAAACAAAATATATTTTTTAGTTTTTTGGGCCCGACAAGGATTGACCTTGCTCTTACGTATTCTCATTCAGAATGAAAAATCAGGGTTACGTAGTTCTTTTGGAAACTATGTTGGAAATTTCGTTTGGAAATTGTTTGAAAATTCGTTTTGAAATGATTTTGGATTTTTGGGAAGTGAACCTGACAAGGACTAGTCTTGCTCCTACGTATCTCCACTCTTAATGGAGAATAAAGGATCACGTAGTTCTGGGTGAAAGACTGTTTGCTCCAAAAGGATGTTTTCATGGCTGAAAGATTGTTTATTCAAAATTGATGTTTTTAGTTTTTGAAGGTGTTTTTTCATTTTTGGTATTTTTTTTATAACAGAAAGAGAAAAGGTTTTTAGCACAAGGACGATGCGAGCGATCACACATGTGCTTAACCTTTAAAATATTTGTTTTTGTATTTTTTATAAAAGAAAGACAAAAGGTTCTTAGCACAAGGACGATGCGAGCGATCACACACGTGCTTGACCTTTAAAACATATTTTTTGATATTTTTTTATAAAGGAAAGAGAAAAGGTTTTTAGCATAACGAGCGCGGCGCTTCTTCGAGCTCGGTGTTGTCCTCATATTTGGAAGAGTTTGTCCGGTCTCCTGATCAGGAATGCAATTCTCCACACGACACAGGCAAACGAATCATTAACGGGATTCCCATCCACCTACTCAAGGGTGGCATCCCTATAGATGGTTCACCCTTCAAGCCAAACAGTGATGGTTCAATAATTACGGAGTACGACTGGGCCCCCCATGACGCCTTCCTGTTTGCGTCGGCATACACTACCCGTGAGGCGTTGACTCAGAAAGTCAACCGGATGTATATCGTCCGGGATGTGGAGAACTCCAGATTGGTTCGACCGGGTGTTAGTTTAAGGAACGAACGAGTCTTCTATGGGAAGAGATCGAGCCCGGACGATTTCTTCTATATGTACGTGATAAGTGTCAAAAATTACATATATTGAGCACTTATTTTAATCTCCTTTGATGTATTATGGAGTAAAATCTCATGAAAAGTTGTATAAAATGTATATATAATTGATTTTATATTAATAAGAGTGTTTTTGTGTGTTTATTTCGCAATAGAATAAGGATTGGAAAATATCAAAGAGACCCTGCGTGCATCAGTAGCCCAGCCAGAGTGCATCAGTGGCCCAGCCAGAGTGCATCAGTGGCCCAGCTAGAGTGCATCAGTGGCCCAGCCAAAGCGCATCATTTGCCCAGCCAGAGGGACCCAATGGCCCAGCGACCAGGACCTAGTGGCCCAGTGAGTTGACCCTGCTTGCCCAGCGAAAAATCACTTAATACCCATCTCTTTAAGGACGCGAACCAGAGGTAGAGAAGGCAGTTTTTGGAGGGGGAAACTCTCCCAGAGCTCAGGGACGACGGTGTGGAGGTACGACTTCACTGCAGGAGCTCAGGGACGACGGTGTGGAGGTACGACTTCACTGCAGGAGCTCATGGAGGCCGCTTGGGGCATATGGAAGCATATTTTTTCTCCTCCTTGGGTCTTCTTCTTCTTCTTCCATTCACCATGTTTGTAAGCTTGAGGTTCTTCCATGGAAATGGAGAACCAAATTCATCTTGTTAAGAATTGATGTAATTACTAGATTCTTGTGTATTTGTTGAATGATTTGAATATATATATATGCCTGCTCTGTTAATTTCTAGTTTCTTGTTTCCAATCTTTAATGCTTTCTTGTAATGGAAACATTCATGAATTGATTTTTGGGATTCATGGGGTATGGGAACGTATCTTGTGATCTAGATCTGAAACAAGGGGCCTAATGGATGTATGAAATCTAGTAGGGAGCTTACTACATTAGTTGTCTTAAGATCTTTATTCTTTAATGCGGATTTTCTCATTAATTGATCATGGATTTGATTGTTAATAGAGGATTTAGGCTTTTCACCTAAGGAATTAGGGATAAAGTAATTTCGATGGTTGACATTAGTAATTAATGGAGAGGAGATGAAATTTTTTATGCACAAGAGTGAAAGTGGTGAAATCTAATATGAGCAAAGCCGATCCATATCATTTCTGACCTTTATCCATATCTAAGTGTCTTCACTACCAAAGTCCAACCTTGTAATTATGTATAAATTTATGTTTCTACACTTGTTTGTAAATTGATGTTATGTTATTGAGTCTAGATGAGTTGTTAATCGCACAATTCTTTAGTATTATGAGTCTCTTGGGAAAACAATACTTGGACTTACCATTTTATATTACTTGAAGCGATTCGGTACACTTGCCGAAATAATCGACCAACAGTACGCCAATGTCTTCGATCAACTCTGCGTCCAGGTGCCTTTCACTGACTTTCAGATGGCCATTCTCCGGGAAGCGAACGTTGCCCCTGCACAGCTGCATCCCAACTCTTGGGAGGCCATCCAAGCATTTTTGGTAACGTGTCTGGCGGTTGGTGTTACCCCGACGATTCCCATTTTCTTCCACTACTTCGAAGTTCGTCCGCTTCAGAAGGGTGGTTGGGTTTATCTAACATCCGTCCGAGACAGGACACTCTTTCGTTCTTACTCTGATTCGTACGAAAACTTCAAGAACCAGTATTTCAAGATTATTATCGATGAGGCCGCCCGTCATGAGTTTCATGACGTCACGGGGAATCCATTGTTCCCCTTTTATTGGACAAGGAATCCCCGAGAAATAAAAGCGTATCATGTTGGGATGATGAATTCGGTTGACCTAGAGGCCGTGCAGACCATCAATGCTCACCCCCGCCGTCTCTCTGCCCGCAAGTTAGTCGAATGCCTTCGTCATGAGGATTGTGAACGAAAGACGTTCGGTATGGTACTTTTATGTTTAATTTGCTTTTCTTTAGTATGTTGGTGTTAACGTAGCTGAGTTTCTTTGTTTTTGCTAGATATCATGTTTGTTCCTCCCTCTGCCAATACAACTTCATGGCTTCTAAGAGAGGAGTCGGAGCGGGCTCGTCGTCCGCCCGAACAAGGGTGGCTCCGTCCGCCCTTCGCCTTCCTATCGTTCGGCGGGCATCTTCGACAAGTCAGATGTCGCAAGTCACCCATGTTGAACCGCGGTCTGCCCCTCCCTTAGTCGAAGCAGCTGGCAGAACTGCTGTTGTTGTCGCTGAGCCCGTCCCTAGCATGGCTACCGTGTTCATGGACCCATCATCCGAGGCGGCGACTGCTTCAGCCGTCCCCCTTGTTAGAAAAAGAAAAGAAAATGAGGGCAAGGGGTGCAAGGAGAAGGAGGGATCGTTGTCTCGGTCGACGTACAAGAAAGCTCGTAAGGGAAAGGAAGGGTCTTCCTCTCGGCCACTACCGGGCTGGGTGTTTAGTCCGGCGTTCCACATGAGCGATCAAACAGACTTTCACATGAGCTCATTGCAGCGGGCTCTAATCGAACCGCTCACTGAGGCGGAGTTAACCAACGCTATGTTGGAGATGTCCACTCAGGCGGCTTCTCTAGCCTGGTATCTAAGGGAATTCGCCGATCACCGAGGGATCGAGACTGTTCGGGTTGAAGTCCTTGCGGAGAAGAAGAAGTCTGAGGGTTTCCACGCGACACTAGATCAAATGCTTCTGACCCAGAAAAGGCCAAGAAGGAGTCGGCGGACGCGACCGAGCGTCTAGACCTCGCCCGGAAGGATAACGACCGGCTGTTGGAGGAATGTGGTCAGTTAAAGGTGGTGGTCTCCCGCCAGAAGAAATCATAGAGTAGACTCCTTCAGGCGAATCATGCTTTGACAGATGATTTGGTAAAGGCCAATGAGAAGATATCTGAGCTGGAAGCGGGTATCATTTTTGAACATGAGGAGGGTTTCAACAAAGCCCTCCGTCAAGCGTCCGTCGTAGCGGAATCCAAGAACCTTACGCCTCTGGATTTGACATCGAAAAAGATGCTTTTGATGGTGTCTTGGTTGACCTTAACGCTCCAGCTGCCGACGATGAGCTGCAAGAGACATAGGACCCTTCCAGCGTTGATCAAAGGGTAGAGGTTGAGGTTGTTGATGAGGCAGCTGAGGATGTCGATGATTGAATGTTTTCTTTTTACTTAGTTTGGGGTTTTTTTCTTTCATTTTTTGATGTTTCAATTAGTTTAGGTGTTGGGCGGACTGTCCTGTGTCACTTTTTGTATACCCCTATAGATTAATACAATTTTCTTTTTTGACTTGCTTGTTAAACAATGTTTTGCCGGTTATTCATGTACTTCAAAATCTCTTTTGATTAATTGAACGGTTTATCACCCGGTCAAGTTAACAGTGGTTCCTCTTGGAACTCTCGTTCATCAACTTGTGTTTCGTAGCTTCTGGGCGACAGTGATTTTTCGGGAAGAACACTTCGTTAACCGCCCTGCCAAGTTGACAATGGTTCCGCTTGGAACTCTTTGTTCATTAACTTGTGTTTCGTTGGTTTCGGGCGGCAGTGGTTCTTCGGGAAGAACACGCCATTGAGCGAACGACCAGGGTGATGTTATTGCATGTAAGGTGTGGGGTGGTGCGTTGGTGTTGTTGGCGTGGGCCTGGCAGCTGAGGCACTTCTGGAGGAACCTCTTAGCGTCTTCTATTACCGTCGGTCAATAATACCCCACCCTCAGTATCCGGGCCTTCAAGGTCCTGCGACTGGTATGAAAACCACAGATCCCGTTATGGAGCTCGTCCATGACGTACCAGGCTTCATCTTTCCTGAGACATTTGAGGAGAAGGTGGAGAATCCCTTCCGGTACAAGTTGTCCCCCATCATGAGGTAACGAACGATCTTCTTAGAGTCCGCCGACTTAATCGATTGTCCAACATCTTGTTGAGCCATTAGCGATCGGATCTCCATTCACCAATCTTCAACTCTATCACCCAACACCGCTATGCATTCGACAGACGGCTGTAGCAACACTTGGTGTATGATTGTTGTCAGTTGTCCTTTCTCTTTTCCTAAGCTCAACTTGAACAACATATCCGCTCGGGTGTTATCTTCACGAGCGATGTGTCGAATGTCGATTTTGTCAAACAATTTAGCCAGGGTTGTTGCCTGGTGGAGATACTGAAGAGTTGCCCTTCTTTTACTTGAAATTCGCCATTCATTTGGCCCACCACCAACTGGGAATCCGTCCGACATACGACCTTTCGGGCCCTCATGTCTCTTGCCAATTCTAGACCGGCTACTGATGAATCATTATTTTCTTCACTTTACTTAGTTTATTGTGCTAGAATTAATCGGAGAATTGTGCTTATTTGTCCAGTATTTTCTCGTTTTTCATAATTGTGCTTAATTTGAACGATAATTCTTATTTTGATTAATTTGGATTGTCTATGATTAAGAACTTACGTTATTAATTCTTGGGAAATTATTGGGTAATAATTTGTCATATTTAGAGGGCATAATGGTCATTTTAATTTGTTAAAGGGGTGCTTGATTATTGGAAAAGGGTGACATCCAGCAGCTCTCGTTTTTCATCCATGTCCAGCCGCATCATCAACACGTTCCAGCAGCTTCAACCTGCCACGGCCATGACAGCAGCTAGGCCTAGCTTTCTTCACCCTCATCCATTCCTTGTCCAAGCAACATGCACATCTAAGCACGTGAAGGAGATTGTCTAAGCGAGGGGTTACACCATTTCATTTTCTGTTTGGAGAAAAGTTGGCAGCAAAGCACCCAACAATACGCATGACGGATACAACACTTTGGAGTCTTCAATTATTGATTGTTAAGAAGCAATGGCTTGCAACCAACACGTCACACCAGCCACTCATGGTTTCCTTCATTGGTTTTGGTATCACACATGATATGAAATAAAAATGGAGGGACCACCTTGCAAGTAAGTTCACGGTTTTGGCTTGCAAAGAGAATGAGCAATGTTCATTAATTAAAAGATTGTAGGGGAACACTATGTCCCACACGTAAATGAAGAAATGCTTTCCAATTTGGAGTATTGAAAGAGCAAAGAAATGCTACACCAACTCACGGCCCACATGGTCATTTTGCACTAGAAGAAAGTGGAAAGAACTTGTTACAATACACATGGGTCCGCATCTTGGAATATGATTTTCATCTGGTTTTGGAGAAGCATCTACCAGCACCACGTTGAAGGGAGAAGTTCATGGCTTGCTTGAAGAGAAGAGAGATGGGGACGTGTTGGAGCAGTGGTCCGAGCAAAGAATGGAGGTGTAGCGTCCAGCTTCAACCACACCAAGAGGAGGAGATTTTAGTAGATTTTAGCATTAGTTTAGAAGGAGTTTAGGATAGAAGCCACTGCCTGGAGGAGGCTCTTGCCTCTTCCTCTTTCAAATAACTCTCTCCATTTTCATTTATAGTGCACAAATGTAAAATTTTATTTCTGAAACGTGTAGTGTAATAGAAGTGTTTCACGGTTGCTCATTTCCTTTTCATTTTCATTTTCTTTCCAAGTGTTGAATTTTAATTGAAGTGTTGAATGCATGATAAATTTTATCTTCAGTTAAGTGTTTTATTTTTGTTGTCTCTTTTATTTCTAAACTGTTAAATTCTATCATTGCATTTTATCGTTCATTTTATTTTCAACCTTTTCTATTTCTACCGTCTTTTATCGTTCAGGTTTTATTGTTTTAAAATTTATTTCAACGCTTTTAATTCCAGTTTTTACTTTTATTTTCCGCACAATCTCAAAAACATCCACAAACCCCCCCACTTCGTGTATAAAATCTGAGACTAAACCGACACAAATTGGTCTTTGAGAGACGACCTAGGAGTCACCTCCTAGTAAACTATACTGCATTTCTTTTATGCACAATTTTTGTGAGCGGTGCGACCCGTTCATCAGCTACCAAGGCTTCATATTCTAACTGGTTGTTGGATACCTTGAACTTAAAGATCAGGGAGTGCTCCAACAAGAAACTGTTTGGCCCTTCCAGTACTATACCCGCCCCGTTTGCTGTTTTCCCAGATGCTCCATCGACATACGGACTCCATTCTTCGTTGATCGCCTGGGGCAATTCTGCCGCAAAATCGGCCAAATGTTGACCTTTGACTGATCCCCTAGGTTCATAACGCAGGCCGAACTCCGACAATTCCACAACCCACACAACCATTCGTCCCGCTAGGTCTGGTTTCCTCAAAATTTTGGAGATCGGGTAGTCTGTCCTGACAACCACTTGGTGGCTCTGGAAGTATGGTCGAAGCCTCCTGGATGCGTTTAGCAAGACCAAAGCAACCTTTTTCCACTTGTTGATACTGGGACTCGGCGTCCTGAAGTGTTCGGCTAATGAAGTACACTAGCCTAGGCTCGGGTTGCTCTTACACCAACACTGCACTGATTGCCGACTCCGACACGCCCAAAAATATCTATAAATCTTCGCTTGGCGTAGGACAATTCATCATCGACGGGCTCATCAGAATGGTTTTAACGTCCTAAAATGTCTGCTCGCATTCGGTATCCCACCCGACGGCGGGTCCTTTCTTCATCTTCCGAAGCACAGGTCTGACTCTCTCGGCCAGCTTCGGGATGAACCGCGATAGAGCGGTGAGCCGCCCGATCAGCCTTTGGATTTCCTTAAGGGTAGTCAGGCTTTGCATCTGCAACACAGTCTCGCATTTGTCAGGGTTGGCTTCAATCCCCCGGGAGGTGAGCATGAATCAAAGGAATTTCTGGCAGCCACCCCAAATGTGCATTTGGCCGGATTTAACCGCATGAATCAAAGGAATTTTCAAGTCTGTTGAATGGACGACCATATCATCGACGTAGACGTCCATGCACCGGTCGATCTGCCTCTCGAAGATTCTATCCATCAAGCGCTGATAAGTGGCCCCGACGTTCTTCAAGCCGAAGAGCATTACTTCATAGCAGAAGTTAGCTTTCTCAATGACGAAGGTTGTTCTCTCCCGATCCGACTCATACATTGGTATCTGGTTGTACCCCGAGTAAGCGTCTAGGAAGCTTAACATCCGATGACTAGAGGCACCATCCACCAAGGCGTCTATGCTCGGCAAAGGGTGAGAATCCTTTGGGCAAGCGTTATTCAGGTCAGTGTAATCAGTGCACATGCGTCATTTTCCATTGTCCTTCTTCACCATCACTACATTGGAAAACCAAGTGGTATATGTAACTTCTCTAACAAAACCGACTTCCCTCAGCTTCCCAACCTCCTCTTCCACAACTCTTCTTTCTCCTCGCTCATCCGTCGTTTCTTCTGTGCCACCAGACGCGCTTCCTTGAACAGTACCAGCTTATGGGACATGACTGAAGGGTGGATCCCAGGCATATTTGCGGTTGTCCACACGAACAAGTTGCGATTTTAACACAAGACAAACTGAATCTCTTGCTCTAAATCGGGTTCTAGTCCCCGGGCCATCGTGGTGATCTAGGAGATGTCCTTCCCAATCAACACCGGTTGTGTCTCCCCGAGGGGCTCCAATCGATCCTCGGTGTTCGTTCTTGGGTCAAGGTCGGCCATAGCTACCTCCGAACCACCCCTTCTTCTTCTTACCTGGCGGTTATGAATCTTCAACCCCGCAACATAGCATTCTGTGGTTGTCTTCTGATCCGCCCGAACAGTGAAGATTGTCCCTTTGTCCGAAGGATACTTCATCGTGAGGTGGGGGTGGAAACAATCGCCCCGAAAGCGTTGAGGCACGGTCGGCCTAGCAAGACGTTGTATGAGGTGTTGGCTTCCACCAGCAAGTATCTAACCCTCTTCCCTCTGTTATGTCGCCCGGTTCCTAATCTTGTGCGCAAATCCACGTACCCTCGGGTGTCTATCCCTGCAAAACCTACAATCTGCTCATTGTAGGCGACGATCAGGTCCTCTGATATATCCATCTGCTGGAAAGTTTTCCGGTAGAGGATGTTCACCGAGCTTCCTTGATCAACCAATACTTTGCTCACGCCGTATCGGGCGATCTCCGTCGTTATCACCATCGGATCACCCTGGTCGGGATCGGGGGCGTGGAAGTCTTCATCCGAAAATGTGATGGGGGGCATCGTCCGCCGGGACTTGTCCACAAGTGAACGGACTGTAAGGCCCGCACATGACGCTTCCAGGTGGACGAAGAAGATCCTCTCCCAGTGAAACCACCCGATATTGTATTAATGTGTCCTCGCAGGGTACGGTCATGGCTTCTGCTACGGCTTCTGCTTCGTCGCCTTTCTGGTCGCGGGCGGTTGGGCCCGGTCGTTCCTGGACCTACCGTGCCTCTCAGGTTTCCTAAGGTTGGCCCGTCGTGGGCTGGGTCGGTCCATGAACGCTTGGAAGCGGTCAACCCGCACATATTTTTTCAGTTATCCCATGCGGATTAATTCTTCGATTTTATCTTTCAAGGTTACACACTCTTCTGTAATGTGGCCCATGTTCTTGTGATACACACAATGCTTATTACCATCTGCCCTTGACAGAGTGGGTCGTTTCTTAGGGTTCAGGATCAACTCCGCGCTCAACGCTTCCCGGAAAATCTTCTCCCGGGGGGCGTTCAAGGGAGTGTATTGTTGGAATCGTGGCCCCCGGGGCGGTTCTCTCTACCTGAATCCCCCTGGCTTCCTAGTCTGACCACTCGACTTCCCCTCGTCCGTCCTTTCTCCCTTGTTCTCCTATCTTTCCTTCTTATACGATAGCTTTATTTCCTCCACCCTTATTTCGTCTGTTGCCTTGTCCCGCAATTCTTCCATGGTTTTGGGGGCCCGTTGACATACGCTGTCTTTAAGCGGTCCAGGTTTGAGGGTAGGAAGGATATAATGTAGGGACAGTTCCGGGCTTAAGCCCTTCACTTGTCGCACGGTCTTCTGATAACGATCCATGAACGCTCGCAATGTTTCTTCCTCTCCTTGCTTCAGGGTGACCAACTCAAAGACGGTGAGATCTTGAGTACTGCTATTGGTAAACTATCGGTTGAACAGACGTTGTAGGCCGACAAAGTTCTCAATGGAATTGGGAGGGAGTGAGTTAAACCATTCAAGTGCCTCCCCTTTCAATGATAACGAGAACGCTCGGCACCAAATTGTGTCGTTGCCCGTCCAGAACGCCATCGCGTTTGAGAAGGTTTTGATGTGGGCCTCCGGGTCCGTAATCCCATCGTATATTTTGAACTGAGGTGGGACGAACTGCTCCGATATCTGGACATCCATGATTGCTTGCACGAAGGGGAGCAATAGCATTAATGAGGACTCGGTCTTCACTACCAACTGCTTGTCCCTCGCACCACTTTTCGCATGCACGGATTTAGCCTTACTTCCCTCGACTTCCGGCTCTGTGGGTTTCCGCGTTTTGTCCGGCCCACTACTATGTTTGGTCTGGTCCTCCATGGCGGCCTTGCCTCTCTCCTTTGTCTTCTCCTGCCCTCTCTTCTCGCCTATGCCTTCTCGGGTAAGGCGTGCCGAACACTCGGCTTTGACGGCCATGAGTTCCTCCTCATGATATTGCTGCATCTCCTTCATCTTCTGTTGCAGTATACGAATCATCTCCACTGGGTCGTCCATGCTCATGTTTCTAGTGGTCACAATTGGGTCTTGCAAGTAACTCGGCCCCACGGTGGGCGCCAAAATGTTTCAGTTATTTGGGGACTAAGTTACCAAATGCCTCCACAATTTGTCCTCTTGTCCACTTGTCGTCCGATCTTGCTCCAAACTCTGTTGTCCACTCCTACCGTCCAGGGGGAACCTGTCAAAGATTCTCCGATGCCAAAGTTAGTACGGAACTGTTGGCGATTTTGATGAAACAGTATAAATGTGCAGTAAATGCAACCTGGCTATCACTCACCTATGACCTCTATTTATAGTTTTTGCTATGGGTTTGGGATTAGTGAAAAGTTAATCACGGCCCAACTCCAGCCCAATAGCTCTAATCCTGATTTACCTTAATCTTTCATCTTAACTACCTGGCTTACCTGCCGGCTGGTCTTAATACGCCGTCCGAGCGATAAACCGGCATTACTCCAGAATGGTGAAAAGGTCGGTCAGATGACAGCGTGTGAAGTGAATCTCTACAGGAACATCCGCCCTCCCATGCTGTTAAAAGTAAGATGGGAGAAACGCTGGTGGTTGGCTGAGTCTCGGGATTGCTCCTCACCGGCCGGTCCATACAGTACACAGTCCATACAATACAATAACTAATAATAAAAAAAAGTCACACGAAAGTAATAAAGAAACACTCTCTTATTAACAATGCAAGTCCATAAATGCAAAGGACAAAATGTTATTTTATAAAAACTAAAATTATAAATTACGCCTTTGGATAATATTTTATTGAAGAAGAAAACTAACTGGCACTTCAAGTAGAAAAGTAGTACAATTCAAAATTAAAGACAAAAGAACAAAAAACTAAAATGTTAATATATAAGGCTTAATTATCTGTTTGATTAAAAAGTTGGTTTTTACTTATATTTTTTTTTTCTTCAACTGAGTGACAATTTTTAAAAAATTCACTAAATTAGTTCTTTTCCGATAATATATTACAACTAATATTATTATCAATGTCAAAGTAGTTTTTTTTTGTTTTATAGTAAAAAAGTTTATTGTCCACACGTTAGGTATCGTGGTGTGACACGTGATATTATCAATGTTAAGAGTTATTGTCTTGTACTTAAACCTTTTTATAACTCTTTGATTATGTTCGAGCATGAAAAGTTTGTGTACAATATGTCTTGTATGATCAACGAGTTAACCAATAGTCAACTCGTCATTTGGCCAAACTCAGATGGTATTTTTATAATATTAATCAAGCAACTGAGATGATATTTTACCATACTAACTAACGAGTGGCTAAGATGACATTTTTACTAGAAAAACTTAATGGTCCAAATGGCATGATTTAAAGAAAAAATCATTCTAACTAAAGCCTTAATCAAGATTAGTGGAGTTTCGGGTGTAAATAGACTCACTATAATAAAAAGTCAATTACAAAACTATAAAGAGGTCCAAGGTAAAGAGGTAAGAGATAAGAGATATTAGGATAAACTTAAATTTTAGGGATTTATTAATAATTTTGTTTGAATTTTATTTTATTAGTTTGAGTATAGTAATATTTATTTTGATTTTGATAAAAATAAAATAAGTAATATTTATTTTACTTTTGATAAAAGTAAAATAGGAATAGGTTGTTTTGATTTTTCATTCATTTAGGTATACCATTATTTTATTTTGTTGATATAAGATAGGGATATATTAAGTAGTTTTTTATTTTAAGTTAGTTGATAATTGTTTTTAGTTTTTATTATTTGTATTTGACCTAAGACTATATTTCAACATATTTAAATAGTGTTATAGTTCAATGAAAATAACCACGTTAAAGAGTCAAATTATTTGTACAGGTCACCATTTTTTTTTTAACAAGAGAGACATAAATTACTTATTTATTGTCCTGAAGTTGAACTAACATGATCCAAAGGTCACGATTTTTTTTTAACAAGAGAGACATAAATTACTTATTTATTGTCCTGAAGTTGAACTAACATGATCCAAAGAGCAACGAGATTGATCAACATATCAAATAATTAGTCAATTTCATATATCTTATTTTGCTTCAAACACATGTCATAGTATTTGAGTAATGATGAAAAAGTTTGGTTTAAATACTAATTTGGTTTCTATTTTTGTTGAGATTGTTCAATTTAATCCTAATATTATTTTTTCAATTTGATCTTAATTTTTGTGAGTTTTGTTTAATTTAGTTCTTTTTGTTAACATCTTATAAATAATTAATCGATAATGAAAAATGCATGTTATATGTCAATTGTTTTTTTAATTATTTTAACTTTAAAAAATGTTCATGTGTTAATCGAGTAGCATGCCATGTGATTGTAGCAGTGTCACATATTAGTGTAGTGTCATGTTTTAATGTTTTATATTTAATTTGATCTCTATATTCGTTAATTTCATTGAGTTATTTTTTTTAAATGGAACAATTTTGACCCTTTTTAAATTGAGATTAAATTTATTTTTTATATAAATGTTACATTAATATTTTTATTAAATATTTCTAATGTAAGGTTAGAATTGATTTACCATTAGAATGAAAATTAAAAAAAAAATAGAACTGTTGATTTAAAATTTTAAGAGATTAACAATCACACAAACTATTAAATAAAAATGTGATACAACATTATATTAATAGATTATAAAATAAAATTGTCAAATTTAAATATAATTTTTCTTTTTGTTGAAATAACTTTTTTTAGATTTTCCTTTTCTTGTTTTCTCTGTGACAATAATAATAATTTCAATGATTTATTTTAATATTGTAAAATATGTAAAAAACATCACGATATTTGACCTACATTATTCATCATTAATTATTTATATAACATTAACAAAATGAACTAAATTCACCAAAATAAGAACCAAACTCATTCAAAATAGAAACTAGTGTTTAAGAAAAAAAAGTAAGTTGTATGTTGATGAACCCACGTCCCCACTTGCACCAATCTTCCACCACCACCAGAAAACTTTGTAGTGGTCCAAATCAACGAAGCTACCCAAAAAACAAACAACATTAACTACAAAACAAACTCGTACACTTCATTGTATTTGTCACCTGGTTTTGGAGAAAACCACTAACATTATTAACACATCCATTCAGTTTCAGCATTTCTATGGCAGAGCAAAATCTAAGGTTAGTATTTCACCCCTTTAGTCCATGCTTTCTTCATGTAGACATGACCACACTATTCCTACATACCACTCTTGTATCTTGGAATGGACACCAATTTAATTGAAGTTACTTTTAAATTCGTCTCTAAGTTCCTGAAGATGAGGGATAGATAACAAGTTTGAATCTTTTGCTGATAAAAACTAACACCTGTCAGATCCAAAGAAAGGGTTTCCTGAAAATACAAATTTACAGTGGTATTAGATCAAAAGTTTAAAAATGTGACTTGGAAACCTAAGTTTAAGAACTTGTTTTAATTTTTTTTTTTTAAATTCAGAAACTAATGCAATAGCTTCTTTCAATTTCTAGAATTAACATGATTGTTTACTTTATAATTTGAATTAAAGTCCAGTCTACAAAACCAGGAGAGAAAAATTATTTGTGCCGGTCTTATTTTTTCTAATGAGATCAAACACTATCATGAATGTTTACATGATTTGTAGAAATGTGTGTGGTTTGATGTGAAAGGTATGCTGTTGTAACTGGAGCAAATAAAGGGATAGGGTTTGAGACTGTTAAACAGTTGGCCTCAAATGGAGTGAAGGTGGTGCTCACAGCCAGAGATGAGAACAGAGGTCAAGAAGCCATTGGGAAATTGAAAGATTATGGTCTCTCTGATTTGGTGACTTTTCACCAGCTCGATGTCACTCATTCTGCTAGTATTCATTCTCTAGTAGACTTTGTTAAGACACAGTTTGGGAAACTTGATATTTTGGTAAGAAGACACAATTTCTCTTCTTCTTTTTTTCTGTTATCAGTAAAAACAGAAAATAGTGAATTGTAATTTGGAAATATGATGGAATGTTGTATTTGTCTTAATTGTTATTCTTTAGCTTCATATGACAAATCAATTTTTGACCATTTAAGAATAACAAATTTTTGTGTAGGTGAACAATGCAGGAATAAATGGTGTCAATCTGGATGAAGTGGTGAGTGTGTATATGTATGTATATTTGTCTCTGTGGAGCCTCTGTTAATGTTTTTTGGAGTTTCTTCAACATGAATTCAGGAGGAGGGATCAGCATTTAACTGGGGGAAACTCACTCAAACTTATGAGATGGTTGAAAAGTGCCTAACAACAAACTACTATGGTGCAAAGCAAGTAACTGAGGCATTTCTTCCCCTTCTGCAATTATCCAACTCTCCAAGGATTGTGAATGTTTCCTCCCAATCGGGATTGTTAAAGGTATAAGAATGCCTAAACAATTCATTTGAAAGATGGTTTACTTTCCCTTCTAAACGTTGGCAAAATTTTGTTATGATGATGTTTCAGAACATAGCAAACGAATGGGCTAAAGGGGTGCTTAATGATGCTGAAAATCTTACAGAAGAGAAAATAGACGAGGTGCTCAGAGAGTTTATCAAAGACTTCAAAGAAGATTCCTTAGAAACTAAAGGCTGGCCAACCTTCGTGTCTGCCTATATTGTCTCAAAAGCAGCCATGAATTCATACACAAGGATTCTAGCAAAGAAGCATCAAAACATGATTATTAACAGTCTGTGCCCGGGTTTTGTGAAAACAGACATCAACAAAAACTCTGGCATCTTATCAGTTGATGAAGGTGCTGCTAGTGTTGTGAGATTGGCACTTTTTCCTGATGGTTCCCCTTCTGGCCTTTTCTATGTTAGGCAAGAATTGTCCAACTTTTAAATTTGCATTCATGCAGTTACAATAATACAATGCAATGGAATAAAGTGCCTCTTGCTCATATGTTCTACTCTTTTCTTTGTCATGTTTTACTCTTACGTGATGTGTTGAGTGGAATTGTGGAGGATTACTTGCAAGTTGGTCATTTAATATGTTCTACTCTTTTCTTTGTCGTGTTTCATCCTATTTACTATAGTTAAGTAACTTGCATATGTATTAATATGTAGGGTTTGTTATAACTTAAATCTATAACTTAGATTTTCAATAAGCATAAATGTTATATCATTTTTAAGATTATATGCAAATGACATAAATTAGTGTTTGATAACTAATAATAAAAATAGTTACACGAAAGTGATAAAGAAAAACTCTCCTATTAACAAATTACTGATTTGACAATAAATATAAGCAAGTCCATAAATGCAAAGGACCAAATCCAAAATGTTATTTTGTAAAAATCGAAGGGAGTTACTTCCTCCACCATCACATACTACATATTGTGCGCTGCACCTCCTCGTTCTTCTTTTGCCCTTGTCGTGAATATAAACGGATGTTAACTTCCGATTCATTCAAGGCTAAATGGATGTGCACATCCGTTGAAGCTGGTCTGGGCGCTGATGAATATTAGGAGACCTGAAACTGGAGGCGGGAACCTTAGGAATGGCCTTTGCCAACATCACATGTTATTCGGTCGGTGCTATCGAGTCCTTCGGCACAAACTGTTGTGTAATGTTTCTGCTACTCTGCTCCATCCCAATATCGTTCCTCTTGCTCAACATCTCAAACATCCTTCTACCTTTGCACCAAGACCCTAACATCACCCGCATGACACACACCTACCTCATCTTTTCCCTCCCCGACCTCCCCACCCACTCCTTTCTCCATCCAATCCGCATTTACCTTCGCGCGCAGGGCGTCACCCACTCGGTCACCTTAGCGTCCCTGGCTAGAACCCTCCTCCACTTCCCCTTCAACTACCTTCTCATCATGCGACTCCGTCGCAGCCTCGTCGGCGTCGCGGCAACTTCCGCTGCCTCCAGCCTCTCCATTATCCTCTTCCTCGGCACGCACGTGTGCCTCACAGGCCTCTGCTGCGTTGTGCCGAGCTGTGTCTCTGTTTGCTTGGAGTGGTGGTGGTACGAGATCATGATAGTTTTGTGTGAGCTTTTGGCACTTCAATCGTTGCTTTCATGGGTATACTCATTCAAACAACTTCCTTTATTTACGTTTTTCTCTCTTCTTTGTGTTTTGCAGTTTTCACTCGTTCGAAACAAACGCATTTAGAGAGAGAGTGAAAATGAGAGTTGGGAGGCTATTGTGAGAGTTAAAGTGAAAAAGATAGTTTTGTAATTAAAAAAAAAAATGAAGAGGTGGAGGGAACAGTTCGGATGGTGGAGGGAGTAGCTCTCAAACTGAAATTATAAGTTTTAAATTTTTGAGGGAGAAAATTTAAAGAATTTTCTTACATAGAAATCAGAACGAAATTACGCCCATTTATGCATTTTGGATAATGTTTTATTGAAGAAAAAAATTAACCGGCATTTGAAGTAGTAAAAGTAGTACGATTCAAAATTAAAGACAAAAAAACAAGAAAACTAAAATGTTAGTATATACTAACATATACTAAGGCACGTATCCCAAACTAACAAGCTATCAGTTGAATGGGCGACGTTGTAAAGAAAAGAACAAAAGGAGAAAATTCCCAAGTGAATTCGATATTACATGTCCCCTCATTGAATTCTTGTTTTCATTTTCCACGAATTTTTAGGAGGAAGATAGCATTATTTATTACATCATGCGAATCTAAGTTAGATTTAGAAAAACATTTCAAATTAGAAGTCGACCATGAATGTTCTTAGCAGTATTTTCTTTAGCATTGAAAAAGAAAACGGTAAATAAGCTAAGGAAGAAACAGACCCAAAAGTCTCTTCACGATATATACTATAGCATTTTCTTTCTCAATTTCTAACCTTCCAAATGTATCACTGTATTTATTTTTAACCCTTTCAAATTTCAATTGGTTAAACAAAACGACAAAACCTCAAACTTATTCATCAGAGTTTATGCTAATCAAATCAAACCAGACAATCACTGTCAATAACCGCCCTTTTGCATCTACAACCATTGCTCGATGAATATAATCATTACAGTATGAGGGCCCAAACTTGGTGGATTATATACCACATGGTGGAGGATGGTTAACTTTAGAGTTCAGACCACATTGACAGTTGGAACAAGTTGAGCCATCCAACCAAGTCATGAACTCCCCAAATAAGATTTAAACAGGCATAATATATAACATAGTAACATGTCATTTAAAAAACTAAAAGAAAAATCAAAGCGATAGAAGTTTCTATTACAATTTTGAATTTTCAAAGTAGGTTAAAAATTCTATCAAAATGTGTCAACATGCATTTTACAAACTGACCATACTGCTTTGCCTTACACATATATAACCAGGGCAAATCGTCTACAATAGGCAAGAGTTGCAACATAAAGGCAGTCTCTAAAAAATCATACGCGTCTTCCAAACATTAAAAAACATCAACAATCCTATACATTCTACGCCCCCTCTGCTAAAGTCCTCTTTGAGGTACTGATGTATAGAACTGCATCAAATAAAATAAATTTTCCAATTATTTACTCAGTCAAATATCTATTGTGTATAATAAACAAAATCTCAATTTTCCATAAATATGTGTGTATGTGTTTATAACATTGCATTTCAAATATTAGTACCATTATTTCCTCGGATGAAAGCGTCACCATACTTGTTCTTCAGTTGTCCATTGACATATTCCTCTGTCTGCTCCATTGCAATATTCATATAACCATCTAGACAAGCAAGTATACCTGCGAGATTTAGCCAAAAAGAGTGAGCCTACTTCATGCATACACAGAAGCATAACATAACAGATACAAACTATACAGTGGGGATGAGACCAACAGGCAAATTCACAATGTAAATCCATTAGCAATCAATTCCTTTTCAAGTACTCTCAGAAACGTATCATAAAGTCATAAACTATGATCTTCAATCGTGAGTGAAAAACGTGTCTATATGAAAAGAAGTACCCAGCGTTTGATATATATAAAAAAAATAAGTACATTCTATTCTTATTACTCCACGTATCCAACAATTTTGGGCAGGGGCCAAACATAGGTTGCCCAGAAGCCTAAATCAATATCTGAGATCAAAATATAACAATAATTACCATTAGACTAAATAAAGAAGTTTCCTTCTCATCCAATCAACCAAATCATCAGGTTTTCTCTCAACAAAGCAGAAAAAGTTGTGACAAGAAAATATGGACCACGCATTAACATATCGATAGATCATATCCAACCAAGATATACCCATTAATTCACCAATATTCTAAAGAATCATCAGACAACGGACTTGCACAAGCACACAAACCCATACATACCCAATATAAAAACATGACAGAAAATAAACCAAAACATGTCGGCACTGACAGTCTCTAACTTTTATCAACATTTGTCAAACAATCTTGATCTGCGTATCTAGGGTAGGGAAGACGAAAAAAAGTAGTAAATGAAGAGAGAAACCTCGGTAATCAACACCAGAATTGAGCTTGACCACAACCGGCCTTCCACGAATGGATTTGAGGAAATCAGCAGGGGTTTTTGTGGTTCCGGATCCTCCTTTCTCTGTTCCACTCATTTTATCTTAAGTACAAAAACCTGCCAAGGAAAATAGAATAACTTCAATCAATTCCACACCCAGGCACCGGATAAGGCAATCAAGCTGCCTCCTCACTGAAACACTTTCACAAACACCTTACGGGGAGTTAACAGAATAAAACAAAAAATATGAAGTGAGCTGGTAAGTCTCTCTCGAAATTCCAATCGACCCTCTCTAATTCGGTCTCGAATTAAAGCTCAGGAATTTGACCTCAACCAGGTTCATGAAAAGGCTACGTAATCGAGACTCACAAAAATAATACAATATACAAGAAAAGTAAAGAAAAGAAACAGAAAGAAAGAACAGTGTTGTGACAGTGAGAGTGAAAATTTGAAGAATGGTTTAGAAGGGCGTACCTGAGATGAGTGAATTGTCTTCAGACAGCGATCCACTCTCTCTTCTCTTCCTCAGATGCTTCTGAAAACAGAGATATGGCAAAATAAGAAGACACAAGTAACGTGAAAAAGCCCAAAAACAAAACCCTAGGGTTTCAAAATCAACCAATCTAGTTATGTAACGCTCCTCCCAAACAGTGCGTAAAAGGAACTAAAAAATAAATAAACTTATATTAGTTAAAAATGTATTTTTTTTTAATCATATTTGAACCAGATAGAATAGAAGCTACAGATCAACCACTTTTCATTTTTTTTAAATTAGACAAAGCATATTTTATCTTGCAAATCAAGCTTAAATTATATGTTTCAATTCAACTCTGTCTTTATCATTTTATTTTAATAAGCAAGCTTAATTTAATTAAATTTTAATACAGAATGTGGATATACATTTCTTTTTTAGTATTTTTAAATTAAGCAAGTCTAGTCTATCTTCTGTTAAATATCATCTAATTATTAATACAAAACACTAACATGTTATTTTGCTTATTAAATAACAATAATAATTATTACTAATTCTACTTTATCAGTACCGATTCAACTACAATTTAATATTAAAAAAAGACTTTTTTTAGAGTCTAAAATCTGAAATTTATATGTTTTTTTAAGAAATTAAAAATTATTTGTAAAGAAATGAAACGAGAATTAAAAATTAAAAAACACATACATGCTTTCAAATTTTGCAACTTTAATTTAAGAATGGTGATATAAAGAGCTTTACTATTGATCTGATACAACATAAATGAAACGTAAAACCAATTTAATTAAGGAATTGATATATTTTTAACCTAATATTTCAGAATAATGAATTTATAAAAAAAAATCTTATCTCTATTCAATATATATTTATTTATTAAAAAGATTATAAGTTCAAATTTAAATTTGAATGACTTGAGGATAAAATCAATGCGTTGCAAGTGCCGTCTACAATATCCAAATCCAAAAGGAAATCGGTCAACATGTTCTTGTAATTTGTAGAGACATACATTGACATTGTTCGTAATGAATTATTTTTCTTATGCTAATTTCTTTGAACAATTTTTACTTGTAATATTCTTATAGCATTCCCACCTTTCGTTAATATGATAGTGAAGACGGCAATTGATTCCAATCATGCATGCAGTTGAAAAACCATAACACGATACATTGTAATTAACAAACATCCATTTGTTGTGTGTATTTCTTAATTCTTATTTTGAACAAAGAAAAAGGCAAAAGTTGGAGAATCACTGCTTATTAATAAGGTTCATCACTGGGATGAATTGAAGGGACAAACTGGTAGTAGATAGTTATCACCTTCTAATTTTTGTGCAATGGGGGAGCAAGAAAAAAGGTTTAACTTAAGTTTTTGTTTCTAAGTATGTTAGACTGACATCTGAGACTTTTGTTTAACTTAAGTTTTTGTATAATATTTTCAAAAAACTAATGAACTAGTGTAGGACAGAAAAAGAAAGAATATTAAAAGTAATCTGAGAAATTCTGAGAAAGTATCAATAGACTTTCTAAGTTCTAACCAGATAGTAATTATACTTTCTGAACTATCTTTCAGGTATGCTGTTGTGACAGGAGCAAACAAAGGGATTGGTTTTGGGGTGTGTAAGAAGTTGGCTTCAAGTGGGGTTGTGGTGGTGCTAACAGCTAGAGATGAGGAGAGGGGCTTGAAAGCAATTCAAACACTGAAAGAGTTTGGTCTCTCAGACCTTCTGGTTTTTCATCAGCTTGATGTGGATGATCCTGCTAGTGTTGCTACCTTAGCTCATTTCATCAAAACCAAATTTGGGAAACTTGATATCTTGGTATGAATCATAATTGCTTATTTTTCTCTTGTTAGTGTAAAATTATTTGATTCTCACACAAAGATACTGAGTTATACAACTGCAGTATTTATCCCCTGTTCACTTGAATGGATTTGAGGGGGAGTGATTGGATGAATTTGAGATGATTTGAAGGTAAACTTTTTATTGTTTATTTGGTGGATTTTGGAGGTAAGTGAGAGTGGATTTGGAAATAAAGTTTGTAAGAATTAGTGTAGAATTTGATTGATGTGACAGATTAAAAAAATTTACTTTCAAATCCACCCTCACTTACTTCCAAAATCCACTCAAATAAACAACAAAAAATTTACCTTCAAATTCATTCAATTACTCTTCCCCAAATCCATTCAAGTGAATAAGGGCTTAAAGTTCATATTACAGTCAGAATAATGTATCATTTTCACCTTGTTATGTAAAATTTTCACTCTTTTGGCACTGATGCAGGTGAATAATGCAGCTGTTCCTGGGGGTAAATTATTAAATGGTGAAGCTTTACTTAGAATGGTTGGTTTGCTTCTTCTTCTTCTTTCTTCTTATAATGAATACAATTCATTTTATTAATCTATCTACTCCTATTCTTCATCTAGCTATTATATGTTGTACTATAAAGTCAAGTATAATATATTTCTCAGTTAACTAGCTAGATTAAAACCACTCTCCTCAATACTCAAAATCAACGAGTTATGTGTTCCTTTCCTTGTTATAGAGCCATGTACAATGCAGGTATGTTCCATATATCAGGTATATGTGTATTGTAATGGAGAAGAAACTAATTATGAATGTCATATTTGTTGTAGAGAAATGGTGAAAAAGTTTATTGGAGTGAAATAGGGTATGGAACTTTTGAGTTAGTTGAACAATGTGTGCAAACAAACTTCTATGGTGTGGAAAGGGTAACAGAAGCTCTTATTCCTCTTCTACAGTTGTCTACTTCACCAAGAATTATCAATATTTCCTCAAGAGCAGGGCTCTTGAAGGTACATTTAGGCTCTGCAGCTTTTCTACATAAAATGATATTTATTGCAATAATCTTATACTATTATTTTGTATTGTGATTGTTTCAGAACATACCTAATGAGTGGGCTACAACAGTGTTGAGTGACATTGAAAACCTTACAAGAGAAAAAATAGATAGGGTACTGAAAGAGTTTCAGAAAGATTTCAAAGAGGGATCATTGGAAATCAAGGGTTGGCCAGCTTTTGCTCCTGCTTATACAATGTCAAAAGCAGCTTTGAATGCTTACACAAGAGTTATGGCCAAGAAAATTCCACATTTTCACATAAACTCTGTGTGCCCTGGCTTTGTCAAGACTGATATGAACAACAACACTGGACAATTAAGCATTGATGAAGGTTCTGAAACTCCTGTAATGTTGGCACTGTTGCCAAATAATCTTCCTTCTGGTTGCTTCTTTCATCAGGGTCAAGTAATACCCTTTTAATCATTGAATATCCATTTATATAATAAATAAGTATATAGTCATGAAAACATTGATTTAGTTCTATGCAGAGTCTACATTAAGGCTACTTTCTACACCAAATTTATATAGGTTATGTTTCTGCAAACAAGTTTTGCAGCATGTTTGAGGGAAAAAAAATTACGTTTTCATTCTTTTACGTTTCTTACAGTTTTCTTCAATACACACCAGATAGGGAATTAATCAAGAACAACTTCTGCATAGAATTCCATTGTTAATTTATTACTAGAATTTTGACCCGTACAACGCAAGACAAAGGTATTTTATTTTCTATAAAAACAATCGAGATCCGGTTATAATTTACAACCCACCAATGGAGAGATGACGGGCTGGCTCTCTAGTATAGTTTTCTTTTTCCTGGCATCAAATCTAACGTCATCAGTTTTGCCCGCTGGTCCACATGACGGTCGGGTTGGTTGGTTTGGTCTAGAACACTGTTGGGCTGGTCTGGTATGGCCTGACCCATGTCGAGCTACTATGGAAGACTATCAAACTACCAGAGTCATGATTGTCGATTGTTCTGCTCTGGATAGAATGATTGTCGAGCTGGTCTGGTCTGAATTATTGTTGGACTACTGATGTTATGACTGTCAGGCTGCTCTGGTCTGATCTAGCCTAGATGATTGTCAAGCTCGTTGGTATAGATGATTGTTGGGCTAGACTAGTTGAGATCTTAGAAATATGCACTAATTACGAATGTTGAATTATAAATCATTCAATAGTTGACATTCACAAATGTTGTAAATAAACTTGTTGATATGCACTAAAGAGATATCACATGCAGACATATGTACAGTGGTCAACAAAAAAAAGAAAACAATAATAATTTGACAAAAACATGTATGAAAAACATTTGTATCTTCACAAAGAGAGAAAATTTGGGAATAAGTAAACCCTGATCAAACCTATGTACGAAAGAATAAAGAGTAGAATTTTTGGCCTCTCAAACTTATATTGTACATGTAGTGAGTTTGTCCTACCGAGCTTGATGAGATTGTCTCTTGTTGAGTTTGCTCGTGTTGTCTTCTACTTAACTTGCTTAAGTTATCTCCTATCAAACTTGTTGAGGTTGTCTCCTATCGAGCGTACTGAGATTGTTTTCTGCAAGCTTCATGACAGTATCTCCTTCCAAACATGTGTCGATGTTTCTTCTATTGAGCTTTTCTCTTGTCAAGCTTGTGTAAACTTTTCTCTTGTAGAACTTGTATCCATGACTAGCGTTTGGGTCAAATTGAAGAACTTGGTCAGGCCGTAAGATGTCGTGTTGCTAGGCTGGTAGGATGGCGAAAAAATTTCCATACACCTAAACAAACCTATGTGCAAAAAAAGAGAGTAGAAATTTTGGTCTGTCGAGCTTATACGGTAAATGTGTCAAGTTTGTTTACACGTTTGTCCTGCCGAACTTGTCTCCTATCGAGCTTGGTGAGGTTGTCTCCTGTTGAGCTAGTTTTATGATGTTGTCTCCTTCCGAACTTATGTCAATGTTTCTCCTAAGAGCTTTTCTCCTACCGAGCTTGGTATTTGTTTCTTGTCGAGATTGTGTTGACTTTTCTCCTACCAAGTTTGTATCTACGGTTAGTGTTTGGATCAAATTGAAGAACTTGGTTAGGTCGCGACCCGTTAGACTATCGGGCTAGCAGGATGGCAAAAGAAATTTTCCTACACTCTAAACAAACCTGTGAGGAATCAAAGAATAAAACTTTTGGTTCGTTGATCTTGTACTATAAACGTGTCGAACTTGTCTCCTATTGAATTTGGTGAAGTTGTCTCTTGCTACGCTTGTTGACAATGTTTACCACCTAACTTACTGAAATGGTCTCCTACCAAGCTTCTTGTTAGTGTCCATGTTATGTGAAATTGTTGGGATAAACTTAAATTTTAGAGTTTTATTAATAATTTGTTTAAATCTTATTTTATTAGTTTTGGGTCTAGTAATATTTAGTTTGATTTAACAAAGATAAAATAGGGATATGTAGTTATGATTTTCAATTTATCTAGGTACAATATTATTTTATGATATATTAAGCATATTTTATTTTTAAGACAGTTGATATTTTATTTTCAAATTTTATTTTTATTTCCGTAATATTGTAAGTGTCACGGCTATTTAAAGCCCTTCAATTATCGATGAATAAAAGACTCAATTTTAAGAAAATATCAGAGTGTGTGTATCATGAGATTTCCTCAACAGTGGTACCAGAGCTTTATGCTCTGAGTACCAAGAGAGAGAAAAAGAGAGAGGAGAGATTCAAACACCGTGAGAGAAAAAGTGAGTGCTTATTTTTTTTGTAAGAGAGATGGCAAAGGTAGTCAATGGGATGAGTGTGCCACAATTGTCGGAAAAGACCAATTACGACAATTGGTCTTTGCAAATGAAGGTTCTTCTTGGATCCCAAGATGTATGGGACATAGTGGAGGATGGGTACAATGAACTAGTGGATGATGAGCATCAGACAGTGAACCAGATTGCTGCATTGAAAAAGACACGAGTGAAAGACAGATCGGCTTTGTACTTTTTGTATAATGCAGTGGATGAATCTGGATTCGAGAAAATAGCTAATTCAAAGTCAGCAAAAGAAGCATGGAAAATTTTGAAGATGGCATACAAAGGAGTTACTCGAGTGAAGCAGGTCCGAGTACAAGCTCTCAAAAGAGAGTTTGAACATATGGAGATGGATGAAAATGAGGGAGTTTCCGAGTTTATAGCTCGAGTGTAGAAGATGGCCAACCAACTCGGAATGAACGGAGAAGAAGTTCCTCCTAACCGGGTTGCGGAAAAGATCTTCAGAAATCTGATGGATGATTTTGAAAGTATTGTGGTCACTATTGAAGAGACAAAGGATTTGTCAACTCTCACTATGGAGGAGTTAGTTAGGTCATTAAAAGCCCACGAATTGAGGAAGAAAAAGAAAAAGAGGAAATCTGACGATCAAGCACTACAAGTACAGTTTAACTTGAATAAAACTCGGATTACTCAAAGCTGATGTCTTGGCAGCAGAGGGCGAGGAAGCCGAGGACGAGGTGGACGCGGCCGAGGTAATTTTGAGAATGATAGTGAAGAGCAAACCGGTCAACAGAAATGGCATGATCGAGGACAAGGAAAAGGTCGAGGAGATCGGTCAAGAGTTGAGTGTTTTAAGTGTGGCAAATATGGACACTATGCAAACGAGTGTAGATCAAGCAAGTGCTACAATTGTGGCAAGGTAGGCCATATTGCAAAGTATTGCAAGACCGAGACAAAGGGGGAGACTAATCTCCTTACTGAAGATGCGGAAGAAGAGTGTGGAATTCTTTTGATGGCAAAAAGCTCGGATGTAGTGGACATGGAGAGCTCGATTCCAACAATGGATGATGTGATCTCAGTAAAGGATGCAATAATTGTGGAGAAGGAAAACCTGGAGAAATAACTCAAACAAAAAGATGAAGAGATTCAGCGGATAAGGAAGCTTCTAGATGAAGCTAATAAAGTTATGAATAAACAAAGGGTTGAGCTTGAAGAACTGAAGAAGGTGGCTCTTGAAAAGGAAGAGAAAGTATCCAGTATTGTTGAACTAGACGAAGAGGAAGATCAAGATGTTGAGAAGAACCCGATGAGATGTCAGCCAAGATTATTGAGAAATCGCCTAAGGTCAAAAACGAGTTAGTCAATGTTATGGAGAAGTCGGGCATACCAAAGTCAGTCTAAGCATTAAAGAGGTCAACCAAGGTAAAAGATACGAGAGCCATAAGAAAAAAGAGGAAGTCAAATCTGATCGAAAAAAGCAAACCCGGTGTGGGATGATGCACATGGAAAGCCGAATGAAGGAAGGAAGAATTTAAGTTTATGGGAGAGTTTGTTGTAATAAACTTAAAATTTAGAGTTTTATTAATAATTTGTTTAAATCTTATTTTATTAGTTTTTGGTCTAGTAATATTTTAGTTTGATTTAACAAAGATAAAATAGGGATACGTAGTTATGATTTTCAATTTATCTAGATACAATATTATTTTGTGATAGATTAAGCAGATTTTATTTTTAAGATAGCTGATATTTTATTTTCAGATTTTATTTTTATTCCTATAATATTGTAAATGTCATGATTATTTAAAATATTTCAATTATCGATGAATACGAGACTCAAGAAAATATTTGTATCATAAAACTTTCTCAACAGAAACCACTTTCTACAAAATAAGAGAACCATGTTCTTCAAAATGAAAATGCATGTTTTTTCCTCTTATAGTTAAAGTTTGACCTTTTTGTTAATCTTTTAATTGACCTTAAGAAAGTTGCTTGATGGTTTAAATTGTATTATATATAGATAGATTCCTAAGGAACCATTTAACAAGAACTATTATCGTCAAGGTCTTATTCACGAAATCCATACAAATCATAGTTATGAGCAAAACAAGTTCTCTTTTCTGATAAAGTTTAAGAGTCTAAAATATATGAAGTTTCGGCAGTGTAATCCAATAATGGTTGTATTCTTTTTAAGGATATAGTATATCTTAATATATATATATATATATATATATATATATATATATATATATATATATATATATATAGAGAGAGAGAGAGAGAGAGAGAGAGAGAGAGTCGTAAGAACTATTTACATATTTAAATTTGAATACAATGAAAATATGAATTAAAATTCTTCTAATTTATAATTATATTTAGTTTTGTTATTAACTTTCATTTATTTATCCAATATTGTTTTTATATTTTTGAATTTTTAACTCTTTCAATATGTGTTTAACACGATGATGTTTTTCAATCAAATAATGATAATAATTTGTAATAATATATCTATTTAAATATTTAAAAAGTATTAGAGATATAAATTAGTGCAGGACTAGGTATATAGAGCATGGAAGTTAACCTTTCTAGCTTTTAATATGTTTCTATGAGGTTATTTATTACTTTTTCCATTTGTTTTCTCTTACTGACCCATGAATTTTTAATACTAATTCAAAATTGTTAATAATAAATTTGAGTGATGATATAAAATAAATTGAGTGATTAATGATGAAAATTAAAACATTACGAGTGTTATAAATCTGTGCACGTGTATGAAATCTAAGTAAATTAATGCCTAATATTTATTCACAAGAACCCATTACTAAAATTGATTAATAATTTTTCAGTTTTGTGAAATAACATGTATAAACCAGAAATAACTTTAACATGCCAAAAAGTTCTTTTGCAAATAATATTATCAAGTAAAGAAATTTTTTGTTTTCAAAACAAATACATTAATTTCTTAGAAAATAATAAATAATGGTGACTTTCGTTCCCAATCCGAAAGTGAAAGACCAGAAATGTGTCCTATATTATATGAGCAGTGATACCTTGTCAAACTAACTCTTTCCATATTATATAGAAGTTGTAGAAAAACGTTGACAAAAGACTCACCTCTTAAAAACTGGTGTTAAATTTCAAAAAGCTCACAGATTTCTTGCAACAACAATGGCAGCAGCAACAAGGTACACGTTTCTTCAAGTCTCGTAATGGTGCCCATTTGGCACCATATATTATGTGGTGCCCAAATTTTAATCAATCATAGAATAACAAAGAATTAAAAGTGGTTATTTTTCCATAATTTTGATGGATTGATTTATGTTACAGGTACGCAGTTGTCACAGGAGCAAACAAAGGGATAGGATTTGGGATTTGCAAGCAATTGGTTTCTAATGGTGTCACTGTGGTGCTAACAGCTAGGGATGAAAAAAGGGGTACTGAAGCTGTTGAAAAACTGAAGGAGTTTGGTGTGTCTGACCAAGTGGTGTTTCATCAGCTTGATGTGACTGACCCTAAAAGCATTGAATCCCTTGCTAATTTCATCAAAACCCATTTTGGGAAACTTGATATCCTGGTATGATTGAGTTTTAGCATCGTATTAAGAAGAGAAATACAATTTCTTTTTGTTCATGCTAGTTTCTAGTAGGACAAAAACTGTGTATTTTTCTTTGTCCCAATAATAATTGTGTTGTTTAGATCAGGTGAGCATCCAAATCCTCATTTTTGGAAGTTCGTTGTGCTTCATGACTTCATCCATGTTCATTGAAACTTATAGTTAACAAGCACTTGTCCTGCACCAACTCTTAGATCAGTTGGATCTTACTGTTCTTGTGTGTGTTCTCTTGTATAGTTAATTTTTCTTCCCCTTATCATACACACACCTATATGGAAATTGGAATGAATGCTGATTAATGTTTGAATTCTGATTAGGTGAATAATGCAGGAATAAGTGGAACTAATGTTGACCATGATGCTTTAGCTGCTACACGGGTATGTATTCCTAATTATATAGAATATTTCCTTCGTCTTCTAACCTGAAAGCTGAAAGTTTACTAGGAAATGCTAATATATAGTAATTTGAGTGAAGGCTTAAGTTAGGACATAATTGATCTGTTGATCTAGTTTGTGAATGGTTTTCTGGACTGCATTGTCTGCGGTTTTTTATTTTGAATAGACGATAGGGCTAAATCCTACATTACTGGATAATAAAAGGAGACAAATTTTTGCACAATCTAACAGTTGTTATCATAGGATCAGTAATGGTTGAGCTTTAATCATGATGATGGGCACAATCTAACGTAAGTTTCCAAAATACATCATATACTCACTCTTAGAATTTGGAATTGGACCCCAAAGCTAGCTTAAGAGCTGAGGTTGTTCTCAATTTATATACTTTAATTTGATCATGTTACTAGCTAACATGAGATTTTCAACATTCCTCTCATACTAAAAAACGAGATGTTTTGAATGTGAAATTTGCAAATGAAACATCTACAAGTGGTCCGATAATGACCAATAATATAGGTGGCCTAATAGGCTCACCAAGAAAATTTTAAATAAACTTTCACACCATCTTAAAATTTGTAGCTCAGTTATTTTCCTTTGGTCAATGGTATCTATGTTTCTATGTCATGTCTCCTATAAACATTTCTTTCTCCAAGAAGTAACTAGGCTTAACATTTTCATTATATTCAAATTTCTTTGGATAGAATTTAATCTTTGTTCTTGCAAAGGTATATTCTTGAAAAAGAAATTAATTACAAAGAGGCCTGGTTTTTTTATTTGAAGATGTTTGCCCTTATTTGCGGCAAGGAAAGAAGTTTACTTTCTTCTCTTTGACTACAGGAAAAAGTTGACACTGTTGATTGGAGAAAATTTACATATGAAACTTATGAATCTACAGAAGCAAGCATTAGAACAAATTACTATGGAGCCAAATTAATGTGTGAAGCATTTATTCCCCTTATAGAATTGTCAGACTCACCAAGGATTGTTAATGTTTCCTCCACCATGGGGAAGTTGGAGGTATATGTGACTAATATGCATGAACTTGTTACTGTGTTTGGAGTCACAATCTGACTAGCCAACTTTTGCTATGTACTGTTTCTTCAATCATTGTGATGTATCTGATACTGTTGTTCATGCAGAAAATACGTAATGAATGGGCTAGAGGAATCCTAAGTGATGTTGAAAGCTTAACAGAAGAAAAAGTGGATGAAGTTCTGAAAAAGTTTCTAAATGATTTTAAAGAGGGTTCATTAGAAACCAATGGGTGGCCACCTGGGCTTTCCGCATATATAGTCTCAAAAGCTGCTTTGACTGCCTACACAAGGGTTCTTGCCAAGAAGTACCCATCTTTCTGCATCAATGCTGTTTGCCCTGGCTTTGTGAAAACAGATCTCAACTTCAATATTGGCTATCTTGGAGTTGATGAAGGTGCTGAAAGTGTAGTAAGGTTGGCTCTGCTACCTAATGGCGGTCCTTCTGGTCTCTTCTTTTCTCGAAGTGAAGTTGCATCAGTTTGACAAAAGGTTTGTTGTGTACTAGAAGATAATGAATAAATAACAAGCTAAGTGTCATGACACATATCTACACATCATTGCTGAGAACAACCCTACAGTGAATTGCAGATATTACAGGATTATGTTGCCAATAGTGGTGAACTACAGTCATTAACAATTTGAGAAATTTAATTTAGACACAGTGTGTTGTTTGTTAAATAATTATAATAAGTTTATGGAAGAGTTGAATGATCTTTACTGCAAGCCAATATATGGCTTACTTACCTATCTGTATGCTTATAAATTTGTAAAGATGGTATATTTGTACTTCTCTGCTTCAGATTTTGCTATGCCCTTGCCATTTATGACCCTAACTAATTGATGAAGGAACCGAACATCCTCTAAAGCCAGATGGTAGCAACTTGCTTTCAAAGCCTTCTTATTTCTTTTAACACCAATCAAGTGCCGCAATTTTAGCTAAAAATATTTTGTTTTCATCAGAGTGTGAGCAATATGAATACTCATTCTTGTTAACTGTTTGGACTATTATAAGTTTATGATTCTTGTTGGAGAAACTAAGTTAATCTACTATTACGCTTTTTTCTGGATATCCCAAAGTAAGTTCGTAAACTTATATACACTTGGAAAAAATCTCAAATCAAGAAACAATTTAGGCTATGTTACATGTCATTTCAGTCGTTTTTTTACAAGCTGGAAATTTTCTTTGAACTTATTCACAGCATATGGGAAACAATTTTGTTTTTCATTAGCTTAGACTATTTTCTTAAAGGCCAGTTAGAAAACATTTTAAAACCCTATTTAACGTTTTAACGTTTATTACATTTAATCAAGTTGATTAAATTTCACTTTAATACTTTTTAATATTCTTTTAAATTCATCCATTTTTAATAATTTCTTTTTTTTTTACATTATTACACTATTTTTTAACCATTGAATGAATTAACATAATGAAAGTATGATACTTTAAAAAAAAAAGTACGATGTTCTTACTTTTATTCTAAATTTAATTTTAAATATAAGAGTTAAATATGTTTTTATCCTTTATATATTGTGAAAAATTGGAATTGATCCTATTCAAACTTTGATTCTTTTTGTTTGATGATGCTCTGGCTGTTATTTGAAGTCATGTAGCGCGATAAGACATGGCTGGTTCTGATTTAGAGAGGAAGAAGAAAGATTCTCATGTTTGATGTTGTCTCTTGTTAAGTTTGCTTAAGTTGTCTCCTACCGAGCTTGTTGAGGTTGTCTCCTTCCGAGCTTCATGACGTTGTCTCCTTCCGAGGTTGTGTCAACGTTTCTCTTGCGAAGCTTTTCTCCTGCCAAGCTTGGTGTTTATCTCCTATCGAGCTTGTGTTGTGTTAGCATAAAGATGAAGCTTAGAAGTTTTGATGATGTCTCAAGTGCTCAAGTTGCAAAAAGACTTTCATGAAGACTTGTTTTGTGTTAAAGCTCTTGTAATTCAGTAGATTTGTGTATAAGGTGTTGTTTATCCTTGATTCTATGTATTGTATACTTTAAAATTTGTTTTGGAGTCAGAAAAACTCTATAATAATCGATTAGCACTTAAGATAATTGATTATCACATAGAGGTTTTAAAAGTTTTCTAAAAACTCGTTTTTCTTCTAGAATAATCGATTACCATATTTTGATAATCCATTATCCATACTCGATTATGACTTACCATAATCGATTATCACATTCGATTATCACATGCAATTATGAGAGTTTCAAGCATGTTTTTGACCGTTGTGCATACATTAAATGCATAATCGATTACCTCATTTAGATAATCGATTATTAAGCGTTAAATAGTTAACAACAAATTTTTGGAAGTATTCTTAAGTGAGATCTCTATATATTGGATTGGGACTCTCATTCTAAAATACGAGACATACGAAATCTTATCTGTTTTGCTGTGTCCTCTGATAAGTGTGTTCCAGGGTTTGTGTAACCCTCGTGTTGAGGCTTTGAGAACTTGGTGTTGACATGGAATGAGAACTTTCACGGAAGTTGTGATTGAGTGTTGTTGTTGTTGCTGAGTAAATCCTTGTCATCCTTTGTGAAGATCCAAAGGAAGTGATCATTCTTCGTGAAACATTTGAAGGAGGTATTCATCTCTTGTGGCTTTCAGGGGAAGTGAGTTTCATCTCTTGGAGTAAAAGGAGAAGTGTTTTAAACCTTAAACTTGTTTATTTCTTTGTGATTGAAACAATTTGTTGGTGTTGTGATAGTGGATCGTTAATTCTCATTTGAGATTAATAACTCGACCTAGGATCCTTGTGATTTGAACCAGTATAAAATCACATGTGTAATTTTCTTTCTTCCTTACTCTCTTATTTATTTTAATTTATCGTTAAGGAATTTGAATTACGAGAGAAAATTATTAAAGGCACAATTTGCAATAAAAAACAAGTTCACCCCTCTTGATTTGTTGTTTACGCTGGTCATTCTGCTGTACGGCTCTGACATGTTGATGCTTCGCCTGTTGAGCTTGTATCTACGACTGTCATTTGGATCAAATTGAAGAACTTGGCCAAGCCACGACCTGCCAGGCTGCCGGGATGGTGAAAATTTTCCTACACCCTAAACAAACCTATGTGTGATAAAAAGAGAGTAGAATTTCTTATTTGCCGAGCTTATACTTTAAATGTGCCAAGCTTATCTCCAAATTTGTCTTAACCGAACTTGTCTCGTATCGAGTTTATTGAAGTTGTCTCATATCAAGTTTCTTATTGGTCATGTGTCCATGTTATATGAAACTACATTCTGCAAAATAAAAGAGTCACATTATACAAAACGAAAATGCCACGTTTTTTTCCCCTTATATTTAAAGTTTGACTCTCTTTTTGTTACTATTTTCGGTTGCCTTAAGAAAGTTGCTTGATGGTTTTAATTTTATTATTTATAGATAGATTCGTAAGGAACCATTTAACAGTTGATGAAGGGACTCCAATTACTATGAGGTTGACCATGCAACACTATAAAGAGGAATTTTATCTTGACCAAGAACTATTGTAGTCAAGGTCTTATTCAGGAAATCCATATGAATCATAGTTATGAGCAAAACAAGTTCTCTTTTCTGATAAAATTTAAAAGTCTAATAGATATGAATTTTTGGCAGTGCAATCCAATAATTGTAGTATACTTTTTAAGGATATAATATTTATATATTTGAAAGTGAAAGTCCAGAAATGTGTCCTATACTATATGAACAGTGATACCTTGTCAAACTAACTCTTTCCATATTATATTTTCGTTCCCAATCTGAAAGTGAAAGACCAGAAATGTGTCCTATATTATATGAGCAGTGATACCTTGTCAAACTAACTCTTTCCATATTATATAGAAGTTGTAGAAAAACGTTGACAAAAGACTCACCTCTTAAAAACTGGTGTTAAATTTCAAAAAGCTCACAGATTTCTTGCAACAACAATGGCAGCAGCAACAAGGTACACGTTTCTTCAAGTCTCGTAATGGTGCCCATTTGGCACCATATATTATGTGGTGCCCAAATTTTAATCAATCATAGAATAACAAAGAATTAAAAGTGGTTATTTTTCCATAATTTTGATGGATTGATTTATGTTACAGGTACGCAGTTGTCACAGGAGCAAACAAAGGGATAGGATTTGGGATTTGCAAGCAATTGGTTTCTAATGGTGTCACTGTGGTGCTAACAGCTAGGGATGAAAAAAGGGGTACTGAAGCTGTTGAAAAACTGAAGGAGTTTGGTGTGTCTGACCAAGTGGTGTTTCATCAGCTTGATGTGACTGACCCTAAAAGCATTGAATCCCTTGCTAATTTCATCAAAACCCATTTTGGGAAACTTGATATCCTGGTATGATTGAGTTTTAGCATCGTATTAAGAAGAGAAATACAATTTCTTTTTGTTCATGCTAGTTTCTAGTAGGACAAAAACTGTGTATTTTTCTTTGTCCCAATAATAATTGTGTTGTTTAGATCAGGTGAGCATCCAAATCCTCATTTTTGGAAGTTCGTTGTGCTTCATGACTTCATCCATGTTCATTGAAACTTATAGTTAACAAGCACTTGTCCTGCACCAACTCTTAGATCAGTTGGATCTTACTGTTCTTGTGTGTGTTCTCTTGTATAGTTAATTTTTCTTCCCCTTATCATACACACACCTATATGGAAATTGGAATGAATGCTGATTAATGTTTGAATTCTGATTAGGTGAATAATGCAGGAATAAGTGGAACTAATGTTGACCATGATGCTTTAGCTGCTACACAGGTATGTATTCCTAATTATATAGAATATTTCCTTCGTCTTCTAACCTGACAGCTGAAAGTTTACTAGGAAATGTTAATATATAGAAATTTGAGTGAAGGCTTAAGTTAGGACAAAACGGATCTGTTGATCTAGTTTGTGAATGGTTTTCTGGAATGTATTGTCTGCGGTTTTTTATTTTGCATAGACGATAGGGCTAAATCCTACATTACTGGGTTATAAAAGGAGACAAATTTTTGCACAATCTAACATTTGTTATCATAGGATCAATAATGGTTGAGCTTTTAATCATGATGATGGGCATAATCTAACGTAAGTTTCCAAAATACAACATATACTCACTCTTAGAATTTGGAATTGGACCCCAAAGCAAGCTTAAGAGCTGAGGGTTGTTCTCAATTTATATACTTTAATTTGATTATGTTACTAGCTAACATGAGATTTTCAACATTCCTCTCATACTAAAAAACGAGATGTTTTGAATGTGAAATTTGCAAATGAAACATCTACAAGTGGTCCTATAATGGCCAATAATATAGGTGGCCTAATAGGCTCACCAAGAAAAGTTTAAATAAACTTTCACACCATCTTAAAATTTGTAGCTCAGTAATTTTTCTTTGGTCAATGGTATTCTTTCATATATGTTTCTATGTCATGTCTCCTATTAACATTTCTTTCTCCAAGAAATAACTAGGCTTAACATTTTCGGTATATTCAAATTTCTTTGGATAGAACTCTATCTTTGTTCTTGCAAAGGTATATTCTTGAAAAAGACATTAATTACAGAGAGGCCTGGTTGTTTTATTTGAAGATGTCTGCCCTTATTTGCTGCAAGGAAAGTGATACAGCCCAAATACCTGTTGGGCCACACAATATATTGGACAAAGAAACAAAAGAGCAAAAGAGGTGGGGACAAGTGTATAGCAGGAGAAAACAAAATAAAGGGGCTGAGGTGGACAGAATTAGTTAGAGAGAGAGAATGGGAGGATCCTAGGAATATTTACCTTTTCGTTATTACCTTTATATTGTCAGGACAGTGTGTGTAGGGGGGATTGGGTGGTTGAATGAAATATAGAGTGGAGAGTACCGTTTTGGTCTCTTAAGGAGCCTAGCTCTGGACAGTAGGTTATTCCTTCTGTTTTTGACTTTATTTCAATGAAACAGGATCTATGATCCTTTCTTATACTATCTTTTTACCTTATTTCATTTCTTGTGCTGTGGTTTCCTAACAATTCTGGTCCGACCTGCCGGATAAGTTCATTAGAGGGTGAATGGTTAACACTCGAGCAGATAGCAGAAAACAAGGAGAACCAGTGGTCTCAGGAAAAATGGAGGAGAGGGTAGGGTATGTAGAAGAAGAAGTTATTCGAATGAAAGCAATCATGGAAGAGTTGCGTCTGCAAGCAACTCAAAATTACTCAGCACTAGAAGAGATGAGAAAAGAAGCTGCAGAAAATCAAACAAAAATGATAGAGTTGATGACGAAGAGTTTTGAAAAGAGAATATACGAAGAGGGTGAAGGTTCTGTGGAAAACAAAAATACAAAGACCAAGGGTGGAGCGAGTTCTACAGCCCTAGAAGGGGATGCTTTGGCAGAGTTTCAACAATCAGTAAAAAGGATTGAATTACCAGCATTCACGGGCGAGGATCCGGCTGGGTGGATTTCGAGAGCGGAGATTTACTTTAAGGTCCAGGAGACCAGCGAGACGGTGAAAGTACATCTGGCTCATTTGTGCATGGAAGGAGGGACAATCCATTTTTTCAATTCGTTGTTAAACGATTATGAGGTGTTGTCATGGGATAATTTGAAGAGGGAGTTGCTTGAACGTTACGGAGGAATGGGGGAAGGAAGTGTATATGATCAACTGACGACGCTGAACCAAACAGGGAACATGGATGAATATATTGGACGATTTGAATGCCTGATCGCCCAAATTCCTAAACTCCACGATGAACAATATTTTTCATATTTTACCCATGGGCTCAGGGAGGAGGTACGAGCGAAGGTGCGAAGCTTACATATCGCAAACCCTCTAACCAGGGGGCGTCTGATGAACGTTGCGCGTGCTGTTGACCTGGAGGTGTCGGGACGAAGCAGAGGGTGGCACAGGCGGAACGAAGCACAGGTAGGAGGTGACAATTCGGGTCACAAAACGGGATCCAACATAGTAGGACGAGTGGGTCAAAAAGGGTATGGGTCTAAGAGTTGGAGTAATGGGTCGGGCCCAAACTGGAAGAGCGGTGCAAATGATAAGGGATCAGGGGGAGCACGTGAAAGGGGCGTGCGTCACTTATCTTATCAGGATTTGGTGGAAAGGAAAAAGAAAGGGCTGTGTTTCAAGTGTGGTGGGCCGTATGGGCCAAATCACCAATGCCCAATTAAACAACTAAGGGCCATAGTCGCCGAGAATGAGATTCAGATTGAATGTGAAGATGAAGAAGGAACCGACAAAAGTGACGACGAGAGCGAATCGGAGGAAGCCGATGGAGTTTGTAGTGCAATCAGTCTCTTCGTGCTGGAGAAGGAGACTCGAGATGCGCCCAGAACGATGAAACTAAAAGGGATGATCAAAGGAGTACCTCTCCTCATTTTGATAGATTCCGGAGCGTCTCACAACTTCATTTCGAGAAGGTTAGTGAAAGCAATGGAATGGGAGTGGCAAAATACGCAGAGAATGCGTATTTTAATGGGAGATGGGCATCAAACAGAAACAGCTGGGATTTGTCGGGGGTTGAAGATTGTTCTTGAGACAGGGGAGTTCGTAGTGGATGCGTTTTTATTCGAACTTGAGGATATTGATCTTATCCTTGGCATGGCATGGTTGGAGTCGTTGGGAGAGATGCGGGTAGATTGGAAGAAACAAATCATGAAGCTTAACTTGACCCAAGGAATTAAAGTATTGCGAGGGACAGAGCAAAGTGAATCTTTGAGTGCTAACCTTTGCAAGTTCGATATCGAAGGGGAGGTGAAAAAGGAAGAGGAAACGAATCAAACTCTGTTGGAAAAATTAAAACAGACGTTGGGTCAATATGAAGATGTGTTCAAAGATCCAGAAGGTCTACCTCCAACACGCCAAAAGGAGCACTGCATCAACTTGCTTCCCGGAAGTGCACCAGTTAACGTGAGACCTTACCGGTATCCGTTTCACCAGAAAAATGAGATCGAGAATCAGGTTCGTTCCTTGCTGGAAATGGGGCATGTTCGGCATAGTCAAAGTGCTTTCTCAAGCCCAGTAATCCTGGTGAAAAAGAAAAACAAGTGTTGGCGAATGTGTGTAGATTATAGAGCGTTGAACAAAGTGACGGTACCTGACAAATTCCCAATCCCCGTAATTGAAGAGCTCTTGGACGAATTGCATGGAGCTAAGTATTTTTCAAAACTAGATCTCACTTCCGGGTATCATCAAGTCAGGATGAGGGAACAAGACATAGAGAAGACGGCCTTCCGAACCCATGAGGGACATTACGAGTACTTGGTAATGCCCTTCGGACTCATGAACGCACCTTCAACATTTCAAGCTTTAATGAATGAAGTTTTTAAGAAGATGTTGAGAAAGGGAGTCTTGGTATTTTTCGATGACATATTGATATATGGAAAGGATTGGGAAGAGCATCTAACAAACTTCACTAAGGTATTACAGCTGTTAAGGGAGAATATCTTATTTGCAAATAAAGAGAAATGTAGTTTCGGGAGAAGTAGTGTTAACTACCTGGGACATGTGATATCAGAGAAAGGAGTCTTTGTAGATCCTGAGAAGGTAACAAGTGTGGTTGACTGGCCCGTGCCAAAGAATGTAAAAGGCGTGAGGGGTTTCTTGGGCCTCACAGGTTATTATAGGAAGTTTGTGAAAAACTATGGAAAAGTGGCGCGTCCCTTAACTGAATTGACGAAGAAAGATAACTTCAGTTGGAATGAAAATGCCCACAAAGCTTTTGATGAGTTGAAGAGATTGATAACAACTGCTCCATGTCTTTGTTTGCCCAACTTTGAGAAGGAATTTGAACTTGAGTGTGATGCATCAGGTACTGGGGTTGGGGCCATTCTGATGCAGGACAGACAACCAATCGCCTACTATAGCAAGGCTCTAAGCCCAAAGAATCTGTCCAAATCAGCGTATGAGAAAGAGTTGATGGTGGTAGTTCTATCCATCCAACATTGGAGACCCTATTTACTGGGGCGAAAATTTAAAGTTTTTTCTGATCAGAGAAGCCTCAAACAATTATTGCAGCAGCGCATCACAACAGGGAGCCAACAGAATTGGGTAGCAAAGTTATTGGGGTATAACTTTGAAATAGTGTACAAGCCAGGTTGTGAGAACAAAGGGGCGGATGCACTGTCGCAGAGTAAGGACGCTGCAGCTTTAAGAAAACTGGTGACAGAGCCAATTTGGATGGATTATCCTGCAATAGTTGATGAGGCGCATAAGGATGGGGAGCTGGTGGAGATTATTACAGCACTGAAAGAGGGAAGAGTTGAGGGTAAGTATACAAGATTCAGCTATCAACAAGGTGTACTACAGTATAAAGGCAGGTTAGTCATTTCATCTCAATCTCCTTGGATTCCTGAACTGTTGAAAGAGTTGCATGCATCTCCCCAATCCGGACACTCTGGTTTCTATCGAACATATAGACGGGCTACGGCGAACTTATATTGGAAAGGGATGAAGGGGGATATCATGAAGTTTGTTCAAGAATGTGACACCTGTCAACGTCAAAAATATATAATTGCTGCCCCAGGAGGATTGTTACAACCCATGCCAATTCCGGAAGAAGTGTGGGAGGACATAAGCTTAGATTTTATTACAAATTTACCAAAATCCAAGGGATTTGATACGGTGTTGGTAGTTGTTGATAGACTTACAAAATATAGTCATTTCATTCCAGTAAAACATCCTTTTACTGCGAAGAGCATCGCTGAGATTTTTATCAGAGAGGTAGTTCGCTTACATGGGGTACCTAAATCAGTGGTAAGTGACAGAGATCCTACATTCATAAGTGCTTTTTGGAGGGAATTTTTCAGGTTACAGGGGACTAAGTTAAGGATGAGTTCAGCGTATCATCCACAAACCGATGGTCAAACGGAAGTGACCAATCGATGCCTTGAGACATACCTACGTTGCTTCATCACTGATCAACCGAAGGTGTGGATTAATTGGCTGCCGTGGGCAGAATTGTGGTTGAACACCACTTACCATGAATCTATAGGAACTACACCCTTTGAGGCAGTTTATGGGAGGCCTCCCCCAAGGATTTTTACAGTTGTAAGAGGAGAGGTGAAAGTTGAGGCAGTTCAGCGGGAATTAGTTGATAGAGATGAAGCTATTCGTCAGCTGAAGGGACACTTGGTGCGTTCCCAGGATCGTATGAAGGCACAAGCAAACAAACATCGAAAAGAGAGAAGTTTTGAGATAGGGGACATGGTGTTTCTCAAACTGAAACCTCACAGGCAACACTTGGTTATTTCGCGCATTAGTCCTAAGCTTAGTGCAAGGTACTACGGACCTTTTGAAGTCATTGAAAGGATCGGAGAGGTAGCTTATCGGTTGCAGTTACCACCCAATTCAAAAATCCACCCTGTGTTTCATGTTTCACTGCTCAAGAAGGCCATTGGGGAGTATAAATCAGCAAAAGGACTGCCCACAGGACTAGAAGAGGACCAGTCAGAGGTATGGTTACCCCAGAAAGTGTTGGCTACTAGATGCATACTCAAGGGGGGAGAAAGGGTAAACCAATGGTTGGTGCAGTGGCTAGGAAAAACAGCAGAAGAAGCAACGTGGGAGGATGAGATGTCAATGAAGGTCCAATTTCCAACCTTTAGTCTTGAGGACAAGACTATCTTTCAAGAGGGCGGTATTGATACAGCCCAAATACCTGTTGGGCCACACAATATATTGGACAAAGAAACAAAAGAGCAAAAGAGGTTGGGACAAGTGTATAGCAGGAGAAAACAAAATAAAGGGGCTGAGGTGGACAGAATTAGTTAGAGAGAGAGAATGGGAGGATCCTAGGAATATTTACCTTTTCGTTATTACCTTTATATTGTCAAGACAGTGTGTGTAGGGGGGATTGGGTGGTTGAATGAAATATAGAGTGGAGAGTACCGTTTTGGTCTCTTAAGGAGCCTAGCTCTGGACAGTAGGTTATTCCTTCTGTTTTTGACTTTATTTCAATGAAACAGGATCTATGATCCTTTCTTATACTATCTTTTTACCTTATTTCATTTCTTGTGCTGTGGTTTCCTAACAGAAAGAGGTTAACTTTCTTCTCTTTGACTACAGGAAAAAGTTGACAGTGTTAATTGGAGAAAATTTGCATATGAAACTTATGAATCTACAGAAGCAAGCATTAGAACAAATTACTATGGAGCCAAATTAATGTGTGAAGCATTTATTCCCCTTCTAGAATTGTCAGACTCACCAAGGATTGTTAATGTTTCCTCCACCATGGGGAAGTTGGAGGTATATGTGACTAATATGCATGAAATTGTTACTGTGTCTGGAATCACAATCTGATAGCCAACTTTTGCTATGTACTGTTTCTTCAATCATTGTGATGTATTTGATACTGTTGGTCATGCAGAGCATACCAAATGAATGGGCTAGAGGAATCCTAAGTGATGTTGAAAGCTTAACAGAAGAAAAAGTGGATGAAGTTCTGAAAAGGTTTCTAAATGATTTTAAAGAGGGTTCATTAGAAACCAATGGGTGGCCACCTGATCAGCTTTCTGCATATATAGTCTCAAAAGCTGCTTTGACTGCGTACACAAGGGTTCTTGCCAAGAAGTACCCATCTTTCTGCATCAATGCTGTTTGCCCTGGCTTTGTGAAAACAGATCTCAACTTCAATATTGGCTATCTTGGAGTTGATGAAGGTGCTGAAAGTGTAGTAAGGTTGGCTCTGCTACCTAATGGAGGTCCTTCTGGTCTCTTCTTTTCTCGAAGTGAAGTTGCATCAGTTTGACAAAAGGTTTGTTATACTAGAAGATAATGAATAAATAACAAGCTATGTGTCATGACACATATCTACACATCATTGCTGAGAACAACCCTACAGTGAATTGCAGACATTACAGGATTATGTTGCCAATAGTGGTGAACTACATGACTCAGTGTGTTGTTTGTTAAATAATTATAATCAGTTTATGGAAGAGTTGAATTGTCTTTACTGCAAGCCAATATATGGCTTACTTACCTATCTGTATGCTTATAAATTTGTAAAGATGGTATATTTGTACTTCTCTGCTTCAGATTTTGCTATGCCCTTGCCATTTATGACCCTAACTAATTGATGAAGGAACCGAACATCCTCTAAAGCCAGATGGTAGCAACTTGCTTTCAAAGCCTTATTTCTTTTAACACCAATCAAGCTGGAAATTTTGAGTCGTTTTTTACAAGCTGGAAATTTTGTTTGAACTTATTCACAGTATATGGGAAACAATTTTGTTTTTCATTAGCTTAGACTATTTTCTTAAAGCCCAGTTAAAAAAACATTTTAAAACCCTAGTATTTAACGTTTTAATGTTTATTACATTTAATCACTTACACCGTTGATTAAATTTCACCTTAATACTTTTTAATATTCTTTAAAATTCATCCATTTTTAATATTTTCTTGTTACATTATTATTACACCATTTTTTAACCATTGCATGAATTAACATAATGAAAGTATGATACGTTTTAAAAAAAAGTACGATGTTCTTACTTTATTCTAAATTTGATTTTAAATGTAAGGATTGAATATATTTTTTTGTCCTTTATAAAAATTTGGAATTGATTATGTTCAAACTTTAATTATTTTTTGTTGAATGACACTCTAGCTGTGATTTGAATGTAGCGACAAGATATGGCAGGTTTTGTTTTAGAGAGGAAGAAGAAAGATTCTGTTATGTAGCAAGAATATTTATGTAATAACATAAATATCTTAGATATTTTAGACATATTTATCAAAGTCACTAATCATATTTTTAGGTAAGGTGATTATTTTTATTTTGCTTATAAATACAGTGACAGGACAAAAGTCCAGGTACGTTCTCTTTATGCTCTAGAGATCCTGAATAATATTTCAGAGCAGTATCATAATCATTCTCTTGAGAGCTTCATCCATAACTCACATCTTACTTGAGTGTCGGACGAGCAAGCATCCCAGACAGCCAGGAGCATCAGAGACACACAAGAAAATGTACACCGAAACAGATTCTCTTGCACGAGGGAGAAGATGACGCTGGCAACACCAATAACATTATCGGTCACAATGATAGTGGGTGGGTGATGGTGGTACGTGCAATGAAGATACGTGGTTCGAGATGAGATGTGAAAATGGAGATGATGATGGTCAAGAATGTAGTCATTATTAGGGATGGACAAAATTCATCATCATCCCCATACCTAAATTCAATCAGTATGAAACTTTTGTCTCGTTTATATCGTTACTCGACAAGGTTATACATTCGTGCCTGTATCCATACATTTTTTTTATTGTTTTAATATTAAATTATTCATTTTTATAAAATAATAAGAAGTTCTTGTAAAAATAATAATATTATCAAATATTCAATATCAAAATAATATATTTTTATTTCTATAATATCAAAATAATATAATCAAATATTTAGAAAAATATATATAATTATATTCATGGTATCAAATAATTTTCACAACAACCAAAACAGTTATTAAATTTACAGTTGTTAACGAAACAAAAAGTTGAAAAAATTTAAAAGTATTTTAAAAAATTACTAAAATAAAATAGATATTCAAATTTAAAAATACTTTAAATGTTTCCTTACTTTCATTTTTTAAATTTTAACAAAATCTCATTTTTATATACTAATAAAGAACAAATATTAAACTAATAATAATTAAAATTTAGTACATAATTTTATCTTTTAAACTTTAATATGTTGAATGATGATAAACAATATTCATAATAATAATAGTAAATTATTATATTATAGTAAATAATTGTTTATACAACTATAGTGATAGAATTACACTTATAATAATAATTAGAAAATAAAAACAAATTATGTAAAAGAATATCAAAACTGTATTAAATGAAATCGTAAAAACAAATATAATTAAAAGTGTGATAAGATGAAAAAATATCTTAAAATTTTAAGAAATCTTTACATGTCAAACTAGTTAAAATGTTAAGAGACAATAAAAATTGTTTTAACAAAAAAAAAAAAGCTCTTCAAAAGAAAACAAATTAAGAATAATAGAATAAAAAAGATAAAAATTTTATATTATCTGAATTTAGAATTTATGTTATTCAACACTTAAATTAAATTGAAAATTAAACATTCCTATGAGAAAAAATAAACAATAAATAAAAATATTAAAAAAACAGTGAAATATTTAAATATAAAACAAAAGACTAGAAATAATATATACCCAAAAAGGTCTTATGTATAAATTAATATATAATTTAAAATACTTTTGATATATTTTATAGATTTAGTACTCTAAAAAATGTTATACATCTATATGGCATCCCAAAACATTTTTTCATAACTGATTTTTAATTATGTCTTGATTATCATGGTTTTTTTAGTAATTACATCTCTCCATTTTTTATTAAATTAAGATAAAGTAGTTTTTAGTCTTAATTTTCTTTAAATATATATATATATATATTAATCAAAAACAAAGAGGAGCTACCCATGAAGATGAAAACATGAAGCCCATTGCATAACAATGTGTGAGAACTTGAAAAATCTGAATTAAAAAGCTGATAGGGTATTAAGTTAATGAAACCAAAATTTCTTTCTTAAAAACACATTGTAGAACATCCCGGTTCATTAGTCAAGTCTACTCTCTCTCTCTAGAACTCAGTTCTTCCAAGTTCTCTACCTTCTTTCTACCAAATCTCTTCACTAAGCCGTTTGATTTCCGATCAAGTGGTGCCCCAGTACCCGCGGCGTAGAGGGCTCCGTTTTAAATCGATCACTTTCTCCATTCTTCATTCCAACTGATAAGTAGTTTCCTTTCCTCCTCCTCCGCTGTTTTAGAATCTAGAACATGCAGTTCTACTAGTTGCATGTATCTTGTGTTCCCTTTTCCCACTCTCTGATAAATCTTGAGCTTTATGAGCTGTATTCGTCACCAATGTGGTGGTTGTAGGGTGTTGTCTAGGTTTTTGCTGAGTCTGGCACTGTTGAGTCGTTTTTGTGAGCTAGGTTGCTCAACTCTAAGGTAAGGGGAGCTAGAAATACTTCTTTATAATTAGTTACATGTATATGTATATACTGATATATGTATTATTTCTGCTACTTTGTTTGCATGTTAAGTTTTGAGTAGATGCAATGATATGTATTGGAATGTGCATCTATGAATCTGTGAACCGATGCTTGTGAATTGATTGGGATGTGATTTTGAACTGAAATTGAGTATTTTAGATGAAGGAATCTATTATGAGATCTTAGGTGTATGTTGAGGGAATTTGATAGTGTTTAAGTTTATTTTAGAAGAAGTGGGATAGTGAATTTAAGAGTTAGTGGTCTAAGGATCTTGTGGTCTGTTGGGGCAGTCTTAGCAAGTGTATTGTGACTTGTTAGAGTCACCAAAGTGGTCCAAATCAGTGCAAATTGGTGGAATGGGGTTTGGGATCTTCAAGTTGTGGAAATTGATGTTGAGGAGTAAAAGTTGAGTGTAATCCCTTTAGAAGTGTAGTAAGAAGGATTAGGAACATCTAGATAAGTCTAATTAGGTGTAAAACATGAATTAAGAGTGTTAGAAATTGGAGAAATGGCCTAGAAATGGTAAGGGCTGGTGTGAGTGCATGATTCTGCAGAATTTGGGTTCTGCAGATGATGCAGAGTCGCTATGCAAGCTGTCTCGCATAGCGAATCCCTGTAAAGAGTGCTCATTGTTTGGGTCATTCGCTGTGTGAGCTAGTGCGTTGTGTGAATGACTGGAGGGTGCTGCTCTCTGTCTGGTGATTCGCATAGCGAATCTAGTCACTATGCGACTGGTGGTTGCTTGGAAAAATGCTAGTTTAATTCGAATAGCGAATTTGGGGTGTTATGCGAGGGTTTAGGGTTTGATAATGTGTAGCAGAATTTTCAGTTTAGCATAGCGCACAAACTTGGTGTGCTGAGCGAATGGACTTTAGCTGAGCGCACAGGCTTGGCGCGTTGAGCGAATGTGAGTGAGTAAAACCCACTATTTTTGTTATTCGCACAACGAGTTTGGTGCGCTGAGCGACTTGCCCAGAACTTGTTTCTATTCTTTTTATTCCTGTTTTCTAATAACCTTGAACTATGTTTTGATTATTAGAATGGTGTAGAAGTATCTATGATAGTGTATGATCAGTGAGGTTATATTTTTGGATTCAGTGTGATAGTATTATGGTACTTGGTTGTTCATGTCTTGAGTTAAGTTTCAAAGTGACAGTATGGTTGATGGACGTAATTCCATGGATCTCAAAGGGAGGTTACATGGTGGTGCCCTATGTTATTGGACGTAATTCCATGATCTTCAAGGAGAAGATCCATGGTAGTGCCCTTGGTGTGGTTTAGAATGATTTGCATGGAAGTTCAGTCTTGGAAGTTATCCTGAAACTACAATGGTCAATCATTCTCAGGTAAAGAGGATTGAACCATGTCGGGAGTAGTAGCAGGAGGTCCTAGTCTTGGGTGCTTCCACTATGGTCCAAGGTGAGTGATAACGGACTAACCTCGTGAGTGTGGTAGGGTGAAACCCATTGGCAATGACTTTGCAAAGCAGTAGAAGCCACCACGAGTGCATGACCCGTCATAGCTCGAAAATCATTCTAAGTCTGGACGAGTCAAGTTTAAAAGTGTAACAAGTTGTATTAAGTGACTATGTATATGTGAATTAAATTGCATGTTGTGTCTGACTATTATAACATGATTTTTGTATATATAGCTCACCCTTCTACTTGTGTTTGTCTTTTATTTGTGTTGTGTTTTCTGTTGCAATGATCATCCATGAAGATGTGAGCAGAGATAAATGAGATGCTTCTGGAGCAGGCCTTGGAGGGAGATGACACCGCTGCTTAGCCTAGTTAGGATCCATAGGTGTTTTGTGTATTTGGAAATACTCTTCTGTGTTAAAAGTTTTAAATTGTAGCCATTTTAGAATAATTGTAACCTTAAGACTTTATCAGCAAGTTTTTCTCTAACTGTTCTATTATATTATATAATTTTATATAATCTGGGATGTTACACGATGACAGCTTCATAATACTTATTGAATCAATTTATAGACATTAATAAAATGAAGATGAATGTTAAAAAATTTTAATTAGTGATCTATTAGTATTGTGATTTAATTAGTGATCTATTAAAAAATATAAAGAAACAAAAGGAGAGCCCTGTAGATGTTTATCCTTGAACTTTAAAATGGACATTTACGGAGATGTCATCTATTCATTTATTATATGCATATTTATTTTATTATAATTAGAGAAAAAAGAATAAAAGAACACAAACAAAATAAATCAAATACCATAAAAATAATATGAAATAAAAATTAATATTTATATACTTAAATATCCTTTTATTTTATTCTTACTTTTAATATAGCAAGTGCAAATTACCTTTGTAGTGACTAGTAAGGAAAAATAAGTTTTACCCATGACCAATAATAATAATTCAAGAACATTTTATCTTGAACAAAATTTACTCATTTAAATCCTCAAGATAAACCTCTAACTACAAATCAATTTAAACTTGAATTATTCTTACCAGATTTGAATGTTAGACCCTTTGACACGTGCTTAAACCAAAGAAACTATTATGATATGCTTTAAAGGATTGAAAAGTAAGGAAAGATTCACGTCTAAAAGGTACTTCGACGTTTAAATTTATAAAAAATTAAGATATTTTAAGTATCAAATATATATATATATATATATATATATATATATATATATATATATATATATATATATATATATATATATATTTAATGTGTGTTGATGGTATACATGCACGATTTTATATAGAGTTATGAAATCCTAAGCTATTTAAGTGACTTAGATATGAGATATGTCTGTTAAAACGAACCATTAAAAGATAATAATTTGTTCTTTGGAAACAAGAGTAACTATCGACACTGTAATAAATTCTTGGGTTAAATATGTTTTTGGTTCCTTGGTCGCTTTTGGTTTTCGTCCCTCTTTTAAAATAAGGTACAATTTGGTCCTCGTTCTTTTCGAAACTTTCGTTTTAGTCTTCAAAACTTTAGTTTTAGTCCTCGTTTTGTTCTAAACATGGATCCCAAATTTTTAACGGTGTTAGTTTCTTAGGACTAAAACGAACGTTTCGAAAAGAACGAGGACCAAATTGTATCTTATTTTGAAAGAGAGACGATAACCAAGACCAATAATTTAGAGACTAAAAATATAGGGTGTTGCTCCCTCCACCACCACACTTTTCTCCCTCCACCTCCCCAATTTTTTTTAATTCCAATTATATCCTCAAATTAAAATTTTTTATTTTTATTATTTTAATTTATTTCAAACCTAGTTCTCCTACTTTACTCCCTACACCCAATCTTTCCATCTCTCAATTTCGTTTATTTGTCTTCTATTTTATTTTACAACTCCATTTGTCTTCTCCGTTTCACTTCTCCTCATCCGTTTCTTTCTTCTTCATTTTCCTTACATTATTAAAATACATTAAAAATATATTAAAAAATAATAAATCAAAACATTTAAATTAAATTATTAAAATATTTCCAAAATAAATAATAAACTAATAAAACAAACCCTAAAATTAAAAGCGTAACTCGGAGTCCGTTTAAGGAAAGAACGGATGTCAACCTCCGTTTATGGAAACAACGGATGTCAACATCCGTTTATGGAAAGAACGGATGTCAACATCCGTTTATGGAAAGAACGGATGTCAACATCCGTTTATGGAAAGAACGGATGTCAACATCCGTTTAAGGAATCCGTTTAAAGAAACAACGAATGTCAACATCCGTTTAAAGAAACAACGGATGTCAACATTCGTTTATGGAAAAAAACGGATGTCAACATCTGTTTAAGGAAAAAACGGATGTCAACATCCGTTTAAGTAAAAAACGGATGTCGACATCCATTTTACCTTAAACGGATGTTGACATCCGTTGAAGGATGTCACCTCCGTTTAAAGGTTACGAGGGTTTTATTTGAAGGTTTATTCGAATACGCACCTTGAGGAAGCAACACATGCACTGCACCACTTCACACACTGCACCACGACAGCGACACTGCACACGAGAAGGAGACTGCTTGATAATTCTTTCCACCACCACAAACCTTTACAACTTGTAGTATCTCACCGCGACAAAAGAAAGAGAGGAATAAATATGTTAACATAAAAGAAAAGTATTTTACTCATGTATGGAGAACTAGAATAGGTTATTAGTGGAATAGGTTGTGAATGGGTAAAATTAAAAAATAACCCTAAAAATAAAATTTTACTTAAGGACAAAAGGACAAAATAGTAAAGGAGAGATGGAGGGAGAAAAATGTGGTGGTGAAGAGAGCAACACCCAAAAATATATTTAACCCTAAATTCTTTGATGGGTGACGCCAACTGACTTTTTGGATCTATATGTACAAACTTCATTATTAAAGTAAAAGAAATTAACCTGTAGTGTGTTCTCTTCTTAAAATACATGTACCACTAATATTGTATTATACTTTCAAATATACAATAAAATACACACATGTATTGTTAAATGAATAATATATTTTATGAATTTTATTGTTTCTTTAAATTTTTTTTTCAATATGAAAATTTTTTAAATTTAATTATTTTTTAACTATAAAATTACTTATAAAATAAATAAAAACTATTTACAAAAAAATTGTAAAAAAATATTTATATTTAATTTCATAATTATAATAATAAAAATAATTATATTAATTTTATTATTTTTTATGATTATAAAAAAATTAATACTCACATGGGTTTTCACTTGTTTTATATTATAAATTTACTATTAATTTATATATCTTACATAATCCTATTCAAGTTTAATATAAACTAGAAATAAATAGTTTTTAAAATATATGCCATTTTCATTTCGGTTAATGAATTTAATAGTTAAACTATCTTGAAAAAACCCTTTAAAACAGGTTGTAAAATTGTTACATGGAAGAAACTGATTAACAAATTGCACATAATTTTTTTTTCTCTTTAAAAGCTGAAAATTAACCCCAATCTTGCAAAAGAACAACTATTGATTAACACACTAATCTTGGAAAGTGTTAATATCAGGAGGCACATGTGTCTCCAACTGGTGGGTCCCACACAAAGTTTCTTCCTCTCTCCCCTTCTCCCTTGCAGATCCCAACCAATTCTTATAAATCCCTTTGGAGGGAGAACTGCTTCAAACTCTGTCCCCTTCTTCAACTTTCTCACTCCCCTAACAGGCAAGTTCTCACCTTCCAATTCAAATCCTGCATTTGCATCAGCTTCAATTACAAAAGCATCACCTTTTCCTCGATTCTGATTATTTGTTTTGATAAATAAGTATTGAAAAACAACTTGGATGGTGTATTTGCTGAAGGGTGTCATTTTTAATTATGTTTACTGAACCCACTCACTTTTAATTTTTTTTAATGAAGAATGGACTTGTTCTGTAATTTTGTGTCTTCTGCGAATGGAAGAAAAAGAGGTTATTTGAACGTCTGAAGTTGTATTTGTTTGAAATTTTAAGGTTTAATCATTGTTTGTCCCAATTTTAGGTGAAAATTTCAAATTCGTCATTTTCTTTTTCAGTGTCTAAGTCTTTTGTGAAAATAGCAACAACTACATCCCTTACCATTAAATAGAGTCAACGCATCAATGGATGCTTGACGCGGTGGATTATGTTTTTAATTGAAATGACTGACATTAGTAGCTCTACGAGATTCTGACGTAGATAATTTTTTTTTTTTTAGAAAATGTGAAAAGAATGAATGAAATATTGGGAATTAATAGGGGATTCAATTTGATTGAATTAGGGATTGGAAGAACTTGGTTCTCACGTTGTAGGGTTCGTGCAAATTTGGAATCAGTTTCACAAATTAGGGTATGAATTTGGGGATTTAGGGTTTAATCATAGTTGATGTTGAGAAAAAGAGGCTCGAGGTTTGAAGATGGCCCATGTTCGTCTTGCTCATGTTGGGAATTGAATTTGTTCGTCTAGTGATGAATTAATGTTAGATGCGATTATGGACTTTCTTTGTTTTCTGGGTTTGCAATTTGGTTGGTGTCGCGGTGGAGAATGGAGGACGACAGTGTTGCAAACAGATCATGACTTTAGGGTTTAATTGAGTTTCGGGAAAATTTGGGGTTACAATCCGAAAATGTTCGCGGTATGGATTCTCTAGGTGTCGTAATTAGGGCTCACAAAGACTGCTGGCTTGGTTTTCCTGCAGGTTTCCATGGAGATGAACAAGGAGGAACGAACCTGGTTCTAGGTTAGGGTTCCATGGTGGACTCGTAGCGGTGGTTGGTTGATGCTCGTGCGACTTGGACAACTTAGATTTCGAGTGGATATTCTGCTGGGTTTTCCTCTTTCTTTCCTTTGCAGGTTGATGAAGATGGAGAAGAAGTGATTCAATGGAGATGAACAACTTGAGGTGGTGGTTGACAATCCCTAATTCCTCACTACCTTTTTCCCATTCCTAATTCGAACAAATTCAATAACCAATTTGAACAAATTGAATCCCTAATTTAAACAAATTTAGTTCCCAATTTCTGAAATTCATTTCTAATGTTTAGTTCATTTTTGTCAATTTCTTTCTTTTAAAAAAAACAAAACAAAAAAGACACGTCATAATCACCTACACCAAATAATGAAGTCCAAATCATTTAAAAACGAAGATGACCTTGTCAGGTCAACCTTACATTGGGTCCAATATAGAGACCTTTATTATTGATGGGATATAATATAGATGAAACATAAATCCACTTTACTTCAAGAATTCGTATCATTTCTAATCCAACATTTTAAAACAATTAATTTATAATTTTTTTATATAATATTCATCTTTCTTATCTTTTTTCAATATATACTCTTTATTAAGAAATTATAAGGGTTGAAATTTAGATTTCAATGACTTGAGGATGGAATCAATGAGTTGCAAGTGCCGTCTACAATACCCAAATCCAGAAGGAAATTAGAAGGAAATTGGTCAACATGTTCTTGTAATTTGTAAAGACATACATTGACATTGTTAGTAATTAATTATTTTTGTTATACTAATTTCTTTGAACAATTTTTACTTGTAATATTGTTATAGCACTCCCACTGTTTGTTAATTATGATAGTGAAGACGGCAATTTATTCCAATCATGCAGTTGAAAAACCATAACATGATACATTGTAATTAATTGTTGTGTGTATTTCTTAATTCTTATTTTGAACATAGAAAAAGGCCAAAGTTGGAGAATCATTGCTTATTAATAAGGTTCATCATTGTGATGAATTGAAGGGACATACCCGTAGTAGATAGTTATCACCTTCTAATTTCTGTACAATGGGGGAGGAAGCAAAAAGGTTTAGCTTTTGTTTAACTAAGTTTTTGTTTCTAACTGTATTAGACTGACATCTGAGACTTATTTTTAGCTTAAATATAATATTTCTGCCTTTTAACATTTACAATAACTTCTTTATAATTTCACATTTTCGATTTATGATGAACAATCAGTAACGGATTTTAACTAATATTTATAGTAGGGAGAAAAATAATATTTTCAAAATTAAGCCTAATTTTAAGATTTAATTTTCATGCAAAATTATATCTTCCTCCACATATGGTAAAGTAGAGTGGGCGGGTTTCTCTTCCCACATGTGTTGCATCATCTCACATTGCATGTAAACAAAAGATACGGCAGAGTTGTACCCTTCGTAATTACCAATAACTTATCTTTGTATCTTCTCTCGAAGAATGAAGCTTTGGAGGTTGAACTTGGCGACTTGGTTGGTGGGTTGAGGCTACCCTGTCCCTACTAAAGTCAGCTCTTGTGTACAATATTTTTAAAAAACTAAGTAACTAGTGTAGGACAGAAAAAGAAAGAATATTAGAAGCAATCTGAGAAATTATGAGAAGTTATCGTTATAATTTACTTTTTTTTCTAATAATTGAATAGACTTTCTAAGTTCTAATCACAAAGTAATTACTTTCTGGACTATCTTTTATGTATGCTGTTGTGACAGGAGCAAACAAAGGGATTGGTTTTGGGGTGAGAGAAGTTGGCTTCAATTGGTGTTATGGTGGTGTTAGTGGGAGAGGTTCTGGTTCAACTTCTCCCACTAACATTTGGAAGTTATAAGGTTGGTTTGGTGGGTTTGGAAGGAGATGTGAGAAGAGTTGTCAGTTCAACTATACCACTAATGAATCTTGACAACTATCATTATCGATCCCAAAAAAAAATGGTGGTGCTAACCGTTAGAGATGAGGGAGGGGCTTGAAAGTGTTGGAAGTCTCATGTCGACTAGAGATAAGGTCAATTTAAACTATATAAGTGGGTGCAAACCTCATCTTACAAGCCGGTTTTGTGGGGCTGAGTTAGGCTTAAAGTCCACTTCTTAAAATGGTATCAGAGCTATGGTTAGAGTCTGTCCTAGCAATATTTGTTATTTGTTGGACATATTGTTCCACCCGTTATCAGGCCACTATTAGACCACCCATTAATGTCTAGTCCCACGCTCGAGATGTATATACCTCAGCGTAAGGGGGTGTGTTGAAAGTCTCACATCGACTAGAGATAAGGCTAATTTAAAGTATAAGTGGGTGCAAACCTCATCTTACAAGCCGGTTTTGTAGGGTTGAGTTAGGCTTAAAGTCCACTCCTTAACAGAAAGCAGTTGAAACACTGAAAGAGTTTGGTCTCTCGTACCTTTTGGTTTTTCATAAGCTTGATGTGGATGACCCTGCCATTGTTGCTACCATAGCTCATTTCATCAAAAGCCAAATTTGGGAAACTTGATATCTTGGTATGAACCATAATTGCTTATTTTTCTTTCTAAATTAGTTTTGATTCTTATTGGTGTAAAATTATTTGATTGTCACACAGGGATATTGAGATATACAATTTGAAATGTTGTAAATCCATAAAATGATATAATGATATCTGTCAGTGTTGAAAATTTCATATCGAGTAAAGATAAAGAAAATGTACACTATACAAGTGAGTGTAAATCTTATCTTACAAACTGGTTTTGTGGGTTTAAGTTGTTAAAGTCCATCTCTTAACATATATTAGAGTCATGAGTTAGAGCCTATCTTAGCAAAGTTTGTTATTTGTTGAATATATTGTTCCATTTGCTATCAGATCATCCATTAATATTAATCTCATGTTCGAGATGTATATGTCTTGCTGTGAACAGTGTGTTGGAAGTCCCACATGATAAGGTTAATTTACACTATATAAATAGATGCAAATCTCAGTTTACAAGCCGATTTTATGGGATTGAGTTAAATTTAAAGTCTATTTCTTAATAGTCAACCCTAAATTTAAAGTTTATATTAGAGTTAGAATAATGTATCACTAAGGGTACTGACGCAGGTGAATAATGTAGTTGTTACTGGGGTAAATTATTAGATGGTGACGCTTTACTTAGAATGGTTTGTTTGCTTCTTATTCTTTTTCTTATTTAATACAATTTCTTTTTATTAATCTATCTACTCATATTCTGCATCAAACTATTAAATGTTGTACTCTAAAGTCAAGTATAATATATTTCTGAATTAGCTAGCTAGATTAAAATCACTCTCTTCATTACTCAATATCAACAACTAATGTGTTCATTTCCTTGTTATAGAGCCATATACACTAGGTATATTCCATATATTAGGTCTCCGGGTACTGTAATGGAGAAGAAACTAATTATAAATGTCAGATTTGTTGTAGAGAAATGATGAATGTTGATTGGAGTGAAGTAGAGTATGGAACTTATGAGTTAGTTGAACAATGTGTGGAAACAAACTTCTATGGTGTGGAAAGGATAACCGAAGCTCTTATTCCCCTTCTACAGTTGTCTACTTCACCAAGAATTATCAATATTTCCTCAAGACCAGGTCTCTTGAAGGTACATTGCAGCTCTTCTACAGAAAACGAATTTATTGAAGTAATCTTATATTCAATTTTTTTTTTTGTTCTTTTAAGTAAATAGAATACAAAATGTAAAGTGACATATGATAGAGCATGTTAAGATAGTTCATTATTTTTGTTCTATGACTGTTTCAGAACATATCTAGTGAGTGGAATAGAACAGTGTTCAGTGACATTGAAAACCTTACAAGAGAAAAAATAGATATGGTACTCAAAGAGTTTAAGAAAGATTTCAAAGAGGGATCATTGGAAATCAAGGGTTGGCCAGCTTTTGCTCCTGCATATACAATGTCAAAAGCAGCTTTGAATGCTTACACAAGAAATATGGCCAAGAAAATTCCATATTTTCATATAAACTCTTTGAGCCCTGGATTTGTCAAGACTTATATGAACAACAACACTGGAATATTAAGCATTGATGAAGGTTCTGAAACTCCTGTAATGTTGGCACTGTTGCCAAATAATCTTCCTTCTGTTTGCTTCTTTTATCAGGGTGAAGCAATACCCTTTTGATCATTGAATATCCATTTATTTAGCAAAAGATTCTGAATAAGTAAGTAGATAATCATGAAAACATTGACTTAGTTCTATGCAGAGTCTACATTAAGGCTATTTTCTGCACCAAATTTATATTGGTTCTGTTTCTGCAAGCAGTTTGCAGCATGTTTGAGGAATACATTTTGTACGCCTTCATGCTTTTATGTGTCTTACAGTTTTCTTCAATACACACCAGATAGTGGAATTAATCCGGAACAACTTCTTCATAGAATTCCATTATTAAGTTATTATTCCTAAGGAACCATTTAGCAGTTGATGAAGTGACTGCAATTACTGTGAGTTTGACCTTGCAAACATAGTTATGGGGAAAACAAGTTCTCCGCTTTTGATGAAGTTCAAGAGTCTAACAAATATGAATTTTTGGCACTTTGTAATCCAATAATTTTTATATACTTTATATAGATTGAGTGATTAATGATGAAAAATAAAACATCACGCATTTTGTAGATCTGTGCATTTGTATAAAATCTAAGTAAATTAATGTCTAGTATTTATTCACAAGAAACTATTTGTTTCAAGTAAACATATCAAATTCTTAAAAAATAATAAATAAATGGTGACTTTTGTTCCCGATACTAAGTCAAAAGTCCAGAAATATATCCTATGTAGAAGTTGTGGAAAACGTCCACATCAAAAAACACAGCAGGTGAACTAACCTCTTAGAAACTGATGTTAAATTTCAAAAAGCTCACAGATTTCTTGCATCACCAATGGCAGCAGAAAAAAGGTACACGTTTCTTCAACTCTCATAGTGGTGCCCATTTGGCACCGCATATTATATGGTGCCCAAATTTTAATCAATCATAGAATAACAAAGATATGTAAGTGCTTATTTTTCCATAATTTTGTTGGATTGATTTATGTTACAGGTGCGCAGTTGTCACAGGAGCAAACAAAGGAATAGGATTTGAGATTTGCAAGCAATTGCTTTCTAATCGTATCACTGTGGTGCTAACGGCAAGGGATGAGAAAAGAGGTATTGAAGCTGTTGAAAAACTGAAAGAGTTTGGTGTGTCTGACCAAGTGGTGTTTCATCAGCTTGATGTGACCGACCCTAAAAGCATTGAATCCCTTGCGAATTTCATCAAAACCCAGTTTGGGAAACTTGATATCTTGGTATGATTGAGTTTTAGCATCTTATTTTATGTTTCCACTTTCTTTTTTCTTGTTGATCCTGTGTGTTACAAAGAGAACTGATTAAGATAGTAACATTGTGAAAAAGGGTTTGAATTTGATGTTTATGCAATGAGTTGGTGAAGTTTGGAGGATGAAGTACAGTTTCAGCTATTGATGTGAAAATTAACCGTTTAAATTATAACATCTGCATAATTTGTGATGCATGAACTGAGATTTTGTTACAGTTTTAATCCTTAATTTCTAAATCAAGGATATAACTGCATCCTCTACATAAGCCAAGCCGTGAAGGAGAAAAAGGTTATTAATGTTGTAGTTTTTGGTAAAGAAAATCAAATCCGTATTCTGGTCATTTTGTTTTGCCCCAAAAGTTGTTTTCAGTGTGCTTCTGTACAAAATTTAAAAGCAGGAAGCAGATTGACAATAATAAACTTTTATAATTGGGAAGTGAAGACAGAAAATGAAAATAAGAAATAATAAAAGAAAAAACATGTCTTTAACTTTCTGTCTTTTATGTCAAGAAAGAAACTCTCTGTCTTCATTTTAAATAGTAAAAACCGGATCAAAGAGGGATATCTTAGCTAAAGTAGCACAGCCCATCTCTTAAGACCTGGATTTAGGAGTGATAATGTGAAAGGTTCAATCTTTTACTGGGTGACATTTTTCCCTACCCTATTTTGGTGCTTGCACCTTCACTATGAAAAGCGGGGCTAAATGGTGGTATAAAGCTCCCCTTATGACAGGGTCCTGGAAAGGATCACACCCTCTGTATATAGACTAACCCTGCATTTTTTTTTTTGAATGCTTAAAATCAATTTCAAAAAATCAAACTAAAAAATTTGATCTTTTGATCATTTGTGGGGATTTGGATCCTCTCTTTAAGAAGTGAAAGACAATTTTGTTTTATTATATGATCAACCATGCTAGTTTCTTCTAGTAGAACGAAAACTGTGTATTTTCTTTTTCCCAATAATAAGGCCATTTATGTTGTTTAAGAACAGGGAGCATCAAGATCCTCATTTTTGGAAGTTCATTGTGCTTCATGACTTCATCAATATTCATATTCATGATTGAAACTTATAGTTAACAAGCACTTGTTCTGTACCAATTCTTAGATGGGCTGGATGTTACTGTTTTTCTGCTGTGTATGCTGTTGTATAGTTCATTTTTCTTCCCATTATCATATACACACTTATTTGTAAATTGGAATGGATGTTGATTAATGTTTGAATTCTGATTAGGTGAATAATGCTGGAATAAGAGGAACTACTGTTGACCATGATGCTATAGCTGCTGCACGGGTATGTATTCCTAGTCATGTAGAATATTTCCTTAGTCTTTTAACCTGAAAGCTGAAAGTTCACTAGGAAATGTTAATTTATAGTAATTTGATTGAAGGCTTAGGTTAGGACATAATTAATCTGTTGATCTAGTTTGTGAATGGCTTTCTGAAATGTATTGTCTGCAGCTTTTTAGTTTGCATAGACGATAGGACTAATATCCTACAGTACTGGGTTATAAAACGAGACAATTTTTAGCATAATCTAACATTTGTTAGCATAAGATCAATAATGGTTGAGCTTTTAATCATGATGATGTGCATAATCGAACGTAAGTTTCCAAAATATAACATATACTCACTCTTAGAATTTGGAATTGGAATTAACCCTAAAGCTAGATAAAGAGTTTAGGGTTATTGTTAGGTTTCTAAGTAAGAGACCTAACTTTTCTCGCAACACCCACTCACGCCAAAGCAAATAAACAAGAGAAATAAAGGAAATGTGTATAACAACTCGGGAGCCTAATCTCCCTCAACAAGATCCAAGACCTGTTTGCAAAACGTAAGAAATGGCTAGCTATCTTCTAACAATAAATAGAACTCTATTTATATAAGATCTCTCATCCTGTCTTTCCTAACCGCTCTCTCATTTTCCCGCCTTTCTTAAGTGCTCTCTCATTTCCTCTTCCTTCTATCCTCTTACCTTAGATCCTATAAGTTATTCCCAGTTTATATACTTTATTTTAATCATACCACCACTCAGTTATTTTTCTTTGGTCAATGATATTCCCTTATGCATGTTTCTATGTCATGTCTGTTATAAACATTTCTTTCTCCAAGAAATAACTGAGGTAACATTTTTACTATATTCAAATTTCTGTGGGTAGAACTTAATCTTTGTTCTTGCAAAGGTTTATTCTTGAAAAAGACATATTAACTATAAATAGCCCTGCTTCTTTTTCTTATTTGAAATTGTTTGCCCTTATTTGCGTCAAGGAAAGAGGTTAACTTTCTTCTCTTTGACTACAGGAAAAAGTTGACAGTGTTGATTGGAGAAAATTCTCTTATGAAAATTATGAATCTACAGAAGCAAGCATTAGAACAAATTACTATGGACCTAAATTAATGTGTGAAGCATTTATTCCCCTTCTAGAATTGTCAGACTCACCAAGAATTGTTAATGTTTCCTCCACCTTTGGGAACTTGGAGGTATACGTGACTAATATGCGTGAACTTGTTACTGTGTCTGGAATTACAATCTGACTAGCCAACTTTTGCTATTTACTGTTTCTTCAATCATTGTGATGTATTTGATACTGTTGTTCATGCAGAGCATACCAAATGAATGGGCTAGAGGAGTCCTAAGTGATGTTGAAAGCTTAACAGAAGAAAAAGTGGATGAAGTTGTGAAAAAGTTTCTAAATGATTTTAAAGAGGGTTCATCAGAAACCAATGGGTGGCCACCTGCGTTTTCTGCGTATATCGTCTCAAAAGCTGCTTTGACTGCCTACACAAGGGCTCTTGCCAAGAAGTACCCATCTTTCGGGATCAATGCTGTTTGCCCTGGCTATGTGAAAACAGATCTCAACCTCAATAGTGGCTATCTTGGTGTTGATGAAGGTGCTGAAAGTGTAGTAAGGGTGGCTCTGCTACCTAATGGAGGTCCTTCTGGTCTCTTCTTTTCTCGAAGTGAAGTTGCATAAGTTTGACAAAAGGTTTGTTGAGTACTAGAAGATAATGAATAAATAACAAACTATGTGTCATGACACATATCTACACATCATTGCTGAGAAGAACCCTACAGTGAATTGCAGACATTACAGGATTATGTTGCCAATAGTGGTGAACTACATGACTCAGTGTGTTGTTTGTTAAATAATTATAATCAGTTTATGGAAGAGTTGAATTGTCTTTACTGCAAGCCAATATGTGGCTTACTTACCTATCTGTATGCTTATAAATTTGTAAAGATGGTATATTTGTACTTCTCTGCTTCAGAAATTGGTATGCCCTTGCCATTTATGACCCTAACTAATTGATGAAGGAACCGAACATCCTCTAAAGCCAGACGGTAGCAACTTGCTTTCAAAGCCTTATTTCTTTTAACACCAATCAAGTGCCGCAATTTTAGGTCAAAATATTTTCTTTTCATCAGAGTATGAGCAATATGAATACTCATTCTTGTTAACTCTTTGGACTCTTATGAGTTTATGATTCTTGTTGGAGAAACTAAGTTAATCTACTATTACTCTTTTCTGGATATCCTAAAGTAAGTTCTTAAACTTACATACACTTGGATAAACTCCCAAATCAAGAAACAATTTAGACTGTGGTATGTATGTTATTGCAGCTAGTTTACAGTCTTCTTTTTTTATTCTTTACTAGCTGAAAATTTTGTTTGAACTTATTGAGAGTATTTGGGAAACAGTTTTTTCACTAGCTTAGACTATTTTTTTAAAGGGCACTCAAAAAATTATTTTAAAACCCTAATTTTTAACCTTTTAATATTTATTACATTTAATCACTTACACGACTGATTCAATTTCAGTTTAATATTTTTTTAAAATTCATCCAATTTTGATACATTTATTTACATTACACTATTTTTTTAATCATTGCATGAATTAATATAATGAAATGCTTAAAAGTAGGATGTCCTTACTTTATTCTAAATTTAACTATAAATATTTTAAGACATAGTTTAAAATGAACAGTAGAATATCCCATATGAAAAATATACTAATTGAAAATAATATATATGTAATGAAAATTATTGATATGTAAACAAATAATTATAAAAGTTTAAAACTAGTTAAAATTATAAATACTTGAAAATAGTTCATATAAATTAAATAAAAATGTATGTACATTCTAAGTGATTTTATGATAAAATATGTTAATTACATTATGAATTTACTATTAATTTATATATCTGACAATAATCCTATGCAAATTTAATATAAAGTAAAACTGATTAGTTTTTAAAGTATATATGACATTTTTCATTACGTTAATGAATTTAAAAGTTAAAATTTCTTTAAATATAATACTAAACACTATATAACAGAGTCATGGTTGAAATACACAATGTAGTATCACTTTTCTTAAAAAAAATGACCATGTATCAACATCAATGTCTTAAACTATAATCCTTAAATAGTGAAAATATATATAAATATAATTTTAACCATTGAAAGGCTTTTATAACCTAAAATATTATAAAAGTATAATTTTAAAATATTTTAAAATAGCTTAAAAGGTTTTTATGTGAAATAAAAAGGTGTTTCGATTCAACGCATTTGTGGCACTTGGAAGGTGAATTTGTATGTAAATTTTTTAAGTTTGAAAACTTATTTTGAGGAAAATGGGAAGAAGTTTCCTTTCAACGTAAAGCCAAACTATACTTTGGCCTAAAGTATGCTTGGCTTATGAGAAATCATCCATATCACACACAAACACCTTAAATATTTGTCAAATTCTTTTGCTTAAAACATTTGAATAAGCATTAATTGTATAATTTAAAATTATTTAACGTTTGATTGTTTTTTGCAAGTATGAACATTTTTACTTTTCTTTATGAAAAATAAGGATTTCTTCTTTGTATCAAAAGTAAATGTCTCTCATGGACTTCGACAACTTTGCGTGCTCAAATCGCAACACCACCATTTCATTGAATAAAATAATAAATACCATTTATGGTTATATAAGCCGCATATAGAATAATTTAGTCAAACTTTAAATGTAATTTCTTAATTTTTATTTTTCATATTAAGTTTGATTTTTATTTTATATTCTTTGTGAATCTCAATTCAAAAACTTATATTGAAATCTGCTAAAATAGAAGGCTTAATCCTCATAGGAGAAAAACAAACAAAAACCCAAATCCTTAAAATCCATCACTTGACTACCAATATATGATTTATTTTGTATAACAAAAACCCTTATTGTTCATTTTGTATAACAAAATTCCATAAAGGGAGAAAAGGAGGTGTTCACTTGAAAATCATTAAAATTTGTAAAAGATTTAATGAATATAATAAAATAAAATAAATATTTTAATAAATTAAAATATAAAATTATCTTTTTATCATTACCGTTGTTGTTATTATTATTATTATTACTAAAAACCTTCAAAACAATACAACATAATTGAAAAATAGGATCTATAAAGTTGGATAATTGATCCACCAACATACAAAAAGCTTAAAATATAGAATCGGTTCCATTAACACACATTATACATTGAAATTGGTTCCAACATTATCTCATTCTGCCTCAAACAACAATAATTTCATGCAAAAAAAAGTAATATTGTAAAATTTCACGCCTTACCTCCAAATCTCCTTCCCTCTACAAAAGATTGAATCTTAAATCCTCAGCCAAACCCACCCTCTAATTGTTACAACCAAAAACACAACTATAACTAGCATATTTATAGTCCACAACATAAAAGAACTTGCAAAATTGTTATATGGATAAAAATATCAACAAATTGCACATAACTTTTTTTTTCCTTTCTCTAAAAACTGAAAAATAACCCTAATTTTGCAAAAGAACAAGGATTGATTAACACACAATTCATGACAGAAAAGTAAGCAGCGTCGACTTGATAGATGAATTCTTTTATATGTACGTCACTCATGAATTAGTTGTTGAAGCTTCGCTTCGGAAAGTTTTAATGTTACGAGGCACATGTGTCTCCAACTTGTTGGTCCCACACAGTTTCTTCCTCTGTCCAGTTCCTCTGCAGATCTCAACCAATTCTTATAAACCCCTTTGGAGATCTGCTTCAAACTCTGTCCCCTTCTTCAACTTCCTCACTCCCCTCACAGGCAAGTTCTCACCTTTCAATGCAAATCCTGCATTTGCATCAGCTTCAATTACAAAAATATCACCTTTTTATCTATTCTGTTTATTTTTTTCTGATAAATAAGTATTTCTAAACAGCTTGGATGGTGTATTTGCTGAAGGGTGTCATCTAATTTTGGATTATGTTTACTGAACCTACTCAATTTTAATTTTTTTTATGAAGTATGGACTTGTTCTGTAATTTTGTGTCTTCTGCTAATGGAAGAAAAAGAGCTTATTTACCACCTCTCCATATAGGTTCTTCGCCATCGCATTCATGTCATGCTTTCGCTGTGCCTCGCCGTTGTGCTTGGGGTCGCATCCCATTCTTTTTGTTTTTTTTCAAGATGGGTTTCCTTCGGGTGTGGAGTGACAGCCTGTTAATTCGGTTTTAATTTTATTTTGGTAATGTGGAGTGTATTATAACTTGGCTCCATTGCTTTTTTTTTCCTTGGTTATGTTCAGATTTTTAAGACGTGTGAAAGTGGTTCAAATTCTAGTCAAATTAATCTTGGTACATCCTCACTTTCCCTCAGAAGTAAAAATGATGTTGAAAATAGGACAGATGTTGGGGAGAAAAATGAAATGCATGTTTTAGGTAGCGGAACAAAAGATGATGAAGTCCTGTAAGTGATTTCATTAGAAGATTGGATGAAAGAGATCTATAAACTCGATAACATTTGTGTTCTTTAGTTATTTAACAATTTTCTTATCTCGTTAAGTATTAATATTTTGTTGGGGTATTGTATGAACTTTTTTATTTTAATATTGTAGGATTGGTATCATGAATATATATTGTTTTATTAAATTTTCATATGAAGTAGAGTTTCTTTCGAGTCTACAGACTCTCCATGAGTCTATGTAACTCTCGACCTTGGATTTGAAGTTGTATTTGTTTTGAAGTTTGATAAAATAATGGTTTAAAATTTTTCAGGTTTTTGTGGATAAGAGAGAGCTGTCATGGCTGCCCGGAAACCTGGTGTTATTGCTTTGTTTGATGTTGATGGGACTCTTACAGCTCCCAGGAAGGTATCTGTTTTTTCTAGAGCTAATGACACTGCATGACCATGGATGTGGTTATTTTGTTACAGTTTGAAAACAATCTCTGGCTGTTACGTTAGCCTTATCGTCAAGTTTTTGGGTTACTAACATGACCACAATTATGACTGCGACAGCCACAACTATTTTCAATTTTCTGCAATATCAAGTATCGTGCGACTACAAGTTAAAACCTTAATTGCATAATCATAGTTGAAAAATATGTGCATACTATAATTCGATATAGTTCTAAGACAGATCTGTTACCTGTATGCCACGTGAGGTTATTCATAATTTCATTGATTATCAAATGCTGTTGTTCCCCTTGGCTAAACAAAACTAGAAAATCTGAATTTCTTCTTTCTGATTGTTTAGTTTTGCATCACCTCTAGTAATTTTTTCTTATTTGAATGCAAGGTGGCCACTCCAGGGATGTTAACATTCATGCAAGAACTACGAAAGGTGTGTGATTTTAGATTTTTTTTTTAATATAAAGTGTATTTACTTGGTGTTTTAGTTCAACATCTACATGGCCACGCATAAAATCTGTACTGATATTCTGTCCCTTTTGTTGTTGAATTTTATGTTGTCTGGGTGCAGGTTGTAACAGTTGGAGTTGTTGGAGGTTCTGACCTTGTAAAGATATCAGAACAACTTGGAAACACAGGTTAGCAATAGATTCATGTCATGACAGTAAAATGCTATAGCAAGTAGGAAGCTGCATTGAGGAAATTGATTTTAGCGTTTCTTTCATTCCTTCATATGTATTATTTTCATATTCTAGCTGCACGTAGGTGAACTTATAATCACTGTTACAAATTTTTCCTTTCCATTGTATTTGTTCTTCATTTCTCCTTGTTCTGAAAAAGCATACATTATCTGCTCTATAGATTAGCTATTAAAGTGAAAGAATGAAATAAAGAAACAAACAGGAGGGTTTATCTTTGTGAATATCTGTCTGTTGCAGTTACCAATGACTATGATTATGTATTTTCTGAGAATGGTCTTGTGGCTCACAAGGAAGGAAAACTCGTTGGAACTCAGGTACAACACATAAACCTGAATTACTGAAAGGAACGAATTGTGATCTGATGACCATGGATGTATCGTAATAGATTTATTCTGATCCTTTGAGATATTGAAGAGAACATAACTAGTTCACTGTGTTCTGACTTATAAGTAAAGCAGGCATGATACAAATTTTATAAGGCCACTTTTTGGTAAAGCATGTTAAGTAAATTATGCCCATTAAAATCTATTGAAAGTTGAGCTGGTAAAGTTTTTTATTTGTGCAAGCTATCCCCCACCACACACACACACAAACGCACTCGATCACTCATTTTTACCCGTGTATTTTTTTTCTCTCTAATACACCTTGACAAGTTGTGAATTGCCCTCTTTTCAGAGTTTGAAATCATTCCTTGGGGAAGAAAAGCTGAAGGTATGGCTTTATTTGATGTTGACTACATCCTAAAATTGTTTTGGGCTGTGTTACTCTTCCATATTCTTATTCCTTGGCATATTATGCATATCATAACCCAAAAATTGACTGGGAAAATGAAGTTTATCTGTAAGGTCATTTTAAGCAAGCTCAGAAGCCATGAATATAGAAGATTATGCTTGTGTTAACTGCTTTTAAATTGAATAAAGTTGTGACTTGTGAGCATATAGTAAATGCATTTTATATTAATAAATTTCTTTTAATAATGACAGAGTGGGTGATATTTTGCAGGAGTTCATTAACTTTACTCTCCATTATATTGCTGATTTGGATATCCCTATTAAGAGGTTAGTGAGATTCAGAAGCTAATATATATTTTAAGGATTCGTTATATGAACCTGTTAGTTTCTAATTGATATAAGTATATTTTTAGGGGAACATTTATAGAATTCCGTAGTGGGATGCTGAATGTGTCACCTATTGGCCGAAACTGTAGCCAAGAAGAAAGAGATGAATTTGAGAGATATGACAAGGTTATTTATTTTGGTTTTTGTCATATTCACTAGAATTAAATTGATATGCAAGGTGAATAATTTTATCCTAAAATTTTGCATTTTAAGCTCTCAGGTTCAAAATATACGCCCAAAAATGGTTTCTGTACTTCGCGAGAAGTTTGCTCATTTTAACTTAACTTTTTCCATTGGAGGACAGATAAGTTTTGATGTAAGTAATGATCCTCCTGACATGATTTGGTGATTTTATTTCTGGCAAAGTGATAGTTAAACAGTACTTAATTTAAATATACTCCACAGGTTTTCCCTCAAGGTTGGGATAAAACATACTGCCTAAGATACCTCGACGATTTCAATGAGATTCACTTCTTTGGTGACAAAACTTACAAGGTTAGTCCATAAGTTTATCATACAGACCTTGTTTGGAGTATCAAACCAACATCTTACATGTTCTATGCCTCCCTGCATACATGCTATCATTATGTATTCTATGCAGTCTTCATAAGCAATCACATTTGTCTGAGTCTCCAATGTCACTTATTGTTATGAAAGTCCTGCAAGTGAGTTGGGGCAAAAGTTATTGTAATAAGCAAGTTATTAGCAATATAATTCTGTTTTATAGATAATGGCACAGTAACATGAGTCCTTTTCTACATTTTGAATATTTCAAACTATTCAGCAAAATATAATGCTTAGTTTTTATATTTATTGATATACTTCTCTTATTATGACACCTTGTTCAGGGTGAACCTTCACTTGTTTCCAATGCTAGATTTCTGGTTTATAAAAGTATTGTTGGGGTAATTCGGTAGAAGGATTGATTAATGTCCTATAATTATTTTATTTTTGCTGTGCAGGGTGGAAATGATCATGAAATCTATGAATCTGAACGGACTATTGGACACACAGGTTAGTACTTAAACTTTGTTATCATTTGTTCAAGGAATTAATTGTTTCAGTGCCATGGGTTAACAGTTCAAATTCGATTTTCTTTTTTAATTAAGACCCAATTTGTTTCAGATTATATTACTTCAAAAACACTTTTCTTTAGGAAAGGCAGTGACGCTCCCCCATTTCTTGAATTCTTTACAAAAGATTTAAAGAAGAATCAGAATCTTCAAAAGAAAATCTTTTTAACTTATTGTTCAAGAAACTGGAAGTGTACGTTTTTTCTGAATGTCAAAAAATAATAATTATAGTAAACTTTTTCAAAATTTTGGTATATTTTTTTCTTAAATCAACCAACTAAAGTTAACAACCAAGCCAAAGTAGGGTAAAATAACGAAGAATCATTGTCATTTGCATTGATTATGTGATCCTTATCACTTTGTATTTTTCTTTTCAGTTACAAGCCCAGATGATACTGTGAAGCAGTGTAAATCTCTGTTCCTAGAAAATTAAAGATATTTGCAGAAACGTACTTTTATTGAGAATTACAGAGGAAGTGTAACCGTACATGTTCTACATGGGACCATATAGGCTGTAATCAAAGCTCTGTAGTTTGACTGTCTGTTCACATTTTGGTTTAATAATAAGTTTATCATTCCGTAAAATTTGATAGAGTCTACTCAAATATCATGCTACCAAGTAGCATTCTTCTCATGAAAGGGTATGTTAGAGAAAAAAGTTAAAACAATCAATCCAAAGTTAAAAAATAAAACCGGTCAACAGGTCTAAATTAAGTAGGATGCTTAAATTGTTATAAACTCTCAAACTTTAGTCGAAACAACATTGAAGCAAAGTCATCCATCAAATAATTGGATTAATAGTATCAATGCCCACATTTTAAGAATATTTTGTTCTTTATCTGGTTATGATCCAACGTACTTACCGTTATGTGTATGGCTTCATCCTTCATGTGCATCTACGCATAGTGTAATATATTACGCTCCAAAATGTTATATGGGATTTCAAGCAAAATGCACCTACTTAAAAGCCATCCACAAGCATTTTTATACCATGATTTCTTATATGATTGCTGTATGTTTTCCCAATCAATTTTTATTTTTGCAGCCACGATTTTTGCATCATGATGCAACTACAGGAAAGGAGAAGTTTTACACTGTCATCCTAAGCAACATTTTCTCTTATTATTTTGGCTTAAGGAAAAAACTCAAACCCCCTTTCACAAATGTTGAAAAAAGCTACCTTAAAATCCAAGAATCCCATAAACAAAAAGTATAGACCCTTTTCACATTGTCATTCAAAATTGTGCACCCTCTTTGCAGAGATGAGTGTATTTTGGAGAAGCATTGCTATGGTCATTGGACCAACTCCTCCAGGGACTGGTGTAACGGCAGAGGCAACTTTTATGGCTTCTTCGTAACAAACATCTCCAACCAGTTTATAACCTCGAGGGCTATTTGGATCCTGCAAAATAAACCCCATACATGCATTGCTTGAATAATGTTGGTACTGAAATACATACATTCTATATAAATTTAATCCTCAAATACAGTAGCAATCAAGGTGGAAGCCTGGAGCCATTGCTATAAACGTGACCTTGATATAAATCTACTTACATCTACTGGGTTGATTCCAACGTCAATGATGACTGCACCAGGCTTTATCCAGCTTCCCCTCACCATGTTTGCTTTCCCAACAGCAGAAATGATAATATCTGCCTGTCTTATGATCTCTTCAGGGTTACTGGTTCTGGAATGGACAATACTGACAGTAGCATCTTCCCTCTAGTAACACAAGAGACATATACAGAAGTAGAAACACATAAGTTAGAAGCAAAAAATGAAAGAAGCAAGCAGAGACAATGAAATAAAAACCAGTTTTGAATTGCTAACTAAAAGTTTAAGTTTGGCTGAATGTATATTACTTGCAGCAATAGAGCAGCTGGCATTCCAACAATATTGCTCCGACCAATCACAACAGCCCTCTTTCCTTTAATGGAAATATTGTATCTGTGCAGTAGCTCTATGCATCCCTTTGGTGTACAGGGAACAAACAGAGGGTCTCTTCCACGCATGGCAAGACGGCCGATATTTAATGGATGAAAACCATCTACATCCTTCTCAATTCTAACAGCATTCAAGATGTTTTGCTCATTCATATGCTGTCACATGGCCAGGGAAAATTAATTAAACTCCATTAAAAAAATCTTATAGTTGTACTTTAGGTGCCAACAAGTTAACTACAAGAATGAGTTATCAATGTACCATGTCTGAAAAGCTTAACTAAGTTCCCTAAGGACCTGAATAGGAAAAAAGATTAATGATAAATTTTGGCATACTTGGCTCCAAAAATAAAATGAAGTTGGAGATCTAGAAATATACCGAAGGCAAGGGCAACTGAACTAGGATGCCATGAACTGACGGATCATCATTGTAGCCTGAAATATATTTCAAAACTTCCTCTTCTGTAGAATCCTCAGGCAGATTAGCTTCCAAAGAATTAATTCCAACAGATTCACAAGCCTTCTTCTTGTTACGCACATAAGTTGCAGAATCCTTCCTATCTCCTACAAGAATTACAGCTAATCCTGGAATCACACCTGTAGCTTCTCTCATCCTGGAGACCTCAGCCGTAATCTCGTCTCTGATTTGCTTTGCTACAGCTTTTCCATCAATCAACTTAGCAGAAGAATCCATAGCCATGGCAGCTGCATATATTATATAAATTCAGATGGAGGCACACGAGAACAGGCTAGCAAAACCTTATTCAGTCAATAGCAAGAAGAGGAAAGATAATTTGGCATGTACATGTAAGGGAATACATGTAAATACATGTACATGCATAGCACTGACAAACATGTGTACAAGGTAACATAACAACCAGCAGTGTTAAATTTACAAGTAATGACAACAGCAGACAAATTAAAAGAAGAAAGGAACCTTTAGAATTAGTGACATATCATAAGTTGTTTTCATAAATTCTCACAAACACTTGTGCCAAAGAGGATAAACTTAAATAAAATTTGAAAATAAGCTCTTCCCAACGCACCCTAGACCTTATATCTTGATCCAACATGCTAAGACACCTCGAATTCTTCAAAGAAAAACTATCATCTTAAATCTGATCACCGGGAAATTTAGGAAAAAGACTTCTAAAATCAACAGCAACCTAAGCCAAACCCAGAGAGAAACACTGCCACTAATACACACTGTAGCAACACAAACCATGTCTCTCTACAAAGCCATATAGTACCAAGTGAGAACTAGAAGACTATATAGTCATATAAAATCAGTGCTCTATTACTAATTAAAAAATTTGCAACTAAACAGATCAAGGCTTTTCCACCCTTTAACCTTGCATTTCCAACATATTAACACCATACCCATAATAACAATGAGGACAAAAGTTGGATACAATCTACTGCTCAAAGCGTTATTCTATAAACAAAATTAGAGCTTCAGCTCAATAACATATTGACCTCTCACGAAAATCTTTATTATACAAATTACTGGGTAAAACTAACTCAAATTCTGATTAGAGAATAGAATCAAAAGGACTACATCTGAGTTCCATGCCAACAACAGATTAAACCAATTAGTAAGGAAACACCAACATTCATAAACTGAAAATTAAAGTAGTACAAATAAGCAGACAAATGACCGAACACCGATTTTGCAGTGAATGGTAAACTCGGTACGAAAACCCTTCACTCAAAACTCCAAGTCCACTGAGAGAAAAAGAAAAACTAAAACAAAAACAAATTTTGGCACACTTTTTTTTTTGAGAAAAGAATAGAACCCAGTTAAACCCAGAAGCCAAAAATTAGATAGAAGGTTGGCAATGACAAAAAATGAAAGAAAGAAAGAAAAGTTAATAGCTTTATCATACCAACGTTGGCAACATGGGAGGATGATAACCGGAGAGAGGTGGGAGCCACACCCAGTTGACGGTGGAGGCGAAAAACAAGAGAAGAAGAAGAAGTAGAAGAAGAGTAGCAATGGGAATGAGTGAAGAACAAAGAAGAAGCCATTGTTGAGATTCGGTGACCAAACCCTAAACAAAGATTCAGCAACCTATAAGTTCTGTTGTGCTTTGCTATGTTTCTCCGCGTTTTGATTTGCACAAAGAGAATGACAACGACAAGGACAATGCTACGAATTGGGTGTTCTCAGAGGACAGATTCTCTGTATTTTTTAAGACTTAAATCCGGCATAGCATTCATGCTTTGGCTACTATGACTTCTTAAGGTAATGTTTAGAACTAATTATTTAGAACAATAATGATATTTATATTATCTATATTATTATATAAAAAGAATACATGTTGACAATTATTTTCTTCTGTCTCCATTAGCTACACAATTTTTTATTAAATTAAAATCATTTATGATAAAATATATACCAGTAAAAATTATCTACCAAAAACTAATTGCATAATTTCCTAACTTCAAAAATAAACGCATTTTTTTTGCTTTTATCCTTAAAAAATTGTTTACTTTTTAATTTTTAAAATTAAATTATTTTAATATAATAAAAATGTGAGTAGTCAAATGCACAATTTCTTGCCTTAAAATTATTCGTATAATCTTTTTTAACTTTTTTTTTTTGTAAAAGTATTTACTTTTTTCTATTTTTAAAATCTTATTATTTTAATGCTATAGAAATACATTGCAAAGATTACTTTTTTCTAAATATACTTTAAGATTCATCGTATAAAACTCAAATGTTCTAACTTATTAAACATTCTGTTAGAAATGTTAAAATTCTCATTTGATCTATTTAACATGTTATTATATTCTTAATATTATGGTAAAATATTTTTTGTTGAATATTTATATGAAAAACATTATATTTGACTTTTCCTTAAGTGAATGTTAAATTAGTTTTTTTTTTTTGTTATTGACAATTAAAATTAACTGCTAATATTTTAATATATGAATGATTAGATTACACATACTTTTTTTTATCGAACATGAAGTTACGTTGTGGGAATCGGATAGAAATCGTTGTATGACACACTTAATAGTATTATCATTTTTATATACAGACTAAAGGGAAAAATTAAATACAATTTATTGATTTCTAGTATCCTTTTCTATCAGAATTATAGTTAAAGAGATGCATTAAAAACAAGCATAAGTTACTTTAAAAAATTACGCTTAAAATAGCTAAACAAGTTCATTTATGTTTTGTCGTAATCTTTTTGTCTATTTTCCCATTTTAAAATAATCCCTTTGATTTCAGCATTGGTTGTCTATTAAATTAAGATTAAGATTACTGGTTTCACCACTTTGATTGGCTCGAGACAAATCATTCGATGTAGTATAAATTAAAGCACTCTTAGTTACTAAAAGAAACTTGCACTTTTAATTAGATATTTTTATACCATGTTCCGTAATAAATTTAAAAAATCATTACAAATACCCGGACATTTATTTAAAGTGTTAATAATCTTATTTCGTATGTTAACATTTGATAATTTAAAATTAATGTAGTCATTTATAACAATTAATATGGTTCTTCTTTTGTGTACATAAATTCCCACTAATTGTGCTTTTCAATTGATATTTTTTTTTAAATATTGACTTCTTTTTTAATTTGATTGTATTTTTAAAATAAAATAAATAAATTACATATAATATAAATAAAAATTATTTACAATAAAATTATATAGTTTATTTATATTTATTTTTATAATTATTAATAATTTTATTATTTGTATATCCATGACTGCAAGAAATTATTAAATTTAGAAAGAAAAATAATTAGTTATTATATTCACTAAATTAGAGATATTTTATGAACTAAAAATGATTGATATATTTAGATTCAATTATTAATAAAAATTATAATTAATTTATGAATTAGAGTTACGAGTACTAAAGTTTTAACTAAACAGTAGCATTGATTCTAAATTAGTTAGTTTCGGTAAACATTAAAACTTGGAATTTAATTCTTTTAAACATTTTTAGCTTTACTATTTTATAAATAAATTAAGTGAAAATAAGTTAGAAATTAGAATCGGAGAGTTTGATACATTAGTTTAAAGTATTATGAGGATGGCAAATCAACAAAAATTTACAGAACAACAAGAAAGAGCAAAAAAAACAAGTACAATCTTGTTGAGCTAATTGCAATACTCTTTTAAAGTTGGATACGGAACATGAATATCTAGTAGAAAATAATTTGATGAGTAAATGATTTTTTAAACAAACATTAAGCTTTAAATATCTATACATGCATAAGTGACCAATAGATATATAATACTTAGGTTCAAAGTAATTCAATCTCAAGATCTTTTCTTAAATTGTGCTTCTTAGTTGCTTAAATCTTATCTCCTATATTTTAATCAAAGAAAATGACACTTGAACAACCATTTTTGACAACATTTAGACACGCGCACACGTGTCTAAATTTGAGTGGTCCATTTTCATTTAATTTTTCCAACTGGACCACTCAAATTTAGACACGTGTGCGCGTGTCTAAATGTTGTCAAAAATGGTTGTTCAAGTATCATTTTCCTTTAATCAAACCAATTTAAAAAATTGAATTACTGTGAATATATGTGTGTATAAAGTGAAGTTATATAGCTCATTCAAATTTCACACAAGAAAATGTCACAAATAATGTAAACTTTATTTGAGGTGCCTAACAAGTTTGTACATAGCAAATATCACCCTAGTTGTTGGGTATATTTGAGGTGCCTAACAGTTCAAATGATCAATCTTAAAATAGGACAAAGAATAAGTTCATTGCAAGAAATTTTTTACATACAATATGCTAAAGCCTAAAGCCATCACAAGTTAAGCAAATGTAAAAGCTTACATACAATTAATGATGAAGCCGATACACAGCGACAAGAACTATACAACATCCTGTCTTTTCCTTCACTGTCTCACTCCCTGTCCTACTTGCAAGGGTTGCTTTTCAAAATATTACCACAAAAGACCAAACAATGTAATACATTATACATCAGCATCGAATCATTCTTCCCACTTGCAGAATACGGAAAATGGTAAAGAGGTGGCTTCATCGAACAAATCCAAGTTGGTCAATGCTGGATAGCTTGTTTGCTTAGGTGCTTAGATAAATAACTACTGTAAGTTACATCCAGGCTATCCAGTCTTCTTCCTTTTGAAGGCCGGATGTATCATTGAATCTTTGTATGAATCAAATTTTTCAATTCTGGTAATGCAATCTTTCATCCTTTTCAAAACAATTGGCATAGCAGAGCAATTGCTCGAGATCTTTTCATTCAGCAATTTCAGTTTCTTGGCAGTCTCTGGGTCTTCCGGAGCAGATGAAGTTTCTTCTCTAGACATGTTTTGTTCTGATGCACCTAGACAATATAAAACCGATCAACGAGTGAAATACACTAACAAAAAAACATTGCAGCTCGAAAGAGATAAGCAAATAAACAAAATATATAGAAGAAGCCTTAACCACCAAAGTACAAGGATCATAGCTTAAAGACTGAAACTGTCATCTACCTTTAACTAGCACCGGGTGACATATAGTCCTTCAATACCCATGGAAAAACAACTACTAGATCTAAGTCAAGAAAACAATGAAGGAAAGATAAACAAGACACTACCAATCAAGGGAATACAAAACAAGCTTTATGCTCAATTTAACAAAATGTCATCTGTAAATGGTGAATTCTTCATATATTTGGAAAACAACATTTGTTTCCGCCCACCTGTCACTATTCAAAATGCATTTTGAATTTTAATTAAGTTTGATCATCACAATGTTAGCGATGTCTATAGGCCAAATTCAGTTTTCAGCACAGAAAATTCTAAACTTACATCTCATTACTCAAAAAACCTATTGGAAAATGAAGCCAGGCAGGTAAAAGAACATAATACTCAGACAAGCTGATGATGCCAACAAAAAAGTAATATTAATTTTAGAAAAATGAAAGATGATTCAAACAATTTTATTTTTTATACATAAGATTGAAATGACAATTTCTCTTTATTGCTAATAGATCAATCAAGTAATAATTACTAAGTCATCATCTTTTTGTTTTTCTGTTCGGTTCTAAGAAAATTATAGCACCTCACAGTAAATAAGCAGCTAGTTTCATTGCACAATGCACAACAAATTCTTTTCATCGCAAACAACGTGACATTACCAAAACACAGATGATCAAAATCAGTAAAACTTTTACTTTTCCTTCCTCCAAAACCAAACCAGAAGTATCATGCATCTAATACCAAACAAGCTATATTTTTCATTCATCTACGCACATCAACATACTTGCATTACCAAGTACTAGCTTAGAACTTACATACACTAATTCCTTATTTGAATAAACTTCTTTATTAACACACATAGGAAAAGAAAATCAATGAATGTACCTTAGCTTCAGGAAAAATTTAAATCAGATCTTCCACAAAAGGTAAGTGCAAAAGCTTGTTTTAAACTTGTTTGGATAAATTTCTCCATAAACACTTTTAAGAAAAGAAAATAAAAGGTAAAAGGTACATAAACTTCCCTTAGCTTATGCATAAATAATTTGTAGAAATTCTCTTATATTAATTTTTCTAAAAGATTGTTTGTAAGAACTTTATAAAATAATTTTAACTTACAGATAAACTTATTTCACCATTTGTTTTTGTTTTATTCTCCTACTAGTGTTTATTGAAAAATTTATCCAAATAAACTACTTACGAGAAAAATTCAATTCAACTTTCTCTTATCTCCTTCTCCCACATGTGCTTACGGAAAAGTTTGTCCTACCATGACCGAATTTCAGATTTCAGTTTCACTAATATGTGCCAAGTAATAACCTCATTAAAATGACAACAAATAAGTAGGGACATATGAGAGAAATGAAAGTCAGCTCTAAAACTCAGTTAAGAATTAAAAATATTGAAGCAACCTACATTACCAACAAGATCCAAACAGCACCCATTTCAAATCACATTACTGAAAACTCACATGCCCAGACAAGAAAAAGAGGCCATCTTTCCTAAATCCCCAAAAAACACAAATTGAAGAAACTAACTAAAACCACAGAACACCAAATAAACTCTATCCATCTTGAGGAGCATAAAACAATTCAAAACGAGCCCATAGGTTTAGTCCACACCAAATTTCCCAAATTTAGAGCCATGAAAAGAAAAACCCTAGAAAGAGATGTACCCAGAGGGAGATAGGGTCTGTGGGCATCGAGAATCGAACGGAGTGTGGAGCTGAGCTGATCTGGAAGCGTTGTCCGGTATTCGAGAATCTTCTGCGCCATTTGCTTCAAATCAGATTCCAACTTCTCCACTTCCGCTTTTTCTTCAGCTTCGTGAGTTTCCACCGCTTCGGAAGCCATTGGTTGTAGAAATTGGAATACTTTTTGCGTTGGTGTGTTCACGTTGGAGAAGATAAAGCAGAGAAGTAGTGTGAATAAGAAGGCTGTTTAGTGGGTTTACGACTTTTTATGGTGTACTTTCAAATTTTGAATCTACCATGAATATGTAGTGTTAAGGTGCACAGGGGAAATTATTGTATTTATAATTAGTTAATTAAAAATATTTATGAACCCACGCTGGTTTTATACACTGCTAAATTTGTCAGATATGAATTAAATATTTGTTTTTGTAAATGCAAAAAATTGGCCGAGAAATAACATTTCACCAAATATATTTATCAAGTTTACTGGAAATTATTCGTAAACAAATTTAGTGAATATTTAATATTAAAAATATAGTTTTCTAAAAATTATATTTATAACTTTTTTATTTTGGGATAATTTCATTTTTGGTTATTCAAATTTTTAAAAGTAAATTTTTTAACTTCAATTAAAAAAATGTGTAAATATTTTTGTCTATGTTGATGAACATTTAATAATGTAATAGTAAAAAGTAAAATAACATTAAATTAACATCTAAACTTGTCAATAGATAAATTAAAAAAGTTTTCTTCAGATTGGACTTTTAAGACGCTCTGCCTATGTCCTTTATCCAATACTTTTTCTTGAAATTTATTAGAAATCACAATTTTGGTAAGTTCTACTTGTAATTTTATAAAATAAAATTCCTGATTTTTAAGTGAATCCGAAAAGTGCTTTAATAAACTCTAACAATAATGAAAAGAGTGTGAGAAATAAGAGACACACAGCTCTTCTATAAAGATTAGCATGATTCGAAGATAAAAATAAAGTTTGCTCTAAATTTAAGAACCTAAAAAAAGCATATTTAACATTTTTCACAGACTATAACCACAATTAGTTATCATGTAATGTATTTTTTTCTAAGATGGATGAATTTTATCCGTATTAAAAGTTTTATTCTATAAAATATTGAATTCACGTTGTAGAATAACGAAAAACGTAATAATTTTGAGATATATCATATTAGCGGCCCCTGATAAGTTTAAAATTTTGTTGTAGTTTCTAATGTTTATTTTAACATTTCATCCTCGATAAATTTTCCTTTATTTATTTTTCTTGAAAACATGATCTAAATAAATTAATATTACCATTCAAAGTGTTGTCCACATAAACAGGAGTCAAAATAAAAATACAAACACTACGAAAGATAAAATGAAAATTTCATCTAAATCAAAAACATATTTAAACCTAATTTTAATGTTATTTGTTCGAAATAGACGTGAAAGAATGGTTATGGTATTTATCCAATGACATTGTGAAAATATTAAAAGTTAAACAGAAAAGTGTTTCAAACTAAAGTGATTAATAACACTAATAGTTGTTCATAGGAATAAGTAAGGAATATTCCTAACCGACTGCCAAATCTCTTCCAAGAGTGTGTGTGGATAACACAAACAACTCGTAATAAAAGTCTTTATTCTAGAAATAGTAAAAAACAAATCGCAGTGAAATTACTTACAAAGTCCAAGTATTTAACAAACGTACTGAAAACATCGTTAGTGCATGCAAATAAAATGAAATATAACATCATTTTGTTCACTCCTCTTATTTGTTACGTTGCAATACATCGAATAACACCATTCAAACACAACGCAAAGGATAACATTTCTTAACTTTTTAGCCTTGTGGCTATGCGGGCTGAAGCATATAGCTGAAAAAGAAATAAAAAAAAAGAAAGATGTTCAGGTTAGAATATGTAGTAAAAATATGTAAGTACCAACTTTCCAACATAACAGCAATACAAAAGTATGAAAAAGAATGAAAACAATTATCTACCTGCGGGAGTGGCCCTACTTGTCAAGGGCATTGGCATATTGATGTTAAGCAGGGGATACATGACTGGACGTTTTACTGGAGCCACGGCAAATGAAAACAATGCCAATGGCGCATATAACTACATCAACAGGGATATCACCCTTTAACAGAAATTTGAGGTGCCCGGAACCAAAATTTTTCTAGGCAAAAAGAAAATAAAACTACTGCATCTCCATCTATCCGGCTATATCTGTACATAACAATAGAACTAAAAATCTGCTATACATCTTTTGATAATTTTTTGTCTAACTCCTTCTCTTCTGCCATCTAACTTTTGTATATATGCAACACTCTTCATATTGCCAGTGTGCCTTCAGAAACAGGGGTCTCATCTAATGAATCTGTTGATTGGGATTTTGGTTTTCCCGCAATTTTATTATTATTATTATTATATCCGTAACCCAGAGAATTTCCACTTGCTTCACACAGCTGCACAGATAGATCAAGAACAACGTCCATTTAAATATCCAATATAAAAGAGTGATATAAACTATGCATGTTTATGCACGAACTCAAAAGGAATATTACCTCTGAGAGCTCAGCCAGATGTCGAGTTCTGAATTCATTTATAGTGGCTGCAATCTCCGTTGTGGGGAGTTTGGCCTAAAGAAAAATGAAGATCACCCATCATTGTGTCATAATTTTCATAAATTAGTAATAAATATAATAATTTTTTTTAATAGTTTACCCAATAACGCCTAATTACACATCATCTGACATTTTCATTTTATTTATTTCATCTCATTTACAATTTTATGAACGGAACAGCTAGTTCTGCCAACTAGATGTGAAGAAAGTGTAAAAGAACAAAAGTTTGTTGAAACCATTTCGAAGAAAAGTTAATCAAGATTCAAGTAAACTTGGTATGAAGAGAAATTAACGATAGTGAATGCACAGGATTCAATCGCGGCAAGAAATAGCCAATAATCATTTGCTACTAACAGACAAATTTGAATATGACTATTAACATAAATACGAGAGAAACAGGTTAAAGTATTTTCCATTACATGAACATTTTGTTTCAACGAAAATATGATATTCACTGAAAAATGTTACCTGAGAAAGCAGAGCAGCTGCAAGTTGAAGACTTGGTTCCAAAGTCTCTGGTACGACCTGCAAATGGAAGAAAGTTCTCTAGAGTAAGCATTTTACTAACGGTATGTTTTTCTTTTAATTTTGCTACAACACAACAGCGTTTTTTTCCTATGACAGCATTTGGTTGCAGATAGAATAGAGTAGAATGCCTGTTCCGTTTTCTTGTTTAATCCTTTTAATGGACTCATAATTTTCCAAACATTTTAATGCGATAACCAAATGCTACACTGTTATGGAATTATATCAGCAGGTAATCAAACAGGATACTAGAACAGGTACTAGAATATTACAGCAGTGGCTCCAGCCTTTTCTAAATTCAATCCATGATCAACGTCATGGGCACGGACAAAGGTCTTCACATTTGGGAAGTACTTGCTCAGAGCCCAGACTGTTCTATAATTTGCACCAGGTGTATCGAGTGTTATTGCTGCAGCACATGCCCTTTCAGCTCCAAGTTTATGTAAGACCTAAACACACATCCCAGAAAGAATAAAGATAAAATCAAGTATGAACTGTAATGCGACTTGTGTGCTGAGGTAACGTGCACTACCTCTCTACTACCAGCATCCCCAAAATACACAGGCAGACCCAGACCACGGCCAACTGCAACTCTATCACTGAAGATAATAATAGGAAATATGATAAACAAGTTAGTTCATCATCTCTTTAACATATTGAAAGCCACTCATCTTACAAGCAAACCATAATAAAAAATAATGATATGAACATTCTGTTTAGAGAAAACAAAATATGTAAAAAATTATGTGAGAGTACTCCAATCTTTTGGGTATCATATATTTTATGAATGTAAATTGCATATAGATCATTGACAGACACAGTTGTGACGTGGCTCGACAATTTATTTACTCATCATGTACAATCCAAGATTGTCTCTCATCCTAGACTTCAATTACAGAATCGTGGAACTAGAACTAACTATATATAGATGCTCTCCAATTAAGTATAAAACACTACACTCGAACCAACCGTTATGAAAAATGAAAACACAATCATATGGCCGAAGGTACTTGTGATCTGTACACAGAAATATGGTTGTGATGATTTTATTTTCTTTCCCCCAGAAGACAAGTCGGTATTGCATCTAACAATGTAGATATCAAATCATTCATCCAAAGAGAAAAAACAATAATCTCAATTAGCAAGTTGTGTTACCTCCTTACATCTAGTGCGACGAACGGAATAAGACGCTCAGAAAGAAGTTGGGCAATGATCTAATCATAATATAAAAAGTAAGCCGTCATAGTTAAATCAGTTATATAAACAACAAACTAATTTATCAAACCAAAAAAGAGTTTACCTGGCCCACTCGTCCAAATCCACAAATAATAATATGATCTTGCAGATCATCTGTCTGTAAAAAGGTGTCATCCAAAAAGATGTCAGTCAACTACCAAATTTTCATGTTACTTGGAATAAAGAAATTACAAAATGGTAAATCCATATGGGATAATTGCATCCACTGCCCCATCTCTGGTTTAGGAAGAGCTCGTACAGAAACTCCTTAAACTACCATATACTTTTTAGCTATAAATGTCAACTAAATTGTTAACAAGGAACCAATAACATTCGTGTCAAGTGATCAGGATGAAAAAAGTTAATAAAGAACCTATAGCCCAAAAATTTCAAATGCAAGAAATAAGCACTCATAATGTCAAAAATGTATAAAGGGTATCAAAGTTCTCCATTCAGACATAATTATCATTTCTCTGTTTAAGAATTCTATCCAAACGTGCTAATCCCTATGGAATCAGAACAAACTTTTACAGAGGGAATGAGGACTTTAGTAACTATAGTTAACTGACTTCATAAAAAACTTTACCAACTTAGCTAGGTGTATAGTTCTCAACTTATTCCATCCCTACACTTTTCTGATAAGATATGTCAAACTAAAATGAGTTACCAAACTGAACTATACGGTGCTTGGGAAAGGTTATAAACCAACTCTAAAATATAAATAGGTATATATAGTACTGTTTCATATTAGGTTTTGATATCCATTGACCTATAGTATAAATGTTGTTATTTACTATAAAGAAAAATTTTTAAATTTGAACAATAAATACAGCTAACATTTTATGTTCCCCATATTTTCAATAATGTTGATAGCAGTGACAGCAAGGAAAATTTCATGTGCAAGAAAATTATTCACCTCAAATACTAGAAACGTTTTCTCTTTCAATCACCAAACAAGATAAAAATATTGGCAAATTGTTAAGAAAAGACTAGTTATACCTGCTATCAGAAAAAAGTCTTTTAATGTTTTATAAAACTTTTTTTTATGTAGTCTGAAAAGTGTATATATAGATGAAAGGTCTCCTTGGCTGAACTGGTCTATCATCATTCTCGTGTAATCTTTTTCTAATATGTACATATAGCATATTGATACTGAGTGAAGATAGTTCACTCAAGCGTTTTTAGCAACTCTAAATCTTCAAGTTTAAAGCAAGTTCAAACTCTGTTACTACAATGTGAATTCCATTCTATTCACTTTGCGTGTTTAGACCAAAGTGGAACTAACCTATTTATAGGGTAGATAATATAATTACAAAATATTCAGCTACCTTGTTTTAGGCTAATAAGATAAAAATAAAATCAATTTAATTGATCCTAATACTATCATATCTATAGATTCTAACATACCTACACTCCCCTCAATCGATCTATATTTCGGGAAATTGAAGAATGATTAATCTAATCCAATACTTATTTTATGCACTACTAGATAATAGTAGATGCCTCTTAGTTTTATTGCAATCTATGAATTAGGGAATTCACTCGCAAACTAGGATTAAGATAATTTAACTGAAATATGTTTTAAAAGGCTAACTGAATAATCCATCACTCCATGTGGTCAGACATCAGTTTCTGCACAACTTTGATAAAGACCAAATATGACAACCACATTATACCTGCAGGTCCAAAATTCCTATACCTACGAAACATAAACAATTTATTCAGCTCTGAGAATGTTGATAAACAATGCACTAGAGCGTCCAATCATAGATACTTAATCTAAAATTTCATGATCATTATTAACGAAGCTAACAGTCAGCTGCTCGTGTAAGAGAATTTACCTCACTTTCTTCAGGTAATAGTCTTCTAACATCATTCTGCTCAAAACGGGAAGCAATCAGCTGGCCTCCTGCTGCTAGCCATGGTGTGATGGCCATTGAAATGCCCACAACAAGAAAAAGCAAAGATGATAGCTGGGAAGACATTATGCCCTGCATAAATGGCAATTAGTGGGGGGGAAACAGCTCTTTTATTTGCAAACTATTAAGGAAAACACCAACTCTTAGTGGGGACTAGTAAAGTGATCTGCATTTTGTATTTTTCAACTTACAAGGAAGACCAATCATTAAAAACTAAAGACAATACAAAATTGACAAAACAGAGAACTTCATCTAAAACAAGAAACAAGCTAGCCAAGCCCCACAACTTAATTAAAGATCTACAAGATAAATTCCCATAAATGTTGCAAGAGCTGAGCACCAGAAAGAACAAAGAAAGATATAATTCAGCCTAAGAAAACAATATAATCATTCTCAGACTTCAGAATACCAAAGCTTCTTCGCATCCTTATATTCAAAGCAATACAAATATAACACATCTCAATCTCAACTTATTGAACTTATTGATATAATCTTACCCAAGGTTGTCAAACTCGAGTGTATTCATAAACATAAATTTGTGAGAGACAAGTAAACTCATAAGAGTTTACTTCACTTAAAAAAAATAATTTTTACGAATAACATCCTAATTCAAATAAGGCCACAAAATTATATAACTTGAAATAAATAAGTTCATACAAATATTGTAAAACATAAATTCAAATGTCAAGTGTCTATGTGTAATCTTTTAATCCTCTAATGACATAATCATCTCCATCATCATCTTAATCCAACTCTTCCCCCGATGAAAGTTGTACATCCTCATTGGCATTAAAAGTTATGCAATTAAGATCAATAATATCTAAAGCTGTATTTGTTGTTGCTCCATCTAATTGAACCTTTTCACAATCATTTTCACCTTGAGTTTGCTCAACACAACAACATCATCTGTCTCTTTAGTTATCCATTCATTATCTGAGTCCACCAATCTTCAGACCACCATAAGAGGAGCAGCGACTTTCAAGCATGTGAGACATTCTTGCAAAACCAGTTATCTAATACCACATGTTCTACTCTTCTCCCCTTTTATAAGTTTCAAACTTGCTTGTCTTCCACTTTTTCAAAGCTAAACATGGTCGGAGCTAAACATGGTCAATAATGATACCTTCAATTCATGAAGACAAGTAAGAGTTAAATAAGCAAGGACAAATCTAGTCACACCCCGTCTTACCTTTAGTGGACTTTTTCAACAAGGAAATCAACATTGTTCTTCCATAAATGTAAATGGTAATCTTTCTTCCCTTCTGGATTGTCAATTCATGGACCTTCAAATTCTTTTTAAAATCTTCAAAGATCAAATCAATGAAGTGTGTTGCACATGGAGCCCAATACATTTTTTTTCCTTTCTTTGCTTCAACAGATCTCCTATTGCCTTGAAATTTGCAACATTATCAGTGACAACTTGAACTACATTTTCTTCTCCAACAAACTCAACAACGTCATCTAACATCTTGAATACTTTGTCAATTGTTTTTGGAATGTCTGAAGTGTTAATTGAATAAAGAAAAAATGTGCCTTTAGAACTATTCAACAAAAAGTTGCAAATAAAATGTCTTTTTTTGTTCGTCCAACCATCAGGCATAATGGTATAGCCAGTTCTCTTCCACTCCTCCTTATATTCTTTAAGAATTAAATCTGTTTTGTTCACAGCATGTTTCAAGAGCTTTTCTCTAATATCATGATAAGATCGTTTGTAGCCAACTCCATATTACCAATCATTTCAAACATCTATGCAAATGCTGGATTTCTAAATACATTGAAAGGAATGGCACTGGTGTAAAAGACTTCACCCATTTGAGCATCAACTTTTGTATCCTCTTTTCATCATTTGATTTATAGTTGCTTGGACTCCCCCCTTATTAGTAGTGGCAACTTGTTGTTTTCCTTTCATACTAAACACCCTATGTCCTCCTTCAACACTCTCACTTTCTTCACGGTCTTCATCAATTATATTTAACTTTCTTCTCTTTAATGAAGCTTCCTTAGCTTCTTTAACAATTTTTATCATCAATTTTTTTATTTCTTCCAAAACAAAAAAGCACAAGGTTCAAAATCTTCCCTAGATCTAGCAAGATGATGTTTGAATTTAAATATTCCTCCACTCATAATCTTTGAGCAATAGTTACATTTTACTTTTCTACCATTACCATTAATATCTAATTTGTGTTTCCATCCAATATTTGACTTGTTTCCCAGAGCATTTTTACTTCTACTTTTAACAAATGAGGATGCACTGGGATTAGTATCCATTGAATTTGATGCATTTCCAGACATAATGGTCTAAGTTTTTCACCACAAAAATTAAAAAAATAAAAACATCATTGGTAGATTGTGTAGAATGTTCGAAAATTAAAAACAAAAAAAATTAACCATGCTACATAACAGGGGCTTAGAAAAGTGAAATCATCTTTACTTAAACAAACAGTGCAGAGGGGGAAAGTGAAAGTGGGAGTGCACAACAAGCGAAGGAGGCAACAAGTGGCCAACAACGAGCATGAAGGTCACAGATAGCAACGCAACAGTGATGTGACCGAGGACAACGACAAGATGATCTACAAAGGCGAGTGTGATGGCTACAGACAGAGACGTGACGGCAAGAGGGTGAAAGGACGGTAGCGAGATGTTACATAATGGCTAGAGATAGTGATGCGGCTCAACAAAACAAAGAAAAAGGGGCTTAATATCATAGCCCTAATTAGATCAGTTTTCCCCTCCAGACGACCTCGTTTTTGCTTCAATTTTTCCCCCTTTCAAACTTCCAAAAATGTTGCTAATTTGCGATTTCGCACAATTCTAACTATTTTTGATAGGGTATGGAGGGTTTATGAGAGGAGAAAGAAGAGTTAAGAGGGAAAACGGGAAGTGTTTTAGAAATAAACTCATATAAATAGAGTTGATGTACTTTTGTATGAGTTAGTTTTGGATTCTTTTGTAAAGACAGGAACAATTATCTTGTGGAGGGGGGATTAGGCTCCCTTGGAGGTGATAGAGTTGTACAAAGGTTGAGATAATAATACAGATATGTTATTTTTCTCGTCTAGACTCTTGTTTGTGTGTGTGTTGAGTTAGATAGGTTTCGTAATCTAGAAGCCTATCCATTGGTCCGACCTCCTGGATCCTTGTCAGAGAGCTATTTTTTTGTACAATTGAGTTTGACTGGAGTTTAGTCCATTGGAGGGAGGTTAGGCTTCCTTGAGTGTAAAGAGTTGTACAGTGGTTGAGATAATAATACAGATACATTCTTTTTTCCGTCTAGACTCTTGTTTGTGTGTGTGTGTTGAGTTAGATCGGTTTCGTAATCCAAAAACCTATCAATTTCACACCCAATTCTAGTTGGACATCGAGTGTGTTTCTGAGTTAACTTGAAAGTCATGTCTAGAAATGTAAACTCGTCCAAGTTAATGAGTTAACTCGCAAGTTTGATAACCATGATCCTACCTCAAACCCTCCCTGGCAATTGGAGGAAATCGGTTAAGACATGCATCAAAGCTTCCCAATTAAACCATATATTGCAATCCTATAATATCCAAGGTAACAAGCATTGCAAGAACAAATGTTTATGGATCTCAACTCTTACTACGCATCTTGCTAAAACAGAACTTATTTTATGAACATACGTTTAACCCATAACCCATTATATATACATTTATATAAATAACTAAAGAAAAGTGATTTATTTTACATGAATATCAAGTCCTAGAGTAAACTACCACAAATAAAACACAACTCTTCGCAGAGAAAATAGTTTTAAGGACAAAAAACCTGATTAACGGCATCACCAAAAGCCACAAATGCAAACTCTCCACCAGGAGCAAGAAGAAGACCAGCTCTGATGGCAGAAATGAAGGAAATCCCAAACATTCTACCCATCAAAGAAACCAAGATAGTCTTGCCACATATTAAGAGTCCTAGTGTAACTCCGATGATTGGGAAGTTTGATACAAGAAGTTTTGGATCTATTGACATTCCAACCTGAAAAGTCACAAAAACCAATTGCCATCAATTATGTAGATGGAAGCTAGCTGATCATTAAGACTCAGATAGTAACAAAAAACAAATTCACAGTTAAGCAATCAAGATTTTCCAATCAATGTAGCATAATTGTTTTTGCCTAGATTCTAATTCGATCAAAGTTCAAAATGTTATAGGTACAAACCCATTTTTGCTTTAGACAGAATTAACTTTCTTTCTAGTAAACAAGCTATCCCGAAGTGGCCGAGGCCACCTTGTGGGATAAGGCTTGGTTAACACTGTGTAAGTGTACAAGTTCTAACTATAACAGACCATGGCATAACTAATGTATTCCTATTGTCAAATCATCAGTACATAAGTAACAGCTACAGACTAAGAATTGTTCGCATAAACATTAGCCCCTTCTTGTCAATTATTATAGAACTAGTATACAACCCAACTAAAAGCAATACTTCAAACTCTAAATTATTTTCACATAATTCAGTTATAGTAGAATCTAAAATTGAATATTCTTTTTACAGAGTGGTTATTGACTTTGTGCATGCCAAAATAAAGGAAATAGTTTGATTTCTAAAATTTTCAACTTTGATTCAGTTTTTCTTCTGGTATTTTTCTGCATAGAGCCTTCGATTTAGTGCCATGAAGTCCACACAATCACCATTAGTAACTAACTTAAAAAAGAGAGAAAATACAAAATCTGACTAATCCTTCAATTTTGGATCTTAAAGGAGTTACAAAGTTGGAGATGAACAGCAAAGTTTGCATTAAATGCAGGAAAGATTTTTTTTCCTGCTGGAAAAATAAAATATTATCCAGTTTACTGTTTTTGCATGAAGCTTTTGTATAAGGGGATAGATAAAATGTTGAGACTGTTTCTCCTTTTTGAACAATATTTTACATGCATTCTATCCTTTATCCACTAGATCGCAAGCACACCAATTATATGTGTGTCTGCGTGTGTATGTCAGCCACTTCAAAGCGCAATTAGATACTAATGAAGATTTCCATCCAACCGTTTCATTGCTTTTCAATATTCTCATATGAATATATCTCGCACAAATACTTGACTACATGCTTTTAAACTATGGCCACATAAATAACACCGTATCCATATATCTTGCTACAAGAACCATAACAACAATTTTAAGGAAATAGATATTTTCACATGAACAAATAAAATAATTCAATTAACAAATTTGTGATTTCTGATATTTACAACCTACCGTCATAAAGAATAGCCCTAAAAGAAGGCCACGATATGGAGCAATGTCAGATTCAACCTGTAACGAAAATTCAGTTTCTGCCAGCAGTAAACCAGCCAAAAAGGCTCCTAATGCCATGGAAAGTCCAGCCTGTTTTATTTAAAGTAAAACAGAAACAAGTCAGTTAATGAACTCAAAAATACTGCTTAAAGGTTAGGATTTGGAAACTGGACCAATCAACAAACTAGGTCACAGTTTAATGGTTTAAGCATAGTTGAATCAGAAATCTCTACATACATCCTAGTATCAAACTCGGTTTTATTTTATGTAATAAGATGAGTGAAATGTTATTTGTCCACCCCACCCCACACCATAAACGTCTACTGATAGAACCAACCCAACTGGCCAGTCGGTTTCCAGGCAATGGCTGGACCAAAGAATCAAACCTTCACAGGCCTTGTCAATCCCCCAAATCCTTATTTAAAAGATGAAAAGTTGTTTGTTTCTACATAAACAAAAAGCACAAGAATAAACCATTCAACCAGTTAAAACCCAACAGAGAGGATAAGAATAAAAAGAAATAGGACAATCACATACCCTGGCCGTAAGAAGACTTGTGCCAAGAATAACAAGGAGTGTATTGGCTGAGAAAATTTCAGCATTTTGATTTTCTGCAACCTGCTTGTATATTGGTCGAAGGAGCTGTGAAGAAGAACAGGACACTCAGCACAAAGCATACTCTACATCTTCAATTAAAGTACCACCTTGCAATTTCTTCCAAATGAACCCAACAGGATATCACTTGTCCTATGAACAAATTATTTTTAATGATATATATATTCTGTGATTACCATATCGAATCCTTGACACAATTATTATCAAATATTAGAAATGGTCATTCTATTTAATGTACTATGCATGGATATTGCATATAGAAACTTCCACAAAGATCTCAAGTTCAGTCACTATGGTCCAAAACCCATCTCAAACTATGTAAGCAACTGAGTCTATGTATTTCATGCATGGTACCTTATTGGTAACTTCCACCGACCATGATAAGTAACATGTCAAAATATTTCAATTTCTAGGAATTATATATATCATGTGAGAGTGACACCAAAGTAATAGATAGGTTGGCCTGTCATCATGCTTTATGTAAATGCATATCTTGAAAAGCATACAATTCAAGACTAAATTACATAAAATATAGCGACTATAGAGGATTTTCCTCCACTAAGTAGAAAAATATAAGCATCAGTTATCCTTATTAGAACGACATGTTAGTAACAGTCACACTGGTGAGAGATTTCACAGTCCAGTTCGGAAGAACACTTACCAATCGTCCCCCTGCAATTATGGCAGTGATTGCAACTGCTGCCTTAACAGCAGCCATTCCAAGTGCTTCAGCAATAGCTTGAAAACCAACCTGAATAAATAAATAGATTGGTGTTTACAATGAATGAGGGATTCAGAAGAACAAAGGCAGAAATACAGAATAAACGTTTATTTCATGTTTATTTCATGTTTTCATACTTCTTTCTGCATGTTAAATTTAAGTGTTTCATGTCATATATGCCTCTCAGACTTCACAGGAGTCTACACAGCTTAATCATGTTCTATAAAACCAAACCTAGGGTCCAAGAGCTTAGAAAAAGATTACCCCTCCTTTGGAAGAATTGGGAGAAATAAGAGGTATGAGAATTAGCAACACCACAACAGCCAGATCCTGAATAGAAACAAACAGTAAAAGTTTATGTCAAAATATTGCATCCCCAACACAATAAGAAATAGAAGGCATTTAAGAGCTAATAACAAAGAATCAATGTCAAAAATGGCAAATTCATATAACTATAACTGTTGAATATAGGGAAAAACTATATTTAGATTAATCTCTCTTGTGTAAAATACACACATAGGGTTCTCTATTTATAATAGAAGAAATATGGGCTAAGCCCAAAATACAAATGAGAAATAATAACAAACTAACTAAAAGATAAAAGATATAATATATCTAACACTCCCCCTCAAGCTGGAGCATACAAATTGTATGAACTAAGCTTGGAATAGATGAAATCAGTGTTGAACTAGATAATTTGTCTTCAAGAGTGTGAGACAAACACTATCAGCAGCTTGTGAAACTTCAACTTCAAAAGTGGATGAAGGAAAGCAGTGGTAGACAATGACAAACTGCAAGAATTGATTCCCAATCAATGATGGATGAGTGACGGGATCAACAGTGGTAGCTGAAAGCTAAGAGCTACAAAACTGCAGGGACTACACTAAATCCTCATCAATGATGGCTGGGTGACGGGATCAACAGTAGTAGTTGAAATCTACAAAACTGCAGGGACTACACCCATATTTATGTGACTTGCAGTGTCTTGGAAACGTACTCCCCCTTAGTGTGAAGGGCAGAAATGTGGAATATCACAATTGTTGGACCATTAAAACAAAACAAAATATTAAGCTGCAATGCTAAAACAAAGGTATTAAAGATCTAAAGACATGTTGGAGGTCCAAGATTCTTTGCTGGACAACTCCCAAGTGGTGATACTTAGCCGTGTATCACAAGAAGATCGGGCTAAACTCTAGCCCAAGAAGAACTGACGCAGTTGCGTCTGTTTGAGGCAGTAGCGACTGCGGCGGCGGTTGACAGCTATAAAACTGTAGGGACTAAATTGCCATCACTGACTGATGGGGCCTGTAGTGGCTGAAAGCGACAAAACTACAGGGACTGCCATCACTAACTGACGAGGTGATGGGGGCCTACAATGGTTGGAAGCATACGGCGCCTAGACAGCAGCAAACGGCGCGGGACAGCGGCAAACGGCACGGACAGCGGCGATGGTCTGGTTGGCGAGACCGACTCCGATCATCAAGTTGGACAGCCATGGAGAGGGAGAAACCCTAAAAATTCAAAGTACTCCGATTGATGCAACGACCACAGATCCAGAAAGAGGGCGAAGAGGCGATCACGACGGTGCTGATCGGTGGTTGAAAGCTCCGGCGACGCGCCGGCACGCGCGACGGCAACGGTGACTCTTGCGGCGGCGCGTGGAGGCACGTGAGAGGTCCGTTCGCCGCGATCTTCGTACCACGGTGGTCGCTCAGTCGAGACGATTCCGATGGTGTGGTCGCCGGTCGATTCTGGAACTCCGGTGACGGCGGCGGCGGCGGCGACGGCGGTGGCCGGAGGCGGCGACGGACTGGTCGGAAAGAAGCAGCAGCGACGGTAGAGAGATCTGACTGGACGGTGCTGACTGTGGCACAGATTTAAGAGGAAAAGAAAGAGAGAAGGGTTGCCCACTGAAATTTTAGGGGCTGCCGGCGGCCATGGCGGCCGACCGCCGGCAGACAGCAGAGACACCAGAAGAAGATCAGAGAACCTGCTCTGATACCATGTTGAATATAGGGAAAAACTATATTTAGATTAATCTCTCTTGTATAAAATACACACATAGGGTTCTCTATTTATAATAGAAGAAATATGGGCTAAGCCCAAAATACAAATGAGAAATAATAACAAACTAACTAAAAGATAAAAGATATAATATATCTAACAATAACAATTGCCCAGATACAGCAGACAAAGTAGAGAATGCTTGTTGAGGATCTCTACAGAAAAAAAAAAGAATAAAAGTGCTCAAGGGGCAAATAATTCATCCAATCATCTGCCCCAACATCCAAATAGACATGATAATTTTACAGTTTAATCCTTGCTTGTTAAGAACATGCTTGTTTAGTGTCTCTCAAAACATGCTATTATTAGTATAGCATCAATATGTCCAAAAATTCTACACTGAACAAAGTGCAAAGTGCAAAGATAATATGCTCATCCAATAGCATGCAGCTATTGGAAATCATGATTAATTTATCCAGCAGTAGCAGCAAAAGTATGGCATACTAAAGAAAGAAATATATAAAACTCATACGACAAAGTTCAGCCATATGACACAAGAACAGTATTCTCTTTAAAATCTAGGACAATATTTGACAAAAGAAAATCTTTCAGCATTTAAATAGATGGGTAAGGTACAAAATAACCTGAAAGAGTAACACAGAAAAAGTAGCTCGGCCATGCCGTGATGTGCTCTCACCTCTCTCCTGCAACACCTGCAGAACAAGTTCACTGAAATTATTGCATCATAATAGACTCATCAAAAATAAAATAAAAAGTAGATAGAATGCTCGCTTCATTTTTTTACCATTTGAATGTATGTATAATCTATTACACATATAACAACCTTTCAATGATGTGTATTTGATACAGCTGCTGGCATTATGTTTTATTAAGCAGTAATAAGCATTAAAACGTTTATTAACAGATCCGAGCTACAACATACTTCAGCAATCACTTACCTAGTATTTACAGTTAATGCTAGTCAGAATAGGTAGATATTACTTAAACATGCAATCTTAGGTTATTTATACCTGCAGAACAACAGCAGTGGATGATAATGCAAGGCCATTCCCAACAACAATAGCAGCAGGACCAGGTTGGCCACAGATAAAATGAACCACCAAACCAATAGCTACAGCAGTTGCCAAGACCTTCATTTATTCATACAGTTAGTTAATAAAGTACAACAGTATAACTTGCGGTGAACAATTTTAACAAAGGTGGGAGGGATGGGCTTTCCGGCTCACCTGTGCAGAGCCTAATCCAAAGACATATTTCTTCATTGAACTAAGCCTTTCAACAGAGAGCTAAAAGAACAAAGCAAATAAGAGCATCAATTTAGCTCTTCTAATAATGGTTATGGTCAAAGTAAACATAAAGTGAATAAGAACTAAAATCCATCCCCACCTACCTCTAGGCCAATATTGAATAGAAGGAAAACAACTCCAAATTCAGCTACTGCTTTTGTGCCATGTACGTGACGAATGATAGAGAGACCATATGGCCCAATCAAGATACCAGCGGCCAAATAGCCAAGAACAGGACTGCCTAAACATTGTTGCGAGCAAGACAGAGGACATAGTGTTGGCACAAAAATATGTGAATATGTAAGGCAATTAATTTTATTGAGTATACCTTTAAAAGAAATTTAACATATCCAGGTAATGGTTAGAGGCTTCTGACAAAAGCATACTGTTTAAACTTAAGTGACAAATTTTCCTTTAACAGTTTCATATTGCCATAACCATACTTTTTAAAAACCAAACATGGGTAAGATAAATGAACCAGCCCACCAGTTGGTCCAGTCAACCTAAAGAAACTCTGTTTGAAATCCCGTGTTTGAACTAGTGAACAACAGATCAAACCATGCAATCAGGACAAGATTTTTCATTTTAGTAATGATCATTTTCAACAAAATGTTGTTTCCACTACGCCAAGTTTTATTTGTTGTTTCACTATCACAAGCATGGTTAACTTTACAAAAAATTGTACTTTTTGTTCTTTTGTTTCTAGGCTAGATTATTAATTATATTATACAATATCTATAAAAGTTTAAGAGATGTTATATTTATTATATTTTTTTCAACTGTTTTTTAATATAGTCACACATTTGAAGAACGTGTTGGTACTTGCAAAACCCAGTTCATCCTTGACCACACTCAAAACCTTGAATCTCTTCTGCATGACCAGCCTAAGTTTGAAAAAATTTGGTCATAACCATACTAACAAACAAACCATGAGCTAAATGGAGTGGATATAATCTAAGCATCAAAGTTTGATTGAACCAAAATATGTGGAGTTTGGTGCCTGATCACATTCTAACAAAAACATCTAGAGTCCTACACAACTTTGCCATACTTGACAGACTATGTTCAACTCAACACTAAGAAAACATTGCAAATGAGTTACCTCCAGGAATTTTCTGGAATATTGGCACAAATATAACACTTGCAAGTAATAGCCAGAGCATGTCAAAGAGGGAGGCTTCTTCCTCATTCACCTGGGAACGATGTATAATATAGTCATAGAATATTTATAAAATAGCACACAAGACTAAAGGGGAAGAATGAAGAAAAACAAACCTCTTGATGAGGTAAAGACGCAATGATTTTCTTGATTTTCTTGGGCAGTTTCTGTAGGTGTCTAACAAGCGGCTTTGCACTAGAGGAAACTTCTTCAACACTGGTCATGATAACGTCTGCTTGGGGAAGCAGCTGAGCATTCCTATCCACTTTATTGGCAAAGAAGGTAACCCTGAAATAAAAATTCACCGTTTATTGAATACTATGTTTAATCTTTACATTAAACCTTTGCATGTCAATCTTTAAATCATATGTCCTGGTCCAAAGTCCAAACAAAAGCAATTTAGCCTTCAAAAAAATAATCAAACAAGCCAGTGAATATTATGCTTAGATATTTTTAATTATGTTGTGCAGAAAGCTCAAAAATATCAAATTAGTATTTTGAATGATTTACTCTATCATACATATTGCATGCCAATCACATAATGTGTATAGATTCATCCAGATAAAATGCTTTAGAAGGATAGAAATAAATGACAGCAATGAATGAAAAAGATGTAGCAAGTTTATACAGACCCTGCTCCCATTAACAAGAGCCCAAAAATCAGCTTCGGCAACTGCTTCTGTACAGATATTATAAGGCCCTGAAAGACTGATGCTGGTGTGAACTCAGTCCCATCTTCGGTAAAAGAAAAGAATGACGCAGAAAAGAATCGAGAAGACTTTTTCAATAATGCCTTGGGAGCAAAAGGTGAACTATCTTTGGTTAAATCTTTCTGTGTTTCCTGCTTTTTTGCTTGTATGGCATTCTCATTATCACTTAAATAATCAGACGGTGTTTTATCTTCCAAAATTTGGTTGGCTTTATCAGATAGTGTTTCAGGTGATAAATTCGCAACCAAATATTCATCATCAATTGACAATTCTCTGTCTCTTTCAACAGTGACATCACCAGAAAAACAGTTAACCACTTTTTCCTCCTCAAGAATAGCCTCAACATCGGGTGCTTGGGTAGTTTCTATCGTATCAGCATTTGAACTAGAATTAGACTTATCTGCTCGTTGTAAGGCAATCTCTGCATCATTTACATGTTTTGTTGCCTCAAGTTCAAAGGCAACAGCTTGCTCAGCCAAAAGCATTATGTTTGTAACATCCTCTTCAGCTTTCACAGCATTCAGCTGAGCATTTTCAGCAATTTCTTGCAATTTGCTCACTTCCTTCTCCAACTCTTCCTTCCTATTTTGCAAGCGCCTCAGCTCTGCCTCACAATTGGCTAAGTTAGCCTGGCATTCCTTGATATCTGCTTCAGCAAACAAAATAGCTTTCTCATGTTCCTCCATGTCGTTATCACCATTGCTCTCATTAGACCCTTGTGTTGAATCAGGAACTTCTTTTGTAGGCTCCAAAGATTCTATGGCTACTTGAAGTCTTGCCTCAGCTAATGAAAGAGCCATTGTTGCAGTTTGGACAGTTTCTTTGGCCATAAGCTCTTCATTAGCTAGATCTTTGATGGTGTCAAGGGTAGAATTAAGAGCATTCCAAGAAATCACAGCTTCATCATGCAAAGAAATGGCAGTCTCTGATATTTTTTTAACCTTTTCCTCAAACATGGTACTATTTATTTGAGCTACTTCTAGCTCCTTCCTGGCCTTTTGCAATAGTTCTTTCAATTCATCCACACTTAGTTCCTCTGATCCTATTTCACTCCCTCCCTCTTTTCTTCCTGCTTGATCTTCTTCTTCCAAAGGTGCATCAGGTTCAACACTAGAAACAGACTCCAATCCTGCATCCTCACCTGAACCTTCCACATAATCAACAGTCCGACCGTTGCCAGTAACATAAGCTAAAGAATCATTACCCTGGCACTTCGACCAAATCACTCTAGACCCCGTAAAAAGATTATTATTCTTACAATACAAACTTCTCTCAATATTCAAAAATTTAAACTCCCTACCTGTAAACACCCTGGAATTACTCCAACAAGCAGAAGCACTCACTCCACTAACACGAAATTTTGAAACACTTCTCGAGCTGTCAAAACCAACACAACCAAAACCTCTCCCTCTAAGATCAAAACAACCTAACTGACCAACTGATCTGTGTCTGTAACTCGTCCCCACACCTCCGTGCAACACCCTTGACTGCGGTAAACCACAAGCCATATCCATGTTCATACTCCTCGACCTATCACAACAGAGAGACAACACTTTGTTCAGCGCATTTTACAGTACACCAATCAGCAATTCGCCAGAAACCTGTTCGGAGTAAAGAAAAGAAAATCAGAAACGGTTAATACAACGCACCCTCCACATTCACCTAAAACAATTAACTGACTCAACGCACCCTCCACATTCACCTAAAACAATTAACTGACTCAATACAACGAGATTGCCGCATTCAGTATCCACACACACACCAACACTACACTGTTCAACACATTCCCAAAACTAATAAGCAATTCACCGAACACCGTAAGCCAAAATCATCGGAAGCAAAAAAATTGAAAAGCCGCCAAATCCAAAGCGATTTTTATAATAATCAGATGCAAAACACTTATTCGGCTCTTCAGCACAAAGAGATTGGAAGAGATTAACAGAAACTGTATGTACACATACCTGTCCATCGAAGGATAGGGGTTGTTTGGAAGTGGGAAGAACAGTGTGTGAGGAGGATTGATCACAAAAAACAGAGAATGATGAAAAACGAATCGACGACGGGGCGTAATCTTCGAAGTTCGAAAGGTTTTCCTGGTTTTAAAACGGCGAAATTTATGACAACATTTTATATTTTATATTTTAATTTATTTATTTATCCTTCTCTTACACCTACTCCTTCGTATTACAATGTTTGTTTTGGAAAAATAAAATAAAATCTGAAACCCAGAGAAACACTTGCACTAGGGCGAACAGGGAAGCTTTCTTTTTCTCTTTCTTTTATAACAGGTTTAGCATGTGCTGTGGCGTTATTATGATGTGTCTTTGTGTTATTGGGATGAATGACCCTTTTCATATTTTTGTGAGATGGCAACAAAAACGGCCATTGAGTATATGAGAGGGATATTCTTGAGGTCACTTGGATTCGCACACGTGTTCAAGTTGTTGAGAATTGGACATGGTTTGCAATTTTTAAGTATGATTATTGTTATTATTTTGGAAGAGAGGACAAGTCAATGAAATGAGTCACGAAGAATGTGTGGTTTCATGTAAAAAAGAAAAAAAGGTAGAAGATTATGAAAGGGGTTATTTGAGTGGTTTAAACTCATACACACACTTTTCTTGTTGGATGGTTAACTTTATGGCTTTTAGTTTGTGAATAAAGAATTCAAATCTTTTGTGGTAAGTAACTCTTAAATGCTGTATACGAAAAATAAACTAGTGTTTTACTTCTCAGTAACATCTTTTATATATAAATATATATCAGATATTGTCTTAAACACACATCCATGTGGACTAGCTTGGATTGTGAAAATAAAAGAGAAACACATTTTTTTAATAAGAGACGTTTTTAGTTTATAGATTTAAAAGTTATTCATTTAGTTTTTTTGTTAATTTAATGGTATTTGAAGTTGAATGAGAAGATATGATATGAGATTGAATAACCTGAAAACATAAGAAAATAATTTTTTTTAAAATATATGAAATTAAAAGAAATGTGAAACTGAAAATTGAAAAAAATAAATTGAATAACCAAACTATTTAATGACTTTATAATCAAATTTATGACTATGTTTTCTTTTTCAATACTGTGCATTTGTTAAAAATTTATAGAGGTTGAAAAAGAGTAACCAAAATTATTAATTAAAAATATAAATAAATTTAAGAAAAAAAAGCTAAGGTATTTAACGAACTCACAAAAAATTAAATAAGATATTTTATGTATCATTTATTTGGATTTATCTTGTGTTAAACACTTATGTATGTTAAACTCCTAGTCGGAGTTGATGAAAATAATGTATATAGTATGTATAAAAGTCATTTAATTATAAAAAAAATTATTCAATATAAAAACAATTTTAGCTAATAAATACTTATTCAATAAAGCCCTGATTAAACTGTTTATCCAAATGGGTTATAAAAAAACTTTTTTAGTGAGTATTCATAAGAATAAAATAATACATCTCCTTAGTCACTCAGTATTTTAATCATATCATCTATCAACTCATGGTAAGAAATAATAATGTTAACTCTTTAAAATACTCATACTTGATACTTGTATATATTACCTCTTAATTTTCTTTAACTATTTTAACTCTCTTATTGCACAAATTTCTAACATGTTATAATAATAATAATTTTATTTTTACATGTAGATGAATGATTTTATTTTTGCATGAAAATTTATGTAACATGGATAACAACAATAATTTTATTTCTACATAAGTCTAAATTTAAACACTTTATCAATATTTGTTGTATGCATGTGTCGTACACGAAGACATACTATTTATATATTATGTTGGAGTTTCATAGATGAAGATTGAGTTCATGTATTTGTAAGACTTTAAATAGTTAGATATAATAATAGTTTTCTTCTCAACTTCCTTAATCAACATGAGAATGTGGAAAGAGTGTGATTAAGTAGTTTCTTAAATTGCATTATTTCTTTTAAAAGCATGGTGTGACATGTCAGAAGAAGAGGTGGAAATTTGAAAAGAAAACTCAAATTTTCTTTTTTGAAAATGTTAAATACAATGAGACATTTATAGGTGTTAATTGATAGATCTAAACTATCTTCTATAAACTTCTCAATTTAAAACTTCACTGTAGAATTTTCTACACCCTCACTAATAAAAAATTGTCTAGATCTTATATTGAGAAATTCAATAAGCATTCGAAATATTTCATTATTTTAATTATAATAACATTTTTCCCCTTAATTGATTTTTTCTTATCTGATTCTATGTCATTATCTTTACACCAATATTTGTTCTAACCTTGAAAGTTCTTCAATGAGTGGCTTCTAAAACTTAATCTTGTATTTTGACAAATTTGAGCTTCACTTCCTTCTAGTAATGGATTCTCTTATAAAATGATATTAGGTGTCTATATACTTGCTTAGATAGTAAAGTACCAGATTCTTTGTCAGGGCTTGTGCGAACTTGTTATCTATGCAAGTCACAAGTGATTAACTTCGTCATAGTACACTCCATGCTTTTGCTTGTAGCCTTTTACAAGTTATGTTTTGTATCTTTCTACATCTCCACTAGCATTCTTCTTAGTCTTTTACACCTATCTTACTCCAATTGTTTCATGATTTTTGGAAAGAGTTATCAATTCTCAATTATTATTATTCTTAATTGAATTGATGTCTTCTTTCATGGCATGTCTTTGCTTTTTATCATTCATAGCTTTCTCAAGTTCCAATTTCTTACAATTTATTTGAAGACAATATAATTTTTTAAGATTACAAGTGACTTCATCAAACCTTTCATAGATGTCTCATATATTTGTATCTTTCTTGGCCTTTCACTCATACTTTTTTCTTGGAAATGAGATGTATATGACAGAGGGGGTGAATGAGGAGGAGTAACATCTTGGAATTTAGTTTCTTGATCTTCTCCTTTTTCTCTAAGATATGGAAGAAAACTGAGACAAAAAATGGTCTTTTACCTCGATTCTAGATCCAACCGAGACAATAGACCCTTTAATTAATTAATTTTAAGGGTCTACGACCTCGATTCAAACTAGAACCGAGGCAATAGACCCAATTTTTTATTCGTTTTACTGCTTTAAATTTTTTGAAGCAAGACAAAAAGTCCTGACCTTTTACCTTGTTTGAATATATCCCGGTTGCAGAACCGCTGTTATAAACCAAAAACAACCGAGACAATATCCATTGCATTAGTGAAGTTACATAAGTGATTTTTTTTTTAAAGATTTAAGCATTTGGACGTAATTAAGTCTTGTGTTACTTTGCATCACAATCTAGAAGCCAGGTAGAAGTGAAAAATGTGTCTATCTATATTTAAATCTTAATTTAATGGTTAAAAATTATAGTAAAGGTTAATAAAATAAAATTATGGAACATACTGTTTTATTTACTTACTGATATTAATTTGTTTTGAGTAGGATAGAAGATTGAGATTATTAATTAATTAGTTAATCAAGAAGAGAAAGCCCAATAAAAGTTTGGGGAAAAGTGAGAGCGAAGTGGAAGGCGATGGAGAGAACCGAAGCCGTAGCGAATGGTGAAGGATGACAATTTTTTTCTTCTCTTTAATTCACTTTCATAAATTTTTCGTGTTCTTTATTTCTGATTCTTATGTCATTTTACTATTTTAAAGGATAAAGTTGCATTAATATGCTTTGCTGTCTATACTATTTTTCATACGTGTATCTTATAAGGTAGTATTTGCCTTACTTTTTTTTTCTTAACTTTCCTAATCCTTTAAAATATAAGTCCTCTGATTAACTTCTGTAAAAGTTCTATTATTGGGCCTTTTGTTCATCGGTAAAAGTTATGTCTCGGCTTCTCCATTTAATGAAAGGAGACTATCAAAAGAGAATTAATCATATCTTTCTATGTGCTGAATAATGTGTTTCAAAATGGAAGTATTCTCCTTCTTGAGTTCATTTAACTCACTTCAAAGAATAAAGGCACATTATTCAGTAAAAAAGAAAAATTGGTGAAGCTTGATAGCAGAAAAGCAACTTGTGTACTTATTGCATTATCTTGACAATTCATTAGAATTTAGGATGTTATTGTTAGTACTTTGTTGTTTTCTTATAACTTGCTTTGTTGTTATTTTCACTCTATCTTTTAGCTTCTAATCATTCTCCTATCATTACTTTGAGTTTACAAAGACATAAAAGCTTTGAATTTTACTTCATAATTTCAGGTGGGTCACTTTCTTTTTTTGATAGAAAGGTTTTGAGGTACTTTAGAAAGGATGGAATAATTGAAGAAAGAAAAAGGATAGAAAGGCTATGAAAGAAGCTAGGGCTGGGCATGATTAACTAAATTATACTAAACTATGGATTATCTATACTATTTTGCACTATAAAAACTAAACTACTTTTTATAAAAACTGAATTATACTTATTTGTAGTTCAGTTCAAAAAATCCGAACTTCTTTTATTAATAGTTTAGTTAACTACTTCAAAGTATGTACTTTATTTTACTTTTGCTTGTTTAATTGTTTTGCTCTTCTTCTAATTCCAGCAACACAAACATAAAAAATAAAGACATGGGTGTATATATATATATATATATATATATATATATATATATATATATATATATATATATATATATATATAGATAAATAAATAAATGTTCTTTTTCAAGTCTCTTAAAAAGTTAACTATTATTATAATAATTATTAAAATAAAATGATATTATTAAATTTATACTAAAATAATTATATATTTTAAAAAAAAACTAATTTTTATTATATTGTAATTATATTTCAAAAACTGGTAATTATTTTTATAACTTAATAAAATTAACTATAATTGTAAAAATAAAAAGATAAAAGTACTTATGTAAATAATTATAAAATATAATATTATATATATATATGAGAATTCAGAAAAAGGTGAGAAGAGAAGAAAGATGAGAGTTTTTATATTAAACTAGATAATTGTCAAAATTAAAAATATTTTGAATAACGCAAAAACAGAGATAAACATAAATAGTTTTTAGAGATTAAGTTTTTAATCTATATAAAATAATATATAAACAAATTTATATTATTAAATTAAACTATATTTAATATGAGAATCAAATTTTAGACATTTTATATTTTTAAATTAATAATAAATAGTAATGATAAATAATTATAGTTATTAATTTAATTTTAATAATATGATAAAATAGTACCAATAATATTTCATTAATTTTTTAAAATTTTTTATTATAATTATTTACTAATTCTAATTATATAGATTTATAATTTAATTTTTTTAAATGATGTGATGTTATTGAATATTAATTTATTTGTTTGTAATTATTAAAAAAAAATCAAATTGAACTAATTCTTTTAATTCTATCGATAATTAGCCATTGACAGTTGTACTAGTGCAAAACTACATTTATTTATTAGAAAAAGGTGCATTGTAGTTAACTGAATTGTTTTGTAGTTAACTGAACTAAAAAATAGTTTAGTTCAGTTTTTTTGAACTATTTTCTAGTGCAGTTCAGTTTTTTTAAACTATTTTATAGTTAATTGTAATAGATTTATAGTGTAGTACAAATAGTGCAGTTTGCCTACCCCTAAAAGAAGCTCATGAAAAAGTTGAAGGTAATAATTTGGTTAGTATTTGTTTTTGGAGTTTATCAAATCTGTATAAGATTATTAGTTTATGCATAAGATTATGGGTATTTTTTCAGTTAGTTTTCAATTAGCCTTCCCTAAAAATTAGTCTCTATCATTATAAAACTATTCACCGGGATTGTAACATCATTTAACCAAATTTAGGTTGGAAGTGTTAATGTGTTGTATTGTAACTTCATTTAAGTAAATAGAATATTGGAGTTACAATTTTTGTTGATAATCATGCTTTAACAACATTTTTTTGACAACATTTTAACATCATTTACGTTTCATTCTGAGTCCAAAATTACTCCACAATCAATAATAATTAATAATCATAAACACTAACATGGACCAATCACAGAATGATACGTAGATCGGACCAATCACAGAATGATACGTAGATGATGTTAGAATGTTGTCAACAATATTATCAAAGTATCATTATTTTTTTTTGGCTTTTTCTAGTGTTTCTATACTTCAAAGGAGTTTCTAGCTTAGACAAGTTGGTTGAGAAGTGTTTCGGTATACATGTTGCCTGGTGTGTCTTTGTTGCTCCTGGCTGTCTGGGACGCTTGCTCTTCTTCAATTGTTGTTGTTCATACTCGCCAAAGGAAGGGGAGGTACCTGCAAAGATACTCCGACGCTCAAGTCAGATATGAGTTATGGAGCCTCAGCTCTCAAGAGAATGATTATGATACTGCTCTGAAATATTATTTAGGGTCTCTAGAGCATAAAGAGAACGTACCTGAACTCTGGTTCTGTCACTGTATTTATAAGCCAAATAAAAATAACCACCTTACCTAAAAACGTGGTCAGTTACTTAACTGTTTAAAATATCTAAGATATTTTATGTAAATATCTTACTACATAACATGCCCCCCAAGTCCGAGTTAACCGTTCTGTTTTATGGACGCGGTAACTATAGGACTTATGTGTTTGAGGGAGGCTGTGTTGGGGAGCGAGTTTCTGGTTGTCGCTTATGTGTGAATCGAACGTTTTAAACCAAGGATGGCCGAGCAGTTGAGTTTGATGGATCAAAAAGAGGCGAAGACAAACGGCAAAAAAGCTGGAGCAAGTGAGGCCGAACGTGAGGATACGTATGACCGAGGTTGAAACCAAAGGGAAGTCGAACGACCGACTGTTTTGAACGCTCGTGCACATGGGTTGTCGAGCGCTTAAAAACAAAAGGTCGAACAAATTTGAGGCCGAACGACCATTTTCTTGAACGCTCGAAAACATGGATTGTCGAGCGGTGTCTGAACGCTCGTATACATGGATTGACGAGCGGTTCTTGAACGCTCGTTGAAATCGATTGTCGAGCGGTATTTGAACGCTCGTTGACATGGATTGTCGAGCGATGTTTGGACGCTCGTAAACATGGATTGACGATCGCTCGTTGAAATGGATTGACGAGCGGTTCTTGAACGCTCGTTGAAATGGATTGTCGAGCGATATTTGAACGCTCGTTGACATGGATTGTCGAGCGATATTTGAACGCTCGTAAACATGGATTGACGATCGCTCGTTGAAATGGATTGATGAACAGTTCTTGAACGCTTGTTGAAATGGATTGTCGAGCGATATTTGAACGCTCGTTGACATGGATTGTCGAGCGATATTTGAACGCTCGTGCACATGAATTGACGAGCGGTTTGTGAACGCTCGTTGAAATGGATTGACGAGCGGTTCTTGAGCGCTCGTTGAAAGGGATTGTCGAGCGGTTGAGACCAAATGACGAACGCTTTTGAGGCCGAACGACCGACTCTTTGAACGTTCGTTGACATTGATGGTCGAGCTGTTGAAACCAAATGGCGAACGCTTTTGACGCCGAATGGCAGAATCTGTGAAAATTTTGATGTTCTTGGGCGAACATAAGCTAGGCTAGAGGATGGTTCCCTAGGATTGATGGTCTGGGTGTTCTAGGACGAACATCTACCAGCGGGAGTTGTAACACCCTAATATTTTAAAAGGTATTACTGATAGTAGAGACTAAATTAATTTGATATATTTTATAAACCATCAAACTTTATTTCAATTCTCCCAAAGTACAATACCAAACTTACAAACTTCAAACAATATAGTCTTCACCGCTTAACATAAATTCGAATTTCAACTTATAAGTTTTACACAACATAATTTTTCCAATACAAATTTATTCTTTTTACAAAATATCCCTGAAATTTTTTCCCCGCATCTCTCTCATCTCTAAGCTTTTTCAACCGCATCTGCGACATTATCTATTCACATATAACATGAGTTATATGATCATAGCACAAACAAATAAGGGTAAGCCAACCATATCATAAAATCATTAAACTTGTAATAAAAATATTATAATCATGTATTTCTGCAATTGATAAAATATCATTATTCCGATGTCATTAATTCATCATTATCAAAATCATCTTTCTCATTTCCATAAATCTTACAAGTGTTCCATGCTTACTCATGAAGCCTTATGGTCAGACCGCTCTCTGCCTGCTTCCTTAAGCCTCACTTATATACTATGTCTTACTTTCTGAAGCCTTATGGTCAGATCCCTCTCTGCCTGCTTCTATAAAACTTACGAATCATATGTTTATGTCAAAGCCTTATGGTCAGACCACTTTCTGCCTGCTTTCATAAACCTCAAGTGTTACTTTGCTCATACCAAACTCTCATGGTATAACTCGAACAAACTACTCCCGGTAGTAAACATCATTTCATAAGTAATGATTTCTCATATCCACCCCAACATTTCATAAAACCAACAATTCATACCCTCTTATCCACCTAACTCAATCATGTTCATTCTTTAATCATGAATTCATAATCACCCGTTTTGGTATCAATAAATCAAACATATTGCCAGATATCATGCTTCATATTATAAACTCATTTTGCCCATAACGAGTATAACTCAACATATTTTCACCAAACAAAGATCATGGATCAACCAAAATATATCAACATATCTTAAGAACTACATATTAAAGTCTGGGCTCAATGTAATGATAAATAAAATATATATGAAATTTTTACCATGATAATATTATGCATCTACAATCAACTTGTTTTATTTTATTTTCATCCTATTATAGATTTTTCTTCACCCCAATTGGTCACCGGAGAGGACCCAGATGTCTGAACGCATCAAACTCACCTTCGACGCCAGCACATATGACTAGTCACAACTGACTGGACCAGGCCAGGGCTGCTCTATGATCAGGGATGTGCCAACTCAGGTTTTTAAGGTTCCTCTATCCTACCAACAAAGGGAGGTCCTCAATAATTAACAATTTATTTATTTAATTCATCTACCTTATTTTCTTATGCTCTAAATCTTAAAATGCTTAATTTTACTTCCTCTCACAACAACCTCAACCAGTATCTGTATATCTATTTAATACCCATATACAAGTTATTACAGAACCCTTATTCCAAACCTCCCAACAAGATCAATTTCAGCCAACAAACTCATTCAATAAATTCATCACAATAAACATCCATAATAGAATTCATACAAGATAATTATAAACAATTAAAATTAATAAAACATTACAATAAATGGTCATAGAAGAATAAAATATTTGACAATCATAAAAATAATCTTAATATAAAAATTCATGGGGAAACAAGAAGTGGAATCTGGCAGAGCCGGTTAGACAACTTCTAATCCATCCAACAATACAATATAATTAAATAACAAGAACAATACATGTCTGGGGAAATAAGAAGTTGAATCTGGCAGAGCCGGTTAGACAACTTCTAATCCTTCCAAAATGCAATAAAATAAATAAGTAAAGAAATAAAACGTTTGGGGAAACAAGAAGTTGAATCTGGCAGAGCCGGTTAGACAACTTCTAATCCTTCCAAAATACGATAAAAATAAACAAGGAAAGCAATAAAATGTTTGGGGAAACAAGAAATTGAATCTGGCATAGCCGGTTAGACAATTTCTAATCCTTCCAAAATACAAAAATAAACAACTAATAACATACAAATGGCATAACATAATCAATATCACGTTTTACAACTATCACACTTGGATATCAACACAAAAGCATACTCTCATTTAAATTCAAAATCATACAGAAAAAAAATACTCCATATTCAAGATTCAAGATAATACAAAAGGAGATACTCAAGGTTAGCTCCCCTTACCTCTATTACAGACTTAATCTCCTCGCTCTCTGAAAACTTCCAGAATATCCCCTTTGAAATTAGAAATTCTTCCAACTCTCTTCTCTCAAAAATTTTCTAAGTTCTTTGGTGTAAATTTTCAGCCTCCCCCCTTGGCTATTTATAGTAAAAAAAATTTACTATTCATTTGTACTATTCATTTTTACTATTCATTTTTTTTATTCATTTTACTATTACAAAAATAATTTTTTATTTGCAAATTGGTGAATTCTGATCTCAAAGCTACGTGGAACACTTATCCTTTCCAAAAATAATTTTTTTTTTTACTATTCACTTTTTACTATTCACAATTTACTATTCACTATTTACTTTTTTTTTTTAATTTAGTATCTGACTTACAAATATTTTCAAGGATCTTACAGGAGTGTGTCCCTTTGTCCAATGCATTTGGGTGTTCTAGGGCGAACATCTACCAGCGGGAGTGTATCCCTTTATTCAATGCACCTGAGTGTTCTAGGGCGAACATCTACCAGGTCTAGGAGTGCTTCAGGATGAACGGCTCTCAGGTGTCCGCTTTCACGCACAAGATATGTTTATCTGCACTGTAAGAAATAATATTAAGCATATAGGTGAGACCGTTCGGTCAATTTGTAAACCTGGCGGCCGAACGTCAATTAGGCCGAATGTTGGACGCTTGAGTCCGAACGTCAAAGAGATCGAGTGACCGAACGTCAGTTAATTCGAATGACCGAACGCTTCCTTCGGAAATTGCCGAACGTTAATGAGGCCATTGGCCGAACGGTTGAGGCCAAGATGACGAACACTCTAGGCCGAACGTCCGAGAAATCTAACGGCCGAACGTTGCTGACGCGCTAAGTGACGAACGCTCTAGGCCGGACGTCCGAGAAATCTAATGCCTGAACGTTGATGATGCACGAAATGACGAAAGCTCTAGGCTGAACGTCCGAGAAATCTAATGGCCGAACGTTGAGGCCGGCAGAACGAACGTCACTGTCGTACGCGAGGCTGAGTTTGGGACGTTTCAGGACGAACGTCATTGGCGTACGCGAGGTCGAGAGCGAGACGTTTCAGGACGAACGTCATTGGCGTACGCGAGGCCGAGTGCGGGACGTTTCAGGACGAACGTCATTAACGTACGCGAGGTGGAGAGCGGGACGTTTCAGGACGAACGTCATTGGCGTACGCGAGGCCGAGTGCGGGACGTTTCAGGACGAACGTCATTAACGTACGCTAGGCGGAGAGCGGGACGTTTCAGGACGAACGTCGCTGACGTACGCGAGGCTGAGAGCGAGACGTTTCAGGACGAACGTCATTGGCGTACGCGAGGCCGAGAGCGGGACGTTTCAGGACGAACGTAGCTGACGTACGCGAGGCTGAGAGCGGGACGTTTCAGGACGAATGTCATTGGCGTACGCAAGGCCGAGTGCAGGACGTTTCAGGACGAACGTCGCTGACGTACGCGAGGCTGAGAGCGGGACGTTTCAGGACGAACGTCATTGGCGTATGCGAGGCCGAGAGCGGGACGTTTCAGGACGAACGTCGCTGACGTACGCGAGGCTGAGTGCGGGACGTTTCAGGACGAATGTCATTGGCGTACGCGAGGCCGAGTGCGGGACGTTTCAGGACGAACGTCATTAACGTACGCGAGGCTGAGAGCGGGACGTTTCAGGACGAACGTAGCTGACGTACGCCAGGCTGAGAGCGGGACGTTTCAGGACGAACGTCATTGGCGTACGCAAGGCCGAGTGCGGGACGTTTCAGGACGAACGTCATTAACGTACGCGAGGCGGAGAGCGGGACGTTTCAGGACGAACGTCATTGGCGTACGCGAGGCCGAGAGCGGGACGTTTCAGGACGAACGTCGCTGACGTACGCGAGGCGGAGAGCGGGACGTTTCAGGACGAACGTCATTGGCGTACGCGAGGCCGAGTGCGGGACGTTTCAGGACGAACGTCATTAACGTACGCGAGGCGGAGAGCGGGACGTTTCAGGACGAACGTCATTGGCGTACGCGAGGCTGATTGCTGGACGCTTGAAGCCGCATGTCCGTTAGGTGAAATGGCCGATTATGTGGAGGCAGAACCGAACGAGGGGTGGATGGAGCGAGTCTTGCGGAAGACGTGGAGAATGGGTCTGACAATGCGGCAGACCTGGAGGAGCCGAAAGGGCTTGTCATTGATTTGGGAATTTAGGGTTTTCGATTTGCGGATTGTGCGATCCTTGTCTGAGTTTTTCTCGTTGGGGATTTTGGGGTTTGTGGAAATTGGGAAATTAGGGATTTCTGGTGTACCTCTGTATCCTTAGTTCTAAGGAGACAGGAACTGAAGTCTAGTGGATGAAGCATGACCCTGTGATCAGAGCGTTAGTGACGGTAGTGGTGGTCTTCTTTGCGGACTAGGCTCATCACCAACTGTAGAGGATCGTTCCCGTTCTTACGAATTGGGGTTGGTTTTAATTGCGCGTTTTGAGATCTGATGAGTAGCGCCAATGAAGATGCTGGTGTGGGTTGTTCTTGTTTGAGACGCATCGTGGATAGGAGTTCGGTGGTCTCCACCACTGTCGTAGGATCAGCGTGACCGTGTTTGGGAGGCGGCGGGGATGAATTAATAATTCCCCTGTGACAACGGTGTCCGGTGGCGTGACGGAGGCTGATGGATGGACTTGATCTGGAGGCGTTCTCTGCGCTGGGTCTTGACTCGTAAATAGGCACAATTTCGCAAAAGGTGTTTATAGTGGCGCTAAAGGCTCAGGGGGAGAATCCTTGTGGCGATGCGGCAGTTCCATCTTGTTGGAGTAGCTTTATCCGGAGAGGTGATTCGTTGAGGCCGAGGCTCCCCTTGTGACTTCTGTGGGATGGCACTCGGCCCCACGGTGGGCGCCAAAATGTTTCGGTATACATGTTGCCTGGTGTGTCTTTGTTGCTCCTGGCTGTCTTCAATTATTGTTGTTCATACTCGCCAAAGGAGGGGGAGGTACCTGCAAAGATACTCCGACGCTCAAGTCAGATATGAGTTATGGAGCCTCAGCTCTCAAGAGAATGATTATGATACTGCTCTGAAATATTATTTAGGGTCTCTAGAGCATAAAGAGAACGTACCTGAACTCTGGTTCTGTCACTGTATTTATAAGCCAAATAAAAATAACCACCTTACCTAAAAACGTAGTCAGTTACTTAACTGTTTAAAATATCTAATATATTTTATGTAAATATCTTACTACATAACAAGAAGCTTTGCTGGGTCTTTCTTCCCTGTTGTCCTTGTGTTTAATGTGTTTGAAGGATTTCTTATCCTACCTCTGGTTGTGATCATCTAATTAAGCCATTTGTTCCTAATGTAATTTCTTCTTTATCTACAGATTGCATATGACACTTTTTTTAATCTTATTGTGTTTTAATAATTTGTTGCATCTTAAATAATATGAGCTTTCAATGTACATCTACTGCTATATTCATGTCTTATAATTAATCAGGACATGATTTTCTTGTTAATTTTCTTCCATTCCAGGGATATGATACACAGTATTTTTCCATTACTTGGAAATTAAGGTATTTTTTTCATTTCTTTATAACTTTTGTTGTTATTACCTCTTTTTGTTATTACCTTCCAGTGTTTTTTTATCATTTATAGCTCTTTCATTTCGTTTCTATTTTTCTGTAGGGAAAATCATGAGAGTTGGAGTTTATTGGCAAAGGCTATGGATAAAGGGCGATTGTCTGAAAAGCTGAAAGACCTTAAAATTATAAATTTAGTATCCTCTAATCATATTTTTCTATGACTAAATTTCTAAACTGCCTCAAACATTCCTCAAAGAAACTGCCTCAAACATTCCTAAAGATGTCTAATGCAAAGTCGGTTTGGAAGATGTTTTCCTTTAAGTAAATATTTTCTCTGGTTGAAATTATTATCCTCAATTTTTTCATTCTTATGTTTATTTTATTTGTGCAGTGTTTTCACTCCTTAATATTCTAAGATCGTGTTTTATATCTCCTCAAGAAAAATGAAGATGGAATATATCCAAGTAATTTTACTTGGTTAAAATTTCTTTTTTATCATAAATCTTACATTATAACGAGATCCTGCTTGATTTAATTTGGCTTATTTGAAACTGATCAATATGACTCTATTTCATTGATTGGTTATGTTGATGTAAAAGTCAAACTTGTTCAGTAAATTCACAGTTAAAAATCGCCATTTAAAAGCTTAACTCATTTGTGTCTGTGATTATATTACTATTCATATATCCTATATTTTGTTGACATAACATTTCAGTTCTTGCATGTTATAAGGATGGTTTTGTGATGAGCTATTCCATTTTCTAATGAGTGACTCTTTTTCTACTTTTATCTTTCTTCTGCTATGCACTGGTTGTCATATCACTGGTTTACCTTGTTGTTGCTGGTTTATTATACAAGTGCACAAGCCACTTTTGTTTATAATTAGTAAACAAGTCATTTATGGTTATCCCCAGTGTGCAAACAACTTCTTATTATAATTGGACCTTCCCTTTTGGATAAGATTTTGTAGAAAAAATAATAATAACCTCTCAAGTGGTAAACAAGTTTAACTCTCTAAATTTAATTCATGCTATAAAAAATTACAATGGTTTTGGACACTCACAAAGAATACTTAGACAATATTGTAGACATAGAAAATTGAAAGAATTAGAGATTATGTTGTCTACATAGGCTATGAAAGTTAGACCATCTAGGGTGTCAACATTAAAATCTTTCAAGCTGACGGTGATTGGATTTGCGTGATTTTAGCAATTATAATGAGCTCTTAGAGCATCTAAGTTGCTAAAGGGTTACATGACTCATATAAAGAGTTAAAGTTTGACCCTATGAATTCTAGAGCTCTCGAGTTAATTGGTTATAGTGCTAAGAATTTTAAAGTTTATGTACTTTTTAAGTCTTACTGTGTATTGTTTCTTCCTACTCATGTCATGCCCATGATTTCATATAACTAATGCTAAATTTATATTATATGTCATAATACTTAATTTTACTTACTATATCATTTTTTACCAAATTGTCCAATTCATGTTTTTCACATTTTTTTTCAAAGTGGTATAAATAATTATGGTGTTATGTATGCATTATGTAAGAGCGGGTGCAACGGAATGGTTAGCATGAAATAACAAATTAATAGGGTCTTTAATACGAACGTGTACCTTTTAATTTTAACTCAATTTAAACTTACCAAGCTAATAATAAAGAGTAAGGTTGAGAGAAATTTGCAATGTGATTTTGTCTTGGTTCGGATCTTACCAATTTTTTGTCAAGTCGCTTATCTTAAAACAAGATAAACAATTTATTACTCACAAAATAATTACAAATAACAATCACAAAGAAACAATTTGTAAAAGTTTATAAACCGCCTCTCTTTATACCACAAGAGATGAATCTGCACCTCCTTTGAGTCTTCACAAAGGATAAACACCTCCTCCGAATACTTCATGAATGATGAACTTCTTCTTCTGAACACCTCCTTAGACACACCGAGAATGAATCGACTATTTCCTCTGTCACTGTAGCAGCACTTCACCAACTTTACAGACACGAGTTTCACAAGCCGAACAAGAAGACACAAGTCTCAACATACTCTTTCGTTTTTCGTTTCGAGTCATTTAACACTTTTAATCGATTAATACAAGTGTTAATCGATTAAAATGAATACAAGGGCTAGTTTTTCAAAAGTCAAAAAACTTCAATGATCACCTTTAATAGATTATTTTAAAGATTAATCGATTAAAATATATATTCTTTGATTTTGTAAATGTGTTAATATAGCGATTTTAGTTATTATTTTAGTGTAATTCTAATTTTGATTAATTTTAACTTAGTAAACCATATAATTCATATTTTAATTCCTAGTTACATTGGAGATTGATAATTGTTCTTTGAATTCTACTGCATTAAAGAGGAAACTAGGATTTTATTGGGTTGAGAATTAGTTCACTGTCATTTCAATTTAATGATTTTAAGTAATAAGTTGTTTTATTTATAATTTTTACTAACGAGCTTTTGATTTTGACCGAGTTTCTAACTTTGTTTCTGTTTTGCACGTGGAACTTACTACACAGTATTACAACTATATGGTATTTTTTACTTAAATAATAATAAAAAAATAAAAAATAAAAAACACTATCAACTAATATATGATTAAATTGACTGAATTTTTAAGAAAATAAACATTTAATTGAGACAAAATAAATTAGGAGACGAATTTTCAAACAAAGATAGAAAACTAAAAGTGTTATTGAACAATTAATATTTTATAAAATATTAAATAACAATTATTTTAAGTTGGAAACCTAAAATAATAATCATATTATAATACCTATAGCATAAAAAAATGGATTTTATACCTGTAAATAAAACAGGTTCAATAACTTTGACTCCTTAATTTATATCAGTGCAATTAATTAAAAGGATATATTTGATTTATTTTCTTAAAAAAAATCGGCATTTAATTTGTTTAAATCTTTTTCAAACATTTTCTTAAATTATTTACCTTTTAAGAAGTTAACATTAATATAAACCTTGTAATTTATGAGTTTATTAATTTGCTTAATTGTCTTTTTATTTATTATATTTATTATTCTATTTTTACATTCGAAGTTACAAGAATCACAATATTTACAAAAATAAATTATAATATTCATTTATCAAAACAATTAATTATTTAATTCACATTTTTCAAACTATATTATTTTATTTAAACCATTATATTTATTCTTTAATTCATAAGTTTAAATTAGAATTACATTATAAGATCAAAAGTTAATTTTTTGGAAAAATCGATATAAGTTCAATTTCAAATTTTATTACAAAACCAATTTTTATTTACTCTTAATTATTTTTTGTGTTTTTCCCTTTTAAAGCAATTAAAACTTAAGCTTAATATTTTAAAAAAAATATTTTAAATTAATTTTCTATAGTTTAAATTTTTATTTTGTCCTTTCCGTTTTAAAAAATTTAAAAAAGCAGAATAATGCGTATATATATATATATATATAAAAGGTTTGAAAGTGGGTTAAAAATGTTGAAAGGGTATAAACGGCAATCAGTAAATTGAATTGATGAGTGCAAAGGAAGTGCGGGAAAATCACATTTCTCTTTCTCTTTAGTTTTTTTTTCCTTAACGATCATATAGTTTAGTTTCGGATGTTTTCCAAATTATTAACTTTTTGCAATTGTGTTGTGGTGGAAACATATGAGATTGGATAAAGCAGAAGAGGATTTCATTTTCGTGGTGTTTTGTATTATTTTTCTTCTCTTTCTTTTTTTTCTGTTTATTTTCAAGAACTTTTTGTTTGTTTGAAGGTGGATCACTGAACATTAGTGGTTTAAAGGTTTTTCTATTTCAGTCATACTTAGTTCTCTTGTCTCTGTAATTGTTTTATTTGCATTTTATGAAATGTTATGTGTTATTTGTGCTTTCTGTTTTCTTGTTTGCTGTATCTTGTTTTTTTTTCCCTTCTTATATTTGCTTTTTCTGAACCATCCATATTGTTCTTGGACTCCTTTTGTTTGTGGAGTCTTTCTTTATATTTTGTTATTAGGTCTTATGTTCTTGTTTTTTCTTAGTACTTGTTTAGTCTTTTACTTGGTTTAGGAGTTGGTGTTGATCCAGATCAATGTTACCCTCAACCGAACTTATGACTTGTATTAATAAAATTTTATTCAATTCAGTTCTGAGTTGTACTTTTACATATTGTCTGCTGAGAAATATCCAATGCTTTGTTGCCAAAAATTTTTGAATGGAAAGGTGATGTTTTGACTACCGATTGAGTCTTGTGTTCTGAAATTTTTCTTGACATCGCTTGACCATTTTTCACTTATAACTTACTTGAATTTCCTTTTCGTGACTCTATAGGCAAACAAGTACAAGTGGTTGACATACAAAGAAATATATGAGAAGGTGATTAAGGTTGTGAATTCCATCCGCAGTTGTGGTTATGGACATCCATGTATTTATTACCGAAAAAAGAAGCATTTTCCCCATTTCTTTCAGTAGTATTACTACGTTATCCCAAGTTCTTGAATTTGTTTTGTCGTTTAATTGCTTGCTTCGTGTCATTTTATTTAGTATCAGGTCTCCCTTGTAGTTCTTCTTGGTATTCTTTTTAGTTATTCCCTACCAATCTATCATCCTTGAAACGTTAACATTTATATAACAAAGGAACTTTAAGTGGGTGAGACTCCGAATTTAAGGTGATTGTCTCATTTTCCATTCATAGATGTACATTGATTCGAAAAGTTTGTATTTGTTGCTCAATGTTTTCAGCATAATGTGGTGATCAATCTGGTTTCCTAAACCTAGTGTGCCCTTAGTTGACTTTGAAATAAAACTTGTAATAACTCCTTTTATCTACATATTCAGTGGTGAGGGTGGAGTCGGAAAGACCGAGACAGCAAAAATAGCAATGCAATACTTGGCTGCCCTTGGTGGAGGAAGCAGAATAGAGAACGAAATATTAAAGACTAATCCAATACTAGAAGCCTTTGGTATTGGAAAAACAGTAAGAAATGACAACTTGAGTCGTTTTGTAAGATGAAATAATATTAAAGTGGCTCTCGTTCTCTGGATAGATGAAAGACTAAAGAGAAATGCATTTTCCATATTGTTCGTTAATTTGGTTTGATATTATTTTCATCTAGATTAAAAAGAAACTCATGTTTCTTAAAAATTTTAACTTTCAAGCGTCTGGATGTATGGATTTGTTTTGTGGTTTAATTACTTGTTTCGTGTAATTTTCTTTGGTATGAGGTCTCCCTTGTAGTTCTTCGTTGTATTCTTTTTAGTTATTTGCTACCAATCTATCATCCTTGACACGTTAACATTTATTTAACAGAGGAACTTTTAGTGGGTGAGGCTCCGAATTTAAGGTGATTGTCTCATTTTCCATTCATAGATGTACTTCGATTGGTAAAGTTTGTATTTGTTGCTCAATGTTTTCAGCATAATGTGGTGACCAATCTGGTTTCATAAACCTAGTGTGCCCTTAGTTGACTTTGAAATAAAACTTGTAATAACTCCTTTTATCTACATATTCAGTGGTGAGGGTGGAGTCGGAAAGACCGAGACAGCAAAAATAGCAATGCAATACTTGGCTGCCCTTGGAGGAGGAAGCGGAATAGAGAACGAGATATTAAAAACTAATCCAATACTAGAAGGCTTTGGTAATGGAAAAGCATTAAGAAATGACTATTTGAGTCGTTTTGTATGATTTGCAATTTGTTATATTGATTCTTTTGTTGATTCATTAGGTTTCTTTCAATTCAATATGGATGCTAGTGGATATGCTCAGCTGGGAATAGAATGCACTCCTCATTGCTTTGATAATATGTTTGAAAATTTTCAAACGAAGATAACTTCATATTAAAGGGAATGAGTGTTTTCTTTATTGAGTTTGTTTGATCCCATTAATGGATAATTTAATTTTTTTTGCTTGTTTGTCTTACTTTTGGAGATCATTATATCAGAAGCTTCAGTTATGGCTTCAACTACCAAATGGGATTGGGAGCTGGTAAAAATAATAACAACTTCCGTACAAGAATCTGTCATTTCACTGCCTGATGGGAACGTAAGATAAGCAACATTGTTTCTCTAGACTGTTAAGTTCTTTTTGGTCTGATTAATTGTACAGTCCAGCCTATCATAGCTTTTAAAGGTGAAAGAGGATAAGCTGGTGACAGCTAATCCCGACATTCTTAATGGAGTGGATGACCTCATGGAACTTAGTTATTTAAATGTACCAGCAGATTTATTCATCCTGCAATATAGATACAGCCAAGATATGATCTATGTAAGCTTATATCTCCTAATATTCTGTCTTCGTTTAGTTTTCAAACCATAACATCTTTAAGTGCATGACTATTTAATTCAGACGAAAGCTGGGCCCGTTTTGGTTGCTGTAAATCCCTTTAAGAAAGTTCCTTTTTTTGGTAATGACTATATTGAAACTTACAAGTGTAAGGCAATTGAAAGCCCTCATGTTTATGCAATTACCGACAAAACTATCCTAGAAATGATTTGAGGTAACTTTTTCCTTATTTTTCATATTTGGATGAAGTTTCAAAAAGTCAAGCTGTTTCCATTTATTTTGAAGTATACCCTTGTACTGCTTTGCTTACAAATGAAGGGAATCAATCATAATTATAAGGTTAGTATTTCTTGATTAATTCTATTTTTCCGAGTGAGAGGTAATCGAAAACTTTTTGGTGTTCGTTGCGTCTTTAAGAGATGCTTCAGTGTATGTTTTAATTTCAGTTTCAATCTATGCATGTATTGCTTGAGTATTAGTTTTCTGTTTTTCGCTCTCCACTTGAGTTTAACGATGGTCCAGTATACAAGGCTCACATGTGGGGTCTGACTCAGTATTTTGACTAAATATTTACGGCTTTTGTATGGGAATTACACAGAATCTCATGGGATAGAGATGAGTATTTTCTTTCATCTTGCCCTTGTCATCAAGTGCTGGATCAAGACTAAAATAAATTTAGGAAAAAACTATTAAAGAGGAGTTGTTGGTAGAACTTTAGTTGAGGGTGTTCAAAGGATCAGTAGCAGCTTTAGTTGTCAAATTTTCTTATTTCTTAAGCTGGTAATATTTTTTATCAATGGTTCATTTTTCTGTCTAGCTCCCTGAAAAATTTATCTAACCAAGTGAAATAATATTAAAGTTGCTCTCGTTCTCTAGATAAATTAAAGACTAAAGAGAAATGCATTTTCCATATTGTTCGTAAATTTGGTTTGATATTATTTTCATATAGATTAAAAAGAAACTCTTGTTTCTTAAAAATTTCAACTTTCAATTGTCTGGATGTATGGATTTGTTTTGTCGTTTAATTGCTTGCTTCGTGTAATTTTATTTGGTATCAGGTCTCCCTTGTAGTTCTTCGTGGTATTCTTTTTAGTTATTCTCTACCTATCTATCATCCTTGACACATTAACATTTATATAACAGAGGAACTTTAAGTGGGTCGGACTCCGAATTTAAAGTGATTGTCTAATTTTCCATTCATAGATGTACATTGATCGGAAAAGTTTGTATTTGGTGCTCAATGTTTTCGGCATAATTTGGTGATCGATCTGGTTTCCTAAACCTAGTGTGCCTTTAGTTGACTTTGAAATAAAACTTGTAATAACTCCTTTTATCTACATATTCAGTGGTGAGGGTGGAGTCGGAAGGACCGAGACAGCAAAAATAGCAATGCAATACTTGGCTGCCCTTGGTGGAGGAAGCAGAATAGAGAACGAGATATTAAAGACTAATCCAATACTAGAAGCCTTTGGTAATGGAAAAACCGTAAGAAATGACAACTTGAGTCGTTTTGTAAGATTTCCAATTTACTATATTGATTCTTTTGGTTGATTCATTAGGTTTCTTTCAATTTAGTATGGATGCTTGTGGATATGCTCAGCTGGGAATAGAATGCACTCCTCGTTGCTTTGATAATATGTTTGAAAATATTCAAACGAAGATAATTTAATATTAAAGGGAATAAGTCTTTTTCTTTATTGAGTTTGTTTGATCCCATTAATGGATAATTTAAATATTTTGGTTGTTTGTCTTACTTTTTTTAGTTCATTATATCAGAAGCTTCAGTTATGGCTTCAACTACCAAATGGGATTGGGAGCTGGTAAAGATAATAACAACTTCCGGAGCCGAATCTGTCATTTCACTGCCAGACGGGAAAGTAAGATAAGCACATTGTTTCTCTAGACTGTTAAGTTCTTTTTGGTCTGATTAATTGTACAGTCCAGCCTATCATAGGTTTTAAAGGTGAAAGAGGATAATTTGGTGCCAGCTAATCCCGACATTCTCAATGGAGTGGATGACCTCATGCAACTTAGTTATTTAAATGTACCAGCAGATTTATTCAACCTGCAATATAGACACAACCAAGATATGATCTATGTAAGCTTATATCTTCTAATTTTCTCTCTTCCTTTAATTTCCAAATCATAACATCTTTAAGTGCATGACTATTTAATTCAGACGAAAGCTGGGCCCGTTTTGGTTGCTGTAAATCCCTTTAAGAAAGTTCCTTTTTTTGGTAATGACTATATTGAAACTTACAAGTGTAAGGCAATTGAAAGCCCTCATGTTTATGCAATTACCGACAAAACTATCCTAGAAATGATTTGAGGTAACTTTTTCCTTATTTTTCATATTTGGATGAAGTTTCAAAAAGTCAAGCTGTTTCCATTTATTTTGAAGTATACCCTTGTACTGCTTTGCTTACAAATGAAGGGAATCAATCATAATTATAAGGTTAGTATTTCTTGATTAATTCTATTTTTCCGAGTGAGAGGTAATCGAAAACGTTTTGGTGTTCGTTGCGTCTTTAAGAGATGCTTCAGTGTATGTTTTAATTTCAGTTTCAATCTATGCATGTATTGCTTGAGTATTAGTTTTCTGTTTTTCGCTCTCCACTTGAGTTTAACGATGGTCCAGTATACAAGGCTCACATGTGGGGTCTGACTCAGTATTTTGACTAAATATTTACGGCTTTTGTATGGGAATTACACAGAATCTCATGGGATAGAGATGAGTATTTTCTTTCATCTTGCCCTTGTCATCAAGTGCTGGATCAAGACTAAAATAAATTTAGGAAAAAACTATTAAAGAGGAGTTGTTGGTAGAACTTTAGTTGAGGGTGTTCAAAGGATCAGTAGCAGCTTTAGTTGTCAAATTTTCTTATTTCTTAAGCTGGTAATATTTTTTATCAGTGGTTCATTTTTCTCTTTAAGCTCGCTGAAAAATTTATCTTACCAAGTGAAATAATATTAAAGTGGCTCTCGTTCTCTGGATAGGATAAAGACTAAAGAGAAATGCATTTTCCATATTGTTCGTTAATTTGGTTTCATATTATTTTCATATAGATTAAAAAGAAACTCATGTTTCTTAAAAATTTCAACTTTCAAGCGTCTGGATGTATAGATTTGTTTTGTGGTTTAATTACTTGTTTCGTGTAATTTTATTTGGTATCAGGTCTCCCTTGTAGTTCTTCGTTGTATTCTTTTTAGTTATTTGCTACCAATGTATCATACTTGACACGTTAACATTTATTTAACAGAGGAACTTTTAGTGGGTGAGGCTCCGAATTTAAGGTGATTGTCTGATTTTCCATTCATAGATGTACTTCGATTGGTAAAGTTTGTATTTGTTGCTCAATGTTTTCAGCATAATGTGGTGACCAATCTGGTTTCATAAACCTAGTGTGCCCTTAGTTGACTTTGAAATAAAACTTGTAATAACTCCTTTTATCTACATATTCAGTGGTGAGGGTGGAGTCGGAAAGACCGAGACAGAAAAAATAGCAATGCAATACTTGGCTGCCCTTGGAGGAGGAAGCGGAATAGAGAACGAGATATTAAAAACTAATCCAATACTAGAAGGCTTTGGTAATGGAAAAGCATTAAGAAATGACTATTTGAGTCGTTTTGTATGATTTGCAATTTGTTATATTGATTCTTTTGGTTGATTCATTAGGTTTCTTTCAATTCAATATGGATGCTAGTGGATATGCTCAGCTGGGAATAGAATGCACTCCTCATTGCTTTGATAATATGTTTGAAAATTTTCAAACGAAGATAACTTAATATTAAAGGGAATCAGTGTTTTCTTTATTGAGTTTGTTTGATCCCATTAATGTATAATTTAAATTTTTTTGCTTGTTTGTCCTCCTTTTGGAGATCATTATATCAGAAGCTTCAGTTATGGCTTCATCTACCAAATGGGGATTGGGAAGTGGTAAAGATAATTACAGCTTCCGGAGCTGAATCTCTCATTTCACTGCTGGATGGGAAAGTAAGATATGCAACATTGTTTCTCTAGACTGTTAAGTTCTTTTTGGTCTGATTAATTGCACAGTCCAGCCTATCATAGGTTTTAAAGGTGAAAGAGGATAATTTGGTGCCAGCTAATCCCGACATTCTTAATGGAGTGGATGACCTCATGGAACTTAATTATTTAAATGTACCAGCAGATTTATTCATCCTGCAATATAGATACAACCAAGATATGATCTATGTAAGCTTATATCTCCTAATATTCTGTCTTCGTTTAGTTTTCAAATCATAACATCTTTAAGTGCATGACTATTTAATTCAGACGAAAGCTGGGCCCGTTTTGGTTGCTGTAAATCCCTTTAAGAAAGTTCCTTTCTTTGGTAATGACTATATTGAAACCTACAAGTGTAAGGCAATTGAAAGCCCTCATGTTTATGCAATTACCGACACAACCATCCTAGAAATGATTTGAGGTAACTTTTCCTTTATATTTGCATATTTGGATGAAGTTTCAAAAGTCAAGCTGTTTCCATTCATGTTAAACTATACCCTTGTACTGCTTTGGCTACAAATGAAGTGAATCAATCATAATTATAATGTTAGTTTTTCTTGATTAATTCTATTTTTCTGAGTGACTGGAATCCAAAACTATTTGGTGTTCGTTGCTTCTTTAAGAGATGCTTCAGTGTATGTTTTAATTTCAGTTTCAATCTGTGCATGTATTGCTTGAATATTAGTCTTCAGTTTTTCGCTCTCCACTTCTGTTTAAAGATGGTCCAGCTACAAGGCTCACATGTGGGGCCTTACTCCGTATTTTGACTAAATCTTTACGGCTTCTGTATGGTATTTACACAAAATTTCATGGGATAGAGATGAGTATTTTCTTTCATCATGCCCTTGTCATCAAGTGCTGGATCAGGACTAAAATAAATTTAGGAAAAAACTATTGAAGAGAAGTTGTTGGTAGAACTTTAGTTGAGGGTGTTCAAAGGATTAGTCAAATTTTCTTTTTTCTTAAGCTGGTAATATTTTTTGTCATTGGTTCATTTTTCTTTTTAGCTCGCTGAAAAATTTATCTAACCAAGTGAAATAATATTAAATGGCTCTTGTTCTCTAGATAAATGAAAGACTAAAGAGAAATGCATTTTCCATATTGTTCTCTAGATAAATGAAAGACTAAAGAGAAATGCATTTTCCATATTGTTGGTTAATTTGGTTTGATAATATTTACATATTGATTAAAAAGAAACTTTTTTTTCTTAAAAATTTCAACTTTCAAGCGTCTGGATGTATGGATTTGTTTTGTCGTTTAATTGCCTGCTTCGTGTCCTCTTATTTATTATCAGGTCTCCCTTGTAGTTCTTCATGGTATTCTTTTTAGTGATTCGCTACCAATCTATCATCCTTGACACGTTAACATTTATTTGACAGAGGAACTTTTTTGTGGGTGAGACCCCGAATTTAAGGTGATTATCTCATTTTCCATTCATAGATGTACTTTAATTGGAAAAGTTTGTATTTGTTCTCAATGATTTCAGCATAATGTGGTGATCAATCTGGTTTGGTAGGCCTAGTGTGCCCTTAGTTGACTTTGAAATAAAACTTGTAATAACTCCTTTTATCTACATATTCAGTGGTGAGGGTGGAGTCGGAAAGACCGAGACAGCAAAAATAGCAATGCAATACTTGGCTGCCCTTGGTGGAGGAAGCGGAATAGAGAACGAGATATTAAAGACTAATCCAATAATAGAAGCCTTTGGTAATGGCAAAGCATTAAGAAATGACAACTTGAGTCGTTTTGTAAGATTTCCTATTTGTTATATTGATTCTTTTGGTTAATTCATTAGGTTTCTTTCAATTCAATATGGATGGTAGTGGATATGCTCAGCTAGGAATAGAATGCACTCCTCATTGCTTTGATAATATGTTTGAAAATTTTCAAACGAAGATAATTTAATATTCAAGGGAATCAATCTTTTCTTTATTGAGTTTGTTTGATCCCATTAATGGATAATTTAAATTTTATACTTGTTTGTCTTACTTTTGGAGATCATTATATCAGATGCTTACGTTATGGCTTCAACTACCAAATGTGGATTTGGAGCTGGTAAAGATAATAACAACATACGGAGCTGAATCTGTCATTTCACTGCCAGATGCGAAAGTATGATACGCAACATTGTTTCTCTAGACTGTTAAGTTCTTTTTAGTGTGTTTAATTGTACACTCCACCTTATGATAGGTTTTAAAGGTGAAAGAGGATAATTTGGTGCCAGCTATTCCCGACATTCTTAATGGAGTGGATGACCTCATGCAACTTAGTTACTTAAATGAACCAGCAGTTTTATTCAACCTGCAATATAGACAACCAAGATATGATTTATGTAAGTTTATATCTCCTAATTTTCTCTCTTCATTTAGTTTGCAAATCATACCATCTTAAAGTGCATCACTATTTAATTCAGACGAAAGCTGGGCCCGTTTTGGTTGCTGTAAATCCCGTTAAGAAAGTTTCTTTTTTTGGTAATGACTATATTTAAACCTACAAGTGTAAGGCAATTGAATGCCCTCATGTTTATGCAATTACTGACACAACCATCCTAGAAATGATTTGAGGTAACTTTTTCCTTATTTTTCATATTTGGATGAAGTTTCAAAAAGTCAAGCTGTTTCCATTCATTTTAAAGTATACCCTTGTACTGCTTTGCTTACAAATGAAGGGAATCAATCATAATTATAAGGTTAGTATTTCTTGATTAATGCTATTTTTCCGAGTGACTGGTAATCGAAAACTATTTGGGGTTTGTTGCTTCTTTAAGAGATTCTTCAGTGTATGTTTTAATTTCAGTTTCAATCTGTGCATGCATTGCTTGAATAGTCTTCTGTTTTTTGCTCTCCACTTCAGTTTAAAGATGGTCGAGCATACAAGGCTCACATGTGGGGCCTTAGTCAGGATTTTGACTAGGGCTTTTGTATGGGAATTACCCAGAATCTCATGGGATAGAGATGAGTATTTTGTTTCATCTTGCCCTTGATATCAAGTGCTGGATCAGGACTAAAATAAATTTAGGGAAAAACTATTAAAGAGGAGTTGTTGGTAGAACTTTAGTTAAGGGTGTTCAAAGGATTAGTCGCAGCTTTAGTTGTCAAATTTTCTTATTTCTTAAGCTGGTAATATTTTTTATCATTGGTTCATTTTTCGGTTTAGCTCCCTGAAAAATTTATCTAACCAAGTGAAATAATATTAAAGCTGCTCTCGTTCTCTAGATAAATGAAAGACTAAAGAGAAATGCATTTTCCATATTGTTTGTTAAATTGGTTTGATTTGATATTATTTTCATATAGATTAGAAAGAAACTCTTGTTTCTTAAAAATTTCAACTTTCGAGCGTCTGGATGTATGGATTTGTTTTGTGGTTTAATTGCTAGTTTTGTGTAATTTTATTTGGTATCACGTCTCTCTTGTAGTTCTTCGCTGTATTCTTTTTAGTTATTTGCTGCCAATCTATCATCCTTGACACGTTAACATTTATTTAACAGAGGAACTTTTATCGGGTGAGACTTCGAATTTAAGGTGATTGTCTAATTTTCCATTCATAGATGTACTTTGATTGGTAAAGTTTGTATTTGTTGCTCAATGTTTTCTGCATAATGTGGTGATGAATCTGGTTTCCTAAACCTAGTGTGCCCTTAGTTGACTTTGAAATAAAACTTGTAATAACTCCTTTTATCTACATATTCAGTGGTGAGGGTGGAGTCGGAAAGACCGAGACAGGAAAAATAGCAATGTAATACTTGGCTGCCCTTGGTGGAAGAAGCGGAATAGAGAACGAGATATTAAAGACTAAATCATTTCTACAAGTTTTTGGTAATGGAAAAACATTAAGAAATGACAAATTGAATCGTTTTGTAAGATTTCCAATTTATTATATTGATTGTTTTGGTTGATTCATTAGGTTTCTTTCAATTCAATATGGATGCTTGTGGATATGCTCAGCTGGGAATAGAATGCACTCCTCGTTGCCTTTCTTTATATAGTTTGTTTGATCCCATTAATGGATAATTTAAATTTTTTGATTGTTTGTCTTAGTTTTGGAGTTCATTATATCAGAAGCTTCAGTTATGGCTTCAAATACCAAATGGGGATTGGGAGGTGGTAAAGATAATAACAACTTCCGGAGTTGAATCTGTCATTTCACTGCTAGATGGGAAACTAAGATACACAACATTGTTTGTCTCGACTGTTAAGTGCTTTTTGGTCTGATTAATTTTACACTCCAACTTATCTTAGGTTTTAAAGTTTAAAGAGGATAATTTGGTGCTAGGTAGTCCGGACATTCTTAATGGAGTGGATGACCTCACGCAACTTAGTTGTTTAAATGAACCAGCAGTTTTATTCAACCTGCAATATAGACACAACCAAGATATGATCTATGTAAGCTTATATCTTCTAATTTTCTCTCTTCCTTTAGTTTCCAAATCCTATAATCTTTAAGTGCATGACAATTTAATTCAGACGAAAGCTGGGCCCATTTTGGTTGCTGTAAATCCCTTTAAGAAAGTTCCCTTTTTTGATAATGACTATTTTGAAACCTACAAGTGTAAGGCAATTGAAAGCCCTCATGTTTATGCAATTACTGACACAACTATCCTAGAAATGATTTGAGGTAATTTTTCCTTATTTTTCCTATTTGGATGAAGTTTCAAAAAGTCAAGCTGTTTCCATTAATTTTAAAGTATACCCCTGTACTGCTTTGCTTACAAATGAAGTGAATCAATCATAATTATAAGGTTTGTATGTTTTAATTTCAGTTTCAATCTATGCATGTATTGCTTGAGTATTAGTTTTCAGTTTTTCGCTCTCCATTTGAGTTTAAAGATGGTCCAGTATACAAGGCTCACATGTGGGGTCTTGCTCAGTATTTTGACTAAATATTTACGGCTTTTGTATGGGATTTACACAAAATCTCATGGGATAGAGATGAGTATTTTCATTCATCTTGCCCTTGTCATCACATGCTGGATCAGGACCAAAATAAATTTAGGAAAAAACTATTAAAGAGGAGTTGTTTGTAGAACTTTAGTTGAGGGTGTTCAAAGGATTAGTAGCAGCTTTAGCTGTCAAATTTTCTTATTTCTTAAGCTGGTAATATTTTTTATCATTGGTTCATTTTTCTGTTTAGCTCCCTGCAAAATTCTTCTAACCAAGTGAAATAATATTAAAGTTGCTCTCGTTCTCTAGATAAATTAAAGACTAAAGAGAAATGCATCTTCCATATTGTTCGTTAATTTGGTTTGATATTATTTTCATATAGATTAAAAAGAAACTCTTGTTTCTTAAAAATTTCAACTTTCAAGCTTCTGGATGTATGGATTTGTTTTGTCGTTTAATTACTTGCTTCGTGTCATTTTATTTAGTATCAGGTCACCCTTGTAGTTCTTCGTGGTATTCTTTTTAGTTATTCTCTACCAATCTATCATCCTTGACACATTAACATTTATATAACAGAGGAACTTTAAGTGGGTGGGACTCCGAATTTAAGGTGATTGTCTCATTTTCCATTCATAGATGTATATTGATTGGAAAAGTTTGTATTTGGTGCTCAATGTTTTCAGCATAATGTGGTGATCGATCTGGTTTTCTAAACCTAGTGTGCCCTTAGTTGACTTTGAAATAAAACTTGTAATAACTCCTTTTATCTACATATTCAGTGGTGAGGGTGGAGTTGGAAAGGCTGAGACAGCAAAAATAGCAATGCAATACTTGGCTGCCCTTGGTGGAGGAAGCATAATAGAGAACGAGATATTGAAGACTAATCCAATACTAGAAGCCTTTGGTATTGGAAAAACAGTAAGAAATGACAACTTGAGTCGTTTTGTAAGATTTCCAATTTATTATATTGATTCTTTTGGTTGATTCATTAGGTTTCTTTCAATTCAATATGGATGCTTGTGGATATGCTCAGCTGGGAATAGAATGCACTCCTCATTGCTTTGATAATATGTTTGAAAACCTTCAAACGAAGATAATTTAATATTAAAGGGAATAAGTCTTTTTCTTTATTGAGTTTGTTTGATCCCATTGATGGATAATTTAAATATTTTGGTTGTTTGTCTTACTTTTGGAGTTCATTATATCAGATGCTTCAGTTATGGCTTCAACTACCAAATGGGATTGGGAGCTGGTAAAAATAATAACAACTTCCGGACCAGAATCTGTCATTTCACTGCCAGAGGGGAACGTAAGATAAGCAACATTGTTTCTCTAGACTGTTAAGTTCTTTTTGGTCTGATTAATTGTACAGTCCAGCCTATCATAGCTTTTAAAGGTGAAAGAGGATAAGTTGGTGACAGCCAATCCCGACATTCTTAATGGAGTGGATGACCTCATGCAACTTAGTTATTTAAATGTACCAGCAGATTTATTCAACCTGCAATATAGGTACAACCAAGATATGATCTATGTAAGCTTATATCTCCTAATATTCTCTCTTCGTTTAGTTTCCAAATCATAACATCTTTAAGTGCCTGACTATTTAATTGAGACGAAAGCTGGGCCCGTTTTGGTTGCTTTAAATCCCTGTAAGAAAGTTCCTCTTTTTGGTAATGACTAGGTTGAAACCTACAAGTGTAAGGCAATTGAAAGCCGTCATGTTTATGCAATTACGGACACAACCATCCTAGAAATGATTTAAGGTAACTTTTTCCTTATTTTTCATATTTGGATGAAGTTTCAAAAAGTCAAGCTGTTTCCATTAATTTTAAAGTATACCCTTGTACTGCTTTGCTTATAAATGAAGGGAATCAATCATAACTATAAAGTTAGTATTTCTTGATTAATTTTATTTCTCCGTGTGACTGGTAATCCAAAACTATTTGGTGTTCGTTACTTGTTTAAGAGATGCTTGTCTGTATGTTTTAATTTCAGTTTCAATCTGTGTATGTATTGCTTGAGTACTAGTCTTCCGTTTTTCGCTCTCCACTTCAGTTTAAAGATTGTCCAGCATACAAGGCTCACATGTGGGACCTTATTCAGTATTTTGACTAAACATTTACGGCTTTTGTATGGGATTTACACAGAATCTCATGGGATAGAGATGAGTATTTTCTTTCATCTTGCCCTTGTCATGAAGTGCTGGATCAGGACTAAAATAAATTTAGGAAAAAACTATTAAAGAGGAGTTGTTGGTAGAACTTTAGTTGAGGGTGTTCAAAGGATTAGTAGCAACTTTAGTTGTCAAATTTTCTTATTTCTTAAGCTGGTAATATTTTTTATCATTGGTTCATTTTTCTCTTTAAGCTCGCTGAAAAATTTATCTAACCAAGTGAAATAATATTAAAGTGGCTTTCGTTCTCTAGATAGATGAAAGATTAAAGAGAAATGCATTTTCCATATTGTTCGTTAATTTGGTTTGATATTATTTTCGTATAGATTAAAAGAAACTCATGTTTCTAAAAAATTTCAACTTTCAAGCGTCTGGATGTATGGATTTGATTTGTGGTTTAATTACTTGTTTCGTGTGATTTTATTTGGTATGAGGTCTCCCTTTTAGTTCTTCGTTGTATTCTTTTTAGTTATTTGCTACCAATCTATCATCCTTGACATGGTAACATTTATTTAACAGAGGAACTTTTAGTGGGTGAGGCTCTGAATTTAAGGTGATTGTCTCATTTTCCATTCATAGATGTACTTCGATTGGTAAAGTTTGTATTTGTTGCTAAATGTTTTCAGCATAATGTGGTGATCAATCTGGTTTCGTAAACCTAGTGTGCCCTTAGTTGACTTTGAAATAAAACATGTAATAACTCCTTTTATCTACATATTCAGTGGTGAGGGTGGAGTCGGAAAGACCGAGATAGCAAAAATAGCAATGCAATACTTGGTTGTCCTTGGAGGAGGAAGCGGAATAGAGAACAAGATATTAAAAACTAATCCAATACTAGAAACCTTTGGTAATGGAAAACCATTAAGAAATGACAATTTGAGTCGTTTTTTAAGATTTGCAATTTGTTATATTGATTCTTTTGGTTGATTCGTTACGTTTCCTTCAGTTCAATATGGATGGTAGTGGATATGCTCAGCTGGGAATATAATGCACTTCTCATTGCTTTGATAATATGTTTGAAAATTTTCAAACGAAGATAACTTAATATTAAAGGGAATCAGTGTTTTCTTTATTGAGTTTGTTTGATCCCATTAATGGATAATTTAAATTTTTTTTCTTCTTTGTCTTACTTTTGGAGATCATTATATCAGAAGCTTCAGTTATGGCTTCAACTACCAAATGGGATTGGGAGCTGGTAAAAATAATAACAACTTCCGTACAAGAATCTGTCATTTCACTGCCTGATGGGAACGTAAGATAAGCAGCATTGTTTCTCTAGACTGTTAAGTTCTTTTTGGTCTGATTAATTGTACAGTCCAGCCTATCATAGCTTTTAAAGGTGAAAGAGGATAAGCTGGTGACAGCTAATCCCGACATTCTTAATGGAGTGGATGACCTCGTGGAACTTAATTATTTAAATGTACCAGCAGATTTATTCATCCTGCAATATAGATACAACCAAGATATGATCTATGTAAGCTTATATCTCCTAATATTCTGCCTTCGTTTAGTTTTCAAACCATAACATCTTTAAGTGTATGACTATTTAATTCAGACGAAAGTTGGGCCCGTTTTGGTTGCTGTAAATCCCTTTAAGAAAGTTCCTTTCTTTGGTAATGACTATATTGAAACCTACAAGTGTAAGGCAATTGAAAGCCCTCATGTTTATGCAATTACCGACACAACCATCCTAGAAATGATTTGAGGTAACTTTTTTTCTTTATATTTGCATATTTGGATGAAGTTTCAAAAGTCAAGCTGTTTCCATTCATGTTAAACTATACCCTTGTACTGCTTTGCCTACAAATGAAGTGAATCAATCATAATTATAATGTTAGTATTTCTTGATTAATTCTATTTTTCCGAGTGACTGGAATCCAAAACTATTTGGTGTCTGTTGCTTCTTTAAGAGATGCTTCAGTGTATGTTTTAATTTCAGTTTCAATCTGTGCATGTATTGCTTGAATATTAGTCTTCAGTTTTTCGCTCTCCACTTCTGTTTAAAGATGGTCCAGCATACAGGGCTCACATGTGGGGACTTACTCCGTATTTTGACTAAACCTTTATGGCTTTTTTATGGTATTTACACAGAATTTCATGGGATAGAGATGAGTATTTTCTTTCATCATGCCCTTGTCATCAAGTGCTGGATGAGGACTAAAATAAATTTAGGAAAAAACTATTAAAGAGAAGTTGTTGGTAGAACTTTAGTTGAGGGTGTTCAAAGGATTAGTAGCAACTGTAGTTGTCAAATTTTCTTATTTCTTAAGCTGGTAATATTTTTTGTCAATGGTTCATTTTTCTGTTTAGCTCGCTGAAAAATTTATCTAACCAAGTGAAATAATATTAAATGGCTCTTGTTCTCTAGATAAATGAAAGACTAAAGAGAAATGCATTTTCCATATTGTTCTCTAGATAAATGAAAGACTAAAGAGAAATGCATTTTCCATATTGTTCGTTAATTTGGTTTGATAATATTTACATATTGATGAAAAAGAAACTTTTTTTTCTTAAAAATTTCAACTTTCAAGCATCTGGATGTATGGATTTGTTTTGTCGTTTAATTGCCTGCTTCGTGTCCTTTTATTTAGTATCAGGTCTCCCTTGTAGTTCTTCGTGGTATTCTTTTTAGTTATTCTCTACCTATCTATCATCCTTGACACGTTAACATTTATATAACAGAGGAACTTTAAGTGGGTAGGACTCCGAATTTAAAGTGATTGTCTAATTTTCCATTCATAGATGTACATTGATTGGAAAAGTTTGTAGTTGGTGCTCAATGTTTCGGCATAATTTGGTGATCGATCTGGTTTCCTAAACCTAGTGTGCCCTTAGTTGACTTTGAAATTGTTGTAAAACATGAAATACAATGTAATCTATATTTCTTCCATGAAACTTATTACAAGATACTACCTATTTATAGAACTATGAACCTAATAGTTAGGCACATCCTAACCTAAGTTAGGCACATCCTAAAGACACAAGTTAGGCACCTTCTAGACAAGTTAGGCACCTCTTAACATAAATAAATATTACATTTGACATTTCAACACTCCCCCTCAAGCTGGATCATACAAGATTGTATGAACCAAGCTTGGACTAGACAAAACTCAAATGGAAATAACATCAATAATCCAAATTGCACACACAAACAAGTGTAGCCCAAGAAACTTCAACTTGGACAGCAATGGACGAGGGTGAACTAGCACCATGAAACTTCAACTCAGAAAGTCTTCAGACGCAAGAGATCTCCATCAGTTACTTGAGAGGCCTTCAAAGGCTAACAACCACAAACTTGTAGGGACTTAACCACCCTAAACAACGAACCTTCAGGGACTCTAAACAATGAACCTTCACAATGAACCTTCAGGGACTTCAGTGCCCTGTGTAGCAACAAACCTTCAGGGACTTCAGTATCTTGAACACCAATGAACCTTTAGGGTCTTAACTGCCCTAAATAGCAACAACCAGCAACAAACCTGTAGGGACTTAATCACCCTACAGCGGCTGAAACTTCCCCTCTCACGGAGGTGGAAGAACGGGTGAGAACCGATCCGTACGAGGGACAAACTCAATCCCATAGCATCAAACGAGTCAAATCAGCGGTCGATCTCAAAGAACAACTCTCAATGAGCTGTTTCAACAAGGCATTGGCGGTGTAAAAATCCCTTCACATGGCAGAAAGAACTGACGCAGTGGCGTCGTGAGTGGACATTTGTGGTCCTCAAGAATCTGAACAGACTTGGCTCACAAGTTGAATCATCGGAGCAGCAAGGAAAAGAAGGAGCGCTTGGTTGCAAGGAGCGGGCAGGTGGAAACTTTCTCCCGCGTTGCCTTGAACCATACTCCCCCTCGGCAGAAGTATCACAATTGCTAATATCGCGGAAACAACGAAATCTTCACCAAAGAAAATTAAGGCAGCAACAATCTTCAGCAGTTGCAGCAACTGACTGTGGTACCGTGCCTGATACAGCAGTATCAAAACATCACAGCAATACTTGGTTCAGTTTCTTGAAACAGAAACCGATGAAGAAGAACCTAGTGGTGGAGAAAGAGAGACCCTTCAGAATAGAGAAGATGACAAAACAGTACAGGATTGCGCAATCAAACGGCAATCGAAAACGGCAACCGGATGCACTCCAAGTGCTTCAGCAAGGTGTGACAGAGAAGAACTTTCCAGAATGGAGAAGAAAGAAGTGCACAGGGGCGGTTGTTCGAGAAACCAAACTGAGAAGACAGAAGTGCACAGTGGCGTCGAAGTTGATCGAGAAATCAGAACTGGAGAACGAAGACGGAATGTTTCGAAATGGAGACAACAGCGAAAGGATGCGACGAGAGAGAGGTCCGACGATGCGGAAGACGAAACCCATTGGAGCTTACAGCAATGGCTGCTCTCGAGGGTCTGAAAAGAGAGAGAATGCTCCGGCGAGACGACCGGCAGCGTCGCGGTTGGATTCCGACGCTGGGAAGGCGGCGCGTGACAAACACGCGCCTGAGATCTGACGGAGAAGAAGCGGCGCGTGACAACTGGTGCGGAGGCTTCGGAGGACGGGACCACTAGGGTTGGATCGCGCTTAAAGAGAAGGTCCAGATCCACTGGACAACTGTCGGAACAGTGACAATTGCCGGCGACATGGCGGCGCGTGACAGACACACAGGCGGCGCGTGGAGGCGCGTTGAGAGGTTTCTGTACCTGACTCCGGCGGGGTTGACCGTCGCTCAAGGAGGCGGTCCAGATCCACTGGTCATCGGACGGAACTGCGACGGTGGCCGGCGGTAGACGGTGGCCGGCGGCGGTCGACTCGGCGGTCGACGGTGATCGACGGCAGAGGGCAGTGTTTCACAACGGAATAACAGTGAAGACAGTGGGCTCTTTAGGTTCCCTCTTCGAAGAAGAGATTTTTAGTCTCTGGATGCAGTTCCAGAACAATGGTCCAGACTAAGAAAGTGTTGGTGATATTGGAGAAAGGCCAATTGAGAAAGACATAAGTCTTAGAAACTGAGTTTGGCTAAGGCAGAAAAAAAGGACTGCACTCTAATTTTAGAGAGCTGCCCACTGAAACACAAAGGCTGAAAGAGACATAAGTCTAACAGCTTGACTGGGGCAATTGCAGGAATAAAGACACATGTTTGAAGGACCCGCCGGCGGCACGGCGGCCGGCCGCCGGCGGACAGCAAAGATAGTGATGGAAGAGACTAAAGCTCTGATACCATGTTGTAAAACATGAAATACAATGTAATCTATATTTCTTCCATGAAACTTATTACAAGATACTACCTATTTATAGAACTATGAACCTAATAGTTAGGCACATCCTAACCTAAGTTAGGCACATCCTAAAGACACAAGTTAGGCACCTTCTAGACAAGTTAGGCACCTCTTAACATAAATAAATATTACATTTGACATTTCAACAGAAATAAAACTTGTAATAACTCCTTTTATCTACATATTCAGTGGTGAGGGTGGAGTCGGATGGACCGAGACAGCAAAAATAGCAATGCAATACTTGGCTGCCCTTGGTGGAGGAAGCAGAATAGAGAACGAGATATTAAAGACTAATCCAATACTAGAAGCCTTTGGTAAGGGAAAAACAGTAAGAAATGACAACTTGAGTCGTTTTGTAAGATTTCCAATTTATTATATTGATTCTTTTGGTTGATTCATTAGGTTTCTTTCAATTCAATATGGATGCTTGTGGATATGCTCAGCTGGGAATAGAATGCACTCCTCGTTGCTTTGATAATATGTTTGAAAATATTCAAACGAAGATAATTTAATATTAAAGGGAATAAGTCTTTTTCTTTATTGAGTTTGTTTGATCCCATTAATGGATAATTTAAATATTTTGGTTGTTTGTCTTACTTTTTTTAGTTCATTATATCAGAAGCTTCAGTTATGGCTTCAACTACCAAATGGGATTGGGAGCTGGTAAAGATAATAACAACTTCCGTAGCCGAATCTGTCATTTCACTGCCAGACGGGAAAGTAAGATAAGCACATTGTTTCTCTAGACTGTTAAGTTCTTTTTGGTCTGATTAATTGTACGGTCCAGCCTATCGTAGGTTTTAAAGGTGAAAGAGGATAATTTGGTGCAGCTAATCCCGACATTCTCAATGGAGTGGATGACCTCATGCAACTTAGTTATTTAAATGTACCAGCAGATTTATTCAACCTGCAATATAGACACAACCAAGATATGATCTATGTAAGCTTATATCTTCTAATTTTCTCTCTTCCTTTAATTTCCAAATCATAACATCTTTAAGTGCATGACTATTTAATTCAGACGAAAGCTGGGCCCGTTTTGGTTGCTGTAAATCCCTTTAAGAAAGTTCCTTTTTTTGGTAATGACTATATTGAAACTTACAAGTGTAAGGCAATTGAAAGCCCTCATGTTTATGCAATTACCGACAAAACTATCCTAGAAATGATTTGAGGTAACTTTTTACTTATTTTTCATATTTGGATGAAGTTTCAAAAAGTCAAGCTGTTTCCATTTATTTTGAAGTATACCCTTGTACTGCTTTGCTTACAAATGAAGGGAATCAATCATAATTATAAGGTTAGTATTTCTTGATTAATTCTATTTTTCCGAGTGAGAGGTAATCGAAAACTTTTTGGTGTTCGTTGCGTCTTTAAGAGATGCTTCAGTGTATGTTTTAATTTCTGTTTCAATCTATGCATGTATTGCTTGAGTATTAGTTTTCTGTTTCTCGCTCTCCACTTGAGTTTAACGGTGGTCCAGTATACAAGGCTCACATGTGGGGTCTGACTCAGTATTTTGACTAAATATTTACGGCTTTTGTATGGGAATTACACAGAATCTCATGGGATAGAGATGAGTATTTTCTTTCATCTTGCCCTTGTCATCAAGTGCTGGATCAAGACTAAAATAAATTTAGGAAAAAACTATTAAAGAGGAGTTGTTGGTAGAACTTTAGTTGAGGGTGTTCAAAGGATCAGTAGCAGCTTCAGTTGTCAAATTTTCTTATTTCTTAAGCTGGTAATGTTTTTTATCATTGGTTCATTTTTCTCTTTAAGCTCGCTGAAAAATTTATCTTAGCAAGTGAAATAATATTAAAGTGGCTCTCGTTCTCTGGAGAGGAAAAAGACTAAAGAGAAATGCATTTTCTATATTGTTCGTTAATTTGGTTTCATATTATTTTCATATAGATTAAAAAGAAACTCATTATTCTTAAAAATTTCAACTTTCGAGCGTCTGGATGTATGGATTTGTTTTGTGGTTTAATTACTTGTTTCATGTATTTAGCATACACATAGGGTAGTTTATTTATAATGTAGGATAAGGGTTAAACCCTAAATACAGAATGGGCTAAGCCCAATTAACAGAAACACACAACTTAACATCTAACACTCCCCCTCAAGCTGGAGCATATAAATCATATGTTCCAAGCTTGTTACGAAGATAGTAATTTCTAGGTCCTCGTAAGGACTTGGTTATTATGTGCCAACTGGTTGCTTGAGTTAACGAACACAGTCTTGATATCTCCGGATATGATTTTTTCTCTAATAAAATGACAATCAACTTCAATGTACTTGGTTCTCTCATGAAAGACAGGGTTAGAGCTAATATGAAGAGCACCTTGATTATCACATATAAGTGTCATGTGAGTGGCATCTCCAAATTTCAATTCATTAAGTAATTGTTTAAGCCACACAAGCTCGCAAGTAGCAGATGCCATAGCTCTATATTCTGCTTCTGCGCTGGACCTTGCCACAACACTTTGCTTCTTACTTTCCCAAGAAATCAGGTTGCCACCAATAGAGACACAATATCCAGAAGTAGACCTCCTATCAGAAGGGGAACCAGCCCAATCAGCATCTGAATAACAAACAATTTTTGTATCGTTGTTAGGGTCATATAGCAAACCTTTTCTAGGTGATCCTTTAATATACTTCAGTATGCGAACAACTACATCCCAATAGAACACTGAATGATCCGCTTCACTGCGAGACATACCAAATTGTTGAACAACACAACTGAATTTACCAAACTAGGCCCGAGGAGATTGTTTTAGGCCATATAAGGATTTGGGAAGACGACATACCAAACCAGATGACTCCCCCTGAGCAACAAAGCCAAGCGGTTGCTCCATATAAATTTCTTCATGCAAATCACCATTTAGGAAGGCATTTTTGACACCAAGTTCGTAAAGAGGCCATTGTCGAAGAGCGGCCATGGCAATGAATAGGCGAACAAAGGTTATTTTTGCCACTGGAGAAAAAGTATCACCATAATTCAAACCAAAAATCTGTGTGTAGCCTTTGGAAACCAGTCGAACTTTTAGACGATCAATTGTGCCATCGGGGCCAACCTTGATAGCATACACCCACCTGCAACCAACAACAGACTTTCCAGATGGTAATTGGACAAGCTCCCAAGTTCCACTTTTCTGTAAAGCACTTAATTCATCCAGCATAGCTTGACGCTAGCCAGGATGAGTTAAGGTATCACCCACAGATTTAGGAATTGACACAGAAGAAATGGATGAGAGACAAGTTTAAAAAGATGTAGATAATCTGTGATAACTAAGAAAAGTATAATGGGGGGAAGGGTTACGGGTAGAGCGTATACCTCTACGGAGGGCAATAGGCAAGTCAGACTCATTTGCTGGAGCCGGAGGAGACACAAGAGGCGGCACTGGAAGTGAGTCATGAAGGAGACAATTGCGACGACTATAAACCTGAAGGGGTGGTGGTGAAGGACGATCCTATGGTGAATGAGAGTCTAAAGAAGGAGGAGACAAAATGGGTGGAGCATCACCAGGAGGATCACAGATAAGAGGAATATCAACAATAACAAGGAGAGGTACAAAACTAGAAGATAAATGTGTAAAGTAAAAAGAAGATTCATCAAAAGTGACATCAGCAGAGATAAAATGACGATTGAGGGAAGGGGAAAACCACTTATAGCCCTTTTGTGACTATGGAAATCCTAAGAAGACACATTTGTGAGACCTAGGAGATAACTTATCAAGACCAGGACTAAAATCATGAACAAAACATGTAGACCCAAAAACTCTAAGAGGTAATGGATGTAGAGGGTCTTGAGGAAATAATATAGAATGAGGGATTTTGTTCGCTAGGATGGAAGATGGCATGCGGTTGATAAGATAACATGCCGTGAGAATAGCATCACCCAAAAAACGTGAGGGTACTTGACCATGAATGAGAAGGGTACGAGTTGTTTCAATAAGGTGTCTATTCTTGCGCTCAGCCACCCCATTTTGTTGAGGGGTATAAGCACGTGAGGTTTGGTGAGGAATGCCATGAGAAGCCACAAAATGTTTAAACTGTTGAGAAAGGTATTCACGGCCATTATCACTACGTAAAGTGCGAATAAAAACCCCAAACTGAGTTTTTATTTCATTGAAAAAAGTTTGAAAACTAGAAAACAACTCAGAACGATTCTTCATGAGAAACAACCAAGTACATCTGGAATAGTCATCAATAAAGGTAACAAAATACTGAAATCCTAAAGTTGACTTAACACGACTAGGTCCCCAAATATCAGAATGAACCAATGAAAAGGGGGATGACGCTCGTTGGGAAACACTACGAGGAAAGGAACTACGGGTATGTTTACCTAACTGACAAGACTCACACGACAAGCTTGATAATTTGGACACTCTTGGAACAAGTTGCTGCAGTTTGGCAAGACTGGGATGACCTAATTGAGTATGAAGAAGGAATGGTGACTCCATGATTACGCCAGCATGTGGAGAAGGGCTGAGATGATATAGGCCATGAGACTCACATCCTGTGCCAATCATGTGTTTCGAACTCCGGCCTTGCAACCAAACAGAATCTTTGATAAATGAAATAACACAATTAAGGGAACGAGTTAGACGACTTACGAACAATAAGTTAAAAGGAGTCCCAAGGACATAAAGTTAATTATCAATGGATATGGACGGAAAAATATGAACAGTACCAATACCATGAGATGAGACTCTAGACCCATCAACCATCGTTACCGAGGGTAAATTAACCGGACATGACAAGGAAGAAAACAAGGACTTGTTACCAGTGATATGATCGGTGGTACCTGAGTCAAGTACCCAAGATCCGAGAGAGTGAGTCAGACCGACAAAAGGAGGACCTGTGCGTATAACAGAAGCAGATGTAGTGGAACTAGAGTGGTGACGGTCCTCATACCATCTGAGAAATTCCTGAAAGAGTAAAGGGTTATTTATGGAATTTTATGAACTAGGATGGTCTGCAGACGGTGATCGGGGAGGTGGAGCAGAATTAGCCATTGCTATAGGTCGAGGAGGACGTCCATGAAGTGCATAACATCTATCAATTTTGTGGCCTAGCTTGCCACAATGGTCACATTTTGGACATCCTTTACAAGGTTGGCGAGACCGACTCCGATCATCAAGTTGGGCAGCCATGGAGAAGGAGAAACCCTAAAAATTCAAAGTGCTCCGATTGATGCAACGACCACAGATCCAGAAAGAGGGCGAAGAGATGATCACGGCGGTGCTGATCGGCGTCGAAAAGCTTCGGCGATGCGCCGGCAAGCGCAGTGGCAGCCGCGGCAGCGGTGACTCTTGCGGCGGCGTGTGGAGGTGCGTGGGTGGTCCGTTTGCTGCGAACTTCGTACCACGATGGTCGCCTGGGCGAGACAATTCTGATGGTGTGGTCGCCGGTCGATTCTGGAACTCCGGCAACGGCGACGACGGTGGTGGCGGTGGTGGTGGCGGCGGCGACTGCGGCGGCGACTGCAACGACAGCGGCAGTGATGAGTGCCGGAGACCGTGGAGGTGACTGGAACTATTCTTGTGCTCTAGATACCATATTGAATATAGGGAAGAAGATTAGGAGAAATCTCCCTAATGTGTTTAGCATACACATAGGGTAGTTTATTTATAATGTAAGATAAGGGTTAAACCCTAAATACAGAATGAGCTAAGCCCAATTAACAGAAACACACAACTTAACATCTAACACAACCCACTAACAGACTAACAGAAACCCAACCCCCTCCTACCTAATTGCCCTAGCAGTTAGGCTTTGTGGCTTTTCTCCTTCTCTTATATACAATTTGTTCGCTAACATTACTCCCCTCCCCTCCAACAACCTTGACCCCAAGGTTGAACTCAGGATACTGCTCCTGTATGGTTGCCACGTCTTCGCAGGTGGCGCCCTCTTGACCCCCTTCTTGCCACTCTATCAACACCTGAGGTATTTCCTCTGATGCCAGCTGCCTTGTTCTTCTGTCTAAAATTCTCACCGGCCAAAACAAGGGTCCGTCTGCTTGTAACTCAGCCGGAGGTGCCTTCGCCACCCTCTTCTCACCCACAGCCTTCTTTAGTTGTGACATGTGAAATATTGGATGAATTCTTGCTGCCTCGGGTAATTGTAACACCTCGAAAGGTCCATAATACCTGGCAGATAGCTTCTGGTGCAACCTAAGAGGCATGGACGACTGCCTATGGGGTCTAGCTTTTAAATAGACCCAATCCCCCACCTGAATATCTGCTTCTTTCCTTCTTCTATTAGCTTGAGTGATCATTGCCTCCTGAGCTTGCCGTAAATGAACCTTCAATTGTTTTAAAGCCTCATCCCTTGTTAACACATCTTGTGCCACTGATTCCACCGATGTCTCCCCTGGAATAAAACAACTCAAAGTTGGTGGAGGCCGTTCGTATACTATTTCAAAAGGGGAGCACCTTGCTACACTTTGATAACTGGTGTTATACCAGTATTCAGCCCATGAAAGCATCGTCTTCCAACTCTTCGGTTGTTCTGAGCAAAAACACCTCAAATACCCCTCCAAAATTCTGTTCCCCACCTCGGTTTGGCCGTGCTCATGTTGAGCTGGGTACCCTGCATCTTGAAAAGCTCTTTCCAGAAAATGCTCAAAAAGAGAGGGTCTCTATCACTGACTATGGACGTAGGAATCCCATGCAATTTAACTATGTCTTGTATGAAAGCCTCAGCCACCGTGCGTTCGGAATAAGGGTGTTTCAGTGCTATGAAGTGACTGTATTTACTCAACCAGTCAACTACTACCAAGATTGCGTCAAACCCTTGGGATTTGGGTAGCTTCACAATAAAATCAAGACTTATCTCTTCCCAAATGGCCTGTGGAATAGGTAGTGGCTGCAAAAGACCCTGGGGAGAAGCAGCTAAATATTTATGCTGCTGACAAATCACACAGGCAGCCACAAACTCTGTTATTGTTTTCTTCATGCCTGGCCAATATAGTGATTGAGCTACCTTTCTGTAAGTATGAAACACTCCGGAATGGCCGCCAGTGCTCGTCACGTGAAACTCTGCTAAGAGCTTGGGAATCCAACTCGACTTAGCTGATAAAACTAGCCTTCCTTTGTAGTGGAGGCGGTTATTCTCCAACGTATAGGCTTCATGGCTATTTGGGGCCCCTCTGACATCCTCTATTATTTTTCGAAGCGTGTCATCCTCCTCCACTTCTTTCAAAACCTCCTGAAAATTGTGCCAGTAGGGTCTAGAAATAGCTCACAGTTCAGCCTCCTCCATACAACCTTCTCCTTTCCGAGATAATGCGTCTGCAACCTTGTTCGAATTGCCTAGCTTATAAACAACTTCAAAATCGTAACCCATCAACTTTGATATCCAGTTCTGCTGGTTGTGCGTCGTTATCCGCTGTTCCAGCAAGTATTTGAGGCTCCGTTGGTTGGTGTGAACCACGAACCTCCTCCCTAATAGATAGGGTCGCCAATGTTGGATGGCCAACACAACCGTCATCAGCTCTTTCTCGTATATAGACTTACTTTGAGATCCCTTCAACAACGCCTTGCTAAAGAAAGCAATGGGCTTCTTATTTTGCATCAACACAGCCCCCACTCCACACCCCGAAGCATCACACTCCACGTGAAATTCTTACATGAAATTGGGCAAAGCCAGGACCGGTGCAGATGTCATCACAGCCTTCAGAGTATCCATGGCTGTCTTGGCTCGCTCGGACCATTCAAACTTTCCCTTTTTTAACAATTCCGTAAGGGGTCTTGCTAATTCCCCATATCTCTGCACGAATCTCCTATAGTACCCCGTTAACCCAAAAATCCCCTCAATGCTTTCAAATTTTTTGTTTCTTCCCACTCCAACACGACTTTAATTTTATCTTGGTCCATCTCCACTCCTTTCTCCGATATTTGGTGTCCCAAGTATTGAATTTTCCGTTTCCCAAACTCGCACTTTTTCTTATTGGCCACCCAGCTGTTCTGTTCCAGCAGCTGCAATACCAACTTTAAGTGTTGAAGATGCTCTTCCCATAAAGGGCTGTACACCAATATGTCGTCAAAAAAAACGAGCACCCATTTCCTCAAGTAAGGTGCCATTAATGTGTTCATGGCGCTCTGGAAGGTTGCGGGTGCATTCGTTAATCCAAATGGCATCACCAAAAACTCGAACAAGCCCTAATGCATTCTGAAAGCAGTCTTGTGGACATCTTCTTCCCCCATGCGTATCTGATGATATCCCGCTTTTAAATCCAACTTAAAGAAGAACCTTGCCCCCCTGAGCTCATCCAAAAGTTCCTCAATAACCGGAATTGGAAATTTATCTGGGACTGTAGCCTTATTCAAGGCCCTGTAATCCATGCATAGGCCCTGTAATCCATGCATAATCTCCAGCTTCCGTCCTTCTTCTTTACCAAAATCACTGGGCTGGAGAAAGGACTTTGGCTTGGCCTTATGATCCCCGCACGTAGCACATCCGCGACTTGTTTCTCAATTTCCTCTTTCATGAGGTAAGGATACCTATAGGGTCTAACATTTATAGGATTTATTCCCTCTTTGATCACTATGCGGTGCTGGGCATCACGTGAAGGGGGTAACCCTTCTCTCTCCTGAAACACCCGAAAGTGGGCCTGCAGAACAGCTCTGATCTCCACCTGTTGCTTTTCATTCAATTCACCCAACAAGTCACCGCTTGTCCCCTGCTCCACTACGCACAATTCCCAAACCAGAAACCATGACTCAACATCCATTATCTTGAGTAGTGCGTCTGGGTCTACCAGCTGTCTTGAAAGCGCTGGATCTCCTTTGATCATCCTCTTCTCACCTGCCACTACATACTGCATGTACATATCTTTCCAATTAATAACCACCTCCCCCAATTTTGCCAACCAAGCAATGCCCAATATCAGATCAACTCCCCCTAGTTCAAACACGTACATGTCTTCCTCCACCTCAACGTCTCCCAGCTTCAATCCCACCTTCTCGCAACGTCCACTTGTCCACTTCTTACGCCCGTCCCCCAAGCTCACGGCGTAGGTGAGTGTTGCAACCACCCATAAACCCAGTTCCTCCACCACTCGCCGGCCAATGAAATTGTGGCTGGCCCCACTGTCGATCAAGACGACCACCCTTCTCTCTCCTATTAATCCGATCATCTTCATGGTCTTGGGAGGCGTTAGCCCCTCCGCCGAACAAGCCAACAACTCTAGGGCATTCGCTTTCGGTTTAGAATTTTCCTCCAATTCCTCCTCCTCGTCCTCCGCTAGTAACAAGACCCATAAACTCCTTTCCGCACATCGATGACCCGGAGCGAAGGGTCCGCCGCATCGAAAACACCTTCCTTCTTCCCGCCTCTTCAAAAACTCTGGATACGGTAAGTTTCTGACCATTCTTCCTCTGTGGTCGCCTCCCGATGGGTTATTACCTCTTGCATGGGCATTACTCGCCGTTGATGATCCTTCCCTTTGGGTCGTACCAACTCCCTTTGTCCCACTTGTCCGCGACGTGAAATTATGATCACCGTCACTTTTAACGATCATCGAAGAAGCTCGCGTGTTCATGGAATTCACTTTCACCCCGTTGTAGACTCCCCCGCGCGCTCGATTCATAGCGTCTTCAACATCCCTCGGTACTCTTATCGCGATCATCAAATCGGGAGGGTCTTGGATTCGCACTTGGCCTTTGATCTCTTCTCGTAACCCCGCTAGGAAGAATCCCAGTATCAGCTCCTCCGATAGCCCCTGGGTTTGACCCAAAAGTGTCTCAAAGCTCCTTACATAATCTTCCACCGTCCCATCTCGCCTCAACGTTGCTATCTGTTCGTAAACGGTGCCCCTGAATCCCCCTCCGAAGCGATTAATCAACCCCGCTTTCAATCCCAACCACGCACGATTCTTAGTTTTTTCCCTCTATTGACTATAGGGAAGAAGATTAGGAGAAATCTCCCTGATGTGTTTAGCATACACATAGGGTAGTTTATTTATAATGTAAGATAAGGGGTAAACCCTAAATACAGAATGGGCTAAGCTCAATTAACAGAAACACACAACTTAATATCTAACACTCCCCCTCAAGCTGGAGCATATAAATCATATGTTCCAAGCTTGTTACAAAGATAGTCAATTCTAGGTCCTCGTAAGGACTTGGTGAATATGTCTGCCAACGGGTTGCTTGAGTTAACGAACTCAGTCTTGATATCTCCGGATATGATTTTTTCTCTAATAAAATGGCAATCAACTTCAATGTGCTTGGTTCTCTCATGGAAGACAGGGTTAGAGCTAATATGAAGAGCAGCTTGATTATCACATATAAGTGTCATGTGAGTGGCATCTCCAAATTTCAAAATTAAGTAATTGTTTAAGCCACACAAGCTCGCAAGTAGCAGATGCCATAGCTCTATATTCTGCTTCTGCGCTGAACCTTGCCAGAACACCTTGCTTCTTACTTTTCCAAGAAATCAGGTTGCCACCAATAGAGACACAATATCCAGAAGTAGACCTCCTATCAGAAGGGGAACCAGCCCAATCAGCATCTGAATAACAAACGATTTTTGTATCGTTGTTAGGGTCATATAGCAAACCTTTTCCAGGTGATCCTTTAATATACTTCAGTATGCGAACAACTGCATCCCAATGGTCTTCACATGGGGAGTTTAAAACTTGACTCACCACACTAACTACGAAGGAAATGTCAGGACGCGTAACAGTAAGATAGTTTAATTTACCAACTAATCTTCTGTACCGTTCAAGATCTGAGAAAGGCTCCGCCTGATTTGGTAAGAGTTTGATGTTAGGGTCCATAGGTGTCTCAACAGATTTACAGTTCATTAACCCTGTTTCCTCCAAGATGTCTAACGCATACTTCCTCTGATATATGACAATACCATTATTGGATTGTGCTACTTCAATACCCAAAAAGTACCGGAGTTTGCCAAGATCTTTGGTTTGAAAATTATGACAAAGGTGTTGTTTCATCTGAGAGATGCCGAGATAGTCACTTCCTTTGAGAACAGTATCATCAACATACACTATTAAGTAAATACATCCAGCACTTGAGTGGCGATTGAACACTGAATGATCCGCTTCACTGCGAGATATACCAAATTGTTGAACAACACAACTGAATTTACCAAACCAAGCCCGAGGAGATTGTTTTAGGCCATATAAGGATTTGCGAAGACGACATACCAATCCAGATGACTCACCCTGAGCAACAAAGCCAGGCGGTTGCTCCATATAAATTTCTTCATGCAAATCACCATTTAGGAAAACATTTTTGACATCAAGTTGGTAAAGAGGCCATTGTCGAAGAGCGGCCATGGCAATGAATAAGCGAACAGAGGTCATTTTTGCCACTGGAGAAGAAGTATCACCATAATCCAAACCAAAAATCTGTGTGTAGCCTTTGGCAACCAGTCGAGCTTTCAGACGATCAATTGTGCCATCAAGGCCAACCTTGATAGCATACACCCACCTGCAACCAACAACAGACTTTCCAGATGGTAATTGGACAAGCTCCCAAGTTCCACTTTTCTGTAAAGCACTTAATTCATCCAGCATAGCTTGACGCCAGCTAGGATGAGTTAAGGCATCACCCACAGATTTAGGAATTGACACAGAAGAAATGGATGAGAGAAAAGTGTAAAAAGATGGAGATAATCTGTGATAACTAAGAACAGTATAATGGGGGGAAGGGTTACGGGTAGAGTGTATACCTTTACGGAGTGTTGAATACAGTGAAAAAACTATATTTAGATTAATCTCCCTTGTGTTAAATACACACATAAGGTTCTCTATTTATAATAGAAGAAATATGGACTAAGCCCAAAATACAAATGAGAAATAATAACAAACTAACTAAAAGATAAAAAGATATAATATATCTAACACTCCCCCTCAAGCTGGAGCATACAAATTGTATGAACTAAGCTTGAAATAGATGAACTCAGTGTTGAACTAGATGATTTGTCTTCAAGAATGCGAGGCAAACATAGATGGACTAACAACAGCTTGTGAAACTTCAACTTCAAAAGTGGATGAAGGAAAGCAGTGGTGGACAATGACAAACTGCAAGGGACTGATTCCCAATCAATGATGGATGAGTGACGGGATCAACAGTGGTAGCTGAAAGCTAAGAGCTACAAAACTGCAGGGACTACACTAAATCCTCATTAATGATGGCTGGGTGACGGGATCAACAGTAGTAGCTGAAATCTACAAAACTGCAGGGACTACACCCATATATATGTGACTTGCAGTGTCTTGGAAACGTACTCCCCTTAGTGTGAAGGGCGAAAATGTGGAATATCACAGTTGCTGGACCACTAAAACAAAACAAAATATTAAGCTACAATGCTGAAACAAAGGCATCAAAGATCCAAAGACATGTTGGAGGTCCAAAGTTCTTTGCTGAACAACTCCCAAGTGGTGATACTTAGCAGTGTATCACAAGAAGATCGGGCTAAACTCTAGCCCAAGAAGAACTGACGCAGTTGCGTCTGTTTGAGGCGGTAGCGACTGCAGCGGCGGTTGACTGTTATAAAATTGTAGGGACTAAATTGCCATCACTGACTGATGGGGCCTGTAGTGGCTGGAAGCGACAAAACTACAGGGACTGCCATCACTAACTGACGAGGTGATGTGGGCCTACAGTGGTTGGAAGCATACGGCGCTTGGACAGCGGCAAACGGCGCCGGACAGCGGCAAACGGCGCCGGACAACGGCAAATGGCGCCGGTCAGCGGCAAACGGCGGCGGACAGCGGCAAACAGTGCCTGGACCATCAACGGCGGAGACGAAGACATACGAAGATGGCAGCACTACTCTGGAGGGTATGAGCAGAGAGAGGGAGAAAACCCTAGGTATGAGCCCAAGCCAACAAAACGGAGAAACAGGAACCAAAACACAGTCAAGAAGCTTCAGCGAGACGATCTGCAGTGATGTGTTGAAACTCCGACACCGGGTAGGAGGCGCGTGCAGAACACGCGGTCGAGACTGGCCGAGAAGAAGCGGCGCGTGGAGGCGCGTGGTGAGGAGTCTGGTCATCACTCCGGCGGGGTTGGCCGTCGCTCGAGGAGACGCTTCAGATTCACTGGTCATCGGTCGAAACTGTGACGGCGGCCGGCGGTGGTCGGCGATGGCAGTGTGGCCTTAAAGAAGCACTGCGTGGCGGCGCGTGACTGAGAAGCGACTCTCGAAACCGGCGTGGTTGGTCGTCGCTCGAAGAGACGGTCCAGATCCACAGGTCACCCGTCGAAACTGTGACGGTGGCCGGAGTTAGCAGCGACGGCAGCGGAAAGTGGCGGTGACAGCAGTGGAACACTGGGTCTGGACTGGTGCTGACTGTGACAGAGATTTAAGAAGAAAAAATGGACTGCCCACTGAGATTTTAGGGGCTGCCAACGGCCATGGCGGGCGGCCGCTGGCAGACAGCAGAGACCCTGCAAGAGGATCAAAGAACCTGCTCTGATACCATGTTAGAAGTGGACTTTAAGCCTAACTCAACCCCACAAAACCGGCTTGTAAGGTAAGGTTTGCACCTCACTTATATATTATATTTTGGCCTTATCTCTAGTCGATGTGGGACTTCCAACACATTTCCTTCACGCTGAGGTATAGATATCTCGTGCGTGATAGTAGAAATTGGGTGGTCCGATAACGGCCCAATTGTGGGTGGAATAGACATGCCCAAGAAACAAGAAATATTGCTAGGATAGACTCTAACCATGACTCTGATACCATGTTGAATACAGTGAAAAAACTATATTTAGATTAATCTCCTTTGTGTTAAATACACACATAAAGTTCTCTATTTATAATAGAAGAAATATGGACTAAGCCCAAAATACAAATGAGAAATAATAACAAACTAACTAAAAGATAAAAGATATAATATATCTAACACTCCCCCTCAAGCTGGAGCATACAAATTGTATGAACTAAGCTTGAAATAGATGAACTCAGTGTTGAACTAGATGATTTGTCTTCAAGAGTGCGAGGCAAAGATAGATGGACTAACAACAGCTTGTGAAACTTCAACTTCAAAAGTGGATGAAGGAAAGCAGTGGTGGACAATGACAAACTGCAAGGGACTGATTCCCAATTGTGAGAAATAGAGAAGATTGGGAGAAAATGTCCCTTGTGTGTTTAGCATACACATAGGGTTGTTTATTTATATTGTAAGATATGGGCCAATGCCCTTAATACAGAATAGACTAAGCCCAAATAACAGAAACACACATCTTAATATCTAACATCAATCAATGATGGATGAGTGACGGGATCAACAGTGGTAGCTGAAAGCTAAGAGCTACAAAACTGCAGGGACTACACTAAATCCTCATTAATGATGGCTGGGTGACAGGGTCAACATGAGGGAGACAATTGCGGCGACTATAAACCTGAAGGGGTGGTGGTGAAGGACGATCCTGTGGTGAATGAGAGTCTAAAGAAGGAGGAGACAAAATGGGTGGAGCATCACCAGGAGGATCACAGATAAGAGGAATATTAACCGTAACAGGGAGAGGTACAAATCTAGAAGATAAATGTGTAAAGTAAAAAGAAGATTCATCAAAAGTGACATCAGCAGAGATAAAATGACGATTGAGGGAAGGAGAAAAACACTTATAGCCCTTTTGTGACCATGGAAATCCTAAGAAGACACATTTGTGAGACCTAGGAGATAACTTATCAAGACCAGGACTAAAATCTTGAACAAAACATGTAGACCCAAAAACTCTAAGAGGTAATGGATGTAGAGGGTCTTGAGGAAATAATATAGAATGAGGGATTTTGTTCGCTAGAACGGAAGATGGCATGCGGTTGATAAGATAACATGCCGTGAGAATAGCATCACCCCAAAATCGTGAGGGTACTTGACCATGAATGAGAAGGGTACGAGTTGTTTCAATAAGGTGTCTATTCTTGCGCTCAGCCACCCCATTTTGTTGAGGGGTATACGCACATGAGGTTTGGTGAAGAATGCCATGAGAAGCCATAAAATGTTTAAACTGTTGAGAAAGGTATTCACGACCATTATCACTACGTAAAGTGCGAATAGAAACCCCAAACTGAGTTTTTATTTCATTGAAAAAAGTTTGAAATATAGAAAACAACTCAGAACGATTCTTCATGAGACACAACCAAGTACATCTGGAATAGTCATTAATAAAGGTAACAAAATACTGAAATCCTAAAGTTGACTTAACACGACTAGGTCCCCAAATATCAGAATGAACCAATGAAAAGGGAGATGACGCTCGTTGTGAAACACTACGAGGAAAGGAACTACGAGTATGTTTACCTAACTGACAAGACTCACACGACAAACTTGATAATTTGGACAGACTCGGAATAAGTTGGAGCAGTTTGGCAAGACTGGGATGACCTAACTGAGCATGAAGATGGGATGGTGACTCCGTGATTACGCCAGCATGTGGAGAAGGGCTGAGATTATATAGGCCATGAGACTCACATCCTGTGCCAATCATGTGTTTCGAACTCCGGTCCTGCAACCAAACAGAATCTTTGGTAAATGAAATAACACAATTAAGGGAACGAGTTAGACGACTTACGAACAATAAGTTAAAAGGAGACCCAGAGACATAAAGTACATTATCAATGGATATGGACGGAAAAATACGAACAGTAGCAATACCATGAGATGAGACTCTAGACCCATCAGCCATCGTTACCGAGGGTAAATTAATCGGACATGACAAGGAAGAAAACAAGGACTTGTTACCAGTGATATGATCGGTGGCTTCTGACTCAAGGACCCAAGATCCGAGAAAGTGAGTCAGATTGACAAAAGGAGGACCTGTGCGTATAACAGAAGCAGATGTAGTGGAACTAGAGTGGTGACGGTCCTCATACCATCTGAGAAATTCCTGAAAGAGTAAAGGGTTATTTGCGGTATTTGATGAAGTAAGATGGTCTACAGACGGTGATCGGGGAGGTGGATCAGAATTAGCCATTGCTATAGGTCGAGGAGGACGTCCATGAAGTGCATAACATCTATCAATTTTGTGGCGTAGCTTGCCACAGTGGTCACATTTTGGTCGTCCTTTACCTGGTTGGCGAGACCGACTCCGATCATCAAGTTGGGCAACCATGGAGAGGGAGAAACCCTAAAAATTCAAAGTGCTCTGATTGATCCAACGACCACAGATCTAGAAAGAGGGCAAAGAGGCGATCACAGCGGTGCTGATCGGCGGCGGAAAGTTCCGGCGACTCCCCGGCACGCGCGGTGGCAGCTTCGGCAGTGGTGACTCTTGCGGCGGGCCGTGGAGGCGCGTGGGTGGTCCGTTTGCCACGATCTTCGTACCACGGTGGTCGCCCGGTCGAGACGATTCCGATGGTGTGGTCGCCGGTCGATTCTGGAACTCCGGCAACAGCGGCGGCGGTGGCGACGATGCAACGACAACGACAGTGATGAGTGCCGGAGACCGTGGAGTTGATTGGAACTATTCCTGTGCTCTAAATACCATATTGAATATAGGGAAGAAGATTAGGAGAAATCTCCCTGATGTGTTTAGCATACACATATGGTAGTTTATTTATAATGTAAGATAAGGGTTAGACCCAAAAAACAGAATGGGCTAAGCCCAATTAACAGAAACACACAACTTAACATCTAACACCCTCCAATATTTGAACCAGTAACTCGCGCTTCCTTCCATGCTAATGTAGGCGAGTTCAACCTTATCCTCCTCAGCCACTCTCTGGATGTCAAAGAACCTTTCCGCTCTGTTAATCCAACTATGCGGCTCTACCCCTTCAAACGATGGCAACTTCAGAGAGCTTAACCTCTCCCAAAGAACTCCAACAGTTCTTGTACAATCAATAAGACTCCAAAAAACTCCCCACTATACAACTCCTAACCTCCTTTTATACAACCTACTAACAGACTAACAGAAACCCAACCCTACTGCCCTGGCAGTTAGGCTATGTGGCTTTTCTCCTTCTCTTATATACAATTAGTTCCTTAACAGTGTTCAAAGGATTAGTAGCAGCTTTAGTTGTCAAATTTTCTTATTTCTTAAGCTGGTAATATTTTTTATCATTGGTTCATTTTTCTGATTAGCTCCCTGAAAAATTTATCTAACCAAGTGAAATAATATTAAAGTTGCTCTCGTTCTCTAGATAAATGAAAGACTAAAGTGAAATGCATTTTCCATATTGTTCGTTAATATGGTTTGATATTATTTTCATATAGATTAAAAAGAAACACTTGTTTCTGAAAAATTTCAACTTTCAAGCGTATGGAGGTATGGATTTGTTTTGTCCTTTAATTGCTTGCTTCGTGTAATTTTATTTAGTATCAGGTCTCCCTTGTAGTTCTTCTTGGTATTCTTTTTAGTTATTCTCTACCAATCTATCATCCTTGACACGTTAATATTTATATAACAGAGGAACTTTAATTGGGTGGGACTTCGAATTTAAGGTGATTGTCTCATTTTCCATTCATAGATGTACATTGATTGGAAAGGTTTGTATTTGTTGCTTAATGATTTCAGCATAATGTGGTGATCAATCTGGTTTCCTAAACCTAGTGTGCTCTTAGTTGACTTTGAATTAAAACTTGTAATAACTCCTTTTATCTACATATTCAGTGATGAGGGTGAAGTCGCCGTGACTGCAAAAATAGCAATGCAATACTTGGCTTCCCTTTGTGGAGGAACCGGAATAGAGAAGGAGATATTAAAGACTAATCCAATACTAGACACATTTGGTAATGGAAAAACTTTTAGAAATGACTACTTGAGTCGTTTAGTAAGATTTCCAATTTATTATATTGATTCTTTTGGATGATTCATTAGGTTTCTTTCAATTCAATATCGATGCTTGTGGATATGCTCAGCTGGGAATAGAATGCACTCCTCGTTGCTTTGATAATATGTTTGAAAATATTCAAACGAAGATAATTTAATATTAAAGGGAGCCAATCTTTTCTTTATTGAGTTTGTTGGATCCCATTAATGGATAATTTAAATTTTTTACTTGTTTGTCTTACTTTTGGAGTTCATTATATTAGAAGCTTCACTTATGGCTTCAACTACCAAATGGGATTGGGAGGTGGTAAAGATAATAACAACTTCCGGAGCTGAATCTCTCATTTCACTGCCAGATGGGAGAGTAAGATACGCAACATTGTTTCTCTAGACTGTTAAGTTCTTTTTGGTCTGATTAATTGTACACTCCACCTTATCATAGGTTTTAAATGTGAAAGAGGATAATTTGGTGCCAGCTAATCCCGACATTCTTAATGGAGTGGATGATCTCATGGAACTTAGTTATTTAAATGTTCCAGCAGATTTAGTCATCCTGCAATATAGATACAACCAAGATATGATCTATGGAAGCTTATATCTCCTAATATTCTCTCTTCGTTTAGTTTCCAAATCATAACATCTTTAAGTGCATGACTATTTAATTCAGACGAAAGCTGGGCCTGTTTTGGTTGCTGTAAATCCCTTTAAGAAAGTTCCTTTCTTTGGTAATGACTATATTGAAACCTACAAGTGTAAGGCAATTGAAAGCCGTCATGTTTATGCAATTAGCGACACAACCATCCTAGAAATGATTTGAGGTAACTTTTTCCTTATTTTGCATATTTGGATGAAGTTTCAAAAAGTCAAGCTGTTTCCATTAATTTTAAAGTATACCCTTGTACTTCTTTCCTTACAAATGAAGTGAATCAATCATAATTATAAGGTTAGTATTTCTTGATTAATTCTATTTTTCCGAGTGACAGGTAATCGAAAACTATTTGGTGTTCGTTGCTTCTTTAAGAGATGCTTCAGTGTATGTTTTAATTTCAGTTTCAATCTGTGCATGTATTGCTTGAATATTAGTCTTCAGTTTTTCGCTCTCTACTTCTGTTTAAAGATGGTCCAGCATACAAGGCTCACATGTGGGGCCTTACTCAGTATTTTGACTAAACCTTTACGGCTTTTGTCTTGGATTTACACAGAATTTCATGGGATAGAGATGAGTATGTTCTTTCATCTTGCCCTTGTCATCAAGTGCTAGATCAGGACTAAAATAAATTTAGGAAAAAACTATTAAAGAGAAGTTGTTGGTAGAACTTTAGTTGAGGGTGTTCAAAGGATTAGTAGCAACTTTAGTTGTCAAATTTTCTTATTTCTTAAGCTGGTAATATGTTTTATCATTGGTTCTTTTTTCTCTTTATGCTCACTGAAAAATTTATCTAACCAAGTGAAATAATATTAAAGTTCCTCTCGTTCTCTAGATAGATGAAAGACTAAAGAGAAATGCATTTTCCATATTGTTCGTTAGTTTGTTTGATATTATTTTTGTATCGATTAAAAAGAAACACATGTTTCTTAAAAATTTTATCTTTCCAGCGTCTGGATGTATGGATTTGTTTTGTGGTTTAATTGCTTGTTTGGTGTAATTTTATTTGGTATCAGGTCTCCCATGTAGTTCTTGGTTCTATTCTTTTTAGTTATTTGCTACCAATCTATCATCCTTGACACGTTAACATTTATTTAACAGAGGGAGTTTTAGTGGGTGAGACTCCGAATTTAAGGTGATTGTCTCATTTTCCATTCATAGATGTACTTTGATTGGTAAAGTTTGTATTTGTTGCTCAATGTTTTCAGCATAATGTGGTGATCAATCTGGTTTCATAAACCTAGTGTGCCCTTAGTTGACTTTGAAATAAAACTTGTAATAACTCCTTTTATCTACATATTTAGTGGTGAGGGTGGAGTCGGAAAGACCGAGACAGCAAAAATAGCAATGCAATACCTGGCTGCCCTTGGAGGAGGAAGCGGAATAGAGAACGAGATATTAAAAACTAATCCAATACTAGAAGGCTTTGGTAATGGAAAAGCATTAAGAAATGACTATTTGAGTCGTTCTGTATGATTTGCAATTTGTTATATTGATTCTTTTGTTGATTCATTAGGTTTCTTTCAATTCAATATGGATGCTAGTGGATATGCTCAGCTGGGAATAGAATGCACTCGTCATTGCTTTGATAATATGTTTGAAAATTTTCAAACGAAGATAACTTAATATTAAAGGGAATCAGTGTTTTCTTTATTGAGTTTGTTTGATCCCATTAATGGATAATGTAAATTTTTTGCTTGTTTGTCTTATATTTGGAGTTCATTATATCAGAAGCCTCAGTTATGGCTTCAACTACCAAATGGGGATTGGGAGCTGGTAAAGATAATAACAACTTCCGGAGCTGAATCTCTCATTTCACTGGCAGATGGGAAAGTATGATACGCAACATTGTTTCTCTAGACTGTTAAGTTCTTTTTGGTCTGATTAATTGTACACTCCACCCTATCATAGGTTTGAAAGGTGAAAAGAGGATAATTTGGTACCAGCTAATCCCGACATTCTTAATGGAGTGGATGACCACATGGAACTTAGTTATTTAAATGTACCAGCAGATTTATTCATCCTGCAATATAGATACAACCAAGATATGATCTATGTAAGCTTATATCTCCTAATATTCTCTCTTCGTTTTGTTTCCAAATCATAACATGATAGGTTCTTTTAATCAAGAACCTATAGAAACCCAGTATCACCCACGTCAAACACCCACTCAACACTGAATAACCTCCTTGTATTACCAAAGAATCAAGAGTACAAGATACACTGTGTGACCGAGAGCTTAACCTCCCTCCAAAGAACTACAAGAGTTCCCGCCAACAATAACACTCCAAAACTTCCCTCTCTCACCAACCAACCCACCCCTTTTATACTGACTTACCTATCTGCCAGGCAGTTAGGCTGGGTAATGTTTCTTCTTCTACTAGATACAATTAGTTCCCTAACAATACTCCCCTTCCCCAACAACCTTGTCCCCAAGGTTGAAAAACTGCTCTTTTTTTTTTTTTTTTATCGCCCCATCTTCCAACGGAGGCACCCTCTTCTCACCCACAGCCTTCTTTAGTTGGGGAACATGAAATATTGAGTGTATTCTTGCTGTCTCGGTTAATTGTAAATGAAAATCTACTTTCTCCACATGCTGCAACCGTGCAGGGAGCTTCAGTCAATTCACCCATCACGTCACCTCCTGTCCCCTGCTCCACTATGCACATTTCCCAAACCCGAAAAACGTGGTAGTGCGCCCGCAACACGGTGTCCAATTCTGCTTTCTGCCCCTCCGTCAAATCCACTTGCCCCTCACCGTCCACCTCTTTCTCCACTTGGCCCATATCCCAAGCTATGACCCATGACTCAGCATCTGTCAATTTTAATAAAGATTGAGGTTCCACCAGCTGTCGGGCTAACGCTGGGTCTCCTTGTATCTTCACCTTCTTACCTTCCACGATATACCCCATTGTCATTTCCTTCCAATTTATCATCACCTCCCCCAGTTTAGCTAGCCATTCAACCCCCAATATGATGTCTACTCCGCCCAGTTCGAATAAATGGAGCCTCTCCTCAACCACGGCCTCCGCCAATCTGATCTCTACCTGCTCACAACACCCTCTCGTCTCTTTCCGCTGTCCATCCCCCAAACTCACCTGATAAGGGGGCGTATCATTTATGGGTAACTTCAGCTCTTCCGCCAGTCTCCGACTAATAAAGTTGTGGCTGGCCCCGCTGTCGATGAGGACTAGCACCTCCCTGTGCCCAATCTTCCCCCTCAATTTCATCATCTTCGGTTGGGTTAACCCTCCGACGGAACACGCCGATAGCTCCATAGGTTTTGAATTTTGATCTATCCCTTCTTCCGCTTCGTCATCCTCATGCTCCGCCAACAGCAAAACTCGCAGACTCTTCTCCGAGCATCGGTGGCCAGGAGCAAAGGGGCCTCCGCACCGGAAACAACGACCCTCTTCTCTCCTTTTAAGAAATTCCGGATACGGTAAGTTTCGCACCGTCCGTCCCCGATTATCGGCGCCTCCGGTCACACTCCCTATCGAGCTGCTCGCCGGCATCGTTCCCTCTCTCCTAGCTGATCCATTGTCTTCCGTTCCCCCTGTCCGGTTTGTGGACTGGCGTTCGGTTTCGCCACGTACTACCGAACCTACCATGCGCGACCCCGATGGGTTAATTTTCATCCCGTTCCAGCCCCCTCCTTTCGCCCTCATTATCGCATCTTCTACGTCCCGCGCGATCCTGATCGCAACCATGAATTCTTGAGGATCTTGAATGCGGACTTGTCCCCTGATGTCTTCTCGCAGTCCAGCGAGAAAAAACCCCATCACCAGCTCCTCCGATAACCCCAGAGTCTGACCTATTAATATTTCAAAGCTCCGGACGTACTCCTCCACTGATCCCTCTTGCCGCATTGTCGCAAGCTGTTCAAACACCGATCCTCTGGATCCCCCTCCAAACCGATTCACTAACGCCATTTTTAGGGCCGTCCAAGAACGAATCTTGGCTTTTTCCTTCCAAACATTAAACCAGTAACTCGCGCTGCCCTCCATACTAATATACGCCAGCTCCACCTTATCCTCCTCCGCCACTTTTTGAATGTGGAAGAAACGTTCTGCCCGATTAATCCAGCTGTGAGGTTCTCCCCCTTCGAACGATGGTAGATCCACCCGTTTTCGCCAATTGTGTGGTATCCCCCCATGATCAAGTCTTCCCCCATTATCATTCACCGAACTGTCACTCCCTTCAGAGTTTCCTTCGTGATTATTCGTTCTCACCCCCATCATTTGCATCATCTGCTGTATATCTCGTCTCACCGCAGCCGCTTCCACCTTCATCCCCTCCATTGTAATTTCCAGTGCCTCCATTCTTCCTTCCATGGCTTTATCCGGCAGGTCGGACCAAATGATAGGTTCTTTTAATCAAGAACCTATAGAAACCCAGTATCACCCACGTCAAACACCCACTCAACACTGAATAACCTCCTTGTATTACCAAAGAATCAAGAGTACAAGATACACTGTGTGACCGAGAGCTTAACCTCCCTCCAAAGAACTACAAGAGTTCCCGCCAACAATAACACTCCAAAACTTCCCTCTCTCACCAACCAACCCACCCCTTTTATACTGACTTACCTATCTGCCAGGCAGTTAGGCTGGGTAATGTTTCTTCTTCTACTAGATACAATTAGTTCCCTAACATAACATCTTTAAGTGCATGACTATTTGATTCAGACGAAAGCTGGGCCCGTTTTGGTTGCTGTAAATCCCTTTAAGAAAGTTCCTTTCTTTGGTAATGACTATATTGAAACCTACAAGTGTAAGGCAATTGAAAGCCCTCATGTTTATGCAATTACCGACACAACCATCCTAGAAATGATTTGAGGTAAGTTTTTCCTTATTTTTGCATATTTGGATGAAGTTTCAAAAGTCAAGCTGTTTCCATTCATTTTAAACTATACCCTTGTACTGCTTTGGCTACAAATGAAGTGAATCAATCATAATTATAATGTTAGTATTTCTTGATTAATACTATCTTTGCTTTGCTTACAAATGAAGTGAATCAATCATAATTATAATGTTAGTATTTCTTGATTAATACTATCTTTCCGAGTGTCTGGAATCCAAAACTATTTGGTGTTCGTTGCTTCTTTAAGAGATGCTTCAGTGTATGTTTTAATTTCAGTTTCAATCTGTGCATGTATTGCTTGAATATTAGTCTTCAGTTTTTCGCTCTCCACTTCCGTTTAAAGATGGTCCAGCATAGAAGGCTCACATGTGGGGCCTTACTTAGTATTTTGGCTAAACCTTTACGCCTTTTGTATTGGATTTACACAGAATTTCATGGGATAGAGATGAGTATTTTCTTTCATCTTGCCCTTGTCATCAAGTGCTGGATCAGGACTAAAACAAATTTAGGAGAAAACTATTAAAGAGAAGTTGTTGGTAGAACTTTAGTTGAGGGTGTTCAAAGGATTAGTAGCAACTTTAGTTGTCAAATTTTCTTATTTCTTAAGCTGGTAATATTTTTTATCATTGGTTCATTTTTCTGTTTAGCTCCCTGAAAAATATATCTAACCAAGTGAACTAATATTAAATTGCTCTTGTTCTCTAGATAAAGAGAAATGCATTTTCCATATTGTTCTCTAGATAAATGAAAGACTAAAGAGAAATGCATTTTCTATATTGTTTGTTAATTTGGTTTGATATTATTTTCATATTTATTAAAAAGAAACTTTTTTTTCTTAAAAATTTCAACTTTCAAGCGTCTGGATGTATGAATTTGTTTTGTCGTTTAATTGCTTGCTTCTTGTAATTTTATTTAGTATCAGGTCTCCCTTGTAGTTCTTCGTGGTACTCTTTTTAGTGATTCACTACCAATCTATCATTCTTGACACGTTAACATTAATTTAACAGAGGAACTTTTAGTGGGTGAGACCCCGAATTTAAGGTGATTATCTCCTTTTCCATTCATAGATGTACTTTAATTGGAAAAGTTTGTGTTTGTTCTCAATGTTTTCAGCATAATGTGGTCATCAATCTGGTTTCGTAAGCCTAGTGTGCGTGCCCTTAGTTGACGTTGAAATAAAACTTGTAATAACTCCTTTTATCTACATATTCAGTGGTGAGGGTGGAGTCGGAAAGATCGAGACAGCAAAAATAGCAATGCAATACTTGGCTGCCCTTGGTGGAGGAAACGGAATAGAGAACGAGATATTAAAGACTAATCCAATACTAGAAGCCTTTGGTAATGGAAAAACATTAAGAAATGACAACTTGAGTCGTTTTGTAAGATTTCCAATTTATTATATTGATTCTTTTGGTTGATTCATTAGGTTTCTTTCAATTCATTATGGATGCTTGTGGATATGCTCAGCTGGGAATAGAATGCACTCCTCATTGCTTTGATAATATGTTTGAAAATTTTCAAAAGAAGATAATTTAATATTAAAGGGAGTCAATCTTTTCTTTATTGAGTTTGTTGGATCCCATTAATGGATAATTTAAATTTTTTACTTGTTTGTCTTACTTTTGGAGTTCATTATATCAGAAGCTTCCGTTATGGCTTCAACTACCAAATGTGGATTGGGAGCTGGTAAAGATAATAACAACATACGGAGCTGAATCTGTCATTTCACTGCCAGATGGGAAAGTAAGATACGCAACATTGTTTCTCTAGACTGTTAAGTTCTTTTTGGTCTGATTAATTGTACACTCCATCTTATCATAGGTTTTAAAGGTGAAAGAGGATAATTTGGTGCCAGCTATTCCCGACATTCTTAATGGAGTGGATGACCTCATGCAACTTAGTTATTTAAATGAACCAGCAGTTTTATTCAACCTGCAATATAGACAACCAAGATATGATCTATGTAAGTTTTAACTCCTAATTTTCTCTCTTCATTTAGTTTCCAAATGATAACATCTTTAAGTGCATGACTATTTAATTTAGACGAAAGCTGGGCCCGTTTTGGTTGCTGTAAATCCCGTTCAGAAAGTTCCTTTTTTTGGTAATGACTATATTGAAACCTACAAGTGTAAGGCAATTGAAAGCCCTCATGTTTATGCAATTACCGAGACAACCATCCTAGAAATGATTTGAGGTAATTTTTTCCTTATTTTTCATATTTGGATGAAGTTTCAAAAAGTCAAGCTGTTTCCATTCATTTTAAAGTATACCCTTGTACTGCTTTGCTTACAATTGAAGGGAATCAATCATAATTATAAAGTTAGTATTTCTTGATTAATTCTATTTTTCCGAGTGAATGGTAATCGAAAACTATTTGGGGTTTGTTGCTTCTTTAAGAGATTCTTCAGTTTATGTTTTAATTTCAGTTTCAATCTGTGCATGTATTGCTTGAATAGCCTTCTGTTTTTCGATTTCCACTTCAGTTTAAAGATGGTCCAGCATACAAGGCTCACATGTGGGGCCTTAGTCAGTATTTTGTCTAAACATTTACGGCTTTTGTATGGGAATTATACAGAATCTCATGGGATAGAGATGAGTATTTTGTTTCATCTTGCCCTTGTCATCAAGTGCTGGATCAGGACTAAAATAAATTTAGGGAAAAACTATTAAAGAGGAGTTGTTGGTAGAACTTTAGTTGAGGGTGTTCAAAGGATTAGTAGCAGCTTTAGTTGTCAATTTTTCTTTTCTCTTAAGCTGGTAATATTTTTTATCATTGGTTCATTTTTCTGTTTAGCTCCCTGAAAAATTTATCTAACCATGTGAAATAATATTAAAGTTGCTCTCGTTCTCTAGTTAAATGAAAGACTAAAGAGAAATGCATTTTCCATATTGTTCGTTAATTTGGTTTGATATTATTTTCATATAGATTAGAAAGAAACTCTTGTTTCTTAAAATTTTCAACTTTCAAGCGTCTGGATGTATGGATTTTTTTTGTCGTGTAATTGCTTGCTTCGTGTCATTTTATTTAGTATCAGGTCTCCCTTGTAGTTCTTCTTGGTATTCTTTTTAGTTATTCTCTACCAATCTATCATCCTTGACACGTCAACATTTATATAACAGAGGAACTTTAATTGGGTGGGACTCCGAATTTAAGGTGATTGTCTCATTTTCCATTCATAGATTTACTTTGATTGGAAAAGTTTGTATTTGTTGCTCAATGTTTTCAGCATAATGTGGTGATCAATCTGGTTTCCTAAACCTAGTGTGCCCTTAGTAGACTTTGAAATAAAACTTGTAATAACTCCTTTTATCTACATATTCAGTGGTGAGGGTGGAGTCGGAAAGACCGAGACAGCAAAAATAGCAATGCAATACTTGGCTGCCCTTGGTGGAGGAAGCTGAATAGAGAACGGGATATTAAAGACTAATCCAATACTAAAAGCCTTTGGTAATGGAAAAATATTAAGAAATGACAACTTGAGTCGTTTTGTAAGATTTCCAATTTATTATATTGATTCTTTTGGTTGATTCATTAGGTTTCTTTCAATTCAATATGGATGCTTGTGGATATGCTCAGCTGGGAATAGAATGCACTCCTCGTTTGATAGGTTTCCAATCAAGAACCTAATTCAACTCTCACTCTAACACACCAAGAATTGATTCAAGACTCTGTATAACCTCTCTGGTATTATTAGACAATAGAAGAATACAGGAATAGGGACAGTAATGGGAGCTTAACCTCCCCCAACAGGAATAACAGTCCTGTTCAATATACACCAACGTTCCAAAAGATCCCTTCCCCAACTAACGCTCTCTCATTTATACACATATTCCCGCCCTTGTCTAACTGTTAAGACAGTTAGAGTAACTAACTCTATTAACTCTTCCTTCTCCTCTCATAGACTCTCAGCCTCCTATCATTACCCCCTCCTTCTTCAACAATCTTGGCCCCAAGATTGAGCTCTGGATATTGGTCCTGGATGACCAATCTGTCTTCCCATGTAGCTCCCTCTCTTCCACCCTCTTGCCATTCGACCAGGACTTGGTGTACTACATCTTCTCCTTGCTGTAGTTGCCTTTCTTCTATAATCCTGAGTGGCCAAAAGGTTGGCCCCTCTGCCTGTAGTTCTACCGGTAATTCCTTCTCTGCCAATTTGTCTCCCACTGCTTGTTTTAGTTGAGACACATGAAATACTGGATGTATACGAGCTGAATCTGGTAGTTTGAGTTTGTAGGCCACTTTTCCCACCCTCTGCACAACTGGATACGGTCCAAAATATCTGGCCGAAAGCTTGGGATGTATTCTAGTCGTCATGGAGACCTGACGATGAGGTCTAATTTTTAAATAGACCATATCACCTTCCTTAAAGTTGATCTCTTTTCTTTTCTTGTTGGCCTGGTGCGCCATTCTATCTTGGTCCCTACTCAAATGAAATTTTAATTGTGTAAGTGCCTCGTCATGCGTCATCAAATCCTGTGCCACCGCTTCCACAGCCGTTTCTCCAGGGATAAATCTGCTAAACGATGGAGGGGCCCTACCATACACAGTTTCAAACGGTGTGCAACCTGCTGATACCTGTTAACTGGTATTGTACCAGTATTCTGCCCAAGACAACATTTCATACAACCCCTTCGGCTGTTCCGAACAGAAACAACGCAGGTATCCCTCAACAATCCTATTAACCACTTCCGTTTGTCCATCCGTTTCGGGGTGGTACGCAGTGCTCATTTTGAGCTGTGTTCCTTGCAACCTAAACAATTCCTTCCAAAACATGCTTAAGAATATGGGGTCCCTATCACTTACAATCGACACTGGAATCCCATGTAATCTTACGACCTCCCTTGCAAAGATTTATGCTACTGTCTTGGCCGAGTAAGGGTGTTTCAATGCAATGAAATGGCCATATTTGCTCAATCTGTCTACAACCACCAGAACCGCATCATGGCCATGTGATTTTGGAAGTTTAACTATGAAATCCATGCTCACCTCTTCCCATACAACCTGTGGAATTGGTAAAGGTTGTAGCAGCCCTTGAGGAGAAGCAGCTAAGTATTTATGCTGCTGACACACCTCACACCTAGCAACATACTCGGTCACCATCTTCTTCATACCCACCCAATATAGTGACTGGGCGATTCTTCTATAAGTGCGGTAAATTCCCGAGTGACCCCCTGTTTTAGTTACGTGGAATTCAGCTAGCAGCTTAGGGATCCATGCTGAACTCGCCGATATTACTAGGCGACCCTTGTAGTGCAACCTATCATTCTCCATTGTATAAGCCAAATGACTCTCGGGGTTCTTCCTAATCTCATCGATCAGCCTTTTCAATACTTCATCCTCCTCCACTTCCTTCAAAACTTCATTAAAATCTGGCCAGAATGGCCTGGATAGCAAGTGCAACTCCCCTTCTGCCGTATTACTCTCTTCTCTCCTAGACAGAGCATCCGCTGCTCTGTTCGTGCTTCCCTTCTTGTAGATTATTTCAAAATCATACCCCATCAATTTAGCCAACCAATTCTGTTGGTTTTGGGTGACTATCCGCTGCTCCAGGAAGTATTTCAGACTTTGCTGATCCGTATGAACAATAAACCTTCTCCCAACTAAGTAGGGACGCCAATGCTGAATGGCCATGACTAAAGCCATCAATTCTTTTTCATAAATTGATTTGCTCAGTGACCCTGCAGATAAGGCCTTGCTGTAGAAAGCAATGGGTCTGCCCTCCTGAGTTAACACCGCCCCTACGCCCCCACCTGAGGCGTCACATTCTATGTGGAAAGCTTGCTGGAAATCGGGCAAGGCCAACACGGGCACCGTGGTCAAAGCTGCTTTTAACTTGGCCATGGCTGTGCTCGCTGCTTCTGACCACGCAAACTGACCCTTCTTCAATAAATCGGTCAGTGGTTTCGCTATTCTTCCATACCCCGACACAAAACGCCGGTAGTATCCTGTGAGGCCCAGGAACCCCCGCAACTCCTTCAAACTCCTCGGTTCGCTCCACTCTACTACTGCCCGCACCTTATCCCCATCCATTTCGACCCCTAGTGCAGAAATTTGGTGGCCCAGATAGCGGATTCGTTGCTTCCCGAATTCACACTTCTTACTGTTGGCTACCCAACGTTGCTGTTCCAGTGTTCTTAGCACCAATTCCAGCTGCTCTAAATGGTCTCTCCATGTGGGGCTGTACACCAGTATATCATCAAAAAAGACTAGCACAAATTTCCTGAGATAGTTCTGGAATAGCTTATTCATCGCTCCTTGAAAGGTGGCTGGCGCGTTCATTAGTCCGAAGGGCATCACCAGGAATTCAAAATGCCCCTGATGAGTGCGGAAGGCAGTCTTGGGTACATCGTCTTCATTCATCCTAATCTGATGGTACCCAGCTTTTAGATCAATTTTAGAGAAGTACTTCGCCCCCTTCAGTTCGTCTAACAACTCTTCTATAACTGGAATAGGAAATTTGTCCGGAACGGTGGCCCTGTTTAAGGCTCGGTAGTCCACACAGAAACGCCAACTACCGTCCTTCTTCTTCACCAATATTACGAGACTGGAAAACGGGCTAGAGCTGGGTCGGATGAGCCCCGCCTTTGTCATGTCTGCCACCTGCTTCTCGATCTCGCTTTTCATGAAATATGGATACCTATAAGGACGAACATTTATAGGATCCACTCCCTCCTTAAGTGTAATACGGTGCTCCTTGTCACGTGATGGGGGTAACCCTTTTGTTTCTCGAAAAACGCCATCGTGCGCCTGCAGCAGCACCCCCATTTCTGCTTTCTGCTCTCCCGTCAAATCACCGCTCCACCCGTCATCTCTCTCCTGCTCCACCACATTCAAACTCCACACTAATGCCCATGACTCAGCATCCACTATCTTGGATAACGTTCTCGGCCCCACTAGCTGTCGCGCCAACGTTGGGTCACCCCGTATCATAATCTTCCTACCTTCCACATTGTAGATCATGGTCATCTCTCCCCAATTAACTCTCACTTCACCCAAACTTCCCAGCCATGCAACACCCAAAATGACGTCCACTTCTCCTAGTTCGAAGACAAAGAACTCCTCCTCGACTATGGCTTCTCCCAATTCCACTCTAATTTTCTCGCAGCGGCCACGCGTCACCCTCTTGTGCCCGTCCCCTAAACTAACCGAGTATGGCCGCGTGTCAATCGTCGGTAGTTCTAACTCCTCCACCAACTTCCGGCTGATGTAATTGTGGCTTGCGCCACTATCTATGAGCACCACTACTTCCTTCTCTCCAATTCGTCCTCTCAACTTCAGGGTCTTGGGTGTTGTTAACCCTTCAACGGAGCAGGCGGATAACTCCATGGGTTTCTCTTCCAGGCTTCCCACTTCTTCGCATTCATCTTCCTCCTCATCCTCCGCTAAGAGCAACACTCGTAGGCTCTTCTCAGTACACCTATGACCTGGTGGGAACGGTCCTCCACAGCGGAAGCACCTACCTTCCTCCTTTCTTTTGAGAAATTCTGGATAGGGTAGATTTCTCACCATCCGTCCTCTGTTTTCGTTCCCCACGGGTGCACCCACTCTCGCATTTGCATGCGTCATCACCCCATCTCTCCTCACCGATCCTGTGCTCTCCGCTCTCCCTGTTGGTGGCGTAGTGTTTCGACTGGGTTCCGATCGCAGCACACTCCCCGTTGATCGTGTTCCCAGTATGTTAAATTTAAACCCATTCGCGTATCCTCCTTGCGCCTGCATGAGAGCCCCCTCGACATCCCGAGCAATTCGCATCGCCTCCATCAGCTCCGATGGGTTTTGGATTCGCACTAGGCTTTTCACATCGTCACGCAATCCCGCAAGGAAGTAACCCAGTACCTGCTCGTCGGGTATGCCCCTCGTCTGACCCATCAACAACTCAAAATCACGAACGAACTCTTCCACCGTACCCGTCTGGCGTAAGGTCGCCAGCCTCTCGAACACCGTCCCCCTAAAACCTCCCCCGAAACGGTTGATCATGGCTGCCTTCAATCCCTCCCATGATCGATTTCTCGCTTTTTCCTTCCAAAAGGTGAACCAATACGCCGCACTCCCCTCCATACTGACGTACGCGATTTCCACTTTCTCATCGTCGCTCGTAACCTTCTGTATATTGAAAAATCTCTCCGCTCTATGGAGCCAACTTAGGGGTTCCGCACCGTCAAAAGTGGGTAACTCCACTCTTTTCCTCCATGGTCTCTGTTCGTCACTCCCAATTTCAGTTCCTCCGCCTCCGACCTCCCTCACTACTCTTTGTCGATTGTCGTTCACGGAGCTATCACCGGAGCTCCCTTCTGCCTGATCGGCCTGCTTCCCCAGGATCTTCATGATTTGTTGTAAGTCCCTCCTTACCGCCGCTGATTCCGCTTTCATCCCTTCCATCGTTATCTCAATCGCTTCCAACCTCGCCTCCGTCGCACTCTCCATTCCTCGCGTCAGCCCCCCACCTTGGATCCGGCAGGTCGGACCAAATTGATAGGTTTCCAATCAAGAACCTAATTCAACTCTCACTCTAACACACCAAGAATTGATTCAAGACTCTGTATAACCTCTCTGGTATTATTAGACAATAGAAGAATACAAGAATAGGGACAGTAATGGGAGCTTAACCTCCCCCAACAGGAATAACAGTCCTGTTCAATATACACCAACGTTCCAAAAGATCCCTTCCCCAACTAACGCTCTCTCATTTATACACATATTCCCGCCCTTGTCTAACTGTTAAGACAGTTAGAGTAACTAACTCTATTAACTCTTCCTTCTCCTCTCATAGACTCTCAGCCTCCTATCATCGTTGCTTTTCTTTATTGAGTTTGTTTGATCCCATTAATGGATAATTTAAGTTTTTTGATTGTTTGTCTTAGTTTTGGAGTTCATTATATCAGAAGCTTTAGTTATGGCTTCAAATACCAAATGGGGATTGGGAGCTGGTAAAGATAATAACAACTTCCAGAGTTGAATCTGTCATTTCACTGCCAGATGGGAAACTAAGATACGCAACATTGTTTGTGTTGGGTTGCTAAATTGGGAACCCAGTTTCAAGTCTCCCTTCCTTCCCAAGAAACACAGAAAGAAAGAAAGAAAGAGAAGTCTGAATGTTATTCACAGGTATAGTATCGTTAGAATCAACCGCAGAGCCATAACCCTCTTCCACATGTGTAAACCCGTAAGCAACTAAGCAATCAAAGATCCCCTTTCCCTTCTACTCAGCCTCTATTTATACAATCTTACAATCTCCCCAAAACTGTCCTAACTGTTAGTTTGTTACAGTTTGTTATATTCATTTCCTCCTATTTCTTCTCTCATAAACTACCCATCCTTTTTTATTCTTATCCCTATCAATACCCTCCCCTTGATCATCAACCTTGTCCCCAAGGTTGAAATCGGGGTACTGTTCTCGGATGGTTATTTCATCTTCCCTGGTGGCCCCTTCTGGTCCTCCTTGTTGCCACTCCACTAGTAGTTGTGGCACGCTTCCTCCTTCTTCTGTCTGCTGCCTCCTTCCCAAAACATTCATGGGCCAAAACGAAGGCCCTTCTACCTGCAGATCAGGCGGTAGGTCCTTCTCTACCTGGTGCTCTCCTACTGCCTTCTTCACCTGTGAAACATGAAATACCGGATGGATTCGCGCTGTCTCCGGCAACTGCAATTTACAAGCTGTCTCCCCCACCTTCTGAATCACCCGGAAAGGTCCAAAATACCTTGCTGACAGCATTGGGTGGAGTCGTGTTGGCATTGAGGTTTGTCTATGGGGTCGTATCTTCAAATACACCCTGTCCCCCACATTCACATTCGCGACCCGTCTCTTTTTATTGGCTTGCTGCACCATACGATCCTGTGCGCGTTCCAAATGGAACCTCAACTGTTTCAGAGCTTCGTCTCTGGTTTGAAGTTCTTGATTCACGGCCTCTACCAAAGACTCACCAGGAATGAATCTGTGCAAAGAAGGAGGCGCTCTCCCGTAGACAACCTCAAAAGGTGTGCACCTTATTGCTCCTTGGTAGCTCGTGTTATACCAAAACTTCGCCCATGATAGCACTGTCATCCAACCTCGAGGCTGCTTTGAACAGAAACACATGAGATACCCTTCCAGAATACGGTTCACCACCTCCGTCTGCCCGTCCGTTTCTGGGTGATATGCGGTGCTCATTTTCAGCTGCGTCCCCTGGCTTTTGAATAATTCATTCTAGAACATGCTTAAGAATAATGGGTCTCTGTCGGTCACGATGGATTTTGGGATCCCATGCAATCTTACTACTTCTCTCATGAAAATCTCAGTCATCGTCCTTGCCGAATAAGGGTGTTTGAGCGGTATGTATGAGAAATAGAGAAGATTGGGAGAAAATATCCCTTGTGTGTTTAACATACACATAGGGTAGTTTATTTATATTGTAAGATATGGGCTAATGCCCTTAATACAGAATAGACTAAGCCCAAATAACAGAAACACACATCTTAATATCTAACACTTCCCCTCAAGCTGGAGCATATAAATCATATGTTCCAAGCTTGTTACAAAGATAATCAATTCTAGGTCCTCGTAAGGACTTAGTGAATATGTCTGCCAATTGGTTGCTTGAATTAACAAACTCAGTCTTGATATCTCCAGATATGATTTTTTCTCGAATGAAATGGCAATCAACTTCAATGTGTTTGGTTCTCTCATGGAAGACAGGATTAGAGCTAATATGGAGAGCAGCTTGATTATCACATATAAGTATCATGTGAGTGACATCTCCAAATTTCAATTCACTCAACAATTGTTTAAGCCACACAAGCTCGCAAGTAGCTGATGCCATAGCTCTATATTCTGCTTCTGCACTGGACCTTGCCACAACACTTTGCTTCTTACTTTTCCAAGATATCAGGTTGCCACCAATAGAGACACAATATCCAGAAGTAGACCTCCTATCAGAAGGGGAACCAGCCCAATCAGCATCTGAATAACAAACGATTTTTGTATCGTTGTTAGGGCCATATAGCAAACCTTTCCCAGGTGATCTTTTAATATACTTCAGTATGCGAACAACTGCATCCCAATGGTCTTCACATGGGGAGTTTAGAAATTGACTCACCACACTAACTGCGAAGGAAATGTCAGGACGCGTAACAGTAAGATAGTTTAATTTACCAACTAGTCTTCTGTACCGTTCAGGATCTGAGAAAGGCTCCCCCTGATTTGGTAGGAGTTTGATGTTAGGGTCCATAGGTGTCTCAACAGAATTACAGTTCATTAACCCTGTTTCCTCCAAGATGTCTAATGCATACTTCCTCTGAGATATGACAATACCATCACTGGATTGTGCTACTTCAATACCCAAAAAGTACCGAAGTTTGCCAAGATCTTTGGTTTGAAAATGATGACAAAGGTGTTGTTTCATCTGAGAGATGCCAAGATAGTCGCTTCCTGTGAGAACAATATCATCGACATACACTATTAAGTAGATACATCCAGCACTCGAGTGGCGATAGAACACTGAATGATCCGCTTCACTGCGAGACATACCAAATTGTTGAACAACACAACTGAATTTACCAAACCAGGCCCGAGGAGACTGTTTTAGGCCATATAAGGATTTGCGAAGACGACATACCAATCCAGATGACTCCCCCTGAGCAACAAAGCCAGGCGGTTGCTCCATATAAATTTCTTCATGCAAATCACCATTGAGAAAAGCATTTTTGACATCAAGTTGGTAAAGAGGCCATTGTCGAAGAGCGGCCATGGCAATGAATAGGCGAACAGAGGTCATCTTTGCCACTGGAGAAAAAGTATCACCATAATCCAAACCAAAAATCTGTGTGTAGCCTTTGGCAACCAGTCGAGCTTTCAGACGATCAATTGTACCATCAGGACCAACCTTGATAGCATACACCCACCTGCAACCAACAACAGACTTTCCAGATGGTAATTGGACAAGCTCCCAAGTTCCACTTTCCTGTAAGGCACTTAATTCATCCATCATAGCTTGACGCCAACCAGGATGAGTTAAGGCATCACCCACAGATTTGGGAATTGACACAGAAGAAATGGATGAGAGACAAGTATAAAATGATGGAGATAATCTGTGGTAATTAAGAACAGTATAATGGGGGGAAGGGTTACGGGTAGAGCGTATACCTTTACGGAGGGCAATAGGCAAGTCAGACTCAGTTGCTGGAGCCGGAGGAGACACATGAGGCGGCACCGGAAGTGAGTCATGAGGTAGGCAATTACGGCGACTATAAACCTGAAGTGGTGGAGGTGAAGGATGAGCCTGTGGTGAATGAGAGTCTAAAGAAGGAGAAGACAAAAGGGGTGGAGTATCACCAGGAGGATCACAGACAAGAGGAATATCAACAGTAACAGGGAGAGGTACAGAACTAGAAGATAGATGTGAAAAGTAAAAAGAAGACTCATCAAAAGTGACATCAGCAGAGATAAAATGACGATTGAGAGATGGGGAAAAACACTTATAGCCCTTTTGTGACCGGAGAAATCCTAAGAAGACACATTTGTGAGATCTAGGAGACAACTTATCAAGACCAGGACTAAAATCATGAACAAAACATGTAGACCCAAAAACTCGAAGAGGTAATGGATGCAGAGGGTCTTGAGGAAATAAGATAGAATGAGGGATTTTGTTATCTAGGACGGAAGATGGCATGCGGTTGATAAGATAACATGCTGTGAGAACTGCATCACCCCAAAAGCGTGAGGGTACTTGACCATGTATCAGAAGTGTACGAGTTGTTTCAATAAGGTGTCTATTCTTGCGCTCAGCCACCCCATTTTGTTGAGGGGTATAAGCACATGAGGTTTGGTGAAGAATGCCATGAGAAGCCATAAACTGTTTAAACTGTTGAGAAAGGTATTCACGGCCATTATCACTACGTAAATGTCGAATAGAAACCCCAAACTGTGTTTTTATTTCATTGAAAAAAGATTGGAAAATAGAAAACAACTCAGAACGATTCTTCATTAAAAACAGCCAAGTACATCTGGAATAGTCATCAATAAAAGTAACAAAATACTGAAAACCTAAAATGGACTTAACACGACTAGGTCCCCAAATGTCAGAATGAACCAATGAAAAGGGAGACGACGCCCGTTGTGAGACACTACGAGGAAAGGAACTACGAGTATGCTTCCCTAACTGACAAGACTCACACGACAAACTTGATAATGTGGACAACCTCGGGACAAGTTGTTGTAGTTTGGCAAGACTAGGATGACCGAACTGAGCATGAAGAAGGGATGGTGACTCCATGACTACGCCAACATGTGGAGAAGGACGAAGATGATAAAGGCCATGAGACTCACATCCTGTGCCAATCATGTGTTTCGAACTCCGGTCCTGCAACCAAACAGAATCTTTAGTAAATGAAATAACACAATTAAGAGTGCGAGTTAAACGACTAATGGACAGTAAGTTGAAGGGAGACCCAGGGACAAAGTACATGATCAATGGATATGGATGGAAAAATATTAACAGTACCAATACCATGAGATGAGACTCTAGACCCATCAGCCATTGTTACCAAGGGTAAATTATCAGGACATGACAAGGAAGAAAACAAAGACTTGTTACCGGTGATGTGATCAGTGGCGCCTGAGTCAAGGACCCAAGGTCCGAGAGAGTGAGTTAGACCAACAAAAGGTGTACCTGTACGTGCAACAGATGCAGATGTAGTGGAACCAGAGTGCTGATGATCCTCATACCATCTGAGAAATTCGTTGAAGAGTGCAGGTTTGTCTATGGTATTAGATGAAGTAGGATGGTCTGCAGACGGTGATCGGGGAGGTGGATCAGAATTTGCCATTGCTACAGATCGAGGAGGACGTCCATGGAGAGCATAACATTTATCAATCTTGTGGCCTAACTTGCCACAATGGTCACATTTTGGACGTCCTTTACTTGGCTTGCGAGACCGACTTCGATCATCACGTTGAGCAGCCATAACAGAGGAATCATCAGTATGGGAGGATGTCTCAGTGACAGGTTTGCTCGGTATACGCAAAAAAGCAGAACAAGTAGAAGTAAAGTTGGGTATGACAGGAGAACCCAAAATCTGATCACGGACATGAGAAACATCATCAGAGAGTCCGTATAATGCCAACAACATGAAGAACTTTGATCGTTGTTCCAATTCTTCAGCAGGAGTGGAAGCAGGAGGTAATATATCATTAAAGTCATGAAGAAGGGCATGAATTTTACCCAAATAATCTGCCATGGGACCAGGATTGCGCGGACCAATAACAGTTAATAGGTCCTGACAAACACCATAAAGACGCTGAGTGTCATTGGTGTATAACAACTTCGCTTGTGCCCATACTTCTGAACATGTTTCATAGGATCGAAACATTTGTTTCAGTGAGGAGTGAATGGTGGACTTTATAACAATACATAACTGAGCATCAATTTTCATCCAGCGGGAAGTGTCATCTATGGGAGCAATAGTCACATTTTGAGTAAGATGATCTAAGTACCCCTGACTCTTCAACCAAAGTTTGATGTCGGACGCCCATGTTGCATAATTTATGCCATCTAACTTGTCAATGGACAAGTGTACATTCACATAATTGGTATATATTGAGGGATCAGAAGATGAGCCACCAACAGAGGTGTTTGTAGACGAGGAAGACGCCATAGAGAGGGAGAAACCCTAAAAATTCAAAGTGCTCCGATTGACGCAACGACCACAGATCCGGAAAGAGGGCGAGGAGGCGATCACGGCGGTGCTGATCGGCGGCGGAAAGCTCCGGCGACGCGCCGGCACGCGCGGCGGCAGCGGCGGCAGCGGCGAATCTTGCGGCGGCGCGTGGCGGCGCGTGGGTGCTCCGATCGCCGCGATCTTCGTGCGACGGTGGTCGCCCGGCCGAGACGATCCCGATGGTGTGGTCGCCGGTCGATTCTGGAACTCCGGCGGCGGCGGCGGCGGCGGCGGCGGCGGCGGCGGCGACGGCAGCGGCGGTGACGACGGCGACAGTGATAGGTGCCGGAGACCGTGGAGTTGACTGGAACTATTCCTGTGCTCTAGATACCGTATGAGAAATAGAGAAGATTGGGAGAAAATATCCCTTGTGTGTTTAACATACACATAGGGTAGTTTATTTATATTGTAAGATATGGGCTAATGCCCTTAATACAGAATAGACTAAGCCCAAATAACAGAAACACACATCTTAATATCTAACAGTATGAAATGGGCATACTTGCTCAAACGATCCACCACCACCAATATAGCGTCGTACCCTTGGGACTTAGGCAGCTGTACCACGAAGTCCATGCTAAGCTCTTCCCAAATTGCATTTGGAATTGGCAAGGGTTGTAGTAATCATTGCGGTGATGACGCTAAATACTTGTGTTGTTGACACACAAGACATTTAGCTACAAACTCTGTAATATCCTTCTTCATCCCGACCCAGAATAAGGACTGGGCTATCCTCCGGTATGTCCTATAGACTCCCGAGTGGCCCCTCGTTTGAGTTTGGTGAAATTCTGCCATTAGCTTAGGTAACCATGAAGACTTTGCAGACAATACTAACCTCCCTTTGGATCCCCCTTAATCTCTTCAATCACCTTTCGTAGCCTCTCGTCCGCCTCCACTTCCCTTGTGACTTCTTCAAAGTCTTGCCAGTAAGGTCTGGCTATCACCGTCAGTTCCTTGTTTTCTTCTTTTTCACCCTCTGCTATTCGAGACAGAGCATCAACAGCTCGGTTGGTCGTCCTAGTCTTATACACAATTTCAAAATCATATCCCAATAGTTTAGCTATCTAGTTTTGTTGATTCTGCGTCGTGATCCTTTGCTCCAATAGATATATGAGGCTCTTCTGGTCCGTGTGCACTATGAATTTCTGCCCCAATAGGTAAGGACGCCAATGCTGGTTAGCTAACATGAGAGTCATCAATTCCTTCTCATAAATGGATTTGCTGAGAGTTCCTTCAGACAAGGCCTTACTGATGAAAGCGATTGTTTTTTTTTCCTGCATCAGTACAGCACCAACTCCTTTACCCGACGCGTCACACTCGATGTGAAAAGGTTGCTGAAAGTCGGGTAAGGACAACATCAGGGCTGTCGTGACGGCTGTCTTCAGTGTTTGCCATGCCTCTTCCGCCCTTTCTTTCCAAGCAAAGCCCCCTTTTTTCAACAATTTCGTTAGAGGTCTGGCGATTTTGCCATAATTCCTAATAAACCTCCGATAATACCCCGACAGACCCAAAAATCCCCTTAAACTCCTTACCAATTTTGGCCGTTCCCAATCCACCACCGCCTTGATCTTTTCATCGTCCATCTCCACTCCTGTATGCGAGATTATATGTCCCAAGTATTTGACGCGGGTTTGCCCAAACTCACACTTCCTCCGATTGGCCACCCACTGGTCCCGACTCAGCGTTTCCAAGACCTTTCCGACATGCTCCAAGTGTTCATCCCAGGTTCAACTGTAAACGAGGATGTCGTCGAAGAAGACTAGCACGAACTTCCGCAAATAGGGCTTGAAGAGTTGATTGATAGTGCTCTGAAACGTGGCCGGTGTGTTGGTGAGTCCGAAAGGCATCACCACGAATTCGTAATGCCCCTGATGCATGCGGAACACCGTCTTCTCTATATCCTTCTCAGCCATGCGGATTTGGTGATACCCGACCTTCAAGTCCACCTTCGAAAAATGAGTAGCTCCTCCTAACTCGTCGAGCAACTCCTCTATTACCGGTATGGGGAATTTATCCGGCACCGTTCCTCGATTTAGGGCTCGGTAATCGATGCAGACGCGCCAGCTTCCATCTTTCTTCTTGACTAAAATTACTGGACTCGAGTACGGGCTATGGCTTGGTCGGACCACCCTCGTCCGAAGCATCTCTGTCACTTGCTGCTCGATTTCATCTTTCAACACGTGTGGGTATCGGTACGGACGGACATTGATCGGATTGGTGCCCTCTTTAAGGGTGATTTGGTGCACCGTCTCTCTGCTAGGTGGCAACCCCACTAACTTCGCGAACACCACGTCATGAAATTTTAGTAACTTCTTTATTTGATGTTTTTGTCTTTCAGTAAGCCCCGAACAATTTGGGCCGCTCGCCTGGATCTCACACGAGCCCAATTCCCAAACCAATAACCACACTGCCACCTCATCTATTTTCTTTAAAGCTCTGGGGGCCCACCACTCTTCGTTCTAAAGTTGGATCCCCTTTCACTGTTATCTTCCTATCTCCCTGTCGGTACTTCATCGTCGATTCTTTCCAGTCCACCATCACTTTCCCAAGCTTTTCTAACCAGTCCCCCCCCTCCCCCCCCCAAGAATGACGTCGACTCCGCCCAACTCAAAAATATAGAAGCGTTCAACCACTTCTGCTTCCCCCATCTCCAATGCCACCTGTTCACAACACCCGCTAATTCGTTCCCTCTGTCCGTTTCCCAAGCTTACCATATACGGCGGGGTTTCCACCACCGTCATCTCTAATTCCTTCACCACCCGTCGACTTATAAAATTGTGGCTAGCGCCAGTGTCAATTAAAACCAATACCTCACGTTGACCCATTCTCCCTCGTAGCTTCATCGTTCGGGGCGTCGTGAGGCCACCGGCAAAAAGGGCCGATAACTCCATCTTGGTGATGTTCATTTCATCCTCCCCGTCATTTTCAGATTCTTCCTCCTTTTCAGCCAAAATCATCGTCCTTATCCCCCTCTCCGTACAACGATGACCGGGGCTAAAATGTCCGCCGCATCTGAAATATTTCCCCTCTTCCCTCCGTTTGATGTACTCCGAGTAGGGAAGATTGCGGACACTCCTTTCATTTTTGCTGCCGCTGTCTCTCCTGTGATTTCCCCCGTGGGTCGCACCTTTGTTTACCGAACCGACACTTTCAGCTGGTCCCTCTCGTCCCGTCGGTTCGCGATTCGTCTCCACCTTCATTACCGATCCCGATGTTTTTCCCCAAGGACTTAGATTCTTGGATATCCATCCTCCTCCCGTCTTCGCGCACAGTTTTTCCACATCTCTCGCCACCCGCATAGCGGTCATCAAATTCGGTGGATCATGAGGCCGGACATGATCGCTCACTTCTCTCAAACCGGACAAAAAATACCCCATGATCTGCTCCTCAGGTATCTGGGTCGTTTGCCCCACCAGAACTTCAAAATCACGTATGTATTCCCCCATCGGTCCCCTCTGTCGTATGGTGGAGTGTCTCTCATATACCGTTCCTTTCGTTCCTCCCCCGAATCAGATACCCAGTGCCATCTTCAACCCCTCCCAAGAAAGGTTCTTCTTCTCGCGCCAGAATCGGAACCAGCTTCCGGCGTAGCCATCCATGCTAATAAAGGCCAATTCCAACTTCTCCTCCGCCACCTTCTGGACTTCGAAAAACTTCTCCGCTCGGCCGATCCATACCCACGATTCGCCTCCCTCAAACACGGGTAATTCGACTCGCTTCCTCCACTGGCTCATCCCTCCTTGGTTACCTTCTCCCCCATTTCCTCCTCCGCCATTCAGTCCACCGCCATTATCGTTCACCGATGATTGACTCTCCCCCTGTCGCTGTCCTTGGTTCATGGGTATACGTTCTCCCATCGCTTTCAAGATAGCTTGAACGTCCTGGCGTATCGCTGCCGTATCAGCCTTTGTCTCAGCGATTGCCACTTCCACTGCCTCCAAGTTCCCTTCGACCACCACCATTTTCCCTCCATCTCCACGCGCGAAAACTCTCCGATATTGATCCGGCAGGTCGGACCAAATGTTGGGTTCCTAAATTGGGAACCCACTTTCAAGACTCCCTTCCTTCCCAAGAAACAAAGAAAGAAAGAGAAGTCTGAATGTTGTTCACAGGTATAGTATCGGTACGATCAACCGCAGAGTCATAACCCTCTTCCACAGGTGTAAACCCGTAAGCAACTAAGCAATCAAAGATCCCCTAATCCCTTTTACTCAGCCTCTATTTATACAATCTTACAATCTCCCCAAAACTGTCCTAACTGTTTGTTTGTTACAGTTTGTTATATTCATTTCCTCCTATTTCTTCTCTCATAAACTACCCATCCTTTCTTATTCTTATCCCTATCAGTTTGTCTCGACTGTTAAGTTCTTTTTGGTCTGATTAATTGTACACTCCATCCTATCTTAGGTTTTAAAGGTGAAAGAGGATAATTAGGATATTGAAACCTACAAGTGTAAGGCAAATGAAAGCCCTCATGTTTATGCAATTACCGACACAACCATCCTAGAAATGATTTGAGGTAACTTTTTCCTTATTTTTCATATTTGGATGAAGTTTCAAAAAGTCAAGCTGTTTCCATCGATTTCAAACTAAACCCTTGTACTGCTTTGCTTACAAATGAAGTGAATCAATCATAATTATAAGGTTTGCATTTCTTGATTACTTCTACTTTTCCGAGTGACTGGTAAATGAAAACTATTTGGTGTTCGTTGCTTCTTTAAGAGATTCTTCAGTTTATGTTTTAATTTCGGTTTCAATCTGTGCATGTATTGCTTGAATAGTCTTCTGTTTTTCGTTCTTCACTTCAGTTTAAAGATGGTCCAGCATACAAGGCTCACATGTGGGGCCTTACTCAGTATTTTGACTAAACATTTAAGGCTTTTGTATGGGATTTTGATAGGATATAATATGATAGGTTATAATGGGTAATAGGTGTGCAGGAGAGAGAAAACAGTTGAAGAATTAATTGTTCAGTTTAGGAATTAATAGTTGTTGGGTAGTTAGAAGTGGGTTGCCTTTATAAGAAGGCAAGGGGGGTCTGGTAGAGGGGACAGTTTTTGATATCAATTGTATAGACAGGAACCTTGATCCTGTGGAGGGGGATTATGCTCCCAGTTACTGGTTGTACATGACATTGGTTGATGTGAATACATATTTTCATTCTTTTCTTACCATTTGGGTGTTATTGTGTGAGTGTGTGCTGTGAGGCAGTTAGGTTTCATACCCAGAAACCTAACAATTTGGTCCGACTTGCCGGATCCTTTGGAGAGGAGAACGTGATGGAAGGAAGAATCGATACTTTGGAAGGAAGAATCAATACTGTGGAAAGGTGGGCTAGCGAACAGAAAATAGTGCTAGCAGAATGGAGAAGAAATATCCAAGAAATAAAAGAAATGATGCAGAATATCAAGATGCAGAATATCAAGATTCAGATAAAGGGCTCAACAAGAAGTGATAAATCTGCCATGAAAGGAAAGAAATATTGTTCAAAGGAAGAGCTGGAAGAAGACAAGGGCAAAGGGCAGCAGAAGTGGAGGCAGCAAGTAGAATTGGCCTGGTTTGAGGGGCTAGACCCATTAGGATGGATCTCTCAGGCAGAGAAGTTTTTTGACACCTAAAATGTCACAGAGAAGGAGAGGCTCAGGTTGGCTTCCTGTTGCATGGAGGGAGGCACAATCTATTGGTTCAGGGCTTGGAAAAATAAAACCAAGAACCTTTCTTGGAAAGGGCTGAAAGAGGCATTTATAATGGGGTTCGGAGGAAGAGATAAAGGTTTTGTTTTCGAGAAGTTAGCCCAAACTACAAAAATCACAGAAGCTGCTTCTGAGAAAGTTGTTGGTGTTGATACCCAGGGAGTGGCAAAAGCTGCTCTTTCTGGGAAGGAAAGAGAAAGCGATATCAGTGCAGAAGACAAAAAATGTGATGGAGGCATTGTTTGTGTTGCTGCCCAGGAAGTGGCAGAAGCTGTCGTTTCTAGGAAAGATAGTGGGGTAGGTTGTGATGTGTATGATAAAACAGTGAAGAAGGGTGAAGACAGAGGAAAGAAAGCAGAATATGGTGGGAACAGGGTGACTATGATGGCTGGAAATAAAGTAGAAGATGCAGCTATCTTGAGTGGGAAAAAAATATTGTTGTCACAAACATATAAAACACTAGAAGACCAATGGCAGAGATATTTTCTTTGCAGGGCTGCAATTTAACAGTCAGAGGAAACAGTTAGCTCAACATGATGATGATGAAGGAATTGGATGGTCAGATCAACAAGTTCTTTCCTTTTTAGCATCTAGGATGAACAAATTTGGGCAAGGAGAGGGCTTCGCCAGTACTGCTGCTATAAAAATACAAAAAAGGTTTTGGGGGTGGAAGAAGAGAAAAGAATTCTTGATCATTCATCAGAAAAGAGTTAAAATCTAGGCCCATGTAAGTGGTCACCAGGTCAGAAGGCAATGTAGAACAATCATAGGGTCCATGGGAATTCTGGAAAAAAAGCAAATCTTAAAGGAGTCATCAACTTTTTCATATAGACCACCACCCAAGCCTCCAGACCTAAATTGGAGGCAGCAGCCAGTGGGTTCCCTTCCTATGATGATTAGCCATGGGAACAAGCACTACTGTACCAACCTTGAGGACAAGGTTGTTTTGCAGCAGGGTGTAATGATAGGATATAATATGATAGGATATAATGGGTAATAGGTGTGCAGGAGAGAGAAAACAATTGAAGAATTAATTGTTCAGTTTAGGAATTAATTGTTGTTGGGTAGTTAGAAGTGGGTTGCCTTTATAAGAAGGCAAGGGGGGTCTGGTAGAGGGGACAGTTTTTGATATCAATTGTATAGACAAGAACCTTGATCCTGTGGAGGGGGATTATGCTCCCAGTTACTGGTTGTAGATGACATTGGTTGATGTGAATACATATTTTCATTCTTTTCTTACCATTTGGATGCTATTGTGTGAGTGTGTGCTCTGAGACAGGTTTCATACCCAGAAACCTAACAGATTTACACAGAATCTCATGGGATAGAGATGAGTATTTTCTTTCATCTTGACCTTGTCATCAAGTGCTGGATCAGGATTAAAATAAATTTTGGAAAAAACTTTTAAAGAGGAGTTGTTGGTAGAACTTTAGTTGAGGGTGTTCAAAGGATTAGTAGCCGCTTTAGTTGTCAAATTTTCTTATTTCTTAAGCTAGTAATAGCTTTTATCATTGGTGCATTTTCCTGTTTAGCTCCCTGAAAAATTTATCTAACCAAGTGAAATAATATTAAAGTTGCTCTCGTTCTCTAGATAAATTAAAGACTAAAGAGAAATGCATTTTCCATATTGTTCTTTAATTTGGTTTGATATTATTTTCATATAGATTAAAAAGAAACCCTTGTTTCTTAAAATTTTCAACTTTCAAGCGTCTGGATGTATGGATTTGTTTTGTCGTTTAATTGCTTGCTTCGTGTCATTTTATTTAGTGTCAGGTGTCCCTTGTAGTTCTTCGTGGTATTCATTTTAGTTATTTTCTACCAATCTATCGTCCTTGACACGCTAACATTTATATAACAGAGGAACTTTAAGTGGGTGGGACTCCAACTTTAAAGGTGATTGTCTGATTTTCCATTCATAGATGTACTTTGATTGGAAAGGTTTGTATTTGTTGCTCAATGTTTTCAGCATAATGTGGTGATCGATCTGGTTTCCTAAACCTAGTGTGCCCTTAGTTGACTTTGAATTAAAACTTGTAGTAACTCCTTTTATCTACATATTCAGTGGTGAGGGTGGAGTCGGAAAGACCGAGACAGCAAAAATAGCAATACTTGGCTTTACTTGGCTGCCCTTGGTGGGGGAAGCGGAATAGAGAAGGAGATATTAAAAACTAATCCAATACTAGAAGCCTTTGGTAATGGAAAAGCATTAAGAAATGACAATTTGAGTCGTTTTGTAAGATTTGCAATTTGTTATATTGATTCTTTTGGTTGATTCATTAGGTTTCTTTCAATTCAATATGGATGCTAGTGGATATGCTCAGCTGGGAATAGAATGCACTCGTCATTGCTTTGATAATATGTTTGAAAATTTTCAAACGAAGATAACTTAATATTAAAGGGAATCAGTGTTTTCTTTATTGAGTTTGTTTGATCCCATTAATGGATAATTTAAATTTTTTGCTTGTTTGTCTTTCTTGTGGAGTTCATTATATCGTAAGCTTCAGTTATGGCTTCAACTACCAAATGGGATTGGGAGCTGGTAAAGATAATAACAACATCCGGAGCTGAATCTGTCATTTCACTGCAGATGGGAAAGTAAGATACGCAACATTGTTTCTCTAGACTGTTATGTTCTTTTTGGTCTGATTAATTGTACAGTCCAACCTATCATAGGTTTTAAAGGTGAAAGAGGATAATTTGGTGCCAGCTAATCCCGACATTCTTATTGGAGTGGATGACCTCATGCAACTTAGTTATTTAAATGTACCAGCAGTTTTATTCAACCTTCAATATAGATACAATCAAGATATGATCTATGTAAGGTTATTTCTCCTAATATTCTCTCTTCGTTTATTTTCCAAATCATACAATCTTTAAGTGCATGACTATTTAATTCCGACAAAGGCTGGGCCCGTTTTGGTTGCTGTAAATCTCGTTAAGAAAGTTCCGTTTTTTGGTAATGACTACATTGAAACCTACAAGACTAAGGCAATTGAAAGCCCTCATGTTTATGCAATTACCGACACAACCATCATAGAAATGACTTGAGGTAACTTTTTCCTTATTTTTCATATTTAGTTGATGTTTCAAAAGTCAAGTTGTTTCCATTCATTTTAAAGTATACCCTTGTACTGCTTTGCTTACAAATGAAGTGTATCAATCATAATTATAAGGTTAGTATTTCTTGATTAATTCTATTTTTCCGAGTGACTGGTAATCGAAAACTGTTAGATGTTAAGATGTATGTTTCTGTTATTTGGGCTCAGCCCATTTTGTATTATGGGCATTGGCCCATATCTTACAATATAAATAAATTACCCTATGTGTATGCTAAACACACAAGGGATATTTTCTCCAATCTTCTCTATTTCTCACATGGTATCTAGAGCACAGGAATAGTTCCCGCTAACTCCACGGTCTCCGGTACCCATCACCGTCGTTGTCGCTGCTGTTGTCGCAGCCGTCGCCGCCGTCGCCGGAGTTCCAGAATCGACCGACGACCACACCATCGGAATCGTCTCGGCCGGCCGACTACCGTGGTACAAAGATCGCGGCGAACACACACTAGCTCTACATTCTTTCCATTCAGAGATGGGGTTTCTTTAGGTCCTCTGACATCCGTATGTACTAATTGCAGTTTGTTTGTTGTTCTCAAAGATTTGTCTTTTGGAAAAGGCAACCTTGTTTGTTTTCCATATTGCAAAGTTGCGCATACGGGTGATTTCTCTTCCATTTCAGGAAGCCCTTGTACCTGTATATTGTCTTCAACCTTGTGCACAACAAACTTCTCTTTATCAATCAAATTCAAGGCAAAGCTCTTGCCTTTCATTTGAACTCTAAATAATTCTTTATTATCTGAATCTTTAATCATGCATGTTTTATCTTCAAATAGAACTTTATAGCATTTCTTAAGAAGTTGGCCAACACTCAACAAGTTTTGGTCAATTTCAAGAACGTATAGAACATCAGTAATTATTTTCAAACCTGTGCCACCTTCTATCGCGATGGTTCCTTTGCCGTTCACTGCTATTTTTGCTCCGTTTCCAATTCTAACATTTGTGTTGTAGGTTGCATCAAGATCTTTGAATAATTCTTATTGTAAGTCATGTGGTTCGTGCAACCACTATCAATTAGCCAACTTTCTGTTGATCTTGCAGTAGCAAAGCAAGAAACAACAAAAAGTTCTTCTTCACCTTTTTCAACAGCAGCTTGTACATTCTCTTGTGTTTTTGATGACTTGCAAATTTTCTCCACATGCCCTAATTGTCCACATTTATGGCATTTCACATGTGGCCTCCACCAACACTTTGTATGTGGATGATTGTTTTTCTTACAAAAAGGACATGATGGAAAAACATGAGAGGATTTGCTATCATTTTTGTGGTTGAAACTTCCTAACCTTTTTTTCAGCAATTTAGCTGCCAAAACCCCTTCAATATGACCTTCTTCTTTCATGAGTCTTCTTTGTTCTGGAGCCTGAAGTGCGGTCAAAAGTTCTGCCAAGGTAATAGTAGAAAGATCTTTTGAGTTCTTCAAGGAAGTCAATGTGGCTTCATATCTTTCTAGAATTGTTACAATTATTTTTTGAACAATTTGAGAATCAGGAATCTTAGTGCTAAGAAGATGTATTTTGTTTGCAATGCTGAGAAGCTTGTTTGCTTAATCATTTATTGTCTCCGAATCTTTCATCCTCTGCATCTCAAGTTCTCGAACTAGATTCAAAGCTTGCATTCCTTTTATTCTCTCACTGCCTTCATACTCTTCCTTCAAAAACTTTCAGATTTCAAGGTTACTTGGAGTTTTTCTCAAGGTTACTTGATAGCATTTTGAATTGAATCCATGGTTAAAAAAATTATCTCATGTATGTGTATTTTGAATCCATTTAAGTAATGTATATTTAACTTGTCTATTGACTTATATTCTGTTATGATTAATGGGTGCTTGATGTGCAAGTTGAATATCTCTATCAATATCTCTTAAGACGCATAAGTAATGCATGGCAGTGAAACAGTGCAGGAGAAGCTGATAGGAAAACATTTTGCATGTATTTCTTCTTCAAATGCTGAAGAAACGACATCAATTGGAGTTAACCACAATTGTCACCACCTCAATCCTCAACTATGTAATCATTTACTCTCTTTTCCTTTTGCGCATTACTTTTCTCTAAAATTGTTGTCTCATGTTTTTATGATGGGCACCTACTGAGGTGGACATGGTTGATGGATATTTTATTGATTTAAATTTGCTGACATCTTTTGTATGTAAATCACACTATAATTTATCTATTTACTATATTTCTGGAGGGACACCTCTCTTTTGGATTGGTGTTGGTGTTGGGCTTTCTGCACGGTTTTCTATGGTGAGAACTAAGAACTATATGCACAACTGTACATTACATGTTTTGATGACTGATTTACTTTTGCTGTATGTTTAATAAATTGTGTTCCGACTCAAGATTAAAGGTGAGTGCCACTTTATTGCTATGCATTGATATAAGCTGGTTCATTCTTTGAGTTCAGGTATAAATGAGTAAGATGTAAGAAATTTTGCTAGTCATTGGTGTTAAGGCTATAATTTGGTGCATACTTTGAGTTCTACTATAAACAGGGGTTTGTATGTTAGAAATTTCACAAGACATGGATATAAGCTGCTGCATTCTTTGAGTTTTGCCTAAAGGTATAGGGACCATGATTAGTCAGAGGAGTTATTTAAATGTGAGAGTCAGAAGGTCAGATCTTCACCATTAGATCTTAAGTGAATAGTCAGGACTAGAAAGTAAACACCATGCATCTTTTTTAAATGACTATTATTAGGGGTTGTATGACAGATGAGATCAAAGTTATTGAATTGCAACCCAAAGCATCTAATTGCAAGAATGGAACTCTTAGGTAGGAATGCACCATGTTTGCAATGGCTCATGCAAATTAATTTGATTCGCTTCTAACATTTTTTTTATGAGCTGTCTGAATTTTCCAGATTTAGGACACTTGAAATAAATATACAGTCATGTCTGCTTACCATCTGGCAGAAAGTATTTTCAAACTCCAGGTTTGAGAAACTATTTGGTGATGTGAGGAATCACTTAGTCTTTTACTTCACACATAGATTCAGGCACCTACCATAAAAGCTTGTTATCTAATTTAGAAGTCTCTACTATGAATGGTTGGAGAGTAACTAGAATATGATTTGTTAATAAAACAAATGTAAGTCCCTCCCTCAATGTAGGCATGAGTAACTAGAATCTGGTCTGTTAATAAAATAAAGAATATTTTATTCAAGTACCATGTGGTTATTAGTTAAAGTTTAGTTGGAGAAAAGGTCCCATAAATATGTCAAACTGTTGTGAAAAATAAATAAAATAATAATTGGTTAAATTAAAAATGGAAATGTGCGAATCAAGATGAAGTATATATATTAAATGGTTAACGTAAAAGGGAATTAAGCTTGGCCTAGTGGTGTGTGTGGAATGTTGCTCCTGGGTGATGTGCTGGACTGGGTTTCGAACGTGGTTGAAAAGCAAAAGTGTTTTATTGTTGTTTATGTGACTGGTTAATGTACTAGGGAGTTAAGCTTGGCCTAGTGGTGTGTGTAGTGTGTTGCTTCTGGGTTTTGTGCTGGACTGGGTTTCGAACCTGGTTGAAAAAAAAGGTGTTTTAATTTTGTTTGTATGACTGGTGTGTCCATTTCGAATCTGGATGGGAACAAAACTGGTTTATTTAACCCAAACTTCTCTTTCTCCATTATCTGGCAACCATTTCCTTTCTAATGAGTATGCGATAGTTCGATTTTTACAAACACATTAATCTTTGCTGTTATTTCTTACATTTTTAATTTCTTTGAACTATTGTTAGTCTTTCATTCCAAAGACACTGATGTTAAGAATGCTGAGGAGGATGTACAACGGATAACAAGTGGAAAGGACACTTAAAGATTTATACTACCAGGACCGTTACTGGGCTTAAACATGCTCTGTCATTAACTCAGTCTTCACAGCAAAAGACCCAACAGCAGAAATCAAGTGCCACAGAAGATTCACCGATCATTTCTGAAGAGTATTCATCCTCAGAAAGTGAAGCAGTGGATCTGCAGAAAAAAAGAGAGGCCAAGAATGATAATAAGAAGGTGGTGAAGAGGGGAAAAGAGAAGCACGTAAAACTAAAGTCCCTAAGGCGGTTAAGAAAAGAAAGAAAAAGTTGGCTTAAACACGCAAGACCATATAGATAGGAAAGAGAACGAATAATGTCCCGAACATGGAAGAAAGATTCACATGATAAAACAAAAACAATAAAGCAAGTGTGCCTGAAGACATGTCCCAAAGCTTTCTACAACAAGAAGAGATGTTCTGGTTGCCTAATAATTCTTTCTTAATATTTAAGCCTTCAACACGATCTACACCAATAGAACAAGCCCAATCAGGCTAACATTTATTGTTCATATTTAAATACCAGAACGGATGTTTTGTATAATTTAGTTGCGAGTCCTTGACCGAAGTTTCATGATAAACCATGCCTGCTAGAAGAGAAGAAAGTAAGAAACAGATTAACACATAACTAATTACTCAAACCGAGTCATAGCAGATTCTAAACCATGAGATCAAGAAAAAAAAACGAAAGAGTAAATAAAATTTTAAGGTGAATCCCATACTTGCTTTCCAGTTCAAGTGCATCATTTGAGAACACGAACACAATTCTGTTCTGCATTTCGAATAAACCCCGGCATGTTCCATGATTGATTGCCTGGTAGAAATTTTAGAATGAGTTCATAATAATTGTAAAACGGTATCAACAGAAAAAAACGATTCAGTTATATATACGATTTTGTAGCGGCCACTCACGATTTTAGTGGGGCATTGCTTGCAACCTAGTCTACCGACTAATACAAAATAAGCACATCGTTAGTACTAAAAGCACATTAGCAAATTAAGCATCATTAAACCTATGTCCTATTAATTCTCATTTTATGCTAAAACTTGTCGAGTCAGCAGTAACAATTACATTACCGTGAGCATAATCAGTCTCTAACCACCAGTGAACCGGAGGAAACTCGTCGCAAGACAAAAGAAAATATATGCCCAATTAGCAATTCCATCCGTAATCCGTAATTAGAATCAAAGTACTGCTCCATCAAAGGAAAACTACTAGTTCTCCATCAAAGTAGTGCTCCATAGCATCATATAAGAATTAGAATCAAGCCCCTTGCTTGACAAATCGGAGTTGATAAGGCCATCAGGTAAGGTTCAAAATTTTCAGACCTTTTGGTTTATCATGTCCATTGCACGTGCGGTCCCACAAATGAAATCAACTTATGAAGTAAAAAATGAATCTTCTAGACAGCAGTTAATTCACTCTTGTGTTGATGTTTCATAAAAGAATCTTGAGAACTGTTTGGACCATTTATTTCTATGAAACTGCTACCTGATGGTTTCTGAACATTACTCTTATCCATCAGTCCTCTCATTTTAACGACATCTTCCCATCTATTGGAGCCCGCATAAGTATTAGAGGAAAGTACATAGTTACCACTATTAGAAGGATCCAGTTCAAGAAGCTTCTTTGTGGCAATCTCGGCCAAGTGAACATTTCCATGAACCTGAGAAGCGCTCAACAATATCCTCCACACTACCACATCTGGAGTCACAGGCATCTCGTTTATGAATTCATATGCCCTTTGTAAATTTCCAGAGCGACTCAGAAGATCCACAACACATCCATAATGTTTCATTTCTGGTTTCAGTCCATAAACTTCTCCCATACATTCAAAATATTCCAATCCTTTGTCAACCAATCCAGCATGAGCACAGGCTAGCAATACTCCAACAAAGGCACCATGAGATGGCCAAACACTTTCCTTCAACATCCGTGAAAAATAATCAAGTGCTGAATCTGCAAAGCCATTAACTGCAAAGCCTGAAATGATCGAAGTCCATGACACTGAGTCCCTCTTCGTCATTTCTTTAAATACTTCCAATGCTTTCCCAACTACACCACATTTGCAGTACATATCTATCAAGGCATTGCCAACATAAACATCAGTTTTCACATCATATTTCCGTATGTAGTGATGAACAGCCTCCCCAACATCAAGTGAACCAATATGAGCACATGCAGAAAGCACACTGGCAACCGTTATTTCATCCGGTTTGACCTTAGCTTCCATCATTTCCTTGAAGAGCCTCACTGCCTCCGTAAACCGGCTTGCTTGAGAGTAACCCGTGATCATAGAGGTCCATGAGATGACATCTCTCTGCGGCATAGTGTCAAACAACTCCCGCGCAGCAACCAAGTTTCTTACTTTCCCATAACCCATAATCATGGTGTTCCATGAAACTAAATTTCTCCGTTCCATCCGATCAAAAACTCCACGAGCCAGGTGCACCAAACCGCGCCGTCCATACATGTCAATCAGGGAATTTCCCAAGTAAACATCCATTTCCACTTTATTTTCCTCAATGTAGTCAACCATCGCATCAGCAACACTCCACTCACTCAAAAAAGAGCATGCAAGAACAACCTTCACCATCGTCACAGCATCACCCTTCACATCAGCCACCCGCATTGCTTCGAAAACACCCAACACCTCCCTGAACTTCTTACACTGACCATACCCACAAATCAACGAATTCCAAGAAACCAAGTCCCTTTCAGGCATTTCATCAAACACCTTCCGAGCAAAATCCAGATGACCACAAGAACCATACATATGAATCAGGGCGTTGGAAACAAAGAGATGGGGTTGAAACCCAAGTTTCAAAACGCGGCCATGAAGCGTTGTACCGCGAGAAACATGAGGGACTCGAGCACAGGCCTTGAAGAGAAAAGGGTAAGTAAGGTTGTTACCCAACAGGCCTTGACCGTACATGAGGTTGTACAAGCGAATTGCTTCAATGGGTTGGTCACTGATGGACCAGCCACGGATCATGAGGTTCCAAAATGACAAGGTGGGTCGGTGGATTTGTTGGAAGAGGTGGTGGGCTTTGAGGATGGTTGAGGGGGAAAGTGCGTAGGATTTGAGAAGATTGTAAATGGTGGAAGGGTCTGTTTTGAGATTTGGGTTCACCATGTTTTGTTGATTTATGAACTACACCAAACTTCAAATACCACCTATTTATACTCTTGCCTTCTTTCTTTCTAAACCTCGCCTTGGAGAAACCATGTTACTTCATTTTTAAACTCCAAAATTGTCTGTTTACACAAATTTAGAATGTAATTTTACATTTCTGTCTAAAAGATGAAAAAAAAAAGCGCACTAAATGAATTTGTAGGTGCAGAAAACTACAGTTGAAATCCTTAATTAAATTTTTTGGTAGAATATCTCAATGGTGAAAAAGGTAAGAGGTAGAGTGGACTCCAATGCCTCAGTAGAAACCACTGGGAAATTTCTACATACACCTAAGCTACAAAAATATTAAATTTTTATCTTATTCTATTTAACTATCTTCGGAGTGCTAAAATTTTAGTGCAGATAGAATCGCATGTTATTTATTGAAAAGATGAGTTATTTGGTCTTTTCACTTTGATTCTACTGACAACTTCCTCCTGACATTCTTGTCCTAAGAAAAAAGACAACAAACTTCCATGTCCTAAAAAACACAATTTTTATTCATAAATAATAAATTTTAGTGACGTGAAAAAAATGATAATGGAGTGATTTTTTACATAATCAATGTTGGTCATGCTAACCATCATTACATATCCAAACTGATAGAAACTAATAAAAATATATCAAGTAGCAAACATTTTTTAAAGTAGTAAACGAAAAAAGAAAGAAAGTAATATATATATATGTGTGTGTGTGTTTTTATTTGTTTATTTTGTATTAAAATAATGTTTACAAAAGGTATAAGTTTTATGAGCCAAATTTTTATGATATTTTTAATCAATAACAGTTAAACCATTCAATTTTTCGTTTATAAGTATAATTTTATGTTTTAAAACATTAATTCTAATACTTTTTTCAAGTTTTAGTTTTAGATCATATGATATTTTTAAATAAAACAATGGAAGAGGCGTTACTTTATTAAAAATATAAAAAAAAGTATAGATGTCATTTTATTAAAAATATAAAAGTAAAAGTTTTATTTTAAAATAAAAAAATTGTAAATTTCATTTAACATAAGGTAATTGCAATTTTCCATTAGATTGTATTGCATTTTGGTGATTATCACTTCAATATTTAACATTCTCTTTCAATAACATATTAAGGACTCAGTTCAATATTTTAAGGTGTACGTGTTAGAATTTATGTGACTCTTCAATAGTTTTTAATCATAATGACAGTATTAAGGACTCAATTACAGTATTTCAAGTTGTAAGTAAATATTTTTTTTAATAATTACAATCAACACGTGCATATTACTACATCATTGAGATTTTCATGTGATAAAATCATGAAAGGGAAGAGGTACAAAAATAAGATCTCATAAAATTTGATTTACTATAACGATTACATATCCACAAAATAACTTTCCATGACAACTATATCAGTAGAAACTCGAATTAAGAAAACAAAATTTGAAACTTCAATAATACTAAACAAAGGAAGAGAATCTATCTTGAAGTTATTTTCCATGACACTTCCATTCAACTTAATACAAATAGAGTGTAGAAAAAAGCAAATATTACAGATATAACCACTATCTATCTAGTTTTGCGTGATTTAGCCAACTTTTTCTTTCTCTTTTTAACAGCCTTAGGAACTTTAGTTTTACGTGCTTCTCTTTTCTCCTCCTTCACCTTCTTCTTATTATCTTTTCTAGCCTCTTTTTTAGCAGCTTTTTTATCTGCAGGATCCATTGTTTCACTTTCTGAGGATGAATCCTCTTCAGAATCACTTTCGTCATCTTGGTCATCGTCAGATTGAACATCACCATCATCCTCCAAGTTGTTAGATTTATCATCAGAAATGATAGGTGAATCTTTTATGGCACTTGATTTCTGCTGTTGGCCCTTTTGCTGTGAAGACTGAGTTAAAGACAAGGCATGCTTAAGGCCAGTAATGGTCTGGTAGTATAAATCTTTAGTGTCCTTCCCACTTGTTATCCTTTGTACATCCTCCTCAGCATTCTTAACATCATCAAGTGTCTTTGGAATGAAAGACTGTAACAATAGTTCAACAAATTAAACATGCAAGAAAGAAAAGAAAAGATTAATGTGTTTGTAAAACTCAAGCTCACACATACTCTCGGGAAATAAAATAAGAAAGGGAATGGAGGGTTAAATGAGAATAAGAATGAATTTTGTACTCAAGCTAAAAGCATAACGTTCTTAGATGTGGCTCACACATAAATTCAAATATGATATTTGAACAATAATAATATTTAGTTTCTTCACCCATGACCAGAGCTTCTTAGTTTTTTCATTAAGCTTAGCCAACAATTCAGATAAGGATAATAACTATAAAATGAAATTGACATAACAAGGCAAGTTACCTGCACAAATACAGAGTCTGCAATCTCATCCTCTACAGATACATCTCCTCTGGCCAAAATTTTTTGTTGCATCTGGAAATATTTCAAAAACCATTTAAGATCTCTTTGAAGTTGGTCAGTAATCATAAACCACAATATAACAAAGCCAAATACCTCTTCCAAGTAACTATCCACAGCATCATCAGCTATTGATGCATCAACAATAAAATCAAACAATTCTCTTATTGTCATGACCGCTACACCATGCTTTTTAAAGAAATCCTGCAGGTCAAGAAGGTACTTAACCACACTCTTTCCACGTCATCTCGCCTATTAATGAAGTCAACAAGGAATCTATAATTACATCTAACAATTGGAAGTACTTACAGATACATGAACACAATCTTCACGTAGAAAATCTAGGGCATGAGGATGTTCAGGATCGACAGCTTGAGAAACATCAATAATATACAAGTGACCCTGTCAAAAAAAGAACATGTGAATTGAGTATTGGCAGACTGACATTCAACCAATGAAATATATACTGGAGAAGGAATTGTTCACCTCATAATATAGTATATTATATTCACTCAGATCTCCATGTACCAATTTGCATTTCTGATACAGTGTCCGCATTGCAATAATAATCTGAAATAAGAAATACCCAAATGATTTCAACCCAAAGTTTTGGATTTATGGAATAGAAACTAGAAAAATGTGAATGCTAATCACTAAATAAATAGAACAGACAAAATTGTGATTTCTAAAATTAATCTCAACCCCTAATAAAATGCACTCAAAAGAGTGTTTTAAAAAGTGTGTTGCAGGCATGTCTCATCTAGACAAGTAACCTCAGTAGAAACCGTATACTACAGCATCTCAGCATCATAATGTTTAAGACACTCGGATAAAGGATTCTATGTACAAAACCATGCTAGCATAAGAAGAATACTGTAGTGATGGACACACCTCAACATAGCCTTCCCGCAACTTGTCTAAAGATAAAGCAGCATCTTTAAGACGAGGGGCAGCCCAACCAGATTTTCCTTCAAAAAACAACAAAATCAGAGAATTTAAATAAAATTGTATTTGTATTTATTTTTTCTAACCTAAACTGTAGTCTGCATTAGAGTCTGATGCGTAGCAAGAAATTGAAATTTCTATGATTGATAACAATAAAAACTTTTAGTGCTGAGGTAACTTTAGTTATACCTTCAATACTAGTATAAAAAAACAAGTAAACTATGCATCACACTTTTCATTCATTCTTCTTTTTTAAATTTTTTTATCAACGGTATACATTTATACACTGATATTCCATATATTCAATGATAGAATAATAGACAATTGAGAAACAGATCACATATAAACAACTAATCACATTGATCACAGTAACATCATATTATATTCTTGAAATTCAGAACAAAAGTAATACCTATAAACTCCATAACCAGAACATGTAGTCGCAGAAGATATGCTGTAGGACACCTAATTCCTGCTGCCTTAAGCCTGCAATCCAATATAAACAGGGTAAAAGAAAGAAACAGTCCAAGTAAACTTACAAAAAAGATAATAAGAATTTAGTACATTGTATTGTACTCCTTTTGACCTTGGATATAAGAAAAAAAAAAACTAATTCACACTGATTTAAAATGTCAGTAGCTTTGAATTATACTAAACTTATTTAAACTTATTTAAAAAATAACAATTGTTCCTAATTTTCCCTTCCTTATAACTTGATATCAAGAATAAAAGAGAGTCATTGGAAGTAAACATTTCAATTAAATACAGGGGCCTTTTAGAGATAGTTTCGTTAAATAGAGTAAAATTAGTTGAGATTTGCGTATACTCAGGCTGGAGGAAGTACTTTGATTTTTACAAGAATTTTAGAAGACGTGAAAGAAGTAAGAACAAATGTGAACCTCATAAGATTCCTCATTTCTTTCTCTGCCCATTTTTGTACCATCTTCCTGGGATTATGCTTGCTGTATCCATTTCTAAACCGGAAGTCTCCTTGCACATATCTATCTCTATCCCTGATATCATAAGATCATAGAACACAGTTCATAAAATAAAATAACTTTGAATCAAGAAACTGTTTGAAGTAAATGTAGCAGAAATATATTACAAGCTGCCTTTTTGCTGTGCATATGTAATGAATAAATTAAAAAAACATCCATCCAGAAAGTATCAATAATTCCTAGCCGAGAGCTTTTTATATTTCTTCAACAATATATTATATAGGTAAACAGAGAGAATAGACAAAAGCAATACAAGTACACCTGAATACAAATGCTAGTTTTCTCCTTAAAAGAGAGAAAACAAAGGTATGATTGCCTATATAGTTCTTTCTTAACATTTCAGCCTTCAAAACAATTGACAATAACACAAGAAGCTGAAACAAGATAATATGTGATATACTTACTTAAATACCAAAATAGATGTTTTGTATACTTTTATTGCAACTTCTTGATCACCAGATTTAGTTGCATGATAAACATTTGCCTGTTAGAAAACAACAATGTAAGAAACAGAAATATGTTGGCTCAACATCACATAATCAATTATCCAAACCATGTTACCGTCTTAGAACCTAAACAGTAAGATTGAGAGAAAAAAAGGAAATAAAAGCTCCTGGCACATCACGTACTTCCTTGCCAGTTGAAATGCATCCATTGATATCATCAAAGACACCTCTGTTCATCATCTTGTATAAAACCATGCGTGTTCTTTGATCAATTGCCTGGAGGAAACTTTAGAGTTACTTGCATAATAATTGTAAAAAAGGAATCAACAAAATAACAAGGCTCAATTTAGGTGCTACATTTCATGAAATCACCATCACTCACCTGTTCAACAGTTGCCCGGTCTGCTTTATCTGTAGTTTTAGTCTTCCCAACGGCACTTTCTCTAACACTTCCACGAATTGCTGTCGTCACAGAGTTTGACATGCCAATATTCATCCTCCCTTCCCACTCCTGCACCACGAACCACCTAATTTAAAACTACAACCAAACAAGCATACCCCACAGAATTCCAAAAAACACCATTCACCACACAACTTTAAATTCAAACTAGTCCATATTAAAGGAACACAAAAGAGCCAATAAAACAGAAGTGAGAAGTCAAGTTCATGCACCATGCTCACAATTTGAAAAAAAAATATTATCTTTAATAGATAACAAAATGTCCCCTGTAATGTTTCCAGTGGATAATCAAGAATAACACATTAACCGGCACGAAAACAGCTACAATGAAGTAATCCCGTTAACCCGCTAAACACTGAAAATTTATCCCAAACTTCAAAAAACGACATCAGAATTTCCCTATGCTAGTATCCTCCTTTGAGAACAATCCTGTTCCTGAGATTGTCAAACACTAAATGTTAGCACATCTTCCAGCCAGTCAAGGTTCAAACCTTGACTCACCACATTTAACAAGATAGCCCTTCTGATAAACCCAACCCTCGGTTAAGTAATTAGAATGGTTTGTGATCAGTCATGAAAAAAGAAGATAAAAATCCAAACTTCAACGAACAAACAAATAAAAAAGTTTAGAGCGAAGGGATACGCATTTAGCTTTTGACAATTATGAATGAAAAGAAGTAAAAGGGTATCTAAGAAAACCTCCAAGGGTGAAGCTCGAATGTGGTGGGAGTACTTTTGGTTGCGATTGGCGAGAGGCTGAAGAGTTGAGGAATGGAGGTGGTGGCCACCGTGAGCATTGGGGCGCCACGAATTTAGGGAAAAGGATGAGCCTTCATCTTCCTCCTTCGAATACAAACAGTCCAACGCATCACCGATTTCGGAATCCGAATAACTGGAAACCTCTTCATCTTCTTCTTCGTCGTCAACTTCATGTTGTTGTTGTTGTTCTGTGTGAGTATTGAGGTTGTTTTCGACATTGTTTTCCATTAGTGAGTGTGTGACGTTGCTAATCAAGCAAACGGCTTCCTCTGTGCCCGGAGCGGCCATTTGAGGTTTGGAAGTAAAATAACCTACGTACACTCTCTCAATGTGATTCAATATTTCTTTTTAGGATATTTAATATATATCATTGGATATTTCTTTTAGCTAGTATTTTAGGGCCTGGATTATATTCTTTTATATACTAAACTAATAACAAATATATTTTTAGATAAATTATCGTAGAACAAAATTTATACTGAAAAATATCATCAGATAACTAAAATATATTTTTTGTTTGTAGTAAACAATTTAAATTAAGATGTATAAGTATGTGTGTTATTTTTTTATGATAATAAAATTATTATTTTTATTTTTATTATAATTATAAAATTAAACGTAAATAGTTTTTATAATTTTGTTATAAATAGTTTTTATTTATTTTGTTGGTAGTTTTATAATAAAAAAATGGTTAAATTTAAAAAAATCAAATATAAAAAATAATTAAATTTAAAGAAATGAGAATAAATTTAATGAAACAGTTATTTTAATTTAAAAAATATTTTTATTTAGATGATAAAATTAAAAAATAAATATGGATAGTAAATACGAAAGTTCTTTATATGTAGATAGGACGATACTTTTATAAAATTTAAAAATAAATTATTTTAGTGTAAAAATAGAAAAGGATGATTGAAATTTATAACAGCCAACTGGAAAAAAAAGGTATGATATAGTGCAGAAAAAAGTAACCATGTAAATTAAAGGTGAGAAAAATAATAGATTAAATAAAAATTTATTTTATATTAGAATAGATTAATTAAAAATTTATTTTATATTAGAATAAATTAAATAAAAATTAATAATGTATTTTGAATAATTAAAAATTAACTAATTTGTTTTATCTATTTGATATATTCATTGAGAATTTTTTACGGATGGATAATCCATTTATAAAATAATATATTCTAAATATTAAAAAATTGTGAAACATATTTTAATAATTTAATTTTGAAATTTTAAATAACAAATTTAAGGATAATTTGTTTATGAAAAAAAACGTTATTGGGTTAATTTTGCTAATATTGACGAAGGAATGAAATCTATTTTTAAAATTATGAAAGGATAATTAACAATTAGATAAATGAAATTGATAAATCTATTTTTTTTTTATAATGAATAAATTTATTTCATAAATAAATTATGTCAATAATATTAATAAATGAATGAATTTAAACAAGTATAAATGTTGTTCTAGCATAAACTTAAATTTTAATGTTATTCATTTTCACTCCAAAATAAAGGATTGGTTTTGGATTTAAAATTTCTTCAAAGAGTTTTGAATTCTAGATAATTTGATCCGTCCAATCTTATTTCATGAGGAAAAATCTTACTCTAGACTTATTTTGCTCGATGAAAAATTATTCAGCCATCAAATTCAAGGATTTCCAATAGTAAATCTCGTTCGGAGAATGATAAGGTAATTTCTTATTTAATTTTGCTCAGTGAATTATATTTCAGTCTACTAATATCCTCTTCAGATAATATGTTATAATTAAGATGCATAAAAAGTGTTTGATGGAATGCCTCACAAGATTAGGATTAATGATGTTTCAGAGTTTGAAAAACCACGCCCTTTAATGCTTTCCCTAAACATATGAATATCTCAATATGCTTTCTTCCAGCATAGTGTAAGTGTATATATAGAAAATTTCCTTTGTTCTTGCATTTGTCATGTATACCATCCTCAGAAACGTCATTATCCTGATGAAGCATCGTTCCCAAATGAAGTGAAAATGGGTAGAAAAAAATTGTGAAGCATATTAGATTGTGTTCCTTAAGTTATTATTACATAGTAGTGATATGATATGATATTACACGAGGAGAAAAACCTCCAATAAAGAATATCCTGTAGTGAACAACTCTTTGTTTAAATACATAAATAAACCTCTCAAATTAGCTTACAATAAACTAATTTGTGAAAAAATGTCAGAAAGTGGAATTTAACCAAACAAGAGTGAGCCAAGTGCCAACACTCTAACGATAGAACTTTCTATAGTATATCCCTGAAAGAAAGGGAGGAAGCAACTCATTTTTTCTATGCTTCATTCAGGATTTTTCTTCTGTTTCTTCCTCTTCAGCTTCCTCTGGCTTTGGTGGTTCTTCTTCTTCGGCTGGTTCAGGAGGCGGTGTGGCATTCTTCCTGTTTGCAGCAGCTTGGAGTACATGATGGTAGTTCCCTTTCTCCATGAAAAGCTGTTGGAAATGGTGCCTGCAGTAGAGAACACCGTCTAGGGAAGCATAGGAAGAATGTGTGAGGTGGCAACCTGCATGAGCACACCTAAAGCAAGTCTTGTGATAGCATTCCCCTTCCAGTGTCATCTATTCAGCAAAGCAACAATTTTTTAGCTAGTTCAGTTCAATCAAAATTCTAATCCAGGTGACGAGAAATAGTTTATAAACAAACTAAAGTGTGTCTAAGATATTAATCAAAACACAAATCATTTTGTGGATTTTTCAGCCAGGCAGACCAACCACAACCAGCATCCACATGTTTCAGGCTCAATGCTTTAAGGAAGTGAAGACTATTCTGCCATTGCCTTTGCATCAAACATAGTAATGGAAAAACAAAATCTTATATCAAATTGTTCGGCGAGATATATAGTATTTCAAATTGTTCAGCACTTGAAGGGTTGTGAGATGGTGTTCTGATAGATACTACAAACCTTTTCCAGAGGATAGACTGTTTTTGAGCAAACTGAACATTTGTCTAGAGTTCCACTGAACATGGACGAGAGTCGGTTGGGGGTCTTATTCTGAAAATGAAGATTATTGTTATTGACATGTTAGAAAATCACACAAGAACATTTGAAAGAAAAAAGTTGTGTAGCTCTTTGATGTCGTAAGCTTATTATAATTAAGGTCTTAATGATAATGATGATAGTGACGATGATTTCCAAGTAAATACTCAAACTGGCTACATATGTGTTTAGGCTGGATAGTGAACGTACCATCTCATTTTGTTTTTCAGAAGACCTTGCTGTGCCGCAATTACAATCATGAAAAAACGCATAGCATGTTAGCCAAGCCAATAGAAAATTACAGGTGCAAATGAATTTGCACTTACTGAGATTCTGGCTAAAATATGCGCTGAACAGAAGATGGTAGCATGTTACCTGTCTGAAAGTTCTTGCTGAAATTGCCAGATTCCTTGAAAAGCTGTTCAAAGTGTGGCTTGCAGTAGAGGACACCGTCCATTGAAGAGTATGTGCTCATCTGACCAAAATATAATTGCACCATTGGCACCAAAGTTAAGAACAAGTTTAAACTGCACAAATTATTTTTTTCTTGAATCAAGTCATATCAATATCAAACTACAAGCTTGGCCATTTATGTCATTACAGATTTCAAATTCTAGCACCAGGATTCCAAGATCAAAACTAGTCATGCAATTCAATAATGCCATGTACTTCATTACATGTAATTAACAAAGTATTTGCATTATTCTATTCTATATGATTTTGATGAAAAAATTGCATTGTAGGTATTTGGTTAAGCAGGTTTGATATTAAAAAGAATTGGCATACAAGTATATAAGCAGCACTCTATTATTTGAGTAAGGAGATATGAAACTTCTCAACAGATATATCCCTAGAGATGGTGAGTCAGTTTCTCCAGCAAAGATTAACCAATTACATGGTTACCAGAAAAAAAACTATTGAATGCATATTCAAACACAATGACTAACACTAGAAGAATGAGAGAAAATAACAAACATATTCAGAAAACATGATTATGGCAACAAAAGAACTGAAGATGAAGAAAAAATGGTGTGGAAGAAGTATTGTATACCGTGAGGTATCCCTTGCAGTGACTGCATCGGAAGCAGTTCTTATGGTAAGGTGTACCTTCAAGAGTTAACAAGTCAACCACATAAACAGTCTTATCACAAGCCTTGCATTTATCAAGAGTTCCTGTGAATGACATTTTGGCTTTCCTCCTCAAGAATGATGCAAAACAAGGCTCGGGAATTTTCTGGCTGGTGTTTCTGTTTTTCCCTTAATCCAAGATCAGAGGATTAAAGAGAAGTTCAACAAGAGAGAACAGCACACATTACCTTGCACCTCAGACAAATGAGGATTGAATAAAGTCTTTGATATGTCTTAGCAAAGTAATTTAAATCAGATTATAACGTATTTGATTGCTATGGTAAATGGTTGGCAAGTGATTAGAGACCTCAAAATATTAAGCAAAGGATGGGAAATCCTTGCCGTAATTTGTGGATGTAAAACCTTATTGTGTGGAGTGAAAAACGATGACCATTTCAACAACATATACAAAAAAAATAAAAATAACCCTCATTCCAACTATTCTTGAATTTAACTTTTTCACATTTAACTAGCCAAAGAAAGAAAATTTTCATATTTAAGATGCTGAAAAAAGTTACATCCAGAATAATCCAAAACAAAAAATTAAATCCACAGAAAGCAGTTATATTTTTAGAATCTGATAAGTTAAGAGAACTTTGCATTCCTTGTAAGAAAAAAAAAATCTTTTTTTTCTCTCATAAATCTCACTCTGATGGTCTCTAACAATTTGAACCTTGTCACGTTCGTTCTGTAAAGCTGTTTATGGTAAAAAAAAATCTGTCAAGCTTTTATTTTAAGTAATGGCTAAACCAAATTATATTAGTCTCCGTATAGTAATAATTTATTTTAGTAATTTATAATATTTTGATTCTTACAAATTCAGTACATTAAACTTTAAAACTAAAACACAGTCAGTTTGCTATCATATACACATTCAAAAGCAATTAGTTTACAACCATATACACATTAAACATTAATTAATAGTGTCAAATAATGAGACAATGGGATTGTCTGTGATAGCATGATTCACGCTGAGAAGAATTTAGAGTTAGAGCTTCACAATTTCCATATTTGGGCAGTATTAAAGAGGTCCAATTGCTTGAACTGATAAACAAAGTTGGAATATAAACTATATTGTTCTTGAATCATACAAAAATAAGATAATAAAAAACAAGGGAAAAACATCATCCATTGAAAATCTTGAATGATAATATTAGTCACATATATATGTAATGCAAGGGCCACCTGCAATGTGAAAACTTACCTCTCTACCATCAATTGTCTTAATTGTTCTAAACATATTACACTATATTTTGTCAATGGATTGTCTTTTGTGCCACAAACAAAACAAAAGGGTCATGTCTTCATCTTATTTTATTGCGGTTTTAATAGTCTCAATTATTCTTTTTAAATTTTGTATATTTACGGTTGATATTTTTGAAAATCCAATCACTTTTAGAGTAATATAATAAGAATTTAAAAAATTATTATATCTCAAAACCCTTTTCTTTTTAAAACAAAAACAAAAACAAAAACAACTTACCTCACAAAACAGAGACGCAGTACTCATCATCCTCAAGTAGTCTTCTCCCTTTAGTCTTTGTCTTCTTTGTTAGAAAACTTACACTATGAAAAAAATAAGTTATTATTAACGGATATAAATTTGTTGAAAATTTGTTATTATTAATGAAAATATCTACCGATAAGCTTATATCAAAACTTGTTGACCAAATACTTGTTGATAATATTTGTTAGTAAAGCTTTCTTATGCGTCTGTTAGTAAATTTTATTGTAATAACTTAACAACAATTATTCTTTTCTAAGTGAACAATTTTTATTTCTAACTATCTTAATACTTATTAAGAGTGATTACAATCATTCATGTATGATACTCCTTTTAGTTGGAACAATTATATTAATAGTTGCATTGATAGTTATTTTTATTCTCAAATCTATGTTGATAGTTGCATTTTTGTTGATATAGACAAATATAATGACAATTTTTTTTATAGTTACTTTTTTTGTAAGCACAGAAATGGTAGTGAAAGTGAGAATTATATGAAAAATTGGTGGTTCAATTCTAGATTACTTAATAGGAAGTTCGAATATAAGTGTGAATAAAGTAAATCAATAGAGAGTCTTGGTTCTATTGAGAATACTAGTCTAAGCGAAGAATAAAATTTTTTAACTGATATAGATAAAAAAATTCATAGGTGATAAGTTACTAGATAAAATTATATTAAAACTTCATATTCCCTCCTCTTCATTCTAGTTTCTTCCCCAAAACATGAATCAGAAAATCTCCCAAAGTGCAAATCCAACCTGTGGTGACCTCGGTTGGCCTTGTCGTGAGGAGTATGTGATGTTGATAGAGAAGCTCTAGAAGGGCAACATTCAATGCAATGTTTTTCTCTTCTTTTTACAATTCAAGCCACATATTTTGTTACAAGCACAAGAGCTGGGACAATATGTGTTTGTTGATGAGATATTTCAACAAATTCATCTTCGCAAGGGATCTGACCAATTTATTAATCAAGGATCTCGCAAGACACATATAAGCAAAGACTTTTATTCTTATTTCCTTTAAACTTAAAATTTTACCATATTTAACGAATTTCTCATTCTTTTTCTTTAATAGGAAGAATTCGAAAGTAAAGTTTCACATGCTAGATTTAAGCAAGGATCATGTCTTGATGCATCAAATGAGAATAATGATGATGAACAAATTGACATCATTAGGACACAATGCTAGGTTGAGGTTGTTGGTGGAAAAAAATAAAGTAAGACTATATGGTGTAGGACAATTTGCTGCAAATTACATTGCTGGAAGAGGTACCCTCAAACACCAACCATCTTCTTCCATCAATGTTCAGGACGTTATGTAACTTAGGCAAAGACTAGAAGCACGTACTTAGGATTATGAAAATTTGAGTTGCCAATTTCAAATCTTGCAAAATCTAGTAATGAAATTCTTGCCTTCGGATGCCTAGATTTGTCTTCAACAACCTCAATCCAATCCAACACCGTCCCAATAGCAACCCAACCCAACCCAGTCCAACACAGCCCAGTTCAGTCACAATCCCAACAACAAGAACAACATCCTCAAAAAGGCCCTTAAGAATAAGACTAAATTTTGATAATTATGTTTTTACATACTTATTATAGTTTTTTATTATGTGTGAATACATTACTTATAGACATATTGTAAATGATGTTTGTTTGCATGACCTAGTATTAGCAAATTTTTCTCAGTGTCTTGTATATGGAAAATTGCACTTTTATTGCATGTTTGCATGTGAGATATGATATTGTAAGATTGTCAAGTCTGACTAAGTGCACAAAATACAACTCACTACACTGGAAACATGCATTACATTTATTAACAAATTTTACCAATAAACAAATCCATGGATACTATCCTGTACTTGAATCATGCTATTACCGAAAAATATATTTATCGATAATTACTAACATATCCCAATTTATGTTGTTAAATATTATCGACGAATTTTTGCCCATTAGGAATCTTCAATTGAATACAAATTTGAAAATTAAACACATTATCAATAGAAAACACTAAACAAAATATATGTACTAAATGAACAACTTTTAGCATGAGTCCACCCATCTCAATTGAATCTAGATCAGCCCGTCTCTACCTCTGGCAAACACTAGCCTATCTCGATCTTTAGCCAGGTTTGTCTAGCTCGATTTTGTCTGTCTCGGGTTGAAGTTAGTTCATCTCAACCTTTTGTCTAGTTTGGCTCGTGTCGATCTTTAGTTAATATTGATCCTTCTCAACCTTCAACTATAATTAGCCTATCTCAATTTTATGCTTGTGTTGACCCGTCTTGACTCCTACCTCGAGTTGGGTTGTCTTGATCATTGGTATGGGTTGGCCCATTCTTATCCTTGATTCAGGTTGACCCATCTTAATCTTTGGTTTGAGATGATCTTTTTATGGTTTGGTTTAGGCTAGCTTCTCTCGACCTTCAATTTAGGAATCTCTTCACAACCTTTGGTTTACCTACTCGACTTGACCTTTATATGAGTCTTACTCAATTATAACCTTAGTTGAGACTCACTTAATTTGACTTTCTATTAGGATTAACTCTGCTCAAACTTCGGTCATGGCAGACTCGGGTTAACCTTCAAGTTAGGATAATCCGAGTCGAACTTTGATCTCGACTAAAAGTGTTGTATTTAAAAATTAATTAAAATTTTGTAGTAGGATCAAGCTTACTTTAACCTGAATCATAACTTACTTATAAAGAGACTAAGCTTCGATTTCTTTTTTTCCCATTCATTTATTCCTACAAACAGGAACTTATTCACAAATAGCTTAAGATTAACCATGAGTTATCAATTAAATTGACACATAGCACACCCAATTGATAAAAAAAAAAGTAGAATTGAAGTTAAAAAAGAAAAACCCGGAGCATGGTGGGAGGCGGAGTCACGAGCCAAGAGTTTTCCTCTCTTTCATGGTGCATAAACAGTTCAAATTACTCAAGTGATTTGAATAGAAATTTGAAAATTAAACAGATTATTACCAGAAAACACTGAAAAAAAAAATTACTTTCTTACTTTTTGTTATGTTTAAAACTAAATCAGACTGTACTATATACTAAATTTATAATTAATTTTTATTTTATTCTTGAACAAGTATTAATTCCAGTCGGACTGTTTTATATATGAAAAATGAGTCACTGAAAGAGTTGCCCAGTTTAAGAAAATAATTTCTGTTTTCTAAAAAACATTTTCAAAATTTAGAAAAGAAAGTTATTTCATTTTTCAAGAATCTAGAGGTTAGTGAAGGAAAAGAGTCAATACAACTAAAGGTGAAGCTGTAAAATAAAAGCATTGAACTTTGAAGTGAAAAAGAAAAGGAGGAAGGAGAAAATATATTATAGAATATTTCTAACACAATTTTTTCTACATCTTTATCATTTTTATTAGAAGTTGTAAAATTTTGAACAAGATTTACAAAATATGTAGTAGTAAAGATACGTAAGTTTCTGACTTTAATGTATTTCAATCAATTAAAAAATATATTAGAAAAACTGTAAAGGTGTGAATCTAATATTTCTGAAGATACGATAAAAGAAAGGGAACAAAACACCACAGCAATAAAAGGAACATTCATATAAAATTTAATATTCTCAGAAAATTTTTGAACAGAGTAAGTGTTTAAATTTAAGTAAAATTAAAAAGTTGTTGTATCAAGATTAATATTTTCTTTTATTACTGTACTGAAAACAAAAATATATCAATATTTATTAACTGTTTACCCTTTCAAACTTATCGCACTCTGTTAATATCTTTAGTAAAAATAATGATTTAGGCATGTTATGTAGATCAAAAGTACAATCTAAAAATATGAATACTAAATTTCAGCTAAAATATTATAAGAGATTAAAATGTCATAACGAGATGGAATTATATGTTTATATCTTTAAGAACTGTAAATAATTTTAATCATCCATAAGTATTTGTGTATAGTCTTAAATTGTTTAATGCTATCTTCGTATTTTCTTTTTCAATTTATTCAATTGCTTTAAAATTATTGAAACGCTTTGCCAAGCATTACGCATGGTTAAAAGTTGTGTAACTAGTACAAATATAAATGAAAGAAAAAAAATTATTTTAGTGTTTATTCTAAAAAATATAACCGATAAATTTGATGCTTATCTAGTCTAAGAGAATTAATTACTTTTACTTTTGTACAATTAAAAAAATAAATTCTTTTAAATTACTGAATAAGGTACCTGTGTTTGCCAATATGAGTAGGTAAAAATCTATCATACATCAGGATCTTAACACAAATGACAAGTTTAGAATCAACATTAACAATTTTTAGGTTGTGGCCTAGAGAACAATTATTGGATTTTGAACAAAAATAGAGTGGTATTGAAAGTAAATATAAGTATATCAATTGGAAAATAATCTAATTAAACGGAATAAAAAAAGCAAAGAAAATATAAGAAGAAACTACTAAGAAAGACCTTGCTAAAAGTGGTTTTTAGTGAAAAATTAGTTTTTCACAAAGTTTTGATGCTAGTCAATTGATGCTCAAAGCTGACCTCAACTAACAGGGAGAATAGGTTGTTGTAATTATAAGGCCTTCTGAATGCTATGGCAATGCAAACATAACAGTTGTCAGACAAAACATCCTAGCATCAGAAATCATTTGTTTTCTCAATCAACACTTGTTGTCACTATTGGTGCCTCTCCAAAATGAAAATAAAGGAATATGTGTAAGCAAGGAGCCTATGAACCCAGAAGCAGATTGGTTTGGTTCATCCTTTCCATTATCAAAATCCCGCCAGAACTTGATTATATGGAGACTTTCTTCCTCTGTGGATCTTTGGACAACAATCTTAGAACCATATCCTTTCTTTCTCATTTGTTGGCATATCTCAGAAGGATTGTTTGCAGTGAGGGTCACCATGTATAGCCATCCCTTTTCTGACAAAAGACGGTCTGCAACCGGCAAAATCTTATCTATAACACTTCGGCCATTCTCCCCACCGGCCCAAGATGAGGTAATACCTTCAACACCAACTTCGTCTTCAGGGGTAGGCACATAAGGAGGGTTCACAACCATAACATCAACCAACCCTGCCAAACGCTCCTCTAGTCCAGCTGCAATATCTGTTACTACCAACTCAGCACCAACCCCATGTGCTTCCATAGTCTTTCGGGTCACCTCCACAGCATGAGGGTTGATATCGGTTGCAAAATAGTTGACACCATAACCTTCCTGCCCCAGAATAAGAGCGAGGGAAGTGATGACATATCCACTTCCACAGCCTATCTCTATGCACAATGATGGATGATGTTCCAGCAAGTTACTGCGATCAGCTAGAAGAGCATCAACCAGTGCAAAAGAATCATCACATGGTTCATAAACCTCCTGATGGGAACTTACAAGGCGAATTTGAGCAGTTCTTGGTAATTCTTTGTATGAAGCCTATCAATGAACACATAACTGTCAGTAAACCTGAAAGGTTCAATCCAATTCACAAGTAAAAAGGGTCTGGGGAAGTGGCAGTAACAAAAGATTTGGCACACCATACCATTTTACGGGTGTTCACTTTGGCATTGATACACGGATGACCTTTATTGAATCCAGCTCTGACTGGCACTGCCCAATTTCAAGACAAAATTTGCAATATCAATTTCTTCCTACTCCTCCTCAGCCAGAAACGGCAGAATAAGTTAGTTGTTGATTTTAATATTAAAAAAAGTAGTAACAAGAAGCAGTAGAAAAAATAAACTAAAAAGTGAACCTAGCAATCTGTCCAACAGCTTTTAGCCTATGAGAATCACCTCCAAATACCAATACATGCCACACTTAGACATATTTTTGCTTTTCTAACTCTACCAAAACCAGTGAAAGAAAACAACCCCTCTGCACTAATTAAAGGAAAACAGCGTGATTTATGCCCCTGCAGCAGATACACCAGCGCTGGTCACGTTCCAGCATTCCAAACAATGCTCAACTCTTTCCAGAATAGCAATTTCTGCATCCAATTCCGCTTATGCGTCAGTTTACCAGACTTCACTGCATATATCAGCGCCAAAACACCAGTGTGCTAGCATCCAGGAGTAGTTTTCCATCATCTGAAATCTTATACAACAATATACTTACACTGTCCAGCACAATTCTCCCTTGATCATTCCAATTTCTTCATCATGCAGCACGCATATAAAAAAAAAAATCACTAAAACAGCCACATAACAGAACAATATTGCCCCCTTGAACCAATGAATTTCATGCACCAGATTGCTTACCAATAGACCAGAACTTATCACAAAATACATCATAAAATATAGTAACCTAAACCATATCAAAGATCACAATTTTAAAGCACCTAAACACCAACTTTTCCTTACACATAACTCAAGACAGCACCTCTAATAAAGCAGATTCTGAATGAAACAGCTACTTAAAAGGACGACTTTGCACCTTTCACCCACTGATTTCGTGCTCCAGTTTGCTTACAAACAGATCAAAATTTAACACACTAAAACATATAACATATAGCACACTAGACAAGATAATTAATCATAATGTACACAACAGCAACACCAATTTTTCCTCAAACATGCACTTCAAAACCGCATCCCAAAAGCAACACATTCAAGAGACAAACAGCCCCTGCATCAGGCCTAAACATGGTTCAATAATTGGTTTAAAACAAAGTTTTCATCAGTTTATACAATCCAAAAAAAAAAAATTCCCAAACTTAAGCTTTATACTAGCTACGGTGACTGCTGCAACTACCATCCTAACAGTCTACTGCATTGGACCACTACCGCATCATACTGGACAGGTTTTCAAGCTGCAGACTCACTTCAGAAATGCTCCCTACCCTTCACTCAACTCACGGCCACTCACAAGTCATTGCACAGAACTCTCATGCACCAAAACCTACTAATGTGCTACACAATACTGCACCCGAGATCCCTCTCAAACCAAATTAGCTGGACTCCTACCACCAGGAATGACTCTGCACGAATAACATTTTCTGCACAATCCTCACACAAGGCTGCACTAGCCATTCACCCCTTGATGACTCTATTACCATGCAGGGCTGCACTAACACTCCCCCCATCCCGCTACTGCCAATGTAGTAAGGAAAACAGGCCACTGCCTTGCACAAAACTCATCTACAACAGTTCACTCTAGTATCACCCTACATGAATTTCTCGTTCAAATACTTAAACAAACACGGCAAGGAACATATATGCCAATTTACGTTCACACACAAGTTTAATATCCTACTCCAGCTAATACAACCCAAAAAAAAACCACCACATTGCCCTGTCACATGTAAATACAAGACACTCCAGTTGCGTGGTCAATGAAACCAGAAATTCATACATCCGTTTAGACTGTGGATGTAACACATTCTTCACCTCAAACTCATGCCTAATGCTATTGATTTCAATTGAGCTGCAACCAAGAGTCCTTTGATGCAAATAATGAATACTCAAATAGGGTAAGAAGAGAACAACATGGACATGTGGATAAAGTGGGCGTAACAAACTCACCGGCGGTCGCGGCCTTCGCACTCGCCGCCCTCGAGACTCTCTGCGATCGCAGCCCTCGCTGATGCCAGCCCTCTCCACCCCGCTGCTGCCTTTTTTCTTCCACTCCTTATTCTATTCGCGCCTATGTTTTTACTATTGTGCTTTCTATCTAGCATATATTTAGAATTTGAAGAAAAAGGCTCTTTTTCATTCTATTTAGGGTTTATTTAGAATTTGAAGAAAAAAAATGGAATGATCATTCTTTTATAAATTTATAAATTTGTTAGTTGTTTCATATATGAGTATTTTATGAAATATCATATTTTTTTTTACAATTGTATTATAAACCCATTTTATAAATAATACATAAGTTACTTTTATAATTCGTATTACTTTTAATGATATTTCTATTTATAAATATAATTTTTCATCTATTTATAATTTTTACCAGTTGAATTACAATTTTGGAGTTTAAATTCTTTAGTTAGAATCTTATTTTCACTTTTTTTATTCTCTTATGATATGCAGTTTAATAATATTAGTTAGATTTAAAATACACTATTAAAAATTATTAATTTTTTTAATGAAATTAATTATTTATTAAATTTATTATACAAGATAGTATCAAATCTTATATATATTTATTGCACCCTTAGTTCATCTATCAATTTTCTTCATTTTTACAATTACCTTATAAAGGTCAAAGTGAGTTTAGTTTTCACAACAATGTCCTCTGAAAGGTATAACCATAAATAAAATGTATGGTTTAACATTGGTTGAGAAGTTTAGCTATCTTTCAGGGTTTAGTCTAATTTTGTTTTCGTTCTAATATGTGTAACATGTTTGTGCTCACTCATTTCTAAGGTTAAAATTAGTTAAACCGTTAAAAACAATGTCTTATTGGAGGCTCCACCTTGTTTCTTGGAACTTTTGTAAACTATAAATAATAAGGCTTCCTCTGTTTTTTCTCACCTCACTTTTTCTCTGCACTCTGTTTCTCAAACCAAGCAAGGACGATGGAAGAGCCGCAATCGAAGCCCGAAACTATCCCTTCTTCGGCTTTGGTTGTGGCTGAGGTGGCTCCGGTGGTGGATGAAGTGCCCTCCAACGATGCCGTTGCAAAGGAAGCTTCTGGAGCAGAGGAGTCCAAAGATACCCTTGTTAAACCCGAGAGTGAGTTTTGCATTGCACGTGTTGGTGTTCATGTTTTCATTCTCTGATGACTCCTTTCACGAGACAAAATTCGTGGGTTTTTGTCAAAATCTATTTTTGAGTGTCAAAATCTGTTTTTGAGTTTCTTCCCAATACATGTTTTTCTTCCAAGGCTTGTGGAAAAGTGTTTCTGAACCTTTTTTGGGGCCATCTAGCTTTGTGTTTTGATTTATTGCACTTAAGACACTGCAAATAATAATGAAGGAAAAACTGTGTCATATTATGTGTACTAAACCTTATTCTGCACTTAAAATATTTTCTTTTTGAATTATTCTTATTTTCGAGGCTGTTGGCAACTATATCACTTAAATCTGTTTATATTTTCATATTTTTTGCCTAAATTTTAATGATGTACTTCGTAGTAACTATGAGATTTAATGGTTTCTTGTATAAAGTTTTCTATCTGTTTAAAAATTTATTATAGATATATCATTTTCTTAATTCGACAGATACAGAAGTTCCTGAAAAAAAACAAAGCTCGAAAGGGTCTCTTGATAGAGGTTAGTGTTAACTCTTCTCATTTAAATTTAACATTTAACGTTGGAAATTCAACCTTAACTACATATATAACCAATTTATAATATATAATTAGAAGTAAATCTCATTTTACCGATTGATTTTACGAAAGTGAGTTTAGTTTGAAGTACAAGATAGAAGATACTAGTAAGAACAGAAACTTACACTACCTAATTAAAGATCTTTAGCTGACATGTTAATGTGTCTTCCTTGGTAACATGAATATGTGTTAGTACTAACAAAATTTGGTAATCTCTTAAGAAAATCGTGTTTGAAGAATCTGATTCACCAATCACTTTTTTCTGGATGACGTTTATTGATTTCTAAGCTATTCACTTATGTTATGAACAGATGTCGCTCTGGCTGAAGTAGTTAAAGGGAAAAAGTTGTCCTATGTGAAGGCATGGGAAGAGAGTGAAAAGGCCAAAGCAGACAACAGGTAATAATACTTTTATGCACTTTATCAGTTTATGTATATGCCTCAAAGAAGGGTTATTCTTCATTTCTAAAAGTTAAAACTAAATGTGTTTAGAACTCATTGCAAAGTTAAAAATCACGTCATTTATACTGCAAAATGCAGAAGTTATAACATTTAGCTGATTGTTTGGCCAAACTAAAATGTTACGGTTGATTTTACAGAATATATTATTACATTTATATCTTAGACAAAAACAATATGATAATGCTTAAACTCAACTAGTTTCTTAACATGAAAGGAAACATATGACTATTTCCCTAACACACACTCATGCCTTCCAAAGTCTTTAGGATATTATGATTTTGTGCTATGTAGACCATGATGATGATGATGATATGCCATTGATCCCTTTTACAAATTTCCAATACAAACTCACCTAAACTCGAGAAATCATTTGGTCTGTTAACAGAGCTGAAAAACATTTCTCAGCAATTGCTGCTTGGGAAAGCAAAAAGATGGCAGCTCTTGAAGCTGAGTTGAAAAAAATAGAGGTAATACTTGATTTACCTGTTCACTATTTATTTTAACGTGATGCCTTTCTTGTATATACATGTTATGTAGTAACATGGCTGGACTGAAGAAAGTGTTCCTTTCTTTACATCAAACAATATAATAAACTTCATATGTTGGGAAGATGCAAGATCTATGTTCTCTGCATGATATTATTCTATACTTCAAATAAGGATTTTTTTTTTTTTAATTTCAATCTATATAGTATATAAGTGGATATAAATCTTGAATTAATAAACTAGTTTCCTGAAGTTGAGTTAGATGACCAAGTTATGCTAGAGAAAGGACAATTTTTTCTGTGGAGTAAAGTGAATGAAGTAGATCCCAATGAACATAGAAGTATGGTGATTGTGCTGAATAATATAGCTTTGAAAAACTTGTTATGTGAGTAGGAACAATTCGAGAAAAAGAAAGCACAGCAAGCTGAAAAGATGAAAAACAAGATGGCTTTAGTTCACAAGGAAGCAGAGGAGAAGAGGGCAATAATTGAAGCCAAGCGTGGAGAAGAGATTCTCAAGACAGAAGAAATGGCTGCAAGATACCGTGCAACAGGAACCACTCCAAAGAAGACCGTAGGCTGCTTTTAATTTATCTTTTTGCCTTTTGGTCTGACGAAATTTGTAATAGTTTCACCTCTCTTGTTCTCAAGGTTGTCTATGTGCAATGATTCTTCCAAAGAAGAAAAAGAAAACCAAAGTTTTGTAAATGCCTCTTGTTTTTATCATCTAGCTTGGGGTGAAATGTTCAATGTAATGCTGTTTTTCTCTTAGAGAACTTCTTTACTTACCAATTAATTGAGTTTCTCTATTCATTCTTTTCTATCACCATTGCCCATTGGATCATCACTGTTTCTCTATCACCATAACTAACCTCTTTAGATGATTATTTATAATTAAAAGGTATTAATAACGTTTAATAAGGTCAAGAAGAACTTCAAATTTACAATGTAAATATCTTGGGTGCAAATCTAACATAAATTATGTTTAAGTGGCGAGTATTTTTTTTAGTATCATTTTTTTTCATACATACAGTGTGTTTTACTGCTATCATATTATATTATATGTTAAAATAGATTAAAAACATGAAGTCATTTTTTATTATGGTAAATAGTGTGATGATATCTTAAGATATAGTATTAAAATGAAAAAAAATGAATAACATAATTAGTGTGATTGTGAAATTAAAAAGGCTAATAAAAATCATATTCAAATGTCAATAATATAGACCTATGCAAAGTGAATTAGACTAGGTGGTTAGGCTCCAATTTACGAAAAAGAATATTTTTTTTACTAATTATTTAGGTTTTAGATTTTTTTTAAGATTTTAGTGTTATTGAAAATTTAAAATAACAGTCCACTTGTCTTGTCAGTTTATTTTATAAATGTAATATCCGTAGTATTAATAAAAAAATCATATTCAAATGAAATTTAAAGTAAAATATTGAAATATGTCAAGGTTTTTAACTAAATTTATCATTTAATTAGTTTTCTATATTTTTAATTTTAAATTTTGGTGGGAAGTTCCCTATATAACAGCAACTCATTGCAGTTAATTGGTTCTTATGAAGTCTTCTGAAGAATGTACTCATATAAACAACTACAAACTTGAAAAAATAATTTTGAAGTCAAAATAGAGGTTCTTGTGTAACAAAGAGATAAATAGGACTCATTCAAAATATGAATTTCAAGTTTGGATCACAATAGACCTCATCAAATAAAGTATTCCGAAGAATCTAGTTTGCAATCTTCTGGGCTATGGATTACAATTGCCAATTTTGTGAACAGTTTTCCTATTTGCTATTGTTAATGTGATTTTGTGTGCAGAAATCTGACAAACATATTCAAAACATGATCATATGTAATTAACATTTACTATATTCATACTGAGACTTAAACTATAAAAAATCCACAATAATGGCTCACCTATCACAGGGACCATATTCAGCTAATTGCCAAGCCATGTCATTCTCCTACTTGTTCAAATGCTTATACAGACAGCAATATTACAAAACACCAAACCAAAAGGTACATGATGATCCTATAATTCATGCAAATGCACTAAAGTGGACACATAAAAGAGTTTCCTTCTAAGAAGCTCATGTCATTGTTTATAGGAAAATCTAACAAGAGCTGCAAAGCAGTGTCTGATGAATCCTCCATGTCATTAGAGCTTGAAGAATCAGATCCACGAATCCTCCACTCAAACTCTTGTTTCACAATGTTAGAGGGCGTGGTTTCTTGTGCAATGGAAGCCAAATCTGCATTTATTCCAACTGACTCACACTTGTTGGAAGATGATCCTGCAGAGAGGGGACTGGGGCAGGAGCTGGTAGTGGTGATTTTGTTGTCATCAGCTTTGTGATGAACAACATTGCGAAATGCCTCTCCAACTTCAGAGTTCCAAATGCGGAGAAAGTAGTCAGAGTCAGTGGTTTTGGTATCTGAATTAGGATTGGTGGTGTTGTGGCTGAACCTTGTTGACTCATTTGAGAGCCTGGCCTCAGCTTCAAGCCTAGCACTCTCCCACTGAGCCATGTGGCGTGTGGACACAGATGCATGTGCCTTGTGGAAGGGGTAAGATGGAGATGAGACCAATGGCTCGTGAGTTCGAGGGTCAAGTCCCATGCTTTTGAGACGCTTCTTCAAGTGGGTGTTCCATAAGTTCTTTATCTCATTGTCTGTTCTTCCTGGTAACTGAGAAGCTATTGCAGCCCACCTGAAAATTTGTTCAAGATTTCTTGTCAAGTGCATTCAAAGTAAGAATTTGAACTGATTCAGAACAAACCAGAAAATTTTATGTACTTTGTACAGTTATTCACCAAAAAGATCTATTCTTTATTATGAAGTTTTGCCAAAGAGATTAACTGTTTCAAAATGAGTGGATCTTGCAGAAAACAGAAAAGTTAACACAGTTGTTTCTTTGTTTTATGTTATGTGGGGAATTCCAATATCATAGATTTGTGAGGCAAAGCAAAAAAGGTTGTGCTTTGAAAATGTAAAAAAACTTCCATTCAATATTATCATCCCAAATGGGTTTCCAAACTCACAAAGATCCAAATTACTGCATGTTTGGTTTAAGAGTTTTTCTGTTTGTTATCATATTTTTACCGTTTGATTATTAATGTTTGTATAGGAAATATTAAACAATATTTACTTTTTCTAAAATATCTTCAAAAAAATATTGAAAAGACAGAAATATAAAGGTCAATAAATTGTTTACCTATTTCCTAGGATGCCATGAAGCTGTATGACTAGTTTTTCTTCCTCTTGAGTAAAGGGACCACGCTTGATGTCAGGTCTGAGATAGTTTGTCCACCTAAGCCTGCAACTCTTGCCACAACGAAGAAGACCTGAAAATGACAGATAATCTTATAACCTATGGAAACATGGAGATCATGTCATTTAGTTGAAAAACAGAATAAATGGTTAAGCATTGTCACACTTGTTTCACAAGGCTATGAAAAAAATAAAAAGAACAAAGATTTTGCGAGGAAAAGTGTCCAAAGTGAAAGGGTCATGGGGCATGTGGCTACTAAATCCGCAATAGAAATATAATGAAGTCAAAAGGTAGCACAAGTTTTGGTCAGGATTAGGATGCAGACAGAAAACAACAGATAAAAAAATAAGATCGTAGCATAACATGAAAAAGGGTAATGTAAACATGATACAGAATGCTCCAAGTACTGCATTTAATTTCTCTTGCACTTAATTACTTGCCTATTTATATTCCTGCCTTTTAACATTTAAGAACTTGAAAAAGAAGAGTGGAGGAAAAGGTAAAAAGGAGTCAAGAGGTATAGCTTCTCTTCATTTGTTCAATAGTTGTTAAATTGGGATATGATATGATGGGCAATGTTATCATCGCAGCACACCAAGAATGTGAATCCAGCCATAGAAATGTAAAAGGGTGTAAAAGGGCAAAACAAAAAACCATTCAAACCACTTGGAAACAAGGATTAAAGCTGGTTTTAAAGTAAAAAAGTTATGTTAATAATATATATTTAGCAACCATAAAAAAAAGCTTTCTTCAAGAAATATATATATATATATATATATATATATATATATATATATATATATATATATATATATATATATATGTGTGTGTGTGTGTGTGTGTGTGTGTGTGTATATATATATATGGTCTATACCATTAGAAAGACAGGTTGAGACTAAAGTGGTTGTTGAAGTTCAGTTTAGATGATTTTAACAGAAACAAAAACTAATCAAAGTACCAGCAAAAGAGCAAAACCTGCCATCCTTGGAAGAGAACGCCAGCTTCCATGGCCACCATTTTTCTTGATATAACTAGCAAGAATTTCATCTTCTTCAGCTGTCCAAGGTCCCTTCTTCAAACCCTTCTTGTCACAACATGGTGTTCTTCCCATTCTCTTTAAACTCTCAACAAAAACACACACCACAGCACATCAACAAAGTGAATATATATCACAAGCAGAAAACTTGGAGAACCCTTTGATGCAGACAAGTTCTCCCTGTATTTTCGACACTACAGAAACTCCCCAGAAGGAACTGGAGGCACTCAAAGCAATGAGAGGACAAATAAATAGTGAAGGCGTTGGAGATGATGAAAAATTGAAAAGTTGATTTGAGGTGGCATTGCTATTGGATGGGGGCTTGCTTGCAAGTATGATCAGCGAGTTTCCAGCTGAGACAAGCAATAAATGCGTGTGCTGTAGCATTGAGAAGTTGCATCATCATTGAGGCGAAGAACTTGCACAAACAATGAAAGTGGAGGGTCTTTATGAGGGTGTGCGTTTTGCATTTTTTGGTTTTTATTTTGCACAGAAGTGGGGTGAGAGAGAAGCAGATTGCAGTGAAGATGACAGTGACAGCATTAAATGTGGAGAGTGTGGAAATGAAAAAATAGAATGCATTAATGGCGGATTCTCTTCCAGAAAAGTCAGTGCAGGATTAAAAACCAACAGAGACAGTTAAAGGGAAGGACATGAACATTAATGGGGGTCCAATTAATGACATGCATTGCAGGGTACGAACACACACCAGGAAATGAATGAATGCTACTACAACACAACACATGATGTTTCTCTTTCTTCTTTATTGCAAACAAGACCATGAACAACACCTTATCCTTATTTTTCTTAATTAGAAACAGAATATTATCACCTATTAATAATTCTTCACTATCTACTACGTTCAAAGTTTACTTCAATCAAGCATAAAGAATAGCATGATACGAACTTAAAGAGTTTAGTGACACTAACACAGGCTTTAATTTACAAAACTATGTATGAGTCAAGGACTTGTGTATTGTTTTAAGTTGTGGTTATAATTTAGTCACACATCTTTAATACTGCAGTTAATTGTGGAAAAACAATATTGTGGATGAGGTCACAGTTACCTCGCAAAAATATAGTTGCAGTAAATTGAAAATCTTTTACCTCATAGTCAAAGCAATAAGTTTGATTTGGTGTCTGATAAAGGTGGATTTTGTGATTTACACTACTGATAAATAACTTCCATTTTTTACATTTGAATAATTTTTTAAGTAATCATAATTAGAGTTACATGATGATTATTTTGGTGAGGAGTGGATGCTGAGAAAGACTGATGATAAAAGGAGTATGTAGAGATTTGAGAGCATTGATATGCTTAAATTACATATTCTGTAATCATAACTTGTTGATAATCTCGTACCCTTTTGTGAATTATTGTTTTAGAATAACATATAATTTATTTTGGAAAAAGGTTTTCAGTTCTCAAATTGAATAAAAGAAGTTGTTTTGTATATAAAATAATTCAACAATATATCATGCAATTACACATGTTCACCCTATTTAATGATTGAATTTAATGAATACATAGAACTTGTCAGATTCCTAAAATAATGTGATGTTACATTTGTATAAACTTTGTGTACCAAACTGCAAGAGAACTAAATTATAAATATAGTAGAAAAGTTACAGTTGTTCTTCTTTTATTTTAAGAAGAGAAATCACATCAAATCCTATTTGAACATAAATCTCAAGCTCAACTAAGGAACATGCAACATCAAATATAAATATTTTTATATGAAAGAAAGAAATTAATAGTTTTATAAATCAAAATGACTTTATGTGTAATTTTTTTTTAATTTATAAATCTTTTTTACATATTTCTACAAATAGTTAGTTTTTGTTATCGGAACAGGCTATAAGTTAAAATGGAGTTCTTTCTTCACTGTCACCTTCCAAAACACATTCAACATAAGTTCTTCTCTTACAGTAACTGATGATTAAATTAACTGAATAAAAGCATAATACTTAACCTTATAATTATATATTTTAGGTTTAGATTATTAGGAGGTTAACTCCATGCAAGGACAGGAATACCCACAATCCAAAATGAAAATTTATGATAAAATAACAGATCAAACAAGTCACATTTCTGCATATGATCATATTTTTTTCGAAGCAACAAATAACTATTTTTGTTTTATGATGATTTTTGTATGTTATGATTCTCTATCAGCAAATCAAACACATCATAGATGAGTCAATTCCCTTATAGGTATGCACGAAGAAAGGTGACAGATAATAATTTTTTAAGTTTTTGAAACCTTTTTTGTTTCATAAAAGATTTGGTATGTTGACTGGGGAAGTGAGTGGCAGAAAGGTGAATGGAAGAAGGAAGGAAAATGAAGGAATGGTCAAATAAATCCACAGACAGAAACAGTGACACTGTAATGCAATGATCTACTGATAATAAATGCAGTCAAACAATTCAACGTAAGGATATAATAGTGTTGTCAATAGCATGTATTTACCATCTATGTGGAATAGTTTTCTTTTAAATTTGTATGATCTTTTGTTGTGAGTCTTTTAGGACTATTTATTACAAATTCTTTTAGCACTTATGTAACCATAATTTAACATAATAAATCTAAAGTTTATACGTAATCATAAATTAGATATATTGTATGTAAATAGTTTTTTTTAAGATATAAATCTATTTTGTTTAAATTAAACAAACAAAACTTCCAAATTTAATTTACAAAAATACATTCTTTAACTATTTATAGAATCCAGAAATCCAAATTTTCACATTCAACAACCGAATAATTGACAGGTTTTCTCATACAGATTATCACTATTGAATTTTAGCTTGTAAAGACTAAATGAGTTTATTTGTGTAAAGAAAATTTGAAGAGATTTATTTATGTAATTTTTTTTAAAAAAAATAGCTTTATCTGGAAAACAAATTTATAAATAAAGTATACTTATCAATATATGATTACTATTATTTTAATTTTATTTCAATTTTTTTCTTTTTTCTCTTACATGCTTTATTCATCTCAATTTCTTCTCCCTCAACTAACAAAGAGTTAATAATTCACTATAAATTTCAAATATTCCTTAACTCTTTTTGTTATATGACCATTAGCCAATAACCTTATATCATGCTCGGTCCTTGGCTGACTGGGTGGTCATATATACAGTACACAACCCTCCGAGTCCGAGCATGATATAAGGTGCGAAGTGGTTTTAGGTAGTCCGCTTCTTATGCATATTAGTTTTACCTTCGACACTTGTCTTTGTGTGATGTTGTACGTTGACATATATATTGAGCTTCATCAATCACTCGTTGTAAATAAGGCCAGAGTTAAAAAGTGTTCCCTACAGGTTGGTTGAAGGTAAGTCGTGAGTTTGAAAAAGTTCTCTGGCCACCCGTAGAGGGCTTGGTAGAAGTTGAAAAACATTCCATGTTGGCTAGTTAAAGGTAAGTCAGGAGTTGAAAAACGTTCCCTGACCACCCGTGGAGGGCTTAGCAAGAGTTGAAAAACATTCCCTGTGGTCTAATTGAAGGTAATATGGAGTTGAAAAACGTTCTTTGACCACCCGTGGAGGGCTTAGTAGAAGTTGAAAAACATTCCTTGTCGGCTGGTTAAAGGTAAGTCAGGAGTTGAAAAGCGTTCCTTGATCACCCATATATGGCTTGGCAGGAGTGAAAAACATTCATTGACGAATGGTTGAAGGGAAGTCAGGAGTTGAAAAAGTTTCCTGACCACCGTGGAGGGCTCGACAAGAGTTGAAAAACATTTTATGCTAACTGGTTGAAGGTAAGTCAGGAGTTGAAAAACGTTTCCCTGGCCACTCGTGGAGGGGTCGACAGGAGTTGAAAAACATTTCCTGTTGGGTGGTTGAAGGTAAGTCATGAGTTGCAAAACGTTCCCTGACCACCCATGGAGGGCTTGGCAGGAGTTGAAAAACATTTCCTACCAGTTGGTTGAATGTAAGTTAGGAGTTGAAAAACATTCCCTGACCACCCGTGGAGGGCTACAAGAGTTGAAAAACATTCACTATCAGCCGATTGCTCAAAGTTGGCCAAGTGGTTTGTATGCAAGGTCCTATCATCTACACAAGAGAAAAGGAGCGATTCAAATTTGAATGGTTAGAAAAAATGTAGTCAATCAGGCTAACGCATTTACGAGGTTAGACAATTAATATCAAACTCACATAGGCTATAAGGCCGGATGACTAAGCAAGTGAGATCGTTCGATCTTCAGTTGAATGTTTGAAGACCAAAATGAAGAATCCATATTAGGATGTGTCACGACCGAGATGTTAGTGTTCAACCCTGTGACTTGTATAAGAGTTGAGGACATTGACCATGACTGTATGGATAGACACTGCTCGGAATACGCTAAACAAGGATTGAGGTGCCTAGTTGAGGTTTGAATGAGAGCCTAACTGTTGGGACCTGACGAGGCTAAACATGAGGGCCAACTGGCCGAGCGGAAGAGAGACTCATGTATGCCCAAGCTATATCCTTTCATCGATAAAACATAATTTTCCTGTAGTATATGAAGATTGTATTTGACCTATAATATTATGTTCCAAATACTTTTTTACAATAAGTTTAATTTAATTTTTGACAATATAATGCATAAATATAAACTTTTTTTTTTCTCTAAATATAATAAAATATAATTAAGAATGTATCTAACTTATCCATAGATACCATATTTTTTTATTAAATATAGTTAAAATTATGTTTTTCTACAAAATTAATTGAAATAAAATATGTTAACAAATTATATATATATATATATATATATATATATATATATATTAATTCCTGTTTTTTTTTAACTTTTGCTCACTGTAGATATATATAGCATAGGGTAGACATTTGGAAATAACATAAAATAACAATTATTGAGGGAAGAAGAGAAATATACACAATATTTTCTACATGTGCAGTCCATGTTGTCAATATTCATAATAAATTGTTGCCCAAATGTTGAAACATGTTTCACTTCAAATAATTTTTCTCTTGACCATCTGTATTTAATACACAATTCACAATACAATTAGCTGGATCAATATAAATGCCTAAAATGAATGGAAACATTTGGTGCATCCTGCACATACAGCTGCCCCACCAAGGTCCTCAATTAGATGCTCCAAGAACCAAGTCCACGACTCTTTGTTTTCTACCTCAACAACAGCATATGCTATGGGCAACATTTGGTCGTTTCCATCTCTTCCCACTGTTGTTAGTAACTCCCTTCCATACTTGCCTTTCAAAAAGCATCCATCCAACCCAATAATAGGTCTACAACAAATGAAGTTATCCTTGCATGCCTTCAAGCATGCATACAATCTTTGGAATATGACCTCACAATTACTGTTATCAACTTTTATTTGTACTGTTGTACTTGGATTTGTTTTCAGCAGCTCATGTTCTAAATTGATCCTTGAATGACCCTTCAATCTTATCTGTTGCCATGGTTCTTGCCCTAAAAGCCATATTTCTTGAAATCCTACATTCCATTTCCTAGTGACTTTCTCCCTAATGTCCATGACCTTCATAGTAAGGTTTTCTCTCATAGTTTTCTCCATCCTTTGACTTAACCACTTTGAAGTCATCAACTTTACATTGAAATCTCTACTACAGCTGTGAGCATCAAACACTTTTCTTAGTTGTCATGCATTGACATCACTCCTAAAGGAACAATAGGCATACCATTTACAATTTCCTCTTCCACCTAAGCACTTCACAAAAATCATTTTCTTGTCATTCTTAATAAATTTTAAATTTCTCCCATTACTTAGTGCATAAGTCCTAATGGCATCTGCGAATTCATTTTTCTTAGCAAAATATGTTCCTACTTTCCATTTATAACCCTCCAAAGTTTTAGGTATACTAAAAGTGGGAAACCTTATCTTAGTGGACCAATCATTGTTCTCACTATCTAATCCACTAATCAACTCCTCTGATAGCCACTCATTGTCGGACATCATGAATACAAACATTATCTGTTGACCGTGAAGACTCAAGTACTGCACTGGAAGCTTCTTGTCTCACATTTCCTTTAGAAGTCCCAATGTCACAGTGCACGCTAACATCAATTAGATTTTCTTCACTGATATCAACTTCTTCATCATCTACATCTTCATCATTAGTCTCTGCCTCATGTACATCATCACCCTCACTGTCCTCTACATCATCATCCTCTCCTAAATCCTTTAGCTCAAAATCATGTACCTCATGTACCTTAGCTTCCTCTACATGATGGACCTCAGCATCCTCAACCTGATGGACCTCAGCATCCTCACCATCACCCTCATGGGCATCACCCTCACCCTCAACCATTTTTGTTCCAAGTTCAGTATGGACTTCACCATCACCCTCATGGGCATACCCCTCACCCTCCACCATTTCTGCCCCAAGTTCACCATCACCAACAACCTCAGCCTCCTCCACTTGTGTTGCTACATCACCTTCATCGTCAAGATGACTGATGCGAGGGTCGCACCTCACAAAAAAGTTGATTGCAAAATTAATGCAGTATAAGCTAGGAAGTGACTCCTAGGTCATCTCTCAAGGACCAAATGTGGTTCGAGGCTTAGATCAAACATGTAGTGGAGGGGTTTTGTGAAAAGTTTGTGTACGCGAAATGCACTAGATTTTAAACACAAATAAGCAGAGCATAATAAACACAAGTACAATCCAGAAATCTCAGAGAAACAATGTAATATCACTAATGACCAAACCAACTAACTTAAACTAACATTAAATTAAAGAAAACTTGCGTGACTCACTTGAATTGAAATTGCTAAATCAAAAAAGGTATCTGAAATAAAGTTAAATGCCTAAGGTGCAGAGAGCATCAGCTAAAATAAAATATTCAATAAAAAATCTTAACCAATTTAAAAGTGTAAATTAACTTTGTGATGACGAGCATTGAAAGAAACGTGAATAAGCAAAAATACTTAAAATTTAGCCAGCATTCAAAATATAGTCCATATAAAAATTGCAATCAAAGGATAAGCATTTAAAATAATCTAAAAGAAGACCTTGGAGTTCCTAAATGAAGGACGTGGCAGCAACCCTTGATTGAGCCCATGTGCTTCCACGTTAAAATGCATCACCAATGTGGGCCAGAAACAAAATAAATCAGCATAACACATAAGAATGAAATGTGCTTCTCCCTACCAAATCGTGACACCTCTTTTCCAACTCCATCATCGTTCACGTGCTCTTCTTCTAAATGAATGTTTGATGTGGCTTATCCCCTTTGTTGGACGTGACACCTACTCCCACCTAATCTACTCCTTCATTTCACAAAGAAAAGACATATCCAACCTAATCTACTTCCAGCTCACATTCCTGTGCACACCTTACTCTAAAAGAACAAAATGAATCATTCTAGAATTTCATCCTCCACCCGAAAACGTGCTGCACTCAATGAAAGAAAAATCAATCTTTGTGCTCTCTCTTTTTTTTTTGGTTCTTCACGTGAGTGTGTGCTCTCTTCAAAAATTAAATCACTGCCTCTGGCTCTAGCTAAACGTCCTTGTGCACAACCTTTTACTTCTAAGAAAATGAATGCACCTTGCTGCTGGAAATAAATAAAAAAAACCAAGAGCTCCTTCCCGTTCGCACACCACTACCCTTCTTCTAAAGGAGATTGGAAGTGCTTCCAACTTCGACCGTGCAGTTGTGTGCTCCCTATAGAGATCCACGTAGCAGCTGCCCCTCCAAACCGCGACAGCACCTTCTTCACTTCATCTCCACGCTACGTGTATTCTCCAATGCTCCTGGACTCTTGAATCTAATAAAGCTAAATAAAACCCTTGGAGCTAACTCCTCATATGCTGGAATAAAGAAAAACCATGCAAGGTGCTAAAATAAATTCAAAGCAGCGAGAGTGAACAATAATATAATAGCGTGCACAAGCAAAGCAAAATTCTAATTTATGGCATATATAATGGAACGTGACAGCAACTGAACCCAAGCTTCAATCAAAAGGTGCACAAAACCAAAATGAAAAGGCAATGAGAAATCAGCAAAAAGGAATAATCATAAGCTCCTCATTCATCCCATTGAGAACAGCGTTCAAAAGCCAAAAAAAAAATCGAAAAATGAGTGTGGCGGCTGGCTCCCTCTCAAGGCCGTGTGTCCTCTTTTATTAAGGGTAGGGTCCACACAAAAAAAATTAAAAACCCTAACCTAAAAGGCAATGTCCTACAAATGGGTCTTTTTACAAAATTGCCCCTAAAAGGGTCCAAAACACTTAATTCTAATTAAGGGCTTCTAGAAAACGAAATTACAACTTTAATTAGAATCTAAATGACTAAATGTTGAGCCCTTGAGTGTGTCACGCCATATTCCAATGCTCCAGATGATGTTTCCACAACTTCCCTGCAACCAGAAATGCACTTAATCAGCTCAGAAAACCCAAATTAGCACAATTATGAATGTCCGACCAAATTAAACAGAATTCGAAAAACGGGGAAATAACAGACAATTAAACACAAGTCCCTGGTTTATTTAAGTGTAATAAACTAAATATAATTCAAGAAATAACAACTAATGACCACCAACCCAATCAACCATTTCTATTATTTCCAGTTCCATCATATTATGAACCACATACAGATGAACTTCATCATTTAACCTAGCAATGTTTAACATATGCATGGCACCCCTATCATCAGTTAATAATTCTAACCTATCTGGGTCCACAGACTGACCTCCTAAACTGTACCATAATTCTTTGATGTCCATATGACCTAATTCTTTGACTGAGGCTACTATGCCAAAATAGCTCCACAGGTATGGATCACAAGACCATTCTGCTCTCTCTCCATCTAATTTTAACTGCCCATTATCATCACTAAGAAAATCTCCACAATGGTGGACCACAACTTTAATACGTTCCTTATCCATATGAACAAGTTGCTTTTATAACCTGTACATTATGGGGCTTAACAAATCTTTGGAATATTATAGTCCTACCACTTCGGGAACACTCACTCACTAACTAAACACTCACACCGACACAGACAGGGGGACAGGGAACAAAGTAACATCCCCACTAACAAAACACTCACAGACAGGGGACCACTACAATTGATAAACAATTCAATAAAGAAAATTCGGAACCACAATGCCTAAACTACAATGTAACAATTAAACATGCAAAATGGGGACCACAAATCATTATAAAAATTGTTACAGACCAAAACAAAATCCCAATTGTCGAAGACGCACGTGTTCATAAAAGCAAAAAGATATTTATACGTTCAAACAGAAAACCAAACACGAAACGAAATACCTTACCTTAGTTCGCGTCAACTATCGGCTGGATTCTCTTCGTCTTGTCCAAGATTACAGTTGGTGATCGTCTTCCGCTTCGTCTCGCAACAAGGAAATGAAATCCCCAATTCCAATTTCAAATCCCTACTTCTGATATCCCTAAAGTGAATAAAAGGAAGTAAATAATGTCACATCAGCACTGTTTATTTAATCAAAACACTCCACGTAAATGAGCAACACACATCAGCACATTCTCTGTGCACCACATGGCCTTAATTTAACGCCGTCTGAGACCACTTAACGGTTAGGGTACAATGTATTCATTTTTACAAAAAATATGACTAAATTCAAACATATGAAAACATGAGGACTGAAATGAGATTTTCATACAAAAATAAGGACCAAGGGAGGGTTTAAGCCAAACTTTTTCCAAGAAAACATTCAACATGCAACTTTCTCAAACCTACTGGCAAAAGGATACGAGTTTAGCATACCTTGGGTTAGACACACTCCAATATATTTTGAGATGCAGGAAAATTTTCCAAACTTTCAAACTCCCCATCCCTGACCATGGCATCACTTCCTATATGTATGCTGAGTCTCCTTAGTTTTGTCAAATTATTAGCAAGGTCTGATCTCCATTCAGCTGCTGCTTTGCTTTGAGAGAAGTTATCCTAACATGATGCCTGGACGTGCTTCCATCGTTACATTTCTTATGCATGTTTCATTTTAGCATGTGTATTTGTTAAACATAAAAAAGGAAGAGATTGTTAAGACAACATCGTCTAAGCAAGTCTTGCATTGAAGTTTAACATAATGTATAAATGAAATAATGTTTAATGGTTTAGGATATTTGTTAAAAGCACTAAAACGAAACCTTTAAAGATGACTAAACTGTTGAGATTATTGATAGGGGGAGCACAGGTGTTGCTTAACCCAATCTCAGAAATATCTATGTTTTTTATTATGACAATACATAATTAATAACACATGTATATTCTGTGTTACATGTTATGTGTTTATATATTATATGTTGTTCTTTACTGTGTTAAATTTGTATGAGCATATATGAGAATATGATTGTTTTGTTCATTGCATATCACTGTGTTAAAAATGTGATTTTATATGTGATGGAAACTAATCCCAGCTGGAAACGTGCAAACAGAGGCTCCAGACCAGAAGAAACCAGTAGTGAATGATGGTGCAACGAATTGATGAAATAGCTTAGCTCTTGGTGCGTGGACGACCTAAGCTCTAATACCACTTGATGGAAACTAATCCCAACTGGAAACGTGCAAACAGAGGCTCCAGACCAGAAGAAACCAATAGTGAATGATGGTGCAGCGGATTGATGAAATGATGTAGTGTTTGAGGTGTGTTAATGGAGGAAAGGTGTATGAGTGAAGCCTCACAGCTCAGAGGGCCTTCCTACGGAGGAAGGAAGCTTGAGGAAAGGAGAAGAAGTAGTAAATCAAAGGTGACTTAAGAGCACAAAAGCTGGAAAGCAAATTCTGTAGTATATCATTAAGCTCAAAAGTATCCCAAAAAAGGGAAGAGGTCTCCTATTTATAGGAAGATAAGAGCCTTAAATCTGAAATGAAATTCAATCCAAAAGCAAATGAAATTAAAGAAAAAGGCGCCAATTTGCTTCAGCTTCAAACATGCCTCATTCCAACTCAGCAGCACACGTGAGACAACACCAATTATGAAACGTTGGGCTAGCTAGGTTATTGGCTGAGCTTTTTGATAGCTTTGGCAGCAAGCTTCTCCCTCCAAGTCTCTCTTTTCACGTGATCAAATGCTATGCTGGCAGCTGCTCCCTCCAATTTTATTAACCCTACAAAGCAAAGAAAAATGTGCTTTTAATTATGGGAAGAAAGATTAATGTAAATTACCTTCCATAGAAGCAAAATGGTAGGTGATCCTTCTTCCTCTTGAATCCTCTTTGCCATGGCTCTAGTAAGAGGTCCAATGTGTGTCTTAGATGGTCTTCCATCAATATGTGTATTCATGACATATGTTTTTGGAAAAGGAAAACCACATACACTTTAGTTGAACTTTAAATATGTGGCAAAATAACAGTTTTAAGTTAATTACATTATGGGGTGAATCAATTAAAACTCGTGTGTTTGCACAGAATCTTTTCAAGTGTGCTGTGAGATTTTTCAAGAAGAAAAGTTTTCAAAAATGTACTAAGTATTATTGCTTAATCGATTGCATGTGATTTGTATTCGACTAAGTTGGTTGATGTTTTGAAAAACTATTAAATGTGTGTCACAACAAACATAACGGTCATATTTTTAATTGTGTTGAGCAACCATTAAATGATAGTCTATTGTATTAATTGTACATTCAATTAAATACTGTGATTGCTACTAAACTGTTATAACAGAATGGTGTATTCGATTACGTTAGTAGAAAAGTCGATTAAAATGCATCTGATATGTGTTTAATTATAAATTGATGCTGTTTTGAATTCCGTAAAAACTTTTTGTGATTTTAACACTTTCATATTTTTTTACATTACAGAAAGTTGTGTGATCTTATAGAGAAGGAAAAAGCTCCAAATCAAGATTGACCGTGGTGATCAAGGATTCTGAGATTTGTTGAGGAGCAAGACTTGTTGTGTTTGAAACGTCTGATCAATCTACACATTCGGGTGTTTACTGTGTGATCAGGATTTGCAATCTTTTGAAGATTGGCTTGGTTTCCTTGTTGTCATTACAAGAAGAAGAATAATGGTGTTCTTGACTTTGAGGGTGCCTCAAAGGGTTAGACAGTAGAAGAGTGTGTTCTTGCTGCTGGTCTTATTGTTTACTGCCTATATTATATTAGAGAGTTAGAGAGATGTTTTATATTTTTGACGTGAGGTCTCTATAAAAAACTTGTTATAAAAACCTTGATCTTTATGGTGCATTTGCTTCCTGTGGTTGGAATACACACGAGTTTTAATTGATTCACCCCATACTTATGTGGTTAGAAACTATTTTATGTGTAACTATGTTAAGTAAGTATGTTAGGTAAATGTATTTAAGAACTTTGTTAGGTAAATATTACATTTTGATCTGTTAATAAAAACAATATTGATTATTTTGCTTGGATAATAGCATATACAAATCAAATATTTTAAAAAACTTTCACTTTTTATACCGGTTAAACTCATAAGAGGTATAAAAAATCTTGTTTTGTCACATTGATCATAATAGCACAGTAATAAAAGTGAAACTCTTTTATACTTGGTCTAGCATAAACAGGTGTAAAAAAAGTTTATTCACTATATAAATATCAAACTTTTATACCTATTGCAAACAAAACTGTGTAAAAGTTTACACATTTTCTAGAACCGATGTAAAAAAGTGAAAATTTTATATACCCCCTTACTTTTATACCTATTCGAAAACTAGTATAAAAAGTTTTTTTTAACCGGTATAAAATTTCTTTTTTGACATAGTGATATATATATATATATATATATATATATATATATATATATATATATATATATATATATATATATTATGAAAAGAAAAAAAAAAGAAAACTCAAGGTATATTTAACCAAACAACAGGAGGATTTTCAAGAGAAGGAAAAAATTAACAAAATATCGTGGAAGATATTCCTCCTCTGGATAGAAAATTCTCAAATAGTTAAGATGCTTTAAACGATTCAAATACGATCTTATATAGTTAAAGATAGTTATGAAGGAAAGTATACTTGGCATGGAGGGAAGCTAATTCTTGGAATCATAATTTCCAGTTTTAGTAGGATTTGAAGGAAGGAATTACATCACAAAAGTTTCACGTCATTTTGGGTACTCTTACTTTAATGACACCAAAAAGTTTGATTTTTACTTCTCCTCAAACAGAGAATCTATAAATTTATTATGTTTGAAAATACAAGGATTTTGTTAAAACTATGTTAGAACATCTATCATAAAAGGTTTATTTTACTTGAGTGCACTAGTGTCTGTTATAAGTGATAGTATATTCTATTTTTTTAGTGAATAATTTAAAATGATTGACCTCTAATATGAACATTAAACAAAAATAGTAATTTTCAACATTAAAACTCTGTCATGAAAAATAAAACCACCTTTTGTTTTCTCAATCATTTAATTTTCGTATGTATCCTAATTTTTATATTTTTTCCTTTTTAATAATAACGTAAAATGATTTATTTTACTTAATTATTTTCTCTTTATATTTGAATTTTAATAATATTGTGTACTATATTTTACTAATTACTATTATGTGTCATATAATTTTATTTTATTTTAATTATTTAACTTGTTTTTTAAATTATTTTATTTCTATTATGTTATTTCATTTCATTTTCGTATAAGTGAAACATATAAGAAATTACATAATATACAAAATTGTTAAATACAGATCCGTGTTTGACTTATAATATTTTGCTCAAAATATTTTCTTACAATAATTTCAATTTAATTTTTTATTATTTTTATAATATAATGCATAAATATAAACTCTCTTTCTTTATATATAATAAAATATAATTAAGAATATATCATATTTTTTATTAAAACGTTTAAATTATGTTGTTCTATAAGATTATGTATGAAATAAAATATGTGAGCAAATTATATGTATAGAGAGATAAATAGATATTTATTGATTCCTTATTATTTCAACTTTTGTTGAGTCTATATACAGCAGTGTAGACATTTGAGAATAACATTTTGTAAATAACAACTGTTGAGAGAACAAAATAAGTATATATAACATTTTACAACATCAGCTTCGCTTCTCTTTTCCAATCACCATCCTATTCATATCTACGCTCAAGGTATGAATGGTTTGAAATTTGTTTAATCTCTAAATATTGTAGGGAAGGAAATATTCTTTTCAAATCGTCTATATCGACATTCAATTGCTTAAGGTACTTTAGACGCAGTATTTTCACCCTCAACCACATCATGTTTTCAAATATATTTTCCAGTTTTCCTCCAGTTATATTTAGCTCTAGTATTTCATATCCACTCTGTATATGTAAATATTCTGGAAAAATCTCTTCATCAGGAAGAAATTCTAGAAGACTCTTTCCAGGAAAACATTCAAGATGCAACTTTCTCAAACTTACTGGCCAAAGGATAGGAATTTTAGCATACCTTGGGTCAGACACACTCCAAGATATTTTCAGATGCTTTAGTGATGGAAAATTTTTCAAACTTCGGAACTCCACATCCCTTATCAGGGCCTCACTTCCAATACGTACGCTGAGTCGCCTTAAATTTGTCAAATTATAAGCAAGATCTGATATTCTACAAGGAGTCTTTTCATAAGCAGTTATTAAAAATCCTTTGAGTACTTGGAGATTAGTGAGCTTCTCAATCCCCTTTGGCATTCCCTCCAGCAAGCAATAGTCAGACATAATCAGATGTGTCAGACTTTTCATTGATGAAATATCATTTGGTAGTCTTTCCAAATTATGACATGCCTTCAGATCAAGAATTATTAGACTCTCAAGTTCACAGATGCAGGATGGCAGCTCGAATATGTACGAAATCCCACGAAGACTCAGATATTTCAACTTCTTTAAATATCTCAACTCTTTCAAGAATTCTTCACTCTCAACTTCAATGTGATGCAAAGCTGAATCTTGCCAACGTCCTAGTTGAAGCACCTCTAAATCTTTCAATTCATCGGTGACCCATTGCGGTTTAAAATTTAGGTAACTTGAACCAATATTAAAAACAGTACGTATAGTGTGACCAAAATACCGATAACCTACTTTAACTCTTTTTTGCTCAAGCTCTAACCTATCTACTTTAATTTGCGGATAAAAAGCTCCATGACGGATGTCAGGAAGAATTTGAAATTTTTTGACAAGGGCATCCTTTCTACTACCATAGGGTACAATCACCTGAAATTCCAAAAGATCATCAATCACATCCTCACCAATATTCTCCGCTGTTTTCTCCTTCGTATTTTTAATCAAACTCTTTCCGATCCACAAATTAATTGCATTTCTTTTCCTTATGACAGCGTTCTCAGGGAAAACTGAGAGAGACAACAAGCAAGCTTTTAATAAATCGTCTTGCAAGTTAAAATCTTCCATAGTCCAGCGCTTCTTCTGTTGGAGTTGCACCAATTCTTCTGGTAAGGGAAATATTTCTCCACCCTTGTGATCCTCCTCCTCAGATGACTCATCAAAAGCATGCTTTGGAAGCAAATTGTGAGCAGAATCTCTTATTCTCTGGCAAATGTCATCCATGCCTTGATTCAGCTTCCCACGGTCTAACTTGCGAAGATGGCCATACACCTCTGCTAATATGTCGAGGAGGTCTTCTTCGTTCTTCTTCACCCTCACAAACACATCCTTTATCTTGTTCAGATCTAACCTCAACTTCTCCAACTTCCTATCAAATGATTCGTCTCTTCCTCTTTCATCAAATTTACTCCTTGATGTCATCAACTGCTTCAGCAACACAGCTACTGCTTTCATCTTGTTTGTTCGAATTGACATTTTACTGCAAACAAACACATACACACAACGTTACCCTATTTTTTTACTTCAAAGATTCTTTTTTGCCTGCCTATCTATACACTCACCTCTACCTTTAGAGGCACATACAAGAAAGAAAAGAAGAAAAAGAAAACAAAAATTATAATAACATATATGTTCTCGAAATTATGTTAGGTTCTTCAGAATGATGTCAATAAATGAAAAAGCGTGCATAAGTACATGGAGAACATTAACGAACAATAATTTTCACTGAACAATTATGAAATGTTTAGTTATTTAGTAATCTACATAAGATCAAACTTGTAATGACAATCATCAAGAAAGAATAATCATTCATTACTAAATATAATACATTTCTCGGTGAATATATTAAAACATAACATAAATAAGCTATAACATGTATTCAAATCAAACTTTCTCTACAACATAAATTATGAGATGTAACAATAGGTGATTTATATGAAGTTATAACCATAATTTAAAGCATCATATAAATGTTTATTATTTATAATTAATATCAATAACAAAATGGAGTCGAACCTTTGAAATAATTGGGACAAAAGAAATTAGATGTAAGAATGTATTGAGTCCACTGGATAACTTCGTCCAACTCTTTCAATTAAATCTTGCTACTGACAAAAGAAATATGATTTTAGAAAATATCAAAATTAGTACATGATTGAAAACTGAACGTTAATATATTATAATAATCAATTTCAGAAAAGAAACACACTCACATATACACATAAACATATATATTATGAAAGACAACAAAAGAGAACTCAACGTACATTTCACCAAACACCAAGAATTTCAAGACAAGGAAAACGTTAACAAAATATTGTGGAAGATAATCCTCTTGTGAATAGAACAATCTCAAGTACTTAAGATGCTTTAAACGATACAAATATAATGTCATATAGTTAAAGATATAGTTTTGAAGGAAAGTATACTTTCTATGGAGGGAAGCTAATTCATGGCATCATAATTTCAAGTTTTAGTATGATTTGAAGGAAGGAATTACACCACAAAAGTTCCACGTTATTCTTTGAGTACCTTCGACTTTAATGATCCCAAGAAGTTTGATTTTCCCTTCAAAGAGAGAATCTATAAATTTTTTATGCTTTAAAATACAAATATTTTGTTAGTGACTCCCAAGAAAAATGAACTTAAAGAGAAGAACAGTTAAAACCATATTACACATTCTGTATTTACATAATGACTTCCCATTTTTTTCATCAAGACAAATTATAAACTTTATAGATTTTAGATTGTGTCATCGTTATATATATATAATAGTGTTTTTTTATTTTAAAAAAATATTTTAGAGTTTTTATTGTATAAATATCGTTATTTGTTTCTATATAAAATATTAGCGTACCATTCATTTATTTTACTTTTAATTTGTTGTTTCTATATTATCATTATTATTACTTTAAAAATTTATAACTAATAGTAGTTTGTAATATTAAAGTTTTGCACAAGGTACTGTAGTACTTTGAAACCGAGACTGGTGGGAATAATATGAATTTTGTAAAAGTACTACACGTAAAAGTACTGCAGGGAAAAGTACTACAGGTGTAAGTACTACAGGTGTAAGTACTGCAACATGACTTTTACTAAATATGGTTTCAAAGTACTACAGTACCTTCTTAGCAAAACTTTCACCTGAAATACCTACTTATTTTGCCTTTAGTACCAATTATGTTCCTGCACCATGACTTTTATTAAATATGGTTTCTTTACAAAGTATTTCTTCATAAATTGTATAAATATTGGTTCCACATTACTTATAAGTGAAAAAAATGATGACAACGAAATTAGGCACTCCTAAATAAGTTTCATGTTCATAATTGACCTGCTTGTGCAAAACCTTCACCTAAAGTACCCACTTATTTTGCCTTTGGTACCAGTTGTATTCCTCCACCATGACTTTTATTAAACATGGTTCCTTTGTCACGTATAAATTGTGTAAAAATCGGTTCCACATTACTTATAAGTGGATAAAATGATGACAAAGAAATTAGGCACTCTAAAATGAGCTTCATGTTCATAGTTGACCTTCGTGTGCAAAACATTCACCTGAAGTACCCACTTATTTTGGCTTTGGTACCAGCTTTGTTCCTACAACATGACTTTTACTAAATAAGCATGACTTTTACTAAATATGGTTTCTTTGCCAATTATTTCTTCATAAATTGTATATAAATTAGTTTCGCATTACTTATAAGTGGAAAAAATGATGACAACAAAAATGGGTGGGTGGGAGGAAGCGACACTCTCTCTAGGAACGACGGCACTCTGGCGACAATGGATGGGTGGGAAGAAGCGTCACTCTCTCTACAAACAGCGACACTACGATGGCAATGGATGGAGGTAAGAGGAGAGTTTCTCTAGGTTTCATGCTCTCGATTCAAACACTGTCCCAATTCTGTTGTCACGTCATTGTCATATTTAAAAATTATTTAAGACTATTTCGTACAAAATTGAGTGTAAAAGTTGTAATCATTTAGACTTAAAAAGTGATATATCAATGATAATATTTTTTGTATATGGTTTTATGTGAAGTTATAGTGGTAAGTACAGTTGGGTCTATTGAGGAGGAGGTTCTTGGTGGGTTACACATAGACCAATAACATTTGAGCCAACTATATAAAGGATCGACACCACTCTTTATCCAAAACCTTAAGGTAATGGGTTAATGGGTTTCACCTTTATATAATACTCTAATTTCTCATTCCTATCCAATGTGCGACTTGGACTCACACTTAGATTTCCAACAATTACATAATTGTCTTTTGTATATAGTTTTATATCATTATTGTTGACATTCCGTTTTTTTATATGAATACTTCTTCTTTTAAAGATGTATATTTTGAAAGCAAATAATTTTCCAGACTAAAACAGGTCAATGATGGTTTCTCTGTTTGCATTGAAGAGATATACTTTTTATATTCAAAATTATTTCTTGTTTCAAAATTCTATTTATTAATGATATTAAGATAAGCAAGATATCTATTTTGAAAATGGTCAGTTCTTTACTGTTAGGCAACGATATTAGCTATAGAAGTATTTTACACAATAGGTTATTTTAGATACAAAATTGCTTAAGATGAAAATGGTTATTTTTCTATTGGAAAAATTCCGGGCAATCATAATAGTTTCTTTCTTTATTGACATTCCAAAGGTATCATAACAAAGTTCTTTTACTTCACTTATAAGAGATAGTGCAACCATTTTATGTGTAAGATCTGTAAAACTATAATAATTAACAAAAATAAATAAATGAGGTCTTAATTAATTATTTTAAAAGAATTTACCTAAAAAGTTGTTATAAAATATAATGGTTTATTATTTTTAATATAAAAAAATTTATAAGACATAAAAACAAAAAAGATAGAAAAAATATATATGATATTTTGTGGGTATTAAAAAGATCACATCAAAACTCTTAAGTGTATATTGGGTTTTAAGGATGAGTGAAACCTATAAATATACTTGTTAAACTAGTAAGTGTGTGTTACACACTTGGTGAGAAAGAACATGACATATGGAGAAGTTGAGGTTTTGTGAAATTACATGGGGATATGGATACATGAGTTTAAAAGATGGGTTTTATGAAGGTGAACATGTTTTTGTTATTTGTGAATATGTGTTTGTAATTGGTTTTATCCAGGAAGTCTGCCTTGTGAAGGCGATATATTCCATTTTTGGTCAAAGAGGCTTGAAGATAATTTTTTCTACCACATTCGAGGAGACTGGCCTATAAGGATTTTGGGAAGAATCTTGTAAAACCTAGGCACAAGTGATCTAATGGGGCATGTATATAGGGATGAACCTGACCCATTAGTTTTCTTAAACCTAGATCTTAATGTAGGTTTGTTTGTTGAGTGATCAAATGATTGATACTTAGTAAAGAAACATTGGATCTTTCACCTAAGAGATTTAAGTTTGAGTGTTTTTGTGAGTTAACTTTAGTGTTTGATAAAGAGAAGATGATTTTGTGTGTACACAATATCAAAGCCGGTGAAGTCTACCCCTAACAATTATATACCAAGCTTAACCTTTTTTCACTACTAACTCTTTCCAACTACCAAAGTTCATCCTTTATTCTTTGTAAATTTATCCTGTAAAATACTGTGTAGATTTATGTTTTATTCTTTAGTCTTCGTGAGTTATTAGTTGTATAATTATTATTACACAAGTTTCTTGAAAAAATAATACTTGATCTTTTTATATTTTATTACTTGAACAATTTAACATATATATATATATATATATATATATATATATATATATATATATATATATATATATATATATATATATTTATATATATTATGAAAACCAACAAAAGAGAACTCAAGGCACATCTCACCAAACGCCAAGAGGAATTTCTAAGAGAAGGAAAACTTTTGTGGAAGATATTCCTCTTGTGGATAGAATAATCTCAAATACTTAAACGCTTTAAACGATTCAAATCCAATCTCATACAGTTAAGGATAGTTTTGAAGGAAAGTATACTTGATATGGAGGGAAGCTAATTCATGGCATCAAAATTTCCAGTTTTAGTATGATTTGAAGGAAGGAATTACACCACAAAAGTTTCACGTCATTCTTCGAGTATTTTCCATTTTAATGTCCCAAAAAGTTTGATTTTCCCTTCAAGAGAGAATCTATAAATTTGTTATGCTTTAAAATGCAAGGATTTTGTTAGTGATTCCTAAAGATACCTTCTCCCAAGAATAATGTCAAAAGAATTTGAAGGGAAACAGTTAAAACCATATTACACACTCTGAATTTACATAATGACTTTCCACTCATCAAGATAAATTATTACAATCATCAATTGCAAATTTAATATAAACTTTAAATATTTTAGAAATAACTGTCCCATGATTGTCTCATTCTTATCGTTATGATGGTTGTACCAGGAGGGACCGGACAACATATGGACCGGACGTCCGTGTGGCCAGTGATTATCCAATTACGCGACTTTGCCGCTCATGACCTAGATGAACAACAACTCATATGTATCAGCCGGCTGTAAGACCAAATATCAGGAGACCTGCCGGCCCTACTGCCAGTTGACCAGATTAAGATTAAGATTAAGGTAAGTAGCTGCTAAAAGCTATTGGGCCCAAGTTAGGCCGTGATTAATCTTTCACTAATCCCAAGTCCATAACAAAAACTATAAATACAGGTCACAGGTGAGTGGTAGGAGAGGTCATATTATTGCACATTTATTACTGTACTAGCGCCATTGCTCTCAAACTGACTTTTGGTATCCGAGAATCTTTGGCAAGTCTCCCCCCATCCGGAGGTATCAGACGACTCAGCCCCTACAACCGAAACAATTGTTATTATATATTGTTAGATCCTTTTATAACTTGAGATGCACTTTCTCCATACTCCACTTGTTCATGATTCATACTTTAAAGTTTAACAAATATGTTAATCCAATATGTAAATAAGTAGTTTGTCCAAATCGTTTATGCTACCAATTGAAAATTGCGAATAGTGACTACTGCAAATTAATTCATTGGAAGAAGAAAACAGCATATTATTCTAGAATAAAGAGACGTCTTCACACTAAGGTACATCCTTTTAAACAGTTAAAAGGATTACTGAGGAAATGAAAATCTGGAGTAACAAACACATCTGCAAATGTAAACCATGGAAACCCAAACTGAACTCCGCATTTATGTAACATTTGAAAGCCCATATTAAACTTTCTTAAAGTCCTAATTATAGTGATCAAAAGCTCTCAAAATCCTGAAATTCCCCTTATTTCATTGTGCATCCTTATACGAAAGTATTCACACATGACCAACAGTCACATCAACTGTAAAAAAGATATACATGACCACAAATCAGTAATAGCAACTGCATAATTGAGTTGTATAGCAGTGGACAAATAGGTAAGTCAAAAGAAGTAGACATGGCAACCTCGTCCTTCAATAAAGGGCAATAGTAATAAACATCAGGTGCCAAAGTACAATTAATAGTTCAATTTGATTTTTACTTTTGAAATCAAAACCCTTTTCAAGAACAACAACGGACATTATATATTATTGTGTATTTTGCAATGATTTGAAATATATATATATATATATATATATATATATATATATATATATATATACTTTGCCATTAAATGCTGGTTTTCTTCTGTCTTTGCTAATGCTTGCTTTGGTTTGGTCACCTACAATTTGATACTTAGATGGTTGAAAATATCTTTTGTAACCTATAACGGAATCATGAAACCTAATAGGAATAGAGTTTGACCAGTTAATACTTAGATGGTTGGTATTGCACGTGTTTATTCGGTCTTACCCGTTATTACTTGCACGACTAGATGTGTTTGTCAAGGACTTAACGCGAGGTTGTTATTTAAGAATGTTTTGTTTTATCATAGTTGGAGAGACTGTCTATTGGGATTATTGTTTTACTTTTGGTTGGAGAGACGGCTCTTTAAAGACGTTGTGTGCGCATTAGTGTGAAATCTTTTTTTCTGTTTTTTTTTTTTATTTGTTTTACTAATTTGTTAAAGGAAAAGATTATTGAGAAAACTTTATTTTTTTCACTTTGCTATTATGTTATTTCATTTCATTTTGCTATAAAGTGATATTAAAAATTATACAATATACAAAATTGTTATATAAAAATCATATTTGACTTATCATGTTACGTTAAAAATATTTTCTTACAGAAAGTTTAATTTAGATTTTTATAATATAATGCATAAATATAAACTCTCTTTCTCTATTATGTAATAAAATATAATTAAGAATGTATCTAATGTATGCATATAGATACCATGCTTTTTTATTAAAACTAACTGTGTATTTAAAATTAAGTTTGTTTATAAAATTATATATGAAATAAAATATGTATATGTATATTGAGAGAATATAATAAGAATACACAACATTTTACCGCTCTTTCAAATCAACATTCTATTAATATTCACGCTCAATGTATGAATGGTTTGAGATTTGTTTAATTTCTACATAATTCAGCAAAGGAAATAATGTTTTCAAATCATCTATGTCGATGTTTAATTGTTTAAGGTACTTCAGACGCAGTATGTACACGGGCAATCCTAGTAAGAAATTTGTCGTCATACTTTCCAGTCTTCCTCCAGTTATATTTAGCTCAGGTGGAAACGTATAACGGAACGACATATGGAAAAGTGGAATACATTCTATTAAAGTCTTTCCAGGAAAACATTCAAAATGCAACTTTCTCAAACCTAATGGCAACTTGATGGGAATTTCAGCATAGCTTGGGTCAGACACACTCCAAGATATTTTCAGATGCTTCAGTTTTCTAAATTTTTCCAAACTTTTAAATTCCCCATCCCTGATCACGGCCTCACTTCCAATACGTATGCTGAGTCGCTTTAGTTCTGTCAAATTCTCAGCAAGATCCGATATTCTGCAAGGAGTCTTTTCAGAAGTGTTTATTAAAAATCCCTTGAGGACTTGGAGATTAATGAGCTTCTCAATCCCCTTTGGCATGCCCTCCAGTAAGCAACAATCGGACATAATCAGATGTGTCAGACTTTTCATTGATGAAATATCATCAGGTAGAGTCTCTAAATTATGGCAAGCTTTCAGATCAAGAATTTGTAGACTTTCAAGTTTAGCAACGGAGGATGGAAGCTTGAATATTCTTGATATCCCACGGAGACTCAGATATTTCAACCGCTTTAACTTTATCAACTCTTTCAAGAATTCTTCACTCCCAACTTCAATATGATGTATAGGTGAATCTTGCCAACGCCCAAGTTGAAGCACTTCTATATTCTTGAATGAATCGGTGACCCATTGCGGTCCAAAATTCAAATAACTTGTGCCAATATTAAAAATATTAAATAAAGTAACATTTTTTGTATCAACTTCATCAACTGTTACTTTTTTTCTATAAAGCAGTAACGGCCGTGGTCTAATAGACTTTAGATCTCCATCTAAATATAACTTCAACTGACTACGGATGTCAGGAGGAATTTGAAATTTATTGACAAGGGGATCCTTTGTACTACCGTAGCGTACAATCACCTTAAATTTCAAAAGATCATGAACCACATCCTCACCCAATTCCTCTGCTGTTTTCTTCTCTGTATTTTCGATCAAACCCTCTGCAATCCACAAATTAATTGCAATTCCTTTCCTTATGATAGCGTTCTCAGGAAACATTAGGAGACACAAGAAATAATATAATTGATCGTCTGGGATGTTAACATCTCCCGCAGTCAAACTCTGCCTTTGATGGGGCTGCAACAATTCTTGTGATGAGCGAGATATTTTGGCACCCCTGTCATCCTCCTCCTTATATGACTCGTCAAAAACAAGCGTTGGGAGCAAATTGTGAGCGGAATCTCTAATCCTCTTGCAAATGCCCTCCATGTCTTCATCCAGCTTCTTACGGTCTAACCTGTGAAGATGGCCATACACCTCTGCTAATGTGTCAACCAGTTTTTCTTCATTCTTCTTCACTTCCACAAACACATCCTTTATTCTGTTCAGATCCAACCTCAACTTCTCCAATTTCTTATCAAATGATTCATCTCTTCCCTTTTCATGGAATTTGTTCCTTGCTGTCGTCAACTGCTTCATCAACACGGCTACTGCTTTCATCTTGTTTGTTCGAATCGACATTTTACTACAAACAAACACACAAATACTACGTCACCTAATTTCTTTTACTATAGAAATTCTTTTATTCTTTTTGTATTTGTATGTGTATGTGTACACTCACACTTACCTTTAGAGGCAAAACAGGAAAAGAAAAGAAGAAATAAAAAATAATAATTACAATAGCAAAATACGTTCGGGAAATTATGCTAGGATGTTTAAAATGATGTCAATAAAAGAAAAAGCGTGCATCAGTAGAAAACTTGATGGAACATGATACATCACGCATTTACCAACTATAGTTTTCACTGATCAATTAGGAAAAATTTAAGTATTTAGTATTCTGCATAAGATCAAGCTTATAAGGAGTATCCTCAAGAACGAATAATCAGTCATTACAAATACAATACATTGTTTGGTGAATACTGTAAAACATAATATAAATAAGCTAACATATATTCAAATAAAACTTTCTCTACAAATAAAACAACATAAATATACGCTCAAAATTATTTAATTCAAAGGATATGCTAGAAAGTTTAAACTCTTTTAGGATATAAGAATAGGTGATTTATATGGAGTTATAACCATCATTTGAAGCATCGTATAAAAGTTTATTATTTGTAATTAATATCAATAACAAAATGGAGTTGAACCTTTGAAATAGTTGGGGAAAAAAAAGCTAGATGTAAGAATGTATTCAGTCCACTTGGTAACTTCGTCCAATTCTTTCTGTTACACCCTGCTATTGACAAAACAATATGATTTTAGGAAATAGCGCAATCCCAGTTAGTATATGATTCAAAACTGGACGTTAACAAATTATTTTAATCAATTTCAGAAATGAAATATATATATATATATATATATATATAATGAAAAGCAACAAAAGAAAACTCAAGATACATCTCACCAAAAACCAGGAGGAATTTCAAGAGAAGGAAAACGTTAACAAAATATTGTGGAAGATAATCCTCTTGTGGGTAAACGACTCCAATACAATGTCATATAGTTAAAGATAGTTTTGAAGGAAAGTATAGTTGATATAGAGGGAAGCTAAATCATGTCATCATAATTTCCAGTTTTATTATGATTTGAAGGAAGGAATTACACTACAAAAGTTTCACGTCATTCTTTGAGTACCTTCGACTCTGGCGATGCCTGATTTATACTTTCCTTCAAAGATAAAATCTATAAAATTGTTATGCTTTAAAATACATGGATTTTGTTAGTGACTCCTGAAGTACCTTCTCCCAAGAATAATGTTAAAAGAATTTGAAGAGAAGAACAGTTAAAACCATATCACACACTCCGGATTAGCATAATGACTTCCCATTTTTGTTCATCAAGACAAATTATTACAGTCATCAATTACAATTTTAATATAAACTTCAAAGATTTTAGTAATAACTGTTACATGATTGTGTCATCGTTATGGTTATGATTGTTATTATATATTGTTCGATCGTTTTGTAACTTGAGATGCACTTTCTCCGTATCCCACTTTTTAATGATTCATATTTCAAATATGTTAATCCAATATGTGAGTAAGTGGTTTGTACAAATCGTTTATTCTACCAATTGAAGACATTAACTGCGAAGAGTGACTACTGCAAATACATTGGCAGAAGAAACAGCATATTATTCTAGAATCAAAAGGGACGTCTTCATAGTAAGGTACATCTAAGTAAACAGTTAAAAGGATTACTGGAGAAATGAAAATCTGGAATAACACCTGCTAACAAACACAGCTGCAAATGTAAACCATGGAAACCCAAACTGGTACCCCCATTTATGTAACATTTGAAAGCCCATATTAAACTTTCTGAAAGTCCTAATTATAGTGTTCAAAAGCTCTCAAAACCCAGAAATTAAGAAAAAGCATTAAACAAAGGGTCTGACAATTCCCCTATTTTCATAGTGCATCCTTATACAAAGTATTCACACCTGCTTGACCAACAATCACATCAACCTGTAAAAAAGATATACATGATCACAAATCAGTAATAGCAACTGCATAATTGAATTGTATAACTGTCAATAAAAATTAGAAAACATAAACCATATCAAATGAACCCCCACCCCCAAGAGACAATAGATAAAGCTGTTTTGAAAGGTTAAACTTTGATTTACTAATTATGGAAATTAAAATACATTAAAAAAAGAGTACATGTGTTCCAAACAAAATTTTCACATCAACTTTCATTAGTGGGAAAGAAAATCTATTTACAGATATTTGCATGTAAAAATATATACGTTGATTTTTACTTTTGAAATCAAAACCCCTTTTCAAGAACAACAATGGCCATTATAAGTATGAAACTAAAAAAATTTCCTATTACTCACCACAGTTGTGAATAGAATCAAGGTATTTATCACCAATCACCGGCAATATATTGCTTGATCAATGTGTGGCGGAATTTGTTTTATTTCAGTGCCAAGTTCTTGTTCAATTCTATATCTGGAAAAAATAAATGGAAAGCCATGAGAAATCTATAGGAATTTTGAATGAAAGTCACATAATAAATACTTACAAATTGAAGCGATCCTCATAGGTGATTAAATTCACTGCTAAACCTAGGTGCCCAAACCTCCCTGAACGACCAACCTGCATAACAGAACATCCATAAGAACACAGAACCATTATAGCGGTGGAGAGAAAGCAGAAATTGAGAATAGAGCATACCCGGTGTAGGTAGGTTTCTGAGTTCTTGGGAAAATCAAAATTAATAACAACATTGACTGCTTGGATGTCTATTCCCCTAGTGAAGAGATCTGTAAATGTTTCAGAAGGGAGACAGATGAAAAGTTATAGTTATAATTATTAGGGACAATAAGATAAAAAATTTAGCAAATTCCATCAAGCAGATATATTTAACTAAGGACATGTGGCATGAAATATTACTAAATACCACCACCGCATTAATCAATTACACTAACCAAACAATATAACAGTTGGAAATAGGAATTTCCCGGATATCAACGGAATAAAAAGAAAGACTCTGCTCATTTATAGCAGGATGCTAAAATGCCTGCAACATACCAGTACAAACAAGATTTCTGCAGGCACCATTGCGGAAGTCATGAAATACTCTATTACGGTGGTCTTGCAACATCTTGGCATGGATATAGAAACACGAATACCCAAGTTCAGTGATTTTCTTCGCAAGAAGTTCAACCCGATTCACAGAATTGCAGAAAATGATTGACTGGTTTATTTGCAGCTGAAATTGATACTGTTGTTATTACTACATTCAAAGATGGCATACGGAAAATCCAGAGTATCTTGACATAGATTACCTTAGAGAAAAGAGTATTTAGGCAGTGGACTTTCTGCCTCTCTTCAACAAATGCATAATATTGTGTAATACCTTTCAGAGTGAGCTCATCCATAAGGTTAATAACGTATGGCTTACGTAGATATCTATCTTTGAAGTCCTTTACAGTAACAGGATATGTAGCAGAAAACATCAGAATTTGACGGGTTCCAGGAAGAAATTGAATCAGTTGTTCTATTGAAGGTTGGAACTCTGGGGAGAGAAGCTTATCAGCCTGAGAGAAAATTATATAAAACCTCGTTATTGTCCTTTTTCTTTTTTAGTTTGATAAACAAATACATTATTGGTGCAGAAGTTACAGGTACAGAGAGGAAATAAAGAAACCTAAGAACAAGAAACATGACATAAACCATGTCAATCTCTTCGTACATCACCATCCAGTAAACATTCTAACATTATATTCCAACTAAATTCATCAAGTAAAAGAATATCAGAAGAATTAATATTGAAAGTTCCAGAGAATGAATATGTAAAGGGAAAGATCATTGGCTCAATATTTATAACAAGAATCAGAGTCACAATAAACAAGATCATTGGCTCAATCCCTTTTGTAATGCTATAAACAGTATAATTTAGCTAAGGTATCTCTATCATTTAGTAAATTTCAAGATAAATGTAATTACCTCATCCATAACAAGCATAGAGCAATCTTTCATAATGCAAACACCCTTCTTTGCAAGATCTAATATTCTTCCTGGAGTTCCAACTAGGAGATGAACCGGTTGATATAAACGCATAATATCATCTTTCAGGCTGGTACCACCTGTTGTGACCATAACTTGAATTTTCAAATGTTTTCCAAGTTCTTTACACACTTGGGATGTTTGCAAAGCCAGCTCTCGAGTTGGGACCAATATTACAACTGCATTACAGTATATAACAAAGGCATTGATCAAGACATGAGTGAAGCCTAAAATCAATGCTCATTCAAAAATATAATAGACATTAAATAACTACAAATAACAAATAAATTAATCATGCATCAACAACACAGCCAAAGAAATACTATTTTCAAACTTTGGCACCATAATCTATTTGCGCATGGACAAGACAACAAAAAAATTGGCAGCCACATGTTCAACAATCAATATATACATACAAGGAGAAATTATAGGATATGCAAAAGACTAGTATACATAATTTATACATTCATCAAATATTTCTTATCCAATAAAAAAAAAGTTTGTTTAAAGAAATGTTCAAAACCTATAGTTAAAATTAAGAGAAATTACTCCAAAAATATATTCTCAAAGAATTGGGGGCTGACTCTTTAAGCTTTGAAAAATACTATCTCTGGCTCTGAAGAATAGCACTAAAACACTTAGTTTTAGATTTTTACAAAATGATTATAATTTTTTTATAAAACGTGGCTTCATAAAAAAACACTTAAAAAGGTCAAAGAAATGAGCAATTATTATCTTTCTGGACCATGGACAAAATGCTGAAAGAAGGTAAGGAAATTAAAACAACATCAAATCAAGCTTGTTTAAGTGAATACTCGAGAAATAATGTTACTAAACTAGTTGGACCTTCCCTATCAACAATCATAAATATTAGTTAATTCCCTCTCTGCATAAGTTTTAATAAGAAAACACTGCTTAGTGAGCCAACAAGCAGCCAGCTACAAGAAAGGTGAAAAAACTAAAAATAATAAACATAATCATTTCAACTATATTTATGAGAATTCTTAAAATGCACAAGTAGAGGACGAACCTTGAATAACATTATTATCCTGATCAATTTTTTCCAACGCAGGAATACAAAATGCAGCTGTTTTGCCTGTTCCATTTTTAGCCCTAGCAAGAATGTCACTACCAGTAAGAGCAATGGGAATGCTTTCTTCTTGGATAGGAGATGGCCTCTCAAAACCCTTCTCATATATTCCCATAAGCAGCTCACGCTTCAAAAAGTAATCCTCAAATTCATTGCCTTTAGTTGCTGTCACATCCTGAGAAAGACAATGAATAACGCTCAAGACTGACAAAATAATATATAATATAAAGTTAACAGTATTGAATCACATAAAATAAAAGGTTTAAAACAAATAACTCATGGACGAAAGCATCTAATTAGACCTTCAAATCGATATAAAGTTATAATATAAAGGTTCATCTAGCCTTCAATTTAGCATAAAATTCAATTTCATCAAACAAAAATAAATCTCCAAACAAAAGAAATGATACTGAACTGGTTACAACTTACAATCAGTAGAATCTAAGTACATTTCCTATATCTCTAGAATTGCAACAAAGTGTGATCACGAGAGATTCTTAAATTTAATTGTCCAAATTACTGAAAAATGTCAATTTCAAATGCCTAAATAACAGGTATATATATTGTACTAAGTAAGGCATTGATCAACAAAATGCCAGCGATCACCCATGTAGAGAATCAGCTCAACAAAAACATTCTATTATATTAACTAAAATTATACCTCAAAAATAAATGAAAATAAAATAGTATGGAATTAGAAACATCATAAATAATGTGTACATCCCCCAAGGATCTCTCAAACAAAACACGAGACTAAAGCATGATGCATATCTCATATAATCATAAACTTCAAACACAAGATCCACAGTTCTCAATTTTCAAAACCATACCTCTGTCTTGTAGCGTGTATCAGGTGCAGGGATATTTAGTCTCGCCTTCCAATCTTGTAAACTAACAACAAACAAAAAGAATTGAGGATAAAATTAGAACAATTATTTCCTTAGGCAAATAGCTTTGCCTACAGGTAAATATATTTGAACTTAACATGTAATTTTCGAACTTTTCACTTTCACATACTCAAAATTCAGCAAACATTTGTAGTTCCATAATACATTTGCAACACCAAGGAACTAAACCTCAATGGTGAACAATTATACATTATCAACTCACTTTGAATTTACACATAAATACAGAACAGAAATTAATGTAAATATTAATGATCATGCTAGACAGAGTTTATTAAGAAAAGAATCAGAACCTAGAACCTCAGAAAACCACAAACAGAGATTTAGTTTTACAGCTCAAATTTGAGTGTCAACAACATTTACAATATAAATTACATTATCTTCAAAAATCCATGATTACACAAAAAATCCCGATCCCCTAGCATAAAACAACAGGATCTCCATTCATAAAAGAAAACAAAAGAAGAATTCCAACAAATGCTACCCTTTAGCAACCCATATTATCAAAACCAAGTTGTTGGTTGACAGACTGTTTTCACCATTACGATAAAAAAAAACAAAAAAGAAAACCGAAATCTCTAAAACTCTCTGAACTACAGAGAGACCACAATAACTACATATCTCCCACGTGAGAAGATACGCTTTCCTCCAATAGTTACACATCTTCTTAGACACCACAATAGACAGACAACCTCTCACCCACACAACTAACTAACCATTGAAAATGTCTCAAGACAAAAAACTTTATCCATTCCAACTCTAAAAAACTCAACAAATCCAACATCCTTCGTTAATCCCATCACAACACACGTCTGTCCAACTCGCAACGTAATTTTCAATTTTTTTTAAAGAGATTACAGTAGCAACACCGAGAAATTGCAGACAAATGCAGTCGCAATTGCAGTCACAGTTCGGTCACAAGAGAGATCAAAAACCTTGACATTGCAGCCTAAATGGAAGCGACGAACCATTTTTAAAAACCTTCGTAATTTCAAGAAATCGATCAAGTCCCAATTTAAATAAACAGACACCGAGACACAAAGAACAAAAACAATAAGGTCAAAAAAGACCTTGAGTCAACGGCTTCAGACTGTACAGTCTTCTCAACCTCCTCGACAACGTTGGTGTCGGTCCCACCACCTAACTGGTTCCTTCTCAACCACTGTTGCTGTTGTTGTTGTTGCTGCTGATGTTGATGGTGTTGATGATGCTGTTGTTGCTGCTGCTGATGGTGGTGGTGGTTCTGTTGATACTGCTGCGGATGATGGTGCTGCACCATGTGCCTCTGCACATATTGATGTTGCTGATGTGGCCTCGGTTGAAACCCAGGGTTCGAGTTCAACCCTCTTCCTAACCCCATCCCAGGTGGGTACCTCTCTCTATCTCTATTGTTCATCCCTCCGATCTAAAAACAAAAAATTTCTATGCAAAAACAATGTACAAGACGCTGCTAAACTCTACACGGCACGAAGCTAGGGTTTCCTGAGGGTCGCTGGATTCGGAACCCGTTGGCGAATTCTCGAAATGGGGTTGTGATTGGGGCCTAGACTAACAAAATCCGAGGGGGAAAATCGGGAATTTCTCAGGGTATCATACAAAGACCCAAAAAAAAATTGGGTAGGGTCGGGTTGAAATTTGGAGCAAGAATTTGTACAGATCTACAGCAGTTAGAGGGGTTGATTGGATTGGAGTCAGAGATTTGATAAAGGTGGAGAGGAAATGGAGGAAGAAGCAGTGTAGCTTTCTTTGAATTTCTTTTGTGTTGTAAATTCAATGAAATTTGATTTGGTGAAATTAGGGCGTCAAAATGGGATTGCAGGTAATTACTTCATGGCCCCTCTTCATCTCCATTTATTAAGTGTAAGCATTTCACTTTCTCACTTTGGATTTTCTTCATCTTCTTTCTTCAATAAATTAAGGATTATGGAATCATGGATCATTCTTCTCTTGTAAGAGATATACCTTTTAAAAATATAACATAAAAATACATGGTTTCACACTATTGTTTTTAGGTGTTTTTCTCATATTAAGGTAATATTTGTGTAATTTTAGAATGAAATTGTTGTTGCTGTCTATAATATTTTTTATTAATTATTAAAGTTTGACTGTAAAAATTATTCAATAATTATAAATGCTATTTAATTGATTATAAATAATCTTAAATCCTAAATCCTAATGTTAAATAATATAGTCATGAAAAATATTTTACGTTGACTGAAAAATTCATTTTGAACACAAGATACAAGAAAAAAAATTAATCCAAATACGTTTAATCAAATAACTAGCAGTATGGAGATTTTTGTAAGAGAAAATTTTCTCACCTCTTCAGCCCCGAAAATGAGAAAATGGCCACAAACACAGAAAATATCAATAAAATATATTGTATTCAAATCTAATAAAAACTAAATGTCTAAAGAAATTAACCATTGAATAATATTAGTAAATAAAAGTTTGGATCTCATACTCATATTTCTTTTTTTACATATTTTAGTCTTTAACCTATTTCGTCGATGACATGATAGTTATTAGAAGTGTGGTTACATGTTTTTGTGGTCTTCAAAATGGGAAATATGCGTAAAAAATGTGCATGAGTATGTTGTTTATTTCTCTAAAATAGAAAGAAGAACATCATTGGTTTTTTCATGGATGACAAAATAGACCACTCCAACCCATCTTCTCCTATCTTCTCTCTCTCATTTCAAATAATGGATTGAGAGGGATACATCATAAAGGGTTAAGGACATTAGTTTATCCTTCTAAAAATACTTTTTTTTTATATATATATTTTTTACTGTTATCATAGACATTTATATATTGTCAAGAGAAGACAACATCTTTATAAATAATTTCAAAATTAAAAATTTAGACACTTTGATATATTTTCTTGGTATAAAAAGTATCTAATCAAAAAATAAGATGATTTATTTGATCATATTAAAAAAAATACTATGGTTTGGATATTTTGCAATAAATAAACATTTTAAATATTAAACATGTGGATACACTATAATAAGGTTGATTAACACACTTGTATTTAACAAAAACAAACATACAATCTAAATCATCTTACCATGTCTGTCTCTAAGATTAATTTTGTAAGAGGCATAACGTATCAATTTACAAAGTTACACTAATTCTAAATAATAATTTGGGAGAACTTGTAAAGCTCTCGAATAAATCTTAAATTTAATAACAAAAAATGTATGTTGAAAAAATATATATGATATCCCTATTTTTAGTTCATTGCTTACTTTTATGCAACGTTTTGCTATTGATATATATTGTCCGAATATTCTCTCTCATGTTTAAAATTTAAAAGATAATTCAAGATTAATTCTTTTATAATTCAATTAGGGTTAAATATGTTTTTAGTCCCTTAAGTATCAGACGATTTTGTTTTTAGTCCCTACTCAGAACTTTGATGATTTTTAGTCCTTATTGTTTTGAAACACTGACTACTAGTCCTTAAAATTAGACGGTGTTAAGTTTTAATGGATGTGGCAAACGGCGATGCCACGTGATCACTGATATGCTCTCTTCTCTCTGCCACGTCATCACTGATATGGTCTCTTCAGTCTCTGCTCTCTTCCATTCCTTCACTCTCCAACCCCACCCAAACGCTTTTTCCTCAGAACGACGCGCCCACTCAAAATGACACGCTCCACCGTCCAGTCCCCAAGCCTTAAACGACGCGGCCGAAAGAAAAAACCCTCACAACCCGAAACACCACCCGCAAACGACACGCGGGAACACCAAAACGCAGAGTGAGGGTTGGAATTCTGACTCTTCAACGTTTTCTGGCTTCAGTTCTTCAATATTCTTTTTTGTTTTGAACTCCACATCTTTTGACATTTTTAACTCTGTTTCTGGATTAAGTTCCTTTATAGAATTTTCTGGGTCTAAATTCTGAACTTCTGACACTTTCAACCCAGCTGCATTCTCTGGTTTAAACTCCTCTGCATTCTTTACTTTGTTCAAATCCCGAACTTTAGACACTTTCAACTCTGTTGCTTTCTCAGGTTTTAGCTCCTCTGCATTGCTTGCTTTGTTAAAATCCATAACATTAGACACTTTCAACTGTGTTGATTTATATGGTTTTAGTTCCTCTGCATTCTTTACTTTGGTCAAATCCGTATCTTTTGACACTTCTACCCCTAACTTTTTTTGTGGCTTCAGTTCATCTTCATCCTTTACCATGTTCGACTCCTTATCTTTAGACACTTTTAACTGTGCTTCTTCATTTGGCTCCTCTACGTCCTTCATAGTGTCCAACCCCACATAATAATCTGCCCTCAAATCCATATCCTCTTCTAGCTTTAATACCTCATGAACCCTGTTTGGATTTTTTAGAACCTGACTTACACAATGAGCAGGACAAAACATTTGAATGATTTGCACAACACTTATGAGTGGGAGGATCAATGTCGTTTAGGGGTTGGGGACTGGACGGTGGAGCGTGTCGTTTTGAGCGGGTGCCTCGTTATGAAGAAAAAGCGTTTGGGTGGGGTTGGAAAGTGAGGAAATGGAAGAGAGCAAAGACTGAAGAGAGCGGATCAGTGATCACGTGGCAGAGAGTGAAGAGAGCATATCAGTGATCACGTGGCATCGCCGTTTGCCACATCCACTAAAACTTAACATCGTCCAATTTTAAGGACTAATAGTCAGTATTTCAAAATAATAAGGACTAAAAACCATCAAAGTTCTGAGTAAGGACTAAAAACAAAATCGTCTGATACTTAAGGGACTAAAAACATATTTAACCCATTCAATTATTCTAATTTTGTCCATAGTATATATATTCAATAACTAAATCGTTTAATTAATATGCTTGAATCGGTCATCTATGTGAACTTCGTTGGCATATGATTGGAATATGAAGATTTATATTTGTACTTTGTCCGCTACTCTTATAATTTGAATTTTGATAAGTCCATAATTCAATAATTTATTCGACAAAATCATTATGAATGCACTGTTTTTTTTTTTCTTTTTCTAATTGGATTATGTAGAACTTATTTAAAAAGCGAAACTTTTGACCCAAAATTCTTTATTCAATTTTTATTTGTAAGATTAGATAATAGCATATTCAAATAACATGTTTAATGTAAAATCTTCGGATAAAATAAATTTAAATTTCTAGTTAAAGTTCTTTAGTCTCATAATATTTAATCTTCTTATTTTGCACTTTCTTTATGTGAAGGGTGGGGCCCAATCCCAAAAGTAAATGAAAACACTTATCATGTTGCAATCCTAAGTGATGTTTTCAAATCTGATGACGTGTTTGGTAATGATTTTTCTTTTTTTTTTTCTTTTTCTCAAGAATTCTTCCTTTAGTATATTAACAAAACTACTTACCAAAGACACAATTCGGATCCATTGGTATAATAAAATAAGTAAAAATTAAAAAAGTGACTAAAAATAATTAAAAATATTTAGACGAAGTAAGCTAAAAAGTAAATAAAAGTAGAAAATAATCATTAGTCTTATTTTATTTTTATTGGGCGAAATAAGTAAAATTATTTTCATTCCTTTTGATTTCATAAGACAGTTAAATAAAAAAAGGAGTAATAGTTTTGGGTATTAATGATTTTAGTAGTAAAAGTCTTTGTATTATTGGGTAGCTTTTAAGTTATTGTAAAGAAAAGTAACAGATATTTGAGAGAAATGAAGGGTGCTTTTGAATAGTGATTGTTGATAAGATTGGTTTTGAAAGAACATCACATATTTGGCATTTTGTTTGAACAACTTCACATAATGATTTTGACAAAAAGCATGTCCATTATTTTTATCCATACGAGAACTTTCAATCAAGGTTTAATATCTTATTTTATTTTCAGTTTCGTTAAAAAATGTTAAATTAGTTTATCTTTTAAAAAATGTGTCAATTACGTTTTTACTTAACCGTTTACACGGATTTAACGGAAAAGATTGTATTGATGCAAATTTTATTAAATGAAGACGTAATTGATACATTTTTTAAAAATTGGATTAATTTGACATTTTGAAACACTGAAGACAAGATAGAATATTAAACCTTCAATTAAAAGCTAAAACACCGTGAGAGAGAGGGTTATCTTTAGTGGCTTTAATTGCATTATAATATGTTTAGTTAATTGAAGGAGGTTAATGGCATATTATTATGAAATAAAGATGTTAGCAGTATCAGCAGCTTAAATTTCTATAGATGGCAAATGATTGCAGTAGAATTGTAATCCCCTGTCAAACTTAAACATTATAAAACGAAATTGAAATATTCTCATGCAATTGCGTGTCTGCCGGAGAAACTCAGCATTCGGCTAATATTTTGCTTAAACATTTTTTTCTGAAGACAATGTTTGTTAGAATTTAAGTACTTATTATATTTAAATACTAATTTTATTTTTATTTTCGTTGAATTTATTAAATTTATTTTTACTATTTTTTTTCAATTTAATCTTAAATTTATTTTATTTTATTTAATTTAGTTTTTTAATTAATATTATTTAAATAATTAACGGATACTAACAAAGTATGTTACATCTAAGTTTATAATTTTTTTTTAACTTTTTTAATTTCTTTTTAATGGTAGAAAATGTCTACATGTCAATTAAGTGTAAGAATTAGTGACATGTGTCATAATATATGTTTTATATTCATTTTATTTTTTATATACGTTATTTTTATTCCATTTAGTCTCATTTTTTTTAAATAAATAATTTTTTTTTAAATTAAAATCTAATTTAACTTTTATATAAATATTGTGGTGACATTTTTATTAAAATTCATATTTTTATTAAATATTTTTAATTTAAAATTAGAATTGGTTTAACATTATTAAATATTTTTATATTCCTTTACTTTTATCATAAGATTATTCAGGTAAAAATTCTCGGCAATAAAAATTTAGACGAGAGAATAATAATAAAAGATTAGAATTTTATTTTATTTTTAATTTTATTAATTTGTCAGCACAGAATGAGCAGGGTTCTAAGTGAGTCGGGTTGAAAAGTAACCCGCATAAAAAAATTATATTTTTTTCAAATTCAAAGCTACTCAACCAAGTTGGTTTACGGTTACAACTAATTTTAACAGTACTACATAATACTAAATTGTTGAGATTAGTTATGAATATAATTACAATAGAGACCATGATATGTTAACAACCTTTTGACAATAGACTATGTGTCACTATTTTATTAGTTCGTATATTTGAAACGGACCAATCACGAATTATCACATCAAATTTTGTAAAAAAGTTGTCAAAAAAGTTGTTAAAAGAACATTTTCCTTACATTAGCTTATGGAAATGAGGGTAGATTCTTTAGAATGATGTCAACAAAAGAAAAAAGTGTGCATAAGTAAAAACCTTGATGGTAGATGATACATTATGAACGAACTACACTTTTTCATTGAGTAATTAGGAAAGATTTAGTTATTTGGTAAGCTATTTAAGATCAAGCTGATAAGGACTATCGTCAAGAATTATAATGCTTGGTTAACATTGTGAAACATAATGTAAAAAATAAGGTAACAAAAACTCATATCAAACTTTCACTACAAATAAAACAACATAAATTGTAAGCACATGATTATTTAATTCAGAGGATAAAGTTCGAACTCAAGGTTCTGCCATATGGACTTCCATTAACAAATGATATAACAATTTTTAGAAGCAATCATCACACAAAACTATTATTTCTAATTAATTTCAATAACAAAATGGAATTGTTGAACCTTTGAAAGATTTGGGACCAGAGAAAAACTCAATGGAGGAATCTATTCAGACCAAATAACCTCGTCTTCGTCCAACACTTTTCTGTTACACCCTGCTACTTATCATGACAACAACAAAATCTAGCTTTAGAAATAGTGCAATCGAAAGCTAGTCATATGATTGAAAAATGGACATTAACAAATTATAATAATCAATAATAAAGCTACATAAAACAAGTTGAGGTACCTTTCACAAACACCGGGAGAAATTTGGCATAGAAATTTGGGGAAAACATCTACAAAATATTGTTGAAGAGATAATCTGTTGTTCTTAGAACAATCAAATTGTTTACATGCTTTAAACAATGAAATATAACCTATAACAATCAAAGATAGTTTTGAAAGAAAGTATGTAAACCAAAGCAACTATTAAGCAAAGAAACAAGAATCCTTGCATGTAATTAAAATTGCATTAATTTCTCTGAATTAAGATTCTTGATTGCTTCTTGATGCTTCTCGGGATTGTAAACTTGTTTGACATAAGACAAAAAGCTTCATAGCTAACACAAAAATTTATGCAAAAGAATGAAAATTGGTGGTAAAATTATACTAGTGTAACTCAAAATGTTATTATTTACAAAAACCAAATAAAATTGAGAATTAAAACGGTTAAAAATTAGAAAAGAATTTATTTTCTTAATAAAAAATAGTTAAAATAGTAATAAAAATTAATATTATACAAAAGCTTGTGATTGTAAAGTGTGTTACACGCGTTCTTATTGGGGGTGTGAATTGACAAAGCTAAACTCGGCAAATAGACACGTATACAGGTAATTTTGGTGTATTAAAAGTTCTTAATATATTTTAAAACATCAAAACTAATACCTATTTGTTAGTACTTTACTTCTTAAATTGGTTTAAAATTATTAAATATTTTTCTATTTTTCTATTTGTACTATTATGACCATGTAGTTTATTTTTATATTACATGGGAAAACATGAGATGATTCAGATGAAGATGCATAATACTGAAGAATCAAAATCGGACAAAATAAAAAAGTAATAAGAAACTTTTATAATTTAATTTCATTGTTAATTTTATCAATTTATCAATAAATTTAAGGTAAGACTTTGCTTATTTTATTTATTTGTTTTAATAAAGTAGTGATATTTTTTTAAATATAGAAATTGAAAAGATGAGTGTTACATTCTCCGCCAACAAATATAAATTTTCAGTTAAAGACATTGAAAGAAAATTGAGAAATGAGCAATGAAATTTGCAAATTAACGTGGTGTTATTTTTTTATATTTATGTTTGTATCTATTTTAAATGTAATATGCGATGTATTTGATTATATACTTCCATTTTGTAAGATGTTTGAAAAATGAGTATTATGATATAATTTTATTGTAGTAGTTGTTGCATGTGTTATAAGCATTTAAGTGATGTATATTCTAATTTTTTTATTGAATAATTTAAAATGATTACCTCTAATATGAATTAAATCAAAAGCAGTAATTTTCAACATTAAAACTGTCATGAAAAATAAAACCACCTATTTTTTATTCAATCATTTAATTTGCTTATGTATCTTATAATTTTTATATTTTTTCTTTTTAATAAAAACGTAAAATGATTTATTTTATTCAATTATTTGAATTTTGATACTGTATACCAAACTTTACTGTTTATTCAGCCAATGGAATTTTTTCAAATGCTTCAGTCGCAGAATTTCCAAGTTCCACTCTATCCTGTCTACATCTATATTCTTTCCAATTTAGCTGACGTGGCAACTTCTTGGAAGGTGTAAAACAATCTAAAAAACTCTTTCCAGGAAAACATTCAAGATGCAACTTTCTCAAACCTACTTCAAAATAGATAGGAAATTTAGCATAGCTTGGGTCAGACACACTCCAAGATATTTTCAGATGCTTCAGGAGTCTTTTCAGGAGTAGTTATTAAAAATCCCTTAATTCATCTCTTCCTCTTTCATGAAATTTTCTCCTTGATGTCGTCAACTCCTTCATCAACACACCTTCTGCTTTCATTTTGTTTGTTCGAATTCACATTTTAATGTTAACAAACAAATATACAATGTCACTCAATTTTTCCTACTTCACAAATTCTTTTTTTGCCTCTCTATCGATACACTCGCACCTACCTTTAGAGGGGAAGACAGGAATGAAAGAAAAAAAATATAATCCTCTTATGATAGAACAATCTCTAATAGGTAAGATGCTTTAAACAATTCAAATACAGCCTCATATAGTTAAAGATAGTTTTGAAGGAAAGTATACTCTTTATATTGAGGGAAGCTAAATCATGTCATTATAATTTCCAGTTTTATTATGATTTGAAGGAAGGAATTACACCACAAAAAGTTCCACGTCATTCTTTGAGTACACCTTCGACTTTAATGATCCCAAAAGGTTTGATTTTCCCTTCAAAGAGAGAATCTATAAATTTGTTATGTTTTAAAATACAAGGATTTTGTTAGTAACTCCTGAGGATACCTTCTCCCAAGAATTTGAAGAGAAGCACAACGGAACTGGATAGAGGAAAAATAGAAGCATTTTAAACGTGGTTAAAAATATGTTGAAGGTAAAAGTTTGCCAAACATTATGTGGGGTGTTAACGATTGTTAAGATATGCCAAATATTCTATTAAAGGATATTAGGCAATCAAATATTGTGTTAGTTATAATTTAAATATTATTATAATTTGTGCACATGTCATTCCTTTAATAAATGAAAAATTATAGGATCCTTGAATGTATATATATGGTACTCTACTCTTTAAAATAATACATCAACATTATTCTTTAAACATTTTATTATGATATCAAAAGCCAAACACTGATATCCTCTACAATATAGGAATCAGTGCTTTTTTTCATTGAATATTTCTGATGGCTTCTTCCGATGACAATCAATCGAAGAAACATGATTATGGAACTTCCGCTGCTTCCAAGAATTATAATTCTACTGCTGCCGGATTTGTGACCAAGTCAGGTATATCTAACTCTGCCCTTAATCTTTCTGTTGTTACTAAGGGTACTGATTGGATAATTGATTCGGGTGCTACTGATCATATGACTTGTGATCCTCATATATTTACTAATTTTTCCTCTAATTGTTCTAAAACTGTTATTATTAATGTCAATGAGGTCTCATCTCCTATTGAAGGTATAGGTACTATATCCCTCTCACCCTCCTTATCGATTCCCGATGTTTTATTTGTTCCTACATTAAATTGTAATCTTATCTTCGTTAGCAAGTTAACCAAATCACATTCTTGTGTTGTCTTGTTTTACCCAACCCATTGTCTTTTTCAGAACATCCATTCCAAGGAGAAGATTGCTAGTGGTAGAGAGAGTGAAAGACTGTATTATCTTGAAAATGTCTCACAATCAAACCATAAAAATGGATCGGCTTGTCTTGCGAACGATCACATACAAGATAAAAACAAAAAAGAAATTTGGTTGTGGCATAGATGGTTGGGACATCCCTCTTTTGGTTATTTAAAAAAATTATTTCCATCACTATTTCATAAATGCAATATTTCTGATTTTTTTTTGTGAAACTTGTGTTTTGGCAAAAAATCATCGTGTTGTGTTTCCTTTAAGCAATAACAAAACTGATTTTCCTTTTTCATTAATTCACACAGATGTTTGGAGCCCTGGCCGCAATCTACACATAATGGAAAAAATGGTTTATCAATTTTGTTGATGATTGTACTCGAATAACCTGGGTATATTTGCTTAAATATAAAAGTGATGTGTGTGATGTGGTTCGTTCCTTCTATCATCTGATTGTTACACAATTTAACACATCTATTAAGGTCATTCGATCAGACAATGGAGAAGAATATTTTAAGACTAAATTAATAGAGTCATGAACTCTAAAGGCATCTTGCATCAAACTACATGTCCTTATTCACCACAACAAAATGGAGTGACTGAGAGGAAAAATAGACATATATTAGAGGTGACAAGATCACTTTTGATAGATGGTAATGTCCCATCTCATTTGTGGGGTGAGGCTGTGAGCTCTGCCGTTTATTTAATTAATCGAACCCCTTCTAGTGTGCTTAACTTTTGAAGGCCTTTTGATGTGTTGTCTGATCATTGTATCCTTGCTTCCATAGTTTATTTACCACCTCATATTTTTGGATGTTATATATGTTCACTTACACTCACATCAACGTACAAAGCTTGAAGAACGAGCGATCAAATGTGTTTTTGTTGGGTATGAATCAACTCAAAAAGGTTATCGTGCTTACCATCCACCATCAAAGAAATTTTATATTTCTATGGATGTGCCATTTAATGAGCATGAATTTTTTTATGTTGATTCTCCACTTCAGGAAGGCAATGAAAGTGAAGTGCATAATCATGATGTTGGTATGTTTGATTGTGAAGATAAATTATCGTGTGAGGATCATTCTGCAGGAAGTGAACCAATTCTAAATATGGACCCTTCTTTTCTGGATAATACAGAGGTACCTTCTGATTCTATCTCTGATAATACTAATTAGATGAAATTGATCATGGAATTGATTCTTGTATGCGTGAGACCACCAGCACACCAAACACTATGTCTACTACTGTTCCATATATTCTTCCACCTCGTTCTAATCGTGGTCAACCTTCAGTTAAATATGAACCAGACCTCTAGTTAAATATGAACCAAACCTCCAAGCCAAAGTTAAATATCCCATTAAGTAAATACGTGTCATCTTAGTCATATGCATCATTTGTATCTCAATTATCTTCAATTTCTATTCCTAGTAATGTACATGATGCTTTGGCAGATCCTAGATGGACCGAAGTAATGGTTGAGGAGATGGCAGCTTTATAAAAAAAACAACACTTGGGATCTTGTGTCCTTACCAAGAGGGAAGAAAATTGTGGGCTGCAAATGGGTCTTTACAATTAAGCATAAAGCTGATGGAACTATTGAGAGGTATAAAGCACGACTTGTGGCTAAAGGTTACACTCGGTCTTATGGTGTAGATTACCAAGAGACATTTGCACCGGTAGCCAAGCCCAATACTGTGAGAATACTTTTGTCGTTAGTTGCAAACCAAGATTGGCCTCTTCTACAATTTGATGTGAAAAATGCTTTCGTACACGGAGAAATTTCAGAAGAAATTTATATGGATTCTCCACCAGGCATGACTGATTCAATTGGAATGAAGGTTTTGCAAATTAAAGAAGGCTCTATATGGATTAAAACAATCCCCAAAAGCATGGTTTGGAAGGTTTACCAAGTCTATGAAGGCTTTTCACTATAGAGCAAGTAACTCTGATCACACCTTATTTTTTAAGAGAGGAAAAGTAAAAATTACAGCTTTGATTATATATGTAGATGACATTATTATTACAGGAAATGACCAATATGAGATTTTTAGTTTACAACAATACCTTGCATCTGAATTTGAGATGAAACAACTTGGAAACCTCAAATATTTTTTGGGTATTGAAGTAGCTAGATCAAAACATGGTATTTTTCTATGCCAAACAAAATATATTATTGATTTACTATCGGAAACTGGGTTGCTTGGGAGTAAACCAGCTGATACACCAATTGAACAAAATCATAAACTTTTTCAATGCTCAAATTCAGCAAGCTTAGACAGAGGAAGATACTAAAGGCTGGTAGGAAAATTAATTTATTTGTCCTATACACGTCCAGATATCACCTATGCAGTGAATGTTGTTAGTCAATTTATGCATGATCCACGGAAGCTTCATATGGATGTTGTTGAAAGGATTTTGAGATATTTGAAGTCCGCTCCTAGAAAAGGAATTTTGTTCTCAAATCATGAAAACTTAAAGGTAGAAGGGTACACTAATGCAGATTGGGCAGGTTCAAAAGATGATAGAAGATCTACCTCTGGATACTTTACTTTTGTAGGAGGGAATCTTGTAACTTGGAGGAGTAAAAAACAACTTGTAGTAGCAAGATCTAGTGCTGAAGCATAATTCCACTAGTGCAATTAATATAAACGACCTCGGTTATTTTCACGTATAGACATCGGTTCCGCGATTGAGTCATATACAGCCGAAATACAAAGGTAGGTTTTTTTGACACGGTTCTGGATCGAATCAAAAGGGTTCAGATTCTGCCTTTGTTCACAGACAATCGAGGCAATAGAATTTTTTAATTCTTTTATTCTCAACCGAGATCAGTGTTGGTTTCTCGTTCTATTATCTACAATTTTTTTCATCCATGTTTTTGGGGCAAAATTACTTTGACAAACTTAGATGATTGCTCCAATCTAAGAAAGGGGAAACAGGAAGCGGGGAAAGAGCAAACGACAGTGGAGGTGGAAGAGAGGAGGAGGAGGCTTTATTCCCTGACGGAGCAAGCAATCAAAGCTTTAGAGAAACACAATATCCAAACCAAAAACCAGAAAATTAGTATCCAAAGCAAAAAACAAACTCACAGATCTAAACCAAAAACCAAAATCAGAGATCCGTTTCACCATCAACCTACACAGAAACAGAACCAAAAAGGGTTTCCGCCACCATGCTGCCGCCGCATCCTCGCCACTGCCACCTCCTTGCTGCTTCATGAGAATAAGGTTTCCGCCATCGCAGCCGCTATCGCGGGCTCTCGTCGCACCGTCGCGGGCTGTCTCGTCGCACCGTCGCGGGCTGTCTCGTCACATCGTCGCGGGCGCTCGCCGCACCGTCGCGAGCTGTCTCGCCTCGCCGCACCGTCGTGAGCTCTCTCTTTGTCATGGCGGAGGAGAAGAGGTTGGTCAGGGAATGCGTGAGTTAAGGGAGAGGGAAGTGGAGAATATGAGGGGTTGCAGGAGAGGAGGGAGGGGATGAGGGAAGAGTGAAACGTAGGAAATGGGGAAATGAAAAAAGTAGGTTAATTTTTATGAATTTGCCTCGGTTCTACTCTGCACGAGGCCCATAGTCCAAAAAAAAATTAAAAAAAATGAAATTGTTATACGCACCGGTTCTGAATGAACCGAAGCCATAGCCTCTTTGCAGATTTCAAATTTCCAGACTTTTAGGCATCGATTTTGCTATCAACCGAGATAATATTACTTATATGTTTCGGGTTCTCTTGAACCGAGGCATATAAGTTCATCTAAACTACAAAAATGCCACCGCGTTTTGATATACTTCGGTTTTTCCTAAACCGAAGCCTGTAGGGCGAGTTTAAAAGCAATTTTTTTACTAGTGTTCAGAGGCATGACACTAGGTGTATGTGAACTTTTATGGATTAAAAATGTGCTATCAGATTTAGGCTTTAAACAAAATGAAGCTATGAGTTTGTACTGTGACAATACTTCGGCTATAGCAATTGCTCACAATCCTATGCAACATGATAGAACAAAGCATGTGGAGATTGATAGACATTTCCTCAAAGAGAAGCTTGAAGCTGGATTAATTTCATTTCCTTTTGTAAGATCAGAATTGCAGTTGGCTGATGTTCTCGCCATAGAAGTGTCAAGAAGATTATTTAATGAGTCTCTATTCAAGTTGGGAATGTGTGATATCCATGCACCAACTTGAGTGGGGGTGTTAAGATATGCCAAATATTCTATTAAAGGATATTAGGCAATCAAATATTGTGTTAGTTATAATTTAGATATTATTATAATTTGTGCAAATTTATGCACATGTCATTCCTTTAATAGATAAAGAATTATAGGATCCTTGAATGTATATATATGATACTCCACTCTTTGAAATAATACATTAGAATTATTCTTTAAACCTTTTATTAACAGTCACATACATTCTTAACTGATGATCACCAACAAAGTGCTTGAAAGGAATTACATCTGAAGAGGCTTGGTCTGAGATAAAACCAAATATCACTCATGTGAAAATATTTGATTTAGTGTTATAAACATGTACCAGACATGCTTAAAAGAAAATTAGATGACAAACGAGTGTCTTTGGTTTTGGTCAGTTATCACTCCACTAAAGGGTATAAACTATTTGATCCCGACTTTGGACAGATTACTATAATCTGCAACTTGGAACTGGAAATCAACCTAGTAAGAAGCATAAAAAAATGTTCTGGATGATGAAATTGCAAGCCAGACCCTGGTGATCATGATGCTAATGTAAGAAGATCATCAAGAACCAATGAATTGCCATCTCATCTTAGAGACTATGAGCTATTCTATGATGTTACTATCACTTCTGATGGAAATTTCTTCGAGTTTGAGCAGAAAGTTGTTGATAAAAGGTGATGGAAGGCAATGCAAGAAGAGATTGGATTTATTGAGAAAAATTTGACATGGGAATTGACAAAATTACCTTACAATAAGAAGCCGATAACATTGAAGTGGGTCTAAAAGTCAAAATAAATCCACAAGGTGAAGTGTTTGTACATCTGGCAAGAATTGTGACAATCAGGTTGGTGATTTTTTTGGCTACACAACTCCACCGGTCAATACATCACTTGCATGTGAAATCTATTTTCTTAAATGGAAAAATTGAAGAAGAGGTACATGTGGTACAACCACAAGGGTTTGAAGTCAGAGAACATCAACACAAGGTGATAGGGTGAGAAAGGCTCTTTACGCTCAAAGAGCTGAAATTCTTGTGTGTTGGATATGCATAGGCTTCTTTTGCCTTGCTGGACACAATATTTCAGATATTCAATATACTTTATCAGTACCCTCAATGGACAGTAAATAATTACAATGATAGAGGAAAGGATTGTAATGCAAAAAAGCGAGATTAAAGAATCCCTGTAAAGAGCAATTTATATTTAACTTTCACGCGTTCAAAAAGAGGTACTAAAGTACATGTTAACATGCAACAAAATAAGCATCACAAACATCACATAAATGATATATTATTTATTTTACATTTTTTTCCTTTTTCCTTTCTTTATCAACAGCTTAAATTTCTATCGGTGGCAAATAATTGTATTAGAATTTGTAATTGAAATCTTGTTATGCAATTGCATGTCTGCTGGGAGAAAGAAACTGAACATTTCATGCGCCGACCTTGTGCTTAAGTATTTTTTCTGTTGATAGTATTTGTTATAATTTAAGTACTTGATTAGTTTCTTTGCCTAAAACTAGTAAAAGGACATAACATCCATAATATCTTAGTAAGCTAACTCCAAAGAATCCAAAGCACAATACTTGAAAAGTAACAAAGTAGCACTGAGCAAGCAACTCTTCAATTTCAAAGAATACGTAGAATTTGTTTAGCAAAAAGGAAATTTAGTTTATGGTATTTGACCAAGATAAACCATCTATCCATGTGTAGGAAAATAATTTAATTTAGCATTTATTTTATAAATATTTATCAAATGAGAATATATTTATATGTAAGTTTCACTGTAAAACTAATAAACCAAAAAACGCTTATACTAATGGACTTTCCCAGAAAGCTAAATAAACAATTAGAGAAAACTTATAACAAGTTCAAAAATTACAATTCACTCTCAAGTTTCACGAAGTTAACTAAGATCTTTTAATTTTGAACCCTATGAAGCTGGGAACCGTTCCAATCCACAAATTTCACTTCTACATAAACGTTTCCCTTCATCTTTCTCAGTAACCAAAAAGGAAAAGGGAGCTTTACCTTATAATTTAAGGCTTCCACATATTTCTATGATTATATCAGCAAAAGTGACCTTTATTATGAGCTCAGCCACATATGTCCATGAAATTTATGTGATTATATCAACTTCTATGTCAATTTTATATCATTCCACAAACTCCCCCAACCCAGATTCATTGCCAAATTACAAGATCTCTTCCATCACCACCCAATTCGCGACACACAAGCACGCCATTCGCGACATATAATTTAATCATTTCCACATAATTAAATAATCACTTCAGCATATTTATCGTGCACCATCACATTTTAACGTCGACAGAAAGAGCTTAATTATTATGATTTTTCTAAATTTAGAACTCAATTGAGACCGTTTTTAACAAGAAGACCCACTTGAGATTGCATAAAAGTTTAAATAATTTTGATAAAGATAAACTAAGAATAGGTAGTTTTGACTTTCCATTTATTTAGTAGTATATTATTTTATATTATTGATATAAGATAGAAATAAATTAAATAGATTTTAGTTTAAGTTAGTTGATATTTTATTTTCAGTTTTTATTCTTTATGTTTGGCTCAAGCCCTATTTTCATTTATTTAAAGGTTGACAAGGATTAATGAAAATGAATCACATTAAATTGGAGAGTCCAATTATTTATATGGTTTTTTTAACATATCAAATCTTCATCACCTTGTCGAGTTGTGATGGGGTGGCTTGCTAAGGTTGCCAGGGTTCGATCAAGTTCAGGGATGAAAACATTGTCTCGGTCCGCTTCTTTTGGTCGGGTTGGTGTGGTTACCCCTCGAGTTTGGCTATTTTTTTTCATCCTTAACCCCAACTACCACAAACATGTGATCTTTCATTATTAAAAAATTAATTCACCAAATCAATAAATTATATCTTATTTAAGTGCACACAAAATTTTTGAAATTTAGTTTATCATATATAAAATATCCTCCATTAATTAGACTTTTAAGTATTACTCAAATAAGAAACAATTACAATAGTAAGTATTACTCAACAAGAAACAATTACAATAGTAACTTTAATATTGTCTAGTAAGTGAGCCTATTATTTTTCCTTAAATATACTTTGATGCGCTTCCTAAATAGAACTTTAGAGGCATGTGCTTGATATATTTTTCTTTGTTCATGTCTTTTTTAACTAAGACTTTGTTGTTTTGAATGAATTTGAGGAAGAGTGATTGAATGAATTTGAGATAAAGGTAAATTTTTTTGTTATTCATTTAAGTGGATTTGGAAGTAAGTGAGAGTGGATTTGAAAATAAATTTTTTTAATCTGTCACATCAATCAAAACCTACACTAATTCTCACAGTACTTCTAAACTCACTTTTACTTACTTCTAAATCTACTCAAATAAACAACAAAAATAATTTACCTTCAAATCTTTTCAAATCCATTCAATCGCTCTTCCCAAATTCATAAGCCTAAAACATTAACAATTTCAACATAATAATTACTTCCATTATTGTCACTTATTTTTTCATTCTGTAAAGTTGACTGAACTTCACTTCTGAACATTAAAACTGTCATGAAAAATAAAACCACCTATTTTTTTTCATCATTTAATTTTCTTATGTATCCTAATTTTTTAATTTTTAATAATGACGTAAAATGTACTTTACCCAATTATTTTTACTTTACCCAATTATTTTCACTATCTATTTGAATTTTAACACTGTTTACCGAACTTTACTAATTACATTATGTGTCATCCAATTTTATTTTATTTTAATTATTTAACTTGTTTTTTTAATTAATTTAATTCTACTATGATATTTCATTTATAAAATGAAATATATAAAAAATTACCTAATATACAAATTTGTTATATAAATATCCATATTTGACATATAACATTATGTTGAAAATATTTCCTTACAATAATTTTAATTTATTTTTATAATATAATGCATAAATTTGAACTCTCCTTTTCTATATATATATATATATATATATATATATATATATATATATATATATAAAATAGAGTGATAGATAGATATTTATTGATTCCTTATTTTTTCAACTTTTGTTCACTCTAGTTATATATAGCATAGTGTAGACTTTTGGGAATAACATTATATAAATAACAATGATTGAGAGAACAATATAAGTATACACAACATTTTACCACATCAACTCCATTCTCTTTCCCAATGAGCATCATATTCAAATTCACGCTCAATATATGAATGGTTTGAGATTTGTTTAATTTCTAGATATTTCAGACTAGGAATCCAAATCTTCAAATCATGTAGGTAGACATTCAATTGCTTAAGATACTTCAGACGCAATATTTCCACACAATCTAAAATAATGTCATCCATACATTCCAGTTTTCCTCCAGTTATATTTAGCTCACGTGCTAGTATATGTGATCTTCTAATGGACATTGGAAAACATCCTAGAAGACTCTTTCCAGGAAAACATTCAAGATGCAACTTTTTCAAACTTACTGGCAAATGGATACCAATTTTAGCATACCTTGGGTCAGACACACTCCAAGATATTTTCAGATGCTCTAGTGATGGAAAATTTTGCAAACTTCGGAACTCCCCACCCCATGTCACGGCCTCACTTCCAATACGTATGCTGAGTCGCCTTAAATTTGTCAAATTATAAGCAAGATCTGATATTGTGCAAGGAGTCTTTTCATAAGCAGTTATTAAAAATCCTTTGAGTACTTGGAGATTAGTGAGCTTCTCAATCCCCTTTGGCATTCCCTCCAGCAAGCAACAGTCAGACATAATCAGATGTGTCAGACTTTTCATTGATGAAATATCATTTGGTAGTCTTTCCAAATTATGACATGCCTTCAGATCAAGAATTATTAGACTCTCAAGTTCACCGATGGAGGATGGCAGCTCGAATATGTTCGAAATCCCACGAAGACTCAGATATTTCAACTTCTTTAAATATCTCAACTCTTTCAAGAATTCTTCACTCCCAACTTCAATGTGATGCAAAGCTGAATCTTGCCAACGTCCTAGTTGAAGCACCTCTAAATCTTTCAGTTCATCGGTGACCCATTGCGGTTTAAAATTTAGGTAACTTGAACCAATGTTAAAAACAGTACGTATAGTGTGACCAAAATACCGATCACCTACTTTAACTCTTTTTTGCTCAAGCTCTAACCCATGTGCTTTAATTTGCGGATAAAAAGCTCCATGACGGATGTCAGGAAGAATTTGAAATTTTTTGACAAGGGCATCCTTTCTATTACCATAGTGTACAATCACCTTCAATTTCAAAAGATTATCAACCACAATCTCACCCAATTCCTCCGCTGTTTTCTCCTTCGTATTTTTAATCAAACTCTTTCCGATCCACAAATTAATTGCATTTCTTTTCCTTATGACAGCGTTCTCAGGGAAAACTGAGAGAGACAACAAGCAAGCTTTTAATAAATCGTCTTGCAAGTTAAAATCTTCTAGAGTCCAGCGCTTCTTCGGTTGGAGTTGCACCAATTTTTTTAGTAAGGCAAATATTTTTCCACCCTTGTGATCCTCCTCCACAGATGACTCATCGAAAACAAGAGTTGGGAGCAACGTGAGAGCAGAATCTTTGATACTCTTGCAAATGCCCTCCATGTCTTCATCCAGCTTCTTACGGTCTAACCTGTGAAGATGGTTATACACCTCTGTCAATGTGTCAAGCAGTTTTTCTTCATTCTTCTTCACTTCCACAAACACATCCTTTATATTGTTCAGAACCAACCGCAACTTCTCCAACTCCCCATCAAACGATTCATCTCTTCCTCTTTCATGGAATTTCCTCCTTGATGTCGTCAACTGCTTCATCAACACACCTATGGCTTTCATCTTGTTTGTTCGAATTGACATTTTACTGCAAACAAACCAATATACACAATGTCACCCAATTTTTCCTACTTCGATTTTTTTTTCTGTGTATCTATACACTCACACCTACCTCTTTAGAGGCGAAGACAAGTATGAAAAAAAAAATAGAAAACAACAATTACAATAGCAAACACGTTCTGGAGATATGCTAGACTCTTTCGAATAATGTCAATAAAATAAAAAGCGAGCATGAGTATAAAACTTGCTGGTAGATTATACATCATGCATGAACCAACTATAGTTTTCATTGCTAAGCTATATAAAAGATCAAGCTTATAAGAGTATCATCAAGAATGAATAAACAACATTCTTGATGAATACTGTAAAACATAATATAAATAAGCTAAATAAAACTCAGATCAATCTTTCTCTACAAATAAAACAACATAAATTATACGCTCAAAATTATTTAATTCAAAGGATATACAACAGTAGAAAGTTTGAACTCTAAGATCTGACAATAGGTGATATATGGAGTTCCATTAACAAATGATATAAAAATCTTTAGAAGCATCGTCCCACAAAACATTATTATTTCTAATTAATTTCAATAACAAAATGGATTTGAACCTCTGAAAGAATTGGGTCCAAAGAAAAGCTAGATGTAGGAATGTATTCAGTCAAAGAGATAATCTCGTCCAACTCTTTTCAGTTACACCCTGCTACTCACAACAACAAAAATCTAGCTTTAGAAAAAGTGCAATCGAAGCTAGTCATATGATTGAAAAATGGACATTAAGAAATTATAATAATCAATCATAAAGCAACAGAAGAGAAGTTGAGATACATTTTACTTCACACCAGGAGGAATTTGAAGAGAAGGATCCTATTTTGGCATAGAAATTGGGGAAAACATCTGCAAAATGTTGTGGAAGATCGTGGTTAGAACAAGCTCATCAGATTGTTAGAGGCTTTAAATAGTTAAAATATAACCTAAAATAATTAAAGATAGTTTTGAAGGAAAGTATACTTGATATGGAGGGACTGCACATTCTTTGAGTTTAGTGATCCAAAAAACAAAGTATGTTTCTTCAAGCTTCGTTCTTTTCATAAAAGAGACAGTCAATAATATTTGTTATGCTTTGGATATAAAGATTTTGATTGGTGACTCTGAAGATAACACAACTCCACAAACATTTCTAACTTTAAGCCTAACTCAACCTCGCAAAATTTAGGATAAGGTTTGCATCCACTTATAAACTATAAATTAGCCTCTAGTCGATGTGGGACTTCTAACATAACCCACTGCTAACTGCAAGAACAAGAGTTTGTGATTGTAGAGTGTAGCCCACGCATTGTTATTGGGGTTCATGGCCCTCTTCATCTCCGTTTATAAAGTTTATTAAGTGTAAGCATTTCTCTTTTATAAATTAAAAATTATTAATATTTAAAATAGTCTTTATTTTTAAAAATTTTAGTTTTTTTTTTGAATTGGAGTCTAATATCTAAAATTAACTGCCAAGATTTTAATAATTTACTATTTTTTTTTCTAAACTAGTCTCTATTTTAAATTAATTTTAACCATAAAGACAAAATTATAATATTACAATCTTATCAAACTTATTAAATCGCTTACAAACTTTTCTTTTATTTATTTACACTATGTTTTTCTTAATCCAAATAACTTTCCGCTTGGTAACCAATTTTTTCCCAAGAGGGATATTATATTTATATAGGTTATGAAAACATCAGCCTACTATAGATCAATTTTGAAATTCATTATTTATCATATTGATGTCATCATTTTCACACAAAAATTGCATATTTTTCTCCAAAGTGTAGACATTGATTTAATAAGTTTGTAAGTTGCACACAACTGGCTTTTGTGACATTTTCTATTCATACAACATTTATCCATAACAAATTGCAGCAATGATTTGAGTCAATATTATCAAGTTTTTAATATTGTACTGTATATTATATGTACCTTGTGGAGGAAAAAAACTGAGATTACACATTAAAATGGATGAAGTATACGATTTAAAAATTGAAATTATATATATATAGTTGTCATTGACCAATGATTCTTGCATACCATGCAGCATGTAACGTCAAAGTGAGTGAAGAAAATAGTAAGATGCCAAGTTTATAATATGAAAGGTAAATTGAATATTATTTTAAGTTTTTAGTGTTTATAAGGGTTAAAGAAAAACTAAAATCAACTCTGAAAAAGAGAAGCAAGACTAGAAGTATTTTGCTTAAGTCTTTGTTTAATTACTTAGAGACAAAAGCCACATCAATCTTCTTCTTTTCATCGTTTTCAATTCATTATTTTTTTAAGATCTTTCATGACTTAACGAAATAACATTATCTTTATTTATTTTTCTTTAAATTAAATCCGGAGACTATTAAAGGAAATTGTTATATCTTTGGTTTATATGGTCTTATATCAGACAACCCAAGGGACAAAACAATAAAATTTAGGGTTTACTTTGACTTTTCATTTAGCACCATTGAAAATATCATACCTAACTTATATTATAGTTTATAATATATATATATATATATATATATATATATATATATATATATATATATATATATATATATATGTGTGTGTGTGTGTGTGTGTACACGTAATTATTGTTTACAAAAGTTTTATAAGGACGTCGATTATAAAATAAATAAGTAATTTTTCTATTAGAAAATATGGTTTTGGGATATTATTCGAAATTTCGAAAAAATGTCTTACAAAATCGTTTTTTTTTTGTAAAATAAATATTTTTATTCCTAATTAATGTTTTAGAATATGTTTATTTCCGGATATAATGAAAAAGAGGAAGAAGAAGAGACTTGACCAATATATATTATAAATTTGCAAAGTTTTAATGGTACGCATTATTACTATTTTTAGGTCAAGAGTATATATAATGGAGATAGTTCCTTAACTCTTTAAATATAGACTTTTCTATATACAAGATTTGAATCTGAAATTTATTTAAGAAATTAAATACACAATTTGAATTTTTATTTGATAAGGCTAGAAAATGTCATAAAAGAAAAGGATGTAATTACATATTTCAAACTAGAAAAAAAAACATATTTTCCGTGAAAATTTGACTAGCAAGAATAAAATATTGTAAGAATATTTACAAGGTCGTTTATTTGTTTTTTTTTATGTAATTACAAAACCAACGAACAAGTATAGTAAGAAAAATGGTTTAAAAAAAACTTGATGTGATTGGATAAGAGATTAAAAAAGATATTATTGTATAAGTAATTTATATATTTCTTGTTTTAAACTTTTGAAGGGAAATCATGTGTATGCTATTTATACGAAATTTCAACTCATTTTGAGTTAATTTATTATTTTTTTATTATTATACTAATACAAGTAATTATTGATTTTAGTAATAGTTATTCTCTAAACAAAAAACTTAATCAATTTCTTCGTAGAAGTTTTCATTTTAACAATCGTTCATCAAAAAACTTGAGCACAAAACAGCAAACTTAAATTCAATTTCGATCAAATCAACATGAAATTGATCCTATATATGTATATTACTATTATTTTCTATATAAAGACAAACGTATGAAAGCAACTTCAAATTAATGTTTATTTTTTAAATTCAATATTCTCTAAATATAATCCATTATCCACCTTCCCAAGAAGATTATCTTTGACCATCTCTTATTATATCGCTCTTTCTAACTTCATCCCTAATAATATATATATATATATATATATATATATATATATATATATATATATATATATATATATATATATATAATAAACACACACATATTTATAAAAGGACTAACTTTAACAAGTATGAATATAATACAAAATTAAACAAAAAACTTATGATAAACCACACAAAAACAATAGCTATGATTATAAAGAGTCAACATGAAAGAGATAATGTAATGTTATATTTTTATATCATTAATAAATTCAAAAGTTATTAAAAAATATTTTATTTCGTTAATTTCAAAATAATTTTTATACAATGCTCGAATATATTTTGAATTTTAGTTTTGGTTCTTGCAATGTTTCTCTTTTTTCACCTCACAAGAATTGGAAACTAATGTTATTTTTTATAAAATAAATAAATTTTGTTTTTGATCATATTGTAATTTTTTATTTTTGATTTCTTTCTTTAAAATGTAGATAAACAATATTTACTTTGAAGATCTAAATTTATTTCATTTGTCATGTATAAGAATAAGAATAAGGATTAATAGAACATGAAATATTCATTTGATTTTATGTTAAAAGCATATAACTAGTTAAGGATAGTGTAAGGAATAGATTTTTGCATTAAGGAAACAAAATATCTTTTTTAGTAAAAAAGGAAAATAAAATTATATATTTGTAACAATATATTTCTACTCTACCTTTAATTACATTTTAAAATTACAAAAAAAATAAAAAAAAGATTATGTAAATACTAAAAATAACTACACATATTTTAATGGCATAATATATTCCAAATTACTCATATTTTTGATATTATAATTACATGTATTACAAACCGCCCACTATATTTTATTTAACCACCATTACTAGTTTTATATGTTTTAAGATAAAATAAAGGCAATGTTGAAGTCACCATATAATCGCCAATAAAATTATTGCGTAAAAGCAATTGTCAATTTTAGATATTTTAGGGATAAAATTATAGAATTATTTTTATCTAGATCACAATCGTATAATTTAAAAAATATAATTTTGGTTTGAAGTATATTGCTATTTATTTATTGTGAATATAAAATAAGAAGAAATAGTAATAACAGCTATGTAAGAAGAAATTATAATAACAGTAATAACTTGGACACGTGTAAGAGAGGGGTTTGGTAGAGAGAAACTGAAACGAAGAAGGTTGTCTTAAACAACAGAACAAACTGAAACAGACGACAGTTCTTACAACTGCATTCTCTCTCTTTCTCTTTCCCAGCAAATATAAAAGACATTAGACAAATTCAATTGCCTCGTCCATGTTTCCAATTTCACTCGTTTTCAACGACTTTCTCCATTTAACGTGCGAACCATCCCAGAAGACGCTTCCTTAGCCTTTTCCTTGTTTTTTAAGTCTCTGCCTTCATCTCTCTGTTTTTTCCAACCACTCAAAAGCCTTGTTTTTCTTCCTCTTCTTCTTTCAGCTCTTACTTAAAACTCCCAGGTGCGTTTCTTTCCGTTTTTCATTCTCAGTGTGTGGAACATTTTTCTGATTTCTAATTGGATTTTGTGTCTGGTGAGAGTATATAGTCTTCAAAGCTTGAATCTTCGAGAAAGTATCCGCTTTTAGTATCTGATCATGTCTCGAATAAGACTGTATCAGAAGGAATATAAATGTGAGAAACAAAAAAGTTTGGGCTTTTCGATGTTAAGGAGTGGGATTGTTGGTCATTGAGAGAGTAGTCAAAGCTTTCCGTGTTTACATAAAATGTGTACGACAGTTTTTGTTTTTGTTTTGCAAAGGTTCAATGGAAGTTTTTCACTCTTCATTGAAGCACCTACTTCACTGATAATTTTGACTTTTATTTTAATTTCAGTTTTGTAAATTTTTGTGGGTGTTTGTTTTCAGTTAGAAGGCTTAAACTAGAGTAGAACACAAGGGACTAGTTTAGTTCCATGCTTGGAGTTCAAGAATCTTTTGAATGTTTTTCTTTTGCTTCATGTAACCTGAAGCTTTTTGTCTCAATCTCCTGTAATCAGGTCAACACACAAGGAGTCTGCGCCTTTTAGTGTTCTGTAATAAGTATAAAACAAAAGGGTTATTTTTTATTCTGGTATTGTTTTTTGATCGCGAAGAAGACAGTTGAGGGATTATTTGGTTGATACTTTCATAATCTTCCCTGCTTTAATGTCCTCTGTTAAGTTTACTTGTTTTTCACGACAATTTTCCTTTCCTTCTTTTGTTATGTCTTTCCATATTTGCTTCCTATTTATGATTGGAAAAACTTTTTTAACAACATTTTTTAACAACTTTTTTTAACAACTTTTTTACCATGAATTCCGTATCACTGTTTTACTGGTGTCTGTATTTAAAACGGACTAATCACAAGCGCCCACAAAATCAGTTGTCAAAAAATTGTGAAAAAAAGTTGTTAGAAGAAAGTTTTCCCAACAGTAATTCACAGTTCTTGTTGTTTTTTCTTTCCTATTTTAGATGTGATATCAACTTCTTAGATGGGTATTGACTGGGGTAATTTATGCTTTCACATGATTTCTAACTATTACTGCTAGAAAAAGAAGACCAAATAAAATAAAACTGAAAACTGACCATTCCACAGATATATATGTAATGAGTCAAACTATGGTAATTTGTGGACATATCTCATTATGTTATTAGGATGTTTACTTATGATGATTCCTCTGAGCATTTACCTGTTTCATCCAACCAACATGCTGCCTGCCTATGTCAATCATTCCACTGAATTTGAACCTGACACTTGGTTACCTATGCACTGCCTGATAAATAACAAAAACTAGGCTGTTAATTTGTGATTGATGCATTATAATATTAATATTGAAGCTAACTGGTTTTTCTTTCCTCCGGTACTAATCTGTATATCTTGTCTCTGTCGGACTTTTGCTGGCAGCTACTGATTGGCGATGAACAACCTCAAACTAGGAGTAGAAGTTGTGAATGCTCATGACCTTGTTACCAAAGATGGGAAAGGTTCATCTAGTACTTTTGTGGAACTTCACTTTGATGGCCAGAGATTTCGGACAACAACTAAGGATAAAGATCAGAGTCCTGTGTGGAATGAAAGCTTTTACTTCACCATTACTGATCCAAGCAAGTTACCGAGCCTCACTCTTGATGCATGCATCTTCCACTACAACAAAAGCAATGCCTCCAAAATACTCCTTGGGAAGGTCAGGCTCACTGGAACCTCATTTGTTACGCATTCTGATGCTGCTCTTTTGCACTACCCTCTGGAAAGGAAAAGCCTTTTTTCCCGCTCCAAAGGAGAGATTGGTTTGAAGGTTTTTGTTACAGATGACCCTTCTATAAGAGCCTCAAACCCTCTTCCTGCTGTGGAATCCTTTGCCGATAAAGTCCGAGATATAGCACAAGACCAAACACCACCTCCAGCATCATTTACAAACTCAATCCCCAAGAACGGGTCTAAAAAGAAAACTGAGTCAAGGCACACGTTTCATAACATTGCAAAATCAAGTAATGAACAAAAGCAGCAGTCAAAGCCTGCAGCAGATGCCAAGCCAAGTGCAACCTTTGGGATTCATGCGATGAAATCCTCACAGGCTCCTCCAAAAGTTGTTCAATCAGTTCCTGGTGCACAAGACTTTGTAGTGAAAGAAACAAGCCCTACTCTTGGAGGGGGAAAAGTTGTTGGTGGAAGGGTCATTCCTGGGAGCAAGCCAGCCACATCCAGCAGCTATGACCTTGTTGAATCAATGAAATACCTTTTTGTAAGAGTTGTAAAAGCCCGTGACCTTCCTTCAATGGATATCACAGGTAGCCTTGACCCCTATGTGGAGGTCAAGATGGGGAATTTTGTAGGAACTACCAATCACTTTGAGAAAAACCAAAACCCTGAATGGAACAAGGTGTTTGCCTTTGCCGAGGAGAATCATCAATCCTCTATTCTAGAAGTTACAGTCAAAGACAAGGACCGAATATCAGATGATATTGTTGGAAAAGTGTGGTTTGACATGCCTGAAGTTCCTATACGTATTCCACCTGATAGTCCATTGGCTCCCCAGTGGTATAGGATTGAAAACAGAAATGGAGAAAAGAAAGGGGAGTTGATGCTTGCTGTTTGGAGAGGCACACAAGCTGACGAGTCTTTTCAAGATGCTTGGCATTCTGATGCAGTAGTCATCCCTGATGGAAGAACTATATCAAACTATTCTCAGATTCGATCAAAAGTTTATATGTCCCCAATATTATGGTATGTACGAGTAGAAGTGGTTGAGGCACAGGACTTAGTTGCATGTGACAAGTCTAAACTTCCAGATGCCAGTGTTAAGGTACAAATTGGAAACCAGATTTCAAAGTCAAAGTCAATAAGGGGCGTGAACCCGCAGTGGAACCAAAAGGCGTTGTTTGTTGCTGCATATCCTTTTGAAGAATCTTTGATCCTTACAGTTGAAGATCGCGTTGGTAACAAGGATGAGACTATAGGTAATCTTGTTCTTCCTATAAGCAAAATTCCTAAGCGCATTGATGATAAGGTTGTCCATAGTGATAGTGGTTGGTTTCTTCTTGAGAAGTCCATGACATCTGCTATGGAGGAGCAAGGGAAAGGCAAAGAGTCAGAGAAGGATAAGGACAAGTTCTTCAGCAGAATCCATGTTATTGCCTATCTTGAAGGTGGATACCACGTCCTAGACGAGTCAACTTATTACAGTAGTGATCTCAGGCCATCCTCAAGGCAGCTTCATAAGAAGCCAATTGGTGTCCTAGAACTTGGTATTTTGAATGTTGATGTGTTATTACCACCCAAAACTAGGGATGGAAGGGGAACATCAGATACATACTGTGTGGCAAAGTATGGCCGTAAATGGGTGCGCACCAGAACCATTGTTAACAATCTAAACCCAAAGTTCCATGAGCAGTACACTTGGGAAGTTCATGATACAGCTACAGTTCTAACCTTGGGGGTGTTTGATAATGCCCAGATTCACAATTCTTCAAATGGTAACAAGGATTCAAAGATTGGAAAGGTTCGGATAAGGATCTCAACTCTAGAAGCTGACCGCGTTTACACTCACAAATATCCACTATTATCGCCGCAAAACTCTGGTCTCAAGAAGTATGGTGAAGTGCACTTGGCCATACGTTTCTCATGCAACTCAATGTTTAACATGATGAGTTTGTATTTCAAACCCCATTTGCCAAAAATGCACTATACAAAGCCCCTTAACATTATTGATCAGGAAAAGCTGAGAATTCAGGCTGTGCTCATTGTGGCAGCTAGATTAGGCAGGGCAGAACCCCCTCTCAGAAAGGAAGTGGTTGAGTACATGTCAGACACAGACTCTCACCTATGGAGCATGCGGCGAAGTAAGGCCAACTTCAACCGTCTGAGAGAAGTGTTTTCCTTCGTATTTGACATTGCAGATTGGTTTGGAGAAGTTGCCAAATGGAAGAACTCTTTTGTGACATTGCTGGTGCACATTCTGTACTCAATGTTTGTGTGTCTCCCAGAACTTATTCTACCGACAATATTCCTATACATGTTTGTGTATGGAATGTGGAAATGGAGGTTCCGTGCAAGATTCCCTCCTCACATGAATGCTAAGATGTCTTGTGCTGACATAACAACTCCTGAGGAGTTTGATGAGGAGATGGACACTTTTCCAACCACAAAGAGTGCAGATATAGTGCGTTGGAGATATGACAGATTGAGAAGTTTGGCAGGGAGGGTTCAAAGTGTTGTTGGACAGATAGCAACTCAAGGAGAAAGAGTCCAAGCTCTTCTGAATTGGAGGGATCCACGTGCCACTTCCATATTCATGGTGGTGTGCCTTGTGACTGCCATAGTTTTGTATGTGATACCACCAAAATTGCTGTTTATTCTATCAGGACTTTACCTAATCAGACACCCTAAGCTTAGGGAAAAGACACCAGCTGCACCAGTCAATTTCTTCCGCAGGTTGCCTGCTCTCACAGATACAATGCTGTAAATATAGACCCTTGGTTTCTGCAAACAACTTTTTCTGCTGTCAATATTTAAATCTGGTGTAAGCCCTTTTGGCAAGTCTTTTGTTCCCTGACTCATGATTGTTGATTCAAATATAGTATTGTTTCTCTGTTCTGCACTAAGGATTACATCAGATCAGATGCTTGTAGTGAAACTGTTGGCAGGTAAAAAGAAGAAAATTGGAATATTTTGGGTAAAGAATTTATGAACAGTCTAAAATATTTCTACAGTACTTTAATCTAATAAGAAAGTATCAGATATGTTAAGAAATTAAACTGATGATTAGAATGTGGAAAATAGAGGCTAAATAGACAAATAAACACACACTTGTTCATTTTTACAATTTTCGTGAAAAGGACTATGGAGTGTGATGTTTTACCAACTTTTCATAGAGACTGCATCTTCATTTTTTATGCGGATTGAATTGTTGAACTTTGATTATTTTGTTTTAATTTAATGTGCAAGTGTGATGTTTGAGTAAGATGTATACTTATCACAAATGGCTATATACGTAACAGGTGAAGACCAAAGAAATATATTTAAAATGCCGACATAATGTAATACATAAAATGCACAAAAGTAACAGAAGTTTATATGTATCTTAAACAACATTTCTTAGCTTATATATACAAATTTCTTCATCCATAAGCTTGCAACGCATCACCCAAAAAAAATAGTAAGGGAAAAAGGAACCAACTATCATGACTTGTAAAACCAGATCGGACTAGAAACTTATATGTTCTGTATGATTTGCTAGAAAAGCAAATTCAATTTTTTCTTAAAAGAACAAGAATCAATTAAAAATATTATTTTGTTATTTTATTATAAATTTATAATTGTTAATAATTCTTCATGTATATTATTAAAATATCAATCTTCTGCTTAATTTAAATTTTTGTAAATATTTTAAGTTAATAATATATGAATTTCTAGTGAATTTTCATGTGACTTATTGACTGGTGACATTATCTTGTATGAATATGATTAAGCTCTTATTTTTTTGTCTTTATATCCGTAACAATGTGTATATATATTTTTATTTATTTTTTAGTCAATGTGACTTTTATAAAAAAAAACTCTACGAGATCGCGTCAAGAAGAAAACATAAGAATCAAATTAAAAATAAATATATAGAAGAACTATTGAATTATTGATACGATAAAAATTCAATATAAGAATCAAGTAAAAAATAAATACAGAAAAAATATTGAATGATTGATACAAAGAAAAAACTCTATTAATTTTAAAGTTAATAATTGGTTTTAATAATAAAATAAAATTGTTCATCTTAAAACAAAGTTGATAACCTGATAAATGTTTACTCTTGCCATATATTTCATAGCCAAAGTTGAGTGTAATTTCCAATAAAATTAAAGTTATAAATATACTTATTATTATTATTATTATTATTATTATTATTATTATAAAATCAATATTGATAATTATATACTTGTTTGGTATATAATATTGATAATTATATACTAAACAAGTATAAAAACTAAATTAATAATTAAAATAAGAGTTGGATTTCTATTTTACTAATTTAAGAAAATATAAAGTTCTCATTTATTAAAAATTATATTTGGTGAAAGAATTATTACGAAAATAAACAGTTTTTTTATGATGAAATACTAATAATAACTAAAGAGCAATATGTTTTTACATAATACTTTTTCTAAACTTAAATATAAAAATGTATAATTTTACAGTGATTGAAAATCCAACTAAGTTTATTAAAAAATACTATCAATCATATTTTCTGGATATCATACATTTAATATTTTTTAAATACCTCACTGTGTTTCTTAGGGTGTGTTCTTTTGAAGGTATATGTGAGAGATGATTTGAATGGATTTGAGGGTAATTTTTTTGTTGTTTTTTTGAGTGGATTTATGGTTAATTGAGAGTAGATTTGGAAGGAAAGTTTCTTGGAAGGAAAGTTTCTGAGAATTAGTGTAGGATTTGATTGATGTGATAAATTTTAAAAATTAGTTTAATTGGTAGAAAATATAGATTACCAAATTGCCCCTACTTATAAAAGTATTATAAAATGTTATTTTGTAATGTTATATTTAATTGTAAAAATGTTTATAAAGAGAAAAATATTATGAATAATTGTTAAAATTAATGTTTAAAAATTATAAAAGTTATAATGTAGTAAAATGAGTGTAATTTAAAATGTTGACTTAAATTGTAATATAATTTAGTACGAAGTGATATGAATTTATTTGTCACGCACGTGATAATGATGAACATTAATCAAACAACCACAATTAAGTAGCAAGTTATAATATCACACGACCTATAAAACAGTTCCAAACGGTTGAACATACAAATATTGTTTTAATAGTTCATCATGACGTTGATTCAGCAAGGTATCGTTGCAATGCATTCAAACGATATTGTATTGGCATCCCTATCAGACGTCTTGTATGAGATGGATGCGAAGATAAAAATTCGAAGCACTGTCTCCTTAAATCATGGTCTTCAATGTTCATAGTGTAACACCCTAATATTTTAAAGGGTATTACTGATAGTAGAGACTAAATTAATTTGATATATTTTATAAACCATCAAACTTTATTTCAATTCTCCCAAAGTACAATACCAAACTTACAAACTTCAAACAATATAGTTTTCACCACTTAACATAAATTCGAATTTCAACTTATAAGTTTTACACAACATAATTTTTCCAATACAAATTTATTCTTTTTACAAAATATCCCTGAAAGTTTTTCCCCGCGTCTCTCTCATCTCTAAGCTTTTTCAACCGCATCTGCGACATTATCTATTCACATATAACATGAGTTATATGATCATAGCACAAACAAATAAGGGTAAGCCAACCATATCATAAAATCATTAAACTTGTAATAAAAATATTATAATCATGTATTTCTGCAATTGATAAAATATCATTATTCCGATGTCATTAATTCATCATTATCAAAATCATCTTTCTCATTTCCATAAATCTTACAAGTGTTCCATGCTTACTCATGAAGCCTTATGGTCAGACCGCTCTCTGCCTGCTTCCTTAAGCCTCACTTATATACTATGTCTTACTTTCTGAAGCCTTATGGTCAGACCCCTCTCTGCCTGCTTCTATAAAACTTACGAATCATATGTTTATGTCAAAGCCTTATGGTCAGACCACTTTCTGCCTGCTTTCATAAACCTCAAGTGTTACTTTGCTCATACCAAACTCTCATGGTATAACTCGAACAAACTACTCCCGGTAGTAAACATCATTTCATAAGTAATGATTTCTCATATCCACCCCAACATTTCATAAAACCAACAATTCATACCCTCTTATCCACCTAACTCAATCATGTTCATTCTTTAATCATGAATTCATAATCACCCGTTTTGGTATCAATAAATCAAACATATTGCCAGATATCATGCTTCATATTATAAACTCATTTTGCCCATAACGAGTATAACTCAACATATTTTCACCAAACAAAGATCATGGATCAACCAAAATATATCAACATATCTTAAGAACTACATATTAAAGTCTGGGCTCAATGTAATGATAAATAAAATATATATGAAATTTTTACCATGATAATATTATGCATCTACAATCAACTCGTTTTATTTTATTTTCATCCTATTATAGATTTTTCTTTACCCCAATTGGTCACCGGAGAGGACCCAGATGTCTGAACGCATCAAACTCACCTTCGACGCCAGCACATATGACTAGTCACAACTGACTGGACCAGGCCAGGGCTGCTCTATGATCAGGGATGTGCCAACTCAGGTTTTTAAGGTTCCTCTATCCTACCAACAAAGGGAGGTCCTCAATAATTAACAATTTATTTATTTAATTTATCTACCTTATTTTCTTATGCTCTAAATCTTAAAATGCTTAATTTTACTTCCTCTCACAACAACCTCAACCAGTATCTGTATATCTATTTAATACCCATATACAAGTTATTACAGAACCCTTATTCCAAACCTCCCAACAAGATCAATTTCAGCCAACAAACTCATTCAATAAATTCATCACAATAAACATCCATAATAGAATTCATACAAGATAATTATAAACAATTAACAATAATAAAACATTACAATAAATGGTCATAGAAGAATACAATATTTGACAATCATAAAAATAATCTTAATATAAAAATTCATGGGGAAACAAGAAGTTGAATCTGGCAGAGCCGGTTAGACAACTTCTAATCCATCCAAAAATACAATATAATTAAATAACAAGAACAATAACATGTATGGGGAAATAAGAAGTTGAATCTGGCAGAGCCGGTTAGACAACTTCTAATCCTTCCAAAAATGCAATAAAATAAATAAGTAAAGCAATAAATAGTTTGGGGAAACAAGAAGTTGAATCTGGCAGAGCCGGTTAGACAACTTCTAATCCTTCCAAAATGCAATAAAATAAATAAGTAAAGAAATAAAACATTTGGGGAAACAAGAAATTGAATCTGGCAGAGCCGGTTAGACAATTTCTAATCCTTCCAAAATACAAAAATAAACAACTAATAACATACAAATGGCATAACATAATCAATATCACGTTTTACAACTATCACACTTGGATATCAACACAAAAGCATACTCTCATTTAAATTCAAAATCATACAGAAACAAAATACTCCATAATCAAGATTTAAGATCAGACAAAAGCAAAATATAGCATATTCAAGACTCAAGATAATACAAAAGGAGATACTCAAGGTTAGCTTCCCTTACCTCTATTACAGACTTAATCTCCTCGCTCTCTGAAAACTTCCAGAATATCCCCTTTGAAATTAGAAATTCTTCCAACTCTCTTCTCTCAAAAATTTTCTAAGTTCTTTGGTGTAAATTTTCAGCCTCCCCCCTTGGCTATTTATAGTAAAAAAATTTACTATTCATTTTTACTATTCATTTTTACTATTCATTTTTTTTATTCATTTTACTATTACAAAAATAATTTTTTATTTGCAAATTGGTGAATTCTGATCTCAAAGCTACGTGGAACACTTATCCTTTCCAAAAATAATTTTTTTTTACTATTCACTTTTTACTATTCACAATTTACTATTCACTATTTACTTTTTTTTTTTTAATTTAGTATCTGACTTACAAATATTTTCAAGGATCTTACACATAGTCCGTAACAAGTTTTCAATTTCCTCTACAGTTGGATTAGACGATTGAATGGTAGCATTTAGTAGGTTGATTCGACGCTCCATGGCCTGTGTATGTCGTTCAACAACAGCAGACAGTCTTCTTGATAGATTAATTTGTTTTTGCACTTCATCAATGATTCGAGAGTCCATCTAATTTGCATATCAGAAAGTACATAATAAATTAAAGTACCAAAGGTGATGTTAACAACAATAGCATTAATATATAATTTAAGATTTGAAAGTCACATACAAAGCAAATTTAAGACTATTGAAGTAATGTAATATATTATCGGAAATATAATGAACTTAATCATCTAAATGGTGAAGAATGGAGTTGACATTTTGATTCAGGTTAGCAAATTGGCAGTTCATGTCTAGGGAAAGCAAATTGAGCAACTTGTTGCTCCACTGTCGACTGTATGACATCCTTAACTAACCCGATTGATCTTAGTCTCTCAACCAAATTAACAAATGCCTCTGGACCCATCCTAATAATGTCACGACACCGAACCGTATGCACAAGATATGACATTAATTGCTCCCTACGACGGTCTCTGTCTGGTAGGTAATTGGTACCACTACTCGAATCAGTAGAGTACATATTCAAGATATTCAACGCGTGTGCAACAATGCATAACATTGTTACTGCAGCCAATGAAGTCGTTATTTGTAATTGTTGACGTATCAATGCGATAATATTGAAGTCTACACCGACCACATCATCATCTATATCTTCACGGTCCAAATATGATAAATCTAATTGTCCTTCCATCTATATTTACTTAACAAAATACATACTATTAACAACATCATTTGAACATACAACTAAAACCAAGAACATCATTAACTTCATATATGCACGTAATCATATCTTAGTTAACAATATTCATGCATTCATATCATCAATATCCAAAATACATCATATTTATTCAGTTAATAATCCACATTCATGCATATTAATTAAATGTTATAATATGAAACATACCTATTGAGGCCATTTGAGAATCTTTAAATTGAGTATTTTTCACCAAGACTTAAGACTTAAGCTTAGATTCAGTACGCACTATAATTTATAATGATCCCAATCAGATACTACTTTGCTTCCTCCAATATCCAAATAAATTGAGTGACAATTGAAAAACAAACCTGTTAAAAAAACAACATCAATAACTTATGTAATATAATGGTTAAAAGAAACTGTGAACATTATTAAATATCTACCTTCAACTCACTATGCTGACTGATCTAACACACCAACTTAGTAAACTGAACCAGGTACCGATACAAAAATTATTAACATACACCCACCAATTTTTTCACACCTCCAAATCTGTAATGAAAACCATACGACGAAGATCATTACTAACATACACGTGTTATGGGAAGAACAACATTGTCTTCAACACTACAACTATATACAAAATGGACACAATATTCAAGTTTTAATCCCTGACCTGTGTTCCTTCTTCGTCAAAGATTGTGACCCTCTCTACTGCTACATGACCTTATTTGAAATACAACTGGAATTACATACAAAGAGAGTTATAAACATTAACACAATAGTCTTCATCAACCAAAAAGATAGAAACATAACCAAACTGTTTGTTTTTACCAATATATGTCCAAAAGTTGCTCCTTCAAAAACCACCACGAACACAAACGAGTATTGCACGTTCTGAGATACTTCTCCAGATGTGAAAAATAGTCTTCTTCTGGCCAAAGAAAGTGTGAAACAACAATAATATAAAGAAACTAAGATACAACGTATGAAAGTGGACACATACATAACTATGTTTACTAGACATGTGAGTTTGTCGTAGCTTACCAATGTTATGCACCTACGTAGCTTACCAAATGCACCTTACAATTAAAGAAACTAAGATACAACGTATGAAAGTGGACACATACAACGTTTGTCGTAGCTTACCAAATAATATAAAGAAACTAAGATACAACGTATGAAAGTGGACACATACATAACTATGTTTACTAGACATGTGAGTTTGTCGTAGCTTACCAATGTTATGCACCTACGTAGCTTACCAAATGCACCTTACAATTACATACACCTGCAACACATACAAATGGTTAAATGGTTAGGGTGTTGCTTAACAAAAACCAAATCACTCTGGGGCTTATTTTGCATGTACAAGTTCAAACCCTTGCCACAAAAGCTCAACACCTCCCTCGTCCTCCTCCTGTCCACAACCATCCCCATGAACCTCTCCTCCACCGGAAAACTTTGATCTTCTTCTCCATGGAAGAGATCTCCGTGTTGTCCCTCCTCCCATTCTTCGTCTGAGTTGTGCGTAACCCCAACGCTGGCATCACTTCCATAAACGACCAATGACTTCCGTAAATGAATGGAGTGAAGCAATGACTGCCACGGTGCAACTGAATAAGCGTCTGGATTAAGGCGTAACCGGTTACATCAACCTGTAACCGAATACGGCATTAAGGCTCGCTGCTCATGAAGTTGTAACCTATTACGCCTCCTTGTAACCGATTACGCCTCACACTTCTTGCAACTCTATACTCTGACAACGCCCACTGCTTCTCCTGTGGAAAGGACCTCCCGGATTATCTCTTCTTCTTTCCGAATACACAGCCGTCACCAAGTCAACTTCTTCAACCCCTGCTTCCACGCTTGCCAGCTTCATCCACTGGGTCATCGTCATCAACAACGTTCTTCCTCATCGTCCTCAACAACGTTCTTCCTCCTCCAGTCAACATTGTCTGCCTCTTCAAGTAAACCACAATGCTTCTACCTGCAAGAACCACATGAAAATGGAAAGAAACATTACCTCTCCTCCACACAGTTGCTTACTCTGACTTCAATACTTCACCACACACACTCGGGCAAACCTAGTTTAAGTAAACTCTTTTCACTTGGCTGTTTATCTACTTCCCAACAACTTATTAATGGCGTGCATGCTTTATGTACACTGCTTCAAACCGCTTTGCCACTATTCTCTCCTTTGCAGTCAATGACAATGAATGGTTGTGTCAAACAGCGAATCATACAGGGAATCTCGTTTCAACAATGTGCTGCAAAAGCAAATTTTAAATTCAACATTGCCATTCCCAGGACAGTGCAAGTTGGTGTTCACATGCCCACAGTCCACTATACTGTTCAACCCACGGTACATGCCTTCTTTCACGTGAAAGCACAGTGCATGTCTTTATATTTTAAGTTATTTGATATGCTTTTATGCGGATAGTGAAAATGAAAATGTAATAACCTCAGTGTGTAATTCATTCAGTACGTGCAGGGCATATGAGTAATTGTATGGTATTTCTTCGCAAATCCGCGCATCCAAAGTGAGATTGTATGCACAGTGTATTCTCGCAAATCACCGCTTTTCCATCCAACCAAATCTTCGCAAATCAGCACAAAAGAACAACGTAGTATTTCTAAATCATTCCTCTCTTATCCACGTGAACAGGAAAATCAGCTCAAACGAACAAAGTCTTATAGATCAGTAAACGCTTTACTCTTGTAAAACACAATTACAATTGATTTTGTTGGATAATTGGATTACTTTATTGGGAATTTGTTGGGCTTTTATTTAGTGTCCTAAAGATTGGTTTCTGAGAAATCTATGTGAGCGTGTATTCATAAAATTAATTTTAACATAATTTTTTAAATATAAATTATAAAGTATGTATGTATTTTTTAAAATAATACTTTTATTTAAAAAATAAAATTATTATTTTATAAAATAATATTTTGGTTATTATCAATGGAAACTAAAAACAATGATCGTATATTAAGTTAGACGTAAAGAAAATAAAGTTATAGACACTTAATTATTTTAATATTATTAGTTCAATTTGTGTGTTTATTTTTCTACGATAACAAAAAGTAAAAGAAAATATTACTATAACAATTTATTAAAATAAATATATTATTAAATTAAAAAATCATAAAAATTAGTTATAAAAACGAGTATAAATATTTAGATAGCTTTATTTGTTTTATAGATAATTTTTTAATTTAAAAAAGTATCATTTAAAAGATAACATAATAAAAATTTATGTATAAAAAGATTTATTTATTAATGTTATAAATAAATATAAATATTTTCATAATTTTGCTATTGATAGTTTTATTTATTTTGTAGATGATTGTTTTATTATATTAATTATTTTAATTTCAAAAAATGATTGTAGAAGATAAAAAAATAGAATAGGGATACTATTAAGAGAATTCCTTTATTATTCTTCACATTTAACTTCACCCTAGTCAAACACCTTTTTGTTTTGGTTTTATGAATTAGGTTTTGCCATAGTCTCAGGCTCAAGGTCTTGTTCATTGGTACATGTTTACAGTTGCACTTTGAATTCGCATCAAACTTCTCAACTCTGTGGTTTCGCTAATTTCAGGTACTCACTATTTCTTTTCATCAATTTCTCTTTCGATTTTTCTGCATTGATGCTTTTGTGCATGGGAGCTTCTCTCAGTGGCTTTGAATGTGGCCGGGGCTCAGAATTCGGAAAATGAGAGAGTCAAGAGTTTTATTGTGTACCTATTAATCGATTTGCACTTTTTTTTCTTTCAATGCATTGTGTTTGGGCTTCATATGGAGAGCTTCAATTGTTTGTTCTTCCGGATTAGCCATTGAATTAAAACATGATTAGGAAACTGGTTGATTTAGTTTATGTTTTGACTAAAGTTGGAGGGGGTGAAAGTTTATCTTGTTTTCTCTTTCCCAAGTAGTACATTTTTGCTAAAGTTTTGGCATTGTTTTGTTTTAACCCTTTTATTCTGCTTCCTTTGGTTTTCCAGCAGTGCAAGGTTGACAGTGCAGCTTTCCTCTTGTTTCTTCTTTTTGAGTTCACTCGTTCTAGTATTTTGGGTTCCCCAAGGTGGGGCGTAAAGGATTGGGATTTCAATGGAGATTGATAGACCTGACGGCCGGAGTCCTAATCAACTTAGACCCCTGGCCTGCTCATGTTCTGTCCTGCATCGTGCCCATGGCTCGTCCAGTTGGGCTCAAGGAGAAACCAAAGTGCTTGCTGCTGTTTATGGACCCAAAGCTGGAACCAAGAAGAATGAAAATCCTGAAAAAGCATCCATTGAAGTTATTTGGAAACCGAAGACTGGACAAATTGGTTGGAACAATGCTAAACTCATCTCTTTCTTTTCATTTTAAAATAAAAATTTAATATCTGTTTTCCTTGGTTTAGGAAAAGTGGAGAAGGAGTATGAAATGATATTGAAGAAGACTTTGGAAAGCATTTGCATTCGGACGATATATCCCAACACCACAACTTCAGTTATTGTCCAGGCGAGTTTTGTTCTCAGTATTGGAAATGTGGTTTGTTACATATTTTATAATTAGTTAAACTCAAAAAACTTGGTGCAATGCAGCTATGTTTTATTTTATTTTATTTCTTACTAGGATAATAACTATTCTCTTCAGCTGTTGTTTTGTGTGAATGTTGTCAGTTAAAATTAGAATTTTATTTGCTTGTAAATATATTATGATATATGTTATTTGTGTTTATTGATAACTTAACTTTTCACTCATTGATTCTACTGCAGGTTCTCAATGATGATGGTGCTGTATCCTACTTAAAAGTTCAGTTCTAATATGTTTGATATGGTAATTGTTTTTTTATGATATGTTTGGGTGGGGGAAGAAGTGGAAATAGGGTTGACGAATTTGAATCGGTTGTTTGGTATATTATAGAAAGAGGAAGGAGAGAATTAAAAGGTGAATTGGTCCCACCAATACTTTTTCACTCTATTTTTTTACCTTAGTGTGTTCTTCTCTCTCTCTCTCTCTCCTGGTTTCTTCTCGATTTCTCTCCAACGAAATAAAATTAAATTTTTCTTTATTTCTCACTTTTTTTTTTCAATCATCATTTTTATATTTATTCACTTTATTTCTACACCAAACAGACCCTTAAGGTTATGATATTGTCTACTTTCAACCTCCCTTTTAATTTCGGCATTCTTCACTTATGGTTTGATTTGATTCATTGTGACATGTATTCCCTTAGGATTTTAGTCTGATGGTGGAAGGACAACACAACCTGTGTTTCTATTTCAACGCCATTTTAAGTGGTTAATGCTGGACCATTATTTTACTTGACCATTGTTATACTCTCTTCAAACTTGAAGGATAAGACCAATTCTCTTGATGCATGTGGTTCTGTAATAGTTCTTTATTTCTCTGTGAAAGATTACTGCTATTTTTCTAATCCAATTTTATGGGTATTTCTGAAAGAACAAATTAGATGGGTGTTGGGTAGTGGACTGGTATACGGTCATTCTGTTCAGGGGGGAGTTACTACATGCATAGAACTATGAAAGAACAAATTAGATTACCGTCAATTCCATCAAATACTTTTCAGTTTGATTTTATTGTTTATTACATGGCGGGTGGATACCTAAAGAGATCAATATTTAAAATATATGCTTCTGGATTTTTTACTCCTTTTTCTTGACTTAGCTGAATATATAGCTTCTTCCATGTGCAATAAATGCTGCATGTGCTGCGCTTGTTGATGCTGGAATTCCCCTAAAGCATCTTGCTGGTAATCTAGACTAGTTAGTTTGTCTCTTGGTTTATTTCTCTGTTTTCATTCTATTAATAATAATGAATTCTTGTACTTGTCTCTACAGTGGCAATATGTTGTTCTGTAACAGATAGTGGTTCTATTTTATTGGATCCAACCAAAGATGAAGAGGAGGTCAGTAGAATCGCTTTTGGTTAAAATGTCATTTTATTTCCATCTAATTTCTTGGAAATTTAGTCAGCTGACTAAAATTTGGCCTACATTTTACTCATTTGTATTCTACATGCCTTGTGGATAATATTTGAAAATGTCACTAAACCTTTGTTTCCCATTTTAGTTATTGGTGTCATGACCAGCCTTTTGTCATTGGTTTTATAAGGATAAATAAATTACATTATCCTCACTTTAGGGGTGATTAACATTAATGCTCTTAGCATTGTTAAACTTTTTATAAACTAATATTATTTAACCTTTTGCCTTTATGTGCTTCTGTGATAGTAGAAGATATGGTCAAGCACATTGTTCAGTAATACCTAGTTCATTTGCAATGCAAACTCAACAGATCTTTATTCTTTCATGTTAAAACTATAAGATTGGAGTCTTTATATTCATGATTAAAGGGAATTTGGTTTTTCTTGTAATATTGGCAGCCTTTTTTACTTTGGCAAAGGCATACTCAACTATATGTTAAATTGGATACTAACAGTCCACATTCTGACTAGTAACTAATTGTGCATCCAATAGTCAATTTGTGTTTTATCTTCGAGAAATCCATGCATGCATTTAGTTAATGACATGCTGCGAGGCTTAGTGGAACTCAACTCATGATATATATTTTTTGCCATAAACCCATAATAATTGTATAGTTAATGTTTTCTTGTCCTTGTAGCACTGCGATTTCTTTTATTGGAGTCGCAGGTCTCATGCTTCTTGTACATAAATCTAATTCAATGCTTTTTAATATTATGGCAGAAACTAAAAGCACTGGCCAATTTAGTTTTTCCAAATGCTATTGTTTCAGTCCTACCCGATAGGCCATTGCAGGTGGGTAGTGAGCCTATGGCACATGGAATCATGACATCTGTTACACAAGGTGCCATGTCAGGTATTCTGCAACACTTTCTTCAACTTTTCATATTCAGTTCCTTCAGTGGGAATTGTTTGTGCCATAAGTATTTTAACTTTACCTAGTATTGCTTAAGCATATGCTTACATAGACTGTGCTTGTGTTGGTTTTCTCTTCTACTGTGATTGTTGTGACAATGAAAATGAGTGGAGCCACCACCAATTTTATTACATTCTGGGAAAACGTTGGAAAAAACAAAGGGAATTAATTGTATGCAATGTGGAAACTAAACTGGGCCCTATACCACGTCCCTTACTCCTGTCCTGAGACAATTACCCTAAATTAATTATGCAAATAAAAACTTCAAGCTTTTTGTCATGCATTTTTAGGTCTATCAAAACAAAAATTAAATACCTTTTATCACCTAATCCTAATGAGTGAAAATCAATGTATGGAGTGTTTATTGTTAATTTTGTTACTAATTCTAAGGAATAAAAATCCAAAGTAAATCACTGAAATATTTTTTGGACCATTTTTTTTTAACCAAAAATGTTCAATTTAAGATCATAGGAATATTTTTTTTTACTTAATCAAGTTATTTTCTAATTTGAATTTCCTCTAATGTTAAATCAAATTCAAATTATTGAAGGTGATTTTTTGTAAAGTTCATACAAATAAATGTAATGCTTATATTCACCAAATCACAAGATGGAAAAAACGACGGGGAAGAATTATATTTTTCTCTTTTTGGAGAGAAGGAAAGTACTATTGCTCGCGTTTAGATCTGGAAACGTCAAGTTAGCAATGATATTGCCTGTATGTATGATCACGATGAAGTGATGGCTGAAGTGATGGAATTTGAATAGGGTTCTAAAGGCATTACTCTGAATTATGATGCAAACGTAATATGATGATGACATTTTTAGTAACATTAGAAGAGCCTCTTATGTCCAATAACAACACTGGCATAAAGAATTATTAGAAAGGACACCAAAAAGGAAGAAGAAAAAGGGTTGGCTACTTGAAATTCTAACCCTTGTAGATGCTTTCTACCTGCATAGATTGTACCTTAAATCTTGCTCCACTTTATTTTTTTTCTATTGATGCTACTTTGGCCTGTTTCCTCCCTTGTAATGGATGCATTTAGGGTTTTCTTATTTATCACATCTACCATATTAATTAGAAATTCCACTCCCTAAAACAAAATACCAACTACCATGTGTGGACTTGAACACATGCTAGTCATATCAGCTATGTTACTAACGCTGTCTAAGCCTGGTGACTATAAACATCATTTTGAAAAATTGGAGGATTAAAAAGAATAGTACTCCCTAATGGAAGGAGTAAAAAATATAAGGAATATATATATATATATATATATATATATATATATATATATATATATATATATATATATATATATATATATATATATATATATATATATATATATGCATGAATGTGCTAGGCCTGATAAGCTATAAGTATAATTGTAATAAAATATGATAAAATAAAAATAGGGTGTTTACAATTATCTAATAAGTTTTCTGTTTAACCTTTTTGTAGCGGATGATTATCTTCACTGCCTAGAAAGAGGTCGTGCTGCTAGTGCAAGGTTGTCTGAATTTTTGAGGAAGAACATAGGACTGAAATCTACAAGTGAGGGATCTTAAGCAGGGTGATTTCCTATCTTTTTGGATGTAGTTTATTAGTGTCTAATTTCCCCCCTGCAGCAGGGGGGGAGGATGGGATATCTCCGCAGATAGTGTTGCATATATGTCCCATTCATGAAATTTTCATTGAAATGATTAAAGGATTTTGTTCGTGGTTGATTGTAAAATTGCGAAAGCCAATCAATCTGGCCTTTCCTGGTCTCTTGGTTAGTTGTATATTATCTGTCCTTAATGTATTTCTGAGTGAATTTATAAGTTTAAGCAAAGGATTGCAATCAGGTGCTCTCAAAGAAAAATGTTTGAAATAATTTGTAGAAGTTGTATGATCCATGATTATGATTTCTTCGCGTCATGGCTCCTGTTACAGCAAATTTTGTACGAGCTATGAAAGATTAGGGATAGAATTAGGTCCTGACGTTAGTGTTCTGTTTTGTCATCTTTGTGAAAAAACTGTTAGGAACCCAATTCAATGTAGGTCGAAATTTGTCTTATATATTGAAAATAAAACTTTTACAGAGAACCCCTATAATCCCCAGAGCATAAGCTCCGATAGAAACTATTTCTCTGCCTGATAACAAAGAACCCCAATCCACCCCCAGACACCTCTCACGTTCCCTCTATATGTAACCCCGTTTCTCCTCTCCTCTCTTTAACTATTTCCTCCTTCGGTTTTCCCTCTAACGGACCCTGAACATTTGGCCCGTTGGCACCCCATACTGGGTTGTCCTGATTCATTAAAGCTGTCAGAAACCCTTTTGCATAAAACCTTTATTTCTTGTGTAATTCAAATTCTGAGATGACTATTAACAGTTTATAAAGGGAGCCTCTCCCCTTTGTTTTTCATAACCAGGCAGGAAAAGAGTCATATTAAGGAGAATAGATCAAATGGGGTAGAGGCAGAGAGATATTGGAGACAAGCTATTTATAGGATTATGTTAAAATCTAAAAGCCAATTTGTTTATTAGTATGACTTGCTACTAAACATTGTAACGGCATTTGATTTAGGTAGCTGACTTCTGTCAGTGAGAAAAAGCTTTTGGTAGTTCTAATTTTGATTGGTTAGATCACTTACGAAGGGAAATTTGGAAAGTTGAACAAAACGCATAACACTTGCAATGAAAGTATTTATTGCACGAATGGTCGTAATTTGCAATCTAACACAGGTGATTATAGAAATACACATTCCTTGAACAAAACACATTGCAATAAAAGTATTTACTGCAAGAAATTTCATAATTTACATTATGATGACCACCAACATATACCTAATTATAGAGTTAACAGAATCAATTAAATTGCAAAATAGAAACGCCCATTCCTTCTTACATAATATCCGTCATATGATCTTTTATTGTCCCTAAGAGCACCCCATTGCTAACGAAACATAGCCAAGTCTTTCCACAGAGCCTATGGGTTACGAAAGAAAGGATACACGATAAAATAGAAAATGAGAAGGGTAAAGTAGTAGAAAATGAAATGGTTGTTTGGTAAAACTGAAGAACAAAAGACAAACAAATGAAGGGAAATAAAGTAATATATTTAGAATATATTTAGAGAATGGGAAATAAAATTAGGATGTAATAATTGTTTGTATATATGGGGAATAATTTTTATGTGTGTATTCTTTTTAGCAAACCAAGTGCAAGTTTAGTTTGATATTTAGATCTATGCTTTCAATTTAAAAAATATTTATATTTGACATCATCGAGTGCCAAACCAAACATGAATGAAGTTGATAGTAAATGTGAACTTTTTTGAAGTTGACGAGAGGGTGATGAAATTGTGAGATAAATGATAATTATAAAATTATAATAGTATAAAAGTGTAAATTATAAAATGATATGGGTTGATAAATAAATAAAATAATGAGATAAGATAATAATAATGTCTTTTAATTAATAAAAATTAAACAAGATTTAATTAAAAAATGTAAAACTTTCAAATGTCAAATTAATAATAAAATTATGTTTTTTTTTTCTGTGAACTTTGTGAATTTACGTACGAAATTGAAATTTGTTATTTTCAAACCTTAATATATGGATTCCAAACTTTAGAAATAAATTAATATAATCTTTTTAATCTAATAATAATAATGTTAATTTTTGTGAGTTTGTTAAATAGTATTATAGGATAACATTTGAGTTAGAAATGTTAAAAGAGATGTTACACAAAAACATTATTTAATTCAATTTTAAAATTTAAAGATTAAAATGTATCAATGAAATGCTAAAATTTGTCATGAATTAAAATGTATTGTATATTATAGTTTTGTACTTAGATTTTGTAAAATTCATAATTTTAATACCCATCACCCAGTTTAACTTCTAGTTTATAAAAATCCTCATATCATCCCTTCAATTAAGAATGTTTTTCAATTCGACTCATTTGACGTGTTATTCTAAAAGTATTTAATATGCTATCCCAAAAATATTAATCGAAGTTATTTTTAAAATAAGAAAGTAAAAAATATATTTTAAATACTTTCAAAACTATTCTTTTTTAAATAAGAAACTAAAGGATAACTTCCAAAGGTTGTGTTGGAGCTATCAAGGCATCCATTAAATTTTATTAGGTTTAATACATTATTTGGTTCTTAGTTTTTGGGCTTTTGTTCAAAGTCGTCTTACGTTTTAAAAAAGTTTAATTAGACCCCATATTTCGTTCAAAGTCGTCTTACGCGTAAGCCAAAATGACCTTTTTGGCTTACGCATTAAAAACATAATGGTGCAATTGCCTTTGTAGCCAAAACCGAATTATGTGTAAAGTTTTTGCAATACGTGACACATTTGTTATATTTGAATCTGTAAATTAAAAAAAAAATATAATGACGTCAGTTGGGTTTAACGAAATGTGTTAAATCAAATTACCCTTATCTAAGAATCCTATCGCGATTTCTGTGTTTAACAATATGGTGAAACTGGTCTTGTAATCACTGTGGCGTAGTGATTCCTTAAAGGTGAAATTTGAAGAGCGTACGTACGTGAGGTAAGTGTTGCTAACCTTAGCCTACGTACTTGATGTTCTTGTTGTTGGATTTTGGGGTTAGGGTTTGAGGTGGAAATAGAGGGTGGAGTAGAGGTGGAAAGTAATGGTGGAGAGGAAGTGGATGGTGGAGTGGAGGTGGACAGAGATGGTGGATTGGAGGTGGAAACTAATGGTGGAGAGGTGGATGGTGGAGTGGAGGTAGACAAAAATGGTGGATTGGAGGTGGAAACTAATGATGGAAACTAAGCTAGATATCTTTCATGTGTTTTTCGTTGATATCCATTTGGGACCAAGTACACAGTTTTAAATTGAAAAGGGGACCACATTGCACATTTTTTTACCAAAGGGGAAATTAAATTTAACATTACATATAAACACCTGAACGTAAAGATTGAGTTTCACCTTCAAATTACATGAACACCTACACCTGAACGTAAACATTAAGCTTCAATCTAAACAGACCCACATTGTCAAATATTCACCACAATAACAGCACACACAACTCCAACTAACAATTTTATCCTTTCTTTGACAATTTCACCATCTCTTTCATCAATCTTTTCTTCATTACACCACTTGATAAAGTTACAGTACATCCCTCTTGAAGATTCACCCTATTATTCACCAAATAAGCCACCAAAATTGGTTCTAACACAGCAATCTATAAACAAATAAATTCCAAATTAAGTGAGACGAGTAAGCCAAGCGTGAAGTCCTTAGCGTCGGAGCCGAATGTGATCATCGGCGTTGTTGCATCTTTTCCAAGGCGCCTCGTTGGCTAGGAACTCCACTAACGTTACCACCAACCCTCTTTCTCAATTATTGTTCAACGTTCTTCCTTCTCCTTGAATGGGTTTTTTCTGGCTGTGGGTGTTTGAGGTGAAGAAGAAGACAATGGGGTGATGGTTACCGAAATGTTGGGAGAGAGACGGGGTTTCTGATTTTTTTGTGAATTGCAAATTGGCAATTAGGGTTTCTGATTTTGCACATGATTTTGTGAATTGAAAATTGAAATTCTGATTTTGAAAATTGCAATTGGGGTTTCTAATTTTACACATGATTTTGCACAAACCCTAACCCTTTTCTTTTACCTAATAACTTCATTTTTTTAACTTTTTCATGTAACTTGCCAACTCAATTCACTTCATCTTACCACACAATCAAAAATTATACACATCATTCAGTTTTTGCCACGAAGGCAATTGCACTATTATATTTTAACGCCGTAAGCCAAAAAGATAATTTTGAACCGTTTTTAACGAAATATGGGACTTTATTAAACTTTTTTAAAAGGTAAGACGACTTTGAATGAAAAACCTAAAACTAGGAACCAAATGATGTATTAAACTATTTTATTAGAGTCTAAATTGCTTTTAGAAGCATATTCGTATACACATTGAAAAGTTCCAATTTCAAATATGGTAGAAGCATGCAATAAAAAATTGTGCTTCTTGCAACATGCCACAAAGCTATATAGGTTACTCAAGTAACATAAACACGAATTATCTTAGTACCGAGTTATGCATAATTGTGAGATCCAATTTTTAAAGAATACAATAATAAAGAAATAGAAACTTTGTTGAACACAATAGATACAAAGTTGTAGATACGGTGGGAACATCTTTCCAGGCCAATAATTGATATTTTGCAACTATTTTACTGAATATTTTATTGGACAACGGATATTATTCATTGCAAAGGGGTTCAATCCATCCTCCTTAGGCTCACATCATCCAAGCCTAATTTGTATTTCAATCAATTCAATCCGACTTTGCATGACTTTGTCTTAACCAAACTAAACCTTTCTTGGTTTGGAAGTTTAGTTACAAAAGATTGGCCATTTTTTTTTTCATTGTTGGAATTGTATTCCCTCTTACAGGCAGACTTTATGTACACAGAAAGACACAGGTAAATACATGTTAGAAATACAATTACTGTGAGTTTAAGTCTCACGTTTGATACAAATTAAAAAATAAAATATTATATAAAGGTGAAGACGATTAATACTATTGTTTTTAAGAATATGGTAAGGGAGTAGTGTATTCTAATCTCAATATATCCACCGTTACACTTGTTTAAATGGCCGTGCTCTTTAGACGAAAAATCAATTATGTTCCATTTCTCTTGTCAACACTCATTATTTCAATGGTTTTGGATTTTTGTTTTATTTCTGCATAGCTAAGCGAAAGAAACAACGTTGGGAAATTTGCTAACCCAACTTTCAAATCCTTAAGGTACCCGATACGCACTATCTCCAGACGCCACTCCAAATTTTCTCCATGATTAAAACTTTTGAGCTTTCCTCCCATTAGTTTCAGCTCTTTGCATTCCTCGGGCAGCTTGCTAGGCTTTAGCCATTCTGGAATTTCCTGCCCTGGAAAGCCTTCAAGATGCAATCTTTTCAATCTCAAAGGCAAAATTATTCTCTCACTGTACCCGTTCTCAGACACACCCCATGATATTTTTAGATGCTCAAGAGACAACCCTCTCCAACTTTCAAACTCCCCATCTTCTATCACAGCCTCAGATCCTATATGTATGCTGAGCCGCCTTAGATTTTTCAAATTTGCAAGCCCTGATATGCTGTCTTGACTCTCTCTAAAATTTCCTACTGCATATCCCTCCAGTACTTGCAGCCGTGTGAGTTTTTCAATCCCTTTTGGCATGCCTTCCAACAAGTAACACTGGGACAAAATGAGATGTGTCAGACTTTTCATTGAGGAAATATCATTAGGCAGTGTCTCCAAGTTGTGGCAAGCTTTCAGATCAAGAATTTGTAGGCTCTCAAGTTGAGTAATGGAGGGTGGAAGCTTAGATATTCTTGATATCCCACGAAGACTAAAATAGGTCAAATTCTTTTGATTCTTCAACTTCTGTAGGAATCGTTCACTCCCTACTTCAATGTGATGTGAAGGAGAATCTTGCCAACGACCAAGTTGAAGCACCTTTAAATTTTGGATGTTTTTATCCAACCATTGAGATCCAAAATTTAAATAACTGGCACCAACATTAAAAATAGTAGTTATCCTAGGTTTCAAACTATTTTCACCTAGTACAACTTCTTTTTGCTCAAGTACTGACCATTTACCTCGTATGTGATTGAAGGGTATTCTAAGAGGAAATGGATAACTCCTGTGATTTTCTGTTGATAGTGACAGCATCTTAGGACGAACGAGAGGATTGATTTGAAATTTATTGACAATGGGACACTCTCTATTACCATACGCTAAAATCACATTCGATTTCAAAAGCATATCCATCACATCCTCACCCTCTTTCTGTGCTGTTTTCAGTTCAGTACTTTCAAGAAAACCCTCTCCAATCCACCAATAAATTGTTTGTCTTTTCTTTACAACAGCTCCTTCAGGGAAAACTAGGAGAGACAACAAACATTTGACACATTCTCCATGCACCTCACCATCCTCGTCCTGCATCTCCAAAAAAAACTATAATTCCAAAAGTGTCCTTTCACAGTCAACGAGGAGAGAGAAAAAAAAATTATTTAAAAAGATTAATAAAATTTGAAACCTATTTTACTCATCTTCTTCTCCTTCCGCATCCCACTAAAACCCTAAAAACCTAGATCAACACCCCCTCCTTCCTCCTTCTTTTTCTCTCCGTCCTCTCCTTTGTCTCTCTGTCTCTGGCATCCGCTGCTTTGCTCGGGTTCGTGGCTGGCGTCCAGGTTAGTATGTAATATATTTGTTTCCTGTCTGTTATGTGCTTATGTGCTTGGTTGGGTTTGGGTAGTGATTGGGTTCGTGGGTCGTGATCTGATCGGATCGGAGCTCGCTGGAGGTGCACGCCGCAGTTGGAAGTGCGGCAAGGATCAGAGCCGCAGTTGGAAGTGCGGCTCGCTGGAGGTGCACGCCGCATTTGGAAGTGCGGCAAGGATTAGAGCCGCAGTTGGAAGTGCGGCTTGCTGGAGGTGCACGCCGCATTTGGAAGTGCGGCAAACGCACAGAACCGGACTTCGATGTGCGGCTCGCTGGGGTGCACGCCGCAGTTCGATCTGCGGCAAACGTACAGGACCGGACTTCGATATGCGGCAAAAAATGGCGTTTTTCTAGATAATTTTTTAATTAAACATTGATAATATATGTGATCTGCAGTTTTGTTTCTTTGAATTTGAATTGAATCTGTGTTTGATCTGTTCGTGTTGTTGGCATGGTTATGCAAAGGCGGCTGTGAATGTCAAACCAGTTGATGTGACTCCCACAATCTCGAGCAACGGAAGTCGATATTTGTTCGTCTTGTACGTCGTATCCATTAAGAAAACAATATTAAAATAATTGACTAAGTGCACTGAATCGGGATGTGTCCAAAACAAGTCACTTACCACGTCAGAATCGTCCAAACATCTACTTCTCTGGATGTATTTGTCTCTATCTAACAACATCATCAACTGCTGCATTTCCGTTCTAGACCCTCTCAAAGATCGTTTGTACGTGTACCTCGCATTATATATTTGCTTTATCGTTGTCACGTTATCTTCATTATGTTCTTTCAGAGTCAAAAGAATATTTGACGGCTTTACTTGACTATTAGTCATGTCCACAAGAATTGATTGTTCAGCCGCATTTAACCTACCCGCGAAAGGATGACCGACCAAAGTCTCTGCTAATTCATGGTTGTGATAGCCGCACATAACCTTCAACACCCAACCATCTCCTTTAGGTTTACCCCTCAACCTAAACGGACACTCACATTTTCTTGTGCCAGATAAACTAGGTTGAACATCTGCCTTATACTTCCTATACTTCCCGCTTCTTTCACAGCCTAACAAAATAAATGTCTTTCTACCAGCTTCACCAGTTGCTGTGTCAGATCTTATAGTGACGACAACAAATCCAAGATCAAATGCAATCTTTCGAACCCATTGAATTAAATCGGCGCGTGTTGGGAATATTTTATCAGTGAAAAATTGATCTGAATAATCACCCTCACCCACTTCTTTTAAAGAATAAGAAAATTCCGATATAAAATCAGAATTTATTTCAGAATCCAAATATGGATAGTTATCCATCTCATATAATTAAATATGACCTACAATAAATATTAAAATTTAAAAATTTATTAAATTACAAATAAAAAATTCAAAAACACTCTCTAATAAAAAATTCATATAACCTAAATATTATTAAAAATTCATATAACCTAAATACACTCCCTAATCACTCCGTAATGACTAACCATAATCCATGAAAAAAAAATTAAAATAAATAATCATAACATAAAACAATAAATTTAAATTAAAAATAATAACATAATAACAAAAACATAAAAAAAAAATTTAAAAACATGTAAAAAAAGGAAAAAGGATTGCAGTAACTAAAAAAAATAAAAAAAAAACCATGCATAAAAAAAAATTAAAAATACCTATCACTAACCGCACTTCAAAGTGCGTCTACAAAATGAAAGCCGCACTTCGAAGTGCGGCGGCTACAAAATGGTAAACGCACTTCAAAGTGCGGCGCGGTTACCAGATTCACTACCCAGGCCTCATTGTCTTCTTCCTCTCTCGCTCACGCTCACATGTATAAATCTCCCAAAACCTAAACACTATGACCACCACCCCACTCCAGCATTGTACTAATATAATTAAAAAAACATTAAATAAAAAATTTGCATCAAACAAACAAGAAAAAGTTAAACAAATGCATGCAAAAAAGAAAAAAAAACATATATCACAACGCACTTCAAAGTGCGGCACCCTAAATTAAAAACGCACTTCGAAGTGCGGTGGAGTCTTTCCGCACTTCGAAGTGCGGTTGCGTACCTTCGCCGGCGCAGAGTCTTCTTCCTCTTCCTCCTGCCGTCACGCTGTATCTCCAAATCTTATTCAATCAGTAAACAATAAATTACTTGCTACAGTGAACATGAACAGTGCACCTAACTGAGGGTTTATAAAGAAGATATATTTTTGAGAATGTGGTTGGGAGTTAGAAGAATGGTTGGGGGTTAAAAAAATTTAATTTATTAATTACGGTTTTGACTTTTTATTAAATGAAGGATAAAATGGTAAATTTGGGGGTGCAGGATGAGGTGAGGGAGGTATAGGAAGATTCACTCCAAACATTTTAGTGCATGATCTGCTAGGATGCGTGGATTCATATTCAGTTTCTTTGGCGGCGGCAACTGATTCTTGTGTTGTTGTCCACTTCTATCGTGATCCTCCTCCCCAGATGAGTCATCAAAATTGCTCTTTGGAAGCAACTTTTCAGCAGAATTACTTATTCTCTTGCAAATGTTATCCATGTCTTGATTCAACCTCTTGCTGTCTAAGTTTCGAAGATGGCCATCCACCTCTGACAAAGTGTGAAGCAGTTCTTCTTCGTTATTCTTTACTTTCTCGAACAACTTCCTTATCTTGTTCACTTCTCTCCTTAACTTTTCCAAATTCCTATCTAACGATTCATCTCTTCCCCTTTCACGGAATTGGCTCCTTGCTGTCTTCACACGTTTCAACAACAAAGCTACTGCTTTCATTTTGTTTGTCGGAATAGACATTTTCCAATTTCTAACAAACATATAATTACAGAGTTAATTAACAGTACCACCCACTCAACACTCTCATTTCGATATTGAAATTTCCTAACTCACTTTTCTGTTATTGCTATCCGATTAAAAAATTTAATAAAGTGAGATTTGTAACATTAGGCGGTTAAAGTGAGTCAATTTAGCTTACATTGGTTGATTTATTACAAATTGAGTTAAAAATGAGTTCGTTCAGCCTCAATCATCTCTTGGTGAATTGAAATTTTATAATCTGATTCAACTTATATTATGAGTTGGTAGATTAGTAGATTGTTGCACTAAAAAATACTTGTTTCTATATTTATATTTATTATGATACAATCAAGTCGATTAACTCAACTCATTGTTTTATCAAAGACAATCAAAGTCTTAAAATGAACAAATTTTCAATCTACATAATTAAAAGTAATAAATAATTATAACAGAAAATACTTGTAAAAAAATGATAACGAAACTAATAAAGGGTTGATGTTGGTGGATTGGAAGTTAACCCACCTTCATCCCAAATTAGTCTCATTTAACTTATGAAAAGTTAAATCCAATTTAACTTACACATGAAGAATTAAATTTAACCAATTCAATCCAACTTAAATCCACGAGTCAAGTTTACTCGTTGTAAACCTATTTAACATATCTATGTAACACTCTTTGATTTACCAGTGTAATTCTGATTTGTTATTAAGAGGATAATTTACCATTTATATTCAAATTATAATATTATTTCACACTCGGCCTAATGTTTAATGAAGAAAAAATCACAAAAATATAAAAAAGAGGAAAAGTCTTCGTAGCATAGAATATTATTTAGACCTAAGTTCATGTATTAGTAATACGAAATTCACCTATGCATAGCATGGATTACCACAGTGAGCGTAAAATTGTAGAGGCATTGTAAAAATGAGAGATTAATGAAAAGAGAAAAAGAATTATGATAATTAATAATAGAGTGTAAAAAGAACCTTGATAAAAATGAGGGTCGGTTTGCTCTGAGAGTGAATGAGAAAATGAAAGATTATTAAATATAACCATGTATGGGTATGGCCATCAATTTAAACCTTTAAAGAGTTTGCAAGGAATGAAAGAATCAAACAACAAAAGTTTCACCTCAATTCCTTACGTCGTAGTTTGAAAGAGAATCCAAATAAATTGTTTCTCCTACGAAAGTTATCCCTAACTTCTTCTAAACGTAGAATTAATTTACTGGGACATGAATAAAGTGTCTAGCTAATTGTTCCTAAGGAGATAGGACACTATTAAGATTAATCTCAATCCAAAAAATTAAGATAATGTGTTAATAGATTTTTACATTGTTTTACTTTCTCATTTCTACCTAATATGAGATATAAACTCAATCTTAATTTTAGTTTGTGCACTTTAGTTATTTAATCTATAATTTTGTAAATGTGCTTATATCCACATTAGAGAGAGATGCGGATCCAAGAAAGCAAGTTTGATTATAATCTTAATCATAGTTAAGTAGACAGAAATTATTATAAACTACCAGTGGATGGGTTTCCAATTTCGGTTTGTATGTGTTTTCAAATGTTTGCTATTATTTTTGTTATTTAGTGATGAGCAATCGTCTATTTACTAAATTTTCAAGCTTTCGTATTTTTTTTTTAAATTGAAGATGCCATATATCCGAAAGTGTTCCTACCTGATTTCTTCCATAAAAAAAATATTGATAAAACTATATCATAATTAACTTGAAAATATTATAAAAATGAGAAAAAATTTCACCACTAAAAAACATAAAGGAATAAAATTAAAAAATTAAAAATTATTTATTTTTACTAAAGATCTTCCATTAAAATCAATTTACAATATATAAATAAATGCAAATCTCATGTTACAATATGATTTTCTAAAATTGAATTACACTTAAAATACCTTTTTTATTATTAGTATGTTTATAAATATAAATAGATACAAATCTTACTTAAGATGTTGTGTGAAATTTAGATTTTAAAATTCACTTTTTAACATTTTCTAATAAAATACTTCTTTATTTCATTTGAATAAAAATATAAAAGTAAAAAAAATAAGACATATCTCTGCTTTTTTAAATAAATTGAATAGTCTTAAAGAAAATGAATGTATAGTACCACAAAAACGTTTTTAATTGTAAGTTTTAATTAACAAAAAAATATATATTGGTCTTTATATATTTACGTGAGTCTACAGAAGATTCAATGGGTCCAACCCATTGTAACGGGATATGTAGCTTTAGTCATAATTAAGGTGGAGGCATTCGTAATAAACAGAGGTTTGGTCATTTTTATATGGAATAACGTCCATGGCCATGCAAGTGTTTATTCTATTATTAATTTAGACTAACTTTTTGGCGCTATGCAAAATAAAAAAAAAAAAAAACAAGTTTTCTAAACTACGGCAACAATGTTTCACGTGTTAGCATCCAAATATATGTTCCAAATCCAAATCAAACGTTATTTGAATTTCTGCTTGTCATTTTGACAACACAAGACAATTTATAAATCATTGCTTGACCCTAAAAGAAACCTATATTTCGAAGCAAAAACATGTACCTGATCAAGAGACCTCGATATATACAAAGTAAAATCTTAAGATTCAAGCATCAAACACTCAAGAAGAACAAATAGCAGAAACAGAGAAGTTGATAAATAGAATGAAGAGGTTTTTCTCAAACGCATCCTTCATTTTATTAGCTACTCTCATCTTAGCAAGTTGTATTGAGTCTGAGGCTCAAAAGTGTCGGCCAAGTGGGAGAATCAGAGGAAGGAAAGCACCTCCAGGACAATGCAACCAAGAGAATGATTCAGACTGCTGCATAGAAGGCAAACTTTACAGGACATATGAATGTTCACCACCTATGTCCAGCCACACCAAGGCCTACCTCACTCTCAACAGTTTTCAGAAGGGTGGAGATGGTGGTGGCCCTTCAGAATGTGACAACCAATACCATTCTGATGACACACCTGTGGTCGCACTGTCTACAGGCTGGTTCAACCACAGAAGCAGGTGTCTCCACAACATCACCATCAGTGCGAATGGAAGAAGTGTGGTGGCCATGGTGGTTGATGAGTGTGACTCAACTGAGGGATGTGATGCAGACCATGACTATCAACCTCCATGTCCCAACAACATTGTTGATGCTTCTAGGGCTGTCTGGAAAGCATTGGGAGTGCCCCCAAATGAATGGGGTGGCCTTGACATTACATGGTCTGATGCTTGATATTATAAGTGTAATGTTTAAGTGAATGTCTATGTTTCTATATTGTAAGCAACCTGGAAATACTGAATCTTTTGATTTCTCATTCACAATCAATACAAATATATATATTTAGATTTCCACGAACGAGAGAAACGTCACACAGTTCTGATTGCCTGGATCATTATCAACATGCACAGAATCCGTCAAAGCATTATCTATGTTTGTAAACTAGAATGGTAAAAAATGAGTGAAAAATTTGTTATGATTCATGAGAACAAAGCATTGTGTTGTGTTGTGTATCGTTTTTATTAGAATAACAAATTATTCATACGTAAAGGTTTATGCTTAATCTTTAATTATGCACACGGTTAACTGATTATTTCTAAGGTAAATCTATAACTAGTTCCCTCTGTTTAGAACACAATCTGACAGTGCTTTAAATTTCACGACCGATCTTCAAAACACTGGAGAAATGAATTCATCGTATCCATCAGAAATGGCATCAATGAGATTGCAGATTCGAATGAGGATACTAATAATTAATGCTATAGCACAATTATCTTCTTGACTTGAAGAAAATAGCTGCAAAAAGTAGACACTTTCTTGTCATTCCCAATATAATATAAAAATAATAGTTGGAGTTTAAGTACTACAACCTAGTTTTAAGTTAAAAATTATGTTACATATATATGTATACATATGTCGAGAATTTTCGACCAACTTTTATCTATATTTCTCTTATTTTTCAATCACTTGACCAATTAACCAGTTCAACCAACCAGTTTGGCCTGATTTTCAAAACGGGGTATTCCCAAAAACCAGAAAGGAAACCATGATCACAATATCCTTCTATTTTCCTTTCTTACCTTTCATCCTTTGATTACCACTATTTTACGTATTGGATTAAGGATGCTGGTTGATCATGGAGTGTAGAGTGCATGTGTTCAGCTACAAGATAATCTACGATCTCACTACCCCACAACATTACCGAACAAAACGCTTTCAGATCATGCATTCGCAGCACCAAATCTCCTTGTTCCCCTTGTCAGTTCCTTCTAGAAGACGGTTCTACGACAAAAATCACAATGATAGATATTGTCTCACAATCGATGCCCCTAAACCACATAAAACATCTACCCCAATGTCAATTATTTTTCCAAATAGGACATAAATTGTATCTTACCAATCAAGAACATACAATCTTCAAATTGAAATTCCTCACAGCTACAAAAATATGAGTACAACCCCAAGTCAATAATCATGGGTGTAGGGATAGGTGAGATTTATCAATTGCAAAAGTCAGCTGGCTCTACTCTGTTGTTGGTACTTCCCACTCTGTCATTACTACTACAACAAAATTAGATGAGTGACCATGAATCTGAAATATATATACACAGCACTAGTGTGTATTGAATGAAATGTCACCCACGCATCAAGTCAATGTCCACATGGGAATTACGCATATCCAACGGTCGCGATTGAGACCAAGGACTCAAAGATGAAGGGTTTGGAGAAAGATTTTGATTTGGTGAGATGCTGTTCAGTGCCACTGGATTATGAACTCCCTGATGATCTGACTCCATAGCAACTTCTGCAACTTCCGCGCTTTCCTTCTTCTTGTTCTTTGTCTTTGATCCACCCCATTGAAAACTCCCAACTACCACCTATAGCCATCACTAATTCAGTCTAATATGATCCTCATCTGAATAATCTAGCTTTTCATGTTTGTTTGCAATTATAAAAAAAAAGACACTTGAAAGAAGCAGCTGATTTTACGACAAGCTACTCAGAATAGCTTTTGATTAGTTTGAAAGCTTGAAACAAACACATGAAAAACTTTTGAAAGTGATTATCCTTTGAAGAAGTGATTTCCTTTACAAAACAAAGATGTGACAAATGGGTTCATAACTTTCAAAACGAGTAGCTGGAAAGTTTTTATTTTTAACATGTGGGAATCAGAGATATGAATTCAAGATATCATCTTAATAAGATTTGACGGCAACACTAAAAATGGTGTTACCTGAACAGGACTTGATGCAATAAGAACTCCACCAACTCCTCCACCGATGACACGACCATCAGGACTAGCAAGGGACACACTCAGTCCACCAGTTCGATTGCGTGAGCCACCACTATCAGTGACTAAGTAAGAGCCTGAAAGGCACACTATCTCGAAGCGCCCCTATCAATTCAAAAGTCCACCAGAAATCAAATATACATACGGATATAAACATTATCATATAGAGTTATGACTTGGTAAAGGATAAAAACATAAGCAAAATAAACATTATACTCATTGATACAAAGGTTTGAATCTATGATTTTCACTACAAAGGCTAACAATTACAGATACTTCTCAATCAAAATCTGCGTTTAAAGATGGGATAGTCAAAGATTTGTAGCAATTGCTAGCCTAAGTAAGGTGAGTAAAGCCCTCACATAGTTTCTTTTTATTTTTTTTTCTTTTTCAATCTTTTCCTCTGCCGCGTAAAAAGCATGCAGCTTGCTGATTAAGATTAAAAATTAAAAGTTAAATGAAATTGATTATCTTAATTGCATTTGGAAATGTTTGACAGACAAATGTTAAATAAAATTATATTAATTGTAATAGAATTTTTTTAGGCTTAAAAAAGTTCTATCTTAAAGTTTGTTCAGGCATAAATAAATGTTAGGTCGGTCCTGTTTGAAGCCTGCATTTTCTCCCTTGGAATTAATTCCCACCAACCAAAAAAGTCATGGTAACTCAGAAGGTCAAAAAGATTCAATGCAAAAGATTCTTTTTTTTCAATAGTCCCAGAGATTGAAGTTTGTTGGTACCATTAAGCCATTTTGTATACATGCCTGAATGGACATACATTCTAATGTATTTATTTATGAATTATTTGTCCAATAAACATCATGCTTCAAGTTTACAAATTCTGTTTAAGACTTTCGTCTAACATTACAAATGCAAATTTTTAATCAATCAATCATAGTATTTCATAAAAGATTGCCATTTAATTTCGTGCATTGTTATGCATGACCGCATGCATAAATGTAGACACGTGTCATTATGTGATCACAGTTCCATATGAACATATAATAGTGTGCAGAGGACAGTTGCAAAAGTAGATTATTTTAATAATCAATCATATGTACAATCGATTATAACAATTGTTTTAGTTGGTAAGTTTACTAAAAATAAGTTAATATAATTAATTTCCTTTGAATACATCTAAAACTCAGCTTTCTAGATAAGAAAAGAATATATATGAAGCTTTATATTCTCAAGAAACATTTTATATATTATTATGAGACGAATTTTCAGATTTACAAAAATATTCGTTTTACTAAATTTAGGTTGAGGTTCCAAACATGCTCTATCGGCATCTTCTTCAACAAATACATAACACAGAAAATGCCAAACCTCGTATGTGACAGTGCCGCCTGAAGTTGATGGCTGTCGAAGTGTGACAGTTGACACAGCGCCATTGGCTGACAAAATACAAACAGCTCTAGGTCCCTGCTGAGAAAATGCCATGATTTTTGTTGCAATGTCCTACAGGGAGACAAGTTTAGAAGATTAATTTATTAATATTCACATAAATACAAGATATGGCACAAAGTCAACCAACATGGTTTTGGCATTACTAACTCTACTTTTCCTTTAAAGAGAAAAAAAGTACAGAAACATGAGTGGCTGTTTAGTATTTAACAGTGAAGTTATCATTATTTTGAGAGACAAATAGTACAAAGTGCCACCTTTCTTGGGCCAAAGATGCCAAACCTTGGTTGCATAAATAATTAAGCACATGCATAAATAGTTTAACCTAAATCAGAGAACAAAAATACCGACAGAAATCACAGTAATGTTCGCCTAAACACAAAAAAAAAAGCAGGAATCATATTGTTTTATCAATATTATTATGTCACTCTCTTTTTCATTTACTTTCCCTCCAACATACACCACCAAAACAGAGAGACTTATTTTTTATTCAAATATATAAAAAAATATACACATACTTCTCCACTTGCAATGTTGATGATATGAGGAGTGAATCCCATCCCAGCTGAACCAGACATCAATTCACCTAGCAACAGTAACAACACAAAACATCAAAAACAAAGGTATATAAATGATTTAGACACTCACCAGATTAGAGGGTGCAACTGGCGAACAAAGCAAACTTATGAACCATTATTCTAACTATATGAAAGTTCCACCAAATATTATTAAATTCTAACTCGCTTCTGGTTAGAATTAGATAAGCTTTAATTTCAGAATCCATTAGGGAACCACCCAGTACCCCACAACTGGGAACAAGGCCTTACAACAAAAGAAATACAATCTGCATAAGGAATATGAAGTATACATAGAACTTTAGAATCCAACTTCCCATACTTAATCAAAACAGTAGATGGAGATAGAAATCCAATGGCCTTTTGTTTTTAGAAAATATTTTCTATGTTTTCACTGTTTTCCATGCAAAACATTCCAAAATATAGAAAAATAGTCACATTTTCGTAAATAAAAGTAAAATTAAAAAGTGGAAACATAAACATTTTTTTTTCAAACAAGACAGCTCCTCAAAATCTTATCTTTTATGTAAGGCGCATATTAGCCCCCTTTAAAAATCTTATCATTACAAGCTACAGTTTTATGAGCTCGTATTGTATCCCATGCTCAACCTCTTATATACTGTAATTATTGCAACGTACAATTCAGATCATGTATCTCACATGTAACCAAAGTTGTATGTGTACTTGGTTAGAAACTTTTAATTTGTGAATGTGGTAAATTTATTCTTCAAATAGCTTAATTATAACAATCTGAGGCGGTGATTACTGAATAAGGTTGCAGTGCATGATTTGGAAAGATTACTCATGTGAAATGATAATTTTTTAACCGAAAACCAATTGGAACCTGGAAAAATAATTAATTCTCTAGCATACGCTGAACAAAACACTTTTTTTTTCTGTAACAATTCTACAAAATAGTGGAAAGAAATTAAAAGAAGATGCATCTTTCTCTCGAGGATCAGAAAAAAAAATATGGAAATTAATAATATATAGCATACTATGTTGGGATTTAAAGCCACTCTGCCATTGTTCATCCAGGTAATCGGATGACAATAGCATGTAAACATACAAAATGATTAAACAAATATTCAGCTAAAAACAAATTTCAACCAAATAACACTTAGAGAAGAAGGATTTGAAAAATTCGTGACTCATAAAACTTTCAGCTTCGAATAAGTATGATCAGTAACAACAGGAAATACTGAAAGAGTTGCATTGCAATAGAGATTTACCAAGAGAAGCCAACTGCTGTTTTTTCCCAGTACCAGGTGGTCGGCCTCTGCCACGTTTCTGGCTCTGTCCCAAGGATCCAGGGTGACCAGATGATGTTGGAGTTGGAGTCAATGCCAATGACACAGTTCCATCAGTGCCATATTTCCTAGGCCTTCCTCTCTTCCTTTTAACAGGCTCCCCTGGAGGTGCCCCGGGAGGAGCTCCCATATTGACTCCATGAGCTGAAATTGAAGAAGACTCTAATGGCAATGTGGATCCAATGGAACCACCACCAATGCTGGATTGAAATGGTAGATTCGGATTGGAGAGTGGTCGAATATTAGGTGACATATGCAACTCGGGTTGTGCTCCAGATCCAGGAATTCCCCTTTGCTGCATATAGTAAGACCCGGATAACGCCATTTGGTCCCCACGATCCATGCATTTACTTCAATTGACTTCAGAATCTTTCACAAGAAACTTTCACCCCAATATTCAATACACCGAAAATTATCACCTAGCTCTGTTCCCAAATGGAGTGTAGTGACAAATTTTGGAGGAAGAAAACACCATCACATCAGAATACCATAAAAAGTATGAAATCCAATTAGCAATCACCAACAAGAGAGTCAACAAAATTTCTTAAATTACATTAGCTGTAAGTAACTGTAGCTTGAGAAGAACAAAACTAAGTCCTCAATATTAAAGCAGTGAAGTTTCCAGCAGATAAAATTTCTCATTGATGGCATCATTCTATAAAATACATAAATGCATCCACACATGTACAAGACAAAGCATAGAATAGAAGACAGATCAGAGGAAAAGATGGAAAGCCAAGAAGGCATAAACACAAACAAGAGAACTACTCTCTAACAGCAATATGAACATGTCCAAGAGAAGACAAAAAAATAAAAGAAACTACTTACAGCTTACCAAACTATAAGAAACAGCAAAAAAAGGCTTCATGTTCAAGATACAGGACCAGAAGAACATGAAAAAAGATCCACTCTAACCAACATCCATCATAAATCTTTAAAACCAAGCAACTAAAGTGCCAACACCCAGAAAAAACAAGTGGAAAAAATAACAAAATGAAAGAATTACTCTAAGGCCAATGCAATAAAAAAGCTTCCAAACACAGTTCGTAAACAGAGCAGAAAATGCAATATCACACCAAAGGGAGCCCAAAATCACAAAAAAAAAACGAGTAAATTATCAACCACAACGGTTTTGCTATGGGAAAAATTACAAACTTTGGAGAATTGGGTTTAAAACTAGGACAGAATCAACGCCCCAGATACACAAGAGAGAGAATGTAACATGGGTTTCAACGTGCAGATACAAAAGAAAAGGGGAAAGGAATCATACTAACATTTTAACAACAGGATCAAAAAGCTGTGGTGCACATTCACAGTTCCACCTGTGAGGAAACGGAAGCTAGTAATTGAATCAAAAGAAAAAAGTTCTACAGTTCTTTTCTTACTCTTGGGAAATGAAGAGTGTGGTGGCAGAGTTGCACAGAGAAAAAAAGAGGTGAGAGAAACACGGTGTCAGTGCAATGAAGCAAAATACTTATCAACAATGAAAAAAAAAACTTAAAACAAATAAAAAATAAATCTTGAAAATTGAAAAGGAAAAGTAAACTAAGTCTCTCTCTCTCTCTAACTCTTCTGCAGCAGTGTCTCAGCTGCAAAAGTCCTTATCTGGTTGCATATTTTTCTAGGGCTACCCTCTCTTTCTCTCTCTAAAAAAGTTTCTTTTTTTCACTTTCTCTCTCCTGTTTGAGTTGTGATATGATGAAGATGACGATGCTGTGTGTGTGAGTGATGGTTCTGAGATTTAAGAAAGGGGTTGAGAAGCAAACAAAGTTGAGCAGAAAAAGCAGTTCTTGTTTTGGATAACAATGAAATATTTTTTATTTATTTTGAAAAAATAATAAAAGAGTTTATTTATTTATTTTATTAATTTTGAAATAAAAATTAAAATTAGTAAAGATTTGAGATTTAAATAGGGACAGTGGTGGGGAAGTTTGGGTCCATAGGGATTGTAAGAGAAAGAGTGTCTATCTCTATTCACGCGCCCAGCTTATATGATCTGCTGCATCACTCCCACTGAGATCCTGCGTGTTGCCTAGTGCCTTCGCCTCAATATCATGGAACATATCTATCAAACTTTCCAGAATCTATATTCTTTCTCTCTCTACATTATTTAACACTCATATCAATTCAGTTTTAAGTTTTTCTTTTATTTTTTAAATTCATCATAAAACTCCAAAAATAGTTTACCATTACTTAGAATAATATAATCAAATTTTCTCCACCTACTACTATTTTTTTCTTCATCATTACTAAAGAAAGAGATGTATGGGGTGAATTCGAGTTCTTATACCACATATTAATTATTGGAAGATAATATTCACAAAATATATACTATTATATATATATATATATATATGTCATAATTATATAAAGATTAATCAATTCATAATTACTTCTACGTATCTTCATTATAAGTAGACTTGATTATTTAGAATTCAGTAATACGTAAATAATCCGGTCAACCACCCTGATGATAACAGAAAAAATAATTGTAAATATATTTGTGTATAAATAGAAACAGTAATATAATGCAGTGTTTGAAATATATTTTGATTATGAATTAAAATTGAATAAAAAATGATAATTATATAGGCAAGGGTTAGAGCGCGTGAGAGTTGAGGGACAGAGAGTGACAGAGAAAGGTGTGAGCTGACTGAAAACGGGTTTGGTCCACAAGCAGAAGGAAGGAACATGGCTGACTTTGTGTTCTCTCTCTCTTTTCTTTTCATATTATGGCAATGGCCCATGCACCCTAAAATATCTCTCAAAAAGAACCATAACTCTTCACCCACCTCTCCCAAAACCCTTCCTCCATCACACAAATTCTCTCCATATTCCATCACCTAAGGGCCATACTCATCATCAACTTTTCTTAAAAAAATAAATAAATCATTTTTCTATCACTTGTAAAAAAAAAGTCTTTACCAAATAGATTTGTAAAGAAAAGTAATAATTATGCAATATACTACATTAGTTTTTATAACAATCCATGAGATAATATGTAATTTGCTATCTAAAATGTTGGTTCATATCACTATGTGTGTAAGATTGGATTACAAATTAATAAAATATGTCCTTTTCAGTCAATATAAAATGTATTACGACCATTGTTGCTCAATTTAGTCTTATAATTTCATATCATGTTTAATCATAAAATTTTATCTAAAATAATTAAATTTATTTATCGTTTTCTTTAAACATTTTGTATAGGCTGTATGGATCTTATTTCAGAAAACATTATAACTTTGCTTAGTTTGTTGAATCAGAAACTAATCATTTTCGTTATACTATCAATGTCCATTGAACAGATTTTCATACAAAATTCTTCGTTAAATAAATAGACGAGTTTGTATTATACGTGAATGCAAATGTAGCCACTCAATTAAATAGAAATTGATATTAAATTATTTATTTTAATTAATATATTAACATATATTTACGTTAAATATATGAAATTGAAATTTGTTTGTGTTAGGTTCGAACGGGACTATACTATCTTTCAAGAACTCAAAAAGTAATTATACAAAAGATATTGTGTATTATAAGATTGGACCATAATTTGGTCTCACTGTATATACCCTTTTTCTGAGTTCAGTTGAATGAAAGTATAAATAATAATAATAAGATCTCAATCACCACTATAAAGCGAAGATATAATTATAAAAAAAAAATTATTGATTTGACCCAGGTGGATCATATACACACTAGATTCCTGGCTCATCCAAATATGGAATTACTTGAATTCTCAATTATATAATATAATATTTCCCAAACTTCCAAACACTTCTTTAATGTTTTTATATTGCATTGGATCCACGAACAAATCTAAAGTTGTCTTTATTAGTACTTCTTAACTTCTTTTTCTTTCTTTTTACTACTATGGCAAGTATATGAAGTCATTGTCCATATTCATAGCAGTTGCGAGATATATAATATATTTTAGGGATATTGATTTGTAATATAATAACCTTACAACTTCGAAAGACATCTTTAATGTGTTTACATTGCATTGGATGAACTTGTCTCTTAGCAAAATCTAATGTTGTCCTTATTAGTACTTAAAGAATTTTTTTTATCATGGCAATGACAAGGTTTTCATTTTATAATTCTATATTTCTCTAGCTACTACCCAAATCCTAAAAAATGCAATCATTGTCTTAATGTGACAACCACCATAGAATCAATTCTATTAAAAAAAAACTTTTCAAATTTTATTAAGTGTCTGTGGGTGAGTGAAATTTTAGTAATAAGTTTTTATAATTAGAATGGTAAAATGTTGGAGTCCTTAATGATTGTAAGATTTCGATTAAGATTTATTAGTTAATAATGTGCATTCTTAATTAACTTTAATATATTTAATACCTCTTTTGATTCCTCGAAAGGGCTAAATGTTCAATTGGGTCCTACGTTTTTTTAGAAGTTCAATGTGGTCTCAACTTTTGTAAAAAGTGTGCAATTAAGTCTTTTTTGGAAACGACGTTAATTTTTTAACGGACCAGCTGACAGGGTGGACTGAAGTTTGCTACGTGGCTGTGTGAGGGTAATACGTGGCTGTGAGAGGGTAAACGTGATAATATTACTGAGGTTAACAAATCAGAGGTTAGGGTTTGAGTTATAGAGAAATTAGTAATTTGGGATTTATCATTGTGGAGGAAGTATGTTGAAATCTGAAGTGAGAATTGGAAACCGCAAATCTGAAGCTCAAATTGGAAACCGCAAATCAGGTTAGGGTTTATGTTTGATAATTTTATGAAATGTAGTTGTTGTATATGTTATCACTGTTGTCGCTTTATAGGGAGTTTAAGTAGGGGTGAAAAGTTGCCTTGTTTTGATGGTTGATAGTGGTCCCATAGATATTAGTTTAACTTAAATTAGTGGTCCCCGTTTGCATTTGCAGGGTTCGGGTAGGGATGGGTGATGACATGTTTCAGGTTGTGGTTCATCATGGTGGGACCTTGATCAAAGAAGTCCCCTTTAAGTATATGGGCGGGGAGATAGTTTATTGGGACGTAGATCCCGATAAATGGTGTTATTTTGGAGTATTAGGTTCACTTAAAGATCTGGGTTACATGGAAGTAAAAGAATTATATTACAATATCCAACATGTTTTACATAAGCTTGATGATGATAAAGGAGCTATGAACATGATGAAGGTGACTAATTATTTGGGGAAAGTGAACTTGTATGTTGTGCATGGGGTGGACGAACCAGCTATTGTAGAAAATGATGACAATGAGATTTTGTACCTAAGTGAAGGTCCAGCAGAGAGTGGTGAGGGTAGTGATGTTGGAGGAGAAGCACATGTTGAGGGTGACAAGGAGGAGGCTGAGAATGAAAATGTTTGGGAGGATGACAAGGAGGATGCAGAAGATGTTGAGGTTGCAGTGGAGGTTGAGAATGAGTACAGAGTTGAGCTTGAAAATGATGTATTAGTGGAAGTCCACATTGAGGATGGAAGGGAGGTTGAAAGTGAAGAAGAATTGGAAGTGGACATTGAGGATGGTGGGGAGGTTCATACTGAACAAGAATTGGAAGTGGACATTGAGGATGGAGGGGAGGTTCATACTGAACAAGAATTGGAAGTGGACATTGAGGATGGGGGGGAGCTTCATACTGAAGAAGAATTGGAAGTGGACGTGGACAGTAATGATGAACCAGGAATGGATGATCTGAGTGGTGATGAATAAGTGGATGCAGACAATGATCAAGACACCCAACAACAATGCAGGGGTTTGTCAGATGATGATTGGGAGTTTGATATGCTTGTAACTCCTGAAAACAGTACAAGTGAGGAGGATGACAACGAGGATAGAGTATCTGTGGGTGGTTTCTCAAAATATACAAAACAGAAGTCCATGGCAGATTACAAGTGGGAAGTGGGCACCATTTTCAGTGAGAAGGAAGAGTTTAAGGATGCTATTAGAAGGTATGCTATTCATGCTGGGAGGGATCTAAAATTTGTGAAGAATGATAACCGTAGGGTGAGGGTGCGCTGCATGGGTGGCCAAGGGAAGTGCCCATGGGTAGCTTACTGTGGGTACTTGCCATCACACAAAATTTGGCAATTAAGGAAGATAATTGATACTCACGGTTGTAGTAGGCAACTTAACATCAAACTAATGAATGCTCAGTGGTTGAGTCAAGAAATAGATAGGTCTTTAGTTAACAATCCTAATTTAAGGGTGAATGATATTCGTACTAAAACATTAAGAAAATGGAATACAAATGTGTCAATATCCAAGGCACGAAGGGCAAAGTTAATTGCCACAAGACAACTTGAAGGAGATTTCAAAGAACAGTATAAAAGGATATACGACTATGGACATGAGTTGTTGAGGTGTAACCCAGGTTCAACAGTGCAAATTAAAGTTGACTCTCATAATGGTGACCCAATCTTCCAAAGAATGTATGTTTGTCTGAAAGCTTGTAAAGATAGCTTCATCAGTTATAGGCCCATTATATGTTTAGACGGATGTTTTTTGAAAGGTTATTACAAGGGGAAGCTTCTCACTGCTGTTGGTAGGGACCTAAACGATCAAATGCTACCCCTTGCCTATGCAGTAGTAGAAGTGGAGAACAAAGACAGCTGGACATGGTTTTTGCAATTATTAATTCAAGACCTCGAGGGTAGTCAAGTATGTGGGGGGTGCACGTGGATGTCAGACCAGCAGAAGGTAAATATACTACTTATATTCAATTTTAGTTAATGCTTTGTTAAAGGATTTTGTTTTATGAATAAAATTAATTGTGCAGGGGTTGGTCCCAGCTATCCAAGAGCTTCTTCCTGGGGCAGAACAAAGATTTTGTCTGAGGCACCTGTATGCATACTTTAGGAAAAGGTTTGGTGGTCAAATTTTAAAAAATCTGATGTGGAGAGCTGCCACAAGCACATATCCACAGGCTTGGGAGAGAGATGCTGAAAATTAAAGACGTCAATATTGAAGCATATAAATACCTCATAGGCATTCCCCCGAGGTAACCCATTAGCCATTATATACAATTTAGTGTCCCTGATGCATTGTAACCCATTTGAGTGTGCAACAGGTTTTGGTCAAGATCTCGCTTCACAGGTCAAGCAATGACTGATACACTAGATAACAACATCAGTGAAGCTTTCAACAATGTTCTTATTCATTCAAGAGGAAAACCTATTATCACCATGATGGAGGATATCAGAGTTTATCTCATGAAAAGGTGGGCCACCAATAGAACCAAGGTGGCATCTATGGACTTCACAATATGCCCAAAGATAAAGAAGAGACTTGAGAAGGAATGTAATTTGTCAAGATTTTGGGTGCCAAGGTAATCTTATCAATTTATTTTATATACATGTTGTTATTTATCTACATTGTTGATGTGCTTCATTTCTTTCAGCTGGTCTGCACGAAAGATTTTTGAGGTTAGACATACTTCATCAGTTGGGAACAAGTTCACACTGGACCTGGACACAAAAGGAGTGTAGCTGCAGAAAGTGGATGATTAGTGTTATTCCATGTTGTCATGCAATTGCAGCAATGAACTTCTCCAACATTGATCCACAGAGTTTTGTCCCCAATGTGTTCACAAGATCCACCTATGAAGAGGTGTATGAGTCCATAATTTTTCCACTCAATGGCCACCTACTATGGGAAACCACAAATTTCAATGATGTACTACCACCACTGATGAGGAAGATGCCTGGGAGGCCAAAGAAAAAATAGAGGTTGGAAGCATGGGAGCTAACTAAAGATCACACTCAAATGCGTGTTGGTGGGCATAGGAAAAAATGTAGTATTTGTCGTCAGAGGAGGCACAACAAGAATAGCTGCCCTTTAAAGCCCCAGCCAGCAGAAACAACACAACCATCACAGCCACCTCCAAGTTCCCCAACCCCTCAACCATCACAGCCATCAAGTCCCCAATCATCCCGGCCAACAAAATGCAAAGTCAGAAGAAAAGATACTTAGATGAAATTGGGTTATTAGATAATTAACTTACATGGTGGTGTAATATGTACTGTTTGTTACATGGTGGTGTAATATGTATTGTTTGTTACATGGTGCTGAAAATTAGATACTTAACTTACTTACTGAACTGATGTCTTTATGTATTTGTTTTATGTGTCATAATGAATGAAAGTGGTTTTATGTATTTGTTTTATGTATTTGTTTTATGTTCCATTATTCATCATCATATGCATTATTGGGTTGACCTATGTGAACAGTTTTAAAGCAAATGGGGGACTGATTTCAACATTTTTAAAACATCAGGGGACTGATTTCAACATTTTTAAAACATCAGGGGGACTGATTTCAACATTATTCACTGAAATTAACTCATTAAAATAGTCAATGGAACGTAATACATTGAAATGCATAATTGATCTTACACCTTTCAAAACATAGGATGTTACAATCTAACTAAATCAACCTAAACAGAACCTGAACATGACAAGGCACACCACAATACACACACAAAGCTACAACTAACATCTTCATCATTTTCTGCAAGTCCTTCACTGAATTTTCCAGCTGACTTATCCTCCTCACCATTGTGCAATCTTTTTCATCAACGTTCTCTTCAACACACCACTTGAAAAAGTTACACGAGCTGTCAATTGAAGATCCACCCTGTTATTCACCAAGTTAGGGAATCTATCAACAAATGCATCAATTCAAAAAAACTTTAACACAAAAGGGTATACTTCAAACCTTGTAACGTGGACAACCCCAGAAATTTCTCCCAGCATTCTTCGTAGTTCTCACCACTTTGATTACAACAACATCACCACAGTAACAAGTAGGGATTATCCCACCTCCTCTCACACCACAACCATGGGACCACCGAGAAGATCCTTTGTCCCAACTTTTCGAACACGACGAACACCCTTCAGAAGAAGTCATTCGTATCTCAAACACCAATTTCTCTGCAACTCAAACCCTAACCTCTGATTTGTTAACCTCAGTAATATACACACGTTTACCCTCACACAGCCACGTATTACCCTCACACAGCCACGTATTACCCTCACACAGCCACGTATTACCCTCACACAGGCACGTAGCAAACTTCAGTCCACCCTGTCAGCTGGCCCGTTAAAAAATTAACGTCGTTTCCAAAAAGGACTTAATTGCATACTTTTTACAAAAGTTGGGACCACATTGAACTTCTAAAAAAACGTAGGACCCAATTGAACATTTGTCCCCTTTCGAGGGACCAAAAGAGATATTAAACCTTAATATATTAAATATATCTATCAAGTAATTTGTGTTATTTATTTGAAATTTTAAATAATTTTATTTATGGAACTTGGAGGTGATCCATTTAAAAAAAAACAAAAAACAGAATTATTGGAAGCTCTCACCCACCAACTTTTTATTTTATTTTTTTCATATCCACCAAATTACTGGTAAATAAGTGTTCAGGGAAAAAGTCTTAATTAGTCGGTGGAGTTAGAAACTTTTTGGTAAAAGTCAAAGAAGAGAAATAGTCACATAAATGTGATTTCCGTAAATGGTGCATAATAAATGTGAAGCCATTATGTTTATGGTTGGACATCAATATTCCCTATTGAATGGAGAATGATTCCTTTTACTTCAATTTTTTTGAGATAGAAATGAGGATTATGTAAAAGCATTGTATTTGTTTTTCAAATTAAAAAATGACTAATAAATGGACATGATTCTACCTTGTATATGTTTATAAAGAGAAAGAATTAAAATGAAAAAAAAAGCACACATTCTTTACATAAATAAATAATAATGTTTAGATATTAATGTGAGACAAGCAATAAGAGTTAGTCTACGACCCAATACAAGAAAATATGGAGTGGGTTAGATATTTGAGTTTGTCAGTCCATGTATATAATTAAATATTTTTATTTAGTATTTTATAATATTGTATATTTATAAGTATAAATTTATTCAATTTAATATTTTTTTTGTTATGGTATATTTTATTATTTATTTATAATAAATAGTAAATCATTAGTTTTTTCTTTAATTTTGTAATTGTTACACTTTATTTAAATGATTATATTTTTTAATTAATGTGCTTGTGCATGAATTCTAATATGGTCCTACATATATTATTTTCTCTAGAGGAGATAGTGGCATTGTCTAGAAAGGACTAGTAATTAAAGATTGACGATGTTTTCTAAGTGTATAGGATTGTCATGAAGGTTCCAATGGATTCTCTCTCAACTTGTTTATGGCAAAGTATGTTATATGCTAGTTAAGATGGAACACAACGTTTATGTAAGAAGAGAAATTTAAGTATATAAAATAGATGAGCGTTTTATTTTAATGAGACCGACTTATTTTAATAATAAATGTTTCATAATATAAACAGGAGTTTATATCGCGTCTCATTATCTCAAACACAAATTATCTATCTAAAAACTTTTTTCTTAAGCTCTCTACCTTCTCTCTAAGAGTTCTAACTTCTAAATCATCTCTTTGAGAGTTAGGAGGTACCTGAACGACCATGACAATGAGGTCTATATTTTTATCCGATCAATTTCTAGAACAAAGCAAGTAAGTTTCTACCCATGTTTTTGTTCACAATTCTGTCTAAGAATCCTTTCTTGCATGTATAAAATATGATTCTTCTTTGGTTCTTTAGTAAACTGAGGTCCTAAAGACTATTTCCGCTTTCAATTTGGTGATTCGTAGGTGTTTCTGGAAGTTCCTTGTGCGAGAAGTAATAAGAGTGTTCTTAGAGCTTTGTATCGTCAGTGTAAGGTAAGGGAGGCTAGATATTTGACTTTAAATTATGTTTGTGGTGTAAGTTTGGTGTTTGTATGTATGTTAAACTGATTTAGTATAATTTCAATTAATATGCTAGTGTTAGTTCATTTTAATGTGTGTGTTTGTGACCATGAATCATATGTTTTAATGTTGCTTTGATGTTTGAAATTGGTAGCAAGGTTTAAGGAACGAGGAGTTATCAAATACATAGGTTTTGTGGTTAAAATCTAAGCAGACCCACATTGTCAAATATTCACCACAATAACAACACACACAACTCCAACTAACAATTTTATCCTTTCTCTGACAATTTCACCATCTCTTTCGTCAATATTTTCTTCATTACACCACTTGATAAACAATTTGAATAAACGATCTAAAGATAATCTACCAAAAATATATGGTCATCAATATGGTTCACCAATCAACACAACTTATTAATTAAAAAGATATATACAAGATATATATATATATATATATATATATATATATATATATATATATATATATATATATATATATATATATATATATATAATATTTCAATTTTTTTCAAATAATTACGTACTTGTTATCTTAAAAACACCAACTCAAACTAGCTTGAGGGTCGAGAATGACTTTACATGTATCCTCTCTTCAAAACCACATCAATTTGAAAACCAAAGAACAAAACTTTACAATCAAAATAATATAGACCTCAATATCTAAAGACTGAAAAATATATATTAGAATTACTTCAACCTTATAATAACCATTCATATATTAAAAAAATCATAATCACATAATTTCCATACGTGAGAAACTTTAACAAAAATCAATTAAATACTTTCTAAAATAAGCATATATCTTATGACTTCGATTCTACTTATTCCTTACTAAATTATGTTCCAAAATAATATAATTCCAAAGTTTATTGATTTGACCTACCATCCCAACCCTTCACCCCCACCCTCCAACCAATCATCTCTTCATAATTGAATCTCCAAGATCCCATCCTCATCTCTATATTTAGGTCAAACCAATCTTCTTCTTTCTTTCTATAATGGAAGTACAATACAACTTTATAACATATTGAACTTTTGGTTTAACTATAACTCAAACATCAAAATTACCCATTAAGATCAATGAAGGGAACTACAGTGAACCAACTTGGGTGCATATATTTGAGAAGATGCCATTCACAATGTCAAAATTCATACGTCTTTTTCACAGAACATGAAAACTAACTGGGAGTGGCTTTGGATCCATCTTTATTTATTTACTTGTTATTATATTTTCCTTTTGTCTCTAAAATATTTTAAGACTATATTTTGAAATGCACCATTTTACCATCAAACCATTATCTAAATCATTTTAGTCTCCCTATATTTAAATGAGTAAAAGTTATTCATTTCAAAACTAAAAGGGCTAAAAATTAACAAAACACTTTAACATAAAATTAAAATTCTAAAAATTAATACATTTTTACTTTTAAACTTTAAAATTAAATAGATATAATTATCTTAATTTATCTGTGTTGATTTTTTTATATGTTAAACAACATTCTAAATTAGTTATTCGAGTTTTGAATTAAAACAAATCAAACATTACGAAACGTTGTTTAATATATATGTAAAAAAAATTTAAAGCAATTAGATTAATCCAAATATATCCTTTTATTTAAAAAATAAAAAAATATTTTTTATTATTCATCCATTATAAATAGGGGAAAATGTCGAAGATAGACAAAAGGTGGGAATTGAAATGAGTAGCATAATAAAGAGGAAAAGGTCTCTACAAGTATGAGTACTTGGTTGACTCTAATAATAACTGAACAAAGGAAATTCAGTACTGCTAGTGATTAAATATTCACTCAATCTTGAAAATGCAATGGCAACAGAACTACTAAATATAGCTACAAATTATTAGAACTATAATTAAAGTAAAATCAAGGATAAACCAAAGGAAAAATCTGATTGACTTTCTGAAAGTGGTAGTTTGTCTGATGAATATGCCTACATGTAATGGTCTAAGAAATCATGATATGGTTATAGCTGCACTTTAATAATTCAAGCAGATAAAATATTCCTCAAAAACAACATTCCCAAAACAAATGTCTGTTTAGCGTAGCCTTAAAATTGTTAGATTCATGTTTTATATGTAAAAACTGAAAGTTATTTCAAACAATTTTAATTCAAATGAAATTTTGGTTTTATATGTAAAACCAAATATGTTTTTTTTTTTTAAATAATAGAGTGAAACCAATTTATTTTTATTATTATAAAATTAAATATTTAAACTGATCTGCTTTGATGAACTAGCATGGTAATTTTAGAATCTTTATGATAGAAACGCTTTCACAAGAAATTGTTATTCCACACATAAGAAAGTTCTTAGCTTTTTCGTATAGTTGTCCCTATCTCTTGGTTTGATCTTTGTGTCATGCCACGCGACTCTATAAACTTTTGCTTCGTTCTCCCTTTTGGCAAAGCTTATTGATAATTTTTCTTGTCATAGGTCAATTTCATTTAATGTCTTCTTTTAGTTAAAAACTAATTTCTTCTGCTAATTTATTTAAAAATTAATAAATTTAGTACAATAATTGTTGAAATATTTTATTTTCAATATAATAAAAAATAATAATTGTAGCAAAAAATGTCTAATCATGTTAATTATTTTAAATTTATTAGCAATTATGGTAATTGAATACATATTTCGTCTTTAATAATGGTCAATTATATATACTTATACATAAAAACATAACTTTTTTTGAACAAAATTTTTATTTTTATTTTTTCCTTTATAATATAATTATTAACTAATTTTTTAAAGATACATGTTATTTTGAAATATTTACACCTATGTATAAAGAAAATCTATATTTTCGGGGTACATAATTTTATTTTTACTTTTTTCAATTATTAATTAATTTTTTAAAAGATATAATTATTAATTGACTTTTCAAAAAGCAACCGCTATTTTAAAATATTTTTATAAGATTGTCACAATTTTAATTTTAATTTTTATTTTATTATATTTATAATTTGTACCGATTAATATTTAAGTGTTTCTTATTATTTTCATTATTTTTTTCTTATATATTAACTTATTACATTATTATATTTATAATATAAATATTTAAAAAATGTGATCGCAAAGTGTTTATGTTAATATTTATAAAATAACTAATGTTAATATGTAGTTAATACTAAAAAAAAAGTTGTTTTCGTAAATTTTAAATTTTTAATAATGTAAAGTTAGGTATATATCAACTTCTACCGATTCCCAGAAAAGACATTTTATACCCGTTAAAATGATTTTTTATATCCATTTTAAAAAATGTTACTTTTTATACCGGTTAAATGTATAACGGGGATAAAAAAAGAATATTTCAACAATGAAGTTTTTCTTTCCCAATTTTTCAAACATCCCATTAAAATATCAAGGAAAATTAGATATTCTTATATTTTCTCAACACACTTAACAACAAAATTCAAATCACCATTAAAACATAAGCTCCCAAATAGGCTAAGAACCTAAACAAAATTTGTTCTCGCAAATTCGCTAACATCTCAACATGAATGAAAAACGAAACAAAGAAAGGGAGGGGTAGATGAACCTGTTTCCTGTCAAAGGGTGAGGGTGTTAATGCGCGAGCAAAAAAGACCTAGGACATGCTCCCGGTGACAAGTGTGTTGAATGGCAAATGGCTAACGTGCGATGGTTCTCGTTGACAAAACCCTATTTTGTTAAGGACTGGTGATGGACGCTAAAGAACGTGGTGACTGGCACATAGACAAATGAAGAAGCCTAGGGTTTTGGTGTTAGAGATAAGTGATGACGGTGGATGAATGGTGTGTTGTGGATAAGGCGATGGAGAAGGTAGTTTGAAGATTTGGGATTAATAAGTTTTTTAAGGAGCTGAAGAGTTTTCCAATAAATAAAAATAAAAATAAAATACTTTTTATATCAGTTATAATTAGAATCGATATAAAAAGTTTTTTTATTTATTAACAAAATGTTACGTATTCACTTTCTATACCAGTTATAAATAGAATTGGTATAAAGTTTTTATTATTTATTATAAAAGTGAAACTACGTTTATCTTTTATACCGATTATAACTAAAACCAGTATAACAATTTTTTTCTTTATTATAAAAATATTATCACACCTACTTTTTTTTATACATGTTATAAGTACAATCTATGTAAAAAAATTATCATTATATTTATAATTATTTTACTGAGTGTTTTCTTAAATGGTTTTAGTAAAAGAATAATGTGAAAGATTGATTCTTTTTATCATAAATAAATAAAAGTTAATGTCTACTTTATTAAAAACGCTGGCCCACAATAGGAACAATAGAGGCCCAAAAGCCTTCAGCCCAGATACGAGAAAGTTAAGTTTCGCTAGAAACTTCTCTTCATTAGAATGCTGATGGGGATCAAGCTGTGCTACACGCGATGGAAAAAGGAAACGTGTGTTCTTCCAAGAAGCTATTCCGGCGAGGCAGACAGTGACACCGCTTGGTTAGAAAAGGATGGCAGGGTTCAGGGAGAGATGATGCGGTGATAAAAGGTAAGAAAAACTGTATCTTTTTTATTATAGTAGTGTTTATTTCAGAGATTTCTCTCTTCTTCAACATAAAGAAAATATTAGAACCCCCTTATATATGGTTTCGGTGAGTACAAAAAGGACACCGGGATAATTAATTATCCCTAACAGAAAAATATAAACACTTAAACAAAAAACCCTAAAACACAGCAAGATGCTCTAAGGAGCAATAATGACAAAACAAAAAATTAATAGCCTCCCTTCAAGCTAGATGGTGGATATTCACTAATCCAAGCTTAGGAATGATAGATTTGAAACGAGTACGATGAGGGAACTTGGTGAAGACATCGGCAAGTTGCTCCTTTGAACGAATAGGTAGAAGGCGCAGAAAGTTGGCTTGGATCTTCTCACGCACGACGTGACAATCCAGCTCAATGTGCTTGGTCCGCTCATGAAAACTTTGGTTATGAGCAATGTGCCTGGCGGAGTTGTTGTCGTAGTAGAGAACAACGATAGTACTAGGTTGAACTTGAAGGTCTAGAAGAAGGTAATGCAACCATTGCATCTCACAAACGGTGGCAGCAAGGGCACAATACTCTTCTTCAGTAGAGGATCTCGAGACAGTGCTTTGTTTCTTTGACCTCCAAGAAAAAAGAGAGGACCCCAAGAAAAAAAAGAACCAATAGTAGATCTTCTGGTGTTAGGACATGTGGCCCAATCCGAATCACTAAACCCTTTAATTTGTATTTTTGAATCAGCAGTGAAGAAAAACCCTTCTGAAGGACTGGATTTAACATAGCTTAGGATATGTTGTAGTGCATGATAGTGATAGTCAGTAGGTTCCTGCATGAATTGGCTTAATAGATTAACAGTAAAACATAAGTCAGGTCTAGTATTAGTGAGGTAGAAAAGCTTCCCTATCAATTTGCGATAGATACTGGGATTATCCATATAATTCTCTGTCTTATACAAAAACTTAGTGTTGCTCAAAAAGGGGGTAGAGCATGGCTTGCTTCCCAGCATTCTTGTTTCTTCCAGGATGTCAAGAGCATACTTTCTTTGACAAAGGTCTATCCCCTTTTTGGACCTAGCAACCTCAAATCCCAGGAAATATTTGAGTTCTCCCAGATCCTTTATTTGGAATTGATGATGCAAAAGGGTCTTTATGTGATTGATCTCACTTATAGAGTTTCTTATTAAAACAACATCATCTACATACACAAGTAAAGCCATGAAATTTGTGGGGGTTTTCTTGATAAAAAGGGAATGATCAGACTTGGATTGAACATAGTTAATAGAAATAAGAAAAGTGGATAATTTTTCAAACCATTGTTTGCTGGCCTGTTTTAAGCCATACAAAGATTTTGTTAGCTTGCAGACTAGTCCCTTTGTGTTGGTGTTTAAACCAGGAGGAGGATCCATGTAAACTTCCTCATTTAGGTCTCCATGCAAAAAGGCATTGTCCACATCAAGTTGATGTAAGTACCAACCTTTTGAGGCAGCAAGAGCAAGTAAAAGTCTGACAGAAGTGAGTTTAGCAACAGGAGAAAAAGTATCAAGAAAATCTATTCCCTCTTGTTGGGTGTAGCCTTTAGCAACCAATCATGCTTTATACCTTTCCACAGTACCATCAACTTTGTGTTTTACCTTGTAAACCCACCTACATCCAATGGGTTTCTTTCCAGGGAGAAGTTGAGTTAAATACCAAGTACCATTATCTTGTAGGGCTTTGATTTCCTTCTTCATAGCTTCAGTCCATTCAGGACTGTTTTTAGCCTCATCATAGGAGTTGGGTTCCTTGCTAGCAATTATGGCAAGGGTGTACCTTAAATGTTTATCTAACAAAGAATCATAGGATAAAGTATTAGTGATAGGGTAAGGAGTTTTCAAACCATTTTTAATACATAAAGAGGCAAATGAGGACTAATCAGTCTGATGTATGTAGTCCTTTAAGTACTCATGGGTTCTCTTTATTCTGCTAGACCTTCTCTGATTATTTCCTTGTTCCTCTTCAATAAGATTAGTGCTTTCGGCACTAACATCAGTGCTCTCAATAGGGTTTTGGCCATTCCTTCTATTCTCAGCAAAGTTCTCCTCATGCCTGTAAGACAAATTATCAACAAAGAATATATTGTCTTCGCTGTTATTGTAGTTATCCTCATTACCCGACTTATTCTTATAGGAAAAAATGTCTTCATAAAAGATGACATTTCTACTAATGAAAATTTCCCTAGTATTGATGTCAAGAACAATGTATCCCTTCACTCTATTTTTGTATCCTAGAAATATTCCCTTTCTAGCTCTAGAATCTAGCTTGTTTCTGTTACTTTCCAAAGTTGAAGCAAAACATAAGCAGCCAAAAACTTTTAGATCAAGATAAGTTGGGGGATTATTATGCAGTACATCATAAGGGGTTTTACCTTTAATAACAGTAGAGGGAAGTCTACTAATTATATATATGGCATGAGATAAGACATAAGACCAATAAGCATATGGAATGCTAGACTGAAAAATCAGACTGCGGGTAACATTCAGTATGTGTTAGTGTTTACGCTCCACAATAGAATTTTGTTGTGGAGTTTCAACACAGCTTCTTTGATGCTCAATGCCATAAGAATCATATATGTTGGAACAATTAAACTCAGGACCATTGTCAGTCCTAATAATTTTAACAGTTTTATCAAACTGGGTTTTAATTTTATGATAAAAGCTTGCAAAAGCTCTCTAGCCTGTCTTTTATTATGCATAAGAAAAGCACAAGTGTGTCTACTACAGTCATCAACAATAGTGAGAAAGTATTTATGTCCATGAACAGAAGCAATGGAAATGGGACCTCATATATCACAATGTATGATATCAAAACAATTAGCAGACAAAGAATTATTATTAGGAAATGGCAATTTGTGTTGCTTAGCATAATGGCAAATATCACAAGTATCATTAGAAACAGTTTGAACATAAGGAAAAGTTTTGCATATTCTTTCAACAGTTTTGTGCCCACGATGGCCTAGCCTATAGTGCCACAAATTTATATTTACATGTTCATAGGAGAAAACAAAACTAGATGACAGATTCCTTTCGAAAGATTGCAGGTAGTAAAGCCCTTCTATACACATTAGCACATCCAATCATCCTCAATGTAGAGTTGTCCTGGATTTGGCACATCTTAGAGGAAAAAGTTAGTGTGGAGTTTATATCTCTAGTTAGGCTTTGGACAAATATAAGATTAAAAGAAAAATCAGGTATGTATAGAACATTAAAAATTATAACATCTTTAGAAAATTGTACAATTCCTGCATAGTGGGCTGTTACAATTGAATTATTTGGTAGTTTAACAAATATAGGTGATGAACGGGTCGCACCGCTCACAAAAGTTGTGCATAAAAGAATGCAGTATAGTTACTAGGAAGTGACTCCTAGGTCGTCTCTCGAGGACCAATTTGTGTCGGTTCAATCTCAGAATTTTTTAACACGAAGTGGGGGGGGTTTTGTGATTGTTTTTCGTTGAGGAAAAATAAATTAAAACTAGAATTTAAACACAACTGAATTTACGAAAACACTGAAATAAATTTTAAACACGGTAAAAATTGAACGGTAAAAATGGAAAACGTAAAATGGAAAATTCAACAGTGTTTGAAATTAAAATACTGTAACAATAAACATGTAGAAAACATAAAGCAGTGTAAATAAAATTTACCCAAAGCAACAGTGAAAATGACAGTAAAAACGACGTTGAAAATAAACTGAACGGTAAAACGTAATGACTGAATTTAACGATATGGAAAACAGAACCAGTAAAATAAAAATAGAAAACATTTAACTGGAAATGAAATTCATCAAAGCTTTCAACACTTAAATTAAAATTCTTGACCGTACAAGAGAAAATGAAATGAGCAATTACTGTGACACTACAGAATTAAAATTCTTCACACTGTTTGAAATGAAAAACTAAGAGCTTGCTACTGGAAAAGGAAGAGGCGAGAGCCTCTTCCAGGGCCGTGAGTTTCTTGCTTCCTACTCCTAATTCTACTCTATTCTTTTCTTCTCTGCCTGCTGGTCATTTATAGCCAAACTTCAGAAGATGTTCCTGTATACTCCTCCTTGATTCCAGCCTGATTGTTTTGTCTTATCTCCAATTGGCAGCCCGTGAATTCCTTCCAGCTTCACGTTTGTTTTCTCTAATCGGTAGCTACTTGGATGTGCCAAAGTAATAGGATAGGGCCCTCCACTTCTTATCTTCCCTTGCTGTAAATTTCCTTCGTGGGCTACCTTCTCCATTCCTATTCAGCGTTTTTCCTTCACATATCAAGCCAACAACTATGCTTCCTTCCATGTGCTTCTTTTCTATTTCAGCTGGACGTGATGCTCCTGGATGTGGCTGGACACCCTCTTTAATGGAAGCTTCCTTCTCTACTTCCAGCAAAGCCGAGACACCTCCCTTCACATGTTCAGCCAGCAGCTATGCTTTCTTCCGTGTACACATGGTGTCTCTCTTCTTTGGTAGACCAACTGATGCACTCCTTCTTGCTTCTAGCAGGCCATGTGATCTTCCACTCCATAGAAGCCTTTCCCTTGGACATGAGCTTCTGCCAAGCCATAGAGAAAATCGTGAGCTATACCCCCTTGGACATATCTTCTTCAAGTGTTGGTTAAGGCTTTGCTGATGCTGGGTTTGGACGCTCCAAGCTGGATGTGTGATGCTTCAAACTTGCTGGACCAGCTGCACCGTGAAGTTCTCCTTCAATTTCCTTGGTCTTGGTGGTGCTGCTGGTGTGGAGATAGCTCTTTGTTGGCATATGCTTCCATGTGAATTGCAATTAAAGAAGATCCTTGGAGCTCCTAGCAGGACATGGCAGCAGCCTTTCAAAACCGTGAACTCCATTGCATCTACTTATTCTGCAAGCCAAATTTTAGTTCCAGCAAAGAAGGGAATGTTTCCGTAACAGCCCCTAAAAAAATGAGAATGAAATGCTTTATCAGATCAATGAAAACCACGTTTTCAGCCAACAATAGAATGTGGTGGCCCCAACTTTTGTTACATGTGTTTAGCTTTGTCCTTTGCAAAATTCTTCATTTGAGCAAAGAGAAATACACCGTGAGTGGTGGCATTTCCAATTGGTCTTTTTTTTTGTTTTGTTCCATGCCAAAATGAATTGTCCACCATGGGACCATGTGTTTGAAAACCAAAAGCTTTGCTAGTTCCTTCATATTTTTACGTAAGCTTTTTCAAAGTGGTGGCCCCCTCCATTATGTGCTTCCAAAATGAATGTAATGTTTGCTGAAATAACTTCGCCATGACCGTATAACCGTGAAATGCAAAGGGAATATCTTCTCAACGTGAACTTTCAATAAGTGTGATCTCTTTCCCTTAATAACACTACAAATAAATTTGAGCACTTCTTGGAACTTTTTGGCCGTGAAGTATGTGTAATGATGCCAAGCCAATATTACTTCTTAAAATTTAAGAAATGAAGGACTTGCTTAAGAGTGTTGGGAGGTTTTAGCACTGTCCAATGATCAATTCCAGCCACCACAAATACCAAACAATAAGCAAACAATGTAAACAGATTAGAAGTCACTCAAACAGTAAGAACTTGACTGACACAGGGGTGTAAAACAATTACTGGGAACAGCACAAAAGTAATTTGAACAAAATAAAAACTATACATGAAAATAGACATCCAAACGAAACTATGAAAAAAAATTGCATGGAAAACGGATAAGAATTGAACTCAAACGAAGACACACAAGTTGACACAAAATTCACACAGCAACCAGCGAAAATTGAAGTGGCTGAAATGTATTGGGCTCAATTGTCATTTCTCATTTAGCCTTCAAATGTCCCAGAAAGATATCCAAAATTTTCCCATAATTAATAATGCAAAATAATAAGCTCAGATAATTCAAATTAGTTAAAATAAGAATTTCTGATCGAATTAAGCACAATTAGGAAAAATAGGAAAATAACGGACGATTAAGCACAATTCCCTGATTAATTCTAGTACAAGAAACTAAGTGAAGTGAAGAAAATATTGACTCATCAAAATAGACCACACTTAGTCTTTTGCACTCCTGGGCAAAATAAAGACGCAAATCAGAGAATAGTTCAAAGGACTTTTAGGAAGGTGACACACACTCAGCACGCAGAAAACAAAGACTCAAGAAAAATAAAAAGAATTTACAGAATTCTCAAGAATTATGGATCGATGAAAGAAGTAGAAAATATCCGATACAAAATCAAATAAAGCAGATACTTACAGAAATCATCCAAGCAATTCAATACACAGAAAAATAATCAATCAGCTTAAGAGGTGATTCAAAAATAACAAAACCTCACAGATGCACTCACAGTGTTTCTCTCAAGTGTCTAGGGTAAATAATTTCAACTCAATGTACTCAAGAAAACAAACACAAGTAGACTTGGCAAGTTTCTAATTATCAATACTTAAAACATATGCATATTCAGATCAAAAGGTCTTTACATGGTTGTAATGGGGCCAAGGACAGGGGAGGATAAATATGGATAAGTAGTTACAGCTCAGAAGAAAATAGAGGACAAATGGGGAACAAGAGTAAATACAGTCAAATCTCACCCAAACCTCTAATTCAATCCTCTTCTCGACTCCATTATTCACAAAATTATTTTTCATTTTTCTCTTTTTCTCATCATTTTTTCATCCTGTCTCTTTTCTTTTCTCTTTTTTTTTTTTTTTTTTTTTTATGACACAACAGGATATAAATCATAATTTCAAAACATGATGAAGAACCAACTAGCCAATTTATTAGAATCCCCTAGGAGACCACACTTTTTCACAAAACACTTTTGTAGCTCCAGACATTCCTAAGGTTAAGGTAATCATTTGTTTTTCACTTAGGATCAGTATATGAGCTTCAACACAAAGAAATGGGAAAGTATAGGCTCAAAGGGGTTATCAAAGGATAATAACAGGGTAGGCTTATTTGGCTAAAGAGGCTCAAGAAATAAAATGCCTTTATCATTTCCAAAAATGCATATAAATCAAGTATATAAAAAAGAATCAAGCCAAGGCATATGTGCAAGCAATCAAGATACATATCACACAAAAGAAAGAAAATACAGTGGCTCAAATTCTCACACAGGGTATTCGTTACAATCAAATCAACCTCTTAAACACATAATCATCTTCTAAGCAGAGAAAAGCAAGGATTTCAAACCATAAGTATTTATCAAGTGAAGGAAAAATCTACAACTTAGACATAATCCAGAAATCAAGAGAAAAATGTAAAATTTATTGCACACAAAACTGGATAAAAATAACTTAAAAGAGAAAAAATTTAACACTCAAAAACAAAAAATTTAACACACAAAATACAATCTAACAGAAAAATCAGAAAAATCAGAATTTCTTCCCAGTAGACCACACTTAAATCACACAATGTCCTCAGTGTGTTACAATCATCAGATGATCAACTTCAGAGCAGTCAAATAATATAGACAAGTGCAATAAAATGTTAGGAAATGGGAAGAAATTTTCAGTAACATCCATCAGTAGATGTTTTCAGTGACATCCATCAGTAGATGTCTAAATCACGTAGCACCCATCAGTAGATGCTAATTAATTTTTATTATATTTTTTTATTTTTTAATTAATTTTTTTTTTTTTTTTGAAAAGGAGAAGACCGGTACTGTGGCAACAGTCTCGGTGGCAAAGACCGGAACTGTTGCTACAGTGGAAAGAAATCTGGCTATAAATGAGGCACTCCTCCGCGTCCAGCGCCATTTCTGATCCCTCACTCTCTCTCTACTCCTCTGCTCTCTCAACTCTCTCTTCTATCTGCTCTCTGCTCTCTTCTCTGCTCTCTTCTCTCTCTACTCTCTCGAGCGTCTGGATCTGCGCGGAGCCTCTGCCACCGTGCCATCTGAAGAGTCTGAGATCTGCGAGGAGCTCTGTCTGCGTGCCTTCGGAGCGTCTGAGATCTGTGTCAAGCTTCTGTAAGCCCTACTACTCCGGGTAAGTTCTCTGCACCTTGGATCTCTATTTCTTCCTTCTATGCTTTCCATGTTCTGCTTCTCTTTAAAGCTTTTAGATCTTTCATTTTGCTTTTTCCTGCCTTCCTTTAAGCTCTCTGCTCCTTTTATTTTTCTTTCTTAACTACAACAAAAACAAGAACACACTGTCTTAAACTAAGGGGTATATAGGCTGGAAACCAGATGTTAATCTCCCTTCGATTGAAGGTATTGCAGAGACAATCGGGTAGAACAACGCCACGTACCCCACTTAAAACTAAAACACAGAAACTGAATATACAAGAACAATATGGACAAGGACACTGGACGTAGATCCGTTTAGGACCCTTTTGCAAGGACCGTGAAACAGATCTGAGACCAGACACAAAAACAATCAAAGACAGACAGGACAAAAATAAATTTAACGGAAAACAAGAACAAATAAAGAAAACAGAGAACTAATCTAATTTTTATGCTTCTTTTTTTTTTTTTTTAGTTTTTTTTATTTTTTTTTTTATGTTTATTTTTTTATGTTTTTGTTCTTTTTTATATGTATTTATTTTTTATTTATGTATTTGTATATTACGAGAGGAAGGATGAGTGATATGGAATCAGAGAGATATACCAGTCAACGATGGCGTCCTACAGATGATCAGATCACGATGATGACCAAAATCTACAACTATGGGGTCACACACCCAAGCCGAGCGCAAGTCGTCGAGATCGCGTCTCGACTAAGGACCTTCGGCGAAGCCACTGAATACAACGTGCACTGCTGGTTTAACAACCATGGCAATCGGGTCAGGCGCTGGCAAGCGGAGATAGACCCCACAGGCACTCTCTTTTCACAACTGCCGCTATACATGTACGGTAAGAACTCTCATCATACCTTCATTGAAATTTTTTTCACTTCCTCTTCTATTATTAACACATGTTTTTTTATTTTTTATATTTTTTTTTTTTGTTTGAAAGAAAACAACTGGGTGATAATGAGGGCACCGAGGCTGCTGAATTTGTTTCCAGTTCCGATCATTATCGATGACGACAGAAATGAACGAGAAATTCCTCCACCAAAGCCTCCGCTCGTGACTTTTCGAACCAGAGCTCCCTCAACGGAGCTCTCCCTTAGGCCACCACAACCAGCTCGAGAGTTCTTTCATTTTTAGAGTTTTATGTTTTTATTATTTTTATTATTTTTTTTTTATGTTTTTGCTGTTGGCCGAGTGTGGCCAGAATTAAGGACTGTAATATGAACACTTAAGTTTTTTTTATGTTTTTAATTTTTTTTTTTTATGTTGTTTTTGTTTTTATTTATTATGGTGTGTAAGATTAACGATCAGACATGATCGATCCCTGAACAACCTTATTTTCACATATGAATCTACTGCAAATTTTATTTTCAGATCTGTTCAAGCTCCTATTTTCCATTACTGTAATTTTGCTATTATGAATGAAATATCTCTTAGTCTAAACAAAATTTTCAATCAAAGATCTGATGAAACAACTAAGAAATTATTTTACAGTGAAGAAAAATAAGGGAAAAAAAAATGAGATCTGAAATGAAATTTTTATTGGTATGAAATAATAAGATACTGAGGGTCGAAATAAAATCAAAGAATACGCAAAACAATTTTTGAATTTTTGAATTTTTTTTTTTTTATAAGGATAACAATGTGAAAACTAAGAAAAAATAATTATACATATCAGAATACAGATTTGGCACGCTTTTAAACAAAAAAATTTTTTTTTTTTTTCTTTTTAGTAAAAACACTAAGAATGAGGAAGCAAATAAAACACAAAACACATTTTTTTTTTCGTTTTTTAAATATATGAAAAATAAATATATGTACATCTCATAACAATTAAATTTGAAAAGAAAAAAATTTTTTTTTTTTTTTTTGCACACTTAAAAAAAAAATTATCACAAATAAATTTTTTTTTTTTTTTTAAAAATAATAACTCGAAAACTAATAAAGAAAAATAAAAGGAAAAATAAACATAAAAGAAAACAAAATTCAGAATCTTCCCGAGACCATACTTAAATTACACTGTCCTAAATGTTTTCTAAGCATAAGATCATCAATTAAAACACTAACAGATAAAGGACAAATGCAATAAAAGTAGGAAAACGGGGAAGAAAGAAAAAGAAAACTCCCCTGGTCAGGGTGGCAGTTGCCAATTTTGGATTTGTAGGGAGATGTTCTTCTCTTTAGGCTCCAGCATGAAATTGTTGAGGACGAACTGCTTCATCCTCCAGATTTGATCAAGTAGGGAAATATCTTCCACCACCGGATCTAAGCAGCAATTATTGTTACTGAGCGGATTCAGCAGGTGCCTGTTGATCTTCAAACTATCAGTGTCAGCACCTTTGTTTTCCACTGTGGGTGTATGTTGATCAAATTTATACGTACCTCCTGCAACATGATTAGTGCAATGTGGCACTGCAGAAATTTCATGCAGAGGTATAACACCCCATCCCAATTCATCATACTGAGCCTTAGATAAATCCTCATAACATGAATCAATTTCTAAATTGCATGCAATATTAATCATAGACTCAGATTCATGTTCAGTGCATGAAGAATAACCATTCGAATGTGATAGTAAAAAGCGGTTCTCATCATGCACAGAGGAAAAATTAAAATCAGACTCAGCAAGAATATAGTCATTAGCATACCGATCATCATCACAATCAACATAATAATCAAATTGTGGTATGCTTACCTCCTCTTCCTTGAAGATTTCTAAAGTGTGGGAAGGTGAAGGTGGTCTACCTGGTTCAGGATTACTGCTTACTTCTGCCGGGTCCCCAAAATTTTCATCAGTCTCCTCAGGTGCAAGAGTGGCCATCTGCCTGATCTGATCACTCAGATTCTGTATGGCAGCTTGAGTTTCCTGCTGGAACTCCATGCTCTCTTGCTTGAACTGCATGTTCCCTTTCTGAAACTGAATGTTCTGCATTGTCATCTGCTCTAGTAACTCCTTTAATGTAGGTTCAGAAGTAGAAGGCTGAGGAGTTATTTGAATAGGAGAATCATACTGCTGACTCTCATATTGTGGAACTGGCTCCCAAAGAGAGCTCTCAGAAATTGGATGATGGAACATATTGTTCTCATCATAAAAATCAGCAGATTTAAAATCAAAGTAATATGCAGAATAAGAATCATAATCACAGACATTGGCAGAATAAGCATTATTCACAACATTAAAATAGGTAGACATGGAAAAATAAAAACTAAAAACTAAAAACTAAAAATTACGAATCAGATAAAACAAAACACATTTATACATGCTACAAGCACACACAAGACAGAACATCAATAGTAAAAATTTTTAATTAATTTTTTTTTTTTAATTTTAAATTTTTTTTTTAATAACAACTAAATACAGAACATAGCACAATTAAACACATATATACACAATATATATTAACACAGTAAAAATCTAAAACAAAAACCTGGATCTGAAGTGACAACGCTGCCAAAATTTGTTGAAGGTGTCGTTGTCGCCTACAAAAATATACAAGACAAAACACACATATTAACAGAACAAAAATTTACACAACAAAAATCTAAAACCAAACCGTCTTTTGTTGGTCCCCGGCAACGGCGCCAAAATTGATGAACGGGTCGCACCGCTCACAAAAGTTGTGCATAAAAGAATGCAGTATAGTTACTAGGAAGTGACTCCTAGGTCGTCTCTCGAGGACCAATTTGTGTCGGTTCAATCTCAGAATTTTTTAACACGAAGTGGGGGGGGTTTTGTGATTGTTTTTCGTTGAGGAAAAATAAATTAAAACTAGAATTTAAACACAACTGAATTTACGAAAACACTGAAATAAATTTTAAACACGGTAAAAATTGAACGGTAAAAATGGAAAACGTAAAATGGAAAATTCAACAGTGTTTGAAATTAAAATACTGTAACAATAAACATGTAGAAAACATAAAGCAGTGTAAATAAAATTTACCCAAAGCAACAGTGAAAATGACAGTAAAAACGACGTTGAAAATAAACTGAACGGTAAAACGTAATGACTGAATTTAACGATATGGAAAACAGAACCAGTAAAATAAAAATAGAAAACATTTAACTGGAAATGAAATTCATCAAAGCTTTCAACACTTAAATTAAAATTCTTGACCGTACAAGAGAAAATGAAATGAGCAATTACTGTGACACTACAGAATTAAAATTCTTCACACTGTTTGAAATGAAAAACTAAGAGCTTGCTACTGGAAAAGGAAGAGGCGAGAGCCTCTTCCAGGGCCGTGAGTTTCTTGCTTCCTACTCCTAATTCTACTCTATTCTTTTCTTCTCTGCCTGCTGGTCATTTATAGCCAAACTTCAGAAGATGTTCCTGTATACTCCTCCTTGATTCCAGCCTGATTGTTTTGTCTTATCTCCAATTGGCAGCCCGTGAATTCCTTCCAGCTTCACGTTTGTTTTCTCTAATCGGTAGCTACTTGGATGTGCCAAAGTAATAGGATAGGGCCCTCCACTTCTTATCTTCCCTTGCTGTAAATTTCCTTCGTGGGCTACCTTCTCCATTCCTATTCAGCGTTTTTCCTTCACATATCAAGCCAACAACTATGCTTCCTTCCATGTGCTTCTTTTCTATTTCAGCTGGACGTGATGCTCCTGGATGTGGCTGGACACCCTCTTTAATGGAAGCTTCCTTCTCTACTTCCAGCAAAGCCGAGACACCTCCCTTCACATGTTCAGCCAGCAGCTATGCTTTCTTCCGTGTACACATGGTGTCTCTCTTCTTTGGTAGACCAACTGATGCACTCCTTCTTGCTTCTAGCAGGCCATGTGATCTTCCACTCCATAGAAGCATTTCCCTTGGACATGAGCTTCTGCCAAGCCATAGAGAAAATCGTGAGCTATACCCCCTTGGACATATCTTCTTCAAGTGTTGGTTAAGGCTTTGCTGATGCTGGGTTTGGACGCTCCAAGCTGGATGTGTGATGCTTCAAACTTGCTGGACCAGCTGCACCGTGAAGTTCTCCTTCAATTTCCTTGGTCTTGGTGGTGCTGCTGGTGTGGAGATAGCTCTTTGTTGGCATATGCTTCCATGTGAATTGCAATTAAAGAAGATCCTTGGAGCTCCTAGCAGGACATGGCAGCAGCCTTTCAAAACCGTGAACTCCATTGCATCTACTTATTCTGCAAGCCAAATTTTAGTTCCAGCAAAGAAGGGAATGTTTCCGTAACAGCCCCTAAAAAAATGAGAATGAAATGCTTTATCAGATCAATGAAAACCACGTTTTCAGCCAACAATAGAATGTGGTGGCCCCAACTTTTGTTACATGTGTTTAGCTTTGTCCTTTGCAAAATTCTTCATTTGAGCAAAGAGAAATACACCGTGAGTGGTGGCATTTCCAATTGGTCTTTTTTTTTGTTTTGTTCCATGCCAAAATGAATTGTCCACCATGGGACCATGTGTTTGAAAACCAAAAGCTTTGCTAGTTCCTTCATATTTTTACGTAAGCTTTTTCAAAGTGGTGGCCCCCTCCATTATGTGCTTCCAAAATGAATGTAATGTTTGCTGAAATAACTTCGCCATGACCGTATAACCGTGAAATGCAAAGGGAATATCTTCTCAACGTGAACTTTCAATAAGTGTGATCTCTTTCCCTTAATAACACTACAAATAAATTTGAGCACTTCTTGGAACTTTTTGGCCGTGAAGTATGTGTAATGATGCCAAGCCAATATTACTTCTTAAAATTTAAGAAATGAAGGACTTGCTTAAGAGTGTTGGGAGGTTTTAGCACTGTCCAATGATCAATTCCAGCCACCACAAATACCAAACAATAAGCAAACAATGTAAACAGATTAGAAGTCACTCAAACAGTAAGAACTTGACTGACACAGGGGAGTAAAACAATTACTGGGAACAGCACAAAAGTAATTTGAACAAAATAAAAACTATACATGAAAATAGACATCCAAACGAAACTATGAAAAAAAATTGCATGGAAAACGGATAAGAATTGAACTCAAACGAAGACACACAAGTTGACACAAAATTCACACAGCAACCAGCGAAAATTGAAGTGGCTGAAATGTATTGGGCTCAATTGTCATTTCTCATTTAGCCTTCAAATGTCCCAGAAAGATATCCAAAATTTTCCCATAATTAATAATGCAAAATAATAAGCTCAGATAATTCAAATTAGTTAAAATAAGAATTTCTGATCGAATTAAGCACAATTAGGAAAAATAGGAAAATAACGGACGATTAAGCACAATTCCCTGATTAATTCTAGTACAATAAACTAAGTGAAGTGAAGAAAATATTGACTCATCAATAGGTTTGATTTTAGTGAATGTCATGAATTGATTCTTGTCATGGGTCACATGATCTGTGGCCCCTGTGTTTATAATCAAAGATAATATACCCTTTTTGTCTTCTGTAGTATCTTTGTGCATTTGGCTGATGACATGAGAAGAATTGTCAGCCTTTTCAAGCATCTGCAGAATTTTCTGTATCTCTTCAGGAGTGAAAAAGTCTTGAATAGAATTAACATTGTTCTGTTCATTAGTCTGTGTCACAGTGGTGGTAGAGTAAGCATTTGCAGAACCCCATTCATTTTGTCCCATGTCATTTTGAGTATTATTATCATTCTTCTTATACCATGGTGGATATCCATGTTTATAATAGCATTCATCAACTGTGTGATTCATCTTGTGGCAGTAAGAACACTGCTTCCCATAGTTGGGATTTCTTCATCTTCCTCTTCCCTGATTCCGAGGGGCAAATCCACGTCCATGGGTCTTCCAATTCCGGTTATTCCTCCATTGACCCTGTTTGTCACTAGTGCTTACAAGAACCTTGACGTCATTTTGATTGGTGAGACCAAATCATGTTTCTCCTGTCTTTCTTGTTGAATAATGAGAGAAAACACACGATTGATGTTAGGTAGAGGTTCCATTAATAATATATGTGTTCGTACAATATTATAGGATTCATTTAAGCCCTTCAAGAAGTAGATAACATGTTTCATCTCCCTGTATTTGTGTGAGACCTTGAACAAATCACAGCTATAAGGGATTTTGCAGCTACAGCATGGGATAGGTCTAAGAAATTCCAATTCCTCCCACAAAATCTTCAGATCAATAAAATACTGGTTCTTGAATAGAATGAATTTCTTGAAGTCAGAAAATTTAAAATAATCCCCCTTGGAAAACCTTTCTCTCAATTTTTCCCATAGTTCTTGAGCATCTTCAACGTATATGACACTTTATGCTATCTAAGATGAAAGAGTTTTTATGATCCAAGATAGCACCATCATATTGCTCCTCTCCGAAGAATAAAATAGGGGATAATCTCTTTGAGGTTTCTTGATTCCTCCGTCTATAAACTTCAACTTGTTTTCGGAAAGAAGAACCCTTCTCATATTTCTGCTCCAAGAAGTGTAATTAGACTCATTAAGAACTTGAGAAATAAGGGAGATGCCCGAGTTTTCTCCCAGTGAAGATAAAAGGGGCTGAAAGGATTGTTGAGTTGATCCATATTTTCCATAATGAAAGAAAATCTAAAAGAAAATGTTAGCACCAAGAAATCAAGAAAGTACAGCAGAAGCAGAGGCAGAATAGGTACAGGACCTGCTCTGGTGCCATATTAAAAACGCTGGCCCACAATAGGAACAGTAGAGGCCCAAAAGCCTTCAGCCCATATACAAGAAAGTTAAGTTTCGCTAGAAACTTCTCTTCTTCATCATAATGTTGATGGGATCAAGTTGTGCGACACGCGATGGAAAAAGGAAACGTGTGTTCTTCCAAGAAGCTATTCCGGTGAGGCAGACATCGACACCACTTGGTTAGAAAAGGATGACATGGTTCAGAGAGAGAAGACACGATGATAAAAAGTAAGAAAAATTGTACCTTTTTTTTATTACAATAGTGTTTATTTCAGAGCTTTTTTTCTTTCTTCTTCAACATAAAGAAAATATTGGAACCCCTTATACAAAGTTCCGGTGAGTACAAAAAGAACACCGAAATAATTAATTATTCCTAAAAAAAAATATATAAACACTTAAAGAGAAAAAACTCTAAAACACAACAAAATGCTCTAAGAGCACTAATGACAAAACAGAAAATTAATATACTTTAAAATAATATATTTTAAAATAATCGTCAACTTGTAACAGTATTTTTTAAAAATTTTGAAAAGTACTAACGATGATTAATTGTATAAATTGATTCTCTTGTTGATCCTCTTGATCTAAAAAGGAAAAATGTCAGAAACTAAAATTAATTTAATTTAGGTTTAATAGGTTCGGAGGTCCTTATATTTGTGGGTTCGTTTCAATTGGGTCCTCCAATTTTGAAAGTGATCAATTTGGTCCCTAATTTAACAAAATTGAGTCAATAATACCCTTTCCGTTAAATGTAATGGACGGCGTTAACTTTTTAAACATGTGGCATGTTGAGGCATCCTTTTATTTGCAGGTTGTACAGTTTTATTTGAAGGATGCTTCAACATACCACATGTTTAAAAAGTTAATGCCGTCCATTGCATTTAACGGAAAGGGTATTATTGACTCAATTTTGTTAAATTAGGGACCAAATTGATCACTTTCAAAATTGGAGGACCCAATTGAAACGAACCCACAAATACAGAAACTTTCGAACCTATTAAACCTTTAATTTATTCAGCAACTCTCCTTAGGTTGTGATCCTTACAACAACTATATTTGTTCGATGAGTAATTATCAAAGATAAGATCAGTGACTCTAATACAATTAAGTAAAAAACAAAGAGAGAGTAAAGTAGTTGAAGGTGAAAAGAGCTTTGCCAACCTATTTAGTAGTCTGCAAAGTGAAGCTAGGTTAGCAGGTGGCTACAGTATTTGTTGTACTATATTGTCGTCATTCTTTATGAGCACAACAATGACAACCACTTATTGTAAATGCATATTGTACCACAAAAACATTCATGTCATGTTTACATTCCAACAAATCGTCTTAGATTCTTCATTAAGATCTTCACAATACAACTTTCTTCTAATTTATTGGTTATGTATGTCATCATCATTTTGTCTTTAAAGTTCCAATTTAATAGAGTTAAAGGATGGGAGTTTGAATTTGTACGTCCTTTAAAGTTTAACTCTGAAGATGTGATTTAGTAATTATTACATTCAAATAAATCACTTTTATGTTCAGTTGAATAGTGAAGACAAAAAGGAAAAATTGGAATGATAGTGTATTTATATTTGGTTAAAAATAAAGAAAAAATCAAATAAGAAAAATATATTTCAAGAAAATCGTTTTCATTTTCTCTTTAATAAATACTGTCACGATGTAAAGAACAACAATAATTTATTTCATTGACGTGGATGAAAATACTTTTATAAATATATCATTATAATAACAAATTAATATGCTTATAATTTATTATAAATAAAAAAATTATAAGATCGCATATCATATCTTATATAACCAGGACTTAATATATCAAATATAAAATTCATAAAAATATATATTTGTAGAGGGATGTAATTAAACATATTCTCTCATCCTTTATATATATATATATATATATATATATATATATATATATATATATATATATATATGTATGTATGAATGAGTATCAAGATTTTTAATTAATTTTTATTTAGAATTACATAATTGAACATTTACTATTCGTTCTAAAGTATGATACTGATGAAGAAAATTTAGGAAGACGGAGAGCATGGCTTTTACATCAAAATAGGCATATTTACCTTTAATATTATCGAAATGGGAAAATTCAACCAAAATTACGAGAATGGGGAAGTCGTTGGGGATCCAAACGACTTCAATTGAAGAAGTCATGTCCCCCTGCACGACTTCACCCTGTCGTGCACCCCAAAAACGACTTTAGGGTATGATAATCGATTACCACATGTTGTAATCGATTACCATATCCTTTTTAGTAAAAAAATATAAAAAAATTGAAATCGTAGGGGGGTTCACGACTTCAATAAGAGAAGTTGTGCACCCCCAACACAACTTTACTTTATTTTAAATTTTAACTTTTATTAATTAAAATCATTTATAATTTCTAAAAAATATTTTTAAATGTATTTAAAATAATTAAAATCATCTTTAATTAATAATTAAAGTTTTTTAATATTATTAAATAAATAAATTTTATACTTTTAATCATTTTTGTAATTAAATTAAATTTTTTATAAAAGAATTTTAATTAAATAATTTATAACTATAATTATTATAATTATCTAATTAAAAATTCAAAAATTTTATATTTCATTATAATTTATTTTTTTTAATTTTAATTATTATATTATATTTTTTTACAAATTATAATTAATTAATAATAATATTTTTCATTATAAATTATTTATGCATTTTAATTTATGTAATTACCATAATAATAGTTATAAATTATTTAATTAAAATAATTTTAAAAAATGTGATTAATTTAATAACAAAAATAAGTTTATTTATTTAATAATATTTAGAAACTTTAAATATTAATTATATATAATTTTTAATATTTTAAATACGTTTAAATATATAATTTAAAAATTATAAATCATTTTAAATAAAAATAATAATAAAGTGAAAGTGTGTGTGGGGAGCACGACTTCAATACAAGAAGTCGTTAACCCCTCCACGATTTTATAGTTATTTAATTTTTTTATTAATTTAATTAGTTTATATTTAATAATTTTATTAATTTAAATAGTTTATAATGAAAGAAATTATTATTAATTAATTATAATTTTGTAAAAAAATATACTATAATAATAAAAATTAAAATCAATAAAATATAATAAAATATAATTTTTTTTGAATTTTTAATTAGATAATTATAGTTATAAATTATTTAATTGAAATTATTTTATAAAAAATTTAATTTAATTACAAAAATAATTAAAAGTATGAAATTTATTTATTTAATAATATTGAATTTTTTTTATTAATTATTAGATATAATTTTAATTATTTTAAATACATTTAAAAATATTTTTTAGAAATTGTAAATGATTTTAATTAATAAAAGTTAAAAATTAAAAGAAAGTAAAGTTGTGTTGGGGGTGCACGACTTCTCTTATTGAAGTCGTGAACCCCCCTACGATTTCAATTTTTTTTATTTTTTTATTAAAAACGGTATGGTAATCGATTACAAGATGTGTGGTAATCGATTACCATAGCCTAAAGTCGTTTTCGGGATGCACGACTTCAACCCTGGTCAAATGAACAGGGTGCAGGGGGAGCACGACTTCTTAATTGAAGTCGTTTTGGCCCCCACGACTTCACTTTTGGTCAAAATTTGCCCATTTTGATAATAAAGAGGGCATATTTGCCTAGTGTGGTGAAAAAACCCGAAGAGTAGATATTGTTGTTCGCTTTAACAAATCTGTGAAGAGGGAAGAAGAAGATTTGCGAGATGTAATGGTTTTTTTTTATCAAATTTGCACTCTTTTTTTTTTGAAAAACTAATATTACCCCTTAGCTATCATTCAAAACGAGACAAAAAATGGCATCCAATGTGGTGGAAATGACGGCGAGGTTGGTTGGTATGCGAGGGCACATGGTGCAACTGTGAACATGGGTTGAAGTAGTGGAGGTCGTGGAGGTTGAAGACACTAAACTCTGAACTAGTGGAGCTCGAGGTTGAAGACAAGACTCAATCTGTATTTGATTTCAAGGAGGTGGAATCAATTCCACCTTATATAGAAAATCATGAAGAAGCTTTATTCAATTACGAGCATGGCGATTTTAACCGATTCTAAACTTGGATTCCAATGGAAGCTATAGTTTTGGTGTTTACTCAAATACAATTTTTTTTTCATTTTAAATTCTTTAGAGAGTGTTCACTTGAGGGAATGAATTTGAGAGAGAAACTGAATGAATTTGATAAGATTTGAAAAATTGAGTATTGTTTATTTTTAAGAGATTTGAGATAATTCAAAATGGATTTGAAAGTAAAATTTGTGTAGAATTTGACCCATATGATAGGTAAAAAAAATGTTTTAATTAATAGAAAATAAATATTACTAAAATATCTTAATAGTAAAAATAATATAATAATACATTTATTAGTAAAAAATATTATAAAGAGAAAAAAAATCAAAATTAATTTTGAAATAAAATAATTTTGTAACCAAAGCACATGGAATCAGTTAACTTAGGTGTGAAATTGGTTATATAGACACCATGACCAAGCGGCCATTACTTGCACATTTAGAATCGGTTACATCGATCTTAGAATAGATTTTGAATCTATTTGAATCAGTTACGTGTACTGTTTATGTTTCTTTTTCAACCTCATGATTTCTTCAATCTCGTGGTTTCTTTATTTGCATTCTTGTAATTATTTGCGGAATACATACTTTTTTTTTCATTATCCTTATTAAAGCATAGATTTGAAGGAAATTAATAACGATCGAATGACATATTTACTTAATTTATATTAGTTAATGAATTGATATAGACATAGAGAATGCAGTGTTTTAGGGAATTATACAAAAATTGGTGTAGTACATACTTTTTATATTAGAAAGAAAAGCAAGTCGTATAATTTATACAAATTAATAAAACGTAATTCCAATCTTTACTGCATATTTTAATGTTAATTTATCCAAAAGTGATATTACATATTATCAATATAAAATCATTGTTGTGGACTAATCATCCCATAGGAAATTTAATTAAAGAAACAAAAAAACAAAGACAAGTGAACTGTTAACATAACATTTTAAGCGAAGTGTTTTTTCTAAATCAATAAAGCTAATAAATATTTTACATAAATAACATTTTCTTAAAAAATACAGATATCTTATATTAGCAAACGAGGGTGGTAGTGGGATGAATAGTATTCATAATGTTAGGAAACAATTCAAGTACAAGATGTGACATCCCAAAAATACAGCATAAATCATAAAATCAGAAAATCACATTTAATAATATTTCAATACAGTTTTCCAACTAAAAACAAAACAACGCTCAAGGACGAACTTCTTTGAGTACAGTCTTACCATAACAACAAAACAGACGTGCAAAGCCGCACGTCTTCAGAGTTACAAATGAAAAAGCTGAACGTACACGAAACTTGACCGAACGGTTTACACAGCACAAATACCGAACGGTCTATCAGAATAAAATAATAAGACAAGATGGTCGAACGACCACTCTAATACTGGCTACATAACTGGCCGAGCGCCTCACTGCTCGGTCTTCACTTCGACATCAACCAGGTTCTCTTCATTCAGCGCCTCTTCCAAACGCTCGTCTCCCTCTGCTCACATCCACACGGATGATCATTGCAATGACAAGACGGACGTACAAGGACAATAGACAACACAAGGAAACGAAAGGGTAAGCTTACTTAATTTAACTCATGCATCAGTCATACAATTCATTACATAATTCATCACATATCAAGGCATTATAACACATGCACAAAATAAAACTCGACACGACTAACTGTCCGGACTGTATGAAATCTGCGTAGTTACAGGCGTTCACGCACCCGGGTGGTGTGGTAACTGGCATTCTCATCAGCTGCCACCCGAGGTTAGTACGTCCGTCCAAAGTACCTCTAAGAACGACGACTTCCTGCCATTCCCACGCATGACGTGCGCCTCTACTTGAGGACGATCACTCACGGAATATCAGGATTGAACAGCCAGCATTAACTTCCCACAGTCATACTTTACAAATTCTCATAATCATCCAAGAGTCATTCCTCCCCGGAACGCTCGTTCAATATTCATACTTTCATTTCATTTCATATACTGTACATCATTCACTATTCCTCATTCATTATTCATCATTCCATAATCATTTTCATCATTAATAGAGAATCCAATAAAAAACGAACGTTCTGTCCCCAATAAAACCGAGGACGAACGCTGTGAGCGAGACCAAAGGACGCTCGTTCGAATCAGAGTACGAACGGCTGAATTTCAATGACGTTCGCTGGCTGAATATTATACTGTTAATAGGATGAACGTTTAAAAAAGTACACTGTTCATTTGGACGAACGCGAATGGGTATTCTGACGAACGTTATTTACCTTGAGAATGAGTTAAATGAACGGACGCTCGTGAATTTTAAATCAATAACCGAACGTGGCAAATCTGAAGTTGGACGTACGCTTTTTCAATAAAACCGAACACCATTTTGAGCGAGCGCTCAGTGTAAGACCGAGCCTCATTTTTAGGACGAACGCTCCTTTCAAAACCGAGCACCACTAGGACGAGCGTTCAGTATAAACCGAACAGCTTTTGGGACGAACGCTCAATCAAAACCGAGACCATTAGGACGAACGCTCAGTTTGAGACCGAGCACCAACTAGAGCGAACGCTCAGATCAAAACCGAGCGCCATTTTGGACGAACGCTGAAGGTAAGGACCAATTGAAGCGAGCGTTCGGTATAAGACCGAACACCGTCTTGAGCGAGAGTTCGGTATCAGACCGAACACCAATTAGGACGAGCGCTCATCATAAAAACCGAGCACCCTAAAGGACGAACGCTGAATCAGCGTATTTTGACACGAGGACGCTCGTCCTCAACAAAGGAAAACCGAACGGTCAATGACCGTGCAGTACGAACGTTAATATTCATAGAAAATTCTCACTTTTCATTTCCAGTTCATTTCTCATCATGCAAATCTCAAAATTTCATTCGTTCATATCAAACACTCTCATTTTTCATAAGATCCGTATCATGTAAATTCACATATTTCATTTCACCAAATCAATGTACGTTCATGTACTTCTGTCACACCAAATATCATGCATTTACCAATACAATTGAATAACGAACGTTCATACAGTTCATACATATCATACATCATGCATTAATTTCATGCAGTAAATTAACGAACGTTCATACAAGGCACACCACATGAATTAAATCAAATAAGCTTCCCTTACCTGGAAATGACCGAACGTCCACTGACGCACCACACTCTTCTCCACTACGCTTCCCTTTCCCACGCTCGTTAACCAAACTACAATGGACGAGCCCTGACACCAAATCAGAATTACGCTACACTAATAAAGGACGAACGCACAACTCAGAATTGAGTTTGCGTACGAGGAAAACGAACGCTAGAGAGAAAGGAAGGCTTACCAGTTTCACTAGCCGAACGCTCTTCTCTGGAAGCCCTGGATGTCGAGCGTCCTTCCACACTGCCGGAACCCAGAATTGGAGGGGATTAAATGATGGTGTGTCTTAGAGAGAGGGTGCAGAGAGTGTAGAGAGAAGCAAGAGAGAATTCAGAAACGGAAAATGGTGGAGCGTGTGGAGGGTGGAGGATTTATCAGAGTCTCGTCCGTTTTTCCACCTCGCCAGCGCACGTTCACACTGCCAGCGCACGTTCACACTACGTTTTGACTAAATTCACGCGCACGGTTGACGTTCGTTAGCGGATGTCGGACGCTTGCTGTCTCCACGAGCGTCGCTGAGGTGGCGCGCTCTCAGGCTGCCACGTTTTTTTTTTTTTTTTTTTTTGAGGCCTTACACAAGAGATTTGAAAGCAGGTTCTCTTCTATGACTTGATAGTTATAAATCACATCTCATAACAAAACAAACATATATGATTTTGTTTATACTACTACAATGATAATTTATGCATAATATACACAGATAAATTTATGTACAATAAAATAAAATTTATAATAATATTTTTAAAGATATCCTTACGTTTTAATTTAGAATAAATAATTTAATTAATGCTATGCCGTTATTCTTAAATTAAACTTTAAATAAAAGATCGAAATAGTCTAAAAAATATATATTGTACCTAGCTGTTAAGTATATCTCTCAAAGATACAATAGTGTTGAAAATATCTAAATGAAAAAGACAGAGAGAATAAAAATCTTTTTCTGTAATCATATATAGCTGAATTTGTCAAAATCAGTTCCACACTCACAACTTATAAAATAAGAATATATTCAGTCTAGGTTATTTTAAAAGAAATAAAATATAAAAAATGATATAAGTTAACTATAAGTAGATAAAAAGTTTATTTATACTAATAATATATTAGGAAGAAGTTTGGATTGCATTGGTATTGGAGAATAGTAATATTTGTTGTTGCATGGAGAAATGGAGAAGTGAAGATGAGTGTACTGGAAAAGAAAACAATAGCATGTGGGTTTGATGTGATGTGACTGCACTGAATTGGTCACTGAACCACCAAACACCACACATCACTCAACAATCTTTTCTTTCACACAACACCAAAATAATTCACTCTCATACCTAATAAACTCTTTATATTCTTCACTGCATCACATGTATATTTTGGCATTAAAGTTTTGTTCATTAGAGATTATTTGAAAAAGAGTGATTTTGAATAAATTTGAAAGTAATTTTATTTTTTTTATCTGAATGGATTGAAGAATAATTGATAATAAATTTAGAAATAAAGTTTGTAAAAGTTAATATAAAATTTAATTGATGTGATAAATTTAAAAAATTAGTTTAATTAATATAAATTAAAAATTATTAAAATGTTCTTAATTATTAAAGTAATATAAAATTTTATTTTTTAATATTATATTTAATTGTAAAATTGTTTATAAAAAATAAAAAATTAAAAATAATTATTAAAAATTAATTTTTAGAAAGTAAAAGGATTATAATTATTAAAAGAAGTATTTGAAGGAAAGGGCACTGAAGATATCAGAAAAGAAGTTGACTCTCATTAATGTCCACTTTTATTCTCTTAACTAATCTTGACAGAAAAATTGAATTAATAAAGTAAAACTATTAAGAAGGTTCTACTATACTTGTCACAGATACTGTGAAAAGAAAGTCAAATCAAAATAAAAGAAAAACAAGTAAAAGCTCCATTGAATTACATTATTATAGATTTGAAGAAATTTATTACGTTCTCTTATAAAAGAATATCACACTACAATAATGCTTTTTATAGAATAAATTTATTATTTGAGTGTGGTTGTTTTTAAAGATGAATATAAGGAAGAGTATACAATTTGGTAGTAAAGTTTGTATTATTTCTTTTAAGAAATTTGAAGATAAAAATTGAGTGGAATTAGATATCAAGTTTATGAAATTTTATGAATGATTTAATTTATAAATTAAAATATAATATTATCATTTGGTTCTTATTGTAAAAAGTAATATATTATTGTTATTATAGTTAAAAAAAGTGTTAGATTTGAAAAAACAGATTTGATATCCTCAAGTGAGGACATATATGAGAGGATGCAATCTTCTCTTCCGTCAACAAATCTGCACTTCCAAATTCATGTTAATTAGCTAAAAGAAATAAGATGCATCAGTCCTCATCTATCTTCATAAACAGGAAATCATCCAATAAAAACATAATTTTAGTCACTTATTTATAAAATTTAATAATTTAATTATTGCGTTATTAAAATTTCTATGTTTTTTAATATTTACACTAGTATAGTATCAATCACGTTGTTTAAAATTGATAATAATTAAAATTTTGAGAGAATTAATGAAAATTTATAATAAGAAAATAATTAAATTGAATAAATCATATAATTATACACCCAAATTGAATAAATCATATAATTATACACCCAAATTGAATAATTTCATATTTCACTGATAAAAGATATAGCATTTATTCATATACATCACTTTGTTTTTGTTTCTGCTGGATCCGGACTGACCCTGCAAAAACAAACGAGCTTACTGTTGAAGGCGGACGGGCGGACGACTGATGGCGGGCGAACGGACGCTCGAAGACGAGCCGGGCGAACGGACGCTCGAAAACGAGCCGGGCGAACGACAAAGACGCGCTGCCGGGCGGATGAGAAGACGGGCAACCGATGGTGAATGCTGGTGCCGGGCGGATGAGTGGTCACGAACCAAAGCAAGCATCACTGGCGGGCGGCACCAAGAGGAACGATCACTCTATGCCCCAAACTGGACGGACGTCCTCCAATCCGGACGTTCGCTCCCTGCTCCAAGCGGGGCGGACGTCCTCCCCTCCTGGCGGGTGATCCTTAGCGATCGGCTCCAAACTGGACGGGCGTCCTTCCTCTCCTTAATGCTGTTTCACCCTCCCAGTGGGGAGGGGCCGGGTACCTGCTAAAGGCACTCCGACGCTCAAGTCAGTAATATGACAAGGCGCTGAATAATGCATGCATGTGTTTTTTGCAATCTGTCTAGAAATCATACCTGAGACCTTTTTTTATACTGATCGTAATGGGCTTTTACCTTTTGGGGGCCTCGAAACGGCCCAAGAACACCTTAATCTTCATTAAGGACCTTAATGCGCCATTTAGCTTAATTCTTGGGCGGACGTCTTCTTCTAGGGCGGACGTCCAACTCTGGGGCGGACGTCCAGTTCTTGGGCGGACGTCCACTTCCTGGGCGGACGTCCAGCTCCTGGGCGGACGTCCACTTCAGGGGCGGACGTCCAGTTCTTGGGCGGACGTCCAGCTCTTGGGCGGACGTCCACTTCCTGGGCGGACGTCCACTTTAGGGGCGGACGTCCAGTTCTTGGGCGGACGTCCAGCTCTTGGGCGGACGTCCACTTCCTGGGCGGACGTCCACTTTAGGGGCGGACGTCCAGTTCTTGGGCGGACGTCCTGCTCGTGTGCGGATGTCCCGCTCTTGGGCGGACGTCCAGCTCCTTGAATGCCACTTTGGGCGAACGTCTCATTCCGAATGGCAGGATGCTCGTCCTGATTTCCATTTCGGGCGGGCGTCCCATCTTGGAAGGACGTTCGGCTTCCTGAATGGCTGGGCGTTCGGCTTTATGCCGGGCGGACTCTGCTAGTACATAAGCCCCCCAAGCCCGAGCGTAACTTGATTGTGCGAAGGGGTTGTGTATGCCTGGATGGGCGGCACTGGTGCCTGACACGGGTGGACGTTGGGTCCTGGTTACATTTAAGGCGGATGTCTAAATGGCGGGACGCTCGTCCTGTTATCCATCTTTGGGCGGACGTGCCAAACTTGGACGAACGCCCGTTCTTGAGGACGCTCGGTCCAGAATCGGGCGGACGTCCACTTCTTAGATGGTTGAACGCCTGTCTTATGTCGGGAGGATCTATCAGTACATAAGCCCCCCAAGCCCGAGCGTAATATATTGTGCGAAGGGATTTTTTAGATGGTCCCCGGATTGCTGGGTCCACGTGGGGGTTAACTAGGCGTACCATGGAGGACAAATGGCCGGATGTTTAACTGACGTCCTCCTATTTCAGATTGATGATAAATGCCAGATTTCGGCTAAGTCGTGGACGGCCTGTCATTTGCTGAATGCCAGATTTGGCTAAGTCGTGGACGGCCGGCTCTCTGCTGAATGCCAGATTTGGCTAAGTTATGGACGGCCGGCTCTTTGCTGAATGCCAGATTTGGCTAAGTTATGGACGGCCGGCCCTTTGCTTCGTCGCCCAACCAAGCTGAGAGTTGTTCTCGTTGGAACACTCTTTTTCACCAGCTTGGAGTTTGGTAGGGCGGACGGTCTTTCGCTTCGTCGCCCAACCAAGCTGAGAGTTGTTCTCGTTGGAACACTCTTTTTCACCAGCTTGGAGTTTGGTAGGACGGACGGTCTTTCGCTTCGTCGCCCAACCAAGCTGAGAGTTGTTCTCGTTGGAACACTCTTTTTCACCAGCTTGGAGTTTGGTAGGGCGGACGGTCTTTCGCTTCGTCGCCCAACCAAGCTGAGAGTTGTTCTCGTTGGAACACTCTTTTTCACCAGCTTGGAATTTGGTAGGACGGACGGTCTTTCGCTTCGTCGCCCAACCAAGCTGAGAGTTGTTCTCGTTGGAACACTCTTTTTCACCAGCTTGGAGTTTGGTAGGGCGGACGGTCTTTCGCTTCGTCGCCCAACCAAGCTGAGAGTTGTTCTCGTTGGAACACTCTTTTTCACCAGCTTGGAATTTGGTAGGACGGACGGTCTTTCGCTTCGTCGCCCAACCAAGCTGAGAGTTGTTCTCGTTGGAACACTCTTTTTTCACCAGCTTGGAGTTTGGTAGGGCGGACGGTCTTTCGCTTCGTCGCCCAACCAAGCTGAGAGTTGTTCTCGTTGGAACACTCTTTTTCACCAGCTTGGAGTTTGGTAGGACGGACGGTCTTTCGCTTCGTCGCCCAACCAAGCTGAGAGTTGTTCTCGTTGGAACACTCTTTTTCACCAGCTTGGAATTTGGTAGGGCGGACGGTCTTTCCCTTCGTCGCCATTGTTGCCGGTTACCTGCACCATGAAGGGAACATAGCGAATTTCAAGTTTAAGGAAAGATGTGTCCGTACCTTGTAAGGCCGAAGACATGCTATGGCCAAATGGCCGGGAACGGGTTGAGGCCGAACGGCCGAGACTGTGCTGAGGCCGAACGCTCTTAATCATGTGGAGGCCGAATGGCCGAAATCACGGCGAGGCCGAACGGCCGAAGATAGGCTGAGGCCGAACGGCCGAGACAATGCTGAGACCGAACGTCCTTAAATATGAGGAGACCGAACGTCCAAAAGTACGCTGAGGCCGAGCGGGCCGAAAAGGAATTGAGGCCGAACGGCCAATAATAGGTGGAGGCCGAGCGGCCAATAATATCCCGTTGAGGCGGGCGGACGAAAAGGAATTGAGGCCGAGCGGCCAATAATACCCCATTGAGACCGAGCGGCCGAGAATGAATTGAGGCCGAGCGACCAATACTACACCGTTGAGGCCGGGCGGCCAATAATAGGTGGAGGCCGAGCGGCCAATAATTAAGCGGCCTAGCAGATGAGGCCGAACGACTGAGAATTAAATGAGGCCGAGCATGACCGATCGGTCCAAGATGTTGAATCGAAACGAGCAAGTTTAAACCATTTGGCCTTGATGTAAATGCGATTGCTCGGTCAAAGATTACAAAGCTGGACGTGACCGCTCGGGCGAAATGTACCTGGTTTAGAGTCTTATGACCTGCAAAATAGTATAATATTACTGGAAAATGTGAAAGGAAAGACCAGGCCAAACAGCCGGGCTCCCGTTGAGGCCGAACGGCCGAGATCTGGCTAAGCCGACCGGAAGAGAAAATTGTGAGGCCGAGCGGCCAAAGTCATGCTAAGGCCGAACGGCCGAGCATACATAGAGTCCGCGCGGCCAAGACGTCCAATGAGGCCGAGCGGCCGAGGACAAATTGAGGCCCAGCGGCCAGAAATCCTATGAGGCCGAGTGGCCTAGGAGAAATTGAGGCCGAGCGGCCAGAAATCCAATGAGGCCGAACGGCCGAGAATATGTTGAGACACCCTTCCGCGCACTTTCCTCCTGGCCTGCGAAGTCGCCTCCTTCATGGTCTCTGCCGACACTACTGTAAGCAGGTTCTGGAGAATCTCAATATCTCCAGCACTTCAGATTTTCATATCTTCAAATTGTGAATAGTAGCCCGGTTGATGGAGCTCTAAAATTTAAACACCTTCATCCAGCCCTGAACTGGTAATGAATATATCGGAGGTGCCGCCAGCGTCCGCATTTCCTCTCTGTTTCTGGACCCCTCTCTACCGTATCATACCTGTTTTTTCTCGGAGGATCGGAACTGTCCTGATGAGTCAAAAAATTAAATTATTGAAAAAATAATTTTAATTTCATTATTGAATATTGTTTCAATGAGAGCATTCTCTCTGTTGGGGTTTGGTCCGGCGGCGTTGATGGTTAAGTTCCAGTGCTTAATTAATTTGAGACTATGTCCTGCCGATGAGATTCTTGGGGATTTACAGGGGCTGTTTGGTGATGCAGGAAAAGACATCGATGTTCTGGTGTGCCAAACTATCATTCCTTTTTTCTCCACTCTCTTCTCCACTTTCTTCTCCAATTTGTTCTACCCACTAACTACGCTTTTGTTACATCCATCCCCGGCTAGTAGACGCTGCTCGGTGGGGGTATTGCCTTTGCCGTCGCCGTCACCATCACCGAGGAAGAGGAAGCTCTGGTCCTCTCGGTGAATTTCAAGGCCGTCAAAACCGGCGAGGGTGGTGTCGGGGCGGAGGAAATCACCCTTAGGTTAAGGTTTAAGAATCCTGGAAGGGAAGGTGTTTCACAAGTGGTCCCATTATTGACAACATTGCCACTCAAAAGCTTTTCAACCGAGCGCGGATATCGTCGGAGCTACTCAGTATATATAGACTGCCCAGGATATTCAGGAGTTGAACACCTTCATTTGTCATTGCGATGGGCTGGAATGCTCCGAACGGGTGAGTTGGAAGATCCGAGCGGTGTAATATTTTCTGGAACCCTCTGATCCACAATATGTTGAGGCCTTATTGCCGAGCGCCTGATGAGGCATGATGGATGAGCGCTACTGTAAGCTTTTCGGCCGGTCGCTCACTACAACCGAGTGGACGGGCGCTCTTTGAAGGTGGACGGACGAGTGCTTGAGTCCGGATTGGACGAGCGCTTAAGTCCGGATTGGACGAGCGTTATTTGAATTCGGGCGGACGAGCGCTTGGGTCCGGATTGGTTGGTCACCTGGCGTATAAGAGAAACATGATCGTATTGCTAGCTTAAAGGGTGTATTCGTACCTTGTAAGGTCGAGAATATGTGTCCATATGGCCGAGAATAGGTTGAGGCCGAACGGCCGAGACAATGCCGCGACTGAACGTCCTTAAATATGGAGGCCGAACGGTTAATAATACGCTAAGGCCGAACGGCCGAGGACATATGTCGTGCGACTATGAAGTACTGATGATGGGGCTGTCCGTGCTCAAATCTCGTGGTCATCTTTGGGTAACCAAAGTCACACGGCCCCACGGTGGGCGCCAAATGTTTCTGCTGGATCCGGACTGACCCTGCAAAAACAAACGAGCTTACTGTTGAAGGCGGACGGGCGGACGACTGATGGCGGGCGAACGGACGCTCGAAGACGAGCCGGGCGAACGACAAAGACGCGCTGCCGGGCGGATGAGAAGACGGGCAACCGATGGTGAATGCTGGTGCCGGGCGGATGAGTGGTCACGAACCAAAGCAAGCATCACTGGCGGGCGGCACCAAGAGGAACGATCACTCTATGCCCTAAACTGGACGGACGTCCTCCAATCCGGACGTTCGCTCCCTGCTCCAAGCGGGGCGGACGTCCTCCCCTCCTGGCGGGTGATCCTTAGCGATCGGCTCCAAACTGGACGGGCGTCCTTCCTCTCCTTAATGCTGTTTCACCCTCCCAGTGGGGAGGGGCCGGGTACCTGCTAAAGGCACTCCGACGCTCAAGTCAGTAATATGACAAGGCGCTGAATAATGCATGCATGTGTTTTTTGCAATCTGTCTAGAAATCATACCTGAGACCTTTTTTTATACTGATCGTAATGGGCTTTTACCTTTTGGGGGCCTCGAAACGGCCCAAGAACACCTTAATCTTCATTAAGGACCTTAATGCGCCATTTAGCTTAATTCTTGGGCGGACGTCTTCTTCTAGGGCGGACGTCCAACTCTGGGGCGGACGTCCAGTTCTTGGGCGGACGTCCACTTCCTGGGCGGACGTCCAGCTCCTGGGCGGACGTCCACTTCAGGGGCGGACGTCCAGTTCTTGGGCGGACGTCCAGCTCTTGGGCGGACGTCCACTTCCTGGGCGGACGTCCACTTTAGGGGCGGACGTCCAGTTCTTGGGCGGACGTCCAGCTCTTGGGCGGACGTCCACTTCCTGGGCGGACGTCCACTTTAGGGGCGGACGTCCACTTTAGGGGCGGACGTCCAGTTCTTGGGCGGACGTCCTGCTCGTGTGCGGATGTCCCGCTCTTGGGCGGACGTCCAGCTCCTTGAATGCCACTTTGGGCGAACGTCTCATTCCGAATGGCAGGATGCTCGTCCTGATTTCCATTTCGGGCGGGCGTCCCATCTTGGAAGGACGTTCGGCTTCCTGAATGGCTGGGCGTTCGGCTTTATGCCGGGCGGACTCTGCTAGTACAGTTTTCAATTTTGATTTTGCATTTGTTGTTAGCTTTCTGTTAGATAGCATAGAGGAATTTTATACGCACGTGAAAAAAATAATTCAAGTATGATATTTTACTATATCAGTAAGAATTAAGAAAATCATATTTTAGAATTAATGATGCATGATGATTATTTTAAAATCAAAATTTTAAAATATAAATAATTTTTTTATAAACAAGTTTTATTATCTTAAATCATATAATTTTTTTAATTTCTTTTAGAGTTCTCTTACTTGAGTTTTTAACTCTCTGTTAATTTGTTTGAAGATAAGAGATTTTAGGTGATTTTTAAAATAATAAGGTTAAATTATTTTAATATTAAAAGTTTAAAGTATAAATATAATTTTTATAAATGAGTTTCATTATCTTAAATCACATAATCTTTCTAAACTTTTTTCTCTAGAGCTTTTTCAATTCTCTTTAAAGTTTTTAACTCTCTCTTCATTTGTTTAATATTGCAGATCGTAAGGGTGATCCTTGAGGCGAACTCTCCACTTCTATACAATTAGTTTCTATAATAAAGTAAGTTGGTTTTTTTTTCCATTTCTTTGGGTTGTTGAGTCTTCACTAGTAAAAAGTAGGGTTTTTAAATCGCGTATTATGTCTCGGTTTTTGAAGACCCGAGGCATATAAAAATGCGGTGGCAGAAATGTAATTTTGGAGACACTATATGCCTCGGTTCTTTTTAACCCGTTTTTAAAAAGGGTATATTGCACCGATTTTTTTAAACCCGCTTTTGAAAAATAGTATACTGCACCAGTTCTTTTAAATCCGCTTTTGAAAAAGGTATACGGCACCGGTTGGAAATTAACCGAGGCCTATATTTGCCTCGTTTTAGGGTTAAAGTTCAAAACTTTTTCAGTTTCACTATTCTTCTTCCCGCAAAACCTCCCTTCCCCCCTTCCCGCAAAACCTCTCTGCTCCCTGTTCACCACTGCTTTTTGCTTCGGCCGCCACGCCACCGCACCACCGCCCCTTCGTCTCAGTTCCCCCTGCCACCGCACCACCGCCCCCGTCGTCCTTCCCGCAAAACCTCTCTGATCGCTGTTCACCACTGCTTTTTGCTTCGGTCGCCACGACACACCACCGCCACGCCACACCACCGCTCGCCTGTTCTTCATCGTCGTCACTGGTCCTTGCCTCCCCGCCGTCGCCACTACCAAGTCCACCACTGCCGCCGTCGCCACTGGTCCTTGCCTTCATTGTCCACCATTGCCGCCTGTTCTTCTCATCAACCACCGCCGCCTGTTCTTCTCATCGACCACCGACAACCACCGTCGCGTATTGGGGTTTGGCTGGACACTGAATCGATAAAAGTTTGAAGCTTTGGAGAGGGGAAGTATTTTTGGTGTTAGGTTTTTTTGTTTGATCTTGAACTTTTATTTTTTGCTGAAATTCTTGGTTGGTCTTGGGTGATTTTCGGTGATGAAGGGATTGAAGGGGTTGGTCTTGGGTGATTTTCGGTGATGAAGGGATTAAAGGGATGAAGGGATTTTCGGTAAAGCTTGGGCTGTTTTCTGGTGTTTTCAGGTGATGAAGGGATGAAGGGATTGAACACACTTCTGCATCCCATCGCTGCTTCCCACTTCTGCTTTCCTGTGCTCCACAATGTCCAGAAAAAAAAAATGCTTCCCTGTACTCCACGATGTGGCAAAAATTAAAAAAAAAAATATTTTACTGCCTCGGTTCAGGTTTAAACTGAGATAATATAAGTCAAGATACTAACTCGGTTGTAAACCGAGGCATAAAAAGAAGACTTTTTACCTCGTTCGTATATGCCTCGGTTTCTAAATCGGGGCTTATGACCAAAAACAACCGAGGCCATTTGTTTCTCCTGTACTAGTGCTTCTTATATGTGAACCATCTAGGATCACATGTGGTGTTTGACCATCTCACCTTGATGGGAGAGTAACGTTTCCATGGTCAGTAGTAGGATTCAAGTGTGGAGAAAGTTATTATTAAAAAGGAAGCATGAGTAACAATTGTGAATTGGTGTTGGTTGATGTGAATTGGTGTTTTTGTGTATATATTTTGGTGAATAAATTAACTCCTTCATAACTTTTACCTTGTTTTATTCTCAAATTTAATGTGTTTTCTAGTTGTCTTGTGTTTTAGTTAATTTATGCTTGTTTTTACCTCTAATATCTTTATTTGAGTATGTGAAATAAATGAATAGGAGACAATTCTAGTGGAGGAAAACAAGCAATAACTCAAGGGAACATGTTTTGGGACAATAAAAGATCAATTTGAAGCAAATACCCATGTTGGACACCTTTGGAATTGCACAAGAACTTGAATTTTAGAATGTTGTCAAAATTGCCTATAGTTGAGCGGTAGTTGAGCTATCTGTTTCTGGGATGCTGTAGCTGAGGTGCAGGTGAGCGCCAGCTCTCTCGAATGCTACCGCGGGGCTGCGACTAAGCGCCAGCCCTCTGGAATTTAACGGTTGGGCTGTAGCTGAGGTGCAGCTGAGCGGTGACGACGTTGACTTGTCAAAATGGGTTATCTAAGCATGGTTCTTGCGGTTTTTTCGGCGTTTTTCTCCTCCTACACTTCATTCTTCACCTAGAGAGATTAGGAGAGGCCCTTGGAGGCTGTTTGCGGGTGTTGGGAAGTTCTCTCACTCCTCCTTGGGTCTTCAAGCTTCATCAATGGTGATTTTGCCCCTTTTGGGTTGAGGAAGAAGATGGGTCACGAATTGGAGATGGAATTGCGAAGGGGAGGTGCAAATAGAGCATGGAGCAGCTGCTAAGAACCTTGGGAAAGGTTGTGCATCTTCTCTTTAGTTCTAATTCCTTCCCTATCTCTTCAATTTTGTAGAACCCTAAGTTCTCCACTATGGAGGATTTTTCCTATTTGTTGAGATTAGTTGTAAAATATGGAATTCTTATGTATTTTTTGATGCTAATGATATTTGCTCTTCTATTTTACTTTCGTGTTCAATTTCTATGTTTAATGCTTACTTTGGATTGATCACCCATGCATGATTTTTGGTTCTTGATATATTGAGAAATAATATGATTTGAACCTAGAATTGAAATTGAATACCTATTGGATGAAATTGAGATGTTTGTGAATGCATGAGAATGAAATGGATGAATTCTAGTCTTGACAAATTGTAAATACACTATGTTAAATTTCTTGCACACCAATTGTTCGATAAAATACCAAAAAGAGTTTCTTGTGTTGTTTTGTGCACTTTGATGTATAATTGATTTATGAAAGGAAGAATTATCATGTGTTGCACAAGTCCCTTGGGAGAGAATGATATTTATCACTTGCTACGTTGCGACCGGTGCACTTGCCGTTGGTTTGACAGCCAACAAGTTTTTGGCGCCGTTGTCGGGGACTTGTGTTCCAATACAAGGCAATTTGGGAAATAAAGACCACAACAATTGCATAACTCACAAGAGCCTAATATCAATACATGCATCTGGATGGTGGAGTCTAGTATGAATGATTACATGTGTTAGAAATTGTTGATATAAATGTTTATATGTATTCATATCTCTATACATGTTATGTGATTGTTCTTTTGGATACATTAGCTTACCCTTTCTTTCTTGTTTATTTGTTTGTTCTTCTTGTTTGCAATGATAATTTTAATGATATGAACAAATGAAGATGTCTCAATGAATCCAGGATGAGAGTAGTGTTCAAGTATATATTTAGGAAGTTTGACTCTTGTTTATGTCAGTTTTTGAAAAACTTTATTATGCTCTTTAACCAGTGTAATAATATCTTTTAGTTGTATAAGACCTTTGTACATATATATTTTCGGTGTTATAGTTATATTTGAGATAATTGTAATAACATTGTGTATATGTTTCTTTGAGTTATTTATTTTTAAATATTAGACTGTGATGTTTCTTTTAGTAGTTGCACACTATTAAAATGGAATGTTAGAATATTAGTTAGATAGAATATTATTTCATAAAATTAGATATTGAAAAACTAATCTCGTTTTCATACTTATACTCAATTAGTCTAACATTTTTATTCTGTATTTATTCTTATCCAGTAAATGGCTATCACGTAATTGTTTGCTTATTATTTCAATATTAATCAATTAATTTATGTAAAAAAATAAAAACTATGACATAAAGGAAATCAAATATTACTAAATATTCAATATTAAAGAAATGTATTTTTTCATTATAAGTATATAGAAAGAAACTATAATTGTATACATTTCATAGAGTACTAAATACAATTTTACGATAACTAAAATATTTACGGAACACTAATAAAACAAAGTTGGTAAAGTTAAAATTTATTTTTAAAAAATTGAAGAAAACAAATATCCAAGTTTTAAAACTTTTTAAATGACTTTTTATTTACTTTTTGAAAATTCTAATGACATTTGTTTATAAGATAAAAATTATAATACATCCTTAAACAAATTCAAGAATAATAATAATAATTAAAATTTAACATATATCTTTCATCTTTTGAAATTCTATTTATATTGATAACCATAAGCAAAATTCATGATAGTAGTATTAAATATCTGTATACAGTTATAGTGATAAAATTACACTTATGATCGATAATGAGTTAGAAAAAAAAATAATTATATAAAAAATCATCAAATAATATTTTATATGATAAAAATAAATAAATAAAAAATTAAATGTGTGTCTTAGAATATTTTGAAAAATTATTTAACTTAATTGCAAAATGAACAAAATTATATAACTAATGACGTAATAAGTGAAAAATATCTTAAAAATCCAAAAAAACCTTTTTAAGATATATAATTAGAGATAATAAAAATTGTTTGAACAAAATTAATTCAGATTAAATAAAAATTAATGATAGACAGGATAAATATTTTATGTCACCTACTAAATAAAGAAAATGAAGGAGATAAATCTTTTATGTCACCTGGTAAACTATGAAAATGAAGAGTTTATGCGAATGCTTAAAATCAAGATAATAATAAAAAAATTATTTAAAAAAAAATAAAGAGATAATCAAATATTTTTATTTAAAAAATAAATAAATAAAAATATTAAAATGCAGTAGAAATATTGAAATACGAGATATAAAAAACTATTATTGTACTATATTGTACTATATAATATATCATTTAAACTTAATTACTTGAATACTATCTTGAAAAAATATTTTGAAGATGTAAATAAATTTTATGGAAATGGAAAAAATAATTTTTCTATGTAGATCTAGTTTTTTTTTACCTTTTAATAATTAATGTTTTTAAAATTAAAATGATTATTTATATTTAAGAAGTTATTTTTTAAAATTAAAATAATTATTTTATGTTTTAAAGTACATTTGTTTCATTTTACTTGTTTTTTCAAAATTAAAACAACTATTTATAATAAAAAATTATTTATAAAATAAATAAAATTTATTTATAGTAAAATTATAAAAAAAATAAATACATATGTTTTGATATTAATATAAATAGATGATTTTAAAACATCTGAAAACAAACAGGTGATACAATTGATTAAATTTGTTAGATTTGGGTTAGATTTGGGCCGCGGTGGATACTGCAGTAACAAAATGGTCTTAATAAATGGATCCATTTTAATGGTAATTATCAAATGCATCTCACATCCCGCTGTTATTTAGGGTTTGCATTTTTCTTGTCACCGTTTTTTTATATTAAGATTAATCTTGTATATATAGTATATTTGTTTTTTTATTTCACTTACCAAAATCCAACAGGGATACTTTAATTTGTAATTATTTTATGCACAATTTAGCACAGAGTTTTTAGCCCTACCTAATCCATACTTTTAATGAACATTTTTGAGATTTCTATTATTGAAATGTAGATTTCTTTTTCAGTGTAAAATTTTTCAAAATTTTTTATAATTCTGTGACCAAACATATTCTATCTCATAATAAGTTTTAGGTTCCAGTAACTCAAATATAAAAACACCTAATTTTACTATTATTAACTAATGAAAACACACAAGTATTCATGTTTTTATAACTAATTAATTAAAAATCGAAAATAACACAATTTAAAATATGTAATATTTAAATATAATATTACAAAATATACAATTATTTATTTTAAAAAGAATTATTTAACTAATTTTAAATTATCAAAATTATTCAATTACTTATTTCATTAGATGGATAAATAATTAAATAATTTGTATTTAATAAATGATAAAAATATTTAATTATAAAAATTAAAATAAAAAGTTATCAAACAACATATTCTTTTATGGTTAATTGATATTATTATTATTATTATTATCATTATTATCAGTATAATAAATGTTACAATAACAACATCAATCATACTAATTATAACTCTGTTTTTACCGCATACTTATAATAGTTGTTATAGTTATTATTGTTAGTGTAGTTTTAGTTACACTAACGATATTGAAGATTATTCATAAAAAGAATATACTGTTAAAAAATTATCAAGATAATAAATATTAATGAATGGTACATTTTACAGTATATTGTTTGTGTTATTTATTAATAGTCAATAAAATAAATAAAAGGTTGTTTTTATAACTTTTATATTAGCATGTATCAAGCATGTCATTATTATACAAACTAATTTATTTCGAGCCAAGAGCAAAGATAAACAAGAAAAAAAAAAGTTTGATCAAGTGTTTTGTTTTCTCAAAATAGTAATTTATTGAATCATACGACAAAAACAAAGCCTAAGTGGCTTAATTTATTGGATCATACGACGAAAACAAAGCCTAAGTGACTTTGTCCGACATCTTGATTATTGAAACATGCTCATTGGTTGAAGGTACAGGAAGCGTAGCAGAAGCTGTTCTGATCCATGCAACGACACTGAGGAGGTTCCGATGTGGCACAAATGCAAAAGTCGCAAGCTGAGTGGCAAGAATTCTCTACAATATCAAAGCATTGGCATTTGGGAGGATCATTCCGGCAAACACATTTATCACAGCACACATTGTCGGTAGATTTCACATAGTTTTCGGCTGAGTGATGAAACAACGTTGGATCTAAGCGAGCATCCACAGCAGTAGTTGCACTGAAAATTATAAAGAACAACATTAAACTTACCTTCATCATTACCTTCAACTCCATAGCTTTTCTCACTTTCTCTTTCTGCACCCAACACAGATAAATTTTCTTCTCGGTCTCGGAAATGAATACGCATCATCATTATATATATATATATATATATATATATATATATATATTACTTTCATTCATCATTTTTTTTTCTTCTTTTTCAGACACACATTCATTATCTTCTTTCTTTTTTTTCAGCTAAAAATCACGTGGCATTAAAGTATAATTTCTTGGAGTTTTCTTTTTATCGTATGGCAAAAATTCGAGAATCTTTCTGCTACTGACAGCGAGAACTTTCTTTTCTTTTGTCCATTCCTTTTATGTATGTGGGGCATGTTCACTTTTTCTAATAACTCTTTTTAGTCATATTATTCAAAGACCATGATTACTCGTAACATGCTAATGATTTTAAAATTTAGTATGTTTTTGTATGTCGAAGAAAATGTAGTATTTAAAAAGTTAGAAAATTTTAAAAATAAATTATTATAAAAATCTGTAGTTATTTAAGTTTGACTATTTCTCATATTAACAATTATGGACATTTAAAATTTAGAACTAATGTGAGTGAAAAATTTCATTATTTGTATTGTTGCTTTGAAACAATATATTATAATCTCAGGTTTTCTTTTTAATCTAATTTTTTGTGATATTTTCATCAAATCATGGATTGGTGTGGCTTCAGTAGTTTAGAATGAGACCCTCTTTTACTTTAGTGACATAAAAGAGATGTTAAAATATCTCATAAAAACTTACTACAAAATCATTATTAGGTAGATTTAGGTCCACTTATTTTTGTTTGATTTCACACTAATATATCTAAGTCTCAGCAAGGAAACCAAATTTGACAATGTTTGATCACCAATTTTGGGCCATCCATAGTTAAATCCTGATTTTCATTACTGGATCATTTATAAAGTTGTCTAGTTTTATATATTTTGATTCCACTGACTTGTACTTTTAAATATATAAATATATATATATATATATATATATATATATATATATATATATATATATATATATATATATATATTATATATGAGTTTGCTAACGCGCGTACGCCTGTTTTTCAGTTGATACATTTTAGCAATGTGTATCGGGTTTTAGTAGACAAAAATATCCTTATATATAATGAATTCTAAGTTTTAAGGTTAAGGGTATTTTAATAATTTTCATTCTCAAAACTAAGAAAAAAAAGAAACCCTCAAACCCTTAGTCACCTCTCTCATTCCTCTCAACCCTTTCTCTCTCATTTTTCTCACTCGAATCTTTTCTCTGTCATCCCTACTCTAACCCAATTGAAAAAATCTGAAACACTTGTCGTTAAACAATCTTAAAAAAAATGATTTTATAATGAGTTTTCATCTTATAATTTTTGTCTTATCTAATTTTATCCAATTTTCACAAGCATAAAGGAATTGGTAATTGACTTGGAAAAAATCAGAAATATTCGCTGTTAAACAATTTCTTACAAAAAATTATTTTATAATGAGTTTTTATTTTATAATTTGTCTTATATAATTTTATCTAATTTTCACAAGCATGATGACATCAAAGGAATTGGTAATTAGCCTGGAAAAAATCAGAAACACTCGATGTTAAACAATTTCTTACAAAAAATGACTTTATAATGAGTTTTCATTTTATAATTTTTGTTGTATATAATTTATCTAATTTTTACAAGCATAATGATATCGGAAAGAATTGGTAACTGACCTGAAGGGTTTTTTTAGAGATGATGATTCAACATATGCAGATGATAAAATTAGAGATGTTAGTGAAGATGGTGAAATTGAAGAGATCTTGAATGAACCTTTCCCTGAAGGTGAATATGTCAATGACTCAACTCTTTACAAAGACAAATTGTTTAAAGGATGTTTTTGATTTTTTCAATTGAGGCTACAGTAGGAATGACAGAGAAAAAGTTGGAGTGAAAGAGATGAAAGAGAAAGGATTGAGAAGAATGAAAGAGGTGAGTAAGGGTTTCGGGGGTTTCTTTTTTTTTTAAGTTTTGAGAATGAAAATTATTAAAATATCCTTAACCTTAAAACTTAGAATCCATATATATATAAAGGTATTTTTGTCTACTAAAATCCGGTACACATTGCTAAAATGTACCAACTGAAAAACAGACGTACGCGCGTTAGCAAACTCATATATATATATATATATATATAAATAATATTAAAACTATATTAATTATATAAATATTTTTAATTTTTAATTAATTAAGTTGTAGTATGATAAATCAAAGTAGTTACTATTTTCATATATTAAATTATTTTATTATAATTAATAATTAAATAAACACTAATAATTTAAATTATAATATTATTAGATTTTTTTCATTTACACATTAATATAATACAAATTTTTAATATTTTTAATCATTTTAATTTTTTTAAAAAAGTAGGTTGATATAAATCGTTGTCCCAATTTTATTCTACTATAGTTTAATAAGTTAGACAGTGGACCTAAACGAGTTAATAAGTAAAAACACCAATTTTGCCCATAAAAATTTAGCAAATTAAGAAGACGAATATATATTTTGTTATCCTAATCATTATGGAACTTAATAAATGCATTGTTTAATGTTTATGTGGAAAAATAGAAAATCAAGAATAATGAACCTTTTGGTAAAAAAAATAAGGGTTAAATATGTTTTTAGTCCCTGAACTATCAAGCGTTTTTATTTTTCGTCCCTATTTCAAACTTTGCACGATTAAATCCCTGTCCTTAAGGAAACCATTACTTTTGGTCCTCCAATACAAACGGCGTTAAAATTCGGGTGATGTGGCTAACGTATAGGCACGTGGGATGACAGCTATCATTTGTAACATTTGCCACGTGTGTTTACATTTTAAATGGAAATTGATTAGTGATTAAATGAGAGAATCTGGTGCTTGCGGAGGTGAGGGTTCCAGAGCGATTGAAGGTCGACGCCGTAAAGGTGGGAACGGCCATGCGCGCGCCGCTATACAGGGCCAGCGAGAATGGTGGACGGTGGTTCCTTAGGGATCTATAGAAAGTGTTCCAGTTACAGTGCTTTTGGTTCTCGGCTGGGAGTGGAGTTTCCACTACTGCTGATGGCGGAGGGGATTACTCCTAATGGAGGTCGACGGTTTGGAGGTTGGTGAATCGGGTGGTCGACGCTGGAGCTCGTGGTGGTGGGTATTGACCTAGGCGAGAAGAAGATGGCGGCTACGAGGCAGAGGCGGTGACACCCTCCATAACTGATAGTTGCCGACGAAGATGGCAGAGGCGGAGAACGACGGTGACCGGATCTGAAGTGTGCTGGTGATGAGGGTCGCGATAGAATGTAAACACACGTGGCAAATGTTACAAACGATAGCTGTCATCCCACGTGCCTATATGTTAGCCACATCACCCGAATTTTAACGCCGTTTGTATTGGAGGACCAAAAATAATGGTTTCCTTAAGGACAGGGATCTAATCGTGCAAAGTTTGAAATAGGGACGAAAAATAAAAACGCTTGATAGTTCAGGGACTAAAAACATATTTAACCCAAAAAATAAAAGAAACCATCAAGAGTCAATAGTAACCTGTGTATCCTCTACAAAACCGTGTAGAAAAGTTAATTTGGAGAAGATAGTTTATATCAATTATCTCATGTATTTGGTTCTCTTATTATCTTGCTATATTCTTTTGTGCAGATTTAATAGAAATTGTTTTATTGATATACTCCAAGAGAAGTATTAATTATTGTTAGTGAACATTTTAGTAGGTATAACAAATTTTTCTTTCATATTTAAATTTTCACACCAGAATTACGTTAATTATAGATGCATTATTATCGAGATAATGAATTTGTTGATAAAATTAAATTTATCAATAGTTTTTTTTGTATTTTATTGACGAATATTTGTGTCAGTAATGTCCACAAAAAAGATTTGTTGATAAATTATAATTTTTAATATCAACAAATATTTTTATCGAGAACTTATTATTACAGTTACTGATATATATGTTTAACTTATCATTAGCATTACTAAGATGATATTTTGTTCGTTTCTAAATCTGTTATTATTTGGACAACAAATTTTTCGTCGAGTTTAATTAATTGAATTTTTATATATTGAGGGGAGATGAGTTAGAAGAAAAGGAGTAGAAGAAGAGGAGCACGAGGAGGGGTGGAGGAGGAGGAGATGAGAGCTTTATGGTGAGTTATCGATGGCTCGGTGGACATGCGATGGTGACTCAATGGTGTTGAGTTAGAGGTTTGGTGGTGATGTGAATGCACACTTGTGATGTGGAGGCACGTCGATAGTGACACGAAGGTGAGACAATGGTTGTCAAAGTTATAAAAGGAGAAGGAGGAGGAGGCGGTGGAGAAAAAGGAAAAGAAAGGGGAATAAATATATGACTTAAGCCAAGAGGAGACTCCCAAATAAGTGTTGGTTTGTGGAAGCTTGATGGTGGTAAGAATATGGTGTGTGTTTGGTGGTTTTGATTTGATGAGATTATGACTTCTCCTTTAAACTATATTACTAAGCAAGGGAAAAAGACTATGGTGGTGTTTAGGTTCTCTCAAGAGAAGTTTAGTCAACTCTTAAGGAAATATGACTAGAGAAAACCTATAAGGGGTGATATAACTTTGGTAACCTAAGTTGAGTAGTATCACATAGATTTGAAAATATAACGACACTCAATTCAAAGGTGAATTTAAATGGGAAGACACCTCTATCTATAAACTTAGGTTATCTTAAAGGTGCCTCCAAATTGTAGAAACAAAACTCTAATACTCTAATTTGGAGACCAAGGTAAAATCCTCTCCATGAAAAGGATGACACATGACTACTATTAAGGAGAAATCTTCTTTACTAAGAACATGACACATGGCCACATGGCCACATGACAAGAGAATATGTCTCATAAAAGTGAGCAATTCAGAGATCACATTAACAAAGGGCCTAAGAGCTTCTAGAAGGTTTAATCTCTAACTAGGATTTTTATCTAAAAGCTCATCTCCTTTAGTCCTAAAACTCTACACTATACTACAACTCGAAGCCCAAACATAAGGACCAAATGAAACCCTATACTACTTGATCCATTATATGTTCAAAATATACCTAATCTACTAAAAACTCATGATATTTAGAGTTTGGGTTTACTTTCCAAATAATTCCAACTCTTCTTGAGTATGCTTGATGAAGGGTAAAGGGTACACCATAAGAAAAGAAAAGAAAGGGAAAGAGGAAATAAGAAGAAAAGGATGAAGATGACTGAAGGAAGTGATAATGTTGCAACAATGGGAACGATAATGTGAGAAGAAGACGTAGGAGGAAGAAAATGAAGAAAAAAATAAAAATAAATAAAAAGACTAATAATATATTTTCCTTACGATCATATTATCTCTATAATTATTGATAAATATTTACTAAAAAAAACATTTGTCGGTGAATCCATAAATTAGTAATTACTAACTAATTTTTGGATTACTTGACTTTAATAGATAATTTTTTGTAATGACATTAAAAGTTTTAATGTTTCTTGATTTTTCTCTTTTTATTTATTTTGCCCATTTTAATGTTTTGCTTTTTTGTTATAATTTTGTTGTTTGACATTTTTTAAGAGCTTACTACAAAAAGAATTTATTTAAATTTTACTTTTACTTATTATTTTTAATTGTATTCCTAATATACGAGATAGAGTGAATAAAGAGAAAAAAAAATTAACTTCACATATTAACACACATGTTTTCCGACAATAATATAATATAAAGAAGAAGATTTCACAAAACTGATTATGAAGATAGTAGAGACAATAATAATTATTAAATAACAATAATAAGAAGAATAATGATGAAATCAATTATTATTATAGTTTGAAAAGTTTTTTTATTGTATTATAGATATGATGCTTTTTTTTAACATTTATTTCTACAATTTAAATATTTTTTTTATCATATAGTACGATAAAATATTATTTAATCTTTTCTTTCATCAACACACTGATTTTTTTAGTACACATAATCTAATCTCTCTTTTTTCACTATAATACTTTTTGAGAAAACGTCACTTTTTATAAATTTACAAAAACACTTTTTGTGTAGATCTACAAAAATAGTTTAAAACTTTTTGTACATAATTTGTTAAAATAATGAAACATTATGTTGTAATAATATACAAAACATATTTTTTTTCTTTATTTTTTCTCACTTATATTTTATTTAATAAACATTATTTCGAATTGTATGATATAATGTTTTAATAAGAATATAGTTGATTTATTTGAATTTGTATTCTCCTATATATAATATGATGAGTTTTGATTTGGTTTTTTCATATTTTTTAATTATTTTCACATGCTTATGTCACTGTTTTCATTAAAAAAAATCATGTAAAAAAAGAAAAGCAACACTATATCGATCTATTTGGAAAAGCACAAAATCTTGGCCAATAACTTTTATTACGACAGAGAAGTTATTCATTCCAGAAATATACCAAAACAAGACCTAGATGTTTTCTCGCCTCACATTAATTGTTCATTCGTAGCGGTGAATTTTGACTTGGGAGGAGTTAGATGTGTCATAGCGAGTTACACTATACGTATGTTCAAAATTCATTTTTACATGGAAATCTTCATAATTATTTTCTACAGTGAAAAATCTTGATTATAAGATCTATGTAGTTTATATGTTTTTTTTTAAAAGGAAAAGTGAATAAATGAATTTGAGGAAAATAGAGAATAAAGTGATAATATTTTTTAAAAAAAAAGTGAAAGTGAAAGTGAAAATATTTAAAGATAAAATTTATAAAAATTTGTGAATAATTTTATAGATGTGAGAGATAAAACAAAAGTTTAATAGATTAAGTTAGTAAGATTACATATTTATTCTTAAAGTTAGAATTGATAGAAAATGAAACATAATTAGTTAAAATTAAATTAAAATAAAACTTTGATGATTTTTTTAGAAAAAAAAGTTAATAGGTTTAACTAATTTAAAATACATAAATGCAAAAAAGTTTTGGCATCAATTATTTTGAACATTGTATTTTAATTCAACAACCAAAGCCTAAACTTTCATATTATAAGTTTCAGTTCCTTTAGAATCGAAGTATAAAACCATAATGGAAAAAAGATGGGGGATTAGACAGTAATACCTTGTTTATGGATGCTTCACATTGAAATAGTAAGTAATGTGAAGGCTTTGAAGTGCTTCATGTTTGTAGGGAGAAACTTGACATTCGGTTCAAACTAGTGGTGATGAACGAAATGAAAGCACAAAATGAAAAAATTGAGACAAAGGAGATGAACGAGTGAGATGATCTTTGCTATCAAAAGAAGAGATTGAAAATTGAGGAGAAGATGTGTAGATGAACTTCATGTTCTTCAATAAAGAATGAAAATAGAAGAGATGATGAGTTTTGTAAAGGTACGTTCAAATGGTGAGGCAAGAAACTTTTGTTGAAATTTTAATCATAATAAGAGAATAAGTTTCGATTGTATTAATAACCAAAACATATTATGGAATAGACTTTATATTAGTAGAACCAAAGCCTATTGCCTTGCTTAAAAAAATGACATTTTGGAAATTTATGGAACCTTTTTGGCTTCAATTTTGTGACAAGTGAAGCCTATTCCTGGATAGACTTCAACTAGTCTTGATTTTCAGTATTAGTCTAATTAAAAAAATAAAATATTAAAAAAATTAATTTTGGAATTAATATAAGTTAATAAGTAAAGTTATAACAATTTTTTTGATTGAATTTAATAGATTTATAAAAAAGAAGACAAAATTTTTTCATTTAAAAGAAGTAGATCCATCAATTTGATCCTCTTACATGGTTCTGTCTTGATTCACATGGGTTAAGGCTAGAAAAAGAGCAATATCACAACACAGTGTTTCCTTTGCCTCCCATCCCTCTTTTGCCTTCCCTGATATTTAATGTGGTGGTTACAAATTTTAACTTTCTCCAACTTCCAACCTCTTCATTAATAGTTCCCAACAATATATATGAATGCACCTCCACATTCCACCATTTACACAAAAATCAAATTCCTCTTCTTTTCTTTTTGTCACAAGTGAAGTCTATTCCTGGATAGACTTCAACTCCCTAATAGAAGAATAGGTTTTGATTCTCTTAATAATCAAAACATATTATGGAATAGGCTTTGTTTATTAGTAGAACCAAAACCTGTTACCTTGCTTATAAAAAAAAGATTGCATTTTAGGAATTTGTGGAACCTTTTTTGTTTCTGTTTTGTAGAAATTGAAGCCTATTCCTTACTTAAATAAAATGACATTTTAAAAATTTGTGAAGCTTTTTCGACTTTGGTTCTGTGACATCCAAAGCTTGTTCTTGAATAGACTTTAGTTGTTAATAAAATCGAAACTTATTTCATTCTCTCTCTCTTCTCTCTCTCTCTCTCTCTCTCTCTATATATATATATATATATATATATATATATATTTGTTTTGGGATAAAATATCTCATAAGTGTGACTTATTGCTCTCAAGAGATCAATGAACAAAATATATCAAAATATATGTCTTAAGTTTAAATATTTATCCCTATACTTTCAAGTTATCTGGTTGTCATAGTTATTGAAAATACTCATATTTATTAAGATAGGTAATTATCGTTAATTTTAAATTTCAATTAGGTTTTTATTATATTTTGAAATTGGATGAAGGTAAAATTGGTTTTCGAAATTCAATTTTATCAAAATTAACATCCAAAATAAAAGGATTTATCATAGGCCAATTTTAGAATGCTTTGGAAGTGTAAGGGAAACTCTCTCGTTCTTTTTAGTATGACTTAACAATTAGTAAAATAATAGTCTTTGGGTCAGTTCCAACCCTCTTGTGAGAGAGTTGGACTGGGTTTAGTCAATCAAAATTTTGAAAAAAAGTTATTATTTTCAAGTATTAGCCTAATTAAAGAATATATAATTAAAAAAAATTAGAATTAAAATAAGTTAATGAGTAAAGTTATAACAAATTTCTCTTGGTTAAATTCAAGAGAGTTATAAGAAAACAGGTGGTGGAAAATAAGAAGAAATGTTTTCATTTAAAAGAATGAAAATTATAAAATGTAAAACATTTTACTTAAAACACAAACATAGATAAGATTGTGTTAGAGAATTGATGACAAAGACAAATAATGTATGTGAGCAAAACTAACCCAAAATAATAATAATAATAAAATAATGAAGGCAAACAATTATAATGAAGGAAAATGGTGGAGGAGAACGATAAAGTTGAAAATGCTAGGGTTGATCTAAGGATTTTTAAGTTTGTTTCTGATGTTATGGTTGAGATGCAACAAAAGTGAACGATGGAGGCAAATGACAGAGGCCATGAGAGTTTTTATCTTTAATGACTTAAACATAAAATACACTCTAAATTATCTCTCAAGTTAATCAATGGTACACAATTTAAAATTAAAAACTGTCATCATTTAAAAATATACACTATTGTTCTTTTGAGTGAATTTGAGGAAGTACATTTAAGAGGATTTGAAGATAAATTTTTTTGTCGTTTATTTGAGTGAATTTAGAGATAAATGAGAGTGAATTTGGAAATAAAATTTGTGAGAATTAGTATAGAATTGTATTGATGTGACAAATTAAAAAAATTTATTTCCAAATTTACTCTCATTCACTTCCAAATTCACTCAAATAAACGACAAAAAAATTTATCTTCAAATTCTCTCAAATCCACTCAAAAAAACAGGCCTATTTAGGCCTATTTAATTATATCCTATTTAATTATAAAGTCAAGTAATTTTAAAACATTGTATACACTAAATTACCTCCAAGGTTGTCAATGACATCATATAAAACTATTACCTAAATATTCTTTAGCATCAATTTTATCATGGATGGGAAGATAAAGATAAGTTATTAAAAATTGATCAACTATATTAGTTACTTTATTGTTTGACTCAATTACATTGAGTTTATTGCCTATATTTTTCATGTATTTTAATTTTCACACATTAAATTTAACCCATTCATTAAATATATAACGATGCAACTACAAGTTTAAAACACATAAATAACACGATATTTTAATTTTATTTTTATTGACAAGTCAGGATACCATTACAAATTTAAAGAATAGTAAAATATGGGAAAATTGTATAACATGACAATAAAATTGAAATAATAAAAATTACTAGACAATGAAAATGGAGGGGTAAGATATATAATTAAAACTTAATTACGTTTTAAGTTTTAAAATGATTGCTCTATTAAATATTTAAATTATTATTTTTTATCTTCTCGAGGTGATTTCTCTCTGAACTTCAAATTCAATTAACCTAAATATTAAAAATTAGTCTTGATTTTCAGTATTAGTCTAATTAAAAAAAATAAAATATTAAAAAAAATAATTTTGGAATTAATATAAGTTAATAAGTAAAGTTTTAACAATTTTTTTTATTGAATTTAATAGATTTATGAAAAAGAAGACGGTGAAGAAGACAAAATGCTTTCATTTAAAAGAAGTAGATCCATCATAAAAATTTTAACTTTCTCCAACTTCCAACCTCTTCATTAATAGTTCCCACCAATATATATGAATGCACCTCCACATTCCACCATTTCTACAGAAATCAAATGCATCTTCTTTTCTTTTTCCGTCTAAATGTTCTTCTTTAAAAATTAAAAAAATTCAAAGCAAAATCAGTTAACTTTAATTAAATTAATAATAATTAATTAATTAAATAAAACAAAATTAATTTAATTATAAATACATAATTTACTTAAAAGATAATTATAATTAAAATATAATTACTTAACTATCTAAAAATTAATTTACAAATCAATAAATTAATAAACTAAAAAGTACAAAAATAAAAGAATTCGTTCAACTTTCAATGTTTTCTTTTATTTTTTTTACAAACACTTCATTTATAAATAAATAATACTACAGAAAATATTAAATTAAAATAAATGTACAAAAATTAACAACCTAAATAAAATTAAATTAATAACCTAAAAAGAATAAGAAAACGAAACGCTAAGGCCTCAACGAATATGGGATATTCGTTGGAGCTTCAATGGAGAAAAAACACCCAAAACATTGAAAGGCTTCAACGGATATGGAACATCTGTTGAGCCTTCAACGGATCTTGGGATCCGTCGGATATCGAGATCCATTGAAGGCTCAACGAATGTCCCATATCCGTTGCCGCTTTTGGCGTTTCTCTTCTTGGTTTAACACATAATAGAGGCACATATAGAAACACTAACTTAGATTGAAGACAAAAAAAGGAAGCACCAAACTCCAAATACCATGAACCCACCATGAATCAAGCAACAACACAAACCCACCACCAACCAAGGACAAGCACGAACCAAGCAAAGGAGAAGAGAACCTTGATGAAAATGGTAAATTGGGAAAAGAGGAAGATGGGAAATTGGGAAAAGAGAAAGAGGAGAATAAGTCAGGAAGAGAGAAAGTAAGAGTATGGGGGTGGGGTGTGATGTGCGACTCAGTGAATAAGAGAGTAAAAAATTAGGGTTTTAAGAAAAAGTTAAAAAAGGTAAAGGGTATTTTTAGAATTAAAAAAATTGAAGAGGTGTAGGAAGCAATGTGTAGTGGTGGAGGGAGTGACACTCCTAGAAAAACTCATAAGGCCGAAAAGTTCCTTATAAAAATAGTTTGGGTGTTGCTCCCTCCACCACCACACATTTCTCCCTCCACCTCCCCAATTTTTTTTAATTCCAATTATATCCTCAAATTAATTTTTTTTATTTTTTTTATTTTAATTTATTCCAAATCTAGTTCTCATACTTTACTCCCTGCACCCAATCTTTCCATCTCTCAATTCCGTTTAACAATTTGTCTTCTGTTTTACTTTACAACTCCATTTGTCTTCTCCGTTTCACTTCTCCTCATCCGTTTCTTTCTTCTTCATTTTCCTTACATTATTAAAATTCATTAAAAATATATTAAAAAATAATAAATCAAAACATTTAAATTAAATTATTAAAATATTTCCAAAATAAATAATACACTAATAAAACAAACCCTAAAATTAAAAACGTAACTCAGAGTCCGTTTAAGGAAAGAACGGATGTCAACATCCGTTTATGGAAAGAACGGATGTCAACATCCGTTTATGGAAAGAACGGATGTCAACATCCGTTTATGGAAAAAACGGATGTCAATGTCAACATCCGTTTAAGGAAAAAACGGATGTCGACATCCATTTTACCTTAAACGGATGTTGACATCCGTTGAAGGATTTTGACATCCGTTGAAGGATGTCACCTCCGTTTAAAGGTTACGTTTTTTATTTTAGGGTTTTATTTGAAGGTTTATTCGAATACGCACCTTGAGGAAGCAACACATGCACTGCACCACGAGAGCGACACTCCACCACGAGAGGGGGACTGCTTGATAATTCTTTCCACCACCACCAACCTTCACAACTTATAGTATCTCAACGCGACAAAAGAAAGAGAGGAGGAAATATAAGTTAAAATAAAAAAAAAAGTATTTTACTTGGAACTAGAATATGTTATTAGTAGAATAGGTTGTGAATGGGTAAAATTAAAAAATAACCCTAAAAATAAAATTTTACTTAAGGGCAAAATAGTAAAGGGGAGGTGGAGGGAGAAAGGTGTGGTGGTGGAGGAAGCAACACCCAAATAGTTTACAGGACCAAAATATCTACAAAAGTTTTGTGGGTCAAGATCAACCTATGAGCTTTATTTTAAAAAAAAGTGTTCATTTTGAATAACTAAAATGTAATTAATTCTTATTTTGTTACAAATCTAAGTGCTTTTAATTTGTCAAATAATTATATATAAATATTTTAATGAAACTAAATAGACTTTGTAAGAAATTTCAATAAACTTGATTGTTTGTTTATATAGGAAAATTAAGTAACAAGACGGTGAAATCCTTGATTGACTATATATATATATATACTTCTCATAGTAATTTCTTACTTTTTAATGATTTTTTATCAAAATTAACAATAAATTATTTACAATATTAAGTGGTTTATGATGTATTATTTTTGAATATTCACTAAATTTGTGAATATTAGAATGAATACTTAAATATTATATGCATTTTCTAGTTTTCCAACATGCATGTGTAGTTTATTAGTTTCTTATTTTTATGCTCTTGTAATTTTTTAATCATGCATATATATTTCAATTATTCTTTATGTTGATTGATTCACTTTCAAAGTATATGTTTTATCATCATAGAAAAAAGTAAATAAAAAAATAATATAAAATGTTATCTTTAACTCAAAATTTTAAAATATAATTTTATTTATTTATTATTATGTTTTAACATAAAACTTTTATCTTTTATGCTTAAATTTCTAACCATGTTGATTTTCTTCTTTATAGAATTAAAAGAAATTAAAAAACTATTAAAATGTTATAAAAATACATAACATATAAAAAATCAATTATTTAACACAATATAAAAAAGTACTTATTATTAATTAAGCAAGTCATTTATATCATTTAAATTATTTATTTGATTTTAAAAAAATTAAAACCTAATTAAGACAAAGAAAAATCATTTTATTTATTTAACATAAACATTTTTTTGACAAAGACTAGTTATAGAATATGTTAGAAGTGATAACTTAAGTTTTTTTTAACATAGTAATTAATAAAATCATTAAATATTTGACGTGGTCATATGATGATATATGAGAAATATATATGAAGTATTATTTCATAGATGAAGATTGTTATATATGAGTATGATATAAAAATATAAAAGTATATATGTTATTTAATATAAAACTCAAAAAGTATGAAGTGTTGTTACTTATTTTATTTAATAACATAATAATAAATATTATAAAAAAATATTAATTTAAAGTTAATAAAATTATAACATATTAAACTATCTAATAAAATATATAATTTTATATGTATATATAAATAATATAGTTTTTAAAAATGAATTAAAGTTTTGTGATGGAACTAAACTCACGTTAATCCTAACCCTAACTCTCTTGAGAGGAGATTTTGAGAGGTTAGAGTTTTTTTTGACCCCTTCCTAAAAAGAGACTTTTTCAATAATAGGTTAGAGCCGGTCCATAGACTATGAGTCAAGTTGACAACTTTGTTTAAAAAAATGAAAAATTATAGAATATAAAACATTTTACTTAAAACACATATAAGATTGTGTTGGAGAAGAGGTGATATAGACAAACAATGTATGTGAACAAAACTAACAAAAAAAATTAAATAACGAAGGCAAACAATTATAATGAAGGAAAATGGTGGGGGAGAATGAAAAATTTGAAAATGCTAGGGTTGATGTAAGGATGTTTAGTTTTGTTTTTGATGTTAGGGTTGAGATGCAACAAAGGTGAATGTTGGAGACGGAGGTCGTGAGAGTTTTTATGTTTAATTAGGATTATGGAATGTGTGACAAATAAAAGATTGAGTTTTGAGTAACCAATATTAAGTCCATCACCAAATTTCTATAAGAGTATGTTAATTGGATTGGTTCAAATTTGAGCTGAACATAAATGAAACTCAACCTAGTCTAATTGAGTTAAATTGGATTATCATATAACCTGATCTAATTAACATCCTTACCAAAACAGAGTAAATTTTATGTGGAGCAAACCAATAAATTACAAAGTATTTTGTGGAATAGATATAAAATAAGATAAGATAATTTATTTTAGAGATTAGGGTTTTTTTTAGAGATGTTTAAAGAAGTTGGAAAAACAAAAAAAAAAAGAAAAAAATATTAATTACATATAAAATATGATAAAAAAAAATGAAAAGATGAAAAAAATATTAACAAACGGTAACAACGTATTTCAAACAATATTTTGGAATAAAATTCAATAAAAACGATATTAAACATAAAATACACTCTAAATTATCTCTAAAGGTAATCAATGATACACAATTTAAAATTAAAAAAGGACATCATTTAAAAATATACCCTAAATGACATCATTTGGGTAAAATTAAAAACAAAATTAATACCCTATGTAATTGTAAAGTCAAGTAATTTAAAAACATTGTATACACTAAATTACCTCCAAGGTAAGGTTGTCAATGACATCATTTAAAAATATTATCTAAATATTCTTTAGCATCAATTTTATCCACATATAGAAGATAAAGATAAGTTATTAAAAATTGATAAAATTTATTAATTAGTTACTTTATTGTTTGACTCAATTACATTTTATGACTAAATTATTACATTTTATAAGTTTATTGCTTATTTGTTTCATATATTTTAATTCTCACACATTAAATTTAACCCATTCATTAAATATATAACGATGCATCTATAAGTTTAAAACAAATGAATAAAACGATATTTTAATTTTATTTCTATTGACAAGTCAGGATGCCACTGCAAATTTAAAGAATAGTAAAATATGGGAAAATTGTATAACATGATAATAAAATTGAAATAATAAAAATTGCTAGACAATGAAAATGGAGGGGTAAGATATGTAATTAAAACTTAATTACGTTTTAAGTTTTAAAATAATTGTTTCATTAAATATTTAAATTATTATTTTTTATCTTCCCGAGGTGACTTCTCTCTCACCTTCAAATTTAATTAACCTAAAAAGACAATCTCAAAACCAAGGATGTTTATTTTTTTGTCTATAAAATCCAAGAGTGAAGTCTTTTGTGGTCACTTCTTAAAAACCAGACAAGGGAAGAGACATTCAGCCGCAGAAAAAAACTGTCTCAATGGAAAAAATGAAAGCAGCGGTGGCTCCTTCTTCGCCCTCGCCGACGAAGAAGAGGTCACAGCCGATGAAGAAGAGGTCATTCAAGACCAATCCTCACCCCGCTTACGTGAAAATTCGTGCTCTTGTTAAAGAGATTAGTTCTCACGTTATAGAGGTTCAATATTCCAGATCTCTGCTCTTTTTTTTTTTTTTTGATACAGCAACCATTGGAATGTTTAATGTAGTAGTCGTTCATGAAACTTGTTGGCTGGTGTTTTAACTCTCTCCCTCTTCTATATCTTCAAATCTTGGTGTGAAAATCTGAAGAAAAGAATGAAGTTTTGCATGTCACTCTTAAGGAACTGGAACTATGGTAAATATGTAATCAGCACCAGATCCAAGTTATAGGATATCATTTCTTTAGTAGAACAGATTAATTAGTTATGTTCCGATTGAAAATAGTTGCATGCAGTTCTAAAGTTCTGAACTAGCAACTAGATCGTTTTCAGTATCATGTAGTTCAAAGTAACTTGCGTTTCTAAGCTCTTTTAATGTCAAAAGTGTTCATTTTGAAGTGTCAAATAGTAAAGCTATTGAAATATGGCTGTGATCCAAGATCTTTTCATTACTCCTCTTACCTGTTCTTCCACCTTACACTCACGATGTATATACTTTTTTTAATATTTTGAGATTTTTTTTTTAATATTTGGAGATGTTTTTTTTTTTAATATTTGGCGATCTTTTTTTTTTAATATTGGCGATCTTCTTTTTTTTTTTTTTTAATATTTGGCGATCTTTTTTTTCTTTTTAATATTTGGTGATCTACTTTTTTTTTAATATTTGGGGATCTTCTTCGATGTTTTGAATAAGTTAAGATTAATTAGTTAAAATTGTCTTATATAGTTTTTGCATGTGCATCTTTGTTTGGGTTAATATAGTATCAATCTAGAGAAGAGTTGAGGGGAGATTTGCAAATACATAATAAGGTCCCTTCCCTCATTTTTTGTGTTTAATTGTAAGATTCTTTCCTTCAAAGAAGAGAGCTTACTATGGAAAATGTTTGGAACTTTCCTCTTTTATTTTTTGTTTTTGGTCATGTCGGAACCAAGAAGGTGAGATTATTTCTTATCATTGCATACTTGAATGTACATCTTGAGTAGATGCTACATTAACTAACTCACGACATGAATTATATCATTATGTATTGACTATATAGGTTGATCTATACTACCATGTACTGAGTAACTAGTTTCTTTTATTTGATGCAAGGTGGTATTATGAGTTCTTCAATTAGTATTTTAGTAAGTTATTATCTTTGAAACTGATTTGGATATACGTATGGACTATTGAATAATTTTCCTAATAGTTAAGATCATTTGAGTAAATTTCCAATGTATTTCTTTCCCTTTATCTGGTGTGTAGAGTAGTTGCCTTTTTTCACTTGAAACACTGGATGAAGTTCCTGACATTGCTGTTTGATCTTGAAGGTTCTCAAATATCCTGACATCAAAAAGTGCGAGGCATCCCGTGAAGTTGAAGAAAGTAAGCTCATCCTGACAAAATTATATTCATTTCATGATTGATTACATAATCAAATCATATATATATACACATATATATATATATATATATATATATATATATATATATATATTTATATATGTAGGAGATTCATGTGTTTTATGATTGGCATATGCTCCTTTAGTCAAATGCTAATGATATATTTGTTTTATTTCTGACTTATTTCTATTTTATTCATACGGGTTTCTCCACTGAGCATAAATAATTCTGCTGTCTGCATGGGTGTGGGTGGTGTGTTAGTGTTTCTGATGATGTCACCGTGTAAAAATACTCCATGTGCTAGGTTGAAACATGACTTTTGACTTCAATTGCAGAGTTGAAGATGATAAATGATTTATATGAAAGCTTGAAAGCGGATGGTTTTTCACCGAAAGGGAAGAAGCTACGACGATCTGGAATTAAGCTTGATCCACCATCAGTTTCTGGCTCTCAGAAGCTGTTTAGAGATGGACTTCCAGAGACATACATAGTTGGAGGATCTGTATTTGGCTGGAATTTTATCACCTTTATGGGAAAACAACCTGTCTATTATGGTAGGTCAAAGGCTGAATATCGTGCGGGAAAAGTTTCTAAGTGATCCTATGAAGCTTTAAACCCCTCTTAATAATGTATGAGTTCTTAAACATTTCTTTAAAAATAAACTCCTTTTAAGATACAAGACGCTTGATGGTTCTGAGATGGCTTAGATTTTAATATTGAAAGCAAATGTATCTTATGTGGAAACTTTCATTCAATAAGGAAACTTATGCATTTGAAGTAATTTATGATATTCCTATACCATGTCTTGTTTCGTTAGTTTCTTCGGATCTGTGGTTTGTTTGACTGCACGATATTTCAATTAAATAGTGATTTTTACATAGCTAAAGAACGAAAGAGGCATTCAACATATATTCTTATTTTCTTCTCAATCAATCGTAAAAATATTGAGGTTTTTGTTAATTAACCTGTATAAGTTGCAAGTGTCTTTGAAAATTAAAAGGAAATTGTAATAGTTCTCTCATTTAGGTTTAGGCCAACCCACTTCTTTGGTCCTCAAAATAAAAGAGGTATATGTGTAAATAAATTCAAACAACGTTTAGCTGTCCTCTTAGTCTTTAAATTTAATTATTTATTGTCTTTATTTATTAAAAATATATCCATCTTATACTTAAAATTACATGATATTTTGAGTTTGAACAAAGATGAAGGACGATTGTTTAGAATGTTTATAATTTTGTTATTTTCAAGAACTAAAATGTCAAGTTTAACATTTTCAAATATCAGTATAGAGCAACCTAATTCAAAATCTTGCAGCTGTTTAAAAACAGTATATTAAAATTGTCCTAATAATATCACATAGGATTTGCTAAAGAGTATCACAACATAGACTAAGTCCTTTAAAAGTCCCACCATATATATATATATGTGTGTGTAGAAAGCAGAAAATTGACACAAAACTAAAATAAGCACCATGACCAGCAATTCGAACAAATACTTAGTCAAGTATTTTTTATTTATATATATATAATTATTACTTATATGTTGATGCATGCATACAGAAAGGTAAAAGTAGGTGAACTCTATGACCGGTTTGAGGTGGAGAAGCCATACTGAGTTATGTTTGACCATTACCAGCCAGCTTGGGTTCATCTGAGTGACATGGTTTATAGCAGAAATCGGTTATGTCCTGGCAATGACACTGTGGAGGAATCGATTTCGTGCAAACACAAGTTTTACATGCAGAGTGACAAGTTTCTCCAACATCATTGCAACGACACTGTGGAGGAATTGATTTTGTGCATAGGCAGGTGTCACAACACGCTTTCTCTGTAGATTTCACGGACAGGTTTACATCTTCTTTGGAGAGAAACTGAGTGATTAAGGAACTTGGATCGAAGCGAGCATCAACTGTTGTCCCGGCGAACCCTAGGAGCAAAATAAAAAAAGCTACTTTCAGCAACCCTTTCGTCTTTAAATCCATCTTTCTCTCACTACAAATTCTAACCAATAGTGCCTCTTCTTTTACCACCAAACAATCGGTCTATTTATAACCGAGTGCTTGTGTAAATAAATGAGTCCCTGTTTTTCTTTTCTTATCTTCAAATATTTTTCAACTTTACTACAATATCTACTTTTTTTTTTATAGAATTTAAAAATAAAAATATGTTCATTCATTAACTATAAAAGTAATTTATTTTAATTTCAAACTATAATTCACTTTTTATGTGTTAATGTTGTTATTTGCTATGCAATTTTAAGTGTATTTTAATTCTTCGGGGTAAATTTAATTCTAAATCTTAATTTTCCATTAAATGTTTTACCTTTTTTATCTAATTTTCATGCTAAATATAGCTTCATTAATTCGATGAGTTATGAGTCACAAGTGGTTTAGTCAAACACGTTGGTGCACATAGCTTCAATAATTTGATGATCCATAAAGTCTTCACTGTGGCGGCGGCGTTGTTAGGCTAACTATTGACTATTATTTCTATGATTTTGGATCACATAATCAGCTAAAACGTTATCATTACAAGTTATTGACTATTATTTTTATGATTTTAGATCACCAATCAGCTAAATTTATTACAAAGTTACCCTTACCAACCTCCATCTAGTTTAAATTTGAAAAAATTAATTTTGTAATATATAAAATAGAAGTACCCACAAACTAAAACTGACCACAAAGTGGAAGTGATGTTTGAATGGACTTTCATAATGCTTGCTCATGTTTTCTGATGAGAAAGTTAATTCAATCAAGACTGTGATTAATTTCTTTGTTTACAAAGGGCACTGTTGAAACTTCTGAAAAAATAACATAAAAATAGGGTTAGATTTTCCTGGAATGCTTTCTTTCTAAAGTTTCAAACAAAGACAGGTCATGCAGAAGAGTTTCTTCCTAAAGTTGTCTCGAGCTATTAGAAATTAAATATCATATATGTATATTATAATTAGCTATTTTTATTTTATTGTTCAAATTTGTTCTAATTATTAGTATATTATTTCTAATTATAGTGTAACTAATAAATTATTTTACTTCTATTTCTTTAGTTCATGTTATTAGAAATGAAATTTTTAATGTTTAATACACTATTTATAGTATTTATAATAGTATGAATATTCTTAGTTTACACCATAAATCTTATGATTATGTTTAGAGTGTCACTTCCTCCACTACCCCATCTTCTTTCTCAATTTTTCTAATTTTTTTTAAATTTCAATCTTATCTTTTTTACTTTTATCTTTACCTATTTTACTTTTTAATTTTTAAAAGCCTAATTCCCTTTCACTCTTTCTCTCAGAGGCAAGCTCCATTTCACTTTCACTTCCTCTCTTTTCAATTTTCACATCCGTTAATGTGAAAATTGAAAAGAAAAAGAGAAAGTGAAAGTTAGGGTGGAAACTGCCTCTAAGAGAAAAAGTGAAAGTGAAATGATATTAAGGTTTTAAAACATAAAAAGTAAAATAAGTAAAGCTAAAAGTAAAGAGAGTTATATTGAACACTCTTATGTTTATATTATGACCTTTTTTTTTCTTTCTAATTGTTTAGTTTTCTGTTATAATTGAATCATTGACACGGGTGTGTAATTATACAACTCATTTGACTTTTTTTTTTCTCTTCAATATTATAGATATATCATTGAGAAAATCTCACATAATTAATTATATTATTCTTTTAATAACTAATTAAAATAGATATTATATATTCATTAGTTGTTTTGTTTCCTTTACCGTTAATCCAAATCTTGTTTTTTTTTCTTCAAAATACCAATTCTTGTTTGATTTATACATCAACTTTCTCTCTTTCATAAAGAAATTCACTTCTCATGTACTTCGGTTCACTTTTGTTGGTTATAAGAAAGGTTTTTAGAGACACAAATCATACAATCTAGAGACTAAACATTTTATTTTATATTCTGAAAGATTTTTTTTTTCTTTAAACAATTTTTCTTTTCAAAGAAGTGTTTTCGTCTAGAGATTTGTCTTCCTTTATTGGTGATATGTAATTTCCTTGTTCATTGGTGATCATCATCTAATGAGCCTCACGGTACACAGTAAATATCAATTCATGTAGATGAGTTTTTAAATTGAAATATAATCAACAGGTGCAAAGTTCAGTTAAGAGATTTCTCCCAAGTGATCAAACTTACTTCTACAAAGGTCTTATTATTTGTTGTTATTGTAAAAAGAAAATTGAAATCCACGACAATATATCAAGAATACATTCTTAAATAATGAGTTATATTTGCGGAAGTATATATGAATATTCTCCAAAGTTATAAATCAACAACAAAAGGATTAGTTAACTAAGTCTATATATGATTTAGACAAACCTTTTGATGATGGTTCTTCAAGTTCTCCTCAACATTATTGCAACATGATTTTACTCTATTCACTTGTAGTTCAAGTTCTTCATTGTTGACTTTGTTGGCTAACGTGTGTGACATAATCCTAGCATACCCTAATTCTTTTTAAGCTAACAAAGTACATCGAAGTTCTTTGTTCAAAATAAAGGTCTTGGTTCTCTCCAATGCTTCTTAGGCTTAGAAATTGTCAAATACAAGGGTGTTTCCTTGAGTATAATAGAAAATATGCTCTGACTTTGCTTGATGACACTGGTATCTTAGTAGCAATCCAATCACATTACTCATGAATCTTAGTTTACAACTTAGCCTTAATATTGATGACCGACTCAGGATTCCTCTATATATACAAACTAATTCAAAAACTCATGGACTTCACTATTTCAAGACCAAACATTACCTTTGCACACAAACTAAATCAGTACATAGAGAATTCACTAACCATTCATTTAACTGCATCCATTACCTGATATAATTCTTAAAGTTCACTCTAAGTAAATGTCTTATTCCCAACTAACAAAAAATTACATCTTTTCAACTAGGATGATAGACTGGAGCAATCGAAAGTTGTAAAAAGGTATTGTGCCCAAGTCTTTAGCATAATAATAATATCTTGCCTAATCCTTCGTAGCCAGTGAAATGGTTTGACATCAAGAATTACTCAAACATTTTGAAGTCTCAATTGACATAATCATGTTTTCTTGTGACAATAAATGATGAGCTCCAAACCCCTACCATGGAGGCACATTCTTAGTAAGAATAAACATATTTATAAGGAGAGTTTTTGTTTATCTTCTTTTGGTTTAGTTTTATGTTCACTCTTTTTTTGTCTACTTAAGTTGAGTTGACTTTATTCACTTGATTCAATTAAGTTGAGTTGATCTTGTTAACTTGACTTGAGTTGGCTTGTTAACTTTCTTGTTTGATTATTTGTTTTGTAAGAATAAGTTTGAGTTAATTTGACAAAAGGATAGCACTAATGGGAGTGGAGGAGAAGCTTGGGCTTGGAGCCAAGCACCTTTGGAGCGCATAAAAGAGTCTTGGAGAGCATTGGGAAGCAAGGTTGACCTTGTCCTCTAGAAGGTCAAAGGCGCCATTTTGGAAGGCTTGGAGGCTGAACTAGGTCTCTCTCCATTTCAAGACACATCCTTTTTTACCTAGCTTCTAGAACCTTAATTTGAATTATTGCTTTTGTACCATTTAGCTTTGTACTTTTGCTAAGACACCCCTTTCACTCACTTATAAAAGGGCTCTTCTAGACTAATAATCATAAGCAAAAGGAAGAGGGTCCACAAAAATATCAATGTGAATGAGAAATTAAAATGCTTATTCTTTCTTTTTTAAAAGTATATGTACCTACCAAAAAAAGAACTAACACAGCAAAGTTAACAATATAACCCTGAAGCAACCTAGTAAACAACGAAATCAGCAAATTTATGAATTCTCATAAAAACTTGGAACCAAAGGTTTCAAAGTAATACACGACATAGCAAAAACTTGCACATCCATCACCTGGAAAAATTGAAAACTATTAGAATGAAGAAACATCTACCTTTCAGTTTATCCACTTCCACACAATGAAATATTCACATGGATGGTTGCTTTCAATCCAATTTCTTAACCGCAACAATGATATCAGAATGAGCAATTCGCCAATGAAGAATTGGAATGACCACAAAACATGAATTTAGGACAAGTGTGAGAATAATAAGTAGGGTCACTATTGTATTTTACCTAATGGCAGCTTTTCTTATATATATATATTGACAACTGTTAGAGAATCATAGTCATGAAACAATTATCTTCAACAACAAAACATAGTAACCAATGCTAATGCTAACAGGCTTTGACCATTTGACTTACATGCCATATCTAACCACTTTTCTCTTGGCAATTTAGCTGCTACATTTTGCAACTTCTCCATATTGCTCAGACTGTCCATTCTCGCAGGAAACATCCATGAGAGATAATGACATCCATAATCTACCAAAGCAACTCAAACAGAATGAGCAAACATTTCATGACGTAACTCTTTTTCTCCAAATTATTCATGATGCTACTAATATAGGATTTTATCAATGTCATACCCGACATTTGTCAATCTTAGCTGGTGGTAGGATCCTGGAGATGTGTAAATGGGAGTCGTGGGGTCATAAAACTCGAACTTGTGACTCTGCAAGTGAATGACATAGATCATATGAGTGTTAGTTATAATCAACACAGAAATGACGTTCAATGCTGACAATTTGCAACATTCCAGGATGAAACTATTAAATTAGAAAAATGACAGCCATTAATATCTTGAACCTACCTCTTCAGTAAGAGCCAAGTTAGCGTCATACAAGGATTTTATTGTTCCAATGTCTTCCTAATAATTTATGAAAAAATTCTACTGCAAAAATAACAAACATATAACTCGTTTACTTCTGCCATAGCTGCAATTAGAACTCTATTGTCCAAAAACATTTGAAAGAAGATATATTAATCGAATTTTCTCACAGCTGCAGGGATGGTTTTAGATCTGAAGTCATTGGAGGTGGATGCCTACAGTTGAGAAGATTGAGTAAAACGTCAGTCTTGAATACATAAACCCCCATAGTCGCAATATATGGTGACTTCGGTGCATCTGGGGTTGACAACACAAGAGAGGCGTTCACTTGCTACGAGAATCCAACAGGAATATCAAATGAATCAAAAACCAATTTTTCTTAGAAAAAAAACACAAAAAACTTACCTTAAACTTCAAAAGAACACCAATGTAACCATAAACGACACCTGCAGAAAAGCATTAGCACATAGAGAAATGAAACAAAACCACAAACACTAAACTTACCTTTTCGGAAAAAGGTACCGATCGTATAGGACCTTTTTCAACGAAGTGCTACACCAAAAAGCTAAAGAAAAAAGAATCACAAGCAAAATGTAAAAGTTCTACACAGATATAAATTCACAAACCAACAACAATAAGAACTGCAACCATAACAAAAATAAACCAAACAGACCTCTACAACAAGAAAAAAAAATACCCTTTTACTAACTTTAAACGTTGTCTTTGTGTTTGATTAAGAAAATCGTAGAACAAAAATCCATTCAAGCTGTGCAGAACCGGAAAGCAACAGGGAAAGTTCAAAAGACAAAAAGATCAATGGGTTGGGTTATGTGATATAGGTGTAAAAAGCTAAGGACAGAATGGACAATTCAAAAATGAAAAATTGTAATGACCAAAAACCTTGAGTTTTGAACAAGTGTCAGAATAAGAAAGAAGGAGGGTGAATATTTTATTTTACCTAATGGTAGTTTTTCTTAAATATTGATATATAGATTACCTGTAAAAGTATACTCTCAAATTCAAGGATTTTCTTTTTCTATCTGTAAAATCCAACGGTGAAACTCTTGTGGTCACCTTTTAGAACTCCAGAAGAGAAGAGACACCAAGCCACAGAACAAGCCCTGTTTCAATGGAAGAAGTGAAAGCAGCGGTGGCTCCTCCTTTTCCCCCGGCGACGAAGAAGAGGCCGCTCGACTCCAATGCTCACTCCACCTACTTAAAGATTCGTGCCGTTATTCGAGACCTTCGTCCTCAGTTTCTCGAGGTTCAATATTCCAAATCTCTGTTTTTTTTTTCCTTTCATACAGCAACCATTGGAATATTTAATGTAATAGTTGTTCATAAAACTTGTTGGCCAGTGTTTTAGCTCTCTCCCTCTTTTCAATTTTCAAATCTGTGGCTAATTGGTGTGAAAATCTCAAGTTTACTCCTCTTGTTGATTTGGTACTCTTTTGTGCTTGGGGTATTATTCATACCGAGTTTCGCTATTGCTTTTTAATATATAGTTAGTAGGGTTTCTGTTAGGGTAATTCTAGGATGGGATCCAAGAATTACACAGACAGACTAGGGAGGCCAAGGATGACAAGCATCCGAATCTTATTAGAGGAAATTGGAGGTTCAAGAGTGTTAGTACAAAATTTTGATCCCATCCAAGAGGGTCCTCTGCTATTTATGGTTTACTGTATAACTGCCTAACAATTTTCCTCATTCTAACTATCCATTGACTAATTACAATTGAGATACTCTCTTATTGCTTGTTTACAAAATATCCCGTAACAAATCCCCTCCTTAGCTTCAGACTTGTCCTCAAGGCGGGAAGTGGGGGTATTTCTACTTCAAATCAAAACAACATACCTCTAAAACTTTAACCCCTGCTTATACGAGTGAGAGAAGGGAAAAAGGGTTATGTTATTTCCGTGATGAACCCTTTACTCCCGAGCATGGATTAAGCCATAAAAAGCTGCAGTTGCATGTGATGGAAGTAGATGAGTTACAAGATAATAAAGAGAAAGAAGTACTGCTTGAAAACTCCATGGAACCCAATTCTACATATCCTCAAATTTCTGTACATGCTCTCACCGGAATTGCCAATTTCCAAACCACGCGTGTGACCTTTTACCACCAAAAGAAGCCTCTCCAGGTTCCTATTGACGGTGGCAGTACCCACAAAGTTTTGGACATTGAGGTAGCTAAAAGGTTGGATTGCAGGATAGATGCTTTTGATTCTCTGAGTGTGGTTGTTGTGGATGACACAAAGTTAAATGTTTCTACAGTAGTTAGAGGATTTCAATGGACAATCCATCAAACCAATTCACTTATGATATGTGGCTCATTCCATTGGGGTGCTGTGATTTGGGCTTAGGGGTCTAATGGCTAGTGTCTTGGGTGATATTGTATGGAATTTTAACAAGTTGTATATGGAGTTTTATGTCCAGAGAAGGAGAAATGTATTGAGAGGAACCTCTTCGGGGTTGAAAACAGTTAAGAAACAACAATTGGGGAAAGCTATGGCAACTGGTGTTCATTTGTCATGTTTACTAGTTTGTGATGGCCAAGGTGGTCTTCTAAATTCTCTTACTACTCAGGCTGTTGTTGCTGAAGTCCCTCTTGCTGTTGCCAAATTGTTGGATGAGTTTGTTGACCTATTTCAAGAACCTAGTGAGTTACCTCCTAGCAGACTGGGTCATGACCATCAGATTCCTCTTGTCCCAGGAGTTGGCCCAATTAGTAAGAGACCCTACAAGTATGTTATTGGACTTTAACCGTAGATACTCTTTATATTCGTCCTTAGTGAACTTGGAGTTGGTAGTTTTAGCCTCAGAGATATTGGCTGTTTTGAAAGGAAAACCATGCAAGGAGTAGCAATTTTCTCTGGTGTGATCCATCCTTTTACAGTATGTGCATTGCGGACGTCCCCAACCTCCACGTCCTCCTTTTCCTCGTGTGGCAACCATGACAGATGGTTCCACTAGTTCATGAACTTCGTGCGTTTGAGGCTCCGGGACACGAAGAAAGCATGTGGTCAAGGTCTCCATGTAAGGGACCTCATGATTGGTCAAAAATTGATCTCTGATATGATCAAAGTCTAGATGTAAAGCATAAAGGATCATCACCATATAATATTTGTCAAGTTTCTTCTTGATTTCCTCCAAAGATCCGACTTCCAAGAACATCCTAGTTCTTCCACAACTGATTGGGTTTTTGTCATAGGATACCATATCATGGTCTGCCATTTCTAGAGATGCAAGCTTGTTTGTTGTATCATAGAGACATTGAATATTGTTGGCATAGATGTTTTGAGCGTTCTTCCAAAAGGAGTGACATGTTTTGAAAGTTCTAAGGGACTTCAGAAGTCTTGGTTCCGCGGATTGCCACAATAGGGCACACAATTGGGAATCTGCTTGTTTCTATTGTTAAGCTTTTTTAGCAGGCACATAACTTCCATTTTGCTCGAGGTGGTCATGATGTCCTTGGCCAAGAAACCACATTTCAAAAGATAGATAATTTTTACCATTTAGCTTCTCGAAAGTAATTGAGGGCTTCTAGAGAATGAAATAACACTTCTAGTCATTATATGCGATCAAGGGAACAAAAAACAGTGAGGGGATGCAAAAACAGTAAGGGAAAATGAAAACCTTAGGTGATTTCCACAAGGGTGGCTCCTGGACTTCATTGAAATGAAGTTTTAAGGGTCAAAAGAGAGAGGGGGTCTAGTGACAACTATGGAGGTGGCGAGATGACGTTCCAATGAGTGGACGACAGCACGTGGACAACACGTGCCTGGTTGTAGTAGAAGAGATGATGCATGTGGCAGAGGATTGGCCCTCGACACCAGCAGGGTTGGTCATCGCTTGGAGAGGTGATCCAGATTCGATGGTTGCTAGATGAAAATGAGATGGTAGAAGGCGGCAGACAGTGACAAATGACGACAAAAAGGCAGATAACAGTGGTTGATAGTGTTGGACAGTCCCAAACGACAGTGGACAGTTGCGAACAACGATGACTAGTGTCGGTGGATAAGACGAGACAGAAATCCGAGCGGGATCGACCCGCTATGATACCAACTTGGGATTAAAATAGAGAAATATATTTATAGAGGGGTTGAAGAACCCCTCCCATGGTTCTCTATTTATACATTTGAAGGTTGATACAATAGGGAGATTAAACATCAAAAGCACTATCCTTAGACGTAATGATTAGATAGATCTACTAATTATTTCAACCGTACCAATCTAGAGAAGTGTTGAGGAGAGATTTGCAAATACATAATAAGGTCCCTTCCTTCATTTTTTTCTTATAGGTGTCTTGTGTTTAATTGTAAATTTGTTTCCTTCAAAGAGAGTTTACTATGCAAAAAAAGGACATGATTTGTAATTATGTTTATGTAAAGTCTCAAGTCCAATAATAAAGACCTGAAAAATCAAAAAAATTTCAAATAGCTTGATTTATATACCCGCACACACCCTTAATTTGCTTAATCTAGATTTTCAATTGGTATTTGTAATGAAGAAAGACCTGCTAATAGATGATTTCTGAAGTATAGAACCATTTATAGAGGTTTATCCATTTTATAATTAGAAATAGCATGCTTAATAAGACTAACCCTAATCAAGAAAGTGATCTTAAGAAAAAAGTGAAAGTTAAGAACATAAGCTCGACAGAGCAAACTACTCTCTGCAAAATGGATGTAGAAAGTCCTCTGAAATACCAAATGGCCAACGCTAGTCTCTGGTTACACGCTGATTCAGCAAATTTTGGAAGTTTCCTCTTTTTAATTTTTGTTTTTAGTCATGCTCTAACCAAGAAGGTGAGAATATTTCTTATAGTTGCATACTTGCATGTACATTTTATGTGGATGCTTCATTAACTAACTCATGACATAAATTATATCATTATGTATTGACTATAGGTTGGTCTATACTACCGTGTACTGAGTAACTGGTTTCTTTTATTTGATCCAAGGTGGTGTTATAAGTTTTTAGTTAGCATTTTAGTAAGTTATTATGTTAGAAATTTATTTGGATACGTATGAACTATTGAGTCATTTTCCTAATAGTTAAGATCGATTGAGTAAATTTCCAATGTATTTCTTGCCCTTTATCTGGTGTGTAGAGTAGTGGCCTTTTTTCACTGGAAACACTGTATGAACTTCCTGTTTGATCTTGAAGGTTATCCGAACACCTGACTACAAAAAGTGCAAGGCAGCCCGTGAAATTCAAGAACGTAAGTTCATCCAGGCAAAATTATATTCATTACATAATGAAAACACACATTATACTTCTGATCATGAAACTGGATAATCTATTGATGTCTGTTTGTATTTGGTATGTCTTCTGAACAGAAACTAATGTTTTGTCTGTCTTGGAGGACCTGTGTTTTGAATGTGTCTATTTTGTCTGAACAAAACCACGTTTTTAATGATTGGCATATAGGTAGGACTTATGCTCCTTTAGTAAAAATTGTATTACATGATTGATAAAATAATATAATGCTAATGATATATTTGTTATATTTCTGACTTATGTCTATTTTATGTGTTTCTCCACTGAGAGCATACATAATTCTGCTGTCTACATGGCTGTGGGCGCGTTAGTGATTGTCGTACAGGCAGAACCTTGGTTCCTGATGATGCCACCATGTCTATGATTTCTAATAGTTTTGGTGTAGGTTGTGTAAAAATACTCCATGTGGTAGCTTGAAATATGCCTTTTGACTTAAATTGCAGAGCTGAAGATCGTGTCAAGGTTATGTGAAAGCATGAAAGATGACCAGTCAAAGGCTGGTCAGAACATTGATCAGAAAACACCCAAAGAGCAGCAATCTCGACCATCTGAAATTAAGCTTACTCCACCAGTTCCTGGCTTTCAGCAGCAGCCGGTTGAAGATGGTCTTCCAGGAACCTATGTAGTTGGAGGATCTGCATTTGGCTGGAATTTTATCACCTTTTCAGGCAAAGATCCTGTCTATTGCGGTAGGTCAAAGGAAGAATTTCGAACTGGAAAAGCTTCTAAGTAATCCCATGGAACTTTAAACCCCTATATTGATGGTCGGGAAGAACAATAGAGTGTTGTAAGTGGTTATCTTAAACATTTTCTTTAATGATAAACGTTTTTTAAGATACAAGACACTTGATTGATGCTGTAGTGGTTCTGAGATTGGTTAGATTTTAATATTGAAAGCAAATGGAATCTTACGTGAAAAGTTTTGCTCAAAGGATAATTATGCGTCTGAAGTAATTTATGATGTTCCTATACCATGTCTTGTGTCGTGATCTATATTGTCTATATTGTTCCTTAGGATGTGGTTTGTGTGACTGCATTCTCAACTTTGATATTTCAATTAAATAATTTTTACACAACTAAAGAAAGAAATAGGCATTCAGCATATATTCTTATTTTCTTCTCAATCAAGGAAAGTATGGAGGTTTTTGTTACTTAAACGGTATAAGTTTCAAGTGTCTTTGGAAATTAAAAGGGAATGGCAGAAGTTCTCTCATTTAGGTTTTAGGCCGAACCACTTCTTTAGCCCTCAAAGTAAGCGCTGAGGGCATACAGTTTTTTAAGTAAATTCGAACAAAGTTTAATTACCATCTTAGTGTTTAAATTTAATTATTTACTGTTTTTGTTTATTAAAAATATATCAATATTGTATTTTAAAATTGCATGATATTTATTGAGTTTGAACCAAGATGAATAACTATGGTTTAGAATTTTTCTAATTTTATTATTTTCAAGAACTAAAATGTTAGTTTTAACATTTTGAAGTATAAGTATAGAGCAAATTAAGAATGGATCAACTTGTCACTTTGTTTAGAAAAGATCGGTCGAGATAGAAATTTTAACTCCTCAACTCGAAATAGCTTGGTTTGCCCAACTTGTTGAGTTAGCTAACGAGTCAAGTTGGGCCTGCTTGTGGCTGGTTTTAAAAGAAAATAGATGCAATGTTTGTGTTGTGTAGTATGCAAAAAGGAAGTCTAATGTAGTTTTCATCACTCACATGTGCATGCCAAACAAAGAGAAAAATGTTTTCCTCTTACCTCTAACTAAACAGACAGCTTCTACAACCTTCAGAAATTTGCTTATTCTTTCAGGAAATTCTAAGAACACATATGAACCATCGATTGGTGAAATAAGACCAATCATAGAACCAAAATGAAATCAGAAAAGGAAGAAGGAAAATGCATAACACATGCAAACATGATTGTTCCTTGCATGCAGCAAAACCATAAATCACTAAAAACTAGAGAACGAGACTTACCAGTTCTAAACGCTAAACCAAACGGTGAAACAGGAAGCCCTTTAGGTGCCTCTTGATCGTCGAACAGATAAGTCACCGGTGAGAATTTCTAGAGAGAAGGGAGACGAAGAGTAGAGAATAGTGTTTTTAGAGAGATAAAAAGTATTTAGATAATGAACTGAGCGTTTTAAATTCCTATTTACATTGCTGGCTTATTTTAACACAAATGTTCGATCTCATTACTTTAATACATCTATCTACTCTTTACAGACTATTTTCTCGGTTCTTACATTATCCCTAACATCGAAAAATTTCGTCCTCGAAAATTCGCTTACTAGATAGAAAGAACAACCTATCCTCATCATATTCTCTAGTACAACGACCTATTTTGACAAAGATACTACTCCTTGCAACCTGACTAACATGAAAACCTTGCCTCTGTGTTAAAATGCCCTAGTGATCAATAATGTAGATTTGGTCTAGCCATCATTCTCAAAACAAATTTGAACCTCTAAACCTCAATTAATACGAATCTTTCTGTCATATAAATAATTCTATTGTGTCTGCCACACTACTAACCCCGCTTCTATCCTCCGCTAATCTTGAATTCAAATCAACTCTTGACTGATACTCTTTTACCTCTTCTAGCTTCTTCTAAGAACCATTATCCCACTGGCTTGATCAACACAACTTCTGATTTTTATACCAACTGTTAACACTCTTGATCACCCTTAATCCCCACCTTTATGATTACTTCACATTGCTTTTTTGATCTTCATTCTTGAGTAACATAGTTTCCAACTATGCTATCCTATTACCAAACTAGAACTCTTATCCGTTGTCGTGACAAAACTAACCTGAGCACTCCATCTTTAGTTCTTCAACTTGTCAACCCGACCCATACTTAAAATCACTAGCTTGATCAATAATTATCCACCTTAAGATACCTCTCAAACTAGGATTTATCCAACCGTCCTAGCTGAACCACTTTGAGAAACTCACCAGTTATAGTACTTCAACTATACTAATGAGTTCTCTTCACCACATTCCCTTTAGACAGCTAGCCTTCACACTTTGTCAACTAACTCTTATTCTATGCCCTTATCAAACCAACAACTTGAACCTTCTTGTTTGTTCCAACCACTATTAATGCTTATTCACCTCAAGACTAATGCTACAAATTGAAACCAAAACTCAGTTTCTCTTCTTCATCACATTGACCCACTTTCTTTGTTCAACGTCCTATAACACTTTATCATTTCAAAGTTTACACTGCAGATTAAATTGTAGGCTCACTTGTCTTCTTTGCCTCTTATCAAAATTTTCCATCTATTTTCACTTAAAACTTTCAAAAATCACCACACACTCTTAACTCAAAACAGACAATTACATCCTTACCTTGTTAAAGAAGCTCAATCTTCACAAACCACTAAACCAAGTTTAAGAAAGCACTTTGCACAAGCCACTTACTGATAAGAACCTGCCCACTAACATCCGTTGCGCTACTCTAATTCCATACTTCCTTGCTCCTCTGTTTACCGGATACTCTCTTCACACCAACTGTAACTCGAAACGATCCCTCTGAAGAACCTCCTTCAAAACTACTTTGATCTTGTAAAAACTCTTATAACTCTTCTCGTCCGTAATAACCTTGTCATCTCTCTTGCACTCACTCATAACCACTTATTCATATCATAGGACATTATCGCACAAAGCCAACAATGTGTGATGTGACATCACCAGTGCAAAACACTGCCTCAACGACCTCTATTGATGTCCTCCACAATTGTGTATCGAGAAGGTGTAAGATCAAAGGGAGAACGAAACCATTGTTGTTGTCACCCATAATAATAGATTGAGGAGGCGTGAGACCAAAGGGAAGACCACTATTGTTGTCAGCCACAATGTGGATCAAGGAAGTGTGAGACTAGAGGGAGAACAAGACCATTGTTGTTGTCACCCACAACGGGGATCAAGGAGGTGCACCACCACCACCAGTTTCGTTTATCATCTTCACTTGCTTTGTCTTAATTTTCCTTGATTTGCCTTATTGACATTGTTTTGTGGTTGTCCTTGGTGATGTTAATATGTACTATTATCTTAACTATCTTTTATTAATAAAATTATCTGTCTTTTAATTCTCTTAATTTTCATTTTTATCTTGTTTTTGTAAATGATTATATTTTGGATTATACTAATCTAATTTTACCACTAATCCTCATTCTTTTGTGTTGATTTTGCGTTAGGAAGCTTTTTGTCTCAAACCATACGAATTTGCAATCCCGATAAGCATGAAGAAGCAATCAAGAACCTAAATTAAAAGAAGTGCAGTTGCAACGAGCCCCATAAAAGTTGTTCCCAACACCACAAAGTCAGAAACCAAATCTAGTTCCAGAATTGGCCAGCGTTGGGCCACATCTACATAGCATCAAGCACTAGCAAGTTAGAGAGCCCAAGCTATTCTAAGGTTGGCCAGCATTTGCTGACATGGAAATTTTTCCCTATTTCTACTTGGTTGCTCGAAGAGAAACTCATCTTTGATGGTTGGAGACATGAAAACACTTTTTTGGTAAGCTTTGAGATCTCCTAGTGTTTGTGCGAGCAATTTCTTCTTCCTCTTTGTATCTCCATCTTCTTCCATTTATCATTTTGTAATCTTGGACTTTCCATGACAATGGAGAACTAAACCCATTTTGTTGTAGGAAGATGTAATCGTTAAACTCTTAGTATTTTGCAAATGATTTGAAATATATATATATATATATATATATATATATATATATATATATATATATATATATATATATGTCTCTTCCATTAAATGTTAGTATTCTTGTTTCTTTACTTGATGCTTGTTTTTATTTGGTCATTCATAGTTTAATATTTAGTTCATTAGATGTTAAAAAATATCTTTTGAAACCTAAACTTGAAACAAAATACCTAATGAAACTTATATTTAGGAATGAAGCTTGACCCATTAATAGTTTTAAACCCTAATTTATAAAATGAATTTGTTTATAAAAGATTGACTCTTAATAAAAAAAAATCTAGATTCTACTAAGAGATTATTAAGTAAACTTATAAGTTGAATATATATATATATATATATATATATATATATATATATATATATATATATATATAATGTTATTGGATATTCAAAAATTATTCTAAATCAATTCCCTCCATCTATAAACTCCTAAGGATATAATTATAACATCTAATTTCTCAAATCATCATATAAATCTTTGCTTTAAATTCAAATTGAACTTATATATTTAAATTTATCTTTGACATTCAAACATATTAAATGATTTGATTCAACATCATATTTAAAATTTATTTTTCAATTTCAATCTAAATTAATTAAAAAATAGTGATCAATTCATCAAATCATAACTAAATCAAACCATCAAACATTAAAAAAGTATGTAAAATTTATATATAAGAGAATGAGTGTACAAAGAATTAGGAAATGTTATGTATAATCTCATTACAATAGTTAAGAAATAGTGAACTAAAACTGAATCAAAAAGATTGTCTGAGCCCAGGTTCGAACTGGGGACCTCTAGTGTGTGAGACTAGCGTGATAACCAACTACACCACCCAGACCCTCACACTACATTAATTTTAATTATATAATTTGAAAAAATATACTTGTTAAAGAGTGATCTCGATATGCAGCTTAAAATAAAACAATATTATATAACCAAGCAGGATGGATACAGTGATGATATGTTGTGTGATAAAATATATCGATTTGACATTGGTAATAATGGTAATGTAGGTTTTCATTATATTTTATTACATTTGATCACTAATTATCATTATTTTATAAATTTATCTTTTAAATTTATTGAAGGGTAGATAAAGGAATATAAATTAGATCTGACACTCTATTGTCCATTCACTGTTGAAATGCCTTCAGGCATGGTAATCAACAATATCAACATTACGTAATCAGAAACCCGTTTTGATGTAATTATATGTGAATATTTGGGTAATGCAATGTAAAATAACTTATGTATTATTAATGTTTCAACTGGTATGTGATGAATCTGGATGGAAATAAGAAATATGTATACCATGGTGTGAAATTATATGAGAAGTGTATTGTGTTTTGTTGGACATTCTTCTTTGGTTGAAATGTATGATTTGAGATCATAATATAGGAGTTATAAAGGTGAAAATTCTATTATTGATTTTTTGTATGGAATGTTTTGATATGAGATTTAGAGTGACACTATCCCGATTCTATTAGAGAAAAATATTTAAAGTAAGAGTTGAATGATGTATTTATAAGTAGATTTATTCTTTATGGTTAAATCTATATATGGATGATTCATCCGATTATACTTAATGGTATAAGATGTGGTCATATGATGATAAAAACCTTTAAAAGGTTAAGATGAGTATAATAGGTCAGATTCTAATTAATATATTGTATCCTCTGAAAGTATGTCTAATGTACTATTAATGAGTATGAAAAACTCTGAAAGTGTCATGTAAGATTAGGTGATTGTTTGAGATATGGCTTGTTTTATGAAATTATTATGAATACAATTATATGATAAATTTTTTATCATAGCCATAATGTGTAAATCCATATAAATATATGTATGATATTTTATTATGGTCATAATATATAATTGTTAGTAAAAATTTAATAACTCTTGTTTACCTTTGTCTCTTGTGTCTGATGTGGTTTTATCCACTTACAATGACTTTATGTTGTATGTAAGGAGGTAATAATGTGGTTTAGGGACATCAACATTGAAATAGTCATAGAGAGGTGTGGATAACGAAAACTACTTAAGTTAGATTCTTTGGTATTACATGGAATTCCTCTTTCAATATTTAGTATTATGTTTTTGAAAACTTTTCTTTATAAATTATTAAGAAACGAGGAATAATATACCTATGTATATTTTATGCTTAACCAATTATGATAATGCTTTAATTAATAGAATAATTCTACTAATATGTGATGTTACACTTTTTTTTTTATTTACTTTCTTAATTTTTATTGTTTTCTTTTATGGATATTAGAAATTCAATTTTTAATGTCTCATAATAGAATATTTTTAAAGGTAGGATTATGTTGACATTATAGACTTGTCCTTTTTTTTCAAGTGTTTAGTTTTTTTCTATTACTTTTATGAATATTTTATTTAAGGATAATTGGATAATCAATTGTTACAATAGTTATATAACTTACTTCTTGTCATTTTTTTATCTTATAGATATATCAATTATATAATATGTCAGGTTTGATCAACTATTAGTTGCACAATCAACCTTTTGTTAAGTGAATTCCCTACCCATCAGACCGGACGATCAAACCACTACAGACATCAAACAATCAAGCTAAAAAGATTAAATCCAAAACCATCATGTTTAAAGGCTTAATCATAATTAATCATGTTTAAATTATAATTAGGCCTATCCTAATCAAAACTCCATCACAAATTCTATAAGTACCTATGTGTATTTTGTGTTTTGTGCTTAGTTCCTATTTTTTCTATTACAAAAAGAGTACCCTATGTGTATATTTAACACAAGGGGATTAATGCTATACATAGTTTTTAGTATATTCAACATGGTATCTAGAGTCAGGTTCTTTTGATAAACAAATTTTTGTTGTCTTTGCCACTGTACCCGTGGCTATTGGCGGCGGTGCCATTTACTATTCTTGGTGGCGCCATTGTCTATTGCTGCCATTATAGCCTCGGCCATGTGACCACTATGTCATCAATGACGCCTTCATCAGAGCTCCTACGCGCTCTCAATGCCTTTTTGAAGTTGTGGATCTGCTCCTTTTTTCGTCATGTGTGACACGTCTCGTCTCCTTTTAGGACGTCTCGTCTCCTTTTAGGCAGTGATTTAAAGTATAAAGGTCTCTTTTTCCTCTTTCAAGTTCATCGTGCGTGGTCACACATCTTGTATCCTCTCAGGCAACTATTTAGAGCATCAAGGTTGCTTTTTTTCCTCTTTCAAGTGTCTCGATCGAAGAATATTGGATTTTTAAGGTTTCTCTCTCTCGTTCATCAATAGCTTCTTCCAATGTTGTCTTTTCTGACCTCCCTTTTTCCACTATTGCATTTGACCTGTCCATATATATTTTTTCTTCCATGACAAATATGACTTTTGTTAGTTTATTTATAATCGTAGTGGCTCTTCAATAATGACATCTTTATCCACTAGATTTCAATAATGCATTACTCAATGACGATTTGCAGGAAGAGATTTACATTGAGCAACCTCCCAGATTTGTTGCTCAAGAGAAGTCTTCTAGGTTGGTATTTTATCTTCTATGTCATCTACATAAATCATTAACAATTTGGTGTTACTCGAGTTCAAAAGCAAATATTTTCACTAAGTCTTTATTGATTATATTAGTAACAAGCTTGATACATACGATTTGTATGCACATGCTTGAGGAGAGTGTTAAATATATTATCTTTATCTTATCTTTATATTTTATCTTTAGCTAGTTTGTTATTATTCCTTATTTGTATTTTGAGCTTAGTCTATATTTCTTCTATTATAAATAGAGTACCCTATGTGTATATTCAACATAAGAAAAAATTAATCTTATACATAATTTTCACTATATTCAATAGTATGAAAAGAGAACACACTTCTAACAAATGTAGAATCAAACATTAGGATGTTCCAAATGGAAGATATGTTTGGATTCCTATTATAAAGTAATTTCTTGTAATTTTAAAGGACCAAAATAAGATTTTGGAGACCAAAATTTTGTTGTCTTGTTTTGCAAGTAAAAATTCAAAAATTAAGAAAGGCTTTATGGTATTCTAGTAAATTTTATGAGCTTTGAAGATATCTATGAATATGGAATATGTATTACAAGCTTAATAATAGTTAAAATTTGATTTTTTTTTCAAAAATTTATGTAAATAATTGATTATCAAGGGTCATAATCAATTATCAAGGTCTTGGAATGTTTCATTTTGACTTTAGTACATATTTTTTTATGGAATAATCAATTATCTCAAGTAATAATTTATTATCTTAAGTTCTAGACAAGAAAAACATTTTTTTAAGAACCAATTTTAGATTTAAAGATTACTCTTCATAGAAATATTTATTTTAATAAAAAGGGTGAATATTACATTCAAGGGAGTAAACTTTTAATGATTAAGGGAGAACTAAATTTTAATTGAATTAAAAAATTCAGGAGGAGCATATAAATTAGTTACTTTTTAATTCTGATAAAAAAGGAGGATAAATATTTTGGTTGACATCTTGTGATAAATATTTGAGTTGACAGTTTGTGGTAGCTTGTACCTGTTTGAGGAGAAAATATATTATTATGTTAATATCTTGTTATTTATATTTATTCTAGATTAACTTTTCTTTTCTCTTAAGTTGATTGATTAAGAACCACACATATCACAAGCCTTCAACAAATTTTTTATTATCATAAAAAAGATGAGATTGTTGACTAAAAGAAGATGGACATTTTGCTTCAACAAAGAGTTTTGATGGTGATGACTCATGTGTTGAAGATTTAAAGAATATTTGGATTCAAGAGATACATTAAACACTCAAGAATTTAGTGGTTGAAGTCTTGTGATTTATGTATTTATTTAAATTAGTAAACCAATAATCAATAGGTATAATCCAAGAAGTAGAACACTCAAGAAAAGTTTTATTATTCATAAAACTTTTGCGATAATCGATTATCATTAATGTAATCGATTATCCTAGTTAATTTCAAATTTTCCTAAAAGCCTCTAAAATAATTGATTATCACTTATGATAATCAATTATCAATTATCAGTGGCAATTATCAATAGACTCTTCATTTTTTTGATCTAATTTTTAAAATAATGGTTTATATATATTTTTTCTAAACTAAATCTAAAAGTAACTTTTCATTGAGAGGTTTAAGAGTTGTGTGTTAGAGAAACTCTTAGTGTTTGTGAAAAAGGAACTTTGAAAAATCTATTATGAGTGGAGTGGAAACTTTCAGTAAATGTATCTAAGTGATTGAGTGTTGTTGTTGTTGTTAGAAAAGATTAACAATTGGACATAGTTGATAATTAGATTTTCTTTCCAATTGTTTAGTCAACTTTTTCATTTATGAGTTAATTTTCTCTATAAATAATTTATTTGATTTAATTGATTATTTTATTTCTTTTTTCCTCAAGGCTACATATAAGAAAGGGAAATCTTGGAGCTATAAGAGGTCGTTAATATTGTTGTTGATGCAAAACTACTTCAAGTAAGAACCTTGGTTTTGTTCTCAAGGATAAGAAAAGGTGAGAAATTGTTCTTTTAGGCATTTGCCTCTTGTAACGCTTAGAGATAACAAAAATACTTGTGTATGCGAGTATCCACGAATAAAATCTGTGACGAATAGTTCATATCTGCGAGTATTTATTATATGCATTTAACAAATATTTTAATACTTATTTATAAAGAACAAGTATTATATTAGTCGTACCCGTGAATTTCCGCTACTCACAAAAAGTAAAAATGAAAATTAATTTATATTTTATTAGATTAAATTTAATCAAAATTAAATTTTAATTTATATTATATTTTTTTATATATTTTATATTTTTATTTTAAAAATTTATAAAATATATTTTTTTAAATATTCACAAATATTTGCATGTATTTACGAATTTAAAAATATTTGTAAATATTTTTTAAGCAAATAGACATTATGTGTCCTTTATCATTCTTAGTAACGCCTATTCACAGCAAAAATATTGCTTAATCACAAATAGATTACCACCCTAAGGTTGTGTTCTGTTCATAAATTTGAAGTTTTGTCCATCGTTCTTGATCTGTATGTATTCCCTCTATAATACTGTTTTAAGAATTAACAGTTACCATCCTAAAGTCATTTCTCAATTAATGAGAGTAAGGATTAAAAAGATGAGGCCTATAAATACTCCATTAAGGTGCGAAAATCACAGGCACTGAAGCACCCTTTGCAGTTAAGAAGAAACATCACAAAAGATTTTGTAGTTCACTATTTACACAAATAACAATAATGGATATTGCAACATAAGAATCAATAGTAAGAAATGATGTTCATCGAAAAAACTTCTTTGCAAGTATAACAGTGTAAAATGATATTGAGCAAAGAGTTCATGGTAACAATCAGTTTAGTTAGTCAATTTAAAATATGTTCCAACTACAACACTCTAAATTTGAGACCTTGAAAAGTTAATTCATCACTTTTTCTTCTTCATTCCAAACTGTAAAATTTAAATTAAGTAGATTGTCTGAGCCCAGATTGTCTAGTGTGTGAGACTAGCGTGATAACCAACTACACCACCCAGACACTGTAACGTCCCGGCAACTCGCAGGGACCGTTGACTGCCCCCACAGACCACCACCAGGCTTTCCAATGTGCTTTGTCCTCACTCGCACACTTTCTGGGAAAACTTCCCAGAAGGTCACCCATCCCAGAATTTCTCCAGGCTAAGCACGCTTAACCATGGAGTTCTTATGAGTCAGGCTACCGAAAAGTAAATGCATTTTGGTGATATGAGTAGCCAAATCAATTCCTTTAAGCTATCCTTCAACTGTATAGTCCCATACCTATACAGTCTCCAGATCCCTCTCATTCCAGTGTATGTTCGATTCATCCATGTACCCCTTCCACCCGAAGCTGCCAGGAGCCGCTCCTTGTCCGTGCCCCCTGCACCATGCTTCTTGCACCGGCGTCACTCCCCGCCCTCGTCTCCGTGCCCGGGTGTCACAGACACCGCTGTTACACATTTTTCAATTACTTAATTGATATAAAACAACTGATTAAAGGGTAATCTCAATAAACAACTTAAAATAAAAAACCAAGCAGGGATAGATATAGTAAAATATGGATTTGACATTGATAATTCTGGTATGGGTTTTAATTAGATTTTAGTACACATTTTATCAACAATTTATTGAATAGTAGATTAAGGAATATAAATTAGATTTGACACTAGTTTGCCCATTCACTTTTGAAAGTGATGCGTTCAGACATGGTAATTAACATTATATAGATTATATTATATACAAGAGATTGTGGAAGATAGCAATACAATATATCTAACACAAAAAATGATCATGTATGGAATAATGAGAAAAAATGTATTATTTCATAATATTAACGAAGCTTTTAACATACTTATATAGTGATTAATTTATAATTAATAGCAAACTGTTCCTAAGCATTCATACTTGAAATAAGAATTTGAGTATTTGCAGAACTGCAGTTTTTTTTTCCCTTCTTTTATTAATTTGGTTTAGAAAGTGCAATTGGGTTTCAATATGTTTTTTATGTTTATTGCTACCATGTGTTATTGGACTTTTGACCAAACTTATTGTTCACTTGTTGTCCACTGTCAACAAAATGCTTTCCTCAATCCTTATCTTTAATTCTTCAAACAAAGTCCTTAGGAATAGAACTTGGCAAGCACCCATACTAGCAGCCGTGTACCCAATCTCACAAGGAGACCAAGCCACAATATATTGTTTTCTTGAACACTAAGAAATTGGAGCATCTTCAATTATGAATGCATTGCTTATAGTGCTTTTTCTTTCCATCTTATTTATACACCAATCAATATCAGAACATCCGACCATACCCTGATCAGAGGCTGCAAAATTTGTTAGGAAACATTAAACTATAACATATTGTTCTCTTAACATACCTGAGCAACCTCTCAATAACAAGCAAATAAAATTGTTTTAGTGCCTTTATGTACTGCTAACAAGCCTTATATATACACTATCTTAGACACTTATCCCAAATCATGCTTTCAATTCAGATAGAACTGAAAATCCGGTTGCCCATTCCAACAAAAACAACAAAGACTAAGCAAATCTAACAGAAGGGAAATCAGAAAGACATGAAACAGGACTAAGATTTCCAGGTCAAAATTAATTTGCAAATAGAGCACCTCTAATCCTAAAGAACCAAGAAGGCAAAATTTCCATTACTCCAATGAAACAAGCAACGTGGCGACAATTTCCAGGAGAGAGAGCTCAAACACAAATTTATCAAGTGACTGAACTGCACGAAAAACAGAATCCTGCTCCACAAGCTTTTCTACCCGGGCAGAGCACAGCACACACATAATGGCATAAGAAACACAATGGAAAAAGAAAAGAAAATTATAGAATCTTTGAGTCATCGAACCATTGCTGCCAATGGTGAATGTTAATCTAACAGGTAAATAAAAGAGGTAGAATGCTTGGAGAAACAAAACACACAAACTTATCATTCAAATAATAAAAGCAGACCATTTATAGTCATTTACACTGAAACAAAAAGATTTGGATCACACGTTGGAGTGTGATTTCTAATTTATTGGAACTACCCTACATAATAAGAGAAAAGTTCTGCAACAATAAAAAACATAACAAATAAACAGAGAAAAAAACCCTTCAAAAAACCTGACAATCCCTCTCTTAAACTAATGCATCTACACTAGTTATTCCAATCAAAGTATGAAGCCTTTAAAACTGGTCCAACTTTAGGGGTTTTGTCATAATGTCTGCTAACTGATCTTGAGAGCTACAAAAGCTTAGCTTGACTGCTCCATCGTTCACCAAGTCCCGAAGAAAGTGAAACTTTATATCTATATGTTTTTTTTTCCATGAAATACTGGGTCTTTGGACAGTTGTATTGTAGAGCTATTATCACACAAAATCTCAACTTCAGTCTTATTTTTAAGCCCAATCTGTTCTAACAATCTTTTAAGCCAAATACAATGACAAACACATAGAGATGCTGCTATATATTCTACTTCTTTTGTAGATAAAGCTACCACATTTTGCTTCTTGGATGTCCACGAAATTGTCCCTATCCCTAACATAAACACATACCCAGAAGTTCTTTTTCTATCATCCAAGTCTCGAGCATAATCACTATTTGAAAATGCTAGTAGTCTTAAACTGTTAGTCCCCTTCTTGTACAGATTCCAAGGCCAGTTGTTCCTTGGATATACCTCATAATTTGTTTTGCTGCCAACCAATGTGTTGTAGTGGGATTAGACATGAATCTGCTGAGAAAACTTAATGTGTACATTAAATCTGGTCTGGTGGTAGTCAAATAGATCATACTTCCAACTTGTTGTTTAAACAAAGTTTCTTCAACACTGTTTCTCTGAATTCTGTCAGACGAGAGTCCCTAGCACCATGGGATTTTTCACATCCTTGTTGTCCTGCATCAAGTGTTGATTTTTCACTGTTTTCACTTATATCAACATCAACTATTGTGTTTTCTACTGCAATGTCATTTTTGTCTTCATACATTATCTCTTCTTGCTGAGTTTTTGGCTTCAAATTTCTTCAGTCCCAACTTTCCTTCTCCTCAAATTACATCTCTGCTAATGATCACAGTTTTTGGGATTGGATCATATAATCTCCATGCTTTAGACTCGTCACTAACGCCCAGAAAAATATATTTTATACTTTTGTCATCTAGCTTCAGTCTTTTCTGGTCTGGGATATGTGCATGGGTCACACCCAAAAATTCTGAAATATTTCACCACTGGTTTCCTGCCGCTCCAGGCTTCTTCTGGAGTAACATCCTCTACAACAGTTGTTGGGCATCTGGATATGCACACACCATTTGACAACTTCTAGCTAGAGCACCTTGGGAACATGCTTCTCATTTAAGATAGAACAAACTGCATTCATAATCATTCTATTTTTTCGTTTGATTACACCATTTTGCTGAGGAGTGTAAGGGGTGGTTAACTGTCTTCTAATGCCTTGTATGTGACAAAATTCTTCAAACTCGTTAGAGAGAAACTCTCCACCTCGATTTGTATGTAAGCAGAGTATACGGACTACTGCTTCCTTCTCAACTTGACCCTTGAACATCTTGAACTTTGCTAGTGCTTATGATTTTTCATGCAAAAAATATACCCAAGTCTTCCTAGTGAAATCATCAATGAAGCTTAGAGAGTACCTTTTATTGTTGTGTGAAGCTGGATGGATAGGCCCTCCGAATATTTGTAGAGTTGAGATGCTCTCCAGGTCCCAGTAAGGGTACTTATACTGGAAATGCCCTAACCTATGACACTTGAAACACTCAATGGTGGCCTTGTTAAATGGTTGTCTTTCTCTGCCTCTGCCACGACTGCCTATAAACCCACCACGGCCTCTGCTTCTGCCAGGCTTCTCCTCTTGAGTGCTTCTGCTACTGGTGTGCTCATGGGTTGCTTTGAGCACATGTTCTTCCTCTTGTACCTCGATCATTCATTGCTCATGCACCAATAGACTCCTTTGTAACTCATCAATGGTGAGAGTATTAATGTTATTTGACTCCTCTATAGCACAAACGACATAGTTGAATTTAGGGATTAGAGATCTCAATATTTTACTCACCACAACACTCTGTTCCACTGCTTCTCCATTGGACTTCATTTTACTCACTATAGTCATGGTGCGGCCTAGAAAGCTGTCCACTTTTTCTCCTTCTTTCATGGTGAGTAGCTCAAATTCTTTCCTCAATGCTTGAAGTTGTGGGCGTTTCACTCTAATAGGTACCTGGTACTTCTGTTTTATAGAGTTCCAAATTTCTTGTGATGTACTTTTGTCAAGAATAGTCTCGAATATTTCCCTATCAATGGATTGAAAGAGAAAATTTTTGACCCTCAAGTCATTGAATTTGGCTGCTTCCACAACTACCTTTTGAGCCTTACCACTGGATCCTAAACCAATTACAGGTGTAGGTATACCAACCTCCACAAGACTCCATAGCTCCTTGCTCCGAAGGAAATTCTCCATGGTCATTGCCAAAAAGTCACAATGACCATCAAATTTGGAAATGGAGGGTTGCACAAACTCAGGGATTGTCATCTTACTAAGAATGAAATAAATCACTTACTCACGGATTGGAAATCACTCACTCACAGATTGGATCAGGCCCTTTAGAGAGCTCTGATACCAATTATTAGTCTAACAAGTAAATAAAAGAGGTACAGTGCTTGGAGAAACAAAACGCCCAAACTTATCATTCAAATAATAAAAACAAACCATTTATAGTCATTTACACTGAAGCAAAACGGTCTGGATCACCCGTTAGAGTGTGATCCCTAATTTATTGGAACTACCTTGCATAATAGGAGAAAGTTTTGCAACAACAAAAAACATAACAAATAAACAGAGAAAAAAACCCTTTAAGAAAACCTGACAGTGAAGATGCCGAGATCACAGTAAGTGGTGATATAAGAGTAAATTTTGGTAGGGGATCATGCAAGCAGACAACAAAGGAGCCACAGTTTGTAAATTCAGTTAATTGTAAACAAATAATCTAACACATCAACCAGTTCTCAGTCACATACTAACTTTATGGGATGGTGCTGTTGTATAGATGGACCACCGATTAGATGGTTCACTCTAGAATTCATCACAGAACGAAAACAAAATAATTGTCCTGACCATGCATTAAAAACAAGACAGAACTAAAAAGAAAATCACAAGTCCTTTGCCCTTTTGGCTATTTACAATTTAGATTTGATGGCTGAATTTTCAGAAATAACTTCCCTCATTAGGCCTTCTTGAACCGCTGATACAAGAAGCTGCAAGTTCCCAAACGGAAAAACCTTTAGACAAAATGAACCAGGGAAAAGAGGAAAAACTAATGCCGGAAAAAGTTAGTTCATGCATTAATCGCATATTCGACTAATTTAACCAAATAAAAACTGATAAAAAAAATTAATGGTTAAGCTTACTGAAATAAAGTAATAAAAACTTATTTAATAAGTTTTACTGGGAATCCTCATTTAACCAGCTAGAATATTGAAAGGTCATGTGTTACGCTATAAGGTAGAGAGTAATAATAAAGTTTGGAAAGTATATGAGAGAAGGAAGGTAGGAGGGAAGTGAGGCCGAACGGTATTGACCATAAAGGTCGAACGGTAGCCGAATGGTGGAAGGCGTGGAGAGGTCTAGCCGAACGGTGGAAGGTGGTGAAGAGCGGGAGCTGAACGGTAGGAGGCAAGGGGAAACAAGCCGAACAGAAGGCGAGGAGCAAAGCAAGCCAAACGGTGGAAGGCGCAGAGAGGTCAAGCCGAACGGTGGAAGGCATCGAAAGATCAGGTCAAGCCGAACAGTGGAAGGCGGTGAGGAGCTAGCGCCGAATGGTAGGGTGCAGGGGAAGCAAAGCCGAACAGGAGTTGGACCTGATCGGTTGAAGAATGACTATCCTAACTGGGACAACAGTTAGGATAGGCGGAAAATATTTAGAAATAATTATAGTAAATAAGAATATATATTAGGGAAATATTTTATTTAGAACAATATTCATATTTTATTCTAGAGAACGATTTTATTCTAGGAAAATATTTTATTTAGAACAATATTCATATTTTATTCTAGGGAAATATTTTATTTAGGAAATAATTAGTATAAATAAAGGGAGAGTCTAGGGTTAAAGGTATGCTTTTGATTATTGAGTTTTGTTGAGAGGTGGTTATGCGCCCTGTGAGGAAGGTTATGCTCCCAAATAATTGAAGGAGATTATGCTCCTAGTTATTGTTTACTATTGTTTTTTCATATATTACCATCAATAAAAGAGATTCATTCGCACATTATCATTCGTTTATTGTTCTGCTACGTGTTGTGAGAGTGTGAGAGATTGTATTTGGCTAGTTTACGTACTGAGATACGTAACATCATGGCTATTTTGTAGACCCAAATATGTTTTGTTAACATCATGGCTATTTTGTAGACCCAAATATGTTTTGTACAAGTTAAATATATCGAACTTTCCTGTGTTAAAAATAATTTAACATACCCCAGTTTGAAAAAAGTTAAATGAGATGTTTAAAAGTTGAAATACATTGATTTTAACATACACAGATATAATACATTAATATTCATTTTGTTAGAGGAAGTTGGTTTCACAATATAACTTTACATTCCCAAGAATTATATTCCTAAAAATATTATGCCCAAAAATATATTACCATAGACGTGTTTGACTGTTAATCATCTAGTACTTTTAGACAAAAAACAATACATTACAGTAACTACGTTAAAAATTAAAAGCGAAAGAAAAGTAGAATGTACTGAGGATGAGTAGTTATTTGTTATAATAACTAGTGGAAAGGAAATATCCACCTTCTTTTAGATATTAACAGCTTAAAATGTTAGGGTATAATTCTCGAGAGAATAAACATTGGTGATATTATATTTTCATGGTCTCTCAACTAAAAAAATATATTTATTCTCATCCCCATTTTTCTGGAAACAAAAGAACCCTCTCATTTTTTTTCTCATGAAGGTGTTCAAAAGGTTTATCTAACCAAAACCATGGTTATATCATCAAAATTTATATATTCTTCAATCTGTCTTCTCCCCGACCCCTCTTGCACGCACATAGGGGGCATATTTATTGAGAACGTGAAATAAATAAATATTGATCAAACAACTAAACATGGATAATCAAGAGTGTGTAGACAAAGTAATGTGAAGAGATAATCCCTTACCTCTCCCTTTTGATTGAACATTTGGCCAGTAACATAGCCCCGGGCATTACAGGAAGTAGGACTGAAGATCTGTAAAACAAATTGAACGTATTAACAACTTCACGGAATGAAAAAAAAAAGAATTTTGGGGAAAAGTATTTTTTAATTTATGAAAAATGAACTAATTAGATAGTTAATGATATTCAAAGAGTGGTTAACGAGTAGCCACTTATTCGCGGATTGAATGATTTATTGTTCCTAAAAATATTTTTAATAAGAATTTTGTTGTTTTATCTTTCCTAAATAATGAAAAACTTAACGGTACTCACCACAAATAGAATCCAGTCATCGGCTCTTAAAGGTCTGTGAAACCACATGCTGAAATAAAACCAACAAAGCATTAAACAAAAAATAAGAGAGAATATTTATAATCGTAGCTCGAAAACTTGTATTTTTTTTTCAAATTATGTTATTGATACTAGCAACAACTTATTAGTTGAAAACTTTTAGTTTGTCTCAGTGTTATGTTACTATACTCCCTTCTACACCAAAAAACATGTTAATTTACGCTGTCTGTTTCACAGTGACTGTAGTTTAAGGTCATTTCAGACAAACAACAATAAATATACCACTTTAAACAATTTTACTAAAATAGCATCATTCTTTTAACAAATGCATTACTTTTGACTGAGATGAAGGGTATAATTAATTTGAAGACAAATTAGGATGAGAAAAACTAATGCATCATTGGAAGGTGAGTAAATAAATCAATTGGAAAATTTTAGATGACTAAAACTATAGTCGTTGTGGGACGGAAGAAGTACAAATTAAACATTACACTCCGATACTTACGAGTGGTCCAGACTCACAGCGCGTGTCTTCATGCCCTTCCTACGGTTGGGATTCAAACTCACTTGAAGAAAGATTAGATCTGAAGTATATGCTACCACACACCTGCAACACAAAACCCGATTCACTTACTATTAGATATAAAAGCAAGCACTGAAGAGCTTTCACTACAAAAGCGTTAATAAGCTTTTGGACTAGTTGATCTTGATATGGTACTAACCCACTATGACCATCAATCAATAAAAAAGAACCACTATGCACAATAGGTCATTAATTTCATCATTGCCGCTCTCATTCTTCTAAGTGAGAGTTGAATTTCGGTAAATTAAAATGGTCCTATGCATTGTGTCTCAAACTCTCCAAGCTTGGTCTTTCTTACTACATAAGTTTTCCTTTTCCCAAGACGACACAGAATTTAACAGAACTTCAGTAACAAGCTATCCAAGGAATGCAAGCTTTAGCACATCAATAAAAGCCCTCCTAGCTCATCCATACGCCAATTTCACAAAGAACTGGACATATCCAAAGGTAAATAGAAATTATGTACCTATGCAAGGCCTGATCATCTGAAAGTTTTCCCCTTGCTCTGAACCAGTATCTCAAACTGCAGTCAAAATTTTAATAAGATATTATAATATGCAGCATTAAAGTCCCATGACATTAAGTCTTCAAAAATGTTTTACGGAGAAGGCAAAGGATTGAATAATGATGTCTCTCGAATGGTACACCAATCCTTTCTCTTCTCTCTCCAAATCTCTGTCACCAACGTAGCATATAAGACCAGTAAAAAAGCCCAAGCACAAATTGACAGAGTATCAAGCTAACCTAGGGGGAGATTTGGTCTGATTTGTTGAAGTTCTAGGTTCACAGAACCGTATCTCTATGGGCCAGGGAATGAATTCAACTGTAGCAACCTTGTTCCGGTAAGTTCTGAAACAACAATTTTATAAGTTATTAAGGCAAAAACAAATCTTCATACAGTCTTCTTAGGAGCAGAACCAAATAAAAAGTAAAATAAAAAACTGTAGCATCAAGCATAATATGCTAGATAGTAATTACTACCTTGGAAGGCGAGGGTCGGTAAGACGTTGCTCCCGAAGCTCTTCCAAAGACAAAAGCTATGTAACAAAGAACAAAATATGACAGTCTAATACGCAAAACTGTTTTTATGAATATAAGCTAGTCACTTGCCTTATCTGGTGTAGGGACTGATGGGATAGACACTTCCTGGTGGTGAAACCCTAATTCCTCCTTCTGTAGAGTTAGAATAATAACAAAGTTAAATGTGCTCCTGAATTTCTAGAATAATCATTGACAACAGCAAGAGCATATATTCATGTTAAAAGATCATACGTCAATCAAAATGAAAACGGCTTAAAGAATGCTTCATTGTATGCTATATTTTGTAATCATTAAAAACTAATACTAGAAAAGCGAAACTTACCATAGATTCATATTCCTCCAAATATTTCCAATGCTAGATAGCATTTCATGTACTTAGTTAATATTGCATCGACATACCTACTACTCCAAACAGTAATAAAACCTTAATGACCATAACCCAAATAAATATAAATGCTTGTCATCCCAAAATCACTGATGGTATTCCACTTATGCATCGGTGTTTTATTGCATCAATGACAAGGATGCCATAATATATAGTTGCACTGGCTCAGTTGTCCCTCAGTTCTCCAAATGGCATTTCATCTTTTACTTCCATATTATACATAGTACTTTCTTACTATCTGCCCCATCTAAAAAATATTCATTCCATTAACTGCCTCACTACCTCTAAGGTATCTACAAAACAATATGTATCATATGAAATATGGACCGAGCGGTTATTGAATAAGGCCAATCGGTCTATCCGCCATTGGTCAACCTGGTCAAATGGTTTGCGCCGTAATTGGACCTACAGCGCTAATAAGCCACTTCAAATGGTAATTGGATCAGCGCTTAAGTTGTTACTGGGCCAATAGTCCAATGGATGATAAAATAATTAAAAATATCTGGTTAAAGATATTTGATAAACCAAATCCAAAATATTTGGTTGAAGATATTGATAAAGCTGTTTATGGGTAACTAACTAGATCTCCAGGTAAGGTTGTTTTTATTTGATATATGAAACACTTATAAATACATTGACAGGGCCAAAAGTTAGGTTCCATTCACGTTCAACTGACACTTCATAACACTCAAACATTCAGTAGTGATAATCCTTTACTAAATACTCAACCAAGAGTCGAGGCTCTTCAAATCACACGCCTAACTTGAGCGTCGGAGTATCTTTTGCAGGTACCTCCCCCTCGAAGCATGAAGGCAACCGATCGGCCAAGACTGACGTGACCGAACGGCCTAGACAGAAATCAACCGAATGGCTTCGACAGAAGAAAGGCAAGCAGCTCAAGCGATCCCAGCTTTAGGAAGGAAGGAAGACGCATCAGAACAGGTTAGTCTCTCGGTCCCATACAATCCTACTGAAACATTTTGGCACCCACCATGGGGCCGGGGGCATCCCTTATAACCACAAGGAATCGGACAAGGATGCAGTCTCACCATCAACGTCAACAAGCTTCTACGGCTTTACAGATAATTATTTTGATAAAGATTCATTTTATTATTTAATTTAATTTAAATATCTTAATTCAATATTATAATATTGTTCAAGATTTATTAAGGGTCCAATAATGCACTCAACACTTAGCCAAATTTGGCATCAAGTATCAACCGTGCAACAGTTTGGCCATTCGGCCTCACTGGTATTCAGCCGTTCGGTTTCACAATATAGGTGACAGGACCATGCAGACCACTCGTCTAAGAGGAGGGCAAAAATCGAGCGGTGATAAAAGTTCTAAACGAACTGTCACTCTCGTATGCAAAACCCAGGGGCGTTATGTGAAAATCACCTGGTCCAATGAAAAAAGTTCTAAACGAATTGTCACTCTCGTAAACAAAACCCAGGGATGTTATGTGAAAAACACCTGGTCCAAACCGAGCGGTGATAAAAGTTCTAAACAAACTGTCACTCTTGTAAACAAAACCCAGGGGCGTTATGTGAAAAACACCTGGTCCAAATCGAGCGGTGATAAAAGTTCTAAACGAACTGTCACTCTCGTAAACAAAACCTAGGGATGTTATGTGAAAAACACCTGGTCCAAACCGAGCGGTGGGGAACGTTCTAAATGAACGTTCACTCTCGTCTAAGCCGAACGGTAAAGCCCGTTCCCTAGGAAGAACTCCTAGGTCAAAGTCAAAGCAAAGAGGCAAAGACCTCTCGCTAGGAAGTTCTCCAAGAACTCCTACGTTAAAGCCGAACTGTCATTCACACCATAATCACCCAGCAACCCTGGGTGGTAGAAGCGAGTGGGACGATCATTATCGACCATTCGCAGCCGAACGGTCTTGATTACATGGTATAACCATATATTTTCTTTTAATTCGATTATATTTCCTCCTTGGTATAGGTAATCAGCAAATACAGCCTCTTTCAAACTCATAAGTCCTATAGTTAATCAAGGCTAAAGCCGATCGATTACACTCGGACTTGGGGGGCATGATGTATCGTATGAAATATGGACCGAGCGGTTATTGAATAAGGCCGATCGGTCTATTCACCATTGGTCAACATGGTCAAATGGTTTGGGCCGTAATTGGGCCTACAACGCTAATAAGCCACTTCAAATGGTAATTGGGCCCGCGCTTAAGTTGTTACTGGGCCAATAGTCCAGTGGATGATAAAATAATTAAAGATATCTGGTTAAAGATATTCGATAAACCAAGTCCAAAATATTTGGTTGAAGATATTGATAAAGTCGTTTATGGGTAACTAACCGGATCTCCAGGTAAGGTTGTTTTTATTTGATCTATGAATCACTTATAAATACATTGACAGGGCCAAAAGCCAGGTACGTTCCATTCACATTCAACTGACACTTCACAACACCCAAACATTCAGTAGTGATAATCCTTCACTAAATACTCAACCAAGAGCCGAGGCTCTTCAAATCACACGCCTAACTTGAGCGTCAGAGTATCTTTTGCAGGTACCTCCCCCTCGGAGCACGAAGGCAACCGATCGGGCAAGACTGGCGTGACCGAACGGCCCAGACGGAAATCAACCGAACGGCTCCGACAACAGAAAGGCAAGCAGCTCAAGCGATCCCAACTTTTGGAAGGAAGGAAGACGCATCAGAACAGGTTAGTCTCTCGGTCCTATAAAATCCTACCGAAACACAATACTTACATATCTTCTTTAGTATAAGTGGGTGGATACATGCAGAAATATTTTTCTTTTTTATATTTTCTAATTTTAAATAAGATTATTTAAAAATAATTCCTTAAAACTAAGATAAAAAAATAGTTTTAAAGCATAATTCAAATAAAACTATATAATTAAATATTAGTGCAAATAAATTTGGTCTGTCTAGAAAACAAATTTAAATAAGTTGCACCACAAAGTTTAAGTTTTAAACAAATAATATTTTTAAAAACAACTTCAATTTCATAGATGTAAATTATATATAAATATCTAAAATTCAACTATAAACAATTCTTTCATGGTTAAAACTTCTCTCATCAATAACTTTGTTTTGATCACTTAATTCTTTTTCCTAAAATATCCAAAAGAAATCACTAACAATGACATGCAGATAACATGATTTAGTAGGTTCGATATTATACTCGTACCTACCTCATCAACAATCGAACAATTAAAATACTCATACCCATTATTTGTAAGTATCATTGAAGATATTCATTTAGTATCCATTATAGATTTTACCCCTAGATATTCGCTTGTATGAAGTATTGTGTCATCCTTGCAAATATTAAACTAATGAAAACCAAATGATTAACCTTAATATATAAGAATCATAACCGAAAATACATAAAATAGAGACAAAACATTACTTAACCAGATTCAGAGCTAAATAAACAGAGATTTTGTCTTATTCCAAGTCAAGAAAAATGTGGAATTGAGAAATACATGAAATGAAGCCAGCAAAGTGAATATGACGTTTCCCTTTTGAATTGCATCCACTTTCCTAGTAGCAAAACTCTTCCCATCACGGAGACGGCTAACTTGATATATAATGGGTACTGGAAGGCAAAAATTTACAGCACAAGTGTTATCAACGGCAAGCCAGAAGTCCACAAAGAAATATGGTAGATGGTATTGCGGTTTGTTGCAGAATGCATGCCGGAAGAAATAAAAATACAATATGTACATATAGTTATATAAGAATGCCAAAATAAATTTTCAATGAAGAAATAAAAAAAAAAAGCCACATAACTAAAAACAATAGCAAGTTAAAACCTTCAAATAACAGTAAAATGATTATAAAACACCAAGTTTAACACTTCAAATAATCATAAAATGATAATAGTGAGTAGGATGAGCTACTTGGTACTTAAGCCATAAGGCTTTTCTACGTAATGGACTAATCTTTTGAGTTAGCAATTGGCTTTTTTATTGAGAGTTGGGCTACGAAAAGATGATAGAAGCCCTCCCAAGGAGAAAGGTGCTACTGCTGAGTTAATATCAATAGAGTGAAGCCTTCATAAACATCAATCCTTAAATAGGGTGGCAATGTTAGAAGTCCCACATTGGTTAGGATGAACTACTTGATATGATACTAAAGCCTTGAGACTCTCCTACCTAATGGATTACTCCTATGGGTTGAGCTATTGTCTTGCGCTTAAGTCCAAATAGTGCCACTGTAATATTTTATTTTCCATCTCATGTAATTTCTTGTGTAGCCACACGTTCATCTTAACATATTCATTTTTGGTATTCCCACATTTTTCCCTTTTAAACACACCATTCACTAGATGATATACTTAAATATGATTTGTAGCCTTAGATAATAGAAACTTTGTTAGATGACTATAGAAAGTCAAGATAAAACTAACTCAAGTACTATTCAGAGCCTCCAATTGTTCTAGAACAGGAAATTACTTGACAGTACTGAGTTTAGCTAATAACCCATAACGTAGTTCAAATTCCTTACTTCCTTTTAAGCACAAATATGCAGTACAAGCCATCCAACCAATATAAACATGCACAGAAGTAAAAAGAAACTGGTGATGAAAACATGAAAAAGCCAGGAGTGTGATTTGTCTGCAAGAAAGTAATTGAACAGCAATTGTTTAAAAAAAACAGCTGTCATTTGCAAATTTAAATCACAAAAATAATTAGATGAAAAAGGTTCTTTTACAAAACAATGTAGCAGGTGGACCAAGAAAAGAAAACGAATCTTTCAAGGGAGAAAAGTAGAAAGAGACAAAGAATGAGCTATATGGGAGTATTGTCAATGAAGTTCAGATTAAGCTCACTTACTGTTAAAATCCCCCACAAGAAGAAAATAGACATGCAAGCTATGAACAACTTTAAGACAATCAACAGATTTTGATGCTGCAGCCAGTGCCTGTCAATTATACATTATCTTGTAAGAAATCATTTCCTAGAAAGTGATGCTAGCATGAGTAGAATTCTGTTTATGGCATAACGAGGTGTTTTCATACCTGTCCAACTATTTGTCCACCAAATACTTTTCCAAATTTTGGAGCATCTGGGGGAGTGATTCCTCGGAAGATATCTACCTTCCAAAAAGAAAGAACACATTGATATAAGGAGGAACCATACAAAACATAGCCTACTTAATATCAAAGATAAACTAGGACAACGATCTCCGTCTAGTTTCCATTTCCATCTCAGTTTATTACATTATATACTATATGAATGGATACCTCTATAGGTTCCAAATGCAATATATGCTCCACAGGTGAGCATGTGTCACCAGATTTTTCTGCACTCCAGATAGACTTCGATTGCAGCAATGCTGAATGCTCATGGGGCAGTACCAAGCACGATAGCTGTCACATCAACATAAACAATTGCTATAGGATAAAACATTGGAATGCAACGGGAAAGAAACCAAAAGGCACCTTTGTCAAAGCTATGACATCAGCATGGTGAACTTCATTTGATAACCCTGCAAGTTTTGAATTAGTCTTCTGTAATTATAGTTATATAGCAATATTATCTCTCACTGCCCTTAACGTAACATGATAATTCTAGACAAAAAGCTTATTCACAAAAGTATCAAATTAGATGCATGCATTATAGAGAAGTCAAACCTCATTTGTGTAAGATTACAAAATTTAAAACTAATAGTTGTTTAAACTATAAGGCTTAAATCAAAACTAGGTATGGACTAAGAGAGAAAGGGGGCTTTTTATTTTTATCATTTTGTGTATGTGTAAATTACAAAACATTACAATCAATTGACACTAGTTCTGAACTCCTCATACTAACAAATAAATAAACAAGTCTGGAAATATAATAAACTCTAGAAGCCATTCTAAGAAGATGATCTTAGATACCCTAAAATATGGTACGATATAATAAAGATATTTTCTAAACAGTCAAACTATCACTCAAAGAAAGAAAACAACACAAACATAAAATGTGCTCCATAAAAAATGGCTGAAAGACAACTCAAGGACGCAAGAGATATCAACACTATCAGATTTTATCTTAAAACCAATTTCATAGTAAGAAAAGTTGTCCAACTGATATATAAACTGCATTCTCGACTAAAGTGATAGGCACCTCCAAAAAACTAATTCAGCAAGATGGTTGTAATGATCGTCACCCTAAGACAGTGTGTCAGAGTGTTTCATGACCAATAAAGAAGAGATTTTGTCAGCATGAACATCAACAAAAATTTCCTGGCAAGCAATTATACAGCAAGAACTAAAAGTCGTTCTCCAAGATCAAGTACAGGATATGTGTATATTATGGTGTGTCAACATGACAAAAAAGTCACCACTAGTGTGATTGTTAGTGGAAAGCCAAAATGGTTGCCGACAGGAAGGCATCCTAATCAATAAAAAGGTTTGTCAGAATATCAAAGACAATTTTATCAGTTTCACTCTTTTCTTCCATACTGTCAGAATTGGAAAACCAACAAATCAGAAAGGGAATTGAGCAAAGATCATGATTTATAAAGCTAACCAAACAACATAAGAATGTTCGAAGAACAGACATCCAGGAAAGGGGATAAAGGGTAGAACCCAGAGAAAACAAACACCACAAAGGCATCCAAAGAATACAATTGCAGAGACAATAGAAGTGGAATTATTCTTTTTGATTGTGGATAAAATCGTATTACTAATGGATACCAGTCAAGGAATGGAAGTGGCACGGTTAGAACTCTTGACGACTGAGTCATAGCCCACCAAGTTAAAATTAAATAGTTCAGGTAGAGGAGAAAAATAGTCTTTCATTAATAGAAAGGTGATTTACGAATATTCTTGCACATAAAGATGTGTTAAATTTTGAACCACTAAACCTTATATGTACTATTACTGAACTTTAATCCAAATTAAATAAGGAAATGAAACAAAATCAAGAAATCACTACTAGTACATCTAAGATGCTCTAAATTGTCTAAAAGATACAATAAAAATATGACAAGATATTTTCCAGAATATCTAACCGATACAATTAAGAATAACAAAATCATGATGACCCAAACTCCTAGACTTAACAAGCCTACACCTTTGAGGGTGTTAGCAACAGTCTTGAAACATATCTACATAAGAATGAAGTTTATTACCAAAACCAAAGTAATCATATCTTTTCAATTGAAACTCTGGATGATCATCATCATCAGCACTAACAGAGTTAACAACCTCAGCCTGCAAGCCAGGAAACTGAATATTCAGCACATAACTGAAACTTTGAAATTGCATAAACAAAATCTTTAGATCTGAATCTACATCACTTCAACTGATCCAATGACCATTTTGTACATAACTTTCAATTCTAAAATATAACAATAAAAATGAGCATACCTCTCCTTCCCAGATGAAGTACAGACCATCCCCACGTTCCCCCTCACGAACAACATACTCTCGCGGCTCTACATAGTAATTCACCATTCAAGAATTGAAAACATTAATGCTAATACCAGTTCATCAGGCATCCTTCCAGAAATGAAAAATCACTTGCAATTGATTGTCGAAATTCTGCACAATATAAATCTTCCAAAATACTATAAATAATCACAACACCTAACTACGTTATTTAGTTCCCGAAATTTGATAACTTTCGGTTCCCAAATTAAAAATTAAAATTATCATTTTAGTCCTTCAAATGTTAAAAAATAGTTTTTTTATATCTGAAAAATTAAAATGAATTTATTATTTAATTTTGGTGACAAAAACTTATTATTACAAATTTCTGGACAAAAACAAAATCATGCCAAATAGCAATAATAATGAAACTACAATTACGTGAACATATTTTTTAACATTTTCCCACCTAATTCGCAAGAAAAAATCTAATTCAACAGCAAAAGAGGTTAAAACTTCAAAAATAACTTTCTATTACCATAGTATTTGGGAATTACAAGCTCAGATATCTTCCGAACAGACGAGCCAGGAAGCCTCTGTAGCAGAGGAACGTTCCCGAGAAACTCAAACACTGCAACAAGATCAAACAGACAAAACCAAACCTAAAGATCGCAACAGAAACTCGGAAGCATTAAACTGAAAATTAATAAAAGTATCAGAAATACTCCGTCCTGATTAGTTACAGATAAATCATGGATTAGCAGAAACAAAAATCGCAAGAGGCTCCACTCACCTTCTTCCTTCGCCATTACAGTGATTGAATTGGATGTTTGGAGGACTGTGATTGATGTAGTGACATTAACTTGTATATGTAATATTTTATATAAAGGAAAACACTTCTTTATACTGTTTTGTTTTGGTTGTTAGCTATTATTACTAGTGGAATATGCACACACGTTTAAATGTCCATAGTATATTTTATTACTTAGCAAAAGGGCACATGTATTTCTATGTTTGTAATTTTGAAAATTAAAATAAAATACTACTCAATAAAATATTACTCATTAGCTTAAATGCTTACTTCATTTTCATTAAAAGGTGAATTTTTATTTAGTACTCAATTTTATTCATACATTTTTCATAACAAAAAGACATGATATTTTCATTTTTAAAGACGAAGTAAACATTTAAGTCAAATTCATTTGGAAAGACTTCCTTATACTGTCATGGTGGTTAGCTATTATTAGGAGTGAAAATTGCACACACACTTAAATGTCCATAGTACTTTTTATTACAATTATTTCATTTTCTTATTGCCAGAATTGATTTTTTTACACTCTTTATAGTTTTAAATCTCTTAAATAATATTTCAAACTTCAAGTTACACAAAAATAAATAAAATTATACAATATATATATATATATATATATATATATATATATATATATATATACTAAAACTAATACACATGTATACGTAAAAAAATAAAAATATAATAATAATTAAACTTTCACTTAGTTAAATAAAATAACATGATAAACAAAATTGTAAAAGAATTATATAAACTAGTTTAAAAAAGTTCATCTCATTAAGAGTGAAAGAAAGGGGGTCATGATCTGGTTTGTAGCACTCGTGAAAGAAAGCTTGATGTGGATATTTATACAATTTATGTTTTTAAATAGGTAATTGTTGGTTGTAGGGATGACAACAGTTCGAATCGGACACGAATAGTGTCTACTAACAATCCGACCCGACAAAAAGAAATTCATTTGTTATCCATTCGGATATCCGCTTAAAAAATACCCACGGATATTTTAAAATCTGCAGATATCATAATAAAACTCAAGTAAAGTTACAAAAAAATATATAAAATATAATATATATTAAATTAAATATAAATTAAAATTTAATTTTAATTATATTTAACCTTATAAAATATAAATTAATATTAATTTTAATTAAATTTAACTTAATAAAATATAAATTAAATTTTTATTTTTATTTTTTGCGGGTACAGATAGTATAATATCCGCACCTGACCCGTTTATAAGCGGGTATTAAAAAATCTGCTACCTGCGGATAGTAAATATCTGCGGGTACCAACTATCCGTCACGGATTTATCCACGAATATCTGTGGACGCAGATTTTTTTGTCATCCCTAGTTGGTTGTTAGTTTTAGTTGAATTTATAATTTTTCTAACATTTTTCTTTAATTTTTCAAATCAATTTTATATCTTTTGAAATGTTAATGTTTATGCACTGTTGTTATTTTTGTAGAGGGATACTTATTTATGGTTTGATTGTGTTTAAACTTAAATTGAGGTTAAATTAATACAGAACATATCATCTCCAAAAAAGAGAAATACAAAATTGGATCCTATAAAACAACTTGACTCAAAATATAGTACCAAGGGTTTAATATAATAATTTATAGTCAAAGAGAAGAAAAACGAATTGTGAAATGTATACAGCACTTAAAATTCACCATAATATAATTTAATTTGATTCATGGTTTACAGATTAATTTCTACTAACCTTTAAAATAAAACTTTTTTTATTTGTTAGATGAGTGAATTAAAAAAGTTATAGTATCAAATCTCCTACATAAATTCGTTTATAGTTAGAACCAAAATGGACTTAGCTATTAAAACAAAATCTTAATTAATTTATGAATACTTTTTAAAATTGTATAAACTTTAAAAATATTTTAAACTATAAATTAATCTTTAAATATTTTATATTAATTGTAAAAATTGATTTTTGACTAATTTTTATTATTTGAAAATTAATTGCAAGATTAAGGTTTTAGCACAATCTATCTAGACCGAATTTGACTTAACATAAGTTAGCTTTGATTCGACTTTCACTTTTAATGGTTTAGGCTTATCTAACTTGATGTATTTTTTACTTAAATATAATCTCACTTGCACTCAACATGATTCAACTTAATAATTTAGCTTAGGATGCCTAGACTAAACTAGGCTTAACTTAATTTAATCACAACACCCAAATCTAAACCCAACCCAATTCAACTTAACATAGATTCAACCCAATCCACATTAATTAGCCTCGTTTCAATCCAAATTGATTTTAACTTTGACATTTTTTGATTAAGGTCCAATTTAACATTTCTTGACTAAGGTTCAATCTAACTTTAGACTTTATCTGACTTAAGCCCAAGCTAACTCGGCTTGATTTGAGCCACGATCAAATTAATTTGATTTGAGTTTACTCGACTTAGTTAAACAAGATTTTAACTATCTTAACTCGTGATTTGGCTGATCTAGATTCAACACATATCTATCCTAACTTACTATAATATGGATTTAAGAGTCTCAGTTGACTTAATAATGCATGACTTGAACCTAATTTGATTCAAACTTCTATAATTTAAGCTTAAATTATCAATATCATACCATATCTAGATCCAACTTGACTTAATTTTGCATAATTTGAATAGACTCAATCAAACCTTAATTTTGGATTTTTAAAATAAAAAACTATCAAATCCATATACATTTAAAATATCATTACTTATATTAGTGTTAACATCTAAAAATATGGATTTTTTTTTGTCATGAGTAAAAAATATTGAAGCAATTAAAACTTTTTTTTTCATGTGGATGAAGTTTATTTTATTTTTTTTCTTTCTCATTTAAAAAATATTTTTTACTTGAAAAAATGACCCATAAAAAAATGTGGATATTTTTAACCCTGATCGAGAGCTCTCATTTTTCAAATATAAAAATAAATTTTGTGGTGAAATATATTTCAGGTACAAAATCACTTCACTGTATTATCTTGGACCAAGCTATTGCTTCAATTAAAAATTGGCTTGATTCCAGTATCAACAAGATTACTTGTCTCTTTGTATAATATGTAATATGGAGTATTGTTTTCATTTATTTTATTTTACACATGTAGTATTGCTCATTTGAAACTATTTTTTAGTATGTTTATCAAATCAATTGTTTTCAAATGAAATATGTTCCGTGTTTGAGAATATAAAATGACATTTGTAATTAAAAACGTTGCTTCTGTTTGGCTATAAAAATTTGTATTCTGAAATTTAAAATTGTTACTAAATGGATTTTTTTTTCTCTGGAAATACTATTTTTTTTTTACAGAATTTGTTGCAAGTTATTTTTATTCTAAATTTGATCATTTTCAGAATCCTGTTTTTTGACACTCACCACATCCCTTGTTTACTTTTGTATTATATCACTTATCATATTCATTACTTTCATTTTTTTTTCTATTCATTTATATTTACTGTTGTCAAACAATCTTTACTTTATTCTTTTTATTTACACTGGCTTAGGCAATCTGTATCACGGCAAGTTCTCGCCATGTATGATGACAACTCCTGAGAAAAAAATGACATTCTCAAGGTTAAAACTATGCAATGTACGTACTGTGCTGATGATTTGAAATAAAAATTATAGATGTTTCATACAATTATATTCAAAAATACAATCAAGCCTTACCACATATTATGGGATGTAATTATGTTATCCATTGTTCAAGATAAATTTAATGAATAAATGTATACTAGACATCATTTAAATTATATGATATTGGTGTAATTATAACATATAAACTTAGTCTCAAAACCAACAAAAATGTCAAACAAATTCTTGATTTCAAAATTATGATAACTAGATTAAAACTTTAGTATGCAACCTATCTACAGCTCCTTACATGACAGTTCAGAGGCAATCTGACAATTAACATTATTTGTTGTAAGAGTAAAAAGCTGCATGAAACTGACCTAAGCAGTTCATCATATCATCATCTATATGGGTGTGCTATAAAGTTGCAAGTGCAATAGTTGTACAAACAATTGTACACTGGCTAATAAGGTTAATGAGTGGCATGGGTAAATTATACATCTCTTATGTGACTTGTTTAATCCCAGAAGAAGGGGGAAGAACAAAAGCTCATTCTAGTCAAACTAGATGACTAACAAATATGTGCCGCAGCAAATAACAATCCTATTTTTCCTATTCTGTAGCAGAATACCCCAACCATTTTGTCAGGGGAATTACAAATACAAATCCTATTTTTCATGGGTTATACCTGAAGATCAAGAACAGCTTCCCCTGCAATGAGAAATAGTGCAGTCAACAACCCTAATATGATCAATGTCCTAAAAACTAGCAACAACTTTAGCATATACGTTTCGGTGTTCTGATAACTGATTAACTTTCATATAAAATTACTTGGTAAATGATTCCAATCAGATAATAGGCTCATGCTAGGTGGACCAAAGAACACTGCCACTAGGAGCAAATAACGACATCCAGAGTTCAATAAAAAATGAGTAGCTGCTGAACTATATAACTACGAAACAAATTTGGTCTTTCCTCGATAGATATTTCCATAAATCAAGAAGAGCCTAAAGATACATTTGAAATATTCATCAACTTACCATGCATCCTTTTGACAAATCGTTCAAACTCTATGAAGTTTTGTCGTTCCATAAGAAGTGGACTAAGCCTCAGGTAAGTAAACGATGAAAAGTGCCTTCCATCTGGATCATTCATGGGCTTGGCATGATCCAAAACCTTGTTATAGCTGACTCTGTTTAGGCAAGGAAATCCATTCTGACTAGTAACTGGTAGGTCAACATCCCAACCGGCATTCAACACCTGCAATACACCATCAGCCAATCAGGGGTACACTTTACATTAATCGGCCTTAATTTTTGAAATAATATTGAGTGTAAATGATTATTTCTATATATTAGACCAACACACATAAATTATTCCAACAAATTCTTCCTAATTAAATTGCTTATACATGACGCTAATCAGACAAAAGTATAAAGTTTGGCAAAGATTAGACACGTACTTGCCAGACTAATCCCTCAGGATCTGCAAATGTCTCTGGAAAACCCTCATGTTGGTTTAATGTGTGCAACTCAACACAAGGAATGTTTAAGCTAACTCCATTTATCTTTAACATTGTCATAATTGCAGCATAGCCATCACGATTGCATGGGTTATAGTACCCAGCAGTTAATTCAGTAGCATGACTTGCAGTCTTGTACCACCAGTAAATACCTGCTAACTGTATAAAACTTAAAATATATCAGACTGTACACGACCAAAAGAGATACGCACCACAATAACAAAAAATATACCAACAAATGTGTACCTCCTAGTCAAATAGGATTAGCTTTAAAGTAGCATTTTGGAACGGTTTTCTTTTGTTCTTATTTATGGGGCTTGGTGCAGAAAATTATTCTTTTTGATTGTGGATAAAAGTGTATTACTAATGGATACCAGTCAAAATAGAACACTCCCTTGGTCAGTGGTGGACAAACCAATCTGAATAACTAAGTAAAAAATTTTATATAAAGGGAAAGTAATTTTCAAGCACAAATCCACATCATGAAGATTAGGGACCTATTTTTTACCAACTCTTTTTACTAGAATATTTTCTTACAATGGAGTAGGCCACAACACCTGTAACATTAATTTTATAAAAATGATTTTTTCTCTTTTGTTAAGGAAGGTGCAGACAAGGCCGTTGCTCTTTTTTGTGGATGAAAATTTATTACTTAGCAATATCCATGATCAGTCTACCAAAGATGATTCCTTCCTCTGTGATAAACTTCGCTTATTGAAGAACCCATCCTCACACACTAAATAAATTTAAGATAGGGTTGGTTCTTAAAATTTTCTCAAGAAAACAATATTTTTCACTGAAATAAGTTCTCAAAAGTGACACTTCAAATAATTGAAATTTAACACCACGTGAATAAGATAAGGGCTGATCAATTATTTGATTCCTTACCTACTATAAGACAAAATCATTAGTTTTAGATGCAGAAAAGAATCAAAGAATTTTTCATGATTTGGACTGCAAAATTTTCTCCAAAATAAATTTCTTTATTAAATTACCTTTGCAGTAACACAAGATCCCTCAAAAGCTAATTTTGCCAGAGAAAGTACCCGGTTTCCATGATCAACTAAAACCTGAGAGTACCAGCTAAGAAAAAACCTGCCATAGAAGCCATCATAATCACCCCCATCACAAAAGAAACCTGTTTCATGTGGCTGAGAATTATAGGTACCAGCATTATCTGGTCCTCTAGCCCAAATAGCGTGACCTCTTGCTTCTGCTGCTTTCCTAAGACTTTTCAACATATACTGATCATAACACTGTACACAGGATGGGGGGATGATGAGCAAACTGGTTAAAAAAAGATCCAAGAATAAAAAAATACATTTGAGCTAAGGAAGCATTTGCAAGGACAAACAGAATCTTAAAAATTGACAGACATAGATAACTATAATACACTTAATTACCTGGAATTCACCAATACCAGGATATCTCCAACCATGCTTTACAGGACAAGATGGATATCTTAGCTCTCCACATGGACCGAGTCCAACTTCAATCATGGAGATTAAGCCATCCTCAAAATACTCATCAAACTCTACCCGGAAACTTCTCATGAAATCAAAGTAAACCTACAAAGTACAACACACTTAATTTTATCAATGTAAAAAAAATGGAAACTAGTCTTCAATCCTAGCCCCAAAAGACATCTGATATATAATTCAAATTGATTTATTTGGAAGGAAATGATTTGAAACTAAGAAATTAACAGTCTAACACTGGTATTATTGTCATTGCATAATGTCATCATTACCTCCACAGCAGTACGACCTCTTAAAACCCGTTCCTTATCTATTCCCCAAGAAAGACATTCAGGGTTGTGCCTTCCCTCTCTATCAGTGAAAAAAATGTCAGGATTGCTCCTACCAATTTCAGCAACCCAATGCGGCAATGGAATACAAACATCATCACCAAAATTTCCTCCACATTCATGAAATGACATAACAACCTAGTCAAGTGTCAAAAGGACATATCACCACCCATGGCAGATCGAATCAGCAAGAGAGCACTTAATGATTGAACTATGAAACGTACCTGTAGTTTAAGCTTAACTTCTCGCACCATTTGAAAGAGTCTCTTGTAACCATTCCAATTATACTCTTGTGGAGCATGGGCCTCCACGATTCCCCACCAACAATCTACCATAACACCGTCAACATGCACCAATTTCAACACCCTCAGCTGCTTTAGCAACCCATCAGGATCAACAAGCTCACATTTTATATTGATCACCCCTAACTGCCAAAAATATATACAGAATGTTCCAATATAATGTTAGATTCATATTTACAGATAATTTCCGTAAGAAAATTACAGTTTTTTTTTTCATACCCATATATTATGAAGAACTACTCAATATAAGCATATAAAAGAAACATAACTTCAATATATTAGTGAAAATAAGAGTAAATTAATAGCTTACCGGCAGCATCACATAAACTGGAACATATGGGGTACCAGCCAAATCACGCTCGGGTAATCTAGCAGGCAAGTCAGCAATCTGCAAACAAGAAGTATAAAACAATGCCAAGATATACCTTCCAAAGGCACCATACTGAAACAATTACATTGAAAATAAAAAGAATTAACGTGCCCTTTTTGATAATTATCCGACACAGGGTTCTTTTCAAGTTTTCATGCTACTGACTTCTACTGACAAAAACAATAAGGTTAGCTCTTTGCAAGAACAGAGCATGTAGAAAATAGTAGATAAATCAAGAGTTCTGCGTATCCACTGAACCTCTAGCTTAAAACCTTTCCTCTTAGTTCATCCCTACCTTGCACTATCTACCATCCACTATTCCTAGCCAGCTCAGGAAACAGTTATGCTCCAAACTTATGCCCCTCCTTTGTGTTTGTCTACTCATGTGTTTATTCTTTTACTTCTCATCCCTTTAATTCTAACATGTTGTGTTTCTATACATGCAGGAATGGTGAACTGGGTACTGATATAACAATGAATAATCAAATTGACACCAGTTCTTGCTATCTGCCTATCACCGTAACCACAACAATAGTAAGAAGCTTTAGAAAAACAATTAACATGTTGGTCAAACGCCTTTATTAAATACCTGTTTCTCATCAGCATTATCAATTGAACCACTAATCAGAGGATGGTTGTCTCTTTGTGCTTCTCCATCCCCTACAATAGATGTTTGAGATCGGGAAGTTGAGGATAGATCATAAGGAGATGGAGTTGGCATAAAAACACCTTTTGTTTGACATGCACTATACTCTAAAGGGCTCCGATAGCCAGAAGCAACTCCCCTAAGAGAAGGGGATGGAGTTTGTTGTGAAGCCACATGGGAAGATGATGAAGTGAGAATTGTAGAATTACCACCAGCTGGCTTTTGACCCTGTAAGGTTGAGAAGAAAAGTTTCCAATGTGGGAGTTTTTCTGAGATTTGTCAGAACTGAAATTTGCAGATGCACAACAATAATAAGACATTAAAATATACAATATTTTAACTTGACTATACTGCACAGTAAGTACCATGTATCTATGTATACACTGCAGATAAACAAAACATATTTTTCAGCAACAGAGACCTCCAAAACAAATATTGTTGATAGGGGAGTTACAAAGTAAAATAACCAGGTTAACGAAAAACAATAATGATCAAGCCATAGTCCTCCCATTCTTGGGGAAAGTACATATGATGCCTGCAGATGCAGACCAAAAGTCACAAAATTCAACTACAGATTTAGTTTCAGAAAAAACAAAGTTTAACTTACATCTTGCAAGATAATTACCTGAGATCTTGAGGGAAAAGTAGTACCATCTGGAAGAACCACCCATCCAGCCTCCCTTGCTAGAGCAGCAATGACATCATTTATGTCAGCCCTAACTCTTAGATTGTAGTTGCCATGCCTGCGTAGCCCAGCCAAGATCCTTGCAGTGATGGCCCTCCTGCGCCTCTCTCTTAGCTTTGTTCTCTCTTTCTCTTCTACTGGCCTAGATCTTCGAGTACCTCCACCAGGGGTACCTGCTTGTTCATGAAACTGCTGGTGCTGTGCAAATCTGTTGTCACCAGTGGCAGTTCCTATCTCATTCCCACCATCAATCCCCACCATCCCTGAAGCATTTCTCTGCTCGCCTCCATTTTCCTCATAATCATCTTCATCATCATCCTCGTCCTTCACATCCATTCCTATTTCTTCATCATCCTCACTCGTTCCCACAAGCCTTTGCATATCGGTTGCCATAATCCCAAGTCTGAACCCTCAACTCTTCAAATTTTGTTCAATTTAATTAAAAACTATCATTTGCTCATCAAAATTTTGGAACAGCCTCCATTTCAAACCAAAAAGCTCATGTAATCAGGAATTCCACAAACTGCACAAAACAAGAATTAGTCAAGTTATTTTAGTGATCATTTAAAACTAAAGTCACTACAATTTCCTCTTCCTTAAATTTTGAAGTACTTCCCAGCATCCTCCACTGCATACACTATCAGAACTAAAACTAACAACTACTCACTCCAAATATTTTTTATTCATCGAAGAACTAGCTCTTCTGGCCAGATAGGGACCCATTTAATTTCTTAACCACACATATTTTCTCATATAGAGCTGCAAGGAGAAAAAAATTCACATACTTAATTTTACCTCCAAATTGAAAATCAAAACAAATTATCCGGCAGATCTGTCTTCTCCTCACCGAAATCTTCAGAACTGACTCCGCAATTCCCGGCGACTGACACGGAGGTCCGGCGAGATCGACGGAGAAGGGGAGAGATCTGACGGAAAAGAGTTCAGACTAGGGAACTGCGGTGACTCCAAGTGTCCGGCAGCGGGAAAGGGAAGAAGTCCGGCCGGTTAGGGATGAGTGAGCGTGCGAGCGAGTGAAGCATGCGAGTAGACAGACGTCTCACGAGGTTGGGTTTTCGCTCGTGTCGTGTGCGTGCGTGCGGAACCAGCGTGTTTGCGAATTTGACACGATTGATCCGTGTCAACTTTTAAGTAAATGGAAAATAAAATTAGTATGACTGGGTTACACATAAAATGCATGATTTTAGTTTATTATCATAGGTGGACTTTTTTAAAAATAAGTGGTTATGTCACATTTATGATATGATACTAATATTTGTGGCTAAATTTTATTATTTTTTTACTTTATATTTTTATTTTATCAATTATATATATAAATATATAATTTTTCAAGCCTTTACATACTAATTATTTATTTTAGTTTGATATAAAATAATATTTATGAAAATGGATAGTTCTTACATATAAATATTAAAATGTAAAGTTTGTTTTATCATAAATAATTGAATTTGATATTAATGAGCAATAATTAAATAATAAAATTTATATTAAATAAAATTTAATACTTTTTAAAATAGATTTTAAACTTATTTCTGATTTAAAATCAGTTTTTAATATTTAAATCTGTTTCTAAAAAAACATGTTAAAATTTATGTAAACAAATAATTTAATAGGAGTAGTTTGTTTTTCTGTATTAAAAAAGTTAGAGCATGCAATTCAAATGTAAAGTTTGTTTTATCATAAATAATTGAATTTGATATTAATGACCAATAATTGAATAATAAAATTTATATTAAATAAATTTAATATTTTCTAAAATAGATTTTAAACTTATTTCTGATTTAAAATCAGTTTTTAATATTTAAATATGTTTCTAAAAAAATATGTTAAAAATTATGTAAACAAATAATTTAATAATAATAGTTTGTTTTTCGGTATTTGTTTCGGATGAATTGTTCTGAGGGTCGGTCATCTTTCCTTGCTCTGCTCTCTTTTGATATTCAATCATTTCTGAGAATGCAAATGTTTCATAAAGAGATCTATATTTTATTGTAATAGATTAAGATAGAAAATGATGTCTTTAAATGGACAATAACCCTATATTTATAGGGCTTATGACAATCAAGTTCATTAATTCATATTGGATATGATAATAATGTCATATATTCATATTTGATACGACAATCAAACCATTAATATTTAATAATATATCTGCTAACTGTCCATAAATACCGTATATTTTTCACTGATATGGTCAACAAGTGTATTAATGGGTCATTAACGACAACCATCTTACCTGGCTCACAATCATTGAATTACTGGTCGGTATAGATGGTCCTCTCCTAGGACGGTCGGCTAACTATGTATAGTACATTAAGCCCCCAAGCCCCGAGCAACTATTTACAGGTGCAAAGGGGTTTAACTTTCTGTAGTTGAGTCGTGGTAGGAGCGGTTTGAGCTGGTCACTAGAAGACCATAGTTGAATGTCTTCGTATGGTCGTCCGAGATTGCTAGTGAGTAGATCACTAGAAGACACAAGTGAGCTGATCACTTGGCCGCCCAGGATTGCTAGTGAGCTGGTCACTAGAAGACCACAGTTGGATATCTTCGTATGGACGCCCGAGATTGCTAGTGAGTAGATCACTAGAAGACACAAGTGAGCTGATCACTTGGCCGCCCATGATTGCTAGTGAGCTGGTCACTAGAAGACCATAGTTGAATGTCTTCGTATGGCCGCCCGGGATTGCTAATGAGTAGATCACTAGAAGACACAAGTGAGCTGATCACTTGGCCGCCCAGGATTGCTAGTGAGTTGGTCACTAGAAGACCACAGTTGGATATCTTCGTATGGACGCACGGGATTGCTAGTGAGTAGATCACTAGAAGACACAAGTGAGCTGATCACTAGAAGACACAAGTGAGCTGATCACTTGGCCGCCCATGATTGCTAGTGAGCTGGTCACTAGAAGACCATAATTGAATGTCTTCGTATGGCCGCCTGGGATTGCTAGTGAGTAGATCACTAGAATACACAAATGAGCTGATCACTTGGCCGCCCAGGATTGCTAGTGAGCTGGTCATTAGAAGACCATAGTTGAATGTCTTCGTATGGTCGCCTGGGATTGCTAGTGAGTAAATCACTAGAAGACACAAGTGAGTTGGTCACTTGGCTGCCCAGGATTGCTAGTGAGTTGGTCACTAGAAGACCATGGTCGAACGTAAGTCTGGACCTTCCTGCACATGATATTTTTACTCACAAAAATATGTGTTAAGTAAACACTTCAATATATTATAGATTATAATAAAAAGTCACTAGAACCTTATAAGGTTGAATGTAGGACTGAATCTTCTTGTGCATGATATTTTTACTCACAAAAATATGAGTTAAAGAAATATATTATAAATTATAATGAAAAGTGTGTCAAGGTTGAAAGTAGGACTGAATCTGTTCCTGTGCAGAATATTTTTACTCAAAAAATATGAGTTAAACAAATATATTATAATTTATAAATTATAATGAAAAGTGGAACCTGTCAAGGTTGAACGTAGGACTGAACCTTCCTGAAAGTTCTCAAAACAAAAAGATATGCCTTTAGAAATTATTTCGGATATTTTATTCTTGTTGCAAAACCTGGTATTGATTCGAAGTAGCGATGTCGAGACCGAGCGCACGTCTGGTTCCTCGTGGAATCATGGGGATGTTGCTTGGCCCACAGTGGGTGCCAAAATGTTTCGGTTGAATTGGTTTGAGGATCGGTCGTTCTTTCTTGCTCGACTCTCTTTTAATCTTCAATCCTCTTCAGATATGTTTCATAAAGATATCTATATTTTATTGTAATAGATTAAGATAGAAAATGATGTCTTTACATGGACATTAACCCTATATTTATAGGACTTATGGAAATTAAGCTCATTAATTCATGTTAGATATGACAATAATGTGGTATATTCATATTTGATACAGGAATCAAACCATTAATATTTAATACTAACTACCCATAAATATCGTATATTTCCGACCGATATGGTCAACAAGTGTATTAAAAAAAGTTAGAACATGCAATTCAACACCTAAAATATCAATCGAAAAACACATTCAAGGATGAAAAAAAGAATAATATTTTAATTATATTTATTTTATTTTTTAATTTAAAATTATAATAATATTATTATATTATTAAAGTAAATTGTTGAGTCAATGTTTTCTTTAATATTATCAAACTATTATTTACCATAAATATATTTGGTTTAATATCTAATTTTGTCCCCTGGTTCGAAAATCTCAATTTAGTCCCTCGTTAGAAAAGTAATTGTAATGAATCCTTACTTGTAGATTTTTGAGTCAAGTTAGTCCCTTTCGTTAAATATAAGCAAACAGAGTTAATGAGATGATGATGTGACAGTAGTTAGTGGTTAGGTGTCAAAACGCAATTGTGTGCATGCTTACTTGGTGTTAGGGCAGCTGTTACAGAAATTGGGTTTTGGTTTCTGCGAAAGAAGACAGAGGCAGTGATCGCGAGAACCATTAACGTGAAGACAAAGGAAGGATTATTTGCTGTACCTACTTATCCATGTTTCCTCAAATCCAGTTTCAGAAAACAAATAAATGCACCAATTAAAAAAATAAATAAATAGTTAAAACACATAAAAAGAAAGCCAAATGATTGGATTGCAACCTGCAACCTCGAGTACAAGTGTCACCGACAATCATGATAGTCGCGGTAGCAGTGCCTGTCTCGCCGCCGGACCAGCACTCGTCCAAATTAGGGCAGCGAGACTCCTTGCGAACAGTGTGAAACTTCAATTCGTGGAGCTTCTTCTTAATCTGCACGTACTTCTCGCCGCCAGGAACGGCCTCCTTCATCCACTTCAGCTTCGGAAGCGGTTTCTTCTTCGTCCCAACCTCTACCGAGTACACGCTCTCCGATTTCAGTGCAATGAAGTCTGAGAGAGACGGCGACTTCTCCGCCAGCCGATCCTGGAGCCCTGCCAGAGTATTCGAGAATTGCGACGGTGTAACGTCCCGGCAACTCGCAGGGACCGTTGACTGCCCCCACAGACCACCACCAGGCTTTCCAGTGTGCTTTGTCCTCACTCGCACACTTTCTGGGAAAACTTCCCAGAAGGTCACCCATCCCAGAATTAGTCCAGGCCAAGCACGCTTAACCATGGAGTTCTTATGAGTCAGGCTACCGAAAAGTAAATGCATTTTGGTGATATGAGTAGCCAAATCAATTCCTTTAAGCTATCCTTCAACTGTATAGTCCCATACCTACACAGTCTCCAGATCCCTCTCATTCCGGTGTATGTTCGATTCATCCATGTACCCCTTCCACCCGAAGCTGCCAGGAGCCGCTCCTTGTCTGTGCCCCCTGCACCATGCTTCTTGCACCGGCGTCACTCCCCGCCCTCGTCTCCGTGCCCGGGTGTCACATGCCCACCAGCTTCCGCTCTGGTTCGTCCTCGAACCACACCGTACTGGGAGAGGCTAGGCTCTGATACCATCTGTAACGTCCCGGCAACTCGCAGGGACCGTTGACTGCCCCCACAGACCACCACCAGGCTTTCCAGTGTGCTTTGTCCTCACTCGCACACTTTCTGGGAAAACTTCCCAGAAGGTCACCCATCCCAGAATTAGTCCAGGCCAAGCACGCTTAACCATGGAGTTCTTATGAGTCAGGCTACCGAAAAGTAAATGCATTTTGGTGATATGAGTAGCCAAATCAATTCCTTTAAGCTATCCTTCAACTGTATAGTCCCATACCTACACAGTCTCCAGATCCCTCTCATTCCGGTGTATGTTCGATTCATCCATGTACCCCTTCCACCCGAAGCTGCCAGGAGCCGCTCCTTGTCTGTGCCCCCTGCACCATGCTTCTTGCACCGGCGTCACTCCCCGCCCTCGTCTCCGTGCCCGGGTGTCACAGACGGCGCCGCCGGAGAGGTTACAGATGATGAACTGAAGGGTCTCGCGACACATTTAATGTTTCCGGCAACATGTTTTCACGTTAATGGTTCTCGCGATCACTGCCTCTTCCTTCTTTCGCAAAAACCAAAATGCCCTACAAATCACCCCTAAATCAATTTAACCCCAATTTCTAATAAAACCCAATTTTTGTAACAGCTGCCCTGACACCATGTAAGCACGCACACAATTGTGTTTTGACACCTAACCACTAACTACTGCCACATCATCATCCCATTAACTCTGTTTGCTTATATTTAAGGGAAGGGACTAACTTGACTTACAAATCTACAAGTAAGGATCCATTACAATTATTTTTCTAACGAGGGACTAAATTGAGATTTCCGAACCAAACTGGGGACAAAATTGGGTATTAAACCAATATATTTCCTAAAGTGACTTTACAAAGTAATTTCCTATCTTCTTTAATTGTTATAGGTGTTATTTTAGTTCATTAGGATTCTCTCCTCATGTACCATGATATCACACGTTTATATACTAAAGTTTCATATATTTTTCTCAATAAGTTTTATTATTCCATATATTCATATCTAGTTAATGATTTCCCTCGTGAACTAAATGGATTCCCATTATTTCATATCATATATAACTAAAATTATTTAAATTTAAACATTATTTTGGTTCTTGAATTTTTTTTAATTTAGTCTTAGCTTTTTTTACAAGTTTTAATTTTAATTAATTTTGATAAATTTAATTTTTTTCTAACATCATTTAAGTAATTAATGACATGTGAATCTTATATGTCACATTTGTCATTTTGTAGTTTTTTAAATTGTTTTAATTTTTCTTAATTTTAAGAAAATGGTTAACGTGTCAAATTAACAGCATGCATTAGGCAATGTCAAGTGTTATGATTATCGTCACGGGTTAGTGCCTAATATTCAATTCAGTCTCAATTTTATTAATTTTGTTTACTTCAGTTTATTTTTTTTAAAATGAACAATTTTATTCTTTTTTAAGTTGAGACCAGTCTTTGTATAAATGTTACACTTATATTTATATTAAAAAATTTAGCCTTTAATTGTACTGTATTAAAATAGTTGTATTCACTTGAAAGAGGGAATTTTGTGTTGACTTGAAAAAAGATGATTGAAGGAAAAAGAATGGATGAATTTGAAGAAATTTAAAAGTAAATTGTGTGTTGTTTTTTAAGAGATTTGGAATAGACTGAAAATAAATTTGAAAATACTTTTTTAAAAATTTGTGTAAAATTTAATTGATGTAATATAGATTAAAAAAATATATTAATGAATAAAAAATCGATAATAATAGTAATATTAAATGATATTAATAAACAATAATTTTTTTGTTAAAAATTATTTTAAATAGTTAAATAAAAAATTAATAAATAATTAATACCATTTTTTTTATGATACTGAAATTTTCGTTGTAAATTTCAATTACTGAGAACTTCAATACGAATGCTCTTTTCTTCAATATGCATAGTTCATTCGCATCAACTTCTTTTTTATTGAAAGGCGAATCTTCTCTTCATGGCAGTCCATCTTCTCCCATTTAAAAGTGAAAACAATGTGGTTAATTATAAAATTAGTACTTGTTGAAATTTAAGCAAATAAATTGACATTAAGAGAAAACACATCCTTGGCCTAATGATTATGTGACTTTTTGTTTGTTAGTAAATTGAATAGGTTATCGGTTTCAAACACAAATTTACCATTAGCTTCAAGTCATAACGAATCTACAAGCTAAAATACTCAATTTAATTCATATTTTAGGTTAAAGGTATGGTTTATATGTAAGTTGATTCGAGGATGAAGCAGAAAATACACTCATTTTAAACCTCCAAAAACTAAAGGTATAAAAAAAATTTAGTACTAATATTACTCTATTAAATTAATTATAAAATTATGTTTAGAAAAAAACATAAACACATATTTGTTAATACTATGTCGATTGACTTTTATTGGCATTAAAAATTATATTTAATTAGTTAAAACGTCTTTTCAAGTAATTTTGTTTATAAAATAAAGAATGATTAATTATTATATTATCTTATAATCAATTTTAATTTATATTTTTTTGATCTCTATAAGTTATTGAATTTTATTAAGATTACAAATATGTTTTTTTATCGGTTTTTCAGTACTTTTGTAGTATAATGAGTTTAGAAAGTTTTTCTGCATAATGAGAATTGAAATTTTCATGAATTGAATTACAAAACTATTAAATAGTTTAGGATTTAGTCTTTTATTGGACAATAGAGATAAATTTTTTAATAAAATAAGTCATAAACACGAGTTGGGATTTAAAAGTAATATAAAAGTTAAATAAAATTAATTACAATAATTTAATAAATAATTTTGCATAAAAAAAATAAATTTTAACTTTAAGATCTTATTCTTTAAGTTTGCTTTAAACCTTTTAACAGTCTCTTACCACCATACATTATCACCTCTACTCTTTAGAACTTGTCCAACCCAAACGGAGATATACTCATTAAATCAATGTTTTCAAATATATTAGGATTAGGAAAATGTTTTTTAACAACTTTTTTTATAACTTTTTTACAATCGCGGTCTGCTTTAAATATACAGACCAATAAAACAATGACATATAATTTAGGCTTAATATCCTGTTTTGTCCCCAGTTTCACTCGACAATGTCAAATTAGTTCATACTTTAGAACGTGCGTCAATTACGGCGTTAATAGAAGAAAGAGAAAAATAATTAACGCCGTTTGTACGGATTTAACGAAAGAGATTTCATTGATATAAATTTTATTAACTAAGGACGTAATTGACGCACGTTTTAAAGGATCGACTAATTTGACATTGTCGAGCGAAAATGGAGACAAAATAGGATATTAAGCCTATAATTTATTATCAAAAAATTGTTAAAAAAAAATTGTTAAGATGTGGTACTAACCTAAATAGTTAACATTGTCAAACATAAAACAGAAGTTGACAACTTTATCAAGCATGAGGAAGCATAGCAATGTTAAGCAAACAAAACAACAATCACTCAATTTCTTTATTTTGATGACATAATACTCATCATGTAGATGACAACAATGTGGATAACTAATCATCCCAGTGATGGCAAAAATAATTAGTAGGTCCACCAATTCCTCTGTGCCTACAAAATTGGTCTTGTTTGATTTCCCAAATGGCACTTTCACAACCAGTGTACTTGCTTGGAGAACACATATCAAGAGAGTGATGAGCACCATTCCATCGAAAGAAACAGAGCAATGATGATTTTCCTGGTACTTCTGGAAGCCCACCATTGTACGGCCACTTAATTGAATCATCATTGGCCAGACTGTGTTGCTTACCATCAATATGAGGACAATAAACGTTTAACATCAACTTATCACCCAACATATTTTTTACCCCAACAACGATGGATCCATTTGTTCCCATGATAGCATTGTTTGCAAGCCACACAAATGCTACAAGCATCATCCATGGCATGGTAAAGTTTCTACACATTGTTGCACCTTTGCCAACCTTTTTTTTTTCTTTAAAGATGAATCTATGAAGGTTGGGGAGTTCAGAATGCATGTTTATGAGAGGTTTTTATATTTAAAATATAGTAATATAGTGTAATGTAATAAGACCTTCCTCATTTTGAGAATAAAGTCAATAGTATTTGTGGAAACAACTAATTCAACTTTTGAAATAAAGCAAAAGAAAATTAATGTTATTCATTACTATTTGTAACTCTCATTTGTTAAGTATTTAATAAAGAGTTACGTTTTTTTTTTATTATTTTGTCAATCGAAAGTGTGTTACAGGTAAGGACTTGCCTTTTACCACAATTTAACGTCACAAAACAACTAAGTATTTTTAGTTAATAATTATCACATATTTTGTATATCTATTAATTAACAGAACTTAACATATAATTATTTAAGTTATAATACCTATTTCAAAAGGTCTTTGGCGAGACTTGTAGACAATCTTCAAGATCGAATATTGTTGATTTATAATGTAATTGTTCTTATTGTTTGGGTACCTTGTTACTTTTTGTGGCTAGACGATGCTAGGTCATCAGCTGTTCGAATTTTCAAATTTTCATCATCTAAAGTTCACTCGAATATACTTGGAGAAGATATTCTAATGTTAAAGTCAATAGATAACTAGTCAGTTAACAATTAATGTAGTGATACATATTATGTACATATGTATGAAAGTGATACTTTAGACCTTTATTTATAGTAATTGCTATAAGTTTTTACATTTTTGTCGGCCTATTGACGACCATATCATACATTAACCGGCATTAATATGTATGTTGATTTGTTATTATCATTGTTAATCTGACCATCATGTAACCATTCAATTATGTTGTTTGATTAGAGTTGTCAGTCACTTATTATTACTATTGTTAGACCATTACGTAAATTGATTGGCCATACCATTCGATTAAGGTGGTCAACCACGATCAACCCATAGTGGACAGCTTAAAGGAGCTTGGCCTAGAAGAGTCAGGTAAATGAACTCTGTTTAGAGTGGTCGGTCATACCGTTCAGTTAGGATCACCATCAGGGTTATGTCCAAGAGGTCGACTTAGAGTGAACAACCTAGAGGATCATTGGTCTTGGAACTCAACTTAGAGTTGTCTGTTTAGAGGAACTCAACAAAACAGACATACAATACTAGTACCTATCCATATTTGTATATAGATTATATAACACGGTACAAAAGAGAAATTAATCTTTAAATTTTATATATATATATATATATATATATATATATATAATATGGATAGTGAGTAAACTTTTTGTTTATAGCATTATTTTTAAATTAAAATTTTAAAACAACAAATTTATAAATATTCTTTTTATATATTGTTTTCTGTTCATGGAAGCTTTTGTTTGATCGAAAACTTTAGAGAGTAAGTTTTATATCTCTATTTTATTTTCTACTTAGCAAGAATATCTCAATTGAGTGAAAATAAACCAGAAATGAAGATATGCATTATTGTAAAATAGATTCTACAACGTCTAAAATTAATTCAACACAATTCACCAAGATACAAACAACTTTAGATACCTGTTTTTGGGTTCATAACATAAAACATTGTGGTTCTAAGTCAAAAAGACTACCTATAACTTGAAATGGCTACTCAACATTGTTGTTTCATTTCAAAGCTTTACTAATTTATTGACTCAGTCAACTTCTTCTCAAACTTCATTAACAATCCAAGAACAAACAAATCTACACCTTAAACCAAACAACTTTATGGATGGGAGAAGAAGACCTTCTAGAGACTGTCTAGCAGTAGTCTGACAGACCGCCTAGTGCGGGCATTTATGAGGTTTAGCTATCTTAATGGTTTTTTGTTATTTCCTTAGTTTAAGTTCTGTGTTGAGACTGTTATAAGCTTAGACAGTACACTATATTTGCATTAAACTCTGTATAGAAACTTTGTGGATAAAAGTGTTTTCTTCAATCTTGTTCTTTGATTTTCTTGCTTGTTATATTGTTGAGAACAAACAATTGGCTCTGTATGTGGGTACAAGAAAACAGAAATCAAGAAGTTGAAGACATGATTACCAAGTTTGACATCGAGAAGTCTTTCAGGGAGAACAACTTTGAATTATGTAGAACGAAAATGGATGCTATCTTGCTCAACAGGATTGTGTTGATGCTATGAAGGGTGAGGTAAACATGACAGTGTCTATGTCTCAGAAAGATAAGACTGACATGATCAACAAAGTCAGGAGCGTCATAAATTTATGTCTTGGTGATAAGACCAGGCAGATTCTCAAAAATACTTTCTCTTCCTGAGTACAACTTTTCCTCTGTAGGAAGTCCTGGAAGGGATTGTTGCATCATTCTGTGACTGCACAGGCAAGATTTTCTTCCTCGGGAAAAACCTCAATTGGTCTTCCAAACCAAGAAACTAACAATTCAGAAAAAGCAGTCAAGCATTTGTGATGAAATCTCTAAAAATAAAGTACAAGAAATTAAGCCGGTGTCAAATTTCTCCCATGATATTGGTCCTATTGATACATCTGAAGTCTGGTGTCCTATTAGAGATGAGAGAGCCACAGAAGGTACCATGTTCAACTTCAAAGTAAATGACCTAAGCTGTAGATGCTGTGATAAAATTTCAGTTTGTATTCATGCTTATATACGGTTTTTTGGCTTATCATTTCTGAACTATGAAGAAGATAATGTTGAATCTGCAAAAGAGAAAAATGAATTGGAATCAGAGCTGTTTCTAGTATAAGATCGAGTAACTTCACAGAATACGCCTTCACACCTTACTCCACACTTGTTCAGTTAACTCTATTCGCCCTTTGTTCCTTTCTTGTCAATACTTCAAACGAGGTATCGGTCAAAGGCTTGCTTAGCGAAACCCAATCTCGGCTCATTACCCCCTAATTAACACTTACTCTTAATCTTGGTTTGCGGTAGCTCTTTAGTGATGTTTAGTGTCAAGGTTGCACATCCGACCCTTACCCACGTCCGACTAAGTGGTTCCCTTCTTGTTTGCCTAATTCACAGGTTTAAACGTGTGTGACTGGTCATTCATTTTCGGTGATTTTTCCCGCCCGGTCCTAGTTACTTGGCCGTCTGACCATGGCCACACAGTACCAGATCCAAATGGCTTCATTATAGGAAAGGACCAAAAAATAGATATCTCAGAAATTCTTGATGGTGCAAGATGTTCTGGATGTTTGAATCAGGTAATCACTTCCTACATAATACTTTTATGTAAATAATTTGGGAATGACTAGACTATGATGCCAGAAATATAGTCAAAGTTATATTATGGCTTCTCAAAGATTTCTTCCAATATTTATTGAAAGTGAAAACTATCATTTGGTTCTTTTACAGGATGAGGGTATAACAGAAGAGAACAAACTATCATCTCTGGCTATGTTCTTAATAGTCAAAACCATATCTTAAAAACAAGACCTTGAAACTTTTTGTTGCACTTGTTCTATTGTCTCTAAACAACAAACTAGAAGTAGAAACAGGATGCTGGTTGTGAGGGTTCCAGAAATCTACTCTTTATCTAGATAATAAAATGTTATAATTAAATTGTCATATTAATTCAATAAATTAAACTTTATCCTTATTTAATGTTATCTATGTCATTTTTTGTTTATTTAGTAAGGCGGAGAAAGCTTCTCAATACAAAAATTTGAATTTCTTCTTATCTGATACTATTTTTCTATCTTGTTATAGATTATAATAACAAAATTTTGAGCCTTGTGAGTGAAAGTTCAGTGAGTATTCAATTTGAGTTTAAGGACAATTAGAGCAACTTCCACTTGTAAGACTACTTACTGTCTTTTGATCATCCAATGTTTAGAGGAATTCTTATGTGTGAGGAGGAAGGGAAGCAAAGAGGGGATACAAATTGATTAACATGGACACTGGATTAACAAGAACACTGGAGAGTTATAGAGTTCTTCAATTTGGTACAGTTTCTTTAATCCTACCAGACTAATTTGATATTGGATAATATATTGTGAATAAGGATACTCAAATAAGGAACAAAAAGTAAATGGGGAGGCAGTGGCAATTGCATCTTACAGAAATGAAAAATATAGGTTTGTTTACAATGACAAAGCACAGTCTTATTTAGGGTGTGACTCACTTCACCTATTGAAGGCCAAAGTTTGATTTGCGGATCCCATTAGAAGGTTTTTTAATTTTGTTTGTATCATGTTTGTATATTTGCTTTTTGGTTAGCCTATTGATTTCACGAAGTTATAAAATAGCGTACAATCAGCTTTTTGTGGTTGGGATGGGAACTGAGCAGAAATATGCACGATATGTGACAACAAAGAAATTCGGAATCTGTCTGAATTATTATTGTTCTTGCTTTTTTCTTCGTTTCTTTCCTAATAACTACCTTCTCCATCGATAGATTTAGCTTTAATATTTTATAATTTTAACCGAATTCACGCTTTAGATATATCAGACAAAGACTTAAACTTATATCTCAACATGGCAAGCACAGTTTTATTAATTAATTAGAGTACATTTTGGTATAAACAATTACGCGTTTGTAATTTTTTGCATATATTAGTGGTGTATGTAATCCAAAATGTTTAAGAATTGCAAGTTGAATGTTATAATATAAGGTAGAAAAAAAAACGTTTCTCTTCTGAATGTATAAGTTCTAGCCAAATAGTTAGGATAATTTTATAAGCATCATATATATACAGCTAAACAACATAAATTTTAGTATCATCCTTTGAAAAGAAAAGTGTTTGTAGCGAAAACGTACATTCAGTTAATAGTGAAGAATTTAGCCAAGTCGCAATAACTGGTAGAAAGTAACACATTAAAGTAAAAATATGTAACTAGAAAAACGCCATTGGTCATGTCACTACAGCTTCGCATAAACAATTTATGCTAATATTTTCCTATTCCCTATAGCGGTCACAATACGTAAGAATCTGCAGCTAGTAAAAAACATCATGGACAAGACAAATTAGGCATACACAAGTATGTGTTCCCCGACAAACGACACCAATTCTTCATTGAAATTAGTATCAATTACACGTAAAAGTATATATGCTCAAATGTTAAAATGTCAATCAGGAAAAATGTATATTAAGTCAAAATTCCAAGGCAAATGCAAAATGTGAATACTTTACAGCCTTGCAGCAAAAAAGAACTCATCAGCAAATGTCACTTCTGCTTCTTATTTCGCAATATAGATGAGATCAGAGGTGCCGTTGCCTTCCTCTTAGCAAACGCATTAGTTCTGCTATCCAAGTCCTCGCTGTCTTCATCGTCATCTAAATCATCTCTCGCAGTTGTGGCAGACTCCTTAGCAATGTTGGCTGCTTTTCTTTTTTCAGTAGTCAATTTGGCATACAACTTCTTTTCAACAGGGTCATCGGAAGGTACATATTTTGATCGGCGTGAAACTTTTGCACCTAGACCAAGCCTATAAAGTTGTGTAATTATATAACATAAGCAATATCTGTCATGACAAACAAACAAGTGCATCATAACATAAACGATACATTTGCTACTAACCCGGAAGGTCTACCCTCTAAATCTGCATTTGTTCTATGATCATCAGCATCTTTACTCATATTATTTACCCATAACTCGGCCTGCCAATCAGAATGGTTGACGTTTAAGTACAAGCAGCAAATTAACAATATTTTGATATAAATCAAGAGAAGCAAATTGTTCAGAAAGATGGAAATCACTCTAGTATATATATAATAAGTTCCAGTCTTTAACCAAGCTACTTTACTAACTAGTCACACACAAGTTTAATAAAATGTTTATTGTTGTCAGTGTACGTAATAATTTGCATGAATGAACATTAATACTGTCTAAAACGATTTGACAACCACAAAATTCATATGGGAAGAGGGGTAAAAATTGCTTACCAATTTCAATGCCTTGTCCAACTTAACAATTTGGGGAGCACCAGTTTTCTTGGATGTTTCTTTGACACTCATTTCAAGCTCTTGTGCCCTGATAAATTGAAAAGAACGAATTGATATACACTCATACTACCACATTTTAAATATTTGAAAACATGATAGCTCTCTTTTAAAACAACCAAATTGCTTACATACATATGCTTTCTATTCTGACATTCCCTAATTCAACGAGCCCATGAATTAAGTATTCCAATAACTATGGGGTGACTTAGGGCAGAAGGCTCTCACCTAGTACGCTGTGGGGAGTGTAGGGATTAGATGCACGCAACCTTACTCTCACAAGTAGGGAGGTTTTCAGGATTTGAAGTTGTGAACTCCGTGTCAGAAGACTTTACTCATGCAGGGAGAAAAGGCACATTTTAAACAATTTTTAAAAATTAAAAAGCTATTTTATGGTTCTAGTTTTCTTTATTCACTAGGAATAAAATCTAACTAAACAAAATTCTAATGCTTTAGCTTCACACAAAAAATGTCGCTGCAGAAACATTACGCGTTTTAAAATGACACATTAATAATATCTATCTCTAAATATCATCTATCTATCTGAGCTCCTGTTAGGAGCTTCTATTCATACTTCATAGTGTGATGCACTTAGATAGAGACAAGATTGGACATGGTAGAGAGAAATCGAGGGATGGACAAAGGAGCACAAAGATCAGAGAGCCGAAGTGTGTTTTAGCTTCACACAAAAATGTCGCTGCAGAAACATTACTCGTTTTAAAGTGACACATTAATAATATCTATCTCTAAATATCATCTATCTATATGAGCTCCTGTTAGGAGCTTCTATTCATACTTTATAGTGTGATGCACTTAGATAGAGACAAGATTGGACATGGTAGAGAGAAATCGAGGGATGGATGATAACGGTTGAAAAAGTGTTGTTGGAGAATCAATGTAAATCCTTAGAAACTCTCTTGTATGGAATTTGTTCTTCAAGATCATTTTTATGATACATGCTTTCTTTCCTTAATAGTTAGGGGTTTTCCTCTTTGCTCAAAGTTCATTTGATGTCATGATTATTGATTTTGTTGATATGAACACATACGGGGAAATCTAGATCTGGGGAATCTTTCCCAATAGTATATTACAAACCTAGACATAGGAGTATGATGGTTGGTTGCCTTTAAGTTTCTGTTCACTATAATGCATAATTAATTGCTAGGGAGACAAGACATCATAAACTAATGATTATGATTAGGCTTTCTTCACCGAGACATCGGGTTTAAAGTAATTTAGAAAGTGACATTAACATTAATGAAAAAAAGTGATAAATTCCTAAATACAAGAGAGTGGATAGGATGAAATTGATAAATCCCAACAACAACATACACGTTTACTCTGGGTTTGATGTCAACCATGTGGAAACTCAACCAATAACAATCACAATACTTTGACCGAGGCAGGACAATAAAATTTACGGAAAGCAGTGCTAGAAAGTTATTCTAGAGTTTTGGAGGGCCTAGCACTCGACATTGTTGCATGGATTGAAGATGTTCTTTATCGAGAGGTTTAGAAACTACAGAGATGTTTTTTTTACAACTGCATCCTAACAATGTTGTCTTCCATAAAGACACCTAATCTCACTAGATGAGATGGATTACATATCATTTGGCTTGGTTAAAAACCAATTTCTCAAGAACATTAATCATCGTGAAATTGCTTCCATTAATTTCTTCTAACGTCCTTAAATCAATAGGTTAAAACCAATTTCTTAACATTCCACCACCCCCACACACATATGTTAAATTTTACAGCAACACGGGAAGCGGAAGCTCGGGATGAAGAAGTAATATAACTTCAACAGTAGACAATAAAATAAAGTAAAATGTCGCAATGAGACTTTCTACCTGACACAATCTAAAGCTCAAGCAAGATCTCCAGGTTCAAAAGCAGCAATTTCTCTTATTTTCAACTTCAAACTGTTTCCAATAAATGTGAAATCAGCTAGTTTCTTTTGGGTAGCAGCAAACAGGTGCATGGCAAGAACAAATCAATATAGAGAAGCAACATATGGAATGTAAAAAGGAAACAAACAGAGAGCGGAGCGCAGCGAACCTAACCCAGAGAAGAGGACACGCCGCAGGCGGAGTTGCAACCAGCCGTCACGCAACGCGGTAGAGGTTGGGGATTTGGAGTCGTTAAGGGATTGGAATCGCCACTTGGGAGGGACTTACAAGCTCTGTATTTTTTTTTATTTGTTATAGAATAAACTTTCTAAATATATATAACTTTTTTTTTGTCTAGGAAAGTTCGTTCCAAAACAAATGATAAATGGTCCAAGAAATTATTTACATACATGTTTTATACTGATACACGTTACGTAACACTAGAAACACATCCACTACATATATGAGTGTTATTTCTTTATGATGATATAAAATAATAAAATTATTATTATTATAAAAATAAATATAAACAATTTTATTATAATTTTTTTTAGACAATTTTATTATTATAGGTAATTGCTTTAATTTTAATAAATAATAAAAGTTTAAAAAAATAAAATTGTTAATATATATATATATATATATATATATATATATATATATATATATATATATATACCTTTTCTCAGATAATTTTTTTAATGTCTTTAATTTAATTATAATAGAAATATTTTTTATTTGGCTGAGATTTGAGTGTTACAGTTTTAACATTCTTTTTGATAAATGCATTACTTTTATTAAGTTCATAGAAGAATTAATGTATTTTGCTATATATAAATAGAAAATCGGTAGTTTCTTTTATCTGGATATTAAATGAAAGTAATTAATTGTCATGAACAGAAGATCAAGTAACGCATTATAGGGATAAAAACCATTACAGTTGAGTTGAAAACTGAGAAAAAATAGTGCCTTTGGAACTATGCAGTCAAGGAAAGATTAACCACGAGGAATAAAATCATAATAAATTGTCAGTTTAAACTTCAAGGAAACAGTTCTATCAAATTAACTGCACTTTATTCATGGCCAATATGTTTACATATTTCTTTTGACCTAAAACTTCTCAGCTGCATGTTTCTAGTTTTAAGCCTTTTGAGGGTTTAGATAACAAGAGAGATAGAAGAAATATTAAAATGTGTGTGTTTGTAAGAAGTATTTTCTTAGTTTTGTGGCTAAGGCTACTATCAAGCAGCAATGGGTTTGAAATAAGAACTCATAAAAGTCATGTAAGTGTTACAAATTCTTTAGAAGAAGGATTGATCCTAACCCTTCATTGCAAATCTGCAGATGATGATCTTGGACTGCAAATTCTTTCACCCAATTCTTCTTTCGTCTGGACTTTTAAAGTTAACTTCTTTTCTTCAACATTGTTCCATTGTTCCTTTCAATGGCAACAAGATGTTATTCATAAGTTTCCCATATATGTAGCAAACAGGGATGAGTTTAGATGCATGACTTGTAATTGGACTATTGAAAAAGATGGACCATGTTTGTTTCTATACAATCATTTCAACTCTTGCTATCCTTGGAATGATTAATCACAAAAATACATCTTCGATCCTAATTTATATATGAATAAAACTGAAAAAAATTCGTCACATTTCATCAAATTTTGATATTTTAGTTTTCAACCCAGTTATATAAATATATTATTCATGGTTTTTTTTATATTTATATTTATCTTCTCTGTTATTTGGAATATTCTAAGAGATTGAGCATAGTCCAATTCAGCTAAACCATTTGCTTGTTTTTTAGATTATCTTGAATTCTGAAAATGGCTAAATTAAATAAAAATAAAACTTTTAAAAGAATGTAACATTCCATATCTACAAAAGGAAGAAGTTACGAAGAGGAGATTATGATAATCAGGGTTGTTAAACTATATTTAAATTAATATTAAATTGAATTGCATAATAACAAATGTACTTAAATTATTCTGTTAATTTAGTTTTTAAAATTTAAATTGCTCTGAACATGATAGTTTGTGAATTTTACATACAGTCATTCAATTTAACCCATTTTTAATATTTTTTATTCGATGATGAAACTAAAGAAGGTAAAACAATCCCAGAACAAAAAATTATACACATTCCTTTTAGGTTTTACATTAAATATAAAACATTACGATATTCACATTTATTGGAAGTTACACGTTGACTAGAAATAAGATCAATTCATAATTTATAAGTAAGTGTAAATCTCATTTTACAAATCAATTTTGTGAGATTGAATTAGACTTAAAGTCCACTTTTAACATTACGTTAATTTAAAATTAGATGGTCATTACTTATGTAAACTGAAAGCTAAAATTAGTAGTTAAAGTTTTACTGGAACCAAAGCAACAAAAATACATGCCTCAACGAAAGCGATTCAGAAATATAAGAGACAGAACAGACATGATTATTATTAATATTGATTAACAGTCATTATTAGAATCATATACAGAATTTGAAGCAAGAAAGAAGATGAGTCTAAGTTTTCCAGTGAAAGCAAAGAGAGGTTCCATTAGGAGCAAACCTACAAGGACCATCTTGTTTAATAAACCATGAGCAAGGGTTTGAACCTTCATCCCTAGATTTTACGAACATATCAAAGGAGTGATAGCCGCTGCTAACACCTAACCACCGAAAGAAACATTCGAATTCCTTATCAAAAGAATACTTCCATTGATGGTAAGCTCCATGTTTCACAGTAATGGGAGGACCTCTATCAATGTTGCATTGAATGTCTAAGTCCAGATTTCCCTCAAAAGAATTTCCCTCCAAAGAATTTGTAGCCCTAACAACAACTTCCTCTCCCATACCATTCTTCACCATTGATAGTACCAACACAACCACCCATACCACTGAAACACTTCTACCTGATGAACACATTTTCTTCCACTTCTGTTTACATTCTCTGTGTGTATGTGTTTGTCTCCCTCTATATAAAGATTTCACAAGCATTGATTGGTTTTGAAATTTCACATTCTCTTTTTCCAGCATTGACTTTTTAATCTTTCTTTATTTTGATCTGTAACCCCCTTATCTTTTACCATCATTGAATTTTTGAAGGATTTATAATAATTTTTAATGCTTTAAGGTTTTTCCATTACTGTTATTTACTCTCTCAATGGAAAGATTTGATCTCAAATATGTCTCTTTTTTATTCAAATTAACAATTTCTTTAGCAATTTCAAAAAGTAATATTTTCTCTCTTAATTAGTATTAACAAGGTTGCTTTATACCTTAACATATAGACAAGTGTAATATAAAAATTTACTTTTTTTTTCTTCTTTTGCTTGTTCTTTTGAGATGCATGTGTGGCTTAAGTTTGGCAGCAAATGAGATCATCGTAAATTATATGCATTGAATGCATATATTTAATAGTTGTGTTAATAGTAAACAAGGAAATGTTAATAGCATAAAAAGCATTTGTATGCTTCTTTAATAAAAGGATTTCTTTCCTCATTATTCTATATAATAAATAAGAAGACGTGGAAAATGATTATATATTATTGTGTTTTAAAATAATTTATAAGTACATTAGTTAAGAAAAGTTACTCAAAATTATTCGTAAAACATTTTCGCAAACCAACAAAAAATTATGGTAAAATAATGACGATAACTTTCCCAATGTATGCTGTAAAACTAAAATGAACTTGGTTGCAAAATGGTCATTCTTTTGGTTTTGGGTATTCATTCTATTTTTAACTCATCATATGTGAATTATATTTCCCTTTGTTTTGCCTAAGAAAAAAGAAGAAAACTTCACCACTAATACCATGGACATGTGTCCATTTCAACTAGATAAGTCCTCCTCTAAACGTGATTTATGTTAATTTATATTATAATATAAGAAAAATTATTAGCAAATTTATTTATATTATCCATTTTATTTAGTTGACAAGTGATTTAAAAGTTAATTTTTTAATCATCTTACATTTTCAATTTCTTTTTTATTTATATTTATTTTATTATTATATGTGCATAGTTATTTTATTTTCTTACCTATTTATTTTAATTTTAATTTTTTTTATTTATATTTATTTTGCTATCACCTGTATAAAATTTACTTTACCTTTTTTTATCTATTTATTTTATTTTCAAACTAATTTTTCTATACTATTTTTTAATTCTTAATTTTATCCTTTTATAACTTTTAATTAATTGGTCATTAATAAATTATTAAATAATAATTTATATTTAGAGTATAAATTTTTTATATTATTCTTTTTATTTTTATTTTTATCTTTTATGATTTATAATTATTAGGTGATTAATAAAATTAAATTTGGAAACATATATTTTTTTTTTATTTCTTAAAATAATATTATTAATAATAAATTTTTTTTATAAAAGATTGTCTTTAAAGTTATTTAATTATTTTATTCATTTGCTTTTTTAATTGATTTATTGTAAAAATAAACAATATATTTCAACTCTATCATTTAATATCTAATAAATTATTATTTTAGTTCTTAAATAGAAATATTAATTTTTAAAATTTGAAATTTTCATATCAATTTGAAATTGTAACTATATATAAAGTTTGAATTATATACATTGTTAATCAATTTAATTCATGATATGCATTCCTCAAAATTAATTTAAAAATTTGTTGATTTTTAAAATAAATAAATAAATATTTTTTAATGTGTTTTCTTAAATACATTTTAATTATATATAAAAAGTTTTTAATGTATTTTTAATATATTTATTATTAAAGAATAACTTATATTTAAAATATTAACTCCTTTTTGACACTCATTTTTTCATTCTTATCCATTTATAATTTATAATTATTTAGTCATTTAATAAATTATTAAAGAATAACTTATATTAAAGTATTAATTTTTTTTATACTATTTTTCATTTTTGATTTTATCCTTTATGATATTAATTAGGTCATTTAATAAAATTAAATTTTTAAACAAATAGTTTTATTTCTTAAAATAATATATATTTATTAACAATAAATAATATATATTTATAGTGTCATATAAAAAAATCTTTTTCATGTGACTTGGGTACAAGGGCGAAAGATTAACAAACTTGTCCCAACATATTGTAGTTCCTTATTGTTAACGAATTTGCCCAAGTAAACAAACACACATTGAAAACCATTTATAAACCTACATTGTAACATCAACAAGTTCAATCAAATAACAACAACCCTAAACAAAAAACAAAAGGAAAAAATTTACTTGCTTGCGCGTTTCTTCCAACACTTGCTTAGATGTTTTCCACAATAATCACAACAAGCACCACAACCACACGAAGCACCACAACGCCACGAAGCACCACAACAACACCAAGCATCGCTACCACAATTTGATGGAACAAAATAACCCTAATCGTGATTTCTTTAATTGAATTGAAAGATTTCCTAAAGAGTCCTAATTTTCCTTCGAAGTGAATAACCCATAATCTTAGCTCAGCGTGAATAACCTCTACCAACTTGATTTTTATGTTTACACATGGCATGAAATATGGCATATTTTTAGTCAGCTCACTCAAAAATTAACGTTGTTGGTTTTCGAGGACTAAATATTACAGTTTCATTAAGAAGAGTGATGAAAATGAAACAAATTTTGAAAGAGAAACTAAACACAAAAACGCTTGATAGTTGAGAGACTAAAAATATATTTAACCCATCAATAAAACACAATTTTGTAAGAGAACAAAATTAACACATTAGATTGTGATTGAGAAAGAAAATACTGAAAAAAAAATCATTCCAAACGTTACATTTATAAAATGATTTTTTTTATGTTTTCGATATTTAACCCATCAATAAAACACAATTTTATAATACAACAAAATTAACACATTAGATTGTAAATGAAAAAGAAAATACTAAAAAAAATCATTCAAAATGTAAGACCCATGAAAAATATTTACCTTAATAGTAACAATTTTATTATTAGTAGTAATAAATTTCTTTGTGAATGGAAAATATAATAAGTTTATGTAAAATTAAAATATGGAAAGCTAAATAAGAAATTTTGATAGCTTAAATGGTAGAAAATCGTGGTGATTTCAACAACATGGGTTCAAACACTCCAGGTTTGAAGACATTATTGAGGGATCCAATATGTCAAGTGGTGATTAAAATATTAATATAATAAAGTAATATTAAAATAATAAATAATATTAAAAAATTGATGAATAGTAAAATTGTTTGACTATAAATAGTCCTGAGAGGTGAGACTATTTCTTACAAAGAGAGGAAGAATCAATTGAGAAATCTTGAGAAATAGAGAAGAAAGAGTTATGAAGAAATTTTTAGTTGCAAAAAGAGTTTTAGTATGGTTTTATTTCTATTCATGTCTTGAAATTTAGTGTGAATACTGTTAATGAAAAACATAAGTGCTTATTATATATCTATCTATATTGAATTTCTGTGTTAATATTATATGTTGTTGTTCTGAATCTGTAAATAAGAAATTTGTTAAAACTAGTTGAGGAACACTTTGGCTAAGGAAAGACATGGTACTTAAGTTGTCCATTGTGAGGCGCCTCTCTTTCCTGGAAGTCTACTTGACAAGTTTTTAACTTAAATCTTGTTGAACAGATTACGTACTGTTAAATTACTGTGCCATATATCTTGTTCGAATGAAAATTTCTGATGAATTCATGTTATTGTGCTAAATATGGAATTATGAATTATCATTGTGATGGTAGGATAGAGGAATCTTAAAAATCGGAGTTGGTACATCCCTGATCATAGAGCAGCCCTGGTCAAACCCAGTAAGTTGTGACTAGTCATATGCATTGGCGTTTATGGTGAGTTTGATTCGTCAAACATTTGATTCGTCAAACATTTGATTCTTCTTCGGTGACCATTTATGGTGATATTTTAGTATTGTTAATTTATTTTGTGATATATTCATTTTGTATGATTTCTGTAATGATGGTATTTTATTATATTGGATTTGAATTTATGCATCTGAACATGATATGAGTATTATGGCGAGATTTTGTAAGGGTATAATATGAGTTGAGGAATATGAGCATGGTATGAGTCTCGTGGAGAGATAGATAGTTAGAGCCTGCAGACAAGTTCTATCGGGTAAAGCTAATGATTAGAGGCATCGGGGTGCAATGCCCTCGTCCTACTCTCAGACTTTAAATAAGTAGGATGGTGCGGCTGCTCTGTTGAGCCGTGCCACGAAATTGAGAGCTCCAAGTGGGCCATTTTTGGTAAGCAGAACTGGTGATGTGGGATGAACCGGAAGCTGGATTCCGATGCCCAATTGCGTGCTAACCTAGATCTCACAAAGGGTGTTGGTCGATTAAGATAGGAGACAGGGGTAATTTTCGGGACTAGTTGATTCCATGACCACTTTTTAGTCATTTATATGAGTTTATGATGATCAGGTGTCAATACCCAATTTCGTCCGGGTAAATAAAATTCATCACACAAAAAAAAAATAAAAAAATAAAAAAATAAAAAAACATAAAAACACCAAAATGAAAAACACTATTTATTTTACTTTTTGCACCCCCAAATTTTCTTTTAAACACTTAATCCAATGGCCCACATAATAGATAGCTGGAAAATAAAAAATCACCACACGACCAAATAGAATTTGGAAGACATCTTGGCAACCATTCACTCACGTACTACTTTGCAACCACTCATTCAATGATCTTAATGAATAAAAGAAAGTGGGGCCACCACACTTTAAAACCCACGGATTTGCTTTGCTGCAGAGAATGATGGAAATACACTTTGTTTTCATTTTGGATTTTAAAACTAACAAAGAATGAATGAAGTGAACACATGGAGGGGACCACCAATTGCCCACACTCACGGTTTCTCCATGTCTATGACATCACATGGAATTAAGAGGAATTAATGGGCACATGATGTGGTGTGAAGCTGGATGAGATAGAGATATGTGAAAAGTGGGCTGGTCCACTTTAAATCCAGAGTTGGAAGCAGGAGGCAGCCACATGAAGAAGAAGCTCTCAGTCATGCTCCATGGCAGCAGTTCACGCCCAAACAGTTGGAGAAGACGACGTCCAGCTTGGAGAAAGGCTTCCAACTTCCACCAAGAATTAGGAGGGATGATGGATTTTACGGGTGTGCTTGAAGAAGAAGACGCCAAGCTGGAAAAAAGAGTAGCTCACGGTTTTCTTGAGAAGATGTCCAGGCACATCTAGCCAGGAGGGTCCCTTTGCTTATTCTATTTGGCACGTTGTAGTATGGGTAGAAGAAATTGATTAAAAAAAAAGGGTTGCTAATGGACAAAAACGTTGGAAGAGAATGGGGAGCAGCACGTCCCACACACACACGACAGTGAGGTATGGGAGAAAGCCACCATTTATTGAGGACACGGTTTTCAGACCAGAAAAAATATATGAAAGTGGAGTCACGGACCCTCACGCTCACAGCATTTCATCCAACAACTTGAAGCATCATCCAGCCACCAAACGGAAGAAGTGCTCACGGACCAGAAGCAAACAACTGAAGTTAGACCCACACTCACATTCTCGGCACTGTATGTACAGCAACACCATGTTTCGTCCAAGAGCATAGGGAGGAGTGCACTTTCAAGAATAAAAGGAAGAGTTTTCAGGGGGGCATGGGAGGAGGAGTAGGAATTAGGAAGACACCCACAACTACGGGGAGGATCCATCCTCCATATTCACACACAGCTGAGAGATCACGACCAACGCCTCTGACCATTTTCCATCACTTTCAACCCTTCATCTCTAACACCCGTGAACTCCCTTCCACCATCTTCATCCTTATACCACCTCCAACAATCTTCATCACATCATCTTCATCTTGCTCTTCAGTCGTCTGGAACACACCCCACGGCCAACATCATCATTTCAAACCTTTCTTCTTCATCTTCACCTTATACCACGGCCACAGCTAGAAATTCTTCTTCCTCACGGGTCAGCCACCAAAAGTCACCCTCATCTCCATTCCTCCACCCCTCGGCTCATCATACACATGACCATTCTCCATCACCTCCAACATTCATCTCTTCATCCCTATGCCCACTGCCACTAGTAACTACTCATCCTCCATATTCATACACAGCCAACCTCAGCATCATCATCTCTAACACTACTACCGTTATCCCACGGCCAACCCATCATTTTCATCCCTTACCTTTTTCATTATTAACACATCATCTCCACTTTCAACCATAATTCACTCTCGACGTCCCCCACACACTACACAGCACAGACAAAATCAAAATTCATGGCCGTGCAAGCTCAATAATCTTCCACCTGCACTAAACCACCAAAATCCGAGACCACCTCGACCCTCACCGTCATCTTCTCCTTGCCTCCGTAGCAACCATGAGCCACCAGGACTTTGAACAAACACCCGAAACCCAGAAACCAGATTGGAGTGCCATCCGAGACTCTGCCTCAGCCTTTGCCAGTCGCCCCTGATCCAAATCTGAACCACCATCATTTTCTCTATACCTCAGCCACCGAACCACCATCCTCTACCTCCGCGTATCTCTATCGCGACACTCATCACCAGCACGCTTCAGATACGGTCGCCGTCGTTCTCCGCCTCTGCCATCTTCGTCGGCAATTATCAGTTATGGAGAGCGTCGCCGCCTCTGCCTCGTAGCCGCCATCTTCTTCTCGCCAAGATCAATACCAGCCACCACGAGCTCCAGCGTCAACTACCCGATTCACCAACCTCCAAACCGCCGACCTCCAGGGAGTCATCCCCTCCACCATCAACCACCCCTTTGTCTTACTCCTGGAAAGAGAGAAAACCCTGAAAGAAGAGAGCTTGGGCTTGGAGCCCGTTTTGGTTTCTCAATAAAAAAAATAAAAAAAATAAATAAAGAAAAAAGATATAAAAACATTTTATGCCCCCTGTGTCTCGCCTCCTTTCGCACCCCTGGATTATATCATTTGCAACCCCCTTTCATTTGGGTTTAAGCCTTTCTGCAGTAAAAAAAAAATAAAAAAGGGAAAGGAATTGAATCTAACACACATTTCAGGATGCACTTCTGTTTTCATTTTTACACCCCTGACAGACAAAGAAGCTTCAATTCTACTCTCTGCACTCCTGGTTTTCATCTATGCACTCCTATTATTATCGGTTTGTTTCTCTCGCTTTGTTCTTAAGTTTTTATTTCTTTATTATTTGTTTTTTTTCTGTATGTAGCTCTTTGTGTGATAACTCGTATATTGCATCTTATTTTGTTGGGTTTGTTCATAAAAAAATATAAACAAAAAAATAAAATAAAACAAAGCCGTGTGAGTGCTCGTGCGATCGTACGCATCAGCCTAGTACTCATTACGCAAGCAATAAGAGGAAAAAGCCGTGTGAGTTCTCGTGCGATCGTACGCATCAGCCTAATACTCATTACGCAAAACAATAAAAGGAAAAAGCCGTGTGAGTGCTCGTGCGATCGTACGCATCAGCCTAGTGCTCATTACGCAAAAAAAAATCTAAATATTACATCAAAAAATACCAAAAAATATAAAAATCTTCAAAAAAAACTAAAAACATCCACATTTTCAGACAACAAACAATCTTTCTAGCCAGAACTACGTGATCCTTGATTCTCCATCAAAAGTGGAGATACGTAGGAGCAAGGCCAGTCCTTGTCAGGTTCACTTTCCCAAAAATCCAAATTTATCCATAATCATTTTCCAAACAAATTTTCTAAACAATTTTCAAACAAATTTTCAAGCAGTTTTCTAAAAGAACTACGGAACCCTGATTTCTCATTCTTAATGAGAATACGTAGGAGCAAGGTCAATCCTTGTCGGGCTCAAAAAAACTAAAAAATACATGTTGTTTCTTTAGAGTCTTATTTTAGGGGATAGTTAAACATTTTGAAAACCACATCATATTCGCATATTTAGTTAAAGGTACTGCCTTAGGGCAGGCGTTGTAGGGTGCTAATACCTTCCCTATACGTAACCGACTCCCGAACTTAGAATCTCATTTTCGACGACCAGGTCTTATCATTTTATGATTTTTCCGTAGTTTTCCAGAATAAACTATGGTGGCGACTCCAAATCTCTTTTTTCAAAACGTGTTTTTATTCATTTTCGGATCGTCGTCCCGTCGCGATTCCGGTTGCGACAGATGACGACTCCACTGGGGACAGCTAGAGAGTCATGCCGTTTAATTCAATGTGCGAATTCAATGTGGTTTTTCTTAGTGTTTTTCTTCCCTTTCTTTGTTTGATGTTTGGCATAATTGTATGTGTGTTTGTTTTGATTATATTGAACCCTAGGATAGAAAACATGTTATGTCTGCCTGGGAATCTTCTGGTTGTTTTGCAGGTGAGGGTTTGGGGTGTACAATTGCATTCTCCCTTCACACACACACATTGTATGCATATCATGAGTGAGGCCCTATACCCGGGTCTGAGTGCAACTTAGAAATAGAGGGGTTGTGTAGCGGTGTCACTCTGGGATGTACTTCCTGTTTGGCTATCGTGAGAACCCCAGCTAGAGTCTGTTCTCTTCATTTGTGTCTCCGCATCTAGTTGATTACTCTGACTGTTGTGGAGAGACAGTGAAAAGAGCCATAACTCTGGTGGCCTTGATTTAAGCATTAGGGAGCTATCCTTGTGAGTGCATATCTTTGGCCTTAGAACTTTAGTCATTCAACCTCTGATAAGGCACAAAAGGGAGACTATTTTCAGTATCTCTGTCATTTCTTATTTTACAAAAAATTTTGTCATGTTTCTTTTAAATAAAATAAAAAAACTATGAAAATAAAAAAGATTAAAATTAATTTTGTTCTCGGAATCATTCAAAAAAAAAAAAAGAAGAAAAAATTAGAATTTATTAAAATATTTTTAGGGTATGAAAAATGAAAAAAATTTAATAAAGTGTACACATTTTGATCATTGTTTTTAATTTCTGGAAATTATTCATACAAATAAATGCGAATTGTTGTTATCATTCAAAAAAAAAACTGATACAACTAAACATCTAAGATACCCTAAAGGACTCGAACTAGTTAACAAATCTTGGAGAACCAAAGAGAAAGGATGAAAGTCGATATCCAACAACTGAAGGGACGAATGAGCCTAATCCCTTAAGCCCTGAATGCCTTACAAAGCCCTGGAGATTCATGCTTACGACAATTACCATAGGAAGTTCCAGAGACACAAACTTTCCCTCCTTATTGGTCTTTCCCCAAATTACACTCTATCCTAAGGGGAAGACTCGGGGCATGAAACCCACAAAAGGTCGAAGAGGACACAATTGAAGTAGGAAACAAGTTTGGGGCAACCGTTTTCATGTTCCTTAAGAGAATTATTGCAAGCACTAAGAGGACAAAGCCGCCTGAGTTGAAATCTTTTCACCATCAATGTTGAGGTTGTCAGGCACAAATTTGAAGTGCTAGAAAAATTGTGAAAGCCATAGAAGTTGAAATGCCAAGTTTGAAAATGTTGCAAAGGTTGCTTAGTCTCGAATCTGATGGTACTTCTAAAATTCAAGTTTCCAGAGTTTGAGAAATATCGGGAAAGTACTTGTCCCCAAAGCCATCTATGGCAAGAAAATAATGGTTCATGCATGTGATGGAAAGTTATTAATTCTTCTGTTCTGAGAGATGGGCTGGCATTGCCTCTAATGGGAGTACTCATCTCGAACCTTGATGCATCGGCCTAGGGAGAATCCGGTGGATGGTTATCTTGAGACAGTGCAAATATAACATGGATGAAACATCTCATAGAGCATGATAGAGAAGGAGTATGAATTATTCAAAGAATATGCCAAGGTAGAGAGAAATTTTCTTCTCAAGTAGAACCACCTCTGAGCAACAAGAAGGTCACTACTGTACTCTACAACCATCATGAACACATGATAAGCAATGAGAGGTTGAAGGTGGAAGAGTCTCTGACAGGGTGCGAAGCTGAACCAAAGTACAGAAACGCTCGACACAAGCACACAGACAATCACCCTATGGACGACAGAGAGTACTTCACTAAGAGCACAAGTGGACGTTCGTCCAGTGAACAGAAGAGGACGCTCGTCCACAAAGAAGAAGTGGACGTTCGTCCTGTGAAGTGGACGTTCGTCCTATGAAGTGGACGCTCGTCCTTCAGCTAGAAGTGGACGCTCGTCCAAAATGAGGCAGCCGCTCGTCCAACCAATGAAAGCGAACGATCGTCCTTCAGCTAGCAGATGACGCTCGTTCAAGAAGCGGACGCTCGTCCAAAGTTAGGCAGCCATTCGTCCAAACTGAAGTGAACGCTCGTCCAGTCCAGCATAGAGAAGCGGACGTTCGTCCACCAACTGAAGAAATGGACGCTCGTCCAGCACATCAAGGTGGACGCTCGTCCAATACAGAGAATTGGACGTTCAAGTGGACGTTCGTCCACATAGTATAGGAGGACGTTCGTCCGGCAAAGAGAATTTGACGCTCGTCCAACAAAGAGAATTGGACGCTCGTGCAATTGGGAGAAGATGACATTCGTCAACAAACTGAAGAAATGGACGCTCGTCCAGAACACACAATTGGACGCTCGTCCGGTAAACTGAGTAGAACGCCCGTCCAAGAAGTTAACGCTCGTCCATAATAGAAGTGGACGCTCGTCCTGCACGTGATCGTCCAGGGCGTTCGTCCTATAAGTGGACGCTCGTCCTTCAGGTTGAAACGGATGCTCGCTCGAGCACAAATGGACGCTCGTCCAAGCGAAATAGACGCTCGTCCAAGCTGAATTTGACTCTCCTCTAACGCGCTCGTCCATCCGAACAGAAGTGGACGCTCCGCCTGCCTTTAGAAGAGAACTCTCATTGACGAGATGGAAGAGGACGCTCGTTCTCCAATGAGAAGATGATGTTCCTCGAGAGAAGCGCTCAATTGACGCTCGTCAAGATATCGGTCCGTTAAGATTTCAGTGAATTCTCGTGCGCGATTTTCCAGAGAGCTTCAAGCCCGGGCGCGAATGAGAAGGTGTCAGGCACGACGTTTGCAGATGTATCTATTTAACCTCAAAACGCGAAGGAAAAACGGGTCTTTTGGTTCATTAGAGGCGCAAATTTCATGAGAAAGATAAAGAGAAGAGCTAATTCACATTTTACTGCCTATCCTCAAATGTCGTATTGAGGAGGTTGCCAACTTCACTCCAATCCCTATGACCTATGCAGAGTTACTGCTAAATCTTCTCCGCAGTAACCTCATAGAGGTTTGTCCAACTAGGCCTACACGACCTCCGTACCCAATACATAAATGCGAGGTGTGATTATCATCGAGGAGCGCGTGGACACTCAACAGAAGCATGCAAGGCTGTCAAACATAAAATGCAATCTTTGATCAATTCAAGATTTTTTAAAAGTTTGAAGAATGTCAATTGAGCGTCGTGGCGAGGCGTGAGTTTGCCTCTGCAAATGCCATGGACAAATGAAGAGGACCCTAGTACTATCTGGGAAAGCATGGGCGACACTAATGTCGTTTTTGCTCATGTTTTGGATTGTTTTGCTATGAGGGCTATGTGCATTGATATCATGTTTCAATCCATCACTCTTAAGGTGAATTTTTCATTACGAGGAATCTTCAAGGTTTACTGGAAATCATGTCCTAATAGGGTGTCGTAGAGAAAACAAAACCGCGAAAAACAATAAAAAAAAGGGGGGGTCATCAAAATTTCAAATTGTTCAATCTATTTTACGAGTTCTTTGTTCTTCTCTTCCCATTTCATTGTCTCATACGCATAATGGTTCAAATTTTGCTCATGACGTTCACTTCAGATCTCATTTTATTCAAAGTCCTTTTCCCTTATTCTCTTTGTAAATAAATTATTTTCTTTTGAACCCATTTACTCATTGTTTCATACAAATAATTTTGAGATTTACTTCAATTCTCATCTTTCAAAGTTAATTTTCCTTATTTTCCTTCATCGTAAATATTTTTAAAGTTCTCCGCTTCATTGTTTCAAAAGGTTTATTGGAATTTTTGTTTAGGCTGAATGGATAAAAAAAAAAAAACAAAAAAAAATCTAATTTATTTCATCATCAGAGAGGAAATTACAGTAAGGACAGAGGGAAGGTTTTGAACAAGGATACCAATTTGAATATATTGAAACGATCTTGACATCAGAATAAACAAAAATTAAAAAAAAAACAGGTAGATCTAACGGATAGGATACAAAGTTACCTGACCGTACCAAGGGTCCAAAAAAAAAAAAACAACATAAAAAAAAAACATAACAAACATAAAAATAAAGATGTGCAGAGTTCGACCACTGGTGATCGTTAGGATTACAGTCCGGGGAAAAGATAAAAAAAAAATATATTAAGTGTCCATATTACAGTCCTTATTAAATTCCGGTCACACTCGGCCAACAAAAACAAAACAAAAAAACATTTCAATGGTAGAAAAACTCTCGAGCTGGTTGTGGTGGTCTAAGAGAGAGCTCCGTCGAGGGAGGTCTGATATGGAATCCGCGGAGTGCAGGAGGTGCTGGTGGAGGGAATTGTCGTTCATCTCTGTCGTCGTCAATGATGATCGGAACAGGGAACAGATCCAGAAGCTTCGGAGCCTTCATGACTACCGAACCGGTTTCTCCAAAAAAATAAAAAAATAATGATAAAGAGAAATAATTGTGTCAAAAGAAGGAAGAGAGGGAGAAAATTAAAAAGACAAGGATGGAGTTAGGGTTTTACCATACATGTACAGGGGTAGTAGAGAAAAGAGAGTGCCGGTGGGATCCAATTCCGCTTGCCAACGTCTTACTCTATTCCCATGATTGCTAAACCAGCACTGGACATTGTACTCCCCCGCTTCTCCGAATGCCCTGATTCGAGTAGTGATCTCAAAAATCTGAGCTCGACTTGGGTGAGTGACTCCGTAATTGTAAATGTTGGTCATTATCCTGATTTGGTCTTCTGTCGGACGCCACTTTGGGCAGGTCGGTCTCTCCATTTCCATTTCCTTCTCATCCATTTCCCTAATTTGTCTAAATAAATAATAAATAAAACAAACAAACTATAAATAACAAAAATACTATGTTCATAGTCTAATGTTTTCTTCCATTGTGTTTCTTTTAAGCTAATTTTGTTCTTTGTATTGGGTCTTTCGAGTCTCGTTGTCCAGTTTGTGATCTGTTTCATGGTCCTCGCAAAGGTTCCTAAACAGATCTACGTCCAGATTGTCCATGTCCATGTCCTTGTGTTCATACGAGTAATATTCTTTTTAAGTTTTCTGTTTTTAATGGGGTACGTGGCGTTGTTCTACCCGATTGTCTCTGTCATACCTTCAAACGAAGGGAGATTAGCGTCTGGTTTCCAGCCTATATACCCCTTATCTTTGTTAAGACAGTGTGTTCTTAGAGTTTTTTTTTTAGAGAGAAAAATAAAAGAAGAACAAGAAAGCAAATAAAGGAGCAAAAGTAAATAACGCAAAAAGCATAACAAAAAAAAAAAAAAAACACAAAAGATGAACGGAAAGCAGTAAGGAATAACAAGATCAGAAAGCAGAAAGAGCAACAAACGGAAAGTAAAGCATAAAGGAAAGGAATAACAGAAAAGGAAAGGGAAGAGAAAGCTTAAATGAAAAAACAGAAAGCTAAAGAGTAAAAGGAAAAGAAAAAACAGAAAGCTTAAAGGAAAGAATGGAAGATCTAGAGGAAAGAGGACTTACCCAGAAGCAGTAGGGCTTGCAGAGGCTCCTCGCTGATCTTAGACGCTCCGAAGGCACACTGGGCAGAGGTTCCTCACAGAAGTCCAGAGACGCTCAAGAGGGAGAGAGAAGGAGGAAGATAGAGAGAGAAAGGGAGAACGAGAGAGAGGGAGAGTAGAATGAAACGTCGGCCAACGCTGAAGGGTAGCCTATTTATAGCCAAGGATTCTGCCACTGTGTCCACAATTCCGGTCATTGCTACCGGGGACGTCCACAGTCCCGGTCTTTCTGAATTCAAAAATAAAAAAAAAAAATTTGAAAATCTGAAAACGGGTAGGGTTTTGTTAGGTCGATCCGGCCCAATTCAGGACACCATAGATGATCTGATTTACCAAAAAAAAAAAATAATAAAACAAAATATAAAAAATGTGATAAATAGAAAATTTTCAAAAATAATAAATGGAGTGATGTAAAATTTGAAGTGTACAAAATTGTTTTTCATTTTCATGATAAAGGACATTTTTCAGGTTCATTGGGCCTCATTGTCAGGTTAACTTTCTTTGAACCCAATTCTTCTGAAATATAAATTTGAGTGAAGAATTATTTTGGCATGTGTGTATTTTCACATCACACCATTTTGTTTGATTTTATTCCTTCTTCTTCTACATTTTGAATAAATCTAAAAATAAAAAATATTGAGAAAAAGGAACAGTGCTCGAGCCCATTAGGCCCAATGGCCTTCGTGGTTTTCTCTCGAGTCTACTTCTTTTGAAAATATGTCAAAAATATTTTATTTTCACATTTTTGCTGTTGAATGAAGTTTAGTACATTTGTTCAAATTGTCCTGTGTGATTTTCTTTGAGTTTGTAGTTAAAAAGATTTTGAAAAAAAAGAACAGTGCTCGAGTCCATTAGGCCCAATGGCCTGTGTTTTTTCTTGAGTTTACTTCTTTTGGAAAATGTCAGAAATATGTTGTTTTCGCACTTTGCTTTGTAGTTGTTGTAAAAAAATGTCAAAAAAGGAGTTTGAGTTCATGTTAAAAAAAAAAAAAATTTAAATTTAGTGCAAGAGCGTGAATAGTAGTTGTCGAACCCATTTGGGCCCATTTTGAATATTAATTTTTCCTTAGCTTGTTTTCTCAAAAAAAAATATATATAAAGAATATTTCCCTTGCATAATTTTTACATATGTCATATTTCATTTAAAACCAAAAAAATGTAAAAAGCAATTTCAGTTCCTTGAGTCGCTTTGGTATTGGGTTTGTCCGGCCCATTAGGCTCGCTATCTACATTCATTTTGCTTCAGGTCAAAGTTTGACCCATTTTTCTTTGAAGTCTTGTAAAATAAAAGTCAATCCAAAGAACTCAAAAATTATCAAAGTGCAAATTTTCAACAATGTCTTTAGAGTACAATCTTCCAAGTTGTCATGTGTGATTTTCTTTGAATTTGTAACAAAAAAAAATCTGAGAATGATTGATGAACAGTTTTTGAGCCCATTAGGCCCTTTTGGCATATGTGGTTTCTCTTGATTTTGTGTTTTCAATTCATAATTTCCTTTTTCATTTGTGTGAGCGAATATTTGTGCCAAAAAAAAATAATAATAATAATAATAATAAGGCAAAGGAATTCAGACCCTTGTCTGAAGATTTTGTCATGGTTGTAAAAAGAATAGTGTTGGGCCTATCGAGTCTAGTAGTGTTGCAAAATTTTCTTTAGTTTAATCTTGTGAAATCCTCTCATAACAAAAAATGAAAAAATGAATTTCTTTTAGCTTGTACCATAAACTATGAAAATGAAAAAAATGATTTCTTTGTCATTTTCTTGTGTCAAGCTTTCACGGCTCAGGTCATCTAATCCATTGGGTCAATGTGCCTGGTAAGTCCAACTTCCTTCTTTGTTACTTCTCCTCAGGTCCGATCCGATCTGGATTTTCCCATGTCTGAAAGTAAAAAAACAAAAAAATAAATAATAATCAAATCGAAATATGTTTTTTGAAGATGTTCAAACGTTTTTGGCCCAACTCGGCCCATTACATGCATATTTCTCATTAATTTCTATTTCTAAAAGATAAAAAACACAAAAACATTTTTCTAATATGCTTAATATTTTTTACATTGTGTAAATAAATAAAAAATGATTGAAAAAAAAAACATTTTTATTTTTCAAACGTTTTTCTAAAATCAAGTTTTCTCATATCAATTTTTGCATTGCTCACCAAGCCGAGTTTCTGCACTGGTTCCCAAGCTCATTTTCCACATTAGCCCAGAAAGTTCATTTTTTCATAATGGCTTGCAAAGCCCAGTTTTCATGCTGGCTCGCAAGGCCCAAATTCCACAATGGCCGAAAAATCTCAATTGCCACATTAGCTCAGAATGCCCATTTTCCATACTGGCTTGCAAAGCTCAGTTCCTACACTGGCCCCCTAAGCCCAGCTCACACTGGCCCCCTAAGCCCAGCTCACACTGGCCCCTAAGCCCAGTTCACACTGGCCCCCTAAGCCCAGCTCACACTGGCCCCCCTAAGCCCAGCTCACACTGGCCCCTAAGCCCAGCTCACACTGGCCCCCTAAGCCCAGATCACACTGGCCCCCAAGCCCAGTTCTCACACTGGCCCCCTAAGCCCAGTTCTCACACTGGCCCCCAAGCCCAGTTCTCACACTGGCCCCCCAAGCCCAGTTCTCACACTGGCCCCAAAGCCCAGTTCTCACACTAGCCCCCAAGCCCAGTTCTCACACTGGCCCCCAAGTCCAGTTTTCATACTGGCCACCGGACATAATTTTCTCTAAAAAAAAATCTCTATTTTTCAACTGGTATCATCATTTTCATTTCATATCACTTTTCTTCATGCATAAAACCAAAAAATGCGCAAAATTCGAGTCATTTGTTTTCTATGCAAATTATCCATTTTTATGAGATTTCAAAAAAAATGTAATGGATGTCATAATCTCCTGGAGTCAAATGATCAAGTCATATATTCTTAAGAGATATTTGTGTGTGCATTGCTTGAAAACATCATCCTTCAGCCCTCGCTATACCAAAAGATTGGCCCAATCATGTTCTTGAGCCCAAATAATAAACACCAAGTTTTACACTGGGGCAGATTTTCCGTTACCTATACTGGCTTTCATTTGGGAGATCCCTGATTCCATTGGGACACAAAAAAAAAAAAAAAAGAAAAATGACTCTTGTTGAGATCATTTAGTCTTGTCTCCTAATTAATCTTTTGAAAATAAAACAACCAAAATTTGAAGTGATGTGTGGCCATTTTTCTTCATCAAAAAAAAAAAAAAAAAAACAAAATGTATCCTTTGATACCAAATTTGAGCCAATAAGAAATTTCTTTTCAAATTTACCCAAACAAGGGTTACCATCACAGTAGAAGTCGACTCAAATTGCAAAGAAACACACTTAGTGATTAAATGAAGAGAATCCCTCAAAAGTAAAAAAAATCATCACAAAGTGATGGAAAACAAAGATTGAAATTTGAGAAAGGGCAAAATAGTCAAAACAAATTTGACAAATAGCTGATACAAAGTGTAGATGGTAACTCTTGTTTTTCAAAAAATACCCACAAAAATTTATTTTGAGCCTTTATATCCTTTTTTCAATACCCTTCAGCCCAAGCCACATTACAAGCCCAATAAAAGTCCACACGGATTGAATAATGGTTGCTTAAATTTTCACAAGGCTTAATTTTGAGAAAGACAAAAAATGACTAACAATGCAGTTGTGAAAAAATGATGAAAAATAAATGTCCTCGGATGAAGGGAACTCCCTTTTGATCAAAATTATACAAAGGAAAATCAAGCCAATTGGGGCAATCTTTTCAAGCCAATCCTTTCCATATCCATCACAGGTTCCTGAACACATTCAAATCCCATTCAAACTTTTCCCCCGATTCCCAAACTAGGGGGCATTTTTGGGCAGCTTTATTTCATACGTTTTGGCCCTTTCCAAATATGGTGCAACTTTGTTAGTCTCACATTTGTTTCATCTGTATATTCAAAGTTCGTACCAAGACCGGGGCATCCCTTGTTGGGCCTCTCAGATTTGTCCGTACTGAAATTCATAGATCCACCCTCAAAACAGGGGCAGACACTTTGGAGCATTGTATGATTTTGAGTCCATCTTATCATTCGTAAACCCATAGTGGGGGGAAACTTCTTTTTGAACCTCGCTTAATTGACTCATACCCAAAACTAAGGCGTGACTCTCATATGCTTCGGCCCATTCAGAGTATTGAGCAAATTTGTTAAATCTCAAATTTTTTCATCTGAACATTCAAAGCTCATACAAAGACTGGGGTATCCCTTGTTGGGCCTTGCGTGACCTTGGTTCGCCCCGAACTTCAAAAATCCATCATCACCAAAATTGGGGCAATTTGTAAATCTCACATGATATTCTCACTCCCTGATTCATGACTTATTCCCTCACAATTCACAAATACATTTGTCCATACCTACCTTTTTACCAGGCCCCAAACTGGGGCAATTTCTGAGTATCTACGACTTCACATTGGCATTTGTAATTGTTTTAAGGAGTAAGAGGCCCAAGTAGCCAACTCGGTACTCTCCAAATCCTTCCACACATTTGTCCCAACCCCTGGTATCAAGCATATACACACTAGTATCTCGTCAAGAAATGTGTAGCACACAAGCTTCATTTTGAACAGTTGACTTTAGAATTGGACATCCATTGAAAGGAAATTGAAAGTCTAAATCGTCATAAATTTGATTATTTCAAAGAAAGCAAATTGACTAAAAAAAATATATCATAGTTTTCCATAATCATATCATGTACATATTTTCATCAACTTTGAATTTGCCTCCATATATATTCATCAAATTTTCTTCCTTCAAAAAAGACAAAAAAAATCAAAATGCATCAAAGTTTTCTCCTCTAATTTCAAAATTTACATCAGTCATGTTTCTCTTGCATATCAAAACTGCAAAATCCTAATCCTTGTACAAAAATGCAACACTTTGTTTATTGATTTCAAAAATTTCAAAAAAAAAAAAAAAAGAAAAATCAATCAACATGCATCAAAGCTTTCTTTTGCAATTTCCAAATTTACATCAACCATGCTTCTCATTTCAAAAAAAATGGACACTCATTTCTATCTCAAGAAAAAAAAAATAAAATAAAAAATTCAACATCTCAAAATTTCAAAAACTTAAACAAATTCAAAAGTTTCCAATTCAAAACAATCAAACAATTCTACTTTCTGTCATTGGTATCTCGGCCCTCTGTAAGACAATGGTCGAGCCCAATTTTACATTTCTGCTATTTGTCAAATGACCCTCTGCATGGCAATGGTCAAATTTAATTTTCCTCTGCGATCTTGGCCCTCTGCAAGGCAATGGTCAAGTCCAGATTGTCAAACGACCCTCTGCATGGCAATGGTCAGATTTAATTTTCCTCTGCGATCTTGGCCCTCTGCAAGGCAATGGTCAAGTCCAAATTGTCAAACGACCCTCTGCATGGCAATGGTCAAATTTAATTTTCCTTTGCGATCTTGGCCCTCTGCAAGGCAATGGTCAAGTCCAGATTGTCAAACGACCCTCTGCATGGCAATGGTCAAATTTAATTTTCCTCTGCGATCTTGGCTCTCTGCAAGGCAATGGTCAAGTCCAGATTGTCAAACGACCCTCTGCATGGCAATGGTCAAATTTAATTTTCCTCTACGATCTTGGCCCTCTGCAAGGCAATGGTCAAGTCCAGATTGTCAAACGACCCTCTGCATTGCAATGGTCAAATTTAATTTTCCTCTGCGATCTTGGCCCTCTGCAAGGCAATGGTCAAGTCCAGATTGTCAAACGACCCTCTGCATGGCAATGGTCAAATTTAATTTTCCTCTGCGATCTTGGCCCTCTGCAAGGCAATGGTCAAGTCCAGATTGTCAAACGACCCTCTGCATGGCAATGGTCAAATTTAATTTTCCTCTGCGATCTTGGCCCTCTGCAAGGCAATGGTCAAGTCCAGATTGTCTAACGACCCTCTGCATGACAATGGTCGAATTTAAATTTTCCTCTGCTATTGGTATCTCGGCCCTCTGCAAGGCAATAGTCGAGCCCAATTTTTACTTTCTGCTATTGGTATCTCGGCCCTCTGCAAGGCAATGGTCGAGCCCAATTTTACTTTCTGCCATTGGTATCTCGGCCCTCTGTAAGGCAATGGTCGAGCCCAATTTTACTTTCTGCCATTGGTATCTCGATCATCTGCTGGGCAATGGTCGAACCCTTTTTATTGCATCGTAATTCTCTTCATCTTATGTACTTGAATCGATTGTTATTCTCCTCTTTTCTCTTTGAAACCCAGACGAAATTAGTATTTCTATCTTTACTTATCTTTTACTCTAATAATATAAAAACGTTGTTTGTCATATTATCTAGTAAAATCTAAGTAAAGAGGGGCAGCTGTCAATACCCAATTTCGTCCGGGTAAATAAAATTCATCACAAAAAAAAAAAATAAAAAAATAAAAAAATAAAAAACCATAAAAACACCAAAATGAAAAACACTATTTATTTTACTTTTTGCACCCCCAAATTTTCTTTTAAACACTTAATCCAATGGCCCACATAATAGATAGCTGGAAAATAAAAAATCACCACACGGCCAAATAGAATTTGGAAGACATCTTGGCAACCATTCACTCACGTACTACTTTGCAACCACTCATTCAATGATCATAATGAATAAAAGAAAGTGGGGCCACCACACTTTAAAACCCACAGATTTGCTTTGCTGCAGAGAATGATGGAAATACACTTTGTTTTCATTTTGGATTTGTTTTCATTTTGGATTTTAAAACTAACAAAGAATGAATGAAGTGAACACATGGAGGGGACCACCAATTGCCCACACTCACGGTTTCTCCATGTCTATGACATCACATGGAATTAAGAGGAATTAATGGGCACATGATGTGGTGTGAAGCTGGATGGGATAGAGATATGTGAAAAGTGGGCTGGTCCACTTTAAATCCAGAGTTGGAAGCAGGAGGCAGCCACATGAAGAAGAAGCTCTCGGTCATGCTCCATGGCAGCAGTTCACGCCCAAACAGTTGGAGAAGACGACGTCCAGCTTGGAGAAAGGCTTCCAACTTCCACCGAGAATTAGGAGGGATGATGGATTTTACGGGTGTGCTTGAAGAAGAAGACGCCAAGCTGGAAAAAAGAGTAGCTCACGGTTTTCTTGAGAAGATGTCCAGGCACATCTAGCCAGGAGGGTCCCTTTGCTTATTCTATTTGGCACGTTGTAGTATGGGTAGAAGAAATTGATTAAAAAAAAAGGGTTGCTAATGGACAAAAACGTTGGAAGAGAATGGGGAGCAGCACGTCCCACACACACACGACAGTGAGGTATGGGAGAAAGCCACCATTTATTGAGGACACGGTTTTCAGACCAGAAAAAATATATGAAAGTGGAGTCACGGACCCTCACGCTCACAGCATTTCATCCAACAACTTGAAGCATCATCCAGCCACCAAACGGAAGAAGTGCTCACGGACCAGAAGCAAACAACTGAAGTTAGACCCACACTCACATTCTCGGCACTGTATGTACAGCAACACCATGTTTCGTCCAAGAGCATAGGGAGGAGTGCACTTTCAAGAATAAAAGGAAGAGTTTTCAGGGGGGCATGGGAGGAGGAGTAGGAATTAGGAAGACACCCACAGCTACGGGGAGGATCCATCCTCCATATTCACACACAGCTGAGAGATCACGGCCAACGCCTCTGACCATTTTCCATCACTTTCAACCCTTCATCTCTAACACCCGTGAACTCCCTTCCACCATCTTCATCCTTATACCACCTCCAACAATCTTCATCACATCATCTTCATCTTGCTCTTCATTCGTCTGGAACACACCCCACGGCCAACATCATCATTTCAAACCTTTCTTCTTCATCTTCACCTTATACCACGGCCACAGCTAGAAATTCTTCTTCCTCACGGGTCAGCCACCAAAAGTCACCCTCATCTCCATTCCTCCACCCCTCGGCTCATCATACACATGACCATTCTCCATCACCTCCAACATTCATCTCTTCATCCCTATGCCCACTGCCACTAGTAACTACTCATCCTCCATATTCATACACAGCCAACTTCAGCATCATCATCTCTAACACTACTACCGTTATCCCACGGCCAACCCATCATTTTCATCCCTTACCTTTTTCATTATTAACACATCATCTCCACTTTCAACCATAATTCACTCTCGACGTCCCCCACACACCACACAGCACAGACAAAATCAAAATTCATGGCCGTGCAAGCTCAATAATCTTCCACCTGCACTAAACCACCAAAATCCGAGACCACCTCGACCCTCACCGTCATCTTCTCCTTGCCTCCGTAGCAACCATGAGCCACCAGGACTTTGAACAAACACCTGAAACCCAGAAACCAGATTGGAGTGCTATCCGAGACTCTGCCTCAGCCTTTGCCAGTCGCCCCTGATCCAAATCTAAACCACCATCATTTTCTCTATACCTCAGCCACCGAACCACCATCCTCTACCTCCGCGTATCTCTATCGCGACACTCATCACCAGCACGCTTCAGATACGGTCGCCGTCGTTCTCCGCCTCTGCCATCTTCGTCGGCAATTATCAGTTATGGAGAGCGTCGCCGCCTTTGCCTCGTAGCCGCCATCTTCTTCTCGCCAAGATCAATACCAGCCACCACGAGCTCCAGCGTCAACTACCCGATTCACCAACCTCCAAACCGCCGACCTCCAGGGAGTCATCCCCTCCACCATCAACCACCCCTTTGTCTTACTCCTGGAAAGAGAGAAAACCCTGAAAGAAGAGAGCTTGGGCTTGGAGCCCGTTTTGGTTTCTCAATAAAAAAAATAAAAAAATAAATAAAGAAAAAAGATATAAAAACATTTTATGCCCCCTGTGTCTCGCCTCCTTTCGCACCCCTGGATTATATCATTTGCAACCCCCTTTCATTTGGGTTTAAGCCTTTCTGCAGTAAAAAAAAATAAAAAAGGGAAAGGAATTGAATCTAACACACATTTCAAGATGCACTTCTGTTTTCATTTTTACACCCCTGACAGACAAAGAAGCTTCAATTCTACTCTCTGCACTCCTGGTTTTCATCTATGCACTCCTATTATTATCGGTTTGTTTCTCTCGCTTTGTTCTTAAGTTTTTATTTCTTTATTATTTGTTTTTTTTCTGTATGTAGCTCTTTGTGTGATAACTCGTATATTGCATCTTATTTTGTTGGGTTTGTTCATAAAAAAATATAAACAAAAAAATAAAATAAAACAAAGCCGTGTGAGTGCTCGTGCGATCGTACGCATCAGCCTAGTAGTCATTACGCAAGCAATAAGAGGAAAAAGCCGTGTGAGTTCTCGTGCGATCGTACGCATCAGCCTAATACTCATTACGCAAAACAATAAAAGGAAAAAGCCGTGTGAGTGCTCGTGCGATCGTACGCATCAGCCTAGTGCTCATTACGCAAAAAAAAAATCTAAATATTACATCAAAAAATACCAAAAAATATAAAAATCTTCAAAAAAAACTAAAAACATCCACATTTTCAGACAACAAACAATCTTTCTAGCCAGAACTACGTGATCCTTGATTCTCCATCAAAAGTGGAGATACGTAGGAGCAAGGCCAGTCCTTGTCAGGTTCACTTTCCCAAAAATCCAAATTTATCCATAATCATTTTCCAAACAAATTTTCTAAACAATTTTCAAACAAATTTTCAAGCAGTTTTCTAAAAGAACTACGGAACCCTGATTTCTCATTCTTAATGAGAATACGTAAGAGCAAGGTCAATCCTTGTCGGGCTCAAAAAAACTAAAAAATACATGTTGTTTCTTTAGAGTCTTATTTTAGGGGATAGTTAAACATTTTGAAAACCACATCATATTCGCATATTTAGTTAAAGGTACTGCCTTAGGGCAGGCGTTGTAGGGTGCTAATACCTTCCCTACACGTAACCGACTCCCGAACTTAGAATCTCATTTTCGCAGACCAGGTCTTATCATTTTATGGTTTTTCCATAGTTTTCCAGAATAAACTATGGTGGTGACTCCAAATCTCTTTTTTCAAAACGTGTTTTTATTCATTTTCGGATCGTCGTCCCGTCGCGATTCCGGTTGCGACATCAGGTATCATAATTGTATTTTCTAATAATTTGTATTTTCTAATAATTTGTATTATGTACTGTTAAATTATTGTGCAACATATCTTGTTGGAATGAAAATTTCTGATGAACTCATGTTATTGTGGTAGATATGGAATTATGAATTATAATTGTGATGGTAGGATAGAGGAATCTTAAAAACCGGAGTTGGTACATCCCTGATCATAGAGCAGCCCTAGTCAAATCCAGTAAGTTGTGACTAGTCATATGTACTAACGTTTATGGTGAATTTGATTCGTCAAACATTTGATTCTTCTCCGTGACCATTTATGGTGATATTTTAGTATTTTTAATTTATTTTGTGATATATTCGTTTTGTATGATTTTTGTGGTGATGGTATTTTAATGTATTGGATTTGAATTTATGAATCTGAACATGATATGAGTATTATGGGGAGATTTTGTAAGGGTATAATATGAGTTGAGGAATATGAGCATGGTATGAGTCTCGTGGAGAGATAGGGATAGTTGGAGCCTGCGGACGAGTTCTATCGGGTAAAGCCAATGATTAGAGGCATCAGGACTAGTGGTCATTTTCGGGACTAGTGGACATTTTTGGGACTAGTTGATTCCATGACCACTTTTTAGTCATTTATATGAGTTTATGATGATCAGGTATCATAATTGTATTTTCTAATCATTCGTATTATGTTTTTACGTGTAGATAAAACATCTACAAATTGGAAGAAGTTTCGTTGGTAAGGATCTTAAGAACGGTTGGTCAGAGAAAAGAAACTAATTGCACTATTTTTAAGTTATAAATACTTTGAAATATCTAATTTTATGATTGTATGGTAAATTGATTGAATGATTGGTGTATGTGATGATGTAATATGTTGAAATTATAAAAAAAATGAAAAAAAATTAAAATTGTTATATTTTAAAAAATCAATAAATATATGCTTGAAATGGTCACGCAATTAGGAAATTCAATTGGGAAATTTAACAACAAAAAATAAAATTAAACTAAATAAAATAAAAAGTAATTAAGGTTTGAAAGATGAAAAAATATAAGGAAGAAGAAAAACAAGTGATTCAAAAGAAGACGCAATTAAAACCAGTGACATGAATAAAGCTTCTGAACTCAAATTTGAAAGACACGAACAATGATATCACTCTTTTATTGAGATGAAAGAAAAGGGGAATATCTGGAAGAAAACTTGAAACTGTGAACCCTAGATTCTAGAACTGATAGCAGAAATTATGAATCCCAATTAGAGCAAATAGTAGGCTTATTAGGACGGTTATAGACCCTACAGGGTCCAGTTTCTTTGATATACCAATGACACTCTTCACAATCAAAATCCCTAGAAGGATTATACATGTTAAACATGTGAGAAGCACCTTTCCATTGAAAGGAACAGTTGAAAAATGGCCCTCCGGATGGAGACGAATCAGCATTGTTAATCCATTGATGGAATTGACCACCGTGCAGAAGGTAGCTTTTGTTCTCAATATTGGGACATGCAACGGTTAAGTCCAAACTTCCATTGTCCAAACGATTTGTCACTTCAATAAGCACCAGTGCCGAAACCATGCAATTGTTTGCAGATGACAGTACAAGGATCAACACCCATAGGAATGAAACACTTCTCCCAAAGATAGCCATTGTTGCACCTTTTCTCAGTCTTTGATGATCATCAACATTCATGTATGCAAGAGAAATCAGGTTCATCAGAAATATATAATGGGGAAAAGGGAACAACTGTTGCAAATAATGACAAACAAAAAAATGGAGTGCATTCAATGGTACTTTGGAAAACAGCTCTAACAACATAAATATTTCTGCTTTGAAATAAAAATTGTCATTAAATATAATTAATTTTTATTTTAATGCAAATTTAACATATTTTTAGTTTAACTTAATTAGTCCTCATTTATTTTTAAGTACACATTTTTTTTATGCTTAAAAAAAGATTACCTGAATTAGACAGAGTTATCTTTAATTAGGTAGCATTATCAAGTTACTTAATCGTTAAATTCAGTCCATATATAAAATAAATAATTTATTTTATATATATATCGCAACCAAAATTGCAATGGAACAGCTAATCATGAAAAAATTGGTTTAAAAAAAGGTTTTAGAATTACAAAATGTGCCCTAACCTAAGACAATAAAATGTACGAAATTAATATGGTTTTCAAAAACTTTAATCTTTCCAAAAATAACACTATAATACGCGTTTGGATTTTTTTCGGAAATGAACTAAGAAGGACTCACTTTGGAAAACAGCTAAGTCAACCATTAGAATTATAACAACATAAATATTTCTGCTTAGAAATAAAAATTGTCATTAAATATTACCACTACAACTGAAACAATACCTAAATGTATGAAGTTAATGTTGTTTTCAAATATTTAATCTTTCCAAAAAAATTAACACTATTAGAAAACAAAAATTTTTGGACCTTTTTGGAAATGAACTCAAAAAGAATTGACTCTATTCGTGAGGGAAAATCAAGAATCACAGAGTTCAGACATTCTTTCATTAAAAATATTGATATTTTCTATTTTTGAGAATTATATATATATATTTATATTTTGGAATTATCTAAAAAAATGTCAATGTGAATAGTCTCACAAACATAAAAAAACAAGTGATGAATAAAGCTATATTTTTTAATCTTTGAAGATTTTATATATTTTTTATTTTAACATGGTTGAGAAAAACAAAAATATTAAACAAACAAATACTCATTATTTTAAAACATTATTTAATTATTTAAAAAATAGTATTAAATACTAAGACAATTCATATTATCACAGAGTAATTTTTAAAACATTATTCAATTAAGAAAAAGAATATTAAGTATTAGGATAATAGGGACATATTCATATTTGTAAAAATGCTGAAAAATCATTTTTTATAATTTTATAGTTTTTTACCATCTTTTATATTTTTTTTAAGAAAAAAAATAGTTTGAAAATCTATGATATACAAATGTAAAAGAGTATAATGGAACATGGAAAGTGAAATAAATGTTGTAGAAAAATAAAAAGGAAATTCATAACATTAGAAAGTGAGCACAATAATGTAGCAAAAGTCGAATAAGAAAAATGTGTGTACCTTACTTAAAAATGTTAAGAGAAGGATGAAATGAAGTATGAAGTTTAATGTGTGGAGAGGAGGTATGAAATGATGGTGTGAAAAAGAAAAATAAAGTAAAATTTTGAAGAAGATATGTGTGTTTGTGTGGTCCTGTTTTTTTATACGATAGGTTGTGTATTTATAAGCAAATATTATAATCTTATTCTTAATTATAAATTAACAGTATTAAAAAAATCAAATCATAATAAAATATCTGAAATATTAATTTTAATTATTATAAAGTATATTGTTTTAAATGATTAGAATCATATTTTTCTAAAAACCCTAACCGAGCAAATCATAACATAATATTATATTGATTCTAATTATTATCACGCTTCTAATTATCAAAATCACATATTCCTTTAAAATCAAATATTTTAAAATATTCTTTTTTTAAGAGTCTCCTAAAAGGTAAAAGAAAGAATAGGAGTGAAAATATGTATAAAACTCCTAAATGATTCCGCTCACAGAATAAATTAAAAACAAATTGAACTATTTTATTTGTTTTTATTATATTTATTTTTTGTGCTAAAATTAAAGTTTAAAATTTTTTAAAAAATTTATTTCATTTCTTATTTCTCTCACTTATCATTAGAAAACATATATTTTATATTTTTCATTTTTTTATTTTTTAAATGAATTTATTTACTCTAACAAAATTAGAGATTAACATATAAAATATATAATATTTAATATATATATATATATATATATATATATATATATATATAATAATGATGCATATGTTATGAAATGATAATTGTGAATATCTTTAGCTTTGAATCAATGGAGTGATGTGACACTTAAATCAATGATGTGTGACAATTATTTTTTTTATCATCTCATTTAGTTTTTGTTACATATGATTTTATAATTATATAATATTATAATTGCATAATTTTATAGTTTTATAATATTATAGACAAGAAAAAAAATAAATACAAAGAATACAAAAGAAAGTAGAAAAAGAAAGAAGTAGATGAAACCAAAATATATATTAATAAATTTTAACGAGAGATATTGATCATCAATAATTATGGACGAATATATAATTATTGGTCTGTCTGGACTTTAAACTTGAATAGATATGTTCTAACCTTCAATCAAATCAGTCATGCCACGTACACAACAATTAAATCGTGTTTGTCCAATTTGACAGTAAATTCCTATTTGCTTAAATTTTTCAAAAATAAGGATCCAATTTACAAAACGAATAAGAAGGAGACCTATTTGAGATTGTAGCCGAAAAAAATAACCTATCAAAACATTAAACTTTTAATTAAAAATTTGATTATCATATGAAAGGCAACGTTGCATTAAGTAAAATTTGCTTATTCAAAATCTTCAGGTCGGTAAGACAATATGATAGTTTAATGGGAAGTCTGGATAAATCAATAAATTGCATGTAGAACTTAGATAGTTCGGTGAAAAGTTTAGATAGTTTGATAAGGTGTATGAAGAACTTAGATAACTCTATGGGTAAATTAGATAGCTTGGATCCTTACCGACCTATCTAGATTTTTTACCGAACTATTTGAATTCTCCATGCATTTTATCAAATTATTCAAATATTTTATCATACTATTTGAATATTTTGTTGACTTGGAAAACAATACATGTATCTAGTAACTTTACCGAGCGTTACACACCGTTAATCATATAAAAGAAAAAACAAAAAATACATAATAATTTATAATAATTTAGGGATAAAAAGATAATTAATTCTTATTTAAAGTTGACATGAAGTTGGTAGATCTACTTAAAGAACCATAAAGTTAAACTTGAGCTGATTACGTGAAGAACGGATGGAAAACTAGACCTTTGATAATTTTGTAACAATTAAAAAATGAAAATTTTTGGTGATGGATAATTTTATGAGAATTGTTAATTATATGAAATGTATTTATTATATGAAATTAAAAATATAATATAATAATGACTTAAATGAAAATAAAAAAAGAAATGATGATAGATTTGAGAGAAGCAATGTTACATATTTAGAGGAGACATGAGACTAAGTGAAATTTGTTTATTTAAAATCCAGAGAAGATGGGTAGCTAAAACTCATGGAACGAGGGTCTCAGAGGAGTGAAGTGTTGTTGGAAGAGTGTCCTGTTTTGTTGTTGTGGTTGGGAGCCATTTCAAGCAAACGAGTTTGTTGGAGTAAAAGTAATTACATGGTCCAGATTCTCTTATAAACCATTGACAGTGTTGTTTACATTGAAAATCAAATAATGTAAACATATTATACATATAAACTTGAAAGTTTTCACCCCATCGAAATAAACATAGGAATGGTGGTTTCGAAATTGGAGCATCGCCAGAATAATCCCATTGATATGAAGTGTTGTGATGAATAAGTCGCTCGTTAGCATCAACATGGTTGCAATACACATGTAGGTCAACATTTTCATCCAAAGCATTTGTCACCTCCACATGAACTTCCACACTCATTATTCCATTTTTTCCATACGACAATAAAACAATCACTATTAACACCCATTCTATCCAAACTCTTCTTCCAAATGAACACATTCTTCCACCCTTTTCTTATTTTTCCTCTGATAGCTCTATCAATATCACTTTTTTCTTTTTCGGTCAACAATCACATCTATATATAAACATATATCACTCTGTAGTTAATTAACTTTCAAATTATCTAATTATTATACATTTATTTATTAATAATGACTTCTTACGTTATTATTAATTATACTTTTATACCATCATCAAGATAAGATTCTTTATTTTTCTAATATTTTTCTAATGAGTTCCCTAAAAGTCTTGGGTATAACCATTCACCACGTCACGAACAGTGTCTAAGTGAATAAACAATTTTTTTATTTTTAATAAATTAGAGAATATTTTTAACTTTGTTTAATATTAAGAATTAAATATCATGAGTAAATACTTAGTTTAATATAACAAGCATTGATATATTTGATCTTTAGTATAATAGAAAAAAAGTATAGTCTTAATACAAAATTTTTAATTCTTCTAATAGTTAAGAGAATTGAACACATATGTTGTTTAGTAATTGCCAAATGTGTTTTCTAAGGAAAAATTAATATTATTATTCAATTAAGGTTAAGGTTCACTTCTTTCTTTTTAATTTTACTTCTATGTTTATAATGTATTAATACTAACTTTTTATTTAATACATTAATTATACTCGATAAATATACTTTAATAAATATATTAATATCCTAACCAGCTCAAACGTTTACATATTAATATTAATTTTTTATTTAATACTTTAATAAATATATTAATATCAATTTTGAACCTTTTAAACTAGTTTTGAATCAGTTCTTTACATAACCAGCTCAAACGCTTACATATATTAATATTAATATTAATTTTTATTTAAATCTTTAATAAATATACTTGATAAATGTACTTTAATAAATTTAATAATATTAATTTTAAACCATTTTAACTATATATATATATATATATATATATATATATATATTTGATACTTTAATAAATATATTAATATTAATGTTAAACCATTACATAACCAGCGTTACTTCAATGTTGTAAAATTAGTAATTAAACCATTTTAACTAGTTTTGCATAATAATAATAATAATAATAATAATAATAATAATAAAAGAAAAAGAAAACATCATATAAATATTTTTATGCTTTTTAATTGATTAATTAATATTTTAATTTGATAATTTAAAATAAGGTTTAATTGTTTGGGTGATTCTCAAGATAACGTATCTGTTTGGTATCCGCTTTTGAAAAGGTGCCAAACTTCGTTTACAATCTTCTTAATATGCATCAAGTATATTTTGTTAATTATCCAGCAATGATGTGTTCCCATTTTTTAAAAAGTGTCAATTTCTTGTGAAATCGTGTTAATGTGCATATCAATTAAGTGTCCATTAGTCTTCTCGTTGATCTCTCAATGCATTCTAGTGTCTACTTCTCCAAATCCCACCAAACCTAAACGTAATTGTCTCGACACAATTTGAAATTGGAGTTATGGTTTTCACCACCTTTGTCCAAAAAAGAAAGGGAAAGAAGAAAAAAGAATACAAACATCGTGATATTACAAAAGTTGCTCAGATCGTCTTCTTTATCATGGTATAAATCTTGGTGTGCAATCTTCTGCGGTGTTCCATGGTAGCAAAAACAACATCATGAAGGTCCATCCTTTTTCGCAAAAACTACAACATCTCAATCATGTTCGGCGTAAATGGGTGAACCCATGTCAAAGGCGCAAGAGCAATTAAGGATCACTGGCAAGAAGCTCCGAAGACTCTCATTCTGCTTCGACGCCGACGTGGTGGTGGAGGAGACCCCTGCTTTTGAAAATAATAATTTTTTTTGTAAATCTTGTAAATGTATTTTACCACATCACTACCCAATTAGCACCTTTATTGAAAATTAACAGAATGACATCTACAACGATTAGAAAATTGTAGTGGAATCGCATTCTATATAATGATTCTTCTGTTTCTTTCAATGGCAATTTGATGAGAAGGAAATCGTAAATAAATAACATTCATTCTCCTCCAGGTATTAGATACTCTTAGGGTTCCTTGAACTTGAAGCAAAGGATTTTGGTCTAAGGTAAGGGAAGTTAGTGACCTTTCTTGATGTTATTTTAGTTGATGATTTAATTAGGTCAATCATGTTGAATTTGGTTAAAACTAGAAGTTTATCTCTCTTTGTATGAATTGTGATTTGAATGTTTTAAAATAGTTAATTGATGTTTGGTGTTGTGATGGACGTTTTAGAATGTGATGAATCTGTTTGGATGTGTTCTTGATGTTGAATTTTTGTGTTTGTGAAGTTAGTGATGTTAATTGAATTGGAATTACTGGGAAGGAAAAGTTAGGCTAAGTTGTATGTTATTTTGGTCTAAAATGGGAGGTTTTAATATATGAGTTTGAGAAATAAAGAACTAAAATCAGATTATTGGGACATGTGGATTCTCAGCATGAATGTGTCGATAACTACTTGTAGCAGACACATTCATCTTTTAGTCAACGAGTTAATGAGGAGGAGTTACAAACCAGACTAGCATAGAGTGAGTCGCAACTAGCAAATAGTGAGTCGCGACTAACTAGTAGTGAGAAACAAATAAGATATATCAATTCACAATTCCAAACTTTTATTGGTGCAATAATGCAGTATCTTCCACTGTTGATAGCCACAAATGCACAAAGTATCCTCCCAACAGACAAACAAAATCAGCCCTAGCACAAAGTATCCTCCCAACAAATTATTATATATGAGGACTATTATTATTCCATCAATATATGAATGTATGAGAGTATTGTGCTTCTTTAAAATGTTTGCATTTGTATGATTGAACTGATTTTACAGGTATGTGGGATCTTTGCACCAGGTTATGTATTTAAATCTGTCAACACAAACATACAGACAAATTCGTATGTAATATCTGCATGTACTTACATACGGATGTGTCTGTATGTAATATTCGTATGCAACATCTGTATGTAATATCTGTATGTAAAATCTAGATGTAATATTCGTATATAAAATTTGTATGTACTATTCATATGTAATATCCGTATGTAATTACATACAGACTTTATCCGTATGTAATGTTATCTGCGACCGAATTACATACAGATTTTTATTTGTATGTAATTCGCATGTAACTCATTACATACGAATTTTTGAGCCTACATACAGATTTTGGCCGTATGTAACAATGATTTTTCTTGTAGTGGTTGTATGGTTATTTTGAACTTGTTGAGTTGAGAATTGGAAAAATTATGATCTAAAACAAAGTAGTATACAATTGGTTATTTTTTTTGATGGTTTTAAGTATGTTTTGGGAGGTTTAGAGTAGAAAAATTTAGAAACAATAGGTCTAAAGTATATTAGAGGGTTTGGGGTCTATGGTTGAGTCATTTTGGACTTGTTTAGACCCTTAAGTGGTTTAGTTATGAGCTAAAACTTGTAGAATTAAATTTTGATCTCTAAAGTAAGGTTTTGGTTATTTTTGGATTGAAATCTTGTGGTAAAATAATTCAAAATAAGTTTAGGTTGGTTTATATACTTTTGATTAGGTCAATTTTAGTTTAGAATTCAATCTAGGAATGTTATAAGTAGGTGAAAGTAAATAAGGTAGGTCATGAGGGGTTGAGGGGTGCAAATTCTGCATAATGGATGTTGTAGAATTCTACAGTCTCGCTGAAAGAGTGTAGTCGCTGAGCGAGTGTAGCCACTGAGCGAGTGTAGCCATTGAGCAAGTGTAGTCGTTGAGCGAGTAAAACTATATCTAACTTAGCGAATGTAGTCAGAGAGCAAGCATAACTCACTATTTTTGTATTCGTAGAGCGAGCCATGGTGACTAAGCGAGTGGGTTAGTTAGCACTTTTAGTTAGCGAGCAGATCTGGTAGCTGAGTGAAAATATCAAAATTTTCAACTATGTTTTTATATACTTCTTAAGGTGTGCCAATATAGGTGATTGTTTGAATGATTCATTTATAATACTTATTGTGAAGTATGAATTGGTTTATAATATGAATTGGAAACAAGATTTTTTATATGATCATGTATACGATCATGCATATGATTATGTATGATATATGATGATGATGAGTTGTGTGATCTTTTCTCTTATACGATTTGTTAATCATGTAAAAAGGGGTTCCATGGGAAAGACCTTATGTTTTTGGTTGTGTAATGTATAGGTTTAGGAGCTTAGAAGCGGGGGAATGTTTTCTGACTCCAATAACTATCTAATCTCAAGTAGAGTGGGGTTGTTATATGGTGAGGAGTGGTACATTGTCCTTAGCCTCGGGTTAGATTGATCATAGGTGTTTGACGGACTAACCTTGTGTGAAAATTTAGAGGTATGTTGGAAATTTGGAGGTATGTTGGAAATTTGGAGGTATGTTGTTTCATCACACATGTGCAGGTTCCTTTAATAGCTAGACATCAATATATATATCTGGATTGTCAGGTCTAGTGTTTGGAATGTGTGTTGTTTAATTCTTTTTATCATTAGCTTACTATTGCTTTTGTCTTTGTTTGTTTGTGTGTATTTTATTTTTTGTTATGATAACCTTAAATTGTGAGAGCTTAGGGAAAATATTTTTCTAGTTGTTTTAGTTTGAGGTTAAGGGTGAACCAACAACATAGATAGATTTTTTGTTCTTTAAGTGTAGAATCTTCTTCTTTTGAAATCTATCGATTTTATTGGTAGTTATCATCTTTGTAACTCTTACTTTAGTGGTTTTGTGTTATTAAAATAGAATGTTACAATGTTTATTTTCTGCTGCTATTTTACATTTTAATATATTTATTATTGTTTATAATTTTATTTTTTATATAATATACATTAAAATTTAATTATTAAACTAATATTATTAACTTTAATCAAGCAACATTATTAATGTTTTACATAAATTTAACTTTTAAGTACAAGTTAAATAATAATATAAAAAATTATTAAATATTTTAATAAAATTTGAAAATAAAAGAGAGAAAAATGTCAGCTCATGTTTATGCTCAATGGTGCAAAATAATGCTTCAACGTTTCACGTTAAACGTTAGAAAACAAAAAGTCAACGTTAAAAATGACCAATGATAATTTTGTAAATAGAAATTTATTTAAGAAGTCAAAATTTGGAGTTTTTTTGACGTCAATTAATTATTGGTCATGGAAAATTGAGAAATTTGATGTCATATTAGCTAAATTTCATTAAAATCTTTGGTGCGAAGGTGAAAATTGTAAGGATACTGCAGGAAATAGAAAAGGGAGATGGCATAGAAAAAAGAATATTCAGAGATGAAGAGAGAAAATTTCAGAGAGGGAAATTTACTGTTATATTCCTGTCTCCTCTCTATTACAATATTGTATTATATATGCACTTGGCTCTGCCTTGCAGTACTAATCATGTGCATATAGCTATAAAAGAAAAAATACAATAATAATTCAATCATTTCTTACTAACTGAATTCCCCTCTTTATTGGTTGTTAGACACGTGACCACATAATCCTTTAGGTAACGTGGCTGTTTTGTGGTTCTTTTGGCTCTCTCCTCTATTTGTTTCTCAACAGCTGGAGCTAGAGTAACAACTGTGTTTGGGCTTTTGGAAGAAGTGAGGGGAATGGACCCTTTAGCCCTTACAAAAATGTACTCACTATAAGTTAGATGCCCTTCTTTCAAACATCAAAAGGGTATATAAGACGTTAAAATGTAATCTTTTTTTGAACGAAGTTTGGCAACCAACATATGTTATATTTCTTTTATTTTATACAAATGCATGTTGATTAATCAGTTTAGGTATGATTTTCGTTCATTTTGGCCGATTGATTTTGTGTTCTCTTTCATAGGCGCGTACTTTTTCCTCTCTCACTGGCAGTAACACTTTATTCTGACAAAACCACCTTAAAAAATGTTAGTTTTTGTTTTCATTTTCAAGAAGGTTAAACTTGTTGGTATTGATATTGATGTTTTGAACTTGTTTGTTGTTCATACTATAGGTTATACATTTGTTGTTCATATTACACGTTATATATAAAAGCTTAAGTTAAACTGAGAGTATATTCAAAACAATTCCAAATGACTTGAAAATTTGTCTAAAGCACCAAAATATCATGAGAAGCCCCCACAAGAAATTTTAGATCAAAATTCAAAGTTTAGGTATTTGAAATATTTTTGCAAAGTTTGAAAAAAAACAAAAAGATTAACGAAAAATAGAAAACGACCTTTTTGTGGTTGTTTAAAGATCTATAGCAATTAACTTTCCAAATGATTTTTATACTTCATAGAGATCAAAAGTAAGAGTTTCTCGTGATTTTCTCCTAAAATAGGAGTTCTAAGAAGTGGTAAAAAAATCCAACCAAAATCAATAACCATAATTATCAAAACTAAAATTCACAAATTAATACTATTATTTTCATCGTTTTTGCTTTAGTTTATATTTCATATACTTCATGCTCTATAAAATGATATAAACTGAATTATATTGGTTGTTTTTATGCCTTTCATTGTAGATTTATAAAAGTAGATCATTATTGATTAATAAAACAAAAAAAGTTTATTAACCTTGGAAAATGAAAAAAGAAAATGTTGCCAACGTCAAAAATTATCAGTTTCCAACATTAATAACGTCCAATATAAAAACCGAAAAGCACTGACTTCAAACCTGTTTTTTAGTAGTGGCTCGGTTTCAGATAATATTTATTCATTTAAATTATTTATTTATCTAAACATTACTTAGAAAAATAATCGTGAACGTATAATCATTTACCCATTTGATTACTGTTAAACATTTTAATATCGCATAATATATATATATATATATATATATATATATATATATATATATATATATATATATATATATTTTTCAAGTACATCTTACTATCCCATATAACATGTTTTTTGCTTGCTATATATTATTATTAAAACAAACTCAAATCTTATTTATTCAAAAATATATTTAATTTTATTACTTTTCTTTTAAAAAAATACAAATAAAAAAGTTAAATTTTTTCAAATCTACTATAAAAAAAATTTCTAGCAGAATTTTACTATTTTAGTTAGACTCATTATTTCTTTTTATTATAATTGTTAACAGTGAAGATGTAAAAAATTACAAATATAATGCATTTATCATATGATCGAGAGCCTGTATTATATTAAATAACTAATACCAGGTCAACTCAAATTCCAGTCATTAATAATAATTTATTTTATTAATTTATTAAGTGAAAACTCAATTCATAAATGAATATGAATTACATTGACTATTTTATTTTCATAAATAACATACATTAAAACTTATTTATTATTTGATTATTAAATTAATAATGTTAACATTATTCAAACATTATAACTAAATATTTTAAATAATTTTAACTTTTAAATACAACTTTAAAAAATTTATATTAAAAATTAATAAAAATTGGATACATATTTTAATAAAATTTGAAAAATAGAAAAAAAACTAATATTTATTCATTTAAATTATTAATTTATTCAAACATTACTGTCACAATTGAGATCACAACGACGAATAAAAAATAAACGGGTTTAAAGAAAAATAATTTAGGAGTCGTCTCCATAATTTATTTTGAAAAACCAAAAAGTAAGAATGTTCTATATACTTTTTGAAAATTTATTTGAAAATTATTAAGCGCTGACCTTACCCTTACGTATCTCCATCACAACATCAGGGATCACATAGTTCTCGTAAAGAAAATTTGTTTAGCAATGTTGATATTTTGATTTTGAAGATTTTATAATTTTTTGGTATCTTAAAGTGGTGGAAAAAGGAAAGAACCAAGTATTAGGTTGACACGGACGATCAATACTTATATTTTTCTTAAAACAATATTTAATTATTTAGAGAAAGAATTAAGTACTAGTATGATGCGAACAATCACACGATTGTTCATACCTTTGTAAATGTGAAAGCATTTTTATCTTTTATTTTATAATTTATTATTATTTTTAAATAATATGTAAATATTCTTTACTTTTTGGAATTGTTTACTTATTTATTTATTTTAAAAAAGGAAATTTGAAAATAGGTATTACGCTAACCAATACTAAAGGAAACTAGGGAAGACTTTTGTTTTTTATGATTTCAAACAAGATATTTGCGAGTAGTTAAAATAATACCCTTAGAGAAAAATGTCAAAGCTAAGCATGAAAGAAAAGTACAATATAATATAACATCCAAATCAAAAGAAAAAAAAATGGAGGTGATATACCTTGGTAGCTTTTGGTACTCCAACCATTTCTTCGTTAATAATTATTGTTGCAAAGCCCCTCTTATATGAGAACTTATTCCCCTTTCGACTCTTTCTTTTCCTATTATTTATGCGTACCTCTCTGTATTTGTTTTCTCTTTTTTTTTTGTGATAGTGTGTATTTATATACATATGGTAATATTATGGTAATCTTGCCTTAATTGTGAATTAATTAACAATAAAAGATATAAGAAAAAATATGGTTTTGGTTTCAATATATTTCAAAAAATAAAATAATATCTAAGACATTGATTACTGTCAACAAAATTTGTCAATTTTTAGGATCATATCTTTCTCTTTTAAAAAGAAACTAACACATCAAATTATAGTATAATATCAAGATATTATATCTAATTATCATAAGGAATATTGCTTATAATTATTAACATAATATTGATTCAAATTATTATCATATTAAAAAAATACATTTATTTAGAAACCAATATTTCAAAAATATTAATTAACTAAACAAAATTTTTCAAAAATATTTAATTTTCTCCAATTATAAAACTATAAAGAAACAAAAATGTTTTTTTTTGTTTTATGGATCCGATAATGATTGACCTTTTTTCTACGTATTCTCATTCAGAATGAGAAATCCGAGTTACGTACTGTTTGAATATTTGTTTGAAAATTATTATGGATTCTTTAGGATTTTGAGAAGGTAAACCCAACCAGGACTGACATTCTACGTATCTCTATTTATGATAGAAAATTAGGAATCATATAGGTATGGTAAAGAAAATTTATTTAGCAATGTTGATATTTTGGTTTTGAAGATTTTGTAATTTTTTGGTGAATAAAATGAACTATCAAACCAAATTCATTTGTTTAATTATTATTTACTATTAATATGACCACACTTTTTTTCATTAAATGTTATTAGGTAATAATTTAATTATTCCTTTAAAAAAATTAACAATCCTTTTTAACATACCTATATACTATATACAATTATAATATTTACATCTACATATACAAAAAAATTATAATTCTTATTAAATGTATCCTAATTAAAAAATTTTAAAACTAATTAAGTACACATTCATATATCACTACAAAAAAGACTAATTTTACCAGGGATTATTTTTGTCGTTATCAGCAGTTTCAATCCCTGGTAAATATATTTTCCACGATTACGAAAATTCCTGGAAAAAGCATCGTTGATAGTCATTGCTGGGAGTTTTGATCAAAACCGTTGCTATTTTCGAGGGTTTTGATCAAAATGGGCATCAGGGGATTTTAGTCAAAACCGTTGGGAATTACAAGGGTTTTAGAAACTGTCGAAAATTACAAGAGTTTTGGAAATCGTCTAAACTTACAGGAGTTCCAAAATCGTCGAAAATGTTGTCAGATTGATTTATTTTGGTAATATTTAGTTGATTATATAGAAAAAATGCTATAATAAACAAAAGATATAATAAAATAATTTGAAACTAAAATTGAATATTATATAAAATAAATTGTAAGCATGTTTTGTTTTGATACAAGTAATTGTTCCATATAAATAATAACATTATTCAAATAATATGTTGACTTAAAATGACTAGACTTTCAAAATACTAAATGTGACATGCCTTTTACTAGACAGAGGCAACACTCTCTCTCAACATCGGGAGTTTCACATACTCTACAAACCCAAGAAGTTAAATCCTAAACATTTTTCCCCACAGCACTCTTGGTGGACTGCTGTTTGGCATCTGCACAATGAACAAGTGAACCTGTGTAAATCACTACCTTTAAAGCCTAAGAAATTTGAAACAAAGCATTATTAGAAAACCCAAAAAATTATAAAAAAAATGAAAAAAACCTGTTACAGATAATAATTTTGTTATCTTCCCAATCTTCAACCCATCTGCAAACAGCACATCTTTTTGTTGTCCATTTTACATTAACAGGCTCATACTTCTCTGAGACAACAAGGTATAAGTAAAATAAATATGTTTCTTGAGATATATTCAAAAGAAAACATGTATATGCTATGTGGAATAAGTACCAGTCAATTAAAAAATATACAAGCAATCAGTGTGTAATAGTTTACATGAAATGCACAATATACTACCTCGGTTCAGTGTGCAATCAGTGGTCACCACATCCCAAGACCAAAAGTCTGGCAAAAAAAAAAAATAATACGTTATACTGTCTCGGTTTCATTTTAACCGAGACAAAAGCATATATTTTTATATCTCGATTCAGAACCGAGACAAAAAATGGTAGACATTTTACTTTGCCTTTATATACCTCGATTATAAAATCGGTGCGAATAAACCAAAACAACCGCTGCAATATCCTCTTAGTCCCCTAGTGCTAAGTCCTTGGGGGCAAAAGAACTTCTGTCATATACTTTATTTAATTTAATTTAATTTATTCCGTTACTTTAATCCACTAATAGGGTGAAAACGCACTCCTATATTTGTTTTGTTTAGATAAAGACAAATAAACAAAGTAAGGAATCTCTCTTAAAAAGGTAAATGCTTAGTTTTGGTGAGAGGAATTTGTATTGTCTAGTATCATTACAATTTTTTACTAAAATATCTACGAAAGTTGATTGTATAATGATTCATAAAACCTGAGCATGCACTACAAAAATTATTAATTTTAGTAGAGGTTATTTTTCGGCGGTTTTCAAAACCTCGGAAAATTTCCGGCGGTTTAAAATAAACCGCCCGTAACATTTATAATTTATAATTTTTAAAATAATGTTTCTGCACCTTCATTCTTTCTGCTTTATTTCCCGCAAATCGCTATCTACTTTTCCCTGCTACCTTCATTTTCTCCCAAACCACAATCTTCATTTTGCTACACCTCTCCGCCACCGCTACCGGAAGCTCAATTCCACTCTCTGCTGCTTCTCTTCCTTCTCCGAGAAGCACCACACAAACTCCCCCAACTCCTATGACGTCGTCGAGCTTCCTCTCTTCCCTCTCCCTCTGGTGCTCTTCCCCGGCGCCATCCTCCCCTTGCAGATCTTCGAGTTCCCCTATTGCATCATGATGCACACACTCCTTCAAGCAAACCTCCGCTTCGGCATCATCTACACGGATGTCGTCTCTTGAACCGCTGTCGTTGGCTGCATCGACGAAGTCATAAAGCATGTGAGCCTCGTGGATGACCGCTTTTTCCTCATCTGTAAGGGCCAGGAACAATTCTGAGTGAACAGTGGGGTGCGCACGAAACCCTACCTGGTCGCGCAGGTGACGTGGCTCGAGGACCGACCATCTCACTCCACCGACCTCGATCTGGACAGGCTGGCCACCGATGTGGAGACCTACATGAAGGATGTAATTATCCGGTTATCCAACCGGTTGGGAAGGAAACCAGAGAAGGAGGTTGAGGATTTGAGAAGAAACTTGTTTCCAACGACATTCTCGTTCTTCGTTGGCAGCACCTTCAAGGGCGTGCCAAGGTGCAAAATGAATCTGGCAGCACCACAAGCGCCACCACCAACATTGCCATGGCAACAAAATCCATGGTGTCAGCATGCCACTGTTGTTGTTTGGTGACGAAACTGATGAGGAAACTGAAGCGACGTGGGCGCACACTACGACTGAAAAGTGTGAGTTGACAAGGTTCGTTCCAATGCCGCTATGATCCGTTGAGTTATTCCTTGAACTTTGATTCCACTGGATGTGGCAGCTTAATGGATGAAGATTACTACAAGTTCTACGCTTTCTCTTCCAAGTTTGTGGCAAATCCAAGAACAACTTCTTCATGCCCTGTTCTTCAACTACAATCAGGGAACTCCCATTAACCACCACAATGAATCTCTTCACTTTTTTCTTTCTCAAACCCTGTTTCCAATGATATAAAGATGGGTATTGTAGGGATCTAATGTCTATGAGCTTCTTCCGTACCATATATATTGAATCATATTAGTTATCTTATTGTTAATTTCGTTTAACTTCAAACATATTCGTTGTTAATCTCTTCAGATGTCTTATTTGCAGTGTTGATTGGTGATTTGTACTCTATACCAAATGTATTGTTGCTTGTAAGTGTAACTTCGTGGCAACATATTGAGAAAATAGTTGTAAATTCTTTTCATGCGTAAACTCTGCTTGCCAAGTAAGAGAAAATTCCATTAATATATCTCCTTTCAAATGATCTTGTACATTGGAGTTCTAATTACAGCTATGATGAAACTAAAAGAGTTATATGTTTGTTGTTTTTGCAGTCGTATTTTTTCAGAGATTATTGGGAAGACATTGGAACAATAAAATCCTTTTGTGATGCTAACTTGACTCTTACTGAAGAGGTAGGTTCAAGATGTTTACAGCTATGATTTTTCCCATTATGTTTAGTATAAATAATAAGTAGGAGTACCTTCATTATGGTTCATCATGCAGAGGCCTTACGGAATCAGAATTAGTATTTTACTTGATTTAAGATGATGATGTTTAATGCAAATCATTAAGAAATTATTTGTTAATGTTTCTCATTTTGTTTGTTATAAATCATTTACGGTCATATGAATTTCCAACCGTTCATCGTGATGTGATCAAGCGCTTTGTGAAAACAAGTCAGAGAAAGTAGTAACTGGTGTTGATGATGATTTTATTTTAGAACTCAAGCCTTTATCAAAAGAAGCTGTTGAAATACTAATGAAAGACCTCCAGTTCTTTCAACAAAATAGTGAGACTTAACAATTTGGTGAAGCCTGTAATTTCCACTTTACAATATGACATTATATTTCAGAAACTAAGTTGATTTAGCCTCTGTCTACATGAACTTGCCACTTCAATTTCCCAGGTAAACTCAATTCTCACTTTCACTCTATCTTCTTTCTTCTCTATAATTTTGGCCTCTAATATGTCTCCTGGTTCACTTATTAATACTGAAAAAATGGTTACAGTTACAATTATTGATATTCCAAACATGTAAGACTAAAAAAGCTAGCTGTGTCAACAATATATATATATATATATATATATATATATATATATATATATATATATATATATATATATATATATATATATATATATATATATATATATAAATTATGACACTTAAACTTTCAAACATAATTAGAAAAGAAGGTTTTACATTATTATTATTATGTTGAAGGTTAGAGGGCTAGGAAAGAAGGAAGCAACAGCATGAATCCCGATGTGGCTGCTACTTCAGATGTACCTAACATTAAGATTAAGATACCATATATCAGGAGATGGTGAAAGGCATGATCAAACTCCTCCTCCTGTCGCTGCTTCACATGCCTCATCATCCAATGAGGTGGATGAAATTACGAACTCTATACATGGTAAGTTATGCTTTTAATTCATTAAATTTATTAAAAATAGTGAATTTTAAACATGTATTATCCTTTCTATAAAGTTTGGAATCACTTTCTGGAGTGATGTTTACATGCATTAAGAATAACGTTCACATTGCATTAGTATTTATATTTATTGTGATAACTATCATTATTATAATTTATATTCAAACTTTTAAAAAAAAATATTTAAAAATTCATTATTCCTAGAAAATCTTTCTAACTTCTACGTGAGTTTTTTTAGTACTGATGTGACTTCCAACATCCAGGTTGTTGGATTATAACCATCTTTGATATGAGGCACTCCTTGAACAACCTATATTAATCAATTTGTGATGCTTCATTCGATGTATCCACTTGTTTTCCTTCCAAATAGAACATCCAGTAGAGTAGTCTTGCCAGCACCACTTACAAACATTAGAGCTGTTAGCACCTCTGGCCTAAAAGCACCATTAATACCTTTCAGAAGTTCAAGACGATTCTACATGATTTATTGCAAAACTTGAACTTTTATCTATTGAGGAAGTTTCATTTTGAATTTTTTTTTGCAGGTAAATTAACTGATAAAAGTGATGTATATGCTTTTGGAGTTGTTCTACTGAAGCTTCTCGTTGGAAAGAAGCTTCTCGTTGTTCTACTGTAGCTATTTATGAAATTTAACTGGGTTGTGATTGTAAGGCCGTCATTTTTTGCCTTTGTTTATGATATTTTCTGGTTGTGATAATTGTAAGGTTGCGTCACTTGTAGGAATATAGCCTTACTCTTTTTTGTCATTGCCATTAATTTTCTATTTTTTTTGTGATTGTGTTTGTTAGTGATAAAACACCCCCCAAGTTAGGATTTTAACATTTGATGTAAATTTACTGTTAAAGGAAGATAGTTGATTCTCGTATTGCTCTAATATTATTAAAAACCTTGATGACTTCAATATATAATTTCAGGCTGTTAATATGGCTGTAAGAAAGCTTATTATCAACCAGCAATGTGTAAGAAAACTTGAACCCAGCATTAAACAATTTTTGCTATCATTAATATTTGGAGATAGCAAACTGTTGTACAATCAAGTGGAATACCTATATGATCTATATTGTTGTGCTTCATAGTCTTGTCTAGAGTACAATCCTATGTGACTATGTGATTAGAGAGCCACTGGTAAATTGTAATTTAGTTTTCTTTTTTGGTTGAGGTTAAAGTGATAAAATCTGGTTCAAAGAATTGGGATTAACAAAATACAATTAGATTCAACAGACTTCTTCAACAAAAACCCAAAATACAAAGTAAACTTTTGGTTGAAAATTATGAGGATTTTAGAGCCAATTTCTTCCTAGAACAAGATAACCAACTATCTGCCTTCCTCTTCTTTGTTGTTTATCATAATCTCTTTTTATTACAATAAAAAACTAAAACCAAAAATTTGTACACATTTCCTACAGTTTTGACAAAACTCTCACAAGTACCGGCAGTTTTGACAAAACCCCCACTAGTACCGGCGGTTTTTACAAAACCCCTGCTAGTACCGACGGTTTTGACAAAACCTCCGCTAGTACCGGCGGTTTTCACCAAACCCCCGCTAGTACCGGCGGTTTTCACAAAACCCCCGCTAGTACCGGCGGTTTGCACAAAACCCCCGCTAGTACCGGCGGTTTTGTGAAAACCGCCGGTAATTACTTAGCGACGCAGCTTTTCCCGACGGTTTTTCTAACCGCGGGTAACCTATTTTCCGGGGGTTAAAACCGCCGGAAATGAAAAAAATAACCCCCGGTAAAAATGTAGATTTTTGTAGTCATGAAACAGGAGTAATTATGTGAAGGATTCTGATTAATCTTTGTCGTTTTTTAATTAATTAATTATTGGTCCAATTATAGTTTATGCAAATTCTTTATCTTCAAGGAAAAGATTATAAAATATGTTAGGAGAATGTGAAAAAAACGAGTACCTTCTTTTGCTTCTTTTGCACAATGGAGGAACAAACTCTATGAGACACAAAAACCTGAGAAAGGAAACAACATTGAGCATATAACTTCATAACCTATTTAATTAAAGCGAAATCAATTATGCTTTATGCGAAATGACTAAATTAACAAAACAAAGGTCATAGTCAAGCTCTAATAGGTAAATTGAAAATGCATATAAAGCAAGAGAAAGGTAGAACAAACATAAACTTTAAAACAATGAAAGCTTTAATATACAAAATCTTTGCATCCAACCCTATTTTCTATCCACATTTGTAAAACTAATTTCGCAAAATTCCAATAGGTATTAGATTCTCTAATTTCTCGGATTTTCGGAATAGTGTAGCAGTTTAAAATCGGAGTTCAAACGAAAGGCCAAGCAATTAGGAGTTGCAGAAGAATATAACTTATCGGTGAGGGACCAACGACGAAGGATACCATCGCACACTCCCTAACGAATCGCGAAAAAGGGGATTTTTTACCAAAGTAGGCATAATTGCCTTGAATATTACCAAAATGGGCAAATTTTGACCGAAAGTGAAGTCGTGGGGGCCAAAACGACTTGAAATGAAGAAGTCGTGTCCCTCCTGCACGAGTTCAAACTGTTCACTGAAGTTGTGGACCACAAACACGACCTTCTGGGTCCTGTAATCGATTACAATGTAGTGGTAATCGATTACAGACTATTGAAATCATGATCTCCTGCACGACTTCAAATGAGTAGGTAGAAAAACGTACTGGTAATCGATTACGACACTTCTGTAATCGATTAACAGTGTTTTTTTTGTGCAAGATTCACTTTGGTAAGCGATTACAAGGTTTTTGTAATCGATTACCAGTATGTTTTTGGTTTGTTTTTGAAAATGATTTTGCATTTTACATCTTTTATGTATTGATTGTGTTATAGGAAAAGAGAAAATAAATATTAATAAGAAATATTAATAGTAATATATCAATAATCGATTTGATTACAATTTGGTAAGATTAAGAAAAAACTAATGACGAAATGGACAATTTTCCCTATGACCTTTGTTGTGGCAGTAAGAGCATTTTTTTGGCTTATCTGGATTGGATTGATCCATTTCATTATGAACCCTATTTGTAGATGGTCTTCCGGATGCCTTATGTCGCATTTTAGGATCTGGTATGAAGTTTGGACCTGTATACGCAAACCAATAATCTTGATTTTGGATTGGGTGAAATTGTACTTCATATGCCTTGAAAATGTTGTTAAGACTGTACACTGGATCGATTACTTGGGTTAGTGGGATATGCGAAAATGCACAAACAACAATGACATGATGACATGGGAGACGAGTAGCCTGGAAGTGACCACAATCACACCACCAGTCATTTAGGCTGACCTTATAGGAAAGTGGAATAGGGCGATAGTGGTGAGGTGTTGAAATTTCCTGAACATCAAATTCAGAATTTTCATGGTTGTAGCGATGAACATGACAAAATGCTGATTGTTGTTGATTTTTCCTAATGATGTCGGCGATTTGTTCAGGAAATTGGTGTCCTGCTTATAGCATACAGTTGGCCTTTAATCCTCGTTCAACAAACCATGATTGTGTCCTCTCAAATGTTGTTCTGATGAGAGCACATATTGGTAATGAACGTGCTCCCTTTAAAATGGAGTTGGTGCACTCAGCAAGACTAGTGGTCATATGTTCATATCTTCTCCCTCCATCAAAAGCCTGAGACCATTTTTGTAATGGGATTTTATCTATCCAATCAACTTGTTGTGGGTATTGGTTTCTTAGTGCAACAAGTTTTGCTGTCACAGTTAGTTGCTTGACCTCGTAAGTTGTAATGATGTAATGAATAAATAAAGTATAGAATAATGTTAAAAAATTATAAAAGTAAAAGTGTATTAAGAATGTTTGTAGTAGTACCTAAATTGATGAATTATTTTTTGAGGTCATGATTTTTGAATTTGTTGTTGAAGTTGGATGCTAGATGACGTATGCAATAAACAGAGTTCAAACCATCTTGTTCCCAGGGAACTCTGGTAATCGATTACAGAAACCCCGTAATCGATTACCAGCCCAACCCTAGTCTATAAATTCAACTTTTTCTCTCTCCTCATGAACACACCACTCCCACACCAGTAACAGCGCCTCCCCACGGTTTCCCCTCCTCTCCAACCTCAAAAATCAACTTCTCTTCCACAACTTCAACTTCTAAACACCATTTTTCAACTCCCCTTTCAATTCTCTTCAATTTCCACCGATTGGAATTTCAAATGGCGGAATCTTCAAAGAGGCAAAGAGTAAGGGGCTCATCTTCTACAGTTGGGGGATGTCGCCGCCGTCAACCTTCACTCGCAGAAAACTCACCCTCGCCCTCACCACCACTGTCGCCGACTTCTCCACACCAAAATCTTCAATTTTCAACTCCTGCACTAGCCCAAAGGTATGTCTCGCTATATAAAGACTGTCAAATCATTAAGCCAAAATACCTAGATGACCAATATTTCGAAAGTCAAAATTTTGAATTTTTTGGCATGCTCAAAAATATTGGATTGGATGAATTTGTCTGCGATTATGCGAGGTATTATTCTGATTTGGTATGTGTGTTTTATAGTAACCTCAAGTTTTCTGATAATGGAACAATGAAAACTGAGGTCAACAACGTGAAAATGATTATAAACCCAATAATTTTGCTTCCATTGCCAACCTTTCCTCTGTTGGGTTGAACTTTGAGGGTAAATTATTTGAGGATTGGGCCGATGAATACAATATGAATGTTGTCAGACAATTAATTTGTTTGCCACACAATCCTCCTGCGAGTAGAATTCTAGCCGACAATATGACAGCTGAGGCTAGAGTATTACATTATGCTATATGTCGTGTTTTGTTTCCACGTGTTTCTAACTTTGCACAGGCAACGGAGGAAGATATTCTCATAATGTGGATAATAATGACGGCAAAGTAGATAAACTGGACCCATCTCATCTGACATAGGATGAAGAAGGCTTTGAGGCCAGGTGCTCCTTTACCATATCCAACTTTGGTCACCCGGATCCTAGAACATTTTGAAGTTCCATTGGAGGATGAAATATTTGTCCCACTTAGTAAGCATTGGACAATATCAGGAGGAGTCATACAATCATTTGGATTGATCACAAATGCTGACAACAGATGGGTTCATAGAAATTCTCCTCCTCCACCTCAACATCAAAATCAACCACCTCCTCACCTACAACCACCACCACTACTTCTTCAACAACAAACTAGTTCATTTAATGACGTCATGAGGGGGATAAACGATCTTCGAACATTTGTTGGGGACAACTTCAATACACTCAATGAAAGTATGAATGCAAGATTTGAACAATTGGAGCTGAACATGGGTGACCGCTTTGACACTATTGATGCTCGGGTTGAGCATGTGGAGCACAACGTTGACTATCTGCGTTGTCATTTTGGTCCACATGGTGGATCATCTTCCTAGATGCCTTTCAATTTGTAGTGTCCTTTTCTTTTAATTTAAGCTTCTTCCTTTTGTAATGCATTTTTAATTCAATAGAATACTACAAATTTCATTTATGATTTTATCTTATGATTTTGTCTTATGATTTTGTCTTATGATTTTGTCTTATGATTTACATAAAATATTATACTTTTCCTATACATAACAATACATCACAATGTAATCAACAACAATATGTGCTTACAAAAATTCATATCAATACACTTAATCAACTTCGAAATATGCTTTAAAACACAATACAAATTTTGAAAAACCTACCAAAACCATACTGGTAATCGATTACAAGAACCTTGTAATCGCTTACCAGAGTGGTTCTTGCACAAATAAAACATTGGTAATCGATTACAGAAGTATCGTAATCAATTACCAGTACGTTTTTTCCCTATTGATTTGAAGTCGTGCAGGGGGTCACGATTTCAACACTCTGTAATCGATTACCATTATGTTGATTACAGGACCCAGAAGTCGTTTTTGAGGTGCACGACTTCAACACTGAACAAATGAACAGTGCGAAGTCGTGCAGGGGGGCACGACTTCTTCATTTGAAGTCGTTTGGGTGCCCCACGACTTTCCCATTTTCGTAATTTGATTTGAATTTGCCTAATCTAGTAATATTTGATGTCTTTTTGCCTATTTTGGTAACAAAACCCGAAAATAACAGACGTCTAAAACTCTTTCTGCACTAGTGAAGACAGATGAAACATGAGGTAATAAGGAGGATTTGAGGGAATTCTTTTAGATGTTTTTACCCCGCTAAAAATATAACTTTAAAAACGTAAAAATTTATTTATAAAAAAAAATAAATTCAAAAATTAAGGACGGTTTAGAAGAAAACTGCCAGAAATATATTTAAAAAAATAATTAAAAACTTAACTGCGATTTTGAAAAAAATCACTAGAAATTATCTGAGGTTCTTAGAACCGTCAGAATTTAACCCCTATTACAATATACTATTTTTGTAGTGTATATTATATATATATATTGTTCCCTGAAGCAAAGAGTATACCAAAGCAACAATGTCTTCCTTTGACAGAAGAGTATCCATAGAATGGTTGTTAATTATGGTTGTTATTTTGTCCTCTGCAAAAAGTGGTATGTCTGAGGAAGTCGATGTTAAGGTGACAAAGTCTGTGACACTCCATGTTCAGGTGACAAATTCTTTGGAAGGAAATTCTGACCTAACAGTTTCTTGCGACAATATTGATCATATGCAGCACCTTCTTCAACCCAATACTTCTTATCAATGGGATTATACTGGCGATGTTCCATCTTCCAAACCACCATTCCTCTGTTCCTTTCGATGGGGTCTTCAAGATCATATGTATAATTTGGTTGTTCCATTGTGGGATTTTGAATGTAAACAACACTGTCATTGGTCCATAAAAGAAGCTGGACCATGTAAGGATTACTATACTAAACTTGTTTGCTTTAAATGGCTTAAAACTTAAAATATATTCTATCTTAATAATATCTATTCTTCATTCTGCATCTATCAAGCTTTTCAATTATTATTATCAATTACTATACTATCTAAATGTCTACTACCCTAAAATTAAACTATCAACTGTGTTATACACTTAGCATGTACAAAAAATATATCAATACAAAATACAACCTAAATTTATACAAAAATATATAAATACAAATATTTATAAAAGATAACTTCAAATAATAAAATCTCTCTTATTGTTTAAACGTTATCATAATACAACATAAATGTCAAAATTACACCAAATATCTTACAATAACCTAATCTATTTTACAATACTTTTCTTATCCTATACTTTTCTAATACCTGGAGGAGAATGAATGTTATTTATTTACGATTTCCTTCTCATCAAATTGCCATTGAAAGAAACAGAAGAATCATTATATAGAATGCGATTCCACTACAATTTTCTAATCGTTGTAGATGTCATTCTGTTAATTTTCAATAAAGGTGCTAATTGGGTAGTGATGTGGTAAAATACATTTACAAGATTTACAAAAAAAATTATTATTTTCAAAAGCAGGGGTCTCCTCCACCACCACGTCGGCGTCGAAGCAGAATGAGAGTCTTCGGAGCTTCTTGCCAGTGATCCTTAATTGCTCTTGCGCCTTTGACATGGGTTCACCCATTTACGCCGAACATGATTGAGATGTTGTAGTTTTTGCGAAAAAGGATGGACCTTCATGATGTTGTTTTTGCTACCATGGAACACCGCAGAAGATTGCACACCAAGATTTATACCATGATAAAGAAGACGATCTGAGCAACTTTTGTAATATCACGATGTTTGTATTCTTTTTTCTTCTTTCCCTTTCTTTTTTGGACAAAGGTGGTGAAAACCATAACTCCAATTTCAAATTGTGTCGAGACAATTACGTTTAGGTTTGGTGGGATTTGGAGAAGTAGACACTAGAATGCATTGAGAGATCAACGAGAAGACTAATGGACACTTAATTGATATGCACATTAACACGATTTCACAAGAAATTGACACTTTTTAAAAAATGGGAACACATCATTGCTGGATAATTAACAAAATATACTTGATGCATATTAAGAAGATTGTAAACGAAGTTTGGCACCTTTTCAAAAGCGGATACCAAACAGATACGTTATCTTGAGAATCACCCAAACAATTAAACCTTATTTTAAATTATCAAATTAAAATATTAATTAATCAATTAAAAAGCATAAAAATATTTATATGATGTTTTCTTTTTCTTTTATTATTATTATTATTATTATTATTATTATTATTATGCAAAACTAGTTAAAATGGTTTAATTACTAATTTTACAACATTGAAGTAACGCTGGTTATGTAATGGTTTAACATTAATATTAATATATTTATTAAAGTATCAAATATATATATATATATATATATATATATATATATATATATAGTTAAAATGGTTTAAAATTAATATTATTAAATTTATTAAAGTACATTTATCAAGTATATTTATTAAAGATTTAAATAAAAATTAATATTAATATTAATATATGTAAGCGTTTGAGCTGGTTATGTAAAGAACTGATTCAAAACTAGTTTAAAAGGTTCAAAATTGATATTAATATATTTATTAAAGTATTAAATAAAAAATTAATATTAATATGTAAACGTTTGAGCTGGTTAGGATATTAATATATTTATTAAAGTATATTTATCGAGTATAATTAATGTATTAAATAAAAAGTTAGTATTAATACATTATAAACATAGAAGTAAAATTAAAAAGAAAGAAGTGAACCTTAACCTTAATTGAATAATAATATTAATTTTTCCTTAGAAAACACATTTGGCAATTACTAAACAACATATGTGTTCAATTCTCTTAACTATTAGAAGAATTAAAAATTTTGTATTAAGACTATACTTTTTTTCTATTATACTAAAGATCAAATATATCAATGCTTGTTATATTAAACTAAGTATTTACTCATGATATTTAATTCTTAATATTAAACAAAGTTAAAAATATTCTCTAATTTATTAAAAATAAAAAAATTGTTTATTCACTTAGACACTGTTCGTGACGTGGTGAATGGTTATACCCAAGACTTTTAGGGAACTCATTAGAAAAATATTAGAAAAATAAAGAATCTTATCTTGATGATGGTATAAAAGTATAATTAATAATAACGTAAGAAGTCATTATTAATAAATAAATGTATAATAATTAGATAATTTGAAAGTTAATTAACTACAGAGTGATATATGTTTATATATAGATGTGATTGTTGACCGAAAAAGAAAAAAGTGATATTGATAGAGCTATCAGAGGAAAAATAAGAAAAGGGTGGAAGAATGTGTTCATTTGGAAGAAGAGTTTGGATAGAATGGGTGTTAATAGTGATTGTTTTATTGTCGTATGGAAAAAATGGAATAATGAGTGTGGAAGTTCATGTGGAGGTGACAAATGCTTTGGATGAAAATGTTGACCTACATGTGTATTGCAACCATGTTGATGCTAACGAGCGACTTATTCATCACAACACTTCATATCAATGGGATTATTCTGGCGATGCTCCAATTTCGAAACCACCATTCCTATGTTTATTTCGATGGGGTGAAAACTTTCAAGTTTATATGTATAATATGTTTACATTATTTGATTTTCAATGTAAACAACACTGTCAATGGTTTATAAGAGAATCTGGACCATGTAATTACTTTTACTCCAACAAACTCGTTTGCTTGAAATGGCTCCCAACCACAACAACAAAACAGGACACTCTTCCAACAACACTTCACTCCTCTGAGACCCTCGTTCCATGAGTTTTAGCTACCCATCTTCTCTGGATTTTAAATAAACAAATTTCACTTAGTCTCATGTCTCCTCTAAATATGTAACATTGCTTCTCTCAAATCTATCATCATTTCTTTTTTTATTTTCATTTAAGTCATTATTATATTATATTTTTAATTTCATATAATAAATACATTTCATATAATTAACAATTCTCATAAAATTATCCATCACCAAAAATTTTCATTTTTTAATTGTTACAAAATTATCAAAGGTCTAGTTTTCCATCCGTTCTTCACGTAATCAGCTCAAGTTTAACTTTATGGTTCTTTAAGTAGATCTACCAACTTCATGTCAACTTTAAATAAGAATTAATTATCTTTTTATCCCTAAATTATTATAAATTATTATGTATTTTTTGTTTTTTCTTTTATATGATTAACGGTGTGTAACGCTCGGTAAAGTTACTAGATACATGTATTGTTTTCCAAGTCAACAAAATATTCAAATAGTATGATAAAATATTTGAATAATTTGATAAAATGCATGGAGAATTCAAATAGTTCGGTAAAAAATCTAGATAGGTCGGTAAGGATCCAAGCTATCTAATTTACCCATAGAGTTATCTAAGTTCTTCATACACCTTATCAAACTATCTAAACTTTTCACCGAACTATCTAAGTTCTACATGCAATTTATTGATTTATCCAGACTTCCCATTAAACTATCATATTGTCTTACCGACCTGAAGATTTTGAATAAGCAAATTTTACTTAATGCAACGTTGCCTTTCATATGATAATCAAATTTTTAATTAAAAGTTTAATGTTTTGATAGGTTATTTTTTTCGGCTACAATCTCAAATAGGTCTCCTTCTTATTCGTTTTGTAAATTGGATCCTTATTTTTGAAAAATTTAAGCAAATAGGAATTTACTGTCAAATTGGACAAACACGATTTAATTGTTGTGTACGTGGCATGACTGATTTGATTGAAGGTTAGAACATATCTATTCAAGTTTAAAGTCCAGACAGACCAATAATTATATATTCGTCCATAATTATTGATGATCAATATCTCTCGTTAAAATTTATTAATATATATTTTGGTTTCATCTACTTCTTTCTTTTTCTACTTTCTTTTGTATTCTTTGTATTTATTTTTTTTCTTGTCTATAATATTATAAAACTATAAAATTATGCAATTATAATATTATATAATTATAAAATCATATGTAACAAAAACTAAATGAGATGATAAAAAAAATAATTGTCACACATCATTGATTTAAGTGTCACATCACTCCATTGATTCAAAGCTAAAGATATTCACAATTATCATTTCATAACATATGCATCATTATTATATATATATATATATATATATATATATATATATATATATATATAAATATTATATATTTTATATGTTAATCTCTAATTTTGTTAGAGTAAATAAATTCATTTAAAAAATAAAAAAATGAAAAATATAAAATATATGTTTTCTAATGATAAGTGAGAGAAATAAGAAATGAAATAAATTTTTTAAAAAATTTTAAACTTTAATTTTAGCACAAAAAATAAATATAATAAAAACAAATAAAATAGTTCAATTTGTTTTTAATTTATTCTGTGAGCGGAATCATTTAGGAGTTTTATACATATTTTCACTCCTATTCTTTCTTTTACCTTTTAGGAGACTCTTAAAAAAAGAATATTTTAAAATATTTGATTTTAAAGGAATATGTGATTTTGATAATTAGAAGCGTGATAATAATTAGAATCAATATAATATTATGTTATGATTTGCTCGGTTAGGGTTTTTAGAAAAATATGATTCTAATCATTTAAAACAATATACTTTATAATAATTAAAATTAATATTTCAGATATTTTATTATGATTTGATTTTTTTAATACTGTTAATTTATAATTAAGAATAAGATTATAATATTTGCTTATAAATACACAACCTATCGTATAAAAAAACAGGACCACACAAACACACATATCTTCTTCAAAATTTTACTTTATTTTTCTTTTTCACACCATCATTTCATACCTCCTCTCCACACATTAAACTTCATACTTCATTTCATCCTTCTCTTAACATTTTTAAGTAAGGTACACACATTTTTCTTATTCGACTTTTGCTACATTATTGTGCTCACTTTCTAATGTTATGAATTTCCTTTTTATTTTTCTACAACATTTATTTCACTTTCCATGTTCCATTATACTCTTTTACATTTGTATATCATAGATTTTCAAACTATTTTTTTTCTTAAAAAAAATATAAAAGATGGTAAAAAACTATAAAATTATAAAAAATGATTTTTCAGCATTTTTACAAATATGAATATGTCCCTATTATCCTAATACTTAATATTCTTTTTCTTAATTGAATAATGTTTTAAAAATTACTCTGTGATAATATGAATTGTCTTAGTATTTAATACTATTTTTTAAATAATTAAATAATGTTTTAAAATAATGAGTATTTGTTTGTTTAATATTTTTGTTTTTCTCAACCATGTTAAAATAAAAAATATATAAAATCTTCAAAGATTAAAAAATATAGCTTTATTCATCACTTGTTTTTTTATGTTTGTGAGACTATTCACATTGACATTTTTTTAGATAATTCCAAAATATAAATATATATATATAATTCTCAAAAATAGAAAATATCAATATTTTTAATGAAAGAATGTCTGAACTCTGTGATTCTTGATTTTCCCTCACGAATAGAGTCAATTCTTTTTGAGTTCATTTCCAAAAAGGTCCAAAAATTTTTGTTTTCTAATAGTGTTAATTTTTTTGGAAAGATTAAATATTTGAAAACAACATTAACTTCATACATTTAGGTATTGTTTCAGTTGTAGTGGTAATATTTAATGACAATTTTTATTTCTAAGCAGAAATATTTATGTTGTTATAATTCTAATGGTTGACTTAGCTGTTTTCCAAAGTGAGTCCTTCTTAGTTCATTTCCGAAAAAAATCCAAACGCGTATTATAGTGTTATTTTTGGAAAGATTAAAGTTTTTGAAAACCATATTAATTTCGTACATTTTATTGTCTTAGGTTAGGGCACATTTTGTAATTCTAAAACCTTTTTTTAAACCAATTTTTTCATGATTAGCTGTTCCATTGCAATTTTGGTTGCGATATATATATAAAATAAATTATTTATTTTATATATGGACTGAATTTAACGATTAAGTAACTTGATAATGCTACCTAATTAAAGATAACTCTGTCTAATTCAGGTAATCTTTTTTTAAGCATAAAAAAAATGTGTACTTAAAAATAAATGAGGACTAATTAAGTTAAACTAAAAATATGTTAAATTTGCATTAAAATAAAAATTAATTATATTTAATGACAATTTTTATTTCAAAGCAGAAATATTTATGTTGTTAGAGCTGTTTTCCAAAGTACCATTGAATGCACTCCATTTTTTTGTTTGTCATTATTTGCAACAGTTGTTCCCTTTTCCCCATTATATATTTCTGATGAACCTGATTTCTCTTGCATACATGAATGTTGATGATCATCAAAGACTGAGAAAAGGTGCAACAATGGCTATCTTTGGGAGAAGTGTTTCATTCCTATGGGTGTTGATCCTTGTACTGTCATCTGCAAACAATTGCATGGTTTCGGCACTGGTGCTTATTGAAGTGACAAATCGTTTGGACAATGGAAGTTTGGACTTAACCGTTGCATGTCCCAATATTGAGAACAAAAGCTACCTTCTGCACGGTGGTCAATTCCATCAATGGATTAACAATGCTGATTCGTCTCCATCCGGAGGGCCATTTTTCAACTGTTCCTTTCAATGGAAAGGTGCTTCTCACATGTTTAACATGTATAATCCTTCTAGGGATTTTGATTGTGAAGAGTGTCATTGGTATATCAAAGAAACTGGACCCTGTAGGGTCTATAACCGTCCTAATAAGCCTACTATTTGCTCTAATTGGGATTCATAATTTCTGCTATCAGTTCTAGAATCTAGGGTTCACAGTTTCAAGTTTTCTTCCAGATATTCCCCTTTTCTTTCATCTCAATAAAAGAGTGATATCATTGTTCGTGTCTTTCAAATTTGAGTTCAGAAGCTTTATTCATGTCACTGGTTTTAATTGCGTCTTCTTTTGAATCACTTGTTTTTCTTCTTCCTTATATTTTTTCATCTTTCAAACCTTAATTACTTTTTATTTTATTTAGTTTAATTTTATTTTTTGTTGTTAAATTTCCCAATTGAATTTCCTAATTGCGTGACCATTTCAAGCATATATTTATTGATTTTTTAAAATATAACAATTTTAATTTTTTTTCATTTTTTTTATAATTTCAACATATTACATCATCACATACACCAATCATTCAATCAATTTACCATACAATCATAAAATTAGATATTTCAAAGTATTTATAACTTAAAAATAGTGCAATTAGTTTCTTTTCTCTGACCAACCGTTCTTAAGATCCTTACCAACGAAACTTCTTCCAATTTGTAGATGTTTTATCTACACGTAAAAACATAATACGAATGATTAGAAAATACAATTATGATACCTGATCATCATAAACTCATATAAATGACTAAAAAGTGGTCATGGAATCAACTAGTCCCAAAAATGTCCACTAGTCCCGAAAATGACCACTAGTCCTGATGCCTCTAATCATTGGCTTTACCCGATAGAACTCGTCCGCAGGCTCCAACTATCCCTATCTCTCCACGAGACTCATACCATGCTCATATTCCTCAACTCATATTATACCCTTACAAAATCTCCCCATAATACTCATATCATGTTCAGATTCATAAATTCAAATCCAATACATTAAAATACCATCACCACAAAAATCATACAAAACGAATATATCACAAAATAAATTAAAAATACTAAAATATCACCATAAATGGTCACGGAGAAGAATCAAATGTTTGACGAATCAAATTCACCATAAACGTTAGTACATATGACTAGTCACAACTTACTGGATTTGACTAGGGCTGCTCTATGATCAGGGATGTACCAACTCCGGTTTTTAAGATTCCTCTATCCTACCATCACAATTATAATTCATAATTCCATATCTACCACAATAACATGAGTTCATCAGAAATTTTCATTCCAACAAGATATGTTGCACAATAATTTAACAGTACATAATACAAATTATTAGAAAATACAATTATGATACCTGATGTCGCAACCGGAATCGCGACGGGACGACGATCCGAAAATGAATAAAAACACGTTTTGAAAAAAGTGTTCCTCAACTAGTTTTAACAAATTTCCTATTTATAGATTCAGAACAACAACATATAATATTAACACAAAAATTCAATATAGATAGATATATAACAAGCACTTATGTTTTTCATTAATAATATTCACACAGAATTTCAAGACATGAATAGAAATAAAACAATACTAAATCATAATATAAAAGCTTAGAAAGTTAGCTCCCCTACCTTTATTCCAGACTTAATCTCTTGCTCAAAATTTGTTTCCCCAAAAACCCTCCAGAACCTCTAATTCACCAATTTTTTAATATTATTTATTATTTTAATATTACTTTATTATATTAATATTTTAATCACCACTCATATTGGATCCCTCAATAATGCCTTCAAACCTGGAGTGCTTTATCCACTATCAATATTTTAAATATTTTTATTATTTTTTTATTTAATTTTTTTTAAAGAAAAAGGTAGAAAAGAGTTTGAACCCATGATCTTGAAATCATCACGATTTTCTACCATTTAAGCTACCAAAATTTCTTATTTAGCTTTCCACATTTTATTTTTACATAAACTTATTATATTTTCCATTCACAAAGAAATTTATTACTACTAATAATAAAGTTGTTACTATTAAGGTAAATATTTTTCATGGGTCTTACAATTTGAATGATTTTGTTTTAGTATTTTCTTTTTCATTTACAATCTAATGTGTTAGTTTTGTTGTATTATAAAATTGTGTTTTATTGACGGGTTAAATATCGAAAACATATAAAAAAAATCATTTTATAAATGTAACGTTTGGAATGATTTTTTTTCCAGTATTTTCTTTTTCAATCACAATCTAATGTGTTAATTTTGTTCTCTTACAAAATTGTGTTTTATTGATGGGTTAAATATATTTTTAGTCCCTCAACTATCAAGTGTTTTTGTGTTTAGTTTCTCTTTCAAAGTTTGTTTCATTTTCACCACTCTTCTTAATGAAACTGTAATATTTAGTCCTCGAAAACCAACAACGTTAATTTTTGAGTGAGTTGACTTACAGTATGCCATATTTCACACCATGTGTAAACATAAAAATCAAGTTGGTAGGGGTTATTCACGCTGAGCTAAGATTATGGGTTATTCACTTCGAAGGAAAATTAGGACTCTTTAGGAAATCTTCAATTCAATTAAAGAAATCACGATTAGGGTTGTTTTGTTCCATCAAATTGTGGCAGCGATGCTTGGTGTGGTTGTGGTGCTTCGTGGCGTTGCGGTGCTTTGTGTGGTTGCGATGCTTGTTGTGATTATTTTGGAAAACATCTAAGCAAGTGTTGGAAGAAACGCGTAAGCAAGTAAATTTTTTCCTTTTGTTTTTTGTTTAGGGTTGCTATTATTTGATTGAAATTGTTGATGTTACAATGTAGGTTTATAAATGGTTTTCAATGTGTGTTTGTATCACATGGGCAAGTTCGTTAACAATAAGGGACTACAATATGTTGGGGTAGAGGTACACGTAAAAAAGTAGTTGATCTCGATTGATGGTCGTACTTTGAAGCAATGAGAATTATTAAAGATTTGAAGTATGATGGAGAGTTCAAGCTATGGTGGAAGGAGTCCAAACAAAGACTAGTGAACAATCTTATAATACAGTGATGACAAGGAAACAATAAACTTGGCTAACTAAGTAGAGGCAAATGATGAAGAGATTGAAATATATGTGCAACATGTTCGTAGTGATGCACAAGAAATTAAGTTTATTACTTTTGGTGAAGAGGGAGGCAGGACACACAGAGGACATGGAGGAAGAGGTAAATGTGGGTGAGGAAGAGGTAAATATGGGTGAGGAAGATGTCAATGTGGCTAAAAAGAAGAGGCAAATATGGGTGATGAAGACGTTAACATGGTTGAGGAAGAGGCGGATGTGAGTGACAATGAGGTTAACATGGCTGAGGAAGAGCCTTATGTTGCTGAAGAAGAAGGTTGAGCTAAAGATAAAGTGGATGACAGTGAAGAAGAAAGAATGGCAAATGATGATGATGGTTTTGGGAATAAGGGAAGTTGATGAACATGTCAGTCATACAAAGTTGTTAAAGAATTATATTGTTATGAAGTGTAGCAGCTGTAATCAATATGGACATAATGTTAGAACCTGTAGAAATGGAAAGAAAACCACAAAGGTACAACTTTCTTTTATGTTACTTTGAAATTCTGTTATTTACAGAATGTCAAATCTAATTATCTTACTCCATTGACAAACCATAAGGGCAACTGCGAGTGGAGGAAGATTTGCATCAAGACCATAATCTGCAAGACCATCCACAAGGGGAACTATGAGTGGAGGAGGATTTGAAGCAGCCACAAGAACATCCATAAGGGCAACTGCAAATGGAGGAGGATCTGCACTAAGTAATGAAGGGGGTAGAAGAAAATCCACAAGAAGCATGGCAACACAAGTTTTAGTCAAGCTAGTAACAATACAAGTTTTAGACAAGTCATGTCATATATTTAATGTTTTTTGTAGACGATATCACCCACTTAGGGAACAACTTAACAATGAGTATCTATTTTTTGGATCTTTTTTTTTTGTCATGTACTAGCACATGTATGGTTCATTAAAGTGCTAAGAGGCCACTACAACGATGTAGCTCAATTACTTCTGTTATTTAATGCTAACGAACCACTTTTTAATGCTAAGTGCAACACCACCCATTTATTTATTTCTACTAGTATTTGTACATGTTTTTGGCTTTGTTCATGACAAAATATAAATGCTACCATTCAAAATCTACACTTATTTTTCAACTCTTCACCAAAAAAGTGGCTTGAAATTGGTGGTTTGAAACTCAATTTTGCTCAACAATGGCTCTAACAAAAGTGATCACTGTAGCAACTTTGTTTAGTGATTTCAAATGTGTTCAAACTAAAAACTAACTTCAAATCAAACTGTTACACAAAATCACCTTGCCACTTCCAATTTTGATAAACATCTCTCTAAAAAGACAATGTGGGGCACAACATTGCTGAGTGTATCAAAGTAATTATGCATGTTTTATAAATGATTGGTTGCATGTTAGCTCACCCTACTTGTTTGTGTTTGTGTATGTGCGATGATCGTATAATTCGTTATAGGGAGCATATGAAGGAATGTCGTCTAATTCAGTGTCAATGAAGAAAGAGATAGAAGAGTAAATTAGAAGGATTCGAGTTATATTTATGAGTTTGTAGTTGAAATCCTAGTTTAAAACATATATACATATCAACTATGAATTATCAAGTGAGAGATTATGGGATGTTACCTTAAATGTAATGCTACAATATATCAATTATGAATTATCAAGTGTGAGATTATGGAATGTTACACAAAACGTTACAATTATAAAATGATTTTTTATATGTTGTCGATATTTTTCTTTTGCTATAAAAAAAAATATAAAAGATCAATATCTTTTACATAAAATATTTAAATAGTAGATTTGTATATCTTTCATATAGTATATTGGTCAAAATTTTGCACTTTTGTTCAATGTAAATTACACTTATATTTTTAAGGCTTAATACTGTTTATTCTTATTTTCGTCAATTTTGTTCAATATGAGATTTATTTTTCCGAATACTCAATGTAGTTCCTTATATCATAATTTATATTCAATTTGGTCCTTTTGCGACGTTTAAATTGTTAATGGCACAATATCCAAGGCAGTCATCAGGAATGAGTTGTTACACAATAACGCTCATAATGAATGACTCACATCATCGTTATCTTCCCCAAATGAAAACCCATAATTTTGTAAGTTTCTGTGATTTAATGGAAAACGATCTGGGAGTTTCGTTCTTTGCAGATGGTTTTGCATCATCAATGGAGGTTGAACATGTTCAATGGTGGAGCGATTTGAGATTTTATAGGTTTTCAGAAAAGAGGCGCAATTTCGCGAATTGAGAGTTCATCGTGAATTGGGTTTTGTCGATTTGGGTTATGTGATTTTTTTTGTTTTCTGTAGGTTCAGTGGTTTTGTGATGTTTTGGGTTTCACTTTGCAGGTTCTCATGAAGTTGGGGAGAAGATCAAGATGGTGAGATGTTGATGGTGGTTCTAATGGTGCTTAGCTATTTGGGCTCGAGATTTGGGCCTGATTCGTTGTAGTGAAAGGTTTCTTTTGCAGATTGGGTTTCTTGGTTGATTCGCGGTGGCTTATGTGGTTGCTAACGACGAAGCTCATGGTGGTCCGACGACGTGAAGAAGATGATGGCCCGAGTGTGGTACACGATGATGTGTTGATGGAAGGAAAATTATGGGGAATATGGTGATGATATGACGAGATGCATGACATGTCATTCCATTTTTTTACGTGGAATCTATGCCGTTAGCAATTTAAACGACGTTAATTAAAAGAAACAAATTGAATATAAATTACGATATAAGATACTACATGGAACATTCATAAAGAATGAGTCGAACAAAGTTAACGAAAATAGAGACCAACAATGAAAGTAAGCCTATTTCTAACACGAATAAAGGGCAACCGTCTTTCCCAAAATGGAAACCACGGTTCCAAAAAAATTTAGACTTAATTAATCTATATATCTTTTTATTTTATTGTATTTTTTTTCTTTACTCAATTTATAAATATACTTAATAAATAAAATTAGGAATTAAACATAATAGTTATAATGTTTTAAATTATATTGGTAATAATATAATTAATACCAATTATATTTTATTTTAAATTATTTTTATAAGGAAGGATAAAATGATAATCATTTATTATTATCAATTAAAATATTTTTTAAAATTTATTAACTTTTGTAAAATTTTATCAAAAATCCATTCTGTATTTCGAGTGAGATACGTACTATTCACGCAGACTAAAGAACAAATGATTGATATATTTTTTCGAATGATTTGAGCAAATTTGTAACGATGGATTTGCAAGAAGGAAACCTGGTAGATTTCTTCTACGAGACGAGTGGAAGAAAGGAGAAAGCCATATCAGATGAAGTAATTAACACAAGTGTCCCTCTTTTATTGAGGGAAAAAAATTGATTCTTGGACTTAAATTTGTACAAACTGCAGAAAATAATTTTACTTTGTTGTTTTCGGCTTTCAAGGTTTAAAAAAATACTAATATCATATTGAAAAACGTTAAATTAACGTCGGAAGCAAAATAAGATATTGACGTAAAAAAATTTCATTTTTCAATATTATTTAACGTTGGAAATTATCGAATTTCTTATGACGCCAAAAAATAACAGTTTCAGACATCAATCAACGTATTCTTTTATCATTTTCCGACGTCAATTAATTAATTTATTTTTTTAAACGAAGAACTTTAAAGAAGAAAACCAATCAATCAACGTAAAAACAAAAAAATAATAACAATTTTAGACATCAATCAACGTAAAAACAAAAAAAAAAATCTAACAAGGAAAACCAATCAGTAAAATAACCTGAAAAAGTAAAAAACCAACGAATAAACTGAACTCTGTCACTAGTCCCTCCTTGGTGATCCTATGATATCTCTATAAAGAAGAAGAAAAACCTAAGTGCCAAGGTTGTGTTTATTATTATTATCATAATAGTAATAATAATTAATAATAACTTCTTACGTTTGTTATAATTAAGAATAATTATATTTTATTTTAAATTACTTTTATGAATAAGGATAAAATGGTATTTTTTCTATTTTTATTAATTAAAACATTTTTTTAAAATCTATCAAATATATGACATCACCCTTAATTTTTATAAACTTTCATTTCAAAATCCTTCATTTCTCACCATCTTTCCTTTATTCCAAAAAACTTATCTCCACCTCTTTTTCCCTTCAAATCCATTCTCCTAATCAAATCTATCTTCAAATCCAAACACGACAAGTTTTGCTGTTAATAAGAAAACTAAACTTGTAAATTATTTATACTTCACATCACACTATATTTTATTTATTTTTAACTATAAAAACCTACACAAGCATTCATTTCTTCAATAAGCGTACGAAAAAGTTCTTCAACAAAGAAAAAAGATTGATCAAAAGTGCAACTATGTCATCATCAGTTAGGAGTGTTTCACTTCTGCGGGTGCTTATGATGTTATTATTATCAGCAAACAATGCCATGGGACTTGTTAAAGTCACAAATTCTTTGGGTGGAGATTTGGACCTAACCATGTATTGCAGCAGTTTTGGTCCTACACTTCACGTTATTCGCCCAGGAAATTTCTCTGAGTTGAACTATTCTGGTAGTATGCCATCTGGGAAGTCACCATTCTTCTGTTTCTTTCAATGGCGAGGTGGATTTGAGAGCTTTGATATGTGTGTGGCAGGTGAAGATGGAGGTTGCAAACAGTGCAATTGGTTTATAGGTCAATATGAACCATGTAGGTATGAAGGTGCCAATAAAATTTGTGCTAAATGGAATTAAACTACATTTTCTTTCTTGATATGTTATTAATAATTATTCTTCATGTTGCGATTCAGAACTCCAATGTATTACTCTCTTTTATCATCTAATGAAGAATGATTGGCTTTGAGTTACTATTTGTCGTTTGAATGCTGAGTTCAAGCTTTTCTTTCGGTGATTGAATCTGGCTCTGAATTTGATTTGGAATATAGTTACGAACTCGTTGTTTTCTCTTTCCCTAAGTGTCTTTTACGAGTGACGTTGTACATCACCAATACTTGTGGTAGAATGCTGTTAAATTAATGGCTTAATACCCTATTATATTTTCGTTCGAAAATGTTAAATTAGTTCATTCTTTAAAAAAATACGTCGGTTACTTCCTGATTTAATAAAATTTGCATCAATGAAATCTCTTTCGTTAAATTCGTACAAACGGCGTTAATTATTTTTCTCTTTCTTTAATTAACGCCGTTGGTACGAATTTAAGTGAAGACGTAATTGACGTATTTTTTAAACATGGACTAATTTGACATTTTCGACCGAAAGACAAAGTAAGATATTAAACCTAAATTAATTAACTAATTAAATTATCAGACATAAAATTTTGGGCAGTCTTACGGTTTTCAATAAAAAATGTTTAAATATAAAAAACTATTACATTTTTAATTAGTTACAAAAGTTAAATAATGCATTTTTTTTCAAATAAGACATAGTATTAATGTATTTATCACTTATTAGGAGTTTAGTTATAATATATGGTTAATTTAATCGATTTTAATCATCACATACAATAATATTTAAAAGTTAATTTATTGTTTTTCTAGTCGATAATTACTAGTCCAGAAAAATAATTTCATATCTGTTAAACAAAGCTTTCTATGTTAATTATGAAATTCTAGAAGCAAGAGTCGAAAGTATTAATTTTTCTACACCGATTAAAAATATACATAAAAAATTCATTTTCTATACATGTTTCGAACACCGATTTAGAACTCTACTTGAAAAGATAAAATTATACATATATAGAAGTTACTTTTATATATCGATTGTAGTGCCAACATGTATATACAAATTTATTTAATAATATAATAATATTTATATGACAAATGTAATATTTATATGACCAATAATAAGTATTGTCTGACTTAACATAAAATATATTAAAAAGAATAAATATTTATCAGACTTTAAAATATTAAAATTTATATGAACATAATTTAAAAAATCATTTTTATTATATAAATAAAAATATATTCAGTTGTTTAAATAGTGAATATATATGAATTAAATTTTAATTATTATTATTATTATTATAGCAAAGTAATTTAATATGTAATAACATTAATTATTTTAATTTAATATAATAAATTTGGTTTCGAGAGATATTATTTTTCAATTTTTTTAAATTTAGAAATGAATGGAATAAGAAACAAACACAGGAGACTTAATTAAAAATAAGATAATAAATTAGACATTAATACATTACATTAACATGTGATACGATAAGCTATAGATTAGACACATGGATAGTAATTTTAAAGAAAAAATTAAGAATATTAAAAGGAATTATTTAAAAAGTAAAAGAATATTACAAACTAACACACATGTCAAGTATTTAACATCCTTATTAAATATTAAAAAAAAACTAATTGAATGAAGTTTTAAAAAATGAGTCTTAATTGAAATAAAAATTCAAGTTAACACGAAATTTTTCAACAAAACTTGAGACAAACCAAATAATTAAGCCAAAAACAATTATGAATAAAATAATATTTATCAACTAATTTGACTGATTATAAGGATTTTGTTGATAAATCAGAATTTATCAACATATTTTAAGATTTTAATTATTGATAAAAATATTTATGTCTAATAAATTTGTCAATAAAATTCATTAATAATTCAAAATTTTTAATAGTGATGCATAGTTTTGTCAATAAATTTTTATGATAAAACGGGGGTGTCAAAATTACTAGTAGCTTTGATAAAATTAATCAATAAATTCTTAGGAAATTATTTTTTCTTTAAATATTTGGTAATTGAATATTTTAAAAATTTATCGCTATTAAATAAAATTTGAAAATTCATTAATAAATTTGTCATCAATTATACTTAATCAACATGCATTTGTATAAAATGCAAAAAAGATTATATGTACTGGTCGCTGAAAACTTCGTCTAAGAAAGGTTTGAGCAAAGAAAGGGTCTTGTGCAAAGATAAAGTGAATAAATTTTCAACCTCATGCCTAAAGTTTTAATAAATTCACTAACATATAACATCTGAAAAGTAATATTCTGACGTTTTATAGCCTTTTTACGTCTGAAACTATGGCAATCACCTTCGTGCCATTGATGTTTGCAAAATTTTCCCAATATGACGATAACCAATTGATGACAAAAAAGACTAAATAACGAAGTCGTAACTGAACTTCTATTTATAAAAATGTCACTCATCAATTTTAGTATTAGTTTTTTCGTTTTTTGACATTGAACGTGAGGCGTTGAAACGCCTCATCTTGCAGGAGTGATTATAATAGATCCATTTTTTATAAAATAAATATAAATAAAAGCTTTTAATCAGAGTTTTTATTTTTTATTAATATTTTAGATTAATTAGGTGATTGATTCACTTTAATCTCTTATGAAGATATTAATAATATTTGATAAAAAATTTAATACTAAATTAAGAAATTTGTTTTGAATTGTGAGAGGTTTTAATATGTTAAAAAATTTTATTATTCAGCTTTAGTTTTCTACATGTATTGTATTGAATTATTTTCTTCATTTATATATTTAGAGGGTTTTTTGCCTATATATACATATATATATATATATATATATATATATATATATATATATATATATAAAACATTTTTATTATATTAGGTGTGATCCTTCATGTATTTTTCTTTTTTTTTTTTGTTTTATGATGTAACATACCTTATTTAGAAGAATGCGTTATAACATCTATGGCATTTTTAAGACCATTTTTTTTTGTACATTTAAAATAATTGAGGAAAACATCTTTTAGATTCGAGAAAAAAAAACACACCATAAGATGTCATCTAATTAACTTTTAAATAATAGTATCTATCAAAATACAACACTATAAAAGTCGGTTACTCACTTGGAGCAACGCAAAAGTAAACGTTAAAATCATAAAATCAATTAAGTTAATGTTAATTACAAGAATAAAATCAGCTTGGTCAATATTAAGTTAATACCAAGTTTCAATAAATAAAAATATTTGTGTTAATAGTATATTAATGTCAGTTTGGTTGATGTGTTAAATATAATAAAAATTATTAATAAGATTAGTCTTAGTTATGTTAAGTATATATATATATATATATAGGTACTCTATGTTGAACAAATATAGGATAAGTTAAAAATATAAATAAAAAATAATAATATATTCACTAAAAATAAGAGATAAAATTAATATATTTAACTATCTTTAAAATGCATACAATTTGTATGCTAATATAATTAATAAGTAAAGACGAAATATCAATTCAGAATACCTTCAAATTTGGAAGGTTTCTTCATATAAATTTTTTCTTACAATATTATTATTATTATTATTATTATTATTATTATTTAAATAAAAACAAAGATGTATTATTTTTATATAACTATAAATTTAAATTTGTATATAAATTGATATTATAATATAATATTAATATTAATTAAAGTTAGTCTACGTTAAGTTGACGCTAATTTATTAAGTGTTACATGGGATAAATTAACTATATAAGTTGGTCGTTTATTACTCTTTAAGATATACTGAGATATGAGAAAGTACATGAAGAATACACAATTTGAATGAAACACATGACTTCAATTTATAGCATTTGCGGATGCTTGCGTCCGTTGATTCATACCTACATGTTCCATCTTTGTGTATATGCTAATGACAGTCGAAACATATATCGAAATTCCTATTTTGATCATATGCATCAAAATTCAACAAAGGATCTTTCCCATTGAAATGAACAGAAGAACAGTCTTTTCCAGAAAAAGTGAGTCCCAATACTCCATTTGAAGCTTTGGTTAACAGGGAGAAGATGCAGTACTCCAAGATCATCATCTTTTGATTTACAGTGAATGTTTAGATTTTCTTTTCCCTCCAGTAATCTCTACAGTAACCTGTTCTGCCATGCCAATGTGAGCATGCACAGCAACAGAACGATTTTCGCTAACAGTGACATTAGAAATTCTGACGCTCTTTTCGGCTGATGAACTGTTATGTACACACGCTGAGAAAAAAAATGGCCTGATGTTAAAGGACAAAATGTCTTTTCATCTTGTATTTGTCCTGAGCCAAATGCTTTAAGATGTTCTAATTATATTATATAATATAATGTCAAGAGATTGAATATATGATTGTTTAACATTCCGAGTTTTCCTAGTTACGTAGCACTGTAATTGAGACATATAACAAAAAAACAAACTTTGACCAAAAGTTTTAATTTATCAGTTACATTTTATTATTTAATTAAAAGTTTAATATCTATTTTACTAAAGCATATGTTATTATAATTTTTTTTTTATTGGTAAATAAAAACAGTAACTGAGACTGACTAATATGAAATAAAGTAAATCTGTTGAATGAAAAGTTTCATATAGTATAAAGTATATATAATGTAACTCCAGTCAAACTTTTAACTATAATAATTGAAGAAATTAAAACTATATGCATAATTTTCTATATACAAGTCACGTATTCACTGGAATTTATCTTGAAATTAAAAGATTCTAAATAACAATGTACAATTATATATTCGTATTTAAAATCAGAATACAACATAACAATTGTACTTCTAATTTTGTCTCTCTTTCTTGTTATTAAAGCAAAAACATATATTACTAAATATTATGTTATGTGCTGATAAAGAAAAACTAATATTATGTTGTTATATAATATTCATTACTAAAAAAAAGTTTTGATGTGTGTGTTTTTCCGTAACGTCAAAAAAAAACAATGACGTCGGATGTTGAAAGCAAAAAATTACATGTTAATTGACGTCCAAAATTATCATATTTCGACATTAATTACATTGAAAATAAGATAATTTATGATGTTAATTAACATTAGAAAAGGACATTTTTGGCATTAATAATGTCAATTTTTATTGTTTTCTCACATTAATTAACTTTTTCGTTTTCTATTAATAATGATTATTTTTACAATTCTGCGATCTGAAAAGCAAAAATTTACAAATGTAGTCTAACTTTTTTTTGCTTTTATACATTATCAACTATGAACTATAAACAAAAACTATCACAACTAAATGATGTTATAGTAATAGTAGTATTAACTTGTGATTTTTAATTTTGATAGTTATAATTATTGTTTTTGGTTGAATTTTTTTTTATCACTCCTTATAACCTTTATTTCACGGAAAAAATATGAGTCCTTACTTTGGATATCTGCAACGTATAAAAATTATTTGAAAAGTCAATTGCGATGAATTTTTAAACGACCATAATATTTGTTCCGGTTGGCCGATTTAGTATTATTATATATTGATTTAGGATAGAAAAAAAATTCCAATCATGTGGAAGCCCGCGTATCTGGTGTTCCTTTTAGATTTTCTAAAAAATGTTGTTTTCTATTTTTCGTCACTTTCTTTTTTATTTTTTCTAAACTTTACAAAAATATTTCACATACTTAGACTTTGAATTTTGATCTAATTTTTTTTAGGGGCTTCTCATGATATTTTGGTGCTTAATTTGAACAAAATTTCAAGTTATTTTGAGTTGTTTTGAATATTGTCTTAGTTTTTACCCTAAACATTGATGTATAACTTGTAGTATGAACAACAAACAAGTTCAACAATATCAATACCAACAAGTTCAACCTTGTTGAAAACGAAAACAAAAACTAACATTCATTATTGCCGCCAATGAGGGTGAAAGGAGAACACGCCTATGCTCCAAAGAGTACCTATGCACGAAACTAATTAGTCAAAACGGACCAAAATCATACATAAAATACTTAATCAACATGCATTTGTATAAAATGAAAGAAAGATTATATGTGTTGGTAGTCGAAAGCTTTGTCTGAGAAAGGTTTGACCAAAGATTATATGTGAATGAATAGTCTAAATTTTTAACGAATTCACTAGCATATAACGTCTGAAAAGTGATATTTTGACGTTTTATAGCCTTTTGACATTTGAAACTAGGACATTCACCACACGCTAAAGATTTTCACGAAATTTACCCAATATGACATCGAAATTCTCAATTTCTGATGTCTAATAATCAATTGACAACTGAAAAAGACTAAATACCAACGTCTTAATTAAACTTTTATTTAGAAAAATGTCAGTAGTCACTTTTATGGTTGGCTTTTTCGTTTTCTGAAATTGAACGCGAGACGTTAAAGTCTTATTTTACACGAGTGATTATAATAGGATCCATTTCTTATATTAATAAATATAAATAAAAGCTTTTAATAATAGTTTCTATTTTATATTAATATTTTAGATTAATTAGGTGATTGATTCACTTTAATCTCTTATGAAGCTATTAATAATAACATTGATAAAAGAAAGTTAATACTAAATGTTTGTTGTGAATTGTGAATTCTGATAGGTTTTAATATATTATGAAATTTGTGGTGAATTGTGAGAGGTTTTAATATGTGATTGATTCATCTTTCTGGAAGGATAAGAAGATGTCTAACCGGCTATGCTAGATTCAACTCCTTAGTTCCCCAAAACGTTTATATTAAGGTTATAATTGTGATGGTAGGATAGAGGAATCTTAAAAACCAAAGTTGGTACATCCTTGATCATAGAGCAGCCCTGGTCAAATCCAGTAAGTTGTGACTAGTCATATGTACTAGCGTTTATGGTGAGTTTGATTCGTCAAACATTTGATTCTTCTCCGGTGACCATTTATGATGATATTTTAATATTGTTAATTTATTTGGTGATATATTCATTTTGTATGATTTCTGTGATGATTGAATTTTATTATATTGGATTTGAATTTATGCATCTGAACATGATATGAGTATTATGGGGAGATTTTGTAATGGTATAATGTGAGTTGAGGAATATGAGCATGCTATGAGTCTCGTGGAGAGATTCAGTAATGATTTGGTATTTGTGTATATGTTGATGTTGAGGGTCTTGTCGTTGGAGGTTATCCTGATACTCTAATAATCATCCAGTCTCAAGTAGAGAAGGATGAATTATGTGGTGAGAGGGGCAAGAGGTCCTAGTCTATGTGCCGGTTTTGGACATAGTGTTGAGGACTTACCTTGTGGATGGTATGAAGTATTTTGGAAATGTATTTGTAAGAAGAAGTAGAAGTAATCACAAGTGCACAACCTCCCGTGACCGCTCATCAACGTATCATCTGAATGAGTGTCTATTGGGTATTGTGGAATGAGTGTCTATTGAGTATTGTGGGATGAGTGTCTATTGGGTATTGTGGAATGAGTGTCTATTGGATATTGTGGGATGAGTGTCTATTAGAGATTGTGGTATGATGGGATGAGTATTTATGGTGCGATTGTTGTATGATGGTATGAGGGTGTCTGACATAATTATTATATGATGTTTGTTGAGTGTATCAAAGTAATTATGCATATTTTATAAATAATTTGTTACATGTTAGCTCACCCTACTTGTTTGTGTTTGTGTATGTGCGATGATCGTATAATTCGTTATACGGGAGCAGATGAAGGAATGTCGTCTGATTCAGTGCCAATGAAGAAAGAGATAGAAGAATAAATTAGAAGAATTCGAGTTATATTTATGAGTTTGTAGTTGAAATCTGAGTTCAAAATCAACTATATAATTATCAAGTGTGAGATTATGAGATGTGTAAGACCCGTAATTTAGGAGTGGTGGGGACACTGTGGTCACCCACCATTTCCCTAAAACACGGGTGCATGTTTGGGGGAGGGGTGCATTATTGATAGAAGGAAAGAAGAAAAGGGGGCGGCTGGGGGAAGTGTGTGTGTTTCAGTTTTCATTTTTGGGGTGTGTCGTTTGGGAGAAGGGGAGCAGAAAGCGTAGGAAGTTTATGGGGGGTAGTGTGTTTCGTTTACTTTTGGCTTGGAGAGTGAGAGAGAGAGAGTCGTGAGAGAGAGGGAGCAGCAGGAGGAAGGGAGCCTTCCTTCCTTCCGTTTCCAGCCGTCTGAAGATCACCTGGGAGCTTTACCAATTTCAGGAGGACTGTGAGATGGATCTGGGATGGGCGTCTTGTGAGAGTGGAGTGTTGCAGAAAAAGATTGGAAGAAGATCAAACTCTCTGGAAGTGATTCAAGGAGGTCTTCAAGAGGTAAGGGGAGCTAGATATTTTGTGTGATTAATTGTATGTGCTTTGTATGATGTAAATCTGGGTAAAATCTGGGAAGAAAGGGTTGAATTTCATGTTTCTGGAAATCTGCAATTCTGCAGAAATTCTGCAGAACCGTTCGTCCAATTTGGTTTCAAATTGGACGTTCGTCCCAAAATGGCTTAGCCAATTTTTGAACGTTCGGTTATTTGCTGAACGTTCGTCCAAATAGACAAATTTATGAACGTTCGTCCTCGGTTTAGCACGTTCGTCCAAGTTCAATTGGACGTTCGTCCATGATTTTCGTGAACGTTCGGTTATGAATGAACGTCCGCTTACGTTCGTTTTTGTGGTATGAGCGTTCGTCCAAGCTTCGTTGATGCGCGTTCGTCCAAGCTTCGTTGATGCGCGTTCGTCCAAGTTTCGTTGTTGCGCGTTCGTCCAAGAGTACCTGTTGAGCGTTCGTCCAAAATGCTCGGCCAAAGTGTTCGTCCAAGTGTTCGGCCTTGAGTGTTCGTCCGTGTTCGGCCTGCTGTGAGCGTTCGTCCAAGTGTTCGGCCTTGAGCGTTCGTCCGTGTTCGGCCTGCTCTGAGCGTTCGTCCAAGTGTTCGAAGTGCAACGTTCGTCCAGTTTGATTAAAGAACGTTCGTCCGTCTGGAATGACGTTCGTCCAAATATGACGTGGTTGGAATGGACGTTCGTCCAAAGCTGTTTAGGACGCTCGTCCAAATTGTGTAAATGGACGTTCGTCCAAAAATTGTGAAAAAGAGGACGTTCGTCCAAATTTTGTGTGGCGCTCGGAAGTGACGTTCGTCCAATTTGACTGGTGTTCGAAAAGAAAGTTAGTTCAAAGCTGTTCGGTTTGTGCGTTCGAAATGCTCGTCCAAGAAGTGTTTGACCTGATGCTTGAAGAGTACCGTTTGTCAGATAGCGTTCGTTCCAGTTCGGAGGACCGTTTTTCGTTCAAATAGTGTTCGGTACATGTTGTATTTTCTTAATTTATATTTTCTCTTGGACTGGATTCTGTGTATAAATGTGTGGAATATATGTGGTGATGTGATTTATGAGAAAATATGAGAATGTATGAAATATGATAGATTATTGTGACCATCTGATGTAAATGTTGAAATTTGAGAATTGTATGGAATATATGTGGTGATATGAGTTATGAGAAAATATGAGAATGCATGAAATATGATAAATTACTGTGATTATATGATGGGAATGATGAATGTGAGCATGATTCGGAAATCTCAGGGAGAGATGGATGAAAGTGGTTATGTGAAATACTGTGGTTGTGTCTGTATAATTGTAGGGGCTTCGAAATGGTATGTCTATCCCTAAACTCAAAGCATTATTCACACTCAAGTAGAGAAGAATAATGTCAGTGGTGAGAGTAGAGGGAGATCCTCGTCTATAGTCTTTGAATTTAGACATAGGCAGCTTGGGGGATTTATATTGCTAGCGTTGGAGAAAGACCAGCAGAGCTAGCAAGTGTAAAGACGACCAATAGTTCGACAATTATACAAAATCCGGATGAGTCGTGTGAGTATGTAGATTGTGGTTTAATAAGCATGCCTAAGTATTTCTATATTTAAATCTATGTATGATGACGTGAATTAACTGTACTAGGAGATAACATGCTTTTTATATCTAGCTCACCCTTGCATTGTTTGTGTTGTGTGCCAATTTGAATTATGTTATTCGGCGATGATCATCCACTTGGATGGGAGCAGATGGCGTCGAAGAGTTTCCCTTGGAGCAGGAGCTGGAGGTTGCTGATGTTGCAGAGTAGTCTTCTTAGAAGTTTCCTGATTGATCACTTGTAGTGATCAATCCTTTCTAGCTGTTCAAGGTTTAAATTTTCACTCATTTAATTTGGATGATTGTAATTTAACAATTAAATTACACGTCATATTCTGATTGTTCTCTATATTGGAATGATGACATCTTTATTATGTAATATTTGTTATTATATAATCGGGATGTTACAAGATGTTACCTTAAATGCAATGTTACAATATTTCAATTATGAATTATCAACTGTGAGATTATGAAATATTACAGTTAACAAGTCGTTTTTAATAAAAATATTATTATAAATAATAAATTTTGAAAAGAGAAATCATTATTCTATTTTGAAAAAATTATAACTAAATTAAAGTATATATATATATATATATATGTATATATATAAATAAAAAGATTAAATTGAAATATTTAAGACTGACATTATAACATCTGACCATACTCTCTCTCGTGAGATTACTAAAGATGTGAAAAAAAATTCAAGAAAATTAAAAAAACTAAATCACATATAAACGTGTGACCTATCATAAACATTGTTAATAAACTTTTTTTAAATAACCTATTTTAGATATTTTTCCAAAAAATAATATATAATGAAAACCATCAAAATAAATAAATTTATAATGTTTTTGACAACACTTGATTATATTATTGATTAACATTCCTAGATTATAGTGACACTGTAGTTGAAAGAAACTTAAACCAAAAGTTATAATTTATTAGGTAGAATTTATATTATTTAATTAAATGCATCTGAGAGTAATGGACGAATAATTAATAAAAGTAATGTACTAAAACATATGTTATTATTATTTGATTTAAATAATAAAAAACTAAACTAACTTAAAAAGCATGTCCACTCAGGCTTTTAGAGTTCAACCACGCCAAGTAATTCTGACAAGCTGCTATCGTGAAATATTTAATCATCTATTTCAACTTCTTTGACCTAGAACATATTCGTTTTGGAAGGTTTAATTTGTTATTTTTTTTATATTTAAAACTGTAAACATATAATAAAAAATAAAATAAAAAGTATTTAAATTATTTAAAATCTCGACGACTAGTAAACTATATAAGACTATTGAATAAAATAATAACAAATGATAATTAAAAAAATAAATAAGTATCATCATATGTAAATATATGTTTATTATTTTTATTTATAAAAAGTTACATAACTGAAATGAATTGCATCAGTTCCATTTATAGCATCGGAAAGCGTTGAAGTCTTCGTATCTACATGGTCCAATTTCTTTAATATACCATTCGCAAAGTGAACATACAGTTAAATCCCTTGTTTGAACGTATGCATCAAAATGTAACAAATGACCATTCCCCCATTGAATCGAACAAAAGAACAATGTTTTTCCGAAAATATGATGTCCAAAAGTCCATTGGAAGGTTTGGTTAAAATGGAGAAGGTGGCGTCCAAGATCATCCTCTTTTGATTTGCAGTGAATGTTTAGATTTTCTCTTCCCTCCAAAGTATTCGTAACCTTCACTTCTATTGCCCATGCCAACGTAAGCATGCACAGCGATACAACGATTTTCGCCAACAGAGACATTGCAAATTCTGACTCCCTTTCTATGATAGTCAATCTATTATATACACATAACTAATGTGATTGAAAGACAAAAGTGTCTTTTTCAAAAATAATATTAATTATATTAATGGCATGTCACACATTAATATGTATTTTTTTTTTCAAATTTTAAAGTTTTATTTGTAAATTTTTTTGTTATCATATAATTAATTAATACTATTTATATAAATAATAAATCTTATCATTTTTAATTGACACTAAACATGAGTTAATAAAATATAATAGTTTAATAAATTAAAAAATTAGTTTTAATACAAATATCATAATATTTATATATAATAAATTTTTTCTTAATTTAAAAAATACAATATTATTTTATTTTAAACAAAATTGAAACTAAATTATATATATATATATATATATATATATATATATATATAATATAGAGAGAGACTAAAAATTTTATACGTTGTAACAAAAAAATTTATTAAACATTTTTAAAAAATATTTTAAAAATTATACATTAACACGTGTTACATCATTAATTATTAATAATTTTTTTAAAAAAATTAATTGAAACATTTTTCTTAAAATTAAGACGTAATTGAAAACGAAAACTAAGTTCAGATAGACTCACAAAAATGGGATGATCCCATTAATTAAACATTTATTATATGATGTCAAGATGACTGGTGAGATAAGACAGATAACGACAAAAACTTAAACCAAAGCTTTTAATAAATTAGATAGAACTTTATTATATAATTAAATGCATCTGAGAGGAATGGATGGGTAATTAATAAAAATAATTTACTAAAATATATGTTATTATTATTTGATTGATGACTAATAAAAAAACTAAACTGACTAAAATCTTTAATGAAATAAATTAAAATTTCGTGAATGAAAAGTTTATTATCATATCAAATACATTATGTAAATCCAATTAAAAGTTGAAAAAATTAAGACTTTGACATCCCAAAATATCATATACACATATAATATAATAGGATTAAGTTATTATAATATGTAAAAGTAGTTGAGGGATAGAGATAATAGTATTTAAATATGTATACAATCATAAAAAAAATAGAGGAAATTAAAACGAAATCAAACTTGAGTACAAGTTTCCAAAGTTCTCCAAAATACAAGGCTATTGAAATTTTAAAGAGACCTAAATAGTTTTCCAAAAGTGCCGAACTATATAAAATAAAAGCTAGGAGTTTTTCAAAATAACAAGCTAATCAACTAAGAGCTAGTAGAAGGCCTAAGTACTAGGGGCTGGGTCTTCTTCAACCTCCAAAGCTTGCTCCAATGGTACATCATCACCTACTGCTCACATCCAAAGGATTGGATGATCATCGCAAGGGAGAAGACAAACACATGCAACACATACAATGCAAGGGTGAGCTAGGTCTCAAACAAACATACATATAGTTTAAATTCAATCTAGCATTTCCAAGAACGTCCATACACACATAAACATGTAAGTCATTATAAACATAAATATTTATTTCACAAAACTCATTAAAGCAAACATCCTATCATGTTAAGACTCCTAGACACGTCCGAACATAGAATGTATGTAGAGCTGGGGCGAGTTGTGCACTTGTGATGGCCCATACTGCTTTGCAAAGCCATTGCCGAGGGGTTCCACCCGACCATACACAAGGCTAGTCCGTTACCGCGGAATAGACCTTCAGTGATAGCGCCTACCCTAGGACCTCCCACTACTCCCACCACACGCGTCAATCATCTCTAAGTGAGAATGAAAGACCGTTGGAGTGTTAGGGATAAACCCCCATATGGAAGCCTCTCACATTCATTCAATACACTAACTGATCCCATCGCGATATCTTAATTTGATATTCAATCCGACCACTTTAAATAGCGATATTCCTCTTGGATCAATAATGTACCTCATAAACCACTTTGATTCATCAAACATAAAATTTCATAGTCATTCAAGTGCATTCTTACTATATTGTCTCATACCAAACCCATACACCATCATACAACATCAACCATGTCATAAAACAACTCATACATTACATACTTTCACCAAAACCCCCACTTATTAACTCAAATTTCTTTAGGACTCTTAATTATCAATATTTAAGTAATTCAAACAGCTTGGAGACTCTCACCAATGGTTTCGGAAGGGTCAAAAAACCCCCAGAACGAACTAAAGAACGTCTGAAACGGACGTCTGAAACTCCTAAAACATTAAAAACATCGAAAACACTCAATCTGCCACATATAATTCGCTCAGCGCATCCCCCCTTGTGCGCTCAGCGAATTTTGTCTGCAGAGGAAGCTAAATTCTGCATATTTTTTTGCATAATTGAGCAACTCTAACTCCCTTTTACCGATTCTAATCACTTTTGTGAACTTCTACCACTCATAAATCAACTTTCATGCTAAACTAAACTTACCTAAACAATTATAATCCTTTCTAACATTATTATAAAGTGTTTATGCATTGATTTAGGTTCTACAACTTCAATTTTATCAACCTAGAGGTCTAAATTCAATTCTACAACTTGGAGTTTATTTTTAACCATTTAAACATGCCTACTAAGTCACACATGACCTACCTAAGTTACCTAAACTGACTAGGATCACCAAGAATGCCTAACTCTAAATTTGACCACCACACTTCCTTTCTAACTCTAAAACACCAATTTTTCGCAACTTAGAGACCCAAAACCCGATCTTACCTCTTTTCACTAATTTTGACCAATTTAGTGACTCAAACAAGTCACAATACAGTGGATCAAACTGTCCCAACAGTCCAATAACGCTGCAGACCTCATTTGCTCAAAATCACTACCTCACTTCCTCTAAAATGGCTTAAAATTGACCCTAAAGACACTTGATTTCCTTTCTAACAGCACTACCACAAAATTTTCATGCCAAAACAGTTCCAACATACATAATTCCATCATTCTAAGTCATTCCAAACAGTTTATAGCCATCAATCACCAAATTCACATAACACACACTTCCATACATACATTTCAAGTTTAACTAGAACCAAGTTCATGCTTCCACAACATACCATTACAAATTTTATCATGCATTCACTCCACACAGTAAAATCAAGAGTAGAACTAGCTCCCCTTACCTGGAAGTTGAGCAGTACAACCTGCTAGAATACTTTAAAGGACCCCACACAGCGGAGAACCAAACAGGACGTACAGATCACCGCATTGGTGACAACCAACAACTCTTGAAAAGAAGAATACACAAGGCACATGCAAGAGCAAAATCACATGCCCTAATTTCAAGAACAATGGAGGAAAATGGCAAAACCACTTACCCGCTATAGAACGCGAAACCGATTGGTTTAAGTCGAAGCTCTCGACTCCGGGAACGCAGAATCACCACCTAAATGACAATGCACCGGTCAAATTTCAAGATTTGGTAGAGAGAAGGCAGAGAAAGTTAGGGCTTGAAATTTTTAGAGAGAAAAGCTCAGAAAATTAGAATCTGCTGAGCTCTTTCCTAAGGTCAGATTGACTTAGAGAGAGATGGACCAGCTGCCCCACATAGGGCCTAATGGTCCTTTTTATAAATTTACAAAGCCCTTACAAAAACTATATGCAAGTCACGTATTCACTATAATTTATCATGAAATGATGTTCTAAATAACAATGCACAAATATATATTCGTATCCAAAATCAAAATACAAGCATAACAATTGTCCTTCTAGTTTTGTCTCTCTTTCTTGTTATTAACGGCAAAGGAATATGTTACTAAATATCATAGTAGTTTCACCTCATCTATATACTTAGTTACAACATCTCGAACAATGATACACTATATAATAATTAATGGTAAGAGAATATTAGAAAAAAAGGAGATTGGAATAAATGTTTTCTTATAATTAGAATTATTTTTATCAACAAAATGTAAATGAATTAATTAACCCAAAAATAAATGAGTAAAAAAATATCAACAAAAAATTTTGAAAAAAAAAATCTCATACTATGTTTCCTTACAATTAAAATTAGTTTTATAAATCAAATTTAAATAAATAAATTAATTAATTAATATAAATATTAAAATAAGAATAAAACATCAATAATTAATGGTGAAAAAATATTATACTATAAAATAAATAAATATTGAAATAAATGTTTTTCTATAATTAAAATTTATTTTATCAATAAAATTTAAATAAATGAATGAATTAATTAATTAACACAAAAGTTAAAAGATTAATAAAATATCAATAATTAATGGTGAAAAGATTAATATAGAAGATAATAAATTTATAGTAAATTTGTTCCTAAAATTAAAATTACTTTTATAAATAAAAATTAGAAAAATAATTAATTAAAAATAAATAAATAAATAATAAAATATCAATAATTAAAAATTCAAAATACTAACATCCATTTTAGTTATAACCATTTTATATTATTGACACATTTTATGAACTGATTTTAACATTTTAATTATTAACAAATTTTATTAGTGAAAAAATTTATTCAAAATACATATTTTATCTTTTAACAAAAAAATTTACTTAACAAAAAATTCACCGATAAATAAAATATTTATTATGAATAGAGTTTATAAATAAAATTTAAAGTATTGACGAATTTACTTCTGTTCATAAAATTTAATCATTAATTTCAATTTTTTAAAAGCAAATGTTAAATAAAACTCAAGACATGTGATGCTTCGTCTATTATTTTCTTTTCTTTTCTTAAGTACTCTCTTTTTCCTTCTTTGTTTTTTCCACTTCATCTTTCACTCTTCTTTATATTCGTGTTTTCATTTTTTATCTCTTCTAAAATTTGATCATGTTAAACAAAGAAAGTCTGTTTGTATTTTATCATATTTTCAAAAAGAATAAATTTCTGTTTAAACTAAAGATTTTATATTTTTTTTATTATTTTTTCATCATACGTATTAAAAAAAATATTTTTTAGGAGCCATTATTTTGTAGCGGTTAAATATATGACTAGAAATATTTGTACTACTGTTAAGTTTTTTAACCGCTACAACTGTTTTATATTATTTTTAATATAATTATTGAATACTTTGTCTTTATTCATCTTCATTTTTATGATATTCGTTCAAATTACCTTATTTTCTTTATCATTATTATCCTTATATTACATTAATTAGGTCGTCAATACAAGACAACCGCCGAATCTTGGAAGCTCTAGTTGATCGAATCATGTGATGACAAAGGTGGCAGAGCTGGTGTCGGGCTGAGGAGACAACGGTATAGTTATGGAAACATTGGTGTTCAAGTTTAAGTCAAGTTTAAGGTTTTTAATAACCAAACTGAATATAAAGTCATAGTTACAGGTCTCACTTTGGTCGAGGATGTAGGAACGAAACATGTTGATTGCCAAACAAATTATCATTTAATGGTTGGATATAGATCAATAGAACATTCCAAATCAAAACGACACTTACTAGGCATTATGTTCTTTATTATTAGAGACTTATACACCTTTCGGCCTCAACCATTCGGTCTTCCATGACCTCAAGCATTTCAGTATTTGGTCATTCAACCTTTCAAGTATTCAGCCTCGTGGCTCTTATTGCTTGGCCATTCGGCCTCACACGTATTCGATCACTCGGTCTCAACTGCTCGGCCTTTCATGCAGCTGTCCAAGCATTCAACCATTCGGTCTCATAGGTTTCGTCTACTGAGAAGTTCTCCAGGAATTGCTGGGCCACGAACGACCAATTCTTTTGTTGGGAGGTTCTCTAGGAACTCCTAGGCTACGGACGATCATTCATGTCTATTGGGAGGTTCTCCAGGAACTCCTGGGCCACGGGCGGTCATTCTCATCTATTGGAAGGTTCTCTAGAAACTCCTAGATCGAAAACCAAGAGCTGAGGAGCAGTCACCCTCAATCCGAGCATTTTCAACCGAGCGGTCTCCCCCGCTTGGCTATTCAACCTTATAAAACGGAGGAGGGGGGGGGGGAGTTCTAAAAGAGACTACCATCATTTACCGCTCGGCCAATGGCAAAGTTCAAAAAGAAAACTCATAAAGCCTGTCGTTCGGTCCATAGATGAGCACGCTCCCCAATACAGCAAATACAACCTCCCTTAAACTCATAAGTCCTATAGTTAATCATGGCTAAAGCCGAACAATTAACTTAGACTTGGGGGACACATGTATGGTATATAATCAGGGACCGAACGGTTAATATCCAAGACCGTTCGGTATATCTATTGTAACAGTGCTCGTCAATCAGGTCAAACCAGGTTAAATGATTATTGGGCACAACTCTCGTCAACCAGGTTAAACCAGGTTAAATGATGTTGGACCACAACGCTCGTCAACCAAGCCAAACCAGGTTAAAAGGTGTTGAGCCACAATTGGGCCAACATTTAAGTTATTGGGCTAATAATTCAGTAGATGATAAAATAATCAAAGATATCTGATTAAAGATATTCATAAAGCTGTTTGTGAGCAACCGACCGAATTTTAAGGTAAATCTGTTTAAGGTAAGTCTGTTTATATTTTATTAGGCTTGTGATAACCCATAAATACAAGGTCAAGGCTAAAAGCCAGGTACGTTACTCACACTCAAAAATACTCCACAGTGATAACAAAATCACTTTCTTGAGAGCTAAGGCTCCATAACCTACGCCTAACTTGAGTGTCAGAGTGTCTTTTGCAGGACCTCCCCCCTCTGTAAAGAAGGAGACCAAGCGGTTCACGCCAGTACCGAATGGCCAACAATAGGAGACCGAACGGTCATAAAGAGCTAAGACCGAACGGCCATTACTGCACGTTCATAATTCGTACTTTATAAAATATCTTTTCATATTTTTCAGGTCTTCATAGAGTTGTAAAAAAGCATCACAATTAATTAGAAAAAGGTTTAATAACCTTCTTTGTCCTTAGTTTCGCTCTAGTGTGTCAAGTTGGTCCAACCTTTTAAAAAAGTGTCAATTTGGTCCGTAATTGATAAAATTTGCCTCAATCAAGTCCCTTTCGTTAAATATGCGAAAACGACGTTAGTTTTTCTTTCTCTTTCTTCCTAACACATAAATCATTTTGTGAAGTAATTATATACACTTTTGTTACATCAGAATTTTATCAATTTAATATTAGGGACTTGTTATGTTTTTTTAAAGGTTGAAACTTAAAAAAAAAACACACATAATATAATCTAGTTAACCCTTAATTATATACTATACACAAGCTTAAATTTTTAAAGATTTTTTTTCACAGTTGAAATCATATTTATTATTTTTATTAATCTTATTCTTATGTATATTTTAAATTTTTAATAATTTATACATTAAAGAAGGAGAGAGTTAGACAAATACCAAAAAAATTAGGAATGAGACCCAATATATTTTAATTTGTTTAATCATTAACTCATTATGATTTGGAGAAACTATGAGCATTAATTTACATGTTATATATAAAGGATCATGTCAAGGATAGTGAAATAATGATAGCACTTAATTGAGACAAATTTGATCAAGTATGGACAAAATTGACACTTTTTTAAAAGGTTGGACCAACTTGACACACTGCGAAACTAGAGAGAAAAAAAAACTATTAAACCTTAGAAAAACAAAAAAATTGATCAATTTTAATAGAATTAGTTGAAAAAAAGAAATTCTTTCAATTTATTTTTACCATATGCTAAATTATTATTATATTTAGATATTTTACTCTGATTCTTAGATTTTGAGTTAGTTTGTACTTACATTGGGGATTTAATTAGAATAAAAGATTACATGAAAAGGAATTATTTATGATTATAGATAACTTAGATGTGAAAATTACTTACGTGTCATTGATTTTCCTTAGTTCATTTTCTAGGTTCGTGTTGCGATTGGCATTGTCAACCCTTGTAAAATAAAAATAAATCTATTTTCAATCCTTCCTGGACAGTTACACATTGAAATTTAAATTTGAGCAAATTACGTATAACTACCCTAAAAACTATCTTTAACGGTTTCGGAATCGCTCAAAACAACTTATGATTTCTATGGGTACAATTGTTCTTCTCTGACACCGTTACTAAATTTTTTTTAGGTGTTATGACTCTTCGTTTATCATCCTTCATTAGATTGATATAACTTATAACATTACCTTTTGGTCTCAACGCTCTCAAAAATCTCTCAAAAATCTCGAATAATTTTTCTACTTCTCAATTTTCTCAACATATGGTTTAATAAAAGTAATAGAAAAAAATAAATGTAAGTTTAAGAAAGGTGCAGTGTAACATCCCAATTATATAATAACAATTATTACATAATAAAGACGTCAACATTCCAATAAAGAGAACAGTCGGAGCATGACGTGTAATTAAAGTGTGAAATTACCATCATCCATATAAAAGGAGTAAAAATTTAAACTTGAACAGTTGAAAGGATTGATCACTACAAGTGTTCAATCAGGAAAGTTCTAAGAAGACTATTCTGCAACATCAGCAACCTCCAGCTCTTGCTCCAAGGGACTCTCTTCGACGACATCTGCTCCCATCCAAGTGGATGATCATCGCCGAATAACATAATCCAAATTGGCACACAACACAAACAATGCAAGGGTGAGCTAGATATAAAAAGCATGTTATCTCATAGCACATTTAATTCATGACATCATATATAGGTATATATATACAGGAACAATTACAGCATACTCATAACCCACATCTCATAACCTCATACGACTCACCTTACACCTACATAGTTCAGCTGGCACTCCCCAACACTATGCAAGGTAAACACACACGATTTATCTTTACACCTACATAGTTCAGCTGGCACTCCCCAACACTATGTAGAGTAAGTCACAACTTCATATTTACGCTCGCATAGTTCAGCTGGCACTCCCCAACATTATGCAAGGTAAACACACACGATTTATCTTTACACCTACATAGTTCAGCTGGCACTCCCCAACACTATGTAGAGTAAGTCACAACTTCATATTTACGCTCGCATAGTTCAGCTAGCACTCCCCAACACTATGCAAGGTAAACACACACGATTTATCTTTACACCTACATAGTTCAGCTGGCACTCCCCAACACTATGTAGAGTAAGTCACAACTCATATTCTTTACAACCACTCATACCTCATACATAATGTACATGACAATCTATTAAGTAAATAACATTAATCATACATCCACATACTTCCCACATAAATCATATCATATCATGCATTCCAAACATTTCTCATACATGACAATCTGTTAAGCAAACAACAATAATCACCCCGATACACCTTACTAGACAATAACCGTCCCAAAAGAACCACTAAACAACCCAAACCCCGTAACTCATACTTAGACAAAGAAAATGGCTTTGAAACCATCACCAACAGTTCCGAAAGGGTCCAAAACCTCCAAAACGACTTAAGAAACGTCCAAAACGGACACCCGGAACCCCAAAAACTATCAAAAACAAAGACAAAGTCATTTTTTTCCGAACACCTCGCGCCCGGGCGCCAAAAAGGGGCGCTTGGGCGCGACTTTCTGCGAACATCTCGCGCCTGGGCGCGACAGTGGGGGCGCTCGGGCGCGACCTGATGCAGAATTCTGCAGAATGCAGAATTCTGTAAAACCAGAATCTCTCCTACCATTTTCAACCATTTTTCCTTAACTTCTAACACCCTTAATTCATGTTTTATACTAGATTGGACTTATCTAAATGATTATAAACGTTCCTTACTCAATTCTAAAGGGATTCATATTCAAATTCAACCACAAAACACCAATTTTCACAACTTAGATACTCAAAATCCAATTCTACCACTTTACACCTATTTTGATCCATTTGATGGTTCAAACAAGTCACAATACAGTATTTGAAACTGTTCCAAAGGCTCAATAACACTCTAGACCCCAATTGCTCAAAATCACTACCTCACTTCCTATCCAAATGACAAAAAAACTATAAACTTCCAATTTCCTTCAATTCCAAAACATACAAGATTACATACATGAATCAACATATCATTTTCAGTCCAACCATATACACAACCTCAAATTTCCAGCATCTACATCATGCAACAACTACCAACATACAGAAAATCCAACTCCCCTTACCTCTTGAAGACCTCCTTGAATTTATCTCAAAAGGGTTTGATCTCCTTCCAACTTCAAGAGTTCTCCACTTCTCCTCTCCCAGAACTTGCAGCGTCAATGCCTCTTTGCACTTCGGCAGCTCCTACTTCACCTTCTCTCAAATATGGCAGCAACTCCTTCAATTCGCAGAATCCCCAAAACTCTTTGAATCCATGGTTTTTACGTTTAAGAAGGAAGAAATGGTGCTCTTGGACGGCTGGAAACGGGAGAAGGGTTCCCTCCCTCTGCTGCTCTCTCTCTCCTTCTCACATGCCAATAATGAGAGCCCCATTTCTGCCAAGCCTCCCCCGTAAAATGCCCCCTCTTCTTTTCTCCCTTCCCTCAATAATTCCACTCCAATCAAGCAAGTGGTGTCCCCACCACTCCTAAAATCACGGTCCTTACACCAAGTCCACTCATGAAGGTGATGATGGAGGTCTCCTGTTGGCTGGAGCACTTGGAAGTGGAGAGACCCACTACCATCAGTTGCTGGACATGGAACCCTCCTTCCACCAGAACGTGCAGCCGCCCACTATACATACGTGCGGTCCTTACATTCTCCCCATCAACAAAAATTTTCGTCCTCGAAAATTAAGCTCTACCAGAACCAGTCGAGATAAGCTACTCCCACCTTACCTCTAACTTCCAGGTAGAGTCGCTTGTTCTACCATCCCAGATGACCTTGACTCGCTTGACAGTTCATCCTTAATCCTTACTGGTTGTACTTGAACTGACAAATCTTCTCTGACTTGAACACCCTTAACTTCAAGCACTGCCTTAAGGTGATCTTCATGCTCACGTGAAGGGGTAAACCAGAAACTTCTTCAGGAAACCAACAGTGAGATTTTACAATCCAACTCTTCCGTGCCGCATGATTCGAAACTTGAGTCGCTTCCATATGTGACAACACTAAGAAGCAACCACCACCTTCCAGGAGATCTTGCTTCACGACGTCGATCTGCAAAGACATCTTTGTCTTTGTCCGGAAACGACAGCTCCTTATCATCACAGTTGATAAGGATGCGCTTGATGGATAGCCAATCCATTCTCGAAATACTTCTAATCCTTGCAAAGGTAAACTGATGAGATTTACCTTGAACCGACGTCCCTTTACGACATTCGGATAACAGACACACACAGAAGAAGTCCCAATTAATCCTGATGTTGGTGTAGACACCAACAGGTCAACGCCTAACTCTTCTACAGACATACCCAAATTTTCAACACCTGCCTTCGCTATGAAGGAGTGTGTTGTCCCCAAATACAAAACACAACACAAAGCATACCAAGGAAGTAAACAATCACAGATGAGGATGTTACCTGAGCTGACTGCCTTTGATCCAACCAAGGCGTAGACTCTGCCCACCGTCGGAGTTCTGCCACCTTCCCTGGGTGGAGGCAAACCAGTCCTCTGTGCCTGAGGTCCTGATCCTACTGCAGAAGTACACTCATCAGCAAAATGCCCCTCCTTCCCGCACTTGAAACACTTCACTGCTCTTCTTCCACTAGGGCAGTTGTTCCGGTAATGAGGTCCACCACATGTATAACATCTAACAGTGCCGGATGACCCAGCTGGTCCTGATTGCACAGTTGGTTGATAGGATGGACCCTTAGACCTAGAAGAGAAGGATGGTCTAGCGTAAGGCGTCTTATTAATGCTAATTCCACCACGAGATCCAAATGGTCCCCCATTCTTAGCAGGCTGATCCGGCTGTCCTTCAGATTCACTCTTTGCCTTCTCTAGATCACGAGACATCTCCACCAATGTAGGGAACTCTCTGATGCGTAACCCTTTTACCAGCAACTTGATATCTTTCCTCAGGCCATTCTCAAATTTTCTACACTGCCACTCTTCATCTACTGCCATAGTGTTGAAACAAAGCAAATGCTTGAAGCGGTTTGCATATTCCGACACCGATCCGTCGCCTTGCACCAGCTCTAGGAATTCCACTTCCTTTGCAAATCTCACACTGTTTGGGAAGTACTCAGTGTAAAATTTGGTCTTAAACAACTCCCAAGTAATAGGAGTCCCACTCCTTTCAAGGATCATCTTCATGTTGTTCCACCAATGGCCAGCTTCCCCGGTAAGCAGATATTGAGTATAGGCTAACTTCTTCTCATCAGGACATCCCTTAGCTTCAAATATCCTCTCCATGTCCCCAAACCAGTGATCAGCTTCATCAGGCTTGCACTTGCCAGTGAATCTTGCTGGGCGATGCTGCAGAAAACTTTCCAAGCTCCACTCTTGCGCAGGAATAGAAACGGAAGAAACACTTGGAGGAGTCCTAGCATTAGTCATCAATTCCATAAACTCCCTCTGAGTGTTCTCAGAAGACACTCTCGCGTTCTCAGCTGATACCCTTGCGACTTCAAGATTTTGCAATGCAAAGGTATTCTGTTGAATCAACGTAGCATTCTGCTGTTGTAACGCCTGGAGCACCGCATTCAACATCTGATTAGAGTCCGGTTGATCGACTCGCGGAGGAGAACGATGAGGAGACGTAGGTGCCATCTTCTGTTCACACAGAAAGAAAGATCATTAGCCTGACTTAAATTAACACAACCTCTTACGCGAGACCAGAGTACACAATCACAAACGAAGCACACCCACAACCTACAGGTTTCTAAGGAAGAACTGTTCTTCAATCCCTTCTTCTTCTACTTCCTATCAGAATAACGATTTCCCATGGTCCACTTATTTCTTTCTTAACTTAAGCTTTAAACCATCTATCACTTCTCTTATTCAGATTCTAACCATCACTGATATACTATACCCAACTCATTTTCAAACCTTGTTACAACCATGCTTATCCAAAGCTTCTCTAAATTTAACCTCTGAACTCCTTGCGAACGTACGATATAAGATCTTCTGACTTTGTTTTTTCTTGAAATTTTCTTCACCCCTAACATTTCTTCCAAACTCTAATATCTTCACTAGCCCTTCCGAAGCTTAACTTTTAGTCTTCTAACTCCTATCTTCGAGGCAAGAACTTGTCTTAACGATTTAAACCAATTCCACTAAAAGTATACAACTCAAGTTGTCCTTGAATATGCATTCCTCTACTACTCTAGGGCACAACACACCACCACAAAACAAGAACCAGACAGAAATTACTACAGGAAACAACACTGAAACTCTAACTCTTTCTTACCTCAAACCTTCAGAATTAAGAAAGGAAAATCATCTACGATGAAAGTCATGAGTGTGCACCCTCATTACTCTTATTAAGACGTTTTCTATTCTTAAAACTTCTAGTTAGATACACACCTTACTATATAGACTTGAAAGAAATGGTAAATCATACCATCTACACTCAAGTCTTCACAGAGAAGACACGGCAAACCCACAACACAAAGGTCATCCTAAGGACGAACTGCTCTGATACCATTAATGTAACATCCCAATTATATAATAACAATTATTACATAATAAAGACGTCAACATTCCAATAAAGAGAACAGTCGGAGCATGACGTGTAATTAAAGTGTGAAATTACCATCATCCATATAAAAGGAGTAAAAATTTAAACTTGAACAGTTGAAAGGATTGATCACTACAAGTGTTCAATCAGGAAAGTTCTAAGAAGACTATTCTGCAACATCAGCAACCTCCAGCTCTTGCTCCAAGGGACTCTCCTCGACGACATCTGCTCCCATCCAAGTGGATGATCATCGCCGAATAACATAATCCAAATTGGCACACAACACAAACAATGCAAGGGTGAGCTAGATATAAAAAGCATGTTATCTCATAGCACATTTAATTCATGACATCATATATAGGTATATATATACAGGAACAATTACAGCATACTCATAACCCACATCTCATAACCTCATACGACTCACCTTACACCTACATAGTTCAGCTGGCACTCCCCAACACTATGTAGAGTAAGTCACAACTCATATTTACGCTCGCATAGTTCAGCTGGCACTCCCCAACACTATGCAAGGTAAACACACACGATTTATCTTTACACCTACATAGTTCAGCTGGCACTCCCCAACACTATGTAGAGTAAGTCACAACTTCATATTTACGCTCGCATAGTTCAGCTGGCACTCTCCAACATTATGCAAGGTAAACACACACGATTTATCTTTACACCTACATAGTTCAGCTGGCACTCCCCAACACTATGTAGAGTAAGTCACAACTTCATATTTACGCTCGCATAGTTCAGCTAGCACTCCCCAACACTATGCAAGGTAAACACACACGATTTATCTTTACACCTACATAGTTCAGCTGGCACTCCCCAACACTATGTAGAGTAAGTCACAACTCATATTCTTTACAACCACTCATACCTCATACATAATGTACATGACAATCTATTAAGTAAATAACATTAATCATACATCCACATACTTCCCACATAAATCATATCATATCATGCATTCCAAACATTTCTCATACATGACAATCTGTTAAGCAAACAACAATAATCACCCTGATACACCTTACTAGACAATAACCGTCCCAAAAGAACCACTAAACAACCCAAACCCCGTAACTCATACTTAGACAAAGAAAATGGCTTTGAAACCATCACCAACAGTTCCGAAAGGGTCCAAAACCTCCAAAACGACTTAAGAAACGTCCAAAACGGACACCCGGAACCCCAAAAACTATCAAAAACAAAGACAAAGTCATTTTTTTCCGAACACCTCGCGCCCGGGCGCCAAAAAGGGGCGCTTGGGCGCGACTTTCTGCGAACATCTCGCGCCTGGGCGCGACAGTGGGGGCGCTCGGGCGCGACCTGATGCAGAATTCTGCAGAATGCAGAATTCTGTAAAACCAGAATCTCTCCTACCATTTTCAACCATTTTTCCTTAACTTCTAACACCCTTAATTCATGTTTTATACTAGATTGGACTTATCTAAATGATTATAAACGTTCCTTACTCAATTCTAAAGGGATTCATATTCAAATTCAACCACAAAACACCAATTTTCACAACTTAGATACTCAAAATCCAATTCTACCACTTTACACCTATTTTGATCCATTTGATGGTTCAAACAAGTCACAATACAGTATTTGAAACTGTTCCAAAGGCTCAATAACACTCTAGACCCCAATTGCTCAAAATCACTACCTCACTTCCTATCCAAATGACAAAAAAACTATAAACTTCCAATTTCCTTCAATTCCAAAACATACAAGATTACATACATGAATCAACATATCATTTTCAGTCCAACCATATACACAACCTCAAATTTCCAGCATCTACATCATGCAACAACTACCAACATACAGAAAATCCAACTCCCCTTACCTCTTGAAGACCTCCTTGAATTTATCTCAAAAGGGTTTGATCTCCTTCCAACTTCAAGAGTTCTCCACTTCTCCTCTCCCAGAACTTGCAGCGTCAATGCCTCTTTGCACTTCGGCAGCTCCTACTTCACCTTCTCTCAAATATGGCAGCAACTCCTTCAATTCGCAGAATCCCCAAAACTCTTTGAATCCATGGTTTTTACGTTTAAGAAGGAAGAAATGGTGCTCTTGGACGGCTGGAAACGGGAGAAGGGTTCCCTCCCTCTGCTGCTCTCTCTCTCCTTCTCACATGCCAATAATGAGAGCCCCATTTCTGCCAAGCCTCCCCCGTAAAATGCCCCCTCTTCTTTTCTCCCTTCCCTCAATAATTCCACTCCAATCAAGCAAGTGGTGTCCCCACCACTCCTAAAATCACGGTCCTTACACCAAGTCCACTCATGAAGGTGATGATGGAGGTCTCCTGTTGGCTGGAGCACTTGGAAGTGGAGAGACCCACTACCATCAGTTGCTGGACATGGAACCCTCCTTCCACCAGAACGTGCAGCCGCCCACTATACATACGTGCGGTCCTTACATTCTCCCCATCAACAAAAATTTTCGTCCTCGAAAATTAAGCTCTACCAGAACCAGTCGAGATAAGCTACTCCCACCTTACCTCTAACTTCCAGGTAGAGTCGCTTGTTCTACCATCCCAGATGACCTTGACTCGCTTGACAGTTCATCCTTAATCCTTACTGGTTGTACTTGAACTGACAAATCTTCTCTGACTTGAACACCCTTAACTTCAAGCACTGCCTTAAGGTGATCTTCATGCTCACGTGAAGGGGTAAACCAGAAACTTCTTCAGGAAACCAACAGTGAGATTTTACAATCCAACTCTTCCGTGCCGCATGATTCGAAACTTGAGTCGCTTCCATATGTGACAACACTAAGAAGCAACCACCACCTTCCAGGAGATCTTGCTTCACGACGTCGATCTGCAAAGACATCTTTGTCTTTGTCCGGAAACGACAGCTCCTTATCATCACAGTTGATAAGGATGCGCTTGATGGATAGCCAATCCATTCTCGAAATACTTCTAATCCTTGCAAAGGTAAACTGATGAGATTTACCTTGAACCGACGTCCCTTTACGACATTCGGATAACAGACACACACAGAAGAAGTCCCAATTAATCCTGATGTTGGTGTAGACACCAACAGGTCAACGCCTAACTCTTCTACAGACATACCCAAATTTTCAACACCTGCCTTCGCTATGAAGGAGTGTGTTGTCCCCAAATACAAAACACAACACAAAGCATACCAAGGAAGTAAACAATCACAGATGAGGATGTTACCTGAGCTGACTGCCTTTGATCCAACCAAGGCGTAGACTCTGCCCACCGTCGGAGTTCTGCCACCTTCCCTGGGTGGAGGCAAACCAGTCCTCTGTGCCTGAGGTCCTGATCCTACTGCAGAAGTACACTCATCAGCAAAATGCCCCTCCTTCCCGCACTTGAAACACTTCACTGCTCTTCTTCCACTAGGGCAGTTGTTCCGGTAATGAGGTCCACCACATGTATAACATCTAACAGTGCCGGATGACCCAGCTGGTCCTGATTGCACAGTTGGTTGATAGGATGGACCCTTAGACCTAGAAGAGAAGGATGGTCTAGCGTAAGGCGTCTTATTAATGCTAATTCCACCACGAGATCCAAATGGTCCCCCATTCTTAGCAGGCTGATCCGGCTGTCCTTCAGATTCACTCTTTGCCTTCTCTAGATCACGAGACATCTCCACCAATGTAGGGAACTCTCTGATGCGTAACCCTTTTACCAGCAACTTGATATCTTTCCTCAGGCCATTCTCAAATTTTCTACACTGCCACTCTTCATCTACTGCCATAGTGTTGAAACAAAGCAAATGCTTGAAGCGGTTTGCATATTCCGACACCGATCCGTCGCCTTGCACCAGCTCTAGGAATTCCACTTCCTTTGCAAATCTCACACTGTTTGGGAAGTACTCAGTGTAAAATTTGGTCTTAAACAACTCCCAAGTAATAGGAGTCCCACTCCTTTCAAGGATCATCTTCATGTTGTTCCACCAATGGCCAGCTTCCCCGGTAAGCAGATATTGAGTATAGGCTAACTTCTTCTCATCAGGACATCCCTTAGCTTCAAATATCCTCTCCATGTCCCCAAACCAGTGATCAGCTTCATCAGGCTTGCACTTGCCAGTGAATCTTGCTGGGCGATGCTGCAGAAAACTTTCCAAGCTCCACTCTTGCGCAGGAATAGAAACGGAAGAAACACTTGGAGGAGTCCTAGCATTAGTCATCAATTCCATAAACTCCCTCTGAGTGTTCTCAGAAGACACTCTCGCGTTCTCAGCTGATACCCTTGCGACTTCAAGATTTTGCAATGCAAAGGTATTCTGTTGAATCAACGTAGCATTCTGCTGTTGTAACGCCTGGAGCACCGCATTCAACATCTGATTAGAGTCCGGTTGATCGACTCGCGGAGGAGAACGATGAGGAGACGTAGGTGCCATCTTCTGTTCACACAGAAAGAAAGATCATTAGCCTGACTTAAATTAACACAACCTCTTACGCGAGACCAGAGTACACAATCACAAACGAAGCACACCCACAACCTACAGGTTTCTAAGGAAGAACTGTTCTTCAATCCCTTCTTCTTCTACTTCCTATCAGAATAACGATTTCCCATGGTCCACTTATTTCTTTCTTAACTTAAGCTTTAAACCATCTATCACTTCTCTTATTCAGATTCTAACCATCACTGATATACTATACCCAACTCATTTTCAAACCTTGTTACAACCATGCTTATCCAAAGCTTCTCTAAATTTAACCTCTGAACTCCTTCCGAACGTACGATATAAGATCTTCTGACTTTGTTTTTTCTTGAAATTTTCTTCACCCCTAACATTTCTTCCAAACTCTAATATCTTCACTAGCCCTTCCGAAGCTTAACTTTTAGTCTTCTAACTCCTATCTTCGAGGCAAGAACTTGTCTTAACGATTTAAACCAATTCCACTAAAAGTATACAACTCAAGTTGTCCTTGAATATGCATTCCTCTACTACTCTAGGGCACAACACACCACCACAAAACAAGAACCAGACAGAAATTACTACAGGAAACAACACTGAAACTCTAACTCTTTCTTACCTCAAACCTTCAGAATTAAGAAAGGAAAATCATCTACGATGAAAGTCATGAGTGTGCACCCTCATTACTCTTATTAAGACGTTTTCTATTCTTAAAACTTCTAGTTAGATACACACCTTACTATATAGACTTGAAAGAAATGGTAAATCATACCATCTACACTCAAGTCTTCACAGAGAAGACACGGCAAACCCACAACACAAAGGTCATCCTAAGGACGAACTGCTCTGATACCATTAATGTAACATCCCAATTATATAATAACAATTATTACATAATAAAGACGTCAACATTCCAATAAAGAGAACAGTCGGAGCATGACGTGTAATTAAAGTGTGAAATTACCATCATCCATATAAAAGGAGTAAAAATTTAAACTTGAACAGTTGAAAGGATTGATCACTACAAGTGTTCAATCAGGAAAGTTCTAAGAAGACTATTCTGCAACATCAGCAACCTCCAGCTCTTGCTCCAAGGGACTCTCCTCGACGACATCTGCTCCCATCCAAGTGGATGATCATCGCCGAATAACATAATCCAAATTGGCACACAACACAAACAATGCAAGGGTGAGCTAGATATAAAAAGCATGTTATCTCATAGCACATTTAATTCATGACATCATATATAGGTATATATATACAGGAACAATTACAGCATACTCATAACCCACATCTCATAACCTCATACGACTCACCTTACACCTACATAGTTCAGCTGGCACTCCCCAACACTATGTAGAGTAAGTCACAACTCATATTTACGCTCGCATAGTTCAGCTGGCACTCCCCAACACTATGCAAGGTAAACACACACGATTTATCTTTACACCTACATAGTTCAGCTGGCACTCCCCAACACTATGTAGAGTAAGTCACAACTTCATATTTACGCTCGCATAGTTCAGCTGGCACTCTCCAACATTATGCAAGGTAAACACACACGATTTATCTTTACACCTACATAGTTCAGCTGGCACTCCCCAACACTATGTAGAGTAAGTCACAACTTCATATTTACGCTCGCATAGTTCAGCTAGCACTCCCCAACACTATGCAAGGTAAACACACACGATTTATCTTTACACCTACATAGTTCAGCTGGCACTCCCCAACACTATGTAGAGTAAGTCACAACTCATATTCTTTACAACCACTCATACCTCATACATAATGTACATGACAATCTATTAAGTAAATAACATTAATCATACATCCACATACTTCCCACATAAATCATATCATATCATGCATTCCAAACATTTCTCATACATGACAATCTGTTAAGCAAACAACAATAATCACCCTGATACACCTTACTAGACAATAACCGTCCCAAAAGAACCACTAAACAACCCAAACCCCGTAACTCATACTTAGACAAAGAAAATGGCTTTGAAACCATCACCAACAGTTCCGAAAGGGTCCAAAACCTCCAAAACGACTTAAGAAACGTCCAAAACGGACACCCGGAACCCCAAAAACTATCAAAAACAAAGACAAAGTCATTTTTTTCCGAACACCTCGCGCCCGGGCGCCAAAAAGGGGCGCTTGGGCGCGACTTTCTGCGAACATCTCGCGCCTGGGCGCGACAGTGGGGGCGCTCGGGCGCGACCTGATGCAGAATTCTGCAGAATGCAGAATTCTGTAAAACCAGAATCTCTCCTACCATTTTCAACCATTTTTCCTTAACTTCTAACACCCTTAATTCATGTTTTATACTAGATTGGACTTATCTAAATGATTATAAACGTTCCTTACTCAATTCTAAAGGGATTCATATTCAAATTCAACCACAAAACACCAATTTTCACAACTTAGATACTCAAAATCCAATTCTACCACTTTACACCTATTTTGATCCATTTGATGGTTCAAACAAGTCACAATACAGTATTTGAAACTGTTCCAAAGGCTCAATAACACTCTAGACCCCAATTGCTCAAAATCACTACCTCACTTCCTATCCAAATGACAAAAAAACTATAAACTTCCAATTTCCTTCAATTCCAAAACATACAAGATTACATACATGAATCAACATATCATTTTCAGTCCAACCATATACACAACCTCAAATTTCCAGCATCTACATCATGCAACAACTACCAACATACAGAAAATCCAACTCCCCTTACCTCTTGAAGACCTCCTTGAATTTATCTCAAAAGGGTTTGATCTCCTTCCAACTTCAAGAGTTCTCCACTTCTCCTCTCCCAGAACTTGCAGCGTCAATGCCTCTTTGCACTTCGGCAGCTCCTACTTCACCTTCTCTCAAATATGGCAGCAACTCCTTCAATTCGCAGAATCCCCAAAACTCTTTGAATCCATGGTTTTTACGTTTAAGAAGGAAGAAATGGTGCTCTTGGACGGCTGGAAACGGGAGAAGGGTTCCCTCCCTCTGCTGCTCTCTCTCTCCTTCTCACATGCCAATAATGAGAGCCCCATTTCTGCCAAGCCTCCCCCGTAAAATGCCCCCTCTTCTTTTCTCCCTTCCCTCAATAATTCCACTCCAATCAAGCAAGTGGTGTCCCCACCACTCCTAAAATCACGGTCCTTACACCAAGTCCACTCATGAAGGTGATGATGGAGGTCTCCTGTTGGCTGGAGCACTTGGAAGTGGAGAGACCCACTACCATCAGTTGCTGGACATGGAACCCTCCTTCCACCAGAACGTGCAGCCGCCCACTATACATACGTGCGGTCCTTACATTCTCCCCATCAACAAAAATTTTCGTCCTCGAAAATTAAGCTCTACCAGAACCAGTCGAGATAAGCTACTCCCACCTTACCTCTAACTTCCAGGTAGAGTCGCTTGTTCTACCATCCCAGATGACCTTGACTCGCTTGACAGTTCATCCTTAATCCTTACTGGTTGTACTTGAACTGACAAATCTTCTCTGACTTGAACACCCTTAACTTCAAGCACTGCCTTAAGGTGATCTTCATGCTCACGTGAAGGGGTAAACCAGAAACTTCTTCAGGAAACCAACAGTGAGATTTTACAATCCAACTCTTCCGTGCCGCATGATTCGAAACTTGAGTCGCTTCCATATGTGACAACACTAAGAAGCAACCACCACCTTCCAGGAGATCTTGCTTCACGACGTCGATCTGCAAAGACATCTTTGTCTTTGTCCGGAAACGACAGCTCCTTATCATCACAGTTGATAAGGATGCGCTTGATGGATAGCCAATCCATTCTCGAAATACTTCTAATCCTTGCAAAGGTAAACTGATGAGATTTACCTTGAACCGACGTCCCTTTACGACATTCGGATAACAGACACACACAGAAGAAGTCCCAATTAATCCTGATGTTGGTGTAGACACCAACAGGTCAACGCCTAACTCTTCTACAGACATACCCAAATTTTCAACACCTGCCTTCGCTATGAAGGAGTGTGTTGTCCCCAAATACAAAACACAACACAAAGCATACCAAGGAAGTAAACAATCACAGATGAGGATGTTACCTGAGCTGACTGCCTTTGATCCAACCAAGGCGTAGACTCTGCCCACCGTCGGAGTTCTGCCACCTTCCCTGGGTGGAGGCAAACCAGTCCTCTGTGCCTGAGGTCCTGATCCTACTGCAGAAGTACACTCATCAGCAAAATGCCCCTCCTTCCCGCACTTGAAACACTTCACTGCTCTTCTTCCACTAGGGCAGTTGTTCCGGTAATGAGGTCCACCACATGTATAACATCTAACAGTGCCGGATGACCCAGCTGGTCCTGATTGCACAGTTGGTTGATAGGATGGACCCTTAGACCTAGAAGAGAAGGATGGTCTAGCGTAAGGCGTCTTATTAATGCTAATTCCACCACGAGATCCAAATGGTCCCCCATTCTTAGCAGGCTGATCCGGCTGTCCTTCAGATTCACTCTTTGCCTTCTCTAGATCACGAGACATCTCCACCAATGTAGGGAACTCTCTGATGCGTAACCCTTTTACCAGCAACTTGATATCTTTCCTCAGGCCATTCTCAAATTTTCTACACTGCCACTCTTCATCTACTGCCATAGTGTTGAAACAAAGCAAATGCTTGAAGCGGTTTGCATATTCCGACACCGATCCGTCGCCTTGCACCAGCTCTAGGAATTCCACTTCCTTTGCAAATCTCACACTGTTTGGGAAGTACTCAGTGTAAAATTTGGTCTTAAACAACTCCCAAGTAATAGGAGTCCCACTCCTTTCAAGGATCATCTTCATGTTGTTCCACCAATGGCCAGCTTCCCCGGTAAGCAGATATTGAGTATAGGCTAACTTCTTCTCATCAGGACATCCCTTAGCTTCAAATATCCTCTCCATGTCCCCAAACCAGTGATCAGCTTCATCAGGCTTGCACTTGCCAGTGAATCTTGCTGGGCGATGCTGCAGAAAACTTTCCAAGCTCCACTCTTGCGCAGGAATAGAAACGGAAGAAACACTTGGAGGAGTCCTAGCATTAGTCATCAATTCCATAAACTCCCTCTGAGTGTTCTCAGAAGACACTCTCGCGTTCTTAGCTGATACCCTTGCGACTTCAAGATTTTGCAATGCAAAGGTATTCTGTTGAATCAACGTAGCATTCTGCTGTTGTAACGCCTGGAGCACCGCATTCAACATCTGATTAGAGTCCGGTTGATCGACTCGCGGAGGAGAACGATGAGGAGACGTAGGTGCCATCTTCTGTTCACACAGAAAGAAAGATCATTAGCCTGACTTAAATTAACACAACCTCTTACGCGAGACCAGAGTACACAATCACAAACGAAGCACACCCACAACCTACAGGTTTCTAAGGAAGAACTGTTCTTCAATCCCTTCTTCTTCTACTTCCTATCAGAATAACGATTTCCCATGGTCCACTTATTTCTTTCTTAACTTAAGCTTTAAACCATCTATCACTTCTCTTATTCAGATTCTAACCATCACTGATATACTATACCCAACTCATTTTCAAACCTTGTTACAACCATGCTTATCCAAAGCTTCTCTAAATTTAACCTCTGAACTCCTTCCGAACGTACGATATAAGATCTTCTGACTTTGTTTTTTCTTGAAATTTTCTTCACCCCTAACATTTCTTCCAAACTCTAATATCTTCACTAGCCCTTCCGAAGCTTAACTTTTAGTCTTCTAACTCCTATCTTCGAGGCAAGAACTTGTCTTAACGATTTAAACCAATTCCACTAAAAGTATACAACTCAAGTTGTCCTTGAATATGCATTCCTCTACTACTCTAGGGCACAACACACCACCACAAAACAAGAACCAGACAGAAATTACTACAGGAAACAACACTGAAACTCTAACTCTTTCTTACCTCAAACCTTCAGAATTAAGAAAGGAAAATCATCTACGATGAAAGTCATGAGTGTGCACCCTCATTACTCTTATTAAGACGTTTTCTATTCTTAAAACTTCTAGTTAGATACACACCTTACTATATAGACTTGAAAGAAATGGTAAATCATACCATCTACACTCAAGTCTTCACAGAGAAGACACGGCAAACCCACAACACAAAGGTCATCCTAAGGACGAACTGCTCTGATACCATTAATGTAACATCCCAATTATATAATAACAATTATTACATAATAAAGACGTCAACATTCCAATAAAGAGAACAGTCGGAGCATGACGTGTAATTAAAGTGTGAAATTACCATCATCCATATAAAAGGAGTAAAAATTTAAACTTGAACAGTTGAAAGGATTGATCACTACAAGTGTTCAATCAGGAAAGTTCTAAGAAGACTATTCTGCAACATCAGCAACCTCCAGCTCTTGCTCCAAGGGACTCTCCTCGACGACATCTGCTCCCATCCAAGTGGATGATCATCGCCGAATAACATAATCCAAATTGGCACACAACACAAACAATGCAAGGGTGAGCTAGATATAAAAAGCATGTTATCTCATAGCACATTTAATTCATGACATCATATATAGGTATATATATACAGGAACAATTACAGCATACTCATAACCCACATCTCATAACCTCATACGACTCACCTTACACCTACATAGTTCAGCTGGCACTCCCCAACACTATGTAGAGTAAGTCACAACTCATATTTACGCTCGCATAGTTCAGCTGGCACTCCCCAACACTATGCAAGGTAAACACACACGATTTATCTTTACACCTACATAGTTCAGCTGGCACTCCCCAACACTATGTAGAGTAAGTCACAACTTCATATTTACGCTCGCATAGTTCAGCTGGCACTCTCCAACATTATGCAAGGTAAACACACACGATTTATCTTTACACCTACATAGTTCAGCTGGCACTCCCCAACACTATGTAGAGTAAGTCACAACTTCATATTTACGCTCGCATAGTTCAGCTAGCACTCCCCAACACTATGCAAGGTAAACACACACGATTTATCTTTACACCTACATAGTTCAGCTGGCACTCCCCAACACTATGTAGAGTAAGTCACAACTCATATTCTTTACAACCACTCATACCTCATACATAATGTACATGACAATCTATTAAGTAAATAACATTAATCATACATCCACATACTTCCCACATAAATCATATCATATCATGCATTCCAAACATTTCTCATACATGACAATCTGTTAAGCAAACAACAATAATCACCCCGATACACCTTACTAGACAATAACCGTCCCAAAAGAACCACTAAACAACCCAAACCCCGTAACTCATACTTAGACAAAGAAAATGGCTTTGAAACCATCACCAACAGTTCCGAAAGGGTCCAAAACCTCCAAAACGACTTAAGAAACGTCCAAAACGGACACCCGGAACCCCAAAAACTATCAAAAACAAAGACAAAGTCATTTTTTTCCGAACACCTCGCGCCCGGGCGCCAAAAAGGGGCGCTTGGGCGCGACTTTCTGCGAACATCTCGCGCCTGGGCGCGACAGTGGGGGCGCTCGGGCGCGACCTGATGCAGAATTCTGCAGAATGCAGAATTCTGTAAAACCAGAATCTCTCCTACCATTTTCAACCATTTTTCCTTAACTTCTAACACCCTTAATTCATGTTTTATACTAGATTGGACTTATCTAAATGATTATAAACGTTCCTTACTCAATTCTAAAGGGATTCATATTCAAATTCAACCACAAAACACCAATTTTCACAACTTAGATACTCAAAATCCAATTCTACCACTTTACACCTATTTTGATCCATTTGATGGTTCAAACAAGTCACAATACAGTATTTGAAACTGTTCCAAAGGCTCAATAACACTCTAGACCCCAATTGCTCAAAATCACTACCTCACTTCCTATCCAAATGACAAAAAAACTATAAACTTCCAATTTCCTTCAATTCCAAAACATACAAGATTACATACATGAATCAACATATCATTTTCAGTCCAACCATATACACAACCTCAAATTTCCAGCATCTACATCATGCAACAACTACCAACATACAGAAAATCCAACTCCCCTTACCTCTTGAAGACCTCCTTGAATTTATCTCAAAAGGGTTTGATCTCCTTCCAACTTCAAGAGTTCTCCACTTCTCCTCTCCCAGAACTTGCAGCGTCAATGCCTCTTTGCACTTCGGCAGCTCCTACTTCACCTTCTCTCAAATATGGCAGCAACTCCTTCAATTCGCAAAATCCCCAAAACTCTTTGAATCTATGGTTTTTACGTTTAAGAAGGAAGAAATGGTGCTCTTGGACGGCTGGAAACGGGAGAAGGGTTCCCTCCCTCTGCTGCTCTCTCTCTCCTTCTCACATGCCAATAATGAGAGCCCCATTTCTGCCAAGCCTCCCCCGTAAAATGCCCCCTCTTCTTTTCTCCCTTCCCTCAATAATTCCACTCCAATCAAGCAAGTGGTGTCCCCACCACTCCTAAAATCACGGTCCTTACACCAAGTCCACTCATGAAGGTGATGATGGAGGTCTCCTGTTGGCTGGAGCACTTGGAAGTGGAGAGACCCACTACCATCAGTTGCTGGACATGGAACCCTCCTTCCACCAGAACGTGCAGCCGCCCACTATACATACGTGCGGTCCTTACATTCTCCCCATCAACAAAAATTTTCGTCCTCGAAAATTAAGCTCTACCAGAACCAGTCGAGATAAGCTACTCCCACCTTACCTCTAACTTCCAGGTAGAGTCGCTTGTTCTACCATCCCAGATGACCTTGACTCGCTTGACAGTTCATCCTTAATCCTTACTGGTTGTACTTGAACTGACAAATCTTCTCTGACTTGAACACCCTTAACTTCAAGCACTGCCTTAAGGTGATCTTCATGCTCACGTGAAGGGGTAAACCAGAAACTTCTTCAGGAAACCAACAGTGAGATTTTACAATCCAACTCTTCCGTGCCGCATGATTCGAAACTTGAGTCGCTTCCATATGTGACAACACTAAGAAGCAACCACCACCTTCCAGGAGATCTTGCTTCACGACGTCGATCTGCAAAGACATCTTTGTCTTTATCCGGAAACGACAGCTCCTTATCATCACAGTTGATAAGGATGCGCTTGATGGATAGCCAATCCATTCTCGAAATACTTCTAATCCTTGCAAAGGTAAACTGATGAGATTTACCTTGAACCGACGTCCCTTTACGACATTCGGATAACAGACACACACAGAAGAAGTCCCAATTAATCCTGATGTTGGTGTAGACACCAACAGGTCAACGCCTAACTCTTCTACAGACATACCCAAATTTTCAACACCTGCCTTCGCTATGAAGGCGTGTGTTGTCCCCAAATACAAAACACAACACAAAGCATACCAAGGAAGTAAACAATCACAGATGAGGATGTTACCTGAGCTGACTGCCTTTGATCCAACCAAGGCGTAGACTCTGCCCACCGTCGGAGTTCTGCCACCTTCCCTGGGTGGAGGCAAACCAGTCCTCTGTGCCTGAGGTCCTGATCCTACTGCAGAAGTACACTCATCAGCAAAATGCCCCTCCTTCCCGCACTTGAAACACTTCACTGCTCTTCTTCCACTAGGGCAGTTGTTCCGGTAATGAGGTCCACCACATGTATAACATCTAACAGTGTCGGATGACCCAGCTGGTCCTGATTGCACAGTTGGTTGATAGGATGGACCCTTAGACCTAGAAGAGAAGGATGGTCTAGCGTAAGGCGTCTTATTAATGCTAATTCCACCACGAGATCCAAATGGTCCCCCATTCTTAGCAGGCTGATCCGGCTGTCCTTCAGATTCACTCTTTGCCTTCTCTAGATCACGAGACATCTCCACCAATGTAGGGAACTCTCTGATGCGTAACCCTTTTACCAGCAACTTGATATCTTTCCTCAGGCCATTCTCAAATTTTCTACACTGCCACTCTTCATCTACTGCCATAGTGTTGAAACAAAGCAAATGCTTGAAGCGGTTTGCATATTCCGACACCGATCCGTCGCCTTGCACCAGCTCTAGGAATTCCACTTCCTTTGCAAATCTCACACTGTTTGGGAAGTACTCAGTGTAAAATTTGGTCTTAAACAACTCCCAAGTAATAGGAGTCCCACTCCTTTCAAGGATCATCTTCATGCTGTTCCACCAATGGCCAGCTTCCCCGGTAAGCAGATATTGAGTATAGGCTAACTTCTTCTCATCAGGACATCCCTTAGCTTCAAATATCCTCTCCATGTCCCCAAACCAGTGATCAGCTTCATCAGGCTTGCACTTGCCAGTGAATCTTGCTGGGCGATGCTGCAGAAAACTTTCCAAGCTCCACTCTTGCGCAGGAATAGAAACGGAAGAAACACTTGGAGGAGTCCTAGCATTAGTCATCAATTCCATAAACTCCCTCTGAGTGTTCTCAGAAGACACTCTCGCGTTCTCAGCTGATACCCTTGCGACTTCAAGATTTTGCAATGCAAAGGTATTCTGTTGAATCAACGTAGCATTCTGCTGTTGTAACGCCTGGAGCACCGCATTCAACATCTGATTAGAGTCCGGTTGATCGACTCGCGGAGGAGAACGATGAGGAGACGTAGGTGCCATCTTCTGTTCACACAGAAAGAAAGATCATTAGCCTGACTTAAATTAACACAACCTCTTACGCGAGACCAGAGTACACAATCACAAACGAAGCACACCCACAACCTACAGGTTTCTAAGGAAGAACTGTTCTTCAATCCCTTCTTCTTCTACTTCCTATCAGAATAACGATTTCCCATGGTCCACTTATTTCTTTCTTAACTTAAGCTTTAAACCATCTATCACTTCTCTTATTCAGATTCTAACCATCACTGATATACTATACCCAACTCATTTTCAAACCTTGTTACAACCATGCTTATCCAAAGCTTCTCTAAATTTAACCTCTGAACTCCTTGCGAACGTACGATATAAGATCTTCTGACTTTGTTTTTTCTTGAAATTTTCTTCACCCCTAACATTTCTTCCAAACTCTAATATCTTCACTAGCCCTTCCGAAGCTTAACTTTTAGTCTTCTAACTCCTATCTTCGAGGCAAGAACTTGTCTTAACGATTTAAACCAATTCCACTAAAAGTATACAACTCAAGTTGTCCTTGAATATGCATTCCTCTACTACTCTAGGGCACAACACACCACCACAAAACAAGAACCAGACAGAAATTACTACAGGAAACAACACTGAAACTCTAACTCTTTCTTACCTCAAACCTTCAGAATTAAGAAAGGAAAATCATCTACGATGAAAGTCATGAGTGTGCACCCTCATTACTCTTATTAAGACGTTTTCTATTCTTAAAACTTCTAGTTAGATACACACCTTACTATATAGACTTGAAAGAAATGGTAAATCATACCATCTACACTCAAGTCTTCACAGAGAAGACACGGCAAACCCACAACACAAAGGTCATCCTAAGGACGAACTGCTCTGATACCATTAATGTAACATCCCAATTATATAATAACAATTATTACATAATAAAGACGTCAACATTCCAATAAAGAGAACAGTCGGAGCATGACGTGTAATTAAAGTGTGAAATTACCATCATCCATATAAAAGGAGTAAAAATTTAAACTTGAACAGTTGAAAGGATTGATCACTACAAGTGTTCAATCAGGAAAGTTCTAAGAAGACTATTCTGCAACATCAGCAACCTCCAGCTCTTGCTCCAAGGGACTCTCTTCGACGACATCTGCTCCCATCCAAGTGGATGATCATCGCCGAATAACATAATCCAAATTGGCACACAACACAAACAATGCAAGGGTGAGCTAGATATAAAAAGCATGTTATCTCATAGCACATTTAATTCATGACATCATATATAGGTATATATATACAGGAACAATTACAGCATACTCATAACCCACATCTCATAACCTCATACGACTCACCTTACACCTACATAGTTCAGCTGGCACTCCCCAACACTATGTAGAGTAAGTCACAACTCATATTTACGCTCGCATAGTTCAGCTGGCACTCCCCAACACTATGCAAGGTAAACACACACGATTTATCTTTACACCTACATAGTTCAGCTGGCACTCCCCAACACTATGTAGAGTAAGTCACAACTTCATATTTACGCTCGCATAGTTCAGCTGGCACTCCCCAACATTATGCAAGGTAAACACACACGATTTATCTTTACACCTACATAGTTCAGCTGGCACTCCCCAACACTATGTAGAGTAAGTCACAACTTCATATTTACGCTCGCATAGTTCAGCTAGCACTCCCCAACACTATGCAAGGTAAACACACACGATTTATCTTTACACCTACATAGTTCAGCTGGCACTCCCCAACACTATGTAGAGTAAGTCACAACTCATATTCTTTACAACCACTCATACCTCATACATAATGTACATGACAATCTATTAAGTAAATAACATTAATCATACATCCACATACTTCCCACATAAATCATATCATATCATGCATTCCAAACATTTCTCATACATGACAATCTGTTAAGCAAACAACAATAATCACCCCGATACACCTTACTAGACAATAACCGTCCCAAAAGAACCACTAAACAACCCAAACCCCGTAACTCATACTTAGACAAAGAAAATGGCTTTGAAACCATCACCAACAGTTCCGAAAGGGTCCAAAACCTCCAAAACGACTTAAGAAACGTCCAAAACGGACACCCGGAACCCCAAAAACTATCAAAAACAAAGACAAAGTCATTTTTTTCCGAACACCTCGCGCCCGGGCGCCAAAAAGGGGCGCTTGGGCGCGACTTTCTGCGAACATCTCGCGCCTGGGCGCGACAGTGGGGGCGCTCGGGCGCGACCTGATGCAGAATTCTGCAGAATGCAGAATTCTGTAAAACCAGAATCTCTCCTACCATTTTCAACCATTTTTCCTTAACTTCTAACACCCTTAATTCATGTTTTATACTAGATTGGACTTATCTAAATGATTATAAACGTTCCTTACTCAATTCTAAAGGGATTCATATTCAAATTCAACCACAAAACACCAATTTTCACAACTTAGATACTCAAAATCCAATTCTACCACTTTACACCTATTTTGATCCATTTGATGGTTCAAACAAGTCACAATACAGTATTTAAAACTGTTCCAAAGGCTCAATAACACTCTAGACCCCAATTGCTCAAAATCACTACCTCACTTCCTATCCAAATGACAAAAAAACTATAAACTTCCAATTTCCTTCAATTCCAAAACATACAAGATTACATACATGAATCAACATATCATTTTCAGTCCAACCATATACACAACCTCAAATTTCCAGCATCTACATCATGCAACAACTACCAACATACAGAAAATCCAACTCCCCTTACCTCTTGAAGACCTCCTTGAATTTATCTCAAAAGGGTTTGATCTCCTTCCAACTTCAAGAGTTCTCCACTTCTCCTCTCCCAGAACTTGCAGCGTCAATGCCTCTTTGCACTTCGGCAGCTCCTACTTCACCTTCTCTCAAATATGGCAGCAACTCCTTCAATTCGCAGAATCCCCAAAACTCTTTGAATCCATGGTTTTTACGTTTAAGAAGGAAGAAATGGTGCTCTTGGACGGCTGGAGACGGGAGAAGGGTTCCCTCCCTCTGCTGCTCTCTCTCTCCTTCTCACATGCCAATAATGAGAGCCCCATTTCTGCCAAGTCTCCCCCGTAAAATGCCCCCTCTTCTTTTCTCCCTTCCCTCAATAATTCCACTCCAATCAAGCAAGTGGTGTCCCCACCACTCCTAAAATCACGGTCCTTACACCAAGTCCACTCATGAAGGTGATGATGGAGGTCTCCTGTTGGCTGGAGCACTTGGAAGTGGAGAGACCCACTACCATCAGTTGCTGGACATGGAACCCTCCTTCCACCAGAACGTGCAGCCGCCCACTATACATACGTGTGGTCCTTACATGCAGTAATACAAAAATAAATAAATGTAAGTGGAGGTATAAAATAAGATAGAAGTGTAAGATTTTTATTTCTCTTTGTGTAAATAATTAAAAGGAAGCACTTCAATTCCATCTATAACATTTGGTAGTGCCAGATTCAAATCTACATGGTCCATCTTTCAGAATAAACCAATGACAGTCTAAACATATATTGAAATCCCTACTTTGCTTATATGCTTCAAAATGTAATAAAGGACCATTTCCCCATTGAACAGAACAAAAGAACAGTGTTGTCCTAAAAAAGTTAGTTCCAAAACTAAATTTGTAGCTTTGGCCAATAGAGAGAACGTGCAATCCAAGATCATCATCTTTTGATTTGCAGTGAACATTTATAGTTTGACGTTCCTTCAAATTATTCGTAATTTCCACAGTAGCTGGAGCTGCCCATGTCAATGTCAGCATGCACAATAACACAACAATTTTCACTAACATATACATTGTAAATTCTTACCCTCTTTTTCTGTTCTTCAATCTGTTATATATATACACACAAGGGGCAAACCAATGTCCTAATGTTGAAGGACAAAAATGTCTTTTCATTATATAATATGATGTTAAAATGATTCATTAGACTTGATTATATAATTAATTAACATTAAAAGTTACAAGTAACGTTGCAACTGTTTTGATACGTCTATTCGTTATTTAATTAGTAAAATAATTTCATTTATTATCGTTTCATTATTTATGGAATATCTGTTTAAAAAAAATTATAAATATTTTAAAGAATACATGTTAAAATCAGTAAAAAATAAAATTTTTTAAAATAAAATTAAAAAAATATAATATATAATATAAATTTAAATTTAATTTTAATTAAAATAACTTAATAAAATATAAATTACTTTTAAATTTAATTAAATTTATTTAATAAAATATAAATTAAATTTTTATTTTATATTTTTATGAGTAATAGATATTGCAAATAATGTAATACTACATTTGACTCATTTATAAGCATATATCCGTTATTTATAAAAAATAAATTACTGTAATTATTCATTATGAATTTTATTTCCAAATATCTATAAATAACATATTTTTATTATTTCTTATTATAGTATAAATTCATTCTGTTTTATTTTAACCGAAATCCATTTAGTAATAATAGATAACACGTAATAAAAAGCATCGTTACTCTTTGTTCTCTTGAGTGGATTTGAGAGACTAATTTAGAAGATTTGAGAGGATTTGAAGATAATTTTTTTCTGGTTTATTTGAGTGAATTTGGAGCTAAATGAGAGTGAATTTGGAAAACAAATTTTATTTCCAAATTCACTCTCATTTACTTCCAAATTCACTCAAATAAACGATAAAAAAAATTATCTTCAAATCTTCTCAAATCTCCTCAATTACTCTATCTCAAATCCACTCAAGAGAACAAGATATTAGTGACGTTTAGGATTTACGTAAATATTTTAGTGTATTAACTTTTGATTAAATTTAGGTTTTATATTAACTTAATTTATTAATCTTGATCAGGTGTGTAACGGACAATTTAAATTTTAAAAAAATATGATCCACACAATTTTGTGATTTGGTTTGACGATCCAAACAATTTTATTATATTATATCTTACATAAGAATAGAATGAAAAATATTATTTAAAATTATAAAGCTTATAATTTTACTATTTAAATCATTAAGAAAATATTATTAACAGTCATAATTCATACAAAACATTAAAAATTCATTGATGACATTTTTTCGACGATGTCTGGTAAATCGAAATTCATTGGTAAAATTGCTGTTGATAATATTTATCGATGAAAATTTACATATGTGATAATTCTGTCCGTGAATACTGTGATTCAATTCATCAACTTTCTCATCTCTCCTTCTTCTTTCTTTTAGGGCTCTATCCTTTGTTATTTGCACATGGTGATTTCCGTTGTGGGTTCTTGTTTGCTTGTGACAATGAAAAGAACTTGTAGTTGCGGTACTGAGCATGTATGATGGAGTCACAAATTTCCATTTTGTCATTTTCTTTGGCGTGGTTAAGTGTAACCAACTATTTTCGTTTTGGTGAGTAGTGGTTACCGCAAATTTTTTGGAATTACCAAATAAATTTATTGACATAAATAAATTCGTAGGTAAATCTGAAATCCAACAAATTTGATTATTGAATAAATTTTATTGATGAATTTATTATCAACAGAAAAATTTATTATTAATATATATTTTATTAACCGATAATATTTTTCGCTAATAATTAAACTTTTTTAAAGTTATTTTATAAAATTTGTTGATAATTTAAAATATTTATTAAAAATGATGTTATTAATTTTAATTATTAATTCTTGTTTAGTAATTTTTTAATTCTTTTGTTAATTCATTCATTCATTTAAATTTTATTTGTAAAAGTAATTCTAATTATAGAAAAATATTTATCATAAATTTCTTTTCTTTTATACTATATTATTCTTTTACCATTAATTATTGATATGTTTTTACTTTTTTAATTTTTGGGTTAATTCACATTTTATTGATAAAAATGATTTTAGTTATAGGAAAATATTTATTCCAATTTTTTTATAATATAATATTTTTTCATCATTAATAATTGATATTTTTTATTTTTTAATTTTTGTATTAATTAATTAATTCATTTAAATTTTATTGATAAAAATAATTAAATTTTAGGGTTAGGATTAGCGCTTGGGGTTAAGGTTTAGGTTAGAGTTTATGATTTGTGGTAGGGGTTTAAGGTTATTGTTTAGGGTTTATGGTTTAGGTTTAGGGTTTATGGTTAGGATTAGTTTTTAAGGGTAGGGTTTATGGTTAGGTTATGGGTATGGCTTAGGGTTAGGATTTATGGTTTATGCTTAGGATTAAAGTTTAGGGTTAGGATTAGGACTTAGTGTAACATCCCAATATCTCACATTGGATAATTAATAATTTATATATTGTAACATTACATTTATGGTAACATCCCGTAATCTCACACTTAAAAATTCACAGTTGATATATTTTAAACTCAGATTTCAACTATAAACTCCTAAATATAACTTGAATTCTTCTAACTTATTCTTCGATCTCTTTCTTCCTTGGTATTGTTTCAGACGACATTCCTTCATCTGCTCCCGTATAACGAATTATACGATCATCGCACATACCCAAACACAAAAAAACACAAATAAGTAGGGTGAGCTAACATGCAACAAATCATTTATAAAACATGCATAATTACTTTGATATAAACATCATATAATAATTATGTCATACACCCTCATACCATCGTACCACAATTCCTATTAGACACTAGTCCCATAATACCCAATAAACACCACAGTACCCAATAGACACTCATTCCACAATACCCAATATACACTTATCCCCGACGATGTGTTGATGAGCAATTCAACGAAAGCTTCCCCACTTGTGATGCCATTCTTAGTCCTCTCACTATGTCCAAAACCGGCACATAGACCAGGACATCTTGCCCTCCATACCATCCACAATGTTAGTCCCCTCACTATGTCCAAAACCGGCACATAGACCAGGACATCCTGCCCTCCATACCACCCACAAGGATAGTCCCCTCACTATGTCCAAAACCGGCACATAGACCAGGACATCCTGCCCTCCATACCACCCACAAGGATAGTCCCCTCACTATGTCCAAAACCGGCACATAGACCAGGACATCCTGCTCCTCTCACCACATAATTCATCCTTCTCTATTTGAAACTGAATGATTATTAAAGTATCAGGATAACCTCCAACTACGAGACTCTCAACATTAACATATACACAAATACCATAACATCATTGAATCTCTCCACAAGACTCATACCATACTCATATTCCTCAACTCACATTATACCCTTACAAAATCTCCCCATAATACTCATATCATGTTCAGACGCATAAACTCAATTGCAATATAATAAAATGCAATAATCACAATTATAATTCATAATTTCATATCTACCACAATAACATGAATTAATCAGACATTTCCATTCCAACAACATATATTGCATAATAATTTAACAGTACAAAATCCGTTCAATAGAATTTAAGTTAAAAACTTGTCGAGTAGACTTCCAGGAAAGAGAGGTGCGTCACAATGGACAACTTAAGTACCAAGTCTTTCCTTAGCCAAAGTGTTCCTCAACTAGTTTTTAACAAATTTCTTATTTACAGATTTAAAACAACAGCATATAATATTAACACCGAAATTTAATATAGATATCAAAAAATAGAAATTTAGCAATATTGAGATCCCTGAGAAGATACGAAATTAATATCTCTAAATCTGTAACTCCGATTTCAAATCTGAATGGTCACAATAATTCACTATTTGTTATAAACTACATATTAAAATTTCAGGTTGATCCAACGGTTAATTAGATAGATATTGAGGTTTTACCAAGGTAACTCAGGTACAGAATTTTAAGTGGTTTTCGGTTATACTCAAAATGCGGAACTAATTTCCCTAAGCACAGACATTTAATTACAAATCTGAACGGTCAAAATGACTTAATATGTCTTATGAATTACATACTAAATTTTGGGCTCAATATAACGGTAAATGAAATATATATGAAATTTTTACCATGATGACTTAAGAACATAAATATAGTGTTCATCAGATTTTTCAAAACTTAAAACTTATTTTCTCCAAACATAGACTTTCAATTAAACATCCGATCGGTCAAAGTGTATTAATATATCTTAGGAATCATATATAAAATTTGCAAGTTGATCTAACGGTCAAATAAGTCATAATATATATTTTACCGAGATGACTCAGTAACAGATCTACAGGGGTAATTAATTTACTCAATCATGCAGGATTTATTTCTCTAAGTACAGACTTCTAATTACAAATCCAAACGGTCAAAGTGAAGGAATAGGTCTTAGGATGCATATATTAAAAGTTTAGCTAACTCCAACGGTCAAAATAATTAAAAGAAAAGTTTTACCATACTAACTCGAAATTAAGAAAATTATAATCATGAAAACTAAATTTATATAAGTGAATAGATAACTACCATTACCAAACTTTTAACATACTCATAACTCATATTCATTATCATAACATGGATAAAAATCATAAACAAGAAGGATTAGCTCCCCTACCTCTATTCTAAACTTAATCTCCTGCTCCGAATTTGTTTCCCCGAAACCCTTCACATCTTCTACTCTTCTTGCAACTAAAAATTTCTCCCTAACTCTTTTTTTTTTCTATTTCTCAAGCTCTCACTTGATTTCTCTTCTCTTGGTGCAGAATACCCTTCCCTCCCATGGCTATTTATAGTAAAAAAAATTTACTATTCATTAATATTTTAATATTATTTATTATTTTAATATTATTTAAAAATAATATTTCAATCATTTTCTCACCAAATCTGATCCTAATTTCTACCTACTACTCTCTTCCATGCTAAGGAATCTAAATGCTGAAAATTTATTTTTTTACTATTTACTTTTTACTATTTACTATTTACTTTTTACTATTCAATTTAAAAAATTTACTAAATAAGTTACCAAAAATCTGAACCTCTCCTTCTATAATTTTATATCCAAAATTTACATTTTTCTATCCATTAAAATTATTATTACTAATAAAATACTAAAATTTACTACTATAAATAAATATATATATATATATATATATATATATATATATATTTTATTTTATTTTATTTTATTTTATTTTTTTTATTTTTTTTTCATGAATCTTACATTCTCCCCAACAACAAAAATTTTCGTCCTCGAAAATTCGACATAAAAATTTTAATTTAATACTCATCTGCACGCCTAGAAATTTCTCAACACAGTTTCCACTCCTAGAAATCGTACGCCTCCAAAAGCCACTTATGTTTACCAAAATTTTATACTAGATTGCTCCACCTTACCCTATACTTCTATTTTCCGTAAAATTTCTAATTTCTCTGATGATTACACGGAGTCCAAAACACTATTACTAAATAATTCATCCTTATGTTTTCTTTTCTATACCCATTTATCAAGAACTTGTCCAAAAGTAATACCTATATTGAGTATGCTTTATAACATCCATAGAAACCTTTCCACACTTAAAATCATGCATCATTTCCTTCACTCGTCCTTGATGAACTTATCTGATTCTCGGTAATACTGCCTTCACCCTTAACTACAACAGTCAACTCACAATTCTTGAAGACCATAAACTTCTAAAAACATATTTGAACATAACCAAACCATCCTTTCGATCATACCCTAGACTATAATGTCTATCCTTCACTTGCATTGGTCAGATATCCCTAAAATATTGATCCTCATCTTTTATTTAACCCACACTAAATGTTGAATCACTATTTTCTTTCCCTGATAAACACTTCTGAAGTATTTAACAAAACTAGAATAATCAAACTTCTTTCAAGATTATACTCCAAATTACCTCAACCTTCATGTAATTATTTGCCTAGCAAACATTACTAGCCTAAGTTAAAACATTCTTCAAGAATTAACTTATAAACTCTAAATCTTAGGAATATAAACCTTGTCCTCAAAATACCTTCCCACATCCTAAGCTAATATGAATTCACAAACTTAATGTTGTCTCTAATCCAGTACCTAACAATTGTGTATCTTTGATAAGACTCAACAGATCACTCAATCAACAATGTTATAAATTCCGAAACCACTTATTTTAGTCTCAATAAGGCCGAATTTAAAACTAACTAGATTCCTTATCAGTACTGCACCCACTCATTTAAATAAACCACTTATGCCACATAAGTTAAATGATCTAGAGAGATTATCAAGGCAATCAACCACAACCAACCTCAATTATAACGTGCTTCCCTAGATCAAAACCATATCCCCAGGATATTTAGTGTTAACTAAATCTAAAATTTTTATCTTATGCGAACTAAAAGTAAGTATCAACAAGTTCACTCACACACATCACTGGATAGAGATCAAGGTGCGACATATAAATCTTTACCCATCCTTTACATCACCATTGAGGTTTGAATACTACCATATAACTATGCCTGATGAAATTGCTCCAATCACAACCTACAACTTCTTAATTATTCCTAATTCCCTAATCACATTAGTATTGCAACCCTCCTTTTTATCTATTTCCAAACTCTTCTTCTTCCTTATATTGCCATGTTCATAATAATATCAATTCAACCTACACTACCTCTACTAACTTTAACATTACAAAATCAATAAAATTTACAACCGTAAATCATGACATTTTAATCCTATCATAAAATACCGAATATTTGCATAAGCCGAAAGCCAAAATTTTCGTACTTGGATTTTCTCCACTACTCCTCATACCAAAATCACATACTCTCAAATCTTATCTAAAAAAAATCTAACCATCTCTTTTTAATCATCCATTTAGCTTAGAATCCTTTCAATACTTCATTCTTCTCTAAAGACCTCGTGTTCTCTTAACTTACAAATTTCTCCTCCTATTAAACTTTCTCTCAATCCTCTTTATTCCTTGTACCACTTCTCATATACTCTTCTTCGTCTAATATTTGATTTATTCTTAATCTACTTCAGTATTCCTATCCCTTTTTATTTTAAACATTATGTTCAAATCTTCCACCATTTTCTTTCTTCAGATTCCAATCATCACTGATACATCAATCCATGTTACCAATCTCACACAATGCCACTCTGTTTTTTTATCAACACTTCCTTCTTCTGACTTCTAACGTTACTGATATACTAAACCAAACTGATTTCTCAAATCTTGCTACATTCATGCTTACCCAAAGCTTCTCTTAATCTAGCCTTTGAACTCAACTCCTTTCTGTGAAACGTAAGATATCTCATCTATTAATTTTGTTCTAGAAACTTCTAAAAATTTACTTCTAAACACCAACATCTTCACTCATCCTTTGAAACTTAAACTCTAGTATTATATCTCCCTATCAAGGCTTTAACTAATTCGAATATCTTTCCTCAAACCCTCAGAATTAAGAAAGGAAAATCATCTATGGTAAAAGTCATGGTAGTTAGACACAATACTCTACTATCTAGATTTTGAGGAAATGGTAAATTATACCATTTAGACTCAATTCTTCACAGAGAAGACACGGAAGACCCACAACACAGAGGTCATCCTAAGGACGAACTGCTCTGATACCATTAATGTAACATCCCAATATCTCACATTGGATAATTCATAATTTATATATTGTAACATTACATTTACGGTAACATCCCGTAATCTCACACTTAAAAATTCACAGTTGATATATTTTAAACTCAGATTTCAACTATAAACTCCTAAATATAACTTGAATTCTTCTAACTTATTCTTCGACCTCTTTCTTCCTTGGTATTGTTTCAGACGACATTCCTTCATCTGCTCCCGTATAACAAATTATACGATCATCGCACATACCCAAACACAAAAAAACACAAATAAGTAGGGTGAGCTAACATGCAACAAATCATTTATAAAACATGCATAATTACTTTGATATAAACATCATATAATAATTATGTCATACACCCTCATATCATCGTACCACAATTCCTATTAGACACTAGTCCCATAATACCCAATAAACACCACAGTACCCAATAGACACTCATTCCACAATACCCAATATACACTTATCCCCGACGATGTGTTGATGAGCAATTCAACGAAAGCTTCCCCACTTGTGATGCCATTCTTAGTCCCCTCACTATGTCCAAAACCGGCACATAGACCAGGACATCTTGCCCTCCATACCATCCACAATGTTAGTCCCCTCACTATGTCCAAAACCAGCACATAGACCAGGACATCCTGCCCTCCATACCACCCACAAGGATAGTCCCCTCACTATGTCCAAAACCGGCACATAGACCAGGACATCCTGCCCTCCATACCAACCACAAGGATAGTCCCCTCACTATGTCCAAAACCGGCACATAGACCAGGACATCCTGCTCCTCTCACCACATAATTCATCCTTCTCTATTTGAAACTGAATGATTATTAAAGTATCAGGATAACCTCCAACTACGAGACTCTCAACATCAACATATACACAAATACCATAACATTATTGAATCTCTCCACAAGACTCATACCATACTCATATTCCTCAACTCACATTATACCCTTACAAAATCTCCCCATAATACTCATATCATGTTCAGACGCATAAACTCAATTGCAATATAATAAAATGCAATAATCACAATTATAATTCATAATTTCATATCTACCACAATAACATGAATTAATCAGACATTTCCATTCCAACAACATATATTGCATAATAATTTAACAGTACAAAATCCGTTCAATAGAATTTAAGTTAAAAACTTGTCGAGTAGACTTCCAGGAAAGAGAGGTGCGTCACAATGGACAACTTAAGTACCAAGTCTTTCCTTAGCCAAAGTGTTCCTCAACTAGTTTTTAACAAATTTCTTATTTACAGATTTAAAACAACAACATATAATATTAACACCGAAATTTAATATAGATATCAAAAAATAGAAATTTAGCAATATTGAGATCCCTGAGAAGATACGAAATTAATATCTCTAAATCTGTAACTCCGATTTCAAATCTGAATGGTCACAATAATTCGTTATTTGTTATAAACTACATATTAAAATTTCAGGTTGATCCAACGGTTAATTAGATAGATATTGAGGTTTTACCGAGGTAACTCAGGTGCAGAATTTTAAGTGGTTTTCGATTATACTCAAAATGCGGAACTAATTTCCCTAAGCACAGACATGTAATTACAAATCTGAACGGTCAAAATGACTTAATATGTCTTATGAATTACATACTAAATTTTGGGCTCAATCTAACGGTAAATGAAATATATATGAAATGTTTACCATGATGACTTAAGAACATAAATATAGTGTTCATCAGATTTTTCAAAACTTAAAAATTATTTTCTCCAAACATAGACTTTCAATTAAAAATCTGATCGGTCAAAGTATATTAATATATCTTAGGAATCATATATAAAATTTTCAAGTTGATCTAACGGTCAAATAAGTCATAATATATATTTTACCGAGATGACTCAGTAACAGATCTACAGGGGTAATTAATTTACTCAATCATGCAGGATTTATTTCTCTACGTACAGACTTCTAATTACAAATCCAAACGGTCAAAGTGAAGAAATAGGTCTTAGGATTCATATATTAAAATTTTAGCTAAATCCAACGGTCAAAATAATTAAAAGAAAAGTTTTACCATACTAACTCGAAATTAAGAAAATTATAATCATGAAAACTAAATTTATATAAGTGAATAGATAACTACCATTACCAAAATTTTAACATACTCATAACTCATATTCATTATCATAACATGGATAAAAATCATAAACAAGAAGGATTAGCTCCCCTACCTCTATTCTAAACTTAATCTCCTGCTCCGAATTTGTTTCTCCGAAACCCTTCACAACTTCTACTCTTCTTGCAACTAAAAATTTCTCCCTAACTCTTTTTTTTTTCTATTTCTGAAGCTCTCACTTGATTTCTCTTCTCTTGGTGCAGAATACCCTTCCCTCCCATGGCTATTTATAGTAAAAAAAATTTACTATTCATTAATATTTTAATATTATTTATTATTTTAATATTATTTAAAAATAATATTTAAATCATTTTCTCACCAAATCTGATCCTAATTTCTACCTACTACTTTCTTCCATGCTAAGGAATCTAAATGCTGAAAATTTATTTTTTTACTATTTACTTTTTACTATTTACTATTTACTTTTTACTATTCAATTTAAAAAATTTACTAAATAAGTTACCAAAAATCTGAACCTCTCCTTCTATAATTTTATATCCAAAATTTACATTTTTCTATCCATTAAAATTATTATTACTAATAAAATACTAAAATTTACTACTATAAATAAATAAATATATATATATATATATATATTATTTTATTTTATTTTTTATTTTTTTATTTTTATTTTTATTTTTTTTTCATGAATCTTACACTTAGGGTTAGAATTTAGGATTAGGGTTTATGATTTATAGTTAGAGTTTATCGTTAGAGTTAAAGTTAGGATTTATGGTTTTATATATATATATATATATATATATATATATATATATATATATATATATATATATATATATATATATATATATATATATATATATATATATATATATATATATATATAATATAAATAGGAAGCATTCTGATATTTTGATAGTTCCATGTAATACTAATGACACAGTCTTAGTCTTTGTTAGTTTGATGTCATTTGTTATGATTTAGGGAGTATAAAAATAATAAAAAATATATTTTGATGTGTTAAATGATAATGAAATATGCTATATTTTTTTGTAGTGGTTTTTAATTGTTAAAATAAATATTTTATGATAAAAAGTAATTTTTGTGACGGTTTTAACAATTAATTTTTTTTTTTAGCAAAAATGCTAGTATTTTAATTTTAGATAGCACAAACAATTATTTACATCTGTAATTTAATTGTCAAACTGAATTCATTGCTGTTTTTAACCGTTAAAATTTACAGTTTTAATTTTTATAAATGAAATACTTTTTTAGTTGAGAAATGTGATCTCAAGATATTTTACCATACATTAAAATTTAGCTGTGTTTATTTCAGGTCTTTTGATTTTGAGTAAATTTGTGAGATAGATATTAAATTAGAATAAAAAATTACATATAAGGAAAGTTATTTATACAAATTTAAACAAAATTTAAGTATGAATTACGATAAATTAAATAGTCTTTGTTTTTCTCTGATATATATATATATTGAGATATCAAATAGTACATATTATTGATGAAAGAGTGTGTTGATAGATCTACACACACAAGAGTTACATATATCAACGACATAATATTTCGTGTGTTACAATTGATATATTTATTTGCAGATGAATTTAACCACTTTTAACTCAACATTGCGCACGTTTAATCAAAATGTTATGATCTTGAAAAATTTTAGAATGTCGTGTATATTTATCATATTCACTCACTTTTTTAGAGTTATACCAGGTCTAATAATTCTAACATATTGCTCCCATGTAATACAATTGACATAATACCTCATTTAAGACCCTTAACAAAAAAAGTTGAATTATTTCAATATGTTTAATCAATTAGATTAATATATACAAAATATATATATATATATATATATATATATATATATATATATATATATATATATATAATAACAATTAAAAGCTCTTGTAATATTCTTGATCACTATTCTCATTATGATAAGTTGAAAAATCAATTATATATATTATATTAGAATTGACGTATTGATTTAATCACGAATCTAATTATTATAATCATATTAATTCAACTAAAATATTAATTACCATGGTTTAAGAAATGGGTAGTAATCCAAAAGATAAATAAATAAATGAAAATGAAAGTAGAAAATAAATAGAAGTGTAGGGTTAATAGTTCTCTTTATAAAAGCCTGAATAATTCTGATGAAGAACATCAGTTCCACGTATAGCATTTGCGAATGCCTTGTAGGTATCTACATGGTCCATTTTTGTGTATATACCAATGGCAGTGTGAACAAAAATCATAATCCCTAGATTCGTCGTATATATCAAAATGAAAGAAAGGACTATTTTTCCATTGAAACGAACAAAAGAACAGTGTTCTCCCCCAAATTTGATTTCCAAAACTAAATTTGTAGGTTTGGTTGATATGGATATGCTGTATTCCAAGATCATCTTCTTTTGATTTACAGTGAATGTTTAGATCTTCTTTTCCCTCCAAATCATTCTTGATCTCTACAGTAACTCTTTCTGCCCATGCCAACGAAACCATGCATAGCAAGAGACCGACTTTTGTAAACAGAGACATTGCAAATTCTGACGCTCTTTTTCTGCAAACCAATCTATTATATATGCAGTCTGATAAACAAAGACCTAAAGGACAAAAATGTCTTTTCATTTTGTATTTGATCTGATTCAAATGCATTATGACGTTTAATTAAAACTTATTATATTATATAATATAATGTCAAGATGATTGACTAACATTCCAATAGTTACAGAGGCACTGTAATTATAAGATTAAAACACTTAAACCGAAAGTTTTAAATTGTTAGGTAGAGTTTATTATTTAATTAAATGTATCTGAAAGGATTGGATTGTATAATTAATAAAATATTTTTATTATTATTTGATTCATAAATAATAAAAAACTAAAATGACTAAAATCTTTGAAGAAATAAAATAAAGGATTATTATCATATAAAATAGTTAGAGTAACTCCAGTCAAACTTTTAACTGTAATTGTTGAAGAAATTAAAACTATATGCGTAATATTTTATATACAAGTCACGTATTCACTGTAATTTATCTGGACATTATAAGATTCTAAATAACAATGTACAAATATATATTTGTATCTAAAATAAAAGATAAAAGCATAACAATTGTCCTTCGAGTTTTTTTATCTCTTTCTCGTTATTAACGGCAAAGGCATATATGTTACTAAATATGATAGTAGTTTCACCTCATCTATATACTAATTAGTTAATAAATATAGTAATGTTAAATAAAACTTTTTTTAGTTTTTGTACTTTTCTTCTCCTTCTACATTTTCCTTTGACTCATCTTTATTTAAATTTGTGCTTTCAATTTTTATCTCTTTCAGAATGAGTACGTTGAGCAAATAGAAACTGTTTTATCTTATTACATTTTTAAATACAGTAAGTTTTTATTTAGTTAAAAGATTTTTCAATTTATTTATTTTATGATTTTGTCATTAATCTTGATAGGATCACATGATAAAAATGACTCTTTTAACTTGTTTTATTACATATATAATGAAATTTGGTTAGGTTTGGATATCTTGCTTTAAGTTTAGTTTTAGATTGGGAGTAAGTACAGATTTAATTAAAATAAAGGATTACATGCATGGAAAACTATGTGATATTGATTTGATGTGTTGGTGGTGACTAACGTTTGATTTTTGTTTCGGGGTTGTGGTTTCATTATGGTATTTTATTATTTTGATGTGATTATAAATACTTATACTTTAAATGATAAGGATATAATAAAAATATATGAAAGATAAGGTTTGAATAGATCACTTTAATATTTTTTAAACTTATTGATTTTTCAGCTCCTTTTTCTAATACTTTTGCTCGCATTTTCTTAAAACATAAATAGAACAAAGATTCAAACCATGTTCTTCTCTCCCACTTTTCTTTTTTTCTTCTTCTTTGTTGGTCTCTTTAATAGATTATATTTGAATGTTTATTATAAATGTAATTATTTGTATATTTAATTGAATTGTATAAGAAATTTTACATTGACTATAAATAAGATAATTTAGAGTATATATAAGTAAGTGTAGCCGTATTTACAAGTCAATTTTGTGAGTTAACAAAGTCTGAATTATGTTGTATGGAAATGATTATTGAAAATGTTAAATACTTGTATAAATATGTAATCACATACATAAAATGATATGTGAGTTATTTTTTGAATTGTGAATTAAGGATTGAAAATTAAGTTGTAACAAATTTTTTGCTTCATTGATGGTTTAAGTCACATACATACAAAATATGCATCTTTCGAAAGGTGGAAATTAATATTCTACTTATTGAATATATGTGATGTATAGAATCGGGTATGGTTTGTTGAATACAAGTACATTACAAGTAGTGGCGGTTTTCAAAACACCGGTTACTTGGGACATTTTGTTAAAACATCTACAAATAGTGGTACTTTCAATAAAATCTCTATAAATAGTGACAGTTGGATCAAAACTCCAACAAATATCGATAATTTTTTTAAAACTCTGAAAAATTGCAACGATTACAGACAAAATAGTAAGTAATTACTCATCGGTACAATTTTTTTCAACGCTTTTCGTAACCGCAAGGAATATATTTTTCATTGATTAAAAAGTCGATAAAGTTAAAAATAACTCCTTGTAAAATTGCAGATTTTTTTACTATCTAGCAATTCAAAAATTAAATAAATGTAAGTGGAAATATAAAATAAATATCCATGACATAAAAGTGTAGGCTTATTATTTTTCTTTATAAAAGGGTACATAGTTCAAATGAAACACATCAGTTCCATTTATAGCATTTGCGATAGGTTGGTTCCTCGTATCTACATGGTCCATCTTTCTTAATATACCAATGGCAGTTTGAACATATATCGATATCCCTAGGTTCGTCGTATGCATCAAAATGCAACAAAGGACCATTTCCCCATTGAAACGAACAAAAAAACAGTGTACTCATAAGAAAGTTAGGTCCAAAACTCCATTGGAAGCTTTGGTTAATAGGGAGAAGGTGGAATCCAAGATCATCATCTTTTGATTTGCAGTGAATATTTAGATTTTCTTTTCCCTCTAAACTATTCGTAATCACCACAGTAGTTCTTTTTGTCCATGCCATCGTAAACATGGACAATAAGATAACGATATTCATGACCACATACATTGCAAACTCACAATTTTTTCTGCTAACGAATGTGTTATATATAAACCGCCTGAGAAAGAATGGTCTAATGTCAAAAATGACTTTTCGATTTTTATGTGACCTGAGTCAAGTGCCTTAGGGCGTTTAATTAAAACGTATTACATTATATATTATGATGTCAAGATAATTGACCAGACTTATTATTGATTAACCTTTCAACCTACTCTGGCACTGTAATTGAGACGATAACCTTAAACCAAAATTTTTAATGTATTAGGCATAATTTATTATTTAATTAAATGCATATGAAAGAAATGGATGAATAATTAATAAAAAATATACTAAAGCATATGTTATTATTATTGGATTGATAAATAATAAAAAAACCTAAACCAAAAGAATCTTGAATGAAATAAAGTAAAATTTAACAACTTTAACTTCTTGTTTTTTATATATAACTTTATTTACCATTACTTAATTGGGTTTATTCTTTTTGAATTGCGCTTTTCATTTAATTATTTTGATTTAAATTTAGAAACATAATTTTTGGATTTTGTGTCGTCTTATTTCTAAACATTTATTTCTAAAATCTCAAACAGTTTGTTCCTATATTGTTAAATTGTGATTTTGTATCATTAAATACTATGTAAGAATGTGCAAATTAATTTATTAGGTAGAGTTTATTATTTAATTAAATGTATCTGAAAGTAATGGATTGTATAATTAATAAAAAAAATTACTAAAACATATGTTAATATTATTGATTGATGAATAATGAAAAAATAAACTGACTAAAATATCTAATGAAATAAAGTAAAATTTAGTGGATGAAAAGTTTATTATCATACAAAAAGAGGGAACAAAAAATAACGAAAGCAAGAAACGAAAAACAAGAAACTAAAACAGAAAGATAATAATAAGAAAATAAAAAACTAAGAATGCAAAAAAGTAGGAAAGTAAGGAAGAAAATATTGATAGCAAAAGAAGAAAAGAAAAAGAACTACTTTGTCTTGAACAGGAGCATAGACAGGGACCCTAAAAACTATCGTTAACGGTTTCAGAGGATACAATTGTTCTTCTCTGACACCATTACTATAATTTTTTTAGGTGTTATGACTCTTCGTTTATCATCCTTCGTAAGGTTGAACTCTCAACCGATTGAGCGACGTAAGATTTCATCTACGACTGATTGTATACAACTTATAACATTACCTTTTGGTCTCACAACGCTCTAATCTTAAATAATTTCTTTCTACTCTGTAATACAAAACACTGTATAATGTTGGTATTTTTCGGTCTTTCACTTCGAATTCGAGGTCGATATCATATCGGAAGACATTAAATTGACGTCGATAATAGAACAATTCGAAGTTCACAATAAAGCAAATTAATGTTGTATTTTGTCAATATTCGATATTAATCATTTTTTTTGTTTTTTTTAATTAATTGTGATTCATTTCTACAACTCTACTCAACCTGAAAAACAACAAATTTCTGTTTTTTTTATAAAACATGAACTATGAAAAGTGTAATGTGGTATCAACAATAAATAACAATAACAAACAACAAATAAATTTTCACATTAAGAGAGAAAGCAGAATGTGAAGGACAAAAACACGAAAATAATCGGTCAAAACAAACGAAAATCATAGAGTATCACGTGCTAGGATGAAGTGAATGAATTTTCAATATTCCCCGCTCAAATTTTATTGAATTCACTAAGCTTTTAATGTCTAAAGCTCGGGCATTCGACGTTTTCCATCCTTTTAACGTCTAATTCTAGGAAATTCGACGTCATACGTAAATACATTTTCATCAATAATTTTTGTAAAATTTATCGAATATAACAAATTGACATCGAATTGTAATTCTAAACGATGTCTAATAATTTCATTTATCTACAAAAATTGACAAATGACTTCTCAATTTTCTCAACATATGGTTTAATAAAAGTAATAAAATAAATAAATGTAAATTTAAGAAAGGTGTATTAATACAAAAAATAAATAAATGTAAGTGGAGGTATAAAATAAGATAGAAGTGTAGATTATATATATATATATATATATATAAAAGTAATTATTAAATATGTTATTACGGTCATTATAAATTATAATTATTGAAACTAAAGTAAATAACTCGTCAGAGGTTACTTAAAGGGTCATGGTCCCATATGTGAATACATTGTATCATTTGGGTTTTTTTCTCTTTTTTTTCTAATGTCTAATCCTTCTGTATGCTTTCGTTTTACTGTTTTAAGGGGTATTGAGAACTGCTTTGATTAAAGGGTTTATTGTTTATTAATTGTTAATCTGTCAATCATAAAATTTTCTAATAGGTGCATCTTTCAGAATAAACCAATGGCAGTCTAAACATATATCAAAATTCCTACTTTGATCATATGCATCAAATGCAACAAAAGGACCATTTCCTCATTGAACAGAACAAAATAACAGTGTTGTGCTGAAAAGGTTAGTTCCAAAACTAAATTTGTAGCTTTGGCCAATAGGGATCATTATCTTTTATTTGCAGTGAACATTTATAGTTTGATGTCCCTCCAAACTATTCATAATTTCCACAATAGCTGGGTCTGCTCATGCTAATGTCAGCATGCACAACAACACAATAATTTTCACTAGCATATACATTGTAAATTCTTACTCTCTTTTTCCGTTCTTCAATATGTTATATATATACACAAGATGCAAAACAATGGCCTAATGTTGAAGGACAAAAATGTCTTTTCATCATGTAATATGATGTCAAGATGATTCATTAGACTTGGTTATATAATTAACTAACATTGTAAGTTAATTTCTATAAAAAGTTAAATAAAAACTTTTAACATTACTAGTCACATGGACATGTATTTTAAAACTAGACAACTCATTGAATATTAGTTAAGATGGACATTAAGTTGTTAGTGTTTTAAATGTCGTCAACAAAAAGATCAAATTGAATCATTTTTATAAAAGATGAGAACATTTTGAATAACTTAAAAGTAGGAGGATCAATTTGAACACAACTAACAAATAAAAAGGACCAAAATATATATTATACCTAATTAATATATTTGTCGATAATTACTTAAGAATATATCCATCAATAATTATCGAGAGACGAAATATGTTGATAAATCTTATCGATATCGATAACCCTTTTACTGAAGGATTTTGTTTCTGAGTAATCCATAAAAAATAGCAATTAATGACATATTTTTGTTGTTCTCTACATATATTTACCGTTGGTAAATATTATTTTTTTTTGTAGTGGGTGTGATAGTTGTCGTGGAACAAGGTTTCAGATGGGGAGGTTCTTGACAACTTTAGTGATACGGTGGTGTTCGTCATTTTTCCAAATCTGCCAACGATGGTGACAAAATGAGTATATTAACACGCATGATTTGGACGAAAAAATTGTCATTTTTTATTTACAGATTTGTTTGTCAATCAATCAATAAAAATCTTCAATAATAAGTTACGTAATTAACAACAAAAAGTCGATAAATAAAAAAATTGTATTACCGAAATTTTTTTCTGTTAATAATTAAAATTTTAAAATTTATCGATAAAAATATTCAATAATATAAATTTATCGACAAATTTATTTTCATGTATTTTATGAATTTTGACTGTGAATATTAGTTTTAACCTAACTTTAATTTTACCAAATGTTTGAACTTCATTATAAATTAATTAATGGTTAATATAATTGAGCGAATATTTGGGTATCAAAAGAAACAATTAACATTAATATGTAAAAAATCTTAAAATAATTACAAAAGATTAAATATGTATTTAATTATCTTAATAATTAAACAAAATTAATGAAATTAAAATTTTTATTCTTTGTAACTTTTTATTATATTAAAAATGAACATATGGAATGTACCATCTATTCGTTTTGAAAATAACATTTTACTAAGATAAAATCAAAGTAAACCAAAGACATCAATTCCATTTATAACAACTGAGATGGTTAGATTCTTGTCTACAGAGTCCATCTTCTTTAACATACCAAAGACACACTTTGCAGATACCTTCATCCCTGTCTTCAACGTATACATCATAATGCAACAAAGCAGAATTTCCCCATTGAAAAGAACAAAAGAATAGTGTGTCAGCAAAAACGCTGGGATTGAATTTCCATTGAAAGGTTTGGTTAAATTGGAGAACATGCTGTCCAAGATCATCGTCTTTAGACTTGCAGTGAAGGTTTAGGGTTTCCTTTCCCTTCATAGTATTCCTAATCGATACAATCTCTCCCACAACACTACTGTTCCACGATAACACTGTTAACATGGACATAAACAACACACTTTTGGAAAATGCAGACATTGCACTAACTTCTACCAGAATATTCTCTGTGCCATAGAATATATATCTATATATCTAAAGATAATTTTAAAGCTTTTATTATATTTATATATATATAAGGAAAATAAAATTATAACGATTATTTATATTTAATTTTATAATCTTCTATATCTATATGCATAAATAAAATGATTCTCTTTTTTACGTTTATATTTGTTTCCAATTTAATATTTAAATACAATTTTTCTTTTAAATTAAAATAATTATTTTACTACGTTTACCTTTTTAAGCGTTTCTTTTTTTATTAAAGTTTACCTTTTAAATTTATTTATTTTTTAGTAAAATATAAAAATTATAAAGAAAATTGATTAAAGTTAAGTCTAAAAACTATCACTTTTAATGTAAAAAACAATAAATTTCAATAACAAAATACAATATTATCAAATTAAATTTCCATATTAACAAACTAATAGTTACAAAGAATTATATCATCATATTATAAACAAAATTTTGATTTCAAAATTTCAAAATTATAGAAGAAAATATATAAATAGTAATTATTTTAGAAATAAAAAATAATTAGTTAATAATGATCAATTTAAATATTAATTTATAAAATAAAAATTATTAATTGTCAAAGTAACTCTTATGAATAAAAAATTATAATTGACCTTGAATTAATCTCTAACGTTCTATCAAAATTTTAACTATAAAAAAATATTACTTGAATTGCCTTGTAATTAATTATAATTAATTAGTGTTTATTGTCACGCATTTATTGAAAAGTAAATTCATTTATTGAACCTAGTAAATGCATTGCATTTAACGCATATAAATATATTATATTAAATTTTATTATGGAAAAATAATTGGTTTAGTATATATTTAACTTTTAGTATAATAAAGATATGATAATTATATTATAATAATTCAATATAGTTAAAATCAAATTAAAATTAGAATCGTGAAGGATTCACAAAATCTATTATTCTAATATAAATTGTAAATTATTTTTTACAATATATATATATATATATATATATATATATATATATATAATTAATAATAAAAAATGTGTTTTAAAGTTCTTAATTTTATCTTCATTTCAACTTAATCTATTAACACAAGTCATGTTACTTAGAAAAATGGTGGTAACAATTTTATTATTTTGTTCATGAGATCTTAGCAAGTTTACTGTATTACGGTCATGTATAAAATTTGAATTAAAAATAATATATAAAATTATAGGATTTTACGATTTTACATTAAATATTGATTTTAACAACCATAGAATAACTTTAATTTTACCAGTTCTTTGAATTTTTTTAATGGTAAATGATTAATATAGTCATGTACATATTTGTATTTATTAAAAAGATTAACATTAATATGTAATCAATATTAAAATAATTAGTAAAGACTAGAAAGGTCTTTAATTATCTCAATTATGTTACAAGTTTAAACATAATGAAATGCAAATTTTAATACTAATTTTGTAATTTTTTAATGATAATAAAAATGAAATTTTAATACTTGTTAATTTTTTTGAATTGAGTATTTATTCTTTCTATAATATAAATGGTTATATAAATATAAAATTTGGAGAACTACTAATATGTTTAGCATTCATATGTAATGTGAGTATAATGACAAGTTGGGAGGAAAAACTTTAAAGACCATTTATAATGAAAATAAAATTCAATAATGTTTATTTATAAAATGACAAAGTTTAAGAATAAATTGAAAAAGAAATTATGTTCAAAAATAAAAACTAAAAGTTGTAAGAACTTAAAAAATCGTATTTTAGAAATGATAGTTTATTTAGAGTTGTAAGATACGATTATTTTAATAATAAAAATTTAAATTATAAATAGAGTTTCTTAATTGTAATTGAGTTTCATTATTTTAAAAGTACATTATCTTTCTTAACTTTTTTTCCTAGAGCTCTTCCTTCTCTCTAGGTTTTCTAATCATCCTTTTATTTGTTTGAAGACCCAGAGATAGTCAAAGTAATCATTGAGATGAAATCTTCAATTCTATCTTATTAGTTTCTGCATAAGGGTTGTTTTAGTTTTCATGTAACGTTTAAATCTTCTTTAAGAGTATCTACTGATCAGTGGTCCTAATGGTGTGTCTTGATCATATTTCTATTGTTTATAAGGATAGATAGAGCTTTATGTGTATTTGGAGGTATTTTTACGTCTATCAAATTGTTTGGTCAATTATTAAGTAATGGAAGCTAATTACATTGATTTTAACTAATAGACAACTTATAATCAGTGATTGTATGTTTGTATGATAATTGGTTTGTGTAAGTCAATTGTATGATGAAATATGGCCTACTAAGTTGAGTTCGAGGTTTTAAATCATCTTTGGTGATTGTATGTTAAAATGCAACATTCACTGAAATTCCTATTTTGAAGGTATGTTTCAAAATGCAAAAAAAAAAACCATTTCCCATTGAAACAAACAAATGAATAGTGTTTGCCCAAACAAATTAGGTACAAAACTTCATTGGAAGATTTGGTTAACAGGGAGAAGTTTTAGGATTGGCCCAACATAGTAAAACGCGTACACGGCCCAGCCCACTATATCTCATACGTTGAAAACGTATGGGTAATGCTCCAGCCACGCAAGCAAAGTCTGAAATGTGTGAGATGAGAGAGAACGGAGCGAAAAGAGAGAACTCTCCAGGCGATGAAGCTCCGGGACTTCCAGTGCAGATCGACGGCAGAGGAGACGGTGGTTGACGACAACGGAGAAGGGAAAAATGAAGAGCACAACACAAAAGGTAAGAAAAATGTCTTCTTTTCTTATTTGGTATTTTGTCTGGTATATTGAATCTGTAAATCTGTATCTTTTCTTTCTTACTTTGATCAGAGATGAAGAGCTCTATTTATAGAGCTCTGTTAACAAATCATTAAAGGCTAAAAACAAACATAACAGAAAACATTAAATACAAGATTACTGTCTTCTTTGACAGTAAGGAATCAAACTTGATTCCTAATAGCCTCCCCTCAAGCTGGACGATGAATGGTCGTCAGTCCAAGCTTGGGAACTGTTGACCTAAATCTGACGCGGTGAGGGAACTTTGTGAAGATGTCGGCCAACTGTTGGTCTAAGCGTACGGGTAGAAGGTTGAGTAAGTGTTCCTGGACTTTCTCACGGACGACATGGCAGTCGAGTTCGATGTGCTTAGTCCGTTCATGAAAGCTCTGGTTGTGAGCTATATGCCTTGCAGACTTGTTGTAGCAATATAAGGCAGGCGTTCCTGACTCTTCTATCTGAAGGTCTTGAAGTAGATAACTGAGCCACTGTATCTCACATACAGTGGCTGCAAGAGCCCTATATTCGGCTTCAGTAGAAGATCTGGAGACAGTCTTCTGCTTCTTTGATTTCCAAGAGATGAGTGAGGATCCAAGGAAGATACAGAACCCTGTTGTGGATCTTCTAGTGTTGGGACATGTTGCCCAGTCAGAGTCACTAAAAGCCTTCAGTTACATAGGAGAGTCTGCTGGAAAAAATAGTCCTTCAGAGGGCTTAGATTTGATGTACCTGAGAATGTGTTGAATGGCCCGGTAGTGATAATCAGTAGGTGATTGAACAAATTGGCTAAGCAAATTGACTGTAAAACATAGATCAGGCCTTGTGTTTGTAAGGTAAAGCAACTTCCCTATCAGCCTCCTGTAAGGTCTTGGGTCATCCAGGTAGCTATCCTCTTTGTACAAGGTGCTTGTGTCACTTAGGAAGGGAGTGGATGAAGGCTTGCACCCCAACATTCCCGTTTCTTCCAGTATGTCTAAGGCATACTTTCTCTGGCAGAGGTGAATGCCCTTTCTGGATCTGGCCACTTCCAGCCCTAGGAAGTATTTAAGTTCTCCTAGGTTCTTTATTCGAAACCTATTGTGGAGTAGTTCCTTTATGTAGTTGATCTCCATCATAGAGTCCCCTGTCAACACAATATCATCTACATATACAAGTAAAGCAGTAAAGCTTGTAGATGTTCTCTTAATAAACAAAGAGTGATCAGATTTTGATTGGATAAAGTTAGCAGTAATTAGAAAGGAGGAGAGTTTTTCAAACCACTGTCTACTGGCTTGTTTTAGGCCATACAATGACTTTGTTAACTTGCAAACATGTCCTTCATTACACCCATCTAGACCTGGAGGTGGTTCCATGTAGACCTCTTCATTGAGGTCTCCATGTAGGAAAGCGTTGTCAACATCCAATTGGTGTAGGAACCAGCTGTTGGAGGCAGCAAGTGCAATAAGTAGTCTGACAGTAGTAAGCTTAGCTACAGGGGAAAAGGTGTCTAGATAGTCTATGCCCTCCTGCTGTGTATAACCCTTTGCTACTAAACGGGCTTTGTATCTTTGGGTTGCCTGACTGCTGCCTGGTCAGTAACTTCACTACGGTTACCATTGCTGATAGAGTATTGATCTTGTAGGAGATCAGTTAGGGTTTCAACTCTGTCCTTCCCAACATCACAGTGGGCTCTGCTGTCATGATTGCTGTCATGTGGCTCTTTGTATGGGAAAATGTCCTCATGAAAGAGGACATTTCTGCTGATAAACAATTCCTTACTGTGTAGATCAAGCACAATATATCCTTTCACACCATACTTGTATCCTAGAAAAATTCCTTTCCTAGCTCTGGGGTCAAGCTTGCTTCTATTATTCTCTAGAGTGGAGGCAAAACATAGACAACCAAAGGTTTTGAGATCTAAAAAGGTGGGAGGTAATTTGTGGAGAACTTCATGAGGTGTTTTGTGGTTGAGAGTGGCAGTGGGCAATCTGTTTATTAGATAAACAACATGGCCAACAGCATAAGACCAGTAAGCATCAGGAATACTGGATTGGAAAAGAAGGCCACGGGTTACATTCAGAATATGTTGGTGCTTCCTTTCAACAACAGAATTTTGTTCTGGGGTTTCTACACAACTTCTTTGGTGGTTGATTCCATGCACATTATAAAAATCCATACAATTAAATTCAGGGCCATTATCAGACCTTATAGTTTTAATTGGTTTGTTAAACTGATTTTTTATTTTAATAACAAAATTCTGCAACAGTTCTCTAGTTTGGCCCTTATTATTCATGAGAAAAACCCAAGTGTGTCTACTGTAATCATCAACTATGGTTAGAAAGTACTTATGACCATGGACAGAAATAGTACTAAGAGGACCCCATATATCACAATGTACAATTTCAAAGCAATCAGTAGTAGCAGAAATACTTTTAGAGAAGGGTAATTTTCGCTGCTTAGCATAGTGGCAAGTCTCACAAACAGTATTAGTATCATCCTTAACATAAGGAAAAATGTCACATATATGTTTCATGACCTTGTCACCTGGATGGCCCAGTCTAGAGTGCCACAGGTTTACATTAAGGTTCTTAAAAGAAAAAACAGTTTTAGCAGTGTATCTTTGATCAAATTTAGGAAGAGCTTGTAGGTAATAGAGACCCTTCCAAGAATTAGCACATCCAATCATCTTCAATGTATGGTTCTCCTTTATCTGACAAGTCTTAGAGGAAAAAATTAGACTGCAATCCAAGTCCTTAGTGAGGCATTGAACAGATATCAGATTAAAACAGAATTCAGGGATGTAAAGAACATTAAAAATAACAAAATCCTTTGAAAAACATACGGTTCCAGCATGCTCAGCAGTCAGAACTGTATTATTTGGTAGTCTCACAGAGATAGGTTTAATTTTATAAAAGGTTACAAAATTTGCCTTATCATGTGTTACATGATCTGTGGCACCAGTGTCTATTATCCAAGAAAAGTTACCTTGTTTATGTTCAGTGTCTCCCCTTTGGACTTGATTGACTTTGTGAGAGGGTTCATCGATCTTGTCCATCATCCTGAGGAGCTTTTGCATCTGCTCAGCTGTGAATGAGCTGAAAACATTTTCATTACTGGTCTGTTGTGTGCTTTGAATCCCTCCTGTCTCGGTGCTGGTCTGGCAGGCATTTGCAGTGCCCCAGTCAGTCCTCTTTCCCTGATTGCTATCCCCTTTCTTATACCAAGGAGGGTATCCGTGTTTAGAGTAACACTCATCCACAGTATGGTTCATCTTGTTGCAAAAGGAGCACTGCTTTCCATAGTTAGGATTTCTACCCCTTCCTCTCCCTTGGGCACGTGAACCAGAGCCTCTTCCCTGGCCTTTCCATTGGCTGTTTTTATCACTAGCATTGGCTAGAACCTTGACTTCGGGAGAGCTATTTTTCTCTTGTCTCTCTTGTTGCATAATGAGAGAAAAGACACGGTTGACATTGGGTAGAGGATCCATTAAAAGAATTTGTGTCCTTACAGTGTTGTAGGAGTCATTCAGCCCTTTCAAGAAGCATATCACATGCTCCATTTCCCTGTACTTTAAGGAGATTTTAGAGAGTTCACAGCTGCACTGAACCTTACATGTGCAAGTGGGTATGGGTCTTAGAAACTCAAGCTCTTCCCATAGAATTTTAAGGTCAGTGAAAAACTGACTTACTCCTCTCTCTCCCTGTTTAATAGAATGTATGTCTTGCAGTAACTCAGAGATCTTGAAATAGTCCCCTTTGGAGAACCGTTCTTTTAGTTCATCCCACAATTCTTTTGCATCTTCAATGTATATGACGCTCTCAGCAATCTGTGGAGAGACAGTCTTGGTTATCCAGGAAAGTATCATCACATTACATCTTTCCCATGCATCAAACAATGGATCTGTTTTTACGGGTTTCTTTATGGACCCATCAATGAATTTAGTCTTATTCTTGGAGAGTAAGGCTCTTCTCATGCTTCTGCTCCATGAGGAGTAATTGTTCTCATTTAGAGTTTGTGTAATGAGGGTGAGACCTGGGTTCTCACCTGGATGTAGGTAGTATGGGCTGGAAGGGTTGCAAGACTGATCAGTAATTCGTTCCATAAGGAATATTTGCAAGAAACTGGCCAAGAAGATACCAAGAAATGAATCAGAGGGAAGAAACTGGCCAAGAAGATGCCAAGAGAGATGAATCAGAGGCAACGGAAACAGAGCAGGCACTAGACCTGCTCTGATACCATTTTAGGATTGGCCCAACATAGTAAAACGCGTACACGGCCCAACCCACTATATCTCATACGTTGAAAACGTATGGGTAATGCTCCAGCCACGCAAGCAAAGTCTGAAATGTGTGAGATGAGAGAGAACGGAGCGAAAAGAGAGAACTCTCCAGGCGATGAAGCTCCGGGACTTCCAGTGCAGATCGACGGCAGAGGAGACGGTGGTTGACGACGACGGAGAAGGGAAAAATGAAGAGCACAACACAAAAGGTAAGAAAAACGTCTTCTTTTCTTATTTGGTATTTTGTCTGGTATATTGAATCTGTAAATCTGTATCTTTTCTTTCTTACTTTGATCAGAGATGAAGAGCTCTATTTATAGAGCTCTGTTAACAAATCATTAAAGGCTAAAAACAAACATAACAGAAAACATTAAATACAAGATTACTGTCTTCTTTGACAGTAAGGAATCAAACTTGATTCCTAATAAGAAGGTCGAATCCAACATTATCATCTTTTGATTTACCGTGAATGTTTAGATTTTGTTTTTCCTCCAAACTATTTGTAATCTCCTCTTTTTGCCCATGCTAACGTAAGCATGCACAACAAGATAACGATTTTGGTAAATAGAGACATTGCAAATTTTGATGGTCCTTTTCTATTAATGAATTTGTTATATATATACACAGGCCGAAAAACAATGGCCTAATGTTGAAGGACAAAAATGTTTTTTCCTTGTTGTATTTGGCCTGAGTCATGCATTTAAACTATTGCCTCTAACTTGTTGAGGATAACACCTTCATATTTCACTTGGCCAACACAATAACTAGGGTCTTCCAAAATGACGAAGAAATCCATCTCATACATGACACTCAACATTAACTGAACAACTTTTTTTAATTTAGCATAGTTAGAGTTACAAGTAAATTAATTACAATAGTATCATAACAAAGATTATGCAAAGCATGAAGACAACCATGGATTAAATTTCCAATATATATTAACACTACAAAAATAATATAATATAATAGGAGTTTATTTTCGGCGATTTTGTAAACCCTAAAAAATTTTCGACGATTTTATTAAAAACTCTCAAAAGAAGACCAGAGATGTGGGTACTCAAAGCCTTTAATATAATTATTACTAGGGGCAATAAATTTTGCATCTTGTCAGATCTGTATTTTTCTGCTTATCTAGGACTATATTGTACTCACCAAGACATGTCACCCGAATATTACTAGGCGCTTGCACTTCTTTTCGTTTATATGAAATTGAAGATTGTGAAATGTTTTACAAATTCCCAAAGAACAAAGGGTTTATTTGAATAAATTTTTGCTGAAGTACTTTTAAGAGAAGTAAATAAGGAGAACCATAAATTAAAATTAAGTTATGGATAGACTAATTTGTAAAAACTTTCTCTTATTAATTATATAAAAGATTATTTTTAACTTTATAAATTATGTCATTTTAAAGCTTTTCTGCAGTATTTTTATTTACACTACAAAAATCAACCATTTTTCCGGGAGTTACTTTGAATGTTACCGGCAGTTTAACTCTTGGAAAACACATTATTCGTGGTTGGAAAAACCGTTAAGAAAATCTGCATCGCTAAGTAAGTAACAGTGGTTTTTTTCTAAACTAAGGGTTTTGTGAAAATTGTCGATATTAAAGGAAGTTTTCAAAAACTGTCAAAATTTATAGTAGTTTTGTAAAAACCATCGGTATTAGTGGGATTACACAAAAACCATCAGAACTAGCTGAAGTTCTCTCAAAACCGTCCATATTTTGCAAGGTTTAGTTAACTGGGGTCTTAAAATGACCAAAAATGTATACAATTCATTTTTTTTTTCATTTTTGATTATAATAAAATTGGATTATGATAAAAATGATTTTATTGACAAAACAAACAAAAAATTAATATGAACTAAAATTAAATAATATTGTATCAAATAAACTACATTGTTCAACCTAATATCATTCAAACAATTAATTGTTCAACCTAATATCATTCATACAACTAATTGTCATACATAAAAATTAAAAAGAAAGATGTTCATTACATATGTTCAATACATATATTCAATACAAATGGTAAATACTAAAAATATTACTCAACAAATTTTAAAAGAAATTCAATGTCATCAAAGCATCCACCCAGAAGCGAATCCATGCATACTCAAGGATGAAGCTCCAACGTTTGCATCATCACCACCAATCTGGTTGAATCTGTTATCAACAAACACACTTTGAAGTAAAAAATAGCATTTGAATTGGAAATAGTTGTTACCTTACTCCTTAACACATTGTTAGTTTCAACAAGGAATGTTTCCTGCATTCAGTTTGTGAAAGCCAAGGTTACACCAAAGAATAAGACAGTGTCAGAAACTACTAAGGATGAAAAAACGCAAGCATACCCGGTGGTGAAGATCAGCAAGCTGGTCAAGCATGAATTGAGTCTGAAAAAAATTGTGAAATATATGTTACAATATCCAAGAAATCTTAAGGTCACAAAAGAAGTGAAAGGATTTGCGAAGAGTTAAGAAGTAGAAACAAGTTGGTAATATGTTATTATACCTTTGTTGACCTAATATTCTTCAGTGCTACCTCTAGTTGATTCTCTAGCTGCTCAGGATCGGTTGTATTCATTTGGGCAAGATCTTCCCCGAGTAGGTTCCTCCATCATTTAGAATCAATGACAGCAAAATATTCATATAAAGTACAAAAGAGCTTAAACAAAAAAAAAAAATAGATCCAATATGAGATTTAAGACTAAAACCACAGGTACCAACAAGGGGCATCACTAGTGCAAAAAAGGTTTTTTATACCTATTAAAAAAGGTTTTTTATATCTATTTTTGAGTAGGTATAGAAGTAGGGGTATAGAAAGTTTTCACCTTTTCACACCGGTTCTTGCTCCGGTATAAAAGTTGGTATTCATACCTGTCATTCTGGGAGCAGGTATAAAAAGTCATAAGGAGAAAAAACCATTTTTTACACCTACTGATTGCACAACAGGTATAAAAGAATCTTACTTTTATATCTGTAGCTATTATAACAGGTATAAAAATGACGTTTTGTTTTTGAATATTTGATTTGTATGTGCTACTATCCATATTCAAAGTGGTATAAAATTCAATTTCGTAATACAGTCTAAATAATTAATAACTTGAAACGGTTATACATAGAAATGGAAAATTACATTATTTGTAATCCAACTTAAAAAATTAACAATTACATTGTCTATAATTCAATAACTTGTCTTTCTAACAATTAATCACTTGAAGAATTCGATAAACAATTTATCACTTAGACTCAGCTTCTTAAAGTGTGAATCATATTCTTCTAGTAGATCAAACTCAAATGCAGTCATGTCAATAGCTCGAACCAGGCTCTTATCACTCACTTTTCCACTTCCATTAGACCTTTAAATTAGAGGTAGAAATAAAATTATAAAAAAGTTTGCTTTACCTTAAATCAAGAAGATTAGTCTAAGCATACTTAAGATAGAAATGTATAGATTTTTATATGTAAATAAAATAATGGAAAATAAAAACAGAAAGAGAAATGAGGCTAATTAATTGTCCAATTTCATGTGAAATATGTATTATGTTTTATTTAAAGATTAAAACAAGAATAGAAAAGAGGAAGGCCAGCTTTAGCCCATACGATGGACAATGAAAGGAAAACCCATGCTACCAACTTAATTATATTTTTTTTATACAAATTAGCACCTACATGCCAAGACCGTAATAACATCTTTAAATTATTTAAAAGTTTCAGAAGAACACTCATTTTATCTGGACCATGAACGATGGCTAGCCTTGTTCAAAAAAAAAAACTCTTCAGCAAATACCACATGGCAGAAACCATTCAAATGCATCATAAGATGGAATGAAAAGACATCTTTTGCTAGCCTAGATAAACAACATATACACTATCAAACAAAACTTCTAACAACAAAATGACTAAAGTTGTATGTTTGGAATAGAAGGAATAATACTCCACCAATTATTGTACCAAAAACATATTTTCTTAAACCATCATGGCTTAAATAAAATACGTTAATTAAACTTTTCTGATTTAAGTTTACATAAACAATTACCAACAAAGAAGACTAACCACTACAAAAATAATATATTTTAGGAGGGGTTAGTTTCCGGCGGTTTTAGAAACCCCGAATAAATTCCGGCGGTTTTGACTAAACCGCAGTTACCCCCTTTTTTAATTTTTTTCAATTTTTTAATTTCCTTCAATTTTAATGAAGGTGCCTTTCATTTTTTCAATTTGGGGACTGATTATGAGTATGAGTAGGACTGATTATGTATCCCCGCGCCTTTCATTTCTTCTACCTTTCCCTGATTCTCTAATTTCTCCCAATCCCTAATTCTTCTACCTTCACTCATTTCTTCTACCTTCCCCGCTCCTTCTCTGCACCATCTTCGTGTTGGTCTCCCCTTGTTAGGGCTGAGCAAAGTGTCGAGGTGTGGAGGCATTTGTGGGTTGAGCGAGGCTTCGAGGCAGCGTGGAGGCGCCTTATTGTTCGTCGAGGTGTTCTCGGAACTGAACTGTAGATTTGCTCTTGGAATTTCTCGCATCTATGGTTCACGCGGCTTAGAAAGCGGCGAGGTCACTTCATTTTCTCTTCGTTCATTTTCACTCTACACGTTTGTCTCCTGTACCTTAGTCTATTGAACGCGTTCATTGATTCGATTGTGTCTAACTCTTGTATTTTTCTGTTGTTGTTAACTCTTGTATTCAATTATGCCAACTACTGTTCCGACTGCCCCACATCCACCGACAGTGTGACCTAGAGTTCGCGCTAGAAGAGGACAGGCTACTGATCCACACAGTATAGCTGAAAGAATCAGTGTGGAGCTAAAGTTGCAGTAGCCCTTGCCGAGAAAAGAAAAAATTGTGAAAGGTGAGCTTATACTTCCATAAGATATGTTGGCCAATTCATGTATATATGCCTGGAACTGTTAATAATTTGTCAATGCAAATTTTACTCAATGTAATCGTCAAAAATTTCTTCCATGTCAAATGTTAGCTTCTCTGTCTTCTTCATGCTATTAGATTTTCTTTAAGTAGAAAATATTATATTGAAGAAATTTATTAAATTACATTCCACTTAAGATATGTAGTCATGAGATATGAAACGCACACACACTTTGCGGAACTGCCTTTACTGCTTGTTGGAAGCATATCAGATGGGAGTGGAGTGGACATGTTGATGATGCTGTGTCCACCAGACCATCATAGTTGGTACACACTACATTCTAACTTAGAGCAAAGGTAGTTAGGATACTGAGTGGTTAGTTAGGTGGTGTTGGTATGAACAACCATTCAAGAGTTTATTACTATTTGGATTATAATTAATGAGGCACTCAACCTTCTAACAGAATTAAAAAAGTCTAAGTGTGAGCAACAAAATAAAACTCAATCTTTGTGGTTTTTCATTTCTGAGATGGCTAAGACAGGTAGACTAGGGTGTACTTGCTTTGAAACCAACTTAATGTTAAACAAAGGGAAAAATATGTTTTTCAGGGGATAATTCACACCCTTCCTCTATGCATGTATATGTAGAATTTTAGGGAGCTATGATCCATAAATGACAACTGCCTATGAACGGGAAAGCCACTAAAGCATACAACTCACACAACTAGCAAAAATTAACATACAGTTAACATTTTCTTATTTTAACAGGAGTGTTTTTATGTACTGAACTTCTCCACTCTGTGATGTATATTCTCTGTTCTTCTAAATTTTAAGAATCTAATATTCATTTATCCTAAAATGAAAATGATTGATTTCATTAAAACACCAACAGAGACAATTGAATACAAAAGTAGTGATATACAACTACCAACACCATTACAGACAACGAAAATCATAGTGATGAAGTTATAGGAGAAGGATGAAGAAATAAAAATCGTGTGAGAATGAGATCAAACCAGAGGAGTTTGTTCTAAAAGGGAGTTGCTCAACGGGAATGACATCGGAGTGGGAAAAATCGTGTGAGAATGAGATTCTAGGACTCACAGAAGAGGAAGAAACTCCACAGTTTTCTGAGCAAAGATCAACTGCCATTTGGTTGAAAAGTTTGGAAGTTGGAAGAAAGGTCGAAGGATAAAAGAAAAAGAAAAGGGTTTGATTAGAGAAACACGAGAGTACAACATAGGATTTAAATGGTTGGAAAAGTTAGCAGAGCATGGTAGGTATATAGTGAGAGGATTTTGAATTGTTACCTTGATAAACTAGTGCTTTTAATTATTGATTGTTGTAGTTTTATCGGATGGGGGGTGGGATTCCCGTGTTTAACAGTATGTCCTTGTTACGACATTTAATATTATATGGTGGAATTAATGAAATATATTATAAATATGGACATTCTTCCAAGTGGCTTGCATATACAGAACTTAGAGTTTTGTTCTTCTTTTTCTTCCTTTTTCCCACAGATTTATTTTGGTTACAGTGTCTCCCAACTAATACTAATGAACTCATTTCTTTCAAGTTCAGACACAGATTATATATCAAAGTAGCTTTTGTCCTTTTTGATAATTCTATATGTTTGTATAATTTGAAATAAAATTTCCAACAATGAATCTTAGTTACCAACCAACTATGTTCAACTTTTTTATCTTTCTTTATGTTAAACATGACATATAAATGCCTTTTTTTTAATAAAAATATGATCTTTTTATTTTGAATGATTGATTCGTTTGGTTAGACTTGACCCCTTTGATAGATGACTTTTTTTTTTGTCATTTTATACCATAGGTATGAAATATTAACTATTTTTATTGATAATTAATCTACGTTGAAAAAATTGTTTAACAACTTTTCAGTTATATTTATTTTATATTCATAAATTTTATATTAAAATGGCATCAGTTTGTACTTCATTGGTACTTAATCATAGACACACCAATTTTATTATGCAGGCAATTATGCATTTGACTCAATACACAACTTTAGGGTCTCCTCACTGTTATCTAAAACCAAATCCATAAATTGTAAATTACATTTAGGTTGTTTACATATAATGTCAAAAGGACTGTCCCTGTCATATAACATTTTTTTATTCACTTCTTGTGTACCAGGGAGTCCTATTGGCTGTGTTCAAGATTTGGAGACTGTTCTGCTAAAAAATTCTCAAGTGGTAATACAAAAAATGCCGACTTTGTCCTCATTTTTGAAAAATGTTCTTGTAAATTACTTGTATTTCTTTTTGTTGTGTATTATCCTGAAATAAATCTCTTGATCTAAGGGATTGTGAGTTGACTTTCCCCATAAAAGGAAAGTCGATTGTAAATGATTTTCCTTGGATTAGTTCTCAAAGTTTAGTAAATTCATCTCATGTAGTGTATTTCGTTGAATATCGTCACTTATTCTAACCTTCAAATCCTCTTGGCATGAACAGAGGTCGTTGTAATGGATAGATCATGGATAGACATGCCTCGAAATACAAATCAATATATGAGAGGATTGAATACCTTCTTGGACTTCGCATTCACTAATAGTGGTGTTAGGGGAAAGATAGTATGTCCATGTCAGAAATGCAATTTTAAGAAATGGCAAAGTCGTGAAGAAGTATATGAGCACTTAATTATTAAACCTTTTCCAAAAGGTTATACAATGTGGCTTCTACACGGGGAGAGAAGAGTAAATGACGAAGCTCCTCAAGTAATGGTCGAAGAAGATGGTGGAAGAGTTGAAATTAATGATAATATGTGTGAAATGATTAATGATGTATTTGCACATCATTGCTCTACCAACGACATGGTGGATGATGACGATATGGGTGCAGAGTCAAGCCATACTAGAAGTCATGATGGGACAAATTTTTTTGAATTAATGCAAGATGGACAACAAAGCTTATATGAAGGATGTGATAAATATTCAAAACTTTCTTTCTTGGTGAAGTTGTATCACATCAAATGTCTATGCAGAATAAGTGACAAAGCTATGTCCATGATACTGGAATTGCTAGCAGATGCATTTGAACATGCTAAAATTCCAAATTCATTCTATGAAGCCAAAAAAGTGATTAGCAAGCTTGGTCTTCATTACACCAAAATTGATGCTTGCTCGAATGATTGTATGTTGTATGTTGGAGAAGACAAAGATAAAGATTCTTGTAAGAAATGTAAGACATCAAGATGGAAGCCAAAAAAGAGAAATACAATTGGTGATGATGTTGTTGTTAATAAGCGAAAGAAGATTCCTGCAAAGGTGTTAAGGTATTTTCCTTTGAAGCCTCGATTACAGAGGATGTTTTTGTCATCTAAAATAGCTGAGCATATGAGATGGCATGCATCCGAAAGTACGGATGAAGGCATGTTAAGACATCCAAGAGATTCTGAAGCATGGAAGAAATTTGACTTGATGCATCCTCAATTTGCCTTAGACCCTCGAAACGTGAGACTCGGTTTAGCTACTGATGGGTTCAATCCATATGGGAACTTGAGCACCAATCACAGTATTTGGCCAGTTGTTCTCATACCATACAACCTTCCTCCTTGGATGTGTATGAAACAAAGTTCATTCATTTTGTCCATGATCATTCCTGGAAAGCGAGCACCGGGCAATGATATTGATGTTTACTTACAACCATTAATAGAAGAGTTGAAGGAGTTGTGGAACACTGGAATTAAAACTTTTGATTCATATGGAAATGAAGTATTTGATATGCGTGCAGCCATATTGTGGACTATTAGTGACTTTCCAGGACTTGGAACCTTATCTGGATGGAACACACATACAGGATTGGCATGTCCGAGATGTAATTTTGACACTACTCCTAAGAAGCTTGTCAAAGGTGGGAAATTTTGTTTTATAAGTCATCGTCGGTGGTTAGATGGAAGACATAAGTTTAGATTGGCTCATAGCAGGTTTGATGGAACTATTGAAAATAGAAGCCAACCAATGGCAATCTCAGGACATGATATCCTACAACAACTTGGGAATGTTCACGTTGAATTTGGGAAAGAACCTATAGTTGAAGAAAGGTCAAAAAGACAACGCAGAGTTGATCATCCTAAGGTAGATACTCTACAATGGCGAAAGAAGAGTATATTTTTTGACCTTCCTTATTGGGTAGATAACTTATTGCACCACAATCTGGATGTTATGCACATTGAAAAGAATGTTTGTGACAATATATTGTTCACATTGTTGAATGATAGTACAAATAATAAATGCAAAGACAATCTAAAGGCAAGAAAGGACTTACAACTTTGGGGTATTAGACCAGATCTGTGGCCTGATGAGAATGGTAGATATCTTCCTGGTATATATACGTTGTCAAATGTAAATAAGGATATATTTCTAAAAACTTTGAAGAATATAACTGTACCTGATGGTTACTCAAGTAACATCAATAGATGTGTTGATGTTAAACAACGTAAGATTGGAGGACTAAAAAGTCATGACTCACATGTGTTGATGGAGCAAATTCTTCCTTTGGCAATAAGAAAGACACTCCCTAAAGAAGTGTCCTCTATTTTGATTGATCTATGCTCTTTTTTTAAACAATTATGTAATAAAGTTTTGAAGATAGATCAACTTGTCCAATTACAAGATAGAGTTGTCCTCACATTATGTCACATGGAGATGTTATTCCCTCCTTCTTTTTTCACAGTGATGGTTCATTTGATTGTGCATTTAGTAGAAGATGCCAAGCGTGGAGGACCTGTCCAATATCGATGGATGTATCCTATTGAGAGGTACTTGGGAAAATTGAAGTCTTATGTGCGTAATAAGGCACAAGCTGAAGGCTCAATAGCTGAAGGGTACTTGGCTGAAGAGTGCTTAACTTTTTGTTCTAGATACTTAGATGGAATTGAGACTGTGTTCAATAGATTGCGTCGTGTTGATGATGAACCGAGTATTGGCTCTTGTACTGTAAGCACTTTATTCCCATCGATCGAAAAAGCAGTTGGAGGTTTCACTTATTTCACTTTATCTGAAAAGGAAAAGTTACAGGCACATCGTCATATCTTAACAAACAGTGCCATAGTTGATCCATTTCTTCAGTAAGTATTTTCACTTGATCAGTTGTATTAATTAGTCTTTTATTAGAAAGTAACTATGTATAATTTGGACACTTCGTGTAGGGAATTTAGAGACACTATACGGAGACAATTGAGAAATCGGAGTCGACAATCATCTTTGATAGACAAGAGAGTTCATAGGGAATTTGTAGATTGGTTTTCACGTCGTGTACGTATATTGGGTCCATTACTGATTGGTTTCATTCTATGTTATAATTAATAATTGACTTGGACATGTTATTTCGTTTTTCCTTTTAGATAAGGAATGACTCAACTAGCCTTCACTCAACTGATTTCAAATTCTTAGCCATGGGTCCAATTGATATTGCAAAACGATATAGTGCCTACAATGTTAACGGATTCAAGTTTAGGATCTTGGACCGTGATTTATGGCTTAAAACACAAAATAGTGGAGTGTTTGGTACATTTGGGACAAGGAGTTATGCAAGTACTAATGATAATCAAATGCAATTTGGAGGTGTGCCTTATTATGGTCGATTAGTGGACATAATTGAAATAAACTACCATGGTCGTTTCTCAGTTGTTTTGTTCAAATGTATGTGGGCTAATACAACTACTTCTAGGGGGATTGTGACTGATGAGTTGGGATTTACAAGTGTATGTTTTGGACGCTTGATTCATACTGGTGATAATGATGATGATGAACCATACATTCAGGCATCAGAAGCACAAATGGTATATTATGTAGATGATGAGTTTGATAAAAATTGGTGCATCCCTGTACATATAAAGCCTAGAGACTTGTACAACATGGGTGAAGATGATGTTGACAAATTTCATGAATGTGAACCGTTTCAACAACAAAACTTAGAAACATTATTTCCCGATGATGGAAGAAATATACCATTAACAAGGTTTTAATTTTAATTTTAATTTAGTTATTCTGTTTGTTTTCTTCTTTATTATATCTTATGTAGGTGGTTTAATTTTTATTTATGTAATTGTTTGTAGACCATTTGAAGATGAAGAAAATGACATATAAGAAGAAGGAGACAAAACATCATACACAGCAAAGTGTCTCTCATACATGGGGTCACACAACTAACCATCCACCAGCTCCTCAAGTCCAATCCTCACCCTCTCTTTCTGCCCCTCAAAGAAGTAAGTTCCCTTTTTTTTAAATGTCTAATACTTGTTTTATTCATGTTATCATTTTTTGACATTCATTTATTTATAGGAACATACAAACTAAAGCTACCTTCGACAAGCCAAAGCACATGCACTCCTACTCATATTGAGTCCCCAAATGCATTTGCTTTTCAATCAGCATGGACTCCTGCACCTATTCAGTCCCCAGATGCATTTTTTCAGTCATCAGTTCAAGTTAATGTAAGTGTTTCAATTACATTAGTAAAAACAGTAAACGTAAAATTTTATTTAAAGACAAAAATTGTGGAATCTCTAATCAGTAGCAACAACAAGGGAATTTAGTGTCATACCAATAAGAGAAGGCAAAACTTTTAGAAATGTGGGCAATTGCTGTATCAGAATTTTAGTAGTGATTGTTTGCTGTTTTATGTAATGTTGTTGGATGTTTCAGCATTATTTCCTTGCTGTTTTATACCAGTAAATTTTTCTGTATTGGACTGTAAATATGCCACATTAAAATCTTTGCTGGCTGTTTTGACTGCTGTTATGTAGTAAAATCCTGACTGTTTTGATTGGTGTTACTGCATTAAAATCCTTGTTGTATTAGACTGTTCTGACTGTTGTGTCTGCACTAAAACATTGTTGTTTTGTAACTTTATTGGGCTGTTTTACTCATATTAAAGCGCTTCTGTTTTTATCTCATATGCTAGTTGGTTACATATGCTTGATATAACTTATATGGAATGGTCAAACTAATTGTTGATTGTGCTGTTATGAAGTATGTTAAGAGGATTGGTTGCTGTGATCTTATTTTTTTTATCTCTCAAAAGTACATTAGATGTGTTATATGTATTATTTGTTGCTAGTCACGTTGAGAAATCTTTTGTATTATACAAAGTGATATTTGGACCTTAAAGGTTAGGACAATTATGTTAAAAGTCTTCTGTCATTTGTGAGATGGCTAGAGAATTACTCTTGAATTATCCAAGAAGGTTTTGTATGATAAAAAACTAGAAGTAGTTCTGTATTAGAATCTTTTAGAAGAAGTACATATGATAAAAATGCCTGAAATTCAAAGAAACGTGACTCACTAAGTTAACTCACTTTTTTGTTGAAATTTAATAACAATAATGATAATTTCTTTTGCTTTCTCATCATCCCTTGTGTAGCCCTCAAATGAAGATGCTCTTCATTCACCACCTCAAGTAGGAGAAAATTCTCATGTACAAGATGAACATGAACAAGATGAAAATCAGGATACTCAGTTGGAAGTTGAACAAGAAAGGCCACCAACACACAAGGGAGCATGGTTGGTTGATGTTATTGGTAAGACACAAGTTCAACATATTAATGCTTTCATTATGTTACTTATATGAATAGTTACTGCTGAAGTTGTTTGACAACAGAGTATTTGACACAAATTTTCTTTCTTCACAGATGACCAACGTAAGATGACTACCAAACACTTAAAAACAAATGATGTTTGGAATTTGCCTCAAAATGAAAGGATTATTGTACATTGGAATGAGGAATATCAACCAATTGGAGATGGTGGCGCATTATTGAATCGATTCTTGGGAAGTATCGCTAGAAACTTCAAGGTATTCCCTATTTGTTATTCTTCTTGGAAGAAGATTCCCAAAAGTTACAAAGAAGACATGATTCAAAATACCATTCAAGTAAGTAATGTAAATACAAAATACCATTACAAAAAAGACATCCAAAATTTATTTATTGGGTAATTGTTGTTAATTTTTTATTAAAATTTGTTTTGAAGACAAAGTTTGAAGTGAATTCCGATATTCAAATCAATTACATCTTGAAAGCGCTTAATCATAAATGGAGAGATTGTCGGCAAGAATTATGGCAACAAAGAGATGATGGGACGCGAACTAGAGATGAATTGATTGCCATGGCTCCAGAAGGCATAGATAGAGATCATTGGGCTTCTTTTGTTGACTATCGACTTGATGAAAGAACAAAGGTAAAACCTACATTTCTTTTCATAAAATTCTGTTATGATTTAATAACTTTTTTTATCACAATGTTAGGAGATTGCCCTAAAAAATAAGCATAATAGGACAAAACAAACTCTTGCTCACACAGGGGGATCCAAGAGCATTGCAAGGAAGAGGAAAGAAATGGTGAAGTGTTATTTATCTTCAATTTTCTGTTTCTCATAATATTTATGATATACCTAATAAGAATTTGTTAATTTTCATAGGAAAACGAGTGTGGGCACAAAGTTAGCAGAGGAGAAGTTTGGATAGCTACTCATAAGAAGACCAATGGAGCTTTTATCAATGATGAGGCAAGGGAAATTGGTGTAAGTTCCAATCTTTTTTTTGTGATTGGTTTAGTTATATATCTCTTTATAGTCTCGTTCAAATGATATTACTTAAATGAAGAACTCAATGTCATGTGTACTATATACATGTCTATAGATGTCATGTAATAGATACATTATAGGAAAAAAGAACCTTTTTACTATAAGTAGTTGGTTGTTCATGTGTTTTGTGTTTTCTGAATTATTGATGGTTAAAAGCATTGATTCTAGTAGAAATTGACACTTACACATGATTGCTATTGGTATTAAGATTTAAGTTCCTTAATATGATTGTCATTACAGACTTCAATTTGAAGAATGAGTATTAATTGGTCCCATCCATGATGTCACGTGGATACCCTTCTTTCAATCAATCTTATATGGATTTCCAGTTTTATTGAAATGATGGATTTCTTTTATGAGATCTATTGACCTTTTACTGGTTATACAACTTTCTTCAAATGACTAGTACCTTGTATCCTGACTTAGTTAAAGGTTTATATGCGAATGCTAGATTAGAAGATGGAATTATTGTATCAGAGTGAGAGGGATAGATTTGGTCCTGAATAATGATGTATGGACTATTGTTGGTTTTGGGTTAGGCGGGATGAAATCTCATAACCCAAGTATAGACTTTGCACTTTTGACCCTGGAAAATATAATAACCCAAAGATCAGATTTTGAAGATAGTGAAAGTATACTACTGTTTTTGCTACTGTTTTTGCACACATCTTAAGTTTAAATATAAGTATACTACTGCCAACTTAATAGTTTGTCTCTTTATACAAATGCAATGTTTTTAATGTTGGCATCATTGATTATGTTGTATGTAGGAAAAAATTCAAACATATGAATCTACAATATCGTCTCAATCAAAAGAAATATCAAGTTTAGATTCATTAGCTCATGTTTTAGGAAGCCAAGAGCATTGTGGTCGTGTTCGCGGTCTAGGTTTGGGTCCTTGCCCATCTAAAGTCTTTGGAGTCCATGCTCGTTCTCATTTTGGATCATCTTCATCTACTCCTTCTAATGTTGAATTACAAGCTCAGGTTAATGAATATTTAAATATTTATTTGGTTTGTTCCCTGTAAGATTAACATGTTAGGTATCATATTTCTCACTTTTTAAATAAATTTTTTTGTTATAGGTATCTTCATTGACTTCTTCTAATGTTAAATTAGAATCTCAGGTTAATGAATATTTACTTGGTTTATTCCTTTTAAGATTAACATGTTAGGTATCATATTTCTCACTTTTTAAATAAATATTTCTGTTATAGGTATCTTCATTGACATCACAAGTCAATGAAATGAAGGCAATGATGACACTTTTGTTGCAAAATCATCAAGGTTCATTGCCTTCACAGTTTGTAGTATTTCAACGATCATCGGTAATAATTATTAAATTTATTTGTATGATTTTTTTAATTAAATATATTATCGACTAACTATTATGTTATATTGTAGGTATCTGATCAAGGGAGTGGGCCAAACAATAGATGTAATGAAGAAGAAAATTAGATATTGTTATTGAATATTTTTATGAGTCATACTTTTAGTATTGAACATTTGTATTGAACATCTATATTGAACATATGTAATGAACATCTTTATTTTTAATTTTTATGCATGAACAATTAGTTGTATGAATGATATTAGGTTGAACAATATAGTTTATTTTATACAATATTATTCAATTTTAGTTCATATTAATTTATTGTTTGTTTTGTCAATAAAATCATTTTTATCATAATCTAATTTTATCACAATAAAAAAAGAATGAACTGTATAAATTCTCGGCGGTTTTAACCCCAGTAAACTACACATGCAAAATAGGGACGGTTTGGGATAACCCTAGCTAGTTCCGGCGGTTTTTGAGTAACCCCGTAATTCCCGGCGGTTTTCACAGAACCCCCGCTAATTCCGGCGGTTTTTGAGTAACCCTCGTAATTCCCGGCGGTTTTCACAGAACCCCCGCTAATTCCGGCGGTTTCGACAAAACCTCTGGTAATTCCGGCGGTTTCCGGAAACCCCCGCTAGTACCGGCGGTTTTTTCCAGAACCGCCGGTACTTACTTGGCGACGGCCGTGTTCCCAACGGTTGGTCCAACCGCGGGAAATGTGATTTGCGGGGGTTAAAACCGCCGGTAATATTGAAAAAAACCCCCGGTAAAATTACATATTTTTGTAGTGAACGTACTAAAGTAACTAAATTAGATATTTAACAAATTATTATTAAAAACAAATACCCCGACGGTCCTCTCATGTCCTCCTTTTTATAACTTATCCAATTCTTTAAAACCACCAATTTATACTTACGAGAATGATACATAGAGATCCCATTACCAATCGTTTATAAACAAAAATATAAGGTGGTCTACCACTAACTTCTTATTTCCGTACCTATTGAAAATTTTCAGTAGCATCTAACTACATCCCCACTATTTTACTCTAATTCTATACCACTGAACTTTATCTCTTTCTCTGCCTTTTCTAAAAGTAATTAAGAAACCATATTCACTCTTCTGCAACTATCAAAAATTCTGAAATAAAACTTAGTCAATACATCTTCTATAGGCAAATAAACTAGATGAAAACCATACATTACTTATTACATCTAGGTTCAACCAGCATTTATTTTTAAAGAGAAATAACATCTTCAAAAGTGAAAATACAAGTAACAAGACTGCTGAAATCAGAATATTCAAGCTTAAACTAATTGCTTTTTAGTAAGATTCAACAATTGAAGTAAAGATTTCAAGTACTCAATATCCTTCACATATTCAAGCAAAGAATGAACTATGAATCATACACAAGCATGATTTGTAAAAAGATACAGACAACAATAATACAATGTAACTAAATAACAATTTTATACCAAATTAATCAGAGGAAAAACTATGGAAAGTAGAGGAAAAAGGCCCCTGCTTCAGCTGTTGTTTTACATAATCTTTTCCACTATCACTAAAAATCAAAGAATTTTAATAGCCACAATTTTCAAATTAAAAGGAAAATAATAACATCTAGGCAGCAAAAACAGTAATGTTACTATCACCATAGCATCACAATGAATTTCATTCACCTTAACATTCCAACCAACATTTCACGGTAAAAACCAGCGGCTTTAATTCCTTCTGCTAGCAACATATTACCTGCTCTTCAAGCTTTACGAAACCATATTTCACAAAAAATGTTATTAAGATCATTGCTTCATATACCAACTGAATCCCTCACAACACAATCACTGACCTAAAACCATTCACTTAGGGATTACAGTAAAAAAACATTCTAGTCATTTCGTAGCTTATAGCTAAGTAGATATCAAAATAAAGTCTACATCTTCCACAACCATTGGCTACTTGATATTGCACGGAGAGTCACAGAATTACACAAATTCATTATAAAATCTCCAATTTCTACCGAAAGTCTTCATAAGCACATCAAAATAGCACACACAAAAAACTAAGTCAAGTAATTACATCAAATATATGCTGAAAAGAAATTGAGGAGAAAAAACAATCAATCATTCAAATTCAAGGGACAATAAACAAATATATCCATCCAAGGGAATGACCAAAACAAAAATTACAGAGCTAATTAAACAAAAGTAGCATTAACTTTAGGCCATTTAGACATCATCACCAAAGAAAAAGACAAAATACAAGCCATGAATAACCAAACAAGATTTCCCAATGCATTTCGGTGTGACATCAGCAAGAATGAAAAGTAAGGCAAGCACACAAAGCTAATCCAACATCTTATACCCGACGCATGAATGGGCCTGGATGTACCCCAATATGTATTAGCTGCTCCATACAACAATCAGTTCTTCAAAGTAAAACCATTTCCAACTGCAATTAGACAGGTAAGAAAAGGATCAGCAAAAGAACACAGAATATCATAGAGTTCACTTTTTTAATAAGATGTTCAATACAACATAATGAAAACAATATTAGGACCAACAATTGTCAAACTAATCCGAAAATAATTGACTCAATCAGAGTCTTATTCCTTTGTATAATCGCACACAACAAAATTAAAAATTTAAAGCAAAAATTGAAAATTGTATTATTATCTTCAACACATACCTTTTGGAAATAAGTTCCCAATAACTCTGGATAAATTACAACGTCCCAAACTCAATGTCCTAAAACCCCTTTGGCACACTCCTTCATATACCTGAGATTTATCCAAAATAAATCAACCAAACATAACAAAATTGCATCAAAGTAGGCAGAGAAAACGTATCAAAATTCGAAGTTGGATAATGAATGGCAAATCAAGGGGCGAGAGAGATGAAGGGTTGATCAATACAGGTTCGGCGTCAGCGTGACAGATGAATTTAGCGGGCAGCGGTCGGAGGAGACTAACATCATCCTGAAGCTGCTTCATGCTCACGAGGATCCCATCGATAGCATCACGGCACCAGAGGCGAAAGTTAGACAAAAACTGATTGTTCCTACTTCGAGCGGTGTGAAGCTTCTTCGCAGGCTCACCGATGTTTATGTGCATGTCCTTTTTGGTCAACTCTCCAATTGAACTCTTCATTCTCAATGTGCCTCTCTATTTCCTCCAAACCTTCGAGAATGGAGTTTTTGTCGCTCGCACTTTATCAAACCCTAAACAAAGAACAGTGAGTGTTTAGCTGAGCCTTGAATTGGAAGAGTGAAAGATTGTGACTGACCTAGTGAGCAATCGACGCATGCGCTCTTCTTCCATTTTATGCCTTGCTTGTAGAGTTGTTTGTCGAAGGAGATCGACTCCGTAAACCTCTCCACGACGTCAGTTACACCTTCTTAGAACTACTTCCATCTCCACTACGAGAGCAACCACAACCCACACCGAAGCAACAAACGCCAACATAACCTGATGCATCCATGAGCATAGCCACAATTGCTATAGAAGAGAGAGAAAGGAATCGTAGAGAGAAAGATGGAGAAGAGAAAAGTGAATCGAGAAAAAGGATTTAGGATAGCATGTCAAAATTTTTATACCGATTATATTATCTGACCGCTGTAGAAATTAACAACGTTTATACCTAATATAAGTTTAATAGGTATGGAAAAAATAATTTTTTACACCTATCTCGAGGATAACCGGTACAAAATACTTATTTATTATTTTTTATTCCTGTTCTTAGTAAAATAGGTATAAAAAATTTATTTTATTTACGATACTGCCATCGTATTAATTTTTATACATAGTAAATTTCTAACAGGTTTAAAAAATGGATATAAAAAATATATTTTGCACTAGTGCATTATGGAATCTCTTCTCATGTTAATTACCTTTGTGATCGTTGCTAGAGTTCTACCCATGCTTTTAATCTCAAATATTCCTGGTAGTTCTGTCAAATGACATATTTGTTAGATACTTCATATATCTATCACGAAGTGACTATTTTCTTTTGTTAACAAAATTAGAGGAATAAAGGTTCAACAAGGCAACAAGTTAACAAGTTAACAGCAAGCAAAGGTTACTAGACAAACTCGAATCACTAGTGCTCAAACTGGGTTGTCTTTTTCAGCAAAAGATTATTTCATATATCACAAATAGAATGCATGACAAAAAGCTAGGTCATTGGAGAGGTGATATAGTAATAAAAAAAAAACATATATTTATATTGAGAGAATTCATACAGTCCACGGAACCTTTGTTTAAAGAAAGAGAATTATTTCTTTTAATGCAAGAAGATTTACCTGAATGTCGTTAATTGGTCGAGTGGTCTCCCAATCAACAATTAAAACACACCCTAACAATTTTAAAAGAACAATTAAAGGAAGCAAGTGGAAAGGGATATGGTGGTGGAGGAAAAAGAGGGTCACCGTGACCGGCAGAGGCTATAGTTACACCACTGCTATCTCTACTGTGCCAAAAATAAAATTCACAAAATATAAAAAGTTCTAATGCTGATTGAAGAAAGCAAAGAGAATTAAAATAATGAACTAAACAATTTAACGAAGGTCAACTTTTTCTTTAACTTTTTAACTAAGTAAAAATATACCATTATCCATAGACTTTTCCTTTCTCAGTTTTCCTTAGTAAATTTATAAAATCAACTTACTATTTTATGCTGATATATATAATTAGGTCAATTCTCAGGTTGATATATACTGAAGAAGATTGAACTTCTCTTCCCTCCATGTTGACCATACAGTTATAAGACCTAATTAATTGAGTGTATTGTTTTAATCACAGCAGTCCTTGCTGTTCATTTTATTCCCTTGGTTTTCATTCAAACACACAAGACCTGAACCTTAGAAAACAGCATCAGGGACTTTTTGAAGAACTTGACTAATGTCTTTTTCCATAATATTATTATGGAAAAATAATAATAATGACTCTAGCAGAGATCAAAATGTTTTGAAAGATATCATAATGTCTGAAAGCTTTGGTCATAGACTCGAGCGCTCCGGGTGCCCTATATGCTGGGTATCCTTCAAAACATTGCGTGCAGCGAAGCATCTGGGTTCACCTACAAAAATATTACCAGCGATTTTGTATAAAACCATAACAATGGGTTTCGTGGGAACCGCCGGAAATGCTAGAGTTTCTTATAAGTGCCCCTATTTCCACGGGCTTCTCCAAAAACCGTCAGTGATAGTTCAAATCATCTACTTTTTATCTGTCATGTACTTTTTCTGCCACCGCCATGTACTTTTTCACCTGTTACTCCATCCATTATCATGCACGTGACGTCAGTTAATTAGGTCAAATATATATATAACCTGATAAAGAACATCAACATACGTAAAGCTTTTTAAAATAATTTTCAATTTTGAAAACGAGTATTCTTATTAAAATATATTTTTGAATTTGAAATATGAGTAACAAGGTAATTTTAATAATAATTCTCAGCCATTATCACTTAAGCATACCATTACGAAGTTCAACAACTGGTGGCTGTCATATAGAATATAATATTGTAATATTCAAATGGATAGGTAGATAGATAAGGAAATAATTGTTGCAGTCTTTGTCTCTAAAATTTCCTTGCATTTTTCACCATTATTCACCTTAGTTGGCTACAAATTTTGAATGTATTCTCACTGGCCTTTTCTCTTCTTCTTTTCAAAGGTTCCAATTTATAAAAAAAAGAGACAAGTGCATTGCATTTGAACCTAAAAATTACTTGCTGCAATATAAATCAGAATAAGCTTGCAATTCAGTAAAAAATTACCTGCTGTAGTATAAATCAGAATAAGCATGCACTTCAATGTTAAAAGATAACACTCATTACAAACATTATGAACTGAGATGAATAAGTTTTTTTTCCTTAAGTACCTTAAATTAGATTCAATGTAAGGAGCTAATTATGACAGTGTTAAGTCCATTGAATTATACATATAAAACTTGCCAAATAAACCAAAGGAATATATTATGTTTATCTCAACTTCTTCTCTTCTTAGCCTGCCAGATAATTGAGCAAACAAATGTTGAATCCTGGGGGTTTTCTTATCATTTTCTCTGGCTTGATCACAACCCTTTCACAACTGCCTGATAGAAAAACATGAGATAAAAGGTTTATCTTCATGCTAAAATTGTTCTATAGTGGATATTTGGAAACGCAAAAGTAATATGAAAAATAATCATGTTTGAGTGTGGCATCACAAAGTTCAAACTTTTTCAGTCAACAATGCTATGGTCATATGGAGACAACACAATTTCAATGTTATAAGTAGATAAACTAATACAATTAATCTACCCTTGCGTCTGGAATTTTTAATTTACAGGTGGCCAACGATACTTACACCAGATTCTAATTTCTAAAAGTTCACATCATACAACCAATAATCATTTTATTGAAATTCAATCTCCTTCCAATTCTTGCTCCTCCTCTTTTGAACTCTTGTTCTCATTGACCTATGAATTGTCTAATGGCTGAAGGAAATAGAAATTAGTTTTTGGAAAGAAAACAATTTATGCACCTAAGGTATCACGAAGTAGAAAGAACCAAAAACCATTTCATCCTAGAAACATACTTAGGTATATATAAAATCTACACCCATACCACTATTTATAAAATAATTCATAACCTGGAATTTAGATGATTGCCCCTTTAATTCAACATCAGGCATAAGCACATTTAACATTTCAATAATTTGTTCCCTAGGTTCATATTACTGCTATAATTAAAGTACATTTTAAAATAAAATACTGAGTCATGTTAAAAAATAATATTCTTTAACACAAAGAAGACAGAAACCAAGTTATGCAAAGAGAAGAAGGCTATGGAATTATTAATGGGTAGATGTAGATGAAGTTCAAACCTTAAGATTAAGCTCGTTATACAGGGCCTTTACTTTAGCAACATTTTATGGATCTGCATTCCCATAGTTGTCCTGGAAACCGCAAAAAATAGTGATTTAGTGCAATGTTATCACAGGAAAAATGTGGGATATATTAAAATGATCACTTACGTATAGAACTTTCTTTTGTTGCTCATTGCTAAGCTCCAAAGTTTTCACAACTAACCAAGAGCATTTAAAATCTTCAATATCTGTATCTATCTGGTCCCATAGATAACTAGAATGAGATTAAAGAGAACTTGATGTTTCCAGTATCCACTAATTATCCACGATGCTCACCTTTCCAATAGTATCAGGATCCCCAAAGCAATCCCAATAATCATCCTAAAATTATAGGGGGGAAGGGGAAGGGAAAAGATACGTCAAAATACGGTTTTTATGAAATATTTTAAGCTGATAGTGAAAGAATACACTAGACATACATCATTCTAGAGTCTACACTACAACACCAAAACCGCAAAGAGTTTCATCATATAATAATATCAAACACAAAAATTGCGGACCAGGTCATATTTCTCTTTTACTGCTATCTTATCTCCAAATGAAGTTATTCATGAATGTTGCGTCTGCATTAAAAATAAATACATATGTTCTCTCAGTTTTATTATATATGTTTTTATACACTTGACTCAATTATTGATTTATTTTAGTTTTCTATACAGAATTTATTCAAAAGACCTAGTTCTAAAAGATTCATTGATTTACTCACTTCACTCAATCGCGTTTTCTTCAAAACAACATGCTTGGACCTTATCTCGTAATAAACATAGGCTACTAATTTCAAAACAAAATATATTCTCCACTTTTCCATACCAATAAATTAATAGTAATAATTTCTCAGCTTGATCATTTTAGATCTGCTTTCAAACATAAGCACCTATTCACAAGCAGAAATAACCAACTGATGAAACACAAATCCCTTCAATCTCTATATCTATTACTTTTCTATATACACACAATCTTTGTCTAGAAAAACCTTCTCATGCAAGCCTTGAGGAATTAATCAACTGGCCTCAAGAATACTCTCTAGCATGGGCATCCACAATCTATGACCAGCATCATCATTTCTGGCTTTTATCAAGCGAAGCAGAACTTGTTCTGCAAAAGCTCTCTGGTGTTGCTTCTCAAAAAGTTTTGCCAACTCCTTCTTTGATATCTTTATCTTCACTTTCCCATTGGCATCAGGAGAAACTCTCAGTCTTTTTTTAAACTACCATTGTAAAATGAGATTAACCACAACACAACTTGTTGTCAATATGTCTTGCATAATAATAATTAGTATACCTTAGCTCTTTTTATCTGATAAGCCTTATTATTCAATCCCGTGATTGATGTTGAGCAGCAAAAAACATAACCAAGTTTATGAATTCATTCATACTCTAAAACATATGGAAGAATGTAAAAAAAACAAAATTTAGAATGTTGAACAAGAAAACCAAGGAAGCCATGACAGAGGATATTACAAAAGGAACAAGGTTTTCTTTTCTCTCTGTCTCCATTACCAAATCTATATCCTTTTCACCATCACATTATACTCAAATCAAACTCAAAATTACTAGCACAAAAAAGGAAGAATGAAAACCCTATGTTGCATATCACGAATATTACTCTGACTGGTACCGAATGCGGTGACACGTCTCGCTAGATCCTCCATAGGGAACTATACTTGGGAAGAATGAAGAAGGAGGAGCAAAACCCCTCCCACCAGATGAAAAAAATTGAATGAAGAAGGGAGGGAGCTCATAGCGGTGCTGGTGAGGTCAGAAGCAACTACTATGGTCGATGAAGGAGATATGGATGACGGCGGCTTCAATAATTTGACGGGTGTTTGCTCCCTCTACCACCACACCTTTTTCCCTCCACCTCTCCAATTTTTTTTAATTTCAATTATATCTTCAAATTAAAATTTTTTATTTTTATTATTTTAATTTATTCCAAACTTAATTCTCCTACTTTACTTCCTGCATCCAATCTTTTCATCTCTCAATTTCGTTTAACAATTTATCTTCTGTTTTACTTTACAACTCCATTTGTCTTCTCCGTTTCACTTCTCCTCATCCGTTTCTTTCTTCTTCATTATAATTACATTATTAAAATAAATTAAAAAATAATAAATCAAAACATTTAAATTAAATTATTAAAATATTTTCAAAATAAAGAATAAACTAATAAAACAAACCCTAAAATTTAAAACGTAACTCAGAGTCCGTTTAAGGAAAGAACGGATGTCAACATCCGTTTATGGAAAGAACGGAGGTCAACATCCGTTTATGGAAAGAACGGAGGTCAACATCCGTTTATGGAAAGAACGGATGTCAACATCCGTTTATGGAAAGAACGGATGTCAACATCCGTTTATGGAAAGAACGGATGTCAACATCCGTTTATGGAAAGAACGGATGTCAACATCCGTTTATCGAAAGAACGGATGTCAACATCCGTTTATCGAAAGAACGGATGTCAACATCCGTTTATCGAAAGAACGGATGTCAACATCCGTTTATCGAAAGAACGGATGTCAACATCCGTTTATGGAAAGAACGGATGTCAACATCCGTTTATGGAAAGAACGGATGTCAACATCTGTTTAAGGAAAAAACGGATGTCGACATCCGTTTTACCTTAAACGGATATTGACATCCGTTGAAGGATGTTGACATCCATTGAAGGATGAAGAATGTCACCTCCGTTTAAAGGTTACATTTTTTATTTTAGGGTTTTATTTAAAGGTTTATTCGAATACGCACCTTGAGGAAGCAACATACGCATTGCACCACTTCACACACTGCACCACGAGAGCGACACTGCACCACGAGAGAGACTGCTTGATAATTCTTTCCACCACCACCAACCTTTATAACTTGTAGCATAACCACCAACCTTTACAACTTGTAGTATCTCACCGCAACAAAAGAAAGAGAAGAAGAAATATAATGTTAAAATAAAAGAAAAGTATTTTACTCATGTACGGGCAACTAGAATAGGTTATCAGTGGAATAGGTTGTGAATGGGTAAAATTAAAAAATAACTCTAAAAATAAAATTTTACTTAAGGACAAAATAATAAAGGGAGGTGGAGGGAGAAAGGTATGGTAGTGGAGGGAGCAACACCCTCATTTGACGAAGGTGAAGAAGAAGAAAGAGTTGAGAATAGAGATGGCGGCACCAGTACCGTAGCCATCATGCTCGCCGGTAGTAATTCTGGTCAAGAAGAAGAAGATGAAGCATGGGCTTGGGGAAGACGAACCCTAATAAATGGGCACGGTGCAAGAATGAAAATTATTTTCCGGAAAGACAAAACGAAGATTATGAGTGGGAGAAAACGAAAAAATATTTTTACTGGCAGATCTCTTATTATACCGTTGGAATATATTTTATTAGAGAAGTTTTTAAAAAGAATAGAAAGTTTTTCGAACCCCGAAAATACGTTAATTTTGTAGTGTGTAAGAAAAGATTAACAAGAATAGAAAGTTTTTAAAATTTAAGATAAATAATAATTCTCTAATTTAATTAAAAGGGTAATTTATGTAATACACATAAATTTTAAAGTTCAAAATATTTATCCAAGTACGATAAATTAAATTCATATATGGTTTATATATATATATATATATATATATATATATATATATATATATATATATATATATATATATATATATATGAGATATGAAGCACTATATATTATTTTTGGAAGAGTACAACAATGTACCAACGTCATAATGTTTTCTTGAACCTTTTTATGGGTTAACCAACACTTCTAATAATTCAAACACAGCATTGCACTTGTTTAATCAAAATCTTATGATCTTGGAAAATTTTATAATATTATGTATATATATCTTATTCACTCACTTTTTTAGAGTTATACAACACTTTTTTTTAATATATTACAATTCACATATTGATTTAAACATGAATTTCAGTAAAAAAAATATTACAATAATTTAAGAAATGTGTTGTAGTAAATAAATAAATAAATAAATGTAAGTGGAAGTATAAAAGAAGTATCGATGGCATAGAAGTGCAGGGTTATTATTTCTCTTTATAAAAGCATGAATAATTAAAATGAAGAACATCAGTTCCATTTATAGCATTTGCGGACACTTGTGTCGGCTGGTTCATACCTACATGGTCCGTCTTTGTGTATATACCAATGGCAGTCTGTACATATCTTGTTATCCCTGCTTTGCTTATATGCATCAAAATACAACAAAGGACCATTTCCCCATTGAACCGAACAAAAGAACAGTGTATTCTGAAAAAAGTTAGTTCCAAAACTAAATTTGTAGCTTTGGCCAATAGAGACAACGTGCAATCCAAGATCATCATCTTTTGATTTGCAGTGAACATTTATAGTTTCACTTTCCTCCAAACTATTCGTAATTTCTACGCTAGCTGGGTCTACCGTTGCCCATGCCAATGTCAGCATGCACAACAACACAACGATTTTCACTAACATAGACATTGTAAATTCTCACGTTCATTTTCTGTTCTTCAATCTGTTATATATATATACACATACTGCAAAACAATGGCCTAATGTTGACGGACAAAAATGTCTTTTCATTTTTGTATTTGACCTGAGTTATTGGAAAACATTTATCCCAAAATTTTAATTATAGGAAACATTTATTCTAAAATTCTCTCACCATTAATATTTATATTCTATTACTTGTTGTTGTGCTAAATTAATTAATTCAATTCATATAATTGGCATACATGATTGACGGTAAATTCATATAGCTAATTAATTAATTATATTTTATTCCACTTCCAGTTATTGTTAATTTAATGGAGGAAATCCTTGCAAACATATGACAAAACTATCAATGTAGCACAACAATTAAGAGAGAAATAAAATATAAATAACTAATGGTAAGAGAATTATAAAAAATATTTGGAATAAATGTTTTCTTATAATTAGAATTATTTTTATCAATAAAATGTAAATTAATTAATTAACCCAAAACTAAATGAGTAGAAAATATCAATAATTAATTTTAAAAAAAAAATCCTATACTATGTTTCCTTATAAATAAAATTACTTTTATCAATAAATTTAAATGAAAGAATTAATTAATTAACACAAAAATAAAAAAAGTAATAAAACAACACTAATTAATGGTTTAAAAATATTATACTTATAAAAGAATTTTTTTTTGGAATAAATTTTTTTCTATAATTAAAATTTAATTATACTCACATATAAATCAATGTATAGCATATTCTTTCCCTTGCGTTTTTATGTTTTGTTTCCATGGGCAAGTTGTCTGTGATGATTTATGGGTGCTTGGCGACACTTATAAAAGGGAAGAGGAGATCTTCGAGCTGGTTTAGAACACTGATTTTTTAGTGCATGCGAGGTATATTGGGTGTGGATAAAAAGTGTAAAAGTAAGAAACTATTATAGAACACCTCTGATGTTAATTTTTTCAATTGATAATTGTTTAAAAGTTATGAATCATGGTGTAATGTATTAAGAAAAGATGGATGAATAGCTTGATCTCTGAATTATTAAGATTCGCGCTATTGAGAGGAATGTGTAGTAATTTGTCTATCACTACATTTTACATGTTAGGAAAATGTGAGGATCGATGTAGAATTGAGATCGAGATGTAGGTTCAAGAACTAATATACATGTTAGGAAAATGGTTCCACCACTCACGCGTAATCGAAAAGAAAACGAGATTGGAAAATGACAGACTTCACCTACAATGGAAGAGTGGGAAAGAAGTGTATACCAATTGTGATTAGGTTGGGGAACAATGTGCACAAGAGGAGTTAGGGTAGAGAATCTGAATACCGGGGAAAAGGAGTTTTCGCAAAATGAGGGGACGAAAAAATTTCACTTTCCAATTTCATATACACCACCCACTTATCAAGGATCGTTTGCCTTCAGTAATGACTCGTTTGCATTACAGACAGCCATAATCCTTCGGTAAAGTCTTACTCCACATGCCCTTGACAAAATCCTTCAATAAACCAAATTTATTGACGGCCAAAAGGCCTTCAGTTTTAATCGGCCGATAATAACTGTTTTTCCTATAGTTCTGTAAGTTTGATTTAACAAAGTCTAAATTATGTTGTATGGAAATTATTATTGAAAATGCTAAAGACTTGTATCAATATGTAATCACATATGAGATGATATGTGAATTATTTTTTGAATTGTGAATTAAGGATTAATTATTATGTTGTAACAAATCTTCTTACTTTATTGATGGTCTAAGTCACATAGATTAACATGTTACATTCTCGTATTTCATGCATAATATACATCTTTCGAAAGGCATAAGTAGTGCCGTCAAAATAGGTTGAAACCCGTGAGTCAACCTGGTTTCACCATGGGTTTGAGTCGGGTTGGTTGAAAAAAAAATGCAAAATTTTTTGGGTGTTGCTCCCTCCACCACCACCACTTCTTAATCCACCTCCCCAACCTTCTACAAAAAAAAATTTAATTACAAAAATAACCTTTTTTTATTTTTATTTCTATTTATTTATTTTAAATTTAAACCCTATCTTTCTATTTATTTTTACAGATCCACCTCCCAACTCTTCCTCTTTTCATATTTCTACGCCAAACTCCACCATGCTCGTTCTTGTCATCTCACAAAGCGATTTTGCTTTCAATTATTGAGCTTCGCCTCTTCTTTCTTAAGCCCTTATATATATACAGTATTGTTTCTGACATGGTATAGTGTGTGCATGGTATAGTGTGTGCTTGTAGAAGTTTATGTGGTGAACGTAAATGAAGAACAACATGCATTGGGAAAATCAACATATATGTTTAAATAATAGTATATATGAAAGGGGATAGGATACCCCTTCGAAAAATTTATTAATGTTGGGGGTTGTAAGACCTTTATATATTCAATGATAAAATTGAATGATTAATATGTGGCATATATTTTGACATCTCTGCACTGCAGTTGGAAGCCAAGTAAATCAACTCTGAAAGACTGATACTACTTGTCACAGGTACAACTTTTCCAGAAAATAAACATGCAGTCTTTAACGGATCTTGACATCCGTTTAAGACAAAACGGAAATCGACATCCGTTTTTTTTTAACCGGATGTTGACATCCGTCATTTAAATATTATATCGTTTATTTTTTTACACACTGATCAATTACTTCCATTACCACTTGCAATTTCTAACTAATGAAAGTCTACTACACTCTCAAATTATAATTCTATCACAATTAAAAAATAAGAGGAAAAAGTGAAACGTGAAAAAGAGGAAGAAGAGCACAATGAAACAATAAGAGGACGAACGATAAAGAGGAAGAAAAATTGTTGGTTCATACATGTAAATAATTAGAGTGGATAGAAGTTAAAAAATATTAACCTTAAAATTTTACTAAGGATAAAATAGGAATGAAAAAATAAAAAGAGGGGTAAAACAAGAATGGGGTGGTGGAGGAAGCAAGAGGTGGTGGTGGAGGGAGGAACACCCAAATTTTTTATGAGAACAATTTTGACCCGACTCACTAAGAACCTAGCTCACACGGGTTGAACTCGTAGTGGGTCGGGTTGACTCCCCAACCCACCTATTTTTTTTAATTAAATCAAAAGTAATTAAATTAATTATTCAAATCCTACTTTATTATTGAAATCAAATTAATTAAATTAATTATTCAAAACAACCTTTACTTAGCAATAGAACATTTCGTGTTGTTGTCTTTCCAAAAGTTCCCCTCTACAAATAAAACCCTAAGATTATAGATTGAATAATATTATAGATGAAGATAAAGAAGAAAATGCTTCAAGAGAGCATAATACTATGGATTTATCCATTCAAGACTCCAATTTAATAGATGGATAATATTATAGATTGGATAATTCAGGAATATATCATTTGTTTTATCTTGTTTTTAGACCTATCTCCAAGCAAGACAGTTTTATCTTGTGTTATATATTTTTGTTAACAACTATATGTAGTTTCTTGGTCAAAGTTGTGTATGTCTCATTAAACTAAATTGACAAAATTTTATGCTTGATAGCTTAGAATATATATAACAATATATTTCTTTTGTTTCATTTTCTTTTATATCAAATGGTCCAATTATTACTGTTTCAATTTGATCGATCAAAATAGCATGTTACAAGAATCTCAGAAGAAGAGGGTGAAAAACAAGTTAATTAAGTGAATCAACCCGTTTAACCCACCAACTCGTGGTGGGTCGAGTCGGGTCGGGTTCGAATTTTTTTGACTCGTTAATAAATGAGTCGGGTTAGGTTGACTCACTAAGTGGTCAACCCGAGGTGGGTTGAGTCGGGTCAAGCCAGTTTACCTGTTTTGACAGTTCTAGGCATAAGTTGATATTCTACTTATTGAATTTCCTTGATGTATAGAACCATGTATGTATTTGTTGAATGTTTGATTTTGAACGAAAGTGAATTATTTTTAGTTGTTCACTAAAATATATTTTTCTAAGTATAATTTTTAAGATAATTTCTTTTAATATCTTACCTTCCATTAGTTTATGTGGGGTGACTGTATTAAATATAAGGTTAAATATATTTTTAATTTCTCAACTATCAATTGATTTTATTTTTTGTCCATCTTTCATACTTTGGTAAAGGGAAATTATAATTTTTCGTCTTCCAAAACTAAGTCGTTAAAAATAGGTTGAGCTACCTATCGGTGTGTCACATGACTTTTCATTTTCTCACACATGTCAATCCTCTCTCCTTTTTCTCCTATCTCCTCATGATCCTCAACATCTCACCTCAAAATCTCTCAGGATGAATCGATGCCGATGCGCTAATGGAGATTCATCACATCAGAATCCTCAGCTTCATCAACAACTCCTTCTCGAGTCCATTCCTGAAGTCGGGCTCAATCAATTTCCTCAACATGGACATGCAGGAGTGTGACGAATGAATGCAAATTTGTAAAGGGTATTGTGTCGAACAGATAGCATGCGTTCTGGAAAGAGCAGTTTCTTATTGCAGGGATACTTTTTAATTTTCAGAGGATTTCTGTAGGGATATTAATCATTTCTGCTATTAACCTTTTATATCCTGCCCCACGACGATTTTGCATGTTGGGAAAGTAGAAGCAGTGTGTTTGGAATTAGATGGGTTAAAACAATATATAAGCAGTGCTCCTCAATGACGGCAACTTCCTAGTACAAACTTCAAGATAATTCTTAGTCGCTCTTTCTAGCAAACTCCATTAAGTGCTTCTATTTACCCTCTTACTCCCGAATAACTATTGTGTTTTGTTGTAGATGTTCATGTAGGCCTTTGAAGAATTCTTACATTGTTAGTAGTCATTATTCCCAATAGGACTGTATCTTAATGATTATCATTTTATATCTTTTTGTTCAAACATATTGATGTGCTACTTGATTCTCTGGTCTTCTGTATTTTTCTTACATCAATGTTTATTTCATGTAGAGCTTCTGTACTTGAAAAAGCCTCAAAATCAGTTTGGGATTTAATTGTAGACAATAATGGTCTGGGAAAGGAGAGATAAGCGAGTGTTTTGTCGACTGAGTGGCCAGGAGCCTCCATTCTTTCCACTTCCTAATGGTGAGCCGCAATCTGAAAAGGAGGCTGGCAACAGAAAAGAAAAAGGCAAGGGAAAGCAAAAGGAAAATGAAAGCACAAATACATATACTCCATCAAAGAAAGGACCAGATGAAACTTCAACCAGGTTCTCTAATCCTGCGGCAGTATTGGAAGGTTCTGGCAAATCACCTGTATCAATTTCGAAGACTTTTGTTGCAAATTCGATAATCCTTTTGTAACTCTACAGTGATCAAATCTGGTAAATATATTATATTGACACTTTATAGAACTTCACTACAGTGTTCTATTTTTGTTTAATAATATTTCTGTGCTTTAATAATTGGTATTTGGTATCTTGCAGAAACATTTTGATGATAACCAACCTCTAGGGCATAATTTCGAAGGCTCTGCTTTCAACAATGCTTTTAATAACTCAGATATGTAACAGTTGGATTTTCATCCATTCAGTTTAAATCAAGATATGAATCACAACCAAGTTGGTCACAACTCTGGTTTGATTGGTCAAGTGGATTTATATCAGGACCTCGGGCATAACACAGAAATTAAACAATCAGAATCAAATCAATTTAGCATAGAAGGTTTTGATTGTAACCAATTCTTTAGAGCTGAGGATACTGTGCATCATGGACAAAACATTATACCTAACATTCTTCCAAATATCTGCCCTCCACCATCTGCTTTCTTAGCTCCAAAATGTGCCCTGTGGGACTGTTTCAGACCCGCTCAAGGGGTAGAATGGTGCAGGAACTACTGTAGCAGTTGTCATGAGTTGTTGGCAAATAATGAAGGTCTAGCATGACTCCAATTTTACGACCAGGGGTGATTGGTGTAAAAGATGGTCCTTTGTTTATTGTTGTTCTTACGAAGACCAGGGAAAGGAAGTGGGCATCCCCAGTTGTGAAGGCACCGCATCAACTAAATCTCCTTGGAATGCTCGAGGTGAGTACACAAAATTTGTTACCTGTTGTATATCGCTGCTTCATTTTAGGATAAATAATATACACATTGATCATGTGAAAGACTTTGACATTGTTATCCAATCATAGACTTTGATGTATTGTAAGTTTGTTGATTGTATAATAACTACCACAAAAATTAAAGGGTATTGAAACCTCTGTCACATCTTAATTTTTTTCGTTTTCATAGTTACTCCTCTTCTACTTCTTTAATCTTACATCTTTTTACAGAGTAGAAAGACTCTAAAAATTGAAAGACAATACTTCAACGAGAAAATCACCATAAACAATTTGGAGTTTGTCTCTTTGCTATTAGAGTTCATAGGGGTGAACTAAGGAGGAAATTTTTAATTTCATAAAGGGGTCAAGGAGCGGAAGACGATGAAGGTGTCGATGTTGGCGTGGTGGAGGAGGTTGGTGTTGGTGAAGATGGCGAGGTAGAAGAGAATGCATAACCCACCACCACCCACTTTGGCAAACCTTCCACGTGAAAAAAGTAAAGAGATTTGACGTGTTCGAGAAAAATGAAAAGTGATATTTTTAACGGTGTTGATTTTGAAGGACGGAAAATTATAGTTTTTTTAAGGACAATGATTAAAGTGTACCAAAGTTTTAAAGAGAAACGAAAAATAAAATCGCTTGATAGTTGAAGACTAAAAACATATTTTACCCTTAAGTATACAAGTAAATATATATCTGTAGGAGCAACGGGATGAGAATAGAAATTTCTAATTTAACTTTTCTTTTATAAATAATTATATATATATATATATATATATATATATATATATATATATATATATATATATATATATATATATATATATATATATAGGTTTATAAGTTGCATATTGAAATACTATGTATTTTATATAGACCTTTATTCAGTCATGTTAAATGTTTTGTTCTTTTACTTGACTATAAGAAGAATAGCACATTATTTATATATATTATAAACAATAAAATAAAATATTATTGAGAAATTAAATTTTATAATACACTTACATTGAATAAATAAAGTTTTAAAAAGTAATGTAGTACAAAGAAATAAAAAATAAATAAATAAAACATCTTTGACCGAAGGCAACAAATGAGGAGAAGAGGAAAGGTGGTCTATAAATAAATAAATAAATTTTATTGACAAAAAAAATGTTAGTGATTACATATAAATTTTTCATTTATAAAATCTATCAATAAATCAAATTTATCACTGAATTTTGTTTTCATAAAATTTCTTTAATAATTTCAATAATAATTTTAGTACATAAAAAATGTAAGAAAAGATTAAAAAGAATAGAAAGTTTTAAAATTTAAGATAAATAATAATTTTCTAATTTAATTAAAAGGGTAATTTATGTAATACACATAAATTTTAAAGTTCAAAATGTTTATCCAAGTACGATAAATTAAATATGTAACATACCAATTATATAGGAATTATATAATATAAGACGTCATCAAGTATAATACAATAAAGCAGTTAGGACAAGTGATTAGGGCAATATGATTACATTTATCCTTCCAAAAGAGTTAGGAAATTAAAACTTGAATTACAAGAGAGTAGAGTATTTCAAAAGAATAGAAGTAGGTAAATCTATAAGCTCCTAGGCTACTCAACAGCATTGGCACCCTCGAGCTCCTACTCCACATATGCTTCATCTCCCTCTGCTCACATCCAAGTGGATGATCATCGCAAAAGAAAACACAAACAAAGAAGACACAAACACAAACAAGTAAGGGTGAGCTAGTTATATAAAAATCATACAACCTATATCAATTTAACATTTATATAAGCGTGTAACAATCAAGTATTTCAAGCATCCAAGGATCATAACACAATACAAACTAGGACCGAATGCATTATCCTGATACTAATGACCGACCACGTGATTTGACCATCCGGACTAGTATGAAATGTCAAGTTCCAGGAGTTTGTGCACATGGGTGATGAAGTAACTGGAAAACCATCAGCTGTCACCCAAGGTTAGTCCGTTATATAACTCACCCAAGAACCTATGGGCTAGGACCTCCTGCTATTCTCACCACATGACTCATCACTCTCTACTTGAGCATGGATGATCATTAGAATGTCAGGATAAACCCCATAAGGACACTCCGCCCATTCATACGGTCAATCACAACAACCACAGGGCACCACCATGTAACCTCCTTTGAGGATCATGGAATTACGTCCATCAACCATACTTATAACCAACCGTGACCCATATGAAACCATATACATATAACCTTTCACTTTTACATTGCATACAAACATATACATAATCTCAATATACATTAGCTCAATCATCACAAGTTATAAAAGTAATAGCCCCATAAATTTAATCTAAATTTCTCAATACCAAAATCTTTATAATTTATTTCCAATGCCTAAACTCCTATACAGTATATGTTATAATAATATTAAGTGACGTAATACCCTTCAAACATTTATAAAACACCAAAAATTAATTTAATATTACGTATATATAATATGTATATATATAGCCACTGCATGCACCAATTTACATATTAATATAATATATAATATGTTACATATATTTAATATATATACTATGTTAGGTATATATATATGGATCCTTACTTTAAATTTCAAACATATTGATTTCCTAAAATTATAATTGACTAGAAATTAACATATGATAACTTTATGTATCTACAATCAACTTGTTTTATTTTATTTTCATCCCAGTAGAGATCTTTCTTTATCTCAATTGGTCACTGGAGAGGACCCAGATGTCTGAACGCATCAAGCTCACCTTCGACGCCAACACATATGAATAGTCACAATTGACTGGACCAGGCCAGGGCTACTATATGATCAGGGATGTGCCAACTCAGGTTTTTAAGGTTTCTCTATCCTACCAACAAAGAAAGGCTCTCAACAATTAATAATTAATTTATTTAAATTATCTACCATGTTCTCTTATGCTCTAAATCTAAAATGCCTAATTTTAATATTTTCACTTCCTCTCACAACAACCTCAAACAGTACATGTACATCTATTTAATACCCATATACATGCTATTACAGAACCCTTACTCCAGACCTTCCAACAAGATCAATTTCAGCCAACAAACTCATTCAAAACAGATTAAATTCATCACATCACAACATGCATAATTTCACAGTTTCAATTATAACACCCAATACAATAAAAGTCATAAAACAATTTCACAAGAGCACACTAGTTCAACATTCATATGCATATATTTTTTTAAAATAAATTCATACAAAAATAATTAGCTCCTCTTACATCAAGCAGTTCCAATTATAGCAATCAGTTCATCAAACATTCCACAAGCCATCAATCACAGTTTTATAATTTCAACACATAACACCCAATATATTTCTTAATCGTAACAGAAAATTCCAAACAACACGCCAATCAAATTATCATACATACAGAGTATATAATATTAAGTCAAATAAACATAACTAGCTCCCCTTACCTTAAAGTTGAGCAGTCTAGCACACAACACAACTTTCAACAGTATCCTACCCCGGAAAGAACTTAAGCAGTGCCCTACAACCATCACATTGGTGATGAGAACAACCCTTAGAGCTCAAACTTGACAGGAATTGGAAAGATGACAGTTCTAATTGTACAAAAGCAGTAGAACCATAAGCCCTAGATTTCGAAAACAACGGAGAAAAGAGGAAGCCACTTACCGACTGAAGAACGTAAAACTAATCGGATGGTTTTGAAGCTCTCTACGAGACGGTCGCTAGGGTACCACCTAACAGAACATGCAATGGCTAAATCAGTGTGGAGGCTAGAGAGAAGGCAGAAAAGAATTTGGCGAAAGGGGTTTTAGAGAGAGAAAGGAGAATTGACAAATGAACTTCAACTTTTTCTTTTTAGGAGAGCCCCCTTACCAAGGTCATGAGCCCAAATTGCTAAAGGTCTGGGGGTGTTGCTCCCTCCACCACCACACCTTTTTCCCTCCACCTCCCATTTACTATTTTGCCCTTAAGTAAAATTTTATTTTTAGCGTTATTTTTTAATTTTACCCATTCACAACCTATTCCACTAATAACCTATTCTAGTTCCCCGTACATGAGTAAAATATTTTTCTTTTATTTTAACATTATATTTCTTCCTCTCTTTCTTTTGTCGCGGTTAGATACTACAAGTTGTAAAGGTTGGTGGTGGTGGAAAGAATTATCAAGCAGTCTCCCTCTCGTGGTGCAATGTCGCTCTCGTGGTGCAGTGTGTGGAGTGGTGCAATGCGTGTGTTGCTTCCTCAAGGTGCGTATTCGAATAAACCTTCAAATAAAACCCTAAAATAAAAAACGTAACCTTTAAATGGAGGTGCCTTCAACGGATGTCAAAATCCTTCAACGGATGTCAACATCCTTCAACGGATGTCAACATCCTTCAACGGATGTCAACATCCGTTTAAGGTAAAACGGATGTCGACATCCGTTTTTTCCTTAAACGGATGTTGACATCCGTTTTTTCCTTAAACGGATGTTGACATCTGTTTTTTCCATAAACGGATGTTGACATCCGTTCTTTCCTTAAACAGATGTTGACATTCGTTCTTTCCATAAACGGATGTTGACATCCGTTCTTTCCATAAACGGATGTTGACATCCGTTCTTTCCTTAAACGGACTCCGAGTTACGTTTTTAATTTTAGAGTTTGTTTTATTAGTTTATTCTTTATTTTGGAAATATTTTAATAATTTAATTTAAATGTTTTGATTTATTATTTTTTAATATATTTTTAATGTATTTTAAAAATGTAAGGAAAATGAAGAAGAAAGAAACAGATGAGGAGAAGTGAAACGGAGGAGACAAATGGAGTTGTAAAGTAAAACAGAAGACAAATTGTTAAACGGAAATGAGAGATGGAAATATTGGGTGCAGGGAGTAAAGTAGGAAAACAAGGTTTGGAATAAATTAATAATAAAAATAAAAAATTTTAATTTGAGGATATAATTGGAATTAAAAAAATTGGGGAGGTGGAGGGAGAAAGGTGTGGTGGTGGAGGAAGCAACACCCAAGGTCTGGCTGCCACAATTAAGGCTCAATAACCCTGGGTCCAAATTTTTAGATCCTTACAATATATATATATATATATATATATATATATATATATTGAGATATCAAGTATATATTATTTATGGAAGAGTACCACAATATACCAACTTCGTAATGTCTTCTTGAATCTTTTTATGTGTTACAATTGATATATTTATTTGTAGATGACTTTAACCAACGCTTTTAATAAATCAAACAAAACATTGCACTTGTTTAATCAAAATTTTATGATCTTGGAAAATTTTAGAATATTATTTATCTTATTCACTCACTTTTTTAGAGTTATACAACACTTTTTTTTTAATATATTACAATTCACATATTGATTTAAACGTGAATTTCAGTAAAAAAAATATTACAATAGTTTAAGAAATGTGTTGTAGTAAAAAAAAAAAATTTAAGTGGAAGTATATAAGAAGAATCGATGGCATTGAAGTGTAGGGTTATTATTTATCTTTATAAAAGCATGAATAATTAAAATGAAAAACCTCAGTTCCATTTATAGCATTTGCGGACCCTCGTATCGGTTGATTCGTACCTACATAGTCCATCTTTGTGTATATCTTGTTATCCCTACTTTGCTTATATGCATCAAAATACAACAAAGGACCATTTTCCCATTGAACCGAACAAAAGAACAGTGTATTCTGAAGAAAGTTAGTTCCAAAACTAAATTTGTAGCTTTAGCCAATAGGGAAAACATGCAATCATATGACAAAACTATCAATGTAGCACGACAATTAACTGAGTAATAAAATAAATATGAGATTATATAGTTAAAGAATAACTTTGATTTGGCTACTCATATCACCAAAATGTATTTGCTTTTCGGTAGCCTAAACCATAAAAACTCCATGGTTAAGCAGTAATTTAGAGATGAATGACCTTTTGGGAACTTTTATCAGTGAAATGTTTTCTTATAATTAGAATTGTTTTTATCAATAAAATGGAAATTAATTAATTAACCCAAAACTAAATGAGTAGAAAATATCAATAATTAATTTTGAAAAAATCTTATCCTATGTTTCCTTACAATTAAAATTACTTTTATCAATAAATTTAAATGAATTAGTTAATTAATTAATTAACACAAAAAGAAAAAAAAAGTAATAAAACAACACAAATTAATGGTTTAAAAATTTTATACTTATAAAAGAAATTGTTTGGAATAAATACTTTTCTATAATTAAAATTTAATTATACTCACAGATAAATCAATGTATAACATATTTTTTCCCTTGCGTTTTAGGTTTTGTTTCCATGGGTAAGTTGTCTATGATGATTTATGGGTGCTTGGTGACTCTTATAAAAGGGAAGAGAAGATCTTGGAGCTGGTTTAGAACTGATTTTTTAGTGCATGGGAGGTATATAGGGTGTGGATAAAAAGCGTAAAAGTAAGAAAGTATTATAGAACACCTCTGTTGTTAATTTTTTCAATTCATAATTGTTTAAAAAAAAATTATGAATCATGGTGTAATGTATTAAGAAAAGATGGACGAATAGCTTGATCTCTGAATTATTAAGATTCGCGCTATTGAGAGGAATGTGTAGTAATTTGTCTATCACTACATTTTATATGTTAGGAAAATGTGAGGATCGATGTGAAATTGGGATGGATATGTAGGTTAAAGAATTAATATACGTGTTAGGAAAATGAGTTCATCTTTATAAAGGATTAAGCCATGTTGTATATTATTAAGAAACTTATTTAAGTAAAAGTTTATTCACTACGTTTTATATATGTGTGTTTACGTATCAGATTACCTACGAATCTTAATCTCATGTCCGTTGGACTCCATCAATATGATATGGCTACTGTAACCACATTTGCTACATCCATTTCACAAAAGTTTCTAAAGTCATTCTAGTGCAAGTTGTTTTCATCACTCTGAATCATAGTATTATTAAATTTCAAATGATTAGGATAACTTGTATAAAATTTATTAAATTTTAAAAAATGTTGATAATATACAATCATTAAATATGAGATATTATATATTTTTTTTATCAGCAAATATTATATATATTTTAAAACTATTTTGTTCTGAAAAGATACTTTTTGGATTAAAAGAGAAAAATATTATAAGTTAGTGTATATATCAATTGTTAAATTATAAACAAAATTTGTGTATCAGAATAATATATAACTAACTAATAATTACCGTATCAAGCGTAAGAATAAGTTGAGAGAGATAGTAGTTTGCATTTTAGTGAAATATGAAGAGTGTCGTATATGGGTCTTAAAAAAACTGCATTGTGTTTAAAAAATTGAATTGTTAAAAGAAAACCTTTTTTAATTTAATTTTAAAATTTTATTATATTAAAGTAAAATTTATTAAACTAAAATATAACTTATTACATTCAAAATATATTTTAAGATAAATTATTTATTAATAACAACAAATAATTAATATATTTTAACTAATTTAAAATAATTCGATTTGATTTAGTTTGTAGTGTAGTCAATGTATATATAATTATTATAAAATTAAAAGAAAACAATTCCACCCGTATCAAATTGAAAGAAATTATAAGGTGAGGTCGTGAAAGAGGTGAAACTGTTGTCACAATGTTTGAGAAAACAATCCCACCTTGATCATGAAAGGAAAATCTATTACTTATATTTACTGAAGATATATAATATGATCGATCGGTAATAATTTTATGACCTTATATTTATTTATATTTATCATACATGCTGAATTGCTTTAAGAATAGTAAGATACGGTATAGTTTTCTCAACTGTTAGCCAGTTGCCATGTACTCAGAAACTTATAATTCTGTTAAAAATCTGAGTGAGATATCTCAGTAACGATAATACAAATTTTTTGAATACATAATAACAAAATCATAAAAATAATAGAATATAGAATCTTTAGCCTAAATCAAAATTTATTTTGGTTGAAAATCAGATAAAATACAAATAGATTGTCTTTGTACAACATGATGAAATTCTAAAAGAGATAAAAAAAATAAAAACACAAATATAAAGAAGAGAGAAAAATGAAGTGCGGAAAATAAAAAAGAAAAAAGAAAGTACCTAAGAAAAGAAAGAAAAATAATAGACGCAACATCACATGTTTTGAGATTTATATAACATTTACTATAAAAAAAAATTGGAATTAACAATAAAGTTTTATCAACAAAGTAAATTTCTTGGTAAATTTGATTAATTGATGAATTTTATCTCACTAAATTTTTAATAATATATATTTTATCTATTCGTACGAAATTTGTCATAATATATATTTTATCTATTCGTAAATTTATTTTATTAATAAATAAAATATTTATTATTAGTGAATTTTTTTATTAATAAAATTGTCAATAATTAAAATTTTGAAATCAGTCCATAAAATTCTTTCGTAATATAAAATGGTTATAATTAAAAGTGATGTAAGTATTTTTAATTTTTAATTATTGATATATTTTTAATTTTTATTTTAATTAGTTAATTCCCTAAATTTTATTTGTTTAGGTAATTTTAATTATAAGGAAATATTTATTATAAATTTATTTCCTTTTATTCTATTTTTTCATCATTAATTATTGATATTATATAATTTTTGTGTTAATCAATTAATTAATTTGTTTAAATTTTATTGATAAAATAAATTTTAATAATAGAAAAGCATTTATTCGAAAAAAAATTTCTTTTATAGTATAATATTTTTAAACCAGTAATTAGTGTTGTTTTATTACTTTTTTTAATTTTTGTGTTAATTAATTAATTAATTCATTTAAATTTATTGATAAAAGTAATTTTAATTGTAAGGAAACATGGTAAGAGTTTTTTTAAAAATTAATTATTGATATTTTTTACTCATTTATTTCTTGGTTAATTAATTAATTTACATTTTATTGATAAAAATAATTCTAATTATAAGAAAACAGTTATTCCAGATATTTTTTATAATTCTCTTACCATATTTATATTTTATTACTCTGTTAATTGTTGTGCTACATTGATAGTTTTGCCAAGAATTTGTTATTTATGGTCAAGTAACGTTATCAGAAAATAATACAAAACATTTAACATGACTCACACTAGTAAACAAAAGGATTTAAAAGTGTTATATACGTTTCGGTTTAAGCAAACCCGAAGCGTATATAAGCGCGGTGGCAGAACCGTAAATAAAACTAACATATATGCCTCAGTTGCTTCAAACCCGATGCTGAAAGCACGATACTACCTCAGTCCTACCCCTAACTGAAGCATAAACCTACCAGGTGATGTGACTTTCCAACTCTGACTGCACTTACTAACTCGGTTTACAAGAAACTGGTGTCTAAAGAGAGCTACGAACTCGGTTTTGTGCTGACCGATGCAGATGGGCTGCTTCAAAACTGCCACCACCTGCCATGCCAAAAAAGACGTGCCACACTACTAACTCGGTTCTCATCAGAACCGAAGCGTACAGCTCTGCTCCACTGCCAACCTCTGACGTACACAGTTTGGGCCTCGGGTTTGTTGAAGACCGATGTTGTTTCGTCATGAAACTAACTCAGTTTGGTTGAGAACCGAAGCCTAAAGGGTCTGGTGGACTTTGTTTATGCACCGGTTGACGTTTTGACTAAGCTAGTAAGGTATTATGCCTCGGTTAAGTGTAGAACCGAGGCAGTAAAGTGTTTAAATTTCTTCTGCAAACAGTAGCAACTGCATCACTGTCGTTCATCTTCTTCTCAACGCCAGAAACCCGTGAGCAGCAACCCTCGGTGCCATCTCTGTTTGCTTCCATCTCCGACTGCTTCCATTGTTGGTGACCGTCGTTTATGCACCGTTTGACGTTTTGACGCGAGCAGCAGCCCTCGTCGTCTCCTCCTCTCTATGTGGTCACCACTGCTTTTGTCCGCTTTGCTTCCATCTCCGTCGCCAGTGCTTCCATTTCAGTCGCGACTTGCTGCAACACTTGTTGCCACGCTCCCAGGTATTGATAAAGAAAATTTCCATTGCTTCCATTGCTTGTGTATAGGTTATTCATTCAAATTATTTGTGGTATTGATAAAGAAAATTTGGCATGGTAAAGGAGCACGTAGTTTACCAAATCAATTCATTACTTGTTTAATTGTAGATTTGGCATGATAAAGGAGCACTTAGTTTACCAAAAGCAAGGGAAAAATAGAAAATTGCGGAAGCAAAAATGAAGCCTCACTGGTTATTATTGATAAACTTGATTTAATTATAGATATATATTCTTAAAATTTTATGATATGCTTGAATATACTGTTTGTTGTTGTGAATTAGCCTTAGTTTCCCGTTTAAGATTCAGTACAAAAATTATTTACTATCTCCATATTTTTTTAACAAACGTACTTTTTACAATTGAAAATAAAGGAGATGGTAATAATAATAATTTACAAGTATTGAATCGTGAATTGTTCGGTTGGACAGTTTAAGAAGAGTAATAACTTTTTCATAGTTTATTATAACATATCAATTTTAGTATACATTTCTTAAATTTCACGAAAATTTGTCGTTGTGTTTTGTATTGATCTTCAGCTGCATATTTGATTGTGATTTATAATCACTTTCATTTCGTGTAACCTAAAGACCAATGCGAAATGCTGGCAACCGAGGCATAAAGGGAGATGTTTTGACATCGGTTCTACCATAACTGAAGCAGTAAGGTTTTTGGTTTTTTTTTAAGGACTATAGGCCTCAGGTTAGGGGAACCGAGGCCGTATGTTCCACCCTACTACCTCGGTTATAGCTTGAACCGAGGCAGTAGAGGTGTTTTTTTTAACGCAGTACTTTCTACCTTTGGTGTGGTCATAACCGAGGCATAAGTTGCTTTTCTATCTCGGTTTTGATACTAACCGAGACATATCACCTTGTTTTTTTAAAAAAAATCAGGTCTATTTCTGCAACATTCCCAACAACAAAAATAGACCTGCATATATATTTACAGCCAGAACAATCGAGAATAATCCAGAAACGTATATTTTTAATGAAAATTATAATAAAACATAAATACATTCAATTGAATCATAAATCAACTTCTTATAAGCATAAATCAATCCAATTATAATCATAAATCAAGTTTGAAGCATAAATCAATGTAATGTACAAAGTTAAACTAATAGTAATGTAGATAAGCATCAAACAACTTAGAAACATAAACTTAGAACTTACTATATCCTAATATCTACTATATACTATTATATAAATGAATTACATATTTAGCCAGTGTTTTCCTCACAAGTTGAAGTGACTTCTCTGGAATTGGAGCAGTTCTATTGAATCTCTGCATAAAATACAATGATTTAACTTAGTGTATTTGAAATCTAAATTATAGGGAAAATAAAATTGAAACCTAAATAATACTATTTCCCATCCACTGGTGTAATGTGCACGAATAATGGTCATCATCCAAAACATGACGTAGTAACCACATTCATATGACCCCGTTTGTATATTGCACTACAATATATCATCATAATTATAAAATGTTAAGTAACATCAATTGAATGGAACTAAATGTAACAAAGTATGGACTAAAATACCAAACCTTAAGGGCAACCCATGCAAGCTTTTTAGCTGTAGCAGTAGATCTCCCAAATAACATCATATGTGTTGCAAGGGAAATATTAAAAACAATTCCTTTAGCATACATTTATATAAAAAAAAGTCGAAACATTGAGATTCTTACCAATCTACTACATGTCTAAGAGGGTTGGGAGGAGACTTCTGCAATGAACAAAATCAGACAGCAATGTTCTCTGGTATGGAGATCCAAGTAGCTGCCAATGACACCTGAAATTGGTAATAACTTATGAATCATATACTAAAATTAATAAATGAATGTGTTGAAGTTAACAAACTTCAGTTACCCATGTATATAAGGGAGAAAATATATCTCCTTCCCCATTCCAAAGCAGGTGGTGATGTATGTTTGGATATCATCAAATTTATTTCTTTCATGAGTCATAGAGGGGTCAATGAACCCATATACATCGTTAAACCCCTTCTTGTTACTAACATCAAACATATACCTAAAATGAAGAAATAATCTGATATAAGTAAGCTAATGAAATAGAATTATATAAAAAAGTTTTCATAAACTTACATCATCCACAGCTGAATGAGTGTAATATTAATTTCTTCTCTACCCGCAAGCTCCCTAACATCTTGATGATGCAAGTACAATGGGATCTGAGCTTCTCTTCCAAATGTAGTACAATCCCAGTGTACATTCATCGGCACATTTGAAATGATTTTAGCAAGCTCGTCTAACGCACCAAGAGGGTCATCCTCAGATAAATGAGTCTTCTTCGGTGTAGGACTTCCCTCTTGACCTATCTACTGTTAAATGCAAAAATGGTTATGTTATAACGTCAATTAGAAGTAAATATTAAAATTGAGACATATATGGTACGAGTGTTTACCGCGGGATTAGATACATCACCAACCAAATGTCTAGGCCAGGCGACAAAGGACTTAAATGCTTCTTCCACAGTGAAGAACTCATCTGTAGGCACAAGAAGAACGACGTCAGCTATGACAACTTCATCCACCGTGACCTTGACCTCATCTTATGAAAGTTGTACACCATGCACTACAGTGGCTGTCTCATAAACTATAACACGAGCCACTAGCACGATCCCAGTATCAGAAAGAATATATAACTGACATGGACGAGTTTCATCCATGTCGTCCCCTGGAACACCGGCAGCTGAACAACTTCCTTTACCACTACAAAAAAAAGGTTATTTAGAGGAGGTTTTTTTTTCGATTTGCGGAGGTTTTCACCCTCCGTAAAATAAATTCCGGGGGTCTTTCAAACCGCCGAAGTTTGAGTCCCCACAAACTGTCTGCGGGGGTTTTTTGCGACCCCTGGTATCACGTTCAATTTGCGGAGGTTTTTCTGCAGAGGTTAAAAACCTCCTCTATTACTGACTATTATTTTGTGGGGGGTTTTAACCTCTTTTATTTTCAACTATTTGATCACAAAAGTTTTCTATATTTTTGTCAGTTTTTTTATTTAATGATTATTAAAATATATAATATTGTTTTTTGTTTAATGATTATTAACATATATAATAACTACCTATTTTCACCAATTTCTTTCTTTTCTTCTTTTTTTTTAATTTGAAAATTAAATAAATTTATTTTTTTAAAATTATTAAATACCAAACAAATATGATTCCTCTGAATAAAAAATTGATATCATAGAACAAAAACCCCTGAGTAGGAAGGAATTTAGAAAAATAAATTGAGAGACAATTGTATGTTACAGAAGGATAGACTAGAAGTCAATGTAATCCTATTGCAGAAATAGTTACAAAGAAAGAAATGTGATCCCAATTCATAATAAACTAAGTATACTTTAATCCTAAAACAATATCATAAATTTCCTAAAGATTACTTCCATCAGATGATTGTCTTGTTCCCAAAGGAGACTCTGACTCATTTGCATCACGAGCTTGCTGAAATAATATAAAAAATATTAATAAAATAAACTTAATTACATGTACTCACATTTTGAAAATAATATATAAACAATAGAATTCAAGACGTGTAGCTCATGCACTAGGTACAATAATGTGTCAGTTAGTTTGGATCATTCTGTGAAGTACAATAATGCACCAATTAAATGAGTGAGGGTTAGTGAGATCGATGTAGGGGAGTGGCATGAACCAAGTCCTTATGTTATCTAAGTTGAAAGTGAAAGAACGATGTTATATATAATAAACAATAGAATTCAAGTTAAAGTAACAATGTCTGGGCCAATGTTTGTTGATATTAGAACTACAATCAGACCAAACCCATAAAAAAAGGGGTTTCTAAAAAGTAAATGGTATAATTTCACAACATCATAAAGGACAATCCAGCCTATATATAATCCTTGTCCTACTGAAAGTACCACAAATCATAATAGAATCAATATTTATCAAAGAAGACTTGTTAAGAACGAAAAAGTTAGATGAGTTATCAAGATTGGATGTTTAGATAAAATTTTGAATATATCATTATTCATCATTCACAGTTTTGTTAAGACAAATAATAACTTATTGGTCAAATCACTCCTGCTTTCCGAATATCATTTTCATTAGGGCTTCAGCTGCAGCAAGCAAGCCCATGTCTCTCAGAATAGCAGCTTTAATAATTACCAGAAGAATAAACCCTGCATTTCATCCCCAACTATTTCTCACTCATAAATACTTCCAAACTATAAGAAAATTCATACTTAATATTTGATAAAAGTATACTCTAACAAACAAAAACTAACACTACTCAGTAAACAGTGTTAGATTCACATCTCACAAACAGTAAAATCTAAAATAATATATATTAATTTATTAGCATCTATTTTCGAAAATCAACGTCATAAATAACGTGAATAGAATCCATATTCTTCCTACCCTTATTTCCTAGAAGGATCCTTCGTTTCTTTTCATGGCTTGTTCTCCATGAAAAGAACATATAGTCTCAGCAGTTACTACTTTACACCATATATAAAATGCAATGGACCAGTACTTCTCACACTGCATATAAATCTTACTACAACAATCAATAAAGCTAACTACAACACAGATACAGACAATAACTAACTACCTAATTCTCACACTATGCATATAAATCTTACTGCAACCATCATACTCAGAACTTGAATAATGAAAAATATATTGGAAAAACAAGACTTATTAACATCTATTAAACTAATTTCCAAAACTCAATTGCATGTGCTCACAATAATTATAGTAAATCAAGCATATTACTTATACTTATTTAGTAACTTACTTGTGGTTGAGAATCAAAGAACGTAGCCAATTCATCAGGAATCTTTCCTTCCTTCATTATCATATATGCTTTCAACGCACCCAAGGTGGTTTGAACTTGGGATTCTAAATTCATGTACTTTTGTTCCCACTTATTAGAAGATGTTGATGATGTGACACTACTAGATGAACCAATGCTTAAATCTGAAAGTCGCATTCTTGTATTTCTGAATGAGTTAGTAGGAGCTGCTCCCAAACTCATGCATCGCACTCTCCCAGAATGTTCTGGGCCTAACACTCTACCAACAACATCTTGAGGGGAAACCTGTGATTCATCAGCAGTGCTTTGACTCAAACCCACTTCAATTTGTTCCTATAGGCATATAACAAGTTGTAGTCAAAGATCTAAATATTGAAGCATAATGTTTGAAAATATCATATTATAGTAAAACTAACCGCTATAGCCTTTGCCGCCTCATTTACAAATGAACCATCTTTTCTTTTATGTGTTTCGATATATAACATTCCACGACTAGGCAACTCTCCACTCTCCAAAAGCTAAATAAAAGGATAAGTTAAAATCAATAGTAAATTTTGAAAAATACAAAAAACCGTCATGTGTACTAATACCATCTCATGTCTTCTTCTTGAGATAGGTTTAGAGCCACCAGTATGAGGAATTACTTGCTTCTTGCGATTTTCTCTATTTTTTTTACAAATCTTCTATGAAAAAAAACAATTGTAAGTTGACATAACAATCAAAATAACAATATACACAAACAATTCATAGCCTAAACAATAATGAAACTTGTACCATTGTCTCCGGTTTTAGACGATATGTAACAAAGTGAGCCCATTGAGTTCTGTCTATTCCGGTCGGCACATTACATATGATTTGATCTTTTGTTTTTGTTGGATCATAGAACTCATTCCATAAACTTTGTCTATGTGCAGCCCACTTCTTATCCAAAGTTAATTTGCAATATCGTTGGGCAATAGCTTCAGTAATCTTAAAACAAAATCGAAGCTTTTGAAAAAAAGAAAACATTGGTTAGTGAGTAAAAAGTAAGTGTGCGGAATTTGAATACATGAATGATATATATACCTGTAACACTTCCTTAAAGCATTCTAAAAAATAGGTGTTAGGCATGCCTGTTTTGCCAGACCACCTTTCAAAATTAATTGGAAATAAATTATCATATGTTGCCAATATCCCACAATATCCCGCAAGTACTCCTTGTCCTTCGCCTATAGCCAGACCTACCTCATCAAACTCTACAATGATGTGTTTCCCATTAGGTAAGTTATTTACTTCTCTGACCTTCACCTTTATTTTCTTCATAACTCCTTCTAGGTCTTTAACAATAAAAAAAACTTACTCAACCATAAGTAAAATTTAAAAAATTATGCATGAAGAAAAATAAATGACTTATACCTATTGCATCGACATTCCAATACGATGAAGATTTACGTCCAACATGTTTTTTGGATGTTGTAGGTTGCTCTATGTTTTCTGTGGGCATCGATGGTGTTGAGTTCAATGAATCATGTGATGAGGTCTCGTTTGTTGGTGAAGGACTTATTAAAACATGTGGTTGTACTTCAATGGATTCAGACATTGTAGGATTTGTTGATGGTGATTGGTCTTCAATCATCGGAGAAGTCACTGTAGCATTTGTTGATGGTAAAGTACCTAAAGATTCAGGTTGAGGTGATGATTTTTGTAGATTTCGGAATCGCTTGACCTTTGGCATGGCTACATATTCATGACAAATATTAAAAGAAAGAAATATAAAAAACACAATCATGAACAAAAAAAATAACACAATAAAGTGGCTAAAGGTGCTGAAGGCAGAGATGAATTTCCTTATTATATCTGTGAGTGATAAATTTAACCTTTTAAGGGAAATAAAATCTTTATTGGAGCTATCCAAATAAATCAGTGAAAATCTGGTAGACAAGGAGGACAGTGAAAGGTAATAGTCATAAACACTCCTGCCTCATTTATGCCCTTGTGTTGTGTATATTATGTTGTTCTGATTAAGTGTTTTCTGTTCTGCGTGTCTGCATATGCTATCTCTGTCTTGTAAAGTATAGGTTTGAAGAGAAGTCCTTTCCAAACGGGGATGTCTACATTGGTAAAATGAAGGACGTACTTCCCCATGGAAAAGGAAAGTACACATGGTCAGATGGGACAATTTATGAAGGTGATTGGGTAGATGGGACAGTTTATGAAGTGGGCTAATGGTGATATTTTTTATGGTTGTTGGTTAAATGGACTTAAACAAGGATCTGGAGTGTATAAATTTGCAAATGGGGGCTTTATATAGGGACATGGAGTAAGGGCCTAAAGGATGGAAAATGAATATTCTATCCTGCTGGTAGTAAACAACCATCGCTAAGGCTAAACAATATATTGAAATTATTTACTAACTCTTTGTAACTTTCCACGAGCTTCCAAAGAAATAGTTATCTCAGAACAATATGTTAAACTAATTAAGCACGTGACACAAAAAATGAATATACTGCATCTTAAGCTTAGTTTTGTTACTAGGATCTTAACGTTAATAATATCAAAAACATGAAAGAGATTTGGGAAAGATTTGTTTCCTTATAAAATGTCTTTTCCAATTGAAGATTATTGGAGAGGAAACGGAAAGAAACAAAATACAAAAAGGGAAATTAACAAAGAAAGTGAATCATTCAATGAGACCAATGCCTCGAACAAGATTTCTCTTCTCCAAAGATCATTACCTAAGAGTTTTCACTTGTTGTGTCATCATATGATACGTGTTACAAACAGTGTATGTACTTTCTTTCTAGACATCCTCTTTCAAAAAATTCTGTACAGTTTTTCAAATGGGAAGCATCAAAAGAGAGAAAAGGGTGTTGAAACTAGTACATCCTGGTAAACATGTTGAGGTTCACAGAAAGCCAGTGAGAGCAGAAGAGGTAATCAATGGGTTCAAATTTTAGCCTGCATAATCCTTCTGTAGATTGCATATGTCATGACTCTTCACCCTCATTATCACAGACTTTGAATGAAAGTCAATTTGAGGCCTCATTATCACCCTCTTTGGTTTATGACAGGGAATATATGCAAGGAGTTCTAAATATGGAGAGAATCAGGCATTATTCAGAAATGCCACATGAAAACAAACGGCAAAATAAGCAACATGTAGATGCCACATAAAATCATCAAATTCACATAAACCATCGAAGCATGAAACTTTAAAAACAGAAGTAAACAACATGTAGATGCCCTCTATCAATGTAACTTGAACTTGGCCAATATTAATATATTTTTTATATTGATATTTGGCAATGATCTGTCAAATGTAACTTTGTAAGTACCTAAACTACACTAACACATATCTGTCAATGATCTAATAACTGATAATTAACTTTGTAAAATTTACAAGTTCATCTCATGCAATCAGATTCAAGAAAATCAATTATGAAAAAACAATAGCACATATGAATGAGTTAGGATCTTATTACCTTTCCAAATGAGAGAACAAGCTAATAAAGAGTCACAATTCAGAATTGTAGCCAATTGAACATATTCATCGTCATTACTATAAAATTTGTCCAACTCTTGATCTTGGTATGGTTCGTTTTCATATAACTCTTCTTGTACCTCTTCTCCCATTTCATACGAATCTCTTGGATTTACATGCACAGCAACACTCCATCCTTCATTAACCACATCATCAACATAATATACCATTTGTGCTTGAGATGCCTCAATATAAGGTTCATGTTCTTCACGGTTTCCAATATGAATAAGTCTATCAAAGTTAACACAATTAAAATTCCATTGATCCTTTTTATATCCTCTCTCTCGTGTAGTATCTACCCACTTACACTTGAAAAGAACAACTTTGAATCGACCATAATAATTAAGCTCAATAATATCCTCCAACTTTCCATAATAGGATAAGTCTGCTTGCCTTAAGTTCCTATCAACAACACTTGAAACACAAGCTGTATTAGATGTTAAAAAGACACCACTATTTTGTGTTCTCAATCCCTCATCACGACTCAATGTTCGAAATTTGAACCCATTGATGTTGTAAGCAGTAAATCTTCTAGCATTATCCAATGGACCTCGTGCTAGAAACTTCAAGTCAGAAGACATTGAATTTATTGTTTCTGGATTCATCATCTAAATAAGGAAATAATGTTAGATATAATTAAAAGAAAACTTGTTAAGTAAGAGAAAGTGTTCTATTTGATCACCCACCCGCCTTTGAAACCAATCAACAAACTCTTTAAACACTCTAGTTTCTATCTCAGTAGTTGAAGGTCGCCTTCCTCTTGATCTTCTTTTCATTAGATCTCTAAATTCACTACAAAAATTAATTACATTATATGCATAAAATACAAGAATAATGTAGTTCAATTTGTTGAACTATAAATCACACACTTAATGTAGTGTACTTACTCAACAAAAGGTGTGACTATCGCACAATTTAAAAGCCCGTATCGATGGGCTTGTAGCTTTTGCATATGAGTTAAAGTAAACATTGAGGAACCTCCTACCACCTTCCCACCTAGTGGGAATATAGATGAAACAAAACACTCATTATCATCTGGGTTATCACAAACACGTCGTTGTCTATTGAACCTTGTCTTTATATCTTCAATGTATCTAGAACAAAATGTAAGAGACTCTTCAGCTAAGTATCCCTCAGCTATAGAACCTTCTGGTTGTGCCTTGTTTCGTACAAAGGTCTTTAAATGACCTAATTCCCTATAATAATGATAAATAATTACATTAAATAAATTGGATACTATAATATCATACCTTGAACTAAAAGTAGTTAGCAATTACCTCTCTATAGGATACATATATCGATAATGAACTGGACCTCCAAGCTTTGCTTCCTCTACCAAATGGATAGTTAAATGAACCATAACTGTGAAGAATGATGGTGGGAATAACATCTCTAAGTGGCAAAGTGTAACCACAATACGATTTTGAAGCATTTCAAGGTCTTCAACAGTTAAGCTTTTACTACAAAGGGCCTTAAAGAATGAGCAAAACTCCACCAAGGTTGCAGTGACATGGTTTGGTAACAAATTACGTATTGCCAATGGAAGTAATTGCTCCATAATAATATGACAATCGTGACTTTTTAGTCCTGATATTTTTTGTTGAACATCATCAACACATCTAGAAATGTTACTTGAGTAACCATCAGGTACTAAAACATTTTTCAAAGTTTTGAGAAACAACTTTTTCGTATCACGAGTTAGTGAAAACAAAGCAAGGTGGTATTTTCCATTATCATCTAGCCAAAGATCCTGTCTTATGCCCATTTCCTTCAAATCTTTCCTTGCATTAAGATTGTCTTTGGATTTAGGCTTTTCATTCAACAAAGTATAGATTAAATTGTCAAATACATTCTTTTCGATGTGCATGAAGTCTAAATTGTGACGTAACAAATTAGACTCCCAATATGGAAGTTCAAAGAAAATGCTTCTTTTATTCCACTGTTTAACTTCTTGTCTACATCTTTTTCCTCTACCATCCAAATGAATTCCTCTCCCGAATGTAACATTAATATTTTCCACTTGCCTAAAAATGTCAGATCCAAATAATTTTAGTGGTGGATTCCGTTCTTCAGTGCTTCCATCAAAGCGAACATGATTCAATCTAAATCTATGGTTTCTACTTAAAAAGCGACGATGTCCCATAAAACACCACTTCCTACTATGAGGAAGACGACAAGGTTCTGCATCAAAGTTACAAGTAGGGCAAGCTAAACCTGTGTGTGTGTTCCAACCAGATAAAATACCAAGGCCAGGGAAGTCACTAATTGTCCACATAAGAGCTGCTCGCATTCTAAAAGTTTCATTCAATGAAGAATCAAAGGTCTCCACCCCATCATTCCATAGCTCACGTAACTCATCCACAAGGGGTTGTAAGTACACATCAATACTATTTCCAGGCATCTGCTTACCTGGAATGATCATGGACAAGATCAATGAAGTGTGCTTCATACAAAGCCAAGGTGGAAGATTGTATGGAATTAAAAACACTGGCCAAATACTATAAGTAGAACTCATAGTGCCAAAAGGATTAAAACCATCATTGGCAAGGCCTAAGCGAACATTTCGAGGATCTAAAGCAAATTCAGGATGCATTACACTAAATGTTTTCCATGCCTCACCATCCCTTGGATGCCTTATAACTCCATCCTTGTTCTCTGAAGAATGCCATCTCATATGCTCTGCAGTCTTAGAGCACATAAACAATCTTTGCAATCTTGGTTTCAAAGGAAAGTAACGCAAAACTTTTGCAGGTTGCTTTTTTTTCTTCTTTGGGTTCCATCTAGATGTACCACAATGTTTGCATGTTTGCAAATCTTTTTCATCATCTCTTAAATATAACATACAATGATTCGGACATGCATCTATTTTGGTATAGTTAAGACCAAGTTTGTTGATGATTTTCTTAGCCTCATAAAAAGAAAGAGGCAACTTTGCTTCACTAAATGCATCTCTTAGCAAATCTAGGATCATAGTCATTGCCTTGTCACTTAATCCACACAAAACCTTGATATGATATAATTTGATTACAAATTCTAATTTTGTGTACTTGCTCCCATCACACAATATTTGATTTCCGTCATTGCGAAACTCATTAAATTCATTATGATTCTCCCTTGGCCTTTCATTACTAACATCATCTTCACCCAGTGGTTGTGATCTGCCTGTATTAGTACCTTCTTGCCTATAATGTCCCAATGCTTCATTTATCATTGTTTCCATTGCATTTTCAAAATGAAATGCCTCTTGTGACTCATCTTCATTTCTAGAAATATCTTGTCTTTGCCTTTCACCATGAAGATTCCAAATAACATAATTTATGGGAAATTGTTTTAAAATCAAGTGCTCTTCAACTATGCCTCTAGTTTGCCATTTCACAAACCCACATTTGGGGTATGGACATCGAATTGTGTCTCCAGAAGCTCCATTCTCAAAAGCAAAATCTAAGAATTTTTCTAAACCAATTGAGTATTCAACTGTATTTCGAGGCTTAGTTATCCAAGACTTATCCGTTCAAAAATATTCCTAAACAAACTTAAATACACTAACACATAAGAAAGAATACAATATTCATGGAAAATAAAAACAAATAATGAATTAAAAAAAATTAAACACTTGTTTCTACTAACCTTGATAACTGTGAGATTGCAATACTTAAAAGAGAAACCTGCAACATCAATTAAGTAGTTTTTTGTTATGACAATTTCATTCCGAAATATAACAAAAAATACACAATCATATAACAAAAGATACAAAAATGCGTATTGTAAACATTACCAAATGAAAGTATCATTATATCCCACACCCATTCTTTTATCAGTTTGAATAATGAATGCATACTTTAATTAATCTTCAATATCTCTGTTCTCCTAGAATAAATTTCCCACAAATTTATTCTAGCTCAGATTCAAGGATAATAAATAGTGCAAATTTCCAAGTTTTTTCTGGATTAAGCCTGTAAAATTATTTGAGCTGAGCTCCAAAAATTTAAGTCCCTCCAGTGATTCTATTTTGGAGGGAACATTTCCAGAAACATTATTGTCGTTGATTGACAAATCAAACAAGAGGGTCAAGTTGCATAAATCTTCTGGAATGTTTCCTGTAAGATGGTTTGAGGATAGATCAAGCAGCTGTAATCAAACAAATTGTTTTTGAAAATCATGAAGCTTGTGAGGCTACGAAATTTTCCCCAAGTAGGTGAAATATTACCGTGAAGATTATTTTGACTGAGATCAATGTAGTTCAAGTCTGGAAGGACATAAAAAAAGTTTGTTATATCCCCAGTAATTTTTACTATATCTTAAAATATGTTATCTTATATAATTTACACGGTATTCCTAAACCCTATGTAATTTTTTAATTGCACTAAATAATTTTTAAATTTAATAAATTATAAGTTTATATACACAATTAGTAATAATATATGACATCATTTTTTACATAAAATAGTTTTTATTTCAAAGATAGATATTATCAGACAAAGTCTTGTCAACCTACAAATTTCAATCCAATTCAAGTTACATTGAAGTCATGCTTACCATACAACTTCAGTTGCAATCAATTTACACAGTTTATTTCAGCTTTAGACGACTTTCGTAAAAATTAAAATCCAATAAAATTGTGCTAACTTTTCACAATTTCTGTAAAACTTAAAATTTAATAGTTGAGCCTATTTCCACGACATGAATTAAAATGGATAAGAAATTTGTAAAAGGAATATAAAATTTGAAGGAAAAATTGTGTTATAATAACTGTTTTTGAATAAAAAATTGGGACATGAAGGAAATTAAGAATGTAGATTTGGGTGATGTGTGGAAATGTAAAATGGGGTTGTCTCTGAAAGACTGAGTAGCTAGTCGTGTATGATGCATGCTACACTAGAGTCCAAGAAAAGAGAAATGGCAATGGGCATTGATAAGACATGTTAAGATTAAGGTGTGCCTAATTTACTTAATTTTCTCATCAGTAAGCTTCTCCATTTCTATTGGAATCTCGCCAGTAAGTTCATTCTCAATAACACATATGACCTTGGCGTTTGTTAAATTTCCTATATGGGGAGGGATGGATCTGGTGAGTTGATTTGAAGATAAAGATAACAGGGTGAGCCTGGACAAATTCCCAATACTGGCAGGAATGGATCCAGAGAGTTTATTTTCGAAAAGGTGAATGGATTCTAAAAGGGGCAAGGTTCCTAAGGTAGGAGGGATTGACCCAGAGAGGTTGTTGGTAAATATATTGAATGTGAGAAGAGACTGGAGATGATCCACTTCATTAGGAATAGAACCAGAGAGACTATTGACACTAAGATTCAGATACTTTAGTTTGGAAAGATTACAGATGGTTTTGGGAATGTTACCGGAGAGTTGATTGGTAGACAAATCAAACGTGTTGAGATTGGACAACTGTTCAATGTGTGGAGGAATACTTCCAGACAAGGAAAAGTTTGAAGTGTACCTTTTAATCCAACACGTGTAAGATTTATGTGAGAAACAGAACGAGAATCATCACATTCTATTCCCAGCCAGATGCAAGGACTAGTGCCATTCCATGAGAGAGAAGCTTGACTGTGGCTGTCAAGGCTGCCTTTCCACTTCAACAAAGCATTTGCTTCCGAATCAGAAGAACTGGCAGCATCATAATGTGGAAATGCACAAAACAATACAACAAGCATCGATAAAGGTTTTAGCTTCATGTACAGAAGCGTTGGAAAGACGAACACCATGATGAAATATTCAATTCAAGAGAAATAACTTGCATGCAGTTAATGGGATTCTGCAAATACTTATGAGCATAAAAGTCAAGAAATATTCTGCTGTTTTCTTTTCTTGAATTGGTCGTTGTTACTGCAGCGTATTTTATCAGAGACAATTTACAATTACCCCACCGAAAATTTACCATTATGTTGGAACTAAAGACAACGTTCTTATCATTCTCACTAAGTTTAATCTCTCTCCACCCACTGACACTAGCACTGCCACCACTGGAGAACATCATTTTGCTAACAGTGCACTTACACAAATACAGAATTTCATTACTATACGGATAACCAAGAGAAATTTAGTCTACACTCCTCAACTAGAATCAGTGAGCTTTATGTAAGGCAATTCAAGGTATGTACACCCATAATCATTGGGATAAGGTTTATAGCAATTAACTAGGAGTAAACGACCAAAGCACTTGGTATTAGAGATAAACCTTAGAAATTGGGGATTATGCAGAACCTAGGTGTTGCCGGTGCTGGTGTTGGCGCTGTTGGTGCTTCGGCTGGTGTGGGGGATGCTGTTGGAGTAGGTAATAGTGGTGAGTCAGCTGGTGGAGATGATGTTGGAGATGAGACCTTGGGAACCGCTGATTTCACAGGTGCAGATGATGTTGGAGATGAGACCTTAGGAACCGCTGATTTCACAGGTGCGGATGATGTTGGAGATGAAACCTTAGGAATTGGGGATTTTGCAGAACCTAGGGTTCAGGTGAGCGGAGTGAGCGGAGTGAGCAGAGTGAGCGGAGTGAGCGGAGTGAGCAGAGTGAGCAGAGTGAGCTAGGGTTCAGGTGAATTGTAAGAAGATTTTTAGAGAAAAATTAACTTTTAGAAAAATAATGGTTTTAGGCACAGATGGGATTTAAATCTGGAGGGAATAAAATTTTAGAATTGTTAAAATGAAACTTAGTCTAAAATTTTTATAGGGAAAAATGTAAAAGAATTAGAAGATGATGAATAAAAATATATTTTTATTTGAAGATGTTATAAACTTCTCTTGAAAGGAATTAAAACCCCCACAAATATTGTTAGTTAGATAATTTAAATTAAACATCTTAAAGTATGTTAATTTGAGGGGGTTTTTTATAACCTCCCCAAAATAACCTCCTCTAAATAAGGTTTTTTTTTTGTAGTGTACCACTTCTACCTGTCAAATTAAATGTTAGGTTATGCAAAAAATTAAATTAGTAACCAAAAATAAATAAGTTCACCTGTAGGGGGCACAACATGTTCCGCTACAGGAGATGGCAGAGGACGATTGTGATCTCCTGCGTCATATCTTTTCTTATGTCCTCCTTCATCTTTTCGTATGAATATGGACGCGAGGAAGACCCAAAAAATTGTCGTATGCCTATGCCAGTCCCAGCACCACGCACCATCCTGGGTACTCAGGTCGTCCAATAGTTGTGGCAAAAATATCCTGACGACCTTCTTGTGTGAATTGACCTTGGGAGCTCTGCTCAACCAAGGAGTCCTGTCACATAACAAAAGTTCAAAATCATTAGAAATATCTATGTGATATATATAACAAAATTAATGTAAAAATATAAGAAATGACATCTTACAATTCTTTCAGATATTTTTCTAGCAAACTCGGAAGTGTAGGAGCCCGATGGTCTTATACGGGCTAACTTCCACTTCTCGTGCCGAGATGGTGGTGAAGGAGGAGGAGGGTCACCACCCTCAGAAAGTGGAAGTCTACTATCTGACTTCTGCTTCATTATTTTCTCTTCAAGCTTCCTATATCCACTACGCGACAATAAGTGTGAATTTTTATTCTGAGCGCTTATTCCCTGTGCTTTTGACCTTTTTTCCTGTGACAAAATGAAACAATTGTCATAGTAGAGAATTATGAATGATGAACTGAATGATTTTACTGCACTTACCTGTCACGCCTCGGATGAACGAAGCTCTACAAACTGACGCCATGTTTCTTCGTCAATTGTTGAATATTTGGAACATGGATTTTTGTTACTTTTTGGTCCAAATATATATGTAGACGTTAATTTTGTCTTAAACCCTCGAAATCTTTCTGCAATTGCAGATAAACACTTATTCCTTAAGCTCTCGACGTTTGGCATATAAAATTTTATCTGCAACAAAGAAAGTAATAACCTTATATCAATACAGATTTATCAATATAATGAATATAGAATTTGAAGCAATATTGCTTAACTTACCAATAGATCGTGCCAGATAAGATTCCGATCAGCCTCAGAAACATGGTCAAAGGATGGAGTAAGTATAGAGATACGATCACGTGTCAATACTCCAAGGTAAGACCTAAATACATCTGCATTTGGGTTAGATGCAACTCCAATGACCACGTCAATAATGACAGGTGTCCTCTCACCTGTATTTCTTCTAAGTATAAGCTGTCGTAACCTCGTTGCTCCTCTCATCCGTCTAGAAGTGGTGGGGACTTCATCGCCTGACGAATGAGGTGACTCAGCCATATATCTATCACAATAAATAAGATGAAAGATAAATAAAACACTTATAAAATAACATATATTATTTAACAAAAGCCATAAATATTTACACAAACATGAAATTCATACATAATCATATGGATTGGTCATATATATATTCCCTCATTGTGATCTTCTCGTATTGCTTGTATATCATCAATTAGAGGGTCGTCAGCCAAAATTATTGTCGTTTTAAATGGATGGTTGTCAGCGATATGAAGATTACTTAGATTCTCTTCTTTATCTTGAATTTGCCTTTTTCCTTGGAGAGCAACATACCAATGGTCAGACGCAGGATCTTTGACATAAAAAACCTGACTTGCTTGATATGCCATGATGAACGGTTCGTCTCCATAACCAACCTTTTGAAAATCAACAAGTGTCATACCAGATTCATCTATTTTGACACCACTCTTATTGTCTACCCACTTACATTTGAAGAGTGCAATGGAAAACTTAGTGTAATCAACATCCCATATCTCTTCAATTCTACCATAATATCTCATGGATTCAACTACAGGATTTTGATCTTTGGATGTGGAAAACTGTAGCGACTCAGCTTCTAGACTGACGCTACTATTTTGTACTGTGCTTTTATCATCCAAAGTCTTTGTATAGAATATGCAATTATTAATTTCGTAGCCTGTACAACATCAAACTTCAAGCCATTTGCTAACCACAATAAAGTCTCTGAGGACCGTGATTCTTTTGAAACTTCAGATTTGAACCAGGACAAGAATGTTCTGTTATGCTGGTAAACGGGTCGCACCGCTCACAAAAGTTGATTGCAAATAAGAATGCAGTACAGTGCTAGGAGGTGACTCCTAGGTCGTCTCTCAAGGACCAATTTTTGGTGGTTCAGTCTCAGATTTTTTTTTTACGAAGGGGGGGGGGTTTGTGATTTGTGGTACGGAAAAATAAATTAAAACTGTAATTAAAATAAGACAGAATTAAAAACACTGAAGTAAATTTTAACGACGGTAAAAACTAAACAGTAAAAGATGGTAAAAATAGACAATGGAAAAATTACAGTGTTGGAAATTAAAACACAGAACAGTAAATATGCAGAAGACAAAACAACACTGTAATTAAAATTTACCAATAGTTCCAGTAAAAATAAACCGTAAAAACAACTCTTGAAAATAAATGACCAGTAAAACATAATGACAGAATTTAACGGTGCAGAAAAATATTAAAAGGTAAAATAAAGACACAATAAAATTAAAAGCATTTAATTGGAAATCAAATTTAGCAAAGATTCAACACTTGAAATTAAATTCCTGGACAATGAAAATAAAAATTACAGTAACACATACGCTTCAGAAAATAAATCACTGTTGCACTGTTTGGAAAATGAAAATACAGAGAGTTGATTGAAGGAGGAAGAGGCAATAGCCTCCTCCCAGACGTGGGTAGTTCCTACACTACTCCTAAAATCCACACTATAATCTAATAATTCTTCTCTGCTTGCTGATACTCTTTTATAGCCCAAACTCTCTGGACGTGAATTGCTGGCCTCCCAAACCCGTGAGTTTCCAGTAAAAACCGTGACCTTCTTTTGATTCAATGTGGTCCCCTCCAAAATGCTGCTGCCCAAGCTGCTTGATTGTGCAGGCCGTGATTGTGGCTTCTTCATCCACCTCCATATTTGTTGCCAACTTCTCTGCAGATGGGGAACCCTTTCTCACTTCCATGTTGTCCATCACGTGCACATCCATTCTCTGAACATTCCAGTCATCACCACCTTTTTTTTTTTGCTGGCCTGCTTCCGTGAAGACCACTGCTACTGGCTGGACCGTGAGCTGCTCTGTAGGCCAGAGCTGGAGCTTGAAGTTTGCTGCCACCGTGAAGTGCTGGATGTGTGTTGTGAGTGCCTCCCAAGCTCTGGATGCAAGACTTGGTGGATGGGCGTTGCTGTTTCTTTGAGGACCGCTGCCCTCCATTCAAGTGGACGTGCTCTTCTACTGTCATGGAAGATGACCGAGAGCTCCATCTGCTTCCAGCCTTAACACCTCTGTGTTGTTGTAGCTGGGAACGTGAAGACTCCTCTTTCTCTGCATGGAGCAACTGCTGGATGAAGATCTCTGGATGCATGGAGGCTGGACGTGAAGGAGTTGCTTAGGACCGTGTGGGTTGGAGCTGCACGTAGAAGGCTGCTGGAGTTGCGAATGAAGATGGAGCTTGAATGGTGGAATGCGGATGAGCTGCTATGAAAGGTGGTGGACGGTGAAGAAGAGCTGGACTGACCGGATGTTGTACCATTTCTCCTCTCTGTTTCTTCACGGTGCAGCTCTCCTTCTAATGCTGGAGTTGGGCTCTTAAGTTCCTCCATTCTCTCCAAGCTGCTGCACTCTTAATCTATCATGGTTTCACCTCTTCATTCCAACAAACAATTTGCTGCACCTTTCATTGCTTGGTAGCGCGTGCACTTGCTCCAATCTAGACTTGTGGGCCACTTATGTTTTCTGTGCATACATCACTTCCATATTTGCCTTGGACGTAAGTGGTGGCATGCCTCTTACAATCAACAAAACCCGTGAGCTATCACAAATGGTGTGGCCCCTTTTGATTTCAAAGTGCTTGCTGAATTCTTTTCCAAAATGCCAATTCCATGGGTCCTAAGCCATGCCATCGTGAACTCCACTTCATTTCAATGTGGCCCCGTTTCTGTATTTGGAAAGACCAAAAGCTTCTTGGATGTGTCAACACTAAGGATGGAGTTGCACCATGCACTAATATATATATTAAAGAGGAAAGAAAGCATGGTTCACATTCTCCTGACGTACCAATACTAAGGGGTCTCCATCATTTGGTGTTTTGCCAACATGGATTCCATTGCAACAACGTGGTGGTCCCCTTTTTATTCCTTGGCAAAATGAATTTTCCAATTATTTGATGTAGAGGCCGTGGGATGTGCTCCATATAGTCTTCCTTCAACAAATGTTAGTGGCCCTACCTTTTATTATGTTGTCTCCCACTAAAAGAAGAAAGAAGACTTTCCATTTGTTTGTTGTTTGCCGTGAATGCTTTTGGAATTCACGTGTGCCCCCTTTTCTTATGTGATGCTCACCAAAATGAATGGGCATGTCTATTGTTTTACACGTGAAAATGAGTCACCAAGGCCACAAAATAAATTAGCATAACAACATGCATTTCTCCCAAAAGAAGGTGAATGGCCGTGTGTATTGGCATGGTTTCCAAACCAATTTTCTTTCTTCCAAATTGTAAGAAGTGAGATGTTTCCAAATGTCCCAAAATGTTGTCCAAAATTTCCCTACAATTAATTATGCAAATAATTAGCTCAGATAATTTAAATTAATTAAAATAAGAATTTCTGATCGATTTAAGCACAATTAAGAAAAATAGGAAAATACTGGAAAATTAAGCACAATTCCCTTATTAAAATCGGTACAATAAGCTGAGTGAAGTGAAGAAAATAATGATTCATCAAAATAGACCACACTTAGTCTTTTGCACTCCTGGGCAAAATTAAGACACAAATCAGGGAATATTTCAAAGGACTTCTAGGAAGGTGATACACACTCAGCACGCAGAAAACAAAGACTCAAGAAAAATAAAAAGAATTTACAGAGTTCTCAAGAATTATGGACCGATGAAAGAAGTAGAAATTTTCCAACACAAAATCAAGAAAAGCACATACTTACAGAAATCATCCAAGCAATTCACAGTATGGCAAAATAATTAATCAGCTCAAGAGGTGATTTAAAAATAACATAACCTCACAGATGCACTAATAGTGTTTCTCTCAAGTGTTTAAGGTAAATAATTTCAACTCAATGTACTCAAGAAAACAAACACAAGTAGACTTGGCAAGCTTCTAATATCAACACTTAAAACATATGCATGTTCAGATCTAAAGGTCTTTTAGGGTTGTAATGGGGCCAAGGACAAGGAAGGATAAATATGGATAAGTAGGTATAGCCCAAAAGAAATAGAGGAGCAATGGGGAATAAGTGGAAATACAGTAAAATTTCGCCCAAACCTCTAATTCAATCCTCAGATCGACTCCATTCTTCACAAAATTATTTTTCATTTTTCTCTTTTTCTCATCATCATTTTTTTCCATCCTGTCTTTTTTTTTTTTTTCTTTATCACGCAACAGGATATAATTAATATTTTCAGCACAAGATGAGGAACCAACTAGCCAATTCATCATACTCCCCAATGAGACCACACTTATTCACAAAACACTTTTATAGCTCCAGCTTTCCTAAGGTTAAGATAATCATTGTTATTCACTTAGGATCAGTGTATGAGCTTCAACACAAAGAAATATATACAGTATAGGCTCAAAGGGGTTATCAAAGGATAATAACAAGGTAGGCTTATTTGGCTAAAGAGGCTCAAGAACAAAAATGCCTTTATCACGTCTGAACATGCATATCAATCAAGTATATCAAAAAGAATCAAGCCAAGGCATATGTGCAAGCATTCAAGATACATATCACACACAAGAAAGAAAATTAAGTGGCTCAAATCTCACACAGGGTATTTGTGTCATAATTAATTCAACCTCTCAAACGTATAATCATCTTTCCAGGCAGAGAAAAGCAAGGATCTTAAACCATAAGTATTAAGTAAGTGAAGGAAAAATCTACAACTTATACAATATCCAGAAATCAAGAGAAAAATGTAAAATTTATTGCACACAAAACTCGATAAAAATAACTTAAAATAGAAAAAATTTAACACTCAAAAACAAAAATTTAACACACAAAAAAAAACATACTAACAGAAACTAACAGAAAAATCAGAATTTCTCCCCAGTAGACCACACTTAAATCACACAATGTCCTCAGTGTGTTACAATCATCAGATGATCAAATTCAGAGCAGTCAAAAAAAAATATAGACAAGTGCAATAAAAAGTTAGGAAAAATGGGAAGAAATTTTTTTAGTAACATCCATCAGTAGATGTTATCAGGGACATCCATCAGCAGATGTCTAAAACACCTAGCACCCATCAGTAGATGCTAATAATTTTTATTATTATTATTTTTTTTCTTTTTTCATTTTTTTTTTCTGAAAAAGGAGACCGGTACTGTGACAACAGTCTCGGTGGCAAAGACCGGAACTGTTGCTACAGTGGAAAGCAATCTGGCTATAAATGAGGCATTCCTCCGCGTCCAGCGCCATTTCTGACCCCTCACTCTCTCTCTACTCTCTTCTCTCTGCTCTCTTCTCTTTGCTCTCTGCTCTCTCTCGAGCGTCTGGATCTGTGAGGAAGCTCTGTCCCCGCGCCTTCTGAAGATCTGAGATCTGCGCAGAGCCCCTGTCCCTGCGTCTTCTGAAGAGTCTGAGTGAGATCCGCGAGGAGCCTCTGCAAGCCTACTTCTCCAGGTAAGTCCTCAGAACTTAGTAACTCCTTCTTTCCTTTCCTTCATGTAATTTCCTTCCTTAACACTTTCTCTGCTTTTTTTTTTACTTTTCCTGCCTTCCAGTCTTTCCCTTTCAGTATTTCCTTTTTCTGCCCTGCTCTCTTTATTTTTCTCTGCTTGTTCTCTTTCCCTCTCCCTTGTCCTGCTTTCCTGTTATTTATTTTCTTTGCTGCAATACTTGTCCTCTCCCCCTGCCCGATCTATCTTCTCCTTTTCAATTTTTTTCATATTTTTGAAACTGAAAACTCTTAAACACATAAAACACAACTGTCTAAAAACTTAAGGGGTATATCGGCTGGAAACCAGACGTTAATCTCCCTTCGATTGAAGGTATTGCAGAGACAATCGGGTAGAACAACGCCACGTACCCCACTTAAAACTAAATAAACACATAAACATAATATACAAGAACAATATGGACAAGAACAACCGGACAACTGGACGTAGATCCGTTTAGGACCCTTTTGCAAGGACCGTGAAACAGATCTGAGACCAGACACTGAAACATCAAATACAGACTGGACAAAATAAATCTAAAAGGAAACAAGAACAAAAAAAGAAAACAGAGAACTAATCTAATTTTTTTATGCTTCTCTTTTTTTTAGTTCTTTTTATTATTTTTTTTTTATGTTTATTTTTTCTTTCTTTTTTTTTTTCTTTTTTTTTTTTTTTTAAGTTTTAGAATACTAGTAGAGGAAGGATGACTGATATGGAATCAGAGAGATATACCAGTCAACGATGGCGTCCTACAGATGATCAGATCACGATGATGACCAAAATCTACAACTATGGGGTCACACACCCAAGCCGAGCGCAAGTCGTCGAGATCGCGTCTCGACTAAGGACCTTCGCAGATGCCACCGAATATAACGTGCACTGCTGGTTTAACAACCATGGCAATCGGGTCAGGCGCTGGCAAGCGGAGATAGACCCTACTGGCACTCTCTTTTCACAACTGCCGCTGTATATGTACGGTAAGAACTCTCATCATACCTCCATTGAAATTTTTCATTCCTCTTCTATTATTAACACAAGTTTAATTTTTTTTTTGTTTGAAAGAAAACAACTGGGTGATAATGAGGGCACCGAGGCTGCTGGATTTGTTTCCAGTTCCGATCATTATCGATGACGACAGAAATGAACGAGAAATTCCTCCACCAAAGCCTCCGCTCGTGACTTTTCGAACCAGAGCTCCCTCAACGGAGCTCTCCCTTAGACCACCACAACCAGCTCGTGAATTCTTTCATTTTTAATGTTTTGTGTTTTTTTTATTTTTTTTATGTTTTTGTTGTTTTTATTCAGGTCTGTAATATTAACGATCACAAATGATCGAACCCCGAACATCATTATTACGCTTATGTTTGTTTTTTTTTTTTTTTTTTTTTATTTGATGGACTGTAATCCTAAACGATCACTAATGATCGACTACTGCCCTTACTATCTTATTATGTTTTGTTTTTTTTTTTTTTTTTTTTTTTTTATTATTATTATCTATAATTAACTGAGTAAGACAGCATGTTATCGGTGAACTTGGTTATTTCAATAAAAGCACTCAGATAGTTTCAGCTCAAATTACACCTATCTGCCTTTTACTACAATTTTGCCCTCTGTTGATTTTTTTATGTTTTAACAAAAACTAAATAAATAAATAAAAACAGAACACATATTAACGAAACAAAATACCAAATAACGAACACAAAATATCAAAGCAAAAAGAACACAAATGTCAAAAACAGCAGACAAAACATATATTTACAAAACATACATTAACAAAATAACATACTTGAAACACAACACAAATTTTTATTTTTATTTTTTATATTTTTTATTTTTTATTTTTTATTTTTTATTTTTTATTTTTTATTTTTTTTTTATTTTATTTTTTTTTAAAAAAATAATAATAATAATAATTCGAAAACTAAAAAGAAAAGGAAAAACAAACTTAAAAGAAAAACAAAAATCAGAATCTTCCCGAGACCACACTTAAACTACACTGTCCTAAATGTTTTCTAAGCATAAGATCATAAACTAAAACAACAAACAGATAAAGGACAAGTGCACTAAAAATATGAAAACTGGGAAGAAAGAAAAAGAAAACTTCCCTGGTCAGGGTGGCAGTTGCCAATTTTGGATTTGTAGGGAGATGTTCTTCGCTTCAGGATCCAGTATGAAATTGTTGAGGACGAACTGCTTCATCCTCCAGATTTGATCAAGCAGTGAAATGTCCTCCACCGCCGGATCTAAGCAGCAAATACTGTTACTGAGCGGATTCAGTAGGTGCTTGTTGATCTTTGAACTGTCAGTGTCAGCACCTTTGTTTTCCACTGTGGGTGTATGTTGATCAAATTTATACGTACCTCCTGCAACATGGTTAGTGCAATGTGGTTCCGCAGAAATTTCATGCAGGGGTATGACACCCAATTCTAGTGTAATAGGCTGAACCTCAGATAAATCCTCATAACATGAATCGGTTTCAAATGTAGAAATAATATCTTTAACAGGCTCAGATTCATGTTCAGAGGGAGAATTAAAAACATGCTCAGCAACAATATGATTACAAGCATACCTATCATCAGCATAATCTTTAATAACACAGTCAACAGAATAATCAATTTGCGGTATGCTTACCTCCACTTCCTTGAAGATTGGTAAAGTAGTGGAGGATGAAGGTGGTCTACCTGGTTCAGGATAGCTGCTTGTACCTGCCTGGTCCTCAAAATATTCATCAGTCTCCTCAGGTGCAAGAGTGGCCATCTGCCTGATCTGATCAGTCAGATTCTGAATGGCAGATTGAGTTTCCTGCTGGAACTCCATGCTCTCTTGCTTGAACTGCATGTTCCCTTTCTGAAATTGAATGTTCTGCATTGTCATCTGCTCTAGTAACTCCTTCAATGTAGGTTCAGAAGTTGAAGGCTGAGGAGCTATTTGAGCGGTATCATACTGCTGACTCTCGTATTGTGGAATTGGCTCCCAAAGAGAGCTCTTAGAAATTGGATGATGGAACATATTGTTCTCATCATAAAAATCAGCAGATTTAAAATCAAAGTAATATGCAGAATAAGAATCATAATCACAGACATTGGCAGAATAAGCATTATTCACAACATTAAAATAGGTAGACATGGAAAAAAAAATAAAAACTAAAAACTAAAAATTACGAAACAGATAAACTAAACACATTTATACATGCTACAAGCACACACAAGACAGAACATGAATAGTAAAAAAAAATTTTTTTTTTTTTTTAAATATAGCAACTAAATACAGAACACTGCACAATAAAATATGAAAGACAAAACATATATTAACACAACATAATCGAAAAACACAGCAAAAATCTAAAACGAAAAACCTGGAACTGAAGTGACAACGCCGCCAAAATTTGCTGAAGGTGTCGTTGTCGCCTACAAAAATATACAAGACAAAACACACAAAACAAACATATTAACAGAACAAAACTTTATACAACAAAAATCTAAAACTAAACCGTCTTTGGTCCCCAGCAACGGCGCCATTTTTGGTAAACGGGTCGCACCGCTCACAAAAGTTGATTGCAAATAAGAATGCAGTACAGTGCTAGGAGGTGACTCCTAGGTCGTCTCTCAAGGACCAATTTTTGGTGGTTCAGTCTCAGATTTTTTTTTTACGAAGGGGGGGGTTTTGTGATTTGTGGTACGGAAAAATAAATTAAAACTGGAATTAAAATAAGACAGAATTAAAAACACTGAAGTAAATTTTAACGACGGTAAAAACTAAACAGTAAAAGATGGTAAAAATAGACAATGGAAAAATTACAGTGTTGGAAATTAAAACACAGAACAGTAAATATGCAGAAGACAAAACAACACTGTAATTAAAATTTACCAATAGTTCCAGTAAAAATAAACCGTAAAAACAACTCTTGAAAATAAATGACCAGTAAAACATAATGACAGAATTTAACGGTGCAGAAAAATATTAAAAGGTAAAATAAAGACACAATAAAATTAAAAGCATTTAATTGGAAATCAAATTTAGCAAAGATTCAACACTTGAAATTAAATTCCTGGACAATGAAAATAAAAATTACAGTAACACATACGCTTCAGAAAATAAATCACTGTTGCACTGTTTGGAAAATGAAAATACAGAGAGTTGATTGAAGGAGGAAGAGGCAATAGCCTCCTCCCAGACGTGGGTAGTTCCTACACTACTCCTAAAATCCACACTAAAATCTAATAATTCTTCTCTGCTTGCTGATACTCTTTTATAGCCCAAACTCTCTGGACGTGAATTGCTGGCCTCCCAAACCCGTGAGTTTCCAGTAAAAATCGTGACCTTCTTTTGATTCAATGTGGTCCCCTCCAAAATGCTGCTGCCCAAGCTGCTTGATTGTGCAGGCCGTGATTGTGGCTTCTTCATCCACCTCCATATTTGTTGCCAACTTCTCTGCAGATGGGGAACCCTTTCTCACTTCCATGTTGTCCATCACGTGCACATCCATTCTCTGAACATTCCAGTCATCACCACCTTTTTTTTTTTGCTGGCCTGCTTCCGTGAAGACCACTGCTACTGGCTGGACCGTGAGCTGCTCTATAGGCCAGAGCTGGAGCTTGAAGTTTGCTGCCACCGTGAAGTGCTGGATGTGTGTTGTGAGTGCCTCCCAAGCTCTGGATGCAAGACTTGCTGGATGGGCGTTGCTGTTTCTTTGAGGACCGCTGCCCTCCATTCAAGTGGACGTGCTCTTCTACTGTCATGGAAGATGACCGAGAGCTCCATCTGCTTCCAGCCTTAACACCTCTGTGTTGTTGTAGCTGGGAACGTGAAGACTCCTCTTTCTCTGCATGGAGCAACTGCTGGATGAAGATCTCTGGATGCATGGAGGCTGGACGTGAAGGAGTTGCTTAGGACCGTGTGGGTTGGAGCTGCACGTAGAAGGCTGCTGGAGTTGCGAATGAAGATGGAGCTTGAATGGTGGAATGCGGATGAGCTGCTGTGAAAGGTGGTGGACGGTAAAGAAGAGCTGGACTGACCGGATGTTGTACCATTTCTCCTCTCTGTTTCTTCACGGTGCAGCTCTCCTTCTAATGCTGGAGTTGGGCTCTTAAGTTCCTCCATTCTCTCCAAGCTGCTGCACTCTTAATCTATCATGGTTTCACCTCTTCATTCCAACAAACAATTTGCTGCACCTTCCATTGCTTGGTAGCGTGTGCACTTGCTCCAATCTAGACTTGTGGGCCACTTATGTTTTCTGTGCATACATCACTTCCATATTTGCCTTGGACGTAAGTGGTGGCATGCCTCTTACAATCAACAAAACCCGTGAGCTATCACAAATGGTGTGGCCCCTTTTGATTTCAAAGTGCTTGCTGAATTCTTTTCCAAAATGCCAATTCCATGGGTCCTAAGCCATGCCATCGTGAACTCCACTTCATTTCAATGTGGCCCCGTTTCTGTATTTGGAAAGACCAAAAGCTTCTTGGATGTGTCAACACTAAGGATGGAGTTGCACCATGCACTAATATATATATTAAAGAGGAAAGAAAGCATGGTTCACATTCTCCTGACGTACCAATACTAAGGGGTCTCCATCATTTGGTGTTTTGCCAACATGGATTCCATTGCAACAACGTGGTGGTCCCCTTTTTATTCCTTGGCAAAATGAATTTTCCAATTATTTGATGTAGAGGCCGTGGGATGTGCTCCATATAGTCTTCCTTCAACAAATGTTAGTGGCCCTACCTTTTATTATGTTGTCTCCCACTAAAAGAAGAAAGAAGACTTTCCATTTGTTTGTTGTTTGCCGTGAATGCTTTTGGAATTCACGTGTGCCCCCTTTTCTTATGTGATGCTCACCAAAATGAATGGGCATGTCTATTGTTTTACACGTGAAAATGAGTCACCAAGGCCACAAAATAAATTAGCATAACAACATGCATTTCTCCCAAAAGAAGGTGAATGGCCGTGTGTATTGGCATGGTTTCCAAACCAATTTTCTTTCTTCCAAATTGTAAGAAGTGAGATGTTTCCAAATGTCCCAAAATGTTGTCCAAAATTTCCCTACAATTAATTATGCAAATAATTAGCTCAGATAATTTAAATTAATTAAAATAAGAATTTCTGATCGATTTAAGCACAATTAAGAAAAATAGGAAAATACTGGAAAATTAAGCACAATTCCCTTATTAAAATCGGTACAATAAGCTGAGTGAAGTGAAGAAAATAATGATTCATCAAAATAGACCACACTTAGTCTTTTGCACTCCTGGGCAAAATTAAGACACAAATCAGGGAATATTTCAAAGGACTTCTAGGAAGGTGATACACACTCAGCACGCAGAAAACAAAGACTCAAGAAAAATAAAAAGAATTTACAGAGTTCTCAAGAATTATGGACCGATGAAAGAAGTAGAAATTTTCCAACACAAAATCAAGAAAAGCACATACTTACAGAAATCATCCAAGCAATTCACAGTATGGCAAAATAATTAATCAGCTCAAGAGGTGATTTAAAAATAACATAACCTCACAGTATGTACAGATGTGCTTGCATCAATTCTTCACGACTTTTCGTCACCACATTCACACCTCGGATGCTTTTACTTGTAGAATATCTATTCAACCATGATGTCCGAGGGACTCCTATCGGATTTGCTTTAGTCATATGCTCAGAGCAAAACTCAATACTTTCTTCAGCAATATATCTTTCAATCATTGAACCTTCTGGACGATATTGATTTTTGACGTACCCTTTCAAAATCTTCATATAACGCTCAATAGGGTACATCCATCTTAAGTATACTGGTCCACACAACTTTATTTCTCTGACCAAATGAACAAGTAAATGCACCATGATGTCAAAAAAGGATGGAGGGAAAAACATTTCTGGCTGACACAAGATGATGATAATTTCGCTTTGAAGTTCATATAACTTTGTAGGATCAATGACTTTAGTACAAATTAACGAAAAATGAGCACAATCGAGTTATGGTCTACCTAACGTTTTTGGGCAAAATTCCACGAATTGCCACTGGTAACAACTGTTGCATTAAGACGTGGCAATCGAGAGACTTCAGTCCAACAAGCTTTAAGTCCTGGATTGACACTAAGCTATTGATATTAGAAGAGTATCCTTGTGGTACCTTGATACTCTTTAAACAAAGACAAAAACTTATCTTCTCTTGTTTGGACATTGTGTAACATGCAGGGGGAAAATAAGTACGTTTACCAATCTCTCTTGGTGCCAACTCTTCTCGGATCTTCATGTCAACTAAATCCAAACGCGCATTCACTCCATCTTTTGTTTTTCCTTGGATGTTTAGTAGTGTACCAATCAAGCTATCACAAACATTTTTCTCAACATGCATGACATCTATGCAATGTCATACATCTAACTTTGACCAATATGGAAGATCAAAGAATATTGATTTCTTCTTCCAAGGGGTCGTTACAAAAGACTTCTTCGACGTTTTCCCAAATATATGATGTACTCTATTAACTTTCTCAGCAACTTCAAGTCCAGTAAGTGGAATGAGTGCATTGTCTTTTTCTTGTTCTCCATTGAATGCTTTCTTTAACCTTCGATATGGATGATTAGATTGTAAAAATCGCCGATGACACATATATACTGTCTTCCTTCCGTGTTTTAATTATTGAGCTGCAGTGTTTTCTTCACATATAGGACATGCTTTATGACCCTTCACAATGTACCCCGACAAATTACCGTAAGTTGGGAAGTCATTAATGGTGCAAAATAACATGGCATGCATCATGAAAGTTTCTGAATCAAAAGCATCAAATATTTCAACCCCATCAACCCACAACAACTTCAAGTCTTCAACTAGTGGCCTTAGATAAACATCGATGTCATTTCCAGGATGCTTTGGACCAGATATCAACATTGACAACATCATGTACTTTCTTTTCATGCACAATCCAGGAGATAAGTTGTAAACTATCAGTATAACGGGCCAACAACTGTGATTGGTACTTAAATTACCAAATGGATTCATTCCATCAATAGCTAAGCCAAAGCTAAGATTTCTACATTCTTCACCAAATTGGGGGAATTCTTGATCAATAATTTTCCATTGCGTTGAATCAGCTAGATGACGAAGCAGCCCATCAGTTGTTCTCTCATCTGCATGCCATCTTAGGTTTTTATCATCTTTGGGATTCGCGAACAAACGATTAAGTCTGGCAACTACTGGAAGGTACCAAACTACTTTCACTGTAGAACCATTCTTTTTTGTGTGACCACCATCTTCACCGTTGTTTTTTGACTTGTATCGTGATAACCCACATTTTGGACACTTTATCAAAACTTCATTCTCATTCCTATATAATATGCAATCATTCGGACATGCATGTATCCGTTTATATTCCATACCCATCGGACAAAGAATTTTTTTTTGCATCATAATTACGATTGGGTAACGTATTTCCATCTGGCAGCATTTCATTCAACAACGGCAACAATTCTGTAAAACTCTTATCATTCCATCCATTGCTCGCCTTTAAATTCATGAGCCTTAACACCGCTGACAACCGTGTGAACTTAGTTGAACCCGCATACAAAGGAGTCTCCACATCAGTGGACATCGTTTCATACACATGCGCTTGGGCAAAAGCTTATGCGCCAACATCGCGGATCATGTCCATTAAGTTGTCTTCTTCTGCTTGATCTTCCATATCCATTGTGGAATCATAAACATTTTCAGTTGTAGAGACAGTTGGAAAGTCTGTTAATTGTCAGAGTGCGGCTGCAGCGGATGGGTTAGCGCGGAATAACAAACCAAGAGGGGTTTTTAATACTAACGTGTGCCTTTTAATTTCTACTCAATTAAACTTACTTAGCAATTAATAAAGACAAGTAAAGCAAGAGTAAGGTTGAGAGAAATTTGCACAGATGATTTTATCCTGGTTCGGATCTTACCAATCCTACGTCCAGTCGCTTATCTCAAAACAAGATAAACAGTTTCACTAACACAAAACAATTACAAACTACAATCACAAAGATACAATTTGTAAGAGTTTAGAAAACACCTCTCTTGATACCACAAGAGATGAAACTACACCTCCTTTGAGTCTTCACAAAGGATGAACACCTCCTCCGAATACTTCACGAAGGATGAACACCTCCTTCGAATACTTCACGAAGGATGAACCTCTTCCGAACACCTCCTCAGACACACCAAGGATGAATCGGCTATTTCCTCTCTCACCGTAGCAGCACTTCACCAACTCCACAGACAAGAGTTTCACAAGCCGAACAAGAACACACAAGTCTCAAAGAATTCTGAGTATTTGAGCACAAGGGAAGAGTTTCTGTGTCTCTGCATTCTTTAAGAGGAAATGAGAGTCTATTTATAGACTCATCCAAAGGCTCTTCCATTCACTAAAAGACAAACTTAACGGCTAGTTTGTCCAACGGCCATAAACGGCTAGTTTGTCCAACGGCCATAAACGGCTAGTTTGTCCAACGGTCATAAACGGCTAGTTTCTTCAACGACTAGTTTCTCCAACGTCCGTGTTAAGTGCGATACTCTTACCGTTAACCATCACTATTCACGTGAATAGTGTTACTATTCATATGAATAGTACTATAGTGTTTTGTTGCAATGATTTACTATAGTAATTTTACAAAACACTTTTCTTTTTCTAATCTAAGTCCTATACATATTTCTAAGAGTATTACAAAAGCTTTCCATCACAATATAAGTCTTCATAACATCTTGAATCTTGATTTCTCTTGACTTGATTTGGACATCATCAAAACTTCATCTTGATCATTTTGCTAACAATCTCCCCCTTTTTGATGATGATCAAAAACTCCTTGATTTAAAGCTTTTGGTAATAATCTGTATTTAAAACACAACTTATGGAAGAAAGAGTGCATTAGTGAATAAGCACAAATAGTACAAATAGGCAAATAAGCTTTAAACATTTTCTCCCCCTTTTTGATCATAATTAAAAAGTTGTGTTGATGTTCTCCCCCTAAGATAATACTCCCCCTTAATAAAAGTATGTATGCATATGAGCTAAAAATATTTCAAATTTAAAGATTCATTCAAACATGCACAATAGGATATTTAAAGCAAATATTTTTAGGAGAAAGATCTTATAAAACATTGTTTAGATCTTTATCTTGAGGATTGTCATCATTATTTGCTTCATTTGTTGTCTTCTACAAATCTTCGTCATTGCCTGCATGTAATTCAACTGACTCAAGAGGTTTTGCCTCAAGGTCTACAATTTCATCAAAGACAACATGCTCACATAAAAATTTTTCCGATTGAAAACTATATATGCTTTGTATATTAGAAGATATAAAAATAGTTTTACCGGTCTTGAAAAAATTTTCTTAAAATTTGTTTTAAAGAAATTCTTAAATTTTTAAACAATAGGTACCCAACTACTTGTATGGGTCCTTTGGGTTAGATTTAGAAAAGAGAAATTATTTTATAACCCAAACATATCTACCACTTGGAACACCATAATGCTTAATTTTACATTTATTAGATGTATGACCCTTTTTCATACAATAAAAGCATGATACAACATTTGTGTTCCTATAAGTTGTTCCTTTTTCTACCCAAGTTCTACGGGTTCTATGATTGTGTTTATTTTTAATTCTAGGAACATACTTATTTTTAACAACCTTATTTTCATTATTTTTACTACATTCTCCTGAGGTTGTTTCATCTAGTAGTTTCTTATAATTAACACAAGATGCACACTCATTACTACTAGTAAATTTACCCTTTTCAAAAATTAAAACTTTATTTTTCAAATCTTTATTTTCTTCAAAAGTATTTTCAAAATTTAATTTTAAATTCTTATTTTCTTCAAGAATATTTTCAAAATTTAATTTTAAATTTTTGAAATCCTTTTTCAACTTCTGATGGGCTTTATCTAACTTTTCAGATTCTACTATTAAAGCAGCATAAATTTCATGCAATTCATTTTCACTAATTTGACTAGAATTATCAGAATCGCTAGATGTACTTACTTGGCTTCCAGCGTCGTCGTTCACCACTAAACAGATGTTTGCTTCTTCATCTGAGTAGCTTGAATCTGAAATGGTCTCATTGTCGTCTTCCCATGCAATGTATGCCTTCTTTTTCTTGAAGAATTTCTTTTCTTTCTTTTCTTCACCCTTCCTTTGATTTGGGCAGTCTGCTTTTAAATGTCCCTTTTCTCCGCAACCGTAGCATCGGTAATTTGAGGAAGATACTGGATTATCTTTCTTTTCGTATCTAAATTTTCCTTTACCTTTAGACTTCATGAACTTGTTGAGTCTTTTTATCATGAGTCTCAATTCTTCTTCTTCGTCTGAGTCTTCATCTTCCGATTTACCTTTGCTTCTTTCAACCTCCGACTTTAACGCCAAACTCTTCTTGTTGTTTTTGGCTTTTGATTCTTCTTCATCAAGTCTTCCGAGGTCAAGTTCATGCTCTCTCAACTTTCCAAATAATGCAGCCATGGTCATTGTGTTGAGATTTTGTGACTCAGAAATTGCAGTCACTTTTGGTTGCCAAGACCTGTCTAAAGATTTCAAAATTTTTATATTAAGCTCATCAGTATCGAAAGACTTACCTAGTCCAATAAGATGGTTTACGATGTTGGTGAAGCGTTTCTGAACATCTACTATTGTTTCCCCTTGCTTCATCCTGAACATTTCGTATTCCTGGATTAAGGTATTCTTTCTAGCTCTCTTAACATCATCTGTACCTTCATGGGTTACTTTCAGTACTTCCCACATTTCTTGTGCAGTTTTACAAACAGAAATCCTGTAAAACTCATCAACAGTTAAAGCAGATGAAATAATATTACGAGCTTTTACATCATTACCAAATTTTTTCTTATCTTGAGCAGTCCATTGGTCACGGGGCTTTGGTTCCTGCATATTGTTAGTTGGAATAAAAGGACCAAATGCAACAACATCCCAAATATCTATATCAATAGATTCCATAAATATTTGCATTCTTACCTTCCAGAATGCGTAATTTTCACCTGTGAATAGTGGTGGTCTATTGATAGAAGCACCCTCTGCGAATGTTTGAAATGATCCCGCCATTTGAATGACTATCAAAGCAAGCTCTGATACCAATTTTCAGAGTGCGGCTGCAGCGGATGGGTTAGCGCGGAATAACAAACCAAGAGGGGTTTTTAATACTAACGTGTGCCTTTTAATTTCTACTCAATTAAACTTACTTAGCAATTAATAAAGACAAGTAAAGCAAGAGTAAGGTTGAGAGAAATTTGCACAGATGATTTTATCCTGGTTCGGATCTTACCAATCCTACGTCCAGTCGCTTATCTCAAAACAAGATAAACAGTTTCACTAACACAAAACAATTACAAACTACAATCACAAAGATACAATTTGTAAGAGTTTAGAAAACACCTCTCTTGATACCACAAGAGATGAAACTACACCTCCTTTGAGTCTTCACAAAGGATGAACACCTCCTCCGAATACTTCACGAAGGATGAACACCTCCTTCGAATACTTCACGAAGGATGAACCTCTTCCGAACACCTCCTCAGACACACCAAGGATGAATCGGCTATTTCCTCTCTCACCGTAGCAGCACTTCACCAGCTCCACAGACAAGAGTTTCACAAGCCGAACAAGAACACACAAGTCTCAAAGAATTCTGAGTATTTGAGCACAAGGGAAGAGTTTCTGTGTCTCTGCATTCTTTAAGAGGAAATGAGAGTCTATTTATAGACTCATCCAAAGGCTCTTCCATTCACTAAAAGACAAACTTAACGGCTAGTTTGTCCAACGGCCATAAACGGCTAGTTTGTCCAACGGTCATAAACGGCTAGTTTCTTCAACGACTAGTTTCTCCAACGTCCGTGTTAAGTGCGATACTCTTACCGTTAACCGTCACTATTCACGTGAATAGTGTTACTATTCATATGAATAGTACTATAGTGTTTTGTTGCAATGATTTACTATAGTAATTTTACAAAACACTTTTCTTTTTCTAATCTAAGTCCTATACATATTTCTAAGAGTATTACAAAAGCTTTCCATCACAATATAAGTCTTCATAACATCTTGAATCTTGATTTCTCTTGACTTGATTTGGACATCATCAAAACTTCATCTTGATCATTTTGCTAACATTAATTTGCCGTGCCATTTCCATGTTGTATAACTTCGTATGAAACCATCACAGATAAGATGTTCCCTAATATCAGTTGCGTTCAACTTCCTCCCATTCAAACAGTTCACACAGGGACATTTGAACTTGACTTCATCATCACCACTTGTACTCGCATTACGTTGCACAAACTTTATAAATTCTTCTACCCCTCTCTCGTACTCAATGCTGATGCATGGTAAATTAATCCACCCTCTATCCGTATGCATGTTTACTAAAATTGTTTACACAATTTCAATAATCTTGAATGATCACTTTGATCGTGTTTCTATTCAAGGTGTGACCCTATCCTATTCAAGAAGATTCACTTTTTTTAGTTTATTAAACATATCAATTTTAAACGACATATGTTAAATTTCACGAAATTTTGCCAGCATTTCGCATTGGTCTTTAGGTTACACGAAATGAAAGTGATTATAAATCACAATCAAATATGCACCTGAAGATCAATACAAAACACAACGACAAATTTTCGTGAAATTTAAGAAATGTATATTAAAATTGATATGTTATAATAAACTATGAAAAAGTTATTACTCTTCTTAAACTGTCCAACCGAACAATTCACGATTCAATACTTGTAAATTATTATTATTACCATCTCCTTTATTTTCAATTGTAAAAAGTACGTTTGTTAAAAAAATATGGAGATAGTAAATAATTTTTGTACTGAATCTTAAACGGGAAACTAAGGCTAATTCACAACAACAAACAGTATATTCAAGCATATCATAAAATTTTAAGAATATATATCTATAATTAAATCAAGTTTATCAATAATAACCAGTGAGGCTTCATTTTTGCTTCCGCAATTTTCTATTTTTCCCTTGCTTTTGGTAAACTAAGTGCTCCTTTATCATGCCAAATCTATAATTAAACAAGCAATGAATTGATTTGGTAAACTACGTGCTCCTTTACCATGCCAAATTTTCTTTATCAATACCACAAATAATTTGAATGAATAACCTATACACAAGCAATGGAAGCAATGGAAATTTTCTTTATCAATACTTGGGAGCGTGGCAACAAGTGTTGCAGCAAGTCGCGACTGAAATGGAAGCACTGGCGACGGAGATGGAAGCAAAGCGGACAAAAGTAGTGGTGACCACATAGAGAGGAGGAGACGACGAGGGCTGCTGCTCGCGTCAAAACGTCAAACGGTGCATAAATGACGGTCACCAACAATGGAAGCAGTCGGAGATGGAAGCAAACAGAGATGGCACTGAGGGTTGCTGCTCGCGGGTTTCTGGCGTTGAGAAGAAGATGAACGATAGTGATGCAGTTGCTACTGTTTGCAGAAGAAATTTAAACACTTTACTGCCTCGGTTCTACACTTAACCGAGGCATAATACCTTACTAGCTCAGTCAAAACGTCAACTGGTGCATAAACAAAGTCCACCAGACCCTTTAGGCTTCGGTTCTCAACCAAACTGAGTTAGTTTCATGACGAAACAACATCGGTCTTCAACAAACCCGAGGCCCAAACTGTGTACGTCAGAGGTTGGCAGTGGTGCAGAGCTGTACGCTTCGGTTCTGATGAGAACTGAGTTAGTAGTGTGGCACGTCTTTTTTGGCATGGCAGGTGGTGGCAGTTTTGAAGCAGCCCATCTGCATCGGTCAGCACAGAACCGAGTTCGTAGCTCTCTTTAGACACCAGTTTCTTGTAAACCGAGTTAGTAAGTGCAGTCAGAGTTGGAAAGTCACATCACCTGGTAGGTTTATGCTTCAGTTAGGGGTAGGACTGAGGTAGTATCGTGCTTTCAGCATCGGGTTTGAAGCAACTGAGGCATATATGTTAGTTTTATTTACGGTTCTGCCACCGCGCTTATATACGCTTCGGGTTTGCTTAAACCGAAACGTATATAACACTTTTAAATCCTTTTTTTTACTAGTGTGAGTCATGTTAAATGTTTTGTATTATTTTCTGATAACGTTACTTGACCATAAATAACAAATTATATATATATATATATATATATATATATATATATATATATATATATATATATAAACAATAAAATAAACTATTATTGAGAAATTAAATTTTATAATACTCTTACATTGAATAAAAAAAATAGTTTAAAAGTAATGTAGTACAGAGAAATAAAAACTAAATAAATAAAACATCTTTGACGAAGGCAACAAATGAGGAGGAGTCACTAGTGACAATGGTTGTGACAACAACAATGATAATAGATTGCAATGATGGAAGAGGAGAAGAAAAAAAAAAGAGAAGAGAAAAAAAAATACTAAATTTCGATTTGGTTAATAAATTTTATTGACAAAAAAAATTGTTAGTGATTACTTATAAATTTTTCATTTACAATTGATATATTTATTTGTAGATGAATTTAACCAACAATTCAAACACAACATTGTACATCTTTAATCAAAATGTTATGATCTTGAAATTTTTTTGAATATTATGTATATTTATCTTATTCACTCATTTTTTAGAGTTATTTTTTAATATATTACAATTAACATATTGATTTAAACATGAATTTCAGTAAAAATAATATTACAATAGTTTAAGAGATGTGTTGTAGTAAAATAAATAAATAAATGTAAGTGGAAGTATAAAAGAAGTATCCATGGCATAGAAGTGCAGGTTATTATTTCTCATTATAAAAGCATGAATAATTAAAATGAAGCACATCAGGTCCATGGATAGCATTTGCGAATGCCTAATTCTTCTCTACATGGTCCTATTTTGTGTATAAACCAATGACAGTCGGTACATATCTTGTTATCTCTAGTTTGCTTATATGCATCAAAATACAACAAAGCAGTATTTCCCCATTGAACCGAACAAAAGAACAATGTATTCTGAAAAAAGTTAGTTCCAAAACTAAATTTGTAGCTTTGGTTAATAGATAGACGGTGGAATCCAAGATCATCATCTTTTGATTTGCAGTGAACATTTATAGTTTCACTTTCCTCCATATGATTCGTAATTTCCACAGTAGCTGGGTCTGCTACCCATGCTGATGCTAATGTCAGCATGCACAACAACACAACGATTTTCACTAACATAGACATTGTAAATTCTCACGTTCATTTTCTGTTCTTCAATCTGTTATATATATACATACAAAGGCTGCAAAACAATGGCCTAATGTGAAGTTGGAAAATATTTATCCCAAAATTTTAATTAAAGGAAACATTTATCCCAAAATTTTCACCACTAATTATTTATATTCTATTACTTGTTGTGCTAAATTAATTAATTCAATTCATATAATTGGTATACATGAGTGACGGTGAATTCATATAGCTAATTAATTAATTATATTTTATTAACTCTCATTTCCACTTCTAAATTATTGTTAATTTTAACTATGGAAGACATGATTGTTAATTTCATATGCAGAAGACACAAAAAGTTTGATGGAGGAAATTCTTGGCAAAACTATCAATGTAGCACAACAATTAACAGAGTAATAAAATATAAATATGGTAAGAGAATTATAAAAAATATCTGGAATAACTGTTTTCTTATAATTAGAATTATTTTTATCAATAAAATGTAAATTAATTAATTAACCAAGAAATAAATGAGTAAAAAATATCAATAATTAATTTTTAAAAAAACTCTTACCATGTTTCCTTACAATTAAAATTACTTTTATCAATAAATTTAAATGAATTAATTAATTAATTAACACAAAAATTAAAAAAGTAATAAAACAACACTAATTACTGGTTTAAAAATATTATACTATAAAAGAAATTTTTTTTCGAATAAATGCTTTTCTATTATTAAAATTTATTTTATCAATAAAATTTAAACAAATTAATTAATTGATTAACACAAAAATTATATAATATCAATAATTAATGATGAAAAAATAGAATAAAAGGAAATAAATTTATAACAAATATTTCCTTATAATTAAAATTACCTTTACAAATAAAATTTAGGGAATTAACTAATTAAAATAAAAATTAAAATAATATCAATAATTAAAAATTAAAAATACTTACATCACTTTTAATTATAACCATTTTATATTACGAAAGAATTTTATGGACTGATTTCAAAATTTTAATTATTGACAATTTTATTAATAAAAAAAATTCACTAATAATAAATATTTTATTTATTAATAAAATAAATTTACGAATAGATAAAATATATATTATGACAAATTTCGTACGAATAGATAAAATATATATTATTAAAAATTTAGTGAGTTAAATTCATCAATTAATCAAATTTATCAAGAAATTTACTTTGTTGATAAAACTTTATTGTTAATTCCAATTTTTTTTTATAGTAAATGTTATATAAATCTCAAAACATGTGATGTTGCGTCTATTATTTTTCTTTCGTTTCTTAGGTACTTTCTTTTTTCTTTTTTATTTTCCGCACTTCATTTTTCTCTCTTCTTTATATTTGTGTTTTTATTTTTGTATCTCTTTTAGAATTTCATCATGTTATACAAAGACAATATGTTTGTATTTTATCTGATTTTCAACCAAAATAAATTTTGATTTAGGCTAAAGATTCTATATTCTATTATTTTTATAATTTTGTTATTATGTATTCAAAAAAATATATTTTACCAGCCCTTATTTTGAAACGGTTAAATACATGGCCTAGGACGATACCCACGGCCATGAAGAAGAGAGAGCCTGCGACGGTGCGACGAGAGAGCTCGCGACGTGCGACGGGAGAGCCCGCGACCGTGCAACGAGAGAGCCTGCGACGGTGCGGCAATAGAGCAACGACGGTACTGCAATGGTGGCTGCGATGACGGAGCAGCGAGGATGCGGCGGCGGCGCGGTGTCGGTTAGGCACTAGATCTGCGTTTTTGGTTTTTGGTTCCGTTTCTCTGTAGGTGGATGGCGAAATGGATCTGTGTTTTTGGTCTCTGATTTTTAGTTTTTGGTTTGGATAGTGTTTCTCGTCTCCTCCATCTGCTTTCTCAGTTTCTCTGATTTTTTGTTATTGGTTGGAGGAGGACATTAGAGTTGCTCTTTCTCTGGCAACGATTCGCAAGGAGGAGGAGTGACCTTCTTTGTGACTCTAGAAACATCAGTGCAATTCCATTGATGCTTCTTTGGTTTTTCATTGAATTGGATGGTGACATTGGAGATGCAAATATTTGTGAAAGGGTTATTAGAAATTTCTTGGAGTCTTGCAAAGATCTTGACCTGCGTTGCAACAACATCTCTGTAATTTATCCCAATAATTTATCCGAGTAATTCATCCCATCTGTAGCATCCCAAAATCTCATACTTTATAATTCATAGTTGATATATATCTATATGTTTTAAACTCAGATTTCAACTACAAATTCATAAATATAACTCGAATTCTTCTACTTTATTCTTCTATCTCTCCCTTCCTTGGCACTGAGTTAGATGACATTCCTTCATCTGCTCCCGTATAACGAATTATACGATCATCGCACAAACACAAACACAAACAAGTAGGGTGAGCTAACATGCAACTAATCATTTATAAAACATGCATAATTACTTTGATTCACTCAACAAACCTCATATAATAATTATGTCAAACATCCTCCTACCATCATACAACAATCTCGTCATAGATACTCATACCATCATACAACAATTGCATCATAGATACTCATACAATCATACAACAATCGCATCATAGATACTTATACCATCATACCACAATCGCATCATAGATACTCATCCTATCATACCACAATTACTAATACACATTTGTCCCACAATACTCAATGGACACTCGTCCCACAGTACTCAATAGTCACTCATTCCACAATGCCCAATAGACACTCATTCCGATTATATGTTGATGAGCGGTCAACGAAAGGTTATGCACTTGTGATACCTTCTTAGTCCTCAACACTATGTCCAAAACCGACACATAGACCAGGACCTCCTGCCCCTCTTACACTCGTCCCACAGTACTCAATAGACACTCATTTCACAATGCCCAATAGACACTCATTCCGATGATATGTTGATGAGCAGTCAACGAGAGGTTACGCAATTGTGATGCCTTCTTAGTCCTCAACACTATGTTCAAAACCGGCACATAGACCAGGACCTCCTGCCCCTCTAACACTCGTCCCACAATACTCAATAGACACTCATTCTACAATGCCCAATAGACACTCATTCCGATGATATGTTGATGAGCGGTCACGGGAGGTTATGCATTTGTGATTATTTCTACTTCTTCTCATCCACGGTTAGTCCTCAATACTATGTCCAAAACCGGCACATAGACCAGGACCTCCTGCCCTCCATACCATCCACAAGGTTAGTCCTCAACACTATGTCCAAAATCGGCACATAGACCAGGACCTCCTACCCCTCTCACCGCATAATTCATCCTTCTCAACTTGAGACTGGATGACTATTAGAGTATCAGGATAACCTCCAACTTCAAGACCCTCAACATCAACATATACACACATACCATGACATTACAGAATCTCTTTGAGAGACTCATACCATGCTCACATTCCTCAACTCATATTATACCATTACAAAATCTCCCCATAGTACTCATATCATGTTCATATGCATAAATTCAAATCCAATATAATAAATTAAAATCATCACAAAAATCATACAAAATGAATATATCACAAAATAAATTAACAATACTAAAATATCACCATAAATGGTCACCGAACAAGAATCAAATGTTTGACGAATCAAACTCACCATAAACGCAGGTACATATGACTTGTCACAACTTACTAGATTGGACCAGGGCTGCTCTATGATCAGGAATGTACCAACTCCGGTTTTTAAGATTCCTCTATCCTACCATCACAATTATAATTCATAATTTCGTATCTACCCCAATAAAATGAATTCATTCCAACGAGATATATTGCACAATAGTTTAACCGTACATAATTTGTTCAACAAGATTTAAGTTAAAATCTTGTCGAGTAGACTTCCAGGGAAGAGAGATGCGTCATAATGGAAAACTTAACTACCAAGTCTTTCCTTAGTCAAAGTGTTCCTCAACTAGTTTTAACAAATTTCTTATTTACAGATTCAAAACAACAACATATAATATTAACACAGAAATTCAATATAGATAGATATACAGTAAGCATTAACAGTATTCACACAGAATTTCAAGACATGAATCGTAATAAAACAGTACTAAATCATAATATAAAAGGTTAAAAATGTTAGCTCCCCTACCTCTTCTCCAGAATTATTTTCCTACTAGAAGCTGTTCCCCCGAAAACTCTTCAGAATCTCTACTCTTCTTACAACTAAAATTTCTTCCTAACTCTTTCTTCTCTAAATTTCAAGATTTCTCTCTTGATTCTTCCTCTCTTTGTGTAGAATACCCTTCCCTCCCATGGCTATTTATAGGTAATTTTTTTTACTATTTAATAATTGTTTAATATTATTTATTATTTTAATATTATTTTAAAAATAATATTTTAATCATCCATTTGATCAAATCTGATCCTAACTCCTGGCATGCTACGTACGAATTCGTATCCTTTCAATTTTTTTTTTACTATTCACTTTTTTCTATTCACCTTTTACTAAAAAAATCCTAAATAAGTTATCAAAAATTTGAACCTCTCCTTCTAGAATTACTATAATTTTATATCAAAAATTTAAATTTTTCTACCATAATTTTCTATTTAATTATATTTTCTATCAATTAAAATTATTATTACTAATAAAATGCTAAAATTTACTATTATAAATATTTTTCATGAGTCTTACACCATCCACTTTTTATTGAAACGCAGTCATCACCAGAAATAATGTTATGGAACTTCTTCATAACATCAAAGAAGAGAAACTCCAGTGTCATTTTCCACTTGATTGCAGAACTGAATGAGAATGAGAAACCATAAAAACGAGAAACCAACAATTGATCTCGGTTGAGCTTAAAAAAATTAAAAAACTCTATTGCCTCGATTGTCTGTGAACCGAGGCAGAATTCAAACCCTTTTGACTCAGTTCAGAACCGAGGCAAAATGCCTACCCTTTTTACCTCGTCTGTATATGTCTCGGTTACGGAATCAATGTCTATAGGCGAAAATAACTGAGGTCATATCCCTTGAGTGAACTAGTGAAGGCTTATTTCCAACCAAGAGGGTTGAATTGGTTATTATTAAAAAATATGTTCTTTTGAAAACATCAAAAATCTTTTATACTTTCTTGAAACACGATAAAATAAAGATTGTAATGCAATAAAAAAGTTTAAGGAAGACAAGCACCAATATTTTTATACTAGTTCGGGTTCAATGTCTACATCCTATTGAGATTGTTGATAGGGAGAGCATAAGTTTAGCTTAACCCACAATCTCAATGATATCTGTGTTTTTGATGATGATAACACATAATTAATAACACATGTGTATTCTGTGTTACATGTTCTATGTTTACATATTATATGTTTTTCCTTAATGTGTTAAATCTGTTCAAACATATATGAGAACATGTTTGTGTTGTTCATTGCATATCACTGTATTAAATATGTGATTTTATATGTGTATCATGACATATATTTTTGGAAAAGGAAAATCACAAGCACAATGGTTAAACTTTAAATGTGTGGCAAAACAACAATTTTAAGTCGATCACATTATGGGGTGAATCGATTAAAACTTGTGTGTTTGCACAATTTTTTTTGAAGTGTGCTAGGAGATTTTTCAAAGAGAAAAGTTTGCAAAACTACTGTGACTTTTTCTGAAAAAAGTCACTTAATTTGTCCCCATCTTCCCCCACTGCTCCCAGCCCCTCTCCACCCTCCACCTCCTCTTGCACTAGCGCCATCCTCATCCTCCATGCTTCATCTTCTTCTTACACAATTCCACAGTCCTTCCCCAAGTCTTCATCTTCTTCTTCCTACATGGTTTGGTTGAAGAATTGGGAGGGCGTGGGCATGAAGTCTTGGTGCAATCTGGATTGGGCGACGGGGGAAGAGGCGAAACGGTAGTGGGTGGTGGCTGTAGTGTGATGAAAGTGGGGGCGAACAATGTCGTATTTGGAAGGGTAAGTAATAGAAAATAATGATTCTCTCTTCTCTCGCATAAATGCAAAATACCCTAATCCCGCACAAATCAAAATGTCTTAAATCAATTTTTTTTCCCCAATTAAAAAACTCTATCTTTAATATCCAGCTCAACCTCTAACAACATAACATGTCACCACACATACAATATAAAAGTGACAAGTTACCACTGCATTCTGCCAGATAATCAATCCCTTAACTCTGTTTGTTTCTATTTAACGGAAACAACGATTTTAACGCAAAATTTAATAAGTGAGATCAATTTCAAATAGGTTTAATAGGTTCGGAGGTCCCTATATTTGCAGGTTTGTTTCACTTGGGTCCTCCAATTTTAGAAGTGATCAATTAGGTCCCTAATTTAACAAAATTGAGTCAATAATACCCTTTCCGTTAAATACACTGGATGGCGTTAACTTGTTAAACAGGTGGCATGCTGAGTCATCATTTTATATGCAGGTGGCAGAGTTTGAGCTTAATACGTGGCAATTTCTGCAATTTTTAATTTGGATTCAGATTCTCTTTTCCTTTCTAATCCTAATTGTTTAAAATTCGCAAAATTGTTTAATCCTGAAGTTTCCTGGGACAAGGTTTGTTCTTTCAGTACATCCTTCATAGATCCATTCTTGGACGAAGAACCTTCAGACCCCTCGCATATGGCCTTCGCCTGTTTCTGCATCTCAGCCAGGCCTTCGCATATGGCCTGAAGCTTCGCGTCAACGGAGGAATGGAGTGGCTTGTACGCGGCCTTGTCGTACACCAGAGCGGCTTCCTCGGCGGTGTCGAATGTTCCCAGCCAGAGCGTGGTCCGATTCTTGGGGAGTCTGATCTCAGCATGAATAAATTATATATTGAAAGGTGTTGAATAAATAGTAAATATTTTACTTATAATGAAATAAATCAATCATTCAAACACGCAGAATTGAACAAAAATGAATAGCCAGCACTGCCAAGTTGGAAGGAGTGAACCAGTAACCCCACTGGTAGCGGATACAGCAAATCCATACCCACATCATCAACATACCAAATTTAACTAAAAACAATGCTTACAAAGAATATGCGACGAATACATATCAACATTAAACAAATCAAGTAATTTAGCATGGCTTCTTCCCCAATGGTGTGGTATGCAGCAAGAGCAATCTTTCTCTGGAGTCCCCTTCGGTGATGAATTCTGGAGAAAGAATAAAACCCGGCACGACATCTTCTAACTACATAGTACCCACTTCTATGCCTATTTACAGTAAGAATCTCAATTCGAAAACTGAAATTTGAAAACTTGCTTTCAAAATACAACTCCATCCGAATCAATCTTCCAAAACCCAGGTTCTCGTGGAACTTCTTCTTCTACTGAAGAGCGAAGTTGAAAGGCTACGGCTTGTAGTCAAAGCCCCAATTCCGGAACATTTTGCCAATTCCACCTCGACTTTCCCTCACTCTCCCGCTTCCAACTGACAGGGAGATTCTCCTAGAACCTTCGCTCGAATTCCCACCATTCTCCATCTCCGTGTACACCACCGGCAAGTGGCTCTCACCGGCGAACCTACCCACGGCGAATCCGCCGCCAGGCAGCCTCCATATGGTCAACCCTACCGCTTCCTCTTCGATCTGGCCAGCAACTCTGCTCTCCGATGACGCTTGCTCCGACGGCAGCTCGTGGCGGCACACGGCTTGAAGAAGATGAACCACAGAAGACAGAAAGTTTTGAAGAAAATGGAGAAAGAGAACTCTACAAATAAAATGAAGGCCTCTCGTCATTCTTGGTTCTGCCACGTATTAAGCTCAAACTCTGCCACCTGCAAATAAAATGATGACTCAGCATGCCACCTGTTTAACAAGTTAACGCCGTCCAATACATTTAACGGAAAGGGTATTATTGACTCAATTTTGTTAAATTAGGGACCTAATTGATCATTTCTAAAATTAGAGGACCCAAGTGAAACGAACTCGCAAACATAGGGACCTCCGAACCTATTAAACCTTTCAAATACTTTTAAATCGAGAGACTGAATTGACATTATTCAACAAAACTATGGACAAAATAGACTATTAAACCTAATTTTTAATATTTTTATGAAAATAAAAAATAACGAAATTACATATTCTAAAAGATGAAAATTACAATTTGAATATTAATCGAGTAATAAATACTAGAGTTGTCAAAACGGGCCACCCAGCCTGGCCCACCATGGGTTGATCACTCAATGAGCCAACCTAACCTGGCTCATTTATTAGTGAGCCAGAAAAATTCGAACTCGGCCCGACTCACCACGGGTTGGTGGGTAAACGGGTTGACTCACTTAATTACAATTTTTTTTAAATAAAAAATTACAAATTTTCTATAATTCAAATCTAAACAAATTTCACTCCCAATAATTAATTTTGAAAATAAAAAACTTAAATAATATTTTGAAGCAAAAACAAAATAATAAATATTTTGTTTAAAAATTAAAATTAAATTTTAATAAAATAAAATTAGATAGATGAGTTGGTAGGCCAACTCGGCCCACCACGGGTTTAACCCGCATGAGCCGGGTTTAAATGAGCCGGATTGAAATCTGATCTGCATAAAAATAATACAATTTTTTCAAACCCAACCCGACTCAAACCCGTGGTGGGCCGGGTTGACCCACAAGTTGTGACCCATTTTGATAACTCTAATAAATACAAATTACCTTCTTACTTCAAACTTATATTTATAACATTTATAATGAATTTTTTATTAACATTAACTTAATTACAATCCAATCGTGGATAATCATATTTTACTTCTAAATTTATCATTATTAAGGTTAATTGTGTCCTTACCCATAACCGGCCTTGTTTACCACGATCACAATCTTCCCTCGTGCAATTACTGATCCACCAGATGTGATCCTTGCTAACCTGCGCCACTCGTCACGACGATCTTGGTGGTGGTTATCAAAGGAGCAGAGGTAATGAATTGACGACCTAATGTAATCTAAGAATAATGATGAACAGAACGATAAAGGCAATAAGGCAATACAATTAGTAATTAAATTTAAAATAATAGAAAACATGTGTAGCTATTAAAAGATTAAGAGTAATACAAATATTTCTAACCTTATATTTAACCGTTACAAAATAATTGCTAGTAAAAAATATTCTTTTTCTACATAATGACAAAATCATAAAAAAAATAGAATATAGAATCTTTAGCCTAAATAAAATTTTATTTTGTTTAAAAATCTGATAAAATACAAACATATTTTCTTTGTTTAAAATTATTAAATTCTAAGAGAAAAAATAAAAACACAAATAAAAAGTGAAAGATGAAGTGCAGAAAATAAAGAAGAAAAAAGAAACTACCTACGAAAAGAAAAGAAAATAATACACGCAGCATCACATGTTCTGAGATTTATTTAATATTTACTAAAAGAAATTTGGAATTAGTAATAAAATATTATCAACGAATAAATTTTTTGATAAATTTGATTAATTAATGAATTTTACCTACAAATTTTTTTATAATATATATTTTATTTCATAATAAATTTTTTATTAATAAATAAAATATATATTATTAATAAAAAATTTTGATAATTAAAATTGTAAAATTAGTGGGTAAAATTCTTGGATAATATAAAATGGTTATAACTGTGACATCCCAATTATATAGAAAACATATATAACAAAGACGTCCACATGCATAATATAGGAAAGCAGTGAGAGTAAGTAGGATTACAGTCATTCTAAAAGATAACTTCAGGGTGTAAGCTTAAACTCCAAAGAGCTCTAAATACACAAGCTGAAAGGAAAAATAATATTCCACAATACAGGATTAACCAATAAAATCCTAGGAGACTAGGCAGCAGCGTTGTCCTCAACTTCCAAAGCCGTCTCCAATGGGACTTCCTTGCCATCTGTTCTCATCCAAGTGGATGATCATCGCAAAAGAAAACACAGACAAAGAAGACACAAACACAAACAAGAAAGGGTGAGCTAGTTATATAAAAAAAATCATACAACCCATATCAATTTAACATTTATATAAGCATGTAACAATCAAGTATTTCAAACATGCAAGGATCATAACACAATACAAACTAGGACCGAATGCATTATCCTGATACCAATGACTGACCACGTGATTTGACCATCCGGACTAGTATGAAATGTCAAGTTCCAGGGGTTTGTGCACCCGGTGATGTAGTAACTGGAAAACCATCAGCTGCCACCCGAGGTTAGTCCGTTATAACTCACCCAAAAACCTATGGGTTAGGACCTCGTGTTATACTCACCACATGACTCATCACTCTCTACTTGAGCATGGATGATCATTAGAATGTCAGGATAAACCCCATAAGGACACTCTGCCCATTCATACGGTCAATCACAACAACCACAGGACACCACCATGTAACCTCCCTTGAGGATCATGGAATTATGTCTATTAACCATAGTTATAACCAATCGTGACCCATATGAAACCATATACATATAACTTTTCACTTTTACATTGCATACAAACATATACATAATCTCAACAATGTACATTAACTCAATCATCACAAGTTATAAAAGTAATAACCCCATAAATTTAATCTAAATTTCTCAGTACCAGAATCTTTATAATTTATTTCCAATGCCTAAACTCCTATACTATATATGTTATAATAATATTAAGTGACGTAATACCCTTCAAACATTTATAAAACACCAAAAGTTAATTTAATATTACGTATATATATAATATATATAGCCACTGCATGCACCAATTTATATATATAATATAATATGTAATATATAATATGTCACGTATATAATATTTTACATATATTTAACATATATACTGTTACGTATATAATATATATATATATATATATATATATATATATATATATATATATATATATATATTTAATATAATATATTAGTTTAATATATATTAATATGTTACGTATATATTTATATATGGATCCTTACTTTAAATTTCAAACATATAGTGATTGATTCTCTAAAATTATAATTGACTAGAAATTAACATATGATAACTTTATGTATCTACAATCAACTTGTTTTATTTTATTTTCATCCTGGTAGAGATATTTCTTTATCCCAATTGGTCACCGAAGAGGACCCAGATGTCTGAACGCATCAAACTCACCTTCGACGCCAACACATATGACTAGTCACAACTGACTCGACCAGGCCAGGGCTGCTCTACAAGATGTATCAACTCAGGTTTTTAAGGTTCCTCTATCCTACCAACAAACAAAGATTCTCAACAATTAATAATTAATTTATTTAAATTATCTACCATGTTCTCTTATGCTCTAAATCTAAAATGTCTAATTTTAATATTTTCACTTCCTCTCACAACAACCTCAAACAGAGTACTTGTACATCTATTTAATACCCATATACATGCTATTACAAAACCCTTACTCCAAACCTTCCAACAAGATCAATTTCATCCAACAAACTCATTCAAAACAGATTAAATTCATCAAACAATGCACAGGAAACAAATCACAGGTTCCCTTTTACGCAATCAAGCTCATACCAAGATCAATTACATAAGACAACAACAAACAGTCCCAACAGTGCATCCATTTATCAATTAACATGCATATATTTTAATAAAATAAATTCCAACAAAATAATTAGCTCCCCTTACATTAAACAGTTCCAATTATAGCAATCAGTTCATCAAACATTCCACAAGCCATCAATCACAATTTTATAATTTCAACACATAACACCCAATATTTCTTAATCGTAACAGAAAATTCCAAACGAACATGCCAATCAAATTATCATACATACATAGCATATAATATTAAATCAAATAAACATAACCAGTTCCCCTTACCTTGAAGTTGAGCAGTATAGCCAACTAGAGTGCCCTAACAGTGCCTTCACAAAGAAAACCCAAACAGTGCCCTACAACCACCTAAATGGTAAGGAAAACAACTCTTAGAGCTAGAATAGGCAGAGAATAAAAAAGGAGCACCACTAGTTGCATAAAACTAGTAAAGTTGCATGCCCTAGGGTCAAGAAAAGGGGAAATTTGACTTACCCGTTCAAATGGAAATCTAATCGGATACAAGGGAAGCTCTCAATTCCGTGAGCGAAAGGATACCACCTATTTGAAATTTCAACGGTGGAAAGTGGTGGAAAGGTAAAGAGAAGTCAGAGCAAGAAGAAGAAGGAAATGGAGATTAGTCTAGAGAGAGAAAGGAAAACTGGAATTGAGTTCAGAGTTGGAGATTGAAGGAACCCCTTCTAAATTTCAGGGTGCCTTCGGCCTTTTGGGTCTGGCTGCCTAAGGAAATAGGGCCCCTAGCTCATATAATTCTCAGGACCTTACAATAACTAGAAGTGATGTAAGTATTTTAAACTTTTAATTATTGATATTTTATTATTTTTAATTTTTGTTTTAATTAATTAATTCCCTAAATTTTATTTATAAAATTAATTTTAATTATAAAATTAATTTTAATTATAAGAAAGTATTTATTATAAATTTCTTTTCTTCAATACTATTTTTTATCATTAATTATTGATATTTTATTACTATTTTAATTTTTGTGTTAATTAATTAATTAATTCCTTTAAATTTAATTGATAAAATAAATTTTAATTATAGAAAAGCATTTATTCCAAAAAAAATTCTTTTATAGTATAATACTTTTTAAACCATTAATTATTGATATTTTATTACTTTTAAATTTTTAATTCATTTAAATTTATTGCTAAATTAATTTTAATTGTAAGGAAACATAGTATAATATTTTTTTATCATTTACTTTTGGGTTAATTAATTAATTAATTAATTTAAATTTTATTGATGAAAACAATTCTAATTATAACAAAACATTTATTTCATTTTTTTATAATATTCTCTTACCATTAGCTATGTATATTTTACTTTGTTAATTTTTGTGCTACATTCGATAGTTTTTCCATACGTTTGCAAACACTTCTTAGAACCTTTATGATCTCTTCTACAAGTAAAATTAACAATGATTTTGTATTAGATAGAAGTGAAAATAACAAGAGTATTGATTCTTTGACACACCTAAATTTTTTACATTTATTTGACACTACCATTTCCTATTTTTACTCTCTTCCTTATTAAAAAAGTACAAAAATTTATACTTTTATGACCATTTTATCCTTATACTCTGTGTCAAATAAATGTAAAAATATGTCATATTACCACTACTCAAATGAAAATTTCTCAATTCCAACTCTACTAAAGAATGACATCACCATCACTCATCCATGTCAATTGTATGAATTGAATTAATTAATTTATCACAACAATTAAAAGAGTAATAGAATATAAATAATTAATAGTGAGAGAAGATTATATAAAAAAGGTCATTTCAAATAAATGTTTTCTTATAACTCAAATTATTTTTACCAAATGTGAATTAATTAATTAATTAACACAAAAATTAAAAGAGTAATTTTATATAAATGTTATCCTATAATTAAAATTTTAGAATTTTAGCATAAATGTTTTCCAGTAACTCTGGTCAAATACAACAATAAAAAGACATTTTTGTCCTTCAACATTAGGCCATTGTTTTTATATATAACAGATACATTAGAAGAAAAATAGCTACCAAAATTTGCAATGTTTCTGTTTACGAAAATCGTTATCTTGCTATGCATGCTTATGTTGGGATGGGCAAAAGGAACTACTGTAGAGATTACTAATAATTTGGAGGGAAAGGAAAATCTAAACGTTCACTGCAAATCAAAAGATGATGATATTGGATTCCACCTTCTTCCTTTCAACCAAAACTTCCAATGGAGTTTTGGAAATAGCTTTTTCGGGAACACACTGTTCTTTTGTTCATTTCAATGGGGAAATGGTCCTTTGTTGTATTTTGATGTATACGTTCAAAAAAGGGATTACCTTGAATGTTCAGTCTGCCAATGGTATATTAAAAAAGATGGACCATGTAGATATGAAGACCACGACTTCCGATGTTATAATTGGAATTGATGTGGTTCATTTCAGTTATGTATGATTTTATATATAAAAATGATAAACTTATTCATAATCTATTTAATAATCTTACATAGGTTATGAATCGAAATTTAAAATAATTTAAATAATTTTTTATTTTATTTTCTAATATGTTTTTTGAAAATAAAAAATAACGAAATTACACGTTTCAAAAGATAATGATCTTTAAAAGATCTATGTCAAAGTGATAGTTTGAACATTAATAGAATAGCAAATACAAATTACTCTATCTTACCTCAAACTTGTATTTAAAACATTTATAGTGATTTTTTTATTAGCATGAACCTAGATTTAATTGTGGATAATCATATCATATCTCAAAGTTAATTGTTATTAAGGTTAATTGTCCTTGATTTATAACCAATAGATTCACTTTTTTTGACTATTCGGTCTCGAAAGTTGCTTGCACAAATCTAAGGCTAACGATTCGATTTATAACTAACCTAACCATCATATCTTACATATATAATCATCATATAGTAGCGAAGCTATAGAAAGAGGGTGTAACACATAATCTAGCTCATTCTCATTTCTAGAGCACAATTATTGAGCGTGATAATCTCAAGTGTTAAAAGTATATATATATATATATATATATATATATATATATATATATATATATATATATATATATATAATAAAAGATATACAAGGTTGAGCTTGTAATTGACAAAGCATGCAAGGTAGGCAAGATGGTGGATTCAATCGACATCCAACAAGAGAAGCTCGACGTTTTTTTCGTGTCAAATGAGCTCGAATCTAGGGTTCCCAAAATGGTGCATCACATTTTCGTTCCTTCCAATGAAGAAATTGTCTACCACAATCACAATGTCCCCTCGTGCAATTACTGATCCACCAGATGTGATCCCTGAGAATCCTGTGCCATTTGTTACGACGATTTTGGTGTCGCCAGCGACGGTGCGGTGATTGTCGTTGGGTTAGGGATAAGAGAGGCATCAAAGGAGCGGTGGTGGTGGTTGTCGACATCAAGATTACGAGAGTGTGGAAAGGAATTGGCGACCTAATGTAATCTAAGAATAATGATGAAGAGAACGATAAAGGCAATGTGAACAAATATCATGAGAATGAAGATGAACAAAACAATACCATTAGTAATTAAATTTAAAATAACCAAAATTTTCTCAAATCTACATTAAAATTTATTCTCCTTTGGGCATTATATTCGTTAATACAAAATATAAAGAATTATAAATATAATACATTATCATATGATTGTGAGCTTTTAATATAGTAAAACTAATAAATAAGTTATAAAAATTATAATCAAATATAAAAACAATAACAACATTTTCATTTATTCACAAACAGATAATTGCAAAATAAAATAAAAAACAAACAAAATAAAAATGACACATAAAAAAGTATTCTTACAACATTTATAAATATATTAACTTAAATAACATTTATATCATAGGCATTTTTATCATAGGCCATTGTTATGCAGTGTATATATATAACAGATTTATGAGCTGAAAAAGAGCCCGAGAATTTGCAATGTCTATGCGGCCTGTGTATTAAATTTTATTGTTAATTCCAATTCTTTTTTGGTAATTATTAAATCTCAGAACATGTGATGTTGCCTCTATTATTTTCTTTTCTTTTTCTAGGTACTTTCATTTTTCTTCTTTATTTTCCCAACTTAATCATTCACTTTATATTTGTGTTTTCATTTTTTTTTTCTCTTATAATTTGATCATGTTAAACAAAGAAAATATGTTTGTATTTTATCAGATTTTTAAACAAAATAAATTTTTATTCAGGCTAAAGAATCAATATTCTATATTTTTTATGATTTTGTCATTATGTATTAATAAAATATTTTTTACTAGCCATTATTTTGTAACGGTTAAATATAAGGTTAGAAATATTTGTATTACCGTAAATTTTTTAATAGCTACAATTTTTTTTCTATTATTTTAAATTTATTTACTAATTGTATTGTCTTTGTTCATCTTCATTATCATTATATTTGTTCCTATAACCTTTATCGTTCTCTTCATCATTATTCTTAAATTAGATTAGATCTTCCATTCCTGAGAAAATTATATACTTCTAGTAATTCAAAAATTAAGTAAATGTAACTAGAAATATAAAACAAATATCGATAAAATAGAAGTGTAGGTTTATTATTTTTCTTTATAAAAGGATACATAGTTCAAATGAAACACATCAGTTCCATTTATAGCATTTGCGAACGCCTGATTCGTATCTACATGGTCCATCTTTCTTAATATACCAATGGCACTCGATACATATATTGATATCTCTATGTTGAACGTATGCATCAAAATACAGTAAAGGGCCGTTTCCCCATTGAAACGAACAAAAGTACAGTGTATTCATAAGAAAGTTAGGTCCAAAACTCCATTGGAAGCTTTGGTTAATAGGGAGAAGGTGGAATCCAAGATCATCATCTTTTGATTTGCAGTGAAGGTTTAGATTTTCTTTTCCCTCCAAACTATTCGTAATCTGCACAGTACGAGCACATGTCAACGTGAGCATGCACAACAATAGAACGATTTTCGTGAACACAGACATTGCAAAGTTCTCGTTCTATGCTAACAGATATGATTTTCGAAATAAACGTATTTTGTATTTCGTATTTTAGAATGAGAGTCTCACTGTAATTTATAGAAATCTCAATCAAAGATACTTCCAAAAATAGGTTCTCATGAGTAGAAATGAGGTTTTCTTATTCAAAATAAATTTTAACGCAACCTAAAACAAACAACACATAAATCTACTAACACAAAACAAGTCTTAACGGAGATCTTCCTATAACAAGAACACCTCAGACTTGACTTTGAGACATAATCACAACTTTTTCTCTTCGGTTTTATGCTAATTATTAATTAATTCAAATTATTAATAAATTCATATAACTTTTATTGATTAAAATAATTTTAATTACGGAAACACATTTATCTCAAATTTCTTTTTTATAGTATAATATTTTCTCAACATTAATTACTGATATTTTATTAGTATTTAATTATTTATTTATTTAAATTTCATTTAGAACATTTATCTCAATTTTTTTATTATAATATAAGATGTTTTTCACTATTAATTATTGAGTTTTCATTATTCTTTTAATCTTTTTTTTTAATTAATTCAATCATTCATTTAACTTTTAAGGATAAAAATAATTTGTATTATAGGGAAACTTTTATTCCAATTTTTTTTATAGTATTATATTTTGTCACCATCAATTATTTATATTTTATTACTCTTTTAATTTTTGTGTTAACTAATTCATTCATTCAAATTACATTAATAAAATTAATTTTAATTATAGAAAATCATTTATCTCAAATTTTCTTTCTGGAATAACATAAGATTTTTACCATCAATAAATAATTTATTATGGAAATATTTAAGAATATTAATAAATTTGATAATATTAATAAGAAACTGGTCCAAGATGCTGACATGAAAACCTTAATTGTCTCTTCTCCACATTTTATATATATATATATATATATATATATATATATATATATATATATAGGAAAACTCTTTTTTAATAGATACATCCTAGCAGTGTACCCAAAAAAATTCTTATTCATAAAAAAAGACATATACAGAAATATTTTAATAATTTTTATTTTTAATTTAAAAAACACAAAGACATTCACCTTAATTTAATAGATTATTATATTTATTTCTCTCTCATCTTCATTTCCTTTAGCAATTGAATATTTTGAAGAATAAGGAAACTAATTTTGTCATTCAAATTATTTTCTTTCAACAGCCATAAAATATTTTTTTACTTTATGTAATCTAACCTATAATTAAAAATATTAAACATGACATTATATGTACACTAAAATTTTGATGAGTAACGTACATTAAAAATTCCTCTTCAATATGATTATTCTTGGCATTGTTCAAACTTTCCCTCGTTTTAAGAAATAATTAAGATTAATTTTTTTGCATAAAATTTAACTGCATTTCGTAATTATATAAATTTGGTTCTTTGACTAAAATTAATGAGACGGTATAATTTTAGTTATTTTTAATCCATTTTATAACCTGGTAAAGAGATTAAATGTTAAGAAAAATAAATAAAAGAACAAACCAAACAAGGAAGGCACATAATAGTATCAAACAATTGATTTGTAAGACCTATGAAAAATATTCACATTAATAAATAGTAACAATTTTATTACTAGTAGTGATAAATTTTTCTTTATAAATAGAAAATATAATTAATAAGTTTATGTAAAAATAAAATGTGAAAAGTTAAATAAGAAATTTTGGTAGCTTCAATGGTAGAAAATTGTGTTGATTTCAAGGACATGGAAGGTGTAACATCACATAATCTCACACTTGATAATGCATAATTTATATATTGTAACATTACTTTTATGGTAACATCTTGTAATCTCACACTTAAAAATCTATAGTTGATATATATCTACACATATGTTTTAAACTCAGATTTCAACTACAAACTCATAATTAAAACTCAAATTCTTCTAATTTATTCTTCAATTTCTTTCCTCATCGGCACTGGATCAGACGACATTCTTTCATCTTCTCCCGTATAACGAATTATACGATCATCGCACATACATAAATACAAACAAGTAGGGTGAGCTAACATGCAACAAATCATTTATAAAACATGCATAATTACTTTGATATAAACATCATATAATAATTATGTCCGACACTCTCATACCATCATACCACAATTCCTATTAGACACTCATTCCACAATACCTAATAAACACCACAATACCCAATAGACACTCATCCGGATGATGCGTTGAGGAGCGGTCACGGGAGGTTATGCACTTCTGATGACTTATACTTCTTCTTACAAATACACTTCCAAAATACTTCGTACCATTCACAAGGTTAGTCCTCAACACTATGTCCAAAACCGGCACATAGTCCAGGACTTCCTGCCCCTCTCACCACATAATTCATCCTTCTCTACTTGAGACTGGATGATTATTAGAGTATCAGGATAACCTCCAACAAGAGGACCCTCAACATCAAAATATACACAAATACCATATTATTACTGAATCTCTCCACGAGACTCATACCATGCTCATATTCCTCAACTCACATTATACCCTTACAAAATCTCCCCATAATAATATCATATTCAGATGCATAAATTTAATAAAATCCAATCATCGCAGAAATCATACAAAGTGAGTATATCACAAAATAAATTAACAATACTAAAATATCACCATAAATGGTCACCGGAGAAGAATGAAATGTTTGACAAATCAAACTCACCGTAAACGCCAGTACATATGACTATTTGTAGGTAAAAAAAATTTACTATTTAATAATTTTTTTAATATTATTTATTATTTTAATATTATTATAAAAATAATATTTTAATCATCCACTTGACCAAATTTGATCCTAACTCCTTCCATGCTACGTAGGAGTTCTTATCCTTTCAATTTTTTATTTTTTTTACTATTCACTTCTTACTTTTTACTATACGATTTTCTAAAAAAAATCCTAAATAAGTTATCAAAAATTTGAACATCTCCTTCTAGAATTACTATAATTTTATATCAACAATTTAAATTTTTCTATCATTATTTTCAATTTTTTATCCATTAAAATCGTTATTACTAATAAAATACTAAAATTAATTATTATAAATATTTTTCACGAGTCTTACATTCTCCCGAAAAACAAACAATTTTCGACCTCAAAAATTCTATAAATCGAGAAAATAGTTGAGGGTATAATTGCTTTATTTGTTCTTCTAACTCCCATGTTGAGTCACCTGTTCTCCTATCCCAAACTACCCAGACTAAATTGATAGTTTTTCCTCTAAGTTCCTTTGTTTTAGTGTCTTCTATACAAACAGGTTGTACTTCTACTGAGAGGTCCTCTCGGATTTGAATATCTTCTATTTCTATAATGTGAGAACGGTCAGATACATACTTTCTTAGTTGTGAGACATGAAAAACTGAATGAAGATTGAACAACTGAGGGAGTAGCGCAATCTCGTAAGCGACAGGCCACATTCGTCTCAAAATTTGGTATAGACAAATGAACTTAGGAGAAAGTTTCCTCGAGCGAAGGGCTCTTCCAGCACCCGTGGTTGAAGTTACTCGTAGGAAAACATGATCCCCAACCGCAAACTCTACCGGTCTCGTCCTTTGATCTGCATAAGATTTTTGTCTACTCTGATAAGCCTTCATCCTTTCCCGTATCAATTTTACTTTGTTGGTGGTTTGTTGTAGTAGCTCAAGTCCTATTAAAACGGATTCACCATCCTGATACCAGCAACACGGAGTTTGACATCGTCTACCATACAGAGCCTCATAAGGTGTCATACCTATGCTTGCTTGGAAACTGTTGTTATAGGTAAATTCCACAAGAGGAAGTATTTCATCCCAACTACCAAGATGATCTAATATACAAGTTGTCAACAGGTCTTCTAAAGACTGGATAGTTCTTTCAGATTGTCCATCAGTTTGGGGATGATATGCGAAACTCATTCGTAATTTGCTGCCCATCGCTTCCTATAGGGTTTGCGAGAATCTAGAAGTAAATCTTGGGTCTTTGTCTGACACAATGCTATAAGGTATACCGTGCAATCTCACTATTTCTTTTATATACAATTGTGTCAGCTTAGTCATTGACATTCTCAGATTTATTGCCAAGAAGAGAGCACTTTTTGTTAATCGATCAATGATGACCCAGATGACATCATTACCCCTCATTGTTCGTGGTAAATGGGTAAAAAAATCCATAGCAATGCTATCCCATTTCCACTCTGGTACGTGTAATTGTTGTAGCATTCCTTCAGGCCATTGGTGTTCCACTTTTGCCTCTGGTATCTTATCCTTTTAATTTTTTTTACTATTCACTTTTTACTTTTTACTATACGATTTTCTAAAAAAGATCCTAAATAAGTTATCAAAAATTGGAACTTCTCCTTCCAGAATTATTATAATTTTATATCAACAATTTAATTTTTCTATCATAATTTTCTTTTTTCTATCCATTAAAATCATTATTACTAATAAAATGCAAAAATTTACTATTATAAATATTTTTCATGAGTCTTACAGAAAGACATGGGTTCAAACTCTTTTCTACCTTTTTGTTTAAAAAGAAAAGCAAATGGATAAAGAAACTTTCGGTGATTGAAATAGCAAAACACCAAAACATCTTTCGGTGATTGAAATGATTAAAAAAAAGGTTTAAATATATTTTTAGTCCCAAAACTATCAAGCAAATTTGATTTTAATCACTCTTTTAAACTAAGGTACATTTTAGTCCTCCTTCTTAAGGAAACCTCAAAATCTAACACCGTTAAAAACTAGCTGATGTGGCTAATGGTGGTGTGCGACATATTTTTTTTTTCTTCTGACACTAGTCAATATTTTCCAGTTCTTCTCTCTCCCTCTCCCTCGGATTCTACCACAACCACCTCTGGCGCCACCTCCGGCACCAAACACCTCTCCTTGATCGCGAGCCGCCCCTTCCTTTCCACGGCCGTCCCCTGCAGCCGGATCTTAAAGTCCTTCACCCTCTCCCTCTCCCTTCGAGCTTCACGCCGAGCTTGCAGTCATTACATGCCAATTGTCAGTCCCGATGGAAAGCCTCTGCCATGCGTTATATATTGCCATGGAAACAGGTAATTCTGGGATAAAGTTCATTCCTTTGTTGGTTATTGCTGATGTATTTTTTTTATAGGAGGATTTATTTAAGAAGAAATTATTGGGAAGAAATTATTCCTCTGCCACCATACTTGGTCATGTCAAGTTCTTCATTTTCAAAGTGTTGGGAAGCTTCCAATCAACATGGTAAAGTAACTGAGCATGTGGCAACTCAATATTTGCGATGGCAAATGTAACGCCTGGGCAAATTCTTCTTCCACCACCAAATGGGATAAATTCAAAGTCTGCACCTTTGAAATCGATACAGTTATTATGAAACCTTTCAGCTTTGAAACTCTCAGCTTCAGTCCAATACTTAGGATTTCTTCTAATTGCCCAAGCATTGATAATTACCCTTGTCTTAAAGGGTATCTCATATCCATTGATTTCACACCTTTCTTTACTTTCTCTCGGAACTAATAATGGTACAGGTGGGTGTAACCTCAATGTTTCTTTGATTATAGACTTTAAGTATATTAGTTTCTGTGAATTTGTCTCATCCACATATCCCTTCTTACCAGTTAGGGCGACCGGGTGGTGAGGAGTGGTCTTCTACGCTTAAGCCTTACAGATGACGCCCAAGCTTCGTACTTCTGGCGCTTAAACGCCTAAAATGGGGGCGCCCGAGTGGTGCACGACACTCTTCTGCGCTTGGGCCTCCAAAAAGGGTGCCAAAGCCTCGAGCATTCCTCCCTTTTGGTGCTTTTCCAAGACTTTTTGAGCTCCGTCTCCTGAGCACTTCATATTTGCTTTCCATATTATCTCATTTCCTGCCACAACAAGGGGAATTAGTCATAAAATCATCAAATTCAATCTCAACTATCTTATTCACACAACTTAACAGAAAAACATGATTCTAAGCAAATTTCTAAGCAGAAAAAGGTGATTTAGTGTCAAAATTACATCACAAATAATAGTATTTTCAACCGTTATCAAGTGTCATCCTCTCACAAGCTCGCTTGGGCGCTCTAAGTAGGGGTGCTGAGCGGTGTCAACGTTGGCCCATGATCCAATTCAAGCCTATTTAAGGATTTGCACGACCTAGATAAGGTATCTTTTGACAGAATTGACACAAATTCAGATTTTCTCCAACTCTCTGGAGGCAGAAGTGGATGCAGAAGCTCTCCTCTCCAGTTTTTAGGGTTTATCTTTCATTCTCATTCCATTATTCATCTAGTTTCTCCATGACAAAGGGGAACTAAATTCAATTTGTTGTTGGTGGATGATGTAACCTTGTGAACTCTCATGTATTTGAATTGATTCCAATTTATTTATGCTTCTTTCATTAATTGTTAGGGTTATTCTTCTTTGCTCTATGCTTGTTATGTTTAACTCATTCATGACATGATCATTGGTTTTCTTGATATGGACACATACGGAGAAACCTAAATCTGGAGAATTTTCTCCCAAAAGCAGTATTGCCTAGACATAGGGATATGATTTTTGGTTATCTTAAGCTTTAATCATAATGCAAAATTAATTTCTAGTGATACAAGACATTGTGATATAGTAATTAAGGATAGACTTTCTTCACCGAGACATAGGATTTTAAGTAATTTAGAAAGTGATATTAACATTAATGAAGAAAATGAATTCATATATGCATGAGAGTAAACTAGGTGAAATCTAAACCCCAACAACATATTCATCTCATATTTTCAATATCATCCACTTATCTTTGTGTTTTCTTCAGTTGATCAAAAGTGCATTCATATTTACTTTCTTGTTTTTGCAATCAAAACTATAAAATTGTTCTTCAAAGTCTTAATTAGTTAAGTAATTACATGACAGTTTAGTGTCGTGAGTCTCTTGGGAAACGATACTTGGTCTTACCATTTATTATTACTTGATACGATTAGGTACACTTGCCGACATCTTAACACCTTATTAGGAATTTTATATTGGGAAATCCTGAAAAATTCATCCATGATTAGTGTTGATGCAATCACATTTCTAGCCTTAACATCATATTGAGCTCTTCGGTTCTCATCTTGAGTCCACTCTGAAAAAAATTTCAAAACAATTTTTCATATATAACATGAGTGGACTCATATGGACCGTTTAGAGTTGCATTTCAATCTTCTTTTGTCCAACGATTCAAGAAAAATTTGCATCCTTAGTTTTCAAAAAACATAATTTTCTCCAGCAAATAGTGGTGGTCTATTTATCGAAGCAACTCCACCAAAGGCTCGAGAATTGAAAGTCATTTTCTAGGATTAATCGATTTAACGAAAATAGTAATCGACTAGTTTTTCAAATATTTTATGAAAACGAGCTCTGGTGCCAATTTTTAAAATAGAATGACTCAATTTCTCACGGTGAATTGATGAAGTATAAAATTTAAAATTTTCAAAATCTTTTTCACCAAAAGATATGCTTTTATACTTTTTTTTGAAACACTTAAAAGATTTTCAAATATAAGAAAGTATTTATTTGAAATGATTTTTTTTTTGTAATCTTCTCACACGGTTGATTATTTATATTCTATTACTCTTTTAATTGTTGTGCTAAATTAATTAATTCAATCCATGTAATTGACATAGATGAGTGGCGGTCATGTCATTCTTTAACAGGGTTAGAATTGAACAACTTTCAATTTCACTTCTAATTAGCACAAAAATGATTATTAAATTTATTTGTAAAAGACACAAAAGGTTTTGATAAAGGAAATACTTGCAAAACATATGAAAAAACTAATGAATGTAGGACAACAATCCAGAGTTACAAAATATAAATAGCTAATGGTAAGGGAATAGTATAAAAGAATTTGGAATAAATGTTTTCTTATAATTAGAATTGTTTTCATCAATACAATGTAAATTAATTAATTAACCCAAAAATAAATGAGAAAAAGATATGAATATTTAATTTTGAAAAAAAAAATCTTATATGTTTCCTTACAATTAAAATTCATTTTAGCAATAAATTTAAATGAATTAAAAAAGTAACAAAACATCAATAATTAATGGTTTAAAAAATATTATATTATAAAAGAATTTTATTTCGAATAAATGCTTTTCTGTAATTAAAATTTATTTTATCAATTAAATTTAAATGAATTAATTAATTAATTAACATAAAATTAAAATAGTAATAATATATCAATAATTAATGATAAAACAATAGTATAAAAGAAAATAAATTTATAATAAATATTTTATTATAATTAAAATAATGTTATAAATAAAATTTAGGGAATTAGTTAATTAAAACAAAAATTAATAAAATAATAAAATATCAATAATTTAAAATTTAAAATACTTACATCACTTCTACTTATAACCATTTTATATTACCCAACACTTTTACCCACTAATTTTATAATTTTAATTATGGATAAATTTTATTAATAAAAAATCTATTAATAATATATATTTTATTTGTCGATAAAAAATTTACTATTAAATAAAATATATATTATGAAAAAAATTCGTAGGTAAAATTCATTAATTAATCAAATTTACTAATGAATTTATTTTGTTGATAAAATTTTATTGTTAATTCCAATTCTTTTTTGGTAATTATTAGATAAATCTCAGAACATGTGATGTTGCCTCTATTCTTTTCTTTTCTTTTTCTAGGTACTTTCATTTTTCTTCTTTATTTTCCCAACTTAATCTTTCACTTTATATTTGTGTTATCATTTTTTTTTCTCTTATAATTTGATCATGTTAAACAAAGAAAATATGTTTGTATTTTATCAGATTTTTAAACAAAATAAATTTTTATTCAGGCTAAAGAATCAATATTCTATATGTTTTATGATTTTGTCATTATGTATTAATAAAATATTTTTTAATCGCTACAATTTTTTTCTATTATTTTAAATTTATTTACTAATTGTATTGTTTTTGTTCATCTTCATTATCATTATATTTGTTCCTATAACCTTTATCGTTCTCTTCATCATTATTCTTAAATTAGATTAGATCTTCCATTCCTGAGAAAATTATATACTTCTAGTAATTCAAAAATTAAATAAATGTAACTAGAAATATAAAACAAATATCGATAAAATAGAAGTGTAGGTTTATTATTTTTCTTTATAAAAGGATACATAGTTCAAATGAAACACATCAGTTCCATTTATAGCATTTGCGAACGCCTGATTCGTATCTACATGGTCCATCTTTCTTAATATACCAATGGCACTCGATACATATATTGATATCTCTATGTTGAACGTATGCATCAAAATACAGTAAAGGGCCGTTTCCCCATTGAAACGAACAAAAGTACAGTGTATTCATAAGAAAGTTAGGTCCAAAACTCCATTGGAAGCTTTGGTTAATAGGGAGAAGGTGGAATCCAAGATCATCATCTTTTGATTTGCAGTGAAGGTTTAGATTTTCTTTTCCCTCCAAACTATTCGTAATCTGCACAGTACGAGCACATGCCAACGTGAGCATGCACAACAATAGAACGATTTTCGTGAACACAGACATTGCAAAGTTGACGTTCTATGCTAACAAGTTCTCAAAGCTTTAAAATAAGGGTTACAAAAATCCTATAAACGTATTTTGTATTTCGTATTTTAGAATGAGAGTCTCACTATAATTTATAGAAATCTCAATCAAAGATACCTCCAAAAATCGGTTGTCAACCAATTAACATGTGATAGTGATTATCCGCTTATGGTAATCGATTATGCATTTAATGAATGCATAACGGTCAAAAATTTGCTTATAAAAATTCTCTCGTGATAATATGGCAAGTCATAATTGATTACTAATAATCAATTATTATAATTTTATAATCGCGATTATCTTGAGTAGAAATGAGGTTTTCTTATTCAAAATAAATTTTAACGCAACCTAAAACAAACAACACATAAATCTACTAACACAAAACAAGTCTTAACAGAGATCTTCTTGTAACAAGAGCACCTGAGACTTGACTTTGAGATATAATCAAAACTTTTTCTCTTCAGTTTTATGCTAACAATGTTAATTATTAATTAATTCAAATTATTAATAAATTCATTTAACTTTCATTTAATAGTATAATATTTTCTCAACATTAATTACTGATATTTTATTAGTAATTATTTATTTATTTATTTAAATTTCATTTAAAACATTTATATCAAATTTTTTATTATAATATAAGATGTTTTTCACTATTAATTATTGAGTTTTCATTATTCTTTTAATTTTTGTTTTAATTAATTCAATCATTCATTTAACTTTTAAGGATAAAAATAATTTGTATTATAGGGAAACTTTTATTTCAATTTTTTTTATAGTATTATATTTTGTCACCATCAATTATTTATATTTTATTACTCTTTTAATTTTGTGTTAATTAATTCATTCATTCAAATTAAATTAATAAAATTAATTTTAATTATAGAAAATCATTTATCTCAAATTTTCTTTCTGGAATAACATAAGATATTTACCATCAATAAATAATTTATTATGGAAATATTTAAGAATTTATATAAATTTGATAATATTAATAAGAAACTGGTCCAAGATGCTGACAAGAAAACCTTAATTGTCTCTTCTCCACATCTTTTATAAATATATATATATATATATATATATATATATATATATATATATATATATATATATATATATATATATATATATATATATATATATATGGGAAACTCTTTTTAGTAGATACATTCTAGCAAAGTGTATCTAAAAAAAAATCTTATTCATAAACAGAAATATTTTAATAATTTGTATTTTTAATTTAAAAAACACAAAGACATTCACCTTAATTTAATAGATTATTATATTTATTTCTCTCTCATCTTAATCTCCTTTCTCAGCCATAGCAATTGAATATTTTGAAGAATAAGGAAACTAATTTTGTCATTCAAATTATTTTCTTTCAACAGCCATAAAATGTTTTTTTACTTTATGTAATCTAACCTATAATTAAAAATATTAAACATGACATTATATGTACACTAAAATTTTGATGAGTAACGTACATTAAAAATTCCTCTTCAATATGATTATTCTTGGCATTGTTCAAACTTTCCCTCGTTTTAAGAAATAATTAAGATTAATTTTTTTGCATAAAATTTAACTGCATTTTGTAGTTATATAAATTTGGTTCTTTGACTAAAATTAATGAGACGGTATGATTTTAGTTATTTTTAATCCATTTTATAACCTGGTAAAGAGATTCAATTGTTAAGAAAAATAAATAAAAGAACAAACCAAACAAGGAAACTCACATAATAGTCAAAGTATCAAACTTTCATGAAGATAAACTACTGATTTTGTAAGATCTATGAAAAATATTCACATTAATAAATAGTAACAATTTTATTACTAGTAGTGATAAATTTTTCTTTATAAATATAAAATATAATTAACAAGTTTATGTAAAAATAAAATGTGAAAAGTTAACACTGGTGCAGAAACGGCTTTTTACGTCCGATATTTTGGCCTTTTGACGTCCGGCGTACGCCGGACGTCTATGCGGTAGACGTCCCTCAGACGTCCATCCTGGCACGACGGACGTCTATATGAACGTCCGCTGCCTGAGGACGGACGTCTATATGAACATCCGCTCTGCCTGAGGACGGACGTTTATTATAAACGTCAGCTGCATCAGGACGGACGTTTATATAAACGTCCGTTGCCCGAGGACGGACGTTTATTATAAACGTCCGCTGCCTCAGGACGGACGTTTATATAAACGTCCGTTGCCTGAGCACGGACGTTTGTTATAAACGTCCGCTGTCTGAGGACGGACGTCCAGATAAACGTCCGCTGCTGTCTGAGGACGGACGTCTACCTTGCTGAGTTTTTTTGGTGTAGGGCTGGGGTGGGACGTCCGTATGTGCACAGACGGACGTCTATAGACGTCCGACTGTACACTAACGGACGTCTAGTGGACGTTTTTTTTTTAAAAATTTGTTTGTTTTTTCAATAGAACCACACCTGAAAAACAGAAAAATGTCCCAGAACAATTCTCCAATAACATAAATATGCGTTTTATATAAACAAAATTCTACTTAATGTTCAATCCACTACCAAACTATTAACATAAAAATAAAACTAAAACCAAACAATGTTCAATCAAGAAGAAATATAACTATTCCTAACTCCATCTTTGTAGAAGATAAGCGGTCCACTCCTGCCTTATCTGGTTAATTGTGTCCTCTGTAATAGGCGATGTAGTCTTGAAGCGCTGCAAAATTCAAGAAAGATTCATTATTGTTTCATATATAGTTGAAGATGATTTTGATTTGTAATGTATTGAAGGTATACATCATTACCTCATTCCAGTCATCTGTAATGACAGCTCGAATGATGGTCTTAATCCAACACATCACATAGAAGCCACATTCCCATGAATCTACCTGCTGGTTACACTAAAATAACAAACTAAATAGTTAAAAATTTAGATCATTCAATAACATAAATGAATTAGAAACTATAAATGACTTACAACCTTTGGATACAAAATTTGAACCAATTGACCACGAGATTTACCAATAACTCTGTACAGATTGAAAACACAAAGTATAATTAATATGACTATTTTATCATAAAAGTTGAAGGTTAACATCAAATTGAAGTCATTTTTTGGAGAAACACTTACCCTTGAAGCATGGTTCTCAAGTCATTTTTCATCTTCCTGTGCAACGAACAAAACCATATAATTTTACATTGTTTGGGAATGATAACCATCAGCTGCCAGTGAGACCTATCACGAAGGACAAATAGTTATTCAACTAATTAAGGAAACTATAATAATAAACTGACCACATATAAAAACACGTACCCGTCAATGTATGGCACAAGGTATATGTCTCTTTTGGACTCATCCATCCATGTTTGCAAATAATGTTGTCTGTTTTGAAGTGTGTTACCAGACGGTTGAATGGTCTGAGGTTCAACAAATCCGTACATGGAAGACCGACCTTGGTCTACAACGATTGTGTCCATGTACCTAAAACAACAAAGTTAAGTCGTTAGAAACTATATAAGAATGTAAATAAAAGTAATATCAAAGACCAAATTGACTAACTTACATGCACCACAGCTGAATGATGGAAATATTCAACATCCTGTCTCCCTCAATCACCTCCAATGCATCAGAAAATGTGATATAAACTGGCACATGTGGGGGAAGACCAAATACCCTCAAATCCCAGTATAGTTCTAATGATGCTTTCTTCAATCTGGGTAATTTTGTCACTAACTTTGATATAGGATCATCCTCTGCTTCAGCCATGTCATCATCTTCATGTATGACTGTATCATGAATTGGCTGCTTCTGAGGACGTGTGAACTGAAGATAAGAATTTACGTGAAAGCTTTATAAACAATTATATGAAGACAATTAACATAAAAATACTAAGGAAAAAGACATTATACCTGTGGAGTCGCGATGTGGGACATGATCAATGCTCTAGGCCAGGCAATAAATGTTCCTATGGCCTCCCCCACAAAGTTAATTTCTGGAGTGGGTACAGGCACCTGAGCCTGGGGATCCCGAACCTCGTCAATGGTCACACGCACGTGCTGGGGTAATATGGCAACACCATGAATGGTCTCCCCTCCCTCAAGCACTCGTCCGACAGCCACAATGCGTGGGGGATCCCCATCAACCAACAGCTCATATTGACCGCTATACTCATTGGGTTCTACAGCAGAGCATGATCCTCTAGTGCTGACACGAGGTGCTGTGGGAGTTTCATCGGCCCCCATGTGGCCTTGCGTCATGGAATGCAGCTTTTCTTCAAGCGCTCTTTGTATTTGTTTTTGTTCTTGTAGCTGCTCCATGAATCGTTGCTCCATTGATCTCATGCTTTGGTTGAGTCTTTCCTCCCACTGAAGATCCATCTGCCTCAGTGTCTCCTGACTCATTGATTGGGGGGTTTTCTGTGTAGGGCCAAAATAGTCACGAAGACCAATCGCCCCTGGAACTCCACGTACACGTCCTGGGTGCTCGGGCCTTCCAATGGCCGTTGTCAGAATGTCGTCCCTACCTTGGCCAGCAAATGTGCCCTGAGTCTGCTGCTCAACCAACTCATCCTGCACATAAAAAACCAAGATACTTAGAAGACATGCTATGATAGATACACAATCAAATAACTGCTTATAATTTGAACTTACAATTCTCTGTGAGATCAAGGCAGCTGAGGAAGATGTCATGTTCCCATCAGATTTAGTCCGAGCAGCCTTCCACAGCTCGTACCTAGCAGGTGCAGGTGCTAGGTCAGGCGACTCAAGTCCCAAGGCATCGGCTCTAGACTTTCTCAGTTTCTTCTCCAGTTTTGCATATCCACCTCGTGATAACAAGTGGGGTGTGTCGTTTAGCCTTTGTCTTTCTTGGGCGGCTAACCTTTTATCCTGTGAAACCATGTATATAAGTAAGTCTAAAATCATAAAAACTCAATGAAAGATGATCTTAAGAAACATACCTTCCATTCTTCAGACTCTCTAGATGCACGAAACTGCATCCAATCCTCCTCTGTGAAGGTATAATGCTGAGATGGATTTTCATGTTGTCTATCTCCAAAGACATATAGTCGTGTCAGCCTTGTCTTGAAATCCCTCCATCTTATCGCTATATGCGATAACACTTTCTTTCTTATTTGCAATGTGTTTGGAATATCAAAATGTTGCTGTTTAAAACAAAAAACTTGTTACCAAGAGAAAAGTTAACAGATAAGTATATCACAAATTGCATGAAGTCTAAACATACCTGAACATCTTGCCATAAGAGGTTCTTGTCGACCTCTGGGACGTCATCCCAACATGCATGAAGGATAGAGACATGACTTTTTGCTAACTTGCCCAGATAACTCTGTTAACTTTCTGGCAAGTGTACCAAATCGTTCTAAGTAATAAAACCGGTAAGACCGGATATCGTTTCCCAAGAGACTCGTGTCACCAAACAATCGTATAATTTCCAGCTAACTTAGACTAAAGAATGCTTCATAATTTGTGTTTTTGTGCAATTAAAGTAAACATGAAACATAATTGATAAAAGTGATCTTAGATACTCAAACACTAGGAAATGGAAAGATTAGAAATGACATGGAATGGTATTGTTGGGGGTATGATTTCACCTACTTCACTCTTATGTATAGAAAATCACTTCCTCTTCATTAATATGCCAATGTCAATCTACTAAATTACTCAAACCCAATTCCTTGGTAGAGAGAGCCTAGACTTCCTTATTAGGTTCCAATCCCTTGGAAAACCTAACAATTATTTCAGCATTAAGAATTGAGATCTTAAGACAACCAAAGGTCCTAGCTCTATTCCTAGATACTATTTCCTTTAGGTGTTTAATCCAAGTCCAGATTTACCCAACATTTTCCAATATCAAGCAAACCCTAAAATCATGTAATGGGTAGCAATTTCACAACAAGCATTAAGAAAAGGAATTAAACACTAACAATCAATGAAAGAGGAATAAATTCATTCAAAACATAGTGGTTTACATAAGATTTCAGTGGCTACATCAATCCCCCAACAATAATGAAACTAGCTCTCCATGAATGGAGAGCTCAAGCTTACAACAATGGTGGAAATGGAAGAAGGAGGAAGACCCAAGGTTGAAGAAGGACTGTTTCCACAGCTCCTAGCTCGCCTCCAAGAGCTCCAATTGAGAGAAATCGTGTTTTGGCAGCCAAAGATCCCAACCCCTTCGCGTTTTAGGGTTAAATAAGCTAGATCTGACACATCAGCAAAAGTCACGCCCGGGCGCCCTCTCAGTCGCGCCCGGGCGCGAGCCTCTCGGAAAAAGTCGCGCTTGGGCGCCCCATTTCTCACGCCCGGGCGCAAGCTTCTCGCAAAAAGTCGCGCCCGGGCGCCCCTTTTTCACGCCCGGGCGCGACCAGCACACAAAACTGGCACCTGGTCACTTTTCTGTGCAGAAACTGGCCCTGGTGCAGTCGCGCTTGGGCGCCCCTCAGCCAGGGGGGGCTTGGGCCTGACTTTTCAGCACTGCATCATTTTCACTTTTTCTGCAGATCTGCTTGCTTCTCATGCTTGGTTCAGCTTTAGACATTATTGGAGACTCTTCCAAGCTCATTATTAGCTACAAAATAAGGGATTATTGATGAAAGCACATCAAAGTAGCCAAAGATACAATTATTTAGAAAACAAGACAAAAGAAGAGGATTTAACAAGTTATAAGTTATAAAGGAGTTGATTTTGCTACTAAAATGATGCTTAGATAGTGGTAAAAATTAGCATTATCAAATACCCCCAAACTTAGAACCTTGCTTGTCCTCAAGCAAAAGGTATCTGTCTTTAACACAACAAAATTTTCAAAAGCACAACCGAATTCACAATGCTTGCTTAACTTGAAACAACTGGAAGTGTATAACAAATTAGTATTCCACTGTGGTGCTCACAATACATTGAATCAATCAAATGTCACAGTTTATAAGAGATCAACAATCATGGCAGAATGCTTTACTGAATTATGTAGAACCAATCCTCACTCAAGATAGTGTTTTACTTTAATGCTCTAGTGTATAAGGATGTGTATCTATCACTCTACTATCACAATGTCACACACATCAACTTTGCCCTTCGTTTCAACCGAATTAAACACATTCACAAGCAAGTTAGCATCACAAGGACTTTGATTGGCTTGTATTGAGGTTGGGCTAAGAAAGAAACATGGTTTTTCTGAATAATAAGCACCTTGAGCTTAAGAGATAAAATAATTTACTTCATGATATTCTATTAGTCTCTCCCTTTGCTTCACAATTGGATAAACCACTTCTCAACTCATTTCCCAATTCTTTTTCAAAGAATTCATTTTTCTTCCTCTTCTTCTTCTTTCTTCTTTTTCATTACTTTTCTATTTTTCTCAATACACCCATACTAAACAAACTCCCCCAAACTTAAACCATTCTCCTGTAGTACAAATGATTGCTCTATTAAGCTCAAGGTAGGGAAATCAAGGAATTTTCAATAGACTTGAGGTTCAAAGAGGGAAGACATCTTTCATTAAGGTTGAGGGGGTTAGTATTGGCTAATTTGGCTTAGAACATGTGAAAGAGGTAGAAGAGTAAGATGACCTTGATCATGTCCAACAAGCAAGCAAATGATTCAATTCAGAGAAACTCAGGCAAAGTCAATTGTGATCTAACATGATAGCATTTACAAGAAAAATATAAGGCACAACATCTCACAAGATTAACTCAAGGTTCCACAACATCATGAAGCAACTGCCATAAATATTGATCGCAATTAAACATAGAGCATTCTCATAATTTTCATGAAGAAAGCAACCACAATTTGAACTAACTTGAACCATCTCAAAAATCATTTCATATTCAAGCATAAGCATCATGGTTCAGCACAGTCTATCAAGCTAGATAACTAAAACAACTTAACTAAAATTGAAAAACAAAAGCTAACTAGTAACCCAAGTAAAAGAAAGCAAAATAAAAGGTCCTGTGACTCATGATTTGTAGCTCATTGTCAGACTCCTTCATTTTCTGCACCACCTCCCCCAATAAATTGGGTTGGTCCCCAAGCCATGCTACTTGGGTCGCATATTCCTCTGTTGACATCTCTACTTTGTGGCGGCGTTTGTTTTTATTCTCTTGGAGTTGGATGAAGAAGTCATTTCTGCACAAAAGATTGAAAATAAAGTTTGCAAATGTGAGCTCACAATGTATGTATTTGTAACAAACAATCATTAGATCACATGATCATGAGTTCACAAGGTCAAACGCACACAGAATACACAAGAAAAATCACAAAACACAGCCTGGAGCATGAAAAATTTGAAGCAGAAGAGAAAAATAGAGTTGCTGAAAAATCTGGTCTGGTTGGAGCTAGCTGGAGCGCCCCTAAGCAGAGGGCGCTGGAGCTAGCTATGGGTCAGAATGCCAGAAAACTGGATTCGTGCTGAGCGCGCTGGAGCGCCCCTGAGCAGAGGGCGCTGGAGCGCCATACCAGATTGCAGATTTGCAGAATTTCACAACTACACCTACGATTTTTGGAATTTGGCACTTCTTGATGCTCAATTCAGCCCAGATTAACATGTTTTCACTATACAAACTTGATCAAATCCATAAGGATTGAAATTGAGTGCAAGAATGCCAATTTAGGTGCACACTTCCAAAGCTTTCTTCTACAACTCAAGGCTTCAAATTTTACACTTTAAACATACCTAAACTCAACATAACCATTCACAACATACACAATCACACTAGAACACATAAAAACAGATTGAACAATTCTAAAACACATCAATACACAATAAAACTCAACATTACACTAGTTAACCATTAACAACACAAAAACTACAATTGAAACTAACATGCTCCAAAATAACAAAATCAAATCAAAACATTCTAAAGCAAATTCAAACAATAAAAACACACTCAAATAACAAAATCACACAAAGAGAGAGGGTTAGAAAGCTGGGTTGCCTCCCAGTAAGCGCTTGTTTAACGTCATTAGCTTGACATCATTAAGCTCAAGTTTGATTCTTGATGTTGCAGTGCCTCTTCTTGTCATGACACCAACATCCTCTCAGTAATTTCCTAGTCACCAACTTGACTCTCCTAGAATATGGAGCCTCTATCTCAAGTACTCCATTTATCTTGATGTTCTTGATGACCCATAACCTATTCTTGAATTTCACTGGTTTGCCATGTTTGGGCTCATCGCTTGCTTTCACAGAATTTTGGTGAACTAGTTCTTCTTCCTTTTCTTCTTCCTCTCCCTTTACTCTTGGGGATAAACAGCTGAGGCTCCTCTTGACCAACTTGGCAGCTTTCTCTGTTAGACTAGTAATTGATAAAATTTCATCAGTGGCTTCAATACTAGTCTCTTTTTCATGATTTTGCTGCTCAACTCCAAAGACGTTGAAAGTTACTTCCTCATCTTGGTCCTTTAATTTCACTGTTCCTTCTTCTACATGAATGACAACCTTTGCTGTCTTCATGAAAGGTCTTCCAAGTATGAGTTGTATCTCTGCATCTTCTTCCATGTCCATAACTACAAAATCCACCGGGAATTGAAGTTTATCTATTTTGACCACCACATCTTCCACGACACCATACGGATACTTGATGGATCTGTCCGCCAGCTGCAGCATCATTTTTGTAGGCTTGACTTCAAGACCACCAATCTTCTTAAGCATAGATAGGGGCATCAGATTGATACTAGCCCCCAAGTCAACGAGAGCCTTCCCTATATCATGGTCTCCAATGGTGCACAGGATGGTGAAACTCCCCGGATCTTTAAATTTTGGAGGAAGAGTCTTCTGCATGATGGCACTGCAATTTCCCTGTACTTCAATTGTTTCCTCATCTAAATATTTCTTCTTGCTGAGGATTTGCTTCATGTACTTCGCATAAGCAGGAATTTGTTGCAGTGCTTCGGTCAATGGCATGGTGATCTCAAGTTGATCAAATATTTGCTTGAACCGAGCCAACTGTTTCTCCTTCCCTTTAGTAGATGGGATTTTTGGGTAAGGGAGGTGTTTCACTATTTCTTTCTCTTTTTGCTTTTTCTCTTTTTCTTTTCCTTTATTTTCTTCTTCTCTCCCAACAATCTCTTGATCTATTTCCTTGTGTGCTTGAATCTCATCTTCATTGCTTCTGTTTTCTTTATTTGGCAGTTGTTTCTTGTAATCAACCCCAACCTCTTTTCCACTTCTTGTTGTAATGACATTGCATTCCACCTTAGGGTTAACTTCATTGTTGGCCACAAAATTCTTTTCAGGTTTTTCCTCGAGCTTCTTAGCAAGTTGACCCACTTGTATCTCCAGATTTCTAATGGAAGCTTCAGTGCTCTTGTGGTTGGAGATGGACACTTGCATAAACTGCTGAAGAGTGTCCTCTAACTTTGAGGTCCTGTCAGATAAGGAGGGATGTGGATGATATTGTTGTTGAGGTGGTATGTTTGATGGCCCAACTTGTCCTTGGCCCATGCTTGGGTGAGGTCTCCATCCTTGGTTGTAGTTACCTTGGCGGTCTTGATTACCCATATAATTCACCTCTTGGAAATTGGCTTGCATGGCACACTGACCATTTATATGATCTCCACCACATAGCTCACAACCTTGATGTTGAGCTTGCGAAACATTCTGGAGCTCTTTAGGGAGTTGAGAGAGCTTGTTCATGAGAGCTTCGAGTTGTTGGGTCATTATTTTGTTTTGAGCTAACAAGGCATCCTGAGATTGTAGTTGAAAAACACCTTTTTGTTGGAGTTGAGCCCTTTCATTTTGTACTTCATTGTCATTAGAAGCCATATTCTCTATCAGCTCATGTGCTTCTTCAGGTGTCTTCCATCTGATGTTTCCTCCAGCTGAGGCATCCAACATTAATTTGGTTTGGGATTTAAGGCCCCCCAAAAACATATTCAGGACGGTAGGCTCATCAAACCCATGAGTGGGCGTCTTTCGTAGTAAGCCCTTGAACCTATCCCATGCTTGACTCAAAGTTTCACTACCATCTTGCTGAAAAGATGAGATTTCCTGCTTTCCTTTATTTACTTTTGACTGTGGGAAGTATTTGTTGAGGAACCTGGCAACCACGTCCTCCCATGCCGTGAAGCTATTCTCAGGAAAAGAATTCAACCACACCTTGGCGTTTCCTACCAACGAGAATGGAAACAGGCTCAGCCTTATAGCTTCATCAGGAACATCATGAATCTTCACAGTATTACATATCTCAATGAAGGTGGCCAAATGATTGTACGGATTCTCATGAGAAAGGCCCTGGAACTGATTGTTCTGCACCAAATGGATGAGAGCAGGCTTTATCTCCATGTTGGCGGCATTAACTCTTGGCCTAGAAATGTTGTTAAAGTGAAGAGGCCCTGAGAATGTAGAATAGTCCTCCAAGGTGCGTCTAGCTTGGCCATCACCATGACCATTTGGATTGGCGGCCATATCTTCTCCTTCTACTTTTGTTTCTACGGGCAGTTTTCTCAACTTCAGGGTCAAAAAGGAGGGGTTCAGATGATGTTGTGCTCCTAGTACGGATTGTGCCCTGCATACACTAGAGACAACAATACTAGAGTACCAAGTTATCCGAAAATAAAAGAAAACAAAAATTATTCACAGTAAAAAGAATATAAGAATAAAGCCTAAGTTGGTTAGAAACACACAAAAGTATAGTATTAACCACGAGTCCCCGGCAACGGCGCCAAAAACTTGTTAACTTTCTGGCAAGTGTACCAAATCGTTCTAAGTAATAAAACCGGTAAGACCGGATATCGTTTCCCAAGAGACTCGTGTCACCAAACAATCGTATAATTTCCAGCTAACTTAGACTAAAGAATGCTTCATAATTTATGTTTTTGTGCAATTAAAGTAAACATGAAACATAATTGATAAAAGTGATCTTAGATACTCAAACACTAGGAAATGGAAAGATTAGAAATGACATGGAATGGTATTGTTGGGGGTATGATTTCACCTACTTCACTCTTATGTATAGAAAATCACTTTCTCTTCATTAATATGCCAATGTCAATCTACTAAATTACTCAAACCCAATTCCTTGGTAGAGAGAGCCTAGACTTCCTTATTAGGTTCCAATCCCTTGGAAAACCTAACAATTATTTCAGCATTAAGAATTGAGATCTTAAGACAACCAAAGGTCCTAGCTCTATTCCTAGATACTATTTCCTTTAGGTGTTTAATCCAAGTCCAGATTTACCCAACATTTTCCAATATCAAGCAAACCCTAAAATCATGTAATGGGTAGCAATTTCACAACAAGCATTAAGAAAAGGAATTAAACACTAACAATCAATGAAAGAGGCATAAATTCATTCAAAACATAGTGGTTTACATAAGATTTCAGTGGCTACATCAATCCCCCAACAATAATGAAACTAGCTCTCCATGAATGGAGAGCTCAAGCTTACAACAATGGTGGAAATGGAAGAAGGAGGAAGACCCAAGGTTGAAGAAGGACTGTTTCCACAGCTCCTAGCTCGCCTCCAAGAGCTCCAATTGAGAGAAATCGTGTTTTGGCAGCCAAAGATCCCAACCCCTTCGCGTTTTAGGGTTAAATAAGCTAGATCTGACACATCAGCAAAAGTCGCGCCCGGGCGCCCTCTCAGTCGCGCCCGGGCGCGAGCCTCTCGGAAAAAGTCGCGCTTGGGCGCCCCATTTCTTACGCCCGGGCGCAAGCTTCTCGCAAAAAGTCGCGCCCGGGCGCCCCTTTTTCACGCCCGGGCGCGACCAGCACACAAAACTGGCACCTGGTCACTTTTCTGTGCAGAAACTGGCCCTGGTGCAGTCGCGCTTGGGCGCCCCTCAGCCAGGGGGGGCTTGGGCCTGACTTTTCAGCACTGCATCATTTTCACTTTTTCTGCAGATCTGCTTGCTTCTCATGCTTGGTTCAGCTTTAGACATTATTGGAGACTCTTCCAAGCTCATTATTAGTTATAAAGGAGTTGATTTTGCTACTAAAATGATGCTTAGATAGTGGTAAAAATTAGCATTATCAAACTCCTAAACCTATCAGCATTTGGCCCTGATGGATGACCTGATCTGGGGTCAATGTCAACATGCCTCCTCTGACCATCCACGCGTCCGGATGTCACATCTGCCACTCGGGTGACGCCTCGTCCACGTCTGCTCTTTCCCGATCCTGAGTCTGAGGCCGACATACCTGAAAAATTAGACAACATTAGTAATAATTCAATTATGATGGACATACATATAAAGTCAATAAAAGTGAAAATATTAACCTATTAATTAATTGTTTTTTCCCAAATGCCTTCGTTGTGATCACTACGAATTGCTTGCATTACATCGGCAACGTCATCAAATGGGTCTTCAGTGGGTCTACATGCAACAGATGTTGTCTCAAGTATATCAAGAGAATCATACAAATTAGCCCTTCCAAAATTTGAAGACAAGTATATCAAGAGAATCATGCAAAAGTTGAAGACAAGCGTGTAAAGTTTGAGCATCCTGGGAACAACGGTTGCTCTGAATCATTAATAAGAGTAGCATACAAATTAGCCCTTCCAAAATTATCTTCACCGACATCACGTATCATGTCCTCTAAATGGTCACTCATCCATTCTTCCACATAATTTGTTCCTCGTGACGTGGTAGGCTGCTCAAGTACTTCTCCATGCCAAGTCCAAACCGTATAAGTCCTCATTATGCCATACATGAATAGATGGTCACGCACATTGCCTAAGTCTTGGCGTATTTGATTAAGACAACGCACACAAGGACAAAAATATGTCCCGTTGACAGACTTAGCATTTTGTTCAACGTATTGCAAGAACTGCGAAACACCCTTGTCATATTCTTCACTCATGCGACGTTCGTTCATCCATCTTCGATCCATACTATGTTCGTAAAATCATCAGTTCAAGTGTTTTAACTCTCACAAGGTTAGGCCCTACCCATTCAAAAAAATTAATTTTCATAATTTGCTCAGCCACGTGCATTGAAGTCTACGTCATAAAATTGATACAATTTCGGCAGCATTTCGCATTGGTCTCCAAAATACACGAAATGAGAGTAGTCAACGATGACCACAATCAAATATGCATCCGGAGAACAACACAAGTATACTGAACCGAAATTTCATCAATCTTATCCTTAAACTCCAATTGACATGGTATTTTAAATTATGAAAATTAATTTTCACAAACTGTCCAATCGGACAATTCAAAATTTAACACAAACGATTAAAAGATTAATCGTTTGTCTTAAATTTCAAACGGGAACTAAGTGTCACTCAATGTATGACAATAACTAATACACATTTTACACAATAACACATACATGCATACACAAAATTTAACAGTCAACAACGTCCATACATTAATACACATTTCGCATTAATCGTTTAACACAATAACATAACTAATACACATTTTACAGTCAAAAACGTCCATACACAAAATCCACATACATGCATACACAAAATTTTCAACCAACAAGCTAACTTGAAAAGTAGATTCCAAATGAGAAGGAGGGAAGTGGAGGAGTAAACGGCCTAACACGCAGTCCAAAAAGAGTCAAGGAAGCCACCCAAGAACACGCAAGAGTCTGCAAAAAAACGGACCCAAAACAATTTTTAATCGGTTCAAATCAAAGACATTTCATCACAGAGCAATGTAATCAGATTAAATGTAATTTTAAACGGTCCAAAAGTGAGAAAACCAACCTGGAAACTCAACGGCGCAGCAGCAGAGTCGGCGTTCGCGGGGAAGAAGACGAGTGAATGGTCTCGGTTCGCGGTTTCCATTTTAATGAACATAGACGTCCGAGCCACGTGGGCCGGACGTCTATAATATTATAGCCGTCCGGCCCGCCACTAATATGACGTGTAACGAATTTAAAATTTGAATTTCGCGGGGCTTTAAACGTCCGTTCACATGGCTCGGACGTCTATAATTTTATCAACGTCCGTCCCAAGACGGACGTCTAAAATTCTGATGAAAACCCTAAACGATTCAACTACCCATGTCAGTCCTCTGAACGTCCGTCCTGAGGGGCGCGGACGTCTATAATATTATAGACGTCCGCGCCCCACAGGACGGACGTTCAGCGGACTTAAGGTAATTATTACCGCACCCACTCTGTCAGTCCTCTGAACGTCCGTTCTGCGGGGGCGCCGACGTCTATAATATTATAGACGTCCGCGCTCCTCAGGACGGACGTTCAGGGGACTTAAGTAATTATTACCGCACCCACTCGGTCAGTCCTCTGAACGTCCGTCTTGAGGGGCACGGACGTCTATAATATTATAGACGTCCGCGCCCCACAGGACGGACGTTCAGCGGACTTAAAGTAATTATTAACCCAGCCACTCTGTCAGTCCTCTGAACGTCCGTTCTGAGGGGCGGACGTTCGGGCTCTCCCAGGACGGACGTTCGAGGTTAATGAACGTACTCGCCACGCGCACGGACGTCCGCTCACCTCAGGACGGACGTTCCAGGAGCCTTTAAAAACGTCCGTCCCCCTGTGACGGACGTCTATAATGTTATAAACGTCCAGCTCGACCCAGGACGGACGTTCAAGGATTGACAACGGCAGCCTTTATAAACGTCCGTCCCCCTGTGACGGACGTCTATAATGTTATAAAGGTCCAGCTCGACCCAGGACGGACGTTCAGAGATTGACAACGGCAGCCTTTAAAAACGTCCGTCCCCCTGCGCTGGACGTCTATAATGTTATAAACGTCCAGCTCGACCTAGGACGGACGTTCAGAGATTGACTACGGCAGCCTTTAAAACGTCCGTCCCCTTGTGACGGACGTCTATAATGTTATAAACGTCCGTGTCGACCATGGACGGACGTTTATAGTTCCACTTATTTACTATTATGCCACCGGTCAATTATATACGTTGGGGATTCGTTGGACGGACGTCTATTGGGGGACGTGAAAAGCTGTTTCTCCACTAGTGTAAATAAGAAATTTTGGTAGCTTAAATGGTAGAAGATTGTGTTGATTTCAAGGACATGGAAGGTGTAACATCACATAATCTCACACTTGATAATGCATAATTTATATATTGTAACATTACATTTACGGTAACATCTTGTAATCTCACACTTAAAAATTTGTAGTTGATATATATATCTATACATATGTTTTAAACTCAGATTTCAACTACAAACTCATAAATAAAACTCAAATTCTTCTAATTTATTCTTCAATTTCTTTCTTCATCGGCACTGGATCAGACGACATTCTTTCATCTTCTCCTGTATAACGAATTATACGATCATCGCACATACATAAACACAATCAAGTAGGGTGAGCTAACATGCAACAAATCATTTATAAAACATGCATAATTACTTTGATATAAACATCATATAATAATTATGTCCGATATAAACATCATATAATAATTATGTCCGACACTCTCATACCATCATACCACAATTCCTATTAGACATTCGTCCCACAATACTTAATAAACACCACAATACCCAATAAACACTCATCCGGATGATGCGTTGATGAGCGGTCACGGGAGGTTATGCACTTGTGATGACTTCTACTTCTTACAAATACACTTTCAAAATACTTCGTACCATTCACAAGGTTAGTCCTCAACACTATGTCCAAAACCGACACATAGACCAGGACTTCCTGCCCCTCTCACCACATAATTCATTCTTCTCTACTTGAGACTGGATGATTATTAGAGTATCAGGATAACCTCCAACAAGAGGACCCTCACTACAAGAAAAAAGTGAATTACATACAGCAAAAATCCGTATATAAGACCTAAAATCCGTATATAATACTTGGTAATATACGGATGACATACGGGCCAAAATCCGTATATAATTTTATCGTAGCTAGGTTTATATACGGATAAATCCACATATTATATACGGAAATTATATACGGATATATCCGTATATAATTTCCGTATATAAATTATATACGGATTTATCCGTATATAAATTATATACGAAAGTTATATACGGATATATCCGTATATAACTTATATACGAATATATCCGTATATAATTGTTTAAGAAGAGCTAAATATATACCCTGTATATGGCAGTTTTCCATGCACAATATACAAGCAGACCTGGACATTATAGTGAACATTTACAATTGATATAAGCAAACCTGGACATTATACATTACACATTGACATATAAATCCAATAAGCTTTTCAGATACACTTAATCCGTAAAGAAAACATTGTATATGAATACATAAATATTGTTTATTGGTTCAGGTCTTACTACACTACAAAAATAATTAATTTTAGGAGAGGTTATTTTCCGGCGGTTCTAGGAACCCCAAATAATTTCCGCCGGTTTATGACTAAACCGCAGGTAGCTTTTTTTATTATTTTTTTAAACTTTCCACCCAACTCATATCCCCTCCCCCGCTCCTTCAGTCTTTCATCTAGTCTAAAAATGTCTAAACCCTAACCTCCCTCCCCCGCGCCTTCGTCAAAATTTCTCCCAAATCCTTCCCCGCACCACAATCTTCTCATGCTTGTTTCGTGTTCATCTTCTCCTACTTGGCTTCGTGTTCATCTTCTCCTGCTTGGTTGAGCGTCAAGGTGGAGGCGTCGAGGCATTTGCGGGTTGAGCGAGGTCGAAGTAAGACTGTGTTCGATCTTGGCTCTTCGATTTTGGCTCTCTCGTTCGTTGTTCGATCTACTGATCCTTGTTTATCTTATTAGTGATAAATATGGAGAGATTTGAGAGGATAATGCGTGGGACGCAGGGCGCACTTATCGTTGCTTCGACCCTCCAATATTTTGTTGGATTCAGTGGACTTTGGCGCAATGTAGTGAGGTTGGTTCCTGTCTAGATCCTTGAATTGTTTTTCCTTCCATCTTGCAGTCACATACATTGAACTTTTTGAGATTATCCATGCAATACTTATACTTTCAGATGTTTAAAGATGTTTCTATTTTTCTTATTTGGACAGCTAGCTCTAATTCTTTTGGAAATATACTAATCCCTCCTTCTTTTGATAACTCCCAGTTAGTGATCATGATTAATTCCAATTACACTGATAGATAGGATTTTTACCATTCTGCAAGTTATTTTTCTGCAAATAATTTTGGTGAGTAATTTGTTTTGCTTTCATAGGTTCTTAAGCCCTCTCTCTGCAGTTCCCCTGGTTGCTTTGTCAGGCTTTGGACTTTATGAGTTGGGCTTTATAGTGGTACTGATATTTGCAGCAAGAACTATTTCTTATTTCTTTCCTTCATCTATGAATCTATGAATTATATAACTGGTATGATTTACACTTTCTTGATTATTTCTTCTTGAATTGTAGCTTGCAAAATGTGTGGAGATTGGGCTGCCAGATATTTGTAATCTTACTAGTATTTTCACAGGTGATCTATAATTGTCATGATGTTAAATTACCTTGCATCATTTGGACCATTTCATCCCATAGCCTGTTGGAACTAAGAGCAACCTCGCTGACAATGAGATTTTTCTTTTCCTAAATCAATGATGGAATTTTGGGGTTCTCCAAGGCAAGACCTAATAGTGGACAAACTTTCAGAGTATGAGAAGGTAGATTCTCGTGTTATATCATGTGTGTGTATATATTATTTTTTTCACGTGCTTGTGCATTTTGTTCAAATTTTAGTAAGTTATGTCCATATATTAATAGTTGTTTATATGTTCTGTTTAATATTGTTTCAAAGATGCAAATCTGGACAATTGTTATTTTTTACCTTTCGTACAGTTAAGATTCACAATTTGAATCATATGATTTGATATATATCAAAGATATAGTAGATATTGCTTTGATTCTACTAATATCAAAGCTCAATTGCCTGTGAAGAAAACTTTGAAAGTAAAAGCTCTATTGCCAGGAGAATTGAATGATGGTCCTTTCTGTGTCTGTAGTCTAAAATATAGATCCTAATAAAGCTCATACTTTTGTTACTCTTATCTAGGTGACTATATATATGGGGGAAGGATGGTTTTATGATTTCAAGCACACACTTTGATCAATTCTCATCCCCTGACTTCTATGCAAGAGTTTATATTCAGATGTCACAGCCAGAGTTTTCAGAGGCACATGAATCGTTTCAGAGATTAAAGTCTAAAACTATAATGCATATGTAAATGTAATATTAACTTCTGTGAATGCAAATTTGAGTAACATGAAAATCTAGCTACTATGTTGAAGAATAAGAACCTACTATATGCACTACAAGTTGAACTAAAAGATAGTTATGACAACCTAAACTTTATAAAGAGGATGAACAAAATTCACTACTTTTCTGATTGTGGAAAAAAGGACTTTCAATTAAGCCAAAGATGCAAGTGTTCATAATGATTGTAAGTGTGTATAGCAGCAACTAGAAGAAGCACCAAAGCTATAAAAAGGAATAGTTTTAAGCAAAAATCTACAGGTAGGTTAGTTTTAAGCAAGAATCTGCAGGTAGTTTAAGCAAAAATTATTCTTGCTGCTATATATATATATATATATATATATATATATATATATATATATATATATATATATATATTTGCCATCATTTCTCCTTTTCGAACTTGGTACTGCTATATTCTTATTTTTATACACCAAGAATATTCTTTAACTTGATTACTAGATTAACAAGTAAAGATTATGCATTAGACATGATCAAACTCTTAATTAGATGCTTAAAATCTCCACCTAACTATCTTTCTAGAATTTGTTGGTCCTTCTGAATGCTTGATACACAACATGTCAGACAATATATGCATTAACGTACATGGTGAGTGGGAAGATTCAGTAAAAACTTCCTTTCTTATGAACACTTGTATCTTTCCTTGCAGAAGCAAGAATCTGCTAACAAATTGTCCAATGATGTGGAAAGCATCCCAAAGGTTTATTTAAGTAAGTACGTTTCACAAAATAACTGAGTTCTTCTTGATTAAATAAATTGCTCTAAAGCTCAAGCATATTTTAGAAAAACTGAGTTATATATATATATATATATATATATATATATATATATATATATATATATATATATATATATATAAACATAGAAATGGTACCTTTGTCCCGTTTCATTCTATTCCACTCAATTCCCCTTATGCATTTCATTCTTTTATATTCATCATTAGATATTGAAGCCTAGCCTTAAAAAACTTCAGTAAAACCCATTAGAAAATCTTGATATGTTGCGTAATTTGCAAGTACTAGCTTACTTTGTGAGGGTAGAAGAGATATTAGTGAATTGAACCGTTTTAAAATATTAACTAATTATTGTTTTATATTTTAGGTATTTGAAAAAGGAAGCATATCAAATGATGGAAAAAATGAAGTACCAAATGACGAAGACAATTGAAGAAGTACAAAACTATAATTATTATTCATATGTTAATTTTAATTTTTAAGAAACATTAATTGTATTTCTAATGTTTACAATTTATATAATAATATTTTGGTTTATATTTAATGTTTACATTTAATTTTGGTTTCATATTATTTAATTTTGGTTTATTAATGATAATCAAGTCATTTGAATAATAAAAAAAATAAATTATTTACATTTCCGGCGGTTTTGGAAAACCCTCAAAAGTACCGCCGGTTTTCATAAACCCTCACAAATTACCGGTGGTTTTGCTTAACCCCGGTTATTTCCGGCGGTTTTAGTAAAACCTCCACTATTACCGGCGGTTTTCCAAAACCCTCGCTAATTGCGGCGGTTTTTAAAAAAACCGCCGGTAATTACTTAGCGACGGAGGTTTTTCCAACGGTTTTTCTAACCGCGGGTAACATATTTTCCGGGGATTAAAACCGCCGGAAACGGAAAAAATAACCCCCGGTAAAAATCTTATTTTTTGTAGTGCTAGGAGCTTTTGTTGATTGTGAAAAGAAGCTTGTTGTATACTTGTGCAACTACAAAACAAACATGGCATATCAATTTATAACAAAGTATTGGAGGGGAGGCGAATTTCAACTACAAAACAAACATGGCATATCAATTTATAACAAAGTATTGGAGGGGAGGCGAATTTCAACTACTTTTTTTTATCAATGGGAAACATATTAACAACATTCCACTAAGTAAAACCCAAAGAATATTAGGAATAGGAAAATCGATGCCAAAATTGGCACGTGAAATTAATTAAAATGTAACAGGTTTTACAGACATCCCTTCCCCTTCCCTGCTTTTTATTTTCTATTATATTTTATAATTCTAATGCGTCCAAAATGAGAGTTACATTCCCCCATTGCTCCACTAAACCAATGAAGTTGCTTCCTAGCTACTTTGGTGCACCATCACTACGGGAGAGAATAAATGGATTGTCCAATCAATGCATTAAAAAAATCATCTTACTTTCTTTTCAATGCCAAAACAACTCTATATATACATATATATATATATATATATATATATATATATATGTATATATCATGTATATCTATGTATACCTATGTATATATCTATGTATACCTATGTATATCTATGCATATATATATATATATATATATATATATATATATATATATATATATATATATAATACAACTTATCCCTAATGCATATTCACCAACACTATTAATCAACATATATATGACTTTTGAAATAAATTATTAGTGAAGATAAATAAAATAGAACAAAATACTTCCTATGAAATTTACTATTTATTGAAAAAGTGCCTCTCTGCACCAGTACAACATTCTGTCATTGCATGTGAAAGATTACAATATTCCTGATGTTGTATTTTAGTAAATATGGTTGTTGATTAAAAGAAACTCCCATAGATGTGACTTTGTGATGAAATTGATTTACCTAAAAGGGTCTGAACATTTTGGATTAAGCTGTGACAATTAATATATGCATAAATTGTAATGTCTGATGTTGAAAAACTGTAAAAATATATTTCAGGAGAGAGGGTACTGGACTTTCACACACAACCATCCACACTAATCAAACAAATATATTATTCCTAACATCTTTTTCTTCTTCATAAGACCACTAACAACACATACTACTGCTTTATTATGCTATCTTGAATTCAACTAAATATTTTTTTCTTAATTATAGTGACAGTAGTTTAATTTTCTAAGGACTGCAACATAATTAATTATAATTTTCTAAGGACTAACCATTTAGTCTTTTAGTTATGACTTAGGGGGAATTTTCATTTTCATAAGGTTCTCTCACAAGTTCTTTGCTTGGCTAGAAAAGTTTTAAGAAACTAAACAATTGTAACTTTCCAATGTAATTGTGTTCCTAATTTCAGGCTTGCCATTTGGCCTTATGCAAGTTGATACTTAGTTGCTGGCTAGTTCTTCCGCAGTTCAGTGGGGCAACACATGTTTATAGGCACTATGTTAGACCATTCTATATGAATCCACAAATGCCACAAATGCCAAAGTTTCCAGGAGCCTCTCAAATGTGGTATGTTCCTCGAAATAACATATTTAGTAAGCAGGATGACGTCCTTTCTGTTGCTGAGAGGTACATGGAAGAGCATGGAACTGAAGCATTTCAAAGACTCATAACCAAGGTACACATTGTCCAAATTTTTTTGTGACCAGTACTTATGGAAACCAAGAATCTTGTGGAAGGTTTTAGATGTAAATTATAGTTACTTTTGTTAATTTCATTCAGAACAAAATTTATAGGAAGCATCCTTGTTTTAGTGCAATTTAAGCATGAAAATATATGCAGCTAGGCTTGTTTTTAATCATAAAAAACACTTATGGTTTGGTTGTTGATATATGTAGGCTGACAGAGAAGCTAGAGGACGGAGGAACGAAATTTATATGATCTTTGATGATGATTATATATATTAATTAACTGTGTTAACCCTTAAACTCATCTGTAGTATCACCGTGGCGATACTTTAAAAGTGATTAAGTGTAAGACTTATGAACTTAGTTAATATATGCACCAATAGTGACAAACAATGTTTAAATAATATATGCACCAATAGTGAAGAAGTTTGTTGCATGATCTTGAGGAAATCTGATGGTTAACAATGCAAAAGCTTTTATACTATTTATGTTAGACTCTAGTTTTAGTTGTCCAAAGGATTGAAACTATGTTCTCTGTAATTTGGTGTAGTTTTTTATGATTGCAGTGCCACAAGAGGAAGAGTATATCTGTCACAAGATGAATTGGCAAAAGCTAGGCTTTTAGATGATGACATTTTCCGGGGTAAAGTTATAGATAAATGGAGGAAATTCATGAAGGGACAGATAAAGAGGGCAAAGAAGTTTTTTTGATGAGACAGAGAAAGGAGTTGCAGAGCTAAACCCTGCTAGCAGATGGCCAGTGTGGGCATGAAGTAATTCCTAAACAAAAACAAATTGAATAATTTGTCATTTTAGAGTTTAACGGAATATTATGTTTCCGTCTTGTGAAGCAAGTAATTCCTTAATAGTACAAATTAACAAAGATGAGGAAGAGCTTGAGCTTCCTTTCTTTGATCAAGCTACAATCACCCAAAGCAACTTATGGCTTCTCAATTAACAATGTATATGGTAATCACATCAAAACCATTAAACTAAATACAATAGCTATTTAATCATTAAACAAAACATAATAACTACTTACCCTTTTGTGGTGCTTTCCTTTTTCAATCCCAAAAGCTTCCTCCACTTATCTTACCCTTCAAATACTTTGCAGTCCTATATCACACAAATCCAACCAGAGAAAACCATATCAAACATATATATAATTAATAACATTAGGTGAAACATGGGTTTGTTAAATTTATTTAGTTTAAAACCTCCATTACAAAGAAAAATTAAAAATATTCATCAACGACAACAAGACATTTCCCAGGTATAGGTGAAAATCCATTCATCATGTACTTAAACCGCCAAACACTAGCCTCAATTGATGTTTCCTAACACTCCAACCACAGCTTGTGAGACCAACCACAAATGTGTCAAATAAAACAAAAAAAATACAGCATTAGGGCTTGCGATTTTCACCAGTTAACGATTTCATCGATTACTAAGCAGTAGGATTAGGGTTTACTTACCAGATGGAGATACTCCTTCAACATTCAACTACGACACTAGACCGAACAACGACATTGCTTGGTGAACGCCGGAACACGACGGACAATTCAATACAGAGAGAGGAGACAGAAGCAGAGCACGATAGACAACGACAGTGAAGAGGGTTGGAGAGAGGGACAGGGAGAGCGAAGACGGCTCGAGAGAGGGACGACGAGAGCGAAGACGGCTCGAGAGAGAAAGGACTGGAGGGTTTGAGAGAGAGAGAGAGATAGCTCGAGCGCTTGACAGAGACAAACAAACCTCCACAGTTCGAGAGAATGATATTTTTCAGCTTCTAATTAATCCAAAATATTTTTTTTTAAAAAAATATTGTTCAAATCCGTATATAATATAATTCATTCTACTTACATACGGTTCATGGAAATTACATAGGGATATATCCTTAGGTAATTTTCCCGCCACCACGCGTTAATTTTATATACAAAAATTATATACGAATTTTTCTGTATATAAAAATCCGTATATAATATCTGTATACACTAGTGAAAAATATACTTTTTATAGCTATTTTTTATACCTGTTAAAATTTATCAGCTATAAAAAGTAGTGTGGTGGCAATTTTGTAAATATAAGAAACTTTTTTACACCGGTTATAATAAAAATAGGTATAAAAAGTAGTACAGTGGCATTTTAGTAAAAAAATACAAATATTTTATACCGATTATGATTCAAAGAGGTATAATTTTTTTTTTATTTTTATCCCTGTTAACCTAATACCGGTGTAGATTATTGTTTTACACCGGTTAATATTAACCGGTATGAATTTTTATTTATCAATATTTTCTCTTTTGTATTATGCAATTTCTTTCTCCTTCTCATTCTTAGTCCTTAGTTCTCCTCTCTTATCCTTCGTTTCAGTATCCATTGTAGCCACCTCGCCTCGATCGGCAACATCTCCCACGTCCACGACGATGACCTCAACCCTAGCCTCGCTCTTCTCTTACCTCAGCCAACTAACGGTGGCGGCGAATTCGAAAACGAAGAAGAAAGAACTCTTGTCTCTGTGTGCAGCGCCGAATCCATGGCAAGGCTGACGGAGATGGCGACGTTCTAAGTCTCGTTCTGTACCGCAACCTTGCGCGAATTTGTGAAGTTCCACAACCTCGCTAAGATTTCCGTGGTTGAGGTACAAAGACCAGTGGAACAAAGATGAACAACCACGACAGCAGATATTCTCTCTTGAGGTACAAAAATGTTCCTATTTTGCTCTTAGACTCTAATTTGGACTGCAATTGTGTTAGTTATATGGGTAAGTTGTCTTTGTTTGTGTGCTAAACCAAGAAGCTGAACATAGAAATGAAAATTCTCGTGGAGAATTGAAAGAGATCAAGTCACGACAATTTTTAGTCTATTACAGGTGTTTGAGATGGATGACAGAGGATTATTTTAGGGTTTTATATGTTGTTTTTTGAGTCTATTACAGGTGTTTAACTTTTCATGTGCTATATTATTTTTAATGATTTTTTTGACTCCAGTCTTTGAGGTTGATTTTAAGCCACTAAAAGTTTTTTTGTTGAGAAAGAAAGCATGTATTTTACATCAATATTTCCAATATGGTAAATATTTTCTTTCCAATCATTAAATTCACACTGCTTGTTAGAATTATAGTCGACAATGTACACATACATGTACCAAAGAATCATGGAGTGTTTGTAGTCTGATGATATGGGGATTCTTTTTTCTTACATGTATTGGGTTAGGGATCACTTATAACACAAATCTACATCAATTTTAAAGTACCAAAGCTTATCAATTTTAAGCTGACTATTGACTTTTCTTCTAGGATATTACTTCTAGCTCTTTTGATTGCAGAATTGGCTTTCTTATGGAGATCTCATCTATCAGAGAATTAGTTGATATGTAAGAATTATGAATATCTCTTGTAAATAATGATATTTGAAGCTAGGGTAACTTTTTGAGTATGAGAAACAGAGCCAAGTGTATGTAACACACGTCCAGTACTTATTTTTGCTTTTGATTGATCTATATTGGATAGTCTATAATACTATGGCTCAATCTTCAGACATGATGCCCTTGCAGATGAATTAGCCATGCTGAAGCAAGTAAATGCGTTTACTGCAAAGGGTCTCAGTCCTCCAAGAAAGAATGGATTTGCCAGGTACTATTTCTTTTGAAAATAAGTTAATTTAATTTGTCAAGTCTTCCTCTTAAGTTCTCAAAAATATATGATCTTTGAGGTACTGATGCATAGAAGATATGATGGATAACATATGTTTTCCTGGCTGCTTTTAAAATTGTATTTCCCAGGGCATCCTCCATGTCACCAAATGCAAGAATGACCAGAATAGCTTCACTTGAGAACATGCTGAGTATATAATCTAATTCACTTGTTGCAATACCTTCTAAACTTTCTGAGGCAGAAGAACGAGAAAGAGTCATCTCTAATCGTGGATGCTGGAACCAATTGCGTTCATTGGGAGAAGCGAAGAATTTGCCTCAATATATGTTTAATTCTGCTGCACATGCTAGGTCCTTTGACCTATACCTTTTATGTCTAGAATTAATTATATTGTTTCTTCAATTCTCTATAAATAAGATAACTAAACAATTTTTTATTAATTATATAATAAAAAATTGATATCCCTTGTAATTCAAAATAGTAAAACCATGAATTTTGTTCTTTAATTTATGTTAAATGTAAGAATCTGTCTCATATTTAAATTTTCATCCGTTATATTATTCTTTATTGCAAGCTCTTACGGTCCTATGGTGTTTAAGAAAATTGATTTTTGTATATAGGTTCTATGTTGTAGCATTTTTCACATAACATGAGGAAATTCCTGTGTAATTTTTTAGTTCTCTAGTATTGGACGTGTGTTATTTTATTATTTAGTAGTTTATGATATGTTTTCTTAGTTAAATAATTGATTATGACTCTAATAGGTAATAAAAAAGTCTCATTTTTTATACCTATTTTTAATTTTGACAGGTATAAAAGTAAGTCTTTTTATGTGAGATTTTTCATGCCTGTTCCACGAACATCAGTTGTAAAAACCATTCTTTTATACCTACTATCTGATCGGTATAGAAAAGCAAAATACTTCTATACCCTCCCTTCTATAACTGTTCAAAAGCAGGTATAAAAAGTCATTTTTAATAGGTATAAAAAGCTTTTTTTGGCATAGTGATATAACGCCTTTCTGATATCCGTATATAATTTTTGTATATAATACCTAATTTATATACGAATTTAAATCCGTATATAATGTTCCGTATGTAATTTCATTATTTTTTGTATTGCCTCAACATCAACATATATACAGATACCATATCATTACTGAATCTCTCCACGAGACTCATACCATGCTCGTATTCCTCAACTCACATTATACCCTTACAAAATATCCCCATAATAATATCATGTTCAAATGCATAAATTTAATAAAATCCAATCATCGCAGAAATCATACAAAGTGAGTATATCACAAAATAAATTAACAATACTAAAATATCACCATAAATGCTCACCGGAGAAGAATGAAATGTTTGACGAATCAAACTCACCGTAAACGCCAGTACATATGACTATTTGTAGGTAAAAAAAATTTACTATTTAATAATTTTTTTTAATATTATTTATTATTTTAATATTATTATAAAAACAATATTTTAATCATCCACTTAACCAAATTTGATCCTAACTCCTTCCATGCTACGTAGGAGTTCTTATCCTTTCAACTTTTTATTTTTTTTACTATTCACTTTTTACTATTCACTTCTTACTTTTTACTATTCACTTCTTACTTTTTACTATACGATTTTCTACAAAAAAATCCTAAATAAGTTATCAAAAATTTGAACATCTCCTTCTAGAATTACTATAATTTTATATCAACAATTCAAATTTTTCTATCATAATTTTCTATTTTTTATCCATTAAAATTGTTATTACTAATAAAATACTAAAATTAATTATTATAAATATTTTTCACGAGTCTTACATTCTCCCCAACAACAAAAAAGTTTCGCCCTCGAAAATTCTATACATCAAGAAAATAGTTGAGGGCATAATTGCTTTATTTGTTCTTCTAACTCCCATGTTGAGTCACCTGTTCTCCTATCCCAAACTACCCAGACTAAATTGATAGTTTTCCCTCTAAGTTCCTTTGTTTTAGTGTCTTCTATACAAACAGGTTGTACTTCTACTAAGAGGTCCTCTCGGATTTGAATATCTTCTATTTCTATAATGTGAGAAGAGTCAGATACAAACTTTCATAGTTGTGAGACATGAAAAATTGAATGAAGATTGGCCAACTGAGGGGGTAGCGTAATCTCGTAAGCGACTGGCCCCATTCGTCTCAAAATTTGGTATGGACCAATGAACTTAGGAGAAAGTTTTTTCGAGCGAAGGGCTCTTCCAACACCCGTGGTTGAAGTTACTTGCAGGAAAACATGATCCATATCCGCAAACTCTAACGGTCCCGTCCTTTGATCTGCATAAGATTTTTGTCTACTCTGAGAAGCCTTCATCCTTTCCCGTATCAATTTTGCTTTGTTGGTGGTTTGTTGTAGTAGCTCAGGTCTTATTAAAACGGATTCACCATCCTGATACCAGCACAACGGAGTTTGGCATCGTCTGCCATACAGAGCCTCATAAGGTGCCATACCTATGCTTGCTTGGAAACTGTTGTTATAGGTAAATTCCACAAGAGGAAGTATTTCATCCCAACTACCAAGATGATCTAATATACAAGTTGTCAACAGGTCTTCTAAAGACTGGATAGTTCTTTCAGATTGTCCATCAGTTTGGGGATGATATGCGGAACTCATTCGTAATTTGCTGCCCATAGCTTCCTATAGGGTTTGCTAGAATCTAGAAGTAAATCTTGGGTCTCTGTCTGACACAATGCTAGAAGGTATACCGTGCAATCTCACTATTTCTTTTATGTACAATTGTGCCAGCTTAGTCATTGACATTCTCAGATTTATTGCCAAGAAGAGAGCACTTTTTGTCAATCGATCAATGATAACCCAGATGGCATCATTACCCCTCATTGTTCGTGGTAAATGGGTAACAAAATCCATAGCAATGCTATCCCATTTCCACTCTGGTACGTGTAATTGTTGTAGCATTCCTCCAGGCCTTTGGTGTTCCACTTTTGCCTCTGGTATCTTATCCTTTCAATTTTTTTTTACTATTCACTTTTTGCTTTTTACTATACGATTTTCTAAAAAAGATCCTAAATATGTTATCAAAAATTGGAACTTCTCCTTCTAGAATTACTATAATTTTATATCAACAATTTAATTTTTCTATCATAATTTTCTTTTTTCTATCCATTAAAATCATTATTACTAATAAAATGCAAAAATTTACTATTATAAATATTTTTCATGAGTCTTACAGAAGGACATGGGTTCAAACTCTTTTCTACCTTTTTGTTTAAAATGAAAAACAAATGGACAAAGAAACTTTCGGTAATTGAAATAGCAAAACACCAAAACATCTTTCGGTGATTGAAATGATTAAAAAAAAGTTTAAATATATTTTTAGTCCCTAAACTATCAAGCAAATTTGATTTTAGTCCCTCTTTTAAACTAAGGTACATTTTAGTCCTCCTTCTTAAGGAAACCTTAATTTTTGGTCCTCAAAAACTAACACCGTTAAAAACTAGCTGATGTGGCTAATGGTGGTGTGTGACATATTTTTTTTTCTTCTGACACTAGTCAATATTTTCCAGTTCTTCTCTCTCCCACTCCCTCGGATTCTACCACAGCCACCTCTGGCGCCACCTCCGGCACCAAACACCTCTCCTTGATCGCGAGCCGCCCCTTCCTTCCCACGGTCGTCCCCTACAGCCGGATCTTGAAGTCCTTCACCCTCTCCCTCTCCCTTCGAGCTTCACGCCGAGCTTGCAGTCATTACATGCCAATTGTCAGTCCCGATGGAAAGCCTCTGCCATACGTTATATATTGCCATGGAAACAGGTAATTCTGGGATAAAGTTCATTCCTTTGTTGGTTATTACTGATGTATTTTTTTTATGGGAGGATTTATTAGGAAGAAATTATTGGGAAGAAATTATTCCTCTGCCACCAGACTTGGTCATGTCAAGTTCTTCATGTTCAAAGTGTTGGGAAACTTCCAATCAAAATGGTAAAGTAACTGAGCAAGTGGCAACTCAATATTTGCGATGGCAAATGTAACGCCTTGGCAAATTCTTCTTCCATCACTAAATGGGATAAATTCAAAGTCTGCACCTTTGAAATCGATACAGTTATTATGAAACCTTTCAGCTTTGAAACTCTCAGCTTTAGTCCAATACTTAGGATTTCTTCTAATTACCCAAGCATTGATAATTACCCTTGTCTTAGAGGGTATCTCATATCCATTGATTTCACACCTTTCTCTACTTTCTCTCGGAACTAATAATGGTACAGGTGGGTGTAACCTCAATGTTTCTTTGATTATAGACTTTAAGTATATCAGTTTCTGTGAATTTGTCTCATCCACATATCCCTTCTTACCAGTTAGGGCGACCGGGGGGTGATGAGTGGTCTTCTACGCTTAAGCCTTACAGATGACGCCCAAGCTTCGTACTTCTGGCGTTCAAACGCCTAAAAAGGGGGCGCCCGAGCGGTGCACGACACTCTTCTACGCTTTGGCCTCCAAAAAGGGTGCCAAAGCCTCGAGCATTCCTCCCTTCTGGTGCTTTTCCAAGACTTTTTGAGCTCCGTCTCCTTAGAACTTCATCTTTGCTTTCCATATTATCTCATTTCCTGCCACAACAAGGGGAATTAGTCATAAAATCATCAAATTCAATCTCAACTCTCTTATTCACACAACTTAACAGAAAAACATGATTCTAAGCAAAAAAAGGTGATTTAGTGTCAAACATTTTCATCAAATTTTCCCAATATCTCATAAATTGAGAATTCTAACATCTAATGACCATACGATGTCGGAAAGTATAAATCTGACATCAAAATTCAACATTTATTGAAAAAAAACTCATCGGTCATATTTTACAATTGCATTTTCATATTATGTCATTGAACGCGAAACGTCAATGCCCTTTTTTCTACTAATGATTGTGAACGCGCTCGCAGACCAGGTTTGGATCCTTGCCCATTTAAAGTCTTTTAGGTATCGTTTTTCTTACTTTTTAAATAAGTTTTTCTATTACAAGTATCTTCATTGACATCACAAGTCAATGAAATGAAGGCTATAATGACATTTATGTTGCAAAATTGTCAGAGTTCATTACCTTCACAGTTTGTCATATTTCAACCATCATCGGTAATAATTGCGAAATTTATTTATTCAATTTTTTAAAAATATATTACCAACTAACTATTATGTTATATTGTAGATATCTGATTAAGGAAGTGTACCAAACGATGAATGTACCAAAAAAGAAGAAAATTAGACATTATTATTGTCTCTTTAATTCGACTACGGTAAATAGTGACAGTTTGATCAAAATTCCAACAAATACCAGTGATTTTCTTAAAACCCTGAAAAATTGCAACAGTTAAATAAAAAGTCAGTGGTAATTACTTACTGATAACCAATCGTGACCCATATGAAACCATATACATATAACCTTTCACTTTTATATTGCATACAAACATATACATAATCTCAACAATGTACATTAACTCAATCATCACAAGTTATAAAAGTAATATCCCCATAAATTTAATCTAAATTTCTCAGTGCCAGAATCTTTATAATTTATTTCCAATGCCTAAACTCCTATACAATATATATTATAATAATATTAAGTGACGTAAGACCTTCAAACATTTATAAAACACCAAAAGTTAATTTAATATTACGTATATATAATATATATATATATATATATATATATATATATATATATATATATATATATATATATATATATATATATATATATATATATATATAACCACTGCATGCACCAATTTATATATATAATATAATATATAATATGTTACGTATATAATATGTTACGTATATAATATGTTACATATATTTAATATATATACTGTTACGTATATAATATATATATATATATATTTTTATATATGGATCCTTACTTTAAATTTCAAACATATAGTGATTGATTTCCTAAAGTTATAATTGACTAGAAATTAACATATGATAACTTTATGTATCTATAATCAATTTGTTTTATTTTATTTTTATCCTAGTAGAGATATTTCTTTATCCCAATTGGTCACCGGAGAACACCCAGATGTCTGAACGCATCAAACTCACCTTCGACGACAACACATATGACTAGTCACAACTGACTGGATCAGGCCAGGCTGCTCTACAGGATGTGCCAACTCAAGTTTCTAAGGTTCCTCTATCCTACCAAAAAACAAAGACTCTCAACAATTAATAATTTATTTATTTAAATTATCTACCATGTTCTCTTATGCTCTAAATCTAAAATGCCTAATTTTAATATTTTCACTTCCTCTCACAGCAACCTCAAACAGAGTACTTGTACATCTATTTAATACCCATATACATGCTATTACAGAACCCTTACTGCAGACCTTCCAACAAGATCAATTTCAACCAACAAACTCATTCAAAACAGATTAAATTCATCAAACAATGCACAGGAAATAAATCACAGGTTCCCTTTTACGCAATCAAGCTCATACCAAGATCAATTACATAAGACAACAACAAACAGTCCCAACAGTGCATCCATTTATCAATTAACATGCATATATTTTTATAAAATAAATTCCTACAAAATAATTATCTCCCCTTACATTAAACAGTTCCAATTATAGCAATCAGTTCATCAAACATTCCACAAGCCATCAATCACAGTTTTATAATTTCAACACATAACACCCAATATTTCTTAATCGTAACAGAAAATTCCAAACAACATGCCAATCAAATTATCATACATACATAGCATATAATATTAAATCAAATAAACATAACCAGTTCCCCTTACCTTGAAGTTGAGCAGTATAGCCAACTAGAGTGCCCTAACAGTGCCTTCACAGAGAAAACCCAAACAGTGTCCTACAACCACCTAAATGGTAAGGAAAACAGCTCTTAGAGCTAGAATAGGCAGAGAATAAAAAAGGAGCACCACTAGTTGCATAAAACTAGTAAAGTTGCATGCCCTAGGGTTAAGAAAAGGGGAAAAATTGACTTACCCGTTCAAATGGAAATCTAATCGGATACAAGGGAAGCTCTTAATTCCGTTAGGGAAAGGATACCACCTATTTGAAATTTCAACGGTGGAAAGTGGTGGAAAGGTAGAGAGAAGTCAGAGCAAGAAGAAGAAGGAAATGGAGATTAGTCTAGAGAGAGAAAGGAAAACTGGAATTGAGTTTAGAGTTGGAGATTGAAGGAACCCCTTCTAAGTTTCAGGGTGCCTTCGGCCTTTTGGGTCTAGCTGCCTCAGGAAATAGGACCCCTAGCCCATATAATTCTCAGGACCTTACAATAACTAGAAGTGATGTTAGTATTTTAAACTTTTAATTATTGATATTTTATTATTTTTAATTTTTGTTTTAATTATTTAATTCCCTAAATTTTATTTATAAAATTAATTTTAATTATAAGAAAGTATTTATTATAAATTTCTTTTCTTCAATACTATTTTTTATCATTAATTATTGATATTTTATTACTATTTTAATTTTCGTGTTAATTAATTAATTAGTTCCTTTAAATTTAATTGATAAAATAAATTTTAATTATAGAAAAGCATTTATTCCAAAAAAAATTCTTTTATAGTATAATACTTTTTAAACCATTAATTATTGATATTTTATTACTTTTAAATTTTTAATTCATTTAAATTTATTGCTAAATTAATTTTAATTGTAAGGAAACATAGTATAATATTTTTTTATCATTTACTTTTGGGTTAATTAATTAATTTATTTATTTAAATTTTATTGATGAAAACAATTCTAATTATAACAAAACATTTATTTCATTTTTTTTATAATATTCTCTTACCATTAGCTATTTATATTTTACTTTGTTAATTTTTGTGCTACATTCGATAGTTCATTTTTTTTATAATATTCTCTTACCATTAGCTATTTATATTTTACTTTGTTAATTTTTGTGCTACATTCGATAGTTTTTCCATACGTTTGCAAACACTTCTTAGAACCTTAGAACCTTTATCATCTCTTCTACAAGTAAAATTAACAATGATTTTGTATTAGATAGAAGTGAAAATAACAAGACTAATGATTCTTTGACACACCTAAATTTTTTACATTTATTTGACACTACCATTTCCTATTTTTACTCTCTTCCTTATTAAAAAAGTACAAAAATTTATATTTTTATGACCATTTTATCCTTATACTCTGTGTCAAATAAATGTAAAAATATGTCATATTACCATTACTCAAATGAGAATTTCTCAATTCCAACTCTAATAAAGAATGACATCACCATCACTCATCCATGTCAATTGTATGAATTGACTTAATTAATTTAGCACAACAATTAAAAGAGTAATAGAATATAAATAATTAATAGTGAGAGAAGATTATATAAAAAAGGTCATTTCAAATAAATGTTTTCTTATAACTCAAATTATTTTTACCAAATGTGAATTAATTAATTAATTAACACAAAAATTAAAAGAGTAATTTTATATAAATGTTATCCTATAATTAAAATTTTAGAATTTTAGCATAAATGTTTTCCAATAACTCTGGTCAAATACAACAATAAAAAGACATTTTTGTCCTTCAACATTAGGCCATTGTTTTTATATATAACAGATACATTAGAAGAAAAATAGCTACCAAAATTTGCAATGTTTCTGTTTACGAAAATCGTTATCTTGCTATGCATGCTTATGTTGGGATGGGCAAAAGGAACTACTGTAGAGATTACTAATAATTTGGAGGGAAAGGAAAATCTAAACGTTCACTGCAAATCAAAAGATGATGATATTGGATTCCACCTTCTTCCTTTCAACCAAAACTTCCAATGGAGTTTTGCACCTAACTTTTTCGGGAACACACTGTTCTTTTGTTCATTTCAATGGGGAAATGGTCCTTTGTTGTATTTTGATGTATACGTTCAAAAAAGGGATTACATTGAATGTTCAGTCTGCCAATGGCATATTACAAAAGATGGACCATGTAGATATGAAGACTACGACTTCCGATGTTATAATTGGAACTGATGTGGTTCATTTCAGTTATGTATGATTTTATATATAAAAATGATAAACTTATTCATAATCTATTTAATAATCTTACATAGGTTATGAATCGAAATTTAAAATAATTTAAATAATTTTTTATTTTATTTTCTAATATGTTTTTTGAAAATAAAAAATAACGAAATTACACATTTCAAAAGATAATGATCTTTAAAAGATCTATGTCAAAGTGATAGTTTAAACATTAATAGAATAACAAATACAAATTACTATCTTACCTCAAACTTGTATTTAAAACATTTATAGTGATTTTTTTATTAGCATGAACTTAGATTTAATCGTGGATAATCATATCATATCTCAAAGTTAATTGTTATTAAGGTTAATTGTCCTTGATTTATAACCAATAGATTCACTTTTTTTGACTATTCGGTCTCGAAAGTTGCTTGCACAAATCTAAGGCTAACGATTCGATTTATAACTAACCTAACCATCATATCTTACATATATAATCATCATATAGTAGCGAAGCTATAGAAAGTGTTGTATAAGCTGACAAAAGTAGAACAAAGATCACGAACAAAATACTTCCTGAGGCGTGTAGATCACTGTCCTTAAGGACTTATCCGCGGTGTATTGCGCAAGTCCCCCAGGATACAACAGGAACTTCCCAGAATATCTCTGAGGATCTCAGAACTAGCAAGGATCTCTTAAAAAGAGAATAAATAAACCCAGAATATTTTTAGGAGAAGAAGAAAAGAGAAAGAATGAAACTAAGAGAAGAGAGAATCAGAGAAGAATGATTCTGATGATGATTTTAAAGTGAAGGAGGTGCTCTATTTATAGATCATGAAAATGAGAGATCCAAGGAAAAATAATCTTGCGGAAGTAGTTGCCCAAAATCGATATTGTGACTTGCGTGAGGAGATTTGACGGAAGATGTTATTCAAAACCTAACTCCCAAGCCTTTCGGGATGGTAACACTGATAAACAAATATCCCAAGACTTGTGGGATGGTATTTGACCCTTATTAGTGCAACGTGCTTCAGTTTCTTTCGCACGAATCTTTTGCAAAATAACAAGTTTTACAACAATCCCCCATATATTGCAAAAGATAAGAAACAATGATTGAAAGAAAGAAAGAAAAAATATCCCGGGTTTTATAAGATGTAATGCATCAGAGCTGGTATAGCAAGCTATATGAACCAGTCCTAGAACGAAAAACTTAACACACAGTATAGTTGGTATAGCAAGCTATATGAACCAAAGATACTTGAGTGTGTTAGAGGTTTATCAATCACATTACACCCCCACAATCCTTGCTGTTATTGCTGTGATGCGCTTAATAGGCCATGCGCGTGCCCGGTATTCATGAGTGCTCTAGAGATCATGCCAAGATCTCATGCAAGCGGCCCCACTTGACACTCATATAGGTGATTTCATCAAGTGTATGCTGCAATTCATACACCACCCGTAAGGGATATGAAGATCATTAAAAGCTTTTTTTAATTACAAAGTTTAACCTCTCAATTATGTAGTCTCTAGCACTTTCACACACACCATAGGAATGGACATATTTGATTTAAAATCAAATTAGTGCTATCAGAACTAACAAATGACTTGTTTTTACCCATATGAACCTTATTCATGGGATCTCCAATCACAAAGGTTGGGTTACCATCACTTGTTTGTTTCCTAGTGGCTTAAGTCCCATTCCCCTCAATGTTTCTAAGATCATATTTCTTCCCAAGGGTTTTGTCAGAGGATCGGCTAGATTCCGTTCTGACTTCACATAGTCAATGGAAATAGTTCCACTCTTTAGCAGCTGCTTCACCAAATTATGTCTCAATTGAATATGTCTATTCTTTCCATTGTAATTCTTGCTTTTAGCTATAGCTATTGCCGATTGGCAATCACAGTGTATTGACACCGATGGGGTTGGTTTCATTCCTAGTGAAATGTTTGCTAAGAAGTTTTTCAACCACTCATCCTCACTTCCAGTCATCTCAAGAACGACAAACTCAGATTCCATTGTTGATCTTGCAATAATAGTTTGTCTCGAAGATCTCCATGTAATCGCACCACCCCCAAGTGTGAATACATAACCACTAGTGGATTTTGTCTCATCTGAATCAGAGATCCAGTTAGCATCACTATACCCTTCTAGTACAACGGGAAATCCACTATATTCAATGGCATAATCCATTGAACCTCTTAAGTATCTCATAAGCCTGGAAAGTGCATCCCAATGTTCTTGATTTGGACATTGAGTGTACCTACTTAGTCTACCTACTGCATAAGCAATATCGGGTCTAGAAAAGCTCATCAAGTGCAGTAAGCTCCCAATTATCTAGGCATACTGAGGCTGAGATAATGATTCTCCTCTATTTTTCATTAATTTGGAGTTAGCATCATAAGGGGTACTCACGGGTTTGAAATCATAATACCCAAACTTCTTAAGAAGTTTCTCAATGTATTGTTCTTGGGATAGTAATATACTATCTCCCTTCCTTATGATTCTAACACCTAAAATTATGTTGGCTTCACCCATGTCTTTCATTTCAAAGTTCGATCCTAGAAATAATTTAGTTCTAGTAACAATCTCATTGCATGTACCAAAAATTAACATGTCATCCACATACAAATATATAATGACACAATCACCATTTTCAAATTTAGAGTACACACATTTATCAGCATCATTAGGTGAAAAACCATCACATAACAATACATTATCTAGTTTTTCATGCCATTGTTTTGGTGCTTGTTTCAATCCATACAAAGATTTTAAAAGTTTACATACCTTATTCTCTTGACCAGGTACAATACACCCTTCAGGTTGAGTCATATAAATTTCCTCTTCTAAATCACCATTTAGAAAGGCAGTTTTAACATCCATCTGGTGTATCACTAGCCTATGGATTGCTGCTAAAGCTAACAACACTGGAATAGAGGAAATCCTAGTCACAGGGGGCAAAAGTATCAAAGTAATCTATGTTGGGTTTTTGAGTAAAACCTTTTGCTACTAATCTTGCCTTATACTTCTCTATAGATCCATCAGGATGATACTTTTTCTTAAAGATCCACTTACACCCAATGGGTTTTGCTCCTTTAGGCAAATCTACTAAGGTCCAAGTATTATTTTTCTGAATTGATTCAATTTCAGTTTTAATGGCTTTATCCCATTGTTTTGCATTAGGAGCAGTAATGGCTTCTACAAAGTTACTTGCACTACTAGAATTTCATTGATTACCGAAGGATTATTACCGAAGGCCTTGTGGCCGTCGGTAAAAATGGTAATACCGAAGGATTTTTCGACGGTCATTAAAGTTGTTCATTACCGAAGGCTTCTGGCCTTCGATATTGTGCAGAGGATTTACCGAAGGACTTTGGCCGTCGGTATATGGATGCACTTAATGAAATCTGAATTTGGGATTTCCCTCTTCCATTTTCCCAAATACACTCCGAGAAAGCTTCCCCCAAAATTTGGGTCCCGTCCCTACCTTCCACTGTCCGGTCTCCGTTGCCCTAATCTGTATCTCCCTCAAGCGTTCACAATCTGAAAGCACCATTGTCGTTGCCTGTCCAGCTCGTGTTAGGAGGTGTTATCGTTGGCGTTACGCTTCTTCCCCACTCCTCCATTATACGTGAGGTCTCCCATTCTCCCATCTCATATTCTTTTACTGTTACTATTTTCGATTATGCATTAGTGGAGGAAGCTCTTTTAATTTTTTGCGTTTTCCAGTGTTCTAAGCTGAGGAAGGTGGTGGGTGGTTGAGTTCAAGGCTACCATTGTCGAGGGAGGATATTTGACGAGGGGGCGTAGACGAGGCAGCGTAAGCAGGGGAGTGTCGCTGTGTGACAAGGTCTTCCACTACCGCTGTAGAGGCTATTGAAGGGGCTACCGTCGAGGTAAGTTGTCATTTTGATTGATGAACTATAGCTGCTACGAAGAATTCGTTCTGACTTTGTTCAATGCATGCTCTGAATTAGTTTGTGCAATATGATTTGTTGTTGAAAATATTGTTCAAAGTTTTTACTTTTTTTGTTAGTTTGATAACTCCACCTTGGAATTTAATGAAAAGAGGTCCTAAGTAATCTAGTAATTGAATCGGTGGACTAAGACTGTCAAATATTTTAGGATGTGTTCCTTGTTTAAGTAACACATGCAAATGAGCTCAATTTTGAATAAGAAACAATAGTGCCATTTTTGTGCTGTCCAACATGGTATATAATTCAATTTTAAGTTCCTAAGATGTGTAAAATAATGTTTGGAGAACAAGTTCCTGGAACAACATTGGGAGTTGATTATTTTAATATATGGCAGTGATAAACAAGGAACATTTGCATGGACACTGATATCTCTGTCCTATACCTAATACCCATAACCTTATAATAAGTAAGTTGCACTCAATATAGTGCATTCAAACTTCCTTTCACTCAGAAGGTTATTTTTACTCTTAGTTAATTAAAATGTACATCAATGAGAATAAGGATGAAAGAGACAACCATATGATATTTCTAAGTTAAAATAGAATTAGAGATGTAGGAAGTAGGAAAATTTAGGTGGGTGGGTGCACCATTCTTGGGTCATGATAAAAAGGGACAACCTTAGAACATTTAGAAAAGTTGGTTTTCAGTTGGATGCTATCAGAAAGAGTTTGTTGGTGGATATAACTTCCTAAAACAGAAACTGTTTCTTCCACATTTAGGTGATTGCATCAAATCACAACATCTGAACCAAGCAGGGAAATTGAAACTTTGTTTTAGTTCAACAAAATCTGTTCTTTTCCCTTAATCTTTTTTGTTTTCATTGATAATTACAAAAGGGTATTTGTCTTGTGTTTAATGTAATTGAGCAGTACTATTAATCTTAATTAATCTGTTGTAATTTAAAAGTACAATGTACCAAACATAGGCTGTGTATTCTGACTGGAAAGGCCTTGTCATAGTCATATATAGTTTGATCATTCATTATTTCTTTGGGTCTGTTTTATTGTCAAATAACTATCTAGAAAACTTGTAAAACATAAAAAATAGATAAAAATGAAGTCACAAATTGAAAATAAGATGACAATCAAATTTGAGTATATATTGAGCACCTAAAGTTACAGTAGAATAGGGTGAAATAGATAAGGTTGCAAATGTGCATTCGGTTTTACAAACCTATAACTATCTACACCAGTTCTAATGGACTAGAAATGACAAAGAATTGAGTGAAGTTTTGATTCCTAAGACAACTTCTAAAAATCACTACTCACATCTCTGAATTTGGCACTTAAAACATAAAAAAGTGTACTAAATAGGTGATAAATTCGAGATTCACCTAAAGTAACCTTAGAATGTGTAATCTTCATATTGTAACAAGTTTAAACTAGTTAAATGAAGGTAAGAAAGAAGTGAAATTGGTAGTGTACCTGAAACTCATAATTTGAGTACTTAAAACCTACAAAAGTGTAGTATATAGGTGAGAAATTTGGGCAGAATCCTAAATTAGCATAAGACTGTGTGTTGTACTAATCCTAACAAGTTTAAACTTGTTAAATGAAGTTAAGAAACATGTCAAATTATATGAAGTAGCTAAATCTCAAAGTTTGGGTACTTGAAAACTTAAAAAGTCAAGTAAAAGGCTGAGAAAGTGGCAATTGACCTAAAGTACAATAATAATAACTAATGTTACTATCCTAACAAGTCTAAAATAGTCAAATGAAGCTAGGAAACTACTAAAAAGCAAACAACTACCTAAAAGTCAAAGTTTGAGTAGCTAGAACCTAAAAAGGTGTACTAAAAGGGTGATTACTTATCAATTTTTGTTCTGCTGTGATTCTGTGGTGTTTGTAAGTTTAAACAAGTCCAAATTGATGTATTAAAGCTGTTACAACCATTCATATAAAGTTAGTATCACTTGTATGCAATTGAATATGTCAAACCATCATATTTAAGGCATTTTTGGAACTTGGAAATTGAATCTGAGTTGTTGATCTATTTTGTGCGTAATTAGAGTTCAAAGGAGTGTATTTTGATGAATTAAAATTGTTGAAATGATTACCAAAGTGTAAGAATAGCTTAGGCACAAAATCACTTTTAAAACCACCAATTATGAGTAAATTTTGGGAAGTAGAAAGGTCATTTTCAGTACAAGTTTGGTTTTGAGTTAAAATTGAGTTTGAACATGTTTCAATTCATCAAACAAAGTTGGTAAAGTAGTTAGTTTTGATTTAGAGTTGTTGTTGTGTAATTTTGACATTTCTTCTGTTTGGCATTTAGACCATGGCTGAACATCTTGCAATTTTATTTCCTTACAGATACAAAGTTATCAAACCTATATCCCTCCTAGAAAAGTCTACTAAAGAGGTGAGTATTTAATTTGTTTTATTTGAGTCCTAGAAACGTCCACGCTTGTCTTCAAGAGATAAGCCTCTCTTTTGTTCAATTTTCGTTTCTGTCATGTGCTGTCAAACTCTGTCACTGTTTCAGAAATTTGTTTTATTCTGTTTTGGTTTAATTCGTGTATGTGAGTGCTGTAATCATGCATTTGCTTTTCCTTAAAGTTTGTTGATCATTTTAAACGGTGAAAATTCTTTGTATGAGTTCATTCCAGCTTTCAAAGTCATTTTCTAGTTTTGTCCAATGTCATGTGCCTATGTGCAGTTTTAACTTCTGTCAGCATGCGTTTCAATCTGTTCTGGTATAAATTTTTCGTTTAATTTGAGTTCCAGTGCATGTGTAGCCATAGATGAATCATATAAGGCAATCACACAATGTCTAGCCTTGATTATATGTGCTAAATCAGTCCACACATGATTCTGTAATCACAAATCTGCATCAAATTTGCTTCTCTGGTTTGATCACGTGCAATCTGTTTTGTCTAGATTTCTTTGCATCTAAAGCTTTGAACAGGTTTATTTGGTGATGTTAAACATGTTCCAGGCAGTGCCAATCAGTATTAATCACTACAATGCAATAAGCATAGTTCAGTTCCTCAAAAATCTGGTTTCAAGTGCTGTCACAGTTTTCATTCAATCTTTTTCACCGTGATTGTTGTATTTGATGTGTCTTAGGTGTTTAAAATTCTTCTAGCTGATATTCTGCAGTTAGATCTAGTGTTAGGACTTTCCTAGAGTCATTGTGTGTGCTTTCAAATTGTCATTTCCATGCTTTCAAAATCTGATGCAGTTTTGGTCCAATTTTCTTGAATTTTGGCAACTGCTACTGTCATACAAAGCTGCTGGCTGTTTCTATGCATTATGAACAATTGAAGAAGTGTATTTTGTCATTTTCAACTTGTGTGCACTGTTCAAATGGTTCTTCACAAGCCTATATGCAGATTTCTTCTTTAAACCACCATATTTTGTTGCATTTTTGGCTACAGCAGAGGTGATTTGATGACTCTGGTTGTTTCAGTGCAGTTTAACCATTTTTTAAAGTGTATTTTGCCATTCCAAACTTGTGTGCACTGTGCATTTGGTCAAATTTGAGCTGATATGAAAAATCACTTCCTAAACCATTAATTTTACCTAAATTTGGAAGTGAACTAGTGAATTTCAGCTGCAGTATGATTCCTTACTGTTTCAGTGTTTAAACATCTTCCATTTGATGATACAAACTTCCTTGAAGTGTCATTTGACCATTCGCATCACTCAAACTCATTTTAACCACTGATGTTAATTTTTCCAGCCACTTTGTAAGGTGCAGAGTTCATTTTATTTCTGTTTGCCATTGTTCTTCTTTGGTTTTTCATCTTTGGATTGGCAAAAGCTGGGTTTAACTTTCCAAATACATTTATATGGTTATCCAAGTGTATAGTAATCATAAAAAGCACTTTAAACCTTGCAATCCAGATTTGAAAGATCCAAAACCAGAAAACACCAAAATCTGTTGTTCTTTGTGGCATTTTGTGAAACAGTTTGGCATTTTCATCAAACACTTTCACTGCACTTGAATTTCCTCTTTGTTTTGAGTTTTCCTGTTTTTCTAATCTGTTCTAGACCTTATCTTAGGTTCCTTTTGTGTGCTAGCCTTTATTCCAGCCCCAAAGTGTTTAGAAATCACCTTTCTTGTTGGCAATTTCATCAATTTTCCTTGCTGGATAGCCCCTTTGAATTGACAAATTGTGGTCCTTCTCCACTTCCTAAGATGCCACCTTAGTTGGAAAATGTTTCTAAAACTGGACTGCACCTCAAAGTCTTTAGAACACCACTATTTCACACATTAATTATGACCAAAGCAGATCAAAAAGTGGACCAAAAATGTACAAGGACAGCACCAAATTATGACTTCAATTGGCCAATTTTTAAATGCCAACAAGCTTAAAACTAATAGAAATAGGTGTACAATATACATGTATAGCAGATTGACCCTTTTAGTTCCCAATTTCACTACAAAATGAGGTTTGAATATGCAAATTGCACATACATGAATCTGGCAAATATTTGAATGTTGAAATAAGTTTAAAACAACAATCAGGACTTGTTTAAACTACCAAATAGCACAAAATCCCTGTTGCACGAAAATAGACACCCAATACAACTTTTTCTTCTTCAAAATGAGTACTAAAAATGCAAAGAATTCCATAAACCACAAATTATAGTATATATCCATGCTTTTATAGATATTTGATTGCCTAAATTATGTTCATGTGTATATGGTGTTCATTTACATTGTCTTTCATTTATTAGGCTATAACTTCATTAAGTGAAGTAGTCATTTAAAAACCTATGGTACTACACACATTCTCAAAACAATGAGAAGGGTAACAATACACTAAACACTTAGAACCTACAAAATATTTGGAACTACTCTAGACAAGAGTACTTCAGTACTAATAAGTTGTCTCCTCCAAGTTTAATACACAACCCCTTAGTGTGTCTAAGGCATTTCGATACCGAGGACTTCTCTTTGCATGCCCTTATTGAATGCCTATGACCATAGTGTTCAAATTGCCTTCCATGTTCGACTTGAGTAGTAATAGGTTTATTACTTATGTCACATGGAGTGTTGCTATTTTGGCTAAGTTTTTATTTGTTTGGCTTGTCACAGAACATGGCCCATTTTCCCAACCATCGTGGATGGATGTACGACCGTTGTTATAGTGGAAGGAGAGGTTTGAAAGAATCTTTTGTAATGGGAGTTGAAGAGTTCGTGGAGACGGCACGACGATATCAATATTATGCCCTTGATGGAGGGATTCGATGTCCATGCATCAAGTGCGAATGCACAAGCATTCTGAAAGATGAAGTCGTCAAAGTTCACCTTTACCAAAAAGGGTTCATGCCTAATTACACGGTCTGGACATTTCATGGTGAAGAAATTCCTTCGACCTCCACTGCAGCTGAAAAACGGCTTGCATCAGGTTCGAATACTGTTGTACATACATGTGAGATAAATCAATTTGCCTACATGCAAGAGATGGTCGACCACGCTCTTCGTCACCATGCTGCAGAAGCAGACGATAGTCATGATGAAGAGCCTCCAAATGAAACGACACAGAGGTTTTACAATTTACTGACAGAGGCAAATCTACCTGTATTTGAAGGTTCATCTGAGTCAAAATTGTCAGTGTGCATTAGACTCATGGCTGGCAAATCTAATTGGAACGTTCCCATTCAAGCAGTGGACTTCTATACAAAACTGATGTTAGATTTGACACCACCAAACAATTTGATGCCGAAGAATTATTACCAAGCCAAAAAATGTGTTTCAAAGTTGGGATTGGATGTGAAGAAGATTGATTGTTGTGTTAATGGATGTATGTTATTCTATGACAATGACAGTGGCAAAAATGATGCACTGTTGGTTGAATGCAAGTTTTGTGGCTCACCTCGATATCAGACAATGCATGCTGGACGGAGGCAAAAAAAACCAATTCCATTAAAGTCCATGTTCTACTTACCTATAATTCCAAGATTACAAAGATTGTTTACTTCAATGCAAACAGCAGAACACATGACATGGCATGATGGTAACAAAACTCCGGGACTTTTGCGTCATCCTTCTGATGGTGAAGCTTGGAAGCACTTCAATCGTAAACATCCATCCTTTGCTAGTGAACCGCGTAACGTCAGACTTGGTCTATGCTCTGATGGGTTTACCCCGTACATTCAGGCGTCTGCATCACCGTATTCATGTTGGCCCGTGATAGTTACCCCATACAATCTACCACCTGAGATGTGCATGACAAAGCCTTACATGTTTTTATCGTGTATAATACCAGGTCCATCTAATCCCAAATCATTGATTGATGTTTACTTGGAGCCTTTGATTGATGATTTGAAGAAGTTATGGAATGGTGTTTGGACGTATGACGTTTCAAGGAGGCAAAATTTCCTTATGAGGGCAGCCTTGATGTGGACTATTAATGACTTCCCAGCGTACGGCATGTTATCTGGTTGGAGCACACATGGTCGATTAGCTTGTCCACATTGCATGGAACATACAAAGTCATTCCAATTGAGTCATGGCCGGAAAAGTAGTTGGTTTGACTGCCATCGACGGTTCTTGCCCATTGATCACCCCTTTAGAAGAAACAAAAAGGCATTTCAAAAAGGACAAGTTGAAACGGATATGCCCCCGCCAAAGTTGACTGGATCACACGTGTGGAGAAGAGTGAAAGACTACCCAAAAGTGACTGAATCTGGTCAGAATAGGCTAGAAGGGTTTGGGGAATGGCATAATTGGACTAAAAGAAGCATATTCTGGGAACTTCCCTATTGGAAGGACAACTTGCTAAGACACAACATCGATGTCATGCACACAGAAAAAAATTTCTTTGACAATGTCTTCAACACAGTCATGGATGTTAAAGGTAAGACAAAAGATAATGAGAAAGCAAGAAAAGATTTACCTTTGTATTGTGGACGAAAAGACTTAGAGTTGAAGGCACAAGGTAACGGCCGATTATTTAAACCAAAAGCAAATTACACCATGTCAAAAGACGAGACAAGAATAGTGTGTGGATGGATCAAGGAACTTAGAATGCCAGATGGATATGCTTCTAACTTGTCCAGATGTGCCAATGTTCAGACCGGTACTATTCAAGGGTTGAAGAGTCATGATTGTCATGTATTCATGGAGACTTTCATCCCTCTTGCGTTCAGTTGTTTGCCAACACACGTGTTACATCCACTGATAGAAATCAGTAACTTCTTTAAAGATTTGTGTTGCACGACACTAAAGGAAGATTCCCTGAAAAAGATGGATGAAAATATCCCGATTATTCTCTGCAAATTGGAAAGAATATTCCCTCCTGCATTCTTTGATTCAATGGAGCACATTCCAATTCATCTTGCATATGAAGCTTGGCTTGGGGGACCCGTGCAGTACAGGTGGATGTATCCCTTTGAAAGGTTTATGGGAGAATCCAAACGCTCAGTTAAAAATAAAGCTAGAGTGGAAGGCTCAATTTGTGCAGCTTACTTGCACAGAGAGACAACTTATTTTTGTTCACATTATTTCAAGAACTTCATGTTGTCCCCCACTCATGTCAGAAATGAAATGCAATGGCAAGTTGAACCACGTGAAGGTGCATTATCAATTTTCCGACAAACAGGCCGTCACGCAGGGAAAGAATTCACTCACTGGTTAACTGATGTTGAATTCAACTCTGCTCATGTCCATGTCTTGATCAATTGCAGTGAAGTAAAGCCGTACCTTGAGTATGTCATCATCCATCTCTAATCTATCAAACGGTTTAATTGTTATACACTAATGAATTTCATTTGTACCAGCTCATTTGTTGTGGCTGAGCAAGTCGCAGAAGGAAATACTTCTGCTAGAATACACTCAGAGTTTCCGCATTGGTTTAGAAATCAGGTCCGTAGTTTTTCCTACGTTTAGAGCAAGGTTAATTTGACCATTGCTTTTATAATTTTGTTACTACCTTTGTAGGTTTTTAATCAGGCATTAACTCCCACGGTTCAAGAGTTAAGACATCTCTCCAATTGGCCAATGAGATGTGTCAAAGAATGGCACACTTACTTCATCAATGGTTACAAATTCCATACATATGAATGGTCTAAAGGAAAGAAAACATCAAATTGTGGTGTGTATGTCAAGGGCCTAACAGAGGGGTCTTATGATGACTTCTACGGCATCATTCATAAAATATATGAGTTAGAGTACAACAGCACTACTTCTCCAAACAGAGTGGTACTCTTCTATTGTGAATGGTTTGATCCTTCTAGAGCTGGTACTAGAGTTGATCCACGCTTTAATATTGTCGAACTGAACCAGAGACTAAGATATGGGCCTTTTGATCCTTTCATTCTACCATCTAATGTGAGACAGGTTTATTATGTGCCATATCCACCATTTCGCAATATTGACAAGCGTGGTTGGGCCGTAGCAATACAAACGAAGCCTAGAGGTCGCATAGACTCAAATCAAGTAGAGGAAGATGTAGCCTACCAACTTGACCAAATGTCACAACCACAAGAAATTATCGAAGTTGAACGTATAACCGCATTGGTCCACCCTGATGGTGATGGAGATGAATTAGAAGCAACAGTACAACGTGATGAAGAACAAGAGGAAGAAGAAGAAGAAGAAGAAGAAGAAGAAGATGAAGAAGAACAAGAAGAAGAAGATGATGATGATGATGACGATGAAGAAGAAGAACAAGAAGAAGAAGACGATGATGAAGATGAAGATGAAGATGAAGATGATGATCAGGATGACGATGATTGAATGTTGAACATCTATTGTAGCAAATTGGACTATCATTTCATTACCATTATCTAAAATACCATCTTTAAGTTGTATGCAATTACTTCTACATTGACTTTGAAAACAATTCATCCTTCTTTATTTATTTATATTTATTCACTTTGTTTGTAACCATTTCAATGCAGTAATGACAGGACAAGGTTCAAAGCGTCCTGATAAAGGAAAAGGGGTAGCAAGGCCTACGAAGAGGAAACGACAGGCACCAAAGTATGTACTTAGGGTGCCTGCTACACTACCTACCCCTGCTCCCGGTAGTTCATCATCTGTGGGGCCTCCTCTTACCCCTAGTATACAGACTCCTACACCAGCAGTAGACCCTACTCCTCCTCCTCGTGCAGTACACCCTTCTACTACCACTGCAGTAGACCCTTCTCCTCCTCCTGCAGCACACCCTTCTACAACCCCTGCAGCAGACCCTCTTCCTCCTCCTCTTATTGCCACCCCCACTCCTTCCCCTATTGTTATTACCCCCACTCCTCTCCCTGACCCTACTTCTATACCTTCCTCATCTTCTGTACCTCCTTCTGAGACTGTCACACCACTTGGTGATCCAGATTCAAGTGGTGATGCTGAAGATCTTGACCCGCCCCTCCATGATCGACCATGGATTGAGCCCTATGGTAAAGGGTAAGTTTATAATCTGTTGATATCATTTGATGTTTAAACCATATTGTAATTGAAATGAGTTTTGTTATGCAGGTTTATTCCATCTAGGGTTGCTTCCCAGGCCATCACACGTTCAATAAAGCAACAGTTTTTAACTCCATGGCCTACTTGGGGAGCAATACCTCATGACGACAGAAAGCCATTCTGGCAGCGCTTTCAGGTGAGCAATCTATTACACTAATGTCCGTCTTATTTTAGTATGTTCTGTAATCAATGTTTGTTCTCTTTAATGTTACAGATGAAGGTGCAGTGGAAACCTGAACATGAAACTCAGATACACAGAAATTTCCACATGAAAGCATCTCATCGGCTGTCAGAGATGTTTAGGGATGCCCGGAATGCAGGACAGCGCCCTAACTGGCTGGGTGAGCACATTTGGAACTCTTTACTGGCCCATTGGAATACAGTAGAGTTCCGCAATAAGTGTGCCAAAGCCCAGCGGAACAGAGCGTCTGAAAGGGGTGGCACCCTGCATACTGGTGGGTCGATCACCATTCATGAGCATGCCATTCGTATGGTATAATCTCATTACATAACTTTTTCTTTCTTCAATAAGTTATGTATATTGTATTTCATATGTACGCTTGTAATTCTTAATTATGTTACAGGCACAGGCTCTAGGACGGGCGGTCCATGTTGATGAGGTCTTTGCACAGACTCATGTTCGGAAGGGAACTAATCAATTTGTTGATGAAAGATCTCGGAAGACTCATGTAAGCAAATAACACTAATACTAATTGTTCATTTATGTTATACTATCGTTCCCTGACATTGCTTTTAATGTTTCAACAGGAAGACTTTTCTACGAGACTTTCACAGGTTAGATCTGAACATGAGTCAGCTCCTACACCGGATGATGCCAGTAATGCAGATGATGACATCCGTAGGACGCAGTGCTGGATCGACACCGTTGGTGGGAAGAAAAAGGGACGAGTGTATGGTGCGGGACAGCTTGCTGCAAACTATACAGCATCCAGAGGAGGTACTCTGAAGCACCAGCCTTCTTCTTCCACCAGTAATGCTGAGGAGGTTGTTCAACTCAGGCAGGAACTCCATCAACGTGACCAGGAGCTCACTGATCTCAGAGCAGAGTTTACAAATTTTAAGGCCCTGGTCATGACTGTCTTGCCTCAAACCTCACTGGACGTACAAAATATCCCTCCCACCCAATCACGACCGTCCTCATCACCTGCTGCCACTCAGCAGCCCACTTCAGTCCAACCCTCATCAGTCCAACCCTCATCAGTCCAACCCACACCAGTCCAGCCATCAATAGAGGAGCAGGATGATGAAAATCATTCTGATGATAGTTATGTACATTATTAGGTTTCATTTTCTTATTACTTGTTAGACAAACATTTGGATATTAGAACATTTTGAGTTGATATCATTTCAATGATAGATGTACTTACAGACTTTGGATGTTACAGACTTTGGATGTTACAGACTTTGGACTATAAATACATTATTTATACATTAATGAATGTCCTGTGGATTATTTGATGTGCCTTGGATATTGATCATTGATTGGATCTTTGAGATGCACATTATGCATGTTTGTATGTGTTTGAAAACTGTTATGCAGGTCTGTTTGTAAATGAAATTTGTTATACAGGCTTGGGTTGCAGAGGGAAAACCATTTCTCTGAAACCTGTTCTGCATTTTACCGAAGGCTTTTGCCCTTCGGTAAATGCCCTCGTCTGGCCATTACCAAAGGCTTCCGCCCTTCGGTAAATACCCTCGACTGCTCATTACCGAGGGCTTCTGCCCTTCGGTAATTACCGAGGGCTTTCGCCCTTCGGTAATTACCGAAGGCTTTCGCCCTTCGGTAATTACCGAAGGCTTCTGGCCCTCGGTAATTACCGAAGGGCGAAAGCCCTCGGTAATTACCGAAGGACGAAAGCCCTCGGTAATGGTTAGCGACAAGGGATTTACCGAAGGATTTTTGGCCGTCGATAGGCCTTCGGTAAACATCCATTATCGACGGCTTCTGGCATTTTCCGAGGGCTTCTGGCCTTCGGTAATGCCCTACTTTTTTGTAGTGTTGGATCATTATCAACTAGATAGTTATAGAAATCATTACCAAACGAAGTTTCCTTCCTCTGTCTTTTACTTCTTCTTAATTCCTCACACATGGCTTCACTATTATTACTATTATTTTCTATAGGTTGAGACGTCTCACTAACCTTTAAAGGAAAAACATGTTCAAAAAACTCAGCATTTTCGTCTCCATTATAGAATTTCTTTCAAGTGTATCACTTTTAAGAACTAGAAACCTATAGGCAGCATTATGTTCAGAATAACCTAAGAACATACAATCAGAGGTTTTAGAGCCTATTTTCCTTTTCTTAGGATCGGGTAACATCACCTTAGCTAGGCACCCCCACACTCTTAAATATTTAAGGTTAGGTTGATAACCTCTCCACATCTCATACGGAGTTTTACCAGTTTTCTTATGAGGTATTCTATTTTGTAAAAAACACGCAGTAAGCAAGGCTTCTCCCCAAAGGTTATCAGGTGCACTAGAACTAATAAGCATAGCATTCATCATCTCCTTAAGAGTTTTATTCTTTCTCTCAGCTACTCCATTAGACTCAGGTGAATACGGTGGGGTTACTTCATGGATGATACCTTCTTTAACACAATAGTCATTAAATAACACATACTCACCACCTCTATCTGATCTAATCCTCTTGATTTTCTTATTTAATTGATTTTCTACTTCTGCTTTATAGGTAAGAAACACATCAAAGGCTTCATCTTTATGTTTGATTAAGTATACTTTGGTGTATCTAGAATAATCATCTATAAAGGTCACAAAATAATTTTTACCTCCTCTAGACATTGTTTGTTTCAAATCAGCTAAATCAGTATGAATTAACCATAACAATTCAGTTTGGCGTTCTACAGAGAAACATGTTTTCTTTGTTATTTTAGATTCTACACATATATCACACTTACTACTCTGTTTATCATGCATATTAATTAATCCTAGTTGTTTTAATTTCATAACATAGGAAGAATTTAGATGTCCTAATCTAGCATGCCATATATAATATGAATCAATAATATAAGCAGAAGAAGATGATTCATTAATATTTTCGGAAATGTTAAGTACAAAGAGACCCTGAACACAATATCCCTTCCCCACAAAAACATTATTTTTTGTCATTACAATCTTGTCAGACTCGAATGACACTTTAACCCCCACTTTTCCCAGTAGTGCTACAGAGATTAAATTAACTCTGATTGATGGCACATGTAGCACATCACTCAAGGCCAGAGTCTTTCCATATGTGAGTTTGAGAAGAACTTTCCCTTTTCCCAGAACAGGAGTGGTCCTGGAATCACCGAGGTAAACATGTTCTTCTCCATCCCCTAAACTAGTGTAAGAGGTAAAAGCACTCCTGTTTGCACAGATATGCCTAGTAGCACCAGAGTCTACTACCCACTTGCTCACATTGGTCATCAGATTTACTTGAGAAACGACCGCAGCAATAATGTCATCTCCTTCGACTATATTAGCCTTAGGAGGATTGTCGTTTCTTACTCTGTGTCTGCACTGCGGTGCATGATGGCCCGGCTTCCCACATACGAAGCAATTTCCTTTCTTCTTAAAGGTGGGGTTAGATGTGTTGGGGCGAAATTTTTGAAAATTATTTTTCTTATTGTGATCAAGTTTGTGTTCGTACCTTTTTGGAGCAGGTTTGTCTTCTACCATGTTTGCTTTTGCAGACAATGCTTTGGCCCTCACAGCAGCACATTCTTTCCTGTTGGTATCTTCAATAATTATGTGAGTGATCGGCTCTGAAAGTGACATTTGCTTGTGCCTATGTTTTAGTTGTTGCTTGTAATCAGTCCAGGAAGGCGGTAGTTTCTCGATCAGAAGCTCTGAAACAAACTCATCTGGAAGAAGAACGTTCTCTCCTTTGATATCTTCGAGTAGCTTGTGGTACTCATTAATTTGCGACTTTATGTCCTTATCTTCAACCATTTCCCAGCGATAGTAATTCCCAATGATGAATCTTTGTCTGACTATATCTTCAGCAGTGTATTTGAGAATCAACGAATCCCAAATTTCTTTCGCTTCCTTATAGGAACAGTATACATCGAACAAATTGTTAGAGAGTGCACTAAGTAAAGTATGACGGCATACCTTGTTTGCATGAACCCAATCTTCAACTTGTTTTGAATTTGGAGGGAGACTGGATTCGGGTTTTGAAGATGAAAGAGCAAAAGCGACTCCGTACATGTCTAAGAGGGTTGACACGCGTTCTTGCCAGCGCCGGAAATTCTGACCAGAGAAGACTTCAATTTTTGATACATCCGGGAAAGGTTTCGCGAAGACCGTCTGAGTTCCGGAAACATTATTCTGATTCTCCGCAATTGAGTTGTTGTTGTTGTCAGCCATAAGTCCTTAAGATTGTTGTATAAGCTGACAAAAGTAGAATAAAGATCACGAACAAAATACTTCCTGAGGCGTGTAGATCACTGTCCTTAAGGACTTATCCGCGGTGTATTGCGCAAGTCCCCAGGATACAACAGGAACTTCCCAGAATATCTCTGAGGATCTCAGAACTAGCAAGGATATTTTTAGGAGAAGAAGAAAAGAGAAAGAATGAAACTAAGAGAAGAGAGAATCAGAGAAGAATGATTCTGATGATGATTTTAAAGTGAAGGAGGTGCTCTATTTATAGATCATGAAAATGAGAGATCCAAGGAAAAATAATCTTGCGGAAGTAGCTGCCCAAAACCGATTTCGTGACTTGCGTGAGGAGATTTCACGGAAATGTTATTCAAAACCTAACTCCCAAGCCTTTCGGGATGGTAACAATGATAAACAAATATCCTGAGACTTGTGGGATGGTATTTGACCCTTATTAGTGCAACGTGCTTCAGTTTCTTTTGCACGAATCTTTTGCAAAATAACAAGTTTTACAACAGAAAGATGGTGTAACACATAATCTAGCTCATTCTCATTTTTAGAGCACAATTATTGAGCGTGATAATCTGAAGTGTTAAAAGTATATATATATATATATATATATATATATATATATATATATATATATATATATATATATATATATATATATATATATAATATAAAAGATATACAAGGTTGAGCTTGTAATTGACAAAGCATGCAAGGTAGGCAAGATGGTGGATTCAATCGACATCCAACAAGAGAAGCTCGACGTTTTTTTCGTGTCAAATGAGCTCGAATCTAGGGTTCCCAAAATGGTGCATCACATTTTCGTTCCTTCCAATGAAGAAATTGTCTACCACAATCACAATGTCCCCTCGTGCAATTACTGATCCACCAGATGTGATCCCTGAGAATCCTGTGCCATTTGTTACGACGATTTTGGTGTCGCCAGCGACGGTGCGGTGATTGTCGTTGGGTTAGGGATAAGAGAGGCATCAAAGGAGCGGTGGTGGTGGTTGTCGACATCAAGATTACGAGAGTGTGGAAAGGAATTGGCGACCTAATGTAATCTAAGAATAATGATGAAGAGAACGATAAAGGCAATGTGAACAAATATCATGAGAATGAAGATGAACAAAACAATACCATTAGTAATTAAATTTAAAATAACCAAAATTTTCTCAAATCTACATTAAAATTTATTCTCCTTTGGGCATTATATTCGTTAATACAAAATATAAAGAATTATAAATATAATACATTATCATATGATTGTGAGCTTTTAATATAGTAAAACTAATAAATAAGTTATAAAAATTATAATCAAATATAAAAACAATAACAACATTTTCATTTATTCACAAACAGATAATTGCAAAATAAAAAAACAAACAAACAAAATAAAAATGACAAACGAATGTATAAAAAAGTATTCTTACAACATTTATAAATATATTAACTTAAATAACATTTATATCATAGGCATTTTTATCATAGGCCATTGTTATGCAGCCTGTATATATATATAACAGATTTATGAGCCGAAAAAGAGCCCGAGAATTTGCAATATGCGGCCTATATATATATATATATATATATATATATATATATATATATATATATATATATATATATATATATATATATATATATATATATATATATATATATATATATATATATATAATATAATAAAAGAAAAACACTGTTCTTTTGTTGGGTTCAATGGGAAATGGTCCTTTGTTATATTATGATGCATTTTTGTTCGGTTCAATTCTAACACATAAAAAGGTTCGTCAAAATATTATTACGTTACTATATTGTGGTGTAAATTTATCAACACTCTTCCATAAATAATATTTTCTACTTGATATCTCAATATATATCATAGAAAAATAAAGACCAGTTATATGTATTTAATTAATCGTAGTCCACACTCAAATTTTATTTGTTTAGATCAACATTTTAAACTTTAAAATTTATGTGTATTACAGAAATGAGCTTTTTAATCAAATTAGAGTAGGCACTTTCTTCTTTTTCAAAAATTTCAAAAATTGACAATTACTTTTCCTCTTTTTCTTGCATTTTTTATGTACTAAAATAGAACAAACGAATGAGTAAAAAAATGTAAAACAATTGATTAGAAAAAAATGTCATTTACATTTTATTATATTATTTCATCACGTGTCGGAAACTTAATTCATAAAAGTGAAACTAATAAACGATCATCTGAGATTAGTAAGAAAAGTAATGGGATCTCTAATTAGTATTTGTTAATGACGAAGTTTCTATAGCGTCGTGGTTTGGAAATGTAAAATCGGTTTTTTTTAACCGTTATTGTTTCTATTAGATTTTTAACAATGACTAATTTGAAGGTTGTAAAATCATAGTAAAATGATTGTTCTAATTGACGTCAAACATATTTCCTATCGTAGAGTCTAGGGAAAATAATAAATAAATAGAAAATTGTGCAACAAAAATTACTTTTTTTTATTATAGAAAAAAATTGTTTAACATTGGTTTTAAGTCGTAATTAGCAATAACACTGTGTTCTATCATGAGTCGATTTTCAAATTTTCTATCTATAATGTTAGCATTTAGTTAAAATAATGAGTGTATGTGTTTCCTTTAATAATGTAAAAGTATATATGTTTGTAAAAAATAATTTGTTATTCTAGGGTATAGGAAATGGCTGAGCGGTCAGGGTTTACAATTGTTCGGCCTACTCCTCTAGTCAATGAACGTTAAGTGTTGCTCCCTTCACTATCACTAAATGCTCCCTGCACTATCCTATACTCAATTTATCTTTGCTATAAAACGGATGTCAACATTACATTTTGACGTGAGGTCGTTATAAAAATTTTGGTGTAAAAACCAAGATTTTTATAGTACATTTGCTTCCTGTGGTTGAAAGGACACTAGATAGAGGTGATAACAGTTGAAAATACTGTTATCTGTGATGCAATTTTGATATTAAATTAACCTTTTTTGACTTTGAAGCTTGCTTGAACTCATGTTTTTAGTATAGTTTTGTAAATAAGTGAGTACAGGGTATAATTAATGATTTTATCACTAAATTCCCTTAATTTTTTAAGTTATTAGTATGCTTTGGAACAAGAGCAAAAATATCAAGGAGTTGGAATGCATAAAAAAAGAAAAAGATGTAGTGTAGAATAGTCAGGCTGAGGGCCCGTCAAGGGCCCTGAGCGCCAATTTCATGTATCGCACACCGATTGGGCGCCTCCTAAGGGCGCTGAGTGCCAGTTTTCTCACAGCTTCGCCTGCTTGGCCCCACTTAGGGCGCTGAGCGCCAGCGACGTTGGCCCATGATCCAATTTTGATATATTTAAGGACTTGCACGACCTAGGATTGGTATCCCTTGATGGCTTGAGCACAACAAGACACTTTTCTCTCCTTAGAGGCAGATTTGGGGGTTTGGGAGCTCTCCTCTTCAGTTTCTAGGGTTTTACTATCTCTTTCATTCCATTGTTCATCTAGTTTCTTCATGATAATGGAGAACTAAACCTTATTTGTTGTTGGGGAAGATGTAACCTCTAAAGTCTCATGTATTTGAATTGATTCTGATTTATATATGCTTTTTTCATTAATTGTTAAGGTTATTCTTCTTTGCTCAATGTTTGTTATGTTTAACTCATTCACGACATGATATTTGATTTGTTTGACTATCGACAAATATCTTACAATTCATGATCTAGAGAATTTCTCCCAAGGGAACTATTTCCTAGACATAGAGATAGAACGCTTGGTTGTCTTAAGCTTCCGTTCGTAATATAGAATTAATTATTAGGGATGCAAGACATTGTGGTCTAGTAATTGAGGATAAGCTTCTTTCACCGAGACATCGAGTTCTAAGTAATTTAGAAAGTGACATTGACATTTAGTAAAGAAGAAGAATTCCTATATGCATGAGAGTGATTAGGTGAATCTAAACCCCAAGAACATTATCATCTCATATTATCAACTTCATTCATTCGTTCTAGTGTTTAGCCTCAATTGATTAATTTGCATTCATATTTACTTTTGTTGCATTTGCATTTGAAAACCAACAAAATATATTTTTCGTCTTAATTAGTTAAGTAATTACATAATTGTTTAGTGTCGTGAGTCTCTTGTGAAACGATACTTGGTCTTACCATTTATTATTACTTTATACGATTCGATACACTTGTTGAGGTCTTAACAAGTTTTTTGGCGTCGTTGCTGGGGACTCGCGGTTTAAGCTATAGTTTTGTGTGATTCTTAACCAGTTAGACTTTATCTTTAATTTTTCTGTTTTTAATTTTTGTTTTTTATTTGATTTTTTATTTTTGGGCTAATTGAGTGCTCTAGTGCAGTGTTCTTTAGTGTTTGTAGAATAGAATTTGAAAAATCTGTACTAGGAGCACAAAATCATCAGAATCTTTCTGTTTAGGTATGGAAGTAGAGAAGACTGCCAATAGTAGATGAAGAAGGTAGATAATAAAGAGAAGCTAGTTCACCGGATACAAGAACATGTTATGGGTGGTTAAAACTATTGAGATTGAGGCTCCTTAGTCAAGGAGATTAAAGATGGTGACTAGGAAGTTGTTGAAGTTATGTTGGTGTCATGAAAAAGAGAAAAGCACCAACATCAAAAATCTGAATTGTGCTTAATGGTGCCAGGCTCGTGACGTTAAACAAGTGCTTATTGGGAGGCAACCCAGTTTCTGACTTTTTGTTTTAATTGATTATTTGTGTGGTTTGGATTTGATTTGGTTTTGCAGTAATGACAACATATACTGATCAAAATTCCAACAAATACCAGTGATTTTCTTAAAACCATGAAAAATTGCAACAGTTAGATAAATAGTCAGTCGTAATTACTTACTGATGCAACCTTTTATAACGAATTTTGTAATTGCAAAAATTGTATTTTTTAATGATTAAAAACGTCGTTAAAAATAACTCCTGGTATGGTTGCATATTTTTGTAATGTCTAGTAATTCAAAAATTAAATAAATGTAAACGAGAATGCAACATGACATTGAAGTGTAGGTTCACTATTTTTGTTTATAAAAGCGTACATAGTTCAAATGAAGCACATCAATTCCATTTATAGCATGTGCGAATGGTTGGTTGCACGTATCTACATGGTCCATCTTTGTGTATATACCATTGCAAGTAGGCACCCATATCGATATCCCTAGCTTGGTCGTATGCATCAAAATACAACAAAGGACCATTTCCCCATTTAAACGAACAAAAGAACAGTGTTTTCCCAAAAAAGTTAGGTAGAAAACTCCATTGGAAGCTTTGCTTAATAGGGAGAAGGTGGAATCCAAGATCATCATCTTTTGATTTGCAGTGAATGTTTAGATTTTCTTTTCCCTCCAAACTATTTGTAATTTTCACAGTAGTTCTTGCCCATGCCCTATCCGTAATTTCAGTAGTAGCTTTTGCCCATGCCAATGTAAGCATGCACAACAATAAAACGATTTTCGTGAACACAGACATTGCAATCTAACAATTTTTTCTGCTAATGAATCTTTTATATATATACACAGGCTGAAAAACAAGTGCCTAATGACGAAGGACAAAAATTTATTTTCAAATTTTAATTATAGAATAACATTTATTTCAAATTTACTCTTTTAATTTTTGTGTTAATTAATTAATTCACATTTGGTAAAAATAATTTGAGTTATAAGAAAACACTTATTTCAAATGTTATCTTTTTATAATCTTCTCTCACCATTAATTATTTATATTTTGTTACTTTTTTTAATTGTTGTGCTAAAATAATTAATTCAATTCATATAGTTGATATAGATGAGTGACGGTCATGTCATTCTTTAATAGGGTTGGAATTGCACAACTATTATTTTCACTTTTAATTAGCACAATGATGATTAAATTTCCTTGTAGAAGACACAAAAGATTTTTTATGACGAAATGTTTACAAACATATGGGAAAACTAATGAATGTAGCACAACAAAAGTAATAAAATATAAATAGTTAACGGTAAGAGAAAAAATAAATGAGAAAAAATATCAAAATTTAATTTTGACAAAATATTATACTATCTTTCCTTACAATTAAAATTTTAGCAATAAATTTAAATGAATTAAAAAAGTAACAAAACATCAATATTTAATGGTTTACAAAATATTATATTATAAAAGAATTTTATTTCGAATAAATGCTTTTCTGTAATTAAAATTTATTTTATCAATTAAATTTAAATGAATGAATTAATTAATTAACATAAAATTAAAATAGTAATAATATATCAATAATTAATGATAAATCTATAGTATAAAAGAAAATAAATTTATAATAAATATTTTCTTATAATTAAAATAATGTTATAAATAAAATTTAGGGAATTAGTTAATTAAAACAAAAATTAATAAAATAATAAAATATCAATAATTTAAAATTTAAAATACTTACATCACTTCTACTTATAACCATTTTATATTACCCAACATTTTTACCCACTAATTTTATAATTTTAATTATGGATAAATTTTATTAATAAAAAATATATTAATAATATATATTTTATTTGTCGATAAAAAATTTACTATTAAATAAAACATATATTATGAAAAAAATTCGTAGGTAAAATTCATTGATTAATCAAATTTACTAATGAATTTATTTTGTTGATAAAATTTTATTGTTAATTCCAATTCTTTTTTGGTAATTATTAGATAAATCTCAGAACATGTGATGTTGCCTCTATTATTTTCTTTTCCTTTTCTAGGTACTTTCATTTTTCTTCTTTATTTTCCCAACTTAATCTTTCACTTTATATTTGTGTTTTCATTTTTTTTCTCTTATAATTTGATAGTGTTAAACAAAGAAAATATGTTTGTATTTTATCAGATTTTTAAACAAAATAAATTTTTATTCAGGCTAAAGAATCAATATTCTATATTTTTTATGATTTTGTCATTATGTATTAATAAAATATTTTTTAATCGCTACAATTTTTTTCTATTATTTTAAATTTATTTACTAATTGTATTGTTTTTGTTCATCTTCATTATCATTATATTTGTTCCTATAACCTTTATCGTTCTCTTCATCATTATTCTTAAATTAGATTAGATCTTCCATTCCTGAGAAAATTATATACTTCTAGTAATTCAAAAATTAAATAAATGTAACTAGAAATATAAAACAAATATCGATAAAATAGAAGTGTAGGTTTATTATTTTTCTTTATAAAAGGATACATAGTTCAAATGAAACACATCAGTTCCATTTATAGCATTTGCGAACGCCTGATTCGTATCTACATGGTCCATCTTTCTTAATATACCAATGGCACTCGATACATATATTGATATCTCTATGTTGAACGTATGCATCAAAATACAGTAAAGGGCCGTTTCCCCATTGAAACGAACAAAAGTACAGTGTATTCATAAGAAAGTTAGGTCCAAAACTCCATTGGAAGCTTTGGTTAATAGGGAGAAGGTGGAATCCAAGATCATCATCTTTTGATTTGCAGTGAAGGTTTAGATTTTCTTTTCCCTCCAAACTATTCGTAATCTGCACAGTACGAGCACATGCCAACGTGAGCATGCACAACAATAGAACGATTTTCGTGAACACAGACATTGCAAAGTTGACGTTCTATGCTAACAAGTTCTCAAAGCTTTAAAATAAGGGTTACAAAAATCCTATAAACGTATTTTGTATTTCGTATTTTAGAATGAGAGTCTCACTATAATTTATAGAAATCTCAATCAAAGATACCTCCAAAAATCGGTTGTCAACTAATTAACATGTGACAGTGATTATCCGCTTATTGGTAATCGATTATGCATTTAATGAATGCATAACGGTCAAAAATTTGCTTATAAAAATTCTCTCGTGATAATCAATTATGGCAAGTCATAATTGATTACTAATAATCAAATATTATAATTTTATAATCGCGATTATCTTGAGTACAAATGAGGTTTTCTTATTCAAAATGAATTTTAACGCAACCTAAAACAAACAACACATAAATCTACTAACACAAAACAAGTCTTAACAGAGATCTTCTTGTAACAAGAGTACCTGAGACTTGACTTTGAGACATAATCAAAACTTTTTCTCTTCGGTTTTATGCTAACAATGTTAATTATTAATTAATTCAAATTATTAATAAATTCATTTAACTTTTATTGATTAAAATAATTTTAATTATAGAAACACATTTATCTCAAATTTCTTTTTTATAGTATAATATTTTCTCAACATTAATTACTGATATTTTATTACTAATTAATTATTTATTTATTTAAATTTCATTTAAAACATTTATCTCAAATTTTTTATTATAATATAAGATGTTTTTCACTATTAATTATTGAGTTTTCATTATTCTTTTAATTTTTGTTTTAATTAATTCAATCATTCATTTAAAATTTAAGGATAAAAATAATTTGTATTATAGGGAAACTTTTATTCCAATTTTTTTTATAGTATTATATTTTGTCACCATCAATTATTTATATTTTATTACTCTTTTAATTTTTGTGTTAATTAATTCATTCATTCAAATTAAATTAATAAAATTAATTTTAATTATAGAAAATCATTTATCTCAAATTTTCTTTCAGGAATAACATAAGATTTTTACCATCAATAAATAATTTATTATGGAAATATTTAAGAATATTAATAAATTTGATAATATTAATAAGAAACTGGTCCAAGATGCTGACATGAAAACCTTAATTGTCTCTTCTCCACATCTTTTATATATATATATATATATATATATATATGGGAAACTCTTTTTTAGTAGATACATCCTAGCAAAGTGTACCTAAAAAAATTCTTATTCATAAAAAAAGACATATACAGAAATATTTTAATAATTTTTATTTTTAATTTAAAAAACACAAAGACATTCACCATAATTTAATAGATTATTATATTTATTTCTCTCTCATCTTCGTCTCCTTTAGCAATTGAATATTTTGAAGAATAAGGAAACTAATTTTGTCATTCAAATTATTTTCTTTCAACAGCCATAAAATGTTTTTTTAATTAAAAATATTAAACATGACATTATATGTCACTAAAACTATGATGAGTAACGTACATTAAAAGTTCCTGTTCAATATGATTATTCTTGGCATTGTTCAAACTTTCCCTCGTTTTAAGAAATAATTAAGATTAATTTTTTTGCATAAAATTTAACTGCATTTCGTAATTATATAAATTTGGTTCTCTGACTAAAATTAATGAGACGGTATAATTTTAGTTATTTTTAATCCATTTTATAACCTGGTAAAGAGATTCAAATGTTAAGAAAAATAAATAAAAGAACAAACCAAACAAGGAAGGCACATAATAGTCAAATTATCAAACCTTCATGAAGATAAACTATTGATTTTGTAAGACCTATGAAAAATATTCACATTAATAAATAGTAACAATTTTATTACTAGTAGTGATAAAATTTTCTTTATAAATAGAAAATATAATTAATAAGTTTATGTAAAAATAAAATGTGAAAAGTTAAATAAGAAATTTTGGTAGCTTAAATGGTAGAAAATTATGTTGATTTCAAGGACATGGAAGGTGTAACATCATATAATCTCACACTTGATAATGCATAATTTATATATTGTAACATTACATCTACTGTAACATCTCGTAATCTCACACTTAAAAATTTATAGTTGATATATCTATACATATGTTTTAAACTCAGATTTCAACTACAAACTCATAAATAAAACTCAAATTCTTCTAATTTATTCTTCAATTTCTTTCTTCATCGGCACTGGATCAGACGACATTCTTTCATCTTCTCCCGTATAACGAATTATACGATCATCGTACATACATAAACACAAACAAGTAGAGTGAGCTAACATGCAACAAATCATTTATAAAACATGCATAATTACTTTGATATAAACATCATATAATAATTATGTCCGACACTCTCATACCATCATACCACAATTCCTATTACACACTCGTCCCATAATACCTAATAAACACCACAATACCCAATAGACACTCATCCGGATGATGCGTTGATGAGCGATCACGGGAGGTTATGCACTTCTGATGACTTATACTTCTTCTTACAAATACACTTCCAAAATACTTCGTACCATTCACAAGGTTAGTCCTCAACACTATGTCCAAAACCGGCACATAGACCAGGACTTCCTGCCCCTCTCACCACATAATTCATCATTCTCTACTTGAGACTGGATGATTATTAGAGTATCAGGATAACCTCCAACAAGAGGACCCTCAACATCAACATATACACAAATACCATATCATTACTGAATCTCTCCACGAGACTCATACCATGCTCATATTCCTCAACTCACATTATACCCTTACAAAATCTCCCCATAATAATATCATGTTCAGATGAATAAATTTAACAAAATCCAATCATCGCAGAAATCATACAAAGTGAGTATATCACAATAAATTAACAATACTAAAATATCACCATAAATGGTCACCGGAGAAGAATGAAATGTTTGACGAATCAAACTCACCGTAAACGCCAGTACATATGACTATTTGTAGGTAAAAAAAATTTACTATTTAATAATTTTTTTAATATTATTTATTATTTTAATATTATTATAAAAATAATATTTTAATCATCCACTTGACCAAATTTGATCCTAACTCCTTCCATGCTACGTAGGAGTTCTTATCCTTTCCATTTTTTATTTTTTTTACTATTCACATTTTACTATTCACTTCTTACTTTTTACTATACGATTTTCTAAAAAAAATCCTAAATAAGTTATCAAAATTTTGAACATCTCCTTCTAGAATTTCTATAATTTTATATCAACAATTTAAATTTTTCTATCATAATTTTCTAATTTTTATCCATTAAAATCGTTATTACTAATAAAATACTAAAATTAATTATTATAAATATTTTTCACTAGTCTTACATTCTCCCCAACAACAAAAAATTTTCAACCTCGAAAATTCTATACATCAAGAAAATAGTTGAGGGTATAATTGCTTTATTTGTTCTTCTAACTCCCATGTTGAGTCACCTGTTCTCCTATCCCAAACTACCCAGACTAAATTGATAGTTTTTCCTCTAAGTTCCTCTGTTTTAGTGTCTTCTATACAAACAGGTTGTACTTCTACTGAGAGGTCCTCTTGGATTTGAATATCTTCTATTTCTATAATGTGAGAAGGGTCAGATACATACTTTCTGTGTTGTGAAACATGAAAAACTAAATGGAGATTGGCCAACTAAGGGGGTTGCGCAATCTCGTAAGCGATTGACCCCATTCGTCTCAAAATTTGGTATGGACCAATGAACTTAGGAGAAAGTTTCCTCGAGCGAAGGGCTCTTCCAACACCCGTGGTTGAAGTTACTTGCAGGAAAACATGATCCCCAACCGCAAACTCTAACAGTCTCGTCCTTTGATCTGCATAAGATTTTTGTCTACTCTGAGAAACCTTCATCCTTTCCCGTATCAATTTTACTTTGTTGGTGGTTTGTTGTAGTAGCTTAGGTCCTATTAAAACGGATTCACCATCCTGATACCAGCACAACGGAGTTTGACATCGTCTGCCATACAGAGCCTCATAAGGTGCCATACCTATGCTTGCTTGGAAACTGTTGTTATAAGTAAATTCCACAAGAGGAAGTATTTCATCCCAACTACCAAGATGATCTAATATACAAGTTGTCAACAGGTCTTCTAAAGACTGGATAGTTCTTTCAGATTGTCCATCAGTTTGGGGATGATATGCGGAACTCATTCGTAATTTGCTGCCCATAGCTTCCTATAGGGTTTGCAAGAATCTAGAAGTAAATCTTGGGTCTCTGTCTGACACAATGCTAGAAGGTATACCGTGCAATCTCACTATTTCTTTTATGTACAATTGTGTCAGCTTAGTCATTGACATTCTCAGATTTATTGCCAAGAAGAAAGCACTTTTTGTCAATCGATCAATGATGACTCAGATGGCATCATTACCCCTCATTGTTCGTGGTAAATGGGTAACAAAATCCATAGCAATGCTATCCCATTTCAACTCTGGTACGTGTAATTGTTGTAGCATTCCTCCAAGCCTTTGGTGTTCCACTTTTGCCTCTGGTATCTTATCCTTTCAATTTTTTTTTACTATTCACTTTTTACTTTTTACTATACGATTTTCTAAAAAAGATCCTAAATAAGTTATCAAAAATTGGAACTTCTCGTTCTAGAATTACTATAATTTTATATCAACAATTTAATTTTTCTATCATAATTTTCTTTTTTCTATCCATTAAAATCATTATTACTAATAAAATGCAAAAGTTTACTATTATAAATATTTTTCATGAGTCTCACAGAAGGACATGGGTTCAAACTCTTTTCTACCTTTTTGTTTAAAAAGAAAAACAAATGGACAAAGAAACTTTCGGTGATTGAAATAGCAAAACACCAAAACATCTTTCGGTGATTGAAATGATTAAAAAAAGGTTTAAATATATTTTTAGTCCCTAAACTATCAAGCAAATTTGATTTTAGTCCCTCTTTTAAAATAAGGTACATTTTAGTCCTCCTTCTTAAGGAAACCTTAATTTTTGGTCCTCAAAAACTAACACTGTTAAAAACTAGCTGATGTGGCTAATGGCGGTGTAAGATATAATTTTTTTTCTTCTGACACTAGTCAATATTTTCCAGTTCTTCTCTCTCCCTCTCCCTCGGATTCTACCACAGCCAGCTCTGGCGCCACCTCCGGCACCAAACACCTCTCCTTGATCGCGAGCCGCCCCTTCCTTTCCACGGTCGTCCCTGTAGCCGGATCTTGAAGTCCTTCACCCTCTCCCTCTCCCTTCAAGCTTCACGCCGAGCTTGCAGTCATTACATGCCAATTGTCAGTCCCGATGGAAAGCTTATGCCATGCGTTATATATTGCCATGGAAACAGGTAATTTTGGGATAAAGTTCATTCCTTTGTTTGTTATTACTGATGTATTTTTTTTCATGGGAGGATTTATTAGGAAGAAATTATTGGGAAGAAATTATTCCTCTGCCACCAGACTCGGTCATGTCAAGTTCTTCATTTTCAAATTGTTGTGAAGCTTCCAATCAAAATGGTAAAGTAACTGAGCATGTGGCAACTCAATAGATGGCAAATGTAACGCATGGGCAGATTCTTCTTCCACTACCAAATGGGATAAATTCAAAGTCTGCACCTTTGAAATCGATACAATTATTATGAAACCTTTCAGCTTTGAAACTCTCAGCTTCAGTCCAATACTTAGGATTTCTTCTAATGGCCCAAGCATTGATAATTTACCCTTGTCTTAGGGGGTATCTCATATCCATTGATTTCACACCTTTCTCTAGTTTCTCTCGGAACTAATAATGGTACAGTTGGTGTAACCTCAATGTTTCTTTGATTATAGACTTTAAGTATATCAATTTATGTGAATTTGTCTCATCCACATATCCCTTCTTACCATAAACTTTTCTCACCTCAACTTGTTCTTTTTCCATCACCCCTCTAGCTGCACTCCATAAGTAAAAAGTGAAAGAAATAAAAAATAAAAATTAATGATGTTAACTTCATCACAGTACCTTTAGAGTCCAGGAAAACGAGTTGAAGAAAGAGAAGGAACATGAAACACAGATGACATGTTTCAGAAAAAAGAGAAATGACTTGGCATACCGGTAGATAGTTCATCCAAAATTTAACGCCTTTGGTTTTAGAGGACCAAAAATTAATGTTTCCTTAAGGAGGAGGACTAAAATGTACATTAACTTGAAAGAGTGACTAAAACCAAATTCACTTGATAGTCTAGGTGTTAGCAAAATGATGAAGATGAAGTTTTGATGATGTCCAAATCAAGTCAAGAGAAATCAAGATTCAAGATGTTATGAAGACTTATATTGTGATGGAAAGCTTTTGTAATACTCTTAGAAATATGTATAGGACTTAGATTAGAAAAAGAAAAGTGTTTTGTAAAATTACTATAGTAAATCATTGCAACAAAACACTATAGTACTATTCACATGAATAGTAACACTATTCACGTGAATAATAACACTATTCACGTGAATAGTAACACTATTCACGTGAATAGTAACACTATTCACGTGAATAGTAACACTATTCACGTGAATAGTGACGGTTAACGGTAAGAGTATCGCACTTAACACGGACGTTGGAGAAACTAGTCGTTGAAGAAACTAGCCGTTTATGACCGTTGGACAAACTAGCCGTTTATGGCCGTTGGACAAACTAGCCGTTTATGGCCGTTGGACAAACTAGCCGTTTATGGCCGTTGGACAAACTAGCCGTTAAGTTTGTCTTTTAGTGAATGGAAGAGCCTTTGGATGAGTCTATAAATAGACTCTCATTTCCTCTCAAAAAGAAATCCAGAGACACAGAAACTCTTCCCTTGTGCTCAAATACTCAGAAATTCTTGAGACTTGTGTGTTCTTGTTCGGCTTGTGAAACTCTTGTCTGTGGAGCTGGTGAAGTGCTGCTACGGTGACAGAGGAAATAGCCGGTTCATCCTTGGTGTGTCTGAGGAGGTGTTCGGAAGAGGTTCATCCTTCGTGAAGTATTCGGAGGAGGTGTTCATCCTTTGTGAAGACTCAAAGGAGGTGTAGTTTCATCTCTTGTGGTATCAAGAGAGGTGGTTTCTAAACTCTTACAAATTGTATCTTTGTGATTGTAGTTTGTAATTGTTTTGTGTTAGTGAAACTGTTTATCTTGTTTTGAGATAAGCGACTTGACGTAGGATTGGTAAGATCCGAACCAGGATAAAATCATCTGTGCAAATTTCTCTCAACCTTACTCTATTTAATTGTTATTATTAATTGCTAAGTAAGTTTAATTGAGTAGAAATTAAAAGGCACACGTTAGTATTAAAAACCCCTCTTGGTTTGTTATCCCACGCTAACCATTCCGCTGCAGCCGCTTCTGACAATTGGTATCAGAGCTTGCTTTGATAGTAATTCAAATGGCAGGATCACATCAAACCTTTGCAGAGGGTGCTTCTATCAATAGACCACCACTATTCACTGGTGAGAATTACGCATTTTGGAAGGTAAGAATGCAAATATTTATGGAGTCTATTGATATAGATATTTGGGATGCAGTTGCATCTGGTCCTTTTGTTCCAACTAACAATATGCAGGAACCAAAGCCCCGTGACCAATGGACTGCTGAAGACAAGAAAAAATTTGGTAATGATGTAAAAGCTCGCAATATTATTTCATCTGCTTTAACTGTTGATGAGTTTTACAGGATTTCTGTTTGTAAAACTGCACAAGAAATGTGGGAAGTACTGAAAGTAACCCATGAAGGTACAGATGATGTTAAGAGAGCTAGAAAGAATACCTTAATCCAGGAATACGAAATGTTCAGGATGAAGCAAGGGGAAACAATAGTAGATGTTCAGAAACGCTTCACCAACATCGTAAACCATCTTATTGGACTAGGTAAGTCTTTCGATACTGATGAGCTTAATATAAAAATTTTGAAATCTTTAGACAGGTCTTGGCAACCAAAAGTGACTGCAATTTCTAAGTCACAAAATCTCAACACAATGACCATGGCTGCATTATTTGGAAAGTTGAGAGAGCATGAACTTGACCTCGGAAGACTTGATGAAGAAGAATCAAAAGCCAAAAACAACAAGAAGAGTTTGGCGTTAAAGTCGGAGGTTGAAAGAAGCAAAGGTAAATCGGAAGATGAAGACTCAGACGAAGAAGAAGAATTGAGACACATGATAAAAAGACTCAACAAGTTCATGAAGTCTAAAGGTAAAGGAAAATTTAGATACGAAAAGAAAGATAATCCAGTATCTTCCTCAAATTACCGATGCTACGGTTGCGGAGAAAAAGGACATTTAAAAGCAGACTGCCCAAATCAAAAGAAGGGTGAAGAAAAGAAAGAAAAGAAATTCTTCAAGAAAAAGAAGGCATACATTGCATGGGAAGACGACAATGAGACCATTTCAGATTCAAGCTACTCAGATGAAGAAGCAAACATCTGTTTAGTGGTGAACGACGACGCTGGAAGCCAAGTAAGTACATCTAGCGATTCTGATAATTCTAGTCAAATTAGTGAAAATGAATTGCATGAAATTTATGCTGCTTTAATAGTAGAATCTGAAAAATTAGATAAAGCCCATCAGAAATTGAAAAAGGATTTCAAAAATTTAAGATTAAATTTTGAAAATATTTCTGAAGAAAATAAAAATTTGAAATCAGATTTTGAAAATATTCTTGAAGAGAATAAGAATTTAAAATTAAATTTTGAAAATATTTTTGAAGAAAATAAAGATTTGAAAAATAAAGTTTTAATTTTTGAAAAAGGTAAATTTACTAGTAGTAATGAATGTGCTTCTTGTGAAAATTTTAAGAAACTACAAGAACAAACAACCTTAGGAGAATGTAGTAAGAATAATGAAAATAAGGTTGTTAAAAATAAGTATGTTCCTAGAATTAAACACAATTATAGAACCCGTAGAACTTGGGTAGAAAAAGGAACAACTTATAGGAACACAAATGTTGTATCATGCTTTTATTGTATGAAAAAGGGTCATACATCTAACAAATGTAAAATTAAGCATTATGGTGTTCCAAGTGGTAGATATGTTTGGGTTATAAAATAATTTCTTTTTTCTAAATCTAACCCAAAGGACCCATACAAAACAGTTGGGTACCTATTATTTAAAATTTAAAATTTCTTTAAAACAATTTTGTTTTAATTTTTTAAAAGAAGAATTAAGAAATTTTATTTCAAAGAAAATGTTTATATTTTTATATACAAAGCATATATAGTTTTCAATCGGAAAAATTTTTATGTGAGCATGTTGTCTTTGATGAAATTGTAGACCTTGAGGCAAAACCTCTTGAGTCAGTTGAATTACATGCAGGCAATGACGAAGATTTGTAGAAGACAACAAATTAAGCAAAGAATGATGACAATCCTCAAGATAAAGATCTAAACAATGTTTTATAAGATCTTTCTCCTAAAAATATTTGCTTTAAATATCCTATTGTGCATGTTTGAATGAATCTTTAAATTTGAAATATTTTTAGCTCATATGCATACATGCTTTTATTAAGGGGGAGTATTATCTTAGGGGGAGAACATCAACACAACTTTTTAATTATGATCAAAAAGGGGGAGAAAATGTTTAAAGCTTATTTGCCTATTTGTACTATTTGTGCTTATTCACTAATGCACTCTTTCTTCCATAAGTTGTGTTTTAAATACAGATTATTACCAAAAGCTTTAAATCAAGGAGTTTTTGATCATCATCAAAAAGGGGGAGATTGTTAGCAAAATGATGAAGATGAAGTTTTGATGATGTCCAAATCAAGTCAAGAGAAATCAAGATTCAAGATGTTATGAAGACTTATATTGTGATGGAAAGCTTTTGTAATACTCTTAGAAATATGTATAGGACTTAGATTAGAAAAAGAAAAGTGTTTTGTAAAATTACTATAGTAAATCATTGCAACAAAACACTATAGTACTATTCACATGAATAGTGACACTATTCACGTGAATAGTGACACTATTCACGTGAATAGTGACGGTTAACGGTAAGAGTATCGCACTTAACACGGACGTTGGAGAAACTAGTCGTTGAAGAAACTAGCCGTTTATGACCGTTGGACAAACTAGCCGTTTATGGCCGTTGGACAAACTAGCCGTTTATGGCCGTTGGACAAACTAGTCGTTAAGTTTGTCTTTTAGTGAATGGAAGAGCCTTTGGATGAGTCTATAAATAGACTCTCATTTCCTCTCAAAACGAAATCCAGAGACACAGAAACTCTTCCCTTGTGCTCAAATACTCAGAAATTCTTGAGACTTGTGTGTTCTTGTTCGGCTTGTGAAACTCTTGTCTGTGGAGCTGGTGAAGTGCTGCTACGGTGACAGAGGAAATAGCCGGTTCATCCTTGGTGTGTCTGAGGAGGTGTTCGAAAGAGGTTCATCCTTCGTGAAGTATTCGGAGGAGGTGTTCATCCTTTGTGAATACTCAAAGGAGGTGTAGTTTCATCTCTTGTGGTATCAAGAGAGGTGGTTTCTAAACTCTTACAAATTGTATCTTTGTGATTGTAGTTTGTAATTGTTTTGTGTTAGTGAAACTGTTTATCTTGTTTTGAGATAAGCGACTTGACGTAGGATTGGTAAGATCCGAACCAGGATAAAATCATCTGTGCAAATTTCTCTCAACCTTACTCTATTTAATTGTTATTATTAATTGCTAAGTAAGTTTAATTGAGTAGAAATTAAAAGGCACACGTTAGTATTAAAAACCCCTCTTGGTTTGTTATCCCACGCTAACCATTCCGCTGCAGCCGCTTCTGACAATTGGTATCAGAGCTTGCTTTGATAGTAATTCAAATGGCAGGATCACATCAAACCTTTGCAGTTTATGGCCGTTGGACAAACTAGCCGTTTATGACCGTTGGACAAACTAGCCGTTTATGGCCGTTGGACAAACTAGCCGTTTATGGCCGTTGGACAAACTAGCCGTTTATGGCCGTTGGACAAACTAGCCGTTAAGTTTGTCTTTTAGTGAATGGAAGAGCCTTTGGATGAGTCTATAAATAGACTCTCATTTCCTCTCAAAAAGAAATCCAGAGACACAGAAACTCTTCCCTTGTGCTCAAATACTCAGAAATTCTTGAGACTTGTGTGTTCTTGTTCGGCTTGTGAATGTTAGCAAAATGATCAAGATGAAGTTTTGATGATGTCCAAATCAAGTCAAGAGAAATCAAGATTCAAGATGTTATGAAGACTTATATTGTGATGGAAAGCTTTTGTAATACTCTTAGAAATATGTATAGGACTTAGATTAGAAAAAGAAAAGTGTTTTGTAAAATTACTATAGTAAATCATTGCAACAAAACACTATAGTACTATTCATATGAATAGTAACACTATTCACGTGAATAGTGACGGTTAACGGTAAGAGTATCGCACTTAACACGGACGTTGGAGAAACTAGTCGTTGATGAAACTAGCCGTTTATGACCGTTGGACAAACTAGCCGTTTATGGCCGTTGGACAAACTAGCCGTTTATGACCGTTGGACAAACTAGCCGTTTATGGCCGTTGGACAAACTAGCCGTTAAGTTTGTCTTTTAGTGAATGGAAGAGCCTTTGGATGAGTCTATAAATAGACTCTCATTTCCTCTTAAAAATATATCCAGAGACACAGAAACTCTTCCCTTGTGCAAAACATCTCTGAACTCTTTGAGAATTGTGTGCTCTTGCTCAGCTAAGGAAACTCTGTCTGTAGAGTTGGTTAAATACTGCTACGGTGATAGAGGAATAGCTGGATCATCCTTGGTGTGTCTGAGGAAGTGTCTGGAAGAGAATCATCCTTCGTGAAGCATTCGAAGGAGGTGATCATCCTTTGTGAAGATTCAAAGGAGGTGTTGTTTCATCTCTTGTGGTTTCAAGAGAGGTGGTAATTTCTAAACTGTTACAAATTGTTTTTCTGTGTGACTAATATTTGTAATAGTTTTGTGATAGTGAAAAAGGTTTATCTTATTTGAGATAAGCGACTGGACGTAGGATCTTAGTGATCTGAACCAGGATAAAATACCTGTGTAATTTTTCTCTTTCCCTTACTCTGTTATTTACGTTTAATTATCTGCTTAGTAAGAAATTAAGAGAAAAATATTAAAAAGGGATAATATTTGAATATAACCAATTCACCCCCCCTCTTGGTTTGTTTCCACGCTAACCATTCCGCTGCAGCCGCTACTGACAATTGGTATCAGAGCTTGCTTTGATAGTCATTCAAATGGCAGGATCACATCAAACCTTTGCAGAGGGTGCTTCTATCAATAGACCACCACTATTCACAGGTGAAAATTACGCATTCTGGAAGGTTAGAATGCAAATTTTTATGGAATCTATTGATATAGATATTTGGGATGCTGTTGCATCTGGTCCTTTTGTTCCAACTAACAATATGCAGGAACCAAAGCCCCGTGACCAATGGACTGCTCAAGATAAGAAAAAATTTGGTAATGATGTAAAAGCTCGTAATATTATTTCATCTGCTTTAACTGTTGATGAGTTTTACAGGATTTCTATTTGTAAAACTGCACAAGAAATGTGGGAAGTACTAAGAGTAACCCATGAAGGTACAAATGATGTTAAGAGAGCTAGAAAGAATACCTTAATCCAGGAATACGAGATGTTCAGGATGAAGCAAGGGGAAACAATAGTAGATGTTCAGAAACGCTTCACCAACATCGTAAACCATCTTATTGGACTAGGTAAGTCTTTCGATACTGATGAGCTTAATATAAAAATTTTGAAATCTTTAGACAGGTCTTGGCAACCAAAAGTGACTGCAATTTCTGAGTCACAAAATCTCAACACAATGACCATGGCTGCATTATTTGGAAAGTTGAGAGAGCATGAACTTGACCTCGGAAGACTTGATGAAGAAGAATCAAAAGCCAAAAACAACAAGAAGAGTTTGGCGTTAAAGTCGGAGGTTGAAAGAAGCAAAGGTAAATCGGAAGATGAAAACTCAGACGAAGAAGAAGAATTGAGACTCATGATAAAAAGGCTCAATAGGTTCATGAAGTCTAAAGGTAAAGGAAAATTTAGATATGAAAAGAAAGATAATCCAGTATCTTCCTCAAATTACCGATGCTACGGTTGCGGAGAAAAGGGACATTTAAAAGCAGACTGCCCAAATCAAAAGAAGGGTGAAGAAAAGAAATTCTTCAAGAAAAAGAAGGCATACATTGCATGGGAAGATGACAATGAGACCATTTCAGATTCAAGCTACTCAGATGAAGAAGCAAACATCTGTTTAGTGGTGAACGACGACGCTGGAAGCCAAGTAAGTACATCTAGCGATTCTGATAATTCTAGTCAAATTAGTGAAAATGAATTGCATGAAATTTATGCTGCTTTAATAGTAGAATCGGAAAAGTTAGATAAAGCCCATCAGAAGTTGAAAAAGGATTTCAAAAATTTAAAATTAAATTTTGAAAATATTCTTGAAGAAAATAAGAATTTAAAATTAAATTTTGAAAATACTTTTGAAGAAAATAAAGATTTGAAAAATAAAGTTTTAATTTTTGAAAAGGGTAAATTTACTAGTAGTAATGAATGTGCATCTTGTGTTAATTATAAGAAACTACTAGATGAAACAACCTCAGGAGAATGTAGTAAAAATAATGAAAATAAGGTTGTTAAAAATAAGTATGTTCCTAGAATTAAAAATAAACACAATCATAGAACCCGTAGAACTTGGGTAGAAAAAGGAACAACTTATAGGAACACAAATGTTGTATCATGCTTTTATTGTATGAAAAAGGGTCATACATCTAATAAATGTAAAATTAAACATTATGGTGTTCCAAGTGGTAGATATGTTTGGGTTATAAAATAATTTCTTTTTTCTAAATCTAACCCAAAGGACCCATACAAGTAGTTGGGTACCTATTGTTTAAAAATTTAAGAATTTCTTTAAAACAAATTTTAAGAAAATTTTTTCAAGACCGGTAAAACTATTTTTATATCTTCTAATATACAAAGCATATATAGTTTTCAATCGGAAAAATTTTTATGTGAGCATGTTGTCTTTGATGAAATTGTAGACCTTGAGGCAAAACCTCTTGAGTCAGTTGAATTACATGCAGGCAATGACGAAGATTTGTAGAAGACAACAAATGAAGCAAATAATGATGACAATCCTCAAGATAAAGATCTAAACAATGTTTTATAAGATCTTTCTCCTAAAAATATTTGCTTTAAATATCCTATTGTGCATGTTTGAATGAATCTTTAAATTTGAAATATTTTTAGCTCATATGCATACATGCTTTTATTAAGGGGGAGTATTATCTTAGGGGGAGAACATCAACACAACTTTTTAATTATGATCAAAAAGGGGGAGAAAATGTTTAAAGCTTATTTGCCTATTTGTACTATTTGTGCTTATTCACTAATGCACTCTTTCTTCCATAAGTTGTGTTTTAAATACAAAAAATGTTTAAAGCTTATTTGCCTATTTGTACTATTTGTGCTTATTCACTAATGCACTCTTTCTTCCATAAGTTGTGTTTTAAATACAGATTATTACCAAAAGCTTTAAATCAAGGAGTTTTTGATCATCATAAAAAAGGGGGAGATTGTTAGCAAAATGATCAAGATGAAGTTTTGATGATGTCCAAATCAAGTCAAGAGAAATCAAGATTCAAGATGTTATGAAGACTTATATTGTGATGGAAAGCTTTTGTAATACTCTTAGAAATATGTATAGGACTTAGATTAGAAAAAGAAAAGTGTTTTGTAAAATTACTATAGTAAATCATTGCAACAAAACACTATAGTACTATTCATATGAATAGTAACACTATTCACGTGAATAGTGACGGTTAACGGTAAGAGTATCGCACTTAACACGGACGTTGGAGAAACTAGTCGTTGATGAAACTAGCCGTTTATGACCGTTGGACAAACTAGCCGTTTATGGCCGTTGGACAAACTAGCCGTTTATGACCGTTGGACAAACTAGCCGTTTATGGCCGTTGGACAAACTAGCCGTTAAGTTTGTCTTTTAGTGAATGGAAGAGCCTTTGGATGAGTCTATAAATAGACTCTCATTTCCTCTTAAAAATATATCCAGAGACACAGAAACTCTTCCCTTGTGCAAAACATCTCTGAACTCTTTGAGAATTGTGTGCTCTTGCTCAGCTAAGGAAACTCTGTCTGTAGAGTTGGTTAAATACTGCTACGGTGATAGAGGAATAGCTGGATCATCCTTGGTGTGTCTGAGGAAGTGTCTGGAAGAGAATCATCCTTCGTGAAGCATTCGAAGGAGGTGATCATCCTTTGTGAAGATTCAAAGGAGGTGTTGTTTCATCTCTTGTGGTTTCAAGAGAGGTGGTAATTTCTAAACTGTTACAAATTGTTTTTCTGTGTGACTAATATTTGTAATAGTTTTGTGATAGTGAAAAAGGTTTATCTTATTTGAGATAAGCGACTGGACGTAGGATCTTAGTGATCTGAACCAGGATAAAATACCTGTGTAATTTTTCTCTTTCCCTTACTCTGTTATTTACGTTTAATTATCTGCTTAGTAAGAAATTAAGAGAAAAATATTAAAAAGGGATAATATTTGAATATAACCAATTCACCCCCCCTCTTGGTTTGTTTCCACGCTAACCATTCCGCTGCAGCCGCTACTGACAATTGGTATCAGAGCTTGCTTTGATAGTCATTCAAATGGCAGGATCACATCAAACCTTTGCAGAGGGTGCTTCTATCAATAGACCACCACTATTCACAGGTGAAAATTACGCATTCTGGAAGGTTAGAATGCAAATTTTTATGGAATCTATTGATATAGATATTTGGGATGCTGTTGCATCTGGTCCTTTTGTTCCAACTAACAATATGCAGGAACCAAAGCCCCGTGACCAATGGACTGCTCAAGATAAGAAAAAATTTGGTAATGATGTAAAAGCTCGTAATATTATTTCATCTGCTTTAACTGTTGATGAGTTTTACAGGATTTCTATTTGTAAAACTGCACAAGAAATGTGGGAAGTACTAAGAGTAACCCATGAAGGTACAAATGATGTTAAGAGAGCTAGAAAGAATACCTTAATCCAGGAATACGAGATGTTCAGGATGAAGCAAGGGGAAACAATAGTAGATGTTCAGAAACGCTTCACCAACATCGTAAACCATCTTATTGGACTAGGTAAGTCTTTCGATACTGATGAGCTTAATATAAAAATTTTGAAATCTTTAGACAGGTCTTGGCAACCAAAAGTGACTGCAATTTCTGAGTCACAAAATCTCAACACAATGACCATGGCTGCATTATTTGGAAAGTTGAGAGAGCATGAACTTGACCTCGGAAGACTTGATGAAGAAGAATCAAAAGCCAAAAACAACAAGAAGAGTTTGGCGTTAAAGTCGGAGGTTGAAAGAAGCAAAGGTAAATCGGAAGATGAAAACTCAGACGAAGAAGAAGAATTGAGACTCATGATAAAAAGGCTCAATAGGTTCATGAAGTCTAAAGGTAAAGGAAAATTTAGATATGAAAAGAAAGATAATCCAGTATCTTCCTCAAATTACCGATGCTACGGTTGCGGAGAAAAGGGACATTTAAAAGCAGACTGCCCAAATCAAAAGAAGGGTGAAGAAAAGAAATTCTTCAAGAAAAAGAAGGCATACATTGCATGGGAAGATGACAATGAGACCATTTCAGATTCAAGCTACTCAGATGAAGAAGCAAACATCTGTTTAGTGGTGAACGACGACGCTGGAAGCCAAGTAAGTACATCTAGCGATTCTGATAATTCTAGTCAAATTAGTGAAAATGAATTGCATGAAATTTATGCTGCTTTAATAGTAGAATCGGAAAAGTTAGATAAAGCCCATCAGAAGTTGAAAAAGGATTTCAAAAATTTAAAATTAAATTTTGAAAATATTCTTGAAGAAAATAAGAATTTAAAATTAAATTTTGAAAATACTTTTGAAGAAAATAAAGATTTGAAAAATAAAGTTTTAATTTTTGAAAAGGGTAAATTTACTAGTAGTAATGAATGTGCATCTTGTGTTAATTATAAGAAACTACTAGATGAAACAACCTCAGGAGAATGTAGTAAAAATAATGAAAATAAGGTTGTTAAAAATAAGTATGTTCCTAGAATTAAAAATAAACACAATCATAGAACCCGTAGAACTTGGGTAGAAAAAGGAACAACTTATAGGAACACAAATGTTGTATCATGCTTTTATTGTATGAAAAAGGGTCATACATCTAATAAATGTAAAATTAAACATTATGGTGTTCCAAGTGGTAGATATGTTTGGGTTATAAAATAATTTCTTTTTTCTAAATCTAACCCAAAGGACCCATACAAGTAGTTGGGTACCTATTGTTTAAAAATTTAAGAATTTCTTTAAAACAAATTTTAAGAAAATTTTTTCAAGACCGGTAAAACTATTTTTATATCTTCTAATATACAAAGCATATATAGTTTTCAATCGGAAAAATTTTTATGTGAGCATGTTGTCTTTGATGAAATTGTAGACCTTGAGGCAAAACCTCTTGAGTCAGTTGAATTACATGCAGGCAATGACGAAGATTTGTAGAAGACAACAAATGAAGCAAATAATGATGACAATCCTCAAGATAAAGATCTAAACAATGTTTTATAAGATCTTTCTCCTAAAAATATTTGCTTTAAATATCCTATTGTGCATGTTTGAATGAATCTTTAAATTTGAAATATTTTTAGCTCATATGCATACATGCTTTTATTAAGGGGGAGTATTATCTTAGGGGGAGAACATCAACACAACTTTTTAATTATGATCAAAAAGGGGGAGAAAATGTTTAAAGCTTATTTGCCTATTTGTACTATTTGTGCTTATTCACTAATGCACTCTTTCTTCCATAAGTTGTGTTTTAAATACAAAAAATGTTTAAAGCTTATTTGCCTATTTGTACTATTTGTGCTTATTCACTAATGCACTCTTTCTTCCATAAGTTGTGTTTTAAATACAGATTATTACCAAAAGCTTTAAATCAAGGAGTTTTTGATCATCATAAAAAAGGGGGAGATTGTTAGCAAAATGATCAAGATGAAGTTTTGATGATGTCCAAATCAAGTCAAGAGAAATCAAGATTCAAGATGTTATGAAGACTTATATTGTGATGGAAAGCTTTTGTAATACTCTTAGAAATATGTATAGGACTTAGATTAGAAAAAGAAAAGTGTTTTGTAAAATTACTATAGTAAATCATTGCAACAAAACACTATAGTACTATTCATATGAATAGTAACACTATTCACGTGAATAGTGACGGTTAACGGTAAGAGTATCGCACTTAACACGGACGTTGGAGAAACTAGTCGTTGATGAAACTAGCCGTTTATGACCGTTGGACAAACTAGCCGTTTATGGCCGTTGGACAAACTAGCCGTTTATGACCGTTGGACAAACTAGCCGTTTATGGCCGTTGGACAAACTAGCCGTTAAGTTTGTCTTTTAGTGAATGGAAGAGCCTTTGGATGAGTCTATAAATAGACTCTCATTTCCTCTTAAAAATATATCCAGAGACACAGAAACTCTTCCCTTGTGCAAAACATCTCTGAACTCTTTGAGAATTGTGTGCTCTTGCTCAGCTAAGGAAACTCTGTCTGTAGAGTTGGTTAAATACTGCTACGGTGATAGAGGAATAGCTGGATCATCCTTGGTGTGTCTGAGGAAGTGTCTGGAAGAGAATCATCCTTCGTGAAGCATTCGAAGGAGGTGATCATCCTTTGTGAAGATTCAAAGGAGGTGTTGTTTCATCTCTTGTGGTTTCAAGAGAGGTGGTAATTTCTAAACTGTTACAAATTGTTTTTCTGTGTGACTAATATTTGTAATAGTTTTGTGATAGTGAAAAAGGTTTATCTTATTTGAGATAAGCGACTGGACGTAGGATCTTAGTGATCTGAACCAGGATAAAATACCTGTGTAATTTTTCTCTTTCCCTTACTCTGTTATTTACGTTTAATTATCTGCTTAGTAAGAAATTAAGAGAAAAATATTAAAAAGGGATAATATTTGAATATAACCAATTCACCCCCCCTCTTGGTTTGTTTCCACGCTAACCATTCCGCTGCAGCCGCTCTGACAGTGAAACTCTTGTCTGTGGAGCTGGTGAAGTGCTGCTACGGTGACAGAGGAAATAGCCGGTTCATCCTTGGTGTGTCTGAGGAGGTGTTCGGAAGAGGTTCATCCTTCGTGAAGTATTCGGAGGAGGTGTTCATCCTTTGTGAAGACTCAAAGGAGGTGTAGTTTCATCTCTTGTGGTATCAAGAGAGGTGGTTTCTAAACTCTTACAAATTGTATCTTTGTGATTGTAGTTTGTAATTGTTTTGTGTTAGTGAAACTGTTTATCTTGTTTTGAGATAAGCGACTTGACGTAGGATTGGTAAGATCCGAACCAGGATAAAATCATCTGTGCAAATTTCTCTCAACCTTACTCTATTTAATTGTTATTATTAATTGCTAAGTAAGTTTAATTGAGTAGAAATTAAAAGGCACACGTTAGTATTAAAAACCCCTCTTGGTTTGTTATCCCACGCTAACCATTCCGCTGCAGCCGCTTTTGACACTAGGGACTAAATACATATTTAACCCAAAAAAAAGTGCCAAATTTTGGCCTATAAATAGCAAGAGGAGGGAAAGGAAATCTGCACAAGGAAGAGAAACAAATTAAGTGAGAAATTTAGAGAGAAGAAATAGTTAAGAGGAAATTCTAGTTGGAAAGAGAGTAGAGATTCTGGAAGGTTTCTAAGAACAATCTCTGATCAAGAAACTAAGCCTGAAATAGAGGTAGGGGGAGCTGTCAACACCCGATTTCGTCCGGATTGACTAATATATTTATTTTATTATATTTTCATCATGAGTAAAAAGAAAATAAAAATAAAAACATAAAAAATAAAAAAATAGAAATAAAAGAAAAAAAAAAAGAAGGAAAGCGCGTTCGTCAAAAACCGTTCGGCCTTCACTCTGTGCAACCGTCGTCCATAACTTTTGGTCGTAATGTCGAACGTTCGTCCTTGAACTGAACGTTCGTCCTTGAATTGGACGTTCGTCCAGGATTCACTTTGAAGCGTTCGGTCATTTGCTACTGAACGTTTCGTCTGGTTGAATTTTATTGTGTAACGTTCGTTCTTGAAAAGGAACGTTCGGTTTTTTCGCTTATTACCGAACGTTCGGTATTTTGTTTATTTCCGAACGTTCGGTCTCTATGTTTTGATTGTTCGGCCTTGATTTGATTATTCTTAGTTGAACGTTCGGTTTTGATGTTTGAGCGTTCGGTTGTGGATGTGTTCATTCTCAGTTAACGTTCGGTCGTGATGAATTGTACGTTCGTCCTTGTTAAAGATGAACGTTCGGTTTGATGTCTTTATTGTTAAACGTTAGGTCATTTTCATCCTTAGAGGACGCTCGGTCTTGATGTTTGTTTTTAGTGTACGTTCGTTCTCTTTTGAGCGTTCGTTCTCTATTGAACGTTCAGTCTCTATTGAGCGTTCGTTCGTCCATAACCTCACCTCCCGACCGCTCGTCCTAATGACTCACACTTTTTAACGATCGTCCATGTCACTCCGCGCTCGTCCAAATCACTCCTTTTCTGCCGCTCGTCCTAATCACTCACGACGCTCGTCATATGGTGCTGGCGTTCGTCCAATTTGAGTTTTCGGACGTTGCTGGTTTTGTTTTAAAGGGGTCCTACATTGATTTATTCCCATTATCTTTGTCTCCCACTTCACCAACCCTCCAATTATGTCTGCCTACCTAATTATCCCATTATAACAGTCATCCAATAAAAGCTGCCGACACTCCGCATCCTCCAATCACTAATTATTCTCTCCAATCAGAGCTGCCGACATTTTGATTCTTCAGCCAATTTAAGGGCACGACTACTGGACTCCACTGGAAAAAACTACAGCCGAGAGATACCATGGCCGAACTCCAAACTCTGGACAGATTTTTATCTCCAACATCTCACGGCCAACACCATCATCCTTATCCATATACCTCCAACACTGATCTCGGACACCTCCAGCTTCAACCACAATCCATCATCCACTACAACTTTCATTGCTAAAAAAGATACCATTGATGCCTCCATTCACTAGGCAAGTATCCTTGTACCATCCAGATTCACCCATGGCCATATTGTGACACTCACGGTTATGGCCGACACCCACCATCTGCACCCAAAGCCTCCATAACCACTGGACCATCCTCTCCGCCCTCAACATTCGCCCATTACCAGGCAACTCTGCCGTCGATCACCGTGAACCACACCAAACCAGACAATTCTTCATTTTCATCCCTTACACGCAAAACTTTCAATTCCTTATTTTCCCCTTCCATCTTCTTCAACATACTCAAAGCCTGAGAACCCACCATTCACTCAACAAAATCACACCCTCCAAAACCAATTCTTCCATCCTCCGCATCACACAACACTCAATCCTCCTCCATTTTCTATCAATGTTGGCAACTCATATACACCCATTATCATTCATCCATATTCCCTCACAGCCAACATCACCATCTTCATCCCCTTCATCTTTCATTTTCATCTCCCACACTTAATACCCATGATCATCTCCAATACCTGTCATCATCTCCATCCCCTGCTACAACTCACATTCACTATCACGGACACACACACAAACTTTCTATTCCTCCATTCACTCAACAGAACCTTATTCTCCCATCCAACTCATCTTTCAAAATAAAGAAAAACACACAAGGCCATCTTCATTTTTTCTCACACACACAAATTGATTCATCTTTCACTAGAACAGAGAAACCCCTTCTTCATCATTTTCCATTCTTCCCCCATCTTGTACCTGAAAAACAGAGAAGAACTCACTCGGTTCCTAACCTCAACTATGTTTCCCATCACATAAATTCATCCCAGCACCCAAAACAGAAAATGGATATCAGAGGATATGGGAGCAAATTTTGAGAGCAAGTTCTAATTTCAGAAGAAGGAGGGCAACTGTTGGAGTTAGATTAATGGCAGTGCCGTGTGAAAAATGAAGGGGAAGGGGATTTCCCCATCGCCGGCGAAGACGAGAAAGAGGGACGAGAGAGAGTCGTCGCGGTTGGAGACGGTTCCGGTGGCGCTTGGGGTTGCCGCCGACGCCAAGACTGGAAGAGGCGGCGGCTCGGTGGCTGGTTTCGGTGACGCAGTGGCTGGTTTCGGTGGAAGCGGTGGTCGGCGATGAATAGGAGCGCTTTTCTCTCACGCGCGAAGAGAAGAAGAAGGAGGGGAACGTGGTGTTGTGGCCGGCGATGGCTCCGGTGGCGTCTGTCGTCGTTGACGACGCCGCGAACCGCGGCTAGCGGTGACCAGTTTGTGGGGAGGCTGAGTCATGGCCGTGGGTGGGAGAGATGAGCGTCTCTGTTTTCTTTCCTTCAGAGGAGAAGACCCTGGGTCTCAGGGCTGCCTACACAAATGAGATGAAGTGGGAGGAACCCCTAATGGGTTTCTGATTAGGGTTAAGAGGCCTTGGTGCGGTTTGCTTCCCATCTCTTCCTGCCACACGTGCAGCTCCATTCGCACCCCTTTTCATTTGGGTCGAAGCCCAGTTTGTTTCTGCAAACAAAAATAAAAAACAAGAATTGGGCCTGAGCATATTATTTCAGGATGCATCTCCAACTTTACTGCTGCACCCCTATCTTGGGGCCTGGATAAGAAATTTCGAGTCGCACCTCTGGTTTTTAATCTCTACACCCCTATTCTTGTTGGGCTGTTTCTCTTGCTTCATTTTTATGCTTTTGTTTCTTTACTTTTATTAGTATTTGTTTGATTATTAGTTTTTTTACTGTATGTAACCCCTTTATGTGATAACCCCACTCCCAGATCTTGTCTTTTATTTTGGTTTATTTGCTGCACTTTAAACACGAAAAAGACGATAATAAAAAATAAATAATAATAATAACAAAAATATGTTTTAAAGGTCAAGCACATGTGTGATCGCTCGCATCGTCCTTGTGCTAGACATCTTTCCTTTTTATAAAAAATATTAAGCACATGTGTGATCGCACGCATCGTCCTTGTGCTGAAAACATTGTCTTTTATAAAATCACAAAAAAAAAATATAAAATCTTCAAAAATTAAAAACATTCATATTTTCAAACAACAAATAGTCTTGCTCGCCAGAACTACGTGATCCTTGATTCTCCATCAAAAGTGGAGATACGTAGGAGCAAGGCCAGTCCTTGTCAGGTTCACTTTCCCAAAAGTCCAAATTTATCCATAATCATTTTCCAAACAAATTTTCTAAACAATTTCTCAAACAATATTTTCAAGCAGTTTTCTAAAAGAACTACGTAATCCTGATTTCTCATTTTAATGAGAATACGTAGGAGCAAGGTCAATCCTTGTCAGGGCCCGAAAAACTAAAAATACATTTTGTGTCGTTAAAGTTTTATTTTAGGGGATAGTTAAACATTTTGAAAACCACATCATATTCGCGTATTTAGTTAAAGGTACTGCCTTAGGGCAGGCGTTGTAGGGTGCTAATACCTTCCCTACACGTAACCGACTCCCGAACTTAGAATCTCATTTTCGCAGACCATGCTTTATCATTTTATGGTTTTTCTGTAGTTTTCCAGAATAGACTATGGTGGCGACTCCAAAATCTCTTTTTTTCCAAAACCGTTTATTTTTCCACGGATCGTCGTCCCGTCGCGATTCCGGTTGCGACAGATGGCGACTCCACTGGGGAGTCTAGAGAGTCAGGCCATTTAATTAGATATGCGAATTCGATGTGGTTTTTCTTTGTATTTTTTCCCCTTTTCCTTATCTATGATTGATATTTGAAATAGTCGTATTTGAGTTTTTTTAGTTGTTCTTTATCTTTGAAATAATTGTTCCTTATCTATGTCTGATATATCTACTTATTTGTGTTTATGTTGCGAGTGTTATTTTGCATTATAATCTCCCTTCACACACTTTATGCATATCATGAGTGGGGCCCTATACCCGGGTCTGAGTGCAACTTAGAATTAGAGGGGTTGTGTAGCAGTGTCACTCTGGGATGTACTTCCTGTTTGGCTATCGTAAGAACCCCAGCTAGAGTCTGTTCTCTTCATTTGTGTCTCCGCATCTAGTTGATTACTCTGACTGTTGTGGAGAGACAGTGAAAAGAGCCATAACTCTGGTGGCCTTGATTTAAGCATTAGGGAGCTATCCTTGTGAGTGCATATATTTGGCCTTAGAACTTTAGTCATCTGACCCCTGATAAGGCACGAAAGGGAGACTATTTTGTTTCAGTTTGTATGTCATTTCCTATTTTACAATAAATGTATCATATTTCTTTTAAAAGAAATAAAAAAATAAAATATGAAAATAAAATAAAATTAATTTTGTTCTCGGAATCATCCAAAAAAAAAAAATTAGAATTTCTTAAAATATTTTTAGGGCATGAAAAATCTAAAAATAATTAATAAAGTGTACATATTTTGGGGCAATATAGATCATTATTTTGAATTTCTGGACCTCATTTTTCATACAAATAAAATACGAATTGTTATCGTTAAAACAAAAAAAAATCTTTTTGATAGAATATTTTGTTGTTCTGAGATGTACATATATTTATTTTTCGTAAGTCAAAAAATAAAAATTAACTCAAGAAAAAATAATGAATGAAACCATATTTTCTTAAGCTTCGAGAATAATTCTTGGGTTCGTGCATGCTTTTGTTTGAGTACGATTTTAAAAAAAAAGGGTCACCAAACCCAATTTTCTCAAAAAAATAAAAAAATAATAATAAAAAATATTTCTTTCAGATAATATCATCATTTTACTTCATATTACATTTCTTCATTCATAAAACCAAAAATATGCATATCATGTCAAGTGTTGAGTCAATTATTTTCGATGCAAATCGTCCATTTTATGCGATTTCAAAAAAAAATTTAATGGATGTCATAATCTCCTATTGTCAAATGATCAAATCACGTATTCTTAAGAAGTATTTGGGTGTACATTGCTTGAAAACGTCATCTTTCGACCTTCACTAAACCAAAAGATTGACCCAAATCATGTTCTTGAGCCCAAATAATAAATGCAAAGTTTTACACTGGGGCAGATTTTCCATTACTTCCACTAGCTTTCATTTGGGAGATCCTTGATTTCGTTAGGACTAAAAAAAAAAGAGAATATAAAAAAAATGACTCTTGTTGAGATCATTTAGTCTTGTCTCCTAATTAATCTTGTAAAAATAAAACAATCAAAATTTGAAATGATGTGTGGCCATCTTTCTTCATCCAAAAAGAAAAATAAAAAGATATAACCATTGTTACCAAATTTGAGCCAATAAGAACTTTCTTTTCAAAAAAATTTTACCTAAACAAGGGATACCATCACATTAGAAGTCAACTCAAATTGCAAACAATAAATATCACACTTAGTGATCAAATGAAAATGATTCGCAAAATCAAAGATCCAAACAAGAAAGAATCACAAAGTGATGACAAACAAAGAGTGAAGTTTACAGATCAGCAAAGAAAGTCAAAACAATTTTTGACGAATAGCCGATACAAGGTATAGATGGTAACTCTTGTTTCAAATGACCCACAAACACGCATTTGGGCCTCTATATCCTTTCTTTCCATACCTTTCAGCCCAAGCCACGTTACAAGCCCAATAAAAGTCCACACAGATTGAATTATGGTTGCTTAATTTTTCATAAAGCTTAATTTTGAGACAAGACAAAATGACTAATAATGCAGTTAAAAAAAATGATGATAAAAAAAAATGTCCTCGGAAGAAGGGAACTCCCTATTGATCAAAATTATATGAAGGAAAATCAAGCCAATTAGGGGCAATCCTTTCAAGCCCACCATTTTCGTATCCATCACAAATTCCTATCCCATTCAAACTCTTCCCCTTATTCCCAAACAAATTCCGATTCCCAAACTAGGGGCAACTTTGTAGGTTTTACATAACCTATTTGCCCGTTCCCCAAAACTAGGGCCACTTTGAGAGTTTCATATGTCTTGGCCCATTCAAAATATTGGGCAACTTTGTTAATCTCACATTTGTTTCATGTGTACATTCAAAGTTCGTACCAAGACCAGGGCATCCCTTGTTGGGCCTCCTAGATTTGTCCGCGCTGAAATTCATAAATCTACCCTCAAAACAGGGGCAGATACTTTGTGGCTCTGAGTCCATCATTCGTAAACCCGGAATGGGGGGCAACTTCTTTTTGAACCTCACTTAAGTGACTCATACCCAAAACCACGGGCAATTTTGCAAAATTTATATGAATTTCACACCCTCACAATTCACAGATACATTTGTCCATACCTATCTTTTTACCATGCCCCCAAACTGGGGCAACTTTTGAGTATCTACGACTTCACATTGACATTTGTAATTGTTTTAAGGAGTAAGAGGCCCAAGTAGCCAACTCGGTACTCTCCAAATCCTTCCACATATTTGTCCCAACCCTTGATATCAAGCATGTACGCACTAATATTTCGTCAAGAAATTTCTAGCACAGAAGCTTCATTTTGAACATTTGACTTTAGAATTGGACATCCATTGTAAAAAAGAAAATGAAAGTCTAAATCTTCATAAAATTGATGATTTCAAAGAAAACAAATTGACTCACTAAAAAAAAAGCGTCATAGTTTTATAATCTTCTATCACGAATCAAAAGTCAACATCATGTACATATTTTCATGAATGTTTATCAAATCTTCTTCCTTCAAAAAAGAAAAAAAAATCATCAACATACAACAAAGTTTTCTCCTCAAATTTCAAAATTTACATCCACCATATCTCTCTTAAATATCGAGATTTCAAATCCTTGTACAAAAATGCAACACTTTGTTTATTGATTTCAAAACTTTCAAAAAATCATCAGAATCAACATCATGTACATATTTTCAAAAACTATGAATTTGTTTTCGTAAATATTTATCAAATCTTCTTCCTTCAAAAAGACGAAAAAAATCAACATGCATCAAAGCTTTCTCCTGCAATTTCCAAATTTACATCAACCATGCTTCTCATTTCAAAAAAAAAATATATATATATAATAAAATGGACACTCATTTCTATCTCAAAAAAAAAAAAAATCAAAAATCAACATCTCAAAATTTCAAAACAAATGCAAAAATTTCAAATTCAAAACAATCAAACAATTTTACATTCTGTCATTGGTATCTTGGCCCTCTGTAAGACAATGGTCGAGTCCAATTTTACATTTCTGCTATTGGTATCTCGGCCCTCTGTAAGACAATGGTCGAGCCCAATTTTACATTTCTGCTATTTGTCAAACGACCCTCTGCATGGCAATGGTCAAATTTAATTTTCCTCTGCGATCTTGGCCCTATGCAAGGCAATGGTCAAGTCCAGATTGTCAAACGACCCTCTGCATGGCAATGGTCGAATTTAAATTTTCCTCTGCGATCTTGGCCCTCTGCAAGGCAATGGTCAAGTCCAGATTGTCAAACGACCCTCTGCATGGCAATGGTCAAATTTAATTTTCCTCTGCGATCTTGGCCCTATGCAAGGCAATGGTCAAGTCCAGATTGTCAAACGACCCTCTGCATGGCAATGGTCGAATTTAAATTTTCCTCTGCGATCTTGGCCCTCTGCAAGGCAATGGTCAAGTCCAGATTGTCAAACGACCCTTTGCATGGCAGTGGTCAAATTTAATTTTCCTCTGCGATCTTGGCCCTCTGCAAGGCAATGGTCAAGTCCAGATTGTCAAACGACCCTCTGCATGGCAATGGTCGAATTTAAATTTTCCTCTGCGATCTTGGCCCTCTGCAAGGCAATGGTCAAGTCCAGATTGTCAAACGACCCTCTGCATGGCAATGGTCGAATTTAATTTTTCCTCTGCGATCTTGGCCCTCTGCAAGGCAATGGTCAAGTCCAGATTGTCAAATGACCCTCTGCATGGCAATGGTCGAATTTAAATTTTCTCTGCTATTGGTATCTCGGCCCTCTGCAAGGCAATGGTTGGGCCCAATTTTAAATTTCTGCTATTGGTATCTCGGCCCTCTGCAAGGCAATGGTCGAGCCCAATTTTACTTTCTGTCATTGGTATCTCGGCCCTCTGCAAGGCAATGGTAGAGCCCAATTTTACTTTCTGTCATTGGTATCTCGGCCCTCTGCAAGGCAATGGTCGAGCCCAGCAATCAAACTCAAATCATTCACTTCTACAGGGTTACGACACCCTCCACGAGGTTATGACACCTCATTCACTTCATCCATAGGGTTACGACACCCTCCACGAGGTTGACACCTCATTCACTTCCACAGGGTTACGACACCCTCCACGAGGTTATGACACCTCATTCACTTCTATAGGGTTACGACACCCTCCACGAGGTTATGACACCTCATTCACTTCTATAGGGTTACGACACCCTCCACGAGGTTTTTACGCCTCCTCAACTTCATCCATAGCGTTGTTACACCCTCTACAATGTCTACACATCGCAATTCTGTTAGCCTTGTTCATATTTGTGTTATTTTTTTCCTGTTTTTCATTATCCATTTTGAAATCCAGACGAAATTAGTGTTTCTTTCTTTACTTAGCTTTTACTCCAATAATACGAAAATTCAAAATTTTCATATTATTCAGCAATATCTAAGTAAAGAGGGGCAGCTGTCAACACCCGATTTCGTCCGGATTGACTAATATATTTATTTTATTATATTTTCATCATGAGTAAAAAGAAAATAAAAATAAAAACATAAAAAATAAAAAAATAGAAATAAAAAAAAAAAAAAAGAAGGAAAGCGCGTTCGTCAAAAACCGTTCGGCCTTCACTCTGTGCAACCGTCGTCCATAACTTTTGGTCGTAATGTCGAACGTTCGTCCTTGAACTGAACGTTCGTCCTTGAATTGGACGTTCGTCCAGGATTCACTTTGAAGCGTTCGGTCATTTGCTACTGAACGTTTCGTCTGGTTGAATTTTATTGTGTAACGTTCGTTCTTGAAAAGGAACGTTCGATTTTTTCGCTTATTACCGAACGTTCAGTATTTTGTTTATTACCGAATGTTCGGTCTCTATGTTTTGATTGTTCGGCCTTGATTTGATTATTCTTAGTTGAACGTTCGGTTTTGATGTTTGAGCGTTCGGTTGTGGATGTGTTCATTCTCAGTTAACGTTCGGTCGTGATGAATTGTACGTTCGTCCTTGTTAAAGATGAACGTTCGGTTTGATGTCTTTATTGTTAAACGTTAGGTCATTTTCATCCTTAGAGGACGCTCGGTCTTGATGTTTGTTTTTAGTGTACGTTCGTTCTCTTTTGAGCGTTCGTTCTCTATTGAACGTTCAGTCTCTATTGAGCGTTCGTTCGTCCATAACCTCACCTCCCGACCGCTCGTCCTAATGACTCACACTTTTTAACGATCGTCCATGTCACTCCGCGCTCGTCCAAATCACTCCTTTTCTGCCGCTCGTCCTAATCACTCACGACGCTCGTCATATGGTGCTGGCGTTCGTCCAATTTGAGTTTTCGGACGTTGCTGGTTTTGTTTTAAAGGGGTCCTACATTGATTTATTCCCATTATCTTTGTCTCCCACTTCACCAACCCTCCAATTATGTCTGCCTACCTAATTATCCCATTATAACAGTCATCCAATAAAAGCTGCCGACACTCCGCATCCTCCAATCACTAATTATTCTCTCCAATCAGAGCTGCCGACATTTTGATTCTTCAGCCAATTTAAGGGCACGGCTACTGGACTCCACTGGAAAAAACTACAGCCGAGAGATACCATGGCCGAACTCCAAACTCTGGACAGATTTTTATCTCCAACACCTCACGGCCAACACCATCATCCTTATCCATATACCTCCAACACTGATCTCGGACACCTCCAGCTTCAACCACAATCCATCATCCACTACAACTTTCATTGCTAAAAAAGATACCATTGATGCCTCCATTCACTAGGCAAGTATCCCTGTACCATCCAGATTCACCCATGGCCATATTGTGACACTCACGGTTATGGCCGACACCCACCATCTGCACCCAAAGCCTCCATAACCACTGGACCATCCTCTCCGCCCTCAACATTCGCCCATTACCAGGCAACTCTGCCGTCGATCACCGTGAACCACACCAAACCAGACAATTCTTCATTTTCATCCCTTACACGCAAAACTTTCAATTCCTTATTTTCCCCTTCCATCTTCTTCAACATACTCAAAGCCTGAGAACCCACCATTCACTCAACAAAATCACACCCTCCAAAACCAATTCTTCCATCCTCCGCATCACACAACACTCAATCCTCCTCCATTTTCTATCAATGTTGGCAACTCATATACACCCATTATCATTCATCCATATTCCCTCACAGCCAACATCACCATCTTCATCCCCTTCATCTTTCATTTTCATCTCCAACACTTAATACCCGTGATCATCTCCAATACCTGTCATCATCTCCATCCCCTGCTACAACTCACATTCACTATCACGGACACACACACAAACTTTCTATTCCTCCATTCACTCAACAGAACCTTATTCTCCCATCCAACTCATCTTTCAAAATAAAGAAAAACACGCAAGGCCATCTTCATTTTTTCTCACACACACAAATTGATTCATCTTTCACTAGAACAGAGAAACCCCTTCTTCATCATTTTCCATTCTTCCCCCATCTTGTACCTGAAAAACAGAGAAGAACTCACTCGGTTCCAAACCTCAACTATGTTTCCCATCACATAAATTCATCCCAGCACCCAAAACAGAAAATGGATATCAGAGGATATGGGACCAATTGTTGAGAGCAAGTTCTAATTTCAGAAGAAGGAGGGCAACTGTTGGAGTTAGATTAATGGCAGTGCCGTGTGAAAAATGAAGGGGAAGGGGATTTCCCCATCGCCGGCGAAGACGAGAAAGAGGGACGAGAGAGAGTCATCGCGGTTGGAGACGGTTCCGGTGGCGCTTGGGGTTGCCGCCGACGCCAAGACTGGAAGAGGCGGCGGCTCGGTGGCTGGTTTCGGTGACGCAGTGGCTGGTTTCGGTGGAAGCGGTGGTCGGCGATGAATGGGAGCGCTTTTCTCTCACGCGCGAAGAGAAGAAGAAGGAGGGGAACGTGGTGTTGTGGCCGGCGATGGCTCCGGTGGCGTCTGTCGTCGTTGACGACGCCGCGAACCGCGGCTAGCGGTGACCAGTTTGTGGGGAGGCTGAGTCATGGCCGTGGGTGGCAGAGATGAGCGTCTCTGTTTTCTTTCCTTCAGAGGAGAAGACCCTGGGTCTCAGGGCTGCCTACACAAATGAGATGAAGTGGGAGGAACCCCTAATGGGTTTCTGATTAGGGTTAAGAGGCCTTGGTGCGGTTTGCTTCCCATCTCTTCCTGCCACACGTGCAGCTCCATTCGCACCCCTTTTCATTTGGGTCGAAGCCCAGTTTGTTTCTGCAAACAAAAATAAAAAACAAGAATTGGGCCTGAGCATATTATTTCAGGATGCATCTCCAACTTTACTGCTGCACCCCTATCTTGGGGCCTGGATAAGAAATTTCGAGTCGCACCTCTGGTTTTTAATCTCTACACCCCTATTCTTGTTGGGCTGTTTCTCTTGCTTCATTTTTATGCTTTTGTTTCTTTACTTTTATTAGTATTTGTTTGATTATTAGTTTTTTTACTGTATGTAACCCCTTTATGTGATAACCCCACTCCCAGATCTTGTCTTTTATTTTGGTTTATTTGCTGCACTTTAAACACGAAAAAGACGATAATAAAAAATAAATAATAATAATAACAAAAATATGTTTTAAAGGTCAAGCACATGTGTGATCGCTCGCATCGTCCTTGTGCTAGACATCTTTCCTTTTTATAAAAAATATTAAGCACATGTGTGATCGCACGCATCGTCCTTGTGCTGAAAACATTGTCTTTTATAAAATCACAAAAAAAAAATATAAAATCTTCAAAAATTAAAAACATTCATATTTTCAAACAACAAATAGTCTTGCTCGCCAGAACTACGTGATCCTTGATTCTCCATCAAAAGTGGAGATACGTAGGAGCAAGGCCAGTCCTTGTCAGGTTCACTTTCCCAAAAGTCCAAATTTATCCATAATCATTTTCCAAACAAATTTTCTAAACAATTTCTCAAACAATATTTTCAAGCAGTTTTCTAAAAGAACTACGTAATCCTGATTTCTCATTTTAATGAGAATACGTAGGAGCAAGGTCAATCCTTGTCAGGGCCCGAAAAACTAAAAATACATTTTGTGTCGTTAAAGTTTTATTTTAGGGGATAGTTAAACATTTTGAAAACCACATCATATTCGCGTATTTAGTTAAAGGTACTGCCTTAGGGCAGGCGTTGTAGGGTGCTAATACCTTCCCTACACGTAACCGACTCCCGAACTTAGAATCTCATTTTCGCAGACCATGCTTTATCATTTTATGGTTTTTCTGTAGTTTTCCAGAATAGACTATGGTGGCGACTCCAAAATCTCTTTTTTTCCAAAACCGTTTATTTTTCCACGGATCGTCGTCCCGTCGCGATTCCGGTTGCGACAGGAGCTAACATTTCTAAACTTTTATATTATGATTTAGTATTGTTGTATTACTACTCATGTCTTGAAATTCTGTGTGAATACTTTTAATGGAAAATATCTGTTTATATTGAATTTTTGTGTTAATATTATACGTTGTTATTTTGACTCTGTGAATAAGAAATTTGTTAAAAACTAGTTGAGGAACACTTTGGCTAAGGAAAGACTTGGTGCTTAAGTTGTCCATTGTGACACAACTCTCTTTCCTGAAAGTTTACTCGATAGGTTTTTAACTTAAATTTTATTGAACAGATTATGTACTGTTAAACTATTATACAATACACTCAATTGATATAAAATATGTGATGGATTCATCTTTCTGGAAGGATAAAAAGATGTCTAACCGGTTATGCCAGATTCATCTTCTGAGTTCCCCAGAACGTTTATATTAAGGTTATATTCCCTGATCATAGAACAGCCTTGCTCAAATCCAGTAAGTTGTGACTAGCCATATGTACTCACGTTTATGGTGAGTTTGATTCGTCAAACATTTGATTATTTTCCGGTGACCATTTATAGTGATATTTTATTATTGTTAATTTATCTTGTTATATATTCATTTTGTATGATTTTTGTGATGATTATATTTTATTATATTGAATTTGAATTTATGGATCTGAACATGATATGAGTATTGTGGGGAGATTTTATAATGGTATAATCTGAGTAGAGGAATATGAGCATGATATGAGTCTCGTGGAGAGATTCTGTAATGACATGGTATTAGTGTATATGTTGATGTTGAGGGTCCTGTTGTTGGAGGTTATCCTGATACTCTAATAATCATCCAGTCTCAAGTAGAGAAGGATGAATTATACGGTGAGAGGGACAGGAGGTCCAGGTTTATGTGTCGGTTTTGGACATAGTGTTGAGAATTAACCTTGTGAATGGTATGGAGTATTGTATTGGAAGTGTATTTGTAAGGAGAATTAGAGGTCATCACAAGTGCATAACCTCCCGTGACCGCTCATCAACGTATCATCTAGATGAGTGTCTATTTGGGAATTGAGGTATGATGGGATGAGTGTCTATGGTGTGATTGTTGATGGGATGAGGGTGTATGAAATGATTATTATATGATGTTTGTTGAGTGTATCAAAGTAAATATGCATGTTTTATAAATAATTTGTTACATGTTAGCTCACCCCATCTTGTTTGTGTTTGTGTGATGATCATATAATTCGTTATATGGGAGCGGATGAAGGAATATCATTCGATTCAATACCAATGAAGAAAGAGATAGAAAAATAAATTAGAAGAGTTCGAGTTATATTTAAGAATGTGAAGTTGAAATCTGAGTTTTAAAAAAATGTATTAGGGGGATTACGATGCGTATATGCTTGACTGTTTGTTGAAATTAATTATATATTAATTAGGTAAATGAAGTCAATCTTTTGCTATTGATTTCTGCATGATATTATCTCTGATTATTAGTCTATGTAGAATTTGCGTACATTATGCCTAGTATAAGGCTGATCATGATTTCATAATTCATATGATGAACAAATACTACTTGTCATTGTTTTATGGTATCAATGTAGTGATTCATGGTTGTTTTGAGTGAACTTCAATTCTATAAACATGTTTTATACAGTTTCAACTATTATTGGTCATTGATTTGTTGAATTTATAATTTTTATGGTGTGGATACATGATAGGATTAGGAGTTATAAACGTAAGGTACTGCTGGATAGTGTACTGTTTGATAGCATTGCACATTAAACTGGCTAGACACATATATATAGTTCAATTAAGGTAAGTAGGATGTGTTTAAACACTATCAAATGAATGAATCAAAGAAAAACATAAGATTTAGTTAATTTCATCATCAGAGTAAAAATTTACAATAGATTTTCATTTCGAAGCCTTTGAAAATTTCGCTTTTGGCTTGAATCTTGTAAACACCCAAAATCAATACAACTCTTCAAGTGTCAAATTTTACCTTAGTATAGATCGAGGAAGGAAGATTGAGCATTTATAGAATTATTAAGGAAGAAACACCAATATGAATAGAGTTATTGAAAAACCAAATGTCTTAACCATTACACGAAAGATGGTCTTACCCTTGTGATAAATAAAATCTATCTTACACTACTTAAACAAAATAAATAAATAATAATTAAAAAAATAAATGCTCGTAGATAAAAACAAACCGACATATCTAACAGTAAGGACGCAAAGTTACTTTAGCGTCAATCAAGGAATCAACTTTAAACCATGTTAAAAAAATGATGGTTAGCTAGTTTACGTTAGATTTAAGTCTATAAATAAATACATAATAATAATAATAATAATAATAGTAATAAAGATGTCCAAAAGTCGATCACAAGTGGCCATTAAAGATTATAGTCCATAGTAATAAAAATAAATAAAGACAATTGTAGTCTCCTCGAGGAGACTATTCTTCTGCGGAAGGCAATCGTCAGGAAAGCCCAATGGAATGAGCTTTCACCTAGAACAGTAGAGGGGAGAAATCTTTCTTTCATCATGAATGAGAGGGATTGGAAAAAGATCCAGCGTCACCTGATCTAGAACCGGCAACGCTATCCATGCAAGATCTCCAAATAAATAAGAATTAGAAATGTTAAAAAATAATAATAATAAATAAGTAAATTTTAAAAAAATATAACAGATTTTACCATTTATAAAAGGTGGCAAGAGGGGTAGTGGAGAGTAAGATGTGGTGGTGGTGCTCTGCTTCAAACATCGTTGCTTTTCACGATACCCATAATTTTGAAACCAACAATAAACGCTATACTCTGCAATTTCCCCATAAATTCTAAGTTTCGTTGCAATCTTGTGCACTTGTTCTCTATTTGGATTTCATATCCCATATGCAAAAAGAGCCTCTAGTAGGGCAACTTGTTATTTAGTAGGACTCCATCGTTTATATCCCAGCTTGTCTTCAACTTCCAAATTTTTAAAATTTTTGTTCATTTTTCTAAGAGACAAAGTGAACGAATATTATGTTTGTGTCAAAGAGTGTTGATACAATTAGTTTTCTTTTAACTCAATTTTGTCCATAGTTTAGTTTGACGTCCAGTCTAGATGTATTCCCCAGTCTTCACAAAGGATCTTACTAGATCTAAGTCTAACAAGTTTATATCCATGATTTGTTTAAGTTAAAATAAATTTTAGGGTACGTAGCATTGTTCTACCTAATTCCTCTATCATACCTTCAAACGAAGGGAGGTTAACAACGGTTTTCCAGCTTATATACCCCATTATTAGTTTAGTAGTATAAAAAAAAGAGTGAAGAGTGGTGAAATAACATAAGGCATAACAAAACAAGTAAACAAGTATAACAAGAATAAGGAACAAACGTAAATGTAAAAGAACATGGATTAAAAGAAAACTTAAAGGAAAGAAGGAACAAAACGAAAGATTGAGAGGATGAAACACTTACAGGAATGCGAAAACAAAAGGCACACTTAGAGAGAGAGGCTCCTCATAAAATTAGAACACTCTCGAAGGACACTCAAGGAGACCAAACTCACGCTCCATTATGAGACTCAAGTGTCGCTCAACACGGAGGAATACTCTAGTTATAGCCAACCATTTTCACTGTAGCAACAGTTTCGGTTGGTGCTACCAGTTGTTTCACAGTGTCGGTTATTTAAATAATAATAATAATAATAATAATATTGATATATGTGAGAAGTATGGGAAATTATTGGATAAATTTCTTGTGTATGATATTTTGATTTATGAAAGGGCTAGATGTTTGTTATATATTTTACTTAAGTTTTTTTTAGAATAAAAAGTAAATAAGAATGCTCTGGTATTAGTGAATTATCATATGTAGAGTAATTAGTATAAATTTAATTGACTAGGTAACCCATAAAGGAAGTTAACAGTGATATATATATACTCTGTTGGTATGATTTTGGTTGTCTATAAGGAAGAAATTAATAATGAATATGACTAGGTCATGATTGATGACAATATTGTGAATTGATATTGAAAATGTTACAAGCTAAAATCACGTGTATGAAAGTACTACTAGTACATATTGATTTTCAATTCAGAATTTAATCTCGAATTGGTTGAAAGTTAAAAAAATGAACTGGGTAGTAAATTGTTTATGCCTAGTATAATATTGTAAACATTTCTGTGTGGATTGAATGTTGTTCTGTGAAGGGAGCCTTATTTTTTTAAAAATGATGTGAAAGAATCGTACTATCACATGTTTTTCTTGAAGTATAAAATTTTCGAGGTCGAAAATTTTTGTTGTTAGAAAATGTCAGACCTATCAAAAATATTCACCTTAATAAATAGTAACAACTTTATTACTAGTAGTGATAAATTTTTCTTTATGAATGGAAAATGTAATTAATAAGTTTATGTAAAAATAAAATGTGGAAAGTTAAATAAGAAATTTTGGTAGCTTAAATGTTAGAAAATTGTGGTGATTTCAAGGACATGGGTTCAAACTATATTCTACCTTTTTGTTTAAGAAAAAGAAAAAGAAAAAGAAAAAGAAAACAAATGGACAAAGAAACTTCCGGTGATTGAAATAGAAAAACACAAAAATATCTTTCGGTGATTGAAATGATTAAAAAAAGTGCCAAATTTTTCCTATAAATAGCAAGAGGAGGGGAAGGGAATCTGCACAAGGAAGAGAAAGAAATTAAGTGAGAAATTTAGAGAGAAGAAAGAGTTAAGAGGAAATTCTAGTTAGAAAGATAGTAGAGATTCTGGAAGGTTTCCGGGAAACTAAGCTTGGAATAGAGGTAAGAGGAGCTAACATATGTCTTGATTATGATTTAGTATTGTTGTATTACTATTCATGTCTTGATATTCTTTGTGAATATTGTTAATGGAAAACATATGTGCTTATTGTATATCTCTCTATATTGAATTTTTGTGTTAATATTATATGTTGTTATTTTGAATTTGTGAATAAGAAATTTGTTCAAAACTACTTGAGGAACACTTTGACTAAGGAAAGACTTTGTACTTAAGTTGTCCATTGTGACACACCTCTCTTTCCTAGAAGTCTACTCGATAGATTTTTAACTTAAATCGTATTGAACAGATTATGTACTGTTAAACTATTATACAATATACTCAATTGATATAAAATATGGGATGAATTCATCTTTCTGGAAGGATAAGAAGATGTCTAACCGGCTATGTCAGATTCAACTTCTTAGTTCCCCAGAACATTTATATTAAGGTTATATTTTTTATTGTAGCATAGAGGAATCTTAAAATCCGGAGTTGGTACATCCCTTAGAGCAGCCCTGATCAAATCCAGTAAGTTGTGACTAGTCATATGTACTGGCGTTTATGGTGAGTTTGATTCGCCAAACATTTGATTCTTCTCCAGTGACCATTTATAGTAATATTTTGTTATTGTTAATTTATCTTGTGATATATTCATTTTGTGTGATTTTTATGATGATATGAGTATTATGGGGATATTTTGTAACGGTATAGTATGAGTTGAGGAATATGAGCATGATATGAGTCTCGTGGAGAGATTCTGTAATGACATGGTATTACTGTATATGTTGATGTTGAGGGTTGTGTTGTTGGAGGTTATCCTAATACTCTAATAATCATCCGGTCTCAAGTAGAGAATGATGAATTATGTGGTGAGAAGGGCAGGAGGTCTTGGTCTATGTGCCAGTTTTGGACATAGTTTTGAGGATTAACCTTGTGGATGGTATGGAGTATTGTATTGGAAGTGTATTTTTATGGAGAATTAGAGGTCATCACAAGTGCATAACCTCCCATGACTGCTCATCAACGTATAATCCGGATGAGTGTCTATGGTGTGATTGTTGTATGATGGGATGAGGGTGTCTGACATGATTATTATATGATGTTTGTTGAGTGTATCAAAGTAATTATGAATATTTTATAAATGATTTGTTGCATGTTAGCTCACCCCATCTTGTTTGTGTTTGTGCGATGATCGTATAATTAGTTATACGGGGAGCAAATGAAGGAATATCATTCGATTCAGTACCAATGAAGAAAGAGATAGAAGAATAAATTAGAAGAGTTCGAGTTATATTTAAGAATGTGAAGTTGAAATCTGAGTTTAAAAGAAAGTGTATTGGGGGAAATATGTATATTATCGAGTGGTTGAATGTAGAAATGTTGAGTGGGAGAATTTGGGATGTTAGAGATTGTAAAATTTAAAAATGAAATTTAATAACAATTAGAAGGAGAAAGATATAACACAACCTCTGAATCAAAAATCAACATCAACCTCATCAATTATTTGGTTATTAAGATGGCAAACAAATAAATTAACACAATACGATCAACAAATTGCGGTGTCGAGTTGCTGTGTGTGGATGAAGGGAAGATGGAGACGGGGGAGAAATTATTTGTATAAGTGAAAAATATGGGTTAGGGTTAAATGCGTGTTTCTGATTTGTTTTTGAAATTAAAAATAAAAATTATTAAAATATCCATGTTTAAAGTATGTGTTTTTCTGTAAGAATGAAAATTTTTTTATCTATTAAAACATAATACACTTCTTGGAAAAAGAGTTTACATATGTTGTTAACAATATATATATATATATATATATATATATATATATATATATATATATATATATATATATATATATATATATATATATATATATATATAATAGTAAAAAACGTGTTTTAAAGTTCTTAATTTTATCCTTATTTCAACTTAATATATAACACAAGTCATGTTACTTAGAAAAATGGTGGCCAAACAATTTTATTATTTTGTTTAGGTTTAAACCCTCCCTTGGTCCTCAATTTTGTATGGAAATCTCAGTTCGGTCCTCGTTTTTTCATCTGTCTCAATTGGGTCATATTTTTTGTAAAAATAAACACATTTTACCCTAACCGTTAAGTTGTCACAAACGGCGTTAAGAGGTGCTGACGTAGTGTCCAGATAATATGTTGATGTGTATTATTTGATTACGTGTACTTTGTTATTTAAATAAGCACTGTTTGACATAGCACAAATCTAATTGTCATTTGATCTCTTCGTCTTGTCTAAGCACTTGATACTCTTCGTCTTGTCTAAGCACTTGATACTCTTCGTCTTGTCTAAGAAATCTATGTTGATACTCTTCATCTTTTCTAAAAAAATTGTGTTAGTGCAATAAGAAGCTCTTACTTTAGGAATTTCTTCCATTCTTCTTCCTAGCTAGCCGCAACAGAGGGTTTCTCTTCTTCGAAAAGAAAAGGGTTCTCCTTTTGACCAGTGTTGCCGCGAACCTCTGTGGTCAGCCCAAATCGCTGTCGACAACCTCACCCATGCTGGAAACGCCGCTGTCACCTGCAACGTTTCTCCCTTCACACGCTGCGACTCCTGGACTGTGCTCACCTCCATGACCAAGGCTCGCCACCAAATCGCCACACTATGCCACTGCCAACGCTCATCGTCACGTCGCCGCCGATAATCCCGGTCGTCGCCGAAGGCATCACCGATGAGGGAAAAAACGCACTCTGTTATGTGAATCCTGAGTCGTCGTGATCGATTCACCTCTACTCAGAATCCACACTCGGCGCCGGCGATGTCACCGACGATTATCTTCTTATTTGTACTGTGTTTTATTGGGTTTGGCTTTGGGGTTTCTGGTGGTTGGAGGTTGAACATGGTTGTGGCTAGGATGTTGAATCTGTTTTTTAGTGTTCTCTGTTATTGGGGGCAATGAATAGGTATTGATCAATGGGTTTCAGGTCCTTGTCTCTTTTTCAGGTGACGATCAGTGTTTAAATTGGGTGATGAAGACATTATAGAGCCTAAAGAGATATGGGGAAGAAGATAAGTGCTCGCGTGAAGGGAGAACCTTTCCCAAAGTTGGGGTTGCCGCGAGACCGAAAGAGATATGGGGAAAAAGATAGGAGCTCCCCTAGCAGTCCTCTTGCACGAGATCAAAGAGCCCTCAAGCTAGGTTTTATTTTTTGAGAATTGGGAGCAAAAGTCTGAACCTTTTGTTCAGAGTTCACAGGATAGATTGAGAAAAAAAACATTAACGTATTTAGAAGAGGAAGAGGGACTACCCAGATTGGGTTATCGAATTAAAGAGAGGATAGCAATATTTGGAGTTCAATTTAGGTTTTCTGGGTTCAATTAGGATTAAATTGGTTTAATTACATTCCTCATTTCTTCCATGGGAAGGTTTGGTGGTCGACGACTTGTGACGAGGTCCATGGGAGCGAGTCTCTGTTAGAAACCAATTGATTTGTTAGATTAGAAATAATTTTTGTCACGTCACAAACTCTTACTTTTAAAAAAAAATCCACATAATTAGACACTTTTACATCAGCGTGCACCACGTCAGCACCTCTTAACGCCGTTTGTGACAACTTAACGGTTAGGGTAAAATGTGTTCATTTTTACAAAAAATATGACCCAATTGAGACAGATGAAAAAATGAGGACCGAACTGAGATTTTCATACAAAATTGAGGACCAAGGGAGGGTTTAAACCTTTTGTTTATGAGATCTTAGCAAGTTTACTGTATTACGGTCATGTATAAAATTTGAATTAAAAATAATATATAAAATTATAGGATTTTAGGATTTTACATTAAATATTGATTTTAACAACCATACAATAACTTTAATTTTATCATTTGTTTGAACTTTTTTAATGGTAAGTTAATGATTAATATAGTCAAGTACATATTTGTATTTATTAAAATGATTAACATTAATGTTTATGTGGGCATTCACCTGCAAAGTCATGAAACTTAGACAGCATATGTATCAGTTCAGTAGTGAGAATACAATGAACATCATCCTCACTAAGTGGAACCGTCTCCCAAATAGAACCTTCACGAGTTGGAGGATGAGCCATTTTGTTCTTAGCATAGAAATTAGCATAATACAAGTGAGAATCCAAAGTAGAATTTGATGCATCAGATGCAATATGCCCAAAATATGGAGTACTGGACACAAACGAAGAATCATAATCATAGTTAGATTGAGAAGGAAGCTCATAATCATAGCCACTAGAAAAATAAGCACTATGCACATAACCAAAATAGGTAGACATAGAGAAGGAGAATGCATAGTAGTGAATTATGCAACCAATACTATCTAAATGCAAAGACTACAAATTCCTAGAATGCCTAACCAATCTATGAAAAGTCCTATCAATTTCAGGATTAAAGGGTGGTAATAGTCCAAGATTGCCCCTAGTCATACACTAAGTCAACTCCTATAAGCAAAAATCAACATAGTGGGACATAGGGGGTAAACAACAAGTATATGCAAATCAAATCAGAATGGGCTGAAAATTTGTGACAAACACCCAAAAATTATGAAAAGATAGCACAAAAATTTCAAAACAAAATTCAAAGTGTAACTATGTCAACCAACACAGGAAAGTATGAAAAATGGTAAAAATAAAACATCAAAAAAAAATTAAATAGTAAACGACTTTTTTTCAGGTCTAAAGGCCTGGGCTCGAGGCGAGGCTACGGGTCTTGCATTACTCATGGTTTTCTACCCAAAAAGCTTATACGATTTTTCCAATTCCGACTTCGTGAGCAAATCACTATTTATGCACTATTCACTATGTGCACAACTCTTTCATTGCATTTCAATGCCTCACAAGCCAAATAGCATCCAATTTCTCCTAATTGTGACACAAACAAACAAAACACAACACAATTAAACACGCAACACGCACACACAGACCATAACAACACACACAAAAATGCACACACAACACACACTAACACAACAAAGAACCTAAGATCGAACCATTGGTCCCCGACAACGACGCCAAATTTGATCGAGGTCGTACCCGAATCAAACTCTAACGTAAGGCCGAATGTAGTTAAACACTAATGTAATGTCGAATACCGAACACTAGAATAACCAAATCACCTGAGCTAAACTGAACACTTATAACTTAGGCTGAAAACTAATTTAGACCAAATACTCAGGTAAGACCGATCATTACAGCATGACCGAATGGTCATTAACAGATAAGGCCCATAGGAGGCCGAACGTAGTTAAGACCAAATACCAATACAAACCGAGCACTACCGAGAACGAACGTTAGTACAAAACCGAACACTACTACAAAATCGAACACTACTAAAATCAAACACTAATACAACACTGAGCACTATTAAGATTGAACGTGAATACAAAACCAACCACTACTAAGACCGAACACTAATCCAAAACCGAACACTGCTAAGACCGAACGCTAATACAAAACTGAACACTGCTAAGACCGAACATGAATACAAAACCAAACACTACTAAGACCGAACACTAATACAACACCGAGCACTACTAAGACCGAACGTGAATACAAAACCAAACACTACTAAGACCAAACACTAATACAAAACCAAACACTGCTAAGACCAAACGCGAATACAAAACCAAACACTACTAAGACCGAACACTAATACAACACTGAGCACTGCTAAGACCGAACACTAATACAACACTGAGCACTGCTAAGACTGAACGCGAATACAAGACCTAACACTACTAAGACCGAACGCTAATACAAAACCAAACCCTAAAGGCTGAACACAACTAAGATTAGACATATGAGTAAGGCCAAACGGTCATTGACTTCCTCTTCTCCCAACCGACCAATTTAACTTCTGACCCCAAATTCCCATTTCACTACACCAGTTCCTCACAATTCACTCGACATAGTAACAAAGAACTTTGCAGAAGAAATCAACATGATCACAGAATTTTGACAGTCCATACAGACAATACCGATCACAAAAAAAATCAATTTCATACACATGCAAAACCATTAAACAACACTTTAATACATCATCAACCAATCAATTAAACTAACTAGCTTTCCTTACCTCTTAACCGAACAGAAAGCTTATACCCTTCCAGAAATTTGCTCACATTTCCAAAAAATCCTAAGAACGCCTATAGCTAATTGATTTGTGAGAAGAGACCAACCAAAGTACCAAAAATGAAGTTAGAAAGGAGAAGAAAAGGCTTATGAACACATGCAAACAACAAGGCTTACGTGCATGTGCCAGAAATTCACAAGAATTAAAGGAACGAAACTTACCAACTCTAAACCCTAAACTAATTGATGGAATGGAAAGCTCTTTGACACCAGGATTGCTTAGGCACGATCTGATTTTTAAACAGATGAAGTGAGATTGAAATAATCTAGAGAGAGAAGGAGGAGAAAAGAAGAGAGTAGAAGAATTTGGAGAGATATAGTTGTAATCAGAGAATGAGACGAGACTTTTGAAACTTTTCATTTATATATTATTCTTATTTTAATCTAAACCGCTCGGTCTCATCCTTTGCTTACACATGTTTGTTCCAAACTTCTTGAAATCTCTCGACTCTTACATTTTCTATTATTTTTAATTTAATTACTAATTGTATTGTTTTTGTTCATTTTCATTCTCATAATATTTGTTCATAATGTATTTATAGTTCTCTTCATCATTATTCTTAGATTACATTAGGTAGTCAATTCCTTCCCACACTATAGTGGAATCAACCCAGCTAGAGATTACATGTTTTACTTCTGTAATTTTAGGGTTAATTAATTCATTCATTTAAATTTTATTGATAAAAATAATTTTAGTTATGGAAAAATATTGATTCCAAATTTTTTTATAATATAATATTTTTTTTATAAAAGCGTACATAATTCAAATCACTAGTACAAAATGGGCTTTTAAACTCGCACAATAGACTTCGGTTTACACCAAACCGCTGTCTATTCAGACACGGTGGCAGTTCTGTAATTAACGAGACCTTATAGGCCTTGGTTCAGACTTGACCGGTGCCAAAAAAGGTTACTACTTCGGTTGTGAAGGCAACCGGTGCCTAATTAGTGGTTTCTGACACGGTTAAAAAAAACCGGTGCCAAAAAGAGGTATACTACATCGGTTGGTAGGAGGGACCGAGGCGTATCAGCCTCTACTGCCTCGGGCCAGAAGGACCGAGGCATATAACCCTCTTATTTCCCTAAATATTTTCCCCTGAACGAAAACCTACCCTCACTCTCGCCTCCCTCGGTCTCGCGCCTCCCTCCCCTCACCTCGCCTCCCTCTCGCTCTCGCGCCTCCCTCCCCTCACCTCGCCTCCCTCTCGCTCTCGCGCCTCCCTCCCCTCACCTTGCCTCCCTCGCTCTCGCGCCTCCCTCCCCTCACCTCGCCTCCCTCTCGCTCTCGCGCCTCCCTCGCCTCACCTCGCCTCCCTCTCGCTCTCGCGCCTCCCTCCCCTCACCTCCCTGCTCTCGCGCCTCCCTCGCTCTCGCGCCTCCCTCCCCTCACCTCGCCTCCCTCACTCTCGCGCCTCCCTCGCTCTCGCGCCTCTCTCCCCTCGGTCTCGCTCCGTCACTCTCTCGCTGGCTCGCTCCGTCGCTCTCTCGGTCTCCAAAATGTCCTGCGAGTGCGTCGCCTCTGGAGGGAAGAGCAAGCGGTGGTGGTGCGTCAATGGTGGTGGCGGTGATAGTGGTGGAGGTGGTGGTCAGATTAGGGTTTTTCTGATGTTGATGGTGGTGGTGCGAATCTGAGATTAGGGTCAGATTGGGGTAAAATTAGGGTTTTTCGAATCTGAGATTTTGTTTTACTTGCTTCTTTGAATATGAGATTGGGGTAAAATTAGGGTCAGACGTGATGTTGCCTGTGTTAACTTTTCTGTGTTAATTTGCAAGCAAATGTGTTCAGATCTACAAAAAGGGGTGAGGGTTTTGCTTAATCTGAGTTCTCTCCTTGTTCAAAAACCCTACTGATAATGCATAACCAAAATAAAAAATAAAAAAAAGACCCTACTGCTTCGGTTTAGCCTCCAACCGAGGCAGTAGAAGGAGAAGAACAATCTCGGTTATCTGATAACCGAGGCCGAATCGTACCGTTTTTTGTCTCGTTCCAGAACCGAGGCATAAAGTTGATCACTTTTTACCTCGTCTGAATATGCCTCGGTTCAAAAACCGGTGCCTATTAGCGAATTTAACTGGTGTCGTTTCCTTTAAATGTACTGGTGAATGTTAGTGGAAGTATGAAATAAGTATCCATGAGAAGTGTACGTGTACTATTTTTCCATGTACATAATTGATGAATCGATATTTTGTTCACTTCGCTTAGTTTATTGTACTACAATTAATCAGGGAATTGTGCTTAAATGTCCAGTATTTTCCCATTTTTCTGAATTGTGCTTAATTTGATCAGAAATTCTTATTTTAATTAATTTGAATTGTCTGAGACTAATTATTTATATTATTGAATGCAGGGAAATTTTTGGATAATATTTTGGACTGAAAGAGAAATTTAACATCAAACTAAAAATGAGAAACAAATTGAAAATCTATTTGCTTGTTATATAACTTATACGTCCAGCAAGGATGATACCAAATTCACTTTGGTGGAGAAAGAGGAAAGTGTGTCACGGCACACATAGAAAAGAGCTTGGAAGAACTTTTTGGAATTAAATTGGTAAATTGTTATTGAGGCATGAGAAAAGCTCACGGCCAACTCAATGCATCCAGCAGCAAAGGGAAGGAGGTGCTCCACGGTCACTTGTTTTGGAGAGTAGCACACGGAAGTGAATAAGCTGGTCCAGCAAAGAAGGGGAGGCCGTGAGAAGTCCAGCTGATGCAGCAGCTTCACGTCCTGCACTGCACATGATCCAACAGCTCACGGTATTCCAACATCCCCACGCAAGAAGAAAGCAAAGGAAATGAGAGGATTAGCACTTCACGGACCAGCAGTAGCTCACTTATTTTTCTTTTTGATTGATCTTTGCTGATTGAGAGAAGAAGAGACGAACAGTACAAATGGAGGGCCCGCCTTTGTTTACTTTTGGGTGAAGAAAGAAAAAAAAAGTGGCTAGTAGAGACAAGAAACGGGAAAGCTGGAACGAAGGAAATGTCCAAATTTATTGTCATATAAAAGGAGAGCTACACGTTCCAGAGAGGAGGGGATTGCCCAAGGAGGAATAAGCTGGACATTGTCCAGCAAAGGAGGAGACGGTCCGGGAGCTGGGTGGAGGTGCCGTGAGTGTGAGGAGGTGCTGGATCAGAGAAGGAAATACACAGTATAGATGATGGAGGGCTACGACAAAGTGGTGTGCATGTTCCAATTTTATTTTCTTGCTTGTTGTACTAAACTCATGCATAATTTAATTTCAATGAAAAGCTGGGTTTTATTTTCTATTGTTAAATTTCCTGATTATTTTACTGCTTTTGTTTTGTTGTTATAATTTAATTTCTGTTGTAATTTACTTTCTGTCATTGTTTGTCTGCAATTTAATTTCCACTGTTGTTTACACTGTGTTGTTGATGATTTCATTTTTTTTATCACTCGCTGTAATTTAGTTCTAAACATTTTTCTGCGGTAATGTCGATTCTGTTTTCATATTTAAAATTTACTGTTTTATGTTTTCACTGTTTATTGTATTTTCGTTTTCTGTATTTTCGTTTTTTACTATTCCAGATCTGTTTTTAATGTTTCATGTTGCTGTATTTTCATTTTAATTGTACCAATTTCGTTTTTACAGTTTTAATCCCGTTTTACTGTAATATTTTGAATTTTAATTCAGTTTATTTAATTTTACCCGCATCAAAAACAAAATTTTCAAACCCCCCCCTCGTGTTTGATTCGAAACTGAACCATATTTGGTCCTTAAGAGACGACCTAGGAGTCACTTCCTTGTCTATACTGCATTCATTTATGCTCAACTTTTGTGAGCGGTGCGACCCGCTCACCAAAAAATGGCGCCGTTGCCGGGGACCAATGGAGGTTTGGTTTTAGATTTTTGTTGTATAAAGTTTTGTTCTGTTAATATGTTTTTTTTGTGTGTTTTGTCTTGTATATTTTTGCAGGCGATAACGACACCTTCAACAAATTTTGGCGGCGTTGTCACTTCAGTTCCAGGTTTTTCGTTTTAGATTTTTGCTGTGTTTTTCGATTATGTTGTGTTAATGTATGTTTTGTCTTTTATATTTTATTGTGCTGTGTTCTGTATTTAGTTGCTATATCTAAAAAAAAAATATTTTACTGTTGATGTTCTGTCTTGTTTATGCCTGTAGCATGTTTAATTGTGTTGTGATGTTCTATTTGTTTTGTATGCGTGTCATGTGTATTTTGTCTGTTAATTAAAAAAAAAAAAAAGTGTTCTGTCTTGTGTACATATTGCATGTATAAATGTGTTTTGTTTTATCTGATTCGTAATTTTTAGTTTTTAGTTTTTACTTTTTATTTTTCCATGTCTACCTATTTTAATGTTGTGAATAATGCTTATTCTGCCAATGTCTGTGATTATGATTCTTATTCTGCATATTACTTTGATTTTAAATCTGCTGATTTTTATGATGAGAACAATATGTTCCATCATCCAATTTCTGAGAGCTCTCTTTGGGAGCCAGTTCCACAATATGAGAGTCAGCAGTATGATTCTCCTATTCAAATAACTCCTCAGCCTTCTACTTCTTGACCTACAATGAAGGAGTTACTCGAGCAGATGACAATGCAGAACATTCAGTTTCAGAAAGGGAACATGCAGTTCAAGCAAGAGAGCATGGAGTTCCAGCAGGAAACTCAAGCTGCCATACAGAATCTGAGTGATCAGATCAGGCAGATGGCCACTCTTGCACCTGAGGAGACTGATGAAAATTTTGGGGACCCGGCAGAAGTAAGCAGTAATCCTGAACCAGGTAGACCACCTTCACCTTCCCACACTCTAGAAATCTTCAAGGAAGAGGAGGTAAGCATACCACAATTTGATTATTATGTTGATTGTGATGATGATCGGTATGCTAATGACTATATTCTTGCTGAGTCTGATTTTAATTTTTCCTCTGTGCATGATGAGAACCGCTTTTTACTATCACATTCGAATGGTTATTCTTCATGCACTGAACATGAATCTGAGTCTATGATTAATATTGCATGCAATTTAGAAATTGATTCATGTTATGAGGATTTATCTAAGGCTCAGTATGATGAATTGGGATGGGGTGTTATACCTCTGCATGAAATTTCTGCAGTGCCACATTGCACTAACCATGTTGCAGGAGGTACGTATAAATTTGATCAACATACACCCACAGTGGAAAACAAAGGTGCTGACACTGATAGTTTGAAGATCAAAAGGCACCTACTGAATCTGCTTAGTAACAATATTTGCTGCTTAGATCCGGCGGTGGAGGACATTTCACTGCTTGATCAAATTTGGAGGATGAAGCAGTTCGTCCTCAAAACTTCCTTGCTGGATTCTGAAGACATCTCCCTGAAAGTCCAAAATTGGCAGCTTCCACCATAACCTACGGGAGTTTGCATTTTCTTTCTCTCCCTTTTTCCTACTTTTATTGCACTTGTCCATGATATGTTTACTGTTTTGATTGTTGATTCTATGCTTAGAACACATTGAGGACAATGTGTAGTTTAAGTGTGGTCTATTGGGAGAGATTCTGATTTTTTCTTTGTTTTGTGTGTTAAATTTTTTGTTTTGAGTGTTAAATTTTTCTGTTTTAAGTTGTTTTAGTGTGTTTTGTGTGCAATAAATTTTACATTTTTCTCTTGATTTCTGGATGATGTCTAAGTTGTAGATTTTTCCTCCACTTACTTAATACTTATGGTTTCAAATCCTTGCTTTTCTCTGCTTGGAAAAATGATTATATGTTTAAGAGGTTGAATTGATTGTGACAAATACCCTGTGTGAGATTTGAGCCACTTTATTTTCTTTCTTGTGTGTGATATGTATCTTGATTGCTTGCACATATGCCTTGGCTTGATTCTTTTTGATAATTCTTGATGGATATGCATGTTTAGAAATGATAAAGGCATTTTATTTCTTGAGCCTCTTTAGCCAAATAAGCCTACCATGTTATTATCCTTTGATACCCCTTTTTAGCCTATACTTTCCCCATTTCTTTGTGTTGAAGCTCATACACTGACCCTGAGTAAAAAACAGTGATTACCTTAACCTTAGGGAAGTCTGGAGCTATAGAAGTGTTTTGTGAAAAAGTGTGGTCTCCTGGGGAATTCTGATGAATTGGCTATTTGGTTCCTCATCATATTTTGAAATTATGAATTCTATCCTGTGGTGTGATTAAAAAAAAAAAAAACAGGATGAAAAATTTTTGATGAGAAAAAGAAAAAATTGAAAAATAATTCTATGAATAATTGAGTCAAGAAGGGGATTGAATTAGAGGTTTGGGTGAGATTTCACTGTATTTACACTTATTCCCTAGTGCTTCTCTATTTCTTCTGAGCTATAGCTATTTATCCATATTTTATCCTCCCCTATCCTTGGCCCCAGTACAACCTAGTAAAGACCTTTAGATCTGAACATGCATATGTTTTAAGTATTGATAATTAGAAACTTGCCAAGTCTGCTTGTGTTTGCTTTCTTGAGTGCATTGAGTTGAAATTCTTTACCCTAGACACTTGAGAGAAACACTGTTAGTGCATCTGTGAGGTTTTGTTATTTTTTTAATTCACCTCTTGAACTGATTAATTATTTTACCATGTTTTGAATTGCTTGGATGATTTCTGTAAGTATCTGCTTTATTTGATTTTGTGTTGGATATTTTCTGCTTCTTTTCTCTGTCCAGAATCCTTGAGAACTGTGTAAATTATGTTTATTTTTCTCGCGATTTTTTATTTTCTGTGTGCTGAGTTTGTGTCACCTTCCTAGAAGTCCTTTGAACTATTCCCTGATTTGAGTCTTAATTTTGCCCAGGAGTGCAAACGACTAAGTGTGGTCTATTTTGATGAATCGATATTTTGTTCACTTCACTTAGTTTATTGTACTACAATTAATTAGGGAATTGTGCTTAAATGTCCAGTATTTTCCCATTTTTCTGAATTGTGCTTAATTTTATCAGAAATTCTTATTTTAATTAATTTGAATTGTCTGAGACTAATTATTTATATTATTGAATGCAGGGAAATTTTTGGATAATATTTTGGACTGAAAGAGAAATTTAACATCAAACTAAAAATGAGAAACAAATTGAAAATCTATTTGCTTGTTATATAGCTTATACGTCCAGCAAGGATGATACCAAATTCACTTTGGTGGAGAAAGAGGAAAGTGTGTCACGGCACACATAGAAAAGAGCTTGGAAGAACTTTTTGGAATTAAATTGGTAAATTGTTATTGAGGCATGAGAAAAGCTCACGGCCAACTCAATGCATCCAGCAGCAAAGGGAAGGAGGTGCTCCACGGTCACTTGTTTTGGAGAGTAGCACACGGAAGTGAATAAGCTGGTCCAGCAAAGAAGGGGAGGCCGTGAGAAGTCCAGCTGATGCAGCAGCTTCACGTCCTGTACTGCACGTGATCCAACAGATCACGGTATTCCAGCATCCCCACGCAAGAAGAAAGCAAAGGAAATGAGAGGATTAGCACTTCACGGACCAGCAGTAGCTCACTTATTTTTCTTTTTGATTGATCTTTGCTGATTGAGAGAAGAAGAGACGAACAGTACAAATGGAGGGCCCGCCTTTGTTTACTTTTGGGTGAAGAAAGAAAAAAAAAAGTGGCTAGTAGAGACAAGAAACGGGAAAGCTGGAACGAAGGAAATGTCCAAATTTATTGTCATATAAAAGGAGAGCTACACGTTCCAGAGAGGAGGGGATTGCCCAAGGAGGAATAAGCTGGACATTGTCCAGCAAAGGAGGAGACGGTCCGGGAGCTGGGTGGAGGTGCCGTGAGTGTGAGGAGGTGCTGGATCAGAGAAGGAAATACACAGTATAGATGATGGAGGGCTACGACAAAGTGGTGTGCATGTTCCAATTTTATTTTCTTGCTTGTTGTACTAAACTCATGCATAATTTAATTTCAATGAAAAGCTGGGTTTTATTTTCTATTGTTAAATTTCCTGATTATTTTACTGCTTTTGTTTTGTTGTTATAATTTAATTTCTGTTGTAATTTACTTTCTGTCATTGTTTGTCTGCAATTTAATTTCCACTGTTGTTTACACTGTGTTGTTGATGATTTCATTTTTTTTATCACTCGCTGTAATTTAGTTCTAAACATTTTTCTGCGGTAATGTCGATTCTGTTTTCATATTTAAAATTTACTGTTTTATGTTTTCACTGTTTATTGTATTTTCGTTTTCTGTATTTTCGTTTTTTACTATTCCAGATCTGTTTTTAATGTTTCATGTTGCTGTATTTTCATTTTAATTGTACCAATTTCGTTTTTACAGTTTTAATCCCGTTTTACTGTAATATTTTGAATTTTAATTCAGTTTATTTAATTTTACCCGCATCAAAAACAAAATTTTCAAACCCCCCCCTCGTGTTTGATTCGAAACTGAACCATATTTGGTCCTTAAGAGACGACCTAGGAGTCACTTCCTTGTCTATACTGCATTCATTTATGCTCAACTTTTGTGAGCGGTGCGACCCGCTCACCAAAAAATGGCGCCGTTGTCGGGGACCAATGGAGGTTTGGTTTTAGATTTTTGTTGTATAAAGTTTTGTTCTGTTAATATGTTTTTTTTGTGTGTTTTGTCTTGTATATTTTTGCAGGCGATAACGACACCTTCAACAAATTTTGGCGGCGTTGTCACTTCAGTTCTAGGTTTTTCGTTTTAGATTTTTGCTGTGTTTTTCGATTATGTTGTGTTAATGTATGTTTTGTCTTTTATATTTTATTGTGCTGTGTTCTGTATTTAGTTGCTATATCTAAAAAAAAAATATTTTACTGTTGATGTTCTGTCTTGTTTATGCCTGTAGCATGTTTAATTGTGTTGTGATGTTCTATTTGTTTTGTATGCGTGTCATGTGTATTTTGTCTGTTAATTAAAAAAAAAAAAAGTGTTCTGTCTTGTGTACATATTGCATGTATAAATGTGTTTTGTTTTATCTGATTCGTAATTTTTAGTTTTTAGTTTTTACTTTTTATTTTTCCATGTCTACCTATTTTAATGTTGTGAATAATGCTTATTCTGCCAATGTCTGTGATTATGATTCTTATTCTGCATATTACTTTGATTTTAAATCTGCTGATTTTTATGATGAGAACAATATGTTCCATCATCCAATTTCTGAGAGCTCTCTTTGGGAGCCAGTTCCACAATATGAGAGTCAGCAGTATGATTCTCCTATTCAAATAACTCCTCAGCCTTCTACTTCTTGACCTACAATGAAGGAGTTACTCGAGCAGATGACAATGCAGAACATTCAGTTTCAGAAAGGGAACATGCAGTTCAAGCAAGAGAGCATGGAGTTCCAGCAGGAAACTCAAGCTGCCATACAGAATCTGAGTGATCAGATCAGGCAGATGGCCACTCTTGCACCTGAGGAGACTGATGAAAATTTTGGGGACCCGGCAGAAGTAAGCAGTAATCCTGAACCAGGTAGACCACCTTCACCTTCCCACACTCTAGAAATCTTCAAGGAAGAGGAGGTAAGCATACCACAATTTGATTATTATGTTGATTGTGATGATGATCGGTATGCTAATGACTATATTCTTGCTGAGTCTGATTTTAATTTTTCCTCTGTGCATGATGAGAACCGCTTTTTACTATCACATTCGAATGGTTATTCTTCATGCACTGAACATGAATCTGAGTCTATGATTAATATTGCATGCAATTTAGAAATTGATTCATGTTATGAGGATTTATCTAAGGCTCAGTATGATGAATTGGGATGGGGTGTTATACCTCTGCATGAAATTTCTGCAGTGCCACATTGCACTAACCATGTTGCAGGAGGTACGTATAAATTTGATCAACATACACCCACAGTGGAAAACAAAGGTGCTGACACTGATAGTTTGAAGATCAAAAGGCACCTACTGAATCTGCTTAGTAACAATATTTGCTGCTTAGATCCGGCGGTGGAGGACATTTCACTGCTTGATCAAATTTGGAGGATGAAGCAGTTCGTCCTCAAAACTTCCTTGCTGGATTCTGAAGACATCTCCCTGAAAGTCCAAAATTGGCAGCTTCCACCATAACCTACGGGAGTTTGCATTTTCTTTCTCTCCCTTTTTCCTACTTTTATTGCACTTGTCCATGATATGTTTACTGTTTTGATTGTTGATTCTATGCTTAGAACACATTGAGGACAATGTGTAGTTTAAGTGTGGTCTATTGGGAGAGATTCTGATTTTTTCTTTGTTTTGTGTGTTAAATTTTTTGTTTTGAGTGTTAAATTTTTCTGTTTTAAGTTGTTTTAGTGTGTTTTGTGTGCAATAAATTTTACATTTTTCTCTTGATTTCTGGATGATGTCTAAGTTGTAGATTTTTCCTCCACTTACTTAATACTTATGGTTTCAAATCCTTGCTTTTCTCTGCTTGGAAAAATGATTATATGTTTAAGAGGTTGAATTGATTGTGACAAATACCCTGTGTGAGATTTGAGCCACTTTATTTTCTTTCTTGTGTGTGATATGTATCTTGATTGCTTGCACATATGCCTTGGCTTGATTCTTTTTGATAATTCTTGATGGATATGCATGTTTAGAAATGATAAAGGCATTTTATTTCTTGAGCCTCTTTAGCCAAATAAGCCTACCATGTTATTATCCTTTGATACCCCTTTTTAGCCTATACTTTCCCCATTTCTTTGTGTTGAAGCTCATACACTGACCCTGAGTAAAAAACAGTGATTACCTTAACCTTAGGGAAGTCTGGAGCTATAGAAGTGTTTTGTGAAAAAGTGTGGTCTCCTGGGGAATTCTGATGAATTGGCTATTTGGTTCCTCATCATATTTTGAAATTATGAATTCTATCCTGTGGTGTGATTAAAAAAAAAAAAAAACAGGATGAAAAATTTTTGATGAGAAAAAGAAAAAATTGAAAAATAATTCTATGAATAATTGAGTCAAGAAGGGGATTGAATTAGAGGTTTGGGTGAGATTTCACTGTATTTACACTTATTCCCTAGTGCTTCTCTATTTCTTCTGAGCTATAGCTATTTATCCATATTTTATCCTCCCCTATCCTTGGCCCCAGTACAACCTAGTAAAGACCTTTAGATCTGAACATGCATATGTTTTAAGTATTGATAATTAGAAACTTGCCAAGTCTGCTTGTGTTTGCTTTCTTGAGTGCATTGAGTTGAAATTCTTTACCCTAGACACTTGAGAGAAACACTGTTAGTGCATCTGTGAGGTTTTGTTATTTTTTTAATTCACCTCTTGAACTGATTAATTATTTTACCATGTTTTGAATTGCTTGGATGATTTCTGTAAGTATCTGCTTTATTTGATTTTGTGTTGGATATTTTCTGCTTCTTTTCTCTGTCCAGAATCCTTGAGAACTGTGTAAATTATGTTTATTTTTCTCGCGATTTTTTATTTTCTGTGTGCTGAGTTTGTGTCACCTTCCTAGAAGTCCTTTGAACTATTCCCTGATTTGAGTCTTAATTTTGCCCAGGAGTGCAAACGACTAAGTGTGGTCTATTTTGATGAATCGATATTTTGTTCACTTCACTTAGTTTATTGTACTACAATTAATTAGGGAATTGTGCTTAAATGTCCAGTATTTTCCCATTTTTCTGAATTGTGCTTAATTTTATCAGAAATTCTTATTTTAATTAATTTGAATTGTCTGAGACTAATTATTTATATTATTGAATGCAGGGAAATTTTTGGATAATATTTTGGACTGAAAGAGAAATTTAACATCAAACTAAAAATGAGAAACAAATTGAAAATCTATTTGCTTGTTATATAGCTTATACGTCCAGCAAGGATGATACCAAATTCACTTTGGTGGAGAAAGAGGAAAGTGTGTCACGGCACACATAGAAAAGAGCTTGGAAGAACTTTTTGGAATTAAATTGGTAAATTGTTATTGAGGCATGAGAAAAGCTCACGGCCAACTCAATGCATCCAGCAGCAAAGGGAAGGAGGTGCTCCACGGTCACTTGTTTTGGAGAGTAGCACACGGAAGTGAATAAGCTGGTCCAGCAAAGAAGGGGAGGCCGTGAGAAGTCCAGCTGATGCAGCAGCTTCACGTCCTGTACTGCACGTGATCCAACAGATCACGGTATTCCAGCATCCCCACGCAAGAAGAAAGCAAAGGAAATGAGAGGATTAGCACTTCACGGACCAGCAGTAGCTCACTTATTTTTCTTTTTGATTGATCTTTGCTGATTGAGAGAAGAAGAGACGAACAGTACAAATGGAGGGCCCGCCTTTGTTTACTTTTGGGTGAAGAAAGAAAAAAAAAAGTGGCTAGTAGAGACAAGAAACGGGAAAGCTGGAACGAAGGAAATGTCCAAATTTCTTGTCATATAAAAGGAGAGCTACACGTTCCAGAGAGGAGGGGATTGCCCAAGGAGGAATAAGCTGGACATTGTCCAGCAGAGGAGGAGACGGTCCGGGAGCTGGGTGGAGGTGCCGTGAGTGTGAGGAGGTGCTGGATCAGAGAAGGAAATACACAGTATAGATGATGGAGGGCTACGACAAAGTGGTGTGCATGTTCCAATTTTATTTTCTTGCTTGTTGTACTAAACTCATGCATAATTTAATTTCAATGAAAAGCTGGGTTTTATTTTCTATTGTTAAATTTCCTGATTATTTTACTGCTTTTGTTTTGTTGTTATAATTTAATTTCTGTTGTAATTTACTTTCTGTCATTGTTTGTCTGCAATTTAATTTCCACTGTTGTTTACACTGTGTTGTTGATGATTTCATTTTTTTTATCACTCGCTGTAATTTAGTTCTAAACATTTTTCTGCGGTAATGTCGATTCTGTTTTCATATTTAAAATTTACTGTTTTATGTTTTCACTGTTTATTGTATTTTCGTTTTCTGTATTTTCGTTTTTTACTATTCCAGATCTGTTTTTAATGTTTCATGTTGCTGTATTTTCATTTTAATTGTACCAATTTCGTTTTTACAGTTTTAATCCCGTTTTACTGTAATATTTTGAATTTTAATTCAGTTTATTTAATTTTACCCGCATCAAAAACAAAATTTTCAAACCCCCCCTCGTGTTTGATTCGAAACTGAACCATATTTGGTCCTTAAGAGACGACCTAGGAGTCACTTCCTAGTCTATACTGCATTCATTTATGCTCAACTTTTGTGAGCGGTGCGACCCGCTCACCAATAATTCAAATGAAGCACATAAGTTCCATTTATAGCATTTGTGATAGGTTGGTTCCTATCTACATGGTCCATCTTTCTTAATATACCAATGGCGATATGAACATATGTTGATATCCCTAGGTTCGTCGTATGCATCAAAATGCAACAAAGAACCATTTTCCCATTGAAACGAAGAAAAGAAAAGTGTTTTCCAAAAAAGTTAGGTTGAAAACTCAATTGGAAGCTTCCGTTTGGTTAATATGGAGAAGGTGGAATCCAATGTCATCATCTTTTTATTTGCCAAGAACGTTTATATTTTCCTTCAAAGTATTCCTAATCTCCAATAGTAATTCCTTTTGCCCATCCCAGATTATGCATGCACACAAAGATAACGACTTTTGTAGATAGAGACATTGCAAATTCTTTCAGCTCTTTTTTCTTCTAATGAATCTGTTATATATATATATATATATATATATATATATATATATATATATATATATTGAAAATTCGTACAGCTCTTTTTAATGTCCAATTTGACGGTAAGCCTCTAATTGCTTCAATTTTGTTGTAAAAAAGCTGACATAATCACGAACAAAATTTCCTGAGGCGTGTAGATTCACTGTCCTTAAGGACTTATCCGTGGTGTATTGCGCAAGTCCCCAGGATACAACAGGAACTTCTCAGAATATCTCTGAGGATCTCAGAATTAGCAAGGATCTCTAAAAAGAGTATAAAATAAACCCAGAATAATTTTAGAAGAGGAAAAGAAGAAAGAAGAAGGAGAGAAGAGTGCTTTTAGTGTCTTTTTGGAATGGGGGAAAAGCTCTCTATTTATAGAGCTAGGAAAGAATAAAATCAATAAAACACAATAAAAGCCATTAAATATTTTACCGTTGGAGCACTTAATAAAATCAATTTAAACGTTATTGGCAATTAAAGTTTTGACCGTTGCAATCCAACGTTTTCTTTTGCAATAATCTAACATTATTACAACAATTCTCCACTTATTGCAAAAGAAAAAAGATAAGAAACTTTTATTCTGGGTCTCAAACGATGTAATGCATCGGACCTAGTATAGCAAGCTATATGAACCAGTCTTAGATTGAAATACTTAACACACAGTGTAGTTGGTATAGCAAGCTATATGAACCAAAGACACTTGACGTGTGTTAGAGGTTTATCAATCACACTACACCCTCACAATCCTTGTTGTTATCGTTGTGTTGCGCTAACTAGGCCATGCGCGTGCCCGATATTCATGAGTGCTCTAGAGATCATGCCAAGATCTCATACAAGCGGCCCTACTCGACACTCATATAGGTGATTTCATCAAGTGTATGCTGCAAATCATACACCACCCGTAAGGAATATGAAAAACATTAAAAACTTTGTTTAAGCTAAATTCTTTCATCACTTAGAATTTTAATAACAAAGTTTAGCCTCTCAATAATGCAGTCTCTAGCACTTTCACACACACCATAGGAATGGACATAATTGATTAAAATCAATTTAGTGCTATCAGAATTAACAAGTGACTTGTTTTTACCCATATGAACCTTATTCATGGGATCCCCAATCACAAAGGTTGGGTTACCATCACTTGTTTGTTTGCAAGCGGCTTAAGTCCCATTCCCCTCGATGTTTCTAATATCATTTGTCTTCCCATGGGTTTTGTCAAAGGATCAGCTAAATTCCGTTCTGACTTCACATAGTCAATGGAAATAGTTCCACTCTTTAGCAGCTGTTTCATCAAATTATGTCTCTATTCTTTCCATTGTAATTCTTGTTTTTTGGCTATAGCTATTGCCTATTAGCAATCACAGTGTATTGACACCGATGGGGTTGGTTTCATTCCTAGTGGAATGTTTGCTAAGAAGTTTTTCCACCACTCAGCCTCACTACCAGCCATATCAAGAGCGACAAACTCAGATTCCATTGTTGATCTTGCAATAATTGTTTGTCTGGCTGATCTTCATGTAATCGCACCATCCCCAAGTGTGAATACATAACCACTGGTGGATTTTGTTTCATCTGAATCAGAGTCCAGTTAGCATCATTGTACCCTTCTAGTACAACTGGAAATCCACTGTATTCAATGGCATAATCCATTGAACCTCTTAAGTATCTCATAAGCCATGAAAATGCATCCCAATATTCTTGATTTGGACATTGAGTGTACCTACTCAGTCTACCTATTGCATAACAAAAGTTCATCAAGTGCAGTAAGCTCCCAATTATCTGGGCATATTGAGGCGGAGATAATAATTTTCCTCTATTAATTTAGAATTAGCATCATAAGGGGGGGTACTCACTGGTGAGGTCATAAAACCTAAACTTCTTAAGAAGTTTCTCAATATATTGTTCTTGGGATAGTAATGTCAGAGCGGCTGCAGCGGAAGGGTTAGCGTGGAATAACAAACCAAGAGGGGTTTTTAATAATAACGTGTGCCTTTTAATTTCTACTCAATTAAACTTACTTAGCAATTAATAAAGACAAATAAAGCAAGAGTAAGGTTGAGAGAAATTTGCACAGATGATTTTATCCTGGTTCGGATCTTACCAATCCTACGTCCAGTCGCTTATCTCAAAACAAGATAAACAGTTTCACTAACACAAAACAATTACAAATTACAATCACAAAGATACAATTTGTAAAAGTTTAGAAACCACCTCTCTTGATACCACAAGAGATGAAACTACACCTCCTTTGAGTCTTCACAAAGGATGAACACCTCCTCCGAATACTTCACGAAGGATGATTCTCTTCCGAACACCTCCTTAGACACACCAAGGATGAACCGGCTATTTCCTCTGTCACCGTAGCAGCACTTCACCAGCTCCACAGACAAGAGTTTCACAAGCCGAACAAGAACACACAAGTCTCAATAATTTCTGAGTATTTGAGCACAAGGGAAGAGTTTCTGTGTCTCTGGATCTTTTTTTGAGAGGAAATGAGAGTCTATTTATAGACTCATCCAAAGGCTCTTCCATTCACTAAAAGACAAACTTAACGGCTAGTTTCTCCAACGGCCATAAACGGCTAGTTTGTCCAACGGTCATAAACGGCTAGTTTCTTCAACGACTAGTTTCTCCAACGTCCGTGTTAAGTGCGATACTCTTACCGTTAACTGTCACTATTCACGTGAATAGTGTTACTATTCATGTGAATAGTACTATAGTGTTTTGTTGCAATGATTTACTATAGTAATTTTACAAAACACTTTTCTTTTTCTAATCTAAGTCCTATACATATTTCTAAGAGTATTACAAAAGCTTTCCATCACAATATAAGTCTTCATAACATCTTGAATCTTGATTTCTCTTGACTTGATTTGGACATCATCAAAACTTCATCTTCATCATTTTGCTAACAAGTAATATACTATCTCCCTTCCTTATGATTCTAATACCTAAAATCACATTGGCTTCACTTATGTCTTTCATGTCAAAGCTTGATCCTAGAAACAATTTAGTTCTAGCAACAATCTCATTGCGTGTACCAAAATTTAGCACGTCATCAACATACAAACTGACACAATTACCATTTTCAAATTTAGAATACTATCAATATCATTAAGTGAAAAGCCAAAATTTATTTTTTCGAGTAATTACGTAAAATTACCTACACCCCCACAATTTTAAAATATTTAAGATTGGTAAACGATAAAATACCTGATTGTGTTTTTCTCTTTGTAGGTAAAATATACGAAAATTTACTCAAGTACCTCATCTTCTTTCTCCTCATCCGCAGTCCTTACAAATTCGACCAAAAGCCATCGTTGCTGCGAGCACCTTGGCAGCCTCCGGAAGTTATGGGTTTCGCAAACATTGTCTGAGTTATGAAAACAAAGTTTTGATCCTTCGGGATTGAGTTGTTGATGTCAGTCATAAGTCCTTAAGATTGTTGTAAAAAAGCTGACATAATCACGAACAAAATTTCCTGAGGCATGTAGATTCACTGTCCTTAAGGACTTATCCGCGGTGTATTGCGCAAGTCCCCAGGATACAACAGGAACTTCTCAGAATATCTCTGAGGATCTCAGAATTAGCAAGGATCTCTAAAAAGAGTATAAAATAAACCCAGAATAATTTTAGAAGAGGAAAAGAAGAAAGAAGAAGGAGAGAAGAGTGCTTTTAGTGTCTTTTTGGAATGGGGGAAAAGCTCTCTATTTATAGAGCTAGGAAAGAATAAAATCAATAAAACACAATAAAAGCCATTAAATATTTTACCGTTGGAGCACTTAATAAAATCAATTTAAACGTTATTGGCAATTAAAGTTTTGACCGTTGCAATCCAACGTTTTCTTTTGCAATAATCTAACATTATTACAACAAATTTTACATAAAAAAGGATTCAATTAAGACGTCGAAAAACAAAAGGGACCTATTCGAGATTCACGCCAAAAATAAGAATCTACCGAAACATTAAACCTAATTATTTATATTTTATTATTTTTTTTAATTGTTGTGTCTAATTAATTAATTCAATTCATATACTTGACATGTGGGCGGTCATGTCATTCCTTAACACAAAAAAGGACTTAATTAATTAATTCAATCCATATAGAGTTGGAATTAAACAACTTTCAATTTCACTTCCAATTAACACAAATTAATTTTATCTGTAAAAGACAGAAAAGGTTTTGATAAAGGAAATACTTGGGAAAACTAATGAATGTAGCACAGTAATAAAATATAAATAGCTAATGGTAAGGGAATATTATAAAAGAATTTGGAATAAATGTTTTCTTATAATTAGAATTGTTTTCATCAATAAAATGTAAATTAATTAATTAATTAACCCAAAAATAAATGAGAAAAAAATATCAATATTTAATTTTGAAAAAAAATCTTATACTGTGTTTCCTTACAATTAAAATTAGTTTTAGCAATAAGTTCAGATGAATTAAAAACTTCAAAAACTAATAAAACATCAATAATTAATGGTTTAAAAAATATTATATTATAAAAGAATTTTGTTTGGAATAAATGATTTTTGTAAGAACCTGAATTAGAAAGTTAAGAGGGTAATTAAGTTAATGAAACCAAAAAATTTTCATTTAAAAGCACATTTCAAACATCTTGGTTCATTAAATAAACCTCATTCTCTCTTTAGAACTCAGTTTTCAGATTTTCTCTGCCTTCTCTCTACCAAATCTCTTCACTGAGCCGTTTGTTTTTCGATCATGTGGTGCCCCAGTACCCACGGCATAGAGGGCTCCGTTTTAAACCGATCACTTTCTCCGTTCTTCATTCCAACCGTTAAATAATTTCCTTTCCTCCTCCTCCATTGTTTTAGAACCTAGAACATGTAGTTCTACTGGTTGCATGTATCTTGTGTTCCCCCTTTCCCACTCTCTGCTAAATCTTGAGTTCTAAGAGTCGTTTTTGTCACCAATGTGGTGGTTGTAGGGTGCTGTCTAGGTTCTTGTTGAGTCTGGCACTGTTGAGTCGTTCTTGTGACTTAGGCTGCTAAACTCTAAGGTAAGGGGAGCTAGAAATACTTCTTTATAATTATTTGCATGTATGTGTATACATTGAGTTATGTATTATTTCTGCTGTTTGGTTTGCATGTTAAGTTTTGAGTAGATGGAATGATATGTATTGCGTGTGTTGAAGTGTTGAATTTGTGAATCTGTGAGCTGATGTTAATTAACTGTATTGGATGCGTTTGACTGCTCGAATGGTTCATGTTAGAAGTATTTCGAGTAGAAGGTTGTTGTAACCTGGTTTTGGCAGAAGCATAGTGAAATATTAGTGTTTTGAAACTATTGAAAGGAAGTGGGATAATGATTTTGAGCTTTGGAAGTCCAAAGTGTATTTGGGCTATTAGGGCAGTTTCAGCAAGTGTACTGTGACTTGTTTGAGTCACTAAAGTGGTCCAAATAGGTGCAAAGTGTTAAAATTGGGTTTGGGATCCTCAAGTGGTGATAATTGATGTTGAGGAGTAAAAGTTGAGTTGTAATCACCTTAAAATTATATTATAAGGGTTTAGGAACATCTAGACAAGTTTAATTAGGTGTAAAACATGAATTAGGTGTGTTAGAAATTGGAGAAAAGGCCTAGAATGGTAAGAGAGTGTGTGAAAGTTGCATAGTTCTGCAGAATTTGCGTTCTGTCAGGGCATTCGCACAACGAATTGGTGTGTTGTGCGAATGGCTAGAGCGAGTTTCTCTCTGTTTGGTGATTCGCATAGCGAATCTGGGCGTTGTGCGACTGGTGGTTGCCTGGGAAAATGCTAGTTTAATTTGAATAGCGACTTTGGGGCGTTATGCGAGGGTTTAGGGTCTGATAATGTGTAGCAGAATTTTCAGTTTAGCATAGCGAACAAACTTGGTGCGCTGTGCGAATGGACTTTGGCATAGCGCACAGGCTTGGTGCGCTGAACGAATGTGAGTGAGTAAAACCCACAGTTTTTGTTATTCGCACAACGAGTTTGGTGCGCTGAGCAACTTGCCCATAATCTATTTTTATTCCTTTTATTCCTATTTTATGATAACTTTGAACTATGTTTTGATTATTAGAATGGTGTAAAAGTATCTATGATATTGTATGATCAGTGAGGTTATATGTTAGGATTCAATGTGATAATATTATGGTATTTGTTTGTTCATGTCTTGAGTTAAGTTTCAAAGTGATAATATGGTTGATGGACGTAATTCCATGAATCTCAAAGGGAGGTTACATGGTGGTGCCCTATATTATTGGACGTAATTCCATGATCTACAAGGAGAAGATCCATGGTGGGGTCGTTGGTGTGTTTTAGAATGATTTGCATGGAAGCTCAGTCTTGGGGGTTATCCTGAAACTACAATGGTCAATCATTCTCAAGTAGAGAGGATTGAACCATGTCATGAGTAGTAGCAGGATGTCCTAGTCTTGGGTTCTTCCAGTATGGCCCAAGGTGAGTGATAACGGACTAACCTCGTGAGTGTGGTCGGTGAAACCCATTGGCAATGACTTTGCAAAGATGTATAGGCCATCACGAGTTCATAACCTGCCATAGCTCGACAATCATTCTAAGTCCGGACGAGTCAAGTTTAAAGTGTAACAAGTTGTGTTAAGTGACCCAGTATATATGAATTAAACCTGCATGTTGTGTGTGAATGTTATAACATGATTTTTGTATATCTAGCTCACCCTTCTACTTGTGATTGTCTTTTGTTTGTGTTGTGTTTTGTGTCAATGATCATCTATTTGGATGTGAGCAGAGGTAGATGAGGTGCCTCTAGAGCAGGCTTTGAAGGGAGATGATGTTGCAACTTAGTCTAGTTAGAACTCTTAGTTGTTCCTTATCATTTTGAAATATTCTATCGTGTTTAAGTTTTAAATTAGAACTTATTTTGGGATGACTGTAACTTTAATACTTTACTTACAATCTACTTTTAACTGTTCTCTTATATTAAAATGTGGACTCATTATATTATATGTTTCTATATAATCTGGGATGTTACATTCTGGTATCAGAGCAGTTCGTCCTTAGGATGACCTGTGAGTTGAGGGCTTGTCTTGTCTTCTCTGTGAAGAATTGAGTCTAAATGGTATGATTTACCATTTCCTCCATGTCTAAATAGTAGAGTGTGTATCTAACTAGAAGTTTTGAGAACAGAAAACGTCTTGATAAGAGTAATGAGGGTGCACACTCATGACTTTTACCAGAGATGATTTTCCTTTCTTAATTCTGAAGGTTTGGGGTAAGAAAGAGTTGGGGTTCCAGTGTTGTTTCCTGTAATAATTCATGTCTTGTTCTTGCCTTTTGTGGTGGTGTAATGTGCTCTATAGTAGTAGAGGAGTGCAGCTTCAAGGACAACTTGAGTTATATACCTTTATTAGAATTGGTTTAAGCCTTTGAGACAAATTCTTGCCTCGAAGATAAGGAGTTAGAAGACCAGAATCTTGGTTTCAGAAGACGAGTTAAGACATTGGAATTTTGAAGTAATGTTTTTGGGAGAAGAAAAAGTTCTCAAGAACAGAGTCAGAAGATCAGCTATTGTACGTTTCACAAGAAGAGTTGAGTTCAAAGGCTAGAATAAGAGGAACATTGGGTAAGCATAGGTGTAGCAAGTTTAAGAAATCAATTTGGTTCAGTACATCAGTAACATCAGAGACCAAAAGAAAGGAAAATATTGGTGAGCAACGGAGTAGCATTGAGTGAAATCGGTATCATGGGTCGGTGTATCATCGATGGTTGAGATCTGGATAGGAAAAGGGGTAGATGGTTTGAAGTTTAAGTTAAGAAAGGAATTGGAATTCTAAAGTGGACCAAGGGGAATAAGTATAAGGAAGAGAAGTAGAAGAAGAAGAGTTTGAGAAATATTCGTTAAGGCATAGAACAGAGTTACAGAGGAAATAGTTGAAGGTAGAATTGCAAAGTTGAGAGAGAGCATGAGGCCTTTGAAGAAGAATGAAGTATTGTAACGGTCATAAGTTAAGTGAATAATTGGAAGGAGATAGCTTTCTCAACAAATAGATGATTTAGAGTCAAGTTTAGAATGATGTTTCAAGATTAGTGGTTCGTATAACAGAATGAAGTATTGTAAGGGTCTTAAGTTAGGTGAATAATTGAAAGGAAATACTTGTAAAACGTATGGGAAAACTAATGAATGTAGCACACTAATAAAATATAAATAAATAATGGTAAGAGAATATTATAAAAGAATTTGGAATAAATGTTTTCTTATAATTAGAATTGTTTTCATCAATAAAATGTAAATTAATTAATTAATTAACCTAAATGAGAAAAGAATATCAATATTAAATTTTGAAAAAAATCGTATACTGTGTTTCCTTACAATTAAAATTAGTTTTAGCAATAAGTTTAAATGAATTAAAAACTTTAAAAACTAATAAAACAAATGGCTTAAAAATATTATATTACAAAAGAATTTTGTTTGGAATAAATGATTTTGTCTAATTAAAATTTATTTTATCAATTAAATTTAAATGAATTAATTAATTAATTAACATAAAAATTAAAATAGGAATAAAATATCAATAATTAAATTTTTATTAGCCATGATTTTGTCCCGGTTAAATATAAGATTAGAAATATTTGTATTACGGTTAATTTTCTTTAATAGCTACAACTGTTTTCTATTATTTTAAATTAATTATTAATTGTATTGTGTTTGTTCATCTTCATTGTTATTATATTTGTTCATATTACCTTTATCGTTCTCTTCATTATTTTTAGATTACGTTAGGTCTTCAATTCCTAGTAAAATTGCATACTTTTGTAATGTTTAATAATTCAAAAATTAAATATATGCAAGTGGAATCATAAAATAAATATTCATGACATAAAAGTGTATGTTTATTATTTTTCTTCATAAAAGCATACATAGTTCAAATGAAACACATCAGTGCCATTTATAACATGTGCGAATGGTTGGTTGCTCATATCTACATGGTCCATCTTTGTGTATATACCATTGCAAGTCTGCCCCCATATCGATATCCCTAGCTTGGTCGTATGCATCATAATATAACAAAGGACCATTTCCCCATTGAAACGAACAAAAGAACAGTGTTTTCCCAAAAAAGTTAGGTTGAAAACTCCATTGGAAGCTTTGCTTAATAGGGAGAAGGTGGAATCCAAGATCATCATCTTTTGATTTGCAGTGAATGTTTAGATTTTCTTTTCCCTCCAAACTATTAGTAATTTTCACAGTAGTTCTTTGCCATCCATTATGCGTACTTTCTAGAGTAGTTTTTGCCCATGCCAACGTAAGCATGCACAACAATAGTACGATTTTCATGAACACAAACATCTGACAATTTTTTTCTAGTTATGAATCTATTATATATATATATATATATATAGGCTAAAAAACAATGGCCTAATGACAAAGGGCAAAAATGTCGTTTCATTGCTGTATTTGACTTGAGTTACTAAAAAACATTTATTGTAAAATTTTAATTATAGGATAACATTTATTTAAAAATTTCTTTTGGTTTTTGTGTTACTTAACAGAGTAATAAAATATAAATAGTTAATGGTAAGATAATATTATAAAAGAATATGGAAGAAATTTTTATAATTATAATTATTTTTTAATGTAAATTAATTAATTAACCCAAAAATAAATGAGAAAAAATATCACTATTTAATTTTGAGAAAAATATTATACTATGTTTCCTTACAATTAAAATTAGTTTTTGGAATAAATTTAAATGAATTAATTAAGTAATAAAAACAAAAATAAAAAAAGTAATAAAGAATCAATAATTAATGGTTTAAAACTATTATACTATAAAAGATTTGTTTTTCAATAAATGCTTTTCTATAATTAAAATTTATTTTATCAATTAAATGTAAATGAATTAATTAATTAATTATCATAAAAATTAAAAGAGTGATAAAATATCAATAATTAATGATAAAAAATATAGTATAAAAGAAAAGAAATTTGTAATAAATATTTTCTTATAATTAAAATTACTTTGATAAAAAAATTTGAGGGAATTAATTAATTAAAAAAAAATTAAAAAATGAAAAAATATCAATAATTCAAAATTAAAAATACTTGTGAAGGTCTGAAAAATAGAGTTTAAAAGAGCAAAAAGGTTATTAAGTTAATAGGACCAAATTTTAAAAAGCCCATTTAAAACATTATGGTCCATTAGCTTAAGCATTATGTCTCTCTCTAAAACTCATTTTTAGATTTGTTCTACCTTCTCTCTACCACAACTCTATCTTCTCTCTATCAAATCTCTTCTCTAAATCGTTTAATCTCCGATCAAGTGCCGCCAAAACGTCCACAACATAGTGGACTTCGAAACTAACCGATTCATTTCGGGTTCTAAACTGGTAAGTCCCTCCATGCAACCTCTTCTCCGTTTTTGAACTTGGACATGCATTTTGCTAGTTGCATGTGCCTTAAGCTTTCTCCTTTTCCATTTTTCCACTCCATTATAGCTCTAAGAGTTGTTTCCATCACCATTTTATTGGGTTGTAGGGTTTTATTGAGTTCTTGCGGTGAAGGAACTGTGTTGGGGTATTCTTGCAAGCTATTCAGTCAAGTTACTCTAAGGTAAGAGGATTTAGAATACTTCTTTAAATTGCTTGCATGAAGTGTATGTATATTGGATTCTGAATTGGTGCACTGTTTGGAGTTGTATTTTACGTTTTGAGTATGTTGTATTGTATGAGTTGATATGTGAAATCCATGAAACTATGTTGAGATGTTTGGAATTGATTTGGATGGGTTTGAATTGCTATAATTGACCAATTGGAAGTGATTTAAGTGTGAAATCTGGTATATTTTTGGTTGGATAGAAATTTGGAGTTTTGTGTTTTTTAGGTCACTTTGAGAGGAAGTGAGGTAGTGATTTTGGGCATTTGGGGTCTAAAGCGCAACTGGGTTGTTGGGGCAGTCTTAGCCACTGTAATGTGACTTGTTTGAGTCACTAAATTGATCAAACTAGGTGCAAAGCCGTGGGATTGGGTTTTGAGTCCCTAGGTTGGAAACATTGATGTTTTAGAGTTGAATTTGAGTTTTAATCACTTTAGAATTGTAGTAGGAATGTTTAGAATCATTTAGATAATTTTAATTAAACATAAAACAAGAATTAAGGATGTTAGAAGTTAGTAGAAATGCTTAGAAATGGTCATGTTGGATTATGCTCATAATTATGTAGAGTTCTGCAGAATTATGCAATTGACCGTTCGGTCTTGTGTTGCTCTCGGTCATAACTGGGTTGGTCTCTTTTGAGTCTAACCAGTTCAAGATCATTCGGTCTCTTAATGAGTGTTCAGTTTTGTACTGGCACTCGGTCTCAAGGCTCAAAGTGTTCGGCCAAGGCTCAAAGTGTTTGACCAAGGCTCTAAGTGTTCGACCAAGGCTCTAAGTGCTCGGCCAGAGCTCTAAGTGTTCGGTCAAAGCTCTAAGTGTTCGGCCAAAGCTCTAAGTGTTTGGCCAACGCTCTAAGTGCTCGGCCAAAGCTCATAGCGCTCGGCCAAAGCTCCTAGCGTTCAGTTTCTCTTAGTGGTCAGTCATAAATAGTGTTTGGCCACTTCTTCAGGCTTATCTTTTATGGACCGTTCGATCCTGTCCATTGGGAAGTGAGATACCGTTTGGTCTCCACCATTTATAGGGTGTTCGGTCTTGCTCATAATGTGTTGATGTTTTTTGTTTGGCAACCATTTATATTTATTTTAGTATGCTATTTTGATTAATTGTGCCAATTGCTTTAAGGGCTTATGTGTGCATTATCATGTTGGTGTTACAGTGGAAAGTATTAGTATTGGACGTAATTCCATGATCCTCAAGGGGGGATACATGGTGATGCCCTTTTAGTGTGTTTAGAATGATTTGCATGGTAGCTCAGTCTTGGGGGTTTTCCTGACGCTCCAATGGTCTTTCATTCTCAAGTAGAGAGGATTGATCCATGTGGTGAGGAGTAGCAGGAGGTCCTAATCTTGGGTGCTTCCAGTATGTCCCAAGGTGAGTGATAACGGACTAACCTTGTGGTAGGGTGAAACCCATTGGCAATGGCTTTGCAAAGCAGTAGAAGCCACCATGAGTGCATAACCCGCCATAGCTCAGCAATCATTCTAAGTCTGGACGAGTAAAGTTTAAGTCCAACAAGTCATGTTTGTGTAGTGTAGTGTATCTGTCTTTACTTGCATGTTGCTTGTGAGTGTTATAACATTGTTTTTATATCTAGCTCACCCTTGCTTTTGTGTTTGTGTGTTGCTTGGGTATGTTTTTCTTTTGTAATGATCATCCACTTGGGTGTGAGCAGAGATGGATGAGGTGCCTCTGGAGCAGGTTTTGCAAGAAGATGATGTTGCTGCTTAATTTAGTTAGGACTCTTAGTTGTTCTTATTATTTTGAAATACTCTATTATTTTTAAGTTTTAAATTCTGACTCAATTTGGGATGACTGTAAGCTTAACTACGTTATTTACAGTCTACTATAATTGTTCTCTTTTATTAAAATGTGAACTTACTATATTATATACTTCTATATAATCTGAGATGTTACAATACTTACATCACTCTAACGGAAGAATTTTACCCATTAATTTTATAATTTGAATTATTGACAAATTTTATTAATAATATATATTTTATTTTCGAAAAATTCACTATTAAATAATATATATTATGAGAAATTTCGTAGGTAAAATTCATTAATTAATCAAATTTATCAATGAATTTATTTTCGTTGATAAAATTTTATTATTAATTCCAAAATCTTTTTAGTAAATATAAAATAAATCTCAGAACATGTGATGGTGTTTTCGTTTCTTTTAATAGGTACTTTCTTTTTTCTTCTTTATTTTCCGCACTTCAACTTTCATTCTTTATATTTGTGTTTTCATTTTTATCTCTTATAATTTTATCATGTTAAACAAAGAAAATCTGTTTGTATTTTATCAGATTCTTAAATAAAATAAATTTTTATCTTGGTTAAATATTCTATATTTTATTGTTTTTATGATTTTGTCATTATGTATTAAAAAAACTAGTTTTAATAGCTATTATTTTGTAACCGTTAAATATAATGCTGGAAATATTTGTATTACTGTTAATTTTTTTTAATCGCTACAATCGCAAGGGTCTATAAATGAATAAGGGCCACTAGGCCTTATGTTCTGCCCATCAGCCTAAGGCCAGCCTAAGGCCAGCTTAATCATAGGAAGAGTTCCTCAGAATTATTTTTCACTTTCCTAAGCTCTTTCCCTTTTTCTCTCTAAACAGAAACCCTTTTTCCTAAATAATTATTCTGCCTTCTCTCTAAAAGATCCAAACACTGAACTGTTTAAATTTTAATTTGAAGGTTCCTAAACGATCGCGGTGGCAAGAGCTTCATTTTGAACCGAACAATTTCCTGTTCCGACTGGTAAGTTCCCTTTACCCCTTCTCTTTCACTGTTCTAGAACCTAGGGCATGCAACTTTGTTGGGTTCACGTGCCTTGTACGTTTTTCCTTCCATTCTCTGTCTATTCGAGCTCTAAGAGCTATGTTCTATCACCAATTTGGTGATTTGTAGGTTCTGTCAAGTTCCATTATGTGTGGAGGGTACTATTAGGGCATATACTGTGAATTGTATTGAGCAACCCAAAAGAAGAAGGTAAGGGGAGCTAATTATTTTTCTTTGAATTTATTTCATGAATCTTCTTTGTAAATGAATGCATGTTGAATTTTGGACTGTCGTGCGGTTTTTTACGGTACTTTGGATTTTAAGTATATAGGATGGTTTGAATTGAATGTGTAATTGATGAAATTGTGATTGATTGCTTTATAGTGAGTTTAATGAACTTAATTACTATATTGGATCATGTTAGAAGTGATTTGGAGTGTGAAATCTGTTGTAACTTTAGCTAGGTAGAAAACTTGGTGATTCAGTAGCTAGGTACAAAGTGTTAGAATTGGATTTGGGGTCCTCTAGTTATTGAGTTTGATGTTTTGGAGTAGAAATTGAGTTGGTTTAGTACATCTAATTCCTATCCAAATGACCAATGCAATACTTTACTTTCATCTATAAACATGTTTCATATCAATATTAGTGTTTCAGATTTTAAATTGTTCATTTGGATATGTCTAAGATGCACAAAAACCAGAAAAATCACGTTGTTGTCAAAAAATGATAAGAATAAGCGATTATCTCACTTGATAATTGATTATTCTAGTCAGAGAGTTGTATCATCTTCAAAGCTCTCGCAAATAATCGATTATCACATATGATAATCGATTATTGTCGTCAAAAAATCATCCTAGACAGTTTTGGGTGGTTTTCGGGGCTCCGGATATCATTTTTGGACGTTCTTTAGGTCGTTTTAGGGGTTTTGGGCCTTTTCGGATCTGTTAGTGATAGTTTCAAAGTTATTTTCCTTGTATAAGTATGAATTTAAGGGGTTTTGTGTTGTTTAGTAGGTCTTCTTGGATTGTTATTGTTTGTTAATGTACATGGAATGATTTCATGTGATTTTTTAGGACTTATTAAGTTGTTTGTGGTCTTTTGAAGTGTAATTAGTATTATATCTATGGTTGTATGCAATGTAAAAGTGAAAGTATGTGATTTTCAAAGTATGTTTGATGGACGTAATTCCATGGACATCACAAGGGGTTACATGTTGGTGCCTCATGTTGTGATCCACAGTGAATTCTCTTGTTGAGATTCAAGTATGTTTAGAATGAATGTAGGAGCTCAGTCTTGGGGGTCATCTTGAAACTCCAATGGTCTTTCTTCTCACGTATAGAGGATTGAACCATGTGGTGAGGAGTAGTAGGAGGTCTAAGTCTCGTTCCAGTATGCTCCAAGGCACGGAACGGACTAACCTCGTGAGTGTGACAGGGTGGGGAACCCAAGTTTCATAAGCCACCACGGGTGCATGATCCGTCATAGCTCGACTCTCATTCTAAAGTTTGGACAAGTCAAGTCTAGTGTTCAATATGTTAGGATACCTGTCTTAATCTGTTTTAATTTGAGAATAACTCTTGTAGATTCTATGCTTGACATGATGCATGTTTTTTATATTTAATTAGCTCACCCTTGCTTGCTTGTGTTTGTGCATGTTGTATGTGTTTCCTTTTGCGATGATCATCCACTTGGGTGGGAGCAGATGGCGAGAAGGATACTTTGGAAACAGCTCTTGATGGGGACGGTGTGCTGCAACTTAGATTTGCTAGCTTTTATTTCCATGAACTCATATTATTTTTGAAGAACTTTAGTGAATTTAAAGTTTTAAATTCTCTGTAATTTTCAGGGAGGAACTCTAATACTCTACTTTTCAATTTCACACTATTCTAAGGATGACTATAATCCTATTTACTCTCGACTGCTTTCCTATATCATGCATGATGACGTCTTTATTATATGTATGTCTTTTCTATATATTTTGGGACATCACATTTTCATATAATTAGAATTGTTTTCATCAGTAAAATTTAAATTAATTAATTAATTAACCCAAAAATAAATGAGAAAAAATATTAAAATTTAATTTTGAAAAAAAATCTTATACTATATTTCCTTACAATTAAAATTAGTTTTAGCAATAAGTTTAAATGAATTAAAAAATTTAAAAAGTAATAGAACATCAATAAGTAATGGTTTCAAAAGTATTATATTATAAAAGAATTTTGTTTGGAATAAATGATTTTGTGTAATTTAAATTTATTTTATCAATTAAATTTAAATGAATGAATTAGTTAACATAAAAATTAAAATAGTAATAAAATATCAATAATTAATGATAAAAAATATTATAAAATAAAAGAAATTTATAATAAATATTTTCTTATAATTAAAATAAATGTTATAAATAAAATTTAGGGAATTAATTATTAAAAAATAATAAAATATCCATAATTTAAAATTTAAAATACTCACATCACTTCTACTTATAACCATTTTATATTACCCAATAATTTTACCCACTAATTTTATAATTTTAATTATCAATAAATTTTATTAATAAAAGATATATTTATAATATATATTTTATTTGTCGATAAAAAATTCACTATTAAATAAAATATATATCATGAAAACATTTGTAGGTAAAATTCATTAATTAATCAATTTTATCAATGAATTTATTTTGTTGATAAAAATTTATTGTTAATTGCAATTTTTTTTAGTCAATGTTAAATAAATCTCAGAACATGTGATGTTGCGTCTATTATTTTCTTTTCTTTTCCTAGGTACTTTCTTTTTTCTTCTTTATTTTCCGCACTTAATCTTTCACTTTATAATTGTGTTTTCATTTTTTTTCTCTTAGAATTTGATCATGTTAAGCAAAGAAAATCTGTTTGTATTTTATCAGATTTTTAAATAAAATAAATTTTTATTTAGGCTAAAGAATCAATATTCTATTTTTTTATGATTTTGTCATTATGTATTAAAAAAAATATTTTTTATTAGCCATGATTTTGTAACGGGTTAAATATAAGGTTAGAAATATTTGTATTACCGTTAATTTTCTTTAATCGATACAATTATTTTCTATTATTTTAAATTTAATTACTAATTGTATTCTATTTGTTCATCTTCATTCTTATTATATTTTTTTATATTATCTTTATCGTTCTCTTCATCATTATTCTTATATTACGTTAGGTCTTCAATTCCTGGTAAAATTGCATATTTGTAATACTTAATAATTCAAAAGTTAAATAAATGTAAGTGGAAATATAAGATAAATATCCATGACATAGAAGTGTAGGTTTACCATTTTTCTTTATAAAAGGGTACATATTTCAAATGAAGCACATCAGTTCCATTTATAGCATTTGCGATAGGTTGGTTCCTCGTATCTACATGGTCCATCTTTCTTAATATACCAATGGCAGTTTGAACATATATCAATATCCCTAGGTTCATCGTATGCATCAAAATACAACAAAGGACCATTTCCCCATTGAAACGAACAAAAAAACAGTGTTTTCCCAAGAAAGTGAGGCTTAAAACTCCATTGGAAGCTTTGGTTAATAGGGAGAAGGTGGAATCCAAGATCATCATCTTTTGATTTGCAGTGAATGTTTAGATTTTCTTTTTCCTCCAAACTATTCGTAATCTCCACAGTAGTTCTTTTTGCCCATACCAACGTGAGCATGCACAACAATAGAACAATTTTCGTGAACACAGACATTGCAAATTCTGATAGCTCTTTTTCTGCTAATGAATATGTTATATATATATATATATATATATATATATATATATATATATATATATATATATATATATATATATATATATATATATATATATATATATATATATATATATATATATATATATATATATATATATATATATATATATATATGCTGAAAATTAATGGCCTAATGTTGAACGACAAAAATGTCTTTTCACTGTTGTATTTGACCTGAGTCAAATGCATTAAGGCATTTAATTAAAACTTATTAAATTATATAATATTATGTCAAGATAATTGATTATATGATTGATTAACATTCCAAAGTGGAAGTGTAATTCAGACAGATAAGGAAAGAAATTTAAATAAAAAGTTTTAATTTATTAGGTAGAGTTTATTATTTAATTAAAGGTTTAATAGGTTCGTAGGTCCCTATATTTGCGGGTTAGTTTCAGTTGGGTCCTCCAATTTTTAAAGTGATCAATTGGGTCCCTAATTTGGTAAATTTGATTCAATAATAGGATCTCCGTTAAATGTAGTTAACGTACGTTAACTTTGTTATGAAGTGGAAGCTGAGCATCCAGGTGGCATCCTTCGTGGATTTATATAATTTTTAGAAATTATTAACTAATGTTAAATATATTAATAAATAAAAATATAATTAGAAATTATTAAACATATCAAGTGATGTTTCGTATTTTGGGTAGCTTCTGTCTGAGAAATTGGGGAAATCTGCGAAGTTAGGGTTCGTTGGAGGTGTGCTGGCATTTGGGGAGCACCGCTTTTGCGTAAGAAATTACTCAGCCATACCCTTTCGTTTTATGAAATTGTAGTGATCTATCGGTGGTTTCGAGTAAAAGCTTCTAATTTTTGGTGGTGAATCACGTGGAGGAGTTTCGCGAAGGTCGTTGGAGGTGTAGCACGTGTCCAGGTTAGTAAATGTTTACTTCTTTGTATAATTTTGACAATGATGCTGGGTCAGTCGTGGTCCCCCATGTTCGAACTGGTGTGGTAGTGTGTTATTTATGTTGTTATAGAAATTGGTGTTGAAAGTGGTCCCCCATGTTTGAAGTGCCGTAGTAGACCGTAATTGGTGTTGAAAGTGGTCCCCCATGTTTGTTCCTTGCGCTTTTTGTTTTGTTTAGGTTGTGTTGTAGTTGGTCCTTGTGTTTCCTATTCCTGCTTCTAATTTTATATATTTTTTGTTGTTGTTGTCGTCTTATTATTTTATAGGATATATACTATTATAGTGTATTACATGGAGGATCATTTTGAAGTTGTTTTCCACCATGGAGGTCACTTCATAAACGATGGGCCTCTTAAGTATGAGGGGGAAAGTACAACTCTTTCTTTTGACCCAGACGTGTGGAGTTACTTCACTTTAGTCAGTGTAGTAAAAGGACTTGGATATGATGGATTTAAGGAGTTGTGGTATTGTGTAGGGGGGGGTTCTGTGTTAGATGATAGGTTAGAGGCTTTGTCTGATGATAGGGGAGCCATGCACATGATGAACTTAGCTAGGCTAAATGGAGAAGTTCATTTATTTGTTGTTCACACAGTGTGTGAACCTGAGATCATACACATGTTAGAAAATGTTGGACATAATAAAGGTGAAGAAGAAGTTCAACCTATGATGCATGATAGTGATCATGGTGAGTGTGAACAAGTTCATGATGAGTGTCAGGAGGTAGGTGATGGTGAGTGTCAAGTTCTTGTTTCAGAAGAAAGAGGTGTGGGAAATGATGTTGTAGAAGGTGAAATTGAAGCTGAATGTGATGTGGGTGAGACCGAAAGAGCTGATGTTGTGGAAGTTCATATTGAAGTTGAATCTGATGTGGGTGAGTGTGAAAGAGATGATGTTGTAGGAGGTGAAATTGAAGTTGAATGTGATGTGGGTGGGTTTGAAAGAGATGATGTTGTAGGAGGTGAAATTGAAGTTGAATGTGATGTGGGTGGGTTTGAAAGAGATGATGTTGTAGGAGGTGAAATTGAAGTTGAATGTGATGTGGGTGGGTCTGAAAGAGATGATGTTGATGTTCGTAGTTGGAGTTGCAGTGTCGATGTTACTAGTATGGATGACCTAGTTGACTGTGATATCCAAGAAGAGGTAGGGCAGGGAGTTGAGAATTGGTTTGGTGAAATTGAAGTTGATGTGGAAGATGATGGACCATCACAGAAATCACAGACTCGCATTTCCAATAGTGATGTTGAGGATGGTATTAATACTGAGAATGATAGAGGTCTGTCTGATGATAATTGGGAATCAGAAGAATTGGTTAGTGGAGGAGAAAGTGACGAAGAAGATGGTGAGGAAGAAAGTTATGGAAAGTTTGTAACATTTACTATGCCTAAAACAATGGTGGATTACAAGTGGGATTTGGGCACTTATTTTGCTAACAAGCAAGATATTCTGGATGCCATAAAAACATATGCAGTAGAAAATGGGAGAAATCTAACATATGTTAAAAATGATAAGAAGAGAATTAGAGTGAAGTGTATGGGTGCTAAAGGAAAGTGCCCCTGGATGGCATATTGTGGTTATATGAATGCAATCCAAACGTGGCAATTAAGGACTGTTGTTGACAACCACACTTGTAGTAGAGAGCACAAAGTGAAATTACTTAATTCCAAATGGCTGAGTAAAAGGTTGGAGAATACCGTGAGAGAAAATCCCAAAGTGAAGCTAGGGGAAATTCGTGACAAGATAAGTAGAAAGTGGAATGTTGGTGTATCTAAATCCATGGCTTTTAGAGCAAAGTCCATTGCTTCCGAACATGTTGATGGGTGTTTCAAAGAACAATATAAAAGGATCTATGATTACGCGAATGAGCTGTTAGTTCGTAATCCTGGATCCACAGTGAAGGTGGAAGTGGAAGACAATATCGATGGCCATATTTTCAAGAGGTTGTACGTTTGTCTTAAGGCCTGCAAGGACAATTTTGTGTTCTGCAGGCCAATTATAGGACTGGATGGTGCTTTTTTAAAAGGTAAATATGGTGGTGAATTGCTAACTGCTATTGCAAGAGACGCAAATGACCAGATGCTACCTCTAGCATATGCCATTGTGGAGGTAGAGAATAAAGAAACATGGAAATGGTTTTTGGAACTTCTGAATGAAGACATTAGGGGGGAGGCAGTACATGCATCATTGACATTCATATCAGATCAACAAAAGGTTATTCACATGCCCTTTTTTCCTAATAACATATTAAACCTTTTCATTATTATTGATATGATACCTTTAACAACATTGTCAATTTCAAATTACAGGGCTTAATGCAAGCTTTTGAAGAGGTGCTCCCTACAGTTGATCATCGGTTTTGTGTTAGGCACCTGTACGCAAATTTCAGGAAAAAATTCCCTTCAAAGCAGCTAAAGCGGATGATGTGGAAGGCAGCTACAGCAACTCATCCACAAGCCTGGGAAACCGAAATGAGAAATATAAAGGAAGTGAATCTCGAGGCATTCAAATACCTTATAAAAATTCCTCCCAGGTATGATGATATTTCAAAATCTCTTGAAATGTGATTCAATTCATAGTTGTGGAAGTGGCAGACTGTGATACCCATATTTCGTAATCTCTTGAAATGTAGATACTGGTCACGATCAAGGTTTACCACCAATGCTAAGTGCGATACTTTGGTAAACAACATGTCAGAGGCATTCAACAGTGTATTGTTGCATACAAGGTCAAAGCCAATCATAAGCATGTTGGAGGATATCCGCCTTTACCTGATGAACAGATGGGCAACAAACCGAACAAAAATAGCCTCATTGTCTGGGGTGATTTGTCCAAAAATCAAGAGTAGACTTAATAAGGAGTCCCAGCTAACCAAATTTTGGATTCCTAGGTAACCGTAAAATATTTTCATTTATCATGTGTTCAACAATTTAAGTGTATGCGTAATTTCTAAATTTTAATTCTGTTTTTTCAGCTGGTCAGCACTGCAGTTGTTTGAAGTTCGTCATGTGTCCCAAGTTGGTGACAGGTTTATAGTTGATATAGACAAAGTTGAATGCACATGCAGGAAATGGGCTATCTCGGGCATTCCATGCTGTCATGCGTTGGCTGTTATGAAGTTTCTGAATTTAGATGCAGATGATTTCATCCCTGTTTGTTTTAGGAAGTCAACATACCAAGAAATCTACTCTTCCATTGTGTATCCAGTTAATGGTCAGAATATGTGGGAAATTACCCCATATAATGATGTGCTCCCTCCAAAAAAGAGAATATTGCCAGGGAGGCCTAAGAAGAAAAGAAGGTTACAGGAATGGGAGTTAGTCAAGGACGATACAAGAATGAGGAAGGGTGGTATGCAAAAAAGATGTGGCATTTGTAAGGAGCTGGGTCACAACAGAACTTCTTGCCAGAAATCAACCCAAGATGGTGAACTCAACCCTGACCAAACACAACAAAGCAACCCAACAAATGAAGAAAACATACCATCATCAAATCAGCCTTAAGCAATTGTGATGTTTACTGGTTTTGTAATGATGTAAAAATTTCTGGTCTTATAGAAATTGCAGCAGTTATCCCTAGTTTTGTAATGATGTAAAAATTTCTGGTGTTATAGAAATTGCAGCAGTTATCCCTAGTTTTGTAATGATGTAAAAAATTCTCATGTAAAAAATTCTGATCTTGAACCTTTTCTGATTAATACCAGTTTGCTGTAATGACAACTTTGCTTTTATGGAATGTTATCTTTGCTTTTATGGAACGCTCGTCAACCTGTGGACGACAGCGAGCGGACGTTCGCTCAGAGACGGTCGACCAGTGTGTCCACAATAGGTGGACGCTCGTCCAGAGTGGACGCACGCGTGGACGCTCGCACAGCGAGAGGTGGACGCTCGTCCAGTGCGCACGCCTCAAGAGGACGCTCGCCCTTTGGACGCACGACAGAACGCTCGCCCAGTGGACGATCGTCCAGAAAAAATGCTCAGTGGACGCGCGTCCAGCAAAGACGCGCAGTGGACGCTCGTCCAGCGAGGACCCGCAGTGGACGCTCTTCCAGCGAGCTAAGAGGGCGCTCGTAATTTAGCTATCAAATGAAACTGCTTATTCAATAGTATCTCAGCAATGTAACAATCAAATTGTGTCTGATCAGGATAACAATGCTGTAATTTAGCAGTAATTTAGTACACAGTATATGGACTGAATTTATAACAACTCTTCCATTTCATTCATTTCATTAATTTCATTACAACAGACCAAACCTACAACAAAGTTACAAGGAATCATCCTTTCGTCATCAACATTGAAACTAAAACTATTTGTATTACACATAAAACAGACACCAACAACATCACCACCTTCATCAACTTTTGAACAATGAAAACTGATTTTTGTAAATTCAGTATCATTTTCCTAGTACTATCCATGTCTTCACTCTTCACTAGTGTTTCTTTCTTTCCTTCACTGTTGAACAAACTTCCCCTTTCGTCACCACCAATATCATTGCACCATTCGAAGAAGTTGCAACCACTTTCTTCACCACCATTCTGTAAAGACAGCATTCAACTTCATTAGGGAGTACCACCTTCTTCTCACAAACAGTACCAGAACTTAATTAGGTTGAGTTGAATCTAACATACCTTATACTTGGAGCATCCCCAAAATTGCTTGCCCCGATTCTTCGTAGTTTTGGCAGTTCTCACCACACAACTTTGACCACAGTAGCAGATCGGTGAAGGCGTACCATTTTCCTTCCGCCTGGCACTGCAACTCGATGAATACCAAGAGTGCTCCTTCGACATTCTCTTCGAACAACCACAAGCACTACACCCAGCTGCGTCGCAAAACTACAACTTCGACCTCCTATCACACACTTTTAATTTAGGGATTTCACCTTCAAATAAAACCACGAGCTACCTGACCCCAAAATACAACCACGAGCTACCCTAATTTTTCTAATTTCCCCAATTTCGCAGATTTCTCCAACTTTGAAGACACCACCTACCTGACCCCAAAATTGGAAATAGTTTGAAGACACCAGGTATGGCTGAGTAATTTCTCACGCAAAAGCGGTGCTCCCCAAATGCCAGCACACCTCCAACAAACCCTAACTTCGCAGATTTTCCCAATTTCTCAGACAGAAGCTACCCAAAATACGAAACATCACTTGATATGTTTAATAATTTCTAATTATATTTTTATTTATTAATATATTTAACATTAGTTAATAATTTCTAAAAATTATATAAATCCACGAAGGATGCCACCTGGATGCTCAGCTTCCACTTCATAACAAAGTTAACGTACGTTAACTACATTTAACGGAGATCCTATTATTGAATCAAATTTACCAAATTAGGGACCCAATTGATCACTTTAAAAATTGGAGGACCCAACTGAAACTAACCCGCAAATATAGGGACCTACGAACCTATTAAACCTTAATTAAATGCATATGAGAGGAATGGATGAATAATTAATGAAAAAGAGTACCAAAGGATGTGTTATTATTATTTGATAGATAAATAAAAAAATTAAACTGACTAAAATCTTTAATGAAATAAAAGGAAACTTTATTGAATGAAAAGTTTATTATCATATAAAATAGGTAACGTACTTCTAGTCATTATGCATGAAAGGGATACGACAGCAGTTCCAGAATCGATATATATTCAAGCAAGGTAAAAAGGTGGGTCTTGATTCAAAACCGAAGCAAAAAATGTTATGATTTTGCTCCGGTTCAAAAAACCCGAAACAGTAAACCAAAAATAAATTAGGCTTTTTGCCTCGATTGGATCAATAACCGAGGCCATAGACCTAGTTCAAAAAACGAGTCAACTAAAAAGTCAAATTTGCAGAGAAATTTGACCTCAATTGTTTATAGAATCGAAACCATTGACTCCTTTAAGCTTCGGTTCCTTTTTAACCCATGCATATATATTTGTGATAAGTACAAAAATCACCGCGTCATTTTATTGCAACGAAATCAATTTCAACTACGCGAGTTAATATCTAATTTTTTTTTATTAGTCAATCAGAACTTCTAACTATAATATTTGAAGAAATTAAAACCAAATCAATAACTTTTTATATACAAGTCACGTGTTCACTATAATTTATCCTTAAATTATAAGGTTCTAAATAAGGATGTAAAAATATATATTCGTATCTAAAATTAAAATACAATCATAACAATTGTCCTTCTAGTTTCGTCTCTCTTTTTGTTATTAATATTGGAAAAGGCATATGTTACTAAATATCCCTATACTTAGTTAGAACATCTCGAGGGTGGTATACTATATTGTCAGCTAATGATATATTTTGACACAATTTTGACCCATCCGTAAATGAATTTTTAATTTTTTTTTTTAATTTTTGACATGGAATCACTAGTTTAAAATTAGAGAAATTGAGACCAATCTTCTTAGTTACAGCGTCTCTTTCATTACTTTTTACATTCAACTTTGAAACTTCACTTTTTGAGTTTCTTCGTCTTGCTTATTGTTGTTTCTTCGTTGTGTTTGGTCCATTAAAAGCACCATTTTGCTAAACCTAGCATTTGGCACTTTTGTTTCATTGATGTGTTTGCTCCATTAAAACTTACCATTTCACCTAACTTAGCGTTTGTCATCGTTGATATTTGTTTACTTTTTGGGCGTGTCTTCCTTGCCTTCATTAGCTAATTTGTGTTTGGTTCTATTTTAGTAAAGTCCAACAATACATCTTCAAGTAAGAAACATAATCTAATTTCAATTTGATAAAAAGTTTTGATTTTTTTTTTTGTTATCGGGTGGTTTAGGAATTAGATTAGAATATATTTGGTTATTTCAGTGTTATATTCTTTAGTCAATTTTGGTTTGTGTCAATGTTACATAGAAGTTGTTTATTTTTTATGATGTTGTAATTTCACTTTATTGTTGATTTGTGTGGTTAATTCAACAATAAAATCTTTTACCAGACATGGCGGTTAACTATAAAAATGATAAATCAAAATAATAACAAATCATTTGGTTTTCTCATGCTTGTTTTTCGATTGATGCATTTTAGCAATGTTTATCGGGTTTTAGTAAACAAAAATACCCTTATATATCATAGATTCTAAGTTTTAAAGTTAAGGGTATTTTAATAATTTTCATTCTCAATACTAAAAAAAAAAGAAACCCTAAACCCTTGTTTACCTTTCTCATTCCTCTCAACCTTTTCTCTTTCATCTCTCACTCCAACATTTTATTTGTCATCCTATGCCCCAACTGAAAAAATCAGAAACACTGGCGGTTAACTAATATTACAAAAAATAATTTTATAATGAGTTTTCATTTTATAATTTTGTCTTATCTAATTTTATCCTATTTTCACAAACATAAATGAATTGAAAATCAGAAATACTCGCGGTTAAACAATTTCTTACAAAAAAAAATGATTTTATAATGAGTTTTCATTTTATAATTTTTGTCTTATCTAATTTTCACAAACACAGTGACATCAAAGGAATTGATTTTATAATGAGTTTTCATTTTATAATTTTTGTCGTATATAATTATAATTTTATTTAATTTTCACGATTTTTTAGAGATGATGATTCAACCTATGATGAAATTATAGAGGTTAGTAAAGATGGTGAAATTGAAGAGATCTTGAATGAACCTTTGCTTGAAGGTGAATATGTCAATGACTTAACTGTTTATAAAGACAAATTGTTTAACGAAAAGTGTTTCTGATTTTTTCAATTGAGACTACAATAGAAATGACAGAGAAAAAGTTGGAGTGAGAGAAATAAAAGAGAAAGGATTGAAAGGAATGAGGGAGGTGAACAAGGGTATGGGGTTTTTTTTTAAGTTTTGAGAATTTTAAAATAAATCATTTATTAATAAAAACAAATAATTAAGATATTTTAACTAATTTAAAATAATTTAATTTGATTTAGTCTGTAGTGTAGTTCAATTTATATATAATTATTATAAAATTAAAAGAAAACAATTCCACCTGTATCAAATTGAAAGAAATTATAAGGTGAGGTCGTGAAAGAGGTGAACTGTTGTCACAATGTTTGAGAAAACAATCCCACCTTGATCATGAAAGTAAAATCTATTACTTATATTTACTGAAGACCTATATGATCGGTAATAATTTTATGACCTTACCTTAGAATTAACTCTATCATGTGTTGAGTTGTCCCGCATTTTATCTGATTTTTTTAGATTCTCGCTAACAAGACCGCATGAGTCTAAATCTGAAGCTGCTGTAGTCCCATGATAGTCAAAGTTATGGTATGTAAAGCATATTCTAGCTGAATTTAATCCTTTATGTAAAAATATCTGCCAGTACAGAGGAGCCTAGCAAAAGAAACAGATATGTCATACTATTAGTGACTAAAAGAGAAAAGATATGCGATTAGTGACTAAAAACAACATTCTGATCAGTACAGTATCTATCATACATGCTGAATTGCTTTGAGAACAGTAACACTACTACAAAACATTTTTTTAATATGTTATTTTGAGTTTTTTTAAATCTAAATCGAATGTAAATTTTAAATTTGTTGTTGACCAACAAATTTAGATCTTTATACAATTATAAAAAAGTATATAACAAATTTAAGTTTATTGTGACCAACTTAAATTTTTTTTTTAATTTTATTTATTTAATCATTAAATCAAAACCTAAAATGACAAAATTTAAATTATCTAATAAATTAACCCAAAATCACCCAAACTAATTATAAATTAAGCTTAAAATAAAAAAATATTAAACATATGTAAAATTTGGAAACCATACATTTTAACATTACATTTCAATTTTTAATATAAATTTATTTGAATAAATACTTTTAAAAATACTCAAATTTACATGATAAAAAAAAATCAACAGTAAAAGTAATAGAAAAAAAAGTCGTATTATATATATATATATATATATATATATATATATATATATATATATATAATAGAACTATTTTACACTAATTATAACATTAACATAAAGAAATAACTATACGTTAAACTTTGAAATGAGAAACCAAAAGATGAACGATAGGAAAAGTAGTCTACAAACGTAGAGTGCATTCAAATGGTCTTATGAGAAGAAAAAGAATCTAAAGAACTTGTTTGGATCATAAATAATTGGTTTAAACCTTTAGTTTATGTGGATTTTTCTCAGTTTGATCCTCGACTTATTAGAATTCCCAATTGAGTCTTTAAAAGTGCTAATTTGAGTCAATTGAGCCTCTACCGTTAAATTTAGTTAACGGGGTTAAGTTTTTGTACAAGTGGGAGGTTAATGTGTAATCTTTTGAAACATGATGTTGTGTTGCTCCAACCAGAGATATCAAAACCTAATACGCCTGGGTCCTTTAAATAGAACGGAAGCAAAACAAAAAAAAGCCCAAGCCCAAGCCCGAGAGATTGGCGCTCAAGTGTCTTACTTAGGGTGCCCGGGCGGCGAGTGGTGGTCTTCCACACTCAAGCCTCGTAGAGGTCGCCCAAGCCTTCTACATCCAACTCTCAAGCGCCCCAAAAGGGGCGCCCGGGCGGTGAGTGGCACTTCCTGCGCTTAAGCCTTCTAGAGGACGCCCAAGCTTCATGTTGTTGGCACTCCAGAGCCCCAAAAGGGGCGCTCGGGTGGTGGGTGGTGGTTTGCTGCGCTCAAGCCTTCAAAAAGGGTGCCCCAGCCTCGAGCTTCCTTCCTTTTGGTGCTTTTTCTGGACCTTTCCGAGCCCTATCTCCTTAGCACTTTATCCCTGCTGCTTTCCATATTAACTCATTTTCTATCAAAACAAAGGGAATTAGTCATAAAATCATCAAATTCACCCTCAACTCTCTTATTCACACAACTTAACAGAAAAACATGATTCCAAGAAGGTTTCTAAGCAGAAAACGGTGTATTTAGTATCAAAATTACATCACAGATAACGATATTTTCAACCGTTAACAAGTTTATATAAGTAAGTGCAAACCTCACCTTACAAGTTAATTTTGTAAGTCTGACTTAACAAAATTTGAATTATGTTGTATAAATATGTAATCACATATATGAGATGATATGTGAATTATTTTTTGAGTTGTGAATTAAGAATTGAAAATTATGTTGCAAAATGGATCATTCAAATATACCAAAGGACGTCGACCTTGGGAATTGGCCGACGTTAAAGTATAATATGACATCAAATTATCATTAAATCTAACGTCAAATAACTTAAAGGATTTCAAAAAGAAATCCATTCTTAAAAAACATAGGTTTAGAAATGAAAACAAAACAAAAAGAAATACATTATAACAAAACATAGGCAAAAAATGAAAACCAAACCAGTAAAAGAACCATAGGTTATGTAAAATGGAGTAGGATTTTGAAATCCATATCTGTTAACTTTTTACTCTGGGTTTGTATCATACTTTCAAGCTTCACAAAAACTGATCATAAAGACAACAAAATGCCTTGCTTTTGTGAACTTGAAGGAGTTGATACAAACCCAAAGAAAAAAAGTTATAAAAATGAATTTGAATAAGAAAGCTTACTTGGAACCAAAAGTTTGGGGAATGGAGGTGTAGGATTTCAAAAGGATCTGAAACTCTATTTAAAGTGTAAATGTGGGGAAGCATATGAGCGTTTAGTATTCATTTATTTTGGATTGTACGTCAGTTGTTGCCTAAGCGAACGTTATATGTTTGCTCTGGTTAAAGTTTAAAGTCGAAGGTGTTAATGGTTGGACGTCATCTAGTTTAAGACGTCGAATGCTACATCTACATGATGTCTACCGGTTGAATTTGTTTACAATACTGTCACCGATCATTGTTAACATTGACTGTTTTGTGATTGGACGTTGAATGTGTTACATTATACACTATTTTTGTACTAGTGATAGTACATAGATTCAAACCTGGTTTTTAGTTTCCAATTTCTTTCATTTTCTTTGCTTTTCTCTTTAATATATTATATTTGAATGTTTATGATAGATGTAATTATTTGTATATTAATTGAATTATTTTGGAAATCTCATATTAATTAGTTATAAGGTTAATTTAGAACATATAAGTGAATGCAAACATCATCTTATTACAAGACAAATTTGTAAGGTTGAGTTAGACTTAAAGTTTATTTCTTAACAAAATCTAAATTATGTTGTATGAAAATTACTATTGAAAATGATGAAGTCTTGTATGAATATGTTGTCACATATCTTGGATGATATTTATGTGAATTATTATTTGATTTCTATATTAAGGATTGAAAATTATGTTGTAACAAATCTCCTTGTTTCACTAATGATCTAAGTCACATACTAAGATATCATTATGTGGTGAGAAACTGAGGAAAGTTCTTCAACATTGTGACATGGATAAGTGTCTTTGCTTCTCGAGGATTTAGTCTCAATCGATATCATAATATTGCTCAAAACTAAATCGCTTGATGTGAGTTCTTTTTCATAGGGACAACAAAAAATCATTTTTCAATCTAACTGGGGTGTTTTCACGTCTCAATGTCGATGGATAAAATTAATTTAATGTATAGATTATTGATTTCGTGTACCAATTTCACCCACACACTCAATTATTATAATCTCTTTATTACTTGAATTTCAATGATAATCTCATGCATCACTAGTCTATATTTTTGTTTTATTTGGTTTATTTATAAAGATGAAAATGGAAATGCAACAACAATCGATGAGGTGTAGCGTAAAAGTGATAAAACTCAAAGTGGTATATGTGGTGATCGGGGAAGTTGCAATAAATTAACAAGAACATTGAAGTAAATTGCATAAAGAAAATTACTAAGGAAAGAAAATTGCAACCAACAACATTGGATTAACCATTTTTCCTAGGAGTAACAAAGTACCTGACTGAATAAAGGTAGGTCGAGAAATGCGTTTGAACCTGTCAACGCACAATACTCTCGCCCACCCAGCCGATAAACCCGTCAGACCAGATGCAAGGCAGGACATGCAAACTCGTCGGCTTGTTACACATTAATTAACTTAGCTTGCAAAATTAGGTCTGTATGTTGTGTTTTTGGCTTTTCTGGGAGTGTAAACGCCACGAAAGTATGAACGTTGCGAGAGTGCAAACACCATCGTGAAACTATGAACACCACAAGAGTAAAAATGTTGCGAGAGTGTGAACTTCGCGAGACTGTGAACGCCGCGAGAGTGAGAACGTTTGTGAGAGTGCAAACATCAATGTAAAACTATGAACACCACGAGAGTACGTACACTGTGAGAGTGTGAACTTTGCGAGATTGTGAACCTCGTGAGACTACGAACGTCACTAAACTTTGAATGTGAATCCCTCCCAACTATCTTTTCATAGTCTGAACACTACCAAAAAAGAGGGCATTACCGACGGCCCGAAACCGTCAAAAGCAACCTAAAGTCATCGATAATGCCTATTACCGACGGATTAGCGACGGTCAGTTGACCGTCGGTAAATCATTTGTTGCTAACCATTATCGACAGCTTGTGCCCTTCGGTAATTACCGACGGCCTGTGCCCTTCGGTAATTACCGAAGGACAGAGGCCTTCGATAATTACTGAAGGACAGAGGCCTTCGGTAATTACCGAAGGACAGAGACCGTCGGTAATTACCCAAGGGCACAGGCCGTCGGTAATTACCGAAGTGCAGAGGCCCTAATTTCATTTCACTAGTTTAGATTATTAAATTTTTCATGACATCAAGTCAAACTAACCACTGATATTTTTATTGGAGAAGGATGATTGAAAAGGAGATATCAAATTATATTACATAATATGTTTGTAGTCTTTTACATAAGATACTTGTTGCCACAACACTATAACACTACAAGTTTTTACATCTCAGTACATAGGAAAAACATTTAAATTCTAAGAACAAATGTAAACAAGAACTAATAATAAAGATTATAAAGACTATCTAAGTTCAAGCGGCATGATGAAGCAGACTTTGATCAAGGTGCCACACACCTGCAAACCATAAAGTATAAATGTAAGTAGAAGTCATAGGTATTAAGGGAAAATTACCATATTGCTGGAAATGTACTTCAAAGATATATTTTTTCAACCAATATGAGAAGTAACGGTAGCAAAACATACCTAAATCCAACTTTCATAATAGTATCAACCAATAGAAAATTAACCTAGAATTCATAACTCAAGGTTATAAACTGGATTACAGCAAATCATAACAGCACTAAGCTCGGCGTTAACTTATTCTCTTTTAAAGCATCCTTAGCGTCCATACCATTCACTCAATAACATTTCAGTGCAGTAAAACATATAATTTATGTGCTTAAGGAATGTTTACAGATCTAACAATGTTATGTCAGATTAGAAACTCTAATCTTCTCTAATTATTATTTACTAAAATTCCTAATTCTATTTCTAGAAAGAAAAAGGACAGCTAGTAAATTTTCTTCATTCAACATACTCACACTACAACCAAGTTTATCATACTTTGATTAGCATGTCAAAAGTGAGAAATAGAGCATCATTCTCGGTTCCTCCAATATTCCACTATATTTCCAGAAATCATATATTTTCAATCATACATAACAACCACAAATTCTATCCTAGCATCAATTCACACGTAATGACTTTTCAAGAATCTCGAAACCATTCATAAAACTACAACAACCAGGGAATATGCAACGCTATAATCATTTCCCTACATCATATTTCATCCAACATATTCAAGTATATATTAATTCCGCATCAACATTATGTTGTTTAAAGATGATCCTTATATAAGTTTTCTAAACACCTAAGCACATCCAGTCACGGTCTAAACATCATAAAACCCAGTGCACTAGTATATATATATATATATATATATATATATATATATATATATATATAAATACCAACCAGAAAAATACACATAATAAACCATAAATTTCTAGTTCTTAATTTATAAACCCAAAGTCAGAACTCAATATGTACACTTCCTACATAATTTTTCTGATATTATGTACAACTGGTATGAACAAATCAACAAACCCTTGGCGGGTATTCAGGAAAGCGACATTGGGGATGAGTGGTCCAGAGCAACAAAGGTGGGTCACGGGAGAATAACAAGCTCAACAGAAAACAAAAAAAAAAACATAACTCGGAAAGTGCTAGTATTCAGGAAATGGTAAGGCATACACATGATATCATGCTTAAGATTTAGACGTGAAGTTTCTTGTGACCAGATAAGGGGGATTAAACCATGATTCTGAACCATAGAGCATATTTGGACTGGAAGACCTTCAAGAACATAAAATGAAGAACTTTCTATTGTTTCCAAATGTTAGAGTCCACAATATCACACAGAAGTAATATATCCTAACACCATACTTGAAGAATTAGAGAGAAAGAGATTAAACAAAACCTCTATTATTTCTTAATCCTTCCTAATACATCACTAATCATACTTATACAAACATAATCAACAGTGAAAGTAGGAATAGTTTAAAAACATAGAAGACTCCTAAAGAGCCTATATCTAAAACATATTACATTTCAACACTCCCCCTCAAGCTGGAGCATATAAATCATATGCACCAAGCTTGGAACATATGAATTGAATTCTAGGCCCCCTTAGAGATTTGGTCAGAATGTCTCCAAGTTGTTCATTAGAATTGACAAATTCAGTAACTAGTTCCTTGGATAATAACTTTTCCCTAATAAAATGACAGTCAATTTCTATGTGTTTCGTTCTCTCATGAAACACTGGATTGGAAGAAATGTGAAGAGCTGCTTGATTGTCACAGTACAATTTCATTTGCTCATTTTCACAAAATTTCAATTCTTGAAGAAGTTGTCTAATCCACACAAGTTCACATGTAGTTAGAGCCATAGATCGATATTCAGCTTCACCACTAGATCGGGCAACAACATTTTGTTTCTTACTTTTCCAAGATACAAGGTTCCCACCGAGTAAAACACAATATCCTGTAGTCGATCTTCGATCAATTGGACTACCAGCCCAATCTGCATCACAATATCCTTCAATTCGAGTGTTTCCCTTGTTCTCATACAATAGTCCCTGTCCTGGGCTTCCTTTTATGTATCTGAGAATGCGAAGCACTGCATTCCAATGATCAACATGTGGATTTTGCATAAATTGACTCACAATTCCAACTGGATAAGAAAGATCAGGTCTTGTTATGGTGAGATAGATGAGTTTTCCAACTAGCCTTCTATATCTCTCTGGGTCTGAGAAGAGTTCACCCTGATCTCTCATTAACTTTTGATTTGGATCCATAGGACTATCAATGGGCTTGCAATTTGTTAGACCTGTTTCTTCTAAAATGTCAAGAGCATATTTCCTTTGTGAAATGATGACACCATCTTTTGACTGTGCCACTTCAATACCAAGAAAATATTTTAGACGACCCAGATCTTTAGTTTGAAAGTGGTTGAACAGATGATTCTTTAACTGAGTAATTCTGGATATGTCATTCCCTGTAATAACAATATCATCAACATACACCATGAGATAAACACATTTGTCAGGAGAAGAGTGACCATAAAACACTGAATGATCTGCCTCACATCGTTTCAGTCCAAAATTTTGCACTACCTGACTAAATTTACCAAACCAAGCTCGAGGTGATTGCTTCAAGCCATAGAGAGAACGACGTAACTTACAAACCAACCCAGACTCCCCCTGAGCAATAAATCCAGGAGGTTGCTCCATGTATATTTCCTCTTCCAGATCACCATGAAGAAAGGCATTTTTAATGTCTAACTGATAAAGAGGCCATTGACGAATAGCAGCCATAGCAAGCAAAATACGAACTGTACTGGTTTTAGCCACAGGAGAGAAAGTATCACTATAGTCAATGCCATAAACTTGAGTATAGCCCTTAGCTACTAGCCGAGCTTTAAGACGATCAATTTTACCAGTAGGACCAACTTTAATAGTATATATCCATCTACAACCAACAGGCTTCTTATCAGGAGGAAGAGGGACAAGATCCCAAGTGCTATTGTGTTCAAGTGCCATCATTTCATCAACCATGGCTTGTCGCCAACCAGAATGACCCAGTGCCTCATGAATATTATTAGGAACTTTAGTGGAAGATAACGAGGAAACAAAAGAGAAATATGAAGGAGACAATTGATGATAACTCACAAAATTATAAATAGGATATGGATTACGAGTAGACCGAATACCTTTCCGAAGGGCAATGGGCCAGTTATCATCTGAATCAGTAGAAGGTGAAGAGGATGAAGGATCCATGGTATGATGATCTGATGGAGGAGGAACTGAGTCTCGAGGATCTTCAATGTTTGGAGTTGAAGATTGTGTCCGACGCTGATATGTGATAAGAGGTGGAGGAACAATGTCATTTGGATTTTGAGTTTGAGGTACAGAATCAGGAATAACTAAAGGATCACATGTTGGCAAAGGTGGTACGACTGTCGCGGTCATACAAATTTGATGTGCACAAAATTTAATGCAGTAATTACTAGGAAGTGACTCCTAGGTCGTCTCTCAAGGACCAATTTATGGTTCAGTCTCAGATTTACACACGAAGTTGGGGGGGGGGGTTTTTGAAGGTTGTTTTGGTTGCGGTAATATTAAAAGCATTAAAATAAAATTCAAAACAGTAAAACAAAATTTAAAAACAATAAAACTAAATTTAAAACAGTAATTATGAAATTACAGCAGCATAAAACAGTAAAAATAAATCTGAAACAGTAAAAATGAAAATACAGAAAAATAGAAAATACAGAAAATAGTAAATACAGAAATAGTAAAAATAGAAAACAGTAAATTTTAGAAAACAGTAAAAACGAAATTGCTACAGTAAAAACGAAATACAGTAACTTAAAACATTAAAAATAATTCTGGAACAGTAAAAACTAAATACAGAAAAACAAAACACAGAAAACAGAAAATACAGAAAAACAGTAAATTTCGAAAACAGTAAAAACAGATTCAAAATTACTGCAGTAAAATACAGAGAGCAAAATTACAGTGAAATAATCAACATGCAAAAGATAGACAACATTAAAATTAAATTGTAGAAATTTGGATACAGAAATTAAAGTACAGCAGTAATTAAATTTCAACAGTAAAAAAAAACAGTAAAACAGAATTTAAATTTCAGAAACAGTAAATTAAATTAATGCATTGAATTAAAATAGTAGATGAATTTATTACAACAAAAGAAAGGGAAAAGTAAATATGAAATACAACATTACAAGAAGTGTACATCAACCGTAACCCTCCATCTCCTGTACTGTGATTTTTTTCTTCTCTGTTCCAGCAGTGAGTGGTTCCTAAACTACTCTAAATTCTACTACTAAAATCTAATTAAAACTCTCATCCTTTGCTTCTCTGCTGCTGGTCCAATTTATAGCCAAACCTCAGAATTGTGCTGTTACTGCTGCTGCCTCCCGTGACCTCTTAATTTCATGATTTTGTTTGGCAGCCCTTGAATTCTTAATCAAACATTCACCAATCCCTTTATATGAAAATGGGTGGGGCTCTCTCCTAATTGCTTGTCCGTGACCGTTCCATTCTCTTTATTCTCTCCATTCCCCAATTGCTCCAAAAATGAAAGAAAAACTCATCCAAATGCACATCATGGACGTAACAAAAGGAAGAAAAGGGGCCCTCCATACTCATCAGCACTTCCTCTTTTACGTGTGCCAACTCTTCTTCTCATGTGGCATCCGTGGGGTCTTCACTTCTTGCTGGAACGTCCATGTTGCTTCTGTATTATGGATGGTGTTGTTGCTGTATTCTCTCCAAGCACACACCTAAATGGAATCCCGTGAGCTTCTCTCATCTTTCCACTTCTCCAAACTGAACCAGTTGTTGCACTCAAAAGCTGCTGCTATTGGGAGTTTCTTGACCGTGAGTGTGAAGGTGCTGGAGCTGGACCAGCTACTACTTCTCTCATTTGCAAAAGAAGTGTTGGACGTGTTGGTCAAGTTTTCACTGTTGGAACCGTGATGTCCTTCAGTCAGGCCGTGACAACCATCTCCATTCTCTTCCAATGCTTCCAGCCTTGACACATCCAGCGTGTTGCTGCTTGAATGCTTCTCAAAGGTTGCTTCTTTTCTCTAACAAAGTGCACCTTTAATTTGGATAAAAGAAATAAGTGGGTGAAGCCATAGATGCTGCAGCTGCTGAACCAAAAACCGTGAATGGTGGCTTCTCCAACTGGACTTCTTCTTTAAGGTGCTGCACCGTGAAGTGTGCGTGTGCAGCTATTGTTGCGTTTACTTGCATATTTTGGAGTCCCCCATGTGTACGTGATATGGGCATCACTAAATGTCAAAATAAACCTTGAGTGGGAAATAAAACGGTGAGTGATGGGTGTTTCTTAATTCTGAAATGAGTGACAAAGTGGCCATAATGTGCTTTCTCCCAAGACTTGTATCTTTCAAATGGATAAGAACCCAATAGATAAGAACCGTGAATTGCACCTCCTTCAAAAACGTGGTCCCCTCTTTGATTCCATGAATGCTAATTCAAAATGAGGTGTCCACCATGGGGCCGTGTGGTTGTTTTTTTAAAAATGAAAGCATAACATTTATTTGGAGCTTCTTCATTTGCACGTAGGCTTCCAAGGTGGTGGACCCTTCTCCATGTGCTTTTTTTTTGGTTACATTTGCTTCATTCTCCAAAGTAAAAAGCTTTCTTTTTTTTTTTCAAGCGGGGCCATGTCTTCTTTAAGTGCTTAATGCTTCACACTTGGCCAAAACCGTGAGCTTCATTTGGAATGTGGTATTGTGCTTCTCATAATTCAATAATTGAACTGCTCTTCCTTTCACGTGCAGCACATGGACCAATTCTTTTTTCTATTCAATTGTGGCTGTGGCTTTGATGAAGAATTTCCTTCAAACCAAAAAAAATTGAGTTTCTTATCAATTGGACATGTACCGTGAGATGCTCCTACTTAATTACTTCCCAACAAAATTTAATCCTCAATAATTTTCCTGCAATCATTAATGAAAATAATAAGCTCAGATAATTCAAATTAATTAAAATAAGAATTTCTGATCAAATTACGATAATTAACGAAAACAGAATAATATCGGACATTTAAGCACAATTCCCCGATTAATTTTAGCACAATAAACTAAGTGAAGTGAAGAAAATAATGATTCATCAAAATAGACCACACTTAGTCTTTTGCACTCCTGGGCAAAATTAAGACGCAAATCAGGGAATGGTTCAAAGGACTTTCAGGGACGGTACACAAACTCAGCAGACAGAAAAAAAATAAAAACTCGCAAGAAAATAAAAAGAATTTACAGAATTCTCAAGAAGTCTGGACAAAGAAAAGAAGTAGAAATTATCCAACACAAATCAAATAAAGCAGATACTTACAGAAATCATCCAAGCAATTCAAAGCAGGGTAAAATAATCAATCAGCTCAAGAGGTGATTTGAAAATAACAAATCCTCACAGATGCACTATAGTGTTTCTCTCAAGTGTCTAGGGTAAACATTTCAACTCAATGCACTCAAGAAAGCAAACACAAATTGACTTGGCAAGCTTCTAATATCAACACTCAAAACATATGCACGCTTAGATCAAAAGGTCTTTACTGGGTTGTAATGGGGCCAAGGACAGGGGAGGATAAATTTGGATAAGTAGCTATAGCTCAGAAGAAATAGAGGTGCACTAGGGAAAAAATGTAAACATAGTGAAATATCACCCAAACCTCTAATTCAATCCTCTTCTCGACTCCATTATTTACAAAATTATTTTTCAATTTTTCTCTTTTTCTCATCATTTTTTTTTTAATCCTGTTTTCTTCTTCTTTTTTTTTTTTTTCACACAACAGGATATAAATCATCATTTCAAAACATGATGAGGAATCAACTAGCCAATTCATCAGAATTCCCAAGGAGACCACACTTATTCACAAAATACTTCTATAGCTCCAGACTTTCCTAAGGTTAAGGTAATCATTTGTTTTTCACTTAGGATCAGTGTATGAGCTTCAACACAAAGAAATATATACAGTATAGGCTCAAAGGGGTTATCAAAGGATAATAACAAGGTAGGCTTATTTGGCTAAAGAGGCTCAAGAACAAAGTGCCTTTATCATTTTCTAAACATGCATATCCATCAAGAATTATCAAAAAGAATCAAGCCAAGGCATATGTGCAAGCAATCAAGATACATGTCACACAAGAAAGAACATAAAGTGGCTCAAATCTCACACAGGGTATTCGTGTTATAATCAATTCACCCTCTTGAACACATAATCATCTTTCCAAGCAGAGAAAAGCAAAGATTGCAATCTATAAGTATTAAGTAAGTGAAGGAAAAATCTACAACTTAGACAAAATCCAGAAATCAGGAGAAAAATGTAAAATTTATTGCACACAAAACTCGATAAAAATAACTTAAAAACAGAAAAACTTTAACACTCAAAAACAAAAAATTTAACACACAAAATACAATCTAACAGAAAAATCAGAATTTCTTCCCAGTAGACCACACTTAAATCACACAATGTCCTCAGTGTGTTACAATCATCAGATGATCAATTTCAGAGCAGTCAAATAATATAGACAAGTGCAATAAAAAGTTAGGAAAAATGGGAAGAAATTTTTCAGTAACATCCATCAGTAGATGTTATCAGGGACATCCATCAGCAGATGTCTAAAACACCTAGCACCCATCAGTAGATGCTAATAATTTTTTTTTTTATTTTTTATTTTTTTTTTTTCTGAAAAAGGAGATGACCGGCACTGTGACAACAGTCTCGGTGGCAAAGACCGGAACTGTTGCTACAGTGGAAAGAAATCTGGCTATAAATGAGGCACTCCTCCGCGTCTGAGCGCCATTTCCTGACTTGCCCATTCTCTCACTACTCCTCTCTTCTCTCTCTCTGCTTTCTCTGCTCTCTCTGAGCGTCTGGATCTGCGAGGAAGCTCTGTCTGCGTGCCTTCGGAGCGTCTAAGATCTGCGTCAAGCTTCTGTAAGCCCTACTACTCCGGGTAAGTCATCTGCACCTTGGATCTCCTTTCTTTCGGCTTTTTCTGCTGTTTTTTACTTTTCCTGCCTTCCAGTCTTTCCCTTTCAGTATTTCCTTTTTCTGCCCTGCTCTCTTTATTTTTCTCTGCTTGTTCTCTTTCCCTCTCCCTTGTCCTGCTTTCCTGTTATTTATTTTCTTTGCTGCAATACTTGTCCTCTCCCCCTGCCCGATCTATCTTCTCCTTTTCAATTTTTTTCATATTTTTGAAACTGAAAACTCTTAAACACATAAAACACAACTGTCTAAAAACTTAAGGGGTATATCGGCTGGAAACCAGACGTTAATCTCCCTTCGTTTGAAGGTATGGCAGAGACAATCGGGTAGAACAACGCCACGTACCCCACTTAAAACTAAAACACAGAAACTGAATATACAAGAACAATATGGACAAGGACACTGGACGTAGATCCGTTTAGGACCCTTTTGCAAGGACCGTGAAACAGATCTGAGACCAAAAACTGAAACATCAAAGACTGACAGGACAAAATAAATTTAACGGGAAACAAGAACAAATAAAGAAAACACAGAACTAATCTAAATTTTTTATGCTTCTCTTTTTTTTTTTTTAGTTCTTTTTATTTTTTTTTTTTTATTTATTTTTTTTTTTTTATGTTTATTTTTTTTTTTTTATGTTTATTTTTTATTTTTTATTTAAGTATTTGTATATTACGAGAGGAAGGATGAGTGATATGGAATCAGAGAGATATACCAGTCAACGATGGCGTCCTACAGATGATCAGATCACGATGATGACCAAAATCTACAACTATGGGGTCACACACCCAAGCCGAGCGCAAGTCGTCGAGATCGCGTCTCGACTAAGGACCTTCGGCGAAGCCACTGAATACAACGTGCACTGCTGGTTTAACAACCATGGCAATCGGGTCAAGCGCTGGCAAGCGGAGATAGACCCCACAGGCACTCTCTTTTCACAACTGCCGCTATACATGTACGGTAAGAACTCTCATCATACCTCCATTGAAATTTTTTTCACTTCCTCTTCTATTATTAACACATGTTTTTTTATTTTTTTAATTTTTTTATTTTTTATTTTTTTTTTGAAAGAAAACAACTGGGTGATAATGAGGGCACCGAGGCTGCTGAATTTGTTTCCAGTTCCGATCATCATCGATGACGACAGAAATGAACGAGAAATTCCTCCACCAAAGCCTCCGCTCGTGACTTTTCGAACCAGAGCTCCCTCAACGGAGCTCTCCCTTAGACCACCACAACCAGCTCGAGAGTTCTTTCATTTTTAGTGTTTTATGTTTTATTTTTTTTTTATGTTTTTGTTGGCCGAGTGTGGCCAGAATATGGACAAGGCATGTAATCTGAACAATTATATTTTTTTTTTTTTTTATGTTTTTAATTTTTTTTATGTTGTTTTTGTTTTTTATTTGGTTTGTAATATTAACGATCACTAAAGATCGACCCCCGAACATCTTTTAATTTCATATATGAATCTACTGCAATTTCATTTTCAGATATGTTAAATCTCCAATTTTCCATTACTGTAATTTTTGCTTTTATGACCGAATGAAATCTTTCTTAGTCAAATTTTTCAATCAATAATCTGTATGCAAACGACTAAGAAATTATATTTACAGTGAAGGAAAATAAGGAAAAATAAGATCTGAAGTGAAAATTTTTATTGGTATAAAATAATAAGATACTGAGGGTCGAAATAAAATCAAGCAATACGCAAAACAATTTTTGAATTTTTGATTTTTCGAATTTTTTTTCTTTTTAGTAAAAACACTAAAAATCACGAAGCAAATAAAACACAGAACACATTTTTTTTTTTTAAATATATGAAAAATAAATATATGTACATCTCATAACAATTAAATTTGAAAAGAAAAATTTTTGCACACTTAAAAAAAAAAATTATCACAAATAATTTTTTTTTTTTTTTTAAAATAATAACTCGAAAACTAATAAAGAAAAATAAAAGGAAAAATAAACATAAAAGAAAACAAAATTCAGAATCTTCCCGAGACCATACTTAAAATACAATGTCCTAAACGTGTTCTAAGCATAAGATCATCAGTTAAAACACTAAACAGATAAAGGACAAATGCAATAAAAGTAGGAAAACGGGAAAGAAAGAAAAAGAAAACTCCCCTGGATTATGGTGGCAGTTGCCAATTTTGGATCATCAGGGAGAGGTCTTCATGTTCACGATCCAGCCATGAAGTTTTGAGGACGAACTGCTTCATCCTCCAGATTTGATCAAGCAGTGAAATGTCCTCCACCGCCGGATCTAAGCAGCAAATATTGTTACTGAGCGGATTCAGTAGGTGCTTGTTGATCTTTGAACTGTCAGTGTCATCACCTTTGTTTTCCACTGTGGGTGTATGTTGATCAAATTTATACGTACCTCCTGCAACATGGTTAGTGCAATGTGGTTCCGCAGAAATTTCATGCAGGGGTATGACACCCAATTCTAGTGTAATAGGCTGAACCTCAGATAAATCCTCATAACATGAATCGGTTTCAAATGTAGAAATAATATCTTTAACAGGCTCAGATTCATGTTCAGAGGGAGAATTAAAAACATGCTCAGCAACAATATGATTACAAGCATACCTATCATCAGCATAATCTTTAATAACACAGTCAACAGAATAATCAATTTGCGGTATGCTTACCTCCACTTCCTTGAAGATTGGTAAAGTAGTGGAGGATGAAAGTAGTCCACCTGGTTCAAGATTATTGCTTATTCTTTCCTGGTCCTCAAAATCATCAGCATTTTCCTCAAGTGCAAGAATGGTCATCTGCCCAATCTGATTACTCAGATTCTGAATTGCCGCTTGAGTTTCCTGCTGAAACTCTATGCTATTTTTCTTGAACTGCATGTTCCCTTTCTGTAACTGAATGTTCTGCATGGTCATCTGCTCCAGTAACTCCTTTAATGTAGGTTCAGAAGTAGAAGGCTGAGGAGTTATTTGAATAGGAGAATCATATTGCTGACTCTCATATTGTGGAACTGGCTCCCAAAGAGAGCTCTCAGAAATTGGATGATGGAACATATTGTTCTCATCATAAAAATCAGCAGATTTAAAATCAAAGTAATATGCAGAATAAGAATCATAATCACAGACATTGGCAGAATAAGCATTATTCACAACATTAAAATAGGTAGACATCGAAAAGTAAAAATAAAACAAATAAAAAGTAAATACTAAAAATTACTAAACAGATAATTCACAACACATTTATACATGCTACAGGAACATAAAAGACAGAACATAATTTTTTTTTTTTTTTTAATATTTTTTTTTTAATTAACAGACATAATACAAAACACAACACAATAAAAATATAAAAGACAAAATATATATTACAACCACATAATAAAACAAAAACAGTAAAAATCTAAAACAAGAACCTGGACTGAAGTGACAACGCCGCCAAAATTTGTTGAAGGTGTCGTTGTCGCCTACAAAAATATACAAGACAAAACACACATATTAACAGAACAAAAATTTACACAACAATAATCTAAAACCAAACCGTCATTGGTCCCCGGCAACGGCGCCATTTTGGTACGACTGTCGCGGTCATACAAATTTGATGTGCACAAAATTTAATGCAGTAATTACTAGGAAGTGACTCCTAGGTCGTCTCTCAAGGACCAATTTATGGTTCAGTCTCAGATTTACACACGAAGTTGGGGGGGGGGGGGTTTTGAAGGTTGTTTTGGTTGCGGTAATATTAAAAGCATTAAAATAAAATTCAAAACAGTAAAACAAAATTTAAAAACAATAAAACTAAATTTAAAACAGTAATTATGAAATTACAGCAGCATAAAACAGTAAAAATAAATCTGAAACAGTAAAAATGAAAATACAGAAAAATAGAAAATACAGAAAATAGTAAATACAGAAATAGTAAAAATAGAAAACAGTAAATTTTAGAAAACAGTAAAAACGAAATTGCTACAGTAAAAACGAAATACAGTAACTTAAAACATTAAAAATAATTCTGGAACAGTAAAAACTAAATACAGAAAAACAAAACACAGAAAACAGAAAATACAGAAAAACAGTAAATTTCGAAAACAGTAAAAACAGATTCAAAATTACTGCAGTAAAATACAGAGAGCAAAATTACAGTGAAATAATCAACATGCAAAAGATAGACAACATTAAAATTAAATTGTAGAAATTTGGATACAGAAATTAAAGTACAGCAGTAATTAAATTTCAACAGTAAAAAAAACAGTAAAACAGAATTTAAATTTCAGAAACAGTAAATTAAATTAATGCATTGAATTAAAATAGTAGATGAATTTATTACAACAAAAGAAAGGGAAAAGTAAATATGAAATACAACATTACAAGAAGTGTACATCAACCGTAACCCTCCATCTCCTGTACTGTGATTTTTTTCTTCTCTGTTCCAGCAGTGAGTGGTTCCTAAACTACTCTAAATTCTACTACTAAAATCTAATTAAAACTCTCATCCTTTGCTTCTCTGCTGCTGGTCCAATTTATAGCCAAACCTCAGAATTGTGCTGTTACTGCTGCTGCCTCCCGTGACCTCTTAATTTCATGATTTTGTTTGGCAGCCCTTGAATTCTTAATCAAACATTCACCAATCCCTTTATATGAAAATGGGTGGGGCTCTCTCCTAATTGCTTGTCCGTGACCGTTCCATTCTCTTTATTCTCTCCATTCCCCAATTGCTCCAAAAATGAAAGAAAAACTCATCCAAATGCACATCATGGACGTAACAAAAGGAAGAAAAGGGGCCCTCCATACTCATCAGCACTTCCTCTTTTACGTGTGCCAACTCTTCTTCTCATGTGGCATCCGTGGGGTCTTCACTTCTTGCTGGAACGTCCATGTTGCTTCTGTATTATGGATGGTGTTGTTGCTGTATTCTCTCCAAGCACACACCTAAATGGAATCCCGTGAGCTTCTCTCATCTTTCCACTTCTCCAAACTGAACCAGTTGTTGCACTCAAAAGCTGCTGCTATTGGGAGTTTCTTGACCGTGAGTGTGAAGGTGCTGGAGCTGGACCAGCTACTACTTCTCTCATTTGCAAAAGAAGTGTTGGACGTGTTGGTCAAGTTTTCACTGTTGGAACCGTGATGTCCTTCAGTCAGGCCGTGACAACCATCTCCATTCTCTTCCAATGCTTCCAGCCTTGACACATCCAGCGTGTTGCTGCTTGAATGCTTCTCAAAGGTTGCTTCTTTTCTCTAACAAAGTGCACCTTTAATTTGGATAAAAGAAATAAGTGGGTGAAGCCATAGATGCTGCAGCTGCTGAACCAAAAACCGTGAATGGTGGCTTCTCCAACTGGACTTCTTCTTTAAGGTGCTGCACCGTGAAGTGTGCGTGTGCAGCTATTGTTGCGTTTACTTGCATATTTTGGAGTCCCCCATGTGTACGTGATATGGGCATCACTAAATGTCAAAATAAACCTTGAGTGGGAAATAGAACGGTGAGTGATGGGTGTTTCTTAATTCTGAAATGAGTGACAAAGTGGCCATAATGTGCTTTCTCCCAAGACTTGTATCTTTCAAATGGATAAGAACCCAATAGATAAGAACCGTGAATTGCACCTCCTTCAAAAACGTGGTCCCCTCTTTGATTCCATGAATGCTAATTCAAAATGAGGTGTCCACCATGGGGCCGTGTGGTTGTTTTTTTAAAAATGAAAGCATAACATTTATTTGGAGCTTCTTCATTTGCACGTAGGCTTCCAAGGTGGTGGACCCTTCTCCATGTGCTTTTTTTTTGGTTACATTTGCTTCATTCTCCAAAGTAAAAAGCTTTCTTTTTTTTTTTTCAAGCGGGGCCATGTCTTCTTTAAGTGCTTAATGCTTCACACTTGGCCAAAACCGTGAGCTTCATTTGGAATGTGGTATTGTGCTTCTCATAATTCAATAATTGAACTGCTCTTCCTTTCACGTGCAGCACATGGACCAATTCTTTTTTCTATTCAATTGTGGCTGTGGCTTTGATGAAGAATTTCCTTCAAACCAAAAAAAATTGAGTTTCTTATCAATTGGACATGTACCGTGAGATGCTCCTACTTAATTACTTCCCAACAAAATTTAATCCTCAATAATTTTCCTGCAATCATTAATGAAAATAATAAGCTCAGATAATTCAAATTAATTAAAATAAGAATTTCTGATCAAATTACGATAATTAACGAAAACAGAATAATATCGGACATTTAAGCACAATTCCCCGATTAATTTTAGCACAATAAACTAAGTGAAGTGAAGAAAATAATGATTCATCAAAAGGAAACATTTGTTGAACATAAGAACGATCCTCCATGGAGGAAGAAAAAAATGGTTTATCCTCAAAGAATGTGACATCTGCTGACATATAATATCTCCCGATGGAGGGAGAATAACATTTATACCCTTTCTGAAGACGAGAGTATCCTAAGAAAACACACTTGATAGCTTTTGCTGAGAGTTTATCAAGACCTGGAGAGACATTATGAACAAAACACGTACACCCAAATACTCGTGGGGAAACATGATACAAAGTGTCATTGGGAAAAATGACAGAATGAGGAATTTTATTGTTAAGAGAGGAAGAAGGCATCCTATTGATAAGAAAACAGGCAGTAAGGACTGCATCGCCCCAATGATGTACAGGAACATTAGTATTCAACATCAAGGAACGTGCAGTTTCAATGAGATGTCTATTCTTTCTCTCTGCAATGCCATTTTGTTGTGGAGTATGAGGACAGGTTGACTGGTGTAAAATTCCTTGGGAAGATAAGAGAGAAGAAAAAGCTGTAGAGAAATATTCCTTAGCATTATCACTTCGAAGAATTTTAATTGTCTTCCCAAATTGGTTCTTAATTTCATTAAGAAAGGACTTAAAAATAGACAAAAGTTCAGATCTCCCTTTCATTAAATAAACCCAAGTACACCGAGAGAATTCATCAATGAAAGTTACAAAATAATTAAAACCAAATGAAGTAACACGACTAGGTCCCCAAATATCTGAGTGAATAATTGAAAAAGGAGAATTACAATGTGTCTCAGATCTTTTAGGATAGGAAGATCTAACATGTTTTCCTAATTGACAAGACTCACAATCTAAGACTTGAATATTTCTGAGACTTGGAACCATCATCTTCAACTTGAGTAAACTTGGATGGCCTAAACGATCATGCAAAAGTTTTGGGGATGAAGAAGTAAAGCAGGAAACTGAAGAACAAGATTTTAAGAAATAAAGTCCTTGAGACTCATGTCCTTCTCCAATCAGACGACCTGTCCCATGTTCCTGTATAACAAAGGAATTAGCAGTAAAGGTTATGGAACAATTTAAGGAACGAGTCAGCTGACTCAAGGAGATTAAATTGTATGGACAGTGGGGAACATATAAAACTGAATTTAAATTTAGTGAAGGAGATAAGGAAACTTTGCCAATTCCTTGAGATGTCACTTTCGATCCATCGGCAACAGTAATAAGATGGGGAATTTTTGGAGAAGACATGGAAGAAAATGAAGAAATGTTACCAGAGATATGGTCTGAGGCACCGGAGTCAAGAATCCATGGATTATGACCTTCCACAGATTTAGATAGGTTGGTTGTAGGCACACTGGTCATGGCAGAAGATTGACCAGGATTAAATGATTTTCCAGACTTGTATCTGAGAAATTCTTCATATTCTTCATTTGAAATTCTGGATTCTAGATCACCAGATTTAGAAACATGAGCAACTTTGTCTGGATATCCATGTAAAACATAACATTTGTCCCGAGTATGACCTATTTTCTTACAATATGTGCATTGAGGACGTATACTACGACCACCACGTCCTCGGTTGCTTCTGCCTCCTCCTCTCCCTTGTGGCACTCCTCTTCCTTGGGATATTGTCATGGCTGATGTTTCAATAACCTCAATTGGATTCTCATCTTTCACTAATGTAGGTACTCGAAGAAGTCGAGTAACTAAGCCATCCATTGATGGGATTTGATCACCAGCTAAAATTTGATCACGTACATGATCATAATCTGAGTGTAAACTTCTCAGAATTAGGACCATGTAAAACTTGTCAAGCTTTTTATTGATCCCTTCTAATGAATCAGCTACAAAGAAGTTCTTTAATTCTTCTACAGCAGCCCGAGCCTTTGCTATATGAGAAACCATGTCATGATTGACTTGCTTTAGAGATGCTGCTCTTTGAGTTGCATCAAACAGACGTTGTACATCATTAGCAAAGATGTCTTGTGCCCTTTTCCAAAAGGATGAACAAGTCTTATAGGGTCTTAATATATCTAGAACTTCTTGCTCAACTGACTGCCACAAAATTGCACATAACTGAAAATCCAATTTTTGTCATTGGGATTTTTCGTCGTCTTGAATCATAGAAATGTCTTGTTCAAGATGATCATGGTGTCCTTGACCAAGAAACCACAATTCCACAGCAGAAGACCATGATAAATAATTTCTCCAATTGAGCTTTGCAGATGTGATGATCGGAGTAGCAGATAAAGAGGAATTAATTCCAATAGAAGATGCCATGACAAATCTGTAAGAAGAAGAATCTGGAGTCCAAAATCAGAAATGAGATCTGGAAACAGTAAAAGATAAGAGCCAACTTGAGGGGGAAACCCTAGGTATCAATTACAGTCCCTGAAACAGTAAAATAAGAGCCAAAAGAAGCTCTGGAAAGTTAGACGAACAGGATGACAGTGGTCCGATGATCGTCCGGCAAGGATAAGGTGGCGCGTGAACAGTACGCGCTTGACGTCTGACGGAGGAAGGAGGCGCGTGGCGGCGCGTGCAGCGGAAACAGGGAACGCGACCACCAGGGTTGGGTCGCGCTCGAGAAGGCGCACAAAACCCCTAACTTCGCCTGAGAAAATGAGTCACCGGCGGCGGCGGCGGCGGAGGCGTCGGCGGCGGCGGCGTTCGGTAGTCAGATAGAGGGCCTCGGTGGTTGGCTCTGATGCCAACTTGAAGAATTAGAGAGAAAGAGATTAAACAAAACCTCTATTATTTCTTAATCCTTCCTAATACATCACTAATCATACTTATACAAACATAATCAACAGTGAAAGTAGGAATAGTTTAAAAACATAGAAGACTCCTAAAGAGCCTATATCTAAAACATATTACATTTCAACAACCATGAAATACAACAGAGCAGGGGTATGGCATTACTGAACTGGAACATGATAATAATGAGATTATAACAGCACTGCTACACACCTCACAAATATCTCTTTAAGTTCTAAAACAAATTAGAATTTCGAGGAAGTAGCCATTATTAACTCTAAAATACAATTAATGACATATTCAAAGACACAAGCATGCATACATTAAGTTATAGAGTCATTCAAGCATACATTAATCAAATTTTTAAAACAAGCTCAACATTTTTTTCTCCAATCAAACCAGTTGCTTCTTGATTGAGTAATTAGAACCAGAAAAATAAAAATTACCTCCAACAAATGAGGATAAAGACCATTGATGCAACCTTCACTTTCTTGTCAACATTCTAAATCTTCACTTTCTTGGCAGCACTGGTACTTGCAATTATATTCCTATGCAATAAGAATAAATGCCAATGAAGAGAGTTAAAAGAAATTACTACATGAAAACTTTATGATGTAGAAAACACTCAACAGAAAAGAAATAACAGTAAAACACAATTTGAAATGTAATAAAGTTGTACTCTTTGTTCCATGCAAGACCAAGTACTGAGTCATTGTGTGTTACCAATGAGGAACATTGGTATCTTGAAGATACTGTGAAAATTTTGATGATGATAAACGCTGAAGAATTGAAGACTCTAAATGCATCTTTGTTAAACGCATTTTGTAGAAACAAATGTATAGGATAAAATGTAATGATGTAAAAAGTCTTAGAAGTTTTCGTATTTAGTGAGTCATTTCACAAATAATCGATTATCAAGAGGAATAATCGATTATCACTAGCCAATTTAGAAGAGAGTTGCTTGCGCAAATAATCGATTATTACACAGAATAATCGATTATCAGTGTTTCATTTAATTCTGTCCAATGGAATAATCGATTATTGCTCAGGATAATCGATTATCACTCTTTTGAAAACCCCATAACGGACACAAATAATCGATTATCACTTATGATAATCGATTATCAGTGGCAGTTGGGAGATTATCACTCTTTTGAAAACCCCATAACGAACACAAATAATAGATTATCCCTTATGATAATTGATTATCAGTGACAGTTGGGAGATGTCTTTTCAGTTTTTAACCATGCACGAAACTAGGCTTATAAATAGAGGTCTTCACAACTCTTAGAAGTAACTTTTCAATTGAGAGTATTAGAACTTTGTGCCTAAGGGAAGCTCTCTGTGAGTGAAAAGGATCTATGCCATTTTGAGAATACAGTTTGTCTAAGGAAGTTCTCAAAGTGATAGAGTGCTCTTTCCTGGTCTTGTGAATAGGAGAAGCTCGCGTTTTGTGTGTCAAAGGTCGGAGTGGTTCTCTTCAAGTTGGCTGAGCAGGTTCTTCCATTCGTTTGTCGAAGGAAGGTGTTTTCTTTTCTTTGCTTATTTTGATTATCTGATTGTAATCTGCAAACCATATTTTAGTGAAAAAAAAGGGTTAATCACTATTTATAGTGATTAACGACTGGACGTAGAATCTTTTGATTCGAACCAGGATAAATTTTCTGTGTTGATTTTCTTGATCCCTAAACTCTTAGCACATCAACTGTTCAATAAAATTTTTAACTTGTGTTGTGATCGTTACACGCTTTCCGCTTTATTAATTTATTCCGCTGCACGACTCTATAACGGTACCGATTGTTCCGACAATTGGTATCAGAGCTTGCTTTGATAGTTTTTCAAATTTTTCGAAATTGCTTTGATAGTCATAACCAAGTTTATGCTGAGGGTGCTTCTATTGATAGACCTCCTTTGTTTACGGGGGAAAATTATGCGTTTTGGAAAATTAGAATGCAAATATTTTTGGAGTCTATTGACAGGGGTATTTGGGAAGTTGTTATGAATGGACCAATTGTTCCCACTATTTTTGTAAATGATATGCAGGTAGAAAAACCATTTTTACAGTGGACTATGGATGAAAATAGAATAGCACAATATGATGTTAGGGCTAGGAACATAATTTTATCTGCACTAACCCTTGATGATTTCTTCAAAGTATCTGTTTATGAAAGTGCTCAGGAAATGTGGGAATTTTTAAGAGTCACTCATGATGAAGTATTGAATGTGGCTAAGTTGACTTGTTTGAATTCATGCTCTACATCAAACTCCTCAAGCTCAAGCGATTCTAATGAGCAAGAAAATCTATGCTTGATGGCCAACGATAAATCATCTGAAAGCAAAATCTTGAAGGAAAAGAAGGACTATCAAGGTTCCTCTTCAAGCTTCAGATGTTATGGATGTGGTGAAAGAGGCCATGTGAAAGCTTATTGTTCAAGCAACAAAAGAAGTAAAGAAAGAAAAGAAAAGAAAATTCACAAGAAGAAAAAGGTTCACATTGCGTCGGAGGATAATGCATCAACCACCTCTAGTTCAAGTGATTCTGTTGAAGAAGTAAACTTATGTTTGACAGCTAATGTTGATGACACAGCAAGCCAAGTAAGTTGTTCTAATTCTGAATCTAGTGAATTTGATTTGCAAAAAGCTTTTCTTGAATTGCTTGATGAATCTGAAAAATTGAATGTTGCTCATAAAAATTTGAAAAAGGAATTTAAAGAATTGCGAATTAAATATGAGAAGGCATTAGATGAGGAAGTAAGTTTGAGAAATAAAATTTGCAACTTGGAAATGAAAGAGTCTTCAAATGTTGAACATCCTGTTGAATGTCTTTCATGTAAGAATCATATGCTTGATATTAATATTCTTGAAAATCTTCTTGAAGTTGCAACTGGAAATAATAATGTTGAAATGCCTATAATTGTTAGAAAGGTTTATAAAAACAAAAGTGCTTTTAAAAGTAAGAACCAAATTAAAAGAACCCATAGGGTATGGGTTGAAAAAGGAACTGTGTCTTATAGAAATCCAAATGTTGTCACATGCTTTTATTGTATGAAAAAGGGGCACACTTCTAACAAATGTAGAATTAAACATTTTGATGTTCCAAATGGAAAATATGCTTGGATTCCTGTTATAAAGTAAATTGTCTCTAACCTCAAAGGACCCAAATGAGATTATGGGGACCAAAACTCTATTGTTTTGTTTTGCAAGTTAATTTTTCAAAAGGAAAAGAAGACTCTATGGTATCCTGGTATTTTTTAAGAGCCTTGAAATAATTTATGAATGTTAGATGTGTCTTAAAGTTGAAAATTTGGCCCAAATTTGTGTTTTTCGGATATTAACGTAAATAATCGATTACCAAAGGTAATAATCGATTATCTCGTCCTCAAAAATTTGGATTTTGACAATTTGGCTCGCACATAATCGATTATTTAAAGTAATAATCGATTATCTTAAGTCACAACGTAAAAAAAAAAAACTTTTTTTTATATTTTTTTTGGAGTCTGTTTTTAAAAGGGGATTATTACATTCAGGGGAAGATATATGAGTTCGTTAGATATCTTGTTTTTATCTCTATTATGGATTAACTAATACTGATTGTACTTCTTAATTAGAGTTGAATTTCTTCTTATAGTTCATGAGGTATTATGCTCTTTCATGTTATGAAATTTCAATTTTATTTATGTTTTGAAATACATCAATTCTTTTGTTGAGGGGGAGAAAAATTTGAGGGGGAGTTTTTCCATTATTTTACTTTTTGCTTATGATCAAAAAGGGGGAGAAAAATTCTAATTTAAGTATTGCAGTTATTACTAACATGTTTGTAAGTATGAAATCTGTGCAGGAAATTAGAAATGCTTTTAACAAGAAGATATTTTTGATCATCATCCAAATAGGGGAGATTGTTACCAATGAGGAGCATTGGTATCTTGAAGATACTGTGAAAATTTTGATGATGATAAAAGCTGAAGAATTGAAGACTCTAAATGCATCTTTGTTAAACGCATTTTGTAGAAACAAATGTATAGGATAAAATGTAATGATGTAAAAAGTCTTAGAAGTTTTCGTATTTAATGAGTCATTGCACAAATAATCGATTATCAAGAGGAATAATCGATTATCATTAGCCAATTTAGAAGAGAGTTGCTTGCGCAAATAATCGATTATTACACAGAATAATCGATTATCAGTGTTTCATTTAATTCTGTCCAATGGAATAATCGATTATTGCTCAGGATAATCGATTATCACTCTTTTGAAAACCCCATAACGGACACAAATAATCGATTATCACTTATGATAATCGATTATCAGTGGCAGTTGGGAGATTATCACTCTTTTGAAAACCCCATAACGGACACAAATAATAGATTATCCCTTATGATAATCGATTATCAGTGATAGTTGAAGATGTCTTTTCAGTTTTTAACCATGCACGAAACTAGGCTTATAAATAGAGGTCTTCACAACTCTTAGAAGTAACTTTTCAATTGAGAGTATTAGAACTTTGTGCCTAAGGGAAGCTCTCTGTGAGTGAAAAGGATCTATGCCATTTTGAGAATACAGTTTGTCTGAGGAAGTTCTCAAAGTGATAGAGTGCTCTTGCCTGGTCTTGTGAATAGGAGAAGCTCGCGTTTTGTGTGTCAAAGGTCGGAGTGGTTCTCTTCAAGTTGGCTGAGCAAGTTCTTCCATTCGTTTGTCGAAGGAAGGTGTTTTCTTTTCTTTGCTTATTTTGATTATCTGATTGTAATCTGCAAACCATATTTTAGTGAAAAAAAGGTTAATCACTATTTATAGTGATTAACGACTGGACGTAGAATTTTTTGATTCGAACCAGGATAAATTTTCTGTGTTGATTTTCTTGATCCCTAAACTCTTAGCACATCAACTGTTCAATAAATTTTTTAACTTGTGTTGTGATTGTTACACGCTTTCCCTTTCCATACCTTGTAATTTCAATATTATACAAAGGCATCAAGTGCGTATCAAGTAAAACAAGTTGCAAGTGATGGCAGTTATTTAAGCCCATAGTTATAACTGAAATAGTAGACTGTTATCAATTATGAACTGCAGAAAATGGAAAAGGCCAATAATGCACTACATAGTAGATAAAATCACAGGTATATACCAAGGGTCACATTATAGTTCAAAGATGTTGTATAAAAAAGAAAAGAGGAGACAAAGATATACACTTAGATTTTGAGAATTGACACTCTCTTTTGCCTAAACCTTCCACTACAACCAGATTTTGATGACTGACTAAACTTCGAGAGATCAACTAATAAATAAAAGGTATAAGATTGAACTTTATTTTGCTTGCATAGTTTGTGTAACTCTGGCCAATAGTCTATGATGTTTTATTTAACATATAAAACACAATGCACAATTTCAGAACCTAATAGAGTCATTTAAACAGTAACTAAATCAGTAAAACTTTGCTTGTTTATGACTTAAAGTAGAGGGCCCTTCTTTTCTCCTCAACATGCAAAAAGTAGGAGCTGTGAACAAACCAAATAATGAGCACTTTCGTCTGGTCACAAACACATTGTTGCCATTGGCATTGGTCTTCACCATCTTTTGTATTGTAGAGACTGCAAGGCAAAATGATATACTCGCTCTTACCCAATTTCGCTTCCTCGATCCCCACAAAAACCTCCGCCTCCTTCTCCGCCTTGACATCTCTGACAACAACATCTGCGGCCCAATCCCAAACCAATTCGCAAAACCAACACCACTTCACTGCAACACCCTGGACACGCTGATGCACAAATTTATGATCACCAAAATATGATGTCACAAACTTGTTTTACAATCGGCAAGTATGACCGAATCGTTTCAAGTAATAAACTCGGTAAGACCAAGTATCGTTCTCCCAAAGGACTCACGGCCTAGTTTAGTTATGTGATTCGTTGATTAGCTAAGACTTAAGAACAAAATAATTGGATTATACTATGCAAAAGACAAAAATAAACATGTATGCATGAGGTTGATCAATGGCTAAAACAAAAGACAAGCACTTTCAATGAAATATATTGATGAATATGTTGTTGGGGGTCAATTTCATCTTATCCACTCTCATATATTTTAGGAATTCAACATTCAAGTCATCATTGTTAATGCCACTCTCTAAATTACCTTGTCAAGAAGGCTTATCCCCAATTACGAGTTCATACAATTCCTAGCATTCCTAATAATTAGTTCTTTTAGCACATGAGCTTAACGACAACCAATATACTATTGGGAGTAATTCCCCGGATCTAGACTTCCCCGTACGTTCCCGTATCGACAAAATCAATAATCATGCATTGAATGAGTTAAACAAAGCAAGCATTGAGTAAAGAGGAAAAACCCTAACTAATGATGAAAGAAAGCATAAGTCTTAGATTAAGATGCAAGCACAAATTCCATATATGAGAGCTTCAAAAGATTACATTGATTCCCCCACAAACATACAAGGTTTAGTTCACCATATTCATGGTGAACCTAGATGAACAATAATGAAAGAATGAAGGATAAAAACCTAGAAAGGTGAAGAGGTAGCCTGAGCATCCAAGATCCTCCTTCAAAGGGGTGGAGAAGAGAGTGTTTGCTTTGTTTCTGCCAAAGATACAAACCCTAGGACGTCCTAAAGCTTATATACTAATCTAAAATTACAGAAAATCTAGGCCCAAGCCCATAAGTGTGTCGCTCAGCGGTAAAGTACCGCTCAGCGGTAAGTGCGTGAGTTGGTTTCTTCCCCTCAGCGGCCATTTTGCCCCTCAGCGGATCTCCCGTGACTTCCTGAGTGCCGCTCAGCGGTAAACTGCCACTAAGCGGTACTTGTGGCTTCTCCTTTTGCACTTTTTGGTGTCTTTTTTGATTTCATCTCTCTCCTTCTTCACTTCTTTCACCAAATTCACCTTAAAACCTGCACATAAACACTGAAATCAAGCATAAACCTGTCCAGCTCTCTTATTTCTGAAAATATGGATAAAAGCATGATTTCAAGCTAGTTTCTAAGTATAAAGGTTGCTTTTTGTGTCAATTTTAAGCATGAAAATAACAGTTTTTCAACTGTTATCACACGCCAACCCCCAACAACCCCCACCCATGTCGCAACACTCACAAGGACCAAAACCCGAACCCTAGCCGCAAACCAGCCACCAACGAACTGCCGTCAGCGTCTGCAACAACAACCGCTTCAAACCACCGTAGGACGACAACCTCACGCTTTAAACGAAAAAACTGCTTCGAATAGAGAGTAGGGAATGGAAGAGCGCCACCTAACAACGAACCTCCATCAGCGTCCACACCACCAAACGCGCGCCATCAAAAACCACAACATCGAACCGGCTGACCGCCACCAAAGTCGCAACCCTAAATCAAGGAGCGAGTTTGACAAAAAGGAGGGAGGTTGTTCTACTTTTGGGAAATCTGAAGAACAAATGCTCAAATTTTGAAGCTAAAACATCGGAAACATTACCGAAGAGCAAAGCCTTCGGTATTTAATTTCACCGATACATTACCGAAGGGCTGAAGGCCGTCGGTAGTTAACCTTCGGTAATACACACTTTTATTGTAGTGGAATCTAATCTCACCCTATCTTTATAGGGTGGAGCAAGGCAAGGTAGAAGAGTGAAGCAAAGGCACCACATGTTTATGTTTTTGTTGTCATTGATTTGCCTTAGTTCGTTTTCTAGGCTCGTGTTGCAATTGGTTTACAATTGACATTGTCAATTCCTCTATCTTCTTGTAATCTGAGAATCAAGGTTATAAATTAGGGTTTTTTTGAATTAGGGTTATTACAAACATAGAATAGAATACCACATCTTGCTACTACAGTAAAACATGTTGGGTGTTTCTTCCAAAAGAATTTGGGTCAAAGAAGAAATTGGAGAGATGTTCTTCTAGAAGTAGCAACATAACATCAATGTTGGGAATCTTCCAAACCATTTTCTAATTGCTAGCATAGCTCGATTCAGTTTTGGCAGGCCAAAAATAGATCGAGTTGCCTTGTTTTATCACCCTTGATTTTTTTGTTTGCAGTGTTTTAGAATGTATGAATTGTTCCATAATTTGTTACTATTGTAAAATCAAAATAAACCTATTTATATTTTAAACCCTCCTTGGACAATTACATATTTGAATTTATATTTGGACAAATTACATATAACTACCCTAAAAACTACCCTTAACGGTTTCTGAATCCACATGGCTTGAACTATTGACATCCCTTAAGTTGTTTTCGATCAACGCACTAGTGCAATAAAGGGAAATGACACCGGTTAAATTCGCTTATAGGCATCAGTTCTGCAACCGGGCATATAGAGACGAGGTAAAAAGGATAAGTTTAATGCCTCGGTTGTGGACTGAGTCAAAAAGAGATCGGTTTTTGCCTCGGTCCTCTTTTGAACCGAGACCGTATCTTAGAAAATTTTAATAAAAAAAAATAAAAAAAACTGCTGAATCTGGGTGCTTTTCCTCAAACCTTTAACATCAAAGTTCAGAAAATCACTCCAGAATTCAATACAGAACATCAAAACAGAACATCAAAGTTCAGATACATACATTACAAAGCATATAACAAAAGCCAGTGGGATGAAAGAATCAATGTTCTTCATTACAGAGTGTAAGAACCGTATTTTTGGATAGTGGGGGACATGTGGGACATGGTGGTCACCCACCTCTTTGACTATCAGAGTGCAATTATGAGGGGAGGGGAGGAGAGAAAAGGAGAGGGTCTATTGATTGGGCAAGGAGGAGAGCAGCTCACGGGGAAGGAACCCATTCTTTCTCTCTTTAAAAACTTCATCCCAAAATTCTCTCGCTTCTCTCTAAGATTCCAGCACCTTGGACCGTAGGAATTTTATCCTGATGCTACCATGGTCTCCGCAAAGTAGAGGACTCCATTTCAACCGAACGTTTTCGTCCTTCCGATAAATTGTATGTAAATTGTAGGAATAATAGGTTTGATATCATATTATGATTATTTGATGAAAAAAGTTAGGTTTAGAGTATCATTCCTTGCTACGAATCTGTATGAGTATGGTAGAATTATACTGTTGCAAATCTGGGAAAGAGGGGTGGAACAATGGAGTTTTCTGGGTTTCTCTGGAATCTGCGCGATTCTGCAGAATTCTGCAGAATGCGCGAACGTTCAATATTGGTGAAAATTGGACGTTCGTCCAATTGGTACTTGACGGACGTCCAAATTCTGGACGTTCGGTAATTGTTCTGAGCGTCCGTCCGAATCAGCCATTGTAAAACGTTCGTCCCAACAGTGCTCGACCAATTAGTGGTCGGCTAACTTCTGAACATTCGTCCAATTATGGTGAAATTGGACGTTCGTCCAAATTGTTGAGCGTTCGGTTCTGAACGAACGTCAGCGTTCGTTCGTTATGGGACGCTCGTCCAAATCGTAATTAAACAGTAAATTATGAGTGTTCGGTCATACTAGGGGATAACGAACGTTCGTTCTTTGAGGATGTTTATCTTATACGCTCGTCCAAAGCGTCCAATGGTTCAACGTTCGGCCTTATGATAAATATGAGCGTTCGGCTTTTAGGGTATAACGAGCGTTCGATTTTTGAGTATAAGTGAGCGTTCGTCCTTTGTTAAAGTGAGCGTTCGTCCTTTGTTAAGTGAGCGTTCGTCCTTGGTTTCAGTGAACGTTCGTCCTTGGTTTCTGGGAGTGTTCGTCCTTGGTTTTGGGAGCGTTCGTCCTTGGCTTGGTGAGCGTTCGTCCTTGATTTTGGGAGCGTTCGTCCGTGATGTTGGTCCTTTAATTTGTGAACGTTCGTTCTTTAATTGGTGAACGTTCGTCCTTTAATTTGTGAACGTTCGTTCTTTAATTGGTGAACGTTCTTCCTTTAATTTGTGAACGTTCGTCCTTGGTCTGTGAGCGTTCATCCTTGGAAGCTCGGTTAGGTTTGGTGTTCATCGGCAGCGTTCGGCCTTTTATGAGGATTGATTTCAGAACGTTCGTTCAGACAGTATCGGAGTTGGAAATAACGTTCGACAATGCATGGATCCGTGGGAGTATTTTGAAGCAATTATTGAGAATTGTTGGTTATTTCCTTGATCCAATATTGGTTTAGTTATACATATTATTGAGAATATGTATGACTTCGTGATTGAGCACGTTTATTCTATTGGTTTAGTTATACATATTCTTGAGAATATGTATGACTTCATGATTGAGCACGTTATTTCTAGTTATACATATTATTGAGAATATGTATGACTTCGTGATTGAGCACGTTTATTCTAGTTATACATATTATTGAGAATATGTATGACTTCGTAATTGAGCACGTTTATTCGGTTGGAGGTGGTACATACACTATGTTATTTACTTGTAACTTCGTCGGTCTTTTTAGCATTTTTGCTAGTCTCACGCGTGAGATGGAGATTCGAGTGTCACCTTCTTCTGCGCGAGGAGGTGAATGTCTCGCCTACTGACTTCGGCTCGTGTTGAGTATAGTGCATCGTTACGCGTAGTATCGATGTTTTTACTCGTTAGTCCTTGAGGAGTCGGGGAGATAGGTCTGAAGTCGCGATGGATGACGGCTCGGGTCGCCTGTTATTGAGAGCAGGTTATGACGACGAATTACAAGTAAACGACATCAGTTTATGAAAGACTAGTCTGTAGAGTCATGTCAGTCGATTTATCATGGGGATTGTTATAGTATATGTAGTGGGTTTATAATGTGATAATTTTGGTTATTCATCTTGCATGTTGTGGCTGTGGTTTCTAACCGTGATGGTTGTACGGATACGGGAGAGATGGTAGTGCAGATAAAGTTGGATTTGGAATACTTCGAGAGAGAGACAGGAAGTAAAACTTGTTGGGTCTATAGGTAGTAACGAGCATTCTTACTAATGACGTTCGGTCTTGGTGTTATTTATTTTCAGGTAGCGAGCGTTATTAGGTAACAGTTGATCTTGATGTTAGTGGATCTGAGGTAGCTAGTGTCCGATCTTAATTTGGTAACCTGAGGTTTAGTTTGATTACGTTCGGTCAGTACTGAGGTGTTCAGCAGAGTACTCTAGGCGTTTAAACCAGACTCAAGTGTTCTTTATTATAGTGTTTTGTCTCGTAGTGATGGTTCTTAGGGAATGATCTTTATTGGTGATGTTACTCTGAGGTTGTAATCATTTATGGGGAGTGGCCGGCCTTGATATTCGTTGAGGTAACGATCGATTAATAAGTAGTGATTAGTCGTGATGATGCATGATTCAGGAAGTGATCATTCTCAGGTAGTGTTAGGGGCGGATGATGCTTGTTTGAGATAAGGATTGTTAACAATTAGCGGTTGTACATAGGGAACATCCGGTCTCGATGAGGTTACCCTCAGATAGTGTTAAATCCAGTAAAGTGATCAATTAAGTGTTCGCCCGAATGGTACTTAATCTGTGGTGCGCGAGATTTGATCTTTGAGCAATCGTTCGAATAATGTTTGAAATAATAGTAATTGTTCTAGTAGAGTACACTGTCTTAACGTGAAGTCTAAGTACTTGATCTTAATCAACGTTTGATCTTTTGGTATTCGACCTAATGGTATTCGGTATAATAGCGGTTGATGTTTAGTTTCGAGCTTAAGTGATCAATTTTAATGTTCGTGTAAACAGTATCCGATGTAATATAAGTTCGTTATTTTATCGTTTGATTCAGTAATGATATGATATCTGGGTATGTATTGAGGTTGAGGGTATTGTGGTAGGATGTCTTGATCTGTGGTTGATTGTGGACCTATTGAGGGGACTAAGAATGAAATTACAAGTGGGGCACTTTCCGTTGATTTGCTCATCAACGTATCATCCGGATGAGAGTTTATTGTGTACTGGGTTGATTATTAGGTACTATGGAATGAGTGTCCAATAGGAATTGTGATACGTTGGTTTGAGGATGGCTGACTTAATTATTATATGATATTTGTATCGAAATAACTATGCAAGTTTTATAAATGATGTGTTTCAGGTTAGCTCACCCTTACTTTGCTTGTTTGTGCCTGTGAATGCGATGATCGTATAATGTGTGATGTTATACGGGAGCAGTTGAAGGATTGTCACGTGATCCTGTGCAACTGGAGGAAGAAATGAAAGATCGAATTAGAAAGATTCAATGTTATCTTTGCAGTTACGTCTGAGCTTAAAACTGATGTACAGATTTTAGTTGATGTTCGGGATGTTATGTATCATTACAACATTTAAGTTTTGAAAATAAATTTTTTATTTTGGGTGAATTTTTGGGATATTACACAGAGCATATGACAAATGGAAAAAAAAATCAGAAAATAGAATCCGAAAATCATTACAGAGTATCAAAGTTCAGATTAGAACATCAGAAAATCATACTTCAGATACATTACAGAGCTGGAAAAAAAAATCAAAGAAACCACTGGCACCCGACGGCAAGCGGCAAGCGGGAAGCGGCTCTTGACAGCAAGCGGCTCCCGATGGCAAGCGGCTCCCGAGGGCAAGCGGCAAGCGGGTGCTAGGCCAGCGACTCCACCAAGCGGTCCACGAACAACACCATCTGAGAAACAAAAAGAAAAGGGAGAGAAAGGGGATCGCGATCTGGATCTGGATCTAGATCTGGAGCTGGATCTGGAAGCCGCACTCGAAGTCGTCGCACAAGACGAGGTGGTGGTGGCTCCCGATGGCGGCGAGGCGAAAGGTGGCGTGGAGAAGGAAGAAGAAAGCTATCGATGCATGGTCGCGACCTCCGTGGAGTTTGGACGAGAACGAAGGCGTTGTGGTGGCGGCGTGGTTGAACGGCAGTGCTTGCGGGTTTGCGCGTGGTGGCCGGGGGCGTGGTTGAACGGCAGTGATGGTGGCGGTCTGATGATGGGGTTTGGTGGAGAAAAGAACGAGAGAGGGAGGGAGGCAAAGATGAGAGCAAGAGATGAGAGCGCGAGATGAGAGTGCGAGAGATGAGAGCGACAGTGCGAGAGTGCGTGAGTCTGAGAGAAAGGGTTTTTTATTTTAACCTAGGGTATACTGCCTCGGTTATATTTAAAACCGGTGCATAAACTCTTTAACTGTATCAGTTACATAGCGAACCGGTGTCTAAACCATTTAAAATTTATATTATATGCCTCAGTTCGCCTTCTACTCGAAACAGTAACATCTATAGACATCGGTTCAAATATAACCGAGGCATATAACTACTCAATATTTACCGAAATGCCACCGCACTTTTATACGCTTCGGTTTCAGTAGAACCGAGGCATATATAACGTGTTAAAAAAGTCTTTTTTTACTAGTGACGTTCCAACCTGAATAAAAAGTTGACTTCTAATGGGTTACATGTTTGTCTTATGACATCCAACTCATAAAGGATCATTTAGTAAAATTGTCTTTTATTTATTTCGTCTCTAGAATATAATGCTTTTGGTTTACAACTTATGGGTCCTGAAAGCTCAAAATAACTTATGAGGAAACAATTGTCCTTCACTCACATAGCGTCACTATAAATTTCATTTTCGACCGATTGTATATATAACATTACCTTGGTCTCGCAACGCTTTAAAAATCTTAAATAATTTTTTTCTACTTTTCAATTGCCTCAACATGTAGTTTAAGAAAGAGTAATAAAAATATATAAGTTTAAAAAGGTGTAGTAATAAAAAAAAATGCAAGTGGAGGTATAAAATAAGATAGAAGTGTAGGGTTATCATTTGTAATAGATAATTAAAATAAAGCACATCAATTCCATTTATACCATGTGAGAATGCCAGATTCGTATCTACATGGTCCATCTTTCATAATATACCAATGGCAGTTTAAACATATACCTAAATCTCTACTTTGGTCAAATGCATCAAAATGCAATAAAGGACTATTTTCCCATTGAACCGAACAAAAGAACAGTGTTCCCCCAAAAAAGTTAGTTCCAAAACTAAATTTGTAGCTTTTGTCAACAGGGAGAAAGTGGAATCCAAGATCATCATCTTTTGATTTGCAGTGGACATTTATAGTTTCATATCCCTCTAAACTATTCGTAATTTCCACACTAGCTGGGTCTGCCCATGCCCATGCCAATGTCAGCATGCACAACAACACAACGATTTTCACTAACATATACATTGCAAATTCTCATGTTTTTTTTTTCTTCAATATGATATATATATATATATATATATATATATATATATATATATATATATATATATATATATATATATATATATATATATATATATATATATATATATATATATATATATATATATATATATATATATATATATATATATATATATAATGGCATGATGTTAAAAGACAAAAATGTCTTTTAATTTTTTATATGACCTGAGTTATTGGAAAACATTTATCTCAAAATTTTAATTATGGGAAACATTTATCCCAAAATTCTCTCAGCATTAATTATTCATATTCTATTACTTGTTGTGCTAAATTAATTAATTCAATTCATATAATTAACATACATGAGTGAGGTCAATTCAAATAGCTAATTAATTAATTATATTTTATTAACTTTTATTTCCACTTCTACATTATTACTAATTTTAACATACATGATTGTTAATTTCATATGTAGAAGACACAGAACAATCTGACGGAGGAAATCTTTGTAAACATATGGCAAAACTATCAATGTTGCACAACAATTAACAGAGCAATAAAATATAAATAACTAATGGTAAGAGAATATTATAAAACATATTTGGAAAAAAATGCATTTTTATATTTAGAATTATTTTTATCAATAAAACGTAAATTAATTAATTAACCCAAAAATAAATGAGTAAAAAATATGATCATTAATTTTGAAAAAAATCTTACACTATGTTTCCTTACAATTAAAATGTTTTTATCAATAAATTTAAATGAATTAATTAATTAATTAACACATAAATAAATAAAAAGTAATAAAACAATACTAATTAATGGTTTGAAAATATTATACTATAAGAGAAATTTTGTTTGTAATAAATGCTTTTCTATAAGTAAAATTTATTTTATCAATAAAATTTAAATGAATTAATTAACACAAAAATTATATAATATACTACAAAAATACATGGAATTATCGACGGAATTTTATCGACATAATCATTTCTGTCGATAAAGGATGCATTACCGACGAATTTTATTGACGAATGTAAAAAAAGTGATTACTGATGACCAAAATCTATCGGTAAAGCCTTTGGTAATTACCAACGAACAAAATCCGTCGGTAAAAAGAGCGGCCAAATTCTCGCCCATTTTTCCTCTCTCTTTGCGCAAAGAAGACTACATTTTCATCTCTCACAAATCGTCATTTCTTCTTTCAAGAGCATTTCTCACCTTCTTTGCAACCATTTTTCACTCTCGTGCAACCATCTTCCCTTACTGCCACCGCTGCCGTTGGAGAGCGCCACCGCTACCATTGGAGCGTCACCATTGCCATAGGAGAACTTCACCACTGTCGTGAGAGAACCACGCGGAATGTCACCGCTGTCGTTGGAGAGCGCCATCGTTGCCTTTGGAGAGCGCCACAACTGTCGTTGGAGAGAGTCACCGCTGCCATGGGAGAGCGCCACCAGGAGAACGTCACTGCTGCCATGGATGCTCAAAAACTAATTGAGAATTTTTCCTAATTTTAGGGTTTCTAAAACAATTGGACAACCTAAGTTTAGTCTTTGATTTTGATTTTGGAATGAATTGAATTGTTGTTTTGGTTTAGGAATGAAGAAAGTTTGATAAAAAAAATTTAAAATTCGAGGAAACAGACGAAGGGGAAAGAGGAAGAAGATGAACCAAATCGAGATATTTATCGACGACTTTTTCCTTCAGTAATTACGGACGGATTTTTTTAACAATTACCGACGGATTTGTCCTTCGATAACTACCAACAGCCATAAAATGTCGTTGATAAAGGTTACCAACAACATTATTACCAACGGAGTTAGGCTCGTCGATAATCCGTCAGAAAAATATCATTATCGACAGATTTTGACCATCGGTAATAGTTTTTTTTGTAGTGATTTCAATATTTAATGATGAAAAATTAGAATAAAATAAAATAAGTTTATAATAAATATTTTCTTATAATTAAAATTACATTTATAAATAAAATTTAGGAATTAATTAAATAAAATAAAAATTAAAAATAATAAAATATCAATAATTTTAAAGTAAAAATACTTACATAGCTTACCATTTTATATTACGAAAGGATTTTATGGACTGATTTTAAAATTTTAATTATTGACCATTTTATTAATAAAATAATTCACTAATAATACATATTAAAATAAATTTACGAATAGATAAAATATATATTATGACAAATTTCGGTACGAATAGATAAAATATATATTATGACAAATTTAGTGACAAATTTCGTACGAATAAATAAAATATATATCGTGACAAATTTAGTGACAAATTTTGTAGATAAAATTCATTAATTAATCAAATTTAGCAACAAATTTACTTTCGTTGACAAAACTCTATTCTTAATTTCATTTTTTTACAGTAAATGTTAAATAAATCTCAAAACATGTGATGCTGCGTCTATTATCTTCTTTTCTTTTCTTAGGTACTTTCGTTTTTCTTCTTTATTTTCCGCATTTCATTTTTCTCTTTTCTTTATATTTGTGTTTTCATTTTTTATCTCTTTTAGAATTTGATCATGTTATACAAAGACAATCTATTTGTATGTTATCTGATTTTCAAAAAAAAATAAATTTTGATTTGGGCTAAAGATTCTATATTTTATTTTTTTTATGATTTTGTTATTATGTATTAAAAAAAATATTTTTTACTAGCCATTATTTTGTATATGTTAAATATATGGTTAGAAATATTTGTATTATCATTAATTTATATTAATCGCTTCAATTGTTTTATATTATTTTAAATTTAATTATTAGTTGTATTGTCTTTGTTCGTCTTCATTCTCATTATATTTGTTCATATTACCTTTATGGTTCTCTTCATCATTATTCTTATATTACATTAGGTCATCAATTCCATCTCACACGCTCGTAATTCGAATGTCAACAACCACCACCACTGCTCCGTTGATGCCCCTCTTATGGTCTTCCCTCCACTTCAAGGTCAAGCTCATGTGCAACAACGATTGTTGAATCCAACCCACGGCAACCACCGCATTGTCACTAGCCACACCACGAGAAAGAGCTAGATAATATGCTACACAATTTTTCTATAATTTGACTATTATCTATGATTATATTTGTATTTGTATTGCAAATCGAACCGTCAAGCTTAGATATTTACAAGTAACTCTCCAACAAGACCATCAGGAAAACTGAACCGTCAATTTTGGATATTTACAAGTAACTTTTCAGATTGGACGATCAAAAAAGTGAATCGATGAATTATATGAACCATGACAATTAACTTTAATGATAATCAATTTAAAAGTTAAAATGTGATTACCTACAATTAGATTATAATTAGTTTAGTATTAATCAAAATTCTACTACAAAACTTATAAATACTCGTTTGAGGTAAAAATATAGATAATTTGCATTTATTATAATGTTAATATTCGAATTGTCAATGTTGAGCTGATATCAGAGTGTTTTTAAATACTCTCTGAACAATTTGGACTAGTGTTTGAGAGAACTTGAATTTCAGAACCGTTTTAGACCTTAGATGACTCATTGGAATCGTTGACCTTGACCCTACATCCACTAGTACAAAATAAGTTTTATTTTCAGAATAAAACCATACACCAAAAAAATTGGTTCCAGCATCCATCTCTAACAAAGAACAAGCAACAGTTTTCCTTTAAAATAAATCCAAAACAAGGATCTTAGTGGAAAAAAAATAAAGTTCATGACACTAGTATCAGCCATATGCACCCAATTGTTTTTGAACAAAAGTTTAATGGTCTAACAAAATATAATTATAATGCACAGCATAGAATACAATAGGTATGACAGCAATACCGCATGAAATACTTATCCAATGAAAAGAAAACTGAATGGGATTAAAGGCACCAAATCCCCGGTAGTTCTACTCCCCATACATCGTTTTCACCACCACATCCTCAATTCTCCAATAGCTCAGCAAAACATGAAAACCTAAACCCCTTACCCAAAACAAAACAAAACAAATTCAATAAAAAAACATGGCGTCTTCAGTAAAGTTAACACCAACTACTAGGAAATTCTCAGACCTAGCAGAAAACAAAACAGAATCAGAAATAAACATTGAACAAACCAATCCTAACACCCCCTCCCCCGAAAACAGAAATTGCTTTTACATCCTTAGAAACCAGAAAGGGAATGACAATCAAAAGAAAACGGTGAATACCATAGAGAAAGAAAAACAAAATCATAAACTGTGGTAGCAACAAAAACCCTTAAGCTGCATAATTAACTCGCATGAGTAAAAAACACCAACGTTTGTCAAAAAAGTGCAAAATTTAGCACATCCGTGTGCACCCATAAGCTGCCCCAACTTACCGAGAATGAGAACACAGCCCACCAAACGAGAGCGAGAGAAACCGCGTGGGAGATGGAGAGGAAGAGAAATGGGAGGGTTGCGTAATAGTATAGAACGCTGAAAAGGGAACGCGCGGAAGAGGAGTTGTTGACGCGTTGTGGTGAGCTGTCGGTGGTGAGTCACCAGAGGTCTTTGTTGCGGCAAGAGATGGGCAGATGTTGATGCGTGGGATGAGAGATTGGAACAAATCTGTCGAAGGGGAGGGAGAGAAATTGCTAAGTGGAGGGATGATACTGTGTAGCATAAATTAAAAGATAAATCTAAGTCTAAAATTACCATACTTAACCATTTAATTAAGTCGGTTGAAAATTCAACAGATGTAAAATATATTTGAAATATATTTAAGTTTGTTATTTGATTAAGAGTATCGTTTATTTATAAAAGTGCTACTCCACATCTTTTTAAGTCTGTTTTTTTTTTTTTAAATAGATTTAAATTGATAGACTTAAAAGGTCTATATTGTACTAGAGTGATCTTGAAACATTTTGACACCTACGAGAGGATGAGTATTTAACAACCAATAAACCCTATAGTGACTTTAAGGAACATGACATTCAACATCCTGATAGAAGAATCGGAGAATCAATCCAGTTAGTTGGAGATGATAAAGAACATGCAATAGAATATGAGGAAATGCAACGAAGATATGAAAAGGAGCTAATGGCACTCACAACTGAGAATGCGACCATACACCAACAAAGCATTCGACAATCAGTGCCTCGACCATTAACTAAACCACAAGAACATCAGCCCACTCCAACCAAGCCTAAAGAAGACTTGTGCAGAACTGCCCATGGGGGCAAAACGAGAGCTAGTAGAGAAAACTCGTCCATGCAAACGGTCGACACAACCAATCTACATCCTTTCACATTGGCCATCATGGAGACTCTCAAGCTCTCAGTCTCCCCAACCATCGAGAAGTATGATGGATCAACTGATTCAAACAAGCATTTAAGGATGTCCGTGAATCAAATGGATTTTTACACTATAAGCGTCTTGATGTGGTCTAGAGCTTTTTCTGTCTCCCTCAAAAAGAAGCTTTGGCGTGGTTCAACTCATTGCCACCCAATTATATAGATAGCTTTTTGGCGATTTGCTCATTGTTCGGCGCTCATTTCACCGCAAACCGATCACATCACCTTAAAACTCTTTGCCTTAGTGAATCTTAGACAGAAGAAAGAAGAGTCCTTTTGTGCCCTCATGGATCGTTTCAAGAATACCGCACGACAAACAAAAAATCTCAACCACAAGATAGCCCGACACCACATGATAATGGCTCTAAGGCCTAGGCCATTTGCCGACAACCGATGTATGAGGTTATCTAAAACCATGAATGATGCACAACTTAGAGTGGAGTGGTACATGATGCAAGCGAGGAGGAAAGTGGAAGTCGTGCGAGAAAATAAAAGGGTAATCGGATGAAGATACTACACAAAGGTTTAGCCAAGAAACTTTAACAATCTATGTCTAGAATTAAGTTATGTTGGTTGTTCTACCTAGGTCCGTGATCGTAGAATTTACCAATGATTCAAATCACTCTAATGCTTCATATTTCCATCATTAAGCATGAATAGCAAGGATAGAACAAAAGATTCATCAAAGATTAACATAAAACAGCAGAGTTTACATAGAGTTTTTATATATTACTTTCAATCCTAATGAAATGGAGTTTTAAGTACTCCTAGACATCACAAAAGAAAGATGGAAGAAAATGGATGGATTGGATGGTGAGAAATGGTGTTCTCGTGCCCTTGAACCCTCCAAAATCGAGCTGGGAACCTCTGCAGCGTCTCCACTGTCTAGAACTACCCCTCTGCCTCTGTTTCGCGTCATTTTAAAGAGGTTTGATTAAGTGTCCACTTGCTAGGTGAGCTGCACGAGGCATTGGGCGAGTTGCACGAGTCGTTGGGCGACCTGCACGAGTTGTTGGGCCAGTGGCAAAAAGTCACCACTCTCTGGGCGAGACCGTTCGATTCGCTGGGCGAGCTGCACCTGCTCGTTGGGCGAGTGGCTCGCTTGAGAGAGCTGCTCCTTCTGGCTGGGCGACTGATGCACGCAGGGTCTCCTTGATATTTTCCAATCCTTATTATAATGCGAAATAAACACATAAAAGCATTAATACTAATTTAAACATTCAAAGACTATACAAATATCAACATTTATACACTTTTCATGCGAGTAAGCACTTAAAATACTCAAAAACACATCATATTAGGTAACAAATATATGTAAAATTGACACTTATCAACTTCCCCAAACTTATACATTTTCATGTCTTCATGAAAAGAAACAATAACGACATAACAACCCATAGGAGCAATTGACATTCTATCACATAATCTTTGTCACACAAGTGAGCATTGCACCTGCATCTCCAAATATTCAGACCAAATGCTATGATTTCTCTATTAAACAAGTTATTAAACCCAAAATGATAAGACAACCAGAAAAAGAATAATACAAATATGCTTAATCAGTGTTTATCTCAGCCTGCAATTGTTTACAACTCCAATTCACACTCAGATTGTCATCAACTACTTCATCAACTGTTGCAAGTCATCTCATACACAATTCACACATTCTGGTTTAAATCAAAAGGTATTTCTCAAGTTATAACTTGGCTTGGCTAGAAGAAACATGCTTTTACAAGGAAACAAAACAACATTAAAGAAGAGGAGAACAAGAACATAACAATATTGAAACTTTATTTATCAACAACCTCTTCATTCATCACATAACATATGTTCTCAATTTTCCTCTAACCGAAACACTTTTCATATTTACATGATACAATACAATTCAAATGCATTAAAAATTACCTCCTCGTCTTTGTCTTTCAATTTCAGCGTTCCATCATCCATATTAATAACGACCTTTGCTATTTTCACAAAAGGTCGTCCCAGAATGAGAGGTACTTCTTTGTCTTCCTCCATTTCCATGATGACAAAATCTACAGGGAATATCAAATTGTCTACCTTTATAACCACATCCTCTACCACTCCATAAGAATACTTGATCGATCGATCTGCCAATTGTAGAGTCATGCGTGTAGACTTCATCTCCAGATCCCCAATTTTCTCAAACATAGAAACGGGCATAAGATTTATGCTAGCTCCCAGATCAATTTAATCCTTTCCAATAGCTAGCTTTCCTATATTCCACGAAATTATAAAGCTGCCAAGATCTTTAAACTTTGGTGGAAGTACCTTTTGGATGACTGCACTGCACTGACCTGCGATTCAAGAAAAGTATCAAGGCATCATTTTTGTGAAAAAGATTTTAAAAGATTTTGTTTTTACATTTCACCAATTCACCCCCTCTTGGTGTGAGAAATTGAGTCATTCTATTTTAACAGTTTTTGTGTGTTTTTTTCCCCATGTGGTTCCAAACACGGCGTTTGAAGTAGGTTTCAATTTTTTTCTATTCATCTAACATGAATGTTTTTAAACATGCAATTTTAAAGTCAAACACATGCTACAAGAACACTTAACGTGATAGGTGAACTTTTGTTTATGATAAGATCAAGCTTTAACAGAAAGATTATCGAAATGTCACGTTTTTTGTTTCAAGAACTAAATTAGTTTAAAGTAAAAATATATATCAGCACCTAAAACTTAGAAGTTTTTGTCATCTGATACAACTTTTTCTTTTAATATTTCATTAAAAACTGATAGAGTTTTGACATGTGATTGATAGAGTTTATAAATAAAACCTGGTCACAAAACTCTCTGTGAGTGAACAAATATTACTCAAATATAGTTTGATATGTTAGTGATGCGTCTTTCTCCTTGAAATCCTACATTCCTAATCACGGAATACATATATGTTAGCTTCCATATATTAAGACCATGGCTTAGCTACTGCTCTGTTTGGCCCTTACACTATTATAATGTCAGGTTCCGTAGTCTAACCACATTCTGATAGGAAACTACTGGTATATAGAAGAAGGAGAAACGTTACACAGCCTAACTGCCAAGGCAGTTAGGAAAGTCGGTAGAAAAGGGGTTGGGCTGTTTGGGGAGAGTCAGTTTTGGAGTCTTATTAGTTGACAGGAACTCTTTGGTCCTGTAGGGGGAGGTTAAGCTCTCTGTAACCAATTGTATCCTGTATTCTTGATTGTTGTTAATACAAAGAGGTTATACAATTCTGAGTTGTGAGTGTGTGCTCGGGGAGAGTAAAATTGTGTTTTCTATAGGTTCTTGATTAAAGAACCTATCACATTCTTTCATAAAATTTAATTATATCTTATTTATAATAATTTTCTTGGAACATATTTGAGGTAATCCTTGCTAATAATTAAATACAACATTGATGGCCACGACAACGTAATGGAAGATTGATTTCACTATAAAGTCCTCTTCTTCTTTCCTTTTTTAAATGTTTTAGGAAATATTTTTACTTTTAAAATTTAAGAAAACATCAATTCTTATATTTTTTTTTTATAATTTTGTAATCTTTAAGTCCATGTTATGTGCTTGTTTGGCCTCTAAATGTGGTGTCTATTTTTGTAGATTGTATTGACTAGGTTTGTTCCCAATGACTAGCAATCTAAGTCTATTATAGTTATGTCATTTCTTATCCCCTCCCCTTGTTTTCAGATTCCATCAAGCTTAAAGAGGGTCTTCCACCCAATAATTTTTTGTGCAGCATTTGCACAGCTAGCAACAATTGTTTCAGAGTTTCTTTCTAAGTAGAGCCTGATTCTATTTTAGGTGTAAATTATAGTTTAGTTAATATTCAACTCTATATTGTAAAGGGTTGGTTTGTTTTGAACTCTATTTATAGAGTCTTTCAATAAAATGTTTATGTTTTAATTATTTGTTTTAAGCATAATTATATATTATAAATTCTTTACACTTGTTGAAAGTTGAAACTAATAACAATAACCTTATATAATATTGTATTTATAAGTTTCTTTTCTTGTTTTAAAGCTTTCTATTTTTTAAAAATAAAATTATTATTTTTCTCTATTGTATGTTACATACAGATTTATCCGTATGTAAAAAAAATATTTTTTTGATATATTACATATGGATATATCCGTATGTAACTTATATACGGATAAATCTATATATAACTTAGTTATGACAGTTTTATATACAGATTTTTGCCTGTATGTAAATCGTATGTAACCAAGTGTTATATACGAATTATGGGCCTTATATACGGATTTTGGCTGTATGTAATTCATTGTTTTCTTGTAGTTGGCACATCTTATATTTTGTTTTATAATCTTGAGAAAATTGATAAGTCCCAATTCACAAGTCAGTTTGGGTTTGTTTTGAGTTACTTCTTTCCACAAGGATAACAATAAGTCAAGATTTGAATTTCCATCTTGTGAACAAATTTGGATAGAATATGGAGTGGCAATTAGTTTACAAGATAAATTAATATTTAAAGACTTAAAAATGATCGGAAAAGAATTAAGGGATTAGAAACCTTCCTTTTTAGATTCCATGATTTTTGGAAGAGTTGAATTTGCCATCAGTAGCAATTTCTCTTGTTCTTTATTTTCCTCTTCTTTCTTCTTTTCTTTTTTTCTTTTTCTTTTCTTTTCTTCTCGTTTCCTCTTCTCTTCTCTCTCTCTCTTTCTGTTCACTCTTCTTTTTTTTCTTCTTCTCTTCTTTCTTCTGCTTTTCTTTTCTCTTTTTCTTCTCCCTCGGTCTTCTCTTCTTTTTTTTTTTGTTCCTCTTCTTTTCTCTATGTTGAGATTGTTGATAGGGGGAGAACAGGATTAGTTGAACCCACAATCTCTGTGATATCTGTTTTTGGTGATGGTAACACATTGTTAATAAAAACACATGTATATGTAATGTGTTATATGCTTATGTGATCACTGTTAGATTTATACAAGCATAAGTGTGAATAATGTGTTGATTATTGCATACTACTGTGTTTGAAATGTGATTATATCTGTGTATGCATAATATGAGTTTTGAAATAAGAAAAACCACTCGCACCAAGCATATTTGCATGACTTAATAATTTACAATGATGAGTTAATCAATTAAGGTCATCAGACATCTTAAGCTTTAAACTGTGGCAAAACAACAAGTATTAAATCGATTAAAACTCGTGTGTTTACATAAATCTTTGTCAAGTGTTCTGTGATGGATTTTGAGAAGAAAAGTTTTCAAAACTATACTAAGTGATAAAACTTAATTGATTACATAGATCTTGGATTCAATTAACATTAGTGCAGAAAGGGCTTTCGACGTCCGATATTTTGGGCTTTTGACGTCCGACGTACGCCCGACGTTTATGTGGGTGACGTCTCTTCGACGTCCGTTGTGCCAGGACGGACGTCTATGTAAACGTCCGTTGTGTCAGGACGGACGTGTACATGAACGTCCGTTTTGTCTGCACGGATGTATACATGAACGTCCGTCCTGACAAAACGGACGTCTATGTAAACGTCCGTTGTGTCAGGACGGACGTGTACATAGACGTCTGTTTTGTCTGGACGGACGTATACATGAACGTCCGTTTCGTCTGGACGGACGTATACATGAACGTCCGTTTCGTCTGGACGGACGTCTAGGTAAACGTCTGTTTCATTAGGACGGACGTCTACCTTGCTGAAATGTTTTAGGTAGGAGCTGGGGGGTGGACGTCCGTGTGTGCACTGACAGACGTCTATAGACGTCCGACTGTGCACTAACAGATGTCTACTGGGCGTTTTTTTTTTAAAAATTTGTTTATTTTTTCAATAAAAACACACCTGAAAAGCAGAAAAATGTCCCAGAACAATTTTGCAATAATATAAAAATGCGTTTTATATATAAACAAAGTTCTAATTAATGTGGAATTCAATCCACTACCAAACTATCAACATAAAACATAAACTAAAACTAAACAATGTTCAACAAGAAATATAACTATTCCTAACTCCATCTTTGCAGAAGATAAGCGGTCCACTCCTGCCTTATCTGTTTAATTGTGTCTTCTGTAATAGGCGATGTAGTCTTGAAGCGCTGCAAAATTCAACAAAGATACATTATTGTTTCATATATAGTTGAAGATGAATATGATTTGTAATGTATTCAAGGTATACATCATTACCTCATTCCAGTCATCTGTAATGACTGCTCGAATGATGGTCTTAATCCAACACATCACATAGAAGCCACATTCCCATGAATCTAGCTGCTGGTTACACTAAAATAACAAACTAAATAGTTAAGAATTTAGATCATTCAATAACATAAATGAATTAGAAACTATAAATGACTTACAACCTTTGGATACAAAATTTGAACCAGTTGACCACGAGATTTACCAATAACTCTGTATAGAATGAAAACACAAAGTATAATTAATATGACTATTTTATCATAACAGTTGAAGGTGAACATCAAATTCAAAGTCATTTTTGGAGAAACACTTACCCTTGAAGCATGGTTCTCAACTCATTTTTCATCCTCCTGTGCAACGAACAAAAAAATATAATTTTACATTGTTTGGGAATGATGACCATCAGCTGCCAGTGCGACCTATAACGAAGGACAAATAGTTATTCAACTAATTAACGAAACTATAATAATAAACTGACCACATATAACAACACCTACCCGTCAATGTATGGCACAAGGTATACGTCTCTTTTTGACTCATCCATCCATGTTTGCAAATAATCTTGTCTGTTTTGAAGTGTGTTACCAAATGGTTGAATGGTCTGAGGTTCAACAAATTCGTACATGGAAGACCGACCTTGGTCTACAACGATTGTGTCCATGTACCTAAAACAACAAAGTTAAGTTGTTAGAAACTATATAACAATGTAAATAAAGTAATATGAAAGACCAAATTGACTATCTTACATGCACCACAGCTGAATGATGGAAATATTCAACATCCTGTCTCCCTCAATCACCTCCAATGCATCAGAAAATGTGATATAAACTGGCACATGTGGGGGAAGACCAAATACCCTCAAATCCCAGTATAGTTCTAATGATGCTTTCTTCAATCTGGGTAATTTTGTCACTAACTTTGATATAGGATCATCCTCCGCTTCAGCCATCTCATCATCTTCATGTATGACTGTATCATGAATTGGCTGCTTCTGAGGACGTGTGAACTGAAGATAAGAATTTACGTCAAAGCTTTGTCAACAATTATATGAAAATAAACAAGGAAAAAGACATTATACCTGTGGAGTAGCGATGTGGGACATGATCAATGCTCTAGGCCATGCAATAAATGATCCTATGGCCTCCCCCACAAAGTTAATTTCTGGAGTGGGTACAGGCACCTGAGCCTGGGGATCCCGAACCTCGTCAATGGTCACACGCACGTGCTGGGGTAATATGGCAACACCATGAATGGTCTCCCCTCCCTCAAGCACTCGTCCGACAGCCACAATGCGTGGGGGATCCCCATCAACCAACAGCTCATATTGACCGCTATACTGAGTGGGGTCTACACCAGAGCATGATCCTTTAGTGCTGACACGAGGTGGTGTTGGAGTTTCATCGGCCCCCATGTTGCCTTCCGTCATGGAATGCAGTTTTTCTTCAAGCGCTCTTTGTATTTGTTTTTGTTCTTGTAGCTGCTCCATGAATCGTTGTTCCATTGATCTCATGCTTTGGTTGAGTCTTTCCTCCCACTGAAGTTCCATCTGCCTCAGTGTCTCCTGACTCATTGATTGGGGGGTTTTCTGTGTAGGGCCAAAATAGTCACGAAGACCAATCGCCACAGGAACTCCACGTACAAGTCCTGGGTGCTCGGGCCTTCCAATGGCCGTTGTCAGAATGTCGTCCCTACCTTGGCCAGCAAATGTGCCCTGAGTCTACTGCTCAACCAACTCATCCTGCACATAGAAAAAGCAAGTTACTTAGAAGACATGCTGTGATAGATACACAATCAAATAACTGCTTATATTTTGAACTTACAATTCTCTGTGAGATCAAGGCAGCTGAGGAAGATGTCATGTTCCCATCAGATTTAGTCCGAGCAGCCTTCCACAGCTCGTACCTAGCAGGTGCAGGTGCTAGGTCCGGCGACTCAAGTCCCAAGGCATCCGCTCTAGACTTTCTCAGTTTCTTCTCTAGTTTTGCATATCCACCTCGTGATAACAAGTGGGGTGCGTCGTTTAGCCTTTGTCTTTCTTGGGCGGCTAACCTTTTATCCTGTGAAACCATGTATATAAGTAAGTGTAAAATCACATAAACTCAATGAAAGACGATCTTAAGAAACATACCTTCCATTCCTCAGACTCTCTAGATGCACGAAACTACTTCTAATCCTCCTCTGTGAAGGTATAATGCTGAGATGGATTTTCATGTTGTCTATCTCCAAAGACATATAGTCGTGTCAGCCTTGTCTTGAAATCCCTAAATCTTATCGCTATATGCGATAACACTTTCTTTCTGATTTGCAATGTGTTTGGAATATCAAAATGTTGCTGTTTAAAACAAAAAACTTGTTACCAAGAGAAAAGTTAACAGATAAGTATATCACAAATTGCATGAAGTCTAAACATACCTGAACATCTTGCCATAAGAGGTTCTTGTCGACCTCTGGGACGTCATCCCAACATGCATGAAGGATAGAGACATGACTTTTTGCTAACTTGCCCAGATAACTCCTAAACCTATCAGCATTTGGCCCTGATGGATGACCTGATCTGGGGTCAATGTCAACATGCCTCCTCTGACCATCCACGCGTCCGGATGTCACATCTGCCACTCGGGTGACGCCTCGTCCACGTTTGCTCTTTCCCGATCCTGAGTCTGAGGCCGACTGATGAACCAATATTTTCCTCACTTCACTTAGTTTATTGTACTAGAATTAATCAGGGAATTGTGCTTAATTGTCCAGTATTTTTCCGTTTTTGCTAATTGTGCTTAATTTGACCAGAAATTCTAATTTTAATTAATTTGAATTATTTGAGTTAATTATTCGCATTAGTAATTGCATGGAAAATTTTGGAAATAAATTTGGGACATTTGAATGTTAAATGAGAAATGACAATTGAGCCAAATTCATCTCAGCCATTTGACTTTTCGCTGGTTGCTGTGTGAATTTTGTGTCAACTTGTTTGTCCTCGTTCGAGTTCAATTCTTATCCGTTTTGCATGCAGTTTTTTTTCATAGTTTCGTATGGATGTCTATTTTCATGTATAGTTGTTCGTTTGTTAAAATTCATTTTGTGCTGTTCCCAGTATTTTGTTTACTCTCCTATGTCAGTCCAGTGATTACTGTGTGAGTGTTCTAAAATGTTTGCATTGTTTGCTTAATGTTTAGTACTTGTGGTGGCTGGAATTTATCATTGGACAATGCATCTCATAGCCACAAAAAGAAATTAAATGTGGTTCTAGACTCTTAATTGGTTGCAAAGAGTTCCAAATTGTTTTGAGCTGAACAAAACTACACATTCAGAATTTATGCAAAATGAAGTCTGCTGCCACATTTCAATTGTTACTGCCTACACCTCCAATTCTTATGTTAATTCATTTTCTTTTCAATTGGCTTGGAAGAAGTTGTGCCACGGATGGGTTCCACTTTTAGTGATTGAAGCAAATTTGCTAAGGACAAAATATATCACACATACAACGGCACATGGAAATTAGCAAGACTAAGGGGTTGCCAAATTTTAAGCAATCTCACGGCAATAGCTAGCTAGCACAAAAGCACACCAATTGGAATTAAAGGAGAGGGGCCACCACACCTTCTTGCAACGAGAATTATAATTGAATTGGCAATTGGGAAAAGAAACCAAAGAAGCACACGACCCTCATCTTTTGCACATCCAAAGAATGAAGAAAGTGGGATCCACCACATAAAAGAAAGGCACGGCATCTTGCAATGATTTTGTAATTGGCAAAGCATTTAGCATTTGGACATAATGGAGGGGCCACCACTTTGAAAGCTTACGTGAAAGTGGGGAACTACAAAATGCAAAGTTTTTGGTATTTGAAACATATGGCCCCATGGTGGACAATTCATTTTGGCATGATATGAATAAAAGGGAAGGTGGCCATATTGGAACTTGGAAGCTAACGGCCACATTGAGGAGTGCAAAATAAAGTTTGCAGAAGCATCATTTTTAATTGGAGTATACAAATGCTAAATTATGGGGTCCATTGTGTTCCAGAAAAACTCACCACCACACGGTTTTCTTCATTCAATTGGCATCACATGAATATAAGTGGGAGCCATCACCCATGGAATGTCATGGTTTATTTTACATTAGCTTGGGAAGGCACACGGTCCATGGAAAGCAAGTGAATTCACGCTTGAAGAGATGTGCAGATTGGTTGGTGTTTGACGTGCTCTTCCACTCCACACAAACTTTTGATTTTGGATATTCATTTGGAGTAGAGCACATGGTTGGTGCAGCTCATGGAAGATCACGGTCCAGCACGTCCAGCAAAGGAAATGGCCTTCATGCATCCAGCAGCTAGGAAGCATGTGGAGGATACGGACATGTGAAGGGAGAAGATGAAGATGGAGGTCTCTCGGCTTGGATAAGCTCTTGTTTTCTTTCCCTTACAGTAACTCTCGGGATTGATTGAAGGGAGGTAGCATCCAACTTGGAGTGGGAGCCATTTCCACGAAAGAGCAGAGTGTCACGGCAATAGTGGTAGAAGATGACAAGTTGGCACATTGGACGGCCCCATCTATTTTCATACATCCGTGAATATTTGGTGAAGAAAGTCTTCCAGCTACACAAACAGACCAGAACAAATGGAGAAGTCACGGGAGGCTAGATTCCTGAGTTTTGCTATAAATTGGCAGCATCAAAGCAGAGATTGGGAGGAGATTTTAGGAGTAGTATAGGAACTACCCACGTCTGGGAGGAGGCTACTGCCTCTTCCTCTTTCAATTAACTCTCTGTATTTTCATTTTTCCAAACAGTGCAACAGTGATTTATTTTCTGAAGAGTGTAGTGTGTTACTGTAATTTTTATTTTTACTGTCCAGGAATTTAATTTCTAAGTGTTGAATCTTTGCTAAATTTGATTTCCAATTAAGTGCTTTTAATTTTACTGTCTCTTTATTTTACCGTTTATTGTTTTCTTCATCGTTAAATTTTGTCAATGTATTTTTCTGTTCATTTTATTTTCAAACGTCATTTTTACGGTTTATTTTCTATCAACGTATTTTCACTGATGTTTTTATTTATGCGTTTAATTTTACCGTTCAGTTTTTACCATCTTTTACCGCTTGTTTTTACCATCGTAAAAATTTATTTCAGTATTTTAAATTCTGTCTCGTTTAAATTCCAGTCCACTTTAATTTTACTGCACAAAACCATATCACAAAACCCCCCCCACTTTGTGTAAAAAATCTGAGATTGAACCACCAAAAATTGGTCCTTGAGAGACGACCTAGGAGTCACTTCCTAGTAAATATACTGCATTAATTTCGTGCAATCAACTTTTGTGAGCGGTGCGACCCGTTCACCAAAAAATGGCGCCGTTGCCGGGGACCAATGGAGGTTTGGTTTTAGATTTTTGTTGTGTTTTTCGATTATGCTGTGTTAATATATATTGTGTATATATGTGTTTAATTGTGCTATGTTCTGTATTTAGTTGTTATTAAAAAAAAAAAATTTAAAATTAAAAAAAAAAAAATTAATTAAAAATTTTTACTATTGATGTTTTGTCTTGTGTGTGCTTGTAGCATGTATAAATGTGTTTTGTTTTATCTGATTCGTAATTTTTAGTTTTTAGTTTTTACTTTTTATTTTTCCATGTCTACCTATTTTAATGTTGTGAATAATGCTTATTCTGCCAATGTCTGTGATTATGATTCTTATTCTGCATATTACTTTGATTTTAAATCTGCTGATTTTTATGATGAGAACAATATGTTCCATCATCCAATTTCTGAGAGCTCTCTTTGGGAGCCAGTTCCACAATATGAGAATCAGCAGTATGATTCTCCTATTCAAATAACTCCTCAGCCTTCTACTTCTGAACCTACATTGAAGGAGTTACTAGAGCAGATGACAATGCAGAACATTCAGATTCTGAATGGCAGATTTTTTAGGAATAATTTAGGAAAACACTCACGGCCTGGAAGAGGCTCTCGCCTCTTCCTCTTCCAGTAGCGCATCATATAGTTTTTCATTCCAAACAGTGTGTAGAATTTTATTTCTGTAGTGTGTCACAGTAGTTGCTCATTTCATTTTCAGTTGTACTGTCCAGAATTTTTATTAAAGTGTTGAATATTTAATGAATTTTATTTCCAGTCAAGTGCTTCTATTTTTACCGTTTACTGTTTCTAAAACGTTAAAATTCGGTCAATGTATTTTCCTGTTCATCTTATTTTCAGACGTTGTTTTTATCGTTTATTTTTACTAATGCTTTTGGTAAATTTTAATTACAATGTTTTTACTGTTTCTACATATTTATTGTTCCAGTTTTACCATCTTTTACCGTTCAGCTTTTACTGTATTAAAATTTATTTCAATGTGTTTTAAATTTTGTTTTATTTAATTTCCAGTAACCAAACATCTACAAAACCCCCCCCTTTGTGTAAAAAAAATCTGAGATTGAACCGCCACAAAATTGGTCCTTGAGAGACGACCTAGGAGTCAAATCCTAGTTATACTGCATTAATTTTTGCACATCAAATTTGTATGACCGCGACAGTCGTACCAAATTTTATACAGATAAATAATGTAGTATAGACTAGGAAGTGACTCCTAGGTCGTCTCTCGAGGATCAATTTTATTATGGTTCAGTTTTAGATCTTAACACGAAGTGGGGGGGTTTTGATTATTTTTGTTTGCAGAAAATTAATTTTAAATTAAAATCAAAATTTAAAAACAACAAACAGAATTTAAAAGCTGAAGGCAATAAAATCAACATACTGTAAAAGTAAAAACGAAATTTAAAATAGTGTGCAGAAAACTTAAATATAGTAAATCCTGAAAAATACAAAATACAGTAAAAACTAATAGCAATAAATTCCGAAAATGGTAAAAACGAAATTTGACTTTTGTAAACATGACAGGAAAACGAAAATCACCGGGCAGTAAAAAATAAACAGAGAAACTTAAATTGCAGTTGAAAATGTAAATTGGAAATGAAAACTGACAGGATCAAACTTCAAAATAGGAAACATCTTGATGAAATGAGGTTGAGCAGAAAGCGTGAAATACAACAATTTGAAGTGAATTGGAAAATGGCAGTGATGAGATTAAAGATTTAAACTTCAAAAGCAGAATTATAATTGACGCATATGAAAATGAAAATTAAACATCAACTGAAAACGCAGATTGAAAATTACATTAACACTGGAAATAAACATCAACAACACTGAAAAACGCAGACTGGAAAATTAAGATTCAGTACATCATCAAACTGGAAAATGAAAATAAACCCAAAACCTCCCCAAGGGGGAGGGGGAAAAATGAACTCCAGACTACACTACTCCTACGCTACTGGAATCTGTACCTATTCTCTACTCTGCTGCCCTTTTATTGCCAATCTTCTGGACAAACTTCTTCAATTCAGCATTTTGGGTTTTTGTCTCCACTTGCAGCCCGTGACCTTCCATCTTTCACATTTGTTTTGTCTGTAATTGGCAGATGGAATTTCTTGTCAAATGTTCAGCTACATGAGATCCTTAGACGTGCCCAACTTCTTCCACTTTTCTTCAATCCAAACAAGAGAAGAAGGACCCTCCACTTGTGCAGTTGTGTGAACAATGGATGTCCGTGAGCTACTCCAAAGAAACCGTGACTTGCTCATGTGCGTTATTCCCACTTCCCATCAAGGAGTTGTTGTCCAAGAGCTCAAGGTGGACCATCATATTCCTATTACAAACGTGAATCTCCACAAAATCTTGTTTAACCACTTCTTCATTGTCGTGGACTCTTCACCTCTTATGTGGACCGTGAGGTCTTCGTGTTGTTGTTCTTTCAACAATGCTTCCATTCATGATACTAGTTCAGACTTGTGCATCTACTTTCTTCTATATTGAATCTGCATTAAAGGTGGAACGTATAAGTTGCTTTCCTTCCATGTGCTTCTCTTTTTCTGCTGCCCTTACTAGACCAAGATGCTGATGTGCTTGTCTTATTTTCTAAGTGGAGCGTGAATGTCTGTCGAGAGAGGGAGTCAAACATCATGGAGAATCAAATTCTCTTTTCTAAAGTGCCAACTACCGAGTAGTGTTAGTGGCAGCCCATTTCCAATAAAAATTGTATTCTTTCCCTATTAGATAGTCCATTTTCTGCATAGACTCTAATATTTTAAAAGAAAGTGCTTAGTCCACTAGTTTTGTCCGTTTGGTGCTGCCAACTTGTCCTGCTGTCCATCACGTGCACACCAAACCCAAGTGAATACAATACAACAGCTGCTCTTTCTTTATTCTAGCCAAATATGACTTCAATGCGTCTCCACCTCAGCTTCACGTGGCAGCACCTCTTCCCACGTACACTCACTAATTTACTGCTGCTTCTTCCATGTTGGACGTGTATCTTCCTCTTCTACCAGCTGGATGGTGCTCTGAATTTGATTCAAAAGCATGTGATTTGTTGGCTTGCCAAAGCATATGGCCGTAACATCACTTCCCTTCATAATATTAAATCAATAAAATTCAACCTTTTACATTTTGAAGCTGTACCCCTACGTGAACTTTATCCAAGTGGTGGCCCCCTCCACTAGTCTCTTTTCATGCAAAGTGATCTTCAAACCCAGAATTCAAGTGCAGCCCATGTGGCTTTTTAGATGTTGCCATCTTCCTTTCTCCATGTGCGTGACATGGCCGTGTTGGACAAGCTGCTGGAGGAGTTGGTGTATGGACTGGACATGTTGACTCCCCTCAAGCATGTTGCAGCTGCTGGACGGAGTTGGATGGTTCAAAGAAAACCGTGACACCTCTTGCTTCATGAAGTCAGCAGCTGGAAGTATGAACTGGGTGCTGGACCGTGGTTGGTTGGAGCTGCTTCCAGCCTTGCTGCGGTGTGTAGCTCTTCTTAATTCTTCTCCATACCATCATGGCCTTCCTTCTTCATGTGCGATCAAAGCTAGACCTTGCTGGAATGGCCGTGAAGACTGCTGCTTCAAAGAGGTCGTGTGGTGTTGCTCCTCACTTCCATGTGAAGCTTCTACACACCAACTTTGACAGCCCTAATTCCTCTTCTTTTACGTGAAATACATGTGGTGTGTCATAAATCATTTGTATTTTTTTTAATGTAAGTGGCAGCCGTGTGGCCTCTTTCACGTGAGTTTTGTTTACACATTATTCTCCTCCCATGTGCCTTCACTTTCATGATCTCCATATAAAAAAATGAAATGTGAATTTAAATGAAATGTGAATTCAGCATATGTGTGTTACATCCAAATGCTGCCACACTCCAATTGAAATTAAGAAAACAAAACCTTCCAGACCGAGAGATACTCATGGGCGTGAATCAATGTATATTTCTTCCACCACTTCTATTCCTCCAAAGTGCTTTGTTGAAGTAAGGGTGCAGCTATTTTTAATTTAGACGTGATAGTGTTTGCTGGAATCAAATTCCATATAAACCAATTGAAGATGAACTTTAGTAGTAGCTTCCAAACGAGGCAACCTTCCTTCTGCTCTTTCTTTCTCACTAAGTTGGCTGCTATTGTACACACTTCAAAGAGAAATTAATTCACAATTTTATCCAATAATTTCCTAATACAAATAATTAACCTAAAATAATTCAAATTACTTAAAATAAGAATTACAGTTTAAACTAAACACAATTATGAAAAACGGGAAAATATTGGACAATTAAGAATAATTCCCCGATTAAATCCGGTACAATAGACTAAGTGGAGTAAACAAAATATTGACTCATCAAAATAGACCACACTTAGCCTTTTGCACTCCTGGGCAAAATTAAAACACAGATCGGGAAATATTTTCAAAGGACATCAGGAAAGTAACAGACTCAGTAGACAGAAAACAAAGACTCCTACAAAAAAAATAAACAGATTTACACAATTCTCAATAATTCTGGACAAAGAAAAATATGTAGATAAAATCACAGTATTTAGATACTCATGAAATTATTTAAGCAATTCAAAGCATGGTGAATTTGATCAATTAGTTTGAAAGGTGAATCAAAAGTGACAGACCTCACAGATGCACTATTAGTGTTTCTCTCAAGTGTATGGGATAAGCAATGTCAACTCGATGATCTCAAGAAAGCAAACACAAATAGATTTGGCAAGCCTCTAAAATTAATTCTTTAGAAACATACATATTTAAGTCAAAAGGTCTTTTTAAGGTTGTAATGGGGCCAAGGACAGGGGAGGATAAATATGGATAAGTAGCTGTAATTCAACAGAAATAGAGGAGCGGGGAACAAGTGTAAACATAGTCAAATCACACTCAAAACTCTATTTCAATCCTCTTCTTGACTCCCTTATTATTTTTTACTGTCTCTTTTATTTTCTTTCTTTTTAGTATATGACTGCAAGAGACAAGATATAAATTATAGAACCAATTAGCCAATTTTTTAGAATCCCCCGGGAGACCACACTTGTTCGAAAAATATTTCTTTAGCTCCAGAATTCCCTAAGGTTAAAGTAATCATCGTTTTTCACTTAGGGACAGTGTATGGGCTTGAAAAGAATTTTAAGAAATTGTAGGCTCAAAAGTGGGTATCAAAGGATTAAAACAAGGTAAGTTTATTTGGCTAAAGAGGCTTAAAAACAAAGAATGCCTTTATCATTTTCAAATATGCATATTCATCAAGAAATATTAAGAGTTAAGCCAAATCATCTGTACAAACGATCAAGAGTCATATTACACAAGAAACGACAATAAAGTGGTTCAATTCTCACACAGGGTATTTCTGTCACTATTAATTTAACTTCTCAAACATCAAAATCATTTTCCCATGCAAAGAAAAACAAGAATTTCAAACCTCAAGTATTATTGAATGAAAGATATATCTACATTTTTAAACAATGCCCAGAAATTAAGAAACATGCAAAATTTATTATACACAAAAGAAACAAAAATTACCTAGAAAAACAAAAAATTTAACACACAAAACAGAAATAAACAGAAAAATTCAGAATTTCCCCCAGTAGACCACACTTAAACTACACAATGTCCTCATTGTGTTACAATCATCAGATTAACAATTTAGAACAGTTAAATATTATAGACAAGTGCAGTGAAAAATGGGAAAAAGGGAAGAAATTGTCCACAACATCCATCAGTAGATGTTTAGTCACATAGCACCCATCAGTAGATGCCAATATTTTTTTTTATTATTATTATTATTTTTATTTTCATTGATATCCTTCAGTAGACACCAAGGTTTGCATCCATCAGTAGATGTCGTCATTACTGCCATCAGTAGCAGTATTGAACCTGGAAACTGAAAACTCAAACACACAAGGAAAGAGAAAAAAAAAATCAAATCCACAACAAACAAATAAATTAAAAAACATAGTAAGAAAATTTTACTATCATCCGTTGTAGCAACATCCATCAGAATCTGAGTGATCAGATCAGGCAGATGGCCACTCTTGCACCTGAGGAGACTGATGAAAATTTTGGGGACCCGGCAGAAGTAAGCAGTAATCCTGAACCAGGTAGACCACCTTCACCTTCCCACACTCTAGAAATCTTCAAGGAAGAGGAGGTAAGCATACCACAATTTGATTATTATGTTGATTGTGATGATGATCGGTATGCTAATGACTATAATCTTGCTGAGTCTGATTTTAATTTTTCCTCTGTGCATGATGAGAACCGCTTTTTACTATCACATTCGAATGGTTATTCTTCATGCACTGAACATGAATCTGAACCTGTTATAGATATTGTTTCTACATTTCAAACTGATTCATGTTATGAGGTTGTATCTAAGGCTCAGTATGATGAATTGGGATTGGGTGTTATACCCCTGCATGAAATTTCTGGAGTGCCAAATTGCACTAACCATGCTGCAGGAGGTACGTATAAACTTGATGAGCAGACACCTACAATTGAAGACAGAGATGCGAGCACCCAGAACGATTTCAACAGGCACCTGTTGAATCTATTCATCAACAATAATTGTTTGGATCCAGTCGTGGAAGACATTTCACTGCTCGATCAAATCTGGAGGATGAAGCAGTTCGTCCTCAACAATTTCATACTGGATCCTAAAGAGAAGAACATCTCCCTACAAATCCAAAATTGGCAACTGCCACCCTGACCAGGGAAGTTTTCTTTTTCTTTCTTCCCCGTTTTCCTACTTTTATTGCATTTGTCCTTTATCTGTTTAGTGTTTTAACTGATGATCTTATGCTTAGAACACGTTTAGGACATTGTAGTTTAAGTGTGGTCTGGGGGAGATTCTGCATTTTGTTTTTCTTTTAAGTTTGTTTTTCCTTTTCTTATTAGTTTTCGTAATTGTTATCTTAAAAAAAAAAAAAAAAAAAAAAAACATAAAAAATATTTTCTGTTGTGATAAAATATTTTGTTTTATATTTATTTATTTTTTCTTCTTAGTTTTCAAATTGTTATCCCTAAAAAAAAAAAAAAAAAAAAAAATCAAAAATTCAAAAATTGTTTTGCGTGTCCTTGATTTTATTTCGACCCTCAGTTTCTTACCAATATTTCATTAAAAATTTTCACTTCAGATCTCATTTATTTTCCTTATTTTCCTTCACTGTAAATACAATTTCTTAGTTGTTTTCATACAGATCTTTGATTGCAAATTTTTAGACTAAGAAAATATTTCATTCATCAATGCAAAAATTACAGTAATGGAAAATTGGAGATTTAACATATCTGAAAATGAAATTGCAATAGATATATGTGATAATAAGGTTGTTCAGGGGGTCGATCTTTAGTGATCGTTAATATTACAAACCAAATAAAAAAACAAAAACATCATAAAAATAAAAACAACAAAAACATAATTGTTCAGATTACATGCCTTGTCCATATTCTGGCCACACTCGGCCAACAAAAACATAAATATAAAAAAAAAAAAAAAACATAAAACACTAAAAATGAAAGAACTCTCGAGCTGGTTGTGGTGGTCTAAGGGAGAGCTCCGTTGAGGGAGCTCTGGTTCGGAATGCGAGCGGAGGCTTTGGTGGAGGAATTTCTCGTTCATTTCTGTCGTCATCGATGATGATCGGAACGGGAAACAGATTCAGCAGCCTCGGTGCCCTCATAATCACCCAGTTTTTTTCTTTCAAACAAAAAAATAAAAAAATAAAAAATAAAAAACATGTGTTAATAATAGAAGAGGAAGTGAAAAAAAATTTCAATGAAGGTATGATGAGAGTTCTTACCGTACATGTACAGCGGCAGTTGTGAAAAGAGAGTGCCAGTAGGGTCTATCTCCGCTTGCCAGTGCTTGACCCGATTGCCGTGGTTGTTGAACCAGCAGTGTACGTTGTATTCAGTGGCTTCGCCGAAAACCCTTAGTCGAGACGCGATCTCGACGACTTGCGCTCGGCTTGGGTGTGTGACCCCATAGTTGAATATTTTGGTCATCATCGTGATCTGATCGTCGGTTGGACGCCACCGTTGACTGGTATATCTCTCTGATTCCGTATCACTCATCCTTCCTCTCGTAATATACAAGTACTTAATAAAAAAAAAAAATATATATATATATATATATAAAAATAAAAAGAACAAAAACATAAAAAAAAAAAGAAGAAGAAAAAAATAAACATAAAAAAAAATAATAATAAAAAGAACTAAAAAAAAAAAAAAAAAAAAAAAAAAAGAAGCATAAAAAATTTTTAGATTAGTTCTGTGTTTTCTTTATTTGTTCTTGTTTTCCGTTAAATTTATTTTGTCCTGTCTGTCTTTGATTGTTTTTGTGTCTGGTCTCAGATCTGTTTCACGGTCCTTGCAAAAGGGTCCTAAACGGATCTACGTCCAGTGTCCTTGTCCATATTGTTCTTGTATATTCAGTTTCTGTGTTTTAGTTTTAAGTGGGGTACGTGGCGTTGTTCTACCCGATTGTCTCTGCCATACCTTCAAACGAAGGGAGATTAACGTCTGGTTTCCAGCCGATATACCCCTTAAGTTTTAAGACAATTGTGTTTTATGTGCTTTAAGTGTTTAGCAGGTGAAGAAGAAAGCGAATAAGAGCTGAAAATAAAGAAGGAACTGAAGGCTTAAATGAAAGCAGGAAAAGAAAGCAGAAAAAGAAAAAAAAAATGAAAGATCTGGAAAAAAGGAAAAGGAGAAGAAGGAAAGCAGGAAGGCATAACAGCAGAATAAGCAGAATGAAAGGAAAGAAGAAAAATGAAGCGGTAAAGGACGAAAAGAAAGTAAAGCAAGCAGAAAGAAAGGCAGATCCAGGAGCAGAGGACTTACCTGGAGTAGTAGGCTGGCAGAGAAGCTCCTCGCGGATCTCAGACTCTTCAGTTGGCACGGTGGCAGAGGCTCCTTGCAGGGCTCGTACACCTTCAGAGCACACGGACGCGGGGGGAAGAGGCTCCCTGCAGAGATCCAGACGCTCGAGAGAGGAGCAGAGAGAAGAGAGGAGCAGAGAGAAGACAGGAGCAGAGAGAGAGTGGGAAGTCAGGAAATGCCACTCAGGCGCTGAGATTGGCCTATTTATAGGCAGATTGTTTCCACTGTAGCAACAGTTTCGGTCGTTGCCACCGAGACTGTTGTCACAGTACCGGTATCCTTTTTCAGAAAAAAAAAAATAATAAAATAAAATAAAATAAAATAAAAAAAAAAAAAAAATTAGTAATAAAAATTAATTAGCATCTACTGATGGGTGCTAGGTGTTTTAGACATCTGCTGATGGATGTCCCTGATAACATCTGCTGATGGATGTTACTGAAAAATTTCTTCCCATTTTTCCTAACTTTTTATTGCACTTGTCTATATTCTTTGACTGCTCTGAAATTGATCATCTGATGATTGTAACACACTGAGGACATTGTGTGATTTAAGTGTGGTCTACTGGGAAGAAATTCTGATTTTTCTGTTAGATTGTATTTTGTGTGTTAATTTTTTGTTTTTGAGTGTTAAATTTTTTTCTCTTTTAAGTTATTTTTATCAAGTTTTGTGTGCAATAAATTTTACATTTTTCTCTTGATTTCTGGATGATGTCTAAGTTGTAGATTTTTCCTTCACTTGATTAATACTTATGGTTTGAAATCCTTGCTTTTCTCTGCTTGGGAAGATTATTATGATGTTTAAGAGGTTGATTTGATTGGAACGAATACCCTGAGTGAGAATTTGAGCCACTTAATTTTCTTTCTTGTGTGACATGTATCTTGATTGCTTGCACATATGCCTTGGCTTGATTCTTTTTGATAATTCTTGATGGATATGCATGTTTAGAAAATGATAAAGGCATTTTATTTCTTGAGCCTCTTTAGCCAAATAAGCCTACCCTGTTATTATCCTTTGATAACCCCTTTGAGCCTATACTTTCCCCATTTATTTGTGTTGAAGCTCATATACTGACCCTAAGTGAAAAACAATGATTACCTTAAACTTAGGAAAGTCTGGAGCTACATAAGTGTTTTGAGAATAAGTGTGGTCTCCTTGGGAATTCTGATGAATTGGCTAGTTGGTTCCTCATCATGTTTTGAAATGATAATTTATATCCTGTTGTGTGAAAAAAAAAAAAAAAAAAAAAAAGACAGGATGAAAAAAATATTTGATGAGAAAAAGAGAAAATTGAAAAATAATTTATGAATAATGGAGTCGAGAAGAGGATTGAATTAGAGGTTTGGGTGAGATTTCACTGTGTTTACATTTTTTTTCCTAGTGCACCTCTATTTCTTCTGAGCTATAGCTACTTATCCAAATTTATCCTCCCCTGTCCTTGGCCCCATTACAACCCTAAAAGACCTTTTGATCTGAACATGCATATGTTTTAAGTGTTGATATTAGAAGATTGCCAAGTTTACTTGTGTTTGCTTTCTTGAGTGCATTGAGTGAAATTGATTTACCTTAAACACTTGAGAGAAACACTGTGAGTGCATCTGTGAGGTTTTGTTATTTTTAAATCGCCTCTTGAACTGATTAATTATTTTTGCCATACTTTGAATTGCTTGGATGATTTCTGTAAGTATCTGCTATTCTTGATTTTGTGTTGGATAATTTCTACTTCTTTTATTTGTCCAGAATTCTTGAGAACTGTGTAAATTTTATTTGTTTTCTTGCGAATTTTTATTTTTTCTGTCTGCTGAGTTTTGTGTCACCCTCCCCAAAAGTCCTTTGAACCATTCCTTGATTTACGTCTTGATTTTTCCCATGAGTGCAAAAGACTAAGTGTGGTCTATTTTGATGAACCAATATTTTCCTCACTTCACTTAGTTTATTGTACTAGAATTAATCAGGGAATTGTGCTTAATTGTCCAGTATTTTTCCGTTTTTGCTAATTGTGCTTAATTTGACCAGAAATTCTAATTTTAATTAATTTGAATTATTTGAGTTAATTATTCGCATTAGTAATTGCATGGAAAATTTTGGAAATAAATTTGGGACATTTGAATGTTAAATGAGAAATGACAATTGAGCCAAATTCATCTCAGCCATTTGACTTTTCGCTGGTTGCTGTGTGAATTTTGTGTCAACTTGTTTGTCCTCGTTCGAGTTCAATTCTTATCCGTTTTGCATGCAGTTTTTTTTCATAGTTTCGTATGGATGTCTATTTTCATGTATAGTTGTTCGTTTGTTAAAATTCATTTTGTGCTGTTCCCAGTATTTTGTTTACTCTCCTATGTCAGTCCAGTGATTACTGTGTGAGTGTTCTAAAATGTTTGCATTGTTTGCTTAATGTTTAGTACTTGTGGTGGCTGGAATTTATCATTGGACAATGCATCTCATAGCCACAAAAAGAAATTAAATGTGGTTCTAGACTCTTAATTGGTTGCAAAGAGTTCCAAATTGTTTTGAGCTGAACAAAACTACACATTCAGAATTTATGCAAAATGAAGTCTGCTGCCACATTTCAATTGTTACTGCCTACACCTCCAATTCTTATGTTAATTCATTTTCTTTTCAATTGGCTTGGAAGAAGTTGTGCCACGGATGGGTTCCACTTTTAGTGATTGAAGCAAATTTGCTAAGGACAAAATATATCACACATACAACGGCACATGGAAATTAGCAAGACTAAGGGGTTGCCAAATTTTAAGCAATCTCACGGCAATAGCTAGCTAGCACAAAAGCACACCAATTGGAATTAAAGGAGAGGGGCCACCACACCTTCTTGCAACGAGAATTATAATTGAATTGGCAATTGGGAAAAGAAACCAAAGAAGCACACGACCCTCATCTTTTGCACATCCAAAGAATGAAGAAAGTGGGATCCACCACATAAAAGAAAGGCACGGCATCTTGCAATGATTTTGTAATTGGCAAAGCATTTAGCATTTGGACATAATGGAGGGGCCACCACTTTGAAAGCTTACGTGAAAGTGGGGAACTACAAAATGCAAAGTTTTTGGTATTTGAAACATATGGCCCCATGGTGGACAATTCATTTTGGCATGATATGAATAAAAGGGAAGGTGGCCATATTGGAACTTGGAAGCTAACGGCCACATTGAGGAGTGCAAAATAAAGTTTGCAGAAGCATCATTTTTAATTGGAGTATACAAATGCTAAATTATGGGGTCCATTGTGTTCCAGAAAAACTCACCACCACACGGTTTTCTTCATTCAATTGGCATCACATGAATATAAGTGGGAGCCATCACCCATGGAATGTCATGGTTTATTTTACATTAGCTTGGGAAGGCACACGGTCCATGGAAAGCAAGTGAATTCACGCTTGAAGAGATGTGCAGATTGGTTGGTGTTTGACGTGCTCTTCCACTCCACACAAACTTTTGATTTTGGATATTCATTTGGAGTATAGCACATGGTTGGTGCAGCTCATGGAAGATCACGGTCCAGCACGTCCAGCAAAGGAAATGGCCTTCATGCATCCAGCAGCTAGGAAGCATGTGGAGGATACGGACATGTGAAGGGAGAAGATGAAGATGGAGGTCTCTCGGCTTGGATAAGCTCTTGTTTTCTTTCCCTTACAGTAACTCTCGGGATTGATTGAAGGGAGGTAGCATCCAACTTGGAGTGGGAGCCATTTCCACGAAAGAGCAGAGTGTCACGGCAATAGTGGTAGAAGATGACAAGTTGGCACATTGGACGGCCCCATCTATTTTCATACGTCCGTGAATATTTGGTGAAGAAAGTCTTCCAGCTACACAAACAGACCAGAACAAATGGAGAAGTCACGGGAGGCTAGATTCCTGAGTTTTGCTATAAATTGGCAGCATCAAAGCAGAGATTGGGAGGAGATTTTAGGAGTAGTATAGGAACTACCCACGTCTGGGAGGAGGCTACTGCCTCTTCCTCTTTCAATTAACTCTCTGTATTTTCATTTTTCCAAACAGTGCAACAGTGATTTATTTTCTGAAGAGTGTAGTGTGTTACTGTAATTTTTATTTTTACTGTCCAGGAATTTAATTTCTAAGTGTTGAATCTTTGCTAAATTTGATTTCCAATTAAGTGCTTTTAATTTTACTGTCTCTTTATTTTACCGTTTATTGTTTTCTTCATCGTTAAATTTTGTCAATGTATTTTTCTGTTCATTTTATTTTCAAACGTCATTTTTACGGTTTATTTTCTATCAACGTATTTTCACTGATGTTTTTATTTATGCGTTTAATTTTACCGTTCAGTTTTTACCATCTTTTACCGCTTGTTTTTACCATCGTAAAAATTTATTTCAGTATTTTAAATTCTGTCTCGTTTAAATTCCAGTCCACTTTAATTTTACTGCACAAAACCATATCACAAAACCCCCCCCCCACTTTGTGTAAAAAATCTGAGATTGAACCACCAAAAATTGGTCCTTGAGAGACGACCTAGGAGTCACTTCCTAGTAAATATACTGCATTAATTTCGTGCAATCAACTTTTGTGAGCGGTGCGACCCGTTCACCACCGACATACCTGAAAAATTATACAACGTTAGTAATAATTCAATTATGATGAACATACATATAAAGTCAATAAAAGTGAAAATATTAACCTATTAATTAATTGTTTTTTCCCAAATGCCTTCGTTGTGATCACTACGAATTGCCTGCATTACATCGGCAACGTCATCAACTGGGTCTTCAGTGGGTCTACATGCAACAGATGTTGTCTCAAGTATATCAAGAGAATCGTCATCATCATGTCCATGCATGTTTCTACCTTCTAAAACCACTGACCATTTGTTATTCGATGGATCACTTACGTAGAATATTTGTCTTGCTTGACTAGCCATGATAAATGGTTCATCAGTGTAATTCATCTTGTTCAAGTCTACCAATGTGAAACCAAGGTCATCCATCATGACACCAGAATTTATATCAACCCATTTACACTTGAAAACTGGTACTCTAAAAGTAACGTAATCAACTTCCCATATTTCTTGTATTATTCCAAAATAACTGATGGATGCTGTGATTGGATTTTTGTCTTTAGAACTAGCAAAGTGCACAGCCTCAGCTTGTAGTGTGACGCCACTATTTTGAACTCTGCTTTTGTCATCTTCTACCTTTGTCTGAAAAGAAATATTGTTTATATAGTACCCACCATATGTAATGACCTCTGTGTTCGGTCCACGAGATAACCTCAATAAAGTTTCAGAAACATGTGGAGTCGCATACATCTTTTTCTTAAACCATCCCAAGAAGGTTTTCACATGTTCATTAAGATGCCATTTTTCACTCATTTTTGGGTTTGCTGCCTTTATTTCATTAACGTGGTCAGAAATGTAAGGAATCACATCAACAGTGTTGTTTAAGACGTACAAATGAGCTTGGTCAATTTCTTTTCTGCTAACACTTTGAATTGTCACACCTCGAACACCCTTACCTTTACATTTTCCTTCGTTTTTGCTCTTGGGAAGACCGACGGGTTCACAAGATGGCATATAACTTGAACAAAATTCAATGGCTTCTTCTGCAACGTATCACTCTATGATTGAAGCTTCTGGTCTATACTGATTCTTGACATATCCCTTTAAGATCTTCATGTATCTTTCAACTGGGTACATCCACCTTAAGAAGACCGGCCCACATATTCGAATTTCTCTGACTAGATGAACAATCAAATGTACCATGATGTCAAAAAAGGAAGGTGGAAAATACATCTCCAATTGACATAGTAGTCTTATTCCCTCATTTTCCAATTCATCTAAACCTCGAGGGTCAACAACTTTCTTGCAAATGGCATTAAAGAAAAAACTCAGACGTGTCAGAATACCCCTAACAGAAGGAGGTAATATGCCTCGAATAACAACTGGTAACAATTGTTGCATCAATACATGACAATCGTGAGACTTTAAACCAACTAGCTTTAAGTCTTGCATAGACACAAGGTTACTAATATTTGAAGAATAACCTTGCGGAACCTTCACACTTCTTAAATAGTTACAAAAACTTTGTTTTTCTTTTTTGGAAAGTGTGTGACAGGCTGGGGGCAGATAGGTGCGTCTTCCTATTATCTGTGGATGTAACTCAGATCGGATTCCCATGTCAGCCAAATCTTGTCTTGCTTTTATTCCGTCTTTGCTCTTCCCTTTGACGTTTAATAAAGTTCCGATAACACTGTCACAAACATTTTTCTCAACGTGCATCACATCAATACAATGTCTAACATCAAGTTCACACCAATATGGAAGCTTAAAAAATATCGATCGTTTCTTCCAAATGTTCTTTGCAGAGGTACTTTTATGATGTTTTCCAAAGACGATGTCAATGTTTTTCACTTCGTTGTACACCTCTTCACCATTCCGGGGTCTGCACACAACCTCATCCTCAGCACTTCCATTAAATGCTTTTTTCAATCTACGATAAGGATGATTACGAGGAAGAAATTTTCGATGTCTTGTATATACTGTCTTCTGACCATGCTTCAACTGAAGGTAACTAGTGTTTTCTTCACATATGGGACATGCAAAATGACCTTTAACACTATAACCGCTCAAGTTTCCATATGCTGGGAAATCATTTATAGTGCAAAACAACATTGCACGCAAACGGAACTGTTCCTGAACATGTGAGTCAAACACGTCGATGCCTTCTTCCCACAACAATTTCAAATCATCAATTAAAGGTGCTAAGTAAACATCAATGTCATTTCCAGGTTGTCTAGGACCCGATATCATCATGGACAACATCACATATTTTCTCTTCATGCACAACGAAGGAGAAAGATTGTAAATCATCAACATAACTGGCCACGAACTGTGTTTGCTACTTAAGTTTCCATAAGGATTCATACCATCAGTTGCAAGTGCAAGCCTTAAGTTTCTTGGATCTGCACCAAATTCAGGGAATTTGTCATCAATCTTTTTCCATTGTGGAGAATCAGCAGGGTGTCGAAGAAGATTATCGCACTTTCTTTGGTCAGAGTGCCATTTAAGGTTCTTTGCATCTTCTTTAACAGAGAACATACGTTTGAACCTTGGTATTATAGGCAAATACCACATCACCTTAGCAGGTGCACCATCATTACCTTCATTACCAGTGACTCTGTCAGATTTCTTTTTAAAACAGGATAAACCACATGTTGGACAATACTTTAACGAAGCAAACTCTTTTGTGTACAAAACACAATCATTAGGACAAGCATGTATCTTTTGATATTCAAGACCCATTGGACATAAAATTTTTTTGGCCTCGTAATTACGAATAGGTAGAGTATTATTTTCTGGAAGCATCTCCTTCAACAACTCCAACAACTCGGTGAAACTTTTATCGGTCCATCCATTCCTTGCTTTTAAACTAAACAACTTTAAAGTTGAAGACAGACGTGTAAAGTTCGAGCATCCTGGGAACAACGGTTGCTCTGAATCATTAATAAGAGAATCATACAAATTAGCCCTTCCAAAATTTTCTTCACCGACATCACGTATCATGTCCTCTAAATGGTCACTCATCCATTCTTCCACATAATCCGTTCCTCGTGACGTGGTAGGCTGCTCCAGTAGTTCTCCATGCCAAGTCCAAACGGTATAAGTCCTCATTATGCCGTACATGAATAGATGGTCACGCACATTGCCTAAGTCTTGTCGTATTTGATTAAGACAACGCACACAAGGACAAAAATATGTCCCGTTGACAGACTTAGCATTTTGTTCAACGTAATGGCTGCCTTGTTACTTGAAAACGTTCAGCTTATAAACGTTCAGTTGTCAGCCTATTAAACGTCTGTCCCCTAGGACGGACGTTCATAACATTATAAACGTCCGTCGCGGCCAGGGACGGACGTTCACAAATGCACATGATTTTCACTGTTGAGCCTATTAAACGTCCGTCACCTAGGACGGACGTTCATTACATTATAAACGTCCGTTTCGGCCAGGGACGTACGTTCAAAAAGCTACACATCACTGTTCAGCCTATTAAACGTCCGTGCCCTAGGACGGACGTTCATAACCTTATGAACGTCCGTCTCGGCCAGGAACGGACGTTCACAAAATGCACATCATTTTCACTGTTGAGCCTATTAAACGTCCGTCCCCTAGGACGGACGTTCATTACATTATAAACGTCCGTTTCGGCCAGGGACGGACGGTTAAAAAGCTACACATCACTGTTCAGCCTATTAAACGTCCGTCCCCTAGGACGGACGTTCATGACATTATAAACGTCCGTCTCGACCAGTGACAGACGTTCACAAATGCACATGATTTTCACTGTTGAGCCTATTAAACGTCCGTCACCTAGGACGGACGTTCATTACATTATAAACGTCTGTCTCGGCCAGGGACGGACGTTCAAAAAGCTACACATCACTGTTCGGCCTATTAAACGTCCGTCACCTAGGACGGACGTTCATAACATTATGAACGTCCGTCTCGGCCAGGGACGGACGTTCACAAATGCACATGATTTTCACTGTTGAGCCTATTAAACGTCCGTCATCTAGGACGGACGTTCATAACATTATAAACGTCCGTCTCGGCCAGGGACGGACGTTCACAAATGCACATGATTTTCACTGTTGAGCCTATTAAACGTCCGTCACCTAGGACGGACGTTCATTACATTATAAACGCCCGTCTCGGCCAAGGACGGACGTTTAAAAAGCTACATGGTTTTCACTGTTCGGCCTATTAAACGTCCGTCACCTAGGACGGACGTTCATAACATTATGAACGTCCGTCTCGGCCAGGGACGGACGTGCAAAGACCACACATGGATTCACTGTTCAGCCTATTAAACGTCCGTCACCTAGGACGGACGTTCATAACATTATAAACGTCCGTCTCGACAACGGACGGACGTTCAAAGGGCTGACTCGTGTTCACTTGTTCAGCCTATTAAACGTCCGTCAGCTAGGACGGACGTACATTACATTATAAACGTCCGTCTCGATAAGGGACGGACGTTCATAGGCTGACAGGGGTTCACTTGTTCACCCTAGTAAACGTCCGTCTGCAAAGCCGGACGTCTATGATATTATACACGTCCGGCGCGACCCAGGACGGACGTCTAGAGTTCCACTTATTTACTAATATGCCACCGGTCAATTATATACGTTGGGGCTTTTGTGGACGGACGTCTATTGGGAGACGTTAAAAGCCCTTTCTGCACTAGTGTAAGTTTTTGTTAAAGTTTTGAAAACTATTTCATTGATTGACATAACTGTCACAACGGTCATATTTTTGAATATATTGACCAAGCTTTTATTGATAATCGATTGCATTAATTGAGCAATCAATTAATGACTTTGACTGTTGTTGATTTGTTATAATTGTAAAAAGAAACCGATTAGATTAATGGCATAATCGATTAAAATGCGTCTGTAACTCTATATATTGACGCATGGTTAGAAATTATGTAAGAAGAAGAAGAAGAAGAAGAGACATTTTTTGTGCTTAACACTTTCATATTAGTTTCATATTAATGCTTTGAATTCTTACAGAAGAGAAAAACGCTCAAAGAAAAAAGAATTGTCGTGGTGTTCAAGTCTTGAAGATTTCTTGAGGAGCAAGATTGATTGATTTGTAAAGGCTGATCATTCTACACAATAGAGGTGCATACTACTGGATCAGGGAGCTCTTGTAAACGCTTAATTGGTGTTGTTGTTTCCCTATGGTGTATACAGGAAGAACAATGTGGTTCTTGACTTTGACGGGGATCTCAAAGGGTTGACTGTAGGAGAGAATTGTTCTTGTTGCTAGTATGTTGTATATTGGCTATTTTAGATTAGTGAATTAGAGATGTTGTTTACATTTTGACAAGTATGCTGTAAAAACCTTGTTGTAAAATCTCAGATCTTATAGTGCAATTGGCTTTCGGTCTAAGGTTGATCGACAGGACACTAGATGTAGGCTGGGCCGAACTAGTATGAAAACTTAGAATTTGAATCTTCTTCTCCCTATCTCTGCATTTAATCGATTGCATATTATCTTTATTCAAATACGCATATTGTTTCATTGCACACATTTTTACTTTCAATTCAAGAAATGTTTAAAGACTTCCTGTTTTGCTAAAAAGATTTTAAAAGCAATCATTTTTATTCATCACCAATTCACCACCCCCTTCTTGGTGTGAGAAACGAAGCACATCTTATTTAACACTCTCAATTTGTCTTTCAATTTTCTTAACCTTCAGCTCCTTAAGTCTGACTTCATATTTTATATCTCTAAGAAGGAAACCATGGTGTTTTAAACTCTCAAGAAATATTTTTCCCTTTTCAATACTTTCTCTCATTAGTTCTAGGTTTCTCTTGATGGTTAAAGGAACAAACTTCCTTCTCATGCAATACTTTAGATTATACCAATTGTTAATGTTAGATTTCCTACCTTTATTAACCCAATATTGACTTTCATCCCACCACTCTCTTGCATGCTCTTCCAATCTAGAAGTGTGTAAACTAAGAACATAAGATTCACTCTCTCTAGAATGGAAATAGGATTCAAATTCACTTTTTCTAATAATGAATGAATGAATTTCATCAATTTTCCTTTCCCAAGCTAGATATGTTAATGCACCTATATCCTCACCAAAGAATGGAATATTTTCCCTAGCTTGAATATACAAATCATCCTCAATCCTATTAAATTCCTCAAATCAACAAGTCCTTTGTCTAACTTTTCCAAGTTTTCTTTTAATGTCTTTGAAACTTATTGGCTTATCAAAATTAGAAATCCTAGATGACCTATGACTTGGTATCTTTTAATTTCAAAAGTGGATTCTTCGTTTGGAGAAAGGTTTAAGATTTCACCAAGAGACAATTCCCAGGTAAGAGAGGTAAGCCAAAAGCGGCTTAAATACCAAGTCTTACCTAGCCATAATGCCTAAGGTTACTTACTTGACCAATTTCAAATTAAGATTCACTATTCAATTTAAAAATGGACTCAAACAATTAAAAAGAAAAGTTAAAACACCTAGACCTCTAATTTTCAGACATCTAATTACCCCTAAACATAAAATAAAAACAATTGCAATCAATCAAATATCAAATTCTACTTTTATGGTGAAGCTTCACTAGTGCAAAAACAGTGTATTACATCGTTTATTTTTGGCTTTTAACGACGAATTAGAGATCGACGTCATAGCGGGTGACGTAACTTTTACATCGGATATCACGAGGTGACGTTAATAGTATAATTTCACGTCGATTGTATCTATATCTGACCTAAACCTAACATTGACATTGTGTAACGACGTGATGTTACGTCAATTAGTAAAGAGATTGACGTTCAATATTTGAATTAATATTTATATTTATAGTAAAATTTGTCTTCTTATGTACGAGGGAAGGGACATAAACTTAATGTCAATGTGGAGGATAAGGGACGTAATGTTCACGTCGAAGTTCAAAGTTAACGTCAACTTTTGAGTAATATTTGAATAAATATTTATATTTAAAGGAATATTTGACGTCACGTATAAGGTAATGACGTAAGGTTAACATCAAAATTGTCTATATGCGACGTTACTATCGATGTTTGAACGTCAAATGGTGTGTACCTCGACGTTACCTTGAGTGTTTTTTTTTTCGATTTGATTCGGTTTAGCTCATTCAACCAAACCTGAAATACATAAACCAGTTTTCCAATTCATATATATTCCCAAAATTAATTAATTTAAACCATGCTATCATCAATTCACCAATTCCAATTAAATAGTAAAACTAAAAGACGTTAATGCTATCATCAAAACTTTAAAGAACCTAGTTTTCCATTCATCTATTCACAATATTCATCTATTCACAATAATCTATTAATAGTTTAAAAGCTGCACAAGTAAGCAAATGCTACTATCACGAAAGGAAAAACCTAAAGTTATAGCTATTTAAAATGTTTATTCAAATATCTTGCCCATTCCTCTCTTATCGTTGTTATTACTGAAGTGGACAATGGAGAGGTAGTGTGGAACCGCTCCATAATCAAGGAAACTTTACTATTATATTCATTTTAATGTCAAAAGTTTATTGATATTTGTAAGATTTTCAAATGTAAAATTTTACCTCAGTCCATTCCCTTTTATTTCTACTCGGATGATTTCCTTCATCCATGTCATGATGTAGTAGCCACATGCCTAGGAATCATTTTTCTTATTACACTAAACATGTGAAAGAACTTAGTCAAATGTAATGGTTTAAATTTGACTACAAAAATTAAAGGTTAAAGATAAACGAATTCCAACCTTAGGATATATAATTTCAAGTTGTTGTCCTCTGGTCCTAGTCACAACTCTAAACAAATTTGAAACATTTGAAACATAAGTTAATATATTAATATCATAATGAATTGATAAGAATGAATGTAATACTTACGTTTGTATCAAGGACTTCAACTCCGCTTTAATCTTCCTATGAAGAGAGCAAAACCATAAACCTTGTGCTTTTTTTGGAATGATCACCATGAGTTGCCAATGGCCCTTGTCATGTACCAACAACTAGTGAGTTAGTTTATTGAATAAAATTTGATAAAAGTTGACAATATTGGGAAACACATACACATCAATGTATGGCACAATATATATCTCTCTGTTAGACTCAGTCATCCATGTTTGAATATATGATTTTCTTGAATCTAATGTGTTTCCAAATGGTTGAATGGTCTGAAGTTCAAGAAAGCCATAAATTGACGCCCGACCTGATTCAACTACGATGGTGTCCATGTACCTGTAAGAATAAAGTTAAATATATTTATTAAAAAGTAATAATACTAATATACAAATTGGAAAATAACAAATAAAAACTTACATGCACCATGGTTGTATGCATGAAATGTTGAGCATTATTTCTCCACCAATGATCTCAATAGCATCATCGAAATTAATATACAATGGAACATAGCACTCAAGGCCAAATGTTCTTAACTCCCACAACATCTCTACCGGTCCTTTTCTCAACTTATTTAATCTGGAGGTCAATATGGATATAGCATCATGGTCTTCTGCTTCCTCATGAGTCTCGTTCACAGGTTGAGCAATTGGTTGTTTCTCAGGACAGTAAACCTGCAACTCACATTTACAAAAGTTAGGAATCGTTTAATTACAACTTGAAGATTTAAGATAATAAAAAAAAGAATATAATACCGCTGGTGGGCCAAAATATGGCATGATCAAAGCCTTAGGCCAAGCTATGAATGTGCCTAAGGCCTCCCCCACGAATTGGATTTCAGATGTAGGTAATGGCACTCACGCCTGGGGGTCTCTTGGATCATCAATCATTACCCGCGCGTGAGTGGGAAATAAAGGAGCGCCATGAATGGTCTGGCCTCTTGCAATCTGTCGTCCCACGACCACTACGCGCGGAGGATCCTCATCAACCAAAAACTCATACTGAATATTTTAAGCAGTACGATATGCAGTAGAGCATGAGCCTTTGGTGCTCACACGAGGTGCAATAGGATCATCTGTAGGGGCGTCCTCCTGCTGTGACTATTGTTGTTGCTCTTTTTGTTCTTGTTGCTGTTGTTGTTGTTGTAACTGTTGTTGGGTGATCATTGCAAGTTTTTCTTCGAGCATTCTGAAGCGTCCACCCATGTTTTCCTCTAATTCGACTTGCACCTATTGCCTGATGCTACTAACCATTTCTTGAGTCACGACTTATGTGCTTCTTGGTTTAGGGCCAAAGTAGTCCCTCAATCCAACAGCTCCTTCAACACCACGCACACGACCTGGACGTTCTAGCCGACCTATGGCTGCTACTAGGAGGTCCTCCCTACCTTGTGCCACAAATGTGCCTTGACTCTGTTGGTCAACCAAGTCATCATGCATATCATAATGAATCTAGACACATTACAAAGTTTGCTACATAATTTTTTATGAACTATGGTAATTAGTTAAAAGTTTCCACTTACAATTCTCTGGGATATCTCCTGAGCAGACTGCGATGTAAACTGGCCATTGGACTTTGTCCGTGCAACCTTCCATAATTCATGTCTGCCTGGTGGAGGTGCTAGATCAGGTGACTCAAGACCTAACTCCTCAGCGTGACGTTTTCTCATTTTTTTCTCTAATAAAGCATAACCACCACGTGACAGTACATGTGGTGTATCATTAAGCTTGTGCCTCTACTGGGCAGTTATCCTTTTCACCTATGAAAAAAATGAAAACCATTAAGCATAAATCATAAATTAACATCTTGTGTGACTAGAGAAAAATATTAAAAAACATACTTGCCACTCAGGAGTAAGTCTAGATTCTTTAAACTGCACCTACTCCTCCTCAGTTATTTTATATTTTATACAAGGAGTGTCGTTCTGTTTAGATCCAAAGACATATTGACGTGTCATTCTCGTCTTGAAGTCCCTCCACCGGACTGTAATGTGGGATTAAATCTTCTTCCTTATCCTCTCATCATTAGGGATATTCCAATTTTCCTGTTAAAAACAAAATTAATGTTAAAGCATGATCAACAAAAATAAGTCAATGATGGGAGTAAAACATCTTAAATATACCAAAATATCCTGCCATAGTATATTTTTGTCAACTTGTGGGACATCATCCCAGCAGGTAGCGATAATATGGACATGTTCTTTTGCCAATAGGCACAAATGTTCGGGGATCAAACTCCACCGTCACTGGTTTCTCATTAACCCGACGGGATGTGACATTAGGCATCCGAGTCATAGATCTACCCCCTTCTCCCATCGGACCTGATCCTGAGCTTGTCATATCTGTTTACAAAGTGTTAGTAGATTATATTTAGAACAAACAAAATAAATAAATTGTACAAGTAATTAAAACAATGCTAAGACACTATTTATCCTGTATGCCTTCGTTGTGATCACATCGAGTTTCATGTATTTCATCTAGTACATCATCGACCTTATTTTCAATGGTTCTTGATGAGAAGGAGCTTGTCTCAAGTATATCTAGAGAGTCTTCATCATCAGTTGTGTGCATGGCTTTGCCTTCCAATACCACTGATCATTTATGATTCACTAGTTCAGTGACATAAAATATTTGTCTTGCTTGACTAGCCATAATAAATGGTTCATATGTGTAACTCATTTGGTTAAGATCCACCAAACTGAATCTGAGGTCTTTTGTCACCACACCAGAATTATTGTCAACCCATTTACACTTGAAAACTAGAACTCTAAAAGTGACATAATCAATTTCCCAAATTTCTTATATTATTCCAAAATAACTGATTGATGCTATAATTGGATTGTTATCCTTGGAACTAGAAAAGTGTACAACCTCAGCTTGTAGGGTAACTCCACTATTTGAACTCTACTTTTATCGTCTTCCTCCTTTGAATAAAATAAGTAATTGTTTATGTAATAGCCGCCGAAAGTGATCACATCAGTGTTAGGTCCACAAGCTAGTCTCAATAGATTTTCAGAAACATTCGGAGTCGCATAAATCTTTTTCTTAAACCAAGCTAAAAAGGATTTGTTATGTTCATTAAGCGTCCACTTTTCACTCATACGTGGATGTGCTGACTTAATTTCATCAATGTGTTGTGAAATGTAAGGAATAACATCCTCTGTGTTGTTTAAAATGTACAAATGTGCTTGATTAACATCTTTTCCACTAACACTTTCACTACAAAAAAGAAGGGCATTACCAAAGGCCAAAAGCCCTCAGAAATAGCCAGAAACAGTCGGTACAAGGTAATTACAGACGGCTTATTGACGGCCAAAAAGCCCTCGGTTAATCACTTGTCGCTAAGATTTATCGAGGGCTTCTGCCCTTCGGTAATTACCGAAGGGCACAAGCCTTCGGTAGGGCGCATGCCTTCGATAATTACCCAAGGGCACAAGCCTTCGGTAATTGCCTAACGTGGGTAATTACCGAAGGGCATAAGCCTTCGGTAAGTTCGAGGAAGATCCATGGCACAATTATATTTCTTATGAAACCCTAAAAACCTATATAAATTGTTCACAATACAAACAGACTTGCATAACATTTTTGAATAACATATAGACTTGCATAATGTGCATCTCAATGATGCAATCATTTATCAGAATGACAATATAACATTTGAATCATCCAATCATCCATAGAATATGTATTTATAAATAAAACATTATACAATGTAACATAATGATGTTCTAACATCCAAATCATCCAATTGATCTAACATTCAAATGATATATATAAACTCCAAATGTTCTAATATCCAAATGTTTCTATAACAACTAAAAACAAAATAAAACTAATAATGTACATAGTTATCATCAAAATGATCTTCATCATCCTGCTCTTTTATAGATGGCTGGATTGGTTTGAGGAGGGTCGTGGCTGGGTCGGAGGGATATTGAATTGATCCTGTGAAGTCTCAAGCAACACTCTCATGATCAGGGCTTTAAAGTTTCTAAATTTTTCTCTCAAATCAGTGATTTCCTGGTCACGTTGCTCCAGTTCGTGTGTGAGGCGGACAACGGCCTCGTCAGCAGTAGTGGTGGAAGAAGAAGTTGGTGCTTCAGAGTACCTCCTCTCGATGTTGTATAGTTTGTAGAAAGTTGTCCTGCACCGTACACTCGTCCCTTTTTCTTCCACCAACGATGTCGACCCAGCACTGTGTCCTACGGATGTCGTCTTCTTCATTACTCGCATCATCCAGTGTAGGAGCTGACCCATGTTCAGATCTAACCTGTGAAAGTCTCGTAGAAAATTCTTCCTGTTCAAACATTAAAAGCAATGTTAGGGAATGATAGAATAACATAAATGAAAAATTACTAGTAGTTCTAGTGTTATTTGGTTACATGATTCTTCCGAGATCTTTCATCAACGAATTCATTAGTGCCCTTCCGAACATGAGTCTGTGCAAAGACCTCATCAACATGGACCGCCCGTCCCAGAGCTTGTGCCTGTCACATAATTTATAGTTACAAGTGTACATATGAAATAGAAAATACATAACTTATATATGAAAGAAACAGAAAAGTAATGAAAGTTTACCATACAAATGACATGCTCATGAATCTTGATCGATCCACCAGTATAAAAACTTTGCTCGCGTGTCTCGATCACTTATCCATCCAGATGGGCTTGCGTTTCTTGTAATTCGGGCAACCTTCTCTTTTCCTCTTGATGATGATAATGGAGAAGCCATTTTTGAATAGAATTCTAGGAACGTCTTTCACAATCTCGACTTCTTAACTTCATAACTTTTCTGCTAAAAATATACAAAGGAGACGTCGAATTACAGAGGGCATCGACGTATTAATTATCAGCCAGAAGACAAAGAGTTAGTAAAAGACGTCAAATTTAGGGATATTCGACGTTTTCTTTTCATCCTCCCGCCATCCTATTTTTCATTTTCCTTTATAAAACCGCTCATAACCTCCCATTATCATTATATTTCAGTACAATATTTACATTTTAAGATAACCTCCCATTAGAAATGCAACGTTACCAATATTTGAGGTTTTCTTCTTTTTCTGTACTTTCGTCGGTGAAATTTAAAGAGAATAAAATTTCATTTCATTAGTTTAATTTCATATGGAAAATAATAATAATAATATTTTATGAGAATTGAATTTAGTTATAGATCACAATAATTAAATTCGTAATAAATATTATTATATTATTTAAAGTAATTTGAAATGAATGTTTTAGGTTAAATATAAGTATGATTATACTAAAAGAATTTGATTCATTTTTAAATTATAATACCATAAGTTTGAGAAAGAAATAAGTTGACTGATAAAGTAAAGGTCTTGTACAGTAACTGGTTAAGGTTTCCTGGGAGATAGACAATTGAAAGATTATATGTGCATGAGGGACTGAATAAAGAAGAAAATATAACAACACACATTCTTGCTTGGGTGATTTTACCTGCTAGACCTATACAAGTACAAGACAGAATGACAACTGAAGATGTTTTTCTATTGTATGCCATCAAGAATGATGTTCCTACCAATTGGGTTGAAGTAAGAACAGATCATATGATTGATGCAGGAACTAAACATGCACGACATCTACCATATGTTTTATTATCAGCAAAATCCTAACCCTTCAAGGTATGGATGTTAGTGGTGAAAAGAAAATGCTCTTGTAACTGCTCAAATGTTATAAATTGAAACACCTTGACATTCATTGGCCTTGTGAAGACCACAAAGGGATGATGCTTCAAGGATGAAGAGAAAATGGTTCAAAGTTTTGGAAGCACACGTGCACTAAATGAAGATCGCACCAACTTCGTCCCTGAAACCAATTTTGAAAGATTTGTTGTTGAAAAACTCAGGAGACTCGAACAGAAGATAGACGCTCTGCATGAGAAAAAGAATAAAAATGATTCTCCCAACTGAAGATTCAAGTGAAGAGTCTAGTGAGGAGGATTCGATGGAAATATTTTGAATTAGAATAGAGGCTTAGAATTTTAGTATGGAGTCGGTTTTGTGTTTTTGTTCTATGTCTGTTTTGCTTCTAATATGATTGTAATCACTATGAATATGAATGAAATTGTACTACTTGAAACGAAATCCAAATTGTTAACTTATTTCTTATGATTTCTATAGCTCTTCCCTGCGTCACCCTAACTTTTCTGATGACCTACGAAGAGCTATGAGGAAACATAAAAAATATGATATCAGAGTGATAAGTTACGATTAAATTTTATAAGTGGAGGACTAGATCAAGAATGTGGAAGTGTATTTAAAAAAGTGAACTTGATCTTTGACATCGACTTTTACAATATGCAACCTAACATTCATTTTTTCCTATTTTTAAAAAAAACCCATAAGAACATTAAACAAAGGAAATATATGAAAATATAACCACGAAAAGTATATATTAAAATTTCAAATAGTTCAAACATACAAAAATATACTAAAATATATTAAAATATTACATTAATTTCAGAAAAATTAACTAAAATGGACTCATCTTCCTAATCTGAGTCAGATGTCTCCATAGACTCATCTTTTATTGTGTCGTCTTCATCATTAGATTCACTTGCTGAGGGAGTTATGAGAGCATTGTCTTCATCTGATTTCTTGTGAATCATGATCAGAGACTTTCAACTTTTGAAATTCTTGTTGAAAGCATTCGAAATTGAGCCACAACAATTCTTTCAAACTCAGTCTGTGAAGTGAAGGTAGAAGGAGTTTTGTCAACATCCTTGAACACCCAACCATCTTTTGTTTTCTTTAGACCATTATGCCTCAATGCCGCTTTTCCTATTTCATTTGATTCGGTGCACCAAATTTTGTTTTTACCCATAAGATCAACTTGATGATGCTTCAATACACGACTGATAAAAACACCATATGCCAGAATATGTCTATGACTACTTGCAATTTCAATCATGTGCTGACTCATGATAGCAACCCAGTTGGTTGGTATCCGAGTTTTTATGGCATGAACCAAAAATAAATTTGTAGTAGTTAGACGATCACGTAAACATCTTCTAAGTAGTATTACCCAAGTAAGTACAAAAGCACACATTTTTTTTTCCATTTTCAAACCATCAAGTAGATACGGCTTGTATACCTTTAGCCTTGATGGACTTCTCAGATATTCCTTATAAATTTTCTTCTTGCTGGTCCATTGGTTTATTTAACATCCAAATTTGTATTGTTCTTCGTCATCACTGATCCACTCATTTGGACTAGCATTTCTTAGAAGGTGTGTAGCCTTCTTTCCATGTCGTGAAGATGAAGATGCCATCTGAGAACAAGATTTAGACATTTACAGGAAGGGTTTAAGAATTTTGTTTTTGACAATGATACATGATAGATTTAATCAAACTATATGACGATTTATTTGCCTGCAGAAGTATTCATTTTTAAACCTTGAAGTTTGTCATCGAATTCGATTTCTATTCGGTGTCCTATATCTTTTACTTGAACAAGAAACTACATTGAAAAAACACACGAATTAAATAAAAAAAAACAGAAAAACAATGGAGAATGTTTTTGAAACGCACTCAGTGTTTTCTAAACTAAAGAGTTACAAACCCTAGAAATGTGAAAGATGTTACAAAATCTGATTAGAAAAAAGGAAAAATAATAAAAAAGAGATTAACCTTTTGGCTTCTGACTAGTCCATAAAACGTCAAAGCCTTAGAAGAAGATGACGTGTAATTGAGTTACTTTATGCACATAATAAAACATCGAATAGGAAGTGGTTCGTCGTTAATATTCAGTGGGACATTGTAATAGAGTTTGTTTTTTAAATTCATAAGTGTTAACATTTTCCTTTGGTTTCTACCATGCTTTCATTGTTGACAAAGAAATGTCTTCGTTTAGTGAGAATTCATTTTGTGTTGTTACCAGAGGTTTTGAATTGAGTCTATAAATATAATGCTTAACTCTATACAATTGCACAGTTTTATCATTTTTTAATAATTCATTTTATCGGATGTTTTAAAAGAAAAAATTAAAAACATAATTGCAAAAAAAACGTCGTTATATGCCTAATGTTGGTCGCTCCTTTTTTTTATTTTTCCTTTTTAACCTCCAATAACACGTCTATTTTGAAAATATTGGACGTCCTCTATGGCGTCTGTTTTTGAAATTATTTGAAGGAGTTTATGAATTTTATGAATGTTGTAGCATTTTGAAAGGCCTTGGAGTTGTTACAAGTTAACACAAAGAAACCTTGGAGTTGCAAAAAGAAATTTTATAAATGGATGTCTACATAAATAATTACTTTTGGGAAAGACCTGAAATGGGCTTCAATAATAAAAGACAGTCTACGTAAATGATATATGGGAAAATGAAGTTTGCTGCTAGAAACGAAGAGGTTGTCAATTTCTTCAGACTTCCAAATTGTCTTTTTGTTTTAATGCTTTTTTTCTTTTTCCTTTTTAAATTCCCATATATCGTTTAACTCTACGGGGGTTCGATTCGATGTGAAAGGCATTGGAGTCATTGTGAGCATTAATATTGTGCTGTTACCAAAGGGATGTCCACATTATTTGGGAATTACATAGGGATGTCATTTGTCCTTCAGTATTTGACGTAAAATTATTTGAAGGATTTCTAAAAGAAATCCATTATTACGTAGGTTATAAATGGAAACGAAACAAAGGAAAAACATAATAACATTAAACATACCAAAAAAATGAAAATCAAACCACGAAAAGATCCGCAAGATTGTTAAAATGTAGAAGGATTTTTGTGAATGGAGGTTGTAGCGTTTTGAAAGGGTGCAAAATCAAAATCTTTCACCCTTTTTCTTTGTTAAAATGTGGAAGGATTTTTTTGAATAAAGTCTGTTTTAAATTCATAAGTGTAACATTTTCCTCTGGTTTGCTACAATGCCTTCATCGTTAACAAAGAAATTTCTTTGTTTAGTAAAGGAATTGACAGCAAACCAATGGAAAAAAGTTAACATGAATTTGTTTACGGAAGTTGTATAGTTTAGTGAAGGAGGAGTAGCGTTTTGAAAGGATGCGAAATCCATATCTATCAACCTTTTCCTTTGGTTTTCTATACTCCATCAAGCTTTTTTGTGTCCTTGAAGGAGATAACAAAAAACACAAAGAAAAAAAAATTAACAAATGAAGTTCAGAGCAAAAATTTTATAAATGGATGTCTACAGGTTATCCAAGGCTCTGAAATTGTATTTATAGAAAACAAGAATAACTGCTAGCTGAAATATACAACGTCTTTCTTTTGTTACGGTTGACCTCATATTAATTAAATCAATATTTAGTATTTATTTATTTTGTATTGGACGTCGATTGCTTCCTTACTGACGTTATGTGATTACGACAATCACGTCCAACCCCAACTTGTTCGACGTTCTATATTGTTTTAAACGTCGACCCCATAAAGTTTGGGACGTTATCTTTACTTTATAAGAGAAAAGAAATAAAGAATAAAAAAGGAATTTATACTTTGGCTTCATGCTACCATATAAAACGTCGAATATTTGTCATGGTTGACGTCAAATATGTGTAGGAGTAATATTGTTGGAAGCAAACCACTATTTCATTATTATTTTATTTTAAATTGAACGTCGGATGTTTCTTAAGTTGACGTTATGTGATTCTAAGGCCAAACTTTCTCATTAATATTTTTCCCAATATCTTAGAATTTGAGAATTCCAACATATAATGACCATATGATGTCAGAAAGTATAAATCCGACGTTTGAATGCAAAAATGTCATCGGTCATTTTTTAAAGTTGGCATTTCATATTACGATATTGATTGCGAAACGTCAAAGCCCTTTTATGTATTCATAATTGTGAACGCGTTCGTAGTATAGGTTTGGGTCCTTGCCCATTTAAAGTCTTTGGAGTCATTGCTCGTTATCATAGTGGATCATCTTCAGCTTCTTCTTTTTATGTTGAATTACAAACTCGGGTTAATGAATATTTTATCTATATTTACTTGGTTTTTTTCTTTTATTATTAACTTTCTGGTATCATTTTTCTTACTTTCTAAATAAATTTTTCTATTACAAGTATCTTCATTGATATCACAAGTCAGTGAAATGAAGACAATAACGACATTTATGATGTAAAATTATCAGAGTTAATTACCTTCACATTTTGTCATATTTCAACCATCATCGGTAATAATTGCTAAATTTTTTTATTCAATTTTTTTAAATAGATTACGTACTAACTATTATGTTATATTGTAGATATCTTATCAAGGAAGTGTATCAAACGATGAACATAACGAAAAAGAAGAAAATTAGACATTGTTATTGAACATCTTTCTCTTTAGTTTTTAGTATTGAACATTGTTATTTGACATTGTTATCGGGGGTTTCTGAAACCCATACAAGTAGTGGCGGTTTTGAAAACCCCGGTTAGTTGAGACGATTTATTAAAACATTTGCATATAGTGGCACTTTCCACAAATACTCTGTAAATAGTGACAATTTGATCAAAACTCCAACAAATACCGATTGTTTTATTAAAACCCTAAAAAGTGCAATGGTTAGAGAAAAAACCGTTGGTAATTACTTAACGAAGAAACCTTTTTTAACGGTTTCGTAATTGCGAAAAATCTATTTCTTAATTACTAAAAACGTCGATAACGTTAAAAATAACTCTCGGTAAAATTGCATATTTTTGTGATGTCTAGTAATTCAAAAATTAAATAAATGTAAGTGGAAATATAAAATAAATATCCATGATATAGAAGTGTAGGTTTACTATTTTTATTTATAGAAGCTTACATAATTCAAATGAAGCACATCATGAGTTCCATTTATAACATTTGTGTTCCTTTGGAGTCTTGTATCTACATAGGTTGGCCAATTGGCTAAGAAGTTAGAGGAGATGCTTGACCGGAGTTTTGAGGTTAATATTGAAGTTAACCCTATGGAGGAGTGCAATGTCATTATGATTAGAAGTGGCAAGATTTTAGTTAAGAGAGAAATTGAGAGAAAAAAGAAAGATGATTTGAGTGAGAAAGAAGAAGAAATTGAAGAGAGGAAAGAAGAGGCTAAGAGAAAAGAAATTGAGAGAGACGAGGGAGAGAAAAAGAAAGAAGAGGAAGAGAGAAAAGAAAACAAGAGAAAAGAAAAGGAGAAAGAAGAGAGAGAAAAAGGAAAAGAAATTGAGATGCCCCTTCCTTATCCAAAGATCTTTTCAAAGAAGGAAAAAGAAAAGCAATTTGGGCGTTTCATGGAGATCTTTAAGGAATTAGAGATTACTATGCCCTTGACTGAAGCACTGCAGCAAATTCCTGCTTATGCGAAGCACATGAAGCAATTCCTCAGCAAGAAGAAGAAATATTTGGATGAGGAAACAATTCAAGTGCAGGGAAATTGTAGTGCCATCATGTAGAAGACTCTTCCTCCAAACGTTGAAGATCCGGGAAGTTTTACTATTCCTTGCACTATTGGGAATCATGATATATGGAAAACTCTAGTTGACTTAGGGGCTAGCATCAATATGACGCCCCTATCTATGCTTAAGAAGATTAGTTGTCTTGAGGTCAAGCCCACAAGGATGGTGTTGCAAATGGCGGACAGGTCTACCAAGCATTTCTATGGTGTAGTGGAGGATGTCGTGGTTCAAATTGATAAACTTAAATTCCCGGTAGATTTTGTAGTGATGGAGATGGGGGAAAATGCAGATATATCGCTAATCCTTGGACGACCATTCATGAAGACAGCCAAAGTTGTCATTCATGTAGATGATGGAGTTCTAACATTGAAGGACCAAGAGAGAAAGGTAACTTTCAATGTTTTTGATGTTGGGCAACCAATTCAAGAAAAGCATACTAGTCTTAAAACAATAGATGAAGTTCTATCAATGATTAGTCTACCTGATAAAGTTGCCAAGTCGGTCAAGAAGAGGATTAATTGTTTTTCTCCATAAGTGAAGGAAGAGGATGAAGATAAGGAAGATAAATTTGTCACCAACATCCTATTGTAGAAGGTGATGAACCCAAACCTGACACACCAATGAAATTCAGGAACAGGTTATGGGTTGTCAGGACTATCAAGGCATATGAAGTTCTTGAGATTGAGACTCCTTATTCTAGGAGAGTGAAGTGGGTGACAAGAAAGCGGCTAAGATTTTGTTGGTGTCATGAAGGAAGGAAGAACGCCAACATTAAAGATCCAGATTGAGCATAATGGTGTCAGGCTCGTGACGTCAAAGCCTTTTTTTGTACTCATGATTGTGAACACATTCATAGTCTAGGTTTGGGTCCTTGCCCATTTAAAGTCTTTGGAGTCATTGCTCGTTATCATAGTGGATCATCTTCAGCTTCTTCTTTTTATGTTGAATTACAAACTCGGGTTAATGAATACTTTATCTACATTTTCTTTTATTATTAACTTTCAGGTATCATTTTTCTTACTTTCTAAATAAATTTTTCTATTACAAGTATCTTCATTGATATTACAAGTCAATGAAATGAAGACAATAACGACATTTATGATGCAAAATTATCAGAGTTAATTACCTTCACATTTTGTCATATTTCAACCATCATCGGTAATAATTGCTAAATTTTTTTATTCAATTTTTTTAAATAGATTACGTACTAACTATTATGTTATATTGTAGATATCTTATCAAGGAAGTGTATCAAACGATGAACGTAACGAAAAAGAAGAAAATTAGACATTGTTATTCAACATCTTTCTCTTTAATTTTTAGTATTGAACATTGTTATCGGGGGTTTTTGAAACCCATACAAGAAGTGGCGGTTTTGAAAACCCCGGTTAGTTGAGACAGTTTATTAAAACATTTGCATATAGTGGCACTTTCCACAAATACTATGTAAATAGTGACAATTTGATCAAAACTCCAACAAATACCGATTGTCTTCTTAAAACCCTAAAAAGTGCAATGGTTAGAGAAAAAACCGTTGATAATTACTTAACAAAGAAACTTTTTTAACGGTTTCGTAATTGCGAAAAATCTATTTCTTAATTATTAAAAACGTCGATAACGTTAAAAATAACTCCCGGTAAAATTGCATATTTTTGTAATGTGTAGTAATTCAAAAATTAAATAAATGTAAGTGGAAATATAAAATAAATATCCATGATATAGAAGTGTAGGTTTACTATTTTTATTTATAGAAGCTTACATAATTCAGATGAAGCACATCATGAGTTCCATTTATAACATTTGTGTTCCTTTGAAGTCCTGTATCTACATGGTCCATCTTTATGTATATACCATTGAAATAATTTACCCCAATCAATATCCCTTTTTTCGTCGTATGCATCATAATAAAACAAAGGACCATTTCCCCACTGAAACGAACAAAAGAAAAGAGTTTTTCCAAAAAAGTTAGGTTCAAAACTCCATTGGAAGCTTTGATGATAGGAGAGAGTGTGGAATCCAATATCATCATTTTTGGATTTGCAGTGAACGTTTAGAATTTCTTTTCCCTCCAAACTATTCGTAATTTTCACAGTAACCTTTGCCCATGCCAACGTGAGCATGCACAACAATAGAACGCTTTTCATGAACACAGACATTGCAAACTGACAATTTCTTTTGCTAATGAATCTGTTATATATATACACAGGCTGAAAAACAATTGCCTAACGACGGAGGACAAAAATGTCTTTTTACTATTGTATTTGAGCTGAGCTAAAAAACAGTGATTGTAAAATTTTAATTATAGGATAACATTTATTTAAAGTTTACTCTTTTAATTTTTGTGTTAGTTAATCAATTAATTAATTCACATTTTGTAAAAATAATTTGAGTTATAAGAAAACACTTATTTCAAATGTTTTTTCTTTATAATCTTCTCTCACCATTAATTATTTATATTCTTTTACTCTTTTAATTGTTGTGCTGCTAAATTAATTAATTCAGTTCATATAGTTGATATAGATGAGTGACGGTCATGTCATTTCTTAATACAGTTGGAATTGAATAATTATTATTTTCACTTTTAGCACAATCATTATTAATTTTCCTTCTAGAAGACAAAAACTAATGACTGTAGCACAACAGAGTAATAAAATATGCATAATTAATGGTAAGAGAATATTATAAAAAAGAATTTGGAATAAATGTTTCTGTATAATTAAAATTATTTTTACCTATTAAATGTAAATTAATTAATTAATTAATTAATTAACCCAAAACTAAATGAGAAAAAATATCAATATTTAATTTTGAAAAATATATTATACTATGTTTCCTTACAATTAAAATTAGTGTTAGGAATAAATTTAAATCAATTAATTAAATAATTAACACAAAAATAAAAAAGTAATAAAACATCAATAATTAATGGTTTAAAAAATATTATACTATAAAAGAAATGTTTTTTGGAATAAATGCTTTTCTATAAGTAAAATTATTTTATCAATTAAATTTAAATAAATTAATTAATTAATTATCATAAAAATTAAAAGAGTAATAAAATATCAATAATTTATGATAAAAAAATAGTATAAAAGAAAATAAATTTGTAATAAATAGTTTCTTATAATTAAAACTACTTTGATAAATAAAATTTAGGGAATTAATTAATTAAAACCAAAATTAAAAAATAATAAAATATTTATCAATAATTAAAAATACTTACATCTCTTTAACCTAAGAATTTTACCCACTAATTTTATAATTTTAACTATTGACAAATTTTATTAATAGAAAAATTTATTAGTAATATATATTTCATTATCGAAAAATATTCACTATTAAATAAAATATATATTATTAGAAATTTCGTAGATAGAATATATTAATTAATCAAACTTATCAGTAAATTTATTTTCGTTGATAAAATTTTATTATTAATTCCAATTTTTTTATTAAATATAAAATAAATCTCAGAACATGTGATTCTGCGTTATTGTTTTCTTTTCTTTTTCTAGGTACTTTCTGTTTTCTTTTTTTTTTTCCCACTTCAACTTTCCTTCTTTATATTTGTGTTTTCATTTTTATATCTTATAATTTGATCATGTTAAACAAAGAAAATCTGTTTGTATTTTGTCAGACTTTGAAACAAAATAAATATTTATCTAGGTTAAAGGTTCTATATTTTATATTTTTTATGATTTTGTCGTTATGTATCAAAAAAAATATTTTTTACTATCCACTATTTTGTAACCGTTAAATATAAGCTCAAACTATTAGTATTTATAATTGTTTTCTATTATTTTAAATTTAATTATTAATTTTGTTATTTTTTTTTCATCTTCATTCTCATAATATTTGTTTATATTGCTTTAATAGTTCTCTTCATCATTATTCTTAGATTACCTACTTAGATTTACATTAAGTAGTCAATTCCTCCCCACGCTACCGTGGAATTAACCCTGCCAGAGATTACATGTTTTTACTTTTGTAAGTTTGGGATTAATTAATTAATTTATTCTTCGAGGTAAGTTTTTTTTTTTAATTGGTTTATATGTTTATTAGGTTTATATAATTTAGAATTAGGTTTATATAATTTTGAATTATGTTTATATAATTTTGAAGTAGGTTTTATATATTTTTGAATTGTTAGGATTGAATTGGTTGTTGATGTTAATTTATGTATAATTTTGAATTAGAGTATAGGAACTAGGAATATTTAGATTAAATTGGTTTATTTGGTGATGAAATAAACTTTAAGGTTAGAAACTATGAAATTAATTAATGTGTTGTTTGTTTTTGTGTAGATATTGTATTGTTGTGGTGAGGCCTTATAAGCGGACATTTTCGATAGTTGACCGGCTTTCACGTCCCAAGTTTCTATCCTTAAATTTTTTTTTTTTTTAATATGAACATGTAATTATTTGTTTGCTTGAATATATTGAATATTGTATATGAAATTATTTGTTTGTTTGAATATATACTTTTGTTGAGAATTAGCCTTAGTTTTCCGTTTGAGATTCAATACAAAAATTAGTTACTATCTCCAGATTTTTTTTAACCAATGTATGTTTTACAAATGAATAGAGAGGAGATAGTAATAATAATTTACATGTATTGAATCTTGAATTGTCCGATTGGACAGTTTAAGAAGAGTAATAACTTTTTCATAATTTATTAATACATATCAATTTTAATATATGTGTCTTAAATTTCATGACTTCTTGCAGTTGTGGATTGTATTGATCTTCGGTGCATATTTGATTGTGATTGATAATCATATTCATTTCGTGTAACCTGAAGACCAATGCGAAATGCTGGCAAAATTTCGTGAAATTTAAGATATGTTGTTTAAAATTGATATGTTTAATAAATTAAAAAAAGTGAATCTTATTGAATGGGATAGGGTCACACCTTGAATACAAACACGATCAAAGTGATCATTCAAGATTATTGAAATTGTGTAAACAATTTCAGTAAACATGCATATGGATAGAGGGTGGATTAATTTACCATGCATCAGTACTGAGTACGAGAGAGGGGTAGAAGAATTTATAGAGTTTGCGCAACGTAATGCGACTACAAGTGGTGATGATGAAGTCAAGTTCAGATGTCCCTGTGTGAACTATTTGAATGGGAGGAAGTTGAACGCAACTGATATTAGGGAACATCTTATCTGTGATGGTTTCATACGAAGTTATACAACATGGATATGGCACGGCGAATTAACAGACTTTCCAACTGTCTCTCCAACTGAAAATGTTTATGATTCCACAATGGATATGGAAGATCAACCCAAAGAAGACAACTTAGAGGACATGACCCACGATGTTGGCGCAAAAGCTTTTGCCCAAGTGCATGTGTATGAAACGATGTCCACTGATGCGGAGACTCCTTTGTATGCGGCTTCAACAAGTTCACACGGTTGTCAACGGTGTTAAGGCTCATGAATTTAAAGGCGAGCAATGGATGGAGTGATAAGAGTTTTACAGAATTGTTGTCGTTGTTGAATGAAATGCTGCCAAATGGAAACACATTACCCAATTGTAATTATGATGCAAAAAAATTCTTTGTCCGATGGGTATGGAATATAAACGGATACATGCATGTTCGAATGATTGTATCTTTCAAATGATTTTGAACTTTTGTTATGTGATAGGACTCCTTGGTTGAGCAGAGCTCCCAAGGTCAATTCACACAAGAATGTCGTCAAGATATTCTTGTCACAGCTATTGGACGACCTGAGTACCCAGGACGGGTGCGTGGTGTTGGGACTGGCATAGGCATATGACAATTTTTTGGGTCTTCCTCACGTCCATATTCATACAAAAAGATGAAAGAGGAAATAAGAAAAGAGATGACGCAAGAGATCACAAAGAAGGTTCGAGCAGAGTTGAATGAGGAAGTTGCTGAAATGGTTGCGCGCCAATTCCAGCAGCATTATGAGAATTAAGGCAATCGTCCTCCGCCATCTCCTCTAGCGGAACATGTTGTGCCCCCTACAGGTAAACTTATTTATTTTTGGTTACTAATTTACTTTTTGCATAACCTAACATTTAATTTGACAGGTAGAAGCGGTAAAGGAAGTTGCTCAGCTGCCGGTGCCCCAGGGGACGACATGGATGACACTCGTCCATGTCAGTTATATATTATCTTTGATACTGGGACCATGCTAGTGGCTCGTGGTACAGTTTATGAGACAGCCACTGTAGTGCATGGTGTACAACTTGCAGAAGATGAGGTCAAGGTCACGGTGGACGAAGTTGTCATAGCGGATGTCGTTCTTCCTTTGCCTACAGATGAGTTCTTCACTGTGGAAGAAGCATTTAAGTCCTTTGTCGCCTGGGCTAGACATTTGGTTGGTGATGTATCTAATCCCCCGGTAAACACTCGTACTATATACTTCTCAATTTTAATATTTATTTCTAATTGACGTTATAACATAACCATTTTTGCATTTAACAGCAGATAGGTCAAGAGAGAAGTCCTCTACTGAAGAAGACTCATTTATCTGAGGATGACCCTCCTGGTACGTTAAACGAGCTTACTAAAATCATTTCAGATGTGCCGATGAATGTACAATGGGATTCTACTACATTTGGAAGAGAAGCTCAGATCCCATTGTACTTGCATCATCAAGATGTTAGGGAGCTTGCGTCGGGTAGAGAAGAAATTAATATTACACTCATTCAGCTGTGGATGATGTAAATTTATGAAAACTTTTTTATATAATTCTATTTTATCAACTTACTAATATCAAATTATTTCTTCATTTTAGGTATATATTTGATGTTAGTAACAAGAAGGGGTTCAACGATGTATATGGGTTCATTGACCCCTCTATGACTCATGAAAGAAATAAATTTGATGATATATTTTCTCCCTTACATACATGGGTAAGTGAAGTTTGTTAACTTCAACACATTCATTTATTAATTTTGGTATATGATTCATAAGTTATTACCAATTTCAGGTGTCATTGGCAGCTACTTGTGATCTCCATACAGGAGAACACTACTGTCAAGTTTTGTTCATTGCAGAAGTCTCCTCCCAGCCCTCTTAGACATGTAGTAGATTGGTAAGAATCTCAATGTGTGGAATTTTTTGTTATATAAATGTATGCTAAAGGAATGTTTTTTAATAGTTCCCTTGGAGCACATATGATGTTATCTAGGAGATCTACTACTACAGCTAAAAAGCTTGCATGGGTTGCCCTTAAGGTTTGGTATTTTAGTCCATACTTTGTTACATTTGGTTCCATTCAAATGATGTTACTTAACATTTTATAATTATGATGATATATTGTAGTGTAATAGACAAATGGGGTCATATGAATGTGGTTACTACGTTATGTTTTGGATAATGACCATCATTCGTGCACATTACACCAGTGGATAGGAAACGATAATATTTATGTTTGAATTTTATTTTCTCTATATTTGGATTTCATATACACTAATTGAAATCATTGTGTTTTATGCAGAGATTTAATAGGACTGCTGCAATTCCAAAGAAGTCAATTCAACTTGTGAGGAAAACATTTACTAAATATGTAATTCATTTATATAATAGTATGTAGTAGATATTAGGATATAGTAAGTTCTAAGTTTATGTTTCTAAGTTGTTTTATGCTTTTCTACATTATTATAAGTTTAACTTTGTACATTGCATTGATTTATGCTTGAAACTTGATTTATGATTACATTGGATTGATTTATGCTTCTAAGAAGTTGATTTATGATTTCATTCAATATGTTTATGTTTTAATATATTTTTCATTTAAAATATACGTTTCTGCATTATTCTAGATTGTTCTGGCTATAAAAATATATCCAGGTCTGTTTCTGTGGTTGGAAATGTTGCAGAAACAGACATCATTTAAAAAAAAACGTACTTATATGTCTCGGTTCAGGTCATAACCGAAGTCGAAAGACCCCTTATGACCTCGGTTATGGTCACACCCAAAGCAGAATGTGTTGCGGATGAGAACAAAAATAAAAGAGTTTACTGCCTCGGTTCAAGCTACAACCGAGGCAGTAGAGTGGGACTTACTGCATTGGTTAAAGGAAACCGAGGCATAAAGTGCTAAGAAAAAATATTAAAAAACCAAAAACTTTACTGCTTCGGTTAGGACTGAACCGAGGCCAAATCCTCTCCTTTTATGCCTCGGTTCTCAACCGAGACCAAAAGTATTAGACTTTTTGCCTCGTTTGAATATGCCTCGGTTCGGAAACCGCTGCCTATAGACAAAAATAACCGTTGTCGTTTTTCCTTACTGTACTAGTGGTATGTGTAAACGTTGAGCAACCATTCTCTGTATGTGTAAATGAATTTATTATTAATATATTGCCTTTTACACTTTTCTAAAATAATAGAGAAAGGTTTCATGGAAGCCTGAAGATGAGGAAACGGTCAAAAAAAATTTTCACACCAAGGCATCTCATAGACTCTCAAAGATGTATAAGTTATATACGTATATATCCGTATATAACATAGCTATGGTTTTATATACGGATATTTGTCCGTATATAATCTGTGTAACACCCCAAAAAAATTAGTTAAATTTTTTTTTTAAACATTTCACACACAAATTATTTCATTAATAATAAAAATATCGTACAGTATTACAATCATCCATTTAGGAGTAGCATGGTTCACACTGGAAATACATTATTAATTTTTTTTTAAAACATCATTACAACACTCCTAAATTTATTTATTTATTTCTTTAAATTATTCTTCATTTTTCTACTGCTTCCTCCTTCACTTGTATTGGTTTGGACGTCGTTCCGGTATCTGCTCCCGTATAACATAAACGTTATACGATCATCGCAAAAATAAGATTTTCCGGCACAAACAAACAAGTAAGGGTGAGCTACCATGCAAAATTCAAAGAAAATCATTACACTATCATTATACATAATACATTTACCATAAATTCTTATAAGATGCAATTGTCATACTAGACTCTATTATCCGGATATAATGTTGATGGAAGTCTCGGGTGGTCATGCACTTGTGGTGACATCTACAACACAGTTATGGCCAAAAATATAATATATCACATCACCCACAAGGTTAGTCCATTAACGTCTATGAACATAGACTAGGACCTCCTACTACTCTCACCACATAATACATCCTTCTCTAATTGAGACTGGACAATTATTAGAGTTTTAGAATAACCACCAACAACAGGACCCTCAACATCAACATATACACTAATACCATGCCATTATAAAGTCTCTCCCCGAGACTCATACTATATTTCAAATGCATAATTTCATATCAAACATTATAAAATACATTGATAATAGTATTCATACAAGATAATTATAAACAAATTTAACAATCATAAAATATTACTATAATTGGTCAGAGAATAATCAAGCATTTGACAATCATAAAACAATAGTCTTAATATAAAAATTCTTGGGGAAACAAGAAGTTGAATCTGGCAGAGCCGGTTAGACAACTTCTAATCCTTCCAAAAATACAATGTAATTAAATAATAAGAACAATAACAGGTTTGGGGAAATAAGAAGTTGAATCTCGCAGAGTCGGTTAGACAACTTCTAATCCTTCCAAAAATGTAATAAAAATAAATAAGGAAAGAAATAAAAATTTTGGGGAAACAAGAAGTTGAATCTGGCAAAGCCGGTTAAACAACTTCTAATCCATCCAAAAATACAACTTCTAATAACATACAAATGGCATAACATAATCAACATCACATTTTACAACTATCACACTTGGATCTAAACACAGAAGCATGTTCTCATTCAAAATTCCAGATCATACAGAAACAAAATACTTCATATTCAAGATTTAAGACCAAACAAAAGCAACATATGCAAGATTTAAGATAGTACAAAACAAGAACTTAAACGTAACTCCCCTGACCTCTATTCCAGACTTAATCTTCTCCTTAGAAACCGTTCTCCGAAAACTTCCAGAATTCCCCCTTTGCAACTAAAATTTCCTCCAATTCTCTTCTCTCAAAATTTCTCTCAATTTTTGGTGCAAGTTTCAGCCTTCCTCATGCTTGTTATTTATAGGCTAAGATTTGGCACTATTTAGTTTTTTTTTAATAATAATAATAATTTATTATAAATAATTTTTAAATCCCATTACAGAAAGTTGTTCCCCCTTAAATCCACTTCTGAAAGTAGTTGTCTTTTTATTTATTTTTTTAATATTTTATTAAAAATACTATTTTATAAAAAATAATATTTTGACTTCACCACCAAAAATGTCTTGCTCACCATTCCACTTCTGAAAGGTTCTTTGTCATTTTGCAATCATATATTTTTTTTTATTATTTTATTTTATATATAAATATATATATATATATATATATATATATATTTAATTTATTATTATTATTATTATTTTTAATGGACTTTACAATCTGTATATAACTCGCTATTATATACGGATTTTTGACATTATATACGGATTTTGGCAGTATGTAATTCGGTTTTTTCTTATAATGAATTTTTATGTATGAACAATTAATTGTATGAATCATGTTAATATGTTGAACAATTATATTAAATAATGTTGTTTATTTTATATAATAATATTCAATTGTAGAAATCATATTATTTGAGTTTTTATTTTGTTATCAAACCTATCACAATCAATAATACCTAAAACAAATCTAAAATAATCCCATATTCCCATCGGTTTTAGAACCCCGGTTAGTATTGGGGTTTCTGAATCCCATACAAGTAGTGACGGTTTTCAAAACCCTAGTTAGTTGGAACGATTTATTAAAGGTTTAATTCCTATTTTGGTCCCACTTTTCGTAGGGTCTGTTCAAATTGGTCCTACTTTTTTTCAAAAGTTCACTAAGATCCCACTTTTCGCAAAAACGGTGCAAGTTAGTCCTTTTTGGTTACGGCGTTAAAAAACTAACGGCACAGCTGCCCAGCTGGAAGAAAATTGATGAGCTGTACATTTTGAGAATAAAAATAAATGACGTGGAAATATTCAATGTCTGGTACTGGTGCAGCTCGATACGGTGAACCCGTAAACGGTGAAGTTCGCCTCCGCGCTCAACCTTGAATACATGGTCAATGTCGAAGGCGTTGTTTTGATTCCCGTCGTTCCCAGCCGCTTCCATCAAAGGTTCAACAATCTGCTTTCAATTTGTGTTGAGATTGAGTTCATGGTTTGTTCAACATCGTGGTTCGTTCAACAGCGTGGTTTGTTCGAAGACATGGGGCAAAGGATATTCACATTCCTCACATGGTGGAGTGATGCTGCAATTTGGGTTTTTGCATATTAGGAGTTTCCTAATTTGGGATTCTAGGGTTTTTTGTGCAGATTGTGTGATTGAAGTTGAAAAAAGAGGAAATTGAGGTTGAACGAAGGTTTCTCTCCTGCTTTTAGATCGCAAGGAAAAGGGAATTCACGATGACAGTGAAAATGACGAAAAATGAGAAAAAGGTGTCTTGAAGAAGTTTCATCTTCAGAAAGAAAAAATAGTATGGTAGAGAACTCAGGCAAAAAATTTGACACTGCAATTGATAGAGAGAAGAGGGAGATTACAACTGAGTTTTGAATTGCAGTAGTACTACTTATGCAAATGTAAATTTAGTGACTTGTTAGCTTTGACCAGACACCAACTATACTTATTTTCATTTCACAACTATTCTCCTAATGTTTAATGTTTAATCAGAGCTAGATAATACCGATTTGGAAATTTGCCAACAGTAGTTGTTCTTTTCTTTCAGGAAAATCCTATATGTTTAGGATCTCAAATGTAGGCTTGTCAACATCAATTAACTTCAGAATCCAGGGTCATTCACTAAAACTTGTTGAAGTTGAAGGATCACACACTGTTCAGAACACATACGATTCACTTGATGTGCATGTTGGTCAATCAGTTTCTCTGTTAGTAACCTTGAATCAGCCTCCAAAGGACTACTACATTGTTGCCTCAACAAGATTTACCGAGACACCTCTCACCACAACTGCAGTACTACACTACTCAAATTCTTATTCCTCTGCATTAGGACCTGTGCCTCCTGCCCCCGTTGATAAATATGATTTTGACTGGTCCATGAAACAAGCTAGAACCTACAGGTCTGTTCTCTAAAAAATAATCAAAAAAATCCTGTTTTTCTTCGATTTATTTATAAATTTTAATCAGTTTTGAATTAATTATTCCTGCAGGTGGAATCTGACTGCAAATGCTGCTAGGCCTAACCCCCAAGGGTCATTCCATTATGGGTTGATTACTCCTACAAAAGTGATTAAATTGGCCAATTCAGCACCTTTGATCAATGGAAAGCTCCGTTATGCCATTAACAGTGTCTCTTATCTTAACCCTGACACCCCTCTCAAGCTTGCTGATTACTTCAACATTCCCGAATAAAATTGATATAACTATGATAAGAATAGTTAATAGGAAAGATAATAAAAAAAGCATTTGTAAAACGAAAAATCATGCAGATATCTTTGTTATTTTGTTAAAAATTAATATAAAAATATTCTGAAATTGAGTAAAGGCCATTTCAATTCCATTTTACCTTTTGGATTCTGGGCCACTGTATGAAGCTGGTTGAAACAGTGGTGCTACTTCTTGCTTTTCTTTTTTCTTCTTCCTGCACCTCCATAAGCAACAATATCCCATTTCACTCTTGGTTAAAAATATGAGATCATGGTTCATAGTTTTAGGGGTTGTTTTAAGTTTGTAGATGTTTGTTCCAGCAGTAAAAAGTATGGGTATTACAACAAGAAAGTGAATAAATTCTTGAAAGTGGGTGTCTAAATATTAGATTTTTTCATATTCTTACTTCGTAAAACAAGAAAATAAAGAGGGCGGGATAATTGAATAGTGTCGTTTCTTTCTTCTTCTTCTTTTTTTACTATGTTCTTCACATGGTTTGCACACCTGCCACTACAGAGAGCATTGAATAGGAGAGGAACCAACCTAACTTACAAACTTTACAAACCCTAATAACTACACAAACCTGCTCCGTAACACCTTTGATGGAAGCGACTGGGAACGACGGGAATCAAAACAACGCCTTCGACATTGACCATGGATTCAAGGTTGAGCGCGGAGGCGAACTTCACCGTTTACGGGTTCACCGTATCGAGCTGCACCGGTACAATATTTCCACGTCATTTATTTTTATTCTCAAAATGTACAGCTCATCAATTTTCTTCCAGCTGGGCAGCTGTGCCGTTAGTTTTTTAACGCCATAACCAAAAAGGACTAACTTGCACCGTTTTTGCGAAAAGTGGGATCTTAGTGAACTTTTGAAAAAAAGTAGGACCAATTTGAACAGACCCTACGAAAAGTGGGACCAAAATAAGAATTAAACCATTTATTAAAACATCTGCAAATAGTGGCACTTTCAACAAATACTCAATAGCCTACTGACAAATATTTATTGTAAAATTTTAATTATAGGATAACATTTGTTTAAAAGTTACTCTTTTAGTTCTTGTGTTAATTAATCAATTAATTAATTCACATTTGGTAAAAATAATTTGAGTCATAAGAAGATACTTATTTCAAATGTTATATAATATATTTTTATAATCTTCTCTCACCATTAATTATTTATATTCTGTTACTCTTTTAATTGTTGTGCTAAATCAATTAATTCAATTCATATAGTTGATATAGATGAGTGACGGTCATTTCATTCCTTAATAGGGTTGGAATTGAACAACTATTATTTTCACTTCTAATTAGCACAATGATTATTAATTTTCCTGGTAGAAGACACAAAAGGTTTTTGATGAAGAAATTTTTGCAAACATATGGGAAAACTAATGAATGTAGCACAACCACTAACAGAGGAATAAAATATAAATAGTTAATGGTAAGAGAATATTATAAGAGAATTTGGAGTAAAGGTTTTTTTATAATTATAATTACTTTTATCAATTAAATGTAAATTAATTAATTAATTAACCCAAAAATAAATGAGAAAAAAATATCAATATTTAATTTTGAAAAAAATCTTATACTATGTTTCCTTACAATTAAAATTAGTTTTAGCAATAAATTTAAATGAATTAATTAAGTAGTTAACACAAAAATAAAAAAGTAATAAATCATCAATAATTAATGGTTTAAAAAATATTATACTAGAAAAGAATTTTTTTTTTGGAAAAAATGTTTTTCTATAATTAAAATTTATTTTATCAATTAAATTTAAATGAATGAATTAATTAATAATCATAAAAATTAAAAGAGTAATAAAATATCAATAATAAATGATAAAAAAAATAGTATAAAAAAAAGAATTTTGTAATAAATATTTTCATATAATTAAAATTACTTTGATAAATAAAATTTAGGGAATTAATTAATTAAAAAAATTAAAAAAAAATAAAATATCAATAATTAAAAATATTTGCATCACTTTAACGGAAGAATTTTACCCACTAATTTTATAATTTTAATTATGGAAAAATTTTATTAATAGAAAAATTTATTAATAATATATATTTAATTATCGAAAACATTTACTATTAAATAAAATATATATTATGCGAAATTTCGTAGGTAAAATTCATTAATTAATCAAATTTACCAATGAATTTATTTTTGTTGATAAAATTTTATTATTTATTCCAAACTTTTTTAAGTAAATATAAAGTAAATCTCAGAACATGTGATACTGAGTCTACTATTTTCTTTTATTTTACAAGGTAGTTTCTTTTTTCTTCTTTGTTTTCCGCACTTCAACTTTCACTCTTTATATTTGTGTTTTCATTTTTATCTTTTATAATTTGATCATGTTAAACAAAGAAAATTTGTTTGCATTTTATCAGATTTTTAAAAAAAATGAAATTTTATTTAGATTAAAGATTCTATATTTTTTCTTTATGATTTTGTCATTATGTATTAAAAAAATATTATTTACTAGCCATTATTTTGTAACTGTTAAATATAAAGCTGGAAATATTTGTATTACTGCTAATGTTTTTTAATCACTACAATTGTTTTCTATTATTTTAAATTATAGCATCTGAAGTTGTAGTCTTCGTATCTACATGGTCCAGCTTTCGTAATATACCATTGACAGCTCTTTTTCTGGTAATGAAGGACAAAAACAATGTCCTGAAGTTGAAGGACAAAAATATCTTTTCATTCTTGTATTTGACCTAAATTATGAAAACAACATTTATTCTAAAATTTTAATTATAGGATAACATTTATTTAAATATTACTCTTTTAATTTTTATGTTAATTAATTCATTCATTCACTCACATTTGGTAAAAATAATTTGAGTTATAAGAAAACATATATTTGAAATTATCTTTCTTTATAATCTTCTCTCGCTATTAATTATTTATATTATATTATTCTTTTAATTGTTGTGCTAAATTAATTAATTCAATCCATATAATTGACATAGATGAGTGGCGGTCATGTCATTCCAGTAGGGTTGGAATTGAACAACTTTCAATCTCACTAGCACAAAATGATTATTAATTTTATTTGTAAAAGACACAAAAGGTTTTTATAAAGGAAATACTTGCAAAACTAACGAATGTGATACAACAATTAACATAGTAATAAAATATAAATAGTTAATGGTAAAGGAATATTATAAAAGAATTTGGAATAAATGTTTTCTTGTAATAATTAGAGAAATTGAGACCAAGCTTCTTAGTTACCGCGTCTCTTTCATTAATTCTTTTTATTTCTTCAACTTTGAGACTTCACTTTTTGAGTTTCTTCGTCTTCTTTATTGTTGCTTCTTCTGGTTGTGTTTGGTCCATTAAAAGCACCATTTTAAAATACTTACATCACTTCTACTTATAACCATTTTATATTACCCAAAAATTTTACTCACTAATTTTATAATTTTAATTATCGATAAATTTTATTAATAAAAAATATATTAATAATATACATTTTATTTGTCAATGAATTTATTTTCTTGATAAAATTTTGTTAATTCCAATTCTTTTTTGGTAAATATTAGATAAATCTCAGAACATGTGATGTTGCCTCTATTATTTTCTTTTCTTTTTCTAGGTACTTTCATTTTTCTTCTTTATTTTCCGCACTTAATCTTTCACTTTATATTTGTGTTTTCATTTTTTTCTCTTAGAATTTGATCATGTTAAACAAAGAAAATATGTTTGTACTTTATCAGATTTTTAAACAAAATAAATTTTTATTTAGGCTAAAGAATCAATATTCTTTTTTTTTTATGATTTTGTCATTATGTATTAAAAAAATATTTTTTACTAGCCATTATTTTGTAACGGTTAAATATAAGGTTAGAAATATTTGTATTACCGCTAATTTTTTTAATCGCTACAATTGTTTTCTATTATTTTTAATTTATTTACTAATTGTATTTTCTTTGTTCATCTTCATTATCATTATATTTGTTCATATTACCTCTATCGTTCTCTTCATTATTATTCTTAAATTAGATTAGATCTTCCATTCCTGAGAAAATTGTATACTTTTGTAATGTCTAGTAATTCAAAAACTAATTAAATGTAAGTAGAAATATAAAATAAATATCCATGAGATAGAAGTGTAGGTTTATTATTTTTCTTTATAAAAGGGTACATAATTCAAATGAAACACATCAGTTCCATTTATAGCATTTGTGAATCCCTGATTCGTATCTACATGGTCCATCTTTCTTAATATACCAATGGCAGTCGAAACATATATCGATATCTCTATGTTGATCGTATGCATCAAAATACAGCAAAGGACCGTTTCCCCATTGAAACGAACAAAAGAACAGTGTTTTTCCAAGAATGTGAGGTCCAAAACTCCATTGGAAGCTTTGGTTAATAGGGAGAAGGTGGAATCCAAGATCATCATCTTTTGATTTGCAGTGAATGTTTAGATTTTCTTTTCCCTCCAAACTATTCGTAATTTTCACAACATGAGCGCATGCCAACGTGAACATGCACAACAATAGAACGATTTTCATGAACACAGACATTGCAAATTCTGACAACCCTTCTTTTGCTAATGAATATGTTCTATATATATATATATATATATAAGTTGAAAAACAATGGCCTAATGTTGAACGATAAAAATGTCTTTTCACTATTGTATTTGACCTAAGTCGAATGCATTAAGGCGTTTAATTAAAAACTTATTAAATTATATAATATTATGTCAAGACGATTGAAAACATTCCAATTTGGCAGTGTAATTCAGACCATAAGAAAAGAAACTTAAATAAAAAGTTTTAATTTATTAGGAGGAGTTTATTATTTAATTAAATGCATATTAGAGTAATGGATGAATAATTAATAAAAAAATTACTAAAGGATGTGTTGTTATTATTTGATAGATAAATAAAAAAATTAAACTGACTAAAATCTTTAATGAAATAAAGTAAACTTTAGTGAATGAAAAGTTTATTATCATACAAAATAGATAATGTATCTCTAGTCATTATGCATCGAAGGGATACGACAGTGGTTGTTTTTGGGTTATAGCAGCGATTTCAAAACCAAGATATATTCAGACGAGGTAAAATGATGAGACTTTTGCTCTCGATTCAAAATCGAAGCAAAAAAGGTTATGATTTTGCCTCGGTTCAAAAAACCTGAAACTAGAAACCAAAACAAAATTAGGTTTTTTGCTTCAATTGGATCCATAACCGAGGCAATAGATCCTTTTCTATCTCAGTTGGATCTAGAATCGAGACAATAGACCCTTTTCTGCTTCAGTTGGATCCAGAACCGAGGAAATAGACTCTTTTGTGCTTTGATTTTTACCATAACCGTTGTCTAAAGTTTAATTTTTAAAAAAAATAATAATAGTCTTTTTCTTCAACATTCCATATCATAGAAGCAATATATTATAGAAATAGACCTGCTTACATATAATAATGAGTAATCCTTTTAGATTTTCTAGAAAATGTCGTTTTCTATTTTTCAAAAGTTTATTTTGTTTTTTTTTCAAAATTTGCAAAAATATTTAAAATAGTTAGACTTTGAATTTTGAGCTGAAATGTTTTGTAAGGAGTTTTCATGATTATTTAGTCCTTTCAACAAATTTTCAAGACATTTCAAGTTCATTTTATCATACTTTCAATCTTACCTATACCTATGTTTTAATGTATATGGTGTCGAAGAACAAACAACCAAACCAAACGAAAGTTCATCAAAAAGCTAAAACAAAACGAAAACTAACTTTGAAAGTGGGTGTGGTGCTAAAACGAAAAGAATGTCACAAAAGAGTATATGTGGACAATATCGTCAGCTAATGATATATTTTGACACAATTTTGACCCATTCGTAAATGATAATTAGGGAAATTGAGACCAAGCTTCTTAGTTACCGCGTCTTTTTCATTAATTCTTTTTATTTCTTCAACTTTGAGACTTCACTTCTTGAGTTTCTTCGTCTTGCTTATTGGTGCTTCTTCGTTGTGTTTGGTCCACTAAAAGCACCATTTTGTTAAATCTAGCATTTGGCACTTTTGTTTCATTGATGTGCTTGCTCCATTAAAACTTACCATTTCGACCAACTTAGTGTTTGTCATCGTTGATTTGTTTACTTTTTGGGTGTGTGTTGCTTGCCTTCATTAGCTAATTTGTGTTTGGTTATGTTTTAGTAAAGTCCAACAATACATCTTCAAGTGAGAAACATAATCTAATTTCAATGTTGATAAAAAGTTTTGATTTTTTTTTGTTATGGGGTGGTTTAGGAATTAGATTAGAATATATTTGGTTATTTCAGTGTTATATTCTTTAGTCATTTTTGGTTTGGGTACGTAGAAGTTGTTTATTTTTTATGATGTTGTAATTTCACTTTATTGTTGATTTGTGTGGTTAATTTAAGGCTTAATTACCTACTTAGTCCCCATGTTAGGAGGTAATTTTCTGTTTAATATCCGGTTTTAAAAATGTAGGCATTTGGTACCTATGTTTTGAAATTTGTATCAATTTAATCCTATCCAGTTAACGGCATTATAATTGATGCGAGAAATTAAGGACGTTAATGAAGATGCATTCAAACATTTGATAGCTATTCCACCCAGGCTATCATTGACGTCCTTAATTTCTCGCATCAATTATAACGCCGTTAACTGGATAGGATTGAATTGATACAAATTTCAAAACATAGGCCTACATTTTTAAAACTGGGTACTAAACAGAAAATTACCTCCTAACATGGGGACTAAGTAGGTAATTAAGCCTTAATTCAGCAATAAAATCTTTTACCAGACATGGGGTTAACTATAAAAATGGTAAATCAAAAGAATACCAAATCATTTAATATATATATATATATATATATATATATATATATATATATATATATATATATATATATATATATATATATATATATAATCAACAATAAAATAAAATATTAATAAGAGATTAAATTTTATAATACACTTACATTGAAAATTATAAAACAAATTCTTAGGTAATGTATTACTATGAAATAAGAAAGGTTTAATTACCGTTCCGATCTTCATAATAGTCTTCCAATTTTTTATTTTTCTCAATCTAATTTTTAAAAAATTGATATAATTTGATCATTTTTATTAGTATTATATCAATGACGTTAAATAGATTACATGTTCAATACTAACGAAAATGAATAAAGTAAATCAATTTTTGAAAATTTGAGACTTAATTAAGAAAAATAATGATTGGAGAGCATTTTGAGATTCTTTAATCAAAATGTGGATCAAAAGTGTAATTAAATCAATAAAAAATAAATTAAAACATCATTAAAGAAAATAACAAATGAGAAGGAAAACAAAAAGGAAAAGGAGAAAAGGGAAGACAAGTGAGCGCTACAATAATATTAGGTTTAATAGGTTCGGAGGTCCTTATATTTGTGGGTTCGTTTCAATTGGGTCCTCCAATTTTGAAAGTGATCAATTTGGTCCCTAATTTAACAAAATTGAGTCAATAATACCCTTTCTGTTAAATGTAATGGACGACGTTAACTTTTTAAACATGTGGCATGTTGAGGCATCCTTTTATTTGCAGGTTGCACAATTTTATTTGAAGGATGCTTCAACATACCACATGTTTAAAAAGTTAATGTCGTCCATTGCATTTAACAGAAAGGGTATTATTGACTCAATTTTGTTAAATTAGGGACCAAATTGATCACTTTCAAAATTGGAGGACCCAATTGAAACGAACCCACAAATATAGGGACCTCCGAACCTATTAAACCATAATATTATTGGCAAGAAGAGGAGAGAGAAGAAAAACATAAAAAAAAAAGGAAAAAGACAAAATTATAATATTTACCGTTATATTTTATTGACAAAAAATGTATTAATAATTATTGACAAATATTTTAATATGCCGATAAAATTGGTTGACAAATACTTTACTAACAAATTTTTTATAATAATAATTCAGCAACAAATTTTTGTACTTACTAACTTATTTCTGTCTATTGATAAATCTAATTTTTCTAGTAATTAAATTTATTATCCTCTTGTAACTCATAGCTAGTGCTCAAGAGATAAAAGAGTGTTGTTGAGTTTGTAGTGACGATTTATTTTTTACAAACATGCTTTTTTACATTACTTAAGTGAAACATACAACCTCCTATTTCAACTCGATGCTAAATTATAGTATGGAGATTTTCAAAATCGACTCAAACACAATGCTAATGTTAATTACAAATTAATTACTCTTAATCAAAGTTAAACAAATTTGTCTTCTAATAAAAAAAATAATTCTTTCTTACACATTTTTCTATTTTCTTAATTAGTTTATGTGGAAACTATTAATTATAAAATAAATGTAAGTTGAAGTATAAAATAATCCATGACATAGAAGATAGAAGGTTATTATTTGTCTTTATAAAAGGGTAGATAATTAAAATGAAGCGGATGAGTTCCACTTATAGCATTTGCGATTAACTTTATATTCATACCTACATGGTCCATCTTTCTTAATATACCAATGACAGTCTAAACATTTATCGAAATCCCTACTTTTCTTAAATGTATCAAAATACAACAAAGAACCATTTCCCCATTGAACAGAACAAATGAACAATATTGTTCTGAAAAAGCCAGTTCCAAAACTAAATTTGTAGCTTTGGCCAATAGGGAGACTGTGGAATCCAAGATCATCATCTTTTGATTTACAGTGAAGATTTATAGTTTCACGTCCTTCCAAACTATTCGTAATTTCCATATTAGCTCGGTCTGCCCATGCTAATGTTAGCATGCACACCAACACAACGATTTTCACTAACATAGACATTGCAAATTCTCACACTCTTTTTCTGTTCTTGAATATGTTATATATACACATCCTATAAACCTAAGGTTGAAGGACAAAAATGTCTTTTCACTATGTAATATGATGTCAAGATTATTGATTAGACTTGATTATATAATTAATAACATGGTAAGTTACAAGTAACTTGGTAACGAATTGCATCACACATAAACAGTGTCTATTTAGTTATTTGATTTGTAAAAAAGAATTCACTTATTTTCGTTTCATTACTTATGAGATATCTCTTTAAAAATTATCTATAAATATTTTAAAACTCATGACTACATGGTAATATTCACAAATATTAAAAAATTATAAAAAATATAAAATATAAAATAAATTAAAATTTATTTTAATTAAATTTATTTTAATTAAATTTATCTTAATAAAATATAAATTAATTTTAATTTTAATTGAATTTTATTTAATAAATTATAAATTAAATTTTTAATGTAAATTTTTATAGGTAATGAATATTTGCGAATAGGGATAATATGATACTCTAGATATTAAAATATTTGTTAATTATTCGTTAATTACAAGTATTAAATATCTCCAGTCGTCACAAATTTTATCTTTATGTATCTATAAACACGAATATTTTTATATTTTTAATTACAAGTACACTTTCATTCTGTTTTATTTTAACTGAAATCCATTTACAATAGCACTCTTAATTTCTATAAAAGAAAAATTATTTTCGTTACTCTCTTTTTAGGTGGTGTTTAGCATTTAGGTATATTTTTAAATGTATTAAGTTTTGATTAAATTTTGGTTTTATTTTAACTTAATTTATTAGTCTTGTGCGTAATGAACCATTTAAAATAAAAAATATGATCCACACAATTTTATGATTTGGTTTGACTATCCAAACAATTTTATTATATTATATCTTACATAAGAATTGAATAGAAAATATTATTTAAAATTATAGAGTCTTATAATTTTACTATTTAAATCATTAAAAAATATTACAAACAATCAAAATCAATAAAAAAACATCATAAATTTATTGATAAAATATTTTTTTTACCGACTTTTGACAAATCGAAATCCATCGATAAGATTGTAGTCAATAATATTTATGGACGAAATTTTATATATGTCGTTAAAATTCATCGTTTTCTTATTTGTGCATGGTAACTCCTATAGTGTGTTCTTGTTTGCTTGCGATCGCGCGAAGAACTTGTGGTGGTTTGCAACAGTATCGTTGTGGTAAGCAGTGATTAAGTGCAACCAACTATTCTTTGATTTGGTGAGTAGTAGTGTAACATCTCAAATTCTCACACTTGAAAATTTCATATATATATATATATATATATATATATATATATATATATATATATATATATATATATATATATATATTGTAGCATTACATGTTTTAGGCTCATATTTCAACTATAAAACTATAACTTGAATTCTTCTATCCCTCCCTTCGTTGGTACTGAGTGAGACGACATTCCTTCATCTGCTCCCGTATAACGAATTATACAATTATCGCACATACCCAAACACAAAACACAAACAAGTAGGGTGAACTAACATGCAACCAATTATTTATGAAACATGCATGCAAACCTCATAATAATTATTCAAACATACTCATACCATCATACAACAATCACATCATACATACTCATCCATTACTTTGATACACATGGTAAAATGACATCACAAGACTTGTTACTTTATAACCCGACTCGTCCGGACTAGAATGATTACCGAGCTATATGGCGGGTCTTGCACTCGTGGTGGCTTTATGAAACTTGGGCTCCCCCACCCTACCATACTCACGAGGTTAATCCGTCATCACTCACCTTGGATCATACTGGAAGCACCCAAGACTAGGACCTTCTGCTACTTCTCACCACATGGTTCAATCCTCTCTACGTGAGAAGAAAGACCATTGAAGTTTCAGGATGACCCCTAAAACTGCGCTATCATGCAATCATTCTATACACCCCCAAATCACCACCATGTATCCTCTCCTTGAGGATCATGGAATTACTTTCATGAATCATATTGTCACTTTGAAACTTAACCCAAGACATGAATAACCAGATACAATCATATTATCACAGTGAATCCAACATATTTCATACATTCACATACTTCCCACATAAATCACATCATACTATGCATTCCAAACATTCCACTCTTTAAAATACAACTACACATACAATTTAAGAATATAATTATTCAAGATTTTACTCAATTCAAATAAATTTACTATTTCGTAAAAACATTACTCTTCACTCATATCATTAATTAAATATATGAACCCATAAAACTAATTAACAACATGTTTAGATCATGTGGTAAAAGTTTTAGTCCAATCCAACGGTTATTAAGGTAGAACTCATAATTTTTGTATAAATGGTCCAAAAACGGAAATTAGCAATATTTATATCACTAAGAAGATGCGAAATTAATATCTCTAAATCTGTAACTCCGATTTTAAATCTGAACGGTCCAAGCAATTAGCTGTGTTAGGAACTACATATTAAAATTTTAGGTTCACCCAACGGTTAACTAGATAGATATTGAGGTTTTACCGAGGTAACTCAGGGACACAATTTTAAGTGGTTTTCGGTTATACTCAAAATGCGGAACGAATTCCTCTAATCACAGACATCTAATTACAAATCTGAACGGTCAAGATGACTTAATATGTCTTAGGAATTACATACTAAAGTTTGGGTTCAATCTAACGGTAAATGAAATATATATGAAATTTTTACCATGATAACTTAAGAACCAAAATATAGTGTTCATCAGATTTTTCAAAACTTCAAAATTATTTTCTCAAAACATAGACTTCCAATTACAAATCCGATCGGTCAAAGTGTAGTAATATAATTTAGGAATCATATATAAAATTGTCGGGTTGATCTAACGGTCAAATAAGTCATAATATATATTTTACCGAGAGGACTCAATAACAGAACTACAGGGATAATTAATTTACTCAAACATGCAGGATTTATTTCTCCGTCCAAACTTCTAATTACAAATCCGAAAGGTCAAAGTGAAGAAATAGGTCTTAGGATTCATATATTAAAAGTTTAGCTAAATCCAACGGTCTAAATAATTAAAAGAAAAGTTTTACCACAGTAACTCGAAAATAAGAAAATTATAATCATGAAACTCAATTTATACAAGTGAATAGATAACTACCATTACCAAAATTTTAACATGTTCATAACTCATATTCATTATCATGACATGGATAAAAATCATATATAAGAAGGATTAGCTCCCATACCTCTATTCCAGACTTAATCTCGTGCTTAAAAATTTTTTCCCTAAAACTTTCAGAATTTCCCCTTTGCAACTAGAATTTCCTCCAACTCTCTTCTCTCAAAATTTTTCTAAATTTTTGGTGCAAGTTTTAGCCTTCCCCATGCGTGCTATTTATAATCCAAAATTTTACTATTCATCATTTGTAACATCCCAATATCTCACATTGGATAATTCATAATTTATATATTGTAACATTACATTTACGGTAACATCCCGTAATCTCACACTTAAAAATTTACAGTTGATATATTTTAAACTCAGATTTCAACTATAAACTCCTAAATATAACTTGAATTCTTCTAACTTATTCTTCTGTCTCTCTCTTCATTGGCATTGGATCAGACGACATTCCTTCATCTGCTCCCGTATAACGAATTATACGAATCATCGCACATACCCAAACACAAAACAAACACAAACACAAACAAGTAGGGTGAGCTAACATGCAACAAATCATTTATAAAACATGTATAATTACCTTGATATAAACATCATATAATAATTATGTTCGACACCCTCATACCATAATTCCTATTAGACACTCGTCTCACAATACCCAATAGACACCACACTACCCAATAGACACTCATCCGGATGATACGTTGATGAGCGGTCACGGGAGGTTATGCACTTGTAATGACTTCTACTTCTTTTTTTTTCAAATACTCTTCCAAAATACTTCATACCATTCACAAGGTTAATCCCCTCACTATGTCCAAAACCGGCACATAGACCAGGACCTCCTGCTCCTCTCACCACATAATTCATCCCTCTCTACTTGAGACTAGATGATTATTAGAGTATCAGGATAACCTCCAACTACGGGACCCTCAACATCAACATATACACAAATACCATAATATTACTGAATCTCTCCACGAGACTCATACCATACTCATATTCCTCAACTCACATTATACCCCTACAAAATCTCCCCATAATACTCATAACATGTTCAGATGCATAAATTCAAATGCAATATAATAGAATACAATCATCGCATAAATCACACAAACTCAATATATTGCATAATAATTTAACAGTACTCAATCTGTTCAATAGGATTTAAGTTAAAAACTTGTCGAGTAGACTTCCAGGAAAGAGAGGTGCGTCACAATGGACAACTTAAGTACCAAGTCTTTCCTTAGCCAAAGTGTTCCTCAACTAGTTTTTAACAAATTTCTTATTTACAGATTCAAAACAACAGCATATAATATTAACACCGAAATTTAATATAGATATCAAAAAAATAGAAATTAAGCAATATTGAGATCCCTAAGAAGATACAAAATTAATATCTCTAAATCTGTAACTCTGATTTCAAATCTGAATGGTCACAATAATTCACTATTTGTTATAAACTACATATTAAAATTTCAGGTTGATCCAACGGTTAACTCGATAGATATTGAGGTTTTACCGAGATAACTCAGGTGCAGAATTTTAAGTGGTTTTCGGTTATACTCACAATGCGGAACTAATTTCCCTAAGCCCAGACATTTAATTACACATCTGAACGGTCAAAATGACTTAATATGTCTTATGAATTACATACTAAATTTTGGGCTCAATCTAACGGTAAATGAAATATATATGAAATTTTTACCATGATGACTTAAGAACCGAAATATAGTGTTCATCAGATTTTTCAAATCTTAAAAATTATTTTCTCCAAACATAGACTTTCAATTAAAAATCCGATCGGTCAAAGTGTATTAATATATCTTAGGAATCATATATAAAATTTTCAAGTTGATCTAACGGTCAAATAAGTCATAATATATATTTTACCGAGATGACTCAGTAACAGATCTACAGGGGTAATTAATTTACTCAATCATGCAGGATTTATTTCTCTAAGTACAGACTTCTAATTACAAATCCAAACGGTCAAAGTGAAGAAATAGGTCTTAGGATTCATATATTAAAATGTTAGCTAAATCCAACGGTCAAAATAATTAAAAGAAACGTTTTACCATACTAACTCGAAAATAAGAACATTATAATCATGAAAACTAAATTTATATAAGTGAATAGATAACTACCATTACCAAAATTTTAACATACTCATAACTCATATTCATTATCATAACATGGATAAAAATCATAAACAAGAAGGATTAGCTCCCCTACCTCTATTCCAGACTTAATCTCCTGCTCCGAATTTGTTTTCCCGAAACCCTTCAGAACCTCTACTCTTCTTGCAACTAAAAATTTCTCCCTAACTCTTTTTTTTTTCTATTTCTCAAGCTCTCACTTGATTTCTCTTCTCTTGGTGCATAATACCCTTCCCTCCCATGGCTATTTATAGTAAAAAAAAAATTTACTATTCATTAATATTTTAATATTATTTATTATTTTAATATTATTTAAAAATAATATTTCAATCATTTTCTCACCAAATCTGATCCTAATTTCTACCTACTACTTTCTTCCATGCTAAGGAATCCAAATGCTGAAAATTTATTTTTACTATTCACTTTTTACTATTTACTATTTACTTTTTTTACTATTCAATTTAAAAAAAAATTTACTAAATAAGTTACCAAAAATTTGAACTTCTCCTTCTAAAATTACTATAATTTTATATCCAAAATTTACATTTTTCTATCCATTAAAATTATTATTACTAATAAAATACTAAAATTTACTACTATAAATATATATATATATATATATATATATATATATTTTATGGGCCTTACATCATTTTTTTTTAATATTATTTATTATTTTAATTTCACCACTTACATAATGGATTCACCACTTACATAATGGATTCACCACTTACATAATGGATTCACTACTTACATAATGGATTCACTAGTACAGTCAAGAGAAATGGCACCGGTTCCTTTCGCTTATAGGCACCGGTTCTACAACCGAAGCATATACAGGCGAGGTAAAAAAGATAAACTTTTTGCCTCGGTTTTCAACCGAATTAAAAAAAAATAAGATTTTGCCTCGGTTCACCAATAACCGAAGCCTATATTTTTTCTGGATGAACGTTTCGCCTCGGTTCCTATTGAACCGAGGCAGTTTCTCCCAAGCAGATATTCCAGCAATCAAGAATTAAGCTATTCCAACAATTAAGAATTTTGCATCTCTTAGGTCATATCCCACCAGAGATTCAAAACTCCTCAACCTTGGAGGATTTGTTTCTGTATGAAAACCAGCTTTCTGGAAACATTCCTTATGAATTGGGCTCCATGCAAAACCTGAGGAGGGTGTTGCTGTGGCAGAACAATTTATCAAATATTAAATTCTTGAGCTTCCTTGAGTTATCAAATAATCAACTCAGTGGAGATATTCCATCTTAGATAGGAAACTGTGCTCATCTAGAATTGCTTGACTTGCATAACAATGTGCTGGAAGGAACCATTCCTTCATCTTTGAAATTCCTAGTTTGTCTCAATGTCTTAGATCTTTCGGCAAACAGAACAACGAGAAGCATTCTGCAGAATTTGGTCATTTGCAAACTTGAGTTGGAATTCTCTTACTGGCCCCATTCCACAAACCTTCTCAATGTCTCCTTGCCAACTCCTTTCTGTTCACCAAGAAACAAAATATTTCTCATTCACGGGTGAAGAAACAAAATATTTCTCATTCACTGATTAACTATCAAACCTGAAGCAGGATGCCGCGACTCCACCAGACCACCACCGAACCACCATCATTGTCGGACCACCACCGAACCACCGGAGAACCAGGATGCCGCCGCAACTCCACCAATCTTCAACACTCCATTCATCGAACCACCCTTACCAGACCACCACAAAACCACCGCGAAAGCTCTCTCTCTCCTTCACACAACCTGTAACATTTCCCCCAATCTCTCTCCCTCCTTCGCACCGAACCACTGCGAATCCACTAATCTCTCCCTCTCCTTCGCACCATAGAGCACCGCCGTCATCAACCCTAAATCAAAAAGTTTTCCCCAAACTCCAAATCGCGTCGTCAAACCCTAAATCAAGGAACTTCGTTTAACTCTTCTCTTCGCACCGTGACACCATCTTCTCTGCTCGCCAAACGCCTTAGATCGGTGAGCCTCCCATCATCGTCGTCGCGGTACTCGTCTCTACCATCGCGCCTCCCCTCTGCTTTTGACGCCGGTCACCATCGTCATCCTCGCCGGAGCACAAGCTGCTGTAATGGAGGGAAGAGAAAGATTCACCGATTGAATCGGTGAAATGGAACGAGAAGGAGTTTTGTTCGGTCAAAAACGAAGGACAAGGTGTGAGAACGATAAAAATGGTGTTAATCGAACTTTCAATCGGTGAGTTCAGAGGCACGATGCATTGAATCGGTAGGAATGAAAGAAATCAGTGGTTTAAACAAAGAAAAATGGAGAAAACTGGATCAGTCATGATGAACCCTAGCAGAGGCCGAAGACAGGGTTTCAGGAGAGGCTTTTGTGCGAGAATGGAAATGTCTCGCGAACTGGAAGCAATGAAAGAATTGAAGTAATACTGACTCGGTTATACTGTTAACCGAAGTAATACGTTTATACGGTCCCGGTTCCTTCCTCCAACCGATATCTATACATAGATTATACGTTTCGGGTGATTTCTAACCGAGACAATATAGCTATTATGCCTCGGTTTCTATTGAACCGAGGCCTATAAATTTAAATGCTTCGAGTTTGTCTAAACCGAGACGTATTAGGCGCGTTAAAAGACCTTTTTTTTACTAGTGATTCCTTAATAACGACTTCAATTGTGAATGTTTTCTCCATTATCAATATTTTAAATTTAATTTTTTTTTTACTTTTTTTTATTTTTACGTAGAAAAGAGTTTGAAATTTTCTACCAACTAAGCTACCAAAATTTCTTATTTAAATTTTCACATTTTATAAACTTATTATATTTTCCATTCACAAATAAATTTATTACTATTAATAATAAAATTGTTACTATTAAAGTAAATATTTTTCGAGGATCTTATAAGTGATCACTACAAAATTGTTTGGAACCACCAAATTTTATTAGTAGAAATAAATATGTAGATAAATTTAAATTATAAACAAATTTTACTAATATATTTTAAAATTTTAATTACCGAAAGAATTTAATAAGAATTTATTATTGACAGAAAATTTATCAATAACATATATTTTGTAAGACCCGAAGAAATTAAATTAAATTTAAATATTTATTTTCGTTATAATAAATATGAATTGTTTATTTTGTTCACTTTTGAGTGTTATGGTGGTGAATACAATTAATTGTTGTGGATGACATGTTATATTTAATCCGGAATAGTTATATTTAATGGTTTTTGTAACGATATATCAACCGTTTGGTTTAGTGGTAGATGGGTTAGTTTGGTTATATCCTTTAAGAGGGTCTCCTCTCTTGGAATCTGTTTTAAAGTGTTTCATTTTACATTTCCAACGTCTTATTCTATCAAAAATTTAGTTTTTAATTTTCTTACATCTTACACTTTCAACTTTTTTAAAAGTTTCATTTTTAATTTTAATAAATATTTTTTTATTTTCATCACTTTCCTATCACAGATACTTTAATACACATCGTTTTATTTTATTCTCTTTCTTATTAAAGACATTTTATACTATCTTAATAATAATATAATTTAATTTAAAATTTAAGTATTATTTAATATAATTTTATATTTTAATAGTTATTAAAATATGATTTATATTATAATAATAGTAATATTAAAAAATAAAAATAAAAATAATTAAAATATAGGGTTAAATATGTTTTTAGTCCCTGAACTATCAAGCGATTTTGGTTTTAGTCCCTACTCAGAACTTTGATGGTTTTTAGTCCTTATTGTTTTGAAACTCTGAGTAATAGTCCTTAAAATTGGACGGCGTTAACTTTTGTTTCACGTGGCTAACGACCAATCCACGTTTCATGCCAGTTATGAATTTATTATGTGTCATATTTTGTTTTCTTTTTATTTCAAATTTGCACAGAAGCCCTTAATTTCTTCTATGTTTGCACTTTGATTCTTTTCTTTTCTTTTCTCTGTTTCTACTTTGTGCCTTCACCTGGAACCTTCCATTAGCCAGAACTGAATTGGTGGACACTGAAGGTAAACTTCTTGGAAGTTATGGCATATACGGTTTGAGGGCAGTTATAATATCTGGCAATGGGGGTGGAGTACAATATGCAGCAATCCGAAACTTGTCCTTTGCCCGTTGTCCAAAATCCCATTCCTTTTCTCTATTGGTTAAATTTTAAAAGCATAAAAATCCTCACCCCAGACAGAGCAATGTTTCCGTAGTAGCAAACAAAGGGTAAAGAAAAGAAAACTAGACCTACCAACCAACTTCATTTTGAGACAAAAGGTGGAAGGAATGGGAGGAGCATCTGGGAAGATGTCGGTGAGATGGGGAAGTCTGAAACGAGCCTCCCAATCTTGCTGGAACTTTGTTTTCCAATCGGGGTCGCTGAAATCAATGCCGGAAATGGTACGACTCAGGCTGCTCACCTCCGCAAAGACGCCGACGCGACACTGTTGACTCTGGTTTTCTCTGTCGACGGTGGCGGCACAATTTGAAGGAGATGATGGTGGCGCTTCTGCTCGGAGTTTGCAGGTGGTTGGTTAAGGTTTTTGTGGCGACATGGAGGCTAGGTGGCGGCGACCTTGCGTTGGAGGTTCGACAGCGATATGCGTTTCCCCTTATGTGTTTCTGTACTGTCAGATGGCTGCCCCTTCTGAACCCTAATTGCAGTGTTAATGCTAAAGTGTAAACATCGTAGAAATTAGGGACTTCATTGCAAATTTAGAATAAAAAAAAAGAAAACGTGGAGAGAATAAAATCACACTTGGCATTAGACGTTAGCCACGTCAAATAAAAATTAACGCCGTTTAAAATTAGGGATTATTTATAACAGTTTCAAAATTATAAAGATTAAATGCCATCAATGTTTCATGCAGGGACTAAAACCAAAAATGAGTGAAACTTCAGGGACTAAAAACATATTTAACCCTAAAATATAAATAGTATAAAATTTGATTTAATGTATTCAAATATATTAAATTATATTAAAATAAGTTAAATAATTATTAAATTTTAAATAAAAACAAAAACTTTTAAAAATTTATTTATGAGATATCAAAATCAGTTTTGTTTTTTATTTAGAATTTAATCAATATTTAATTTAATTAAAAATTATAATATTATTTTATATTTTTATAATTTAATAATTATTAAAATATGATTTATATTTTTATAATTTAATAATTATTAAAATATGATTTATATTTTTATAATTTAATAATTATTAAAATATGATTTATATTTTTATAATAGTTTTATTAAAAAATAAAATAAGAGTAACATGAAATAAAAATAATATTAAAAATCATATTTAATATATTTAAATATATTAAATTATATTAAAATATTAAATTAAATTAAATAATTATTAAAATTTAGATAAATTTTTTTAGAAACATGTGTTAGTCGGATATAGGGTATAGATATCCTATAAATAAATTTTTCTAAAATTTTGATTTTTATTTAAATTTTAATAATTATTTAATTGAATTTAATATTTTAATATAATTTAATATATTTAAATATATGGGTTAAATATGTTTTTAGTTTCTAAACTATCAAGCAAATTTGTTTTTAGTCTCTTTTCAAAGTAAGGTACATTTTAGACCTTCCATTTACAAAAAAACTTTAATTTTTTATGCTTCCGGGACGATAAAAATTAAGGTTTTATTGAAGAAGGAGGACTAAAATGTACCTTATTTCGAAAGAGGGACTAAAATCAAATTCAATAGTTTAGGGATTAAAAACATATTTAACCCTAAATATATTAATTGTGATTTTTAATATTATTTTTATTTTCATTATTTTTACTCTTATTTTAGTTATTATTTTTTTTTATTTTTTAATAAAACTATTATAAAAATATAAATAATATTTTAATAATTATTAAAATATAAAAATATGATAAATAATGCTATAATTTTTAATTAAATTAAATATTGATTGAACTTTAAATAAAAAAACAAAATTGATTTTCGATAAACTTGTAAAATGAGACAATTAAGCTCTCTCCGTTAAGTTTTCGCTGATGCCGTTTACAGTTGCTGACATACAGGGTTTCCTCTTTGTGATTGGGGTTTCAAATTTGTGTGTAGGTTTCGAATGGAAGTGCAAACTACCATGGTTACATGAGATTGATGATGGAGGTCACGATTGAGAAGATGTTCGCGGTCTGGTTCTATTTGCATATGCATGTTTACAATGATGTGCAAAGATGATGTTCAAGCATGGTGGAGATCGCGAGTAGGGTGGTCTCTACAGTGACAACTTCTACTCCAATTGGATTTTTAGATATATGTATTTCTCTTACAGGTTGAAAGTTATCAAATAAAACATATTTAACCCATGTTTTATTTGATAACTTTTTTCAAAAAAACTCGAAATGCAATGAAACTTTTTTTATTCGTAAACTAGACTCAGATCTTTTATTTTATTATTCACACATATTTTTTTGACCTCAGGGCTAGCTACAATATAATTTCGAAATCAGATTAATGCAGTTTCATTTCTGGTACTCACCTTGGCTTACTGTTTTGATCATTTCTCTTTCCGCATAACTTTAACACCGATGAAACATTTTATGTTAGAAACTAGACTAAAAGTACTTTCATTTGAATATTCACACATATTTTTTGGACCAATGAGCTACCTACAGTGTAATTTCGTAATCAGGTTTTGCAATTTCGTTTCTGACACTGACCTTGCTTATTGTTTTAATCATATCTTTTTCTACCAAAACTTCAAATGCGATGAAACTTTTTGTGTTAAAAGCTAGCATCAAAGAGATTTCATTTGACTACTCACATGTTTTTTGGACTCCTGATGCAGCTAAATTATGAAAATGGCGTTCTGAAAGGATGTCAGTTTGATAAAACGAGAAAAATGAATTTGTTCTCTTTATGGTGTTCTCTGATAATTACTCTGTGCGGTATTCACTAGTACAAAATGGGCTTTTAAACTCGCACAATAGACCTCGATTTACACCAAACCGCTGTCTATTCAGACACGGTGGCAGTTTTGTAATTAACGAGACCTTATAGGCCTCGGTTCAGACTTGACCGGTGCCAAAAAAGGTTACTACTTCGGTTGTGAAAGCAACCGGTGCCTAATTAGTGGTTTCTGACACGGTTAAAAAAAACCGGTGCCAAAAAGGAGTATACTGCCTCGGTTGGTAGGAGGGACCGAGGCGTATCAGCCTCTACTGCCTCGGGCCAGAAGGACCGAGGCATATAACCCTCTTATTTCCCCAAATATTTTCCCCAGTTTGAACGAAAACCTACCCACACTCTCGCCTCCCTCGCTCTCGCGCCTCCCTCCCCTCACCTTGCCTCCCTCTCGCTCTCGCGCCTCCCTCTCGCTCTCGCGCCTCCCTCCCCTCCCCTCGCCTCCCTCGCTCTCGCGCCTCCCTCCCCTCTCCTCGCCTCCCTCTCGCTCTCGCGCCTCCCTCCCCTCACCTCGCCTCCCTCTCGCTCTCGCGCCTCCCTCCCCTCACCTCGCCTCCATCTCGCTCTCGCGCCTCCCTCCCCTCACCTCGCCTCCCTCGCTCTCGCGCCTCCCTCCCCTCACCTCGCCTCCCTCGCTCTCGCGCCTCCCTCCCCTCACCTCGCCTCCCTCGCTCTTGCGCCTCTCTCCCCTCGGTCTCGCTCCATCACTCTCTCGCTGGCTCGCTTCGTTGCTCTCTCGGTCTCCAAAATCTCCTGCGAGTGCGTCGCCTCTGGAGGGAAGAGCAAGCGGTGGTGGTGCGTCAATGGTGGCGGCAGTGATAGTGGTGGAGGTGGTGGTCAGATTAGGGTTTTTCTGATGTTGATGGTGGTGGTGCAAATCTGAGATTAGGGTCAGATTGGGGTAAAATTAGGGTCAGATTAGGGTTTTTCGAATCTGAGATTTTGTTTTACTTGCTTCTTTGAATCTGAGATTGGGGTAAAATTAGGGTCAGATGTGATGTTACCTGTGTTAACTTTTCTGTGTTAATTTGCTTGAGGCACCAAAATTAAATTATTGTGTTAATTTGCCATCATTTTCAAAGCAAGCTAATGTGTTCAGATCTACAAAAAGGGGTGAGGGTTTTGTTTAATCTGAGTTCTCTCCTTGTTCAAAAACCCTACTGATAATGCATAACCAAAAAAAAAATAAAAAAAAAGACCCTACTGCCTCGGTTTAGCCTCCAACCGAGGCAGTAGAAGGAGAAGAACAATATCGGTTCTGATAACCGAGGCCGAATCGTACCGTTTTTTGTCTCGTCCAGAACCGAGGCATAAAGTTGATCACTTTTTACCTCGTCTGAATATGCCTCGGTTCAAAAACCGGTGCCTATTAGCGAATTTAACCGGTGCCTATTAGCGAATTTAACCGGTGCCATTTCCTTTAAATGTACTGGTGATTTTTGCATAAAATGGCTTTGGAATCTTTGGAAGGTGAAGTTGAAGCTAGATGGGAGAACGGCTTTTTGTTTGGCACAGAAAATGGAAGAAGATCATGGAAGAATGAAAAGAATGAAGGGAGAAAGAATGATGGGTTTATGTTTTTAAAACCTTTAAAAGTGGATGTTGATAGAGAGCAAGGCAGTCGAGCATTTCATCTTGAGAGAGTCCATCCACCATCTTGCTCTCCTTCTCGAGCAGCTCGATCTTCATCCGATTCCACAATTAGAAGTTGTTGTTGAACACGGCTGGGACTGATCTCTACGCGACCGCTTTTGAGACAAAGACTTCTTCCCCTCGTCGGAAGATCTTTTCTTCCCCTTACTAGTCGGTTGAGGAGGGACGACCGTCAGAAGGACGGCGTGAGAAATCTCTGTCGATCTCTCAGTCGCACGTTTGGGAGCACGAGGCGACCTTTGTGGCGCCGACCAAGGTCACTGGTTCCTTCTCCAGAGCTGTCTTTGGAGGCGAACAATTTCTTGAATAACTCCTTGTTTGGGTTGCAGCAAGCCAATGATATCTGAAAAGAATGCAAAAATTTAGCAAGTTAAGAATGGCCAGTCAAACAAACACATAAAACAAAAACCTTACCGAACACCTCATTACCAAGGTTATTAAAATCTGTAAGATTGATGAACATCCGATAAAGGAGGCGGCGGGACAGTCGGTCAATGAGTTCGACGGCTTCGACTTCTGCCAGCGTCATCCTCCTCGTCGACCATAAAGTTATTTTCCTAGGACACTCAGTCTAATATAAAGAAAACTTAGGCTGACTGGCATCAATGAAAATGTCAGCGCGACCAGCGTCTTTTATTCCAACCTTAAAAAACTTATTTTTAAAACCCTTAAAGGAGGCGATGTAGAAGGTGAATAGCCAACTCCCTTGCTCTAAGATGAGTGAAACCCAACCCTTCTTCGCCAACGGGAGGGTGCGGAGAAAATGTAGGAATATTGCAGGAGTGTGGGTGATGCAAAGTATCACAATAAATTATGCGTCACAATTTTATTGGTTGGTATATTTGAAACATATCAATCACAAATTGTAAAAAAATTGTTAAAAAACATTTTTCGAGAAAATTATAGTAGTTGTAAAAATGACTTCAAGGCCCATCACTATTTGGATCGCGATATATTAACAATTAATATTTAACAATTTAACAACGGTCATGTGTTAGCTTCTTATTGGACCGTAGGAATTTTTTTTTCCTGTAACTGTGGTGAAAAGGGATACAGATTTACCTTTTTGAGGATTCTGAAATTACCCCTTTGTGCATCCTCCATTTTCAACTCAGATTTCATTCCTCTCTCCCTCTCCATTTCGGTCCTCTCTCCAACCTGCATCAAAATTGTACTTTGCCCAACTTATTGTGTAGCAAAGACCCCATGTGGGTGTTTCAGCAAGGTAGTTCAAGTCTCTTATTGCCTCGGTTAAAAAAATAATCGAGGTAATAACATGTTTTTAGGGTTAAATTTCACAAACGAGTATCTTGCACATTTGAAACATTTATAAACTCCTTTTTGTCGCTGCTCTCTCCACGCCTTCTGGACCATCATCTTCAATTTCTTTCATTTTTTCTTTTGTTTTTCGTTGATTAATTGTTTCTCTACCATTGTCTTTCATTTTTACCGATTAATTTTGTGCATATGTGCTCTTTGGATATTTATTTCGTTTTGTTTCAGCACAGAAGCCACCTTCAACCTTCAATGTTAGTTCATTTTAAATTTTTGATGTTTTCGTTTTGCAAAGTTTGAAAAAAAAACAATTTCTTTCTGTAAAAGTAGAAAACGATTAACAGGAGTGAAAGTTATAGTCTTTTAAAGATTTGAAATGCAAATATTTTTTAAACTTCAAATTACAGGTTTGTTTTTGGGTTTGTGTTCTTGTCTATATGCTATGGAATGTTTGCAGAAACGAACACTTTTTTAAAAAAAAAAAAAATACTTTAGACAGTAGTTCTGAACACCAAACTAGAACCGAGGCAATAATCATAAGTTTTTGACTTCGGTTTTTGAACCGAGGTTATAAGTCCAAACTTTTTACCTCGCTTGAGTATACCTCGATTCTATAACCGCGGTCATAAACCCAAAACAACCGAGGCAATAGCCCTTCATTGCACTAGTGATAGGTTCACGAATTTGTTCTAAGTAATGTTTAGATAAATATATAATTTAAATAAATAAATATTATCCGAGACTCGTGCGTAAACATGAGTTTGACTCTTTTTTTCTCCCTTTTTTTCAAATTTTATTAAAATATTTATTAATTTTCATATTATTTTTTTAAATAGTACTTAAATTTTAAATTTATGTTAAATATTAATTATGATGTTTAAATAAAGTTAATAGTATTAGTTTAATAATTAAATAATAAATAAGTTTTAATGTATATTATTTAAAAAAAGAAAATTATAAACAATAATAAATATATTAAACATTAAAATAGGAACATAAAATAAACATAATCTAATATTTATTAAAATATAAAATAGTAATAGTTATTGGATTTAGGTTATCGATTTCGCCAATTTAGTCTTTTATAATGAAAAATTGACTCAATTGGGTCTCTGCCGTTAAATTGGCTTAACGGAGTTAAGTTTTTTATGACCTGGGATGTTAACATGGACAACTTTTTATACGTGGCATAACCAGGGTGTTACGTGGAATATCCTAAGTTTGAAGTGAAAAATGTTTGATTAAAAAATTTAAAAAAAGGTCATCTTCCATTACAATGAAGCCCAGTCAAAAATCCCCTTCCCTGTCCATCACCTAGAAATCTTCTTCCTTATGCATTAAACCTGTGAGAAGAAATCCAAAAATCAATTTCAAATTACATTTGAATCAGATCTCACATAAACCTATAAGAAATCCTAAATTTCATAACCTGAAGAACCCTAGACGCGAAACCCGTAAGCCATACTCTACCGCCTCTTCTTCCAATCTCATACTATGTATCTTCTTCAATAATCTTCTTCTTCCAATTTCATACTTTGTATCTTCTTCAATATCCTAGATGAGGAGTCCCAGCAACTTCTGCATACTTTGAATACTCCACGGATTGCAAAAACAAAATATGGCACACCTTTGCCTAAACTTTGGTTATCATTTGAAATGTATGGAAACAGAAAACAAAATTGAAATGAGAAAAGGTTATCAAGATTGATTCACCTCAGCGGGAGAAAAAAAACCTTTTCTACTTTTTCTTAGCTTCACTCACCAAAATGCTCAAAGGCTAAATAATTAGCATAATCTTTGGAATTATTCAATCATTCTAACATTCCACATTCGCACAACGCAAATAAAATTTCACAAAACATTTAACAGATCAAAACGACATCACAAAAGTCGCATAGAACCAAAACAACAAATCTTCGCAACGAAATCGAAACGTAACCTTTGACGACGGTATCCTGTGCCTCGCAAGCAGTGCGTCCACCGCGAGTAGCGGTTTTCGAGGCGACACTAGTCGAAAAAATGATTTCAATGATGGCTCGGAGCCGGAAGCCAGAGTAGCGCAGCAGCACAGCAGAGTGCGGCAGACGGTGACGGGAATGGGTGTAAGGGAAAGAAGTGAGGAGGAACGAGGGAGAGTTAGGGATTGGAGTTGCATGGTGGCCATGATTGCGAGAATCGCAAGTCCAGAAGAAGAATTGTGGAATCAAAAGAGTGTTGCGTTGAACTATCGGCGCCTGTCGTTAGATTGGTAAGGTTGAAGACGATGAACTTGGGTTTCAATTCTTAGAACTTTTGTTTAATTATATATTCCACTCTCAATGCCACGTTTAAGAAAAGGTCTACATCAACGTTCCAGGTCATCAAAAACTTAACTTCGTTAAGCCAATTTAACGGTAGGGGCCCAATTGAGTCAATTTTTTACTTTTAAGGACTAAATTGGTGAAACCGATAAGACGGAGATCTAAATAGGGACTTCCGAAGGGGTTAACCTTGGATTTAAAGGTTTGTAAAGTTAAATATAATCCAATAATAAAATTACAAAATACAAAATATATTAAAGGATAAATCATTTTCGAGGTTCTTATTTTTTTTTTTCGTCTCAAATGGATCTTTAATATCTTTCGTTTTAATTAGGTCTTTATTTTTAGAAAATTGATGCAATCAGGTCGTATTAACATCATCCATGAAAATATCACATGTCAGTTCGTGATTTTTTTTAATTATTTTTATTTTATTTTTTAAAAATAATAATTTTCCATGTGTTAAACTAACATTGTGTCACGTGGCATGACAATGTAACGTGACCGTGGTAGTGCAACGTGTTATTGTCATGTAACATGTAATTGTGTTAGTCTCAAGTTGATCCTATATTTTTATTGTCTTAATTTAGTTTCAATATTCTTTAAAAATTAAACAATTTTGTTCATCTCCAAATTCAAACAATTTTTTTGTATGTAAATGTATACAAATATTTTTATTAAAATTGATGTTTTTATAAATATTTTTAACAATATCAATTTTATTTACATTTATATTTAGTTAATTATATAAATGTTAGTTATGTTCTTTAAATACACCTCTAAGAGTTAAAAAAAACAATAACATTGCGTGCTGATGTGAATTTTTCAAATAACGTAATTTAGTGAACAAATTAATAGATTTTTTGGCTTGGTTCGAATCGACTCAACTATCTCTTTAGTTCGACTAGTTAAGTTGTTTGAGAAAAGATTAATACGATATTTATTAACTAGTTAAGTTTATTTGAATTTTAAACATTTATGACGTCGGAGTCAAATACATTAAATAGATAATAAATGAAGATTGTCAAGTACATTTTATCACCATTTATCTCCTAAATATTAAAATTAAAAGGAAAATCTTGAATAAAACAAAATACAATACGTATGTTATTTTAGGCTTTTGACGTCTCTTAAATGTCTGACGTTATAGCAAGAGACGTTAAATTTGACGTTTGTTGTCTTTGAACAAATGTCAATTCATGTTTCTTGCATTTATAAAAAACGTTAATTGATGTCTGTTGTAAGAATAACAGACGTCAATTGATGGGCTTTTTTTTAAAAAAAAAAATTTCGCCGTCGTGGGGAGTAGACAAGTGTTGTTGTGAGGGTGAGGAGAAAAACACGTAAAGTTCGAAAGTCGCTGTCGCAGTTCTCCTAGAATGCACCTGAGAACTGGATCAAAAGCCAATGAAAACAAATTTTAATCGGTGCAAATGAAAGATAATGGTTCCAAACGTAATATAATCGATGCAAAATGATTTTAAATGGTGCAAAGTGGAAGAAAACTTACTTGAACGTTAATGGCGAATGAGAGAAAGCAGAGGAAGAAGATGAACGCAACAAGAGAGAAAACGTGTAACTGATAAACGCGAACAAAGCAAAAACTCATACGAAAACATGAAAGAAAGTGAGGCTCGCATTCTGAGTTTTTGGGGTTTAAAAGGGCATTTGACATCGGCCCCACTCTAGATCCGACGCCTAATTGCTAAAAAAAATCCATTTTGGCGCTACTTTTTGGATATTTTCACAACTTATTGACGTTTGGGGAAGGGGATCCGACGTCTAATGTGTATTAGACGTCAGCCCCTTCTACGTTCGACGTCTAATGTCTGCAAAAGTGACCTTTCAATTCTATTTTTTCAGCTTCTGGCAGAGGATTTGACGTCTGATTTGTGGGGACGACGTCTATGTCATAAAAAAAGTAATATCGATGCTTAAAATAAGATATTTTTGGACCTTTTTGACGTTTGATCTGGGGGGCTGACGTTTATGTCGTAAAATATTAATATTGGCGCTTAAAATGAGATATCTTTGGACCTTATTGACATCTGATCTGGGGGGCCCGACGTCTAAAGGAGGATTTGACATTTAATATGGGGGTGTCGACGTCTATGTCGTAAAAAAATTAATGTTGACGCTTAAAATGATATATTTTTGGACCTTTTTGAGGTTTGATTTGGGGGCTCGACATCTAAAGGAGGATTTGACGTCGGACCCTAGGGGAAGCGACTTCTATAATGACATTTAATTTACAAAAATGTCACCGGTCATTTTTACGTCGGGTTTTTGGTGGTCAGACGTTATACGCATGACGTTAAAGGCCTAGTGACTCCTCCTAATTAGGTTGGGCCAAAACAAGTAGAGATGTCACAGAGATAGTTGGAAGGAGGTGTGGAATTTTTTGAAGGAAAGGGCTAAGGCTCTCGGAAAAAGGTGATATAAGGTGGAAGGGAGTGGTGTTTGATCATGCTCAAAGAGAGGTTAGGCTAACTCTATGAGGAATGTGGTTAGAGGAGACCACTTGGGATGCTTTAGCCTTTGGTGACCTAGGATGAGTGGTATGACTTAAAAATGGCAACATAACATTACTCAAATTCAAAGGTAATTACAAGAATGGGAGACACAATTTATTTATAGGCTAAAGGTGTCTCTAATTTGTAGAAAGAAAACCTAAAAACTCAAACTTGGCTAACTTGAAGGACAAGGCGAAAATCCTCTCCATTAGGAGGAGGACATGTGGTCACTACCAATGGAAAATCCTTTCCAATGTGAGAGTGACACATGGCCTCTAACACATAGGTGGGATGCCTCACACACTTGCTCACCAAACTCGCTTGAAACCTTTGACCCCTTAGTCAAAAAAGCTCTTGGACGTCCACTTAGGTCAACATTGGACCTTGGCCCTTTGTTGACTTAAGTGGTCAAAAATCCTAGTCTATTTGGCCTAAAATACAAGGCTCAAAATTAATTCCTACTCTAAAAGCTCCATGATGGCCTAAGATGGCCTGAGAAAGAGAGAGAGAGAGAGAGAGAGAGAGAGAGAGAGAGTTTAGATCCATCTTCCATAGATGACTTCAACTCTCCTTGAAAGTGCGTGGTCATGACTAATGGGTATGTCATCAAATATGAAGGTGTCGCATGTTGTGATGACCTAGAAAATGGTATTTTAGAAGTTGTAGTGATTTAAAAGTATAAGACTCGGCTATTTTAATATTAAATACTTTTAATATAAATAGTTTCATTATGAAAGAGTATTATTATTTTAAAACACGTCATCTCTCTATAAACCACTTTTCTAGAGTTCTCTCACTTCTCTCTAGTAGTTCTCGTCCTCTATTCATCTTATTGAAGAACTAAGACCATAGAATTGATCCTAGCAACGAACTCTTTATTTTGGATAGATAAGTTTCTCAAATATAGTAAATTAGTTTTATGGTCCTTTTTTGTTCTATTTTGTCTTCTTTTGCATGCGAGTTTGTTGTGGATGCATGTGACATTTGACTCTTCTATAAGACTCTTTGTTGATCAGTGGTCTTAACGGTATACCCTGATCGTGTTTCTATAGTTCGTAGGAACATATAGGACTTCCTGTGCGTTGAAGTTTCTAGAGTGGTTTTATCGTTTGGTAGGTAAGGGAAGCTAAATACCTTGATTTTTTAGTTTTTCTAGCTTGATAACCTTATATCTGGTAATTGTGTGGATTAATTATTGAAATCTATTTTGAATTCTATGATAGTGAATGCTCTCCCATGTTTAAATTAATAATTTGGTATTGTGAATTCTTGTTGTAGATAGCTTGTTGAGTTGTAATGAGTTTTAGATTATTTGTGAATGATGGAATGTCAATCTTAGATTAGTCATTGACTGCTAAAATTTAGTTTGATAATAGATTTGAAAGCTAGCTGGAAATGTGTCTAGAATTGGTGGTTGTTAGGCGAATTTCAATTGGGATTGTTTATTAAAGGAGCTTGATGTTAGGAGTCGATGTTTGTGTCATTTAAGCCTAGATTCTTGTTTTGCTGAAATTTGATCTTTAATATGTTAAGTTGTTGTTTGGAGTTGGTGGTTATTGGTTTAATCTGTGGACTAAGTCTCTAGCCAATTGAACAAAGTGGTATTCAATCTTATGTTTTCAAATCAATTTTAGTGTCAAGACAACCAATTTGGTCATTTGGAGAGATCTTGAGTGCAGCCATATCAAGATTCAAAGTTTTTGGTTTCTGACGTGGTGTTAAGAGACCTTATGATGCATTGAGCGTTGCAAAGTTAGAGAACCATAAGGCTCTAGGGCGCTAGGCAACACTTTTGATCGTTGAGCGCTTCCCAAGTCAATGAGCTTCTGTTTTTTGACATTGAGCAACGTTTGGTGGCATTGAGCGCTACTCTGCAAGTTTGATCTATAACTCATTGGGCAAGTATGTTTGTTTGAGCTTGGCACTAAGCACTAGTAATGGACGTTGAGCGCGCCTTATTTCCAAGCCTTTATATGTTTCTGTGTTTTATGATTCTTGCTCTGTTTCCATTATGTTATTTGGTATCCTATGCATGTTTATTATTATATTGGTGATGCTTGATGGACTATGATCTAAATGTAAGTTTATTTGGTATTTATTTCATACATGATATGGTGGTTATGACGAGTGTTATCGGTTATGTGCATAGCATATGTGGTTGGTATAATTCCATGAATCTACTAGAGAGATTCTATTGTGGTGTTCAGTGTGTAATGTATTGATGTAGGCTGTTCCAGAATGGAGATGATATTGACATTCTTAATATCCATCCAGTCTCAAGTAGACAAGAAAGGGTATGTCGTGAATAGTAGCATGAAATCCTTAGTCTAGTTGTTGATTCTTGGCCATAGATATTTGACGAATTAACTTTGGTGTCTCGTAATTTGATGATGTGGTGTCAGGATGTAGGCAAGTTGTTTCACAACACACAAGTGCATGTTCCTAAGAGTTCAACATCAATACATTTATCTAGATGGTCAAGTTTAGAAATAATTGCATGTCTTAGGATTGATTGATTTATCTCTTATATGCTTACTTCTATAAAAGTGATATATGATTGTTTTTGGTAAATTAGTTTATCCATTTTTTTTTGTTTGTTTGTTTATGTATTCCTTCTTATTTGTGATGAAGATGTTCCAGTTGATCCAGTGTAAGGCAGGAGTGATACTGAAGTTTAAAGTTAGATTGTTAGATTTCTTGTCTTATTCAAATTTTGTAAAATAGTAGTATGATTTTGATTTGGTCTAATAGTAGTTATGTAATATACAACTGTGCTCTTTTAAGTTATGAGTTCTTTCCTTCCGTGTTTTTGATGTTTTTTTTTAGTAATTGCATATTATTAAATTAGGGATATAGTGTGTTTGGTAGTCTAAAAATAATAATTTTAACTATACAAGATTTTTCTTTGAAAAAACAAATAACATTTTCAGAAATAAAAATCAATGTTTGAAATAACACAAAAACAAACCTTGATTAGCAAAAGATAACCTTTTCAAATCATTTTAAAAACCGACTCTCCAAAATATGTATTTACGTTTATGTGAAAACAAAAAACAAAAACTTATTTAGGTTAAAAAAATATTGCTTTTCTTAATTTCTAAAAAAAATTAAAAACAAATACACAAAAATGAATGGAGATAGTATTTACTAGGCTTAATACTCTGTTTTGTCTTTACTTAATAAAATTTATATCAATGAAATCCCTTCCGTTAAATCCGTACAAACGATGTTAATAGAAGAGAGAGAAAAATAATTAACGCCGTTTGTACGGATTTAACGGAAGAGATTTCATTGATATAAATTTTATTAAGTAAGAACGTAATTGACGCATGTTTTAAAGGATGGAGTAATTTGACAAGCAAAAATGGGGACAAAATAGGATATTAAGCCTATTTACTAAAATGATTATTGTACTACTATTTTCTCTAGAAGATCTAAAAGGAGATACGCAGAAAAGGAGCAAGTTTTTCAGTAATGGAATTCATTAACATTCCCAGTACTGCATATTATTTATCCAGAGAGTACATATGTTATAGAATGATACAAATCAGTTCCAATGATAGCATTGAAGATGGTCATATTCAGTTCTACAGGGTCCATTTTCCTTAATATACCAGTTGCAGGATTCACATGTAAGCCAGTCCCTATTTTCTATATACATATCATAATATTGGGAAGGAGATTTTCCCCATTGAAAGGAACAAAAGAACTGTGTGTTCCCAAAAACACTAATCCAAAAACCCCAGTGGAAGGTTTCATGTTTTTTGAGAACATGCACTCCAAGATCATCTTCCTTAGATTTGCAGTGAATCTTCAGATCTTCATTTCCCACCAGAGTATTGTTAATGGTGACAATGGTGTGTTGTGAGGGAATGAATAGAACATTGCTGCTGGCTGATGCCACTGTCAAAATGCACAATAAGAGGATACTTCTGGCAAACACAGACATTTTCTAACTTCTGTTATGGAGCACTCAATCACACACACATATATATATAGGCTGAAAAAACAATGATTAATGTTAAAAACAAAAATATCTTTTATTCAATTTTAAGTAATTTCTAAATTCAATTTTCTTTTTTAAGTTTTGTATTTTTATTTAATTGTCATTTTTAAAATTCAAGAAATATAGATTATTTTTTATATTTCCTTTAATTATTTTATATTATATATTATGTATTTTGTGATATAAAAATTAAAATAGAAAAATATAAAATGTTATGAATATTTAATTAAAATAAAAAATATTTTTATTTTTGTTTCTCCAAAATATCGGACACTTTTTCTTTAATTATAAACAACTCAAAAGTCAAAAAATTATAATAAGTAAGAATTTTGAAATTATTACATCATTTTCAGTGCAGAAATACGTTGCTTAATAATAAAAAAAAATTGTTGTAACTTATAAAGATTTTAGCAGAAATTACCTGATTCCTACAAACTACCTTAAAGTCATCTTCTACTTGGTATATTTTTTAAACATCTAATATTGATATTGTATATAATTTTAAGGTGGTGGTCTTCAGATTCGTACGGTGGTCATGGGTTTCGTACACAAGAAAAGAGCACGAGAAAGTTAATGCGATAATGGCGACAATTTTCAATGTTAGGGTAAATACTTGTTCAAATTATTAGATCACTCGTTTCAGCACAAATTTAGTATACAAACAAACACACAAGCATTGCAATACATTTAAAATTTATTAGTTTAAACACCAATGTCAATAATTCAACATATTCAAATTAACAATGCAATTTATCATATTTATCACAATTATAACTTTAAAATAATAATGTAATTAGCTTTTCTAACTTAAAAGATGATTAAACAACACTAAAATCTTCAAAAACACCTTTAGCTCAAAAGTTATATGTCTTTTTATCAATAATACAAATAAGATCAAAATACACTATTAAAATCATTAATTAATAAAGAAATTTAAATGAGACTCAAACATCATGTGTGATATGATAGAGTCACAAACAAATAAATACTCAATAGATCAAAAAAAAGATAAAAAATCAACTTACTTTATTAAAAAAATTAATGGACAGAAATGCAAAACTCACCTCAGAAATCATCCATCTCCAATCTCCAAACAAATGAAAAGGTGACTCAAAACTCAATAGAAGTGAAAACTCTAGATAAAAAAGTTTACAGAGATGATGAAATTCAAAAAAAATAAAACTTGTTTACAGAAATTTTATTTATAATTTAAACTTTTAATATTAAAATAATCGGGATTATTATTTAAAATATATTATTACTTCTAAAACATCATCTTTTATACTCTTTTTATAATTAATTTTAATGATCAATTTACAAACTAATTATAATTTTTTTTATAAAATAAGTATTTTAGTAATTAATAATTTTTAATGTTATAAAGTGATATATAAATTAATTATTAGAGTGAGTAATTATTTATTGTCCTTAAATTTTATTATTATATAGAAATTTCATTATATTTTTGTTTGCAATATATACACTATTTACTATTAACAAAGTATTAAATATATGCATTCAATGCATATTAATGAGGATGATGTCACTTGTTAAACTTAAGCCACGTATGCATCTCAAAAGAATAAAAGAAAATAAAAATAAATGTTTATAATACACTAGAAAAACTTATGGTCAATGTTAAGGCATAAAATAAGGCAACCCGGTTAATACTAAGAAGAAAAGAAAAATATCTTTTGAAATTCAAGTGCTAAATTCAATTGTTAATTTGAATCACAGACATTTTATTATGACTAATTTTTACACTCATTTAACATAGAATATAAAGATAAAATATCATAAAAATTGTAAGTTTTTGTATTTTTTCAAAAAAGAAGAAACTAAAAAGTAAATAAGAGTAATGTCAAATTAATGTAAAAAATTTAAGTGTATCAATGAATATCCAATTTAAATTCTTTGACACACTTAAATTTTTACATTCATTTGACAATACCCTTATTTACTTCATGCGTCTAAACTAATCCCTATTTACTTTATGAGCAATGGTATTATGACATATTTTTTACATTCATTTGACACAGAGTACAAGGGTAAAATAATCATAAAAATGTAAATTTTTGTATATGAATGTAAAAAATTTAAGTGTGTCAAAGAATCATTACTCTTCCTTTATACATATCATTAATGTAAAAAAGTGTATAGATAATGTTTTGTTTATCATAGATAATATTTTTTAAACTCTATCTATGGTATCTCATAATTTATTTAAATAAGTGTTATTTATTTGTTTAAATTTAAAAATAATAAAAAATAATTTTTCAATAAAATATTTCAAAAAATATAAAATATTTTTTCAGAAGAAAATATAATATATTAGTTCTATTATATACAAACTTTCAAAAATATATATAAAATATTAGTTCTATTATATACAAACCTGCATCATCTATTGATTCTATTATGTACAAAAAAAATATAAAATATTAAAACAAATACGATAAAAAAAACAAATGTCTCAAAAAGAATGTTCATTACTTCAATCTATGAATAAAAATTATTGGTAAAATAATATTTCAAAATATAATCGTTGAGTCGTCAAGTATGTGTTATACATGACATTGCTTTATAAGAAAGTATATAAAACCATAACATACATATCCTATTTGTACCTATAAGCGTATATCACCATAACATAACCTATAAGCATGTATTAATTACAATTAAGCATCAATCTTCCCTAACTTCAATGATTTGATTGTCACGACATTGTTGACATTTACAATTAGGAAAATACTACAACAAAGAAAAATAATATAAATTAGTCAATTAAATTTTTACTACAAATTAATTATGATAATAAAGATAACTTACATTAGTTAGAATTGTTCCTTCTTCACGGTATGTGATAATTTCTTTCATATATCAACATACGTAATACCCATAATCATTGTCATTGAGTAGTTCTGGATATTAGAAAACCAAAAGTAGAAAACATAATTATAATTGGAACATAAGAGCAAACCAGAACTCTAGTAAACTCCAAACAGATTCAGTGCATAAAAACAAACAACTATATATCATATACAAGTTTAAATTCTCAATAATAAGTAAGTCATACTTTCACTATAATCATATATTCCTCCAACCAATTTCACAGTAATAATTATGTTTTATCCGGTTGAACTTTGTAAATATTCTTTTTAAGAACTTTAAGTTCAATTTTATAATATATACATATTACATCTTTACAATAGTTCACAAAGCAATCTATCAATCACCGCATCCACAAATGGTTTTGATCCTGATAAAAATGCAACAATATCCCATCAGAAAGCATCACATTACAAAAGCTGTCAACAAAGAACAAAGGTAGTGATGGAAGCTACTCCAGGATATGCAGAAGAAGCTCCAAAACTCAGAGAAGTGGCAGCGGATTGAGAGAATGCAGTGGAATTTCTGGATGCACGGAAGGTGTTTGATAAGATGCTGGAAGTGTTTGAGTGGTTGTGTTTGGTAGAATTCTAGCTCAGCAAGCTTTCCAAAGGGGAAAGAAGCTAGAGGAGGTGCAAGATAACAAAGCACAAGGTTGAACTTGAGAGTAAAAGCTGAAAATTGGCAGCATTTCCTTACTTCAAATCAAGTTACATTTACAAGTGATGAAGCTCTCTATTTATAGAAGAAGGAGAGCTTCTAAAACATATTGTGCAAGTTATTTAAATGTGCACATGCTGTAAAACAGATAGAGGAAGCTTGGGCAGCAAGCTATAAGTGCCAACTCAGCAAAGCCATTGAAGAAGATGGAGTTGTTGTCTTTGGTGTTGAACGTAATGCAAAGGCCATGACACCAACCATCCATTTGTGCTTCTTTGCTTACGTGGCAGCCCTTTTAAGTTGCATAGACATGGTTCCTCCCTTTTATTAATATTCTACAAAAGCAATGTAAAAGTATTTAGCAAAGAGAAAGAGAACTTAGTAAGTAATACTCCATAAGAGTAAAGTAGTGAGTGCTCCCTCTTCCTATTGGATTCTCTTAGACATGGCTCTTGTTAAAGGTCCTATGTGGAGCTTAGATGGTCCTCCATCAGGTAGCAACTTTGAAAAATATCAGTGTATCGTATAAAATATTAACCGAGTGGTTACATACAACCAACCGGATATTCAGGTAATCTGTTTATATCTTATTCTGTTTATATTTTATTGGGCTTATATCAGCTTAGGATCCATGAGGTAAATTATAAATACAAAGCCAGGGCCGAAAGCCAGGTACTTTTCCACTTAAGCATCATTCGCTAAATATTCAACCAAGAGTCGAGGCTCCTCGAAACCACACGCCTAACTTGAGCGTCGGAATACCTTTTGCAGGTACATCCTCCCACTTCAAGAGGAAGATCGATCGGTTTGTGCCAACACCGATCGGCCAATAGCAGGAGTTTGGAAGCGAGCGAGCGGCCCAGACACATCAACAGGTTAGTCTCTCGATCCCAAATTTATCCACCGAAACATTTTGGCGCCCACCGTGGGGCCGAGCGCAAACCCAAATGGTGACCACGAGGAGCATGGAGGAACAACAAAGCATCATCAACAAGATAAGTATTTTTTGAAATATGAATATTTCATAAAATGTCTAATTGATAATAGATATTATAACAACTATTTTATATAGATATTTTAAATATATATAATATATTCCATAATATATTATATGATATATGATATATTATATAGCATATAACTATAAATATAGTTATCTAATTATTGTGACCGAAACATTTTTTGGCATGATTAAAATAGTCAAAGAAATTGTTGTGTTAGAGATAACTATCAACAGCAATATTATAAAATCTCAAGACGGTTTTTGATACCTTGTTTATTATATATGTTATTTATTCAGTGCAATTCGTAATATATGGTAACCGAATCATTTACTATACGGTTGTATACCGTAATATATATCATCATCAGAATTTTACCAAGACAACATCTCGAAGAAATATATATCAAAATCCATGCATCAACTATGCAAGTGTAGACTAAGATCTTGTCATCATGCCTAAAGTATCATGGAATTCAATTAACAAAGGGGAAGTCTCCTATTGCAAACACTGATTGCCAATTTTGTCAGTAAAGTTCATAGTTAACAATCAAGTCTAAGACCGAGCGGTAAATCCCGCTCGGCAGAAGGGTACAGCCCTCTCAAAGACCGAACGGTAAAGCCCGTTTCCTAGGAAGAAGTCCTAGGTCAAAGTCGAAGACCGATAGGTAAATCCCTCTCGGCCGAGAGGTAAATCTCTCTCGCCAAGAAGCTCAAGTCCGAGATCGAGCGGTAAATCCCGCTCAGCAGAGAGGTAAAGCCCTCTCAAAAGCCGAACGGTAAAGCCCGTTCACTAGGAAGCACTCCTAGATCAAAGCAGAGAGGTAAAGCCCTCTCAAAAGCCGAACGGTAAAGCCTGTTCACTAGGAAGCACTCCTAGATCAAAGCAGAGAGGTAAAGCCCCCTCAAAAGTCGAACGGTAAAGTCCGTTCACTAGGAAGCACTCCTAGCTCAAAGCAAAGAGGTAAAGCCCTCTCAAAATCGAATGGTAAAGCCTGTTCCCTAGGAAGCACTCCTAGGTCGAAGACCGAGCGGTAAATCCCTCTCGGGAGAGAGGTAAAGCCCTCTCAACGACGAACGGTAAATCCCGTTCACTAGGAGACACTCCTAGCTCAAAGCAGAGGTAAAACCCTCTCAAAGCCGAACGGTAAAGTCCGTTCCCTAGGAAGCACTCCTAGGTCGAAGACCGAGAGGTAAATTCCTCTCGGTTCTTGTTGAAGGACGAGCGGTAAATCCCGCTCGGTTAATGACAAAGGTCGAGCGGTAAATCCCGCTCGGCTAATGTTGAAGGTCGAGAGGTAAAACCCTCTCGATTAATGTTGAAGACCGTGAGGTAAATCCCTCTCGGTTCCTGTTGAAGGACGAGCGGTAAATCCCGCTCGGTTAATGTCGAAGGTCGAGAGATAAAACCCTCTCGATTAATGTTGAAGACCGAGAGGTAAATTCCTCACGGTTCCTGTTGAAGGACGAGCGGTAAATCCCGCTCGGTTAATGACGAAGGTCGAGCGGTAAATCCCGCTCGGTTAATGACGAAGGTCGAGCGGTAAATCCCGCTCGGTTAATGTTGAAGGTTGAGCGGTAAAACGCTTTCAGTTCCGCAAACGCAGCCTCCCTCAAACTCATCAGTCCTATAGTTAACCACGGCTAAAGCCAACTGCTTAACTCGGACTTGGGGGGCATAGTGTACCGTATAAAATATTAACCGAGTGGTTACAAACAACCAACCGGATATTCAGGTAATCTGTTTATATCTTATTCTGTTTATATTTTATTGGGCTTATATCAGCTTAGGATCCATGAGGTAAATTATAAATACAAAGCCAGGGCCGAAAGCCAGGTACTTTTCCACTTAAGCATCATTCGCTAAATATTCAACCAAGAGTCGAGGCTCCTCGAAACCACACGCTTAACTTGAGCGTCGGAGTACCTTTTGCAGGTACATCCTCCCACTTCAAGAGGAAGATCGATCGGTTTGTGCCAACACCGATCGGCCAATAGCAGGAGTTTGGAAGCGAACGAGCAGCCCAGACACATCAACAGGTTAGTCTCTCGGTCCCAAATTTATCCACCGAAACAATCAGCATCAAATCCAAGATTGTGACATTCAATTGTTAAATTAACTGTAGAAGCATTTCGATTTTCTTGCACGTGTTTTTGGTCTTACATGACATACAAGCAACAGGAAGCTTACCATGTCCAACAACAACAATTTGTGATCCTGCTATAACATGAACATATAAAAGTGTTAGCAATGATACTACCAAAAGCCACAATGTGAGGATGTTAGAAGAGCAAACCTTTCAACAATCAACGCTATTGCATATTGTTGCCATTGAAAGGAACAATGGAACAATGTTGAAGAAAAGAAGTTAACTACAAAAGTCCAGACAAAAGAAGAATTATGGGAAAGAATTTGCAGTCAAAGATCATAATATGCATATTTGCAATGAAGGGTTAGGATAATCCTTCTTCTAAAGAATTGGTGACACTTACATGACTTTTAGGAGTTCTTATTTCAAACTCATTGCTGCTTGATAGTAGCCTTAGCCACAAAAGTAAGAAAATACTTCTTAAAACACACACATTTTCTCTTATTATCTAAACCCTCAAAAAAGGATTAAAACTATTTTCTTCAAGTTTATTAAACCGACAATTTATTATGATTTTATTTCTCTTGGCTAACTTTCCTTCACTGCATAATTCCAAATGTATTATAACTTACTCAGTTTTCAACTTATTCAAATGTATTATAACTCACTGCATAATTCCAACCTTCACGAACTTTAACTCTCTTTTTTAGGGCTACTCTTATCAAGTTCTTCTATGGTTTTTATGTAAAAGCTTAGAAAATTGTGTTTTAAACGTGATAACATATTTTAAATAACGAGACTCCATTATTTTAATATTAAAATTTTAAAGTATAAATATAATTTTTTTAAATGAGTGTCATTATCTAAAATTACATTATCTTTCTAAACTTCCCTTCTCTATAACTCTTTATCCTTTCTCTAACTTTTCTAACAACCTGTTTATCTATCTAAAGATCAGAGACTGCCAAAATAATCCTTGAGGCAAGATTTTCATTTTTATTTGATTAGTTTATACAAAAGAGTAAGTTGATTTATGCTCTTTTCTTTAATTTTTGAAATTTCCTTGTGCATGCGAACAATTTAATCTTGCATGTGGGATTTGAGTCTTTTATAAAAACAATTGTTGATCGTTGATCCTAACAGTGTGTCCTAATCATGTTTTCGTTGTTCGTAGGATGATATAGAGTTACTCGTGCCTTTGGAGCTGTTTTATGACCTCTAGAAGTGTTTGATCATCTGTCAGGCAAAGGAAGCTAGATGCTTTAGTGTTTGTTAGTTGGATATTGCTAATTGAAATTGGTATAATATATGATAGTTGTTTGTGTTGAATTGAATGATATGTTTGATTGATTGTATTGAGTGTTTGGTTTGTGTTTGAACTGTAGTGATTGAGGAAACTGAGAGACCTGGCCATTTGAGCAAGTTGTCTTGCACTTTGACATTGAAAACTAAGTCAAGAATACTAATTTGATCATTTGAACAGGTCCCTAGTTCCCCAAATCGCATATTTGAGTTGGTTGTTTTTTTATATGACACTAAGTGGTACTAGTGTAGCGTTGAGCACAAGATTGGTTGTGCAAGTCTAGAAGAAAATTTTCTCTAGACCGTTGAGTGCCCACTTTGTTCGATGAACGACCATTTTTACGAATAGTATGTCATTAAGTAGTGTCAAGGCATCACTGAGTGCCACTTTTCACTACAAGTTTGGAACCATTTTTAATTCCAGGTCGATGAGTGACCAAATGGTGTCGTTGGCCAAGACCTTTACTGAGAAGAATGACGTTAAGTGCCAAAACTATCGTTAAGCGCAACCTTTTGCGAAAGGTCAAGTGTTAGGCGATATATCTGTTGTTGAACGCCACCTTGAGCGCTAGTTTGTATAATTGTTTTGGTTTCTTCTTTTGGTTGTTTGGTATTAAGTTGTATAACCATTAGTTTTGTTGGTGGACATAATGATTGTGTGGATCTATATGTGAATCTTTGGTATGTTTATGTGTTGGTGATGTTTATTTTACATATGAAAATTTAGAAAGAAGGTATACTATCAACCATTCAACTCATGTAGGGATGAATAGAATGGGAGAAAGAATGACAAAAGAACTTTATCTTAAACTTTTGGTCTTACGCGCGAAATATTAGTCTCGTGAGTAGTAGAGTGATAACTCTTGTATCATGTACACATTTATTTTCATTTACTTAATTGTATTTTCATTAATACATTAAAAATACTATCTGTATCGGTATAGAATATACATATATATATATATATATATATATATATATATATATATATATATATATATATATATATATATATATATATATATATATAAATATACTCAATAATTTTTCTTTTTACTATTTTTCATTTGTTTTAAAAGAATTTTTCTATGTTATGAATCGAATTTATTTTTCGTCCTTAAATAATTACAAAAAATTGTATTTTATTTTGAAGTTATATACTCTATAAAATATATGATGAAATATATTATAATTTAATTTTAAAAAAATATTATTTTTAATAAAAATATAAAAATAAAATATATTAACCAAAAGTTATATATATTATAGAAAGCTTATTCAATAGAAAAATAATAACCGACAAAAAAGGAGATACAGAACTTGGAAGTTTCAGCGATTCCAAATCCCCAATCTCTGCCGCGTTGCGCTGACGGCTAGTTGCAACTCCGCCGTGGGCGGCGAGCCCTCTTCTCTAGGTTAGGTTCGCGTTGCGCCGCTCTTTGTTTTTTTCCTCACTAGTTCTTCTCTGTTCCCTTTGTACATTCCATATGTTGCTTCTCTCTATTGTTTTTCTTGCCATGCAGCTGTTTGCCGCTACCCCAAAGAAACTTCCTGATTTCATATTTATTTGTAGAACAGTTTGAAATTGAAAAATTATAAGAGAAGTTGCTGCTCTTGAACCTAGAGATATTGCTTTAGCTTTAGATTGTGTCAGGTAGGAAGTTTCACTGTGACATTTTACTTTATTTTATTGTCTATTGTTGTGGTTCTATTATTTCCTCATCACGGCCTTCCGCTTTCTCTGTTTCTGTAAAGTTTAACATGCGTGTGGGGGTGGAGGAATGTTAGGAAATTGGTTTTAACCTATTGGTATAAGGACGTTAGAAGAAATTAACGGAAGCAATTTCATGATGATTAGTGTTCTTGAGAAATTGGTTTTTAGCCAAGCCCAATGATATGCAATCCATCTCATCTAGTGAGTTAAGGTGGTCTTTATGGAAAAAACTTGGTAATATCAGTTTGAATATATATTTTTTAATTTACTAAATGAGAGACAGGTTTGAGAAGCACTCATTTCACTGTTAAACCTAAACATGTAGTTTACAAAAAGGTTGTTGGATGGAAGACAACGTTGTTAGGATGCGATTGTAAAGAACATCACTGTAGTTTCTAAACCTCTCGATTCCTCATTGATTTATCTACATAAAGAACATTTTTATCAATGCAACACTGTCGAATGCCAGGCCCTCCATAACTCTAGAATAACTCTCTAGCACTGGGTTCCGTAAATTTTATTGTCCTGTTTCGATCAAATTATTGTCATTGTTATTGATTGAGTTTCCACATGGTGGACATCAAACCCAGGGTAAATATGTATGCAGTCCCTATAACCAGTCAACATCTAGACACTTATCACTTACTGGAATTATACAAACAAAATGATTTTTTTTATAAGTAAAATTGAAACAGAATATGAATACAGAACACTGTAGATTCTACCACTTTCTTTCCAGAACTGCGACCCTTGGTCCCTACTTTGGTGCATCAAGCTTTCCTCTGCTCAGAATTCGTATTCTCGATAAGTATTATTAAATATCATCATCGATTTGTTGATTGCTTTGATTTTTGTCACTGCATGAATCTCTTCATTTTCAAGCACCATCAACGATTTCTCTTTGTTAAGGCTGAATATTCGAATTGGTCCTCCAAAGCATGATTTATTCAGCTTTGCAATTATGACGAGGCCTGTGGGTCTAAGTTGGCCCATCCCTGCCACTGCTGAATTATTGACGAGGTCTGTGGGGCTAAGTTTTTTTCTAAGCTGGATTTGAAGTATGGTTATAACAAAGGTCGAGTGAAAGCTAGTGATGTGCATAAGACTGCTTTCAGAACTCAGGAGGTCATTATGAGTGTTTAGGGATGCTTTTTGGACTTATGAATGTACCTTCTATGTTTCAGGCTTGGATGAATGAGATCTTTTAGCCCAGTCTGTGGAAATATGTATTGGTTTTCTTTGATGGCATTCTAATTTATAGTCAGGATTGGGAGTCCCATACGAGCACTTAACTGAGGTTTTACAGATGTTGTTGGATAATAAGTTAGTGGCAAACCAATTGAAGAGGCCACAAGGGAACAATTCTCCATCAAGTCTCAATTTTAAAATTTCAGTCTTGAGTTCAAGACTGATTCTCAAGAAAGAGGCAATGTCAGCAGCTAAAATAAACCTTTACCTGAAGACTAGTATTTTTTTTCTCGGGTTGCTAATAGGCCCATTATGTGGAGAGTGTATGAAGTAGGAACAGGAGAGTGAGGCAATGATGTGCTGGCTAGAGAGAATGATGCGAGCATTGTATGTGAGGCTAGTTAGCTGCAAGGATTTTCTGTTATTTTGGGGTGTATGAGTGGAGCGGACCAAGTCTTATTTTCAGAGTTGGTTATGAATGGAGAGCAACAGCTCTCTGAAGGAGCTTTGGTCTACGGACAGGAATAATTTCTGTATTCCCCCTTTCGTCTTCTTATCCAATAATACAATATTACCATATTTTCAGTGTTCTTTGTCCTTTCTTGCAATTTCTGTTTTTGGTGTATATATGCATGTATGCGGATAATTCAATAACGTTTGTAGTTATGTGTTTATGTATGTATGAAGCTTTTCTGAGTAGTGCTTGATCAGCACGAAAGAAGGATGAATCAAAACCCGCAATCAAGTGAGGGAAGACCTGATGATGATACTGCTCTCTCTGATTTCCTTGCTTCCTTAATGGATTACACTCCCACTGTAAATTTCTTTTTCTGTTATTTTTCTTTTCTAGTAATTTTCAATTTTACCCAATTTAATAAGTGTCTCCTTTGTTTAGATACCCGATGAATTGGTGGAACATTACCTGGCCAAGAGTGGTTTTCAGTGTCCAGACGTTCGATTGTGGGTTCTCATATCATTTATTTACTATCAATTTTTCTTTATATTCTTCAAAAAACAAGGGCCCACGAAATTCAATTTAGGCAAGGTTATTTTTGTAAGGAAACAAGTTATTAAGTACCCTGTTTTCTGATGGGTTTCTCCTGCCCTGTGGTTATCTCGTCCTAAATTCATTCAGGTTATGCATGCTCTTCTGGGTTCAATTGGTCAAATGATGTTTACCATAGAATTTCTTTCCCATCTTTCTCTGTCCTTATTTTGGCATGAATAAGAAAGAGGGGCTAATGGTGTAATTAACACCATTAGATTGAAAAGATTGTTAATTAAATTTCATCTCGCTAGAGTTTGGACTGTTGGTTAATGGATGTCTAATTTATACCCTTGTGGCAGTTTGATTGAGACATCTTGTATTTTTATTTTTACTTCATTTGCCAGTTTACATTGGATCAAACTCACACTTTCCATTCCTTTCTCCTATATTTTATTGTGTTCAATTTCTCAATGCTTCTTGTGTTCCTTTCTTTTTGCTCCTTCTGTTTTGTATAGTAATCCTTTACCTGAGTTGATCTTTTTGCTGTTTTTGTTATCATGCTGAAAGACATGGAAAGGATGATATGAATCAAGAGTCCAAGCATTTGCAAAATTATGAGTGCTTGAGTGATTTGATATTATGATAGCTAGTTGATTTTTTCAGTGTAAAAGCAAACCAGAACAGCTTTCTTCACGGAAATAAAAAATTCATCATTTTATGAACCCAACTATCATATGTACATATCTCAGTTGTGTCCCTTTGGCCTTAAAGTTGTCAATTTGAGAGTTTTGAAGCTGTTGAGAGATAAGTGGACTAACAAATAAAGATATAAGATTAGTAGTTTATATTTCTTTTATGGTTTCTGAGGAAAGCACAACTCTTATATATTTGTATGCTGTGTCTTACTCTTTCTTTGGGATTCTTTAATATGGCACAGTCATTATATTGGAAATGAGTACTGACTGTTAATCACTTTCAGATGGAAAGTGATGAAATATGCTAATTGAGTTTATCTGATTTGCTAGCTATTTTATATTTCTTTTCACTCCTACTCGGTTAAGTTTGGATTTCTTGTTGTGCATTGTTGTTTTGGACCTCTAATATAGTTAACAAGTGCCTTTGTGAAATTTATTGGTGTTCAACTCGTCTGGCATTTTGGTTGACTGTTGTTGAGTGCTCTCTATTGGATTGTTAGCCCTTGCATTTCTTTATCATGTATTGTGAGCTTGACTAGAAATGCTCATCATTTTTTCAGGACTAGATTGGTAGCTGTTGCCACTCAGAAGTTTGTTGCTGAAGTTGCAGTAGACGCTCTTCAGTATGTTCATTTTACCTGTGTTTTTGTTGATCTTTACCATCTAGCTTTTATTTTATTTTTAACCTTGAATTACTGCATCAGAGCTAACTATTCATGTGTTAGTTTATTTGAGAAATATTCTTTTGTTGAACTTGATTTGTGGTTTCGTAAAATTTATTGAACTTTTTGTGAAGTTTGTTTATGCATGTGAGATGAGTTGAGGAGTGTCTGAGAAACACTTGTTCCCTTGTGCTTCATTTAGATGGTGTGAAAGAAAGTGATAGATTGGAAAATGAAAAAAAGGAAGAGAATTATAGTAGAAAGTGAGGTTATTTGGTTGAGTTCAAAGAGAGTGGAAATAAGAGTAAAGAAAAATAATCTTTTTTATCAGTATTCACAATTAATTTTTATAATAATTTCATTCACAATGGATTGTGTTGGCCTATAATCGATTATGTATACAAATTACATTCCAAAAGACCGATCTTTTTAAAAACATAATGTGTTTATGGTGCACTAAAATAAGCTAGGGACGGGTGGGAACTTGGAAGGTAAGCTAGGCTGGCTTTCCTCTCAAATGTCATGTCTTGAGAGAGGAAAGCTTGACCTGTGGGCTCCACAACTGAATACTCTCATTTCTGTTCAAATACCTTGAAACAAACAGGAGAATCACCGCACATTCACTCCCTTCGATCTCTAACAGTGGTTGAACAGATAAAAGCAAGGCGTTAATGAGTGTTATATGCATTATAGAAGTGCACAAGCACATATATTTCAATGGAATTCTTTGTGCAATTGCACTTAATTTTTGTGAATTTTATCCCTATTCATGTAAATATCCATAAAGGCAGAGACTTCAATGAGAGGAGAAATGTTAATAAAAAATCTTAATATTAAGGTTTTTAATTAACTTTTAGTGTAGTTCATTGGAATTCTTTGCACAATTGCACTAAATTTTGTGATTTTATCCCTACTCACGTAAATGTCCATAAATGTAGAAGGTACAATGTGAGGACCAATGTAAATTAAATGCTTAATATTGAGGTTGTTAACCAGGACATAGCTTGTCCTAATTTTTTTGGTACAATCTATTTGGGAAGTATAGTACTTTTATTGTAAATAACGTTTCTTGACATTCTTTTTTAGACTCTTCTTGATAAACAAAGGTGAATATAGAATATAAAAGTATTATTTATCAATTTGGATCTTTTATTATGTTGCTTATATTTTATTTCATTTTGATTTCGTATCACTCTCTACACTCGTATATATAATGCAGAGTCCCAATGCCCTATATTTTAGAGAATGGCCTTGTCCAAGTCTCAATGTCTTCATAAGATATAACTGGCGAACTGTTTTTTTTAATACTTTTTTTGAAGTTTTATTGATTTTCTTGGTTTTACCAATATGAAAATTCACAAATTTCTCCATTTTTATCATCCACGATTGCATTACTATTTCTTTTTTGGCTAGTTTTGAGTGCACTGTTGTGAGTTAGTTGCCTCGTCTTTCTTTTACTTTTCCATACAGGATGATGAGTTGACTAAATGTTAACTGTAGGCACTGCAAAGCAAGACAAGCAACAATTCCAAAAGACAAAAGGGACAAGCAGCAGAAGGTTTTTACAGCTTTTAACTGATTTTGACTATACATTCATTGTGTATGTGTAGTACTTACATTTCATTATATATAACATAACAGGATAAACGTTTAGTTTTGACAATGGAAGACCTATCAAAAGCATTGCGTGAGGTAAGAATAGTTGGCAATTTCTTGTCGTTGTAGGGGTCATTGCAATCATCCTTGTCTTATGGATGTTTACTCATTCTTTGTAATGTCCACTCTCTCCTCCTGGCTATATATGAGTAATTCAATCTCTTCCAGACAAGTCTGCGTTAACCCCATCGCTCATCTTTTAAACCTCTCCTTTGCTAGCTTGCCCAGTTCTTTTGTTGCTCTGTTACTAGTTTATAGAAGATGGTGATTGTGGCTAATATTCATAGCAGGATCAGAATAGTAGTATCATCACTTCTTTGAAAACCATCATTGGCTGACATCTTTCATTTTCTTATCTCAACTGAAAAACGATGACCTTTTTGATTGGTTTGATCGGTTCACTGGTTTTCTAAACCTTGCATGTTTCATGCCCTGTTTGACCAACTGGTCTAGCCTCTTCCTTTTGTTATTTTCTTAGGGGTTTCCTTACTAAGGGTTTGGGGCAGACAGTCTCAAACACATGCAATGGGTAAGCATGGTCAGCTCTCAGAGCCCATTCCCTCTAGCCATGTTTTCAAGATATGTTTTTAAGCTTCTATTTAGGTCAACGTTATGGTTTTTATTCAGACTTCGGTTTAGAAGATAACATATATAATTTATTTTTTCTAATTGTATTGCTACTATTTTATATTCCTTTACATTGAATCCGCTTACTATTCTTTATGAACAGCATGGCGTGAATTTAAGGCATCAAGAATATTTTGCCGATAGCCCTTCTACTGGAACGGATCCTGCCACTCGAGAAGAATGAGTCTTATCTTGATTATTTGTCTTAAGGCTTTTAGAATTTCATGTGTAGTAAGTATTGCTGTATACCAATGCTGAATTGTATATTCTATTTATTCATATTTTGCTAGTTCTCTAGTTTTACGTTCTGTATGCTGAAATCATTACGCGATATGCCTATTTTATGTACACATTATTTTGTGAATGTATTTTATTCCATCTTTTTAACTAGTTACAGCTTGAACACTTGTTCTTTGGCAATTTTATTGTCTTGGCAATTTCGTGGATCATTATTATTTTTTTCTCTTATAACAGACAATGAGTTCTTATTTTATTTTCCTTTCTTTTTTTTCTTCATGGATGAAACATAATATTTGCTAAATGAGTAACTATAAGAATGAACTTTAGTACTAAAGATAACAGTGAAGAAAAAAATATATAAATAAATATCTTTTTTTTATTGTACATTTGTTCAGTTTATTTTATTATTTATTATATTTAATTTTTTGTTTCAATATTTACATAATTCTAAAATATTGGAGAATCACAGTACCACTACACACAGCATTTATGTGTTGAAAGTTATAAACATCTTGCTGTTGGATTTGTTTTTATTTCATCTTTGGTTATGATCAATGATTTCTTGCACTCGAGATTCTATTCATTTTAATCCATGCCAAACACCACTGTTTCCTTTCCAACTATTTATATTTTGAAAATGGAATAGGAATTTAACTAGGACAACTCTATCTTTTGGATGCATTCAAATTTTTGAAACATGGCAACTATGAGGATATTGTTTAATGAAATGTTTGTGAATTTTTCAGAATGTCATGATATACTAATACGGTGTAATTAATGCTTAATTTTGAGAAGAAAAATGACAGCAGGTATGAAAAACAATATATTAGTAAAAATTGAGCTTTAAAATAAGAAATGATACAGATAAGCCTCTGGTATTCCTATTTTTTTATATATACTTGGGAGTTGGCATTTATGACTTGAATAGAAAAATTGTATGAACTAGAAGAAAAATTAATATGAAATTGCTTTGAAAACACTCATTTTTGTTAACATATCGAAATAGAGACTTGTTCTTCGACTAAAATTTGTAGAATTTGGTATGTGGTTTGGAGAGTTATCCCATTAAATTAGTGATAAAATATGTTATTATATGGTTTTATGCGAAGTGTTGCAAATAACTATTTTTTGAAGGCATATGATGAAGAATTAAGGAGATTTTGTAACACAGTGATTAATTATTATGGGAATCATCACACAATCAATATAAAAACAATTAACGTAAAAAAGACATATAAAATGCTATTTCAATTATTCAAACATAATATAACACTAATATATATATATATATATATATATATATATATATATATATATATATATATATATATATATATATATAATATAGGTTTGCTAATTTTCGTACGCTCTTTCTTTAGTTGGTACGTTTTAGCAATGTATACCGCGTTTTAGTAGACAAAACTACATCATATATTATGTATTAAGTTTTAAGGTGAAGGGTATTTGAATAATTTTATTCTAAAACTAAAAAAAGAAAACAAGAAACCTCCAAACTCTTACTCAACTCCTTAATTTTCTGTCAACTCTTTCTCTTTCATCTCTTTTACTCTAACATTTTCTCTGTCATTTAGCCCCTAGTGAAAAAAAATCAGAAACACTCATTGTTAAACACAATTTGCCTTTGTAAAGAGTTGAGTCATTGGCATATTCGACTTCAGGCAAAGGTTCATTCAAGATCTCTTCAATTTCATCATCTTCACTAACCTTTCTAATTTCATCATCTGCGGAGGTTGAATCATCATCTCTAGTCGTTAAATAATTTTCCTTTGTGAAGAGTTGAGTCATTGGCATATTCGCCTTCACGCAAAGGTTTATTTAAGATATCTCTAATTTCATCGTCTTTATTAACCTCTCTAATGTCATCATCTTCATTAACCTCTCTAATTTCATCATGTTGAATCATCATCTCTAAAAAAAATCCTCAAGGCCATTTACCAATTCTTATGCTTGTGAAAATTAGATAAAATTAGATAAGACAAAAATTATAAAATGAAAACTCATTATAAAATCAGTTTTTTGTAAGAAATTGTTTAACCGCGAGTGTTTCTCATTTTTTCCAGGCCAATTACCAATTCATTTGATGTCATTATGCTTGTGAAAACTAGATAGAATTAGATAAGTCAAAAATTATGAAATAAAAACTCATTATAAAATCATTTTTGTAAGAAATTATTTAACAACGAGTATATTTCTGATTTTTTCCAAGTCAATTACCAATTCCTTGATATGTCATTATGCTTGTGAAAAATTAGATAAAATTAGATAAGGCAAAAATTATAAAATGAAAACTCATTATAAAATCATTTTTTGTAAAAAATTATTTAACAGCGAGTGTTTCTGATTTTTTTTTCAGTTAGAGCTACCATAGAGATGACAGAGAAGACGTTGGAGAGATGAAAGAGAAAGGGTAGAGAGGAATGAGGGAGGTGAGTAAGGGTTTGGGGTTTCTTGTTTTTTTTTGTTTAGTTTTGAGAAAATTATTCAAATACCCTTGACCTTAAAACTTAGAATCCATAATAAATGAGGTTATTTTTGTCTACTAAAATCCGGTACACATTGCTAAAATGTACCAACTAAAAAAAGAGCGTACGGAAGTTAGCAAACCCCTATATATTTTTTAGTTGGTACATTTTAGCAAAGTATACCAAGTTTTAGGTTACAAAAAAGTCCCTATTAAACAAACTAACTTTAAATCAAGGGTATTTTAATAATTTTAAAATTTAATTTAAAATAAAAAATAATAGTTATTTATCATCCTGATTAGTCCACGTGTATTAGTAGTTATTATCTTTTATTTTATTTTTTATTTTAAAAAACAACTACCTTTTATTTTATTTTTATTTTAAAAAGCAACTACCTTTTAAAAAATATATAATAAAAGGTAATAACTACTAGACAACAATCATGGATGATAAATAACTACTTGGCAGCAATCATGGATGATAGGCAATCATGGATGATAGGGTTTAGGTTTTAGGGTTTATGGTTTAGGGTTTATGTTATGGTTTAGGGTTTAGGGTTTTTTTTAAATAAAAAAATAAAAGGTAGTTATAAAGTCATGGATTGTAAATAACTAACTTTTATTTATTTTTTTTAAATTAAATATTAAAATTATTAAAATACCCTTGGGTTTAAAGTATGTTTTTCTTTGAATAGGGATTTTTTTGTCTATTAAAACTTGGTATACTTTGCTAAAATGTACCAACTAAAAAAAGCCCTTACGTAAATTAGCAAACCTCATATATATATATATATATATATATATATATATATATATATATATATATATATATATATATATATATATATATATATATAATAAACTAATCATCCTACTCTATGCTTTTGTAGCATCAACATTTGATACCTAATCAACAGAAATCTTGTCATGTTCACACATTTAAAGTGATCATAACAAACAAACAAAAACAAATGGGTAAGTTAATTTACCAAAGGAACATTCATATAACTGAATTATAGATGTTAACACATAAACATAAGTATATCAAACAATCTTAAAGCATACAATCATTAATTCTAAACTTAACTATCCAGATGCATGTATGGATATTAGAATCTGGGAGTTATGCACTTGTAGTGGTGGATCAGCTTACCCACCCAAGCTATCACTCACTAGGTTAGTGCGTCAACCATCTTTGATCAAGATAAAGTCTTTAGACTATGACCTCCTACTCCTTTCATCACATACCTCATCCTTCTCTACTTAAGATCGGATGGTTATCAAAGTGTCAAGATAACCCCCAATACAAAATTTCTACATCAATACATACACAACTTGAAACCATTACAAGAACTTCTCCTTGAATATTCTTTTCACAACATGTTTTATCCATACTTACAACCATATAATAATCCACAAAACATCACAACTTTCACACTAAACATACATAGAATCAAGTATAAACTACTTCAAACAAGCAAGGATCAGAAAATCACAAAAAACCACACTAGCACTCAAACTAACACTCAATGCAAAAGCTCTCGTAAAAAAAGCGCTCAACACCAAAGCTCTCACACTTTTGCTCACTCAACGAAAAAGACAAAAAATTGGTCCAGAACTGTAATGGTAATTGGACCTTAAAGATACCCTGTCACTGCTCAACGTCACCATTTACATATTGGTCGCTCAATGATGCAAACGGGCGTTGAACCCCATATTTGTGATCTAATGAAAGAGACTTATTCAAATGACTAAATTAGTATTCCTAACTCAATGCTTAGTTCAAAAACATGTTTCAATGTCAGAATGAACACTAATTTGCTTAACTAGCCAAATACTCAATCAATCAACTTAACCTCAATTCTAACCAATTCCAACCAACACACAAACATATTACACAATTAGGTTTCAACACCAATTTGATCAACCAAATTAGAAATTATAACTATCATAGATAACCAAAAGCCAGTAACATTCAACAAGCAATCACAACATGATTTTCCTATTCCAAAATACCAATTATAGACAAATTCAATCATGTAACACAAATTTTAACATATCAATAACTTTAAAATGTGGTAGTTAGTTTCTCTTATCTTTTAAAGAATCAAACAACTATAAGAGTCTTAAAACAACACCACAAACTCAAAGAATTCTATATACTCCTACAAACCACAAAACCAGATCAATGTATATTGACAATACTACTGATCAGCAAAGAGTCTTATAAAAGACTCAGATGATACATGTAAGGGACAACTGCTCACATGCATGGGAAAATGCACAAACTAGAGAAAATAATGTAAACTAACTTAATCTTTTACAAAAATTGATTGGACAAACTTGAATATCTCGCCTCAATGATCACTTAGGCACTTTCTGATCTTCAAACAGATGAAATATGGATTCGAAGACTTAAAGAGAGGGTAGAGGGCTCTTAGAGAACAGGTTTTAGAGAGATAGTATGTTTTAGATAATAAAATTGATTAACTAAAATTCTATTTATATGTTTAAACTTTTAATACTAAAAGAAGTGAATCTCATTATAACACATTATCACTCCTAACACGATTTTATTAGCTCTTATAGATTTGAAACTATATTTTAAATTATGAAGTGTGTAATTTTGTATTGTATCTTTATTTAACACTTTTGTATTTGTTTTTATATTTTGTGATTAAAATATCTTTTTAAATGTTAATTATTATTATTAGACTTATTGTATAATTATAGTTTATTAGATGAGTCTAGATAAGTTTTAGTCACATATCAATAAAATAATTTATCATTTATTGATTATTAAGTTTTGATTCATTAGTGAATAAAATTTATTTGTATTTTTCTTTTTTACTTTGTAAGAGAAATTTTCCTTAGGTTTAGATGAAAAGAAAATATAAGATGAGTAAATGGAAAATGTTTTAAATGGTAAAGCAATAAATTGCATATTTTATACTAGTTCACTCAACCCGAGTTATGTCTAGTTCTTCCTTAAGAACTCTTAAGGGGTTCCACTAATCTTATCAAAGATTACACGAATTTTACCTCTATAGGTTCACAACAAATATTCTTACCACTTCTGGTTCACATAGTCAACATGACTAGTCCGAGTTTAACCACTCCTGATTTACAACAAGTATTCTGATCACTTATGGTCTCAAGTATTTTAATCACTTTTGGTCTCAAACCTAGACAACATGTCTAGAGAAGTGTTTTAATTCTCTTCAGAGTATACAACATAAACAATGTTGAGAGTAAAGGTACAGATAATAACTCTCAAAGAGAGCATATAATCAATACAAAGATTTTTGTGGTTTGCTAAGATTTTCTCTCAAAAGAAATATATCTTCAGAAGATATATGAACACAACAAGCTTGAATTCGTTATTCTATTCTTCTTATATTATCTTTCTTATGCTATCATTCTCGTTTTCTATTCAAGTTTTTTCTATATATAGCTTTTCTTGAAAGATGACAATTAGATATGAAAATTGACTTCAAGAGAGCATGTAGCCTTTAGGTGGGAAGTCAGACTTCAGTCTACTTGTTAAGGAACCAATCTTTATCATAGCCTTAATCGAACTAAGCTTATACAATGTGACATAGCAGAAGGCTTCAAGGGAAGCATTCCCAAAATGTTCTTCTTCTTTCACAATGTCTTTTTCTTGGGTGTAGTGATTCTGATCATATCTTTCTGCTTTAGTGATATGCACAAATATCAAGAATAAAATATACAAGCATCAAAGCATTTTATAATACATGCATTAAATGTTTTGAACATTATAAGCATTAGATTCTATTGTGTGTTCTAGACATCTTTTCATTTATCATGTCATTCATAAATGCATCGTTTGATAAAATATACAACATGTATAATCATCAAATGGTATAAAACATTAGGTGCTTCTTCAAAGGTTAGCGTTTAGTGGTCATTCATTAGACGATGTTTTCTTCAAAACTCTTTGCTTGAGATAACACTATATAAACCTTTTAGCCTTAGTATTATATAAGAGATGAACTTTCTTTATCATAAGACTTTGCTAGAGCTCATATAGTCTATTAGATGATTTCAATGACAGATACTTTCTTTTCTTAGATGTTGTTTATGATTTTATAATTCATTAAACAGTTTGGTCTGGAAAACATAATTTATAAGTTTGACTTTATTTAAATCAGATGTTATAAAATATTTCTTCTTTAGACATTGTTTCATTTAAACAGCTTTTCAAACGTAACGATATTTCGTTTAATACTTTTTGTTAAACGTCAAAACTTGGGTTGCTTAAACGGTTTATTCTCTAGACGATCTTGTCCTAACATTATCAATAGTTATTTTGACTTTTTTTATGGAGTTTTTCAAAGTGGTATTGAATAATAATAGTTTTTCTTAAAAGAGAAAAATAAAAAATTTATGAGAACTCACAAATTCTTTTATTTATTTTTTTCTTTTGTTGTGTTTAAATGAGGTAATTTAGAAGAGTATTTCATTAATTTTAAAATTGTAAAACAAATTTATATTAAAATGATTTTTTTGGATAAAGTAATTTAAAACAAAATTTAAATTTAATAAATTTGGAAAGGTATTTCAAATGAATAAATTGGAAGAATTTTAAATATCCTAAAGAAATATAAGAACATTGAAATTTCACTCATTTTTATTTTACTCTTGTTCTATTCACAAAGGTAGAGTCAAGTCAACTAGGGTTAACAATCAGTCGAGTTAGCTTGAATTAAAGGAATTGAATCAGTCCAAGTTGTAAGTCGATTAGATTTGGCCTAATCAGCAGTTCGAGATAAATTGGCCCGAATCGAAGAACAAGTCTGGTCGGTCTAGGCCAAAAGTCGAGACAGATTGATCAAGTCATATGTTGAGAAAAGTCGACACAAGTCAAAAATTGAGTCAATTTAACACATATCGAAGGTTAAACTGATTTGGTATAAATTGAAATTCAAGTTAATTTGGCATGAAAGTCGAATTGAACATCCAAGATCAAGCCAGATTGATTACACCTAAAAGACGAAGTGTAAATGTCTTGCCAAAACCGTCCAAAATGATTGTTTCATTTTGAAAACTTTCTTGTAGTACAACAAGGCATCTACTCTTTGTCGGATCATTAAATTTATGTTTTGTACCTTGGTGGTGCCTCAATTTCTGTAATGAGTATCATTTATTTCACAACAAATCTTTTAACATTCCAAACTATTCCAAACTTTATTTATATTGGTCTCTTTCCTGTTATATCGTCGTACACTGGCTCCGATACTTCCAAATAAATATTTAAAGATAAAATATTTATAAAATAATAATTAATTTTAAAGATAAAAATTAATTAATTATTATGGTGGTTAATTTACATATAAATTAATAAAGTAAAAGTTATTAATATTTAAAATAGTTTTTATTATAAATAAAAAATTATAATTAATTTGTAAATTAAAATATTAATTAGTCTCTAACATTATATACTAATATTTTAACAATTAATAAATGAATGTCTGAATTTAATTGTTTATCTGTAATGCTATTAAAATGATGAATCGTTTATTTTATGTGTTAACATTTTATAGTTTCAAGACAAAACAATGAGTAAGTAAAGATTATGCAATTCAACTAAGTAAATTGAAATTTTCCTAATCCAAAAATATTTCTTCAGGTTGCAGAGTTTCAAAGATATTTATAAACTAACGCGGATATTCTTTGTTCTTGGTAAGTGCATATTCTCTGTGTTATTGGTATGATTTAAGAGAAACAATTAATTAAATTTTAAATATTTCATAAATTAGATATATTAGTATAAAATGATGTAATAAATTTTTTTAATTATTTTAATAGAAAAAAATATTAAATAATGAAGACCATTATTATTTAAATAACAAATATTTAATAATATAATTATTTTTATAACTTAATAAAATTCAATTAAAAATGAACAAAGTTATAAAAGGAATCGAATCTTAGTTAAACCTTAAAATAAAACATCACAATTAGCTTTCAACACGCAGGTCTTTTTCAGATTTTACAACTTATATAACAATAACTATCGAATGTAGTAGAAGACACAGTTTAACGGTCTCTATAAAACAAAGAAAAATAATAATACGGTAACACATATTTATATTTATTTAACATATATTATAAAGATAAAATAATCATAAAAAATAGTTATTATATTTTTTAAAAGAATATATAAAATAAATAATGTAAAATAAATATAAAAAAATTGTGTGTATTATTTTTTAAACAAAATATAAAAAAGGTACATTTTTAAGAAAATAGGTATAAAAGAATTATAAAATTGACTTAATAATAAAAATTAAAAAAATATATGAAAAATGTGGTAGTTTAACTTTGTCATTAATAAAAATTATTAAGCATTGTTAATAAAAAAATTAGGTACATAACCTAACACGAGAAAGGTTTTGTTGAATTTATAGGTCAACCCTATTATGCCCCTCATATCATTTGGTTTCCACTTTTATCAATACAAAATGATATTGTAAGTGGAAGGTATCATCAATGGCCTTCTCAAAATGGTATTAAGGTCATAATTCCTCATCATTCCCCATAATCAATCACTCCACCACACTTTCAAAACACAAACCCACCAACCATAGTTTTTATGTTTTGGTGACACTTCCATTATTTCACAAAAAAATAATATTTACTGGTCCTTTCCATATTATCTTCACATTCCATTCTTCAACACTAATCATTTGTTTCACACAAACCTAAAATAATAATATAATGAATAAGTTAATAAACTAAAAATAAATAAAAATCTAAAGTGTTTATTCAAAGAAAATTAGAAAAAATAACAGATTGAGTTTTATTCTAAATTCTTCAGAATCACTGGTTTTTTCTTTTCCATCCAAATACCTCTTTTAATTCTTTTCTTTTTCCTGTGACTTCCTCATTTTCATGTCCAAAACATGTTGTGTGCTTCTCATACCTACTTTCTATATATATGGAGTGACTCAAAATTTAGATGGCAACATGTATGCATATCTATTCATATCCTAGGCATTATTATGTCTAACCCTAAATCTCATGATGGCATTCCTATTTTAGATCTTTCTCAGCCATTGCAGCCATCTTCTCTATGCTCCCTCTATAAAGCAGCCAAAGATTGGGGGGTTTTCTACATAATCAACCATGGAATCTCCAAAGATCTTTGCAGCCATATCCAATCACTCTCAAAAAACCTGTTCAATCTTCCTTCTGATACTAAACTCAGACTTGGTCCTTTCTCATCTTTGAAATCTTACACACCTCATTTCATTGCCTCTCCATTCTTTGAGAGCTTCCGAGTTAATGGACCCAACTTTTATGTTTCTGCTAACACTTCTTCTGAAATTCTCTTTGACAAAAACGACTCCAAATTCAGGTAATAAATAAGCTTGTGCATTGTTTCCCATTAAGCTCTCACTCTTAGCTTTTATATATGGTGTTTCTTTATTTGGTTACATCACAATTAGATCAATTTTTCAAAAACACTTACAACAAATAAGTAAAATAAATCTGAATTTTTCTACCGACTAAATTAACATAAATATCTATAAACTTTGACAGTGATCGAATGAAAGAGATTGTATAGAATATAACTATAACAAAAATTTAGCTCTGAAGAGAGTGTTGTGTTGTAAACAGTGTGATGATTGAAGAATACTGTAGTAAGATGGAAGATCTGTCAAAGAGAATTGTAAAGATTATGCTGATGAGCTTAGGGGAGGGCATGGAGAAGAAGTTTTATAATTCAGAGTTCAAGAAGTGCCATGGATACTTGAGGATAAACAATTACTCAGGCCCAGATGTTATGGAGGAGGAAGTTGAGGGGCTTGGAATGCACACTGATATGAGTTGTATCACCATATTGTATCAAGATGAGATTGGAGGGCTTCAAGTGAGATCAAAGGATGGAGAGTGGATTGGTATAAGCCCATCAGAGGGAACCCTAGTTTTGAACATAGGAGACATGTTGCAAGCATGGAGCAATGACAAATTAAGGTCTTCAGAACATAGAGTTATTTTGAAGAATAATTTCAACAGGTTTTCTCTGGCCTTCTTTTGGTGCTTTGAAAATGACAAGGTCATTTTTGCACCGGATGAAGTTCTTGGAGATGGAAACAAGAGGATGTACCAACCATTTGTGTGCTTCGATTATTTGAAATTTAGAGAGAACAATGAAAAGGGAAGATTTCATAAGGTTGGCTTCACAGTCAGAGACTTTGCTGGTATCAAGGCTCAATAATGTTGCGTAATAAGTTAGTATATGCTCCCAAAAAAAATATGGAAACTAAATTGCTAGTGCAAATGTACTGATATGTATATACCAATTATGATAGTTTAGTTATTATAGAAAATTTATGTATGCTATTTCTCTGTTGATTAGTTTAAACCCATCCAAGTGGATTCATTCGGTCTAATCTGGTTCTTGTTGATCACTCAAATATAATTTAGTATTTGAATATAATTCGATTTATCATGAATTTGTTGGTTAAATGAGCTAATTCACTAATTCGATAAATTTCTTTTTAATTTTTAAATTAAAATGTAAATAAATTTCACTTCAAAATAATATTAAATTCTAAAAACAATTCAAAATAAAAAAATATAATATAATTTAAAATAAAAAATATAATATAATCCAAAATCATCTTAAATTTTAAATATAATTTAAATATAATTATAAAAAATAAATTTAGATAGATAGACAAGTCAACTCGACTTACAACATATTCAACTCGAATAAAATAGTGATCAAACTCAAAATTAACTTAATGAGTTAAATATGTACGTTACTTCTGTGTTGAATAGTTTAAACCCATCAAGTGGAGTCATTGAGTCCAATCCTGATTCACTAATGATTGGTCACTTAATGAGTTAAATATAATTCGGTATTTAAATATAATTCGATTTATCATGAATTTGTTGGTTAAACGAGCTAATTCACTAATTTGATAAATTTCTTTTTAATTTCCGAAAAAATAATATTTTTTTCTAATTAAAATGTAAATAAATTTTAATTCAAAATAAAAAGTATAATATAATTTAAAATAAAAAATATAATATAATCCAAAATTTTCTTAAATTTTAAATATAATTTAAAAGTAATTATAAAAAATAAAATTAGATAAATAAACAAGTCAACTCGACTTACAACATGTTCAGTTCAAATAAAATAAAATTAACTTGTATCGAAATTTCAATTCTTTTGTTTAACTTAATACAACTTAAACCTATACTGAGCTACTGTTAATTTACAAATTATAATCTATTTTAACAACATATCTAACATTTAATGTTAGATAATGGGTGTGACAATGGAAACCACATAAGGCCAACATTCAGTGATTCTTCACCATCTGCGTGAATCATGCAGATACTAATAAATGCTTGTTACATTTGATGTTTGTCTACAATATTACTTTATTCGTATATTTCATTTATGTTTGAAAATATATATATATACATGGAAGGATTTTTTTACGGTGTTTGTCTCTATATATATCTAGCTTACATGGAAGGATTTTTCTACGTGTTTGTCAGAAATATTTTATAAAAAATATCTTTTTAACAATTTTTTTATAACTTTTTTACAACAATCTACGTCATAGTTTATGATTAGTTTCTTTAAAATAAATGAACCAATAAAATAATGACACATAGTTTATTGTCAAAAAAATTGTTAAAATATCACAGTTCATGTTCTATACTAATGAAATTTGTGTTTAATGTAAATAAGTTATTTTGTTATCTTCCAAAAGTTGAAAATTGAGTTTATAAGTGCTGTATATAAAAGAGAGTGAAACTACAACTGGGTACTGAATAGTTGAACATGTACTTGAAAACTGCTATCAAATAGTAATGAAGAACCCTACTTAATGCTAAGATTATTTTATGTGTATTCCACTTTCCACCAAAAAACTGTGTGCTTCACCTTATTTATTTTTGGATAATCAGCAAACCTGTGTGCTCTTAGTTTTGTTTATGTTCCAAACAGAATAGAACTAAGTTTGATCTTAAAAGTAAAATATAAGTTTTTTCTGTGGATCCGTTTTCCCTCGTTCTATCTCCTTTTTCAAAATATTAAAAGCATTAAACTAGAAATGAAATAAAAGGAAAAATTAGATAATCAACTTGTTATATTTTGAAGAATTGTTAAAAGTATTACAGAGAACAATAAATTTCTTTCTTCCCGTTGGAGCAGTTCAACTTGTTTTTGTCTTTTGGGGTATTTAAATTTATTCGTCAGTTGGAGCATTGAATACTTGAAATAAAAAAGATTTTTCTATCATGTATATTTTGAATATTGTGTATGAGCAGTATAATTAATGTAGATGTAGTCTTTGTACAAAGTGAGAGAAATTTCACATTGTAAACCAATTAATGTTAGAGTGTTCCTCCCTGTTGAGTTTACCCTGCACCTCCCTATACTTTTATATTTACAATTATAGCCCTATTAGTGAATATTTTGATTTTTAAAAAATGCTGAAACCATTGAATAATAAAAATGAAACAACTCTTCCTTTAGTACTTCATTTCACATTTGCAAAACCCTGCACCATGTTTTCTTTTCTTCTTCTTCTGTGTCGTATTTCATATCTCATAGCTTATATCCTTTTTTTCTCTTCTATTCTAGCGGTCCTCTCCTCCTCCCCTTCTCCCCTCATTTTGACCATTTCCCCTCTTCTCTAGTTTGGTGACTATGTGGTGAAGAGTTGTAGCAGTGGTTGTTTTTCTTCTCTCCTAATTCATATTAAGCTTAGCTTTGGCGTCCAAGTTGGTTGTTGTTTGATTTTCTTAAGCTGATCGTTGTATGATATAGTATATAATACATGATGATGGTTTGGTTGTAGTGTAATGATATGGTTGATTTGTTGTTTTGTTGTACGCTTAATCTGCGGGTTGGGGATGCATGATCTGGGGTTAACGGATGTTGGATTTGGGGTTGTGGAAGGAAGATACGAGAGGAACGCCTTAACCACACTTAGAACTGCAATTAAGGCACCGCCGCATTTGGAAGTGCGGATGAGAGGGTTGCCGCAGTTGGAGCTGCAGGTAGTGTGTGCGTAGAGTCGTAGTTGGAAGTGCGGCTGCTGTTTCACAGGTGGAATTGCAGTTATTGATGGTCGTAGTTGGATCTACGGTCATGTCTTTTTATTTTTATTTTTTGTTTTCTTTTCTCTGTGCTTATAAATTATGTTAGGATATTAAAGTTATTTTTGTTAATATTTAATATACTTTTTTGTTGTTAATATTTTATTTTTATATATTTTGTAATTTTAATTTTTATGTTATGTTTTTCATTATACTTTTTCAGATTTTATTACATGAATGGCAAATTTGTCAATTGAGAAATGCAAGCTGAAGTAAATGAGGTGCACCAAGTAACACTCTTAACGTTAAAAGTGCATATAGTGTGTTGTCTTAGTTGTTTTTTGTTGTTTTCTGAGAGTTGCTTCCTCCGTTACCACTGCACTATCTCACATCTAATTTACTCTTGATATAAAATGAATGTCAACATTCATATCATCACCCCATACCCAATTTTTTAATTAATTATATTCAACGGATGTGCCATATCTGTTTAAGTATTTTTTTTTTAGTTTCTTAAATATTCAATTTTAATTAATTTATAAATTATTTTAATTTTTTTACTTTTTTATAATATATTACGAAATTTAATTTTATTTTACTTAATTAAATAATTATTATTAATTTAATTAAATAATTTTTAATATCAATTTAAAATATATAAATTAATAAACTTAAAAAAAACTACGGATTTGACACATTCATTTAATTTATAATATTTATATATTATAATAATTAATTAAATAATAATATATAAATTAAATTAATAATTATTATTTTATTAAATAGAATAAAATTAATTTATATAATTATGTAATAAACTTAAAATAAAATTAAATAATATTTATATATTAATTTAAAATATAATAAATTAATAAACTAAAAACTAAAAAAAAACTTAAAAGGTGTGGCACGTTCGTTTAATTAATTATATAAAATATATTAAATTAACAAATGAAAAATTAAAAGAAAAACTTGAACAGCAGATGTGATCACTTAACTAATTATATGAAAAATATTAAATTAATAAATAAAAAGCTAAAAAAAACTTAAACGGATGTAGTGACATCTGTGCGATATCTGTTGAAGTATTTTTGTCTTCAATAGATACCGATATCTGTTGAAAAAAAATGTGGATTTGTAGGATATTTTAAAATATAAAATATATGTTTAAAATTAAAAAAAAATGTGATAATACAGGTGATGTAGGAGTAATCACTTGTTTTTTAGATATTTGATGTAAGGGCTAACATAGTTAATAGTTATGACAGAGTAGCCACGCTCACCCAAAGTTTTTTTTTATTTTATGTATATGTATTTTTTAAAATTATATTTATAAATTGTTTATATAAATTTAGAAAAGTTGTTCTCTTAAAAACCACGCGCATCTTCTCCTTTTTTTTCACGTTTTTTTTTTTTCTCTTATACCTCAAACTCGCCATCTCACATTTCCATTTCTATCTTAATTCTCACCTTCAATTTTTGTCTTTTTCAAAACCAGGGTAAAATTAAAGAGTTAAACAATATTTTGGACTAATCCATTTTTTTAATAAGTTTTTTTTTTATCTTTTTTTTAATTATTTGTTCTCTTTTTACATGTGACATTTTTTTACGTTCTAAGAATATCTATATCAACTTATAATACACTTTTATATAAAATTTTAGATATATATAATAATGTCACGTATTTAATTTAAATAAATGTTGTTAATTAAAAAAAAGTGAAATTTTTTTCTTTTATGTGAAAAAGTAATCTATATAAAGAAATGGAATTTAACACCCTGAATTTTATTTTCTTTTTTTTCAGTTCCGACATTTGACTTTAAATACATCACAAAGAGATATATATTCAACTATATCAGGGTAAAAATGATAAAATGATAAAAAATGAATCAGAGTGTAGAATGATAATAAAGTTTTTATCCAAGTTTTAATTTTGTGCTATTGTATACTATTAACACTACAAAAAATAATGGTATTTGTAACACTTAAAAAAACCACCACAAATGAAATTTTTGACGGTTAAAAAATCGTCATAATTACATAGGTCAAAAAACTGTTTGTGATAAAAACATTTTAACCCGTATTGTTTTTAAAAAAGAAAAAAATGATAATAACAATTAAAAGCCGTTTCAAAATTCACTCTTTTTATTAATATTTTATCATTTGAGAGGTCACAAAATATTTTATTATCATTTAAGTTTATAACAACCAAAACTTGTTTAAAATGTTTTTTAGACATTTTAAAATTCCAAAATACATATTATTAATTATTTTTCATTAATTTTATAACTAACATTTTAATTATCCATTTTATTTAAAATCATTTTTAAAATGATAATAATACTATTAATAATCTAATTTTACAAAAATAAATGTAAAATAAAATCTATGTCAAGTAATTCTACTAGATCCGCAAATGTTTGCATATAAAAGAAGTTAAATAGGTACGTCTTTTTAATTTTATTTCATCTCACATAGATGTCAAATTGAAAGAAATTTACACATAGTAAATAAATATGCTATTATAACTAAAAAACAAAATTTATTAACGGATTAAATCTATCAAAGAACAACCAATTTTCATTCATAATATATAATTTTTATGAATTACTAATTGTCAATAATCTGTTATTAATTTTATTATCAGTAATCATTATACCAATATAGATAGTTAATAATTACGGACAAATAAATAAGTGGGTAATTACATATAGACATAACTATCAATAATAACCAATAAATATATATATATATATATATATATATATATATATATATATATATATATATATAATAAAAGTTTACAAATATAAACTTTGGATTCAACAAGTTATTAAAGAGACAAACTCAATATATTAAATAAACTGACATAATAATTTAAACATAACACAGAAATGGATCCTTTGAAAGGCTAATAGTGTATTTAAGATTGTTCTGAACTCCAACATTGAGCAAGGTAACATACATTATTGGTGATGAAGATGATCCATGCATAAAATCATAGTTGACACTGAGAAATGGGATGCACGTTTTGGTGGCTTCAACAAAATTAATTTTAATTTTCTCTATAAACTATAAACTATATATCCTTAAGATCAATTAACTAGTTATAATGATTTCATCTAAAAAAACTTAGAGTTTTTTTTCATCAATTTTAATATCATTCATACCCATTAACTCTACTACATTTCTTCAAGAAAGAAAATTGACAACAATATTAAATACAGACAGCTAGAAGAGATAATGGTACATATTATATTTATGAGGATAACAAGAAGTACATGTTAAAATGACACTATAGAGAAAATAATTGAATGTGTAATTGCTGTAAATTGTTTTTGGTTCTTGTCCTTCACATAACATTCAACTACATTTTAATTTAATGATTGATAAACTTTTCTTTTTTTTCTACCTTAAATATATTTTTAAACTATTATTTTTCGTTTTCTATGAAGGTGTATACACATTTGGTTATAATCGGCTTATCTTATCTTTTTTATATACATTCAGGTCATTTGTATAATAAAAATGTCATTAAATAAATGATCAAATGTTTTATTTTGTAAATAATTAGATCAATTTATAATATATAAGTAAAAATAAATCTTAATTTAATTTTTTTGAAAAGTTAAATTAGGGTTAAAAGTATATATAAACTGTTATTCTTATTTTAATCCCTGCTTAATATACTTTTTTTAGATTAATAAGCACCCATCAATTTTAATAACTTATGACTATTATTTAGTGATAGCTATGTGAAGGAATAAAATCTTTACCATATAGTATAAATAAAAATGCTTTTTATCAGAAATTGAATCGAGTAATTTGATGTATTGTTAAAAAATATAATAAAAAAAGTAATCAATCAAATATCATAGTAACACTATAGGAAAATCGTTAATTTCCGAAGGAATAATACCGACGGCCTCTGCGGCCTTCGGTAAATTTAATTTACCGAAGGATGTACCGACGGTCATGGAAGTGGTTGATTACCGAAGGCTTTTTAAGTTTACCGAAGGCCCCGTAGGCCGTCGGTATAAGCATGGACCTAATGAATTGAAAATTTGGGATTTCCCTCTCCCATTCTGCAAATTTTAGTTTCCACAGAAGCTTTCCCCCAATTTTTTGTGTCTCACCTCTGAACCCCCAAGCAACTTCCTCTTTCGTTCTGAAATCAAAATTAACCCCTTTTTTGCTGCAATTGTTGTGTCGATGCTAGGATAGGGCCGGTGAGGAGGGTGGTGGTTGAGGGAGTACATTATTCCGAGGGGGCTGTTCGAAGGTGGTGGTCGCGGCGTGACGTTTAGCTTGTGGCGACCTCAGGACAGTGTGCTCAGAAGTTGAAGGAAGTAGGTGGAGGGACTTCCTTAGAGGGTCGTTGTGGTCTTGTGTGGCTGTCTGCTGTAGAAGGCTTGCCATCGTCATGTGCTTTCTTGGTTGAGGTAAGTTGTGCTTTTAATAATTCATTATGAGTTACAATGTTGTTGAATCTGTTTGATGTTCTTGTGGCAGGAGTGTATGATGTTGTTTGATTGAGAAATTTTATTGGTTTGTTGCCTTTGCTTTTAATGCGTGCAACTGTGTGCTCTAAACTTCAACTACGAAGTGAAGCTTTGAACCTCTAACTTCCCCTTGACCTACTTCCAATCAACGTACACATCATGTTATATATTGTAAATGGTTGATACTATAACTTTCGTAATCAGAAGTAATTTCTAGGTTTTTGACCTGATAACCTCAAGATGCACCAAATTGTATAAATTCCATGATGATGAAAGAACCACCAGTAGGTAGCGGTCCAAACTACAAGTCCTAGCAGCAAGTCACCTTAAATGGCTTAGGTAAACAAATAGTCTCGGTTTCATACATAGCTCCTAAACCAAGAGCCTCTGCTTCAAACATGGATGGTCCAATAGTCCTGATATACAGTTTCAACTTTCAACCACATAGAACTTGTCATATATAAGAAGCAAAGGAATGAAGCTTTAAAAAACATTGAAATCCACCTGCAACACTGAGGTTTACATGTGTTAAAACTTTATGATCAAAAATTGAAAAGGAGGGAAGGAGATAGTAACACTGACCAATAAATAAAGTTTTCTAAATCTGGTTGTGATGAAATATGCTAAGTATGTAACATTGTAAGTGTGTGTCACATGAAGTTGATGAAAAACCACAAAGTGTGATGGTCGACACTGTTTCAATCTTTCCACTGCTTCCAAACCCCTTATTTCATTTGTTGTTGTTAGCACCAGTACAATTCCATTCAAAGCCAATTTCTTTCATATTCCAAACAAGCATGATGAAGATTTGAAATGTAGGAAGTGTAACATACTAAGAATTTATGTTGGAGTCAATTCACGATATCCTAAATTTAAAGACTTTAGAGATGAAAGTCCACTGATAATGCAATATCAGTGTCATTGAAGTTGTTGTAAGACAAGTGAAGGACCTCAAGATGTGTTAGTACTCAAAAGTAGTAGAAGAAGCCAACCAATTTTGAAGTTAAAATTAAAAAAGATGCTTATCACACATCATCATCATTATAATACATATCCTTACCGTTGAATACATTGAACCTGTTGTGTGATAAATACCTGTTGGATGATAAATATAAAGACTTGAGAGATGGAAGGAAATTCAAAAAAACTAGGATAACAGTGAAACTATCCAGCTCTGTCTTGACACTCAAGTGAAGGACTTCCAGATTTTCCAACCCTGCAAAGTATTAAAATTAAATGGAAATAATTATTCATCTTTAACATAGTGATCAAGAAATAGAATGTGTAGAATAACCTTCACTGTGCGTATAATGTAATGCCCAATCACTATAGCTCAAGTTCAGACTCTTCAAATCTTTGAAGACAACAAGATCAGCCAAACTTAAACTTAAATTCTGATCTGTTTGGCCATCAAAATCACTATAGCTTCCCAAAATTTTGCTACTTAGACCTAAAAAGTGTACTTAGTAGGTTACAAAATGGGAATTGATCTAAAGTTACCTAAGTCTGTGTATTCTAAACATCCTAACAAGTTTGAAGTTGTTAAAGAAAGCTAAGAAACATGACACAATACATGAAGTAGTGAAAATTGATGGTTTAAGAAGTGATTTTGCATATTGGCTGGAAAAAGACCAAATAAACAGTGCACAGAAGTTTGAAATGGTTAAATAAATGTGCACAAACATTGAAACAACATAGAAACACATAGAATCACCAATTGATAGTGGCAGTTCCCATAAATACAGAAAATTTCACTAATAATTGTTGCAGAATGGAGAAACAGCAGAGTCAAGGGTGGCAGTTCCCAAAATGATCAACTGAACTAGTATTTTTGAGATTCAGTGATAATTTCTTATTGTTAGCACTTCAAACATGTATGAATGTATGAAATACACTTGTCTAAAGCATTACAATCAAAAATTTTTTGCCAAAAATAGTGTGCTCAGGATGAAACCATTGGAGTAAATGCCTTTTAGCACCTGTATAATGTTTCTTTTTCACATGTTTCAATTCAAATCACAACCTAGCTTTTGTTACAACCCAAAGCAATTACAAATGCACTAATTCAAAAATCAGAGTTGGATTCAACTTTCACTAGAAAAAATGACCTGTAAATTCAGGTTTTAAGTTGTGAAACTGCACAACATTGGTTATAAGTCAAATTAGAATTTTACAACAACTTTAAATCATCAAAACAAAGTCTTTTGAGGTATTATTTGGCATAGAAATAGTAGATTCCAAAATTTGATCTTATAACAACTAATAATGTAGCAAATTAAACAACTACACACCTCATTCTAAGTTATAATGATTCAAACAGGTAGCTATCAATGCAAATGACTGTAGAAAGTGTAAATACACTAAACTAAGCTTGAAAACAACAACTATGCATGATGAAACTCGAACTGGACATTGCAAGGACATTTAAGAAGGTGAAAACCATCACTTTTTGAGTTAAAATAGAAGTGGAGTGGTGATTTTGAGTTACAGGCTGTTTATAACTCATTTTAGAGTTTAAAGACAATTAAAATCATCAAATAAAGTTACCTGAACATTCAGTTGTGTGTTTAAATCAGTTGCATATGTTTTTTAGCATCAAACCACCAAACTAGGGACCTTTTGTAGTGCAGAATATTTTTTCCAGCTAAGGTTTCATTCTTTTCTCTAGTTGCAGTGCATTGGTAGTCATTTATGAATGATATAAGGGAATGAGACAATGTCTAGCCTTGATTATATGTGCTACATCACTTAAAACATGAATATGTTTCAAAAATTCTGCACAAAATGGAATCAATCTGGTGCAATCTCATAAATATGTTTCAGTGTAACTCTTTTGTTTATTAAGCAATGTGCAAGTTTGTATAATGATATTAAACATTTTCCAATTAATAGAAACCTGTATTAATCACAAAACTGCAAAAACCATATTTGAGTTGGTAATAAATCCTGAAAGAAGGTGCTATTATTGCTTTTTTGATCAATCTTTTCACCGTGTTTCATATCATTGCTTGTGTCTTAGGTGTTTAAATGCTTCCAGTTGATTCTCTGCAGTTATATCAAGTGTTTTAGGAGTTGTTAGAGTCATTGCAAGTGTTGTCTTCATTTAATTTCACTGAATTCTGAATTCTAGTGTAGTTTTGGTAACATTTTCATGCATATTTGGCAATGTGTGGAATGATTTGTTGAATCTGGTTGTGTTTGTGCATAAGCAAAGTTTGAGCAAGTTTATTTTTCCATTTTAATGTTGTGTGCAGTATTGAAATGCTCATTTTTATGCCTAAATGCATAATCATCTCTTAAACCATCAAAATTGGCTTTAAAATGGAAGTGAATGAGTGAATTGACATTGCAACTTCTAATTGTTTCTTGCTTTTTAAATCCACTTTCACTACCATATTATTATGATTTGAAATGGTGGACTACAAGTCTCATTTTGTTGGTCTAGAAATCTCTGCATATGACAGTCAAGTAATATTAGCCACCATGATATATATATATATATATATATATATATATATATATATATATATATATATATATATATATATATATATATATATATATCAATATATATAATATGAAATGGATAATGATGCACCTTATACCCCTGTGAATGTTGATAATGTTTGTATGTCCAGTATAACTGTAACATTGGACCAGTAGAGTCAAAACCCAAGGCAGCAACAATGCCATTGAAATGTGTTCATCATTATATTATAGTTATAGAGAATCAACAAGAAACTCCTATTTTATGAGGGTAATGGCTTCTGTTGCATTTTTTATGAAAATTTTGATGGGAATATAGTTATTTTCACTTCTTTCTGAAAACTTGACTTACAACTGTTATTCTTTCTACTTTACTGTATAATAACTCATTTATTTTGACAGACAAGAATAAGCACTAATAAATGACATTTCTCTCTCCCATGTTACAGTGTATGCTTGTTTTCTTCAAGCCAATCAAGTTTGCAATAGCATTTACTCATTTGCTTTCACTTGGAAGGTATGTTCTGTTTTAGAGCTGTATAATTACATTATGATGCACACTTGCTTATACTCTGGAATTTAATGTATAATTCACTTCTCTGGTATGTTCTGTTTTAGAGCTGTATAATTACATTATTCTTTACTCTTTATATCACTGTACACAGAACTAATCCTATGAACCTCAAATTACTACTTTTTGTACCTGATAGGCTATTTTGTTATTGGCCTCTCTTTGTGGACTTGAGTCCAAAAGAATAATCATTAAAATCCATTAAGTAATACAGTAAACTGGAACTTAACCCACAGATCGCTGATTGAAGTGAGAAATGAGGCATTACAGTGACTAGGTCAGCTGCTTAGCTTCCTCCTGAGTCTCACTGTTCTTGCTTATTTTTGCTTGCCTTCTGCTCATTCTATGTCTTTGTTTAGTAACCTTTGCAAACTTCAGACCTTCCTTACTCTTCCTCTACACTTTATCCCATCTGTATGTCTAGTCTATTCAAAGAAATCCCCCCTGCATATTCTATCTTATCTCACCTTTGTTACTCATGATTGTCCTTAATCACTTCCTTTCTTTCCTCTTCACCTAGGCTCTTGTTATTATTGAGTATCTATCACAATTCTTAAAATAGAGACTTTCATGGTTTAATTTCTGTTCTTATGGATGAAGAGCACCAAGTATTAGGAACTCATTCTAATAAAATAGATGTTAGATGTTTTGAATTCTTACTTTGTATTAAACAAATTTCGACAACGAATATAGAACTACTTTCTTAATGCTAGGATACCAATATGAAAATAAGCAAGACCGAAATTCCCCACCTTATATGTAATCTCCACACCTTGTTCCCCACCCTTCAACCGAAATTCCCTCTTGGAAAAAGACCATGACAACACCCTTGAAAATTTCTTTCAATACAGGGTAAGACTTAAAATGAGTAACTATAAGGATGAAGTAGAGTACAAGGACAAACCAACATGCATATATGTTGGTTATACACTATCTTGAATCCCCCAAGTTGCCAAACTAGAAGGAGGAACCAAAGTACATGAAATAGCTAAAAATGACTAGTCAAACCTCTAAATAATTGTACTACAATTGCAAACTGCATTAAAGTAAGAAAATTTACTACAAGTAAACTATCCTAACAAGTTAAGAATAGTATAACCTAGCTAATTAAGAACTCACACTACAAAAAAAAACTAAAACTCTAAATTTTTCAACTTAGAAACCTAAAAGTAGTACCTAAAATACACTATAAGTGCAAAGAATGTAAAGTCTATTAATGTACTAACCAAAACAGTATACTAACTATCTGCACCACTTTTAGACCATGAGTGAATGTTCATGTATATGTTTTATGTTGATGTATATATTATTTGTTCCTCTATATTGTATGCTCATTTATTAGGCTAGAACTTGATTAAGTTAAGCAGTGTTTTAAAGTCCTATTGTACTACACACATTCTCAATGGAATGAGAAGGGTGAAAGTACCTTAAACACTTACAATGTACAAAATATGTGGAAGTACTCTGTAAAAGAGAACTTCAGTAATGTTAGAAAATTGACTCCCCCAAATTTAATACACAACCACTTAGGATGTCAAAGACGGTTCAATACTGAGGACTTGTCTTTGCATGCCCTTATTGAATGCCTTTGACAATAGTGTTGAAATTGCCTTCCATGTTCGACTTGAGTAGTACTAGGTTTATTACTTATGTCACATGGAGTGTTGCTGTTTTGGCTAAGTTTTGATTTCTTTGGCTTGTCACAGAACATGGCCCATTTTCCCAACCATCGTGGATGGATGTACGACCGTTGTTATAGTGGAAGGAGAGGTTTGAAGGAATCTTTTGTCATCGGAGTTGAAGAGTTCGTGGAGACGGCCCGACGATGTCAATATTATGCCCTTGATGGAGGGATTCGATGTCCATGCATCAAGTGCGAATGTACAAAGATTTTGAAAGATGAAGTGGTCAAACTTCACCTTTACCAAAAAGGGTTCATGCCTAATTACACGGTTTGGACATATCATGGTGAAGAAATTCCATCGACCTCCACCGCAGCTGAAAAGCGGATTGCATCAGGTTCGAATACTATTGTACATACATCTGAGACAGATCAATTTGCCTATATGCAAGAGATGGTCGACAATGCACTTCGTCACCATGCTCAACAAGAACCAGACGATATTCATGTTGAAGAACCTCCAAATGAAACGACGCAGAGGTTTTACAATTTACTGACAGAGGCAAATCTACCTGTATTTGAAGGTTCGTCTGAGTCAAAATTGTCAGTGTGCATTAGACTCATGGCTGGGAAATCTAATTGGAACGTTCCCATTCAAGCAGTGGACTTCTATACAAAACTGATGTTAGATTTGACACCACCAAACAATTTGATGCCGAAGAATTATTACCAAGCCAAAAAATGTGTTTCAAAGTTGGGATTGGATGTGAAGAAGATTGATTGTTGTGTTAATGGATGTATGTTATTCTATGACAATGACAGTGGCAAAAATGATGCACTGTTGGTTGAATGCAAGTTTTGTGGCTCACCTCGATATCAGACAATGCATGCTGGACGGAGGCAAAAAAAACCAATTCCATTAAAGTCCATGTTCTACTTACCTATAATTCCAAGATTACAAAGATTGTTTACTTCAATGCAAACAGCAGAACACATGACATGGCATGATGGTAACAAAACTCCGGGACTTTTGCGTCATCCTTCTGATGGTGAAGCTTGGAAGCACTTCAATCGTAAACATCCATCCTTTGGTAGTGAACCTCGTAACGTCAGACTTGGTCTATGCTCTGATGGGTTTACCCCGTACATTCAGGCGTCTGCATCACCGTATTCATGTTGGCCCGTGATAGTTACCCCATACAATCTACCACCTGAGATGTGCATGACAAAGCCTTACATGTTTTTATCGTGTATAATACCAGGTCCATCTAATCCCAAATCATTGATTGATGTTTACTTGGAGCCTTTGATTGATGATTTGAAGAAGTTGTGGAATGGTGTTTGGACGTATGACGTTTCAAGGAGGCAAAATTTCCTTATGAGGGCAGCCTTGATGTGGACTATTAATGACTTCCCAGCGTACGGCATGTTATCTGGTTGGAGCACACATGGTCGATTAGCTTGTCCACATTGCATGGAACATACAAAGTCATTCCAATTGAGTAATGGCCGGAAAAGTAGTTGGTTTGACTGCCATCGACGGTTCTTGCCCATTGATCACCCCTTTAGAAGAAACAAAAAGGCATTTCGAAAAGGACAAGTTGAAACGGATATGCCCCCGCCAAAGTTGACTGGATCACACGTGTGGAGAAGAGTGAAAGACTATCCAAAAGTGACTGAATCTGGTCAGAATAGGCTAGAAGGGTTTGGGGAATGGCATAATTGGACTAAAAGAAGCATATTCTGGGAACTTCCCTATTGGAAGGACAACTTGCTAAGACACAACATCGATGTCATGCACACAGAAAAAAATTTCTTTGACAATGTCTTCAACACAGTCATGGATGTTAAAGGTAAGACAAAAGATAATGAGAAAGCAAGAAAAGATTTACCTTTGTATTGTGGACGAAAAGACTTAGAGTTGAAGGCACAAGGTAACGGCCGATTATTTAAACCAAAAGCAAATTACACCATGTCAAAAGACGAGACAAGAATAGTGTGTGGATGGATCAAGGAGCTTAGAATACCAGATGGATATGCTTCTAACTTGTCCAGATGTGCCAATGTTCAGAACGGTACTATTCAAGGGTTGAAGAGTCATGATTGTCATGTATTCATGGAGACTTTCATCCCTCTTGCGTTCAGTTGTTTGCCAATGCACGTGTTACATCCACTGATAGAAATCAGTAACTTCTTCAAAGATTTGTGTTGTACGACACTGAAGGAAGATTCCCTTAAAAAGATGGATGAAAATATCCCGATTATTCTCTGCAAATTGGAAAGAATATTCCCTCCTGCATTCTTTGATTCAATGGAGCACATTCCTATTCATCTTGCATATGAAGCTTGGCTTGGGGGACCCGTGCAGTACTGGTGGATGTATCCCTTTGAAAGGTTTATGGGAGAATCCAAATGCTCAGTTAAAAATAAAGCTAGAGTGGAAGGGTCAATTTGTGCAGCTTACTTGCACAGAGAGACAACTTATTTTTGTTCACATTATTTCAAGAACTTCATGTTGTCTCCCACTCATGTCAGAAATGAAATGCAATGGCAAGTTGAACCACGTGAAGGTGCATTATCAGTTTTCCGACAATCAGGCCGTCACGCAGGGAAAGAATTCACTCACTGGTTAACTGATGCTGAATTCAACTCTGCTCATGTCCATGTCTTGATCAATTGCAGTGAAGTAAAGCCGTACCTTGAGTATGTCATCATCCATCTCTAATATTTCAAACGGTTTAATTGTTATACACTAATGAATTTCATTTGTACCAGCTCATTTGTTGTGGCTGAGCAAGTCGCAGAAGGAAATACTTCTGCTAGAATACACTCAGAGTTTCCGCATTGGTTTAGAAATCAGGTCCGTAGTTTTTCCTACGTTTAGAGCAAGGTTAATTTGAGTATTGCTTTTATAATTTTGTTACTACCTTTGTAGGTTTTTAATCAGGCATTAACTCCCACGGTTCAAGAGTTAAGACATCTCTCCAATTGGCCAATGAGATGTGTCAAAGAATGGCACACTTACTTCATCAATGGTTACAAATTCCATACACATGAATGGTCTAAAGGAAAGAAAACATCAAATTGTGGTGTGTATGTGAAGGGCCTAACAGAGGGGTCTTATGATGATTTCTACGGCATCATTCATAAAATATATGAGTTATAGTACAACAGCACTACTTCTCCAAACAGAGTGGTACTCTTCTATTGTGAATGGTTTGATCCTTCTAGAGCTGGTACTAGAGTCGATCCACGCTTTAATATTGTCGAACTGAACCAGAGATTAAGATATGGGCCTTTTGATCCTTTCATTCTACCATCTAATGTGAGACAGGTTTATTATGTGCCATATCCACCATTTCGCAATATTGACAAGCGTGGTTGGGCCGTAGCAATACAAACGAAGCCTAGAGGTCGCATAGACTCAAATGAAGTTGAGGAAGATGTAGCCTACCAACTTGACCAAATGTCACAACCACGAGAAATTATCGAAGTTGAACGTATAACTGCATTGGTCGACCCTGATGGTGATGGAGATGAATTAGAAGCAACAGTACAAGGTGATGAAGAACAAGATGAAGAAGAAGAAGAAGAACAAGAAGAAGAGGAAGAAGATGAAGAAGAACAAGAAGAAGAAGAAGATGATGATGATGACGAAGAAGAAGAAGAACAAGACGAAGAAGACGATGATGAAGATGAAGATGAAGATGAAGATGATGATCATGATGACGATGATTGAATGTTGAACATCTATTGTAGCAAATTGGACTATCATTTCATTACCATTATCTAAAATACCATCTTTAAGTTGTATGCAATTACTTGTACATTGACTTTGAAAACAATTCATCCTTCTTTATTTATTTATATTTATTCGCTTTGTTTGTAACCATTTCAATGCAGTAATGACAGGACAAGGTACAGAGCGTCCTGATAAAGGAAAAGGGGTAGCAAGGCCTACAAAGAGGAAACGGCAGGCACCAAAGTATGTACTTAGGGTGCCTGCTAGACTACCTACCCCTGCTCCCGGTAGTTCATCATCTGTGGGGCCTCCTCCTACCCCTAGTATACAGACTCCTACACCAGCAGTAGACCCTACTCCTCCTCCTCGTGCAGTACACCCTTCTACTACCACTGCAGTAGACCCTTCTCCTCCTCCTGCAGCACACCCTTCTACAACCCCTGCAGCAGACCCTCTTCCTCCTCCTCTTATTGCCACCCCCACTCCTCCCCCTATTATTACCCCCACTCCTCTCCCTGACCCTACTTCTATACCTTCCTCATCTTCTGTACCTCCTTCTGAGACTGTCACACCACTTGGTGATCCAGATTCAAGTGGTGATGCTGAAGATCTTGACCCGCCCCTCCATGATCGACCATGGATTGAGCCCTATGGTAAAGGGTAAGTTTATAATCTGTTGATATCATTTGATGTTTAAACCATATTGTAATTGAAATGAGTTTTGTTATGCAGGTTTATTCCATCTAGGGTTGCTTCCCAGGCCATCACACGTTCAATAAAGCAACAGTTTTTAACTCCATGGCCTACTTGGGGAGCAATACCTCATGACGACAGAAAGCCATTCTGGCAGCGCTTTCAGGTGAGCAATCTATTACACTAATGTCCGTCTTATTTTAGTATGTTCTGTAATCAATGTTTATTCTCTTTAATGTTACAGATGAAGGTGCAGTGGAAACCTGAACATGAAACTCAGATACACAGAAATTTCCACATGAAAGCATCTCATCGGCTGTCAGAGATGTTTAGGGATGCCCGGAATGCAGGACAGCGCCCTAACTGGCTGGGTGAGCACATTTGGAACTCTTTACTGGCCCATTGGAATACAGTAGAGTTCCGCAATAAGTGTGCCAAAGCCCAGCGGAACAGAGCGTCTGAAAGGGGTGGCACCCTGTATACTGGTGGGTCGATCACCATTCATGAGCATGCCATTCGTATGGTATAATCTCATTACATAACTTTTTCTTTCTTCAATAAGTTATGTATATTGTATTTCATATGTACGCTTGTAATTCTTAATTATGTTACAGGCACAGGCTCTAGGACGGGCGGTCCATGTTGATGAGGTCTTTGCACAGACTCATGTTCGGAAGGGAACTAATCAATTTGTTGATGAAAGATCTCGGAAGACTCATGTAAGCAAATAACACTATTAAAATTAATTTTTCATTTATGTTATACTATCGTTCTCTAACATTGCTTTTAATGTTTCAACAGGAAGAATTTTCGACGAGACTTTCACAGGTTAGATCTGAACATGAGTCAGCTCCTACACCGGATGATGCCAGTAATGCAGATGATGACATCCGTAGGACGCAGTGCTGGATCGACACCGTTGGTGGAAAGAAAAAGGGACGAGTGTATGGTGCGGGACAGCTTGCTGCAAACTATACAGCATCGAAAGGAGGTACACTGAAGCATCAACCTTCTTCTTCCACCACCTCTTCTGCTGACGAGGCCATCCAGCGCTTGACACAGCTACTGGACCAACGTGACCAGGAAAACCGTGCATTGAGAGAAGAATACAGTGACTTGAGAGATGAGTTCTCAAGCTTCAAGGCCCTGGTCATGAGAGCGCTGCCTCAAACTTCAGACACTCCTTCCATTGTCCCTCCGACCCAGCCACGACCCTCCCCGTCACCCGCCGTCCCTCATCAGCCCACACCAGTCCAGCCCACACCAGTCCAGCCCACACCAGTCCAGCCATCTACAGATGACCAGGAGGATGAACATATTTCTGAAGACTATGTAGATTTTTAGTTTCATTTTGTTATTGATCATAGTACATTTAAATGTTATTATGATATTGTTAGAATATAATTGATGTTAGTACATTATGATAATACAGTTATAGTACTTTATGCTTTTCCATCAATGAATATCAAATTTTAGGATGGACAATATATATATATGCAGGTCTGTTTGTTTGTAAATTGAAACTGTTATACAGGTCTGTGTGTTGTGAATATGATATGCAGGTATGTGTGGTAGAACAGCAAAACAATTAAAACAGATGTTTCTCTGCACCGTACCGAAGGCTTTACCGAGGGCTTTCGCCCTTCGGTAATTACCGAAGGCTTTCGCCCTTCGGTAATTACCGAAGGCTTGTGGCCTTCGGTAATTACCGAAGGCTTGTGGCCCTCGGTAATTACCGAAGGGCGAAAGCCCTCGGTAATGGTTAGCGACAAGGGATTTACCGAAGGATTTTTGGCCGTCGATAGGCCTTCGGTAAACACCCATTATCGACGGCTTTTGGCATTTTCCGAGGGCTTCTGGCCTTCGGTAATGCCCTACTTTTTTGTAGTGTAATAATCACTTAATAATTTTGAGTTGAAGCAGTGGGTACTTTGGCCTGCGACGGCCTTCGTGATCCAAAGAACATTCCTTTTTCTAATATTTTCAAACTTTAAAAACTAAAGTATATGCAAACGACTTTCCGTTTCTTTAATATTTTAATATTTTGTATAACTTTATATTATTTATTTCTTACTTCATCTAAGTTTATTTAAATACATTATAAAAGTATATGCAGACGACTTTCCATTTTCTAATATTTTAGAATTTTTTATAATTTTAAATTATGCCTTCTTACTTTGTTTATTAAAATGGAATTATAAATTATATGCAGACGGCTCTCCAATGTCAAATGTTTTGACATTTCATCTGGGTTTATTTAAATATAATTATAAAAATAAATACACAATTATTGTAACTTTCGATTTTTATAACTTAGCAAAATGTCTGAACATGATCTTAGCTTGATTTTCAATTATATAATTTTCGATTTTCTGGAACTTGTTCTGTCCTTTTTAGTTGGACAATTCAATCATTAATTTATTATTACAGCAGCAGAACAGCAATGATTTTGCTTTTTGCATGGAAAGGGTTCATGAAAGAAGAAAAAAGGTGCATACGTTAAGGAGGGAACAGTTTCAAAACCTGGTTTAACTGGTTATAGTTTAAACTTCAAATTCAAATCCAACGCATTAAAAGGTTACACAGAAAACAATGCTGGGGACCCTTCCTTTATGGCCAACCGTTATCTTTGAAGTTTTGAATTTCAGTTAGTTTCACCCTCAGAAAGTTATCCAACATTGCTTTTTCTATTTTTCTTTGCTGCGTTCTTCACTGAATCGTTTTGAGTCTCAGCAGAAGAAGAGATTTTGCTTCTTCTTTTTTCTACAGGACAAGACAAGAACATTCAAATTAATCTGCTTTTTCTTTTGATCATCACCCTTTTTCCCCTTTTGTTTTCTATACCTTTAGTTTGATTTCAATGGAAACTGTATGTCATGCTTTTACATCCTATATAGTATGTCTCAGACTGATCATTAAGTAATTGAAATTTAGAGACCACCTTGACCTTTATGTGCAGGCGTTGAAGAAGTTCATCACATATTGTTGAGCTAAGATGGATAAAGCATCAAACTTTGATGAAAATTTTGAGGTGGGTTATCACCCTTCACCTTCCAATACTACTGCTTTTTCCCCAATGAGTCGAGATTCGTTTGCATATTGCCAAACATGGACAAGCTCAGAGTCTGAGATTGTAGATGACAGTAGCTATGCCAGTGAACCTTCACCTTCGCGCTGGAGGGCTAAGCAAGATGTTCTTTCAAAGCTAGGAATGAAGCTGCGCAGGCATTCAATTGATGATAAACTTGGTGACAGTGATCTCTTGGATTCAGGTACGTTTGCACTTTGCATTGCTTTTGTAACTATCTGTGATGTTTTAGACACTTTGAATAGGTATAATAATACAAGTGATTGACGTAATTTTGTCCACTTCAGCTGAGCTTGAACTGATGAAGGAAAGATTTGCAAAGCTTTTGCTGGGAGAAGACATGTCTGGTAGTGGGAAAGGTGTTTGCACTGCAGTTACAATCTCAAACGCCATTACCAATCTCTATGGTAATTTTTTTTACTTTATAATTCTCAATAGTGCTACAGCTTGTTGGAAAAGAATGTTTTAGTGAGTTTGTAAGTTGGCAGAAGCATTTTTCATATTTGTTTGTGAAGTTCATTAGCCTTGAATGTGTTTTGATCTGGGAATTCTGCAGCAACTGTATTCGGACAAAGTTTGAAGTTGGAACCGCTAAAGCCTGAGAAAAAGGCTATGTGGAAAAGGGAGATGAAGGTTCTCTTATCAGTGTGTGAATACATACAAGAATTTGCTCCAACTGCACAATATTTAGAAGATGGCACAATTGTTGAGGTGAGTTTGCTAAATGATAACCATAACGTCAATGGAACTTGTTTGGCATCTCTAAATTTATATAACATGTTCTTATGTTTTCTTTCAGATGATGAAAAGCAGGCCAAGGTCAGACATCTACATCAACCTCCCTGCACTGCAGAAGCTTGATACAATGCTCATAGTAAGACAAACCTCAATTGCTTCATGCATAGAACATTTCAGTTGTTGCCAAGCCTTCTTGTTTTGACTTGAATTTCACACAACATTGTTTGCAGGAAATATTAGATACTTTCCACGACACTGAATTTTGGTATGCAGAGAACATACCAGGGAATTCGAATCGATTACGTGGAGCATCAAGTCGAAGAACTGCTCCAAGGAAAGATGAGAAATGGTGGTTGCCAGTTCCTTGTGTTCTTCCTGGTGGCCTCTCTGACATGTCAAAAAAGCATCTGATAGAGAAAAGGGATTGTGCTAATCAAATTCATAAAGCTGCCATGGCAATAAACAGCAATGTTCTTGCAGAAATAGATATCCCTGAAAATTATATAGATAATCTTCCCAAGGTTAGTCCTCATTGGTAATTGTTGAAGATGATATTTTCTGTTTCTGAAAGTTGAGATCTCAGAATGAGTCGTCTTATGAAAGAAAGTTTAGAAGAGAAATAAGATAAAAATAAAACTGATATTAGGCAAGTAGAAAGTAATTAACCAGATAGTAATTAATCTCCAACCAAGCAGTAAGTAAGTAACCTCTAAACAACTACATCTCTAACAAGTCTGCATCTCTTTTTTCCAGCTGAAATTCTATTGCCAAGTGATTGAGGATTCAATTAAATGTGACCCCATAAAGCAAATGTCTTGGAATTTATCATCAAATTTCATAAGCCTTTTATGGAAGCCAATAATAGCAGCCGAGACATGTAGAAAACGGGATGATATAGTTTCAATTAAGGTACCAATAGCAATCAAATCAGAATTAGATTTACTAATCTCATTCCTATTCCCTTCAAATCAATCATCAAAATTCAATGACTGATTAAGTTAATGCAGGAGAACAATAGTTTGCATGCTGCCATAAATAGTATATACATTCACATCACTTTTACCAAAATGACTGTTCTCTAATCTTTCTTCTTTCACTCTTTTCAAACATGAATGTCTTCAGAGTGGAAGATCAAGTCTGGGGGACTCAATTTACCATTACATGAACAGTGCAGACAAATTCTCACCTGAACAACTTCTTGACTGTCTCAAAATAAGCTCTGAACGTGAAGCACTTGAGTTAGCAGACAGGGTTGAGTCATCAATGTACACGTGGAGACGCAAGGCTTGTTTGAGCCATTCAAAGTCATCATGGAGCAAAGTAAAGGATCTCATTGAAGAGACAGATTCTAAGGACAAAAACTACACCTTAGCTGAGAGAGCTGAGTCCTTATTGCTTTGCCTGAAGCAAAGATATCCTGAACTTTCACAGACTTCTCTGGACACATGCAAGATCCAATACAACCGGGTAAGTTAAGCAAACTGTGCAATTTATAATTTGTGCAGCATTCAGAGATAGCAGAAGACCATGACAGTATCATTTTTTTCCCTGAAAACAAGTTTCAAAATTTAACTCACTTTGATGAAAATTGTCATTCAGTATATTGGAATTGTTAAAGAAAATGAGAAAGATCATGAAGCAGTACTAAATATTTCAAATTTGGGATCATCGACTAAGAATGGTGATTATGTTTTGCAGGATGTAGGGAAAGCAGTACTTGAGAGCTATTCTAGAGTTTTGGAAAGCTTAGCATTCAACATTGTTGCATGGATTGAAGATGTTGTTTATGTAGATAAATCAATGAGGAATCGAGAGGTTTAGAAACTATGGAGATGTTTGTTGTTTTCCATCCAATAATCTTGTGTAAACCATATGTTTACTTAGGATGAAGAAAGACAATAGATGATTATATGAAAAAATATATATATTGACTTGTATATGTGTATCTGATTGTTAGATGCAACAGAGAGAAGACATTTTCACACCCTTTAAGCATTTATAGCTTGAGTGAACAAAATATATACAAAGTAATTTTACTATTTTTCTAATCTTATTTTTTTTCCACCTATTATTTTCTCAACAAATCAAAGCACGGGCTAAAATAATTCTTTAATAAAGACTAGGTACTTCATTTCATTTTTAATTAAATATATGTAATCAAGTGTTCTTCATAGAGGTTATTTTTTACCATCTTGTCGAGTTTTGCTCCAAGTGCTACTTCACATCAGTAGTGTACGGCGTGCAGTGTGTAGAGCAGAGTCATCATAGGGGACGAGGCTAAACGAGTTATACCTACCGTCACAATCAATTCTTGAATAAAAAAAATGAGTTAAAGATGCTTCTTGTTTTTCCTTCGGGCCTCAGTACCCAACATTACCTCAAGAAGGTTTCCATTAAACTCCCACATCGTCTAAGCAGGACATATTTTTCATGTTTATAAACCCACGCCCTCCTGCTGCTATTGTCCCTTCGGGGACATCCGATAAAATTGGAACGATACAGAGAAGATTAGCATGGCCCCTGCGCAAGGATGACACGCACAAATCGAGAAATGGTCCAAATTTTTTTTTTATTTTTTTTCTTGATCATGAATTTACTTGAAAAATTATATTTATATACTTTTTATTTTTCTAATATTATTATACTATTTTTCTAATATTATTATACTTTTGTTACTACTACTCTTTAGTTCATTATACGCATATTTTACATAAAATTAAGAAGTTGTTGCAAACACACCAAGGCAACGTTAACAAAAGCTTGCAACAAAATTGAAATCGTTGAACCGCGGAATTATTACCCAGGTGAGTTCTGCAGAATTCCTCACCTACAAGCAATTTCGATAACCTAGGTTGTAGCTGTTGGGGTTTGGTGGTTGTAGGGTTCAAACCAGGGGTTCGGGTCATAGGATGTGAGTTGTAGCTATTAGGGTTTGGAGCAGTGGCTGGTGCACGGGATGTGGGTTGTAGCTTTTGGGGTTCCGAGTAGAGGCTGAGGCACAGGACGTGTAGAAGGTTCCAACACATTGGGTTAAACATTCTGAATGGTTTTAATTTGGCATGTCTTCACTTTGCTCCTGTACTGCTTTTGTTGAGCCATTCTTGCATTTAGACCTTGTGATAATCCTAAGGTTAAGTACTCTTTGTAACAAAACGGAGTGTTTCTTGAAATTGGATGATATTGGGGGTTATTAGTAATTAGGTAATCTAATATATCATATAAGTGTTAATATTTATGTATAGAACACAATCAGGCATTCATGTGGCTGCTGCTAGATAAATTTCAACTCTAGCTTAGGATGAGTGTATTAAATATATAACGGGTTGTTGGGAATCAAAAGTTGGACTTGAAGTAAGTGGCTCAAATATCAGTGTCAGAATAGAAAGCATATGTATGTAAGCAATTCTTTTTAAGGAAAATCATGGTTTCAAATATTTAACATATAATTGTATGTGTATATTAATTCGTTCTTTTCGATTTAACAGGGCACGAGCTTGAAATGAGTGTCACAGAAACATCCAAGAAAACTGGTGCTCCCCAAATTGTTAAGTTGAACAAGGCATCGAAATTGGTAAGCAATTTCTTTTTTACCCCTCTTGTCATATGTATTTTGTGGTTGTCAAATCGTTTTATGCAGTATTAATGTTCATTCATGCAGATTATTACCTTACACTGGCACAATGAACATTTTATTAAACGTGTGTGTGACTTGTTAGTGAAGTAGCTTGGTTAAGCCTGGAACTTATTATATATACTAGAGTGATTTCCATCTTTCTGAACGATTTGCTCCTCTTGGCTTATATCAAAATATTGCTAATTTGGTGCTTGTACTTAAACGTCAACCATTCTGATTGGCAGGCCGAGTTATGGGTAAATAATATGAGCAAAGATGGTGATGATGATAGAACAAATGTGGATTTAGAGGGTAGACCTTCCGGGTCAGTAGTAAATTTATTGCTTATGTTATGATGCACTTGTTTGTTTGTCACGACAGATATTGCTTACATTATATTATTACACAACTTTATAGGCTTGGTCTAGGTGCAAAAGTTTCACGCCAGTCAAAATTTGTACCTTCCGATGACCCTGTCGAAAAGAAGTTGTATGCCAAATTGACAGCTGAAAAAAGAAAAGCAGCCAATATTGCTAAAGAGTCTGCCACAATTGCGAGAGATGATTTAGATGACGATGAAGACAACGAGGACTTAGATAGCAGAACTAATGTGTTTGCGAAGAGGAAGGCAACGGTACCTTTGACCTCTTCTATATTGCGAAATAAGAAGCAGAAGTGACATTCACTGATGAGTTCTTTTTTTCTGCAAGGCTCTAAAGTATCACATTTTGCATTTGCCTTCTTGCAATTTTGGCTTAATGTATATTTTCTTGATTGACCTTTTGACAGTTGAGCACTTATATTTTTACGTGTAACTGATATTATTGTATAATCAGTCCATAGTGTTCTTGCTTGGTGCATAAAATCTATGGTGTTTATTGATAGATCAGCTTAAGAATCATTCATGAGGCAGATCTGTACGTATTGTGACCGCTAGTGAATGGGAAAATTTGAGCATAAATTGTTTATACAAAGCAATGTTGCTTGATCAATGGCGTTTTCCTAGTTACATATTTTTAAGTTAGTGTGTTACCTTATACCAGTTATCGCTACTTAGCTAATTATTGACACGTTTGTTCACTATTAACTGACTGAACTTTTTCGCCACAAACACTTTTCTTTTTAAAAGATGATACTAAAGTTTATATTTAGCTATTATATATGTTTATAAAATTATCCCAACTATTTGGCCTGTACTTTGACATTCAGAAGAGAACTGACTTTTTTCTACCTCAATTAAACGCTCAATTTGCAATTCTAACATTTTGGAACACATATACCGCTAATATATGCGTAAGACTATAGAAGTATCAGTATTCATACCCAATGTACTTTAATTAATTGATAAAACTATACTTGCCATTTTGAGCTACATATTTAAGTTTTTGTCCAATATGTCTAAACCGTGAATTCGGTTGATATTAATAAAATATTAAAGCTAAACCTATCGATTGGGGTAAGGAAAGAAAAGAAGCAAAAGCAAGAACAATAATAATTCACACAGCTTCCTAATTTTTTTGTTGTCACATGTGGTTCATATTTCTGCTCAGTTTCCTTGCAAACCACAAAAAGCTGAGTATACATTATTTTATAAGTTCGTGAAATCAATAGGTTAAGCAAAAAGCAAATATACAAAAGATGATACAAACAAAATTATAACACGCCTTCTAATGGGATCAGCAAATCAAACTTTACAAAATCTACAATCAAATACCTTTGACCCTTCAATGGGTTAAGTGAGTCACACACCTCAACAAGACTGTTGCTTTGTTTGTCATAGTAAACAAGCCTAGATTTTTCACTTTTGCAAGAAGCAACTGCCAATGGCTCCCCATTTACTTCTTGTTCCTTATTTGAGTATCCTCATTCACAATATATTATGAAATATCAAATTAGTCTGGTAGGCTGAAAAGAAACAGTACCAAAGTACCAATTATGCTTTGAAGAACTCTATAACTCTCCAGTGTTCTTGTTAATCAATTCCTATCCCCTCTTTGCTTCCCTTCCACCTCACACATAGGAATTCCTTTAAACTTTTTATGATCAGAAGACAGTGAGTAGTCCTTTACAAATGGAAGTTGCTATAATTGTCCTTCAACTCAAATTAAATACTTACTGAACTTTCACTCACAAGACTCAAAATTGTGTCTTCCATCAGTTCAGTAAGAATGGCCTCCCCCATTTCAAAACCAATTGTTTCAGCATCAAGTTCAAGGTCCATCCAAGTTCCCCTTCTTGCCATGTCTTTCCTAACAATTTGCTCTAAAGTGCGTGGTGGGGGCAAGGGAAGGACATGCCAGCACACTCCTTCCCAGACCTCGAAAGTAAGCCTTTTCATACTTGGTGCTGCCCTCATGCAAGGATTTGCTAATGAGACACCAGGTGAGACCCCAAAATAATGCTGACAAACCTCCATCAGGACCTCATTGATAGATTCAAATAGGAGCTTCTGGTCGTGGCAAAGCAGGTTGGAGAAGAACTCTACCTGATCAAAGAGGGAAGGATCTAGTATTTTGTCAGAGGTAAGGCATTTCACCAACAACTGATCTCTTGTCAAACCAGAGGCATGCAAGACAACCTTGATGTAGTCATATATCAATTCATTTTCTCCAAAACTATATTTTCCTGTGTCAAATTCTTCAGCTGGTGAAGACTCGTGTTCTTCAAATTGAATTTGTAGAGGTTGTACTTGTAAGTTAACTGAAAATAAGTAAAATTAATATGACAAACAAAAAGGGTTAGTGCATCAATCCAAAACAGTTCCAACTTTTGTTCATATGTAGGGAATAAAGGGACAAGAATTGAAACCATATAAATATCCGAGACTGACTATTTCTAGATCAGCTAGCATTTTTACTCATCCATTATGTGAATAAATTTCATATTTTATTAATACTTTTAAGCAAACTAAAAAATATATAATATCAGTGTAAAGATTATTTTACTTTAAACCTGAAATAAAAATACTTGAAGGATAAGGAAACATTTAAAGCAATTAATCTTGTTATAATTTATAATAAGATAAAAAAATAGTATTAGATAAGAAGAAATTCAAATTTTTGTAATATTAAGAAGCTCTTAACTGCTTTAGCATATTTTAAATAAACAAAAATTTGACAGATTTCAATTTTATTGTATTGATATGAAAATTTCAATTGTAACTGTAACATTTTATTGTATAGATAAAGAGTAGATTTCTGGAACCCTGGCAACCAGTATCCTGTTTCTATTTCTACTTCTAGTTTAGAGTTTCGAGACAATAGAACAACTGCAACAAAAAGTTTCTAAATCTTGTTTTTAAGATATGGCTTTAACTATTAAGAACATAGCCAGGGATGCTCTTTGAGGCTGTAGTGAAGGAATGCTTACCAGGTTGACATCTGGAGTGTCCAAAGTCATCATCTGAAAATGATGTATCAAGAACAGATACAGGACTCGGTCCCCCAGATAAATCTATACCGCATTCCACCTCTTCATTTTTCTTAGAGATCAAAGAGTGAGGAGATGTCGGTAGAGATGATAGTTGGTTCTCTTCTGTTATATCCTCATCCTGTAAAAGAACCAAATGATAGTTTCAACTTTCAATAAATGTAGGGGCTGTGGAAGAAATCCTTAGGTGTCATTATAAAACTTTGACTACATTTCTAACATCAGTCTTTTCATTCCCAAATTATTTACATAAGAGTATGATGTAGGAAGTGACATTACCTGATTCAAACATCCAGAACATTTTGCACCATCAGGAGTTTCTGAGATATCAATTTTTTGGTCCTGTCCTACGATGAAGCCATTCAGATCTGATTCCAACCCATTTTTCTCTTCTGCAGGTTCAACATTGTCTGCATCAAAGGTCAGAAATGATAAGTGCAAAAAAAATGTATATAAGCATGCATACAAACTGAAATTTTATCACAGCATCTACAGCTTGATCATGTACTTTGAAGTTGAACATGGTACCTTCAGTGACTGTCACATCTCTAATAGGACAACAGACTTCAGATGTATCAACAGGACCAACATCACTGGAGAAATTTGACACTGGCTTAATTTCTTGTACTTTATTATTAGAGATTCCATCACAAATGCATGACTTCTCTTCTGAATTGTTAGTTTCCTGAGCTGGAAAACCAACTGAGGTTGCTGGTTCTGGGGAGGAAATATCCTCACTAACTTCCCTAGTTTTTCCAGAGGGAGAAGATATTGCCTGTGCAGTCACAGAATGATGCTCAAAATCCCTTCCAGGACTTTCAGCAGGTGAAAAGTTGTACTCGGGAAAAGAAAGTATTCTCCCAAGGGTTTTGGGAATCTGCCTGCTTGAAATGTTTGTGTTTTCATCACCATTATCTAACATCTCACACAGATGTTTCCTTGCCTCAACATATAAGCTAGAAGCACTAAGCTTGGGAATACCACTTTCTTGTTCTACGATCATTTCAGAGTCCTTCAGTGTATCAGTCTTGTTTCCCTTCATGACATCAAACATTGGTCTAGCAATCTTTTCAATGAAGAAATGGTCTTTATTAGGAGATCTCATTCCAGTATTATCTTTGCATTTTCCTCTTGCCAACTTATTTTGACGTTCAACAGGGAGCTTTCGTGGGATTACTTCAGGGTTTCCATGTCTCTCCTTTCCCATGGCATGTTTCAATTTTCTTTTTATCTCTGTAAGAGAAAAATGTGAACCAACTCTCACAGAAGGACCTTTGTAATTGGAAACATCACGAGAATCTAGCATTGAGGCAAGGTTGCTTTCACTTTCAGAAATTTGAATGCCAGTTAGTGCAGGTTTCAGAATGACAATTCTATTTGAAAACTCAGTTTTCCCATTTTCATTTGTCAGATCTTTTGATTGAGACTTTCCCCTTTTCCTGAAAAAGTTAAGATGCTTACGGTTGGTATTCTCCCTGGTTTGTTTTAGACTAACAAGTTCTAGTTCAGAGCAGTTGGAGGCAGTAAGTGAACTGCATTCTTTGCCATCTCTCCCTTGAGCATTTTCCAACTCCTGAATGTATTTCAGCAAGTGCGAATTTGGGTCTTGTAGAAGTTTAAGATACAATTGCTTATCTGAACTTATAACCTGAAGTGCTTCCATGAGTTCACGTGAGCTAAGGAATTGTCCATCTTCATGCAGATCTTTCCCATTCAATCTCATCTGATTCACAAATTCATGGATTGCATTAGCAAGGTTTTCAGACATAACATTCTTTTGGTTTGACTGCGCGTCAATTTTGCCATCATTGTCAAACATCATGGAACAAGCAGCTTCAACATGACAAAAATCATCCATTATTTTGTCCAAATCTATAGTATCTTTTGACTGTTCCCTTGAATGCTTCTTATGTGAAAACTCTGATTTCAAGGTTGCATCTGATTTCAAATCACGGTTTTTCTTGCGAGATTTCTTCTTTCTTTTGGAATCTGTCTTCTGGGGTTCATCACGCCTTAATCTGGATTGCTTTGATTCCACTTCCACGTTATCTTGATCCTTTATTTCATCTTGGTCAGTGATCATTTCTTCTTCTATAAGTTTCTTCACACTAAGCTTTTCAGCATCAGTTGTCAGTGTTAGTCTCTTACTCTCTCCCCTGTCCTGAAACATATAAGATATAGTAATACCACCACAAGACATAGTATTAGCAAATTGCAGATAACCTAATGTTACTTCAGAATTTTGCAAATTTAACCATGATCAAACTTCAACTTTTAGGCTTAAAAAAGAGGGAAAAAAACACCAGATTTGAAAAAATACATGTGGATAGACAGACTTACAAAATTGCCTTCATAGTTTTCACCCAAATTGCTCAACACTTCAAACTTGTTCTTGGTAAGTGGCGCACCTGCAGAAAACAGAATGAAACCAAACTATCATTATGATTCTTTTCCACTAATCAGAAAAGTTGAACCACAAATCATTACAAGATAAATTATACACAGAGAACATATTATGATGAAAGATTTGTTAACAAACATGACTGTAGAAAATACATATAAAAAAGCACAGAAAGATATTCAATTTTTTACCCATCAAATTATTCAGTATAAGCACATTTTGCCATACATTTAGCACATAGAATTTAGAAACTCTCCCCGCGGATATATAAAACACAACAATGCAAAGAAATCAATTTTGGAAGTAAAAGTTTAGATGTTAAAAAATTTCTTACCAAAAGCATGCTTGCTTCCATGCCTCTTATCTGCTATCAACTTCCGAGTAAATCGAGCATGACGAAAATCAAATATACTAATAAAACCCCACATACATCCTGACTGGTCTTTCTCATAATTCACAGGGAATCTTTGTGACCTCTTTGCCATAACGATTGTCACAGTTGACTTCCTTCTTTCCTTATTTTCCTTTTCTCAGGATGCTAACAACGCAATCTTGATCTTATGTTGCCTATGTTCATACAAAACTCCTCATAGTTATAATCTTGTGTGACCTGATTGATGGACAAAAACATGAAGTCGATAATGTTATTCAGAGTCGTGGCTCTCGCAAAACACCCTAAAAAGAGAAAAATAGTGTCGGCTAAGTTAAAAGCAAATTCTCAGAGATGTTATTCATCGTGATTAAACTCACTCACACAGTTTCACCAAAGAAAAAGAAACACAGTCACAGGATTGATCATCTGAATCATCAAGTCCTCTTAGAGCACAAAAATCTGGGTTTTCAGAGGAAATAGAAATATATGCAACTTGATTTAGTGCTTAAGGCATGTAAGAAAAACTTAAAAATTATAGGAAAATAAGTACCTAATATTCAGGTTCTTTTAGACTCTCACTCCTCCAAGTTTCCCAACTGAGTGAATCTCACAGAAGCAATATAAGATTTCTTTGGAGGGAAAGGTATCAATGCCTTCTTTCTTCATGCACGGATCATAGTGAAGAACAGGTTCTACAGAAAAAAAGCTTAAAATTCCAGTCCACACTTCCCGTAAAAGAAAAAGAAAAGGGAATGGAGACACCTAGCCACCCTTATTCAGTGAATCCTCCCTTTCTTCCAACAGAGGAAAAAGAAAGTTGAATGATAAGACGTATTGAAAAAGTAAGTCTGATAATATATAAAAGCTTCAAAGACACAAAATCTTGGCCCCAGAACTGTCAAATCCAAATCCCACAATCACTGATTCAAGCAGAGCTCCATAATTGCTGCATAAGAGAATCATGAATAAAATCAACGCTGCATTTATCTTCTTTCGCCACTGAACCACCACAGTGCAGAAGCATCCAAGCCACAGTTAACAACAAAAACACGTCGCCATGGAGTTCCAAAACTTCCACTATTCTACAAACTCTTGCACAGCATTCTCACTGAAACCCCACCACAAAACAGAATCCAATCTCCATCACCAAAACTCTCCCTCAGCACCAGTTAAAACTAAAGAAAAAAAAAATGCCTTGGTAAGATACAATCTAATCTCACAGAACAATGTTTGGGGTTGAAACTGCTAGCAAGTTTTACCCCAAAGAAGAAAAAAAAAACAAGACTTTTCTCAGTGGGTATCTTTTTGACAACCAAAAAGATAAGAAAAATGCTAACTTCCACCGACCCACAATTGTTTAACGCGGAATTTTTATACGGGCAGCCATTAAAGACTGAGAAAAAGTGACAGAAAGAAGAGAGAGAAGGTTATTATGCGATTTTGGGAAAGTGAAAGGGAGAACTTTTACAACGTTGTTGGTGGTGGTGTCAATGTCCTTGTTTGGCAGAAGAGGAAGAAGAATACGTGAGAGTTGCGACAGTGTATGGTAGAGGTGTGTGGGCCCATACGCAGAGCTTTTTTGTGTTTGTGTTGTAAATTTCTACGGAAGAAAATGTTAGTCTTTTTGGGGTGTCACCATTTTTCTGTTCTGTTTTCAATTTCAGCATCTATCAAAGTCATCATTGCAGATGATGATAATGCATTGCTCACACATTCACATCCATATTTGGCTTCATAACTACTCTTCTGTTCACACCTTTTTCTTTTGTCTCTACTCACTTCAACTTTCTATTCTCCAAACAAAATAACCAAAATCATATCTCTTCAAATTATATCATTTTTGGTATACAAAAATTATATTATTTTTAGATTACAACATCTCATGTTTGATAACTATTTGATTTTTATAATAATAATTATTTTTGTCTAGTGATAGTGACTTTTATTAGTACATCCAACCTTTATACTTGTTAAACTTTAGATTGCAACATTATAAGAAGAAAGTACAAAATTTCATATGGTGATTTTTACTCAAATTAATTTATGTAATAAATATATAAATAAAGTTAACCAATATATACTGCTAATATGATTTTCTTACATTATTGTTTAATTGTAAATTAGTTATATGATATGATTTTTATTTTATAGGAAAGTCATTTTTTACAATTACGTATAGGTATATGACGTGTTTAGACTGTTTTCAGATTAATATATGATAAGTAATGTATAAAGTTGAATAACAAGTATTTTTTTTTCCATTATAAACTATTGTTTATGCTTAAATAAACTATTTCACGAGAATAAAGGATGGTATTAAAATTGATTAATAGTTCGATTATTATGTTTTAGTTTTATTGAAAAGTAAAAATAATAATAATAATAATAATAATATTTCTATATTGATGATAATTTGTTAGAGGTCAATTGATTGTTTGTGATTTTAATAGTGTTGCTTAGTCCAAAAAAGGAAGTAAAGTGAAGGTATCAGAATGGTGACGTACCAACGAACAAAATATTAAAAACAAATAATGAAAAACGAGTACCCAATAAATATCTTTTTAAGAAAAAAAGAACATTAAAACAAATTATCTCCTCGAAAATAGTTTTATCATTCGTGTGTAAAATAAAGTGTAAAAAACAATAACGAGAAATGGTATTTTTTCTGTTTTATTTTTAAAATAACGAGAAAATATGTTTAATTTTATTTACTTATTATATTTTTATTTTTATTTCTCTTATCCATTCTTTTGACTTGTGCTAAATACATTTGACTTAAAAAATTACCTCCATTGCGATACACATCTTATATGTAAAAAAAAATCTGGACTATTTTAAATTTTTGTCTCTGCTTAATGATTAAAAGTAATAATTAATAATTATAAAAATTTCATAATTTTTTAAAAAAATACGTCTTACAGAAAATATAAAGTAATTTTATATCATCATCTAATTAAAAGGTAGATATGTATATTCATATGATAAATTTATCAAAATTTATAGAAATAGCTAAAAACTATACTAAGGATGAGTTGTTATTTAATGAGGATATTTAGCAGTGATAATTAATGCATAATAATTAAAGCGAAGTAGATTAAATTGTATGTCACTTTTAACCGAAATTGTTAGAGGTAGGCCTGTGATTGATTACATAAGACAAGATCATGAAATCAAACAACAAAGAAGAGTATAAAAAAGTGTTATTTATTTATTTCTTTCTAAAGTTAAATGATTTTGTTTAAAAGTGAAGCCATGGAATAATACCTACACCAAAGACAATTAGAAAAACCAATTCTAACGTATAATTTGTAAATAATAATAATAATAGTAATGATAACAATATTATAAACCATTTTAAATTTAAGGGTGATTTATAAAAAATATATATTATGGAATAACTTGAAAGAAAATAAGAATTTCTACGCTCATATAAATAAGTGGCAAAACTTTAACTCTTTTGAGTGGAAACAAGATCTGGCATATTCATTATTTTATTACATTCTTATTCGTTCTTAAATTGCTATATAGCTTTGATAAATGGACGGCATCAACTAGTTATTTATTAGTTATTTATTATTTATTTATTATTATTATTATTATTATTACTATTATTATTATTGTGATGACTAATTTCTTATAAATATAAATAAAAGGGCTTAAAATAAGGAAAAATGAATATTTATTTATTTTAACTAATAGTATTATATATATATATATAATATGTAAATAAAATTATTTTCCTTTTATTTTAACATTTGGTAAAAAAAGTTATCTATCTATGTTTTTCTTTCTTTTCATTATTTTTTTATAGTATATCATCTATAATACAGTACAATTTAAGTTAATATAGGTTGATCAAAAAATTTATTTGATTAAGTTGTTCTTTTCATTTATATTTTTGGTTTTCTCTTTTTTTATTTCATTCAGGAAAAAAAAAATAAAGAAATACTTGTTAGTTTAGTTTTTTAGTAATGTTTTTGCTTTCATAATAAGACTTCTTAAAAAAGTAAGGTATGATATTTGATAATTGGCATTATATTTTTTTATTTTGTTTTTTATCTTCAATTAGTATTTTTATTATTTTAAAAAAATAAGTATTCTATTTTTATTAGTATTTTAATTATTATTTATTTAGATAATTAAGATTTTATAGACAAAATTAAAAATGATAAGTATTTTATTTTTTACTTTGGTATTTTGATTATTATCTTTTTAGATAATTAAGATTTTATTTAATAATTTAAAAAAAGTTTCGTTTATAATTTTATAGAAAAGTTTAAATTACATAAAGATTGAAGAATATATCAACAAAATCATTTATTAACAGTACAAATTTGAGATATAGTTTAATGAGTGGTGTGTTTTGAATAATTTATAAATAGAAGGTTTTAGACTGTTAAAATTAATTATTGGACAGAGACTCATTTAGGAGGCTTGAAACATTCATTATTATTTTCTAATTTCAAGAATGTATAAGAATAACTAACCCCTTTATTCACTAGGGTTAAACATAATATATCTTTAATTTTTTGTTATTTATATTATTTAATATATTTATTTTTCATTACTGTTGTGTTCTATTTTCACTCTTAACTGCATAATAATTTATTAAGTACATATTTGTGGATATCTAATTATTGGAAATTAATTGATCATTCTTACACATCAATACTCATATTACATCACCATAAAATCTCTCAACAGATTCATAGAATTACACAAAACACATAATCAATAACATACTCGTTGTAATACCCTAATATTTTAAAGAGTATTACTTTTAGTAGAGACTAAATTAACTTATCTTCTATAAACAATCCAACTTTATTTCAATTCTCCCAAAGTACAATACCAAACTTATAAACTTCAAACAATATAGTCTTCACCACTTAACATAAATTCAAATTTCAACTTATAAGTTTTACACAACATAATTTTTCCAATACAAATTTATTCTTTTTACACAATATCCCTGAAAGTTTTTCCCCGCATCTCTCTCATCTCTAAGCTTTTTCAACCGCATCTGCAACATTATCTATTCACATATAACATGAGTTATATGATCATAGCACAAACAAATAAGGGTAAGCCAACCATATCATATCAATCATTAAACTTGTAATAAAAATATTTCAATCATGTATTTCTACAATTACTAAAATATCATTACCTCGATGTCATTAATTCATCATTATCAAAATCATCTTCCTCAATTTCATAAACCTTACAATTTTACCATGCTTACTCACGAAGCCTTATGGTCAGACCGCTCTCTGCCTGCTTCCTTAAGCCTCACCTGTATACTATGTCTTACTCTCTGAAGCCTTATGGTCAGACCTCTCTCTGCCTGCTTTTATAAAACTTATGAACCACATATTTATGTCAAAGCCTTATGGTCAGACCACTTGCTGCCTGCTTTCATAAACCTCAGGTGTTACTTTGATCATATCAAGCTCTCATGGTATAAACCGAACATACTACTTCTCGTAGGAAACATCATTTCATAAGCAATGATTTCTTATATCCACTCCAACATTTCATCCAATCAACATTTCATACCCTCTTATCCACTCCAATATTTCATCAAATCAAAAATTCATAACCTCTTCTCCACATAACTCAATCATGCTCATTCTCTAATCATAATTTCACAATAACCTATTTTGGTGTCAATAAATTAAACATATTGCCACATATCATACTACATATTATAAACTCATTTTGACCATAACGAGTATAACTCAACATATTTTCACCAATCAAAGATTCATAGATCATCCAAAACATTTCAACATATCTTAGCAAGTACATAATATAATCTGAGCTCATTGTAACGACAAATAAAATGCATCTACAGTTGACTTATTTTATTTTATTTTCATCCTATTAGAGATCTTTCTTTACCCCAATTGGTCACCGGAGAGGACCCAGATGTCTGAACGCATCAAACTCACCTTCGACGCCAGCACATATGACTAGTCACAACTGACTGGACCAGGCCAGGGCTGCTCTATGATCAGGGATGTGCCAACTCAGGTTTTTAAGGTTCCTTTATCCTACCAACAAAAGAAGGTCCTCAATAATTAACAATTTATTTATTTAATTTATCTACCTTATTTTCTTATGCTCTAAATCTTAAAATGCCTAATTTTACTTCCTCTCACAACAACCTCAAACAGTATCTGTATATCTATTTAATACCCATATACAAGTTACTACAGAACCCTTATTCTAAACCTTCCAACAAGATCAATTTCAGCCAACAAACTCATTCAATAAATTCATCACAATAAACATCCATAATAGAATTCATACAAGATAATTATAAACAATTAACAATAATAAAACATTACTATAAATGGTCATAGAAGAATACAATATTTGAAAATCATAAAAATAATCTTAATATAAAAATTCATGGGGAAACAAGAAGTGGAATCTGGCAGAGCCGGTTAGACAACTTCTAATCCATCCAACAATACAATATAATTAAATAACAAGAACAATACATGTATGGGGAAATAAGAAGTTGAATCTGGCAGAGCCGGTTAGACAACTTCTAATCCTTCCAAAAATGCAATAAAATAAATAAGTAAAGCAATAAATAGTTTGGGGAAACAAGAAGTTGAATCTGGCAGAGCCGGTTAGACAACTTCTAATCCTTCCAAAAATGTAATAAAAATAAATAAGGAAGGAAATAAAAGTTTGGGGAATCAAGAAATTGAATCTGGCAGAGCCGGTTAGACAATTTCTAATCCTTCCAAAATACAATAAAATAAATAAGGAAAACAATAAAATGTTTGGGGAAACAAGAAATTGAATCTGGCAGAGCCGGTTAGACAATTTCTAATCCTTCCAAAATACAAAAATAAACCACTAACAACGTACAATTGGCATAACATAATCAACATCGCATTTTACAACTATCACACTTGGATATTAACACAAAAGCATACTCTCATTCAAGATCATACAGAAACAAAATACTCCATATTCAAGATTTAAAATCAGACAAAAGAAAAATATAGTATATTCAAGACTCAAGATAATACAAAAAGAAATACTCAAAGTTAGCTTCCCTTACCTCTATTACAGACTTAATCTCTTCGCTCTCTGAAAACTTCCAGAATATCCCCTTTGAAATTAGAAATTCTTCCAACTCTCTTCTCTCAAAAATTTTCTAAGTTCTTTGGTGTAAATTTTCAACCTTCCCCCCTTGGCTATTTATAGCAAAAAAAAATTTACTATTCATTTTTTACTATTCATTTTAACTATTCATTTTTTTATTCATTTTACTATTACAAAAATAATTTTTTATTTGCAATTTGATGAATTCTGATCTCAAAGCTACGTGGAACACTTATCCTTTCCAAATATTATTTTTTTTTTTAACTATTCACTTTTTACTATTCATAATTTTCTATTCACAATTTACTATTCATCATTTTTTTTTAGCATTTAACTTACAAATATTTTCAAGGATCTTACAATCTCCCCAACAACAATTATTTTCGCCCTCGAAAATTATTTATTTAAACAAAGACTATTTAACAAAAAAAAATTACTTACAAAAGAGATATGGATATTCCTTTATCATAAATTCTTCCAATTCCCAAGTCATTTCCTGTGTGTCTTCATTCCAAAGTACCTTTACCGTGCGAATATCCTTCCCTCTTAACTTTTTCATTTGAACATCTAGTATACGCACTGGGCCAACTTCCATCGTTAAATTTTCCTTGACCTGAATTTCATCAACTTCTAACACATGCTTTGGATCTGGAATATACTTCCTTAGTTGGGATACGTGAAAAACGTTATGCAAATTTGTCAATCGAGGTGGTAGTGCTATCTCATAAGCCACTGGCCCAATCTTTTTGAGAATTTGATACGGTCCGAGAAATTTTGGTGTCAGTTTCCTCATCTTGATAGCTCTCCCGACTCCTGTAGTTGGCGTTACTCGTAAGAATACATGATCTCCTTCTTCAAATTCTAACGGTCTTCTTCTTTTGTCGGCATATGACTTTTGTCTACTTTGAGTTGCTTTCATCCGATCTTGGACTAATTTTATTTTTTCTGTGGTTTGTTGTAATAGCTCGGGTCCCACTGTCAGTGCTTCCCCATCTTGAAACCAACACAACGGTGTTCTACATCTTCTTCCATATAAAGCTTCATATGGTGGCATACCGATACTGGAATGATAACTGTTGTTGTAAGTAAATTCTACTAATGGTAGTATCTCATTCCAACTTCCAAGATGATCTAATACACAAGTTCTCAGCAAATCCTCCAAAGATTGAATAGTCCTTTCTGTTTGACCATCAGTCTGAGGGTGATAAGCCGAACTCATCTTCAACTGTGTTCCCAGAGCCTTCTGTAGCGTCTGCCAAAACCTTGAAGTAAACCTTGGATCTCTGTCTGACACAATGCTTGTAGGTATGCCATGCAACCTCACTACTTCCCCGATGTATAACTCCGTCAGCTTTTCTAGTGACATACGTTGATTAATAGGCAAAAAGTGAGCGCTCTTGGTTAGTCTATCAACGATAACCCAGATAGAATCGTGACCTTTTGATGATTTTGGTAAATGTGTTACAAAGTCCATCGAGATACTGTCCCACTTCCATTGAGGAATGTCTAACTGTTGTAACATCCCTCCCGGTTTTTGATGCTCCACTTTTGCCTTTTGACACACCAAGCAGGCTGCTACAAACTCGGCCACATCCCTCTTCATTCCATTCCACCAAAATGACTCTTTCAGGTCCCTATACATCTTAGTCATACCTGGATGTATGCTAAGACGACTTTTATGGCCTTCGTCTAAAATTAAATGTTTTAATTCACTCTTTGCAGGGATACACACTCTGTTTTTAAATCGAAGTATGCCATCTTTACTTAGAACGAACTCCTTAGCTTGATCGGTGTCCAACAACCTGATCTTTTGCTGCAACTCTTGATCCATCGACTGCTCAACCTTCACTTGTTCTAAGAAGTCACTAGTGATTGCTAAATGACTACACCATATGTGATCTGGGTTTAACTGCAACCCCAAGTTCATATCACGTAACTTTTCTAACAGTTCTAATTCCTTCACCATCATTGTTGTTATCTGAGCTTGTCTCCTACTCAATGCATCTGCCACCACATTGGCTTTTCCTAGGTGATATAAAAGCTCGAAGTCATAGTCCTTCATATATTCCATCCATCTTCTTTGTCGCATGTTCAACTCCTTTTGATCGAACAAATACTTTAGACTCTTATGGTCACTAAAAACTTGGAAACTTACCCCATAGAGGTAGTGTCTCCATGTCTTTAATGCAAATACTACTGCTGCAAGTTCGATGTCATGCGTTGGGTAGTTCTTCTCATGCGCCTTTAGCTGCCTAGATGCATAAGCTACAGGTCTCCTTCCTTGCATTAGAACGCACCCCAATCCTTGATATGACGCATCGCAGTACACCTCAAACGATTTGCTAGAGTCTGGAATGATTAATACTGGTGCTGACGTTAGTCGTTGCTTCATATTTTCAAAACTGGCTTCGCACTTGTCAGTCCACAGAAATGGTTGATCTTTACGAGTTAACTGAGTTAGAGGACCTACAATCTTGGAAAACCCTTCGACAAAACGTCGGTAATAACCGGCTAATCCTACAAAACTTCGTACTTCAGTTACAGTTTTCGGCCGCTCCCACTTTAGCACAGCTTCCACTTTTGCTGGATCCACTGAGATTCCTTGAGCAGAAATCACATGACCCAAAAATTGTACTTTCTCTATCCAGAACTCACACTTTGACAGTTTCCCATACAGTTGATGTTTTCTTAAAATTTCCAACGCCACCCTCAAGTGTTCTGCATGCTTTTCCTTATTCTCTGAATAGATAAGAATATCGTCTATTAATACTACCACGAACTTATCTAAACATGACCGAAATATTCTGTTCATGTAGTCCATAAAAATCGCTGGGGCATTCGTCACACCAAACGGCATTACCACGTACTCAAAGTGTCCATAGCGAGATCTGAAAGCCGTCTTTTGTACATCTTCCGTCTTGACAAGAATCTGATGGTACCCAGATCTGAGATCAATTTTTGAAAACACCTCTGCTCCTCTCAACTGATCTAATAGATCATCGATTCTTGGCAAAGGATATTTGTTCTTTATTGTAACCTTGTTCAACTGTCGATAATCCACGCACAACCTTGAACTTCCATCCTTCTTCTTCACCAGCAATACAGGAGCTCCCCATGGAGACACACTTGGACGGATAAACTTCTTCTCCAACAGATCTTCGATTTGCTTTTTCAACTCTGCTAGTTCGGCAGGAGCCATTCTGTATGGAGCCATAGAAACCGGGCCAGCTCCGGGCACTAGATCTATTGTGAAATCGATCTCTCGACTAGGTGGTAAACCTGGCACTTCTTCTGGAAAAACATCAACATATTCTTCTACCACAGGTATTCCGATGATTTGTTCTTCAGTATTCTCTCTTTTCTCCTGAGCTAACACCACATAGCAGGTAGCTCCATCTTTGATATCCTTCGCAGCGACTCGAGTTGAGCTTAGTTCTAAATTGTTCAAATTTAGAAACTCTATCTTTTGTTTCCCACAATCAATAAGAACGTGATTGGCAGTTAACCAATCCATTCCTAAAATAATGTCTAGATATTGAAGGGGTAAGCAGATCAAGTTCACTTTGAACTTGCGTCCTGCAATTTGGATCGGGCATCCGACACAGACTGAACTGGTCGTAACTGGTCCCGATGCTGGTGTAGAAACTACTAATTCACACCCTAGATCAAGCATCGGTAATCCGAGTCTTTCTAAACATGCTAGGGATATAAAGGAGTGTGTGGCTCCAGAGTCAAACAAAACATATACGCATTCTCCTAACAGCATACAGGTGTGTAAGATTAATGTACCTGGCTTAGTAGCCTCTTCTGCAGACATTGCGAATACTCTTCCTGTTGCCCGGGGCTTTACTTCAGCAGAATCTTGTTGTTGTGGTTCTCCCACCTTCTTTTTCTTTGGACAAACATTAGCAAAGTGTCCCGGATCATTGCAGATGAAACATCTCTTCCCTTCAACTTTTTCTCCAATAAGTTTAGGGCAGTCACGTCTGAAATGTGCTCCTCCACACTCAAAACACTTCACTGTTCCTCGATACGATAATTGTGGTTTTTCATAAGGCTTTTTGTTGAATTTTATTAAAGATTCTCCCTTTGCAAGTCTGGAAACTCTACTTGGATCAAACTCTAACAATTCTATCATTCTGGCTTTCTCTACCAATGATGGAAACTCTTGTATTTCCAATGGCATAAGTACCTTCTTCAGTTCATGCCTTAGTCCTCCCTCGAATTTTCGACATCTCCATTCTTCTGTGATATTCTGAGTATAAAATCTTGAGAGATAATTAAATTTTACTACGTACTCTTGTATTGATAGCCTTCTTTGTTGTAAGGTCAGAAACTCTGCCTCCCTTGCAAATTTTGCACTGTTTGGAAAATATTTTTCCAGAAACCTTATCTTAAAGTTCTCCCAATTCACAACCTCACCACGAATCGTCATCAACTGTTGCATACTTTCCCACCAATATTCAGCCTCACCCACCAAAAGAAATGATGCATAAGTTAATTTTTGTTCTTCTGAGCAAGTTATTACCCGGAAAATCTTCTCATTCTGCCTTAGCCAAGAGTCAGCCTCAATCAGGAGTAGCATCCCCATTAAATTTAGTTGGATCATGCCTTAAAAAGTCATTCAAGCTAGAATGATTTTGAGGTGCTTGATCAACTTGTTGTTGTTGCATCTTTGTCGAATTTTAAATGATTTCTTCAAAAAGATAACAATACAATTTAGCATATGATATCAATTTCCTCAAATAGTCATTTTCATCATAAACCATTAATAATTTTACTAAGAATAATAATTTCACTCCCCAGAGTCCCAAAATATTTTCGAAAACCATGGCTCTGATACCAAATTGTAATACCCTAATATTTTAAAGAGTATTACTTTTAGTAGAGACTAAATTAACTTATCTTCCATAAACAATCCAACTTTATTTCAATTCTCCCAAAGTACAATACCAAACTTACAAACTTCAAACAATATAGTCTTCATCACTTAACATAAATTCAAATTTCAACTTATAAGATTTACACAACATAATTTTTCCAATACAAATTTATTCTTTTTACACAATATCCCTGAAAGTTTTTCCCCGCATCTCTCTCATCTCTAAGCTTTTTCAACCGCATCTGCAACATTATCTATTCACATATAACATGAGTTATATGATCATAGCACAAACAAATAAGGGTAAGCCAACCATATCATATCAATCATTAAACTTGTAATAAAAATATTTCAATCATGTATTTCTACAATTACTAAAATATCATTACCCCGATGTCATTAATTCATCATTATCAAAATCATCTTCCTCAATTTCATAAACCTTACAATTTTACCATGCTTACTCACGAAGCCTTATGGTCAGACCGCTCTCTGCCTGCTTCCTTAAGCCTCACCTGTATACTATGTCTTACTCTCTGAAGCCTTATGGTCAGACCTCTCTCTGCCTGCTTCTATAAAACTTATGAACCACATATTTATGTCAAAGCCTTATGGTCAGACCATTTGCTGCCTGCTTTCATAAACCTCAGGTGTTACTTTGATCATATCAAGCTCTCATGGTATAAACCGAACATACTACTTCTCGTAGGAAACATCATTTCATAAGCAATGATTTCTTATATCCACTCCAACATTTCATCCAATCAACATTTCATACCCTCTTATCCACTCCAATATTTCATCAAATCAACAATTCATAACCTCTTCTCCACATAACTCAATCATGTTCATTCTCTAATCATAATTTGACAATAACCTATTTTGGTGTCAATAAATTAAACATATTGCCAGATATCATACTACATATTATAAACTCATTTTGACCATAACGAGTATAACTCAACATATTTTCACCAATCAAAGATTCATAGATCATCCAAAACATTTCAACATATCTTAGCAAGTACATAATATAATCTGAGCTCATTGTAACGACAAATAAAATGCATCTACAGTTGACTTATTTTATTTTATTTTCATCCTATTAGAGATCTTTCTTTACCCCAATTGGTCACCGGAGAGGACCCAGATGTCTGAACGCATCAAACTCACCTTCGACGCCAGCACATATGACTAGTCACAACTGACTGGACCAGGCCAGGGCTGCTCTATGATCAGGGATGTGCCAACTCAGGTTTTTAAGGTTCCTCTATCCTACCAACAAAAGAAGGTCCTCAATAATTAACAATTTATTTATTTAATTTATCTACCTTATTTTCTTATGCTCTAAATCTTAAAATGCCTAATTTTACTTCCTCTCACAACAACCTCAAACAGTATCTGTATATCTATTTAATACCCATATACAAGTTACTACAGAACCCTTATTCTAAACCTTCCAACAAGATCAATTTCAGCCAACAAACTCATTCAATAAATTCATCACAATAAACATCCATAATAGAATTCATACAAGATAATTATAAACAATTAACAATAATAAAACATTACTATAAATGGTCATAGAAGAATACAATATTTGAAAATCATAAAAATAATCTTAATATAAAAATTCATGGGGAAACAAGAAGTGGAATCTGGCAGAGCTGGTTAGACAACTTCTAATCCATCCAACAATACAATATAATTAAATAACAAGAACAATACATGTCTGGGGAAATAAGAAGTTGAATCTGGCAGAGCCGGTTAGACAACTTCTAATCCTTCCAAAAATGCAATAAAATAAATAAGTAAAGCAATAAATAGTTTGGGGAAACAAGAAGTTGAATCTGGCAGAGCCGGTTAGACAACTTCTAATCCTTCCAAAAATGTAATAAAAATAAATAAGGAAGGAAATAAAAGTTTGGGGAATCAAGAAATTGAATCTGGCAGAGCCGGTTAGACAATTTCTAATCCTTCCAAAATACAATAAAATAAATAAGGAAAACAATAAAATGTTTGGGGAAACAAGAAATTGAATCTGGCAGAGCCGGTTAGACAATTTCTAATCCTTCCAAAATACAAAAATAAACCACTAACAACGTACAATTGGCATAACATAATCAACATCGCATTTTACAACTATCACACTTGGATATTAACACAAAAGCATACTCTCATTCAAGATCATACAGAAACAAAATACTCCATATTCAAGATTTAAAATCAGACAAAAGAAAAATATAGTATATTCAAGACTCAAGATAATACAAAAAGAAATACTCAAAGTTAGCTTCCCTTACCTCTATTACAGACTTAATCTCCTCGCTCTCTGAAAACTTCCAGAATATCCCCTTTGAAATTAGAAATTCTTCCAACTCTCTTCTCTCAAAAATTTTCTAAGTTCTTTGGTGTAAATTTTCAACCTTCCCCCCTTGGCTATTTATAGCAAAAAAAATTTACTATTCATTTTTTACTATTCATTTTAACTATTCATTTTTTTATTCATTTTACTATTACAAAAATAATTTTTTATTTGCAATTTGATGAATTCTGATCTCAAAGCTACGTGGAACACTTATCCTTTCCAAATATTATTTTTTTTTAACTATTCACTTTTTACTATTCACAATTTACTATTCACAATTTACTATTCATCATTTTTTTTAGCATTTAACTTACAAATATTTTCAAGGATCTTACACTCGTCATCATCACCATATCATACATGAATAACCACCATACATGCTGACAATTATATTATAAATTTAGGCTTAATTACCTACTTAGTCCCCATGTTAGGAGGTAATTTTCTGTTTAGTACCCAGTTTTAAAAATGTAGGCATTTGGTACCTATGTTTTGAAATTTGTATCAATTCAATCATATCCAGTTAACGGCGTTATAATTGATGCGAGAAATTAAGGACGTTAATGAAGATGCATTCAAACATTTGATAGCTATTCCACCCACACTATCATTAACGTCCTTAATTTCTCGCATCAATTATAACGCCGTTAACTGGATAAGATTGAATTGATACAAATTTCAAAACATAGGTACCAAATGCCTACATTTTTAAAACCGGGTACTAAACAGAAAATTACCTCCTAACATGGGGACTAAGTAGGTAATTAAGTCTATAAATTTATCATTGTTTTCAAAATTCACATAGTCACACACATTAAACACATCACAAGAGATATATGAAAATTATGATATTTTCACCCAACGACTATATATGCTTGCTCCGTGAAAGCACTCTTGCTTAGTCCCAGATATGCTCACAATCATATTATAAATTTATCATTGTTTTCAAAATTCACATAATCACACATTAAACACATCATAAGAGATATATGAAAATTTTGTTAAAATTATGATATTTTCACCCAACGACCATATATGCTTACTCCATGAAAGCACTCTCACTTAGTCACCAGATATGCTTATTTAGCTAAAGCCATCTCGCCTAGCCATCAGATCTACTTGCTCAGCGACTAAACCCGCTCATGCAGGGAAAAAACTATCAGAACTTACAGACTTAAATTCTCCTAAAGTCGTTCAATGAGTATATTCTCACTCAACAACTGTCAAGTCAAAGAACTCACTGATTTTGGTCTCACCTAACGAGTTTTTGCTCGCCCAACAACCAGTAAGTCAGTAGCTCTTTGATTTTGACTTCGCCTAGTGAGTTTGCACAATTCTGCAAAACAAAATTTTGTAAATTTATGTCATTTCAACCTGCAAAACATTCTAACATTAACTCCAGATTCCCAAAACAATCAACCATCAGATCAAACACGAATCAATGACTCAATTCACCTCAAATGCAATCTCAATCACACAGTATGCCAACATTTCAGCACTCAATCACTAAAAACGATTCAAAGCCCCTAACTTAACTCAACAACTCATATTTTATCAGCACAAACACCAATATCAACATTTTAAGCAACATAAACATGCAACTCAGATTGTTAACACACTAAAAACTTAAAAATAAGGTAACTCAGATTATACGTGCAGTGGAAAACTATTCACATGTGTTGGAAAACTATTCACATGTGTTGGAAAACATGAAAACTAGAGAAAATAAGATAAACTAACTTACTTTTTTGCAAGAAAAAAAATCAAACAAACATGAAAACATTGTGGTAATTATTATTTTGACACTTTCTAATCTTCGAACAGATAACTCAACAAGTAAAAGACTTAGAGGGAAACAATAGTTTTTAAGAAATTAGTTTCTAAAGAAAGACTTAGAGGGAAACAATAGTTTTTAAGAAATTAGTTTCTAAAGGGATAGTATGATTCTAAATAATGAAATTCTAATGTTTTTATTTATGCTTTAAACTTATCACATTAAAATATTTGAGATTTTATTACTTAAATCATATTACCACTTTTAAAAAGAAAAATTTTAGACTTTTACATTTTGTGTTTAGTTTATAATTTTTTATTATGATTAGTATATAAGCCAATAATATTTTAAGAATAAACAATAATTCTAAATGAGAATAGAAAGTTATTATTATTATTATTATTATTATTATTATTATAATATATACTTTTTAAAATAATATAAAAATGTGACTTAAGTTTGTAAATATATTTTATAGTTAATTGTTAATTGTGGGATCTTACAACATTCAGCCATCTTTTTTATCCAACTCAATGAATTTCGTATTCACTACCATGATAATCATAATTATATAAGTTGTAAGTTTCTTTAGTTTTAATTTTGCACATAATCTATTTAAAGTTTTAAAAGTTAATTTAGTAAAGTAATTTTGCATAGATTGGCGTACTGAGTACCCTTTTAATATACAGAAATCTTATTGGATTTTATTAACAATATAAGTAAGTCTTGGAATATAATTAATCACAAAAGTTTCAGCTAAGTAGTCAATTTACGAACAGAAATATTGTAACTAAACATCACACTTATCCTACATCATATAATTGTTTTCTATCTATTAAATAGAAAAAATGTTAGAATTAAAAAAGTATAATGGCAAATTTGGAAACACCAATATAAAGCAAAGTCAACTTATATAAAAATATAGGATGTCTTGATATCAATAAATAGATAGAATAAGATGTTGACATTCAGATAATTTAATTTATTGTAAAAATATCACAAAATGTTGGCGTGACAACTGGTATTTTTTCGAATGTTTTTTACTTTTATTTTTACATAATATTAGTATAATAATGATACTAATAATACAAAAAATTATTTCAAATATTAAAATAGAGATGTAAATACCTAATAGAACATGAACAATTTTATATAGCGCTAATAGTAAATTAAAAAATTATATATATATAATAGAAAAACAAAGTAAGAAGGTAACAATATTTGATGAGGTGTGTTGGAAGCAAACATAGTTATATATTAAAAATTTTCAAACTATTAACTATTCAAGTTGAGGGTGTTAGAAGCAAGAGAAAACATTAGTTCAAAATTAGAACTAGTAAAAATTAACACATGGAATATTATTTTAAAATATGATCACTTTTTAAATTGATGTACTATATTAAAAAAACTGTAATAAGTATAATAACAGATTTGGAAGCAAGCTCAAATATGTATAAATTAAATAAATTTCTGACTCTAACTCATGATTATGGCGTGCTTAAACCGTCAAATGCCATTATTAATTTAGTTCAATTTAATATAATTAAAGACAAATTTTCCCACAAATCAATCATTGACAACTCATTTCAGCTTTGCATTTTCTCAAAACTAAAACAAAAATGTGTACTTTAAAAGAAAGCTTGATTATATAAATAATCTTTGAAATTTTTAACATAAAAAGAAAGGAAAATTGATAGGTGATTGGCAGAATAACAAAATTGAAATTAGGTTAACATAGATACATTTAGTACACCTAATTACTAACTCCTCTACCAAACTAATTATAAAATAAACTCTTTCTTAATATTATTAATGTGGGCCACGTTAACGTTTTAACTTTATAAAGCATTCATTTTAGTTCTCAATTATTGTAGAAAAACAAATACTTATTTTAATTATTTTTTTTACTTTATTTTTCATTACCGTTTTACCTTAACTTTGTCGGCACAAATTCATTTTTGCATTTTTTGTTTTGTTTTGTCTTCATTCATCATCTCGAGTTATATGTCTCGTTGAAATTCACAACCAAACATCATTTCATGTTCAAGCAAATGTCAAACAAAAACATCCGTTCTAATACTATGCTTCTTTCTGCGTATGCAGTTCCAACATCTTCTTTCGGTGCTAAATCTTATTTTAAATAATTATGTTTGATTATTTATTAAGAAAAATCAAACATTTTTCTTATAATATTTAAATAATTATGTTTAAATATTTAGAATCATCTACATATTCTATCATTGATTAATTAGTGTTACACATTCAATTCATAAAATATATTAAATAAAAATGAAATCAATGTAAATTTTATCTTATAATATGATTTTATAAGAATAAGTTAAATATCTTTCACTCATACATTTTCTTCATATTCAAAATAAACTGACGTGGCATTTAAGGTTTTTTAATAGAAACTTCTATGTAGAAAACAACTTTGCTTCTACGTGCTATTTATAGGTATGAGGCATGAAGGTTAATTTTGGGTGCGGGCAACATGTGAGGAGCACTTGGGCCTACAAATAGCCCACTTGGGCCCACGTCTCTTTTTCCTCCCGCAAACTTCCACGGTGATTTATTGTCCCATTCATGCCCCCACAAGACAAAATGGCATCACACTTCAATTAATGTTAACCATGTTTTTCATAATTAATGAATATAAAGTCATTTTATCATCTTTTTAGTTTAACTTGTGTGGATTTATTTTCCTCCACGCCATTTTAAGATTTTTTTCTTAATTTTGCTCAAATGTAAAAGATTAATATCTAGTCCATTAGATGGAAAAAATGTGTTTAGAAAAAAAATATGCACAACAGCAGGTTATAATTAAATATTACTCGCATAAAAAGAAAAAGTAAGTGCAATTTTTATTTCTTTGCAATTGTACTTTATGTGATGCATTAATGGTGGAAAGTTAGTCAAAAACAAAAGTTGATTGAACATTTATGATGTTAAGAAACAATAAAACTATATGTGACTTACAATTTTGTTTTTACATGTAGATGTTGTATGAGAGTTATGGAATCATCAATAGTGTTTTTGCTTTGGGTTATGAGAAAAGGTGCGAGGGTCAAATCTTTGGGACCACAAGCATGGAATCTAATGCTACATCTAATGTATCATTACTAAACCTAATTAGGTGCAACTTATTATATATTATGAAGTAAGAAAGAGAAGACTCTAGTCCTTTTTTTTACTCCAACTTATTCACGGATATGAACAAACTGTAGTTTTGTAAAATAGTCTTTTCATTTCTTTGGCTTGCCCTTAAAGGAATGCAATGTAACTAAAGGTTAGTACGGCTAGAATGGTTGGTGCATAATTGTCAAAACTATACAAAAGTTTTGGTTAAGTCAAACAATATAAAACAATTTTTAATAGAAAAACAAATCAAAAGAGACACACAAAAAATATTTTGAAGAAATGTATCTTAATTTCTCATCTTTGAAAAAGCTACAAGGCCAATATGTATTAAAAGAAAGTACTAATTAAAAAAACAAAACAAAAATTGAAAAGAGCGTTTATATTAACATAATTGGTATGAAAAAAAAAAGGTAAATGAGAACATTATTCGTAATGTTATTTCTATTATTAAGTTTTGTGAATAAAATCAATTTTTTTTCCTAATTTTCATCTTATTTAACTCTTAAATTTGTCTTGTTTATATGATTTGCTATGTTTTAGTTATATTGTTTTTTTTCACCTCTAATATTGCTTTGAATGTTTTGAAATAAGTGAATAGAAAATAATTATGGTGGAGGATAATGTGCTAGGCTTCAAAAAAAACATGAATGGACATTAAAAAAGGATTTTTAGACAAATATCGAGTGTCACTGAAATCGCGTAACATTATAAGGTTAGAGAACAAACCTAATTGTAGAGTTGTTTAATGTTGGGTAGCATAATTGGGACACTAAGCGCCACTGACCCTAGCATAGGCTACCGTTGCACGACTAAACCTGGTGTTAAGTGTCACCGGCTTTTGGAGAACCATCTTTTGGTTGTGAAAAATTATGTTGGGCGCCATTTGGTTCTTGCTGAGTTGGCATTAGACGATGTTAAATTTGCACTAGGTGATAGTCTGGTCGAGGTTATTGTTTCGTGTTTTATTCGATGGTGCCCAACACTGTTGAGATGGTGTCGAGCAATGGCGATGTTGAGCTGTCAAAATTGAATATTAAATCATGTTCGCCACGAGAGTTTGGAAGGATTCCTCCATTTTCATGAAAGAGACTTTACTTAGGGTGCTTGGAGAGACCTTTGAAAGTTGTTCCGAGTGCTATGAAGCTTTAGCTCTCCTTGTTGGGTCTCCTCCTTCATCCATAGTGGTCTCCCCTTTTGGGGTTGAAGAGGAAGATGAGTTGTTGTAGGTGGAAATGTGAAGGAGAGACATGATTTAAGTGTTATGTGCCTTTAAAAAATATCTTCATCTTACTTTATGGTTCCATTTTTTTCTCTATCTTTTCAATTTGTAAACATTAGGTTCTTCACCATGGAAAGTTAAACCTATTGTTGAGAATAAATGTAATAAATTGATTTCTGGTGTATTTTTGTGGTGTTAATACATATGTTTTTCCATTTCTATGTTAATATATGATTTCTATGATTAATTTTTGTTGTGGCTTGATCAGCTTCATAGTGGTTTTTGAAGTATTGAAAAATGTCTTTTGAACCTGAAATTGAAATAAATACCTAATTAAGTTTGTATGTAGGGATAAAACATTATTCATTAGTAATCTTAAGACTCTTAAACTTAATGTATGGTTTGTTGTTGATGATCTAAGGGATTGAACTTTGATGAATTATCATACACTCAAAGTAACTAAAAATAAGATTTGAGTAAACTTGTGAGTTGGTTTTTACTTGAAATTGAAATTGGGATATTTATGAATGTATTGATAATAAAATCTAGTTTTTACAATTGTATATACTCTATGTTAATTTCTTGTTGTACACCAACTGTCTAATGAAAATACAAAATGAGTTTTTTTAAACTTTTGTGATTTTGTGTCTAATTGAGTTATGAATTATAAGATTTGTCATCTATTATACAAGTTTCTTAATTAAAAATGATATTTCTCATTTAGTAGTTGATGAAGTGAAGTTGTTTTACTTCGTAGGGAAGCAAATGCAGAACTATTAGTCTCATGTTGAGCTTTTATTTATGCTAGGGATTTTGTTTCGGTTATCAACATTAGTCTATATGTTTTTAATTGGTCTAGTAGTTTTCGACCATGTTAGAATTTTCTGATTAATCTTGCAATGTTATTTAAAGATTATATATATATATATATATATATAATATTTACATTGTAATTGTCAATTAATATATGTTATTTTAAATCATCAATAAAATTAATTTTCAATTATTTTTGTGCATTTTACAATTTTATATATTCTATTTATTTCTTATTATAAAAAATAGATTTTATTAAATTAAGAAATTATGAATGTAGGTGGGAAATTGTAAATAAAAGAGGTTTTAAACATTTACAAAATAATAGTCACTAATGAAAAGAGGTTAAAACCTTAATAGAAGAACCTTCACAATATAAATTTGATAGTAGGGGTCGGATCCCAAATGTCATTAAAAACCTCCGTAAATTAATAGATACGATTCTAACTGTAGAGGTTTGAAAAACTCCTGAAAATTAATTTGTGAAGGGTAAAAAAACCTCTACAAAATCAAAATAAACATTCACTAAATAACAAATTTTTTTAGTGATAATAGTTTTTTTTGTAGTGATTGATAATAGATGTTGAGTGTTGAGGAAACCTAACTTTTGAGAACTAGAAACTTTATGGTGGGTGGGTGTGTGTCTTAGTGAACTATTTGATATTTAACATAAAAAGAAAAACATAAAAGATATATTCATGAAATTTTTCTTAATTTCTTATCTCTAAGTAGAGTTACATTATCAATATATACACACGACAAAGGTACTAATTGAAGAAAAAAAAATATTATACATGTGCTATCAGAAGTGGTACGAAGAAAAAGGTACAAAAGAGAACTAACTTCTATAGCATGGTTCACTACAACACTATCACTACAAAACAAAAACTACTATGTCTGAATTTTTGTATTAGCTTGACTTCTTTCTAAATGGCGCGTGTTTGTTTCTTTTAATAATGTTATACCTTCATTTAACTGTCCAAATTGTAATGAATCGTAAATTTAATAACATTTATAATTATTATCTTGAAAATTATATCAAAATAATGTGTGATAGATTGATATTTCAAATTAGAAACCATAAACAATCATTAAACTCATTAATTATGTTAATAAGTAAAAGTTGTCATGTCTCACAATAATGGATTGTCAATTCTTATGAAGAGAATATCAGTTATTGTTCTAACATAAAAGTAGAAATTCCCTACAAGATTTAATATCAGCTTTGTGTTTCATATCTTGGAATGTCCTCTTTTTCTTTATTTTAAATGTCTTTTTCTAATTGTTTATTTTTTTTGGATTGGTGGGCCTATAAAAAATGTATTATTCCAATTAGTTGAAATTTAGATATAATAAAAAAAATACGTAATTAATAAATATTATATATATATATATATATATATATATATATATATATATATATATATATATATATATATAATCGTACTTAAAAGATAATGTGAACACGTGTTATGTTAAGAAAGTATTATAACATCAGTACAAAGTGCCACGTAAACAATACAGCATGATATGAAAAATTATAAAAAAACAAATAGGTATAATTTAACCTTTTAAGTACGATATAAAAATGTTATGCAACTATGATTTATAATATTTTCAATCTTAAATTTTTCTACTCTAAATATGAATAAAAAAATGCTCTGTTGAGTGAAACTTGTTAGAGTAGTTTAAGAAATAGTAGCAGAAACATTTTATTTATTATAATATAGTGGGTGAGGTGATTGCAACGACTTCCTTTCAGGCATTGGATGCCCCTTTTCTACCTGCTATGTCTTTAAAAGGGTTCTCAAACCATATGCTATCTGCAAAAATAGAAAAAGTAAAAGAAAAGTTGCAGACACTGTTCTCTTAGAGAGGGGACCAATTCATAAAATAACATTTAGATATTAAGTTTCGGAAAATCAGAAACCTCTTTAGAACATTTTCTAATGCTTTCTTCTCATACTCAATTTCATGAGTAAGAAATGTTGATAAACAAGGTATTCAGCTGGTTACAAATCACTTTTCTTCGATGAAAGAAAAGAATAATATTACGGAGGCTTAAATTTAAGGTTTAAATAGTACTTAGATATGTTTAAGCATTTGATTTATTTCACTTTTTATATTTCTTTATTCATTCAATTTCTATTTTTCTGATAGCGTATAGTTTACTGAAAAAGTGTATAGTTTTATTGGTAATGCCTGAGTGTCTCATTCTAGGGGTCAGGGCACTGAACGCCAGCCTCCTAATGTTAGTGTTAAGCGCTAGAAAACAGCAAGTAGGACACTGAGCGCAAGCTTCTAAGCGTCACTCTGTATGTTTCTATAATGATGTTTTAAGTAATTTTTGATAACTTGTTGGGTTGTTTATGGTTTTTGGAAGTATGATCACTGAGTTCTATGTTGGTATGTAATGTGAAAGTGAATGAAGATGTATATGATTTCAAATGATTTCAAAGTTTTGAAAGTTGGTTCTAAGGTGAAACTTCTTGGTATAGTTTCAAGTGTAGTTAGAATGAATGCAAGTAGCTCAGTCTTGGGGGTTTTCCTGACACTCTAATGGTCATACATTATCACATAGAGAGGTTTGACGCATGTGGTGAGAGTAACAGGGGGTCTCAGTTTAGGTGCTTCTAGTATGACCTACGACACGATACATATTAACCTTTTAATGTGTGATAGGGTGTGAAACCCATTTGGCAAGGGCTTTGCAAAGCAGTAGTGGTCACCATAAGTAGATAACCACCATAACTTGACATTCATTCTAAGTCTGGACGGTTCGGTCTAAGTCCTTATATATTAAGATGTTTGGCTTGAATTATATTACAATTGATTCTTGTATGAAATGGGTTATGTTTATATGAATTGTCTTTGAATCTAGCTTACCCTTTTTACTTGTGATTGGTTTTTGTATGTTTTCTTTGTTTCTTATCCTTACTATGATCATTCAGTAAATGTGAGCAGAGGAAGATGAGATCTCGAGCAGGCGTTGGACATAAAGTTTTAAATTTATGGTTATTTGACTGCACATTATACTTTATAATCTTTTTTAACTGATCTTTATATTAAAATTTGTAATGTCTATAATATAGTTTTATGCTGTATTTTAGGATCTTATACTTTACACCCTTTATCTTATTCCTACAAAGACATGGGATGAAATAGAAATTAATCTTTTTTAAAATTATTTATCTGTTCTCCTGTTAAACTATTAAATTTAATTTTTTATGTTCCTTTATCATTTTCATCAAAGAAATAATTAAGTGTTATAATATTTACATTTGTAATAATTTTATGGCTTAAAAAGTTATTTTTAATTATATAGATTTCATAATTACAAAAAGATAAAGTTAACAAAACTTGAAAAATTATAAAATCACCTATAATTAACAAACTTAGAAGTATAAGACTTAAGGGTTGTACACCTCTTAGAAAAGTTAGACATTATTTTTAACCTATACTTCAATAACAAAAAAAAATCAATGAATTAAAATATTCTCACTGTCAATTAAATTATTTTGAATATTCCAAAATAAGAACAAACCTTATAACAAGATTAATATATACACAAATAGAAAATATTGAAGAGATCAATTACACATCTTATAAACAAACAAAAAAAATGTAGCACTTCAAATGCTTGTAAATATTACTTCTACTAAACGTATCCCGAACTCATTTTCAATATTCAGATTCTTAAAAAAAAAATTGAAATATAAAATTTAACACTTTTATGAGATCATATTTATATGTTCATATAGAAGTTTTTCTTACAAAATATCAACTAATACTCCTAGATACCTAAGGCTATGACCATTAAAGAATAATTTTATTTCTCAAAGATACAAGACACATAATCATGTATGTTAATATTATATAAGATATTGCTAATTGCCCCCACCTCATATTTGACAGGATAGGACTGTAGGATATCAACCATATTATACATAATTCCACAACAAGACAAAATAGGTTTATAATTAAAGCAGTGTTAAAGAGCATTGTGCAATAAACAACGTTAGAAGGAATAATCATTCAATAGAATTTGGACGAGTATAAAATGTGTGGATGCCTTATTGGTTTGTGTTATCCTATTAGCAGAGTTGGTCAATTTGCTTTTGAAATTTCGTGCACAAACATCACTATGATGTTTACCATTTTATTAAAAAATTCAAAAGCAGCTTTAATTAGAATTTTCCTAGTGTCACCTAGTGCTCTTTTTTCATAATTATTTATGATTTCCTCTTCAATTATTATTATTAGTTTCTAATATAATAATGATCAGACCTTATTACAAGAAGAAAACGTATTAGTGTTATAAGTGCATTTCAGGAGTTCATTGCCGACACAGCATCTCATTCATTTCAGAATTTTGTCTTATCATAACAAGAAGAAAACATACATAGGAGCTTTATAATAATAATAATAATATATGTATTTTGATAACCCATGGTTCAAACCCTAAAGGAGATTGTCCTACTATGATAAGAGTCTTTAACCAAACCAATTTAATATATGAATTAATAACAACTAAGTACATAAGAAGTGAAAAATATTATCACATCATTTTAAGGAGCAACCTTAATTAGGTGACATGCATCACATGCAGCTCATCAAACTAAACCTAATTTTTGTAAGAATTAATAAAGTGCAACAACAACAATAACAAATGTGCATTATATGTTACTCTCTTTTCACTTTCTACCAAATATACTCAAAACTTATCAATCGTGCTGGAAAGTTGAAAGGGAATTATAATGGTTAATTTTTTTCGGTTTCTAATACATTTTTTTAGCTAAATTAAACTTGTTCATTTTAATATTTGATACGTGATTTCGGTTTTCTGTTTTTGTTTCTTCGAGACTTTAATTTACGTATTTTAAGAATTCAAAAATTGTGTTTAAGCATCATTAGTATATATGTATATTTATTTTTTATTAAATTATTCCTTTATGATATCTTAAATAGGTATATTAGCCTAGAGTTGATTTGGATTAAAATAAAATAAAAAATAAATAAAGTCTATGTAAAATCGTGAATTTGACCAAAATTATGGACTTTTAAAACATGATAACTTAAATCGCAAAAAAAAAATGAAGACTAAAATTTTAATTTGAAATTTTCTGCCAATTTATTTTCAAACGTTTTTTACGAAATCAAGAGTTTATTTTACCGACATTTTCCACCAAACATGGATCCTTATACATTAGCATGTTCGACTTGTACAGGCGCTGTAAGGTGTTTATTTTAGGTTCCTACTTTTTACACTCCTCTTTTCACCATAGGCACCCCCACTCGAGCTTCTTTTATTTAAAATAATAACATGCTTATCTTTATTTTTTTTCTTTCTTGTTTCATGTTTCAGAAATATTTAGAATATTAAGAAAATAAAATTTATTTTGGAAAATACTTTTCATAATATGAATAAAATATGCTTTATACTATACATTTAAGAACATAACAAGAGATAATAATCTTTAATGAAATACTTTCGATACATAATAAATTAGCAGAAAACAACACAGCGTAAGAAAAAAAAAGTATGCTCTTAAAACTAAATTGTAAAATGTCCTTTATCTTCAACGTACTTTTCGAAATATATTTATAACAAAGAAAAGAAAAAAAAGGTGCATTTATAAAAAGAGATTAAATACCTTTGTTTTATTGTTAGACTATACAATGGCCCACTTAGCAAAGAAAAGGGCTTGGGTGGGGTACTTACTGGGCTTCGTAACAAGGCTATGATGACTAAGTTGCTATATTGTTTTAAGGGTGTTGCTCCTCCACCATCACTCACTCATTGTTCCCTCTACCATTTCATTCCTGTTTTATCCCTTCTTCCATTTTTTTATTCTTGTTTTATCCTTAACAAAATTTTATTTTTAGGATTAATATTATTTAACTTTTATCCATTTCAATCCCTTACATGAATGCATGCAGCGGCAAGTACGCTGTTCTTCCTCTTTAACGTTTGACTTTATTCTCTTATTGTTTCATTGTGCTCTTTTTTCTCTTTAACTTTCCACTTCTTCCTCTCATTCTTTCATTGTGGTAAAATTGTGCTGTGAGAGTGTGGTGGAGTTTCATTAGGTGAAAGTGGTGGAAGGAATTGATCCAGCGGTACCAAAGGTCGGTCTTGGTGGTATGGTGGTGGTGTGGTAGTGCTTGAAGGTACAATGGTGAAAGGGTTGAAGGTGCAACGTAGAGCTTCATCGTCCAAGTGTGTAATAAACCCTAAAATAAACATGTAAACGTTAAACGGATGTGAGCATCCGTCAGATGTCAATATCCGTTTAAGGTAAAACGAATGTCAGACTTAATCATTTGTTAATTCTCAGTAAAATCATGATACTATTAGCCTGTGTCTGCTAAGAGGAAAATAGTGAAACAATATGTCGCTTTTAACGCCGTAATTGCTTTGCTTTCGCTTGAATGTGTCATGTTTTTTGTCACTGTAACAACGCCATTGGGTAACATGGAAATAATAGAAAAATTAATTATGGAAATTCCTTTTGATTGAATTTTTTCAAGGAACTTTAGAAATCTGAAAGGTCTTCGACAAATGAATCTTGCATAACATTTAATTGTGCTTTATTTTTTTTCAAAATTTAAAGTGCTTTATTCATACACCTTAATTAGCAGTGTTCCATGTCCACCGATCTTTATGCTCAGTTAACCCTTCGAAGGCTCATAAAGCCATTGCAAAAATTAAATAGAGTCCCCAAATTTGTAATCACTTTTTCTTTGGAAGAGGGTATAAACTCAACGTTTTAGGGTTCATTTCTTGCAATATGCATCCATTCTACACAATGAAAGCAAACTATAACGGTAAAATGGTTAAAAAAGGGGGAAAAGGAGTGGTTTTCTCTCAATCCACACACCAGCACTTTATCAACTGAGTGGTCGACAGACGTACATATTTTCCCTTAGATCTCTTTATTGATTTTCTCATTTGTAAATGGTGAAATTGATGCCAGCGCGCAAGCAAGAAAAGAAAACTTGTTCTGGAATAAGAAATGTACACATTCACTGTTCTTTACACACAAAAATCATTGTCGCACCATATACCCAAGATGCAGAACGAAGCACCACTGACCACTGTACACACTGCCACACCGCTACACTGTCGAATGACCACCACAAACTCCCCGCACCGTCGCACCACGAAAAGCCACACCATCACACTATGAAACCAAACAGATATGGAGACAACGAATCTGGTGAGAGTGGGGTGAGAATCTGGAAAGAGAGAAAGTGAGACTTGGGAGAGTTAGGAGTGAGACTACGCAAATGAAAATGGATAAAAATATAAAAAAGAAACAAACCGATATGAAGAAGAGAAATAAAAATTGTAAGATGAGAGAAGTGTTTTATGTTAAAGTAAATAAATAAGGTTAAAGTAAAAAAAGTTACTTTTGTAATAAAAAAAATTGGAGAGGATGGGAGGTGGAGGAGCAACGCCCTTGTTTTAATAATTATATTCAATAATTCCTTTTAAAAAAAAACATTTATAAGTATGCAATAATGTCGGTATAACATAATTTAAAGTATATTTTAAAAATTATATTATACATTAAATAACACTTATTTATAGATATATGAAATAAATCTTAAATTATATGAAATTTATAAGTTTGATATTTTTATTTAGATGATTAATTCGACAATTAGATAAGTGGAATTTAATGTATGCAAAAAAGACAAAAAGAACTGAATAAAATAAAATAAAAGTTTAAAAATAACGCATCCCTTGTCTAACCAGAATTTACTATTAGGTTATAAAATACCCAAAGATGATTTTATAATATAAACTCTTGCATCGTATATTTTTCATGAAAAAGAGAAAGAAATAAACTAATTTAATGTTCCTTTAAAATGTTTTAATTGGTCAGATATTTATTTCTTTTAAAAAATTAATTCAACTCAAATAATCTATAATTATGTTAGATAAATCAGGACATAATATTTAAAAATATTTATAGGTTTGAAATATTCTTTAGGATGTTTAGAATATTTTATTAAGTAAATCATATCATTATTATAAGTAAAAATAAATAAATAAATATAATTAAAAATAATAAACATCTGTATTATATATTTAAAAAATATTTTCACACAAATTTTGTTTGATTGAGTTGATTTTCTATTTCAACCTATCTTTCATTTTTGGAATTGGTAAGAGTTAATCGGTCAGTCAATTATAAGAAATTTATTAACTTCAATTGTTAAAAAAATTCTCCATTCAATTAGATTGGACTAGATAAAGAAATTTTGACCTAACCTATCATATAAGTTCTGCAAATAAAATTTTGTATGAGTGTGACCATAAAAATTTAATTGAATATAGTACAAATATTTAATAATTAATGGCACTTTTACACTAAATTCCTTCATATGATGACCAATAGTGACATAACCACATCATATTCCATAGAATATTCCTCTACATTAATTATGAATTGAGACTGTTGAAATTCTGATAACTGTTTTTCTATTACAAAAGTTATTATACCAAAATTTTTTGGTTGATTTAATAAATATTTCTAATTTATTTTATTTATTTAAGTTTTAAATTATAAAAATTAATTTTTTTAATAGAAAAAATAATATATGAAATCAATATTTTTGTATAAAAATATAAATATTTTATTTATAATAGAAATAATATGAATTAAGTCCAAAATAAATAATAACGAAATAATTAAAAATAAAAAATAAAATATTTAAAATATTTAATAATTTAATATATAATATTTTTTCGTATACCAATTTTTTTATAAATATAATTAATTTTTGATATCGTAAAAGCTTAATAAAAATATATATTAACTAATCACATAAATTAATAAACTAATATTTATAATTATGAGATGTGAAAGCAAAGTAATGCAAAAAAAAAATATAACGCTAAATATATTTTTAATCCTTAAATTATTAAACCATTTTGGATTTGTTGTTCTTTTGAGAGATTTGTTCATTTTCATTTTCTTAGTTTTAAAATTTTTATTTTCAATTTGTAGGGTTAAGTTTTTTTGATATGGTAAAAGAGAGTCACATGTCGCTTTCGTTCATTACTGTGTGTTACATTATTTTTCCTTATTTTTTTTATCTTCCTGTTACTCCATAGTCGCCAATTGGCAATTGGGGTTTTATTGGCTTTTGGTTACTGAAGATTTTTTGTTCCGGAGGAAACAAACACTTATGCTTATGGTTTTGTTTCGGTTTTCTATTTTATTCAGGTATAATACAAACACAAAGGTGGCATAATGCCACCACTTTGTTATGTCTGATACGAGGTAAGCTTTTCGATTTCTCTTCATCGTCTTCACTTTTTTTTTCTTTTGTTGGTTGTAGTGGAAATATGTATTTATTTAATAGATAAACTTTAAAAAATCAATTAAATTTAAATAAAACAAGGACTAAAAATAAAAGTAAAAGAAAAATATAAGAATCCAAAAAAGAACTCTCTTTAAATATAAGTATTATTCTTAATTAATTGAAAATTGTGCACCTAATTTCATTTGCAACAACAATTGATACAATTGATAGAGTTTATACTACCTTCACCCAATTAATAATTTATATTACCAGTCAAAGAAATTAAGATATTAACTGAGTCAACGGTGTTATGACAACTTTACAGTCAGATGACAACTGTACAGTCAGTCCACCTAGTGTCATTTTAATACATAATTTATATTTATTGATATAATCTGAAAAGTACAATAAATATGTTACATTTACACTGAGAGGACCATTTGATTCATTTGAAACAATACAAAATAATTAATGATTTTGGGGAATTTGAATTTGAATTCAATAACAATTTAAATAAGAGTATATATATAAGCCTTTTCATTCATCAAATTAGTTCAGTTATTTTTATCATAACCATATTTTTTTATATGAGTATAGATTAATGATTTATTTTCGTACAATTATTAGTGTTTCATCGTTCATTTTAAGTTATTGTTTATTTATTTATTATGACTGATGAAAGTTATTTATAAGAGGTAATTTTATGTTATAACATCCTAAAATTTATAATATAGACTATATTAAAGAAAAATGATAAAGTGGTATAATTATCCACCTAGAGTATAAAGTGATATATTTACAGTCATTTAAAAACAATTATAAATTTAAAACTTTATATACAACTAAAAAATATTCAAAACTATATACAAGCTCTATTGAATTAAAGTAACTACTCAGCAGCATTACCTCCATCCAATGCTTGTTCAGAGAGACCTCTTCTTCCACTGCTCACATCCAAAGGATGGTCATTGCAGAAGAAGAGACAGCAGAACATACAAAACACAAGCATACAACAAGGTAAGCTAGTTTAAACAAAGATTAATCATACGTCAATTCATTTAACTTCATACAAACATATTATTCATTCATATCACTTAAACCCTTTACACATATAACACCACGCTGACTTTGACTGTTCGGACTTAGAATGATTGTCGAGTTATGGCAGGTTGTGCACTCGTGGTGACTTCTACTGTTTTGCAAAGTCGTTGCCAATGGATTTCACCCTACCACACTCACAAGGTTAGTCCATTATCATTCACCTTGGACCATACTGGAAGCACCCAAGACTAGGACCTCCTGCTACTCCTCACAACATGGATCAATCTTCTCTACTTGAGAATGAAAGACCATTGGAGTTTCAGGATAACTCCCAAGACTAAGCTCTTGCATCATTCTAAACTTACTTGAATCTCAACTAGAGATTCCACTTTGAATCACAACATAGGACACCCCTATGTCTGCTCTCCTTGAGGATCATGGAATTACGTCCATTAACCAAACTTGAACTTTACACTTTTAATTACAACATACATCAATCACCACGGATATTACATGATATAACTTCAACTTAATTCATACAACATTCATTGATTCATATCAAACAACATAAGAGCACACAAGAACTTGAACTAGAAATACACCTCTCGCACAACGCACACCTTCGCATAGCGAGGCTATAAGCCTCTCGCACAGCGACCTAACTCACCTTGCGAAAACCTTAGACAGAGACCAACTACTCTTGATCTCTCGCATAGCGACTAAACTCGTTATGCGAAAAAACTATGAAATGCATCAGACCCCAACCCCTCGCATAGCGTCCCAACTCGCTATGCGAGAACCTCAGACATAGACTTGACTCCCCAAACACTCGCAGAGCGAGACCCACTCGCTGTTCAAATAAAAGGACAATTGTTCCAGACCCCAACTAGTCACATAGCGATTAGATTCGCTATGCGGATGTACAAACAAAGAGCAACCCTCTCACTTCACTCGCACAACGCACCCATTCGCTATGCGAGTTCCTTGGCAGAGAGCACCTCGCCAAGGTGACTTGCTATGCGAATCCATTTGCACCGCGAGTCTGCATAGACATTCTGCAGAACGACATTTTGCAGAATTACGCAACTCAACCACTCTTTACCAATTCTACTCAACTTTCCCAACTTCTAACACTCCTAATTCGATGTATGTACTTAATTGGACTAGACCAAATGACATTCCTAACCCCAATCTAAAGTGTTTATACACCAAACTCTACTCTAAAACCTCCAATTTATCAACTTAGAGATTCACAACCAATTCTACCACTTTGAATCTGCTCTTGACCATTTTCACGACTCAAACCAGTCACATATGACCTATCTACACTACCTTAACAGTCCCTAACAACCCTTGACCATTACTACTCAAATTCACTACCTCACTTCCTGTAACTTACACTAAACAAGCTCAAACCACTTCACATATTACTTGATCACCACTATAACAGATTTCAACATGACACTACCTCTAACATAAACAATCACACAATTCAATTCATCCAAACAGATCATCATTATCATCATACTAACTTTCACATATTATACCCTTCAATACATGACATTTCCTTTTCTCTACAAACTCGGAATTTTACCTCAAACAACAAACTCAACCCATATTAAGCATATATATATATATATATATATATATATATATATATATATGTACCATTCATACAATTAAATTAAAGCAGTAGTTAGCTCCCCTTACCTCAGAGACAAACAAATCAGCTCACCGATAGCCCAACCGTACCTTGCACTGCAAGGAAACTCAACAAAAACCTACAACTCACCAATTGGTGATAGAGAACAACACTTAGAACCTAAGTTGAGCTAGAAATTGGAAAGGAAGAACTGTTAACCACATGCAAAGCTGAAACAGTGCATGTTCACAGTCCACAAAAAACAGACAGAAATGAAAACCACTTACTAGCTGAAGAACACGAAATTGATCGGTCCAAAATGAAGCCCTCAATGTCAGGATCGCCTAGGCACCTCCTTATCGTTGAACAGATAACTCAGTAGAGAGAATTTGTAGAGACAAGCCACAGAACTTTGAGGAATTGAGTTCTAGAGAGATGAAGTGTTCTTAGAATAATGAGAAGTGTTTATAAAAATTCTATTTGTTTTATAAAATTATTTTAAATTAAAATAATCTGTCTCATTATTTTAACACACATGCTCTATAACACTCTATTTTTGAGGTCTTTACATATGTCATGATTAATAAAAATTGAGTTTAAACTATTAATCTATATTAAATATTATTATTTATTTTTTAGAGATAATTTTTTTTATAAATTAATCGTTTAGTTTATTAATCATAACTATAATTTCATAAATAATAAAACGATTATACTGTACACTACATAAAAATAATATTGAAATATAATATTTGTTTTACATTATCACGTTAATTTGAACATGAAGTCGTGCATTTAAATACAATAGGCATTTTTTTAATGTGTGTTTCAAATTGTGTAGTTTGATTGGAGATTTTTCTTTAAACATTTTATTGTTTGACTTTTGTTTAAGGTTTTGTTTTTGAACTCTTTGGATGACGTTCAACGTTCAACTTATGATCCACATTTGTAGAGACATTGGAAAGTGAGGTTTGATTTTAAGGACTTCAATATTTTTAAGGTAAAAGACAAAACATCTAATTTCTACGTTTCATTCTCAAAGAGAAGTGTTAAAAGGGAAATTAAATAGTAGAAACCGCGTTTCAGAATTTGTTGACTCAAACCATGCCATTTGCCTCCATAATATAATTTCTTTCTTAAACTAAATCATAACTATGTTTATATATATATATATATATATATATATATATATATATATATATATATATATATATATATATATATATATATATATATATATATATATATATATATATATATATATATATATATTTTAAATTTCATCGTTTTTTCTTGTGTTCATAATAAATTTCAGAATAATATATACCTTATTGAATTTTAAATGGATGCGTTATTCTTTAATAGAAGGTATTTTTTATAGAAAAAGTTGTAATCTTAAATAGTTTTTCATGAAATAAAAATTATTAAATCATAATTTAACAAAGTTATTTATTCATAAACCCAAGTTCTTCACTAAACCGATTATATACAAACGCACACAATGAATCTCCTTGCCAAAACACGAGATACTAAATACTGCATGAGCAAAATATCTTATTTTGTTATCCTATGGAAAGTAAAAAATATCTCTTGTTTTTATGGATCGAATATATATTTAAATTTAAGACTTTTAAATTTAGCATTGACTGTGTTTTATTTAAAAATAATAAATATAAAAAAAATCTTTAAATACCATTCAAAATAATTAGTCAATCACAGTGACTAATTTTAATATTAATTTAAAATTATTAATGTTTAAAATAATTTTTATTATAAATAAAAAATTATAATTGATTTGTGAATTACACTCTAAATTGATCAATAATATTAGTTATTAAAATTTTATCTACTAAAATAATTAATATTTAAATGAGTCTCTAATTAATTTTCATAGCTACAATTGAAAAAACCAATATTAAAAAATAAATTATTATTTTATTTTAAACAAATATTTTATTAATTATGTTTAAACTATGTTTTCCTCTTTTCGGATGCAATTTATTATACTTGTCAATTCAAAGTAACAAAATTATAAAATAAATAATCCAGTAGTAGGCTTGCAATTCAATATACAAGATAAACAAGAAAAATTAACCTAATGCAGGAGAGATAGGTTTGGTCCATTTTTTGTGAGTCAAAATAAGATGAACTTCTATTAATAAATAGTTTAATAACGAATAATACGATAAATTTAAAACCAATTTCGTTGGGATAAAATTAAAGATACCATCTTATAATTTTTAAAATTTTTGTGTCAATTAACACTTTTGCTTGTCATAGTTTGCTCCATGGAAACATAAATATAAAAAAAAATAAACGAAACTGAAAATAAGAAAAAGAAAACACGCACTAGAGGGACGGACGTTTCCGAGGCTGAACAAATCAACACATCAAGTTTCCATGTTAGCTCCTTAAACGTCCGTCCTGTGGGACACCGACGACGGACGTTTAATTGGTTTCAGTCTCTTAATTTTTCTTTAATCCTTTATGACCTACCATTAATCATTTATATTTGTTTTATAATTATTTTACATTTACTTCTTATTCTTATTTGATATTTATATAATTATAATTTTTTTAATACTTGATATTAAATAAGAGAAAATATGAGTTACAATTCTTTATTAAGTTTTCCATACGATCAAATTTCACTAACATCAGTATGTATAAAAAAAATTAATATATTTTAGAAAAATAAAATTAATGTTCACTAATATATTTAATGTCTTAGTATAATAGAGAATCCAAACTAAAAAAGTTGATTATTTTAATATTAAATAGTTGATGATGTTATTTATATTTTGTTGTAATTTTTAATTTTTTATCATAAATTTATTTAATTAATATTTAAAATAGTAAAATATAAATACAGTCATTTTCCTAAATAATTCATATTTATTAATATAAAATAAATAAAAAACTTTTATTTCAAAAATAAGGTAAAAAGTACCCTAAATATCCCGCCTCCATAACAATACCCCAATACCAGCAAGTAGAAATAAATCAAAAATTGATCATAATTTATTATTTTAATTTAAATATTCTAAAAATCTTAGATTACATGCTGAAAAATTAAATTAGAAAAGTCGATATCTTTTTGTTTGGTACTGTTGGTGAAACTATCATAGAATGATGAGAGTTCCACTCGCCAAGGAAGCGCGTGGGCCCAACCTTACATTCCTTGAAGCTTGGTCTTCGGTGATTAACGTAGGTAGACCTATCTTGGTTGGAGTTGTTATGGTTAATTTTAATTTCAATACTTTTCTGCATTTATAAGAGCATTTCTCATTTTGTTTTAATATGTCCATGGATACAATGTTATAGAAAATATCTTGATACCATGGATTTAAATTTTTAATTCATTTTATTTTCTAAAAGAAAAAAATACCATTTATGAATACAGTTTTGTGTTTTCATAATAGATATAATATCCTAGATTATATAGAAATATATAACATAGTAAGTCCACATTTAAATAAAAGAGAATAGTTAGAGTAGATTGTAAATAAAGTAATTAAGCTTACAGTCATTCTATAATGAGGCATAATTTAAAACTTAAACGCAAGTAGAGTGTCTCAAAAGGATAGAAATCACCGGGAAAATCTTTAACAACTAAATAGTAATTCAAAATACAAGAAATACTAAGAGAGTCCTAAGGATACTAAGTCGTCGCAGCATCGCCTTCTTCCAAAGCCTGCTCCAGAGACACCTCATCAATCTCTGCTCACATCCAAGTGGATGATATTGCAAAAGAAAGCATACCCACGCATACCCAAGCAAACACAAACACACAAGCAAGGGTGAGATAGATATAAAAGTCATGTTATAACAGTCATAGGCAACATGCAAGTAAAGGCGAATATACTATATTATACAAACATGACTTGTTGCACTTAAATTTGACTCCTCCGGACTTAGAATGATTGCCGAGCTATGGCGGGTTATGCACTCGTGGTGGCTTCTACTGCTTTGCAAATCCATTGTCAATGGGTTTCACCCTACCACACTCACGAGGTTAGTTTGTTATCACTCACCTTGGGCCATACTGGAAACACCAAATACTAGGACCTCCTGCTACTCCTCACCACATGGATCAATCCTCTCTACTTGAGAATGAAAGACCATTGAAGCGTCAGAAAAACTCCCAAGACTGAGCTGTCGTGCAAATCATTCTAAACACACTGAAAGGGCACCACCATGTATCCCCCTTGAGGATCATGGGATTACGTCCAATACTAATACTTTCCACTTTAACACCAACGTGTTAAGACACACATAAACCCTTAAAGCAACTGGAACAATTAAGTAAAATAGCATACTGGAATAAATAGGAATAAAGGCCGAACAGAAAACATCAACACCTAAAGGGCAAGCCTGAACACCCTGTGAATGGGGGAGACCGAACGGTATCTCACTTCCCAAAGGACAGAACCGAACGGTCCATACATGGTAAGACTGAAGAAGTGGCCGAACACTATTCAGGATCGCTCACTAAGAGAGACCGAACGCTACCTAAGATACTGAAAGCTACCTGAGACCGAACGCCAGTTAAGAGACTGAACGCTACCAAGACCACCCACTAAGATCGTACGCTACTTAAGAGACCATTCACTAAGACCGAACGCTACCAAGACCACCCACTAAGACCATACGCTACTTAAGGGACCATCCACTAAGACCGAACGCTACCAAGACCGCCCACTAAGACCGTATGCTACTTAAGGCACCATTCACTAAGACTGAACGCTACCAAAACCACCCACTAAGTCGTACGCTACTTAAGGGACCATCCACTAAGACCGAACGCTACCAAGACCGAGCACTATCAAGACCAAACGCTACCATAAGACTGAACGCTAACTGAGACCGAGCACTATCAAGACTGAACGCTAACAAGGCCGAGCACTAAGGCCGAACGCCAACAAGACCGAGCACCAAGGTCGAACTCCATTTAAGACCGAGCACCAACACCAAACGCTAACAAGACCGAGCATTAAGGCCGAACGCCAACAAGACCGAGCACTATCAAGACTGAATGCTACCTAAGATCGAACGTTACCTGAGACCGAGAACTATCAAGACTGAACGCTACCTAAGACCGAGCGCTAACACCGAACTCTACTTAAGACCGTGCACCAAGAGTGAACTCCATTTAAGATCGAGCACCAAGACCAAACGCTAACAAGGTCGAGCACTACGGCCAAACTCCACTTAAGACCGAGCACTAAGGCCGAACGCCATTACGACCGAACGTCAAGACCGAAAGCTCAACAGCGTATGGCCGAACGGTTATCATTCGCGAAACTGCATAATTCTACAAAATTTATGCAGAATTATGAACAATACCTAACACAACCATTCCTAACCATTTTTACTAACTTCTAACATCCTTAATTCTTGCTTTATACTTAATTAAACTCATCTAAATAATTATGATATGAAAAGTCCCTCCTAAGGTCATAGTGCCCTTAGTGTTATGGGTTTGGCTACTTCAACATAAGGTCCAACTGCCATATATTTTTAGCCCCGACTTCCTAAAAAGTGTAAAGATTGTCTTTTTTTTTTTCACATATTGATTCTTCACATCTTTTGTATATATAATAGTTGACTTAATAACATAAAAAAATATTTTCTTTTAATATGTTTTGAACTTATATTTTTCATATTTCACATGTGTTTATAAACTTGTTGAATTTATTATATGCTTAAAAGTTATTATATTTAAATGCAACTCGTTATTATACATGTCTATAAATTAGTCACATGCATTTTGTAAAAAAATGTATACGAACTTAAAATAAAATAATTATTTGTCTATTAAGAATTACTCATAGCTTATATTCTAATTTAAAATATTTAAGTTGAATATTTTTTTCTCAAATTGTTTTAAAAATTAGATTTCATCTCTAGACTAAACTAAATTATAAAATATTTTATTCTTGTATTAAATAAAAGTCATATAAAATATCTTCTCAATAATATGTTAAATTTTATTTTAAATGTGTTATTCACTCGATAATATTTTTCATGCCTTCTATAGAGTGCTAACAAAATATTTTATAATTTGATTTAGAAATAAAATATAATTTTTATAATAATTTGAAAAAATATATCTTTAACTGTGTAAATATCATATATATATATATATATATATATATATATATATATATAATTAAAATTACAAGTAAGAGAAAAAATAAACATAAATTTAAGATGAGAAGACATAACTTATATCACATCCGATAATATTCATGTTTTATAATATTTTTCAATAACTTATATGAGAAAGTTTTGAAAACATAATGAAATTGAGGGAGAAACTATATTAGTATAAAATAAAGTAACATAAGTAATTTCTATTATTTACACTTAGAGTTATCTTACTGTGAATTTCTTCTTCTATAAGATTTTTGTTTATGTATAACATAGTATCATTATAAGTGGATAAACTACTGAAATTCTTTTCTCTTCTTTCTCTCTAAAATCTCTTCATTCTCTCTAAGAAAACCTTACTTTTTCTTCTTTCGATCAGCTTTCAAACACCACTGGAACACTCCCGGCGTCAAGAGCTTCCGTTTAAATCGATCGATTTGTGATTCTGAGCTGGTGAGTTTCTTCCTCTTTAGCACGTTCCTTTATTCTCGCATGCAAACCACTATTCATGGTCGCCTGAGCGAGTAGTATTATTCCGAACGTTTCTGGTTTTCTGTGTGGTTCAGTATTTCTATAACGTGGCCGTCGGACGTTAAGTCTTTGATAGTAGGGAGCTCTAATTCTGCATAGTTGAGTGTTTGGTTACGTATAGAGGTAATGGAAGCTTATATAATTTGTTTTAGATTGTTGTGTTGAATGTTTGTATGCTTGCATGATACATTGTTTGATTATTTGATGAGTATGAAATATGATTGTACTGCTTGTTTGGATGTGTGGATGGACGTATGATATACGCTGTGAACTGAGTTGGGATAGAGTTTAATCTTCGAACCGTAGTATTCTGAGCAAAGGTGATAGTATGGTCGAGCGTCATTAGCGAGCATTCGGTTCTTCTAGGGAGTGCATGGTCTTACTTGAATTATCATGCGTTAGGGATAATGTTTAAGAGTCTTTCTGTAATATTATATAGTAATAGATAAACTATGACTGAGAGTTTGAATTCATCATTCAGTTTTCATTGAGCGTCCATTCATATTAAGTTCTTCTTCTAGAAAGGATTTCGTTAATGAAGAGCGTGTTATAATAGTAGATATGTATATATGAGTGTTCAGCCTAAGTGTAGTTCTTCTTTAGACTTCCTAAACATGTTAGTTAATGTGTTATATACTACTTAAGGTCGTAGACGTTATTGTTCTTTTTCATTCAGAATAAGTGGTGGCTCAATTGTATAGATTTATATTTATTCGTTTTATGTGAGTTTATTAGTGATCGGTCTTGGATCAAGCGTTCAGTCTTAGTAGCGCTCGTTCCTGATAAGCACTTCGTCTTGGACCAGCACTCGTTCAATAGTGTTCGATTTCTACAGGGCTCGGTCTTAAACCAAGCGCTGAGTCTTGTTTTCTATAATATATATTATTACTGTGTTTAGAATAAGAGTCTTCATTCAAACTCGATAGCGTTAGTTACTCATAGTTTCTCATTAGTATTAGTATCGTGCGTCAAACAGTGTTGGTCTTTAAAAGGTGTTTGGCCTAGAGTCTTAGTACTTGGCCTAGGCTTCATGACGTCCGCTTTGAACTCTTAATGGTCTATTTATTTAAGTTAATAAGTAACGCTCAGTCATGTTAGTTTCTAAGAAGTGTTATTCCAGTCGAATTTATGAGATAATGAGAGAGTGTGATCGTATTTCAGTCGAATGTATTAATGATTGATTTTAATGAAGTTTGAAATGTGATGTGAATGAAATAGCGTGATTATGAACGAGTATTCTAGGGAGGAATATCTCAGGAAGTGATTATTGATTGGTAAAGTATGAATGTGGGCAAAGCTTAGCGGGCGTTCATCCTGATATTCCATGATTACTCGTTCTCATGTAGAGAGGAGTAAGTCATGTGTGGGATGGCAGGAGGTCCTAGTCCATAAGGTTAACTTGGACGGAACGGATCAACCTCTGGTGGCAGCTGTTGAGGGTATCCCAGTTACTACATCACCCGGGTACACGAACGTCGTAGCTACACAAGATTCATACAGTCCGGACAATCAGAGTCAAGTGGTCGTTATTTGCATGCATTGATGTATGAATGATGAATTGGGTATTGTTGGTTTAATTATGAATGTTGTATGTTGTTATTGAATAAATTAAATTACATAAGCTTACTTTGTTTATTCTTTTTGTCTCTGTTGTACGTCATGTCGTTGTCCTGTTGCAATGATCATCCATGTGGATGTGAGCAGAAGGAGAAGAGCTGCTGGAAGAAGTATTGGAAGATGCAACGAAAGTGAAGGCCGAACCTTGAGAGCGTCGGTCTGGTGTTGGCTTTATCTTTTGTAAAGACCGTACGGTATTAGTGTATTTTGTTAAACGTTTGGTCTAGTAGTAGCTAGCATACTTTTTAAATCCCCTGTTATTGTGTAAGGCCGTTCAGCCATAATCGTATCTCGTTCTGTGTAAAATTGATTTGCAGTATTATTAATATGTGATTATTCTCGTATATGGTTTTATACTATATTTTTGGGATGTTACAATAAGATTTTTGTTAATGCGATAATATTTTATACCATCACATATTATAACATTATAAAGATTAAACAAAAACATTAGTTCACACATTTTACATACAACATATATTATTAATCAATTATATCTTATAATTTCAATATAACTTACTCTAGTTTCAATTCTAGATATGTATTAAATCAGATACTCATGAAGTCCACACCTGTTATGTATGTAATCATGAATAAAGAATCACGAGCAATCCAAATTTATCGAGTCTCAATCATACATTAGCAAGGTAAATTTACTTATAGTCTCGCTAGAAAAGAGGTATTGACCCCAAATTCTGTAGGAACCTTCCTCAGCTCTCATCACCTAAACTTCATCCTTTATTTGAGTATGTAAATCTAACAGAGTTATGATGACTTCAAAAATAAATTCACTACTCAATGCATTAGGAACACCATCATACAATATTTACAATTTGGATATACAAATCCTTTCATATCATTGGTACTTCTCATCATTTCCTCATCATTCATATCACATAACATCCAAATCTTCGTGCTCTCATGCATTCTTTGTATTTCCACATTTTAAATCATACTCTATTCAATTAAACATTATATAATACCACAACATATATATATATATATATATATATATATATATATATATATATATATATATATATATATATATATATATATATATATATAAATAAATTCCTTTCATCACATTAACATGTTTTCTTTCTATTACAACCATAATCTATAGTATAATAATTCCTCAAATATCATTCATATTTCAAAACACATATCAAATACCACACTTAACATACTTGTTTAGTGAATTCACTTACCGCTCAACGAACTACCTTTAGGAAGGTACTCACTTAACGACTAAATGACTCGTCCAAGCATTAGAACAAGAATATGTATAAATGTGTCAAATGAGAGCATACTCACCCATCAACTAATCCTCTCTTGACTCTTTGTCAAACTCGAATATGGCTTTCGCTCAACGAGAATTAGCTTCTGCAGCGAGCAAACTTCCCTTAACTCTGCCATCGAATTTAAGATCCACTCAGCAAAATTTTGACCTGTCCAACAAGTCTGCATAACTCAAACATACAAATCTGCACAATAGAGGATACATTTGACTCTAATAAGCGTTCTCATAATTTGTTCAAGTAAAAAAAATACCAATTTATTTAAAATGACTAATTATAGGTCAAAGATACCACTCCACAAACTCACACAACATTTCACAACTCAATTACCAATTCAATACTTTATTTACATATCATAATTAATTATACAATCAATCACATCATCAATTTCACATTTAACTACATAACAATGCAAACTCATATCGCCATATGCTAAATTTAAATTATATAAATCAAATGGTACATAATAATATTAAGTTCTTTTACCTTGGTTAAATATCCTCTTTAACTCACAATTATTCCTTACAACTCTATTTCTTACATGATGTTCTAACTTCCTACATAGACAACAAATCATAGATCTAAATATACCATTACAGTTACAACTAAATAGATATTTACTTTAGTTATTTTGAGTCACATGCATAGATCTTAGTGCTTCAAAATGTTAAACTATCTAAAAAATAGAGCAAAAATGAACTTACTTTGATATTTTGATTAGACAAAAGTGTATATCTTTTCACCATGAATCTACTCGTGATCTTTGATAATAAAACAAACGAGAGGCAAAATTCAAAAAAAATTAAAAAAAAAAGTAGAGAAAGTTTTAGAAAATATTGCTAAAAAATAACATCTTTTATAAAATAAAACTCATTAAAATCAATTCTATTTATAATTAAACTTTTTTATAAATAAAATAATGAGTGTAATTTATTAAAATCACCACAATTCTTAAATTATTTTATAAGTACTTAAACTAATTCTTATAAAAAAAAATGTCCCACAAACTTAAGATTAGAAGCGAGATCTATCAATGTCCATTCTTTAATGTAAGAAACTTACAATCATCTTTATTCTTAACACTAACAAATATAAAATATCTCTCATGAATAACGAATATATACAAACTTATATTTATATACATAAACTTAGACTTGTATATGTTCAAAAGACTTTAATATTAAAAAAATATTTTGTTTTATCTAAGTAATAAACAAGAAACTATAATTACACAAATATCATAAAAAAAATTAAATAAAAAATATAATCTTATAAAATGAATGATAAACTATCAAAACAATAACATATATAAATACGATTGATGGTGAATTCATATATTCTATGTCAAAATTGTTACGACCTCAAACAATCTCAGAGAATAAATATACTCAAACTCATTATAACAATCTTTTAATTAAATATAGATCTCATACTTATGTGTTGTGTGCAATATATCTTGTTTCTGTTTGGAAACGAGTCACTTAAATTTGTGGGCTCTCGGTCACGTCCGTTCGGTCTCTTCTCGTGATCCTTCCTTCCGTAGGTCGATGTTCGTCCGTCCTGTACGCTTGGGAGGGCACATGTTAAAGGTGCTCCTATGCTTAGTCAGTAAAAGATTTGATCGGTTGTTTTAGTACTGCAATAAATGTACAATTAATGAATCTGCCTACCTCTTACCTTTGACTTGTATTTATAGTTTTGGTCATGGGCCTAGGATTAGCAGGGCCTTAATCACGGTCCAATACCGAGCCCAACTCTCTAATGGGTGTTTTACCTTAATCACCTCCGCAAACCTACCAGTCATGGTTGTCCGGGTTGAGTGCTCGAGTATGGTCGGACGTCCAACGTGTTTTGTCTAGGACCGTCCAGGGGTCATCTAATACACATCTAATTTATCTTTCATGAAATATTATATAACATCTAAATTTGTCTATTTTTCTTTTCTTTTCAATTTTCAGTTCCTTACAATTGCACCTAACAAATTTGTGGTATGTGTGGCATTTTCTTATAATTTATCTACTAAATAATTTAAAGTCAACACCACACATTCTCTTTACATCGGTCTTGAGAACTTTCTTTATTAACTTGGAGAGCTTATTCAGTTTGTACGCTATACCACAATGATTTTGAGAATGGTAACTCAAGGTTACTCTTTTCAAATTATTCATATGTTCTCAAGGTGAGAAGTGAGAGAGACCTTGTTGTCATATTTGATAAAATAGCAGAGTATAAAATTGACCTAAACATGTTATAATGTCATCACAGTAACATATTCAAATAAAAAACAGTAGAAGAAAATATGAAACAATAATGTGCGTACCTCCTACCATTGCGATTTTGTAATCCAAACACAAACAACTTTGTTTTTCTAATCTTTAACTCACTCAAACTCGATGTTGTGTTTTCTGAATAGAGGAGTAGGCTTAGTGATCAAAACTGAGAGTAACTCATTCCCTTATATAAAGTCTGGCCATCACAGTTTCAAAATAAATGGGCTTTACGTTTAAAAATTAGTAACTGCTCCATAACCTTTATGCAGTTAAAAGATAAAAATAATGGCTTAATGGACCACTTTGTGTTCCTTAAAAATAGGAACTGAAAATTCTATAATATTTATTTTATATTTAAAATAATGCTAACATTCTCCCACTTGGTCAATTTATCCAATTATTAACCACAATAAGAGACATAATATATACGAGTGTTATCTTCCATGTACCACAATATATATTTCTCTCAACATTAACTCTCAACTTATTGCATAAACCATATGTTTATGCTAGATCAAAACTAAAGGATATCTTCTCAAAATAAATGTGCATAAAAATATATGAGAAAAACATCAAATTGAATAAGAGTTTCATTGAAAATAACAAATGTACTGATAATGAAATTACATCATGGAACCAAGTCCCATTTGCACTACATGATCCTTAAAATTCTTTGGTGGCATGCCTTTACTTAAAGGATCGACAATCATCAACTCAGTGCTTATGTGTTCAATGACCACTTTCTTTTCCTTAACACGTTATCTGATGGCTAAGTATTTGATGTCAATGTGCTTACTTCGACATCCACTTTTATTGTTCTTAGCCATAAACACCGCAGCAGAGTTGTCACAGTTCAACTTTAATGGCCTAGAAATAGAGTCCACAATTCTAAGCCCAGAAATGAAACTCTTTAACCATACACCATGTGAGGTAGCCTCAAAGCAAGAAACGAACTCAGCTTCCATATTAGAAGTAACAGTTAATGTCTGCTTGACACTTCTCTAAGATACAGCTCCACCAGCTAACATAAAAATATAACCAGATGTTGATTTTCGTGAATCAACGCAGCCAGCATAGTCTGAATCGAAGTAGCCAATCACTTCCAAACATTCAGTTCGTCTATATATAAGCATGTAATCTTTTGTCCCTTGAAGATATCTCATTACCTTCTTTGCAGCTTTCCAGTGGTCAACACCTGAATTACTCTGATATCTTCCCAAAACTCCAACAGCATATGCAATGTCAGGTATAGTGCAAACCTGAGCATACATAAGGCTTCCGATAGCTAAAGCATATGGAATATTCTTCATGTGTTCCCGCTTAAAATCATTTTTCGGACATTGATTCAAATTGAGTTTATCACCCTTCACGATGGGAGCTACACTTGGTGAACAATCTTTCATGTTAAACCTCTCTAAAACTTTGTTGATATAGGTCTCTTGAGACAAACCCAAAATGCCTCGAGATCTTTCCCTATGGATCTTAATGCTAATGACATAAGATGTCTCTCCCATATCCTTCATGTGAAAGTTCTTTGAGAGAAATTGTTTCACTTCATATAGCAAACCCTTATCGTTGGTTGCAAGCAAAATATCATCCACGTATAATACAAGGAGACAAATCTTACTCCCACTAATCTTTTGGTATATACATTGATCCATGACGTTTTCTTCAAAACCAAATGAAGTGATAACATCATGAAATTTTAGATACCATTGGCGGGAGGCTTGTTTTAATCCATAGATGGATTTATTAAGCTTGCAAACTAAGTGCTCATTGTCTTTAGAAGAGAATCCTTCATGTTGTTTCATGTAAACCTCTTCTTCCAGATGACCATTAAGGAATGTTGTTTTCACATCCATTTGATGTAACTCAAAATCAAAATGAGCTACTAATGCCATAATTATTCGGAAAGAATCTTTCTTAGATATAGGAGAAAAAGTCTATGTGTAGTCAATTCCTTCTCTCGGAGTGAACCCTTTGGCAACAAGTCTTGCCTTATGTCTCTCAATGTTGTCTTTTGAGTCTTTCTTGGTTTTAAAGACCCATCTACATCCAATGGATTTTACACCATTAGGCAACTGAACGAGATCTCAAACTTTGTTGGATCCCATAGAATCCATCTCATCTTTCATGGCATCATACCATAGGTTTGATTCTTTAGAACTCATGGCTTGTGAAAACGTTTCAGGATCATTTGTAGCTCCAATATTGTAGTCAACTTCTTGCAAATACACTACATAATCACTAGTAATTGCTGGCCTTTTAACTCTAGTAGATCTTCTTAATGTTGTCTCATCATTTTCTGAGGAAATTGTTGCTCAAGCAACTGTTCAATAGGTTGTTCAATATTATCTTGTTGTTCCTCATTAGCAACTTGATCTGTAAGGTCATTTTCAGCAGGTTGTGAAGCTTCAATTATTGTTTGTCTAACACCCATTTGTGTTTGAGGGGTGTGAATGACAACCAATCTATCACTTGAGCTAAAGGGTTGAGCTTCATAGTGATCCCTTTCATTCCCAATGTTTGGAAACTAATCACTCCCACTAACTAAGTCATTCTCAAGAAATTTTACATTTCTTGACTCCACAATCCTAGTGTTATGCAATGGACAATAGAATCTATATCCCTTAGACTTTTCAGCATATCCAATGAAATACCCACTAATAGTCCTTGGGTCTAGTTTCTTCTCTTGTGGATTATAAATTCTCACTTCAAACGGACAACCCCAAACGCGTATATGTCGCAAACTTGTTTTCCAACCTTTGAATAAACTCAAAAGGTGTCTTTAAGACGACCTTGGTTAGGACTCGGTTTAATATATATATACAGCCGTCTTCAGTGCTTCAGTCCACAAGAATTGAGGAAGTTTTGAATAACTCCTCATACTTCTCACCATGTCCATTAAAGTTTTATTTCTTCTTTCTGCCAGACCATTTTGATCTGGAGAACCAGGCATAGTGTATTGGGCAACAATTCCATGTTCTTGAAGAAACTTCGCAAACAAACTAGGTGCTTGTCCATTCTCTGTGTATCTACCATAATACTCTCCACCTCTATCTGATCTCACAATCTTGATTTGCTTTCCGCATTGTAACTCAACTTCAGCCTTAAAAATTTTAAAGGCATCAAAAGCTTCATCCTTAGAACAAAGTAAGTAGAGATACATATAACGTGAGTAATCATCTATAAAGGTAATGAAGTATTTCAGACTACTTGCGTCCATATCTGGACAACAAATATTTGTATGAATAATTTCTAGTAAACTTGAACTCCTCTTAGCACCTCTTTTGGACTTGTTAGTTTGCTTACCCTTTATGCAATCCACACAAGTCTCAAAATCAGTAAAATCCAAAGTACTAAGTACTCCTTCATTTACTAATGGCTTAATTCTCTCAATGGAGATATGTCACAATCTACGGTGCCATAAAAGAGAAGAATCCTCATTCATAACACATCTTTTTAACCCGGTAGTAACGTGCATAGAATCATAAGCGATATTGTTTTTGCAAAATAATGGAATAAAGACCATCACACAATTCACCAAAACCAACAACTTTAGATTTATTCATTAATAAAAAACCAGAATCTGAAAAATTAAAAGAAAAACTCAAAGGTATAAGTCTTGAAACAGAAATCAAATTCTTAGAAAAAGAAGGAACATAAAATGTCTTTTCCAAATGCAAAACAAAACCACTACTTGAAACTAAGTTGTACGTTCCAATGGCTTCCACATGTGAGCTCATCTTACTCCCTGAGTAGATATATTGCTCACTTTCCACTGGCCTCCTTAGGTTTTGCATACCCTGCAAGGTATTAGAAACATGGATTGTAGAACCAGAATCAATCCACCATGTGATATGATTAAAACTAGTCAAATTAGATTCATAACAGACAAAAGCAAATGGAGTACCTTTCTTATCAAGCCAATTCTTAAATTTTAAGCAGTCTTTCTTCATGTGTCCTTTATTTTTACAAAAGAAACATCTGGACTCCTTCTTAATAACTGGCTTAGCAGGAATCTTTCCCTTCTTATTAACTTGGTTCTTCTTATTCTCAAAAGAAGTGGTCAAGTTCACCTTCTCCCCTTCTTCTATCAATAGCCTTTCTTCTTCTTGAACACACATGGTCAATAATTCATTAATAGACCACTTATCTTTATGCGTGTTGTAAGAGATTTTAAAGGGGGCATAATGGTGAGGCAAAGTGCACAAAATATAGTGTACCAGGAAAGAGTCAGACATGGTAACTTCCAAAGATTTTAGTTGAGCCACAATGTCCTTAATGCGCATGATATGATCACGTACTCCCTTAATTCTAATGAGCTTTAAGGATGAAAACTGCATTATAAGGGTGTTAGCAAGAGACTTATCAGATGTCGTAAATTGCTCATCAATAGCCCTTAGTAAATCTTTGACATTCTCATACTCGTCAACTGAAGCCCAGATTCCAGCGAAAATGTTGGTTTTTATGAACGTTACAGGGAGACGATTTGACCTCTCCCATTTTTCATAAAAATCAATAGCATCTAAAGTGTTAGTCTCAGTAATACCCGGTGGTTCTGGTTTTCTAATAGCATAGTCAATGTCTATCCAGCCTAAATGAAGAAGAACTTTTTCCTTCCAAACCTTATAATTATCTCCTTTCAACTCGAGAATACCACACTTGATATCAGAAAAATCCACAGATTGAGAAACTGCAAATTCAAAATTACATGCTTATTATATAATTTGAGACTAAAATAAATGTCATGTTTACCAATGCAGTCTTTTCCAATGAGCTATTAACATAAAACTTGTCTGTGAGCTAAAGTCTTACTCAATTAGACTCATTATCTTAATGATAAAACTATCAAATTATGTTCCTTTTTCTTAAATCCTGTGGATAAATTAAGAAATATAATTTAATATTTTATCCTAATTAATCATATAAATATGAAAAAAAATTCATGTGTGTAGATTTTATCATATTAAATATAATTATTTACAACTGATATTTCTCATGTAGCAAAACTTTATATACAATTTTAATTGATTAAAGATGTTGTAACTACTCTTTAATTTATTAAAACTATATTGCTACTAAAACATTAATAATATATAAATATTTACATAAAATTCATAATATGCAAATATAGTAATAATAATGTATATTTTATTTACACCTATAACAACAAATATATACATACAAATAATATCCATAAAATATACATAATTATCAACACAAAAACATTTATATATATATATATATATATATAATGATATGCTTACGTATCATAATAAAACGTAATATTATAAAAACATATTTTATATAATATGTTAAATAAAAATAATTATTATTATTATATTATTATTTAAACATAAAAAGCATGCATTAGCATTTAATGTGTGTGTGCGAAATAAAGCTGCAGAGCATTCATTCAGGTCATTAAAATGACCTACAAAAATAAAAAACAATTTTTGTAATATATATATATATATATATATATATATATATATATATATGTGTGTGTGTGTGTTTTTCAGATGTGTAAGGCTGTGTTACCTTGAGTCTCGACGTCCTCCTGTGTTCATGCATGTGTATCAAATCTTTCGTCCTTGATCCTTGACTTTCTTCTGATTCAGGGGTGAAAGACCTGCAAAAGATTCTCCGATGTCAAAGTCAGTCGAGAACAATCGTTTTCTCTATTGAACAGCAATAAATGCGCAATGAATGCAAAACTATCTACCACTCACCCTGGACTTGTATTTATAGTTTTCACTATGAGCTTGGGATTAGTGAAAAGTTAATCACAGCCCAATAGCTTCTAATTTCTACTTACCTTAAACTGGCTTAATTAGCAGCATGGCTGACCGGTCCTCTGGGTTACTCTTGGGTTGGCCGACCCTTGCATATCTGTCAGGGCTTAGGTAAAGGGTCTCGGCCGGCCATTAGCTGCATGGCCGGCCGGTCCTCTGAGGTACTCTTGGGTTGGCCGACCCTTGCATATCTGTTAGGGCTTAGGTAAAGGGTCCCGGCCGGCCCATATGGCCGCTAGGTGTAATAAACTGTATGGCCGGTCTACACATTAGATGGTTGGGTAAAATTGTTGCGAATGTCCGGTTATTGTGTCCATTACTTAGTTAATCATATGACTTGATTGGTCTAACGATATTGTCCGATCCTTGTACTCTCCAGTTTCACAAGTATACAAGTTCTAAAACCCCTGCATACGCCGTATAGGCTCTGGTACAATATATATAACATATTGCAACGCACAACAATCAAGAAAAATAATAGGGTTTATAGACTACATAAACCCTTTTAGGCAATTTAAAATAATTGCTTTTTACTGTAATTCTGTAGAGGGAAAGCTGAGAAAGTTTCTAAGCCCAGCAATTAAATTAGAGACAGGCAGTATAAAATATTACAATGTTGTAACAGGTCATGAAATGACCCAAAAACTGAAACGCGGAAACATGGTTCGCTCTTTATATTTAAGAGATGAAGTCCTGAAACGGGAGAGAAAAAAAAACCGAACAGACAGAAACTGTTCATCGGCTTTAGACGAATCCTCTTGATCCAGTTTCAGTTTTATTTTTCGCTTTTACCCTTTAAGAATACAAAAATTGTAATCAGGCTTAACATTAATTTGGGAATTTTGTTTGGATTAAATGAATCAAAATAATAAAATCCATAAATCAAAAATTCAAATCAACGAAAATATGAGGAATAAACTATGTTCTGATACCAAATGATAAAATAACAAAGTATAAAATTGACCTAAACATGTTATAATGTCATCACAGTAACATATTCAGATAAAAAATAAACGGAAGTAAATATGAAAAAAATAATGTAAGTACCTTTTGTCATTGCAATTTTGTAATCCAAACATAAACATCTTTGTTTTCCTAATCCTTAACTCACTCAAACTTGATGGTGTTTTCTAAATAAAAGAGTAGACTTAATGATAAAAACTGAGAATAATTCATTCCATTATATAAAGTCTTGCCATAACAATTTTAGAATAAATGAGCTTTACGTTTAAAAATTAATAACTGCTCCATAGCTTCTATACAGTTAAAAGATAAAAATAATTACTTATTAGAAACTGAAAATGCAATAATATTTATTTTATATTTAAAATAATGCTATATGTGTGGCATTTTCTTATAATTTATTTGCTAAATAATTTAAAGTCAACACCACACATTCTCTTTACATCTGTCTTGAGAACTTTCTTTATTAACTTGGAGAGCTTATTCAGTTTGTACACTATACCACAACGATTTTGAGAAGGGTAACTCAAGGTTACTCTTTTCATGCTATTCATATGTTCTCAAGGTGAGGAGTGAGAGAGACCTTGCTGTCATATTTTCTCAAATTCTCAACACCACCATCAAAACCTTCTCCTTTATATCATTTTCACGGCTTGCCTTTCCCACGACACTGAGTTTCTGTGAGAATCTGTGAATGGTGTTGGTGATAGAGACAAGGGGTTAAGGTTAATTTTTGTTTTGTTGTGTTTTGTTTTTGTTTTCTGTCTCTTTGTTATTAGGTGAACGTTTTCTTGAGCATCTTATTTGCAAAATTGCACACTTTGGAGAAAATTTCGATATGTTGTTGGGTTTTATGAGTCCTAGAGAAAGAATTTTTGTTGGGTTTAAGAGATTCTGAAGATTAATTTTTGGGTATGTTACGGTGGTGAGAAATACAGAGATAATTACCAATTTTGTTGGGAGAAAGTTGAACTTTTTCTTGGGAGAAAGAGAGAGAGAGAGTGGTTGATCATTAATTTTTGGGTTTGGTAGTTGGGGTGGGGGTATTTGTGTATTATTCAGAGATAATAACGAAGTGTTGAGAGAGAGATTTTTTTGGGAGAAAGAGACAAAAAGTTGAGTTATTTATTTATTTTTTAGTGGTTCAACTGTATTACTGCATCTCCTAGGATGGCAGTGGTGAGTCCTGTGCTTGCAACATCACAAAGGATGGGTTCTGTGAGTTCACCTTCTGATGCTAGTGGGGAAATTTTGGAGGAGCCTAATCCAGGTGTGGTTGATCAGCCAATCTATGTTGCTGTGGCAAAAGAAGTGAAGGAGAGCAGATCAAATCTGATATGGGCAATACAACACTCCGGAGGAAAGAGGATTTGCATTCTTTATGTTCATGTTCGTGCAACAATGATCCCCCTATGTATGTATATACTATGTTTCTCTATATGTATTTGTTCTTTGATTTCTTAAATATATTGATTCTTTATCATGGAACTTTCTATCAGCTTTACTAACTCAACTTGGGGTCATGGTAACTGTTTGGTTTACAATGGATATGACCCTACTAAAGTTGGGAGCTTCACTTTAAATTGCACTCACTATTGCCAGTAATAAATGATAAGGTGATTTGAAATTAGAACCAAATAAGGCTCATAAAATAATCAGGCCAACCTCAGAAATCTAGTTATAAGATCAATATGTTCCATTTTTATTTAAGTTTTAAAGTTTGAACTTGAAGATGTTGTTGAGCGGCAGGCGTCAAATTGACCATTTGTTGTATTGGTTTATTACTGGTGTAGTTATTATCAGGAAACAGTTTTGGGTTTAATGCATGGTAACTGTTGTAAATTCTTTCTGCCCTACTGTATTTTCATTCATACATGATCATGGTCTAAAACATCCATGTTCTTGTTTATAGTGGGAGGTAAATTCCCTACAAGTGCACTAAAAGAGGAGCAGGTTCAAGCATACTGGGAAGAAGAAAAGCAAGACATGCATAGGACTCTGGATGAATATCTTCAAATCTGTCAACGGATGGGGGTAACTATTGTAATTCTATGAGCATGTGTAGTTTGAAAGTTTCTTAATATGCACTAATAACTTTCTGATACAGGTGCGAGCAGAAAAATTGCATATTGAAAAGGATAGCATTGAAAAAGGAATTATAGAGCTTGTATCTCAGCATGGCATCCTAAAGCTTGTAATGGGAGCAGCATCAGATAAGTACTATAATAGGTAAGAAACCAAATAACCTCCCTCCAACCACAATGTTCTGTTCATTGTTACCCAAAATTTGATGATGATAATGTAAAAAGTATTGAAGATGGTATAGTGGTTATTTTTGTAATAAATATGATAAATAAATTGCTATACTTGTGGACAGCATGCAAACAGCCATACTTTCTGGGGTGGATTTTTTCAGTGAATCATGATTGTTTGGATAGGCTTCTCCAGAAGCACGTTTAGAAGAGAAAAAGAAAAAGAAAAAAAATGAAACGAATTTCTTCACAGGCTAAAATTAACTTATGCACAAGTTTGAAATAAGAATTTAGAGAAGATATACGTGAGAGCTTCTACAAATTAGCTTATGGAGAAGCTTATTCATTTCTTCTTATTTCTTTTCCTAGAAATGCTTATGGAGAAGTACGTCCAATTTTATTTTGTCTAGTTCAGTGGCTTTTTTAGATGGATCTATACCTCTCCACTTTGATTGTATTGTCCCAAATTTTTTTGGGTGTCTGGAGCTATCATATTCCTTTACCAATTCATATGCACGTGTAATTTTACAGACACTGTGCTCTCTTTTGTTTGTTCTGACAATCAACTAGTTATATCTTTTGACAATTTTTCCCAATTTTTGTATCTGTTTGTTTTTATGAAATAAATATTATGTTTTGATTAGCTTATTTGCATGACATTGCAGGAGAATGATGGACCTTAGATCTAAGAAAGCCATCTATGTGTGTAAGCAAGCTCCAGCTTCTTGTCACATACAGTTTATCTGCAAAGGGCACCTTATACACACAAGGTATGTGAAATCCGAAAAAGGTTAATGTGTTTTGATATTCATGTGTATAGTGGCTTATGAAAGATAAAAGTAATTAAGAAGGAAGGTTTGCAGTCCTGGTAATACTATGTTTAAGCACAGTTTTATCTCATTTCATTATTTCAGTTTCTATTTTGTATTTATTTCCTTGTAGTTTAATTTCTTTTATTTTTAACTGTAATCATGTAGCTTATAAATGTTAGGATGAATCTCCCCAGACGGATCTGTAGCTTGTACTCATTATCAGAAGATAATAAATAATATCCAATTCTTAATCTCCTTTTTCAAGATGGTATAAGAGTTTCGATCCTAGGGAATCCACTTCCGCATTCAAACCCTAGAGGTCATCATTGCAGCTGATTTTATTCGTCTATTCCGTATATGGCACCTTTATTGCATTCAGGACTTAGATTCAACACTTTAATTGCCATTGGAACTCATTGCCACCATTGTCACTGTCACCAGCTTCTTCATGTCATTTACTTTCCTTTTTTTCAATTTTAATTGTGCAAAACTATAGCCTAAAATATTAGGATCATTCTCCATGTATATATAGTCTATTCATATTATCAGATAACAAAGTACAATTCCTAATATTCTTTTCCGAGTTGTTAAGCTCTAACTCTTTTTTCAACTCTGGATTTAACTAACTTGTATTTTATTATGTGCCAAAAATTATCCCTCTAATATGTCTTTGCACTTGGATTAGATAATTTCTGGTACTGATTTACTGATGTAACATATTAACTCAGGGATCACAGTTTGAATGAAGGTAATGTAGAGGTTGCATCTCCTTTGGTGCAGCAAGTGCCAAACTCTGTGAGAACTTTCAGATCACAGTCTGTTACACTGGGGCAAGGTCGCCGAGGAAATCTAACCAATGATGCACGCAGAGTAAGGTCTGCCAGTGATGGACATCTAGCAAGATTTCCAGCTGTTTCTTCTCCAGAAGAAACTGTAGGGTTTTCAACTCCACGTGACAGGATGGGTACAGAAGTAAGTTCTGATGAATCAGAAAGGCTGTCAATGATGAGTCCTTCTGGCTTGTCAATATCCTCTGACAGTGCAGTTGATCTAGCTTTGACCCCAGGATTAATTACTGAAAGCAGTGAGAATGCATTAGAGTTGACTATGAGTCAGCTGGTTATAGAGGATCTTCATCATTCATCTCCTCCTAGTACACTGGTATACACAAATGTTATTTTCTTCTTCAGCAATGACTGCCTATTACAGAATATATTTTGTATTGTAAAGTTTGCAATTGATGATGCATTTTTACTTTCTAAATTGTAAATGAGGAAAAGAGTTTTAATTACCAAGCTTTATGCTGATATTTTTGGAAAAATTTATTGAACACTAGCAGGATGGGGGAATAGATGATACTATCTACGACCAGCTTCAACAAGCTATGACTGAAGCGGAGGATGCTTCACTAACTGCATATAAAGAAACTGTCAGACGTAGGAATGCTGAAAAAGAAGCCTTTGAAGCTATACGCAAGGTAGTTATTTGGTTGTTGAGTTCTTGTTTTACTTCTTCAGTACTTACATGATTATGTTTATCAGTCACTAGTTAAACAAGAAAGGATCACATACGAAGCAACCTTAATCAATGCTAATGATCATTTGAATGAATATGATAGGTTCCTAAATTGGGAACCTAATCAAGAATGCTCTTCCTCACACAAGAACACAAGAAAGGACGAAAGAATATGGAATGATATTCACAGAACAATGTTTGTACAGTGAGAACATAGGCTTAACCGTTTTCACAGGTCAATACTTGTCAACAACTAACTCTCCAAAAATCCCTCTCCCACTAACCAACCCTTTATTTATAACTACCTCATCCTCCCCCCCTAACTGTCGAACAGTTAAATGATGACAGCTAACTCGCTCTCTTATTCCTTCTCTCATATACAATCCACCCCTGCTTATTATTATTATGCCTATCAGAATAGGTGCTAGGACACTCGGCAAAAGAGTGTTAGTTAGAGTAATGACTGAACAAAAAATAGAACTGCAGGGGGAGGATATTCATTCAAATTTGTTAATCTGTAAATTGAGCACCTGTTGTCCGTAAAAGGGGAAATCCTTGGAGGAGAGTTATCCCTCCTTTTCCCTTATCCTTTGTGGTCAAGAAATACAATCTCTCCTTTCTTCTATTTTCTAATCTGGGTTCCTAACAGTAGGAATCATTTTAAGTTATATTATCTAGTGATAGGCCAATAATGTTGCAGCATGATACCACTTCTAATCCTTATCAACGTTTGAACTGCCCAATTGACAGGCTAAAGCTTCTGAAAGCTTATATACGGAGGAGTTGAACCTGAGGAAATTGGCAGAGGAAGAACTTAGGAAAGAAAAAGAAGAACTTGAGAATGCGAAGAGACTGAGAGACAAAGTTAGGGAAGAACTCCACCTCGCCCTTGATCAGAAGGCATCTCTGGAGAGTCAGATTGCATCATCTGAACTTATCATAAAGGAGCTGGAGCAGAAGATTGTATCTGCTGTGGATCTGTTACAGAGCTACAAGAATGAACGAGAGGAATTGCAGATTCAGCGTGATAATGCTTTGAGAGAGGCTGAAGAATTGAGGAAAAAGCAAGGAGAGACCTCAAGCTCCCATGTCCCTCAATTGTTCTCAGAATTCTCATTTTCAGAGATTAAAGAAGCAACAGATAACTTCAATCCATCCTTAAAAATTGGTGAAGGTGGATATGGAAGTATATTTAAAGGTGTCTTGAGTTACACTGAGGTGGCTATAAAAAGATTGCACTCTGACAGCATGCAAGGACCCTTGGAGTTTCAACAGGAGGTAAGGTGGCTTGACTTTTATATGATAGTCTAAAACATCTTATTCTAATCATCGATAAATCTTTGTGTGCTGGATGTAGAACTTCTGAAAACATCTGTGTAAAAGTCCAAGAATAAAATAAAGTTGGCCTCAACTGATCTTTCATTGATATAAGAACAAAAAAAAAACTGTGGAGCTAGCAGCAAAATAGTAACAGATTTTTTAGGTTCTCCTAAAATCCAAACTCCCATGTTTTGCATATTCTTTTGGAACTTGTGTTTTTTGGTGCTTGGTATAATAATATATTATCAATATTGTCTCTAAGGGTATGAATGAAGGGTTTACAACCTAGATTTTTGTAAAGTGAATATTTTTTTTATCCCACTTTCGGTTTTGTATCAGGTTGATGTGCTGAGCAAACTAAGGCATCCCAATCTTATCACACTCATTGGAGCCTGCCCAGATGCATGGACTCTTGTCTATGAGTATTTACCCAATGGAAGCCTCGAAGATCGCCTTGCCTGCAAGGATAATACCCCTCCATTATCGTGGCAAACTCGAATCCGTGTTGCTACTGAACTATGCTCTGCCCTCATCTTTCTCCATTCCAGTAAACCTCACAGCATAGTGCATGGTGACTTGAAACCGTCGAACATTCTCCTTGATGCAAACCTTATTAGCAAGCTTAGTGACTTTGGAATATGTCGTGTATTATCGAACTGTGAGAGTTCCAGTAGCAATTCTACAGAGTTTTGGAAAACTGACCCAAAAGGAACATTTGTCTACATGGATCCTGAGTTTCTAGCCTCAGGGGAACTTACTCCGAAGTCAGATGTTTATTCATTTGGAATCATATTGTTGAGATTATTGACAGGGAGACCAGCCTTGGGAATAACAAAGGAAGTGAAATATGCATTAGATACTGGAAAGTTGAAATCCCTTTTGGATCCTGTGGCTGGAGACTGGCCATTTGTGCAGGCTGAACAATTGGCTCGCTTGGCTTTGAGATGTTGTGATATGAACCGAAAGAGCCGTCCAGATCTTTATTCTGATGTCTGGAGGATACTTGATGCAATGAGAGTTTCTTCGGGAGGCACAAACTCCTTTGGACTAAGTTCTGAAGGACTTTCACAACCTCCGTCATATTTTATTTGCCCGATCTTCCAGGTAACTTTCTCTGTCTACCTTTGGTTTCTGAGTTTAGGCTTTTAATTATGCCGTTGTAGAATCTCTGCCCCAATGAACACTTGTCTAAGGAAATGAAACTCATCCCAATTCTCATTTCATTTTAAAGTGGACCCAAATTTCAAGCTTGCATTTTCCTATTCTTTATTTATTTACTTTATTCTGTAACATTTTTACTTCACTTGCCACCAAGCTTGACGCAAAAGTAAGATTGCTGCCTTTTGTCTTGGAGGTCATGCCTTCAAAATTCTGGAAAAACAGCTTCAAAGGGTTGCCCCTTTTCAGGATTTGACACCTCTGAAGTTAAGGACTCATTTTATGGTATAAAGTAGGTAGTTTCAGTCAATGATCAGAAAATCAGTGGTGAATACAAATCATGGATGTATTGAAATATCAACTGAATTTTCTAACGGCTGAGATTGCTTATTTTACCTTCTAAACTGAGTTGCTCACTTTAGAGTCAAATCCCTTCTTTATATCTTTATTTTCTTCTCCTTCAATATATCTTCCAATCAGTGGAATGATACATCTTTGAATATAAAGCTGCCATCTAAGAAAATCCTCCCTGTATGTGTTCCTACTTTACAGGAAGTCATGCGAGATCCACATGTAGCAGCAGATGGTTTTACTTATGAAGCTGAGGCTATACGAGGATGGCTTGATGGTGGTAATGACAACTCACCAATGACTAATGGTAAGCTTGCACATCACAATCTTGTTCCCAATCGTGCTCTTCGCTCTGCAATCCATGACTGGCTTCAAAACCACTGATCAAGAGCATTATTTTCCTCCCATTTTAATTGAACTGTATATCTATTGTTTGTAGACATTCTAGGAAAGAAAGTTATCATTTCATTTTGTTAGCTTGTATCAGGTTCTTCAATCACACTTTATACCTATCCTCTTGTATAGGTTAGATAACAACATGATTATCCTACAATAGTTGTACAGTACACATTATATAAGATATATATCAGAACGGTTCTTTGTGTGATTATCTTTACTTTTGGTTAGTTTTATATAAGGAAATTGTGAGTCATGTGAAGATTTGTCCAAACTTGATAGCAGCAACAGTGTTATATAACTTAATATGAGAATCTGAAATGGCCATGATGTGGTTGGTTATTCTTTTCTGCATGGACTTATCTGAAGCAAATAGTAACACAGTGAAAAGAGATTAAAAAAGAGAATGTTTGAAAGAGAAACTCAAATGGATCTGATTTATGTTATTAAATTAGCTCATGACCTTGTTTTAACTTCAGTTTCAAGGTGAACTTTACTATAGGTTGTATTTAGTTAAACTCTTATTGAAAGATACTTAATCCTTCAGAATAACATACCAACTTACAATAATCATGTGCAGAACCAATTTCAAATGGGCATCGTATACTATAATTTATTTCAAGAGATTGGTTTTTCTAAACAAATGATCTTCTACACGTATTACTTGAAAATGAAACATTTAACTACATGTTAAAGGACAATTTTATGTGAAAGTTTACAGTTGACTGCTACGCATAAAACCATTTTAAATGTCTGTGTTTTCTGCATAATTTGTGCACGTAATCTGACTTTTGAAGACAATCGAGAACATATGAATATATTGTCAGAAGTTGTTTTATCGTTAGTGGTCCAATATTTGAGGTGTGTGTCTTTGGTTTCGTTAAACGAGAGATACTTTGTCAACACCGGTCCTACCATACCGTTTCACTCCAACAAGATTTTCTCCAAAGACATACTGTTGGTCTCTGATCTCAATGTCAATTGAATGGATAGGAAATTTCATCATTTTCAAAAAAATTAAATGCACTAAACTTTTTAAATGTTTTTATCTTTTTAATTATTTTTTGTTTAAATAGGATATTTAAATTACTATTAAATAACATTATTTTGATATTAAACATCTAGTAATTAAAAATCCTTAAAATACATTAATAAAAAAACTACTCTAAAAACGTCAATAGAAAAACAACTTTTGTTGACGCCAAATAAAAAAAAAAAATCCTAGCCACATTGTTTGAAAAATATTCTTATTCTCGTTGATATACGTGGTAGCACTTAAAATCAACCATGTTTTAGTATTGTGAGTTATGCATTTTCTGTCAAAATGGGCTTAATATGATGGGCCATGGGCCAACCTATTATGTGACTTTAATCACTTCCTAGAACTTCTAGTCAACACTTTCAATATATTTATCAATATTCTCGAATATAAACTATTGACCAAAAACAACATTTTTTGACACGTTTCTAAGCATATTTATCGCCATCATTAGTATATGATTTATGCTTAGTTTCTTGAATTTAGGGTTTTTGATTTGAAATAATTATGAACTGTTATTATAAGACAATTATTATATCCAAGAGATGAAGTTATGTGAAAAATGTAACTAGTTAGAGGCGTGGGTTCACTTTTCATGCATAAGAGATTCATGCATTGAGTATTAACGTTTTGTGTCCTTTTTCAATGCATTCCAAAAGAGACCAAAAGTTGGAATTTCAAGAAAAGGTTTGGTTCAACCAATTATACTTCTTTTTCTTTCTTTCTCATTCATTGTAACTTGAAAAGGTGCACGATCATGCATACTAGTTCTTCCTAAAGAGAAGAAAAACATTTAAGGATGTCTATGGATAAACTCAACTTGATTCTTGTTATTCTTGTTAAAGTGTGACTTATTAAAAGAACAAACAATTATTTTGCACAAAGCACAAAGATAGAAGAATAAAGTTAACATATTGGTTGTTGAATTTTGAAGGAAAAATAGGGTTATTTTTCATTTCTATTAAACATTTTATTATTTGAATTTTTTTTTTTAAGTTAACATATTGAACGTTAATTGGATAATATGTATAGTTACTTTTTCGGTATGAGATTGAGATTGTTTTGATACTAAGTTTTGAGTATTATGATGTTAAATATTTGACAAAATTCAGCCGTTAATGCATAATAAATTTAATTATTTATATTTAAAATTTATATTTATAAATTTTGGGTAAACTAATCTTTATGAAATTTAATTCTTGTTTAAAAGTGACAATTGGTCCGGATAGTATAATCGTTTTCTTAATTGTTGAATTAAGAAAAAAAATATTATAAAAAGAAAACCCACTAAGTCACTATTTTTTCGGATATAATTTTCTAATTGGGAAAACCTTTATAGATTGACACATAAGTTATGGTTCCACTTTTTCGTTGGGATTGAAAGCTGAATAAAGGTATGGCAGTTATATATATAATATAATATTCGTAGTGGGGGATTAAAATATTGGTTCATTGAATCTTCTTTTCAACAAAATATAATAATATATGAGATCTTTATTATATATATTGTTGGATTCAAACATTCTAACACAGTCGTGAATAATTCAAACGGAATATCCCTAAAAAGCTGCATCTTCTTCAGAAAAAAAAAGAATTTGTATAAACTTAATATACATGAACATCATCAAAATATTATACAACTTATATGTTTAACATATAAATTGTATATGTAAGTAAAAGCAACATTCAATAAAAAAATTAACATTTTTTCATGTTGTCCGAATTTGTTAATACAGTGTATCGTTATGATGATTTACAGTTTAAACTTATTTATGATGATTTACAATTTTTTTTCTTAAAAAAAAAAACACCTTACATTTAATCATGAAATAATGTATCGTTAAATGAGAATTCATCAATATTCATATACATTATAATGATATGAATATAATCCCAATATACGATGAATAGTTATAAGTTAGAGTGATATTTTTTTAGAGAATATAATATTTGAAGTTTTAAAATAATATGTATTCTCTCTCCTAATAATGTATACTTGTATTTATATTTTAGTTATATAATTGAGAAGTGTTACACATGCGCAACTTATCCTATTTTTTATTGCTGGTGCTTAATTTGCTTACTTACCTACCTATTAATTTAATCTTTCAGTTCCACTAAAGTAATTTATTTATTCAAGCATTATAAAATCCATAAAAATAGACTTCACACCTAAAGTAGAAATGAATGATACAAAATAAAATTTAATGAATAGTAGTGTGACTTATAAAACACTTTTTTCATGTTGTATATCGGTCAATTTAGAATCAAACGGTCCATACAATAAAAAACGTTAACAAGATAAGTGATTAAACGATTATACTACATAGATCGGACGGTCACTCTTAAATAATAATTAGACATGATAAATATTAGTTTATTGAAAAACATAATATATATTCATTATACCATGATTAATGTGTGAATAATCTTAAATCCATCCAAAATCTATAAATACAATTTATTTAAGATAAAAAGATAGATAATTAAATTTATTACACAATGATTAAACCCTTCAAAGTTTCACTGATTTTAATATTGAAGTATCTTTTACCCGTAACTTTCTAATTTAACCAAAGAACGAAGGCAAACATCATATTATATAAGACACAGCAAACAAATATCCTCGAACTCACCAAAACATCCATTGCTACCTTAATTTCATCAATAAATCTATAAAATAATACTGTAACGTTTTTATCTGTGCAGAAATTGAAGGATTCCACAATACCACTGATTACTTATTATTATACTGTTTGGAAAAACTTATCAAAAACACTAGAGACAAAAACAGTGATAAACAGTCGAGTAAGAGTGGCATATTCTTGTGTTGATAATTTATCTTTTTTGAACTTAATGATTAAAATGAAAATATCTTCCCAACTTGAATCGTGCAATTATGTTTTTGTTGATAGAAGTATGATTGGAGTGAATATCGAATTATGCAGACAGTGATATTGACTGCTTAATATGGTGCATTTAAAGTTTGAATTTTATAACTAAACTAAAAATATTAGTTATATATTTTGTGTTATTGATAGAAAGGAAAAAAAGATAATGATATTTTCATAATATTTTTTTGATAATATTTTAATATTGTTTACGTGTTATTTTGTGATTGGTTTATATTAGTGTTTATGATTATTATTGTTGATTATACAATAATTTTGGATCAATCATGGAAAATATTGAAAAAAAAAATATTGTTAGAGTATATAATGGAAAAAAGAAAAAAGCAGAATGTAGATGTACAATGATGACATCCAACACTAAAGAAGGGAACCAGTAGTTATGTTGCAGAATCCACTTTACCATAAACTCTGTCTCCTCATAATATGCAAATAACTTAAAGCCGTTAAAATTCCATTATAAAAGTTTCCACTGTTTAATATTTCCACCATAAATTTATAACAACTTATAAAAATCTTATTCATATTTTACACTGTTTAATATGTTCTATTGTCTCAATGAATCTTAAATTTTCTTTACTTTTAATATAAATGTTGATATTTCGGTTATAGGAGAAGAAAAAAACAAAGATAAAAGAACAAAAGGTAAGAAATGAATAAAAAATATCTGTACTTCAAAGTTTTTCATATTTTCTTTTGTAAAAATAAAAAGAAAAATTATTGTGTCAATAAGTTAACTAGTTTATCTTTCGTTTATAAAGATTAACATAAGTAATTCAATAATTTACTTCCATGTATTTATTTAGACTTTTTTTATAGTATATAAATTGTAATTTTTATTATGAATTTAGTATGATCCTTAAAGCTTTATATTCTATTTTATTTTTTCTTTTTAATAATTTTTTATGCAATAACAGATGATAAACTTTGAAATCTCAGTATTTAGATATCAAAATTCATAGTAATATTTATTTAAAAATAACTTATTTTATCTTATTTTTTATAACATAATCTATAATAAACTTTATTTCACTTTTGCACATTTTTCTTCGATGGTGGAAATTTCTTTCCTTTCTTCTGCACACACCTAAACCACTATTTATATTTATTCTATTTTTTTGGTACATTTACCCTCTCGTTTTTCTATCTTTTCAAACTAGATCAATGTTTAATATGATTTATTACTAAATTATTTTTAACAAATGTAGTTTTTTTTTTAATTTTTTAACTAATTATAATTTTATCATGAAGATATAAGAACCAACATTCCAAAATTTATGTAAAATGTGAACTAAAATTAGGATTAATTCTAACATTTAAAATATAGTGTTGTTTGATTGCATTATTTTTTACGACCGTGAATTTTATTTCAGACTTAGAGAGTTTTAATTGTTTACTGATGATAGAAATAAATGTATAATATATTTTTCTTATTTAAAATTTGTTAAGTAATGATACCTGTACAATAAGAAATATTAAGTCATATCCTAATGATCAAATAAATAAGTTTCTTATCATTAAGGAACTCGTATTAACTTTAAAAATGTTTTAAAACATTATATTATGAAATATTAAGTCATATCTCCTGTTTGTATAAAACAATAAAATTAGTAAATGTATGATTAATTATGACTAAATAATAAAAATATATAAATGTAGAATTACTATTTATTTTTTAAAATTAACGTACTCTTTTAATTCTTTAAAAATTAACACATTCCTTTCAGAAAGATTAATTTTAGATGTACTATGTAGATTAGTCAAATTGATATGAATGAGTCTCCATAGTGGTTGGCATATTTGACAGTTAATTTTAAATTCCATTATCAACTTTAGACCTTTCTCTCGGAAATAAAAAGACTTTAGAACTTTAAAAGATAAATTAAAATTTTGATAAAGTTTCAAATTTTATAATTAAAGTATTTACCGAAAGTGGTTCATATGAATGATATTAAACTCAATATGTTTTTTATTAAAAACTACAACTTTACTAAATATAATACAATTAAAAATAAAAAAATGTACTAAAAATGAATAATTAAATTTTCCTATGAAATACATTCATTAAATCATAGTTTTTCATGTTAGTTGTATCTTAAGAATATTATGAAAGTAAATGAGTTATTTATCATAGAGGTCTTTATAGAGATTACATATACAAGTATCTAATTAAAAAAGTTTAATTAGTATCAAACAATTTTCAAAATCAGCATAAATTATGTGAAATTAACAAATTAATAACTTGAGTGTTTTCATTTTCAATTTTTTTATCTTTTTTTTTTCAAAAAGCAGAAAGTAAATGGGCTGGTATTTATCTCTGGTGAGTCATGAGTGATGCTTAATTGGGCCAAAATGCAGAGTGGGTCCCACAGGTGTGAATGGGCGCACGTGTGATGAGTACGATGAATGAGTTTGGTACGTGTGAGATGTGTGAATGGACATGGTTTGGCATAGCATGAGGTAAGGTCATGTGAGGACCCTACATTGTTGGGTTGGTGTCTTATGCCAAAGGGAACCTTCAAATTTTAGCCTGTGCTCACGTCTAAATCCTTTTACATATGCCTCTTTTTCATCCACCATTTTGTGTATATATGTGAGTATTCTTTTTCTGAGCCAATCTACCAGCCCGATTTCTTGAAAAAAGAAAAATTAATTACTCTTTTTTTATGTTTTTTCCCTATAATATAAGTATAACAATGGTCTTTTTTAAAAACTAAAATAATTAATATTTTACTGTATTTCAAGTATAAATTTACACAAAATATCTATACATATATTTATGTTAATAAAAATATATTTAAATATTTATTGGTGTGTATGTAATATAATATCTTTTGTTTAATTACTCATTTGATTTATGTTTTCGTAAAAAGATATCGAGTTGGTTGGTTATGCAATTTGTTTAGCTTTAATTTGATTTTGATTTGTAAAAATTGATGTAATTTGATAATTTTTCGTAAAAGAAATTATACAATTTTGGTTCTTTCTATTAAATTTCTTGATATGGATCAAATATTTTTTATTAAAATTGAAGTCGTTAGAAAGGATGTTTTAATTTATTTTGTTGGTATACTTAACATAATCAGAGTGTTAATTGTGACAAAAAAAATTCATTAATTCATTTAAGAAATTCAACTAAAAAGATCTCGTTGCATAATTTTTCAAACATTAGAACCAAATTGCATTAATATTTTTAATAAAACTATGATTTTTAATATTTTGAGTTTTTTTTAAGTATTTAGATATTAATTAATTGGTGTTGTATTTTAAAATAATATGTTGATGAATATGAAATTTTGAATTGATATTGCAATTTGGGATTGGGTTGATATTGCTATAAGGAGTATAACTTTTATATTTTCGATTAAATGAAATTTGAACGCGATTATATAACGAGATTATCTTGACTTTGCTAGTATCCAACTCGTTTCGGATGAAAGTTCTTTCCTCGATCTAGTTTAAGGAGTATTGAACGATAATTCTATAAAGAGATTATCCTAACTATGTTAATATCACACTTCAAAGTATTTCAATAATAATTTTTTTATACAATAATCCACTTTATTTATTAAATCTTCTAACAATTTAAAGTTTTTCGATAATTATTATATTTAAATTTATTTATTGTTATTTTTATACATAGTATCACATATAATAAGAAATTAAAAAAATGATTAAGAGACTACATTGAAATTAGAAAAAAACGAGTTCCACATTAAACAAAATTAACAAAAATAAGAATCAAAATTAATATTAAGTTAACTTTAAACTAATGATAACTTAAAATTTAAAATTCAAACATATAAGGAGTTTATGAAAACTTTATTGAACCTCATTGCTCAAACAACCATATTTATAGCATTTTGTAATGTTTGAACAACTAAAAAAATTAAAAACTTCAGTTGTAATTCAACACACAACATTAAAAAAAAACCAACAAATCGAAAGAGCAAGAAATAGTCATTCGTTTTGGTCATATTTCTAACTTAAATATTGAATGAGAGAGTTTTTCTCAAACAAGATAGATATAACCAACAACGTATATCAACATATTAAAAGCTAAAATACAACCCTTTGTAACAAACCAAAAGTTCTAAACAGGAAAAATATAACTTTATACTTATTGCAAAGGAAAATGATACTTGAACAACCATTTTTGACAACATTTAGACACGCGCACACGTGTCAAAATCTGAGTGGTCCATTTTCATTTAATTTTTCCAACTGGACCACTCAGATTTTGACACGTGTGCGCGTGTCTAAATGTTGTCAAAAATGGTTGTTCAAGGAGCATTTTCCTATTGCAAATGCAAACTACACAAAATACACCATAGTGCCTAGAGTGACTCTTCTAAGCCACTAAATAGTTCAAAAACTAACATAAACATCAAAACATTAACAAATTTCATTATATTTAAATCATCAAATTTAATTTAAAGATAAATTTATTCCAATCAACAATAAAAAAAATCAAATAATTTCTCTTAAATGAAAAGTGATTTGAATTCCGAATAATTGTTTTCCAAGGATTTTACATTTAGAAAATGTAACATAAATTTACTATATTATAAATGTGAAACATATTATGTAAAAAAATATAAAATATTTATTACATTCTAATATGTATTTTTATTTTAAATAAAGATTTTAATTAGTTACTTTTAGTGAAAACAAATATGATAAACAAACAGACATGAAGCATGAATTTAGCGTTGGAATTCAATTTTAATCCAACCAACTCAATATTGCAAAAGTATAACATACTTCGCGATGAATATCTCAAGACATAATAATGAAAACAGTTAAATTTTTCAAGTAAAAAATTATTTACTTTGATTTAAAATATAAAATATCATTGACATCTATTTTTAAACAGCAAAAAGTAATAACTTATTTTTCAACGTTTTTATCTATTATAACTAAACATCTGAAATATTAATAAAAACTTGTTATTCCAAATTTCAGTACGAAATATTGGAGAAAATATTAAAACAACTTAAAAATAAAATAAAAGTACAATTATACTTAAATACACAGTATATTGGGGACTGTTTGCTTGGACAGAAGAAAAATAAAGAAAAAGATAAAGAAAATTGATCTTTAATTTGAAGACAAAAGGTAAAGAATAAAGTTTTAATTATTTTTAGAAATGAATTTGTCTCTGTTTTGTTTTATTTTTATTTTAATCAAATAAAAAAAAGTTATGACTAATGAGAGAGAGACAGGAGTAAGGGTAAAGATGGTAGATTATGCAGTGGATATAGTCACAAACTTCATGGATCGTACAACACTCTTATCTGTACGGGTCATACGGTAATAAAGGAACCTGTTCAGAAGGTAGCCGGTAAACATATGTACTTTTCTTACAACTTTCTTTCACGCGCATCACCCACATCTATTTTATTTTTAATTATTTTATCTTTCTCATGATTTATTAAATTAAATATCTTTAATTGTTACTATATTTATTAATAATCTATTTCTACTCTGACAACTTATTTTTATCATATATGTTTTCTACTCTTCCGACTAAATAAAGTATATTATCTTTACCATATTAAAAGTGCATCTTGTTCAAGAAAATAAAAGGTGGAAGAGAGAACAAAAGATAGAAAAATATTTTCTCTCTCTAATAAGCTTTTCTAGAAAGTAAAAGAAAAATATCTATACAATAACATAAACCTCATAATTACATAATTAGGTGCAAATTAAAAAAGAAAGGAATATTTTGTAATCTTGGATAACATTTTTTTTTGTTAAAATTTAAAAAATAAAATTTAGGTGTTACTTTTTATCCCATAAAGCTGAATTTAATTTATATGTAAGTTTAAACTATTATAAAATTAAAGGCTTCAGTTATACAATTATTGATTTCATTAACAAGTTAACACTTAATTAAAAAGCTGAGCTCTAATTTTATAGTGTGAACTAATATCACATGATAATATAGTTATAAATATATTTCGGTGGAACATGGTTAAGTTGTGTAGGTCTATGGCATGTTCCTACTCATGAAAAATATCATCAATTATTTGTATATACTAGAATATATTAAAAATAATAATTAGTTATAAATTATTTTTTAATATATACAATAAGATAATTAATTAAAATAAAATTCATGGATTTAATTTCTGATATTTCATCATTTATTTTAATATATTTTTTATTCATAAAATTTTATAACAATTATTTATTTCAATTTTAATTTATTTTAATTCTAATTTATTTAAAAAACTAAAATTTATTATTTTTCAAATTTATTTATTTTTCTAAATATATTAACATTCAAGACATTATTATAATATACAAATAAAATTATCTATAGACTTTTATTAATTTCTTTTATTATTCACTTTATTTATTTTAATCCACATAATTTTATTTTCTTTATTTTATAATCTCCCTTCAATCTAAATAAAATATTAAGAAATTTTCAGTTATCCTTATACATAAAAAGCATTACTATTTTGAAATTCTCAAATATATTTATTAGACATTTGTATCACTTTTGGATTATTTTTACTTATGATAAAATGGCATGTTCGATATTAACTAAAAAAATTACATAATTAATATCTCACTATTATTCTCAAAGCTACAGGGGAAATGGAAGATTAACTTATTGATAAAATTGAAAAAGAAGATGGAAGAAATTATGAATATTACACAATTGTTTTTATAATTTTTTTTAATATAATAGAAATAATTTATATTCCTAAAAATTACATTAAAATCAAAATATTGCTTTTACATAAAAAAATGTATATACATAAAAACAACTCTGTACTAGTCAACTTTCTCTTTCACAAACTTAATACCATATTGATTATAAAAATAACATTTTTTTTTCTTTCACTTTATATACACGACGACGAAATAACATTTTATTTTATACATAAAATAAATATCCTAATATAGCTTTCATTCAAATAAAAGGAAATAAACTCTGTTAAACAATTGATTTTTTTTGTTCAATTTGATGAATGATGTATCTGAAAAATTATATTCTAAAAGAGTTTTTAAATTTAAGGATAATATAAGAAGAAAACATAACAGATAATGTAGTTTACTCATTTGTACCAACAGTACGTATGATCAATTTTTAATGTTGACAATAATACATAATTGAATTTAAGATGACAATCTCACATTACTTTTAAATTAGAGTCAGAGTTTACTTTGATTAATATTCTTAGTCCCTTCTCATCAAATCATATGCAATATACATTATAAGTATAACAAAAATTTATTCAAATTCTAAAATTTATATAATTTTTTTTATTAAGTAATAAGTGGATTTTTTTTTTTCATTCATCTCTATTTACTATAAATAAGAGTTTTATTTTAAAATAAAAATAATAAAAAAGCGGTATGCGGCGTGCACATCACGCACAGAAGAAGCTCGTGGCCAACCCACCTAACAACAAACGTAAAGTGGTGGAAATTCTAGTTCAACGGTTACCACGCGGTGTTTTCCTCATGTCCCATCCTGCATTCCACAGACACAAAACTAAATTAAATTTAACTTAATGAATTAAATAAACAAATTAAATAAATAAAAAAAGTGAAACAACTGTGTCCTTGTTCTCTCTCTGCCTCCACCCCCAATTCCCATTGTACCTTCTTCCTCTTTCTTTCTTTCCAAAGATAAAATCTTTACCTTTACACACAAACTCCTTTTGGTTTCTTCCCTCAAATTTGCATCTGGAATCTGGCTTCTCAGTACTTCACACCACCATGGGTTCACTTGGAGCTTCGTGTGCTCTGTGTTGTTCTCTGTTCATGATATTTTTCACTTTCAGTTTTGCTGGGGACATAGTGCACCATGATAATATTGCTCCCAAGAGACCTGGCTGTGAGAACAACTTTGTCCTGGTATCTGAAATAATGGATACAAATTTTGAATTTTTTTTATGTTTGATGTGAATTTGATGGATATTTGATTGTAAAAATGCTAGACTTTCTTCTTTTGAAGAAAAAATGGCTTTGCTTTTTGTTAGGGTGCTGGAGAGGTGCTGGAAAAAGGAGAGGAACATTGCTATTATTTTCTTCTTTCTAGTTTTTTAAGTCATTTTCAACAAAATTGGGGGAGTTGGATTTGATCAAAATTCAAATTTTAGTTTCTTGGTTTTGGAAAGATGAGACTTTTTTCATTCTCTTTTGCACCTTAACCATCCCCTTTCCTCCATATGAATCACTCTGTGGAGCATACTCAATTAAAGTACTCTCTTCTTCTGTTCTTAAATTAAACATAAGACGTTTATTCATGTTTTAGATTGTTTGTGGCATCAAGTTCTGGAAGTAAAATTATACTTGTTTTCTCTTTTTTGTTCTATGCATTAGTCACGGGTTTAATTGACATTTGTTTAAAAAAATAAAATAAAACGAATGGCCTTGTTTAATTTGCAGTGGTATTTTTCTGGCAATTGCAATGCAGAGATCTGTTATTTGATAGAAGTATGGTAGCTTTATCTGCTATAGTTGATATTATATATTTGATTTCATCAATTTTCTCCCTCTCTATGTGAAGAATCATGCCAATTCTCTTAACTTTCTCACTTGAGATTGACTTAGCTTGACTTGTGTTCTGGACATCACTAAAAGACCTCGAAATCTTGTTCAATTCTTCTTCAAAAGTTTGTAACAATTATCTGTCTCGTGAAATTTTGTAGTCGTGTATATCTTTTTTCCTTGATCTGCCTTCTTCCATTGAGGGTATGTTTTTTAGTGAAAAGAAAGAAATGCCAAGTGCCTGAATGCTTTCTAAATTGGAATTTGAGCAAGATTATGGTGACCAGAACCATGATAAAGACTTCTATAAAATCTCATAAGCAAAATTGTAAACCTTTTGGCCTGTGTCTTTCTGTGTTTCAGCAAACTACCATGTGGCATGTTTCAATTTTCTAACAAATATTGGTAAGTATAAAGTATGAATGAGTATTTTCTTTAACAAATTTGACCCATTGCTCTTTTGTTAGGTTAAAGTTCCAACTTGGATTGATGGTGTGGAAAGCTGTGAGTATGTTGGAGTTGGTGCAAGGTTTGGCCCTACACTGGAATCAAAAGAAAAACGTGCTAACCATACTAGAATTGCAATTGCTGATCCTCCTGATTGTTGTAGCCTACCTAAGAATAAGGTATTCTAAATTTGTGCTTTATAACTAACCAAATACAACTCCTCTGCTTGTGAAGCATAGATGTTCAGATTATAAAGCTTGGATTTTTTTAGATATTTGTAAGTTAGTAATCCGAAGTGTCTTGCAATTTGTTAGCTCACTGGCGAGATCATTTTGGTGCACCGAGGACAGTGTAGTTTCACAACCAAGGCAAATATAGCTGAACAGGCTGGTGCTTCGGCCATGCTGATTATAAATTACCGTACAGGTGTTTGCATGCAATTTTTGCTATTTTGAACTTATAGTTTGTTTCACTTCCCTCTCCTCCATGCCTAATTTACAATTAAAAGTGATGTGATCCTGTGGTTCGTAGTTTCATAGAGGATACTAAAGTTTTGTTTCTTATTTGTTAGATGTCTTTGCTTACTAGAATAAACAATCATTTTGCAATGCTGTGTGTCTTGCTTGTGTAAGCAACTATTTATGTCCTTGTTGTGCAGAACTTTTCAAGATGGTTTGTGAAGCAAATGAAACTGATGTGGATATTGGAATACCTACTGTCATGCTTCCACAAGATGCTGGGGAAAACTTGGAAAATCACATACTAAACAACTCAGTGGGTATGTTTCAATTTTTTATGTGCCTATTCTTTTGTAATGAGTTATAGTTTTTTTACCAGACAAAAGTTTAAATCAACTACTTTATATTATGATTCTTGATCTGATTAGTCTTTGCAATTCTCCATTCGCTAGTGTCTGTGCAGTTGTACTCTCCATATCGTCCAATGGTTGATGTTGCAGAAGTGTTTTTATGGCTTATGGCTGTTGGTAGTATTCTCTGTGCTTCTTACTGGTCTGCCTGGACTGCAAGAGAGTCTGCCATTGAGCAGGAGAAGCTATTAAAGGTTACCTAGTTTCTTTTCTTGCCAATTTTATTCACTTTTCCTCATACAAGGATAATATTATTTTGGTGTTCGAAAGAAGGAATACAAAAGTTAACAAAGACACAGAAGAAATTCTGAAAGGAAACTAGCTCATTAAAACAAAGAAGTGATTGTACTCCTTGCCGACTTGGCATGGAGGTTTCCTTGACAAAAGTTTATTCTCTTTTTAAAATAGACTAATTTATTTTTTGTAAACGAAGCCTTCTTCTCAAAGTAAGAAAGAGTCATTAAATCAATTACTAACATATATATAGTATGTTTAAATTGCAGGATGCTTCAGATGAATATGTAAATGCAGAGAATGCTGGTTATAGTGCTTATGTGGAAATCAGTACTGCAGCAGCAATATCATTTGTTGTGATTGCTTCTTGTTTCTTGGTTATGCTTTACAAATTCATGGCATCATGGTTTGTTGAAGTTCTGGTGGTTCTATTTTGCATTGGTGGGGTTGAGGTGAGTTATCATTTTCCTAAGGCGATTCTTATTGGTTATGACTCTTAATTTTTCTCATCTTCTGTATGCTTTGAGCCATATCTTGGGTGGTTATTTTCACCTGTGTATACTTAGCAACATTTTGCTTCCTTCACATCTAACCGAATTCCTTGTCCATATTTTAAAGTCTTCTGTGTGGTATTCTGCTCCATCCTCTTTAAAGATGTTTCTTTATTGACTTGAGGAGAGGTTAATATGCCTATGTTGGATATTTAATGAGTGCAATATGATGGATATGGGAAAAAAGAAAAGAAGAAGATGATTCTGTCTCCTACCTCCAAACTGGAGAGGAGAAATGGGGTATTGGATGGAATATGCTGCATTCAATCCTGTTCTGCTTCTTCCCCCATTTCATCCCTTTCCATCAATCCAGAGATTTTTATCTGTTGAATTTAAGGGGCAAAGGCAGTGGCTAACAGAGAAGAAAACAGAGAAGATGCCTTAATAAAAGAATAAAGTGGAACTGAGAATGCTAACTTCAGTATTTTATTATCTTAATGAAACTTAATTTAAATGCATTCAGATATATCATACTAAGAGTTCGCGTTTCATGATTCTGGCAACTGCATTGAGAGCATAGCTAAAAAATAGGAAATAGCTAAAAATCCACTGCCAGATAATGAAACAGAATAAATTTGACTAGTTCAAACTGAAACAAATCTGAAAGCTTCCTAAAAATATGCAACATCCAAAGTGGACACTTTGAATACATTTAATTGCATTTTCTATAAATTTTTAACTCATTAACTTATATGCCAGTATTGGTCAGTATACCAAAATATTTAGAGAAATTTTTATACTTTATCATGTTTATGATTACTTGTGCTCACTCTAAGACATAGATTTCTCATGATCAAATTTTAGTGGTTACTTAAGATTAAGTTTATACGTTATATTATAGCCATATTGCCTCTTCAGTTTTTAAAATGCGGAATTCACATGTCCATATTTTATCATATTCGAATCTTGCATCATAATCTGGGCTTCCTATCATAGGATTGCAATTTGCAACGTGATATTATTATTGATATATAGCAGCTGAATGAATCTTTATTCTCTACGTCCTTTCAGGGACTACAAACATGCTTGGTGGCTCTGTTATCATGGTATGTATTTCTTCCTTGTTTCCTTATTGTTTGAATTTGTGGTGTTCATTGGTTAACAATTTATGAGTTAAAGAATGATTAATTAATTTGATTGTTATTGTAAATGGTTGGAGGTTAGCAAATTAGGGGGTTGAATATTTGACTAAGTGGCCAGTGGCAAGCCTGTCATGTATAGCATTGGATAGTTGAACTCTGAATTCTATGCACCAAATTTGGCAACTGACAGTTATATTTCTGAAAAATAAATTTTTCATCAAGGTTTTTCTCCTTACTGTCAACTTTGCAAGAATTAACATTCATTCTATTAGGTAGACTGTTTATTCTACTAGATTCCCCTGTAATTATATCGATTTGACGTTACATTGTGTACAGTTTCAGATGGTTCCAACATGCTGCACAAATATTTGTGAAAGTACCCTTCTTTGGTGCTGTATCATATCTGACAGTTGCTGTTACTCCCTTCTGCATAGTGTTTGCTGTGCTTTGGGGTGTCTATCGCCATGTATCATTTGCTTGGATTGGTCAAGATATTCTTGTAAGAATACTTCTGCTACCTTTAATGTGTTCTTTTTGGTGGAATCTTCTTTTACACTCTTTTCTGCTCATTATTTTTCCTACTTGTAGTTTTGACCAATATAGAAATGTGCGATTTAATCACGAGCTATGCCCTTGCTGCATATGGCATAATTTTCTTCCCTTTAAAATGTTTCTGGTGTAAAACTGAATGCTTTTAAACGAGTATGGTCTTACAGTGATTAAAATGCTGACGCGAGCATATTGCTGAGTTTCACAAACAAAGTTCTGGTTATAAAGTCATAAACCAAGATTCTTGAGGAAAACATCTTTTCTATTGGTTATCTGAACAATAGTCTTGTCTCACTGATTGAGAAACTGAGGTCGGGTGTGTAGATCATACAACATCATTGGACTTAAGTTATTAATCAGTAAAGTTCTCGGGAAAATTACTCGGTGTTGGGTAACTGAAAAACAAAAAAGAATTATCAGATTCCTAACCTTTGCTTTCTATGCAAGAAACTAGGATGTCAATTGTTAGTTCCAAATGATTGTAGATTGTTATTGTTACGATTTTTCCTATTATTTTTTCTTTTGCGGGTAGGGTGCCCACTATTTCAATTTCTCTCTTGCTCCAGTTGAAGTTTTTCCATTTATGTTTATAATAATATGAACTTGGTTTTCTAAGTGGCTAGCTTGCAAACTTCCATTAATTTTTTTTTTATCAATCGTTTACTTTTCAGGGTATCACATTGATTATTACTGTTCTTCAGATTGTGCGGATACCAAATCTCAAGGTTTGCACCATCTCCTACTTGGGTAGTTTTTTGAAAATCTTGAAAATTAAGCTTGGATGGATAAAAGGGCCTCCATTTCAGTAAAACAATTGAATAAAGATCTTCCGTGTATTACTGCTATTTTTAATTAACAAAAGACACTAATATATTCATTTTTCTTTGTAAGGTTGGAACTGTTCTTCTCAGTTGTGCCTTCCTGTATGACATCTTCTGGGTGTTTGTCTCTAAATGGTGGTTCCATGAGAGTGTCATGATAGTGGTGAGTGTTTTCATGCAAGATCTCCCTTGGACCTTTCTTCACAAAGCTTTTCTTTATCTCATTAAACATGATGTTTTTCTTCTCATTAAATTAATGCAACGTTTTCTCTTCTTTGCAGGTAGCTCGAGGTGATAAGAGTGGAGAAGATGGTATCCCCATGTTGCTCAAGATACCACGTTTGTTTGATCCTTGGGGTGGCTACAGCATCATTGGTTTTGGTGACATCATCTTACCAGGGCTTCTAGTTGCGTTTTCACTAAGGTTGCATAAGAACTCATTCATTAAATAATTCTGTTCATCTTCTTCCTTATACAGTCATTTTGGAAGGGGGAAGAGAATGCTTTGGGCCTACTTATTTCTAATAATTGAGTATACAGGTATGATTGGTTAGCAAAGAAGAACCTTCGAGATGGATACTTCTTGTGGGCAATGACTGCTTATGGTTTAGGTATGCCATGTTTGATCTGGGGGTACTTTTTCATTAGATAGAATGTTTTGGTAGGGTAATTTTCTGAAGTGTCTGGACGTACTTGGACTGAAAATATGCAGGTGATATATATGTTTGGTCTTAACACCATGTTCGTTGAATTTTGATCTGCAGGACTCCTTATCACATACATGGCTCTGAACTTGATGGATGGACATGGTCAACCTGCTTTGCTTTATATAGTCCCGTTTACACTTGGTTAGTAAAATTATTAGACAAACTCAAGTAACATTGAGTTAAAACATTGATTATTATGCAAACAATAAATTTTGGACCCATTCCATTGGCTGCTGAAACACTGAAATTATCCATATTTTTTTTCGTATAGATATACTTATTTTTTACTAGAGATTTATCCATGAAGACTAACCAGTTTTTGAAATCTTTTCTTTATTTGCAGGAACCTTTTTGTCATTAGGAAAGAAGAGAGGTGAACTCAAGGTACTATGGACAAGAGGGGAACCAAAAATACCTTGCCCTCACATCCAAGAGGATCAATCAACAAACCAGTAATCGCCAGCACAGTTAGCATCCTAGGTGTTAGTTTACAGGAGACTTATAGCACAGTTAGTAATCTTAGAAGACTGTAACATCTGTAACTTTGTCATAACCAAATTTCAGCCAAATGATATATTATAGCATGTATTTAAAATCAGCCCCCGCGACTGGAGATACCCTGCACAACTGTTAGATGATGGAGGACCCATGCAAAACTGTCTACTGTAAGAATAGATCTTTTTTCTGAAATAGAAGATGGACTGGAATGAGGAGATTCAAGAGATTCGTTTCCTGATTCTGGCCCCTCCTTAGGGTCTCTTTTTTTTACACCTTTCATATTTATACTTCCACGATGATCTGGCTAAAATTATGTATTTAAGTGGCAAGCCAAATGACAGGCATGGATAACCTTCAAGCAATGGAGAGAAGATTGGAAAATGATGATGATTTGGAACTTTTGAACTGTGAAGAATACGACTAAATTTCTGTTATTTCATGTATAAAATTAATAATGTATCAAATATGCTTGCAGTGCTGAATCGGTCCCAGATTTCACAGAAACTTCAATTCCAACTGGACAGCTACATCACACCTCCAAAGATCTCTATCAATCTCAAAGGATCAGGAAGCTTACTTAGGCAAGAGATTAGAGGAAATGGGAAGGTCATGTATGTATCAGGATTAGCTCCGTAGTCCAAAGACAATTCTTCATTTCTCCGCTCCAATCCATTATCACTTCAAAAAATTTATCATGTCACTCAATCAATGCACTGATCCATCATCCGAAGAGGATTATGATAACATGTTCAAAAGGAAAATTATTCAGTGGTTTGCTAATGCAAGGTGAACAACTTTTCTGTTTCGGCTAAAATTAAAAAATTTCATGAGATACAAAGGAGCCATTAAATAAGAACTAGAAAAAGAAAGCAACGAAAACCAAATGAACATGACGTATATAATCCACAACCTCAACCTTTTTTATTTCTTTCCTATAAGTTTACAAGAGAACGCCCCCAGCAGCAAATAGCACCAGAGATGAACACTAATAATGAACAACAAAGAATCAATTTAAACAGTAAAATAAAAATAACTGACATGCAACAATTTTCTAGCATGTGTCAGCATCTCTCAAAATTGTTAAAGCCATTAGTCATCTGGGTAGCCTTGCAATCTTTTACGAACTCATTTCCAACGCATCCAAGTCGCAATCCTGTACGTAGAAATATTTTTATTGAGTTGCATTTGCCAGTGAAGTGAGTGAAATGAAATGGAAAAATTGTCATTTTGAATAGGCTGTACCAAAAATACCGAAGTCAAGAAAGTGCTTGATTACTATATTGCGTGCTTAATAAATTCAACACTGCTCAAAGATAACAACAGACTGAAAGATTACCAAATTAATGTGGCCAAGTTCAGTTGTAAGGTTAGAAGTTTCTTTGGCAATGATAGGGCACCATGGTTCTACAAGTTGATAGGACATGGTAAGATGTAATTTTTACTTTGCATAATAGGCATCTAACAGATAACTTGTATAAAATATGTAACAAAAAGAAACAAAAGTGTATAAACAATAAAAGTAGAACACCAAATATATGTAAGCAACTTTAGCAGATAAACTGTAGAAGCTAATTTTAAAAGGAAGATAATGAATGCAGGAAAATTTAGTATAGAACTAAGTTTTTTCAGTAAGAGAGAAACATTTTCGAAAAAAATTAACTTAAGGTAGCAAGCATAGGATGAATGGATAGGTATAATCACTCATAAACAGTGAAAAAACATACAAGTATTTCGCCGTAGAAAACTATTTCCATTGGGACTAAAAAGCATCGTCTTCCTTTCTTGTCCAGACGACAAAAGTTCTTGCATCCTCTCTGGCCAGTCAGAATTTAATCGTCGGGCAAAATCTTCGACTTCCCTGCGTTCAAAATGGTTATCAAACACATAAGGTGTGCTGGACATTATCTTAAAAGCACATTTACATAACATCTCTTTACATAAAAATGTTACCTTTTATGCCTAAAACAACAATAGAAGACAATTAACGCAAGAAGAGTAGCTATTGGGTTCTACCCTATACATGTTCACCAATTTTGTGTAAGAGCAGGCAAATTGTACAGCTGTCTGTGACTATGAATGTTAGTTATAGTTCGTGAAGGTAGTTATCCAGTTGAAACTAATTCAAGATGTTATCATCATATAGTTAATATCTGAAACTGAATTCACTTCAGCAATAATCAGCACATTTTTAAACAGTAAAAGCAGAACTGAAGTGGCCATTCAATTATCATCATAATATTGCTAAAGACTTAGCTAAGAAAAGGGGGAAATATCAGTTGCCATCCTAAGCAAGTTAGCAAATCCAATGGCATTACCCATCTAATAGCTTTATAATATTCATGGTCATGAAAAATTAATGGCTAGTTGATGTAGGATACAAAATATTTCTAAATTTATCATTCTCCTCCAGAAAACAACAAAGATTAAAAAAAAAACATAAAAAGTTGTAAAGTCCAACAAATTGGCATTGCCATATCTTCCTCTGACAAACACAAACACTTCATGCCATATTCAACCAGTAATAGATGACTCAAAAAGTACAATTTGTACAAGGATAGAGTTCAACCATTCTGATGCCCTGTCCTCTGCATATGCTATACTCCACAAAAAAACATTATTCCAAAGTGCTACAGATCACTAATGAGGAGAAAAGCTTGTGATCTGTCACTGCAACTATGCTAAAGACTTTAGAAACAACTTAGTGCAAACATTATAATTAGTGTGCATTTGGTTCATGCCTATTTGAAGAAATAATTGTTCTTTTCTAATCACAACTTCCTGAGAGAACTTTAAAAAAATTATTTCTCCCAAAAAAGCATTTCCAAACATGCACGAGGAATGTAGCCCCACCTGTCAATTTTTTCCTTAAGTGCAGGATCAATCCCATCATCTATATCTCCATCATCAAACTCCTTATGAGCAAAAACATCTTCTGTATGTGAAATTGAAGTCTCAGCAATTATATCAGCTTCAGAATTTGGAGGTCTGATGTTTTGACCATTTACTTCCTATCATGAGATAAAAAAAGGTAACACTAATAATTTACATGATAAATAATTGAATTTTTTCATTAAAAAAATAGAACAGAATATTTATAACAACCTTCTTATTCACTCCAGAAGCTTCCTTCAGAGAAGAGTTCTTCTGATGTTGCTCTTTTTTCCTTCTATTTTTCTTTTTATTCTTAGAAGTTTTAATGCCCTTTTGATCTGTGACGAAATTCTTCATCATTAATTAGGCTTTCAAAGGAATTAAACCAGAAAATAAATTAAAAAAGATACAGCTCTCAGAACATTACTCCCAAAGAATTGGAAACTATTCTAAATAAAAACAAGTAAAAGATACGTGACATGAGTAAAAAAAACGATCAAAAACCATGCTACATATAGAATAATTGCATAGTAGGTTCAGTGATGCCATACAATTGTCATGTTAGGACCAACAGTCACTGTATAGTTCTCATTGGTCATTGTCATTAATATCTTTTCTCTTATTTCAATCATCACACCAATCACTATGTCCATCATGTAGGTTTCACAAAAATAAATTCATGAGACCCAAATATAATATAAAATAGAAATATTTCAATTAGGGATGAACAGGCATGTATTTTACCAATCTACAGAAAGAGGCAGGAAGTAAACGCAAGAAAAAAACAGGGATAAAAAATGTTTTACCTTCATCATTTCCATTAATAAAAGACAACAGATCATCAACGGAACGTTTATCTATATGCTCTTCTTCAACTTCAACACTCTGAAACATGCAAATGACCAATTCTCATTAAATTCAACAATCTAAAATTTAGGATAAAGAGATACAAGACAGACATATCTTAGCAGCAAAGTTCAATTTAATTGGTAAAATCTAATTAAGGAACAAGGAATACATATACAATGTAACATATACTGTAGGTAATATGATAAATAAAGAAAAAACACTTGTACCTTCAACCTCTCACGCTCTTTTAGTTCTTTCCTCTTCTTGGCATACAATCTATTCAAAAGCCTGATCCTTGGGTCATCAGTTGTGTTTTTCAAGGGCTCCAACTTCTCTTCCTGGATCAAAAGCATGTGTGAAAAAAGAGAATTAAAGATGAAAGAAGACATAATTGGCATACAGAGTTCTCACAAGCACCAGACACCTCAGTTAGATCATCAGGCAGATGAAATATTTCACGTATCTCCTCTGGAGATTTTCCTTCAATTATCCGGGCAAGTGCACGACTTGTAAGATCAACCAATGGCTTCAACTGAAGGCTGTCTGCAGCAGATGTCAACTCACACAGCCGCTTAGTGTCCATCCTAACAAACTTTTCATCATAAGACTTCCTTTCCTATACAAAGAACAACCCCCAGGTAAGATCATCTTGACATATTGTTCTTCAGCATTAAATTATATTTTTACAAAGATAATAACAATTAGAGAGAGGTAGAGCCGGTAGTAGAACCTTGTTTGAGCGACCTGGTACTTGATGAAAACGACAATAATCAAGAATTAAGCTCAATGTTGCAGGACTGACTCGTTGAGGAAGACATATTGCACAATTCTTGGAAGATCCCATCCCTTTTTGTATTATTTCTTTACAAATCAAAGGGCAATACATTGCAATTTCTTGTTCCACTTGCTGGATTGAACCATCTGATGTCTCAAGCCAGATATAAGGCTTCATCATCTGAAATTTTTTATATGAAATTAAGGATCTATCAGCAACTGGGACTGAAAAAATATAGACAAGCTTTTTGCTTCTCTGGCAGAACCAAATACTCCAGTGTGAGTGCATAACTCATTTTATCAGCTGTATTCTTGTATTTTGTTATGACTGATAACTTATAACAATCTGAAACTAATCTAGTGGAGTACCAACTCATTAATCATTAATTTTAATGATACTTAGTTTTTTTTTTTATAATAATTAACAAATGAACTTAAGTTATACTAGTACTGATTAACATACAGGAAAACTAATCCAGTGTAATAGCAATTTCTCTAAACCCATCCTTTTAAGAGCCAAAACTAAAGATAATTCATATTCTGGTCTAAAACCTCAGCCCATATAACACCATTTAATTATCTACAGTTTCTAAAATCTCAACAACTCCAGAGAGGGAAAACAATAAACATTGTAAGAGGATGATATGGTTCACAACAAAATTTAACTTATTCAAATATTTTTAAACTGAGAAATAAAAATAAAGTATAAGTTAGAGATCTCACATTCACTAAAAATCTATCTTATTTAAATTTGTTGGACCTATCATGTCATGTACAATCAGGCCTCATCCATTCCCACACTCAAGATGTTTAATCATCAATATGAGAGTGTGTTAAAAATTCCACATCAATTAGATATATAGCCAAATTATAATACATATATTGGTGCAAACATCACATTTCAAGCCAATTTTGTGAACTTGAATTAGGTTTAAACTTCAGTTTCTAAGAGTAGCAAAGATTAATACTAATAAAGTTTTGAAACTTACAGTGGAATGTACCCTTTACGAATAAATATTAAAAGAAAAAAAATCAGCACGCATGACTACCAAATCTAAATGAGACGAACAAGATAAAAAAAAAAACCCAAAGTGATACAACGTTAAATAAAATTTTAACCCCTGAACTACATGGATTGGTTAAGAAAAAAAATCCGTACTGAAACGTAGCATACCTCTGGTTTAATAACCGCCATGTCAATTTCTGACATATTGAACCAATTTGAAAACTAAAATCTATTGGTGAAAGTTTCTGTGATGCAAACAATATTAGCTGAAGCACAAATGTAAACTTCAAATCCAGACAGTCAGATAATGCATCCAGTTGTCATAGTTATTCTGCAATAAGGATTTCGAAGCTCCAGCAACTTCTCTCACATGCATGGTCCGTAAAAGTATTTGCAAAACATATGTAAACTTGCGAAAGTGAAGAATGGAGAATAATTTAGAACATTGCAAGTTTTGAGCGACAACTGTAAAAAAACCAGAACAAGAAGTCACTATGAGCAGAAAATGCCATTAAGGAAATGAATAGTAAGCAAACATATACTACTTAAAATTCAAGGATGATAACATAAACATTACATATGTTGATCGCAACAAAGTGCGAAAAATGTTAAATTCTCTAAAAATGAATTTATGGCTATTCACATATGTATCTACATAAAGATTTTAAACCAACAACTTTTGCTTCATCAATATATACATGCAAATACTTATAATGATTTAACAAACAACAGCCCTGTTTTCATATAGGTTTTTTGAACAAGTGATCAAACATAGCATTACAAGCTATGTGATATTTGTGTATAAGACATCCTTGTAAATTTCTTAGTTTTATAGCAAAAGATAGTTAATAGTACTTTCACACACCAAACAACGTCTTCTGATATTCATTTCCATAAATTAGTAACACCTAATGCACCCTCTTGCACCAATTCTAAAAAAAAAACCTCGTATGTAAGAATTGCAGAATACCCTAGCAAGCTACCATTAAATTCATCTAACCAATACTTTGCTCGTCTTTAAAAATTCTACATAAACTTACAGTCACAAGTTAGAACTGTCTTCGAAGAACTTAGAGCATATAAAACCTCACGAGCACCAAACTTTCATTATCACCCAGCACCCTCCAATTATATTAAGTTAATTCTCGTATAAAAACAACCACTCCAGCAGTAAACCAAAAGCACTTCCCCATCACATCAAGAATTCTCATTCCCACAACACTACAATCACCCCTCTTCAGTAGAAGTCATTGCAGACTGAAAAAAAAAAAACCTAAACTTTACCATTTCCGTTGCAAAACAAAATCACTAACACCATCTTTTGTTACAGCATCATTCCCAGCTAGCAAAGAAATAAATAACCCAACAACAACAGCAAACATATACAGGTTATGTGAGGTGACAAAAAAACACATTTTGAAGATGACCCGCGATTATTTACCACGTGCTAATGTCGGAAAGGCACTAAGATGTGGCAAAGATAAAATGGGAAAAGTTTTCTTGCATTCAAATAGAGCTAGGCAATCCATGTGTTAGAGAGAGAGAGAGAGAGAGAGAGCAACAGCGAGGGAGGAAGAAGAAGACGAAGAGGTGGAGGAAGAGGGGATTGAGTACCTGAAAAGAGAGATAAGAAAGGGGTTTGCTTTGAAATGGAGGGAATTGGCGGTTGTCGGCGATGGACAGAAATGGATAGATAGAATGGAAGAGAGAGAAACAGGAGAGAGAAAGAGTTTTGATTTGGATGAATAAAAATAAAATAGAAATTTTGGTTTGACATTGGTAATTGGAAATTAAGAGTTTTTATTTTTTTTAATTCTTATTGTCGAGATAGAAAAATTGTAATGAAGAGGACCTTAAACGACGCCGTCTTGGAGCTGGGAACCTTTCGCCTCTTTCGAAGTGGGTTGTTGGCATTGTATTATTCAACTTGGGAGAGTTGGGCTGGGTTGCTCCTTCCACCTTCAAGTGTTTTTACACTTTTTTTATTATCTTTTTTATTCCAAAAATATTTTTGACATTTTTTACTATTTTCTTATTTAAAAAATATTCTACACTTTTTTATTATTTTTAACAATCTTTTTCTTTCTTTCTTTTTTTTTTCTGTATTAATGAAGTATTCATATGGCTTAAATTTAAATTTATGATATATTACAAAATATAAAATTAAGAAGAAACTTCAATATTAATGTTTCTACCACTTCCATTTTATAAACTTAAAAGTTAGATGCAAATATAAAATAATAAATATAATAATATTAATAGTAAATAATATATTATTATTATTATATACTAACTTTATAATACGAAACAACTAAATAAATTTCAAATCTTTAACAAATAACTTTTCTTTTATATTTTAAGTACTTAATAATATTTTTATATTATTTATCTAATAAGTTAAATACTTTATTCAAGTTATTTGAGTTAAATATGTCGGTAAGGTAAAACATAATATAATGTTAAAAATTATAGGTATTAAATGTAAAAAAAATACACATATATATAAACATTTTTCTAGAAATTGAGAACAAAATTTTACCATTTATTAAGTAATTTGAAGAAAAAAATTATATTGAACAATGAAAATAAGATTGAATTTGCAATATATCACAAGTTTAAATTTGAGTCATGTGAATGCTCCAATAACATGGAGAGAGAAAGAGAAAGATTGTTAAATATAATGGGGAGGTGTATGATATTTTTATAATAAAAGAAAATAGTGGAGAGGTGCAAAAGCACTTGGGGTAGTGGAGGGAGCAACACCCTTGGGCTGACCACTGATATCTACTTTTGGGCAGTTCATCTTGCACCTCCATAATTTTTTTCATCTATATATAAAATACTATTTGTTTTATCGTTTGAGATGTTCCATTCGAAAGTTAATAAAAATATTTTTCTTCAAAAATATTTTATGAAAATAAAAATTAAATTTTTCATTTTGTCAAAAATAATTTTTAAAAAATGTAAACAATTAATAAAATTTATATTACACAATTTAAAAAGTATTTACTAATTTATAAATTTTCTTTTATAAAACAAATTTTAAGATGCATAACTCAAAAATTATTTTTAAGTTCTAAGGTTGTCTCGAAAGTCAATATGAGTTTATCTTAACTAAAAGTCGGTTCGGATTGATTTTAGTTGAAGTTCGACTTTATCTTAGTCAAGTTGGTTAATGTCGAAAGTTGGCCAGATGATCCTAGTCAAGAATAAATTTTATTTTGATTAAAAGTCAACTAATGTTAGTCGTAATTGAAGGTCGATTCACATTAATCTTGGTCAAAGGTCAGTATGAGTTGACTCTGGTGGAGGCAGTCTTGGGAGTCCCAAGTTAGTCTCAATCAAAAGTATGCTCACATCAATCCTAATGAAGGTTAGCCCATTTTTTCCTTAACCGACTCAATCAATGTCGAAAGTTGGTTAAGTGAACCGTAACCTAATTCGGTCTAAGTTGTCCATGACCAAGGGTCTCCCTTAGTTGTCCTTGATTGAGAGTCGACCTAAGTCATCGTCGAACAAGAATTTACTTGAATTTCACTGACCGAGGGTCAACATGAGTCATTCCCGATCGAGGGTCAAGGATAAACTCAAACTATCCCTGATCAAGGGTTGTCTCTAACAATCGACCCTAGTCATCCTTGATCGAGGGTCGAGTCGAATCTCCTTAGATAAGTAACAAACCAAATTGTCTATTCCATATCTAATGACTTAAAAATCAAGTATATTTAATCGATCTCACCAAATTTATTCGATGTAATTTTAATTCAAATTAAATTAGATTGAAGAGATATAATTGTAGTTTATTTAGATAATATTAAATCTATAATGAATTTACATTGAGTATTGAAAAATTCAATCTATGTTCACTCTTAATTATACATTAATTAACATGTGAGAATGATAAAAAAAAATGAGATTGTTGAGATTTTATTTTAGAACAGTATATGCATCTTTTATATAATTGGTTTTTTTACATTGTAGAAACTTTATTCAAGAAGCTTTTTAGTTTTTGAAAGATAGTTTATGTATATATTTTAAAATTCTCATAGGACTATAATACAAAGTATTTATGTAAGAGAATGTTTATGCTTAATATTGAAATTATAATAGTCTAATTAGTAGTGTAATTATATTAATATAAGATGTTACAAATTTTATATTTAAATAACAAATTTTAATTCAAAATAAAGAAAATTCCATTTATTATACACCTAAATAATTGAAATTTCATTTATTATTTTAATTCTATATCCTAATATATTTGATTAAGGTTAAATATGTTTTTATTTTATAAATTGAATGCATTATTTTTATCTTATACATATATACATTTTGGATTCTAAATTCTTATAGTTTTCCTAATATATAACTATATTAAATATTTTTGACATGTGAAATTAAAATAATGTTTAAATTAATTTTACAGTTTTAATATATTACGAGTTAAATGTTGGTCTAAAACCGTTTGCCAAAAAAGTAAAAAAAAATTAACTACGTGTGGTAATATTTTGTGGTTGTATTGAAAATAAAATTCATTTATCTCTATTTTTCAAAATCATTTGAATTAACATGTTATTGATGTTTAAAACGAGACAATATTTTTTAAAATATTTAACAACACAATAAAAAAATATGATTAAAATCTAAAAAAAATTAGAATAATTGTATCAAAACTGATTTATTTTTAATAGACAACTCATGTTATATTTCATCCTAACTTTTTACCATACCGACACAGACGGACAAACCATTGATAAGTTCGGGATATGTTTCCATTATGGTAGTTGTTGGCAATTAGGGATATTTAAATGTAATATTTTTCATAATTATTATATAGATGAATGATGAAAAAAATGAAGCAATGATGAATATAAAAAAGAACTAAGGAAATGTTTAATGATTTAAAAAAAAAGTATTTAACTTTAGTTATTTAAATAATAGCATGAAAATAATTATAATTATTACACTTGGTTCTTCATTAGTGGATATGAGTTATGTGAACCTTCAAATTAATAATTTTTGCAATTTGAATGAACTCCTCTCTTTGAGAAACACATGTTCCATACAAAACCACAGAACACTTTTAACGTTGGTGAAGCAGCCACGTGTCTAAAGCAAAATATTCCACGACTGAACCTAAGAAAATAGCATCCCTTAGTATTTTTGAAACACTTTAAAAAAATAATTAAATAAATAATAACAATAAAAATAATAATAATAATATATTCTCCTGCACTTTTCTGCAGGGACAAGCTGTCAAGACTTAGGTTTCAAATTTTTATATTTCCATAGTAACCCTCAGTTCACTTCCTCTTATAAAGTACCAGTACCAAAAGTACACTGATCCAAAGGGGTATATCGATAATTTCACTATTTTTGTACAGTTGGCCAACTATTTGCAAGGATGACGTGCCACGTGTCACGCTCTCCGCCCTCCTTTTTCTTACTGAAAAGGCAACTGGAATTTCATATTCCATTAATTTCATATTCTATTAAATACCCAAAAAATCATCTAATTATCTGAAAAATTGTATTATGATTACATGAACAAAAGGTTGTGAAAAAAAAAACATTTTTTTTAGTTTTTATTGTCTTTTCAAACACAAGTTCTATTGTATGATCTGCTTATCCAATAGCTTAGCATAGCATGGAGTGAGAGATTTCCATTATCCATGGATGACATGACATCATTTTTGCAGAATTTGAATTATGTTTTTGTGCTGTGAAATGGTGTAAGACCCTTCTTCTCACTTTTCAGTTCTCACTCTCATAGCTCCTCACTTGCATTACCAATGGCTCTGGGTGGTTTGCTTTCCAACACAAACTTCACTTCTTTCATTGGACCAGGTTTTTCTTCCTCAACCATGATTACTTTTCACTCTGCTAATTCTTTTCTTTTTCTTCTATTATTTTACTCAGTTATTTTTATGGATTAAATTATCTCTTGCTTTGTTCTTTTTTCTTTCAAGCCTACTATTGCTAGAGATTTTTTTCCCCTTTTCTTTCTCATTATTGCTATTATTTTTGGTGCTGGTGAAAGTTATTTGGTATAGAATCAGTCTACTCTATAGGGTTATACTTCGTAGAGCTGTAGATAGTAAAGCCAAACGTTGGAATTAAATATTGAAGATTTTACCGTACAAAACATTTTCCCACATTCTTTTTATAGCAGGAAAAGGGGGAACTTGGGGAATGATGATGACCCTTTTTATGTTCTTGCCAACAATTAGAGTGGCTTTTGGTAAATTAAAAACTTGCTTTAGATATGAAACTGTTGAGTATTCAGGGATACTCTGTTTTTCTCAATGGTTTAACATGGTAGAAAGTAACATCTTCTAATGCACGCTTCACGCATTTGGCTCTCAACAATCCAATTAGTTCACCAAGGGGAAAAAGTTTTTGACATTCCACTTTCTGAAATCAAGATTTTTTATGTTATTTGACGTACCATAGTTGCCAGAATTTATACATAGATGATCTGATAAAATTATGGATGGAGTAAAGCATGGATAACTTTTTCTGTAATTTATTTTGATGAGAGTATTACCTATTGTTCAGCAATGCATGGAAATTGTGGTAAGTTTGAGAATGTGTATCAATTAGGTTTGATTATGATCCCCTTGAAACCCTCTGAGCTTGCTTTATGTAGATCACTACAGCAGACTATGAACAGGTTTAAGCAACTGTTTGATATGGGCAGGAAATTTATATCATTTGGGAAAGGATCTATCACCTCAAAGAGGGGACATTTCTTGTGCATTTGTTGCACGTTATGGTGGCCAGAATGCAAAGGATCATTTCTCAAGATGCTGGCATGGGATGCGTTTTCATGCTAGAGAACCTTTGAATGAGAAAGTTTCAAAACTAATACCAACATTTGAAGATGAAGTGCAGCGTTGTTCTTCAATATCGCAGAGACCTATTCACTGCATGAACATGAAACTAAACGCCAGCAGATGTCACTACTCCCTCTCTTCAGATCTCTATAGCTGTAGCCTTATTCAACGAAGAGCAGTATATGGACTGGGTTTAAGCAAAGTTGGTAAGGCTAATCCGGCTTGTGTTCATTACAAGTCTGAGGATTATGATGTTACAGAATCAGAGGTCAATCCTCTTGCATCAGCTGAAGGGACAGATGAAGCCATTCTCTTGGAAGGGAATGTTCCACAAGTATCTTCTTGGTGGCAGAAGTTTCCAAAGCGCTGGGTTGTTGTGTTGCTATGTTTTGCAGCATTTCTGCTGTGCAACATGGATCGTGTGAGTGTTTTCATTTGGTATTCACACAATTTAAATTCCAATATACTGCCATGTCTCATTCCTTAACATTCCTTCATATTTCATTGGGTGGCATTGCAAAGTCTCTACAATCTCCAATACAGTGCTACATTTTATGCAGAAGTTGATATTATGGTTTTTCCTTAAACTAGAATTTGGATCCTTTCTTATTACTTACTAACAAGGCAATGTGATGTTTTGAGAAAGATAAAACGAAAATTTAATAGGTCCTGCATAAATAACGGTAGGCCCTATTATAACTTTTTGCGTCTCGATTAATCTCTTATAACATCACATTGTGATGTTAGTAACATAAGTGAGTCCAAATCTTTTCAATATGAACTACTGATGTAGTTGTGTTTTTAAATTTTCCTGTTCTTGATAGTTGTGCTTTTAATATGAACAACTGATGTTTCTTCTCGTTCTTTACTTTTCCATTATATTAAACAGGTGAATATGAGTATAGCAATACTTCCAATGTCTCAAGAATTTAAGTGGAACAGTGCAACAGTTGGCCTAATTCAGTCATCTTTCTTCTGGGGCTACCTTCTTACACAGGTGTGATCGCTATACCCTCCATCCTAAACATAGTACTTTAAACAACAAATTGATCTGATACATTTAACTTCTAGTACGCAATCGAGTACCACTGCTAGTTGAGCTTGGCACAATTTTTTTTTGTTTCTTAATAGAAATACAGCTCTTTAATTGTCTTTTGATAGTTGCGTACTGACATACATTTATGCAACGTTGTTTTGTTTTTCTGGTTTAGATCCTTGGTGGCATATGGGCCGACAAACTTGGTGGGAAACTAGTGCTAGGTTTCGGAGTTGTCTGGTGGTCAATGGCAACAATTTTAACACCTATTGCTGCAAGAATTGGGCTCCCTTGTTTGCTTATTATGCGTGCATTTATGGGGATCGGTGAGGTTGGTCTATTATATATCTATTCTACTTTCATGGTTTCATCAACTTGGTTAAGAAAACAAGTTCGTATGGTCCCTTATCCAGATATCTATTCTAATGCAAAATCAATTATCAGCTTTAAAAAAGGATAAATGAAAAGAAAATTACAAAAGTGGAGTTAGATTGAATTTTTCTTCCTTCAAATATCTTTATAAAGACAAAATATGAGTTTTGTCAGTAAATTAGGAAGGTTGAAATCTGGTGTTAAATTCAGATTATGATAGGAAATAAAATCCGTATAATTGAGGGGAAGATTAGTCTGGATCAAATCAATTCCTGATATGTTGATACTATAGAAATAGGCTGTTTTTATTCCTTTTCTATTTATATGATGTAAATCATTAACGTGAGAATCAGAATAAAGTTATATATATTCCCTTCACACTTATGAGTTTCTAAAGCGCTGAACAGGTAAGAGGACTTCTGAATGATCTTAATAATCTCCAAAGACTCTTAGGATATCGTATGCTTCATCTTCATAAAAATGCTAGGACAGGATGTACATATGTTAGACTTGGTCTATCATATAGCAATACTTTAGGATTTCACACACGTGATAAACAGACCAACCTTTTTGTAAAATTTCATCTGAACCTTAATGCTTTGGTGCTCCTCAAAATTTGGAGTGTCAATTGTTAGGCTCTGACAAGCTTTATTATGGACTTTTGGTCGATAACATTGCTTGCAACTTCTATCATGTAAGCATGAATAAAAAGTTAGAAAACTAGCCTCAAAGCATGAACTTTATTTTCATTTAAAACAGACAGGGCAAGTGATGCACAATGCAACCAAGATGGACAAACATAGTTTCATAGTTTATTACCTCTACCCTCCACAACCAAGATATCCATGTGTAAAATAATACAGACAAATGGATTATGTTTTACCATATGAATGATCTCATGTCGAAAGTCTATGCATGTAGACATCAATCTTAGTCTTAAGATTTAGAAACCCACCATGCTAATTCTTTGTTTTCAGGGTGTTGCCATGCCTGCTATGAATAATATGCTTTCCAAGTGGATTCCAGTTTCAGAGAGAAGCAGATCACTGGCCCTAGTATATAGTGGCATGTACCTTGGTTCGGTGGTTGGCTTGGCATTCTCACCGTTACTAATCCAAAAATTTGGGTGGCCATCAGTTTTTTACTCTTTTGGATCCCTTGGAAGTATCTGGTTTGCCTTGTGGTTAAGAAATGTAAGTCAATTTCACTTTAGTTTCAATGAAGTCTAATACATGTATCTTTTCCTAATGGAAAAAAAAAATTGAGAGGAGGAAAAAATAACCTTCCCCCTGACAACCCATAATTAAGGGGGATAGTCTAAAAAGTGTCATAGTGTATGACTTCAATTTCATGAGTATGCAATTTTATTTTCAATATTATCCATTGACTGGATATAAGAGCAGACCAACTTTTTTGCACAACAAGGCCTCTGAAATTCTATTTAGGTGGAAACACATTATCATTGCACATGAAAGTTCTAAATGGCAGGGGCACTGCTTAGTTTCCTGCTTAGCCTGTTGACTCATTTCCTTTCCTCTCTCTTGGGCTCTACCAGGCATATAGCTCCCCAAAAGATGACCCAGATCTTGGGATAGAGGAGAAAAGGCTCATACTAGAAGGCAATGTATCAAATGCACCTGTTTCTTCCATTCCTTGGAAATTAATTTTATCAAAAGCACCGGTTTGGGCTCTTATAATCTCCCACTTCTGTCACAATTGGGGAACTTTTATTCTTCTGACCTGGATGCCTACTTATTATAATCAGGTACTAACTTTTTAATAAATTTAACTACTTTCTTAGTTGTATGTATCTATAAAATGAACTCAGTACTAAGTACATTACAGTACATTTCCGCTTTTAGGCTACTGAATCAATGGACTAATCATTTTCTCAGGTTCTGAAGTTCAACCTCACTGAATCTGGGCTCTTATGTGTTCTTCCATGGTTAACCATGGCTGCTTTTGCAAATATTGGTGGGTGGATTGCTGACACACTTGTGAGAAAAGGCGTCTCCATAACAACTGTTCGAAAGGCAAGAAAATTATTGTTCTTATAGCACAATTTTGTCATGCATGGCCAACTGCTATACATATGATGTTCTTAATGGAATGCCTTTTTTCTTAAATAATAGTGCTTAGGCATCCATTCATTTCGGTGCTAAATCGAAGGAAATATTTTGCATTGATTTCACTCTTCAAAATGTTCCTGCTTTTAATGGTTTTGAGTTTGCAGATCATGCAATCAATAGGATTTCTGGGTCCTGCATTTTTTCTTTCTCAACTGAGCCATGTCAGAACACCTGCCATGGCTGTACTATGCATGGCGTGTAGTCAGGTTTGAGCTTCCTCTATTTTTTGAACCTTTACATCACGTTTCCATATGTTCTAAATATATGCAGAATAACCTTAATTTAACCATAATATGTTATTTTCTTGACAGGGATCTGATGCATTCTCACAATCTGGTCTCTATTCCAATCACCAAGACATTGGACCCCGCTATGCTGTGAGTATTTTCTTTGCTAATTTACATGACCACAACCAATAAACTGTCAAATGTGAGCTTAAAAGTACTAATACTATTAGTAAAAAGAATATGGCAGACCACTGAAACAATTTTACCCAAAGATTGAAGACTACAATACACTTCACTTCAATTATTGTTCTTGATAGTTATACATCAACTCATACATCTAAATATGCATCTATCATATTATTCACGAGATTCAATTTCAGGGTGTATTGCTTGGACTATCAAATACGGCAGGAGTGCTTGCTGGTGTATTTGGTACAGCTGCAACTGGTTTAATACTCCAGCGAGGTTTGAGAGTTCCCTCTTCATTTTGAAGTTCACCTTGTTTTGTAACTTCTTTCTAGGTTTCCAATCATGTGATCTTTTATTGCAGGTTCTTGGAATGATGTTTTTAAGGTTGCTGTTGCTTTGTACATAATAGGGACATTGGTGTGGAATATCTTTTCTACTGGAGAGAAAGTTCTTGACTGAAGATTACATGCCAAGGAAAGTGTAGCCTTTTTAGCCATTGAAATATAGAAACGGATGGAACAGTAATCAGATTACCAAACATGTCTTGGAAGATTAAACACCCTCAAAAGGTAGAAAAGAGAGAGACACCATGGAAGTTTTCACCATAAACCATGGCCTTTGATAAAATACTGTCTCCAAGAAGAAATCTTGGATTAATTTTGCTCCTTTTCCTCGACACTTCTCTACAGTGAGTTTGTTTCTAAAATGAGTAAGTAAAGGTACCCTTATATTTTAGTAAGGTAAGCTTAGAATACACTTTACATTAAGTCAATATTAGATACATGTTTACTTGCTTACTTTATAGCCAAACTCAGTAATAAACTCACTTTACTGGTCCTTTTCCCTTTTGCCCATGACTTTGTTCCATGAACTCAAGTGCTTTCTGTATAGAAAGTCAGTGGGCTGTTTCCTCATGTCAAACCTCATCTAAGCAATCACAAGCTCAGTATATACATGTTAATTAGATTATTCGGCTATTTAATTATATCTCTCTAACAAGGACATCTGTATCTTTATCTTTTTCATTATATCAATGTTTTAAAAAATAACTGGCCATTGAACTAATAAAAACACTAATACACGATTTATTAATCTAATTTAATTGAGTTTGTAATGAAAATGCTAGGAACAGTCTATTTTGAATAACTCTTTCTAATTGATTGAAAATGACTTAGTCTTGTCAGTCTTACACAACTTATTTAATGAATCTCTGTTATAATTTTGTAATTTTTAGAAAATTTTCATTACTAACAAAAAATTGTGTTAAAATTAGTATTTTTAAGTATCAACGTGTATATAATTTATAAAATGACAAAATTAACAATATGATAAAAACAAATTAACAAATCACATAACATAATATGTATCTGTCTACCAAACATCCATGAGTTCATTTTACAATGATTAGACACATACTTAACTTTATCAACCATCGCTAATGGTGATAAAAATGTTCTTCTCAGCAGGGAACGTATGAAACCCTGTTTACCAATCTTTTGGTGCTTGGTTGATGAATCGGTTCAATTGAGTCGCGATTTGACTGCTTTTTAAGCCGATAGTTTAAATAGTTCAGTTTTGTCAGTAGAGCGTTCAGTTAACGGTCAAACTGATACCACTAATTGGTTTCCCAATACTACTTAAACATGTACATTTTTCATTGCAATTCATAGAAACAAATCCAAGAATTTTCCTGCCAAATCTTACAATACTAATGCCAACATTAAAGATTGATTTCAAAAATTAAGGTACATCTACATACAATGTTTCTTACAAGTTAAGATGTAAACAACTTCAAATAAAAATGTAAATGCAGATCTACAAGTATACATAAAACCAGAAAAATATGTCAAAGAATTATCTATTCAACATCCATGGATTTTCCATGGTCACAATTCTACACTATTGGTTTGACTTCAAGCATTCTAAGGAGATTCCATCTGATTCATGTTGATGACAGTAGAGGTTGTAAGCACTTGGCAGATCTGTAAGAGAAAAAAGTTGATATCCCTGCTTCGTGAAACGCTGATGTCAAATATTACTAACTCCTATACAAATACTTTGACAATGGAAACTTAAGGCTCCTTGCAACCTGCTTAAGAAAATTGAAAGCGTTACTTTTTGTTTGTAGTTTATGTGTATATTGAATCTCTTTACATAAACAATACCAAAGAATTTTGAGGGAAAGTTAGACATAGATGTCACCTTCAAAGCCAGATCTTCGGAAATGGTTGATCGATACCGGGTTGAGCCCTCAATTGGACAGCTTCTACCTTTGAATATAAAATTAGCATTGCAGAGACTAGACAGCTGCAAAAGAACATCAGACATCAGTCCAGCACTGCCACCCTCAACTCCAAATCCATCATTGTTTGGTTCTTCCTCATCTTCGGCGACTGATACTAGGCACTGAAAGATGGCTAACAACCTCTCCAATGGGAAAGTTCCAGGTCCTTTCATTAGTAGCTCCTCTTCCAAAGTTTCTTTCCGTTCCATCGCTTTCTCAGAAGGCCTACCCATGAAAAAGCACAACTCAGAAAAATAAAAACGTAAACATCCAAATCAGACAATAGTTAGAATTTTAATTCCTACAAAGACAAAAGTGAGAAGGAAATTGAGTACATGGGAAAGGCCAGAAAAAGGCTTCATTCACAATGATGAAGAGTGTTAAATCATGCCACTTTGTGATCATAACATGACACATTTGGTATTGATATTAAATCATCATACTTACTTCCTCTTTCGCTTTCGATTATCAGAACCACCTTTGGAATCAAAAAGAGAAGCATCAAGAGTAGCTGGGTTTCTGGAGGCAAGGAATGCCGAAATCAGAAGATACTTTGCACTAGTAGACATATGAAAATCAAGACTGCCTAGTTCTTCAGATTTCGCCAATCTCCTGGGATTTCCCTTCCGCTTTTCATCTTTCCGGGCCTCCACTTCAGTAGAAGAAAGGGATGAAACCTTAAATATCTCATTCAAAGAGGGGCCAATATGAGGGTTGATATGAGCAAGCAGCCTTCGCCTCATCTGTTGATCAGGAGCAACTCCCTTTCCCTTATCACTTAAAGGTTCACAATATTTTTCATATAGTGGCTTTAAGGCGGCAGACAAATCACCAACTTGCTTTGTAATTCCATAAAAAGACTTCAGAACTACACTGCAAGAAAAGAAGAGATAAAAGTCTTCACTATATGAGATAATGTAAAGCAGACAATGGAAAGAGATATAGGGATAAAGTGTGTTACTCGAGAAATGAGGAATAAAGCTTCTGGTTCACTTGGTTTCTTAATAATATTTGACGAATATCACCTTCTGTATAATCAGGAAAGTAAACGGGTATAGGCTCTATATATCCCATGTTGGAGTAAAATGTGTCTGGGGAAGTACTACTGATAAAAATCAGACCCACCTCATGCATCTTTAGCATATCATAGAGATTAAACAGTAAAGGCAATATAGTAGAACTCTTATCCCATTCCCTAACAAGATGAAAATTGTCAAAAACCAAGTAGATCATGTTTCCAATTTTCTCTTGTCTCATCTTATTTGAGACCAACTTCTCTGACTTCTCTTTGAGGTTGTTTATAACATTGGTCAATGCTTCCCGAAGAAAGTTGACAAAATCAGACGGTCTGTCACAGCGTTTTGCATTTGCATAACCATTGGCAGCATTTTTTTTATGGAGAAATAACTGATTCAGAATAGATTCAAACAAGATACCCTGGTTATAACATGTCCTACAACTAGAATAAACGAGAGGCCTGTTGAGATGCCTGAACAATTGAAGAATGACACTGGTTTTCCCAGTACAAGGGCCTCCATATACAAATAAAGGAAGCATTGGTGAATTCAAAGGTCCCAAAAGACGCCCAATCTCAAGAATCTGGTTTCTTCTACCAGGAAAGTTGGAAATTATGTCATCTAGACTGATTGGATCTCCTCCAACTAAAAGGTCGTTGATTGTCGAAAGTTCAAGGCTATTTACTTTTGCTGCAATTACATTATTTGAAGTGGATGTCAGAGATGAAGCCAAAGACCTTGTCGTTCTTCTTGGGGTTTGTGAGGTTTTCTCTTTATCCATTGCCTCAACCGCTGACGATCCTTAACTTCTGACAATGATGAAACTATAAATTAGAAATGAATGAAGAGGATACTCCAATAAGTATGAATGCCAATTGTTGGTTGTAAAACATATTATACCAACAATACAATGGTAACCCAAAACCCAGCCCAGTATCGTAATGAAAAGGTTCAACCAGAGACAAGTATGAAAAGACCGTATTATATTATCATTTAATAGCATTTCATACATCAGAAATCACAACCCCTTTTATTCTAAAGAAAACAAAACCAATGCAACCTTTGGGTCATCAATCCACCATTTGCGTGGCCCAGATTAACATAAGCACATTATCAAATCCAATGAATACTCAAGTAAGCATTAAAAAACTTTATCATAATCACTACACAGATTCACGTTCATATAAAGCATTGATTAATGACAGACAGTAAAAAAAAAGTTGTATGAAATGGAAGTTTCCTTTCAAGAACAAATCTAAATATTAATGATTTCAGTGATATCAATCTAAAGCAAAACTGAAAATACAGTGTGTAAATGACATTAAGTTGATCTGACAACAACTGGATCACATAATTCTGCACTTAAGGATTTCCATTTTTTTATATAGAAAGCAATGAAATAATTTCCAAATAATCAAATATGTGAATAACTTAAAGGAACCCTATCATGGGGCGAAGAATCTAAAGACGAACAGACTCACTCCCAAACATTGTTCACTAAACGACTCAAACAGATAATAAAAATTCAAATAATTATTACTCTGTCGTAATGAAAGCGCTGTGTAACAGCACAACAATCAAGTTTAGACAGGGGAAAGCCAGAAGACAAAGTAGAAGGAATGTGGCCTAGAAAATCAATCTCTTATCCGACCCAACTCAGAGCAATTAATGCCAAGTAAAAGTAATGCATCTTTGTCCAAGAACGTAATTTTTCAACAAAATTTCACATTTAATAAATTGGGCATCATCCCATTGAAATGCACTTTCAAGCACAAAGATTGGGGTTACTCCAATTCCTAGTTTTTCAGACCCACTCAAAAAACTGAACTTTTCATTGTTGATCACCCCCTCAAAAAAAAAAAATAGTAGAGATTTCACATCCCAATGGATAAAATAAACAGAACGGAAATTGCCCAACTTGAAACATTTGAGAATCATGGCCATACACAGTACATTAGGCATGTCAGCATTAGAGAACGAAAACTGTGTAAAACAGAGAGAGAGAAAGAGAGAAGTTACCTTATTGGTGAAATGAATGAAGAAAAGAGAGAAGGCAAAGTCTTTTAAGTGTGGGTTTGGGTGCAAACTCAACGGTGATGGCGCCAAAACCAATCGACACGACCGCGGAAAATACTGACCTAAGTTTTCTGCGTTGGCTCCTAGATTTTCTTTGCTCCTATATTAATGTTGGCAATATAATACTATGGTTTTAAAACGAAATAAATGGCAAAATGTCTTATATATAAATGTATTTTAAATATTATATTTTTTATTAAATATTTTAATATATATATATATATATATATATATATATATATATATATATATATATATATATATATATATATATATATATATATAATCATTTTTATTAAAAAGGCATGAAATTTTTTATTTTTTAATATACCAATTTTTTATTTTTTTTATAATTTAAGATCGGTAAAAAGCTTGCACATAATAAGTTTATTATATGTTGATATCATATAGTGAGCAAGAAAAATCTAAAACCAAAAAGTTATATTTTTTACTCCTTTATCACGGTTTAATTTAGATATAGAGAGGGAGACTATATGAACAAAAGCAGTATAATTTGAATTTGTGTATATAAGTAGTATTAAAAAAACAGTTTATTACAGAGCTGTTTGGATTATTTTAAAATTTTCTCAATTGTGGACCCTAATTCATCGCCCTTTAAATTAGGATAGCATTGACATGATAATTAGTTGCTAATTAACATATGACATTGGTAAACTACCATCTTAAATATTATATCCATTGCAATTCTATTGAATTACCCTTTTAAAGAATAAGAATGTTTAACAAATAAATTCAATGGGGGGATTAAGAGGATCACATGATAACAATTAAATACCATGGTAAAAAACTAAATTTCAGAGAGAGAAAATTAACTAATACATATTTAATGGATATTTTAAGTAGATAGGGTCATAATTGTTTAACTTATATTCAAAATAGATTAGATATGATGTTTAAAGTTAAACTTATCAAAAGTTAATTCATGTCCATCTTTGAAATGAAACAAATATATGTTCTATATAAGCCTTGCCATGATAAGTTACATTTTAATATTTACTTTTAAAAGATGGAAATTATCTAACTTAATTTTATATAACCAAATTATAAGATAAATATCTTTCTTAAAATTTTTTAATTTCAGTCATATCATTATTTTTTTATAACAAAAATAATATTATAACAATATGAATGGATATTAATAACATCTAAATAATATAAAAATAGAAAATGAGCATTGATGGATTGAGTTAAAAACAATATAATTTAATATTATTTATTTTATATTAAGACAGAAAAGTTTGTAGGCTGACTAACTCATTATAAATTAGGAAATAGGTCAACTATTGAATTTACTCACTTATTTATTGTCATATAATTCAATTAAGAACTTTTATTATTGGTAGGCACGACTTACCATTGTAGGTTTAAATGTTGTTGGCTTGAGTGAGGTGATTCAAAATTCATACATAAAATGAATTGTAAACCCACTTTCAATCAAATTTAACCTACAAATTAAATAAGTCAAGTTCATTTTAATTCATATTAAAAACAATATATATATATATATATATATATATATATATATATATATATATATATATATATTTTTTTTTTCCTACTCAACTTATCTCGAATTTATAATGAACTAAATTGACTCGTGAGCCTTTACTCTTCTTAACACTCTTATCATTAAAAAAAAATTATATGCAAATATGTTGTCTTATATCATCATTATTTGGTTACATAACATTTACTTATTATATGCAGTGATGCAATCTAACAAAGTATGTAGACTTTTCTTTTTCCAAATTTTAAGTACTCATAACACTTTATCTCAACCAAACACAAGTATTTATCTCATACACTGATAATGTTAAATATCTATCATGTGTCCGTTAGTATTTTTATATGAATATTATAATAATATTTATCTCATACATCTTATAAACCAAATTTAACTTTTATATGAATATTATAATAATATTTTTATTGAAAAATTAGTATTTTATTAAATATTTTTAACAATATTAAGTTTATTTAAATTTATATTAAAATTTATTAATTTTTTTTTTAAAATTTATGTATTTTTAATAAGCTTCTTTTTCTTCAAATATTTTTCAGATTTATTTTCTCAAGTATTCAATTTAATTCCATTTTAGCCAAAAGGAATATTAGATTGATGTTGACGTTAGTGGAAGGTGAGATTATGTTAGGTTTGGCTTTTATTTATGCACGACCAATGTAATTTTTTTCATAATTACTTTTCAATTAAGAAACTACTTTTGTATTCAATTTTCACAATTACTTTTCACACCAGTAAATAATTAAAAAGATCATGCATCCATCTAAGTTGAAAATTTCATATCTGTGTAAAATTCCACTCTGTTGTTAGTCATTATAGCAATATTAACAAAATAAACCACATTAAATTTTTTAAAATTAAAATAAAAACTAAATTGTAAAAAAAATCGAGATAAATTTGACAAAGATTGAGACAAAAAAAATCTATTAAACTGAAAAATAATAATACTTTGGTGATAAAATAGAGAATTTATTCACAAAAAACTGACTCGGATTCAGCAGTTCAATCAGATGTTTTAGAAGGGTTAAAAAAGACAGAGAGAGAGAGACACGAGATCATTGTACCGGTAATGCGGGACCTTAATCACAAGTCCACTTAAAACAAGCTAACAGAGATAATCAACTTTGGCATTTGGAAACTTAGCATCTTGAAAGAATAAAGATCCAAACGATCACAGTTGCACACATAATCTCAATTTCACATAGGCAACACTTCACTATACGTGTAGTTGTTCTCATGTGTGCATGCCTTGTTGAACGATATCTATCAATTTATAACCATGTTTAGAAACTGAGGTTTCACTCTCGTTTGCAAGATCCCACAGCTGTCAGAGTAAAAGGAAAACTAAATACTCACCATTAAAGCAATCACTTCATTTACATCTTTCGCGTTTAAACTGCCAATTTCACATTATCAGAATACATAACTTACCAAGTTGAATAACTTCAATAGCTATACAATGCTATAGTCAATATGAAGATGAAAAAAATCCACAGCATATAATGTTTGATCACTGACATTCATAATTGGGAAAGGTCAACCGATCCTGCTACCAAACCTGGATTTCACAAATGTAGCACTTTTCATTCTCAACCTCTCTCTGACAATTTTTCGTCATCATCTTCACTTACCACAAGGATAGGAGCCACGTGCACTTAGCCACCTTTTCCTCAAGTACTTTAACTTTCACTAGAGGAGCTTCCCCTGATCAAGGAACCACGACGGTGGCCACCAACAAGCACATCTTTGAGTCGAATAATGGGAGCAAGCACCCTGCTCCTCGCCTGTGGAAGCATTAAGATGGAGAATGTCAGTATTTTTGAAGTAATACGAGAAATCAAACAGAGCAGCTAGAGAGAATTGTACAAAAAGAGTTCGTGGCACTCTTTCTGCTGATGTAGTAGGCCTCAAGTTGACAAAAAATACCTTGAATCTGTATTAAGATTTATGCTTCTCTACAGGATAGGAAAATTCAAAGATATAATTTTTCAAAAGTTCTACCACTGCCGATGGTTCAGATAAGGACAATAAATAATTACATTGCTCAAAAAATTAAGCATGACCTTCTTAAATTACAGTGGAGTTAAGTTCGTTCTTGTATAAAAATCAGCACACATGATCGTTTGGCCTCAAGACATTGTTACCACCCATAAAGATACCAAGGACATCACATGTTTTCAACAGCTGGACGAATTAGAAGGACAGGTGAAGATGATACACAACCATTGCAGCGGTGTGAAATTAAAATTGATTCTTTTGGATCGAAGGTACAGTTCAAAACATACTGCTGGATAAGGAACATTAAAGTTACTTTGGCAAGTATATTAAATACATAAATACTGGGCAGCCAATATATTTTGAAAGATTGGGACATTGCAATGTAATGGGGTGGAGGGTCAATGACTCAAGATTCTGATACTTTGTTCCTGTACTTCTTTGGTTGAGTAAATCTTTTCTCCAATTCCAAACATCCATCAATAAACTTTAGCTTTTTAAAAAATATGTTCATTGTTATTCATCACTGTATTAAACTATCAGATTTTGTCCAGTGTCAATGACATAATAGTGTTATATAGTGACATACTGGTTAATGATGAGTCCATTGTGCATTACTAGAGTCATATAATCAATCAACAGAAGAGATTACAGAATTGAATCAAGCATATTGTCTATAACACATTAGAGCAGCGACTTGCTTGTGAATTATGTATGACTTTGGACAACCTTACATCATTTATCATTGTTAGAAATCTCACATCGACTAGAAATAAAGTCAATTTAAAGTATATAAATAGGTGCAAACTTCACTTTACAAACCGGTTTTGTGAGATTAAGTTAGGTTTAAAATCCACTTTTTAACATGTTAAAGCCTATCTTGGCGATATTTGTTGTTTGTTGGGCATATTATTCCACCTGCTATTAGGTCGCTATCGGACCATTCATTAATGTCTAGTCTCACGTTCAAAATATAAGTGGATGCAAACCTCACTTTCTAAGCCAGTTTTGTGAGGTTGAGTTAGGCTTAAAGTCTACTTTTTAACAATCATATACATATATTTTCTGATCATGTATGAAATAAAATATGCTAACATAAAATGTTTTTAAGAACACGTGATGATAATGGATATACCTCATCATTTATACTGATTTGCCATTTAAGTTGTAAAGCTCTTTCCTGCTGCCATCGTTGGCCGAGCATTACGAGACCCATCACAGTAGCAGCAATGAAAACTGACCATAATGCATTTGTCTGTTTGGCATGAGCATACAAGGAGGCAGCTCTTCGCTTCCACCAAGCTCCACAGGGAAGATCTGAAGTGTTGTATTCCTTATCTTTGGAAGAGTTCTTTGACAGTGATAAATCAGAAGACACATTTGACCCTTCGGATTCAATTGTTTCAGGCTCAACTATGCTTTCACCATATGCTGTTACACCACCAATTGTTGTTTCACCTTGGAAAGAAGTGTATTTTTCCGGGTCATACATACTCTCCCCCTTTTCAATCAAACCAAAATCTGGAAGAGTTGTACCTTCCTCAAACTCTTTACCACGAACAGATAATCTATTGATTTTCTGATCAAAATAACGCATTCCCTCAAAGTCTTCTGAAACTTCCAATCCTGGTAATGTCAAGTTTTCTTCGTCTTTTCCACTTGATCTGGTCACTTCTGCAACAGTCTCTTCGGAGGTAACATCTTTGTCTCCAGAATCATCATGAATCTCACTGTAATCAGGTTCCACAGGCAAGTTTTCATGCAGACTGGGTGGAAAGACAAAGTGACCAGACATGAATAAAGCCCGTGACGTTTCTGCTTCATCCTGTACAAATGAACCTTCTCTCCCATCATCCTTCATCTCAACATCATCAGGACCAGGAGCAGCTGCATATGTCGATGCCGTGAGAGATACAACCTCCCATTCATTCCCACGAGAAGTCTTGTCCCCTCCGTCCTCATTGTCTGCCATCTTTTTGTCTTCATCAGAAGAATGACGTCAAATTCTAATTCAACTAGGGTAAACATAAATGGAAATGCGTACATGCAAGGAGGGTGGGGGGATCAATTTAATGCCAAAAAAGTATGATTTAACAATCAATAAAATAAATAAGAAAACTATGACACCTGAAAAAAGAAGTGTCACAACCATGTGCAGAGTCGTTGAATTGCATTGTAGAAAGGAGATATAATGATGAGATTTTATGAACATGTGCAAGGAGGTAACATTGTTCAACTTATAAAGAAACAAAAGCGACAATACCAAAATTCTAAACCAACTTCATAAACAGACGCAAATTTCCAACAAAAAGATCTTGGTGCAATTTTCGATATTACTTCAGAAAACAAATCCTAAAAAACTACCCAAATTTCTGGCAAGAAAGACATTTACCTCATAAAATTTTATTTTTCATTTATTCTCTTTCAATTAAAAAACACCGTGAAAATAAATTACAAACTCTTTCACCAATCACGAATTCCATATTAGTTTCCCATCCTCACATCCAAAACTGATATCATGAATTCCATCCAATAAACCGAACAAGCTCTACCAATCCAATGGACTCAACCACCAATTCATGCACAGTTGGTTACGCAACAAAAATGCAAAGACGTGACCACGAAATCGAAACAAAACAACTAACCCATACAGAGATCCAAAGACGGAACAAACCATAAAAACCAAATCAAAATCAAACCCTAGAACACAATCCACACAGCTACACCCCCATCACTCAGACCAGGTGCCATAATCATCAACGATTTTTTCTTTTTCCACGATCAACATACAAAGAGATTGATAAATAAAAAATAAAAAATAAAAAAGAGAGAGAAGGTGATTAACTTACAGAAACTAAACGCGACACGATCCGCGAAGGACCAGAACGTGCGTACGACGATGATGAGGTTGAAACTGAGAAGCAACTATAAGAAAATGAAGGGGCTTTGGCTTTTATAGGGATGATTTGTTTATCGGCGATGTTACCGGCTATAGCAGGTGGATTCAAGGTAGTGAAAGTGAACAATTACCGGTTATTCCCTTTGCGTGGTGTGAGAGACATGGGATCTATATCTGTCTATCTAACCACTATCGAGTTTGATAAATCAGATCGTCTGCAGCACTTAATATTCTACATCCAATGTACAGCTGAATACAAACCGTTAATTACTTATTGCATAACAGTTTAAGAAAAAGAGAGAACGTATTGAGTGGGTCGGATTTCTGCCACAGAGGATGTGGTTGTGTAGAGGCAGCAGAGAATTCTGGCTCTCAGTTTAAGCTCATCCAAAACTGTAGCCACTACCCTGTAAAGAAAATATAAAGAAAATAAATAAAGGCTTTTTTATGTTTTATCTAATACATTCGAAAAATAACTAAAAATTGTTAAAACTTCTTTTATAAAAAAAAAACATTTTTAAAACTTATCATTTTTTTTTCTTTCAACTTTACACATACAATTTTAATGCAAAAGCTATTATTTTTATTGAAAGAAAACTAACTATGTTAAATTCACTTTTGTATTTTTTTTATAAATCAATAAATTTTTGTTTTTAAATAAATAATTTGTATGAGTACAAAGTAAATCTTATCTATTTAAAGAAAACTGACTATTTTATAATTTAACTTTAACTAAACCAATCCAATATTATTTTAAATAATAATTACTCTTGATAATTATAATAACTAGAAGTAATTATTATTCTATTGCATGACATTACACGACAATCATTGTAATAATTTCATGTGACATTTTTGTAATACTTATAATCGATTGATTGATAGGTGTGCGTGTATTCGCATGTATAATGAAACCCAGGTTTGATTAATCCGAAATCATTATTAAGCTTTCAAAGACATGTCTTAATTTCTCACCTTGAATCTGATACCTATTAGTAGTGTCATTTCTAAAATGTGCTTTCTTTGTAATTAAGAGGACATAGAATTTCTGTAATATTCTCAACGCCAAAAACATTACTATTTAAACCAAAAACATTACTATTTTGTTTTTAAAATAATTCCATGCTTCAATAATCAAGTTTAATTAATTTTCAAAGTTTGGTGAGATAGATGGGTCACTTAATATTATTACATAATATTAATGGATTAAGAAAAAAATGTTAACAATAATACACTCTGAATGAATTCTAATACAATACCAATGCAAGTTCGAATAACAAACATTATTTGGATTTCTTCATCATTATTTGGTATGATTGGTGATTCAAAGTATGTGGTTTTAAAGAGTACGGTTGATGGACGTAATTTCATTATCTTCAAGGAGAAGATCCATGGTGGTGCCCTTAGTTGTTTAGAATGAAAGTAGGAGCTCAGTCTTGGGGGTCATTCTGAAGCTCCAATGGTCTTTCTTCTCACGTAGAGAGAATTGAACTATGTAGTTAGAAAAAAAGAAAACACACATTATTTGTTATATATTTACTATGAAAGTAAAAAAATAACAATTTTACATATAAATTTAAAATTATTATTATTATTATTATTTGTAATTAGACAAGAATGCAAAATCGTATTACTTTACCAAGATGTAACCTATTTTATTAAGGAGATAATATATTTTTTGGAAATATTCGGCAAAATTTAATTTTAACACATGCATTTCTAAATTAAAAATTAATTATTTTTTAATTTTAAAAATGTGTTGCCTCAATCTCTTTCGTATTTAACCTTATTATTTAGTTGTAATTCTTTATAGTTGTAAAATAGTTAAAAAGGTATAAGTTAAATTGTTTTAAAAATTAAAAGACTCTTGACTCTTTGGTCTAAAAGTTTTATTCGTGTACATTGGAAAATGAAAAATATTTATTCAACGAAAATCTATAAACACTTTCACGATATTTTTTAAAATATTTGTTTTTAAGTGATTGAGAAATAATTAAAATAAATAATAATAATTTTATAAAAATAAGATAGGGATATAAATAATATAAGATTGATCTAGTCAAACAAATAATAGATAAAATATAATGTAATTATAATTAAGAAAAGAATAAAAATATACACAAGTTATTCTTAAAGAGAGAATACTTCCAGTATACATAATAAAAAAAAAATTATATGTCTTCTATTTCAAGATACAAGATCAATCGAGTAGAGTGAGTAAATTTTATATACACCAATATCTTAAAAGTCAACATAGAGTGGAAACAGAAAACACAAAAACACTTTATAAGTTTGTGTTTGTTGTATATTTTTTTATGCAAATAAGTGATATTTATAAACAGAATAGAGACTTATGAATTAGTTATAATAAATTTTATTTAAAATAAAATAAATGTAATAAAGTTAAAATTTGTTTATTCATAAATAACATTTATCTATAAAATCAATAGTTCATAAAAATATAAGTAATAATAAAATTCGTAATTTTTTTAATTATATTTAATATTTCCAATAATTTGCATATCAGTGTGTATAAGTTGTTTAGTTTTAAGATAGAAATAAGACGATGATTGGTGAAGTATAACAAAATAAAGGTAATTTTAAGAAAATTTGGACTCGTATACTATTTTAGTTTTATTTTTAGTTCTCTTTATGTGTGTGAAAAAGTAAAATATTTAAATAGTCACTAAAAGAATCATTCAATAATAGTCAAATTTAAATATAAAATAAATTATTCATTATATTGATTAAATTACATATAAACTATTATTAAATGTAAAATTTAAAGATAAAATAAATTATTCATTATGTTGATTAAATTACATATAATTTTATAAATTAAAAAATATTAATATCTAAAGTGGTTTTTATTATTAATAAAATATTATAAGTTGTTTCTGAGTTAGAATCTAGATTGGTTCATAAATGATTGGTAATACAGAGGTAATTTGGACAAAATTTGGGTCTCATTTATTATTATAATTATAATTTTTACTTTTTTCTATGTGTAAGAGTGAAAATATTTAAATTGTAACGTTCCAAAATATATAGTATAAATAAATAAAACATTATAATATGATAGAACAGTTAAAGATTGCACATAAAGAGTTAATCTTACAGTCATCCAAAATAGTTATAAAATTTAAAACTTTATATATAATAGAGTATTTCAAAACTATACAAAACAACTAAAGGATCCTAACTAAACTAAACAACAACGTCATCACCCTCCAACGGATGCTCCAGAGGCACCTCGTCTACCTCTGCTCACATCCAAATGGATGATCATTACAAAAGAAAATACCACACGAACAATAAAAGGGTGAGCTAGATATACAAAGATCATACAATTATAATAGCATGTAACATACAAAGTTCACTCAAACAAAGTGTACTAGATCACACATCCTAACATGTTATATTCTAGACTTGACTCGTCCGGACTTAGAATGATAGTCGAACTATGGCGGGTTATGCACTCGTGGTGGCCTTTACTGCTTTGCAAAACCATTACCAATGGGTTTCACCCTACCACACTCACGAGGTTAGTCTGTTCCGGGCCTTGAGGCATACTGGGAGCCCCCAAGACTAAGACCTCCTGCTAGTCCTCACGACATGATTTAATCCTCTTTACTTGAGAATGATTGACCATTGGAGTTTCAGGATAACCCCCAACACTGAGCTCCTACATTCACTCTAAACAACCTGAAATCTCACCAAGAGATTCTACAATGAAACTTACATTCACCCCTTTGAATCACATACTTTCCTTTGTAATTGAACTCACAATACTTCTCAATTACATACAAACATCCACCTTCAAACATAATTCACACTACACACCCCAAGTAATTTAATCAAACTCAATACAAAGTAATAAAAGAGTAAATTGCTACGGACCTTTCGCTATGCGCACCCTATTCGCAAGGCGAAACCAGGAGTCCCTCGCACAGCGACTTGTCTCGCTATGCAAATTAACTTGTAGAGGTACCAGACCTCAACCTCTCGCATAACGGCCCAATGTTGTTATGTGAAAGGCCAGACAAAGGCCAACCTTCCCAACTCACTCGCTATGCGACCCTTTTCGCTCTTCGAATAAAATCAGAAATAACCCCAGACCTCAACCAGGCGCACAGCGTCCTGATTCGCCATGCGAACCACTAGACAGATAGCAACCCTCTCCAACCATTCGCACAACGCCGAAACTCGCTGTGTGAATATCCAGACAGAGGGCAACCTCTCAAGTCATTCGCGAAGCACACCAACTCGTTGTGTGAATGCCCTTGAAAGAGAGCAGCTCGCCATAGCGACTCGTTATGCGAAACTATTCGCACAGCGAGTCTGCATAATCTGCAGAACGAAATTCTGTAGATTTATGCAACTCAACCACAACATACCAATTCTAACCATTTCTCCCAACTTCTAACACTCCTAGATTGTATTATATACCTAATTAAACTTGTTTAAGTGATTCTAAACATGCCTAGCACCAATCTAAAGGGATTATGAACCAATTCTTACTCTATAACATTCAGTTCCTCAACTTAAAGACCCAAACTCAATTCTACCACTTTGCACAGGTTTTTGACCATTTAAAAGACTCACACAAGTCACAATTGACTTACTTATACTGCCTAAACAGACTAAATGATCACCTTACCTTTAATTCTCAAATTCACTACCTCACTTTCTCTAAAATGACCTAAAACACTACCAATTCACCTAGCTTTCTATCTAATCAATGTTATAACAGATTTCTCATCTCTAATAACTCAATTACAACAATATATCTTATCCAAATCAATTCACAAATATCAATCCTTAGTTTTACATTTAGACATTCACATACATCCAATTCAATCCACTCCAAAAATACAGCTTACGCTTCAAATAGCAAAACAACATATAACTAAACATATATATCTTATACAATAATTTAAAAACAGTATCTAACTCCCCTTACCTCAGAGATTTACAGCTCAACTCACAGACTCGCCTCAATAGTACCTTGCATCGAAGGAAACTCAACAGAACCCTACAAATCACCAATTGGTGATCAAGAACATCTCTTAGAGCTAGAATTGGACAGAGAACAGACGAGAAAACGCACAAGACACATGCAACCAGTAGAGATTGCATGGTTGAGAAAAAGGGATGAACAACTTACCCGTTAGAATCAAGAAATTGATTGGTTTGTTATGAAGCCCTCTACGTTGTGGACGTCTAGGCACCTCCTGATCGTCAATCCAACAACTCAGTAAGAAGGAAAGCTAGAGAGAAGCAGAGAACGAGTAGAGAACAAAGGTTTTAGAGAGATGAAATGTTTAAGATAATGAACCGAGCTTTAGAAAGTTCTATCTATATTATAAGATTATTTTTAAAGTAAAAAGCGCGTCTCATTATTTTAATACATCTATCTACTATAATACTCTATTTTCTAGGTTCTTACATAAATAATCATTAAATAATAATAAAAATATAAAATAAATTATTCATTATATTGATTAAATTACATACTATTTTATAAATTAAAAACTATTAATGTCTAAAATGATCTTTATTATTAAGAATAAAATTATAATTTGTTTGTGATTTAGAGTCTAAACTATTTTTTAAAATTAATTATCAAAATTTTAACTAGTCAACGAGAGTAATGTACAACAATCTTAGCCACACAAACTTGGGTTAGGCCAACCTCCATCTCTAAAGAAGCTAAATTAGATTAAAGTTCTACGTACGATTTTGAAGTCGAGTCTTTCTAACAATAGAGCTTAAAAACCGATACAATGATTGGTTTAGGGAGGACGATGGGCCAACTACGATATTAGTGTCTAAGATCGGGATCCATAAATTGACAACGTGAGTCCCATGCGTTAAACTGACATACGAGACTCATCATTTACTTGAAAGGAAGAAAGGATACATTGTATGTCACAAAAGTAAAATGAGATTTATAACCTTACTATAAAATGAATTTCTCACAAGCTTAACTTATTTATAAAAATGAAGTATTTTAACTAAATCAAGTTAATTTCGGATCACCAAACCATATAACATATGATAAAACCCATAAAATATAATAAAAAAATCATATATGTTATCACATTCCCTAAAACCTTGATAACTAATATTAAATATCAATAATCAATTATAATTTGTTATTGATAATAAAAATATTTTAGATACAAATTGTTTTTAATTTATAAAATAACTTATAATTTAATCAATGATTTATTATTTTATCTCTAAATTTAATTATTATCATTATTTTTGTGCTTGTGAATATTATGCTTTTTAATTATTCTCTTAATGTAAGAACCCTTAAATTCAACAGTGAGTGGAAGCCAGATGTAGGTGTAAGCATTCAAAAATTCAGAAAGTGGAAGACAGGTTTGTGTAGTGGAGTAGTCGATCGGTTTTGATGGTAGTATATAACAAAAATTTTCAAATTTCGTGTCACTCTACTTTGCATGCACTTCTTTTCTCTAAGTTTCTGAGTTCATATTCTCCTCCTTCTTTCTATAATTCTCTTCCTTCTTTCTACAAAGTTTCACTTTCTTCTTCTTCCGATCATCAATCAGGCAACGTTTGAGTCTTACTGGTGTAAAGGGCTTAACTTTGCACCGATCAAGTTGTGATTTTGAGCTGGTAAGTTTATCCTTTTCTTAGAACGTCTTTTTCTGGTACATGTAAGTCAAGTTTCTGGTTGCATGAGTTTGTTATCTCCTTCTAGTAAATTCTGATCACATTTATGGTCTTTTGTTTGGTATAGTTTCATCAATCAATGAACCTTTGGTTTCTAAGACTTTTGGTGGTGAGCAAGTTTCTGCACTGACAGTTCTCTGTCCAGTTAAGAGGTAAGAGAAGCTAGTAATTTAATTATGTTTTTCTGTGGTTGTGGTTGGAATCTCATTTTGAATGTGTGCATGTATGAATAATTGTATGTTTGATTGAATTGTATGCAATATTATGTGCTTGGACGAAACCTGGGAGGTGGTTAAGAGGTTCTGTAAGTTTTGTAGAAAATCGAGCGATCGGTATAGAACGATCGGTCTGGTCTTATAATCAAGTTTAAACGGTATTCAGTTTCGTAGTGATAATCTGGTTAAGTGTCGCTCGGTTTAATATTGACATTCTGAGGGTGGGTATTATCGTTTGTTATAGGTCGTAATAGGTTTAGTGTTCGTTATTAATAGTAATATGTGTTAGCACTCGTTTTTGGTAGTACTCGGTTGGTATTGGTGATCGGTCTTAACTGAGTTATACTTTTGTGGATCCTTAGTTAATGACCGATTCGGTCTTGTATTGATATTCAGGTGAATATAACAGTCAGTCTAAACATAACATTTGATTTTAAACAACGTTCGGTCTATCATAGGTTTTAACTGTTATTGACCGTTCAATCATGTACTATCTTGGTAGTGCTCGGTATTGTACTAAGCGCTTGTTCTTGGTAAGTGCTCGGTCTTTGACCAGCGCTTGTTCGATATAGTGCTCGATTTTGTATTTGTACTAAGTTAATAGTGTTCGGTCTAAGCCAATATTGTTCGACTCTTGTTTGGGTCTTACTCTTTAAATGATCGTTCGGTCATGTTCTCATATGGGGATTGTTTTACCGTCTGGTCTTGTTCATAGGTTACGTTGATCTTTTTCGTTCGATCGTACTCAGAGTTTGTGTTGTTAACATTCGATTTCTTCTATGAATGAATATTTGATCTTTAAATGCTATTATCGCTGTTGACTTGGATGGATTGAGATATTTATATTGATCTACTGAGTATGAGAAATTGTATTGATATTTCAAATAAGACATATGTTTCAAGTAATGTGGAAGAGAATTCCAAGGAGGAATGTCTCAGTGAAAAGTGTATTGAAGTGGTAAATGTCAAGTGAAAAGTGTATCAAAGTGGTGTTATAGTATGAATATGGATAGTGAAATTCATGGAGTTCATCCTGATATTCTGATGATTATCAATTCTCAAGTAGAGATGGGTAAGACATTGTGTGAGAATGACAGGAGGTCTTAGCCCATAAGTTCTTGGGTGAGTTATAACGGACTAACCTCGGGTGGCAACTGATGGTTTTCTAGTTACTACACCACCCGAGTATATGAACGGCCTCAAGCTACATATTCATACAATCCGGATGGTCAAGTCAGGTGTACGGTTTATGCATGAAGTATAGTGTTCATTTGTATATGCATATATGTATTTGTTTTGGTATGTTGGAGTATTCGATTATGCATTGGTTGTACTTGTACGAATTGTATGTATGTTTGCATAACTAAATTACATTAGCTTACCCTTATTTTCTGTTTTGTCCGTGTTCCCGTTCGGTTTTCTCTCTTGCGATCACCTTTTGAGTGTGAGTAGAGGATGTGTAGTGTACGCTGGAGCAAGAGTTGGAGAGCGAGAATCCTACAGTTTAAAATATGATCGTTCGGTCATATTACTGTTTTTAGTTTTTGGCTTGAACTGTTCGGTCAAATTTTGTAAATCCTGAATTACCAATCGGTAAAACTTTAAATTTTATGGTTATTTTAGGAGAACTGTAATCTTATTATAACATCTTTAACTGTCTTACAATATTATTATATGATAACTCCTTTATGGTTTATGCTATATATTTTGGATGTTACACTTAACACTTTATAAAATAAATATTAAATAAAAAATGTATAAACATAGAAAAATATAAGTATATTTAACCTAATATAATGAAAATTTTAAAGTAGTTCAAAATATCCATAGTCAAAATAGAACATTTTGACCTAGAAGTTAATCTATCCATAGCTGCAAAATTTGACCTAATGGCCTAGCATAATTAGATCTGAATATTTAATAGCCTCATTATAAAAAGCATTGAAGAAAAATTTGAGTATGTGAGCATACATGTTGAACAAGTCCCTTGCTTGTTCCATTGTTGTAAAGATTGGTTTGACCTAATAATTAAAATAAAGTAGTTGACTTAGTATAATATATTTTGTTTTAAATTTTATTTAAACTAGTAAATAAAAATTAAAAAATGCGTTTAGTTTTAGAATGTGACGTTTATTTGTTTATTAAGAAAGACAAATTAATATCTAACTAGTATTGAAACAAACTTTGTACTTTTTAAAAAAAAAATTGAAATATTTGATAATTTCTTTAAAATTAATTATATATTACAATATTTCTTTTAACAAAAGATGACGAATAATAAAACAATAATATATTTAATTGTATTAATAAAATCAAACAAAATAATAAAATTAAAATTTTTATTCTAATATTTTAATACTTTTTATCTATGAAATACAAAATATTCTAATACTTATTATTATTATTATTATTATTATTAAATAACTATTTAATCATAATTAAACCTTATTGGAGTCGAAAAGCGGTTCGGTTCGGTTTGTTGAACAGCGCTATCTACGTGGACACGTGTTTGGATTTCCGACGAAGGACCAATAAGGAACTGTTTGGTTGGAAACGAAATACACGCAGCATTTTACAGTGAAACTGAAAAGGGGAAGAAGAGTGAAATGGGTGAACTTTACGCGTTGGACTTCGACGGAATCATCTGTGATAGCTGCGGCGAAAGCTCTGTCTCTGCTGTCAAGGTTTGTTCTTCTCTTCATTCCACCCAAAACAATTTTTGTTTTTTATTTGAAAATCTTTATAATTTTCAACCTTTTTTTTTCAATTGCTTTTTCCTCTGTGAATTCATGATAATGCTATTAAAGCTCATCATTATTTATTCTCTGTATGGATATTTTCAGGCTGCCAAAGTGAGATGGCCTGGTTTGTTTGACGGGGTGGATTCGGCCACAGAAGATTGGATTATTGACCAGATGCACACAGTATAATAAGTTCATTTCACTTAGTTTCAGTTGTTATGGATTTCATGCAACTATTCTCTGGTTTGTAATTTGATTGGTTGGAAAGAGTAGTGATCAGTGGAGGCATGACTGGATGGTAGCAATAGAGTCTTGAATTTTCGTGTAGTTTGACTTTAGTTGATGAATTCTAGGGGGTGTTTGATTTTGGATTTGTCCTTCAGAGGTTTTTGATTTTGAATGAAGTGTCAAATATCTGCCATGTTCTAATTAGGCAATTAGACTTTGTTGGTTAAATTTATGAAGAAGAAAATAAGAAGCTAAAAGAAATAAACTTCTCTCATATATAAAGTTAGGCTATGTATATCTTAGAAGGTAGACTTACCAAGTAACAAGATAGACTTAACAAACATAGCTAGGATAAATTAAGATCCCATCTTAAAATGCGCAAAAAGGGCAACTTGACAAAAATCTTAAGGTTCGATGCTTATGGATTTTATTTTTTTATTTTATTTCACTCATCTTTTTCATTTTTACTCAATAATGTGGGATTTTCAATTCACACTTGTATTTCTAACATTACAGAGAATTAGAGGGAAAACCATTTTGTGTGTTTTCTTTTTGTGAACTGATTACCATGGTTTCCTGATTTAACTATCATTTTTTAGTGCAATAGATTAAATTTGCTTGATTGCTTCAATCATCAATTTTCATTTCAGATCATTGAACTATTTGATGTCATGAATATATTTTTTGTAACTTTTATGTGTTTTCAATTTAAGACTATTTCCGTATGAAACCATGTTGGACTTGTTTTCAGTTCAAAGATGAACTTCCGTAGTTTTTTTGTGTTAGGTGCGACCAGTTGTGGAAACAGGATATGAAAATCTTTTACTCGTGAGACTGTTGCTTGAGAGCAGAACACCTTCTATCCGGAAATCTTCGGTGGGTAAAAATGCTTACTGCTTTGGTTTTCCTCATCAGTTATTTCTTATCAATTGAAAACAATGTCACTAAGATTAGTCATTGACCAAGTCAGTGGATATTCCGTACCAATGATGTGATATAAAAAAAGCCATGTCATTGGAACAAGGTTTATAGTTTATTATGATGCCAGTGGGCTTGAATCTGCATTTGCTTTCAGATGAACTCTGGACCTGTTGACTGATGTCATAGTTCTTGTGCAAGGTTTCAGAGGGGCTCACGGTTGAGGTTATACTGGATAAATGGTCCAAGTTGAAGCCTATTATTATGGAAGAATGGGGTGAGAATAGGGATGCTCTGATAGATCTTTTTGGAAAGGTCAGAGATGAATGGTTGGAGCAGGATTTTGCTGGTTGGATTGGTGCAAACAGGTAGCCAAATAATACTCCTGACAGGGGATTAACTTTTGATACTTATATTTATACCAGATGCATGGTAGAAAACTAAAGCACTAGGAAGAGATATCTTAAACATGAGGACATTAACACTCAGTTCATATGAAGGGAAATGCTAGCAATACAATCCTAGCTTATTTTTTCGAGCTCACTCTTTAATTTATTGAGACTCATCAAATAGTGCAGTTCCTTATTTAATTAGTTTCACCCACCCATATTTTTCTGAGATTTCCAACAGAATTTAACTAATAGTAAAATGTGCATCGAATAAGTTAGAGTATGTGTTGCTAACGCTCCACTTCAATAAATTGTCAGTGTAATAATGTTGAACATGCTATCCCTAGCCAACTATTTGACTGACCTGAAAATGGATTGTCATTGACAGAATGTTGGAGAAGTAGGACAGTTAACAAATTTTGAACCATTTCTGTTCAAGGAAATCCCTTTATAGATAATACTCCTGAAGGAATCAGTTTGTGTAGGTTCTGAATTCTGGTTATCCTTTTGATTAGACAATGTTGTTGCATTGTTGGGATATTGGTCTATTTTTGTTGATTGAATATTTTCTTCTAATTAATAGTTTTATGCAGTAATATATATGTATTTCTCCATACTCTCATGAATGATATTTCCTATTATTAATTGACAATGCTGTGTTTTTAGAATATATCCTGGTGTTTCTGATGCCTTAAAATTTGCAAGCTCGAGAGTGTACATTGTCACCACAAAACAGGTAACCTTTTTTTCCCTTTGACCAAGCAAGGGAACAATAATCCTAACAATAATAATAAACTATTTTACTTTCAATATTAAGCAAAATAAGAGGGGACAAAGATAACGGGCCATTGTCCCAATACCATGAAACCGCATCATATTAATTTCCACTTATTTCTCTAATTTTAGGGCCGCTTTGCTGATGCCTTACTCCGAGAGCTTGCCGGAGTGACCATACCACCTGAAAGAATATATGGCCTTGGAACCGGGTTAGTATATTTTACTAAAGTAATGCTGTAAAATATTTATATGTAACTTGTTTCTCTTTTTTCTAGCTATATTTGAGATATTTTTTTACCGGATTATCTTTGACATCACCTTCAGTCCTAAGGTAGAGGTTCTGAAGCAGCTTCAAAAGAAGCCAGAGCACCAAGGACTGACACTACAGTAAGATATTGTGCTTTCGCTGCAAATAATGGCATTTTGGTTATGGCTATTATTATGTATAGAACTTTGTCTTACTTCTAAAGATTGTTCAAAAGAAATTAACTCCAGTTAATCTGAACTACCAGCTTTGTTGAAGACCGGCTAGCTACATTGAAAAATGTCATCAAAGACCCTGAATTAGACCAATGGAACTTGTATCTAGGTAGTTCTCTCTACCTGTTTATGATTTTTACACCTTCCCTCATCGTGTATAAGTTCGTATGTTGTGCATTATTGCCTTTTCCCCCAAATGTTTAGTGTACTTGATAAACTTGATTGTTTGGATCAGGGATTTGGGGTTACAACACCCAAAAAGAAAGAGAGGAAGCCGCAGCTATCCCCAGATTTCATGTTCTTGAGCTCTCTGATTTCAGCAAGAAGTTAAAATAGGGGTTTTCATCGAATTATCAGTAGTCAATAATTGAACCAAATATTTTCTTCCAACTCATTTATAAGCAATAACATATTTCTACTGAACAGAATTATCGAGAAGAGTTATAAACGCTCATATCATATCAGATATTAATTTGTATTATATTAGATTTCAACTTAAAACAATTAAATCATCAAATGAGGAGCGAAATTATAGAAAAATCTGTAAGAAAGATATAAATTAAGAATTTAACTATTTCTTTTGACAGAAATTATTGGAAAGTGCTAGACAAATTCTGTACAGATGTTCGTCATGTTCGTAGTCAAAAGCTTCCTTTAGCATTAGTACAAGTATATCTGCCAAATAAACTGTATTTATAATCTGAGTACTGTATTCTTCTTCTCATCCTCTCAAGCTGAAGTTTTTGAAACTAAATACCTTTGTTCCCTTTTATTTATCTCTGAGGGAATAAAGAAATTATTTAATGTCCATTTAGAAGTCCAAGATGACCTTAATTATGAATTTACCAATCTTGAAATCCCGTACTAAATCTCGAATAATAATGCTCATGTCACTATTGAGGAGAGATAAAAGTCATATAAATAACTCGTTAATCTAATGCACGAGGTTTTATTCAAAGCTTGATTCTAGAAAATACTGGTATGTTAAAACTGGGTAGGAAAAACTTCATAGTCCTTAATGGTTTTGTTCAGCTCAAACCCAAACAGGATGGACCAAACCAAGTAGAATAGAGGATATAACAGGAAGTTTTGATTTTTAACTGTACCAAACAGAGCATATATGTAAGGCTGTTTTTATTGTTATTTTTTTGTTGTTACTGAATAAAAAGATTAGTAATTGTAATTTTTTAATTTATGCGTTCTACTAAGTCTGACAGATAAAGTTGAGTGAGTTTATTATAGTTTAATGCAATAACACGTGGATAAATTATATAGAGAGATATTTCTAGCATTGCATGTTGCATATTCCATCCAGAAGTGGGACTTTTCCTTATCCGTTGGTGTAGTTTTAACCACAAATATGTTCCCTCTTGTAATATGTTTTTTTTGCAGATTACGATGTTTTGAGTTATGCAACAGTGTTCCATATATTCATCTGAAACTTATTCAAATGCCAACAAATGCATATTTCAATCTAATGGTTTTTCTTTTAGGCAATTAACATATCAACTGATATTTTGCCTTATTTTGCAATCAACTTTCATTGAACATGCAAACGATCCAATGTAATATAACACAGTTGAATCATGTCCAACTTATAAGACAATGCAAACCACATATATCAAAGACCTAATATTTTTTAAGCAACTAAGCAAGTCAAATAAGCACCATGCACACATTAAAACATTTCAAACTTCATACAAATTGACTACTTGGTTCATACGAAAAAAAATCTTGAATCGGTTATAAAGAATAATCTATCTGTTTCAATATAAAGATAATAACATTATCATTCTTAATAGATAAATAGAAAATAGAGAAAAAAATGGTTGATTGGCACGTGTCCTGATTTCAATGATAGTTGGTATCATAGAATTCAATCCTGTTTGGATGGTGGGTAATTGCATAACAAGAGTACAATATAATAATATTCAGATAAGTTTAGTAACGTTGGAAGGAAGACAGGGAAATGGGTCACCTCTATGCTTTGGACTTTGATGGAGTTATATGTGACAGTTGTGGGGAGACTGCAATCTCTGCTCTCAAGGTTCATTCTATCACCCTTTATCTCAAATGGAAGAGGAAAACAACACAAAACAATTGAAGTATCTGATGATCACTTTTAGTCTATGTATGGTTTTGGTTTCAAAACTAAGCTGTGATTACTTTGTTGATAATTTGTAGGCTGCCAAGTTGAGATGGCCTTCCTTGTTTGACGGTGTGGATTCAACCATAGAAGATTGGATTGTTGATCAGATGATTACAGTAAATAATTTATGGCTGGTTTTGTTTTGTGCTGTTAGTTATTCCGTTTTTTCTTTAAATTTTGAGAATGTTTGGATAAAGAACGCAATCAAGTACTTGATCATAATATCTTGTAAAATGATAGTTTCTTCATAAGTTTGACTGTAAATTTTACTGAAATAAGTTGAAAAGAACTAGTAGGAAGGTCAGATACCACTTCTTTAAGTTCAGATAGACTTTTTCAAAGACACATTTTAACTATGAGAATGATGTTTTGGGAATCCATCAACCACTTTGACTATATAGGTGCGGAAAGACTAGTATGGAAAAGAAAACAAGAAACAAGATTGAATTTAGTTGAGGAAAACTATTAACATTCATGATAATGTTTATGCTTGAATTTGTCTTAGGAGGTATTTGGATGAATTTATGCATAGATGTTCAGATAAAGTATTAACCATTTGCTAACTGCTACTTGGATGCTTTAACGATGATGTTAACTCCAAACATGAAAAATGAAAATTCCAATAAAAAAACATCATAAATCGCAATACCTTAAGGACTGGTTGTAGACGTGAAATAGAATTTGGCTCCTTGTACATAAAAAGATTGAAGAGCATTTATTTTTACATTTTCAAGTGGTTTCTCTTTGTTATTATTGTGGTTAATGACCATTTTCAGTTTTTGTGATATAAGTAATTTCTTTTTAAGATTAAAAATGTTTTTAATTCTTGAACTTTCATAAGAAATTAAAATTTATTATTATTTAAAACTTTGATATATTTTGATTTTGATACTTTTTGGTTTCTAAACTTAAAAAATGAATAGATATAATTCTTTTAATCCAATTATGTTAAATTTTTTGATATGTCAAATGTTTTTTCTAGTTGACATTAAAGCAAAAATATATCAAACAGTATAAACATCTGAAATGCTAACATGAAACACATATAACATATTAAAAAAATTTATCATAATTAAGTTAAAAAGACTATATCTATTACTTTTAAAATTTAAAGACAAAAATGTATTAAAATTTTAAACATAAAATCAAAATTCAATGACTAAAAACATATTTAATAATTCTTTTCAATGAATGTGTATTTACACGACTACATACCATCTTAATATTTTTAGTTTTGTGCCACTCACTTGTTTTTAGGATAAGGCTCATATTTGCTTCAATCTAAAGATTTGCATTTCAGTTAGAAATAAATATGAATGTTTGTTAATGTATGAACTTATATAATTGCATTTTCAAGACAACTGCTATGTATGAAATTCTAGTTTGATTATTTATTTTTTACACATGAGATGTTAAATATGGAATGGAAGTTTTTCATGTCAGGTACGTCCAGTTGTTGAAACTGGATATGAAACTCTTCTACTTGTAAGGTTGTTGCTTGAGACTAGGGTTCCTACCATCAGGAAGTCTTCGGTTAGTATATAATGCCTACCATTTTATTTATGTTATTACTTTTGGCGCAAACCTTCAGCGTTGAGTTTTTAATTTATTTTTTAATAAACTGATAGTGTAAAAAGTATTTGTGATTAGTCAATCAGAAATAATGATAAATATGACTTTTAAATAGTTTTGTAAAAATCAATAAATTTATCATATGTGATCATTTTTATTGAATAACAGTGAAACCTTTTTATATATAATCAGTGTATAAACTATTTTCGCTTATTAACAAGTGGAAGTCTTTTATCAGATTCTAAGGAACTTTTGTCATCGTCTATGATGATGCCATTTTGACTGATGTCATAGTTCTCTGAAAGGTTTCAAAGGGGCTTACAGTTGAGGATATACTGGAGAATTGGTTCAAATTGAAACCTGTTATTATGGAAGAATGGAATGAGAATAGAGAAGATCTGGTAGACCTTTTTGGGAAAGTCAGAGATGAATGGCTGGAGAGGGATTTCACTGGTTGGATTGGAGCAAACAGGTAGTCCAATTAAATGTCAAGAAATAGGATAACTTTTCTTAGAACTTACATCTGATGAAATGAATCAAGAAAAGCTTAAAGTACAAAAAGAGTTCTGATAGCATTGAGTATAGATGATCAAATTTTAGAAATGTTTCTGCAAGATGTGTTGAACTTTTGCCTCCTAATTATGTCTTGGTTGCTAATTTGTGGGTGATTTACCTCTAGACTATATCCTGGTGTTGCTGATGCATTGAGATTTGCAAGCTCAAAAGTGTACATTGTCACCACAAAACAGGTCATTACAATTTGATATTGCCATGCCCTGATCACTTTATATTCTCTACTTACTTCTACCCCTGATCTGTTTTCAGAGCCGCTTTGCCGATGCTTTACTAAGAGAGCTTGCTGGAGTCACTATACCACCAGAACGATTATACGGTTTAGGAACTGGGTTAGTCTTAAATTTTGATATATTTGGTCCAACTGAAGCTCTGTGTGGTGCTTTATATCAGCACTTTATAATGTTTTTTATCTATGAATTGCTTCATTCCATTGACAAATTTGTTTTTCCCAAACTAATTACAGTCCCAAGGTAAAAGTGTTAAAGAAGCTTCAGGAAATGGCAGAACACAAAGGGCTGACACTACAGTTAAGATTTTGTGCTTCCAGGGGTTATTTTATTTAATAGTATGGTTCAGGGGAAATTGACCGAAGTTAATTTTAAACAGCTTTGTGGAAGATAGGCTTGCAACCCTAAAGAATGTCATCAAAGAACCCGAGTTGGATAACTGGAATTTGTATCTGGGTAGAACTCTTCTCTCTATCCAATTGTAATTTCTGCTATCTATTTGTTTCTTTCAGTTTCTATGTTTTGCATTATTTGTATTTCTTAGAGTTGTATATCTGCTATGTTTGACTGTTTGGATTAGTGAATTGGGGGTTCAACACTCAAAAAGAGAGAGAAGAAGCAGCAGCCAACCCTAGGATTCAAGTTCTTGAGCTTTTTGACTTCAGTAGCAAGCTGGTATAGTAGTCTGACTTCGTTAAATTGTCAACCATTGGATTAAATATTTACTACCATTTCATTCCTTTATGTGCAACGACAAATTGCTACACTTGAAAATTCATGAGGTATTTTTAACTAGTTTCCTTTCTTATTAAACTGCATCACCCGTGTCCTATAAGTGAGTTGGAAGTATAGATGATACAACTTCTTGGTAATTTCTAACCTTTCTTGTAAGTGGGTAGAAGTGTTATGTCACAAGGCAACAACTTAATCAGTACCAAGCTTTCCTTAGCAATGATAAAAATAGTAATACCATCATTTCAGTCTCTTTATCCAAAATTTCTACCAGTAAAAAGTGGATCTAATAGTCTTGCTAAGTGCAGGAAAGGTGATTATTACTTCACTCTCATTGAGAAGCAGTTCATCATAGTAATTAAAAGAGAAAGAAGGCCTAAAAATTTAAGAAGACTTGTAAATCATTGAAAATGAGTGACTCAACTGCTTTATCTCAACTTCTATAGAATTACGTCTATACCGATTGTTACAACTCCGTTTTATCATTTTGATAAATTTCCTCTGTATCAGCATTATCTGCTTTGGCTTTCTCACTGTTGAGCTTCTCAATAACTTCATCTAGAGGTGGATCTCCAGGTCTTCTAAAAAATTCATCCCCCATTTTAATCTCATAAGCCTCTGATTGGTCCAAGACAAATTCCTTCAACTGACAACATGATACGAGTATGAGATCATATCAACAGAAAGCATAAAAAACTAAGGGTATAAAAAACTTATTATTTCCTCCAGGACGAATCCAGAACTAGTTTTTCAATATAACAAGAGATAAACAAAAAGGTAAAGTTCATTGGTTAAAATTCAGTATATTTTACTTTAAATTGAACAGGGAGGTTAAGAATATAACAGCAGATTGCGGGCTGTTAAAATTAAAAAGCCAGGTAGATTCTTGTATATTTCATCCTTTATATTTAAAATAAATTAAAACAGAAAAGTAAAGAGCAATACCTCCTCCAAGAATTTGATGCTTTCCAAGTTGAACATGATTGTATTCAGATCAACACCCATAAACCTTACTCCAACAGCTCCAGTTCTCAGAATATGTGTCCATTTCATGGCAAATTCAGCTACCATGTCCTATAAAAATCATGAAAAATGATTATGTTAATCAGTATTCACATAAAAGTTCCAAGTAGAAACCTCAACGCATCATCATCAAACAAAATATTGAGCATCAAGTACAGATTAAAATCTCAAGACCTTCTTAGACCACTCTTAATCTTTAATTATATTGATCGAGCAGTACTTAAAGAGCCATTTTGACAATTTTACAGCGAATCATAAAACAAACAAAGTTCCGTTTATATACATTGTCAATGTAAAACATTTTCCCGTAAACATTAATCAAGTTTTGACTACTTTATCATGTCCAAACTATTCATGAATATGATGTGATCATAAAATAAATTCCTATTGGATGTCTGTGTAAACTATTTTACTCTGATAGTATACATAAATTAAATTCCGGCAAATAAACCATGGACAATAAATAGAAACTATATCAGAAAGTCCAATTTATCCCCACTCTCAAACTCTAAAAATGTGCAACGCAAGCCTAAACTTTCAGAGTCGTTTTCAAGTAATATTCCAAAGTTCAATCAATTTTTCACAACGAAAGTAAACCTCAATCCGCCTTACCAATCCAAAATCCAACAAGCACAGAGCAAGTCACATTTTAGTTGAAATTCAAACAACAACAAAAGCCTTATCCTAAATCCATATCTACATGAATAGCAAGACACCATTGGGTATGGTTAAAGACCAAATTCTAAGAGATATTATTCACACATAGTCTGTTGTGGGTGATCCGTGATTGGTATTTTGAAAGTTCTACTTTGAGCAGTTGACTACCTTGGATCTATCACACCCTCTTCCATTACCCGGACTTGAAACCGGCTATATGATACTATAAGTGAAGTTAAATGCTAGCTCAACTGAATAAATAAACTCTCACCAAAAACCCATTAACCACCATATTGATATTCACAACAACCAAAACCCACCACTTCAATTCAAACTCGAGCTCATCTTTATTTATTAACTTGTTTAGAAGAGTTTAATTACTCTATTATTGGTTGCAGAAACTTCCAATTTTAGTCTTTATACATAAAAAAATTCTTTAATTCCATACTCGTATCATTTTTAATCTCTTTCATTCTCTAAATATGTCATTTAATATTTTTAGTCCCTAAGGATTAAAAATGTTATGAGTAGGAAATAAAAAGAGTGTTTTTAAGTAAATGGATACACAACTATAGGTGCCTAAAGTGGAAGATGTTTTACCATGTAGAAACTAAAAGATCAGTTAGACCTTTAAAAAAAGACGAACTGGGCATGAGAAAAAAAAATCACCACTTCAACTCAACCCCATCATGCCACAGTAAAGGGTATCAGAAAAACCACAAAAGATCACACATTTAACCAAAATTCGAAAACATACAGCCACACTATCAAATGGGCACACGCTAAACATCACAGAAAAAACGCCAACAATGTTCTCACCGGAGTCCGGCGAACCCCAAACCGGAGCTTGACGAATCCGATGACGGGTCCGGCATGGCGCTTCTTCATCTCCTCCTGAATCTGCGAGGGATCCATCTTGGAAATATCGGAGGGGGGAAAAGAGGGTTCAGGTTTCTTGCCCCATTCCTTCCACGCATCGTCCTCCTCGTCGTCGAACACGTCGTCCAAGTCGTCGGTGATGTGGACCTTGCGCTTTCCGGCGAGGGCAAAATGGGAAATTGTGGACGCTAGGAGGAGAAAGAGAAGCAGAGTGTGAAGGCGTTCGAATGTCATTAGGAAGAAGATGAAATGAATGTGAAAGGATTGGAAATAAGCTTATTGGAGAAGAGTGTGGTGTGAGTGAGTTTTGTATGAAGTGTTGTGTATCATGATTTAGGACTCATCAGAAGAGATGAATAAATTTACTACTAAATAACAGATAATATTAATATAAATCAAATTTGGTACTCAATATTCTTTGTATTTTTTTAAGCTTTTATTTATCTTAGTATATTTTAGAAAAATTGAATTTCAATAATCTGTCTTTAAATTAGAATAATTATGTTAAGTGAATATTTTTTTAGTATGAAAGTGAAAGTGTTTTTAACAGTTATTTTCCATCAAAATGTGAACTAGATGAACTACCAACAATGGTCACCATGAATAAGAAAACTAGAAGAAAAAAATATTTTGCTAAAATTAAAATTCATATACATAAAAGTTTCTTATTTACTATTCAAAAAAATTGTTAGTTTTACTATTTAAAAAACTTATCCTTGATATGTTAAAATTAAAATTTTTATACAAATAAACTCTTTTATTATGGATCCACAAGATGTAAGATGATATGTTGTTGCTGGGGCAAGCAGATATTTTAAACAAACCATAATGCATATTCCAAAGACATTGTTGAGCTTGGATCAGAATTCGAATTTAGCATTATTATTCATTGCACTAAGAAAATGCTGATCTCAAACAAAATGTTTAGCCTTCTGAGTATACTTTTTTCTGTAGTTAAGCTAAATTGAGATATCTCAAGTTTTTGTAGCAATTCTTGTTTTTTTTTTCCATTTTTATTAGTGTAAATAACTTGAACCTATTATTCTTATCTTTCTCATCTGTTTATTCTGGACTCCACAAGTTTCTCATGATATTTGCAGGAGTGACAAACGAATTCAGAGATAGATTTAAAAGATGGTTGATATTCAGTTAAAAAAATCAAATTTGCAAAATGATTTAAGATGACTGAGAGAAGTTTATATAGTTAATTACAAGAATAGGGTGTGAAATATACTTTGAAATGAGATAAGAGATAGAATACTACTGAGTGTCTAATAATAGAATGCCTAAGTCTAAGATAAAATTTTAAGTGTCTAATGGAGAGGAAGTGTATTATTTTTCATATGTAGTCAAATTTATATTATGTTTCGGTGGATAATTTTGGGACCGAGAGACTAACCTGTTGATGTGTTTGGGCCGCTCGCTCGCTTTCAAACTCCTGCTATTGGCCGATCGGTGTTGGCACAAACCGATCGGTCTTCCTCTTGACGTGGGAGGATGTACCTGCAAAAGGTACTCCGACGCCCAAGTTAGGCGTGTGATTTTGAGGAGCCTCGCCTCTTAGTTGAATGTTTAGTTAATGGTTATCACTATTGAGTATTTGAGAGTAACGTAGAGTGAATAATGCGTAAGTGAAACGTACCTGGCTTTTGGCCCTTCTAAGCTGATATAAGCCCAATAAAATATAAACAGAATAAGATATAAACAGATTACCTGAATATCCGGTTGGTTGTTTGTAACCACTCGGTTAATATTTTATACTGTACATTATGCCCCCCAAGTCCGAGTTAAGCGTTTGGCTTTAGCCGTGGTTAACTATAGGACTGATGAGTTTGAGGGAGGCTGCGTTTGCGGAATTGAAAGCGTTTTACAGCTCGACCTTCAACATTAACCGAGCGGGATTTACCGCTCGTCCTTCAACAGGAACCAAGAGGAATTTACCTCTCAGTCTTCGACATTAACCGAGAGGGCTTTACCTCTCGACCTTCGACATTAACCGAGCGGGATTTACCGCTCGTCCTTCAACAGGAACCGAGAGGAATTTACCTCTCGGTCTTCGACATTAACCGAGAGGGCTTTACCTCTCTGCTTTGATCGAGGAGTGCTTCCTAGTGAACGGGCTTTACCGTTCGGCTTTATATTTAATGTACAGTATAAAATATTAACCGAGTGGTTACAAACAACCAACCGGATATTCAGGTAATCTGTTTATATCTTATTCTGTTTATATTTTATTGGGCTTATATCACCTTAGAAGGGCCAAAAGCCAGGTACGTTCCACTCACACATTATTCACTCTACGCTACTCTCAAATATTCAATAGTGATAACCATTCACAACATATTCAACTAAGAGCCGAGGCTCTTCAAATCACACGCCTAACTTGGGCGTCGGAGTACCTTTTGCAGGTACATCCCCCTCGTCAAGAAGGAGACCGATCGGTTTGCGCCAACACCGATTGGCCAACAGGAGGAGTTTGGAAGCGAGCGAGCGGCCCAAACACATCAACAGGTTAGTCTCTCGGTCCCAAAATTATCCACCGAAACATTTTGGCGCCCACCGTGGGGCCGAGCGTCAAACCCAATGATGACCACGAGGAGCATGGAGGAAGAACAGAGCACCGGAAAGATGATTAGAAACCACAAGAAACCAAGACGAGCGTTCCGTTTCAACATTACTATTTCAGATCAACACCAAAAACTTTCGACAAAGTGAAAACTATTTTACGTGAGACGTCATCAACAAGATAAGTATTTTTTGAAATATGAATATTTCATAAAATATCTAATTGCTAATAGATATTATAACAACTATTTTATATAGATATTTGAAATATATATAGTATAATCCATAATATATTATATGATATATGATATATTATATATAATATAGTATATAACTATAAATATAGTTATCTAATTATTATAACCGAAACATTTTCTGGCATGATTAAAATAGTCAAAGAAATTGTTGTGTGAGAGATAACTATCAACAGCAATATTATAAAATCTCAAGACGGTTTTGATACCTTGTTTATTATCTATGTGATTTATTCGGTGCAATTCATAATATCTGGTAACCGAATCATTTATTATACGGTTATATACCATAATATATATCATCATGAGAATTTCAGCAATGAACATCTTGAAGAAATATATATCAAAATCCACGCCATCAACTATGCAAGTGCAGACTAAGATCTAGTCATAAACAGACTTCATGGAATTCAATTAACGAAGGGGAAGTCTCCTATTGCAAACATTGATTGCCAATTTCGTCAGCAAAGTTCATAATTAACGATCAAGTCCAAGACCGAGTGGTAAATCCCTCTCGGGAGAGAGGTAAAGCCCTCTCCAAGCCGAACGGTAAAGCCCGTTCCCTAGGAAGCACTCCTAGCTCAAAGCAGAGAGGTAAAGCCCTCTCAAAGATGAACGGTAAAGCCCGTTCCCTAGGAAGCACTCCTAGGTCAAAGACCGAGCGGTAAATCCCTCTCGGGAAAGAGGTAAAGCCCTTTCAAAGCCGAACGGTAAAGCCCGTTCACTAGGAAGCACTCCTAGATCAAAGCAGAGAGGTAAAGCCCTCTCAAAAACCTAACGGTAAAGTCCGTTCACTAGGAAGCACTCCTAGATCAAAATTGAAGGACGAGCGGTAAATCCCGCTCGGTTATTGTCGAAGACCGAGAGGTAAAGCCCTCTCAAAGTCGAACGGTAAAGCCCGTTCCCTAGGAAGCACTCCTAGCTCAAAGCAGAGAGGTAAAGCCCTCTCAAAGCTGAACGGTAAAGCCCGTTCACTAGGAAGCACTCCTCGATCAAAGCAGAGAGGTAAAACCCTCTCGATTAATGTTGAAGACCGAGAGTTAAATTCCTTTCGGTTCCTGTTGAAGGACGAGCGGTAAAATCCCGCTCGGTTAATGTCGAAGGTCGAGAGGTAAAGCCCTCTCGGTTAATGTCGAAGACCGAGAGGTAAATTCCTCTCGGTTCCTGTTGAAGGACGAGCGGTAAATCCCTCTCGGTTAATGTCGAAGGTCGAGAGGTAAATCCCTCTCGGTTAAAGTCGAAGGTCGAGAGGTAAATCCCTCTCGGTTAATGTCGAAGGTCGAGAGGTAAATCCCTCTCGGTTAATGTCGAGGGTCGAGAGGTAAATCCCTCTCGGTTAATGTAGAAGGTCGAGAGGTAAAGCCCTCTCGGTTAATGTCGAAGACTGAGAGGTAAATTCATCTCGGTTCCTGTTGAAGGACGAGCGGTAAATCCCGCTCGGTTAATGTCGAAGGTCGAGAGGTAAATCCCTCTCGGTTAATGTCGAAGACCGAGAGGTAAATTCCTCTCGGTTCCTGTTGAAGGACGATCGGTAAATCCCGCTCGGTTAATGTCGAAGGTCGAGAGGTAAAGCCCTCTCGGTTAATGTCGAAGACCGAGAGGTAAATTCCTCTCGGTTCCTGTTGAAGGACGAGCGGTAAATCCCGCTCGGTTAATGTTGAAGGTCGAGCTGTAAAACGCTTTCAATTCCGCAAACGCAGCCTCCCTCAAACTCATCAGTCCTATAGTTAACCACGGCTAAAGCCAAACGCTTAACTCGGACTTGGGGGGCATAATGTACAGTATAAAATATTAACCGAGTGGTTACAAACAACCAACCGGATATTCAGGTAATCTGTTTATATCTTATTCTGTTTATATTTTATTGGGCTTATATCACCTTAGAAGGGCCAAAAGCCAGGTACGTTCCACTCACACATTATTCACTCTACGCTACTCTCAAATATTCAATAGTGATAACCATTCACAACATATTCAACTAAGAGCCGAGGCTCTTCAAATCACACGCCTAACTTGGGCGTTGGAGTACCTTTTGCAGGTACATCCCCCTCGTCAAGAAGGAGACCGATCGGTTTGCGCCAACACCAATTGGCCAACAGGAGGAGTTTGGAAGCGAGCGAGCGGCCCAAACACATCAACAGGTTAGTCTCTCGGTCCCAAAATTATCCACCGAAACATATTACAAAAGTATAGTAGTTGTGTAAAGGTATTTATATTGCTATTTAACTATGAATCATTATAGAAAGATTATTGCTTTTAATAATAACAAATTTAAAGTCATTTTTTAGAATAATTTCCAATTGATTAAAAGTATAAATTACATAAAATGAAAGTTTTAAACTCTTTCTATTTAATTTTGATTAATTTGATGAAGTTAATGATGAAACCAAATGAAAATGTGCATGGAAGTGTCTTATCATTACTGTAATCTGCCTTAATCTAAATGTTTTATTTCTCACTCACACTTAAAAAAACTAGTTGCAAATCTGTGCGATGAATCTCTTGTATGACATGATAGGTGGGAGAAACGATGAGAATGAGGTGGGCTTATCGAGAATTTTTTACTTCTTATGCTATACTCATTGATAATAACAAGCACTAGAATTTGGTGGAAGTGAACTAGAATTCAACGAGCTAATCACCACCTTTTTGAACCAATGAAAAACATGACCAGGATTTCTAGAAATCCTAGACCACAACGATGGAGCATACTACAATGACATAGTGTTCTTCTTCCTCGTAGAGCCATTGTTATGTCTGTTCGGTTGCTAACACGCCACAGGGTTGTTGTTGGCAGCATATTTTTATTTTGGGATGTCATAGTATAAAGACAGACAGGAGCAACCTATTCCACTTGTTGTGGTTTCACAAACAATACTCTTTCTGTTCTCTGTCACTTTTCTTTTCTTGAGTTCGATCTATCATCCATGATGGACTTCGTAGGCCCAGTGTTGGACATCATAATTCGCTTGTGGGACTGTTGTGCCCACGTCCGTGATTATGAAGAGAACCTTTCTTGTTTGAGGGACATGGCGTCTGACCTTCTAGGCCTTTGGGTTGATGTGAGTGTGAAGGTTCAAATGGCCGAGGACCAGCACCTGAGGCGTCTGAATGAAGTGAATGATTGGTTGGTTAAAGTTGAAGTCATGCAAAGAGAAGTTCAAGCTATTCAGCAGAGAGTTGCTCATGCTCAAGAAACACGTAGCAGATGTTTGACAAATTTTCCAACAAACTTCAGGATGGGAAGGATTGTAAGTAGAAAAATAGGTGAGATTCGTGAACTTATTGATAAAGGGCACTTTGATGTAGTGGCTCAGGAAATGCCACATGCTGTGGTAGATGAAATCCCTCTAGAGGTCACAATAGGTCTAGAATCTAGCTTTGATGAACTTAGTGAATGTTTTGATGATAATAATGTGGGAATTATTGGCTTGTTTGGAATGGGGGGTGTAGGAAAGACAACCCTGCTCAAAAAGTTCAACAATGAGTTTCTTCCCACAAAATTCTATGATGTAGTCATTTGGGTTGTGGTGTCTAAAGAAGCAGATGTAGGGAGTGTTCAACAAAGCATAGGAAACAAATTAAATGTTCCTGTTGGTAAATGGGGTGGTAAGAGCATTGATGACAGAGCTATTGTTTTATACAACTTTTTGAAGAGGAAGAAGTTTGTGTTGCTGCTAGATGATTTATGGGAGCGTATAGATCTTCTGAAGTTGGGGATTCCTCTCCCTGATACAGAAAACGGATCTAAAGTGATATTCACAACAAGGTCCATGGAGGTTTGCAGGAGCATGGAAGCCAACACATGCATCAAAGTAGAATGTTTAGCACCAAATGAAGCATTTGCATTGTTCAGAGAGAAAGTGGGTGAAGAAACTCTCAACTCTCATCCTAAAATATTTCATCTGGCCAAAATTGTGGCCAAGGAGTGTGAGGGACTTCCTTTAGCTCTCATCACAGTTGGAAGATCTATGGCTCGAAAGACTCTCCATGAATGGAAACGAGCAGCACGAACTTTGAAGATTTATCCATCAAGATTTTCAGGTATGGTTGACTATGTTTATTGTTTGCTAGAGTTTAGCTATGACAGTTTACCAAGTGCCTCGCACAAGTCTTGTTTCTTGTACTGTTCCATCTTCCCTGAGGACTATGATATTAGAAAAGATGAACTCATTCAACTGTGGATTGGGGAAGGTCTTTTAGCTGAATTTGGTGACGATGTCTATGAAGCACGAATCCAAGGAGAGGAAATCATCGCAAGCTTGAAGTTTGCTTGTTTGTTGGAGGACAGTGAGAGAGAAAATAGGATTAAGATGCATGATGTGATCAGAGACATGGCTTTGTGGCTAGCTTGTGATCATGGATCGAATACCAGGTTCGTGGTGAGAGATGGTGCATGCAGTGGTTCAGTTGAAACATATAATCAGGCAAAGTGGAAAGAAGTAGAGAAAATATCAATGTGGCGGCATAGCATTCAGAAACTATCAGGAAAACAAGATTGCTCAAATCTCTTGACAATGCTAGTTAGAAATACCGAGATAACCAGCTTCCCAGAAGAGATCTTTCTGACTGCAAATCATCTTAGAGTGTTGGACCTGTCAGGTAATAAAAGAGTAAGAGAATTACCTTCCAGCATTGGGGAGTTAGTTCAATTGCAGCATTTGGATCTATCAGGTACTGACATACAAAAATTGCCAAGAGAGCTCCAGAACTTGAAAAATTTGAGGTGCCTGCTGCTGAATTATATTTGCAACAGGCTTGTCTTCCCAAGGAATTTGATATCAAGTTTGGTGTCATTGCAAGTGTTTAGCAAATTACCATGGGAAGATCAGTTTATTCTTCCTGACTTGGGGGAACCTGAGGAAGCTGTCTTGTTGAAAGAACTGGAATGCTTGGAATACCTTCAAGACATAAGCATTGCTCTCTTTTGCTTTTCTTCTGTGCAAGTATTGCTGAACTCTCCCAAGTTGCAAAGATGCATTAGACATCTCAGAGTACTTTCTCCATTCACTTCAACGCCACATATTATATTATTCTCACTTTTGACAAAAATGCAACATCTAGAGGTATTATCCATGTCAGTTTCTTCTCCTTCAAGTTTAGACCATGTCAGGAAAAAGGGGTCTCCATCATCACAGTGTTCTATCACAGAGTGCATTCCCATGAGTTCAAAACTTACTGAGCATGGTTACATTGTTGGCCTCCGTGAGTTATCCCTTGAAGGGTGTGACATGTTGAACTTGAATTGGCTCACTCGTGCTCAAAGCCTTCAACTCCTTAGAATATACAATTGTCCCTCCTTGGAAGAAGTCATAGGTGAAGAATTTGGCCATTCAGAAAATGTTTTTTCGAGTCTTGAAATTGTTGATCTAGATTCTTTACCAAAGTTAAGGAGCATATGCTCACAGGTTTTACAATTTCCTTGTCTTAAGGAGATCTGTGTAGCAGATTGTCCAAAGCTGATAAAGCTCCCTTTTGATTCCAATAGTGCAAGGAACAGTCTGAAGCACATTAATGGACAGAAAAGTTGGTGGCGTAAATTGCAGTGGGAAGATGAAGCCACAAGGGATCACTTTGCTTCAAGATATGTACCTTTGCGCAAAATTCGCAAAATACGTTGAATCCTGTATGCAATTGATATCCAACTGAATAAAGCCATGTATCTTATTTTGTATCTCGAATTTAGTAAAAGCTACATGCATTCTTGAACGTTTGGTTTGATTGTACTTGTTTGTGAGAGAGATATTCTGGAAATGAGATATTTTTGTTCAAGTTTTATGCATCTTCTTTCATTAAACCAAGTAAAAATGAGGTATTCGAATTTAAAAACTAAATTAAAAAGAATATCAGTGTGAAGAGAAACTAGAGGAAGAAATATAAACAATTAATTTTAAAATAAGTATTTTTTAGATGACTAAGTTTTAGTAGCAACTTTGATCAAATTTAAAAAGTTGTTATTGGAAAAAGTAATTGTTTAAGAATAGGTTATTTAAATTTAAGATAGAGAGATTTTCATCAAAATATGTTGAAGAATGTTTTTCCATAATAAATAAATTAAATAAACCTATAAAAAAATGTTTATTTTAAAAATATAAACAATCTCTCTGGACCATTTTCTCATGGGAGTCCAGCCCAATATCTTTGGATCCAAAACGACGCCGGTTTCAATCGAACACAGCACATCTCACTTTTTTCACTTCTCCAACGTTCTTCTGCACAGCGCAGCTTCCCACAAGACCCTGAAATGGGTTATCTGAGCAAAGCTTCCAAAACCCTAAGGCAATCGAATTACTTAGCTTTGTTATGCAATTTCAATTTCAATTTCAACCCATTAACCAACAGAATAACCCGTGAACGCTTTCCTGTGAGGCATGAACTGTTCTGTTCACAGTCACGCCAATACAGCACCACCACGAGAGAGAAAAGCACCATAGATTTGAGCCAATACCCTCCAGAGTTCGTTAGAAACTTCTCAATCATTGCGCATGTGGATCATGGCAAGTCCACCCTCGCTGATCGACTTCTAGAACTCACTGGAACAATTAAGAAAGGCCATGGCCAGCCTCAGTATCTTGATAAATTGCAGGTACTCTTTTTTGCTGGAAGTTTTCAATTTTTTCATCTGGGTATGCTTTGCCGTACTGTTAGGTGGAATGGGTTCGTCCAAAATTTAAAAATTGTTGGGTTAACTATATGAAATAGAATGAGACAATGGATTGGTAGAAAAGATGGAAAAAAATAATATATTCAATGTCAATGTAAACTGTCATTACTCACAAACTGCCGTGAACTTAAAAAGTCACGGCCTTCCTGGTGAAAATATAAAGTTTACAATGACTGTGCTTGTTTATTGAACGAAAATGTAATTTAATTTGAATACACTGATGTTGTAAATAAATGATTTATGGCTTCATTACATGGTTGATTCCTGAATATGAAAAAATTGTTCACTTTGGTAATAATTTCCTCTAAACTTGTACATTTGGTGATATCTGATTGGTTAATAATGTAAAACGTTTTGTACTAAACAATTTACCCTTTATAGAAATTAAAGTTTTAGTGGGATGTGTTGTATTTCTTATTTTGTTTTGTTAGTGAAGTTTAACATGTCTTAGGTGGAGAGAGAAAGAGGAATCACGGTTAAAGCCCAGACAGCAACAATGTTCTATAAGCACAGTGTAAATGGTGATGATTTCAGTGATGGAAAGGAGTCACCTAGTTTTTTGCTGAATCTTATTGATACTCCTGGACATGTTGATTTTAGTTATGAAGTGTCAAGATCATTGGCAGCTTGTCAAGGTGTGCTTTTGGTTGTTGATGCTGCTCAGGGAGTCCAAGCTCAAACTGTTGCTAACTTTTACCTTGCCTTTGAGTCTAACCTAACCATTGTGCCAGTTATAAACAAGATTGATCAGCCAACTGCTGATCCTGATCGTGTTAAAGCCCAATTAAAATCAATGTTTGATCTTGATCCAAATGATGCACTGCTAACATCTGCTAAAACTGGAGAGGGTCTTGAGCAAATCCTTCCGGCAGTCATAGAGCGAATACCTGCCCCTCCTGGTAGGAGGGAATCTCCTCTTCGCATGCTTTTACTTGATTCATATTATGATGAATACAAAGGGGTAATATGCCATGTTGCTGTTGTTGATGGTGTCCTGAGCAAGGGGGATAAGATTTCATCTGCAGGTACTGGTCAGTCGTATGAAGCTTTAGATGTTGGCATCATGCATCCTGAACTTACACCTACTGGTATCTTACTTACTGGACAAGTTGGTTATGTTGTAAGTGGCATGCGAACAACCAAAGAGGCCCGTGTTGGTGATACAATTTACCATACTCGGACTTCTGTAGAGCCTCTTCCAGGTACAGTCAGACAATTTAGATCCATGCATGTTGAATATTCCACTGCTCTTTGCTGCATAGAATCTTTTACTTCATGTATGCCGCCACATTCACAATTACTGATGACAAAAAAAAACACTTGCTGCACTTGGAGGTACTTAATGGACTTGCTGAAAATAAAATGAGTCCATTTCATTGCTTGACCATTATTATTTTTCCTGTAAAAAATATCTAAATGATCAAGATTATATGGTATTATATATATTTTTTCTTTCTTTCTCCATGTGTACGACAATGTTATTGTTTTATTTTAGTATATATGGGTGCATTTTTTGGTCCTAAGTGTGGTTTTTGAGTTATTTGATAATTTAAACTGTAGGGTTCAAGCCAGCGAAGCATATGGTGTTCTCTGGTCTTTATCCAGCAGATGGATCTGATTTTGAAGCTCTAAATCACGCAATAGAGAGGTTGACATGCAATGATGCCAGTGTCTCTATTACTAAAGAAACTAGCACTGCTCTAGGTCTGGGGTTCAGGTCTGGTACCTATTACTAAAAGAAAGAAAAGTTGAAACATTTAGCTCCATCTGAAATAATTTTTGTTTCCAATTATGTTTTGCTCAGGTGTGGGTTTTTAGGCCTTCTGCACATGGATGTTTTTCATCAAAGACTTGAACAGGTAACACATCACTGTATGATAACCAGATGATTACTTTAAACTTGAAGTTATATTTTGGAAAGTGGAATGCCTTCAAAATTTTCAACCATATGCATGCTTCAGAGGCGTTGTGAAGTGAATGTAATTTTTCAATGAATGGACAGAACTTAATTTATTACCTATCTTCAAGCATGGTATGTTGGTAATCGATATTATGTTTCTGTAAACAGGAATACGGAGCTCATGTTATCTCAACTGTTCCTACTGTGCCTTACACATTTGAGTTTTCTGATGGAAGGTAGCTAACAAAATTGCATTTCTTAGGCTAGTTCCACTATGGTTTGCTAAGACTCTAGTTGTGCTTTTCAGCAAGTTAGAAGTTCAGAATCCTGCTACGTTACCCTCTAATCCCAAGCAAAAAGTGACAGCCTGTTGGGAACCTACAGTAATAGCTACTATAATCATTCCTAGTGAGTAAGCTCTTTACAACCCTGGGTATAATTTATTTACTGCACCAGAGCCTCATGCTTTGCTATCTTAATTTATTGGTGATTTAAGGTATGTGGGACCTGTTATTACCCTTGTCTCTGAGCGTAGGGGTCAGCAGTTGGAGTATTCATTCATTGACAGGTAAAATTTTGGGAGAGTTTCCATTCCATTACTATATTCAATTATCCATCGATGAATATGTGTGTGTGTGCATATCATGAAAATTATCTTGATCTTTTGGGATATCATGCTCATTATGCATGATCATCCACAAAAAATGACAACTTTTTGTACATTTTTGTGGTGGTTCATCAATTTATCCCTGGTTGATGTAATAAATCTTGAAGTTTCTATCCTGCAGTCAACGGGTATTCATGAAGTACCGTCTGCCTTTGAGAGAAATTGTTGTTGACTTTTATAATGAATTGAAGAGTATAACATCAGGCTATGCTTCATTTGATTACGAGGACTCAGAGTATGTACCCTGCTCCTGTTTTCTCACCCTATAATTTTCTGCACGATTATTGTTGTGCTCCCACTTTTATTTGCCTTGATGCATTGATGTCATGTAGTATTTGGAATAATTATGTGGTACATGTAAAATGTAGATTTGTACAAAAATGTTGTGATACCTGATGGATATACTGTACTATGTGCATACTCAGAATTCTGTTTGATAAATAATTTGTGTGGTTTATTTTATACTTATTGGCTGTCATGTCATCAAGTTGGATAGGGAAATAACATTTTATGTTTGGAGTGGTTTACTTCCTACCTTGTAATGCATTCAATGGGTGTAATAACAGTTATCAACAAGCTGATCTGGTAAAACTTGATATTCTCTTGAATGGACAACCAGTTGATGCAATGGCAACCATAGTTCATAACACGAAAGCATACCGCGTTGGGCGTGAACTGACAGAGAAATTGAAAACTGTCATTGACAGGTCTTTTTCTTTAATAAGCAATTGTGTTTCTTTTCATGCCGCTTCTTCAGTTTGAAATCACCCCAAAAGAGCTCTTAATTTTGATCAGGCAAATGTTCGAGATAACCATACAAGCTGCCATTGGGTCAAAAATCATAGCAAGGGAGACGTAAGCTTCTTTTTAAAGTATCGTTTTGGGATGTTTATTTAAATAAAACCTTTAGGTCCCGATATGTAAATAATAACTTGATTAGTATTTGTAAATATCTGTCATTTTATTTCCAGTATCTTCGAATAGCTTTTTTATAAGTGGATTTTAGACCCTCTTGAGAGAAACAAAGGGCAACAAATTAAGCAATTTGTTCACATGCCCTGATCATCTGTGGCCAAGCTTAAACTCTCCCTATTGATTGTAGGATTTCTGCAATGAGGAAAAATGTTCTTGCCAAGTGTTATGGTGGTGATGTTACTCGAAAAAGGAAGCTATTGGAGAAGCAAAAAGAAGGAAAGAAGAGAATGAAGCGGGTTGGTTCTGTTGATATACCACAAGAGGCATTTCACCAACTACTGAAAGTTTCTTAGAAGACTCCTTTTGAAGATATTTGTGTATGACACAATGGTAATGACCTGTTTCCCTTTTTCTTTTCAATAATATTAAGGTGCATCTAACTGTATAAAGAATTGCACATCATCTAACATGTCCAGCCTTAGATTGGTCTGTGGTCTAACCTCTTATTTGACTATGAAACATACCTCTTGATATAATAAAGAAGAAGAAAAGACTTAATTAAATTATAGGTGGTGGAGCTTTTAGTCTAATTCCCCAAAAAGAAGATTTAATTTGTGTCCTCTTTTATGGTTGTGCATTAATTTGAGAAATTATTATACACCTATTTGGATGACTGTTGCATGCATGATTTGGTATCATCATCTAGCTTTTAGGTAAATCTAAATTGGCTTTGTTTGTTCACATGGCTTATTTTTATTTTATTTATTTTTTCTCTGCACTCTACCAATAAATCTATTTTGAAACTCAAGTCCTACTGAGTTTATCAATGTTTTGATTTGACGTTGTCCCTCATGCTTAGTTTTATTGTGAACTTTATGTAGGGAACTCTACCAATAAATAATGAGTTTCACCAGCCTTAGTAATTACCTCATTCGTATCATGCACTAAAGCATGCATTGTGTGCTCAATTTCCTACATATCCTTAAAAAATTCTTCTGTTATTGATTATCTGAATTATTGCTCTGAATATCAGATTATTGATCAGAGTTTTGAAAACTACACCTGCCATGTAACGAGCTGTTCAAAGTGCTTCAGAAAGAGGCTGAAAAGAAGTCAGCCAGTGCTGGTTGATTAATGATTGCCAGGCACTCCTTGAATTCTTTGTTTCATGGATCAACACTCGTATTACAGTCCTGTTGCAGCATAAAATTAATCTAATAAAATAAACCTTAGAATCATTTTTGTAGCAGAAATTTTCAACTATAGATGTACCATGTTCTTGATATAGCTTACAATCTTTGTCCTTTTAGTGATTTGTTTTTGTTTATCATTTGAGAAGGTATATACATTGAATCATGAAATGCACATGCTCAGATCTCCCATCTGGCATAAATAAAGAAAAAACAGAAAAACACATTGTTTTGCTCAACATAATAATCCAACATTTTTTACTCAGGCTTGGCCTCATAGCAGCCCCCATTTGCTCAATGTTCAATTTTTAAAAAGTGATCAAACTTCTTTTCTAATGATATTTTATATTTGTGTGCTTTTGTGGGTATGTAATGGATATAAAGTAAAATGTAACAATTAGTTATTAGGCATTGAGGCTTTGTGGAATTATATAAATTTTTCTGGCTTTTTTATTTACTTACTAAATTATCTTAATTATTTAAAATACATTGTATTGAGACTTCTTGTACGTTTTGTTTATCTTTTTTAATTTGGTAAAATATTGAATTTTTACTTAGCTATCTAATGTATCATATTAAAATTTTGTCTTCATAGTGGTTATAATTGTCAAATCTGGATACAAATTTTTAAATTTGTTACAACTCAACCTTAACCAGTTGTTTTTTTTATCAAAAGTGTTTTTACTTTTGTTTAAAAAATTACAATTTGTAATTACAGTTTTTATTAACAGTTTAAATAGATTTAAAATATCCTATCTTAAATTGTTTAAAAAATTGATTTGATATAGTGCTGCTTGAACTTGCTATACCTGAAAATAAAAAAAGATTGGAGAAAAAGGTGTACAAACTTTGTAAGGGGTGTTTGGATGATCTGCAGAAAACATAATATTATGATTTCTAAACTGTTGAAGATGGAGGACCACACACTGCACGGGGCACATGATCCAAACAAAGATCAAAGTCGATGAATGGAAGCACAAATACAGAGATGATGATGTGAAATATTAGGTCATATTTTCTAATTTGACTCTTCCTCCATTCCAATGGTCACATGCATTCAACCACAAAAGCTATATAATATTATTAGCCACAATTTTCTTTGGTGTGGAAAAACAAATTATGAAAAGAATATAAATATGCACTTGTCTTTCTTCTACTTTATTTTCTACTTCACATTTTCTTAATGTATTCTATAATATAAGAATGTGATTATATATAATATTTAATTATATTTAGTTCTAATTAAATAAATTGCTCTAATAATTTGATGATTTAATTGTCTTAAAAAGTACAATGACATTATATTATGTTTTACATTAACATTTAGAGAGGTTGTTGTAAATGTTAAAAAATAATTAATGCAAGTCTTCAAAAATAATATGTGAGAAAATGTTGTGAATAATTGTTTTATCAATTTCTCTCTAAATATTTTTTTTAAATCTTATATATATTTTTTATATTTGTTGCAGATAAAAATAGCATTATTAAGTACAAATTTTTTAGTAAATTCGCTAATTCGTTTAAGAAAAAAAATCTTAGACTATAATTATTTTAGAATGAAGTAGTAATAAATGCAAAAAAAAATCTTAGTAACACATTCTTTAATATATTATTTCTAACCTACACTATATTATTAGTTAACATCTATTAAAAACTACAAAAATAATAATGTTATTAAATAAGATTAAAAGCATCTAAAATTATAATTGTTAATGCATTTTCACTTAGGATAATGATACTTTAACAACATTTTTTTATAATATTTTAACACCATCTACGTGTCATTACGTGATTGGTTCATGTTGGTGTTTATAATTATTATTATTGATTGTGGACATAATAACTTCTGACAAAATGTAAAGTTGGTTGGCCTTTTATGCATTAAAGGGACTTAGATGAAAGACTCATGAATAGAGATTTAAAAAGAAAATGACGGAAACATTCATGTAAATTTTTTCCATTCTTATGTTGGAATGGTGTTTCAGTCATGCCGTATCAAACTATAATAACAAACTCAAAAGATTATAACTTTAAAGATAATCATAGCCATACATAAATTTCATAGAACAAGTTATGTAATTTGGAGAAAAATAACAAAATATAAGGGTTGCAAAAAAGGGGAATAATATAATAAAAATAGAAAAGTAGTTTGCAAAATCTTTAACTAGTGGACGATCACCAATAGTCAAACGGTCATGTATCACGAAATTACCATTAATATTAATTAGCTTAGAAGCTAAACTAAATTATATTTAAATTATTATTAATTTAAAATTTATCTTAAAATTTAGAAATATATATTTAAATTAAAAAATAATAATTACATTTAATATGTATTAATTATTCGATCGAGCTATTATATAAATATTCTAAGCATATTTTCTAGTTTTTATTATTATGTAAATTAACATACTCGATCGGGTTATTATAAAATAAATAAAATTTAGTTGAACAATATAATGAAATTAAGGTCTGTTATAACTGAAATCGTTCTAATAAGGCTTAATCAAATTATTAATTTTAATTGACAATAATTCTCATAGCTATTCTTAGTAAAAAAAATAGAAAATATAGTAAAACACATTCATTAATATAAACGGTGAACTAAAATCTAAAACATACATAAGGAAACATGTAAAGGGCTTTCGATATAGTTATTAAAAATTATAGTTTTGGATGGAATGGAATGTTTTAATTTTCCAGAAATATTAAAGTTGGAAAATTTTGTCTCTTATATTTGTTTTAACCTTAAAAGAAAAATAACATACCAAAGAACAATAATTGCAAGCAATAGTTTTAATCAAATTTCTTATATATACACTGCATTCTTGAACACGACAGTTTGAAATTGTAACCAGAGATGAAAATCAGTGGGTCCTTACATTAAGAATGTATTTGATTATATTTTTTAATTTAAAAACTATTTTTAGAAAATACTTTTCAAGTAGCAAAAATGAGAGGAAAAAAAACACTGGTAAAACGTAAATAACACAAATGAATGTAAAAGATATCTGGAAGATGTTTTGATTTTTTATGACTTCAAAAAGCTGAAACAGAATCATAAAAGATACCTTTCAGACAATACTTTTATTAATTAATGATTAGCAGCACACCGCAGTTCATGTACTGAACTTAGCCATCATTCGTTCGTCGCATGAGTCAAATATGGTGGTCGGACCGAAATTGAACTCTTGCACCTAACAATGCCCATCAAAATTCTCTTTTCCATCCTTTGAAGAATAGCTTTTATTTTTTTCTTAAAGTTGATCGATGCACTCAATTTTAATGAAATGTTATTTCTTTTCCAGTTTCTATTCATGTTAAGTATCGTTGCTGTCAAAGTTGATTTTTTTTTATATAAAAAAATGACTTTTTTGCATAAAAATTGAATTTTTATTAAAAGGGTCACATGCTATGCTGTTCTTCTAAACCTGTATTTGTGAAATTAGTTACTATTTGTGTGTCATTGTCGGAACTATTAGGAGTCTGAGAAGTTTGAGACCATTTATAAATTGAGCAGAATGTAGAGGATCGTCAACCTCAACTCAGCTCAAAAAATGGCTTCTTCCTCTCTCATGAGCTTCATCCTCAAGCAAAGGTCTTCTTCACATGCTGGTGTTGCAGCATGCTACCACCCCATCATGGGGAGGTTCTTCTCCACGACAGCAACCGTAGTTGATTCTCCTTCTCTTGCTCAGAGAATCAGAGAATTGCCTAAGGACCTCCCTGGAACAAACATCAAGAAGCATGTGTCTCAGGTATATTCACTCTCTCTATCTCTCTATCTCATAGTTTTGATTTCAAGCTTGTATGAGTAATGAGACAACACAACTTGTGAACCTGAAATTGTTTGGTGTCTAACACAGTCACTGTAGCTCTGTTCAATAATATCATGCCACGTGTGTCCCAGTGTTTGATTTTCCCGTCTTATCCAGTTTAAATTCATTTCATATATGCCAAGAGTGAAAAGAATTTTTGAATCGGATTTTTAAGGTATTTTTCCAGTGGGCTTGGGTTGGAAAGCTGTCTGGACTTCTTGGTATGGATCTTGGGATAATTACAGCTGCAAGTTGTGATTTTTGTCATGAAACTCATCTCTTCTGTTTGAGCTTTGTTGAAACCATTTTATTATGAAGTTAGTGTATGATACTGATAGAATTGCAGATACTTTTTAGGGCTTAAGTTTAGGGGAGGGTTTGATTTCTCACAGGCACATATAAAAGTAAATGTTGAAGAGAAAACTATATCTGAGTTTTCACTAAAATTTTCTATTACTTCGCTAGATTTATATCAAGAAGAAACCATTTTGCAGAATAACCGACATTTATCATTTTTTGTTTTCTTCCTATTTTGTTCATTGGTAGATTCCTGAATTAGAATATTTCATTTTTGTAGCTGATTGGGAGGACTCCACTGGTTTATCTTAACAAAGTCACTGAAGGATGTGGAGCATATGTTGCTGTCAAGCAAGAGATGATGCAACCTACTGCCAGCATCAAAGACAGGCAAATTCCTTTTTATATATTTATCTTCTTTTTTCTAGTTTGAATTTGATCAGATTGTATATTATTCTTAATGTTAATCAAAATTCAAATTAATACAGAACTACTGTAATTTTCTTTTTATTTTACAGACCAGCATTTGCAATGATCACAGATGCTGAGAAAAAGAATCTGATAACTCCTGGAAAGGTTAGCTGATATGATATATAACAGAAATTTTTCTCTGTTATTATTCACATACAGATGCTGATAGTAACCTTAATTGATGTTGCAGACAACTCTGATTGAGCCTACATCAGGAAACATGGGTATCAGCATGGCATTTATGGCTGCCTTGAAGGGATACAAGATGGTTTTGACCATGCCCTCTTACACAAGCTTAGAAAGAAGAGTGACCATGAGAGCATTTGGAGCTGAATTAATCCTCACTGATCCAACCAAAGGAATGGGAGGAACAGTAAAGAAGGCGTATGAACTTTTGGAAAACACACCAAATGCTTTCATGCTGCAACAATTTTCAAACCCTGCCAATACTCAGGTTACTTGAGCAACCTAAATTACTATTTCTGTTTGAAACCATTTAATAAGAAAAGAAAATCTGAAGAACTATGTTTTTTAAGGTTTTTGCTGAAGTGTAATAGTTCTGAAATCCTTGGCTCTTACAGTGGTAGATTAAATTATATATTGACTTCAAATGGGATGCAGGTGCATTTTGAAACAACAGGCCCTGAAATATGGGAGGATACAAATGGACAAGTTGACATATTTGTTATGGGAATAGGTAGTGGAGGCACTGTTTCTGGGGTTGGACAGTATCTTAAGTCCAAAAATCCTAATGTTAAGGTAATGTTCTTCAGATCATCAATTCAAATTACAAATAAACAGTGTTTTATTAGATGCACACTTATGAAACCCCTTGAACTTCATTTGATTCTCAGATATATGGAGTAGAGCCAAGTGAAAGCAATGTTCTGAATGGTGGTAAACCTGGTAAGGATCTGGCCTTTTTCTTTCTTTGAATTTGAATATTCTTCTACTTTTTGTATGATAATTTTGTGCATTGTTCATTTTTGAATGTTATGCTTCAGCCTTTAAAGCAACCTAAGGTGCAAGGTCAAGTTGAAAAGGAAGGGCATACAAGACTCTAAAATGTTTAAATTTGACAGTCATTTCTGGCATTGGTGAAGTGAATACATACTATAACTGTTAAAGAAGCTTAAAATTAGGATCTAAAGTAACAAAAGTAATCAGTGTGGTCTTTGTGTGGTATTTGGAAGACCCTTCTTCTATTTACAGATTGCAAACTCTGCTGTTGTCATTTTTTGTGTAGGTCCTCATCATATAACTGGTAATGGGGTTGGATTCAAACCAGACATATTGGACATGGATCTAATGGAAAAAGTTCTTGAAGTAAGTAAGAATTTTACTTCTTTCTACAGAGATTTAGCAGGAAAGTTTTACACTTTTATTTTTCTCCCATCAGGTTAGCAGTGAAGATGCTGTTAACATGGCTAGGGTGTTGGCCTTAAAGGAAGGACTCATGGTAATCCTCACAAGACAATTTATGATAGATTTCAAGCTTCATTGTTATTGATTCCACTCTTAGACTATTCCTTAGTAACTGTCAAATACTATCTATAAACTGATAATGGAATTCTGAATTTGCAACTGTTTTTCTTTGTAAATTTTTCCAGGTAGGGATATCATCTGGGGCTAACACAGTTGCAGCACTCAGATTGGCTCAGCTGCCTGAAAACAAAGGCAAACTTATTGTGGTAAGAACAGTTTCCTTAATACAACACCAAACTTATTCATGACATGATTCTAGAAAAATTGCTTAGCACTAAAATTTTAGTCAGCAAACTTGTATGTCTAAGATGCTGATTCTGTGATAACCATTGATGGCTTGAATCTCAGACTGTTCATCCCAGCTTTGGCGAACGATACCTGTCATCTGTCCTTTTCCAAGAACTTCGTCAAGAAGCTGAAAACATGCAGCCAGTAGCAGTTGACTAATGCCATGCATAAGCAATGATCCAAAGCTTTGATGAGGAGTCACATTGCATGGATCAACCGAGTTGTTACAATCCTGTTGTAGCAAAAATTGTTAACACCATCTACAATTCTGCCACTGCAGAAATTGTCAGCAAAACCTGTGTTGATTTGGAAAAGGTTTTGATACAGTTTAAAATAATTTTATCTTAATGTTTTGTATTTTTTCAGTTTCTTAGTTGGAAAAAGTATAAAGTAATCGAAGTGTGTCTGAATTAAATCCTGTTATTGGTAAACTGTGTCTTCTTTTGGCATCTAATTGTTAAGTTTCTTTGCAAAAATATAAATTCGGTAACACTTATAAGTTGTTGGTATTACCGAATTTCTATCTTTGCAAAAAGTAAAATTAGGTGCAAAATCCTAACTTAGAAATATTCGCACTTTGTCCAAATCATTCTTCCACTCTTTTTCTTACTTCCAAAATATAGTGATTCAAAACCTAGCATAGAGTTTTACTTTATTTTAAAATAAATAAAACGAAAATAAACACATAAAGTTTATTTTCCCAGGCTTAACCGTGAGTCCCACCCAAAAATAAAATGATTCATTTCTTCATGAACCTCCGTAATTTCAACCTCCACTTCCATAATATTTTGTATTTTTTTTAGAATATACAATATAGAATTTAACTTTTTTTTATTTTGGACTGTATATTTTAAATAAAAAATATATTTTGGATTGTTTAATCCTAAATACAAAATATATTTTAAATTGTACAATTTTGTATTTTGTAAAGTATGTGAAATAAATAACTTTATAAGATATCAAAAATTTGCTTTGGAACTTAAGGGTGTGGTGGTGGGATTAACTCTTCACCCTTTATAATTAACTCCTAAACTTAATTAGATTTTACAAGAAAGAAAGAGTTTTCCAATGTTTTTTTATTTAAGTAAATTTTGGAGGCCATTTTTTTTATTATGAAATGAAATGATTTTGTTTTAAATTAATTTATTTCAATATGATTTCTGTGCAATCAACTTCTAAAGATGAAATTTAAGGTAAAAATTATAAGTTATTAAAAGGGGTAAAAGTGAGAATAAATTGTATGAATGTAAGTTAAATAAATCATTTTTACTTATCACACATGCTTTGATGTTGTAATTTAGTCAAATTTCAGATGAAAATAGGTCTCGTATAATTATTTGCATCTTACATAAATTTTTGTTGGAAATGAATTATGTGTAGAAATAATATTATGCTTCTTTTTTTAGTAGTCTTTTACATTTTAATTCATCTTTATTTGTGTTTGTGTTAGTATATATATTTGTACGAGAATTATATAATGTGTGTTATACGGAAGTAACGAGAGAATAAAGATGTTACAGTACAAGTGAAGAGATGGGAGAAGAATAATAGAAAAAAAGTTAATAATGATATGTGGTATATATTGTTGCTATATTTATCTTTGTATGTTTCCAATCATATCAGCAAAGATTAAGTTGGGTAATTTGGAAAGTATATATTTGATTATACTATCATGGGAAAGTAGGAGCTGTGATAGGGGAATCTTAGGAGTATTATGTGTGATATAGTTATTTACATTCTTGTATATATGAGAACACAATTGTTGAATAAAGGACACGGGATTCCAAAATATCAATTCCTGACATGGTATCAAGAGCCACATGATGGAAGCCGTAAAGCCTCAGACGGGTGGTTCCAAGAAACCTACATCTCCATACGATTTAAACTCAAATGACAACCCTGGTAACGTGATCGCGCAAGTGCAGTTGCGAGGAGAAAATTATGAAGAATGGGCCCGAGCAATGAAAGTTTCGTTACGTGCCCGCAGAAAATGAGGTTTCCTAGATGGAACTCATCAACAACTTGACGATGGCACACTGGAAATGGAAGATTGGTGGACTGTTCAATCCATGCTTGTGTCATGGATAATGAATACCATTGAACCTACCTTGCGTTCAACCGTGACATATGCAGAAACCGCAAAGGAGTTGTGGGAGGATATCAGAGATCGTTTTTCTGTTGTAAATGGTCCAAGGATTCAACAGTTGAAGGCAGAATTAGCAGATTGCAAGCAACAAGGGATGACAATGGTTTCCTACTACGGGAAATTAAAAACACTCTGGGACGAACTCGTAAACTATGAGCAGATTCCAAGGTGTTCATGTGGAGGATGCAAATGTGATATTGCATCTAAACTTGAAAAACGAAGAGAAGAAGAGAGGGTTCACCAATTTTTGATGGGCCTGGATGATGCAAGCTATGGTACGGTGCGCTCTAACATCTTGGCCGGCGATCCTCTACCATCGTTAAATCGAGTGTATGCCATTTTAGTGCAAGAAGAAAGAGTAAAACAATCAATAGATCGAAGGAAGAAAGAGGAGTAGTCATGGGTCTTGCGGTCCAAGCAGGATATAGAGCAAAAGGGAGAGGAGAAATAAAAGACAAATCGATGGTGTGCTCTCACTGTGGGAAGGTAGGACATGATGCTAAGAATTGTTTTCAAGTCATCGGATATCCTGAATGGTGGAGTGATCGCTCACGAAACGAAGGCGGAACTAATAACAAAAATCAACACAAAAATGGGATTCCAACAGGTCGTGGAAAAGGAGGCGTGGCCCGAGCTACTGCAACACACGTTGTTGGCAATCATGTGACTAGGTGTGACCCAGAACCTGGGAAATCTGAGTTGCCTAGTTTGAGCAACGAACAATGGCAGATTCTGGTTGAGATGCTGAACAACCGTAAGACATGTGAGAATGAGAAAATGACCGGTAAGCATCCCAAATATTTATGGATAATAGACACTGGTGCTTCTAACCATATGACAGGGAATTTAAAGAGTTTTTCTGAAAAGAGAACAATACAAGGTTGTCCGGTGGGATTGCCTGATGGAGAACAAGTTATTGCCACCAAAGAAGGGACGGTGATTCTCGATGGTGGTCTTAAACTTGAGAATGTTCTTTATGTTCCAAAATTACAATGCAATCTTATCTCTGTGTCGCAAATGATAGACCAAACAAATTGTGTAATGCAGTTTACTCATAAACTATGTGTGATGCAGGACCACACTTCGAAGATGCTGATTGGAGCGGGTGAGCGGAAGGATGGGCTTTATCTGTATCATGGTGTTCAACATGCCACCGCTTATCAGACTCATACACTAAATCACCTTGATCTTTGGCATAAACGAATGGGGCATCCTTCCTTTAAAGTTGTCCAATTGATTCCTAACGTCAATAGTAGTGGGAGAGAGTGTTTGAATAAGGTTTGTGAAATCTGTGAAAGAGCAAAGCAAACAAAAGACAAGTTTCCCTTAAGTACTTTTCGTGCAACAACCATTTTTGATTTAATACATTGTGATTTATGGGGTCCTTATAGAACACCTTCATCTTGTGGTGCATCCTATTTTTTAACATTAGTGGATGATTATTCTCGTGGTGTTTGGATATACTTATTGAGGGACAAGAGGGAAGTATCTCAAACAATGATAAACTTCTTTGCTCTAATTGAACGACAATTTGAAAAACGTGTTAAAGTGGTCAGAAGTGATAATGGAACTGAATTCACGTGTTTAAAAGGATATTTCATTAATCATGGGATTATTCATCAAAAATCCTGTGCTGGCACATCACAACAGAACGGAAGAGTAGAGCGGAAACATAGGCATATTTTGAATATAGCAAGGGCGCTACGATTTCAAGGGAGACTTCCGATTCGGTTTTGGGGTGAATGTATTTTGACTGCTGGTTACCTGATTAATCTGACTCCATCTCCTACTATTGGTGGTAAAACACCATATGAACTTATCCATGGAAAATCTCCTTCCTATGCCCACTTAAGAGTGTTTGGCTCGCTTTGCTATGCACACAACCAAGATAGAAAGGGAGATAAATTTGGTAGTAAAAGTCGTAAATGTGTATTTGTTGGCTACCCTTATGGACAAAAGGGATGGAAATTATTTGACTTAGAGAAAGAGGTATTCTTTGTTTCCCGAGATGTCAAATTTGTTGAAACAGAATTCCCTTTTGAAGAAGCAAGCATCACATCGCCTCTTACTCAAGTCCCCAACAACGCTCCTTTCCCGGGAGAACAATATCTTGCAGATGATGACACAAATATTGATGTTGCGGGGGGTACTAGTGCAGCACATGATGAAACCCAACGCCTTGAACCTATTCTAGAAACACAGCACAACACAAATGCAATGTCCGACAATAGTGATGAACAAGAAAGCAACATTGCTTCCTCCTTACAACTTGGAAGAGGTCATCGGATCAAGCAACCTTCTATAAAGTTACGTGATTATGTGACAAACACCATGATCAAGTTGAGCCCATCTGTTCGTTCTGCCACTACATCACATCATTCAGGTGCGTGTTATCCTATAGCTCACTATGTTAATTGTGATAAATTTTCATATCAGTATCGTAAGTTCCTTGCAGCAGTAAATGTGGATCGACAACCTATGCATTTTTCAGAAGCTATACAAGATTCACGCTGGCAAGTAGCCATGGCCAATGAGCTTCAAGCTCTTCAAAATAATGGCACAAGGACCCTAACCTCCTTACCTCTAGGGAAGAAAGCTCTGGGTTGCAAGTGGATTTACAAAATCAAGTATCACTTAGATGGTACTGTTGAAAGGTTCAAAGCAAGGCTAGTCATTTTGGGAAATTACCAAGTTGAAGGGATAGACTACACTGAAACTTTTGCCCCAGTGGCAAAAATGGTTACTGTACGTACAGTATTGGCCGTAGCTGCTGCTAAAGCATGGGAACTTCATCAAATGGATGTTCACAATGTTTTCTTACATGGTGACCTTCAAGAAGATGTGTACATGAAATTGCCCCCCGGCTTCATGGTGGAACAACAAGGAATGGTCTGCAAACTCCATAAATCACTTTATGGTTTACGACAAGCACCAAGATGTTGGTTTGCTAAGCTCTCTGCTGCCTTGAAGAAGTATGGGTTTCAGCAGTCTTGTTCTGATTATTCCCTATTCACTTTGCGAACTGCCACTATAAATATTATAGTGCTCGTTTATGTGGATGATCTTATTATTTCAGGTGATGATTCTGAAGCTATTCGTTGATTTAAACATTATCTTCATACATGTTTTCATATGAAAGATTTGGGAAGACTGAAATATTTTCTTGGAGTGGAAGCTGCTCGCTCACCCACAGGAATTTACTTATGTCAAAGAAAATATGCCATAGATATTATCCTTGAGGCAGGTTTACTTGGAGCCAAACCAACTCCTCTTCCATCGCTTAGCATTGGCTGAAGGTCCTTTGTTGTCGGATCCTGCTCGGTATCGACGTCTTGTTGGGCATGTAAGACCCTTGTAAACTCAAAATTTTACCAAGTTGTAAAAAGTTCAAGTTATAATGTAAAATAGAATGCTGTCAAAGTTTGACATGGTTTACTATTTTATGTATAACTTTTTATACAATTAATATTTTGGGTTGATTCTTTTTCCATTGGAAAGTAGACTCAAAGAGCTTCGATTCGAGTACTCATACGCCTAATTCCGACTTCGGGAAGGAGTTCAACCGAACTGTCAAAGTTGTGACAGATGTGCTGTCTGGGTGGATGGCGCCCGGCGCCGTTTTCTGTGGGGCGCCCGGCGCGAGAGTTGTCAGTTTTCGCGTTTTGGATCTAAAACACGTGGGACTTACGTGGAAAGTTGGGGAATCTATTCCAGATCCAACATTTCGGTCCTTTGGGCCAGAGAAGAGCATGGGATGATCCTCTTTTTCAATTTGGAGTGATTCTTTTTGGAGTAAAGGGCCATGGTTGTCCCTTGGAGCAGATTTGAATAAGAGAAAGGGGTGGATTCTGCACTTGGACTTAGGTGCTGAATTACAAAGAAGAAAGTGGTCCGTGAGAGAGTTTTCTAGAGGTCTTTGGAGCAAGGTGCTGCCCAGATTCGTAGTGAAGGATTCAAGGTGTCCTAAGGAGGTCTTCAAGAGGTAAGGGGAGCTAACTTTGATTTGGAAAAATGCACATGTGTTGTTTGATGAAAGTTCTGCGAAATGTGATGAGTTTTAATGGATTGAATGATGGGAGTTATGATGATAATTCGTTCTAATGTGTTTGTATATATAGATATGAAGTTTTAGATGAATTGGTTCTTGAAATGGGATGAAGAACATGGTGGTTTTCCCTTAGCTTATTCCAAATCCGAAAATCATAATTCTTGAACAAATGATTAGTTTGAATGGGATGGATGTGAATGTTTGTTGTGAGATCTTGGATTAGAAATGTCCTACTCTTAGATAATGGTTTTTGAGTATGCTTTGATGGTAAAAAGATGAATCAAATGGGTTTTTGCTATAACTTTGATATATGGAATTTGTATGAACTTTATGATGAAAAATTGATGAATATATTGGATTGATGGTGGAAATTCGTTCTAGGATGTTGATATACATGTATGTGAAGTTTTTGGTGGATTGGGTTGTGAAATGGGATGAGAAACATGATGGTTTTACCTTCCTTTTGATCAAATACGAAAATTGGGTATTTTGGTTGGTTGATGAATTTTGGATGGATGAATAGATGGTTTGTGTAGAAATCTTTAATAAGATGAAAGTATGGTGAGTTAGGATTTAAGATGTTGATGTTATAAAAGTTTTATGTTGTGGAAAATGATGGAATTTATAAGCATGGTTTGATGAGTAGTATGAGTGATGAGTTTTGGGAAACTCACTTAAGCATAGTGCAAATTCAAATCTGTTTGTGATGATTGATGAATTGGTGATGTGTGTAAACTGTTTTGGGATGGATTGAACTCAGTTTGGGAGTTGTTTGAGTGATTAAAAGTTGGTAGAAATTATGCAGAAAAATATGAGGCTATGCACTTAAAGAGTTGATTTTGCATGAGTAAATAGATGGATTGATGTTTATGATGTTTGTGGTTGATTGTGGAGTTAATTTAGACTCCAAATATGTTTGAAAACATGTTAGAACTATCAAATCTTTGTTGGAAATCAGATCTGGACGAAACTGGGTGGAATTTGTGAATCTGGTTGCTGTCATTGCGCCGGACGCCGTTTGGTCGCGCCGGGCGCCACTGAACGCAGCAGCATGCTGCAGATTTTGTTTTTGGGAGTTTTGGGGGTTCTGGATGTCCGTTTTGGACGTTCTTTAGTTCGTTTTGGGGGTTTTTGACCCTTCCGGAACTGTTGGTGATGGTTTCAAAAGCTGTTTGAGTTACCTAAATATGGGTATTAAAAGGATATAAAGAAAATGTGTTATGTGTACATTGTTTTGAGTTGTTAGATATATCTATTTGATATGGAAATGTTGTGTGATCGGTTTGACATTGAAAATTGATATGAGAATGATGTTGGATGGTTAAGTACTGTTGAAATCATGGTTGTGTATGATTTGATTATGAGTTTCATGTTAAATGAAGAATTGAGGTTATTAATGATATGGTATTGTGATAATCTCACTTATGCATTTGAATATATTGAATATATGCTAAGTTCATGGTTGGTGAATATGTGATGATGATATGATATGGGCGTTATGGTATGGTTGGATTGGTATTGTAAGGATTATTGTATATGGGTATTTTGGTCAGATGATGTTATTAAACGAGTGGTGGATAGTAAGCGTTGTGCGTGCGGTCTCGGGGAATCTCTTTAGGTGAGTGATGGGGGGTATGCTTGCACTTGTCCGGGGAAGCTCTTGTTCAGAGTGATGGAGGGTGACATTGTGTACTTGCCCGGGGAATCTCCCTATAGAGTGATGGGAAGCAGCACTACACATTGGGGTAATGTGTAACCGCCCGGGGAATCTCTTACATTTATGTAAGAGTGATGGGGGTGACGTGGGGTACTAGTCCGGTGAAGCTCGAGATAATTAAATTGGCGTTGTGCTTGCGGTCCCGGGGAATCTCTTTAGGTGAGTGATGGGGGGTATACTTGCACTTGTCCGGGGAAGCTCTTGTTCAGAGTGATGGAAGGTGACATTGTGTACTTGCCCGGGGAATCTCTCTATAGAGTGATGGGAAGCAGCACTATACATTAGGGTAATGTGTAACGGCCCGGGGAAGCTCTGAAAAGAGTGATGGGAGTGACGCTAGTACATATTGGTGTATGTATTTTGATTGATCTGTAATATTGGTAGATGTAGTCTGATTTATTTTGTAATGCATATTGGTGTATGCATTCTAATTTGATATTTTGATACATCTTGGTGTATGCATAAGGTTGAAGCATAATTCATACTTGGGTATATAGTTTGATCTGGTTAAGGTGTGGATGATAGTATGTTATTATGAGTATATTCATGATGTATATGAATTGTATTTTTGTTAGCTCACCCTTGCTTATTTGTGCATGTGAATGCGATGATCGTATAATGCGTGATGTTATACGGGAGCAGATGTTATTACAGATGTGATGGCTGATGCTTCTGAACATGCATAAAGGATGAAAGAGAGATGGGATAGAGGACTTGGGAATGTATTTTATATATTCGATCCTGACTATTTAAACGTTTTATTTTCGGAAGAATCGGTTTGTAATAAATAACGTACTATTTTTCCGTTGAGGTTGGATATTAAAAATTTGAATTTTTACTTACGTGTTTTACGGAAAAATTAGTCGGCGTAACACCAAATTTCGGGGTGTTACAGGGCACCTCATCTACTTGTGTTTCACTAGACCTGAACTTTCTTACAGTGTCCACACTTTGTCTCAATTCATGCAACAACCTCGAGAAAATCATTGGCATGCTGCTTTGCGTGTGGTTCGTTACTTAAAAGGGAACCCCGGGCAAGGCATTCTCTTGCGTAGTGATAGTGATTTGAATTTGTATGGGTGGTGTGACTCAGATTCGGCTGGTTGTCCACTTACTCGCAAATCTGTTACATGATGGTTCATCTCTCTTCGTCGCTCTCCTAGTTCATGGAAGATCAAAAAGCAACACACAGTCTCCCGATCATCTACCGAAGCGGAATATCGTTCCATTGCCAACACCATATGTGAATTGAAGTGGTTGAAAGACATTTTATCTAATCTTGGTGTGCCTCACCCTCACCCAATTCATATCCATTGTGATAGCCAATCTGCTCTTCATATAGTTAAGAATCCAGTTTTCCATGAACGGACAAAGCACATTAAGGTTGATTGCCACTTCATTCGTGATGAGGTTCTTAAGAATACTATTAAGCTCTCTTATGACCCTAGTTGCACTCAACTTGCCGATATATTCACCAAGGCCCTTGGAACAAAGCAATTCTTGTTCTTGTTAAGCAAGTTGGGCATCCAAAACTTGCATGCGCCCACTTGAGGGGGGGTAATAATAATATGTGGTATATATTGTTGCTATATTTATCTTTGTACGTTTCCAATCATATCAGCAAAGATTAAGTTGGGTAATTTGGAAAGTATATATTTGATTATACTATCATGGGAAAGTAGGAGCTGTGATAGGGGAATCTTAGGAGTATTATGTGGGATATAGTTATTTACATTCTTATATATATGAGAACACAATTATTGAATAAAGGACACATGATTCCAAAATATCAATTCCTGAAAAAGTTGAAATTATTTTTATGAGTGTTATATTTGAAATTTAAAATTAAAGTATGTATCATGTGTTATATTTTCTGGTAGATGATTGAATAAATATTACAATATCTATATTAATTATGAATTATTAAGTATTAAAAAAAATAGGATGTTACAATATCTAATACTTTTACCATATTATTGTAATTTCTTAAGCATTGTACCCAAAGACACTTGTTAACATGATTTTCTCTTCTGTAATAGAGTTGCTTATGCAGTTAAGACACCATAGTACTATTACCAAATTCTTGTCGGTATCGTAAAGTATACTTTTTTCCTTTCTTAGTTAACGTTTTGCTTCAAAATCAATCATTTCATCATCTCATAATTGCTTCATTGCTTCACTTTTCTTGCATTGTACCTCTAAGAACTATAACTTTATCCTAAATACTGATTTATATAATCATTCATATGTTTTAAATTGTACGACATTTTTAACACACTTGTTATATTAAGTAATATACAGTTTGAATATTGTTGAAGATATTACATCAGACCTTTATTAAAATAATATTCTAGTAAAAAAATATTTTTCATTATCAACTTTTTTCAATTTCCACGCTTGATATTTAATAAAATGTTATTTTCAACAGTATACTTATAATTTTGAATATTGTTTCTTTTCTTATGATACACCATTTGCTGAATTTGAATACAAGATGGTACATTTTTTTGAAGAACTTTATTAAAGGTGAAGAATGTTCACTAAAATCTAATAATAAATCTTTTTTACAAATTAAAATAAAGAATGTTGTTGGAATAGAGTGCAGCAGGGGCAGTTGTGCCCTACATTATTAAGCCGTTAAACAGATAGGGTCCTTATGAGGGACCTTGCTTTTGCTTCATACCCCCACACTTCCATTTGAAGCAGTACTGATTGTTTAGCAATTTGTATTTAATTTTTAAAAAATACAATACATAAATTTTTTACATTTATTTCATATTTTTTTTTAATTTTTTCTTTTTCAAAAAAAAAATATAAATTTATTTTTTTATAATTATTTTATATTTATATTATATATCAAATAAATGTAAGAATGTATTACTCAACCATTATTTTTAATTTGTTGTCTTTTCTATCAGTTACATTTCTCTATCCTATTCCTCTTGTGACATCTTCTACGTTACAATAAAAGAAAATCATAATTTTAGTAAAATGATTTTAATTTTATTAATTTTTTTAAAATTTTATGGTCAATATAATTGAACATATATTTAATATACATAAATTGTCTCTTATGTTTATTAAAGAAGTAATTAATGTTAATATAATTAACGTAATTTTTTTAATCAACACAATTACTAAAAAGTAAACACATATTCAATTATTTCAACCACTAATAAATTTCAATCAAAATTAAAAAATTAAAATTTCTAAAAAAATTGTAATTTTTCTTTTTATTATACTAAAAGTAAAATATAACAAATACTTCTTATATTTGAACTAGTATATATATATATATATATATATATATATATATATATATATATATATATATATATATATATATATATATATATATATATATATATATATATATATATATATATATATATATATATATATATATATATATATATAAATTAAGATTATTTCATGAAAATAAGGATTTACATGGTCCGTTTAATAAGTTCATTTAAACTCCAACTCATTTACATTATAAATTAATGACATCAATATTAGGTTAAATGGATTTAATAACATTATATACAATGAAAAACCGGTCTATCAAATGAAAATTTTCTTTTATATAGAAGTGAGACTCTTCCATACAAACATGTATGTATGCATGTTTTCAAAGTCATAAAGTTAAGTAATCCATTTAAATGAATTTAAGTTCCAATTAAGATACATGATTAAATTAGTTAAATTAGTGTAGGTTGAATAAATTTAATAATATTGCATACACATAAAAGTAAGTGCTTCAAATAAAAATAAAATTATTTTTGTATATAAACGTGAAATTATTTTATGAAAATAAAAATTGATGTTAGCTGATAAAGTTATAAAATACACTGGTTCATTTAAATTATGGACAGTTAGATATAACTTCTCTTTTCAAATAGCTTAGGCATAATTAAGAACTTTGACATTTTTTAATAAAATAAAATAATACAAAGTATTGGATCTACAAACACGTGATAAAATTTATATTGTATGAGACATAAGCAAACTATACTTATTATAAAAAATATCTAAATAAATATATGAAGGTAAACATTATATCATTTATGTTGTTCTTTACTAATGAAAGTTAAGTTAGTTAACTTATTAGCACAATGATTTCTTTCACAAAAAACATAAGAAACTTTGAATTGCATATGCATAAAAAATGCAAAAATTGATATCATTTCCTTCTGAGACTCCAAGGAACCACTAATTGATCCAAAAATTCATGACAAACTAAAAAAGGATCATTTTTCAACCAAAGCCTCCGAAAATTATTCTTCCAAGCATGCTCCAAAGCATAAATGATCCCATAAATTTAGCATAAATAGAAGTGTGTACTCCTAAAAAATAGTTGAAGAAATACTTACATATTCACTCTAACTTCTTTTTAAAATATCAGCACATGAAGTCAAACCAAGACAACCCTTAGTTACACCATCAATATTTGTCTTAAGCCAATTAACATATGGAACTTGTTATAATATGTCCAGAAGTAAAACCATCATACCCTCCATAGTCTGAAGATTGAAAATTTTCAACACCAAAACATTAGAGACAATATTACTCATATGTTTATTAGATTTATTCTCAGTCATATGGATTAACTTATTGGTTTGAAAAACAGCATAAGGAAACAAAACTGGATCGTGAAATCTACTATGATTTTTCATCCTCAAAATCATCCAAATAATTATAATAATGATAGTCACTTTAACTATTTTAAGCAAAAAACTACAACGAGACTTTACAAAATGAACAACCAAATTCAAAAAAGAAAATTACAAATTTTTTAACTTCTAAATCAATAGATAAATGACTATATAATTCTCAAAGAACTAAAGTTTTAATTGGTGACACTTTATCCGACCAAATCAAGTCCTCCTAATCTATATGTTTCATATAAAGAAAAAGTATATTGTCTAGAGCCCAAAAGATTTTTCATAAAAATAAATAATATATTTAAATGAATTTAAATTCCAATGACACATTATCAAATTGATTAAATAAATTTTAGTAAATAAATTTAATAATATTACATATATATATATATATATATATATATATATATATATAAATAACTGTATGAAATGAAAAGAATTTGCATATAAAAGTGAAATTGTTTCGCGATATTAATAAATATTTATGTATGTGGTTAAAGTTATAACGGTTAGATGTAATTTGTCTTCATAAAATAAAAATTTACGCACGTTTTAAAGTCATCAAGTTAAGTGATTTATTTAAATGAATGTAAATTTGAGCACATTATCAAATTGATTAAATCAATATTATATTAAATAACTTTGATAATATTACATACATATAAAAGTAAAAGCATTAAATGAAAATATTTATTTTTGTATAGGAGTGAAATAGTTTTATGAAAATAAATTGTATGCGCGTTCTTAAAGTTATAAAATTAAGGGGTTCATTTAAATTTGAGCGGTTAGATGTAACTTCTTTCCATGGAAGTAAAAAATCATGCATGTTTTTAGAGTTATAAAGTTAAATGATCTATTTAAATGAATTTAAGTTCCATCTAACATGATCAAATTGATTAAATCAATATTAAGTAAATAAATTTATAGTCTACATACGTATTAAAATAGGTGTATGAAATGAAATATGTTGAGGAAGGTATGAGTTAGGATTAAGTTTGGGAAAAAAACACAAATGTTTGATAGAATAAGAGTGATTTAAATAGGAATCATTTATAAAAAAAAATGAAAAAACAAGGTTAAAAGGTTGTATGTGTTGAAAAAGAGGTTAACTTATAAGAGGAAAATGGAAAACATACGTGTATATGTATTAGAGTATGTTGATGAATGACTTGCTATATTCTTCTCTTTTCAAGTGGTGTCTTTGATTGCATGAAAAATATGTTTCTTTTAGTCAAGCCAAGTTACAACCTTCGAAAACTTTCTAATCTAAATTAAGATATATGTGAACTGTGTGAATGAGATGATATGCAAAAATTGATGAAGTAGTGTATGATATGCTAAGTTTGAGTTGTATTTGATAAACACTTGGGTGTTCAAGGAAATATTGACTTTACGTGAGTTTTAATGATTCTTTTCTCTGTTAGTCACATTTCATTCTGATTTAAGGAATTGTTTGATAGCAGCACCATGTCATATCTTTTGAGTTATTGAAAATTTAAGTGCAATTGACACAAATTGTGCATTTGGATATCTTTTATTCCTGTGTTTTGGTTTCAAGGCGGCTTTACTTCTCCTTGTTGTTTTTGCAAATTTTACTTTTAATGAAAATATGAAAAAATTCAAGCTTGGAAAAGTTAATAAATATAATAATTACCTGTATTCGCACTTATTAAAATTCCTTATTTGTCTTTCTATAATTTATTTTGTCTTGAATTTGATGAAAAGATGCAAAAATATATAATTTGTATAAATAGAAAACATTTATTCTTTGGTTGTAAAAATTTGAAATCCAAGTTTGGAATGAGAATGATGATGTGAGTAAATAAAGATTTTATTAAATTATATATTTTTTATGGTAAAAAAATGTGATATCCACGTTTTTTCTTTTTACCTTTGTGATTCTTTTTTAATTTAAAGGTTTTAAGCTAATTATTTTTTAAAATTAAATTAATAAAAATAATTAATAAAATAAATAAAAACTATCTTCAATTCAATATAAAAGTTATTTATATTTATTTTTATAATTATAATTTCATTATCTTTTTTGTTATCATAAAAAAGTTATGTATGATGAGTATATTATAATGTAAAATTTACTTTTATATTATTATACTAAAAGAGGAAAAAGTAATGATTATTATTTTTATTTGTATTTAATTTTAATATATGTTGTAATATGTTTTTTAAAAAATATATTTTAATTTTTATTTCAAGACATACACGCACACTCATACACATACATATACATATATGTGTATACAAGCATACACATACATCAAATACATACATTACACACATGTATGTGTTATGTTTTGTGTTAATATCTCTTATTAGATTATGTCACATATCCATCAATAATAAATTATGATCAAATACACACATAAAATACTAAATTGTCGCATGAGTTATACTCAATCACACACCCACGTATTTTCATTTTAAAGTTTAAACTTTTGTTTTTATTTATCACACTAGTGCAAAATTGGCTTTTAACGTCTCCCATAGACGTCCGTCCGTAGAAGTCCTAACGTAAATAACTGACCGGTGACATATTCGTAAATAAGTGAAACTCTAGACGTCCGTTGTGGGGGAGGATGGATGTCTATAATCTTATAGATGTCTGTCGAAGGGGGACAGACGTTTATGAGAACAAATTAACGCTTAAGGGGTTGACATGGGGAGTTGAAGGTCATAGACGTTCGTCCCCCCACACAACGGACGTCTAGAGTTTCACTTATTTACGAGTATGCCACCGGTCAATTATTTACTTTGGGGCAAATACGGACAGACGTCTATGGGAGATGTTAAAAGCCAATTCTGTACTAGTGATTTGATTTGAAGATCAAATTTAACTCTAAAAATATACAATAAAATTATTAGATTTTAGTGTTGAGTTAATAATTTAAAGAAGTGGAGGTAAATTCCCTTAAAAAGTAAAATGGAAAGTAGTAAATGTTCAAATGAAAGGCTAATAATTAATTTTGTGGGGAAATAAAGAATAATTTCTTTCAAAATCATATAAACTTTAATGTAATTATAAATGAACATGTGAAGTACAAACAAACGTTCCATAATTACATTATACATTACTTTTAATAAATATGTGAACATGAATAAACGTTGAAATCTCTATTAAAAGAAGTATTACTCAATTTAACATTCCACAATGTTTTACATAAAACTGTCAATTCAGGAATACATGATCGAAAATTTATTATATCTGAAAATTTTATTCCAATGAATTTTAATTTACTTAAAACAATAATGGTTTTATCGGAAAAAGTTATAAGAAAATATGATTTTTTTTTAATTTCAATCTTCCTTATTAAAAGTGATAATTTCCTCAACTTGAATGCCCCACCATATAGTTAATAATTATATCTTTTGCCAATTAAGTATTATACTAATAAATGTTCATATACTTTACTTTCTTAACAATCTAAATTAGTTTATAATGAATAATTTTAAAAGAATTATATATTTCTCTCAATGTGCATTTTCTTTTTAAACGAACATGTTTTAAAATTATATACGATATTAATATGCATACATCTTCTAGTAAATATAATCAAAACTTGAATTGACTGATTTTTTTTTTCTAATTTAAATCTTGAATCCGAATCCTATATTTGTAAGTCTATGAAAATTACATTTTAAAAAGTATATATATTGAAATATGTTATTATTTTTCTTTCGTTTTTTAATACAATTTATACTGTTTTTTTGCTTATATTTTGTTTTTTATTTTTTTTATTTTACCATTATCATTACATTTAGCCTCTTAAGTTGATATATTACCCACTATGAAAGATTCATAGAAGGTTTTGAACGAAGAACCATTTTTCAGAGATGGAACAAAATGATTTTTGAGAATAAAAGGTAAGAGTTCTTTAATTTTTAATTTTGCTAAGAATCGAAGTAAAATCTAAACATATTTCAAAAGTAAAAACATACTTAAATAAAAATATATTTTATATTACACTTTTCATCAGTTTTTTTATGCTATTATGATATTGGATAAAATATCTATTAGTATTATTTGTAATTAAGTTTTTAATGTAAAATCTTGAATTCTTTTTAAAAAATTTCATCCTGTGTTATAGAGATCTCTAATGGGTGTGTTTGTTAGTGCTAAAATCAAACGATTATTAAAGAGTGATTTAATTTTAACTGTATCTTATACAAGTAGACACTCATATGCATTATACAATTATTTTAATTAAAAATAAAGAGGCCAACTAAGAAAGATAAGTACGAGTTTCAATTTTTACACTTATTTTTATTTATATAAAAGGTCATTTATCATGCTAAATGAATATAAAATTTATGTCTAGTTGAATAATATATATATATATATATATATATATATATATATATATATACTTAAATATTTATTATATATTTTATTGAAAAAAGTAAAAAACTTATTGAAAAAGTAAAAAACTTACATTATTAAAAATTTAATACTAAAAAAAAAAGATAAACTTATGAATATAACTATAACAACATAAATTTCAAAATTAATTATATATATTTCCATTAATATCAATTTGAAAAATAGCTAGAAGTAAGAGTTATCTACAAAGTAAGAGAAAAAAAGAAAAAAAATTCTGTAATAGAAATCATAGAAAATAGAAAAGTGCACAAAGATATGAAATTGAGAAGAATGCTCCAAAACCTTTAAAATTTTTTAAGACAATTTTGTCAGACAAAAAAATCATAATTACATTTTCAAATATTTCTAGTATCTTATATATATATATATATATATATATATATAATTTATTTTTATGATAAAGGATTTGATTAGTTTTTTTTCATCTTCCTCTTTTTCGAAATAAATTTGTCCACACATATTAAAAATCATAATAATTTATATAATTGATTTTCTAAATAAAGTTGAAAGAAGCAGACAGAATAATTTGCTGGCATACGTTTCCTTAAGTTTGGTTTGTGACAGAACTTTATTTTTTGAAATTTTCTAAAACATTTTAAAACAAAAAATGAGAGCGTTACGAGTGATGAGTGTAGGTTTTGGATGTAATTTTGAGAAGAAGGGAGGGCAACGTGAATTGCAAGTTTCCGTAAATATATAACCGTAGGGGTTGGGACATATAAATTGCAGAGAGTGAGAAGCAGAGAGGCAGAAAGAGAAAGGTTTGTCACCCACCTGAGGAAAAAAAGAAATTAACTTTTTTTTTTATAAAATGGAAAAGAAAAATGAAAGTTGGAAAAAAAATAATTTTTTTCCTTAGGGTTTGACTGTGAATTGCGACATCGCGTGTGGCCCAAACAGTGGAATCACCGAATCCGTCAAGTTCGGTCCTCTGCAGGGAAAGATCTGTCCCCAATTGCCCGAAAGTTGCGGATTCTAGAGAGAGAAAGTGGGTGTCAGTAGCAGCAGCTAGAGAGAGAATATTAGATTTTTTTGAACGTTGGGATCGGAGGGAAAAATGTGGTTTTCTTCACATTTGGAGGGATTCTGAGATTCTGCCATTTCTGGGTATCTTTGTTTTATACAAAGTTTGAAGCTTTAATTATTTTTGTTGCTTGATCAGTTGGTGTGATCTGAATTTGGTGATTTTTGCAGGTGGTGAATTCTGGGGTGGTTGCATGCAATCTGGCGGCGGCCCCGGTGGTGGGCCGGGCCGTAATCCGGCGGGACGGGCGGCATCGACGTCGTCAGCGGGTGCCTCGCCGTCTTCTTCGTCATCGGCGGCGTCACACTTGGAGTCATTGCAGCAGCAGCAACAACAACAGCAGATAGGTTCTAGGCAGGTGCGGATTCTGATAGGTTTAGCTAAATTTCTGTGAAAATTTGGTTGAATTGTTTGTTTTTTACTAGTGATGGGAAGTCTACTACCTGCTTGTGCTGCTAATTCGAATTTTGGAATACACGGGAGTGTGAAAAAATGGGTTGTGATGGAATTTGCATTTAATGCACTTGGTGTTGGGGTTTAGTTAGTTGGTTGAGTTTGTGTTTTTTTTTTCCTTTTTCTTCCCCTATTCATTTTCAAGGCATTCAAGGAGCATCATATGGAAACTGATGGAATCATTGAATCCGGAGAAATGATTGGTGCAGTTTTCTGCTGTTGATGTTTGTCTACTCCAATCTAGCTTCCTTTTCATCCTATGCCAGCATGCACTCGTCTGTTGACTTTTAATTTTTTTGCTAATTGGTCTTTGCCTTTATTTTTTGTTTTGTTTTTTTTGGGTGTGTGATGTTGAATTATAGGAAACATTGACTATTCTGCATGTCTGTTTTTCTTTTCTGCACTTTGCTACGGTATTTCCTTTTCGAGGTTGATGGTGATTGATACTGAATCATCAGGGTAATAAAATTTGGGGTTTATATTATTGTTTTATGGACCCCTCTTTTGCCTTTCTAATTCTCTTTTCAGGTGCCATTGTTGAAATTCATATTCACTATTCACTACTCCGGATTATGAATTTCCCCCTCGTTCTGTTCCTTCAGTAAATTGTACATGACAATTATTACTTACGGATTTTAACAGTTACAACTTGCTAAAAGGTGTTTCTGATGATTGATAATGAAGCATAATGATAATAGAACTCAGGGTTTATGTTCTGGTCTAATGAACACTATTTTTTGACTTTCGAACTCTCTTCAGGTGCTATTATTGAAATTTATGAACGATGAATTACTCCGTTGGATTATGAATTCTCCCTTTGGTCTTTCTTTATGTGTTGAGTAAATGGTTTGAGTGTTAAGACATTGATTAATTGTGGATTGTAACCAAACAAGCTACAGTTGCAACTTGTTAAAAGGTTCTGTATTAACTTCTGTGTATTGTCAGTTTGTATTAACTGTTTCGCTGCCTCTCTGATCTGTTTCTTCTGTCATTATACATGTCTGATTAATAATGAATTTTAACTATACAAGCTTCAGTGTTAACTTGCTAAAAGGTGTTGATGATGATTGATAATGAAGCATCAATAAAACTTGGGATTTATCTTCTGGCTAATGAACTCCTTTGGACTTTCTAATTATCTTCAGGTGCTATTGTAGATTTATGCATATTGATTTACTGTGGATTACGAATTCTCCCTGTAGTCTTTCTTTATGTGTTGAGTAAACGATATAAGTTTAAAGACATTGATTAATTATGGATTGTAAATAAATAATCTACAGTCGCAACTAGCTAAAAGGTGTTGTTTTGTCATCTTCTACATACTGGATTATGAATTCTCCCAGTCTCTTTAACTGTTGAGTAAATGCGGTAACTGTAAAGAAATGATTAATTGCGTATTGTAACTACATAAACTATAGTTGCAACTAGCAAGTGTTATTTCGTCAACTTCTGCTTATTTTCAATTTGTATTAACTGTTCTTACTGTCTCTCTGTTCTGGTACTTACGTCTATATTATCAAAAGAGGAAGGCTAAATAATTGGTATCATCTGCATCTTGTCGAGTTATAACTTTTTATGAAATGCCGTCTTAATGGAAAAATCATGTATCATCATCTTTCTCAAAATTGCATGATCATTAATACATGACTGATTTTCTTTATGATTTATGGTAATGGTACTTCAGAATATGTGATAACTTAAAGTATGGTTTCATTTTTAATTTCATGATAGTTACTTCGGTGTATAGGTCAAAGTTGTTTTTGCTGTAATTCATGTTAATAGCAGCCTGCATAAATCTCCATGAAATTTCCATCACACCTTTATAGATATGAAGTTAAAAGTGGGGTGTTGGGAACTAATTCATCATATGCTATACTGTGAAAAGTGTGTACCTGCATGTGTCTCTTGACATCAATGAAATTCAGATTGGGATCTTACAGCAAGTATTATTGTTATTATGGCAATTATGCTTTTTTTTGGGTAACCTTTTATCATTTGTCTTATGGAATAATGTCCTTTACTCAACCTTGTACATGTGCAGTCATTTCAACAGCAGCTGCTTAGAAAACCTGAAGGGAGTGAAGCGTTTTTGGCATATCAAGCAGGTCTTCAAGGAATATTTGGGGGTAACAATTTCCCATCTAGTTCCATGCAACTGCCTCAACAGTCTCGGAAATTTGTTGATCTAGCACAGCATGGATCCAACCAGGGTCAAGGTGTTGAGCAGCAAATGCTAAATCCTGCACAAGCAGCATACTTTCAATATGCCCTGCAGGCTTCACAACAAAAGTCTGCTTTGGCAATGCAGCAACCTAAAATGGGAATGCTGGGCTCTTCATCTGTAAAGGATCAGGACATGCGAATGGGAAATCTGAAAATGCAGGAGCTTATGTCCATGCAGGCAGTAAATCATGCCCAAGCATCATCGTCTAGAAATTCATCTGACCATTTTAATCATGGGGAAAAACGGGTAGAGCAAGGGCAGCAGCTAGCACCTGCTAGAAAGAGTGAAGGAAATCCTTCAAGTCAGGGACCAGCTGTTGGAAATATAGTACCTGGAAACATTATAAGACCTGTGCAAGCTCTGGCAAATCAACAGAACATCTCAAACACTATGAACAACCAGATTGCAATGTCTGCTCAATTTCGGGCTGTGCAGGCATGGGCACATGAACAAAATATTGATATGTCACATCCTGCAAATGCTCAGTTAATGGCTCAGCTTATTCCATTGATGCAATCAAGGATGGTTCAACAACCGAAGGTAAATGATACTAACTCAGGTGCACAGTCATCACCTGTCCCCGTTTCAAACCAGCAGGTTACTTCTCCAGCAGTGGCAAGTGAAAGTTCAGCACGTGCTAATTCATCTGGCGATGTGTCTGCACAGTCAGGTTCTGGGAAAGGCAGGCAGATGGCTCCACCCAACCATTTGAGCCCACCAATTAGTGCTGGTATAGCTAGTACCTCTAGTGACATGACTGTGCAGCAATTCAGTCTTCATAGCAGAGACACTCAAGGATCTTTGAAGCAATCAGTTCTAACTGGAAATGGAATGCATCCACAGCAGACCTCAGTAAACATGAACATTGGTGCAGATCATCCGCTGAATGCGAAACCATCATCATCTTGTCCAGAACCTGCAAAAATGCAGTACATCAGGCAATTAAACCAATCTGCTTCTCAGGGTGGAGGTTTGTCAAATGAAGGTGGATCAGGAAATTACACCAAAACTCAAGCGGGGCCATCTCAGACACCTCAACAAAGAAATGGTTTCACCAAACAACAGCTTCATGTTCTTAAGGCACAAATACTAGCATTTCGGCGTCTGAAGGTTTAATATGTTCTTTCCTTCATTCTGTTTGCTGCTTGGTTTATGTGTTTTTGTGCTATTTATGTACACCTTGTGAAATGCAAATGAACTGCATAATATTTAATGAAGATTGTGCTCTCTGATTTATTTTTCCTGTTTTTTATAGAAAGGAGAAGGTGCACTTCCCCAAGAACTTCTTCGGTCCATCAATCCACCACCTCTTGATTTGCAAGTGCAGCAGCCAATTCATTCTGGAGGAGCACAAAATCAAGAGAGATCTGCTGGAAATATTGTGGCTGAACAGCCAAGGCAGAATGAGGCCAATGCCAAAGATTCACAGCATATGCCATCCATTAGTGGAAAGATCTCTTCGAAGAAGGAAGCCTTTATGAGAGATGAGAGCAATCCTGTAACAGCAGTTCATATGCAGGCCACGTCTCCTGTGATAAAGGAATCTGCTGGAAGGGAAGAGCAGCAGTCAGTTGTATGCTCTGCTAAGTCTGATCAGGAAAATCAACATGGAATTAACAGAACGTCTATTAGAAACGAGTTAGTATTAGACAAGGGAAAAGCTGTTGCTACTCCCCAGTCTTCCGTAGCTGATACAGTGCAACCTAATAAACCTTCTCAGGCGAGCACTGTTGCCCAAGCAAAGGATATGGCTTCCACCGGAAAATACCATGGACCCCTATTTGATTTTCCTTTCTTCACCAGGAAACATGATTCCTTTGGGTCATCAATGATGCTCAACAACAACAACAATTTGTCTCTGGCATATGATGTGAAAGAACTTCTGTTTGAGGAAGGCATGGAGGTCATTACCAAGAGAAAGAAAGAGAATTTAAGGAAGATTGAAGGTTTGCTTGCAGTAAACTTAGAGAGGAAAAGAATTAGGCCAGATCTTGTGTTAAAGTTGCAAATTGAAGGAAAAAAGCTTCGTCTTTTAGATCTTCAGGCACGTTTAAGGGACGAGATTGATCAACAGCAACAAGAGATAATGGCAATGCCAGATAGGCCATATCGGAAGTTTGTTAGACTGTGTGAACGTCAGCGTATGGAACTTGCTAGACAAGTTCAGGCATCTCAGAGAGCTTTAAGGGAGAAGCAACTGAAATCTATATTTCAGTGGCGCAAGAAGCTTCTTGAAACACATTGGGCCATTCGTGATGCCCGTACTGCTCGCAACAGGGGAGTGGCTAAATATCATGAAAGGATGTTAAAAGAGTTCTCAAAACGTAAGGATGATGACAGAAATAAAAGGATGGAAGCCTTGAAAAACAATGATGTTGACAGATATAGGGAGATGTTGCTGGAGCAGCAGACTAACATCCAAGGGGATGCTGCGGAGAGATATGCTGTCCTCTCAACTTTTTTAACCCAGACTGAAGAGTATCTCCATAAATTAGGAAGTAAGATAACAACTGCTAAGAATCAACAGGAAGTGGAGGAGGCTGCCAAAGCTGCTGCAGCTGCTGCACGATTGCAGGCATGGTTTATCAATCTCCTCTTATTAAAATAAAATAAAATCCAGTGGCCTGGGAGAACCTTTATTTTTGTGTTCCTGTGTTTCTTTTGTTTGTACAATTAGTTTGTGGTGTCTGTTTTTTTATGTATTTTAATGTACTTTTCATATTGTTTGAAGTGCTCTATTAATCATTCATCGCATTATACATTTTATGGCTAAAGGGTCTTTCCGAAGAAGAAGTCAGAGCCGCAGCAGCTTGTGCTGGAGAAGAAGTGATGATTAGAAATCGTTTTATGGAGATGAACGCCCCTAAGGACAGTTCCTCTGTCAACAAGTAAGTGTTACTCATTTTTTTTTTGTGTACTTTGAGTTTTTGTGCTTTTGGCATAATGAAACTTGAGGTCAGGAGTATTTTTACAGCTTGATGCTATCTCAAAATGTGCCAACTGTCTAATTGTAACATTTATTGTAATTGTAACTCTTTGATATTGTTTTTCCAAGTTATGATTTTTGTACATTGGTTGGTTGTATAATAATACATCTGATTCCTGATGCTTACCATTTTTTGCCACATACCAGGTATTACAGCCTTGCTCATGCAGTGAGTGAGAAGGTTGTACGTCAACCATCAATGTTGCGTGCTGGAACACTTAGAGACTATCAGTTGGTAGGTTGCTAAGTTTGTTGAAATTGTCTCTAATTGCTTATTTTCTTTTGGACTAAGCTTTTAAGTATTTGACATGTTATTTTTGAAGGTTGGTTTGCAATGGATGCTTTCCTTGTATAACAACAAATTAAATGGAATTTTGGCAGATGAGATGGGTCTTGGAAAAACTGTGCAGGTTAGTATTATGATTTCCTGTGGTATTAAAACCTGAACAAAATCTCTGATGTTCTTTCAAGATGAGGGATTTTACAATTCATATTCAAGTTTGTTGCATTATGTGAAGTTGATGTATAAAGAATACTCCTTTTATTTTCATGATATTTGCTGTGATGGTTATATGAACCTCTTGAAAACAAGTAGTTTTTCTCTGTCCAGGTTATGGCATTAATTGCCTATTTGATGGAGTTTAAAGGAAACTATGGCCCACATCTTATAATAGTCCCAAATGCTGTTATGGTTAACTGGAAGGTGATCTTTCCACTCTTTCATTTCAGTGATATTTTTTCTGTTATCAAGTGTCCCTTCTAATCACAAAAACTTTTGTCCACTATGCAGAGTGAGTTGTATACTTGGTTACCATCTGTGTCATGCATTTTTTATGCTGGAGGGAAGGATTACCGGTCAAAGTTATATTCACAAGTAAGTGTGCCAGTGCTCATTAATTTATGGGTAATTTAGTGTTCATTGCTGAATTTCCTTATGTTATATGAGCAGGAGATTATGGCTATGAAATTTAATGTCCTGGTGACTACTTATGAGTTCATCATGTATGATCGGTCTAGGCTTTCAAAAATTGACTGGAAGTATATAATAATCGATGAAGCACAGAGAATGAAGGATAGGGAATCAGTTCTAGCTCGTGATCTTGATAGATATCGTTGTCAAAGACGCCTGCTTCTGACAGGAACACCTTTACAGGTCTAATTTGCTATGATACAAATGCATAGTTGCTGTAATTTTCCTGTGTACTCATAATGTCTATTATGACCCAATTCAAGCAAATTTCACGATTCTTGAAGTTTGCACATTTGTTGTACAAGCTTGTTCTGCCCTTCGTAATTATTGGGGATGTTAAAACAATCATGTGCCTTCAACTAATAGCTTTAGCTTTGGGAAGTCTCTTTCCTTGGAACATGTATTATATCCTTTATGGCCAATTGGTCATAAGTTCAGACTTCGGCCACTCCATTCTTCTAAATAAAATTTCAGCACAAGTTGGAGTTGACATTTTACCTAAGGTCTTTTTTGTGAGGGGGAGTGTTAAAAGATGATAAAATTATTCATATGCTTTTTTACCTATCAGTTTAAACTTTTAAGAGTAGTGTTTGTCAGTAGCAGAATTTTATACGTTCTTTTAACAATTTAAAATATTTATGATGACAAAGGCACTTATAAGCTGTTGCTTGGTGAATACTGTTGGGTCATTTAACTGGCCTCTGCCATGAATTAAGAGTTTTTCACAGCTCTTAACCTTTGCTTAGACTATTTTGAGATACGTTTTTTGTTATATGTTTATATGAATGGCTTTAATTGGTAAATTCCTTTTCAAGAGGAGCCAAATTACCTGATGAGGCTAGATTCAGATCTAACAGATGACAAATCCTTGTCTTGCCAAGCTGGGGTCTAGTAGCACCTTATCAAGACTTTTTTTTTTTTGGATCAAAACTTGAATTTTGTTAATTTGGTAACAGCTGAAATCTTGACTTGGGTACCCTGTGTTGTATCCACAACCTTTGGTCAAGTATATGTCATTATTCTAGCCATGGTCATTTTGTTGTTACTGGAATTTGGTCAAGTATACGTCATTATTCTAGCCATGGGCATTTTGTTGTTGCTGGAATTTAGTCAATGTCCTCTTACTAATAATTCATGTCTTGCTTCAATAAATACATGTTATTATATTGACTCATGTTCTGTATGTTAACTTCATTTAGATGTCTTTAATGATCATCAATTGATAAATCATTTAGATACATGCTGCATTACAAATCTTGATAAAAAAATTTAATTATGTAAATTTCTCTGCAGAATGATTTGAAAGAACTGTGGTCGCTTTTAAATTTACTTCTTCCAGAGGTTTTTGACAACAAGAAAGCCTTTAATGATTGGTTCTCAAAGCCATTTCAAAAGGAAGGTTCCACTCAAAATACAGAAGATGACTGGCTTGAGACTGAAAAAAAAGTTATCATTATCCATCGACTTCATCAAATTCTTGAGCCTTTCATGCTCAGGCGTCGTGTTGAAGAAGTTGAGGGTTCACTACCACCAAAGGTTTGATTTGGACTCTTCCCTGACATTTTACTCTTTATTTGGTGTTACAATCGTAATCTCTGTGCTGCATTGTAGGTCTCTATAGTTTTACGGTGTAAGATGTCAGCTGTGCAGAGTGCCATTTATGACTGGGTCAAATCAACGGGTACCCTTCGACTTGATCCCGAGGGTGAGGAATCTAAGATTCAAAAGAATCCACTCTACCAGGCAAAAGAGTACAAGACTTTAAATAACAGATGCATGGAGTTACGGAAAACTTGTAATCATCCATGTCTTAATTACCCATTATTTAATGACTTATCTACAAATTTAATTGTAAAATCTTGTGGGAAATTGTGGATCCTGGATAGGATCCTTATAAAGCTTCAAAGAACTGGTCATCGAGTTTTGCTGTTCAGTACCATGACAAAACTTCTAGACATATTGGAAGATTACTTGAATCTGCGAAGGTTTGTGTATAGAAGAATTGATGGGACTACTAATTTGGATGACCGTGAATCAGCTATAATGGACTTTAATAGCCCTGATTCAGACTGTTTCATCTTCTTGCTTAGCATTCGAGCTGCTGGGAGAGGCCTTAACCTTCAGTCTGCTGACACAGTTGTTATTTATGATCCTGATCCTAACCCGAAAAATGAGGAGCAGGCTGTGGCCAGAGCTCATCGTATTGGACAGAAAAGAGAAGTCAGAGTTATCTACATGGAGGCTGTTGTTGACAAAATCTCTAGCCATCAGAAGGAGGATGAACTGAGAAGTGGAGGCACTGTCGATATGGAGGATGAATTTGTGGGTAAGGATCGCTATATAGGATCAGTTGAGAGCCTCATAAGGAACAATATTCAACAATACAAGATAGATATGGCCGATGAGGTTATCAATGCTGGACGTTTTGATCAAAGGACAACACATGAAGAGAGGCGTTTGACTTTAGAGACATTGTTACATGATGAAGAAAGGTATCAAGAAAATGTCCACAATGTTCCTTCTCTTCAGGAGGTAAATCGCATGATTGCCAGGAGTGATGAGGAAGTGGAGTTGTTTGATCAAATGGATGAAGAACTGGATTGGCCTGAGGAGATGATGCAACATGATGAGGTGCCTCAGTGGCTTCGAGCCAATACAAGAGAAGTGAATGCTGCTATTGCTTCTTTGTCCAAAAGACCATCAAAGAACATTTTATTGGGTGGTAGTGTTGGCGTGGACAGTGAGGTGGGCTCAGAAAGGAGAAGGGGACGGCCCAAGGGAAAAAAACATCCTAATTATAAAGAGTTGGAAGATGAAAATGGAGAATATTCTGAAGCAAGCTCTGAAGACAGAAATGAGTATTCTGCACAAGAAGAAGGGGAAATTGGAGAGTTTGAAGATGATGTTTATAGTGGGGCTGATGGACATCAATTGGAAGAGGATGGTTTAACTTCTGATGCTGGATATGAAATTGCTCGTTCTTCAGAAAATGCTAGGCATAATCATGTGGCTGAAGAGGCTGGTTCCTCAGGATCATCCTCTGACAATCAAAGATTGGTGCAAACAGTTTCACCTTCAGTTTCTGCTCAGAAATTTGGTTCTCTCTCCGCATTGGATGCCAGGCCAAGCTCCATTTCAAAAATTATGGTACGTGGACTTTCTTTTGTATTTTGATTATTTTATTATTTTGTTTGGGGCTTCTTTGTCATATGTTTCATTTTGATTAAATATCTTTTGATAACTTTTGCAAGGGAGACGACTTGGAAGAAGGGGAAATTGCAGTATCAGGTGATTCTCACATTGATCATCAACAATCAGGAAGTTGGATTCATGAACGAGATGAGGGGGAAGATGAACAAGATTTGCACAAACCCAAGATTAAGCGCAAGCGTAGTCTTCGTGTTCGTCCCCGTCAAGCTGTGGAAAGGCTTGAGGACAAGTCTGGCAGTGAGATGAAATCTCTTCAACGGGGAGAATCATCTCTTTTGGCAGACTATAAATATCAAATGCAAACAAGGATTGATACGGAATCAAAATCATTTGTAGACAACAATGCCGGCAAGCATGATAAGAATGCAACATCATTAAAAAACAAGCAAAAGTTACCTTCAAGGAAAGCAGCTAATACATCCAAATTACATGGGTCACCTCAGTCTAATCGTTTGAATTGCTCATCTGGTCCTTCTGATGATGGTGAACACCCTAGAGAAAGTTGGGAGGGGAAGCCTCTAAATTCAAATGGATCTTCAGTTCATGGCACTAGGACGACTGAGATAATCCAAAGAGGAGTATGTCATTATGCGACTAATGTTAACTTATTTCCTGCCATGGTTGTTTGTTTTTCATACTTCACTGCATGTTACACGGACTGCAAGAGGGAACCATTATTAATCTGAAGCTTAATTAGAATAAAATATTAATTTAATTTTCTGTTGGCTATGAGAACTTCATCTAAACTCGTTAAATAAACCATGTTGGAGATTTTTCTTGTAGGTTTCTAATGTAAAATATATGACCTCAACTTGTTCACATGCAGTGCAAGAATGTAATTAGCAAGCTCCAAAGGAAAATAGACAAGGAAGGCCATCAGATTGTACCTTTGCTAACAGATTTATGGAAGAGGATTGAGAATTCTGGGTATGCGGGTGGATCTGGGAGTAGTCTGTTGGATTTACGGAAGATTGACCAGCGGATTGATAGAATGGATTACACCGGAGTAATGGAGCTCGTGTTTGATGTACAGTTTATGTTGAGGGGTTCAATGCATTTCTACGGATATTCATATGAGGTGAGATTTCTTATCCGTGTTAATTATACAAAGTGAAGGAAACAAAATCTGACTAAACAGTATTTGGAAAATTTATGTATATATATATATGTATGTATGTATGTATATATATATATATATATATATATATATATATATATATATATATATATATATATATATATAATGTATGTATGTATGTATGTATATAGCAGCTCTGATTTTCCGTTCACAATTCAAAGGACCTGAAATTAATATAGACTAGGATTGTTCATACGATCTCCATTTTTGTAACTGTTAAAAAGTTCTGAATGATCATTATTTGCAGGTGAGATCTGAAGCAAGGAAGGTTCATGATCTATTCTTTGATATCCTGAAAATTGCGTTCCCAAATACAGATTTTGGAGAAGCAAGAAGTGCAATTTCTTTCTCCAGCCAAATTCCTGCCGGTACCACCGCATCTCCGAGGCAAGTGACAGTTGGCCCCAGCAAAAGGCACAGAGCGACCAATGATGTGGAAACCGATCCAATCCCTTCACAGAAGTTGGCAGCTTCTAATGGCGAAAGCAGCAGGTTCAAAGGCCATTTGAAGGAGTCAAAAACTGGAAGTGGTAGCAGCAGTGCACGTGAGCAACCTGAGCAGGATAATCCTCCAATGCTCACTCATCCAGGTCAGTTGGTTGTGTGCAAGAAGAAAAGAAATGACAGAGAAAAGACATTGGGGAAGGGAAGGAGTGGATCAGCATGTCCTGTTTCTCCACCTTGTGCTATAAGAAGTCCAGGATCAGGTTCAACCCCAAAGGATGGTAGATGGGGTAGTCAACCATCTCAACACTCAAATGGGTCTGCTGGGTCAGTTGGTTGGGCAAACCCTGTAAAGCGTTTGAGAACAGATTCTGGGAAGAGGAGACCAAGCCATATGTAGATTTTTAAGGAGACAAAAGATGGTAGGTTTATTGGTACTAGTTTTTTCAGGAACAGCTTTAGTTAGCCCATACTCTCTGTTAATATAGAGTTAGTTCTTCAATTGTATTCTATAGCTACCTCAATCAATGCCTTAAATTACAATGCTCAACAGTTTTTTTTCTTTGGATATCTGCATCTTGCAGGTGACGCTTCTCTTTAGATACCCCATCATGAATGTCTTGTATAGTAACATCTTGGTTCATAGTATGCCATACAAGGATTAATCTCCACAAGCTACACTTACTCTTCCCAATCATTATGTCTTATATCAAATGCGTACACTAGTAACTTTTTACTTGTTTCTAAGCTGGGGAAGACAACAAAACAAATTAGATTGGAGAAATTTTGTTGGTGTTTTTGAGCTAAATATGTCTTACAGGGGATGTTGATATCAAATTTTCAGTCGTATTAGTCTAGTCATTTTTAAGTTGGCCAATATCTTAGTTTAGAAAGAAAGTATGTATAGGATCCTTATTATATCATGAAATCTGATGTAATTCAAGTTAGAAAACATTTATACTTTGAAGTCAAACTTATACATATTGATATTTCACCCAACCGATAACACCGTTTCTATAATGATATTCAAAATCTGTTCTAAGGTGTTGGACTTTGTGTCATCATTTCGCTTAGTCTCATACTAGAGAAGTCCAATACTCAACGTAATGAGGTGTATTAAATAATTCTTAGAGTAATTTTAAATTATAATATATCAGTAGGTATAAATTTTATCTTACATATTAATTTTGTAAAGTTAAGTTACACAAAAATCTATTTTCCTACGGCTCTTTAGACATAAAACTATACGGATTAATTGATTAAAATGCCTAACTTAACATTTTTCATTATATAAGGACAAATATGGATGAACCATAATTTGAAATGAAAATATATCAAATTAACAAAAGAAAGATAAAGAACACCCGACAAAATATTATAAAAGGATAAAATATTTTGTAAAAACTTAAAGAATTATAAATATGACTTTAAAAACATTTCTTTAAAAATCAACAAACTTATTACAATTAAATGGTAATGTAAAAGTATTTTACATTACATTGTAAACTATTTACTTAAAGTAAAATAAGTTTAATTTATAAAGGCAAATTAAAATTATTTTCAAACTATGTCAACTTCTTTTACTTAGATAACTCTGTTTCTTTCCAATTTAAATTCGAAAACTTGAAAGCTACAACCACCTAGTGATGATCTAGGATATGTGAAAGCAATCTGTTTTGGTGGATATTTTTTGGGATCGAGACACTAACCTTTCTGACGTGACTTTCCTTCTCCTGACCTCTGAATCTCCTGCTTCAAGTTCTTCAAGTCTGAGCCGAGCGGAAAGGTACCTGCAAAAGGCACTCCGACACTCAAGTTAGGCGTCTGTTGAAGGAGCTGTTGCTCACAAATGGATATTATGGTAATTGAGTATTATGAACTCAGTAGAGCATGAGTAGAATGTAAATGGAATGTTTTGGAGTGTGAATTGAGCCTACCTGGTTGATGTCCCTGACCTTGTATTTATAAGTTGTCACAAGCCAAACACCTTAAAATCCGGGCGATTGAAAACAAATTTCCTTTAAAATTCGGACGGTTGCTCATAAACAACTTTATGAATATCTTTTAATCAGATATCTTTGACAATTAGTGGTGACCAAATGGTGCCGAGTGTATGACCGTTCAGTATCTACATAACTGACGAGCGTTGTTGCGGTTTGACCTGGCTGACGAGCGTTGTCTGGTTGACGAGCAATGTTGCGGTTTATGGTCGTGCTGAAGAGTGTTGTTGTTGATGAGCCCTGCTACAGTAGATAGACCGGTCGATCTTGGATGCTACCTGTTCGGCCTAGATATCATACTATACATAATGTCTCCCAAGTCCGAGTTAACCGTTTAGCTTTACCAAGGTTAAGTATAGGACTTATATGAGCTTGGGGAATGTCCTCCATATTTTATTGGTCGATCGACTTGTGATGGAAGTTCTTTTTAGAACTTTTTCCCTATGTCGACTAGTGACTTTGATAGCCTTTTGTTTACTTGCAATATGAAGTCGACTGGCTGAATACTTTTTGGACCAAATGGCTGAATGTCTGTGAAGCCGAACGGTCTAGAACTTGTGAGGCTACATTGCTGAGCACTTTTGAGGCCGAATGGCCGTGTACTTGTGAATGCGTATGAGAAAGCGTTCGTCGGGGAAATGCCTTTATCATTCGGATGATAGTCCATGAGGGACTGTCTTCACCGCTTGGTTTATATAGTCTAGGGAGGACTGTCATTACCGCTCAGTTTATAGTCCATGGGGAACTGTCTTTGATTTATAGTCCATGAGGGACTGTCTTTATTGCTCGGTTTATAGTCTATGGGGGACTGTCTTTGATTTATAGTCCATGGGGGACTGTCTTTGATTTATAGTCCATGGGGGATTGTCTTTGATTCATAGTCCATGGGGGACTGTCTTTGATTTATAGTCCATGGGAGACTGTATTTGATTTATAGTCCATGGGAGACTCTCTTTACAACTCGGTTTATAGTCCATGGGGGATTGTCTTTACTGCTCGATTTATAGTCCATGGGGGACTATTTTAGTCGTTCGGTTTTGAATGTTCCCTGAATTTTGTGGACGACCCTGCAAGGCCGATTGATTGAGTATCCGTGAAGCCAACGGGACCGAGCGCTTGTGAGGCCGGATGGCCGAGCGCCTGTGAGGCTGAACGACAGAATTGAATGCATGGGATGCCGAATGGCTGAATACATGTAAGGCCAAACGGTCAAATGCATTTGATAATGTGTGATGGCAATGTCATAAACGTTTTATTCCAACAAAAAGAATTTAAACAACAAAAGTCTATGCCTTAAGAAATTTAAATAAGCATGATAGTAATGTTCATGTAAACTTTGAGATTTGTTGCACGTCACATGTTAGGAAGGAATTTTTATCATCTGTTTTAGTCGATACGGCCCCGAACTGAGCGGTAAGGGCTCTGACTGCGGCTACGACTTCGCCTATGTCTTCGTTCGGTCCTTTGATATGACCATTCGATTTCTCTATGTTGAAATTTTTTCTGGTAGGACTTTTTGTTTGGGTTCTTTCTTCTACAAATCTCTGCAGATGCCTCCCTCGGATGAGCCTTTCTATCTCATCCTTTAATGCATCACATTCCCTATAGTATGTCCTCGGTTTAGATGAAACCGGCAGCTTTTCCTTTCGTCAGCGTCTTTTGGAGCAGACTTTTTCCGAATTGTAAGAAGTTCAGTATTTAGAGCTTCCTCAAGAACTTTTACCCTGGGTTTGTTGAGGGGAGTGTAATGTTAATACCTGGGTATTCAGACGAAATCCTTGTGAAACATTCCTCCATTCCCGTCACTATTGTTGAATGACTGCCTGCCTTCTTTCTTGCTTCCACTTGTAGAGATTTCTTGTTGTTTCTTTCTTTGTGAGATTCGCATGTCCTCCATACAGATGAACTCAGTTACTCTTTCTTGGAGTTCTTCCAAAGTTTTTGGTGGTCGTGCATATAATTTTTCAGCAAAATATCCTAGTCTCAGGCATGAAGGCAAATTGTTAATAATAAAAGAGTGACTAACCTCTTTAACCTGTCGTGCAGTTTCGTTGTATCTTTTCATGAAGGCCTTAAAGTTTCCCCTTTCTCCTGTTTTAGTGTTTACCAATTCCGCTGGGGTTATCTCTTGTTTTTGATTGGAGGCGTATTGCCTTTTGAAGAGGGTTTCTACGGTGGCGAAGCAATCCACTGTGTTTGAGGGAAGAATGTTATACCATTCAAATGCCTCGTCCTTGAGTGATAAGGAAAAGACTCTGCATATGACCGGATTACTGTTCGTGTAGAACGCCATTACGTTGGTGAAGATCCTAAGATGATTGTCGGGATCTGTCGAGCCATCATACTTCTCTAATGTAGGAGGTTTCTTATCCGACATTGGAGTTTGTATGATGTTTGCCGTAAAAGGGAGTAAATTGTTAGGCTGAATGGTTTGGAGGGGCGATGGTTCTCTCCTTCCTCAACCGTTCGGTTTGGTGTGCTAGGATGACTGTCGATTACGACTTCTCTCGTTTTCATTCTCCTGGTTTGAGGCGGTCTGCTCAGTACGGGCTCGTTCCGCCCTAAGCGCCGCAATCTCCTCTGCATGCTTTCGCTACAACTCATGTTGTGCTTGCGCTTGTGCCTGTATGGTTCTTGCCTGGGCTTGTATCTGTGCTTTCATTTCTTCTATTAAATCTCTGGTATTCTGCTGTTCATCCATGCTCCTTGTGGTCACTATTTGGGCTTCTTCTGCTTGCTCTCGGCCCCACGATGGGCGCCAAAATGTTTCGGTGGATATTTTTGTGGGACCGAGACACTAAACTTTCTGACGTGGCTTTCCTTCTCTTGACCTTTGAATCTCCTACTCCAAGTTCTTCAAATCCGAGCCGAGGGGGGAGATACCTGCAAAAGGCACTCTGACGCTCAAATTAGGTGTCTGTTGAAGGAGTTGTTGCTCACAAATAGATATAATGGTAATTGAGTATTATGAACTCAGTAGAGCATGAGTAGAATGTAAATGGAATGTTTTGGAGTGTGAATTGAGCCTACCTGGTTGATGTCCCTGACCTTGTATTTATAAGTTGTCACAAGGCAAACATACTTACCTTAAAATTCGGGCGGTTGAATACAGATTTCCCTTAAAATCTGGGCGGTTGCTCATAAATAGCTTTATGAATATCTTTTAATCAGATATCTTTGATTGTTAGTGGTGACCGAACGGTGCTGAGTGTATGACCGTTCGGTATCTACATAACTGACGAGCGTTGTCGCAGTTTGACCTGGCTGACAAGCGTTGTCTGGTTGACGAGCGCTGTTGCGGTTTGTGGTCGTTTTGACGAGCATTGTTGTCGATGAGCGCTGCTACAGTAGATAGACCGATCGGTCTTGGATGCTAACCGTTCGGCCTAGATATCATACTATACACAATCTATTTATTTTTTAAATTATTAGCTGAAAATTTGAAATAAAATGTGACTAAAAAAATATAAAGGACAATACGATATAGATAATGAATAATTTAGACATAAAAGAGCATGAATCGTTGTCATTTGATGACAAGAAATATTTGTTTATGAATTTTTTATATTTTGTTATAAGATTTATGTGTACTGCACGTCTATCCAAAGCAAACCATGCTTGATTGTGAAGGTTTATGAGGATATTCTGTATACCTTTTAACTTTAACACGTTTGTCAAAAATACTTAGTCAATGGAACTCAATTTCACTTCTTTATTTTATTTCTACATGGGAAGTGAGAGAAATTTAGTTAGAAGAGTTGTAAGAAATAAAAATTGTGGATTTGATCTTTTAAGATGATTTGACCTTTTAAAGTAGATCAAGAAATGATAATTTTGAATAATTAAATATGTATTATCTCTACAGAGTAAGTTTTTAATTGTAGTTTGATGTAAAAAAAATTGAATGGTCTAAAATTAAAATTCATTTTTTTTAACCCCTGTTAATTAAGTAAATTTTTATTGTGATTCTTATAAGATTTATTTTAAACTTAAAAAGTAACAGAATCCTGGTTTAAAATTTTACATAAATGTTTAATTTATTATTGAAAGGAAACTATAAAGACATGTTTCAATAAATTTATAATTCCTCCAGTGAAAAATAAGAAGGAACAATTAAATGTGATTTTTTATAAATTAATATCATTTTACGAATAATTTAAAAATATAAAAAAAATATATAAAAATCATATAAGAAAACTTCTGCAAATTAGTTTACGTATAAATTATTTTTAACTCGTACAGAAACTAATTTCAATCTTTTTATTTATTTTTCTTTCCCGAACATATCCCAAAGTCTAATTTTAGTAAACTCAAAATCCTTGTGATAAAATGAAGGATAAATAACCATTCATTACAAGAATAGCATTGATATATTTTATTTTTAGTATAATAAAAAAACAAACTTAGTACAAAATCTTTAATTCAATTAATATTTTTTAACTATTAATAATTGAAGTAATGTGTAAGTGTTTAAAATGTTTTGTCTTTAATAATTATTAGTCGTACTTATTAAAAAAAAAATGTCAGTATGCAGTTAACCTTCAACATCAAATATATATTCAATTATCTTACTCATTAACAACATACTTCAAATAAAATTAAAATTTTCAACTTTATCTTATTGTTCTGGAATAAACTATGTCACAACTTTTTACATTGACGCAAATATTTACCCTAAAATAAATATAAACTCGTGGAAACAAAAAACCTATGAAATTGTATACCTTAAAGAGAAAAGAACAAACATTTTAAATTACGTAGAACAACGTTATATATAATAAATATTTTTTCTATAAAAACTTGCTTATTTTCAGCTTCTTATCATATCGGCACATAACACAACGATATCATTAGTAAATCTTTTTACTTATATATATGGATTTCACTAATCATTGATCAGAAGACAACGTTTAAGAAGTTAATAAATACAATTTCATTAAAAGATATATTAACAACATTAAAACGTTATCCTTTTTCAATATATTTGTTAAGAATTAAATGATAGAAAAATCATCTATTAAAAAAAACATGTTGTCAACCACCTCAAACTCTTTTCTTAAGAGTCAATGTTTTTCCCAAATCTCAAAGTCCCATATTAGCTGTTATTTTCCTTGAAATAAGAACAAATTCTACAAATCCCAAAGTCCCACATCGAATACTTCGTTAAATAATTTTTATATACTTATTATCACAAATTTACTTTTCTTAAAGTTTATAATGTATATATATATATATATATATATATATATATATATATATATATATATATATATATATAATACACACACACACACACACATATATATAATCATTGACTTTGAACCAATTTTGTATTGATTTTGTCAGTTTTTGACAGATTAACTTTTTGTTAGACTGGTTTGTAGGTTAGCCAGTTTTAGAATTCTATCAGCCCAGACCAGTTTTTAAAACATTAGGTGCTTGTTATTAGGTTAATTCCATGTTGCACAAACTAAGGAGGGAGAATAGAATACTAAATAGAGAACAAATTCACATAATTTATTGGAAGAAACATTAACCCAAAACAAAGAGTGTCATGTTGTGCTACATTCTTAATTAAATTATCATGGCTAAACAGCACACTGACTTGAAAGTGAGCTAAACATGAAATAGAATTGCATCAGGAAATCAATGGTACTTTATTTACAGCGACAGGAAACTAGAATAGAAGGAAGGAGACTTTTCCCCCTTATCCATAACAGGTTCATATGTGGTGAGGTAAATTAACACAAATAGAACATCATTTACAGATAAAATACAATGTTAAGAACATGACATGCATGCAAAGCTAGGGGTCTGCTTTACCAACAACCTGCTCATCACTAGAATCAGATTCATCTTCACTCATTTCCTCATCACTGGATTTCTCTTCTGTGACTTCCCCTATGTCTTCAGGCTTAGCATACTTCTCACAGTACTCTGACATTCAAACCCAAAACACATTATCACTATCATGTATGAATTGAGCAAAAAAGAAAAACTTAATTGGTTCTAAATATAAAAATCACAGATTGATAAGGTTTCAAAGCTAGATTAATTGTCTTGGACGTGATACAGTCTAACAAGTTAGATAAACACAGCTGTACTTTTGGATGTCTAATGGTATGCAGCAAAAAATGAAATGTAATAAAGTTACTACTTCATTGTCCATAGATACTTGAAAGCATGAAATGGAGTGCATTTCATTAGGTTTGGCTTCCTTTCATCCTTGTTTAAAACAATTCAAACAAAAACGCAGTATAATTCCATTTCATTACACCCTATTTCATCTTTTTCTTTATTAACCACCTGTCTGAACACTAGAGTACAGACATTCCTTTCTTGTTTTCATGCCTCACTTTTATGTTAAGGATTTGATGGTATCATAAAAGGCAGTAACATCATAATGGTGGCAGCTGTCAACAAAATCAGTTCTGTTAAAGGATCAGAACATGAGATGTTAAAAATTTATAATGCAGTTAAGAAGAGCAGCAATTTGTTTTAATAATATTAATAAGATAGCCGAATGAGGTCAAGAATTATTTAAAAATGAAGTTCTGATTGTTTGAGTGTACATTCAAGCATATGCTCATCCAATTCACTGAGTAATGATGGTAGCTCTGCATCTACTACCCACAGGTCGAAAATATTAATGCAAATGTCCAAGTTGGTTTAGATATTGACAGTGGCTGGCATGAGAAAAATCTAAAGAAAAAAACTGCAAAGAAAACATAGCAAATCTGTGACACATACAGAGAAATGAGTGTATATAAACTAATGCAAGAAATGCCGTTTTAGAAAATGAGCAGAACAGATGAATACCTTTAACCCTTATCTCATAAGCAGATCGGTCACGCATCATTAAAGCTGCAGCTTCTCCATTCAAGGGGTCTGATGGATTAGGATACAGCAGAAGTTGTGGTAGAAACACCTCAAACACATTAACAAGATCTGGAAGGAAGAACGTAGTTTTGTTTGACAAACAAGAACAAGTCAAAATATTCAACTTTGAATAATCCACCATTTTCTCAGAAAATTTATTGAATTTCATTACCAAACATGGGACTCCAGGTTTGATTGATAACATCCAGACAAACTGATCCTGACCTGAGATTATTGTTATCAATCAGACACGCTGACACACAATAAGTCACTCAAATACATAATAAGTCGCTCAAATGTCAGAACATTACTACTATTTGCTTACATCTCATCAACATTTGGGTGATAGATCTTGTTGACAAAGCCAATGGAAGGAGATTTATAAGGATAAGCATCAGGCAACTCAACTCTCACTTTCCACACACCACCATGATAAGGACCTGCCAAAAGCCATCCAATAGATAAGAAGACTATAGAAAAATGAAGCTCCATGAAAAAAAATAAAATTGATAAGGATCTCAAACCAGGCCGAAACAACAATCAAAGGTGAAATCAATAACTATGGTGCAAAAACTGATACAGGTAAAAACCAACAAAATTTAGCTCACACCAATCCCTTTCTGGCTAGACATCAGTTCCGTATTTACACTAACAACTTCACAACAAGCAAAAGGGAAATCAATAAGAAAGTACAAAAATCATTTGCAAAATTAAAGAGCGAAAAAAAAAAATTTGTTGTCCAAAAGTCTATGAACAGAATCCACAGAAAACACATAGCAATTAACACAACAAACACAAGGGGCATAAAAAGGTACCGATATCATCTTGTAGCTACACAAATCTAAAGCTACCGAGGTCAAACAGCTATCTCCAAAATTAATACAGCAAGAAAAAGGGAAAAGACCGACAAAAGCAAAACATCCAACTTGAAGAGAAGTACGAAAGCAAGAAAGAAAGGAGAGGGAGGAAAGGGAACTGACTGTCATTGGGTCCATGGAATTGCACATAAAATTCTTGCATTCCATCATTAATCATCTCCACCTTGTAATCACTCATCATCCTAGGGAAAGGAAAAGATAAAGGAGACCCATAATCAGAAAGAGAAGGGGAAAAGAGACCATTAGAAAAAGATTAAAACTTTGATGGAATTGAGGAAAGAAAGGATTAACAGTTTCATCAAGTCCATCTCTCTGCGCTTGCTTGGGGAAGACATGGTTCTGTGTGTGTTGGTCGGCTCTTGCTTTGCCTTTTTCCTTCTCCTCTTTAGCCTTTCCTTTGGCAAGTGGAGAGAGAAGTTAAGATTGGAGACTCTTGTGCAAGCTGAAAACAAGTAAAATTTGGTTCAGACAGCAATCAGCACAACTAGCAGATAATAATAATAATAATAATATTAAATGAATAATAATAATAATAATAGTTAATTATTTTTCTCTTTATTTAATTGCATTTTTTATCTAAAATTTTAACAAATTTACATATTTATTAAGAAAATAGTTAAATGTGTTTTTTTATCTCAATTTTGGTTTTTATTCTTTTGAGTCATTGTTGTTTCTTTCATTTTCATTTTTTAAATTTTATTTTGACATGGTAAAAATCATGTTAGTTCAGTCTAGTAGTTGAATATCATGTCATGATTTTTACTTCTTTTCAAATTATATATCTAGAAGGTTTCCTTTGTTTTGCTCATAATCTTCTTAAAACACTTTGTGTGACAACCACACAATTATGAAAATTATAATGAAACTTATATTTCATGAGTAAATATATATCAAAATTGATTGGCACTCATCTCCTAGAAAATTAAAAATCAAATTATTCAAAGTGATTATATTTGGAGTCATTATCAACTAGATAATGTATTAGTGTTGTTTAATGCACAATTATGATTTATCTTATAAGTTTGGATAAATTAATTTCCTTGATTAGTTTGAAAGTATAAAATAATGAAGGAAAGGATAATTTTTTTTATTATGTTATATCAAATAATATAAAACAAATATATTGAATAATTGAAAGAAAGTAGGAAAGTGGGAATTTTTTTTATTGTTGTATTAAGTAGTGTAAGGCACTAAATTTACATTATGTCTTCAAATTTAAATATACTCATTAGTAAAAAAAACTTTTTATACTCGTTTAAGAAAAAATTGTATATCAGTTCTAGAAATGATAAATTTTCTATACCGATTTTAGAATTGACATAAAAAGTGATATTTTTTTTTACCGATTAAATAAACCACCGATATATAAAAATATTTTAAGCAATGAAATCTTTTTTTTCCAATTTTTGAAAAGTACATACAAATACTCCAGGAGTTCATCTATCCTGAATCACTATGGAACACTTTTCACACATCAACAAGGAGTAAAGGTGCGACGTCTTTATAATTTGATTTAATGCAGAATAGGATAAAGAACTTGAAAATGGTGGTTATTATGGATGAAGAATAAAGTATGATGGTTCATATCTACCACGTTCACATTCCTCCTCGTCACCTCTTCTTCTCCGACTGCTTCGACATCGACTTCTTCCCTATCAACAATACTGTGGTTGATTACCACCTCTACCTATCTGAGCTCTTACACCTTAAATTTTATATTCAAACTCATAGTTTCCATCATCGTTGAGGAACCCTTTCATCCATGTAGTCTACACTTTCCTCATTCCGTGGTGGCTAATGTGTCACAAAGCTTTAATGTTCATCGAAATAGTCATAGGGCTAGACATTCTCTATTACTACTTTGATGGCTACACTTATTACATCAAAGAAGAAACCATGACTAAAGCTTTGAGTTTAATAACTCTTATAGGGTATTGGTGAACACTTTTGGATGATGACGAAGGAGAATCAGGCAAGAGTGAGAAAAAAAAAAAAAAAAAGAATGAGATTAGGGATTTAGAAACTCTTTGCCTACAAATAAAAAATAAGAAACTGCTTTCTATACTAGTTATAATTAAAGCCAATATAGAAAATTTTCTTATTTATTACAAAAATATCACCCCGTCCACTTTCGGTTATAACTAGAACAAATTATTTTTATTGATTACAAAAATGTCACCTCATTCATTTTATATATCTGTTATAACACGAACTTATATAGCTTTTTAAGAAACTCATATAGCTTTTTAAGAAATGGAAGTTAATTTATATTTGTTTCTAGTATATTATTCCTAAAGAATATATAAATATTGATTTTATTAAAAGCTATTCAAAATAATTTTTTAATTGTAATAATATTTTAGATACATAGTGTCATTATTTTGAAAAGTTGAAAATATAATATAGGTTAAGTTTGTTTAAGTTTTAAAAAATAAGGTAATTTTAAAAGAAAAAGAATGTTGAAAATATAAGTTCAGAAATTATTTATATTTGGATACAATTGTAAGAACATATTTTCTTTTAAATTCTTTTGTAATTTTAAATTTTTATGAATTTATTTTGATAAATGATTTAAAAAAGATTGTATATAAATAAGCTTCTAACTTAGTTTTGACATCTAAAATGTTATAAGTGTGCTCCAGTTTAAAAAGAAATGGTTTTTTCTTAAAAGAATCATCAATAAAAAAAATCAAATTTATAAAACATAAACATTTTTGCATATCAAAATTGAATAAAAATAAACTGAATTTATAAAATAAAAAATAAAAAACTAGATGTCAATACAATTACATAGTTTGATTTAAAAACATAGTAGATATGATTAACATATAACATTAATTAGACTAATATATTTACTTAATCACAAAATTTTTGAATATTATTAGAAATAAAATAGTGAACATGTTAAAAGAAGATTCATAAACTTTATTCATTTTCTCAACTTTTTTTTAACCCCAAACCATGTGGATTATGGAGTAATTTAACAAATCTACTAATGATATTAGTCATAATCCTTCATTATAAATAATTTTATAACAAAATTGTCATTACTTTGAACAATGAATAATCCTTACAATTTAAAAAAAAATCATCTCAAATCTTTTCCATCTCGATCTTTCATGTATATTTCCATCATTTTTTTACATGTAGCTCCGGTTTCAAATATAATTTTGTGATTACAAAAAAGAAAAAAAAAAGGATTTGGTTGATATTTTTTATTATTCTTTTATCAAAATGAATTCATTTTATTCATTTACAAAATTAAAATTCTAATGAAAATTAGCTAACATATATATTAATAAGACTAAACTCTACTTTTATGTAAAAAGTAACATTAAAACATAACCTATATCTTAATTTGTGATTAAGAAAAATCATAACAGAGGGTGACTAAAACTTGAGTCAAAGATATTTAATTTGGTATTTTTTTGTAATTTTCACGTAAGTATTTTATGATTTAAAATTTATGAACATATAGGAAATACCAAAACATATGCACTGATAATCAGTGGATCATATTTAAAATTCTTCTATGGTTATTTCCATTACTTCTACGATCACGAATTCATTGTTATGCTTAGATTAGTCGTATTTTTCTTAAAAAATAATATTTTAATATTCATAAATTTTATATATTTATTTGATATTATTTTTTTATTTTTTGCTTTATTTTTTTTAAAATATAAAAATTTATTCTTTTATAATTATTTTATCTTTAAATTGTATGTTAAATAAATATATGTGTCACCTTATTATTATTCATTTTTCTTACAATTAGTTTTTTTCCCTTAATTTATTCGAGGTGCAAAGATCATTCAAGAGTGTATTGTTTTTTCTAAAAAAGTTTTTACCGTAAGGTTTTATGACAATGAACTTGTGATTCAATTATTGAATCATTGCAAAAAAGTTAGGAATTTATAATGTGATGTTGATGTTCGAGGTTAACTGTTCCTTAAGCCTACGTTTCTTTTCCTCTCTTTTGTCCTTGCAACTCTCATTAATGATGATGACGATGATAAGAATAATAACATATTTTTCAACTTTGAACATCTAATTAAGATTCAAGAATTAAACTAATTAAGAAAAAAAAAAGAGGATTATCGTGAACAAGTCCAATATTGATAGCTCCATTGATTTTTTTGAGGTTTATCGATGTTTGGTACACCTAATACGTATTTTATTTATTATTACATCATGAAATAAGATCAAACTAAATGATTAATTGAGGAAAGTATAGTACTATTTTATATTCTTATACTCTCTAACTACAAAGAATCATTGAGTTTTATATGTTAAATAATATTTCATCTATAATTAGTTTTCCTAATCGTTTTCTATTTGATTGATTGATTTGTTTACTTTATTTATCTTTAGAGTTATTTTAAATCATATTTATTTTCTATAGCAGAGTGAAAAATCTTGAATTTATTGTTGATTTTCCTTTTTGTTTTTCTTTATCGAAAGTAGATTTTAGTATAACAGTAACTTACTAAGGATTTATGCATATAAAATTTAGTTTTGATTTTGATTCTTATATTTGTTTCCTCTCCCAACATCACTAACCTCATCTCCTTGAAAGTAAATTTAAGGTTGTTTTTTACTGTAAAAAATGACAGTGATAGCTTATCAAAATTAAATTCTATATTTCATAATAGAATTAATATATTGGTATTAGTGGGAGAAATAAGTGATTTTGTTCTTTATTTTAAGAAATAAATTTAATTTACTACACACACACAGACACAGACACACAGACACACACAGACACAGACACACAGACACACACAGACACAGACACACAGACACACACACAGACACACAGACACAGACACAGACACACACAGACACAGACACAGACACACACACACACAGACACAGACACACACACACACAGACACACACACAGACACACAGACACAGACACACACAGACACAGACACAGACACACACACACACACAGACACACACACAGACACACAGACACAGACACACACACAGACACAGACACACACACACACAGACACACACAGACACACACACACACACACAGACACAAACACAGACACACACACACACAGACACTGACACACACACACACACACACACACACACACACACACACACACACACACACACACACACACACACACACACACACACACACACACACACACACACACACACACACACACACACACACACACACACACACACACACACACACACACACACACACACACACACACACACACACACACACACACACACACACACACACACACACACACACACACACACACACACACACACACACACACACACACACACACACACACACACACACACACACACACACACACACACACACACACACACACACACACACACACACACACACACACACACACACACACACACACACACACACACACACACACACACACACACACACACACACACACACACACACACACACACACACACACACACACACACACACACACACACACACACACACACACACACACACACACACACACACACACACACACACACACACACACACACACACACACACACACACACACACACACACACACACACACACACACACACACACACACACACACACACACACACACACACACACACACACACACACACACACACACACACACACACACACACACACACACACACACACACACACACACACACACACACACACACACACACACACACACACACACACACACACACACACACACACACACACACACACACACACACACACACACACACACACACACACACACACACACACACACACACACACACACACACACACACACACACACACACACACACACACACACACACACACACACACACACACACACACACACACACACACACACACACACACACACACACACACACACACACACACACACACACACACACACACACACACACACACACACACACACACACACACACACACACACACACACACACACACACACACACACACACACACACACACACACACACACACACACACACACACACACACACACACACACACACACACACACACACACACACACACACACACACACACACACACACACACACACACACACACACACACACACACACACACACACACACACACACACACACACACACACACACACACACACACACACACACACACACACACACACACACACACACACACACACACACACACACACACACACACACACACACACACACACACACACACACACACACACACACACACACACACACACACACACACACACACACACACACACACACACACACACACACACACACACACACACACACACACACACACACACACACACACACACACACACACACACACACACACACACACACACACACACACACACACACACACACACACACACACACACACACACACACACACACACACACACACACACACACACACACACACACACACACACACACACACACACACACACACCCCCCCCCCCCCCCCCCCCCCCCCCCCCCCCCCCCCCCCCCCCCCCCCAAGAAAATGAAGATAACTAAATATATATTCTTATCTTTCAAATAACTACAAAACATTTTAATTTTTTTATAAAAAAATTATCTTATGAAATCTGTTCATCTATATTGAGTATTTACATTCTGTACTATAGATGTATCGATCCCTCTCCAAGGTTTACTAGTTTTGTATATGAGTCTATTTATTACATATTTAACAATGGAAAATCTTTAATTAAAAAGAAAAAATAATTGTGAAGGATATAACTATTTTTTTTTATTTCTTCTATAATTATTTGAAGGCTTACACAATACTTTATTGGAATTCAAGTTCCTAGGGTTATTATCTAGGTACGTGTTGACCTAAAGTCATGCCAAGATAATAAAGATATAAAGAGTATATTCACCTAAATGTGAACCAAAAATTACTTTAGTATTACACCAAGACACATGGATAAAAATGTTTTCACTTGTTCAATGAAAATTAGAAAGAAGAAAAAAAGTCATCCATTGTAATTAGAGACGATATAGTTAGTTTTTGTGCGTTGAGCTGTCAAAATTTGATAGGTGGGATGGAATTTTTAATTTTTTACGTGTTTGTTAGTTTTCTTTATAAGACATGAAAAAGAGCGGTAGGGATATGGACTTTATGCTCTGTTTGTTTGAGAATATGATGTTTGTTTGAGAGATTAAAAGTTGCTCCAAGTCTGTATTTTTTCTATATAGATGTTTGAATGGGATGTCTTTGAACGATGCATGTTGAGTGTTTCCTAATTTGATACAACTACCTTGCATGTTACCTCAAAAAGAAGATAATTTAAGAAGTTCAATTTCAAAGGTCAACTACCTCTCTTTTGAAGTTTTTTTTATAGTTATCAATTGTTATGAATATTCAATTTGACTATAAAAACGATGTTTAATACTTGTTTTGGTCCCTCAGTTTGTAGAGTGTGTTTAAAGTTATTCTTTTTTTTTTCAAAAGTTCACAAACGTCCTATATTTTGCAAAAATAGTTTATATTGATTCTTTTTTCTTACGGCATTAAAAGACTAACGGCAGAGTTGCTCTACTGGCCAAAATTAAATGACGGTTCAATTGGTCTAATTAGTTGACAAGCTTATCCAATAAGAGACTGCCACGTGGCAGTCCCTTTTCCACTCAAAAGCTTTATCACACTTCTTCATCTTCTTCAATCACTGTAATCATCATCACCATTAACCAATCACACTGTAATTTAGTTGCCAAGAAACAAAAAATTAAAGTGAGGGAGAAAAACCTTCAGAGGGTGAAGACCAACTTTGAGTTCATGAGATTGTTGTTCTTTGGTTTCTTTGCTGCTTGAATCAAGTGTCAATGCTAATTGAGAAGAATCTAAAGTTTGATGAGCATTTTCGGGGTTATTGGCACTGTTGTTCTCTGATTCCTTCTTCTCCGCTGTGAAATCCATAATCGCGCGCTGCTTCCCAAACCCTAATCCCCTTTACCTCCTTTCCCAAACCCTAATCCCCTTTTCCCAAACTCTAATCCCTAATCGGACGTTGCTTCTTACATAATTTAACCTATTTTTATTTATGTTTATTCAATTTTGTTTTACTGGGATAAAAAACCTCACTACCAATCCCAGTGTCTCACCCTTGGCGTAAACACCAACATCGCCGTCGCCCCGTGTGCCTCTGCTCTCTCCACTACTGCGCCACGCCCCATCTCCCCTCCCTTCCGCACGATTTTTATTTGTAGCTCCTGGCTTATAAGTTGAAGTAGCATAATTCATATGCTTGGGTTTAGCAAATGATGAACAAAACCCTGAACTATTATGTGTATATGGATAATTAAACAGAACAGTGAAAAATGTTTGGTTGTGTTTATCCCTTTTAATAATTTTCTCCTATGCTGTTGAAAAAGGTTCTCAACATTTTTGGTTAGTGATATGTTGAGACCCTATAGTTTACCGACTTCCGGTGTTCTAAACTATTTCATAAATATTTTGGTCAAGAATATATGAATGAAGTTGTATTTGGTAATCTTTTAGTGCTATCAGCATTAGGTTTTATTCATATTTTCATGGATTTTGCAACTTTGAATTGTCTAAAGATATGGAATAAATTTAACCTTGGTATATTTTAAAACACAAATTCAAAATTTGATTTGTTCCGGCAAGGTGAGGGTGTAGGGTGAGGGCACAGAGGTAGGAAGAAATGGTGGAGTTTGAGGAAGTGGAGAGCAAAAGTTTTTCCACCAGAGAGAAGAGGAGGAGAAGGAATGTGTAGAAGAGTGAAAGAAATGCAGAGCGAAGAAACCGAGAATGCCACATAATAAATAAATTGTACAACTCATTCGGGTTTCGCCAGGTAAGCAACTTTGCCGTTAATTTTTTAATGTCATAAGTAAAAAGGACTAACGTGAATGATTTTTGCAAAATATAGGACGATTGTGAACTTTTGAAAAAAAGGAGGACAACTTTGAACACACCGTACAAATTGAGGAACCAAAATAGGTATTAAACCTAAAAACAATGAATAATACCACTTATGACTAAATTAAATTCTGAAAAGAATATTTTTTAAACAAAAATATTTCAATTTCCTAAAAAATATATATTGTATTAATTATGTTATTATTTAAAATAATTTTTATCAATAAATATATTATTCATAAATATTATTTTATAGGTTTAAACCCTCATTTGGTCCTCATATTTGTGTGTCAATCTCAAGTGGGTCATCGTTTTTTTCGGTCTCAATCTGGTTCATAAACTTGTAAAAATGAGCCAATTAAGCCCTCTCCGTTAAGTTTTCATTGACACCGTCTGCAGATGCTAAATTGGAATTTTTTTTAGTTGACGTGGCAATGTGTATTAAATTGAATGAGTGTTCTGTTGTATAATAAACCATTCCTTCTCCTTCTTCTCTTCATGCGTGAGAGAGGAGCTCTCTCATTCCTCCATCAATCGCCTCTTGAGCAAGGCCGGCCGCCGCGAGCCACGAGCCAGGGGGCCACCAGCGCCACCGGTCGTCGCCAAGCTCGCCGCCGGTGACAACAGAACTGTATCGTTTTGAAGCAGTGGGAGAAGAGGTTCGAAAGGAAAGACGGAGCGAGATTTTGGGGATTTTCCCTTTTCTTTTTTGCTTGGTGTATTTGCTTAGTCTCCCAACAAGGAATCAATACTTGAGAATCCTGAACCGACCCCATCTTTGCTTCTTCCTAGTTGATCAATTTAACTAGCCATTGCTCTTGTGCATGATATACAAGCTCATATATAATTCTTTCGACTCGTTGGTAACTTTTCATATATTGATTGTTTGTAGGATAAAATAGGGAGCTTTTAGAAACTGATATTACAATTAAGTATTGACAGTAAGGTATGATCTGGGTTGATAAATTGATAATACAAAATTACAATCATGGATTGACAGAAGTTTAACTGTCAAATTAAACTTGTGGTTTAGATACTGGACTTGTGTTGTGTTGAACATTTGGAAAACTGTATCCAAGTTTTGTCCATACCAATTGTAGTTTGTTAGAGAACAAGGATTATAGATCTTTAACACTTTTTTATTTTCTGATATTGGGTCATCTTCAATACTGTTTCGTCTATCGCTAGGTTGAGGCAAAGAAAGTTGTTCCCAGGGAGGAATTGCCACTTTTCTTGTACACCCAAAAGCCACATGCAAATAAGAATTTGAATATTAATGTTGAGTTATTGATATTAATGTTGAGTTATGGGAGCTTTTAATGTTGAGTTTGGGGAAGTCCTCCCAGATATTGGTAAAGAATCCACTGAAACCCTTCTGCTACTCCAGCACTACCAACAATTATCTTTCCTCCGTGCACAAGCCTTCAACCTGCAAGAGAAATACAGAGATCTAAAAACCCAATTGGAGTAGAAGTCGTCGTTGTAGAGACCACCCTACTCGCGATCTCCACCATGCCTATACATCATCTTCGCACATCACCATAAACACGCATCTACAAAGAGAACCAGACCGCAAACATCTTCTTAATTGCCACCTCCATCATCAATCTCACGCAACCATGGCAGCTTGCACCTCCATTCGAAACCTGCACACAGATTCGAAACCCCAATCACAAAGAGGAAAGCCTATAATTTTAACATTAACCAATTAAATTTTGCCATTTCATAATCTTTAAATTTAAATAAAAATTCTACGTAATCAAACAGTACACATCAACATATTAAGTAGGCACCATGTCAGCAATTGTAAACGGCGTCAGCGAAAACTTAACGGAGATGGCTTAATTGACTCATTTTTACAATTTTATGGACCCGATTGAGACCGAAAAAATAAACAATGACCTACTTGAGATTGACACACAAATACGAGGACCAAATGCGAGTTTAAACCTATTTTATATTACTATTATCACTAAAAGCAATTTGGTAATCTTCATTTTCTATCAATTAAAATATTTTTTTAATCTATTACATTAGTCAAATCCAACATAAACTCTAACAAATTTTACTTTTAAATCAACTCTCAATCACTTCCAAATTTAAAAAAAAAACACACAATTTACTTTCAAATTCATCCACTCTCTCTTAAATTATCTTCGTCAAGTGAACATATCCTTAGGGTGTGTTCACATGGGGGAGATGATTTGAGAGGGAGAGATTAGATGAATTTGAGGATATTTGTTGTTTTTTTTAAAAAAGATACGAAGATAACTGGGAGTGAATTTAGAAGTAAAATTTATTAAAATTTATGCAGAATTTAACGAATATGATAGATAAAAATAATGTTTTAATGGATAGAAATTGAAGATTAACCAAATGTGTAAAAGTAATATAAAATAATATTTATTAATAAAATATTTATTGGTAAAAGATATTAAATATTAAAAGATATTAAAATTAATAAAAATTTAAAATAAAATATTATTTAAGTAAAGTCATATAGATCCAACAGAAGTTCACAAACTCCACGAAGACCACCTCTACGTTTCACTTCCGATCACCTCCAAAACAAAAAAAAATGGGTTAAGTAATGTATTACAACCTCACTCCTTAACGTGTGCATGGACACCATTTGAAGCTCCAATACGCATGGTGGATTCAATTACATGTCCCCTGGAATCGGTTACTCCTCCATAGAATCGGGTAAGGGGCTGCAATGCACTAGCTGGAATAAACTCCAGCTGAATGTGGAATCGGTTACGGCCACCATTGGAATGGGTTACAGGTCCATTGGAATGAATTACAGCTTCTTCTTCAAAGTCTCCATCTTCAATCTCCGTTTGAAACCAGTCATGTGAAGGTGTATTAAAGAGTAATGCAAATTCTAGAAGAATCTAGAAGCTCCTAAGATAGAAGAATTGAAATGCAATACAAATTCTAGAATGTTGTAGAAAAACCTAAGATAGGAAGAAAAATCTAGAATATTCTACATAGGTAAAAATCTAGAACATTCCACATAAGTTGTGCCTAGGATGTTCTAGAATAATCTATGGGTCTATAAATACCCATGAACTCTACCATTTGATGAAAGAAGAAGTAGCCAACATCTACCATTTGTATGAACCAACATCTACTACAACTAAAGACAACTACAACACTTCTTTCAACTACTACTTCTACATTCAACTATCTCTACATTTTCTCTATCCCATCAACTACTCCTTTCACAACCTTCAAATACTAACAGTGGTACCAGAGCTACGTTCGGTCATCTATTGGGCGTAGATAAAATTTTCAACTACCTCAAACAAAACTATAACTCATTCTACTACTTCCAAATATATTCTCAACACATGGCTACTACTAATCAAACATCATCAATTCCAGTACCTATTTTCAAAGGAGAAAATTATGATTTTTGGAGTGTCAAAATGAAGACATTCTTCCGCTCTCAAGATTTATGGGATATCATAGAAGAGGGATTCACTATTCCAGAAGACACCTCTACTCTTACTACAGCTCAAAAGAAGGAGTTGAAGGAAAACAAGCAGAAGGATTCAAGGGCTTTATTTGTTCTTCAACAAGCAGTTGATGACACAATTTTTCCAAGGATAATTGGTGCCACAAGTGCAAAACAAGCTTGGAACACAATACAAGAGGAGTTTCAAGGAAGTGACGAGGTACGCAATATTAAACTTCATTCTCTAAGACGAGAGTTTGAATTATTAAGAATGAAAGAATCTGAGACCATTAAAGACTACTATTCTAGAATAAAAGAAATAATTAGTCAGATGAGAGCCTATGGGGAAAATATTCTTGACAAAAAGATCGTTGAGAAAATTTTAATTTCTATTCCCCAAAAGTATGATGCAATCGCAACCGCGATTGAACAAACAAAAGATTTGGCTACATTGTCAGTCACACAACTAATAGGCTCTCTTGAAGCTTATGAACAAAGATTGAAAAGGCATGAAGAAGACTCGGTTGAAAATGCCTTTCAATCAAAACTAAAATTACGGTCTCAGAATAAAGAATATGAAGGAAATAAAAGTAGAGAAGAAATTTCTAGAAATAAAGAAAATCCTAGAAGCTTCTCTAAGACTTGTCAAGAAAAATATCCTCCATGTGGCATATGTAAAAAGACAAGTCACTTGGAAAAAGATTGTTGGCATCATGGAAAACCTCAATGTCACTATTGCAAGAAATTTGGTCACATAGAAAATTATTGTCGTAATAAAAATAAGCATCAAGCAAACTTTGCGGAAGAAGATAATCAAGAGAAACTCTTATTCTACGCCAATCAAGAATCTTCTGGTAGAGAAGGAAGTTGGTACTTGGATAGTGGATGCAGTAATCACATGGCAAAAGATCAAAGTATCTTCAAAGACATTGATAAATCTGTCAATGTCAAAGTTCGCCTAGGAAATGGCACCACAGTGGAGTCTCGAGGCAAAGGAACTGTCATGGTGGAGACAAAAAAAGGTATGAAATTCATCAAGGATGTTTTACTAGTTCCAAATCCTAAAGAAAATCTTTTAAGTATTGGCCAAATGATGGAGAATGGATATTCTCTTCATTTTGAGAAAGATACATGCAAAATTTATGACAGTAAAATGATAGAAATAGGCCAAGTAAAAATGGAGAAGAGAAATAGAAGCTTTCCTATAAGCTTCAAACCTGGAACTAATATTGCCATGAAGGTAGAAGTTGATGACTCATGGCTTTGGCATAGGAGATTTGGCCACTTCAACACACATGCCTTAAAGCTTCTATATACGAAAAACATGATGAGAGATCTTCCATGCTTGAAGGAGAATAATGAATCATGTGAAGGATGTCTCCTCGGAAAACAACATCGATTACCATTCTCGACAGACAAAGCATGGAGAGCAAAAGACTTATTGGAGTTGATTCATACCGATGTTTGCGGACCGATGAGAACACCTTCACATCATAACAACAGGTATTTCATCCTCTTCATCGATGACTTCTCTAGAATGACATGGGTCTATTTCTTAAAGGCAAAGTCAGAAGTTTTTGGAGTATTCAAGAAATTCAAGGCCCTTGTTGAGAAGCAAAGTGGAAAACAGCTAAAAGTACTTAGAAGTGATCGTGGCAAGGAGTACACATCTCACGAGTTTGACAAATTCTGTGAAGATGAAGGCATAGAGCGACAACTTACAGTCGCATATACTCCACAACAAAATGGCGTGTCAGAGAGAAAGAATCGCACAGTTATGGAGATGGCAAGATCAATGCTGAAAGAGAAAAGTATGCCTAACACTTTTTGGGCTGAAGCAGTCTACACTGCAGTTTATATTCTAAACAGATGTCCAACTAAAGCAGTCCAAGACAAGACTCCTATTGAAGCTTGGAGTGGGAGAAAGCCATCAGCTAAACACCTACGAGTATTTGGGTCTATTTGCTACATACATGTTCCTGATCAAAGGAGGCACAAGCTTGAAGACAAAACTATACGAGGAATATTCTTGGGATATAGCACACAATCAAAAGGCTATCGAGTCTACAACCTACAAACGAAAAAGCTCATCATCAGTCGAGATGTTGAAGTTGATGAAAATGCTTCTTGGAATTGGGAAGAAGAAAAAGTTGTTAAAAGCAACATTCTACTTCCAGTGCAACAATCTCAAGAAGAAACTCAAGAAGAGGAAGAAAATTCAGGTACGTTTTCTCCACCTCTACAACAAGATTCTTCACCTGAATCTAGTCCAAGAAGAGTAAGATCTTTGGTAGACATATATGAAACTTGCAATATGGCCATGATTGAACCTAACTGTTATGAAGAAGCATCAAAGCATGAACTATGGTCAAGTCAATGGAGAAAGAAGATCAAATTGAAGATATGTTACCAAGACCAAGATTTGAACTACTATGCACAATGTTTGGAGTTACCGAATTTGCATTAAGGAGGAGTATTAAAGAGTAATGCAAATTCTAGAAGAATCTAGAAGCTCCTAAGATAGAAGAATTGAAATGCAATACAAATTCTAGAATGTTGTAGAAAAACCTAAGATAGGAAGAAAAATCTAGAATATTCTACATAGGTAAAAATCTAGAACATTCCACATAAGTTGTGCCTAGGATGTTCTAGAATAATCTATGGGTCTATAAATACCCATGAACTCTACCATTTGATGAAAGAAGAAGTAGCCAACATCTACCATTTGTATGAACCAACATCTACTACCACTAAAGACAACTACAACACTTCTTTCAACTACTACTTCTACATTCAACTATCTCTACATTTTCTCTATCCCATCAACTACTCCTTTCACAACCTTCAAATACTAACAAGGTGCATCAACCCACTAATGATGATCAAATGGGTACGGTTCTCTTGAGTAAACTACATGGATGGTTTACGATTCTTTCTCCTTGGTCTCCAATCTCAGCCTCCACGTTGACGACAAACCTACCTTGCAAGCTGCATTAAACCACACATAATTCATCGCCTTGCCTCGCTTCCAATTCGCTCAAACCGAACATCATTTTAATAACAAATTCGTCTTCGCTGATTCTCTTAAACAATATAATGCCTCCAACCAAACACAATTTTAATGTTGTCTCGCTTTTATAAATTAAAAATTAGAATAAAAAATAATTTAAATAATTAACTTTTTTATATTATATTATTCCAAAGATTAAATATATAATAATATAACAATTTAAATAATTTAAATTTTAATTATTAATTTTAAAATAATATTTTAACATGTAAATATGAAATTATTTTAAATATTAAATGTATTTTTTGTCTTTTAATTTTCAATAAAAATTTAAATTAATCATTTTTAAAATTTTGGTTCAATTTAACCTTCAAACTTTATAAACATGTATGTTTAGTTTTTTAACTAAATTAAAACGTGTTTCTTAATTAACATTGAAAGAAAAATGTGTTAAATAATATAAACAACTCAAATATTATCATGAAACGTTGTTTAAAATATCATAATAAACTTAATAAAATTTAGTTAAAATGATTAAATTTAAGTATTTCGGAGGACTTAAGCCAAAGTTTTAAAAATTGATTAATTTAAATTTTTATTAAAAAATAAAGAATCAAAAATATATTTAATCCTTATTTTAATGATATGATAAAAAATATTAATTAATCAAATAAAAAAGTTTATAAAACAAATTAAATAATAATTATAGTAGAGCAAAATGCTTTAACCTTTTACAAAAGTTATATGATAATAATCTTCATAAAAAATACAATGAGTCTGACATCATGAACCATAACAAAAACTTTTTACCGTATAAGCTAATTTATATACCCCTACTTACGATTCATTTCCCATCCTAAATACAAAAAAAGCACATAAATATACTTTTCCATATGTAACTTGGTAATCCACAGGGTTAAAAAATACAAGATATATAAGAATATTGTGCCAATAAATAACTCTCACCTCCTTTGTTTTCATAAAACCAAAATAAAAGATATCATTTCATATGTAACCATATTCCCTCCCTCTTTAAGCCATGAAATGAAATACAATGATATTTTAACACTTAATTTTTTTTTTACATCCATTTAACATTACATTTCAATTTCTTTTTTCATAAATGTAAAAATATACTTTTAAAATGATTATTTTATTATTGTAGGTTGTGAAATGACTCACCTGGTATAAAAAAAAACAAATAGGGCAAGTTGATAGATTGAGTGATAATTATAAGAAGCATGTTGGAGTGTGGGGCCAAAGGTTTCATTCTTAGACGGTGAAGAAGATTTGTTTTGGAAGCCCTTTTAGATAAAAAGAAAATATGAATGAACATTGTATTTCCTCTCCATCAATCAAAATCTATGACCTACCAAACAATGTTTGACGTTTCATGGAATAACCTCACGTAATGTTCTTTGTTTTTCTTTTTAACATTCTTCTTTCATATTGTTTTGACTTCCTAGTCTTCAATGGAGGATCCATGCACAAGCTTTAAATTTCACTTCACAATCATTGTCCTTTCTATTTGAAGTGTAATTACAAAATACCCGCAATACTCAAGACACTTATTAGCTACTTGTAACTTTTGTTAGCTAAATTATTCTTCATTAACTAACGAGGATTAAATTTCAAATTAGTTAGTTGTGTTTCTTAACGATGTGGACAAGGATTAAATTTTTTACGATTTGTATAGACAAAATTTTAATAAAAAAATTACTTCACCGTGATCATTTTCTGTCCAATATTATAATTTCTTAGAATGATGAAACGTGTTTGATTAGTTTAATATTATTAGGAATGTTTATATAATGTTTAGAAGAAAAAAAACTAATGTAATATATTGTATTAAAACTTTTAGTTTTCATGTTAAATGGTTTACGTGAGGACGATGATGGTGATAGTGATGGGTTTGGTGCAGTAATTTTTTTATTATTTTAATTTAAAAAATTTAAATTAAGGGAATAACTTGTGAAAAACTTAGATAAAAAATTTATTGAAAAACATGATTTTCTAAAAGTTTTAAGTTAAAGAAAATCAAGAAAAGAAAATAAACGTTGGCGACTTAAGATTTTTTTTTAAAGAAGTAAAACTTTTCTCTATAGTCACTTGGTATACTTTGATAATATCAATAAGCTCCTCTTCTAATAATATGTTTGGTTTAATCATAGTTCCTAGGTTGATTTTCTTAAATAATTGGTCCCCTTTTTTTTCTTTTTTTTTATATCTTAATTGAGTCTTTAAATGTGAAAAATCAGTACAATGGGATCGTTAGGTTAAATTGGGTTAATGAAATTAGAATTAAGCTGAAGTGTTGTTGTGAACTGGATTCATTAATTAACGTGACAGATACAGGTCATCATATTAAATTGAGTTATCACCACATTCTGTCACGTCATCATCTTCAACATTTTCCTAAATTAGAAACCTTAGCAGTTCATGGCAACCACCGAAAAATGCCACCACTAGCCTCCATGTGCCGTCACACAATCACCACCATCGCAAAACCATATTCGTCTTCCTCGCACAATCGTGAAACTAGTGAAGCATCAATAGGACCACCATGACCAGCCAACGTCCATGAGCCATCACCGCGAACTAGGTTCCTTTTCTCTTCATCCTCGCGCCATGAAGAAACCCAAACCGGAAGCACTGCGAAAGCTCCGCAGCAAGTCTGAACCCGCTGAATCCGCAGAAATTCAGAAAAATCCCCAATTCAACAACCCTAAAATCGTGCCACCATTGGGCGAGTTCTCTTCTCCCTTCTCGCGCAAATCCCAAATTTCAGACTTGTAGAAACCTAAGTCAATCTCCTTCAACCCATAAACCCAGAAGCATCCAAAATGCAGAAGCACCCAAATCGCAAAACTCCTTCGTATTCATCACACAGATCATGCAATCTTCTTCACGCAGAAGCCTCAACCCTTCATCTTCTTCAAACACGCATCACGAGTTGCTCCTTTGTTAGCCACCACGAGGTTGTCGTCATACCTTCATTTCAAACCAAAACTTGCAAGGAAAGTCAAACACAAAACCAACAAAAATCCCTTCGAATCGCACTGCCATCGCGCTTCCAAATCCAATCGCGAACCTGCGAAATCAATCCCCTTCATCGTGAGCTTCATCTTCTTCCCTAAGCATCAAGCCTGCAAAAAGAAACTAAGCAATTGAAACAGAATTGCTAGAATTGCTAGGGTTTCTAATTTGGGGAAAGGTTGAAGGTGATGAACTCTAATTTCGTTTTCATGAACCCTAATTTGGTGATTCCCTAATTTTAATTTTTAGAAATATTTTATTTTTATTTTTTAATTACACATATTCTCGTGACATACTCTACATCTGTCATGTCAATCACTGATTCCACCTCATAGTGACAACTTGTTAACCCAATTTAAGGGCAAAGATCCAATGTATTTGATTTTTCACTTTTAGAAACTCAATGTATAAAAAAAAGAAACATATTTGACAAAATCCAACATAAATATCGACTATCCGAATAATTAAACCAATATAATTTTCATTTCCTTTATACTTTTTAAAGGTTTTAGATCATCTTTTGCATTTATACGTTATTTTGTAAGTAAAGGAATTTAGCATGTGAATGTTTTGAGATCGAACCAAAATAAAAATCACGTCTATGGATAAAAAATATAATTAATTATTTTTATTTTAATAAAATTTTATATTATAGTAAATAATTGATTGATTTTAAAAAATAACATAGATATCAAAATTTATAATAATATCTAGAACTCATTTAAAAAAGTAAAAAAAAAAGAAATATATAATTAAAAAGACAACAATTAATACAAAATATGATTTTAACATAATCAAAATATGATTCACATACAGAGAAGATGTTAAACGATTGATTCTACTAACTCTCCACATACTTCACTTATATTCTTATTTAATAATTTTAGTTACTCATTTAGTCTAACCATCTCTTATTTAATTTAATTGAACCTTGAAACTACAAACAAATGTTTATTCTCATTGAATATTTTTACTTTTAAATATTAAAATATTTTCATTTGATAAATCTAGTTTTACAAGTATGTAATAATATTATTAAATTTATTTAATACAATATTGATTTAATCAATTTGATTTTATATTATATGAGGATAATATTTATACAGGAAAACAACAATACAACTAAATTTTTAGAGAATAGAACATATATAATTTTTTTTCTAACTTACAAGAATATATGAAGAATAAATATAAAAAAATAGTAATAAAAAAGTTATTAAAATCACAGACAAAGACACCAAAAATTTTAATGTGAAAAACCCTTGAAATAAGAATAAAATCATGAGTCGTTTAAACAAGAAAAACTACATATGATTAACAAATTGTGCAAATGAGTCTTAATCAACTATACAAAGTAGTACTAACACATAGCCAAACAACAAAACAATAAGCTTGCAAATAAAAAACAAGGAAGACAAAGGAAACATAAATACACAATTGTAGTGTGAACTGAATTTCTCCAAACTCAGACCTCATATCAACGATCCAAACGATCAAAATGAAAAATAGTGTGCTCTAAACCTGTTATTAAATTTTCAGCACAATCCAACCGTGAACGACTTTATAGTGTCAATTTTACAGCAGCAACTCAATGAGAAACGTAAACAATTTTTTTCTTCTTCCTCTCTCTCAATGTGATAGGGTTTTAATTGGATGTTGACTCTACTTTTGGACACTAGGTTAAGTGAGACATGAGATTAAGTAAGACATGAGCTTCTCAACTTTTGGACATTTTCTCCACATAGGAAGAAGCCTAATATTAATATCCAACACATGTTACAATCAATCCCATGACTTATGTAACAACCCTACTATGGTAATACTAAAATAAAATTATTTCTCACCAACACTAGTAAAAAATATGGAAATTAATTCGCACATTTGACATTGATTTTGTTGCAACTTAATCATAAAATGGTGCGGAGGCCTTTTTGCAATTATTGCAAACATATATGTCTCGGTTCAAAAAGAATTGAAGCCTAAATGGGTCTATGGCTTCAGTTCTATAAACAACTAAGGTTAAATCCCACTACAAATGTGACTTTTTTTCGTTGACTTATTTTTGAACTAGGTCTATGGCTTCATGAAAACCCATCACAAAACATTTTAGCTCAAAATTCAAAGTCTAATAATTATTTTAAAGACTTTTGCAAAGTTAAAAAAATACAAAATAAATTTCCGAAAAATAGAAAACAACGATTTCTGGAAAATGTAGAAGGATTAGCTAGTTACCCCCAAATCCATATATAATAATGCGAAAACTGTCAACTACAGTGAAAGTTATGGTTTGAAGATCTGTAGTCCAAATAGTTTTTAAACTTCAGATTCATCCAAAATAAGGGCTCTTGGAAATTTTCACTTGAAATAGGAGTTTCAAAGAGTGGTAAAAAAAATTTCATTCAAAAATAATAACCATAGCTATCAAAACCAAAAATCACAAGTAAATAGTTATCTGCAGAACTGTATTTTTGGATTGTGGATACTTGTTTTTATGTGTAGATTTGTTTCTGTGTTTCTGGGTTTATGTGATGTGGAATGTTTATAAATATAGAACGATCATTTTTTTTAAATAATAAACTTTAGACAACAGTTGTGGTAAAAATTGATGTATAAAAGGTCTATTACTTCAGTTCTTGATCCAATTAAGGCCATAAATCCTTTAATTAATTAACTTTAAGGGTCTACGACCTCAGTTGGAACCAGAACCGAGGAATTACACCCATTTTTTTTTGGTTTATTGCTTCGTGTTTTTTGAACTAGAGCAAAATCATAACCTTCTTTGCATCAATTTTTGAATTAAGGCCAACAGTTCCATCTTTTTACCGCACCTGAATATGCCTTGATTCTACAAATGTTGTCCTAAAACAACCCCTATCGTATCCCTTGGTTACACTAGTTAATAGCAAAAATATAAGATATTTAAATTATGATATCATTTGTTAACAATAAAAGTAAACATCTTTATTCACCAAGTAAAAGAAAATACATATCTCATTTCAAAAATATAAAATTGTGAAAAGTAATAATGGATCAAGAAAAAAACTTCTTTAAAAATAACAACTAAGACAACTATTTTCACAAATGTCCCACAACTCTCTTCTTTATTGTGCATCTTCCTCAACATTAATACTATCATATATATTCTCTTGTATAAAAATATGATTATCGTAGGTTGAAACCACAATCATAAAAATAGAAGGGGTGCTAACGTGAGCAATAGTTCTCATAGCAAGAATTTTCACCACATTATAAGTTCAAAAATGTTTTTCAATAAAAACCATAAACTCAAACAACATATATTAGAGATACACGTGTTGTCACATGATAAACTACTTTCATAGTCCAATGCAAGGATCCCACTTTAGCAGGTTCCTACAAAGCCACATGATAAACTACTTTCAGAGTTGTCACACCCTTTCACATAGTTTTAAGCCTTTCCCTCTTCAAGACTAAACAAATATCAGATTATCTACTATAACTCATATACATAGCTTACCAACCATTCATAGAGTTATAACTCCTCAATGCTCTAAAAGTCTTATGGATGGAGTTCACTCTCCACTACTTTATTCGAGAGACTTATAGGCAAAGTTCACCGAATGTTCCTCCATGCTGAATTTTGTAAGAACTCAAGACGTCACCTCTTGCTGAGAGATACACACTCAAACATGCCAACAATCATTTCCTATTCATAAAATTTCTCACTCAACATCAATACACCAGCAAAACTCTTTATATATTCACAAACTCACAAATAAGATAAAAAAAAACAAATTAAAACATGTTGAAACAATTAAAATAGCTAAAACAGTTAGCTTCCCTCACAGAAAAAAAAATCTAAACTTTATTGCATCTACAAAGCTAAACAGGTTTTTATCTCAAATCCATGACACTAGTCACGTATATAGACACAAGTTAGCTCCCATTGCAACACCAACAAACACAAGAAAAAGAAAGGAACAAAAACCACTAAAACAGCTTAAACATTTAATTCCCCTCACCTAGATACTCCTAAGTTTAATTTAACCCTTTTTAATCTTCAATTGACTCACGTCTCTCTGTCAAATAATTCCTCACGTTTTACTCTCTGAACCACTTGAAAATTCTGGATTTGAATACTAAATTAATTAAATGTTTCAACTCTTACCCGACTTTCTTTATTATGAGTAACATTTAACCTAAGAAGCTAGTTTTATCTCCTATGAGATTTAAGACACAAACAAGTATAAGAACTTAAGATTTTAGTAACAAATCGCACATCATATCTCTCCTTAATAAATTATCACAAACTTAATAATATATATTTATATTATGATAATATATTATATATATTATTCTTAGAATATCATTTCCACTATACATATCATTAAAGTATTTCATTATCTCTTATATATTTGTTTAATATCTTTTTAAATGAAATACTCATAATCTTATTTCTTAGACCAAATGTTTTCTTAGTATATGTGCTACAAATTACTTTTTTATTTGCTAAATGTGCTTGGAGTACATAAAAGATAAAAATAAATTTATTATCTGACTATGGCAAGCGTACCAATTTGTCATAAGTAAAAAATGAAAAAAGATATAAGTATCCAGAAAATCTTGTTAAATAGTTATTTAATATAAAGAATACTACTACGAATAATAAATTATTGTAATGATTTTTAATTGAATAATAGATGAGATTACTAACAAAATACACAGGAAGAATAAAAACGATAATAATTATTGTTAAGAAATTAATAGTATGAGATGTGATTAATGACGAATTTTGACCGGTTTGAAAATGTCACTTTTTATATTTATTATAATCTTAATCAGTGACTTTTTATACTAATTTTGTTTTTAATTGATATAAAAAATTTTAACTTTTAAACTGATGATTCTCACAATTGATATAAAGTCTCGATTATATTGATATTTTTCTTTTCTTAACAAACTTTCTTTATTAGTTTCAGAATTAGTATAAAAAGTGAATTTTTATACCGATGGTAAAATCAATATAAAAGGTCAAATATTTTTTATATTTTTATTTTTATATTTGTTCTGATATAATTTTTTTTAATTAATATAAATAAAAATTATGACATAATGAATAATTATGAGGGACCAAAATAATACCCTTGACTAAGCATAGTTTTAATTTCCAATCTTCATACAAAGCTACAAGAATATTCTCAACATGTTGCAAATAACATGAGAATTTCTCTTCTTCCTACACCGGCATTATCTTGTACGTGAACAATTGTAACAAATGCATCTCCTAACTTGAGAGAATGATGAATTTGACAATGAAGTGGAGGGACGAGGCCACCCTACACCCCAATTAAGCTCTATCACTATATATTACTAAAGAGGTATTGATAGAATTCAGTGTGATATTGAATACTTTGACTATCAAGAAAATTGAGATATTTAAATCTCACTAACACTCTTAATCAAGTAAATTTAGTTTTAGATATTAGGTTTGAAAAAATCAATAAAGATTCTTGTGTAGCATTAAATTTATATTAGGAATTTCAGGTCGAACACGAATATTGTTTACATGCAACCCGACTCGCATGCAAAAAATCGTACCCATAACCCGTCCTGCTACTTGCTGGATACCTAAATAAAAAATATTCGTGGATTTTTTTTAACATCCGGGTACCCGTTGGATATCCGTTTTCAAGCCGCAAATATTTAAAAAATATACTTTATGAATTTTTAAATAAGGTCTAAATTAAATTGCAAGTTAATGAGAACAATTTAATATATTTTTTATATATTAAAAATACACAATGTAACTTTTAAGCAAGTTATAAAAGAACAAATATTGAACAAGTTTTGAAAAAAAAAGGATATCATAGAGCATCGAGGAAAACCCAACAACTAAAAAGTCTAAATTTAGTCACAAGATTAACCCACAAAACATATCAATGTATGAAACAGAGAGATAAAGAGTGTCCAAGAGAAGCTTGTACTCCTCACCCACTTCTACTAACCAATCCACCAAGATTGCTTTCATGGTTGGTGTTTATGAACTTCCCTTTTTCTGCATATGAGAAAAAAATCAAATTTAAAAGTGAGATACATGAAATTCTCAAGGATAAAATTAAGAGTTTGTTAATGTGTAATCATAGACATGGGAAACAAAGGATTTATTGAAAACACTATCCATGAACAATTTATACACACCCACTCAAACACCTCAAACACCATTTGGGAAAACCAAAGAACAAGAAGAAATTAGAGAAAAAGAAAAGAGATAGTTGAAAGAGAATTTTTAAGTGCCTCTGGTTCACAATGATAATAGATCTCTCAGCTTAGTAAGTACCTCTTATTCACAATGACAGCCGCACAAATAAGAGAAGATAAAATACAAAGTGCACTAACTTAAACCTAATTAAGGACAATAAGATAATTTTAGTTTATTTACGGGTAACGGATATCCGCAGGTAGGAATATCATGATATTCGAACTCAACCAATAATAAGGAGATACTAAATTATTCGCTTATCCACATGTATCAATTATCTGCAGCAAATTTTATCCGTGGATACCCGTTGCACGAGTTTTTTTGCCAATCATAATTCACATTATGTTAAGATCTACTTTGATTATAGGATAATAGGAATTCCAATATACATGAAATTAAGAGTCAGAATTTATGATAGACTTGCTTAATATAGGTATTGTAGAAGCCGTAAAAAAATTTTACAAATTGTTAAGAAGAAAACTAAGTTATAGGTATGAATATTTGTTAAGACAAAAAAGAGAGAGTATTTTATGTAGTTCATTAAGTAAGCATAAAAAATAGGTATAATATGATGCAATTACTTAAAATGAAAGAAAATATAAGAGATGAGATTTTTAATTTTATACATTTTATTAAATACATTTTATTATAATTTTATAAATATGATTAATTTTACTTTAATTTAACTTATTTGTTCGTTGTTTGATGATTGTTGTAATTAGGAATGACAAAAATAGATGTGTTCGTAGATATCTACAAATAAAATTTGCGATGGATAGCTAATATTCACGGGTATTAATTATCCGTGGGTAGTTAGTATTTTAATATCTTTTTATAAACGGATCGGATACAATATTTTACTACCAGTATGCATGGGTATCTATTACACGCAAAAAAATAATAATTTATATTTTATTAAGTTAAATTTAATTAAAATTAAAATTAATTTATATTTTATTAGGTTAAATTTAATTAAAATTAAATTTTAATTTATATTTAATTTAATTTAATTTATATCATATTATATATATATATATATATATATATATATATATATATATATATATATAATTTATAATTTTATGTACATTTTGAAATTTTATAAAATATATTTTTTAAATATTTGTAAATATCTATGAATACCGTAAATTAATATCAACGAGTATTTTTTAAACGGATATTCATACAGATAATAGATACATTTTTTTGTTAGACATTATCTATCTTTGACCGAACTATTACCATCCCTTGTATTATGGTACAAAGCAAACAATATTGTTTGATCAGGAAATCAAGTTGACTAGCATAGGAGACTCTAGATTTTAAAATTTTGTGGATATATTCGGTTTTGTATATAGCCTTTGGACAAAACACAATTTGTTATATAGTCTTTGGACAAAACATAATATGTTATTTTAAAAGTTTGAGCTAATTTTCATTTAATTTTGTTAAACATAATCTCGCTTTAAAAGTAACTCAGTTCCTTTGCTAATTAGGAATGATTGAAACTATGATTTATAAAATCTATATCAAAAGCTAGTGGAAACCTAAAAGAAAGTATTAAATCAACTAATTAAGTTACGTTAGTGAATTTGTATAAATATAAAAAATCTAAATGTATTTACACAATATATTTATATTGAGATTTAAACACTCCGATGGTTCTTATATTTTTTTAGAAATCTTAGTCTGATCCTCTCGATTAAAAGTGTCTCAATTGGATCGTAAATTTTGTAAATTAGTATTAACCATTTTTCGTTAACGGATAAGAAACGACATCAAGACCTACTGATGTGGTGTATACTAGACATGCTAATCTAAACAATTTTATTACATGGAAATAGAATTTAAACTATGACGTATAATTCTCCACCTAAATTAGCATTCTGATGCAAGGGGATTCATCTTCTTCATCGCGCCACCGTAGATCTACCTCGCGATGCAGACATCTCTATCGAACCACCACGACTCCACCAGATTCATTCCAATCACCACTGCGAGCAGAATCTTTCATGCGTCGTGCACCCATAAGCTTCATAACACACAACTGTATTGTCGTTAAGCCACAGTGACGAAATCCTAATCGTAGAAATCGTGAGCTCCACCACTGCACCATGATCGCGCCTCCATGAAGTCCTAAAAGCCCCAAATTCAACCAAGACGTGAACTAGAGAAGCGCCAACACGATCTCGTGTCTTCGTTCCTCTTCCACCATGAATCATCTTCTTCTCGAACCATTAGAAACCAAATCGCGAGAATCGCGTCACCTAAATCGCGCAACTGCAGCTACCATGGACCATTCAGTTCCATCATCATACACCTGCAATCATAGATAACCTAAAACCATAAAAACCCAGAGAAATGCAAACTAAAACCCTAACTCGTGAGTTCGCAAGCCCCTCACCACAAAGCCATCAACCTCATTGTTAATCACCAACAAAACCCAAATCACGCTCCAACTTGCAGAGAAAATGAAACCCTAGTATGAAATCCTCTCACAATCCTCCTTCATAGCAAGCTTAATCGCACCACCATGGCCTTTCCATCATGTTGCAACGTGAATCACTTACAAATTGAAACCAACAAGAAATCATGTTGCGAGCTTCACGTGAACCTCATCTTCTCTAAGGAACCTTGTGCACTACCTCCATTAGCTTCTTCAACCTGAAAAAAAGAAAAGTCCATGAAACTCAACTATGCAATGTGCCATTGTGATAAAATCAACAACCATCGAAAAACCTTTTCCATGTGCTTGGGCGCAAGAATCCCCTTCTGTATCAAAACCTTAATTTGGGTGGGGAATTACACGTCATAGTTTAAATTTTATTTTCACGTAATAAAATCATCCAGATTAACATGTCTAATATACACCACATCATCAAATTTTGACGTCGTTTCTTACTACTTAACGGAAATGGCTTAATTATTACTAATTTATAAAAGGCTTAATACCACTTATGGTCCCAATTTTTGTTAGCTTTGTTCGAAATGGTCCTAAAGATCATAATTTGACGAAGTGGAGGAAGTGGAGGAAGTTGACGAAGTGGACAGAGTGGAGGAAGTGGAGGAAGTTGACGAAGTGGACAGAGTGGAGGAAGTGGAGGAAGTTGACGAAGGGGACGAAGTGGAGGAAGTGCAGGAAGTGGACGAAGTGGAGGAAGTGGATGACGTGGACGAATAGGACGAAGTGGAGGAAGTGGACGAAGTGTAGGAAGTGGACGAAGTGGACGAAGTGGAGGAAGTGGGGGAAGAGGAGGAAGTGGACGACGTGGACGAAGAAGACGAAGTGGAGGAAGTGGAGGAAGTGGGCGAAGTCAGCCAAGTGGAGGAAGTAGATGAAGTGGAGGAAGTTGACGAAGTTGACGAAGTGGACGAAGTGGAGGAGGTGTAGGAAGTGGACGAAGTTGACAACACATCATCAATCAGTGAATTACATAGTTGACTAAGGATGGTCACGCCAATGAGGGCTTGACATGTGGCAACCCCTTTCTTCACCCAAAAATTAGGGTTTCAGATTTGAATCGGCATATTGGAAAAAAGTTTGGGGATTGCCGTCACGCGAGAATAGAGTTTCTCCTTCACGGCGGATATGGTGAACTTCGTGATAGTTGGTTTGCTTCTAAGTTTTTATCCTGTAGGTGAATGAAGAAAGCACAATGGAGAAGCTTGCAGAGAGGCGTTGATGCGACTTGGGTTTGCGTTAGCGATTTGGATTTTGCTAGCGAGAGGTTGATGATGATGTTGGTGGCTTTTCACCGTTGCGGCATGAATCGCGCTTCTGGTTTGAAGGAGATTTTTTGTTTTGTGGGTTTTGATCTTTTGTTTTTCAGGTTGGTGGTGGTTGGTGGAGAATGAAGAAGCTTCACGATGTTGCTCAAAGGTGCGAGGAACTTGCAATTCGGTTTCGTGATGCTTGTGTCGGAACGTTTGGAACAGCAGCGCGACCATCTGGTTAGGGTTTTAAAATGTCTGATGATGGAGGTGCGAAGATGGTGGTTGGCTGTAAGTGTGTTAGCGACGACTAGGGTTTCTATGTAGGGGGAAATTAGGGTTTTTGGAGGTAGGAGATGATGATGACGTGTCAAGGGTGATGTGTCACTAATTGCACAATTGGACATTTGGTCGTTAACGATTTAAACGACATTTGCAAAAAGGACTAAATTGAACACAAATTACGATGTTTAGGACTATATTGAACATACAAAAAAATTAGAACTATTTCAAACAAAGCTGGCAAAAATTGGGACCATAAGTAATATTAAGCCTTTATAAAATTTAGGATATCAATGAGACACTTTAAAACGAGAAGACTGAATTGAGATTCCTAAACAAATATGAGAACTAGTAAATGTTTGAACCTTACATTAATTTAACTTTAACTATAGAATATATTTTGAGAATATTTTAAATTTTAAACTTTAATTAATTTATATAATTTTTATTTATTGATAATTTTTTTAATTTACAATTATTTTACTTTCAACTTTATATATTTTTATATGTACCATTTACTATTAATCTTATTCTATATATTACATCATTCTTTATTAAAATTTAAAATAAATTAAAAATAACATAAATAAATATAATAATTTAATTAATGTATTTGTTAAGATGTCTCAAAGATAATGTAAAAGAGAATATAATGGTATCATGGTTAACATACCTAATGTATCAAAAAAAATATTTTAAAAATTACAAAATAAACAAATATGTCATTTACTGATATTAATATCTTAAATTATAATCTCATAATAATAGAATAAATATTGTATATAATATTGCTGTTATCGGAATTTGGAACGTGATTTTTAGACAAATAACAAGATTAATTTGAATATTTTTTATGGTTGTAATTAAATCATTTATTGTAACCTCCCAAAAATACAGTAACAACCATATAATAGAAATAGTTACATCTAACAATATCCAGTTCAGTTTTTCACTAAAATAACGTACGTCTATGGCCGAGCGGCCTTACATAAACTTTCAAATTAAAACTGCACAACTTAAGAGAAAACATGATCACACGGTTTACAAAAGAACATACCGAACGGTCATTTAAGCAAGAGAAGAGGTAACCTAACGATCACCTCACTAAAAAAAATGCTATCTATTAACCGAACTCTCCTACGGTTCGGCCTTCACTTCCACCTCTATCAAATTTTCTTCTTCCAGCGCCTCTTCCAACAGCGCGTCTCCTTCTGCTCACATCCACACGGATGATCATTGCAACGACAAGGATAGACGTACAAAACAAGACAACACAGGAATGCAGGGTAAGCTTATGTAATTTAATTCAAGTATAAACATACGCTTCAAACAATCAAACGTACAAGATAAATTTAACATGCGTAACATACACATCCTAATACTAGACTGACTGTCCAGACTGTATGAATTTTGTGTAGCTACGACGTTCGTGCACCCGGGTGATGTAGTAACTGGAATACTCATCAACTGCCACCCGAGGTTAGTCCTATCTATCCAAAGTATCCCTAAGGACTAAGACCTCCTGCCATTCCAACACATGATCTACCCTCCTCTACGTGAGGAACGAGTACTCACGAAACATCAGGATGAACCGCCAGCTAAGCATTACCACATTCATACTTTACAATTTCAATATTCAACCAAGAGTCGTTCCTCCCCGGAACGCTTGTCCAAAATCCACAAACTTTCTTTCATCTCATATACTCTTCATCTTTTATAACTCTTTGTTTTAAAGTCTTTTTTATCAAAAGTTCTAAAAACATAAAATACTGAACGTTCAACCCTCTCTAGAACGAGGACGAACGATAGGGAAATTACCGAGAATTTCCCCGTGCCAGAATAAAATAAGACCGAAAGCGTTACCGTTATATTTTAGGAAATAAACCGAATACTATTATACGATATATGATGAACGTTACTTACAATATGAATCAGTTAAATGGACTGACTCTCGTAAACTCCAACCAACACTCAAGGAATACATCAAATACGGAGACTCTAGGTCGGAGAAAAAGAATATAGAAATGTCAAGACGTTAAAGATATATACTTAGAATAATTCATACACGGGAACCTAATGTCAGTCAATGACCGAACATGGTAGGGAAAATTCTACTGAAGTTGGAAGAACGCTAATGTCATCAAGGGATATCATTCCATAACCGAGTTCGAGCGCTTAGTATAAGACCGAGCGTCACTAATTAAAAGGACTTGATGTGAGGTCGAGCAGTACTAAACTTGAAATAAAAGATTAATAAATATGGTACTAGCAGAGTTGTGTTTAAGAATGATTACTATATACAAATACATATTATTTACAAGATTTTAAGTTTGTTTCTAGATACTCAGATGTAACTACGCTTAGCCGAACGTTCAAGCACAATGTTTTCACAAGAAAACGCTCGTCCTCAACTAAGATTCTTTCCAAATGAAAGAATCCAATTTCACACGATATTACTAGAAGCACCGAACGATCAAGGACCGTTTAATGACGAACATACATTATCATAGTGGGAATTTCATACTCAGATTTTCATTTATCTTCAACTTAGTTTTCAATACATTCATTTCATAACCTTATAACTTCACATAAAACATCAATTTTCATACTTCAAAAATTCGTATCATGTCAATAAATCATACTCCAAGAAATACTCATATTCACATTCATACATTCTAACATATTAACCAACATGCATTATATTCATTTCAGCCAAATACCGATCGTTCATACAACCAATCAACATACAAATTAAATTAAATAAGCTTCCCTTACCTCTTAAAGTGAACGAACGTCCTAAGGACAAAATGCTTTTCGACTGACTGGGTTTTCTTCTACCCTTACGCTCCACACCTCCTTAAACTAATTCAAACATTCAATAAACCAAAAGTGACTTAGACAGGATAACAGCATGCAACCGAAACTGGGTTTGCATTTATCAGAACACGGACGACTAGGTATAAAGAAACTTACCAGTTTCAGAACTCAAATTTGTTCGGTTTAAAGTGAAGCTTGAGACGCCGGGAGTGCTCCTACGGTGCCTGAATGAGGATTGGAGTAGAGAAAAATGAGTTTTAGTAGAGAGAAGGGCGAGATTCTAGAGAGAAGGGGAAGAAAATGAGAATTTCAGAGTTTGGGAAGAAGATGCATGCAGAAGAGAATGGGACGGGTTTTTCAGAAAAAATCATTTTTCTTCCCACGTTAAAACGAGCGTCCGCTCTTCTATTGACACTTGCATCCTCACTATCTGATTTCTGATCCTCGTTGCTTGACACCTGGCGTCCACGCAGAGGGTTTTTGAGTGTGTTTTAATGATTCTGACAAGAGGGTTTTGGGTGCATTTTAATGAGACTTGACATTTATTGTGTAAAGAAAAATATTCACATATAAAAACAGTTTAGTAAGATAATAACAATAATATATTAGCAAGATAATAATAATAATAATAATAATAATAATAATAATAATAATGTAATATTTTACCTAGTGTCGCAACCGGGATCGCGACGGGACGACCACCCGAAAAATAAAAACGGTTTTGAAAAAAAAAAGATTTTGGAGTCGCCACCATAGTTTATTCTGGAAAACTACGGAAAAACCATAAAATGATAAAGCATGGTCTGCGAAAATGAGATTCTAAGTTCGGGAGTCGGTTACGTGTAGGGAAGGTATTAGCACCCTACAACGCCTACCCTAAGGCAGTACCTTTAACTAAATATGCGAATATGATGTGGTTTTCAAAATGTTTAACTTTCCCCTAAAATAAAACTCCAAAGAAACAAAATGTATTTTTTAGTTTTTTGGGCCCGACAAGGATTGACCTTGCTCCTACGTATTCTCATTAAGAATGAGAAATCAGGGTTCCGTAGTTCTTTTAGAAAACTGCTTTAAAATTTGTTTGAGAAATTTGTTTGGAAAATGATTATGGATAAATTTGGATTTTTGAGAAAGTGAACCTGACAAGGACTGGCCTTGCTCCTACGTATCTCCACTTTTAATGGAGAATCAAGGATCACGTAGTTCTGGCCAGAAAGATTGTTTGTTTGCTTGAAAGTGTTGTTGTTTTTGGTTTTTTGAAGATTTTATATTTTTTGGGTATTTTTTGATGTAATATTTAGATTTTTTTGCGTAATGAGCACTAGGCTGATGCGTACGATCGTACGAGCACTCACACGGCTTTTTCCTTGTTTTTTATTGTTTTGCGTAATGAGCACTAGGCTGATGCGTACGATCGCACGAGCACTCACACGGCTTTTTCCTTGTTTTTTATTGTTTTGCGTAATGAGCACTAGGCTGATGCGTACGATCGCACGAGCACTCACACGACTTTTTTTTTGTTTATTTTAGATTTTGCGTAATGAGCACTAGGCTGATGCGTATGATCGCACGAGTACTCATACGACTTTTTTTGTTTATTTTATATTTTGGGTAATGAGTACTAGGCTGATGCGTACGATCGCACGAGTACTCACACCGATATTTATATCATTACATGTTTTTTAAAGTTTTATATATTTTTTATTAAGAAGAGAAGTGAGTTGAAATATCTATGACATATAAAAAAAAACATAGGATAAAATTGTGGTAGAAAATAGGATAAATTTATGAACTAAAAAAAATGATCAAAATGCATATAAATAGAATGAAAAGAAAATGTGTACCTTGTTGAAGATTTGAAAGATGAAGCAAGATTTTGCTTGTAATAAGTTGTGAGAGGAGATAGATTGATGGTGAAGAAGATGAATTTATAGTGAAAATATGGTATGAAATTTACTATGTTTGAAGGGAATAGGAAATGGTAAAGTGTGAGAGAAAAATGGAGTAGAGTTTTGAGATAGAATGTAGAGATTTTGAGAGAGAAGAGATGGATATTATGTAATTGTGTGTGTGAAGTGAAGAGAATGTAGGTATTTATAGAGTTAAGGATGAAGAAAGTTGATGAATAAAAATAATATAATAAGTTGGTGGAAAATTTAGAGGAAATAAAATATAATTAAAAAAAAGATGAATAGAAAAGGTTAATGTGGAAAATAAGTGAAAGAAATAATATAAAAAGTTGATGGAGAAATTAGGTGAAATAAAATATAGTGAATAGTAAAAGTTAATGTGGAAAATAAGTGAAAGAAATAATATAAAAAGTTGGTGGAGAAATTAGGTGTGGAAATTAAGTGAAAGAAATAATATAAAAAGTTGGTGGAGAAATTAGGTGAAATAAAATATAGTGAATAGTAAAAGTTAATGTGGAAAATAAGTGAAAGAAATAATATAAAAAGTTGGTGGAGAAATTAGGTGTGGAAATTAAGTGAAAGAAATAATATAAAAAGTTGGTGGAGAAATTAGGTGAAATAAAATATAGTGAATAGTAAAAGTTAATGTGGAAAATAAGTGAAAGAAATAATATAAAAAGTTGGTGGAGAAATAAGGTGGAAAAAAAATGGATAATAAAAAATGTTGATGGAGAAGATATAATAAAAAAAAGTAAGTGGAATAATTAGAAAAGTTGATATATAAAATTAATATGGAAATGATGTGGAAAAAAATAAATGAAAAAGGTAGATGATGTGGATGGTGATGTGGAGAATGGGGTGTGATAAGAAAAGATGGGTGGTGAGGAAGTAAAAAAGTAAGAGATTAATTTGGGCCATTGGATTAAGTGTTTAAAAGAAAATTTGGGGGTGCAAAAAGTAAAATAAATAGTATTTTCATTTTGTTTTTTTTTTGATGAATTATATTTATCCGGACGAAATTGGGTGTTGACAGCTGCCCCTCTTTACTTAGATATTGCTGAATAATATGAAAATTTTGAGTTTTCGTATTATTGGAGTAAAAGCTAAGTAAAGAAAGAAACACTAATTTCGTCTGGATTTCAAATGGACAATGAACAACAGGAAAATTTAAAATAAATATGAACAAGGCTAACAGAATTGAGGTGTGTAGACATTGTGGAGGTTGTAACAACCCTATGGATGAGAATGAGGTAATTTTATTTTATTTTATTATTTTTATTTTTTTTATTATTATTATTTTTGTTTGAGTGCATAAATAAAATAAACAAGATTAAGTGAATGTGAAATTTGACTTTGATTGGGTTCGACCATTATCTTGCAGATGGCCGAGAGAAAAATAAGACTGAAAAACTGGTCTCGACCATTATCTAGCAGATGGCCTAGATAAAACAAAACTGAAAAGTGCTTTCGACCATTATCTTGCAGATGGCCGAGATAAAACAAAGCTGAAAAGTGCGTTCGACCATTATCTAGCAGATGGCCGAAATAAAAACAAAGCTGAAAAGTGATTTCGACCATTATCTTGCAGATGGTCGAGATAAAACAAAACTGAAAAGTGCGTTCGACCATTATCTAGCAGATGGCCGAAATAAAACAAAACTGAAAAGTGCGTTCGACCATTATCTAGCAGATGGCCGAGATAAAAATGTTTGAAAAGTGCATTCGACCATTATCTTGCAGATGGCCGAGATAAAACAAAATTGAAAAGTGCTTCCGACCATTATCTAGCAGATGGCCGAGATAAAACAAAATTGAAAAGTGCATTCGACCATTATCTAGCAGATGGCCGAGATAAAACAAAACTGAAAAGTGCTTTCGACCATTATCTTGCAGATGGCCGAGATAAAAATGTTTGATTGCTTTGAATTTGAAAATTGGAATTGGTTGAAATTTTGAGATATTGAATTTTTTTTGATTTTGATTTTGATTTTTTTTTTTTGAAAATTTTGCATAAGGTTGAAATTAAGAAACAAGGTGCTGCATTTTTGTACAAGGATTTGAAATCTTGATATGCAAGAGAAACTTGGTTGATGTAAATTTTGAAATTTGGAGAAGAAAACTTTGATGCATGTTGATTGATTTTTTTTGAAGAAGAAAATTTGACGAAAATATGTAATTTTGAAATTGGAGGAGAAAACTTTGATGCATTTTGATTTTTTTGTCTTTTTGAAGGGAGAAAATTTGATGTAATATACATGGAGGGGAAAACTTTGATGCGTTTTTGTCTTTTTGAAGGAAGGAAATTTGATGTAATGTACATGGAGGCAAATTCAAAGTTGATGAAAATATGTACATGATGTATTGGAAGATTATGAAATTATGACATTTTTTACTGAGTCAATTTGCTTTCTTTGAAATCGTCAAATTTATGACGATCTAGACTTCCAATTTCCTTTCAATGGATGTCCAAAGTCAACTGTTCAAAATGAAGCTTGTGTGCTACACATTTCTTGACGAGATATTAGTGTGTTTATGCTTGATACCAGGGGTTAGTTAAAATGAAAGGTTTCCCACACACATTTTTTTTTGGGGCATTCCATTCCTCATACAAATCATCCATGAATGATGTAATATGTGAATGTCAATGTCAATGTGAAACAATGATATACCCAAAGGTTACCCCGGTCTGGTGTTTGGGAAAAGGAGTGTGATTATGTCATGTGAGATTTGCAAAAATTTGCCCCAATTTTGGTGATAAATGGATTTATGAAATTTGGGGCGAATCAAAATCGTGCAAGGCCCAACAAGGGATGCCTCAGTCTTTGTATGAGCTTTGAATGCTCAGATGAAAAAATTTGACATTTAACCAAGTTGCTCAATACTCTGAATGGGCCGAAGCATATGAAAGACACGCCTTGGTTTTGGGTATGAGTCAATTAAGCGAGGTTCAAAAAGAAGTTGCCCCCCATTCTGGGTTTACGAATGATAAGATGGACTCAAAATCATACAAAGCCCCAAAGTGCCTACCCTTATTTTGAGGGTGGATCTATGAATTTCAATGCGGACAAATTTGAGAGGCCCAACAAGGGATTCCCCGGTCTTGGTACGAACTTTGAATATACAGATGAAACAAATGTGAAATTAACAAAGTCGTCCAATATTCTGAATGGGCCAAAACACATGAAATAAAGTTGCCCAAAAATTGCCCCCTAGTTTGTGAATCGGGGGAAGAGTTTGAATGAGATTTGAATGTGTTCAGGAATTTGTGATGGATATGGAAAGGATTGGCTTGAAAAAGAATGCCCCAATTGGCTTGATTTTCCTTTGTATAATCTCAATCAAAAGGGAGTTCCCTTCATCCGAGGACATTTATTTTTCATCATCATCATTTTTGTTTTAACTGCATTGTTGGTCATTTTTGTCTTGTCTCAAAATTAAGCTTTATGAAAATTTAAGCAACCATTATTCAATCTGCGTGGACTTTTATTGGGCTTGTAATGTGGCATGGGCTAAGGGGTATTGAAGGAAAGGATATAAAGGCCCAAATAAATGTTTGTGGGTAATTTGAGACAAGAGTTACCATCTGCACCTTTATCAACTGCTTGTCAAATCTGTTTTGACCATTTTGTCCTTTCTCAAATTTCATTCTTTGCTTGCCATCACTTTGTGATTCTTTGTATTTTTGCTTCACTTTTGAGGAATTATCTTCAGTTGATCACTAAGTGTGTTCTTCCTACAATTTGAGTCGACTTCTACCGTGATGGTAACCCTTGTTTGGGTAAAAGTTTGGAAAGAAATTTCTCATTGGCTCAAATTTGGTATCAAAGGATATATTTTTGTTTTTTTTTTTTGGATGAAGAAAGATGGCCACACATCATTTCAAATTTTGGTTGTTTCATTTTCAAAAGATTAATTAGGAGAAGATTAAATGATCTCAACAAGAGTCATTTTTCATTCTTTTTTTTTTATTGTCATAACGGATTCCAGGATCTCCCAAATGAAAGTCAGTGGAGGTAATGGAAAATCTGCCCCAGTATAAAACTTGGTGTTTATTATCTGGGCTCAAGAACATGATTGGGCCAATCTCTTGGTATAGCGTGGGCTGAAGGATGATGTTTTCAAGCAATGCACGCACAGATATCTCTTAAGAATATGTGACCTGATCATTTGACTACAGGAGATTATGACATCCATTTTTTTTGAAATCTCATAAAATGGATAATTTGCATCGAAAACAAAATGACTCAACTTTTGCGTATTTTTTTTTTGGTTTTATGCATGAAGAAAAGTAATATGAAATGAAAATGATGATACTAGTTGAAAAACAGATTTTTTGTTGTTTTTTTTTGTTTGTTTTTTTTTTTGAAAAATTGGGCTTTGCAGACCAGCCTAGAAAATTAGGCTTTGCAAGCCATTATGAAAAATGAACTTTCTGGGCTAATATGGAAAATGAGCTTGGGAGCCAGTGCAGAAACTCGGCTTGGTGAGCAATGCAAAAAATTGATATGAGAAAACTTGATTTTAGAAAAACATTTGAAAAATAAAAATGTTTTTTTTTTTCAATCATTTTTTATTTATTTATACAATGTGAAAAATATTAAGCATATTAGAAAAATGTTTTTGTGTTTTTTATCTTTTAGAAATAGAAATTAATGAGAAATATGCATGTAATGGGCCGAGTTGGGCCAAAAACGTTTGAACATCTTCAAAAAACATATTTCGATTTGATTATTTTTTGGTGTGTTACCTTCCGACACGGGAAAATCCAGATCGAATCGAACCTGAGGAGAAGTAACAAAAGGAAGTTGGACTTACCAGGCACATGGACCCAATGGATCAGATGACCTGAGCCGTGAAAGCTTGACACAAGAAAATGACAAAGAAAACATTTTTTTTCATTTTTCATAGTTTATGGAACAAGCTAAAAGAAATTCATTTTTTTCTTGTTATGAGAGGATTTCACAAAATTGGACTAAAGAAAAATTTGCAACACTATTAGACTCAATGGGTCCAACACTATTCTTTTTACAACCATGACAAAACCTTCAGACAAGAGTCTGAACTCTTCTATTTTTATTTCTTTTTGCACAAATACTTGTTCACACAAATGGAAAGGGAAATTATGAATTGAAAACACAAAATCTACAAAAACCTGTATTTTTTTTATTTTTCAGAAATTCAAATGCACTGGTTCAAGAGAAACCACATATGACAACGGGGCCTAATGGGCTCAAAAACTGTTCATCTTTCATAATCAGATTTTTTTTGCAAATTCAAGGAAAATCACACAGGACCATTTGAACAAATATACTAAACATCATTCAACAGCAAAATGTGAAAACAAAAATATTTTTGACATATTTTCAAAAGAAGTAGACTCGAGAGAAAACCACGAAGGCCATTGGGCCTAATGGGCTCGAGCACTGTTCCCTTTCATTCTCAGATTTTTTTTTTTTTTTTGCAAATTCAAGGAAAATCACACACGACAATTTGAACAAAATGTACTAAACATCATTCAACAGCAAAAATGTGAAAACAAAATATTTTTGACATATTTTCAAAAGAAGTAGACTCGAGAGAAAACCATGAAGGCCATTGGGCCTAATGGGCTCGAGCACTGTTTTTTTTTTATTTTTTTTTTATTTTTTTAGATTTATTCAAAATGTAGAAGGAAAAGGAATTAAATCAAACAAATTGGTGTGATGTGAAAATTATGAATATTTCCAAAATAATTTTTCACTCAAATTTATATTTCAGAAGAATTGGGTTCAAAGAAGGCTAACCTGACACTGAGGCCCAATGAACCTGAAAAATGTCCTTTATCGCAGATGAAAAAGAATTTTGAACACTTCAAATTTTACATCACTCCAATTATTATTTTTTTTGAAAATTTTCTAATTATCATATTTTTTTGTTTTATATTTTTTTTTTTTGAAATCTGATCCTCCCAGAAGTCTCTTATTGGGCCGGATTGAACATATTTTTTTGTTTTATATTTTCTAATTATTTTTTTATATTTGTTTTATATTTTCTAATTATCATTTTTTCCAATTTTTTTTTTTTTTGAAATTTGAAATCAGAAAGACCGGGACTGTGGATGTCTCCGGTAGCAAAGACCGGACCTGTGGACACAGTGGCAGAATCTTTGGCTATAAATAGGCTATCCTTCAGCGTCTGAGCGGCGTTTGTCGATCTATGCACTCTTTCTCTATCCCTCTCCTTCCCTCTGCTCTCTCCTTCGCTCCTTCCGCTATCCTCTTTCTCTCCACCTGAGCGTCTGGATCTGCTAGGAGCCTCTGTCCCCGCGTGCCTCTGAAGGCCTCCGAGTGCTGCGACGAGCTTCTGTAAGCCTTTCTGCTTCCGGGTAAGTCCTCCTTCTTCTAGATCTTCCTTTTCTTCTTTGGTGTTTTTCTTTCCATGCTTTCAAGTTTTTCTTTCCCTCTTTCCGTTCGTTTTTCTTTTAAGCTTTCTGCTCTTCTTCACCTCTTCCCCTTTTCCTGCTTTCCTTTATGATTTCTCTGCCTTCCTTTGCTTTCCGTTTGTTGCTCTTTCTGCTTTCTGATCTTGTTATTCCTTACTGCTTTCCGTTCATCTTTTGTATTTTTTTTTGTTTTTTTTTTTTGCTTTTTGCGTTATTTACTTTTGCTCCTTTATTTGCTTTCTTGTTCCTCTTTTATTTTTCTCTCTAAAAAAAACTCTAAGAACACACTGTCTTAACAAAGATAAGGGGTATATAGGCTGGAAACCAGACGCTAATCTCCCTTCGTTTGAAGGTATGACAGAGACAATCGGGTAGAACAACGCCACGTACCCCATTAAAAACAGAAAACTTAAAAAGAATATTACTCGTATGAACACAAGGACATGGACATGGACAATCTGGACGTAGATCCGTTTAGGAACCTTTGCGAGGACCATGAAACAGATCACAAACTGGACAACGAGACTCGAAAGACCCAATACAAAGAACAAAATTAGCTTAAAAGAAACACAATGGAAGAAAACATTAGACTATGAACATAGTATTTTTGTTATTTATGGTTTGTTTTTATTTATTTATTTATTATTTATTTAGACAAATTAGGGAAATGGATGAGAAGGAAATGGAAATAGAGAGACCGACCTGCCCAAAGTGGCGTCCGACAGAAGACCAAATCAGGATAATGACCAACATTTACAATTACGGAGTCACTCACCCAAGTCGAGCTCAGATTTTTGAGATCACTACTCGAATCAGGGCATTCGGAGAAGCGGGGGAGTACAATGTCCAGTGCTGGTTTAGCAATCATGGGAATAGAGTAAGACGTTGGCAAGCGGAATTGGATCCCACCGGCACCCTCTTTTCTCTACTACCCCTGTACATGTATGGTAAAACCCTAACTTCATCCTTGTCTTTTTAATTTTCTCCCTCTCTTCCTTCTTTTGACACAATTATTTCTCTTTATCATTATTTTTTTATTTTTTTGGAGAAACCGGTTGGGTAGTCATGAAGGCTCCGAAGCTTCTGGATCTGTTCCCTGTTCCGATCATCATTGACGACGACAGAGATGAACGACAATTCCCTCCACCAGCGCCTCCTGCATTCCGCGGATTCCATATCAGACCTCCCTCGACGGAGCTCTCTCTTAGACCACCACAACCAGCTCGAGAGTTTTTCTACCATTGAAATGTTTTTTTGTTTTGTTTTTGTTGGCCGAGTGTGGCCGGAATTTAATAAGGACATGTAATATGGACACTTAAGTTTTTTTTTTTTTTTGTTTTGGACTGTAATATTAACGATCACTAATGATCGACCCCCGAACATCTTTTATTATGTTTTTTTGTGTTTGAATTCATGGTATGGTGAGGTAACTCTGTATCCTATCCGTTAGATCTACCTGTTTTTTGTTTTCATTTTTTTTGCATTTTAATTTTATTTATCATAATGTCAAGGTCGTATGAGTATATTCAAAATGATCTTTGTTCAAAATCATCTCTCCAACCTTACTGTAAATCTCTCTTGATGGTGAAATGAAATAGATTTTTTTTTATTTCTTCTTGATTCATTGAGTCTAAACAAAATTTCTAATCTAAACGAAATGATGGAAAACTGGGTTCAACAGAAAATAAATTATTTACAAAGAAAGTACGGAAAAATGACTTCGAATGAAATGAGATCCAAAGCGAACGCCATGAGCATGAAAAACAAAATTTTGAAATCATTATGCATATGAGACAATGAAATGGGAAGAGAAGAACAAAGAACTCGTAAAACAAATTGAACAGTTTGAAATTTTGATGACCCCTCTTTTTTTTTTTTGAATTGTATTATTTTATATTTTTATTTTTATTTGTTTTCTTCCACGACATCCTTGAGGAGCGAGTTTGTGCTCAATGGAATATACCCGTGATGCTTTAATCATTGTCGTTTCTCTTTATTTTAATTTTAAAACTCAGTATGATATGAATCGTGACGAGAAGCAAAAATGAAAGAATTTGTAGGGCATTTATTGAAAGAAAATAACACAGAATATAACAGAATTTTTACAAAACAGCATTAATATCCCTTAGTAGGATCCCCCATCTCAGAATCATCATGCGTAAAACTTTTTTACCGCATCCGAATTAACTGGCAAAGGTAACTCTTCTCCGTCCATCCTTGCGAGGATTAGTGCCCCTCCAGAGAATGCCTTCCTTACTACAAACGGCCCTTCATAATTTGGGGTCCATTTGCCTCTGAAATCCCTTTGTATGGGCAATATCTTCTTTAACACCAGTTCGCCTTCATGAAATTCCCTTGGGTGTACTTTTTTATCGAAAGCCTTTTTCATTCTTCTTTGATACAATTGCCCGTGGCACGCCGCTGTCAGTCTCTTCTCTTCAATGAGATTGAGCTGGTCAAATCGAGCCTGAACCCACTCAGCTTCCTCCAATTGGGTTTCCAATAAAATCCGTAGAGATGGGATTTCCACCTCAAATGGAAGGACTGCTTCCATTCCATACACCAGCGAGAAAGGTGTTGCACCAGTTGACGTTCGTACTGACGTGCGATATCCATGTAAAGCAAAAGGAAGCATTTCGTGCCAATCTTTATAGGTGATAACCATCTTTTGCACAATTTTTTTGATATTCTTGTTAGCAGCCTCTACTGCCCCATTCATTTTCGGACGGTAAGGAGAAGAATTAAGATGATGAATTTTGAACTCCTCACATAATTCCGCCATCATCCGGTTATTTAGGTTGGTGGCATTATCAGTGATGATCTTGTTAGGCAGCCCATATCTGCAGATCAATTCCTTTTTTATGAATCTGGTCACCACCTTTCTAGTCACGTTGGCATAAGAAACAGCTTCAACCCACTTGGTGAAATAATCGATTGCGACTAGTATGAAGCGGTGTCCATTTGACGCTTTTGGCTCTATAGCTCCAATAACATCTATTCCCCACATTGAAAATGGCCATGGTGCAGACAACACATTCAAAGTCGTGGGCGATACATTGATATTGTCTGCATGCATCTGACATTTCTCACACCTCCTCACGTGTGTACAACAATCATTTTCCATGGTTAACCAGAAGTAACCAGCTCTCAAGATCTTCCTAGCCATTGAGTGCCCATTCATGTGGGTGCCGAATGTACCTTCGTGCACTTCTTTCAATATCAATTCGGCTTCTTTTGTATCTACACATCTGAGGAGAATCATGTCATGATTTCTCTTGTATAAAATGTCCCCACTTAAAATAAAGCTACCAGCCAACCTTCGTAACGACCTTTTATCATTTTCAGATGCTTTTTCAGGATATTCTCGGGTCTTAAGATAGTGCTTGATATCAAAGTACCAGGGTTTACCATCCATCTCCTCCTTGATGAACTGGCAATATGCTGGCTCCGCATGGCTCTTCATTTCAATCACTGGTAATTCTGTATTTGGGTCAACCTCAAACATGGATGACAAAGTAGCCAACGCGTCTGCTAATTGGTTATCTTCCCGTGGTATATGGTTAAATGTGATGATGTCGAAACACTCCATTAATCCTTTGATGTATACCTGGTAAGGGATTAATTTTGCGTCTCTTGTTTCCCACTCTCCCTTCAACTGGTTGATGACTAAAGCTGAATCTCCATATACTTCCAGAATTTTCACTTTGAACTCTATTGCCGCCCGAATACCCATAGCGCAGGCCTCATATTCTGCAATGTTATTTGTGCAATTAAAACACAGCCTTGATGTCATGGGCATGTACTGCTGCCCTGGAGAGATAAGTACTGCCCCTACGCCATGCCCCATCATATTCGATGCTCCATCAAATAGTAATATCCATGTTTCTTCATCTCGGTCTTTCTTGCCTTCTTCGAATAGAGCCATGATACCTTCATCGGGAAATTCAGGTTGCATTGGCTGATAATCGTTGATGGGTTGATGAGCTAAGTATTCTGCTAGAGCACTACCCTTGACGGATTTTCGAGTAACATATACGATGTCATATTCTGACAATAGCACCTGCCAACGAGCTATCCTTCCAGTGAGAGCGGGCTTTTCAAAAATAAACTTGATAGGATCCATCTTGGCTATCAACAATGTAGAGTGACTCAACATGTATTGCCTTAGGCGATGAGCGGCCCATGCCAATGCACAACAAGTTCGCTCTAACGATGAATATCGCTGTTCGCAGTCTGTGAATTTCTTGCTCAAGTAATATATTGCATGCTCTCTTTTTCCAGCTTCATCATGTTGACCCAATACACAACCCATTGACCTTTCCAATACAGTTAAGTACAAAATGAGTGGTCTTCCTGGCTCGGGTGGACGCAATACGGGTGGGTCTTGCAGGTATTGTTTGATTTTTTTCAAAAGCGGCTTGACAATCCTCGTTCCAAACCATAACCTGATTCTTTCGTAGCAACTTGAACATTGGTTCGCAGGTAGCGGTTAATTGGGAGATGAATCTAGCAATGTAGTTCAATCTACCTAGAAAACCGCGAACCTCCTTCTCCGTGCTAGGCGTAGGCATTTCTGATATCGCTCGCACTTTGTCAGGATCCACTTCTATCCCTTTTTGGCTAACCACGAAGCCCAACAACTTCCCGGATTTCACTCCAAATGTGCATTTGGCAGGGTTTAACCTGAGTTTATACTTTCTCAATCTCTCAAATAATTTCTTCAAGTTGAGGACGTGTTCTTCTTCCGATTCAGACTTTGCAATCATGTCATCCACATAAACCTCGATCTCCTTGTGCATCATATCATGAAAAAGTGTCACCATCGCCCTTTGATATGTTGCCCCGGCATTCTTGAGCCCAAAAGACATCACCTTATAACAAAAGGTCCCCCACAACGTGATGAAGGTCGTCTTTTCCATGTCCTCAGGCGCCATCTTAATCTGATTATACCCCGAGAAACCATCCATGAACGAAAATAGCGAGTACTTGGCTGTATTGTCAACTAAAGTGTCGATGTGTGGTAACGGAAAGTTATCCTTCGGACTTGCACGATTCAAATCACGATAGTCGACGCACATTCGAACCTTCCCATCTTTCTTAGGTACTGGTACAATATTTGCCACCCATTGTGGGTATTTTGCCACAGCCAGAAATCCTGCGTCGAATTGCTTCTGTACCTCTTCCTTAATTTTCAATGACATTTCTGGTTTCATTCTTCTTAGTCTTTGCTTGACTGGAAGGCATTCCTGCTTAAGTGGGAGCTTGTGTTGCACAATATCGGTATCCAACCCTGGCATGTCTTTGTAAGACCAAGCGAAAACATCCTTAAACTCCTTCAGTAGGGCTCGCAGCCCTTCCCTCACTTCCTTTTTCATGCTAGTACCGATTTTTACTTCCTTTATCTCATCCTTCTCTCCCAAGTTGAGTATCTCGATCTCCTCCTGATGGGGTTTTATCTCTTTATACTCTTGTTCCACTAATCTCAAAAGTTCTGGAGAGGGTTTCAGATCATCTTCCGGATCATCTTCCGTATTAATGACAGGATGCTCCCACTTAGGGATATCGACATTATTATTTTCAAAACATTCAATGTCATATCTGCATTATTTAAGTTTGCGAAAAATAATAAATAAACAGGAAGAATGATGAAAAAGGCTAAATGATGATAGAAATGAGAACGAACACGATTCAATTATCACACCGAAAATAAAACGTCAACCCGTAAATCATGAATTCTAAAGCTCCGGGTAAAGCAATTACATTTCATTTGATTTAAACATCACGGGTAAATCCAAAGTCTTCCAATTGTTGAGTTGTGCCTCTGGGGAGCAAACCCACACGAAGTTTGAGCTTTCAGGTCTAGCTTCCTCTTCCACGACCGCTACATGGCTAGTGTGCACCCATCCAACACTACGAAAACTCTCTTTGATACCACAAATGTGGATTTTTCTCGCCCTTGGTTCCCATTTCCCCATTCGAGTCAGATTGCGCTCCTTCCTTTCTTCAATCAACCTCTTCTGATCATCCTTGCTGGGCTTGTACCCCAGGCCATATCTGTTTTTGTTTCCAATCACCTCCAATGGGAATGTACGTCCTTGTCCATACTTGCCTAAACCATTCCCGTACTTATAACCTTCTTTGAGCATGACCTTGGCCATCATGATAGAGGTGCATGATAAATGTGGGTTCATAGGAAATGGCTCAACATAGGTGTTTCCCACAATTTCTAATGATTGAAAAGCTGTTTCCAGAGCTTCCTCGGCTGCTTCTATGTAACGGGTGGAGGATGGGCCACTCACAAGGAGATCCTCCTCTCCAGAAACTATGACCAACTTATCTCCCATGATATATTTCAGTTTTTGGTGCAATGTGGAGGGCACAACCCCCGCTGAATGGATCCATGGGCGGCCTAACAGACAGCTATAGGCTGGGAGGATATCCATGACCTGGAAAGTTATTTGAAAAACACATGGGCCAATTTGGACCGGCAATTCTATTTCTCCCATAACTTCTCTCTTGCTACCGTCAAATGCTCTCACAATCATAAAGCTTGGCTTCATGTGTACTCCGTCACAAGGTAGCTTATCTAATGTCGTTTTGGGCATGACATTTAGGGAGGAGCCGTTGTCTACCAATACGCGTGCTATGACGTAATCCAGGCATTTCACAGAAACATGGAGAGCCTTGTTATGCCCCCTCCCCTCCTTAGGTATTTCCTCATCGGTAAAGGTGAGATAATTATTAGCAGTGATGTTGCTGGCAATGCCCTCAAAACTTTCCAGGGAAATACCTTGTTCTACATGGGCGTCACTCAGTACCTTCATCAACAGTTTTCTATGGGAGACCGAGTGCATGAGTAATTCTAACAGGGAGATCCGAGCAGGCGTACGATTCAATTGTTCCACCACTTTGTACTCACTTTGTTGTATGAATTTCAAAAATTCGCAAGCCTCTTCCTCAGAGATTTCTTTCTTGTTCGCCTTGTCAGGGGTCTCCTCTACCTGCGCGCCCTTTCCTTTCGAACGCTCCTTAGTATTTGCGTCCATCGGTGTTTCATTATTGCCAGTTCCTCTTTTCGTCAAGTTTGGTGGCGTGAAGATTCGACCACTCCTTGTCATTCCGCCGATGCCTGATATATTTTCAACAACTGGATTCTGGCTAGAGAAATAGCTTTCAACGCACTGTCCTTCGTCGACTACATGTGTCCCATACCTCCAAGGGACAGCTTTCTCGCTTTTGTAAGGAAAAGGAACAGGTGTATGGATGACAACAGGCGATCTTCCTTGAATTACTGGTGTAGGGGTGGTTCTAGTGAAACGGATTATCAACGGCTCTGGCAAAGTTACATCTGGCTCCATACTAGTTTGTGCAAACACCTCCTCATCCTTGTCTTCATAGCACACTTGCATCAAATTCCTATCAAGCAGATCTTGTAGAAACTTTTCGAATTCCACGCATTCCTCGATAGAGTGTTCCATGCATGGATGGAGTCCACATGCTCTTCCCAAATCATAAACCCCGTTTAAAAATCCCGACTTTAATAATTCCTTGAAAATAAAACTTCTGGAACTTCGGATCTTACTTGCATCCCTTATCAGTTCATGCTTCTTAACTTCAATGGCATTTGTCGAGGCATTACCATGTCCGGATAACGGATTAGTATCAATGCTAGGTTTATCTTCTTGAAATTTTAGCCACCCAGCATCAATTAGGGCCTGCACTTTACGCTTGAAGGCCATACACCTCTCAGTCCAGTGACCCACGCCTTCCCCATGATAACTACACTTGGCATCGGCGTCATAACCCCTGGGGTATGGAGGCTGCATGGGTATCATTGGGCATATAGCAACCAGACCTCTTTTGACAAGGTGAGGTAATAATTCAGTGTAAGTCATGGGGATGGGGGTGAAGTGAACAAAGTTTCTTTCCTGTGTTCTTCCCGGATAACCGCCTTGACCTGCATTTGGATTTGGATTTGCACTTGGCCCAGTCCTCCAAGCATTATTCGTGACGGGTTGTGATTGGTAAAATCCTTGTTGTTGTTGAGGCCTGATTGGATGAGCAAAAGCCGCATTGGCTGAATATGGAGGTTGGCCTAGGTATGGTCTATAATTGTGCATAGGAGCATGACCTCTCCATACAGGCATTGCCAATGTTGCATGCACATCTCCTTCTTTCTTCTTTCCCGGATTGAAAAATGGCTTCTTTTTAGAGTTTTCCACCGCAGACGTTCCACCTACAATCTTCCCATTCTTCACCCCGATTTCTATCCTCTCGCCGATTATGACAATGTCAGCGAAATTGACGGACACATTCCCCACCATATATTCATAAAACGGTGACTGGAGCGTATTTACAAACATAGCCACCATTTCTCTTTCAAACAAAGGCGGCTCTACTTGTGTGGCCAATTCTCTCCACCGTTGGGCATATTCCTTGAAGGTTTCATTGTCTTTCTTCCCCATATTTTGTAATTGTAGACGGTCCGGCGCTACATGTGTGTTGTATATATACCGTTTTACAAAGGCGTCAGCCAGATCTGCCCAACAACGGATTCGAGATGGCTCTAAGTGGGTATACCAGTTTAATGCTGCCCCGACCAGGCTGTCTTGGAAAACGTGGATGAGTAGCGGGTCATCATAAGCGTACGCGGCCATTTTTCTGCAATACATGGCCAGATGGTTTTTAGGGCATGTATTACCCTTGTACTTCTCGAATTCTGGCGCTTTGAACTTATGCGGTATTTTTACTCCAGGAACCAAGCTTAGTCTTGCGACATTTCCAAACCCATAATTTTCTATCCCTTCAATAGCCCTCATTCTTTCCTCCAGAATCTCCAGTCTGTTTTTAGCTCCATTAATGTTATTGGTTCCCACACGCGCCGCAGTTTGTGATGCAGCCCTTGCTGAAGAATCGTGGTTAACCACCATATGCGGTACCGTAGTCACTCGTGTTCCTTCAACTGTAATTGCTTCGTTCGTTTGAGTACTTACCAAGGGAGCTGCCACAGAGATAGGTTCATGAGTGGTGATTGGCGGGACATCAATAGTTGTGGGAATGGGAAACGATGCATGCTCCCCTTCCGAATATTCTCCTACTGGAGGAGTATATCCCTGGGGTAACCCATACAACGGGAAAGGAATCGATTGGCTCATAGTATTGAATAACGGGGGATAAAAATGGGTATTTCCGCCAACCAGTGTAGATGAAGACTCTCCAGTAGCCTTCAGGGATTCAAGGGTAACCAAGATTTGGCCAACTTGGTCTTTCAACTGGCTCATTTCAGTTTTGATGGATTCTTGTGACTCTTCCCAGCTTTCCATGATCCTTGAATTGGCTCGAGTCCTGTAGGGATGTCGTGGAAAGTTGGCCGTTTTTTTTTACTGCTTTATTATTAACTTAAGTTAGATGAAATGCGCTAGACAAAAAGGAAAGAAGAAGGGAGAGAGAAAGAACAAGGAAAAATGTGATGCATGCTAATCATAGGTGGAAATCATAAGATCACGACAATGTTAATGATGGAAATCGATACAAGTTGATACCATACAAAACATCTTAAGTCCTTCATAAAGAGAAAAAAAAATCTATCAAGACATGAATCACTTCCTAACCCGAGCAATGAAGGCCTTCATTTCGCCTACTAGCCATTTACAATGGTTAATAAAAAGCATTATCTCGGGAGGCGGGTTACAAAAGTGGGTCGTGGCTTCGGCGTCCAACACCATCTTAGGAATGTCTTCAATTGCTCCGTTCGCCAACATAGCCAATTGGGAAAAACTTCCCTTCCAATGCTTCACAGCCTCTCCTTGTATCGCGATGTGGTCTTTCATTTGTTTTACCAAGGCATGATGCCTTTCTCCAAACTCCATTGACCTCCACCGTTCCTCTTGCTCTTCAATGTACTCCTCCATTTGTTTTATCATGATGCGATGCTCTTTTTCTGCCTCTGCTAGCTTCCAACGCTCTTGGTTCATATCTGTCTCAAAAGACAAGGCCATTTCCTTCATGTCGTGCCCTGCCTTTTCTACTTGAACCTGCGCTTCTCTTAGTCTCTTCAGAGCCTCTCGCTTATCTCTTTTAGCCTCTTCGTAGAGGAGCCTTGATGAGTCAATATTTTATTCACTTCACTTAGTTTATTGTACTAAAATTAGTCGGGGAATTGTGCTTAAACGTCCGGTATTTTCCTGTTTTTCCTAATTGTGCTTAATTTGATTGAAAATTCTTATTTTAACTAATTTGAATTCTCTGAGCTTATTATTTTGCATTATTAATTACGGGAAAATTTTGGATAACGTTTTGGGGCATTTGAAGGCTAAATGAAAAATGACAATTGAACCCAATGCATTTCAGCCACTTCAATTTTCGCACAGTGCTGCGTGAATGTTGTGTCAACTTGTTTGTCCTCGTTTGAGTTCAATTCTTATCCTTTTTCCATGCAATTTTTTTTCATAGTTTCGTCTAGATGTCTATTTTCACATATAGTTTTTCGTTTGTTCAAATTCGTTTTGTGTTGTTCCCAGTATTTTTTTTTTCTCTCCTATGTCAGTCTAGTGATTACTGTTTGAGTGTTCTAATATGTTTGCATTGTTTGCTTGCTGTTTAGTACTTGTGGTGGCTGGGATTGATCATTGGAAGGTGCTAAGACCTTTCAACACTCTTAAGCAAATGGTTTGGACTTAAAATGTGCAGCAACATTCAAAGCAATTGACACATATGTCACAAGATTGATTTTAATTTACACTTAGTATTGAGGTGATGATTTCTGAAGTGTCATTGCTGGAAAATTTATACCACACGGCCACATGGGAGTAAGTTCCAATGAAATGCTGAATTTTATTCTATAGAATTATGAAGGGAAGCCACGGCCATACCAAACCATCCACATAAATCTTCTTCCTTGTAAAGCTAATGGAAAGTGGGAGCCACCTTTGGATAATTCTTTTTGGCTTGGAGAATGAAGTGTATACGCATATGATGAAGATGGATGGAAATGAAGGGGACCACATCTAACAATTAACAAGAAAGAAGTTGCCACATTGGAAATGAATTCACGGAAGAAGTTAATGGCCTTGCAAGCATTTAGGAAAGTGGGAGCCACGGAAAGTTCATGACAAAACACAAAGCTTGGAAAATTATTTTTTGGCAAAGGGGCCACATGTGGAGCTCACGGTTTTGTTTTCAATTCATTTGTCAAGCATTAAGGGGCCACCACTTTGAAGAATCACGTCCATGGGAGAGTTCCAAAGTGTTAACATTTTGATTCTTCATTTCCATTTACTACTTTCACACGGAGGCAACCTTTACACTTCCACGGACCAGCAAGGTAAAGGAGAAGAGTGGAAGGCTGAATTATTTTGTTGAAGAAAAGGTGCAGCAGCTGGAGAATTCACGCAGCCCATCCAGCAGCTTGGAAGGTGCAGCCAACCACGTTTGTTTTCTCTCGGGTTTGCTACTTTAGCTCCACACATCCAGCTAAAGGCAGCATCATGAACCAGCGTTGGAAGGACAAGAGCAGTCCAGCACCTTGAAGACGTAGCTGGTCCAGCAGAAGGAGAAGAGGTATGGTGTGCACGTTGAAGAAAGCTGCACGATAGATGGAAACGGTAATTCATATTTGCTTGGAGAAATGAAGTAAGCACACGGTGCAGCTTCTGATTCACACATCCATGGAAGAGTCACGGTCCAGCATGCACAGAGGAAGCTACAACATCTAGGCGTGTGGGCACCACGAATTTGGCAAACATCCGTAAAATGAGGAAGCAGAAAAATACACTGACAGAGGGGCCCTTTTGCTTATTTTGGCTATTGAAGAAAGTTGAAAAATAGGAAGGAGTGGACACAGGAGTAAGACAAAATATTTGACAATAAAAAGAGGAGAGCAGAAGCAGAAAAGAGTCACGGCCTTGGAGGCCTGGAAGGGGTCACGGTTCTTCTCTTCCAGGAGCTCTCTCCCTCTAAAGTTTTCATTTTTCAAACAGTGCAATAGTGTAGAAATTTATTTTCGAAGCATGTATTGTGTCATTGTAGTAGTTTGTTCATTTCAGTTTCATTTTTTATCTTCACTGTCCAGTCATTTTAATTTAATGTTGAATGTTTAATGAATTTCATTTTCAAAGTGCTTTTGTTTTCATAGTCTCTTTTATTTACCGTTTTCTATTTTCTGTGTCGTTAAATTTTACCGTTTATGCATATTTACTGTTTCATTTTTACTGTCTTTTTTCGTTTGGTTTTACTGCTTTAAAATTTATTTCAGTGTTTTTAAATTCAGTTGTGTTTAATTTTCACTTTTAAATTTTATTTACCGCACAAAACATCCACAAAACCCCCCCCCCCACTTCGTGTAGAACATCTGAGACCTAACCATAAATTGGTCCTTGAGAGACGACCTAGGAGTCACTTCCTAGTTATACTGCATTAATTTCGTGCAATCAACTTTTGTGAGCGGTGCGACCCGTTCATCAAGCCTCCATTGTTTTCCCTCTTCTAATGCTGCATTCTTCTCCTTCACTCTCATGGCCAGCTCTTTGCTTGCGGTTAAGAGGTCTTGTTTCAATTGGAATGCATAAACTCTTTCAGCCTTTTGACTTTTGACAATTTCTTCATAGGCGTGTGCTTTTTCTTCTTTATCATTCCTCATATAAACAAAATCGTCGCGCGTAGTTTGTAATTCTTTTTCCAACCTAGCATTCTTTTCCTTCAGTTCTTCCATCTCTATTTTCAATTGCTTCACCTCTTCGCTTTCTAGTTCTTGGGATGGTCCTTCGTTAGCTAGCTGATGAACGATCGGTTTGAAAGGCAATTTGACTTCCTTTACCCTTTCCCAGATCCAGGTGTGATAATTAATTTTGTCGTCCATCACTCCCAATCTTAAATCCTTTTCTGCTCGCATAACATTTTCCCAAGAACTCCTGACTTTCCTCAATATTTCAGTGAAGTTCCCATCCTCATAATAGATGAACAACGTTGTAAGGTATTCCGGCGAGGGTGCCCCTTTCATGGGACGTCCGAATTGCCTTTGAACCAAAATAGGGTTATAATTTATGCAATATCGGGTACTGTCGCAACCGGAATCGCGACGGGACGACGATCCGAAAAATATAATAAGTTTTGAAAAGAGATTTTGGAGTCGCCACCATAGTTTATTCTGGAAAACTACGGAAAAACCATAAAATGATAAGGCATGGTCAATTTGAACCAGATTCTTGATTCGGGAGTCGGTTACGTGTAGGGAAGGTATTAGCACCGTACAACGCCTGCCCTAAGGCAGTACCTAAATGCGCGAATGTGGGTGTGGTTTTCAAAGTGTTTAACTTTCCCTTAAAATAAAACTCTAAAGAAACAAACAATATTTTTAATTTTTTGGGCCCGACAAGGATTGACCTTGCTCCTACGTATTCTCATTCAGAATGAGAAATCAGGGTTCCGTAGTTCATTTAGAAAACTGTTTGAGAAAAATGTTTGGAAAATTGTCTGGAAAATGATTTGGATTTTTGGGAGAGTGAGCCTGACAAGGACTGGCCTTGCTCCTACGTATCTCCACTTTTGATGGAGAATCAAGGATCACGTAGTTCTGGACAAGGCAATATTTTTGTAGTTTTGAAAGAGTTAATGTTTTTTTAGTTTCTGTAGATTTTATATTTTTGGTACTTTTATTTAAGAAAAAGAAAAGGTTTTTAGCACAAGGACGATGCGAGCGATCACACGTGTGCTTAACCTTTAAAACATATTTTTGAAATTTTTATTTAAGAAAGAGGAAACGTTTTTAGCACAAGGACGATGCGAGCGATCACACGTGTGCTTAACCTTCAAAACATATTTTTGTAATTTTTATTTAAGAAAGAGGAAAGGTTTTTAGCACAAGGACGATGCGAGCGATCACACGTGTGCTTAACCTTCAAAACGTATTATAAAATATTTAGAATTTTTAGAATTTTATCTTTTTCTTACTTTTTTTTGTAATTTTTATGTGAAAACAAATCTAATAGATATAAATGAAGCAAAAGGGGTGGGGGTTATTATACAAGGGGTTACACACAGTAAAAACCAATAACCAAACAAATACTAATAAAAATAAAGAAACAAAAGCATAAAAATGAAGCAAGAGAAACAGCCCAACAAAACTAAGGGGTGTAGAGATCAAAAACCAGAGACGCGGGGTAAAGTTGAGGTTCATTTGTTCGGGCTAATACTCTTTTCTTCAACTTGATGTATTCCACGGGTGCGAGGATGAAATTGGGGTGCCATAGATGAATGTAGGCCCACGAGGCCCATTTCTTCTCTTTTTTATTATTGGTAGGAACACATGGGCTTAAGTCCTGGGAGTGTATAAGGGAAATTTGCGGGTGCCAGGAAGAGGGGATGCGGCTCGAAGGTTTAGGTCCAAAGAGTCCTATTCAGAAAATAGGGGTTTCCCAAATTCATACTCATTTTACGTTCACAGTTAACTCAACTCAAATCCAGGATCACTTTCTCTAATTGGACGAATCACAGCCCAGCTACTGCTTCGAAACAGCCACCGCAACCGCTGCTGACCGCGGGTCACCACTTTCTCTCTTTCTCGCCTCCACGCCGCGCCAGGAGACGATCTAGACATCGTCGTCAAACCCAAACACCATCGGATCCGTTCCCATTCGTGACGCCGACAGCTGTGGAGGGTACAGTTCCCTTGAGTGAATGGAGGAATGGAAGTTGTGTTGGTTTGTAGGTGGGTGTTGGGATGGTACTTGATGGTTTCCAGTGAATACAGGTGAGTAGTGTGAGGGGTGGAGAGTTGAATTCTCAGAGCTGTGTGAGAGTGAATGATAATGGTGTAGGAAGTGAGGGGAGTGTGGTTGAGAATGATGAGCCGAGGGGTGGAGGAGAATGGAATGGAGGAACGGAAGTTGGAGGTGATTACGGGTAAGGATGGAGATGAATGGTGAGGTCCAATTCAGAGATGATGGGTGAAGAAGAGGTAGCGGTCGCGATGTGCTAACGGTGGTCGTGGGTACCAAGATGGTTGGGTGTGATGCTCATTTGGTAACAACAGACATGTACAAATGTTCACACCAGCATCTATTTAACAGTAACACATGCAAACTCAACCCATGCAAACTTAGCAACAACATAACAGAGAGACAACGTTCAAGGGCAACGTAACCAACATACTCGAGGACAAGTAACCAAACTCAGTAGAACAAGGAGTGGAATGCATTACTTACCTCTTGAAGCTTGGTTCACTCTTTGCTAATCTCGTGCGTCCGATGTCTTCTTCTTCCTCGTGGCTGGCTTGCCTTTCTCGATAAGGTGTTCCTCCCTCTGAATGTGGAGTGTTGTAGTGGTCTCTCCGTTGTTGGCAGTGACGGTGTCCGTGAGAATGAGGAAGAAAAGGGGTATGGCCGTGGGGTCCCCAGATGAAGATGATGATATTGATGTGCTCCTGGACAGCTTGCATGCATGAGAGTTGCTGCACCGGCTTCTGGAAGTTGCAAAGGGTGGAGAGTTTCTTCCAGGCCGTGAGTCTTCTTTCAAGCTTGGATGGGAGCTACTTGCTGGAACTCTTTCTCGGTGGTTGATGGATCGTGGTTGGAGCTGGAGGTGAGTGCCCGGTTCATGCTGACCGAATGGGATAGATTTTAAGAGCAGAGAGATTGAGATCAGTGGTGGCTAGTGCGAGTATAATGGTCTCTGTTTTTTGGTGGTTTTGTGTCGATGAAAGGTTGAGGGTGAGGGGAGTCAAAGGTTGAGGTTTTTTATGGGTGGGAAGAGGCTAAAAAGAAAAATGAAGATGATAGATGTGGGGAACCGTGGGCGTCGGAGATGAAAATGGAGAAGATGAAAAGGCTGACTGTGAGTTGTTGGCAAGCTTCCATTGAAGGATGGTGGGAAGTGAGGATAGTGGAGGTTGTTACGGTGGGGGAAATCATTAGTGGAAGTTGAGTGGTGGGAATGGGATTGTGGTGAGGTCCGTGTATAAGGCGTGGAGATGATGGTCCTGTCGGTATGAAGTGTTGGCAGTAATGGAGTGTCGGAGGTGATAGTTTGAAGCTAGGTAGCGGCCGTGAGGTGACTGGTGTTAGAGATGAACCTGAGAGGGATGATGATAGGAAGTGGTATCTAGATCCCCATGAGGGTGATGAGCTGGTGAAGAAAAAATACCCTTGGCAGGGTATGTGGTTGGGGAGTGATCATCCAAACGCAGAGGTGATGACGCTGGAGGTAAGTGGGATCCCCAGGTGAGTGGGAGGCAGGGCGTTGCACGCGTTTCAGTTGCCAGACGGAATCAGTACAGGTGCCAGATGGGGCTCGTGGGAGACAAACCCAGGTGGAAGTGCCAGCAAAATATTCTCCTCCCTTTTTTTTTATGCAACAATTCACGTGGAAGTTATATATATCTATGATCAACTGTTCTTTTGCTCTTCCACGTCATGTAACAGCCCCCTAGTTCCGTGCCTCCTTTTTTACAAAAACAACCCATTTGCTTTTACTTCAATTGGTGCCGAACCGTGACAGCAAACGCATGCTAGACTTTGTATGGCAGCAACTAATCAATTCAAAACTCAGAATAATTTCTTCTGGAGCTGGGACAGCCCTTAGTGCTCTTCTTTTATCCATTTAAAAAATGAATTCCCATGTAGGTGGCTGCCGGTCTCTTTCACGTGCAATACCAACATTCAGTTGGACTCAAAGTGCAGCTGCCCATGCCGTGATCATGTGGAATGAAACTTTGTTGAATAAAGAAAAATATGGAGGACGTGGCATGCCATGTGAGGCGGGAAGGCATCTTCTCTGCAAAGATTAGGAAAACACCGTGGCATCCCTTTTTTTTATTTTTTATATATTTTTGTATTTTATGTATTTTTGTATTTCGTATATATATATATATATATATATATATATATATATATATATATATATATATATATATATATATATATATATATATATATATATATATTTTTTTTTGATTTTATAAAAAATGAAACTAAAGTAAAATAAGGTTAATTAAAACAAAAATGAAAATAAAAGATGAAATAAAGATAAAATTAATTTAAAAAACAGAAAAGATTGATTATATTTTTTTATTTGATTTTTATTCTGGATGAAAATAAACTAAAATGAAGATAAAACAAAAATAAAAATAAAGAGAAAAAAGATACAAATTCTGACACACATTTTTTATTTTATTTAACGTACCCGGACGAAATTGAGTGTTGACAGGTACCTATAAGGGGTACATTGGAAAATGGGCCACAATAATGGATAGAGGGCTTAGCCTCAAGCCAAGGGAGACGCCATCTTACTTTTCTTCCATTGAAACTGGCAAAGAATTGGGCCCACTCATTTCCTCCTTTGTGTTTGAGTCCTTGGTGCGAAGGATCCTCCGACGGACATCTGACATCACCCGACCCCTTACATAGACGCGCAGTCATCCACACATACAACGCCGACAGACAACAAAGTATTTTCTTCCCTTTTCTCTCGTGGCAAAAACTCATGGTCCCATAAACATCTGCAAGGACTGCTGTTACAGGATTCTCAGATCTCGTCTTTTTTGCCACGAAAACATCAATTGCGGTATAATCCACAAAGCCCTCTACTTTAGGAAACAACACGACGCCATACATGGTAAGAGCTAACACATCCATGAAAGTCTCCCAATCTTCCCCTTCTGCTAAATAATGCAAGTGTTGCTCCAGAAATCCTTGTGTCAGTCCACGTACTTGATTCCTTGTTACCAACTTGTCTTCAAGTTCTTTGGGATGTATCTTCATTATGGTGGCAAGGGTGGGGATAGAAGTATGATGCTCCAAGTGCTGATAAGGAGTGGTACCCTCTAGTGGCATTCCCAGAATGTGCTCAAACTCCTCTATAGTTGGTGCTAGCTGAAAGTCTTGAAAGGTGAAGCATCTTAGCGGGGAATCATAATACTGTGCGAAGGCTGTGATAGCAGGCGACGATACTTCCACCTCCATTAGACTCAACAGGTTACCATATCTCTTCTTAAAGGTTTGTCTCTTTATGGCTTTTAGTCTTCTGCCTAATTTTATCAGACTTGTGAAGTTTCCACTGTGAGTCCTCAGGTGAGATTTATTTCTTAACATGAGGGACTCAATATGTTGTGTAGCACCAGATCTTATATCGACTTCCATCTTTGCTATATCAAGTGAATACCTGATGATTTCCCCTAAAATTAGCATGTTACCGAATGATGCATGGTAAAGTGAGGTAAAATAAAATGATTAACAAAAACGCATGCACGACATGAGAATGCAAAGACATTATTATGTTTTTTTTTTTTGAAATAGAATGAACAGTGTGAGGGTTATAGGAATACACATTTCTCCCTTCGTGCCCTATCAAAGGTTGAATGACTAAAGTTCTTAGGCCAAATATATGCACTCACAAGGATAGCTTCCTAATGCTTAAATCAGGCCACCAGAGCTATGGCTCCTTTCACTGTTTCTCCACAACAGTCAGAGTAATCAACTAGATGTGGAGACACAAATGAAAAGAACAGACTCTGGCTGGGGTTCTCACGATAGCCAAACAGGAAGTACATCCCAGAGTGACACCGCTACACAACCCCTCTATTTCTAAGTTGCGCTCAGACCCGGGTATAGGGCCTCACTCATGATATGCATATGGTGTGTGTGTGAAGGGAGAAAGCAAATGTACACCCCAAACCCTCACCTGCAAAACAACCAGAAGATTCCCAGGCAGATATAACATGTTTCCTACCCTAGGGTTCAATATAATCAAAACAAACACACATACAATTATGACAAAAATCAAATAAGGATAAAGAAAAAAGGAGAAGAAAAACACAAAGAAAAACCACATTGAATTCGCACATCTAATTAAATGGCCTGACTCTCTGGCACTCCCCAGTGGAGTCGCCATCTGTCGCAACCGGGATCGCGACGGGACGACCACTCGAAAAATAAAAACGGTTTTGAAAAAAAAAAGATTTTGGAGTCGCCACCATAGTTTATTCTGAAAAACTACGGAAAAACCATAAAATGATAAAGCATGGTCTGCGAAAATGAGATTCTAAGTTCGGGAGTCGGTTACGTGTAGGGAAGGTATTAGCACCCTACAACGCCTACCCTAAGGCAGTACCTTTAACTAAATATGCGAATATGATGTGGTTTTCAAAATGTTTAACTTTCCCCTAAAATAAAACTCCAAAGAAACAAAATGTATTTTTTAGTTTTTTGGGCCCGGCAAGGATTGACCTTGCTCCTACGTATTCTCATTAAGAATGAGAAATCAGGGTTCCGTAGTTCTTTTAGAAAACTGCTTTAAAATTTGTTTGAGAAATTTGTTTGGAAAATGATTATGGATAAATTTGGATTTTTGAGAAAGTGAACCTGACAAGGACTGGCCTTGCTCCTACGTATCTCCACTTTTGATGGAGAATCAAGGATCACGTAGTTCTGGCCAGAAAGATTGTTTGTTTGCTTGAAAGTGTTGTTGTTTTTGGTTTTTTGAAGATTTTATATTTTTTGGGTATTTTTTGATGTAATATTTAGATTTTTTTGCGTAATGAGCACTAGGCTGATGCGTACGATCGTACGAGCACTCACACGGCTTTTTCCTTGTTTTTTATTGTTTTGCGTAATGAGCACTAGGCTGATGCGTACGATCGCACGAGCACTCACACGGCTTTTTCCTTGTTTTTTATTGTTTTGCGTAATGAGCACTAGGCTGATGCGTACGATCGCACGAGCACTCACACGGCTTTTTTTTTGTTTATTTTAGATTTTGCGTAATGAGCACTAGGCTGATGCGTACGATCGCACGAGTACTCATACGACTTTTTTTGTTTATTTTATATTTTGGGTAATGAGTACTAGGCTGATGCGTACGATCGCACGAGTACTCACACCGATATTTATATCATTACATGTTTTTTAAAGTTTTATATATTTTTTATTAAGAAGAGAAGTGAGTTGAAATATCTATAACATATAAAAAAAAAACATAGGATAAAATTGTGGTAGAAAATAGGATAAATTTATGAACTAAAAAAAATGATCAAAATGCATATAAATAGAATGAAAAGAAAATGTGTACCTTGTTGAAGATTTGAAAGATGAAGCAAGATTTTGCTTGTAATAAGTTGTGAGAGGAGATAGATTGATGGTGAAGAAGATGAATTTATAGTGAAAATATGGTATGAAATTTACTATGTTTGAAGGGAATAGGAAATGGTAAAGTGTGAGAGAAAAATGGAGTAGAGTTTTGAGATAGAATGTAGAGATTTTGAGAGAGAAGAGATGGATATTATGTAATTGTGTGTGTGAAGTGAAGAGAATGTAGGTATTTATAGAGTTAAGGATGAAGAAAGTTGATGAATAAAAATAATATAATAAGTTGGTGGAAAATTTAGAGGAAATAAAATATAATTAAAAAAAAGATGAATAGAAAAGGTTAATGTGGAAAATAAGTGAAAGAAATAATATAAAAAGTTGATGGAGAAATTAGGTGAAATAAAATATAGTGAATAGTAAAAGTTAATGTGGAAAATAAGTGAAAGAAATAATATAAAAAGTTGGTGGAGAAATTAGGTGTGGAAATTAAGTGAAAGAAATAATATAAAAAGTTGGTGGAGAAATTAGGTGAAATAAAATATAGTGAATAGTAAAAGTTAATGTGGAAAATAAGTGAAAGAAATAATATAAAAAGTTGGTGGAGAAATTAGGTGTGGAAATTAAGTGAAAGAAATAATATAAAAAGTTGGTGGAGAAATTAGGTGAAATAAAATATAGTGAATAGTAAAAGTTAATGTGGAAAATAAGTGAAAGAAATAATATAAAAAGTTGGTGGAGAAATAAGGTGGAAAAAAAATGGATAATAAAAAATGTTGATGGAGAAGATATAATAAAAAAAAGTAAGTGGAATAATTAGAAAAGTTGATATATAAAATTAATATGGAAATGATGTGGAAAAAAATAAATGAAAAAGGTAGATGATGTGGATGGTGATGTGGAGAATGGGGTGTGATAAGAAAAGATGGGTGGTGAGGAAGTAAAAAAGTAAGAGATTAATTTGGGCCATTGGATTAAGTGTTTAAAAGAAAATTTGGGGGTGCAAAAAGTAAAATAAATAGTATTTTCATTTTGTTTTTTTTTTTTTTTGATGAATTATATTTATCCGGACGAAATTGGGTGTTGACACCTAGTTAATCATATATTTTGTTGAGATATGATATTAAAAGATATAATAACTTAATCAAAACTATCAAGATTTAGTCATATATTCTATTAATATATGATAATTGTACTTAAAAATATCTCTTAGAATATTGTTTAATTACTTTGAGGTCACTAATGTTGAATGAACCTTGTTAGGTCATGTTACTTAGTATATTTGTTGGATTGAGTACGTATATAAGCCCTCAAACTTAGAAGTTTGATTATTGTAAAGGGATTGGACATTGCGATTAAAGTTGGCTCTTTGGCAGAGTTGTAGTTGGATTTATGTTTACAAGTTAATGGGTCATTTAGTTGGACTATTTGTGGTTGTCTTTGACTTTGAATGGATTGATCATTTGACAGAGTTGTGGGTGATCGACTTTTACCATGGACATTGTCTTGAGTGCTTTGAATTATTGACTTGGGCAGGATGTGATGTCGCTTATTTGAGCAAACTTTGTGCTACTGACTTAGGAAAGGTTGGGTGCCACCTAAGCAAGCTTAACTTATGTTACCCTTTAGGTAGACTCGAGTGTAGTGTTCGTGAGCTTATGTTATCATCTAGATAACTCGCATGTTGCGTTTGTGTTAGGATGGTTCGACAAGTGCACCGGATCGTTTCAAGTAATAAAACCTTGGTAAGACTAGGTATCGTTTTCCCAAGAGACTCGTAATACTAGAGAATTGTGCGATTAACAACTCATCTAGACTCAATAGAACAACATTCATTTAGAAGCATGTGCAAGAAAGATAAATTTACACATAATTACATGGTTAGACTTTGGTGTTGAAGGCACTTAGAAATGGAATAAACTAGAAATGATATGAAATGAAATTGTTAAGGTTAGGTTTCACCAATTTACTCTTGTGCATACACAATTTCATCTCCTCTCCATCAATTGACTAAAGTCAATCCACAAAATTACTCTAGCCTTAATCCCTTAGGTGAAAGAGCCTAACTTTTACCTATTAATTATCAATCCCTTGACTAATTAACAAGCAAAACCCGCATTAAGAACTAGGATCTAATACAAGATATGAATCATCTTCCATCCCTAGAATCAATGAACCACAATGACTCTTGTTTCAGTTCTGGGTTCCATCTTACGTCCCCATAACTCATGAAACCCCAAAATCAAGTCATGAACGTCCCCATTACATGCAAGCTTTAAGATTGGAAACAAGAATACTAGCAAGTGATAGAAAAGACATATATATATATATATATATTCAAATCATTCAACAATTACACAAGATTCAAAGGCTACAACTAATCCTAACAAGATGGGTTTGGCCCTCCATTTCCATAAAGAGCCTTTAAGCTTACAAAATGGCCATAGAAGAAGAAGAAGAACCCAAAAAGGAAGAAGGGAGTGCTCCCACAAACCCTAGCAGCCCTCCAAGCTCTCCTCTAAGTGAAATCGCGCCTCCAAACCACCAAAGACCCAAACACCTTCGCGTTTTAGGTTTAAATAAAACAGATCTGCCACATCAGCAAAGGTCACGCTCAGCTCCCCTCCTGGGGCGCCCAGGGAGAAATTCTAATAGTAAAATGGCGCTCAGCGCCCTCTACTAAGGGGCGCTCAACGCGAGTACACCAAATATCAGTTTCTAGCAATTTGTGCTGGTGGCGCTCAACCCCCCTAAACTAGGGGGAATCAGCCTGATTTTTCTGCACTACATCTTTTTCTCTTTTTCTGCAGATATGTTTACTTCTTGTGGTTGGTTCAACTCTATACATTGTTGGAGATTCTTCCAAGCACATTATTAGCTACAAAATAAGGGATTAGAGATGAAATCACCTCAAAGTAGCCCAAAACACAATTATTCATTAAACTATGATAAAAGAGAGGGTTAAGCAAGTTATAAGCTAAACGAAAGTTGATTTTGTCTCTAAAATGAACCTCAGATAATGGTAATAATTATCGTTATCAATTTGCATGCTTATGTTATCATCTAGATAACTTGGGTCCTGTCAGGCTTTAATTAATGTTAAAGTCTAGGTAGTTAACTGACGTTGGCTTTTGTTAGTGTCTAGGTAACTCGAGTGTTGCATATGGATTTTTGTTACTATTTAGTCATTTGAGTGTCGCGTTTGTGAGCTTTAACTTATGTTACTGTTTAGGTAATTATATGTATTTATAGGATTTCTAACCCTATAAATTATGTTATGAAAAAAAATAAAAATCCAAATAATATCATATAATATCAACAAATATAACAACTTAGTTTATATATTAAATTAGAAAGATAATAACAACAATGCAATATTTTCTGTTGATATATAATATTAAAAGATCAAACTATCAAAATTTACTCATATGTTATGATAATTACACCAACAAATATATATTAGAATATGATTTAACAATTTTTAAATTAATAATGTTAAATGAACATTGTTTAACCAATGCTATTTGATATATTTATTAGGTTGAATACATACAAATAAACTATATTACTAAATTATCTAAACAATAATTTTTTATGTGATTGTGAATATATTATTTAGCAAAAGATTATATATATATATATATATATATATATATATATATATATATATATATATATATATATATATATATATGTATGCATATATAAACTAGAAATAAAGCTTTGTAAATATTTTTTTAAAAACAATACTACAATCTACTAAAAAATGTTTTTACCAATTGAAATAACATGTCAAACATAGCTTACTTTAAGTTTAAATCCTCTTTTTGTCTCAGTTGTTTCAAAATACACAACTTGTAAATATATAAATATAACTACAAATTTTTGTCATGTCAATCTCTTTTTTTAGGTATAACATGCTTTAACTTCTGTTATTCTCAAATATTCTCTAACAATATTTATATTAATAATTAAAATTTAATTGTATTTTTAATTTTTATACTTTCAGAAGTGATTAATTGTTTGTTTTTACTTATTTTTTATTCAATGTGATTCTTATATATTTAAAAAGACTCAATATAATCTTTTTATATTTAAATTGTTTAGAAGATAATAAATTGACAATTTACTTCTTCTTAATGGTAGAGGGTTAGACACCAATAATCCTAATCTAACGTCATTCTACTACTAATTTTGTTCTTAAAATTTGTCAATAATAAAAAATCAAAGAGTAAAAAAATTGAATTCATAGAATTTAAAAAAAATATATGAATCTTCCATTAGAGTGTTTCTCTTTTCATTTTTCCACATTTCTTCCTCCACTCCCACTGTTTTTTATAAAAATTTTAAAACTATTCCTTGTATTTTAAAAAACTTTACACTTCACTTTTTTTTCTTCAACGAACTTCAAAATTCATTGAAAAAAAAATGGTTCAATGAATTTTGAAATCCGTTAAAAAAAATTTCAAACTTTCAATGAATTTTGAAATCAAAATTATTTTTTAATAGATTTTGAAATTTATTTGAAGAATTTTTCAAAAACTTCTACGAATTTTGAAATTCTTTCGAATTTTGAAATTCATTGAAAGGAGTTATTTTTGAAACGGTGAAATGTAAAGAAACGTAGAGAGGTGTAAAGAGAAACACTCCTTCCATTAAGGCTTCTAAGTTTCAAAATAATGGCTCCACATCAAAGATTTCTTTCTCCACCTCCATATTTTTTTCTTGTACCTCATCAGCAAAATGAAAAGACAAAATTACCTTCATCTTCTTTCCTCTTCCTCCACCACCTCATCTCCATACTTTCCTCCATCTTTACCTATCTTTGTACCTCTACCTCCACCCCTCCTTCTTCCTCTACCCCTTCTTCATGCAGCCCATTCATTGAATAAAGAATAGGCATAATTCATTCAAGCAAGGTGTGCCCTTTCGTTCTTCCTTCAATTCCACATAGCTCATTTTTTGTTGTTTTCTAATTATTTATTTCGTTATCCTTTTGGATATGTTTCATTTAGTGAATACTATCAACCTTAAAACCATCATGGATTAAACAATCTGTAATATAAATTAACATTATAGAGTGTTCAACCCAAAATGTAATTTACTTTATAAATTGTATAATCTAATATAAATTTATATTACAAATTTTACAATTCAAAATATAAATTTGTATTTCGAATTGTGCAACTAACATGACAAGACGAAAAAGATCTTAATAAATAATTGTACAAACAATATATTTTAGCAAACATAGATAGAACTCAGGACTCATTGACAATAATAGAAGATAAATGTAAAGTTACAAAATTGGTTGTTATTCCCATTAACTCAAGACTCATTGACAATAATAGAAGATAAATGTAAAGTTCCAAAATTGGTTGTCATTCCCATTAGTATTGTATAGCCTAATATTGAATATAAACTTTTATTTAGTACATTACTAAAGGCAATCTACAAATTTGATGAAAAAGTAATACTAAAAACATAAAGAATCTGCACATAGAGATTGTCTGTAGAAAAATGTAACATAATAAAGTTGCATATACTAAAGCATATATATATATAGATATATATATATATATATATATATATATATATATATATATATATGACTTCTATGGAAATTTGTATAAATATTTTTTAAAACCAATACTACGATATATTAAAAAAAATGCTTTTACCAAATGTTTTGGTTGTGAGATTAAGGATAATTGTTTATTGGATCACATAGAGTTTAGGATAACTGTTTATCGATCAAGCTTGGAGGTTACATGTAGAAAGTAATTCCATGTTAAAATTTGTAAAGGTTTGTCAATTCTAATAATTAATGCATATTAAATATCATTATTTAGTTCTTTATCTCAGTGGATTGTAGTAGTGTTTGTCTTAAACTAAACCATGTTAAACCTAATTCATTGTAGGTTAAACATTTGACCATATTGCAACCACTGAGTCAAAATTATACTGTATAATCATATGTTACACCAAACAATTAAACAAAATTTTTAACTAGTAAAACATGACTTAATACTTCTTTTGGTCCCTCAAAAGAGAAGGAATGTTCATACTCGTCTTAAAAAGTTAAAAAGTTAAAAAGAGTCCCAAAGTGTGAAAAAACTGTTCGAGTTAATCCTTTTTTTGTTACGACGTCAAATGGACAAAACATAATGACATGTCTAGTTTAGGTCATTGTGTGGCAGTGTGAGGTTAAATGACGTGTAAAATTTAAATTTTAAAAAAATAAATATTTTGACAGGGGGTAGGGACTGCTTTGCTCTACGTTGAAGAAGATGCAAATGTTGATGGCGTGATGAAAACTGGCGATGAAGGGTTTGCTTGCAGATTCGAAGAGTTTGATGTGCAAATGGCGAATCTTGATTGGGTGATTTTCGCGAGAGGGTTGGACGTTTTTTTATTCACGATGAACTCACGATTAGGATTCCTAATTTGGGTGTAATCAGAATTTCTTGAAGAAACCATTGATGTTTTATGGCAGCAAAAGCGCGTCAAGGAAGCTGTTGAGTTGCTCCATCGCATTGATCATCGACCCTCAGGACGTTTAACTTTGTTCTGGGGGTTTTCATATCTAACCGTTTGCTTGACATGTATGCCAAATGTTGAAGCCTTGTCGATGTCCAGATGCTGTTTGATGAAATGGGTCAGATGGATTTGTGTTCTTGGAATACCATGATAGCTGGATATGCCAAACTTGGCCGACTCGAACAGGCTAGGAAACTGTTTGGGGATCCTTACTTGGAGGATGTAGAATACATGGGAACCTTGAACTGGCTAAAAGAGCAGCAAAAGCATTATATGAGATAGAGCCAGAGAATCTGGCTAATATTTATGCTAATGCTGGTCTATGGACGGAGGTAACCAAAGTTAGAAAGGATATGGACAATAAGGGGATAGTGAAGAAGCCAGGTAAGAGCTGGATTGAAATTAAAAGAAAAGTGAAGGAAGAAGGCTACGTTCCTGACACAAACTTTGTGCTACATGATGTGGAGGAGGAGCAGAAAGAGCAAAATCTTGTTTACCAGTGAGAAACTTGCTGTTGCCTTTGGAATACTTTCAACACCCCCCGGAACTCCAATCAAGGTGTTCAAAAATTTAAGAACTTGTGTAGACTGTCATACTGGCATCAAATACATATCAAAGATCGTTCAGAGAAAAATAATTGTGAGAGATTCTAATAGGTTTCATTGTTTTGAAAACGGAATATGCTCGTGTAAAGACTATTTGTAGTATTCCATATCAATAGACGTGCCAAGCATGGAGTGAATTGCTGTCTTGAATCCATGGTTCTGAATACGCAGCGTCTGACATTAGTTGCATTGTTCTAAAAGCCACAATATAAATCTCTAAATAATTTCATTGTTTTTCATCATAATTACAGTATAAATCTCTAACTAATTTCATAAATAAAATCAAGGTTTTTTCCACATTATAAAATAATTGGTCTAAAAGTCATATTCACATATCCAGACAATTTATTTTCAAGCAGATTAATTTTACACAATCAGTTTGAATTGTGATTTCCCTTTCGCAAACATAAAAAAGAGCCTCACACTTTTCTTTTTAAGCTCATGAAATAAGCAAGATTTGCAAACGCTAATCTAAACAAAATTCACATCCACGGTTTCCCTTTAAATTAAACAAGTCTTAAACTTTTGGTAGATCTCAGACTTAAATCTTATCCATTGTTACCATTGTTCCGAATCTTAAAACTCATTTAGACCGAATATTTCAGACCACAATGGAAAAACTCATTCAGAATATTATTCCATTAACTTTATTTATTTTAATCACCTGCAATCACATTTACCCTTCTACTTTGACGTGCAGTATCAAAATCTGCCAAGTCAAACAATAACCAGTGAATTCTACTTTTTCAGCAAATTTCAAAATGCAAACCTCCTTAATGGTGGATGAAGTAAACAAACATAGTATGATAAACTAATCCTTTTTTACAGTGATTGTTTTAAAAATAATTTCTACAAGAATTTCTTATTACACCAAGAATGGATAGAAAATAAACTTCAAGAAATTGTGATTACACCCAAATTAGGAACCCTAATCGCGAGTTGATCGTGAATAAAAAACGTCCAACCCTCTCATAAAAATCACCCAACCAAGATTCGTCATCAGCACATCAAACTCTTCAAACCTGTAAGCAAACCCTTCATCGCCAATCTTTGTCACGCCATCAATCTGCATCTTCTTCAACATAGAGCAAAGTAGCCCCTACCCTCTGTCAAAATATTTATTTTTTAAAAATTTAAATTTTACAAGTCATCTAACCTCACACTGTCATGCAATGACATAAACTAGAAATGTCATTATGATTTGTCCAGGGTGACAGCTTCACTGTTAAAAATTTGATACCGTAACCAAAAAAATTAACTTGAATAATTTTTTCACAAGTTGGAACCCTTTTTAACTTTTAAGAAAAGATAGGACGAATTTGAACATTCCTTCTCTTTTGAAGGACAAAAAAGATATTAAACTTAAAAACATCAACATGCCAATTGAAATGACATATCAAACATAACTTACTTGAAGTTTAAATCCTCTTCCTGGCTCAGTTTTTCAAAACACACAACTTGTAAGTATAAAAAATTTAATTGTATTTCAATTCTTATACTTTCAGTTAATTGTTTCTTTTTAATTATGTTTTATTCAATATGATTTTTATATATTTAAAAAGGCTCAATATAATCTTTTTGTATTTAAATTGTTTAGGAGATAATAAATTGACAATATGCTTCTTTTTTTGTGGTGGAGGGCTAGACATCAATGATCCTAATTTAACGTGATTCTACCCATTTTGTCTTGAAATTTAACAATAATGACAATCTGAATAATAAAAAGTTAAAAAGTGAAAATGTTGAATTCATAGAATTTAAAGAATGATATGAATATTCCATGTACTTCTCCACATTTCTCTTTACGTTCTTAACTTTTTTTTTTTTTTAATTTTAAAACTATGTCTTGTATTTCATAAAAGCTATACTTTATTTCTTTTCGACCAATCAACTAATTTCAAAAATCGTTAATAAAACTCTTTCAATAAATTTTAAAATAGGTTAAATTTTCAATAATTTTTAAAATTTGTTAAAGATTTTGGACAAATCTTTCAATAGATTCAAAATTTGTTCAATGATTTCTTGTAAACAAATTTTAAAATCTGTTAGAAAGATTTTTCTTTTCTAACAGATTTTGAAATCCGTTATAAAATTTTTTTTCAAAAGTTTCAACAAATTTCAAAAATAAATTTTTGAAACATGAGGATTAAAAAACAATTGAGAACCTTCCATTAAGGCTTCTAGCTTTCAAGATAATGGCTCCATATCAAAGATTTCTTCCTCCACCTCTATATTTTCTTCCTCTTCCTATATCTCATAAGTAAAATGAAAAGACAAATTTACCTTCATCTTCTTTCCTCTTCCTTCATCTCCACCCCATCTTCTTCTTCCACTTTTACCTCCACCTCCACCCCTCCTTCTTCCTGCAGCCCCTTCATTGAATAAAGTATGGCCACAATTCATTAAGCAAGGTGTCCCCTTCATTCTTCCTCCAATTCCACATAGTTCATTTTTGTTTTGTTTTCTAATTATTTATTTTGTTATCCCTTTTGGAATTATTTCATTTAGTGAACACTATCAACCTTAAAAGTATCACGAATTAAACATCCTATAATATAAATTATCTATAATGTAAATTAACATTATAGAGTGTTCAACCCAAAATGTAATTTAGTTTTCGAATTGTATAATCCAATATAAATTTGTATTTCGAATTGTATAATTCAAAATATAAAATTGTATTCCGAATTGTAAAATTCAAAATATAAATTTGTATTCTGAACTGTACAACTGACATGACGAGAAAGATTTTGATAAGTAATTGTACAAACAATATATTTTAGCAAACATATATATAACTCACGAATCATTGACAATAAAAAAAATGATAAATGTAAAGTTCCAAAATTGGTTGTTATTCCCATTAGTATTGAGTAGCCTAATATTGAATATAAACTTTTATTTGGTATATTACTGAAGGCAATCTCCAAATTTGATGAAAATGTAATACTAAAAACATAAAGAATTTGCACATAGATTGTCTGTAAACAAATGTAACATAATAAAGTTGCATATAATTAAGCCAAAACAACATATATATGACTGCTAGAAACATTTTGATAGAAATTTGCATGAATGAAAGGCTGAAATTCAAATATTTCTTCATGAAACTCTGCAATGAAATGTAGCCCCATATATTCATGACTGTTGTTCTTTGAACTTTAAAGTAACCCTTGTCAAAAACTGGTGAAAATAAAATGAGGGAAGAGAGTACCTGTGGCTGTAACATATTACAGCCTACAGATAGAAGCCATGTCTCAAAATGGAGGCATGTAAAACTAAAAGCAACTCCAACTGCCAGTTTTTAATAATTGTTGGCAAGGCTTCAAAAAACATCTTTCATGTCCTAAATTCATCCTACACAAAAGAACCAATCTTTTAGGTTCCATTTTCCACTTCCAAAATCAATGGTGGTTCCAAATTCTAAGGAGAGAAAGACCCATTGATTCTAAAAATTGTGGCATCAAAATACGCACAAAATTGTCAATGCACATTCTCGATAAAGATTGAGAAGTGACTGACCATCACTTGCCATTTGACCTTTTGCCAGTGGATTTTTTGGGTGATAACAAGGTGAGGTTGCGTGATTTTGGTGTTTGATGTCCAAACACTTTCCTCAATGGTGTGAACTCTGATTCATCATCATCACTATCAATGTTATCTGGAGTATGCCTGTTCTGATATGCTCTCTGCTGCAGAAGAAAGACATTGAAATAGTAGCAGACCAAATCTTCTCTGCTCTTCTTAGGAAATGTTTTAAAGAGATGATCCCAAAAACATTTATCAAGTGAAGCAGGGTTTGATTTCACCACATCTCTGAACTTCTTCTCATCCTCATCTGTCCAAGAACTACTAACTTCTTCACCTACCATGTCTAATCTCCATTGGAAAAAAGCCTCCCCCAGCTCTATCTTAACTTTAGACCTTTTCTCACCAACATGAAACCGGACACACTCAACAGAACCTTGTACTGGGCAGCCACATGAATCTTGTCTTCCTTTTCCAATAGGGTCCCTTTCAATAAGACACCATTTTGAATTTACAAATTTTGGAGGCCATATTTGGGTCCCCAACCACTTAGAATCACTCTCACATGTTGTGCCAGTCCATTCTGGCACTTCAGCTTGATGATTTGGCCCCACAGGGATGTGCACCCGGGCATATTTATCAAGACTACAGGAGTCAAGTAACTTCTTATCGACGACATCTTCAGATCGAGAACTTGAGGTTCTCTCCAAATCTCCACGAGCTTTTGTTTTTGTTTTTGATGAAGTCGAGGAGACTCCATCGGATGTAGATTTTCCCAATAAAGACTTCTCTTCACACTTCAACCTCTTTCTAAAATTGTACAATGCCTCAACGCGATCATCGTACATGGAAGGATGCATTTTCTGACTCTACAAAATGGCATAATATTTTGGTTTTAATTTGACACCAGTGTTCTCTTTTCAATTTTCAATAGAAACATGGACACAAAACACAACACTACACTCTAAACCATCTAATGTAAAAAATATGGGACACAAAACAACATAGACCCACGCACAAGAGAGAAAGAAACTTAAATGAAACTAAATTTAAGCAGCCTAGCAAAAGATTTAAATTGATTATCAATATTTGTATAATCTTGATTGAAATAAAGAGAATAATTTAACTGAAGATTTTGCAGACAATTAACATAATGCCAGCAAACGCTTTTTACCTTATAAATAAATAATTTATTACAATAAATATAAAAATTAAAGTTTGGACTAAGCAATAAGATATCAACAATAATAAGTTCTTTCAATAACAAAGATTTAAAAAGAAGTTAAAAGATTGAATTGCTTCGAGATAAATTTAAAAGTTGAAGAATTAGAATTATGAAGTAAGATACTAATGAATTCTCAGCATAACTAAGATATTGTCAAATCTAGTAAATTTGTAATAAGATAAAAATAGAAATTTTAAATTTTCTGAAGTAACTTGTTCTTCTTAATGTATGGGCAAGAAAACTGAGACATTAATTTTGATGAAGCATAAGTGTCCGGTAAATGATATCAATATGAATTTAAATTATTCTTGTCTTATATCATAATTATCAATCACAGATAGCAGAAGGCAGTCACTAACTTTGAAAACAGTATAGTAAGATGACCGCTATTTTAAAAACTATAATACTAACTAAATAATTTATACTGCAAAAATACACATAAATACTTAAAAAATAAAATAAAAACTGAAAACTATACATATTCATGATAATAATAAGTCATAGTTTACAAACTGACCATCAATCTATAAGCAACAACAATATAGTAATGAAGTTGTAAAAAAAATATGATAGTAAAATTAATAGAAAAAGAGCACAACAGATTAGATTACAAATTAGCAGAATGTGAAATACAACAATGGGTGGAGGAAGCCTAAAGAAAAATGAAAGAATGAAAAAACCAGTCCTATAGTGAGTGAAGGAATAGATGTCAAATAGAGGTAAGCTTTTGAAGTATATTTTTACCTAAAAGAAACCCCAAAATATGGATTTCTGAAGCCTAAATTTGAGTTGTGTGTATATAGTAATTATGAACAAACAAATACATCAGTAAATTATAGAGAAAATAATGTAGAAGAACAGCATCCATGATTACGCATATAAATATAATAATTATAATGCCAATAGCAAAAGGGCCTAAACCAGAAAATATTGACAATAGTTACCAAACAGAAAAAATACATAAAGGCATCTATTTAATTAAATAATCGGGGAAATAAATTTATCAAAAAATTATAAAGATTTATTTCCTTGACGTATGGTCTCAACAAAAAAAATGGCATAGAACTCGGTACTATATTTCATAATTCATTAATGATCTGCATGACAAACAAAGAGAACATGGTAGTTTCATATTACCTGCCAACTAAGTTGTTCACTGGCTGTCTCAAAATCTTTCTTTAGAAAGACTGCTTCTCGAAACAACAAAGCCTGCTTCCAGATCTCTTGACTACTGCAAGACTTCCACTTAGACTTTTCAGGAACCGAACCAACTGCAGGATCACAAGGATTTTTAGCAATGCTGTTAATCCAAATTAGCATTTCTGACACAGACTCTCTCTTCCTCTTGTGACCAAATTTCTTTTGGTCAACACTAGATGGATCCAATATCAAGACTTCATCACTTTCGTCATCATCATCTTTATTGTTGTTTTTGCTTCCATCTGACAATCTAAGCATGTCACTTTCTGCATCGGATGCATCCACAGTTAATAGTTTGCTCTCATCAAACTCTTCTGGTGTATCCATTTCAGTATTAAATCCGCAAAATTTTACTACAATAGGCTCACCCTTGTCGTGGTCCTCCAGCATGTCCAAATCAACAAGTTCCGGCCTTCTAACTTTCTTGGCCTCATTGAAATCTGGATTCACCCCGTTCACCCTATTTGTACCACACAACTTCCTCCCCTCTAGATAGTCACATACATTATCATATTCATTCCCATTAGAATTTGTATTCTTGTCTTTCACACTATTACTACCACATGACTTACTCCTATCTATATACTTATAAGCACTCTCCTGTTCAGCCCCATTGGACTCTGGTTTCACACACTTGACTCTATTACTACCACTGAGCTTCCTACCATCCGGACAGCCACAATCCCTCCTCTCATGTTCATCTCCTACCTCCTCCTCACCAGAATAGTCCAACATGGATTCAGTGTGTGCCTCCATCAAATGCTTCTGAAACTTAACTCTATCACCCTCTAAACCATATTCAGCAAACTTGCCACCAGCAACATTCTTCAAACATGTCTCTAGAGCACTTAAGTGTTTGCTGTAAACATGTTCCACATCGGAACCAACCTTCACACCCAATCCATACTCTTCCCCCACCAAATCCCACAGCCTATTCTTACAAACAGCATCATAACCACCTTTCTTCTTCACCACCATGAAAAGTTTATACAAATCCAAAGACTCCCCGTTACCCATCATTGTAGACACGGATCTGTTTCAAAAACAACCAACCAAGGAATTGATCAAAACAGCATGCACCCTTATCAGATAAACCTACAAACACATTTGCATTATCAGCTTCAACTTCAAACTTCAAACTAATTAAGGGGGATTTAGCTAGATCAAAGAAAACCCCATCAACAAACCACACCATCCTGCTATGGTTATCACATTCAAGTTATAAAAACAAAACAAATGATCATGTAAAGGCTTCATTTTTATTCCCCCACCGCCAACCCAAAAAAAAAACATAAAGAAGGAAACCTAGGTAAACAAGCCTTCAAGGCTGAGAACTGAAAAAGGGTACCGAAGGAAACTAGGTGCTTCCTCTATCTACATCGTCAGAGAAAGGGGGAGAGGAAGGGACAGAAAATTTTCGGAGTCCCGCGCTTTGTTTATGAAGCTAAAAGTCTATATAAATTGGAGATAGTGTTATTTTGGTAGAATGAAGGAGGGGCCAAAGTTCAAGTTTTGAACAGATGCAGACCCTCTTCTTCAAAATCCATGAGGGTTTATGAAAATCTGTAAATGAAAATAGCTTCGGAAAATTAAAATAACAAAAGGGTTTTCAGAAATTTCAGGGCAAAAATTATTTGTGAAACGGAGGATTCTTAATTTTTGATAGGAAGTAAAAATAGATAAAAATAAAGAGTTTTCATTGAAAGTGAAAAAGAAAGAAAGACAGACATACCAGTGTCTATAAAGAAAAACTTGAGAGAATGCTTCCACAACCAACCTAATGTGACCTCACTTGTGGTTTAGCACCACCAACTTGTCCCTTAATTTGCCAAATCCCAATGCTATTGCATTTTCTTTTCTTTTCTCTAAATCTCTTTTTCACTCTTTCTCCTTTTTTTTTTTCAAAAAGAAAATACCTTGGAGGAAGGATATGTAGAGAGAGAAGGAGAAGAAAGAAGAATTTGGAGAGTTTTACTTTTCCATAGAATGAAGGTTTTTTTATAGAGAGAATAATCATGTAAAACTATCTTTTTATATTATTTTATTTGGTGTGGTTTCATTAACCATGGTTAATATTTAACTTAGGATAGCTTGAGTTGAATTTTAAATAGATGCATAGTGGATTGTTTTTAGAGATTAAAAAAATAAATGATAAAAGGATAAATAAATAATCAAAGTGTATAATCAAACACAAATTGGGTGCTATTCAAAGTTGTTGACTATTAATGACATTTATGATTTCTTTTATTTTAAGGAAATATAAATACTAATTATTTACTACTTTCTCAAATTTGATTTACATATAAATAAGATTGTGGTATTTTTTGTAAGGAAAATAATAATATTTGGTAGTATTTAACTTAGATTTTTTTTCTCAATTTATAAAAAGATAATTTCGTATTAAAAATATACAAAATTCAATACAATATTTTGATAAATTTCAAGTTACTTTTTAGTGAAATATACAAATGGTAAATGGTAAAACCATCAAGTAGTCCTATATTATCTCTATTCTTTTCATTTGAAGGAGATATAGATATTCATTTATAATGTTTTGTGATTTTTTCACCAATGATTTGATTATAATCAACTTTTAATTAAACCAATATAATAACTTCAAACTTATTGTTGAAATTCAATAGTAATAATTAGAAAATATTAACTTATAACTTATAAGCAAGGAAGAACAAAAAGTTAGAATCAATTCCATATGAAAAGGTTCAAAATTTTGTATCAGTTTACCTCTATATACAAAACTCACATTTTCTTTTTACATAAATGTTGTATTTTTTTTAATGTTTTTAAATTTTAATATAAAGTCAAAATGTATATATATATATATATATATATATATATATATATATATATAAAGTTGTTTTAAATTATTCCCATAAAAATTCAAACCATAAATTTTGTATCACAATTTTTTTTTAAATATCATATCACAACATTCCTATACATATTATAAGAATTAATTGATTAATTGAAATTTTTAATAGGATATTTGATCAAATCAATAAATTAATTACTAATTTATTTGATTATTTTATAAGTTAGCTTGAGAAGAAAAATATTTAATATAATTAAGAAATATATTTCTATAGTGGTTTACCAATTATTTAATTTAATAAATTTATTTTATTTAAAAGATTATGATAAAAGATAAAATAGTTTATTAATTATTTAATTTAAAAAATTATGAAAATAGATAAAATGGTTTATGAATTTAAAATATTTTATTTTATTTAAAATATTTTCTAAGAAAAATTCTTCATTATTATTAAAACCATAACGAAAATTCTTTATTAATCAGAAGGAAAATTTTTTATTGTTTTTAAAATTAGAAAGAAATTTCTTCATTCTTCTTAAAATTATAATGAAAATTCTTCTAATTACTTTTAAAATTAGAAGGAAATTTCTAATTTACTTCCAACATTAGAAGTAGGATAGTATAAAAATTTGCGCTGGTCACAGCGACAGATAATTGGTACCCGCGGATTGACTTGACACTTGACATTATCATTGACTTGACATGTGACACTTTTTTATAAAATTAAAAAAAATAATAATAATAGATTAAAAAATAAATAAAATCACAAATTAATACATAACACATTCTACTTGTCTTAAATTGAAATTAATTTACCAAACTACATTAAACAATAAAAAAGATGAATATTATGTGAAACAAAAATGACAAAAATATAAACATATAAATAAACGTATTTAAGCCAAAATTCAATTAATAATACCGACTTGAAATATAATTAATTATTTAATTCACTAATTAATTTAATATTAAAACTTACAATTAATAGTAAACGTATACTTTTTTTTTCTTTAAAAATTAACTCAAACACTTAATTTATTTATGACTTTATTCAGTTTGTATTTGCCAGTTGTCTGTACTGGAAGCAAATATTTATTATTTTAACTGTAATTCATTTATTTTAAAATTTAATACATTTATTTTAAAGTTTAATAATTTATTTTAAAGTTTAATAATTTATTTTAAAATTTATTACATTTATTTTAAAATTTAATACATTTATTTTAAAATTTAATACATTTATTTTAAAATTTAATACATTTATTTTAAAATGTAAAACATTTATTTTAAAATTTAATACATTTATTTTAAAATTTAAAATCATTAATTATGGATAGAATTGAAAATTCATTCAAACTACCCATTATTTATTAATTTGATAGTGTTGACTTATTTTAAAATATTTGTTACTTTAAAAACAATAATTATTTTAAAAAAACATTAATCAGTAAAAAAAAATTCAAAATACATTTCAAATAATTTATCTAAAACAAAAATACATTTAGGAAATTACATTTGTAATTCTAGTAATTGGTAAGTCAATAATTTTTAAAAAGGTTAAAGTATTGCTTCTATTAGAGAATACATGCGATCTATGCTAAAATACCTTTGCCAAACTAAATAATTTTTTAATATTCCAATGAGATTTATACAAATGGTTTTGTGATGGGTATAGATTCAAATATTCGTGATGCCATCTTTACAATTGGACAGAACCATATCCTACAAATTCATTTGGTTATCCAATACCTAATTGAACAAGAGTTTCTCTTTTATTCACCTCGGTAGTTATTTTCTCATCTTCACATATGTAAAATAATGAACATGTTCTTATAATAATATATCTAAATTATGCATTTTAAGTAATTTAAAACAATATTTTATATTATGCAGAAAAAAATTACATAATTTTAAATTATATAACTCATATATATATATATATATATATATATTCAAAACTACATCATTTAAAATATATTTTGGTTAAAAAAATATTCTAAATATAGTTTCAAATATTACATAATTCTTATTCATTCTATATAATTTTTAAAATATTATATATTATTATATATTTAAAAATAGACTTAATTAGTATGTTGATCTAGATATAATTATTATTTTTTCTATTATTTTTTATTCAATTGAGTTCTTATAAATAAAGTGATTATGGTTTGTTTTTCTTAAGATCTAACACAATTTCAAAGGCTGTGGTCACGTGAGTGTAACATCCCATAATCTCACACTAGAAAATGCATAATTTATATATTGTAGCATTACATTTACGGTAGCATTCCGTAATCTCACACTTGAAAATTTATAGTTAATACATATTTATACATATGTTTTAAACTCAGATTTCAACTACAAATTCATAAATAAAACTCAAATTCTTCTAATTTATTCTTCTATTTCTTTCTTCATCGGCACTGGATCAGACGACATTCCTTTATCTGCTCCCGTATAACGAATTATACGATCATCGCACATACCCAAACACAAAAACACAAACAAGTAGGGTGAGCTAACATGCAACAAATCATTTATAACATGCATAATTACTTTGATATAAACATCATATAATAATTATGTCCGACACCCTTATACCACAATTCTTATTAGACACTCGTCCCACGATACCCAATAAACACCACAATACCCAATAGACACTCATCCGGATGATACGTTGATAAGCGGTCACGGGAGGTTATGCACTTGTAATGACTTCTACTTCTTCTTACAAATACACTTCCAAAATACTTCATACCATTCACAAGGTTAGTCCCCTCACTATGTCCAAAACCGGCACATAGACCAGGACCTCCTGCTCCTCTCACCACATAATTCATCCCTCTCTACTTGAGACTAGATGATTATTAGAGTATCAGGATAACCTCCAACTACGGGACCCTCAACATCAACATATACACAAATACCATAATATTACTGAATCTTTCCATGAGACTCATACCATACTCATATTCCTCAACTCACATTATACCCTTATAAAATCTCCCCATAATACTCATATCATGTTCATATGCATAAATTCAAATGCAATATAATAAAATAAAATTATCACAATTATAATTCATAGTTCCATATCTACCATAATAACATGAATTCATCAAACATTTCCATTCCAACAAGATATGTTGCACAATAATTTAACAATACAAAATTTGTTCAATAGGATTTAAGTTAAAAACTTGTCGAGTAGACTTCTAGGAAAGAGAGGTGTGTCACAATGGACAACTTAAGTACCAAATCTTTCCTTAGCCAAAGTGTTTCTCAACTAGTTTTTAACAAATTTCTTATTTATAGATTCAAAAAAACAACATATAATATTAATACCGAATTTCAATATAGATAAACATACAGTAAGCATTAACAGTATTCATACAGAATTTCGAGATATGAATAGTAATAAAACAATACTAAGTCATAATATAAAAGCATAGAAATACTAAATCATAATATAAGAGCATAGAAAGGTTAGCTCCCCTACCTCTATTCCAGACTCCTCTTGTTCTGAATTTATTTCCCCGAAACCCTTCAGAACCTCTACTCTTCTTGCAACTAAAAATTTCTCCCTAACTCTTTCTTCTTTATTTCTCAAGCTCTCACTTGATTCCTCTTTTCTTGGTGCAAAATACCCTTCCCTCCTATGGCTATTTATAGGTAAAAAAATTTACTATTCATTAATTTTTTAATATTATTTATTATATTAATATTATTTAAAAATAATATTTTAATCATCCACTTGATTAAATCTGATCCTAATTTCTTCCATGCTAAGGAATTCTTATTCTAATTCCTTCCATGCTAAGAAATTTTTTTTTTTTACTATTCACTATTCACTTTTTACTATTCACTATTCACTTTTTACTATTCAATTTTCTTAAAAATCCTAAATAAGTTATCAAAAATTTGAACCTCTCCTTCTAGAATTACTATAATTTTATATCCAAAATTTACATTTTTTCTATCCATTAAAATTATTATTACTAATAAAATGCTAAAATTTACTATTACAAATATTTTTCATGGATCTTACAGTGAGTACAGACCTTCTTTTTCTTTAATTTTTTTTCTTGTGGGTATACCTTTTTAAGGATGGTTTTGTTAGGAGAGATTAAATATACGTGACATAAGTCTTACCTCATATAATAAGAATTGACATTTTCAATCTAAAATTTCATACAATTTTTAATCCAAAACCTTGACGCATTAAGTTCACGAATTTTTTTATTATATGGTGTTTAACTTTGTGATATATATCTAATATAGTATTGGAATCCAAGTGAGTTTAAGTCGCATATTAGATAGAAATAAGAATGTAAAATATTATATAAAGGTGAAAGACTCATTAAGTCACTGTTTTAAGGTTTTGGATAAATAGTGGTGTTAATCTTTTATATAGTTAGACTTATATCTCATTGGTGTTTATATCTCCCAAGTGAACCTCCTCTTCGATAGACCCAAAAGTGGTATTTGCTTCCGCTATATAAAGATGAAAGACCCATTGACTTAAAGTTTTGGGTAAAGAGTGATGTCAATCCCCTATATGGACTCATATCTTATTGGTGTTTGTATCTCCTAAATGAATCTCCTCCTCGATAGACTCAACATGTAGGACTTAGACTCACACTTGAATTATTTTCAACCATCTTTCCTCAAGGATAAGTCTGCTGTCAAAGCGGGTCACCTGACCCGACTCGACCCAGTCCACCATGGATTGGTCACTTAGTGAGTCAATCCAACCCGACTCATTTATTAGCGAGCCAGAAAAATTCGAACCCGGTCCGACCCAGGGTAAACGGGTTGGCTCACTTAATTATAATTTTTTTAAAATAAAAAAATTACAAACTTTCTATAATTCAAATTTAAACAAATTTCACTCCCAAATTTTTTTGAAAATAAAAAACTTAAATAATTTTTTCAAACAAAAGGTAATAATAAATATTTTTTTATAAAATTAAAATTAAATTTTAATAAAATAAAATTAGGTAGGTGGGTTGGTGGGTCAACCCGACCCACCACAGATTCAACCCTTAGTAATACCAACTCTAAGTCGTAGAACTTTACCAAGTCCTCTTCCTAGCCGCAACAACAAGGACACAATCAACATTGATTGCAGATGAATATGATCTCTAGAAGTACACCTTGAAGTGCAAATATGATCAGCAGTGAAACCACAATGTTCTTGCAAGAATCTTTAAGAATTTCTTCCAAATGTAGAAATCTTGATTCTTGAAGATCTTAGGACGCTCCTGCAATTAAAATATCAACAACTAATTAGTTACGAAAGATATGAATAATAAAAGTTATTGAATTCAGAGAGCAATGCGTTATAGATTTCTCAAGTCTGACTCATTTTAATCGATTAAGCAATTAATGTAATCCGTTAAACATTTCCTTCAACTTTAACACTTTTACATTTGCACAGGATTTAACATATTAAATGTGCATGCAATCGATTAAACATGTCATACAAGCCACAACATTAAAAAATATGAATGTTATGGTAGTTATGGCTTTCCAAGATTTTTTTTCATATAAAACACATTTTAACCGATTAGGAAAATAACATAATCGATTAAGTTCCAGACTTAGCAAATTTTGAAAACTTTTTCATTCGTTACACTTCAATGCACTCAGTAAACATGTGCAGACATAACAACGAGTTTTAATCGATTATCTCTAATCGGTTAAAACTTGATGTTTTGCCTCTGTTAAGCATATACTAATATCTCATGAATTTAACAGATTATGCAAACATAGTAATCAATAATTTCATGCATATATACAATGTGCAAAGTGTTTCATTCAATGATTCTTTCTTAATCAATGAATACACATATCACATAGTCGAAACACAATCACATATATAATCAAACTACTATTTTGCCATTTGGTTGTTCAAGAAACTATAAAATATTTCTTTTGTCATCATAAAAAACACATATGTGAGATATGGGTTTAGTAGTACATAACTCCCCCTATCAACACAAAAGTTGTTATAGTTTAGTAATATGAATTTGATCATGTCAACAACAACATTATCAAATTTAGCGTTGTTGTAGAGAACACAATTAAAATTTGTATCATTTTGGTTTTTATTTTATTTTTTTGTTATTTTATTTTTATTTTTTTATCACTAACATTTTCTTTTTCTCTATTTTTCTACCATTTATTTTATTTTAATTTTTAAATTTATTAATTTTTATATATAAATGTAAATATTTTTTCATAAGATAATAACCAACAGTGTAATCTTTAAAGGAATTATGATCAATATTTTGATCAATCTTCGTATGAACAACCTTATGATCCATAATTTGGATCATCTTTTACGAATTATGATCATCCTTTGTACTATGAAAACAACCATATGATTCATATGGTTACCCGTAACAAACACAACCAACTAATACAAGTGGTGTGGTTACTTCAAAAAAGCTTATGAATGATGACTGAACATTATGCTGCAATGAATCAAACGATGAAAGTTGCCATGCAAAGTATGTAGAATTAGTTTGGACAAATGATAACTTATGTGTGATAGATTAAGATTCAAAGGTTGAATCAAACACTAATAGAATCACATCACACTCATATATCTATTTATGGATATATTGATGCTCAAACCAATATGTCTACTGATGCACACTAATTTTACTAAAGATGTTGCTAAGATTATATGGTTATTTTCAAGAGAAAAGTTGTGAGAATAATACAATGAAGGAATGAAGTGCACTAGAAGAACCAACAATATTAGATGTACATCTAAAGCATTTACTATTGCAATTGACTTGATTAATGATGAAGAAGTCTTTAAGTGCAAATTTTTGGTCACAAGATAAGATTATGAGGATTACTGATGATTTTGTTAACCATCCTAATGCACTTTATGATGCTCAAACTGAGTTGAAGTCACACCTTCTACACATCAATTTTGTTGATATGAATGATGCAAATAAGTTTTCAATGGTGATCTTTGTTAACACAGTTACGGAGAAAAAAGAAGAAAGGTTGTTGAAACAGGAAAACATGTCATATTTAAATTCTTTGAAAGCATTGTTGATAAAAATTAAAAAATGCATGCACATTTATTTTCTACTTTTAACATAATTGGAAAAATTTTTATAAAAATTTCAAAAATGTGTTTTTATTTTTAATTTATTAAATAAAAATTTAAAAATCAATAAATTCGTACAAGGTGACTTGTACTTCCTATAGTTAAAGAAAATAAATTTTGACTTGTAGCTTAAGCCAAAAGTCATAAAAGATTTTCTCTAAAAGAAGTCCAGCAAGCACAATTTTTGAAATAAGTGTAGGAGAGACAACTTGTAGTTACCAGTTCTATTTTTGTGTCTTGTTTTTTAGCTTTTATTTTATTTTTCATTGAAAAAAATTGTGATTTCTTTTTAAAATAGTTGTGAAAGTATTAATTGAGAAAAACTCTAACTAGGAAAGACACGACTTTTAAATTTGTCCATTGTGATTGCACTTCTCTTTTTTAGGAGTCTACTTTGTGAAACTTTTGAACAATATAATAAGAAATCCACCAAAAATACTTTTCTATTTTCGACAAAACTTATTTGCATTGAATTTTAAGATTTGGTTAACTAACTAGAACTATCATAATCTTAAAATAGGAGCCATGTTTTGTGTTAATATGAGTTGATTGTTTATGTGATTATCTAATTGAGCTGATTTGAGAATTATTTGATTAAATCTTTTTGTGAAAGAGTTGACCTTGTCAGTTTTGAACCTTAATGTAAAGGATGAACTATACCATGTGTCATTCCTTTTTTTTTTTTTGAGTGATTTGTTCATATTTTGTTTATACTTATGTATTTAGCTTTATTCTTTATTTTGCAACTTAGGTAAATGTGTCATTCCTTTCTTGTTTTTGTCTACTTGACCAAATAAACTCAGCCTCGAATTGATCCATTTGTCCCTTTAAGCTTTTAATACTTTTTTCTTGTTTTAAGCATATTGCAAAACTTTGAGAAAGAAAAAGACGACATTCTCCTTTATCTTAGGAAGAAAAAAAGAGATAATAGGTTGTATTAGGAATGAGTGCAAAATAATAAAAATGACAGAGAAAAAAATTGATAAAAGAGTTTCGAAAAATAAATGTAGAAAAAAGTGAAAAATAATTGCTTTCTAAAAAAAAGTAACAAAAAAAAGAGTTGTTTTTAAAATTAAGCTCCTTTATTCTCTCTATATTTATTTAAAAAAACAAAAAAAATTCTAAATTTTCTTTCTGACCTCGTTATAACCTATGAAAAGTCTTCGTTATCTTTAAATCTATGTTTTCCAAAAGTATGTGAATATTATAGTATAGTTAAACATCATGAGTGTTTGCTTACATAGGTATTTTAAGTGAAAACTCAGTTAAAAACACTTTAGTTCTTTGCTTTTGATTTAGAATATATTTTAATTACTAGAATGTTATCAAATTAAAAAAAAAATTACATTGATTAATTTAAAATATAATTTAAAAGATAAAATTTTGTATCTTTTATACTTTTATTGAATGTGGTAAATCTTTACAAAAACTATAATTGGTTAGAAATCAATTTTATATTTGTTAAAAGACGATTTAAGAGTCATGTAACAGGTTTGAATATCTTAAAGAGCTTGTAAATCCTTCTCGATGACTTCTTGCCATTCGACATTTTTCACATCTTCATTGTAGATTAGACATTTGAGAGTATAGTATAAATGTTTCTCTAATAGATTACTCTAATTAACAACAAAAGACATAAGATGAACCACACTGTCATCATCAATATCAGAATCAACATCAATGTTATTAATAAACTTGACAGTGATAATCTTTCAAAAAAAGTAAGAGCTTTTTTACTTGTATTAAATTTTCTAATACTCTGATGATTATCTTCGTCTTGTTTTCCTATTTGGTAATTTTTACAATCTAGATTTTGATCATGATTTATATTATTTTCAATAGGTTCAAGAAGGAAAGCGAAATCATTTTGCAGTTGTTAAACCTCAGATATGTTCGTATTATATACCTCAACCATAACAGTAGATATGTTCGTATTACCTCAGATATTTTACTTTACATATTATAAATGAATAAATAATAATTCAGGACAAAGATACAATTCTAAGGTTTCACATTTATTTACTTTCTAGTGCATTGCAAATTAAAGGTTTTACATTTATTTATTTATATCATTGACATGACTGATATCAAACAAACCTATATTTACAAATACAAAAGGCTGTAATTTATCACACAAGAAAAGAAACGACGAAAAAGTATTTAACAAAATTTGTAAATGATTACATTTCTTGGACATGTTGATATAAAATCTTCAAGAGAGAAAAAGTCTATTCAACCATCTCTATGTAGCCAGTCGTAGATTTGAGAGAGACTAATTCTTCGCTGCACCTGGAGAAGTCCTAGATTCAAAAAATGAACAAAAGCATAAGAAACTACATATGCAAACAACTTAGTCAATAATGTTTGGATGTTTTTGTTTTTTAATTTTACGTTGTATTAGTATCCATTTCTTGTCCGGTCCATTGCCGCATTCGTTCTGATGCTTGCTCAACCTGAAATTTGAGCTTAATTAAGAATGCAAAGAAGAAGATCCAACATAAAATTGTGTTTGTTCATCTTAGTAAATTGATTGAACTATGAATATAAGTTTCATTGCTGCTTAGAAAGAAAAGCACTGATTCAAACCTCCTTGTTCCAGTTGGTTCTATAGACAATAATCAACAAGATGAGTGTTTGCAAAGCTGTCCCACAGATCATCCCAATCCAAATACCCTGCAACAACACTTTCCATGTCAATTTAGTCTGATAACTTCTTCTCATCAATTTGATTAACACATGAAAAGATTAATAAGAAAAAAATTGCTATGTTTTGCCTCATTTGATGATGAAATTGGATGGTTTTTTATTTGAGTGAAAATTGTTAAGTAAACTTTAAGTCTAAATTAACCCACAAAACCAGCTTGTTAGGTGAGGTCTGTATCTCCTTATATATTATAAGTTGATCTTATCTCTAGTTGATGTGAGACTTTCAATACACCCCCTCACGCTGAGGTATTGGGTGGTTCGATAACGGTCTAATAGCAGGTGAAACAACATGTTCAACAAACAATAAATATAGCTAGATAAGTTGTAACCATAGCTCTGATACCATGTTAAAAGTGGACTTTAAATCCAACTCAATCTCACAAAATCGACTTGTAAGATGAAGTCCATTTGTATATTATAAATTGGTTTTATCTTCAGGACTTCCAAGAAAAATGGTGTATGCTTTACCTCTACTCTATAACCCAACTTGTAGCCAAAAAAGAAGCCAAGAGGGAGTCCCAGGATATAATAACAAAACAGGTTGATGTAAGCAACCAAATACTGCCAACCCCCTCCAACAGCAACACCTGAAAGAATAGCAGAAGCACTTCATGCTTTTCCTAATACTGCATAATTGTTTATACAATCCAAATTATTTGGACCCTCTTACCTGATATAACTGGCTGAACACTATTCAGAATCATGGTTATGCCAAGAAGGTTTGCTAATTTAGAAACTGCTTTAATCATTTCTTTACTAGCAGTGAAAATGACAGCAAAATAGTCTTTTGTGATTAAAATAATGGCTGCAAAAAGTAACCCAATGACGAGGGACTCAACAATTGTGACAATCACTGAATATTTTGCTGCTACTGGGCGCCCTAATCCGAGCTCATTTGAAACCCTCACACTGAGAAAATGAAAAAGAAAACCGAAATCACTCATTTGAAGTTGTAAAATAACCTTGACAGTAACGTGGGAAGAAAAAACAAATAAGGCACAGATGAAGAATTTACCTAATTGCTGCATTGATCCCTATAAACAACATTCCTTCCCATCCATTTATATTCATGCTGAAAGAGGAAAAGCAGAATAAGCATCAAATACACCTATCATTAAGTATTATCAAAGGTCCTTTACAGAAGACGATAGGGGAAGAAATGAAATTTGGATTCTCTGTTGGATTTTTCTGTATTGTTCTTCTGTTGTACTTTTAAAATACACCGACTGATTTTTATGTTTTAAAATATATTAAAAAGAATTTTAATATCCAAATATCAGTGTATTTTTAATGCTCAATAGCAGATAATAGTATCAGAAAAACATATCAGAGAATCTGGACTCGAAGAAATGTAGGTGTTTGGATATGACTTACCAAATTGAAAGAGAACCAACAGCAATAACTGGATTGTCAAGGTGTCCAGTGAGCACAATCAAGATCATAAAATACCAAACCTCTAAGCAAAGCATGATGGCTGAAGCAACTGACAATTTGATAAAGGCCCAAAGATCCTTGAAGGCTAACCAAGAGAAGCCTCTCCACCCATCCTTGCACCAACCAATGACATATGCAGCTTGAGCCAAAGCAATGATCCAAGCTGTTGTGCAATAGGCTGCAGCAGCACCACCAGTACCCCAAGCAAGCACCTTCATGAAAAGAACTAGAATAATGACATGTAAAATAAGGGCTACAAAACCCAGCCATGCAAGGAATCCCACTTTGGTTTGTGCCTGCAAGAACTTTTGGGTAGGAAAATTGATTGCAAGAGAAAACATCTGAGGGATAGATTGAAGAGTGAATACTCCAGCTAACTCAGCAATATCACGTTCTTGTCCAAGGAGTATAAGGATTGGCTCAGCATAGATGTAAATTGGCAAGAGGCAGATGCACCCACCCAATAAGATTATCCAAGAACGTTGCATGTAAATCCCCAGCATCTCTACTTGTCCAGCACCAAATGCTTGCCCACATAGAGTCTCTAGTGCACTTGCCATACCAAGCTGCAAGTAGCATTTTATTAGAAACAACTGCACAATTTGTTGCCTGCAAGTGCATGCATGTGGGATGAAATTTTTGACCAGTTGATAGCTTGATTAGAATAAGATGAATTTCTTAACAAGTTTGACAGTTATCAAGCATAATTCTCTTCTGATGCACAAATAATAAGATTAGAAAAGAATCCAAGAGTTCATAGACGTTAGAAGCTAACCAAGAAACCAAAAGAGAAATTTGAAATGACCGAAAGAGAGATTGAGACTGCAGAGAGTTCCAAATCTCCAAGATGACCAACGAAGATACTTGTGAAGGAATTGACACCATAGTTGCACAGTATGCTGAAAGCAATAGGGCCAGCAATTTGCCAAAGCTTTATGGATTCCGCAGAGAACACAGTTCTAACATCTGCAAAGGAAGTCATTTTAGTGTAGTCAACGTTTGTGTCAACTAGACCCTCAGGAGCATGGTGGAGCTCTGTGTTATCCATGGAACTCACAGTGTTGAACAATGGTGTCTCTCCCCCTGGCGACTTTGGTGTTTTCTTGGGAGAGTTTTCAGGAGAGGAGGATGAGCTATCTCTCCCTCCTCCATTTTCCTTTCTGTCTTCTTTACCTATTTTGTCAGATTTTTATCGAACCCTTTTCGTTTCTCAGGTGGTGGAATCAGACGGTTGCATGCAGAAACTTAACTCATGCAAGACAAGTACAGAGGAAACAAGGACAAAAGTGGTCTTGTCAATGGTTTTTGTTTCTTTCTATTTTCTTGAATGTCTTTGTGTGAACAACTTTGCTCATTGTTTCTTTGTTTACACAACACAAGATTTTCTTGGCTATACTTTAGGCTTGCCTTAAATTGAAACCATGTAGACCAAGAAACGGATGAGATGACTAGGTCTCCTTCATTCTCTAACTGACACAGATATTTATTATTTCTAAGCAAAAAAAAAAAGAAAAAACTTTCCCTTTTATTTACTGTTTTCTGCGTTTTTCTTTGTGTTGGCCAAAGATAGAAATCACATAATGACACTGCATAACATCTGTATCACAATAATATAAGGATAACCACACTCTTCAATAATTCTGCTGCAGATTAAGGGGTTGAAATAACAATTAAGATGTTGAAATCTATTTACAATACTATAAAAGTTGTTTCAATAATCACATCATATATATTATATATTGATGTTTAAACTTCTGTATAATGTGTTGATTTAGTTTTCCTTAATTCACTGTTTCTTTTCTTGATTTATAGCAGCTTATTTCAACATTGGCCAGTTATATTTTCTTTTCTTAAGTTACTATATTTTTACTGTTTCGCATTTAATTTCATAGCAAACAATATTAGAGCAGGTATGAAAAGGAAAAAGATAATCTTGTTGCAACTCTTGACCATCTTTATTTATATTATTTATTGAAATTAATTATCAATATATTAGCTTAGAAGTTCGCCTGTGTGAAATGTAAAAATTAATAATAGTTTATATTAATACTTTTGTCAAATAATTTATATCAACAATAAATAACCCAAATAATTCATTCTAACAAATTTAAAATGCATCACATAACAAATAACAAATTTAAGACGCATCAAATAATAAATAATAGTTTGCATGTAATAATTACTATTACTTAATTTTAACGTATAAATCCGGTTTAAATACAAAACCAATGAAACATACACATTTCAATCTACACATAGCCAATTTAGTTGAAATTTTTCTAAGAACAACCATATTCAAAAATATAAAAAAAAACTTCACTTATAATTAAAAATAATTTTACCTTGAAAATTTATTGGCCAAACTTGTAGGAACTGTAAATTGAGTTCTGATAAACAAAGGTGCTTTGTATACTCTCATTGCTTATTACAAAAAAAAATGATATTACTGACAAATTGATCGTTAATAATGTATAAATTTTGTCGATAAATTAAAATTATTGACGATTTACTAACAGTCAAAAATTTGTTCGGAATATCATTGTTGATAAAACAATTTCATCTATCAATAATTAGTTACAGAAAAATTCATCGATAAATTTATTGGTAATTACCGATAAAAATTTGTCGGTAAACATGTTGGTAATTACCGAAAGAACAGTTTGTTGGTAATTACCGACGGAAAAATTCGTAGGTAAACCTGTCAATAAATATTGTGATTTGGTTCATCTTCTTTCCCTGTTCTACTTCTTTCTTTTAATTTTACTACGATGGTGTTGCACGGTGGTGACAATGCTTGGTTACTTTGTGCTGCGAAAGAGGAAGAATAGAGGCGTTGAACGAATATGGTGCGACGTGACTGAATGAAGACGGTGGACTAGTTGAACAAAGACGACAGCCTAGCTAAACGAACACAACGACCTGACCAAACGAAGATGGAGGCTTGTAGCGTTGTGGTGGAGTTGAGAGGAAGAAAAGGAAAAGATGAAGCTGCCTCGAGCACTCAAAATGAACATCTGCGAGAAAGTGAAAAATATATAACATTTTTGGCTCGCGAACAAAGAGGAAAAATGGGCGGGAAAATTCCCGCTCATTTTACCGACGAGTTATGCCAATGAAAATATTCATCCATAATGTATCGACAGATTTATCGACGAATTTTTTCAAAACTAATGTATATTTGATGTATTGACAAATTTAACCAATAGATTTATCAATGGATTTTTTTCGTAGATAATGCATGTCTTATTTACCAACAGATTCTTCCATGAGTAATGCATGTCTCATTTTCGTCAGTAAAATTTGTCGATAATTTAATGAATTTTTGAGTAATCATATTATCATGCAATAATTATACTAGACTTAATCATCTCATCATACAATAATCATATTAGACTTAATCATCATATCATACAATAATCAAGTTAAACACAACCATCTCATCATATAATAATCATACCAAACACACTCATCATATCATACAATAATCATACCAAACACACTCATCATATCATACAATAATCATATTAAACACAATGATCTCATCATATAATAATCATACTAGACATAATCATCACATCATACAATAATCACGTCAAACAAAACTATCTTATCATACAAATAATCATATTAGACACATTCATCACATCATACAATAATCATTCAAAACACAACCATCTCATTATACAATAATCATACCAAACACACTCATCACATCATACAATAATCATGCTAACTACAATCATCTCATTATACAATAAGCATACCAGACACACTCATCTAGATGACACGTTGATGCAAAATTATGGGAGGTTGTGCACTTATGGTGGCCTTCACTGCTATTTACATATACACTTTCAATACAATACACAATAACCATGCTAAACACAATAATCACATCATACAATAATCATGCTAAACACAACCATTTCATCATATAATAATCATACCAGGCACACTCATCACATCATACAATAATCATGCTAAACACAATGATCTCATCATATAATAATCATACCAGACACAATCATCACATCATACAATAAGCATGCTAAACACAACTATCTCATCATACAAATATTCATATTAGACACACTCATCACATCATACAATAATCGTGCTAAACACAACCATCTCATCATACAATAATCATACCAGGCACATTCATCACATCATATATTAATCATGCTAAACACAATCATCTCATCATACAATAATCATGCTAAACACAATCATCTCATCATACAATAAGCATACCAGACAGACTCATCTAGATGAGACGTTGATGCGAAATAATGGGAAGTTGTTCACTTGTGGTGGCCTTCATTGCTATTTATAGATACACTTCCAATACAATACACAAATTTCATCCACAAGGTTAGCATGGTAACACCTATGTCCAAAACCGACATATAGTCTATGACCTCTTGCTCCTCTTACCACATAACTCATCATTTTCTACTTGACACTGGATGATTATTGGAGTATCAGGATAATCTCCAATATCAGAACTCTCAACATCAACGTGTATACTAATTAATTACACCCACAAAGTCTCTCCGCGAGACCCATGACCAACTTCATATCATGTTCATATTCATCAACCCATTCATCATGCTATATATATTTGATCCAAATTCATGTTCATAGCTTAACATAGAATAATGTTCTAGTCAATGATAAAATTAGACATACAAATCAATATAATACAATTACTCAAAAATTCACCCAACATGATCAAATATTATTAACAATTTCTAATTAAAGATCTGACCGATCAAAGTAATTAACAAGTTTAGAACCTATTGTAAAAGTTTCAATTCATCCAACGGTTAATCAAGTGAAAATCTTAATTTTACCTAGATGACTCAAAAATAAAATTTATGATGGGATTGAGTTTTCTAATAAACCCAAAAATAATTTTTCTAAATATGGACATCCAATTAAAATATGAACAATCGAAGTGAATCAATACGTTTTAAGAACTACATATTAAAATTTCAAGTTAATCTAACGATTAACTAAGTAGAGAGTGAAGTTTTGCAGCAGTAACCTAAAAATAGAATTTAAGTGATTTTTAAATCTATAGGTCGATCTAATTGTAAACAAAGCGGAAATTAAAGTTTTTACTAAAGTAACTTAAGGACAATATGATTTACTCAAAAATACGAAATTTATACCTCTAGATACAAACCTATTATTAAACTTCTATCCTTAATGTTAACATATGTACCTACTGAGCTACCACAATTTTCTTCTTCAACTTGCCACTTTTCTTTAAAATAAACTCATTAATCACGTTTTTATTCATAAATAAATTTATTACTACTAATAAATGAAAATTATTACTATTTATTAAGAATATTTTCATATTTTCATGGGTATATGTAAATTTGTTTTCACTGTCCTATATACTATTAGTATAAAGAAATTGTCTTTTTATTGTACTTCAATTTTAGTCTTTAAAATTTTTTAAATAAAAATAATTATTTTATTAATTTCTTTTTATTTTTTCAATTTTACCCTTTTTATGCTAAAATTTAACTTCTTTTAAAGCTAAAATATCTATATTAATAAAGAAATTATCTAAAAAAATAACAACCACTACCTATAATAAAATTATGAAAATTATTTAAATTTACTTTTATCTATACTATTATGTAAATTATTTAAATTTACTTTTATATATACTATTATGTAAAGAGATTTTCTCTTTGGATGTACACTTTTTTTTTTCAATTTTACTCTTTAAGTAATTTTTTAAATTAAAGTAATTATTTTATCAATTTTTACTTTTTATGTGATTATTTTTATTTAAATTTAATTTTTTTTAATTTCACAGTTTTTTCTAAAATTTAATTATTTTTAAACTAAAATAACTATTATAATAAATCAATATATGTAAGGACCTAGAAAATAGAGTATTAAAGCAAATAGGTGTACTAAAATAATGAGACAGATTATTTTACTTTAAAATAATCTTATAATATAAATAGAAGTTTTATAACCACGTCTCATTATTTTAAGAACACTTCATCTCTAGAACACTATTTCTTTGAGTTCTCTGACTTCTCTCTACCATCTCTTGCTACTGAGTTATCTGTTCGACGATCAGAAGGTGCCTAGGTGATCCTGACGTTGAGGGCTTCGATCTTGACCGATCAATTTCATGTTTATCAGTTGTTAAGTTGTTTCCCCCTTTTATCTGTGTATTCTTGGATTGTGAGCACGCAACGTTTCTGTCTTGCATGTGGTTATCAGTTCTTCCTTCAATTTCTAGCTCAATTTAGGTTCTAAGAGCTGTTCTCTATCACCAATTGATGAGTTGTAGATTTCTGTTGAGTTTCCTTGCGTTGCAAGGCATTGTCAGAGTATCTCTGTGGGCTGGATTGTTATCTCTGAGGTAAGGGAAGCTAGATTATTGATTTAATTAGTAGTATGACATGTGTGTGATAAAATTTGTGTTATAGTGTTGTTTGAGTTGAACATTAGGTTTTGAGTAGATTTAATTGTGTGTTATTTGAACGTTAAATTGTGTAAACTGTAAAATGATGATTATGAATTGGTTTGGATGAATCTAATTATTGTAATTGTGCATGTTGGAGGTACTGGTTGTGAGTAATCTGTTGTGGTAGTGATAAGGTAGAAAGTGAAGTGAATTGTGCTGGTTTAGAGTCATTTTGAGGAAGTGGAGTAGTGAATTTGTGAATTTGGGGTTGGAAGTGGTATTGGTCAGTTAGGATAGCTTAGACAAGTTATTTGGGACTTATTCAAGTCCTTAAGTGGTTCAAGAAACTGTGAAAAGTGGTAGAATTGGATTTGAGCCTCTAGGTTGAGTGAATTGTAGTTTTGGAATAGAATTTGGTACATAAACACTTTAGATTGATGTTGTGAAGGTTTAAAATCACTTACTCAAGTCTAATTAGGTATATACAACAATCTAGGGGTGTTAGAAGTTGAAAAAAATGTTTAGAATTGGTAAGATGTAGTTGAGTTGCATAATTCTACAGAATTTCGTTATGTAGCTTATGCAGACTTGTTGTGTGAATGGATTTGCATAGCGAGTCACCTTACCCTATTGTGTGCTTGTATTTTGTATGTTATGGTGTTCTTCTTCTGCAATGATCATCCTTTGAGTGTGAGCAGCGGAAGAAGAGGTGTCTTTGGAACAAGCATTGAATGGAGGTAATGCTGTGGAATAGTTAATATAGTATAACCTTGTATATAGTTTTGATAATCTTTAGTTTGCATATAAAGTTTTAAATTTATAGTTATTTTTGGATAACTGTAAAATTAACACTTTATGTTCTAGCTGGATAATTATTCTATATTATTATGTATGTGATGCTTCTCTTTATAGTTTATACTATAATATTGGGATGTTACATTATCTAATAAAAGATAATAAAATGATAAAAATTATTTAAATTTACTTTTATACTTACTATAATAATAATTTATTATTTTTTACTATCATAAAAAAAATCGCGTAACATATACTTTTTCATGTACATTTTTTTTTTCAATTTTATCCTTAGGTAAGTTATTTTAAGATGGAATATGTTTTTGTTTTTATCCTAACCGTTAATTTAGATTTAATTAATTTTTAAATTAAAATAATTATTTTATCATATTATCCTCTTAAATCTCTATTTATTTAAATTCATTTATTTTTTTAATATTAAATTAATTATCTATAATTGAAAAAGGATACACGTACGTGTAAAACATATGTTTGTACTAGTATTAACTAATATTTTTATTTGTATTGTTAAACTAATATTAATTAAGAATAAAAGATTAAGAAATGTCTATTATAAACTTGCAAATATTTTTTAAAAGATTAAAAGTAGACAAAAGGATATTCGTATAAACTAAAAACATATTTAAATATTTAATAAAGGTAAAATGATATTATTTTAATATATGTTCTCATGAAAAAATATGAATCATACTTTCCCGATGGCAGTTTCTTCTTATTCTTTCATAAATTTATTTATCTCCATAATTTTTTATATTTTAAATTATGTATTTGGAATTTAAATTTTATATTTCAAAATATTTAATTCATAATATATTTTTTATTTTAAAATATATAATTCAATTACAACTTTTATATTTTGAAATATATAATTTAAAATACAACTTTTTTGTATTTTAGAATTAATTTTTATTTATTATTTATTATTTTTATTTTAGAATATAAAATTCAAAATAAAAAAAATTTCAAATTATAAATTTTAAAATACACAAAATTTATAAAGGTACACACCAAAATACATCATCATGAGGGTGATGAGTGATGTGTCATGGAGTATTCACTTCCATACATCATTTTACTTTGTTTTGAAAATTTTTCAGAACAAGTTTTCTGGAATTTTCGAAACAAGATTGTCATAACAATTTTTAAACGATATTTTTAGAATAAAATTTTCAGAGTAGAATTTTTGAAACGTATGAAATGCATTCTGTAGTCAACTTTTGAGAATGAGATTTCTATAAAAAGCTTTCCAAATCGTATATAATGACTTTCGGAACAAATTTTCCAAAACACTCTTACGTGAAAGGTGTTTTGAAAAGAGCTTTTCAAAAAATGTAGAGTTTTACATAATCTTGTAATTAAAATGGTAAACAATATAAATTGTTGTAACTAATTTTTCTAGACTAAATAATAACAAAAAATTTATAAGACAGATACGCAACTGTGATATATTACGAAGTTACAACTCAACCTTACGAAACCGTCTTATAAAATGATCTCATTTTCAACACATAAATTATTGAATTTGAATTGTCGTGTTGAACAGAAGAGATAAACAGCCATAATAATGGAAAATAAAGAAGCGAAGAAAACTAAATAGAAAAAAGATCTTATTGTATATACTTTATAATTACTGGATGCAAATACAACAAAAATACAGAACCCCAGAATCCACTCGGATATATATAAATATATATATATATACACAAATAAATAGTGAGAAATTTTTACAAGAAAAGGAAAGCAGTAAATGAACACAAGAAAAAGAGGTGTGAAGATGAATGCTGGGATCTAAAAATAAAAGAAATTGCATTTGAAGAGACATGGTATAGGGTGTATCTTTCTGTCATGGCTGAACCTTCTAAAATAATGACTTCGTCTTTGCACCATGAATTGAAAATGAATCTGTAGCTACCATCATCTAACCAAGCATCATGCAATCAACTTCATCTATCATCCATCCATTTAAAACAACCCAACTAATTCATTGTCTGATCAAAATATCATCTCCTGTAACACCAAAGGAAGAACAATACTGTCAACAACCAAAAACAGTATTGATCATCTCCATAATCAAAATATCATAATTGATTTGCTACATAAAAATTATCATACAGATATTATTTTATTGTCCACAATAATGAACAATTAGCAGCTAATTGGGACTTCTAAAGTTAGTTTGTCAAAAAACAATTTTTTTCACCTCTACCCTTTTTAATTCCTATATCTGGTGCAACCCAAATAAAATTTTAGTTCACATGATGTTAGGACTTAAACACAAGAAGAAAATTTAACCTAAAAAGACTAGTCCACTAGGTGGGAGTTGTACTAAAAAAAATTTAGTACAAATATGCCTATATTAAATTAAACAAAAGGTTTCAAAAAAAATTTAGTACTGATATACTTCTATTAAGTTAATTATAACTTTATGTTTAACAATAAAATTTAATTAAATTATTATCAATGTCTGTTAATTTTTACTCGTATTAAAAATTATATTTAATGATTTAAAACCTTTTTTCAATAAATTATAATTTTACTTAGGAAATAGAGAATGATTATTTATCTTTAGTATAATATATCAATTTTGATTTCTGCTTTCTTTTTTATGTCACTGAGATTTTTCATTTACTGATTCTACTCCTTACCCCTCATTTATTCTAATCTATAATTCTTCTACAGATTCCATTCCTTAAATCTTATACAATCTTTTTATCCCCATTTTTTATTAGTATGTTTTTCTTTCTATTTGTATTGATGTTGCTTTTATTCTATTTATTGAATTTGTATTAGGATTAGAAATGCGTTTCTTTTGTCCGATTTTATTTTTCAGTACTTTTCGATTTATGGGCTGAGTTTTTCTGCATCTAGTTCAGTGAGGAAGTGGAATTTTTGCGTGAATTGAATGGCAAAACTATTAACTAGATGAACTAATGGAGATGAAATCTCCAATGAAATAAGCTATGAACACGAGTTGATATTGGAGAATAGTGAAAATTAAATGAAATTAATTATGACAATTTAATAGATAATTTGGCATAAAAAAGCTTGAAAAATAAATTTTAAATAAAAAGTCTCATTCTTAAGTTTGCTTTAGGTCTTCCAAAGCCTTGAGCCAACCCTGAACTAGAGCATCAATTGTTAGACTTAAACATAAGAGAATCCAATTAGAAAGACTAGTTCATTAGGTGAGAGAATCACAAGTATAAGTACATCATTCTACTCAATGTAGAACTCCAAATATATTATGACACTTAGGGCATGTTTGAATGAACTTATTTTGAAGAAACAATCATTTAGTTTTACCAGTTTCCAGAGATAACTGATGCAAAATAAGCAATTATCTTTCCAAATATGCATTTCCAAGCATACATTATGAAAACAAGTCTAAGATGAGGTTTTTCATGTAACAGAGAACTAACGCAAAAGCCATACCTGATCACATATAGGACAGGAGTCACTTCTTTCCATCCACTCAAGAATGCAGGATAGGTGAAAATGGTGTTCACATTTGGTCAAATCTCTAGGATTTTCAACATCATATTCTGCATTAGAAATTAAAAGATATAAAATTATTACTTTTGTCACCTGTGTGTGTGAGAGGATTCATTCCTCTTGATTTGTGCACCTGAAACATGGAAAATTTAACTGACATTTACTTTTAATAACACAAGCAACTGTACCTTCAAGACAAATTGGACAGACATCCTCTTCTTCCATCAATAATATTTTACTTTCATTCGGTTTTGATAGTTCTTCCTTCCTTGGAGATGTTGGACTGGAGTTGGTTTGAGCTTTACAATTTGATTCTTCAACATCTTCACGAGTAATTAAAGCTTCAAAACTACTAACTGTTTCTCTGCCAGATTCAGAATATGTTGTTGATGCAGAACCTCCCAAAACCGTGTCATAGGGAAGAGGCACGGGTGGGGGCTGGAATGTATCAGGCACGGATGCTTCCAGGTTCAAACCAACCAGAAATCCAGCATTGAGTGAAGCATTTGTGCCATCATTAGAAGTTAAAGACTCATGCTCTTCAAAAGTCGGCGGGCACTGCAAACAGTTTTTATTTTCGGGTTCAAATCATAAGCTCTTAACTTATAAACCACAATCTAAAACAACAAACTAGTAGATAGATCAGATTGAAGTATTCAAAATCGAAAAGAACAATGAAAACAATCCATTTTTTACTACAATTAGGCCTTCTTCCCATTTGACCTCCATTAGGGGATCATGCATTCATGTAAAAGAAAGAAAGAGCAAAAACCATAGGTCTTTTTAGAAGAGTAAAATATATTGCATAGTATCAATAACAATTTTGTTCAAACTCCTAAGATATTTTTGCAAATTGCAAATATGACAATGAAACTCTAAGATGATAATGATACACTCATTCTCTTCAGTATAGTATTCATAAAAGCCACGTCCAAGCATAGAAAATATCAATTTAATTGCGAAGGTGGTTAACCTTGTTTATTTGACTTCCTCACCCTTTATCCACCAAAACTAATGTTTTGTTCACTTGAATGGATTTGGAGGAGAGTGATTGAGGGATTTGAGAGGATTTGTAGGTAAATTTTTGTTGTTGTTTATTTGAGTGGATTTGAAGGTAAGTGAGAGTGGATTTGGAAGTAAATTTTTTTAATCTGTCACATCAATCAAATCTTATACTAATTCTCACAAACTTTACTTCCAAACACATTCTCATTTACCTCCAAATCCACTCAAATAAACAACAAAAAAATTTATCTTCAAATCCTCTCAATCACTCTCCCCCAAATCCATTCAAGTGAACAAAGCCTAAGTAGTGACAAAAAGAAACAATCTAATAGAAAATCATTTCAAAAAACAAAAACAAAAGAGAAAAATAATTCCATTTGAACTTTAACAATATTCCATTATTTTGCATCCTATCTCACATCTTCCCCAACATCTCTTCCAAGTAGCAGCTATTCAAAATCACTTTGAGTGTCATGAATATGATTTCTGGCAGATGCCGAACTTGATTCAACTGTGAAAGTAATATTCACTAGCACTCTTTTTGCATGAAATCTGATATTATGTGACAAAATTGTGCTGAAGTTCAAAAAGCAGCAATAAATCCATGTTGCTAAATTACTACATGGGAAACTGTTTGATCTTTCAATTAAGTGAACAGGGACTTTTCATCCAAAAAAAATTGTAATTTAGTTAACAAAATAAAGCAGAAATAATATCTTACTACGCAATGGTTCCCCTATAAATCCATTTTTTAAAGGCTTTTAGAGCAGGATGCTTATGAACTAGTTTGAATTTTCCTTCACATAGTTCGTCGCTCAATCATTGCTAATCCTAATGATTACAAAATTACATAGGTGACAATGTTGGAAATAAAATGCTGGAGTGAGATTACCAGAAAAGTTCTTATCAGCTACCATATGGCCTAAGTTACAAATCAGATAAGAAAGGATAGAAAACTACTAACATAGTAATACACTGGTGCCCCTTGCAGATTAGGTTTTCTGGCAGAACAACAGCAACCTCCCATTTTCCAATAATTATTTTGTTATTTAATCAAAACACTCATTGACAGTTTCATTCTCTTCTTTTGTTTGAAATGAAGCTGGGATCAGATCAGAGGCCACCAAACTTTATGCATCTATTCTGCTTTCACAAGCCAACAAAAAAACATTAAGGATTAATCCACATAAGAAACAAAATCAATTTCATAAAGCCACAATTACATCAATAGAAACTTTAAATTACTCAACTAAACACAAAGTGATAAATCAGACGTTATAGGAAGCCAAGGCCTACATTTTGAGAAACGACTCTAGAATTCTTTAGATTTCCATTGATATTATTGTACATAATAAGGCCATACAACTACATATTACAGGATAAAACTCAGTTCCTTAGATGATTTTTTTATTGACCTCCAACAAGAATTTGGGTTTTACCTCAATAATCTCCATGATAAAAAAAGATTAAAACGAAGCATAGATTATTGGGGGTGAAATTCCAATTCTGATGGAAAACAACACCAAACCAAAAGCAACAAAGGATTTCCCTTTAAGTTGTGTCCTAAATTATAATGGTTGCAATAGAGTATAGTGCAAATATCTTGACATAGAACATCAATCTCCATGTCTATCATGAATATATTTTAACCAAAACCACTAAAATCCCAGTTACAGATAACTCAAGCTAGCATATAATTTCGTTAAAGAAAAATACACTTACAAGAAGAAAAGCCATTAAAATCCAAATAGTCAATACTATAGAGAGAAGAAGAGGGGCACCCTCCAAAAAAAATCACAACCACACACATCATAACAGAGGAAACGCCTTGACCCACAAAACAAAACAGCCCAAAACAAGAACCTTTTGAGAGAACAATAAAAGGAAGGAAATGAAAACCGTCACAGCCAAATTCAAAGCACAAAACCCTATTTACAAGGCAAAAAGGGTGGCTAAAACTGAAGTAGATGACCAATACACTCCATGAGAGCTGAGAAAGTGAAGAGTAGAAGCAAAAAACTTACCTTTTCGCAAAGATTAGGTGAAGAGAAGGATGAGAAACTGTTGAGGAATTGGGTTTGTTTCAGGAAGCTGAGTATGACTTTGGTTATGGTTCTGTGTATCTTTGTTTGATTTTCGTTTGTTTTTTCCTCGTCGACAGAACACAGTACACTATTTGTATGGAGACTATTATTTCTAACAAAATACTTCTTACAATATGGGTGTCATTGAAAATTAAATATTTGACTTCAGAAATTTCACTGTTCATTTGTGGAAAAAATCGTAGTTGCTGAAATTTAATTTATTTTTGTTAATTGAATTAATTTCAAAGTTTGAAATTGTTGTTTGATTAATTCGTTCATAATTTCAATTTTCTATTAGTTTTCCCATGATATTTATTTTAAAACTACTAATTAAAATTTTTCAAACATCTTGCTAAAAATAAACTAGAAATATAGCTACTGTATAATTTTTGTAATATTTATTACTTAAAATTAAAAAAAAATATTTATGGTAAATTTGTAAAGAAGGTTGATTTAATCAAATATTTAATTTAAAAATTAGAGTTTACTATGTAAACAAATTTATAAATAAAATTACAACTCTTTATTCCATTCAAACGTGTACCAGTTACTTACAAAATTATTAATGCCAAGTTCTTATTTAAATAACTAGGTTTATATCAAAACTTTACCTTAATTGTTCCATTAAAGCACATAAATAAACTCGTCACTTAAATTGAAATGATTTATGAATAGTTTAACTCATTTATATACAATGCTATATTCACTTTTAGAGTTTACATTCCTTTTATAGTTCTTAGCTTGCATTAATTCATTACGATAAAATTTATTTTATTAGTTTGTGAGAATATTCTGGGAAAAATAAACCAAACATATTGAAAATCATTTTCTTATTAATGTTTTAGTATGTATATTTAGTTTAATACAATGTGTTAAATTATTATAAGAGGATCCTAAAAAATCATGAATAAATATTTAACAGGGTATCATGGCCCATTAGGCTTCTGTGATGACTATTTTTTTTCCTATTTACCAAGTACTTTAATCATAGTAATCATCTTTAATTATTTTTAATTTTGTTTATTATGATTTCAATCCCATCAAGACTTTTATATCAAAAAAAGTCAACTCAAATTGTTTCTAGCTTAGCCTTTGGGTTAGGGCTGCTGAACAAGATAAAGACTATAATAAGTGAACGTTGAATTCAAACAAATATAATAACTTTAATTTCATGATTTTATTATGATAAAAAAGACTAACATTGTGTATTATATAAGCATTTATTTTCAAGAATTTATTACGGAGAAAAATTAAATATTTGAAATTGAAAAAGGATAACCATATTTCCACCTATTCATATTACTCAATCGAAGAAATGACCTTATAATAATAAATATATTATCAATGGTCAACATAGGATAAATTGTTTTTTTTAATCATGTCATACCATTTTTATTAACAATTTGTCAATAAATGTTTTTACAATAATATAGGTGTAAAGGGATTTATGAATGTTCTATTAAAGTGATTTATGAATTATATCTTAATTATTTATTTAACATTTTTTAGTTTGAATATGATATAACAATGTTCTACATTTCAAAATATTTTATACAGTGACATAACCTATGTAATAATTGGTTAATAAGTTGATCAACTTCTATAATATTAGGTTTGGGTTGTTTCCTTTCTAACTACAAAGAAAAGAGAATATGTCGGTAACTATTTTTCTTGATTAGTCACGAGATTAAAAAACAAATGAAGGTGACGAAATCCTCATTAAGTAGCTTAATAATATAATAATTGCAATTTATTATTCAATTACAGTTTTGTCTTGAGCTTAATTCTTTCTGGATTATAAATTATTTGAAATAATTCATTGGCTACCACTTTAAGGTGTGTTGCTGCATGAAACGTAGAACTGGGGTCCACGTAACATTATCAAAATCTGGTGATGTGAAATAAAATATAATAATTCGGACATAATAATTGTAATTTTACCATAAAAAGACATAATAATTACAGGGATAATAAAAAGAACTAGAAGATTCATTATATGCCTTTGGTATTCAGATTTTAAAAGTTCTCAAATTTATATCTTTATTTTTTATCCCTTAAATGCCCAAAATTTAACTTTTATAAATAAAAATACGTTAAATATACTTTTAGTTTCATATAAAATTAGAATTTGTTTTTTTATATATTTTTTATTTTCAAACTTTAAAAATAAATAAATATCTTTTTAATTTAATTGTGTTAATTTTTTTTAATGTATTAAACACATTTTAAAATAAGATTTGAATTATTTACATTGATATGTTTCAAATAACATAAAATATAATTTAATAAATTAAAAAAGATTAACATTACCAAATTAAAATATCTATATTAATTTATTTTTAAAGTTTAAAAATTAAAATGTATCAAAGTTTTAAATATAAACAAAGTTTAATTTTATAATAAATTTAAAAACTAAAAACATATTTAAATTTTTAAAATAAAACTTCTAAAAAAGTTTAAAAGATCTTGCATCATCATCATCGTACAAAAGAACACATGTTCAGTAAGTTTAGCCGTTTGTTTACATAAGTGGTTTACTGATTTTATTATTATTTTTAATAAGGACAAATTTATTATGTTGTTGGAAGAATTGAAAGAGTTTTATATAATTAATAGCACATTTGGATAACAACAAATTGGATTCACATATATTTTAAGACTAAGAGGGTTTTAAAGAAATGAGAAAACAACTCGGTAATGATGGGTACAAGATTCCTTTGGACTTTCTTTCATATTTAAGAAATAAGAAATTAGGAGAAGACAAAACAACACAAGTTTATATTTATTTTTCTCAAAAATTGAAAAATACGCATACTTAGCATGGATACAATGATATTTGTACTCAAAAAATTATTTCTCTTTTTTATTTAGCATTGATACAATGATATTTGTACTTAGCATGGATACACGTATCTTGAATTAGTAAAAAAAAAAAATAAGAAACACCTTATTTGAATCCACAGATAAATGAACAATTTTGAAAAACTCCACATAAACATAATCAAATTGTTATATATACTCTATATTATTCGATTTAATTTAAAATCAATTTTCATGTTTGGAATTCATTTTAAAAAAACAATATTTAAATTAAATTTTACACCATGTTACATATTTGTTTGTTTCAAAAATTAAAACCTTACACGATCTGTTCTATTCCAGCTAAAATTAAATATATTTTAATTTTTTTTATAACTTTCCATGTTAAAAGATGGGCTAATAAAGAAAAACTTTTTCCGCACAAATTTCGACAAATATATTTTTTCCGACAAATTAAAGAAAAACTTTTCATGTTATAATGCAGATAATGAAACATTTTCCATGCATCGACCCTTGTCAATGCATTTCAGTTGACAGGGATGTCTTTTATGCACAATGTAGTTTGACTTAACTTTTTAAAGAAATATTAACTCTGTATTGTTCTAAAAGAAATGATAATATCACATGTTTTAAGGATAATTTTAATTAAGTTTATTGTGATTTGAGTGTGAAATGAATTGTTATGATATTGCTACCATGATAATCATAATAGAGATGACATTAGTAATAAAAATAATTTAATTTTAACTTTGGTCGTTGAAGTGTTTGCCATTGCAACAACAATTATAAATATTGCTCTTTTCGTATGTTTTCTTTATTTGATAAAATCCTTAATTTTAATAGTTGGTTTTTCTGAAAAGTTATATTCATCTCATTTTACACTAAAGATTAAACTAAATGATGGTCCGAAAAGTGTTAAACTAGAATAAAATTTGTACAAGATCATGAATTAAAATATTAAGGTTTAATCCTTAAAGGCATCCCTATTTGTGTACGAATGTCTCAGATAGGTCCTCGTATTTATTTTTATCTCAATTAGGTCCCTATTTTTGTAAAACTGAGTCAATTGGAACCTTACCGTTAATTTTAATAGACGGCGTTAAATTTATTAAGTCGTAGCACGCTGACGAAGCAAATTTTAATGACGTGGCACGTGGTCCAGTCCAGTCAGGCAATTTTTTAGGTTTTTTTTTTTTTACTTTTTTGCTTTTGGTTTCTCTCAGCGCTCTGTTCCATTCTCTGCTCTTCAATTTCTGATTCTCCCACTCCCACATACCTTTCGTATCATCAGTTTCAACCAAATGTTTTCCTGGAAGGAACTTCACTCTGGAGGCACAAGATGTTGGTTCAATGGAATAAAGTGATTAAAGAAGTAGGAAAAGTAGAATACCATGGTGAACCAAATCTGAAGAAATGACACTTGACTGTATACAAATGGGGTTTTCTGTGCCCCCAATGTTTGCTTGCACATAAGATTTAGTTTTTGGTTTATCATTTGGGTTTTTCTCATGAAGTGATTGCCATTCTCTGTTATGTATTGTCTTGTATAGGTATTTGGCGGCCCTTTGCATTCTTTCCTATTGCCTTCATCATCTGCTTTTTTTTTTGGAGTTTTTGTACTCTAATAAAATACCTAATCCTTGTCCGTTTACTTTCCTTGTCGTGTCTTTATTAAATTTCTGAATCATCTTTAACCTTCCAAATACAACAAAAGCACTGGAACACAGCTGCAGTGAAAACAACCAAAAAGCACTCGCCCAGATGAAAACCTAATCAGCTCCAATTGAATCCTGTCACCCAGCCACCATCAGTTGAAGTTAAGTATGAGTAAGGACTCAGTCGGCGGAGATGAGATCGCTCGCGGAGATGAGATTGCTCGCGGATCTCCGGTGAGGAAGCGGCGGAGTTGAATCCGAAGCTGTTCGATGTGGTGATTGGAGCGAAGCGCGCGAGGGAGGGAGGAGGAAGCGGTGGAGAAGAAGGAGGTGGAGCAAAGAAAGATACAGTGCTGCGTCTGCACCACCAGGGTCCTGGGGACGTGAAAGCTGAACCGTTGGGTTATGAGAGGGAAAACATTTGGTTATTGAAGAGCAGAGAATGGAACAGAGCGCTGAGAGAAACCAAAAGCAAAAAAGTAAAAAAAAAAAAAAACCTAAAAAATTGCCTGGACTGGACCACGTGCCACGTCATTAGAATTTGCTTCGTCAGCGTGCCACGACTTAATAAATTTAACGCCGTCTATTAAAATTAACGGCAAGGTTCCAATTGACTCAGTTTTACAAAAATAGGGACCTAATTGAGATAAAAATAAATACGGGGACCTATCTGAGACATTCGTACACAAATAGGGATGTCTTTAAGGATTAAACCAAATATTAACAACTAAGACTTGAAATGTTAAGGACCAGAATACATGTTTACTCGTTATTATTAGCTTTGACATTTAATCATGTTAGATATTAAGATGTGTGTTTCTGTTATTTGGGCTTAGTCTATTCTGTATTAAGGGCATTGGCCCATATCTTACAATATAAATAAACTACCCTATGTGTATGCTAAACACACAAGGGATATTTTCTCCCAATCTTCTCTATTTCTCATATGGTATCAGAGCACAGGAATAGTTCCAGTCAACTCCACGGTCTCCGGCACCTATCACTGTCGCCGTCGTCACCGCCGCTGCCGTCGCCGTCGCCGCCGCCGCCGCCGGAGTTCCAGAATCGACCGGCGACCACACCATCGGGATCGTCTCGGCCGGGCGACCACCGTCGCACGAAGATCGCGGCGATCGGAGCACCCACGCGCCGCCACGCGCTGCCGCAAGATTCGCCGCTGCCGCCGCGCGTGCCGGCGCGTCGCCGGAGCTTTCCGCCGCCGATCAGCACCGCCGTGATCGCCTCCTCGCCCTCTTTCCGGATCTGTGGTCGTTGCGTCAATCGGAGCACTTTGAATTTTTAGGGTTTCTCCCTCTCTATGGCGTCTTCCTCGTCTACAAACACCTCTGTTGGTGGCTCATCTTCTGATCCCTCAATATATACCAATTATGTGAATGTACACTTGTCCATTGACAAGTTAGATGGCACAAATTATGCAACATGGGCGTCCGACATCAAACTTTGGTTGAAGAGTCAGGGGTACTTAGATCATCTTACTCAAAATGTGACTATTGCTCCCATAGATGACACTTCCCGCTGGATGAAAATTGATGCTCAGTTATGTATTGTTATAAAGTCCACCATTCACTCCTCACTGAAACAAATGTTTCGATCCTATGAAACATGTTCAGAAGTATGGGCACAAGCGAAGTTGTTATACACCAATGACACTCAGCGTCTTTATGGTGTTTGTCAGGACCTATTAACTGTTATTGGTCCGCGCAATCCTGGTCCCATGGCAGATTATTTGGGTAAAATTCATGCCCTTCTTCATGACTTTAATGATATATTACCTCCTGCTTCCACTCCTGCTGAAGAATTGGAACAACGATCAAAGTTCTTCATGTTGTTGGCATTATACGGACTCTCTGATGATGTTTCTCATGTCCGTGATCAGATTTTGGGTTCTCCTGTCATACCCAACTTTACTTCTACTTGTTCTGCTCTTTTGCGTATACCGAGCAAACCTGTCACTGAGACATCCTCCCATACTGATGATTCCTCTGTTATGGCTGCTCAACGTGATGATCGAAGTCGGTCTCGCAAGCCAAGTAAAGGACGTCCAAAATGTGACCATTGTGGCAAGTTAGGCCACAAGATTGATAAATGTTATGCTCTCCATGGACGTCCTCCTCGATCTGTAGCAATGGCAAATTCTGATCCACCTCCCCGATCACCGTCTGCAGACCATCCTACTTCATCTAATACCATAGACAAACCTGCACTCTTCAACGAATTTCTCAGATGGTATGAGGATCATCAGCACTCTGGTTCCACTACATCTGCATCTGTTGCACGTACAGGTACACCTTTTGTTGGTCTAACTCACTCTCTCGGACCTTGGGTCCTTGACTCAGGCGCCACTGATCACATCACCGGTAACAAGTCTTTGTTTTCTTCCTTGTCATGTCCTGATAATTTACCCTTGGTAACAATGGCTGATGGGTCTAGAGTCTCATCTCATGGTATTGGTACTGTTAATATTTTTCCATCCATATCCATTGATCATGTACTTTATGTCCCTGGGTCTCCCTTCAACTTACTGTCCATTAGTCGTTTAACTCGCACTCTTAATTGTGTTATTTCATTTACTAAAGATTCTGTTTGGTTGCAGGACCGGAGTTCGAAACACATGATTGGCACAGGATGTGAGTCTCATGGCCTTTATCATCTTCGTCCTTCTCCACATGTTGGCGTAGTCATGGAGTCACCATCCCTTCTTCATGCTCAGTTCGGTCATCCTAGTCTTGCCAAACTACAACAACTTGTCCCGAGGTTGTCCACATTATTAAGTTTGTCGTGTGAGTCTTGTCAGTTAGGGAAGCATACTCGTAGTTCCTTTCCTCGTAGTGTCTCACAACGGGCGTCGTCTCCCTTTTCATTGGTTCATTCTGACATTTGGGGACCTAGTCGTGTTAAGTCCATTTTAGGTTTTCAGTATTTTGTTACTTTTATTGATGACTATTCCAGATGTACTTGGTTGTTTTTAATGAAGAATCGTTCTGAGTTGTTTTCTATTTTCCAATCTTTTTTCAATGAAATAAAAACACAGTTTGGGGTTTCTATTCGACATTTACGTAGTGATAATGGCCGTGAATACCTTTCTCAACAGTTTAAACAGTTTATGGCTTCTCATGGCATTCTTCACCAAACCTCATGTGCTTATACCCCTCAACAAAATGGGGTGGCTGAGCGCAAGAATAGACACCTTATTGAAACAACTCGTACACTTCTGATACACGGTCAAGTACCCTCACGCTTTTGGGGTGATGCAGTTCTCACAGCATGTTATCTTATCAACCGCATGCCATCTTCCGTCCTAGATAACAAAATCCCTCATTCTATCTTATTTCCTCAAGACCCTCTGCATCCATTACCTCTTCGAGTTTTTGGGTCTACATGTTTTGTTCATGATTTTAGTCCTGGTCTTGATAAGTTGTCTCCTAGATCTCACAAATGTGTCTTCTTAGGATTTCCCCGGTCACAAAAGGGCTATAAGTGTTTTTCCCCATCTCTCAATCGTCATTTTATCTCTGCTGATGTCACTTTTGATGAGTCTTCTTTTTACTTTTCACATCTATCTTCTAGTTCTGTACCTCTCCCTGTTACTGTTGATATTCCTCTTGTCTGTGATCCTCCTGGTGATACTCCACCCCTTTTGTCTTCTCCTTCTTTAGACTCTCATTCACCACAGGCTCATCCTTCACCTCCACCACTTCAGGTTTATAGTCGCCGTAATTGCCTACCTCATGACTCACTTCCGGTGCCGCCTCATGTGTCTCCTCCGGCTCCAGCAACTGAGTCTGACTTGCCTATTGCCCTCCGTAAAGGTATACGCTCTACCCGTAACCCTTCCCCCCATTATACTGTTCTTAATTACCACAGATTATCTCCATCATTTTATACTTGTCTCTCATCCATTTCTTCTGTGTCAATTCCCAAATCTGTGGGTGATGCCTTAACTCATCCTGGTTGGCGTCAAGCTATGATGGATGAATTAAGTGCCTTACAGGAAAGTGGAACTTGGGAGCTTGTCCAATTACCATCTGGAAAGTCTGTTGTTGGTTGCAGGTGGGTGTATGCTATCAAGGTTGGTCCTGATGGTACAATTGATCGTCTGAAAGCTCGACTGGTTGCCAAAGGCTACACACAGATTTTTGGTTTGGATTATGGTGATACTTTTTCTCCAGTGGCAAAGATGACCTCTGTTCGCCTATTCATTGCCATGGCCGCTCTTCGACAATGGCCTCTTTACCAACTTGATGTCAAAAATGCTTTTCTCAATGGTGATTTGCATGAAGAAATTTATATGGAGCAACCGCCTGGCTTTGTTGCTCAGGGGGAGTCATCTGGATTGGTATGTTGTCTTCGCAAATCCTTATATGGCCTAAAACAGTCTCCTCGGGCCTGGTTTGGTAAATTCAGTTGTGTTGTTCAACAATTTGGTATGTCTCGCAGTGAAGCGGATCATTCAGTGTTCTATCGCCACTCGAGTGCTGGATGTATCTACTTAATAGTGTATGTCGATGATATTGTTCTCACAGGAAGCGACTATCTTGGCATCTCTCAGATGAAACAACACCTTTGTCATCATTTTCAAACCAAAGATCTTGGCAAACTTCGGTACTTTTTGGGTATTGAAGTAGCACAATCCAGTGATGGTATTGTCATATCTCAGAGGAAGTATGCATTGGACATCTTGGAGGAAACATGGTTAATGAACTGTAAATCTGTTGAGACACCTATGGACCCTAACATCAAACTCCTACCAAATCAGGGGGAGCCTTTCTCAGATCCTGAACGGTACAGAAGACTAGTTGGTAAATTAAACTATCTTACTGTTACGCGTCCTGACATTTCCTTCGCAGTTAGTGTGGTGAGTCAATTTCTAAACTCCCCATGTGAAGACCATTGGGATGCAGTTGTTCGCATACTGAAGTATATTAAAAGATCACCTGGGAAAGGTTTGCTATATGGCCCTAACAACGATACAAAAATCGTTTGTTATTCAGATGCTGATTGGGTTGGTTCCCCTTCTGATAGGAGGTCTACTTCTGGATATTGTGTCTCTATTGGTGGCAACCTGATATCTTGGAAAAGTAAGAAGCAAAGTGTTGTGGCAAGGTCCAGTGCAGAAGCAGAATATAGAGCTATGGCATCAGCTACTTGCGAGCTTGTGTGGCTTAAACAATTGTTGAGTGAATTGAAATTTGGAGATGTCACTCACATGATACTTATATGTGATAATCAAGCTGCTCTCCATATTAGCTCTAATCCTGTCTTCCATGAGAGAACCAAACACATTGAAGTTGATTGCCATTTCATTCGAGAAAAAATCATATCTGGAGATATCAAGACTGAGTTTGTTAATTCAAGCAACCAGTTGGCAGACATATTCACTAAGTCCTTACGAGGACCTAGAATTGATTATCTTTGTAACAAGCTTGGAACATATGATTTATATGCTCCAGCTTGAGGGGGAGTGTTAGATATTAAGATGTGTGTTTCTGTTATTTGGGCTTAGTCTATTCTGTATTAAGGGCATTGGCCCATATCTTACAATATAAATAAACTACCCTATGTGTATGCTAAACACACAAGGGATATTTTCTCCCAATCTTCTCTATTTCTCATAAATCAATATATTAATATCTTAATTTCAAAAACAAAATACAAATGCGTAACACATATATTAATATCTTAGATTCATCATGTTGACATGTTTTTTTAAGGAGAAAGATCTCCAAATATTATACAGTTCAAAGGCAAGTTATCTTCTAAATCATAACTAGTAACATAAACAGAGCTCCTTTATCCTATGACAAAAATGTAGGCATAGTTTGATTCTTTATCCTAGACACAATCATGCCAAAATTGATAAAGAATTGCAGAAACAAACCTTAAGAATTTACAAGACACTGCTTTGCTTGATCATTGTTTGTTGCATCAAAATCTACTATTGGCAGCCTCACATTCTTGTGCCACCTTCACATGAACTCACCACAAACACTAAACATGTTAACAAAAATGATTTATGGACACTTAAGCTCAATATACACCCAAAGAAAGATATAAGAAGCAAGAGAGAGATACATGAAAGGTATCAACTGGGTGTATACAGTATGCAAGTGTCCATATACCATTGCTAAAATATTAAAATCTGATCAAACTCTCTCCCCTTTCTACACTAACCTAGTCCTCTGACATTATTTTAACCACTCCTTGGAAGTGAATCCTGATGAGTCAGTTCATAGTTTCCATCTGTAGGATGCGTCGTCTCACTGTCCTCAATGTTTGCTTTCGAACAAAGGAAGAAGAAAGAAGATGTGTATATTGTAATATGCCAAATGCTGTAAACATTTCAAAAGAGAATAACATGAGGAAGGGAAGAATGAGGGAAAGAGAGAGGATAGATGTAATGTGATTTGACTATGTAATACCTGTGCCAAAACCAGTAGGATTCACTGGTTTCAAGTGTCCAGCTTATTGCTGCCATGGCCAATGCAGTAAAACCAGCCAAGGCAAATGCCAAGTGGTACCGTCTCAAAAGGGTCTTGACAAGATTATAGAGCCATCGCTTTATAGTTTGCAAACTGCAGTGGAAGTTCATTACTATCACTTGTTCAGTTATAAATGTAATATTTGAGAGAATGGATAATTGTGTTATATTTACATTGCTATCAAATACTGTAGAATGTTTATATACGTGAACCAACCTTTAGTGACTACAATGGGCTCTCTAAGGAAACTAGCAAAGCACCAAGGAAAACAATGAAATCTGATTATTATCTGCTAACACATATCAATGTCTCAACACTATTTTTCTCCATGAATTACCTTGTTTGGCATCATTTCCACAGATGAATCATCCTAGATTCATAGAACTCGACACTCTTAGACTTTACTAAATCACACAGTCTTTTTATAGATTTTCTGGATACTTACTAGTGTGATTTATGGAACACACTCTAAACAGTAGCATATAGCCAGATTATGCTACAATTAGCACAACAATGAGGCTGAGGGTGCACAACAATGAGGCTGAGGGTTCACAACAACAGGCACTAGATGCATGAAAAATGAAAAAATGAAAATTGTTGCTAAAATATCAATATAATATTGTATATCTTATTGAAACAAATTTATATCTTGGTATAGAGAACATACCAGTGAGAGAAGTTAAATGAGATTCCAATTGGAAAGGAAAGGGACCGATACTTTGTTGAGATTTCTATCAACCATCCAACAAACAAACCAAGAGCACCAATCACAATCACAAGAATAACATTGGAAGACCTGCACAATTCAGCATAGAAGAATATGAAAAGGGCCTTGACACCTTTAATGATTGAGAGGCTGGATCTAAATCGTCCGTCTACTAGTTCATGTACCTGGTTGCTTTTGTTGCAGCCATTAGAGCAGTAAGGATAGCAACAGCTGTGTGGATTGCCCTCTTAAATACTTCATCAATGGTAGTTAGATAAAGAAAAGTGCTAATCACAGCCATGAATGAGAGCCAAAAGTCCATGAACTGAAACATTGATATGTAAAGCCTTTGTAAACTCCCACAAACATAAATATAGCCATTTTTGCGTGACATTGTATTTAAGGTCATCTGTCATAATACAAAGTCTAATTTTCTTCTTGTTTTTGCTTTATATATTTTCAGAAAGAGTGGATGAAGCTCTAACCTGTAAGACATTATAGCTCAACGCACACCAAGTGCCCACATCACACGCATGATATAGTCCACTTGAAATCCCACTGGATGTGTATAAAACCCATTCTGCTAATGCCTGCATTAAAGAAATTATTTACAGGTTTCATAAAATAAAAAGGGAAGCTGTGGACTCTATGTAAAAGCAAAAAGTATTATATAGTGAAATAAAGAGTTATCAGTAGTAGCAATAGTAAAGTGAAAGAATCACCTTCTTCCGAAGGGCCCAATAGGCAGGAAGTATGGCTGCAGCATTTGATACAATGAGAAAAATTGATTGTCGTACATGCCCTACAAAATTTTTTAATGGAATAAGGAATCTGTTCATCATATTAATGAGCCAATTTTATGAATATAAACAATGAGTAATCACCTTGATGTGTTACAATCTCAATGCTGCAGTCAAAGCCTCCATGGTTTCGATCACAGGAGCAGAAGCTGATGCAAACAAGTAAATGTTCAAAGTGGTAAATTCCTTAATGGTTTGGGGATCAGATGCAAACATGAAATATGGAAACTCCACCATATGGCATTTAATTTTTTTCCATGTGTCTCAATCACTACCATGGACTTTCAAGGTCCCTGTTTAAACTTAGGAAAACAAATGGAATGTAAACACAACTGATAAATTAACAAGCTAAGGGCTTAAGATAAACCTGTAAGACGTTAGTCCACTAGCGTCAAACGAAAATTTACAGTCTCCATGAGAGGAACATCGTTTTGGGCATCGCTCAAGTGAAATGGACATGATATTTAGTCCTTTCATAAAATCACTATTGCTATTAAGATGTCTTAGACCAAAGCCCCAAGTTCCTTCTCTAGCATACATAATATAAAAGTTAACTTTGGTATCACTTGAGTCATACAGCGTGAAAAACATAGATGGGTCACTTCTCCTGGTCTTGTTAGCATAATAATAGTCCCAGATATCTAGAGATGGTAAACCACCAAATCTAGCATACACTTCATAACCAATCTTTGTATCTGAGGATAGCTGTATGTGAATATTTCCTCCAGCAGCACCACGAGGAATGTCCAAAAGAAAGTAAGTCCAAATGCTATCAGATTCTCCAATGTATGATGAGTTCTTTAAAAGTGGCTCAAGAGGGAAATTGGCAGAATCGTAAGATGCTCCACCAACTGGTAAATAATACGATTCAAAAGGGGTTGAACCTCTCCTTACAAATGTCTGCAGACAACCATTCTCTTGTCAATATTTATTCCAGTGCATAACAATATTTTCAAACATCACAACATAGAACACATCTTTACGTAATAGTAGTAAACCAACCAACAAAAGAAACCATTTCAGTATCCTGTTGGGTGGAACTTCCTTAAAGAAAAGGACCAACAAACCAAAATATTTATAGGATAAAAACCCCTTTCTTAGGCACAGGCATAGAATAGTTTAACTGTTGAAAGTCTAAAGCAGAAGTTTATCCAAGTAAAGAAGCCAATAAGTGAACTCCAAATTGACAAGCACAACATGCATACTGATATTTTCAATGTGATAGTGAGAAGACATTCCAATTTCTGCATGATACATTCCTCTCTATTAGTGTAGACATCAGATGTTACTAGAGTGCGTGATTTGCTAACAGAAAGTTAACATATATACTTTAATGTTCTTTGAAATTTCTGGATTACAAGATGTAGCTATATTTGATCATATCCTGATTCTACCTATTAAATTTCTAGGCCTAAAATGCAGTTTGCAGTCCCAAGGAATATCCCACGAACACAATTTAGAGCCCATGTGATCTTGTTATAAAGGAAGAACTAAAGGTGACAGCATCACGCAAGGAATTCGATTACTACCTGAAGCAAGTAGCTATCCATTATACAATTTGGTCCAGCTTTTCCAAGTGGACATTGAAGCACTTGTGATTCCACCGAATAGCAAACTCTTACATTGCTAACCTGAGTTTTTGTAAGATTGACTGGCACTATACTGATATACCAACGGCCAATCAACGGTGAATGAATAACCAGGGGACTTTTAGCTACATCAATGGAATAATCATTTGAAGTCACCGAAGGCATAGCACCATGGCGGACAAAACACATTAAACTAACATCATTTGATGGAGTAACATTGAATCTGATATTTGTTGCCGTAATGATAATTTCTTCTGCCACATTCATTATGTCCAGGGAAAAGAAGTTTGGCACACCTTCATGAACACAAAATGCTTCAGAATTACTTTTGCAGGTCACCAAATTTTCCAACATTGACTTGTTCACTTTAGTTTCCAAAGCATTAGAGACATCAGATGCTTCACACGAAAGTGGATAAACTGTACTGTTACAGAAATCCCCCCTCATCATTGAATTTGTGCATCCTTCCACACTTATATTGGCAATAAAGGAATATGATGGACCCCGGATAATCTGCAGACAGAGGAGTAATTGTTTATCCATCCACATTGGTTAATGCATCAAGACCTTTGCTTAGGGATATAGTAGCGGCATCTAGAAATAAACTAAGGAATTCGTACTTAAGTGTGGAACAAATACAGAAATCGGTATAATCAACATTAGAGCAAGTATCCAATCTAACATTGAACACCCAATGTGTAATACACCATTTCTGGACAAAGCAATATATTCTCTAGGCCTTAAAACCCAATTTTTAAGTTTTTGAAATTAGAATCTTTCCGCTTGCTTTGGAAAAAAGTGGGTTCGTTTATAGGAAGTATATGTTACACTTGACAGACTGAACGTTCTTTAAAGTGGAAGACAAATAGATTTTATTCAAATGACCATTGGCTGAAAATTTTATCACGATACAAGTACTGTGAAAAGGTAGTAAATTTGCCAACATTATATCAATCTTTGTAGTCTACAAATGTATTTAACAGACTGCATGCCAAGGATAACAAACTTTTCCAATAGTAATGAAACATAATTTAAAATTTCTTTGGATAGAAGTTACATATCACAATAAACCGTACCATCTTTGATTGTGTCCTTGTAGGTCCAATCCCATTGAAAAGACCAATATACCAAACACCTGGAGATATCTGAACAAGAATTTGTTATGCTTACTCTGTACAATATTATAAAACAACAAAACAAAATTCAATAGTGATATAAAATTAATCATGTGCCATCACCTAATAACCATGGTGCAAGGCAGAGTGGACAAGTACATAGAGGGGATGTGTCCAATATATAAAGCCAATATATGTTAGCAAACAGCTTAAACTTTAAAGACAGATGTTCCTTGACGATAGGAATTTCAATTTTAAGGAAGATATATCTATGTTAGTAAAGCAAAGGGAGAAATTGAGCAATCCAAAAGCTTACATCAAGTTAAAAGGACCTATACAACAATACCTGATTGTTTGTCAGTTTCATAGTGATATTTTTTTGCATGGGAAAGCATTGCTCCACATCTAGACCATTTATTCCTAAAGAAAATGGGGAACAAAAAGTAATTATGTTAGGCCAATGGCACTAGAAAGTTCTAAAATGATATTGTCTCTTTTTTGTTGTTAAGCTAGGAGATTGACAATGAGAGAGAAACAGCAAGTGAAAGGGGAGAACTGAAATCTGTTGTCTCCCTTTTTCTGTTCCTCCAAATGAATAATGACAATTCAGAAAGAACAATCCTCTTTTAAATCGCAAAACATTCTCTCCTGGTTGTTGGTTTTTTAATGAGTCATCAACATTCAAATGGAAGTAAGGGGCAGAAAAGGAAAGGGAACAAAAGAGTTGAATCTCTAATTAGTATTGTCAATGTGATTTAAAAAAAAAAGCACATGTGGTAACAAAGAAACATTACTCATTCATGAGTTCAGCACCATCCATTACCAAGGAAATTATCATAGTAGATAATGTAAATTAATGGAAGAGGTTAAAAAAGTAAACATGCACTGTTGAGTCAAGACATGTGCCTGCTTCTTTAGAAATTATGACACTAGTTTAATGAATGGTGGGAACTTGGTAAAGCTCCAATATTTTAATCATTTAAATGTATGTATAAGGTATACTAAATTCAATTGCTAAGCCCTTCACAAAACGAGCTCATAAATATTTCTTGAAAAGAAATTTAAGACAATTTATGTTCTTGAACTTCAATTAGGAAAAAAAAGAAAATATAATTAACTTTAGTCGAAAGTAGTAAGGTGGATTGCGTACCAGAAGTGGCTGAATCTTTCAAAGATGTGTTTAAGGCATCTGGTAGTGGAGGACTTCCATCTCTAAAGCATATTATTGGCAATGTGCGTGTTGGAACCCTTTCAATTCTTGAGATATCCTGAAAACAATGCGCATATGAAGTATAAACAAATGAGGGAAGGCAATAAACCAAAGACAACTAAAAGGAAAGACAAATGTAATACTCAAGTTCCTATCATAGCACCACCCTTGAGAGTTGATGTCCTAGACTACATTCTACGATATTTCACCTAGCCCTTTTGGTCAACTTCTTCATAAGTAGCCCTATTAGTTAGAGATATTGAGAACTAGCTTTAGCACCAACTGTACTCACTCAGCAGTTGGGGAACCTTCCCTTAAAGGTTAGACATTGTGGTTGTGGCATCCAAGGTCTCATTAAACTCGGTAGAATCCCAAACTTACAACATGGGACTTGAGTCTTATGGCTTGGAATTGAATCTAACATCCGACCACAATCTGTAGCCCCCAATGCTTATGCCTCACATGTGTTGGATGTGCACTAGCCCTTTGAGTAATCCTAGATAAACACTGCAATGTTGGCGTCACCACTCTTTAGCAGCTGAAAATGGTGGAAGACTCTGATACTCAATGATAAGAGGCTTAGGTGATCCACATCACAAAAGCTAGCTATCCAAAGCCTCTGTCACTATTATTCTAAAATGATCCTATGTACAAAGAGGGATGAATATACTTACAATGTCTACATCTGACTTCAATGCTATAGACAGTGCAGAAAACCATGGCGGCAAGTCAACTGCAGCAATGGGAAACATTAAGAGACAAGTAAGATCATCCACAAGTCATCGATTCCTTAAATATCAGAAAATGAGTTGTTTATAATATTTAATAGTTTTGTAAAAAATAACGAATTCACAAACCGTATAACTAATTGAATTACCAAAACGAAAGTAAAGGAAAAATTAGCTTCATCAGTAATCCTATCTCACCTCTGTTTTCATACGAAGCATCATGAAAGTGAATGACACGAGGCTGATTTTTATCTATTTCTTGCTCATATAAGTATTCTAATGGTATTAGTTAAATGTCACAAATTCAATGAATCACAAATTAGAGAACAAATGACAAACAGCCCAATAAACAAGATTGTGTAATATGTTTCAAGTTAATTTATGGTTCTTACAGTGATCAAATATTGCCATATACAAATACATTTTCTGATAGAAAAGCAGAATATTGCCATAGTCTGAATTTCTATCAGAATGACAAATACAAAGGCATAAGACTCGTAATTGAATAAAATAAAGTCCTTTATAACATATTCATCATTTACATTATTGCCAGGCCCCTAAAATTTCTTAGGCTTAATTCTTAATTCACACCTTAGCCCTCTTCTATACAAAATCATGCCAACAGTATAATTATTAGAAATTAAGCAGCCGAAGTAAGATCAAAGGAAAGCACGGAGAGAGAGATTGTTCTCCAATAAATTCACCTTTACATTGAAATCCAATTGCAACCCATTCAAATTTACACAAGATAGTGCTTCATGAACAACCAGACACAATAACAAAACAAATAATTATCACTGTGAAGAAAGGGCCACTGCCAATGGGCTAACACACCTCTGATGTAGCGCAAATCAAAGGGTCTGAGCCTAGTCTCAGGGTAACTGAAGCTTGAAACAGTAAAGGTTTCACCTTGACCCGTGCCCACTTCATCATTTGCAGAGAAAAGACCAAAGGAACAGGAAAAGAGCAGCAGAACAGCGAGAACCAGATTGGGATGATACCATAGAATCAAATTGAAACCCATCTCTCTATCACTGTTGGTGTGATTTTGAGGCTATTCTGAGATCATGGAGACGCCAGAAAGTGAGTGACGCAAAAGGGTGTTAGTTGATTAATTAAATAATAATGAGAAATCTTTGTCAGTGGAAATGTCGTAAAGACAACTAAAGGGTGTGAATTATGAGTCAGGGGCTATGTTGTAGTAAAAATAATCACATAATTGACACAAAATCTATGATACGATGATGCTCTTTGCTTAGGTAAGTCTTGTTGGGTTGACTTGAGGTGAAGATGTTAGACCTCGATTACTCTACCACCTGCGATGTTTCGAATGTTCAAAACAGATAAAAAATAACAGAAAAAGAAGACAGGGGGAATATAATTAAGAATATAATCAGCAAAAACTTTTTATTTTTGTTCTTCAAAAACAATTGATTAATATATACTTGATTTATTACAATGCTTGTAATGTATAGTTGTTTACATCATTGTTATTTTAAATATACTTCTGAATTATTTTTAATGTAAAAGGTATAGAAATATTTAAAATAATAGATATAATTATGAATCTATGAAAATATATAAATATTTGAAATATGGTAATGACAAAATATATTATTATATATAGCAATGATTATATATTATATAAGTATCTTAATTCTTATTTCAGCGAAAGTAACCAAAATTAGCAACCAAGACGCGTTATTTTTTAAATGATCGCGTAGAGAATGCTGCTTTACTATGTAGTTTCAATGTTCATTTCAGTTACTTCTACTTAACGTGTTGTGAACAGATTGAATCAACAAAAATTGAAAACAAAATCACTTAAAAAATTTAAGATGGAATAAATAAAAAATCAAGTAAGCTGAAATTAAGAAAACTGCTTTTTTATTAGATTGAATCAAACTTTTTATTTGAATTTAGAATTTAATATAAACTATATATATATATATATATATATTATTAACATTGACAAAAATAATGACAACTTATATTTCTTAATTAAATAATTAAGATGTATTTTTAATTATGTTAGTTAGAATATTGAATAAACTGTATTTGAAATTATCGCTTTAACCACTACTACAATACATTACATTTATAACATCATATGCTTTTTTTTTCATACTTATACAAATGTTTATTATGATGTCCTGTGTGAAACCTATAGAAATTTTCTGGATGATTTTAAGAACATTTGATTTGAATCCTTTTTATTTTATCATGGTCAGAAATTTAATATGACTCGAAAGTTTTATATTAGATAAAGATTAATAAGTTAAGTGAAATATAAAAAGAAAAAATTATAAACACGGTAGTTGAAAATAGTGTGTAAATTTCTTATAAGATTTGTTTTCAGAATTCTATTACACTAAGTGTTCATTTTCTAAATTTATATATTGATCTCAATATACCTATTACTATAGGAATGTGTACAATCATATATATTATTGCGCAATAATAATATCTATTATGTATTCTTTTAACTCTTTGAGTCTTCTAACTAAAAATAATTCAAATGATACAAGAGCACCTATTGGGCCTCTTCTTCTAGAGTGATGTTTCTAGCAGATTAATTGTCAATTTTAACTTTTTTTTTCTATTGTTATTTTAATGAAGAATTGAAATTGAGAAACATTAGCTTGAGATCAGTGAGATAAAAAGACAGATTCATAAAATTGTGTTGGAGATAACTTCTAATATCATACATAATTAACTAATTGATTTGTGTACTTTAAAAAAAACATGTATCTAAACTTTTAGGTAATTAATTGGTTTTGTCTTAAACAATACGTATAAAAAAATATTTAAACTATCTATTCTTAAACTATACGAGACTATTAGACCGAATAATAATACTAATTTTATTAATTACAATCATATAAATATCAGTCCTCAAGATTACAAAATAAACGCTACACTGCAAATTATGAGAACTAAAAGATATAAACACTACTAGCTAAGAGTCCGAAATGTTCTTATATATTCTGGGAAAAGAAGTGCCCACTAAATGTGTGAGATATCACCATGAATCCTCTGGGGTACCCTACAGTGATCTTCATCTTCATCATCATCATCGTCGTCCAATATCCCACTTGCCTGCATTTCAGATAATTGTTGGAACTTAACTGCCTCTCTCTTTTTCTTGCTGAATACTTTCTTTCCATAAATGGCACCAGCAACAGCTGCTCCCACTGAAGATAAAGCTAAGACACCTAGTGTCTTCTGCACTTGGACATTAACACATGGTTATCAAATTGTAAAATCAGATAATAATAATAATGATGATGATGATTAGTTATTGATCTAAGACGATTTTGTCACCCTCACATTGGAGTCACTGCTGCTGCTGACCTTAGACAATTTTGTCTCAGTTGAATTTGAGGTAAAATCTGTGGTAGAAAATTCATCAGGTAAGCCTATATATCAAGCATTCTAACCTCGGTAACTAATGACTGCAGAATGCATTTGAATGTGCCATGTTGAGATTGATCAAAACCAAGGGTATTTTTATTCAATGGCATAAGCAGAAGTGAACAATCAAGTTATTCCAAATGGTTAAACATATAGTACAAGTCTTCATTTCAGCAGCATCAAAATAGGGTTTTGATTTGTGAAAGGGAGAAGGCAGAGAACCTGTTGGTTTGGTTAGAAGAGAGCAATCAGCACTGCCTCTCCATTCAGATGGGCACTGGCAAACATCACCTGCTTCAGCCAAGCATTCTGCATTATGGAAACAAAAACTCTGACCACAGGGTGCTCCAGAATGCTCACAATGTTCCCCACCAAATCCAGGGGGACATTTGCATGAGTACTTCTCTCCTTGAACAATTTCCTCACAAGCTCCCCCATGCTCACACCAGAAGGAGTTTGTTCCATCACACATTGTCATTTCTTCATCACAAAACTTACCCCTGCGGTCTCATTCTCAGAAATTTCAAAAAGCCATATTGAATCAGAAGGCCTAATACTATTACCATTCATGGTATGATATCATACAAGGTTCTGTAAAATAGAATGTGAAGGCCATTTTGGCCACAGCCTTGAGATTTTTAGAATCACTTTGGCAGCACTGTGGCCACATTAGCCATATTTCTTCACAGGTTTCTATAATAACAAAGATCATAATTTAACAAGAGTTTGATTTCAAATATGATCATGGAAACAAAACATAGGAACTCTTTTCTTTCAAAAAGCAAGACCCTTTTACTTCTGACAAGCCTAATTAATTAAAGACAAAGGTTTTATCCCCAGCCCTTAATGCTGATAACGATGAGAAATAGCAGTTCTGCTTCAAGAAATTGATAAAACCTAGTATGAATGCTTTGAAGAAAGAGTAGTTGAAATCAAGTTTTTTGAGATTTGAAGTGTTTTTTTACCCGAGGAAAGTTCTATTTCCGTTTAATATGGTGGAAGGATCTGGGAGGTTGCAAATGCAGGCACCAGAGCTGTTGCACAACCCAGTTTTGCAGCTATCATCTTCACATTCAAGGGAATACACAGTCAGTGACCCCAACAGCAATGAAACAGCAACTGCTTGATATGTTCTTGTTGTGATTGACATTTTGAACATTCATTTGTTTTGTGTGTGAAGCTTTTCCTTCACTTTATATTGATACAGTGTTTTAGATCAGTAAGGTAGTTTACTTAAGATCCAAGCAAAGGTTAGAAAGTTTTTTATGAGTTGGTACTGGTGCATAGTGAGCTCAAACTTTGAATTTAAGTTAAAACTGTGAAAGAGAGGATATTTTAATTTTAGTTACCAAAATTTCATAACATAATCCTTAATTCTTGAAGATTATTTGTTAGAACATGGAATTTTTAAGGTCAAAACTTGAATTTATGACATAGGAAACTGTGAGATTTTAAAAAGGTACAGATGAAGCAATTGTACAGTTTTAGTCAACTTTATCATGTGATATAGTAGAAAAAAAAGTATGCTCACTACTGAAAAAATTCCTTAATGGCATGTAGTGATTAAAGGGATTAAAATATAGTGATTGAATTTTTAAAACTGTTTATAAAATATTATTCAGTCATCAAATCTGTCATGAGACTGAGATAAAAGTTCTTTTTCTTTTGTTAAATTTTAATTTTGACTTTGCTATAATTTATAGTTACTGACTGAAAAAAGGACACTGCTGTAATTAATTTTTTTAGTATTTTTGAAAAAATATCACTCCACAAATTTTAACTTTAATTGTTTATTGTATAAGCAGCCATTTTATCTAAAAAAAGGTTTTTATTAAATAATGGAAAATACAATTATAGAAGCCAATTTTATAATTACTTATAATATTATTGTTTTGTTCAATTAAAACTATAGAGAAAAAAAAAATTATTGCTAATATTTAACTATTTCTTAAATTATGTTGTAATTATATTTTGGTTTCTTCCTCCTTAACAAAGATACGCCCTAATCTGTCACATTCATGTTTGTAAGAAGATTGAACATTCTCCATGCTTGCAAGCCACAAGGTTCTGGGACGCAAGCCGCCGTGTGCTTGCTCACAGGCCACCGCGGGCCACCGCGGGCCATCGTGTCGCCGTCAAAGGACTTTATGTCACCATTTGCAAGCCTCCGGATCACCGTTCGCCGGTCACGGCTTCCCCGCTTCTAGGCCTTTGTTTTAAGTAAGGTGCACCCATAAAGGTAAGACTTTCGCTTTTTCGATTAGGGTTTCCATTTCCACCCTAATTTTTCTCTTCGTTTTCAATATCTTCAAAAGTGCTCAAGAATATTTTTGTTACTGTGGAAGTATCTTTCTTCCACAAGCCTATGTCACTCTTGAACTTTTATTCACTCTCTGTCTGCAATTGACCGTGCGCCTTTTCTGCCTTTTGAATCCATTCTCATGATAAGTTTGCGTCCTTGCCTGCCTTCTCTCTCGACCGTTGTTTGTAGGTGTCTCTCAGATTTCATCTTTTGTAGTCCAAATTATTGTGACCCTTTTCATGATTTCGGGCATGTTTTCACTGTTTTTTGAACTTTGCCCGAGTGATGAAGAAAGATGCATACATGTCAATTTAAAAGTGACAGAGACCTATCGTGGTCATAAAAGATTGCAATTTATGATAGGTTCTTGAATGCAATCATAATCATTGTAGACATGGAGATCCAGTACATGAGGTCCGTAATAAAATAGGATAAACTCTACTAAAATTGTTGATTTTCAGATCGCAATATATTTCTCAATTCCTAACTGGAAATGCATAATATATTTTGTTTTGCATTGCAGTGTCTAACTTAATTTGAATTATCCTATCTGTTTCTTCTCCGGACCAACTAATGAATTCGATGATTTTTTGGCAGTCTAGTTACAAATCACTTGCTGAATCTACTATAAACATTGATATTGGTCTCTCGGTCAAACTAAAAGGTGAAAATCATGGATGAGAAATTTATATTCTCCACGTGGCCTAAATTGTTAATAGCACAAAAAACATATACCTTTTTAAATATTTATTTTTATGTTATTTGGAATTTATTATGTGAATTGGTTTTGTTGTGCTTCCCAGTGAAATTAGTGTTACAATCAGGTCAGGTGATTATGTTAGGAGTCTTTCTTACCTCAATAATCTATTATTAGGAAACTGTGGTTATTGCTTGAATTTCATTATGTGTGGCATATATATCTGTTCAATAATGTCAAATGGAAATTCAATGTTTTCCAAATGTTTCCTTCTGTGTTCATTTTTCACCATCGTATCTTTGATGCTAGTTTGATATATTAACAGCTAAATGCTTTGTTTTTTAACATGCAACCTCTTCTAGAAAGCAACTATTGAATTATTTCTCAACTCCATATCTGCCAAATCCTCCATGACTGTGTCTGAAAGAATATTGTTTCAGGCCCCCATGCTCTTCTAAAAACGGAGTCTGAACCAATTCTGGGAAGGTTTTGAAGATAGTCACTATGTTAACATTAATTGTGTTGTTGATGATACCACCTCAACTCATTAACTATCAAGGTACATTTCTAATTAGAATGTATAAATCAGTGCCTAATGATCTTTTTTTATTTCTTGGAGTGTATAACTGTGTTCAGTCCATACCTAACATTCTAGCAATTAAAAAGAAATTTGTTTGTTAAGGACATAAAGCACCGGCTATCATGTATAACTGTAAGACGAAATAATAGCGTTTTATGAAAGTATAAAGTATATATATAAAATGTAGTTGCTCTTTCAGTGGCAGCTGGATCAAAAGGTTGGCAATTTTCTTTTATTTGACTTGTTTCTACCCTTAAATTAGTTTTAAATTAAGATTTGGAATATTTTTTTTTCCTAAACAAAGTAAAAGTCTTATGATATTAAAAAATAAAGTAAAAATCTATTTGCTAGAATTTAAGTTAAAAATAAACCCAAACATATATGATGATTTGATTATGTTCCTGAAATATTAAAATTAGATGAGGTTGTCTCCATGACTTTCTTATAATTTGGTATATTTTGGGGGTTGATCTGCACGTGTCATACATACATCAGTGAGGAAAATAGTGTTTGTAGATATATATTAAAATTGGAAAAAAGACCGTACTAGCTGAAGGCTCTGCCAAGACAATGGCGGAAATCCCTATAGGTAATGAAGGTGTGAATTAGGGAAATATAAGAAAAGGAAAAGGTTCAGTAGTAAATATCATAAAGAGAGGTACATAGAATTAATGCAACAATGGTCGGAGATTGACTCTCAAAAGAATAGATACGACAAATACAATTGAAATGTATGAAATCATGACAATAGGGAGCTGTAGTTATTCGGTGACCTAACTTTTATTGAGCAACTTATGAGCTAATAACGGTTGGTGATTCAAGATGATGATGCATGTCTTCATAGTCAACAAACTTTGACAAAAGGTATTGATCTTTTGTTTTTTTAGGCATATGGTGGAGAAGGAAATTAAGTAGGGTGGTTGGTTTGTTGGCGAATTGCTCTCAGTTGTACTACTTATTATAATGGTGCCTCTCTTTCATATTTTTCAAATTTCTTTGCAATGTTAGTATTGGAGTTTCCATTTTTGTGTGGTTTTGATTACTTAACTGAACTTCTCTAGATCTCGTTCACACAGAAAGAAAAATGAAATAGGAAATGCTCCTTTCACTAAGTCATAAATTCTATTTCAGATACTTATAATGGAGACATAAATTAGATACTGCAACCTCAATCTCATACATATGGTTCAAATTCTCTGCATATGAACTTATTCTAATAGATTTATAAGATGTTATACGAGTAAAAAATATGATATCGATATGTTAAATTATTAATATACTAATGTGTAAATAAGTGATGAATGTAGTAAGTTAAGATCTGTTTTCTTTTTTGGGAACGTTAAGGTTTCTTTTGTCAAGCATTACACAGATGTTATGCATTTGTTTTTTCATATAATATAGATACTTTTTCAGATAAAGTTAGGTATAAATAGCGATGGGGAAATAGGTGGCTAGTTTGCTTTTTTAGTGCTGTGGCTGAACAACACGAATGAGACTTTCATTATAAATATATTTTTATTAACCTTTGGTCCTAAAATAAATTCGTGTAATGAATTATACCATGTTCTTTTTTATTTCCCAGTATTAAATCAATAGTTTTATTGTTCTTTCTCCTTTTCTCCTAATATATTTTCGTTTTATTGCCCTTGCTTTACAAAGCAGATTAAATCTTGATTAACGAATCATGATCACTACCACCCAAGCCACGCAAACTTTTTAACAAAATACAATGAAATAAAGAAATTAATGCTTGGACAAAATAAAATAAAAGTTTAATTGAGTCCTATATTCGTGAATTACTGCCCATTATGGCATAATAATTTTGTCTCAATTATTTTACAAAAAAAAAAATCTTAGATATTGTAACATCCAAAAAATATAGCTGGAAACTATATTTTAGAGTTCTTACATTTACAATAAAATAGAATAGTTACAGGAAAATAAAGCTAACTTACAATTATCCTAAAATAATCATAAATTAAAAATTTCACAAAAATTTGTACTGAAAAAAACCATATGAACAGTCGGTCAAACAAGAGGTGTATCAACCGAACGGTCTTTTACTGAATACAAAAACAAGCATAAGACTAAACGGTCTTACTCTAACGGAAATCATCCTCTCCTGCCAGAGTATGTTCTAGAGAACCCTCCTCACGTTCTGCTCACACCCACAGGGTGATCATTGCAATGACAAAGACGACTGAACGGACAACAAGATAAGACAGGAAAAATAAGGGTAAGCTAGTGTAATTTAATTAACTATGATAACATATAATTCAGACAAACATAAGAGTAAACAAAAACCAACATGTAAATCATGCAACAACCAAACATACATTTTCAGCAATGATCGAACGTATAATATATGCAATGATCGACCACTTTTACTCTGACTGTCTGGACTGTATGAATTGTGTAGCTGCGACGTTTTTGCACCCGGATGGTGTAGTAGCTGGGATGCCCTCAACAGCTGCCACTCGAGGTTAGTCCGTTATACCTCGCCCAAGTTCACCTTATGGACTAAGACCTCCTGTCATTCTCACACATGAGTTACTCTTCTCTACTTGAGAATTAGTAATCACAGAATATCAGGATAAACGCTAGCTAAGCTATAACCACATTCATATTTTACATTTAATAACAATCCATGAGATATTCCTCCTTGGAACACTCGTTCATATCCATATAATACAAATCACATCATACTTTAATGCCATCATACTTCATTTATACAAATCAAACTGATTAGTAAACACAAAATCTCACCCCTGAATCAAGACCGAAAGGAAGAGATCACCCTATTCATAAACAATACTGGACGAGAGAACACTCCCTAGAGGTTCACATGACCGAACGATATTACCAAACTGGACACTTTAGTTGAATCGGACACTTATGGTGAGACTGACGTTCTCTCGTTACTCGAAGGCTAAGACCGAACACTCTTAGTTTAGGTCGAACCTCATTAGTACCTATTACAAATACATAACTGAGTATTATGATGAGACCGAATGCTCAGTGCAAGACCCAACATTACGGAGACTGAGTGCTTAGTACAAGACTGAGCACTAATGAGACCGAACACTTAGTACAAGACTGAGCACTACTGAGACCGAGCGCTTAGTACAAGACCGAGCACTTATGAGACCGAGTGCTGGTAACGAACTGAGCACTACCAAGACAATACATGACAGAGCGGTCAATAACAGTGAAAGCCTATGATAGACCGAATGTTGTTTACAATCAAATGTTATGTCTAGACCGACTGCTATATTCACTTGAATATCAACACAAGATCGATCGGTCATGAACTAAGGATCCACAAAAGTGGAACTCAGTTAAGACCGAGCACCAGAGAGAAACCGAACAGTCAATTAACGACCCTTAGCGAACTACATAATTTTGCAGAATAATTGCATAATTATGATCAACATCAATCCTTACCAATTCACTACATTCTTCCAACTTCTAATCCTCCAAACTATCAAATACTTCATTTACACTTGATTAAGATTGTTTATGTAAGACCCTGAAAATTAGAAGAAATAGTAAGTTTGAGTCATTAAGAGACTAAGAAACTCAAGATGTAACAAGTTGTAACAAAAGTACGAAATATAGTATAAAATACAATGCTGTCGACTTTGACAAGGTTTAGTATTTCAATTATAACTTTTTTTATAAATTAGATATTGAATTGATTCTTCTTCCATTAGAAAGTAGGTTCGAATAGCTTCGATTCGAGTACTCATACGCGTAATTCCGACATCGGGAAGGGGTTTAACCGGACTGACAAAGTTGTCAAAATCAGACTCACTCGCTGAACGCGTTTTAGACGCGTTTTGGACGCGTTTTGACTTAGTAAACGTGTTTTACTATTCAAACACGTTTTCTTGTTATATAAGAGTGTTTTGGGGCTGAGAGAAGTTCCTAAGTTTGAACCAGAGGCTAGAGTACGAAGGTTTTTGGAGCAGAGGAACTTTAGAGCTGTGATTTGAGTCGGGGGAACGTTCGTAAAGTGTTTCGAAAGGCTAGCTAAGGAGAAAACCGTAAGGGGAGCTAACCTTGAGTCTTTTTGTTTTTGTATGATTTTAAATTTGGTATATGTTTAGGATTTTGATTCTCTTTATGATTTTAGAATGAAATTCTACTTCTGTTGTATCTTTTGAATTGATGTACGGTTTGGAATTGGGATATGCTTCTGTTTTGATGGTTTTGAAGAGATTTTGTTCGTATTAAGTATTTTGAATCGGTGGAAGTTTTTAGGTATACGTATAGATCGAAGATTTTGAATCTGTTTATGGATTTAAAAGGAGACTAGGTTTTGATCAGAAATTTTGGATTGTACTAATTATCCGCTGCCTTTTTAATTATATGGTTAGTTTAGATGTTTATAAGATTTGGATGAATATGGGTTGTTGATGGGAGATAAGTTTTTGGATGTCTAGAAAGTCTGTATGATGAAAGGAAGAGTCGTTATAGTCCGGGAAGTGAATTTTCGTGATTTTGGAATAGTAAATTCGCTTGAGTGAATGAGTCAACTCGCTGGAGCGAGTTATGCGTAACAAATTTAGTGTTTTTGATGTTTTTGACGTTTTGGGAGTTCTGGATGTCCGTTTTAGACGTTCTTTAGGTCGATATGGGGGTTTTTGACCCTTCCGGAGCCATTGGTGAGGGTATCCAAGCTGTTTGAACTACTTAATGGTTCAAATTACTAGACCATAAAGAGTTATGTGTTAATAAGTGATGTTTCTGTGAGGATGTGGAATGTCTGAGTATGTAAGAGTTATTTTCTTGAGATATGACTAAAGATGATAATATGTTGACATGTGTATTTATGAATGGAAAGTGTGGAATAGAGTTCCAAGGAGGAACTCATTGTTGTTTTTGTGTCAAGTACTGTACGTATGAATATAGGAACTCCGACTTAGGGGTTCATTCTTATGCTCTCAATAGTCTCGATCTCACTTAGAGAGAAAGCTATGTGGTGGAGAGTGGGAAATCCTTACCGAAGATCCACCATGGGGTGGACAGAGTAGGAAGGATGTAGCTTCAGTGGTTTTATTCATATCCGAAGATCCAGTTTGGGGGACAGAGTAGGATAGAATAATTGAGTTAGCGAATAAGTGCATCCATATCCAAAGATCCAATTTGGGGGACAGAGTAGGATAGGATGTAGCCGAGTAAAGTACCACTGTAAGTGTAGAACTAGCTAAGAGTTCAATATTCATACGGTTATCTAGATGAGTAAATTTACGATGAGTATGGTATGTTTGTTGTATTATGGAGTAATGTAACTTGAAATTTGGAAATTTGGTTTTTAATTTAATTTACCATAACATTTTATGTTGCATTAGCTCACCCTTGCTTTGTCTGTTGTGTGGTTGTTATTTTGTGTTATGTATTTTGTCTGGCGATGATCATCCGGTGGATGGGAGCAGAAGCTGGTGATATGCTGGTGGAGCAAGCTTTAGATGGAGGATCGACGGAAGTTTAGTTATAAGAATGAGACTTATACTTTTAGTCTCTGTTTTAAGCTTGAATTGTATTTAGTTTGAATTATGAGTGAGGGTTTGTATAATAATGAGGAAAACTGTTATTCCTCCTCCTATCAACTGTTCTATTGTATCAATGATGTAAGAACTCTATTATAGTTTAATGCTATAATAATTGGGATGTTACAGTTTAAGTCTTTCTAACATCATTAAGAGAGTTTTGTCACAAATTTGAGTTTCAATTCTGCAGAATCCTTAACTCAAAGACCGAAAATCAGATTTCCTAACTTAAGTACCGTTTTGAGTGACTCAATGGTTCTAACAAGTCTTATACCACTTACCCAGATTCTCTATATTGACCACACTCATACAGGACATAATTCTCCAATTATTATCCCACTTCCTCACAATTCACTCTGCCATGAACCAGAAACTCTGCATAAATACAAAAAACATGAACATAGCCATTTAACAGTCCACACCAACTCAACCGAATACAAAATCATTCAATTTCACATACATGCAACATCATCAACATTTTCATACATCAAAACTAAGTAATTAAATTATCTAGCTTTCCTTACCTTAAAGCAACTTGACAACTTTAATTTCTCCACAGTTTGCTAAACCGCAAGTGATACCAAGACAATCTATAGATTTTGGATCGGTGAAAGAAAACCGACCACCGAAACAGAAACAGAATCAGAATGAAAGGCTGATGAACACATGCAAGACCGCACAAGACTTGCATGTGACAGGAAATGCAAGATTTTTTCAGAAAGACAAAGGAATTGAACTTACCAGCTCAAAACAACAACTTAATCGGTGCAAGGGAAAGCTCTTGACACCAAGAAGGCTCAGCCACGACCTGATTGATGATCAGATGAAGAAGTGAGAATTTATAGAGAGAAGGGAGAGGAAAGGTAGAGGATTTTGTTTTAGAGAAATACAAAGTCTGAAAATAATGAGACCATCTTTGTTTAAATTTTCTATTTATATGCTCATGAAATACTTGATCTCTTTATTTTGAGACATCTATATTCTTTATAACACTAAATTTCTGGGTTTTTGCATATATTAAACTGTAGTTGTTTACTAATGAATATAAGAAAAATGAGCACTAATATTGTAATTTAGATATTTTGTGACATAAGATCTCAATAGTACCGACTTAATTGACTTAATTGATTTCATTATGTATGGTACTGATTTAGCTTCTGAAATTAGATCATGGAAAATTTTATTATCTGACAAAGATTATTAAGACTTTCGTATGAGAAGACATCCATAAGTTCTTACAATCGTATACTTATTAAAATATTCACATTAACTTTTTATATTTTTATGTTAGCTTAATATGAAAATATTTATTATTTATCATGGTTACTCACAGTTACATTTTATAACATTTTAAATTATACTACAAATTTTTAATTAAATAATAATTAATGAGAACCTTTAATATTTTAAATGATTTTTTTATTTATTTTACATCATCAAAATTTAAAATAAATATTTTTTTTATTAATTATATTTAATATTTTTTAATATTAATCATAAATTAAAATATTATTTCTAATATTGAAAAAAATGTATAACTTTTCAAATTTTATACATGTTTTTCAAATTACATAAACATATTAGATCTAATTGGAATTGTAACTGAATCTGAAAAAAAAAACATTAACTGTGCATTGTGATGATGAATTAGCTTAAATAGTAAAAATGGCTTTAGTGGTTGGAGCAGCGTTTGGAAGACCAATCATTAGTTTCTGTTTGGGGCACCACTCATTCATCCCTATTCTAAATTTACAACTTCGAATACGACAAATTTTAAGTTGTTAACAAGGATAATGTTAATTCCAATTTTATATATATAACTATTTATTTTCTACTTATTTTTTTTTAAACACTGCAAATTTGTACATGAATTACTGAAAATCATAAAAAAAAATTGGTTCTTAATTCATTATTTACATATTTTTATGCTGACAATACTTTATTGATATATCCACTTTTAATGTAAAAATTATTTTTAATTATTTTTATTATCATTGCTTAAAGCACATATCATCTAGTATTAAACTACAATACAAGAAAATGTGGTCCCTGTAACCAGCTTGTTCCCATGTTCATAAACAAAACCATTACAACCCTAATTGACAAGACAATTAAGTCAACAATTAACTACCATTTTCTTTTTCAACTTAACATAAAATAATATTTACAAATCTTTTCCTTTTCACACTTATATGTACATAATATTTAAATTTCTAGGCTGAAGTCTTCTTCTCGAATTTCTCAAAAAGTGTGTTCAAAAATATATTTATTCATAAATTAAAATTAGTTTAGATGTCAATCTTTTATCTTGACTATTTAATAAATCATAGCAATTTTCGAAAATACTAAAATAATTTGTTGTAAAAATTATTTCATAAATTAAAATTTTGAATAATTGATCTTAAGCTTTGAAAAAACAAAGAACGAATAATAATTCATTTAATAATAAATTATAATGTGTAATCACTAATATATTATTAATCTTCATAATAATGACCACTTTGAAAATTATTAGATTTACAACCATTTGTTATAATTTATTCTTATTAATAAATCTTAAAAGTTATGACATCTTGCTGTCTAAAAGGTTAAAGTCTTTTGAATTTAGTTTTATACAGTGTCAAAATTAGGTTTATGCATTGTACTGCCTAAGAAACTAATTAACATAGTCAATTTAAATAGGGTCTTCAACTAATAATTTTCAATGTAAAATTTAATGAACTTAGATATTTTATTTCTATTTTTTCTTGTGTTGTGAAATTGAAAGTAAGCTAAAATTTTTGTAAATAAAAATATGAAATAGAAAATAAAATTAGAACTTACCCAACTCTTAAAATAAATAAATAACAAAATAACATCAGTATATGATATTAATCATGATCCATTCAACAATTTTTTATACTATTAGAATTCTATATCACTTATTTATATTTACTCAATATATGACTAATTTAAATTGGTTTAATTTTTAATGTAAAATATATATGATATGAATTTTTCTGTTATAAAGTTATCGATGTTTATTTTAACTAAAATTTAACATCTATAATATATAATTATAATTCCAATATTCAGATAATAAAAAAGATTATAAGTGTTATAATTAATATAAGTAAACTGATATTATATAATATGTAGTGAGACAGTTTCTATTTTTGACTTTGTTAAGTTAAATTTAATCATTTTTCTAAATCAACTGAGAGTATCAATAAAATTGGTAATTTTGATAAATTTTAGTATAAGAAAAAAAATTAGATAATAGAATAACAAAGATAAAGAAAAGTGAGAAGTTTAAAAGCTGGAAAATGTAAAAAATCAATCCAAAAATTTCTCAATTTTTATTGAAACTTGTAATTTTGTTTAATTAGGTATGTACATTTTCCTACACTAATTTCCATAATACAGAAGGAGAAAAAGATATTTGATTATAAATATATAAATAAATAAAAAGATAAAAAGAAAGGAAGAAATCAGAGAGTAGGAGTGTAATCGTCTTGATAAAACTGGGAAACACCAGAAGCTGCCCATAGCCGCTGGTTATACTCCTCCACCTTGTGCTCCGGCACGAATGGTGTCCTACACAGAGGACACGTCTTCTGATCGTGATCGATCCAACGATCCACGCACGCGCGGTGGAACATGTGTTTGCAGTTCGCCATACATCTGATCTCCTCCTCCGCGCAGAACTCGCTCAGGCACACCGCGCACCCCGACGGGGACGGAGGGGACTCGCCAGCGCCGTCCAGGTCACGGAACGCTGCCACGGGGAGAAACTCGCGGATGAGGAGCGCGGAGAGAGTCGGAGCGCGCGGCGGAGGAGACTCCGGCGGCCAAGCGATCGCGGCAGCGTCGGTGTCGAGGAGGTCGGAGAGGCGGAGGAGGTGGAAGAACGCGGCGACGAGCGAGCGGAGCCACGCGAGGAGCGAGAGCGCGTGGAGGAAGAGCTTGGGGACCAGCACTTCCGGATACCCTACCGGAAATCCCATCGGCGCGTGAGAGATACGCTCTCCTCGTCTAGAGAAAGAAAGTGGATGAGTTTGTTGGAATTGGAGAGAGAAAGTTGGAAGGTGTCGAGGAAATGCGAGTAAGTGAATGAGGGGGTGGGGCTTATATATTGGGGGTTCTGGGAGGTGATAGAGTGACCGGCCGTGACCTAGGGGAATGGGAAAGACGAATGAGAGATGGCGTAGGTTAAAGGCTGGTTGGTGAATGATGCGTACTTGCGAATATGGGAAATCTAGTACGCTCCTTGTTTGGTAGATGATGAGTCTTATTTTAATACACTTTTATTTTCTATAACGAATATGATTTTTACTTCATCATGTCACATTTTGTTTTTCCTCACCAATTTTACCTTCAATAATTACCATACTACTGAGAAATTCAAACTTCCATTTTTCAATATACAAAAATAATTATATATATAGTTAACATTAATTCAAATTATTTAATCATAAAAATAATGAGAAGACAGTTAGAAAACCTGAAATGCATATAATGTATGTACTTTTTTAACTTAGGTTATTTTTGTATTTTAATTAATATTTGAATCATTAACCACTGTTCTGAGTTGTATTAGCGCGTATTTTTCCATTAAAATAATTGACTATTACGTGGAACGATCTAGTCAGGTCAGGTTGATACTTTCCAACATAAACTTCGAAAAGTTTGGCTTAATTAAAAGAAATTATTCTTTCAACTAGACAACAGATCGCACCATAATTAATAATAATCTCATAACGTGTCAAAATGGGTACGAGAAGAATTCTGTCACGTTTACATTACTATTAGTATTATTATCTCAAATAATGTTTTAATAGTAATTAAAGAATAGTACTGTTTTTACCCAATCAATTTTATATCAGAGTCAGCAGCCAAACATTGTGTACTAAGAATCCTTAAACTTAATAAAAATATAAAATAGTAGAAAATGACGTTTTTAACTCGTATATTATAATTCGATTTTTATGGAACCGAAGCATATCAAAACGCGGTGGTAGTTTTATAATTTTAAAAGTATTATATGTCTCGGTTGTTAAGCAACCAGTGTCTAAAGAAAATATTGATTCGGTTGTCAGGGTGAACCGAGGCATAATCCTCACGTAGCAAAGATACGACCTCGGTTGGCAGATGGACCCGAGACATATTGGGTTTGGACTGTGGGGCTTAAATCAAGCAAAACCTAGCCTGGGTAGCAAAAACTTTTCCCCAAAAACCTAGCACCTCTCCTCTTCTCCTCCTCTTCTCCTCTGATGTGCGATGACCTCCTCTTCTCATGCGATGTGCGACGACAGTAGACGCGGCAAGGTAGCAACGACGGTGGACACGGCGAGGCAGCACCGACAGTGGACGCGGCGGCGGCGAGGACGCAACGACAACGAGGATGCAGTGACGGCGAGGACGCGACGACAATAACGCAACGGCGACGAGGATGCAGCAGTGATGAGGATGCAGCAGCGGTGAGGATGCGACGACGAGGACGCGACGAGGACGAGGACGCAGTGCCGAGGACGCGGTGACGACGAGGACGCGATGGCAAGGATGCAGCGGCGGCGAGAATTCCTTGATCTCCCTCACCATCTCCGTTTTCACTTGGCTAGCGTGGGTTCTTCAGAAGGGGGAAAGGGGTTCCTGGATCTTTGTTTTCTTAATACATTTGCTCTTTCCAAATTTGCTTCTTTGGATATTAACCTTAAATTCTTGCAAGAAACACGTTTTTCTTGCAGCAAGAATGGAAAAGAACAGGAAACTCAGTCGGTTGTTAGATATTTGTATAGCTTCGCGCCTTGTGGCGATTTTTTTCTTGTTTCAGAGTTTGGGTTTGTGTTGTTCTTTGAATGAAGAAGGTACTTCACTAGTGATGGGATTTTTGGGTTTGAGGAATTTGGATGATGCTGAAACGTGATTTCTGTGTGCAGGTAATTGGAGGGTGAATATGCTATAGTATTTTACGGAACAACTCTTTCTCTAGGACCATACCTGAAGGATTTGTGGAGTTAAAAGAATTGGAGGTTTTGGATTAGGGATACAACAACTTCGGTGGACATCTACCTGCCGATTCACTTTTTCTTTGAAGAAATTTTTTGCATATATTCTCACTCAGTTTCTTCTAATTGTAGCTTGTTGGATAACAATTTCTTGTTGGTTTCTCTCCGGAAATTAATAAACTGAGACTACTTTCTGAGTGCCAAGTGGGTGAAAATCAAATGTTTGTATTTGATATTTGTATTTGAATGCAATGAAAGTATTTTAGCGATTTATGACTGGCTAAAGAAAAAGAAATAAAAAAATAAAAAAAGGACCTTACTGCCTCGGTCCAGCCTCCAACTGAGGCAGTAGAGGGGGAGAAACGATTTTGGTTCATCAGGAACCGAGGTATAATCATACCATTTTATGTTTCGGTTCTGAACCGAAACATAAAATCTACCACTTTTTATCTCGCCTGAATATGTCTCGGTTCAAGAACCGATGCCTATCAGCGAAAATAATCGTTATCATTTCCTCTGACTGCACTAGTGAAATATAATACTTTTGATTAGAAATAATTACTAAAATTAACATATTTTCGAGTAAGAAAATCATGTTTTCTCGACAAAATCTAATGATATGCAAGAAGAAGATAAAAAAAATTAAATAACAGTCACGTTTCTTTTCAATAATCTAGATTCCATGTTCCCAAATTTCATTATAATAGGTATGGATGATGAGAATGGATTTGGTAGGTTAGTTTTTGTTTTATCTTAAAAAATTAAAGTGCTTTGTTTCGTAGAAGATGTGCGTTTCTAGAATATTGCACAACTCTCACATGCTTCAATAGTGAACCAAAGAGTGTGGAACTATAACCCAACGAATCATCATCGTCTTCTTTTTTTTTTTCAAAAAAAAAAACATATCTTCTGAACAGTCATAGAATCACACCATACGTGTAAAGAGCACGAACCATGACATGATTGTGAAAAACATGAACAATCCATGTCTTGTCTCAGTATCACTTTCTTAATATATTATTATATTTATATTATGAGCCTAAAGTAAAAATAATAAAATGTTATATGTTTCGTAATATAAACTATACAGAGATAATTTTTTATAATAAAATAAAATAAGTTCAATAGAAATATATTTAATAGGCTATTTAGTTTAACACCGATTTGGTGAAATTTAGGTCAAAGAAATGAATTACGCGTCAAACGTTCAAAAATGGTCAACCAAGTTTACTCGGTGAAGCTGATACATGAGTTCGTAGTGATGTGGAATGATAATTTATTTATGTAAAGTATTAATATCATTATTATTAACTATATAAAAAATATATATTTTATTGTTCCACTTGTCAATTCTTCTACCTTGATTGGTGGTGGGGTTGAGTACGAAACTCATTATAAATGTCTTGAAAATGCGGATAACAACAAATCAAAAGGATGAGTGAAGAGAAAGAAACTAAGAGCATTGGACCAATAGTGGCAGAAAGCAGAGAAAAGAATACACGTTGGTTGAAAGTTGAAGAAACCTTCAACACTAATTAACCCTAGAAAGATTTCCTAAATATTATTGATTAATAATTTTTATCAAACACTGTGATTAATATTTCTAATAATTAAGATCTTTTTTTTCATTCTTGGTGCTTCTAGAAGTTTGCAATTTTCTACTTGATGAGTGATGAAGAAAACAGCTGAAGAAATTTTGGGTAATGGTTCCAAAATCTTTCATTGCTTTTGGCAATGGAAAAATTCTTAAAGAAAGATGGTGGACCACCCAGAATTGGAAATGGACACTCTCCTCATGTAATCAAGAAGATTCTCATTGATTTCTTTTTCTTCTCCAGATAGCTTCACACCGAAGGAAACTAATATTATTATTTAAGGATTAATCAGAAATTTTACTGTTAAACTTTTAACTTATTGTTGAACTTTTAATTTCATGATTTCTATGATCTAAATTTCAATATTATAAATATTTCACTTTCATCACATAATTAACATGAATTACTTTTAAATTTTCATCCGTGTTGTATTTTAAATTATATAATTTTATTGGTGATTTTTGAGACTTTTATAAATTTCACCATCAAAATTTTAGTTTCAATTCTGTGTCATTTAGATATGAATCTACTAATGATGTGACTTGATAAAAAAGTGAATATATGTGATGGTATGACTAATAAATGAAGTGGAGATATTTATATTGAATTGATTAGAAATGACGATGCAACGTCTAACTTTTAAATATTAAATTTCTTTGTTGAAATTATTTATATTTTATTTTAGATAAACAATCTAATATTTTAGCTTTATTAGTTACATTCTTATTAAAAATCCAATCTAACTTTAATTTTTAATAATGGTATCGCAGTTGAATCCGAAAAGTAATAGAATGATTTATACTTCCACGTCAAACTATGTTGTAGGGTCAAATGAAAAAATATATAGAAAAATTTTAAAATTATCTTTAACTAATAAATAAAACATGAATAATGAATAATTAATAATAATAATAATAATAATTATTATTATTATTATTATTATTGGACTTTTAGATTTTATTAATGGCTTTTGTTACATGCATTATTAATGTAAGGATATGTTTTTATATATGTCAATGAAAATTTAAAAAATTGAGATAAATATTTTAATTATTTTAGGTTATAATATTATATATAGTACACGGTGAATTTATTCTTCATATGTACAAATTTTATACCTCTATACTTGCGTGACTATTTTATATATTTTTAATATAGTTGGTTTATAACATCCTGAATTTAGTAATCTAAAATTACTATACTGAATATTATATAAATAAAGACAAAACAAGAAAGGATAAATAAAAATTTTCACTTGAAGAACAAATATAATTGTCTATGCTATAAGTTTCACTTTCCCCTTCAGTTATTTCAACTGAAAAGACTGCATTTCTAAGCTCACACCATTTAGGTGATCATCGCAAAAGAGAAACAACATAGACATACTACAGAAAAACAAGGGTAAACTAGTGTAATTTAATATTCATGTAGAAGTACAATTCAAACAAGCAACTAAGATACTCATACAACATGTATAAAACATATAAACATATATTGACCGACCACTTTGACTTGACTGTCCGGACTAGTATGAATATGTAGCTTGAGGCCGTTTGTGCACCTATGGGTGTAGTAATTGGAAACCCATCAGCTACCACATGAGATTAGCTCGTTATACCATACCATAGGACCCCCCCTGCGGTTAGGCCTCCTGCTATTCTCACGACGTGACTTACTCATCTCTACGTGAGAATTGGTAATCATTAGAATGTCAGGATGAACGCTGTGGATTTCACTGTACATATTCATACTTTACCACCACCTTGATAACTAATCATTGAGACATTCCTCCTTGGAATTCTCTTTCATACCAGTTGGACCATCATACCTTATAACAACATCCACTCCATTATTCATACATGTTCATATAATTTAATTTAAACAAGTGATCAAACAACATTGGAAACCACACGCAATACAGAACACGCTACGGACCTTGGATACCGAACGGTTTCTCACTACCCCAAAGAACAGGACCGAACGATCCATAATAGGTAAGACTGAAGAAGTGACCGAACACTATTAAGGATCTAACTCTAATGTAAGACCGACTACTATGGTGAGACTGAACAATAGAATAACCGAATTACCAGAGCTAAACTGAACAATGGTAACTTAGAGCAAAAACTTAAGAACTTAGACCGAATACTCTAGTAAGACTGATCACTAAAGTACAACTGAATGGTCATTAACTAATAAGACCCATAGGAGGCCGAACATAGTTAAGACCGAACACCAATACTAAATAATTAATATTAAGACCGAACGCTAGTACAAAATCGAACACTACTAAACCAAACGTTAGTACGAAATCAAGTACTAATAAAACCGAACACTAATACAAAACCAAACACTACTAAGACCGAATGCTAATTCAAAATCGAGCAATACTAAGACTGAACACTAATACAAAACCCAACGTTGTTAAGACCAAATGCTAATACAAAATCAAACACTACTAAGACCGAACACTAATACAAAACTGAACGTTACTAAGACCAAACACTACCAAGGTCGAACACTAATACCAAACTAAACGTTGCTAAGACCGAATGCTAATACAAAACAAAACACTGCTAAGGCCGAACATTAATACAAACTGAACGTTGCTAAGGCCGAACAATCCTTAATTGTAATGTTCCACAAAAGCTGAACACAGCTAAGACCGGACATAAGAGTAAGGTCGAACGGTCATCGACTTTCTCTTCTCCCAACCAACCAGTTTAACTTCTGACCCCAAATTTCCATTTCAGTACTCCACTTCCTCACAATTCACTTGACACCGTAACAAAGAACTTTGCAGAAGAAATCAACATGATCACATAATTTTTTTGACAGTTCATACAAACAATATCGATCACACGAAAATCCAATTTCATATACATGCAAAACCATCAAACAAAATTTTCATACATCATCAACTAACCAATTAAATTAACTAGTTTCCCTTACCTTTAACCGAACCAAACAACTTCTACACCTCTAGAAAATTTGTTTGAACCTCAAGAAAATCCTAAGAGCACCTATGAAGCACTGATTGGTGAAAGAAGACCAACCGTAGAACCAAAATGAAATCAGAAAAAGAAGAAGGAGAATGCGAAACACATGCAAACAAGATTGTTCCTTGCATGCAGCAAAACCAAAAATCACTAAAATCAGATAACGAAACTTACTAGTTCGAAACCAAACGGTGAAACAAGAAGCCCTTGACATTAGGATCACTTAGGTGTCTCCTGATTGTCGAACATATGACCCACCAGTTAGAATTTCTAGAGAGAGAAAGGAGATGAAGAGTAGAGAATAGTGTTTTTAGAGAGATAGAAAGTATTTATATAATGAACTGAGTGGTTTAAATTTCTATTTATATGGTTGGCTTATTTTAACACAAATGTTCGGTCTCATTACTTTAATACATCTATCTACTCTTAAGAGACTATTTTCTAAGTTCTTACGCTGTCACTTTTTTAAAATAAACAATTAAACTAATTGTACTTTATTATAATGTTAATCCAAATTCCTTTTGGTTTTGTGAGGTGATGTTTTATTTCTCGTGTAATATGATTGAAAGAGATAATTATTTTATAAATTGTTTTTAATACATCATAAATATTAAAAATTGAATACACATCTTAAAACAACATTGATTTAAAATTACAATTCTTAAGAAAATTTCCAAATATTTTCCCCAAAATATCTCGCATCTTTACGCATGTCCAGCTTCCTCTACAATATCATCTACTCTCATATAGCAACACAAGTTATACGATCACCGTACAAACACAAACACAAACAAGTAAGGGTAACCAAAATACAGAAGAGCATACAACAAAACACACTCACCCATATTACACAAAATCATTCATTTCAACATACAACATCAAATTTCATATACATGACCACACAATTGTCATCAATTTAATTTCGTTGATATATCTTTCATTTCTCCATATCATATAGTTACTCTAGTCGCTCCCAAAGTCACTCTGTTTAAGCCCAAAGCCTTACCAAGGAAACCCACAAACAATTCCGGCTTTATAGTTAAAGCAATACGAACATAACACACAAAAATATTATTTCACTTCAAACCTCCATTAGAATAAACAAAGGCATTGTTATTGATTATATCATCGTATTAGTGAAATTGAAATCTCACCAATAAAATTTGTGAAATTGAAAATTCACGGTAAAATTTTTTGTAATTAGAATATAACTTTTAATTCCACATGATAAAATTTCTAAAATTTAAAATTTAAGGTAAAATTTTTAACATCCCAAAAATATAGTTTGAGTTATCACATAATTAATAAAATACAACAGTCGATAAAACAAGGAATAAAAGTTTCTTCATAGTTATAAAAAATATAACTATAAATTTAACTTCTAACTATTCAACTTAGAACCAAACTATAAATATAGAAACTAGTCTATAAAAGACTAAACATCTGTCGTCTTGCCATCCAATGTCTGCGTCACAAATATCTCATCACCTCTGCTCACCCCAATCGGATGATCATAGCCAATATCACATAACACAAGAACGTACAACTAAACATAAACAAAAGGGTAAGTTAATGTGAATAGAAAATATCATAAAATGACTAAGACAAAATGAGTGTGAAGTCAAAATTTCTAGAGAGAAGATAGAAAAAATTAAAAAAAAGGAGTTTTAGAGAGAAAACTTATTAAATAATAAAACTCCAAATTATAAAATTATATTTATACGGTTGATATTTATGAAATAAAATATTGAAATATCATCATCTAAAACACTCTACTATATCTAATATTCTATTTTTGTAGGTCTTACAAAATTCACATAAATTAAAAATTTAGCAATAAAATATACAATTAAGTAATTATGTATTATCACTTTTTTTAAAATATTACCCATTTATTAAAAATATTAATAATAATTTGTTTTGTCACATACACAATGAAATATAATTATATGTTATTAATTTAAATTAAAAAGTGTTATGTAAAACTAAATTTATTTATTAAGTTCCTTATTTTTGGTGCATAAATTAATTTATTTGCTGAATGCAACATTTGTTATAAGAATGCTTATTTTTATTTATTTTTTCCTTTTCTCTGGCTAATTATATATCTGTCCCCACCCATCCACCATAGGAGTAAAAAACGGGAAACTATAAAGCATTAAAGCAGGGAAAAGGAATCGGAAACAAAAATAGAGAAATTCAAGAATCGAATCATGCATCTCTTTTAGAGAAGTCCTAGGTTCTCACTATCTAAAGTTTTGCATTTTTAACTAATACTTAAGATTAAGGAAACATATAATTGAATACATTAAGCTAAATTATTTTCTTATCATATGTTTTTGGTTACCGATATGTACATAATTTTTTTATATAATATTTATTAGTTCAATTTTTTTCTTGAAAATTTCGCATGTTTCCGAACACTTTTTTCTTTAATTAAATATTTATCAAAGCATTGTAACTATATTTTTAGCCACCAATGCTTTTGTTTCTGTAAATAATTTTCCATTTCATTGTTGCCTCTTAAAAAAATTAACTTGATGTAAAATATCTGTTATATATTATTGTTATTTTATTTTAATTATTTTAATATGCCTACTTTTGTTGTCCCTAAAACATTGTGTTCATTTTAAAAGAAAATAATGTACACGTTAATTATAATCGAAAAGTTGATACATTACAATTATTAAAACAAAATGACACGAACATAAATTAGAAGGATCAATAGTATAACAAAACAAAATTTGAGATGAAATAATATATGATTATTTTATGTAAAGTATGAATGAAATCAAACTCACGAATATCATTTTAGTCTATTAATTTAGATGCAAAACTAGAATTTATCTTTTTTTTTCAAAATTTTATATAATTTGATCCTTAAATTTTAAAAATAAATAAATTTAATTTTTTTAATGAAACTATTTTTATGTGATAAACTTTATTCAAGTTTATGTTTAAACGGTTTACATTATTAACATGTTTTCAATTTCAAATATCAGTTTAAAATACCGTTTAACACTTAAAAAACAGTTCACGTTAGATTAAATAACTTATATTAATTTTTTTTTTAAAATTTAAAAATTAATGTATCAAAATTTGAAAATATAAATAAATTTCAATTTCATAGAGAAACTATAACTACATTTAAAACTTTAAAATAAATAAAACCATTAAATCAAACGTATAGTTAAGCATATATACTGCTGGTCAACTAAAAACATTTACTACATCATCAAACTGCATGTTTAAAAGACCAATTGAAGTACTGCTGGTCAACTAAAAACATTTACTACATCATCAAACAGCATGTTTAAAAGACCAATTGAAGTAGCCAACTACATAATTTATTATAGTAGCTGGCCATATATATATATATATATATATATATATATATATATATATATATATATATATATATATTAATTAGTGCAGAATTGGCCTTTAACATCACCGAATAGACGTCTGTCCACGAAAACAATAACGTAAATAATTGATCGGTGGCATATCCGTAAATAAGTGGGACTGTAGACCCGAACATCTATAATATTATAGACGTCCAACCCCTCAGAACGAACGTCTAAGTTGTTGACAGGGTAGCTGAAGAATTAACTACTTCAGACTCTTAGACGTCCGTTGTGGAGGGGGTCGGACATCTATAATATTATAGACATCCGACCCCCTCCACAACGGACGTCTAAGTTGCTGACAGGGTAGCTGAAGAATTAATTGTTTCAGACTCTTAGACGTCCGTTGGGAGGGGGCCGGACGTTTAAGAGTTTGAAACAATTAATTCTTCAGCTACCTTGTCAACAACTTAGACGTTCGTTCTGGGGGTTAGACGTCTATAATATTATAAACGTCCGGCCCCCTCCACAACGGACGTCTAAGAGTCTGCCAGGGAAGTTGAAGAAGTCGTTGCTTCAGCTTTTTAGACGTTTGTTACGGGACCCTGACGTCTGACTAACGTCACCCACAAAGACGTCGAATGCAGGTCGGACGTCAAAAAGCCAAAAGAATATACGTGTAAAGCCCTCTCTGCATATATATATATATATATATATATATATATATATATATATATATATATATATATATATATATATATATATATATATATATATATATATATATATATATATATATATATATATATATATATATATATATATATATATATATATATATAAGTCTTACACTTTGTAAACATGTTGCAGAAATATTGAGCTGTCATTTCATTAAGCAAAATATAATGAATAAATGGTGATAGGAACAAGTTTTTGTGTCTAATTAATTATGGTATCAGTGGTTCACTTAATTAAGTACAGAAAAAAAGACAGGAGAGTTCAAACTTGAATCACACTCTAAACATTGGTTTAATCGTGTAAAGAAAACAACAAAAGTCGACATAATTTCGATGCAGATGTAGTTTCTGATGGTGAAACCTGGCCTACCTTGTGAACTGTCTCTGATCACAAACACACACATAAATATATATATATATATATATATATATATATATATATATATATATATATATATATATATATAATGGCTTGAACGCTGCTATGTTGACCACACGAAGAGAAAGATACAGATAAAGGGGGATTAACCTAACGAACAGACACACATGAGGGACCAAAGTGAACAGAGTTGGACATGTCCATTCAAAAGGACAAAGGGAATCAAATTTGAAAAAGGCAGAAGAAAATGGAAATGGAGCATTGGTGATGATGCATATAGCAACATGAAGGGTTGCTATGGAGGACATGATCACCCTGATGAAAGTGATGAATGTGGCTTAAAATGTGTGCACCAGAATCAATGCATGAATGGTGTGAAGTGATAGGAAGTCACAGCTAGGGTTTCAGATTTGAAAGAAATGTGAGGTTTTGACTATGCCTGGCCTAGCTAAGACATTAATGGCCCCAATGGTTAGAATTCCATATTACAAGGTTTAGCTTTTCTCTCAACTTTTTCAATGCGGCCAATTTTCTACATATGCTGACATGAAATTGAACTGAAATGTATTGCTTATGGCTCAGACATGATTGTCAATCATATTTCCAAATTTACCTCAAAAAAGTAAGCCATCATCATTTCCATCAACTAATAATATTCTTAGTTAGGTCAGGCTATTATTATCATTTTGTACACGCCCTAAGAATTCCAATTCTATTTTTCAGTTCTCACATTTTTTCTTATAAATGTTGAAATTTTTTGAAAGAAATTAAAAAAAAAGCTTTTAGAATCAAAGAGTGTTAATCGAAAATTTATCACAAATATTTAATAATATATAAATGTCAAAAAGTGTTCAGTTCAACATAATTAATTATAATTCATTACTTTCATAAAAAATATTATAATATTCAATATATAAGTCATGCACGATTACAGACTTAAAAAAAACCACAGTTTCATGTACTTGGTTATAACTTTTCTTGACTTTACAATGTAAGGGTGAAAAAATTTAGTGATGGCTGTTTTAAGAAAAATAACTTTTTCGGTATGATTTGATAGAAAAAATTAAAAGTAAACTAATTTAAATACGTGACATTGTGTAAATCAACACTCATCAGAGCATTTTTATTGCTATCAATTAGTAAAAGTAAAAACGAAATATTTTTAATTTATAATTTACAATTGATTTTCATTTTAAATTAAAATATTGAGTTTTAACATATATGATTAAAAACAAAAGAAAAAAGGAGTTTTTCATTTGTAAGCAACTATTTTTTTTTTAAAATACAAAGCTTAACTATTTTCAATAAGAAATCCTCTTTCATATAGATTTGCTTCAATAAAGAAGACAGAAATATTGTATTTTAAAATATAAGATACTCCGAACAAGTAATACTCTTAATTATCTTAATGAATGAAGCATGCAGTATGAATTAATTAACCCCCAGGTTTCCTTAATACTACATTCCCTTTTGAATGATAGCATATATAATTGAATGAACTTTACTGCTAGGCTACAGTTTTTGTCGAGATTTTTTTGGAAAAGTATGGCAAGAAACTATACATGTGCCAAAAACATAAAGTGGGGGACAGAAGAACAATTCTTCAAGTAAAGGTCATTTAAACAAAGACAGAAATACATATATTTATATATATTACGTGTATGTCTATGCGTATAGATATGCTGAAAATAGTACATATATAGTATTCTCCCAAACTTTAATTGAAGATGTAATTGTAAGAAGAATATGATGAGATTAAGTTGAAAATAATGATGGTTATAAAAAAAAATATAAAAATTAAAAATAAAATTTTAAAAGTTGACTAAAGATAAAATCAAATTATTTGTGGAATATTTCACGTTCTAATAACAAACAAAATTATAAAGATTTTAGAGAGAATAAAATGAAAATTGGTGTACAGTGATGTATGGTTTAAGAAAGAAGAAAGATGGGACCAATAGATGAAACGAATACAACATATGTTAAATCTGTGTCTCCCATTCAAAGTTCACATCAAGCATGCAAACCCACGTGCCCACCTAAGGCATTACCTTATCCCTCCATTGCTAATTCTTTGACTCTTCATTTGGATCTTTTACTATCATGTCTTTGGGTGGTCCTCATCTTCTTCCTCTCTCGCTCTCTCTCTTTTCAAACTCCATCATCTTATTCTTTTTCTAACTCTTTTCATTTTCACAATCATTCATCATCTCTTCATCTTATCATCAATCTTGAAGAGTGATAATATTTTTTCAAAAACTTGTTTACAAAAGTTTTAGAAGGAAAAAAATAAGAAAAAAACAATGTTGGTCTTTTAAAAAATTAGTTTATGAAATTATTTTCTATTATCTTTCTTAAAATTAAAATTTTAACTTACAAAAGATTGATCTTAACTCATAAAATCATAAAAATTATTTTACTTTTTCTTCTAAATTTATTTAAATAAGTTTTCCTCTAAACATGTTTTAAATTAGAATATCCACTTTATTAACTTTATACACAAATTAGATTGTATTTTTGAAGCAAAATCAAGTTAATTAGGATAGCATCTAACCATCGAATTCGACTTATCAATCCAATCACGAAAGAATTAACATACCAACATGGAAATATATATATATATATATATATATATATATATATATATATATATATATATATATATATATATATATATAAGAGAGAGAGAGAGAGAGAGAGAGAGAGAGAGAGAGAGAGAGAGTATCCATTTTGATAAAGAAAATAAATTTAGATAAGAAATAAGTGAAAAAATAAATTATTAATAAAGAAAGAGTATGAAAAATATTATTTTATTTATTGAATAATTTTTAATTTTATTTATTACTGTAATTAAAAACTAAACTATAATTAATTTGTTCAGTATAATCATGAGATTCCATCACTTTCCTTTGAGTTAAAAGGCAATTGGTTATATAAGAGATTATATTGTATGTATATCAACTTTACCTTCTTGCTTTTAGGATCATAAATTAATTGTCACTTTCTTTATGACATCTTATCCTTTCTTTAACTCTTTTTTCTGCAACTATAGTACGTAGCAAAGAAACAAAGGATAAATTTAATATTTTGAATGAATTAAAAAATTAAATGACCCATTTTGAAATAGCATATTATTTCTAATCAACAACATTGAACAAACTCATTAATTAAAGTTTTTGTCCGTATTATAAATAATAGGGGCCATGAAACAAGAAAACTTAATTATGTTTTGTTTCTTATGTGTATGTGTATTTGTACACATATCTACTATACGTATATCTAAGGTTGTGTGTGAGTGTGACCATGTATGTATACTGATGGGTATGTGTGAATATTTTCTAGATCTTAACTTTTTAATTATTATTTATAATTATTAAAATTTAATTTATAAGTATTCATAATTCAAATTATAATATTATTTTATATTTATATTTTCAAATAAAAATATTAATAATTTAAGTTATATTATTTTTTATTTTTATTTTAGTATTGTATATACACATAATATAAATCAAAAACGAATAATTGAGTCATTTTTTTAGTTATAACTTAATTAGCTAGACGAAGTAAGTTATCACATATTAATGTATTAACAATGTTAATATCTAATCTTTCAAATTGATGGTTGGCATACTAAACGGTAAACCTCAAACTTAACAGGAAAATTAAATTTAAACTTGTATATTGGAAAAAATAATTAGATTTAAACCTGTATATTAAAAAAATGTGATTAACTTATTCCATGATCCTGTAATTGTAAAAAGACATGTTTAACTTTCCAATTATATATTAGTTTTGTTTTGGATTGCTTTAATACCTAAGAATGTGTAAATAATAATTATAATTTCATTATAAATTTTTGTCTACAAATTATAGGAGATTTATCTTTATTTTTATATTTTCATTATTGGTAAAATAATGATAATATAGTTTTTATTCAATCTTAGTGTATATATATATATATATATATATATATATATATATATATATATATATATATATATATATATATATTCGATTAAATCACATGTTTCTTTTAATATACTAAATTATCTATTAATATAGTTTATGATATTATAACTCCTGTAAATCTAAACAAAAACCACACTCAATATTTGTTATTATATGTATCGTCCTATTATATATGAACATAAAATATTCAACTAATATGTGTCAATTTTATTATATATGTATGATGGAGAAAACTTTTTAAACATTTTTTTATGAAATGTGTGTAACAAAGTTTAACTATATAAAATATATGTTTAACAAAGGGATTTAAAAAATCAATGTATTTCAAAAAGTTACATAAGTTTATATACATATCCATTATATCAAAAGGTTTGCAAAACTTTGCTCATCTCACTATTAGTTAAGCTTGAGGGATAAGGTTCTTAGAAAGAGATTCTTTGTGTCACTTCTATCACTCAAACTCCAAATTCTAACTTGACAAATGATTATTGTTGGTCACTCAAATAATAATAGTTTATACTTAAATTGATGATTATCTCATATATTGATGATTATCACTTGAGTCAGATAACTTTTTACTGATTGCATGTAATTTTTCTTTATTTTTGTTCACATTATCTTTTATATATATAGTTTTTGTTATTATTAGAGTTGTCTTCACCGTAAGTTTCTTGTGAAGTAGATTAGGATTATGGTTAAAATAAGTTTGATCTTATTATAATATTTTAATTAACTCTTAAAAATAATATAATTTATGTACATATATAAAATTATATATTTTATTAAATAGTATAATATATTATAATTTTATTATATTTAAATCAATATTTTTAAATCTTACTTATTATTTTATTATTATATTATTAAATAAAATATATAATATATATTTTAATATTGACTATAATCTATTTATTAATTTTATCCATTTTCTATAAAAGAAAACTTATAATATTTATGTGATAAAATCTCAAACACAAAAAAAAACATAGAGTCTAGTCAAAATATGATAATATTAGATTAATTTTAATAAAATTTACACTAAAGTTTTTTATAATTACTAAATATATATTTATTATATATATGTATATTGATTATTAAATATAAATAAATAATTGGTAAAATTTATGTATAAATTTAAGTTATAATTTAAAAAGAAAAAAAATATAAACATATAATTAAAAAATCCATAAACTTATTATTTATAGATTTTCAAATTAAGATTTTTTATTTAGTTTTGATTCAGCTAGATGAATTTTTCACATAACAAATTAAGTGATTATCTTATATACTTTAAAAATATATTTAGTCAATAAAAAAGAATTTCAACGTATTATATTGCATATTTAAAAAAAACAAATATAAACATATAATTAAAAAACTCATAAACTTATTATTTATAAATTTATTATTTTAAATTTTCAAATTAAGATTTCTTATTTAAATTAAATTAGATGGGTCAATATGAGTGAATCGGGTTAAAAACTAACCCGCATAAAAAAATTACAATTTTTTTAAAATCAACTCGACTTAAATCCGTGGTTTTAAGTTAATTAGTGAGTTACAACCTATTTTAACATCACTCAAAAAAAAGTAAAAAAAAAAATAATTTATTATTATTAGTTTGTGATAATTAGTTTTACTCGGCACATGTCAATCTCTATCATGGTTAAATTTGTTTAAACTAGTAAAAGTAGTAGGTGTGTTTAGAAGAGTAAGGACCGAACCCAGGATAAAGTTGCATACTGTTATCAAAGAGCTGGCGGCATATAGGCTATTGCTTCCTACACCCGTCAAATTTCTCATCAACTCCATCATGAAGCTTTCCGGAATTTTTCCGTAACAGAAGAGGAAGTTTCCTTTCTGGAAAAAAAAAAAATCTTTCCCAAAGTGACAAGCTGCTGGAAGAAATCTCATGGATGTAGAACCTTCACGTGAAATAAGAAATAAATAAAACTAATTATTTTCTATTTATCAAAATTCCCTCATTGAAATTTAAATTTATTTTGGAAAAATAACTAACTATGAAATAATCAATATACGTAATGAAAAATAATAAATTTGTTTAAAATTAAATATATCTATATCCCTTATCAATACGAAAAACTAAATATAAAAACATAAATATTTAAGACATATATTTAAATATTATGCATGATTATGTTGAGACGTATCAGTTATATGCTTATACTATACATTAAACATTGTCTATGTATTTACGTGGCTTATAATGAAAATTAGATCTAAAAATATGCAAATGACATTTATTTATATAGTCAAAATTAAGGATAATAAGATTATGTTGATTATTATTTTATTTTTTACGTACAAACGTGGAAATTATCCTATTTGTATTTCTTTGTTTTTATCGTATACAACTCAAAATTTTCGTTTTCATATTTTGAAAATTTTTAAAACTGACATGGAACATAAAATAGATAAAATAGTTATCTACCATTTAAATATAACAATCTTGTAAGATCTTATCAAATAGATAAGTTATCTATTACTTAAGTGTAATCAAATATAAAATATACGAGATAAATGGTTAGATTTCAATATATCACTTTAAAAAAAAATCATCTACCATCTAATTTCATGTTTTAAAACAAATAACCTAATATTATATACATATATATTTATTATCTATATCTATATTTATACTTATATCTATATCTATATATCTATATATTTATATATTTATATATTTATATATCTACAAAGATAGTTTATGATTTTTTTCACAATCAATCAATATAAAAAGTATGAAGTTGTAGCTCTATTTCATTACTTTTGAAAAAAGGAATAGTATTAGAGATACTAAGATGGTCATGTCATATGGTGCTGTGATGACACGATCAATGTGGTCTTGTAATCTTGAAACTGAGTTTGAATTAATTCGTAGAGTGATCAAGTTCTTTCCTTTCATCTCTATGGACACAGAGTTTCCTGGTGTCATCTTTCAGTTGGATCCAGCCTTTCGACAACCAAAAAATAACTACGCGATGATGAAAGCCAATGTGGACCGTATGCATCTCATCCAAGTTGGGTTGACCCTTTCAGATCGCCATGGCAACCTTCCAACCTTCGGAACCTCGAACCGCTTCATTTGGGAATTCAACTTTTGTGAGTTTGATGTCACACGCCATCTTCATGCTCCACAATCCATTGCCCTTCTCCAAAGTCAAGGCATGGATTTTCATAAGAATCGAAGTTTTGGAGCCAACATCATGCGATTCGTTGAGCTCTTGATGATCTCAGGACTCCTCTGCAACAATCATATTCACTGGATTACTTTTCATGGTGCTTATGATTTTGCCTATTTGGTCAAGGTATTGAGTCATCGTTTTCTACACATGCAACCACTTCTACCTCCCAACTTGGGTGACTTTCTACATCTCGTTAAATTCTTCTTTGGACAGGAAGTATATGATGTTAAATATCTCATCAAATTTTGTCCCAACCTTTATGGTGGTTTAGACAGAGTTAGTAAGTCCCTAGGTTTGGATAATAGTGCCAGAAAAAGTCATCATGCAGGTTCCGATAGTTTGGTCACTCTACATGTTTTTAATGAGATTAAAAGACTTTATTTTCGTACAGATAATGACTTGAAAAAATATGTAGGTGTTGTTTATGGTTTAGAGATGTTTTGATATTAATGTTTTGGAATAGTTGTACAACTCTTACATTCATTGTTCTCAAGTTAAAAAAATGTATAAATTTGAGTTGGTTACAACAAATAACATCTCATTTGTGTATTCTTTTATCTAGCCTTATATTTATGATTTAATGATAATTTATTTATAATTATATAAAAGGAATTTATCTCGTATATTTCTTAATTTAAGTTTTTAACAAGTAGTTCTTACGAATTTTATTTTTTAAATGATTATCTATTTAAATTTAGGTATTTTTTTTATTTGTTCACTTTTTTTTTTAAAAAAAATAATAGTTTTTAAATTCAAATAACTATTTATAATAATAAAATTATCTACAAAATAAATAAATATTATTTATGATATAAAAGACATTTATATTTTTTTTATAAATATAATTTTATTATTTTGTATTGTTATTGTTAGTAAGAATAATATATATATATATATATATATATATTATCTATAACTATATATATAAAGATGATTTTATAATTTTGTGTACATGTGAGAACTTGAAAATTTGATTTTTATGAGTAAATTTCAATATATTAGACTAACGGAGTCAGATTTTTATTTCAGTATAAAAATATATTTTGGACAAACACGGTTCATTAGCCTACTTCCATTCTCTCTCTAAAAATTCATAACTCCAAGTTCCTCTGCATTCTCTTTAACCTTTACACTCATTGACTTAATGCATGTCTGTTTAGGTGGTGTCCAAGCGTCCATAGCGGAGAGGGCTTTATTTTAAACCGATTATTTCTTTCATTCGGACCGGTAAGTAGTTCTCCCTTTTTCCTCCTCTGTTTTGGAACCTAGGGCATTCTATTCTACTGATTTCATGCAACTAGAAACCTTCTCCTTCAATTTCTTGTCAAAACTTAGCTCTAAAGAGTTGTTCTATCACTCATTGGGTGGTTTGTAGAGTTTGGTTGAGTTCTTGTTGAGTCAGGCATTGTTGAATCAAATTGTGAGCTTAGCTGTGAAACCCTAAGTTGTTATATGTTAGGTATATGGACTGATTTATGCATCATTGTGCTATTTGGGTTACGTTTTTAAGTTTTGAGAGTATGAATTATATGTGCTGAAATGTTCATCTGTGAACCGTGAACTAATGCTTGTGAACTGATTTAAACGTGTTGTGTGACTGCAACTGAGGAGGTTAGATGAGTAAAATCAGAGGTGGCAGCTGTATGTTGAAAGTTAAGAGGATTGGTAGTGTTTTGGATTACTTTGAGAGGAAGTGAGGTAATGACTTTGAGCACTGGAGGTTTTGTGTGTGTTTGGACTGTTTAGGTAGCTCAGATAGGTTAATTTTGACTTGTTAGGAACCTCAAAATGGTCTAAAATGAGTTACAAGTAATGAAATTGGATTTAGGTCTCTAAGTTGTTGATTTTGGTGTTCTAGAGTAGGGATTAAGTCTTAATCACTTTAGAATTGTAGTAGGAAAGTTTATAATCATCTAGATGAGTTTAATTAAGTATAAAACACAAATTATGAGTGTTAGAAGTTGGGGAAAATAATTAGAAATGGTAAAGGGTGTGTGAGTTGCATAATTTTGTAGAATTTACGTTTTGCAAATTATGCAGACTTGTTATGCGAGTTGTCTCGCATAGCGAGACCCTGTAGAGGGTGCTCACTGTCTGGGTCATTCGCTGTGCGAGCTAGTGCGCTGTGCGAATGACTAGAGGGTGTTGCTCTCTGTTTGTGGATTCGCTTGGCGAATCCTGTCGCGCGACTGGTGGTGGTCTGGAACCACTGCCCTTTTAATTCGAAGGGTGAGATGGGCGCAAAGCGAGAGAGTTTGGGGGTGTGGTCTCTCTCTAGGCTCTCGCATAGCGACCTAGGTGCGCTATGTGAGAGGTTTAAAGTCTGGTGCAGGCTGCGAGTTAATTCGCTATGCGAATTAAGGGGTGTGCGGTGCGAGATCCTCTTGTCTTGCCTTGCGAATAGGGTACGCTGTGCGAATCCTCTGAGTCCAGAGTTCTCTTTTGCTATCTTTTTGGTTGAATTAAGTGTGTGGAATGTTTGGAGTGCATAGTATGATGTTGGTAATGTGATTATATTGAAAGTATGCGAGTATGTGAAACATGTTTAGTGATCGAAAGTATGTGGTTTTAAAAGTATAGTTAATGGACGTAATTCCATGGATCTCAAAGGAGGTTACATGGTGGTGCCCTATGTTATTGGACGTAATACCATGAATCTCAAAGGGAGATTACATGGTGGTGCCCTTAGTGTTTAGAATGATTTGCATGGTAGTTTAGTCTTGGGGGTTATCCTGAAACTACAATGGTCAATTATTCTCAAGTAGAGAGGATTGAATCATGTCGTGAGTAGTAGCAGGAGGTCCTAGTCTTGGGTGCTTCCAGTATGGCCCAAGGTGAGTGATAACAGACTAACCTCGTGAGTGTGGTAGGGTGAAACACATTGGCAATGGCTTTGCAAAGCAGTAGAGGTCAATACGAGTGCATGACCCGCCATAGCTCGACAATCATTCTAAGTCCGGACGAGCCAAGTTTAAGTGCAACAAGTCACGTTTGTGTAGTGTAGTTTATTTGTCTTTACTTGCATGTTGTCTGTGACTACTATAACATGATTTTTGTATATCTAGTTCACCATTGCTTCTGTGTTTCTGTTTTTCTTGGGTATGCTTTTCTTTTGCAATGATCATCCACTTGGATGTGAACAGAGACGGATGAAGTGTCTCTAGAGTAGGCTTTGGAGGAAGATGATGATGCTACTTAGTCTAATTAGGACTCTAAGTGGTTCGTTATCTTTTGAAATACTCTATTATATTTAAGTTTTAAATTATGACTCAATTTGGGATGACGGTAAACTTAATAACTTTATTTACAATCTACTATAACTCTTCTCTTTTATTAAAATGTGGACTTAATATATTATATGCTTCTATATAATCTGGGATGTTAGACTACACAATTCATATATTTATTTTATCCCTCATAATACAAGTGTTGTTAACTTACTTTTTTTAAATTAATCAATATTTTGAAATTTTTTTAATAAAGTTAATAATGAAAGAAAATGGTAAACAATTTTAATAATTTAGTATATTCAATATCTTATTTGTATATTTATTAGTATATTTATATGTAACTTTTATTTTTAATAATTTAGTGTATTCAACTTATAAAATTTAAAGTAATTAGTATAACTTATATTGTTTTGTGAAGTTAAATACGTGATAAAACGAAAATAAAAAAATACGAAAACTAAAATTACTTATAATAATTTATTAAATAAATTAATTATGTTAAATCAAATAGATTTGTATAATATATTTTTTTCACTTCAAATATAAAATAAGTAGAACGATTATATAATAAAAAAATACATATCAAAAGTCAAATATATTAAGGAATCCTAAATTTCGTTTAATAAACATAGAAGTGTACTAGAATATTATATTTTTTAAAACGATATTAAAATATTATAATAATGTTTAGTGATCATGGCATTATTCTAAAGTGATGTATCAATTAAAAGGGTGAGATAAAGAAAAGTGTAAAAAGAAAATTAAAATATAAATATGTGTGGATAAATTTCTTGCAAATATTTAAATAATTAAATAAGTTTTTTAAATTAAAGTTAATTTTTTATAATTAAAACTGGATTGGTATAAATTACTATAGTTGTAATTAGTGTAATTTATAGAAAGATTTATTATTTTCTTTGTTTTTTCTTCTCTTACAAGTGTTTATATATATTTTTTCTACGATGAACTTCTTTTTTTTTAAGTTAAACAAAAATTTAGTTAAGTTAAACAACAAGACAATAAAGAATTCATGGAAGACATCACATCGAACGTCATTTGGTCAAAATCCTCGTGATCGAGGTACTCAACGAAGCTGTGGGCATTAAGGTGGCGGGTTAGGGCATTAATGATCCTAACGGCTTCCAGCTCTTCTGGGGTCATGCGACCGCCTGTAACACCCTAATATTTTAAAGGGTATTACTGATAGTAGAGACTAAATTAATTTGATATATTTTATAAACCATCAAACTTTATTTCAATTCTCCCAAAGTACAATACCAAACTTACAAACTTCAAACAATATAGTCTTCACCACTTAACATAAATTCGAATTTCAACTTATAAGTTTTACACAACATAATTTTTTCAATACAAATTTATTCTTTTTACAAAATATCCCTGAAAGTTTTTCCCCGCGTCTCTCTCATCTCTAAGCTTTTTCAACCGCATCTGCGACATTATCTATTCACATATAACATGAGTTATATGATCATAGCACAAACAAATAAGGGTAAGCCAACCATATCATAAAATCATTAAACTTGTAATAAAAATATTATAATCATGTATTTCTGCAATTGATAAAATATCATTATTCCGATGTCATTAATTCATCATTATCAAAATCATCTTTCTCATTTCCATAAATCTTACAAGTGTTCCATGCTTACTCATGAAGCCTTATGGTCAGACCGCTCTCTGCCTGCTTCCTTAAGCCTCACTTATATACTATGTCTTACTTTCTGAAGCCTTATGGTCAGACCCCTCTCTGCCTGCTTCTATAAAACTTACGAATCATATGTTTATGTCAAAGCCTTATGGTCAGACAACTTTCTGCCTGTTTTCATAAACCTCAAGTGTTACTTTGCTCATACCAAACTCTCATGGTATAACTCGAACAAACTACTCCCGGTAGTAAACATCATTTCATAAGTAATGATTTCTCATATCCACCCCAACATTTCATAAAACCAACAATTCATACCCTCTTATCCACCTAACTCAATCATGTTCATTCTTTAATCATGAATTCATAATCACCCGTTTTGGTATCAATAAATCAAACATATTGCCAGATATCATGCTTCATATTATAAACTCATTTTGCCCATAACGAGTATAACTCAACATATTTTCACCAAACAAAGATCATGGATCAACCAAAATATATCAACATATCTTAAGAACTACATATTAAAGTCTGGGCTCAATGTAATGATAAATAAAATATATATGAAATTTTTACCATGATAATATTATGCATCTACAATCAACTTGTTTTATTTTATTTTCATCCTATTATAGATTTTTCTTTACCCCAATTGGTCACCGGAGAGGACCCAGATGTCTGAACGCATCAAACTCACCTTCGACGCCAGCACATATGACTAGTCACAACTGACTGGACCAGGCCAGGGCTGCTCTATGATCAGGGATGTGCCAACTCAGTTTTTTAAGGTTCCTCTATCCTACCAACAAAGGGAGGTCCTCAATAATTAACAATTTATTTATTTAATTTATCTACCTTATTTTCTTATGCTCTAAATCTTAAAATGCTTAATTTTACTTCCTCTCACAACAACCTCAACCAGTATCTGTATATCTATTTAATACCCATATACAAGTTATTACAGAACCCTTATTCCAAACCTCCCAACAAGATCAATTTCAGCCAACAAACTCATTCAATAAATTCATCACAATAAACATCCATAATAGAATTCATACAAGATAATTATAAACAATTAACAATAATAAAACATTACAATAAATGGTCATAGAAGAATACAATATTTGACAATCATAAAAATAATCTTAATATAAAAATTCATGGGGAAACAAGAAGTTGAATCTGGCAGAGCCGGTTAGACAACTTCTAATCCATCCAAAAATACAATATAACTAAATAACAAGAACAATAACATGTATGGGGAAATAAGAAGTTGAATCTGGCAGAGCCGGTTAGACAACTTCTAATCCTTCCAAAAATGCAATAAAATAAATAAGTAAAGCAATAAATAGTTTGGGGAAACAAGAAGTTGAATCTGGCAGAGCCGGTTAGACAACTTCTAATCCTTCCAAAATGCAATAAAATAAATAAGTAAAGAAATAAAACATTTGGGGAAACAAGAAATTGAATCTGGCAGAGCCGGTTAGACAATTTCTAATGCTTCCAAAATACAAAAATAAACAACTAATAACATACAAATGGCATAACATAATCAATATCACGTTTTACAACTATCACACTTGGATATCAACACAAAAGCATACTCTCATTTAAATTCAAAATCATACAGAAACAAAATACTCCATAATCAAGATTTAAGATCAGACAAAAGCAAAATATAGCATATTCAAGACTCAAGATAATACAAAAGGAGATACTCAAGGTTAGCTTCCCTTACCTCTATTACAGACTTAATCTCCTCGCTCTCTGAAAACTTCCAGAATATCCCCTTTGAAATTAGAAATTCTTCCAACTCTCTTCTCTCAAAAATTTTCTAAGTTCTTTGGTGTAAATTTTCAGCCTCCCCCCTTGGCTATTTATAGTAAAAAATTTTACTATTCATTTTTACTATTCATTTTTACTATTCATTTTTTTATTCATTTTACTATTACAAAAATAATTTTTTATTTGCAAATTGGTGAATTCTGATCTCAAAGCTACGTGGAACACTTATCCTTTCCAAAAATAATTTTGTTTTTAATTTTTTTGTTTACTATTCACTTTTTACTATTCACAATTTACTATTCACTATTTACTTTTTTTTTTTTTTTTTAATTTAGTATCTGACTTACAAATATTTTCAAGGATCTTACACCGCCCGCCCAAGCTTTTATTTTCAGAGGGTTCCTTGTCCAATAAAAAAGGGAACAGAGGGAGACCCGCCTCGTCATGGAATTTATATAGATCGAGCTCTTTTATTATCACTTTAAAATATCGAGCCTTGAAATTTATAAATGACTCACTGTACGACTTAAGCAGAGTTCGGCTAGGAACGGAAGAAAGCGACATCCATCCTCGTTTTGCCAATGATCGGACGTTGAAATAATGAAGGAAAACCGACACAGACGGAGTAATTCCATCGCGGCACAGATCGAAGGCTTGAATGGCCGCCCAGCCATTGGGGTGAAGCTGAGTGGGGGCGGCGTTCAACTCACGGAGAACGACCGCTTGGAAAGCTGTGAACAGTATTCGAAGGAACAGTTGGTTGAACATATAGGTGTACACAAAGAAGAAATCTTCTTCACTGGCCCATCCGTACCCTTTGATGCGTGGCCAGCCCTCAGACGACTCAACGACTTCTTGATCTATGCGAACGCCACCCTTCAATATTAAGAGAGACATTCCATTTATGTTTAAACCCTTTAGTTGTCCCTATTTATGTGGGGTTTTCCCAGTTTGATCCTTGACTTATTAGAACCTCCAATTGAATCCTTAAAAATGCTAATTTGAATCAATTGAGTCCTTACTGTTAAATTTACTTAACAGAGTTAAATTTTTGCACAGGTGAAAGGTGATGTGTCAATTTTTGAACATGTGGCTCTCTGATTTCTCTGCCTCCTCCTTCACGCCCTTCCCCATCCCTGCATCGGTGTCACCTACTCCGTTCCCAGCGACTCCTCAAACCATCACTCCTAGGAGGTGGGGCAAATCTCCAGTGGTCTCCGGCAACTAAAGGCGAGATCCCTCAATCTGCCAAAATGCTACACAAATTACCCAGTGACCTTTTCAAGTCCTATGCGAGTTATTTCATTAATTGGGAAAAGTTGTAACTTTATTTTTGAGGAAGTGAGCATTTCTCCAGGATGAAGTTCGATAGCCCCTCTATTTTATGTGATAAAGGTATTTTTATTCAGAAGTTCCGAACACGTACTCATAGGTTCCTTAAACACAAAATCTTGATTCTCTTTATCATTCAACAACTCTTCACTGCATCCTAAACAATAAAATATTTAACTGTTAAACAAAATGAACAAGATAGTGGCAACTGAACATTTCAATGAAATTGAATAGTGTCCCCACATCCAAGAAAATAAGATGTTCATTTCTTCTGGCCTTGTCAAAATCACCACCATCTCAGTAGAGCTCTACACTGCCCTGTCATCCCCGTTCCCGACCTCAAAGGCACAGTTTCAAGAACCCCCGGGGATCACACTCTTCGGTCCGCTCCTCCAATTCTTGCAGGATACAGATTTCTGCTTCTTGATCAACCTCTACCATTTGAACCCTGAGATCCCCCTCGGCATCGTGCTCTTCCAAGAATACCCTTTCAACTTCTGCAACGGCTTCACCACCGGCGTCCGCTACCGCAACCTCTTCGATGTCATGGTCGACGTTGTCATCGCCCTCGCTGTCGCTGGCTATAAGACCATCCCCCTCGTCATGACCGAAACCGGTTGACCTAGCTTTAGCGCCGTCGGGAACGAGTTCGACGCAAACTTCATCTATGCTCGGATTTACCTGAAGGGTCTAGTGAAACACCTGAAGTCCGAGATGGGAACGCCGTTGCTGAAGGACGGTGTGCGCGAGGTTTTCGTGTACGAGGTGAAGGAACATGAAGGAATTGGGGGATTCTCTACGCCAAAGGAATTGCGAAGGACGGTGTGTGCTTAGGGTTTTGCTGTTTGGAGAAGATGAGCTAACGTGGCAGGAGTGATGTGGCAAAAATTAACCATGTCAACGTTTTAGTTTATCGAAAATTTAACTCCGTTAAGTAAATTTAACGGTAAGGGCTCAATTGATTCAAATTAGCATTTTTAAGGATTCAATTGGGGATTCTAATAAGTCGGGGATCAAACTGGGAAAAACCCACATAAATAGGGACAACTAAAGGGTTTAAATCTTCCATTTATGATCCTTTCACCCCCATAAAATGATGATTCTGATCCTGAGTATGCTTCCCTCTCGAACTTCTCGAGAGAAGACGACACTAAACTAGGAGACCGAGCGTCACCAACTGCCACACCCCTACCACCCTGGCCTGCCAACTCTTCAGAAGACAAAATTGATAAGTGTGAAAAACAGATGTTTTGACACTTATAAAGGATCTCAATTTTGTAATTATTCATGTTATTACTCAGTGAAAAGTCGTAATAGGAAGTAGATTGTGTCATAAATTATTGTTCAGGAAAAGTTGTACAAAACTGAATTTATCAGTCAATTCTCGCATAGCAGAAGCAAAATTCGCAGAGCCAGGAGAATCCATTCGCACAGCGCACCACAATTGGTTCGCTGAGCGAATAATGCCAGTTGGATATTTCAAGTTTGGAATTCGCACAGCGCACCAGAGGCTGTGCGCTTAGCGAGTTGGTGCAGTTGAGTGCTGAATTAATTTTAATTCGCACAGCGAATATGCTTCTGTGCGCTGAGCGAATGGAGCAGTTTTATGAGAAATAAACTGTCTCTTAAAAGACGTGCTTTGGAAGGGAGAAGAGGAGACTGGAAAATAGAATTTGGAAGAACTGCTCTGGAGATCATCAGGAGACCTCTCTGAAGACATCAAGACTGCACATCATGCAAGGAATTGCTGAAATGAGTATGTTTGTGATGTCTAGGATAGGCTAAACTTTTATTCGTTGGAATTGACTGTAATGGCTGACATTTGATGTAATCTTTCCTGTTCAATATAAATGGTGTTCGTATGCTTTTCTTGTTTACTTTTTATTTTATTTTACGGAAGTAAAATAAACTTGATTTTATATTTAAATTGTACTGGAAAGTAAATTTGAGTATTAACGCAAGAAAAGCAACCAGAAGGAAAGATGCTAGGAATAGTTTCAATTCTCCTGGTCATCAATAACATCGTTCTTAATGCAAAGTTTATGTTTAATTACTTAAGGAATTAATAATTGAACATAATTCTTTAGAACTTGTTTTAAGGAATTAAACCAAGATACTGTGATGTTGATGTGCGAACGCAAGTTATATTGTTCAGAACAGTTACTGTAATGTGGTCATGAAGTCAATTCCAATGAAGCTTTCTTTAAATTTTAATTTCCATTTTTGAATTGTCATCTAGTTGCTACTGTTAATTCACTATTATTTTGTTGTTCAATTGATTTTGATAAATAAATTTTAATTGAATAATGTAACACAAATTCCCTGAGGAGAACGATACTTTGAACTTATCACTGTATTACTTGGAACGATTTGGTATACTTGCCAAAAAGTTATCAAAAATACTAACTGAAGACATTATTAAGTTACCTAGGAAAAAGAATGCACCGAACGATTGGAAGAAAGGAGAATAAAGAGTGAAAATGACGGTCCATGGCGTCCATATTTATATAAATTTTCCGAAAACCGTCGCATCTCCACAGCTGTTGAGATCAACCACGATCAACGACCCAAATCAAGTGACACTCCCACTACTCGAGAAGGTGTCCGCGTCCCGTCATGACACGTGTTCTCCCGCCCAAACAACATTTTCAAAAACCAGTAGCAAAGCTCAACCCCCCAGTCGATCCGGACGACTACTTAAACCTAATGTCTCCTCCGTTGACTAGGGCTTGGGGGGCCTAATGAACCATATGGTTGGATGATCTCTATTGCTCACAAGCAAGACATGACCGTTTGGTCAGCAAAGATGAAATTTGACCGGTATGGACTGCCGGTCTCATAAGCGAACATGAATGATGATTATGGAGCTTAAGGCAAATTACAAATTAAGCTTACTGGATCAGGATTGGGCCGAGATTAAAACATCCCTAATCCTAGGCCCATGCTAGAAAACTATAAATGTAAGTAAAAGGTAACATGTAGGTGGACACATTCACTGTGCATTAATTACTACCATTGTTGTATTGGATAATCGGACGGTTCAACTACTGACTTTGGCATCAGAGTATCTTTAACAGGTACACACCGACCGAAATAGCAAACCAGGGACACAAGGAGCAGGACTAGACAACAATGAAGGACAAATTGTGAAGGTGTTTAGTGACTCAGCCCATAACCGAAATAATTATATATGATTATGTTGAGACGTATCGCTATCAGTGATATGCTTCTACTATACTTTAAGTCTATATATTTACGTGGCTTACTAAATTGGATTTAAAAATAAGCAAATGACATTTATTTATATAGTCAAAATTAAGCCATAATAAGATTGTGTTGATAACTATTACATTTTTTTTTACAAATTGTATTATGTGAGGTAAATATTATCTTGTTTGTATTTCTTTATTTTTAATATATATATATATATATATATATATAATAGTTATTTATCATTTAAATATAACAATCTTATAAGATCTTATCACATATAGAAGTTATCTATTATTTAAGAATAATCAAATATAAAAAAAAATAAGATAAATGGTTAGATTTTAATATATCACTTTAAAAAAAATTATCTGTCATTTAACTTCATCCTCTAAAACAAATAACATAATATTATATACAGGTTAAATATGTTTTTAGTCCTCAACTATCAAACGTTTTTGTTTTTAGTCCCTCTTTCAAAGTAAGGTACATTTTAGTCCTCTTCCTTAGGAAAGTTTAATTTTTTGTCCTAAAAAACTAACACCGTTAAAAACCAACTGATGTGGCTAACGGTGGTATGTCACGTCGTTTTTTTTCTGACACCCGTTAATCTTTCTCAACTCCTCTCCCTCTGACTCTACCATAGCCACCTCTGGCGCCACCTCAAACATCTCTGGTGCCACCATCAACCACGAAACCCCCATGCGCAACCACCCTCCACCACGCTCACCTCCATAGCTAACATAAAACATTCATCTCTACTGCCCAGAAATTCAGTACTTGTTCTTGCAATTGACATTTGATATTCTTCCCCTAATTTTAATTTCAGAATAAATAAGGTAATAATAAATTATCCTTCCCTTTTATTTATTTATCTCGGAGGGGGCATGAGTGGAAATTGCAAAGAGGACCTTTCGTTTTGATTGTTGTTAGAGAGGGAAAGAGTGTGTGAGATCGGAGATGAGAGAGAGATGGGGTGAAAGGTAAGGTGAGAATGTCAGTATCAGTGATGAAGGCGGCAGTTTCGTGAGAGAATTGGGTTTTGATGTGTGGTTGCAGGTTGGTTGCATGACATGGTGGCGATGGTTGAAGATCGATTCACCATTGTTGATGGTGTGACGACGCATTAGTGGCGCGATGATTGATGATGGAGGTCACGGCGTGGTTGCGACACGTTACTGGGTGGCGTGATTTGGCAGATAGGGTTTTTGGGTTTCCTCTGGTTTTTCTGAGTGCAGGTGGTGGCTCTCGCAGAGGAAGATGGCGATTCTGACTTAGGGTGGGTTCTGTAGCGGAGAGGCGCGACACAACATGGTGGTGACAAGGGTGGTTGCGCGAGAAGCGTGGTGATTCTTTTGGTTGCCTTCTGCAGCGCGACGCCTCATGGTCTGGCGAAGGCGGTACGACATGGTGGTTCTGCTCTCGCGGATGGTGGCTTCGCGATGAAGAAGGGGAACTGGTGACGCGATGAGTAGCGGTGGTGGTCCGGCGAGAAAGGTGGGAGAGGAGCTGAGAAAGATTAACGGGTGTCAGAAAAAAAAAACGATGTGACACACCACTGTCAGCCACATCAGTTGGTTTTTAACGGTGTTAGTTTTTGATGACCAAAAATTAAGCTTTCCTAAGGAGGAGGGCTAAAATATACCTTACTTTGAAAGAGGGACTAAAAACAAAAACGCTTGATAGTTGAGGGACTAAAAACATATTTAACCCTATTATATACATATATCACTTTATATCTATATTCATATCTATCTATCTAAATAAAAATAAAATTAGGTTGTTGTAGGATATGTCCTGAAAAGGTAATTAAAGAAAGTGAGTTAAATTCGAGAAAAAAAAGAAGATTGTTGTAGGATATGCCCATGAGGAAATGAATTAAGTAAGTTGTTGTGAAGAGGAAGATGGGTGACAAAGAAAAAAATTGAAAAAGATATGAAAATGTATTAGGTGTGATTTAACCGTGGATAAAAAAAATACTTTTTTTTAATCTACAAAGACCTTATATATTAATTATGATTTGAATAAAAAAAATAGGTTTAATAACTATTTTGGTCCCTCGATTTATAAGGTCTGTTCAAAGTTGTCCTTCCTTTTTTTTAAAGTTCACTAACATCCTACTTTTCGCAAAAACAGTTTAAGTGGATCCTTTTTGCTTATGGCGTTAAAAAACTAACGGCAAAGTTGCTCTGGTGGCCAAAATTAGATGACTTGTCCAATTAGTTGGCAAGTTCAGCCAATAAGAGAGTGTCACGTGGCAGTCCTCTTTCCACTCAAAAGCTTTATCACACTTCTTCATCTTCATCATTAACCAATAATACTGTAATTCAGTTTCCAAGATTCAAAAAAATCAAAGTGAGGGAGAAAAACCTTCAGAGGGTGAAGACCAATTGTCGATGTTAACTGAGAAGAAGAATCTAATGTTTGATGAGCGTTTTCGGGATTATGGGTGTTGTTGTTCTCTGATTCCTTCTTCTCTACTGTGAAATCCATAATCGCGCGCGCCAAACCCTAAACCCATTTTCCCCTCTTTCCAAACCCTAATCCCTAATTGCACATTGCTTCAGAAATAATTCAACGTAAAAAACCTCACTATCTTCCAATCTCAGTTTTTCACCGTTGTCGTAAACCAAGATTGTTGCCCCGTACTCCTCCACTACTGTGCTGCGCCCCATCTCCTCGCCCTTCCCGCGCTCAAAACAAACAAACAATTTAGAAATACAGTGCAGGGAGGGGGCGACAAATCCCTCCGGGGCTTCGGTGGGTTGAAGTCAATGTCTTCTAATGGGTTAACGTTGTCGAAGAAGAAGGTGTCGATGTTATAGGAGGGTTTGCATTTGGCGTAGAGGATGGAGGGGTGGTGTTAGGGTCTAGCGAAGAGGAGGGAGACGGTGTGCAGAGACGAAGGGAGGAGAGAGAAGCGGAAAGAGGGAAAAACCGAGAATGCTACGTAATAATAAACTGTACAACTAATTTAGGTTTCGCTAGGTAAGCAACTCTGCCGTTAATCTTTCTAACGCCGTAAGCAAAAAGGACTAACGTGCACAGTTTTTGCGAAAAGTAGGATGTTAATGAACTTTTGAAAAAAAAGAGGACAACTTTGAACAAACTCTACAAAACGAGGGACCAAAATAGGTATTAAACCAAAAAAATATCATAATTAACTCTTGTTAATTCAAATTATAAGTCAAATAATAAATATTTCATAATTCTAACATCTTTTTAGTAGTATAAAACTATTAAACTAAAACATTACATAAATAATAAATAATAACTTACCAAGAATTACAAACTTCAAGTGAATGAGAGCTTATGAACAAAACTTTATTTATGATTGTTGCTATTCTCTCAATCTCACAATGAAAAGACTAAAAAGACATTATTCCTAAACTCACACCATTAAGGTAATTATTGCAAAAAAGAAAAACATAGACAAAGACAAACAACACAAAAGCAAGGGTAAGCTAGTGTACAAATAAAATCTAAGATAATAATTTAGTTTAACATATTAGCAACATTCAAGAACAAACAATTTATACAACCACAAGACCACTATACTCACTTATTCGGATATGATGCTGATATAGACTATTGCAGACATGCACTCATGGTAGTATTTATACTCTGTAGAGTTATAAACAATGGTAACTTGACGTACTCACCATAAGGTAAATCTTCTACTCCTAAAATCCAGAGGGCTTGGGTGAAGATCTCTTGCCATTCTCTCTGCCATCCCATCCAACTCTACATGAGTTAAATGGTTGGTAGAATATCAGGATACCCATGTACCGCAGTCTCTCTATCAAACATTCTCTTACAACTTGCTAGAAAATAGAATCTCTCCTTGAGATTCTTCTCATAACACACTTTTCTCATTCTCATATTACATTACACACCACTTTCATTCTCATCTAAATCATATATTTATATATTCATTGCATACAAACATATATACCATTGATTATACTTCAAAGGACCATAAACAACCCCAACAAGTCGTCACAAATCACAAAAACACAATTGATGTTCAAGATGCAGAGTTGAAACCAGAGAGTTCCACAACCTAACTATGAACGTTTCCACAACCTATGGATTTGTTTTGAGAGAAACAAATTGAAAACCAACAAGTTCAACAACTAAGTTGTGACAAATTTCACAACTTGTGGATTTACTTTAGGAAGTGCGAATTTGAAAACAGAGAAGTGCATAAGAAAATTATGGATTTTTCCATGAGTAGTGGAATTGTGCAGAACAGATACTAACCTCTCATATCAGTCCCCCAACTGCATAACTGTTAAGACTTCGGCAAGTGCACCGAATCGTTCAAGTAATAAACCGGTAAGACCGGGTATCGTTTTCCCAAGAGACTCGTAATACTAGAGAATTGTGCGATTAACAACTCATATAGACTCAATAACATAACATCAATTTACAAAACAAGTGCAGAAACATAACTTCACAAGTAATTACAAGGTTGGACTTTGGTATTGAAGGCACTTGGAAATGGAAAAGACAAGAAATGGTATGAAAAGACATTGTTAAGGCTAGTTTTCACCAATGCACTCTTGTGTATGACCAATTTCGTCTCCTCTCTATCAATTTACTAAAGTCAATCCACTAAAACACTCTAGCCCTAATTCCTTAGATGAAAGAGCCTAGGTTTTCCTTATCAAACCCCAATTCCTTGGCAATCTAACAAGCAAAACCCGCATTAAAGAGCTGGGATCTAAGACAACATGTGAATCATCTTCCATTCCTAGAATCAATGACCCACAAGGACTCCTATTTCAGTTCCGGGTTTCATCTTACGTTCCCATAATCCATAAAACCCCAAAATCAAGTCATGAACGTTCCCATTACATGCAAGCTTTAAGATCGGAAACAAGAATACTAGCAATTGATAGAAAAGGCATATATATAATCAAATCATTCAACAATTACACAAGAATTCAAAGGCTACAACTAATCCCAACAAGATGGGTTCGGTTCTCCATTTCCATGGAGAACCCTAAAGCTTACAACATGGAAGATGGAAGAAGAAGGAGAATCCAAGAGGAAGAAGGGAGTGTTCCCACGAACCCTAGCAGCCCTCCAAGCTCTCCTCTGAGTGAAATCGCGCCTCCAAGGAACCAAAGACCGTTTCCCCTTCGCGTTTTAGGGTTAAATAGACACTGTCTGCCACATCAGAAAAATCGCGCCCGGCGCCCTCTGTCAGTCGCGCCCGAGCGCGAGACTCACTGGAAAGTCACGCCCGGGCGCCCCATTTCTCACGCCCGGGCGTGAAACTCTCTGGAAAATCTTCAAAACTCGCGAAAAATCGCGCCCGGGCGCCCTCTCTCGCGCCTGGGCGCGGACCATCTGGATTTGGACGAACGTCCTTCTAGTTGGCCGAACGTCCCATGATTTCTGGGCGAACGTCCTCTTATTAGCTCGCTGGACGAGCGTCCTCTCGTACGTCAACAGGACGAGCGTCCTCTCTGCTAGCTGGACGAACGTCCACTTCTCTTCGCTGGACGAGCGTCCTGCCTGGCTGGACGAGCGTCCTCTTCTGCCTGGCTTGGACGAGCGTCCTCTTCTTCTGGCTTGGACGAGCGTCCTCTTTTGCCTTCGCTGGACGAACGTCCTAATTCTTGGACGAGCGTCCTTAACTGCTTGCACATTGGACGAGCGTCCATTTCTCTGAGTTCTGGACGAGCGTCCCTATCCTGTGACGAGCGTTCTTTCGTGGCTGACGAGCGTTTCTGCGTGCTAACTTCTTGGTCCAGTTCTATAATTTATTGGATACTCTTCCAAACTCATTTTTAGCTACAAAATAAGGGATTATTGATGAAAGTACATCAAAGTAGCCAAAAACACAAATATACAGAAAACAAGACAAAACAAGAGGATTAAGCAAGTTATAAGTTAGAAAGGAGTTGATTTTGCTACTAAAATGATGCTTAAATAATGGTAAAATTTAGCATTATCAAATACCCCCAAACTTACAACTTTGCTTGTCCTCAAGCAAAAGTACTTCACCTAGCAAACAATTCAATCACAATGATCTAGTAATCCAAGAATCAATTTAAATCAAATAAACAAAATCAATCATGCTTGCTCAACTTATAAATCACATTCAAGAGAGAATATGGCTTAGCAAGCTAAACTTCAATCATGGTGCTCACAAATTAAAAGTCACAAGATAGATGCAAATGATGGATCAACAAACATGGCAAGTTGCTTTCAATGAGTGCATGGAACCAATCCTCACCAAGGAAAGTGTTTCACTCAAGCACAATGGTGTATAAGGATGTGTGTCTAACTCTCAACTATCACAATGTTACACAATTCAACTTTGCCTTTTGTTTCAACAATATCAAACACATTAACAAGCAAGTTACATCACAAGGACTTTTTGAAGCTTGTATTGTGGCTGGGCTAAGAAGAAAAATTGGTTTTTCTGGACAACAAAGTACCTTGAGCCAAGAGATCAAATAATTTGATTCATGATATAGCATAGTATCTCTTTTTCTCCAAATTTGAATAACCCACTTCTCAACCTATTTCCCAACTCTTGGTCATTGAATTCATGTTTTTGTTTTTCTTCCTCTTTCTTCTTTTTCTTTCTTTTTAACTCAACTTATTGTTTTCTCAATGCTCCCCTTTTTACAAGAAGAACTCCCCCAAACTTAAACCATGCTCCTCATCCTAACATATATGTTCATCTCAACTCAAGGTAAGGAGGTTTATGATTTTTCAAAATGCTTAAGGTTTCGGGAATGAGAAAGTTTTCTTTAAGGTTCAAAGGTTATACATTGGCTTTTAGGTTCAAAATGTAGAAGAGGTGGAAGAACAAGATGGCCTTGATCATTTGTAACAAGCAAGCAAATAGTTCAAATAGAGAAACTTAGGCAAAATCAACTGTGATTCCAAAGTAATAGCATTCATCAACAAACTCTAAGGCACAACATCTCACAGGTTTACTCAGGGTTCCAAAATTTGATAAACATCATGCCAAGAATATTGATCACAATTAAAACCAAGCATCTATCTAAACAGATACAAGCAACCACAATCTCTGTTCAACAAGCTCAACCACATAATCTCAATCAGATTTTCAAAACAATTTTTATGGATAAAGAGCAAGCACAACAGATTTGTATTTAATTCAAGCATAACAAATGATCACTCAAATCACCAGACCAATTGCACAAGAACTATCCACAAGGCAAGTCAAAAAGAAATCCAAATTCAAAAACTGAAAGCAAATAAGAACTGGAAATTAAAACTGAAAAACCGATTTAGAATGGACTCTTTGCAGCTCCAGTAGTGTAGAACACTAGCTTCACTTTCATCTGCAACATCTTCCTCCAACAGTAGCTTATACTCCGCAACTGCTCCACCTCCCCCATCAGTAGGGGCCTGGCCCCCAGGCCATGCTACACGAGCAGCAAAAATCTTCAAGTCATATGTTGCTCTGCTCAAGCATGCCTCAAAGGATGACCACTGGTGGTTTTCAAACCTGTAAACTCCTAAGGAAAATGTTATCCTGGACAAGAAAGCTCAAGGCAAAATTAGTATCCCATAGTCAACAACTGAAAAAAAGATTCCATAAAACAAACTAAAAGAAAAATGCAAAAAAAAAAAAGCAAAGAACAGGACAAAGAAATCCAAAACAAACAAACACAAAAGTACATGAACAAAGAGGGAAGTCTTAGAATTAAGCTTCCCAAAGGTACCACAACACAAAAAGGGTTAAAAACACAACAAAAGGAGTGTGTGAAAGAGTGCAAAAGAATGGGAAACTAATCATAAATCAAGAAAAACAAAAGTGCAGAACCAAAAAATTTTTTTCGTTGACTCCCCTGGTACAGCTCGCGCCCGGGCGCCCATCAGCAGGGGGCGCTTGGGCGCCACTCAGTCAGTTGAGTGCAGGGGCCACTGGTGCAGCGCGCGCACGGGCGCCCATCAGCAGGAGGCGCTTGGGCGCCACTCGGTCAAGTTGGTGCAGGATGGCCCTCGTGTAGCTCGCGCTTGGGCGCCCCTCAGCAGGGGGCGCTTGGGCGCCATATCAGTTTTCTGCATAATGCAGATTTCTGCGAAATTGGCCACTCACCATGTGATTTTTGGTTCTAGACCTTCATTCAATGCACTCACACACCAAACAAGCTAAAACTAACCTAATACACTTATACAAACCATAAAAAACAACATCAAAACTCAAAAATCACAAAAATGCAAAATTACACAAACATACAAAACATAAGCTACTAAAGCACATAACACAAAAATCACACAAACACTAGTAAAAAGGGTAAGAAAATTGGGTTGCCTCCCAAAAGCGCTTGTTTAACGTCATTAGCTTGACGGATTACTCAATGAAGTGCAGATTTAGTTGTTGGTGTGCTCCTTCCACCAACTCTTCTTGAACCACTTTCTAGCCACCAAATCAACTCTCAAAGCTTGAATTCGCCCTTCCACTACCTTGACATCTTTAAATACTCAATCCTCTTGATCAACTTTGGCTTGCTAGGCTTGAGTTCCTTGTCTCTCATCAAAGGGTGGTGGTGACTAGTCTTTCTCTTTTCCTTCTCCCTTTCTTCATCTTTCACTTAGCACTTGGAGCATCTTCAAGGGAGGAAGAATTTGGGGCAGCTTGTGATGCTCAACATAGTTGTCTCCTTGTGTCCTATAATTTCCTTCAAACTCAGGGTCTTCATGATGCTTTTTAGGCTGCAGTCCTCCTTATGTGAACATCCCCCTGCATACACTTAGACACAACTAGGCTAAAGCCACAAATTAGCCCAAGTAAAATTGAAAATCTATTTACAACAAAAGAGTTAGTTCTATATACAAATCAAGTCTAAACAAGTTAGAAACCTCACAAAAGTCTAGTATTGACACGAGTCCCCGGCAACGGCGCCAAAAACTTGTTAAGACTTCGGCAAGTGCACCGAATCGTTCAAGTAATAAACCGGTAAGACCGGGTATCGTTTTCCCAAGAGACTCGTAATACTAGAGAATTGTGCGATTAACAACTCATATAGACTCAATAACATAACATCAATTTACAAAACAAGTGCAGAAACATAACTTCACAAGTAATTACAAGGTTGGACTTTGGTATTGAAGGCACTTGGAAATGGAAAAGACAAGAAATGGTATGAAAAGACATTGTTAAGGCTAGTTTTCACCAATGCACTCTTGTGTATGACCAATTTCGTCTCCTCTCTATCAATTTACTAAAGTCAATCCACTAAAACACTCTAGCCCTAATTCCTTAGATGAAAGAGCCTAGGTTTTCCTTATCAAACCCCAATTCCTTGGCAATCTAACAAGCAAAACCCGCATTAAAGAGCTGGGATCTAAGACAACATGTGAATCATCTTCCATTCCTAGAATCAATGACCCACAAGGACTCCTATTTCAGTTCCGGGTTTCATCTTACGTTCCCATAATCCATAAAACCCCAAAATCAAGTCATGAACGTTCCCATTACATGCAAGCTTTAAGATCGGAAACAAGAATACTAGCAATTGATAGAAAAGGCATATATATAATCAAATCATTCAACAATTACACAAGAATTCAAAGGCTACAACTAATCCCAACAAGATGGGTTCGGTTCTCCATTTCCATGGAGAACCCTAAAGCTTACAACATGGAAGATGGAAGAAGAAGGAGAATCCAAGAGGAAGAAGGGAGTGTTCCCACGAACCCTAGCAGCCCTCCAAGCTCTCCTCTGAGTGAAATCGCGCCTCCAAGGAACCAAAGACCGTTTCCCCTTCGCGTTTTAGGGTTAAATAGACACTGTCTGCCACATCAGAAAAATCGCGCCCGGCGCCCTCTGTCAGTCGCGCCCGAGCGCGAGACTCACTGGAAAGTCACGCCCGGGCGCCCCATTTCTCACGCCCGGGCGTGAAACTCTCTGGAAAATCTTCAAAACTCGCGAAAAATCGCGCCCGGGCGCCCTCTCTCGCGCCTGGGCGCGGACCATCTGGATTTGGACGAACGTCCTTCTAGTTGGCCGAACGTCCCATGATTTCTGGGCGAACGTCCTCTTATTAGCTCGCTGGACGAGCGTCCTCTCGTACGTCAACAGGACGAGCGTCCTCTCTGCTAGCTGGACGAACGTCCACTTCTCTTCGCTGGACGAGCGTCCTGCCTGGCTGGACGAGCGTCCTCTTCTGCCTGGCTTGGACGAGCGTCCTCTTCTTCTGGCTTGGACGAGCGTCCTCTTTTGCCTTCGCTGGACGAACGTCCTAATTCTTGGACGAGCGTCCTTAACTGCTTGCACATTGGACGAGCGTCCATTTCTCTGAGTTCTGGACGAGCGTCCCTATCCTGTGACGAGCGTTCTTTCGTGGCTGACGAGCGTTTCTGCGTGCTAACTTCTTGGTCCAGTTCTATAATTTATTGGATACTCTTCCAAACTCATTTTTAGCTACAAAATAAGGGATTATTGATGAAAGTACATCAAAGTAGCCAAAAACACAAATATACAGAAAACAAGACAAAACAAGAGGATTAAGCAAGTTATAAGTTAGAAAGGAGTTGATTTTGCTACTAAAATGATGCTTAAATAATGGTAAAATTTAGCATTATCAATAACAAAGTTTCAAATGACTCAACAACAGACCCTATACCATCCAATTCAACATATACCTACTCCTTTAGAGATTCATAACTCAAACCCACTTAATTGTACCCAAATTCATGCAACACAACCTTATCAACTCTCTATTGCATTACACCAAATATTACTGGTTTGAAAACTCTCACAAGTCTTGAATAACTTCAAACAGTCCCCAAACTTTTGTTTTACCCAACCAACCTTTTACTAAAAAACTCACCTATCAAAATCCCCAATTTCACTCCAAGACAAGTAGTAATTGAACTCATGTTCTTTCTCTCAACTCAACACCATAACTTAACCATGTAAAAATGTAAACCAATCATAAAACACCCCTAAAACTTACCAAACCGTAGGTTCCACTTTAAACTCAATACTCCAAGAAATTGTATACTAATTCCCCTCAATTCAGACCACCAAGTGATATATTAACCTCCCCTTTTTACCAATAACATCATCAACACAGTTTTACAATCCAACCATTTTCATTTCAGCATACATACACTTGTATAACATTCATATATTCATAAAATCTCAAGGCACATAATTAATCACACATAAATACTATTTTTATCAGAAATCACATTTCATCTCATCATTCATCAGTTTTCATATCAATACACAACATATACAAACAACTCAACATACTATATTTCTTAATTCAATGCAATTTCACAATTCAACCAATACTTCCCCATACCAACATTAATTATGACTTTCCTAACAAACAAAATCAAATAAAACTAGCTTTAATTATCTTTTTAGAAAACCAAACTGTTATAGAAGTCCTTATACCGCTTTCACAACTCAAAGAACTCTATCTGCACCTATAGACCACAAAATCATGATCAGGGTACTCTGTTAGAATCATTGATCAACAAAGAATATAAAAGAAGGCTTAGACCACACATGTGATAGAGAGAAACCCCATATGCATTGGAAAACATGAAATCATAGAAAAAGAGTAGAAAATTGACTTACTCTATTTGAGAAATTGATCGCGTAAAGTTGAAGATTTTATCGCGAGGAGCACACATGCGATCTCTGATCTTCAAAGAGATAAACAAGATGCAAGAACCTTATAGAGAAGACAAAAGACTCTAGAAAAGTGATTTCTAGAAATGAATGTTCTAAAATAATGAAATTAGTTTATAACAATTCCTTTTATATTAAAACCTTCTAATACTAAAATAATGAAGTCTTATTATTTTTAACTCCTATCACTTCTAAAATATTTTTTTCTAGGTGTTAATTACTTTATCAAGTATTATGGCAAATGAATTATAATTAGCGTAATAAAATTATGATTTTAAATTAATGATATACACAAACATACGTGTTTATAGATAAAATGCAAACAATTTTTTCTTTCATTCATACGTAAGTAGTCGTCATGGTAAATAATATTTTATAATATACTATTTCTTTTGTGAAAATCATATATAAAGTGATCTGAATGAAATGATAGTGTAATAATCTATAAAACAGTATAAACTTTATTTATACTCACTATTTTACTTTTAATCTTTATATATAGTATTTTTAATCTCTTCAATATTTTTATAAAATAAAAAAAGTCATTACAAAATATGTATCAAATTAGAAAAATAAAATTACACGTGCAAAATTATAGGTGGAAAATTTTAAGAATAATAATTAAAAAATAAAATTCCACAAATATACAAATTTTATTGTAAGTTAAATCAAATTAATGACGAATTAAAATTATATATATGTATATATTAATTGTATGGCAATGTAAATTATTATAAAAAATCTTTATTAAGTGGCATATAGGTGGATAAATGGGCATTACAATGTATAAATTTATTATTTATCGGTATTACTACGTATACCATTTTCTGTGATACAAAGGTTATTCTAATTTAATTTTCAGTGTGTTGTTGGGGATGGCCTTGTAGTTGAACTTGGTTGTTGTTCCCAATCGCAAATCAGAATCGTGGATCAAAGCTGAACCATTTGCGTTCTCATGAAATGCTCATGATCTCGGTTTTGCAGTCCCTCATATCGCTCTGCTTATTCTAGATCCGTAACAGATTGCAACAATCAAGCGAATCTGAGAAGAGAAGAGGCAAAAGATGTATATGGCATATGGGTGGCCGCAGGTCATCCCTCTCGAGCAAGGACTGTGTCCATCTGCACAGAAGATTGTGTACCTCAAAGCTATCAATCGCACGTTGCTCGTTGTGTCCCCCACTCACTTTGAGCTTTGGAGCACTTCCCAGGTACACGGATCCGTGTTTTACCGGTTGTGTGGTTGGGTTCTGTATAATTTTTTTTTTGTTTTAGGGAGAGAATTGATATGGGTTTTCCTGGAGGTGGGATTCTGCAATGTGGGTGTTTGAAACTTAATGTTTGTTTGGGTTTGAATTAGTGTGTGTGTGTGTGTGTTGTTTTGGGTGTGGACTGTTTTTCATTAAGGCGAGTTTATTGTGAATTTGTGACTATACTCAATTGTTTTAATATTTATTTTTTTGGCAAAAATGTGAATTGGATTTTGATGGAGGTGAGTTTCTGAAATGCGGGCAATTAAAGTTGAGTGTAATGGATTTATTTATGTATTTTTAATTTTAGGATAAAAGATGAAGTGGGTTTCATGGGGCTATGGGGATGATTGCTTTAATGTGGGGTATAAGGAGTTTGGGCTTAACAGTGTTTATGATTTTTTGTTGGTTCAGCATAGAGTGAGACTGGGGAAGTACAAGAGAGATTCAGTTTCATTGCAGAGGGAAGGAGAAAACATGCAGGCCGTGTGGAGCCCTGATGCCAAATTAATTGCTATTCTTGTAAGTTTGCTAGTCTTTGATACATGATAAGATATATTCTATGAATGACCAACTTTACATTCTAGGTAGAAATCTTCAAGTCATATTCATCTTCCTTATAAATCTATGTTTTCCGTTTGCAGACATCTACCTTCTTTCTTCATATTTTCAAAGTCCAGTTCTCAGATAAAAGAATACACACTGGTGGTAGACAACCCTCTGCTTTGTGCCTAGCTATCATTTCTCTTCTGCTTACAGAGCGAGTTCCTTTTGCAATAAAGGATTTGTCTGTGTAAGTTTCCTGCTCGTTTTAATTTTATAATTTTCTTCATCTACATGAGATGAATCAATTTGATTGAATAAAACTATTAAACTACTACTAGTATGGATCGTGGAATGTGAATTGAATAGGATTTTTTCTTAGTAATTAAAATTGTATATCGTCCATTTTATGAAACCAGCAAAGGTATGTTAATTAGTTTGTCATAGTTCAAATGGAGTGTAATGTCTCATTATGAGTTTAGGTATTTGTAAATAAAAAGTAGAAGAAGTATTATCTTGGCTCCGAAGAATATGCCACTTGTAAAAGTCTGTATGCATTTGATTGTTAACTGCCAATGCTTTACAAAGTAACTATTGGTATCAACGGTAAGTGTAATATTATGGGTTTTTGATTATTTTGGAAATTGGGTGTCTACATGATTTCTTTTTAACCCACTGGCCTTATCTAAGTTATAAACTAATGTTGTAATACCTCAATGTTTCCTAGAAAGTGTCAAATTTCTGTAATTCACTCTGTGTATCATAGTCTAAATCTGAAGCCATTTGCAGTGTGATATTGATACTTCTCTTTATTCTACTGTTTTGTCAGGAGCAATATTATCAGTGATAACAAACATATGTTACTTGGACTTTCTGATGGAACTTTATACAGTATATCTTGGAAAGGGGAGGTAATTTAAAATACTCGACTAAACAATTTTGGACATTGTATGGTCATTTGTATCTGGCAATATCCAGCCGTGTATGCAATAATATTTCTTTTTTGTTTTGATTTTTAACAATATTGCTATCATTTTGTGACAGTTCTTTGGGGCTTTTGAATTTGATCCACAACCCACTACTAGCTTTGACAATTCTCAAATGCCACTTACAATAGAGAATGGTCTTTCTCCTAAATCTCACCCGAAGGCTCTTATGTTCAATCACGTTATTCCTAGAAAGTCTGAAATCAATCAACTGGAACTTTGCCTTCCATTGAGGTTGCTATTTGTCTTGTATTCTGATGGGCAACTTGTCTCATGTTCTGTGAGTAAAAAAGGCTTAAAGCAAGTTGACTGTATCAAAGCAGAAAAGAGGTTGTCTGGTGGTGATGCTGTCTGTACCTCAGTAGCTCTAGAGCAGCAAATTCTTGCTGTTGGTACTAAAAGAGGAACAGTGGAGTTGTATGATTTGGCAGAATCAGTATCACTTATACGTGCAGTCTCTTTGTATGACTGGGGGTAAGTTTTGTTTATTATACATGTAATAAATCAGCATCAGATTGAAACCTTCATGATCTACTTCTCCATTGAATTTGAATGTTGTAAGATCATGATATATACCTTTTTAAAACCAAGTGTAGATACTCTCTTATTTGTACAATTTAGATACAAACTCACTCTAGAGGAGTATTTTCCTTTATTTAGATGGAGTTTGGTTTGATGGCTTGGAATATTATATTGCAGATATTCAATGGATGACACTGGTCCTGTTAGTTGCATTGCATGGACACCTGATAATTCTGCTTTTGCAGTTGGGTGGAAGTTAAGGGGGCTTACAGTTTGGTCCGTTTCTGGTTGTCGCTTGATGTCAACTGTACGCCAAATAGGCTTAAGTTCCATGTCTTCTCCAATTGCTAAACCAAACCATGATTGTAAGTATGAACCATTGATGGGTGGTACCTCACTGATGCAGTGGGATGAATATGGATATAGACTTTATGCTATTGAGGAGGGGTGTTCAGAGAGAATTCTATCATTCTCATTTGGGAAATGCTGTCTTAGCAGAGGTGTTTCAGGCACTACATATATCCGTCAAGTGATTTATGGAGAAGACCGTTTACTGATTGTGCAGTCAGAAGAGACTGATGAACTTAAAATGCTACATCTTAAGCTTCCAGTTATGTTTTTGATTGTCAAATTGAGAACATGTAATTTGCTGTATGGATATCTCTTCTAAAGTTGAAAAGTTTTTGCAGGTTTCTTATATTTCCCAAAACTGGCCAGTTCAACATGTGGCAGCTAGCCAGGATGGGATGTACTTAGCTATTGCTGGTCTTCATGGTTTGATATTGTATGACATACGATTGAAAAGATGGAGAGTATTTGGAGATGTTACTCAAGAGCAAAAGATTCAGTGTAAAGGCTTGTTATGGCTGGGGAAGATTGTTGTTGTCTGCAACTATATTGATTCATCCAACACGTGAGATACTTTTGTCACTTAACATGTTACATGCTGTTGATACTTCACAAATTTTAGTACTTTTCAAAAATATCTTTCATAATCAAGTGGTGTTCAACAATGTACCTGTATGAAAAAGCCTAACTCTAATACATGCCCATACACAAGAAAAGAAATAGGTCTCATTTAAATTATGTCTTTTTTGTAACATCATGCAACACCATTTTGTTCTAAATTCTTTGTCTCTTGTGTCTCCTCATTTTATCTTCAGCTATGAATTGCTCTTTTACCCAAGATATCACCTTGATCAAAGTTCATTACTCTGTCGAAAACCATTGCTTGCTAAACCAATGGTGATGGATGTCTATCAAGATCATATGCTTCTAACTTATAGACCATTTGATGTCCACATATTCCATGTGAAATTATTTGGTGAATTATCTCCTTCAGGAAATCCAGATTTACAGGTAAATGCATACTTTCAAATAGTTCTTGTTATGCTCCTTTTCTTTTTTATTTCAATTTTTCTTTTACAAATCCTGCATTGTTATACATTTTTAAGTGATAACATGACAAACAGCTTTCTGCAGTACGAGAACTTTCAATTGTTACTGCCAAGAGCCATCCTGCTGCAATGCGATTCATTCCTGATCAACTTCCAAGAGAATCTATTTCAAACAATTACAGTTCAGTTTCATCAGATTCATTAACAAGAGAGCCAGCAAGGTATATGTTCTTGTGAACAGCCTTACTCACTTTCTCCACTTTGTTTTTCTATTTCTCTTATTAAATCATTTCAAAATACCACTATCCATGAATCTGAATGCATTACAACAAAGTATCCGTGTAATTATTGTCATCTCATAACAATTTAAACATCTATGATGTCGAAATAAGTTGTTGGCTTACTGAACTTTGTTGTTTTTGTTACTATTCTTACAGCCAATAGTGCTATTTTTCTCTCACTAATAATTCATCTTAAAGAAATTTATTTTCCTTAATATTTTTTGCCAAGACAAATTAACTAGGTTGAAGCACCCAATGCAGGAGGTGGGATTATATTTTCATATTAATTTCCTCATGAAAGTGTTTTTTGTTCTAGATGTTTGATATTGAGGGCAAATGGGGAGCTTTCACTTCTTGATCTAGATGATGGACGGGAGAGAAATCTTACTGATTCAGTTGAACTATTTTGGGTCACCTGTGGTCAGTCTGAGGATAAAACAAATTTGATTGAGGAAGTTTCATGGTTAGATTATGGTCACCGTGGAATGCAGGTAACTCATTGAGATCTTTCCTATTCACTGTATGTACTTCTGTAAATTTGACGAGGTTTATGACTTTGATTCACCCTCTGGTGTATTTCCTCTTTACTTGTCTGATAGTTTTTTACATGGAAGTTTACTGTTGCAGGTTTGGTATCCATCTCCAGGTGCTGATCCTTTTAAACAGGAAGATTTCTTACAGGTATGAAGAAAGGATGTTTTCAACCTTGTAGGCTGCACTGAACAGAATGCATTACTTCATACTCATTTGATATTGTACTCATTCTTTCAGACCTTTTTGTGTATATTATACTATAAGCTTAATACTATTTTTGGTCCCTATACTTGTAGCAATGATTCAATATTTTCCCTATATTTAATTTTGACTAATGTGGTCCTTATATTTTTTAATAAGACTTAATATAGTCCCTTTCATTAGATCAGCACTAACATCTTTTAGAGGATGATGAGTTAACATTTTCTAGTACAATCACCTACTTTATTTTACGCATATATTGTCCATTTCCAAGGAAAAAATAGGAGGAATGACGTTAACATTAATAATTTAACGAAAGAGATCACATTCAGCCTTTTAGAAAATATAGGGACCACATTGAGTAAAAAATAAATAGAGGAAAAACATTTCATCATTGCTACAAATATAGAGACCAAAAATGCTATTATGTCTTGTACTATAATTATGAAGAAATCACATGCAATTGAAGGTCCACATAGTTAGTGTATGTGATTGGCTTCATATTCTTTAGAATACTTTGGTTTTACCCTAAATGAAGAACTAGACCCAGCACGTCTGACTTGTTATCTTCTTTACTGTTTCCTTTATTTAGTAATTGCTGCATTGTCTTACAATTTATCTGGTAGATAATAGATCTTGTAAAGAAAAACAATTTATTCCATTTGAAGCAAATAAATTCAGTCATTCCTTCATTCTGAAATCAGTTAATTTTCTGGTATTTGCCACAATTTTTAGCTGGACCCCGAGCTTGAGTTTGATCGAGAGGTTTACCCTCTGGGACTTCTTCCAAATGCTGGTGTAGTTGTTGGTGTTTCCCAGAGAATTTCATTTTCAGCAAGTGCTGAATTTCCATGTTTTGAACCATCTCCTCAAGCACAAACAATACTGCACTGCTTACTACGACATCTTCTTCAGGTACTGCATTGAGTTAAATTAAGATTGTTATAATTTCTTGAACCATTGGTTCATATTCTACTTTTGGGACATTTTGGTCTCTTGGTTGCCTTTCTCATTCAATTCTTGAAAGAAATTTTTTTAGTATGGCATCCATTCACTATACTGACCAATAAATATCATCTTGCAATCAAAATCAGGATTTTACCTTAAATCTAGAAGTGGGTAAAAATCATTGTCAAACTATAAAAAATGGAGAGGTGCTGAGGTCAACCTGTGTGGTTACGAGACAATGCATGTGCTTTATTTATATTGAGAAAACGGATTTAATATAATAAATAGAGAAGATTTGGTATACTCTAACAATAAAAATATGATACGGGAATAAATGAAAAACGTTATTAATAATACATAATTTAGGTATTGCTCATATAAAAATCCTGTGCCTTATTTCTGTAATTATAAAACTTCCTCTCAAGTTAAAACATGCAAGTCATATGTGCTCGTTTTGCTGCAAACATGATTGTTCTTTGGTCTTCTTAAAAAGGACTCGGTGAATTTATTGGCAGAGTTGTCAAATCTAGTGGTGATGTCTCCAAACTCCAACTTTTCTCATGAAATGACAATTTACCTTGATATGTTTGGTCCTCATAAAAGAAAAAATTTAGAGGTAATGTGTAATGCTGCCTAGTTGTCACATATAAGGTGTTGTCACATATAAGGTGCATTTGTGAATTTTCTTGAAATTTAAGCGCTTTGAGGATTTACATTAGCCGCATGAGCTAACAAGTGGCTGATGACATTGCTCTGTATTTTGCTTTCGCAATTGATATTGTTACAACATTTTGCTTCTTACTTCTCCGCTATATTAGATCACATCCAACAAGAACACAATAATATGAAGTGGAGCATTTATCGCTTAGTGACCTTGCCGATCAACATTAGAATACCTAACAATTTGAGTATTTCCCTTACCTTCGTAAGTAAGGTCTTTGTCAAGAGCATTTTTAATCCATTTTAGGATTCGTACAACTATATCCCGATGATCTTGATAAGGAAATTTTAAAAATTGACTTACTACGCTTATTGCAAATGCAATGCCAGGACAAGTCAGAATGGGGTAATTTAGCTTACCAACTTATCATTTTGAATCTCCCATGGTCAGAGTACGACTCTTGGTTAGCTACAAGTTTGATGCTCAGATCCATTGGTGTGTACACAAATTTAGCATTTAATATCTTTGTTTCTTTTAAAATGTCTAGAGTATTCTTTTTCTGAGATATGATCATACCATCCTTGGATTGTGTAATACCTATACCAAAGAGACAATGCCTCAATGTTCAAGAACTTTTGTTTGGACCTGTTGAGCAAGATATTGCTTTAAATGGGCAATACTTGCCGTATTATTAATTGTGATAAGAATGTGGGTTAGGTAGATACATCATTGGAAATAATGATTAACATCACTTTGAATCCTTCCAAACCATTAGATGACGGTATGAAAATGTCCAAACCATGCACTGGGTGCCTGCTTGAAGCCATACAGGGACCTACAAAGACAATGGACCATGTTAGATGACTCCTTATGAGCAAAAAAATAGGAGGTTGTTGCATGTAAAATTCATCATCAAGATCACCATTTAGAAATGTATTTTGGATGTCAACTCGAAACAGATTCCATTGACAAATAACTGCAATGGAGAATAGAAGTCGGATAAATGTCATTTTTCTAACAGGATTGAAATTTTTAGTATAAGTATATCTTTTTTATAGATTTTTGTGTATCCATGGGCAACCAAGGTAGCCTTATAGCAATCAATATTACCATTAGGACTTGCTTTAAAGAGTGTTCAACCATTGATCCCCAACAGTTGATTTGCCAGTTGGAGAAGGAACCAACTCCCAAATCTATAAATCATTGTTAAACTATACGAAACAGGTAGACATTGAGTTGATGCCATGTGTTTATGAGACAATTGAGAAAACAGAATCATTATAATAAATAGAGGAGATTCGGTATTTTCTTATAATAAAGATATGATTGAGAATAAATAAAAATGTTTATAATAATACGTGCATTTATAGTCTAGACATTCTTGATTATGAAAATTGTCTTATATATATATATATATATATATATATATATATATATACACACACACACACATATACACAGGCATATACACACATTAGTATATATAATCCGTACTTCATAAACGTCAATTGTCATATTCATAAGTAACCATAAAGTAGTAAAAATCTTAACTCGAAAACACAAATTCACTACAGATCAAGTTTTGGACAAGTTACAACTCATGAAGCATAAAACGTAAACACCAAAGTAATAGAACTTTTATCAGAATTGGGGGGTTGCAGCTTTGCTCATATGGAGGAAGAATAATGGTGGTTATGTTCAGGGTTTGATTTAACAGCAGCATCTTTGATGTTAGGGTTTGCAGTCATGCAGAGACAATGAAGAAGCTTCAAACAGCATGGCTTCAAATCTAAGGCTCTAATTTTAAAACTGCGTCAACAGATTACACTGGGTCAAAACCTTTGAAATGGATCAGATCATGAAGTTGAAAAAATTCACTTGAATTTCCTAATTTTATGACTTTCCCATTTTACTTAAGATTTTATATTGCCTGTGATTTCATGAGCGATTTGAATCCTTCAGAGGGATTATAATCGTAAAATAATGCAACTTTATGATTTGAATTCTGTTTGACTACCATTTATATGCCCCACTCTGGGGCCACGTATGAATATTAAATTTAAGAAAGGAAGCCAAAGGTATATTCTTATTAGGCATCTTATGAACATAACAAGTATTTAAGAAAGAAAAAGAGAAATTGCAACGTTTCATTATTGATGTTGATCCTTGAGAAGTTTGTTAAGAGTTGCAATTTTTACTTTCAGGAGCTACATGAGTTGAAATTGATCTTTAATCTTGTTGAGTTTGTCATAGTCTTTATTTTTATTTGCCATAATTTGTGATCCATTGCTTTAAAACATGCAAAGAGTTAGATAAGAAAATAGTTCAAAATTATCACAGAGGATGTGAGAATTGTCAAACAGATTTTGTCCTGTTTTTGCACTAGATGGAACATATATGTCTTTTTTATATTTCTGATAAGGATTGCATATTGTCTGAATTTCTACTCTTCTTATTTGTCACCTCTATTGTATAAGAAACAATAGATTCAACAAGATACAAGGCCTGTCACATATTCAAAATGTTTTGGGAGCCTGCAGTTGTCTGCTTATAGTTGGGGTTTCGTTTTGTTGCTTATATTTTTTATGATTTTGTTTGAGGCATGTTGGACCTTGTTCTTTTAACTTATCATTTCTCTCTTAATAAACTCTTGTTCTATAGAGAAAAGAGATATTTAGCTGATTATGTCCTGTTCATTTATGTTTCTTCCAGAGGGACAAAATTGAGGAAGCTTTAAGGCTGGCAGAGCTATCAGCCGAAAAGCCTCATTTTTCACACTGTCTAGAGTGGCTTCTTTTTACAGTTTTTGAAGCAGATATATCAAGGTACTTCAATCTGGAAATGTTAATACTCTAGAAATGGGACAGGATCAATGAACACTTATTAAGTAACAGACTATGTATAATTACACTTTTCAAGAAGTAAATTTCATCAATGCAATTATTGAATCATGGGATATTATTCTTGTGATCATACAAATCAAATTTTACATATCTAGGCATTTGTAGGTGTGTACTGTAATCTAATAGTAGCTATTTACTTGTATTTTAGATTGGATATTGTATAAAGTATCAATTAGTTTTTAATTATACAAAATTTTGTAAGACTTGATTTATGAGAACCTTAAATATAACAGTTAGATCGATAAAGTTCACATTTTTGTAAATTTTTCATCCTGTGTGCTCTCATTGCTGATTTTGGTGCCTTAAAGGAGCCATTTACCTGTAGCAGCCTTTATAAAAACAGAGTTTAATTGCTTATATCAATATTTTGATTTTCTTCAGACTGAAAACCTGTCTAGAAGCTATAAACCTCAAACACTTTGAAAGTTACCTGCAGAAGCCCTCATTAATAAGATCAATAGGACTTAATCTCATGATCAAATCATTCCTTTAATATGAAATATGATATTAATTTGATCTGAGGAAGTTGATAGTTGGAGTAAAACTTAGTTGCCGTATGGTTTTTGTGTTAGCTGTTTAATTGCCACCCCAATTATTACAGGCCAAATGTGAACAGGAACCAGATCTCAGTTGTTAAACATGCTAAAAGCTCTCTTTTAGAGAAGACCTGTGACCTGATCAGGAATTTTCCAGAGTACCTTGATGTTGTTGTAAGTGTTGCAAGAAAAACAGATGGTCGTCATTGGGCAGATTTGTTTGCTGCTGCTGGAAGATCAACTGAGTATGTCCTTCTAGCATCTATAGTTTTCATTTTAATTTCAACTTTGATTACTATGTGGAACTGTGTTGTAAATGTTTTTTCATTGTATATTTTGGATGTCTAATTGTTTTGGGGGTTACTGTATAGATTGTTTGAGGAATGCTTTCAACGTAGATGGTACCGCACTGGAGCATGTTATATACTTGTAAGACTCACTTGCCTTTCTCAATAGGTCCCTTTATCTGTGGGAATGTTAATATCTTATCATTCTGTTCTGGTAATATATATATATATATATATATATATATATATATATATATATATATATATATATATATATATATATATATATAATTATTTTTCTTTTATCTACCAAGTTTTGCTGATACTAATTGTTTGATTCAATTTTAATTCATAATTAGGAGGTTTTTTATTCATTCCAGGGTTTCTCCTTTCTGACAATTGGTTTATGAATTGAATGTTGCATTAAGGATGACAATTCTGACATTTATTAGGTTTTAAATTTTCTGACTTGTTAGACTATTCTCTCACATTGTGCACTCTTACTCTTAAAAATATAAATAGGATTTTTTTCTGTTATGATTGCAGTATTAAGTATGTTTTAGACTTGCTTAGTTAAATTTAATAAATTTCACATGAATAAAACAGGTCATCGCCAAACTGGAAGGTCCTGCTGTCAGTCAGTACTGTGCTTTACGGTTATTACAGGTTCGGGTTTTGATTGCTTAAGTTTTATTTTTTTGGTTTTATTTAATGAACTTTAGTTGCATCAATAATGTGATTATCAAAATTCTACAGGCAACACTTGATGAATCATTGTATGAGCTTGCTGGGGAGCTGGTATTATTTTGAAATGCCATTGGACTATCATTTTTTCTGGTCAAGTAATAAATCTTGTGCAAGTTCCGTCTTTGTTAACTATTTTGTTTTGGGTTCTAAGGTGCGTTTCTTGCTGAGATCTGGTCGGGAGTATGACCAAGCATCAACTGATTCAGATAAACTGTCTCCAAGATTTTTAGGCTATTTTCTTTTTCGTTCTAGTGAGAGGAAGCAATCATCAGATAAAAGGTTCATTTAAACTTTAGTGAATTGTATTTTTTTGGTTGCTCTACCATCAAAGTTGCCAACCATACTAACTAGTAATTACCTCTGGAGCAGCTCCTCATTCAAAGAACAAAGCGCCCATGTTACCTCTGTTAAGAATATTTTAGAAAATCATGCTAGTTACCTAATGGCTGGAAAAGAGCTCTCCAAGCTTGTTGCATTTGTAAAAGGCACTCAATTTGGTTTAGTGGTAAGATCATACTGATTAATTTGTTCTAGTACCTTAGATAACTTTCTTTCTAGTTTTAAGAGTTTAAATTGTTCAATGACACCAATTGTAGGAGTATCTACAACGTGAAAAAGAAGGGAGTGCACGGTTGGAGAATTTTGCTTCTGGACTTGAACTAATAAGCCAAAAGGTTTTGGATTTTAGCATTTCCATTTCTTTAGTTTTTCCATCACCTTTTCTCTTTTCAATCTCCTTACTTGGTATAGTTGTTGATGCATAAAATCTTTGATTCTTGGTGTACCTTTCCTTGTTTTATTTACTCATGCCTTATTTGTATTCTCTGATTATACTACAAACTGTTTGTGGCCTGGTATATTTTGGTAAAAGTTTTGTGGTTTAGACATGGGTTTATTAGATAGGTTTCTTATGCTAACTTAATGAAATTGATCAATTATGCTCTAAAGGTCTTGTGATGTTGGAGCATTCTTAATCCTCTTGTTATTTTTGTTTTCCTTCGTTTCTCTCTTTGGTAAATTTTCCTTTTCTATGGAAAACGTTGTGATATCAGGGGAAGATGTAAGTGTTGCTTGGCTATGTGTAATATTTTAAATTTTGAAATTTCTCACATTTTTACAGAGGGAAATAGATGTGCTGGTAGACTTGCTAATTTGGGAGTTGAGTCTAAGATTGAGTTTGTGTGGCTGGATGTTTTTCCTTCTTGTTTAAGTTTTTATTTTCTTAGAAATAGGTTTGGTATGCCAGAGTATAGATTTTCTTGATTCATGGATTTTGGTTCATGATTTTTTTGTGTAGTTGTTTCTTTTTCTCTTTTATACACATATTCTTGGGAGAGTAGGTGACTGGTGAGATATGAGGTACCAACCTTAATGCGAAGTCATGTTCTCATAGTGATGCTTTATTAGCAACACAGTAATAAAAAAATAACCATGTATCATGATTAAGGTCTTAAAAGGGGTAACTGATTTCTGAAGCCAATTTTGAATACGCAATGATCATTTGGCATGAGCTTGTATAGATATATACTGATATTTTATTTAGTTTTGTTCTTCTTCATTATTGAACATTATTTTTGCTTTCAGTTTCAAATGGGAACATTACAAAGCCGCTTGGATGCTGATTTTCTCCTGGCACATATGTGCTCTGTGAAGTTTAAGGAATGGATAGTTGTCCTGGCTACTCTCTTAAGACGATCTGAGGTATGTTTGACTTTTGTCTGTAAAGGACAGGAAGATCTGAAATTATGCTGAGATGAAGTCATCAAAAGTAATGTTGAAATTATAAGCCAAAAAAAGGAGAGATTTGGAAAGTTTAATGCAATGGGTTACGAACTATTGAACGTAATTGCGATGTGTACCCAAATTTTACATTAGAAATTGGTGGGAGGAATTGTTTCTGAATGAAAAACAAACAGGCCCTTAAATATACTTTCTTTTCTGGGTGGGGCCTTCATCACTCATCACATTGCATGTCTGAATGAGCTAACATTACTTTTTTTTTCCATCTTTTCCATCGTAGGTACTACCCCAACCTTTTTTCTGAAATATTTCTAAACCCATTTTGTCCAGAATGTTCACTCATTCAGTGCAACATACGTTATCTGTTACAGAGTTTATTTTCTCATTAACTTTTTGTCGTTTACATTTATTTAGTTCCATATGACATTTTAGGCCTTATGGTTGTGGTAAAAGTTGTGGTCAAATTTTCCTTTTCCTTTGAGTGCTACCATTTTGTTATAGAGCCCTTAAAGCACTCTGATTGATCTACCCTGCTTGAACCTATGGTTTACATCTCTATCTTTTTCGCTGTCGTTGTATGTGATGAATTCAAAATACCTAAGTTGTGTGACTTGTGGAAAGCATGATCTCATATTTCCTTTCTTGTCTCTTTCTTTTGACATAATTGTAGTTTGAGAAGCTCCTTCATTATGACATGCTTGATAAGTTAATTTGTAAACCAAAGAGAAAACCATAATCTTTAGTTTATGTGAGTGTGTATCCTTGGTAATAACTACTGCATAAACTTATTACCCATTTAGTTATTTGACGGAAAGAGACGAGGGAATGTGCATCCGGAATTTTTTGGGTAACTGCCTACACATACAAGTTGTACTTTTGGATTGTCTTGCCGGGAACATGCTTCAATATGCCACATTTGTATTTTTTTTTCTTTTAAAGAGGTTCCCAAATGTATCTAAGGGAGATATTTTTGTGCAATTTTTGTCACATGTGGATCTTTTTCCATTTCAGAAAGGGTTCACTTTTGTTGACAAGTGTATTTTTGAGATTTTTTAGGTTCTTTTTGACTTGTTCAGACATGATGTTCGGTTGTGGAAAACGTACAGCACCACTATGGAGGTATATCTATTTATTGTAGGCTATTGTCTTGGCATCATGGCATGTACACTTGAATGAATTAAATATGATGTTCCTATCTGTTTCCTTTGCACTACAGTCACACCCAGCATTTACAGAATATCAAGATTTGCTGGCAGACCTGGAAGAGAGACTTTCATCAGTCCCAAATGTAGAAAGAAAGTAAAAGTGAATATAGATCTCACATTTGATTCCTGCTGAAAGATATCTGATTGATTGGATGGTTTTCTCATTGGCTACATATGAATCTCATCGATCATGTCACACGTAAGGACTATGCATCCTTTCCCTTGGATATGATTGTGGGGACCAGAATTCCAAGTTATTATTCCCTGGTTTACCATGTTGACAACAGATTATTTTATGGTGTTAATCCAATGAATCCAGAATATAGTACATGTAGATAGAGGTTAGTAATATCTGTAGGGAGGCTTGTGCATGTCTGAGGATTTCATTATTCTTTTCACTTTTGATCACATTTTGTAACATGTGTTTTTGTAAAAGCATAAACAGATCTCGCTGTATATATTAGTTATATGCCGTTGATCAGCCTAACATTCAAAGTAGAATTTATGCACTTGATTTTCTCCCATAATTGAGCTTATCCTTGAATTGTTAGTTTCTGTTCCGTGTTTGCTATTTCTATTTCTTTCTGCACTTCTATTTTCAGTTCTATTTTATACATCGCATTATTTCATATAAACATATCTTATTGATATATACACTATTTCTTTTAACTTGTTGTGGAGTGTAGTCAACTGAACATGATCGCAATTAACAAATGCATGTGTGGTTTCAAGTTATTAGAAGTTTTTTTACGAATTTCAATATAAAAATGTACGTTCCAATGCATGAATTGAGGATGAAAGATTTACGAATTTCTATTATTTCGTATCGATTACCTGCGATAGTTATATTTGAAGATGAATTTTCTCTCCATTATAACATTTTTTTAATGTTCCAACAGGCTATTCCATGAAATCATTCACTCTAGAATAATGAATATATATATATATATATATATATATATATATATATATATATATATATATATATATATATGTGTGTGTGTGTGTGTGTGTATTCTTTAAATGTAATTGGATTAAAAATTATTAAAAAATGTAGTATTTGTTATGAAAAGGTTAATGTGCTAAAGCATCACTGCAGAAACTTAATGTCTCATCAAAATTGATTCCTCAAATTTCACATAATTCACAATATATCAAATGCATAATAGATGAAAAACAAAGGTACAGTGGATTAAGCTAAAACTCAGGAGGAGAAATTAGACAAACTGAAAAGTATTTATATATACTTTTTATGGTTAATTAACTAATAAAAACTTAACTATTACTTATTGATTTTAAAATAATCCTATAATATTAATCTAGTGATTATTTTCTCAACAAAATTTACAAGTTGGTAATGACAAAATAGATTGAACTTGTATTCGCCACTAATTTAGTAGGGTGTAATGACATTTTCAACCTTCATAATCCGTATTTTCACTTAAAATTTAATTTTTAAAAATAATTTTATATTATATTATTTAAAAATATATAAATGTGATAATTTTGTAATTTAATTAATTAATACTTCAAAATTTAAATTTAAATTATTAATTGTAATAAAGTAATTTAATATTTAAATGTAACAATTTTTTTCATTTATTAATCAATTAAAAATATAAAACATAATTTTTACTTTAAATAAAAAATAAAAAGTAACAAAATTAAAACATCAAGAAATAAAAACTCCACTCCATCCCAACTCTAGTAAAGTCAATAACAGCTGCACAAAACAAAATTGAACTGTTTTACCACGTGTACATTACTTTATAACAAGACTAGAGACAAAATATCAATGTTTTTTCATGAAAAAGAAAAAAAATTTAAGGACAAAAAATAGAATATAAATTTATAGGGAATCAAAAGAATAAAAAGAATTATATGTAACCGTTCTATTTAGTTGTAATTATTTGATAGGTAACTCAGCGGGTTAATAATTAATTGCTAATATAAGGTTGGGATGAAAACGTAAATAAAAAATTTATGAAGGATAAAAAATATGGGAAATTCTGTTTTCCAGTACCACTGTAAACTTAATGTATGAATTAAGGAAGAAACGTTAATTTAAATATAAATTTAACCAGTAATTATATTAATTTAATAAAAAATATTGCACTAGTTTAACTCATATAGAATGACTATGAACCACATAATCATTATTTTTGTCATTTTTTCTAGGACCATGATAGTTTCAAATAATCATTATTTTATACTTCTATTTAACAATCATAAATATTATTATTTTATTGATACTTATTTTTATTAGTTAAATATAAAATAGGTTGTAGAAGAAGTAAAATAGAAAGTGGCTTATCTTTTTTCTATTCTTGATGGCATGAAATGTCTACAAGTTTTGAAAAAGTCATAAGGTAAGCTATTATAAGACAAATGGCACCTTCATATAACATAACAAAATCTAATGCCATGATAGAATACAATCTCATAATCTTTTCAATCATATCCTCCACTAATTCACGTTTCTGAGCCATCCTTTGCATTGTATTTTCCCATTAATCACAATTTTTAACTGAAATTTTATTTGTTTTTTGTATAATAAATTTCTTAGAAGCAATAAATAGGACCTAATTATTTCTGTATAGCTAATTTACATTAGAATTAATGTAACAAAACTGCTAAACCCTTTTACAGAAGTCCCTGTAAAATTACCAGCTAAAGCTATAAGACTTAAAATGAAGATTTTCTGCTAAACCAGATGAGCAAATGGCTGCAACCTCCTGCTTCATCTTCTTTGGTCCCGAAACAAAAACTCCAACTCTTGTTCCTTCAACTTCCATTAGCATTCCTGGAAAATGAGAAAAAGAAAACAAAAAATCATTGAATGTTCATTTGATTGATGAATTTCTTGGCCATGTTTAAAATGCGTGAATGAAAACTATTTCTGACTAATTTTTTAGAGTTCTAAAACGCATTTTACCTTGAAGTGATAAACAAATGACTTACTTCTCAGATCAGGTCTTACACCAAAATGCACTTTTGTAGCTTGAACAAGGGATTGGTGGGGTAGGCTTTCCACTTCTTTATCTGCGGATGGTGACCCTTCTAAGTTCTGAATCTGCTTTGCTTCTACATCGTTGTGTTTCTTGTTCCAAAGAAAAGCTACACTAGCAGTCATTGTTATGGACACACATATTGCTAGCATGCTGAGGAACGATCCCAAAGATTGTGAAAATATTTTATTAGAATTGTAGTCTACGGGGAAAATGATGTATCGTGTAATGATCCCAATTAGGACAAGGAAAATAATGAACGAGGATGAGATTATAGCACACAGCCAAAGCCAACTGTTAGGACCTAAAATAGCAGATATGGGTGCATCTGTTGCCTTGGGCTTGAACCTTATATCTTGAACGTGGCTTTGAGTTTCCAATACATGCTCCTTCTCTCTTGTGATGTAGGCCTCAATTTGTAGTTGCATGTTAGAAATATCAAAAGGGGTGCCAGAATTTGGAAGGATCAGATCCAGCATTGATAGACAGGAAGAGTTCTTGAATGCACAGATTAGGACAACTTTTGGGGTTCTGCATCTGAATGTTGTGCTCAAATACAGTAGCTCCCGAATGATGGAGATAAAGGGAGTGATTCCACTCCCTCCACTAACCATCACAAGAGTGTCATAATCATACCTAGTTATATGAGGAAATCAAAATATTTTCGGATATGAAGCCACAAGTGAAAGGGTGGAAATTGCATGTAAATTTTCTTTGGTTCATTAGATGCAGACCTTAGATAATTGGTTGATGCAGGTCCATATGGACCTTCAACAGAGACACTGAGATGATCAATTGCTGAAGGGGTTGAAAGCAGATGGTAGAGCTTCTGGGACCAAGTTCCTTCACCTTTGATGACAACACTCAACACTTCTGGCTCCAAATTACTATTAGAAGTAATGGTAAAAGGATGCCATTGTAGCTTGGATATGCTTGGTATATTTATGAACATAATACTTGTGGGGCTATAAGTTAAACCTGCCAAAATCCAAAACATGTCACATAATATCTGATACAAAATATCTTACTAAAATATCGTCATATTTTTTCTAGATCAGTTCACAGCAACAGGTAGTGAATGTATAATGTAAAACAATAGTGACATATATATAGGAGTGTTGTGTCAATTATATATATACCATGGCTCTTGGAGAAGTTGAGTTGTAGAGTTTGACAAGGCAAAAGACGAGCAGAAATCAAAGGAACTTGGTATCTTGATTGCAGAAACCTTAGGTAGCGATCAACTAAGAAGAGGTAGAAAGCTGGGAGCATGGTGCATGCATAGGAGAAACCAACGTGAAAGATGAAGAAGAGAATGAAGAGGATGTAGAGGTAGTGAGTGTAGAAGAAGACTTCAAAAGCTTTTCGCCTAATACGAGGGATTGTTGCAATCCACATCAACAAACCAGCAACCAAAGATACCTCTCCCCCCACATTTGAAATCCCTTTTGTTTTCCATTCCAACATCTGCTTCATATCCAACATAAGAAACAATCATGTCTCCAAAGACAAGACAACAAAATATATCTCAAATTCAACTATGAATCAGAGTCCATGTATAGCTTGCTACTGTGATTTTTTTACACTGTCAATATAAGTCATGTGATGGTTTCTAAGATACTTACTACAGAAATTTGGTTTATGCTTCATAGACAATAAGCTATAATTAAATCACAGTTTTACGTTGTTATTACCTGAGATACTTTCTGTTATATATGCAGCTATTGTCGTTTGATTTATAGAAAGAAAGTGTGAACATCAACATTTATATCCTTGAGTGTAGTTAGTGAGAGTGAGCACTCATTTCAATGGATTATTGATTATTTTCAGTGTATTCCCTATTCACTCTTTATCTTCTTCACGTTCCCAAGAAAAAAAAAATTGTCTCCGTTTATTGCGTTTATTGCATTGGTGCACTGCTTTTTAGAAGTTTCATGAATACATTAACTTTTCTGGTGATAGTAATAATTTCTTGAGAAATGATACATGACACACTTTTACATTCATTTGACACAGAGTATAAGGGTAAAAATAGTCTTAAAAGTGTAAAATTTTATATTTTTTCAAGAAAGAAGAGAGGAAAAAGTAAGTAAGGATAGTGTGAAATGAATGTAAAAAATTTAGGTGTGTCAAATAATCATTTTTCTAATTTCTTAGTGCAACAATTTCCACAGTTTAACTACTATTCAATGAAGAAAACATTAATTATACTTCGTATTTTAAAATTTAAAGAATTTTTATTTAACATTTACCACTTACTCATATTTCAAAAGGCACCAACGGAAAGAGATATGCAGTAGGAAGGATGTGAAGATGAACCTTTGAAAGTTGATGAGTAACTGCCCAATAGATGATGAAAAGAATACCATGAGCTGTTAAAAGGGTCATGGCAATGTGTCCTAGCCAAATATGGTATTTGATGCAACTCTCTGGTGTTAGTCCAACCAGTGGTAGCACTGAGGAACTACGAACAACTGGGAAAAACAAGAATGCCAAACATATGTTCCCAACCAAACCCAATTTCACAGCTGCACTAGCTAGTCTCTTCTCCCAGCTGCAAAAAATGAATATAAAAAGTGAAAAATCTACCACCATCACCACCACCACCAATCGTTTTCATGAATATTAAGAAAGAGAAATCATTAGAAAAATAGTACTAAAAGTCTAAACCTTGATGCAAAGGTTACATGCCCATGTTTTTGAAATGTAAGTGGTTGATAAGAATGTTCTTACACTTTTACACCTTGTTCTGCTGCTGATTTGTGGGTGATTTTGGCAAAGCCATTGTGCAGATAGATTGAAAAGGACCATACGAGGAGAACTATGAACATAGACAAGAAGGCCAGTTCTGTGGCAGAAACAATGCCAAGAGGGCCTCTCACAAGAACCAAACGCTTCCATATGGATACCTCGTGTTTCTTTCTGCGTCATGGACCAAATTCATAAAGCCAGTTATTCAGAACAAGTTTTTAACAAAATAAAGCTCTTGGCACAACGAATATGATAAGAAGATCGAAATGGGGGTTTTCGATAATGAGAAAATATTGGACCTTTTTTTCATGTCGGAATCCTTTCCTTTATTGGCTATGTGAACGTAGACACATCCCAAAGCAGCTATGAACAAGATTGGAGAAGTGTAAACCAGAAGATTTGCACCTGCAAAAGAAGATCATTAATTGGACTTTGGATATCTAATATAAACATGAACTGAATTTGCTCCTATATATATATATATATATATATATATATATATATAGCTGAATCAGAAGGAGACCTTGTGTATCTAAAACAGATTCAGTCTTTGCTCGAAGGCGATGCTTCCATTTTTGCTGGTAAGTGTTTGTAGGAGTCATTATCCATACGAAAATCCATCCCAGAAACACAACCAGCACCAACCACCTTATGGCAGATTGAACCCTGCCATATTTTTCTTCAGAAATCGACTTTTTCTCCACTTCTACATTCATCTTTGGTTTCTCTTTCCCTTGTCTCCTTCTACCTTATACTCTACACAAGAGAGAATGGTGACACAGTTTGTAGAGAGAAAAAAAAAACTGATATTTGTGTGACTGTGTATATATATATATATATATATATATATATATATATATATATATATATATATATATATATATATCGAGTGGCAATTACTTACGTCTGGTGGTGAAAACTAAAGCGATTTACAAGGCCAATTGACGATGAATTCGAATAGAACAATAATCTCTTTAATTATGTAAAATATAACACTGCATATATATTCTTACCGTTGATAGCTTCACTTAACAACAACAACACCCACTTATATATTATAAATTCACTTTATCTATAATCTATTCGATGTGAACAGTTCCTGTTGCAAACAGTCCCTGTTGCAGTTACTTAGAAAACAGTATTATATATCAGAATCTGTTAGAAAATCATGTGGGTTATAGAAAGTTGACAGGGTAAGAAGGTAAACCTCTTCAATGTGGTGAATCGTCCCATCTGAAATGGTGGAAACTGGAAAGTTGGTATCGCTCCACCGCATATATTTGGCTCTATATAGCGAGGTAGTGTGTTGTGTTCATTTCTGGTGAGTGTTGAGAATTCGATGCTGAGTCTAAGTAGGAATAATCAGAGATAACTTGGGATCACTCTAACTGAAAATTTTGCGGTTAATAACTAAGAAGAACAACCTTCGTAGGCTCGTGCCTGAAACAACTTCATGTTGGTCTGCGCGTGTTTCGAGTGTGTGGGCGTGTGTGGAATTTTGTGTGCACAAGAAAGAAGAGAAGCAAATATTAATGAATCATTTCTTAAAACAACGAAAACCAAATTTTGAGATTACTGTTTTACACTGTTGTATGAAAAAAGAAATGTTAACTTTTTATACTATTCTACACCCTTCAATCTCCTACGTCATTTGCATATCTGATAAAACATATACACTCATACAAAAACAAAAAGGAAAGAAGTGAAAAAAAAAAAATTAGTGCAGTTAAACATTTTCATAATGACACTGAGCGCAGAAGAAAGAAAAATAGTAGGATGAAATAGAAAGAAAGATGATGTTTATGATATGATGAGGCAGATAAGAAAATGATGAACACCACATTTTGTTAACTAGTCATTTGCATGGGATTAAAATATTGAATATAGGACTTAATTTTCATATAGATATTCCTTGAACACGATAATGATCATCGAAAGAATTTCAAAAGAACACGAAAATTAAGATTTTTCAGAAAATAGATTTCTATTTAAAGAGTACATAAATCCATCAATTTAAAATTATTAATATTAAGAAATATATTTTAAATTTAATTCAATTTTACCAACACCTAATTATATATTATAAATTAATTTTATTTTTAAATTGACGTGGACTTCCAACGAAATTAACAGCGTAAAAAAACATATTAGGAATTAAAATTTATAGCCTCTGAAAGAGATAAGTAGGTATATAAATGGAAATGCAGAGAGTGCAGAAAATTGAAAATTGTATGTTTAAGTATTTAATGGCGGTAGCAGGTTGTGTTCTTGGTCAGTCTGCAGTTCTTTAAGCATTATGCATTCAAATTTGACCCAAGCATTATTTTACTAATTAAAATAATAAATTTGATTATACGTAATAAATTAAAAAATATAAAATTATTAGCTGTTTAAAATTTCTTTTACATTTTTCTATTAATCGCAGATTGATCAGATGACATGAAATAATAGAGATAAAAATTCCATTTTTAGTTACTTTTACAAATATAAAATCAAACCGTAAAAGTAAAACTAAACTTTAAAACTAGCTTAAACTTATTGTATATTGTTAAGATATTATTACAAGTGAAAACAAATATAAGAATATAATAATACACTATAATAAATATTTTAAAAATCAATTATATAGAAGAGTTTATGAAATGGAAAGGAAATATTAGTTTTTTACTAACCTTCCACAATTAATAATAGTATTTATTGAATTTTTAATGTCAACCAACACTACAAAAATGAATTTTAATATAAATTATTTTCAATATTCTATATAAGATAAAGATTCCATGTAAACATTTTTAACGTAGAAAATGAAAGAATTTATACGTCTACTGATGTAAAAAGAATGATCATATAATATCAATTAGACTTTTGTCCCTGAAATTCTACTAAATTTAATTTTATATGATTCTACTTCTAGATTGATTTAAACTTGAGGCATTGTTCTTTTGAGTGGATTTGAGGGGATTTGAGAAGATTTGAAGATAATTTTTTTTGTCGTTTATTTGAGTGAATTTGTGAGAATTAGTATAGAATTATATTGACGTGACAAATTAAAAAAATTTATTTCCAAATTCACTCTCATTTAGTTCCAAATTCATTCAAATAAACGACAAAAAAATTTATCTTCAAATCCTCTCAAATTCTCTCAAATCCATTCCTTCAAATCTACTCAAAAGAAGAAGGCTGAAATGATGTAATATATAATATTAGTTCCTCCGCACATCCATAATTTGAAAATATTGAAGTTGCATCCAATGATTAGAACAAAAATCAAATAAATGTTACCTATTATCCATACAATAATAATACTTTGCACATTTTAGGTTTTAACATTCATTTTACATAGATAGCGTGGGGTTCATTTTTCTTTAATTTTTAGATCATCATAGTGCATAATTTTAAAATTTAATGATACTTGATGTATCAAATGAATGTACTTATCACGTTTACTTGTCGCTACTCATTATCCAATATGTTTCATGTAGTTAGAGGTTATGCAAGTATGTTTTTAAAACATAAAATAAAATTGAGTGGACTAGATACTAGTTTTAAGTGTGAGTGAGGGATTTATTTACAAAGAATAAATGAAATTGATTATGTATTATTTTATAAATTTCTATATATTTATTGATAAATGTTAATCTCCTTGATATTTATTTTGTGAAGCTTGTACAAATGATTAAGTAGGGACTTTTTAAAATATAACAACTTGTAATGTTGATCTTTCTAAGTCTTGACATAGATCCAATAAAAACAATAAAAAAGTGATCTTTGTTATGAAAATTATAAGACGAATTAATATTAAACACAAAATTAAAAAAGAATTTTAAATGTTATTTTATTATATATTGTACTTGATCATATTAATCTTGTCTATAATTCATCAGTCAATAACAGAAAAAAAATGGACTATCCATAGTAGAAAACTAGTTAAAAATCTTGATTCAGTTCATAAATTTTTCTTTTCAATTTAGTTTTTTAAATATTTGATATATATATATATATATATATATATATATATATATATAATCATGTTTTTAATTTTTTATTGATTAATCAATGTCTTTAATTATATAAATTAAAATAAGTATTACTTTTACAAATTAAATTACTATTTTATTATTAAAATACATAATACCTTCATCTTTCAAGTAATACAATAAAAAAACCAATTTTTTAAATTATTATTTTATTTTAATTTTTATTAAAAAATTAGGTTTGTTGTGAGTTTGAAAAATTAGATGGAATGAGTCAAACTAGACTAGCGAGTTGAAAACTTCAACCAATCTACAAAAGTTTGGTATACAAGTATATGAATTAAAGTTCACTTTACTATTCCTAATCATGTGATTAGAAGTGATAAAGTGGATTTAATCCATCTTTAGAGAAACAAAGATGATATTAAAACTATGTAGAAAAGAACCTAAAGGAGATAATCAATTTTGTGTTAAAGAAGGTAAACAACATTTCAATTCTTACCTTAATCATGATAATATATATGATAATATATACGTTGTAGAAAGTTCTTCATGAGGTAGATAAGAAAATGGAAACCAAAATTAAAGTTGATCATATCTACTAAAAAATGGTGATTAAGACATTAAAATATCCACATTTAAATTTAAATATAGTAGTTTATATTGGTAATAACAATATATATTTTTTGTGAGCCATAAAATTGGTTAAATGTCTTATCAATAAAATAATCACACCACAAAATTGTGGTATGATTATGACAATTTCCAAAACTTTATTTTTCATATTCGCATATAATTTTGGAAGAAGCTTTTAAGGTTTATAATTTTTTTTTAAAAAAAACTCATGCATGAAGATTATTGACTAACTTATATTGCTCAATCCTCAATTGCATATTCAAATAACTTCACATTATTAATTAATGTTGTTAGAATAATTAAACTCATGTGCACATAGTGTATGTGTGAGTTGGTTAATTAGTGGAGTCTAAGTTGTGTCTATTGTATTTCTTTGTCATTATTAGCTATTAAGCCCTATAAATGCATAATTAATAAGAGGAGTTAATTAAGTTCCTCTACGACTTCAATATAATTTATCTCTTTATTGTTTTAAGTTGGTATCATAGTAGGTTGACCCTGTTCTATTAGTTTGTCATCTCTAATGCATTTTCCATCGTCATGTTCGTTGTGGGCCATTATCATAGTTTTTATTGGCGACCATCGAATTGAGGCCTCCTTTTCAAGCGACAACCAACATTGACGGAATCAGAGCAAGAAGCCTCCCCACACGTTGTCACATATGTTGATTACAGACATTGTCTCGAGTTGCATGAAGCTCATGTGTCACCTTCCAATCACCGGATCTTCTCCAAACGACCACTGTTGGACTTGCCGAAGCATTTCTAATACGTTCCTTCCACTTTTGTCGTGTTTCGAGAATTCTTAATGGACTCTTATTTCGAGATTCTCTCCTTGTGGTTTAAGTGTTTTTCTATCGAACCCAACTTTTGTCTTTAAAGTTATTATTTTGTCTTCAAAATTTATTTTCAAAATGTCTAATGTTGGAGAGGCTTTAGATGAAATAAAAAAGATATTTGAAAAATGCTATATAATGATGATTCTTCATGCTCTACATCTACCATCTCAAAGACCAATTGTTAATCAGTCATTAGGTTCCTTCCTTGAAAAGCTTGATCACAAGTCTCCTTCGAGTTAAGCCTCAAAGCAAGGAAGTTCATGAACTTGCATAACCATCTGCTACGGTTGCCACACTAGGAAGAGGACGAAATACTAGAGAAGGACGTAGAGGTTGGGATGAACTCAATGCACCTCTCTTTTACTCGTGTATTTGGTTGTATATATTTTATTCATGACATGTCTCCTTGGTTAGATAAATTGTTTGTTTGTGCTATCAAGTAGGTCAGAAGTTTAAGAGTATTCTCGTTACTGTAATTGATAATCAATTATTTCAAGTTATAATCAATTATTAGTATGTGATGTATCATATGAAATATTGACCAAGTGGTTATAAACAATCAACCGGATTTTCAGGTAATCTGTTTATATCTTATTCTGTTTATATTTTATTGGGCTTATATCAGCTTAGAATCTATGAGGTAAATTATAAATATAAAGCTAGGGCCGAAAGCCAGGTACGTTCCACTTAGGCATTATTCACTCTACACTACTCTCAAATACTCAATAGTGATAATCATTCACTAAATATTCAACCAAGAGCCGAGACTCTTCAAATCACACGCCTAACTTGAGCGTCGGAGTATCTTTTGCAGGTACATCCTCCCTCGTCAAGAAGGAGACCGATCGGTTTGTGCCAACACCGATCGACCAATAACAAGAGATTGGAAGCGAGCGAGCGGCCCAGACACGTCAGCAAGTTAGTCTCTTGGTCCCAAAAATATCTACCGAAACATTTTGGCGCCCACCGTGGGGCCGAGCGTCAAACCCAATGGTGACCACGAGGAGCATGGAGGAACAACAAAGCTGGACGGTAAAGCCCGTTCCCTAGGAAGCACTCCTAGGTCAAAGACCGAGCGGTAAATTCCTCTCGGGAGAGAGGTAAAGCCCTCTCAAAGCCAAACGGTAAAGCCCGTTCACTAGGAAGCACTCCTAGCTCAAAGCAGAGAGGTAAAGCCCTCTCAAAGCTGAACGGTAAAGCCCGTTCCCTACTCCTAGGTCAAAGATCGAGGGGTAAATCCCTCTCGGGAGAGAGGTAAAGCCCTCTCAAAGCCGAACGGTAAAGCCCGTTCATTAGGAATCACTCCTAGCTCAAAGCAGAGAGGTAAAACTCTCTCAAAGCTGAACGGTAAACCCCGTTCCCTAGGAAGCATTCCTAGGTCAAAGACCGAGCGGTAAATCCCTCTCGGTTCATGTTGAAGGACGAGAGGTAAATCCCTCTCGGTTCATGTTGAAGGGCGAGAGATGAATCCCCCTCGGTTCATGTTGAAGACCGACCGGTAAAACGCCCTCGGTTAATGTTGAAGACCGAGAGGTAAATCCCTCTCGGTTCATGTTGAAGGACGAGCGGTAAATCCCTCTCGGTTAATGTCGAAGGTCAAGAGGTAAAACCCTCTTAGTTAATGTTGAAGACCGAGAGGTAAATCCCTCTCGGTTCCTGTTGAAGGACGAGCGGTAAATTCCTCTCGGTTCATGTTGAAGGACGAGCGGTAAATCCCTCTCGATTAATGTCGAAGGTCGAGAGGTAAAACCCTCTCGGTTAATGTTGAAGGGCGAGAGGTAAATCCCTCTCGGTTCTTGTTGAAGGACGAGCGTTAAATTCCTCTCGGTTCATGTTGAAGGACGAGCGGTAAATCCCTCTCGATTAATGTCGAAGGTCGAGAGGTAAAACCCTCTCGGTTAATGTTGAAGACCGAGAGGTAAATCCCTCTCGGCTCATGTTGAAGACCGAGAGGTAAATCCATCTCGGCTCATGTTGAAGGGCGAGAGGTAAATCCCTCTCGGTACATGTTGAAGGACGAACGGTAAAACGCCCTCGGTTTGTGTTTACATGGAAAAAGTTCTAAAATGAACTCTCCTCAACCACCAACAAGAGCGGTAGGAGCTTTCCAATACAACAAAACACAACCTCCCTCAAACTCATAAGTTCTATAGTTAACCACGGCTAAAGCCGAACGCTTAACTCGGACTTGGGGGGCATGATGTATCATATGAAATATTGACCGAGTGGTTATAAACAATCAACCGAATTTTCAGGTAATCTGTTTATATCTTATTCTGTTTATATTTTATTGGGCTTATATTATCTTAGAATCCATGAGGTAAATTATAAATACAAAGCCAGAGCCGAAAGCCAGGTACGTTCCACTTAGGCATTATTCACTCTACGCTACTCTCAAATACTCACTAGTGATAATCATTCACTAAATATTCAACCAAGATCCGAGGCTCTTCAAATCACACGCCTAACTTGAGCGTCGAAGTATCTTTTGCAGGTATATCCTCCCTCGTCAAGAAGTAGACCGATCGGTTTGTGCCAACACCGATCGACCAATAGCAAGAGATTGGGGAAGCGAGCGAACGGCCCAGACACATCAGCGGGTTAGTCTCTCGGTCCCAAAAATATCTACCGAAACAGTATGTCTTTTCAAAAATCATTTTTGATTTGATAATCAATTATTCCAAGTTATAATTGATTATCACTGAGCCTTTTCCAAAATTATTTTTCCTATGATAATCGATTACCCCAAGTGGTAATCGATTATCAACTAGCCATTTTCCAATTCTGAAATAATGCTTCTTTTTAGTCTCTCTAAGTTGTTGTGCATCTTTTTATACTAAGTCTAATATACAACTACAAAATGACTTATGGCAAAAACTTTAAATTAATCAATAACTTGAGCAACATATTCTTCTAATCTTGAAACCCAAAGTTAGTTTAATCATCAAAACGTCCTTGACTTGAGTTCTTCCTTTGTTGCTAACACTATAAAATCCAGACCATGAAGTTGTATTACAATAATCAAATTGTTTTCCACATTGAATCAAATCTAGTGTTTCACAAGAAAACAAAACACATAGAAATTGATTATCATTTTGTTCAAGAAAAATAATGACAAAAGAAATATGCATTAAGTTTATTGGATCAAATGACCAATTAGTAGATGTATTGACCAAATCCTTCAAAGCACTTCACATTGAGTTTATTTATTTCAAACTTGGTACATATATTTTATATATATCAACTTAAGGAAAATTATTAAAATAATTAAACTCATGACCACAGTTTGTGTGAGTTGACTAATTAATGCAGTCTAAAATATATGTGTATTATATTTATTTGCCATGATTAACTATTAATTCCTATAAATATATAATTAAGAAGAGGAGTTAACTAAGCTCTTCTAGAACTTCATTATAATTTCTCTTTATTATTATTTTTAGTAATTTATTCTAATTAATTATCATGTTTAGTAATATTTGCAAAAAAAAAAAATTATGTCTTTCATTCAAATTATATTTACAAATTAATTATTATTTATTATTTCAATTACTATTTTAAAAAAATACACTTTCTATATTATAAAACAATTTTATTATTTCAATTACTATTTTAAAAAAATACAATTTCTATATATTGTTTTTAATATCAAACAATTTTAAATTTTTAACTTAATATTGACACAACTTTTAATAATACATTTAAAACTCTAAACATTATTTATACGATATTTTCAAAATTATAACTCTAAAAGAAATATTTTTTAAATTTTTATTAATTACTTTTATATGTTAAAGATATAATTTATATTATTTTATGTCATAAAAGTCCCTTGTCACATTTTAACAAAGCGTTTCATATTGAATGAAATGAAGCAACAACATGAATGCATAGTTATGACAATAAACGATTACACATTGATTCAAGCTCTTCTTATATTTTATTAGCACATTTTTTTATGTAAAAAATCTCTAGCACAAGTAAGGAATCTCACCATCAATAATATTTTGAGAACAATCCCTCATTTAATGTGGATTGAATTTAATGCGTCAATTATGATACATTTGATTGCTTGAAGAAGGCACACAAATTAAGATATTTGTCATTCAATAGTAATATATAAATTGAATAACCTTTTGAGACTAAAATCATTGTGTCACATCCATCCTTCTCTTAATCAAAGATAATCACCCCTTTTGTATGTAACGTGTTCTTCATACATTACAGAAAATAAAGGATAACCATATTCAATGTTTTTCTCCTAAACTCTTTAACGCTTCGTTTGATCAGATTTTACTGTTCAGAAGCGAATGCGAGCGATGATTTAAGAATTAATCATGTTCAGATGAGAGGAAACACGAGAAAATGCGAACGATGATTTGCGAGATACTGTGCTTTTTTATAACCCGCAACTTTGAAGAGATTTGCAAGGATTATAATTGAAATGTCACAATTATCCTCGACCTATTATACATTTCCTGTATGTATATCATCTTTAACACAAAATCCATTCGCAAAAGTATTCGGTTACATAACGCGTATTCGGTTACATAACGTGTTGTATTCGATTACAACTTCTTCTTCTTCTCACTCTGGGATAAGCACTTCTGCTTCCACGTTGGTTGGTCGTCCTCCTCCGAATTCTTGTCGCTGACGGGGTCGCGACATACGATGTTTAGGGCTGCTGGGACTAGGATTCGGTCGGTTGAGCGATACGAGGTGTGGAGGGACCGGTGTGTGGCGATGGATCCGCTGACCGGGTTTCAGGCTAGGTGTGTGGGGTTTGTAGGCGGGGAGGGGAGGGAGTTCTTGGTGGTGGGAGGGTATGGCAATTGAGGAATATTTTTCTGGTGGATGAGTATTACAGGGATGCGGATGTAGTGGTGATGGAAGTTGAGGGTGGGGGGTGGCGGGAGGTTGGGGATGTGTGGGGGGATAAATTTTCTTTCTAAATTATAGGTTTTTAATTCAAATTTTATGGGGATAAATCTTTATTTTTTAAAAATTCAAATAAAAATACTAAAATACTCTTTATATTACAAAGTTACTTTATGAGGAATATTTTTTGATTCTATTTATTTGGACAGAAACAAATTATTATAAATATAGAAGCTAAGTTATTTTTATGAAAAAAAAAAAGAGACATTTTATTATAAAAACAAAACAAAAAAATATGTTACAAACAAATACTACATTTAAAAATAAATTTATTTTACTACATTATAATTTTTAAAAATTAATTTTAAAAATTATTTATAATTTTTTTCTTTTTATAAACATTTTTATAATTAAATATAACATTAATAAACAACATTTTATATTACTTTTATAACTAGGGACATTTTGGTAATCTTTAATTTCTACCGATTAAACTAATTTTTTAAATCCTACACTAATTCTCACAAACTTTACCCTTAAATTCACTCTCAATTACTCACAAATTCACTCATAAAAACAACATTAAAATTATCCTCAAATTCACTCAAATCCATTCAAATCATCTCTTCCAAATCATCTCCCTCAAATCCATCTAAAAGAACACAGCCTAAGATTTCATATGATTGCATCTTCTTTAATTTGAAAAAAAATATATATACATTATTTTATACTTGTATTACCGTCAGACTAAAATTAGATATCTTATTATGAAATATAATTTGGGCAAACTCATAATTTAATTTAATAGAAAAAAATCAATTGAACATTTCCACTTTTTTATAAATTCAATATAACTCAAGAACCCGTCCTTCATTAGATTAAGTTATATCAGTTAAGTCACAAATTTTAATTTCGTTTTACTACACAATTATAATTCCAAAATATTTTTATAATTTTTTAGAATGTTTTTTTAAAATAAACTATAATATTTAATATTGAAAAAAATAAAAAAAATACACATTTAATTTATAAAAAACTAAAAGTATTTCAATAATAATTATATTAATCTTATTATTATTTAATAATTTTGGTAAATTAAATTAAATGTCTAATTTAACAAAAATTTATCCCTTAACAAATTACTATGAGTTTGATCCAATCTTTAAAAGAAAAATCTAAACTAATATGAATTAAATATTGGAAGAACTAAGGTTAAAATTCATGAACTAATCCGACTTATTGTGAATTAATCCGAGCTACCATATATTCAAGATAGATTGAATTAAAAAATAATTATAAATTTTAACACGAACTAAAAATGAATAAATAAAAACCATAGATGCTCTTTGTGATTTTAAAGTATATTTAAAATTTAACATCATTTTGAATTATATTTGATTTGAAACCAACTTATTATATTTCAATTAAAAAAAGTTATAATGTCTTTTGAAATTGAAGAAAAAAAATTATAATTGGTAGACCTTACTAGGTTCTAATAAATGAGTTGAATTGAAGTGAATTATAATCTATAATAGATTATCCGTTTTAAAGACTCTATCTAAAGATAATATCTCATTCCCTTTCTTTCCATCCCCAAATCGCTGTACTTAGAACTTATTAGATTTTAATCCACCATTCTTCACCCCAAAATTCAAAGCTTTAATTGAACTTCTTTGGTTCTGAGTTATGTAAAAGACCCTCTTTCATACTCACAAACCTTTTGCATTAATTTCAAATATTTTAAACTGTGATTCGGATGTTTCATTTTTAATGCTTGAAAAAGATAAGAGTTCAAATGGGAATTCAAGTGTAGTGTGAAGTCAGAAATCCAAGAATTTGTGAACTGTTAGAGATAAATGCGTAACCAATTATCCAAATGAGCAAGAAGATCAATTTTGTAAACAAATACTCAGAATTGCAGAAAATGAGCAAAACAAACATGCTCATGGAATAAGAAATGTGCTTCATGATTCGTTAAAGCAATACTCAGTGCAAGTATAAACCGAAACAGGTAATTTGGTGTATCAGTATAAATTCATATAACCACTCAATATGATAGCTACATAACTGTTTCCTTAAGTTCAAACAATTAAAGATAAAAGCTACAACATTACATGATAGAGCAAAATGAACAATGACAAGAAAACAAAGTGGCAAAAGGAATGCCTTCATATTATGATATAAACAATTAAGGCAACACAGATACAATACAACATCCTCTAAAAACTCTGTATAAGTCAGACTTACAATCATTCTTTTCTCGAGAAAGCTACCTATTATGGCTAGATTTGCCGACAAATTTTACACATAACTTGTTCACTTTCTGACTAAATATTGCCAATTTTTTCATCTTATCTTCTGATATAACTAATTCTTAACACTATAGTCTGATGAATTTGAAGCCAACCTTGACCACGACACAGATTCCCTTGATCCAAGCAACTTCCTACGAATCACTATGGACAAGCTCAACACAATGCAAACAGCAGCCACCAGAGTAAACAACATACCTGTATTATTCCCCGTCGACCAGCTCTTCATAACAAAATCAGCACAAACCTCTCCATCAAGACTACTGAAAGAATTGTTCAATTTCATGACCTCAACTGCATTCAGTATACCATCAACGACATACGCCATGCTTCTCTGCGAGGGACCGACACCAACACTCAAAGCTCCCTCTCCTCCATCAACCACAAAGTCAGCGTAAAACGGTGAAGCCAGCGAGTTTGTAATATAGGAGAGATCCAAATCTTCATAAGCCACATGCCCATTCACATACACATTGAAATAAAGCAAACCGAGCGAAATGCTAGCAATATCACAGAAATGCAACCGAACCAAGTACTTGTACCCTCCAACAACAGGAAACACCCAAGTCATATTAACACTAGGAACAGAATCATTCTTACTCCTGATCAACCTAGCACTGTTATAGACATTATCAGGCCCAACCTCACGACTAGCCCCACCAACACGGTACTTGATCCTACCACCAAAGTAATACTTCTCAGACCCAACACTTGTCTTGAAAAACCCATCATCAGGAATCCAAGTTCTCCAAAGGGAATCGTTAAAAGGGGTAACTTTAACACCCCCAACAGTGACCCTGTACACAACCTCAAGAGACTGTTTGTTTAAACTCTCAAATTTCTCTACTTCTGATGGGCTCAAATACTGTGCCGTTTCAGGGACAAGGTCCTTGGGAGCAGAAATCACCTCAATGGCGTTCACAAACGCCAATTTCGAATCTTTATTGGGAACAAACACGACCACGAGGCTATCCGCATCGACCCATATTAGATACTCCACGATTCTAGGGTTTCTTGAACCACTGGCCAAACGGGTAAAGTTGCTCAAAACGACACGGCCGTTGACCAAGACATGAAATTGAGCTCGACCCAGATCTATGTTGGAGGAGTTGAAAGTGTGGAAGTGGAGGCGCACGATGTGGGTGCCTTTGTCGGTGACGGGGAAGGAGTACCTGGCGGGGCTAGTGAAAACCCTAGCGGTGTGGTAGATTGGGAGTAAGTCGGGTAGGGGGTTATAGTTTCGGAGTGAAACGGCACGGGGGAAGGGAGAGCGGTGGTCGACAAGATCGCCAGCGAAGGGGCGGTGGTCGACGAGGGTGGAGGGAGCGGCAGAACCGCAGTTGATGAGGTAGTTGTCAGGGGGAGAGAAGAGGTGGGAGAGGCAGGGGAAAGGAAGGAGAAGGAGAAGGAGGAAGAGGAAAGAGAAGAGGGTGGAAGGCATGTTGTGATGTGGTAGAGGGAATTAGATGGTGAACTTTGGGTGGGAAGAGGAAGAAGAAGAGAAGAAGAAGAAGACTGAGTCAGAGAACGTGGAACGGACCCACACGCTCTCACAACCTGGTAACTCACTGTCTTGACTCGTTCTTTCGTCGTGTATTTAATTTTTTAAGGTTTGATTTTGTTTAGAATGTTTTCTTCTTTTTATATTTTTATAATATAAATGATGTATAGTCACGTAGATTTTTGTTTACCGACACATATTGTGTTAAGAACTATGAACTAATGAGTCAATAATTACACAGTTTTTTCAATTCTGTAAAAGTGTATATAATTTTTTAGTTAATTTCTAAAAATATTAAAGTTAAAATTTAATATTTTAAAATAAAATTTGACTTTCGGTCGTTAAGTACAGAGTTATTATTACAAGAGTTTATATGTTATTTTAGACACATTTTTCATTATATCATTATTAATTGATTTCAATAAAAGTTTATGTAATTATTATATTTATTCAAGAAACAGCTCACTTGTATATAAAAACAACTCATTTATGGTTAATGTTTCTAAAATAAGGATAAACTTTGGAACATGTGTTAAAAAAAGTTTTCAGTTTAAAAGGATGTAAAAATAAAAAGAAGTTAAATAATTTTTGTAAGATGCAAAACATATCAACATGCTGTAGTTTACAGGTTCAAGTGCAAAACAAATTTTAAAAAAATGTTGGTATATTTTCAGCATATGGTTAAGTTTATTGCTAAACATTGTTAAAACATTCTTACTAAAGAAGATGAAGATAATATAATTTTGTTGAAATATGCAAGTCTTCCTGTGTCACAAATTATGTGTGAAGAATTAAAAAAAAATTGAAACATAGATATCTTTTTGTTATCCCAAAGGATATTTATAATTTGTCCATTAAGATTCATTGAATTGTTTTGATTGGTACAAAAACTTTTGAGATGTTGGTAATCTTTGATACCACATACATGATTGATGCATGTGACATGTCCTTTCATGGTTTTATTGGATTGAAAACCAGATAATAAGTATATTAGTTGAATGTGTAATTCTTCATAATGAAACTAGTAATGTCTTTTTCATGGTTAATGGAATATTTTTTAGTATGTAATTTTTTTAATTATCCAAACGAAAAAGATAATTAAAATTTTAATTTCCTAACATTACAAATTAATTTTTTTTTCTCATTTCAAATCCTTATGTTTTAGTTCACCTTATTTGATTAACAAATATTCACACACGACAAAAGTTATTCTTTAATCACATCGTACAAATCTAATGTAAATTACAATAATTTTACATCATCATAAGAACCCACCCAAATAAACACCAATTTACACACTATGAAGTTCTCAAAATTATTTGAAAATCACAGATAAGAAAAAAGAAAAATGAAGAACACGATTAAGAATATTATTAGCTTAATCCTATTAACCATTAATTAGCAAATTCATCTTTTCTGCATTCTCCCACTTCAATCACCATACTTCCTTCCTCCTCTGTTGGTCGAAACCTGCAACAATTTCTCCTCGGAGACTGCTCAAACAACAACACAAACCAAAAACCCTTTTAAGTAAGCAAATTCTCCGTTTCATTCATCAATATAAGGTGAAACTTGAGAAAAGAAAGAACATACCTTGTCCCACAAATGCGAATCGAGTTTCTTATAAACCCTAATCATTGAGATTTGGGTCGGATCTGCCATTTTCCACCTGCAATCCGGGTTGAGCTGGACCCGAACATAGTCACTGACAGTCTCATCAGCAACCCCATCGTAGATGGCATTATCCAAGTAGAAAACAAAAGGTTTCAGGCAAGCATTCCGGCTGAAAGGGCGCGTGTTGAATGGAAATCCGGTATAATCCGCCCGCCGGATCCAATTCAGAAAGGTTCTGCCCGGCATCTCCATGTCCCGGGCCAAGAAAATGCCCCGGAATATTTGAACCGCATAACCCCATGAAACGGAAACGGTCCAGTGCCGGGCTCTGTCGTAGCATATGGATTGCTGCATGAGCCCATACGAGTCCAGTCTCATGGGCCCAATAAGCTTCTGTAGGGCCTCCACACGGTTCACGTTCGGGAATATGGGCTCAACCACGTCCAAGTGATGCATCGAAACTAAAGGTGTAACGGGATGTGCTGCTAAGAGCCCAAACACGCTGCCATATACATCAAACTGAAAACAATATGCAAAATACACTTTTATATTGTATGAAAATAAAAAATATTAAAGTGTTTTACGAAAAGTTTTTGAGTGTGAGAGAAAATTATGTGACAATGTGGCAGCTATGATGCATGCATGTGATTATGTGGCATCACGAAATTTTCTTTATGAGTTATGATTGGACACGTGTGCAGAGCAAGAGTGATAAAATCAGCCACGTGCATCACACGTGGAGGCAAAGCATGCATGGGATGTTCTTAAAAGCTGGTGTTGAACGTATACAGCAAAATTAACAGTCAAAAAATAAATGAGAAAGGAAAAGGTAGAGGAAGCAACAACATTTCGTAATTGCTTTTTTGGATCGTGGGAGATGAAAATGACACTAACAGTGCTGATTTTGGTTTTGTTTGGTAGAGAAAATCCTGCACCATTTCCTAGGCATCTTAAACAACAATCAAAACTTAACCTCAAATATTGTATTTAGTGTATGCCACCTTAAAGAACAATTAATGTTGTTGTCTTTTTCTGTTTTATGGCCTTATTGTTGTATTATTGAATCCAGGCACGATATTGTCCATTAAATTAATGATGATAATCATCCTTCTCATCTGTCTTTTGTTTGGGAACTGAACTGCATCTCAGTCATATACTACTGACAAACTTCATGCAGCAAAGGACCTACTTGATTAGTGCCAAAACAGTAACAGTAAATGCAAGTTTTGTTTTATAACTACAGAATGCATGATATTGGAGTGAAGAAGAGAATTACTAATTAACCTGGTGAAAGCCAATTTCCTTGGTGAGAGGGACACCAAGCTCTGCCATACAAGCCTGGATCCTATCATCTGAGCCGAACAATGCAGGGTATCTCTGGAGGCACTGGTCCTGCATTCTCTCCAATGCCACAGCCAAAGGGTAACTTATGGCAAAACCTCCACCCCCATAAGCCATGTTATAGGAAAAGTGAATGTTCTGCAAGTGGCTCTCTGAATTGGCCCCTATGTAATAGAACTGCTTGTGATCATACTTCTGCAACATCTTCACTAAATTCTCAGTCACAAAGAAAGTGTCATCATCTCCCATCACGAACCACCTCACATTCTCCATCCCAAGCCTCACTGTCTCCGACACAATTCGAGATATACGAACCCCCAGCTCCTCACGTGGATTCTTCACCTTGAACTTTGAGACATCACCCGATATTCTCAATGTTGGTAAGAGGGTCTCATCACCAGGTTCACTTTTCACTTCTTGGTCTAGCCACACTATTCCCCTTGTCTCGTTTGGCCTCCACCATAACTTTATGTACTCTTTTCTTTGCCTCCAGAGCCTGGAAGACGCTGCTATGCCAAACACTATGTGTGAAATGTTGGTTTTCTCAGAGGGTTTTGCTGTGTGCTGAGGTTGTGGAGGAGCGGTGGTGCTGTTGGAAACGTGTGTGGTTGTGGAAAGAGGGTAAGGATTTTTTGGAGGACAATCGTGTGAATGAGTGATGAATCCGAGGGAGTAAAAGAGGTAGGAGATGGAAACCAAGAGGAAGAAGGAGGTGATTAGTTTTGCTATGGTCCATGAAGAGTGGAGGTAGTGTTCTTGATCCTTGAGGTTTCTTTTCATGGTGGACATGAATCAATGGTTTCAAGGTTTGTAGCTGATTTTCACACCAAAATAATGAAACAGCAAAATGTGCAAAGAAGAGGCAGAAAGAGTCAAAAAAGAGAGTTAGCAGAAGAGAACAAAAGGAACCTCTTCTGGGCCCCTTATTATGAAAATCTATCTCTGCATAATTCCTGTGGAGTTCATATAAGTCTCATCAATTCTTAGTATATGTTTAAGGTTTAATTATCCTTCTAGTGGTTATGATTCTGATAACAGTTGAAGTTAGCTGAAATTTTGAGAAGTAAAATCTTTTATATCTGCTAACAAAGTTGAGAATGGGTTATACTTTTCAATTTCTGGACCAACATTAGTGATATAATTTACAAGCAAAACCCATATTCTATTGTATATGAAAAAATATATATTAATATTTTTATTTTCCTTTTCCTTGTCACATGACATGACACTTTCCATTTCATGTTCACTTCTTTTCCTCATGACAGGTTAGATTTTTTTTCATTTATGAACAGGAAAACATTTTTGTAATTTACAATCAAATGAATACATCCGGTTAATTTGAAATAATTATTGATAATTTTTTTATTTTCTTTCATCACATTATATGCTTTATTCCATACTTTTCTAGCGTTTTCTTTATGACAAGGTTGGTTGCAAGAAATTAGTATTTCAGTAACATTATATACAATGCATATTTATTTTTAAGTAAATGAAAATGCAACTTTTAGTTTTACTCCATCTACAAAATTTTAATCCTTTTTTATCATTTTTCTTTTAAAAAGTTTGAGATATAATCTTTTTTATTAACTCTTTTAATCTTTTTTCTGACCTGACTTATATAACAATAACACGTGGATATCATATTATTTTCTTTTCCATCAAAAATTCTAATATCATGAATCATTATTGACCACCATTCATTGATACGAGCGATTATTTCGTGAACTACCGAGAATCTTCAACCATGGCGAATCACAGCCATAACCCATTAACATCGATGATGCACTAGATCTTCGCACAAACATCGCCTTCTCTATTGTTGAACAATTTCCACCACGAACAATCAAAGCGCGAGCATCCATTTGATTTTTACCAAAGCAATAACAAACGAAAACCTTAAATTGTGACAACAATCACGACCATTGAACCTTAAAGGCAAAACAAACACATGCAGTAGACTACTTCACAATAGTCTCACGCCACCACCATAGTCATCAACCCAAAGTCAATCACAATATCCACCATAGAATCGCACCATTTTTCACCCGCCTACAAAAACCCAACACAGAATCCAGACCAGTTTGTCCATCACAGTGTCGTCTTAGACAACTCCCAAATTGAAACCCTAATCGCGAACGACTGCTTTGTGTGTCCATCATCTTCAACATTACACCAATTGCAGACCAAGTCACTATCATCCAAATCGCAAATAATGCAATCAAAGCAACCCTACAAATCAAATAAGAACTCACACGAAGACGAAAACCCCAAATCGCATCTCCTCAAATCTAAAACAGAATCACAAAAGGTCATCAACCACAATTGTCTCTAGCCACTGTCACGGACGTCGGACCACCCCTAACCATTCTTCTCTACAAGCATGGAAACCCTAATCCTGCGAGAATGAGGAAAACTGCAAACTGATAATCTGTTGGACAATCTTCATCTCATTTTGAAAGTTAATTTTAATTCAAAAAATAAAATTAAACATGTCACAACACGGTGTGCAGCAAGTGACATATTGTGAGTCATGTCAAAACAAGACTGACGATGTTGATAGTAGATGATTACATTTAAGACTTTTTAGAAACGGTTACATTTGAGACTTTTTAGAAATTGTGGGATAAAAATGGATCAAAATTTTGAAGAGAGACTAAAACTAAAATTGTAAAGACCCAAAACATATTTAATTTTTAAATATATGACAATTATATCAATTAAACTTAAAATAAAAATTAAAAAAATATAACAATTATATTGTGGATTTATCATAGGGATTTTAAAATATGATATAAAGTTTTCTTTAGAATCTTTTTATCAACTGTTAACAAAGGATGTTCAATATTTTTTCTTACTTTTTCTTGATAATTTACCCTATACTGAATAAACAAGTTCATAATTATAATTATTGAGATAAATTCATTTTGAGTGGAAAACAAAACCAACCAACGAGAACTATTAAATTGCATGTGAATTTCGCCTTTATTCTAATGCTTTGGATTAATCTATCATCTATAGAATATGACAATCATTAAATTATTTTAAGGTTTATTACATTTATTTTAAGTAATATATTTGAAATTAATTTAAACAAATACAAAATAACTAATATACTTAGAATAATTAGTTATATAATACTCTTGTAACATCTCAAATATAGTTGTAAACTATATTTAAGAGTTCTTACATTTAAAAAATAAATAAATAAAACAGTTACAGGAAATAAAGCTAACTTACAGTTATCCTAAAATAACAATAAATTAAAAACTTTACAGAAACCTACACTGATACAAACCATAAGAACATACAGATTGGTCATACAAGAAGTGTATCAACTGAACGATCCTACGCTAAAACCAAAAACAAGCACAAGACCGAATGATCTTACTCTTAACGAAAATCATCCTCTTCTGCCAGCGCCTGTTCCAGAGAACCCTCCTCACCTTCTACTCACACCTACAGGGTGATCATTGCAATGACAAAGACGACCGAACGAACAACATGACAAAACAAAAAATAAGGGTAAGCTAGTGTAATTTAATTAACTATGCTAACATATAATTCAGACAAGCATAAGAGTAAACAAAAACCAACATGTCAATCATGCAACAACCAAACATACATTTCTAGTAATGACCGAAAGTATAATACATCAATGACTGACCACTTTTACTCTGATTGTCCAGACTGTATGAATTGTGTAGCTACGACGTTTTTGCACCCCGGATGGTGTAGTAGCTGGAATGACCTCAACAATTGCCACCGGGGTTAGTCTGTTATACCTCACCCAAATTACACTTATGGACTAGGATCTCCTATCATTCTCACACATGAGTTACTCCTCTCTACGTGAGAATCCTCTCTACGTGAGAATGAGTAATCACACAATATCAAGATAAACATCAACTTAGCAATAACCACATTCATACTTTACAATCTATAACCATTTCTAAGATATTCCTCCTTTCGTTCATATCCATATAATATAAATCACATCATATTGTAATGTCATCATACTTCTTCATTTATACAATCCAAACCGAACAGTAAAACAACATCACCCTTGAGAACGACCGAACAGAAAGATCCACAAATCTTTATGAACAAAACTGGACGGAAAATCACTACCCATATGATCATGACCGAGCGGTCATTTAAAGAGCAAGACTCAAGCATGAGTCGAACACGATTTTAGGATCTAACATTAAAACAACCAAATACTATAGCTAAACCCGAGCACTTAAATCTTAGACCGAACCCTTATGAGTTAGAACGAATACCATTGCCTTAGACCGATCACTATTGGCTTAGGCCGAACACTATCAGCTTAGGCCGAACATTGTAGACTTAGGCCGAACACTTAGAATTTAGACTTAACACCAATACAGATCGAGTGCTAGTACATGACCGAGCACTATTGAGACCAAGTGCTAGTAAGAGACCAAGTACTACTGAGACCGAGTGCTAGTACAAAACCAAGCATTACTGAGACCGAACGCTTAATTTCATCTGAACACTAAGAGTCAATACCGAATACTGAGATAAGGCTTATAACTAAACATAACCTATCAATCATTAACAAGTAACGTTCGTAAGAGACCGAACTCAGTTAAGTCCGAACACTCGAGTGAGACCGAACGGTCAGTAACTAGTAAGGCTCTACAGAGGCCGAACGTAGTTTAGACCAAACACCAGTACTAGACCGTTCGGTCATTAACTGAAAACTCCATAGAAGCATAACTCAGTTAAGACCAAAAGTCGAACGGTCCAAGAAGGACCTTCAGCGAACAACATAATTCTGCAGAGTGACTGCAGAATTATGATCAATCACCAATCTTTACCAAAATTCCTTCATTCTTCCCAACTTCTAATCCTCCAATCTTGTATCCAACATCCTATACGATGAACTACGAATATCTAAAACATTTCTAACATCATTTGAAGAGCTTCATCTCAGATTTGAGGTTCAATTCTGCAGAATCATGAACTCAAAGACCGAAAATCATATTTTCTGACTTTAGTACCGTTTTGAGTGACTCAAGGGTTCTAACAAGTCTTATACCACTTACCTAGATTCTCTATACCGACCACACTCATACCGGACATAATTCTCCAATTACTATCCCACTTCCTCACAATTCACTCGACCATGAATCAGAAACTTAGCATAAATACAAACAACATAAACACAACCATTTAACGGTTCACACCAACTCAATCGAACACAAAATCATTCAATTTCACATACATGCAACATCATCAACCAACATTTTCATACATCAAAACTAAGTAATTAAATTGTCTAACTTCCCTTACCTTAAATCAACTTGACAACTTTAACTTCTCCACAGTTTGCTAAACTGCAAGTGATACCAAGACAGTCTACAAACTTTGGATCGGTGAAAGGAAATCGACCACCGAACCAGAAATTGAAACAAAATCAGAATGAAAGGCTGATGAACACATGCAAGACTGCACAAGGTTTGCAATGCTGGATTTTTCAAAAACACAAAGGAATTGAACTTACCAGCTCAAAACAATAACTTGATTGGTGCAAAGGAAAGCTTTTGACACTAGAAAGACTCAGCCACGACCTGATTGATGATCAGATGAAGAAAAAGTTAGAATTTCTAGAGAGAATGAAGAGGAAAGGTAGAGGATTCCGTTTTAGAGAGATACAGAGTCTGAAAATAATGAGACCATCTTTGTTTAAATTTTCTATTTATATACTCATGCAACACTTAATCTCGTTATTTTGAGACATTTGTCCCCTCGTAACACTAAATTTATGGGCTCTTACACGAATAGTTTAAAAAAATTGTGTACTTTTCATAATTGGTTTGTTTAACGAAAAACATTAATTAGTTATCCTTAAATTTTACTGCAAGTAATTAACCTTAAATTTTCACTCAATTATTTTTCCTTTATTATTAAATTTAATTTTTTAATTTACTTATAGTGCACTAATTATCAATTCTTACTTTTTAAACTTTCAACGACAAAATAATAATAAACTTAAATTATTTAACCATATACTTAAATTATTTAATATTTATAAGTTTTAAAATTAATATATATATATATATATATATATATATTCTAATGAAATGTTACATTACCTTATTTTATAATTTTACATTTTTTTACTAAATGTGTATTTAATAATATAACTTTCTTTTTATTTTGATGGGCCAGTCGATTGCACTAAATTTTCCGAACTGGTTTTTAATTGGGTTATTATTTCCTTCACCCATTTATTTGTTTTGCACCTCCATAAAATTTTGGATACCCATTCTACCCCTAAGTAAAAAGTAAACCATAAGTTTTTATTCCCATTTACCTTGCGCCGAACAACTCCCTCCCTCTCCCTCTGCAGCCTGTCTCAAACAACAAGCTGAATACATAGCCTGACTGTCACAAAAAATACACCTACTATAGATTAAAACTCCATCGAACCTTCTATTCCCACAACATTTCCCGATATCCCTCCAAGAAACAGTTACAAAATTAACATTGTCCTGTTTTTCAAATTATGCAAAACAACATCGTTTTGATCCTTTATTTTTTTTAGATACATAGTTACAAATTTAACATATAGGTAAATTATTCAAATAAATTTATATTTCTTTTACAAAATTTCGTTGAATAAATTTTCAAGAGATTAATTAGCCAACATAGACGACACAATTAAGCACTTGAAATCAATAGAAATGTCTCTGACTTTTTTATATAAAAGAATAGAAATGAAAATGTTGAGTATATATTTTTTTCTGATAATATTTTCCTAACTGAGAGATGAATCCCGAAATATACGGGCAAGCACGAAAAACAGGAGAATGTCGGAATAGAACAAACAATCATATGATCAACCAAACCAAACCAAACTAACCATAAACAGAATGGGTTACACAAAATACATGCTTTTCTTTTCTTAATCCACTTTTGATTCTTTGGGTCAAAACCTGACTATTACGTAACCACGTGCGTGCATGGCGTACCATAAGTGAGGCAGAGAGAGCGGAAGGAGAGAAGATGGCGATGGGGAACGACTCGGACGAGTCGACTTTGTCAGATGAGGATTATGACCCGGTGGAGGAGGTGCAGCGAGTCATCGAATCGGTGGTTCAGTTCGGGGACTACCGGAGGACGCAGCGGAGGGAGTGCCACAACCTCGTGCGCCGTTTCAAGCTCATGTTGCCGATCTTGGAAGAGCTTCGCGACATCCCACAACCCTTTACGAAAAACGGCGTAGCTTGGTTAGTCAAATTCAAGGAGGCGCTATTGTTCGCCAAGGATTTGTTGCAACTGTGCAACCAAGGAAGCAAGATTTACCTCGTAATTAATTAATCCCTTTTCTCTCGTGTTTTTCACCTATAATTTTAACCTTCGTTTGTTATGGGAGCTAGTTTCTTCTGTTTGAACAAAAACTAGTTGATTCTTTCTATATTTATCAAAAATTTTAACACAAACACTCTTGAGGGATATATTTAAGGTTGTTTTCCAATTTCGTGCAGCTATAAAATCTTGATGCAACTACAATTGAGACTACGTAGACTTGTTTGTCTGTAGTTTCCACTATACAAAGGATTGCACAAAACTGCAATTGGAATATTAACAACCTTGGTTGAAACGAAACAATTGTCGATGCAATGTTGAGTTATTGAATGATGAATTTAATAACGTGTGATGTAGAATTATTGTTTGGTGAAAAGTTAATTCGTGAATGTTTATCCATTTCTTTTTTTGCAAGGCAAAATGGGTTGTTTGTTGGGTTCTGAAGGTGTAAAATTAATGTAGAACGTTTATTAAAGTGTCGTTTTGGTGTTTTTTGTTATTTGTTCTGGTTCAGTCTTTGGAGACAGAGACGATAATGGCCACGTTTCAGAAAGTGTATGAAAAATTAAGCCAAGCGTTTGGTGGCGTGCCTTGTGAGGAAATGGGCATCTCGGATGAAGTCAAAGAGCAGGTATGTCCTTTTCGTTTCTCATATCTTCTCTTGTTTTTCCATTTTTTGGAAGAATGGTTTTGAAAGTTGTTGAATTTGGTATTTCATAAAATTGTGGAAAGAAAATCCCTTGAAAGAAATTCCCTTGTTGGTAATGGTGATTATTAGTTTGTTCTTCTTTCTGGGTGCATGAATTCTAGTCGCATTCACAAAACCATGAACCATACATCATATTATTCTTAAACTTTGTTCTTCAGCTTGAGCTAATGCACGTGCAACTGAAGCGAGCGAGGAGAAGAACTGATACACAGGACATAGAACTTGCGATGGATATGATGGTAGTGTTCTCTGACGAGGATGATAGAAATTCTGACAGTGCTATAATCGAGAGGCTGGCAAAAAAGTTGGAGCTTCATAGTGTTGAGGAACTTAACATAGAAACAATGGCCATCAGGCAACTTGCAGAAGAAAGAAAAGGGCAACAGATTGAAAGTACTACGCGAATAATCAATCTTCTCAACAAATTCAAACGCGTTGCAGGCATGCCAGAAACCACTGTCCTTGACGATCCTGTCGCACCCAAGATGCTAGAGAGGTCCACCTCTTTGGTCATCCCACACGAGTTTCTCTGCCCAATAACACTAGAAATCATGACAGATCCTGTTATCATAGCAAGTGGACAGGTAAACACATGGTTTTTTTATCAGAAAAATGAAAAACAAATGTTGCATTAAATATTATGAATTTGTTCTACCTGTACTGAGAGAGAAAATTTGTTGTGATAACAAAGACATTTGAAAAGGAAAGCATAGAGAAGTGGTTCGAAGCCAACCACAACACATGCCCAAAGACTAGGCAACCTTTGCAGCACATGTCATTGGCACCAAACTGCGCATTGAGAAATTTGATCGAAGAATGGTGTGTGAACAACAACTTCAAGCTTCCCAAAAAGTACGATTCAGCAAAAGAAAGTTGTCCAGGCAAAGAGGAAATTCCTTGTTTGGTTGTCAGCTTAGGGTCCGTTCATTTAGAAGAGCAGAGAAAAGCAGTGGAGAAGATACGTATGTTGTCAAAGGAGAATGCTGAGAACAGGGTGTTGGTTGCTGAATGTGGAGGAATACCACCACTAGTGCAACTACTGTCGTATCCAGATTCAAAAATACAAGAGCATGCTGTGACAGCACTTTTGAACCTATCAATTGATGAGGGTAACAAGAGACTTATATCATCAGAAGGTGCGATTCCAGCCATCATAGAAGTTTTGGAGAATGGAAGTTGTGTGGCTAAGGAAAACTCAGCAGCAACTTTATTTAGCTTGTCAATGCTTGATGAGATTAAAGAGATTGTTGGTAAATCAAATGGGTTGCCACCTTTGGTGAATTTGTTGAAGAATGGAACAGTTAGAGGGAAGAAAGATGCTATCACAGCTCTTTTCAACTTATCACTGAACCAAGCAAACAAAGGTAGGGCCATTAGGGCTGGCATTGTAGCACCCTTGGTTCAGTTGCTGAAGGACGTAAACTTAGGGTTGATTGATGAGGCTCTCTCCATTCTGTTACTCCTTGTCTCAAATTCAGAAGGAAGACAAGAGATTGGACAACTTAGTTTCATCGAAATTCTTGTTCAGTTCATGCGAGAAGGAAGTCCGAAGAACAAGGAATGTGCAGCCTCAGTTCTTCTTGAGTTGTGCTTAAATAACTCATCCTTCATATTGGCAGCACTTCAGTTTGGAGTGTATGAACATTTGATAGAAATCAAACAAAATGGAACAAATAGAGCACAGAGGAAAGCAATGGCAATCTTAGAACTCATAACCAAGAGCGAGCAGATTTAATCTTTCATTTCTCCAATTAATGTAGTATCATTGTATTATTTCATAGTAAACTAAACTATTTCTTTCTTTCATGTATTCTCATGTACAAACTAAACTTTAAAACTGTAATTAAAACTTCTCTTCAATCAAATCCTCATGGAGATATACTTTAAACATTGATTTTTAAATTTAATTTTTAAGTATTTAAATAAATAAAGACTATATAATTAAATTAAATACATGCATCATAACCGTATCAAGCCACAATGAAATACTGTAGATTCCCGGAATAAATACTGCTTCATTGTTAGAATTTAATAAGTTAAAATAATAGGAACCACTCAATTCACCATCACGGACCAACAGTAATTTCGACTTATTTGAACAAAATTTTACGCAAAATAATTCTGGTTTTATACATTTTTCGACCAGAAACTCATTTATACGTTTATAGAGAAAATTATGCATTTTTAATGAGTTGATTTCTATAAATATAAGCAAAATAATTATGTTTTAAAAAAAATCAAAACTAAAGCTATAGTCCATGGTTAATTTGAAGCCATAAAAGTATATATAAACATAATGGAATTATCCAATCAGTGTATAGAGTTAGGAATATAGGTTTATTCAATAATTAACAATTGTGGTTATTTTCTAAATTCCATTTTAATTTCATAGCATAGTTTTCTCATCAATTCTTTATAAACTCACAATCAAGGGTTTTTATTTCCCTTATGTGTAAAACAATAAGTCACAAGCACATCTTTGAAATGACAAAACAAAACAGTCTCTATCACTGTCTTTGGAACCTTTAGAAATATAAAAATATTTTTATTCCAATGAATTTGTTCTATTTAAACAACAAATATGTAGAAGTGGTTTTTCAATTTATTTAAATACTAGCATTAACTAAACTCCTTAGTAAGGATAAAATTATCAATTTGTTAAAAAGTGATTAATATAACATTAAATATCTTGTGAGCATGAAGGCACTAAGTTTTTATTCCACTGTTATGTTTCTGGGATAAAGTATAATTAAATATGTATTTTCTTAAAAAAGCAGCCAACCTATTTGATAGAACGAGTAATTCTATAATAAAAAAATTATTAAAATACGTCTTAAAATGGTATTACTAATACTTTTGAAAGAATTGTTAATATAGTAATTTGATAGAATGATTAAATATAATATATTTATATGATGTGTTAAAGATGCTATAAATTAAATTTTAAGTCTAAAAACTTGGCTTAACAAATTTCTATCAAAATAGGCTTTGATTCAATATTAGAGAGTGAATTTTTTAAATTTAATTTAGTTATATAAAATTAATTTTTAAAATGAGATTTAAATTTATTTGTATATTATAATTTCATCATATTCTTAATTAATGTAAAAAATTAGCATAGTGTACAAATGCTTTAGAGAGAATCATACATGAGTGAACATTTGTCTTCAACTTACAATATTAGGTTAAAGAAAGAGTATTAGGAGAAAAAGTATAAAGCTTTGCACTTTTTGTCTATGACAATTACATATAACATCTAAAGTGTGGTGAATCTTAAACATGTTGTAGTGTTTGGATTATGGAAAATTAGGTTAGTTCCACTAGCCACCAAGATTTGTTGTTGTTTAATGCTATATTCTCAGCCACCCAAATCAAGAGTTAGGGTTGTTCCTTGAAAAAGACAAATTAATGCTATATTTTTCAAACACTTGATAATAATTATTTTAATCTCATGATTAATTTAAAATTATGATTTAAGATTTTAAGGCACTTTAAATCTTTCTTTCATTATCTTTTTCCTTTTATTTATTAAAGCTTTTTTTTTAAAAACAAAATATGATAGAATTTCATATTTCCAAAAGGACCATACTTCAAAATATATGCTGGTTGACATTGAATAGTAACACTGTCAAGATTGATAATTAAATATTTGATCTCTTAAGCTCTCAATTAAATATTATTAATCATTCTTCTTAAATCTTGATTAAATACTTATATTTTATTACTTATAATACTCTTACATTGTTAAAAAAAATTAGACTTAAAAAAAGGAGTTTAAATATTTTTTTTTCTTTTATCTTTCTATAAGTTTTTTAAAACAAAAACGTGATCAAACTTTAAAAATGAACGACGCTTTGAAAAGTATCTTTTTAATAATTTTTTTATAATTTTTTATAACAATCTATATGATAGTTTGTGATGGATCTATTTCAAATATATAAACTAATAAAAGAGTAATATATAGTCTATTGTTAAAAAATTATTAAAAAAATTTGTTAAAGTATCACAATCCCGATACTTTTATACTCATACTCATCGTTATTTACTCTAATAATATTATTTAGTAATGATTTAGTGAAAGTTTGTCATATTAAGATGAAAGCTGCACAAAATTGTAATGATTTAATAAAGTAGGAAAACATAAGATGAGAAATAGGATTGAGAGTAGACTGTGAAAGAGGGTCTCGTGATGGTTTTTGAGACGAAAAGTGTCATTTTCATTGATTGAATCGCATTCACAAGCCCCATTGAAGGAGTTGTGGGCGGCCACCACACGTAATATTAATCACTTAGTGGAACACAACGCAATACTTCCACCACATCTAATATTATATTACGTCCTCTGCAACCCTAATTAACCACATTTAATATAACTATAGTCTTATCATATTATTATTATTTAATAATTAAATATTATGTTTCTAAATGAAATTAATTTTAATATTCATTATATAATGTCTTTTTCTTATTTTTTTCATAAATAAAAAATATAACATTTTACAAAATTAACTCTGTAATCATTGACTCATTTATAGGTAGGAGATTGATATTGAAAGAAGCACATGACAGAGTTAGTCCACCCGTGAAGTGGGTCGGCAAGGGGCAGGGGCCCACTCACGAGACCCGATTTGAAAATTCGAGAACTCCAATAAAGTGAAACCTTCTGGCCCACTTGCTCCCATCTCATAGCACTATCTAATAAATTATATATAAATATGCTTTTTAATAATTTAATTTTCTATTTAAATCATTTAGTTATAATAAAATATAAATATTTTTTTAAAATTTAAGCATAATATTCAATAAAATATTTTTTTTTCTAGCTTAGATCACAACTTAATTTATATTTCAATAGCGATACTAAAAACTCTTTCTATTTACCTACTTATAATTTTGAAATATATGTATGTGTATGTGTTTTCTATTATATAAGCAAGGAAACATAAATTTGTCTTTTTAATATGTTCTTCATTCACGTGAATGATAAAAAAACTCAAATCAGGCACTTAAGGGTGATTTCCTTTCAATAGAACTAACAATTTTTAGGTAAGACAACTTGTGCAATTTGCATTGGATAATTAATATTTGTAGTTATCTAATATTTGGAGGTTGAATTGATGTAATTTATATTTTATTAAGTTAATTTAATTAAAATTAAAATTAAATTTTAATTTATATTATATTTTATATTTTTTATAATTTTATTTATATTTTATTTTAAAAATTTAATAAAATATGTGCATTTTAAAAAATTTGCATGTATCTTTTAAATAATTATCCAACAAATAATAGAATGAATAATAGATTGAAATTTTTTTATTAGGGAGACAACGGTAACCACTCTAGAAATCATTAATTTATTCACAATACATTTTTTAACATTTTAAATGCAGAAAAAATCATTTTTATGATGTTTTTTAATATATTTAAAAATATTGATTCACTTCTAAGTGAAGATCGCAATAATTTATATTTACACATTTTTCTTTTTCTTTGAAGATATAAGGCACACTTTTAATTGGAAGAAATTGAGGGTTGACTGTGTTAGAAATTAAGGTTGTCAGAAAATTCTATGATGGTGCTCAATTGAAAATCCATTAATAGAATCTTGATAAATTCTGGTAAACATTTGAAACCAAAACATTCCTTACCAAATGATTAATGAGCTGAAAATTTGTTGTGTATATGATTCATGCTATATATGAAAACTCCTCAGATCATATCATCCTCATCAACGAAATTAGTCTCTCAACCATTAAATTGAGGAAAAAGAATCACTTCGTGAATTAAAAAAATCAAATCACAGAATTGAAGATTTTGTAAACTAAAAGGAAAATCTGCTTCAATATTCTCAACAGAAGTTCTGTTTAAGAAAAGCCTTCAAAGTAGGAAGAAAAGAATAAAAATATTGAGAAACACGGTTCCTGTTCTAAACTGCAGCTAAGGGTCAATCAACACTTGCACTAATTACCATTGGCTTTGATTTGTTATGCCTCCTAAAGATAGTTAATTAATCATCTAAAATTTACCTATTGGCCATAACTTAGTTCCACTATAAATACTAGCACAGGTTCACTCTCCACACATATCTAAACCAAATTCCAAAGTTCTTTTTTATTAGGATGGAGCTGTTGTGGAAAACTCATATGAGGGTACACTTAAGACCCTTTTTCTTCCTTCTTACTCTATCTGCTTGAACCAATATTCTCATATTCTGTTTCTTAATATATGCACTATAGTGCATATACCTGTTGCTTCTGCAAGAAAACCACCCTCTCAGCAAGATAACACCATTTTCTAACAAGCAATTTTCATGGATGTATTTTTTTGCAGATGATTAGAACAGTTTTTGCTCTCCTTTTGATTGCACTATTAAGTTCAGAGAGAGTGGAGAGCAGAAAAGCCAAAGTTGTGACCACTTCCTTAGAGTACAAAGCTATCAACTGCAGAGCTCATAGTGCTTCATTGACTGATTTTGGTGGTGTTGGGGATGGAAAAACATCCAACACAAAGGCATTTCAATCAGCAATAAGTCAGCTGAGTCAATATGCTTCTGAAGGAGGTTCTCAACTCTATGTTCCTGCAGGAAAATGGCTCACCGGTAGCTTCAGTCTCACCAGTCACTTCACCCTCTATCTGGACAAAGATGCCGTTCTCCTTGCTTCTCAGGTATATCCCATTTTCCACTCCTTCTTGGTCACACTTTAACAATAAGCATGAGGTTTTAAGGCATTATGAGTGTTCATTTTGTGCTTTCTGAAAACACTTTCAAAATCCATCATTTCAATTTGAGCTTCAACATTAAACAGTCCTTCACAATTTTCATCACTCATGAGTACTGTCCAGCTTTCGGATTTCAAAGCCTTATTACTGCTCACAAGCCTTTGAAAGTACAAAGAGCCAAAACCTTTTTCTGATTCCTTTTCTACTGACTCTGGTTTTAGAAAGACTGTTACTGTACCAATCAGTTGGCTTCATAAACATTATTTAATAGGGAATAAGGGGTTCACGTGAGTAACAAATAAGGAGAGATGTCCAATAAATGAAACTGCAAAGAATGTGTCACAAGATTCCCCACTTTCTACCAAGCATGTGAGATGACAACATTAGTCTTAAATAACTCAACTACACACAAAAGTTCCCACTATATACTGACACTTTTGGTCTATTCTTACATTCAGACAGAAACTTTAAGAGTGCCTTACACACTTGTCTTGTGTTATCTAGGAAAAAGGTTCCAAGTGTTACACATTTTTGGCACTTTCATGTGTGCTACTGCTAACTCTTTTTTACTGAACTAATGAAATGATTTAGGATATTACTGAATGGCCTGTGCTTGAACCACTCCCTTCATACGGCAGAGGAAGAGACGCACCAGCAGGAAGATTCACAAGCCTCATATTTGGAACAAACCTCACTGATGTTATTGTCACAGGTAAGGAGGCCAAAAAATCATTTTTATGTATCTAAAAGTTTTACTTCTAATAACCAAAATCTGTTTCATGTATTTATTTATAACTGTATAGAAATTAATATGATGTGATGATAAAGTAGATGCTTGTGTACATATATTTTACACACATCCCTGTAGATATCAATTAAACTCTTCATATTAACTATAGATTATGTTCTTAATTCATATTGTTAATACATCGACTGTTTTTAGTCTTTTATCTTATTATTATCGCAGATAAATTGTATCAATCATGATCCTCTTTTGTTAACAGGAGAAAATGGCACCATAGATGGTCAGGGTGAGTTTTGGTGGCAGCAATTTCACAGAAAGAAGTTGAAGTACACTCGTCCATACCTGATTGAATTGATGTTCTCAGACAATATTCAAATCTCAAATTTAACACTCCTGAATTCCCCATCATGGAATGTTCATCCAGTTTATAGCAGGTAATGCCATTTTATTTTGTTCCAGTTTTGCAGAAAAAAAATGTCCTTACATATATAATATAGTCACTGCTGCAGTTACTCTCTAACTACCTTTTACCTCCAATGTTATAACACATGTTTTTCAATACTATGCAGCAACATTATTGTGCAAGGCATCACCATTTTTGCTCCTGTCACATCTCCAAACACTGATGGCATCAACCCAGGTTGGTAGTTCATTCATGATAAACTGTGTATAGAAGAAGCAGAGAACAGTAAAGCATGGTTTGAATTGATTAAAAAGTTTGTTCAAACCCTTTTTCTGTGTTATGATTTTTGTTATCAGATTCTTGCACAAATGTAAGAATTGAAGATTGCTACATAGTTTCTGGGGATGACTGTGTGGCTGTGAAGAGTGGATGGGATGAGTATGGCATAAAATTTGGGTGGCCAACAAAACAGCTAGTGATAAGAAGGTTAACATGCATTTCACCATACAGTGCAACCATTGCCTTGGGAAGTGAGATGTCAGGTGGTATACAAGATGTGAGAGCTGAGGACATCACAGCCATCCAAACTGAATCAGGGGTAAGAATCAAGACAGCAGTGGGAAGAGGAGGTTTTGTGAAGGACATATATGTGAAGAGAATGACCTTGCATACTATGAAATGGGCATTTAAGATGACTGGTGACTATAACTCTCATGCTGATAGCCACTATGACCCTAATGCCTTGCCTGAGATAAAAAACATCAACTACAGAGATGTCGTGGCTGATAATGTAACCATAGCTGCTAGGTTTCAAGGAATCTCCAATGATCCATTTACAGGAATCTGCATTGCCAATGTGACTCTAAGGATGGCAGCTAAGGCCAAAAAGCAGCCTTGGACCTGCACAGATATTGAAGGGATGACAAGTGGGGTGAATCCTCCACCCTGTGGTTTGTTACCTGATCAGGGGCCAGAGAAGATCACAGCATGTGATTTTCCAGCAGATAGTCTTCCTATTGACATGCTGGAACTCAAGAAATGTAGTACCAGCATGACATATGTTGGAGATAAGTGGTTGTTTTAGGAATAGTCTTTCTCACATAATCAAGAAAACACTTCTCAAGTTAAGAGATGGATGGTGTTCAAATTATAGAAATGAAAGGGTTTTCTTTCCTTGATGATGCTGTAAGTTTCAGGGTTAACATTAATCAAAATTTGCCTGTTAAAGTCCTTCTATGAGAATCTAAAACCCATTTTCAAACAGTAACAAACGGTTTGGATGAAACATTCAAACAATGCTGCTTGGCTTCAGATTAATACAATTATCCAAGAATATCAAATAATTATAAAATGAAAGACAACCTAAAAAAATCTCAGTATATCAAGTATGTTAATACTTCTGCGGAGAACTGACAACATATGATTATACCACAGATTCTCAATAAATGGTTGATATAACAGATTATATGATTATATCACAGATTCTCTCCATATAAATTCCTTGATATCTTCTTCAGTGAAAGATGGTTGCTCAAAATCAAAACTGAAAGGTCTAATGCGAACAGTTTCCTGCTTAAAATCTTGCAGTGGTTCCAACTTGCAAACAGCTTCTTCAACTGCAAATCATCATAAGTGACGTACGAATTAATGAAAGTATAGACAAAAGGAAAAACCAGCTACTAAAGTTGATTATGACAGATAAATTGTGAAGAAGCAATAGATTCTACACCTGATGCTCAACCTGTTACAAGCTGTTAGCGGACTCTGGATTGCAGTTAGATGACCAATATGTGAATAGTATTCTATTAAGTGGGATAGTCTCATGTTGTGTTTGGACCCAGAATAATTCATTTATTTAGAGTTTTTAAATATTTTTTAAAGTAAAATGACTTGGATGAAAAAACTTAAAGAAAATTAAAATTGATTTTTTAAGAAAAAAGTATTTCAAATAACTAAAATAATAGATTTTAATATTTATTAAAAAAACAAAAATAATTGAAATTCGACCTTGTGAAATTATTTATTAGTCAATATGAAAAAAAAAGGGTTAAATATGTTTTTAGTCCCTAAACTATTGGTCTGGTTTTCGTCCCTCTTTCAAAATAAGGTATAATTTGGTCCTCGTTATGTTCGAAACGTTCGTTTTAGTCCTCAAAACTTTGGTTTTAGTCCTCGTTTTGTTCTAAATGAGGACCCCAAATTTTTAACGGTGTTAGTTTTTGAGGACTAAAACGAACGTTTCGAAAAGGATGAGGACCAAATTGTACCTTATTTTGAAAGAGAGACGAAAACAAAAAACGGCCAATAGTTTAGGGACTAAAAACATATTTAACTCAAAAAAAATCCATCTAGATAGTAGATTAATGTTAATCTTAAGCTCAAACCAAATATCCTTGCATCTAACCTAGATGAACATTATGAGGTCAGATCGACTTAGTTTAACTTTCAATTAAACTAACTCATATTTATTTATGATAAAAAAGGATTCGTCTAAAATCTCAATTAAAAATGACAAGTTGACTAATAGAGAAAATTAAAATAAATTTACTCATTATAAATGAATTTACTCATTATCCAACTAATAGAAAAATTAGAAGATAAATATTCAATTTAAAAATATATAAATTTTGACTACTCATTATATCAAACAAAATTAAAAAAATCAAAATTTATAGAGAACTCAAAAACTTAACTTAGTATATTGAATGACAAAATATATCATTAAATAAAACCTTTTATATTAATTATGTTTAACCATTGTAAAAAATATATAATTGATTTATTTTAAATAAATAAATAAAATTAATTTGAACCACACATAGAGAAAGAGAGATGAGAAAGGCACGTCATTTTGGCATTAAATTTGCCAGAAACATAAGAGTTTAAGATGGTTGTTTTGAATGATGTCATAGAACAATTAAATTCAACAGGAAGTGGAAGTCAGGTGTAGGAGTAAGGGTTTAGAAAATTCAGAAAGTGGAAGACAAGTGTGTAGTTGATTGGTCGATCGGTATTTTATGGTAGTATATAAGAAATTTCTTCAAACGTCGAGCCAGTTTCTGCATGCACCTCTTCTCTTCAAATTTCTAAGTTTCTCCTCTTTCTCTCTACAATTCTCCTTCTTCTCTCTATAAATTCTCACTTTCTCCTTCTTTTGATCATCATCTAGGTTATGTGTGAGTTCTTCATTGGTGGCAAGAAGTTCTTTTCTATCAATCTAGTTGCTGTGTGAAGTGGTAAGTAAACTCATTTGTTTCTTTAAGTTTCGGTATTTTCTGAAACATGCAAGCATTGTGCAGCTTGCATGTGCTCTTCATCTCTCTCTCTCTCTGAACCTGTTTCTGTTTTGATCCTCTGGTTGGTCCCTTTTCACCGATCAGAATTGTAGTGGGTTGCTTTAGAAGAGGTTGTTGGTTAATTAAAGTGGTGGAAGCTTAGGAAGTGCATAGTTTATTCAAGATAAGGGAAACTAGTGATTTAATTATATTTTTATGTTTGGAACTGATGAGTGTACGCTTGCATGTATGAATAATGGTATGTTTGATTGAATTGTCTTCAAATTCTGTGTTTGGCGGAGACATGTGAACTGGGTTAGAGTTTTCTATTGTAGAACGTTCGGTTAGTTCTGTTTGGGAAGAGAGTATGTGAAAATGTGAGTGGTGAGCAGTGCGTAATAGGTTCAGTGGAATAGGTTTAAAATAAATTAGAAATCAATTGAAGGTTTTAGAAATTAAAAAAAAAAATATCTTGTTTTGGTTTAAGGAGTATTATTCAGAGTATTATTTTGTTGACCGTTCCGCGATGTTACGTACTTAGTCATTAACTAGGTTCGGTCTATTAGAGGTATTATTTATTTATGACCGTTCGGTCTAATCACAGTGTTCTAATATTAAACTAGTGTTCGGTTTGGATAGAGTATCCAATAATCTCTAACCACTTGACCTAGTATAGTGTTTGGTATAAGTTTTTAAGAGTTTCTGTTTGAGCTATGAGTGTGTGGTTTAAACTCTTCAGATTGGGTTAAGTTCATACTAGTTGGTTTCTATGGTGGTTGATCAATAATAGTGTTTGGTTAGTTTCTTATGTTTTGTCTCTTATGAACCGTTCGGTTCTCTCAGATGGGTAATGTGAAGGTATTCAGTCTCCAACGTTCACATGTTCTTTTTATTCTGTGAATGAAAATATAATTGATGAATGATAGATTATATTAAATATGAGAATATTGGACTTTTGAATAATGTGGAAGAGAATTAGGCGGAATGTCTCGTGTATGGTTATTGAATTGTAAAGTATGAATATGGATATGCTAAGCTGGCGTTCATCCTGAAATTCTATAAGTATCGTTCTCACATAGAGAGGTATATCATTTGTGAGAATAGCAGGAGGTACTACCACCTCAGGGTGCTGAGGTAGGTATTGTGGAATTAACCTTAGGTAATAGCTTGATTGGTATCAGCTGTTACACTACCACAAGTGTAAAGATGAATGTAATTACATATTCATACAATCCGAATGGTCAAGTCATAGTATTTGGTTTTGATATATATATATATATATATATATATATATATATATATATATATATATATATATATATATATATATATATTGTTCAAATACTTTACTAGCTTTATGTGAATTGGTCTATCATATTATTATGTGATTAATCTTTGATATAGTATCATGTTATATTTTGTTCCAAACGTATGTGCTGTAAGTCTTGGAAAAGAGGCCAAAACTCACTTACTATTTGGCCTATATGAATTACCATGTGACAAATAATTGCAAACCAATATATCTTTTATGATTGATTAAGAATATCCTAAATTATTCAAAAACTAAATATTAAGAATAATCCATTGATTAAAAATAATTAACAGCATAAATTTAGTAAGTTTTTTAAGTTATATCAGTATAATTTAATTTTTTTTCATATTAAAAACATGTTAAAAATAAATTTAATCTTATAAAATCATAATATACTATTGTTAATCATTGTACATAAACTATAATATTATAATTATGCAAAACAACAAACAAAAGTAATTTAAACAGTAGTTTCATCTATTTGTATTTAAGAACACTTAATCACCACGTCGGTATGTACTAAAAGAGTGTTTTTATTGTAAAAAACACAATATCCTCTGCCAAAAACAATCATCTAGAATAAAGTTCGCATGGTTGATAAAATTCTTGGAAATATATTTAAAACAGCTTTATGTTCAAGTATAAGTTAAAATGCTCCAGCCAAAAAGTTGCCTCAAGTAACTTAATTTCAACCAGAAATTAAAAACATGAGAAAAAAATAAGCAAATGTTGAAGAGGCTGTTGCAAGACCAAGATGTTCACAAGATCCATAGCATGCATGTGGCTTGGTTTATTCGCTAGGAGAATTTGACTAGATTACTTCTCCATTTTCGATTCATAAAAGATCATCTTGGACAAATCTTGGTCTCTGCTCTCTTCAACACAGCTTGCAGAGCTCTCCCAGATTATCTTTAGAGAATGCTATCAATTTATTAAAGAGGTCCAAATCTTTGATTTCTCTACCACCTGATATTCTGAGGAGCTTATCGAGCGTGATGAAACTTGGTCCCCAATGCCTTCAACACAGCATGAAAAGCAACTCAATATTCACATATCTCAACAAGTAATGCAGAGCAGTAAATTCTTTTCCCAACTTACATAATTGTAAGAAGTTCTGAGTTAGGTGACAGGAGATCAGAATTAGATGTAGCACCTTGATTTGAAGGTAAAGTGACTGATCCGATAGTTTCAAAATATCAGATGATAAAAATATACAATATAATAAATAACACGCAATACTCCAGAATTAAATACCGACGATCAAGTCCTGAATAACCAAAATAAATTTAAAAGAGAGCGTACACAAAGAAGTAGAGACCAAGAGAAACCAATCTAAGAAATAGTAAGTTGCACGCACAATGTAGAAATAGCTCACCAAATAGAACGCCCGTGTTCAAGAACAGAGAGTCGAAGCTCATAACTCAATCTGAATCTTCTTGTCTTTCGTATGTATCACCAGTTCTTTATCTGCCTCTGACATTTAAACATTCTGAATGTGTACTACCATGCTACAGATTATATTACATGATGCAATCACAAATATAATAATCTGACAATAGCCCTCACACAATTACTTCATTTTAAGCTTCTTAAATCACACGGATTTCATTAATCAATGAAGAGAAAGAATTAAAGGGCAGTAAATTACAACTTCTATGAGCAGAAGTAACTTTATATATATTTCAGTATTTAACATTACACATTACATCACAAATATACATTTCAGAACAATAACACAGGCACATAATCTACTAATCATTCTAACATCCATACAATAAGCTAGGCATGATTGAGCATCGTCAGTCATTAAACAGAAAACCAAAAACCTAGATCCATCTGTGTGTACCAGAGTTAGTTTGCAACACGTTCAATTGACTATCTCTGCATTTCAGTTACACCGACGTTGCTGTGAATGACAGTAGCACCCGACCTCAGATTTGATAGCAAGGCATCACGACCGGTCAAAACCACTTGGAAAAAGCTATCAACTTCCTTTGCAAGAAGATCTAGTCCCTGCGAAAGATTCCCCGATGATCTACCTAATTGCCCAACAATCTCCGGAAGCAATTTCATCTCAGTGGGATCTACAACACCCCGGATAATAGGATACAATTCCTTTAAAGAGGAATCAACAGATTCCAACTCATTCAACACAGCAAATCTTCCACACGAAAACCTAACTCTAATTTCCTCATTTACAAGATTTTGCAACCTTTTAAAGGTCGGAGCCCAAGAATATACATCGGCCACGTCCAAGTCCAACATATTCTTTGTAGACCCTGAAAAGGCTGCAGCAAACACACTGCATACAAATACTGTGAGAACCTTGACTCCATACATAGCTTGCACCAAAAGCTTTCCTTTTGCAGACTTTTTAACCTTAGGAAGATCAAGTGACCCCAGAAGACCATCCAAAATGCTTCCACATTTCTCAATCCTAGGGTTTCCTGAACTAATATGCTGCTTCCAACCATCAAATGAAGAACATGCCCGATCATACTGCTCTGAAGAGGAGGAACCTAAATTGTGCAACGCACACTGAAGTAAAAGTTGACCCTGACTCATTCGTGATAATTCAGAGCTGAATGCATTGCATATATCCAGCAACTTCATGCTAATGTCAAAGTACACATCTATCCATTTCGCATCCCAATCATTAACAGGAAGCTCAAGCTCTGTTGTGAGGGTTTTAATGTCACTGTGACTCTCGCAGAGTAACCGCATCGCCAAAGTCATCCAAGACAAACTAAGGATCTCATCCTTGCTCTCGGGAATAAGCCTTGTCAGCCTCTCTTCCAAAGTTGCTTCGAAAGCTTGTAATACTAACAAAAGCTGATGAGAAATTTTAGAGCCTTTAGGGGATATCATCCTAAAAGGATTTCCAAAAGGGAAGAATGATCGGTTTGCATCCTGGGCACGACTCATTTTGAACTTCTACTGTGACAAAGGATTGGAAGTAAGATAAGACATTAATGAAAAAATAAATAAATATCTATCAAGAATCAGTCGACAAAAAGCAGTACACAACGTGTTATTTATCCAATTGCGCCTGAATAGTATGTTTTGATTATAAAATGGTATTAAAAAGGAGAAAGGAAGAGGTCAGTTACAATTATTTTGATATGATAACACTGGCACGGTTAATGTTACAAAAACTACCCTCCATTAGCCACTGCAAAACACCGTTTCCTTCTCTTCCCCCTTCTACTAAGGCCATTATTGTGATAAGTATTTACTTTGCTTTAAATTTCGGACTCTAAAAGGTGCGAGATAAATTTGACAAAATAATCCCAAATATTTATTGCTGGTAAGGCAGTCAAAGTAAAAAAGTACCGAAAATTGAAGAAACAAAATTCCTAGATCAGAAATACCATCTTGAAAAGAACTCGTAAGGGAATCAGAAACTAACAGTCGAAAACTAATGTATCCCTACAAAAGCAAACGAGACCAGACAGAAATAGAGAAATTAACAAAGTCTGTGACCAATCAAAATTATACCTTCTTCTACACTTCAATTTCCCAAAATTTTAGCTCGCAAATTAAAATTCTCATCCCCCTTTTCCCAAATCAAGAAAGCTAAAAATTTCACACGATATCTACCCATGAATCCCTCAACACACGTCAGGTATATAGCCATACCAATAAATCCCAAAGGGAAAACGTTGTTATTTCCAATTAAAACAAAAAAAAAGTTACAAAAAAAAAAAACAAGTAAATCGTCTGAACCTCACCGGACACAATAGATCGAGGAACTAGGGAAAAAATCAACGCGGAGAACTTTACCGATTCTAAATATTTTCAACTAGAAGACGCAAAAATGGGTACGGGGATTCTCTTCCGAGAGATTTACACAAAATAAAAAGATCAAAACTTGAATTGAGAAATATGTTAAGAGAGAGGATCAGAGGGTGAGAGAAAACAACCTCGGAAAGGATCGGATCGGAAAAGAGGAGTAGGGTTGGGTTGTTGATTTGGGTTTGCTCCTTCGATAGGGTTTGTGCGTGTGTGAATCGATATTTGTTGGTGGTAGATGGGGAAGGGAGGTGATGATAGAGCTACCGCGTTTGGCATCAAATTATCTGAAAGTGTATACGTGTTATCATATTGTTGGTAACTTGGCCATCTTTTCTTAAGAGACGTTTATATTGACCGAAGAGCGATAATTTTCCAATGAAAGCGTGTGGGATTCTTTCTTCAATTTCTTTGGTATGACTATTTAATATTTTACATCTTTCAAAATAGCTATTTTAAGAGAGAAAACCTTAGTTTGATAAAGAGGTTAGTAACAACATAGGAAATAACTATTTTTAGTTGAGTTAAAGCTTTCATTATGTGATTCAATAAATGTTAAGAAGTGTAAGTTTTCGTTTTACAATTTTAATCCAACGGTTCTCTTACATTGTCAGTACCACACTCAAATATTAAGGAAAAAAGGTTTTTTTTTTATTTGTTGAAACGGTTCTTTTACATTGTCAGTACCACACTCAAATATTAAGGAAAAAAAGGTTTTTTTTATTTGTTGAAACGCGTACATAGTTACTGTAAAGGTTTAATACCTCTTTTGGTCCCTCGAAAGGGGGCCAATGTTCAATGTGGTCCTACTCTTTTTTAGAAGTTCAATGTAATCCCACATTTTGTAAAAAGTGTGCAATCAAGTCCTTTTTGGAAACAGCGTTGAGTTTTTAACGGAGCAGCTGACAGGGTGGACTGAAGTTAGCTATGTGGCTTTGTGTGGGTAATACGTGGCTGTGAGTGGGTGATACGTGGCTGTGAGAGGGTAAATCAGAAGTTAGGGTTTGAGTTGCAGAGAAATTAGTAATTTGGGATTTCTTCTGAAGGGTGTTCGTCGTGTTACTCTTAGACTCAAACGTAGGACGACTTCTTGTTAGGTCTTCAGCGCGTATCTTCTTCTTCTCTTCGTCTTGGGAACCGTGGAGAACGAGGTCCTCCGGTTCTGCTTCTGCGTGGCTTATTCATGGTCACTTTCTAATTTTACTCTTCGCTTTCCTCGCAAAAAATGCGTTGACTCAACCGCAATATGATGCTTGCTTGCTTGCTTCTGTCGATCACATCCAATTTCATTTTTTGGTTTTTAATTTCTCCATTCTGTTTCTCATATTGATTCGATTGGCTTTTGATTCAAGGATTTCACGGTCTGTTATAAGTCTCCACTGTTTTTTTTTTCTTTTACCGCTGAAGATCCAAAAGGCTCGGTGGTTGATTTGATTTTAGGAAGTTTCCAAATGGTTATGTAACTGCATTTCAGTTCTATATTTGCACAGTTCTGTAACTGAAGACCACAACCATGGGACCACCGAGAAGATCCTTTACCCCAACTTTTCAAACACGACGAACACCCTTCAGAAGAAACACGACGATAAATCCCAAATTACTAATTTCTCTGCAACTCAAACCCTAACTTCTGATTTACCCTCTCACAGCCACATATCACCCACTCACAGCCACGTATTACCCACACAAAACCACGTAGCTAACTTCAGTTCACCCTATCAGCTGCTCCGTTAAAAACTCAACGCCGTTTCCAAAAAGACTTGATTGCACACTTTTTACAAAAGGTGGGATCACATTGAACTTCTAAAAAAGAGTAGGACCACATTGAACATTGACCCCCTTTCGAAGGACCAAAAGAGGTATTAAACCTTACTGTAAAATATTTCTTTTATTATTAACCAATAAATATTACGTGTTATAATTTGTGATTCAACGTTGTATAAAAATTTTCTATATTTTAAAATATAACCTATTTCTTTCTAATTATAAAATGGCATTTCATTATTTTCGTGATATGAAAAGAATTTATAATAAAAAAACAAAATTTAGGCTTTAAACTAAGGAAAATTTTGCCCGTGGGACTAATTTATCGTTAAATTATAATTTCAATGAGGAATTTGATAATAAATTGAATTCTTTTATATTAAGTTATAATATTAAAATTAACTTTACATTTTTATATTTAGATATTAAGTGAAAGTTGTAGTTCCTTGTAAACTAAAATGATGATGGCATCTCCCGACATTTATTCCATTATTAAAAAATATATTTAAAAATTTGGCGTAAAGTGTATATTATCTCATTAAATGATTATAATGTACTTAAATAAATGTATTTTAATGTTAATATTTTGGTTGTTTAAGAATATGCAAAGCTTCTAATTATGTTTTAGTTTGACTCATTATAATTCTTAAATGATAAACTTTACATAATTATTTTCATATATAATGAATTTGTAATTCTGAAAAGTATATAATATATATATATATATATATATATATATATATATATATATATATATATTACATTCATTATTAATCTACTTTTACTCATTCATAAGTTTTTTTTTCTTGGAGAATAAGTATATTAAAAATAAGTTTTTTTTCTAGGAGAATAAGTATATTAAAAAGTACACTTCAAAAGTATATTTTAAGTTTTTTTTAGGCTTAATACCCTATTTTGTCCCCAGTTTTACTAGAAAATGTCAAATTAGTCCATCCTTTAAAAAATGTGTCAATTACGTCCTCACTTAATAAAATTTGCATCAATGAAATCCCTTCCGTTAAATTCGTACAAACGGCGTTAATTAAAGAAAGAGAAAAATAATTAACGTCGTTTGTACGGATTTAACGGAAGGGATTTCATTGATGCAAATTTTATTAAGTGAGGACGTAATTGACGCATTTTTTAAAGGATAGACTAATTTGACATTTTCGAACGAAACTGGGGACAAAATAGGGTATTAAGCCTTTTTTTTATTATCTACTTAGATCATGTGTATATATTATAACTAAGTCTCGATACTTTAATGTATTGGTTATTATTTATCATTATATCACTATTTTTTATATTATTATTATATTTTTTAAGTAAGTATTATTTTAATAGAATTCAATTCATGTTGATCTTATAAATATAATTAGTATTCCTTTATGAATAATCACTTTCACCTTATTCTAAAATATCCTAACACTATTATTAATTTGAGCATCACGTAGTCTTTCGTAACTGGATATCCCTCGTATCAAGAGCAAGGAGATCATTTTCAAATAAAAGAAACAATCAAACCACTATTATGATCTTGCCATATGTCTAAAAGTTTACGCTCAAATTTCGGGTAAGAACATTTTTAATCAGAAAATGACTAAAAAATTTTGGTATTTGTCAGGAGGAAATGAAATCCAAATTTACGTAAATAATGTTATTTATTTACGTAAATCATAATGTTATTCTTTGTACTTATAGTTTGTGTTAGTTTAATTAACTTTTACTTAATTTATTTAGAAGTTAATTGATATTGAAAAATAAACAAGCAATATTATCAAAAGTTCTTAATTAGAATATTTCGATTTAAGGGATCAATGTTAAGTCTGCTTCTCTAAATGATTATAATCTCAACGTTCAGGTTAGTTCTACCTCCAATCCACTCTAGCTACCACTCGATCGGACTAAGGTGCCACCTACAGAAAGCACTTTGATGCTAAAGTTGATGTTTGTGTGATACTTTGATGCTAAAGTTGATGTTTGTTTGATAAAGCTAGCAATAAATGTACAATCAATGTAACCAACTACCTGAATACCAAACATGTATTTATAGATTTTAGGATGAGCTTCTTATTAGTGATGGCCTAATTACGATCCAAACGATGATGATCTAGCTTAGGGTTAATGTAATTATTCTTAAAGTTAACTCTATTTTAGTCCGATCAATCAGTTTATCGATCAGCTCATATGGCACCATACACTAGTTGATCGCTTGGTTCATGGCTGACCGGATGGTCATACTATGTCTAATCATTATATTCTTTTACCTCTTACGTCAAGTTAAAAACTAATTAACCAAAGTATATTCCTGATTAATTCTTGTTAAAATTTTCACCTTTAATCAAAGTACATTCACAATTATTAGAAAAAACTCATTCAATCAAATGAAAGTTTCTAAATTTAATTAAAGTAGATTTTTAACTAAAATTAAAAACGCTTAACCTTATATGAGTGAATGTAGAAATAACATTAAAGTAAATCACAACAATGATGAAAGGAACAAATCAATTATTTCATTCTAACATCATAATCCATTAAAAAATTATAGCAAAATCAGTCCTAAAGACTTAACACTATATTAAATGTAGAAATAACATTAAAGTAGAAAAAGAGATGATGGATATAACATCCCAAAAATACAGTATAAACCATATACGAGAATAATCACATATTAATAATATGACAGATCAATCTAACAAAAGATTGGAAACACAGATATGGCCGAACGACCTTACAAAATCCTACAGAATTTAAAATGTACAATGGCTATAACTAGACCGAACGGTTTTCAAAATAAATTTATAATGAACGGTTCTTCAAAAGAAGAGGCCAACAACTAATCGAATGTTCCTAAGGTTCAGCCTTCACTTCCACCTCTTCCAGTACTTTTTCCAACAATTGTTCTCCTTCTACTCACATCCACACGGATGATCATTGCAACAGGACAAACAACCGAACTTACAACACATACAAGATAATAAATAGGGTAAGCTTATGTAATTTAATTAATTCAATAAAAACATACAATGTTCGTGATTAAATCAAACAACAACCAAACCATAATTCATACGTCATGGCATACAAAGACCGACCACTTGACTCTGACTGTCGGACTATATGAATCCAATGTAGCTACGACGTATGTGCACCCGGGTGATGTAGTAACTGGGATACCTTCAACAGCTGTCACCCGAGGTTAATATGTTCCGTCCAAGTTAACCTTATGGACTAGGACCTCTTGTCATTCTCACACATGTCTTACTCCTCTCTACGTGAGAATGAGTAATCATGGAATATCAGGATAAACGCCCACTAAGTTTTGCCCACATTCATACTTTACCAATCATTAACCACTTTCTGAGATATTCCTCCCTAGAATACCCTTTCATAACCAAACTATTTCATTCGCATCACATTTCAAATTCTCTTATACTTCATCATCAATACATTCAACTGAAATATCACACTTTCTCATCCTAGCACAAGTTCGAATGGAATAACACATCTTAGAAACTAACGTGACCGAGCGCTATTTACGAATTTATCTAAAAACAGACCCTTAAGAGTTCAAACCGGATGCCACGAAGTCTAGGCCGAGTACTAAGACTCTAGGTCGAACACCTTTTAAAGACCAACACTGTTTGACACCTAATACTAATAACTGATGAAAAATTATGAAGTAACGAATGCTATTGATTTTGGCTGAAAACTCTGATTCTAAAAACGGTAATAATAGATTACTGAAACGAGACCCAGCGCTTGGTTTAAGACCGAGCCCTGTAGAAACCAAACACTATTGAACGAGCGATGGTCCAAGACCAAGTACTTATCAAGAACGAGCGCTACTGAGACCGAACGCTTGGTCCAAGACCGAGCACTACTAAACTTATAAAATGAATGAATATATATATATATATATATATATATATATATATATAGATATATATATATAGACACACACACTTGCGTCACACTTATTTTTAATGAAAAATAACGATAACATCTACGACTTTAAGTAGTATAGTATACATTAACTAAACTGTTTAGTAAACCTAAAGGAGAACTACACTTAGGCCGAACGCTCATATATATATATATATATATATATATATATATATATATATATATATATATATATATAATATTATAAAACGATCTTCATGAACGAAATTCTCTACAAAAGAAAAATTTAGTTTAGACGGACGCTCAAAGAAAAATTGAACAGTAAATACTGACTCTCGGTTACAGTTACAAAATTCTGTAGAGTATTACAGAGTGACTCTTAGACAATATCCCTAAAGCATGAGAAATCAGTTAAGACCATGCACTTCCATGATGAATCGAACGATCATTAATGATGCTCGACCATACTACAACATTTATTCAAAATACTACAGTTTGAAGATCAAACCCTATCTCAACTCAGCTCACACCATTTATCAATCATCCATCTACACATCCAAACATGCAGTAACACGCACATTTCGTACTCATCAAATAATCAAACAAAGTATCATACAAACATACAAACGTTCAAAACAAAAATCTTAATCAAATTATATAAGCTTCTCTTAGCTCTAAACGTAATTGAACGCTCACTGATGCAGAATAGAGCTCACTATTACTAAAGATCTTAACGTTCAACAGTCACGTTTTATTAAACTAAACCAAACAGAAAACCAGAAATACTCAGAATAATAAAATTCGCTCAAGCAACCAGAAATATGGGTTTGCATGCGAAAAGAACGAACATGCTCAGGAGAAAGTAACTCACCGGCTTAGAACCACAACCCGATCGTTTTAAACGAAAGCCCTTGACGTCGGGAGAATTCAAACGGTGCCTGAGAGGTGATCGGAAGAGGAAAAGATGAGAGTTTCTTAGAGAGAAGATGAAGGAGATTTAGAGAGAAGGAGGAGGAAATGGTTTCAGCAGTTTCGAGAAGAAGGAAAGCATGCAGAGAAGTGGCACGACATTTGAAATTTGGCATTAAATATTATCGTCACTAAAATCGAACGACCACTCTCCTACATCCACCTATTTTCCACTAACTGAAACTCTAACTCTCTCCTTGACATTTGGCTCCCACTACTTGGGATTTTTAGTAGGTTTTAATGGGTTCTGACAATGGAGAATATGAAATATGAGAGAGGACGAAATTAGGCCCTCAAAGGGTTCCTCCGCTCCAATTAAGGTTTTTCCTTAAGTCTCTTTGTATAGAAATTGGATTGGACTTTGTTTTGGTCTTTTCTGTTATTATAATATTTTTTTCTAATAATTAAATCTCCTCCAATTATCTTCTAAATAATCTAATATCTTTAAGATACATTTGATTGTTGTGGATATCTAAAAAGATTTAAAATATCTTGCAAGATTCAAAGAGATTGGGAAAATGTTATCTTTTTATATTTAGTGATATATTTAAATAAGATAATTATTTAAAAATATTAAATAATATATAAAGATATATTTCTCCAAAATTATCATTTATCATAAATATTTACCAACTATCAGAACATTTTTTGTAGAAAAAAATAGATAAATCCGCAAGGTCCAATTTTTGTTATATGTCCCTCTTCATAGCTTAGCCAAATTTCTTCACTTGTTTATCATTTTCTTGCCTTCTCCATGCAATGTTTGGCTTGACTTTTTGTGGTTTTGATTATTTTATATTCTTGGATTTATCTTTAGATGTCATGAAACTTTAATCAATTTATTTTCACATCGCCATGAGCTCAATATAGGTACAACTGCACTAACACACATCAAACTATCTAAAAAAACATTTATGCAACTAAAAAGTTATTTTTAACATGTTTTTGTATTTCATGCTCAATAAGCTCAATATAATTGTTAAGAAGTGGACTTTATGTCTAACTAAACTTCACAAAACTGGTTTGTAAAGTGAGGTTTGCACCCACTTATATATAGGGATGACAAATATTTCACGCCCGCGGATATCCGCGGATAAAATTCACAATGGATAGTTGATACCCGTGGATATTTACTATTCGCAGGTTGCGGGTAACAGGTATTTTAATACCCGCTTATAAACGGGTCGAGTGCAGGTATTATACCCGTTAAAAAATTAAAATTACGTTTTTATCCTTAGTTTTAAAAATAGGTTTTACTTTTTTCCTTTGCCTATTTCATCTGTGCAACAACCTCTAAAGGCACATCCTCATTAGGTTGCATATGTTCCTCTTTCATCTATGCCTCTTTCATCGGGCCGGGTTACTCGTTTTGACAGCTCTACTATCCATACCCGACCCGACCCGTTGCAATCCCTACTTATATATTATAAATTAACCTTATCTTTAATCGATGTGAGACTTCCAACATACCCCCCTCACATCGAGGTATATACATCTCGAGCGTGAAATTAGACATTAATGGATGGTCCAATAATGGCCCGATAGCGGGTGGAACAACATACCCAACAAACAACAAATATTGTAGGATAGGCTCTAACTTGCCTCTAATACTATGTTAAGAAGGCGACTTTAAGCCTAACTCAACCCCACAAAACCAGCTTGTAAGGTGAGGTTTAATATATGGACATTGAGTTCTAGGTTTTTACTCTCTTGCTTGTTCATGGCTTCTGACCCGTCCATATATACTAATTATGTCAATGTGCATTTATCAACTGATAAGTTAGATGGTACTAATTATTCGACTTGGGTATCAGACGTATATTGACATGATATTATATCCTTACACGTCGATTTTATTTGGTTGAGTTAGACTTAAAGTTCACTTCTTAACATGGTATCAGAGATAGGTTATATAGCCTATTCTAGCGAGATTTGTGTGGACATATTGTTCCATCCGCTATCGGTCCGCTATTGGAATCACATCTTACAAGCTAGTTCTGTGGGGTTGAGTTGGACTTGATGTCCACTTCGTATCAAAACCAGGTTAGAGCCTACCCTAGCGATATTTGTGTGGATATATTGTTCCACCCGCTATCGGGCCACTAACAGACCACCCATTAACATTTAGTCTCACGCTCGAGATGTATATACACCGACATGACGTGTGTGTTGGAAGTCACACATCGACTAGAGATAAGACAAATTTATAATATATAAGTGGGTGCAAACCTCACCTTACAAGACAATTTTGTGGGGTTGAATTAGGCTTAAAGTTCACTTCTCGATAATAACAAATTCTAACTAAAACATTCTTTTAAAGCACAAAAATCAATTAAGAATCCAAGATTGAATGCTAAATGAGGGCAAAAATATATACTCATATACTATACATAAGCCAAAAGTAAAGAGTTGGGTTAAGTCGAATTCAAATTCAATATTCCCAATCCAACACTATTCAAATTCAACATTTAAAACCATATTTGACCATTTAACTTGTTTAGTGAACCAAATTTATATTATTTAAATTTCAATTAAATATGGACGAGTTATCTTAATTTCAAAAATAATAATACAATTTACTAAATAAAATGATCATACCAAAATATCTTTGCATATCAAAATGATGTCGATATAAATGTGGATAAGACAGAGGATAAAAGAATTGTTGAGACTGATGAAAGGTTGCGGAAAGAGTGAGATGAGCGTAGAGGAAGAGAAGAAGGAAAGGTTATGGGCAAGTTGGTGAACTACTAGTGGCACTACAAAGGAATTTCCTTGACTATAAATTCTTTAGTTCACCTATTCTCCACTCACACACAAAAAAAGACACTCAAAACAAATAAATATGAAAAAAATCCTAAAACCGTTTTGATGGAGGAAAACATGTTGTGACTGCCTGGTGGAACTATCGATATAGATGATCGCATTCAAGACACAACTTAATAAATTATGAAGAGTCTTAGTGTCACCAAAGAGGATCGTTAAAACATATTTTTTATCTTCTCCACCTTCAATAATCCACTCTCCAACATCTCCAACCTAATGAGCGACGATGATTCCAAATCCTTCAAACACAAAAATAACTTGATCGATCTAAAACCACACAAAAAGTGATTCTTACTTATGCGTCCCTCTTCAATGAGCCTTCATGCCAATCCATTTCTATCTTTAACCCTACAAACAATCATGCATAAATATGTAAAAGACCACAAAGGAATTTCCTTGACTATAGATTCTTCCGTCAACCCATTCTCCATTCACACACCCACAAAAATCTCAAAACAAATAAATATGCAAAACACCTAAAACCGTTTTGATGGAGGAAAACATGCTACTACCGCCATCGTCAATCCTAGCAGAACCGTCGATATAGATGATCGCATTCAAGACATGGCTCAATAAATTGTGAAGAGTCTCAGTGTCACCAAAGAGGATCGTGAAAACATGCTTTTGATCTTCTCTACCTTCAATAATCGACTCTCCAACATCCCCAACCTAATAAGCATTGATGATTCCAAATCCTTCAAAGGCAAAATAACTTGATTGATCTAAATCCACAAAAAAAGTGATTCTCACTTATGCATCCCTCTCCAATAAACCTCAATGCCAATCCATTTCTATCTTTAACCCTACAAATAATCCTGCATAAATATGCAAAAAACCACAAAAGAACTCTAAATTCTTCAGTTCCCTCATTCTCCACTCATAAGGAAAAAAAATCTCAAAACAAATAAATATGCAAGAAACCTAAAACTATTTTGATGGAGGAAAACATGTTGCCACCGCACCGTCACTGTCAATCCTGGTAGAGTCGTTGATATTGATGATTGTATTTAAGACACAACTTAACAAATTGTGAAGAGTCTCAATGTTACCAAAGAGGATCGTGAAAACATGTTTTTGATCTTCTTCAACTTCAATAATCAGTTCTCCAACATCTCCAACCTAATAAGCAACGATATTCTCATTTATACATCCCTCTTCAATGAGCCTTCATGTCAATCCATTTCTACCTTTAACCTTATAAACAATCTTGCATAATTAGGTGTGTCAATGTGGGTTGTGGCTCACAAGTCCACCAAAACAAGACGAAGAGTGTTTCATCCTGCACCTCCAAGCATATCATCCTGGACCTTTCAAATATTATTAGAATACTAAAATTATCCTTTATTAAAACTGTATTAATATTTAATAATGGTCAAACTGACCGTTATTATTCTTATATCCGTGCATTTTGAAAATCTCATCTCACTTTCTCTCGCCCACTCCTACGTTAATACGCATACATTACTCCAACAATGAAATAAAACAAATAAAATAAAAGAAACGGAAAAATAAAATATAGAAATTATTTAGAATGATATAAAAGGTTTAAAATCGTAATTTAAAAGTACATTTTCATTTTTTAATCGTATAAAATTGTGTTTAAAAATTTCGGATATGAATATCCGAACCTATATAAATTGGATATGCATATCCGATGGACATTCTAATTTTATTTTTAATCTAAATTATTTTTATTAATTTTAATAAGTTCATAAATTAAAAATTATTTTACTATTTATAAACTGATAAAAAATTATATATAATTTTAGAAATAAGGATAAACTTATAACATAATTAAAACAGTAATATAATTAAACTTTTATATATAACATTAAATATGCATATTGATATTCAAATTTTTACTATCGGATCTCCACATCCAATTCTACGCATTCGAGACTATCGGACGTCTGAGTGATGCTTCCTCCATCACTTCACCTTTCCAATTTTTTTTAAATTCCAAATTTACTATTTTTACCTTTTATTTTTTTACCAATTTTACTTTTTATTTTTTAAAACCCTAATCTCAATCCTCTTTGACTTTCACTTTCCCTTTCCCTTTCACTCTCAATAGCAAGCCCCCACCACCCATTGTCACTTTCTCTCTTTTTCTTAATTTTCACTTCGTTAACACAACATTTTCCATTTCCGTTTCTTCTTTCTTTCTTCTCTCCGTTGGTGCATGGTGCATTGTTTCGCTATGCATTCAACAAAATACTTCCTGTTCGCATCGTCATAATTGTTTAATTTCACATGATACTGTACAATGAAACATCAGTCATCATCAGAGCTAGAGATTGAAACAATGTTTGTGTAGTTGCAGTCATTTATAACAAGGAGCTTTCAAGTAGTGCAACAGTTGGTATAATCAAAACCTGTTATAATAATAATATTAACTTAAGTGATTACAAGAAACTAGGTAGTAGCAAGATTGTTGTGTTCTCCATTTTAAGGGATCACATGGAGGCCCGTGTGATGGAGAGATTTAGACTTTAACAAACAACTAGTGAAAACTCAATTAAGAGGATATTTATTTTAGAGCTTAATTAAGTGCAGATTGTTGATTATTGAGATGATTTGAAAAAGAAATAATAAGTTATGTAGGGAGAAGAAAGAAAGAAGAAGAAAATGTTTGGTCAACGGAAGTGGAAGAGAGAAAGTTACAATGTGGGGTAGGGAGCTTGCTGTTGAGAGGAAAAGGGAAAGTGAAATCGAGAGGAGATTGGGATTATGTTTTTAAAAAATAAACAATAAAATTGATAAAAATAAAAAGTAAAAAAGGTAAATTTGGAATTTTAAAAAAATTGGAGAGGTGTAAGGAGAAGATGGGGTGGTGAAGGGAGCATTACTCCGGATGTCCACATCCCACATGCATAGCCTCGATATGTTTAGTTTTAGTTTTTCATTTCTTCATAGTCAATAAATTCACTTTCGGTTTCTCTTTTCATGCATGCAAACAAATTAACAAGTGCAGAGGTGTAAGGTTTCTTTACAAAAATGAAATGGGGTGAACGGGTTTAAGGGTGCAGGGATGCAGGGATGAAGGGGTGTAGAGGTGTAATAATGCATGTTTGGGGATTGAAGAAAAATGCAGGTGAAGTCAATGGTAGGCACAAAAATTTTCAATAATAAAAAAATTAAACTTTTAAACCACTTATTAAATAATGACATTTTAGAAAATTGGGAGTATAAAATGAAATTCTTGGATGTGCAAGATGAAACACCATGTTATAAATAAGATACAAAACCCTCTGATGTGCGAGTGTACTTTGCAAAAGATTCAACATATGCACTACATTAACTTATCCATAAAAATTTCTCATTTATTTTTTATTTTAACAAAAATTAAAATTATTATACATTCTATGTGAAAGGATTTATTAGATGCACTTCATTAACTTATTCATGAAAGTTACTTAAATTTGAATTCTCTGCTGAAATTTTAGTATTGTTTATTCATTACATCTTTAAATATGTTAATTTACATTAATTTTAATATTTTAAAATATATTAAAAATGAACACATGAAAGTAAGTGTATTTTAAAGATAAAAAGGGGAAAAAACCAAAAGAAAGCCTAAACTCAAATTACTCATTTATTTTCTTATTTGATGAAAAATTAAATTTAGTACATTCTTTACAAAAAGATTCATAATAAGTATTTCGTTAACTTACCTATAAAATTTACTTATTTGTTTTCATATTAGAACAAAAGATAAATAAAAGGGTTAAATATGTTTTTAGTTCCTAAATTATCAAGCGAATTTGTTTTTACTTCGTCTTTCAAAATAAGGTACATTTTAGTCTTGCTTCTTAAGGAAATCCTAATTTTTGATCCTCCAAAACTAATATCGTTAAAAATTAGCTGAGTTGGCTGACAATGTAGTACCACATAATTTTTTTTCTGACATCATTCCCGCTAGATTTTCTCCCCTTCCACCAACCCAACCTCATTTCCCCACCATGGACCTCAAGCCCTACATGACGCAACGCCTCCCCACCCCCGCCGTGCTTGAGATGTTCCCACCGCCCCTCAGCCACCGATGACCCTCCCTTACCTTCCGGATCTCCTCCTCACGGTTCTATTCGTCTGCTTCCTTGTCTCCTCCTCCAACCCCAACATCGCTTCCATCTACTGCCCCTTCCCGCGCCGCTTCCTCAAATTTCCCACCATGTCCCTCACCGCAACACCTTCCAAAATACCACCACAGCCACTGCCCTCAACACCCTACCCCCGCGCCACCACAACTTCGCATCTCCCCAATCCCTCTCCGACTGGCTCAAACCCCGCCTCCCCTCCGAGTCCTTCGCCTTGTGGGGCGTCAAGCCCAGCACCAAAAACGTGCACAACCTCTAGCTCGAACACTCCCAGGGAGAAACCTCCCTCACCGATTCCACTCCTCTAGTTCAGACAGTCAACGTCGTCCTCGTCCCTATCATCGCCAAACACGATCATAGAATTGCAAGCAATTCAAAAGATTAATAACATCAAACCCTTTAAAAAAACGAAAATTGGGAGGAAATGGTGATGAACCTTAAGCATGTCTTTGACGAGATCGATGGTGATGACACTGGCGCTACAGCCCATGCCGCCAAGGTTGAAGCTTTTGACATTGTCACGGAGCTTGTACTTGTTGACGATCATGGCGGAAAGAGAAGGAGTGGGGTTGACAACGAGGATTCCGATGTCCTTGGGTTTGACATGGGTGTTGGCAAAGAGGTTGTCAAGGGCACCGAACATGACTTGCTCGGCCTCTTCCCTGGCTATAGGTTTCCTTGTCGAGGGACCAGAAGAGAATTTTGTACTGGAAATCGAGGAAAGATAGGAGGAAGTTGCCGGTAAAGATGGAAAAAGACTAAAATATACCTTACTTTAAAAAAGGGACTATAAACAAATTTGCTTAATAGTTTAAGAACTAAAAACATATTTAACACTAAATAAAACTTACTTATTGTACATTCCTCAGTAGATAGCCCAACATAAGAATAATTGAGAATATTTCTTATCCTTGTACTTTATTTTCATGGTATAATGTACTTCTGAAGCGAACTTGTGGTTAAATCACCTCTCAACTGTCTTTTTTCCGTGAAGTTTGTCCATAATTAAACCAGGCTATATCCCTCGTTTGACTCAACTTCAACTTTTCTACTTAAGTCATAATTAAAATTTACCCAGGAACATTTTTTTTTACATCTCATCCATGATGAGACTCACTAAATCGATTTTAGGCAAACAAGTTTTCAAACATCAAATGCATATTTAATAAGACATTTTAAAATCTTCCATTTAACTAAACTATTTATTAATCAAAAGGAAAATGATACTTGAACAACCATTTTTGACAACATTTAGACACGCGCACACGTGTCTAAATATGAATGGTCCATTTTCATTTAAATTTTCCAACTGGACCACTCAAATTTAGACACGTGTGCGCGTGTCTAAATGTTGTCAAAAATGGTTGTTCACGTAACATTTTCCTAATCAAAAAGGAGTTACAACCAAGATGCAGATGGCGCGTGCACGTGGATTGGCTTGTGGCTCGGTTATCTATTCTCGATCATAATCTTGACAAAGATTGTGTCTGCACTCTTCAATAGAGCTAGCAGAACTGTGTTATACCAGCTTAGAGCACGATATTAATTGAGTACAGAGATTCACATCTTCGATTTCTTTGACACCTGACTCTGAGGGGCTTATCGAGGGAGATGAAACATATCATCGACCCAAAACCTGGTATACAATCCCTTCGACAGAGCCTTCAGCTCAGAGTTCATATAGAAATTGAGTGTGTACTCTTGCAAAAGTTCACTTCAATTTTCGGATCTCAAAAGCAGCTCAATTTTCACAGGTCTCGACAAGTTATGGCCCAAATGACACTCAATTGCAAGAAGTTCTGAGCGTTAAGGTGAAAGGAGATCAGAATCAGATGTCGCACCTTGATATGAAGGTATTGCAACTGATCTGTGAGTTTCAAAATATCAGATTATTAAAAATTATATATGCCAAATAACATACGATACTCAACACTTTGCTGCATCACATGATATTCAATAGATATACCATTATACTACAGCCTTCAATACTGACAATTAAGTGTGGGACAACCAACAGAAATTCAAAAGAAAGTGGGTATAAATAACTTGAGACCAAGAGGAGTTGAAGAAAGCGCACAAATCAATCTATGAAATAAAAAGTTGCATACGTACAATGTAGAAATATAGCTCACCATCGGATAAACCCGTCTTCAAATGAATCTGTGACATTAAAACGTTTTTTATTGTGTACAATGAGAATATGCTACAGAATATATTCAATGATGCAATCACAAAATAATAATCTGTCAATTGCCCTCAGATAATCAGTTCATCAAGTTTCAGGATAATGAAAAACGATATTTTATGAGCAAATGAATAGAAAGAATCACAGGGCTGCAAATTACAAACTTTTATGAGCACATGTGACTTTGTTGTATATATTTTACTATGTAACATTACACAGGCGATCACAAATATACATTTCCGAACCAAAATACAGCCATATAAACTACTAATCATTCTAACATCCATACAATAACAAGCCATACATGATTGAGCACCATCAATCATAAAATAGAAAACCAAATACCTACATCCATTTGTGTGTACCAGTCTTAGGTTGCGACAAATTCATTTGACAATCTGTGCATTTCTGTTACTACCCATGTTGCTGTGAATGACAATAGCACCTGACCTGAGATTAGATAGCAAGGTATCACGACCAGTCAAGACCACTTGGAAAAAACTATCGACTTCCTTTGTAAGAAGATCTAGTCCCTGTGAAAGCTTCTCCGTTGATTTTCCTAATTCCTCGACAATATTCGCAAGTGATTCCATCTCGACGGGATCTACAACACGCTGGATAATAGGATATAATTCCTTTACAGCGGAATCAACAGATTCCAACTCATTCAAAATAGTAAATCTTTCACTTGAAAATCTAACTCTAATTTCCTCATTTACAAGATTTTGCAACCTTTTAAAGGTTCCGGACCAAGAATAAAAGTCAGCCACGTCCAGATGCATCACATTCTTTGTAGAGCCTGAAAAAGTTGCAGCAAACACACTGCAAACAAATACTGTGAGCACCTTGACTCCATACATAGCTTGCATCAAAACCTTCCCTTTTGCAGACTTTTTAACCTTAGGAAGATCAAGTGACCCCAGAAGACCATCCAAAATGCTTCCACATTTCTCAATCCTAGGGTTTCCTGAACCAATATGCTGCTTCCAACCATAAAGTGAAGAACATGCCCGATCATACTGCTCTGAAGAGGAGGAACCTAAATTGTGCAAAGCACACTGAAGTAAAAGATGACCCTGACTCATCCGTGATAATTCAGAGCTGAATGCAATGCAAAGATCCAGCAACTTCACGCTAATGTCAAAGTAAACATCTATCCATTTCTCATCCCAATCATTAACAGGCAGATCAAGCTCTGCTATAAGATTTTTAATGTCATTATAACTCTCAGAAAGTGCCTGCATCGCCAAAGTCATCCAAGACAAGCTAAGGATCTCATCCTTGATCTCGTGAATAAGCTTTTTCAGCCTCTCTTCCAAAGTTACTTCAAAAGCTTGTAGTACTGAAAACAGCTCTGAAGTAATTTTAGTGCCTCTAGGTGATATCATCCTAAAAGGATTTCCAAAAGGGAAGAACGATCGGTTTGCATCCTGCGCACGACTCATTTAGAATTTTTACTGCAACAAAAAAGACTGGAAGTAGTAAGATACAACATTGATGGAAAAAAAAAATCAAAATCTACAGTCACTAAGTAGAAGCAGTACACTACGAGTTATTTGTACAATAAGTTTAGTATTTCTGCGCCTGAATAATATTTTTAAGTCTAAAGTGCTATGGTTAATATCAAACAACTACCCTTCATTAGCCACTGTAAACATTGTTTCTTCCCCTTCCCTTCTAATTAGGTCATTATCATGATAAGTATTTACTTTGTTTTTAAATTCGAGTTCTGAGAAGGTGTGAGATAAGTGTGACAAACTAAACCTAAGTAATGTATTGCTAGTAAAGGCAGACAAAGTAAAAAGCCCCGAAAAATGAAGAAACAAAATTCCAATATCAGAAATTTTCACTTCTGTTCCTTTTCTTAGCATCTTGAAAAAAATACATAAGGGAATCAGAAATTAAAAAATTCAAAGACCAATAAAAATTGTCCCCTGTTCTACAGTTCCATCTTACTATAATTTTGCTCTCAATGAAAATCCCCCCTTTCCCAAATCAAGAAACCCAAAAAATTTCATAGAGTTTCTAGCCATCACTCCCAAAACACAGGTGACAGATATAGCCGTATCGATTAATCTCAAAGGGAAAAGTTGTTATTTCCAATAAAAACTAAAAAATTATAAAAAAAATTAAACAAACAAACAAATCGTCTGAACCTCACCAAACACGATAGATCAAGGAACTAGGAAAAAATCAAAGCACAAAACTTTACCAATTCTCAAGATTTTCAACTAAAAGACGCAAAAATGGTTTGGGGGATTGCCTTCCAAGAGATTTACACAAAATTAAACGATAGAAACTTTGATTGAGAAATAGGTTAAGAGAGAGGATCGGAGGGTTAAAGAAGACAACCTGGGAAAGGATCGGACCGGAAAAGACGATTAGGGTTGGTTTGTTGATTTTGTTTGTTCCTTTGATAGAGTTTCTGCTGTCTGAGTCAATATTTGTATGTGGTAGATGATGAAGGGAGGTGAGGTGATGATAAAGCTACCAGGTTTGGTTTTAGATCCTTTGCACATTGAACACGTGCTATCATATGGTTGGTTCCTTGCCCAACTTTTTTTTTGTCACAAAAGTTTTTTCTTTGTTCTAATATTCTTCTCTTTGATTTTTTATAAAATTATACACTTTCTCTTTTAGTTTTAAAAGTATAAAATCATTTTGTGGTGAGTAAAAAATCATCTAGCTTAAGTTATCTTAGTATGTCTCGGAATATTTTATTGTGGTTCATTTAATTTAACATTTTTTTTAATTTGGAGCCAACTATGATGTTTATCTAATTAGTATTAAAAATAATTGTCGGCAGTAGCATTCAAATTTGGCGAGCAAAATGATTCATCTCAACGGCTCTAATTGTACGGTTCATGTTTCTCTTTGTAATTTTAATCCAACGGTTCTTATAGATTGCCAGTTCCACACTGAATATAGAAGGAAAAGGTGTTTTTATTGCTAAAACGCGCATTTCATCGATACATAAGTATTTTTTTTATAGATCAACATTTATTATGTAATAATTTGTTATTAGACTTAATATTGTTTTTTAATATTTAATATATAATTTTTTCTAAATTTAAAATGGTAAATAAAAATTTAGCTTTTGAAAGAGAGAAAAATATTTAGTTTTTAAATATGTAAAGAGTTCAATAATTACATTGTACCGTTAAATTTTGTAAGCTTTCCTCTTGTTACTAAATTTTGATATGAAAATTTTAAAAATATTTTTCCAAACCAATTTGCCAAACCCAATATTGTTGTTTTAGGTTATACCACTCTCCTTTGTTTATTTTTTCTCCATCTTAATAAATACCCCAAAATAGATATAGTTTATTTGATCAGGTGTAGTGAAATTAGGTTAAGCTTCTTTCTTTTAAGTTTTGGATTTAAATCTTAGGAATAACAAAATGTGAATAATTTTTATTTAAAATATAATTATTTAAAAACTACCATTGATTAGGCAGATGATAATCATGAACTTTGAGTCTTAATTGGTGCCTGAAGGAAGAGAAGAAAGGGAAAATGGAAATTATGCTTACAATTTTTTTTTAATTAAATCCTATTACAAGTTTAATTATAAATTGTATCAAAAGCTAATATTTCTTAATGTAAAATACTTATAATCTATTTTAAATTAACAACTCATAAAAATAATTTTTTAATATATATATCAATTCGCTTTCAAAATTATATAAATAAATCTCATTTTGAAAAAATTATGTACAAGAACAAGTTATATTAAATTGACACAATTTTATTAAGAAACAATTGTTACTACATTATGTTTAACATGTGAAAGTGAAGTGTTGTACCGATAGCACGACTTATTATGTATTAATATTGAAAGAATCAATAACAAATTCAATTTTAGTTAATTGCTGTTAATTAAAATTGTGCAAAATTTATACAATATGAGATTAACCTAAAAGTCGTGAAAACATTAAATGATTTTTCAAAAATATAAAAAGACTAAAGTCATTCAGCTATTACTTTCAATTTAATATTATTAAACCACTCATTTCTTAGTTTATTATTACTTTTTATTTTTAAAGAAGTAGTGCATAAAGAGCACTGTAACATCCCAATATCTCACATTGGATAATTTGTAACATTACATTTACGGTAACATTTCGTAATCTCACAATTAAAAATTCACCGTTGATATATATATTTTAAACTCAGATTTCAACTATAAACTCCTAAATATAACTTGATTTCTTCTAACTTATTCTTCGATCTCTTTCTTCATTGGTATTGTTTCAGACGACATTCATTCATCTGCTCCCGTATAACGAATTATACGATCATCGCACATACCCAAACAAAAACAAACACAAACAAGTAGGGTGAGCTAACATGCAACCAATTATTTATAAAACATGCATGCAAACCTCATATAATAATTATGTCAGACATACTCATATCATCATACAACAATCACATCATACATACTCATCCATTACTTTGATACACATGGTAATATGACATCACAAGACTTGTTACTTTATCACCCGACTCGTCCGGACTAGAATGATTACCGAGCTATGGCGGGTCTTGCACTCGTGGTGGCTTTATGAAACTTGGCACTACCGCCTTATGAAACTTGGCACTACCGCCTTATGAAACTTGGGCACTACTGCCTGACCACAGTCACGAGGTTAATCCGTTATCACTCACCTTGGATCATATGAAAGCACCCAAGACTAGGACCTCCTGCTACTCCTCACCACATAGTTCAATCCTCTCTACATGAGAAGAAAGACCATTGGAGTTTCAGGATGACCCCCAAAACTGAGCTACCATGCAATCATTCTATACACCCCCAAATCTCCACCATGTATCCTCTCCTTGAGGATCATGGAATTACGTTCATGAATCATACTATTACCTTGAAACTTAACCCAAGACATGAATAACCATATACCATCATATTATCACAGTGAATCTAACATATCTCATACATTCACATACTTTCCACATAAATAACATCATTATAGTTCACAATTATGTTCAGATGCATAAATTCAAATGTAATAAAATCCAATCATTTCAGAAATCATACAAACTGAATATATTCCAACAAGATATATTACACAATAATTTAACCATACATAATCTGTTCAATAGGATTTAAGTTAAAAACTTGTCGAGTAGACTTCCAGGAAAGAGAGGTGCGTCACAATGGACAACTTAAGTACCAAGTCTTTCCTTAGCCAAAGTGTTCCTCAACTAGTTTTTAACAAATTTCTTATTTACAGATTCAAAACAACAGCATACAATATTTACACCGAATTTCAACATAGATAAACATACAGTAAGCATTAACAGTATTTACACAGAATTTCAAGATATGAATAGTAATAAAACAATACTAAATCATAATATAAAAGCATAGAAATACTAAATCATAATATAAAAGCATAGAAAAGTTAGCTCCCCTAACTCTATTCCAGACTTCTCTTGCTCTGAATTTATTTCTCCGAAACCCTTCAGAACCTCTACTCAAAATTTCTCCTTAACTCTTTTTTTTTCTATTTCTCAAGCTCTCACTTGATTTCTCTTCTCTTGGTGCAGAATACCCTTCCCTCCCATGGCTATTTATAGTAAAAAAAAATTACTATTCATTAATATTTTAATATTATTTATTATTTTAATATTATTTAAAAATAATATTTCAATCATTTTCTCACCAAATCTGATCCTAATTTCTACCTACTACTTTCTTCCATGCTAAGGAATCCAAATGCTGAAAATTTATTTTTACTATTCACTTTTTACTATTTCCTATTTACTTTTTACTATTCAATTTAAAAAATTTACTAAATAAGTTACCAAAAATTTGAACCTCTCCTTCTAAAATTACTATAATTTTATATCCAAAATTTACATTTTTCTATCCATTAAAATTATTATTACTAATAAAATACTAAAATTTACTACTATAAATATATATATATATATATAGATAGATTTTTTTTTATGGGTCTTACAAGCACAACTTTCTCTTTCCTTATTTTAAGTTTTTTTTTTTTCATTTTCAAAAATTTTGATGTATACTTTTGTATCTTAAATTATTTTTTTTAATAATATGACTGGTTTCAAAAATTTATAATATTTTTAAATTTTTTATATAATCATATATTTTTGAAATTTAAGATATTTAAATAACTTAATTATTACCATATATATATATATATATATATATATTAAATAAACTGTATAAAATTTAATAATTAAGTTATTTAAAATATTAAAAAATATTTACGCAGAAAAGTTAAAAAAAATAGTAAACAAAATTAGAACATTGAATCAAATTACTAAAAAATATCTCAAAGAAGAAAAAAAGTTTGCACCAAAATTAAAAAAAGATCAATTTTTTTAATTATATTATTATAAAACATTTAAGACTTAAAATATTATAAAAATTTAAGTTTTTAAAAATAATATCTTAATATTAAAAAATATATGATTATATTACTTTTTTAAAAAAATGTTAGAAATCTTTAAAATCAATTATTCAAATTATTAAAAATTAATTTTAAATTAAAGAATTGTGTATATCATGAAAATGAAAAACGTGCTTTTTATCCACGATTTCTATAAAAATAGAAAATAATAAAATTAATATAAACTGTTAAATGAGAGATTATAAATAAAATAGAAAATAATAAAGTTAATATAAACTGATAAATGAGAGATGAAGAAGTTGTCTGCATTATATCATGTACAGTTTTAGTGTTTATGTATTTTTGAAAAAGTCGACTAATGTCTCTACGACTTTAGGTCTACTAAAATCATAATCTTAATGATTTATGTTAATTTTAGTTAATTAAAATTAAAATGGTTGTTGACTTTCAGAACTTCAACATTAATATATAAGTTAGTTGTAATTAATTAAAATTGTTGTTGACTTTCACAACTTCAACATTAATAATATAAGTTGTATTATGGATATATGACTTCAGTTTCACCCATCTAAAGTCATGAAATGTAATGATGACCTTTTTTACAAATGGTACAAAATTTGACATGATTTATTGTGCATAATCTTAAAAAAATGAAACATATAGATGAGTTTGAGATTGTTTTATCTCATATTGATATATAAAAGAACACCAAATAATTAATACTTTAAAGTTTTTTTCTTTATAATGATATGATTATTTTTCGATTTTGTTAATGTGCTGAGTTTGTGTGGATAAAATTGAGAGGGGACAAAAAGTCATTTCTTGTGCCAGTTTTTGTTGGTGAGGAATCTCCTAACATGGTAATTTGATTGAAGAAAAAAGATGTTATAAATCGTAGTATAACATAATTATTAAGTACTAAATAAACATTACATGCAAAATTCAGACAATATAACATTTTAAAACGTTTGAAGTTATCTCATATATATATATATATATATATATATATATATATATATATATATATATATATATATATATATATATATATATATATATAATAAAATAACTCCTATTCTTGCTTTTATATGTTTTTTAATCACTTAAATTTTGAAAAAGAAATATGAATTTAATTAATGTTTGTAAACAAGTTTTCAATAATATCATATATTCTAGATAATGTTATTCTTAAAATCTAATTGTACACCGTTTATGTTCGAAGTATAATTTAGTTTGATTTTGAATGAAAAGATCTTCTAAATGAAACATAGAAATAATAAGTGATTTGATTAAATATAATATTAAATTGAACCAAATTAAGTGAATCTTATTGTTTGAAAAAATTTGACACTTTCCAATTTTCAATTTACCTTGATGTGTCTTCTTAAAATATTTTTAATTTGACATTAATAAATAAATTGACACATATAGGATCTAATAATTAATCGAGTGATGATGAAGATCAAATTTGATGATTTCAAAGAATAATTATTAAATTACAAATATCTTACAATCTAGTCAAACATATTTCTCATTTCTAGTTACCATAATAAGAACTTTACCTTTATTCAAGAACAAAAGTCATTAAGAAACATATTCTTATCTTTTAAGACAACAAATATTTAGTAATCCCTTTATTGGGAAATGTTGTCCTATAGTTTACAGAAAGAACACTTTTGTATGTGATCTTTGTCCACAAACATTGATCCCTTACCAAACAAAGGTGTTTTCCAAAAGGTATTCCTTCTTCTTAATAAGGATGTTTCCTAGTTTGCACCTCTAAGCAAAGGCGAGTAGAAAAAAGTACCTTAATCTGGAATATTAAGCCAAATCAATCATAAATTTTCCGAAACTTTGTATGGCTTAAAAGATAAGCATAAATAGCTGGCAATGAACTGAATTAGGGATAGGCATGGAGCACTTTTTTCCCATAAAAACAAGCAAAAGGATATACATGCATACTAAAATCCTTTTTCATCAGCTGAATTGAATTGTTAAAAGTGAATATATACAGAATATTAAATGTGTTTTTTTTTCTCATATAAATTCAAAATCTACATAGAGTTTTAAGTAGGAATTGGATACAGGTCCAGAGACATTTTCTTAGTGAGACCTGGAAGTAAATGCAAAGGTGATTTAACACTTTTAGTGATTCAAAATAAATAAATCAAACTAGTCCAAAGAGATTCAATTATACATGATACGGAGTATTTCTTTTATGAGTTAACTATATTTTTTTATTCTTAAACTAAATCTCTCGATTTTAATTTTTGTGTACTGTTGTTTTACATGACAAACAATAAATTATTTTGGATATCGTTCACCATTTTTTTTTGTCAATATCTTAAAATCAACGTGATTCGTCGTTCATCGTACTAAAAACAATTAACAACATTGGATCAAGAGGATTGTAATAATATATTTATTAAACATGTGTACTTAAAGATTAAAGTTTAAAATAAAAAAGAAACTGTAGTTTAAGAGCCGAAACTTAATTAACCCTTCTTTTGTTTACAAAAAAAATTACGAGCAAAACTAATGTGATTAACTTATATTTTCTATTTTATGTTTTGAAATATATTAAACGATCCTTGTACTTTTTTTAATATTAAGATCCAGAGCTTGAACATTTGGACAAGATCTAAGTGATTTGATGACTCTTTATAAATGTTTATAAAGAAAAATCTACCTGAAAAAACTCTCTGCTACTCAAATTAATAAGAGAGTTTAGATCTATATGAATGAATATGAAAGAGTGTTTGTATTTCTTGATTAAATGTCATGTACTTATAGGGTTTTTGAATCCTATGAGATTTGCTGTAAAAACGGATAATATCAAATAACATCAATAAACATAATAACTTATCATTTATATGTTAAATTAACATAATAATAATGATAATGCAATATTTTACCTGGTTAACATATATTTTGTTGATAAATGGTATTAAAAGATATATAACGTAATCAAACTATCAAGATTTAGTCACATATTCTATTAATATATGATAGTTGCACCAATAAAATCTCTTAGAATATTATTTAACCACTTTAATAATGTTGAATGAGTTTTGTTGGATCATGCTACTTAGTATATTTGTTGGGCTAGGTACGCATAAGCCTCCTAAGCTTGGAAGTTTGATTAGCGTAAAAGGAATGCATGTTGTGACTGTAACTATGCAGTTGACTTTGACTTTGTAGGTGTATTGACTATTTTGCCAGAATGTATATGATCGTTTTTGACTTTGGAGGTAGATTGGTTGTTTAGTCGGATTATATGTGGTCATTTTTTACCTTGCAGATGGATTGGTCATTTGCTCAAGTTATGGATGGTCATCTTTGACCATGGATGTTTTCTTGAGCGCTTTGAATTATTGACTTAGGTAAGCTTGGGTACTGCTTAAGTGAGCTTAACTTGACGCTACCGACTAGGTAGGCTAAGGTGCCGCCTGAGCGGGTTTAACTTATGTTATCGTCCAGGTAGGCTCGAATGTCACATTTGTAAGCTTAGCTTATGCTATCGTCTGGGTAGGCTTGGATGTCGCATTTGTGACTTAACTTGTGTTACCATCTAGGTAATTAGGGTGTTGCGATTGTGAGCTTAACCTGTGTTACCATCTAGGTAGTTTAGTTGTCACATTTGTAGGCTTATGTTACCGTCTAGGTAACTTGGGGTGTCATGTTTCTGGGTTTTTGTTACCATCTAGGTAACTCAGGTGTTGCTTTTACGAGCTTTTATTATTGTTTAAGTAACTTGGGTCCTACGTTTGTGGGCTTTAACATACGTTACCATCTAGGTAACTTGATGTTGTGTATGCGCATTTTACTTATGTTATTGTCTAAGTAATTTGGTGTCTTGTTTGAGGGATTTGATTATGTTACCGTCTATGTAACTTGATGTCTTGTTTGAAGGCTTTATTTAGGTTACTATCTAAGTAACTCAATGTTTCGTTTGAGAACTTTACGTATGTTACCATCTAGGTAACTTGGTGTCTCATTTAAGGGCTTTATTTGAGTTAATGTCTAAGTAACTTGATGTCTCTGAGGGCTTAATTATGCTACCATTTAGGTAACTTGGTGCCTCATTTAAGGGCTTTTGGTGCCACATTTGTGAGTTTTATGTTACCGTCTAGGTAACTTGAATGCCGCATTTATGAACTTATGGTGCCACATTTTTGGGCTTTATGTTACCTTCTAAATAACTTGGATGCCACATTTGTGGGCTTAACTCTTGCTACCTCTTAGCGTTTGCTTTTGAGGGTTTTGTGTTGGTCAAGTAAAGACATTAGTCGTAATACATCTTCAAGTGGATCGCATTCTACGTCCTCGAGATAATATTTGTTTAAGTTCTTTTAGATTTTAGACTCAATTCTAGAAGGAAAATGTAATGCAGTTCAGTTCGTCCTAGTTAGGTGCAAGCTTTCCTTCTGCTTAAAGTTTTGGGAATAGTCAGTCTTTCTCTAGATTAGGTCTACCTTTTGTACTGTTCTTTCTTGAATTTGGGTATTGTAACTCTGAGTTATCATTTGCTTTTGTACTCGGGTAACGAAATGTTAACTTACCCGTGTACTTGGACACTAGAATGCCGACTTGCTCCTATATTTGGCCATTGAAACATTGTGTTACTTCTATAGTGGAACATCAAGTTACTATTGTACTAAGGCACTGTAATGCCAAGTTGTTCTTGTATTCAATTAATTCTTCCTATACTCTGGTATTGGAACATCGAGTTACTCTTACTCTTGTACTATAGAGGATATAATGTGATATGTTTGGAATCTTTATGATGTATATTCCAATCCCAATCCGCCAAGGAGTTTAGTGGTGAAGGAGGCACGACTTTCTAGTGGTTAACCCCATCTTGCCATAAGAGAATGAAGTGGCACTACATCTCCAAAGCACTGAAATATGGAGGCAATTCTATGGTGGAAATAGTCATAACCTTAGAGTCCTCGTTGGAGTTTCATCCACTATTGATGTGATAAAGCTTGTCCACGTACAATGCCTAAGTTATGACATGTTTTGTCTTGGAGGTAGTGAGCTTCTTGAAGAGATTAATGGCATAAAAATTTGGTGATGGAAAAAAGCTCCAATCATAAAGGCATGTACGCAAATTTCAATACAATCCTTTTGAATAAGGTATTCAGAGCCTTGCTTGGGGTGTCCAACAATGCCTTTCTCTTCCATATGTTTCTTCTTCTCAAAGATGTTATAGATTCTGAAAATCATTGGGGTCACAACTTGGAATTCACCACCTGACATGGTTAATGACAAGAGAGGAAAAGACAACATACAATATCTTTAATAAACACATTAGTGTTATCACCCCTTTTAATTTTGACATGTAATCATGTTCATCTTTCCTTTAATCAAACAATTTCATATATATTAATAAAGTGAATGACTTTTTTTTATGTATACAAGAACCCTTCGGCTTGGTTCTAGTAAAAAATCAAATAATCTTAAAACCAACCTCATCACAATTTGTTCCAAATTATAATTTAAATACTAATATATTGTCATGTGAATTGGAACCCGTAACGTGAACCTTTAAACATGTCACAAGATTTGAGTGACTTGATGACATCTAATAAATGCTCTTGAGGACCAGAATACAAAAGAAGATATGCCTGCAAAAAAACTTTTCAATAAAAAAGTTTGGATCTATATATGAGTAAATATGAAAGGGTGTATGTATTTCTTATGTATTTATAAAGTTTATAGACCTATGAATATTGTTGTAAAACTTGATAATAATAAGAGAATATCAAATAATATTATTATGTTAAATTAGTATAATAATAACAATATATTTTGTTATATATAATATTACCTAGTTAATTATATATTTTGTCATATATAATATTAAAATATATTTTAACATAATTAAACTATTGATATTTAGTCACTACTAATATATATTAATTACATCAATAAATATATCTTAAAATATTATTTAATTATTTTAGTATATTTGTTGGACATATAATTATATTTTCATATTTTCTTTTATTTGAAAAAAAAAAGATTCGAATATCCTGAATACTTGCTATTGAGCACACGCCATGTTATCTTCTCATTTTGGTGTTCTTGTGTTTAAGTGCCGATCGAATAAGCAACTTTATAAAGCACGTGTGAGAGAACTTGTTCCAAGAATTTAACAATGTGACATACTAACACGTAAAGGCATGTCCAGCATATAGAAACTATTAACATGATAATCATTCTGGTTCCTCAACTACTACTTTTATCAAAGAATTATTTTCCTTCCTTTTTTTCTTAAATTCTCCATCAATTCAACCCAATCTTACAAAAATCATGTTTTCATGTTACGTAAGCAAGCCTCATTAATATATTTTATTACAATTAGTAACACGATTATTTTTTTAAAAATTTCTCATTATTTCTCAACCTATTTTAAGTGTCTAAAATTTCAAATTTAAAACCAACCAACATATAAGTAGAGAATAAAATGTTTAAATTTTTCAATAGAAAATATATTAAATTACATAAATACATAATAACATATAAAATTGCATCAAGTTAATATTGTGACATCCCAATATTATACTTCATGCAGGTATAAAAATAAGATGTCAACATAGATGATAATAGAAAACAGTTAGAATAATAAAATAGCAAATAAGGTTCTAAGAAATTAAAATTTAAGGATTACAGTAATCCGGAATGTAAAAGAAATTTTAAAACTTAAAATACTAAAGTACTTCAAAATACAAGAACTGGAATTGTTCAGAAACATGGAAAGCTATGGAATTCCTAAAGAGACTAAGAAGTTGCTTCCTCATTCCCCTCCAGAACATTCTCCACTGAGGTCTCATTCTCCTCTGCTCACATCCAAGTGGATGATCATTGCAAAAGAAAAAGCATGCAACAAAAACAAACACAAACAAGCAAGGGTGAGCTAATTATATAAAATCATGCAACTCAATTTAAGCATATACATAAAGAAATAACTCACACCAATTAAATTCAGAAATACAACCTAAGCATGTTAATTTCTAGACTTGACTCGTCCGAACTTTAAAATGATAGTCGGGCTATGACGAGTCTTGCACCCGTGGTGACTTATGATACTTGGGTTCCCCACCCTGCCACACTCACGAGATTAGTCCGTTCCGCGCCTTGAGGCATACTGGGAGCCCCCAAGACTAAGGACCTCCTGCTACTCCTCACCACGTGATTCAACCTCTCTAAGTGAATATGATTGACCATTGGAGCGTCAGAATGACTCCCAAGGCTAAGCCCCTACTTTTCATTTTAAAACACTAAGAATCTCACCAAGAGATTCTACATTTGAAACTATCATAAGCAACCATGAAATCCTGTTTTCAGTCTTTCCCCAATTCACACACCTTTGAAGTATAATCAAACCACATATTTAAGCCTTAAATATCAAATCATATATAACAGAACATGTTCCACAACCAATTTCAATCATCTCTGATAAACGATATTGTCATGTTATTACCAAACAGTAAGATAAAAAGTATGAATTATATGTAAAAATAATAATAGGATAATCTTTGAAAACTAAAACAACTTTATCACTGCAAATTTAATATACTGGATGAAATAATAAATAAATAAAAAAAACAGCTTACATCTTATTCTTTTGATAGATTCATAAAAACATAATACATACATATATATATATATATATATATATATATATATATATATATATATATATATATATATATATAAACATATATATTACGTTACCTATATATATATTATATATATTACGTTAGTTATAATACATTATATATATAACGTTTCCTATCTATATTATATATATATTACGTTCCTGTAAATATTTATATTTATAATATTAAACTAAGATTTATATATATATATATATATATATATATATATATATATATAAAATCTATACATTAATAATATAATATCATATGTATTATCTCTAAATAACTTACAATGTTCCTTTGATTATGAAATTGCTTGCTGAACTTTTCATTACCACAAAATATTTGTTCTCTACTTCACATCGCTATCTAATTGGTCACCGGAGAGGGTTCAGATATCTGAACGCATCAGACTCACCTTCGGCGCTAGCACATATGACTAGTCACAACTGACTGGACCAGGCCAGGGCTGCTCTATGATTAGGGATGTGCCAACTCAGGTTTTTAAGTTCCCTCTATCCTACCAACAAAGAAAGGCTCTCAACTAATTTTAATTAATTTATTTAAGTTATCTAAACTAATATGTTGTGCTCTAAACCTCAATTGCCAATTTTACATATATATATATATATATATATATATATATATATATATATATATATATATTATTTATATTATTTCCTCTCACGGTAACCTAAAACAATGTCTGTATATCTACTTACTACCCATATCAATGCCATTACAGAATCTTACTCCAAACCCTCAAACCAGACAATTTCAGCCAACCAACTCATTCGAAACAGATTAAAATAATCATATCACAACATGCACCCATCCACAGTTTCAATTATAACACCCAATACAATAAAAGTTATAACACAGTTTCACAAGAGTACATCAGTTCAACATTCATATGCATCTATTTTTATAAAATAATTAATACAAAAATAATTAGCTCCCCGTACGCTCAACACAGTTCACAGATGCTCTAACAGTACCCCTACACCGTGCGAAACTGTACAGAACCTATAAGTCACCAAATAGGTGCTAGACTTTAGCTATTTGAGTCGGAATAAACCGAGAATGAAAGAAAAAATCACACAGGGCACAGGAAATCAGAAAATGGTACAACCTAGGACAAGAACAGTGAAGGGAAAGAGGGAAAATCTACTTACCCGCTGGAACGCAAAACCAATCGGATGGTTTCGTAGCTCTTGACTCCAGGAATAAGAAAACACCACCAAATTAGGATTCAATCGGTGGAAATGGCTGGAAACCTAGAGAGAAGTCAGAGCACTTGAGTTAGGGCAAGGTTTCTGTTTTAGAGAGAAAGAGGAATATGTGAAATGAAATCTGACTTGCAAGGAAAGAGCCCATCCCAAGGTTCAAGTGTCCTTGGGTCAATGGGTCTGGCTTGTCAAATTAGGGCCCAATGACTTAAAAAAATCTTCAAACTATTACAAATATTTATATAATTTAAGTTTAATTAAGATTTAAGTTCTTTACAAGTTTTTATTAATTTTTATTTATTTATTTATTAAATATTTAAACTTTTTTTAACTTTTCAATTTAGGCTTTGTAATTAATTTTTCTATTAATTGAATTACATATCATTATTTTGTTTAATATAATGGTTAATATAAAATTATGCACAGAATTTGTTGATAATAGATACACTATCAAAAGGAGGAGTCTTATGAGTAAGTATAACAAGCCTAATTAAACACTATTATTAAGTGACACTCAATCTTTTCTCTCAAATTATTATAATTTTTTAATTATAATTTAATTTAAATACATTATCAATCTACAAATTATTATTACATACAGATGTAACATATCGTTTAATGTTTTTAAGTGTAATATTATTTAATGTCAATTTTATTTTAAAAAACATGATAACGCATCACTAAATGATGACTTCTATTTTTATATTATTTAATGCAGTTAAGTAAGGGTAATGTGAGTTAGGTCCGAAGTTGCTTCACTAAATTAAAATCTTTATTTAATTTCACTATACTTTAAGATTTTTAATAGCATTTTCCTAGTTACATTTATTCAAAATATTACAATGGATACATTTAATCCACTATATTAGTATTTTTTTAAAATAAAATTTACTATAGATAATACCAACATTTGTGACATTTTTTAAAATAATTACTGTATAGACGACTGATTAAATATAGTATGATTTTTTAAATATTAATTTTTTTTAATTTTAGAATCAATACACTATACGTATTATTTAATCAACTATCTTATTTTTACTTTATACTTTCTGGTAGATTTTGAACTTCTTAGCTGGTTTATCTACTAATTTTCTCACATGTAGCCCATATCCTTTTATTATTCCTCTTAATATTCAATAAAATAGTGTTAAATAAAAAAAGTAAATCTATTTCGTATTTTAAAAACATAACATGTATTTCATTTTCCGCGGTATAATAAATTCTAGAATGTTGTACAAATATTTAAAACCATTTTTCTGGATATTTTTAAGGATCTTTTGAGGAATAATTCCCAAGTTCTAACAGCAAGACATTGCCCAGGCAATATGGCAAAATGATAAGATTATACTGCCCTACCAGACAAGACAATACATTAACGACCCTTTAAAACACATCACATGACAACGAATTAATTTGTCAGCAAATTGTAACACTTCAAGTTACCATCTTCTTTCTCAGGCTCTATAACGTTGTTTGATCCTCAGTTACCCATTACAGCTTCTCCATTTGGGTGTAAAGCACCAACATTAACACAAACATTACTGCATAAAAGGTTATTGAAAGGTCTTTTTCTAAAAGCAAGTCTATGCTAGAGGAGCTTATGTTCATCAATACAGTGGGGTAGTTTAAGCACATTGTCTCACACCACGACCATTCAATTCTAATATGACAGACATGGATTATAAATGATTAAAGTATGATAGTACATATCACTTTTTATTTAACGAATTATACTTTTAATGTTATATATTTCAATCGATGTTAATCTACAATAGTGTGTTAGAAGAAATACATTGAAGTGTTAAGAGCTCATATAAGAATCTTATATCACACTGTCCTCTTTGCAATGTTCCATTAGTTTCCACTGTCCAAGAATCTCTTATGCCTTACCGACCCCTTTTATAGCTTTGGTGATTCTTACACCTAAGCCAATATGAGGCCTTTAAAGTACATAAATGCACATGATCTAGCTATGTCGCCAAAGGTTGTACTGGCCTACTCAATTTGTATGAACTTTGAAGTTTGGTGTGAAAGATGGTCCAACAAAAAGGGTATATTGGTTATTTACAAGAGTTGGTGTAGTACAAGAAAATAACAAAAGATTGAAGAATACAAATATGCATTGATAGCAGTCTCTGGTCTGTGCCATGGACAAATTTTCTATTAGTTTAGATAGCAGAGCCTGAGTCTATAATAAAATCACAGAAGACTTCTTCCTTGTCCTACTATTTCATTGCTTGCTTGTTGTACAATGGAGTAATCTATAAGCCAAAATAAAATAAAAAAGTAGCAGACAAAGGTTGATATTTCATAATGGTTAGCCGGCAATGAGAAAAAGGTCCATTTCCCACAAGCATCCAACTTTGGGGAGTTGGCAATGATGGTGCAATCTAATTGCATCTTTCTAGATAGCTGGATGGTGGGTCTGCTGCTCAACGAGCATATTAAACTGGGGCCACCAAATTGCACTCAATATGCTAAGCAATCCAACCATCTTATGATGGGGCCAAGATGATTACTAAAAACCAAAGTGCATGAGCCGAAGGAAACTCACTCAATTTGATTGAAAGTACTTTTAATGCTTATCTAACATTGTCCTGTGAACAGATAGGTCATAAATTTTTTACTTTATAACAAGGAATCAGAGTATACACTTGAAAATGAATCCCAAATTAGGGTTGATAACAACACTGGAAACTTACATAATAAAGAAAAAATGGGAACACTGCTTTCATTTTTTAAATTGAGCTAGACATAAGAATTGACAAACTAACAGTAGAGACCAAAAAATAAGCACGTAGTTCTATTTAATTATCAGCTTGTTATCATCTCCATGTAGTGGCCTGATGATTATTTCTACTACTACTAGCATCTTCACTTTGATCAGTGACACCATCTGTTCTCTTGTCTAAATTTGAGTCCTTATGTTCATTTTGATAGGAACGAGAAGAATCTCCATCAGTTTTGTGTTCCTAAGATAGGAAAGGGAAAGAAGTTTATGTGGGTACCATGTTGAATGACATTGATTTATTTTAGTCAAATAAAGTATAAGTTAAAATTAAGAAGGTAAAGAACATACATTGTGGAATAACATGTCGTCTGCCTCAAGCATGTGGATCACATGTCCCATCTTTGGTCTCTTTGTTGCATCAGGATCAACACACCGAAGAGCAATCAATAAAGCACGTTTAAGAGCCTTTGAAGCTGGCATCTCAGGGAGCTTAGGATCAACTACTTCCTCAGATTTTCTATTCCCGACCATAGTCTTCAACCATTCTATTAAATTAACCTGTAATTGTTCCAACATGCATAGTTAGCCCAAAAAAGAGAGAAGATGGCAGATATGTTAGCAGTTGTCTTTTCTTGGTGATGGCATCTAACCTCTCCTTGTGGTCTAGCATAATCAACAGGGCTTCTTCCAGTTATTATCTCCATGATAAGGATTCCAAAGCTATATATATCACTCTTCTCAGTCAGCATTCCAGTGCAGGCATATTCTGGTGCAACATAACTACCAAAAGAGAAAAGAGAGTCACTATCTTTTGACTACAATAATCATCATACAGGAACTGAAACTACTTCTAATTTGGTAACAGATAGGAAAATGTTTGGTTTATTCATACTAACCCAAATGTTCCCATCACTCGAGTTGTGACATAACTATTCTCAGAACACAAAAGCTTGGCAAGTCCAAAATCAGAAACCTTGGAGTTCCATTGGCGATCAATGAGTATGTTGCTTGATTTCACGTCTCGGTGAACAACTTTTGGCTCGAGACCCTCATGAAGATAAGCCAATCTGAAAAGATAAACAAAAGCACATGATCAATACAATCAAACATCACCACGGATTCCAATCTATGAAGGTTTATAACAAATTCGGTACCCTCTTGCAGTTCCCAAAATAATGTTCATGCGGATGTTCCATGTCAAAGGGCTGACAGGTCCGACATCCCCATGCAACCATTGTTCTAGATTACCATTGTCTACATATTCATACACAAGCATCCTGTGAAAACAATACCACACTTCAAATCTCACATCTCATCAAACCAAACAGAGTTTATAGCATCAATTTTTATTTTTCTTTAGTTTGTAAGAGAAGATATCGATACCTGTAGGCTCCCTCAACACAGTATCCAAGCAACCGAACAAGATTTTTGTGTCGCACTCGACCAATAGCTTCTACTTCTACTTTAAATTCTTTCTCAGCTTGGCCCCTGAAAAAAAAGTTTAACATGAATTACTTGTTTTTAAGATAAAGACAGGCACAAGACCAGGAACATGGAACCACAAGATAGAAATATGAAATAGTCAATCCAATGAGAGAGACTCTTAATAAAATACATTAGAGTACAAAACTCCAAGCAATGAAATACTAATCAATTTGGTAGGAAGAAGGAGATCAAAAGAAAAATTATTCTTTTCTTCACACGAGTGACTCACTTGAAGGATAACTTCTAGCATACCAGACAAGGATAACGCAAAAATAAAAGTTAAAAAGTAGAACACTGGTTAAAGTAAAAGAAACAAACACTGGCCTACAGCAAAAAGCTGGTATCATTGGCGAGGATATATAAGGTTGGTTGCCACCAGGACAATCTTTGAAGAGAATAACGAACAGCATGTCTAAATCATTTCAATTATAATAGAGACAATTGAATATTTACAAGTAGTATTTTCAAGCAAAATTTTACTAAACTTGTTTGCAACCAAAAAGAACACGACAAAAAGCAAATCATTTGCTTTTGTCCTTCCCCAGATTCACAAATCAACGGGCAACACAGGGTTGAAAAATCACAAATGAAAATTTTCATCATGTGAGCCAAATTAAGAAAAAAGCCAGTTCACACAGGGGAACCAATATTTGAACTCTCATCACACAATATCCATCTGTAGGACACAGAATCACCAGAAAATAGTGACATCAATAAACACAAATAAATTTGACAATTATTTTTTCCTGAGATTTCTGAAGACCATTCCAACATCCAACCAAAGCATCAAACTTGCAACAAGGACTAATCGAGACAGAATAAAAGTAAAGCTATCATGTTACAATAAATAATACATCTCACAGTGGTAAAGTCTTCTACACTGTCATCCATTAACAAATTATCATGTATAAAAAGTTTGTTAACTTCTATAACAAAAATCATATCAACAATAATTTCCGACTAATTATGTATCTGTTAAACTCAACTTATTATATGATAAATATATTGACTTTTACAGAAATTGCCCAGTTGAACCTTGATCATCAGCTAATCATGAGTTCAATCAGGCTACCTTAAACTACCCTCCCCTTCACCACACCTTCAACATTGAGAAGAATCTTCAAACACTAGTACATGTTAGTTATTTTTTTTACAATAACAACCTTGTAAGCTATATTTATGAAAATTATAGTTGAGAGTAAAAGTCATATTCATGAAAGTTTCCAATAAGCACAGAAATTATACTAAATAAAAAGACATACTTGTTATTCAAGAGGTTCTTGACAGCAATTTTGGTACCATCATTGAGCACCCCATGATAGACAATGCCATAGCCACCTTCACCAACCACGTTTTCCGGACACAACCCTCCAGTGGCATCCTCAAGCTCCCTCAGAGTGTACCACCTCCCCCACCCAAGATGAGAAACCTCAGGCCCAAGCCCTAGCCCACCAACACTCCCACTTCCAAAAGACGACGTCGTTTCGCAACCACTCCCCATCGTTCCCTTACTCTCCTCACTCGAAACCCTATCGCAGTGGACAACCACCCGGTGTTCCGCCTTCCCCATCTCCACCTGGATCTCCGGCGCCTTCGCCGGAGGCCGGGGCATGTGGGATCCAGGAAGGTGCACTATAGTATGAATTTCCTTCGCCGCTTGGGCGGATCCGGCGACCTTATAGCCGGCGACAGAACGGCGGCGGTTCCGACGAGATACTAGACAGAGAGAGAGGAGGAAGAGCGTGAAGACGATGAAGACGCCGATGAGGATTCCGATCACGACCCAGAGACGGAGCCCGAAGATAGAAGTGTGCTTGGAAAGTTGCGTGTTCATGAAAGCTCCGTCGAAGATTGACATTGCTGCAGACTAAAGAGGACAATGCGTCGCCGGAAAAGTAAGAAAAGAGTGAACTTTCCGGCACACGGCGAGGTTCTAGGAAGTGGGTAGCATTTGCTTCGCCGGAAAATTAAGACAAGGGAGGATTTTCCGACGCCGGCTACGCGGTAAGGGTGAAGTGAAGAGATGAAAATCAATGCTTTGAATGAAGGAGAAGAAAAGAGAAAGAAAAAAGAATGTGGGGTTGTAAGAAAATGAGATCAATAGAAAATTTAGCAGCATGAAAGGAAGTGTGTAAGAGAGAGAGACAGACAGACCAAAAAGGTTGAGTGATGAAGCCAGCAAAGAGTGCTGATGAAAGGGTTTCATGTTGGTTGTGTACTCTTTTGTTTTTGTTTTCTTTCTCATACAACAACGTCAATAATAATAATAATAATAAATACAGAAAAAAAGAACGTTATACTCTTTTCCAATTTCTCTTTATAACATCTTTTTAGTATTGTATGAAAAAAATATAGGTTAAATATGTCTGTGCTCCACTAAAATAGATTAATGTTTGTTTATAGTTTTTAAAATAACTATTCGTATTTTAATCTCAAATTTATATAATTTTTTTATGTAGACTTTGCCCCTTTCAATAAATAAATTATTTTTCCTCTTTCTTTGATAACAATAAAGGACAAATTTATTTGTTTTTAACAGATCATATGTAACGTACTTTTGGTAAGAGAATAGGTGTCTTTAAAGATATGTATTTAATAATTTACTCAATTAATAACAATAATTAATCAATCAACTTGTCCAAAAAATATTTTAAGAACATTTAGCGTACAATCTCATTATTATATACTCGAAATACATTAATTGCTTAACTGGTATGTGGTTTGACCTATATTGTTTAGTTTTGGTCATGCAACTTTGTATAAGGATGATAAATGATATAAATAATAGCAATTAATTGTGCTTATTTTCTTAATATAATAAATAATATTGATATTTATCATTGACATCATCTATTATTAATCATTCAACATATGTGGACAGGGGGAAGAAGGCTCCTACAAAATGACAAAGCCAAAAAAAGAAGTACAATAAAATGAAAGAAACAGTAACAGAATATTAACGTTCGAAATTGTTGAAATCGAGCAAGGCACTGTTCCACATGGCTTAGTTTAAGGTATCTAATTCATTGATTTTCTGTAAAAACGGTTTAAGTTAGTTCTTTTAACTTATGGCATTGAAAATCTAACAGTGTAGGTACCTTATTGGCCAAAACATAACGAGTTGTCCACTTTTTCTCATGGTGTGGCACACTGAGGTAATATGACGTGTCAATTTTGAATTTTTAAAAAAATGTTGTTTGCCACCTCAGCTTCATCTTCCACCTCCAAAAACGTTAGAGTCACAAACTGCCACCGTCAACACCTCAGACCACCACTAAGGCTACCAGCTTCTTTCTAACAACCAGATTACATTTTCCTCCCCCATGTGCCACCGCAACGAAACCAAAAAACCACCATCATCTTCTCCACTAGACTTTTGAAAAAACTCAAAAACAACCACGTGAACTCCACCAACAACCGCAAGAAATCATGACCTGCCACCATGGCCAATCTTCATCTCCTTCCTTGCGATTCAAACACAATGAAACATATAATCCCAAATGCGAGCTCCTGATCCACAATTCTCCTCCTTCGAAACCTGCAAGAAATCGAAGAGACTTAAAGAAACCCAAATCGAGCCTTATCTATAGCCACCGAGAACCTGCGAAAATCAAATTCCAAATGAACACTAATCAGTAGATAGAAAACCTAAAGATTACAAATTGTCCTAGCTAGTTAAAATTCAAAACATAAACAAAGAAAGGGCATCAAATGCCATTAAGTATGTGCTTTACCAGACACACAATTTGTTCAATTAAATAAGGATTTGAAATCATCATAAGTAGCTCAACAACTAGCAAAGATTGCAAATTTAAAAAAGACTGCATGTTCAGAGCAATATAATCATCATTCATAATTGAAACACTTGTATCAAATTAAATTAATTAATAATTGATCATCTAGTTTTCAACAAATTAATGTAAAGTAGATCGATATGACCTAACAATCTTTTAGATTTGGAACTGATCCACATCATCTCTATGGCAATAGAGAATCCAGAGATATTACAACATAGCAAACATGAGCGTAGTAAGTAATGATTTTTTGTAGAATTGATTTATGAGAAAAGGAGAAGAATGAAGTCAAAGAGAGAAAAATAAAATTCTATGTTAAAAGAAAGCAACATGTGGTTGGTCACTGACATTCTGTTTGGCCCATCGATGGAAGAAGACACTAACACTTCTCTAGAAACCGTACCGTAGGAGCCAATTGCAATAGGATTGAGGTAAGTGTTGGGATAAACTTAAATTTTAGGGTTTTATTAATAATTTTGTTTAAATATTATTTTATTAGTTTTGGGTTTAGTAATATTTGAATTGATTTTGATAGAGATAAAATAGATATAGGTAGTTTTGATTTTTCATTTATTTAGGAGAGTATTATTTTATTTTATTGATATAAGATAGAGATAGATTAAGTAGATTTTATTGAGTTTGTTGATATTTTATTGTCACTTTTTATTATTTGTACTTGGCCCAAGACCTATTTGCACCTATTTAAAGGTTGTCAAAGTTCAGTGTAAAGTAACTCAAGTGAATTGGAAAGTATTATCATTTGTGTGGGTCACGTTTTTCTTAACAGTTGTATCAGAGCTTCATGCTCTGAGTACCGAGAAAGAGAAAAACAGAGAGAGGAAAGAGTCAAACACCGTGAGAGAAAAAGTGAGTGTTTGATTTTTTTTTTAGAGAGATGGCAAAGGTTGTCAATGGTATGAGTGTGCCACAATTGACGAGAAAAACCAATTATGATAATTGGTGCATACAGATGAAGGCGTTATTAAGATCCCAAGACGTTTGGGATATGGTGGAAGACGGGTACGTTGAACCTGATGAGGATGAACATCAGACGGTGGCACAGATGGCAATGTTGAAGAAGTCACATGCAAGAGATGGGTCAACATTGTATTTTCTCTACAATGCAGTAGATGAGTCAAGATTCGAAAAAATAGCAAATGCTAAATCAGCAGAGGAAGCCTAGGAGATATTGAAGGTTGCATATAAAGGTGACAACCGTGTTAGACAAGTTTGAGTACAAGCTCTCAGAGGAGAGTTTGAACAGTTGAAGATGGAGTCCAAAGAGCATATAACCGAGTACATAACTCGAGTGGCGAAGGTGGCTAACCAACTCGGTAGGAATGGAGAACAAATGCCATCTAGCTGGGTTGTGGGAAAAATTTTGAGATCTCTTACAAAAGATTTTGAAAGTATCATGTGCGCCATTGAAGAATCGAAGGACTTGTCGGTTCTCACAGTGGATGAACTTGTTGGGTCATTACCCACGAACAAAGGAGAAGGAGTAGGGATGATCAGGTTGAACCCGACGATCAAGCGCTACAAGTACAATTTGACTTGAATAAAACTCTTATTACTCAAAGTCGAGGTCTTGGCGATAGAGGGCGAGGAAGCCGAGGACGAGGTGGACGTGGCCGATGTAATTTTGAGAATAATGAACAGCAAACCAATTGGTGTGACCGAGGACAAGGAAAATGTCGAGGAGATTGGTCAATAGTGGAGTGTTTTAAGTGTGGCAAGTACAGTTACTATGCAAACGAGTGTAGATCAAGCAAGTGTTACCATTGTGACAAGGTTGGCCATATTGCAAAGTATTGCAAGACCGAGACAAAGGGGGAGACGAATCTCGTTACTGAAGATGTAGAAGATCTATTGCTGGTAAAGAGCTTGGATGCAGTGGGCATGGAGAGCCCAATCTCAATAATGGATGAAATGATCTCGATAAAGGATGCAACAATTGTGGAGAAGGAAAACCTGGAGAAAGAACTCAAACAAAAAGATGAAGAGATTCAGCGGATAGGGAGGCTTCTAGAGGAAGCTAAGAAAATTATGAATAAACAAAGGGTTGAGCTTGAGGAGTTGATGAAGGCAGCTCTTGAAAAAGAAGAGAAAGCATCCAGTGTTCTTGAACCAGACAAAGAGGAAAATGAAGATGTTGAGAAGAACCCGATGAAGAAGTCGGCAAAAATTGTTGAGAAATCACCTAAGGTTAGAAACGAGTTGGTCAAAATTATTGAGAATGCAGGCATAACAAAGTTGGTCAAATCATCAATGAGGTCAACCAAGGTAAAAGACAGGAGGGTCACAAGAAAAAAGAAGTCAAATCTGATTGAAAGAAGCAAACACAGTGTGAAATGATGCACATGAAAAGTCGATTGAAGGAAGGAAGAATTTAAGTTTATGGAAAAATTTGTTGAAATAAACTTAAATTTTAAGGTTTTATTAATAATTTTGTTTAAATATTATTTTATCAGTTTTGGATTTAATAATATTTAATTTGATTTTGATAAAGATAAAATAGATATAAATAGCTTTAATTTTTTATTTATTTAAAAAATATTATTTTATTTTATTTTATTGATATAAAATAAAAATAAATTAAGTAAATTTTATGGAGAATATTGATATTTCACCATTGCCTATCGATATCGAATATAGTAAAGATGTCATAATTGAATTGAAGCAGCTAGTCGGTGACTCACCAGTGAATGAGGAAGGGAGAGAAGCCTCCCACGAGAAGAGATCAATGGTTGACACATTTTACAAAAAGAAAAGGTGACGTGACATATCATTAGTCACCTAAAAAAATAATATTATTTATTATAGAATACTGAATCCAAAACTTTTTAAAAGAAAATAAATAAAAATTGATCAAAGTTTCAAAAAACGGTAAAACCAAAATCGTGTTATTAAAATGATAAGCCTAAACTTTGATTAAAATAGATTTTTAATGATTCTAACGTTACTATATTAAGCTTGATATTATATTTTAAAATGACTTTGAACTTAATTATTTTTATAAAATTGATTTGGAAAAAATCAAATTTATTCTTATTTATGATATAAATTTGATATTTTTCTTTAATAAATCTAAATTTGCAAAGGATGTATTAGTCTTGAGGTCTTATTCCGTGCGTAATTAGTATAAAACGTGGAAATTTTGTAACATTAGGAAAAGCATAATCAAAGTGTGACTTTGTGAGTAAGAATAACACTTTTTGGGTTTTCTTTTCGGTTAAGAATGCATCATTGCATCAAGAAATTGAAGGATTCACTGCATCAAAGCAATTTATTATTATTAATTGAAATTCAGACGCCAAACTCTACTGTGTCTCAACATTTTCTACACCAAAAATAAATTATAAAGTAAAAATAAAAGTTAAATATATTTATAATTCTGAATATAAATTAAAATTTATTTTTATTTTAAATTATAGTATATTTTAGTCTTCAAAATTTAAAATTAAATATGTATAGCTTTTGAAATTTAATGATATTACTCTTTACTTTTACGTGTTAAAGCATATTCTAAACGTTATTTGAGCATAAAAAAATTTAATTCAATTAGATTAAAAAATTATATTTTTTCTTTTTAAAATTTTGAAAACTAAACTATATTAAAGTTTAAAAAAAAATAAATTTTAATTTCATATCAAAATTTAAAGATAAATATATTTAATATTAAAAATAACATAATTTGTTATTGAAAAGTAAAATTGTAATATATATTAGTTTACAGGATTGGGAAAAAAAAGTTGTGAAAAGGTGTGGTGGCAACAATGGAAGAATGTTTAGAATGTAGTATTAAAATGTACTGTGTACTGAGAAAGGCAGAGAATAGTACTAAAAGAAAGCATTTAGATAGAGAATAATGTATAATGCAGCATGCGATTGTGAGAAGTCAATTTGTTTGTGCTGTCACAGTTGGCCCTTCTTTAAGAACATGCCTTCTCACTCTTGTTAACTAATTAACAATACTCTCGTTACTTCTTCCACTTCCATTTAATTTATCACTTTCATTTATTCCATACAAAGTACTACTTATGCAGGCATATCATATCTCTCACTCTAGCAAAGATAGACAAAAAAAACCCTTTTTTCCTTAAGACGATAAGTTTGCAAAAACCAAAATTTTGCAGCAAAATCAATCATCATCACAACACAAAGCAAACATCAAATAATGTTTTTGAAATAACCCCTGTACATATAAACCAGAAAAAAAAAATCTCTATAACTAAATATATATACACATATAGTATTAATCTATCATCTCAAATATATTTAAACAGGTATGTTATAATTTTTCCAAAATAAAAATGTGGATTCTTTGGCATATGCCACCTTCTTTGGCATAGAATGGAGTTTATCATTGGTAGAAGACCTTGATGATGTATGCAAAACAGCTTGCTGTGAAGATTCGTTGATGGAGGTTTTTGTGGTGTCTTCATTTTCTCCTTCCTCACGGTACATAGTCATCTTAGTGTCAAATTGTGATGAGTCAGTTGACAAATCAGTCTTCATATTATCTACATGACAGATCTTCTTTGGCAGCAACAGCTTCCACTCCCTCAAGCTGATCATCTACACAACACAATTTACTAAACCTTGGTTAAAACAAAGGTACCAACCATAACAATCTCTTTGCCTATATGCCAACATAAATTTACGTACAATGACTTTCCCTCGTACCTTCACATAGAGAAGAGCTTTTTGAAACAAGGGAACATTAAATTTTTCGGACATACAATGGAGATACCACCAAACAAAGGGGAGAGAAAAGTAATTATTTTATTTGTGATTTGTATACAATTTCATGCATGTAATCACTTGCAGAAACTATCAACAATTGAGATGCCATTTTGTTAGCCCAATAGAAAGAAATCTACAGAGTATACGAAAACAAGCAAATTATATTATTCATCATGACATCCCTTTTAAAAATTTCTGCTAATATTCATCTCTGGTGACATGATCAATTCAATCAAATTAATTAGTATTGTGTCATTTAATAGCACTCGCATGACTGAGACCCAACGATGACAATAATAACTAAATAAACAGAATATTGGCTCACAATTATTATGAACGGAAAAAGAGAAGCTACAGAATATAAGTCATATCAACAAGCTACAGTTCATTGCTTGACTGCAGTAATATAGTAATATGAAAAGGAAAAAATTGTTTCAAACACCAGAAAGACATTCAATATAAAACAGTTAAACTGCCATGAACTGAACTGACACAATTAAATAGTAAAAAAGAGAAGACTTCGAGAGTATGCAACAGCAGAAACAAGCACATCATGGTTCTTACCCCCGAGAAAATAATCAATACTATTATAAATTCACATTTGAAGTTTGGACAGAGGCATGTTCATTACAATCCTCGGCTTGACTTTCATTTTTCCTTTTATGCATCCTCTCGTGTAATATAAACTTTTCTGATTTCCAAACACAATCTAATGTAATAAAATCATCACCAAGAGGATAGAAATCTCTAAAAACCTGCACCAATAGGATATATCAAAAAGGGAGAAGAAAATATATCAGCCTATCATTTTACATTCATATGTGGAAAACTTAGAGGAACAAACTAACCTCTATTCCATTAAGAGTTATTTTTGTTGACTGTTTGGTTATAGAGAGAGAAGAAACCATGTTGAACAATGAAACAACATCAAGTAATATCTGTGCAAGGAGGATAAAAGTGGTTCAAGTCAATTGGATCAATAATGCTATATGATAAATGCATGATCATAGTGAGTATAATCTACGTTTTACAGTATCTAATATCAATCTAATAATATGTCTTTTACTTACCAGCTAATTAGAAAAAAAGTACCTCTGCATTATCTTACATTAGATAAATTGCAACTTAATAAATGATATAGCCAAGATTAAATACATAAACCTGGAAAACTTACTTGTTGAACCAAGACTCGAAGACGTGCAAGCAAAGCCATTATTGTAAGAGAAAATCCCATAAAAAAGGATTGTGCAAACAAGACCGATACCTCACTATTAAATAGTCAAGGAAAGAACTTCTATTTTGCAATTTTAACAGATTCTCATAAAATGATAAAAAGGAATACTAAAGGGCCTCTAGTTCTTTGACATTAATTGTGATAAAAACTTTCAAGGCTTTGTGTATTCTACTTCTCCAAAGTATAGAGCAGAATGATGATTCATGGATAAAATAAAAGACCAAAATATCACATTAGATAACCATAACCAATCAAAATCAGAAAATCAGAAATGTAAAACTTCAAAATCAACATAATATGGGACTGTTGAAGGGAAGAGGAGATGAAATCAACACTGGCAAGTACGAATTAAGAAGTCCATGTTTCAATGAAAATCTAGATCAACCAATAAACACACAGTGGGAAAAATATCAGCATAAACAAAGAAACAAAAAGATAGAACACCAAAAAAAGTCCGGCATTAAGTTAGTGCATATAATCAATATATGCAAGTAAGCTCCTTATGTTTTACAAAATAGCATTGTGGTTAAACGGGGGAAAGATAATGAAAAAAGAATACCACAATCCTATTGTGGAGCATGTTATAAGAAATAAGAAAAAAAATTAGCATCATGGCATGATCGTAGTATGGCCAATTTATTAAATTATGAGCATGAGCCAAGTATTAAAATACAAATCACAATATGACAGTAGCAGATGGATACGAAGCAGCCTTGAGTATTGGTTCAACCATCTGCATAAGAAAACAAAACATAAATTGAAATACGAGAGCAGGTTCCATAAATATAAGCAATCCCATTATGATGCATAGGGAAAATTATTTCAATTAGAACCATACAATTTGTACCAAATACTCATTATTATTATAGTGCATTGTATACATGGAAAGAGGACAGATACTGAGCTGCGACAGTTTATATATATATATATATATATATATATATATATATATGATCTTAGGGTACTAAGTAAGGAAAACATTTAGAATTTAGAGCAATAATATTATTGATCAGCAATTTCACCTCAGCTAATAAGCGTGCAGCTCCTGTCAATCGCTCCATAAAATTGTACTTTTCACCATCACATTTTCTCCTTTTCAAACTGTTAAGAACAGTATGTCAAACAATATCATCATCAACAAGACAGGAATTATAAATTATAATATCATCATATGTAAGAATACCGCTGCATGATCCATATTCACACATTTAATGATATGTGTACAGCACGCAGGTCTATATAATGGTTTAAAAATAGTCATTTCCTATTTTTATGAGATAATGTAAATGAGAATTTCAAAGTTTTCCATTTCTTTTTTCTTTGCCTTGCACACACTACACAAAAGGAAAAGGCAAACAAAATTCAACATCTTAGAAACAAAGAATCCTCATAACAAAGTGCTAAGCACCAGAGACTAATTGCCTGAAATATCAACACAATATAAATATAAATACAACATATTTTAAACATTCAATCATACTTCCTTGCCATTAGCACAATTGTATAGCTAAATTAATTCTTTGAACATGATTTGGGAAACCCCAAGAAAAATAATTGTTAGTAATAATATAGAGCTACCTATCTAAAAGAATAACTTTCTGCCTTGGTTTATCTCCTTTGATAACAAGGATGCATGATGTTTGCTGATTGCAGGAGCCTTAAATCCCTTCTTACCTACAAATTTAATACAGAACAAATAAAACCTCAAGAGATGTAAATACAATTTTCCTCAAAAATGCAATCGATTTTTAAAATTGTATATTACAAAGAAAAAAACGCTTTCATGATATTTGTGAAACATTATGCAATTACATATTGAATGTTGACTGTGCAGAAACTGTAAAGCATAACATGCAATGAACCTTCAAAAGACGCTGGAAATAGGAAGAGTGTTGGTGCTGGTTCTTATTTTTGTACACTATTCTCTGTACAATGCCACACTCAGATTGGAGTTGGGGAAGCATAGATGTTATTCTAGCCTCAATTGTTTCAAATTTGGTATCCATTGAGTCCCTGCCAAGCAGCAATCAGACTGTCATCTTCAAAAGCAATACCAACTAATTCTAAATTATTCAAAAACAAAGTTCCACACTTCTAAGGATAATGGAGAAGGAAGTACAACAAGCGAGCTAATAATCCATTTTCATAACCACTATTTAGACAATTCAACTTTATTAAAATGAGGATGCTGAGATCTTTATATTCCACTATTGAATTGGTTTGATTATGTGATAGAAGGAACATTGTCGTTTATGACTTTTGTCCACCATGATCCAATCATTTCAATTATGTTAAGAAGTGACTTTAAGCCTAACTCAATCCCACAAAATCGGCTTATAATAAGGTGAGTCCACTTATATACTCTAAATTGGTCTTATCTTTAGTTGATGTGAAACTTTCAACACACACCCCTCACACCGAGGGGTATACATCTCGAGTGTAAGACTAAACATTAATGGATGGTCCAATGGTAGCCCGATAACGGGTGGAACAATATGTCCAACAAATAACAGATATCGCTAGGATAGATTCTCACCTGACTTTGACACCATGTTAAAAGTAGACTTTAAGTCTAACTCAACCTCACAAAATTGGCTTGTAAAGTGAAGTTTGTACTCACTTATATATTCTAAATTGGCTTTTATTTCTAGTCAGTGTGCCAACAAATTCATATAAGGATAATGCCTTGATAATTCAACATGATTACTATAAGAGGTGGAGCTCCAAGGGAATAACATGAACTTAACGAAGAAAGGTATAATCATAGAGGGATTTCACCGAAGAATAGTGATATAATTGAATTGGATGCTGCGGATTTGTTGGCTAAGTACACGCACTATTGCCAAGTTTTTGGCAAAGGGTTCAAGCGTGATGCGAATTTGAGGATGACATGAGGGCTCCTGGGGATGAGTACAAGACCAATGCTACATTGAGCAACCCAATTAAGAATAAGGGGAAGTTGAAAGGGGAAAGCGAGCTTTTGATGAGTGTGAAGCCAAAGAGATATTCTTGTCCTCAGGAAGGGTGTAGGTGGAACCAAAAGCACGCCAAGTTCCAGCCACTGAAGTCGATGATTTGTGCTAAGAATCATTACAAGAGAAGCCATTGCCCCAACCCATTGTCTCTAAAGCACGCCAAGTTCAGCCATCGTCTCAAAAACCTTAATCAACCACAATTGTAAAACTAATCTCGTAAAATTCCAATAACCTAGGTTCCCTAATTTTTCGGAAGAGTAGGGAATGGAAAACAGAATTCAAACGAGAGGCGAAACAATTAGGGATTGCAGAAGAAAAGAATTTACCGGTGAGGGACCAACGATGACGGAAGGGCACGTCGCACACTGGAGTGGAGAAGCGCAAATCCAGAAGTCGAGAACTAGAGTGGAGAAGAAAATCCTGAACGGTGAACGCCAAGTGGAGAGAGATGGAAAATGGTGAAGAAGAAACCGAGAGGGAAGTTTGAATTTGAAACCTTTTTTTTTTTTTTTTACAATTATAGGCGGTTTGGTATAAAATCGCCAGAAATGTAACCTAGAAAAAAAGAAAAAATTAACTGCGGTTTCTACAAAAATCCCCATAGATATATTTTTAAAAAAATCAAAACATAAATGTGATTTTAGAAAAAATCTTTGGAAATTACTTTATCAAAACTCCGAAAATAAATCTTTATGATACATTATTTTATTTTTGTAGTGTTGTAAATTTTTTAACTTATCTTCTACTCCATCCATACTTCTTTTACAAACCATTATAATAATAACAAATTTTATTTTAAATTATATTATAAATTTAAGGTAGAAAAATTATCTACATATTTTAATAATACATAAGTAACCACTATCTATTAGATATTCACATACAACTTTTTTCCATAAATAAATCAAAATTACTTACAAATATCAATTACTACCTACAACTTTTATAGGTATAATGTAGAACGGATAATGCAGCATGCGATTCTGAAAAGCCAATTTCTTTATGAAGATGCCTTCTCACTCTTATCAACTCAATTAACAATTTTCTCATTACTTCTTCCACCTCCATTTAATTTATCACTTTCATTTATTCCATACAAAGTACTACTTTTACTTTTTTTTTTAAGTGTGTTTAAATTTAAGTTAAAATACTTAAATTAAATTTTATTGAAATAATCAATGGCAAAAGACTATATTCAAAAGAGTACAAATTTTTTTCTTAGATTTTCTTTCATTCAAAATTTCAAATCACTGTTTCTAATTCATAATATTCATTTAAAATGGACTAATTATATTCACTTCATGAATATTAAATTAGATTTTAGATATCACACATTGACATTATATCATAGCACTAATATATGTCCCTTAAATGATGACTTAGTATTTTGTTGAACATATTAAACACTAATTAGTATCATATAATAGTATTAATCTAAAGTAATGATTTTCAATTTTAAAAGCAAAAAATAAAATAAAATCAAAATAAAATATTAAAGCTTATTGACATAATTGACTTGAATGACCGGTTAAAGTGTAATGAATTGGATTGGTGGAAAAGATAATAGTTTTGGAAGAAAATAAAAAGAACAATAGTGGGGTAGGTGTTTGTGGTTGAATTTGTGAAACATGAAACCTTAAAGTACATTGTTGAAGTTATGGAATTAAAAGGGAAGTAGATAAAGAAGTTGAATTCTTATGGATTAGGGAATAAAGGATGTAAGACCCTGAGAATTAGAAGAAATAGTAAGTTTGGGTCATTAGGAGACTAAGAAACTCAAGATGTAACAAGTTGTAACAAAAGTACGAATTATAGTACAAAATACAATGCTGTCGACTTTGACAAGGTTTAGTATTTCAATTATAATTTTTTTTATAAATTAGATATTGAGTTGATTCTTCTTCCATTAGAAAGTAGATTCGAATAGCTTCGATTCGAGTACTCATACGCGTAATTCCGACATCGGGAAGGGGTTCAACCAGACTGACAAAGTTGTCCGAGTGAGTGGACACGTTTTTGACGCGTTTTTGACGCGTTTTTGACTGTTTAAACGCGTTTTACTGTTTAAACGCGTTTCTGGCCAAATGTTTGGCTATTTAAGGACGTCCCAGGGGTTGGAATGGTTCCTAAGTTGAACCAAAGGCTAGAGTACGAAGGTTTTGGAGCAGAGGGACTTTAGAGCTGTGATCTGAGTCGGGGGAAACGTTCGCAAAGTGTTTTCGAAAGGCTAGCTAAGGAGAAAACCGTAAGGGGAGCTAACCTTGAGTCTTTTTGTTTCTGTATGATTTTAAATTTGGTATATGTTTAGGATTTTGATTCTCTTTATGATTTTAGAATGAAATTCTACTTCTGTTGTATCTTTTGAATTGATGTACGGTTTGGAATTGGGATATGCTTCTGTTTTGATGGTTTTGAAGAGATCTTGTTCGTATTAAGTATTTTGAATCGGTGGAAGTTTTTAGGTATACGTATAGATCGAAGATTTTGAATCTGTTTATGGATTTAAAAGGAGACTAGGTTTTGATCAGAAATTTTGGATTGTACTAATTATCCGCTGCCTTTTTAATTATATGGTTAGTTTAGATGTTTATAAGATTTGGATGAATATGGGTTGTTGATGGGAGATAAGTTTTTGGATGTCTAGAAAGTCTGTATGATGAAAGGAAGAGTCGTTATAGTCCGGGAAGTGAATTTTCGTGATTTTGGAATAGTAAATTCGCTTGAGTGAATGAGTCAACTCGCTGGAGCGAGTTATGCGTAACAAATTTAGTGTTTTTGATGTTTTTGACGTTTTGGGAGTTCTGGATGTCCGTTTTAGACGTTCTTTAGGTCGATATGGGGGTTTTTGACCCTTCCGGAGCCATTGGTGAGGGTATCCAAGCTGTTTGAACTACTTAATGGTTCAAATTACTAGACCATAAAGACTTATGTGTTAATAAGTGATGTTTCTGTGAGGATGTGGAATGTCTGAGTATGTAAGAGTTATTTTCTTGAGATATGACTAAAGATGATAATATGTTGACATGTGTATTTATGAATGGAAAGTGTGGAATAGAGTTCCAAGGAGGAACTCATTGTTGTTTTTGTGTCAAGTACTGTACGTATGAATATAGGAACTCCGACTTAGGGGTTCATTCTTATGCTCTCAATAGTCTCGATCTCACTTAGAGAGAAAGCTATGTGGTGGAGAGTGGGAAATCCTTACCGAAGATCCACCATGGGGTGGACAGAGTAGGAAGGATGTAGCTTCAGTGGTTTTATTCATATCCGAAGATCCAGTTTGGGGGACAGAGTAGGATAGAATAATTGAGTTAGCGAATAGGTGCATCCATATCCGAAGATCCAATTTGGGGGACAGAGTAGGATAGGATGTAGCCGAGCAAAGTACCACTGTAAGTGTAGAACTAGCTAAGAGTTCAATATTCATACGGTTATCTAGATGAGTGAGTTTACGATGGTTATGGTATGTTTATTGTATTCTTGAGTAATATAACTGTAAGTTGGAAATTTGGTTATTAATTTACCATGACATTTTATGTTGCATTAGCTCACCCTTGCTTTGTCTGTTGTGTGGTTGTTTTTTTGTTATGTGTTTTGTCTGGCGATGATCATCCGGTGGATGGGAGCAGAAGTTGGTGATATGCCGGTGGAGCAAGCATTAGATGGAGGATCGACGGAAGCTTAGTTATAAGAACGAGCCTTATAAATTGTCTATGTTTTAAGTGTGAATTGTATTTAGTTTGAATTATGAGTGAGGGTTTGTATAATAATGAGGAAAACTGTTATTCCTCCTCCTATCAACTGTTCTATTGTATCAATGATGTAAGAACTCTATTATAGTTTAATGCTATAATAATTGGGATGTTACAAAGGAGGAAGTTGAGTTCTTTTGTAATGGTCCACACTTTCACAGTTCTACACTTTTCCCAATGGAAAAAGTACTCTCACAATTCAAGGCCAAGAGAACAAAGAATTGTCACATCATAGTACCATAATTATTTTGAGGAACCACTTTGATAAATTAATTAATAATACAAATCATAATTAACTTTGAGATTTGTTTACGTGTAAATGATTCACATCTGTAATTATTGTTATAATTTCCCAATCATAGACTGTGTGTTTATGATTTGATTGCAGCTGTAGTTTTTAAATGTTTAGCCACTCTTTAACTTTAATTACTCACTTAATCCGCCCATTATTTTAAATGTTCATCATCTCAAAACTTCATCTAATAATTGATAAAATTATAATAAAGGTGGTATCTATGATTTAATTTTTATAGATTTATAAAGGTGAATTAGACTACTGAGTTAAATAGTATAAATAATATCTCTAAAAGTTTAATTATTTGATGGTCTTCATTTTGAAAACAATGTCAATTTGATTTCTAATTTTTTTTTTTAAATTTCAATTTTGTTCTTAAATTTATTAATATATATCAATCAAATCCTTTTTTATTAATGTTGTTTAAACATATAAAGATTTTATGATGTGAACATTTGGACAAGTAAGAAAAATTAAAATACAAAAATCTTAAAAACTTCAACATAGTTTTACAAGACAGACATCCATACAGTTCGAATAAATGCATGGAATCTAAAAATAAGGCATAAATGATTTGAAAGTTAAAAAAAAAAAAGAATAATAGTTGTTCTCTTCAAGCCTACTTGCTATAAGAGTAATTTTTAAAATAATTAAATATAATTCAAAGTTGATTAGAACGAATTTCGTTTTAATCCTTTTAATTTAAAATTTAGGTTCACTGTCCAAATAATTCTAAAAAAGTTTTGTTCATTTATTTTTGCACTGTATGAAAAAAAAATACACGGACGTGATGAAAACATTGAAAGATAAAAATATAAACAAATCGTTGTGTGAAAACTTACAATTCATCAAGTACATGACAATCTTCAACGGTGTTTAAAGGAAAAAACTAAAACAATCTTTCAGCAGATTATAAAAAGTGAAGAAATAAAAGAAATTTTGAATTTTGAAAATAGAAAACAGACTTATCACAGTTCTAGGAAGAATTTAGCAGAAAAGTTTTTCTACTAAGAAATTAAACATCTATTAAGAGAAAGAAGAAAGAAGGTACTATACTCTACCATCACGAAAAGGTCAACATTTTAAATGTAGAATTAAAAAAAAAATGGACAAAACAAAGTAACAGTTATGAAATGGACCAAAACATTTTCCTATTTCCCTTCCCTCTTGCTATCTTATCTAAAGCCATTTGGTGTTCATCCAGGACCAAAACATGATCATTGAAAGTGAAACCTAAGCTACACAAACATGTACGTTTAAGATATTACAGCTATAGTACCCAATCATCGCAGGTTACAGTACAACCAAATTATGCTGCTCTTCTTCATCTATAAGTTGCTGTTTTCAGTCTTCCTTCTTGTCTGGTTCGTCCAGCGCAGCCAGTCTTTCAACAAGGGGAGGATGAGAATAGTGATAAGCAGAGAACCAAGGATCTGTATTCATAGCTGACAGATTCTCCTCCTGAAAATGCAGCCACAAAAAAAGGACTTTAGTTCCATCATCAGCAACAAAACTACTTTTTACACATAATAAACATGAAGAACAGTAGTGAAAATTGAAAATACATCCACAATAAAAAACAAAAAAGAAAATTCTTTCGTAAGCTAATATTAACTTATGCTTGTCAACTTTTGGCCATGTTCAAATAAATTTCTCCATTAAAGCTTGTGAGAGAGAAACAATACAGAGGAAAAAATAAATAACTTTTTTCAGAAATTAACATTAGCTTATGCACAAGTTGATATTAGTGTTTGAAGAAGCTAATGAGAAAACTTTTACAAATTCATCCATGCATAAGTTAATTTAGTTTATGAAAGATGCTCAATCATTTTTACTTATTTCCTACTTTTATAAATGCTTTACCGTCTAAACAGGGTCTTTGCATAAGTTGATTTTAAGTTAAAGGAAAAGTTAAATTCAATTTAAGTACAAGTAGTTGTTCGAAAATTTATTCTAGAAAAGTCCATTTCAAACTAGGAAAATAATAGTATGCAAGGACATATAATAAAATGTCACCTGTAGTTTCACAAGCCCAGATCGTAGTTCAGATGCATATCCAAGCTTTTTAGCAAAGGCATCAGCCTGCATAGGATGTTACACATAAACAAAGTCAAAAGGAGACAGACAACACAAAACATAGGAGATCAAGACTATGCTCGGTCTCAGTTGGAGTCAAAAAGGGTAGGTGGAAATGGCAATTTTTCAGATAGAATAATTTCTAAACAGCATATATTTTCCACTAATGCATATGCACCACAACAAAAAGGGAGAAGAAAGAAAACCAAAAAGGAAAGTAACCTGAAATTCAAATGATCGGCTGACAAGGTTCAGACCAAAGCTGACCAATTGCTGAAGGGGGATTACAGTATGCTGCAAACAAACCAAGGTCAAAGGATGTTAAGTGCTTCGAGAATAAAATCTTTCATGAGGCTATACAAAGAATAATCCCATCTCTTTGTATTTTCTTATTTATAAATGCATAACCTTATGTGATTTACACATTAGAAATTTAGCCTATGTCTCTCTCTCTTTTATTTTAAAGACATGAAGACACAAACTTAGGACTTCCGCAAACTATCTTAACAACACCCCCAGTGGCTTCATTGCACTAGTGTTTTAAGGATACCCAATAGCTGTAATGTAAATAATTCAAACAGGCCCCTTATTTTTTACCAGTAGAAGGGGATGTCTGAGAAGGCAAAGCTAGACGAGTTTAAGTAACTAAACATGGTTCGCAAAGCACAATCTTGGATACCTCCCATGCTAGCATAACCTCTGGCTATGTAGATTTGCATCATAAAACAGATTATGCTCCTTACATGGATTTTGAGATGATTGAATGGCCAATGCAATGGTAAAAAACTCTAAATTAAAATAATTGAACATTCAATACAGGTAACACCCACAGTAGGGATTGACCAGGATTTCGGGGCATGGCCTAAAATTATACAACTCATGAAAAAAATATATTTTAAACAAAATTGTGATTCATTTGCCATCGTTTGATCTTCAAATTTAAAGGCTTTATTGACAGCATCCGAAGCAAATAAACTAATAATCAATTTCAGTTCTCCTTGATACAAAGAAAAGCACAACTTTTATATTACCATGAGATGGTGGTAAGCAAGCCCAAGATCAAACATAATTGTTATATTTAGGCCACCCACCACATTGTGACTGGATTCCTAATTGCTATAGAAGGATGGCTAACGAACAGAAGGCATCATCTCAAATACATATTCGATTTAGCATTAACAATTTTGAATCTTTAAACATTTTGTATATACTGTTAATTGAATATGTACCACACAGGTTATCTTAAAAGAAACAAATATTATCCAGTCATTGGCGCAAACTATACATTGTAAGTATGCTGCAGAAAAATGTACATCCAATCATCAAGCAAACAATATTGGGAGGAAAGACAACAATTTTGAAATGTACCTGGAATAAGATAAGCCCAATGAGGACTGGCTCTGTATCGAACCCAAAACTTCGAAACAGATCAGTTGAATTTCGAACCAGAGTATATCCTCCAAATTGCAGAAGTGTAAGAATCTACAAGAACATATCAAAGCACTAAACATAAACTCGGACAAATATTGCAACACCTTTTCCACTAAATATTTAATTCTATTTGACATGGTGAAAAACACATGCAAGCAAAGCATTTGATAGAGACAGAACACAAAAATACTAATTTACACTTCCATTCCTTCTATTTTAAAAAAATAGTATCCCCTCCCACGAGAGATTAATGCATTAAATTTCAATGTAATCTAATTTTTTCTCTTTATGCAGAAAGAAAAATTATCCCCAACAGGCCCATTTTCTTTAAACTGAACCAAACTGGATCATATTTCATCTCAAACTGGAAGGAAGTGTAATTGAAGTCTTTAAGATATGAGAGAGCTTAATCTAAGAACTCTTTGGGAAGGAAAGTGCACTTTACCCTTCAATAAATTTTAATTTTAAGATAATCTAATCAAATCATGCCTTTGACTTTCTAAAGGTATTCTACAAAAGAGGAGGATTTAATTGAATTTACAAGTTTACTGCAGAATATTTCATTGCCAAATACATTATTTCTAATTACAACACCAAATGCAACGGCAAGTTATAAGTGATGTTGTGATTGATGGTTTCACAAAGAAAACCACGCAAGTATTCCATCATCATATGTAATTAAAACAGAGGCATGCTCTAAAGGTGAGCGAAAAGGAGATCCTTTATCACCTCTCCTGTTTTTCCTTGCAGAAGAGGCATTAGGAAGAAATATTACTAAACTGGCACAAGAAGGAAATCTGTTAAAAAATTTATGGGATCAAAATCTTACTATAATGATTTTCTGTAGATGCACTATGAGGAATCTATCTAACATGATGCATGTGCTTGAACAATATAGTAAGGCAGTGGGCTAATAGTGCCAAGTCTAAATTATATTTCAGTAGCAATTTTCAAGACAGAGAATGTTAGACCATTATTAGTCTACGAGAGAAGAAAGAAACATAGTTAGAAGGTCTAACTGTTTGGGCAGTTAGGGGGATCGAGGAATAGATATTGAACTTGTATAAATAGTTATGTTTAGTTGGGGGAGGGATCTTTTTTTGGCATTATTGAATTGTTGATCAGGACTCATTGTCCTGAGGGGAGAGGTTAAGCTCTCTGTGTTCGTTCTGTTGTTGGAAAGTGAATAAAAGAAGCATTTCTTAGTCAAGTGTGTGTGTTTGAAGAGTCAGGAGTGGGATTTTTCCAGGTTCTTGGATAAAAGAACCAAACATTTTGGTCCGACCTGCCGGATCCAAAAGGAAGAGAGAATCAGTAATGGACGGACAGTCATCGGAGGATAGGGTGGATAACCTGGAGATAACGGTGGAAGGAATTAAAGAAGAAACGGTGGCGATAAGGCGTGACATTCAACATATGATGAGGATGATGAGCGGGGGTCCGAATAATCAAGGAGGAGGATCGGAAAAGGGAAGTACGTCCGTGAATGACAATAGCGAGCATAGCGACAATAGGGGAGTGCATCAGAATTGGAGGAAGAGGGTGGAATTACCTGGGTTTGATGGGCAAGAGCCGCACAGTTGGATCAATCGGGCAGAGCGTTTTTTCGATATTCAGAAGGTAGCAGATGATGATAAAGTTGAACTCGCATATATCAGCATGGAGGGTAGTGCGAGCTACTGGTTCAAGATTTGGAAAGACAAGGCCAAGAACCGGTCTTGGAAGGGATTAAAGGCATCGTTGATTAATCGCTTTGGAGGAGGGTCCCGGGGCACGGTGTACGAACAACTAGCAACTTTACGTCAAGAAGGTTCGGTGGAGGAATTCGCCAGGAATTTTGAGGTATTGCTGGGGCAGACGCAAGGATTGACGGAGGAGTTGACACTCGGATTTTTTTTGGCGGGACTGAAGGAAGAGGTCAAGGGCCAAGTACGCATCCAGGCCCCCAAGGAATTGGAGGAGGCAATCAGGATTGCGAGAGATGTGGAGGACGCGATGGTTCGAACGCGAGGAGGAGGTTGGAATGGCATAAAAATGAGTGGGGGAGGATCGCGACCCACAACGACAGTGATTCGCGGAGAAATGGAGCGATCCACCGTTAATAGATCGGGAGGAGTGGACGGAAGTGCGGCGAATCGAAGAGAAGGGCCGTTGACGGCGACGGGCCCGAGAGGCGGAAATGCTGGGGGGAACGATAACAGGGGAAGAGTGGTTCGAAATTTGCCCTATCCGAAATTCTTGAAAAGACGAGAGGAGGGACGATGTTTCCGGTGCGGCGGCCCTTTCGCGCCAGGACATCGCTGCTCGGAGAAAAGTTTGAGAGTACTCCTGTTGGCGGAAGACGAGGAGGATGTGTGTATCGAAGGTGGATCCCTGGAGGGGGATTGCATGGAACTGTCGGCGTGCTCGGCGGAAGGGATGACGTCACCGACAACCATGAAGCTCGCAGGGAGAATCGGAGAGAAGCCAGTGCTAATTCTCATTGATAGCGGGGCCAACCATAATTTCGTGAGCCGACGGGTGGCAGAGGAGATGAGACTTCCGGTAACCGATACGGCGCCATACGCGGTAAGTCTCGGGGACGGACGGCGAAGGATGGCAAGAGGGCGTTGTGAGGGAGTACCGATCGACATGGGGGAAAATAAGGTGGTGGCAGACCTTTACGTCTTTGAGTTGGGTGGAGTAGATGTTATACTGGGAATTGCATGGTTGGCAACGTTGGGAGAGGTGATTATAAATTGGAGGGAGATGTTTATGATATATACCATGGAAGGCAAGAGGATTAGAGTGCAGGGGGACCCAGCTCTGGCCCGACAGATGGTGGAACCCCAGGAACTGAAGAAAGTAGTGGATGCTGACTCATGGTTCCTTGTGTGGGAAGTAGGACAGCTGGAAAAGCAGGAAGGTGACACGTGTCCCGAAGAGCTCACGGGGGTACAGCAGGCCGAATTAAAGGCTGTGTTACAGACCCACTGCAGGGTATTTCAGGAGCGAGAAGGCTTGCCTCCGAGACGTGATTTGGAGCATCAGATTGTCCTTAAGAAGGGTGAGGATCCCGTCAACGTGAGGCCATACAGATATTCGTATTTTATGAAGGAGGAGATAGAGAAGCAAGTTGCGGATATGTTGAAGGTGGGGATTATTCGTCCCAGCAGAAGCCCATACTCCAGTCCAGTTATTCTAGTGAAAAAGAATAATGGTAGCTGGCGATTCTGCGTCGATTACCGAGCACTTAACAAGGCAACTGTCCCCGATCAGTACCCCATTCCTGTGATAGAGGAGTTGTTGGACGAGCTGCATGGCGCCAAATACTTTTCTAAGATAGATTTGAAGGCCGGGTATCATCAAATTAGAATGGGAGAGGAAGATATCCCGAAGACGGCGTTCCGCACCCATCAGGGTCATTTTGAATTTTTGGTGATGCCTTTCGGTCTCACCAACGCTCCAGCAACTTTCCAGAACGCCATGAACAACCTGTTGCAGCCCTTCCTCAGGCGATTTGTACTAGTTTTTTTCGATGACATTCTCGTGTATAGTCGGACATGGGAAGATCACCTTGAACAGCTAGGCTCGGTGTTGCAGTTACTGGGACAGCAGAAATGGGTAGCTAACCAAAGTAAATGCGAGTTCGGGAAGCAACACATTGGCTACTTAGGACACATAATATCGGAAAAAGGAGTGGAGATGGACACGGAGAAGGTGCAGGCGGTGTTAGGGTGGGGAGAACCAAGGAATTTAAAGGCTTTGAGGGGGTTTCTAGGCCTCACGGGTTATTATCGCCGTTTTGTGAAGGGAGTTTTGAGTGGTCACCAGCTGCACAGACAGCCATGGAGAATTTGAAAAGAGCCATAACCACGGCACCGGTTTTGACTCTTCCAGATTTTAACCAAGAGTTTCATCTGGAATGTGATGCCTCAGGAATAGGTGTGGGAGCAGTACTCATGCAGAATAAAAAACCTATTGCTTTTTTCAGTAAAGCGTTATCGGTGGGATCTCTGAGTAAGTCAGTATATGAAAAGGAACTCATGGCTTTGGTAATGGCCATTCAACACTGGAGGCCCTACTTATTGGGACGGCGGTTTGTAGTATATACTGATCAACGCAGTTTGAAATACCTCCTGGAACAACGAATCACAACCCACAGCCAGCAGAATTGGATAGCTAAGCTCATGGGTTATGATTTTGACATCGTATACAAGGTGGGGAGCTCAAACAAAGTGGCTGATGCCCTCTCAAGGAAAGGGGAAGGAGTTACAGAGGATATGGAGCTGCAAGCCATCTCACGGCCTTATTGGTATGATTTCAGCGAGGTGTTAAAAGAAGTTGAGGAAGATGAAGCACTACAAAAGGTGGTTCAGGAGATTAAGGAGGACCCAAATAGTCACTCACCATATACTCTGGAGAATGGACGACTCCGTTATAGAGGAAGGTTGGTACTATCCGCTACATCTAGTTGGATTCCCAAATTATTGGCCGAATTCCATGTGACCAGCACAGGCGGACATTCAGGTGTGTTCAGGACGTATAGGAGGCTGGCGCAGTCACTATATTGGGGAGGAATGAAGAAAACAGTGACAGACTTCGTTGCTGGATGCGCAATATGTCAGCAACATAAATATATGGCAGCATCACCGCAGGGTCTACTCCAACCTCTGCCTATTCCTCAGGCAGTATGGGAAGAGGTGAGCATCGATTTCATTGTCAAGTTACCAAAATCTCACAGTTACGATGCAATTTTAGTGGTGGTGGACAGATTGAGTAAGTATGGACATTTCATAGCATTAAAACATCCCTATTCAGCAAGAACAGTGGCGGAGGTGTTTGTTCAAGAGGTGGTTAGGTTGCATGGGATTCCGGTGTCGATTGTGAGCGACAGGGACCCCTTGTTCCTTAGTATATTCTGGAAAGAATTGTTTAAAATGCAAGGAACACAATTAAAGATGAGTACAGCATATCATCCCGAGACTGATGGACAAACGGAGGTCTTGAATCGCATTGTAGAAGGATATTTGAGGTGTTTCTGCTCTGAGCAGCCCAAAAACTGGAGAATGATGTTACCATGGGCTGAATACTGGTACAACACCACTTACCAGGGCGCTGCCAAGTGCTCTCCATTCGAGATTGTTTATGGCAGGGCACCCCCATCATTGAGCAGGTTTATTCCGGGAGAGACAGCGGTGGAAACAGTGGCTCAGGACTTAATAACCCGGGATGAGGCTCTGCGACAATTAAAATTCCACTTACACAGGGCACAGGATATGATGGTGGGCCAGGCAAATAAAAAAAGGAGAGAGGTAGACATTCAAGTAGGGGATTGGGTCTACTTGAAAATCAGACCCCACAGGCAATCGTCTATGCCTGTAAGGTTACATCCAAAACTTGTAGCTAGGTATTATGGACCATTCCAGGTGATTCAGCAAATTGGGAAGGTTGCCTATCGTTTACAATTACCTGAAACAGCCAGAATACACCCTATTTTTCATGTTTCCCAATTAAAAAAGGCGGTGGGAGAGAAAAGGATAGAAAGGGAGCTGCCTGCAGAGTTACAGGCTGATGGACCCAGTTATTGGCCAGTGGAAGTTCTAGAAAGGAGAACCAGACAGCAGGGTAGTGAGACTATACACCAAGTATTAGTGCAATGGCATGAAGGAGGAAGAGATGGAGCCACGTGGGAAGATGTGGAAACGATGCAGGATCAATATCCAGAATTCAACCTTGGGGACAAGGTTGCTGAAGGAAGGGGGAGTAATGTTAGACCATTATTAGTCTACGAGAGAAGAAAGAAACATAGTTAGAAGGTCTAACTGTTTGGGCAGTTAGGGGGATCGAGGAATAGATATTGAACTTGTATAAATAGTTATGTTTAGTTGGGGGAGGGATCTTTTTTTGGCATTATTGAATTGTTGATCAGGACTCATTGTCCTGAGGGGAGAGGTTAAGCTCTCTGTGTTCGTTCTGTTGTTGGAAAGTGAATAAAAGAAGCATTTCTTAGTCAAGTGTGTGTGTTTGAAGAGTCAGGAGTGGGATTTTTCCAGGTTCTTGGATAAAAGAACCTAACAGAGAATTAATAGAATCAAAGATCGGATAGGGATTCAACAAGGTTCTTAGCCTTTTGTCTATCTTGGTGTATCTATGTTCAAAGGGAAACCTAAGAAGGTTCATTTGATGCCTATGATTGAAAGAGTTAAAGCTAAAGTTGCGAAATGGAAAGGCTCATTGCTGTCATACATGGGGAGAGTCCTTCTTTTTAAATCAGTTGTTCATAGTATGCTTTTCTGTAGTTTTGGTTAGGAATTTTATTTGGGCTAGTGATATTTTAAAGGTCAAGGTAGCCACAGTTGCTTGGGAAGTTGTGCTCTGAATATCATGAAGGTGGTTTGGGGCTGAGATCTGTTAGGGCTGTAAATGAAATATACATGGTTATGTTCGGATTTTATCACAACACGAAATGGATTGATCACATATGCTTGCTGCTAGAGGCTTTTGAAAAATGGTTCTATTGTTAAAACTATCCCATCTTCTATATGGGTTAGTATTAAGCATATATATACTCGGTAAAGATCACACTGCTTGGAAACTTGGACATGGACAAAATATCAAATTCTGGACTGATACTTGGCTTATTTAATTCTTCGAACATTGATAGGAGCATACATAATAGGCTTAATTCAAAGGTTTTTTATTTTATTTTTGAAAAGGAACAGAGAGTTCGTGATATTTTGCCACATGATATTGTACAACAAATTAAGCAGATTGTGATTTCCATAGCTAATTCCCAGGATATTTAAGTGGTGATTTAGCCATTAAAGATGCTTTCTTTTAACATAGTCATAATTCTAAACCACAGGTTTCTTGGGGGAAAATAATCTATGGAGATTGTTATTGCCTACGAGTGAGCTACTTAGGAAATGTAGGGTAAATGTGATGTCTTTTTGTCCTTCTTGTTATAATGATTTTGAAACTGCAAAACATCCCTTTTTAGCTTGTCCCTCTGCAGTTACATTATGGACTTGGCTTCAAAGCATCACAGATCAGCAGCTGGACACTTCAACAATTAAGACACAAATACATTCCAATAGGAATTGGAGTAATTTGGTGGCAACAGAGATGCTATCTGCTGTTACTCATATAGTAGCAGGAATTTGGAATAGCAGAAACAAGATTGAATTTGAGGGGCTTCAAATACAGTATCAACATATTAATATAGAATTTTCACGGCTGTAAATCTTTCTGGACCAGTAGCAGGTGATATGAACTCTAACATTGTTGAGCTTAAAATTCTTAAGGCTTTTGATATTACTTGCAGATCAAGGAAAGAAGATAATATTATTCAACTGGATTGATCTCCTCTAGATGAAAGGTAAATCAAATGTAATACAGATAGAGCTTACACTAGTTATGATGACCATGCAGCATGTGGGGGAATTTTTAGGAATTCAAGAGCTGAGAACATTGGTTGTTTTGTGAAATTTATACAAGCAAATTCAGCTTTTGAAGATGAACTCCCGGGTGTTATCTAGGCTATTCAGCTTTGTCTGATACTTCTTCAGTTCCTCGGAAATTAAGGAATAGATGAAATAATGTTATAAAGTTTATTAAGGGTATACACTTTAGATTTTCACACATTTATAAGGAGAGAAATAGGTGTGCAGATAGTTTAGGTGCTTATGGTCTTAGAACTTTATAAGGAGAGAAATAGGAGTGCCTCCTTGTATTATCTCTGATTTTTGTAGAGATAGATGTGGTTTCCCACATTACAGATTTTCTTAGTGGGTTTTGGCCTGCTCCCCCCCTCACTTTTGTATTTCTTTTATCTTTTAATTGTATTAAAAATGCTGCATATAATTGGTACAGGTTGTAGTGCTAACCTGGTTAGAATTACAACCTCTCTAGTGATGCAATAGCATTCTTTTTTATTAAAAAGAAAAGAAAAAACATAGGCAAACTAGAATTCACTTTCAGTTCAGTAATGCTAATTACACAAACCTGCATTGCAACAAACGTGTACACAGTATGGTTGAGCTTCCAGTGTCCCAACTCATGGGCAATAACAGCAACAATTTCCTCATCATTTTTGCACTGTGTAACACCATTTTGATAATGTAAGGATCAGTCAACCACAATTCTTAAATAGAGAACTTAATATGGACACTCACTATAAACTACTCAAATATACCAATGCCACTAAAAGTTGAAAGTAAAATCAGAAGATTGCAAAGGAGCGATCATTTATGCAGAAAATGCCAAGAAAAGTTTATCATCAAATTCTCATGTGAGCCTGTAATACAGAGACAATCACATAATGTGGGAATCACAACCACTACCTTGAAAACACCACATCAATATTAAAAAATTCCTCTTTGTTATACTCAGATTGCTACATAGTACATACACTCCAACAGTTTAAACTTTAAACTGAAGCAGTACATATAATCATGGTAGTTGAATCATGAATCGTATGTGTATCGGAGAGCTTATGTTTCGTATCGTGAATTGTGTGATTCATAAACATTTTAAAAAATATAACATACAAGACATACAAACACGTAAATATGTAATTAATAATAACAATTACATTAAAATACAAAGAAAGCTCATCTAAAAGGCTGCAATACAACTCGAGCTATAAAACAACCTGAAAGATAAAATAACTTTCTGCAGTTAGTAATTCCTAACCTGTTGAATTAATGTGTCATAAAGCACAATCCTTTTGTTCTTGAAGAATCCATACATATAGGCCTGCAATATATATTTAGATAAATTACGTCAAGAAAATTTACAAACTAAAGATAGAAAACTGTGAAAGATTATATTCTATACTTTCGTTTTTTATGTCGTAAGAAATTAAAGAAAGGTTAAGCAAATTAGAAAGTGTGATCACATATCCAACTCAAAATATTATAAGATACAAAAATAAATGGTATCCCCTATAAGCCATCATCATGAGGTTTTAAGCAACTCTATTGAAAATCCCAACAAGCCAAGGAAACCACTCTGCAATAGACTGACATCAAATACAATCCTATAACTCCATCAACAGAGGTATGACAAAATTTGAGCATTCAATATTGAAAAAGATCCTGAGTCCATAAGTAAGGTTCAAAAAGGCCAATCATATGGAAGCCATTATTCAGGACCCTTTTCAGTATATGGCAACAGAAAAAAGTTTATCGTAATAGTTTATTGTGTATTAAAAATGTGACTGTGAGCGCATGTTACGGCTACATTATAATCATCCCAAGGGATTAATAAAAAGATGAAGACAACTACACAACAAACAAACAACATAAGAATATTTAAAAGGGCTGGCAGTTGATAAAAAAAGTCAGGATGATTGACAAACTACAAAAAATTTGAATCCTCTGCATGCATGCAGACAATAAGAAATAAGACTTACTGGACCTCAAAAGGCAGGTGTAATGGAAAATATAAATTAACATTAATCAATATATTTGAGATTTGAGTAAATATGCATCATTACAAGGGTAATCGTATTGGTTTTAATTTTACAGGAGTTCAAGATTTCCTTACATTGCTGTGACTTGATCTTGTGGACCCATCAACAACAAACAGTTTCCTTAACGGAAAGTTGAGGGTGGAAGCAAGTTTCTCGATTTTCTCCCTGAGTTGACCATCTGGAAGCTAGTTACAAGAATATCATGAGCACAAAAATAAAGATATAAAGTGTGATTAGAAAAATACAGAAAAGATTTGCACGAACTACAATTCCAACCAACCCAACTCCATTAATGTGTTAATTATGTTTACAGCTATAACCTAGCAGTTATACAAAAGATTACTGTGCCCTTCCTCTAGCTTGCTTCTCCCAAGGTCAAGCAGACTGTTTCTTATCAAAGCCACGCTCTAAATCACCCCATCCCCTCACCACCACGGCCAGCATCCACATCCATCAACTTAACCTCTCCCAAAACTTCACGTCGTCCCCCCAATCCAGAGTCTAAGTGTAATTAGCACTAACCTTTGAAGACTTCAATATAACTATGCCAAAATTAAAATAAAAAAACATGGTACACATATACTTTTTCTAAAATATAGTAAGATGACAAAATCTTACAGGAGTGAACTTATTGAAGAGTGGAGCTATCAGTACTGGATAAAGAGTCATCATCACAATAGAAAGCCCAAATGTAAACGCCCAAAGATAGATGGCTAAGTATGGACCTCCTTTCTGCAAAAATTAAAATGAATGTTCAAATAGAAAACAATGAGTTCATCATCCATCACGGGAAACAAAATGACAGGAAGAGCATAAAACATAATTTAGTAAATACCACACCCAAAAATATCTCGAAATTAGGAACAACTAGAAAATTCAAAATATCAAGCTTAAGTTTTCAAGCAATGATTTTGAATAGCAGAAGATTTTACCTGTATTATTACAATGATTGCAGACACCATAGGTGGACCAATTATTATAGCAAGGAAAATTCCTTTAATCATGTCCCTAAAGAATAACCACGGTGTTTGCTGCATAAAGATCATAAAAATGTAAGGATAGAAGCATATATAAATTTTGAAAGAGAAACTTGCATACTCAAGTGTGAAAAATCTCAATAAAATAATACATAGATGATTGAATTTGAAGAAAGAATATGAACCTTATTAAAACCATGACGGGCCTCAATCACAAAAGTTGAGTACAGAGAAAAGGGCAAATCGGTTATCTGCAGAAAACGTAAAAGTGCATAATAGATTTTATTAAAATGTAGATGAAAAGATTGATAATAATTCAAATGTACACACATCGGAAGCATAAAAAAGCTAGCATCCATGATCTACCAAAACTAAAAAAGGAATAAAAAAGAAAACCTTATTCCAAAAAATAATGTTTCAGCACATAATATCAAAAGGAGAGAAAAACAAAAAACTAAATATCCAAGTTTATCTTGGTGAAGTTGAAATATGGAGTAAAACTGGTGGTCTCAATTATGCACAATAAACCCAAAAATTACTTTATTCCCTAGCAGTAAAAAAGCGTCAAAAGCATACCTGTGACCAAATCATCAAACCAGCTAAAAAGGCAAGAGTATGCAGTATTTCATTCTCTGCATTGAGACCAACTGTTGTCACATATTCTCCTGATTTCTGCAAGCAATAGACATAAACTTCACAATGGTAGAGAGGAAGCTATACTTCATAAGCACCATAACAAATTCTCACCTTCCAAAACCAGGGCAATACCCCAAAGTACAAAATTGTAGAGTCTGTCACTATTGTCACAAACTCGTGAATAAAATGAAAGTGGCTGGACAAAGTAAATATAAAAATCATCTGTAAGAATGTTAATAGTACACAATTACAAAAAATAATACCAGAGATACCCTTGTGCGAGTGTAAGATCTCATTATCTAATGAAAGAAATTCACACGAACAAAAGAACAAACCTTTTATCAAGACTATAGGCTCTTGATTTTTCAAATTTCTCTTGGCTGATAACCCCTTCTAAAGTCTTTGGAAGAGTTGGAAGTTTGAGGGCCTTATGTTGCCGCACATCCAAGTAAGTTTCAAATATATACATTAATATCATAAATCCTGAAAATAGATCAGAAGAAAACCAGGAACATTTACATCTTTATTTTCAATTTTTCAAGGTTAAGCAGTGGATTACAGCCAAAACAGTACATGAAAACAGTATAGGATAGTCAAAACTGGACCAAATCAAATGCTAGAAAAAAGCCAAATTCATGGAGAATGGTGGTGTAAATGAAGGGACTAGACAATTGGTTGTAGGGTCCAGTGAAGCTAGTGAGTAATACGATGCATCAAGATTTAGGTGTCAGATTTGAGCAGCTACTCCTTGTAATATTCATTTTACTAGTTTCGCTTTTACCCAAGTATAATCCTACAGTTTCGTATATATAGATCGATCCACATTATGTTTCGTGTCTGCTTCTTCTCCCTATTTATATTTGTTCACTCGGTTAGAACAAACAAAATGTTTTCACACGAAAGGAGTTGTGTAGCGTCATAAAGCACTGCCAAACATGTTCCATTACATCCAACCAATTTGACATATTTATGGAGTTGTTCACACTACCAAACACCCGATTTCATTAAGGCAAGTCAGCTATGTTTTAATAAACATCCCAGCGAAGAATCAATGCAAGATCAAACAACTAGCCAACCTAGCTTTAATGCCCCCAAAAACATACTATATAGGCATAAAATAATCATACTTTTTAATCCTAAAGTTTGTTTGAAGCTATCTACACCACCTAAAACCAAATAATTGCAGTTAAATATCCAAGTATGACTAATCAGTGAAGTCTCGGGTGTGCAAGTCCATAAGGGCTTTCCATAACACATCCTTGACCACCCAACATCCTTTAAAACCCTACTTTGTCCTTTGTTTCTTCATCTCAAGTTATAATTAACTAAATAGAAAAGGAAGCACAATGTCTATCGACATTATTCTTAACTCCCCAACACTGGTTAATGGTCAAAGACCCAAGGGTTTTCCGATTTCAAAGAAAACTACATACAGAAAATAACAAAAACACATAGAAAAGGAAAATGCTAGTACAAGTAAAAGAGGGGACTGGGACTCAAAATCCTCAAGTGAATAATCACAGCACGTTCAATTAACGCATTATCTCAATCCAATAAAAGGGTCAAAATGCAGAATTTACTCAAAAAATGGCAAATTCATGAGAAACCCAAATCAAATTACAATGGAAAAGAAAGAAACTTTATTTACAACAAAACCAGTAGCTGAAAGAAATAGTTTTTGAGTGTGGAAAATAAGAGAGGGGGGCGGGGGAGAGGGGGGGAAGGGGGGAAATGCAAAAGGGGGCAACAGAAAGAGAAGAAAGAGCTCACCGACAACGGCTTCCATATAGGGAAACGCCATGGCTAACACAAAAGCTGATGAACACAACAACAAATGAAGAACGATGTATCAGAAGAAGAGAGAGATCATTGGGTTTTATAGAGAGTTGCTTCGAACATCGGATTTGGGATCAAAAACCCCTTAGGTCCAAATGTTTGGGACACGTCTAAAAAATTTGGGTGTTATGTTATCCACTTAATTATTTTTTAGCGTATAAAGTTAAGAATAAATTTGTTTTTTTTTTAATGAATACGTTAGTGTGTTTATTAAAAGAAAATAGACATTGAGAAAAATTATTATTATTATTTTTAGGTTTGTAATTAAATTTTGAATACAATTAACTTTAATAATAAATTATAGGTTTAAAAGATATGTTTATAAAAATATAAATACTAAATTTTGTAAAAATATAAAAGATAAAACATGTGTAAAAATATAGTACACCATCTAAAAGTATAAAAGATAAGGAAAAATATATAGGGTTGACTCGTTAAAAATATAAATTAGTATATTTATATATGGATGTAATGTGAATTATTAAACTCACATGATCAATGTATTGATAAACTCATCCAATATAGTATATAGACATATTCGTCTAATGTGTATTGTTAAACTTGTTTAATTAGTATATAAACAAACTTGTATAATGTATATTGCAAGACTCGTCTAATTATATAATGGCTAGAGTCGTCTAATGTGTATTAATATATTCATCTATTATGTGTATGAACATATTAATACTCATGTTACGTATAATGTTATATTGGAGTAATTAGTGTATGAACAAACTCATTTAATGTGTGTTACAAGACTCATCATCAATGTATGTACATACTCATCTAATGTATATTCTTAGACTCGTTTAATTAATGTAGAATGACTTATCTGATATTTTTTGTTAAACTTATCTAATTAATAATGAACATATTCATCTAATGTATGTTGTTAGACCTTTGTAATGTTTTTTGTTATGGTCATCTAATCAATATATGAATAGACTCATCTCATATGTATTACAATATTCATTTAAGTAATAAAGAACAATTTTATCTAATGTGTATTAATAGATTTGTCTAATTTATGTGTTGATATATGAATGACTCCTCTAATATGCATTTTTAAACTCATTTAATCAATGTATTATCATACTTGTCTAATAATTTTTGTTATACTTATTTAATTATTGCATGGATAATCTTGTGTAATTTTTTTGCTATATTATTTTAATCAGTATATGGAAATTATTGCTAAATTTGTCTAATCAATACATCAATAAACTCACCTAATATGTATTGTTAGGCTTATTTAATTATACAAACGTACTCATATAGTTTGTATTGTCATACTCGACTAATAAATGTATATTTAGACTTGTCATGTGTATTGCAAGACTTGTCAAACTCATTTAATGTGTATTAATATATTAGTATAATTTGTGTACGGAGAAACTAACTTGTATTATCAATGCATGGACAAACTCGTTTAATATTTGTTGCTATACTTGTTTATTTAGTGTATGAACAAACTTGTCTAATGGTATTCCAAGGTCATTCTAATCAATGTATGGAATAATTCGTCTAATATTTTTTGCCATACTTTTGTAGTAATTATATAGATAAATTCATCTAATGTGTATGGTTAAACTTGTCTAATCAGTGCATCAATGAACTTGTTTAATATTTTTTATACTTATTTAAATAGTGTACGGTTAGAGAGTCGTCTAATCAATGTATGAAATCTTCATCTAATGTTTTTTGTTGCACTCATCTAATTAATGTATTAACAAACTTTTTTATTGTATGTGGCTAGACTTCTCTTATGATTTTTATTATATTCGTCTAATCAATATATGTACAAATTCGTTTAATGTATATATTGTTAGACTCAAAATGTTTTTTTTCTATATTTAACTAATATATTGCTAGACTCGTTTAATCAATATATATATATATATATATATATATATATATATATATAAGTAACAATATATTTTAAAATAATTAGTTTTGTTAGTTTTTAGTTTTTAATTTGATCTTATTAAAGTCGAAAACTCTACATTTTTCAACTTAAAAATAGTTTAAAAGTGAATTCAAAGAATATAAAACAAATTTTATAACATTAAGAAAATATGATTTTGTTATTTCAAATATCTAGTTCAAACATTTAAAATGAACTCCATATTTTGATTTATTCTATTACAAATATAATTATTTAAAACCTTATATCAATTTTATAAATACCAAAAATATGTAAAATATTTAATAATAAAAATATTTATATTATAAATTAAGATAAAAAAGATAAATATAAGTTTTTAAGACAAAATTATTACATTATAATTTATTTTATATTATAGTATAAACTTATTATTAATAAAGATAGAGCTGTCAAAACGGGCCGCCCGGCCCACCACGGGTTGGTCACTTAGTGAGCCAACCCAATCCGGCTCATTTATTAGCGAGCCAGAAAAATTCGAACCCGGCTCGACCCACCACGGGTTGGTGGGTAAACGGGTTGGCTCACTAGCTCACTTAATTATAATTTTTTTTAAATAAAAAAAGTTACAAACTTTCTATAATATAAATCTAAACAAATTTCACTCCCAACACAAGTGTTTAATTAATTTTGAAAATAAGGAACTTAAATAACTTTTTCAAGCAAAAACAAAATAATAAATATTTTTTATAAAATTAAAATTAAATTTTAATAAAATAAAATTATGTAGGTGGGTTGGTGGGCCAACCCGACCCACCACAGGTTCAACCCACATGAGCCGGGTTTAAACGAGCCAGGTTGAAATTTGACCCGCATAAAAAAAATATAATTTTTTCTAACCCAACCTGACTCAAACCCGTGGTGGGCCGGGTTGGCTCGCGGGTTGTGACCCATTTTGACAGCTCTAAATAAAGGGTTAAATATGTTTTTCGTCCCTTAAATATCACACGATTTTGGGTTCATTCCCTACTCGAAATTTTGATGATTTTTAGTCTTCATAGTTTTAAAACTTTTATTATTAGTCTTTAAAATTGGACGGCCTTAACTTTTAGTAAATGTGGCAAATGGCGAGTCACGTCTTATGTCAGCTTGCCTCTTCACTCTCTGTCACTTTGCTTGTAATTGAGAACTTTGTTCGTCATCTCCGGCAGAGCCTAGCCTCCACCGAACCAGCCGTCGTGTCGGACCTTCCGCTTAGTCCAAGGCGTTGCCGGCAACACCAATCGTCACCGAGACCGTTGCCGACCATGGTGTCGATTTCTCCCTCCTTGCTTTTTTTCCGCATGAGAGAGAAGCTCTCTCGTTCCTCCGCCAATCACCTTGGAACCGCTGCCTTTAGACGAATCCAAATTTCAAAGTATTTCTCTGCTCCTGATATGTAAGTGCAGTAGCAGTTCTAGATTCGAAGGACAGTGTTCCTGATCCAGAATCTTGTTGCAATTGAAGGCGTTGCTGCTTATGAGCATCAGCACTGATAGACATTAAGGAAACCAAAAACCAAGATGACACGAGAGAAAGTCGATTAAAAATAGAATATTGACCCCCTGGCCACCCACCCATAATAAAAACAAGAAGGGAAGAAAGGGAATAAAAATAAATGAACATAGCAAATGGATACATTTGAGAAAACTTTGCCATTTCTCTGTCTTGACGCTGTTGTTCTCGCTTTTGCCTATCATCTCGATTACCACCACCATGCATTTCCTTCATTTGTTTGAATCGCTGTAGTTAACAACAAGTTTTTTTCTCTGGATATTTTCTTCTACAGTAAAGAAATCATCTTCTTCTTGCTTACCAACTCCAAGTCTTGGATCTCTAATCCCAGATTTAATTGGTTCAGTGATTCCTGCACACATGCCAGGTCATCTTGAAAAATAAGATAAAGCCTTGAAAATAAAGGACAACACTAAAATCAAATCACTTTCAGCTTAAGCATCCCCTCAATCAGGAACATTACATTATAAAATCAATACTTAAAAAAAATGAACTCATTGCCAAAATCCTTGTTTGAATAAGAAGCAAGTGCGTTCAATAAATGAAGCAATTTAGCTCGAACCAGAGAAAAACACAACTTTTCACCCAGAAGGAAAAATAAAAAGCTTGTGCAAATAGCACTTTGCATATCATGAACAAGGGTGCTGAAGGTATTATTAGCAAAGATCTAATTGTATACAAACAGAAAATCAATTTAAATGCTGGAATAAAATAAAATAAAAATTACAACAATCCTTTCTCTGCTTAGAACAAATTAGCATCAGGTGTTCATTGATTGAGTGACTTAATTAAGCAGCAGTAAAGACCAAATATTAGAGTTTTGCTTTCATTCCAACCACTCCAGGATATAGAGAAGAAGGGGTGAAAAAACTCAATAGAAATGTTCATCACAGTGACTTGATTGTCGAGGACGGCGTCGGCGGTGGCCATCCTGGTTTGTGGCTCGCGGAGGCTGGACTCTCTCAGGTGACTATTAACGAAGGAACGAGAGAGCTTCTAGGAGAGAGAAATCGATGTCGCAGCCGGCAACAGTCTCGGTGATGATTGGTGTCGCCGGCGACGCCTTAGAATGAGCGGAAGGTTCGGCACGACAGCTGGTCCGATGGAGGCTAGGCTCTGCCGGAGAAGACGAACGAAGTTCTCAAGCACAAACAACGTGACAAGGAGTGTAGAGGCAAACTGGCGTAAGACGTGGTTCGCAGTTTGCCACATCTACTAAACTTCTCAAATAATAATATAATTAAATTAGTAGTATATTTAAAGATAATTAGTTTTTTAGTTTTTATTTTTATTTTTATTTTTTGTTTTATTAAAGTCGCGGACTTTAACAATTTCAAGATGGAGTAAAAAGTAATTTAGTGAATATAAAACACGATTTATAATATAAAAAAAGTGTGATATTTTTATTATTAAACATTTGAAATGAATTATTAAGTATAATCTTTTAATTTATTTTGTGATAATATAATTATTTAAATAGTTAAATATATTCTTAGTTCTTAAATGTTAAAGTAAAATTAAAATTATTTCTTGTATGGAATCTTGATATAATTTGATTATCAAACTTTTAAAATAAATAGATATAGTTATTCAAACTCAATTGTAATAGTTTTTTTACACGTCAAATTCACGTTGATGTTTAAGTTATTTATACTATTTGGCATAGTTTATCTCAAATATTTAGAAACAATTTAGAAAAAAAATAACACTTTTAGATTTTAAAGATTCATCTTTGAAATTGAGAAACTAAAATGAATTAAAGTTTTGAATATAAACTAATTACACGTTCATCTTTATTAACTAAAAACATTTTCAACCTTTATTTAAAATATTTTACGAAGTTATACACGGATATGGTTCTTGCTATTTTCTATTAAATAATATTAGTTTAATTTTTACTATTCAACAATAAAAATATTTATATAATAACTTAATATAATAATGATAAATATAATTTTATTTATTTATATTTTTCTAAAGATAAAACTTTTATATGACAATTCTTTTAAGTATAAGTAATTCTTTAATAATTTATTGCCGATTAATTAGAATTTATAAAAGAATAAAATTAAGAATAAAAAAAATAGTATAGACAAATTAGTTTAAAAATAAAGTAAATGAATAAAAAGGTAAAATAAATTTTATGAATATGTGGAAAAGAATAAAAAAGTTAATATAAAAAATTAATTTAAAAATAAAATAAATCGATAAAAATTAAAGTAAATTTTATACACATAGGATAAAAAAAATAAAAAATGAAAAATAAATAAAAATATAAATAGAAAAGTAAAATAACTTTCATTCACATGTGATAACATAATAAATATAAATAAAAAATAAAAGATGTCAAATAATTAAAAAACTAACATTGAAATACTTATCAACAAAATAAAATAAATAATAAGATAAATAGAGTAGATATTTTAATTTTTACATTTTTCATAACAAAAAAAATAACGAGGTTAAAATTGAAAAGCTCTAGTCACACATGAATCTTTAAAGATTATTTACAGAATTTCCGAAATGATGGGGATTAAAATGATTTATTTTGAATTTGAAAAAACTTAAACAGATTTATTCTAAAATTTTGTAGACTAAAGACTCAATTAAACTAATGTTAATTAGGTAAATATTTCATACTAATTTTTGTTTAAAAATAATCGCAAGAAAGTTTATAATAGAAAAATTCAGATAAATTATAACTTATAAATTTTATATACTTCAAGGAATTTAAAGAAAAAAAGTTGTACCTCAAAATTCCAAGTTTGAAATAAGTTCAATCAAAATGTTAGACCAATGTTTTGATTCCATAAACACCCGTTAATCTCTAATGTTCAATCAATGTGTCTGACCAGGCTTAAAATAATTATTAAATTCAATATTTTATATCTTTGTTTTAATTAATATTGCATGAAGTTTATACTTTTAAAGACAACTGTGCGTTTAAAATTAATCAATAAGTGAAATTACCATTTTCAATCCATTTGTGAATTTCACTGTTCTCTTTCCAACTAATAGCAAATTCTATTAAGTTAAGTTGGTTATATTAACAATATAAAAATCTTACAGTGTTGTACATAGTAATGTTTTTAACTTAATAATTAATAGAAAATTCAGAGAAGTATTCTTGTCTCTATGGACAAGTTTAGGACCATTGCTAAATAATCAGTAAACAAATGGATAAGCATTAGAAAGAAGAATCTGCATGATCACAAGCTTTCAGAGACATTAGTTTAAAGCATGAAAATGCTTCATACAAAAAGAATCAGTAACTTATTAACATTACATCTGAATGAAACAAGGAATACAACACAGTCTCTTCTGGTTCCCAACCTCACTTTAGTCCTATGATTTTGCATCAAAACTATGTCACTTCCTTCCTCTTCCTCCCCTTTTTGAATCAAAATGATGAGACTTAAGCTTCTTTTTCCGTCCGGCCGCCGCAACAGAACCACTTCCCTCTCTGAAGGGCATACCCATAAGAGCCAATAATCTTTGAGCTTCTTTATCAGTGTTAGCCGTTGTGTTGATGCAGATGTCCATTCCCCTAGGCTTGCCAACAACATCAGCTCTGATCTCCGGGAACACACCCTGGTCCTTTACGCCAATGCTGTAATTTCCATGCCCATCAAAGCTGTTGGAGTTCACACCTTGGAAATCTCTTGTTCTGGGAAGTCCCAAGTTGATGACTCGGTCTAGGAATGAGTACATAATCTGTCAAAAATCAAATTTCAGTTATGTAAAAACACAGGAGGACTGATATCAGAACTAGGATTTGGTATTCAATGGAGAAATGTAATGTAAGTTAAACACATAACAAATTTGCATATATTGCATGACATTAGAAACCATTGCATGTTTTGAATCTAAGATGTTAATTTTGGGTTGTAAAATATGTTTTCAAACAGTAGATAGTTCATTCAGCCAATTCTGGATCAGAACACTTTTTCTTGAAGTGAAGTGACAATGAAAACTAAACAATAACTATTAGTGTAGCTATCGGAAATTAAACAACTTTTTTGACCATCATAAACACGAACATCCAAAACAAATAAAAGGCCAAATTTTACTTTAACTTACGGATTCTAAAGAAACAAGTTCAAGATATCTGAGAGTAATGATACCTTCTGTTCTTGTAGGTGGAGAATAATGTTCTCTAGGTAAACATTTTCTGTTACAAGATAATCTCTAATTGATGGGGAGCATATTATGTCGACAAAGAACATTGCCAATTTGCAAAACGAAAGCATATATTCCTAACCTAAATAGCTACAATGTTCTGGTTTACCTTTTCGTGACGAGTATGAATCCACACTTTTTCCATGGATTATTTAACTTCTCAAGTTCTTACATTGGCCACCAATTGATTACCACCGTTCAGAACTGCTACTAACTTCCCACACCAAACGAATATAGCAAATAAATTAAATTTTTTCATAATTATATAATTCACCATTAAACTATATTCCAATTTCCAAACTTTACTATATTCCTACTTCTGCTAAGGGAAGTCAAAAGGCATATACAATCCCTAGCGGCAGATAAGGACAAGTTAAACAGCATCACATTTATCAGTATGGAATCCGCACATTTGCCAAAGATTATTTTAATTTCTCAGGTTCTATTTTTGGTCATGCATCCATTACCAATATTCAGAACTGATATCAAGGGATGTTAAAAAGCTTACACAAGATCCTTAGCAGCAGATAATGGACAAATAAAAAAGCTGTATAACACATTTCAGAATAAATTTCCAGCCGTATATCAGCACCAGTCAAGGTTCCTTATACCATGACATTTAATTGTATCAGCACTGTAGTAGCTCAGTATCAGAAGCCAATAAAATCATGATACGAAAGTCTATCTAAATGAAATCTACACTAGGAAAACATCTAGAGTCGTGGTAAAACGAGTCAACAAATTCATTAAAGCATCACATGTCAATCAACTGTATTCATAAGACAATATAAAACGAATGCTACAGCATGCTCACGTTTCCTCTTAGTGTCACAGCAATCCCAAGCGGTTGACCTTCCCTGATCTTAAATGTGGCAAGAGAAGCCCTAGCCCGAGTCTTCACAGGTCTCTGCCCAGTGATCATTGCTAGATCACTTATTGCCGCGTCCAAACCCTTGGAATTTTGTGCAGCGTCTCCAATACCACAGTTAACCACAATCTTCTCAATTTTAGGCACCTGAAATGAAGATAAAACCCAACATTGCAAAAATTGAAGGAAAACCAAATGATCATGCCCCCTTTTCATCTTTCACACTATATTACATTGAAACTTATGGTATACTCGGGAGAGAAAATAGTATAAAGAAAAAACGCAGATAAAGATAAATTCTCTTACATTTGGTTAAGGAGAAAATGAACACCTTTTCTAAACAAAAGTTCAATTCTTTCTTCCCTACCATTTTCTCTAAAATTCAAAATTTCTCTCCTCCCTAGTCTTCTTTCCACACCAAACACACCATTAGTCCCCCTTACCCCTAATCAACCCCCAAAGAAAACTGAAATTTCACCATGAAATCACATGAACCTAAAACAACATAGCATGCTTAACTTTAATTTCCCCACTGTGTGAGACCAAAGTTGCAAACCCTATCAACCCTAAATCGTGAAAAAAAAAAAAAACTTCAAAGTAGCCCCCCATAAATCCAAAGCAGCTTAATACACGCCCATCACATTTGTCCCACCACAAGATACCAAACCCGCAGAATCCCATCTACCCAAACCAAAAAAGATTCATACTTTTACTGTCAAACAATCTTAACAATACGCCCATTAACCAAGGGTAACAAAAACTTTGCAAAACCTGGTGCTTGTTGGTGTAAGAGAACTCTTCTACGAGCAAGGGAACTATTTTCTCAGTGTATGCTGTTTTGAGCCTATTGGTCTTCTCTGCGTCAGATTTCTCCACCAACACAACCCCAGAATCAGAGGCCCTCACAGGCACCACCACATTCCCGTGTCTTTTTACATGAGGGAACACTGAAGTGGAAGAAGATAATGGAAATGCACGAAATTGAGCGAAAAATGAGGACCCGGATGAGTGTAGAAGCGAAGGAGCCGTGGCCATGGTGGTTATTCAGTGCTCTCACTCTAAGCTGATTATGGATGGATAGGGTGGAAGGGGTTTAGAGGGCAGTGTTGAAAAATGCCCCTTGTGTTGAATCCTATTTACGAAGATCAACAACGTGGGATGAGAGAAAATCTTGGCCAACCAACGCCTATACAAGGAATTTGTGTTTTTTATGAGTGTAAGGTGTCGGGGAAAAAAATGCAAGAAGCCAAGAATGGATAAGGAGTCGAAAACTAAACAAACCGTGAATGTCCGTTTTACCATTTTCCAGAAACAGTAGATTGCATTGGTTATCTAATTTTTTTTTCCTACCTAGAATTGATTTCTTAGAAAATAAAACTATCATTTTTTTAATAGGATAGTTTAAAATATATTGAAATTATAATAATTTATGAGATTTGTTTATCTATAACAAAAATCAGAGAACTTGAAATATTTTTTTTAAAGATATGTCTTTTATCTTTTTATTCAGGCCATGTGTATTGGCCTTATCAAAAAATAATTTAGCAATGTATTTTAAATTTTCTTTAAATCATAAAATTACTTATCTAAACACAAAATATTTATTTGTGGATATTTATGTCTTATATGATGTTAAACTAATTTATATTTAGTTGTACTATATGGACCGAACGATCCAATAAGATAGAGAGTCATGAGACAATCAAAAGGCAAAACACTCACTAGGAGTACGATAGTTCAAACCAAATGGACATCAGTGATACTGGACGACCTTATTTGAAAATTGGTTTTCACAACAAAGATTAAGGTAATTACTGATTAAGAGTAATGGGCTAAGATTGGACCGAGATTAATGTTTCAAAAATGATACTTCATTATTTTATTTCAAAAATATCAAAAGTATAAACACAATTTTCTAATAAGAAGTTTTATTATCTAAAGTTTTATCTATCTAAAACTCCCTTCTCTAAAATTTTCTATGTGTTTTCTTTAGAAATTCTAACTTCCTACTCATCTAATGAAAGATTAGAGACTACTTGAGGGATCCTTGAGGCGAGATTTTCATTTCTAGCCGATTGATTTCGACTATAAAGAGAAAATAGAGATATTGAAGCAATAGGAGGAATTTTAGAGTTCTTAGAACCATCAGAGCGTCAACTAGGTAAGGGAACTAGTTTATTTGATTTGGATTGGTAGACATGTTATATTTGATGTTTATATGATGATGAGATGATTGATTTATGAAATTTAATTGAATTGTGAAATTTGGTATGTTGAGTTGCTTGAAAGAGTAGTGTGTTAGAATTGAAAACTTATGAATGTTGGTATGTAATTGGTTTGCTGATGTGAAAGTTGTTTATTGATGAATTTGGAATTATAGATTTGGTAAATCTGAGTTGATGAATTTTTACAAAACTTTGATTTGGAATAAATTAGAAAAAGGGTTAGTTTTAGGCAAAAAAAATAAGGGTTTGACAAGTCAAATTCTAAAATCATGGTTTTGGGGAAATTATACAGTTTTTAGATTTGTCTTTAGGTCATTTAGGACTTAGTTGGCCTTTTATTTTGCTTAGTGTTGTTAAAATGAGTTAGAACCCGTGGACCAACTTGGCCCACCATGGATTCGAGCGGAATTGGGTTTGAAAAAATAATTTTTTTTTATATGAGCTAATTTTCAACCCGACTCACCTGGGTTGAACCCATGGTGAGCCAAGTTGGTTAGTTTAATTTAATTATTTATTATTTTGTGTTTCAATATTATTAGTTAACATTTTTTTATTGTATTGTAAATGAGAATAAATAAAAAGATGTTTTAAGACAACAAAAAATTATGAATATTATAAACTTATTTATTCACCTTTTGGGTTTGTTTTTTGATTATATCTGAGTTGTATGTTAATTTTTTTTATTTTGAATTGTCTTTGGAGTTTAACATCATTTTAGAATGAAATTATTTAAATTTGAATTACAAAAAAGTTGTAACTTTGTTTTGGATTTAGAAAAACTTGTACTTAAATAAGCCAGTGAGCCAAACTGTTTAATCCACCTACTTGTGATACGTCGAGCTTGGTACAAATTTTTTTTGCTTGCTAATAAATTAGTTGGGTTGGGTTGGCTCACAAGTGGTCAACCCGTGATGGGTCGGGTCGGGTTGGGTTGGATGACCTGTTTTGACAACATTAATTTTTGCTAAAATCTAGTACTGAGCGTTGGTGGCATGCATATGATGATAAACGTATGGTGGTGAGCATATGGTAATGAGTGTTTAGTAGTGAGCATCCAATGGTAAGTGTATGGTGGAGAGTGTCTCGAGGTGAGCGTCTGGTGGTAAAGGTTTGGTGGAGAGCATTTGATGGTGAGCGTATGGTGATATTGGGTTGTCTGAGAATAACTAAGTTTTCCTATACCTCTTGTAATGTGTACAATGAACGTCTTGTGTGAATTGGTTTACGGTGAATATGTTTTGATAATTATTGATGCTTTTGGAATAGTATAAATATATTGTGAGATTGAAAGATATGTGTTGTAAGAAGAATCTCAACGAGAAATTCTATATTCAAGTAAGTTGTACTGAATGATTGATAGTGAGACTTTAGAGAGAAGGTATCCTGATATTCTACCAACCATTCAACTCTTGAATAGAGGAATAGGGTGGCAGAGAGAACGATAAAAGATTTTTACCCTAGTCCTTTGGGTTGTAGGAGTGGAAGATTAACATCATGGGTAGTAGGTCAAGTTACCCTTGTTTATAACTCTACATAGTATAAATACTATCATGGGTGCACACCTTGAGTGAAATCTATGTCAGCATCGTATCCGGATAATTGAGTCTAGTGGTCATTTGTCATATGATTATATGTTTATGGAATGTTGTAAATTGTTGATTTAAATTTGATATATTAAGTTATGATATGTTGATTCCTTTATATACTAGCTTACTCTGCTTGCTTGGTTTTTGTTCTCTCTGTGTTTTGCTTAAATCTTTGGCAATGATCATAATTTTGTGTGAGTAAAGAATGTTATAGGTGATAACCTACCATTGATGGAGCATGGGGATACCGTCAAGTAATACGTGGAGTGTAGTGTGTGTGTGTGTATAGATAGATAGATAGATAGTTAGATAAATGTGGATATACACATGAATGTTTTGTATAACCATTTAACTCTTGAGATACTCAGTATTCACGAGGTTTTTATTGATATAATTATTATTTTGGATTACATGTTTTCTTGTCCATCTGCTATGTAATATCAAAACATATAATATTTTGTTTAGTAAATTACTCTTTTAAATGAGATGTTACATAAAAACATAATAATGTTAATAAATAATAGAAATACAAAATCAAATATAATAAAAAAATACATTTTCTTTTCATTATCATTTCTCGTCTCGTATTTTCACATATTTTTTTCCAAAAACAAACACTCATTTATCATATGTTCTCTTTCATTTTTTAAGAAAAAAAATCTGAGTCTTATTTTAGTGAAATATTAGTTCAATAATTAACAATATTTTTTATCTCATAAGCATTTTGTATGTTTATTTTTTTATGAATATAGAAGAAAAAATATTGTATTATGTAGTTTTTATAACCGATTTTTAATTGTGACTTTATAATCATTTATATTTATTTTAGTATTTATGTCTCTCAATCTTTAATTATGATAAATTAATAAATAGGTATATTGATGTAGAATAAAATAATATATTATTTTTGAAATTAATAAAAGGGAAACTAACCGTGAAAACGAAAACAAAACAAATTCAACTTCTTCACATATTTTGAAGAATAATACTGATGATCAAATTGTTGAATTACAAGAATTCTTTCTTAAAGTTCAACTAATTACAAGCGAATAATTTCATATTAATTCTTGGAAACATGATATAGAAAAACGTCTTCAAACATGAGTATATCTAATTATGTAATTATGTGTAATTTCTTTTATAGTTATCATTATATTAAATTATGTATTCGTTTTTATTGTATATCATTAATAATTAAATATATAAAATTTTACGAATATTATTTTGGCTATCTCAAAAATATTGGTTAAGATCTAACCATTAATATATTTATTTTTAGGTGTTATAAGAATACACAATTGTTTGTGAAATTATTAGAGAAGCGTGCTTAGTCCTATTTAGCCCAAGGTATGTCTAAATCAACTCGGTTCGAGGCGAGCCCAACCTAATTATACACAACTTGATATGGATCTATCATTACTATATACTACATGGATTTGAATAAACTCGACTTGGCCTAACACAATCTTGACTTGCCTTAGCCCAAAGTGGATTTGACTCGACTTTGGTTGAGTTTTGCTTTACATAATTGAATAAAAGATAAGCATAACTCAATTGAGCATGAGGTGTGTTCAAATAAACTTGGTTGGAAGTAGGTTTCACTCAACCCAATCCAAAGTAAGCCCAATTTGACTTTCCCAACATGGGTCCAATATGGGTTTAGCCTAACTCAATTTAACATAGGCTAAGCTATACTTAGTTTCATGTGGATCCAACTTGACTGAGCCTGACATGGGTGCAATGTAGACTTTACTCTACTTGATTGAGCTTGAGTACACTTCACTCAACTCAATTTGAGGTGTGTTTGATTTACCTCGATGTGAAGTGTGTCCGATCTGCCTCAATTTGAGGTGCATTTGACTTACCTTAGTTTGAGGTGCATCTAATATGACTTGACTCAACATGGGTTCAATTTGACTCAACCTTAGTTTGACTAGGGTGATCTAAATCTAACCCAAACAATCTACTTGATTGGAGACCGACTTGAATAGACTAGCTTACAGATTAACCATGACTGGTTAAATTTTTTTTTGTTAATTTTGTCTTTTGAACTTTTTCTTATATGTATTTTTTAATCTTATGAATCTTTTTTATCTTGACCCATGTGAATTATGATAAAGTCTTATAGTTTGAACCAAATTCAAACTGTTTTTGACAAGAAAAAAATTGAAAAATTAGAACTAAAAAATATAAAAAAGAGGATAAAATTAAAATATAAATTAAATAAAAATATGTGACAATTGGATTAAAATATAATACTTTTGGTTTAAGAAAAATATAATTAAGTAATTACTTTTTGAGTTAAATATATTTTAGTATGTTAATTTTAAAAGAAAATTAAAATTAGTTTCTTTTTTTGAAAGTTTTGGGATTTTAAATGCATTTCTTAATTAATATTAAAACAAAAAGTATGTTGTAAATAACTGAAATATTATTATCAAAGTATTTAAAATGTAAATAAGCTTAAAAATTGATTAAAATAATTAAATTAACGTATTTTTAAAGTTGAAAGCCTAAATTAAGATAAAATTTTAAAGATAGATAATTTTAATTTTAACTTAAAGTTATGGAACACAAAAACTATAAAAAAACCTTTACTTTTTTAATTAAATTATCAACAAAAGAACTTTAATGTGTAAAAATATTTTAACTTGAAATAAACAAAAGAGATTATATTAAATAGATTATTTTTTTAAAATAAATTTATAGTCACGAAAGTATTTTCATGCATTTTTCAAGCTACATTATGTACATGTGACATCCCAAATATATAGTAGATATATATATGCAAAGACATCACCAATTTATAATATTAGAAAGCAGTTAAGAGATGTACTTAAAGTATTATAGGATTACAGTCCTCCAAAATTTACTAAGAAATTAAAACTTCATGCACTAGAGTATTCCAAAATATGCCTAGAATTTGAAACTTAAAACATAACAAGATCCTTCAAAATGACATAAGAGAACTAAGAATTCCTAATGAGTCTAAGTTGCAACATCATCTTCATTTCTCTTCAATGTTGCCTCCAAAGAAACCTCATCTTCCTCTACTCACATCCAAGTGGATGATCATTGCAAAAGAAAACACATACAACAAGCACACAAACAAGCAAGGGTGAGCTAATTATATAAAAGCATGCATCATATCAAGCCCATAACATACAAGAGTTAACTTAAATCAAAACAGTTTAAGGCATACATCCTAGCATGTTATCTTCTAGACTTGACTCGTTCGGACTTTAGAATGATAGTCGAGCTATGGCGGGTCCTGCACTCGTGGTGACTTATGAAACTTGGGTTCCCCACCCTGTCACACTCACGAGGTTAGCCTATTCCGGGCCTTGAGGCATACTGGAAGCCCCCAAGACTAAGACCTCTTGCTACTCTTCACCACATGGATTAATCCCTCTACTTGAGTATGATTAGCCATTGGAGTTTCAGAATGACCCTAAGACTCAACTCCTACTTTCATTCTAAAACACTAAGGATCTCACCAAGAGATCCTACATTGATGGAACTTGATTTACAACTTGGATCATACTTTCATCACTTTGTAATCATATATTTTATACCAAAATCAACATATACACAATCTCAACAATATACATCATTCACCACTTACAAATTATAAAAATAACATATCCATAATTGAACCTAAGTTAATCAATACCAAGAACCAAATAGCTCCAACTAACCCATGACGGCTTATAAAATACATCAATTTATATATATCTACAAGTAATATAATTATTAATTTACACTCACATTTTTAATATAAAAAACAACTATTCTTACTAATTATATAAAACTATATTATATTAATATTCCTATATTATATTAATACTTATACCTACCTACCGTAGCTTTTTTTTTTATTTCTTCTAACTCTCTCTTCTCTTTTCATTTTATAAAACCTTATATTTTCCACGTAACTTCTATGCAAAATTTAATCCTCTGGGATAAGCAACCCATGCACACCCAACCTCCCGTTCCTTTCATCCTCATTGCTCACATACCCAACCACTAAAGCTTTCTTTATTTTTCTTCACAGTAACCACAATTTATCACTTCCTCCTCATGAAAGATTACGTAATATTTCTCATATAAACACTATACTTATAAATAAATATTTCCCAAAGTTATATTATAACCACATTTACTTTCTGATAATCCCACGGAAACTATCACACCCAATCTCTTGAGTTAACCTCATGCAAGAATAAGGTTAGGTCATACAATTTCTTCTTCCCCTAAAATCAACAACTTAACATTTCTTTCACTACTCACTTGCATTTTTAATTACCCTCTTTCACTGTTGCACACAACAATATTCCTCCAAGTTTCTCTCCACTCAACCTACGTAACCCAATTTTTTTTATATGGAAATGCTTAATTTACGTTCCTTTCCATTCACATACCCATACCCATATGCCAATTCTAATGCAATTAAAAATAATATTTTAATATACCCATAGACCTGTATCTCTTCCAGGAATAAAACCCCTCAACCAATGTACCTCATTATTATATTTCACACATACAGTCCGCTCACATTTTCTAATTCTTATACCCCAAATCCTTCAAATTTGGTAACCACATAATTTAAATATTAGATGCACAAATCTTTGAATAGATTCAACCCAAAAATAATTAGCTCCCCTTACCTTAGTGGTTATAAGCACAGTACTCTTTAGAGGAAACCCCAAATAGTACTCTTGCACAGAAACAAGTTCAACAGGATCTACAAAATGTCAAAATGGGTACAGAGACATCTCTTAAAGTTAAAATAGGTAGAGAATCTAGAGAGGAAATCCATTGATTTCATGTAACTAGCAAATTGCATGCCCTAGGTTCAAAGGGAAGGGAACAAACGACTTACCAATCGGAATGAAGAGAAGGCACCAAAATCAACTTTCTATGCTTCAAGGTACTGGGTATCTAGAGAGAAGCAGAGAAAACCTTTAGGGCAAAAGTTTCTTTTTAGAGAGGGAAAGAGAAAAGCAAAAAATGAAGACTCTGACTTTTGGAGAAGGATCCTTGCTAAGGTCAGGTTTCCTTAGTCTGAACCTGACTACCTCCAACTAGGATCCAATAGTCCCTTTTTATTTCCAGGACCTTACAGTACACGTCAACAAGAAAATTAAAGGATTGAAATACTTTTTCCCCAATCTATTTTATTTACTCACAATGAAACGTCATAACTTTCTTCTTCTTTTATTATTCTTGTTTCTCTTCCTTGTTTCTTTCTTATTTTCACCTTTTCCATTTTACCAACAGTGAGTCAATAACTATGTGTTGTTTGCTTAGCACAAAATGAAAGCAAAAACCTTTCTTAAGCTAATAGCTTTTTTACCTTTCAAGTTATCGTGACTCTTATTTATTTTCTTCCATTTAATTTACTTTTTTTCAATAATATATGTACTCATACATGGGAAAAAAATATTTCTCAAATACAAACAAAGGTTTTAATTAAGAAATTTCTTGATAATTTTAAAATATAAAGTCAACAATAAAAAAACAGATTCTGATTGTATAAAATGTTTTCCATTTCATTAATTTTTTTTATTATTATTATTTCGTAACAAGTTCCCTGAAAGGATTTGTTTGCTTCGATTTTACGTCGAGTGTTACAGTTTGATACTTTTTCTTAAGGAAAATGATACTTGAACAATCATTTTTGACAACATTTAGACACGCGCACACGTGTCAAAATCTGAGTGGTCCATTTTCATTTAATTTTTCCAACTGGACCACTCAGATTTTGACACGTGTGCGCGTGTCTAAATGTTGTCAAAAATGGTTGTTCAAGAAGCATTTTCCTTTTCTTAAAGGATTGCAGTTTGATATTTATAAAACATCACATTGTGCCATTTTTTTTCTGAGTTTGTAATTTTGATCTCCAAATCTGTAACTTTTTCATTTATAAATACGCGACTTTAACATAAACTCATAAGTTTTATAACAAGGGTTATAATATAACAGTAAAAAAGTTACAAATTTTAGATAACAAAATAAAAACCATGAAATAAGTTTCGAATTTAGTGTTTTTTCTTATAATATTTAATTTTCATTCAAAAAATAAAGATTAAACACGTGACACATTCCTCAACGTGTAATATTTAATATTAACCTCAGTTACAAATAAATTAAATTAAAAAGCTTTACTATGCAACGGAACTTTTTATATTGGGTTTTTTTTGTTGGTTTTGGGATCGATATAAATCAGTTTACATAGAAATGTGATTTTATGTTTTCTTGTTTTTATTTAAGTGCTTTTGGATCTTTGTAAAAAAAAAATTAAAAACATGTTTGTAAAAATAAATATAATATAAATTAAAAACACTGATTGTTTTTACAAATCAAACTTCAACCTTTTAACTCTACGCTTAAATGAATTTAGAAAACAAATATTAAACTCCTATTAAAAAAATACAACTTTAACATAAAAAATAGTAATTAAAAAAACCAAAGTCATACTTAAAATTACATCTTATTTTTTAAAATTATCATTCGAAACACAACTATACTCATTTACATTTTTTTTAAATTTCCTAACTCAATCATTTTTAAATAAAATTATTCCCTTTTGTATAGGCATTACTGTTTTACATGCAGTATTTTTTAAACTAAAGAAACTAACATAATCCAGCTTATGATTATGTTATTCACAAGTATCAAATAAAACTAAAAATTAATTTACATTTATAATTATGCACTTTAGTAATTTTTCTTACTCATACAACAAAATCATAATTTGAACTTATTTTAAAATTTTTAGATTTCGAACTAAAGTTACCATTTTAAATTACATTTCTCATTCATTTCACACGGTTTAGAAATAAAAAGTAGAAGAAAAGGAGAAATACATCATTAATTAAAGTTTTCTACCAACAAAAAATAAAATAAAATAATACATTAGCAAATAAAATAGGTACAATTTTCATTTCATCTGCTTACATTAGTTATTTATAGTTATTCAAAGAAAATAACACAGACGAGTTATCCAGTTAAAAAAGGTAAAATCTGGAATAAATCCTAATCTAAATACAAATATTAAAAAAAGATCAATTAAATTAAAAGGATTATCATAACTATCATGAAAAGAATAAGAAAATTTTCATAAATGTACTAATATGTGATAATGATGAAAAATTCCTTTAAACCACGAACACTATTTACTCCTATATACGTTTAATTTATTAGAAAGTAGTAAGAATTAAATGATGTTTTTGAAGGGAGATTAAGGCACTAATTATAATTATTACTAATTTGTTTATCATCGTAGAAAAAAAAAGCATTCCTATCCCAATGCCTGGCGTAGATAATTATAACACCATAATAGTAACGATTTTCTCTCTCTCTCACTTCAAATCTCTTTCTCTTCTCGCTCACTTCCTCTTCCTCCTTTGCGATCCATCACTGCCATAACTCACCGAGATTTCGATTCCACGCTCTTTCGGTGATCGATTTTCTCCATAACCCTCGATCCACGCAGGTCCTCTGTAAAAATTCAAAACCCTAGTTTTTTCTCTTCATTTCTTTTTCTTAGTTTCACGGCGGAGCTTTAGATTAGGTCCAAACCCTTCAATGGTTACGGTCCCTTTCGTTTTCTCTTGGAGCCAATTTTCTTTGGTATTCCACAAATTTTGAATTTAATTTCTTTCAACAATGAATCTGCGTTATGATTTTTGGGTGATGAACTGTATATATATTTCTCACGAAATTCATTGAAGAGGAGAGTGGTTTTCATCTTTCTAGGTGATGGGTATTGCGAATTTTTCACAAAGGAGGAAGCTTGGGAGGGTTTTGGATAGTGGGTCTTGTTGATTGAGTTGGATCAGTGGCTGGAATTTTGCCTGTGTATATCGGTTCCGAGTTCTTTGTTTTCTTGGCTTTGAAGATTTACACATCATAGATTGAATAAGTGGGCGATGGATAAGCGGGAATTCACCTCGTGCTTACACTAGGATAATAATATTTGTGGGTTTTTACTTTTCTGTGTTTGGTATTGGGAGCAAAAGAGTTTTCGGTTATATGGGTGAGCTTGCGTTATGAATTGTGTAAGTGATGATGGCCATTGACTAGTGCTCTTTGTGGTTGATACTTTGCATTATAAATTGGTTGGAAATATTTCACTATTTTCATCAACTTTGCGGAGAGAAATTCTTAGGTAGAGAGAACAAAATGAGCTTTGAAAGTGAAAAGCAGAACTTGTTGGATCAGGCTACTGATCAAGGATTGCCAAAGTAACCTTTCTTCTTTGATAATATTGTTGCTTGTTATACATGTTTTTCATCAAAATCAAAATAAGATATGTGTTGTAACACTAATCCTTGGGTGGTGGTTCAGGAAGATAAAAATTTCATACACCAGGGAATTTTTGTTATCGCTAAGTGGATTGGATATATGCAGAGAGTTTCCTAGTGGGTTTGATCAATCGCTTATAAGGTAAAGTTTTTTGTGCTGCATCATCTGTTTCTACTCGTGTGATGGAAGCAAGTCAATTAACTTGTACAGGAAAGCATCAATTTTCTTTTCGGTTATTGTGTTATGTCTTGCTTTTGTTCGTCATCTGTGTCCATTATCTGTTTATTTTGAAAACAGTGAACTTGAAGATGTTTCTCAAGATAGACAAAGAAGTTCAGGCGGTTTGTCAATGCATAGCTTTAGACGTAATGACTATGGTTCGTCCCCTCCCACCAGAGGGGATAGCTTTCCGCGGGGAGTCCATGGAAAATGGGAGACTCGATCTTCTGGACGGTCTGATAAAGACAGTGATTCTCAATCCGAATGGGATTCAGGTTTTTACACTTGATCCGCAAAGAATAATCCTGTTTTTTTAATGGAAGAATCTTTAATTATGTACACGGTTAAACTGTTTGGATTGATGACTTTCTTGCCTATATCTAGGAGTCATTGATTGGTGTGTTGAAGTAGAAGTTTTTGTAAAATGTTCTTTTGTTCTATTTCGTTATCTGTGTTTATTTGCAGATTCCGCAAAACGTTTTGGCAATCAGTCCCGTAGATCTTGGCAAGGTCCTGAGCATGATGGGCTTCTAGGTAGTGGTTCTTTTCCTCGGCCCTCTGGGTATACCCCTGGGTTGTCTGCTCCCAAACTTAAAGCTAATGACAACTACCAGCTAAATCGGTCTAGTGAGCCATATCATCCTCCACGTCCTTACAAGGTTAGTGGAAGTTGTTGTATGACAACTGTATTCTGGCTACATTGCAATATTAATTACTTCCAACAACTCCTTACTCTAAAGTATGATTATCATTTTTGTGGAGATACCATGGATAATATTGAAATCATATTTTAATTTTATTAACTTCAATTCTTGATGTTATTTTTTGCTTTGGATGCTTTCCAGGCACCTCACTCACGTAGGGAGACTAATGACTCTTATAATGATGAAACATTTGGTTCTTCGGAGTATACAAGTGAGGACAGGGCTGAAGAGGAAAGAAAAAGAAGAGGTAACTGTTCTTTTCTAGAAGATATTGTGGTTTTCAGTATGTGTTCTCATTATTTATGTCCTTAGAAGTTCTGTTTTCCTTTGTTAGGGTCATTGTTAAGTTCATGCCTAGTGAATTATTTATTAAATGGATGACAACTTTTTTGCCAGCTTCTTTTGAATTGATGAGAAAGGAACAGCATAAAGCTTTCCAAGATAAGCATAAGTTGGACATAACTTCACTTGTTGAAGACGATGAGAAAAGGCTAGTTAATAGGAGCAATGAGTCTGTGGAGCCTCATGTGACTCTAGCAGCTTTAAGCAATGATGAGAAATCTTCTTCCCTTTCACAGACTCTTTCAGCTGCTAGACCACTTGTACCTCCAGGATTTGCAAGTACAAAATTGGAACGTAATTTTGCTACCAAAACATCCCTTAGCACTCATTCAACAGAGGTAACTGGTTAACATTCTTTATTCATATTTTACTTTTGATCTTTTGTAGCCTAGCTATTCTTAGAAGCTGTTATTTCAAATGTTAAGCAAAAAGATTAATTTCTTGATTGTGGAATAAGGCATTCAACTTAATTTTACTCATAAATTTTAATTTTCGATATCTTTTTATTTATTTTTAAATATTATCTCTTTGGGTAGGGATTTTTTTTTGTTACTGTTAATAGTTATGATATGATAGAAAGTTGGTATTTCTTGATTGAGAACTAAGTCCTTTCTTATGTGATGTTTTTAGATGGGAATCATAGACGCATTTTGGTATTTTAATCAACCATAACTGCTCTACTGGCACAAAACTGTTAGAATTCACTAAAGGACTTTATTATTTCAAAGTGATAGTTAGAGTGTGGTTATAAAAATGTTCTGACTGTCTGAAGAGTGACATTTGTCTAATAAACTTAAATAGTTTGCAAGTGAATGGTGGCTTTATTCAAGCCACTTGTTTCTTCCTTGCTGGAGTTTCAAGCCACCAAAACTTAGATTCTGTCATTGCAGCCAACCTTAATTTGATGTTACCTAGTTTGAATGTTGGTTTCATGTCTAATTATTAGTTAAAATACAAAACACTTTAAAGATTTCGGGATTTTTATAGAGCAATCTCCAATCAAGGAAGAGTGCATGATACTGTTCTGTAATTTGATATTCCCTGATAACATTGTAAGAGAGGATACAAGATACTAGATTGGGATACTCTGTTTAAAAGAACATTCTGCTGAAATTTTGTAATGTCCGAGTACCAAACTCCAATGTCAACATTCAAAATTTGTATAACCTGAAAGGTACATAAGTACAGTCTCTACCTTCATTGTTTAGGGCTCTGCCTGTTCCCTTCCTATTGGATGCTGAATCAATATGAAGGAGGATGTTGTAGAATTTTTTGCTGCATTTTTTCTTTCCTGCGGACATACTTCTCTCCTTAAAGACTGAAAGCCTAGAACTTGAGAACTCAGTTTAATATGAGAAGTTTAATTTCTCCCTACATTTTTACTTAGCTGATCTTTAAAATCATATCATGTTATTTATAAAACATAACACGTGGACAGCAAATTATCTGTAGTTCTTTTGCTTGCTATATGTCACTTTATCACTAACAAATGAAGTGTGCTTCATTATAATATGTGCTATTATTCTTGACTCTTTTTTTAAAACATTTTTTTTCTTCTTATTCTGATGCTTGCATAGGCTGGACAACCTGCACCTGGTGATACTGGAGGTAATCATGTATTCAGTATAAATTCTGACAATAGAGGAGAATTATCAACCAAGAAAATGGATAATGATCAACAGAATCTAAATATTTCAACTAGCCATGTGAACGATAACATTTTAAATTTATCATCAGTTTTGGATAGTCCCGACGTTAAAATTGGAACGGGTGATCAATTGAGGAAGAGATCTGCTCTTTCAGAAGTCTTGGAAACATCTCAACTTAATGCTGAAGTAAAAGGAAAGGAGGATGTGGGAGTTCTCAATCCAGACAATTCAAATTCTATCTTATACAAGCTTTTTGGTAATACTTCAACAGTAGACAGTGAGAAATCTACTAGTATTATTGAGGTAATTGTGGAACTTACTGAATTTCCTTATAGAATGTCAAGGACACGTTAACTCAGAATATTTATTCAACTATTTCTTGTGTCCTTTAGGTTATAAAAATAGATAAACCACAACTGGTGAATATTTGTGAAAAAGTGAATACTTAACTTGCTTGACTCAAAATATAGTTGTTTGGCTTCTACACTGCAATTTTACTTTGAGCTGATTAATTATGCTCTTGCTCTTATAGCAGCCTGATCATAAAGCTGATGTGACTTGGAGTCCACATGCCTTCCAATCTTCCAAGTTTGCTCATTGGTTTGTTGAAGAAGGTATACTGATATAAAAAGTTCTTTAGTGGTTTTAATGCTATTATGCTTTTTAAGTTTGCACTTTGTTAGTCGATTTGAATTTATTTTGTTCATTCCCTCCTCACCTTACTGCAGAAAAAAATCCAGTGGATGACATGACACAGAGGCCAAATGACTTGCTCTCACTTATTGTTGGTGGTGAAAAGGGGGGTTTGCAGACTTCTAATGTAGAAACAACCGGTCATATTGCATCTAACTTTTCTCTCCGAAATCCTGAACCAATTAGTGAGCATATGGCTTCAAATGCAGCACATACTACTATTGACAACTCTGCACAATTGTCCAAGAGTGATAAGCCTGAGGTTTCACCAGCAGTTCTTACCTGTGAAGATCTGGAACAGTCAATTTTATCACAAGTTAGTGAAAATGAATCGTCACATCAGCAGCCCATTCAGGACAAAGATCTTGATACAAAAACTGAGCAATCTATTTCAATTGATAATCATGCATCACTACACCTCCTTTCTTTGTTACAGAAAGGAACCTCACACAATGATATGGAACTATCATCTATTCTAGATTCTACAGACAAGGTTCCGAATTCTGATGGATTCACTACCAGCAATGTTCTTGATAATCCTGGAGACGAAAATGCTGAAGTTTCCAATTCATCAAAGACATTGACACTAGAAACACTTTTTGGGTCAGCTTTTATGAAGGAGCTTCAATCAGTTGGAGCACCCCTCTCTGTTCAAAGGGGTTCAGTTGGATCTGCAGGGCCTAATGTTTCAGAGCCTCTTCTGTTTCCTTTCCCTACCTCAGACAATGTTCACCCTCCCACTGGTGAACATACCCTGAATAGACGTGGAAGTGGTGTCCTGCCACCAGAACAAACACATCAACCCAAAACTAATAGATTTGATGAACAATGGTTGGGTTATTCTGATTCCCAGGGAGATGTTAATTCATCGTTGCTTCAGAGTGAATTTCCCAAAGCCAGTGGTTTCAAAGTGCCTCGTGATATTCACCTTCCAGAAGAAGATAACTTCATTACAGTTAGTGATCCTCTGCAAAACTTTTTATCTGCTGGAAATATAGTTAAAACAGATATGTCCCAAGACACAACAGTTGACATTACCAGAAAACTGGCAGCTCTGAATCCTGCATTTAGGGATGACCGACTTGTTATGAGAAATCATGAAGGCCCAGCATACCCTCATGGTGGTCCTTTTGATATGAGAGAACCTGGCATTTCTTATCAGAATCTTAATGTCCAACGATCTCAACAGATCCACCCTCAGTTAAATCATGGTGGCTCAATGTTTAATCAACTGGATTCCCATCCTCCTCATATTAGTTCTTATATGAGGCTTCCAAATCCTGAGGGCATGATTCGTCATGACTCACCACCAAATCATCAATTTCCAGGAAATATGCTTCATCCTCCTTTCCATCAATCAAGCAGTGCACTACCGGGGTTTGATTCTCCCGTTCATTCTATGTTACAACAGATGCACATGCAAGGAAACCACCCCCCACCTCATCTATTACGTGGATTCCCAAGGGGTGGACCTGTGCCTTCTCATCCCAACAATCCGATGACTGGCTTCATGCAGGAACCAAACCCAATTCAAGGCCAAGGCTTCCCATTTAGTGGTCACCAGCAACCTTCTTTTGGTGGCCCTGGAATGCAATTACAAGGTAAAACATTTGATGTACTTACTTGCCTTTTGTATTATTACTGTGACTAACTTGAATGCATAAAAAACTGCACAGTTGTACTTACTATTGTGGATTTCAATGATCACAGTTGATTTTCATTATAGTTTCTTCTGCTTGCCCATGTTTCATTCACCTTGATGGGTATGTGACCCTGCCAAGGGGTCAGCATAAACATTGCACACGTACATGCATGCATCCACACTTTAAGTGTGTGTAGACGGAACAGACACAATGCACGTATTCACATACTTTTCTACTTGGTTCATATTATTGGTTTTGCTCTGGTCTGGTTTACACAGTTCTTCTACTTTGTGAACAAAATGCCTATTCAAGCGATGTATGCTATGTTTGGAGTGGTAGTGTTAATGGTAACCTGATTCTGTTTCTATGTTCACACTCAAAGCAACAAGTACTTCTGTTTTTTCATGGTGATGCCACAATTTTTGGTTGCTTACAACAACCAAGCCAAACGCACTATGGTGGAAGATATCATGCCTGATAGTGATTATTATTTTCTTGTTTTGCGACTGGTGTTGGGTCACATGACAAGTTTTAATCCATATTTTTTAGTCTCAATCTATTTTCAATTTCTGATTTACTTTTGGCCATTTCATTAGCTCCTGATGTTGGTGGTGGAAGAAATCATCCAGAAGCACTTCAGAGGCTTTTTGAGATGGAGCTCAGGTCAAACCCAAAGTCAATCCATGCTTCAGGTCACAGCCAGGGGATGTATGGTCAAGAGCTAGACTTGGGTTTTGGGTATAGATAGTGTACTATCTATCCTTGATGTGTATACTAGATTTTATTCACCTAATGTTGTGTCGATCTACCTCCTGCATGGAAGTTGGGTTTCATATGATGCTTTTCTTTGGAAAAAATTAGCTATTCTGTAATTAATGAATTTTCAACAATTTGCATTTTACTGGGATTTCAATTTGCTGCCTTCCTTTTGCTAACATAATCAAAGTGCTTCCAACATTGGTTTTGGAACAAAGACCAATGCTGTATTCAGGAGGAAGAAGGCTATTTCAAGTAATGGCTCGATAGATGGAAGGAAAATTGTTGGGCAGCAATGCAGTCGTGTCTGTTCTGTCTGGCTGTGTTTTTTTGTGGCACGAAGATGTTTTGTTATGATTCTTTCATATTTAGCTTAATGGTATGATACTATGAGGATAAGAGAACCCAAAAGTAAAGAAAGAAATTCGGGATATTGATGATTGATCCAAGAAAAAAATAATAGAAAAGGGAGATTAAACTGATAATTAGGAACTAACAATTTGAAAAATTGTTTCCTTGGATTCTTTTCTTCAGAACACTTTTGTTTGTTTGTTCCCTTCCCTCTAAGCTGAAAAAGGCTGTAACTTATTTAAAAATGTAAATCTTTAGATATCAGTCATGTTTAATTCTTTGGCACAAAGCTAATGTCAGGAAAAACGTTGGGAGTCTCGTTGTAAAATATGGTTTTGACTAATTATGACTTGTAACCCAATTTTTCAATTTATGAAAATGTTAACGACAATTATGTGTCATCCTAACGGATAAGTTGGAAATATTGTAGGTATTTAACTTATGCAATTCCTTACATTCTCAATTTCACGGTTTTAGGGTCTTTGTTTACTTCATTGTATATGTATCACATTTTCCATCCAAACACAATTTTGTTAAAATTGTGATACACATACATATGGTTAGAATAATTATTAAATCTAAGTATATAAAGTCTTTAAGTAGGGAATAATGTGCTGGGAACTACATCTAGCTGTATTTATTGCTGTCGCTAGGTGTTTAGCATATTATTGTATTATATTTCTAGAGAAAATCCTAAAAGAAGTCTTTCAAACCCTCCATAATGCATTTTTTTTTTATTTCAAGCATATTATTGTATTATATTTCTTTACCAACACTAACAACTCTATCAGGGTTCAAGATCTTCCAAATTGGTGATCTTTACCTCCTAAGTTTTGTGGGATTGAATTAGATTTGAAGTCCACTTCTTAATATGGTATTAGAGTCAGGTTAGAATTTATCTTAACGAGATTCGTGTGGACATATTGTTTCACCCCTGTCTGACCATTATCAGATAATTTATTAATGTCTAGTCTCATGTTCAAAATGTATATACCTTGACATGAAGGATATGTTGAAAGTCTTACATTGATTAAATATAAGACTAATTTATAGTATATAAATAAGTGCAAATCTCACCTTATAAATTGGTTTTGTAGGATTGAGTTAGGTTTAAAGTCCACTTTTTAACCATAACCATTATATTACTATTGTGAAACTTTCACAACTGTGAAGTAATTTTCAATATCAGAAAATGAAGTTGAAATAGTTAAGTGTGTTAATTAAATATATTTTTGGTATCTTAATTTTAAGTTAATTAAAATTAGTCTCTTTTTTAAACTTTGATCCCATTTAGTTAAAAATATTAGATTTAATCTTTTTAATCAAATTTTATTAAATATTATTTTGATATTTGAAACATATTTCATAATAATATCTGAATTGTTTATTCCATTTAAAACATTTTTTCTTCGATGTCAGTTAAGAAACATGTTTGAAACTTCAAATAAATTTAATAAAATTTGACTAAAAGACTAAATTTACACTGTTCTAAAGATGAAAAACTAAATTAGTTCAAAAATTTGAAAAGCAACTAATTTTTAATTTTCACCAAAAAAGTTAAAGAACCTGAAACATATTTCACTCAATAAATATGATCGAATATAATTCTGAGAGTGAGATATCAGAAGGAATGCGAAACATCTCATAATGTTGAGTTGGAGATAGTGTGGCTATAATATTCAGAAGCATAATGCTGTTTATTGATTTATATACAACATAGGCAACAGCTCCTAGGTAATAGCACTTCTCTTATATGCTGATTTGTATAAAGAAGGTTTTAAATTACATATACAAGCTCTCAATATTCTCTGTACAGTACAGCCTCCAAAGGTTACCGCAACAGGATTCTCTCATTATCCTGCATTCCTAGGACAGCCATCTTTATAAGATGCACACAAAACCCAAATGAAAGTAAATTACATGCAGTTGCACTTTACAAAATGTTAGTAGAACTTGTGATCTTTGCTCCTCTTGTGTGTCCAATATTTCACCATTTGGAGTTATATAGGTGGCTGAGAGGGAAGCTTATTTTGTTTTAAGAAAATATTTAAAATCTGTGTTCAGACACAAACCACTGCTAACACCTTAAGCAGATAAGATAGCACTCTCTGATCTGCCAGTTAAAGATGTTCCAGATGATTTTGCTCTCTCTGAGTTAGCATTGTACAATGACAGCATCCTTCTCTGCATTAATTCCAAATGTTTGGTGAAAAGTGAATCGTTGAGTATAGATTTTGATGTCATATTTGTTAAGTAAAATTCAATAAATCAATAAAGATGCTAAGATTTTTTTCAGCAAAATGATAGGAGAATGAATACTTCTGCCTGAAAAACAATAACACATGAAATTTCACCTCAGCAATCAGTGTAGTAAAAGTATGAACTAACAAATTATGTATATTAGTGAAACTCTAATTCTGATAACACCACCTAAAGAGCTTTTCTAAGTTTCTTATTTCTCATGTAATTAAGTCTCTTTATTACCACTACTCTGTATTCTATCCTTGCACCCTATCACAGAACATGGGTATAAAATGGGCAGAAGAAAAACAATTCAAACTATTTAAGGAAAACTCTACAGGGTTCCATTAGGACACTAGTTGTGAAAACAAAAATAGATTGTGTCTAAGAAAAGGGAAATAATTATTATTTTGAAAGTGCAAAAATCATTCAAACTCACTTTCAAGTAATTAAAAGTATTTGATATAGTTTATTAAATACTGCTTCAATATACTATTACACAGAGTAATTCATCTTCCATTTACAATATCAGAAATGGGTTTGAAAATGCTTATTTTATTATGGTCAGCTTCAGACAATGTTGCATTGTTGACATTCAACACTAAAACTATAGGCAGACATAATCACAATAATTCAACTTTTTGTTTTAAGCAAAGAAAAGCATTCAATATGAAAAAACAAAGATCAATTTTGAATCAGAAGCCCCATCAAAAAAAGTTCTGTAGTCCCAGACTTAAACCTTACACTCTGTAGTTTCCAGCAACAAAATACCTAGATTGCAAAATCAGTTTTTTTATTACATTAACATAATCCCACAGTTGAAGACATCCTCTTAATACAAGCATCATAATATCTAATAAATGAGGTAGAAGGTCAAGAGATGAAAAGGTATCCAAATATATTCATGTGTGCAAAAAGTAATAGACTGACCAAAAGGTACCAACGAACGAGACGCAGAATGTTAAGAAGAACACTTACTTCATTCTCAAACTCAGGACTTCTTAAATTGGTGGAGAGGTTTCTCATCAGCAGCAATACCTGCTAAAGAGAAAATCGCCATATAAATCTGCTACATTGGCCAATAATTTAAGCTATATAAACAGTAGGCTTCCCTATCAATTGTAGTCTGATAGCTCAAACCTTGGATACTCACTCACCAAGACACCATAAGATAGAAGAGAAATAAATAAATAAACAAATGGTATGTGGCCAAAAAAAAAATAAAAGACTTGCGGGCACTTACGGTTTTCACATTTATTGGGTCCATCTGTTGCAGTGTTTGTAAATGATTAGTCACATTTGGATCGAACACACATCCAATGAAGCTATATACTTGTGCAAAATCTGGCATTGCTGTTTAATAGGACAGGTGAACTTGTCAAACAGCATGGAAAACAAAACGCATGTGCATAGTAATTAAACAGATTATGAACACTGGAAGGAAACACCAGGCATCTTGCATGCCACACATCATGATGAACTTTATAGTACTAGTACTTGAACAGTTGTAAATGAATATAAGAACTTTGACAGATTGACATTAGATATTGGAATCTGCTGCTTATTCACCATGCAGTAAACTAAGAATGGACTATGGAGCACCGATTACATGAAGCTCGGACACGCTTCGTAAATCTGAGTCCCATCTCTAACATGTATAGGACACCCACAAGCGTACGACATGTATCAATAAAGTGTCTAATATGAAAGACATTTTTTTGTCTTTCACATAGCTTCAACACAATGTTAATAACCACAAATCCAATAATTTTCTAAAAAAATCCAAAAACTTTTAAACTTATTACATAGGTTTCTATTATGATTATAAAAACTTTTTGCTTTCTGGACATTAGATAGATAAATTAGATTCATTTTTGTCTTAGTTGACAATGTGCTTAGATTATTATATTTAACTAATCTTGTTTATAGATAATTTTGAGGATATAAATACATAACGATCTAACCGTGTCCTACATTTTAGAGACTAGACGTGTTGAAGTGTCTGTGTTTGTGTCGTGTCAAGTGTCTGTGCCAGTATCTGTGCTACATATTACACTCTTACTTTTATAGGTGTTGCATTAAATGCTTCTAGTTCATTAAATACATAAAATGCATGGGCTAGATTCTGATTTCTGAGGGCTTTGTTCCAGCTTCTTAATACTCAACCCTAAATCAACTCTGCAGTATTTTATTTAATGTGAACTGAGGCACTGGTGTAAAATATTTATCTTTTTGCCTACAGCCCCCTATCCAAGTAGTGGTTTATGGTCTTCTATTTAGTTTCTTTCTAGATCCTTCTGGGTTGTTTCTTTGGTTTTTTGGCCGTGGTCTGCATTCTTAGAATACTCTTTTCCAATGAACAAATGGAAACTTGAAATGACAGCTTCAACAAGAAACACCATGGATTCCCAAGGCCTGTTTCCTATAAACGCTCGATACTTAAATCTGTTAAATTGAAGTACAACCCCCAACTAATCTGATTATTAGAAATGCCTTGAGAACACAAACAAGAAGAGATAAGGTACAAGGAGTCATAGTAAAAAACGGATATAAGGAATAAAAACGGTCTCTTTGGATATACTTCTCTATAAATACTGCTAAGAGAAGAAAATACCAAAACAGATTAAACCAGTTTCTCCATAAACTAAAAATAGCTTATATACAAATTAGTTTGTAAAAGTTCCCATGCTGCTTTTCTAAAAGGTTATTTTAATTTATATAAAAACTAATTTTAGCCTATAAAGAAATTTATTTCAATTTTTTCTTATTTTCTTCTAAAAAAGCTATCCAAAAATACCTATATATACCAATATATCCAAATGAATATCCGGTGTCCATTATTCACGCTTTTCAGTAAGTTTTCGGCTGTACCAAATTAAGATTTGAGTAAAAAAACGCATTCCTACCTTTAATTGGCTGGCCTTGGTCACCCTGATCTGTCTGTTTGCTCTCATTACTACTGCTGTAGCAGTAATTGAAGGGGTTGACTTTTTGATTCAACACCATATGTTCTAACCATAAAAGTGAAAATTCATGTTAGCATAAATTTCAACATATCTAAATTTGTCAAAGAATACATAAAAAAGATACGTAATGACATAATTTAAGATTTTAAAAAATACAGTTCAGGCTAAAGAATACCTTTTGTCGCTTTAGGAAGAAGACCAACTTGTGGCGGAAGATTATAACCCCAAGATGGCAATGGCAGACTGCTAACTGCAGTTCTAAGCACAGATGACGAGTCTGGCCTATAAATGAATGACGATTCCGACAAAGCAGATGAAGATTGCAAAGGCCTTGTAACTTTGGATATAGTGAGAGCTGATAAAATGCAAACAATAAAAACTTATTCATGCATTGATTATGACCCTGTTTGGATACACTTCTCATCAAACACCCACAACAGAAGAAAATAAAAATACAAAATAAATCAAACTTCTTTCATAAGTTAAAATCAACTTATGTACTTAGAAACTACCTCATTCAACTTCTCCCAAAAGTTAATTTTAATTTATGGAAGAAACTTAATTCATTTACTTCTTATATTTTTTTCTTCTATAAGTTTTTGATGAAAGTTTATTCAAACAAGACCTAAGGTCACATATACTTGAAATGAAGTCGGTCACACTAACCATTTTTAGAAGCCTTTTGTGGGTATGGATGAGCAGCTTTTCTTTTGGGTCGAGGGGGAGGTACATGTTCACTTGTTCCATTCTTCTGAACTTTCATGAAATACTTCTGTGCATGACTTCTTATCTTCCAAAAAGAGGAAGGGATGAAAAAATTCAATTCAGAAGTGTTGAATATTTGAATAAGTGTAATCTCAACACTCAGCAGCAGTAGCACACACACACACACATATACATATATATATATATATATATATATATATATATATATATATATATATATATATAATATAGATTGTAAAAAGAGTACAAGAGAAGATTTAGATGTCCAGTTCAGACTAGGAGAACCTGTCCTACTTTTCAGAATACATCAAAAAACAGTTTTTACAAGATTTTCTCTTTCTTTAGTATAGCTTTTCAAATAGAAAAGCTACACTATATACGTGTATTTCACTATGGGATGATGAACATATCACATCCCCTGCCCCTAGGAATGTAAAGAAAAGCACAGATGAGTAGATTGTATTCAATTTAAAAAATGCTTACTAAGAAGATGTAAGTATTGATGTGATGGAGAAAAAGGTTAAATTAGCTTTCTAATGATGGATGATATTTCTTAAAAGCCAAACTCAGGTTTGAGGTTTGAATTGGCTTTTTTAAGGAAACTATCATGTCAACCTTTATTCATTTTAATATATATATATATATATATATATATATATATCTTCTTTTGTTTGTGTGTCTGTGTGCACATAAAAGGTATATATTCCAAACCAGAACCTGACCCTTTTAAGGTGGAAAAAATCACGAAAGTGGTAAAGGTTCTCTTAACAAAGCTTTATCCATAAGTTCAGGTAGGAATCAAACTATGTTAGTATATATAAGAAACGTGATCACCTACCAGCTATGCTTGATCTTTAACTGACAATTTCTTGAGGACGAGCGCTAGAACCACTGGAACACATTTTTTTTTTACTGATAGTTAGAATTATTGAAAACTATAAAATTATAATGAAGGTTTATAAATAAGGTGTGTGACAAGTAAAACTTCATGATTTGAAATGAACTTTAAATAAATAGAAGAGTGTGCACCAATATTCTCATTTTCTGAGGCAATCTTAAAGCCATTAGTGTCATTAACACTGAATAGTAACCCAGATGCCCAATATGGGAATGAAAACAATGTGCAACAACAAATAAATGTCCAATTGCAAATTTTCAAGCACACAGACGCTCTTATCGCTGGTGTAAAAATACCTGGATGACTGTTTTTGAACCCACAAATGCTTCAATCTTCTTCCAGTCACGGTCGAATCTGAAATCAGTAAAGAGAAAAAACCCATAAGCAAAATTATGCAAACAACAAAATTGAAATTTTTTTAGCCACCCAACTGAAAAAGGAACCCAAAAACCAAAAGGGTCTCCACTGCAGCAAAAATCACAAGCACAAACAGAACCCAAAATCAACTCATCATGGATAACAAAACCCAACACAGCATCCAAACAAGTCTTAAACTTTATCACGAATTGAAACTTGAGAGCAGAATGAAACTTCAATACCATGAACGAATCATACAAGTTACAGAGAAGAAAGAAAAAGAAAAAGAAAAGACTTACAAGTGAAGAGCTTCGAGAAACTTGTCATGTTCGTGGTCCGTCCAGTTCTCTCTGGACTTGGTAATGGTGTAAGGTTTCCGAACCTTCTTATTGAGATCGTCCATGTTGAAGGGGTCGAAGAAGGGAAAAGTTTGAGGGGGGTTTGAGTTGAGGGACACCATTAATGACACCAACACTGTGTTCAAGAACCTCTTCAGTTGTCAAGTGTTGTTGGTGTTGGTAACTTAGCTTAGAGAAGTTGAGTGGAACAATGAGAGGCAGTGATTTTAACTTTGATTTTTTCCACAAGTTATTACAACCAACCTTTCTCTCACCCTTTATATACAGACACACAAACATGGCACTAAGACATGTGGCAACAGTTAGTGGGTCGTTATTCTTTCTCAGACAACAACGTTTGAGGTTCACCCAAAAACAACCTTTTTTTTTTCCTTTTATTTTCTTCTTTTACACAAATTTATATGCACTCCATAAAACGACAAAACTTTGTGCTATTGTTTAGTCGCCATTGCTGGTATTTTTCCAGTTAAAAGTATACTTTTATCTTAAATACTTCAACACGATAACTTTTAGATGTTCTTTTATCTATGAAAATGGTTTGATTTTTGTTTCTTGAGTTTTTTTTTTTAGGGTTAAATATGTTTTTAGTCCCTAAACTTTCAGGCGATTTTATTTTTAGTCCCTGCTCAGAACTTTGATGGTTTTTAGTCCTTATAGTTTTGAAACTCTGAGTATTAGTCCTCAAAAATAGACGGTGTTAAGTTTTTGTGGATGTGGCAAACGGAGATGCCACGTGATTACTGATCTCTCTGCTTCACTCTCTGCCACGTGGGATGTTGTTTAACTGTTGAACCGAGATTAAGTCAATACGCTCTAATCATCCTTTCAGGATCTGGAATTCTGGCTTTCTCTTCGAACCCATCTCCATTCACGTTATCGCCTCTGTAAATGGGGAGTTTCACTCCGTACTTCTCCTCCAACTGCTCTGATCTCGGTTTCGCGAAAAAGTTAGATTTTCAAATGGAGAAAGATGCTAGACACAACATGAATCCAAAACTTCTACTACTTTACTAGTTACTGAGCCTTAGCAAGTGTTTAATCCAAAAATTGAGAAAAATGAGCCCCATAAAAGTTGGTGATGTCTGTAAAGAACAACATAAAAAGGAAGAATTTTTTAATAACTTAGACAGCTATTCAAATATTTAGGGGATAAGAATGCCTGGAGAAATATGAACATTACCTACCACCAGAAGGATTAAATGAGAGGGAGAGGAAAGTGAAAGGTTTAGGAACTGAATATCGTAGAGATGTTCTAGGAGGATGGAATATTCAGTGGCTATAATTGCTTAAATTCTTTCTGGCATTCTCTATAATTTCAATCTTAGCCGAGGGCTACCTCAACTGTACGGGAGCTTAGGCTTATTTTGTTTCCAGGGAGTCCAACAAAGAGTAAGCATACCAAATGAAATGAAATCGTGATAGAAAGTATCCATTGTAGATTTTAGATCCAACCAATAATTAAGTGATGGGAATTATCAAACCCGAGTATACCTTTCACTTGTTAGAACGTTAAAATCTAGATCAGTTTGGCTTTTTCAGTAATTACTTTTTATCCGCGACACCTTCAGAATCCTCCTCCAGATGAGTGTGGTTATGATGTTCGATGGCCAGATGCCCGTTATTAAGGTACCATCACACCACCTCCACTCTCTCGTTTGTTTCTCAAGACGCTTCAAATAAAATACAAAATGATGATATATAATAATGAGGTTGTCTTGGAATGTTCGTGTTAGGTGGGACGTATGGCGGGTCAGTTCGCGAAACCGAGATCGGAGCAGTTGGAGGAGAAGAACGGAGTGAAACTCCCCAGTTACAGAGGCGATAACGTGAATGGAGATGCGTTCGAAGAGAAAGCCAGAATTCCAGATCCTGAAAGGATGATTAGAGCGTATTGACTTAATCTCGGTTCAACAGTTAAACAACATCCCACGTGGCAGAGAGTGAAGCAGAGAGATCAGTGATCACGTGGCATCTCCGTTTGCCACATCCACAAAAACTTAACACCGTCTATTTTTGAGGACTAATACTCAGAGTTTCAAAACTATAAGGACTAAAAACCATCAAAGTTCTGAGCAGGGACTAAAAACAAAATCGCCTGATAGTTCAGGGACTAAAAACATATTTAACCCTTTTTTTTTATTGTATAAATAGTATAAATATGTTAGAGATCTCACAAGATAAATTAGAATTATAATAAGTATAAATATAATCTTATTAGTTACTTTTGTAGTATTTAATTAGATTTAAAATATATTTTTTAGTATAATATTATAATTATTTAAAAAAAATATTTCAATTAAATTTGTTATCTTATATATCACTACAAAATTATATAATTATACTATGGGTTTATTTTTGCGTTACTCGTTATTTATTTTAATCCTTCGTAAATGCACTTCTCACGGTTAACAAAACCATTGAAAAAATTATCGACAGATAATTTTTGACAATTTTATTCAAAACTGTTGTCATTTACAAGGGTTTTGGAAACCACGGCCAATTGCGCCATTTTTACAGAAACTGCTAGTAGGTGTTAAGGCTACTAAAACCGCCGAGACTCGTATGAATTATCCAAAATCGTCATAACTTGTGTAGGTTACCTAAAATCGCAAACTTTTTCTATATTTACTTACTTGAGGTTTCAAAAACTGTAAATATACAATTAATTTTATTTTTTTAATTATTTAAAAAATTTGTTTAATTTGATTAACAATTAATATATTTAATTATAAATCATAGTAATCTGAAACCTAATTAATATTATATAAAATAGTTGTGAGATTAAAAATACAAATAATTTGTCAACTTAATAATTCGTGGTTCTTAATAACAAGTTCCAAAACATGTTATTTCTAGGTTTAATATCTCTTTTGGTCTCTCGAAAGGGGGCAAATATTCAATTGGGTCCTACGTTTTTTTAGAAGTTCAATGTGGTCCCAACTTTTGTAAAAAGTGTGCAATTAAGTCCTTTTTGGAAACGGCGTTAATTTTTTAACGGTGTAGCTGCCACCCTAGACAAAAGTTAATGACATGTACAATTTCTCTGACTGCGTGGCAACCCTAATTCCACAACCCTAACTTCCTTGTGCCGCCAGCACCATGGGCAACCGTAGGCCGCCGTCAGCTACTCTGCCGTCTTGCCGCAACCTCGCCATTACCCAACACTAGCGTCGCCGCCGGTAGCCACCACCGTCACCAATACAGAACGCGAACGCCAAACTCGCGAGTCCTCCATCATCATCTTCAGCATCTTCCTCGACTTTCATCTCCACCATGAGACACTTTTCAAGTCGCTACAGTAGAGCTGCAACGACCGCCATCCACCATGACCATTGCAAGAGCACTCTCTCGCACACACCTGTAGAAACCCAAACGGAGAAATCCACAACTCTTCAATTCATCTGCTCGTGAGTTTCGCCCAACCTTGAGCTAGCCATCAGCGCCTCCACCATACCTAAATCGCGTCATCTCCCCCTACGATAGAAACCCACCATGGCCAATGTTCATCATCTTCTTCGCACGGTAGAACCATCACGCCGCACCTCCAGATCGCAACCTGCACACCATGGTTTCTCCACCTTCGCAAAGCACGAGCACCTGCAAGAAAAGAAATATAGACAGAGATTCCAGATCCAAATTGTAATTCTGATCGCTCAACCATGGTTTCTAAATCACAGCTTTAGGGAGCCTGAAACGTGAGGCGAGGTTGCGGCAAGATGGGAGGGTAGCTGACGGCGGCCTACGGTTGCCAATGGTGTTGGCGGCACAAGGAAGCTAGGGTTTGGGAATTAGGGTTGCCACGTATTACCCTCACACAGCCACGTAACAAACTTCAGTCCACCCTGTCAGCTGGCCCGTTAAAAAATTAATGCCGTTTCCAAAAAGAACTTAATTGCACACTTTTTACAAAAGTTGGGATCACATTTTTAACTTCGAAAAAAAACGTAAAACGCAATTGAACATTTGCCCCCTTTCGAGGGACCAAAAGAGATATTAAACCTTATTTCTATTTTATTACATAAGTTAGTAGAGAGTGGAGTTTGCCGCACCATACGATGTTCACCGTAGTGATTATGGTAGTGAAGGAATAGTATAAACAAAATTATACGTTTTCAATATTGTATTCTTTTTTGGATTTTCGGTATTTATATTTTTTGATTGACAAAAATATACGTAAAACTTATAAGTTGAGTTCTGATGATGGTAATTATGATGTTTCAATTGAAATAATTATTCTAGATATGATTATACCATTTAAAACTTTTCATCTTAGAACTAGTTTTAGAATTAGAGATGAGAAATGAATTGATTCCTAACTTATTTTAGTAATATTTTTTTTCTTTAAATAATTAAAATATTCTTAACTTATTTGGTAATCTATTTTAAAATTTTATATAATTATATCTTTGTTATTAATTTTGAAGAAAAGAATATAAATATCATTTTAATATTAAATATTTTATAACATTTTTTTATTTTTACGAAATATGAAAAGTTTCATAAATTTTATATTTTTCGGACAAATATAAATATAAATTTTTACTACATAAATAAAAACAAAAATAGTTAAATTTACATCCTTTGTCACCACGAATTACAATAAAAAAAATTGTGTAACCTTCCTCTTCACTCAATAAAGTATCCCTCCTAAAAGATTTATTATTATTATTAAATACAGAAAGATCTTTAAAATAACATTCTTTTAATTAAACTACTTTTAAAAAAATTAAACCATTCAACATTTATATTTAAATTTAACTTAATACATATAAAGTAATTTTTCTTCAATTAAATGAATATTTATTAAGTTATAAACAAGAATTGCAAATGATGGATATATTTCGAAAGATAGAAGAAAGATAAAATACCTTAATTCTATGTTCCTTTGAAATGATTTTATTGTAATTGCATATTAGTAGTGAAAATGAAAATAAGATGATTTGTCACGTTTACATGTAGTGATTATTTGAAGGATAAATTTGTGAGATTATTACCAAATTCCATCTTGCTAATTAGAAAGAATTTGTGGTTGTTTCATGCATTTTTATCTTCTTCTTACATGTTTTGTTGGTTCATTTGAGATGTGATGTGTATTTTTTTTGTGATCTTCTCCTCGTACAGCCATTCAAGATGAGTTTTGTCAAGTTAGTAGCATGAGAGAGGAAACATTCTTAATTTAATATATATATATATATATATATATATATATATTATCTTACTCATAAATATCATGTTATATTATTATTATCGTTAAATATAATTTCATAATTTTTATCTATTTATTAAAATATTTTTTCTAATTTATCATATTAGTCAAATTCTTTATAAACTTTATTTTTAATATATTATTAATCACTTCCAAATCCTTTAAAAAAAAATACACATTTTACTTTTAAATCCCTTCAAATTTTATTTACTCTTTTTCAAATCTTTTAACTTAAGTGAACACATCATAAATTATGGATAAAAATCCTCTAAAAATGTTGTTCTTAAATTTATTTATCAAAATGAGTTGATTAACTGATGCAAAATAAAAATAGAAATACATTTTTTTTCCTAGAATAAGATGTCATTAACAATATCTTTTTGTAATCATGAATGAAACTCGAAAAAAGGTGTTGATACTATAATTATTATGATATGTAGTAAATACTGACTTGAAAGATTCTAAATTGACTTTCATCATTATAAAAGTGATATATTACCCTTTAAACATGACTTTATGTTTGTTTGCCCCCTTTTCTTTTTTTCTCAGAGTATATCAAGACTAGGGTTTAGGGATCATAACTGAAGCTGATTGAGATTTAGGTCAAAATTCAAGCAGATATATTGTAGTTGCATTAACTTTTTGGAGGACTTAAAAGTAACAACTTCTTAGCTCACAATAACTTGTTTTGTGTCAACTTCTAACAATGATTTTCTATCTTTCTAACAATGCAAAAGTCTACTTAGTTATAAAGGGATGAAAATGACAAGTTGAAAAAAAATTCAAGCTGAAAAATAGTTATAATTTATATATATATATATATATATATATATATATATATATATATATATATATATATATATATATATATTCAAAATAATTCACAATCCATTATCGAATACAATTAGTTTCTTTATGATTTATATTAAATTATAATAATTACAAAGTCAAATATTATTCTTTAAAGATTAAATATGTTTTTAGTTTGTTGAATATAGAAAAAAATTATATACAATTTAATCTCATTATAGAAAAAATATGTGTTAAATTTAAAATACAAATAAAAATAAATAAACAACTAACTAAATATAAAAGATAAAAACAATATATCTAATATAGTCTTTTAAATTTGGACGCGAAATTGAAATTTGATTTTGCTTAAAATTTTGATATATTTTAATTTTCAAACTTTAAAAGTTAAAAGATATAATCTTAATTTAATGGTGTTAATATTTTTTTTCACATATTAAATGACTTTGTAAGCTCACATTTGAGTTAAAATATGTTCAATGGTGTAAATAAATAAAGGTCAAAAACATAATTTAATAAGTTAAAAATATTAATGTAATTGGATTAAAAGAATTATATTTATTCATTTTTAAAATTTGAAAACTAAATTATATTAAAAACATAAATAAATTTTAATTTCACATCATTAAAATTTAGATTATAAACATATTTAATATTTTTTAATTCATTATTATTATTATTATTATTATTATTATTATTATTATTATTATTATTACACTCTGCACTTACAAACTTTATGCATTCTTATGTAAGTTCCAAATATATTGAATAGTAATTAATGGTGGTAATTAATTTCTTATTTGATATGAGAATTATGTTAGTTGTTCACGATAGAAACTGACATTTTTTTTTGTTGTGGTTTATGAAAGTTATTGTAAAATAATAACAGATAAAAAAATTATTTAATTAGTAAAGGTTAAAAATTATCAAAATATTTTTAATTATAAAAGTAATATAAAATGATAATTGTTAATGTTATATTTAATTGTTAAAATGTTTATAAGAAGAAAAAAATTAAAATTAGTTATTAAAAGGTAAAAAATAATAATTTAGTAAACTGAAATAATAATAATAATAATAATAATAATTAATTATTATTATTATTTATTATTATTATTATTAATTATTATTAATAATTTATGTTGTGAATCCTTTACATTCTCATGTACATAACTTTTTATGGTAAAAAAATATGTAACCTGGAAAATAAAAAATGGTAGTATATATTTTTGAATGCATTTAGAATAATTGCAATTATTTTTTACTATAAAATATAATTACTATAAATCATAACTATAGACAACTTATTACAAAGCTCAAACCAATTGCTTGTCAAGGACAAAAATGAGAATTTATCCCAAATTCCTTCAAATCAGAGAACTTTTTTCTTTTCCTCTTAGATCCTCACAAGTGAAAGTATTTTTTATTGATAATTCGTCAACGCAATTCTCTTTAAACAATAAATTACAAGTAAATGAACTCAACATAAAAGTAGAAGGGACTATGTTTATTTAAAGGCTTAATTACCTACTTAGACCTATGTTAGGAAGTAATTTTCTGTTTAGTATTAGGTTTTAAAAATGTAGGCATTTGGTACCTATGTTTTGAAATTTGTATCAATTCAATCCTATCCAGTTAACGGCGTTATAATTAATAACGTTTTTGTGACTGTGGATCTGATTTGTGCAATCAATTGCATCGTGGCAATGACTGTGGATGTGATTTGTGCAATCAATTACTTACAATATAACGGATAGGATTGAATTGATACAAATTTCAAAACATAGGTACCAAATATCTACATTTTTAAAACCGATACTAAACAGAAAATTACCTCTAACATGCCTTATTTAAAAAAGTAGAAGGTAGTGTGGTGTTGCAGTCATATTTCTGAATCAAGTAAAAACTATTTAACAAAATTCCGTATTGTAAAATGTAGCTTTTGATTTTTCCCAAGAGGATGTTTTCTGAAAACCACAGAGAGCAGCTTTGTAGAGATTCCATGAGAGGTATGGTTGTCTTTTCTGTGAGCTGATACTGATGGGAAATGTTTAACCAAAGTATCACATGAAATATGTGTTTGAGTTGATGGGATTTCTTAGTGGCACAAATATCATAGCTAGATATTTTGTTGGTTAGCAAGACTTAGATATTTTGTTTGAATTATAGAACTTTTTCATAATTATGTCGGATTTTAGAATACAAATACATATTCTTCTATACTACCAACAGGGCTTCGTCACACAAAGGGAACTGTTAATCATGTAAGTTCCAATGATGATGAGCCATCCAAAGTGCTAATCTCATCACTCATCTCACTCTATAACAGAGCTTCTCCATCAAGTCTTGTGCAGAACTCGGAAATAGGTTATGTATAAAAGTCAACTTATGTCAATCAATACAAAAATATATAACAATCCATTAAACTATTTCTACCACGTTAATCTTTGTGTTGATCTCCTTTCATCACATTATTTTATTACGTGTTAAATTTTTTTTTTTTTTCGTTTTACAGTTTACATTTCATTAGAAAAAATAAGCTGTTCAAGTACGTCTCATTTATAAGTAGCTATTTTCGTTTGTGTTTTTTTTTTAATTATTTTATTAATTTTATACTTAATATTCTTGCATTGCATGTACTCAAAATGTGTTACAATATAACGGGATTTATATAATTTTAATTTTTCTATGATATATGTAAACTGTTCATTAATTGTTAAAATCGTCGAAATTATTAAATTTGGTATTAATCATTTATACAATCTGTCTAGTTTCAATGTGATTTTATTTATTTAATTAAACAAAATTATTAGTTTAAAGTTCTGCAGTACTGTCAACTTTGAGCAAATAGATTCCCCTCAACTCATAGTACAAAGAATCTTTATAATCTATTTGCATTGGCCCTAAAAAATGAGTTTTTTAAAAAGGTTAAAAAGATGAAACTGAACAGAGAAAAGATAAAATATAAACTAGCAACCATTCATATTATCTTTCTCCTACAGCCGAGATGGGAAAATGAACACAACTTTAACTTTTCGGTTTCTAATAGATGAAGTAAAATAAAATATAAAAAAATTATACAGTGATTAAAATTTATAACGTACTAAACCAATACATAGAATTAGATAGTTACAAACAAATTAAATTTCCGATTATCGTTGAAAAAAACTCATATCCTGTACGCTAATGCTTAAACACTATTTTATTGTAATTAATACTACATATTTTTATTTTCTAAAATAATGTCTTGGATTAAATTCCAATGAATATTTTTACCTACTACTTTTTATCAAATTAAGTTTAACAAATTACTTTTACATGTTGAGTTCAATATTACTAGAATAACGAGCTTTCAACCAAAGGATTAAATAATTTTTTTGAAAATCAATGATAATGGATTATAAACAATATTATTATCTACAAACAAAGTTAAATCAATTAAACTGAGAATCGCTCCACTGGTGCAATACTTGAGAAGGTTTACAGATCAAACTGTAACAGGACAACCCAAAGATCATCACACGAGGCCAAGTGCATACAAAATGAAATCTCATGAAATTCTTCAATAAATAATAAAGAAAAAGAAGCAAAAGAAGAAAAAGTTATGCTCTACACTATAAATACATTCCAATCTTTGACAAAGAAACATTTGAAAGATCATCAAATCACGTGACAGGAGTAATTTACAAGCTCCTTTTTGAGTATTACAGACCTAGAATCATTCTCTATTCAATCCAACGAGTAACTCCATCTTCGCCTACAGTTGCCAATATCTCAACGCGTACATCCAAAACAGCCTAGTATTTGTGTCAATAAGAGGAAGTGCGCAAGGATTAACCGATCAGTTTTCAGAAATTTAACAAACTAAATTATCAACTTGTATATGATCATAGCCAATGACAAGCATGGATATAACAATGAAGCAACACGAATTATTTATTGTATACTATGTATGATGCATCAGAGAAACGACTTGCTCTAGTAAACTGATGAAAGAAGCTAATAGTTGACAATTTTTGTTCATACGAAAAATTAAAATGGCAAGCGAAAAAACAAAATGAGCCCCTAAAAGCTATCTACTCTACTTCTCTCTAACGAATGTTCCACACAAAGTAATAGAATATTTGAGGAAAGTTAAGAAAGATGAGGCTGTACAATTACAAGTTATAACCAATTTTGGAAAGCCTCAACACCATATTCAGCCAACTAAAAATGTTTTGCAATTAATTATCAGATTGCAGGGAACCATTTAAATGTCATACCAATGTATCAAACACTGATTGCAACAAATAAAAAACAAAGAAAACTTACTGATGGGTTTCTGCAGTTCACCAGTCTGCATTCCTGTAAGGAACCTTCTAGTGTCCAATTTTCCCAAACATCAAAACTATGACTAGCAAATACAAACTCCATTCTTCTATTGATCTGCAAAAATGACAGTTTTTAACCAAATTAAAAAAACATCGTCTTTGAAGTGAAACATAAATAATAATTTAACCGTATGTCTAAAATTTTAGCTTTTGTAGAAAATATACTACTCACACAAATACAGCATGCGAAAGAATCAATATATATGATAATAATAAATTCTAAAGGATATATATGATAAAATTGATAAACTGAGCATGACAATGCAATTTTACCTGCAATAATTTACCACCGGCAGCAAGAGATCGCAATCCAATTGTGTCCTGAAGCAAATGTATTAACACTCAAATATCAGCTAATTTGCAGAACACTCGAGCTAAAAATATATCTTACACCATTGCAAAATCCTAAACTAATATTTGAAATCCCTTATACCACGTAAAATAAAGTGACTAGGATAAGTGCAAAGTTCCTTCAAGACAAACCTTGCTTCTGAAGATGATAAGGAACTGTGCAGCAGGGTCTCTTTTTGACACATTAGACATGGAATCCATGATCCAACCTCCACCTTTAACTCTTTGCCTTGAAACATGAAGGGCAGGGCGGTCTCTAGCATACAGTGCTATAACATATCCATCTCTCAATAGTTCAGTACAGTTTCCACTAAGTCTCACACTTGATTTTACTTGAGAACTAGTTGGTTCTTGCATTTCTATTGGAGTTTTTCTACTTCTTGAATCTTCAGAGCTGGAGCTCAAAGCTTGATCAGTGCCACTCATAGCAGTGTCATCTCTCTGAGACGTGCCTTCTTTCTCCAGTGCAGAAGGATCTTCTGGTTTTTGTTGGGACTTTTGACGGGTATGCCTTTTTTTGGCCTTTTTACCTGACCTGCTACGCCTTCCTTCAGACCTAGCAGAGGTACTATGAGACAAACTTGAAACCTGAAGCTGGGATGAAGACTCTTTCACTTGAGTACTTCCTTTCTTTTGGGAACTATCAGGACTTAGGTGAACATCATCTGTTTGCTCTCTAACAATAATCTGGAGAGCATTTTCTTTGTATTGCTGATCAGATTGTTCGCTTTCATTGTCAACCTCACTCCCTTCTTCCACATCTGACATGGCATTCTTCGGAATAATTCCATCAATGAAGAATGTTTGTAATATGGATATCGCTTTCTCCCTTATCTCCATCCAAACCTCTTCACTGTAATCTGCACTTCGGGGAAGTATCAACACATTAGGCATCTCCTTCACCTGATGTAGAAGACATATCAAAAGTATGTTATAGTACCATCATTTTTGTTAAACTATCATTGCTATACACTGACAGGACATAATCTAATATGTAATGTAGTGTTTGTGTATATGTACATGATTAAGAGTAGCAAATACAAAAATCAAATAGCATGAAGCCAACAATCTTTTACAAAACCTATTTTAGTTTGACAATACAGTTTTTCCATTAATCCCAGTATTACTCTGATAAAGAATAATCATATTCCAAAGCATCGAGTCCTCTAGATGACAAAGGGGCAAAGAGATGTTTAACCATAACACTGACACGTAAACTTGTATAACTTTTGAATGAAAACTTTGACCTTGATTATCATAAGATGGTATGACCTGTGTCCTGATTTGATACAAAATCTTCAGAGTTTGATACAAATTGTCAGGAAATTCATTGTTTAACTTGAATCATTTGCTAAATTGCATAAATCACTTCTTTATTTGAAGAATTGCTAATTGGTGCCTTATCATGCAATTCTTGCAAAGTGAATCAAGCACACAAAATAGAACGGGTTTTGAGTCAGTTTTGAGAAAATCCTCCATTTGTCAATATGCAACGGCCTGTTATTATGATCATCATAGACTACCAATGTTTGCATTCCATTATCACAAAAAAGGTGCCATATCTTTCTAATCAACTAAGTCTGAGCAATAGCAATACCAGTGTTTGTTTCACAAATTTTTATAAAATTGGAGGGGAAATGGCGAATTCCTTTCCTATTTTGAACCAAAGTCAGAATATTAATTCTTTGTGCCCTCTCTATTAATGCCTCATTTACTCATTTTGAGTCACCCCCCACCCAGTCTCTTTCCACTTCTATTCTCATGTATTTACTTCCCTGTTACTGTTGCATTAGTTTTTTCTAGTAGGATATTGGGCCAGCAAAAGAAAAGGGACATCGTTATCAGATGAAGCCAGAGTGTTCCTCCACTATTTGCATAAATGTTGTGGTGCTGCTGCAAGGATCAAACATCACACTTTTGCCCGAATAAAGGAGAATGTTAGATTTGCACATCTATTCATGATGAAGTTAGAGAGACGATTTTGAAGCTATTAGGAGATAGAAAAGAAGATAAAGGGGTAAATGATCAAGAATAATTTGATGTTCGTATCCAAGATGCTAAAAGAACAGAAATGTGAAATCATTTGTGAAGAGGAAGGAGGGAATTTCAGCATCTATGAAGAAAATACAATGAATGAGGTGTTGAACGATAGATAGTTGGTCACTCAAGACATCTACAAATGCATTTATGGCAATATTTTGCCATTTAATTTGGTGAGAAATTCCTAAGTATCAAAATGCTGAAATCGGTTGCTGAATATCTAAGGGGTTTAAAACCTCCCACTTATCACAAGGAAAGAGCATTTTTTTTGAAAGAGATACTTGACAAAATCCTAGTTAAGGGTAGTACAGTATTTGTTAAGAAATAGATTTTAAGCATAACTCAATCTTACAAAACCAGCTTATAAAGTGAGATTTGTACCCACTTATGTACTGGAAACTAACGTTATCTCTAGTCGATGTAAGACTTCCAACACACACCCCTCACGTCGATGCATATACATATTGAGCGTGAAATTAGACATTAATAGGTGATTCAATAGCAGCCCAATAACAGGTGGAACAATAAACTCAACAACAAATCTTGCTATGATAGGTTCTAAACCATGGTTCTAATACCATGTTAAGAAATAGACTTTAAGTTTAACTCAGTCTTACAAAATTAGCTTGTAAAGTAAGATTTGCACCTACTTATATATTGTAAGCTAGCTTTATCTCTAGTCGATGTGAGACTCCCAACAGTATTGAATGAGGAAAATGGAGTAGTTCGAAATAAAAAATGGTTGTCACATTGGGAATCAAAATGGCTATTTTCCGATTCATGAAGTGAGTTGTAATATTCATTATCAATAAGGAAAAGAGCATTTACAACTAATCGAAAATTAAAAGCACAAATCCATGCTTAATAACAATAGACTAAGAGCATGTTAACATAAAGAAGCCAAATAGCTCAATATATGGCTAGAAAAATAGAATAAAAAACTTCAAAAGTGTTTGTTGTATCTATCTGTCATTGGCGGTCTTTAGTTTTTATTATTTTCCTCTCTCTTTGTACTTCTGTCGCATGATACATATCTCTCTAAATAAATGACAATGAAGAGAAATTTCACTTGAATCTCTCAAGTAGCTTCTCTTAAATACTTATTCTCAAGTAAAACAGAGATAAATCACTAGTCACACTGAAAAAAAAAGTGACCGGTTAAATTTAGCAATAAAGCCACCCCACAAAAAAAAAAGACTAGAAATCAGTCTGGCCAAAGTCCAAATGGACAATTTGATCATCATTCGTGATCCCCAAAATCAACATTACTTCGTTCATCTTCATCATCCCATATCAAAAGATCTTCCCCTTCCTCCCATCTTGAATAATATCTTCAATTTCATCCTCATCTTCTATTATGAACTTTCCCTTCATCTCAACCTTTGAGTTTAAGTTTGTTAAACCGATAAAACAAAATGAAAAGAATAAGCAAGACAATATGTATTAAATTTTTAAAGCAGTTTATTTTTTTAAGTTCTAATTCTAAACCCAATCAGACATCTCTCTCCCATTCCTTGCTACGAGCCCCTAGTCAAAACCAATACACAAGTATATTCACCCGTGTAGCACAGCACAAATTGGTAAGAAGAAATTTCTTTTTCAATAATTCATTAATCAACTGATTCAATATTGAATAAACGTATGTGATCATAAGTATCCCCCCTTCTCTTCTCTACACTTTTGTCTTATCTTCAGATGAAAATTATACTCCACAAACACAAGTGCATTTATTTTTTGATGCTTGTGGCAACTTATTTTCTTATTTTGCACTTAATCAAATGCACTCGAGTTCCTATTATATCTGACAGAAGTAAAACTTGACTTCCTTTGAAACATTCAAGTATGAAAGTAAAGGAACAATAAGTTGTGAGTTTCAATCAGTAGTTTAAACTTTTGTGAATGTCTGCATCATACCTTACAAATTAAAGAATACAAAACCTAAATTTACCGTACCCATGCTTCCATCCATTGGGGCCCTTCTGCACCATCTAAAGCACATCCAGCTATGGTTCCATCAATCAAGAGCTGTTTTACAGCACAATCATCCAAAAGCTGACTACTGCCCGTATTTACAAGAAAAGCTCCTATGGAAACATTATATACATTATATATTTGTAAGATAACTCAAACAATAAATAACTAACAGAAACAAAGAAAAATATATAGTAGCATATCAACAAGTAAATACCAGGCTTCACATGTTGAAGACATTCGGCATTAATAATCTGCATTGTTTCATTTGTTAAAGCACAATGGAGTGATACAAGGTCACTTGCAGCAAGTAAATCATTAAGAGTATCCATTCTTCGTGCTGCAGGAGGGAACTTTGCTTTTCCTTTTTCCTGTGAGTGCAAGGTTGATGACAAAATTATCAATTAGTAAAAACCTTATAGTATTCGGTCAGCTTTGAAACTAGTACAAGTCATGCTAAGTTCCAATGTTCCAAAGAAACAAATGAAAAATGAAAATTGAAGAGAGCAGACTACGAAATAAACATTCAGAAGTTGAAATACAGAACAATCAAGCCTTTTGTAACCCCTTTCACGAAGCTACTGGTACCGAATTAATTGAATATGCATACCCTTGTGCAAGTTTCTAGGGTAACAGAAACCTTAAGGCGAAACGAAGCTGAAACAAATATAACATTTTATGATTGTTATGAAGAAATGAAAAGGCTCATTCACCCTTAACAAAAGTATGATCAGCATGTTAACAAAATGAAGAAATAGCATACATAGTTATATTACAAAGTTTACTGACTACACAAAATTCAAGCCCCATTTGAAGAGAGTATCATCATATCAAATTTATCCAATAAGAATTTATACCAACAAATAGATTCATCGGCTCTCCAACTAATAAACAATCATCAAACGTGAACTAAAAAAGTACAGACTACTATTTCAAGTTTTTATTTTAAAAAGTCCTCAAGGACTATTATGGAACAGTTGCGATTAAGATAAATTGAAGCTTTTGCATTAACCAAGGAAAGAGTTTATAGCAACTAATAGTCAATTCTCACAATCAAAAATAGGATACAAATTCATTGGTTTAAGAAAAAACACAGGAATTTCCACTAACAACTTAGCTTAAATTTGGGGGAAATAATCACCTATTTTTTTAAGCTATCTGTAAAAACTGTCAAAATAAGCTATTATTTCATTAAAATAAGTTAAACCAAACAGCAGTAAAGTCTCACGTTAGACCACAGTATCTTATTCTTACCTGAAAATAGAATTTAAGTAGATGAAAGAATGGAGGGACTTGAGTATTATGTGGTGCTTAAGTCTCACATAGAGTAATATGCGGTAAAGTATTCAAGTGTTGGTTCTTCCCCATAACAACTAGTCTTTAAGGTTGGGTTCCCCAATGCTAGGATGCTTATTAATTATTACCGGAGCTGATTGTCAGTGTCTGAGAAATGGCTACTTACAAAGGGTTCAAACTAGTGAAGAGTTATGACTAACGAGAAAGTTGACTAAAGTGTCACCCGGTATCATAGTGTGAAAACTTATTAAGTGTGGTACTATGATAAGGGCTTCGGTATTCTGGGATGCCTAAGTCCCACACCAAGTAATATTCGACGCTGAAGAGAGTATTTTAGTGTTGGGTTCTTAATTCTTGCCCCTTGACATCTAGATTTTAAGAATGAGCTTTCCAAATGCTTGGGGTGCTTATCACGAAGCATGCTGGAATGATGCCAGGCAAAATTACAAAAGGAAATGAAGGGCATGATAGTTAAGATGAAAGAAAAAATTAGATGATCATGGGGTCAAGTGGATCTGGTTAGGGACAGCATGGAGGAATATATGTTTCATGCATTAGAAGAAATCAAATGTCATGCTGGAGAATTTTGTATGAGTGGAACATTTAAATGGTACATATTATATAACTACTTAGAAAGAGATGAGGTGAACCACAAAGCATTGAATAAATTTTGGATTCCGTCTGACTTCTCTCTGGAGACTGTCCTTTGTCTTTTAGAGCTTAATCTAAGATTTAAGTATCAAGAATTCGTTAGTTCTGGATAGCAGTACCTAATTATAGTAAATAAAAAATACCGTGTACACTATTCCAGTAACAGAAATGCTTGTTTGCACGGACTGAACAACAAATCTATACATGCTATTATAATTCTATCAAAAACTGAATTCATTATGAACTACCATTGTCCAGGAATGCGCCAATGAATGGTCAAAGAGCATTTGTGATTTTTCCATACAAATGAGTTCAAACCAAACAGATGCTTTGTTCCAGTATTTCCACCTTTTTGTCTGGTTTCTTGTAAGTTGAATTTCAATAGTGTTAACGCACACGCTAATCATAAAATCCAAACTGTTACACACCAGTTACAGTGCCACAAAAACAAAAAATGCTTCAGAATCATGAAACAAATGCTACAATATCAATTAAGAATCAAGTCTCACAAACAACAAGTGGATCACAAAATTAAAGCATTGATACATCGATTACTATTTTAATTTCAACTGAAGAAGGGTTCTTCACTCAATGAAGGAAAGATTAAAAATACGTACTGCTTGAGTATCAAAATAGAGCACGCTCATTTTGAAGGCCAAGCTGCGAGTGGCCAAAGACCTAGCCGACGCGGAGATTCCGACGATGCCGAGAACAAGGCCGCGGCAGCGGCGCATCCCACGGCAGAGAGGCTGGACGGAGCCGAGCCAGCCGGAGGCGGAGAGCGCGTGGCGGGAAAGGAGGTGCGTGCGGCGGAGGAGGCCGAGGAAGAGCGCCATGACGGTGTCTGCGATCTCCTCGGCGCGCGAGGTGTCGACGTGGACGAGGCGAAGGCCGAGGTCAGCGGCAAGGGCGGAGTCGACGGCGCGGTCGGCGGAGCCGAGGCAGAGGATGAGGTGGTAGGAACGGAGGCGGCGCTGGGCGGCGCGCGGGAGGTAGGCGAGGGAGTGCAGGAGGACCGCGGCAGCAGACTCGATCTTGCCTTCGGAGAGGCGGCTGAGGGGAACATGCTCGACGCCGGCGACGCCGGCGAGGGATTGAAGCTCGAGAGAACAGTCGTCGATGCAGTTTAGGGTGACGACAAGGGGCAGAGACGCAGGATTGTTACGGTGAGGCATTGCCGCACCCGATTGGATCTGCTACTCTACCTTCCACTCTTCCCTTCACTCCTTTGCCTTCTCAGTTATGCTTTAAGCTATGCTTTCGCTTTAAAACGCCCTCTCTCTGTCGCCACTTTTGGAACCAGCCATTTTCAACCACCTCTAAGAAATTAAAAAGGTTTTTATTTTTTATTTATTTTCTTCTTTTTTTATATTTTCTAATCTTTTTAAGAAATTAATAAAAAATTAATATATAAGAAATAGCTCATATGGTTTACTCATACTGATATTTTATTAAACTTGATATTAAGATATTTAAATAGTTAAATTTATTTATATTTGAATCGAAAAATAGTTTGTTTCTTTTTCTATTAGGATGGGATGAATAAAGTTGTATTTTGATATTTTTATATAATTAAAATTCTTAATAGAACTGGTTTCTACGTATAATTATACTTATAGTTGGAGAAAACAGAAACAAAAGAAAAGTAAGTTAGTAATGTTGGCCTATTTTCTACTGAAAATTAAGCTTGCATAGTATAATTGGATTTAATGACAATCAGATGGCGTTTGTTTGGTAGAGGTGAGAAGAGAGAGAAAATAGAAAAAAAAAACTATAAAAATAAATGTATTTACTTTAAAAAGAAAATATTTATTTTATATCGATTACATATATATTTTTAGATTGTAAGCATTTTGAAGATTTTTAAACTGCTTATTAAAGAAAACAAACCTGTAATAAATGCATCAAATACAGTAATAATGAGATTGTTTGGTCATCCTTTTTCAAATCTTTAATGTTTTAAATTTTTGGTAAATAAAATAGAGTATTTTTCCTATTAAGCAAATGTTCACTTTCTTAGTAAATATATATTATTGACAACTAATTCACACTTGTTAATAAAGTTAGTTATTTTTGTCAATTTTTTTTTATTTTCAAATTTTCTCAGAAAATAAATTACATTAATAATTATATTTAAAAACAGACAAAAGTAAGACATTATTTTTTGAGAAAGTGAAGGAATTTTATATGATAAAATTGTTTGAACATATATATGGGATATATGTAGAAATTTAAAATTATTTATATAATAATTAACAATATATTAAACAAATTAAAATAATATTTTTAAACATTATTTTTATAAATATAAATATTTATTTTATTAAAACACCTTTATGAATACCTTCATTATATTAAAAGGAATTATTATATTAACCAACATTCTTTAAAAAACAAAATAATTTACTATATATAAAATAAATGATTTAATATTTTGAAAATTATTTAAATATATCTATATATAACGAAATACATTAAACGTTCCTTACAATAAAAAAATAATGACCAAAACTAATTAACTTGTGTAATAAAAAAAATCAGTAATACTTATAGTGGTCCACCGATCCATTAAGTTTTCTTTTAGCAGCTCGAAAAGATTCTTAGTAATAAAAATATGATTGAGTATTGTCATTATCAATTATAGCTTATAACGAGTATGCAAAGTCCTTTATGATTATTCATTAATATTTTCTTGAAATTAAGCAACGTCATTCCAAATAACGGTTATATGCTAAATTATTCATAAAATTAACCACAACTTCACATCGTCACTCCTTAATTAGTACCTAAAATAAGTCTTTACTATACATTTTTTTATGATTATAAGAAAAACTCTCAACAAAAATAATATACAAATAATCACTCATTGCTCTTAAAGGATTTACAAATAAAACATTATGTTTTATTTTGTACTTAAATTATTATCCATTTTTATAATTATTGGTTATATTTTATTTTTCCTGTATTTCATTTTCCCTTTATTTTTAATCCTCTCATTTCCTTTGACATATTTTATAATAGAATAAATTACACAAATTTCTTGTAAAGTTTCTTTATATATTGCACCTAGTTAAAAGTCATGAATGTATAAATAAATATAGAAAATAAGTGTAAATGTAAGAACTGAGAAAAATATGATAGTTAAGAAATAAAGTGAGTTTGAGACTTGAGTATTATTGTTTGGTAAATTGGTGTTTAATGATTAGATGTTTCTAAGAATTATAATTGTTATATTAGTTATTTAGTGTTATTATTAATAAAGTATAACACATGATTGATATGTTGTTGATTTGATGATTTATGTAATATTACCAATGTGATGTATTGGCTATTTGATAGAAGGGTGGTCTAGGATTGAATGAGTGTTGATTCAATGCTAGGGAGAAAGAGAATTAAGGGATATATTTGTATTATTTGTATTTTTCCTTTAAGGGCAAAATGATCTTTTATATTTATTAATTGGTGTATAAATTTACTAAAGAGGGTGTAAGAAGTAAAATCAAGCAAATAAAATAAAATATAAAGATAAAGGCTAAACGTGGAACATAGATAAAAGAGATATTTAGATAGATTTGGTTTTAAAAATATATTATTATAAGTGAGGGAATATTAGAAATAAGGTTTGGGGTGATTATAAATACTAATATCTAGGGAAAATGGGACATTTGTGTAGAAACCCTACATCAAAAAGAGAAAAATAGAGACACTAGTGCAGAAAAGACCTTTAACATCACCCTTTAACCGTTTGACCCTCGAATATCCAACATAAAAAATAACCGGTGGCATTTTTCGTAAATAAAACAACCATATAAACGTCTATTATGGAGGGAACAAACTTCTAAAGCTATATAGACGTCTGATGTGGGGGGAATAGACTTCTATATACTCATTTTTTAAATCTAAAAAGTCACTTTTTAACTCTATTTAGACGTCAGCTCCCGCCAATCCGGCTTCTAAAGCCATATAGACGTCTGATGTGGGGGAATAGACTTCTATATACTTACTTTTTAAATCTAAAAAGTCACTTTTTGACTTCATTTAGACGTCAGATCCCACCAATCCGACTTCTAAAGCAATATAGACGTCTGATGTGGGAGGAACAGACTTCTATATACTCATTTTTGAAATCTAGAAAGTTACTTTAGACTTCATTTAGACGTCAGATCCCACCAATTCGACTTCTAAAGCCATATAGACGTCTGATGTGGGGGATCAAACTTTTATATATTCATTTTTTAAATCTAAAAAGTCACTTTTTGACTCCATTTAGACGCCAGATCCCGTTAATCCAACTTCTAAAGCCATATAAATGTTTGATGTGGGGGGTACAGACTTCTATATGGCTGCATTAAAACACCGTGAACGTGAGGCAGTAGTTACGCACACTTAATGTTCATCGTCTTCCTCGCGTTTTCTCTCCACGGACCACGTTTTACAAGTTCGTTTTCTCACTTTTGCACCGTTTAAAATTAGTTTTACTTCGATTACATTATTCTTTGATGAATTTTCTTTCATTTGAACTAATTAAAATGTGTTTTCGTTGGGTTTTGGTGCAGTTTTGCTCGTGTCCTTGGGCGGCGTTCTTGGGCGGAGTTCTTGGGCAGCAATTTCTTGCGTTTTGCACTCCTCCAATTCAATCCACTAAGTTTTTAAAATCATCCAATACAAAAAACCGTACAATCCATTCTCTTCAATTAAAATATAAAGTTGTAAACTCGAATCACCATGAGCCAAAAGCAACCCGAGAGACCTCAAGCGGAGTGATGACTGCATATTTACGGCCACATTTATGCTTTAAAAATTCAAATTTTTTATGAATTCATGTGCTTGAATGGGTGATTTAAAGAAGATTTGTTATGATTGGATATATTGTGTTTGGAATTAAAAGGGACTTAAAAAGTGATTTTAATTGCATAAATTATTCTTGGAAATTCTTACGTTTATTTGTGCAACTGAAATTATAAGTTTTATTGGTCCAAATGGCAATTCAAGACCCAAAATAAGATTCTGTTGTAATTTTGGAGAATGCTGAAGGGGCTAAAGTGCAGATAGAGAAAATTTCAGGGTATTTGTGCAATTTTGAAAAGTTGGAAAAATTAAAAGATAAAATTTAGTGTTGAAATAATTTAATTTGGGAATATCAACAGAAAATATCTTTCAAATAATTATCTGATCTTTTAGTTATTTGGAAGATATAAGATAAAAGATTTTGTCAACTGAATATTCAGAGTCCAAGCCCAATCAAGCCCTATATAAAGAAACTCAGGGGGAACTTCGCTTCACTTCATTCATTCTCTCATACTCCTCTCACTTTTCTTTCATCTTGTATTCAACTCCACTCATGGAAAGCTAAGCATCTAGGGCTATTCTGCTGTAATTCCATTATGGATTCTGAGGTTAGATTGAGTCAATGCAATTGTTTATTTTGATTATTGATTTAAGTTGTTCTCTCTCTATGTCTTTCATCTCTCTATCAAATTAAAAGCAAAGATTTTTGCATCATAATGTGTTTGAATCTACATGCATATTGATTATATGAGTTCTAGGGTTTCTAGGTTTAATTGAGAATCTACTTTGATTTAATTTAGGAACTTTCATATGATTAAATGGGTTTTACTATCAATTGGGAATGTACTTTGATTGATTAGTAATAATTTCAACTATAATCAATTGATAATTTACTTTGATTGATTAACTTTTAATTTGGTTAGGAGATTTAAGAATAAACATGATTAAACACAATATAAATTGGTTGAGAATGTACTTTGGTTGAATTTATTGTGAATAATCTAGTAAGATTTTGCATTTGATTGAGAATTTACTTTGGTTAAGTGCATGATCGCCCTCAAATTAATTAAGAATGTACTTTAATTAATTTGAAACTTAAATAATAATCGATTGAACAATTATCTGTGAATAACCGATGATGAATCTATCTTGGAAAAACAGTGGAATTAGCCTATTTCATCATAACTGTTTTTAAGTTTCTTATTTATTCTTTAAACACTCTTCAACAATTACTTTTATTCATAAGCATTGCATAATATTCATAAGAGTCAGATATTCGAAAGCAATTGTGTTCGTTGGTAGATAACTCAGGGTTACGTTAATCCTATCTACTTTCTTAAATACTACTTGGCAATACTGAAGTTGTCTTGAAAAGTAGTATTAATTTGATAGCCTCAACGACAATGTATCACGGAGAAAGATCCAATCAAATACGGCGACGCTTTAAACGTCTGATCTATAATGTCAGACGTCTATATGGCATTAATGCATAATTGGCCTTTAACGTCACTCCGTAGACGTCGGACCACAAAATAACCAACGTAAATTATTGACCGGTGACATTTTCGTAAATAAGTTGGACATATAGACGTCAGTGCCCCTCCTAACATACGTTTATATATCTGACAGGTAAATGAATTTTTTTTTTCTGCCATATAGACATATGATCCCGCCTTCCCAATGCCTATATACGATTATAGACGTCGACCCCTTTGTCACAGACGTCTATATGCCTAACATGTAGGTGAAAAGTTGTTTTTTTCGCCATACAAACGTCTGATCCCAGCATCCGACGTCTAAATGGCCTAACAGGGTAGGTGAAAAGTTGTTTTGGACGTTGACTCCCCTTACGTCCGACATCTATATACATCACGAATATTAAAGTTTAAATCAAATGGACGTCATATTAGTGAGGTCCCCGACGTCTAGTTGTGAATAGACGTTGGTGCCCTTTGTGCCCGACGTCTTGGTTCCTGTTAAATTAGAAATCGAATCCGCGGTTACGCGCACTTCATCGTCTTCTTTCTCACCTTTTCTCTCCGCGGCATTGCATTTCCAGGTGCGTTTTGTCTCTTTTGAACCGTTTAAACTTACTTTTACTCTGATTAAATTAGTATTTGATGAATTATCTTCCATTTGAACCGATTAAAATGAGTTTTCGTTGTGTTTTGGTGCATTTTTGCTCGTGTCTTTGGGTACCGTAATAGCACCTTCTCCCTTTGCTAGTTTCCTTGTAAGGAAAGCTTGCCTAGTTCAACCCAAAGACGTGAGCAAAATTGCTACTACGCTACCAAAAGACACGAGCTGTAGTAGATGTCAGTTAATGCCATGTCCGACGTCTATAGGACCCCTATACGTCGGTTAATGCATGTTCGACATCTATAAAGATGTCGGACCTGTAGAGTCCGACGTCCCACGTCACCCACAAAGACGTCAGATCGGGATCGGACGTTAAAAGCCCAATATAACAGACGTCTAAAGCCCATTTTGCACTAGTGTAGACATCGGATCTGTAGTGTCAGACGTCTATAAAGAAAATACAGTGTGAACCGACGTCCCATCAACGTTACCTGTAAAGACGTAAGGTCGGGATCAGACGTAAAAAACCCAAAATAATAGACTTCTAAAGCTTTTTCTGCACTAGTGAGAAAAAGGGAGAAGTGAGACATTTTTGGGAGAGAAGAGAAAAAGTTGCAACAAACTTTAGTGTAAGGGAAGATTTCTGGTGTTTTTGGAGTATAAATAAAGCCCTAATATTGGTCAATGTATGGGGAAACTTTACCTTTGTTACTTATTTGTTGTATGTTCTTAATTATCTTGATTAATAATCCTTGTTTTGATACATATATACATGATTATGATTATCTGTGGATATTGTTGGGTAAAGGTTTGTGTACACATGGACATAGGGTTGATGTAATATTTGTGTTGGATTTTGTTTATGAAAGTATGTATGTTTTTTTCTTGGGTTATCTCATAAAAAAATATGTATTGATGCTAAGGGGGAATAAAGTTATAATGTTTAGGAGTTTTACCATGCAAATATATGTTATAAAGATGATATGATGATCATATGCAGTATGTAGGGTTTGTTTGGGTGGTAATCTACATAATGATGGATTTTTGGATGATTCAAGTGATGTAATGTATGTATTAGGGTTTTTTCATAAGGGTATGTGATGCTTGAATGCATGCATGATGTATTGGGTATGTTTTCTCGTGACGTAAGGTTGTTGTATGTATGTTTAAACACTTGATTTCTGTCCAAGATGTGTTTCGATTAGGCAATAATTGATTGTCACTAATTATAATCGATTATTTGCGCATTGATTTTGAGTTTTGTTTCGAGAATAATCAATTGTCATATAATCAACTATCTGGGATGATAATCGATTATCCTTTCATAAGTGATGAATGCGAAAATTTGTTATGTAGAACAACTAAAATAATCAATTATCAGAAATGATAATCGATTATCATAGTGTATTTTTGGGTAATTATGAACATTTCGGGAATAATCAATTATCACTTATGATAATTGATTATTCCAATGTATGTTTGCTGGAAAAATGTGTTTTGATGAAGAATGGACATTGACCAAGCTGGAGGTGCTATAAAATGAGATTAGTGATTATGTTTAGGGTTAAGTTTGACTAGTGGTTGAGATTGGAGCATGAGTGAATATTAGGGTGTACCTGAGTATGTGGTTGATGAGCATGAGAGTGAATAATAGGCCTACTTGTTGTACCTAGTAAGTCCCGAGTTTATCTGCGAATAGGTGTTTCATTTTGTCCTGTGTGCAAAGAAAGGATTGTTTGTGTATTGAACCTTCCTTATGTGGGTGTGATGGTGTTTTCCTTTTCCTTGTGTGGCAGGATTATATGTTCCTTACCTGGATTACGGAACTACTCGAGCAGATATGCAGGGTAGGCTACAGATTGGTCTGTAGGAATGACTACAAGCGGGTAAGGTAGATATACAAGTGAAATTGACTCTTTCGAATAGGGTGTTCATGGTACGGTGATGCTAATGGTGTTGTTCATGATTGGGATAATTATGAAGGTGGTGTATCTATGATGATCATGGTATTAGAAATGCTCCAGGTGATGTTATGTTGACAGTGATGTTACTATAATGGTTATAGTAAGTAGTTAACATATGTGCCAATGAGGGGATAGACCAAGGGGTGACATGTTAATAATGACATCAATGGTCAAGGAATCAAGGATTGAGGATCGAAGATCAAGGATCATGGATCGAGAATTGAGTAATAATTCATTGTTATTAAGTTATGTTAGTGGATTATGAATCTTATTGTTATTACTATTATGTATGGGGTGGTTGTTTATGGTTGATATATATTCACTGTGTTTATATCTTATTATTATGATTGTTTTATCGGTAGCTTACCTCATACGTGTTTGTGTGTTGTGTGTTGCGAATGAAATTATCAACAATGATCATATAATGTGTTATACATGAGCAGATGATGTTGCAGATATTGTTGAAGCACGATAGATTCAAGAAATGATAGGGACATACTTGCAATTTTTATTTAAAGTTATTATGTTTAAATTTTTAAGACAATGTAATTTGAGTTATTTTATTTCATTCATTATTTTCATTATTTTGAATAGTATAATAAGTGTTTTGAAACTCATGCTTTGAATAAATTATGGTTTTGAAAAATACATTTTTTTCACTATAATAAAAGTTGAAATTTCCTATATTTTAATAACTTGTGATACTCTGAGATTGGGGTGTCTAAAATAAAACCTCTCAATAGTTAGTATGGGTATGTATGGTAAGATCAAATGACACTATTATTGAAGCGATCAACTTAATTCTACTAATAATAATTTCAGTATTATTAAAATAGTAAAAACATTAAGATGGATAAGATAGCCTAAACTTGTCTTACAACGAAAACAAAATTGAATTTTAATAAATTAGTATATATAAAAACTATAAAAAAAAGTTAGTAAAATAAGATAACAAAAATAGAAGGTTAAAATATTTAAAAGATATTAAATATCAAAATAATATAGAAAAAAAAGAAAAAAGTTGAGAAGGATAAAAAAGAAATAAAAATAATAAGTTGATTTTATATTTTTTAAAATAAATTTATCATTGATTTTATAAAAATTATTATGTAATGAATTATTATTTTATATTTCAAATAATATAAATTCTCAATGGTATTTTGCACTATTAATTAAAGGTTTAATCATTTCGGAGGTCCTTATTCGTGCAGATTTGAGTCAACTAGGTCATGATATTTTGAAAGTGTTCAATTGGATCCTTATTCATGTAAAATTGAGTCAATAAAGCCCTTGTCATTAATTGTTGTGGATGACATTAAATTTCTTGTCTGGTGGCATGCTGAGATAGCATTTAATGACCCCGTGGCACAGTGAAGTCTCATTACATTAAATTATTTTATTTTAAGTTTAAAATAGGTTATATTTAATAAATACAGTCCTCGTAAATGAAGAGATTTCAAAGCTTATAAATGTCTTAACCATTCTAAATCCAACCATAAATTAATTCCTTATATTTTTGCTTCCACAGTCAATAAACTCCACAATCTCATTAGATAGAGAAGAAAAAAACCTAAAAATGGTTGAAGAGAGTTGATCCGCCCCCCTCACCTCCTCTTCTCATCACCCACCAACGCCCTCTCCCTCTTCTGCCGCGCCGCCGCCCTACACACCACCTCCCACCTCTCCTCCACCCCTAGAATCGTCTTCCTCTTCCTCACCAACTCCAACGTCACCTTCTCCCCTTTTTGGGAAGCCTTCTTCTCACCCTCCCACACCCACCTCTTCAACATCTACATCCACACCTACCCTCAAATCCAACCACCTGACAGTGTTTTATACCTTAATGTAGATGACAACATAAAAAAAACTAAGGGAGAATTTGATCTCGATCACATGGTGGGTTAATTAGTTAATTAATATAATAATGAAAATTTGTTTTCTACTTTTTCTGCTTATGACTTTGGCTTTTGGGTTTATGAACTTTTAGTGCGTTTTTATTAATGAGAAAGAATTGGAGAAAAGGAGCCAATTTTTCTTCTATGATAATTTATCTCTCAATGCTTAATTGGTTGATTTATCTTGCACTGGATTCTTGAATTCCTTTTGTGGTTTTGGCTTCTGGTTTTAACGGGTTTTATGAACATTAACTTTGCTTCAGGTGCTGCACACAGTGCTTCACATCTAAAAATTTGCTGTTTCCACTGAAAAACCACCGATACATGACCCTAAAATCGTAAAACCAAACTTCATCCACAACTAATTTCTCACTATAACCCTATTTTCTCCCAATTTCAAACAAGAACAACGAACCCACAAAAAACCCTATTTTTCCCAATTTTCCCTCACACTCAAAATCTACCCCAAAATACAAAACTTAATCCTAATACGTTTTAATTTCATTTCCAGAAATAAATATATTGTTTTGTTTTTATTAAGTTAGCCACATTTTAAAATTTAAAATCAAATAAATTCACGTAATGAATTGTTACTATGCCACGTTGTTATTAAATGCTACCTTAGCATGCCACAATGCAAGAAATTTAACGCCGTCCACAACAATTAACAACAAGGGCTTTATTGACTCAATTTTACATAAATAGGAACCCAATTGAGCACTTTTAAAATACGATGACCTAATTGACACAAATTTGCACAAATAGGGACATCTGAAATGATTAAACCTTAATTAAATTACACTATCAATAAAAAATAGGCTTAATACCCTATTTTGTCCCCAGTTTCGCTCGAAAATGTCAAATTAGTCCATCCTTTAAAAAGTGCGTCAATTACGTCCTTACCTAATAAAATTTATATCAATGAAATCTCTTATGTTAAATCCGTACAAACAGCGTTAATTATTTTTCTCTCTCTTCTATACCAACAGGTTCTGGATGCTAGAACCATCCTCTAGAATGGTATAGAAGTGGAGCAATTGTTGATTCAATGGGAACTATCAGACCTTAATGAAGCTACGTGGGAAGATTTCATCCTAAATTAAGCAGCACTATCCTCAGTTCAACCTTGAGGACAAGGTTGATTTGGAAGGGAAGGGTAATGTAACAGATAAAAACATGAGAAAGTTGGTTATGGAGAAGAGACACGTGGAGATGGGCAAAAGACAGGTGGAGGGTGATAAGGAAATTAAAGAAGGAAGAAAAAGCATGAGGCACCGAAAACCAAATATGCTTTTAAAGGATTTTCAACCATGAGAGAAGGCATGGTGTGGGTAAGATTCCTCTTCCTGAAAATTCTTCTTGTGATAAAACTTCTCTACTCTGTCACCTAAATTCATAGCTCTGTCATTCTCTCTTTCAGGTTGATTCTGGATTGCACGTGGCTTGGTGATTTGCTGCTTAGTGGTTTTTTTCATTCTTTATTTACTTCATACTGGAATTTTATTAATCGAACATTCCCTTGTATTGTGTTGACCACTATTATACATATATCGAATATACACTGTTACACAATCTTAGGAGTTGAAGATAATTTTCTTGCTTGTGTTTTCAAATATATCATAGAGCATGCTTGGAACATCAAAAGACTAATGGTAGATAATGAATAATAATGTTCCAAGCATGGGAACTCTGACTCTCCACATTTGGTAGAAAGAAGAAAAAAAAAAAAGCAAAATTTCATAAATTGATGTTCTTTAACTTTACTAACTATAATTGTGCTTTTCTCACATTTGAAGAAGAAGATGGAAACGATGATGAAATTGATGAAATGGTTGAATCATTCCAATTCAACTTCGACAGAATACTAGTTGGGACAAGTAACTTGTCTGATTGTAATAAATTAGGAGAAGGTGGGTTTACTAGGTAAGATAACATTGTTTTTGTATTATGATATACTTCACATGTTCATCAAAACATGTTATATTTACTCATAAACTGAACTGCAAATAAATTTACTTTGTACTGATATATATTTTTAGGGATTGCTGTCAAAAGGTTGTCAAGGAATTCTGGTCAAGGAGACTTGGAATTTAAGAATGAAGTCCTTTTGCTAATTCATATATAGTGCGACTGAAAGCATTCCGAACATATCATGGAATGATAATTCATGGGCAACAAAATCAACGCACTCCACTGCTAGATCAGCTCAGGAATCAGTGAATGAGGCTTCAATTACTGAATTATACCCTCGTTAGATTCTGGTCAGTGCTTCCGCTTGTAGTTGTTTAGTTTGTTGCTACATAGCTGATGCAATTTGATGCTTACAATATTAAACATATACAGATACCGAGAGTGAAAATTGTATTTGTATGCAGAAGTTGGACATAGCTTAACTTAGACATTTTTGCACCTTATAAGGTTTCGATAGTTTCATAATGTTATCATGTCTAACATCAAATCTTAATCTCTCTTCTGCTGGCATTCCCTAAATCTTAGTCTCACCTCGTATTGATTTTTTATTCAATGTATTTCTTTTATGAATAGCATCCCCTAGGCGGTATATACGCATGTTTGGACATATGTTGATCTTGACAAAGGCTCACAGTTTAGTGTTGGACAAATCACGAAAATAATACCTTTCTATTTTAAAACTTATTTTTCTAATACTTTTACTTATTATAAAATAATATCAACTAAGCTAAAGCTAATTCAATACTAAATCAAACATTTGTTTATTAACAAAATTTAAAGTAATTTTACACTTTTATTTTGTTAAAATTATCATTTTTGTGTCGCGTTGGAATTAATTAAAATGATCTTTTAATTGTATTAATCTCACTTTAATCGATAATGACTAATACAAATATTTATTTATTTAAAGTAAAAGATAATATTACATTTTTTAACTTTCTTTAGAAGAACAATGAATCGTTTCCATCACAAGAGATATTAATATTTGAATGGTAGTTTATTTATTTTTTATATTGTATAAAATATGATGGAGTTTTGCTTATAATTTTGCTTAGTACTCTTCAAATGGGAGGGTATAGAATAAACGGGATTCTAAAAGGATAAAAGAGATTTAGCAAAGATAAAGAAAATAATAATTTATTTGAGAAAACTTCCTCGTATAAATTTTTGTGGGCCATGCATTGATTTGATGAAAAAAGGTATGGGAATTATGCATGGATAGCAATGGAGTAGACAAAAGTATATTCTTCTCGGAAACTACTTATTAGCCATAGAAGGTAGCATTGGATGTGATTATTTCATCATCATGTCATCGGAGAAAAAGTTGAGGACTATATAGAGAGGTAGGTACGTAGCTAGATAATGATGCCCATGTCAACTAAAATTGCTCCACACAAATAGAATCACGTTTCAATGTCAAAAACTCCAAACAATAATCCCAAAACCAAGAAAAGGAAGTCATTATTTCTATAGCTACAGATTGATGCATATACGGTAGCACCAAAAGTTCGTACCTACGTGCATTTGCATGATGGAACCAGTGAAAATGGATTATCAAATGGGTCAAAAATGTTTTTAAGATCTTTAAATCTCGATCAAAATTGAAGTTAGTATTTATTTTTTAATTTTGATCTAATTTAGTCATCAAATTTTAAATATATATAAATTTTATATTTTTAATCAAATTTTATTAAATTTATTTAATATTTTAAATATATTATATAATAATATTCAAGTAGTTTATAAAATTCGACACATTTTCATTTTTTATATTTACTAAGAAATATTAAACAATCTTAATAAAATTTGGTTAAAATAATTAAATTTATAAAGTTTTAAAAATATAAAATTAAATTAGTCCAAATTTTTTTAAAAACATTAATTCTAAATTTCACTCAAAATTAAGAGATAGAAGCATATTTAATATTTATCAAATTGATGATTTTATTTTGGTGATTCAAATAAATATGCCTAATCTTAAAAATTTAAATAAGAAGAAAGTTTTGTATCCAGTAAAAAAAATTAAGTGGTATATATAAAAATAAAATTCATAAACATTAAATTTTAAGGTTTGATGTTATAAGTATAACAAAATGTATAAACAACTCATACTTGTAAAGATGGTCTACTTTTTCGATTTACTTCAATAAAGAACATTCTATCAAAATTTTGGTGATTTAGTTGTTAAATTGGTATTTTTTTTCATTCCTTTTTTACTTTTCAAGTTAAGTATTGTATCTTCCCTCGCTTAATCAACTTTTGGAGAGTTGCTCCCTCCACCACCACCATCCGCTCCCTGCACTTCCCCATACCTTATTTGTCCTTTTATAAAACGGATGTCAACATCCGTTTCACCTTCAACGGACGTTGACATCCGTAACATCCATTTACATATTTTATATTAAAATAATATATAAATTAAAATAATAATTATTATTTTATTAAATAAAATAAAATAAATTTATAAATGATTAAATAATAATTTTTAAAAAATTAAATAATATTTATATATTAATTTAAAATATAAAAAATTAAAAACTAAAAACTAAAAAACAAAAAAAGGGAAACGGATGTCGCCACATCCGTTAACGGATGTGGCACATCCGTTTTAATATATTTATAACAAATTTTTTAATTATTATTTAAATAATAATACATAAATTAAAATTAATAACAATTATTTTATTAAATAAAATAAAATTAATTTATAAATAATTAAGTAATACTTTTAAAATAATTAAATTATATTTATATATTAATTTAAACACAAAAAAATAAAAAAACTAAACTAAAAAACAAATAAAGCAACGGATCTCGCCATAGTTAACGGATGTGGCACATCCGTTTTAAAATATTTATAATAAAATTTTGAATTATTATTTAAATAATAATATATAAATTAAAATTAATAATAATTATTTTATTAAATAGAATAACATTAATTTATAAATAATTAAATAATAATTTTAAAATAATTAAATAATATTTATATATTAATTTAAAACAAAAAAATAAAAAAAACTAAAAACTAAAAAACAAGAAAAGGCAACGGATGTCGCCACATCCGTTAACGGATGTAGCACGTCCGTGGAAGAATTTTTTCTTCAACGGATGTTGACATCCGTTGAAGAAAAGGGTGGGGTGTAGGATATTTTAAAATATAAAGGATAGTTTTAGAATTTTAAAAAAATGTGGTGGTGCAGGAAGTAAAGTGGGGTGGTGTAGGGAGTAACCCTCAAAACTTTGTCTGGACTAAATAGAACTCAATAACTTTATTATTTTAAGAAATGAATATCTCTTTTACTAGCGGGATCCGGGGAAAGAATAGGAAACGTGATTTCATTATATTTCTGACCAGGAACAGGGCCTACTACAAGAATATTTTTTTTTGTAGGGCGATAGTTTTGAAAAGACAGATTGCCTATCTTCTCTTTAATCTCAGGCGAAATACGATCGGGGGGTGCCAATTCAAAACCTTCCGGTAAAATAAGAACAGCCCCCACATTCAAAGTTCCCTTTTTACCATTAGTTAAATTCCTTTCATTATTATAACTTGGCATTTAGAAAAAAAATTTCATAAGAACTTTTATATATATATATATATATATATATATATATATATAACAAAATTAGTTTATTTATATATTTAAAAATTATATAATTTTATTTCACAAATTAACTAGTGTATAAATTAATTTTAACTTTTAGAGTAGTGTGTATGTCACGGAAGGTTGGAATTGTACTTTATGTAACGATATAAAAGTTATGATATAATTTCTATATGTGTAGATATATGTTCATACATACGTTCATAATTGTTTCTCAAATTATATATACATAAAGAGACAGATGTGAGAACACAAACCTTACAAAACTATACATCCAAAACTCTATTAGTCAACTATACATTCAAAACTCTATTAGTCAACTATACATTCAAAACTCTATCAGTCTATAGCTTAAAAAGTCAAAGAAATGATACTCCCATATTTACTCATAACTCTTGTTATTTCTTGATGAATAATTTGCTTGTTTACCAAGTATAAGAGTAAATTAATAATTAAGATATATACATGTATCAACCTAAAACAATGGTTAGAAGTAGAAATGATTTACAAAAATGACTTGTGAGATTTACACACATATATATATATATATATATTTAAAATTAATTTTATTATTACCAATTGATGTGAGACTTCCAAGATCCTTCTCATGAGGTGTATACGTTTCGTGCGTGAAACTAGACATCAATGAGTGGTCCAATAATGACTCAATAGTGGAAAAAATAATATGTCCAACAAACAACTTGTTAAGATAAACTCTAAATCATGACTCTTATGCTATATTAAAAACCGACTTACAAGGTGAAATTTGCATATACTTACATACTTTAAATTGATTTTATCATTAGTCAATATGAAACTTTCAACATATAAAAATTATCATCTCTTTAAAACTATTTCTTTTTCTTTTTCTAATTTCTCTCTAAGTTTCTAATTGATCTACTCATTGTTTGGCGATTGAACGACATCATAAGAGTCATGATATAAATTAGTTCAATCCTACTCTAACATAATTTTAATAGAATAAGTTTTTATCTTATACTCTTCTTTTACTTTTTTTGGTGAATAGATGTACATGAAGAGTTGTTGGGCTTGCATGTGATGTGTAAGAACTCAAGATGAATTTATGTTCGATTAGAATTGTTAGAATATGATTAAATCTTTGATCTAAAACTTTTATGTGTATATATTATTTTCTGTATGATTAGACGTCTTTAGAGATAATGAAACTTTTTGTATTAGTAGCTCACAATCTAAGTCATGGAAGCTAGTAAATTATAATATTATTTGAACAAATTTAATTATATTTAAGGTTTAGAGGTTATAATTTAAATTATGTGTTGAAAATGTAATTAGTTGTGTGAATGATTTTAGAGTAGCTTTGATGAGTATATTAATATATTATAACATTATCTAATATGGTTAAGGACGTAAATTGTTTGGATGAGAATATATTAGCTGGAATGCTGACTTGATATGTTGATTTCTTTAAAAAAGTTGAATTTAAGTGTTTGATTGGGAAGTAATGTATTTGTGCGTAAAATGTTTAACTGGGTAGTATTCGTATAGAAGTTATAATATATCACATTTGTTAATTAGTATTATCTAAGAATATTTTGTGTTAAAATATACCCATTTTAATGCAAGAAAAGAGTAGAATGATTCAAATAAAACCAATAAATCAATCTGACACACAAAACTAGGCTGGATACAACAACATTTCTTGATTTATTTTTATACTTAATACCACAACCACAAATTCTCAGTACTATCTTATATATGAAAACAAATGAGCTATATCTTGTACATCATATTTATCAATTGAAATTATCTCATTCAAATTCATACACACACACACATATAGTAGAATAAAAAAAGTATTGACATATTACATTTTTAAATGGAATAAGTTAACATGCCTCGGTTTATATATTATTGACGAAAGAAAAGGTTTAAATTCATATAAGCTAATAAAAAATATAATGAAACACATCAAGTAATGTAAGGGTTATTATATTTAAACTATAATGTAAGGATTATTATTAAAATTTCTCATTTGAGAAATTCTCTTTGTATATAAAAGAAGAGTGCTTTATTTAACTCTAGTTAATGCATGAAATAATTTTCATACTACCCAGAAAAGTTTTAACTTAATTAAGGAAAAAGAAAATTCGAACACCTATCATCTATGTGCTCATGCTCGTTGAGATAAGATAACGATGGCGGCAATCGCGGCCGCCGCCGCCGCCGCCAATTTTCTAAAAAACCCGCAACTGTGATTTGGAGGTTCAACGATGGGACCCACATAACTGCATCTCTCTCACGTGCGAAATCATACACGTGAAGGGTGTCTGAAGCAGTCACGCGCTACTCTGTGCGCGTGGGAAAGTTATGAGGGTAGATGTACGTTATCATAAATACAGTACTGTAGATTATACTGTACTGTACGCTTCTGAGAAAAGTGATAACGACACTACTATCGTTCTGGCACCGCCCACTGGGCCCACTAGACGTGGCATTCTCAAATTTCTATTTGTTGCTCATTCATGCATAGTATTCTGATGCATTTTTTCTCAATAAATAATTGTGATGTACCTTTTCCATAATTACAGAATAATTCTTCTGTTTCTGTTACAGAATCATCTTTAAATGGAAAAAAGTTGCGTAAATATATTCTAATTTTTTAAGATATTTTACAAATACAACATCTATTTCTTAAAAAAGAAAAATAATTAAATATATTAAACAGTATTTGTTAAGTATATTTGAAAAGAAATGGATGTATGAGATGACATTCCAATTTCAAATGATAGTCATCACATCAAAGTTTTGTTTGTTTTGTTTTGGTATGAAAACAACGTTTGTATGTTTGTTTATTTATGAATGAACACCTGAATAAGATTCCACTCTTCGTAGTTTGAACGCAAGTTTCGTGTTCTAAATGTACCCAACTACTTCGTAATTTGTGTATGTTAACTTTCGGTTTTTGATGAAGCTGTGAAGTACAAATTTAATGGTGGCATTGAAAGGATATTATTAAGAAAATTATTAAGAAAACTTTTCTTTTAACTAAAACAAACTAAGCTAAAATTAATTAGGGTAAACATGAGCTCCAAGTACATGGAACTACTAACAAGCAACATTTGACTCACACATTGGGTAATGTTTATAGCTGTTCTGTTAACTGTTGAAGTGTAAAACAGAAACAGAAAACAGATTATTACACAGTATAAAAGCTTTGTAAATCAGTTTCAAATTTTTTCAATAATATAGTTTTGAGGTTATTCAGCATACCTGGGTTTTCTTTGCATCTCTATTGTTGCTCTGAACGGTTGTGTGGTGGTGGTGAAGAACAGAGAGGCTGAACCCTAGCAGAGCTCTGGTGGTGCTCCCTCAGCCCTCGCGTGTTTCTTTCTGCTTCTGAAGTTCTCTCTCTCTCACGTGCATATTTTACTTTTAAGTAAAACTTATCTGTGCATGGGTTATTACCCTTTTACCCTTCATTCTAATATGGTATCAAGAGCTTAGGCTGAATCCTGGTGTGTGAAGTGGGTGCGTGGAAATTTACTGAAGGTGTGAGAGCTTTATCTGGTGGTGCGTGTATCCAGAGAAGAAAGTAGGTGAATTTTGGTAAAAGAATCTGCAAGAAAGTTTGCAAGACTGTGATGGCAAACTTTGGAGGTATACAGGGACCATTACCCATGTTTGATGGCAAGCAGTTTGATGATTGGAGAATCAAGATGCGTGCTGTGTTTGGATTTCAGGATGTCCTGGAAGTTATTGAACAGGGACTGCCTAAATTGAGTGACAATGCATCTCAAGAAGAGAAGAAAGAATACAAGATGATGGTAAAACTGGACAGTAAGGCCAGATTTTTGATATATCAGAGTGTAAGCCAGAAGATCTTTAACAAGATCTCAAACGCTGACAGTGCAAAGGAAATCTGGGGTATTTTGGTGAAAACATATGGTGATGGAGACAGGAATGCGAAGATTAAACTGCAGGCACTCAGGAGACAGTTTGAAACTCTGATTATGGATGAAAATGAGAGTGTGGCTGAGTACTTTGATAAGGTGCAGGAACTTGTGAACAAGATGAGAGCTTGTGGTGATAAGATGATGGAAGAGTATGTTGTGGATAAAATTCTGAGGACCTTGACTGCCAGATTTGACTATGTAGTAGCTGCCATTGAAGAAACCCGAAGAAAGGAGAATATTGACATTGAGGAGCTGCAACATTCATTAGAGGCTCATGAGTTACGCCTCAATGAGCGCAAACAGTGCCAGGAGCAGGCCTTGCAGGCCAGATCTCAGTGGAAAGGCAAGAAAGGGTTCAAGAAAGGAGGAAAAGGTGGCAAGAAGGGCAAAGATTCACAGGACCAGCAAGGAGAAGAGTCCAGTGAATCAGGCCAGGTGAAAACTCAGAAAAATGGTGAATGGAAGTTTGACAAAAAGAAGGTCAAGTGCTACAACTGTCAAAAACTGGGTCATTATGCTAAGGATTGTTGGAGTGGTGAAGGTGCTAAGAACAAACCAAAGAAGAGGGCTAATTTGGCCCAAGAAGAGGAATCTGATTCAGAACCAGTAATGTTGATGGCAAAAACAGAAGAAGTTTCATCAGAAAATGATGTGTGGTACCTAGATTCTGGGTGTTCTACCCACATGACAGGAAGAAGAGACTGGTTTGTAGGAATTCAGGGTGCTGGACATGGAAAGATCAGGTTTGCTGATGATAGAAGTCTGGTTGCAGAAGGCACAGGCAGGGTTGTTCTAAGAGATGTGGAAGGAAGAGATGTGACAATTGAAGAGGTACTGTATGTACCAGGATTAAAATCAAATCTGCTAAGCTTGGGACAGCTACTGCAGAAAGGTTATATGATGAAAATGGAGAATAACAGTATCAGAATTTTCAACCAACAGAAGAGGATGATTATACAAGCCCAGCTGTCACAAAATAGGACATTCAGGGTTGTGATGAGTGCAGTGAAACACCAGTGCTTTACTGCCTCAGAAAACAAGGAGGAATGGCTTTGGCATTTGAGGTTTGGGCATTTAAATTTCAGGGATCTGTCTCTGTTAGGACAGAAAAAGATGGTGAATGGGCTGCCTAATGTTACTGTGCCAGATACAGTGTGCAGTGAGTGTGTGCAGTGTAAGCAAACAAGGGGCAGTTTCAAGAAGAACCTACCCCAGAGATCTGCAGAAAGACTAGGAGTAGTCTATTCAGATGTGTGTGGGCCAATGCAGGTTGAAACACCAGGAGGCAGCAGATACTTCCTGCTGTTTATTGATGATTACACCAGGAAATGTTGGGTGTATCTAATCAAAAGGAAAGGAGAGGTACTGGAGGTGTTTCAAAAATTCAAGAGAATGGTTGAAAAGCAGTGTGAGCAGAAGATAAAGGTCTTAAGGACAGATGGAGGTGGAGAATACATCTCCACTGAATTCAAGTTGTTTTGTGAACATGAAGGGATTATACATGAGATTACTCCTCCATATACACCACAACATAATGGTGCAGCTGAAAGGAAGAACAGAACACTACTGAATATGGTGAGGTGTATGTTAAAAAGCAAAGGGTTGCCTAACTTTTTATGGGGAGAGGCTGTGGTTACAGCCACTTATATACTGAATATGTCTCCTACAAAGAGACTGGAAGGCTTGACACCTGAAGAAGCCTGGACAGGGATGAAACCAGATGTCAAACATCTGAAAATATTTGGCTCATTGTGTTACAAACACATACCAGACCAGCAGAGAAGGAAATTGGATGATAAAGGAGTGCCTCTAATTTTAGTAGGCTATCATTCAACTGGAGGATACAAGCTGTATGACCCTACATCAGGAACAGCTTGCATAAGCAGAGATGTAGTTGTGGATGAAACTGGAGTTTGGAAGTGGGACACAACTAGGCAGGAGACATCAACCATCACTTTGGAAGATGAAACTGCTGTAGTTGAGACTGAAGAAACTGTGAATAATGATGGTAGAAGGAGGTCATCACGGGTTACTCACTTGCCAGCTCACCTAAGGGATTTTGATTTATCCTATGAAGCTACTCTCACATCAGAGGGACATTTTGTGCACTATGCACTAATTGCAGAGGCTGAACCTGTTGAGTTTGAGGAGGCTGTGAAGGATGAGAAATGGCATAAAGCCATGGAGGAGGAGATTGACTCCATTGAAAGGAACCAGACCTGGGAACTGGTGAAATTACCCTCTGGAAAGAAACCCATAGCATTAAAATGGGTTTATAAATCAAAGATAAATCCCCAAGGCATTGTTGTGAGGTATAAGGCACGGCTGGTTGCAAAGGGATTCTTACAAAAGGCTGGAGTTGATTATGGTGAAGTATTTGCTCCTGTAGCAAGGGTTGAAACCATAAGATTAGTGGTATCATTGGCCACTAAATTTGGCTGGTCTCTACACCAGCTTGATGTAAAATCAGCCTTCTTAAATGGAAGACTAGAGGAGGAGGTTTATGTGGTACAGCCACAAGGTTTTGAGGTCGAAGGGCACCTGGACAAAGTGTATAGGCTGAGGAAAGCTCTCTATGGGCTTAAGCAGGCTCCAAGGGCCTGGAACCAGCGTATTGATGGGTTCATGGGCAGTATTGGGTTTGAGAAATGTGTCTCAGAACACGGTGTGTATGTGCAAAGCTGTCAGCACAAAGGAAAAACAGAGAAGTTGATTGTGTGTCTCTATGTGGATGACATGTTAGTCACTGGAAGTTGTGAAGAATTAATTTCAGTTTTCAAAACTGAAATGCAAAGTGAATTTGAAATGAGTGATCTTGGAAAACTCAGCTATTTCCTTGGCATTGAGTTTACCAAGACTGGAGATGGAGTAGTGATGCACCAATCAAGGTATGCTTTAGATCTGCTGAGAAAGTATGAAATGGGTGATTGTAATACTGCAAGTACTCCTGCAGAAGTTGGATTAAGGCTGGAAAGGGAGCCAGAAGAGGAAGCTGTTGATCCAACAGCCTACAGAAGAATGGTTGGGAGTCTTAGGTATCTTTGTAATACCAGACCAGATTTGAGTTATAGTGTTGGAGTAATAAGCAGATATATGGAGTGTCCTAGAGTATCACATCTGACTGCTGTCAAACGGATACTAAGATACTTGAAGGGTACACATTCATATGGGGTTCAGTTTAGAAAAAGAGAGACTGGAGAAGAAGTACAAATTACTTCTTATTCAGATGCAGATTGGTGTGGAGACAAGACTGACAGGAAAAGCACTGCAGGGTACATTTTCTTCATGGATGGATCTCCTATTTCCTGGAGTTCTAGAAAGGAACCAGTAGTTGCCTTATCTTCATGTGAGGCAGAATACATAGCTGCCTGTGAAGCTACGTGTCAGGCAACCTGGCTGAGATCCTTGGTAGAGGGACTGAAGATGGAGCTATCCGAGAGGAGGGTTAGACTAATGGTTGACAACAAATCAGCCATAAATCTTGCCAAACATCCTACATCTCACGGTAGGAGTAAACATATTGAGACCCGATTCCACTACATCAGGGAACAGGTCAGCAATGGGAAACTGGAAATTGTACACTGCAGATCCGAAGATCAACTTGCAGATATACTGACTAAAGCCCTAAAAGGCGAACAATTTCTGAAACTCAGAAAGCTAATCGGGATGGTGCAAGCTGAAGCTTTGAAAAATTAGGGTTTCTCTTCGCAGAGAAGAAGATCGGTCAAGGAGATGTTTTTCCCCGGTTTTAATCGGTGAAAAACATGTGTGTGCTTGAAGAAGGTGGTTCTACTGAGTTTAATCGGTAGAAAGTGCTGGAAATCGAGGAGAAGAAGATTTTCACCGATTCAATCGGTGAAAAGGTGTTTTTCATCGTTTAATCGTGTTTTTCAAGTTTTGTTTTAGGAGGAGTGTTGAAGTGTAAAACAGAAACAGAAAACAGATTATTACACAGTATAAAAGCTTTGTAAATCAGTTTCAAATTTTTTCAATAATATAGTTTTGAGGTTATTCAGCATACCTGGGTTTTCTTTGCATCTCTATTGTTGCTCTGAACGGTTGTGTGGTGGTGGTGAAGAACAGAGAGGCTGAACCCTAGCAGAGCTCTGGTGGTGCTCCCTCAGCCCTCGCGTGTTTCTTTCTGCTTCTGAAGTTCTCTCTCTCTCACGTGCATATTTTACTTTTAAGTAAAACTTATCTGTGCATGGGTTATTACCCTTTTACCCTTCATTCTAATATTAACGTGTCAACATTGTGTACTAACACAAACATTTTAGCGTAATTATACTTTTTCTTTAGTTATTTTCTTATTCATGGTTTCGATCATTTGCTATACAACTAAAGAAATTCGAAAACAAGAATAATTACATGAAAATCGTAATATATATAATCACAAAGTGATGTAATATGAGAAATTTAAAAGTTTAAGGACAAAAAATATATATGGCCAATTTGATAATTTATTGGTTTAATACATCATTTAGTTCCTAATTTTGGGAGTTTGGTTCAAAATGGTCCTACCTTTTGAAAAAGTTCAATAAGACCCCATATTTTATTTAAAAATGTTCAATTTGGTCCTTTTCGTGGACTGGACCCCGTTATAAACATAACGGTGCAGATGTCATTGTGGCCAAATATGAGTGAGTTGTTATGTTAGATAATTACGTGGCACTAAAGTGAAGTGTGTGCTCTTTTATTAAAATCAAAGAAAATTCCAATCTAAAACCCTAATGTTTTAAGAACCCTAAAGTGAAATTAGAATCAGAAACTCTAAATTGGGGATTTTTTCCTCTGACTTCGGGATTTTTCCCTCTAACATCAGAGGATACTATATATAATTGTATCAAATATTGAAACAGGGACTCTGTTTTGGTTTGGTTTTCTACTCAAAGAGATAGACAAGCAGTGAGTTTTATAATGTGACAAAGATGAAGATGAAACACCCAAATAGTTTCCAGTACTGTTACTCTTGTTGATGAACATTGTGGACCCACCAAGAAATTTCATAATATTGTATGGAAAATGAGCTTGCTTTTTAGTAGGCTGGCCAAAAACCATCTTTGTCTGTAAACATTGCTCCTCTTTTTCATTTAGTAGCATCAAAATCGTTGTCTTGAGAACGAAGGCATTGCTCGTGAAGGAAATTAGCTTCCTGCACATTTTCTTTGTTACCTCTGATACACACCATACGCTGGGTAATTGTTGAGCATGTCTTCTAATATGTGGTACACATATGCATAAACGAACATTGAACCCTTCAGATTTGAATTCAACTCTGGAATAAGACCCTTCAACTGGATATTGAATTAGTATTGTGCTAGCTGATTGGGAAAACTGACACACCCATCACTCGTAGCCATGTTTGTATCCCTCTGAATTAGGGATTTTTCCCCAATTTAGGGTTTCTCATTCTAATTTCCACTTTGGGGTTCTTAAAACATTAGGATTTTAGATTGTAATTTTCTTTGATTTTAATAAAAGAACACACACTTCACTCAGATTTGGCCACAATGACATCAACACCGTTATGTTTTTAACGACATCCACGAAAAGGACCTAATTGAACATTTTTAAACAAAATATAAAGCTTTACTGAACTTTTTTAAAAGGTATGACCATTTTGAACCAAACTCCAAAAAGTAGGGACCAAATGTATTAAACCTAATTTATTCTACCTTGGCATAATAATTATTAAAGTAACCTAATGATAGGAAATAAGAACATTTTTTTTCATGTGTGGTCTTTTAATGTTTATATTTTATATTAATAAATTTTTATATCATAATAAATTATTGATGTACTTTGAAGTATCAACGTAATGTTAAAAATTTACAGTGATGTTTAACGTGACTTTATTTGAAATACATATAAAATATATATTATATAATTTGTTTATGTTGTAGATTTTTTAGAGTTTTCTAATTTCTTTTATAAAAATATTGTTAATATTGACCGATAATATAAATACCATACATTATGTTATGTGAAATATATACTATCCGAATTATTGAAGTAAAATATTAAGTAATTATGAGTTCTAATCATTGAGTATTATGAATATATATATCCTATACTCACATTATAATAATGAACAAGTATTCCTTCTTACTTATATATATGGTCTAATAAATTAGACTCCTTTTTTTTTTTATTGTTTAAACATGTCATTATTCACAAGTGGTGATCCTTGAAAGGAGGCAACAATAGTAATAAAGACTCAAAATACAGAACAAGTATCATATCTTATTAAAATACATTCAAAATCCTAAGTAGTGCGATCCATGTGTCAAGAAGGGAGTGAGCATCTCAGTTAGTAGAAAACATGTGGCTGTAGGAGAGTGACCGTTCATTTTGAGTGACGGCAGTATTTAAAGCCAAATTTCAAATAACGTTCCACTTCTCTGCATGCCTTTCTTCTTCTCCAAACTGTTGAAACTCTTTTCTCCTCCTTCTCTCTAAGAAAACCTCACCATTTCTTCTTTCGATCACCTGTCAGGCACCGCTGGAATACTCCCGGCGTCAAGAGCTTCCATTTAAACCGATCGATTTGTGATTCTAAGCTAGTGAGTTTCTTTCTCTTTAAGCACGTTCGTTTAGACTCGCATGCAACTCTCTATTTCTGGTCCCCTGAGTGGGTAGTATTATTCTGAGCGTTTCTGGTTTTCTATGTGGTTCAGTATTCCTAAAACGTGGTTATCGGACGTTAAGTCTATGGTAGTAGGAAGCTCTAATTCTGCATAGTTAAGCGTTCGGTTATGTGTCGAGGTAAGAGAAGCTTATATAATTTGATTAAATTCTTGTTTGAACATTGGCATGTTTGCATGATACGTTGTTTGATTATTTGATGAATATGAGATATGTGTGTATTGCTTGTTTGGACGTGTGGATGGATGAATGATGCATGTTGTGAATTGAGTTGAGATAGGACTTGATATTCAAACTGTGGTAGGCTCAGTAAAGGTGGTAGTATGGTCGAGAGTTGTTAACAAGCGTTCGGTTTTTCTTGGGAGTACATGGTCTTACTTGAGTCTCATGTCTTACTTGAGTCTCATGGTTTTACATGGTACATTCATTCGTTTTATGTAAGTTTATTAGTGATCGGTCTTGGATCAAGTGTTCAGTCTCAGTAGCGCTCGTTCCTGATAATCACTGGGTCTTGGACCAGCGCTCGTCCAATAGTGTTCGGTTTCTACAGGGCTCGGTCTTAAACCAAGCGTTGGGTCTTGTTTTCTGTAATATATTATTACTGTGCTTAGAATCAGAGTCTTCATTCAAACTAGATAGCGTTCGTTACTCCATAGTTTTTCATCAATATTAGTATTTAGTGTAAATCAGTGTTGGTCTTTAAAAGGTGTTCGGCCAGAGTCTCTTTACTCGGCCTAGACTTCGTGGCATCCAGTTTGAACTCTTAGGAGTCTGTTTATTTAAGTAGATGAGTAACGCTCGGTCTTGTTACACCAGTCGTACTTGGGCTATGATAAGAACGTATGATCTTATTTCATTTGAATTTGTGGATGATAAAGTATGAGAGAATTTGAAATGTGATGTGTATGAAATGATTTGGTTATGAACGAGTATTCCAGGGAGTAATATCTCAGAACATGGTTATTGATTGGTAAAGTATGAATGTGGACAAAGCTTAGCAAGCGTTCATCATGATATTCCATGATTACTTGTTCTCATGTAGAGAGGAGTAAGTCACGTGTGGAAATGGTGGGATCCTAGTCCATAAGGTTTACTTAGACGGAACGGATCAACCTTGGGTGAGGCTATTGAGAGTATCCCAGTTACTACATCACCCGGGTGCACGAACGTCGTAGCTACACAGGATTCATACAGTCCAGACAGTCAGAGTCATGTAGTCGTTATTTGCATGCATGGATGTATGAATTATGATGTGGTCGTTGTTGATTTTGTTATGAATGTTGTATGTTGTGATTGAATAAATTAAATTACATAAGCTTACCTTGTTTATCATTTTTGGTTGTGTTGTACGTCCTGTCATTGTCTTGTTACAATGATCATTCATGTGGATGTGAGCAAAAGAAGAAGAGATGCTTGAAGAAGTATTGGAAAATGCAACGGAATTGAAAGTCGAACCTTGAGAGTGTTTGGTCTGGTGTTAGCTTTATCTTTTGTAAAGACCGTACGGTATTATGTATTTTTCTAAACATTCGGTCTAGTAGTAGCTAGCGTACTTTTTAAATCCCCTGTTATTATGTAAGGTCGTTTGACCATAATCGTATCTCATTTTATGTAAAACTAATATGTAATATTATTAATATATGATAATTTTCGTATATAATTTTATACTGTAGTTTTAAAAGGTTACAACAAGATAAAAAAAATTCCCTTTACAACAACACTCTGTCGTAGTTAAAAGTTAAGGAAGAGAATGTTTCGGGTAAAAATAAATTAGACAGTGAATTTTAATAATTTTTATTTTCATATCATATTCAATGTCTGAGCATTTTCAGAGTAGACAAAGGTTGAAGATTTTGGACAGAGATTAAAAAAAAAGCTTGTGAATTTTACCTTACCTTGTTTCTCTTGTTCACTTCTAGATTGTTCTTTGAGCTATCACTGTAGCATTGTTCAGACACATTAATATGAATATTGGGATCGACAATGGTTTCAGCCTTAATTTGGATCCTCTGACCTACGACTTCACGGGTACCAAACTCCCTGTCTTATTTTCTTGTTGCTTTCTTCTTCCTTTTAGGTTAAAAAATATATATATTTTACTCTTTCTTTTTTCAATTTAAAAAGCTAAGATAGGTAAAATTTAAGAAAAGAAAGTAGGTAACTTGAATAGAGTGAAATGAAAGAAAGAAGTAGGGTCCATTTTCCATAAAATTTTACAAGATTCTTTATTGAAAACAAATATATTATAAATGTAATGAAATTATAAAATTTTTTAAAAGCGTATAAGTTACAAAATGTCCTCATACCGAAAGACATCAAGTCAATAATTCTGATCAATCAAAATTTATATATTGAATAATTCAACATATATCTACATTTTTTATGAACTTTATATTATCAATCCGATACAAAAATGTAATAAGAGAATTAGGTAAGAAAAGAAGGCATACCATATATGAATAGTGCATTTTATTACTTATAATAAATTTACATTTATACTGATTTAATTATAAATTTTGTTTTTACACGGTTCAGGAAATATTTCAATGAACTAATAAATCGAGTTTCTTGTTGTAGGCCTTAATTGTTGATCTCGAGATGATTGTTGATTTTAAGTGATGGAAGCATCTGTAAAGATATTCTGATGACTAAATTAATATTATGTTTATAATTTATGCTTAAACAAATATAATTAAGAAAAAAATATTCTTTTTACTTTATGTGTTTTTCTATTTATATTTTTTTTATTAATTTTTTTTTCAGGTGATTGAAGAGGATCTAATAAAAGTTTAACACTGATTTAGACTTTATTTTGTATTTAATTTTCATTTATTTATTTTAAATGTTGGTTAATTTCTCATTGAGAAAATTAAGAGTATAAAAAGATTAAAAAGGTCGATAAAACAAGACTAAGACAACAAAACCAAAAAATTGAATCGAAAAAACAAAACCGAGAAAACAAGACCGAAAAAATAAAACGAAGAGATCAAAACCGAAAAGTTGACAAAATAGTTAAGAAAGTTGAAAAAATAAAACCGAGAAGATAAGGTCAATAAGTTGTGCAGAGAAAACAACAAGAATGAAAAGTTAGAAAAAAAAAATAGTAGAAATTTTATAGGAAAAGATTGTAATTTTCTATCAGTTTCTTCAAACATTATGTATAAAATAATTTTCGATTAACTAAAGATAAGAAAATGTTCACAAATATAATACAATTAAATTCTTCAGCAATATATGTAACTCATATATGCCTTTTCTTGAGAGGCGATATGATATTTTTTTAATAATGAGGCGATATCAATTCTTATTTGTTCCCTTTCTTAGACATTTTCTTACCTCAGTCTGTATTTGTTGGTGGCGCCTTTGAATAACATGTTTAGGTACTTACAAATTATAATTAACTAATAAATTTTCTCTACATTATAATTTTTTAAAATTTTTAAAAAAGTCAATGAGAATATTGAATACTTTATTGCTAATAATTAAAACCATATTATATTAAGTAGAATAAATAAAAAATAATACTTCTAATTGGACACCATATAAACAAAATAAATTTAATTGTGTTTAAATTAATAAATAATATTTCAAAAATAAAACATATAAATATTAAAGAAACTATTCTCATTTTATAAATTAAAATAAAGTTTCTCTCACTTTCTCTCTTCTATCATATATATATATATATATATATATATATATATATATATATATATATCATGCATTATTTCTATTATTACTATACTTTTTATTTTCTTTCTCAACTATCTTTATTCTTATATTCATTAACTCTAACATTCCAGATTATATAGAAGCATATAACATAGTAAGTCCACATTTAAATAAAAAAGAACAATTAGAGTAGACTGTAAACAAAATAGTTAAGCTTACAGTCATTCCAGAATGAGGCATAATTTAAAACTTAAACACAAGTAGAGTGTTTTAAAAGGATAGAGATCACTGGGAAAATCTTTAACAACTAAATAGTAATTCAAAATATAAGAAATACTAAGATAGTCCTAAGGAGACTAAGCCGCAGCATCGCCTTCCTCCAAAGCCTCTCTAGAGGCACCTCATCCATCTCTGCTCACATTCAAGTGGATGATCATTGCAAAAGAAAGCACACCCAAGCAAACACAAACACACAAACAAAGGTGAACTAGATATAAAAATCATGTTATAACAGTCATAGGCAACATGCAAGTAAGGGCGAATATACTATATACTATACAAACATGACTTGTTGCACTTAAACTTGACTCGTCCAGACTTAGAATGATTGTCGAGCTATGGCGGGTTATGAACTCATGGTGGCTTCTACTGCTTTGCAAAGTCATTGCCAATGGGTTTCACCTTACCACACTCACGTCCATTATCACTCACCTTGGGCCATACTAGAAGCACCCAAGACTAGGACCTCCTGCTACTCCTCACCACATGGTTCAATCCTCTCTACTTGAGAATGAAGGACCATTGCAGCATCAGGAAAACTCCCAAGACTGAGCTACCATGCAAATCATTCTAAACACACTAAAAGGGCACCACCATGTATCCCCATTGAGGATCATGGAATTACGTCCAATACTAATACTTTCCACTTTAACACCAACATGTTCATGCATACATAAACCCTTAAAGCAACTAGATCAATTAAGTAACATAGCATACTGGAATAAATAGGAATATAGGCCGAACAACAACCCATAATGGGCAAGATCGAACACCCTATGAATGGTGGAGACCGAACGGTATCTCACTTCCCAAAGGACAGGACCGAATGACCCATACATGGTAAGATTGAGGAGTGACCGAACACTATTCAGGACCACTCACTAAGCGAGACCGAACGCTACTTAAGAGACCATCCACTAAGATCGAACGCTACCAAGACCACCCACTAAGACCGTACGCTACTTAAGAGACCAAACTCTCTTTAAGAGACTGAACGCTACCTAAGACCATCCACTAAGACCGAATGCTCAACAAGACAGAGCACTAAGGTCAAACTCCACTTAAGACCAAACGCTCAACAAGGTAGATCACTAAGGCCAAACTCCACCTCAGACCGAACGCTAAGACATACGCTAAGACTGAACGCTCAACCAGGCAGATCACTAAGGCCGAACTCCACCTCGGACCGAACGCTAAGACAGACGCTAAGACCGAACGCTCAACAAGATAGAGCACTAAGACCGAACTCCACCTCGTACCGAACGCTAAGACAGACGCTAAAACCGAACGCTCAACAAGACAGAACACTAAGGCCGAACTCCACCTCGGACCGAACGCTAAGACAGACGCTAAGACCGAACGCTCAACAAGACAGAGCACTAAGCCCGAACTCCACCTCGGACCGAACGCTCAGACCAAACGCTATTACGTCCGAACACTAAGACCGAACGGTTATCAGTTGCGAAACTTCATAATTCTGTAGAATAATTCTGCAGAATTTCTGCAGAATTATGAATAGCACCTAACCCAACTATTCCTAACCATTTTTACTAACTTCTAACACTCTTAATTCTTGTTTTATATTTGACTAAACTCATCTAAATGGTTTTGAACATTCATACTACCATTCTAAAGTGATTAAAATCAAGTTTTGTCTTTTGAACATCAATTTCCACAACTTAAGGACCCAATTTCGATTTTTACCACTTCTAACATGTTCTAGTCCAGTTTTACGATCCTAACAGGTCACAAATGACTTGCCTAAGATGTCCCCACCGCCCAATTGTGCCTAGAATCCCTACTTCCCAAAATCACTACCTCACTTCCTCTCAAGTGACCCAAAACCCTTACAAAATACCAATTTTTCCATCCATTCACTGTTACAACATGTCTCTCAACACAAACACATCAACATAGACATTATAGAATTTAAATACATCTCAAAACAATTTACATACATTACAATCCAGTTTCACAGTCATTCAACTCAACACATGCAACTAAGTCTTTCCAAATCAAAACACAATATCAACAGTCTAGCAGCACAACACTTAACATACAGTTCATGCAATCAATTAAAGAAACATTCTAGCTTCCCTTACCTTGAAACTTTTTTGCTTAGCTCAAAGACCCGCAGCTCCAGTACCCCACACACGAACAATCTAGACAACACCCTACAACCTGCAATGCGGTGACCAAGAACAAGTCTTACAGCTGGAATGAACGGAGGAAAACATAAAGAAGAGTACACTAGGCACATGCAACTTGCCCTAGGTCCCAAACAACGGGGAACAGTGAAGAGAAACTTACCCGTTGAAGAATGAATATCTATTCGGATGGTTGCGAAGGTCTCTACACCGCGGTCACTTCAGCACCACCTAAACCAACATGCAACCACTAAACGTGACAGAAAGGTAGAGAGAAGGCAGAGAGAAATGGAGGAACAAGCTTTTTTGAGAGTGAATGAGAAGTTGAGATAAAGTCCCTTCTAAGGTCATAGTGCCCTTAGTGTTATGGGCCTGGCTACTTTAACATAAGGCCCAACTGCCATATATTTTTAGGCCCTTACACTAACTCTACAAATGGTTATCATTTTCAATTTCAAATAAGTTTATGCTAGTTATTATTATTAAATTTAACATTTTAATTTTACTTAATTTTATGGAGATCTTAAATTTTATCTTATGACACGTTAAGTGAGGTGAATTATTGAAACGAGGGTCATTTGATCATTTATTTTCTTTGGACGATATCTTTTTCATTTCCTTGTTTTCTCTTGATGCTCCACACATATTTTCTTGTAGAAGTCTCTCATCCCTTTTAGTTGCCTATACTACGTCGTTCTCTGCCTCAATTCATCATGTTCTCGGTGAGTTTCATGTATATGCTATATGTGAATGATCCGTGTTGCAATGCCATGATCGGATGGTGTATGATCACATTAGGGTTGAGGTTTCTGATTCGCAGCATATTTCCAAACCTTTCCATGAAGATCTAAAATGACTCATCTTTCTCCTTCTTAACATTGGCTAAAGCAATAAATGTTAGATGATGTGGTCAGCTTGTGGTGAACTAAGCTCCAAATCTCTATTGGATAATTGCAAAGTAGTCTACAGATTAGGTCGATAATAGAGAAAACCAAGTCATGACTTCCCTCTATAGAGAGGTAGGGAAAACTCTACACCATATGACATCACTCGTCGTACAACACCATTTGGTTTATGAAGATTCATATGTGCTCAGTCAGGTTAGTGGATCCATCGTACTTGTCAAACACTAACATCCTCCAATTGTCAAGCAAAGGGATCCCATAGTGAATGGGAGTAAACCGGTTGTGTTGACAGTCGCAACAAACTAGTTATGGTCCTTACTTGCTTCGAAGTTGCTTGCTTGAACTGTTCAATATGACTCCTCTCGGTGTTGCTTAGTTGGTTCCTACAAAGTTGGAATGGATGACACAAGATCTTTTTCACCCCTTTTTTATCGGATGATCGTGCTCTCGACTCACAACACCTTGATTTCTTCGTCATACTTCCTTTACATTTTGTCTATCTGTCTTTGCATCCTCCACATCATTTCCCTCAAGTCCATTTGATCGTTTGTAGCTTTCTCCAATACAATGTTGCTTGCCATGTTTCTGGTGGTTACTATATGGGTTTAGAGGTTTTCACTTGGTCTTACGATGGGTGAGTGCTAAAATGTTTTAGGTATGGTGTTGAGCGTCCACTTAAAACAATTTTCTTTTTGCGTGTTCCAATGCCATGCTCTTCGTGCTCAAATGTATTATTCTCCAACTGATTGGGAGTACCTTACTAAAGATGTTCCAGTATTCAAATAAGCTCAATTTTGATCAGTAAAATAATTAATATTATAATAAATACGTATTTTTTAATTAAAATTGATCTACGACCTATTTTTTTTTTAATTTGATTGCGGACTAATTCAGATTAAGATCAATCTATTTTCTCCATACTTAAACTACCGATATCAACCGTGGGTACATAGATTACAATGATGATTACTCATAACATGAATTAATTATCATGTTATCTAAATAAATTATCTTACATGTCAATCTAGAGACTTTTTAAAGAATATATTAATTCTTAGAAACAGTTTATTTATCAAGATGCACAATCAAACTTTGTTAAAGTTGTGTTACTTCTCAAAATAAGTTATAATTAAACTCAACTACAAAATTTACTTAAGATTTCTATTCCCAAAACTCTCATCATTCTTATTCTTCGCAGCAATCATCATCACCAGAGTATCAAGAGATGAGAGATGTTAAAGTGAATCATTGTACGTCTAAGTATTTACCTTGACAAAACAAAACTTTCTGTTATGTCAAAAGTAAAAGCGTATCCTTTCAAATAAATGAGAAATGATAAATAGTTCAACATTCTCAGATAAAATCTTATATAACATAGGTAAAAGATAATAGAATAATTAATCTGTGACATATTTATAAACATAAATAAAAAGTGTGATTCAAAGATTATATTTTGCATGCAAACACATATTTGAAAGAATTGATGTTTGTGGTGGCCCTGCACTGCACCAACCGGTCACTCGCTGAGCAGCATCGCGTGGCCTTATGCTGAGTCAGAGTGACATAAACTTTGCTTTGTGATTACAGTTTCATGCGTAGAGTGGAGGGGCTCACTCTGTTCTCTGTTCTCTTTCTCTATAGCCCCTCCTACATTATTTTCTGTAAATATTATTACAACAACAACACCACCATCATTATTTTCTGTAAATAACATATTACATACTACTACATAACAATAACATACTTCAATCTTCCCTTTGTTTTCGTTCGGTTTGTTTCTTACACCTACTCTCTCTCTAGCTTTTCTTTCTCTCTCCTATTCTGCAAACCTTGTTTTGTTTCGGATTTTCTGGTATTAAAATCTGTCCAACTCTTCACTCTCCATCTTTTTCAACATACCATTATCGATTTCGTATTGCACTCTCTCTTCTCTTCTCACCTCATCTCATCTCATCTCCAATTCAAGCTAGCCTCTTTTCTTCTTCTCAGTCTCTTCAAGTTTTTCACATTTCTTCTCTCTTCCTTTCATCTCCACTCGCATCCCTCCAAACCATAGAGGGATAAAAAACATGAAGGTATGATTCTCACTTTCTACTTCTGGTTTCTCTTTATCGTTTCCTGTAAAGTATAGCTCACAATTTGTAATTTATAATTTATAATCATAATTCACTTCTCAACTTTGACTCATAAACATGGTTCGCTTTTGATTCTCCTTGAACTTTCTGCTTTTCTTTCTCTCTTTTTTATTTTTCTTTTTGTTTGTGCCCCTTCCTTCTGTATAAAGATCTGGGTTCTGTATCTGAAATGAATATTGTCATATTCTTCGTCAGATTCGTGGATATGTTAAATTTTAACATATGGGTATGTGTTATTGATTTGATTGAACATATGGGGCATGCATAAAATGCCATAAAAGGTTTCAAGTTTGCCACTTTATTTACTTGGTTCGGATTTGCTGCTATGGATATGCTCTGCTACGATTAGGTTACTGTGGTTTGAATCTGGGCCGAGGGAATCACTCACTCTGATTCATTTTTTTTTTCTCTTTTGCTTGCAGAAGTTTGTACTCAAGTTAGATTTGCCAGATGACAAGGCTAAACAGAAGGCCCTGAAAACAGTCTCAACACTTTCAGGTATCAAATCATTTTTCACCCTTTTTTCCAAAAATACCATCTTAACTAAAATCTATGGTTTGGGAATGCCCAAATCTGGGGAATGTTACAAAATTCTGAGATCTGGGTGATGAAAAAAGGATGGCTAACCTGATGGTGTGACGGAACCTCGAAATCATTGTCACGTGATATTTGAGCAGAGATCTATATGGTCGTTTTAACCATTTTGGTTAACTTTGGTCCCGCAGAATATTTTACAACTATTTTTTAATCATATACTATCCCATCTTATTGCAGGGTTTTACTTTTGTAGTACTTATGATGATTATGATATTCAAACTTGTTAAGTGTGTACCGTACATGATGTGATAATAGTATAAAAAAAATACTCTGAAAGTGAATGAAAGCAATGTTATAATTGTAATTATTATATTAGATACAACCATATTGAATAAATGTCTGGGCCATTTTGTTACAAATATGTCATGCCTTTGTCTGGGGAAGAAGACATACCAAATGCGTTATATTAATTAAGATATATCCAGCTTCTCTATTCCATAATTGACAGCAACTTAATATATTAGTTAGCATGTCATGAAATTGTTCTGTGGTATGTTAAAATATTTTGAATTTGGTTTTCGTGCTTTTGAAGGGATGGGGTTGGTTGCACTCTCTTTCTGGTGTCGCTTATTAGTGGTGCCTGTAACTTTTATATAAAAAACAAAGATCAAGGTCCAAATGTTTTGCTTAAAAAATTTACTTGTTAATTAACAGTCAATTAAGTTCCCTAAATATACCTTGATAGTTTGTAATTGGTAGCTTTCAATGACTACTGAAGAATAAGGATATTTCAATTAGGAAGAAGGTTACTGATGAGAAAGAGTTCCGTTCTCTGAATAAATCTTTGCAGTTTAAGAATTAGTCTTTTAACTCTGAATGAGAAGATATCATGGATTCAACAAAACATTGTTGGAAAAGACAGTTCTTGTTTGATTGGACACTTCAGCATTTGAAGTATGATAATTTATGGAGTAGCAGACAGATAAAGAAACAGAAGGCATTGTATTGTTTTTTTTTTTTTATTTGAATGTGATTATTGTAAGGTAAAGAACTCCTCACAATAAAATTGTGCAAACATGTAGGAATTGATGCTATCTCTATGGACATGAAGGAGAAGAAATTGACAGTGATAGGAACAGTTGATCCGGTGAATGTGGTGAGCAAACTTCGGAAGTACTGGCAGACAGACATAGTGTCAGTAGGTCCAGCAAAGGAGCCTGAGAAGAAGGAGGAGCCGAAGAAAGAAGAGGCAAAGAAGGAGGAAGAGAAGAAGGAAGAGGGAAAGAAGGAGGAGGAAGGCAAAAAGGAAGAGGAGAAAAAGGAAGAGGCAAAGAAGGAAGAGAAAAAAGAAGAGAAGAAAGAAGAAGAGAAAAAAGAAGAGGAGAAGAAGAAAGAGGCACCACCCCCACCCCCAGATCCAGTTCTAGAGTTGGTAAAGGCTTATAGGGCTTATAATCCACACATGACCACATATTACTATGTCCAAAGCATGGAAGAGAATCCCAATGCTTGTGCCATTTGTTAAAACATCAAGCTGAGGAAGAAACATGAAGACAGAAAGACATATATATAATATATGATATATATATATATATATATATATATATATATATATATATATATATATATATATCAAACTTTCTCTACTTGTAATGGAATCAAGCCAACTCTTTCATGAAGATAGAAAGAAACTGCTTGTATATATTTTGGTGGTGGTGGTGTCTTGTTTAGTTGTTTTGGGAGATTAGCAATGTGTAGAGAGAGGAATAAAATTTTGGGGGATTTGTTTTGACAATGATCAGAAATGTAATCACAGTTGATGTTAGTTTCCTTTTGAGCTGTTGCATGTATGAAGTAGAAGAATGAATGAGCAATTAGTAAGCAGTGTTGTGGTGCTGACGTAAACAGAAAATATGTGTAAAAAAAAAGAGATTGAAAACGCCAAGCATATGCTTTCATAATGGTCAAAATGGTGGTAGAGGTCTCAATCTCTTATCACATTCACCGCCACTTGATGTCATAAAGAAAAACGTTTCTTTCTTTTCTTTTCTTTTCTTTTCTTTTATTCCGTGGTATAGTCATGTCCTTTGAAAAGCAAGGGGTACCCCATCACGTAGTTGAGATTTGAGGGTGGGACACCCATTTCTCCTCCTCTTTTCAGAACCCTGCATTTGTGTTGCAAACACAACTTGTTCAAAAGTGAATACCACATGGGCACTCACACGATTCTATGGTCCCATCTCTTCATATCTACATTGAATGATTGAAGTTTCAAGGTCCCCATTTAACCATGATTCAAATGGTCGGTCCAATTCATCATCATCATCATCACCGTTGTTTTTATTATTCTATAGGCTTCCTAGTATTTCATTCTTTTCTTCAACATTGAACCAAGTATTAAAGGATCGATGAGTATTAAATGTTGAACAAAGTATCTAATCTAACCGTTTGATTGATTCTCTTTTTCTAAAATGTCTTTTCACACTATCTCTAGTTGGGAAGCAGGTAGCCTGTGGTGTTTTCTGGTATAGAATCATGGTTTGATTGATTATTTGTGAAGCTGTGCTTCATGCCTATCTATTGGATCTGTTTGCTTGTTTTTTAATATATGACGACTTAGTGGTGTGGTGTATAATTAAAGTAATCCCTTTAGGCCCTTAATCTCAATTCCCTTTTTGTTTTTTTTGTTCCTTCCTAAAGACAGAATAACCTAAGCTACCCCCATAACTTTTTTAGGTGGCATGTCATGTTTTGCTTTTGTATTCATCCTCAATCCACATGGAAACTGTTTGTACTTCTTGTACATTGCAAAGCCAAGGCGTGCATGTGATTAACTAATAGTAAACAATGCTATGCAGATTCCTATTTGTATTTACCATTTCAACTTTCTCCACAGCTTACACATGCATCTTGTCCCTCCTAAAATGTTCTGCTTCCAACGCACCGTTTCCAACTATTGTTTTAAAGCTAGAGCCTTGTTTAATTTACTTTTCACTTTCTATGCTTTTAAGGATGGTATATGAAAATTTAAGTTTTTAGTTTGTAAGTAAAAAAGAAGGACAAAAATGGCTGTCTTCCAATTTCGACAGCCTAGAATGCTTGAGGCAGAATTTCCAAACGTTTAAGTACAACAATGAATCAATTCCACGTCATTATATGATATGGTCGGTTTGTTCATCATTAACACTGCTCAGCTTTGTCATTCCAATAATGAAAATACAAAGTCAAGGGAACAAGATTCACAGATTAACATATTAAAGCATCAAATACCCAACAGCACAACTTGGGTAAAAGTAAATGTTATACAAGATGAGTAAATTGCTTACATAGGAAAGGATCACAATTTGGTAGATTTTAAATGCATTAAAAGTGGGTTAGGTTAGGTTAGATTAGGTTGCATTCATTTCTATATATAAGTCATATTTACTCATGTGGTTTCTTGGATGAAGCTAAATATCAAAGTCAATAGGTTTTATAGTTTTTTAATTTCATTAATTGAACTTCTTTTGTAAGGAAAAGTATTTCATGGAGGAATTACTTCTATCTTTTTATTTCTATGTATACCTACCTATTGAGAATCTAAGTGTAAGATGACTAAAAATAAATAAAAAATTAAGCACCGTGTAAGAAAAAAAACCAAAAAAACCTATTAAGATTTTTAGTTACTAATCCATTATTTGGGATAGATTAATGTTTAATTTGCATTGTATTTCCTGTGTTATCTTCTATTAGAAAATTCGTCAATAATAGTTAATCTGATCAGTAATCTTTCTATCAAAAGTCTTCTTTCTCTCGAAAAAGGGTTTACTCTGAAAATTTTTGTGACAAGAATCTCAATATATTTTTGTGTGGATTCCCGTTTGAGAAAACAATTAAAATCGAAGTTTCCACTTATTTATATTTTAAAATTATATATGTGGAACTTTCAAATGGACTACTTTTGCCCCCATCTGTTATTAGCCTTAATAGGTATGGGCAAAAAGTCCACAAAATCAGAAGGGCCACAAAAATAATAAAAAAATGTGACAGTAATCGGAATCAGCCTTCAGTTCGTGTGTTTTTAGACTTTGACAATAGTAATCTTTGAATAGAGAAATAGAAAACAATTAATTAACCAGTTGTTTTCAGAATATTTAATAGATGTGGAAAATATATAAGAGGCCAAGCATCAAAAGTACACATATATAAGTTATATCAATTCACTACAGTGTTCCTTGTGGCCTTTCAAATTGAAAGGAGGTTGGACAATGAAAGAGGCATATATTTCAAGAAAAGTATAAAAAGATTTTCAGAATATTCAGTCACCCCAGTATTTCTAAATGGATTTGCTATTATAAGGTTATTATACACATTTACCCCAGTATTACATTTTAAATATCATTAACTGTGTTCGTTTGGAAAGACAAATTTGCATTAGTTTACTGTGTTACTTTGATGAAGTTGGAAGCGAAGAGAGATGATAATTTGTGGAATTGATTATTTTTTATTCTTTGCTGATGAGTTCGGATTTGAGGACATGTAAGAGAAAGAAACATTTCTTGTCTGGCAAGAAAATTACAATTCATGATAATAAAAAATATAGAGAAGAAGTATAGAACTATTATAAATATAATAAAAATATAGAGGAAAGTTTAGTGATTATATCTAATATTAATAAATGAAGATTTAGCTATTGATGATATTGACATCAGTGAAAAAGACTTATTTAACATTGATTATTTGAATCTTTAAATATTAATTTTAAAAAAGTATATACTTTCAACGTGGCTTAATGTAATAACCGATGTTAAAAATGTATTTTCTTTATTAGAATGAGGTATACTTATTTTAGAGGTAGCTCACCTAAATAAATAAAAAATGCACTATAATTTTTATATATAAATATATATTAACAATTTATATATTTGCACACATCGTGTGTAATATTTATACAACTTCAACAGATTTCATATAATTAATATATATTATAATATATAAACAAAATTACAAATTAAGAAAATCTGAAATTGTTGCATAATTCGTAAATCACATTAGTCCAAAATTATAAAAAAAAAATTAATTGAGTGATATAATGGGAACAAATAACGAATTTGGTATTAGATATACTGTAGAAGCTGAAAGTAATAAAATTCCAAAAAAAAGTATCCAATAAGGCGATATGTGTTATTCCAAAATTCCATAAATCCAATGTGACTACTTGATATTAACATAGTATAAGTAGTTAAATTTGTTTAGATTTTTCTTAGCGTTTCGAGATAAGCTTTCTCTATTTGAAATTGTTGACTCAGGTTACTTGAGTGGTGTCTTATGAAAGAAATGTGTCTACCTTATGATTTTGAGAAGATCTAATTGAACACATTGAGTTACAATTAAATCTGCTGAACAACATAAGTTCAATAACATCATCAGAAGCCATTTTTTCCTTAAATTTATCAAGTGATGAATAGCAGTTAAAACTGTTTGTGTCACTTTCAGATTCTATAAAAGGCCTTCATTCATCACTGTCTAATGCACATAGTTTACCCCATAAATGTATTGCAACTTTCTTTGGTTGATGTTGAGATCACTGTCAAGGCTTATCTGGTAAAATGCTGCAAACTTTCACATTGTTGAGATTATTATTTATTGTGAAGGCACAGTGCACTGGAAGAGCATATGTCCCATACGGCAAGAAAAGCTCGCAAACATGTCAGTTCATTTTACCATAAAGACAATTTGAATGACATGTAACTAAATTCTAATAATAAAGTTTGTCAATTTTGTGGGTCAGTTTGTCCCCCACAGGGTGGAAAATGACCTAAAATGAAACTTACATTGCAGTATTCATAGTTCAACACACATTGACCAAATTACACAAAGGATTCACATATCTAACTATGCTAAACACGGAAACACATCTTCTCCACCCAATTTTCCTGTGCACTTCATGCAATCACGTAGTGCGGATAATGGCGAATGTATACAGATATATACTCAAACAACTGAATAATGATTTTCAAGAACTATATATTATCCACTCGTTCAGTTTTAGCACGTGTTCGTGGAACCAATCAAGCCACGCATGCATAATGGTGAGATGAGTTCCAAATAACTTTTTTTACTGATAAGTTTCTTCCAAAAAGACTATGGTATTATAGTTATCACTTACTCAACAAATTTTCGATCACCGTGGAAATGGAATATATATTTTTATTTGTATAAGTACTTTGGTGTCTAAAGTTTCTCTGCATAGACTCATTCAATTATTGACTGGATACCAAAACTTTGGAAACAATTATTTTGTTTGAAAGGATAGAGTTATCATTTTAGATAAGAATAATTAAACTTTAAGTAAATTATAAGTTTGAAATCGATTATTTTAAATATTTTAAAAGAGAATTATAACACATATTTTATCTTCCTAAAAGAACAGTATCCTAATTGAACAATCAATGTTCAAGGCTCACTAGGCCATTAAAAGGAGAAAACGGTTATTCTCCATAAATTGAACATACCCAGGGGAGAAAAAGTTGCAGAGTGAAGCATATTTTGAAATCATAAATTCATAATTATTACTATAAATGATAACTTGATTGAAGAAATCGTTTGAGTTACCTAACTACATAAGAGTTAGCTGTCCACACATCCAGGACAACGTCACAAACATAAGATTAAATGACATGCATAGTAGAAAAAACATTATGTAATTTGACTCTTAACACATACGAATCTTTTAAGGTATATACTGGTCTAACTAAGTGGCTCTGACAAGGGGTGAGTGAGGCATTGGTGAATGAGGTGACATCATGTGAGGTGACATAACACTCTCATCAAACCTTCTCGATGAGAAGCTGAGTCTAAGGTTGCTTTTCCAACGTTTGAGTTCCACTGGTTTCCCTGTCTCTTTGCCAACAAATGCTCTGATTCTCTTGAGTGCAACATCCACAGTTTCATCATCCATGTTAGCAAAGCACACCCTATACCAACCGGGCTCAGGACAATTGAAAGCTGAACCTGGTGACACATTAAGCTTCACCTCGTTGATGATCACACGCCACAACATCATTTCACCTTCGAATGTTTTTTCCTTGAGCAAGCTCCTCAAGTTCATCCAGAAGAAAAGCCCTGCATTGCTTGGCAAGCAAGTAATGTTCACCTTTTCAAGGCCCTTTATGAACTGGTTATGCCTTGCACCCAACCTTCTTGCACTCTCTGCCAGAAACCTCTCCACAAACTCGTTATCAGAAAGCATCGCAGCCAGAAGAAACTGTGTCTGAGTTGAAACCAATCCAAAGCTTGACATTTTCCTCCCATTGTTCACCACTTCATCGTTGTACGAATAAACTATCCCAACTCTCAACCCCGGAATCCCCAAGTCCTTGGACAAACTGTAAACAATGTGAATAAGGTCTTTATTGCAGTGCTCTAACTCTTGTATCACTTCAGCGACACTCACAAAGCAAGGGGCTCTGAACACTGTGGCAGAATATATTTCATCGCACACTAAGTGTATGTTCTTCTCATTGATGAACCCCACGATGCTCTTCAGTGTTTCCTTGTCCATGGTGGTTCCCAAAGGATTTGAAGGGTTTGTTATGATCAACCCTTTCACGTTGGTGTTACCATCTTTTGCTCTGCCGTATGCTTCTTCAAGAGCCTCCCTCGTTATGTTGAAGTTGTTGCTGCTGTGACATTCTACGGGAATGAGTTGAGCCTTAGTTCTCCAACACAAGTCTCGGGCAAATCTGCAATAATAAAACACGCGGAGTTTACGTCAGATAAATCAAACATGTCCTTCTCGCAATTAACACGTGATGAAACATTCATATATATATATATATATATATATCGATATATGTTAACTTTGACACTTCTTGTTACAAAATATTATGAATAGGAAGTTATATTCAAATTTGTTGACCGATTGCTGTGTTGTGTGGTCTCTTAGGTCAGACAAATTAAAGATATTTGAATTATTTGACTGCAGATTTTTCCATGGTAAAGGCTAAGAAACATTCATATCGGATAGACTTTAACTTTACAAACTTGTGAGAATTAATTAATAATATTCTCTGGGTTGATCTAGCTAAGAACCAATAATTTCTTTTTAAAAAAAATTATTTGACATGACTATCGTTTAACCGTAAAGTGATCTGAATAAAAACTAATTTTTGTATTTCTAAAATAAAAGCAAGGAGTAGTATTAAATAATAGTAAAAACAACTATGGTGTCGTGTCCTTTTCTTTAAACGAAAAGATGACACTATATGAAACTGGATTTTGATTATACTTCCATTTGAGACTCATAAATAGTATTATTTTATTTTAAAATTTTGTTTGTAGTCATTTTCATTTACTAAATATAATATTTTATAAATTAAAAGAAGAGTCAAGAGAAAAGTTAGGTCTGAAAATATAATTTTGCAATGCGTGAGCGGGAGCTAAGGTGGTGGTGGTTTCAAAGTTAAAAAGGGAAATGTCCACTCAACTACAACAAGTCTCTTATTTTGTATTTACATAACACGTGTCGTTGACTACTCACCTGGTACAGAGCAGCCTACAAATGTTAACCAGTACATGGCGATCATTAATCTTATTGGAATTTTCTTAAAAAAAAAAATACTTTTTACGATTAATAAATTTAATTAAAATATTTCTTTTCACTTTTATAAAAACATGGTAAAATTTTAACGTGTTAAAGAAAGACTGAAGTTTGTCTATTTTAAAATTAGTAAAAGATATTGATAATGACCAATTGTGTGTGAAAACAACTTGCTTATTTAAATCCAACTTTTAACAGGTTGTTTGTATTTTTTAACGCTGGGACACTTGTATTTATTTATTTTTTAAATAGAAAACCTTGACCTAACTCATTGAACCAAATGGCGTACAGTTGGAATGATGTTGTGTGTTGTGGTGGTAGGCCAAATATTCATCACATCATTATCATTAGGTTCGATCGACGAAAGAGTGTTTTCTTCACATTTTATAGTTTTTTTAGTCTTAAGCTAAAGGTTAGGGAACTGTGGTGGTAAGATTAATGTGTATTAAGTCATTAAAACCAATACCAATTTATCAGTACAGATTGATGAATCAAAAAATAAAAGAATGTATTTAAAAATGATGGTGAGTTTATTAAACAGAAAACTACCGGTTCGTAATATAATATTATGTTACATAGAATGAAACACATTTGATCACGTCTTTGTCCTTTCCTTTAGGACACTATAATATGTAATTCTTGTATCACGAATGCTCTTTTTTTCTATGAACTGAAAACAAGTATTAAAAAATAGGATAAATATATTAAAACATAAGATTTAATTAACGAAAATAGTTATTACGGTTTGTGGTTGCTTAAAGTGTTTTGTCGAGTTTTAACGTTGTGTGAAACAGTGTGATTCATTGAATGAAAACAGAAGTGACGAAAGAGAGGGTACATACGCTGGATAATAAGGGTTAGGAACCAGAAAAGCATCTCCAGGATTAGCCAAACAGAACATGACTAGCTCGTTTGCCCCAGTGGCCCCTCCACCCATCACTATACGCTCAGGATCAAATTTCACTCTTCCACCTCTCGCTCTTGACATAAAATTTGCCACAGCCTGCATAAAATATCAAAACAAAACTCATTTCTTATATCATTCTCATATCATAACTGTCTTATCAACTCACAGAAATTTTCTTACATTTCTGAATTCTGGCAATCCATGATAGTCCTGAAAGTTTGCAATATATTTGAACCATTTCACTCCTTCGGGTGTGCAAATGGAGGCTTGGGGATTCTTCATTATCCAGTCTTGAATCAGATCCAAGGTCAGCTGCAAAAGTTATCAGAAATTATAATTTCACACACTCATTGAACCAAATTATCAAACCTCATTGTGGATACGCAGATTGTATAAACTATAAACTACGAAGTATATGAAAATATATATATATCATGTTAGTGTACCGGATTTTCTGCAAGACCCATCTGAATAACACCCTGAGGATTTTGTGTGGGGTGAAAAGGGTTTGATTCATAGGCCTTCCAGCCATCAAAATAAGCAGAGTTCTCTCCGTGCTTGTCGTTGGTTGCAATCTCAGACAGAAGTTGGAAACTTTTGTTCCTTAAAGCCATGATGATTCTGGTATGTAGTTTAGTGTTTGTTGGAAGGTTTTGTGGTCACTCTTGCTATTGTAGCAATGGAGCTGCAATTTGCAAAGGTAAGTGTGGTGCAGGGAAAATGGGAGGGACGGGATTATATAGAGTTTATAGGAGAAGCTTGTGGTCAAATTATAGTAGTTTGCGTGTTCCAACCATATGACTCTTGAATGTGGAATTATTATGAAGTGCACCTTGGAGTATACATGAATAAATGTATTTGCTCACATATACCCTTTTATCATTAACTAAATTTAACTAAAACAGATTAGCTTATAAATAACAAGAGTTAAAATAAGATGTATTTTTATAATTTTAATAAACATTAACTAATTAAAAACATATTCCCAAGGTTTTATCGATATTTGTCAAAAGAGCATAAGAAGAAAAGTGCTCGTTCACTTTTAAACTTCATAGCGACATCTGTAAGACGTACTCAAAAAAGCCGAAATTTTTAATTTGGATTTGATTCATTTTTAATTAACGTGAAATTTCCAACACAAAAGGAATAATTATATATAATATTATTTATACATAAATTTGTTGATGAAATTCTCGGTGAGTTTTAGTTTGGAAAACATGTTAAAAAACAATATATGAGGTCTGTGGAGAAGTTTCCTGTGAAGCTACCACGCTTGGTTTCATTCAAAGGAAAGGTAGAAATTGTATACGAGAAATAAGATGAATGTAAGAAAAGTATGATGCTCTTTTTATACTATAGAGAAAATATATAAAGGAAGTTGAAGAGAAAAAATATTTTTATTTGCCATTAGTAATTATATTTATATATATAAATATTATTTTATCTCGTATATCAATAAAAAAAAATCATGGTTGTAAAAAAAACTATTTATCTTTTTTCTCCTGTTATGTAAATCATCATTTATTCTCATTTTTTTTTCACACATTTATGTTCTCTCTTTCAATATGCTTTGTTTGAAACTATTCCGATGGCAATAAAGGAATGTGTACTATTTCTGGTTTAACTTATTTCAACTTGGTGAAATCAAACCCTTTGCTCACGTACACTATTTCTACTATTGTCGTGTCATAAACATATAAATATAATTTATTTTTCTTATTGTGTATACGGGTTAAAACTCCCCTTAATACTGTCATAATTGATGTTTATTTGCCATTCAAAAAATATAATCCATATGTAATTCCAAGACTTGACGCATCAAAATTTTCTTGTTTGTAGAATAATCCAATCTTTGTTAATCGTAAAAAACTTGTAATCAATGCAAAAGTTGGATGAAAAATAAATAAGAAATAATGATTTTTCGTAGATATCGTTGTTTATAAATTATTATTATCATTATCTAAAATGTATTTTTTTTCTTCTTCTGATTTTGTTGTTGGGTATATAAGAATACTAAAGAGTGATAGAATTGAATTTGAGAAAAGAAATGGAGTTGTAGATATCCTTTTCTTTGTTGTGAATAATGAGAAAGAAAGAAGATGGGACCTAAAAGCATAGAGTCGGTGTTGGAGTGCATACCCTAATTAAAGGGTAAATGGAATAGCATTAGGCATTTCCCGAAAGGAAGTGGACTTAAATTATGCGACGGCAACATACATTGCAATGGTGTAAGGATAGGTCCCCACACTAAAGAGTGAGTGGGAGAATTGGGGAAGGATACTGAAAATGGTAGGTTGCTTAGAAGGGTTTGAAGTCTTGTGTTTGCTGGATATAGTAAGAATGAAGAGTGATGAACACTTCCAAATTTGCTGGGATAAGTAGAGAGTTTTTGGACGTGTATCACACACTGAAGTGATGCTATTGCAACTGATCATGATGGCATGCATGGTTCGAGTTTAGGTAAAAGTGTAATCTCACTCGCTTCAAAGTTTGCATGTGGGGATGAATACCAAGTGAGATCCGCGTCACGATTCATACCTTCTTCGTTATCCATCCCTTTGACTCTCAAAACCCTTGGGAACACATTCATTTTTCCCCCAACCTTCATTTACTTTCGTCATTTTATGTTCATGAACATCCCTTTTCTAATATTAATCATGTTTCTTAAATAATTAATTAATCTCCTCATTTTTCTAAAAATCTTTCAAAATTAATTATTTGCTTAAACCCTTCTTAAATATGAATGCCACCTCTTGCAACGTTATTTCATACGGTAATATATCATCAAGATAAAGAGACACCGGTGACAATTTGGATTTATATATATTTAAAGAAAAAAAGTTTATGGGTGATATGTATTATTGTTCTTATCTCTGCTCCATGCTAAAGAAAGAAGGATGATGTCAGGATTTTTCTAGAGCAGTATAGTGGAAAACATTATTCGTTTGTTAAAGAATGTTAATATATTTTCAATATAATTTTTATTAATTATTGGTTAAGAATTTTTTTAAAAAAAAATAGTGTAAAAATTTATATGAAACTTGTATTCTTTTATGATTTTAACAAATTGATTTGATGTTAATGTTTCTATTTTAAAATTAATTGATCCCACTTGATTTTAGCATAACACGATTGGAACAACAGTTTATTTTATAAGTTAATTATTTTGGAAGAACTGATTTTATGGGATTACATTTTATGGGTAAGTATTTATTTAAAAAAAATGTAACTATTTTTTCTCTGAAAATCAATTTTGAGAAACCAAAATCATAGCCAAACAATGCACATTAAGTAAAATCTGATACTTTTGTTGTTGCTGTAAAAATCTTGTTCTATTATCCAAAATATATAAGTTATCAAATATTAATTAAAAAAAAAGAATTGGAAAGGTTAAAAATGGAGAATCCTTTTTTCTTTGTCGTTTTGGAGTCACCCATTTGTCTTTCTCCCTTTTCTGCTATTAATTTCTTTTGTAGTAGTAAGTTGAATGGGAGTTGATTAACTGTTGTGTTTGGTTGAAAATTTTAATAGGACAGTTAATAATGTAGTAGGTTTAAATTCTTTTACAAATGACTGAAATATGATTAATTAAACATGTTGTGTGAAAACCCTTTAAGAATAAATGCATGAATATATCCGTTACCTTAAATGCCTTTCTCTTGAATATTCAGATGAATGGGTGTTTGCATATAATTAAGTATAAAACACAATATAGAATGTGAATAAAGTGACTGAAAATTACTTCGTTTTCGCTCAAGACGTGTCTGGCAGATTCAGACACGTACGAAGACTTTTGAAGCTGGGCGTGAATCTTACCATAGTTTCTCTTTGTCATGTTCATAACATGTGAAAAATTCAAACATCAGAGCAGCAAGATAAGTGTAATATTCTATAAAAATATATTTTTTTGTATTTTTTCCAAAAAAATAAAAAAAAAATAGTCTTAAATAAATATAAAAAAATTTATATGTATCAAAATATCATTTATATATTGTTATTGATTTAGCTCTCAACTTATATTAAAAGTCATTCATAAAAAAGAAATCGTAGAACTTCATTCATTATATATATATATATATATATATATATATATATATATATATATATATATATAACTTGTTTATTATAAATCAATTTATTAATATTATAATATATATACACACATCCCAACATTTTTTATGCTAACACAATTATTACGTTAGTATAATATAGTATATTATTAATAAAATATCAACGAGTGTGAACCCTGAATATAGTAAAGGTTTAATTGCTTCCTTTGTCCCCAGTTTGGTTGAATTGTGTTAAATTCATCCTTATTTTTAAAAAAGTTTTATTGTCGTCCTTACGTGATGTAAAAGTGTCAATTGAATCCAAACATAGAAAAAATTTGTGTCAATGTAGTCATCTCCGTTAAATACACACTAACGGTGTTAAGTGGCTGATTATTTGGCACTAGAGAATTAAAACGTGGCAAATGAGTCACAGTAGTGGTAATGACGTGTGCACAAACTCTGGCCATGAAGTGTTCCCCTCTTCTTCTGATACTTCCTCTTCTTCTTCTCTTTTTTCTCCAGGGTAGTGACAACCACCGGCGTAACCAGAGCGTCTTTAATCAAATCAACAATCAATTTATCCCTAACATCCCTCATGACAGCATTGATCACCAACCCCACTTTCATCCCATCTAACAAAACACTAAAATCAGCCTTTATATACCACAAATAACCAGCAAAGCTCCTTCTGATGACCCTTAAGACAGTGTGCGGCGTTCTACCCGGTCTAAAAGCGTACGACTTTGGGGAAAAGCGAGGCTCGTAGATTGGTTCCAGAATCATCAATAGAACCTCCTGAACGATCTTGTCCTGGAAGGGTGAGGGCTGCGTGGTGGTGAGGATGGTTTTGATTTTGCGCTTGGAGAGGGAATCGTAGTCGGTTTTGTCTCGCGGGGATTTCACGAAGAACTTGAGTCTGGCGCCCCACTTGAATTTTCCGTCGAGGACGGCGTTGCGAAGGGCGAGAAGGTCTTGGAGGGTGGAGGTGGAGATGGAGGAGCGGGGGACGTAGGAGCCCGTGTCGTCGGTGGCGACTTTCTGGTAGGCGAGGAGCCAGAGGTCGAAGCGGCGGAGGAGGGGGGAGATGGAGGTGACGACGCGGTCGGGGTGGCGGAAGTTGTCGATCCACATCTGACAGCAGAGGGAGACGCCATCGTCTCTGGAGAGGGTGGAAGAGGAGAAACGACAAGGGGAGAAGAGAGGTGGGTGCAGGATAGGAAAAACTGAAATTGGCCGCAGGGGATTGGTGGTATTGGGGAGAAGTAGATGGCGGAGGCGGCCGGAGAAGAAGGGAAGGCCGGAGAAGAAGGGAAGGCGGCTGGATGACTCAATACCACTACTGTGACTCATTTGCCACGTTTTAATTCTCTAGTGCCAAATAATCAGCCACTTAACACCGTTAGTGTGTATTTAACGGAGATGACTACATTGACACAAATTTTTTCTATGTTTGGATTCAATTGACACTTTTACACCACGTGAGGACGACAATGAAACTTTTTTAAAAATGAGAATGAATTTGACACAATTCAACCAAATTGGGGATAAAGGAAGCAATTAAACCTATAATAAATTCATATGCTCTTTCAGTTCAACCAATCGTTCTGAGTTAAAATTCCGACCATGAAATTTTAATACTCAAAGAAAAGAACTTTGTTACCCATATTAATCCTATTATTCAAAGAAATATATTTTTAATGAAAAAAATTGTAATTTCAATAAAAAAAAGCTGTATTAATATAAATTTATAATACTTTACAACTTAATTTATATTAAATATTGATTATCTATTAATAGAAAAAAAGAGATAAACTTAACCTAATTTATATGACTTGATGTGTATAAATACAAAACCAATGTATTAGTGATGGCAATAGATTTTTTGTCTATAATATTGGTGTTTGGAATTTTTTTATTTTATTTTAAAATTACATGTTAATTATTTTGCCACTAAAACAATCTTTTGCATCAATTTCTATCAAGGGATATATTCTGCATCTCCTTCTACTTTCACCTCTGATTGAATGCTTTATATAGATCACAAGGAAGACCAATATTTCTATATATATATATATATATATATATATATATATATATATATATATATATATATATATATATATATATATATATATATATATATATATACAATAAAAACTTTAAATTACAAAGTTGGATTTTTATTTTAATAGTTCAATCAATACGTAAAGATATTCAGACTGTTTCAAATAATGTACTAAAGTATTTAATATATACATAAAAGATTTCGTATACGAAAAATATATATATTACAATAAAAACTTTAAATTACAAAGTTGGATTTTTATTTTAATAGTTCAATCAATACGTAAAGATATTCAGACTGTTTCAAATAATGTACTAAAGTATTTAATATATACATAAAAGATTTCGTATACGAAAGAAAATAGACCCAATTAACTTATATATTCTACCACACCTAATAATTTTAAATTATTTAGAAATCAACGTTTAAAACAGTTCAAATACTCATTTATTCTTCTATCCACTGATGAACCTTTCAAAGATAAAATTCTGTGACGGAGTTTCACCAAAACTGACTATACATTGAATATATAGTGATAGATCCTATCACTTCACGAACTTAAAATCAATATATAATCAACTGTTTAAAGTACCTTTCTCATATTAATTTTTCTAAAATTTAATTTTTAATTTATATTTAAACTTATTAAATAAGTTTATAGTATCTCCAAGATTAGTCTATTTTAAGATTGATATAAAAATAATATTTTGTATAGGAAACATTTAGTTTAGTTTTATTAGTTCTTGTATTATTTATGAATTAACGATGTTAAGATTCTGATTTTAACTTTGACATGATAAGAAGAACAAGTAAGAAGAGAGTTTATTAAGCAGAAGCCCAAATGGTGTGCAGATAGAAGAGGTCCAGTGAACGGCCCACATCAAGGCTGACGCTGTAATAATCCAACATGGGTGCAGACGTGTCTAAAGCGTCTCCTGAAGCAAGTGAAGAGAGAGAACGGAGCGTCTCCAGAAGCTTCTTCCTGGGAACGAAGCAGAGCTTTAATGGCGCGGTGGAAGAGGGCCTTCGAAGCTTCAAATGATGATGCCGGAGAAGAGAAAAGAGAAGATCTCAAAGGCACAAGTAAGTAAAACGCAAACTTTCACTCTTCTGATTTATTTCTTACTGTTGCAAAAATACATCACTTTCTTATCTGTAAAATACAAAGCAGAACTCTATTTATAGAGTTCTGATCTAACTGAAAACTGTAACAATAAAGAACGTAATAAAAACCCTAAACTGAATGCATTGAACAAAGACCAAAAAGGGTTTTGGTCCATTTTGTAGTTGATGAAACTACAGATTCTTAATAGCATCCCCTCAAACTGGATGGTGTATGGTCACTAATCCAAGTTTGGGAACAATAGATCTGTATCTGACACGGTGAGGGAACTTTGTGAAGATGTCTGCAAGCTGTTCGTCTGATCGTACTGGAAGGAGAGTGAGAATACCGTCCTGAAGCTTTTCACGAACCACATGGCAGTCAAGCTCAATGTGCTTGGTGCATTCGTGAAAGCTCTGATTGTGAGCTATGTGCCTCGCAGATTTGTTGTCACAATATAGAGCAGGAGTCCCTGATTCCTTGATTTGAAAATCACGTAGCAAATAGCAGAGCCACTGTATTTCACATACAGTGGCTGCTAATGCCCTGTACTCTGCCTCTGTAGATGACCGGGAAACAGTCTTCTGCTTCTTAGACTTCCACGAAATAAGAGATGATCCTAGGAAGATGCAGAATCCCGTTGTGGATCTTCTAGTTTTGGGACAAGTGGCCCAATCAGAGTCACTAAAGCCCTTTAGCTGCATAGAAGAGTTAGCTGAGAAAAATAGGCCTTCAGATGGCTTGGTTTTAATATACCTTAGTATGTATTGGATGGCACGGTAGTGGTGATTAGTGGGTGACTGCATGAACTGGCTGAGTAAGTTAACAGAGAAACATAAATCAGGCCTAGTGTTGGTAAGGTAGAGCAATTTTCCTATTAGTCTTCTATATGGTCCTGGATCTTCCAGATAGCTGTCTTCCTTGTATAATGGGGCTGTATCACTGAGGAAAGGAGTAGAGGAAGGTTTGCACCCTAACATCCCTGTCTCCTCTAGTATGTCCAAAGCATATTTTCTTTGGCATAAATGGATGCCTTTCTTTGACCTGGCAACTTCCAAACCCAGAAAATACTTGAGCTCACCAAGGTTCTTTATTCGAAACTCTTTGTGTAAGAGTTCTTTCATGCAGTTAATCTCTGTCATAGAGTTCCCTGTCAAAACAATATCATCTACATATACAAGTAGGGCAGTAAAACTGGTAGGTGTTGTTCTAATGAACAGAGAATGGTCAGATTTAGATTGAATGTAATTAACACTTATTAAGAAAGATGACAGTTTTTCAAAACACTGTCTACTGGCCTGCTTCAAGCCATATAAAGACTTTCTCAGTCTGCATACCTGTCCCTTACCGTGAATCATCAAACCTGGTGGGAGCTCCATATATACCTCTTCATTGAGGTCTCCATGTAGAAAAGCATTATCAACATCCAGTTGGTGTAAGAACCAGTTGTTTGAAGCAGCTAAGGCAATGAGCAATCTTACTGTGGTTAGTTTGGCAACAGGGGAAAAAGTGTCAAGGTAATCTATCCCCTCCTGTTGTGTGTAGCCTTTTGCTACAAGGCGAGCCTTGAACCTCTCAATGCTTCCATCAGCTTTGTACTTTGTTTTATACACCCACTTACAACCTATGGCAGCCTTCCCTGGAGGCAGCTGGGTGAGAACCCATGTATCATTATCCTGCAGGGCTTTAATTTCTCTCTGCATTGCCTCTACCCATTCATTCATACCTTTTGCCTCACTGTAGGATTTAGGCTCCTTGCTAGCAGTGATAGCCATGGTATATTTTATGTGTCTCCCTGAAAGATTATCACAACATAGCACTTTGGAAATCGGATAAGGTGTTTTGAAATTATTTTTCAAAGATAGGGATTGATTAACCTGATGGACATAATCTTTAAGATAGTCAGGAGCCTTTCTGGGTCTGTTTGACCTTGATTGAAAAGTTATGGTGAAACATTAAAAGAAATTTAGAAATACTAATTTCAGTAACAACTCATTTTAAACTTAACAAAACCTTATTTTCCAAAACAAAATTATCACTGAAGAAAACATGGTAAGAAAGCCAAATACAAAACACAGTACTTCTAAGATGATGAAGGTGTCACATTGTGCAGGTTTAAGAATAGTGCAGAAGAACATCATTATTGTTGTGTCTCATGCCTTTTCTAAAGACTCCTATAGTCAATTGCTCAAGCTGTGATATGCTGACATTTCGCATGGATTTAAACTCAAACACCTTTGAAACTTAAAACAAAGACAATATTATTGTGTTCGATCCAAAACACGTAATCTTCATCAATTACCATCAGAATCTCTGTTCATATGTGGTGTGTCTCACGTTTATGTAACATGCACACGTGTGCCACATTTTCTTTATCACCTTTCTTATGTCCCCATATATAACCTAACTATCGAGAATCAAATGTGCTAGTTATTCTAATTTTAGAATCTATTTCAAATTCTTAATTCACTTTTTTTGGACACATTTTCCTTCTATTCTTTGTCGTGTTTTCCAATATTTCATGATTTCTATACGAACAATATGATGTGTTTGTTAGAATATAATATCTATGAAATATTATGGATGTTGAAACCTTAACATTGGGTAAATTTAATTATAAACTATGCATAACGTAGTATTATATTCATGTATTATTTTATAATTACTACAAGAAAATAAATATTTGACATAATAATAAGTAAAAGTTTATTTCAAGTTATAGATATTATATATATATAGTAACTAATTATTTAAAATTAAAAACCAATTTAGACACTAATTTATTAGAAGCTAAAATCTTGCTAACTAGTATTAGAGATTTAGGTTCTAATTCACAAACTAATTATAATTTCATATTCATAATAAAAATTACTTTATATAGTATTAGTTTAGAAATAGGTAACTAAATTAGTTATTATAGTAACTAATTATTTTTCTCTAAAATTAGTTATTATTTAATAATTTTCTTATAGTGAAATTATATAAGGTCTCTATCTTTAGCAAAATAAAATAAAAGTTAAACTAAAATAAATAAATAAAAGTGTGAATGATATATAAATGAAGAAAACATGTCTGAACATAGAAGATAAGTACAAATAAAGAAAATTAATACAAATAAAGAAGATAAAGTGAATAAAGGAGATGAAAAAAATGCATATTAGTAATAAAAATAGATGTGAAAAATATCGGTTAATAGTTGTGGTAGCTAAAAGTTACCTCACGTCCTCTTGTAAATGAGAAAATTTATCATCTTTAAATATGAATGCTTAGTTTAAAAACAATATAAGATTTGTATTATTGTAATGTTTACCTCAATAAATATTAAAAATATATTACATTAGCATCATACTAAAATAAATAATAAGATATATAAATAAAATTAAAATGAGCTAACTTAAACAAATAAAAATATTTAAAATAAAATAAGATTCGTGTTAATTAGGTTGACATTAACATTATTTATTTTTAAGTAAAAATAGTTAAACTCACGTCGACTAGTAATAACATAAATATTTATTTTATTAAAAAATTAAAAACAGTTAACATTGTCTTATAATTTATTAAACCAACTTTATTAAATCTAATATTACCTAAACTTACCTAATTCATCATTAACACAAATATCTATTTATTAAATAAGGCTAATTACCATCAACTTAATGGATCATATCAAATGCTAAATTGTTTAATGTTTAATGTTTCGATAAGTCTCTTTTTTCGTCGAGAATCTCAAATAGGTCTCTTACTTATTCAGTGTCTCAATTGGGTCCTTATTTTTGAAAAATTGAAATAAATAAAGACTTGCCGTCAAATTGAACAAACATCGTTAGACTGATGTATACGTGGCATGCTGACGATAGTGTTTTGAATGATGTGACAGGATTAAGTTAATCTAACATGGATATTTGTTTTTTTTAAATTAAAGAAATTGAGAGAAGTTAATTAAAATGAATTGTTTATGAAAATTAGGGATTAGAGAAATCTGAGTGCTTCCTCAAATTAGGGTTCCTTTGGAATCCTCCGCTGCAGCAATCCTCCCCATGAGTCAATTAGTATCATCATTGCGCCTCCGCTCCAACAATCCTTCCTTCCTCCGCCGCCTACTCCCCCATCGTTCCCCTTCGACGGCTGTTGAATCAGAAGCGCTAATGCCAAACTATTCAATGGTGTAAGCATTCCAAGAGTTAGCATTATTCAATCGTTCGCCCTCAGAGAAGATATCGGGGATTCGCTCATCGGCGACAGATGAGACTAGATCTCTTCCTCATCGTCCATATCCTTCATTTTTATTTTCGTTTCTTTAAAAGAAATTTGGGTGAAATTGGTTTGGAACCTTTTTGGAGGTTTCGTTGATGGAAGGGAGTGAGTTGACGATGACTATCGAGATGTGCTTGAAGAAACTTTCAACAATGGCTTCCCTTATATGTTCCCTTTACTAGCCGAAGGCTCGTTCAGAAACTCTGCAAATTATCCAATGCACAATTGTAAAGGAGCTTTCTACTAATGAAACCACTTTGACTCTACAAACTAAATTTTCATATTTGGGTGCTGATTCTCTTGAAACTGTGAGGCCTCAAATTCTTCCTTCCTTCCATGTTTGTGAATTTCTTCATTTACAGAGTACTCTTTTTGATTGCCTTTCCTGATTTTCAATTGCTCTTTTTGATTGGGCTAGGTTAGTTTGTTTATGTCTAAAGATTATCAATTGGTGCAAAAATAAGGATGATAGAAGAAGGGATTACGATGAACATATGATGGAGCATATAAGGATGATGAGGATATGATGGAGCAGATAAGGATTCTGGGATGGAATTGGTGAAGATGATGATGCTGTAAAAAGGATCCTAATTTTTTTTTAATTTTTTAATTTTAAAATAACTCAAATCCAAATCATTTAACCATGTCATTTAAAAATAAAATCCAACGTGCCACGTCAAATATTCAGTAACTGCCGTTAAGTCTAATTTAACGATAAGGATCTAATTGATGCAATTTTCACAAAATAAGACCCAATTGAGACGTCGAAAAAGAAGGAGATTTATTTGAAATTCTGGACAAAAATAAGGACCTACCGAGACATTAAACCATTGTTTAAAATAAATTTATACTTTTTATTTATTTTTTAAAATTAATCTTTTATATTTTTGTATCACTTAAGTTAATTCTAACGGTGATTTAGCCTATATTAATATTTATAACCGTTAAATATGATTTTAGCTCTTGAATTTTATTACGAAACTAAAATTTATCCTTAAAAATCATATTAAATTTAAAAAATAATGCATATAGTTATTCTAATTCAATTATATTAATTTTTTTAACATGCTAATGTTTTAAATATGCGGTTTGCTAACGCGTACGCCTGTTTTTCAGTTGGTACATTTTCAATGTGTACCGGATTTTAGTAGACAAAAATACCCTTATATATATATGGATTCTAAGTTTTAGGGTTAAGGGTATTTTAATAATTTTTATTCTCAAAACTTAAAAAGAAAAAAAACCCAAAACCCTTATTCACCTCACCTCTCTCATTCCTATCAACCCTTTCTCTTTCATCTCTCTCACTCTAACATTTTCTCTTTCATTCCTACTGTAGCCCAATTAATAAAATAAAAAACACTTGCCTTTAAACAATTTGCCTTTGTAAAGAGTTGAGTCATTCACATATTCACCTTTAAACAAAAGTTCATTCAAGATCTCTTCAATTTCACCATCTTCAGTAACCTCTTCAATTACATTCTTAAATCCTTCCTAACATTCAATTATAAACTGTATAACAATCTCATATTCACATGTTTACAAAATTATTACAATAATTTTCATTAACAAAATCGTTATAATAATGTCTATTTTGATATATGGAGTATATTCAACTCCATCTTTTATTGTATACTCATAGTTTCGAAATTTTCCTTTCAACTTTATTTTTATGTATTGATTTTTTGCACTGTCATTAATAGAATTTATACCACTTTTACTTGAGATAAATCCATTAATATATTTTATATTTTTCTATCTTTATTTAAAAACTTCTTTTATGTAATTTAAAATATTTTTATATTTTCAGTAACAGTCATCTGTTACTGGCCCTATAATATTGGTCGGTGACAGCTACTGTGCATGCATGTCAGAAAGTTAGGACCATACAAACATAGCATGTGAAATTAGGGTTTTCTTTCAAACTGTGTAATGTACTTTTAAATTACTAAAACGGATAACTTTAAAAATTTATAAAACAAAAATAAATTGTGGTTGGAAACACTTTATGTTATAAACTTCCCAATTTTCCCTTTAAAGTAAAGCAGAATTCTTCTTAAAAAGAAAACTGTAGTACACGTTTATTAAGAACAATTAATTATATTTTTATCTTTTAATGTGAAATTAAAATTTATTTGTATTTTAAACTTTAATATATCTTGATTTTATATTTTAAAAATAAATAAATATAATTATTTTAAATTAATAATATTTACAATTGTCTAGTTAGAGAGTAAGACACACGAAATATTCCAAATCTTATAACACAAGCTCTAATCAAGTTTATTGGTAAGTTTTAGTCATTAGGTATTAAGTCTTGATTATAACTTAATTAATCATAAACTTATATCAAAATCTATTGATACAAGTATGAGGTAAAAAAATATTGCATTTATTGTAAATTTAAGATTTTAAAATGAATCCTGATCGGTTAAATCATTCACTTTAGTGTAAAGCTAACCAGGAAAAAAATGTGAAAGAGTATTTAACAGTAATTCTTGATTTTATGCCCAAAACAATATTAATTTTTTAAATTTAATGAACTATGTTTTAGATTGATATTTAAATTAGAATGTATTAAACGATGTTAATAACTCAAATATTAACTTGAAACATGATTTATATAAAAAAAATTAACACAATTTTTTAGTTTGAAAATTAAAGTTTATCCAAATTTGAAAAATAAACAAATTTTAAAAGATTAAAAACATAATTAACGTTCAGAAAAATAATGTTTGAAATTCTGTGTGAATACTGTTAATGCTTACTGTATATTTATTTATGTTGAATTTCTGTGTTAATATTATATGCTGTTATTTCGAATCTGTAAATAAGAAATTTGTTAAAACTAGTTGAGGAACACTTTGCCTAAGGAAAGACTTGGTACTTAAGTTGTCCATTGTGACGCACCTTTCTTTTCTAGAAGTCTACTCGACAAGTTTTAACTTAAATCTTGTTGAATAGATTATGTACTGTTAAACTATTGCGTGATATATCTCGTTGGAATGAATTCATGTTATTGTGATAGATACAAAATTTTGAATTATAATTGTGATGGTAGGATAGAGGAATCTTAAAAACCGGAGTTGGTACATCTTTGATCATAGAGCAGCCCTGGTCTAATCCAGTAAGTTATGACTAGTCATATGTACTGGCGTTTATGGTGAGTTTGATTCGTCAAACATTTGATTCTTCTCCGGTGACCATTTATAGTGATATTTTAGTATTGTTAATTTATTTATACATTCATTTTGTATGATTTTTGTGAGGATTTCATTTTATTTGAATTTATGCATCTGAACATGATATGAGTATTATGGGGAGATTTTGTAAGGGTATAATGTAAGTTGAGGAATATGAGCATGGTATGAGTCTCGCGGAGAGATTCTGTAATGATACGGTATTTGTGTATATGTTGATGTTGAGGGTCCTGTTGTTGGAGGTTATCCTGATGCTCTAATAATCATCCAGTCTCAAGTAGAGAAGGATGAATTATGTGGTGAGAGGGGCAGGAGGTCCTGGTCTATGTACCGGTTTTGGACATAGTGTTGAGGACTAACCTTGTGAATGGTATGGAGTATTTTAGAAGTGTATTTGTAAGAAGAAGTAGAAGTCATCACAAGTGCATAACCTCCCGTGACCGCTCATCAACGTATCATCCGGATGAGTGTCTATGGGTATTGAGTGTTTATTGAGTATTGTGGGACGAATGTCTAATAGGAATTGTGATATGATGGCATGAGGGTGTCTAGCATAAATATTATATGGTGTTTGTATCAAAGCAATTATGCATATTTTATAAATGATTTGTTGCATGTTAGCTCACCCTACTTGTTTGTTTTTGTGTATATGCAATAATCGTGTAATTCGTTATACGGGAGCAGATGAAGGAATGTCGTTTGATCCTGTGCAAATGAAAAAAGAGATAGAAGAATAAACTAGAAGAATTTAAGTTATATTTATGATTTTGGAGTTGAAATCCAAGTTTAAAACATGTATAAATATATATCAACTATAAATTTTCAAGTGTGAAATTACGGAGTGTTACCGTAAATATAATATTACAATATATAAATTATGAATTATCAAGTGTGAGATTTTGGAATGTTACAGAAAATACGATTACAATTTTATTATTTTTATAGACTAAAGTCATACTTCTCTTTACGATTTTAATTTTAATGTATCAATAACAAACATTATTATTTATATTATTCTTTATTGCTTTTATGTACCAATAATAGAATACGATTTAATATTTTACATTAATAGTAATTACTAATAATAATTTTAAAAAAAGCTATCAGCATTATTTTTATTGTTACTATAAGCTACATTATTATAATTATTTTTGTAATTATAAATAGGAATTCAGTTAATTGAAAAGGAAAAAATAAATTAATAAAATTATGTTCTAAAATCGAATGTGATTTGTTTAACATGTAATTTAGTGTAATCGTGCTTTATTTTATTTTTTTGCTTAAATTATAAATATGTTCAAAAAAAATATAATCGTGTTTTTTTTATGAATTTAGTAATTTAAAAAAAAACTACAATCAGTTTGATGGTGTTAAAGATGTAAATTGCAATATTTTAGGGGGGGAAACGAAATTAGCAACAAAATATGTCAAAATAAAGGATAAAGAAACCGTTGGGAGTAGTAATTAATATTTATTGTATTTATATAGCTTTGAAAAATAAATTTCACAACTATCCAAGATGTATTTGATTATATCAATCCTTCTTTTCGAAGTAAAATTACATACACAATCTCTTCATATATTTGATATAAATTAGTATGCATTATATCTACATTATTCTTGAAGATAAAACATAAACAAGGATCCTATAATAATGTGTGTAAATTTGATTATATTTGGTTCTTGTTACACATGTTTTTTTTCTTGATATAAAATTTATTTTTTATCTCCCATCTTTATGGAATAACAAGTATCCATATTTACATATGCATTTTTAATACTATTAATTCAATAATTATTTTTAAAAAAATTAAAAGAAATATGAAATTCTGAAAAGTTCAATAGTAAAATTATACAAAGCTTTTTTCTCTTCAAAGTCATGTGATAATAAAAAATTACAATGGCATAAAATTTAAAATAAAGTATTAATTTTTTAATAATTTCAAATAAATAAATATAAAAATAAGAAAATATATAGTTGTCTTTAATTTTATATTTAACTTAAAAATTCAAGTATTAATTATATTTATAACGAGTGAATCTCATAATGGACTCATAAAGAAAAGAGAATATAAGAGAAGTTTATTTAGTAAAACGTACGTAGATAGATAATAAATGTATAATGCAACTGCACTTAAATATTAAATAATATTTTTTAAGTTGTGTATAAAATAAAATATAATAAATATTTATTTAGTGGTGGTTGAATGGGTGGATATTAAATATTTACACTTAAATACCAAATAACCATTTTTTTAAGTTGCATATGCAGAATACAAAGAACATTCTGTTTGTGATATTAATATACTATTAATAGTCTGCTATTAAAAAGTCAAAAGATAAAAAAGAAAATTATCTTGAGTTTTATAGTTTGCTTTCTACTCTTCGAAATTCGTAACCATTTTTTCTCTGTTTTGTTTCTTAGCCTTTCATTGCAAACAAATGAATTAGTATATTAATTGCAGATGTGCAAAGGTTAAAATATAAAATTGGGTGGTTAGGTAAAGGTTGTCAAGAAAATTTCATATTGGAAAAGTAGTGTTTAACAACATCTTTTCTAATTTTTGTTCTCTTCTTTCTTCTTTAACTTATCTTATTTGCAGAAACTATATCTTAATATAATATTAACTCGTTGAATTAAACAAAATTAAAACAAGTTTCTACAATAAAGATGTTCATTGAAAATTTCATCTACAATTACACTTTGGACGAGTAATGATATATAAAAACAATGATTAAAAAGAATGATCATCACTGATATACTCATGTTTAAAATAAAGATATTTTAATATGAAAAAACTTATATCGAGAGAGATGATTAAAAATTTAAAAGTTTAAAATTTTGAATAAAATAAAATAAAAATTTAATATTCTTTTTTCACCAAAATCTTATGTTGGTACGAAAATTATAATGAAAAGTAAGAAAGCGCACTTTTAATTAAAAACTATTTTTGTGATTCATAAAAACATTTTATTTTAATTTCAAATAGACTATCCGCTAAGTGTAAATAATGTTTTAATAAAGTCAAAAAAAGATGGTATAGCATGAGAATGTTTTTGACTCGCAATCAATGGGCGAGACCACAGAATTTAATTATTATTTATTATTATTACATCTTTGACATTCTGAGGACCCGAAATTGCAAAAACGAAAGTTCCCGAGGATGCTTTCTCCAGAAAGACAATATCAAATTTTATTCTGTTTACGAGGTAGTTAAAGGAGTTGAAGCCACGTGGAACCAAAACATCCACATTAATTTATAAGAAATATATATATTAAATTAAATAAAGCGAACCACAATGCTAATATTTATTTTCTAAAATTAGATCTCCTATTTTCTTAATCCTTAGTGTTGAATAAAAAAAATGTTAATTATATGTTATTTAGTAATAGAAAGTTGGCATTAATGTGTAGTATTTGGTTAAAAGTTTAACACTGGTGCACACACGTATAGAATATGGAAAATGATACTTGAACAACCATTTTTGACAACATTTAGACAAGCGCACACGTGTCAAAATCTGAGTGGTCCATTTTCATTTAATTTTTCTAACTGGATCACTCAAATTTTAACACGTGTGCGCGTGTCTAAATATTGTCAAAAATGGTTATTCAAGAAGCATTTTCCATAGAATATAGACTTTGGGTGTGATAATTTCAATTCAACTGTGAATACAAATATAGGAGCATGGAGCCATAAAAGAAGTCCAAAAAGTGTGTCATCAAATCCAAAGTTGATTTGACATGATTTATGTAATTGAAAGTTGGATGAAAGCCTCCACAATATCTAATATTGTTCACACTGCCTTATCCGTTCACCATGCTCTGTTTCTAATATTATGATTCTGATTTTCTCTGCAAATTATATTTACGAATGAAATTAATTAAAATCCTTAAATGTTTTAAAATATTTTCAGAATTACAATCAAATTTTCTCCCATCAGTATTTCTATTCTTATATTACATATATTTTTTTAAAACTTTAAGTAATTATTTTTCTATAAGTTTTTTATATTTTCCTTTGAAGAATATTTCCTGATTGTGATACCTTCAGCGCTTAGTGGAGTGGTCTAAGCCTTCGCAACATATGACTTGTTTTCTTAGTTAGTAAGTAATCTTATTATGTATTCATACCTATTATGAATAATTAAAGTCAATATTTTACTTAAGCTGAGTTCTTATGAAATATATATATATATATATATATATATATATATATATATATATATATATATATATATATATATATATATATCATATCCAATCACTATTTAAATAATCTTTTTAATAATAATTAAAAATTGATTTTAAAAGTAGTTTTATAATGATTTTTGTTTCAATAGTAGTTATAAATTCTTTTAAAGAAGGAAGATTAAAATAAAATCGTTGTTGAAAAAAAAAATTCATTAAAGAAAAATATGAGTAATATCAAGTGATTTTGCAACAATATTGGTAACAACTACTATGATGATAGATATAACAAAGAGCTCCACATTGGGTTGTAGCAGTGATTGCAACATGGTATGACATTGTAAGCAATACTATTATAAAAAAAAACAAACATTAACAACGGTTAAATATAGTAAAAACGTTAAAAATTATTGATAATTTTTTTTTTGATGAATTTTTAACGGACTAAAATTTGTTAGTAATATTTACTTGGTAAATTTTGTCGGTAATTATAAAAAAAATATTTGTCGATAAATTTCAACGTTAAATATTGTGATCTAGTTTCCTTTCTTTTTTCTCTCTCATTTTTTCTTTTAGTTTTTATTTGTGCATAGTAATTGAGTTCTAGTTTTTATTCCAAGTCCACATGAAATCAAATTTGCCAAGTCATTGTGATTCTCCCTCATGCAGGTTTTGCAGTGTGAACTGGTTGTGATGATGGAGGTATAAGTAGATGTTGTTCGAACAGTGGATCTACATTTGTGTTAGTAGCATGATTTTGAGGTCCAACGAATTCGTGATGACTTCTATTTGCGTTACGTTGACTGAATGATTGTGTGGAAGCTCTCCTATAAGTGTGTGGTGTGTAATGTACTCGCATTTTGGGCTGTTCGCGTCTGTTATTAAAGCTGTTAGTATGTAGTTTAGCTTCAATATATTGTTGTTGGTGGTTGGAGGTGTTATGGGTTGTGGGGAGATTCAACAAGACTCATAATAGGCGCATGTGCCATAGTTATTAAATACAGTGATCTATTAAAGAAAATGAAGTATATGTTGACATTGAAAGCAATATTGAATGAAATATTTGCAACTCTTTTTATCGATGTATCCTTTGAAAAATTTGTTAACAATAAATTATAAAATTATCAACGAATTTAGTAACATATTTACCAATAAATGATTCTATTAGTAATATATATTTTATCTATCTATGAATTTATCGACATAAAAATTTATCAATAAATGAAATATGTATTATCGATGAATGTATTAATGAAGTTTTTTATTGATAAATTCATAAATTATAAAAATTTTAAAATTTATCAATAAAATCGATTGATAATTCAAATTTATCGATGATTTTATTTTGGCCAATAATTCTATAAATTTTTATAATGTATAAATGATACACAAAGACAAGACAAAATAGTAAACAATAAAAGTAACTAGAGAAAATAAGTTAGTGACGAAAGGAAAGAAAATGAAAATAAAATGAAGAATGACAAAATCTTATTTATTTAGAAGTTTAAAAAAAACAAGGAAAATTTCAATTATGCAAAAAAAGTGTTGTTTTTTTTCAAAATTTTGACTTCAAAACAACAATTTTATCAGTAGTCGTCATTGTTTCTCAGCATTTTTTTTACTTTTTAACCATGCTTTATTTTCAAAAAAGCTGTCTTTATTTATAAAATTGTAATTGCATATTTTTTTCATATAATGATTCTAAAGCTGTCATTAAAATTAATTGTGAAAAATAATTTGAAATTCACACATAAATATAAATATTAACATGCAAATATTTATATATAATATATGATAAAACAATAATTGATTTATTATTCGTAGCCAACGTCTTAAAATAAATAATAAGATTACTATTCAATTATTAAGTAACATATAAACATCTATAAAATAGGTACATTTTTAAGTATATTTATATAACGTAAAAGAAGTATTATTAAATTAATGAAATACTTTAGTTTAAGATAATTTGGTGAGTATCTCGAAACGTCTCATACCGACAATATCTATTCAAATTGGATAGGATAAGTCACCATCTTGAAGGTCAAACAATTTAGCAAAGAGATACACATAAACACATCATATTTGATCATTAATGGGATTCTAGCAAAGTCTTAGTATAAAACGAAAACATGAGAGACTGAAAGTGTGACCAACTTTGTCAGAATCGGATGGCGTTGTTATTTGCGTAGTTAGACACATAAGGAAGTAGCCACAACGCGTACAATACATATCACTTCCTTCCGAAACGTTATTTCATAGTCACTTCAAGAGACACATGGAGATGGAGACATCATAACTGAGCACTACAAATAGACCACATGCTACAATGTACTTTTGTTTTGGGTTGGTTGGTTTAGTTAGCAACCATCAAACGTAAGAGCCAAAAATGGTCAACGAGAGAGGGTTTGTTTCTTAAGTTAAGTAAAACCTTCCAAAGTTTCTTCTTTACGTTTTTTCCAATATTTTTTTTACATATTTTAATTTTAAATTAAATTTAAATATATTTATCTTTTTTTTAGTAAAATTATAATTAGTTTCTTATTGAAAATATGTTATAATTTAGTTTTCAACTATAAAATATGTAAATTTAATTATTTTAACCAAATCTTGATATATAATTATTTGAATTATTTATACTGTTTTTTTTAATATTTTATGAAAAATACATTTAAAATCTTAAATAAATTTAGTTAAAAAATTAAATTCACGTTGTTTTTGAGAAACTAAATTAATCCAAAATTTTAAGGATAAACTAATTTTAATTTTTTGAAAAGAATATATTTAAGTCTTAAATTAAATAATTTAAAAATGAAAAATTATTTGAAATTTAATTTATGGCAGTTTCGATAAAAAAAATTTATAAGAAATAATTTGTGTAGATTTGATGTTGGTGGAATAAAAGAAATAAAAGATTGAAATGGGTTGAGTGGTGTCTTGGGCCTGTCTGCGCTGAGCTTCTTTGTGACTGCCTTCAACGTTTCCTCACTAACACGTGGGCAGCCGCAGACGCACGTCGCTGTTACTCTCTCTTTTCTTCATTGTTGCCGAATTAATAGTCACGTGCCTTATTTATCATATTCATCTTCAGTCTTATTAGAACATTCTATAGTTATATCGTTCGGGTAGCACTGACAATATACTGTTTTTATTTTTCTATTATACTAAATTCATTAACTAATAGTATTGTACGAGAAAAAAAAAGTATGTATATAAAAGTATATATTACTATAATTTCTTATCGACTTTGTCGTACTTAAGTTTGACTCTGTGTTTACCTTTTCAAATATGATTACCTTAAAATTGGTGAATAAATTATAAAAATAATTAAACAAAACATGTGCAAGAATTGACACTGAGAAATACAAGATAGTGTTCCCTTATTTTTCTTTTGTTTCGTAGATTGGATTAGTTGAACATTCTTTGTCTCCAAATTTAAAATCCTAATAAAGTGTTTGTCTCTTTAATCGAGTAATTGTTTCTTAACTGTCTTGTAAGCGATTACGCACATTTAATTAGTTAATTAATTAACTAATTATAAAGTGATTTCTGTTTGAAATAACTAGTGAAGGAGTATGACTTAAACTCTAATTTCAACCAAACTTTATCTAGTCAGAAATTATAATTCTAATCGAAATATCCATCAGTTAGGAATGTTGATTAATCAATCTAACCCAATGCAAATTATGGTAACAGAATTACACAAAAAAAAAACTGAATAATTATAGGAAGTTTCCTATGTTAATGTTACATGTTAAGTTGTGGCAATGAGTGAATGAACTTGAGTTCATAAGTCAAAAATTAACTTTTAAATTAATAAAAGTTGTGTCTCGTATTTTTTTTTTGCTCTTTGTATGGGGTGCAGGAAGAAAAACCTTAAGTATTTGGGCCAGCCTCAAACTGATCCAGCTTGCAACATTTATTGGGCTGAGAAAAAGGCCTAAATTGAAACATGCTAAGCCAAGTTACTGTAAAAACCGAAGTAGGATCTCGCTATTCCCGCCCCTTTTCCTATACTTTTTTTGGGTGTTGCTCCCTCCACCTCCACAGCCTTCTCCCTCCACCTTTCCAATTATCTTTAATTCTAATTATATCCTTAAAGTTAAAATTTTTTACTTTTATTATTTTATTATTTTAATATTTTAATATTTAAATATAAACTAATATAAATATACATTATTAAAATACATTAAAAAAGATATTCAAAAATAATAAATCAAAATATTAAAATATCTAATAAAATAATAACAGAAACATAAAATTAAAATAAAGCTTAAACGGATGACATCCTTCAACGGATGTCAACATCCGTTTAAGGCGAAACGGATGTCGACATCCGTTTTGCCTTAAACGGATGTTGACATCCGTTGAAGGCTTCGTTTTCATTTTACGTTTTAGGGTTAAAGGATTATTGGAAAGATTATTGGAAGGATTATTGGAAAGGTTTAGAGTTTAGGTTTTAGGGTTTAGGATTATTGGAAGGATTATGACTACGTACCTGGAGAGGAACCACGACAAGCACACTACACCACAAACGCAACTGCACCACGTACTGCACAAAGCAAGAGGAAGATTGCTTGATAATTCTTTTCACGATCACTGAGCTTTGCAGAAAAATATTTTACTCATACAAGGAACTACGTAGGTTATCAGTGAAATATGTTATAAATGAGTAAAATTAAAAAACAATAATTTTAAAAATAAAATTTTACTGAGGGACAAAATAGTAAAGGGGAGGTGGAAGGAGAAGGCTGTGGTGGTGGAGGGAGCAACACCCTACTTTTTTTTTTCAAACAAGAGTTAAAACATACTCTGCACCACTTTCCCTTGTTACACTCCCTTGTTCATTTTTCAAATCCCTTTTTTCCCTTCACAAACAGGAGAGCTTAGTCTTCAGGGACGGATCCGGGGCCTTTGGGAGCCCCCTAGCTTTTTTGTAATTTTAATTTTTAATATTACTATAATTTAGATATTTATTTAAATTTGTGAGTTCGGTTACGAAAATAATATCACAATTTTTATATATGTTATTTATTTTTTTGTAAATTATTCTCCCTTTATAATATTTATAAAGATATTATCATTCTTTTTCTTTTTTATATTATATTTTTATAGTATTTATTGTGGAAATTATTTCGTCATTCTCTCCTATACTTAGATAAAATGTCAAAAAAAAAATTTCATAATAATAATAATGTGGTTTCGTTATAAAGGCTATAAATTAGTGTATATGTAATAAACTAACAAGAGAAATGAGTATTATGTAAGTAAAATATTTTCTAACGATCAAATCAGTTTTCATAAGTATGAAAAAGTCAAAATGGTAATTAATATAAAAAATAATTACAAACCTCAATTACTATTATATTTATATCATCATGTAATACTTATAGGCTTTTATTATAGGTATGAGCCCAATAACTCAATGAATCATATATATTGAATAAGTTGATGATTAGGCAAATTTTTCTAAGTTACATAACAAGTGGTACATTAACATATGTGATAGCTCGATACATACTCGGCTAGGCCCACAAAGCCCTCGACAAGAGGCACACTGTCATCAACAAGTAATGCTTATTCTTTAGTAGGGAACACTCAGCCTTTGACAGGCAGTGCATAACCTTCAATAGGTAGCTCTTGATCCTTGGTGTAGATAATACTCGGCCTTCGACATGTAACATTTAACTTTGGTAGGTAGTAATCGACTTTCAACGTGTAACTCTTAACTTTTGGTAAGTCGTAATCGGTCTTTGGTAAGTAGTTCTTAACAGTACAAAAACAACTTACAACATCGAATATTTTGGGTCGTTCACGTCGAATTCAAGAAAGACGTTGAATTTAAAAAATTCAACATTAAATTTAATGTTGAATTTTATCAATAAACGACATTAATCAATTTTTTTTATTCTTTTTAATTAATTGTTCTCTTTTTTTACAACTATACGAAACTTGAAAAGCACAAAAACAACAAATTTCAGTTTTTGGTATTTTGTAAAGCATGAATTATGAACGTGTAATATAATATCAACAACAAACAACAAACAAGTTCAATCAAACAACAACAACAACAAACAAGTTCAACAAAAAATAACAACAAAGAAGTTTAACAAATAAGTTCTTCAAAATGAAAATGAAAACTAACCTTTGTTCATCGGAATAAAGTGTTGCCACAAGTGAGAGAGAAAGCAGAATGCGCCTACGAAGGACAAGAACACAAAAATAATTGGTCAAAACAAATGAAAATCATACATAAAGTAGTAAATTAACATGTATTTGTATCAAATGAAAGAAAGATTACATGTGATAGTCATCAAACTTCGTTCGAGAAATGTTTGAGCAGAGAAGAGGGTTTCGCGTGCTAAGATAAAGTGAATGAATTTTCAATTTTCCGCTCAAATTTTTATTGAATTCACTAACCTTTTGACGTCTAACGCTGGGACATTCAACATTTTATATCCTTTTACGTCGAATTACAATTTTAAACGACGTTTAATAATTGCATTTATTTACAAAAATGTTACTGATCATTTTTAACGTTGATTATTCAGTGATTGAACATTGAACGCGTAACGTTATAGACTGTTTTTATACTAGTGTAACTTTATATACTGGTGTAACTTTAATAGGTGGTAGTATTCGGTCTTCAACATGTAGGATCTGACCTTCGATAAGCAACACCCACAATGTATTTTGTATTAACTTGTCCTAGATGATATCAACGTTGATAAAACCGAAAAACACCTGGCTATTGTACAAATATATAGACTTAAAAATATTATATAAACGAGTTATCAACTTGAAGTTTAAACGACACGAGTATATATTCTTTCTTTTTACCCCTATTCTTCGTTTATTATTTTTGTTTTTCTTTCTTGTCTTTTGTCCCCATTATCATTAATTAACATGTTATTATTTTCCTTACTTATTTACGATATGAAAGCAATTTTAATTCAAAAATGGTTTATATATTACTGTTGTAAAAGCTTATAACATAGTTTTTTCTTAACACAGTTATTTTGACCCTTTATAAAATATCATAATTAAACTATATACAAAAATTGTGTTATGAAGTAATGATTATTGACATGTGAAAACAAAAGATTGTATTCCTAAGAATACCAAAAGTTATTTTAACATTATTTATGTATTATTATGTGATTGGTTCATGTTGATATTTATGATTAATATTATTGATTGTAGAGTAATTTTGGACCAATTACAGAATGACACATAAATGATATTAAAATGTATTAAGAAAAATGTTAACAAAGTATCATTATCTATACCAAAATGAACTAGAATGTGCAGGACTCAATGTGAAGTTTTTACCTGTTCTGAAGTAAATACAATTAATTTACTCCAAACCAGAAACCTAAAGTATATTATCCTAAAGTATATTATCCTACTACATAATCTACCCAAACTAGTAAACCACCATGCAATTGAATTTTATACAGTGAATTTGGATCCAAATATATTTGAACCATTTCACTATACTAAGCATTTTGAATTCAAATTATGATCCATTAATTCAAACACTCTTCTTACTGCATTCCAATCTGAAACATATACAAGGTGTGAAACCAAAATCACTGCACAATAAACAAAAACATTGCATTAATCCATATGATTTGGTTCTATTCATTCTCCATTGATTACACATGGTAAGGGAATAAAACACAAAGCAATCGATTGAGACACATGGCATTAATTGCTCTCACATGTGGTGGGACTTTGCTATAGTGTGACACCTTCCTTCCACCATCAAATGCTCTCTTTCTCTTTCATGAACTAGCTTAGTGGGGTGTTCTATTAACCACCTTTCTTATCCTTTCACAACATCATGCATCTTTTATCACCTCCCTTTTTTTAGTTATAGATCCTATATATATATATATATATATATATATATATATATATATATATATATATATATATATATATATATATATATTTTCCAAGACTAAAATAGTATATAAATGAAGGATAATAATAATAATAATAATTATCATTATAGCCTCCATACCTGGAAGTTTAAGATGTATCAGAAATGATCTTACTGGTTTTTATCAAACCTATCAGCATATTCATTATTGAAATAATCATAGTACATTCCATATTTAAGATGGCACATCATGTTAAAAGTATAGAATAACTCTTGTCTTTCAAGTTGCTTAAACATGATCAAATTAAAACTAATTAATTTCAAAAGTGTAAAAGTTAGTTTATATATGTTCTTGTTTTAAAGTAAAGAGTTGGAAATTAAGACAGAGATGTGTCTAATTTGAAAACTAAATGTTCCACATAAAGTTTGTCCATTTTTTCATCATTTTCATTTGTACATGGGTCACATCTTGTGCCAAACACATCATAATCATTAGTCACTGTACAGAAATATTGTGCCAGTTTCTCCTATCTTCCTTTTCCCTATTAAGGAAGAAAATAGCAGGACCCTATGCTTGTGCATGAGGGTTCACAATCAAATTCATATTTTCTGTCTCCATCAAAGCATTACTCCGAGTCATTAACCCTGAAAATGTCCTCAAATCATGCTCCATATGAACTTCTGGTTGACAAGGAAAATAAAATCTTTGTTGTTCTAGGGTTTGTGGTTTCAGCATTGTGGAAGTTTTGTACCAACCACATGTCCCCTTCAGCTAATGACTCTATGCCCCCACCTTCCTCAAATCTCCACTTGCGCAAATAAATAAGTGCTTATGAATACATGTTGGTATAAGAATTGAAATTACATGCATATATAGCCATTGGTAGTGGCAATGAAATCCCTCGCTACTTCTAGAATGTGGTTTTTCCTCCTCATCTTCAACAATTACTATATATAACACATTACTGTGAACTTTTTGCTTATTTATTTGCTTGTAACTGAGAAACTTTTTGTTTTAATTTACCCTTTTAAGTTTCATAACCGAATGATGATAAGAGAAAAAGGGTGTTTTGATTCTGTGCACTTATATGTGGTATTGATATGATAACTCGATTTTTTAACATTAGTATATTTAGGTGGTCCAATGAAACTTTCGTTAGCAAGTCAAATGTGGTAGATGTGTCTGTTATGATTGCTTTCTGGTGTAAAATGTCGTAGATTCCCATAATGATTATTCTCTTATATTAAAACAGGTGAAATAATATTACTTATTACCAAATAATAAGATAAAGTATATAGTTTTATGTAACTTTATATAGTGTAGTTGATGGCCTCAAAGATAAACATAAACACATTATTTGAGATGTAGTTGAAATAAGCTTAAGTTCAAAATGGGCAAGGAATTTAATCATGTTGTAATTGTTTTTTAGATGGAAATTTAATAACATTGTGAAAAAACTATATAGTGGTACAAATAAAGAATGTTAAGTGAAAAGAAAGAAAAAATATATGCATATCACTTAACAGTGAGAGAAAAACCTCAATGCGGCAACAAATAATATTTAACTTTATCTAATAAGTTTCGGTTTAAAAAAATAAAATCTTTAATAATGTGATGACATTTTTTAAAATATTTATAACTCTTTAAACTTAAGTTTTAAAATAATCGAAACCTAATATTTTAAAATTGAAACATAAAGGGTTACAAACATTTTCAAAAGTATTATCTAATTTGGAAAATCTTACCTTAATTGTTAAGGTCGGTTCTCATTCTAGGTTAAATCGAAACCTAATTGTAATTAAGTATTACACTTCAGTTTTAGTATGAGAAGACAATTAAGGAAAGATCCAAAACATGATTTTTGTAGTTAAGTCACAAGAAAATATACAACGTTGAGCACTAAAGGTGGTTATAATTAAAGGAGATGCACAACTTAATTAGTGAGAAAATGGCGTTGAACACTTAAAGCGACAAAGACATAAGAAAATACTCTATGGAAGGAAACCTTTATGGGCTAGAATTGAACACTTGTGAAAATTTCTATAAATAAAGAGCTCATGCGTTAGTTTTAGGCATTGAGTAAACAATTAAATATGCAGTAGTAAAGTAATAATATAGTGTTAGAGGCTTAAGAGATATGCTTTTATTGTAAATCCTATGTATAGATGTTATTAGAATTGCTTTGCAATTTTCTATGAGTAACTAAACTTTCTCATGTTGATGTTGAATGTAATCAATTCTCATTACTCCTACATTTGTCTATACCTTCATTCAAATGTTCGTGGTTTGATTTGTATTTATTGCTTGGATGAATTGACAACTTATTTTATTTCATTGGTTTAAGTTGAAAAACTGCTCAAACCGTGGTCAAATCATCTCATTTTTGCTAGAGACATCAATATGATTTTAGAGGGTGTGCTGGATAAAATAGTCACACTCTTAAGTTAAGAATTCATTCTAAGGAGTGAAGGAATTACATTGGCTTTGAAGTTCTTAGGTTCTTGACCACAAGAATGGACCTAAATCTATTTTAGAGTACTCCCAAGACATTGAATGATTTGCATGGTAAATAGATAAGATAGTAGAAGATGAGATAAATTTCAATCATAGCCCACACTCCACTTAATCTATATAATATATATTGCTATCAATATTTTCCTACAAAAAAATCCAAAAGAAAACTATTATTATACTTGCTAAATCCATGTAAATACCATAACTCTCGTTCAATTGTACTACAGCTAACTTTGTTCATTGTCAATGACACAATTGGATAACTCTCTTAAAACGTGATTTTGTGTGATGTTGGAGTATTGAGGCGTAAGTTCAAATGGATGAAAATTCTCAACCAAAGTTTTTCCATCGGTATCTAAGGAAATCTTGTGTATAATATGTAGTAAAAATGTACAATAACATGTAATTAGGAAGTCAAACATTTATCTGTTCACTATTTAAAGTTCTTTGATAAAAAAAAATTATCATTTATATACTGCTGTATATGAATTATGTCCGTTGATTCTAGTTGTTATCTTTTTTATCAGGTTTGTAAAATTATGTAGGCAAAAAAAAACTAAAAAGGTATTTAAAAAAACATCTACACTATATACTTCGGCCAAAATCAAAGTATAAAGAAGGGATTATGCTTTCGTTATAGTAAAAATCAAAACCTATTATCCTCTTTAGGTTTTAAATAATTTTTTATTATTTTTGAAAAATTGAATGATTAGGCTTCGGTTGCCCTTAAGATCGAATCATAAAAGCAAATAGGTTTTGATTATTTTGAGAATCGGAGCCTCTTCTCCCCTCCATGTGTTATTAACTTTGAATTATTTTTAAAATTAGAAAGCAATTAGGCTTCGGTTAAGTCTTAAAATCAACACTTTTTTGTTTAGTTTTTTAATTTAAATATTTTTAGTATTTTTATTCTTCAGTTTTGAGAGCAAATAAAACCTAATATGAAAGTATTAGGCTTGAGTTCCAACCGAAGCCAAAGCCACCTTTTCTACTTCGCTTAAATATTCTACTTCGCTTAAATATGTTTAAGTTATAAAACAAAAATACAGAGTCGAAAGAAACCAATTCTAAAAGTTTTTCCTCTGCATTAATGTTTTCTTTTTTGAGTTTGTAGATTTTGTTTGGGGTCACGAAATATTTGGAAACCTAACAAAAAATAAAAAATAGAAATAAAGTTTTAAAAGGAACCAAAAAGGGAGGGAGTGCGAGAAGATGATAATTTTTCCCATTCTAATGCAAGTTTTTTTATTAAAATAAATTAATACTTTTTTATTTAATACAACAAGATTATTTGATGCACAAATACCATATATGTATCAAATACGACATGTATATGATACAACCATATGTTTATTTTGAAAATAATATTTTGAAAATAATAGGATATGATATATGCTGGAAGATGTATAATAATTCTTAAAAATATTATAAATATATGATTGTTATTATGTGAATTCAAATTAAAATTATATGTATTTAAGTTGTAAACATAAACAATCCAAAATTATCATTATCATAAAAGTACTAATACTTCATAAATTAAATACTTCATTGGAAAAGTACTGATAAAGTATCCTAAAATATCAAGTTAAATTATTGGTGCATAATAGATTATCCCTTAAATAATCTTACAATAGTAGTTAAGGAACTGCATGGTTTATATTTATAGTAAATTTGATTTTGATAGTTTATATTTATAGTAAATTTGATTTTGAAAAAAATATTAATTTTGAAACAGCGTATAGGAATAAGAATTGCTTAATAATTATTTTAGCGATGAGAACAGATTTTTGTTTAATTGCATACTAAATTGCTTTTCTAAAGTGTAAATGTCAACATAATTCTCATCATTTTGCAAGTTTTTTTCACCCAAAATAAATTATATTTACGAAAAAGTTGAAAATTTTAAATATCTTAAATTTTAAAGTAATTCTAGATATTAAAGATATGATGTTAATGATAACTCTGTTACCTAAATCGTGTAATGATAATCAAACAAAAAGGGATATGAAATTTACTCACCTTTTAGAGTTTAGTAGCGAAATCACAATTAACAGTACATTTTTACTTTTAAGCATATGAATATCGAATTTTAATATTTCAAGAGGTACAAATTGATTTAACTAAAAAAAAAAAGGAGATTACCTATTACTATTATCCTTCGATAACAACTAGAAGTCGTCGGTACTGACAATTTATCGATGGCTTATCGATGGTCGTGATACCGTCAGTAAATCTCTTGTCGATAACATTACAGAGAGTTTTTGGTCTTCGGTAATTACCGAAGGACCAGAGGTTGTGGGTAATTACCGAAGGGCATAAGCCTTCGGTAATTATCGAAGGCTAAAAACCCTCGATAATTTCTGAAGGACTGAAGCCTTCGGTAAGTTCCAGGCAAATCTCAGGCACAATTGTATTTCTTATCCAACCAAACAAACCTACATAAATTGTTCACAACAAAATAGACCTGCATAACATTTTCCAACCACATACAGACGTGCATAATGTGCATCTCAATCATCCAATCATTGATAAGAAAAACATTATAACATCTGAATCATCCAATCACCAATAGAACATGTATTTATAAATGAAACATAAAACAATCTAACATAATGTTCTAACATCCAAACCATCCAATTGATCTAACATCCAAATGATCTAACATCCAAATGTTCTAATATCCAAATGTTTCTATAATGACTATGTTCATTAAAAAAATAAAACTAATAATCTACATAGTTATCATCAGAATGGTCTTCATCATCCTCCTCCTCTGTAGATGGTTGGACTGATGTCGGCTGGACTGATGAGGGCTGGACTTATGTGGGTTGCTGAGGGACGGCGGGTGACCGGGAGGGTCGTGGCTGGGTCGGAGGGATAATGAACTGATCCTGTGAAGTTTCAAGCAACACTCTTATGACTAAGGCCTTAAAGTTTCTAAACTCTGCTCTCAAATAAGTGATTTCTTGGTCACGTTGCTCCAGTGCCTGCGTGAGACAGACAACGACCTCGTCAGCAGTAGTGGTGGAAGAAGAAGGCTGGTGCTTCAGAGTACCTCCTCTCGATGTTGTATAGTTTGCAGCAAATCACTTTTGTTATAGTCAAATCTGCAGCAAAATGCACCAAAAATAGAACTAGAAATCATATTTGAAAGAATGAAAAAGAGGATAGCAGCAGCAAGGACTCTAGGAAGACCTAATGCACTAGAGCTAACTGAAGATAATCAGCTAGAAGATTATAAGCACCTAAGACACAATCAAAGAAAGCAAGCATGGTGAAAAAGCTTGATGGAAAAACAATAACAGTGGTTGAAATAAGATTTCAAGCAACTCAAATAGTCAATTTTCAATTTTGTAATTATTAGGAGTTGCTATCACTTCAAAAATATGTAAAATCATCAAACAAACTTGTCTTAAGTTGTAGAACCAAGAAATGTGCACTGAAACAGAAGCTTGATATTGCACCAGCATTGAATAAGCATTCAGATTTTAGATTTCAGCTTTGCACTGTGTTGTTTGAGTTGTATGAGTCTAATTCGAGTTTAACTCCACCTAGCTATTGTTTTCCAACTTGGTCTTGTGTAGTTACACATTCTACAGTAACTTTTAACATGCCTAGTCCATTGAATCTTTTAAACTCTGTTTCGATGGTGTGATGGAGTGATTTTTCCACATTTTTGGCCATAGCAAAGTCAGATTTCGAATGCTAGCATTTCTATGTTGTGTGACAGTTTGAGCAAGTCTAAAATGATGTTTAAAAGTTGCTAGCAGAGTTCAATTAGTGATATAATGGTATGAGTGCATAATAGTATATTAAACCATCAATTTTGAGTCAAAATTGGGAAGTGGCAAGGTGTTTTTGAGTAATAGTTTGGATTTGAGACAATTCAAAGTTTGAACAAGTTTAAAATCACTAAATCAAGTTGTTGGAGTGATTAGTTTTGAGCTACAGCCACTGCTGTGACATTTCGTGTCTTAAACCACCAAATTGTGACTCATTTTTTTGGAAAAAAAAATGAACCAGACAGCACTTGTGTAGATAGTGGTAGCATCTTGAGGGATGGAAACTTGTATAGCTCTCGATCTAAGTGCCTATACAGCAAGGAAAAATAGCCTCCTGAAACACCATTATGCAATGAGAAAAAGAGTGAAAATTTGGCAACTCCACTAGCCAAATTTTGAGACACAAGCCAAATAGCTTAGGGATTGTAAGATTGAGTGTCTATCCTGTAAAAGAAACTTGCTAGACCACCCTAAGACAGTTCAGAAGTGAGATTTGAATAGCCTTGGCCGAGAGGAACAAGCAATCACTACATGACACATCTAAATTGTAGTTTTAAAATAAAAAAGTGAGAGATTTTGATGTTACAGAAAGAGAGAGATTTTGTTTTCTTGCACAGATATGGGATGAACAAGTGGTTGAAATATGTGAGACCCTAAGTGCATGTTGGAGGGTCATGGTCCTGGCAGGAGTAGAATGAAGGAGAAAGAAATAAAAGGAAAACATGAGAAGAAGTGTACAATACACATTCTTATTGTTAGTGGCAACCCTAAAACATGTACTTTATCTCCTTTTCATTAGGTTTGTTATCTATTGTCATAGTTTTTGAAATTAGAGAACACAAAAGTGTCTTCAATGTATAGGCTTTTACACATCAATCAACAACAAACTAAAATAAAGCATCTACATAAGTTTTCATGCTCAATTTGCAGAATTTAATTCTCATGAAGGCTATAATAAGCAAAACAGACAATTCATACATGCTCAAATTGGTCAAACTGCGAAATTAATAAAAAAAATTCAATTGTAATGATGAAACTACGAACATTATGTACCTGAAAATGATGAAATCTTGGACACTTGACTTCAACTGCAGCCCTTCACCAATTGTGCCTCAGCCTCAGATCAAAACACCAAAACCTTGTATAGTAATGAACAAATTACATTACCACGCAACAATAACTTACTTTCAATGTTATTATATTCAAAACGAAAATGTGTCTAAACATTTTCTATTTCCATTCCAACTAGCCCCAGATATACCCAAACATATTTAAACTAGCGAAGAAACTAAATACAAACCTTTAATTACACTAAACATAATTAAACAAAGCTTAGGACATTCCCAGATACATACAACCATATCAAACCAAATTCATTTGTAGAGAAACATGTACACTTAAAGTTATTACCAATTCTGATTAATCCCACCCAGATATATCATAACATCCAGCTTAAAAAGAATCCCTTAGGTTCAGACATTCCATTCCAAAACCTAATAACATAACATTCATTTCAATACCACAAAATACAACTTCAAACATAACTAACAACTCAAAGAACTCTAATAACGTTAAAAACTACACAACATATCATTAAATTAAATTCATCTTCCCTACTACATAAGCAAATACCCCTCCACAATAGATTATCATATCAATATGTCATTACATAACTCACTACACCCTTAGAACAAAATAATCTATACTATCGTCAATTCAAGTTGCTTAATCTTTGGGTTAGTTCACTTTTATGAGAACAAAGCATATTATAATTGAACTTAACCAATTCATATTAAGTTTTCCTCATTCCCATACTCTAAAGAACTACAAAGCATAATTAACAGCTTCAGTGTAGCTTGGTTTACAACTTGGTCAGCAGCTTCTAATAAACCTTCTTTGCACAAAACAAATACAGAATTTAGGGACTCCCTTAACAATTCCAGAAAACATTGCAAGACTAAATCCTTGCCACCATAAGCCACAATGAAGAGCTTGAAATAAAGGAAACTGAAATAGAGAAAGTAGGATTTACATAATGATATATTATTAAAACACGGGCCAAGGTTTCAAAGCAAACTAAGCTTACTCTTTAAGTTCATGAAATCATACGGGCCAAGGTTTCAAAGCAAACCTACTGCACATAATTTAAACGTCATTGTTCATTCACGGAACAAAGTACCAAACCAATTCAAAGAAAAATGTATAACATTGCATACAATTAACAACGACATATCAAATTCTTCATCAGCCCTTCATCAATAAAGTCTTCATTATTCACAAAATAGAGAACTCACCTCTACAGCAACGACACCCCTTAGGTGTATCAGCCGTCCAATAGCCTCCATCACGATAGTCAAAACCCTTCTCACGCAACGAAAGGCCCTTTGTCACAAATCTCGTAGATTAGCCTCGCTGCGATACCATAAGCACTGGTCATGCCGCCACACCACCCTCGTCACACCGCGACAAAAACCTCGTCAAGAAACCCCTTCGAATAGCCCCCTCGCAATAACCTAATCCCTTACCTCAACCACCACCCTCCTCACCGGCACTCTCCTACCATGACAAAAACCTAGCACACAACGATTAAAGACCAATTTGACAAATATGGGGAAGGGCGGAACGAACAACAGTGGTTAGGTTTGGGGGTTTTGAATGACAGAGGAAGAGTAAGGGAAGAACTTCTCACTTGAGGGAAGCTTTCGCAAATCTACACCTAACATGATTGTCAGAAAATCCTTTGGTAATTCAGCTCTACCGAAGGCCTATAGGCCGTCGGTATTAATCCTTCGATAATTGACAGTTTTCCTGTAGTGGGAGTATATGAGATATCAAATTAGTTTTCCTTTTGTTTACAACTAATTTATAGGATTTTTGTGAAAAACCTATAAAAATAGTTAAAGAATAAAAATAAACTTTTATAAATAATACTAAGTGATTTTATTATTAAAAAGTTGAATTATAAATAAATAAAATTAATTAATCGAATTTTATCATATAAATTCATAATCTTTAGAAATCTAATTTTTTTCTTTTTTTTTCTAAATTTTTTATATACATGTTCATCTCTATAAATATTAGAGACTAGAATGAGAGTTCCAAGACCGATGATTCTATCTTTTTATAATCTCTAATAAAATAAGTTCATCTTTTATCTTGTTCTTGAGTTAATTTAGAAATTTGTTTCTATAAGGGGTGATAAATGATTGAATGTGACTCTTTTGGATTCAAAATGAGTCTCAATTTGTTTATGGTTATTATATTCATATGATTGATCTGAATTTTTTTTTTATGTAAGCGAGAGACTTTTATAGTTGTATTCAAGACACATGGAAGATAGTTATTTGATTTATTCTTTTTGGTTAGATTAATTGATTTGATTATTTAAATGTATTTTATGGTGAGTTATGATAAACAATGGTGTGATGTGACATGTTTTAAAGATGTGAACATAGATGTTGGTATAATGACATGATTTGTTTGAGTGTGAGTTAAATTGATCTATCTATGAGTCAAACTAGTTCAATAAAAAGTTATTTTAGTTCAAATATATCATTTTTTTACTTGAGAAAACATTTGATTTACTCATTTAGAACCAATAATTGAAACATTGGAATTTCAGTTAAGGTTTTTGTATTATGTAGACAAGCCCACCAATCACTAAGCTAAAGCAAAAACTTTAAAATCTAGAGAGTTCAAATCGTTATACGCTTTAGGCGAGCCTTATGAAAAAGGCTCCCATGGGTTTGAGCAACCAGGCGAGTAAAATTGAGAAAAAATATTATGAAAAATCCAAATAGTATAAGATGGTTAGGTTGCTGAGGGAATTTTTCTTAGTGTTTAGAGTTGCTAAAGCTCTATTCATCAAATTTGTTTTTTTTTATAAAATTTATCAACGTTCTTTCATTTGGTGAATCAAAATTTATTTGTTGTATTGAGACCCTTTACTAAACAAATTTCAAAATATGATTAGTTTGTTAACAAAGCAAAATTTTAATTGAGCAAGTGTTGTATGAACTCTAAAAATTCAAGTTTTAAAATGTTAAAATGACAATATCTTTCACTTTTTTTATATATGATTTAAAAATGTTATGATTGAATATTATAATGCAATAGAAATTAAATGATGATTTATTAGCATATACATTGAAATGAACTATATATGATAGATGAAATGTGATAAGTTTAGATCAAGGTAAGATACATGTGAATAACATGGAGTGAAATTTTAAATTCATGCATGTGATGATCTTGTTTGAGATTCTAAAAATAAATGTTTTAAGATTTGAACATAAAATGGTGGTGTGTGGTTAAGTGGAACTTGAATGTTAGTCATAAATGTAATTTTTTTGTGTGGATGTGATACCAAGTAAAGCTATAACAACAACTATAAGAGAAAATACTATATTGGAATGTTGTAAGTTATGTATTGAATAATAATTCCATGTATGATATTATACTAATTTTACTAACATTCACACAATGAAAGATGTTAGGTGGTGAAAGAAGATGAAGTGTCATGTGACCTAACCTATGATATAAAAAAGAATTGTGACTGATAGATTATAAAGAATTTACCTTATTATATAAATGAGAGATTTAGTTCATGATATATGTGATTCTATGTGAATAAAAATTGTAACATCCCAATTATTATAGCATTAAACTATAATAGAGTTCTTACATCATTGATACAATAGAACAGTTGATAGGAGGAGGAATAACAGTTTTCCTCAATATTATACAAACCCACACTCAAATTTCAAACCAAATACAATTCACACTTAAAACATAGACAATTTATAAGGCTCATTCTTATAACTAAGCTTCCGTCGATCCTCCATCTAATGCTTGCTCCACCGGCATATCACCAACTTCTGCTCCCATCCACCGGATGATCATCGCCAGACAAAACACATAACAAAAAAAAGAACAACCACACAACAGACAAAGCAAGGGTGAGCTAATGCAACATAAAATGTCATGGTAAATTAAATTAATAATCAAATTTCCAACTACAGTTATATTACTCAAGAATACAATAAACATACCATAACCATCGTAAACTCACTCATCCGGATCATCGTATGAATATTGAACTCTTAGCTAGTTCTACACTTACAGTGGTACTTTACTCAGCTACATCCTATCCTACTCTGTCCCCCAAACTGGATCTTCGGATATGGATGCACTTATTCGCTAGCTCAAGTATTCTATCCTACTCTGTCCCCCAAATTGGATCTTCGGATATGAATACAACCCCTGAAGCTACATCCTTCCTACTCTGTCCCCCATACTGGATCTTCGGATATGGATGCACTTACTTGCTAGCTCAAGTATTTTATCCTACTCTGTCCCCCAAACTGGATCTTCGGATATGAATACAACCACTGAAGCTACATCCTTCCTACTTTGTCCCCCATTGTGGATCTTCGGTAAGGATTTCCCACTCTCCACTACATAGCTTTCTCTCTAAGTGAGATCGAGACTATTGAGAGCATAAGAATGAACCCCTAAGTCGGAGTTCCTATATTCATACGTACAGTACTTGACACAAAAACAACAATGAGTTCCTCCTTGGAACTCTATTCCACACTTTCCATTCATAAATACACATGTCAATATATTATCATCTTTGGTCATATTTCAAGAAAATAACTCTTACATACTCAGATATTCCACATCCTCACAGAAACATCACTTATTAACACATAACTCTTTATGGTCTAGTAATTTGAACCATTAAGTAGTTCAAACAGCTTGGATACCCTCACCAATGGCTCCGGAAGGGTCAAAAACCCCCATATCGACCTAAAGAACGTCTAAAATGGACATCCAGAACTCCCAAAACGTCAAAAACATCAAAAACACTAAATTTGTTATGCATAACTCGCTCCAGCGAGTTGACTCATTCACTCAAGCGAATTTACTATTCCAAAATCACGAAAATTCACTTCCCGGACTATAACGACTCTTCCTTTCATCATACAGACTTTCTAGACATCCAAAAACTTATCTCCCATCAACAACCCATATTCATCCAAATCTTATAAACATCTAAACTACCCATATAATTAAAAAAGGCAGCGGATAATTAGTACAATCCAAATTTCTGATCAAAACCTAGTCTCCTTTTAAATCCATAAACAGATTCAAAATCTTCGATCTATACGTATACCTAAAAACTTCCACCAATTCAAAATACTTAATACGAACAAGATCTCTTCAAAACCATCAAAACAGAAGCATATCCCAATTCCAAACCATACATCAATTCAAAAGATACAACAGAAGTAGAATTTCATTCTAAAATCATAAAGAGAATCAAAATCCTAAACATATACCAAATTTAAAATCATACAGAAACAAAAAGACTCAAGGTTAGCTCCCCTTACGGTTTTCTCCTAAGCTTGCTTTCAAACGGTTCCCCGACGTTCCTCTGCCTTAGAATTCCTTCTCGTGGCTCCAAACTGAGCTCTAAAACTTCTCTGGTCCAATGCTTTTAGGTAACAGTTCTCAGATTCAACTTAGGAATTCTCTCAGCCCCAAAACCCTCTTAAATAACCAGAAAAACGTGTTTAAATAGTAAAACGCATTTACTGAGTCAAAACGCGTTCAAAACGCGTCCAAAACGCGTACAGCGAGTGAGTCTGATTTTGACAACTTTGTCAGTCCGGTTGAACCCCTTCCCGATGTCGGAATTATGCGTATAAGTACTCGAATCGAAGCTATTCGAGTCTACTTTCTAATGGAAAAAGAATCAACTTAATATCTAATTTGTACAATTAATTATAATTAAAATACCAAACCATGTCAAAGTTGACAGCATTGTATTTTGCATATAAACTTTAACTTTTGTTACAACTTGATAAATTTTTGGTTTATTACTCTACTGATGACCCGATATTCACATTTTCCTTTAATTTTTCAGGGTCTTACAAAAATAATATGACGTGTATATAATTTTAAGTAAGGTCGAATATCTATGATGTGATTTTCAATAAAAAAAATTAGGTTTAATACGTATTTTGGTCCCTCTTTTCGTAGGGTCTGTTCAAATTGGTCCTACTTTTTTTCAAAAGTTCACTAAGATCCCACTTTTCGTAAAAACGATGCACGTTAGTCCTTTTTTAGGTTTAATACGTATTTTGGTCCCTCTTTTCGTAGGGTCTAATCAAATTGGTCCTACTTTTTTTCAAAAGTTTCCTATTTTGATCCCTATTTTGATCCCTCTTAGTGAACTTTTCGTATTTTGGTGAGCTGTACATTTTGATCCCTCAAAAGTTCACCTCAACGAAAAATGTACAGCTCACCAAAATACGAAAAGTTCACTAAGAGGGATCAAAATAGGGATCAAAATAGGGAACTTTTGAAAAAAAGTAGGACCAATTTGAACAGACCCTACGAAAAGAGGGACCAAAATACGTATTAAACCTAAAAAAGGTCTAACGTGCATCGTTTTTGCGAAAAGTGGGATCTTAGTGAACTTTTGAAAAAAAGTAGGACCAATTTGAACAGACCCTACGAAAAGAGGGACCAAAATACGTATTAAACCAAAAAATTATTAGTAGTATTTTGTGACAAATAAATTATTACTTAAACATAAACATTTTATTTTTGAAGTTGTAAATTATACTTTTATATGAATATTGAATATTTATGAAGACAAATGAGTGTATGATGTTTTAAAAATCTCTAAATAATGTAAAAGTATTATATAACATTTTTAACAAATTGTACGAATATAAATTAGGCTTTAACTTTGAATTTTTAAATAAATTGACTTTTTTAAGAAAATTAAATTAACTTTTCACCTTTGAATTTTGAAGTAGCGACACCCATTAATAGTTCGACATCTGATATGCAATCCCTCAGACTTATTATAATTTATATTTCATATTATTTATTAATTAATTAACTTATTAATCACAAAAACAATGAACCAAAATATATAAACTAATTAAGAATAAATAAGAATTATACTTTGATCTAACTCAGCAACAAGCGTCAATGGATCCAGCCAAATGGGTGGCGACATGCATGATGCATGCATTCATGTCACGACCCATGACATGACCCCACACGCTATTCATACCTCGTGCCACCCACGTTTTCTATTCCTAACGCGTATAGTCTGCACTCACGTGCTCCACCTCTGCCACGTCATCCAATCAGCACCGTTATATCGTTGACCGTCAAACTGTTTCTGGCCGTTTGATCACTCACCATAGGATTCTTATACTGTCGAAACGTTGAGATTTGTTATCTTGCTTTTTCCGTAAAAGAGGTGGACCCGCAGAAGACAATTGTGTGAACTGCAGAACTGTATCAGCCGCACCTCACCGTTGATTTGAGTAACACATTTATTAAATCATTCGAAGTAGTTTTTATTAATTACAAAAATTATTTTATTTTATTAATATTTTAAATTGTTGTTATTACTTACATATTCATCTTTTTTTAAATATTTATAATATTCCATTAATAGATGATGATATTATATTATTAAATTTATATATGGAGTAAATTTATATTTATGAAGTTATATTAATCTAGAATTTATTTATTGTTATAAATAATTATTTACAATTAAAAAATAATAATTAAGAAGATAAAACTAAAAAAAGATGTATATAGTTATAGATAAAATAAACTTTAATTATTAAAATAAAAAATATTATAAATAATATTGTGTAAATAATTTTTTATTTTGAGTAATAATTTAAATTTTAAAAAATAATTATTAAAATGATAAAATTGTAAATAATTATTTTATAATAAGTATAGATATAAAGATAAAATCAATTCTCAAATATATATATATATATATATATATATATATATATATATATATATATATATAATCATGTTCGTCTTAAAATAAAACCATAGTTATAATATTTATATAAAGTTTTCTCTTTTTAAGATTTTGATTATAAAGTTTTCCAAATTAGTTATTATGTAAAACATGTTAACAAAATTAGCTTATAATTTTATAATTTTGGGTCGTTAGTTTAACTTTGACTTTTATTTATAAAAACTAAGGTGTAACATTTAAAATATGACAGTTAACTATATCATATTCGTCACATGATTAATAAGATAGAACATTTATAGTATATAATATAAAATATAAAATTATAATTATTAAAAATCAATCATAAATTTTAACTTTATAAACATATTAAATAATGAAACTATGTAGAATTTTAATGTAAAGAAATCTAAACTAAAACATCTCCATCATTCTGTTATAGAGAGATCTCATCTCCCTCTGCTCACACTCACAGGATGGTCATTACAAAAAAATGAATATTGCAACATATAACATACAAACACAAACAAAAGAAGAAGGGTAAGCAAGATTACAACAATTTATGATATATATATATATATATATATATATATATATATATATATATATATATATATATATATATATATAAATAAGAATCACCATATTAACATTCACATCACAACTCTAACACATCCAACCAAACAACCACTTATTATGCATGATGACCTTTTTTACTTGATCATCCGGAATAATATGAATATGTAGCTATGACAGTTTGTGCACTTGTTGTGGTGAAACAACTGGCCCACTCTAAGCTACCACACAAAGTTAGTTCATTATCACTCACCTTAGACCAAGGTAAAACTCCTAGATTAGGATCTCCTGCTATTCTCACCACATGCTTCACCCTTCTCTACTTGATAATAGGTGACCATTAGAATGTCAAGATGAACTCTAAGACTAAGCTTCCCATATTCATACCCACAAAACTTGAAACCACCACTAAGAAATTCTTCCTTGAAATTCTCTTCCATACCATTTTGAAACTAAGATTGAAACCATATATTTTCCCTTTTTGAATCAGAATACGTAATATATGTAATCAAGAAAAATCCATAAGCACTTACACATCATTCACAATGAATCAAAACATAACTCAAATCAATCAATAATAAAGAAGGAAAGAGTATACCAAAACTTGGACCAGTCGCTTAATGACCCCTCTCGTTGGGCGACCACAAACTTCTCTCTCTTAGTGAACCCGCTCGTTATGTGAGTACATAGATAGTGTTTTCCAAACCTCAACCTCTCACTTAGCGACCCAACTCATTGTGCGAATAAAATGACATTAATCCCATACCGCAACCTTTCGCGCAACAATCCTACTCGCTAAGTGAGACCAGAAACAGTGGTTCAGACCATTCAACCACTCACCCAACCACCCAACTCGCTAGGCAAATCCAGAGACAGTAGTCCAAACCCCCTCAATCACTCGCTCAGTGACCCAACTCGCTAGGCGAATCCATAGACAATTGTCTAGACCTTTGAACCACTCACCCATCGACCCAACTCGCTAGGCGAATCCATAGACAATTGTCTAGACCTTTGAACCACTCACCCAGCGACCCAACTCGCTAGGCGAATCCATAGACAATGGTCCAGACTCCTGACCTCTCGCTGAGCGACATTCACTCGCTCAACGAGTCTACATAATTGTATATCATGAAAACTACAAAGTTTTTACCCTAAACCACTCTTTACCAATTTGATATAATTTTTCCAACTTCTAACCCTCCTAGATTGTGTTATACACTCAGTTATACTTAACCAATTGTGTCTAAACCATCTTAAACTCATTTTAAACAAGTGACTTCAAGATTTCAATCAGAAACTTACAAAACTTCAACTTAGAGAGTCAAATTGAATTCCACCACTTATAGCTAACTTTTGGACCATTTAGTGACTTCAATAAGTCACAAATGACTTATCCAATCCTTAGAATCCTTAGAAACTGACTCTTTATGCTCATAACCACAAACTCAAAATTTCACTATGCAACAACTCTAATTCAACTAAAAACAACTAAAAACTCAACCTGAAATCAACACTAACCCATCTTACCTATTCCATAACAAACTTCTAGCTATATAACCAGATTTACCAATCAAAATGACTTCAAAACACATTCAACCAGTTATACTCATCCAAATCATCCAATTTCATCATCATAACAAAAAATAATTAAATTCTCAACATTATCATACAACCAAGCATATACATTTCCCAATATTTAATCACAACACATACATATAATATTTCCCCTAACATAATCACTATATAAAACAAAGTTTCTAGCTTTCCTTACCTCATTAACACTTTCACCGCTCTAAAAGTCTCCGACAGTTGTTTCGTATTAGTTCAAACTTAGACAATGTTGTTAAGAAAAATAGCATAATTGATTTTTGTGAACAAATAGATAAATATTTCAAAAAGTTTAATGTGATTAGTGATCATTAATTATAATTAAAATTTTATAAAATAATGAATACTATGAATTAAAGCATTATTAGTTCATTTAAACTAAGTGCAGGTTACATTATAAGTAGTTTGAAATGGATAAATATTTATTATACAAGTGATTGCAATTTAGGTTCATAATTAGGTTTTAATTTTATTTAGAAAACTCGATTCGAAATGGAATAAATTATGTTCATAAAAAGTAAAATGATTAAAAAAACATTTACACCTTAGGATAATTAAATGCAATGATGCAAAGATAAAGTGAATGTGTATTGTCGTTGCCAGGTCAAAATACTATAATAAATAAGAAATATGTTTAATAGCATTAAATTTATTATTAATCTACAATGCTTTAATATTAAATCTATCAACATATTTTTCAAAGAAGATAAATACTTTCTAGAATGGACACATCGTTATTTAAGGACAAGGGGGGAAAAATATAATTAACGAGAAAGAAAATTTAATGAGATATTAATTAACATGAATAAAGAGGCCAAAAGTTAAATATTTTTATCTCAGTTAATTCTGTACATTCTGTAGCCTATTTTGTCGTTTCTCTGTGTCATTTTCATTCGTTTTTGCTCCTTACCTATTTAGTTATCTGTTTTAAATAAACAAAATAAAAATTAGGAAATATTGTTTAAGTATTTACAGAAGTATTAATTTAAACATGAATGTTTAAATTTGAAATTAAGAAATTGAGAAAAAGACACTCTGAATGTCCATAAATGATCCAACTATCTGTGGCATTATTGTATTACATATCCTGTCGGCAAAACTTACAAAGAAATCCTCATAAAGTGCGTGTGGACTTTCACACCCTCCCCATCAAATCCAGACCCTTTGACATTTTCCAAAGTCAACTCCATTAAACACAAAAAATAAAAAATATAAATAAATAAAATATATTAAAAAGTAAATAGATAAGCATAGAGATGCCAAAATGACATCCACACACTCTCTCTCCCTTCAAAATAAAGCAACTTTTCCTGTTTTTCTATTTTCTTTATTACTTTCTTTTAATAACAATTTTATTCAACTCTGATACCACTATCGTAATAAACAACAAAACCTCAATAACCTGGGCCAATGTTTTTAATCGGAACACAGTTCAAAATCAACCTTCAGAACCAATTTTTGTATTTAATTTTTAACAGTAAAATTTATTGTATATGAGAAATCATTAAACTTTAATAATTATAAAATTATGGAGCACTGTCATTGTTTTAAGAAAGTTAATTATCTGCTAATTATCCTAATTTTGATTAACAGAAGTGGAACTAGTGAAGGCATTTTCTGTCTGTCTGTCTCTCTCTCTCTCTCTCACTAGACTTTGTGCAAAACTCGCTCTTTTCTCTTTCTATAAATACAAGTCCATCCCCACTCATTGCACCTTATCATTTCTCTCTCTGGTGAAAAGTCAGCGCCTTCTTTTGTCTTTTCTCTCTCTCAACAAAAGGCATACACTGCAGAGTTTGTCTCCATGGCCGAAGATTGGGATCTACATGCGGTGGTCAGAGGTTGCTCCACCGTCACATCATCCTCCGTGTCGTCTTCTTCCTCCGCCTCCTCTGGTTTTGCCTCTTGTTACTTCCATCCTGAAGGAGTTTCCTCCTCCTCCTCTTCTTCTGGCTTTTCCATCTTCAGAGGTGAACAAGGAAGCCAGGTTCTGTCGCTTTCTGCGTACCCCTTTGAGGCAAGGAGCCCCATTGAGGAGCTGCATGAGCTTTGCAGGCCTTTCTTCTGCAAATCTCAGTCTCTCTCGTTGCAAGCCTCTTCCCCCTTGTCCTCACTCTCTTCCTATTCTTCTGCGCCTCCCAAAACGGTTTCATCTCAAGAGAAGCAACAACAACAGCGAAACAAGCAGCCGCTCTCTGTCACCACCCCACGATCTAAAAGAAGGTACAAAACTTCGTGCCTGCTTTGTTTTGATACCCCAAAGAGGAAAAAAAAACGATCTTGAACTGTGTTATGTCGTAAAACTCATGTCTTTGGTTGAAAATTCTGCGTGTCTTAAGGGTTTAGATTGCGGCTGTGGTTGTAGTTCTGTTAACATGTGGATAATTATAGATAAACGTGACTGATGAGACTGCGATTGTGTTTGCAGACAGTGTTTTGAAATCTTGGTATGTGAGTGTGATTGTTTGTGAGATGTGCTTATGACTGTTCTTGGTCTTTTACAGGAAGAACCAGCTTAAGAAAGTTTGTCAAGTGCCTTTTGAAAATCTCTCCTCGGACATATGGGCATGGAGGAAATATGGCCAGAAACCCATAAAGGGGTCTCCTTATCCAAGGTTTGCTTTGAAGATCTTTTTCACTTGCAATTTTCCAAAAATGTGTTGAAAGTTCATGATTTGGTTCTTTTCTAATTTGGTCACCGTCGATTTAACGGTTTATAACCCATATGTGCATGGGTTATAAAGGTTTTTGAGATCTCAATAGTGAATTTTGTAATTAATTATCACATGAAAATCCTGCTTTATGCTTTAAGTAATCAAATCCTAGTTTCTAAAGATGGGTACTTTAGGGTCTAATTGAGGTTGCTTTGTTTTTGTAGGGGGTACTACAGATGTAGCAGCTCAAAGGGGTGTTTGGCAAGGAAACAGGTTGAAAGGAACAGATCAGACCCAACCATGTTCATAGTGACTTACACTGCCGAGCACAACCATCCTGCTCCTACTCACAGAAACTCCCTTGCTGGCTCCACACGCCAGAAGCCACTGGCCCCTCAAACTGCCACCACCGAACAAGACTCTGACAAGATCAAGAGCCTCACAAAACCCTCCTCCCCTGCCACCTCAGGGGCAGAGGAAGAGGTTCCAGCACAAGTGGAAAAGTCTGAGAGCAGAGAAGAGAAAGAGGATGTGATGGATGATGAGGAAGATGATTTTGTTTTGTCTGACATGGTGCTAACAGATGATTTCTTTGAGAGCTTGGATGAGCTGAGTCAGCTCACTGCCCCTTCTGTTGTCACAGGAGACTGCTTCAGTGACCCCTTTTCAGCTATGGCAATCCCTTCTTGGGTGGCCAGTGGTGCTGCTACTGCCGGTGGATGCATATGATTCTTTTGGTGACAATTGTTTCATGCTTTTCATTGATGACAATAGGGACCTTTTTTTATCTTTGTTTTTTGTTCTTAGAGGAAATGGAACGTTTTGGAGGAATCTTTACTAACAATGGTTCGTGAAGGGGAGGAAAAATTTTCCCGAGTAGAGAGTAGTAAGGTAGATCAAGCATTTGTATCTATCTTTGTTAATCTTACCATCATCAGAGATTCATAGTTTTATGCATTACCTATGTTAATGTAAAAACAGTTCTAGTTTTTGTTGTTGTATGGGTATGGTCCTTGAGTTGTGATTGAGTTCAATGTATTTGAATTTTGACATGGGTTGTGGTATAAATTGGAAAAGCACTTTTGGGTTGACTTATAGTTTTTCTTGAAGGTAATGATTATAATTGTGTGAGTGTGACAAAGGGGTTCATGGTTGTTGCTTGTTGGGTATATATTCCAGTAGTACTGTGGAAGAGCACCAATTGTAGTGAAGCTTTTTTTGGGACACGAGGGGTTAAGGTAATTGAGGAATTAGATTCCATGAAGCATATGCGTTTTTTATTTATAGGTTATCTGCTCCTCTCTGTTTTATTCACATAGAAGCAAAGTATTTCACGTCAGCTACATGCCTTCTCCAAATGAGAGACACGTTGCTTGAAGTTAACATGTTAGGCTCACCATTTCTATGGTATCTGCCTTTTGTTTGGCTCCCAATAACATTGCATCTCATCCCTAGTGGAAGCTGTCCATTTACCAAACTTGCATAACCTTTAAAAAGGAAATAAATATGATAATTAGGTTTTATCATCTTCTCAAGATCTATGGAAGTATATAATTATATATACACTTAACTATATGTTCAAAATTTTATGCTAAAATCATTAACTATTTGTTAAAGTGTATTATTTTAGATAGTGAGATCATAGTTATTCCATCACACTTTTTGTTGTCTTTTTTTATTTGTCGTTCTTCTTGCAATGTGTTTCTCTTTCTTACTTTTTCAAAGTCCGAACCGAGTAGGTGGGCACCCGACGCTTAAGTTAGTTAATTATATCGATAAGTTAAGTTTTAAATGTCTAATAAATATAATCACTTATCTCTTTACCTTATCTTTGTGTTTATATATTTTGGAGTGAGTTTTTGGTTAAGACTTATCCAATTGCGACCCAATAGCCATAAGTATACTTTATTTTGTTAATCATATTGAGTTTATGTTGATGACTTTAATTTGTACGTTACCAAACGATCATCTATAAAGATGACGATTGATCAATGAATGTGATCTCCAAGGTCACTAGAAAATATTCATTCTTATGAGAGTTAACCGATCAGTAATGCAAGAGATACGTTGACCGGACGATCTATACTAAACATGTATATTCATATATTTATAATAAATATGTGAAATTATTGTATATTTTTTCTATTTTATTATATTTTATGTTTATTTTTCTTAAGCTTAAAAGTATTTTAAGAGAATTGATACGTGAGAAATCAATGAAAAATGTTTTTAATTTGATATCTCTTAAGTGTCTAACACGTTATTTAAAGGTCAAAAACGTGTTTTATACCATGACATCTAAAGTGATAGAAAGTTTTGCTAATTTATAGATTCATATTAGTAAAGATAAACCCGCGTTATTTATATTTTAGAGGATTTTGGATTTTCCGTTGTTTGCCCTAGAAAAATATTTATTTCATACAATTGGAAGGAAAGGGAAAGGACAAGTCGAATTTGGTGATGTATATATATGCAATTAAAGGTAGAATTTTTGTAGGAGCCGTGTGGGGTGAAAATGTGAATAAGGTGATTGTTGAAGCATTTTGCAAATTGTTAACCAAGTATTTGGATAGTGGTATAATAGCCAAAACTATCTCATGAACAACGATCCTTATCCTTCTACTAATGTAGATGGAAAAAAAATTTAGATAGCATAAATTCGTTTCTTACATGAAACACAACAACTTGGTTCTCTGTCTCTTTTAGAAATCAATATGGAAGTTCTACTCAATCCAACACCCCCATTTGAAAAGTTTGGTGGGAATTTCTTTCAAACTTTTTAAAACACTGAAATTCAACTATGTCGGTAATGGGGCAAAGAATTTACCAAAAAAACATCATCATAATCATGTCTTTTACTTGCCGGAAATTTATGATTTTTGTACAACACCTAAACAATATAACTGATAAATTAACACATGGTTCTTTAAAAGCCAAACTTGATGGAAGAACATTCAGCTGAAATAAGCAAACTTTACATGTTGCAATTAAAAAATGAAAGAAAGAAATACACCATTTTTTTGTAGAAAAGAAACTAAATCACTTAAATTCCTTTAATACTCAATTAGGGGCATCCTATGGTTAAGGAAGGATCTTGTATTGTAGTGGGAAAATCGAACTTTAGCAGACAAAACTGTTTGAGCAATTCACCATCCACAAGCATGGGTGGTAAAGAATGAAGGCCTCAAAAGTTGACCTTTACTGAAGCGCATTTAGGATCACATCAAGATAAGCTTTTATATGAACACAACACATAACAAAATTATACACTCAACCTAAAACCTTGTCTGAAACATGCATTATGTCTGAGTTGGATTCATGTGTCCAGGTTCAATATGCCATATAATATTACTGTATTCTATTTATTATCATCATTGCATAATTAAGACATGTTTTCTCTCTCTTTCTCTCAAGGGACCTATCAAATCGCTTCCCTATTGACACTACAAAAGGACTTAAGAGTATCAGAGATGCAGAGTTCCTCCAGTTTAACAAGTCATTTCAAGTTGTTTTGAATATACAACTAACTTGAATAGTATGAGGAAAACTATTGATAGCAGATTCTATCCGATTTTCTTAGGTCATTAGTAAATTTGATTTGTACTATTTCAAGAGTTTATGAGTTGTTGATGAGGCAAAGTTGGTAAGATGGTTTTATACTTTTACTGATAGAAACATTTGTTAAGCCAGATTTAGAGCACAACACAGATTATTCACTTAGCAGATAAAAATCATGGTTTTGTTACTGAAAGATGAAAAAGAAAAGCAAGCAATTTAATCCCTTTTTAAGATTTATTTATGGCATCCTCATTTTCTTCCTTTTCATCTCAACTAATCAAATAGAACAATTAAAACCACTGCATTCTGAAATACCAGTGTTTATTTTGTCTGTCATTTTGGGTCTACTCTTGGCTCCTAACACTCTGTCATGTTTCAGTTCTAGTAAGTACAAAGCAGTAACAAAAATATTTCCCTCACAATTAGAAACATAGCATCAAAATCAAGGTTTTAACTCACATTTTAAACTTCAGATGCCACAATGGTCAAACGCAACCAAATTTTATCCCTTCTACCTAACGGCTAGAATACGACAATTTATAGTTTTAATTTATCATTATAATCAAGAATACATTATGGCCTTTGTTGAGTTAAAAAGATATTTTCATAAATTTTTCAGAATTTAATTCTTTTTTGTTTTTTTTTTGTTTTTATAAAAGGGTATTGTCCTCTTTTTAATTCAATTTTTCTTTATAATTCTTACCAAAATTTGGTGTTTAGACTTTTTGACAAATGATCATATCCATGTGAAAGAATTAAAGTGAGTATAAGAATTTTATAATTTATGTAAGTATATTGAAGGCAGTATGAGAATGTGTATGGATCTTATGAATTTTGTTATAAAATAAAAAGTAAATTCTTTTTGCCATTTTTATGATAATTTAGTCTGATGTTATATTGTGTTATATTCTGTTTATATATGACATAAAAAAAATATATTATAGAATCAAATCGTGGATATTTGACCATATATTTTATTAATACACGGTAAACAAAATTAGTAAAAAAATAGCGTACAACATCGAATATTTTGAACCTTTCACGTCGAAATCAAGGTCAATGAGACGTTAAATTGATGTTGAATTAAAAAAATTCGACGTTAATCAATTTTTTTTTTGTATTTTTTAATTAATTGTGATATTTTTTTTTTACAATTTTACGATACCTGAAAAGTAGAAAAACAACAAATTTCAGTTTTTGGTATTTTATAAGGCATGAACTATGAACGTGTAGTGTAGTATCAACAACAAACAAGTTCAATCAAACAACAACAACAAACAAACAAGTTCAATCAAACAACAACAACAAACAAACAAGTTCAACCAAACAACAACAACAAACAAGTTCAACAAAAAACAACAAACAAGTTCAACAATTAAGTTCTTCAAAACGAAAACGAAAACTAACATTCAATAGGTGGATTCGTCGGAATAAAGTGTCTTCACCAGTAAGAGAGAAAATAGAATGCGCCTATGAAAGACAAGAACACGAAAATAATCGGTCAAAACAAACGAAAATCATACATAAAGTAGTTAATTAACATGCATTTGTATCAAATGAAAAAAATATTATATGTGATGATCGTGAAACTTCGTTCAAGAAAAGTTTGAGAAGAGAAGAGGGTCTCGTGCGTTAAGATAAAATGAATGAATTTTCATCGCACTCAAATCTTTATTGAATTCACTAACATTTTGACGTCTAACATTCGACGTTTTATATTCTTTTACATCAAATTACAATTCTAAACGATGTCTTATAATTGCATTTATTTACAAAATTGTCACTGATCATTTTTAACATTGTATTACGTAGTTAGACGTTAAACGCATGACGTTATAGGCGGTTTTTGCATTAGTGCTATCTTCAGATGATAATATTATTTAACTAATCTAAATTAATAAATGAGTCTTTTTAATCACATTCTTTAATATGTTTGTTGAACTGAATATGTATAATTATATTTTTGTCTTTAGGATGATGAAAAATAAATAAATTGCTTTTAATTTGTATTTTTAAGCCACGTGAATTTATTAAATATACAAAAAAAAAGAATACAGCATTTGAGATTTTTTTATTAAAAAAAATAATAACATAATAGTAAAAAAAACAAAATATATTATGAAGAGCAATAAGCATGACAATAATAGTCATATAAAAGATACTAAAAGAAAAAAATCTACAAACATAGATTAGTTAATCAAGTTTCACTGGGATAAAATGTGAGTATATAAGATAATTAATTAAAAAAAAGGCACTAAAAATTATCTAGAAGTAGCCAATATATGAAATCAATAATGCTATTAAATTTGAAGAGAAAAATAATCACAACCTAAAATAGAGCAAAAGTGTCATGATTTTTTTCTATTTTGAATAGACGATCCCAACTTTCAAACTAAAGTACTGTATGGTCATGAAATTTCTGTCAAAATTTCAGTTTAATCAAATAATGAATAAAGTAAGAATAATTTCTTTAGCGAAAAAACTAAGTGAATGTATCAACAATTTTTTTCTCTTTTTTTCTCTCCCAAAGACTGAAAATAACTCATCTTTTTAACTTAGAAGACACTTTTCACTTAAGATAAGTGAGACAAAATGAATTTATTAAGTTGGACTTTTTAAATCCATTATTCAAAACCTAATCCATTATCTATTTTTTTATTTCTTACAACTATGTGGAAGTAACTACCAATTTGACGATCATATAAAAGTTTCAAATTTTAACTTGACTCATTGAGAAAGATGATGGTGTTTTGGGTGGTCCGATGTGAGAAAGATGGTGGTGTTTGGCGGCATATGGTGTTTGGCGACGTGTGGTGTTTGACAGCGTGAGAAAGACGACGACGTCATGACGGGGAACCAGGAAGAGGATACTGCCTCGGTTCCCTTTGAACCGAGTTCTAATCGTATATTATTTTGCCTCGATTCACAACCGAGGCATAAAAGTGCAGATCTTTTACCTCGTCTGGATATGTTTCGGGTCAATAACCGGTGCTTATAGGCTAAAATAACCGGTGTCATAACCTCTGACTATACTAGTGAAACCTTTATAATCAATGATATGAGTGAATTATTTATTTTGGTAACCAATTTATACGAGTATGTGAAGAATCCCATATAAAGATTTTTGTGGTAAAAGTATGTCTAAGATGTATGTTGTTGTTATGTAAAGTACATGTAATAATACTATTAAGGTGAATGCTTCCATTTGATAAAAAAAATTAAATGTGAAAGAGATACACCCTTAAAAAAAGGTTGAAAATTTAAGTATTAATCTAAATTTCACATTAAATTAAATTTGGTTGAGATTTTATTATAACTCTTCAAAAGACATCAATTTTTTAAGATAAAAAAAATGATATATTTAAAGAAATTACAATATATTAAATAAATAATTATTACTCATCAAATAATAAATCATATATGAAAAAAAAACCTGAAGTCACTTATATGATCGCCAAAAAGGCACAATAGTTTTTAAAAAACACTTTTCATAATAAGTGTATATAAAATTATTATACTTATAAATTCAATAATTAAATGACTAATATAATATAATATATTGACCAAAATATGGATCAATCGATAGAAAATAGTTTTAGTTTGATAAATATCTTGTACTTTATTTTTACAGAAATAGTGTTTAGTATGAATGTTGAAAATTGTCTTTGATATAATTTATTCCGCTATAAGCTTTTTAATACTGTATCTCTAGAAAATAACTAGAGTATTTATTTATTTTATTTAAGGTCAAATTCACCGTTGATTGAAAATTAATTAATACTTTTAGAGAAAACAATTTGGTTCCTTTAATTTGAAATCTTTTTATTTAAATCTTCACTTTTTTAATGTAATGAATTCCTATTTCACTGGTGCAATCAGGGGACAGGGGATGGAGAAACGATAGTGGTTATTTTCGCCCATAAGCAGTGGTTTTTGAACTGAGGTATATTTAGGAGGAGACGACCTTTTTCCTTGGTTCTGAACCGAGACATAAAAGTGTAGGATTTTGCCTCCATTTAAAGTTAACCAAAGTAGTAAGTGTGTTTTTTTTTTGTTTCTTTTTCACAAGACTTTATGCCTTGATTCCCTCTGAACCGAAGTAGTATGTCCAACTCTACGTCGAACCGAGGCAATAATGGTCTTTTTTATTTTCTTTTTGCTTCTTTCGCAAGCCTTTATGCTTTAGTTGGAGCCTGAACTGATGCCATATGTGGGTTTTTTGCCTCGATTAAGGTCACAACCGAGATATATTCCCCTGTTTTTTTTAAGAACAGGTCTGTTTCTACAACAGTCTCCACTGCAAAAACAAACCTGCATATAATTTTACAGTCAGAACAGTCCAGAACAATCCAGAACAGTCCAAAACAATCCAGAAGCATATGTTTTGAATACAAATTATATTAAAACATAAATACATTCAATGTAATCATAAATCAACTTCTTAAAGCATAAATTAATCCAATGTAATCATAAATCAATCCAATTTACAAAGTTAAACTAATAATAATGTACAAAAGCATAAAACAACTTAGAAGCATAAACTTAGAACTTACTATATCTAATATCTACTACATACTATTATATAATTGAATTACATATTTAGCCAGTGCTTTCCTCACGAGTTTAAGTGACTTCTCTGAAATTGGAGCAGTAATATTGAATCTCTACATAAAACACAATAATTTCAATTAGTGTATATGAAATCTAAACTATAGAGAAAATAAAATTCAAACCAAAATATTACCATTTACCATCCACTAGTGTAATGTGCACGAATAATAGTCATCATCCAAAACATGTCATATGATCCCATTTGTCTATTACATTACAATATATCATCATAATTATAAAAAGATAAGTAACATCTTGGAATGGAACAAAATGTAACAAAGTATGGACTAAAATACCAAACTTAAGGGGAACTTATGCAAGCTTTTTAGTTGTAGCAGTAGATCTCCCAAATAACATCATATGTGTTGCAAGACAATTGTTAAAAAAAATTGCTTTAGCATACATTTATATAACAAAGAAATTTGAAACATTGAGATTCTTACCAATCTACTACATGTCTAAGAGGGCTGGGAGGAAACTTGTGCAATGAACAAAACCAAACAGCAGTGTTCTCCGGTATGGAGATCACAAATAGCTGCTAATGACGCTTGAAATTGGTAATAACTTAATTGTCATATACCAAAATTAATAAATGAAACTTTAAAGTTAACAAACTTCACTTACCCAAGTATTTAAGGGAGAAAATATATCATCAACAAACATTTGATGATACATTTGGCTAATTATATAAGGGAGATAAGGGAGAAATTATTCACCTAATTTTAGTATTCTTAATACATTTGGCTAAACCCTCTATCTCCCCTTCCATGGATTATCATCAACAAACACTACCATTGCTATTATAATCAATTTAAAAATGAAAAACAAAATAAAATTGTGGCAGCAAAGACAACTTACCACGGGTAGGAGGAGAACCGTGGCTGCCACGACAAAGGTGGAGGCGCTGCGAGTGAGGCGAAGGCATGACGATGAAGATGTTGGCGACAACGAGGAGGTAGAGGCGCGAGGTGGCAACAATGGCCCGTGAGGAAAACGTAGCGACAATGGCAATGGCCCGCAAGGAAGACGAAGCAACAATGGCTTCAAGAAGACGAAGCAACAATGGTTTCAAGAAGACGAAAACGGTTCTTGCATAAGGAAGAAGAAGGAGAACGCAAGAAAGAAGAAGAAGAATGTCGGAAGAAGCAGAAGAACGTGAGTCTGCGAAGAAGAGAATGCACAGTGTAGGTTAAACTAAAGATAAATAAGTGATACTACCTCGGTTCATCCAATAACCGAGGCAATACACACCTTATTACCTCGGTTATCAGTCAAACCGATGCCCAAGGTTCTCAAAGAAAAATAAAATAAAAAAGTAAATGGCACTTTTGATATTATTTTCAACTTATATGCTTCGGTTGGCGCTATAACTGAAGCCTAAGAAGCTTTTGACAGCGACTCCAAAGGACCCGAGGCAATAATGGTTAATTAAAATCTCCAACGTTTAAAAAAGAAGAAAAGTCAGGGGTATAGCAGTGGTTGCAGAGAGATTTGGCAGACTTTTATGCCTCGGTTCCCCCTCTGAACCGAGACAGTAGATCGTTTCATGAAAAGGTGTGTCAAACGAAAGGTTTGAATTGCAGAAAGTGGTAGATTTGGCAGACTTTTATATCTCGGTTGCTTTTATAACCGAGGTAACATATCCTTTCTGCTTCGGTTGCCATGGAACCAAGGCATAAATTTTTGCTATTATTATAAAAATGCCACCGCATTTTTATATGCTTCAGTTTTGGTAGAACCAAAGTCTATATGTCACGTTGAAAAACAAATTTTGTACTAGTGCTTGTTAAATCAAAATTGTTCACTTCTGAGATAAGCTTTTTATTTTCCTGAAAAAAAAAATATAAATTAACATCCTAAGTTTTGGAACATGCACGATTCAATCTTTAAACTTTAAAGAGATGTATTTAAACCCATATGTACAAAATAGTTTCGTGACTAATTTTCCATAAGAATTTATAGTGTAAATATCTATTTCTTTTATAATAAAAGCACTTTTTCCATCTCCAAAATAAATTTCCAAATAAACTTTTTGCTATGAATTTGTTATAACCTACCAAAACAAATTTATCTTTCAAATACTACTAAATAGTAAAAAAGGATTTTCAGTTAATCTAAATTTAAAAGCAAATATAGAAACTAGCAACACTATCAAATTTGCCACCGAACTTTAAAAATAGTTGTAAATATTAAAAATAGACAAATATTTATTTATTCTATATAAATAAAATATATATTTATAAAGTATATCTTTTGTTTTTAATAATTATAAATATAAAGTATTTATTAATTTTATTTTATCAGCAATTTATTAATTTTGTTGATGACTAAATTTTATTAAAAATTGAATAAATGATTTTTGGTAAATTATGCCTTAGTTATATTTTTCCCTTTCATAATAATGTAACTAACACATTTTACTTTGAATTTCTTAGTTGATTTTTACTTAAACTAATATAATGTTTAGTTGCTTAACTTTTTATTGACAATTCTTAAAAATTAGATTAAATCATAAGTCATTACTTAAAAATATCTGAATAAACGAGAAATCGTTATTTAAATATTTAAGGATAATTTTATATTTAATTGGATAATTAATTTAATGAAAATTTAATTTTATGTTAAGCCTCAGATAACAAGATTAACTACTAATAGATGGCTTAGGAGTGAATCTTCCTGCACCTCCCTCACCTCATTCTGTACCCCCAAATTTACCTATTTATCCTTCATTTAATAAAAATCAAAACGGTAATTAATAAATTAAATTTTTTTAACCCCCAACCATTTTTCTTAAAGAGATATTAAGTATCATATTCTACAGAGCAATGAGTAATTTTATGAATATGGACTTATTATGATAAGCAGCATTTGAAAGAGCTCAACAATCCAATCATGGAAGGAGTTTTGGTGGAGATTGAGAACATGCTAGCTCGTGGTAGAATGGACCTACCAGTGAGTGTGTGCTTTGCGGCAGCAAGAGGTGATGACTTGTTGTTACATCAGTTGCTGAAACGAGGAATGGATCCAAACGAATCCGACAACAATCGAAGGACAGCTTTGGTGGGTGAATACGTTTGCCGCATATCGAACTGCGGCGTTCACCTCCAGCGAGCCGCACTTCCAACTGCGGCTCTGATCTTTGCCGCACTTCCAAATGCGGCGTGCACCTCCAGCGAGCCGCACTTTCAACTGCGGCTTTGATCCTGCCGTACTTCCAAATGCGGCGTGCACCTCCAGCGAGCCGCACTTCCAACTGCGGTTCTTATCCTTGCCGCACTTCCAACTGCGGCGTGCACCTCCAGCGAGCTCCGATCCGATCACGACCCATGAACCACGAACCCAACCAAGCACAGGAAACAAATATATGATGGAAGCTACTAACTGGACGCCAACGACGAACGCGAGCAAAGCAGCGGATGCCAGAGACTGGACGCCAGCGACGAACGCGAGCAAATCAGCGGATGCAAGAGACAGAGGACGGAGAGAAAAAGAGGAAGGAAGGAGGGGGTGTAGATCTAGGGTTTTAGTGAGATGAGACAGCGAGTGAGATGCGGCAGCGAGTGAGATGCGGCAGGGAAGAAGAAGATGAGTTAAATAAAGTTTCAAATTTTATTAACTTTTTAAATAACTTTTTGATTGTGAAAGGGCACATTTGGAATTATAACTTTTTTTGGAGGTGGAGGACGAGGGTGGTGAGGTGCAGGGAGAATCTCTCATGGCTTAGATGAACTTTGTTTCTCTGCAATCAAATCCAAGCCGTCCATATAAATCAGTCAAAGTTAGAAAACCGTTAAAATTTTATCCACCTTCGCCTATGCTAACTTCGTTTCACTCGCCTCCCAACAATGCTGTTACTCCACGCGCCACCATCACCTTTTCTGAGAACGTTGCTTCGTTACAACAATCATAATAATCACTCTTCTCGCGTTTTCTTCTTCTCATTATCTCACTTCACAAAGCCCTTTTCCATTGCCACCCGTTTCTTCTCACGCTCTCGCTTGAGTTCACTTCTCCCGATGGATGGACAAGGGCTCGCCGCTGGTGGCTCCTCACCGGAGCACTTTACCGGCGACTGGTACTCCGTGCCGGAACTCCGCCTGCGTGATCACCGGTTCACGGTCCCTCTCGATCACTCTCAGGGACCCTATTCTTCTCCCAAGATCACTGTTTTTGCCCGTGAAGTCGTCGCAGGTAACGCTAGTCAAAGTGAACTATGCTATTCAATGATTTTCAGGGGTTTTGATTGATTGCATTCATTGTTTCCTCGTTGCATTTGATTTGTTCATGAACAGAAGTTCAGTGATACTATAAAGTTTTGTTTTTTTTAGTTTTTTAATTTGTGGGAAAAAAATGGAATTTTGATGGTGGCTAATGATTCACTGAGCGAAGTGATGGAAAACCCAGATGGGATTTTTGGGATGATGTAATCAGGTTAATGTTGTTTAATTATTGTATTGAAAACATACATGAAGTATCAGCCTTTTGTCAATGGAGTATCTGGTATTGAGGCAGAATATAGTTGTTGTTTTTTAGATTATATAATGGTTTTGAATCCTTTATTAGTTGTGTTTGAATTCATGAAAGAATATGGAATGGATTTAGAGTCCATTGTTTGGATCGAAAAATGAGAATAGAAAACGGAAGGTGATGTTTTGTTTGTATCATTGTATTACTATATTTTTAAAAGCTGGTGGTGTGGAAACTACTCGAGCTTTCTGAAATTATAAAAAAGAACTAGGCTAGTGGTTCCATTGAGTGTTTTATTATCAGATGCTCAGATTCTTTTTAATTTTGTGATCGATTATTGTTGTGTTTTGCCCAGAACGGATAACTCATGCCCACTCTTCTACATCACCCCTTTCATTATCTTTGCGTATTTTTATTCAAAACTCAGTATTTTGTTGCAGCTGGGAAAGAAGAGCAAAAGTTGCCATACTTGTTATATTTGCAAGGTGGACCTGGGTTTGAATGTCGGCAACCAACTGAATCTAGTGGATGGGTTCAAAAAGTTTGTGAAGAATTCCGTCTCATCTTAATGGATCAGGCATGATTTACTCGGCATTTGTGTAATCATCTTTGTGGTACTGTAAGAACTTTCATGTATAATCTTTTCTGTTGCTTATGTGCATTTCTACAGCGAGGAACAGGCTTATCAACTCCCTTGACTGTGTCATCAATGTTGCAATTCAAGTCTGCTGAGGAGTTGGCTGACTTCTTAAAACATTTTCGAGCTGATAATATTGTGAATGATGCAGAATTTATCCGAGTTCGTCTTGTTCCAGATGCTGGTCCTTGGACAATTTTGGGGCAGGTATTCAAGTAATTCTTTTTTTAAGTATTTGTATGAGCTGCTGGTTTTGATGTCCAACCAGTCTGGCTTTACGGCCTCTAACTCCTTCCTTTTCTTTCTTTTCCCTATACTTTTCCCTGTCTAATTGAAAATTGATATTTATGAGTTTTGCTTTTGGTATAATCTAATTTTGGTTAGAATGAGTTGTACCTTTGAAACCAATACAACCTTGAAATTCCATGTTTGCTTATTCTTCATCTGTTCCTTTTAATTGCTCTAGAGCTATGGTGGATTTTGTGCAGTCACATATTTGAGTTTTGCACCACAAGGGCTGAAGCAAGCACTTATAACTGGAGGAATTCCTCCGATTGGAGGTGGATGTCCTGCTGATTCAGTGTACAAAGCAGGCTTTAAGCAAGCTATAAATCAAAATGAGAAGTACTACAAGAGATTCCCTCAAGATGTTAAAATTGTTCAAGAACTTGTTAATTATTTAGCTGAACAAGAAGGAGGAGGGGTAATGATCTGTCTCAAAATTTTCTTCTTGTTAAACAAGAAAAAATGAGCTATTTTCTGTCAGATCCTTATTTCCTTCTCTCTTTGCGTAGGTGGCCCTTCCATCTGGGGGCTTCCTAACCCCAAGAGGGTTGCAGACTCTTGGTCTATCTGGCTTAGGATCCAGCGCAGGTTTTGAGAGCTTGCATTATTTGTAAGCATTATTACCTTGTGTGTTTAAAACTATTTTCAATTCAATTTTTTGAATAATTTTGTACTGACCTTTCTAGGTTTCAGAGAGTGTGGGATCCTACTTTAGTTCCAGGGGCACCAAAGAAAATAAGCTATAACTTCCTAAGTTCTGTAAGAAAAATGTCTGCTGTTCCGTGATTATGAATACATAATTTCAAGTTTCCTTCTGAATATCTAATGCCAATTTTCACTCCGCAGTTTGGGAAGTGGTTATCTTTTGATACCAATCCACTCTATGCCCTTATGCATGAATCCATCTATTGTCAGGTATTATTATTTTTGCTTCCTTGTTTATGCATTATGTATGCTTCTCCTTCAACTCTGGTCCCTCGATCTCTCTGTAGGGTTCTGCTAGTAAATGGTCTGCCAATAGTATAAGGAGTGAAGTTGAAGATAGGTTTGATGCAATTAGAGCTGCCAAAGAAGGACTCCCTGTGCTTTTTACAGGAGAGGTAGGGTGTAAAGAATCTCTCTTTTTAACTTTAATTACCTAACTAATATTGAACTGATGCTATTGAGAGACTAACGCTGCTGTATATTAGAGATTTCACAATGACCAAGTGATATGATTAAAATGATATTGTGCATCTTGTTTTGATTCTTCCATGAAAGAAAAAAACTCTGGGACAAAGGTTAAAAAATATAGAGACCAGTAACCAAATATAGGACTCTGTAAGTTCATCGATGTTTGATGTGAATAATTAAAAGCCTTTAGTTCATCTGTAATTATCAATTGCCACCAATATATATGCATTCTTAACATTCATTGAATGAGAAGATTTGGTTAGAATTGGCATTCTATTTGGATGTGGAACATCGTGCATGACATTGCATTTCCTTCATAAGTAAATTGAATGCTAATCTACTCATTATGTTTGCTTTCCTATTACAAGGAGAAGATGCTTACCTTGCTCCTTTTGCTTTTATAGATGATTTTCCCATGGATGTTTGATGAGATTCATACATTGAAGCCATTCAAAGATGCAGCTCATATATTGGCAGAGAAGAAAGACTGGCCCCCTCTATATGACGTTCAGGTTCTGAATAACAATAAGGTAGTTTACTCAGTTTTCTTTTATACTTAAAATTTCTTGTGAGATATGAATTGTGAATGGTACATCCGTAATAGTTGAATATGTTTATCAAGATGAAGTTGAGTCTCTCAAGTTTTTGTTGGTGGTTAACTTTGATCCATTGCTGGCAGGTACCTGTTGCTGCAGCTGTTTACTATGAAGACTTGTACGTGAGTTTTAAGTTGGCAATGGAAACCGCTTCTCAAATAGCAGGGATTAGGCTATGGATAACTAATGAATTCATGCATTCTGGATTACGTGATGATGGGAATAAAGTTATTGATCATTTGTTGGGAATGCTAAATGGAAAGAAACCTCTATTTTGATCATCGTTACCATTACAAGCATGTTTGAAAACCTGTTGAAAAATAAGAAATGGAGCTAGGGATGTGAAAGTTATAATTCTTAGCTTCTCCAAAAATTTGAAAAACTGCATCTAATATGGAGTCAATGATTCTATACATCTTTTCTCAGCCTCCTACTACGTTGTATGCTTTTGGCTCCTTGGTATTTGAATTTTTAACTTATATTTTCTTTTGAAGTGGTGAATCTTCCTCACACACTCTCTATATATGACTTTTGATATTCATGTGCAAATTTGAAAACTAAACATGTTTAAAAGTGAAATGGAAAGAAATTTTACTTAATTTTGAAATACTTTCCATTCATTCAGTTATTAATTTGATTTTTAGTTTAAAAAATATATATTTTTGTTATATTTGATTATGACTTTTTCCATCATCACTACAATCTACGACCAACCACAATCAATGCCACCATTATGGACTATTTACTATATTACACCATTAGTTTGAATATTGATGTTGTCACTATAACTACCTATACTTCAACAACCACTAGTAATACTATGACTATTGTTAAGAAGACTCTCAGTATCATACAATCATACTTTTAAACGAATTTTAAAGCAATTTACTTGAAACTAATTAGTAGAAAACTTATTTTTCAAAACTAAAAATACCTGAAGTAAAAGCTAAAAGCTAATTATTAAAACTAACTGTTCTTTTTAAGAATTTTGAATCTGACAACTTAAAACCATCACGAACATAGTCTAAATTTTCTTTCTATGATTTTAAATATTACTTAAATTAAAATATAGTCAACGACCTAATACATAATGATTATTTTTAGAATAATTTCTACTTTATTCAGTATTTTAAGGCCATGTAAATTCTTATAAAAATAATATAAGAGATAACTTTTGAAGGGATATATAATATGTTTTCTACAAAATTATTGACTTTTTTGTTTGTAGTGTGAGAATTTTCTCATCTCTCTTCTTCTATCCATATAAACAACAGAAGAGCGCGCTAACTAAAGGATTAGCACAGAAGACACAATTTATTGCAGTTTCGGTGGGGATTGGCATTGAATTATTGAACAACTGTTGAAGCGAGAAAAGGCATTTAACAAACTCAGATCGATGAAAACGACAAGTAGTTTCAAGATGAGTGACAACGTCTTCTGCGGATAGAATCAAAATTCCTTTCTTCTTCGTTCTTCTTTTCGGTTTTTCCAAATTCGGCAAAAGATTGCGTGCCATAGTTATCACCAACGTCATCATGATGGCATTGGGAAGTGGAATATACGTTGCTCACTCCGTGGCTTTCAGATCAGAGCTTCAACGGATGGCACCTGACCACATTGGTTCTTCCAGTTCTTCTCGTCAAAGGGACATTGTTTTCATCGTCAATCCTCTAGGTCTGTTGAAAAACCATAAAAATATTACATTTTTCTTCTCTTTGAGCTAAATTTAATGGTTCGGTGTTTGAATTCGGTGACCCATTATGAAAATGTTCCGTTAGCTAGAAAAGCCTAATAACCCTTTATTTTTTGGGGATAAAGATTAATTTTTTAGGAAAATTTGGACCGCAATTTGAACTCATTAACAGTTGGTTTACTGATGTCGAATTTAAGTTTTGGACATAATGTATCTGTATTCGGCTCTGGTCCAAACATGATTACTTTCTGTAAAGGATAGCTGTGATTGTAAAACTAAATCAACCTTTTGTTCTAAAAAGGAAAAAAACAAAAACTTTAGAGAAGCAGGATTTGTATAGCCTTACACATGTTAACTGGTGATGTGAGTGCCTATGTGAAGTAGTGTTTACTTATGAATTTTTCTAAATTTTAGCACTGGAAACTTGGGTTGCAGGTGCTAATGGGAGGACGGGTAAAGAATGGAGGAAGCTAGTTCCGTATCTCCGGTCTCGCCTCGGTAAAGATTGCAATGTGAGGGAGCCTTGTTGCTGATTTGTTGCGAGTGTTTGCCTTCTTTTTGGAATGAACTGTGCAAATTTATTTGCTTTTAGTGTTGTGTTTATTTGCAAATTCATTATGTTTATTTGTTTTTGGGTAGATATGTGAATCCATAACATCAGGTCCTTGTCATGCTATTGACATAACGAGAGAGGTTAGTTTGAAGTGTTTGTGATGAGTTGGTTTTGTCTCAATTGCTCCCAACATCATGTTGAATTGCTTGTCCATTATGTAGGCTATAAGGGAGGGGGCTGATGCTGTCATTGCTGTTGGAGGTGACGGAACCCTTCATGAGGTGAACACTGCTTGGTTTTTCAAAAAAATATTTATTGTTGGAAGTGGTGATATTATTTGATGGATTATTGTACATAAAGTTCCCCAGGGAATTTCTTGAGAAGCCTCTACCTTATCAGAAAAGGTTCAACAAAACCCTTTAATGCTTGTTATAAAGATAAAATGCTCGCAGTATAATTTTTCAACACATTTCTTTATTGGTTGAAACTCATGCTAGGTTTTGTGAACTGGGAGTAGGACCTATAAATTAGGATTGATATTTTACAGTGACTAAGATTACTTTTAATTAATACTAACAGGAGTGTTTTAAAGAGTGTATCGGGGAGTTTGTTGCCAGCATTTTCCTGGCTATAAAGTACATGTATTTGATGATACAAGTAAACTTGTTGATGAATCTCAACATTCTTTCTTAATTATTCTCTTAATGCACCTCAATTAAAGCAGGTTGTTAATGGATTTTTCTGGGCTGGAAAACCTGTTGTTAGTCAAGTGAAAGACTCTACGCGTTCAACTGCTCTTGGTGTGAGTACCTGCCACCATTGCAATACTCTCAGTTTTTATTCAATGCCTGACATCTTAGATTCTGTCATCTGTAATACATCCTGGATGAAATACTTATAAAAAAATATACCCTGTTATGGCTTTATACAGCTCATCCCCTTGGGAACTGGTTCTGATTTCGCAAGAACATTTGAGTGGTTAGTTTTTGCTTTTATCTTCATTGTCTTTGTGTATCTTATTTAAATGACGCTTGTTATAATTGAAGTGAACGGAAACATCTTTGAGTCTTTTCCAGGAAAAATGATCCCCATGAGGCTATTGAACGTGTTGCTAGAGGTTTTTTTCTTTTTCTTAATTTCTAATTGCTTTACTATTCTATTGTAGCTGTGTGATAACTGAAGTATGTTTATAATGGCCTCATCAAATCTTACGTGTCCAGATGTGCTTTTAGTTTTCTCTTACTACATTGTAATTTAGGTTTTCTTTAGGGTTGAGATCAAGTATAGATGTAGGTGTTATCACCGGGGAGGATTGCGATCATCACTACTTCATAAATGTTGCTGACGTTCACTTGTAAGGCTAAATGAGAAATTTCAGAATTAGTGTAATGTATATGGATCATATCTAAATCATGCCTGACCAAATTTTATAGGAGTGCAAAGGCGGGTTTTTATGCTTCTAGGTACAAGAGATTTGGCAACCTGTGCTACATCATTGGTGCCTTGCAAGCCTTCATTGGGCATCAGAACCAGGATCTCAGAATCAGGGTCAGTGTTAGTTTGAGGTCCTGATAATTTTAATTTTTTCATGGTCTATGTTGTGCACCAGAAGTGTCACCAAGTTCTAAAACATGAAAAGTGCAGTTCAATGATGGTCCGTGGGAGACATGTTCTGAAGTGACAGCCCTTTGCATTGGAAATGCAAAATACTTTGGTGGAGGCATGAAAATTACACCAAATGCTGATCCGTTCAGTAGAAATTTAGAGGTGAAATACAATTCTTTCAAATGCCATAGATGAAATCTATCATCTATTTTGAATAATCTACTGGCTAAGCCTCATCCTATATCCTGGCCAACTTTTTTTTTTCTAAAGTACATTTTTTTTCAATTAATTCTACAGGTTGTGATTCTTCAGAACTTCAAGTGGTATGATTTTGTGTTGAAATTACATAGGCTATACAGTGGGACACATCTCTCGGTTAAAAATGTATCTGATAGAAGGTATAATCTTTTCCAACAAGTCAATCTACCATTCTTAATGTTACCTTTCGTTGCTTCTTTCTAACTATTGATGTTAAATATCAATTAATAAACTTTGATGACTAATGCAATTTGATTACACGGTCTAGTGAGGTCAGGCTATATGGATTGCACAACTGCCATTAGAAATATGTCGTGAATTAGTCTTGGATTTAAGTTTTAAATTTGCTGCAATTCAGACAAAATTGTCTTGGATTTATTACTGTGTATCATTGTTTTAGTTTGATATAACTTTGTGTATGGATGTGCCTTAACTGCACTGAAGGCTGTAGACAACAAATCTCTCTTGTGACTAAACTTAATAAACTTATTCACTTTCTGTGTTGTTTCGTTCATGCAATCAGCAATACAATTTATAGATTCAGAGTTTTTTTAATGTTGTAATCAAAACAGGCAAAAACAGTTATAAACAACTAATACATTAACTATTCATTAGACTTCAACGATTAATACATTAACTACCCTTAAGACTTCAACAGCTAATTCTTTAACTACCTCTATAAGACTTCACAGCTAATTCATTTAAGTTTATTCTAAACTAAGTACCGAGCAACGGGATTTTGTGGCGAACTTTGACAATTAACCTAATGTGCTACCTTTTTCTGCTCATGGAAGCTTAGGATTGGATCATTGTGGTGGTACTAATCCCAGAGTGTTTTTTATATTGCAGTGTACTTTCTATTGAGGTGGAGGACATATCAGGCAAGGGTGGTATTTATATTCAATCTGATGGGGAGCATTTGGGGTTCCTTCCAAAAAAGATTAGTGTTCTGCCTGCTGCCATTGAGATGATACTCTGATTTGACTGGAGAATGACTAAATATATGAAATAGAGATGATGTTGTTCATTCCTTGTAATTTGCCAGATTTAGTATGGCAGAAAGAGTTTGTTTTTTTATCAGAGTAAGGCTTCTGACATGTTTTGCTGTGGTATGAGGGAGACTAATTGTAATTTTGAATCAGCAATGTATTGTCACAGAATTTACTTTCAAGCTATAAAATGTATCTACAGTTATAGAATGTCAAATAAAGGTACAGATATATTAGAAATTCAATAAAGTGCATGTTTGCCCTCACAGGCACAGTTCTCCACAAATCCGTGTGAAAGTAGCTTCTGGAGTTACATCTGGTATTATCATATTGGGAAATTTATTATTATTACTATTATTATTATTATTATATTGAGAAATGCGTGCCTTTGTTATATTAGGTTACTTAAGAGAACTTAGGAATTTCAGCTATGTAACCATGAACTTTAAGCTTTCACAAGCTATTCCTTTTTGCTCATTATAGCAAGCTATCTCAACAACTGGGTTCATAGCTTTTTTATCTTCCTTTTCCTACCCAAAATGCGAAACAAAAAATTTCCTTTCCTCTTATTTTAAAGCATAATTTATCCTTTTGGAAATATAACTATATTCTGTATTTGAAATCATTTAGTACAGATGAGTCTTTTAGTATAAATTTATGTCTCCCTCTTCACGCAATTAATTGTTTGTTTTGAATATTTGTTATCAATTTCGTCACTTTATATAGGACAAAACAAAGATTTTAGATGAAGTTCTAAAAAGGATAATAGAGATATTTAAAACTTCATTCTCCATTCTAAAACAACAATAATTAATATTGGAGTGTTTAAAATTAGTTATTGGTGATGTAGTTGTAAAAGAGAGACATTTCATTATTTAAGAGATACATTTTAATTAATCTCTACTAAAGAATTTTGAAAATAAAAATGAGGAGAAATGTAATCTAAAAACATTTAATGGAGAAATATATAATTACTTAAAATTTCCATAAATTAATACATTATCGGGTTTACTAATAATGTTTGTGACATCCCAAAATATATAGTATAGACTATATTAAAGAGAAACTACATGCATGATAAAATAATACAGTTATCCATCTAAAATATAAAGTGATATCTTTATAGTAATCCAAAAATAACTATAAATTTAAAACTTTATATACAGACTGGAGAATAATCAAAACTATACACAAGACTATACTGAACTAAATCAACTACTCAGTAGTATCACCTCCATCCAATGCTTGCTTTAGAGAGACCTCTTCTTCCGCTGCTCACATCCAAAGGATAGTCATTGCAAAAAAGAACAGCAGAACATACAAAATACAAGCACACCACAGGGTAAACTAGTTTAAACAAAGATTAATCATACATCGAATTAGTTAACTTCATACAAGCATATTATTCATTCACATCACTTAAACCATTCACACATAACACCACACTGACTTTGACTGTTAGAATGATTGCCGAGCTATGGCGGGTCGTGCACTCGTGGTGGCTTCTACTGCTTTGCAAAGTTGTTGCCAATGAGTTTCACCTACCACACTCACGAGGTTAGTCCGTTATCACTCACCTTGGGTCATACTGGAAGCACCCAAGACTAGGACCTCCTTCTACTCCTCACGACATGGATCGATCCTCTCTACTTGAGAATGAAAGACCATTGGAGTTTCAGGATAACCCCCAAAACTAAGCTCCTGTATCCATTCTAAACTTACTTGAATCTCAACTAGAGATTTTATTTTGAATCACAACATAGGGCACCACCATGTTTCCTCTCCTTGAGGATCATGGAATTACGTCCATTAACCATACTTGAACTTTACACTTTTAAATACAACATACATCAATAACCACTGATATTACATGATACAACTTCAACTTACTTCATACCACTCAATGTTTCATTTAAAACAACTTAAGATCACAAGAGAAATTGAAAAAGAACTGAACCACTCGCATAGCGCACACCTTCACATAGCGAAACCATAAGCTTCTCGCACAACGACCTAACTCGCCTTGCGAAAATACTTAGAGAGAGACCAACTCCTCATAACCACTCGCATAGCGACTAAACTCGCTATGCGAATAAACTGTGAAATGTAACAAACCCCAACCCCTCGCATAGGGTCCTAACTCGCTATGCGAGAACCTCAGGTAGAGACTCTAACTTCCTAAACACTCGCAGAGCGAGACCCACTCGTTGTTCGAATAAAATGAATAATGGTTCCATACCCCAACCAGTCGCATAACGATTTGATTCGCTATGCGGATTGACAAACAGAGAGCAACACTCTCACTTCACTCGCACAACACACCCATCGCTATATGAGTGCCTTGGTAGAGAGCACCTCGCCAAGGTGTCTCGCTATGCAAATCCATTCGCATAGCGAGTCTGCATAATCTGCAGAACAAAATTCTGCAGAACAAAATTCTGCAGAATTATGCAACTCAACCCATCTTTACCAATTCTACTCAACTTAACCAACTTCTAACACTCCTAATTCGTTGTATATACTTAATTAGACTTGACTAAATGATTCTAGACCTTCCTAACCTCAATCTAAAGTGTTTATGCATCAAATCCTACTCTAAAACCTCAATTTCATCAACTTAGAGACCCAAATCCTAATTGACCACTTCGAACCTGATTTTAACCATTTCGATGACTCAAACAAGTCACAAATGACCTGTCTAAACTACCCCAGCAGCCTCTAACAGCACTTGACCTGTAATACTCAAATTCACTACCTCACTTCCTCTAAAATACACTAAACACATTCAAATCACTTCACATTTACTTAATCACCACAATACCAGATTTCACACCTGAATATATATTCAATTACAGCAGCACACAACATCCAATTCAGTTCATAAAAATCATTCCACAGTCTCCACAATTTAACATTTTAAGAACATACATTCATCATCTAAATTTTCAACCAAACAGCACAATAACACGAAATTATCCCATACAACACAAACTGATAACTGAAACACAACCTAGCTTCCCTTACCTCAAAGATAAACAGCCCAACTCACAGAAACGCTCCAACCGTACCTTGCGCTGTAAGGAAACTCAACAAAAACCTACAACTCACCAATTGGTGATAGAGAACAACACTTAGAACCTAATTTGAGCTAGAAAAATGGAAGGAAGAACTGTTAACCACATGCAATACAAAAACGTTGCATGCTCACAGTTCAGTGAAGAACGAACAACAATGGAAACCACTTACCAGTTGAAGAACACGAAATTGATCGGTCCAAAACAAAGCTCTCAACGCCAGGATCGCCTAGGCACCTCCTGATCGTCAAACAAATAATTCAGCGGAGAGAAAAAGTAGAGAGAAGTCAGAGAACTATGAGGAATAGCATTCTAGAGAGATGAAGTGCTCTTAGAATAATGAGAACTGTTTATAAAATTCTAATTATATTATAAGATTATTTTAAAGTAAAATAATTTGTCTCATTGTTCTAACACACCTATCTACTCTATAACACTCTATTTTTCAGGTCTTTACAATGTTTCTATTTTTCTTATTAAGATTTTTTGTTTAATTAACCATTAACAATACAAGAAAATCATTAAATAATAATAAAATTTAGAGATAAAAATAATTAATGACTAATTTAATACCATTTTATAAATTAAAAATTATTAATATTTAAAATAGTTTATATTACCAACAAAAGGTTATAATTGATTTGTTAATTAAAATCTAGAATGGTTTATAACATTAATTATTATGATTTTAACTACTTACTATATATTATTGATTATAAATTAATTTAAAATTTCAAACTAAAAATTAATTTAGACACCAATTTCTTGAAAGCTAATATTAAATATTAATTTAGACTTACTATTATATAGGTGGTGGGAATTCAGACATAGGTTGCACATAATCAGGTTTAAATTTAGACTTACTATTATTTAAACATAGTTTACAAAATCATAAAATCAGTTAATGGCATAAAAGTTACAACGTTTGACTTAATCAAATTGTACATTACATAAGTGCAAGTTTTATTGGTAGGTAAACAGTATATATTATCTGAAGTTTTGAACTAGTGTGGGAAGAATGATTATATAATATCCTAAGAGAAGTGCAAAAGGATTATGAAAGAAGCTTGTTCTCTACTTGCTCACAATGCTATAAATTATCAACCAAATCCAACTACTTCTGTTCAACTGCCCTTTCAAGTTCATACCATTTGCAGAACTTTTCGTTATCTTCAATGCATGCAAATCCTCTTTATAAGTCTCAACGCCAAAACATTCTCATTTTCTCTTCAGTTCGTGGAATCAAGACCTGATGGAAAGCCATGATCCACCACCCCGAAACAACCCTTTTCTGTTCAACCCTTTGGAACCTCAAGAGCAAGGGCTATGCGACTTTGACTCATGGGGTAACCTTTTCTCTGCCCAGAACAGCTTGTTGTTGCTTAATGGTGATGCCAAGGAAACTATTCAACGTGCTTCTTCTTCCTCTTTAATGGCTCAAAATAAGGTAGTTTGCGAGGAGGAAAAGGGTAGCAAGGAGAAAAGGAAAGGTGTGAGAGTGAAGAAAACAACACGAGTGCCGAGGTTTGCTTTTCAAACGAGAAGTGCAGATGATGTTTTGGATGATGGTTATCGCTGGAGGAAATATGGACAGAAATCTGTGAAGAACAGCACATATGCAAGGTAAATGTTTATGCGTGTGGGCTTTTGTTTACGTTGCATATATATGCCTGCATGCATATGACTGTTCGTTATGATTTTGCATTAATGGATAATGAAGAAGTTACTACCGGTGCACGCACCACACGTGCAATGTGAAGAAACAAGTGCAAAGGCTGTCAAAAGACACAAGCATTGTGGTGACAACGTACGAGGGAATTCACAACCATCCATGCGAGAAGCTGATGGAAACTCTAACCCCTCTGCTGAAGCAAATACAGTTTCTTGCTAGCTTGTAACGTGAAAATGTTTCTCTGCAGCTGCATGCAAACTCGCGTACATATCAAGCACTATATTGTAAAAGTTAACTTACTTATGTGCTCTCTATCGGTTATAATAAGTTACTGTTTGTTTGTGAACTTATTTTTGTGTCTATATGTGATCATGATACCTGTGTCTGTGTAATCAAGCTTCTGTCAATTTTACAGTGTATATCAAGCTTTACTTTTCAACTTTAGTTTTTTCTAAGGATTTTTTTTCTTCACCCAGAATATTGTGTAAAGTTTCACACATTATGTTAAAAAAAAACTTGCTACTTTTGTGGTTAGCTAATGAGTAGTAGTGTTGTACTTCTAAATGGTAAAATACAACAAATATTGGTTTTAATGAGATGAATTATGATTATATATAGGAATTATAGTATTAATTTAATCTAAATATTGTTTGCTATATGCATGAAATAATGAAAGGTTGGAAGAAATTTTTATTTTTCTGAAAATCTGAAGTTTGAATGTGAAAAGGATGTTGTTGACGTTTGATTTACCTTGTAGAAAATAGCATTCAAAACCATCTTTTTCACAAAAGAGTTTTAACCAAATTTCTTATCATTCTAGTGTGAAAATATAACTTATCGTGTCAAAACAATTTTTTTACTTAAAAAACATATTATTTCTATTAAATTATTTCATTAATTAATATATTATTTTTTAATGACAATAACACAATACTCTTTACTCTTTTTTCTTCTTTTAAATATTATATAAATACATTTCCTTTATGTTACCTTTAGTTAGTGACATAATTAAAATTAAAGAAAGCAGACGGGGCCTCAACATATTGAGTGGAAGTATTAATGCTCAAATCTATATGCAAATTTATACTTTTATATTTAATTTTAATTTTCATCCTTTTCTTATTTAAGTTTTTGTTTCAAAAATATCAAATCAATATATCTATTCGTACTCTTTAATTTATTTTATTATAATTCATCATATTTATTTTTAAACAAAAAATAAAAACCAGAGAAGTTTACTTCCTTTATTCATGTATTACCAACTAACAAAACGAATGAAATAAATATATTTAACTTATATATCACAAAATTTTAAAATATAAATGTGGTAGACTAATTTGAATGATAACATATCTACTAAATGAATATTATGTTTGATGAAAATATTGTAAAAAAATATTTATTATAAATTTACTATAAATACTAAATGTTAATCATAAAAAAATGTATCTAGTCAAGCAAATTGTAATAAAAAGACTATGGATTGGGAAAAAAAAGACTAAAATATTTTCTTCATGTTATTTTGTACAAATTGTGGATTAAAAAATGGTCACTTTGAATCACTACAACAAAATAAACATTCAGCGTTAATGCTAACAAGTAAAAGTAAATGCTAGGTAATAAAAAATGTCGGATTTATATCCTGTAACATTTAATCTTTTTTAAGACTAACTTTAAGTAATTAGTTAAATTGACATTAATTTATTATTAATTTTTTAAATTAAAGTAGTTTAGTGTTGTATTTTAAAATTTATTTTAATATTAATTTAATTTGTATCGTTTGACTGACGTTAATGACAATATTTAAATATATAATTTCTTCAACAATTTTTCATTTTTAATAGAATAGAATATAAAAAAAATAGAGAAAGTGATTATAGTAGATGAAGAACAAGATAGAAGTGAATGGAGAAAATATATGTGAGAGAAAACTATGAATGAAAGAGATGAGAATAAGAATGTGAAAAAAAGAGATGTGTGTGTGTGTGAAAATTGATTTTTCATTATGAATGAAAAATACGAGTGTAAGAAGTTTTATAAAGAAAGTAAAAGAAAACAATTGTGAGTAGAAAGATTTTGTATTTTTAAATTTTGAATATTAAAAAAAATAATCTACCGTTTATATATGTTGTGATAAATATACACAAATTTATATATATATTAATAAGAGTCAGCTTAACCGATATTAAAAAAATAAATATAAATATACTAAAATTAAATAATTATGGTTGCTATAGTTGGTTAAATGGATTTTATTAACATCCAACATTAATCTAATTAGACACTAACAAAACTACTTACGTTAATTATTTGTATTTGTTAACAAAATTAACATCATTAAAGTTTATAACCAACCTATAACTTAACATTATTTATTAAAAAAAGTTAAAAATAATTTTGTACTTTTATTTAAAAAATTTACATTAAATTGTTATTTTTAAACTAACAAGCATTTATATAGAAATTATTGACTTCTAAATATTTTAAAAATATACAATGATTTAAAAGGATCGAAAAAGTTGATAAATTTATTTTATTTTAATGAAATGAAATTGATAAACAAGTTCAGTATATTTGTTAGTTGAAATCAATTTTTTTTTCTATTAACATTACTTTTTGTTAATAACTTTAAAATTTTTTAAATAAAATTCAATGCAAAATGCTAAATATAAATATAAATAAATTTAATTTTGTTAAAATTATTTAATAAAAAATAAATTTTAATAAAAATATTTACATAATATTTATATAAAAATTAAATTTCTTTCAAGAGACGAAATTATTTAATTTTAAAACATATTGTAATTGAACTGAAACAAAATAAAAATACAAAATTGAAAATAAGCTAATGACACTAATAAGTGATACGCTACATTGACACAAAATCAATTTGATACGTAACAAATTTTTATTGTTTTAAAATTTAAAAATAATTAAAAAATAAAAAATTATGAATTAATACATGTTAATAGTGTTAACACAGTACTAATAGAAAGAATCTAATTACATAAAATAATTTAAAATAAAAACTAATTGAAAGGAATAAAAATAAGTGACTGATTTGAAATTTTACTAAAAAATAAAAACAAATGAAATGATATAGCTTTTCTTTTAAAAGTGTTAGCTTTATGTTTGCATTAGACATTAGTCTACTTTAAACCTAATTTGATATTTTGTTGTAGTATGAAAATATCGATAATGAACTTGAAATTTTACTTGAGAAATTAATGAAGAAAGGTATGTTTAGGGATGACAAAAAAATCCGCGTCTATGGATATCTGCGGATAAAATCTACGACGGATAGTTGATACTTGCGAATATTTACTACCCGCAATCCGCAGGTAGTGGATATTTTAATACCCGCTTATAAACGGGTCGGGTGCGGGTATTATATTATCAGTATCCGCGGATATCCGCTATCAGCAAAAAATAAAAATAAAAATTTAATTTATATTTTATTAAGTTAAATTTAATTAAAATTAACATTAATATATATTTTACAAGGTTAAATTTAATTAAAATTGAATTTAAATTTATATTTAATTTAATTTATATTATATTTTATATATATTTTTAATTATATTTAAATTTTATTTTAATAATTTATTAAAATATATTTTTTTAAAATATTTGTAGGTATCCGCGGATATCCACGGGTATTCGCTGATTTTAAAATACCCGCAGATATTTTTTAAGCGAGTATCCATACAGATAGCGGGTCGGATAGTGGGTAAATTTTTTTTGTTAGGTCGGATTGTGGGTAGGCACTATCCGTGCTCGACCCAACCCGTTACCATCCCTAGGTATGCTACTTACGTTAAAAAACAAAATATCTTCCTTCTTGATTTTATGGATATGGAATAGTGTTGGGGAAAAGGATTTGAATTGGATGAATGGTTTGATGGAAATGCCAACAACAAAATTGACGAAAGGAAAACTATTGAAGTACAAGATTGATGATTGTAACCGGAAGAAACAAGGTTAAATCAATTAAGTATTAATATACATAAATGATTTGAATATTGATTTTGATGTTTTGCTAGAAATAATTTATGAACTGACATACCTTCTCTTTAAATGGAATTAGATTAGTTTGAAATAAGTTTTGAGATACGAATAGACTATGTAACTATAATCTCCTTCGCACGATATAAAAATTTTAAAGATCTAAAATAAATTTAAAAATAATTTTATTTTATTTACTAATAAAATAATTTATATTAAAATGTATTATAATTTTACTTAAAATTTATTTTTTAATTTTTTAAGATTTTTTTCTTGAAAATCTGAAGTAATTAGTAAAAAAAAACGTTTTTTTAATATTCTTTTTGAGACCTAAAATATGAATTTTATCTGCTTAGACCTTGAGAGCTAACCCTGTTTATATATCTATGAATGCTCTAAATAGGCTCTCACAACTTAGAAACCATATATATATATATATATATATATATATATATATATATATATATATATATATATATATATACCAAGATAATGCCAAAGAAAAAATTGTTTTCAAAAAACACAGTCAGATTTTTTTTAGTGCATAATTTTATTTTTCTAAAATTTCAAACGGGTATTCAAAAGTCTTGCATAAACCTCTTTAATGTATTTTTCTCCTTTTTTTTGTTGTTGATTTTTTTAGTGGGTGTGATTTATTGAATGTTACTCTTTATAATTATAATAGTGACAAATTAGTATTACCTAAAATGAATTTCAAAAAGAGTTACATTTTGTCCACTTGAAAAGGAAAGAAGGAATCTTCATAATAAAATAAAAGTAAAGAGAGAAAGTGCTGTTCCCTCCTTACAAATAGTCACCACATTTCATTCGATCACAGTCTGTATTACCTTCAATTACAAGATTCACTTTCACCTCTCCACTCAAGAACGTGATAACACTCATCATCATCTTCAATAATGGAGGTCAGATTTCTCATTCTTCTTTCTTTTTGGTGATGCTTATTCCTCCATATTCCATGTTTAGTGATTAATTAACAATTCATTTTACACTTTTACATCTGTATTCATGGGTATATGGTTCTTCATCTTTAAAGCAAACCAATGAATGCATGCACATGGATCCAAGGATTTATGTGTGTTCACCACAAATAAAATAATAGTTTATTGACTGAGGAAGGATAAAGCACTCATAATGCACCAACTACTTCATAGAAAACTCCATTTTCCAAAAAAGGAAAATAAAAAGTAAAGGTGTGTTTTTTTAACTGGTTACTGAATGATTTTATAAGACATTAAAACCTTATTTTTGGAAAGAAGATATAAAAGAAGATACAATATCAGAGAGGCTTCGTGATCGTTGGCCGAAGTCCAAGTTAGAGCTTATTGATTATATAGGAGACAAGTATCGTTGGACGAGTTTTGAAAAAAAAAAAAAAGTTTGTGACTTTTAATAATAATTTTATTGAACAAGCTATCTAGTCATTAGGTAAGCTATTTGGTCGTCGAGTAAGTAGACATTCAGGCACTACTAATTGAGCGAGTAGATGTTTTCGTTAAGCAAAATTATCAGAGTCTAATATTATTTTATGTCATTTTTTGGTATGTTTAATGTAGGACTATATGATGTTAAAATAATAGTTGATTTATAATGTTTATCTGAGAATGATGGATAGATTTATGGATAAATATGGATGCGAATAATGATGTATAAATTTTTGGTGATGCTGATGAGCTTGTTAATGAATATAATTCTTATTGGGAATCCAAGTGTGAGTATAAGTCTCACATTGGATAAAAATGAAAAAAATAAAACATTATATAAAGATGAAAGACTCATTAACTGATTGCCTTAAGGTTTTGGGTAGAAAGTGGTGTTAATCTCTTATATGGTGTTTGTGTCTCTCCGGTAAACCTCATCCTTGATAGACCCAACAGTGGTATCAGAGTCGAAGGTTTGTCTTGTGACCGGCTCAAACGAGTATAATGATCCCTACACCAAAAGTCTCCATGGCAAAGAGTATTTAGGTAAGCAAGTTCCGTTAAGATGCAGTTGGAAAGGATTACTCGTGATTGTGGTTGGTTAGGAATGCTTCCGCTGGAGGGTTGAATGACCTATTAACTGGTGTCTCTCCCTTATATGGTTGAGCTTAGATCTCATTGGTGTTTATATTTCCCCGATGAACCTCCTCCTTGATAGACCCAAAAATTCTAAGAATCTCATGAGGATATTTTATGATGACATTTCTTTAGTGTGTGCATTGAGATAAGCATTGTTCCATCATGTGAAGTTATTATGAACTCTACTAACCCTTCATTCTCATATAGAGGAGAATGATTAATTGGTGAAAGTGGTAAGAGGTACTGTCATAAAGATTACCCTAGGGTTCTTATGATCGTGACAAGAACTAACTTTGTGAGTGGAAGCTCGGTAGAGAAGTGCATTACTACCATAAATGCATAGCTTAACAAGTCTTACTCAAGTGCGTGTATCCGGATAAATTGAGTCTAGAAGAGCATGATTTCGTATATGAATGTGTGAAAGCTGTGTGAAGAAATTTAACAAGTTATCGAGTGTTTTGGTATCATGTATATTTTTAGATAGCTTACCTTATGTGTATTTAGATGGTTTAATTATTTATGAAAACTCTTTTGCACATTAGCTTATCATTTCTTTTGTGTTGTTTTGTTTATATATTTCTTTCTTTTTGCGATGATAACTTTATTGACATGATCAGATGAGAAATAAATATTGAAGCATCTTTGGTGAAAAATTATGATGTTACAAGATATGTTTTCTTATAGTCTATAAGTTTTTAGTATGTATTTTAAATATATATTATTATTAATTTTTTTAAAATAATTGTATTAATACTATATATTTATATATTGAAACAAAATATTTTATTTATAATATACTTTATTTATAAGTAATAAAATGTCTTATTTTATTTGGTTATAAGTTGCTAAAATTATAATTTTACAAATAACAAAGGATTGAAAGTTAAAAATAAAAATTTATTAGCAATGTTCTGATTTTTTGAAAAGAAATTTTAAATTTTATATTCATTAAAGATCTTGTTTAATTTTTTAAACACAAATTAATTTTCAAGAATAAGAAATAAGCAAACTCTTACCCAAAAGAACAATTATTCGTTATTTTTTCCGAAATATGTTGCTCAATCAAATAAAAAAAAGAAAACATAAAGAGAAAAAGAATTGTTTCATGAGTACACCCAATCACTATTAATTTTGAAAAACAAAACGAGTGTATTTTTGTATTATTTTTTGTTTTTAGACATATTTGCATACGTATCTTTAAAAAATAGAGGTTCTAAGTTTTTATTTTATAATGTAAAAGTAAACTTTGCTCTAAAATAATCCAAACGATTGCAAGAAAATTAACAACACGCGTATCGTATGCACACTTAACCTACACGGTTACACGGCATCAAAGGAAACAAAAACGACAGCGATAATCAGCATTAGTTCCTTAATCTTTTTATCATCAGATTTTCGGATCTAATTCTATTCCCTTGTGCCTCCGAAAGTCCAGATCCGCGAACACGGAAGGGGCCACGTTCGACCAAAAGTCGTCACGTGTCGGCATCCCGTTTGTCTGGTTTTGCCGTTTATAAGTATGCGAGCGAGTTTGGGTGTTAAGGTGTCGTTTGGTGTTATCGGTGTGAGTGTGATATTTGCAGTGCTGAAAATGTCGCAGTTGTTGGACAAAGCTAAAACTTACGTCGCGGACAAAGTGGCGAACATGCCGAAGCCAGAGGCGACGGTGGCCGACGTGGATTTCCAAAAGGTCAGCCGCGACAGCGTCCAGTACTTGGCCAAGGTTTCCGTCTCTAATCCTTATGCCACTCCGCTTCCTATTTGTGAGATCAAGTACTCCTTCAAAAGTGCAGACAGGTTCGTATCTTTCTCTCAGCGTCAATCGATTGGTTTTGCTTGCATGTTTCTGAGTCGTGAAACAACGATCATGGTGGTTGGATTTTGCAGGATCTATTGTTATTATTATTTGTTTGATTTAAATTTGAACAGTTTCGTTGGATTTATGATTTTCAAACTAGTATTTCGGTGTTTTAATTCGTTTAGATGGGAGGAAGGATTGTTGAAAAATTAGCATCCAACAATGGAGAAGAGTGATAGTTATATGATTTGTTGTTATTGTGTTGTGTGGTGAAAAGGGAGGTAGCATCAGGGACGATACCGGACCCAGGGTCGTTGAAGGCGAAGGATTCAACAATGTTGGATGTGCCAGTGAAGGTGCCACACACGGTTTTACTGAGCTTGGCAAGGGACATTGGTGCAGATTGGGACATTGATTATCAGTTGGATATTTGGCTCATCATTGACCTTCCTGTCATCGGCAACATTACCATTCCTCTTTCTCAGAAGGGAGAGATCAAGCTCCCAACCCTCAGAGACATGTTTGCCTAATCGCTATTCCAACAAATTACTTTTCCTCAATGAATGCTATAAACAAACGTCATGGTATTTCAAATGACAGATAATTCTCCCCTTTACAAGTAATATCAACAATTCTACTCCAACTACAACCTTAGTATTTTACCTTGTTTAGTATTATTTTGACTTTTCCTTTACTTTGTAGTAAAAGTAGATGTTTTTAAATAAATTTTTAGTGGAGTAGACAATGTGGTCGTAAGAGTATTCTAAATCTGTTGTAAGAATTTGTCTTGTATTGAATATTTTTCTTGGTTGAAACATCTTTTATACGTTGTTTGGATCTACCTAAGAACTGACAATGCGAACTAGGTTCGTCTTGTTTATTCGGATCTGCAAAAGAATATTAGTGTTGCTGTAATGAGCATTGTTCTTGTTGATGCCATGGATTTCAAAAAAATATTAAAGATCCCAACTTCGTTTGATCGAAGATAAGGAAAGAACCCTAATTTTTCAAGAAACACCTAATTTGATTTCAGAAAAAAAAATTTAAAGTCGTGGAAACACTTAACATAGAAGTTGACATTAGACGTGGCACACTGTTAGCCATCTTAGAGAAAATTAAGGACTAAAAATTTTTGAGTTTCCCACCTAAGAGGATGAAAATGAACAAACCTTTTGAAGAGAGACGAAGCCCAACATAGCATGATACTTCAGGAACTAAAAGCATATTTAACCCTTTTGAAATTGATTGAATGTTTTTTCAATTTATGATAAATAACGATATTTTTGATAATTTAGAAGTGGAGAGTGAAAATTTGAAAGGGCAAGATGGAGAGTTGCTCCCTCCACCATCACATAGTGCTCCCTACACCTCCCTATTCTTCTTTTGTCCTTTTGTAAATTTTTAATTTCTATTTTTACTTTCACCAATATCCAACTATTTCATTAAATCTCATTAATGGTCCCCATCACTGTATTAATGCACCCTCACACTCCACTACTTTCGCATAAATCAAATTGCTCTTATTTTTTTTCTCCCCTACTGTGATTCTTTTTTATTGTCATTTTTCAAAAATAAAATCAATTAATTGTAATTAAATTAATAATAATTATTTGATTAAATAAAATAAAATTAATTTAGATATAATTACGTAACAAATTAAAAAGGAAGAGAAAGGAGGAAAGAAGAAAATTGAAAAAGGAAGAAGAGATTAGTGAGTGTGGTACGTGAGTTTTTGTAAGAGGAAGAGAAAAAAAGAATGGTAACATTGGAATGGTAAGGTTTCAAGTTAAAAAGGAAGATGAGTTTTTGATAAGATGAGAGTGGGTGTTGTTTTGAACATGGTTGGTGAGGAGAAAGGAAGATAGAAAAATAGTGTGTGAGAATTGTTGGGAAAAGTGAGTGATTTAATGAAGATAAAAGAGTTGATGGTTTGAGAATGGACAAGGGTACAAAGAGGAGTGCGTGAAGTGTTTGGGAAATTAATGGCAGTGAAGGAGGGAAGGATAAGATGAGTTTTTGGTAAAAAAAGAAAGAAAAAAAAGTAGGAAAGTATGAGAGAGGTTACATGTGATATATGCATGGAGAATGGTAGGGAAATAAACATATATGGAGAGAAAGAGAGAAAGTGAGATTGGGGGGTGGAGCTGCGGTTGTTTGTGAGTGAAAATGAGAGGGAGGTGTAGGGTAATTAGGGTTTTGACATAAAAGTAAAAAAGGGTAAATGTTAAAAGTAAAAAGGTTAATTTTGGAATTAAAAAAAATCCAGAAAAATGTAGGGAGCACTGTGTGGTGGTGGAGGGAGCATTACTCCAAGATGAAACATTCATAGAAGTATAAGTAAGGAGATATGTGTGCCATGGGTTGTCCCGCCTTGCCCTGTCCCAAGCCGCTGCAGATTGCGGGTAATGCGGATCCAACCTTTGTCAACTCACATGCCTGAAATCTCAATCCATTCCACATTTTTTTTCATGCAAGCTTATGGGTCGACTTGTGGGATCACTTGCCTTGTCATTCTTACTATCCCTGTATGGGATAGGGTAGGAATTACCCCTTGAGTGTTTGATGTAAAGATACTAAGAGAAGTGAAAATGGATAATTTTATAGTTTTCTCCTTGTGCTTCACGTATTTTGAACAACTTATTTTATGCGTTATGTTACTATGGGCTCATAGCCGACCGAACGGTACAGGTGCAAGAGAACCTCTAAGTTACTTTGGGTTCATGGCCGACCGAGTGATAAAGGTACACCGACCGAACAGACAACATGCAGGAAAAAACCTCTTAGCCGTTCGGTCCCGACAACTATTGAGCAGAGTTAAGGCACAATAAATGTGATAGTGACTACTGTTAAACAATTAATGTTTGAATTAATGACCATTAAGAGGTAAATTAATTTGTCAGATTCCTTTAAACTCTATAAATAAGGGTTTAGATTCGAGGTAAACTCACGTTTTTAAAACTCACTACAAAACTATATAGAGAAAATTTCTGACTTGATCGTCGGAGTGTCTTGTGTAGGTCACCCCTCATTCGATGTTCGGTTACCGAAACTAGGAGAGACAGAACGCTCGACATGCAGGATAAACAAGACTGATCGGAGCTTAGAGCCAGGTGACCGTTCGACAGAAACTGGAAGACGTTCGGCTCGGAGATCCCCGTTCCATTTCAGTAGAAACACCTTACACATGAATAATATATATATATATATATATATATATATATATATATATATATATATATATATATATATATATATATATATCAGAGAGAGAGATAGAGAGAGAGAGAGAAAGAGAAGGGGGTTAAATTTCTTAGTACCTGTAACGAGTATTATTTGAATAAAATATGTTGATATTTTCAATGAATGATGAGATGTACTGAGATACTAAGTTACTTATACTATTAAAAATAAGTATAGTGAAATTTAAAAAATATTTTGTAAGTCAATGTACAATTAGGTAGAGTAGAGTATTAACAAATCCATATATTTATGTGTCACACTAAACACAAAAAGTTACATATCTAATATTGAGATAACAAAATATCCTTATAAAATAACTGGCTTCGCCTTCAAGTTTTCCTTCTTTAATAAGTACTTTTGTTTGAGAAATACCTCTTAACAAAGCAACATATAATTGATAATGACTCAAAACCTAGTACAAAAGGTAAATCCAAACAATCAGTTATTTATAGTAATTGCAAAACCTAGTTTAAGAGAAAATTGTTTCATAAGAAGCACAATTGGAAGACCAACAATTTCTATTGTTTTATATTTAATTATTGGTTAGAAACATATTTTTCCAACATGATGTCCTTTTTAATATTTCAATAACCAACATGTTCATGTAGAACCCATAACATAATCTTGTTTTATTACATAAACCTTATTTAGGGTCGATGGTGTACAACAACATTAATAGTGCACATTTTTAAAACTTTAAAATGTGGTGGCAAGCCACTTAGAGTATGCAAGTTGTAAGACCGATAAAAATATTTACCTTAAGAAATAGTACTACTTTTTATTATTAGTAGTAGTATAAACTTTTTTATGGGTAGAAACATGATTAATGAGTTATATAAAAGAATTTTTAAGTAAAGAATTGTGGTAGTTCAAATGGTAGCTACATATGGTGATAACCACTTAAAGTGGTAAGTATTTTTAATTGGATGTCTATGATTAGAGGAATTAATTTTTAATTTTTGTGTAAAGCTGAAAACCACACTTAAATTTCGTCCTTAACTTGTCTTGGTAAAATCATAATTCCTACCTAGTTAATCGTTAAATTAACTTGAAATTTGGATATTTAGTTCTTAAGAAATATTGATTCACTTTGACTGCTCGAATCTTTAATTGATATTTAGAGAAATTAGTTTCTTGTTTCTTAAGGAACTTAACACCACCTTAATTCTGTTTTTGGATCATCTAGGCAAAAATTATGATTTCCGTTTCATGAACCATTGGATTGAACCAAAATTTTTACTGTGGGTTCTGAACATATTGTTATTTACTTTGATCGGTAAGATCTTTAATTAAATCTGTAGTTAGAACAATTTTTTCACGAAATATTTCAATTGTTTAAGTTAATAATCTTTGATCATATTTGGTGAAATCTTGAGTGATTGTACTTTTGATTTGTATGTATGGTTGTGTCCTTGACTTGAACATTATTCTAAGTTAACCCATGAACATAAATTTAGATCAAATATGTATTGCATGATAAATTGGTTGATGAATATGAACATAATATAAGATTGGTCAAAGGTCTCGTGGAGAGATTATGTGTTTGTAATTGATTAGTGTACATGTTGATGTAGGGAGTCCTAATGTTAAAGGTTATCCTGATACTCTAATAGTCATCCAGTCTCAAGTAGATAATGATTATATATGTGGTGAGAGTGGAAAGGATGTCTTAGTCAGTGTGTCGGGTTTGGACATTGACAAGCTAATCTTGTGAATGACATGTGTATTGCATTGGCAATGACTCTGTAAGAGTAGTATAGGCCCTCACAAGTGTACATTTCATTCAGATAGTCGAGTCTAGTATGATTATTACATGATAATATAATTATTGTTATGTGTAGTAATATATTTATGCATGTTTTATGAATGATCTTTTTCATGTTAGATCACCCCTATTTCTTTATATTTGTGCAATGATCGTATAATATATGTGTTATATGGGAGCATATTTTGAGTTGAAGATGTATAATTGTGAAGAGACCCATTGAAAGTTTTTGAAAAGCATTTGGAAAAAATATTTTAAGCTGTAATATTAAAATTTTATTTTAAGTTTTGGATAGGAACGATGTTTCGAATATACAAGACTTCTATTCTTAAATTTCATATGGTAAAAGCAGAATGTTACACAGGTATTATTGTTGGCATAAATTATGAGTGTCTCTTTTAACCTTATCAAATGGTAATAAATTATGTTTTTCTCTTATAAATGGATTAATAATCATGTCCTTAAATTTTTCAATATCTTATTTTTTTGAGTCAACATAGCTATTTGAATCATATAAGATGCATCCGATATATGAATTTCTACATGGGGAAATGTTTCTTGTATTAATTTGTGTAATGAACTTGCTTTTTCCGATGATATTTCTATTTCATAAGATATTTTTACCATATCATAAATTGGTTTAATCCCCACAATGATGCGCGTGACGTATAAATATGCATAATTGTGATCTCAAATGGAGTATTAGAATCTAGAATATCCTTTAATAATCAAATCTAATGCTTCTAAAGCATATGTGAGTCTTCGTGCTTCATTCCAAATAATTTTTGTTGATTCCCTTATTAGCTTTGCAAGATCAGACCTACGAATCCACTTATTTAATATTTTGGGATAAAAATGATGTTATAATTCATGTTTAACTTATGATTCATTAATCCAGTAAATCTTTCTTAAAAAAACTCTGTAAAAGTATAAAATTATATTATCTATTAAATTTATGAAATTAATATTCAATTATACTTACCTTACAAATTAAAAGAAAGGGGTGTGTTTAAATTTGATCATATCTTTTTATTAAATAAAAAAGTTGGTATATTTTTTAAATTGATAATCAGTTATTTGTATTATTCTATATACGTGCGAAATTTTATCTTTAATAAACACTGCTCTTTAATATATTATAGTAGTCATCAAATATAATGTTAAATTAAAAATTTCATTTTTGAATTTTGATATTTTAAAGTTAATAATAAAAGGGGATGTAGTTCAGATGGTAGAGTGCTCGCTTAGCATGTGAGAGGTATGGGAATTGATGCCCTGCATATCCATTTTTTATTTTCTTTTATTCATAACACATTATATAACTATTTGCTACCCAAAGTTCTTTTCTTTTCCTACTAAATATCACTGCAACATATTTCTATTTGTTTAATATATTATAAAAAATAAATTTTAATACTTTTAAAAAATGTAAAAAATAACCAAAAGTAATGTAAAGTATAAATATTTGGGTTATCAATTAATTTTTCATTAAAGTTTTATCATTTTTATTATATTTAAATCTTATTTGTGCACTATGATAGTAGTTTTTTACTTTATTGAAACCTTGTGTCATATATATAATTTTAGTAATTTCTCTCTCTTTCTTTATTAGATAAACATGTGATTTGTTTATGTGCAAATGAGACAACTTGCACAAAGTCTATAATGAAAATAAAAAGCTCTTACAAGAACATTACATTACACGATCTTATTATAAAAGGGTTTAAAATAGTGTTGAACGGTAGAGACATTCTACACATAATGTTGTTTGTGTTAATTTCTTTTATAGAGTTGTGAAAATGGGTTAGAACTTGCAGGTTAATTTGGCACACCACGGGTTCTGATAGTTTTTTATGCGAGTCAATTTTCAACTCGATTTATTTAAACCTAGCTCATCCGAATTGAACGCGTGGTGAGTTGGATTGGCTTACCAACCCACCTAATTTTATTTTATTAACTTATTATCTTATGAAACCCTAAAAAATACTTTCTTCACTCTGCTTTCGTGAATCTGTTATACTCTTAGAGTGCTCTCACTTTACTGTTGATGATCCCAACTCCCAACCCCCAACCCAAGTTAGTTGTTATCAATTGCATCATATTGTATTTGGAAAACTCCTTATACTTCTCAAGACCCCGATCAAGCACACAGTCTTAACAATTTCAACTACTATAGTTTTATCGGGATTTACTCTAAAACAGTAATAACTGCATTCATGAAAATAGTTACTAGCATTCTGAAAATCGGAATGCCCTGCTCGTTCTCCGAACATGTCGCGTAAAGAGAATTTATCCCTTGACCTATTGTGTTACCGCATAGCAAGTAAACACCTTTTCCTCAAAAACCTTAATGAAATCTCTTACATCAAAAATTGAAAGCTGTACTGATAGGCCCTCCCAGCATAGACCGAGCGAACGTTTGGTATAATGTCGCCCGCTCAAAAATGGACAACCACCAAAGGTTGCATGTCCGCCCAGGAATCTGGACCGAACGAGCGGCCAACCATTTAAGAAGTGGACGTCCGCCCAAGGTTGGTGTGTGATAAGTGCCAAGAATTGCATATCCTAAGCACTTATTTTAATCTCCTTTGATGCATTATGGAGTAAAATCTCATGAAAAGTTGTATAATATGTATATATTGTTGATTTTGTATCAGTTTGAGTGTTTTTGTGTGTTTATTTTGCAGTTAAATAAGGATTGGAGAAGAAAATAAAGAGTCACTATTCACGCGTTGACCGACACTATTCATCCGTTGACTTTACTGTTCACGCGTTGACTTTACTGTTTGACTCGCCCAGCGAGTTGACTCTGCTCGCCCAGCGAGCGTACGTTCGTCGCCCAGCGAAAAATCACTTAAGGTTCTTTCTTTAAAAATGCGATCCAGAGGCAGAAACCAGGCAGTTCTGGAGGGGAGAAGCTAGGGGGGACTCTGCAGCTCGCTTTCATGCTCGTTTTGGGTGCTCCGGAGTGGAATTTCAACACTTTCTACCATCCAATCCATCCTTTATCGCTTCTATGATGTATATGTGTAGCTAGAACTCCATTTCACTGGGGTTGAGAGTACATTTCTGAAACTCTTTGTAATTTCTATATTAATGCATGATCTTGTATGAATTTTGTGTTCTATCTTTATTATTCATGCTTTTGATGGGAATCTGAGCTATTTGAACGGTTAAATCATTGAGAAATGTATGAGACCGCGGACCTAGGATAGAACTGCTAATGGATTTCGAGTCCTAGACATAGGAGGAAATTCTTAGTCATCTGTGACATTGCGATTAAGGCAAATCTGATAACTGAATTATCTAAGAGATTAGGATTTAGTTTGAATGATTCTGAACGGTCATCTGAGAGATCAGGACTGCATGCGCCTAGGATGTTGATGCTTAATTTTGAGGAATTGTGTTAGTAGAAAAAATTACTTGAGTGATGAACTTGAAAATCAACCCCAGTGAACTTTAATTCATCTGCTTTTACCACTTTAATTTCATCTGTATGCAAATCTCACTTTTGTTGTAAAATTAATCGCTAAATTAGTAAACTTTTATCATTCTGTGAATCAAAACAAATCTCTTGGGAAAACGATTTCGGGACTTACCGGTTTATTACTTGTACGATTCGGTACACTTGCCGAGGTCTCAACAGTGTGTCCGCCCAAAAGTCCGGACGCCCGCCGAACAATCTGGACCGAGCGTCCTCACGAACTGGACGTCCGCCCCAGAGTTGGACGTCCGCCCCAGAATTGAACGTCCACCCAAGAGCTGGATGTCCGCCCATGAACTGGACGTTCGGCCAAGGAACTGGACGTCCGCCCCAGAGTTGGACGTCTGCCCCAGAATTGGACGCTCGCCCAAGAGCTGGACGTCCGCCCATGAACTGGACGTTCGGCCAAGGAACTGGACGTCCGCCCTAGCGTTGGACGTCCGCCCCAGAATTGGACGCTCGCCCAAGAACTGGACGTCCGCCCATGAATTGGACGTTCGGCCAAGGAATTGGACGTCCGCCCCAGAGTTGGACGTCCGCCCCAGAATTGGACGCTCGCCCAAGAACTGGACATCCGCCCATGAACTGGACGTTCGGCCAAGGACTGGACGTCCGCCCCAGAGTTGGACGTCCGCCCCAGAGTTGGACGTCCGCCCAAGAGCTGGACGTCCGCCCAAGAATTGGACGTTCGCCCAGGGACTGGACGTTCGCCCAAGGACTAGGCGCCCACCCAAGGTAACATCCCTGACCGACCACCATTCCCAACCGACCCGCACTTTGCTGATTACACGGTTAAATGCTAATGGCACACTAAAGTCCTTAATGAAGATTAAGGTATTATTGGGCCGTTTCGAGGCCCCCAAAAGGTAAAAGCCCATTGCGAACCCGGCCCCTCCCCAACTGGGAGGGTGGAGCAGCGCAAGGAGAGGGAGGACGTCCGTCCGGTTTGAAGCAGAGAGCGAGCGTCTGGAGTTGGAGGACGTCCGCCCGGTTTGGAGCGTTGAGCAGCGATCGCCCGTCTTTGTGCCGCCCGCCAGTGCAACTTGTTTCGGTTCGTGGGATTCAGCAGTGTCCGCCCGGTCCATGCGTCTTCGTCGTCCGCCCGTCCGAGCAGGAGAGCGTCCGCCCAACTTGGAGTGAAATGCAGCGCCAACGTTCGTCCAGCATTGAAGTCTGTTTTTGTAGGGTCTGCCCGGATCCAGCCGAAACAAAAGCTATAAGTAGCAAAAAGAGAAATTGAAATTAAAAAACATATATTAAAGGTGAATTCAAAATAGAGGAATCTATTATTGCTTAATGTTAGGTTGCAAAATGTTTATAATTTTAATTTTTTATTTAAAAAAAGATATAATTAAGTAAGTCATTGAGCCAACTCGTTTAACTCACTAACATATGGTGGGTTGAACCAAATTCAAATTTTTCTGGTTCGTTTTGAGTTGGATTGGCTCATTAAAAGATCAAGCCATAGTGAGTCGAGTTAGGTCGGGTGACCCGTTTTGACAACATTAATTTTTAAAGGGAGTTTTTTCTTGAAATAACCAATTTAGTATCTGGTTGGATAACAGAAAATTAATAAATATTTTTAATGTATTTACACTTTAATTATTAAAGATTATAATCGTGGTCTTATTCATTTTCAGAAAGTGTAAGATTTTACATTACATAATAGTTTTAATGTGATTTTGGACACGATCGTGAGATAAATTTGAAACCAAAATGTTTAAAAATAAATTTTGAATCTAGGATGGAAGCATATATTGCGCCATTAGCTTATCTTTATTAAAGGTAACTTTTTATTCTTTACAATATAAATATGAATTAATGAAGAAACCAAAAGAAATCACATAAATTAACAAAGAAGACCACATAATTAACAAAGAAGACCAAAGAATTAACAATTTTTTTAAAAAATTATAAAATTATTCTTTTAAGATTATGTTATTCAAACACTTAATTTTTTTAAGTTTTCATAAATTAATATGAATATCATTATCAAAATTTAAAAACTAATATAATAAAAAATACTTGTCATATTCTTCATTATTTTATTATTATATATATATATATATATATATATATATATATATATATATATATATATATATATATATCACATAATACATATATAAATGCACTTGAAATTATTATTTATAATTGTTTCGGTAAATATTTTCGGGATCGAGAGACTGACCTTCTGACGTGTCTGAACCGCTTGCCTTCCTCCAATCGCTTGTTTTTCTTTAGCAACTTAAGCATTGACCTAATTACCATTTCGAGTAGCTTATTGGCACCGTAGGCCCAATTGCGGCCCAAACCATTTGACCAGGCTGACCAATGGCGGATAGACCGATCGACCTTATTTCATGACCGCTCGGTCAATATTTCATACGGTACATCATGCCCCCCAAGTCCGAGTGTAATCGTTCGATTTTTAGCCTTGGTTAGCTATAGGACTTATGAGTTTGAGGAAGGCTGTGTTTGTTGTACTAGAGAGCTCCTGCCGCTCTTATTAGTGGTTGAGTAGAGCTCTTTTTAAAACTTTTTCCTTATGCAGTTGTGCAACCAATAGTGCATGTTACCTATACTAAAGAGGAAAAATAATCGAATTTGAAGTTAAAGAAAGTAGATGGTTATACCATGTAAGCTAGACCAGTCGGTTGAGTATGGTCATGATGATCGTCCCACTTGCTTGACCATTCGACTGAGGATGGTCGATAATGATCGTCCCACCCGATTCAATTATCCAGGTTTTTTAGGCTATTGGATAGAACGACCGTTTGGCTACTTTGACTATCCAGGTTTTTTAGGCTTCTGGATAGAATGACCGTTCGGTTGCTTCGACCATCCAGGTTTTTTAGGCTACTGGATAGAATGACCGTTCGGCTACTTCGACTATCCAGGGTTTTTAGGCTACTGGATAGAATGATTGTTCGGCTGCTTCGACTATCTAGGTTTTTAAGGCTACTGGATAGAATGACCGTTCGGCTACTTCGACTATCCAAGTTTTTTAGGCTATTGGATAGAATGACTTTTCAGCTGCGGATGGTCGGTGTTGATCGTCCCACCTGCTTCAACTATCCAGGTTTTTTAGGCTACTGGTTGTCAATGACCGCTCGATTGAGGATGGTCGGTGATGATCGTCCCACCCGCTTGGTGTTTTACCGGTAGTTGTGTTATGCATGTGGTCGTTTGTTGAGAGCCCGTTCGGCCTTTGTATGCAAGATGTGATTATTTGCACTGTAAAATGAGAAAAAGAGTAGCCAAACAAACCAATGCATTTACAAGGTTAGACAATTAATATTAAAAATAGATTATGCAATAAGGTCAATCAGTCAAAAGAGTAAGACTGGTTGGTCTTCGATTGATTGTTTAGAGACCAAAATTTGAAATTCACACTAGGATGAACTTGTAATTGCTTTAGCGCCTTGTGACTTGTAAGATAATATCAAAAATATAGACGAGGTCGTTCGGTCTTTGTACATGCCTTTTTCAGTCCAAAACTATTAGGCTTTATTTATTCCTATTTGATGATAGAGCATTTGATTCATTTTATAAGGCCAGATTAAATTCTACAAAGAACGTTTGCGACTGTTTGGCTTTGACGTAGGAGTTCTTCTTAGAGAACAAACTTTATCGTTTGGCCTTGCACTAGGAGTTCTTGGAGAACGTCCTAGTGAGAGGACTTTACCTCTCAGCTTGTGCACTTCTTTTGGCCAAGTGGTATGCAGGATCCTATCACCTATAGAAGAAAAATAGTAGTTCGAATTGGAATGGTTAGAAAAAATGTACATAATCAAAAGTTGAGATAGTTATTTTCAAAGTAGCTTATGTAATAAGGTAAGACGACCAAGCTAGTAAGACTGCTCGGTCTAGGATTGATTCATATTAGGATGTGCTCTGGATGAGTTTGTAGGTGTTTTAATGCCTTGTGACTGATCGGTAAAGAAATCACGGTCTGATTGGGCTATGCCAGTAGTAATTTTCCGCACAAACTGAGGCTATGTAAGGCCGATTAACTAAGACCGAATAGCCGAACACCTGTGAGGCCGAATTGCCGAATGTTTGAATACTTGAGGCCATGGATGACCGAGCGGTTGAGGTCGTGTGACCGAACACCTATAATGCCAAATGACCGAATGTTGGAACGCTTGAGGCCATGGAAAGTCGAACGGTTGACTACGTGCAAGGTCGAATGGCTGAATACATTGGCCTATGAGGTTGAATGGTTGAACCTATGAGGCCGAATGATTGAACACCTATGAGGCTGAACGCTTGAATACCTGTGAGCCCGAATGGTGTAACTTGTGAGACCAGACGGTTGAATACCTGTAAGGTCGAACGGTTGAGTACATGGGAGGCCGAATGGCTAAATACATGGGAGGCCGAACGGTTGAACCTATGAGGTCAAACGGTTGACTACGTGCAAGGACGAATGGCTAAATACATGGGAGGCCTAATGGTTGAACCTGTGAGGCTGAATGGTTGAACTTGTAAGGCCGAACAATTGACTATGTTCAAGGTCGAGTGGTTGAATTATTGATCAACACTTTGACTCTTCTTCAGAGTAGAATTAAGATCAATTTCCTTTCGGGGTTTCTTATAATGCCACCTTGTTGGATTATTTACTGCACTGAAAATTTTCAGTGAGCTGCACTTGATGACATGGACCTTCTTACTGATGAAAGTGCAGTGTTGCCACAGAAATCAATAGTGGCATTTGCGGTATAACTCTTATCACGCTCCTGATCAAATGAGATAGCGGCAATGTAAGGTTTTGCCCTTGCTTGTTTCTTAGGTGGATGACGCGAAGGTAGAACCGAACGGTGCGACAGATGACGGAGTGATGGTGTGGCGAGGTCTCAATGATTACACAAGGACGATGGTTGTTCTAATTTGCGGCACAAGTTTCCTTCTCCTCCTTCTTCCAAAATGGCCAATTTAGGGTTTCGGGTTCTCAACAAATTTTTGGGTTTATGTTTTCAGGGATTTCTGTTGTGATTGAAATTGAGGCTTTGATCTTGTTTTCCTTTCGCAATTAGTGATTATGGACTTTTGGTTTTTTGGGTTTTCTGTTAATTCATGATGGAGGGTTTCTTTCTCGTGGTGGCAGTTGTGGTGGTTTCCCTTGAGAGCATCCTTTGTGAATACAAAATGTGTCATGTCTGGCTTGGTGGATGACAAGTGGCGCGAGAAGCGTGGATTATTGGCTCATAACCTTGTTGTTGAGAGGGGTACCAGCGATGGTATCAATGGCTTCCATGGCTGCCCAAGATTGATGATGGAAATTGGGTTTCTTGATTGTACCCGTCACCACATTCACGACTATGGTCACTAGAGAGCAACCTTTCTTGATGAAATTTCACGTAGAGATGATGATTCATGTAGTGTAGCTTTTGCTTTCCTGAAAGTTTCTGGTGTTAATCCAAAGTAGCAATGTCGAGACCGAATGCTCGTCTTGGTTCCTTGCAGTTTCAGTGGGATGTTGCTCGGCCCCACGGTAGGCGCCAAAATGTTTCGGTAAATATTTTCGAGACAGAGAGACTGACCTCCTGACGTGTCTGAACCGCTTGCCTTCCTCCAATCGCTTGATTTTCTTTAGCCTGAACTGCTCGGTCACCTTCAATCTCCTTCTGTTGCCCGATCGATATTGGTGTGAACCAATCAATCTCCTTTTGGATGAGGGGAGATGTACCTGCAAAAGGCACTCTGACGCTCAAGTTAGACGTATTGTTGAAGAGTTGTTGCTCTTAAGAGAATACTCAGTGAAGGATTAGCACTCTTTGAGTATTTTTAGAGTAGTAGAGGGTGAATCTAGCATATGAATAATGCGTAAACCTACCTGTTTTGGCTCTGTCAATGTATTTATATGTGTTTCATAGATCCAATAAAAACAACCTTATCTGGAGATCCGGTTAGTTACCTAAAAACGACTTTATCAATATCTTCAACCAAATATTTTGGATTTGGTTTATCAAATATGTTTAACCAAATATCTTTAATTATTTTATCATCTCTTGGACTGTTAGCCCAATAACAACTTAAGCGCTAGCCCAATTACCATTTGGAGTAGCTTATTGGCATCATAGGCTCAATTGCGGCCCAAACTATTTGACCAAACTGACCAATGACGGATAAACTGATTAACCTTATTTTATGACCGCTCAATATTTCATACGGTATAATAATAATAATAAAATATTAAAATTTTATTAAGGAAAATATTCTTTTAATAACTATTTTTAACAATGTTTTTACAATAATATAGTTGATTGTGATTGATAATTTCAGATATACAAGTCTATAAAATAGTCAAAAACTTATTAAAGAAAGCTGTTAAAATATCATTATTTATTAACTCGTGGATCTCACTCTCACATGAACAAAAGCTACTAGAAGACGAAAGAAAATCACATGTCCTGTCTCTGAGGCCACATGCACGTCCTGACCACACATGCACGTCCTGTTTCTGAAACCACTAGCATGCATCTAAAATGGAGCAGTGATATTTTGAGACAAGAATACGACCAATGACACGGTTAAATAATAATACTTTAATTATAATTATATTATTTTTTAATTTAAAATCATAATATGTATTATTATATTATTAAAAGTAGTGTCAAACACTACTAGAAAATAATTTATTACCGAAGGATAATTACCGAAGGCCGCTTGCCCCTCGGTAAAAATGATAATACCGAAGGATTTTTCGACGGTCATTGAAGTTGGTCATTACCGAAGGCTTTTGGCCCTCGGTATTACACAGAGGATTTACCGAAGGCTTTTGGCCGTCGGTATATGCATTCACTTAATGAAATCTGAATTTGGGATTTTCCTCTTCCATTTTCCCAAATACTTTCCGAAAAGCTTGTCCCAATCTTTCACTCCCGTCCCCGCTTTTTTTCCACTCAACCGTGCCCTAAGCTCTACCTCCCTCTGTCATTCACCATCCGAAACCATCATTGGCATTGATTCTGAACCTGTGGAGCTGCTATTTCTTTACGACGGTGGTTTGGCGGCGTGAGGAAGTGTTGTCGCGGCGTGGGTAGAGCTTGTACCAAGGGAGGCTAATCCAGGGGTTGTGTGACGAAGTACCTTTCGTTGCGTGAGAAGGGTTGCGCGACAGAGGGTATCGGAGGGTTGTCGCTACCGTAGAGGTGAGTTACTGGTTCAAATTATTGCTTGAAATTATGTACCTATTGGTGGCTGCCCTGTTTGTGATGCATGTGTGAGTTAACCTGAATATGTGTGCATTGCCTGAAATTCGCATTGGAGATTTTGTTTAACAGTAAATATCATTGGATAATTATTCCAATTGTAGTGGTGCGCAGTGTAGGGAAAAAGACATGGAATTGGAAGGTAAACACCCGTGAGGGATACGGCTAAAGTATTTGCTTATTTGTCCACACTGCATTTGTTTTTAACAACAATGTACCGATATTCTTCTATCTCAAAAGAATATTGAAAAGAGCTTGTTAAGCCATATGTAGATGGTTATTATTATTATAAAAGATACAACTTTCAAAAGGAGGATACATGCATAATAACAGGTTAAGATAACATGTACAGTAGGTTCCTATAGTTTACTTCAAATGCTGCAATTGCTACTATTTAGGATCACTTACCCAACAAAAGAAGGATTATAGCCTATCATTACCCAACAAAAGAAGGATTATAGCCTATCATAAATGTTTTTCCCTCTTGAATGAGGTGTCCCATTAATTCTAGGTCTCTCTTGGCTGAAGGAGAAACAAAGTTTCTTCTCATGCAAGCTGTTAGCTCATACCAATCATGAATGGATGATTTTCTACCTTTCTTGACACTATATTGCCTATGACTCCACCACTCACTTGCATGTTCTTGTAATCTAGAAACATATATGTTAAGAACAAAGGATTCAGTATCTCTAGGAAGAGAAGGATGTATTATATCAAATTTTCTTAATGACCTTTTACAAGAAAACAAAAGAAAACAGATTACAAGTTCAAAACTCAAATAGGATCAAGATAAACTACTCTACTGCTCCATGTATTCACTGATTTTGAATTTCTTTCTGTATCTCTCTTGGTGCTTTAGCCCTTCAATCCTTGCTGAAAGAGGATTAAGTCTTCTGGAACAGTATTGTTCCAAAATCAATCTATGAGTTGTTATATTCTATAATTTCTTGCTTTGTGTTGTCCAACATGGTATGTAATTCAATTTCAAGTTCCTAACAACATGGAATTAGAGATGTAGGAGGTAGGAAAATTGAGGTGGGTGGGTGCACCATTCTTGGGTCATGATAAAAAGGAAATTCCTTAGAACATTTAGAAAAGTTGGTTTTCTCTTTTCAGCTATCAGAAACAGTTTGTTGGTGGATATAACTTCCTAAAACAGAAACACTTTCTTCCACATTTAGGTGACTTAGTTTTAGTTTCAGTTTCTTCCACAAGGAGGGAAAATAAAACTTAGTTTTAGTTCAACAAAATGTGTTCTTTTCCCTTAATATTTTTTGTTTTCATTGATAATTACAAAAGGGTAACTTCATTTTCTCTGTGACTCAAAACTAAGTATATTTTCTTGTAATATATATGAGATAGAATTTAACACATGTAATCTAGTTATGTTAAAAGAATAAGTTTTATACAAAGATTCATTTCAATCAAATTTTTTGATGCAGAAGAAATTTGTAATGTTAAAGAAAGTTGAGTTAATTAACTAGGTATTTTCTTAGGGGATAAGGAAGTTGTGTTCTGGTTTGGTAGGTGATGTCAATGTAAGGTTGATCCAAAATTGCAGTGCTGATTTATTTTCTCCTAAAAACGAAAGAATGAGTGTAGAGTTGTGAGTTGATGAACTGGCATCGATCTTTGAGAGGAAGCTTCACCATTTAAGCATCACAACAGAATTGACCTGATTTTGGGATTTCTTAATTAATTGGTTGGAATGAAAAGTTAATTTGCTATCCATTTGGTTGTTATGTTTGTTGATGAGTTATGTTCCTTGTCAGGAGATAGTAATGACAGAAGAAACTGATATAATGATATTCCTAAAATTAGAATGTAAGTACATAATAATTGAAGTTCTGGTACTACCAAAACCAATTCCATGTAGCAGCAAAGTTGGCACAATTTATAATGAAAAAAATAGTAGCTAAAACAGGTGAACAATCAATGATATTAGGAAGAGATATTAGGTTGAAGTGTGATGGTGCATTGTTCCTCACTGAAAATTTAGGCCATATACAGTGCATCAGATTGATAACCCATACCTAATAAGACTATTCATATATTTTGTTTTATTAGTTAAGCAACGAATGGTGTTTTGGTTGGTTGAAAAGTTATGGAGGGATGACTTTGTTGGTGCAGTGGCCTTGTAGATAAAGCCCAGCTAAATGATGTCATGACTTTTGGGTTTAGCTTTATATTTATACAATATAAAGAATGACTTGTAATCACTTGACAAATTTTATTAGGCAATAAAAAAAACCTAATAGAACTCTATAGGCTGAATATGATACTCTGAATTGAAAGCTTGAATTATATATATATATATATATATACACACACACACACACTGAAAGGCAACTAGTCTACAGGACTTTGTTTTGTTATTTGGATTTAGTGAAACTAGACATATGTATTCATAAGTAAAAATCTATGCAACCAGAGGAAGAGAAGTGATAACAACTTGTCTGGTTTCATTGCTTTGGCAGAGATTAATTGATGCTACTGTTTGATTAACTTCTTTGGATATTGAGTTGTCAAAATTCAAAGAATTTGGTTTGTTGAATTCTGGTGCAGTATGATAACCTTAAGTACACTTCTATTTGATGTCTTAGGTCAATTTTTAAAGGATTTGTGGGCAGAAGGGGAGGAAGAGAGTCTAGAAAGAAGACTTGAGCAGGAAAGGATAACAAAGGCCAAGGTATGCTCACCTAAACTGAAATTGCATGATTATATGTGATATGTTAAGTTATGTTGAATGGAGGTTACGATGCTGTATACATTGAGTTTTGTGAAACTTTGTTTTGTATTGTTTGAATTTGATTGTCAAATATGTAAGACTATTTAGACTTAGAACCTAGAACCCAAAAATTGACTATAGGAGTTGTCAATTTTGACAATTTTGCTTGCTGGACAGCCCCTTTGAATTGAGTAAGACCATATACGTTTACATAATCCAAAGCATAAGACATACCTAATTTATGTATAAAATCATGATATAGTTATAAACTATATAGATTAAAGAAGTCAGTAAAGAAAAAAAAGTTCTATTATGGAACATAAGCCTCCTATTATGCCTTGTTTAGTAATACAAATTACTTTTATCAACAAAAGAAGAGTAGAGTTTCTACTTTTCCATTCTAATGTCGCCTGTTTCATTTGTCTTGGTAATTGACCAAAATAAAAAAGAGATAACAGAGAAATTGTTTAGATCAGATATGAGATACCAATAAAGGAGAAAGTAGATGATACATTTATTTTATCCAAATTCATGTTATCTAAGATGGAAAAGTACATGAATTGCCATTATTTTAGTCCCCAAGAACAGAGACACATACAACAGTACACATAAATATTCCTATTGATGAGAGTAACTAAACAGAAACAAATTGAATACTAGAGCCCATCCAATTTGAATCTGTTCCTGGAATCTTGAAGTGGTTTTTTGTTCCTAATTAAGCTGCACCATGAATTGACAAATTGTGCTCCTTCTCCACTTCCTAAGATGCCACCTATTGAATGAACACAGAAATCATAAAGACATATTATTGAATGAGAAGGCTTGCTTCTCCTCTTACATTAGCATTACATTTATAAGGGAAATAAAGTAACTACCCATTTCCTTTCCAACTCAGTTTGGTTGGAACACAACTCACACACACAGCCCATACTGACAGCACACACACAACTCACACTAATCATTCTAACAATAATTCTAACACCACCCTAGTTGGAAAATGTTTCTAAAATTGGACTGCACATTATAGAGGCCTTTTTGTATCATCTTTGATCTGTGAAGGATATAAAAGACAAAGAAAGTGAATACAATTGAATTGTATTCTGGTTTCAAATTGTTAAATTTGTTTCAGTTATTGTCCTCTGATTCTGAACCTTTGTACAACATTTTATAGTGTTGTTGAAGGTTGCTTAAGGTGTACCCAACCATAATAAGCAATGGAATGCAATCTGCATACTTTGGTTGCTCAAAATCCTTTCCATTTGACTGTTTCAGAATTTCATTGTAGCTTTTCACCTTGGTCAACTTGTTTGAATTGTTTATTCTGCACTAAACTAGCGTAAGAAACTTCACACAAACTGTCCTAACAAGTTTAAGATGGTAAATCAATGCTAATTAGAAAGTCACATACAAAAATAACTTAGAACTCAAAATATGACACCCTAGAACCTATAACTAGTTAGTAGAATACACTAAAAGTGGTCATAATGCAAACTGTATTAAAGTAGTAACCAAAACAGTAAAAGAACTATGTACACAAGTTTTAAAACATAAAAGAAAGATAGAAATGAGTGGACAATTCGAAAACACAAAGAAATAGAAGATTTGACTATTTAGTGACCTAAAATTACACTACACCATGGTAAATTTGGTAAGAATGATGATGAGCAATCTGTTAAACAGGCCTAAAAGTCTCTACACAAGTTGTTACCTCCTAGAAATGACTAAGAATGGACTGAAGAACTGATTCCTATTACAGTATCTTGAAATCACCAGTAAAACCTCAAAAAGGCTACTAGAAATGCACTAGAATGGTCAAATTTTGATGACTGCACTAAACTAGCCTAAGAAACTTGAAACAAACTGTCCTAACAAGTTTAGGATGGTAAATCAATGCTAATGAGAAAGTCACACTACAAAAACAACTTAGAACTCAAAATATGACACCCTAGAACCTAAAACTAGTTAGTAGAATACACTAAAAGTGGTCATAATATTAAAGCATTAACGAAAACAGTAAAACAACTATATACACAAGTTTTAAAACATAAAAGAAAGATAGATATGAGGGCACAATTCGAAAATAAAAAGTATACAAAATCAAACAGCACTAAGAATGTATGCTGCACCAGAAAATGGACTTTAAAAGTGTGCTTTCAAACCCAAAAATGATTGGCAGTGTTTGTAAAGCTTAAGTGATGATTCAAGCAACTTTATATCATCAATTTAAAGGTGTTTAAACATTGAAACAACAAGGAATCATAGTACACTCGAAAATCACTAATTCACTTCCAAATTTAAGCAAAATTAACGGTTTTGGAAGTGATTTTGCATGTAGGCTAAAATTTGACCAAATGAACAGTGCACACAAGTTTAAAATGGTCAAATAAACTTTTTCAAACATTCACAATGCACACAAAGAAGCAGATGCTTCAAGTCACAGCTGCTATAGCCAATTATGCAGCATTTTTAAACCAAAATTAGCACTAGAAGTTTCATTTTTGAGTACCTATAAAAGTGTACTTATAAGGTGAGAAATTGTCATTTCACCTAATGTAGACTCATTCTAAGGTATGTAAACATCCTAACAAGTATAACTTAGTGAAATCAAGGTAGGAAAGTACTGAAAAACAAATAATAACCTAAAAGTAAAAGTTATAGTATTTAGCACCTAAAAAGTGTGTTCAAATGGTGAACAATTGCAAATACAACTAATGTAGACTAAATTTAAGTAATGTGAACATCCTAACATGTCTAAAGTAGTGAAATAAACCTAGGAAACTATTTAAAAGAAAGAATTAGGTACAACTAAAATTTTGAGTAGTTGGAAGGTATAAAAGTGTGCTTAAAAGGAAAGAATTTGCAACCACACCTAATGTACACTTATTTGAAGTAATGTGAACATCCTACCATGTGTAAAGTAGTAGTGGAATGAAGCTAGGAAACATGTCAAAAGCAAAGAATTACCTTAAACTCAAAGTTTGAGTTTTTAGAACATAAATACTGTGGGTATTTTAACTAATGTGATTGTCAGTACATACTTTTATAGCTATTTCATTGCCTAAATTATGTTTATATGTATTATATATCCATGCTTCTATAGATATTTGATTGCCTAAATTATGTTCATCTTTATATTGTATGTTCATGTATATTGTCTTTCATAAGTAGTTATTTAAAATCCTATGATCGACCATGGATTGAGCCCTATGGTAAAGGGTAAGTTTATAATCTGTTGATATCATTTGATGTTTAAACCATATTGTAATTGAAATGAGTTTTGTTATGCAGGTTTATTCCATCTAGGGTTGCTTCCCAGGCCATCACACGTTCAATAAAGCAACAGTTTTTAACTCCATGGCCTACTTGGGGAGCAATACCTCATGACGACAGAAAGCCATTCTGGCAGCGCTTTCAGGTGAGCAATCTATTACACTAATGTCCGTCTTATTTTAGTATGTTCTGTAATCAATGTTTGTTCTCTTTAATGTTACAGATGAAGGTGCAGTGGAAACCTGAACATGAAACTCAGATACACAGAAATTTCCACATGAAAGCATCTCATCGGCTGTCAGAGATGTTTAGGGATGCCCGGAATGCAGGACAGCGCCCTAACGGGCTGGGTGAGCACATTTGGAACTCTTTACTGGCCCATTGGAATACAGTAGAGTTCCGCAATAAGTGTGCCAAAGCCCAGCGGAACAGATCGTCTGAAAGGGGTGGCACCCTGCATACTGGTGGGTCGATCACCATTCATGAGCATGCCATTCGTATGGTATAATCTCATTACATAACTTTTTCTTTCATAAATAAGTTATGTATATTGTATTTCATATGTACGCTTGTAATTCTTAATTATGTTACAGGCACAGGCTCTAGGACGGGCGGTCCATGTTGATGAGGTCTTTGCACAGACTCATGTTCGGAAGGGAACTAATCAATTTGTTGATGAAAGATCTCGGAAGACTCATGTAAGCAAATAACACTATTAGTAATTGTTCATTTATGTTATTGTCAACACCCAATTTCGTCCGGATTGAAAAATAAATTTAGTTTATTGCATTTTCCCATAAAAAGACAAAAATAAAAAATAAAATAATATATATGTAAAAAGAAAAAAAAACAAATATAAAAAAAAAAAAAAAAAAAAACAGAGCGCTCGTCCTTGGAGATGAACCTTGGTATTGAACATTGATGTGAGCGTTCGTCCCACACCGTTCGTCCGTGGACCTTCGCGATCGTTCGTTCTTTCACTGAGCGACCATTCGTCCTTTCACTGAGCGACCGTTCGTCCTGTGCCTTCGCGACCGTTCGTTCTTTGCCTTATTCAACCGTTCGTCCATCCATACCTCTAGGACTTCGTCAATTCTCAGCCTCAACCGTCGGTCATGATTGTTTGAACGTTCGGTCTTTTTGTTAGTAAACGTTCGGTCAGCTTTAATTGTTAATGAACGTTCGGTTTTGAACGTCGTTAGTGAATGTTCGGTTTTGAACGCTCGGTCTTATGTGATGTTATTGAACGTTCGGTCATGTTTAAATGATATTGAATGTTCGGTTTGATTAATGTTGAACGATCGTCATGTCTTGAAACGATCGTCCTTGATGAGTTGATCGTTCGGTCTTCAAGTGGTCGTTGAACGTTCGTTCTACTATTTGTGAACGGTCGGTCATGTTTAATTGTTAATTGAGCGTTCGGTTTGATCCGTGTTCAACGTTCGTCCTTGATGAATTGAACGTTCGCCTTGATGAATTGAACATTCGTCCTTGATGAATTGAACGTTCGTCCTGGTTAAAGTTGAACGTTCGTCCTTGATGAATTGAACGTTCGGTCCTAATGCTGTTGAACGCTTGGACGTTCGGTCCTAATGCTCTTGAACGTTTTGTCTTTATTGTTGAACGCTCGGTCATTCATCTGAACGCTCGGTCTCAATGATGTTTGTCTTCAGCGTTCGTACTAGTGCTTAAGTTAGTCCAGCGTTCGGTTTTAGGCGTTCGTCCAAACCACTCCTGACTTTTCTACCGCCCGTCCATCACTTCCCCCTCATCTACCGCTCGTCATGGTCGTTCTCCCTCTCCTACCACTCGCTCTCTCTCATCTACCGCTTGTCCTCTCTTGTGTGCGCTCGTACTACGTCTACCGTTCGGCCTCTTTCGTGCATTCCTATTCTCCAGATCTTTGTACCGTTCGCCTCTACCATGCGCAACCGTCTCTACATTGAGCTACCGTTCGTTTTGATCAATTTCACGAACCATTCGCTTCTCTGCTCCAAATCTTTTGACTATCGGTTCCTTCCGTCTGCATGCAAACGTTCGTTCTTTATTGAATAATATCACAGATGTTCGTCTCAGTCCTTTAGGACATTCGTCCTCGGCCTCAACCGTTCGGTCATGCTTAAGCGTTCACTATTCGCCCGTTCGACAATTCGTTCATTTAGGACGTTCGGTGTTTCCTAGCCTCAACCGTTCGATCATTTTCTTCCAGCGTTCGGTTTGTGCGTTCGGTCGAGCAGCAAACAACGTTCGGCAGATAGCTTGTTCAGGCGCTCGTGCAAACAGTAATATTTTTAAAAAACGCTCGCTCATCTACAGCTCGTTCGTGCAGATCACTCATCTTTATTTACCGTTCGTCCAATTTGAGTTTTCGGACGTTGATGGCTTTGTTTTAAAGGGGCCCTACAATGAATTATTCCCATTATCTTTGTCTCCCACTTCACTAACCCTCCAACTAATGATTCCATTATCAATAGTCTGCCGACACCTATGAGCCAATGAAAACTGCCGACAAAGTTTGCTCCTTCTGCCAATTTAAGGGGCCCATCATCTTCACTGCAAGGGGAGAGGACCAGACACAACACCTCTGAACATTTTTCTCCGTCACCTCCAATACCCATCATCTTCATTCACTCATTTTTTCTAGCCTCTGCCCACTGTAACCATAAAAAACCTCAACCTTTGAAGCCCCTCACCCGTAACCATCTCAACCATGATTCTAATTTCCATCTCCTTCTTCGTCTCCACTCCTCAGCTTTCAAGCTTCCCTTCATCTCTAACACTCACGGCTACTGGTAATACCTATGGCTATCAACCTCGAACTCCTTGACTCCCTTCACCCGTAACCTCCACCTTCACCACGTTTCCTACACCTCATGACCATCATCATTCATACATAGCCAACATCCACCAACCGTTACATACAGCCACATACCTCATTCATCTCCAACAACCACCAAAATCAGAGACCACCTCGACCCTCACCGTCATCTTCTCCTTGCCTCCGTAGCAACCATGAGCCACCGGGACTTTGAACAAACACCTGAAACATATCAAAAGCCAACCGAAACCAGAATACCCATCACATAGAATTCCCAATGCCGTTTTCCTGCAACTAAAGAGAATTAATCTAAACACCCAAATATATACACAGAACAGAACAAATCCAGTATTTATCCCTCCCTGAGTTACCATATAAGAAACAGAGAAGAGAAGGAGGGAGGAAGAGGTGGTGGCGCGGAAGCCTGCTCACAGGAGCGGTGGCGCAGTCACCGGTGGTAGCGGTGGCGCGGCGCGAACAGAATAAGAGTGCGTCAACCTCTCGCGCGAAGAAGGGAGATCTGAGGCGTGATCAGCGGCGGCCCTGGTGGCACTTTGCGTCACCGGCGAAGCTTCGGACAAGGAAAAGGGTCCTCCCGCGGTGGCTTGTTAGGGCGGCGGCTGGGACGTGGTCGGAGGTGGACGTCTTTGTGTTTTCTTCCTTACTCAGAAAGAAAGAGACCCCTGTATTAGTTGAATGAAATGGAAGAATGAAAAGAAGGGAGATGAACCCCTAATGTGCTGAAGAGATTTTGGGCCAAGTAAAAATCGTAGAATTAAAAATAATTTTATCTGCACCCACGGTTTCATGTTTCACACCCCGTTTTCGTTTGGGCTTAAGCCCATCATGGGCAAACAAAATAAAAAAAGAAAGAAAGGGGAATTGGATCTGACACACATTTCGGGATGCACCTCCATTTTTCATATTTACACTCTGGCAGATAAAAAGTTGAAGAAGAAGTTTTGGGCCCAAACCAAAGAGCTTCAACCCCTGGTTTTTATATCTGTACCTCTATTCTTATTGGTTTATTTTTCTCGCTTTTATTTTTAAGTTTTTATTTCTTTATTTCTTTTACTGTATGTAGTTCTTTGTGTGATAACTACACTTTTGTATTGTATCTTATATTTTGTCGGGTTTGTTAATAAAAAAATATAAAAAAATATATAAAACAAAGCCGTGTGAGTGCTCGTGCGATCGTACGCATCAGCCTAGTGCTCATTACGCAAACAATAAGAAAAAAACCGTGTGAATACTCGTGCGATCGTACGCATCAGCCTAGTGCTCATTACGCAAAAAAAAAATCTAAATATTTTATAAAAATTACAAAAATATGTTTTTAAGGTTTAGGCACATGTGTGATCGCACGCATCGTCCTTGTGCTAAAAACCTTTCCTGTTTGATTCATAAAAATACAAAAAAACATAAAATCATCAAAAACTAAAAACATCGACAATTTTCAGAACAACAAACAATATCGCCTGGCCAGAACTACGTGATCCTTGATTCTCCATCAAAAGTGGAGATACGTAGGAGCAAGGCCAGTCCTTGTCAGGTTCACTCTCCCAAAAATCCAAAATCATTTTCTCAAACAAATTTCTCAAACAAATTTTAAAGCAGTTTTCTAAAAGAACTACGGAACCCTGATTTCTCATTCTTAATGAGATACGTAGGAGCAAGGCCAGTCCTTGTCAGGTTCACTTTCCCAAAAATCCAAAATCATTTTATAAACAAAATTCTCAATCAATTTTCAAACAAATTTTCAAGCAATTTTCTAAAAGAACTACGGAACCCTGATTTCTCATTCTTAATGAGAATACGTAGGAGCAAGGTCAATCCTTGTCGGGCCCAAAAAACTAAAAAATATTTTGTTTCTTTAGAATTTTATTTTTAGGGGAAAGTTAAACATTTTGAAGACCACATCATATTCGCATATTTAGTTAAAGGTACTGCCTTAGGGCAGGCGTTGTAGGGTGCTAATACCTTTCCTACACGTAACCGACTCCCGAACCAAGAATCTCAGTTTCGCAGACCATGCCTTATCATTTTATGGTTTTTCCATAGTTTTCCAGAATAAACTATGGTGGCGACTCCAAATCTCTTTTTCCAAAACTTTTTTTTATTTTTCGGATCGTCGTCCCGTCGCGATCTCGGTTGCGACAGTTATACTATCGTTCCCTGACATTGCTTTTAATGTTTCAACAGGAAGACTTTTCTACGAGACTTTCACAGGTTAGATCTGAACATGAGTCAGCTCCTACACCGGATGATGCCAGTAATGCAGATGATGACATCCGTAGGACGCAGTGCTGGATCGACATCGTTGGTGGGAAGAAAAAGGGACGAGTCTATGGTGCGGGACAGCTTGTTGCAAACTATACAGCATCCAGAGGAGGTACTCTGAAGCACCAGCCTTCTTCTTCCACCAGTACTCCTGACGAGGTTCTTCAACTCAGGCAGGAACTCCATCAACGTGACCAGGAGCTCACTGATCTCAGAGCAGAGTTTACAAATTTTAAGGCCCTGGTCATGACTGTCTTGCCTCAAACCTCACAGGACGTACAAAATATCCCTCCCACCCAATCACGACCTTCCTCATCACCTGCTGCCACTCAGCAGCCCACTTCAGTCCAACCCTCATCAGTCCAACCCTCATCAGTCCAACCCACACCAGTCCAGCCATCAATAGAGGAGCAGGATGATGAAAATCATTCTGATGATAGTTATGTACATTATTAGGTTTCATTTTCTTATTACTTGTTAGACAAACATTTGGATATTAGAACATTTTGAGTTGATATCATTTCAATGTTAGATGGACTTACAGACTTTGGATGTTACAACATCCTTGTGTTACATTGTTTTATGTTTGAACTATAAATACATTATTTATACATTAATGGATGTCCTGTGGATTATTTGATGTGCCTTGGATATTGATCATTGATTGGATCTTTGAGATGCACATTATGCATCTTTGTATGTGTTTGAAAACTGTTATGCAGGTCTGTTTGTAAACGAAATTTGTTTAACAGGTCTGGGTTGCAGAGGGAAAACCATTTCACTGAAACCTGCTCTGCATTTTACCGAAGGCTTTTGCCCTTCGGTAAATGCCCTCGTCTGCCCATTACCGAAGGCTTCCGCCCTTCGGTAAATACCTTCGATTGCTCATTACCGAGGGCTTCTGCCCTTCGGAAATTACCGAGGGCTTTTGGCCTTCGGTAATTACCGAGGGCTTTCACCCTTCGGTAATTACCGAAGGTTTAATGCCCTACTTTTTTGTAGTGAAATGAATGTTATTTTTAATCCGTGTGAAACAAACTTTTTCCTTTAAAATATTATAAATCAGAGATGCTCATATTTTCATAGTTTATTATTAAAGGTGAGAATATTCTGAAGCCAGATCATTGATTCAACCATTTAGGTGCTTCATCAATGGAAAGAGATCAACCATTCCTTCACATGAACGGTGGCAAGGGAGAAATGAGTTATGCAAACAACTCCTCCATACAAGTACCATCTTTATCTTCATATAACCAGATTTAACTACATCACTAACCATTCTTTTATTTTGTTTCCTTTTCTTCTATATATTCATCTAACTTTGATTATTTCAGAGACAAATGATGCTTAATGCCAAATTCATACTAGAAGAAACAATAACAAGGTTGTATCGTGATTCTTCTCCGAACTGCATGAAAGTAGCAGACTTAGGTTGTTCAGTTGGACCAAATACACTTCTTGTAATATCAAACATCATTAACATCGTTGATACAGCATGCACTCACTTAAACTGTGATCTACCAACATTTCAATTTTATCTCAATGATTTATATGGAAATGATTTCAATACCACTATCAAGTTACTTCCAGATTTTTATATACAATATAAAGGAAATGGTTCATGCTTTATTAATGTCACACCTGGATCCTTCTATGGAAGACTCTTTCCCAGTAATTCCATAAACCTTTTTCATTCCTCCAACGGTCTACACTGGCTTTCTCAGGTTAGATAAGTTTACTCTCTCTTCACCTCTAAACTTTTTGATGTGTTATAGTTCACCAGAACCATTTCTGTCTTAGGTTTGTTTTTGTTTCAATTTCTCACTCTAGATACTTGAGCTTATTCATCTCATGTTTTGGTTGTAGGATCCATTATTGGGATGTAAGGATGCAGCATCCCTTAACAAGGGTCATTGTCATATAGTTAGCACAAGCCCTCCTGAAGTACACAAGGCCTACCTTAAGCAGTATCAGCAAGACTTCAAATTGTTTCTGAAATCACGTTCTGAGGAACTTGTTCCCGGAGGAGCAATGGTGTTAATGCATCTGGGCTATCATGAAACTCCAAGAAGAACAAGTTGGGAAATAGTTAGTTTGATACTCAATGACATGCTCATGGAGGTAAACAACATTTTTTTTAATTGATTACAATTAAGTTTGTCATGATTATTGATTAATTATACCCATAAATTGTACGTAGGGTTTGATCGAAGAAGCAAAATTAGAGTCGTTTAATATACCAGTGTATGAACCTACAGTTGAGGAAGTTAAGCATGTGATTCAGGAAGAAGAGTCACTGTTTCTTGAAAGATTAGAAGTTGTAATCTCGACTTGGGATGAAGGCATGAACATTAAAGGTGGTGATGATGATTCCTTTCGTGGTGAAAATGGAAGAGCCGAAATCATTTCCAAGCACGCACGAGCAGCAATGGAGCCTCTCTTGTCAGAGAAGTTTGATACAGAGGTTATAAACGAACTATTCGTGAGGTTTCAGAATAAAATTATGCAGACAATGATGGTTGGAAAATTAGAGAGTGCTACTTTTGTGATGTCCATTACAAAAAAGGCTTGAAGCTGTTTCTTAATAGATATCAAAAACTAGTATTTTTTTTTTGTGAATTTATTGTTTTTTGAATTTTTAAAATATTATGGAAGAAAAGAATATAATAAAGAAAATTTAAGTGAGATCTAGAAATTCAAGTGCATCAGACTCACACCACCTTTTTTAAAAGTATATGAAAAGTTTATTGTATATAAACTAAAAAACAAGAGACTAATTGTGTTTTTAACAGTAGAAAACGGAAAAGAGAAAGTGCATGGCATAATAAAAGTTGAGCAGCTGTGGATTAGTATAAACAGTTTATTTTTTATCTCTCACTACGGAAACTGTCTTTTCTTACTTCACGAATTCTTTTTACAAGACACCTTGCAATATTATAGTTATTGTTCATTCATTAAAATTTTTACACAATAAAAATTAAATATAAATCTCCCACTCTTCGTTCTCAAAACAAACCAGCAGCATAATATTAATTTATAATTGTTTATATTGTTTAATATTTTTTTTCTTATCTTTTTTGTTAAAATAGTCATCAGACATTTCATAAATGTGCTATTTTTTTTCTCTTAATTATGAAAAATCACTATAAGAATGTTGGCATTTGATCTCCAATGAGATCCCAAATGGTCAAAGTCGACTCTAGCAAGATGATGTCGATCCAACTATGGTGATATAGATGATGCCAACAACTCTAATGTAAATGGAGACAAAGAGTTACTTTTTTTATTATTATCGTCAGCTTGACCGATGCTAAATAAAAAAAATATAATAATCAATTCTCAGCATGATAATAAGAAAACTGAAAATAATATTTAATATTTAATCCATTACCGTCGATATAGCGTCAGTTTAACACACACAAATGTCTATAATTTTGAAAATGCAAATTTTTTTCAAGATACATCTCATAACATGTTTCAGTACCAATTCATTAATATTTCAAGTAATTCAGTACCAATTCAATAATATTTCAAGTAGTCCAGTATATCTTTTAATTCATTCATAATTGCAATTACAAACGCAAATTGAGACATCGTTAGATAGCTAATTCAACATAATAAGTCCAAGAAACATCTAAGTCCAACCCAAGTCGAAGATAAACATGATATGAACAATCTTTGCTAAGGGATTTAGGCATAGCGCTAAGCAATCTTTGCTCCTAGTCATAGGGGACGAAGCATAAACAATTTTTTATATAACAGATCATTCATTTAGCATCACACCCATAAAGAATACAACAATGATATCCCAAAAATTTCACTGATGCCTACCACCTTCATACTACAGCATTTCAATCCAAGAAGAGCAAAATCACTCTTAAATCCCTTACTAAACGCACCTTTCTCATTTTACATGCCACCCACTCAGTCTTTCTCTCCCCACGATCCCCCTCACTTAAATTGGCTTATTTGATTGGTTCCCACTCTTTCATCAACTCAGTTATCCATGTATGGTCAAACTCACGTATAGCTCGAAGGAACTCGAAGAAAACTTTGACGCACCTTACCTTAGATTATAACTTAGATTTTAAATTACATAAATTACTTTTATTCCTTATTATTTTTTAAACTAGAATCTTAATAGGGATCTTACTTTACTATATATCATATATTGAATAATCATAATGTACGGGGATGTAGCTCAGATGGTAGAGCGCTCGCTTAGCATGCGAGAGGTACGGGGATCGATACCCCGCATCTCCAATTGATTCTTACTTTTAAGCTTTTCATTTTATGTTTATAACTTCACATTTTTTTCCTAAAATATTTAACTTTTACTTTATAATTGTTTCCTATAATTACTTTGTTTTGTCTAGAAATTCAAAATGGCCCTATTCGGTGGAGTTTTGGCTTTAGCTTCATCGTCCTTCGTTGCGTTGAATTTTTAAATAGATATCAATCACATGACTTTAGTAATACATACAAATAAATTATGATATCTAAAAAGATACAACATTTATTTTAGTCAAGTGAGTTTTCTAAGATTTAATTAAATTAACATTTTAATACAGAATGAGAAAGATGCCCTATTGTTTAAGAATCTAAAAGATATATAATAAACATTTTACTTTTTCTATATAAAAAAATTAATTTAGTGATATATCATGTTTTATAGATACCATTGGTATATGTCTAGATTACCCTCAATTAAAATTGAATAAACATCTTGGGTTTTTAATTGAATAAAAAGTTAATTTTAATTTTTCACAAATAAAATATATAACTTTTTGAATTCTCTACTGCATAGGAAATATATGTCAAATTTATAAACAAGTCTCTTACATTAAAAATGAAACCTGAATTTGATCAATATAAAAAAAAGGACTATGAAAGAAAACCAAAATTTCTTGATCAATTTTAAGATTAAAGATTCATCGTAATTGTACATGATAAAAAAAATAAAAAATAAAAAATAGTTAAATATGTAAAAAAATAATTGTAAACTTAATTCAACTTTATAAAATTATTTTGTAGAATAAAATTTATAGAATTGGACTTCCAACGTTAAAAGAAAATTTTAAAGTGTTCCGTTATAAAACTAGTTTTGGAATTCGTGCATCATAGATTTTGTCCACATATTGTGTGAAAAACGTTTCTTCAACAACCAACTTTTTTACAATATCACGTGGCACATATTGATTGGACATTTTGAATTTCTTTTTAGAAAAGATATAATGTGTCCTTAAGGAGATTTTAGGAAGTGAGAAAGGTTTCTTGATTTCATTTGAGAAAATTTTATGTGTTTTGTTTTTTCTTTCTCTTGCGAATATCATAGTTGTTCTTACTCTCTCTCTTTATCTTTACTGAAGTTCTCTCTCCGTCTCGTAATTCTTCTCCTCCATTAATGACGAAGTTGGTCCGATAAGCACGGTTCTCGCTCTTTTCTTTTGTCATTTCCCTTTTCCTACTCTCTCTCTCTCTTTCTGTTTTCGTTAGAGCCATTTTCCCCTTCTCTCCCTCTTGCAATTTTGACCTCCCCCAACGTGTCAAGCTTGGTAGCACCATGAAAAAGTGCGAAGAGAACCAGTGCTGCACGAGTTAGGATTATTATAGGTTTTCAATTTATGTTAATTACATGTGTAGAGATTTTCATTGTATGAACCTTGTATATGTTTTAGTATACAAAAGATTATTATTATAGATGTTGGATAATATGTACTTATATGATATTATATGAATAAAATTTCAATTTTGATATATTTTGTTTGTGTTTTTGGATGACATTTTCCACTTTTTCGGATGATGATTGAGTTTATTAGTCATAAGTGGTGTTTACTTAACCAATGAACAACATAAGTCATTCAATTGTTGAAAAAAATGCCCATTTAGGTGATTTGCACCAAGTTAGATGAAGTCCATGACTATTGGTACCCATGTCATGTCCTTATAATCGATTAAAAAGATACTTGAGAGACAATTGTACACAAAGTTCAACGTGACTCCCTAGTTGGAACAACATCACTCCCCATGATAGTTTTTGCTATGCTTTTATTGTAATAGATTAAAATGATCTTAATCTATTACAATAAAATATAGACCTTTTTATGAAACATATCTAACTTGAGCGTAACAACTCATCAAAGTCAGAACAAGGAAGGACGACCCTCAAACCAATTCTACCGAAAGAGTTAGCAATAGATATCACTCTTTGGTTTCAACTAATTTGTTTCTCAGTAGCTTTCAAAAGGAGATATACTGTGAAATGATTGAATAATAAGCAACAAAACAAAAATATATTGAGGATGGAATGAATGAGAAATTACAAAAATGACTAAATTTTTTTTTGGAATAAACAATATTTCCCCTACATTAAATATAGTTTAATGTTTAATGGAGATTTTCTTTTTAAATATCGCTTTTTATAATTTTGAATTTTATAGTTAAGATATGATTGACAAAATTAGTTCACAAGTTATTAAAAAGTTATTTGATAACTTATAGGTCATAAACTATATGTTTATAAATTGATAAGTTACTTTATTAAAATAAGTATGCCAGTAAATCAGTTGATAAATTAATTGATAAAAGTAAAATGAGGTAAAATATATTATATTATAAATTATAAATTATAAAATAATTTAATGTTTCTAAACAAAAATCATATTAGTATGCAATTAGAGTTTTACATATTTTTAGATAATTAAGTTCCCAAAAAAACTTTTAGTACTTCTATTTTTTTTAATTGTATATATGTTTTTATTAGAAGTTGTTCTTTATTTAAATAAATTATTCTAATGAGTATTAATTAAATTTTTTTAAAATGCATTTATTTATTTCTTAATGTAATACATTAAATTTATGTTTAATAAGTAGTTGTGACATATAATGCTGAAAAGTTTGTTACTTTAATTTATAACATTAATTTTTTGTTTGATTTCAACTGCATAAATAAAAAAAATTTAAATGTGCGGTAACATTCCAAATTTAATATAAAACTTACAAAAACATTTACATGCATAATATTACAGAAAATAAGGTTAACCTAGTAACTCACTAAATGAGCTGAATTGGGTTGACTCACTAAGTGACTAACCTCGTAGGGTATTGCTTCCTCTACCACCACCACTTCTCCCTCCACCTCCCCAACGTTCTTCAAAAAAAATTTAATTACAAAAATAACATTTTTTTACTTTTAACCCTATTTATTTACTTTAAACTCAAACCCTATCTTTCTATTTATTTTTACTTTTTACTCAGCCCCACCAACTCTCCTTCTCTCTTTTCATATTCCCAAACCACCCCCCCCACTCCACCACATTGGTTTATTTTTAATTACAAAAATATTAATATAATAAAAGTATATATTTCATATAATTAAACTAATAAATAATTTTTTATATAATTATAAAATTGTTAAAGAATACAAAAACCATATATAAAAAATATATATTATACAAAAACATTAAAACAAAAAACTAATTATATATAACTGCAAAATACAAAAAAATATAAATATAAGCTAATAACAATAAAGATCTTCAAAAATAAATTATTAAAAAACATCAAAAATATATTAAAAAATAATACATCAAAACATATAAATTACATTATTAAAATATCTGCAAAATTAATATAAGAAAATAAACTAATAAAAATAAACTAAAAAATAAACATGTAACATTAAACGAATGTGAGCATCCGTGAACGGATGTAAACATCCGTTTAAGGCAAAACGGATGTCGACATTTGTTTTCCCTTAAACGGATGTTGACATCCACTGAGGGATTATACGTTTATCTTTTAAGGGTTTATTAAGCACATTCATGACGAATCCTTCAAGCACCACCACACCACAACCACACACCGATCTTGGCACGGCTGATTAATTGATTCCACCACTACTTGCAATCTCTCACTACGCACACCAGCTAATGAAAGTTCACCACACTCTCAGACCACAATTTTATCACAATTAAAGAATAAGAGGAAGAAGTGAAACGTGAAAAAGAGAAAGAAGAGCATAATGAAACAATGAGGGGACGAAGGATAAAGAGGAAGAAAAGTTGTCGCTGCATACATGTAGAGGATTGGAGTGGGTAGAGGTTAAAAAATATTAACCCTAAAATTTTACTAAGGGTAAAATAGGAATGGGAAAATAAAGAGAGGGGTAAAACAAGAATAGGGTGGTGGAGGGAGCAATACCCCTAACCCGTGATGGGCCGGGTAGAGTCGGGCCGGGTGGCCCATTTTAACAGCTCTATATAGAATAAAGTTTTGTTACTCATCACCTTATTTTTTTTAGAGCTCTAGGTAGCAATTGTGTGAGAAAGGAGATTTTGTTTCAATTAAGAGAAACTAATATTAATATTATTTTGTGTGAACATTTATTTTTGGATGTTGAATGAGAACATTTCTTAAAACCAAAGGTTTATTACGCAAATTTTTTGAATTTATCTTATCCACACTAGTGCAGAAAGGGGTATAGACGTCCGTTCTTTAGGCCTTTTAACGTCCGACCTCCAACGGACGTCTATTCGGGTGACGTCTATGTAGACGTCCGTTGTGTCAGGTCGTACGTCTATATGGGCGTCCGTTGTGTCCGGCCGGACGTCTATATGGACGTCCGCTGTGTCAGCCCGGATGTCTATATAGACGTCCGCTGTGAACCTCTCGGACGTCTATATACTACTGCAGAAAGGGCTTTATTAGACGGCTTATTTAGGGTTATTTAGGATTACGGGTTAGGGTTATTTAGGATTACGGGTTTGAACGTTTGTTTGTGCACTGCAACACGTCTGAAGAACAGATTCAAAATGAAAATGGAGGAGTAAACGACCTAAAAATGTAGGCCAAAAAACGCCGTCCAAGAACACGCAACAAACTGCACCAAAATGCACCGAAAACGATTTTTAATCGGTCCAAATGAAAGATATGTCATCACTGAACAATTTAATCGGAACAAAAGTAAGATTAAATGGCCCAAAACGCATAAAAACCAACCTGGAAATGCAAGGCGCAGAGGGAAAGGTTCGCATAACTCCTCGCGGGTTCGCGTTTTGAAGTGTGTATCTTTATTTTAAACGTCTTTTGAACGTCAGTTGTGGCGGGGGCCGGACGTCTATAATATAGTAGACGTCCGGCCCCCTCTAGAACGGACGTTCAAGGGCTGACAGCGAACTACCCTGTCAGCCTCCTGAACGTCTGTCCTGAAGGGGGACGGTCGTCTATTATATATGGACGTCCGTCCCCCTCCAGGACGGACGTTCAAGAGACTGACAGCGTAATACAACCCGTCAGTCTCTTGAACGTCCGTCCTGGAGGGGGACGAACGTCCATATATAATAGACGACCGTCCCCCTGCAGGACGGACGTTCAAGAGACTGAGGGGTTGTACTACCCTGTCAGTCTCTTGAACGTCCGTCCAGGAGGGGGACAAACGTCCATATATAATAGACGACCGTCCCCCTCCAGGACGGACGTTCAAGAGACTGAGGGGTTGTACTACCCTGTCAGTCTCTTGAACGTCCGTCCTGGAGGGGGACGGACGTCTACTATATATGGACGTCCGTCCCCATCCAGGACGGACGTTCAAGAGACTGACAGGGTAGTACAACCCCTCAGTCTCTTGAACGTCCGTCCTGCAGGGGGACGGTCGTCTATTATATATGGACGTTCGTCCCCCTCCAGGACGGACGTTCAAGAGACTGACGGGTTGTATTACGCTGTCAGTCTCTTGAACGTCCGTCCTGGAGGGGGACGGACGTCCATATATAATAGACGACCGTCCCCCTCCAGGACGGACGTTCAAGAGACTGAGGGGTTGTACTACCCTGTCAGTCTCTTGAACGTCCGTCCTGGAGGGGGACGGACGTCTAGTATATATGGACGTCCGTCCCCCTCCAGGACGGACGTCCAAGAGACTGACAGGGTAGTACAACCCCTCTGTCTCTTGAACGTCCGTCCTGGAGGGGGACGGACGTCTATTATATATGGACGTCCGTCCCCCTCCAGGACGGACGTTCAAGAGACTGACGGGTTGTATTACGCTGTCAGTCTCTTGAACGTCCGTCCTGGAGGGGGACGGACGTCCATATATACTAGACGACCGTAACCCTCCAGGACGGACGTTCAGGAGGCTGACAGGGTAGTGAACCCATCAGTCTCTTGAACGTCCGTCCTGGAGGGGGACGGACGTCCATATATAGTAGACGTCCGTCCCCCTCCAGGACGGACGTTCAAGAGGCTGATGGGTTCACTACCCTGTCAGCCTCTTGAACGTCCGTCCTGTAGGGGGACGGACGTCTACTACATATAGACGTCTGTCCCCCTCTAGGACGGACGTTCTGAAGGCTGAATCTTCAACTCTCATATCAGGCTTTTGAACGTCCGTTAGAGGGGTCTGTCGTCTACTATATTATAGACGTCCGGCTCCCTCTAGGACGGACGTCTCCACACTCAATTATTTACATTTATGCCACCGGTCAATTATTTACGTTGGAGTTTTCGTGGACAGACGTCTATGGGGTGACGTTAAAGATCAATTCTGCACTAGTGTCAAACTTATTGGTTAAGCTTATATGTCGTTGGATGACTACTAATTTTAAGTCTAATAAAAAGGTAGGGTAGACTTTCTCGCTAGATAATAAGTTGGATTTTTCAACTCTGAGTAAGTAAGTCACTTTAAAAAAATTAGGATTCTCAATTTACTAACTCTTTGATCAGATTAAAATTTTAATAATTGATCATAAACATATAAATCTTTATGTTGACTGTTTGAATATTTGATTTGAGATCTATAGATAAAAAATTTAATCTCTCACTATTATGTTATTTTAGGTTTCTCTTTTTAAAAAAAAAATTACTTAATGTTTTGGAGAGTTGATATATACTTATTTTTTTACCTGATTTGATGTTGGAATAAAAGAATTTATATTGAAAATGATAGGTACGCGTGATATAATCTAAAACATATACATGTAATGAAATAGTATGATATATTGTGAATAACTACTTTCAGGGTCGACGACAAAAGTTATAAATGAATTTACTTTTTATGGAAGAGAGGAACCAAATACCTTTATTGGATTATAACATTTATGGATTTAATGTGGTCATAATTAGATAAAACTTTTACTGTTCTAATGATATTTTAAATTATTAAAATATCTTTAATTTAGATGGTATCGATTTTAATATTAATTTATTTAAAACATCATAATTTTTTATTTTCTTTATTTGTCTCTGTAAGGACAGTGCGTCCTTTTAAAATAAAAAGTGGTGGGAAGGGAGGCACGTTTCTAAGTGGTAGGGAAGGGGGCAGCTGCACATGTGAGTGATGGAGGGGGCTCACTTTCGGCTGTTGGTGGAGATTATGAGGACCGCACGTGCTCTTTCTTTTAGTAGTGGAGGGGCTCCCTGTTCATCAAAGTGGGTAGCAGCTGTGAGTGGTGGGTCTCTTTACCTTAAGTGCTCTAGCTATCACGGGGAATCTTCATCATCAGCTCTTCAAAGTGGGCACAGCACTAAAGAGGGGAAGGGAGAAGCTGAGGAGTGCACAGTTTTCTTCCTCTTTAAGGGAAGGGTTCGTGGATTCAAGGGGGCTGGATTCTGATTTTCTGAAGGAGTAAAATTCTTGCTGCCATATCTGTGAGAGGGTGAAGTGGGAGCTGCTGAAGTGCAAGGAGGTCTTGGATTGCAAATCTGGGAGAGGAGAAGTGGAGAGCTTATGGATTTGGAAGGAGATCAAGAACACTGCATTTCAACATTCAAGGAAGTCTTCAAGAGGTAAGGGGAGCTAGATCTTTTGTTTGATTGTTGAAATATACTGTATTTGATGCAAATCTGGGAATTTAGGGATGAAAAATTGGGGTTTCTGGAAATCTGGTGCGATTTTGTAGAATTCTGCAGAACATGCGTTCATCCAAACGGCTCGACCAATTAGTGGTCGGCCAAAATATGTTGAGCGTTCAGTTTTGTGTTCGGTGAACGTTAGCGTTCGTCCGTGAGTGTAGCGTTCGGTCTTGGTGAAATAGTAATCTTAAGCGTTCGTCCTTAAACTAGTATTCTCAGAAAGTCATATTTAGCGTTCAGTTTAAATGAGGTAATCTCGGCTTGTGAGCGTTCGTTCTCAATTAGGATTCTCAGGTTTGGATCACAGGCGTCCGATCTGGAGTATTAGTGATTGTAGACGATCGTCCAATTTTTAGGTGTTCGACATTGTTTGATTAATATTGAAAACGTTTGTTCTAACGATGTTGAGTTTAATAGTGTTTGATCTTGAGTGATCGGTTTTAGTGTACTGTTGTTCGTAAGCGTTCGGTCTTAAGTTGGTATTATTAAGATTGAATCTGAAGCGTTCGGCTTCGGTGTAATAAAGATTATGAGCGTTCGTCTTTATTTGGTATCCTCAGATAGAAATCCTGATCATTCGGTGTTCGGTCTTGAGTATTAGTGATTGTGAGCGTTCGGCTTAATTTAGTATTATCAGGCTTGAATCTTGAACGTCCGCTGTGGCAAATTACTGATTGTAGCGTTCGGTCTTCATCTGATATTCTTAGGATTTAATCTTGAACGTTCGGTTTTGATGTATTAGTGTGCGTTCGGTTTTAAAATTTAGATCTAGAACGTTCGGTTGTAAATTGATATTCTTAAGGTTGGATCATGAACGTTCGGTCTTAGTGTATTAGAAATTGTAGCGTTCGTTCTTTTAGTATTCGGTTAAATGAGTTTCGACCCTAGCGTTCGTTCTTTTGGTGTTCGACCTAATGGTATCCGGTCTAATAGCGTGGGGAGTTCTAATGTCGAGCCTAAGAGTTTGATCTTAACGTTCGTCCAGACAGTATCCGATTTGACTGCGGAGTTCGGCTTTAGCGTTCAGCCGAGTAGTGTTTAATCCAGTGAGGTGTTCGGTTATAGCGTCCGACCAATAGTGTTCAATCTAATATGAAGTTCGGTGTTTTGACGTTCGACCCAGTAGCATTTAATCTCATAGCGTTCGGCCTGATAGTGTTTGATGTAATATGGTGTTCGGTTTACAGCGTTCGGCCTAGTATGATCTAATCTCACAGTGTTCATTCTAAGAGTGTTCGGTCATTATGGTGTTTTGCGTTTTAGCGTTCGGCCTAAGTACTCGATCATAGCGTTCGGTCGAATAGTGTTTAATCTAGTGGGGCGTTCGGTTTTGGTGTTCGGCCGAATAATGTTCAATTTAATATTGTGCTCGGTTTTAGCGTTCGGCCTGATTGTGTTGGATCTTATAGCAAACATATTTTGGCCGACCACTAATTGGTCGAGTCATTTGGACGAACGCGCGTTCTGCAGAATCGCACCAGATTTCCAGAAACCCAGAAACCCCAATTTTTCATCCCCAAATTCCCATATTTGCATCAAATACAGTATATTTCAACAATCAAACAAAAGATCTAGCTTCCCTTACCTCTTGAAGACTTCCTTGAATGTTGAAATGCAGTGTTCTTGATCTCCTTCCAAATCCACAAGCTCTCCACTTCTCCTCTCCCAGATTTGCAATCCAAGACCTCCTTGCACTTCAGCAGCTCCCACTTCACCCTCTCACAGATATGGCAGCAAGAATTTTACTCCTCTAGAAAATCAAAATCCAGCCCCCTTGAATCCACGAACTCTTCCCTTAAAGAGGAAGAAAACTGTGCACTCCTTAGCTTCTCCCTTCCCCTCTTTAGTGTTGTGCCCACTTTGAAGAGCTGATGATGAAGATTCCCCGTGATAGCTGGAGCACTTAAGGTGGAGAGACCCACCACTCATAGCTGCTGCCCACTTTGATGAACAGGGAGCCCCTCCACTACTAAAAGAAAGAGGACGTGCGGTCCTCATAATCTCCACCAGCAGTCGAAAGTGAGCCCCCTCCATCACTCACATGTGCAGCCGCCCCCTTCCCTACCACTTAGAAACGTGCCTCCCTTCCCCACCACTTTTTATTTTAAAAGGACGCACGATCCTTACACTTGACATTGCTCTAATTTATTTTTAATAATAATTTAATCTAACAGTAACACATTGATATTAATATAATTTATTTTTAATATTTATTAATTTTATGATAAAAACTAATATATATTATTATTTTTCATTTTTAACATTTATTTAAATTAAAATCAATTTAATTGACACTAATTTCACATACTCATATCCAATTAAAAAAAAGATAAATATTATTTATACTAATGTCACTCAAAACGGAAATAAGTTTGGTCCTAGAAAAAAAAAGGCTTATTCATCATTTATATATACATCTTTCCATACATTATATTCTAATTATGTCTAACATTATGTTAACTCTCCTTGCCACCACTATAAAAAAAATGTCATTATATATTCTAGATAAATTATATTTACCTACTTTTATTTATTTATTAAATTTAAATTAGTTTCTATAGATATATTTAAATTGGTTTCTATATATATTTAAAATCTATATATATATATATAGATATATTTAAATTAGTTTCAATAAATGTTTAATTTCATTTATTGAAACTTCATGTTGACATTTTTGTTTGATTGTTAGTGTCATCGTTACCCAAACTGGACATTTATATTTTATATATATCAATAAATTGAATTAACGATCATGTCAATATTAGACAAGGTAGCATAACTCATGTTCAATAATACACAACATTATTTGAAAATATCTTATATTATTGAACTATTCCAGAAGATGAAATTATTGAGACCTCACGGGATCAGCATTGTGTTCTACCTTGTTGATCTCAGGCTCATGAGATTATAAACATGAACAATACTATAAATTTAAAATCAAAATGATTTTTTTCTATTATAACTTAAATTTAAAAAATACATACCTTCTTTTAATTTAAAATCATTTTTATTTCTTACTATTTTTAAAATGGTCAAAATTGATCTATTTATTCAACTTAAATGAGGATTAGAGTATTTAGAATAATTGGTTAGTTTCATTTTAATCTATATTGAAGATATATTAATTATAACATTATCACTGTTTAACTAATTAAAAACTGGGGATGTAGCTTAGATGGTAGAGCGCTCGCTTAGCATGCGAGAGGTACGGGGATCGATACCCCGCATCTCCATCTTTTTAACTTTTCATAGTCTGGTTTCTTGTTGAATTGAAAATAAATTATTAATTTGTGTTGGGTTATTCAAGTTTTTTTAGTGGATTATATAAGTTCTTTTTTCAGTGGGTTATTCAATTATAAGTCTAAATCTCATATTATTTAAAAGTGAAAAAAAGGTGAACATTATATAAAAATAAAAAGTTATAATTTCAGTGTTTTAAAGTTTTTGGTTGAGGTGTACTGAACTTTTGTGCGAGTTGAGTTTATGTTTCTTTCTTGAATTCTCCCATAAAAGACTATCAAACCTATTCAAACAAGTCAATGTCCCAAAAGTTGTATTGGCAGAAATTTAAGTAAGTGTAGGCTCGCCCATCTTGATTTGAGTTGGTCTATCTAGACCTTCTAAATATCTTTCAACATTCTGGCCAAGCTAGCATATCTTAACATTCGCAACTCATATCGACCTTCTGTTCAGTTTAGTCCATTTCAACCTTCGACTTTTCAACATTCTGGCCAAGAAAATTCCTCATTCCAATTTTTTTTATTATCATTGATTTATCACAATTAAACATTATTTAATCTATTTGATAACATCTTGGAGCGGTGCAATGGAGTCCATCTCACAACAACATGCACGGTCGTATCCTCATCAACAACAAACTCTTTTGTGCCTTTTCAACAGAAGGTCTACTCAAACTTGGGGGACTTGTATACAATATGATTGCCCCGTCAGCCACAGACCGAGCGGTCAACACACTCTTTGATCCATTGGGAAACATTTGGTCGATCGGTCGGTCAAGTCACAAACAAGATTAGTAATAAGAATAATCATGTCAATCCTAATCTTGATCATTACTATATTGGATTGTAATTAGGTCAGCATTAATCATAAGTTCATCCCAAAATCTATAAATACAGATTTGATATTCAAGTAGTTAGTTACTTTTCAATATGCATTTATTGCTATAATATTCGGAGTGGTTTTTACATGTAGCACCTAACTTAACGAATGATGAAGAAAAAACTGAAAACCAAACTTTGACCTAAGCTTGAAACTTGAGGACTCTTTGTGGGAGAACACTTAACTTCAACCCCCTAAACCGAAACAAACTTAATTATAAGTTTTCTCATAATTCACCTTCGTAATTATATTTTTTTGTTTTTTTTCTCACCTCTTTAACCAATTCTTTTTCAACAATAACCCATCAAGAAAATTCCTCACTCCAAATTCACTTTGAATATCATTGATTTATCATACTAACAACCTTATTTAATCTATTTGATAACATCTTGATACTATTTTATACAAAAGTGTTATACTAAAAAAATATTTTTGTATTTGCTCACCCTAGGGATTATCTTTTACATCAAAATAATAAAGAACAAATTACTCCATGTTCCCATCTTCATCTAAATATTCATCCTCGTCCAACCCGTTTATATAGCTTATTTTATCTATTCACCTACATCATATCCCAAAGACTTCCTTGTGCCCCTTGTCTAAATAATTTTTCAATAACTACATCTTCTTCTATATGATATAAACTCCCCCACCCGTGAAATTAATACTCTTTATCCTTTAACCATCTTTATATATTTAATAAAATAATAAAAAAATGATAAAAAATGATCCAGAGATTGTTTGCGATAATAAGAGGAATGAGGTTATATATGTTTCTTATAGATAGAGGCTAGATGGAGGCTACTGATCCAGAAAAGATAAGCCTTGGTCAGAAAGATTCCTTTCGTTCCTTAAAAATCAATTTTTATGTGCTGATTTAAATTTTGCTGGTGGGAGAGTCGTAACCTTATTTAATGCATTGAATGTGGGAGTTGAATTAAATCCAAGCTTTTTCTATATATACGTCTGTGTGTGAGAGAGAGATATATTCATATATAGATCATGGCTTCATTCCATGCATCAAATGCAAGAGAACTATTGGTTCACATGAATGGTGGCAAGGGGGAGAGAAGTTATGTAAATAACAGCTCGCTGCAAGTACTATCTTTTATCTTAAAATATCAATGTGTTTCCTTTTCTTCCATCTATGTTCATCTAACTTTCTTTTTATATTCATTATTGCAGAAAAACCTAATGCTTAAAGCCAAACACATACTTGAAGAAACTATCATGACACTCGATTGTCGTTTTTCTCCAAACTGCATGAAAGTGGCAGATTTAGGTTGCTCTGTGGGACCAAATACACTTCTTTTAATATCAAATGTTGTTAGCATTGTTGATACTGCATGCACTCGCTTAAACCGTGAACTACCTACGTTCCAGTTTTATCTCAATGATTTATTCGAAAATGATTTCAATACCACCTTCAAGTCACTTCCAGATTTTTACACAAAACTGCTACAAAACGAAGAAAACAGGTCTGCTTCATGCTTTATTAATGCCACACCTGGATCCTTCTACGGAAGGCTCTTTCCCAGTAATTCCATAAACCTTTTTCATTCCTCCAACAGTCTACACTGGCTTTCTCAGGTTAGATAAGTTCACTCTTTCTTCTCCTCTAAACTTACTGATATGCTATATTTTGTCTTAGGTTTGTTTTTGTTTCAATTTCTCACTCTTGAGTGTATTTATCTCATATTTTGGTTGTAGGATCCATTATTGGGGTGTAAGGATGTAGCATCCCTTAACAAGGGTCATTGTCATATAGTAAGCACAAGCCCTACTGAGGTATACAAAGCTTACCTTAAGCAGTATCAACAAGACTTAAAATTGTTTCTGAAATCACGTTCTGAGGAACTTGTGCCTGGAGGAGCAATGGTCTTGTTGTTCCTTGGTAATCAGGAAAATCCTAGAATAACAGGTTGGGAACTAATTAGTATAATACTCAATGAGATGTTCTTGGAGGTAAAAAAAAGTTTTTTTTTTGTTTATTAATTACTATTAGGGTATCTCTTAAGAATAATATTAGCTCTATATGGGTTACAGCTTATTATTGAAGAGGTATATAAAAAAAAATGCAGGGTATGATTGAAGAAGAAAAAATGGAGTCCTTCAACATACCAGTGTACGAACCAACTGTTGAAGAACTTAGAAACGTGATTCTGGAAGAAGGGTCATTCTTGATTCAACGATTGGAGATTTTAATCTTACCTTGGGATGATGGCATGAGTGAAGGGAGTGATGATATAAAAGCAGCACTAATGGCCAAGCATGTAAGAGCGATTATGGAGCCTCTAATGTCTACAAAGTTTGGTGCAGAAGTTATAACTGAAGTGTTCGTGAGGTATCAGAAGAAAGCAGTGCATCTAATGGAGGTGGAGAAGGAGAAATTGGAGTTTGCTACTATTATGATATCTATGACAAAAAATGCTTGAAGTGGTGTTTCAATAGAAGATTTTCTCTGTTATAATAAAGTTATGTTATGTTGGTTGTTTTGTTAAAAGTTATCTGTCATTGATGTATGAAAACATTCTTATATTGTAACAGCAGTGATAAATGAGAAAGGTGAAAATGTTTTCGTTGATCATGAAACAAAACATTATGTTTCTGATACATATATTACTTAAACAAATCGAACACGATCGTACCACCTAACTGGTATGGGTCACCTGTGAACAATTAAAAAAAATTAACATATTTAAAAGGTATGGGTATATATATATATATATATATATATATATATATATATATATATATATATATATATATATATATGGGTTTTGCAATGTGTACCAGATTTTAGTGGACAAAAATATCCTTATATATATGGATTCTAAATTTTAAGGTTAAGGGTATTTTAATAATTTTCATTTTCAAAACTAAAAAAAAAAAGAAACCCCCAAACCCTTACTCACCTCTCTCATTCCTTTCAACCCTTTCTCTTTCATCTTTCTCACTCCAATCTTTTCTCAGTCATCCCTATTGTAACCCCAATTGAAAAAATCAGAAACAGTTGTCGTTAAAAATCTTACAAAAAAATGATTTTATAATGAGTTTTCATCTTATAATTTTTGTCTTATCTAATTTTATCCAATTTTCACAAGCATAAAGGAATTGGTAATTGACCTGAAAAAAATTAGAAATACTCGCTATTAAACAATTTCTTACAAAAAAATGATTTTATATTGAGTTTTTATTTTATAATTTTTGTCTTATCTAATTTTATCTAATTTTCACAAGCATAATGACATCAAAGGAATTGGTAATTGGCCTGGAAAAAAATCAGAAACACTCATTATTAAACAATTTCTTACAAAAAATGACTTTATAATGAATTTTCATTTTATAATTTTTTTAATATAATTTTATCTAATTTTAACAAGCATAATGACATCCCAAGGAATTCGTAATTGGCCTGGAGGGTTTTTTTTAGAGATGATGATTCAACATATGCAAATGATCAAATTAGAGAAGTTAGTGAAGATGATAAAATTGAAGAGATCTTGAATGAACATTTGCCTGAAGGTGAATATGTCAATGAATCAACGCTTTACAAAGGCAAATTGTTTAAAGGCAAGTGTTTTTTATTTTTTCAATTGTACAATAGGAATGAAAAAGAAAAGGTTGGAGTGACAAAGATGAAAGAGAAACGATTGAGAGGAATGACAAAGGTGAGTAAGGGTTTGGGGGTTTCTTTTTTTTTTTAGTTTTGAGAATGAAAATTATTAAAATACCCTTAACCTTAAAAGTTAGAATCCATAGGATATTTTTGTCTACTAAAACCCGGTACACATTGTTAAAATGTACCAACTGAAAAACAGACATATATGCGTTAGTAAACCCATATATATATACACACGCGCGCGCGAAGAAAACTGCATGTTTAGTTGTACAGATTTGATTTTAGATTTTGTATTATTTTTTAAATTGGTAAAGTTAGTCCTTCGAATATTAAAAATGTTTGAATTTAATGCTTACTCATGCTAAAGTTTAATATTTAATAACATTTCCTAATTATCATAGAGTTAGGAAATAAACTAAATCACATATATGAAATTATAAATTAAGTTCGAGTTTTGGTGTGTTGAAAATGAAAAATGAATGAAAGTAAGTGGGGTCAAAGTATGCCCGCGTTTATGATTCATGTAGAACTACGTAAGGAAAGGTTTAGTGATATATTATATTTTATTTAAATTTATTTGGATATCATTATCTTTTTAAAATTTTAAAATTCAATTTTATATAGATCTTTTTGAATGTTAATTACTATAATTTTATATATTTATATATATATATATATATATATATATATATATGTATTATTAAAATATTTTGTTAAATATTTTTATAATTTCTTTATAAATATTTGTGAATATTTATAAATATTAGAAAGATACGTTAGTACTGGCATAAGAAGATCCACACATATTTAAATATAGCTACGAAATAAATATTTATCCAAGGAAAACGGTAGTTATAAATACCGGTTCCATCCGATTGACATCCCATGCATTGTCGATCTATCAAGACTAATATCAGTCAATACTAATATCAGAGTTGAATATTTAAGAGAATATATATAAAAAGATTCAATTGTAATGAATCATGAAGAGATATATGTGTAAAAATCAAGAGATACCATTAGTTCATAACCGTATAAAATTTGATGTCACTTTAAATATAATATAGTTTAATTTTTAATTTAATTATAATTTGATAGATAATTAATTTCTAACAAAAAAAGAAGAAGTATAGAATTAAAGATTTACATATAGACATAAATAATTTATAATTTATACATTTTTTGTCCTTACTTCTATATGTTCTTATTCCTTATCAAAGGAGAAAAAAATTATTTACATACTATTCTTTATTTTATTAACACTCTCGTGTATCCATCCTTACATAACTGATAGGATAATAGGATTAACATGTAAAAACATGTAAAGTGAGAAAAATGAAAAAGTGGACCACAATCAATCCTTGTAGTACAACTTGTATAAAAGGGTTGAAATATCAATCTTTTAAAATATTAGGGAATTGTGAGCAGTATATTTGTTCCAACTAGTTCTAGGGAGAATTGTAGTTATTACAACCAAGAATCAATTTCACCATTATGACGCCTCCATCTATTTTACAGTTATATTTTCCAAACCATCTATTTTACAGTTATATTTTCCAAATTGTTTTTCGTACAGAAATAGTAGAATAGTGAAATGTGAAAAAATATAATGTAAAATTATATCATATCAAATATACAAATATATTTTAAATCAATATCTTACATGTTATTATATTTTATTTTTTTTAATAAAGTTATATTAACTAATAGGAATAAATGAGGTTCATCATGTTTAATGTGACATCCACTTATATAGAAAGCATGTATATAATAAGTACGTCATCATGCATAATATAAGAAAGCAGTTGAAAGTGAATAGGATTACAGTTATCTTCAATATAGCTTCAGAATTTAAGATTTAACTCCCAAGACATCTAAATATATGAGCTAGGAGGGAAACAATATTTTAGAATACAAAATCAACTAATAACATCTTAAGAGACTAGGCAACATCATTGTCCTCAACTTCCAAAGTTGTCTCCAAAGGAACCTCCTCGCCATCTACTTCCATCCAAGCGAATGATCATCGCAAGAAGAAACATACCCAAGCAATACAAACAAGCAAGGGTGAGCTAGATATAAAATCATGTTATTCAATCACACACGACATGTAAAAGCCACTCAAACTTGATACATCGACATCACAGGACTCATTGTTTTATAGACCGACTCATCCGGACCAGAATGATTACCGAGCTATGGCGGGTCATGCACTCGTGGTGGCTTATGAAACTTGGGTTTCCCACCCTACCACACTCTTGAGGTTAGTCTGTTCCGGGCCTTGAGGCATACTGGAAACCCCCAAGACTAAGACCTCCTGCTACTCCTCACCACATGGTTCAATCCTCTCTACTTGATAATGAAAGACCATTAGAGCGTCAGGATAACCCCCAAGACTGAGCTTCCCTGTAGATCATTTTAAACACTACTGCACCACCATGAATCTTCTCCTTGAAGATCATGGAATTACGTCAATCCACCATACTCTTAACCACATATCCTTTTTCTTTAACCATACATCACATGTTGAATATTCTCATACATTCACATACTTCCCACATAAATCACATCATGTTATGCATTCCAAGCAATTGATCCAACCAAAGATATCAAAAGAAGAGACTTGACCCGACAGGAGTCACACAGCGCATCCCATCCGCAAGGCGAGACAGGATCCTCTCGCATAGCGCACCCAGGTCGCTATGCGGGAACCCAAACAAAGACCAACCTCCCCAAAGCTCTCGCTATGCGCCCAACTCGCCCTTCGAATTAAATGAGCAGTAATTCCAGACCACCACCAATCGCATAGCGACGGGATTCGCCATGGCGAGTCCAAAAACAGTGAGCATCACCCTCTGGTAGCAAATTACCAAGACAGTGAGCACCCTCTATAGGATATCGCTATGCGAGAAGGCTCGCATGGCGACACTGCATCATCTGCAGAACGTGAATTCTGCATAATCACACACTCACACTAATCCTTACCATTTTTAGTTATTTTCCCCAACTTCTAACCCTCCTAATTCTTGTCTCATGCCTAATTAGACTTGTCTAGATGGTTATAAACGTTCTTAACATGATTCTAAAGTGATCACTACCACATTTTAACTTAAACCTCCAATCCTCATTAACCCAAGGACCCAATTTCAATTCTACTGTTTTGAACATGACTTTATTCATTTTTATGATCCTAACCTTTTCTAATTGACTCATACAAACTAGCCACACTGTCCAGTTGCACTCAAGACCACCTATGCTCAAATTCCCTACCCCAGTTCCTCTCAAAGGACCAAAAACAATACTCTCTTAACCTTTTACTCCTCTAACATGACTAACACAGGATTTCCACCTCAACCACATCTTCCTAACCCAATTGGTCATCGGAGAAGAATCAGATGTCTGAACGCATCAGTCTCACCTTCGACGCCAGCACATATGACTAGTCATAATTGATTGGACCAGGCCAGGGCTGCTCTATGATCAGGGATGTGCCAACTCAGGTTTTTAAGATTCTTATATCATAAACAAGTACTCTCAACCATTCATCCAAACTATACCATATGATCTAGACTCCAAATGCCCAATTACAATGCATCACTTCCTTTCCCCCTAACCTGAAAAAGTACCTGTATACTCACCCCCTACTCATATTGACTGTTTTACAAAGTTCTTACTCTAGACCAGAAATTCATTACAACCAACAACCTCATCCAAGTCAAACAATGTTCAGCACACCATGGTTACACAACGTCCACACATCCAGTAGATACAAATCAACATGCTCACCACAAAATATAACTCAACAGTACATAACAGTTTAAATAAGCACACCAATTCAGGATTTAACATGCATATATCTCATAAATTAATTTCAAACAAAATAACTAGCTCCCCTTACCTTGAAGTTGAGTAGCACAACCCACTAGAACACTCTAACAATACCTCATAGCAAGGACCTAAACAATGCCCTACAACCACCAAAAATGTTTATGGAAATCGCTCTTAGAGCTGGGATGGACAAAGAAAACAAAAGGACAAGCTACCAGCTGCATGCAACCAGTAAAGTGGCATGCCCTAGGTTCCAAAAACAGTGGAGGAGAAGGGAAAACGACTTACCAGTCGGAATGAAGAAAACGTTCGGTAGAAATGGAGCTCTCTACGTCACGGATGCTTGGGCAACACAAAAATCAAATTCCTACGGTTCTTTGAGCTGGAAATCTAGAGAGAAGGCAGAGAGAGTTTAGGGCATGAGAGTTTTAGAGAGAAGGAGAAATGAAATTCAGAGGAAGAAAATGGGTTCTGAAGAGCCCCTCCTAAAGTCAAGTTGGCCTTAGTTTGATGGACTTGACTGTCCCACATAAAGTCCAAAGGCCCTTTCATAAATTTACAGGACCTTACATTTAACAATACAATAATATTTTATCTTAAATAATATTTATTCACTAAAATCATCAAGATTATACATCTATTATAATACCATCAAATTTTTACTTATTATAAATGTTATTATTCTTGAAGAATAATTTATACTAATTGTACTATATTTTTTAGTAATTAAAAAAATATATATAAATAAACAGAATGAATTCGTTTGTGACTAGAGATTATTATAAATAATTTATTAAATATAATCTAGATAAATAAAAATAATTAAATAAATGAAATTAGTTCATAATTAAAAATAAATATAAATAATTAAATAAATAAAATCAATTATTAAAAACTAAATTTAAATAATTAAATAAGTAAAACTTGTGCATAATTTGATATAAATATAAATAAGTAAAAAAAAATTAACACATACATCTAAATAACATAAATAAAATAAAATTAAGAACACTTCATTGAGAATAGATAACTGAAACAAAAACACTTAACTAACTAACTATAATTATAAAATATAAATCAATAAATACATCTAAACAGCAAAAATAAATAAAATAAAATAAATTAGAACACTTCATTATGAATAAATAAATTAAATAAAAATAAAAACACTTCACTAACTAACTATAATTGTAAAATAAATGAATAAATAACAGTCTATATTCTCTTATCTTATCTCAATAATTTAAAACACTATAATTGAGTCTTTATCCCATCCCTACACATGCTAATGTCTTTTTCTTTCTCTTTTATAAATATCACAAGCTTGATGTTTTTCTCCTTTAAAACATGAGTATTTCTTTTTTGTATGAAAAGTCAACACTTATTTCTTTCAATTAATAAATAATAATAATTTAGGAAATATATTTAATTTTTTTAATTAATCATCTTTTGTTCTTATATTATTTAAAAATAAATAAAATATTTATATAATTTATAATTAATATGATTCTAATATATTGTTTATAAAAAATATTCATTATAAGTATAGTTAATATATGAAGAATTGAAGAAGTGTTTTGTAATTATTTTCTAAAATTGCATTTGGGCCGACAGTGCAGGGATGAAATTGGAATTTGGAATGGCTGCTACATTGATCTTCCATTATTGGCCTGTCTACAACTGCGTCCCCAGCTAGCCTGATTTGAAAACTGATGTTGCAATAACTAACTGTAACATGCCTAATTTGAATATCGTGGACTGCAATAACTTGGTGTAACATCATGGTACCTTGTTTGAAACTAAAGAGATAAAAGGGTCTATAAATACTCAAAACTCAGATCAAGAATTAAGCAGAACCAGATCTTTTGGCTAGAGGGTTCAAGGCAGGACACACTTTTTTGGTAACACTTTTCTCCTTCTTTATTTAAATGTTTTTTAGTTTAATATCCTATTTTCGATCAAAAATGTCAAATTAATCCATCCTTTAAAAAATGCGTCAATTATGTGCTCATTTAATAAAATTTACATAATGAAATCCCTTTCGTTAAATCCGTATAAATGACGTTAATTACTTTTCTCTTTTTTAATTAACGCCGTTTGTACGGATTTAATGAAAGGAATTTCATTGATACAACACATTTTTTAAAGAATGGACTAATTTAACATTTTTCAACAAAATTGAAGACAAAATAGGATATTAAGTCATTTTATTTACGTTAAAATAGAAATAAAGTACATATAAAATTTATTTTATAAACTAATTTTATAGAATTGAATATATTTGAAGCAAATAACGTTAGAATTATATGTTAAAATTTATTCTAACATTATTTAACATGGCATTTTATCGCAATAGTTTATTAATGTGAAGTTTCATATAATAATTATAATTTAAGATATATATCCATACAAATCTTATTTTATATTAATTAATTTTGTAAAATTAAGATAAATTTAAAATTCAATAATTATCATCTGGTTAATATATAATGTTCGTCATTTTATTTCCAACCACAGATTGTGTCTGAAAATATCTGTTTTTTTTTTCTCATGAGAATCATGGTTAATCTCGCTACCAAAGAGAAATGTAATATCAAAGATAAACACCATAAAACTGCATGCTTCATTGATCCTGCGTTCATTTGAGTTAGATATTGTTGCTATTGTCTGATTCATCTCCTTTCATATTTTCGTATTAGAGTTAATCTCTGCATGAGAACCCACGTCAACATGTTTTTTTATGTTATTTTATTTATTTAGTTATAACATTGGTTTTATTTAACATATAATAACATCACCTATGATATTTTCTAATAGAAATTTGAAATATGTACTAAAATATTCATAATTTGTTGGTCATTGTTAAAATAATTTATCAAAATAATAATTAAGAATATAAGACCTAATTAATATGTATATCAATTTATATTCTATTATATATATATATATATATATATATATATATATATATTAGGATACGTTTGATATTTTATATTTATTATATATGTTTATAAATTAAGTTTTTAAACGGTGATATAATAATAAAAATTTAATTTGTTGTGACAAATCGATCAACCCGGAATTACTATGTTCATTTAATGTTCGATTCTAAGTTTGGCTTGGACAACTTGAGGTTGATGCAATTTGATTTTAACTTTTTTTAATCATAAAAGGTATTTATTTCTGCCTATTGACGTTAAATACTTTCAGAAGAATTTTTTATATGAAAAAAAATGTTAATGTCCATTTAATCGATATTAAGCTTTTAAATGTTTTTCAAAAAATATAAAAAATATTAGTATTGATTAAATAGATACTAATTAAAATAAATAAGATAAATGTTAATTTAATTGACATTGATTTTTTTTTAATATTTATTTAAGTCAAATTCAATTACATTAAAAGTAGTTCTACTAATTTTAATATAATTTAGATACTATTAATATAATACATTTTATATATTTATTTAAATTAGTATTTACTAAAGTGGTATAAATTTATTTGTTTTTTATGTGTTTTTGTGACAGAATAAAAATTGTAAATTATTCTTAATACTAAGACTCATAATTAAAAATGATAGAAATATTGTAATGGGAGTTTGATTTTAATTAATTATGATTGTCTCATTCTCGTTTATTTCATACGTTTCTCCTTCAACCCATAAAACTCATCTCTCTCAATGTAATATCTCATTTCTCAATTCTTATTCACTGTCACTAAGAAATATTTACCACAATGTAAATCGAGACAAAAAAAATGTTATCCCTCTAAAAGAAAGACCATGTGCTTATTTTATTTTGTCTATTTTATATTTATCTTTTTAAAATGACAATGGAGGTAGTTTATTACAACCATTTTTTTTAAAATTTTCTGTCATTAACATCAGTCAGCATAAATTTAATTAATATTAAAATATATTTTATTTATTATCGATTTATTAAATGTTAAATTTAATAAACTTTAAAATAAAAACATACAAATTCAAATTTTTAGGGCGTTGTGATCTCTTATGTGAATGGCCTTGCCACCAACTCACTATTGAATATTTTTAATGTATCCCTTTGATTGGTTTGTTTTTAAAAAAATTTATTATATAACTATCTTCTTTTTAAATACTTTTTATTTGAAACAAGATTAGACATTAAACATAAATATATTTTAATAAAAATTCAAACATTACTACTAATCATCACGCTTAGATATTAGTTAATTATATAAAAAACTGTTATTTTTCTTAATAATAACTCAACTAATTTTTTTATTAAATCCTTTCAACTTTCCAAACACGTTGATAATAATTAACAAGAATTTTAAGTGAAGGAAAATAATATAACAGTAAGTTTAATATTTTTATCTTAATTTAAAATTGTAAACTAGTATAGTTTTTAAACTTTTTTTTATATTTTCATTTATAATCCAATTACTTGTGAAATTTTTCTATGCTTATATATTTTCTTTTTACTATCCATCACATGGTCCATAATAAATTTCTTAAGTTTAAAAAAGGTTATATTGGCTCAAGCTAATGTTGTTCAGTGTGGATACTATCATAGGCATTGATGATCATGGGTTCATCAAATGGAATTCACATGAATGGTGGCAAGGGAGAAAGGAGCTATGCAAACAACTCCTTATTTCAAGTATATATATTTGTTTCGTTTATATAAGTTTGTAACAATATTTTATATATAACATACATTTTTTCTTTTTCTTCTATACGTTCATCTAGCTATTTGATTTTGATTTATTGCAGAAAAAATTGATGCTTAAAGCCAAACCTATACTTGAAGAAACTGTAATGATACTGTATCAAGATTCCTCTCCAAAATGCATCAAAGTAGCAGATTTAGGTTGTTCCGTAGGACCAAATACACTTCTTGTCACATCAAATATTATTGACATTGTTGATGCTACGTGCACTTGCATGAATATTGAACTACCAACATTCCAATTTTATCTCAATGATCTGTTTGGAAACGATTTCAATACCATCTTCAAGTCACTTCCTGATTTCTATGCAAAATTGGTACAAGAAAAGGGTCAGAAGTTTGGTTCCTGCTTTATCAATGCTACCCCTGGATCCTTTCATGGCAGGCTCTTTCCTGATGATTCTGTAGACTTTTTTCATTCTGCCAACAGTCTACACTGGCTCTCTCAGGTCAAATAAACTATTTTTAGCATATTTAATCCTAAAATTAAAATGGTATTATTATAATGAAAACATAATGTTTGAGTTTATATATTTATTTATCATATTTTGGTTATAGGATCCGTTAATGGGATTAAGTAAGGAGGCAAAAGAACTTAATAAGGGAAACTGCCATATAGTTAGCACAAGCCCACCAGAGGTACACAAAGCATACCAGAAGCAATTTCAAGAAGGTTTTAAACTGTTTCTGAAATCACGTTCAGAGGAACTTGTGCCTGGAGGAGCAATGGTTTTAGTGCTACCTTGCACTTGCAAAACTGAAACTCTTTCAAAAAGTCTTTGGGAAGTAATTAGCCTAACACTCAATGACATGTTCTTGGAGGTAAATAACATTTTCTTTTGAGTTACCAATATTTGTCCTTCGTGTATATAATTAACATATATATATATATATATATATATATATATATTATACTGTAGGGTTTGATTGAAGAAGAAAAATTAGACTCTTTTAACATACCAACATATGAACCTACGATTGAGGAGATCAGAGATTTGATCAAGGAAGAAGAGTCGTTGTTTGTTCAAAGGTTAGAAGTTTTCACAGTGGCTAGGGATGAAGGTATAAGTGAACGTGGAGATTATTGTTTTCTTGATGGAGGTATAAGAGCTGAGTTCATAGCTACATACACAAGAGCTGCAATGGAGCCTATTCTATCTGCAAAGTTTGGGGTACAAGTTATAAACGAATTGTTTATCAGGTTTCAAAGGAAACTTGTGCAACTAATGGAGGTGGAGAAATTTGAGACTGCTAATGTGATCATATCCATGACAAAAGTTGTTTGAGCAAGTATTGCTCAACGTAATAAGATCATCTTATAAGAAGTATTTTTTTCTTCTCTGTTTTGATTTCGTGAATAAAGATAGGGTATTCGAAGATGATACTCTTGTTGAAGCTTAAGACTTGTATCAGAAGTGTGCAGAAAAATGCCTGGGCAGAGCATGAAGCATATATACGTTTATGAGAATGTATGCAGTATATATTTGACTCTTTTGTTGCTCTATATTGGTTATCTTCATCTTGTTGTGTGAAGTCCAATTGATAAATTTCTACCTTTTAGTGTCTTCCTTGATGGTTAAATTCGACAGAGACCAAGGCTACGCAGAAAATTAAAGAGTCAATAGCTAAAACTTTGCCGCTTTGCCTTAGAAATTCATCAAGCAAACCAAACAGATTTAAATATTCTCAATACATTCTTCGATATTTCTTCTTCAAATAGCATGTATTTTATCTTTAAAAACATATATATGAAAAAAGGGATAATGATAAATTTGGATTCTTATATCAAAGTGGATTAAAGCGACTTTTTTCAAATAAAGTTGTATAAGTTTATCTCTTATATTAAATAGAAATTTATTTATAATTAAATTATATATATTGTATAAGATTGAGATTATCTTGACTAGTACCGAGTTCAGATGATCTTGTCTGGTACCACCACAATGGCATGTTGGATCGTTTTTGGTAGAGTTATTACGTGGAAGTTCCAGTGTGGGCCAATCTACTTTAACTCGTTTTTATAGTTTGCATACTTTTGTATTACCTCTTCTTACTGCTGTATTTATGTTAATGCACTTTTCAATGATACGTAAGCAAGACATTTCTTAGTGATTATGTGTAAATGATGTTCATATCAACATAATTAAATTAATAACAAGTCTATTTGTACATTCATAAGTATTTATTATAATAAATATTTAAACTTTTCTCAAATAAGCCAAAGTAATTAATAAGGACCACAAGTATATAAGATGATTCATTTCAAAGTAAAAGATATCTTAAAAATATGGAAAATATCTTTTTAATAACTTTTTTTAACAATTTTTTTACAATAATCTATGTGATAGCATGTGATTAGTTCGTTTTAAGTATATGGACCAATAAAACAGTGACACATAGTATATTGTCAAAAAATTGTTAAAATATCAAGATCCAATTAAACTAGTCACCTATATTACCTTTGACTTGAAAGTAAGTATCAAAATTCTCAATCATTTTAAGTGTGTAGGAAAGAGATCTAGACTACATCAACTTTTTAATTTATTTCTTTGTTGAAAAAATACAACTATCTTTATTGAACTCAATTATGATCCAAAGAGTGAAAATAATGATTGTTTGAATTTGAGAACTTTTAAATAAATAGACTCCTATAAGTTTAAAATGCATTTAAAGTTTAAGACATTTATTAAAAAGTAAGTTTAAGTGTAATTTTTTCTTATAAAACCAAGTTGACTTATAAAATCATCAATATATTAAAAAATATATTTAAACTTAACTCATAATTATGAAATTAATTTACAAAATAAAGTTTAACTTCACTATTATACTACAAATTGTTTTTATCTATAATAACATAAAAATCCAAGAATATTTTAGAATTACTTTTACTTTATAATTAGGGTAGTTTTTCTTTTGGTTGATTAGTTAGCTCCATTACTTCATTTAAAACAGAAAAGGAAAATTTGTTTCTAAACATATGTAAAATCCTTCATTTTGTTATTTTCTTTTCAACCATGTAAAAATATATATATTTTGTTTTGTTTTCTAATGTATGTGAGTAAAACCGTGCTTTGAGGAAATGTTGCTCTAGAAAATATTTTATATAAACTAGTCTTTCCTTCGTCATTATAGTTTCTTTGTGACTCACTAAAAATAGAAAAAAGAAATTATTGAGGACTAAAAATAAAATATATATTTTATTTGGGTCAGAAAAATGTGTCAGTTTTATTCAGTTGTTTTGTTTTCGATGTATCACTTAATAGAAAGTTATTTAACATATAAGTAGAAACCAATATATATATATATATATATATATATATATATATATATATATATATATATATATATATTTATATCGAGGATCATATATGTAACATCCCGATTATATAATAACAAATATTACATAATAAAGATGTCATCATTCCAATATAGAGAACAGTCAGAATACGACGTGTAATTTAATTGTTAAATTACAATCATCCAAATTAAATGAGTGAAAATTTTAAACCTTGAACAGCTAACAAGGATTGATCACTTACAAGTGATCAATCAGGAAACTTCTAAGAAGACTACTCTGTAACATCAGCAACCTCCAGCTCCTGCTCCAAAGCAAGGGTGAGCTAGATATAGAAAGCATGTTATCTCCTAGCACAATTAATTCATGTCATCATAGATTTAAATACAGAAATATTTATGCATGCTTATTAAACCATAATCCACATATTCACACGACTCATCCGGATTTTGTATAATTGTCGGACTATTGGTCGTCTCTACACCTGCTAGTTCAGCTGGTCTTTCTCCAACACTAGCAATATAAGTCCCCCAAGCTGCCTATGTCTAAATTCAAAGATCATAGACGAGGACCTCCCTCTACTCTCACCACTCACATTGTTCTTCTCTACCTGAGTGTGAACAATGCTTTGAGTTTAGGGATAGACAACCATTTCAAAGCCCCTACAATTATACAGACACAACCACAATATTTCACATAACCACTTTCATCCATCTCTCCCTGAGATTTCCGAATCATACTCACATTCATCATTTTCATCATACAATCACGGTAATTTATCATAATTCATACATGCTCACATTTTCAAATAAATCACATTGTATCATACTTTCAACATTGTACATATTTAATTCAATCCAAAACAATAGCAATTGAACCCTTTTTCACACTCTTGGACGGACACTATTCACCACCAAATTGGACGAACGCTATTAAGGATATGGACGAACGCTATAAGAAAAAAAACGGACGAACGATCAAATTTAGGACGAACGTCCACTTTTCACAGTTTGGACGAACGCTAAACCACACACTTGAACGAACGCTCAAGCCGAACACATCTCTGGGCGAACGCTCCACAGCAGACCAAAGACGAACGCTACTCAGGTCGAACGCTCATGGACGAACGCTACACAACGCTTGGACGAACGCTCCACTCGAACGAGGACGGACGAACGCTACACAAGACTTGGACGAACGCTCAATGATCTGACCGAACGCTACACTCACCAGGACGCACGTTCAACAATTCGGACGAACGCTCAACCATTAATTAAGGACGAACGCCCATACTGGTTACTTAAGGACGAACGCTACATATTTTTGGACGAACGTCCAATTTGAAATTTCAAATTTGGACGAACGCTCGAAATTTGGGACGAACGTTCGGGCTGGTAATCGTTTACAGGACCCCTGTAAACGATTACCCGAGAGAAATGGCCAATTTGTACAAAAAGTCCAACGCAGGTACTCAGTCAGGTGAACACAGGTCACCATTGGCCAAAAACTTCAGAAACTTCATTTTTTTTCATCCTCAAAATTTCCAGATTTATTTCAAAGACAGTAAAACTCAACAATCAAATGATATATCTAACTCCCCTTACCTCTTGAAGACTTCCTTGCAAACCTTGAATCAATCCCTTCATGTGTTTCTCCTCTGCCGTTTCAATCTCCTGCCACAGTGTCCACCTCTTCCTCCCTTCTTCTTCTTTCCTACTTCCAGAATCTCTAAAATGAAGAAGTGAATCTCCTTTTGTGTGTTGCCGGATGAATGGCCGATACAGTGGTTGCAGAAGTGGTAAAAAGTGGAACGGAATGGTGAGTGGTTCGAACCCATTGGAAGACGGCGAAGGTAAGTTCGTATTTGTTGTTAAAGCCTAAGGCCTGAAGAAGAAAGGCCGTGAGGAGACCATGGCTTGCCGCGGTTGGGGTCGAAGGACTTCCCCAGAGCGACGCGGTGTCGGGGACGAGAACTGGAACCGGTATTCAGGTCATGGATAAGGGTGGTCATTGGCGGTGCTGAGGTTGGAGTAGGGGTAGGGCTGGAATGAAGTGCTGGAACATAGGGGTCTCCAACCAGCGTAATTCCAAGTAGCTGCATGGATTGGAATTTTAAATTGATTGGAATGGAGAAGGCACTCACGTCCACCTATTCAGAAATAATCCGTGAGTACACATTCCATTGCATGCTGAGCAACAGTCCTTGGGCGTGAGCAAATAGTGTAAGGGCCCCTCCATTATCTCACTTCAAAGTTCATTATATGCGCTCCTCTACGTGTGCACATGACCATGTTTTTGCCAAAGAAAAGAGGAAAACCGTGAGCTTATGTGGAGTGGAGGAGAGTTAAAATACGCACATGCACCTTTTATTTCCATGTGGCCACTTCCCTTCTAAAAAAAAATATACTAGGTCCTTACATTCTCCCCAACAACAAAAATTTTCGTCCTCGAAAATTAAGTTTACCAACACAAGTTGAGATACGTCTCTCTCATCTTGTCCTCTAACTCTTAGGTAGAGTTGCTATACCACAACTCATATAGCAAACTTATCCGGGCAGTTCCCACCACTCAAAGAGCTTATCAGGACAACTCCCACCACATACAAAGAGACAATTCTAGATCAACATACATATCACATCTCACACCAAAATCAGGTCACACTTACTCACATAGCAAGAGATCCTCTCAAATTGAATGTTTCATACTCCCAAAATGTGGCAAAAACCGCATACTAAATTTTTTTTTTTTTTTAACCGATACTATTGAAGATTCCGGTTATGTATGACCGGAACTGTGAGCACAGTGAGATTTTTGGCTATAAAAGGAGGAGCTAATCGCGTTGGGCAACACTTTGAGACGTTGAGCTATCGGAGCGTGTGAGAGAGAGTGTGAGATCTTCTGACTGAGAGAGTTCTGAGTGTGAGAGCTTGTGGGATCTGAACACTCGAGAGTTGGAGATCGGAGGGTCTTCCGGCAAGCTTCAATCTTCAAGTTCCTGGGCTTTGCTCCACCTCGAGTAAGTGCTTCTCTTCTCTTATCTCTTCCCTTCCTTTACCTAGCTTCTTCTTCTCCTTTACTTCTTACTTCTTCTCTTTCCTTTCTCTTCCTTGCTTCCTTTCACACACTATTTCTTTTCTGAGCTTTTATTACTCGTACTTACATTCTGCTTTCTTCTTTACTTTCCGCTTGTTATTTTCACTTCTGCTTCTGCATTTACTTTCTTCTTCTACTATTTTCCTTTTTTATTAACTAAATCTAAGAACACACTGCCTTAACAAAGATAAGGGGTATATCGGCTGGAAACCAGACGTTAATCTCCCCTTGATTGAGGGTATGGCAGAGACAATCGGGTAGAACAACGCCACGTACCCCATAAAAACAGAAAACTTAAAAAGAGGAAATTTATTTGTATGTACGAAATGGACATAAACAAACTTGGACGTAGATCCGTTTAGGAACATTTGCGAGGACCGTGAAACAGATCTGGAACAAGACACTGAAACAACAATGACCGACTGGACAAAAGAGCCTAAAAGAAACAAAATTAAATAAAGAAAACACTGACTATTTTTGTTCTGTTTTTGCTCTTTTTATTCTATTTTATTATTTTTATGCTTTAGAAACACTTTGAAAGGAAGGATGAGTGAGATGGAGATGGAGAGGTACACCAGTCAGCGGTGGAAACCTACTGATGATCAGGTCAAAATGATGATCAATATCTTCAACTACGGGGTCACACATCCCAGTAGAGCCCAAGTCGTCGAGATTGCATCTCGACTCAGGGCTTTCGGAGAAGCCAGTGAATATAATGTACACTGCTGGTTCAACAACCACGGGAACCGGGTCTGGCGCTGGCAAGCGGAATTAGACCCTACTGGCACCCGATTTTCTCAGCTACCGCTGTACATGTATGGTAAGAACCCTAATTACCACTATTTTTGGTTTGAATTTTACTTTTCCTTCTCCATTATTGACACAATTTTCTTTGTTGGAAGAATATGACTGGGTAATCATGAAGGCGCCGAGGTTGCTGAACTTATTCCCTGTTCCGATCATCATTGACGACGACAGAGACGAACGACAGATCCCTCCACCCATGCTTCTCACATTTCGAACCAGAGCGCCCTCGACGGAGCTCTCCCTTAGACCACCACAACCAGCTCGGGAATTTTTCCATTAAATTTTTATTTTTATCTGTAACTTAACTATCACGAGTGATTGAACCCCGAACATCCATTATTTACCTTTGTTTATTTGCTTCATTTGCGTATCTTATGGACTGTAATATTTAACGATCACTTATGATCGACTCTAGAACATCTTTATTTTAATTATGCATTGTAATATTTATCTGCCATGCTAGTTTGGTGATTATATATATTGTTTTCTTTTATATATATGTTTTTCTAACGATTTACTTACATGTTATCGTCTTACCAAACTCAAGAGTATCAGAAGAGAAAAACCTCACAGAAACACAACCACCTGTTTGTAATTTTTATTGTATTTATTAAAATATATGTATATGTACTTGTTCATAAATTCATATAAATTAATTTATTTACAAAATTTTGAAATTTGACTCATAGAATTATTCTCAACTATTTTTATTTTTATTTGGTCCAAAAGAAGAACATAATAAGTTATCAATGAGTTTGAAACGCATTAAAATTATGTCTAAAATTTATCAAGATTTTTAACGATACTACAATATTCGATGAGGTGAACAAAACACTAATTTGCCCCAAACTTAAAACAATCTTTGTGTTCGCAGACTCGAAATTAACCAATAAGATTTCACATTAAGGCAAAAATACAAAGTATTAATGAACTTTGAAAACACCGAACACATACGTTTAACACAACCTGAACGGGAGCCGAAACTGAAAAATTAGATTGGCTCATAATGACATTGAAAACAAAAGACATACGAACGGGAGCCGAAATCTGGCTTAGACACAAAGAGGTTGATAACCCAAAAATGATACACGTTAATGAAATGAATGAATGTTTAAGGTTGAACGTGACTGGATTTAAAACATTTACTTGATGACAAAAACGGTTTAAACAGGGTTTAGGCTTAAACACGAGCAATGGACCAAACATGGCACATCAAGGTTAAGACAGGGAGAATTAAACTCATAATGATAACAAATTTTTATAACCGTAGTCATGGTGTACAATCGGAGCAAGTGCTCGAACCTGTCCGCATACTTAGTCACGACATGTTTCCCGGTATTAACCGAAGGGATTCAATCTCCAGGTCATACCTTACACTGTAAGGCAAGTACTCAGTATATGCTACCTCGTCCTCATATGGACATCTTTTAGCACTACAAATTCTCTCAATGTCCCTTAACCACTGATCAGCTTCATTCGGACTGCACTTCCCATCAAACCGGGCTGAATGGTGTTGCAGAAAGCTTCCCAAGTTCCACTCTTGGACCGGAATAACAGAAGAGAAAACACCCTGAACGGTTCTGCCACTACTCAATCACTTTAATAAATTGTTTTTGAGTGTTCTCAGATATTACTCTCGCGTTCTCGGCAAATACCCTTGCGGCTTCTTGATTATGCAGAGTTATGGTATTTTACTCCACCAATGTAGCATTCTATTCTTGCAATGCCTGAAGTACCACATTCAACATCTGATTAGAGTCAGAAGGACCGACATCTGGGGAAAGAGGAGATCTAGATTACATCTTCTTGTTCACGTAGAAAGAAAGACCATTAGCTTGACTCAAACCAACATAACTCACTAGCCCTCCGAAGCTTAACTTTTAGTCTTATAACTCCTATCTTCGAGACAAGAACTTGTCTTAACGGTTTAAACCAATTCCACTAAAAGTATACAACTCAAGTTGTCCTTGAATATGCATTCCTCTACTACTCTAGGGCACAACACACCACCACAAAACAAGAACCAGACAGAAATTACTACAGGAAACAACACTGAAACTCTAACTCTTTCTTACCTCAAACCTTCAGAATTAAGAAAGGAAAATCATCTACGATGAAAGTCATGAGTGTGCACCCTCATTACTCTTATCAAGACATTTTCTGTTCTTAAAACTTCTAGTTAGATACACCTTACTATATTAACTTGAAAGAAATGGTAAATCATACCATCTACCCTCCAATCCTCATAGAGAAGATACGGCAAACCCACAACACAAAGGTCATCCTAAGGACGAAAAGCTTTGATACCACTAATGTAACATCCCGATTATATAATAACAAATATTACATAATAAAGATGTCATCATTCCAATATAGAGAACAGTCAGAATACGACGTGTAATTTAATTGTTAAATTACAATCATCCAAATTAAATGAGTGAAAATTTTAAACCTTGAACAGCTAACAAGGATTGATCACTTACAAGTGATCAATCAGGAAACTTCTAAGAAGACTACTCTGCAACATTAGCAACCTCCAGCTCCTGCTCCAAAGGAAACTCTTCGACGCCATCTGCTCCCATCCAAGTGGATGATCATCGCCGAATAACATAATCCAAATTGGCACACGACACAAACAATGCAAGGGTGAGCTAGATATAGAAAGCATGTTATCTCCTAGCACAATTAATTCATGTCATCATAGATTTAAATACAGAAATATTTATGCATGCTTATTAAACCATAATCCACATATTCACACGACTCATCCGGATTTTGTATAATTGTCGGACTATTGGTCGTCTCTACACCTGCTAGTTCAGCTGGTCTTTCTCCAACACTAGCAATATAAGTCCCCCAAGCTGCCTATGTCTAAATTCAAAGATCATAGACGAGGACCTCCCTCTACTCTCACCACTCACATTGTTCTTCTCTACCTGAGTGTGAACAATGCTTTGAGTTTAAGGATAGACAACCATTTCAAAGCCCCTACAATTATACAGACACAACCACAATATTTCACATAACCACTTTCATCCATCTCTCCCTGAGATTTCCGAATCATACTCACATTCATCATTTTCATCATACAATCACGGTAATTTATCATAATTCATACATGCTCACATTTTCAAATAAATCACATTGTATCATACTTTCAACATTGTACATATTTAATTCAATCCAAAACAATAGCAATTGAACCCTTTTTCACACTCTTGGACGGACACTATTCACCACCAAATTGGACGAACGCTATTAAGGATATGGACGAACGCTATAAGAAAAAAAACGGACGAACGATCAAATTTAGGACGAACGTCCACTTTTCACAGTTTGGACGAACGCTAAACCACACACTTGAACGAACGCTCAAGCCGAACACATCTCTGGGCGAACGCTCCACAGCAGACCAAAGACGAACGCTACTCAGGTCGAACGCTCATGGACGAACGCTACACAACGCTTGGACGAACGCTCCACTCGAACGAGGACGGACGAACGCTACACAAGACTTGGACGAACGCTCAATGATCTGACCGAACGCTACACTCACCAGGACGCACGTTCAACAATTCGGACGAACGCTCAACCATTAATTAAGGACGAACGCCCATACTGGTTACTTAAGGACGAACGCTACATATTTTTGGACGAACGTCCAATTTGAAATTTCAAATTTGGACGAACGCTCGAAATTTGGGACGAACGTTCGGGCTGGTAATCGTTTACAGGACCCCTGTAAACGATTACCCGAGAGAAATGGCCAATTTGTACAAAAAGTCCAACGCAGGTACTCAGTCAGGTGAACACAGGTCACCATTGGCCAAAAACTTCAGAAACTTCATTTTTTTCATCCTCAAAATTTCCAGATTTATTTCAAAGACAATAAAACTCAACAATCAAATGATATATCTAACTCCCCTTACCTCTTGAAGACTTCCTTGCAAACCTTGAATCAATCCCTTCATGTGTTTCTCCTCTGCCGTTTCAATCTCCTGCCACAGTGTCCACCTCTTCCTCCCTTCTTCTTCTTTCCTACTTCCAGAATCTCTAAAATGAAGAAGTGAATCTCCTTTTGTGTGTTGCCGGATGAATGGCCGATACAGTGGTTGCAGAAGTGGTAAAAAGTGGAACGGAATGGTGAGTGGTTCGAACCCATTGGAAGACGGCGAAGGTAAGTTCGTATTTGTTGTTAAAGCCTAAGGCCTGAAGAAGAAAGGCCGTGAGGAGACCATGGCTTGCCGCGGTTGGGGTCGAAGGACTTCCCCAGAGCGACGCGGTGTCGGGGACGAGAACTGGAACCGGTATTCAGGTCATGGATAAGGGTGGTCATTGGCGGTGCTGAGGTTGGAGTAGGGGTAGGGCTGGAATGAAGTGCTGGAACATAGGGGTCTCCAACCAGCGTAATTCCAAGTAGCTGCATGGATTGGAATTTTAAATTGATTGGAATGGAGAAGGCACTCACATCCTCCTATTCAGAAATAATCCGTGAGTACACATTCCATTGCATGCTGAGCAACAGTCCTTGGGCGTGAGCAAATAGGGTAAGGGCCCCTCCATTATCTCACTTCAAAGTTCATTATATGCGCTCCTCTACGTGTGCACATGACCATATTTTTGCCAAAGAAAAGAGGAAAACCGTGAGCTTATGTGGAGTGGAGGAGAGTTAAAATACGCACATGCACCTTTTATTTCCATGTGGCCACTTCCCTTCTAAAAAAAAAATATACTAGGTCCTTACAATATACAAATGCACAACGAAGAAAAAAGTTATTTTATTTAAAATTAAATTAATGTGTTTAATTTTACACATTAAAACTTATTTTGCATGTTTAAATCAAACCATGACACACTTAAGATATAAATAATACAAAAATTATTTTCTACGCTCAAAGAATTAATTTGTTTAAAGTTAAAGTAAATGATACTTAAATAATTTTTTAATTGCGAAAGAAAATAATATTTACTAATTGAAATAAATAAAAAATTATTCTAAAATAAATAAATAAATAAAATAGAACAACGCAAAAAAAAATCTATTTAATTTGTCAAATTATTTTAAGAAAATAAATACTGATTCGTAGTCTCATCTTTTAGGGTGTGTTTAGTTGGAGGTGATTGGGGGAGAGTGATTGGGGGAGAGTGATTGAGTGGATTTGTGGGGATTTGAGGGTGATTTTTTTGTGTGTTTATTTGAGTGGATTTGAAGGTAATTGAGAGTGAATTTTAGGTTGAAGTTTGTGAGAATTAGTGTAGGATTTGATTGATGTGACGATTTTAAAAAATTAGTTTAATTGGTAGAAATTGAAGATTACCAAAATGTCCCTAGGTATTAAAGTAATATAAAATTATATTTGTTAATGTTATATTTAATTGTAAAAATGTTTATTAAAAGTTAAAAATTTGGAATAATTATTAAAAATAATTTAAAAAATATAATTAAATTATACTTGATTGAAATTAATTTTTTATTAATATAATATTAATACAAGTAGTGATTAACACATCCTATCAATTTCCCCCCGAATATATTTTACATAATTTATTCCACCGCTTATGCGGTGGAAGTCCCATCAACCTCTTCACACATGTGGGATTTGCACATAAGAAGTCATAGCATTGCTCGAACAAAGTCTCATCAGATATCTGCATCCCACTCAGCATATCGTAAATGTCAGCTTCTGTATATGTGTAGTTCGGGGTCCGACGAAGAATTTCTGTTTGAGAACGTAATATTTCATTCCTATCTTTCATCATCGAAACTTGTTCTACGGCTGCATTAGAAATGACCCCAAGATGCACATTTGAAGAGTTAAGGGCATCAGTGAAACCGTCCAGACTGCTCCTCAATGCACTAAAGTGAGCATCAACGACATCGACCATCGGTGCCTTCCTTTTGGAGCCTCTTGAGGATGAAGTTCCACCAGATGGAACGGAAGGCACAGATTGAGTATTCCCTGGACTATATTCATCAATAGATGGAGGAGGTGATGCTGGAGTTGTGTCTTTGTATGTCGTCCAGTCAGGTTGTTCTGGAATGTACTCAATGTTCTGATTCAAATCAACATTAACACGAGGCGTAATCCGACGACGTGTTTGACGAGCGGTCCGAACACCACTCCCAGTAGCTCGATCAGAAGCCCACAACTCCACCATTAAATCATAATGTCTTATGCTGGTAACTCTCCACTTTGATGCAGCTGGCCTCGACTGAAACAACGTACATGAAAAATTTAGTGGTTGAAGTTATATATTTTAAGAATGTACCAAAAGTCAATGTTTAACAAATACCTGAATTAGGTCAGCCCAAACCTCGTCTTCAGCTTCAAACCTCATAGTGACACTATTCCAAGCAAAGCCACTCAATCCACTAAAGAGGTCATGAGTCTCCCGCCATCTGTCTTTCAATACCTTTTGACGATTTTTTACATTAGCTTTAGTAACATAAACATAACCAGCGTTATGAAGGAATTGAACCATGTTATTGTATGCTTGGGTTGTCCAACTACCATCAATCCTATTCCCCAAACGATTCTCCTCAATCATAGAATGCAAAAGTTTTGCATCCATGTCCTCAGTCCATTTGCAAAACTCTCTCATACCACCAGAGGTATCAGTCGCAGCACCCTTACCCCTGTCCATATTAAACCTATTTGATAGAGAAACCAGTAAGAAGTGAAGTTCAATTAAACATAAAAGTAATAGCATGGCATATTCAAATCATAGAGTCATAACAATATATTAATTACAATAACTAAGAATTTTGATAATCTCGCCACATTTGATCCGCTATGGCATCCCTAATAGTACTACCAACCCTATAATCATCTTCACGAACTTGAGAGGATGACACATTCTGCTCTTCCCTTTCATTTAACTCGTTATCAACCTCATTAAGCAATGGGTCATCCCTATCAACTCCACGGATAAAGTTGTGTAGGATACAACAAGCCAAAATAATATCTGTCATCGTCTCCAATTCATAATGTGGTTCAGTGCCACTTGCAATGATAGAGAACCGTTTCTTCAATACACCAAATGTTCTTTCAATAACATTTCTGAGTGATGAATGTCGATGGTTAAACAACTCTCGTGAATTTTGTGGTCCTCTGCGAGAAAATTCTTTAAGGTGATATCTGACACCTCTATATGGTGTCATAACCGTACTTTTCAGCATAAATCCAGCGTCGCCGAGATAGTATTTTCCTACAGGTATGTTCACATCAGTACTGATTAATTACAATAAATTCCCAATCATTATATTCCAATGAAGAGACTTACCTTGGGGGATGACCAACGGATCATCTCGATCAAGAGCATTTTTTAAGATTCTAGAATCAGATGCTGTGCCTTCCCACCCAGCTAGAACGTATGTGAATTTCATATCAAAGTCACATGCGGCAAACACATTTTGAGTTGGCCAATCTTTTCTACCACGAAATCTTGGAGCATCTTCTCTTGGCACCCTTACACGAACGTGAGTACCATCTATGGCCCCTAAGCAATCCTAAACATTGAATTAAGAAGTCATCATACAATTCAATAACATTAACATCCTTTCATTAAATCACAGTCTGACTAACACATTGAAATCATTACCTTGAAGTAAGGATAAAACCGACTGTTGTTCAACACATATGGATGAACCTCATCTCCTGATGGCTGACTTAAAAATTCTGATTCTAGAGTTATAACAGCATCCAGCACATTGTGAAAGAATTTGCTTACCGTCGCCCCAGATCGATGAAAGAAAAATGCGACACTCCGATTCTTGACATTATGCCCAACTATATAAAGAAATTGAGCTACTTGTTCCTCCACTGTAGACCGAATGGCGTCTTTAACTAACCCAGTTGATCTTAATCTCTCACAAAGATTAATAAATGCCTCTGGACCCATCCGAATAATGTCACGACACTGAGTAGTATGCACCAGGTACGACATTAACTCCTGTCTGCGACGATCTTTGTCGGGAAGGAAATTGCTAACACTGCTTGGATCACTCGAGAACATATTCAATATATTCAAGGCATGACAAACAATGCATAACATTGTTAGTGCAGCCATTGAGGTTGTTATTTGTAATCGTTGATGTAACATTGCGACTATATTAAAGTCTACACCAACCACATCGTCGTCTATATCTTGACGGTCCAAGTACGACAAATCTAATTCTTCTTCCATCTATTTTTACTTAAACAAATAATCATACTATAATTAACATCATGCATTCATATATTCATCAAACATATGTTATTCATATTATCATATATTCATATATAAAGAAATTTAACTAATACATTAATATATTACTAAAATTAAAGGACATATATTTAACGTAAACATTAAAAACGCATTGTTATATTAATTAAAAATAAAAAAACAATGACATTTACCTGTTGAAGATTTGTCTATGTAGATTTCCAAGTATGAATTAGCCAAAACAGTCAAACCCCAACCACAAATGTACTCAAAGATTCACTGATTCTTTGCCAAGTTCGATGGAAACTTTCTTATGTATTTCAACTATGTCACACCAAACCTGTGAGTATGATATTATTAGATCATGGTTCAAAAGCAATGTTTAAAATTTTTTTAATTCATAATCTACCTTTCAATAAACTAGATCCAATTCGTGAATCAGCAGAGAAATGAATACAGACAAGTGAGTAAAAATCTTCAATGTTGAACTAAGAAACTAAATTATCTTGGCTGCCCCAACAACATTCACAGATAAGCTTCTTCAACCAGAGAAATAACTCGTGTTTGGTGGATAAAAAAATGCACACACAACCTTCTTCACCATAAGCACCACCTCCGGTTCAGCACCTTCAACATAGTAAAAAAACCCATGATCAACTTCTTCTCTACACACAACACACACCCTGCATTCATAAACTTCTTCCCTTCAATTTCTTCACGGATCACGTAACCGGATACGCGATCTCTGATCCGGATACGTTGGCACCCTTCTTCTTCTCCACCTTCACGCACACTCATCTTCTTCATGAACGACTCTGTTCTTCATCTCCTCCACCGATCCAGCTGATGTCTTCATCTACCTCCATCACTTCCAACATAAAAACGATAAAGAGAAGGTATAAACAACTATAAGCTCACCTTAGCTTTTCTCTTCCAGCAACACTGAAACACACTTGCACTTGAAGCTCCTGAACTTGCACAACCCAACGCTACTCTCGCTTCTTCAATTAACACAACCACACAATGCTCTTGTAGGTTCTGCAATTAACACAACTGTACCACTGTATTCTTCGACACTGTCAAAGTGCACTGTTCATTATCATGCGCGAATCTTGACTGTTGACTGTTGAATGTCTGAAGCAAAGCTGTCTGAACCAAGCTCAGGAATCTCTTCTGCAAATTAGGCCTTTCAGTTTCGTCGCGGCGTGACTGCACAGTGCCTTGCACCTTCCAAATATTATATAAAACATAGGTTACAATAGCTTTGAACTTTCAAATATTATATTAATTTAAGTGGAGATCTTGAAAGAGATATGCACTTTCACAGAAATTTCTTCCTCCACGAGTTCATTGCTCTATGACCACTCAACTTTATGCAGAAGAATCTAGATGGAAATTGCTTTTCTCTATTATTCATCACTCAATGGAAGGAGTGACATCATGATTTTATATATCTTATCTTTATATACAAACACACACGCAAACACTATTTATTCACAAAGAGATTAGAAAGCTAAGAAAGAGAAATGGCAGATCTATTTGTGAAGCAGGCAAAAGAATATGCAGATGCAAGACCAAGTTACCCTCCACAGCTCTTCCAATTCATTGCTTCAAAGACTCCCTCTCACAACCTTGTTTGGGATGTTAGTACTGGAAGTGGCCAGGCTGCAAAATCTGTATATATATTCACTTTCTTCTCCTTAAATTTCTTCACTTTCTGCATGAATTGTTCACTTTTCTCTATAATTGTTTTTCGTTTTGACCTTAGTTTGTGTTTTCAGTTAGCTGCGATATACGAGAATGTGATAGCCACTGATGCTAGTGCCAAGCAACTTGAATTTGCAGCCAAGATTTCCAATGTGCGATACCAGCACACTCCTTCAACCATGTCAATGGCTGAGCTTGAAAAACTGGTGGCATCTGAGGGAACCGTGGACCTTGTGACCATAGCCCAATCCCTGCACTGGTTTGACTTGGCAACCTTCTACCAACAAGTGAAATGGGTCCTGAAGAAGCCTAATGGAGTGATAGCTGCATGGTGCTACTATTTGCCTAGAGTTTCTGATGAAATAGACACTGTTCTTCATGAATTCTATTCCAGTGAAGTAGGCCCTTATTGGGACCCTGCACGTAAATTGGTTGATAAGCTTTATGGAAGCATTGATTTTCCATTTGAAGTTGTGGAGGGTGCTGATCACACAGGACCATTTGAGTTCGTGACAGAGACTTTGATGGATTTCGATGATTTCTTGACTTACATAAAATCATGGTCAGCGTATCAGACGGCTAAGGAGAAAGGAGTGGAGCTTCTTCCGGAAAATGTAGTTCAAAAGTTCAAGCTTGCTTGGGGAGAAGATGGTAAAAATGAAAGTAATGCAGAGACAAACTATTTGTGTACATAGTTGCTGCATCAAATAAAAGTTAGAATAAGGATAGTACGAGAGATATTGATATTTATTTGAAATATTTAATAAAAGTAAAATGGTTTTAAAAAAATAATTTTTGTAAGTTTTAAAAGAAAAAGAAAATATAAAGAAAAATAATGAATGTAAAAAAAATAAAAATATATTTTCTTAAAAGTCACGGTTCGCCATTAATTTGATCACGTGATGTGATTTACGTTTAATTTCTCTAATGCCAGGTTTCCTATTTATTTCTGCAACGAGATGGAAATTTTTTAAATATGGGGGGCACACGAGTAATTATACTTGGGATCCCTCCAAATCTTCTCAAGCATGCAGGTGACAAAAAACATCTCCATCCCGCAATTGAATCTGATCCCTCGCTTGCAAATTCCATGAAGTGAACACGACTGTTTTCGCAATCCATCGCCCGCTAACCCACCTAAATAGTAAATTACTTCCAACTGAACACAGTCTTAAAGTTGTTAAATGATGGTTGAAATAAAAGGCTACCACGCCCCAAGCTTCCCGAAGCTTGTCACCCGCCGTCAAAAGCATAACGAGTTTCGCTGAATTCAACCCAAATGTGTTGTAATAATTATAGTGGTTTAATATTCATTGACTCCGTAAAGAAAAACATTTAATTCTCTCATTTCTGATTTAACTTTTTTTATAAATTACTTATTATATTTTTTCGTTTTTTTTAAAACAATTTTCTATGTGTAATAAAATAAAAAATAAATTTATGATTAAAAAAGATTATATTAAAACACATAATCTTATTATGAAAATATAGGGTTTGAAAATTAAGAAATACTCAATTTTCTTGTTGAATGCAAATTTATGCCGTGTCTAAGAAAGCAATTTAATTTTTTTCTCAACATAGCCATTTATTATCGTAGATAATGGAAACTAAAAGAAAGAAAAAATGTTTTAAATATTATTTTATTAATATTATTATGAAGAAGAATAAGTTGAAAACGAAGGAGTCGGTCCAAAAATTGCATTTGTAAGGAAACGAAAAGGCAGGATTCGATAGACAGGAAGGCGAGATCCAGCAGAAATTGCAGTGCGCGCTCTTCACCAAATCACGGATTTAACACCGTCGATTCAAATCCCCTTCCAAACCCCAATTCTTCTCATTCAACCATGTGGGGCACAATCGCCAACTTCAAGGAGAATTTGAACAAGATCGCCCTCGACGTTCATTACGCCCACGATGACGACGACGACGACGACCAACACCACGTCGTCAGCCCCGCCGTCTCCGATCGCCGCAATTCTCACACCTTTGCCCATTCCAATTCGTTTTCCAGCTCTCCGCCGCCCAATGGAATGTCCGATCACCCCTACGCTTCTGAGGTGCGTTCTCCTCAAATTCTCTGCGTTTTTTTTTTGCTTTTTAGATACCATATTCGAAAGTCGCGTGGAACATTGCAATATTAGCTAGCGACTTGCGATTGTGAATGCTTTAAGAGGTTTTTAATGGCGGACATTTCGTATTTGAAGTCAGAGTGGAAGCAGGATAGCAGCAGGTCGTTGCGTTTAATTTAGGATTGGTGTCACTGAACCCTAGGTGTGTAGTGGTCAAATTAAGAACTGTAAATAATTACTGTTCATCGCCTGTTCTATATGAGATGATGAAATATTAAAACAGAAGGTCTTTGAATACGAGCAAGTAAAGTTCCAATGATGAACTTACATGGACTCTGACTTCCAACAGAGTGTATACAGTATATAAGTGGATGAAAAGGAACATTGTAGGGTCTATTGATACTTCTGATCCTTAATTTGATATCATCGTGTTCCGTCCGTGAGGGGGTGTGGGAAATAGCTTTTAAGGCAAATACTAACAGAATTGCTAGCTCTAGTAGAATATTGGCCATGGTTCCCTGCTTCATGTGTACATTGTAGTCTATCTGGTGTTGGAAGGTTCTCGATGACGTACATTCGAGGCCCAGAGGATGGATCTTTGGTCATTAAATCAATGCATTGGCTTACTTTCCAAAATAAGCCCCAATACATTAGAGAAGGATACATAACAAGTTTATATTAAATCAACTGGCTCCAAAATTGATAGACAGTGTTGAAGTTCTCCTACTCATCAGTCCTGATTTTTGTGTAATGTGTAGGTTGAGTTCCAAAACTTGTTAATATTTGTTTTGGCGTTGCCCATCCGCATCCTCTATGGAATAAATCGTTTGGTCTTTTTGATGAAAACTGGATGATTCTCGTTGACCTTCAAAAGCTCATGTGTGCTAATTCATAGGATTTATTTATAGCCAAGATCCAAAAGCTTTTGGGTGTTCTCAGACTGGGTTTCTGTGGTTGTTTGGCTGGAAAGAGATGATAAAATCTTGTCAGACGACACTCTTCCATTGAGTTTTCTTATAAAGTAAACTTTAAACCTAACTCTTCCTCATAAAATTAAAATTAACTTATAAGGTAGGATTTACACCCTACTTGTGTACTATAATTGAACATATCTCGGTATGGGATCTCCAACACACCCACACATGTTGAGGACATCAAATGTTGGATTAGAGGGAAACCCAATATTGGATGGCATGATAGACCCTAAAAATTTCAATAGGATGGGCATTGATAGGCTTTGATTCCATCTTGTGAAAGTGTATTTTAAGCTTAATTGAACTTTACAAAATCAGCTTGTAAGGTGAAATTTGTTCCTCACTTATATACATTACTTTGGCCATATCTCTAGTAGATGGGAGATTTACATCTTATCTCCTCAAGCCTAGGACATCAAACATGGGAATAGTGGAAAACGCAATATCAAGAATTTTATAAAGGTGAACTTTTAACCTAAATCAACCTTATAAAACCAAATTGTAAGGTGATAATGTAGCTTTGGAATAAAGGGGGGTGTCTGATAGCAGGTAGTGCAACAGGCCCAACAAATCTCATTAAGATTGACTCTAATACTTTTAGATATCTTAGATTATTAAATATCTTATATTTATCTTTTATCTTCAATTACTTATCTGCTGTTATTTTGTTATTATTATTTAGTTTGTATTTTGAGCTTAATCCATATTTCCTTCATTATAAATAAAATATCCTATTTATATTTTCTATACAAGAGAGATTAATCTTATACATAGTTTTTCACTATATTCAATATGGCATCAGAGCCATTGTTAGAGTTAGAACTTATCCTAGCGAGATTTGTTATTTGCTAGACATATTGTTCTACTCGTTATCGGACCGTTCTTAGATCACTCATTAATGTCTAGTTTCATGCTCGAAATGTATGTAACTCGGCATGAGGGGTATGTTGGAATTCTCACATTGGTTAGAGATAAAGCCAGTTTGAAGTTAAAGTATATAAGTGGATGCAAACCTCATCTTATAAGTCGGTTTTGTGGGGTTGAGTTTGGTTTAAAGTCCATTTTTAACATGATATAAAAGCAAATTGTTAGCTAAATTGTCAGCACACTTTCTCTCATGGAGAGTGTCTTCAACACACATTCAAGGTCTTTCCATCCACTGTCTGATAAACAAGATCTCATTGCTGTACGTGTGGTTTTATGAACACCACTTTTACCTAATTCATTTATTTAGTTCTTGAGGATTTCTTATTTCCTTTTTGTATCCTTCTTTATATATATTTAATCCTTTTCACCTATACAAAAACACTAGCATTTGCGAATTTTCCTTTACCTAATACAGGGAAGTGTTATGTATTCAAATTCAAATTATGTGCCATACATTTCCCCTTGAATTGTGGAGTAGAATACAAAGATTTCATTTTTTAATTTTATATTATTTCTTGTAGATAGAACAATATAAAGCAGAAATCAAGAGACTTCAAGCTTCTGAGGCAGAAATTAAAGCACTATCTGTTAATTATGCAGCTATATTAAAAGAAAAAGAGGTATATCCCAGGTTATTAGTTTTCTACATATATGTACCTGTAGTATGTTGAATTTTCTTTTGCTGTTTCTTATGTTGAACTGTTGGAGCTACTTAATGTTCAACTATTAATAATTTTCTCTATAAACACTTATAGTAGGAAAAAATGATAAAAAAAACATGGATTAAACTTCTCCTATAAGCTAATTTGTAGAAGTCTTCCCGAGCTAATTTTAGCTTATGGGAAGCCATAGGCACATGATCAAACAGGAAGTGCTCCAACCTATTCTCAAATAATATCCTTTGTAAATCTTCTATATCATCTAGTCCACCTCATATTCATCTCCACTACACTTAATTTTTTCTCGTATGCGCACTTTTGCTAAACCCTCACTGCTATGGAGCACTGTAGTGTTGTAGCTATCTGATATAATTTTCTTGAGATTTATTGGAAAATTTTTGTCCACAAATTATAATTAACTTTTTTTCAATCTCATCCATCCAACTTGAATACTGGATTATGATTAATCTTTTTTTTCCATTACATTGTAAGATGGATCCAAGGCACACTGTAATTTCCAATTTGGATCTTACATCGCTTTTGTATTAAGGTGAATTTAACTGTAATGCATGGTTTGAAGAACTCAATTTTGTAACCCTAAAACTTCGACCCCTTCTCCCCTTTGCCAACACAAAAGGTTCTTTACTTTTTCAAATATATTGTTGGATCATATTTATTATTCAATATCTATCTCAGGCTGATCTGAGGTTCCAGAAAGAGTCATTTAACAATTTGTCTAACTTGATGAGTTACTAGCCTTTTGTTAAGTTTAACTATCTTTCGACTTTCCAGGATCATATTGTTAGATTGAATAAAGAAAATGGCTCATTAAAACAGAATTTGGATACAAGTCCCGTGTCTGCAAATGGCGGTTACAGAGTCAAGGTAATCCTATATTTTAATTCAAATTTTATTATGTTGTATCAGAATATTTTAGCCTGTGTTGTTAGTACTCCATTACATTTGATCTCTTGTATCATGATTTTCTAATGAAGTTTAGATAGTGAAAAGGACAAAGGTATTGAATGGATTACATTTTCTGGTTAGAAAAACTCAACCACCTTTTAGATTGTTGGTTATCAATTATAATTCTTGACACATGGTTAGGTCATACCTTACATCTCTTCTTGTTCTAGAGACAACTAATTTGAGTGATTCATACCAATTACGTTTATCTCTGATCACACATGGATATGGTATTACTTGAACTATAGGATATGTGTGTGTACTGTTACTAACTACATTAAAATAATATTTTGTCAATAAAACATACATGATTGAGAAGATATGGTTGTGTTGTGTATAATTATTGAAACCATACTTAGGATTTTGTAATCTGTACTAGTTTGTAATGTATGGAGTTTGGCCAAATTTAACCAATTGGGTTACTCCTTCCTCACTAGACTTGTGAAATGATATGAATGTTATATTCTTTAGTAGCTGTTTGAAACTGAGTCTTAGATGTTGAGAATTCTATGAAAGTCTAATACAACAATGTTCAGATTCATGCATAGCTTATGTACTTAGGGAGTTGCATTTATATTTACTGTTCTTAAATATAATTAAGTCTGGAAAATGTATAAATATTTCCTATTCAGAGTGCTCTTTCACTCAATCAATTCATCAAAACATTTAGTCTTCAACTTGGTATCAGATCAAGTTCTATAGGATTATCTATGCGTGATAAAAATAGAGGACAGTTGCTCAGCAGGAGCTTATTTTGGGATGTTGTTGGGTGTACATGTTTGCAGAACTATCATTAGAAACCTTGTACGTGCCATTCCAGTTCAATAAACTTATGGTAGAGTAAATAGCCACTTTAGCCCTCGATTTGGAACGTCTTGTCACATTTGTGTTCTAATTGAAGAAAATTACAAATGAAAGTCCTTGAAAGTGTAAATTGACTGATTCGTTAATCTAAAATTAAAAAAAGAAGTGACTAGAGCGAAATATTGACATATTTAGAGACTAAAATGAGAAAAGGTTTTTGAAAGTGTGAATACACTGTCACGGTAGTCCAAAAAAAAAAGCGACTAAAGTGATAATATTAACATTTATTTAGAGACTAAACTAGAAATAGTTAAGTTTGGGGACTATTTATCAGAGTTATTTAACATTTTCTTAAGTTCAAGAACTAATGTGACAGCACTACCAATTTCAAATATAAAGTGGTTGTTCACTCTTGATTGTTTCTTGTGGCGCTGCTGATTCAAGATTCTCAACATAACTAACAGTTCTTGTTGATTGCTTTTGAATATTTGTGAAGGGAAATAGTGACCTGTCATCCAATCGACAGCAATCTCAAATGAAAAATCTTTATGCTACAAACAATGGAACCACATCTGCTTTGGAATCCGATGGTATTCAAACCAAGATGGTATCTAAGCACTCAATCTCACGAGTAAAGGACAAGGTACCTACATCTTAGATTTTTTTGTTACTCTCAAATCGTGAACCTATGTAGATAGATTTATCATTTGGTGGATTGCATTTATATTACTCGTCTATTTTGATCAATTTTTTGTCAAATTGTATATTCGTTTCTCATGGAGTCGTTATGAACATTTTAAGAACAAAGAAAATCAGTTTTTGTTTGCTTTTCTAATTTTTTAACTTGCCATTTCAATTTAAACTTTTTGATAGAATTTATATGTTTATTTTTAGTGATGAGTTAACTTGACAACAGATGTATGAATGCCTTCTAGGAGCTAGCAGATATGGTAGAGGGAAAAAGCAGCCCAGCAGCAGCAGTACAACATTCCGCTGATATACATAAAATGAAGTTGGAACTAGAGCAAGAACAGAATAAAATGGCACATATTCAGCTTAAATTACAGGGTCATTATTCTGCATTTAGAATATATATATATATATATATATAGTGTGTGTGTGTGTGTTTGTGTGTGTGTGTGTGTGTTGTATTATCATTATGTTCGTCTAGATAGAAACTGCTAATAAGTTGGATGTTTCTTTGATTTCAGAGGAAGAGAAATTGAACAAATCATTCCAACAGGAGCTTAAATTATTAAAGTTGGAAAGAGACAAAGTGAGTCTATCCAAGCAAAATTAATTTGATTAAATATTATTTTATTTCTATAAGAATCTGGCATTAATGTTTTTGCACCATAATAAAAGGGAAAATGAAAAGATAATATTTTTTAAAAGTAAAATAAGATACCAGCCATGAGTTAACTTCTTTTTACTCACCATTCATAACTATATTGATTACTTTATGGTAGTTTTTTTGGTCTTCAAACTGAAATATGTTGAAATTTACTTCCTAGATTAGGTGTTTCGATATTCTTTTGTCTCTAATATACTGGTACTTTTATTTATTTTCTGATTATATAGCATTTTATATTTCATATTTTTTTAATATATCTACCATTGGCCACAATTCCACCTGCCATATATGTATGGAAAACTTTGGGCTCAGAGTCATAAGCTGTCATCCACAATTCATAACTGTGCTTTGATTGTGAATGGTAATTGGTATAAGATCAAGAGGAATTCTTGGAAGAAAATCAAAGACTGATTTGATAAGGACAAAATGAAAATATATATTTTTAAATAAAACATTTTCTAGATTCATGAGAACTATGGGAGTGGAAATTAAACGAGAACATGGGTCAACTTTTTCCAATGAATTCTATTCTCTGTTCCTCTATTTCTTTAGAAATTATTTAACTAAGAAAATAACTTGAACACATTATTTTTACATTAATAACTTCCATTTCATCATTGATAGCATATCATGTCTTCTCTAGTAACCTGGATGTTGGTTTTGTTGTACTATGGAATATGATAAGCTGGACTATTATTGTTTTTGGTTATCTAACCAATACATGTATTGAATTGTTGTTTGGCAGACAACATATGAGATGAGCAAATTACACAATGAATTGAATGGGAAAATATCAGAAATTAATCGTCTGCAAATGGAATTGAGTAGACAGGAAGATGAAGAAACAAGTGACTTGGATAGCTTCAAGAGAATGATTGAATCTTTGGAGAAGGAAAACACTACTCTTAAGGTTAGTAAATTTATGCATTAATTTTTTTTTTAATAATAAGAAAGAACCAACTGTCCTATCACTCAGTACTTCATAATGTCTGTTTGCTGGTATTGTGCTCGAGAATGCACTTTAATATATTCTATCTTATTGTTATTAGTTGGAAAAGGATGAACTTGAGGCTGAGGTCAAATCAATTAGGACTTCTGGTAAAATATCTCCTGATGCTTCTCAGATTCAGAAAAGGATTCCAAGCTTTAACAATCATGTGAGCCAAAACTTAATAGCTATTTCTACTTTACAGGTTATATGGCTTATGAATCATGCTAGTAACTGTTTGACTTTTTTTTTTTCTGGTGTTTTGGAAATTGGTTTTTTGGTAGCAGTTACCCGATCCTTCCAAAAGTTTTCCAAGGAATGAAGAGTTGGAAAGATCTTTACATAAGCTAAGTGAAGAACTGGAGGAAACACAAAAGGGGAATGAAGAGTTGGAAAGATCCTTACTTAAGCTAAGTAAAGAATTGGAGGAATCACAAAAGGAGAGGGACAAAGCAGTGCAACAATTGACCCGTCTTAAACAGCATTTGTTAGAAAAGGTTTCGTTTTCACTTTATATTTTTGAAGCAAAATCAATCGTGATTGAGCATGACTTTAAGGGACAAACAATGTGCTGTTTTTTATAAAAATTTTGTTGTTATTCTCAAAATATATTCTCCCACTTGTATTATATTTTGTCTCCTCAATTGAGCCATCATGAATTGCATTTGTTAGAAAGATTTCATTTCACTTTATTGTTTTGAAGCGCAATCAGTATTGTTTTAGCATGATTTAAAGGGACAAACAATGCACTGACTTCCATAAAAAAGATTGTTGTTATTCTCAAAATATAGACTACCGCTTGTATTATACTTTGTCCCCTCAGTTATCTACAATGAACTTCATTCATCCATCTCTACTGAATTTAATATATTAATCTCTCTGTGGTACACTCAAAGATGTTCACCATCTAGCTTTTTGTTTAGGAATCTGAAGATTCCGAAAAAATGGACGAGGATAGCAAAATAATTGAAGAACTTCGTGATAGCAATAATTATTTAAGGGCTCAAATATCGCAACTTGAGAGAACTCTAAAACAGAGAAGTGCGAGTCAGGAGAAACTGAAGATGGAAAATGACAATGAAATTCTCAAATCCAGGGAAATCATTGATGACCTGAACAAGAAGCTGACTGACTGTATGAGCACATTAGATGCTAAGAATACAGAACTTCTAAACCTACAGACAGCTCTTGGACAATATTATGCCGAAATTGAAGCTAAGGTTAATTTTAATTTTGTATTAAGAAATTAGTAATATGCATTGTTTAAGTTGTCAACATTCCTTCTTATTTTTTTAGCTAGTATCTTTTCGTGTGCGTGTCTGTCTTTTGTTGTACAGAGTAAGCTTATATTCACTATAAATTTATTTTCTGAAGGAACATTTAGAAGGAGATCTGGCTCGTGCAAAGGAAGAAAACTCTAAGCTTTCTCTACTGTTGAAAGTATGAATCTCTCTCTCATACAGTTTATTAGTATAACTTTTTGACAACCCACTCTTTAAGAATTAAACATAACAGAATTCAGCCCTTTATATTGATGATTTTATAACAATAAAAGAATATGATTCTCTTTGCTGAATTTGCAGCACTGGACCCTATTATTCCCCCAAAATTTTGCTGCAGTGTACTGATGTTTTATCATGTTTTCTGACTCAGTTAACTTATTGGTGTTTCCAATTGCCAGGATGCACAATGCAGAGCAGATGTCTTGATCAGTGAAAAAGAAGAAATTTTAGTTAAGCTTTCTCAATCTGAAAAGCTACAATCAGAATGGAGAAGTAGAGTAAGCAAGCTCGAAGAAGACAATTCCAGGTTGAGGCGAGCGGTTGAACATAGTATGACAAGGCTAAATAGAATGTCAGTGGATTCAGATTTTCTTGTTGACAGGTTGGCATGTTTTTCAACTAAGTAGTTTTTTCGTGCAATATTGGCTTGGCCTTGGGAGCTTCCATTTTTTCTAGTTTGTTAGGTTCCAATACTTGAAAATGTTTTATGCTAATTATATGCCTTCTGCTTTTTATTAATCTTAATTGTATTTTTGACAGGCGCATTGTGATAAAATTACTTGTTACTTATTTTCAGAGAAACCACAGCAAAGAGGTAAGGAAGTTTTCTAATTTGTTTGCTCTTTCTATGTATGTATACATGTATGTACGTACCTACGTATAGAGCTGTCAAAACGGGTAACCCGGCCCGACCCGACTCAACCCACCACGGGTTGACCACTTAGTGAGTCAACCCAACCTGGCTCATTTATTAGCGAACCAAAAAAATTCGAACCTGACCCGACCCACCACGGGTTGGTGGGTTAAACGGGTTGGCTCATTGACTCACTTAATTAACTTTTTTTTTCACCTTCTTCTCAAATTCTTATAACATGTTACTTTGATCGATCAAATTGAAACAATAATAATTGAACCAATGGATATAAAAGAAAATGAAACAAAAGAAATATATTGTTATATATATTCTAAGATATCAAGCGTAAAAGTTTGCCAATTTAATTTAGTGAGACATACAAGAAACTACATATAGACGTTAACAAAACTATATAGTACAAGATAAAATTGTCATGCTTGTAGATAGGTCTAAAAACAAGATAAAACAAATGATATATTCTCGAATTATCTAATCTATAATATTATCCATTTATTAAATTGGAGTCCTGAATGGATAAATCCACAGTATTATGCTCTCTTTAAACATTTTCTTCTTTATCTCCATCTATAATATTATCCAATCTATAATCTTAGAGTTTTATTTGTAAAGGGGAACTTTTGGAAATACAGTAACGTGAAATGCTCTATTGCTAAGTAAAGGTTGTGCATTTTGAATAATTAATTTAATTAATTTGATTTCAATAAAAAAATAGGATTTGAATAATTAATTTAATTTAATTAAAAAAATAGGTGGGTTGGTGAGCCAATCCGACCCATCACGGGTTTAACCCGTGTGAGCCGGATTCTTGGTGAGTCAGGTCAAAATTGGCTCACATAAAAAATTTTGCATTTTTTTCCAACCCAACCCGGCTCAAACCCGTGGTGAGCTGGGTTGGCTCACGGGTTTCAACCCATTTTGACGATACTACCTACGTATGTATGTATGTGTGTATCATTAAGGGCTGCCCATTCCTTTGTGTTGTACATAATAAAGTCATATTGGGGACAGGTTTTAGATCTAATGGTTCGCATGCTGGGATTCTCTAATGAGGACAAACAAAGAATAGGTGTTGCTCAACAAGGTCCAGGAAAAGGTGTTGTCCGCGGTGTTCTTGGATTGCCCGGACGTCTAGTTGGAGGTATCTTGGGAGGTGGTGGTTCCACTGAATCAGCTGCAAATGCGGGAGCAGATAACCAGGTGATTTCTTCTCATCTTGTGTTTATTTATATGTGGGGTTTGTCAGAATAGAATATTTTAGAAGCTACACAAAAGCTAGCTGTAGGTAGAAAGTCGAGGGCCTTAAACCCTACTGAATCCCATTCTTGCAATTGGATCCTATCAAAATATTGAGGGTGACTTTTCTTCGTTTTCTTTCCTTTTTGGGATTGCTGAATGCCGGGAAGGAAAGAATGGTGTTATATAGCAGATGTCTTTATGCATGTCATTCCTTCGTCCAAAACACTACCGAAAAAATATTTTCCAAAATCTCCAGTCCATTATAGATCTGGTAACATTTGACGCAATTTGCTTTGAATTTGAATTGTACAGTTTCCCTTTCAGTCCTTTGCAGATCTGTGGGTTGATTTTCTTCTCAAGGAAACAGAAGAAAGAGAGAAGAGGGAGTCAGCAGGAACTACAGATAAGTCCATGGATGATTCGCATGATAGAAGTTATACTAATTCTTCTCCACCACATTCCAGTCAAAGCTTTAGGACTGGAACAGTACCAATTAGCTCGTCCACTAATCAAAACATCAGTTCTCTTCCTCGTGGATACTTTCAGAAGCACTCCGAACAACTTGGTTCCGAGTTCTCAACAGTTCCCCTTACATCTTCATCAGATAGTTCAAAACTTCTTCCCAGATACTAAGTATACATTCTTTGTGTAATTAATCAAAAGGTATAGATCAATGATAAATTGTAGACATGTAATCTTGTTCAATTAATTCCTTCATTTCATTGCCCCCGTTCTCTTGTCTGAATATTATTGCATATCTTGAAACGCTTTAACCTTGCAAAATATGTCGTCAAATATCACTCCCTTTTCTCTAAAACACCTATGAGCAATGCTTACAACCCTACTCTTTTGTTCATTGTCTTTTTTTTCCCTTTACGGTGTATTCAATGAGAGTAATTCATTTATTTATAAATTTAGAATTTTTTAGAGTAAAATAAGTTGTCTGAATCAAAATAATTGGATGAAAGTTTAAAATTTCAAGAAATTTTATAAAATATTTTAAATAACTAAACCAATAAAATTTGAAATTTACTAAAAGAAATTGAAATTTTACTTCCAATCACTTTTCCTTGATATATATTTATATATACACGAAAAAGAAATGATATTTTAATATTTAAATTTGACTATCTTTTCAAAGATATTTTAATTACTTTATAAACATAAAAATTAAAAAGAAAATAACAAGTGATTCAAGTTTTTTTTGGGAAGGTTGAAATCCTCGGCCTAAATACGGAGTTAATTTCTCCTATTCTGTAATCCTATGGCGTATGAGGTTAAAAAAATATTATCTTCTTAAAGTATATAGTCTAAATTGGTACTTTAATAAGTTTTTATATAAAGAGTATCAATTCGGATTTGAATGATATCGTCCTGAAATTAACTAAAGTTAGGACGATGAGTTAGTGGAAAAAATCTTAGTTAAAGATATTGTAGAATGTATTGACTTTATCGATAAATGAACAACAATTTCATTTACAATCTGCGCTCGCAATTTTGCAACAGTAGAATATGTTCAAATGAACACAATTCAAGACAGAAGCGATAACGATAAAAGCTTTATCGTTGAAGCCTCTAACCAAAGAGCTGCAGCTGTAAAACCAAGTTGGCACCATTTAGTACGAGAGAAGGGTGCCAACATCTCCCTTTGTGTTCTTCCTAGAAATCCTCTTGGAAGAAGGCTGAAGCCAGCGAAGGAGATTGAGGGGTGGTGTGGGGGCAAAAAGAGGAAAGAGATGAAAGATGAAAAAACTCAGAAAAAAAAAACAAAAAATAAAAGAAAACTAAAAAGAAAATAAAAATTTGAAATAGGCATGTATGATCACTAAGAAAAGCATGGTGAGATTTTAAATAAAATTGGAATTAAATTAAATTAAAAAAATATTGAATATTTACCTTCCAAAAAGTAAATTTACCTTCCAAAAAGTAAATTACTAATTAAATCTGTTTTTTATTGTTTAAATGTTGAAGTACTCTTACAAATTTTGTATTATTATTATTTTAGTCATTTGTGTTGATAATCAATGTGGTAGATTTGTGAGATATTTTATTTATGGTATAAGTAAATGTTTTTTTTTATTTATAAGAACGTAGCAGTATCGATGATGAAAAGTTATAGTTTTTTATGTTTGTTTAAAGGATTGATTTGAAGGCGAGGATGAAACGAAGTGACAGCCTTATCACCATCGATGCGACGATGGCAGTTATCTATCCAATTATTGATTCAATGCTTCAAATCCTCTTTCAACTTTCTATGCATACTGTATAAATTCATTTTTACAATTATTTTGAAAATGGTCGTCTATTGTTATCACACTTCTAACTATTATTATTTCATTACTTTGTCATATAATTTTTGACGGTTTCTTCGTGTCTATTGGGAATCTTATGATTCTTTGTAGCCTTTTATTGAGCCATCTTCATAGGATTCTCGGAACTATTTTCTTCAAATATATTCATTTTTCTTCCCTATTTATCAATGCTCAAATATTGATGCGATTAATGTTGACATATATACAACCACCCAATCATAAAAAACAATCCACACAAAAGTGAGAAGATTTGAGAAGAAATACAAACACCTTACCAAAATGTTCATTATTTGACTATGCTGTGTAGATGAGAACCCATTATAGATTATATAAGAATTGATTTTAATACCGTGATTCTAGAACTGCTATTATATTATATTGTTTTGGAATGAACGGAGAATATTTTTTCTCCCTCCGAATCGATTCTCCTCCCTATGCATACGGGAACTTTTAACTCATACGTATATTTAGGTCATAGTTTTAGGCTTTAATAATAATAATAATTTCCATCTCTAACTTTTTAAATTAGAATTTCATTTTTTATCTTAACATAATTTTCACTACTTCCGTTTAAATTTATATCATATTTATTTTTAGGAATCAAATGATAATCATCTAATTTTATCTAATAAAATATTATTTTTTAATCTCTTATATTCATCACATAATATACAAACTTTTATGAACTTTCATCTCAAACCAGACCATCTTTCCCTTAATCCAAACAATCTCATCTTCACCTCCAAATTCATCCCCCAATCCAAACACAGCATTACATTTTTTTGCCAAATTAATCCATATTTAGTATAAACCAACACTACTATATTTAGTATTCCAGAAAACTTGCGTACACAAAACATATACGCCCCCAAATACATATCATACATAACATGCCATTTACCGGTTCAACAACAAGAACAGTGTTTTTAGAAAAAAATATAACCGATCTGATTCTTAAATTCTGGTCTGCATTTTAGAAGCCTGTCAACCCAACACCAAAACCACAGAAGGCAACGAATGCTACCAAAAATAAAAAGTAAAAAGGCGATAATGCACAAGACATACATTTTATCTTACAGTACAAATTATTGTATTGAACAACTCATACAAACCTTCAACAACAAAAACCCCAGTAAAATCCATGAGCTTGCACAGTTAGAAACTACTGAGAATTACTATTTTTTAAGATAAATCAGACCCATTGCCATTGACACCTTACCAGCCTAAAACCAACCCAGAAAAAATCAAAGACTGACATTTGATCAAAGAAACTGGCCCTGGCAACTTCCTTGACCAAATAAGTGGAGCTCTTTCTTTGAGATGTTACAAAGATTAACTCACTAAGATAACTTAGCTTTTAAAGAACCCACTGGGATCTTACTCAAGACCTTAGCATCAAACACAGCATACTGCTTTTTAATCTCAATAACTGCCTTCTCTGCAAGTGGATCTATCTTATCCTCGTACTTCTCGTATATCACAGGAGCCGTGTGCAACAAGATAAAAGCTGCCCATGTAATCAAGAATGTGTAAATGAACGAAGTTCCATACAATCTTTTGTCATAAAATTATCTTGTTAAAAGGAATACTACTTACTTATGTAGAAGAGGGTCAAGAAGTTGCACCAGTTCCCCACAATTGATAGAATCCAAACGCCAGCAATAACCTGACTCCACAAAGCAGCAGTAAATTAGGTACCCATTTATCTATCAATTAAAGGAAAGCAGCTTGCAAGAAAGTAAGAAGCGGTACCACTTTAGAAAGTTATAAATAACTGACCCAAAACTTGAGACATTATTTATGACAAACTTTTTTTTAATGTGTACATAATGATGACAATTGGTTATGAAGTCACACACCATTAGGAATTTCTTCAAATCTCTTCCAGAACCAATACTATGCAAAACAGCAAATCCCCTGTTGATTTCAATCCTCAACGCGGATGCCACTTGCAGGAATGGCTCCTCGGGAAGATGAACTTCTGGAATGCGAGGTGGTGATCTGCAATACATAATTTGACATTCCACACAACAGCTTAAATAAGGTAAACCCCAAACATAAGACAACATACTAAGAAATTCCAGAGGCTCACTTGTGAATAAAAGTATGGGCATTGGACCACAAGAACAGAACTGCGAGCAACAGTATCAAAATGTGACACACCAGAGTAAGAAAGTGATACTCAAGCAACTCAAACAGGACCCAAACAGCAGTGGCTCCGCCAAGCACGCCAGCAGATATCTTCTTGTTCCTCCACAATAACAAGTCAGCAGCTGCAAAAGGTAATCGAAAAAGAGTCGTGAGATAATAACATCATAGACTGATACAGCTTTGGTTCTCTCCTATATATAACCACACACAAGAACATATAATTCTCCATTCAATGACTAGCCATCACCAAACAAACAACTCCAGTAAATATGACAAACGCAGCCCTAGTGAATTTCATAACACAAGCTGTATATCAACTGCTGCTAAATTCAACTTGCCTAAAATTAAAAACCACCTGAAAACAGAATATATAATAAACCAGAAACAGGGAAAGGTCGCCAACATTAAAAAAAAAAAAACAATTTTGAGAAAACCCAGTTAACTTAAGAAAGTAACCAAGAGAAGCACAATATATTGTTCCACATTTAGGTAACCCCGGTCAACGATAAGCTACACGAAGCAAGGTAAGGCCAAGTCACAACATTCCCAAATTGTAGCTTTTCTCAAAACGCAATAAAACGACGACCACAATAAGTAGGAGAAGGAAAAGAATATAATTTTACGTTTTCCGGCGCCCAACACGGAATGAACGGGCCTCTGCCTACCGAAGAGGCGGAAAATCTTATCCTTAACGGACGAAGTGACGGTTTTTTCGGAATCCGAATCGGAAGAGGACGAGGAATCGTGACCGTGAAGCTTCTCGCTTATCTTATCCAGCAACGATTGGTCGGCTTCGGCGCCAGTGGTGACGGTGCTTTCCGGTTCCTCAGCCATAAAGCCGAAATTTTTTCAAAAGAACTCTAACCCTAATGCGTCGATATCGTAGCACGGAATGGAAGAAAGTCCCTTCTCTCTTTGGCTACAGTTGTTGCAGTGAGTGTGAGAGTAGGGTTGGAGAGTGCGAATCTCAGTATGGCTTTTATAAGTGTCGCAAACATCGAGGTTCGTCGGTCCGAACCTCAGGCTCGGTGAGATTTGAATCGAAATAGGAAATGACGGCGTTTGAATTAGGTATGACAGTAACGAGGACCTCAACTCCCAAGTGATTTCTTTTTTCTGAAATATACATTTTCTATTAAAAATAATGGTAAAATTTAATTTTTTAATTTGATAAATAAACTAGGGAAAAAAATTTATATTTTTAAATAAAGTTATATTTAAAAAAAAATCCCACATGTCCTCTCATATATCCACTATCATTTTATCAACATGGAAAAAATCCCACATCTTATTTATTTTTCTGGCTCTCCATTTTTCTGTTGATTTTTTCTATATTTTATTTTAAGTAACATGAAAAGGATGGTGCGAAATTGAGAGAAACAAGTCATGATTTTGACTAGTGGATATATGAAAAATAAATTAGAAAAAAGTCTTCGAAAGTGTACCATAAACTATGTTAAATAAATATATAATTAATTATATCACTTAAATAATAGAGGCCTTAAATTTTTTTATGCATAGTCCCTGATAATAAATGAAATTATTTTTTTTACTCATTTCTTCTTACAAACAACTAACATTCCGTTCCTTTCTAACCAACTAACATTATTTTCACTCTTTTTCTTTCTCGTATTATTTATTTTATTTTATTTTTATTTCATTTTCATCTTTATGAAAAACAAAGTATTTCATAGTTTTTGTTTAAATTTTTTTATATTATCACCAGATTCAACCTTTCCGTTAGTTTTTTTTTTTCATTAATTTGGTTTGGAAATAAAGAAGATAGAAATAGAGATGAAGTAAAATGGAAAAAAAATATTTTAAAAATTATTTAATTTGATAAAAAAACAGCAACAAAACCAATATAGAGATATGCAAACAAGTAGATGTCATTATTTTTAACTATAACAAAAAAATATATATTTACTAAGTAAGAACATTTATTACATATTTTCAAAATATTATGTAATGATGTTGAAAGGAATATATAAATAAATATATATATATATATTTATATTCAACGTATCAATTAATAAATTGTGTGTAATCAATAACATATCAATTTCAATTTAAACATTGAAGGTAAAATCCATGTCAAACTATAAACTTATCAATATTTTCAAAATCAAAACTAGATTATCTTTCAACTTCGCTACAGAATTCAAGGTTTACCTCAAAATTCAGAATAGCTTAAATTAATCAAACTTATTAACTCTTCTTCTTTCTAACAAAATCAGCAAATTTCTAACTCTTGATCCTAAAAATATTGAGTCACAGACAGATAAATATAAGCCTATTCTAGTTTATATTACTTTAATTGGTTCTCATCTTGTAAGCATGGTGGAAAACTCAGACATGCAATCCAAAAAAGAAAATAGATATCAGAGATTTCAGGGAAATAATTTTTATTTTGTCAAAAACATAATTTATCGGTTTAGTTCATCTTAAGCTCTACTACCTTCTTATGAGATAAAATATGTCGAAAGATCTTATAATTCTATAGAGAAATTAAAGAGAATTTAAGATAATGAATTTTTAGAAAGATAATATTTTTTTACAAATAAAAATGAATAATTAAGATTTTAATTTACATATTAAACATATGTTAAAATTTTATCTATATATCTTTTTTTTAAATCATTCACATTAAACACAAAAACTAGATGTTACACTCATGAACTTTGTTTCACTAAAGATGTTTCATTCTGTAATCAACGTGTTCAAAGTGTAATCATGAATTCTATCTAGTATATTATTAGGATATGTTTTTATATAATTACTACAACAAGGCTGCAATTAATTTGATTAGATAATCTTGCAGTAATAATTTGCTTTTCTCAAAATAGGACATTTAAAATTTCATAGTTTAGGAGTTCCAAATGTGTGAACATTTTTTTTTCATATTGTATATCCCAATTTAGAGGTTATTATAACATAACTCAAACAAGAACATTCGATTAAATGTCGCCAATCAAATCTAATAAAGAATCACAATTTGTATAATTACAATATTTAAATACACATTGAGAATATTACTGTCTAAAGGATCGTAATTGTAATAATACTTGAATAATAAAAGTATAATCAAATCTAAACAAAAATTTAGTATGATAAAGATATAAGTGTTGATTTATTCAATTATAGAAGTTAGTGTTAAAAAAAAGTAATTGCTAGTTTATAAAGTAAATATTAATACACAGTTGTTAAAAGTAATGTTTGAAAAAAAAATATAAAACAGTAATGAATAAACATTCTAAATCGTAGTTAAAACTGAGATGTTAAAAGATTTTCAATTGGTGTGGTCTAACATCATCCATCAAACAATTTAGGCATGGACTTGCCGATGGGAGTATGAACAAAGGTTGTTGAAAACCATCATTCCCACAAACCGATTTCGATCATTCAATAATATTATATATGCCTTTCTCCAAAATCTGATATGAAAGAAATTATGCAGTAACTAGTGAAATGGTTTATTTTTTTCAAAGAGGGACAATGAATAGTGATACTATAACCGTTTTGTTGATTTATTATTCAAGTCATTATGTTCAGATGCTTCCAATGCCTAAAAGAATGCTCGGTGTGTCAGAAAGAAAGGAACTTTTGCTTGTTTCGTACAAAAGGCAATGATGGTGGAACCAGTTCTGCACTGAACTTTCTAAGGTACGAAATTGCTCAATTATCCTCACTTCGTTTCAATTTGCATTTGGACCCTCAGATATGATGGATGAATTCACTACCAGTGTAGTAGTGTACAACCAAAATGGATAAAGATAGAAGAAAAGTTTGGAGTGTGTTTCAGAAGCTACGAAACATTAACGTTAAATCAGAATGAAATGTTTGAGATTAGATTCCACGTCCAACGCATGCTGATAAATGGTGTTTGGCTCTTACCTAGTGGATCATCCAAAACGTTCTTGTGACTTCTTAGCAAATGCTTAATTTCAATCACTGTTAATAGTGATGTCAACTCACAGAAATATCTTGTATCAGGGTTTTCCCAAAAGAAATTTATCTATGTATTTAACTAGTTTACGTGGAACTGTGATAGAAAAATACTAACAAGTGCAGCTGATTATAGAAAGCACTAGACAAATAACAAATCAGTAAAGAGAGTTTTTTTTCTTAAATAACAACTTCAATCTTTTTCTCCATATTTAAAAAGCTTAAATGTTTCCCAAGTTTGGATTAGAAAGCAGTGTACAGAAACCATTTTCCTAACATACGAAAGCTTGCTTTTGTCAGTAAAGACAAAGTCATAAATGAACTGCGAGGTACCAAACCAGAAGAGTGATCTTAAAAATATTGATGAATTAAAAATTAAAAGTAGCAGTGTAGTTTCTAAAAATGGTTCTCGTAACATATCAAATTTTAAATTGAACAGTAGTTGAAACTTGGTGAGTTTCTTTGTGAATTGAAGGGTTTGGTTGAGGAGGAGTTTGTGGATGATAAAGTGGAGAAGAATTAATGTTGGAGAAAGCTAAGGGTTACTGTGTTCCGTGCATGTAAGCGTGTCAGGGATTGTTTGACATTCTACACACACTGAAAGGGATATTTCATCTAATTCCTGTCAGGCAGTAGAATACAACAAGAATATTGAGAGAAAGAATGAAGAGATATCATATATAAGTTGTCTACACATAACGACAAATAAATGGGTCATGACTGAAGAGAAAAATGAAACCTAAAAAGCATCAATATCTTCCTCTTCTGAATCAAATCCAGGCAAAGGCAGAGGCAAAACAATCACTAAAATTAATACAAATGGGTGATACAGAGCAGAAAAATTAGCATTCCATTTGCGGCTCAAAGCACCAACCAAAACAACTGGTCGAAAGAGTAAAACTAAGAGAAAAATATTTCTTTTATGTATATAAAGTGGTATAACTGAAAAAAAATCTGAATAATAGATAGATAGATCCCCGATTATATATTAGAACTATGAACAGAAGCTTATTTGAAAAAAAAATTACTGCACAGATGATTTTACTGATCGCGCATCATGTTTTTTAATGGTACAAGGAAGATTCTGATACACATTACACGTGTTTCACACTCCGTCAGATCACAAGAGACTCGCGACAAATACTCACGTTACCAGAAAAATACTCCTCCAAAAAGCTTTTGATTTTCACATCTCAAACACTCCAATGAGATGAAAATTAACTTCAATTCCTTCGATACATGTTTTAGCCCACATTTATATCAAAGGTAATGCAATGTCAAATCAATCAAAATATACTTATGGCCGTTTGTTTTATCATTAAAAAAATCGAAATCAGTTTCATCCGTTGAGACTTACAATCCGGAACTGAAATTAACTCCATTTAACTCTATTAAATTCATTTTTCGAATGCACAATCAGTTTCGTTAGAGTCCAAAACAACCAAACAACGTAATGACACGAATCACGATCACGATCACGAGCCGCAACGAACACCATGGTCGAACAAAGCCAAAAAAAACCCCAAATTTATAAAGAAAAAAAAATACTTGAATTAATGTTATCTATGTAAAAGAGAAGAAACGGAACACCCCAACTAGCCCTAAGAATTTTCCCCATTCCCCTCACATCAGACCTAAATAAAAAGAAAAAAAAAAATAAGAACCCTCCGTTCATTTCCCCCGCCCCACCACTAAAAATAAAATAAAATAAAAATCAAAACTTCAAAAATCTCCTCCCAACAACCAAAAAAAAGGCAAAGCCTACATCACAAATTAACCCAAAAAGTTCAAAAAAAGAAAAGAAAAAAAAAGTCACCTACTTCGCCTTCTATCGGCGGCGTACTGAGAGAGCGGCACCACCTCCTGCAGCGGCGTGGAGAGCGGCGTCGGGAGCGGCGAGTTGCGGCAAACGGGGCAGGTGCCTCTGAGTCTGAGCCAGGAATCGAGGCAACAGAGGTGGAAGAAATGGCGGCACTCGGGCATCATCCTGAGCATCTCCGAATCCTTGTACTCGCACAAACATATGGAACACGTGTTGTTATTCCCGTTACTATTCCGCGCGTTGTCCCTGTCGAACTGGAACCTGGGGTAGGAATTAATGACGCTCTGGTCGAGCCCCAGCGCAACGCTGGCCTCCTCGTCGTCGTCGTCGTCCTCCGCCACGAAGATGACACGCGGCAGGACAACGCCGTCGGAGGTGTTGGTGGCGGCGGTTGTGACGGCGGTTGTTTGGGTGCGGTGTCGGGTGGCGCGGCAGCAGAGATAGGAGGAGAGGAGAAGGGTAGAGAGGAGGAAGAGGAAGGCGAGGGCTATGGCGATGGAGTAGCCAAGGCCAAGGTGGGTGATGTGAGGAGAGGGAATTGAAGGGGACATGGAGAAAGGGAAGGAATAAGAAGAAGAGAAAGAGGAGGAAGAAGAAGAAGAAAATGAGAAAAGAGATTCTCCATTTGAGAAGGGTAAAGGGTGGGTGAGGGCTTCAGCTGCTGCATTTAATACTTTGTTTTATTTTTTTATTTTCTTCACAGACTCATTTCTCAGCAGACGAGTTAGTCTGCATTAAATTCTGCCAGTGGAAGGGAGTTACTCATCACTCACATTATCTATCATACATCTTTTGACTTTCATTTTTCCTCATTTTCTTTTTCTTTTTTTTGTTACCACTTTATTACTCATTATTACATTATAAATCAATCCGATATTGCATTTGTCTTACACTATAAATTTGTTTTAAGTATTAATGGATACACTATTTTCCCTAAAATTATTATCACACGTATTTCCCTCTGAGGTAATTCTTCAATTCTTCCTATAAGAGTTTTGGGAGGATATATTTGCAATGGAAAGTCCATGCACATTCCATGTTTAACTCATGATTATGTTTTTTTTTAACCAACACTAAATAGATCTCGAGTTTATAGGATGAAGTTGTCAATTCAAGCAATGGGGCAATTTTCGGATGTCAGATTTATCAAAAATAGTAATAATTATTTTAAGACTACAAAATTTATCATATCGTAAGAACACCAAAACAAAATCCTAGTTACGCGTGTATTATTTATTCCAAACGCAACTACTACGCCTTTTAAATTTTTTTTTATATATATTAAAATACTATAATAATTTGGACATTATATATATATATATATATATATATATATATATATATTGATTAACATGACAAAAATATGAAGAGAGATGACATTTATATAACTCACAACATAAAAACATATTTACTAATATTTATAATATTTTTACAATAATCACCTTTTGTAATAAAATTATAAGTCACATTGTAGTAAAAACATATAATATTTAATGTCGAAAGAATATCCAACAGCGAACTGAAGAAAAGAAACTTTTTTTAATTATGATATGGTTGAAAAGTGTAAACACAGTTTGATATTTATCCGAAATTATCATGTCTAGAAAGTGTTGAACACGCTGGGAAATTATTGTGTAGAGGTGTCAATTTAGCCTAAGTCAGGAGCCTGCGTTTCTCCACTTTGGTATTGGAGGTTGGTTCTTGGAATGAGAGGGAAAGAGGGGAATAAACTAGTTTCCATTAGAAGACAAGTAGTGTTTTGTTTTGGAGTATGTTTTACTCTTTTGTCTTCTTTCCAAATTGGTAATCTTTTTATTTTAGTTTAATATTGGGATAATGGTGTGTGGCGTGTGAGGTTGTAACGTGATGTTGCCATAAGAAAAAGGTTTGAGATTGGGGGAAACCTTTGTTCGTGCGTGCTACAACTTAGAAAAAGGTTCATGTTGTGTTTTGGTGTCGTGGGGTGCAGAGAAAGCGAGTCTTGGAACAATTTCATTCACCCATCTCTATTGTTTTCAACAATCAAATCACCTAATCAATATTAGCCTCGCAAGATTAAACAACATTAATGCCGCTTCAATATATTTCTTTCCTTACATATGCATAAAAAACATTGTATAAATGTTTAATGATAATGTCACAGATTTTACATCCACTAAGTATAAAAACATATTTATGATATATAATTGAATGTAAAACTTCTCTAATTAATTTTATAAAATTAAATTTAAATTTATTATTTATTTCATTTATTGTGTCACTACCACCGTCAAACTACTTAAAAGCCACTTTGTGATATCTTGTTGGAGATAAAAATATTAATTCATATAAATATTTATGCTGAAAGAGAAATTCAAAATTAAAAAATTTGACCTTGACTCTGGTTGAGGATAAAAGCATCCCTCTTTGGTGTGATATTCCCTTGGTACGTTTGAAATCAGAAAGAAATAAATAAAGTGTGTCGTTATTTATTCTTGTTTGTGTAATTCGAAGAATTCATTAGCATAGTTAAAACAGCGCAGGCGTTTCTTCCTACTAAAACAATAGTATAAAATTGAATGGACCCAACCTTCTTTTAATAACGCATAACTATATATTCACATACACAAATACTGGAGAAATCGCATTGGGAGTTTCACCCTCTGAGCTGTACCAATTAATTTATTTTAAATTTAGTGTGTGTATATTTTGAGAAAAATAAGTTATACCATCAGTTATATTTTAAAATCCTATATATTTTCAAACCATTTATATATATATATATATATTATTCACTCAAATATAACAAGTTATAACTGGGCATGAATAAATGAATTTTGACTAATAGGTAAAAAACAGACAGAAACATAATATTATTCTTTTCATTGATTAAGATTAACTTGTGAATAAGATAATATAAAGAAACCCACTCATTTATTTTTCTCCACTTTTCTATAATTATAAGAAAATTTGTCAATAATTTTAAAGTAATAAAAATTTTCTATTATGTTGATAGTAATAAAAATTTATTAGTACTTTGATTTTTTTTCAATGACAACCAAATATTTATTAGTAAAATAGTTGTGGATACATTTTATCAATAAATCATGAAATTTGTCGATAAATTTTACTATTAGGTTTTCTTTTTCTTCTTCATATTATTTTATTCTTTTTTTTTCTCTTCTTCTTCCTCTCTTCTTTTTATTGTACTTTTATCATTGTCTCAAGCTCTTAGGCCTTGTTCACTTGAGTGGATTTGAGGAAGACTAATTAAGGGAATTTGAGAGGATTTGAAAATAATTTTTGTTGTTGTTTATTTGAGTGAATTTGGAGGTAAATGAGATTGGATTTGATTGACGTGACAGATTAAAAAAATTTACTTCCAAATTCATTCTTACTTACCTCCAAATTGACTCAAATAATCAACAAAAAAAATTATTTTCAAATCCCCTTAATTACTCTCCCTCAAATCCACTCAAGTGAACAAGGTCTTACTTCTTTTCCTTTTTTTTCTTTCTCTTCTTCTTCATCCTCATTTTCTTTTTCTTTTCCTTCTTTTTTCTCTTCTTCCTCCAGCCTGGCATCATCCTTTAATTGTCATAGTTGTACCTCGCAAACATACCTTTATCATTGTCATGTCTCTATCATTTTCATACATTTTTCTCCTCTTTTTCTTTTTCTCATTCTCCTTCTTCTACTTTTCTTATTCTCTTTTTACTCATTTTCTCGTAATATATACAAATACTCGTCAGACTCGATAAATTTTTTTTCACTCATTTTATTAACCAAAAAGTCAATCGTAATAAGAATTATAAATTATTGACAAAATTTATTAACAAAATTAACCGTTGAATACATTACCAACACAAATATTCTTCGATAATATAAATTTTAACTTACCAATAAATTAATTATTAACAAAAATATTTGTCGATAAAATCCGTCTATAAAAATCAAATTTTTTTTATTCCATATAAATATCTCAATAATTACAACCGTTCATTTGTTCTTTAACTTTAACTTATAAAAAATAAAATTGATTTTTTTTCCAATGGTATGCTTCATTACCAGTTTACTTAAATGACTTAAAGTTTTACACACAATTTTTTTTTTCATTATTTTTTAATTGTGTCTTATCTAACTTTATTCTTTTGCAATATTAGTTAATAATACTTTAGTATATGACTTTCAAGCTCAATTATAGTATTTTAAGTGATTCAGTTTTTTTTATACATACATATATATATATATATATATATATATATATATATATATATATATATATATATATAATAAATTCACATTTTTAGTTTAGGGTTACCAAATGAATAGTTATTTATTATTTGAAGACATTTAAATTCTTTTTATGTATTTCAGTATTGAGTTTATTATTTCTTTTATAAAGTTTTGAGAATTAAAATAAAGGTATAGTTATATAAATAATAATATTTCATACATTATGATCATATAGTTTATCATTATCTAAGAATATAGTCTACCATTGATTCTCCCAATAATAGACGTCTAAATGACTTTAGAAGTCGGAGTGGCGGGATCAGACGTCTAAATGGAGTCAAAAAGTGACTTTTTAAATTTCTGGGTTGGGTATTTAGACGTCAGTTTCCCCAATAATAGACGTCTAAATGACTTTAGAAGTCGGTTCCCCCATAACAGACGTCTAAATAGAATAATATTTTTTTAACTTTTTCGTTTAGTTTTGGCGTCTATTCGAGAGAGCCGACGTATATGAGTATTTAGACGTCGGGTCCCACCATAGCCAACGTCTAAATAGTTGTTTTATTTACAAAAAATGCCACCGATCATTTTTTACATTGGATTTCGAGGGTCAGACGTCTAAAAGATGACGTTAAAAGTTTTTTCTGTACTAGTGAGAATTTAGAGTTCTACAAAATTAGAGAGATAAAGAAGAACTTGTAAACCAAAGAAAGATACATGCAATTTTCCAAGGTTCTTTGTAGATTCTCCATGCTCCAATTATGTTTTCCTTTCACATTAACACCTTCAATTTGCAAACCATCTTCCTCTCAACCCAAAAGGGTCAAAATCACCATTGATGAAGATTGAAACCCAAGGAGGATAAGGGAGAACTTTCTAGCACCCCAAACAACCTCAAAGGACCTCTCCAAGTCGCTCTAGGTGAAGAATGAAGTGTAGGAGAAAGAGAATTCTCAAAAACATCGCAAAAACATTAATAAATACCTATTTTCATGTTTCTGACTGACAAACTCACCCAATAAGTGAATAGTGCCAAGTGAATAGTGAGCAATGAATAATGAACAATTTCGTATAAATAGTGTCACTGAAATAATTCTGTTTGTTCATTGTGTTCGTAACACTGTATGCAACTGTTGTGGCACCTAGAGCGAGTATTACCTAAAATCCATCTTTTGTTGTCTAATCATGTTTCTTTGAGTTTTAACATGTTTTCATCCACCAGAATTGTTTTCTATTTTCTTATTTCACATACTCAAAGAGATATTAGGGATAAAACACATATATACTAACAAAAACACATGGAAACATGAAGACACACTAAAAGTGGGGATAAAACAAGGTAAAAATTACGAAAGAGTTGATTTATTCATTAAAATATATACACAAAAATACATAAAATCAATTGTTATCAGTGTTATTTTAGTGTTGAGTAATATTTCTCTATAAAGGAGAATAATTTTTTTTGGTATCTTTTTTTCTAGAGTTTTCAAAATAATGTTGAATGATCAAACTCTTATACTCTTATAGGAGAGATAACCAATTTGATTTTTATGTTCCCTCTAACTATAAGCTAGGACTGAAGCAACGAATGATACTATTTTAACGAATAACTTTGGAGATAATGTTTTCCCTAATAATTTTATTGTAAGAACAACTTATTACCTCGAAGCATAACTTAATTTACTTTTACTTATGCATTGAAATGAGATTAATTTTCAAAAAAGTAAAATAAAATTAAAATTATATCTTAATCTTAATTTAGTTAAATTTAAACACTTCATTTATTTCATAACAACACATTCATTGTTTATTCTTACAAATTAATGTTATCAATAATCACTTGTACAATTCATAACAACTTCAACATTACCCTGTTCAACTTCAATATTAAATTCAAAGATTTAGCTATACTTTTTTTTATTGAGAAAAAAACATAAATGGCAACAAATTCCACGCCATCAAAATAACCACGTATACAAACAATCTCTTTAATATAATCACTTTTGCATATCATCAACAACTCCAACATTACAATATTCAACTCACATATAAAATTCAAGGTTTAGCTATATTATTTTCATTTGGCAAAACCATACATAATTAAAAGGCAACAAGTTCCACACCATCCACAAGTATCTCAGATTTACATTTCACCTCTATCTCATCTATGAAATTTATTTATCCCTAACTTGATAACCCTTGGTCCTTCGTATCATCCACACACATAAAAAAAATTAAAAAAAGTACTAACTCATTCCCAAAAAACTTGATTAAAAAACTAAATACATCATCACAAACATAAACTTATTGAGAATTATCTTTCTTTATCAGATTGCATATACATATACAAATATAATCTTATGCATGAACATCAACATAAAGGTATCGCATTTGTGGAAGAAAAGAAAAAACTTATTCTGGTTGGAATATGATTGATTATTCTGCACTATTAGTAGTTTTCAAGAATCCTAAGTTTGATTTAGGAAATGTAGACTTGAAATGTCTAAAATTGGTTTTGTGTTAGCTTTTGATAGTTCATGTTTCATACAAGTATTTCAAAAGATGTTAGTTGAGTTCCTTGATATATATTCACTTAATATTTAGATCTGTATATGTTGATCTATAATCAAAATAATAAATTCAGTAGTGAAATGCCATTTTACAATGCTTATATGCATATGAATTATTTGTGTGTAGTTATCTTATATTTAGTAACTTACTTTTTTGTTTATTAAATTTATAAAAAAAATGTAGTAATTATTAGTAGTACATAGAGACATGAAATAACAAACTTTGAAAGGATTAAAATATTAAATTTTAAAATATATGCACATATATATTAAGATTGAATCTAGTTTTATAAAAATGAATTATTTTGATCTGAATGATGTATATTAATGTATAGTAAACTATTTAATTCATGGTGCAATTTAGTATAAAGGGATACTTATATAGGTTAGGTTGTTAGAAAGGTAGTGTGACAAATTTTAACGAAGAAACTTGAACACAATTTTTTTTATATAATCACGTTTTACAATATTAAATACATATCATCGAACCATATCAGATCATTGTTTTAATTTAAACTAAGTAATTGAGGGGTGAGGTTAATAAATTGAATTTATTATAGTTGCTCACTTGTTTATATACACGTGTTCCGCATTTTTAGTATCATGTCATTGAACAATGATAAAAAAACGTGATTTTTGGACACTCTGTTATAATAATTCCGACATGGAAGCACACTTCGTGCAGAAGTCACTAAATTCAGGAATTTTCAAAATATATAATTTTTTCTTTGTATATTTATGTTTATGTTCTCTTAATATATTTTTTAAATTGTTTAATATTTTAATAACATGGGTTAATAATCTCTTGTGTGTTTTGAAGTTTTATTAATTTATGTTTTATTTTTGAAAGATGATGAATGAAAAGAGAAGAAATATTTAATTGTGTTTGACCTCAACTCCTAAAAAAAATATTAAATATGATAGAAGCATCAATAAACAAAAAATAAGTAATATAGAACTAAATTATAGCAATATAATTCAAACTTTTGAATACAGAAAGTCAGAAACATACCTTGAAAAACTTAAAATAATAAACTTCTTATTCTCAAATACGAAATTTTAGGTTAATTATAAGTTGTATGAGTTAGTGGGGTATTTTTGATTGGTAATGTATCTCATTCATAAAAAACTTTTGAATAAGGAAAGTTTATTGAGTGAACAATAATCATCAATCATTACTCATGAAAGCAGTTTCCATTTTGTGGGAACCATTGAATAATGGAAGAGTTCTTATTCTGGTATCATACATCTACTGTCTCGTCTTTTTCCATTATAATTTTTAGTTACTATAAAATAATTAGTTTTTAATTTCATTTTTCGTAACATCTTAGTTTTAATTTAGAAATACTATTTTTATTCCTTTTTAAGTGTTTTGAAATTATTTATTTAATTTAATTTTCTTCCTATCATGCATCCATTTAAGCATTAGCTATTGCATCCATTTTTGTTAATCAGACTATTTCATTTTCATTTCTTCATATCTATACCAGTTTCATATAAACAGAATCATGCATTTGTTAAATTTCGTTTCTTTCCAATTCAATTTCTTTCCCATCTTGTTGTCTTGTAGTTAATAATTAGTAAATAAAATAACAAAACTTTACTTAATATTTTAAACTTAATTTTAGTAGAATCCGAAGATTAATACCTGTCCCTATGTTATATGAGTACCAAGTTTATTCTATTTTTCGCGATAAAAAGACATTTTAACAACTTTCTTTTTTTTAAGAACTTTTTTGTATTTTTTTCTTCATCTTTTTTTATTTGGACAATCAACTTTCATAGGGTTGCTCCCTCCATCACCACCCTATACTTCCTTTACCTCCCCACATTATTTTAAATACAATTATATCCTTGAGTTAAAAAGATTTTTACTTTTATCCTATTTTAAATAATTTAAAACTCTAATTTTAGTTTTCCAGCACCCTAATAATGATTGGATAATCAACTTTCATATGAAACTAACCTGTGATATACCGGATCAAATTGGGCTAGATGATCGATTTTGACAGAAGTAAATAATGATAACACAAAATGAAAATAATGATATTAATGATGTTCACAATTATGAAAATCATATATTAGAAATACTTAAATACCATTCATCATTCCTCGTATCATCACTGTTACTATTGCTCTTATTGTTACTATTACTGTTATTATAAGCTGTCATTATTTGTAGCACTACTACAGATAAAGAAGAAAAAAAAAATTTTAAAAACTCAATCTAGAAATTTCTTTCTAAAAGATATTTCATGTGTTCTCGAAATTACCGTTACTATAATATATACATTTTGTTATGAAATGTAAATTTGTTAATTTAGTAGATGATAGGTAATTAAAATATCCTTTAATATAAATTTTAATATAACATTAAACACCACTCAAATTTTATTTATAATCAATAATTTTTGTTAATTAATTTTACGAGATAAAAATCACTAAGTTTTAGAAGAAAAAAGTTCATCGTAGAAAAAAAATATAAACACTTGTAAAACAAGAGAAAAAGAGAGAATAATAAATTTTTCTATAAATTAAACTAATTACCACTGTAGTAATTTATACCAATCCAATTTTAATTATAAAAAAATAATTTTAATTTAAAAAAACTTTTTTGATTTCTTAAATATTTACAAGAAATTTATCCAAACATCTTTATATTTTAATTTTCATTTTACACTTTTCTTTATCTCACGCGTTTAATTAATACATCCCTTTAGAATAAAAAGGATTGAATCATACCATAATAATGCCATGATCATTAAACATTATTATAATATTTTAATATCGTTTTAAGAAAATATATATTCCAGTGCACTTCTAAGTTTATTAAAAGAAATTTAGGATTCCTTAATATATTTAACTTTCGATATGTATTTTTTTTATTGTATAAATCGTTGTAATTGTATAATATTTAAACTGAAAAAATATTATAAAAATGTTTTTGATATAATATAATACATTTATTTAATAAACTATTATAAATAATTTTAGTTTTCGTATTTTTTATTTCGTTTTATCACTTATTTAACTTTTCAAAGCAATATAAGTTATACTAATTACTTTAATTTTTACAAGTAAAATACACTAAATTATTAAAAATAAAAGGTACATATAAATATACTGATAAATATGCAAATAAGTTATTAAATATACTAAATTATTAAAATAGTTTACCATTTTCTTTCATTATTAATTTTATTCAAAAAAATTATTACTTTTAAAAAAGTAAGTTAACAACTCTTATATTATAGGGGATAAAATAAACATATGAATTGTGTACACAAAATATAAAATCATCTTTTATAGATAATATAATATAATATAGATATTATTCTTATTAACAATAATAATACAAAATAATAAAATTATAACTATAAAAATAAATATAAATATCTTTTTCAATTTCATTATAAATATTTATTTATTTTATATATAATTTTATTATTATAATTAGTTATTTTAATTTTAAAACTACCAAATTTTTTTAAAAAGGTGAACAAATAAAAAAAGTAATTAAATTAAAAAGATAATTATTTAACAAAATAAAATTTGTAAGATGATTATTTTAAATAAAAAAATTACGTATTAAAAAATTAAATTAAAAAAAAGATACAAGATAAATTCTTTTTATATAATTATATATAAATTATTATTAAATAATAAATATGAGGCTAGAAAAAGAAATATAAAAATAAGATATTATCTTCTTGTAACCAACTCAAATTTATACATTTTGTTTTCACTTGAAAACAATTAATGCAAGAATAGTACAAACATTTTAAAACATTAACATTAAAACATCTCTAAACTATCAACATGTTTTTTTAAGTCAATGTGTATAAAAATAAAGTCTTTTAAACTTATTAAAAACATGCAGCGTGACTAAACTATCAAAACATGCATTATGACCTTTTTTCACTATTATCTAAACTTAGGAATTTACTCATTGTGTCTAAATTGCCATAAAGGTTGGAACAAAATTTGACAAGATGTTTAACATCATATACTTCCAAAGAAGAATTTAAGAAATTATAGAAAGTCATCCAATTTGAGAGGTAAAAGTGGTTGCATGTGCAGAAAACAATGACTCAATACCTTGACCAAGTAGGTAAAATCATAAGCATCATGAAAAGTAATTCAGTGAATATGATTGTTGCAAAGAAGTCTTGAGATCATCATAAGCTCAACGAATCGCATGACGTAGATCTCTAAAGCTTCAATTATTATCAAAATCCACCCCTTGCCATTGGAGGAGGACAATGGACTAAGGAGCATGAAGATGACGCGTGACATCGAACTTACATAAGTTGAATTCCTAAATGAAGCGGTTGGAGGTTCCGAAGGTTGGAAGGTTGCCATGGCGGTTTGAAATGGTTAGCCCAACTTTGATGAGGTGCATACGATCCATGTTGGTTTTCATCACTTTGTAGTTATTATGTGGTTGTCAAAAAGCTGGATCTGACTTAAAGATGACACTAGAAAACTCGGTGTCCATAGATATGAAAAGAAAAAACCTAGTCACTCTACAAATTAATTTGAACTCATTTATAAGATTGTACAACCACATTGATCGCGTCATCACACTACCACATGGCCATTTTAATATCTTTATTCCTATCCCTTTCTCCAAGAATAATAAATAGAGCTACAACTTCACACTTTAATAATGATGGATTATGAAAAAAAATCATAAACTATATATATAGACATAAATATATGGATAGATATAGACATAAATATATGGATAGATAGATAGCTATGGATATAAATATAAATATAAATATATATATATATATATATATATATATATATATATATATATATATATATATATATATATATATATATATATATATATGAATATAATATTATGTTATTTGTTTTAAAGCATAAAGTTAAATGGTAATAATTTTTTTAAGGTGATATATTAAAATCTAACCATTTTGTCTTATTTTTTATATTTGATTATACTTGAATAATAGATAACTTATCTATTTGATAATATCTTTTATAAGATTGTTATATTTAAATGGCAAATAATTATTTTATCTATTTTTGTTAATTTTGAAAAACGAAAATTTTGAGTTATATATAATAAAAATAAAGAAATACAAATAAGATAATCTCCAGGTCACATAATTTGTTATTTTGAAATTTTTATTTTTTATTTTTAATATTTATTTTAGATGTTTATGTTAGGTGCCGCAGAAACCATGGAGAAATCTCTAGGACCAATGAATTAAGATTAGTTAATGGGCCTTAAAATTTTCGAAAGTTTGACTGGAGGCCCAGTCGGAGATATATTATAGCACACCAAGTTCAATTATTTATTGTGAAAAAGAAAAGGTGTGTTTAGTAAAGGTTTGATTAATTTTTTATTAGTTTGTAAGTATGAGTATTTAAATTAAAATTTCATTAATTTTTTTGTTATTTTGAATTTTTAAAGTATTATTTTCATTATCTTATTATTTTACTGTACGTTAATGAATGATTTGAATATTATTTTTATTTTTCCGTTTCTAACTTATTGATCAAATCACTCTTCTTCTTATTAATATTCTTTTCTAATTAGCTCATGAAGCGAGAAGAATCGAAATAATTGACAAATTGAAAAGGGAAAAAACAAGTTGATTTACAAGTTAAAGAAGATTAAAAAGAAAAAAAAATTGATAAAAAAATGGACACTAAAAGACAAAACAGAATATTTAAATTTATGACATATTGAAAACTAAATTAAGTATTTAATCAGTTAGTAAATATTTTATATTTTAGAACGAATGAATATAGACAAATTATAAATTTAAGTGAAAATTAGTTTAATTTAGATCGACCTTGTTTCTAAATAAGATAGATTTAAAAAACAAACAATTTGATGAACGAATGAAGAAACATTTTTTTTACCCTACCAAAAAAATGTATGAGTAATTAATTAATTAGATTATATTTATATATATATATATATATATATATATATATATATATATTTTTTTTTTTTCCTTACATTATTATTTGTGACTTTCTCTCCTTTTTTTCTTCTTCTTTATTTTCTCCCCAAGAACAAAACTCTACATATTCATCAATTTTCAAAAAGTGGAAACCCAAATCCTTCGACTAAGTAATCTCCTTCACATTCTGAACATATACACGTTAAACCAAATCGAAAAGAAAACGAAGAAGAAGAAAAAAAAACTAGAATAATCACCACGAAAAATCCTCTCTGCAAAACCATGATATTATTAGTTAGACACGTTCTAAGACATTGTTAATGACACTGTTATGGTTGCGAGTGCCTACAAACGGGACACGTGGCATTAACCTTCAGCCATGCGTCGACGCAGTCTCGGTGAAAGTAGTGGCGGCATTGCGGCAACACCCTCAGCATCTCCGATTCCTCGTAATCCTCAATACATATGGCGCACGTGGTGTCATGGTCGCACGTTGTTCCCACAACACTATCGGTTTTGCTGTAAGGGAAAGTGCGGTAGGACTTTATGACGTCATAGGGTAGCCCGGTGAGGTTATCATTTTGATCATTATGGATCACGGAATCGATGCTGTTGCTTACGTTGTCGTTGCCGTTTTGTTCTCGTCGCATGTTCATGTACACGTAACAGACACGAACGAAGAGAGTGAAAAAGATGAGCAACAGGAAGACCTTGGTGAATATGTCTAGTCCATTGTTGTTGGTGTTCAAGGGTGGCCCGTAGGAGAAGGAGACGGAGGGAGAAGGAGACACTGACATGGTTACAGATTGACCTTCTTCTGATCAAAGGTTTTGACATGAGAGGATTTTTGTGGTGATTATGGGAAATTAGGGTTCATTTGTCGCAACCTTTTGTACTTGTTTTTTTTTACCTATAACTCTGTTGGTTTTGAACAAATTTTGAAGCTAATTTGAAGTTGGATATCTAAAAATTAACCTATAAGCTGGTGCTTAGCTGCTTAGTTAACAACAAAAATTTTGTTACTTAAAAACAATTTTCTGGTTTTGAATTTTGAGTTGGGTTTTCTTTTTGCATTAAGTTTTTTTTTGTTGTGTTAATTGTATTTATTTATTATTTGTTTGTTAATTAATAGAATAACAGTCCAAAATATCTTTTCTTAGTAGTTTCTTTTTGTCTTTGAGAATTACAGCTTACAAGCCAGTGAAGCCACTGCATCCAAACTTAGAATTCTTTGACAAATTACATAAGAAAATTGAGCAATTAGTTGTAAGCAATTCCTTTACGAAAAAAAAAAAAATTAAAAAAGCATCTTTATATTAATGGAATAAAATTAACAGAAAGATTAATTATTCACCAAAGAAGTTAACTATCAATTTACTATTAAAAATTGTTTCAATCATTAATTTTAAAAAATTAAAAAATTGGAGTCTAAGGAAGAGGTTGAACAAGTTGTGAATTAAAGAAGAATGTGAGAAAACATTTCCAAATTAAACTATTTCCACGTTTTTGAAAACTTATTTAGGAAACAATTTGAAGATTTGAAGTAAAAATTAATTGGATACCAATAACTAGCAAAAATAGTACAGGATAAATGACCTTTTTGTTCTTGTTTGTTCCCACAATTTAAATTTATGTGTTATTTTATGTTATTGATTATGTCGTGTTTATCCATTTTCACACTTCATACTTATGCGAGAGCAAATTAAATTCCACCAAGCATACTTAATTGATATAATTATTTTCTATATGTATAATAATAACAATAATGAAAACAATGCATCAAGTATAACTAGAAATAACTTGAAACATGAAATCACTGTCAAATTGATTGAATAAAGTTATCAGATTTGAAGTGTAACATCTTATTAGTTTCAGTAACTTACAAATGTTAAAATAAGAAATTATAAAATTGATAAATCAAAACAAATTATTTATAAATTTATATATACTATTAATATAATTATCTAAAAGAAATAACAATGAAAATAAATATATCTATAAGAACGAAGGATAACAATTAGACAACCAAGAATAAAACTTTGTTGTATCACTGTCTTTCACTAAATATGCATCCATATTAGTCAAATTCAAACATTTAAAGCGCATGGTATCATTGTGCCTCAAAGTCTATGAACAACGTATTCAGAATAGTGACAGCAGAAAGTATATGCATAGTTGTGGTAATAGTTTTCTCCTTCTACATATTCAGAAAAGTAGTAAGATATCAGAAAGGAAGCAAAAAGGTTGACACTCTATAAACAACTAACATTCAAGTTTTTTTTTATCATGCTGCTATTAATTCATTCATTTATGAAGAATCGTGATCAAGGAGAATACACAAAGTTTGACCAGCAAAGCTATTGAAATTTTTGCCTCAGCCCCATAATATACTCTTTTTACATCATTTCCATTAGTTCATAATGCACATGTATTATATAAAGATGTAATGATATAAATTAAAATACAAAAAGCATATACGAGAAATAAAAATTGTTAGTGAAAATTATGTTTTCTATTATTTTGTATGACCTAAAAAGAAAACACCATTGATCATATACATCTATAATTGATTATAAAAAAATATAAAATCAGCATTTTTGTATTTGTAGTAAGTATGAAGCAAAAAAAGTTGTAAATCTCACCTTTTTTATAATTTTTTTTATCATATTTACCTTATGAAATAACTATTTTCTAATCAAATATCAAGAATTTGGATTCTCTATTTTTTTTTTGGTGTGTCTTTGAAATATATTAATACTTATTTTAATATTTTAAAATGTATTAATATTTTTTCAATATATTAGAATCAAAAGGTACAACATACTGACAATACAAAGAGAAAATCAATACAAAAACTGTACTGTAATATCAATCTTGTGGGAGATTCTACATAATGAATTATGAGCGGCTCATATACTCGTATAATAGTACATTTTACCTTCAAATATAAATCTTAAAATAATGTGTTTATGAATCTATTTTTCTATATGATATCAACTTTTTATTTTATTCAATACAGAACTTTTAATTCATTCTTAAATTCCTACCAGTGTAGAGAACTGATCTATTCTTGTAAATTATATACTTTATTATATGAATTATTATGCAAATAATTGTTTGGGAGAGGAAATGTGGGGATTGACAAGAACATGACGCTGGTGTGTTTCAGAAGTTAGAATGTGTATAATGGCATGCATGAGAAGAGACACAATGATATAGTTTCTGCATCTTGGCATCGCTACTTAGCGTAAAATTTTGTCCTTCAAATGTCTTTTCCACTAAAAAATGGCAATATTTGCCACCCGAGTGGTCATTATAGTCCTCAAGGGTGATTTTCTAGGTATGCTAACAGTGGAAAGTTCCAAACGTACATTACATTCTTCACTGTACTAATGAAAAAAGAAGCTACAGAAAAAGAAACACTGATACAACAAATGAAGTCACCTAAAAATGAAGCAGAAGTATGATGAAAGAGAAGTTCATATTATAAAGAATATACGAAGTGGTTTAATTGAAAGGTGCAAAAATTACATGCCAATTATTGAGGCCAGTAATTACCACTTAAGTACATTTGATATGATCACTACGTAGTTCAATTATCAGAATGTGTAGTGAGTTGCATGAAGAGTGTATAAATAATCAATTAGCTATTCAAGAACTAGCATTGAAACCTTTTGTGTTGTTTGGAAAAGATACCATGCAAAGAACATGTATTAGGTATGATGACTGTCAACACTCAATTTCGTCCGGGTTGATTTTTTTAATTTTATTTTCATCATAAAAAAAAAAAATAATAATAAAAAATATAAAAATAAAAAATATAATAATAATAAAAATAAAAATAAAAAAAAGAGGAAGGGAGGACGTTCGGCATTTCTCGGTCCCAAACGCTCGTCCTGATCGTTCCAGCTTTGAAGCGTTCGTCCTCCACTGATTGCGATCGTCCTCTACGATGCGTCTCAAATGACACTCGCCCGCTGTGCTCAAACTGATCGCTCGTTTCCAATCGTTCAGCTTTCCAGCTATGACCGTTCGTCCTCAAACATGAGTCTTTAGGACGTCCGTCCTCTGCATGGCGCAACCGTTCGTCCTCTGCTCTGACCGACCGTTCGGTTTCTTCAACTATGAAACGTTCGTCCTCATCTCCCGCTCGTCCTGCTCTTCTGCCGCTCGTCCGCAGACTGTGAGCGTTCGGTGACTTTTAAGCGTTCGACCTGGATCAGAACTTTTACCTTGTGAACGCTCGGTCTGAACGTTCGTTCATTTTATGTGAACGGTCGTTCGTTTTCGGCGTACTGACCGAACGTCCAAAAGCTGGCGATACACTTTAATTCGGTCTGAACAGCGAAGATGGCCACCCTCTGCCACTGTCCGCCATTAACATCTGAAAGCCATTTGCAGTATGGGTTTCTGCAAGAGAATATTTTGGCAGGCTTTCACTTTTGGATTTTGATTTGGAGAAAGTTAGATGCATGGCTGGAAGCGGACGCAATCTCAGACGCAATCTGGAAGCATGGGCAGCTGAGTTGAATATTAAAATTGAAGAGAAGCTCATGGTGTTTTCAGTTTTCACGTGGGCAAAATGGTGGAGCAGAATTTTGGTCAGCAAAAACACATGATGGTAATGAGTGGAGCAGGAGGTCACGGCATTGATACAAGAAAAGCTGAAAGCACATGATGGTGATGAGTGGAATGTTCATAGAATATGTTTTGAAATGGAAGTGCATGTTGGTAGCACATTTACAGCGCACATGGAGAAACACTTTTAGGAAGAAGATGCTCTGTGAAATGATAAAGAATTATGAAGGAGAATTTCCATGAATAAAAATGGCAAGGGTTCTGGACTTCCACCAGAGTTGGTCCCTCACGAGCCCCCATCTGGCACCTCTGTGCTGATTCCGTCTGGCATCTGAAAAGCGTGCCATGCCCTGCCTCCCACTCAACACCAACGACTCACGAGAGGAGGTGGCATCCACATGAGAACTTTCTTTCAGACACGGCTGAAGACATCGAGAGCGCAGGCTGTCACCGGCATTAAACACCCATCATCTTCATCCATATAAAAAACCCCAATTCACAACATGCAGATCTCTCTCGAACACACTACTCTCCACCCCCTCACCTGTAACCATTCCAACCATACTTCCTTTTCACTCCCAGCTCCTCATCTCAAACAATGAAAATCCACAGCCTAATTCCCCTCACCCGATCATCAACCAATATCCAGTAATCATCTTCGTACTCCCATCCTTCACTTTCATCTCCAACATTGTTCCACCACTGGACCTATAATTAACCCTCATACATTATCATCTCCATCCATATTCACCCATTGTCACAGCCACCCTCAAACGCCTCGTAACTACGCGACCATTACTCACTACGCCGATCATCCTCACCAAACCAGACTCAACCTCATACATTATCATCTCCATCCATATTCACCCATTGTCACAGCCACCCTCAAACGCCTCGTAACTATGCGACCATTACTCACTACGCCGATCATCCTCACCAAACCAGACTCAACCTCATACATTATCATCTCCATCCATATTCACCCATTGTCACAGCCACCCTCAAACGCCTCGTAACTACGCGACCATTACTCACTACGCCGATCATCCTCACCAAACCAGACTCAACCTCCAGCATCATCATCTTCATCCATCAGCTCCAACACCCATAGCCAACCTCATCACCTTCATTTCCAATACCCCTCACGACCATCTTTCTTCATCCTTATACCATTTCATGGCAGTATCTTAATCTTCATCCATTTCCAGTCACCAACACCCACAACCAGCCCTCCATTTTCATCCTCACTTCCAGCAACTATCCTCACCCAGTCATCACCTTCATCCGTATGCACCAGTCACCATAGCCATATCCACACTCACGGCTATCACCCTTCCGCGTCTTCATTCACCAGAGAGAGGAAACCGCTAGAGAGGCTATGGAAAGGGGAATGCCATAGAAAGAGGGAGGAACCGAAGTGGAAAGGAGAGACCCGAAACGAATAACTGTGAGTACGGCGAAGAAGCTGCAAGCGGAGAGAAAGAAGAAAGGAAGATTACAGAGAGAGCAAAGAGGAAGCTACAGGAAAGGGCACAACACTTGAAGGAGGCTACAGAGAGCGGAAGAAACTAAAGGAAGCTTCAAGAGGTATGTGTTTAAATTGTGATTGTATTCATTGTTGAAAGGCATCTCTGAAGTACGTAAATCTATTTAGCTATGATATTGGAATGCACGTCAAAGATTATCTTGTGTGTTGATGTTACTGTGAATTATAATGTTGAACTGAGTTCATGTTATCTTTCCCATGCCCATTATTCAATCTGAATTTCGGAGATTCATGCATATTCCACTAATTCATTGTTTCATCTTTCTATCAATAAACCATATCCATATCCATGTATCCGGCAGTCCTTAACACAAACCAAATCACCCAGCCACCTTGCGCCATTATCACTGAGACCACTGTTTCATCACCGTTACCTCCCATCGTACACCAACCGGGAAACCTGATACTACCGGGAATCATCACTTCCTCTACAACTCTTGCTTCACTGCCTTATCATCTCGAATCCTTCAATTACCACCTCTGAACACCCATCCTCCATATTCCCACACAGCCAGTAACTCACGGCCACTACTTATCTTCACCAATCATCATCTATCCCAGCCAGCAAACTCATCGTCCCTCAGGCACTTCACCAGATTCACCATCATCATCTCCTACCACGCCCACTCTGTCATCACTGTTTCTCGGCTGACCCTACAGCGCGAGCCATTTTCATTGCCTCACCACCTCCAGGTTCCTGTAACCAACTCACTACCACCGTGAATCACCACTCCCTCACCAGTCTCTTCCTCACTGTCATCTTACCCCCGGGAAGCTACCTTCCAACCCCCACCTTTACCAGATCACCACGCACCTCTACAACCAATGTAACTGCCATCACCTTCTTAACTCCGCTACCACCGTGAAACCCGTTCATCATGATCACCAAACTCCTTAACTACCGTGACTCCAATCTACTCGTCAGCCATTACTTCCCAGCTATCACCACCGCTGCTCTCTCAATCTCACCAGTGCCGACTGTCCTCATCACCTTATCAAAACCTCCGTTTGGTTCCTCTATCGGACCAGTTTTTTTTTTTATCTTCAACGTCCCCGCCACAATCAGAATAACCACCGAGGTGCATGCAATCCTTTCATCCGCACCATCCGCATCCCAGGCTTTCCCTCACCTCATGAGAACACCTCCATTCTCGGATCATCGTGCCTCTCAAGCTTGCACCGAACCTACAAGAAAAATCACAGAACCAGTATTGCACCCGTCACAATCTCCAACTACCGTCATCTTCAAACCACGGGCCACCACCCCAAACTCTTCTCCATCTTCGTCACATCATCCTCAACCCTCTTTGCTGCCGTGAACCTCTATTCCTCTCCCCACATTCACTGGTCATCATCAACCTCCCAAAACACCTTCGCGAGACACCCATCTCCTCAACCACTGAACACTCTCATGTTTTCTTGAGCGCCAAAACTCGCAACCAAATCCATACCATCCGTGAAACTCCATATCCCCGTCTAACTCCTTCATCACCATTGCACCCCTGTAACTTCCCCGGTAACAACAGCCCACACTGACCATCATCGTTCCTGCACCCCACCACCCGCAGTGACCCAATCACCTTATCTCTCAAGCTCGCCCATTTTCCATAACCTGCAGCGAAGTGTTGCATGAGCCGTTCAGCAGAAGCTCTTCGCCCTCCACGAGTGTTCGTCTTCTCAATAGACGTTCGTCCTCAATGTCAGCCTTCCTCACGAGTGTTCGTCTTCTCAATAGATGTTCGTCCTCAATGTCAGCCTTTTCCACGAGTGTTCGTCTTCTCAATAGACGTTCGTCCTCATTTGAACGTCAGCCTTCCCCACGAGCGTTTGTCTTCCCAACAGACGCTCGTCCACAATGGATCTCCAACCTTCCCCACGAACGTTCGTCTTCTCAATAGACGTTCGTCCCCATTGGAACGTCAGCCTTCCCACGAGCGCTCGTCTTCCCAATGGACGTTCCTCCTCAATGGATCTCCAACCTTCCCCACGAACGTTCGTCTTCTCAATAGACGTTCGTCCCCATTGGAACGTCAGCCTTCCCACGAGCGCTCGTCTTCCCAATGGACGTTCCTCCTCAACGGATCTCCAACTTTTTTCAATGAACGTTCGTCTTCCCTAACGAACGTTCGACTCCTTGTACAGTAACCTTCACCCCTCTGTTTGTTTATATATATAGTAAACTTATTTGTGTTGTTTTGTATAAAAATTATAAAATTGTAAAAAATAAAAAAACATGTAAAACTAAAAAGAAACATGTAACAATAAATATTGGTATGAGTACTCGTGCGATCGTACGCATCAGCCTAGTACTTATTGCCCAAAATATAAAATAAACAAAAAAAGCCGTGTGAGTGCTCGTGCGATCGTACGCATCAGCCTAGTGCTCATTACGCAAAACAATAAGAGGGAAAGCCGTGTGAGTGCTCGTGCGATCGTACGCATCAGCCTAGCACTCATTACGCAAAACAATAAGAGGAAAAAGCCGTGTGAGTGCTCGTGCGATCATACGCATCAGCCTAGTGCTCATTACGCAAAACAATAAAAGGAAAAAGCCGTGTGGGTGTTCGTGCGATCGTACGCATCAGCCTAGTACTCATTACGCAAAAAATATGAATATTACAACAAAAATACCAAAAAATATAAAATCTTCAAAAGCTAAAAAACATTCACTTTTTTCAAAAATTACAAAAATATCGCCTTGTCAGAACTACGTGATCCTTGATTCTCCATCAAAAGTGGAGATACGTAGGAGCAAGGCCAGTCCTTGTCAGGCTCACTCTCCCAAAAATCCAAATTATCCATAACAAATTTCTCAAATAAATTCCAAACAAATTTCTCAAACAGTTTCTAAAAGAACTACGTAACCCTGATTTCTCACATGAGAATACGTAGGAGCAAGGTCAATCCTTGTCGGGCCCCAAAAAGCTAAAAAATATTGTTTGTTTCTTTAGAGTTTTATTTTAAGGGAAAGTTAAACATTTTGAAAACCACATCCATATTCGCGCATTTAGTTAAAGGTACTGCCCTAGGGCAGGCGTCGTAGGGTGCTAATACCTTCCCTACACGTAACCGACTCCCGAACCAAGAAATCTGGTTCTAATTGACCATGCCTTATCATTTTATGGTTTTTCCGTAGTTTTCCAGAATAAACTATGGTGGCGACTCCAAATCTCTAAATTTTCAAACTCGTACGTTTCTTTTTGGATCGTCGTCCCGTCGCGATTCCGGTTGCGACAGATGGCGACTCCACTGGGGACACCAGAGAGTCAGGCCATTTAATTAGATGTGCGAATTCAATGTGGTTTTTCTTTGTGTTTTTCTTCCCCTTTTTCTTTATCTTTGTTTGATATTTGTCATAATTGTATGTGTGTTTGTTTTGATTTTATTGAACCCTAGGGTAGAAAACATGTTATATCTGCCTGGGAATTTTCTGGTTGTTTTGCAGGTGAGGGTTTGGGATGTACAATTGCATTCTCCCTTCACACACACACATTGTATGCATATCATGAGTGAGGCCCTATACCCGGGTCTGAGCGCAACTTAGAAATAGAGGGGTTGTGTAGCGGTGTCACTCTGGGATGTACTTCCTGTTTGGCTATCGTGAGAACCCCAGCCAGAGTCTGTTCTCTTCATTTGTGTCTCCACATCTAGTTGATTACTCTGACTGTTGTGGAGAAACAGTGAAAAGAGCCATAGCTCTGGTGGCCTGATTTAAGCATTAGGAAGCTATCCTTGTGAGTGCATATATTTGGCCTTAGAACTTCAGTCATTCAACCTTTGATAAGGCACAAAAGGGAGAAACGCATATTCTTATAACCCTCATGTTCGCTTAATAAAATCATGCACCTTGTACATATCATCATGTCTCTTTATACTTTTTCTTTCTTTCTTCCTTCTTTTTTCCTTCTCTCTTTTTGTAACTCATCCTTTTTTGGTCTTGTCACATTTTATGGATTCTAGTCGAGAAATTATGAATTTGTGATTTAAGTTTTTAAGGTAAAAATGGAAATTAACATGGGATTTTGAGTCAAGAGGTATAAGAATTTGGCGAACTTGTCAGAGGGGGAGAATTTGGGCAAATCTTAAATACACGTCTTGAGGCCAAAGCTCTATCGGGCAGTGTCAACACCCAATTTCGTCCGGATTGACTAATAGATTTATTTTATTATATTTTCATCATGAGTAAAAAATAAAAAAAATATATAAAAAAATAATAATAAAAAAATAAAATAAAAAAAGAGAAGCACGTTCGTCCTCAACCGCTCGTCCTCTGACCTGCGCGACCGTTCGTCCTTTGCATTATTCGACCGTTCGACGTTCGGACGCTAATGTTTAACCGTTCCGTCATCCTCAAGCTTTCGCTCTTCAGCCGTTCGGCCATTTGTTCATTTAGGTCGTTCGTCTTCAGCTTAAACCGTTTGGCTCGGTCATTTGGACGTACGTCATCAACCGTTCGGCCTAACAAGTTTACCGTTCGGTCATGTTATTTGTTATCAAACGTTCGTTCTTTATGCGTTGAACGTTCGGTCTTAGTTATATGTTATCGAACGTTCGGTCTTGATGTTTGTTGAACGTTCGGTCTTATGTTATATGTTATCGAACGTTCGGTCTTGATGTTTGTTGAACGTTCGGTCTTGCTGTCTTTACTGTTAAACGTTCGTTCTTTTTGATTTGAACGTTCGTTCCTTTTGATTTGAACGTTCGTTTTTGATTTGAACGTTCGTTCTTAATGAGTTTATTATCTGTACGGTCGTGCTTGATGTATGTTGAACGTTCGGTCATGTTTTGTGTTAGTCAACGTTTGGTTTATATTGCTTAATGAGCGTTCGGTCTTCACTTGAACGCTCGGTCCTTCATTTGAACGCTCGGTCTCAATGACGTTTGTTTTCAGCATTCGTACTTTTGGTGATTATTGATGAATCAATATTTTCTTCATTTCACTTAGTTTATTGTACTAGAATTAATTAGGGAATTGTGCTTAATTGTCCGGTATTTTCCTATTTTTCTTAATTGTTCTTAAATCGATCAGAAATTCTTATTTTAATTAATTTGAATTATCTGAGCTAATTATTTGCATTATGAATTGCAGGAAAATTTTGGAAATGTTTTGGGACTTCCATGTGACATAAATTTTAGAAGCAAAAATTTGGCATTCCAAAACATGTCACACGGCCATTGCAAAATTTATTGGATTGGAATCATTGAAGCAAATGGAATGAAAGGACCACATTGAATTGAGGCACGGTTTTATAGCTGGAAATTAACAAATGTGCTGCTACAATGTCTGAAAACCACACGCCCCTTCTTCTTATCTTGTTATTGATTGAAGGAAATGATACAATATGCTAAAGGAGACAACACATGGGGCCACTTGGTTGGAAATTCACGTCCACATGCATTCCTAAATGCTAAACACGGCTATGGAATTTATGTTGGCAAACATATGACAAAAGTGGGGCTGCTTCTCAAATTGAAAAGTTGACATAAGTGGAAGCAACTCATTTCTTTCTCATGCTAAAGGACAAAACACAAAACCAATTGGAAAATTAATTTTGTCAAATGGTGCCACCACTCACGGTCTGCTCACGTCCAAAGGAGAGTTCCAAATTAGTGGAAGTGTTGACATGGCCTACATAGAAAAGAGCTGCCACCGAGAAGTAGAGGATAATAATTTAATTTTCTAAGAGAAAGCTTTGGGGAAAGGAGCTCACAGGCTGCACTTCCACGTTCCAGCATTTAGCCAAAGCAAGAATGAAGAGGCACTCATAGCCCACGTCTAGCAGCCACCATCTTCACGCCGTCCAGCAAGCGCGGCACGTCCAGCTTGGAGAGGGAGAAGCTTCACGGTCCCAGCAGTAAAAGCTTGTCCAGCACGTCCAGAGGAACACGTTGAAGGCAAGAAGAGAAGAAAACACACTATGGCAGCGTTCTTCAATGCAGCAGACGCTCACGTCCAGGGGCAGCTCTCGGTCTAGTTTCACCATACCAGCAGAGGTGCACGGTGAAGAAAGGGGAGCTGCACTTAAAGGGAATCCACCTCCTTGATGAAGAGAAAGCTCACGGCTAGCAGGAAGTACAGGATGCTGGCACGGCCTGGATGGTGTCACGGTGCAGCCATGGGAGACCAACACAGCCACGTCCATACGCCAGGAAGAAGAAACACGGCTGATTCCAAGAGCTGGGAGTACTCACGGTGATTGAAGTAAATGAGTGATGGTTGAGGATTCCTTCTTTTCATTGTAGAAACCACGGTATGGGCTGGAAGAAGCACATAACTCACGGTGCAACATCCAGTAGCTAGGAGCAGCAAACACGTTCAAAACCCACAGCTGGAATGGTATTGAAGAAGAAGACAAAACAAGATGGAGAATGGAACGGTGACAGCAACAAAGAAAAGGAGGTGTCTTGGCCTGGGTTCTCCCACGCTGCAGCAGCTGGTCACGGCTTGGATAAAGAAGCTCACCATATTGAAACATTTGTTTATGGAGAAGTTCACGGTAAAAGTGGTGAATAAGATGATAAGAGTAGATGCATGGAGGGACCCTCACCCTATCAGAAAACCAACGCTGGAATTAAGGAGGTCACGGGAGGCAACAGCAGCAGTAACAAAGTTCTGAGTTTGGGCTATAAAAGAGCATCAGCAAGCAGAGAAAGATTATTAGATTTTAGTAGTAGAATTTAGAGTAGTTTAGAAACCCCTCACAACCCCTGGAAGAGGCTCTTGCCTCTTCCTCTTCCGAGCCTTTTCTTCTTCTAAAGCTCTCTGTAATTTAATTTCAACAGTGCCAAAACGTAGTTTTCATTTCTGAATGTGTCACCTTTGCTCGTTTCCTTTTTACTGTCCAGAATTTTAATTTAAGTGTTCAATTTGTGATGAATTCCATTTTCAGTTAAATGTTTTTATCTGTTAAATTTATCGTTCAGTATTTTCTGTACTGTTAAATTCAGTCATTGCTTTTTACCGTTCAGTTTATTTTCAACGTCATTTTTACGGTTTATTTTCTATCAACGTATTTTCACTGATGTTTTTATTTATGCGTTTAATTTTACCGTTCAGTTTTTACCATCTTTTACCGCTTGTTTTTACCATTGTTAAAATTTATTTCAGTATTTTAAATTTAGTTTTATTTAATTTCCAATTTTAAATTTTATTTTTCTGCATCCAAAAACTTTCACAAAACCCCCCACTTCGTGTTTAATCTGAGACCGAACCACAAATATTGGTCCTTGAGAGACGACCTAGGAGTCATTTCCTAGTAAATATACTGCATTAATTTCGTGCAATCAACTTTTGTGAGCGGTGCGACCCGTTCATCAAAATGGCGCCGCTGCCGGGGATCAATAACGGTTTGGTTTTAGATTCTTGTTGTGTAAATTTTTGTTCTGTTAATATGTGTATTTTGTGTGTTTTGTGTTTTGTATTTTTGTAGGCGACAACGACACCTTCAGCAAATTTTGGCGGCGTTGTCACTTCAGTTCCAGGTTTTTCGTTTTAGATTTTTGCTGTGTTTTTCGATTATGTTGTGTTAATATATGTTTTGTCTTTTATATTTTATTATGCTGTGTTCTGTATTTAGTTGCTATATTTAAAAAAAAAAATTTAATTTTTTTTACTATTGATGTTCTGTCTTGTGTGTGCTTGTAGCATGTATAAATGTGTTTAGTTTATCTGTTTCGTAATTTTTAGTTTTTAGTTTTTATTTTTATTTTCCATGTCTACCTATTTTAATTTTGTGAATAGTGCTTATTCTACAAGTGCCTGTAATTATGATTCTCTTTCTGCATATTACTCTGATTCTTGTGCTGATTTTAATACTGAGAAAAATATGGATCATCCTCAAATTCCTGAGAGCTCCCTTTGGGAGCCGGTTCCACCAGTTCAGCAATATCAGAGTCAGCAGTATGATGCTCCTGCCCAAGTAGCTTCTCAGCCTTCAACTTCTGAACCTACATTGAAGGAGTTATTGGAGCAGATGACCATGCAGAACATTCAGTTTCAGAAAGGGAACATGCAGTTCAAGCAAGAGAGCATGGAAACTCAAGCTGCCATTCAGAAGCTGACTGATCAGATCGGGCAGATGGCCACTCAACACTTTCAAGATGATAGTGGCATCAACATAGAAGATGGGGAGCAAAGCTATGAGTTTACTACTACACCCACTTTCCTACCTTTCTATGATCCCACTCTTGCACCTGAGACTGTTGATGATTATTTTAAGGACCAGACAGGTATGAGTAACACTGTTGAGACAGGTAGACCATTCTTATCTTCCCCCGTGGAGGTAAACGTACCTCAACTTGAATGTGCAGTTGATGAATTGGAAATTCATGAGAAAATTTATTCTGAACAAAAACATGTTTATTCTGAAACTGAGATTACAAGCTCTTTACCAGATCTGCCTATGCATTCAATTGCTTGTGATTTATTGCACAATGATTCTACAGGTTTTAGGATTGAAACTGATACAGACTTGATTGACAATTCTGAAGTTTTTGATTCAGTATTAGTCTCTGAAACCATTGGTTTAAATGTTGTGTTGAATGAACATGATTACAGTGATAAAATTTCCATTGATAATAGCTTTGCACTGAATGTGGATTTTGTTGATGATGCATATGTCAATATTGATTTTGAGACAAGAATTTTGCAATCGCATAACTTGATAGAGTTAGAACAAAACGTTGATCTGACTCAGTTTTTTGAGAATTGTGAATGTGATTGTGAATCTGATTCTTGCCCGATTTGTATTGAAATTGATTATGTGTTATAAACAGATTCTAAATTCATAACAGATGCTATTGATTATGAGTTTGATGACCAGGTTACAAAAGTAAATGAGAATACAGGTACTGACATAGAGGAAATAATGATAGATGAAGGAAAGTATACTGCTTTTTCTCTTATTACTCCGGTGTCACAGACTCAACAACTGCTGGTGGACAGAAGGCTCCTGATTTTATTGATTCAACAACTTGCTCGGAGAAGTGGCGTGGCTACTGGGATTTGTCCTGATTCAAGTGAGAGGGCAGTACTGGGCGAGCTGCTCCTGAAGACATCTTCGCCGGATCCTGAGGTGGAAGATATCTCACTGATAGTCCAGAATTGGCAACTGCCACCATGACCAGGGAGCACTCTTTTTCCTCATTATGTACATATTATTTAGCTTTTCTGGTGTGTTTTCATGGTTGTGTTTATTTCATTTTTAAAATTGTGAGCATGAATTAAAAAAAAAAACATAAAAAAATTTTCTGTTGTGATAAAATATTTTGTTTTAAGCGTGCCAAATCTTTATTCCGATATGTATATTTATTTCTTAGTTTTTGAGTTGTTATCCCTTAAAAAAAAAAAAAAACATTTTCAAAAATTGTTTTGCGTGTAGTCCATAATTTCTCGGCTCTCAATTTCTTATTATTTCATATCAATAATTCATTGAAAATTTTCACTTCAGATCTTATCTTTTTCCTTATTTTCTTCGTTGTAAATATATTTTCTTAGTTGTCTCATACAGGTTTTTGATTGAAAATTTTTAGACTAAGAAAATATTTCATTCATCAATGCAAAAATTACAGTAATGGAGAAAAGGGATTGAACAGATCTGAAAATGAAATTGCAGTAGATATATATGAAATTAAAAGATGTTCGGGGGTCGATCTTTAGTGATCGTTAATATTACAAACCAAATAAAAAACAAAAACATCATAAAAACATAAAAAAAATAAAAACAACAAAAATATAAGTGTTCATATTATAGCCCATATTCTGGCCACACTCGGCCAATAAAAACATAAAAAAAAATAAATAAACAAAACTTTAAAAGTGGAAGAATTCACGAGCTGGTTGTGGTGGTCTAAGGGAGAGCTCCGTTGAAGGAGTTCTGGTTCGAAATACAGGAGGCTTTGGTGGAGGAATTTCTCGTTCATTTCTGTCGTCATCGATAATGATCGGAACTGGAAACAAATCCAGCAGCCTCGGTGCCCTCATTATCACCCAATTGTTTTCTTTCAAACAAAAAATAAAAAATAAAAAAATAAATAAAATAAATAAACTTGTGTTAATAATAGAAGAGGAATGGAAAATTCAATGGAGGTGTGATCAGAGGTCTTACCATACATGTACAGCGGCAGTTGTGAAAAGAGAGTGCCAGTGGGGTCTATCTCCGCTTGCCAGCGCCTGACCCGATTGCCATGGTTGTTAAACCAGCAGTGCACGTTATATTCGGTGGCATCTGCGAAGGTCCTTAGTCGAGACGCGATCTCGACGACTTGCGCTCGGCTTGAGTGTGTGACCCCATAGTTGTAGATGTTCATCATCATCTTGATCTGATCATCTGTAGGACGCCATCGCTGACTAGTGTATCTCTCTGATTCCATCTCACTCGTCATCATTCCTCTTGAAATATTCTAAAACATAATAAAAAAAATATATATAAAAATAAAAAGAACAAAAACATAAAAAAAGAAAAACAAAACATAAAAAAAAAAAATTAGATTAGTTCTCTGTTTTCTTTATTTGTTCTTGTTTCCTTTTAGATTTATTTTGTCCAGTCTGTATTTGATGTTTCAGTGTCTGGTCTCAGATCTGTTTCACGGTCCTTGCAAAAGGGTCCTAAACGGATCTACGTCCAGTTGTCCGGTTGTTCTTGTCCATATTGTTCTTGTATATTATGTTTATGTGTTTATTTAGTTTTAAGTGGGGTACGTGGCGTTGTTCTACCCGATTGTCTCTGCAATACCTTCAATCGAAGGGAGATTAACGTCTGGTTTCCAGCCTATATACCCCTTAAGTTTTTAGACAGTTGTGTTTTATGTGTTTAAGTGTTTTCAGTTTCAAAAAAAAAAATGAAAATATTGAAAAGGAGAAGAAAGAAAGCAGGAAAGCAGGAAGGTATAAAAGCAGAAAGAAGAGGAAAGCAGAGAAGAAAAATAAAGGAAATACTGAAAGGGAAAGACTGGAAGGCAGGAAAAGTAAAAAAAGCAGAGAAAGCGTAAAGGAAGGAAATTACATGAAGGAAAGGAGAGAAAAGGAGATCCTTAGTGAAGAAAGACTTACCTGGAGAAGTAGGCTGGCAGAGAAGCTCCTCGCCGATCTCGGACTCTTCAGAAGGCACGGTGGCAGAGGCTCCACGCAGACTCCAGATGCTTAGAAGAGAGAGGAGGAGAGAGGATTAGAGAGAAGAGAGGAGTAGAGAGAGAGCAGGGAAGTCAGAAATGTTGCTCGACGCTGAGGAGGTATCCTTTTATAGCCAAAAATTCTGTCACTGTAGCAACAGTTTCGGTCATTGCCACCGAAACTGTTGTCACAGTGCCGGTCATCTCCTTTTTCAAAAAAAAAAAAAAAAAAATAGAAAAAAAAATTAGCATCTACTGATGGGTGCTAGGTGATATAGACATCTGCTGATGGATGTCACTGATAACATCTACTGATGGATGTTATTGAAAATTTCTTCCCATTTTTCTACTTTTTATTGCACTTGTCTATATTATTTGACTGCTCTGAAATTGATCATCTGATGATTGTAACACACTGAGGACATTGTGTGATTTAAGTGTGGTCTACTGGGGAGAAATTTTGATTTTCTGTTAGTTTCTGTTAAGTTTGTATTTTGTGTGTTAAATTTTTTGTTTTTGAGTGTTAAATTTTTTCTGTTTTAAGTGGTTTTTATCGAGTTTTGTGTGCAATAAATTTTACATTTTTCTCTTGATTTCTGGAGTTTGTCTAAGTTGTAGATTTTTCCTTCACTTACTTAATACTTATGGTTTGAAATCCTTGCTTTTCTCTGCCTGGAAAGATGATTATACGTTTGAGAGGCTGATTTGATTGTAACGAATGCCCTGTGTGAGAATTTGAGCCACTTAATTTTCTTTCTTGTGTGATATGTATCTTGATTGCTTGCACATATGCCTTGGCTTGATTCTTTTTGATATACTTGATTTATATGCATTTTTGGAAGTGATAAAGGCATTTTTGTTCTTGAGCCTCTTTAGCCAAATAAGCCTACCTTGTTATTATCCTTTGATAACCCCTTTGAGCCTATACTGTATATATTTCTTTGTGTTGAAGCTCATACACTGATCCTAAGTGAAAAACAAATTATTACCTTAACCTCAGGAAAGTCTAGAGCTATAGAAGTATTTTGAGAATAAGTGTGGTCTCCTTGGGAATTCTGATGAATTGGCTAGTTGGTTCCTCATCATGTTTTGAAATGATAATATATATCCTGTTGTGTGATAAAAAAAAAAAAAAAACAGGATGGAAAAAATTTGATGAGAAAAAGAGAAAAATTGAAAAATAATTTTGTGAATAATGGAGTCGAGAAGAGGATTGAATTAGAGGTTTGGGTGAGATTTCACTGTGTCTACATTTTTGCCCTAGTGCACCTCTATTTCTTCTGAGCTATAGCTACTTATCCAAATTTATCCTCCCATGTCCTTGGCCCCATTACAACCCAGAAAGACCTTTAGATCTGAACATGCATATGTTTTAAGTATTGATAATTAGAGACTTGCCAAGTCTTCTTGTGTTTGCTTTCTTGAGTGCATTGAGTGACATTGATTTACCTTAAACACTTGAGAGAAACACTGTTAGTGCATCTGTGAGGTTATGTTATTTTTAAATCACCTCTTAAGCTGATTGATTATTTTTCCGTGTATTGAATTGCTTGGATGAATTTCTGTGAGTATATGCTTTCCATGATTTTGTGTTGGATACTGTCTACATCTTTTCCTTATCCAGATTTTTCGAGAACTCTGTAAATTTATTTTCTTGCAAGTTTTTGTTTTCTATATGCTGCATTTGTGTCAATTCTTTAAAAGTCCTTTGAACTATTCCCTGATTTGCGTCTTAATTTTGCCCAGGAGTGCAAAAGACTAAGTGTGGTCTATTTTGATGAATCAATATTTTCTTCATTTCACTTAGTTTATTGTACTAGAATTAATTAGGGAATTGTGCTTAATTGTCCGGTATTTTCCTATTTTTCTTAATTGTTCTTAAATCGATCAGAAATTCTTATTTTAACTAATTTGAATTATCTGAGCTAATTATTTGCATTATGAATTGCAGGAAAATTTTGGAAATGTTTTGGGACTTCCATGTGACATAAATTTTAGAAGCAAAAATTTGGCATTCCAAAACATGTCACACGGCCATTGCAAAATTTATTGGATTGGAATCATTGAAGCAAATGGAATGAAAGGACCACATTGAATTGAGGCACAGTTTTATAGCTGGAAATTAACAAATGTGCTGCTACAATGTCTGAAAACCACATGCCCCTTCTTCTTATCTTGTTATTGATTGAAGGAAATGATACAATATGCTAAAGGAGACAACACATGGGGCCACTTGGTTGGAAATTCACGTCCACATGCATTCCTAAATGCTAAACACGGCTATGGAATTTATGTTGGCAAACATATGACAAAAGTGGGGCTGCTTCTCAAATTGAAAAGTTGACATAAGTGGAAGCAACTCATTTCTTTCTCATGCTAAAGGACAAAACACAAAACCAATTGGAAAATTAATTTTGTCAAATGGTGCCACCACTCACGGTCTGCTCACGTCCAAAGGAGAGTTCCAAATTAGTGGAAGTGTTGACATGGCCTACATAGAAAAGAGCTGCCACCGAGAAGTAGAGGATAATAATTTAATTTTCTAAGAGAAAGCTTTGGGGAAAGGAGCTCACAGGCTGCACTTCCACGTTCCAGCATTTAGCCAAAGCAAGAATGAAGAGGCACTCATAGCCCACGTCTGCAGCCACCATCTTCACGCCGTCCAGCAAGCGCGGCACGTCCAGCTTGGAGAGGGAGAAGCTTCACGGTCCCAGCAGTAAAAGCTTGTCCAGCACGTCCAGAGGAACACGTTGAAGGCAAGAAGAGAAGAAAACACACTATGGCAGCGTTCTTCAATGCAGCAGACGCTCACGTCCAGGGGCAGCTCTCGGTCTAGTTTCACCATACCAGCAGAGGTGCACGGTGAAGAAAGGGGAGCTGCACTTAAAGGGAATCCACCTCCTTGATGAAGAGAAAGCTCACGGCTAGCAGGAAGTACAGGATGCTGGCACGGCCTGGATGGTGTCACGGTGCAGCCATGGGAGACCAACACAGCCACGTCCATACGCCAGGAAGAAGAAACACGGCTGATTCCAAGAGCTGGGAGTACTCACGGTGATTGAAGTAAATGAGTGATGGTTGAGGATTCCTTCTTTTCATTGTAGAAACCACGGTATGGGCTGGAAGAAACACATAACTCACGGTGCAACATCCAGTAGCTAGGAGCAGCAAACACGTTCAAAACCCACAGCTGGAATGGTATTGAAGAAGAAGACAAAACAAGATGGAGAATGGAACGGTGACAGCAACAAAGAAAAGGAGGTGTCTTGGCCTGGGTTCTCCCACGCTGCAGCAGCTGGTCACGGCTTGGATAAAGAAGCTCACCATATTGAAACATTTGTCTATGGAGAAGTTCACGGTAAAAGTGGTGAATAAGATGATAAGAGTAGATGCATGGAGGGACCCTCACCCTATCAGAAAACCAACGCTGGAATTAAGGAGGTCACGGGAGGCAACAGCAGCAGTAACAAAGTTCTGAGTTTGGGCTATAAAAGAGCATCAGCAAGCAGAGAAAGATTATTAGATTTTAGTAGTAGAATTTAGAGTAGTTTAGAAACCCCTCACAACCCCTGGAAGAGGCTCTTGCCTCTTCCTCTTCCGAGCCTTTTCTTCTTCTAAAGCTCTCTGTAATTTAATTTCAACAGTGCCAAAACGTAGTTTTCATTTCTGAATGTGTCACCTTTGCTCGTTTCCTTTTTACTGTCCAGAATTTTAATTTAAGTGTTCAATTTGTGATGAATTCCATTTTCAGTTAAATGTTTTTATCTGTTAAATTTATCGTTCAGTATTTTCTGTACTGTTAAATTCAGTCATTGCTTTTTACCGTTCAGTTTATTTTCAACGTCATTTTTACGGTTTATTTTCTATCAACGTATTTTCACTGATGTTTTTATTTATGCGTTTAATTTTACCGTTCAGTTTTTACCATCTTTTACCGCTTGTTTTTACCATTGTTAAAATTTATTTCAGTATTTTAAATTCAGTTTTATTTAATTTCCAATTTTAAATTTTGTTTTTCTGCATCCAAAAACTTTCACAAAACCCCCCACTTCGTGTTTAATCTGAGACCGAACCACAAATATTGGTCCTTGAGAGACGACCTAGGAGTCATTTCCTAGTAAATATACTGCATTAATTTCGTGCAATCAACTTTTGTGAGCGGTGCGACCCGTTCATCAATTATTTTCTTCCAGCGTTCGGTTTGGGCGTTCGGTCGAGCAGCAAACAACGTTCGGAGAATAGCTTGTTCAGGCGCTCGTGCAAACAGTAATATTTTAAAAAACGCTCGCTCATCTACAGCTCGTTCGTGCAGATACTCATCTTTATTTACCGTTCGTCCAATTTGAGTTCCGGACGTTCGGTACTGGATTTGTTTTAAAGGGGCCCTACAATGAATTATTCCCATTATCTTTGTCTCCTACTTCACCAACCCTCCAACTAATGATTCCATTATCAACAGTCTGCCGACACCTATGAGCCAATGAAAACTGCCGACAAAGTTTGCTCCTTCTGCCAATTTAAGGGCCCATCATCTTCACTGCAAAGGGGGAGGACCAGACACAACACCTCTGAACATTTTTCTCCGTCACCTCCAATACCCATCATCTTCATTCACTCATTTTTTCTAGCCTCTGCCCATTGTAACCATAAAAAACCTCAACCTTTGAAGCCCCTCACCCGTAACCATCTCAACTATGATTCTAATTTCCATCTCCTTCTTCGTCTCCACTCCTCGGCTTTCAAGCCTCCCTTCATCTCCAACACTCACGGCTACTGGGAACACCCATGGCTATCAACCTCGAACTCCTTGACTCCCTTTACCCGTAACCTCCACCTTCACCACGTTTCCTACACCTCATGACCATCATCATTCATACATAGTCAACATCCACCAACCGTTACATACAGCCACATACCTCATTCATCTCCAACAACCACCAAAATCAGAGACCACCTCGACCCTCACCGTCATCTTCTCCTTGCCTCCTCCGTAGCAACCATGAGCCACCGGGACTTTGAACAAACACCTGAAACACAGCAAAAGCCAACCGAAACCAGAATACCCATCACATAGAATTCCCAATGCCGTTTTCCTGCAACTAAAGAGAATTAATCTAAACACCCAAATCAATACACAGAACAGAACAAATCCAGTATTTATCCCTCCCTGAGTTACCATATAAGAAACAGAGAAGAGAAGGAGGGAGGAAGAGGTGGTGGCGCGGAACCCTGCTCACAGGAGCGGTGGCGCAGTCACCAGTGGTAGCGGCGACGCGGCGCGAACAAAAGAAGAGTACGTCAGCCTCCCGCGCGAAGAAGGGAGATCTGAGGCGTGGTCAGCGGCGGCCCTGGTGGCACTTTGCGTCACTGGCGAAGCTTCGGACAAGGTAAAGGGTCCTCCCGCGGTGGCTTGTTAGGGCGGCGGCTGGGACGTGGTCGGAGGTGGACGTCTTTGTGTTTTCTTCCTTACTCAGAAAGAAAGAGACCCCTGTATTAGTTGAATGAAATGGAAGAATGAAAAGAAGGGAGATGAATCCCTAATGTGCTGAAGAGATTTTAGGCCAAGTAAAAAATCGTAGAATTAAAAAGAACTTTATCTGCACCCACGGTTTCATGTTTCACACCCCGTTTTCGTTTGGGCTTAAGCCCATCATGGGCAAACAAAATAAAAAAAAGAAAGAAAGGGGAATTGGATCTGACACACATTTCGGGATGCACCTCCATTTTTCATTTTTACACTCTGGCAGATAAAAAGTTGAAGAAGAAGTTTTGGGCCCAAACCAAAGAGCTTCAACCCCTGGTTTTTATATCTGCACCTCTATTCTTATTGGTTTATTTTTCTCGCTTTTATTTTTAAGTTTTTATTTCTTCATTTCTTTTACTGTATGTAGTTCTTTGTGTGATAACTACACTCTTGTATTGTATCTTATATTTTGTCGGGTCTGTTAATAAAAAATATATAAAATAAATAAAATAAAGCCGTGTGAGTGCTCGTGCGATCGTACGCATCAGCCTAGTGCTCATTACGCAAATTTAAAAGATAAATTAAAAATCAAAAAAATATGTTTTAAAGGTCAAGCACATGTGTGATCGCTCGCATCGTCCTTGTGCTAGACATCTTTCCTTTTTATAAAAATATTAAGCACATGTGTGATCACACGCATCGTCCTTGTGCTGAAAACATTGTCTTTTATAAAAACACCAAAAAAATATAAAATCTTCAAAAACTAAAAACATTCACATTTTCAAACAACAAATAGTCTTGCTTGCCAGAACTACGTGATCCTTGATTCTCCATCAAAAGTGGAGATACGTAGGAGCAAGGCCAGTCCTTGTCAGGTTCATTTTCCCAAAAATCCAAATTTATCCATAATCATTTTCCAAACAAATTTTCTAAACAATTTCTCAAACAATATTTTCAAGCAGTTTCTAAAAGAACTACGAAACCCTGATTTCTCATTCTTAATGAGAATACGTAGGAGCAAGGTCAATCCTTGTCGGGCACAAAAAATAAAAAATATATTTTGTTTATTTAGAAGTTTTATTTTAAGGGGAAGTTAAACATTTTGAAAACCACATCACATTCGCATATTTAGTTAAAGGTACTGTCCTAGGGCAGGCGTTGTAGGGTGCTAATACCTTCCCTACACGTAACCGATTCCCGAACCAAGAATCTCAGTTTCGCAGACCATGCCTTATCATTTTATGGTTTTTCCGTAGTTTTCCAGAATAAACTATGGTGGCGACTCCAAATCTCTCTTTTTCAAAAACCCGTGTTTTATTTTTCCAAGGATCGTCGTCCCGTCGCGATCCCGGTTGCGACAGATGGCGACTCCGCTGGGGAAACTCTGTGAGTCAGGCCATTTAATTAGGTATGCGAATTCGATGTGGTTTTTCTTTATGTTTTTTTACCCTTTTCTTTTATCTATGTTTAATATTTGAAATAATTGCGTGTAAATTATTTTGATTGTTTCATGTTGAACCCTAGGATAGAAAACATGTTATATCTGCCTGGGAATCTTCTGGTTGTTTTGCAGGTGAGGGTTTGGGGTGTACAATTGCATTCTCCCTTCACACACACACAATATGCATATCATGAGTGAGGCCCTATACCCGGGTTTGAGCGCAACTTAGAAATAGAGGGGTTGTGTAGCGGTGTCACTCTGTGATGTACTTCCTGTTTGGCTATCGTGAGAACCCCAGCCAGAGTCTGTTCACTTCATTTTTGTCTCCACATCTAGTTGATTACTCTGACTATTGTGGAGAAACAGTGAAAAGAGCCATAGCTCTGGTGGCCTGACTTAAGCATTAGGAAGCTATCCTTGTGAGTGCATCTATTCGGCCTTAAAACTTTAAGTCATTCAACCTCTGATAAGGCACGGATGGGAGACTATTTTGTTTCAGTTTGTCTGTCATTTTTACAATAAATGTGTCATGTTTCTTTTGATAAATAAAAAATATGAAAAAAAAAATATTAAAATTGATTTTGTTTTCGGAATCATTCAAAAAGGAAAAAATTAGAATTTCTTCAAAATATTGTTGGGGCATGAAAAATCTTTTAAAAAAATTTAAAGTGTACATATTTTGGGGCAATGTAGATCATTGTTTTTATTTTCTTGACATTATTTTTCATACAAATAAAATGTGAATTGTTGTTCTTTCAAAAAAAAAATCGTTTTGAACATACAATATTTTCCATTCAAATAAAAATTAATCTTTCTCACATATACATATATATATATATATATATATATATGTATGTATTTTTTTCTTAAATTTAAAATTGCAAAAAAAAAAACGGCCAACTTTCCACGACATCCCTAAAGGACTCGAACCAGTTAACAAATCTTGGAGAACCAAAGAGAAGGGATGAAAGTCGATGTCCAACAACTTAAGGGACAAATGAGCCTAATCCTTGAGGCCCTGAATGCCTTACGAAGCCCTGGAGATTCATGCTTACCACAACTACCATAGGAAGTTCCAGAGACACAAACTTTCCCTCCTAATTGGTCTTTCCTCAAATTACACTCTATCCTAAGGGGCAGACTCGGGGCATGAAACCCACAAAAGGTCGAAGAGGACACAATTGAAGTAGGGAACGAGTTAGGGGCAACCGTTTGGATGGTCTTTAGGAGAATTATTGTAAGCGCCAAGGAGGACAAAGCCACCTGAGTTGAAATCTTCTCACCATGTCATCACATCAATGTTGAGGTTGTCAGGCACCAATTTGAAGTGCTGAAAAATTATGAAGCCATAGAAGGTGATGAAATGCCAAGTTTGAAAATGTTGCAAAGTTTGCTTAGTCTCAGATCTGATGGTTCTTCCAAAGTTCAAGTTGCCAAAGTTTGAGAAATATCAGGGAAATACTTGCTCAAGGAACCATATAACCGTCTATTGCAGAAAATGGCAGCTTATGCCCACAATGAAAAACTTTTGATTCACTTCTTCCAAGAAAGTTTAACTGGCGTGGCTCTAACTTGTGCTTAGAAACTACTCATATCTGGTTGAGGAATTCCTAAGGCAGTACGAATATAATAAAGATCTAACGCCTGACAGAATACAACTGCAGAACATAGAAAAAAAAAAAAGAATTTGAATCATTCAGAGAATATGCCCAAAGATGGAGAGAAATTTCTGCTCAAGTAGAACCGCCTTTTAGCAACAAGGAGATCACTACCATATTTTTGAATGCTCTACAACCACCATTTTACGAACACATGATAAGCAGTGAGAGGGTTGAAGGTGGCATAAGAAATAAAAAAAATTGCACTAAGCTCAGAGTTAGTAGCAAGCTTGGAAGAGTCTCCAACAAGTATAAAGCTGAACCAAAGCAAGCACATGCAGAAATGGTCGCCAGCAAATGGACGCTCGTCCAGTGTACACGCACGAGAGGACGTTCATCCAATGAACAGAAGTGGATGATCGTCCAGCCAAGCAGAGGACGCTCATCCAGCCAGGCAGAAGAGGACGCCCGTCCAACCAAGAACGTTTCGTCAACGAGAAAAGTAGACGCTCGTCCAGGTAGAAGAGAACGCTCGTCCAGAGATCAGTGGACGTTCGACCATATCCAGATGGTCCGCGCCTATGACTATCATGAAGGAGCACGTGGACATTCAATAGAGGTGTTCAAGGCTATAAAGTATAAAGTGCAATCTTTGATTGATTCAGCGCCGTGGCAAGGCTTGAGTTCGCCTCTACAAATGCCGTGAACGAATGAAGAAGACTCTAGGACTATCTGGGAAAGCAGAGGTTATTGTAAAAGGCGAAACTGATGTTGTTTTGCTCATATTGTGAATTGTTTTGCTATGAGAGCTATGCTCATTGATATCATGTTTCCATCCATGACTTTTAATGTGAACTTTCATTACGAAGTATTACCAAGGTTTACTGGAAATCATGTCCTAATAGGGTGTCGTGGAGAATGAAAGCAGCAAAGAACAAATTAAAAAAAAAACAAAAACATTTAAGTCACTTGTCTTTCCTACGAATCGTCAAATTCTTGTTTTCAAAAATAGCAAAAAAAATTTAAATTGCAGTGTGAGATTTTTCGAATTTGATGTTTTCTCTCAAGACATGTTTTTCCACAAATAAGGTTTTTCAACGTGTATTTCAGCGTGTTATCAGGAGTCCATTTCTTCATTTTTCTTACAAATAATTTTGAGTTTTTACTTCAGATTTCATTTTTTCGAAGTTAATTTTCTTTGTTTGTAAATATTTTTTAAGATTTTTTTTCACGGTTTCGTACAAGTAATTGATTGGAAATGTTAGACTAAGTGTGTCAAATAAAAAATCATAAAGGGCTAATTTATTTCATCAAGTGAGCAAATTTTACAGATAAAAAAGGATTGAACAGAGAGACTAATTTGAATACAAAGCCAAAATAAAACAAAAAAAACAAAGATACACAAATTCAGATCTAACAGAAAAAATCACAAGGTTACTTTACCTTACCAAAAAAAACACACAAAAACGATAAAGGTAAACATGTCCACGGGTCGATCGCGGACGATCGTTAATGTTACAGTCCAAGAAAAAACAAACAAAAAATGAAAGCGTAAAGAAAATACAACAAATTTTTAAAGTGTCCATATTACAGTCCTTATTAAATTCCGGCCACACTCGGCCAACAAAAACAAAACAAAAAAAACATTTCAATGGTAGAAAAACTCTCGAGCTGGTTGTGGTGGTCTAAGAGAGAGCTCCGTCGAGGGAGGTCTGATATGGAATCCGCGGAATGCAGGAGGCACTGGTGGAGGGAGTTGTCGTTCATCTCTGTCGTCATCAATGATGATCGGAACAGGGAACAGATCCAGAAGCTTCGGAGCCTTCATGACTACCCAACCGGTTTCTCCAAAAAAATAAAAAATAATAATAAAAAGGAAATAATTGTGTCAAAAGAAGGAAGAGAGGAAAAAAATTAAAAAGACAAGGATGAAGTTAGGGTTTTACCATACATGTACAGGGGTAGTAGAGAAAAGAGGGTGCCGGTGGGATCCAATTCCGCTTGCCAACGTCTTACTCTATTCCCATGATTGCTAAACCAGCACTGGACGTTGTACTCCCCCGCTTCTCCGAATGCCCTGATTCGAGTAGTGATCTCAAAAATCTGAGCTCGACTTGGGTGAGTGACTCCGTAATTGTAAATATTGGTCATTATCCTGATTTGGTCTTCTGTCGGACGCCACTTTGGGCAGGTCGGTCTCTCCATTTCCATTTCCTTCTCATCCATTTCCCTAATTTGTCTAAATAAATAATAAATAAAAAAAAACAAAATAAACCATAAATAACAAAAATACTATGTTCATAGTCTAATGTCTTCTTCCATTGTTTTTTTTTAAGTTAATTTTGTTCTTTGTATTGGGTCTTTCAAGTCTTATTGTCCAGTTTGTGATCTGTTTCATGGTCCTCGCAAAGGTGCCTAAACGGATCTATGTCCATATTGTCCATGTTCTGTTCGTACAAATAAAATCTATGTCCATATTGTCCGTGTCCGGTTCGTTCTCTTTTTAAGTTTTCCGTTTTTATGGGGTACGTGGCGTTGTTCTACCCGATTGTCTCTGCCATACCTTCAATCGAAGGGAGATTAACGTCTGGTTTCCAGCCTATATACCCCTTAAGTTTAAGACAGTTTTGTTTTTAAGTGTTTTAAGTTTTAAAAAAAAGAAGAGGAGAAAAGAGGGCTCAGAAAGTAAGTGCAGAGAAACGCGAGAGGGAAATAAAAGCGGACAAAGCGAAAAGCAGAAGAAAATGAAGAGCTTGCAGGAAAGGGAAAAGCATGACAGAAAGCAGAAGGAAAGAAAAACACAGAAAACGGAAAGAGAAAGCAAAAAAGAAGAACGAAAAGCTAAAAAGAAGGGCGGAAGTTAGAACGAAGGAAGAGCGAAAAAGCCTAAAGAAAAGGAAGATCTAGAGGATCGAGGACTTACCCGGAAGCAGAAGGGCTTACAGACAGAAGCTCCTCGCGGATCTCAGACTCTTCGAAGGCACACTAGGCAGAGGCTCCGCAGGAACTCAGACGCTCTCAAAGGACGCTCAAGAGAGAGAAGAGAGTTAGAGAGAGAAGAGGAGAGCAGGAGAGAGAGTGGTCAGACTGAAATGTCGCCCAACGCGGAGGAGCTCTCGACTTATAGCCAAACAAATCCACTGTGGCTATAGTTCCGGTCACTGCAACCGTCTGGTGTCGGTCCCGGTCTTTCTGATTTCAAATTTCAAAAAAAAAAATTGAAAAATGAAAACGGGTAGGGTTTGTTGGGTCAGTCCGGCCCAATAAGAGACTTCTTGGAGGATCCGATTTCACCAAAAAAAAAAATAATAATAATAATAAAACAAAATATAAAAATGTGATTGTCAACACTCAATTTCGTCCGGGTTGATTAAATAAAAATTTATTTTCATCAAAAAGAAATAAATATCAAAAAAATACAAAAAAAAGGGTATATAATAACAGGAATAAAAAAGAAAAGAAGGAAAGAAAACGTTCGTCCTCAACTGAGCGCGTTCGTCCTCTTTCGCAAAAAGAAAACCGTTCGTCCTTCCCCACTGTTGCTGCGACCGTTCGCCCAGAAGCGACTGCTTGAGCGTTTGGTCTTTCACACTTTTAGGACGTTCGGCAATTCTCATCTTCAACCGTTCGGTCATAATGTTTTGATGAACGTTCGGGCTCAATGATATATGTCTTCAGCGTTCGGCTTTGGACGTTCGGCCCATTGTGGTGTTTAGCAAATAGCGTTCGGTCATGTTTATTCTTAGTGATCGTTCGGTTTTGATTTGTAATGTGTTAGCAAGCGTTCGGTTAAATTGTTTGTCGAACGTTCGGTCTTGCTGTCTTTACTGATGAACGTTCGTTCATTTTCTTTTTGGACGTTCGTTATTAATCAGTTTATTGTATAACGTTCGGTCTTGATTTGTTTATTGATGAACGTTCGGTCTTTTGTGTTGAACGTTCGACTTGATGTTGATGAACGTTCGTTCTCTATTGAATAAACGTTCGTCTCGGTCCTTTGGTACGTTCGTCCTCATCCACAACAGTTCGGTCGTCCACAGGCTTTTCAACCGTTCGGTCTTCATTTGGACGTTAGTGCTCGGTCATACTGGTCAACGTTCGGTTTTGAAGTTTTTTATCCTTAGTTGAACGCTCGTCCTTTTTGTGTTAGTGGTAATTAGCGTGTTGTTTTGAACGTTCGGTCACTTCTTGATTATTCCTATTTGAACGTTCGTTATTAATGTGGTTTTGTTCTCATTTAGCCGTGTTCGGTCTTGATGAGACGTTCGTCCGCTCGCTCCCCCTTTTCTGCCGTTCGTTCTCTCTGTTTGCCGCTCGTCCAAGTCACTCTTATTTTGTCGTTCGTCCTAATCACTCAATTTCTACCGCTCGTCCAACTCACCTCCCCTTTCAAGCGTTCGTCCATAATTTCGCCTCTGCCGCTCGTCCTAAACAATTCCCACAATCTTCCAATGGTCCACTTCTAACCTCTCCCACTTCCCCAATCCTGGCCGACACCACCTTTACTTCCCACTCACCATACACCAACCGTGAAACCCAATGCTACCAGGGATCATCACTTCCTCTTCAACCCTTTCTTCACTGCCTCATCATCTCGAATCCTTCAATCACCACCGTGACCACTTCACTCATCTGCCACTATGTAGCACCTCCATTGGACCCCTAAGAACCCGGATCCTCATCCTCAGGAGAATCATAATCCATTCTCATTGATACCCCTCGAATCTCCAATTCCCTTCCACCATCTCCAGCATCACCATCTAGCTTGCACAGAAGAGGAAGCAACCACACGCACAGGGTGTCCACAGTATGAAGAGGAAGACAAGATTGAGGGACCCTCACCCTATTTTCTCACGGCCAAAAAAACTGTTGCTCAGCATGCACGAAGCAACCACACGCACAGGGTGTCCACAGTATGAAGAAGAAGACGAGATTGAGGGGCCCTCATCCTATTTTCTCACGGCCAAAAAAAACTATTGATCAGCATGCAAAGAAAAGAGGATCACGGGAGGAATTCTGAACAGATTGGGAAGCTCACGGGTTCTGAGATTTGGCTATAAAAGAAAGCAAGCAGCAGAAAAAAGAAAGAGATTTTGTTGGCTCTTGATCACTCCACATATTCAGAGAATCCTTCCATCTTCCAGTGCTTCCTTTTCACTCATCAAAATCTAGCTCAAACTATCAGTTCGACCTCACTCTGCTCCTAAGGGAACCATCCCATAGAACCCATCGCCATCGTCCTTTTCCTCATCATTCCGCATCAACATCCTCATCTCGGGACCAACTTCATTCCAGCTCCCAGCCCGTAACCAATCAACCTCACCTCACGGCCAACACCTGTTACAACCATACCTCCCTACCATCACTGCACAGGCGTTTTTGTTTATCCCCTCAAACCTGCATGAAATAGGATCCAACAATCTTATCAAAAAAAGGAACAAGAGACATCTCTCCGAGAAGAGAGGAGAAGGAGAATCCAAGAGGAGAAACGTTTTAAAGCTGCGCAGGTATGTTCTTTATCTAAACTCTCAGCCTTTTCTGTGTGAACGCATGCCCTCTGTTTAGATATGAATGAATGAGGTTGAGTACGAACGGATGATGTCGTATGTATGAAATATGTTTGATCAGTACGTACTAGTTTGCTTCACCTGTGACTTCACGGTTTGATCAAGAACACACACCAATATGTAATTTCAATATCCAGATTCACTAAGTGTAAGTAATGATAGTTGAAACATGCGTGAACTGAAAGGCAGCCATACACTCATCAAACAGAAACCTCTAGAGAAACCGATTTCCTCCATCAAGCACATCGCGGGAATCTACCATTCCCCAACCATTTTCATCTAAAACACCTCTGAACCGCCCCCATAATCACCTCCAGTGGCTGACTCCCTTTGCTTCTTCATCCTAACCTCACGGCCCTTTTCATTTTATCCTATTACCTCCAACACTTGATCTTCAAACCCATATACTACAACCTTCATACTATCACCCATTTTCATATTCCGACTTCAAGTTCAATTTTAAATTCATCTCTTCAACCTGCAAATTGATATCCCTCACAATCATGTACACCCAACACATTAGTAATTTTTGATCCCAGCAAAGCAGCCAAACCAATCAATAAACAAAAAATGGGAAAAGGGTAGTGAGGACGCCGAAAAAGGAAGCAAGCTCCGGCGAGCAGCAACAGTGAAGCTGGGCCGCACACGAAAGAGCCCCAGTGACGGCCGACGATTGGTCTCGACGGTGGAGGTGGCTGGGTCGCGGTGGCCGTTTCGTCACAGCCGGCGATGATCCTGGCAGTAAAGAAGGCAGTAGCTGGAAGCAGTGACGCAGAGGCTGGTTTTGGCTGGAAGCAGTGACGCCGTGGCCATCGGTGGCTTTGGGCATACCTGCTGTCTCCGGCGATTTCAAAACTGGTTGAAGACGGTGGCCCTGGTTTGGTGGCATCAGCCGCGACTCGCGATGGTCGGGTTCCTTCAGATGGCGAAGACGCAGCACAGAGAGAACCTTGCACGCGAGAAAGGAGGAGAAGGGCTCCGGTGACGGCCGACGATGGTCTTGACGGTGAGCATGCTGGTGGCGGTTTGGATGTAGCCGGTGGCGGCCGGTTTGGGCGCAGACAGTGGCAAGTGTGCGTAACTGGGTGGGGGTACCTCTGGTTAGCTGCTTTGGAAGAAATACCTAGGTTTTTGGGGGTTGGATGAAGAGGATAAGAGTTCTGGAAGTTTTTCTGATGTAAGGAAAAAGGAAAGAGGCCTCGGGCCCAGCTGTGGATTAAATCATTTTCCCAGACATAAATTTCCATCCATCACCCCATTTCAGTTGGGCTTAAGCCCACTCTGCAAATAAAGATAAAAAAAAAAGAGGAATTGGACCGAACACACATTTCAGGATGCACTTCCGTTTTTATATTTACACTTCGACAGATACAAAGTTGAAGAAAGTGAATTTCGGCCCAAACTAAGGGAGCTCCAATTTTACTCCGCACGCAGCACTGGTTTTTATCTCTGTACCTCTATTCCTGGCTTTTCTTTTGCTCTTGTTTTCTTAATTGGTTTTATTGTCTGTAATCTCCCTTTGTATAGTTTCCCCATCCTTTTGTTTTATTTATATTTTTTTTTTTGAACTTGTTTGTTCCGTTTTACATAAAAAATTACAAAATATAAAAAAAAAATAAAAATATAAAAATTAAGGACAAAAAGAAAAATGCAAAATTAAAAGATAATTTAAAAATTACAAAAAATATGTTTTGAAGGTTTAGGCACATGTGTGATCGCACGCATCGTCCTTGTGCCAAAGACCTTTTCTTTTTTCTTCAAAAATGCCAAAAATATGTTTCAAAGGTTTAGGCACATGTGTGATCGCACGCATCGTCCTTGTGCTAAAAACCTTTCCTGTTTCATAAAAATACAAAAAAACATAAAATCATCAAAAACTAAAAAACATCTATTTTTCAAGTCTACAAACAAAATCGCCTTGTAGAACTACGTGATCCTTGATTCTCCATCAAAAGTGGAGATACGTAGGAGCAAGGCCAGTCCTTGTCAGGTTCACTCTCCCAAAAATCCAAACTTATCCATAACAAATTCTCAAACAAATTTTCAAACAAGTTTCTCAAACAGTTTCTAAAAGAACTACGTAACCCTGATTTCTCATTTTGAATGAGAATACGTAGGAGCAAGGTCAATCCTTGTCGGGCCCAAAAAACTAAAAAATATTGTTTGTTTCTTTTGAGTTTTATTTTAAGGGAAAGTTAAACACTTTGAAAACCACATCCACCTTCGCACATTTAGTTAAAGGTACTGCCCTAGGGCAGGCGTTGTAGGGTGCTAATACCTTCCCTACACGTAACCGACTCCCGAACAAAGAATCTGGTTCAAATTGACCATGCCTTATCATTTTATGGTTTTTCCGTAGTTTTCCAGAATAAACTATGGTGGCGACTCCAAATCTCTTTTTCAAACCCGTATTTTTACGGATCGTCGTCCCGTCGCGATTCCGGTTGCGACAGATGGCGACTCCAGTGGGGACATTTGAAGAGAGTCAGGCCATTTAATTAGATGTGCGAATTTAATGTGGTTTTTCTTTGTGTTTTTCTTCCCCCTTTTTCTTTGTCTTTGTTTGATATTTGTCATAATTGTATGTGTTTGTTTTGGTTATATTGAACCCTAGGGTAGGAAACATGTTATATCTGCCTGGGAATTTTCTGGTTGTTTTGCAGGTGAGGGTTTGGGGTGTACGATTGCATTCTCCCTTCACACACACACATCATATGCATATCATGAGTGGGGCCCTATACCCGGGTCTGAGCGCAACTTAGAAATAGAGGGGTTGTGTAGCGGTGTCATTTGGGACATACTTCCTGTTTGGCTATCGTGAGAACCCCAGCCAGAGTCTGTTCTCTTCATTTGTGTCTCCACATCTAGTTGATTACTCTGACTGTTGTGGAGAAACGGTGAAAAGAGCCATAGCTCTGGTGGCCTTAATTTAAGCATTAGGAAGCTATCCTTGTGAGTGCATATATTTGGCCTTAGAACTTCAGTCCTTCAACCTTTGATAAGGCACGAAAGAGAGAAATGTGTATTCTTATAACCCTCATTGTTCGCTTAATAAAAATCACACACCTTGTACATATTATCATATCTCTCTATCTTTTTTCTTTCTTTTGCTTTTTCTTTTTTTTCTTCACCCATTTTTTTTATAGTCTTGTCACGTTTTGTGGATTCTAGTCAAAAATTATAAAGTTGTGATTAAGGCCCTTAAGCTAAAGATGGGAATTAACATGGAATTTTGAGTCAAGAGGTATTCGAGTTCATGCATTTTGACGAAAAGACGCACATCAAGTAAAAGAGGATAATAGTGGTGGGGTTTAAGAATTTGTTAAGTTTGTTAGATGTGGAGATCCAAACATCAGCAATTACTACTTTAGCCCAGTACTATGATCCACCACTAAGGTGCTTCACTTTCCAAGATTTCCAACTAGTTCCACCAGTGGAAGAATACGAGCAAGTCTTAAATGTGGAAAAAGCTACATACAACTACCTTGAGCAGTATATCCCTGTCTTGCAGTTAGCGAGGATCAGGAAAGTACACCCAATGAAGTTGGAAAGCGAGTTCACAATCAAAGGGCAAAGTGAGGGGCCTTCCTCAAGGATACTTATAGGAATACCTACATCATTTGGCTTAAGAGGGAAATTCGGAAATGTTTACGGATGTATTAGCTCTTCTCCTCTGTGGTGTCATGCTTTCTCCTAAATGTCAAGAACCTTGTCGATTATGCCGCTTTGAATGCATTTGTGGGATACAAAGAGCACTGTGAGAATCCAGTCACTACCATCCTGGCTGAAGTTTATGGGACCCTTAATCGTTGTTACGAACTTAAAGAGGGAAAGATGTTATGTTGTCTACCAGTGTTGTATTTGTGTTTCATTTCCCGTGAGACTGGTGACGTCTTAAATTCCCTGTACCCCATTGGACGAGTATATTGCAGTATGTAATCGATTACAAGGACACAGTAAACGATTACCCGAGAGAAAATTGGATTTTGTACAGAAAGTCCATCACAGGTACTCAGTCAGGTGAACAGGGGTCACCATTGGAAAAAGAAGTGACTTTTAGGCACTTTTGCACTTGTCTTAGGCTGTCCCTTGTGAATCACATGTGAAAAGAGCAAATGAATGGGCGCAACTTTGTGCAAGTTTAAATGAAGAACAAGATAAATGGTGTGTCCTTTGGCAGCATAGATCGGATTACATATCATTGCAGGAGGTATCCTAATGTACCCCTTATGGGTATCAGGAGTTGTATTAATTGCAATCCTGTGTTAGCGCAAAAAAAAATAATTTGAGAATCCTGAGAGGATCGCTAACACCTGCATCTCTCGCCACATTGCAGATCATATGAGGAATGAATCTTCGCTAAAATGTTCCATCAAGTTAAAGACAAATGGGGGCAATGTTGTTCGCTTCGAAGAAAAGCCCAAGATCATGGACTGTTAGTGGAAGTTCCCCTTAGCCAATGAATCACGGAAAGGGTTAAGACAATCAAGTTGTAATTAATTTCCCTTACCCAAATTGCAAAAAGAAATTTCAAAATGAGGAGCAGTGGATAGAAGCAGCAATGACAAAACTAGAGAAGGAATGTTGCCATTCAGCTAAAAGGGGACATAAAAGATTGATGAGTCAGATGAAGGAATATGTCGTTGAAGAAGGACAAGTTAAAAGAATTGGAAGAGAAGTCTCTCACAATTAGCTTCCCTCATCAATGAAGTCATTGAAAATGTTCGTAAGCTATTAGCTGATGCTGAGTCTGTAATGTTAATCATCAACCCGCCTAAGGGGATTGAAAAATTACTCAATTACTGCGAGAAACTGATCAGACAAATGAAGAATGTGATGACTAAAGCCTGCGATGGTTGACCAAGAATTCCTATGTCTAGCATTTTGGGGATTTCTGAATGATGAACCACCTTATTGACTTTGTTTCGTGTTAATTTCCAAATTATACCGGGGCAATTATTTTCACAGCTTTATAGTTTCTGACTAGAGAATTTGAACTATGTTTTCCTTTCTTTTCTTTTTTTTTTATTTTTATTTTTATTTTTATTTTCTTTTTTTTAATTTCTTTCAAAAAAAAAATACAGTTAAACATCTAAGACACCCTAAAGGACACGAACCAGTGGCAAAATCATGGAGAACCAAGTAGAAGTTCAAGAGGGAATGAAAGCCGATATCCAACAGCTGAAGGAACAAATGAGACAAGTCCTAAAGACCCTGGATGCCTTACAAGGTCCTAGATGTTTATGCACGCAACGATCACAACAAGGAGTTCCATAAGCACGAACTTTCCCTTCCTATGGTCTTCCCCCGAATTATACTCCACCCTCAGGAGTGGACTCGAGACATCTTGACACTCAAAAGGCCAAAGGTAATACAGTTGAAGTAGAAGACGAGCCTGGGGCAACCACTTTCATAATTCCTGGGCAAACGATCCAACCAGATATTGAAAGCATGATGATGAAAAAACAACTTGAGACGAAGTCTCCATCTTCTATCATTACACCAGCAGATTTTAAGGATGATAAGAGCATATTAGAAATCTTTGAAAAGAGGTTGAGAGCCATAGAGGGTGAAGGAAGTTTTGAATTTGGAGATGCTAAAAAACTATGTTTAGTTCCTGACGTGGTGATACCTCCAAAGTTCAGGCTGCCAGAGTTCGAGAAGTATCGGGGAAATACTTGCCCGAGGGGCCATATAAGCACATACTGCAGGAAAATGGCAGTTTATGCCCACGATGAAAAACTTTTGATCCACTTCTTCCAAGAAAGTTTAGCTGACGAAGCTCTAACTCGGTACATGCGCTTAGATACTACTCACATCTACTCATGGAAACATCTGGTTGAGACATTCCTAAGGCAGTATGGATATAATAAAGATTTGACACCTGACAGAGCACAACTGCAGAACATGGTGAAGAAAGAATCTGAATCATTCAGAGAATATGCCCAAAGGTGGAGATAGATTGCTGCTCAAGTAGAACCGCGTCTGAGCGACAAAGAGAAGACTACCACGTTTTTGAGTACTCTGTAACCACCATTTTATGATCACATGTTAAGTATCTCAGTCTCCTCAAGTTTTACTGACATAGTAGTAATTGGAGAGAGGGTTGAGAGTGGCATAAGAAATGGAAAATTTGCACTAGGCCCAGAGCTAGTAGCAAGTTTAAATGAGTACGGTCCTAGGCATGAGAAGGATAAGAAGCGAAGAGCTAATTCCCATTTTACTGCCTACCCTCAAATGTCGCATTCCTATGGGTCTAGTCGAGCCACTGAACGAAGAAGTTACAATCGTGATGAGAAGGTCGCCAACTTCACTCCTATTCCTATGACCTATACAGAGCTACTACCAGATCTTCTCCGCAGAAACCTCATAAAGATTTGTCCAACCAGGCCTATACGACCTCCGTATCCAAGGAGCTATGACGTAAATGCCAGATGTGATTATCATGGAGGGGCGTGTGGACATTCAATAGAGGCATGCAAGGCTCTGAAACGTAAAGTGCAATCTTTGATTGATTCAGAATGTTTAAAGTTTGAAGAAATGCAATCCAGCACTGTGGCAAGGCGTGAGTTCACCTCTACAAATGCCATGAACGAGTGAAGAGGACTCTCGGATTATTTAGGAAAGCATAAGTTATTGTAAAAGTTGGAACTGATGTTGTTTTGCTCGAGCTTTAATTTGTCTTCCTATGAGGTTTATGCTCATTGATGTCACGCTTTCATCCATGAACTGTTAATGTAAACTTTCATTACTTGGTATCTCCAAGGTTTACTGGAAATCGTATCCTAATAGGGTGTCAAAAAAAAAATAATTAATAAAAAATTTTGATGAAAATCTTGAGTCTTTTGTCTTCTTGCAGATTGTCAAACTCTTGTTTTTCGAAAATAGAAAAAATAATCAAAAACAATGTTGCAGTGTCGGATTTTCCCGAATTTAATTGTTTTGTTGCGAGGCATGTTTCCCATCTTTACAGTTGTGTCAGCGTGTATTTCATCTTTGTTTTCCATCGGAGGCTTATCTTGAGCTAATTTCTTCGTTGTTTCATGCAAATAATTTTCGAAGTTAATTTTCCTTATTGTAAATATTTTTAGGTCCTCTTCTTTATTGTTTCAAAGGTTTATTGGATTCGAATCTTTGTTTAGACTAAAAAAAAAAAACAAATTTTTCAAATCACTTGTCTTCCTTGCAAATTACCGAACCCTTGTTCTTCTTCATACAATTAATTTTGAGTTTTACTTCAAATCTCATTTTTTCGAAATCATTTTCATTATTTTCCTTAGTTGTAAATATTTTTTTAACCTTTTTTCTTTTCGTTTCGTACAAATAATTGATTGGAAATGTTAGACTAAGTGTGTCAAATAAAAATCATAAGGGGCTAATTTATTTCATCAAGTGAGCAAACTTTACAGAGGAAAAAGGTTTGAACAGAGAAACTAATTTGAATACAAAGCCAAAATACAAAAAAAACAGGGATACACAATTTTAGATCTAAAAAAAAAACGCAAGGTTACTTTACCTTACACAAAAAAAACACACATAAGAGCAATAATAGTAAGGGTGTGCAGTGGTCGATCGCGGACGATCGTTAAGGTTACAGTCCAGGAAATAAACAAAAAATTAAAAACATAAAAAATATATAATTGTTCAGATTACATGCCTTGTCCATATTCTGCCCACACTCGGCCAACAAAAACATAAAAATAAAAAATAACATAAAACATTAAAACTGGAAGAATTCTCGAGCTGGTTGTGGTGGTCTAAGGGAGAGCTCCGTTGAGGGAGCTCTGGTTCGGAATGTGAGAAGCTTGGGTGGAGGGATTTGTCTCTCATCTCTATCATCGTCAATGATGATCGGAACGGGAAACAGATTCAGCAGCCTCGGTGCCCTCATAATCACCCAGTTGTTTTCTTTCAAACACAAAAAAAAAAAATAATAATAAATCAAAAAATAAAAAAAACTTGTGTTAATAATAGAAGAGGAATGGAAAATTCAATGGAGGTGTGATCAGAGGTCTTACCGTACATGTATAGCGGCAGTTGTGAAAAGAGAGTGCCAGTGGGGTCTATCTCCGCTTGCCAGCGCTTGACCCGATTGCCGTGGTTGTTGAACCAGCAGTGTACGTTGTATTCAGTGGCTTCGCCGAAAGCCCTTAGTCGAGACGCGATCTCGACGACTTGCGCTCGGCTTGGGTGTGTGACCCCATAGTTGAATATTTTGGTCATCATCTTGATTTGATCGTCGGTTGGACGCCACCGTTGACTGGTATATCTCTCTGATTCCGTATCACTCATCCTTCCTCTCGTAATATACAAATACTTTAATAAAAAATAAATAAATCTAAAAAGAACAAAAACAAGAAAAATAAGCATAACATAAATAACAATAAAAAAAAAAATTATTCAGTGTTTTCTTTATTTATTCTTATTTCCTTTTAGATTTATTTTGTCCAGTCATGCTTTGATGTTTCAGTTTTTGGTCTCAGATCTGTTTCACGGTCCTCGCAAAGGGTCCTAAACGGAGCTATGTCCAGTTGTCCTGTTGTCCTTGTTCTTGTATATTATGTTTATGTGTTTATTTAGTTTTAAGTGGGGTACGTGGCGTTGTTCTACCCGATTGTCTCTGCAATACCTTCAATCGAAGGGAGATTAACGTCTGGTTTCCAGCCTATATACCCCTTAAGTTTTAAGACAGCTGTGTTTTATGTGTTTAAGTGTTTTAAGTTTAAAAAAATGAAAAAAATTGTAGGAGAAGATAAATAAAGGAAAGCAGGGCAGAAAAGAAAGAAAAAAAAACAAACACAAGAGATCAGAGAAGAAAAAAGGAAAGCCGAAAAGTAAGAAGAATCGGACAGCATAACGGAAAGAAATAAGCACAAAAGATGAACGGAAAGAGTAAAAGCAGGGAAGGGAAGGAGGAAAGAAAGACAGGAAAAGCAAAAAAGGGAAATAAAGGAAGATCTAGAAGAAGGAGGACTTACCCGGAAGCAGAAAGGCTTACAGAAGCTCGTCGCAGCACTCAGAGGCCTTCAGAGGCACGCGGGGACAGAGGCTCCTAGCAGATCCAGAAACTCAAGAGAGGGAGAGTTAGAGAGAAGGGAGAGCGGAGGAATGTTTTAGAGAGAGAGCGAGCGGTCAGGAAATGCCCTCAGATGCCAGGGAGTGAGCTTTTAAAGCTGAGTTGTTTCCACTGTTACAACAGTTCCGGTCTCAGTACCGAAACTGTTGTCACAGTCCCGGTCTTTCTGATTTCAAATTTCAAAAAAAAAAATTGATTGAAAAAATGAAAACGGGTAGGGTTTGTTGGGTCAATCAGGCCCAATAAGAGGCTTCTGGGAGGATCAGATTTCAAAAAAAAAATATAAAACAAAAAAAATATGATAATTAGAAAATTTTCAAAAAAAATAATAATTGGAGTGATGTAAAATTTGAAGTGTTCAAAATTCTTTTTCATCTACGATAAAGGACTTTTTCAGGTTCATTGGGCCTCAGTGTCAGGTTAGCCTTCTTTGAACCCAATTCTTCTGAAATATAAATTTGAGTGAAAAATTATTTTGGAAATGTTCGTAATTTTCACATCACACCAATTTGTTTGATTTAATTCCTTTTCCTTCTACATTTTGAATAAATCTAAAAAAATATATATAAAAAAAAAAACAGTGCTCGAGCCCATTAGGCCCAATGGCCTTCATGGTTTTCTCTCGAGTCTACTTCTTTTGAAAAAATATCAAAAATATTTTGTTTTCACATTTTGCTGTTGAATGATGTTTAATACATTTGTTCAAATTGTCCTGTGTGATTTTCTTTGAATTTGTAGTTAAAAAAAAAATCTGAAAATGAAAGGGAACAGTGCTCGAGCCCATTAGGCCCAATGGCCTTCATGGTTTTCTCTCGAGTCTACTTCTTTTGAAAATATGTCAAAAATATTTTGTCTTCACATTTTGCTGTTGAATGATGTATCATTCTGAGATTTGTCAAAAAAAAATATAAAAAAAAAAATAAAAAAAAAAGAATTCAAATTCCTTTTCACAAAGTTTCATGGTGAAAGTAAGAATAGTATTTGTTGAGTCCATCTGGGCCCATTTTCAGTGTGAAATTTATCTCAGTTTTGTTTTCTTAGAATTGAAAATAAAAATATTTCCCTCATCATGTTTCATAATTTTCACATAATGTCAGACTTCACTTTAAAACACAAAAAATAAAAATATTTTCAATTCCTTGTGTCGCACTCACATTTGGGTCCGTCCGGTCCGTTAAGCTGAGACTGCCTTGCATTTGGTTCGATTTGCTTCAGGTCAAAGCTTGAACCATTTTTCTTTGTAAGTCCTGCAAAATAAAAGTCAATCAAAACCTCAAAAAAAAAAAATAAAAAATATCAAAATGATAATTTTGAATGCTTTCTACATTTGTTCAAATTGTCCTGTGTGATTTTCTTTGAGTTTGTAGTTGAAAAGATTTTGAAAATAAAAAGAACAGTGCTCGAGCCCATTAGGCCCAATGCCTTTGTGTTATTTTTTTTTCTTGAGTTTACTTCTTTTGCAAAATGTAAAAAATATGTTGTTTTCACATTTTGCGTTTGTATAATAGGTTGTTGTAAAAAAAATATCAAAAAAAAAAGGAATCAAGTTCATTTTCAAAAAAAAAAAAAAGAAAAAACATTTTAGTGCAAGAGCGTGAATAGTAGTTGTCGAACCCATTTGGGCCCATTTTGAATATTTGTTTTTCCTTAGCTTGTTTTCTCAAAAAAAAAAGGTATATATAAAAAATATTTCCCTGGCATAATTTTCACATATGTCATATTTCATTTACAACAAAAAATGTAAAAATCAATTTCAGTTCCTTGATTCGCTTTGGTATTGGGTTTGTCAGGCCCATTAAGCTTACACTACCGTGCATTCATTTCAATTTGTTTCAGATCCAAGTTTGACCCAAGTTTCTCTGTAGTCTCGTAAAATAAAGGTTGAATAAAACATAAGAAAATCAAAATCATATCTCAAAATACAAATTTTCAACAGTATCTTTCCAATACAATTATCAAAATTATCATGTGTGATTTTCTCTGAATTTTTTGTCAAAAAAAACTGAGAATGAAAGATGAACAGTTTTTGAGCCCATTAAGCCACGTTGTCATATGTGTTTTCTCTTGAACCAGTGCATCTGAATTTCTGAAAAAAATAAAAAATACATGTTTCCATTTGTGTGAACAAGTATTTGTGCAAAAATAAATACAGGAATTCAGACCCTGGTCTGAAGATTTGGTCATGGTTGTAAAAAGAATAGTGTTGGGCCCATTGAGTCTAGTAATGTTGCAAAATTTTCTTGTGAAATCCTCTGATAATGAAAAATGGAAAAAATAAATTTCTTTTAGCTTGTTTCATAAACTATGAAAAATGAAAAAAATGTGTTTTCTTTGTCACCTTCTTGTGTTAAGTTCATACGGCTCAGGTCATCTGATCCATTGGGTCAATGTGCCTGGTAAGTCCAGCTTCCTTCTTTGTTACTTCTCCTCAGGTCCGATCCGATCTGGATTTTCTCGTGTCGAAAAGTAAAAAAGTAAAAAACAAAAAAAAAATAATAAATAATAATCAAATCGAAATAGGTTTTTTTGAAGATGTTCAAACGTTTTTGGCCCAACTCGGCCCATTACATGTATATTTCTCATTAATTTCTATTTTCTAAAAGATAAAAAACACAAAAACATTTTTCTAATATGCTTAATTTTTTTTTTCACATTGTGTAAATAAAAAAAAATGATTGAATAAAAAAAAAAAACATTTTTATTTTTCAAACGTTTTTCTAAAATCAAATTTTCTCATATCAATTTTTTGCATTGCTCACCAAGCCGAGTTTCTGCACTGGTTCCCAAGCTCATTTTCCACATTAACCCAGAAAGTTCATTTTTTTCATAATGGCTTGCAAAGCCCAATTTTCATGCTGGCTCGCAAGGCCCAAATTCCACAATGGCTGAAAAATCTCAATTGCCACATTGGCCCACAAAAGCCCAGTTCTTACACTGGCCCGTAAGCCCAGTTTTCACACTGGCCACCAAAACCTAATTTCCTCTAAAAAAAAAAAAAAAAAATCTGTTTTTCAACTGGTATCATCATTTCCATTTCATATTACTTTGCTTCACACATAAAACCAAAAAAAATACGCAAAAGTTGAGTCAATTGTTTTCGATGCAAATCATCCATTTTATGAGATTTCAAAAAATGTAATGGATGTCATAATCTCCTATGGTCAAATGTTTAAATCACATATTCTTAAGAGATATCTATGTGTGCATTGCTTGAAAACATCATCCTTCAGCCCTCGCTATACCAAGAGATTGACCCAATCATTGTTCTAGAGCCCAAATAATAAACACAAAGTTTTACACTAGGGCAGATTTTCCGTTACCTACACTGGCTTTCAGTTGGGAGATCCCTGATTCCTTTGGGACACAAAAAAAAAGGGGAAAAAGAAAAAGGATGAAAAATGACTCTTGTTGAGATCATTTAGTCTTGTCTCCTAATTAATCTTTTGAAAATGAAACAACCAAAATTTGAAATGATGTGTGGCCATCTTTCTTCATCCAAAAAAAAAAAAAAAAACAAAAAAATATATCCTTTGATACCAATTTTGAGCCAATAAGAAATTTCTTTTCAAAATTTACCCAAACAAGGTTTACCATCACGGTGGAAGTCAAGTCAAATTGCAAAGGAACACACCTAGTGATCAAATGAAGTGATTTCCTCAAAAGTGAAGTAAAAATACAAAGAATCACAAAGTGATGACAAACAAAGAGTAAAATTTGCAAATTAGCAAAGAAAATCAACAGCTTTGACAAATAACTGGTACAAAGTGTAGATGGTAACTCTTGTTTCAAATAACCCACAAAAATTTATTTGAGCCTTTATATCCTTTCTTTCAATACCCTTTATCCCAAGCCACATTACAAGCCCAATAAAAGTCCACACGGATTGAATAATGGTTGCTTAAATTTTCATAAAGCTTAATTTTCAGACAAGACAAAAATGACTAACAATGCAGTTAAAAAAAATTGATGAAAAATAAATGTCCTCGGATGAAGGGAATTCCCTATTGATCAAAATTATACAAAGGAAAATCAAGCCAATTGGGGCAATCTTTTCAAGCCAATCCTTTCCATATCCATCACAAATTCCTGAACACATTCAAATCCCATTCAAACTCTTCCCCTGATTCACAAACTAGGGGGTAATTTTTGGGCAACTTTATTCCATGTGTTTTGACCCTTCCGAAATATGGTCAACTTTGTTAGTCTCACATTTGTTTCATCTGTATATGCAAAGTTCATATCAAGACCAGGGCATCCCTTGTTGGGCCTCTCAGATTTGTCCACACTAAGATTCATAAATCCACCCTCAAGATAGGGGCAGACACTTTGGGGCTCTGAGTCCATCATTCGTAAACCCGAAATGGGGGGCAACTTCTTTTTGAACCTCACTTAAGTGACTCATACCCAAAACCAGGGGCAATTTTGCAAGAGTTATGTGAATTTCACACCCTCACAATTCACAGATACATTTGTCCATACTTATCTTTTTACCACGCCCCCAAACTGGGGCAACTCCTGACTTCACGTTGGCATTTGTATTTGTTTCAAGGAGTAAGAGGCCCAAGTAGCCAACCAGGTACTCTCCAAATCCTTTCACATATTTGTCCCAACCCCTGACATCAAGCATGTATACATAGGTATTTCATCAGAAAATGTCCAGCACAAACTTCATTTTGAACATTTGACTTTAGAATTTGGATATCCATCGTAAAAATAAAATGAAGGTCTAAATCTTCATAAATTTGATGATTCCAAAGAAAACAAATTGACTCGAAAAAAAAATGCTTAAAACTCAGTTTTTTTTATCCAATGGTGACTTGTGTTCATCTGACTGGGTACCTGTGTTGGACTTTCTGTACAAATTTGAAATTTCTCTCGGGTAATCGATTACAGGGGTGCTGTAAACGATTACCAGAGCACTTTTTGAACACTCTCACTCATTCCTTGCACAGCTTGCTCCTCCAACTCATGAGGGGTCTCCCCACCATCTTTGGCCTCACATCACATCACAATCCATCCTCTCCCACCACTGGAACACCTGCACAAGCCTCAAACAGGTGCAGATTAGCATAAAAGTCAGTTTTTTTGTCCAATGGTGACTTGTGTTCATCTGACTGCGTACCTGTGTTGGACTTTCTGTACAAATTTGCAATTTCTCTCGGGTAATCGTTTACAGGGGTGCTGTAAACGATTACCAGAGCCTTTTTTCAGCAGTCTCACTCATTACTTGCACCACTTTGTCCCCCTACTCATCACGGATCAAGAGCCAACATCATGTACACATTTTCATAAATTTCATCAAATTTTCTTCCTTCAAAAAAGATCAACATGCATCAAAGTTTTCTTCTCCAAATTTCAAAATTTACATCAACCATGTTTCTCTTGCACATTGAGATTTCAAAATCCATATACTTGTACAAAAATGCAACACTTGTTTCTTAATTTCAAAATTTTGAAAAAAAAAAATCAAAATCAAAATAAAAAAATTATCTCAAAATTTCAACCAATTCCAATTTTGCAATTCAAAAGCAATCAAACTTTTTTCTCTCTTCCATTTTTTATCTCGGCCATCTGCTAGATAATGGTCGAAAGCACCTTTTTCTCTTGTTTTATCTCGGCCATCTGCTAGATAATGGTCGAAAGCACTTTTCTCTTGTTTTATCTCGGCCATCTGCAAGATAATGGTCGAAAGCACCTTTCAGTTTTGTTTTATCTCGGCCATCTGCTAGATAATGGTCGAAAGCACTTTTCTCTTGTTTTATCTCGGCCATCTGCAAGATAATGGTCGAAAGCACCTTTCAGTTTTGTTTTATCTCGGCCATCTGCTAGATAATGGTCGAAAGCACTTTTCTCTTGTTTTATCTCGGCCATCTGCAAGATAATGGTCGAAAGCACCTTTCAGTTTTGTTTTATCTCGGCCATCTGCTAGATAATGGTCGAAAGCACTTTTCTCTTGTTTTATCTCGGCCATCTGCAAGATAATGGTCGAAAGCACCTTTCAGTTTTGTTTTATCTCGGCCATCTGCTAGATAATGGTCGAAAGCACTTTTCTCTTATCTCGGCCATCTGCTAGATAATGGTCGAAAGCACCTTTTGTTCTGTTTTTTTATCTCGGCCATCTGCTAGATAATGGTCGAAACCACTTTTCAATTTTGTTTTTATCTCGGCCATCTGCAAGATAATGGTCGAAAGCACCTTTCAGTTTTGTTTTATCTCGGCCATCTGCTAGATAATGGTCGAAAGCACTTTTCTCTTGTTTTATCTCGGCCATCTGCTAGATAATGGTCGAGCTCAATTTTGCTTTCTGTCATTGGTATCTCGACCCTCTGTAAGACAATGGTCGAGCCCATTTTGGTTTTTTCAAGCGACCCTCTGCATGGCAATGGTCAAGTCCAGATTTTATTTTTTTCAAACGACCCTCTGCATGGCAATGGTCATTGGTTTCAATTTTCAAAATTTCTCAAAAATCAAAATCAAAAAAATATTTTCTCAAAATTTCAAAAGACCCTCTGCATGGCAACGGTCAGACCAAATTTTTTCGAATAACCCTCTGCATGGCAATGGTCATTGGTTTCAATTTTCAAAATTTCTCAAAAATCAAAATCAAAAAAATATTTTCTCAAAATTTCAAAAGACCCTCTGCATGGCAATGGTCAGTCCAAATTTTCAAAACGACCCTCTGCATGGCAATGGTCAAGTCCAGTTTTTAATTTTTTTCAAAACGACCCTATGCATGGCAATGGTCGAACCCAATCAAATTCAAGTTTCCCATTTACTCAATGTTGTTCATTTTATTTATGCACTCAAAAAAAAAAAAAGAGTTGTTCATTTTATTTATGCACTCAATGTTGTTCATTTTTCAAAATATTGTTCATCCTTAGCGTTGGTACACCCTCCGCGAGGTTGTCACACTTCATTGCTCTCAGCTTTGTTTGTTTGTTTTAATCCCTGTTTGTTCCTTGTTTATCTTGAAACCCAGACGAAATTAGTATTTCTATCTTTACTTATCTTTTACTCTAATAATATGAAAACATTGTTTATCATATGATCTAGTAGAATCTAAGTAAAGAGGGGCAGCTGTCAACACTCAATTTCGTCCGGGTTGATTAAATAAAAATTTATTTTCATCAAAAAGAAATAAATATCAAAAAAATACAAAAAAAAGGGTATATAATAACAGGAATAAAAAAGAAAAGAAGGAAAGAAAACGTTCGTCCTCAACTGAGCGCGTTCGTCCTCTTTCGCAAAAAGAAAACCGTTCGTCCTTCCCCACTGTTGCTGCGACCGTTCGCCCAGAAGCGACTGCTTGAGCGTTCGGTCTTTCACACTTTTAGGACGTTCGGCAATTCTCATCTTCAACCGTTCGGTCATAATGTTTTGATGAACGTTCGGGCTCAATGATATATGTCTTCAGCGTTCGGCTTTGGACGTTCGGCCCATTGTGGTGTTCAGCAAATAGCGTTCGGTCATGTTTATTCTTAGTGATCGTTCGGTTTTGATTTGTAATGTGTTAGCAAGCGTTCGGTTAAATTGTTTGTCGAACGTTCGGTCTTGCTGTCTTTACTGATGAACGTTCGTTCATTTTCTTTTTGGACGTTCGTTATTAATCAGTTTATTGTATAACGTTCGGTCTTGATTTGTTTATTGATGAACGTTCGGTCTTTTGTGTTGAACGTTCGACTTGATGTTGATGAACGTTCGTTCTCTATTGAATAAACGTTCGTCTCGGTCCTTTGGTACGTTCGTCCTCATCCACAACAGTTCGGTCGTCCACAGGCTTTTCAACCGTTCGGTCTTCATTTGGACGTTAGTGCTCGGTCATACTGGTCAACGTTCGGTTTTGAAGTTTTTTATCCTTAGTTGAACGCTCGTCCTTTTTGTGTTAGTGGTAATTAGCGTGTTGTTTTGAACGTTCGGTCACTTCTTGATTATTCCTATTTGAACGTTCGTTATTAATGTGGTTTTGTTCTCATTTAGCCGTGTTCGGTCTTGATGAGACGTTCGTCCGCTCGCTCCCCCTTTTCTGCCGTTCGTTCTCTCTGTTTGCCGCTCGTCCAAGTCACTCTTATTTTGTCGTTCGTCCTAATCACTCAATTTCTGCCGCTCGTCCAACTCACCTCCCCTTTCAAGCGTTCGTCCATAATTTCGCCTCTGCCGCTCGTCCTAAACAATTCCCACAATCTTCCAACGGTCCACTTCTAACCTCTCCCACTTCCCCAATCCTGGCCGACACCACCTTTGCTTCCCACTCACCATACACCAACCGTGAAACCCAATGCTACCAGGGATCATCACTTCCTCTTCAACCCTTTCTTCACTGCCTCATCATCTCGAATCCTTCAATCACCACCGTGACCACTTCACTCATCTGCCACTATGTAGCACCTCCATTGGACCCCTAAGAACCCGGATCCTCATCCTCAGGAGAATCATAATCCATTCTCATTGATACCCCTCGAATCTCCAATTCCCTTCCACCATCTCCAGCATCACCATCCAGCTTGCACAGAAGAGGAAGCAACCACACGCACAGGGTGTCCACAGTATGAAGAGGAAGACAAGATTGAGGGACCCTCACCCTATTTTCTCACGGCCAAAAAAACTGTTGCTCAGCATGCACGAAGCAACCACACGCACAGGGTGTCCACAGTATGAAGAAGAAGACGAGATTGAGGGGCCCTCATCCTATTTTCTCACGGCCAAAAAAAACTATTGATCAGCATGCAAAGAAAAGAGGATCACGGGAGGAATTCTGAACAGATTGGGAAGCTCACGGGTTCTGAGATTTGGCTATAAAAGAAAGCAAGCAGCAGAAAAAAGAAAGAGATTTTGTTGGCTCTTGATCACTCCACATATTCAGAGAATCCTTCCATTTTCCAGTGCTTCCTTTTCACTCATCAAAATCTAGCTCAAACTATCAGTTCGACCTCACTCTGCTCCTAAGGGAACCATCCCATAGAACCCATCGCCATCGTCCTTTTCCTCATCATTCCGCATCAACATCCTCATCTCGGGACCAACTTCATTCCAGCTCCCAGCCCGTAACCAATCAACCTCACCTCACGGCCAACACCTGTTACAACCATACCTCCCTACCATCACTACACAGGCGTTTTTGTTTATCCCCTCAAACCTGCATGAAATAGGATCCAACAATCTTATCAAAAAAAGGAATAAGAGACATCTCTCCGAGAAGAGAGGAGAAGGAGAATCCAAGAGGAGAAACGTTTTAAAGCTGCGCAGGTATGTTCTTTATCTAAACTCTCAGCCTTTTCTGTGTGAACGCATGCCCTCTGTTTAGATATGAATGAATGAGGTTGAGTACGAACGGATGATGTCGTATGTATGAAATATGTTTGATCAGTACGTACTAGTTTGCTTCACCTGTGACTTCACGGTTTGATCAAGAACACACACCAATATGTAATTTCAATATCCAGATTCACTAAGTGTAAGTAATGATAGTTGAAACATGCGTGAACTGAAAGGCAGCCATACACTCATCAAACAGAAACCTCTAGAGAAACCGATTTCCTCCATCAAGCACATCGCGGGAATCTACCATTCCCCAACCATTTTCATCTAAAACACCTCTGAACCGCCCCCATAATCACCTCCAGTGGCTGGCTCCCTTTGCTTCTTCATCCTAACCTCACGGCCCTTTTCGGCCCAAACTAAGGGAGCTCCAATTTTACTCCGCACGCAGCACTGGTTTTTATCTCTGTACCTCTATTCCTGGCTTTTCTTTTGCTCTTGTTTTCTTAATTGGTTTTATTGTCTGTAATCTCCCTTTGTATAGTTTCCCCATCCTTTTGTTTTATTTATAATTTTTTTTTTTTTTTGAACTTGTTTGTTCCGTTTTACATAAAAAATTACAAAATATAAAAAAAAAATAAAAATATAAAAATTAAGGACAAAAAGAAAAATGCAAAATTAAAAGATAATTTAAAAATTACAAAAAATATGTTTTGAAGGTTTAGGCACATGTGTGATCGCACGCATCGTCCTTGTGCCAAAGACCTTTTCTTTTTTCTTCAAAAATGCCAAAAATATGTTTCAAAGGTTTAGGCACATGTGTGATCGCACGCATCGTCCTTGTGCTAAAAACCTTTCCTGTTTCATAAAAATACAAAAAAACATAAAATCATCAAAAACTAAAAAACATCTATTTTTCAAGTCTACAAACAAAATCGCCTTGTAGAACTACGTGATCCTTGATTCTCCATCAAAAGTGGAGATACGTAGGAGCAAGGCCAGTCCTTGTCAGGTTCACTCTCCCAAAAATCCAAACTTATCCATAACAAATTCTCAAACAAATTTTCAAACAAGTTTCTCAAACAGTTTCTAAAAGAACTACGTAACCCTGATTTCTCATTTTGAATGAGAATACGTAGGAGCAAGGTCAATCCTTGTCGGGCCCAAAAAACTAAAAAATATTGTTTGTTTCTTTTGAGTTTTATTTTAAGGGAAAGTTAAACACTTTGAAAACCACATCCACCTTCGCACATTTAGTTAAAGGTACTGCCCTAGGGCAGGCGTTGTAGGGTGCTAATACCTTCCCTACACGTAACCGACTCCCGAACCAAGAATCTGGTTCAAATTGACCATGCCTTATCATTTTATGGTTTTTCCGTAGTTTTCCAGAATAAACTATGGTGGCGACTCCAAATCTCTTTTTCAAACCCGTATTTTTACGGATCGTCGTCCCGTCGCGATTCCGGTTGCGACAGTGATAAATAGAAAATTTTCAAAAATAATAAGTGGAGTGATGTAAAATTTGAAGTGTTCAAAATTGTTTTTCATTTGCATGATAAAGGATATTTTTCAGGTTCATTGGGCCTCGTTGTCATGTTAGCCTTCTTTGAACCCAATTATTTCTGAAATGTAAATTTGAGTGAAAAATTATTTTGGCATGTTTGTAATTTCACATCACACCATCTTGTTTGATTTTATTCCTTCTTCTTCTGCATTTTGAATAAATCTAAAAATAAAAAATATTGAGAAAAAGGAACAGTGCTCGAGCCCATTAGGCCCAATGGCCTTCGTGGTTTTCTCTCGAGTCTACTTCTTTTGAAAATATGTCAAAAATATTTTATTTTCACATTTTTGCTGTTGAATGAAGTTTAGTACATTTGTTCAAATTGTCCTGTGTGATTTTCTTTGAGTTTGTAGTTAAAAAGATTTTGAAAAAAAAAAAGAACAGTGCTCGAGTCCATTAGGCCCAATGGCCTGTGTTTTTTCTTGAGTTTACTTCTTTTGGAAAATGTCAGAAATATGTTGTTTTCGCACTTTGCTTTGTAGTTGTTGTAAAAAAATGTCAAAAAAGGAGTTTGAGTTCATGTTAAAAAAAAAATTTTAATTTAGTGCAAGAGCGTGAATAGTAGTTGTCGAACCCATTTAGGCCCATTTTGAATATTAATTTTTCCTTAGCTTGTTTTCTCAAAAAAAATATATATATAAAGAATATTTCCCTTGCATAATTTTCACATATGTCATATTTCATTTAAAACCAAAAAAATGTAAAAAGCAATTTCAGTTCCTTGAGTCGCTTTGGTATTGCGTTTGTCCGGCCCATTAGGCTCGCTATCTACATTCATTTTGCTTCAGGTCAAAGTTTGACCCATTTTTCTTTGAAGTCTTGTAAAATAAAAGTCAATCCAAAGAACTCAAAAATTATCAAAGTGCAAATTTTCAACAATGTCTTTAGAGTACAATCTTCCAAGTTGTCATGTGTGATTTTCTTTGAATTTGTAACAAAAAATCTGAGAATGATTGAGGAACAGTTTTTGAGCCCATTAGGCCCTTTTGGCATATGTGGTTTCTCTTGATTTTGTGTTTTCAATTCATAATTTCCTTTTTCATTTGTGTGAGCGAATATTTGTGCAAAAAATAATAATAATAATAATAATAAGGCAAAGGAATTCAGACCCTTGTCTGAAGATTTTGTCATGGTTGTAAAAAGAATAGTGTTGGGCCTATCGAGTCTAGTAGTGCTGCAAAATTTTCTTTAGTTTAATCTTGTGAAATCCTCTCATAACAAAAAATGAAAAAATGAATTTCTTTTAGCTTGTACCATAAACTATGAAAATGAAAAAAATGTTTTCTTTGTCATTTTCTTGTGTCAAGCTTTCACGGCTCAGGTCATCTAATCCATTGGGTCAATGTGCCTGGTAAGTCCAACTTCCTTCTATGTTATTTCTCCTCAGGTCCGATCCGATCTGGATTCTCCCGTGTTGGAAAATAAAAAATAATACAAAAAAAAAGATTTCTTTCCGTAAATTGCATAATTTTCCTTCAGTAATATATTTGTCAAATAAAAAGCAACATAATTGTGGAAGATACAAATTGTTAACAATGTATTTTCAGTACAGCCTTCCAAATTATCATGCATGATTTTTTGGAATTTATTGTCAAAAAAAAAATGAAAAAAAATTTAAGAATTAAAGAGGCCCAGTTTCCACAAGGGCCAAAAATCTCAATTTCCACATTGGCCCAGAAAGCCCATTTCCCATACTGGCTTGCAAAGCTCAGTTTCCATACTGACCCGCAAGGCCCAAATTCCACAAAGGCCCAAAATCTCAATTTCCACATTGGCCCAGAAAGCCCATTTCCCATACTGGCTTGCAAAGCTCAGTTTCCATACTGACCCGCAAGGCCCAAATTCCACAAGGGCCAAAAATCTCAATTTCCACATTGGCCCAGAAAGCCCATTTCCCATACTGGCTTGCAAAGCTCAGTTTCCATACTGACCCGCAAGGCCCAGATTCCACAAAGGCCAAAAATCTCAATTTCCACATTGGCCCAGAAAGCCCATTTCCCATACTGGCTTGCAAAGCTCAGTTTCCATACTGACCCGCAAGGCCCAGATTCCACAAAGGCCAAAAATCTCAAATTTTCACAATAGCTCATAAAGCCCATTTCCCATACTGGCTTGCAAAGCCCAGTTTCCATGCTGGCCCGCAAGGCCCAATTTCCATTGGCCGAGAAATCCTCATTTCCACAATAGCTCACAAATCCCATTTTCCATACTAGCCTGCAAAGTCTAGTTTCCATGCTGGCCTACAAGGCCCAAATTCCACATTGGCCCGGAAATCCCATTTCCCATACTGGCATGTAAAGCCCAGATCTCATGCTGGCCCGCAAGGCCCAGTCTCCATTGGCCAAGAAATCCCAATTTTCCCAATGGCTCACAAAACCTATTTCCCATGCTGACCCCAAGCCCAGTTTTTATACTGGCCACCAAAACCTAATTTGCTCTAAGAAAAAAATCTGTTTTTCAACCAGTATCATCATTTTCATTTCATATTACTTTTCTTCATGCATAAAATAAAAAAAATACGCAAAAGTTGAGTCATTTGTTTTCGATGCAAATTATCCATTTTTATGAGATTTCAAAAAAAAAATGTAATGGATGTCATAATCTCCTGGAGTCAAATGATCAAGTCATATATTCTTAAGAGATATTTGTGTTTGCATTGCTTGAAAACATCATCCTTCAGCCCTCGCTATACCAAAAGATTGGCCCAATCATGTTCTTGAGCCCAAATAATAAACACCAAGTTTTACACTGGGGCAGATTTTCCGTTACCTATACTGGCTTTCATTTGGGAGATCCCTGATTCCATTGGGACACAAAACAAAAAAAAAGAAAAGAAAAAATGACTCTTGTTGAGATCATTTAGTCTTGTCTCCTAATTAATCTTTTGAAAATAAAACAACCAAAATTTGAAATGACGTGTGGCCATCTTTCTTCATCCAAAAAAAAAAAGAAGTTTATATCCTTTGTACCAAATTTGAGCCAAAAAGAAATTTCTTTTCAAATTTTACCCGAACAAGAGTTACCAGCACAGTAGAAGTCAACTCAAATTGCAAACAAATAAAAAAACACACTTAGTGATCAAATGAAGAGAATTAATCGAAAGCAAAGAAAAAAAATAGAAAGAATCACAAAGTGATGACAAACAAAGAATGAAATTTGAAGAATGAAAAATAGTCAAAACAGATTTGACGAATAGCCGATGCAAGGTGTAGATGGTAACTCTTGTTTCAAAAACAAAAATAAATAAATAAATAAATAACCCACAAACATTTATTTGGGCCTTCATATCTTTTCTTTCAATACCCTTCAGCCCAAGCCACATTACAAGCTCAATAAAAGTCCACACAGATTGAATGATGGTTGCTTAAATTTTCATAAAGCTAAATTTTGAGACAAGACAAAATGACTAACAATACAGTTGTAAAAAATGATGAAAAAAAATGTCCTCGGAAGAAAGGAAACTCCCTATTGATCAGAATTATAGGAAGGAAAATCAAGCATATTGAGGCAATCTTTTCAAGCCAATCATTTCCATATTCATCACAAATTTTTGAACAAATTCATATCACATTCAAACTCTTCCCCCAATTCCCAAACTAGGGGCAACTTTGTAGGTTTTGCATAACTTTTTTCACTCGTTCTCCAAAACTAAGGCAACTTTGTAAGTTTCATATGTTTTGGCCCCTTCAAGATATTGAGCAAAGTTTATTAATCTCACAAAGCTCATACCAAGACTGGGGCATCCCTTGTTAGGCCTCGCATGATCTTGGTTCGCCCTAAATTTCAAAAACAAATCTACCACCACCAAAATTGGGTTTATCTTATAAATCTCACATGATATTCTCAGTCCCTGATTCATAACGTATCCCCTCACATTCCTTTTCCCAGACACCAAACCAAAGTAACCTTTGGGTATATCCTATTTCACATTGACATTCATATATTGCATCTTCATTGATGATTGTATAAGGAATGATGTACCCAAAAAGCCATTTCAGTCTCCTCTAAACCCCTCCAAATATCTCTTACCATTTTAACCATCCTCTCATATCAAGCATGTACACATTAGTATTTCACCAAGAAATGTCCAGTACATAAGCTTCATTTTGAACATTTGACTTCAAAATTTGACATCCTTTGCATAAAAGGAAAATGAAAGTCTAAATCTTCATAAATTTGATGATTTCAAAGAAAACAAATTGACACAATCTTCCAGTAAAACAAAAACAAAAAAAATCACAAGTCAACATCATGTACATATTTTCATAAACTTTGAATTTATTTTCATGAATGTTCATCAAATCTTCTTCCTTCAAAAAGACCAAAAAAAAAAATCATCAACATACAACAAAGTTTTCTCCTCAAATTTCAAAATTTACATCCACCATATCTCTCTTCCATATTGAGATTTCAAATCCTTGTACAAAAATGCAACACTTTGTTTATTGATTTCCAAACTCTTTTTTTTTTTAAAAAAAAAAATCATCAGAATCAACATCATGTACACATTTTCAAAAACTTTGAATTTGTTTTCGTAAATATTTATCAAGTCTTCTTCCTTCAAAAAGAAAAAAAATCAACATGCATCAAAGCTTTCTACTGCAATTTCAAAATTTACATCAACCATGCTTCTCATTTCAAAAAAAATGGTTACTCATTTCTATCTCAAAAAAAAAAAAAAATCAATCAAAAATCAGATATTCAACATCCCAAAATTTCAAAACAAATGAACAAATTCAAACTTTCCAATTCAATCACAAAATTTTACATTTCTGCTATTGGTATCTCGGCCCTCTGTAAGACAATGGTCTAGCCCAATTTTACATTTCTGCTATTTGTCAAATGACCATCTGCATGGCAATGGTCAAATTTAATTTTCCTCTGCGATCTTGGCCCTCTGCAAGGCAATGGACAAGTCCAGATTGTCAAACGACCCTCTGCATGGCAATGGTCAAATTTAATTTTCCTCTGCGATCTTGGCCCTCTGCAAGGCAATGGTCAAGTCCAGATTGTCAAACGACCCTCTGCATGGCAATGGTCAAATTTAAATTTTCCTCTGCGATCTTGGCCCTCTGCAAGGCAATGGTCAAGTCCAGATTGTCAAACGACCCTCTGCATGGCAATGGTCGAATTTAAATTTTCCTCTGCGATCTTGGCCCTCTGCAAGGCAATGGTCAAGTCCAGATTGTCAAACGACCCTCTGCATGGCAATGGTCGAATTTAAATTTTCCTCTGCGATCTTGGCCCTCTGCAAGGCAATGGTCAAGTCCAGATTGTCAAACAACCCTCTGCATGGCAATGGTCGAATTTAAATTTTCCTCTGCGATCTTGGCCCTCTGCAAGGCAATGGTCAAGTCCAGATTGTCAAATGACCCTCTGCATGGCAATGGTCGAATTTAAATTTTCTCTGCTATTGGTATCTCGGCCCTCTGCAAGGCAATGGTCGAGCCCAATTTTTACATTTCTGCTATTGGTATCTCGGCCCTCTGCAAAGCAATGGTCGAGCCCAATTTTATTTTCTGTCATTGGTATCTCGGCCCTCTGCAAGGCAATGGTCGAGCCCAATTTTACTTTCTGTTGTTGGTATCTCGGCCCTCTGTAAGACAATGGTCGAACCCAACAATCAAAATTATCATTGCCTTCATCCATAGGGTTGCGACACCCTTCACGAGGTTTGAACACCTCATTCATTTCCATAGGGTTGTTACACCCTCCGCAATGTCTACACACCTCAATTCTGTTAGCCTTATTCATATTTGTTCTCCTATTGTTCATTGTCCACTTTAAAATCTAGACGAAATTAGTGTTTCTTTCTTTACTTAGCTTTTACTCCAATAATACGAAAATTCAAAATTTTCATATTATTCAGTAATATCTAAGTAAAGAGGGGCAGCTGTCAACACCCAATTTCGTCCGGATTGACTAATAGATTTATTTTATTATATTTTCATCATGAGTAAAAAATAAAAAAAATATATAAAAAAAATAATAATAAAAAAATAAAATAAAAAAAGAGAAGCACGTTCGTCCTCAACCGCTCGTCCTCTGACCTGCGCGACCGTTCGTCCTTTGCATTATTCGACCGTTCGACGTTCGGACGCTAATGTTTAACCGTTCGGTCATCCTCAAGCTTTCGCTCTTCAGCCGTTCGGCCATTTGTTCATTTAGGTCGTTCGTCTTCAGCTTAAACCGTTTGGCTCGGTCATTTGGACGTACGTCATCAACCGTTCGGCCTAACAAGTTTACCGTTCGGTCATGTTATTTGTTATCAAACGTTTGTTCTTTATGCGTTGAACGTTCGGTCTTAGTTATATGTTATCGAACGTTCGGTCTTGATGTTTGTTGAACGTTCGGTCTTATGTTATATGTTATCGAACGTTCGGTCTTGATGTTTGTTGAACGTTCGGTCTTGCTGTCTTTACTGTTAAACGTTCGTTCTTTTTGATTTGAACGTTCGTTCCTTTTGATTTGAACGTTCGTTTTTGATTTGAACGTTCGTTCTTAATGAGTTTATTATCTGTACGGTCGTGCTTGATGTATGTTGAACGTTCGGTCATGTTTTGTGTTAGTCAACGTTTGGTTTATATTGCTTAATGAGCGTTCGGTCTTCACTTGAACGCTCGGTCCTTCATTTGAACGCTCGGTCTCAATGACGTTTGTTTTCAGCGTTCGTACTTTTGGTGATTATTTTCTTCCAGCGTTCGGTTTGGGCGTTCGGTCGAGCAGCAAACAACGTTCGGAGAATAGCTTGTTTAGGCGCTCGTGCAAACAGTAATATTTTAAAAAACGCTCGCTCATCTACAGCTCGTTCGTGCAGATCACTCATCTTTATTTACCGTTCGTCCAATTTGAGTTCCGGACGTTCGGTACTGGATTTGTTTTAAAGGGGCCCTACAATGAATTATTCCCATTATCTTTGTCTCCCACTTCACCAACCCTCCAACTAATGATTCCATTATCAACAGTCTGCCGACACCTATGAGCCAATGAAAACTGCCGACAAAGTTTGCTCCTTCTGCCAATTTAAGGGCCCATCATCTTCACTGCAAAGGGGGAGGACCAGACACAACACCTCTGAACATTTTTCTCCGTCACCTCCAATACCCATCATCTTCATTCACTCATTTTTTCTAGCCTCTGCCCATTGTAACCATAAAAAACCTCAACCTTTGAAGCCCCTCACCCGTAACCATCTCAACTATGATTCTAATTTCCATCTCCTTCTTCGTCTCCACTCCTCGGCTTTCAAGCCTCCCTTCATCTCCAACACTCACGGCTACTGGGAACACCCATGGCTATCAACCTCGAACTCCTTGACTCCCTTTACCCGTAACCTCCACCTTCACCACGTTTCCTACACCTCATGACCATCATCATTCATACATAGTCAACATCCACCAACCGTTACATACAGCCACATACCTCATTCATCTCCAACAACCACCAAAATCAGAGACCACCTCGACCCTCACCGTCATCTTCTCCTTGCCTCCTCCGTAGCAACCATGAGCCACCGGGACTTTGAACAAACACCTGAAACACAGCAAAAGCCAACCAAAACCAGAATACCCATCACATAGAATTCCCAATGCCGTTTTCCTGCAACTAAAGAGAATTAATCTAAACACCCAAATCAATACACAGAACAGAACAAATCCAGTATTTATCCCTCCCTGAGTTACCATATAAGAAACAGAGAAGAGAAGGAGGGAGGAAGAGGTGGTGGCGCGGAACCCTGCTCACAGGAGCGGTGGCGCAGTCACCAGTGGTAGCGGCGGCGCGGCGCGAACAAAAGAAGAGTGCGTCAGCCTCCCGCGCGAAGAAGGGAGATCTGAGGCGTGGTCAGCGGCGGCCCTGGTGGCACTTTGCGTCACCGGCGAAGCTTCAGACAAGGTAAAGGGTCCTCCCGCGGTGGCTTGTTAGGGCGGCGGCTGGGACGTGGTCGGAGGTGGACGTCTTTGTGTTTTCTTCCTTACTCAGAAAGAAAGAGACCCCTGTATTAGTTGAATGAAATGGAAGAATGAAAAGAAGGGAGATGAATCCCTAATGTGCTGAAGAGATTTTAGGCCAAGTAAAAAATCGTAGAATTAAAAAGAACTTTATCTGCACCCACGGTTTCATGTTTCACACCCCGTTTTCGTTTGGGCTTAAGCCCATCATGGGCAAACAAAATAAAAAATAGAAAGAAAGGGGAATTGGATCTGACACACATTTCGGGATGCACCTCCATTTTTCATTTTTACACTCTGGCAGATAAAAAGTTGAAGAAGAAGTTTTGGGCCCAAACCAAAGAGCTTCAACCCCTGGTTTTTATATCTGCACCTCTATTCTTATTGGTTTATTTTTCTCGCTTTTATTTTTAAGTTTTTATTTCTTCATTTCTTTTACTGTATGTAGTTCTTTGTGTGATAACTACACTCTTGTATTGTATCTTATATTTTGTCGGGTCTGTTAATAAAAAATATAAAAAATATATAAAATAAATAAAATAAAGCCGTGTGAGTGCTCGTGCGATCGTACGCATCAGCCTAGTGCTCATTACGCAAATTTAAAAGATAAATTAAAAATCAAAAAAATATGTTTTAAAGGTCAAGCACATGTGTGATCGCTCGCATCGTCCTTGTGCTAAACATCTTTCCTTTTTATAAAAATATTAAGCACATGTGTGATCGCACGCATCGTCCTTGTGCTGAAAACATTGTCTTTTATAAAAACACCAAAAAAATATAAAATCTTCAAAAACTAAAAACATTCACATTTTCAAACAACAAATAGTCTTGCTTGCCAGAACTACGTGATCCTTGATTCTCCATCAAAAGTGGAGATACGTAGGAGCAAGGCCAGTCCTTGTCAGGTTCATTTTCCCAAAAATCCAAATTTATCCATAATCATTTTCCAAACAAATTTTCTAAACAATTTCTCAAACAATATTTTCAAGCAGTTTCTAAAAGAACTACGAAACCCTGATTTCTCATTCTTAATGAGAATACGTAGGAGCAAGGTCAATCCTTGTCGGGCACAAAAAATAAAAAATATATTTTGTTTATTTAGAAGTTTTATTTTAAGGGGAAGTTAAACATTTTGAAAACCACATCACATTCGCATATTTAGTTAAAGGTACTATCCTAGGGCAGGCGTTGTAGGGTGCTAATACCTTCCCTACACGTAACCGACTCCCGAACCAAGAATCTCAGTTTCGCAGACCATGCCTTATCATTTTATGGTTTTTCCGTAGTTTTCCAGAATAAACTATGGTGGCGACTCCAAATCTCTCTTTTTCAAAAACCCGTGTTTTATTTTTCCAAGGATCGTCGTCCCGTCGCGATCCCGGTTGCGACAGGCAGTATACCCATATCTTGCAGCAAGTGGGAATCATAAGAGTGTGTCCTATGAAATTGGAAAGTGAATTCATTATTAAGGTTAAAGCAAGGGGCATTTCTAAAGGATACCTAGAGTGATACTTGCATCGAAGAGTAGGGAACATTGATGAATGTACGAGATCTTATCCCCCATGATGCCATGCTCTTTCCTAATACCGAGGATTTCATTGACTATGCTACCATGAATGCATTGATAGGGTATCAAATTCCTTCTGAGAATCCAGTCAGTATTATCCTAACCGAGGTTTCCAGGACCTTTAGTCAAGGTTATGAGCCATACGAAAGGAAGGTCTCTCGCATGATAGAATAAGGATTGGATACTATCAAAGACTTGGAGCGCGTCAATTACGTGTCGGCATTGAAAAGTGGATGCTGTTTTCACGCCCGGGAGCGAAAGATAGGGCACTAGATGCGATTTTACAGAGAGTCGCACTTGATATGACGCTCGTCGCCCAGGACACTCGTCACATAGCGAGCGCACGCTCGGTTCATAGCAAGCGGACGCTCGTCTCCCACCGCACGTACAAGAGGACGCTCGTCCAGAGAATATGAAGTGAACGCTCGTTCAGACCCAGAAGGACGCTTGTCGAGACGCTCGTCTAGACCCAGAAGGACGCTCGTCCAGAAATTTGGACGTTCGCCCATCGAGACACCTGTGACTCAACTATTGCGGGAATTACCCTAATGTCTCCTTCATGGGTACCCAGTGTTATGTGTGTCTTAGCATAAAATTTTTTTTGGGTATCCTGAGAGGATCGCCAACGCCTGCATCTCTCACCTCATTGCAAATCCTATGGGGAATGAATCTTTGCTGAAATGTTTCATCGAGTTAGAGACACTTGGGGGCAATGTTGTTCGCTTCGAGAAAAGGCCCAAGATCACGGGTTGTTAATGAAAGATTCCCTTAGCCAATGAATCGCATAAAGGGTTAAGACAATCAAGTTGTAATTCACGTTAATTTCCCCTACCCGAATTGTGAAAAGCAGTTTCAAGATAATGGAGCAGTGGATAGAAGCAACAAGAACAAAGCTAGAGAAGGAATATTGGCATTTAGCTAAAAGGGGACATAAAAGATTGATGATTCAGATGAAAGAATATTGGAAGAGAAGTCTCTCACAGCTAGCTTTCCTTGCCAATGAAGCCGTTGAAGACGTCCCTAAGTTCTTAGCTGACGTTGAGTCTGTAAGGTCAATCATCAACCCGTCTAAGGGGATTGAAACATTCTCCAATTGCTGCAAGAAATTGATTAGAGAAATGAAGAATGTGATGACTAAAGCTTGAGATGTTTTCCTATGTCTGGGGAAATTCTAAATGATGAACCACCTTATTGACTCTGTTTCGTGTTAATTTCCAAATTATACCGGGGCAATATTTTCAAAGCTTTATAATTTCTGACTAGAGAATTTGAACTATGTTGTCTTTTCTTTTCTTTTTTTTTATTTTTTTATTTTTTGTTTTTATTTTCTTTTCCTTAATTTGTTTCAAAAAAAAATAAAATACAGCTAAACATCTAAGATACCCTAAAGGACTCGAACCAGTTAACAAATCTTGGAGAACCAAAAGAAGGAATGAAAGTCGATATCCAACAACTGAAGGAACAAACGAGCTTAATCTTAGAGGCCCTAAACGCCTTACAAAGACCTGGGGATTTGCACGCACCACAACTACAATAGAGAGTATGAGTGGCACAAACTTTCCCTCCTTATTGGTCTTTCCTCGTATTACACTCCGTCCTGAGGGGCAGACTTGGGGCATGAAGCCCACAAAAAGACCGAAGAGAACACATTTGAAGGAGGAAACAAGTTTGGGACAACCACTTGCATGGTCCTTAGGGAAATTATTAAGCCAATTATTGTGAGCATGATGAGGACAAAATCTTCTCACCATGTCAATGTTGAGGTTGTCAGGAACAAATTTGAGGTGCTAGAAAAATTGTGAAAGCCATAAAAGATGGATGGAGCGCTATTTGAAGGTTCAAGTTGCTAGAATTTAAGAAATATAGAAGGACTGCTTGTCCCAAGAGCCATCTCATGATGTATGGCAAGGAAATGGTTGTTCATGCATGTGATGAAAAGTTGCTAATTCTTTTCTTTCGAGAGTTTGGATGGCATGACTCTAATTGGGGCACTCATCTTGAACCTTCGTGGATCTGGTGGACGTTTTCTTGAGCTAGCACAAGTACAACCTGGATGTAGCACCTGGTAGATTGCAATTGCAGAGCATGGTGAGAGAGTTCAAATCGTTCAAAGAGTATGCCCAAAGGTGGAAAAAGATTGCTGCTCAAGTAGGGTATCCTTCGAGTGACAAGGAGGTAGTTGTCATGCTCTTAAAAACTCTACAATCACCCTTCTATGAGCAAAAGGGAAATTGTTGGATAAATTTTGGGACATCTGGAGATTAAATGAGAAATGGAAATTGGTACCAAAGAAGGAGGTGCACGAAGAAGGGTGGCAGGCCCAACATTCTTCATTCACGCTTCCAGCGTTCGTCCAACAGCTTGGAGGGAGCGTCCGGCCTACACGCATTCATTTCAGCATGAAGGAAGGAGGCTTCATTTTCCAGCAAAGAAGCGCACATCCAGCAGAAAGAAGGCAGCAACGTCCATCCAACGCACGTCCAGGAGCAATACGTACGTCCAGGAGAAAGAAGGCAGCAGCATCCATCCAACGCACGTCCAACAGCAGAGAATTCCACAGTCCAGCGTGAAGGGGGTGCTCACGTCCAAGTGGTGCTGCCACAATTCCACTCCCGCGTCCAGCAAGGCTCATGCCATGTCTTCAAAAGGCAATGGGCTGGTTTCATTTGGAGGGGGTGCACACGGGATCCCAGCAGAGAGGTGGCATCCAGCAATTGGCAGTGCACGCATCCTGCAGCTTGGGAAGAAGTGATGTATGCGGACTCGATTGGAGAGGTGCTTGGAGAGAAAGGAACGGCAGGTCCAATAGAGGTGTGTTTGGACAGATGGCGAGGAGGTCACGGCTAAGAAGAATTCTTGAAGCATCTTTTATTCCATTTTCATTTGAAGTGATGGTCTAGACTTGAGGATACTTGGAGAAAGAATTGATGCAGTACAGTATGATCTTACCAAGACGGTAAATGTTAACAAGTTCGGGTCTAAGCCTAAGAAGGGAGCATGATGAACGGGTCGCACCGCTCACAAAAGTTGATTGCGAAATTAATGCAGTACAGTACTAGGAAGTGACTCCTAGGTCGTCTCACAAGGACCAATATTTGTGGTTCGGTCTTAGATTTAACACCAAGGGGGGGGGGTTGTAGTGTTTTTGGTTACGGAAAATAAAGTTGACTAGAAATTAAATAACACAGAATTAAAAACACTGAAGTAAATTTTAACCGTGGTAAAAACTGAACGGTAAAACCAAAAAATGTAAAATTCATCAATGCTTGAAATGAAAACATTGTAACAGTAAACATGTAGAAAATGTAACAGCCGTGTAAATAAAATTTACCCAAAACATCGGTGAAAATGAACAGTAAAAACGACGTTGAAAATAAACCGAACGGAAAAATACATTGACTGAATTTAACGGTTCAGAAAACAGTAAACGATAAAATAAAGAGACAGTAAAATTAAAAACACTTAATTGGAAATCAAATTTAGCAAAGATTCAACACTTGAAATTAAATTCCTGGACAATGAAAATAAAAATTACAGTAACACATTATACGCTTCAGAAAATAAATCACTGTTGCACTACTGTTTGGAAAATGAAAATACAGAGAGTTGATTGAAGGAGGAAGAGGCAATAGCCTCCTCCCAGACGTGGGTAGTTCCTACACTACTCCTAAAATCCACACTAAAATCTAATTCCCAAACTCTGCTGCTGCTCCTGGTTTTATAACCAATTCCTTCAATTTAGCATTTTGGATTTTTGTCTCAATTGCCAACCCGTGACCTTCTTCCTTTTTCACGAAATGGTTTGCAAGCGTGGGTTCCCACTTCAAGCTGCTGGTCCGTGAACTTTGCTCCAGCCAATCACATGTTTTGCAATTCTTCTTCAATACCATTCCAGCTCACACGTCCGTAGCCTCCCCTTCACTCGTTGCAGCTGCTGGATGGAAGTGCAGCGTGTTGCTGCCAATGTTACTGGATGTAGCACACCAAGGCTGCTGCTTTGCTGCTGCACCGCTTCTATTCAAAGCCAAAACTGGTCCAGCAATGCTTCTTTTTACGTCACAGCAGCTCCCTCAAGTGTGCACCTCCCATGCTTGTTAGATGATGATTTGGATGCTTCTTCTTCATGTGTGTGCTGGGCGTGAGCTGCTGCGAAGCTCCTCAAAGAAACCGTGATCTTTCTTAGGTGGTGGTTCCCACTTTTATTCCAGCATGTTTGGTTGATAGTTTCCAAAATGAATTCTCCATATGTGGCCGTGTAACCTGCTCATATTTCAGCATGTAACAGCTTGGATTTTTGAGCTTCCTTGGACGTGAGCTTCCACCCGTGGTGCTTCTTCATGTGCAGTTATTTCCAATTTAATGGTTGCTTTCTCCCATTTGGAAATCACGTTGCAAGGTAAGAAAGAGTGTGCCGGCCCCATGTTGTCAAACTTGCAAAATTCTTCACTTGAAAACAATGAGTTGCAGCCGTGTTTTCTCTGTGGGATCTTCTTCTTCAACGTTCATTTCCTCAAAATGAAGTGAATGTGTAGTGTGCTTTAGAATGGAATGCACCGTGAGTGTATATGCTGAAATGAAAAGAAGTTGTTGGATGTGAATATGTGTTCCTTTCCTACGTGATGAGCTCTCAAGAAGTGTGCCCCTCTTTTGTTCCAATTGTGTTTTGCTACTTTGAAAATGAATTTTTCATGGGGCCTTGTGTATAGAAAACCGTGGGCTGCACTTGCAAGGTGGTAATTGAATAAAATGCACGTGAACTTTGCCATGAGTGGTGGTCCCTTGTGTTTTTTTTCTTTAAAGGCCAAGAAGCCATTTGAAATCAATCATTTTGCAGCCGTGGCACTCCACTCAACATGTGATGCTTGTAAAAATAAATTTTCCATGGGCTCTAGGCTTAGTGTTGTTTTCGTGAGAGAGTGTGCACTTCCTTCTATTTTATAAAAATAAAACCAAGAGTCTTGTACACTCATTGTTGCATTTGCTTCCACATTAACTTCACATCCAAGACCATTTTCACGTCCAAATTGTAAATACAGCAGTGAGCATCTATGAACCGTGCACAACTTCAAATTTCCAATTTCATTTAATCTTCAAATGTTCCTAATTGTATTTCCAAAATTTTTCCTGCAATTACTAATTCACATAATTAACTCAAATAATTCAAATTAATTAAAATTAGAATTTCTGGTCAAATTAAGTACAATAAGTAAAAACGGGAAAATTCCGGACAATTAAGCACAATTTCCTGATTAATTCTAGCACAATAAGCTAAGTGAAGTGAATAAAATATCGACTCATCAAAATAGACCACACTTAGTCTTTTGCACTCCTGGGCAAAATTAAGACGCAAATCAGGGAATGGTTTAACAGACTTTTAGGGAGGTGACACAAACTCAACAGACAGAAAAATAAAAACTCACGAGAAAATAAAAAGAATTTACAGAATTCTCAAGAAGTCTGGACAGAGAAAAGAAAGTAGACAATATCCAACACATAGTTAAGAAAAGCAGATACTCACAGAAATCATCCAAGCAATTCAGTACATGGAAAAATAATCAATCAGCTCAAGAGGTGAATTAAAAATAACATAACCTCACAGATGCACTAATAGTGTTTCTCTCAAGTGTTTAAGGTAAATAATTTCAACTCGATGCACTCAAGAAAGCAAACACAAGTAGACTTGGCAAGCTTCTAATATCAACACTTAAAACATATGCATGTTCAAATCTAAAGGTCTTTACTGGGTTGTAATGGGGCCAAGGACAGGGGAGGATAAATTTGGATAAGTAGCTATAGCTCAGAAGAAATAGAGGTGCACTAGGAAAAAAATGTAAACACAATGAAATCTCACCCAAACCTCTAATTCAATCCTTTTCTCGACTCCATTATTCACAAAATTATTTTTCAAATTTTTTTTTTCTCATCATTTTTTTTTATCCTGTCTTTTTTTTTTCTTTTTTTTTTTTTATCACACAACAGGATATAAATTATCATTTCAAAACATGATGAGGAACCAACTAGCCAATTCATCAGAATTCCCAAGGAGATCACACTTATTCACAAAATACTTCTATAGCTCCAGACTTTCCTAAGGTTAAGGTAATTATTTGTTTTTCACTTAGGATCAGTGTATGAGCTTCAACACAAAGAAATATATACAGTATAGGCTCAAAGGGGTTATCAAAGGATAATAACAAGGTAGGCTTATTTGGCTAAAGAGGCTCAAGAACAAAAATGCCTTTATCACGTCTGAACATGCATATCAATCAAGTATATCAAAAAGAATCAAGCCAAGGCATATGTGCAAGCATTCAAGATACATATCACACACAAGAAAGAAAATTAAGTGGCTCAAATCTCACATAGGGTATTTGTCACAATCAAATCAACCTCTCAAACGTATAATCATCTTTCCAGGCAGAGAAAAGCAAGGATTACAAACTATAAGTATTAAGTAAGTGAAGGAAAAATCTACAACTTAAACATCATCCAGAAATCAAAAGAAAAATGTAAAATTTATTGCACACAAAACACACTAAAAATAACTTAAAACATAAAAAATTAACACTCAAAAACAAAAAAATTTAACACACAAAATACAATCTAACAGAAAAATCAGAAAAATCAGAATTTCTTCCCAGTAGACCACATTTAAATCACACAATGTCCTCAGTGTGTTACAATCATCAGATGATCAACTTCAGAGCAGTCAAATAATATAGACAAGTGCAATAAAATGTTAGGAAATCGGAAGAAATTTTCAGTAACATCCATCAGTAGATGTTTTCAGTGACACCCATCAGTAGATGTCTAAATCACGTAGCACCCATCAGAAGATGCTAATTAATTTTTATTATATTTTTTCATTTTTTTATTTTTTTATTTTTTTTTATTTTTTTTATTATTTTTTTTTTCTGAAAAAGGAGACCGGTACTGTGACAACAGTTTCGGTGGCAACAACCGAAACTGTTGCTACAGTAGATTATTTTGGCTATAAATGGCTGCTCCTCCACGTCCAGCGCCATTTCTGAACGCTCATTCTCTCTCTACTCCTCTGCTCTCTCAACTCTCTCTGCTCTCTCTGCTCTCTCTGCTCTCTCTGCTCTCTTCTCTGCTCTCTGGATCTGCGAGGAAGCCTCTCCACCCCGCGTCTGCTGAAGATCTGAGATCTGCGCAGAGCCTCTGTCCCTGCGTCTTCTGAAGAGTCTGAGTGAGATCCGCGAAGAGCCTCTGCAAGCCTACTTCCCCAGGTAAGTCCTTCTTCTCTAAGGATCTCCCTTTCTTTCTGCTTGCTTTACTTTTCCTGCTTTCCTGTATTTTTCTTCTCTGCTTTCCTCTTGCCTGCTCATCTTTATTATTATTATTATTTTCTTTTCTGCAATACTTGTCCTCTCCCCCTGCCCGATGTATCTTCTCCTTTTCAATTTTTTTTTTTTTTGAAACTGAAAACACTTAAACACAAAAAACACAACTGTCTAAAAACTTAAGGGGTATATCGGCTGGAAACCAGACGTTAATCTCCCTTCGATTGAAGGTATGGCAGAGACAATCGGGTAGAACAACGCCACGTACCCCACTTAAAACTAAATAAACACATAAACATAATATACAAGAACAATATGGACAAGAACAACCGGACAACTGGACGTAGATCTGTTTAGGACCCTTTTGCAAGGACCGTGAAACAGATCTGAGACCAGACACTGAAACATCAAATACAGACTGGACAAAATAAATCTAAAAGGAAACAAGAACAAATAAAGAAAACAGAGAGCTAATCTAATTTTTTTTTTTTTTATGCTTCTATTTTTTTTTATGTTTTGTTTTTCTTTTTTTATGTTTTTGTTCTTTTTTTTTTTTTTTATGTTTTAGAATACTAGTAGAGGAAGGATGACTGATATGGAATCAGAGAGATATACCAGTCAACGATGGCGTCCTACAGATGATCAGATCACGATGATGACCAAAATCTACAACTATGGGGTCACACACCCAAGCCGAGCGCAAGTCGTCGAGATCGCGTCTCGACTAAGGACCTTCGCAGATGCCACCGAATATAACGTGCACTGCTGGTTTAACAACCATGGCAATCGGGTCAGGCGCTGGCAAGCGGAGATAGACCCTACTGGCACTCTCTTTTCACAACTGCCGCTGTATATGTATGGTAAGACCTCTGATCACACCTCCATTGAATTTTCCATTCCTCTTCTATTATTAACACAAGTTTAATTTTTTTTTTTTTGTTTGAAAGAAAACAACTGGGTGATAATGAGGGCACCGAGGCTGCTGGATTTGTTTCCAGTTCCGATCATTATCGATGACGACAGAAATGAACGAGAAATTCCTCCACCAAAGCCTCCGCTCGTGACTTTTCGAACCAGAGCTCCCTCAACGGAGCTCTCCCTTAGACCACCACAACCAGCTCGAGAATTCTTCCAGTTTTAATGTTTTATGTTATTTTTTTTTTATTTTTATTTTTATTTTTATTTTTATTTTTTTTTTTGTTGTTTTTGTTGGCCGAGTGTGGCCAGAATTAAGGACTGTAATATGAACACTTATGTTTTTTTTTTATGTTTTTAATTTTTTATATGTTGTTTTTTTATGGTCTGTAATATTTAACGATCACTAAAGATCGACCCCCCGAACATCTTTTATTTATATATATCTACTGCAATTTCAATTTCAGATCTGTTCAATTTCCATTCACCAATACTGTAATTTTTTTTTGCAATGATGAATGAAATCTTTCTTAGTCAAATTTTTCAATCAATAATCTGTATGCAAACAACTAAGAAATTATATTTACAGTGAAGGAAAATAAGGAAAAATAAGATCTGAAGTGAAAATTTTTATTGGTATGAAATAATAAGATACTGAGGGTCGAAATAAAATCAAGGAATACGCAAAACAATTTTTGAATTTTTGAATTTTTTTTTTTTATAAGGATAACAATGTGAAAACTAAGAAAAAAAAATAATTATACATATCAGAATACAGATTTGGCACGCTTTTAAACAAAAACAATTTTATCACAAAATATTTTTTTGTTTTTTTTTATTTTTTATTTTTAAAGATAACAATTCGAAAACTAAGAAGAAAAGGAAAAACAAACTTAAAAGAAAAACAAAATGCAAAATCTCCCCCAGACCACACTTAGACTACAATGTCCCAAATCAGTTAAAGGCATAAGATCATCAGTTAAAACACTAAACAGATAAAGGACAAATGCAATAAAAGTAGGAAAACGGGGAAGAAAGAAAAAAAAAACTCCCCTGGATTATGGTGGCAGTTGCCAAAATTGGACAATCAGGGAGATGTTTTTCGCCTCGGGATCCAGTATGAAAGTGTTGAGGATGAACTGCTTCATCCTCCAGATCTGATCAAGCAATGAAATGTCTTCCATCGCTGGATCTAAGCAGAAAAAATTGTTGGTGATTGGGTTCAGCAGGTGCCAATTGATTTTCAAACCGTTTTGTAAGCTTGCACCTTTGTCTTCAATTGTGGGTGTTTGTTGATGCAATACATGTACACCTCCTGCAACATGGTTAGTGCAATGTGGTTCCAAAGAGATGTTATGCAGAGGTATAACACCCAATCCCAATTCATCATACTGAGCCTTAGATAAATCCTCATAACATGAATCAATTTCTAAATTGCATGCAATATTAATCATAGATTCAGATTCATGTTCAGTGCATGAAGAATAACCATTCGAATGTGATAGTAAAAAGCGGTTCTCTTCATGCACAGAGGAAAAATTAAAATCAGACTCAGCAAGAATATAGTCATTAGCATACCGATCATCATCACAATCAACATAATAATCAAATTGTGGTATGCTTACCTCCTCTTCCTTGAAGATTTCTAGAGTGTGGGAAGGTGAAGGTGGTCTACCTGGTTCAGGATTACTGCTTACTTCTGCCGGGTCCCCAAAATTTTCATCAGTCTCCTCAGGTGCAAGAGTGGCCATCTGCCTGATCTGATCACTCAGATTCTGTATGGCAGCTTGAGTTTCCTGCTGGAACTCCATGCTCTCTTGCTTGAACTGCATGTTCCCTTTCTGAAATTGAATGTTCTGCATTGTCATCTGCTCTAGTAACTCCTTTAATGTAGGTTCAGAAGTAGAAGGCTGAGGAGTTATTTGAATAGGAGAATCATACTGCTGACTCTCATATTGTGGAACTGGCTCCCAAAGAGAGCTCTCAGAAATTGGATGATGGAACATATTGTTCTCATCATAAAAATCAGCAGATTTAAAATCAAAGTAATATGCAGAATAAGAATCATAATCACAGACATTGGCAGAATAAGCATTATTCACAACATTAAAATAGGTAGACATGGAAAAATAAAAAGTAAAAACTAAAAACTAAAAATTACGAATCAGATAAAACAAAACACATTTATACATGCTACAAGCACACACAAGACAGAACATCAATAGTAAAAATTTTTAATTAATTTTTTTTTTTAAATATAGCAACTAAATACAGAACACAGCACAATAAAATATAAAAGACAAAACATACATTAACACAACATAATCGAAAAACACAGCAAAAATCTAAAACGAAAAACCTGGAACTGAAGTGACAACGCCGCCAAAATTTGCTGAAGGTGTCGTTGTCGCCTACAAAAATACAAAACACAAAACACACAAAAGACACATATTAACAGAACAAAAATTTACACAACAAGAATCTAAAACCAAACCGTCATTGGTCCCCGGCAACGGCGCCATTTTTGATGAACGGGTCGCACCGCTCACAAAAGTTGATTGCGAAATTAATGCAGTACAGTACTAGGAAGTGACTCCTAGGTCGTCTCACAAGGACCAATATTTGTGGTTCGGTCTTAGATTTAACACCAAGGGGGGGGGTTGTAGTGTTTTTGGTTACGGAAAATAAAGTTGACTAGAAATTAAATAACACAGAATTAAAAACACTGAAGTAAATTTTAACCGTGGTAAAAACTGAACGGTAAAACCAAAAAATGTAAAATTCATCAATGCTTGAAATGAAAACATTGTAACAGTAAACATGTAGAAAATGTAACAGCCGTGTAAATAAAATTTACCCAAAACATCGGTGAAAATGAACAGTAAAAACGACGTTGAAAATAAACCGAACGGAAAAATACATTGACTGAATTTAACGGTTCAGAAAACAGTAAACGATAAAATAAAGAGACAGTAAAATTAAAAACACTTAATTGGAAATCAAATTTAGCAAAGATTCAACACTTGAAATTAAATTCCTGGACAATGAAAATAAAAATTACAGTAACACATTATACGCTTCAGAAAATAAATCACTGTTGCACTACTGTTTGGAAAATGAAAATACAGAGAGTTGATTGAAGGAGGAAGAGGCAATAGCCTCCTCCCAGACGTGGGTAGTTCCTACACTACTCCTAAAATCCACACTAAAATCTAATTCCCAAACTCTGCTGCTGCTCCTGGTTTTATAACCAATTCCTTCAATTTAGCATTTTGGATTTTTGTCTCAATTGCCAACCCGTGACCTTCTTCCTTTTTCACGAAATGGTTTGCAAGCGTGGGTTCCCACTTCAAGCTGCTGGTCCGTGAACTTTGCTCCAGCCAATCACATGTTTTGCAATTCTTCTTCAATACCATTCCAGCTCACACGTCCGTAGCCTCCCCTTCACTCGTTGCAGCTGCTGGATGGAAGTGCAGCGTGTTGCTGCCAATGTTACTGGATGTAGCACACCAAGGCTGCTGCTTTGCTGCTGCACCGCTTCTATTCAAAGCCAAAACTGGTCCAGCAATGCTTCTTTTTACGTCACAGCAGCTCCCTCAAGTGTGCACCTCCCATGCTTGTTAGATGATGATTTGGATGCTTCTTCTTCATGTGTGTGCTGGGCGTGAGCTGCTGCGAAGCTCCTCAAAGAAACCGTGATCTTTCTTAGGTGGTGGTTCCCACTTTTATTCCAGCATGTTTGGTTGATAGTTTCCAAAATGAATTCTCCATATGTGGCCGTGTAACCTGCTCATATTTCAGCATGTAACAGCTTGGATTTTTGAGCTTCCTTGGACGTGAGCTTCCACCCGTGGTGCTTCTTCATGTGCAGTTATTTCCAATTTAATGGTTGCTTTCTCCCATTTGGAAATCACGTTGCAAGGTAAGAAAGAGTGTGCCGGCCCCATGTTGTCAAACTTGCAAAATTCTTCACTTGAAAACAATGAGTTGCAGCCGTGTTTTCTCTGTGGGATCTTCTTCTTCAACGTTCATTTCCTCAAAATGAAGTGAATGTGTAGTGTGCTTTAGAATGGAATGCACCGTGAGTGTATATGCTGAAATGAAAAGAAGTTGTTGGATGTGAATATGTGTTCCTTTCCTACGTGATGAGCTCTCAAGAAGTGTGCCCCTCTTTTGTTCCAATTGTGTTTTGCTACTTTGAAAATGAATTTTTCATGGGGCCTTGTGTATAGAAAACCGTGGGCTGCACTTGCAAGGTGGTAATTGAATAAAATGCACGTGAACTTTGCCATGAGTGGTGGTCCCTTGTGTTTTTTTTCTTTAAAGGCCAAGAAGCCATTTGAAATCAATCATTTTGCAGCCGTGGCACTCCACTCAACATGTGATGCTTGTAAAAATAAATTTTCCATGGGCTCTAGGCTTAGTGTTGTTTTCGTGAGAGAGTGTGCACTTCCTTCTATTTTATAAAAATAAAACCAAGAGTCTTGTACACTCATTGTTGCATTTGCTTCCACATTAACTTCACATCCAAGACCATTTTCACGTCCAAATTGTAAATACAGCAGTGAGCATCTATGAACCGTGCACAACTTCAAATTTCCAATTTCATTTAATCTTCAAATGTTCCTAATTGTATTTCCAAAATTTTTCCTGCAATTACTAATTCACATAATTAACTCAAATAATTCAAATTAATTAAAATTAGAATTTCTGGTCAAATTAAGTACAATAAGTAAAAACGGGAAAATTCCGGACAATTAAGCACAATTTCCTGATTAATTCTAGCACAATAAGCTAAGTGAAGTGAATAAAATATCGACTCATCAGAGCAGAAGGAAGAGTTTAACCATTTCTCACCGCTCAAATGCCATTCGGCCTACCCTTCATCTCAAATGTTTCCAAAACATAGTTGGAAACAAGATCCAAACTCAATTTCTCACCAAATCACTGGGCAGAAAAATGCTTATGACTTACGCGTGATGCTACCAAGTCTCCTACGAAAAGGCCTTGTCTATACTGGTTTCGTGAAGCCTGTTAAACCTCCATGATCCAGGACTTATGATTCCATCGAAAGTGTTGGGTGTTCCAGCACAAAGCCAAACTCTAATTGATTCAAGATGGTTAAAGTTCTAAGAAAGTCAACCCAACGGTAAGGCGGTGCTTAAGGATGTCTCTGATGACACCAAAAGAAATGAATTGGGCTTTAGGAAAACATAAGTCATTATACAAGAGATTTTGATGCGGTGAAGTGTCTTACTACCGGGGAGGTATGCACATCGATATAGCACTTTCATCCATGACTTTCAACGTGAACATTCACTATAGGGTTTCTCAAAGCAGTGCTGGAAATCGAGTCCTGAAAGGGTATTGCGGAAAACAAAAAAAACAAAAACAGAAAAATTAAAAAAATCTTGAGTTACTTGTCTTTCTTGCAAATTGCCAAACTCCTGTTTTTCGAAAATATCAAATTTGATAATCAAAAACAAGGTTACAGTGTCAGATTTTCCCGAATTTTGATGTTTTCTCGCGAGACATGTTTTCCACCCATACAGTTATTTCAGCGTGTATTTCATCATGTTTTTCATCAGAGGCTTATCTTGAGCCCATTTTTTCATTGTTTCATGCAAATAACTTTGAGTTTTGCTTCAGTTCTCATCTTTCGAAGTTAATTTTCCTTATCTTCCTTCATTGTAAATATTTTTTTTAAGTCCTCTTCTTCATTGTTTCGAAGGATTATTTGATTGGAATTTTTGTTTAGACTGGAATCAAAGAAATAAAAAAAAAATCTATTTCATTTCACCATCAAGAGAGATTTACAGTAAGGTTGGAGAGATGATTTTGAACAAAGATCATTTTGAATATACTCATACGACCTTGACATTATGATAAATAAAATTAAAATGCAAAAAAATGAAAACAAAAAACAGGTAGATCTAACGGATAGGATACAGAGTTACCTCACCATACCATGAATTCAAACATAAAAAAACATAATAAAAGATGTTCGGGGGTCGATCATTAGTGATCGTTAATATTACAGTCCAAAACAAAAAAAAAACTTAAGTGTCCATGTTACAGTCCTTATTTTGGCCCACTCGGCCAACAAAAACATGCAAAAAAAAAGGGGTTTTCAGTGAAAAAAAAATTCTCGAGCTGGTTGTGGTGGCTTAAGGGAGAGCTCCGTTGAGGGAGCTCTGGCACGAAAAGTCACGGGCGGAGGCGGAGGAATCTCTGTTTCTCCATCGATTATGATGGGAACGGGGAAGAGGTCCAGAAGCCTCGGAGCCTTCACGACTACCCAACCGGTTTCTCCAAAAAATAAAAAATAATAATAAAAAGGAAACAATTGTGTCAAAAGAGGGGAGAGTGAGAGAAATAAAAAGACAAGGATGAAGTTAGGGTTTTACCATACATGTACTGGGGTAGTAGAGAAAAGAGGGTGCCGGTGGGGTCCAATTCCGCTTGCCAACGTCTTACTCTATTCCCATGATTGCTAAACCAGCACTGAACGTTGTACTCCCCCGCTTCTCCGAATGCCCTGATTCGAGTAGTGATCTCAAAAATCTGAGCTCGACTTGGGTGAGTGACTCCGTAATTGTAAATGTTGGTCATTATCCTGATTTGGTCTTCTGTCGGACGCCACTTTGGGCAGGTCGGTCTCTCCATTTCCATTTCCTTCTCATCCATTTCCCTAATTTGTCTAAATAAATAATAAATAAAAAAAAAACAAAAAAACAAAAACAAAACAAACCATAATTAACAAAAATACTATGTTCATAGTCTAATGTCTTCTTCTATTGTGTTTCTTTTAAGCTAATTTTGTTCTTTGTATTGGGTCTTTCGAGTCTTATTGTCCAGTTTGTGATCTGTTTCATGGTCCTCGCAAAGGTTCCTAAACGGATCTATGTCCATATTGTCCATGTCCGGTCCATACAAATAAAATCTATGTCCATATTGTCCGTGTCCGGTTCGTTCTCTTTTTAAGTTTTCTGTTTTTATGGGGTACGTGGCGTTGTTCTACCCGATTGTCTCTGCCATACCTTCAATCGAAGGGAGATTAACGTCTGGTTTCCAGCCTATATACCCCTTAAGTTTAAGACAGTTGTGTTTTTAAGTGTTTTAAAGTTTTTAAAATTAAAAAAGAGGAAGAAAGAAGGCTCAGAATGAAAAGCAGAGAAGGGCAAGATGGAAATAAAAGCAGGCAAAGCAGAAAACGGAAAGAGAAAGCAGAAAAGGAAAAAACAGAAAAGCATGCAGGAAAGGAAAGCAGGAAAGAACAACAACAAAAAAAGAAGGAAATTGGGAAAACATAAAGTAAAGGAAAGAGGAAAAGAAGAACGAAAACGTAAGGGAAGGAAAGGGAGATTAAGAACTCAGAAGACTTACCCGGAAGCGGAAGGCACACAGGAAGAAGCTTGTTGGAGGACTCGGAGGCCTTCAAAGGCAGGGACGGAGGAGCCTCGCAGAACTCAGACGCTCTCGAAGGACGCTCAGGGAAGAGAGAGAGAAAGATAGAGAGAGAGTGGGCAGATCGAGAAATGCCGCTCGACGCGGATGAGCTCTCGACTTATAGCCAAGCAAATCCACTATAGCTACAGTTCCGGTCACTGCAACCGTCTGGTGTCGGTCTAATCTTTCTGAGTTCAAAAAAAAAAAATTTTGAAAATCTGAAAACGGGTAGGGTTGTGTTGGGTCGATCCAGCCCAATTCAGGACACCATAGATGATCCGATTTCACCAAAAAAAAAATAATAAAACAAAATATAAAAAATGTGATAAATAGAAAATTTTCAAAAATAATAAATGGAGTGATGTAAAATTTGAAGTTTTCAAAATTGTTTTTCATTTGCATGATAAAGGACATTTTTTAGGTTCATTGGGCCTCATTGTCAGGTTAACCTTCTTTGAACCCAATTCTTCTGAAATATAAATTTGAGTGAAGAATTATTTTGGCATGTTTGTAATTTCACATCACACCATTTTGTTTGATTTTATTCCTTCTTCTTCTACATTTTGAATAAATAAAAAAAAATTGAAAAAAAGGAACAGTGCTCGAGCCCAGTAGGCCCAATGGCCTTCGTGGTTTTCTCTCGAGTCTACTTCTTTTGAAAATATGTCAAAAATATTTTGTTTTCACATTTTTGCTGTTGAATGATGTTTAGTACATTAGTTCAAATTGTCCTGTGTGATTTTCTTCGAATTTATAGTTAAAAAAAAAATCTGAGAATGAAAAGGAACAGTGCTCGAGCCCATTAGGCCCAATGGCCTTCGTGGTTTCCTCTCGAGTCTACTTCTTTTGAAAATATGTCAAAAATATTTTGTTTTCACATTTTTGCTGTTGATTGATGTTTAGTACATTTGTTCAAATTGTCCTGTGTGATTTTCTTTGAATTTGCACCAAAAAAATCTCTGAGAATGAAAGATGAACAGTTTTTGAGCCCAGTAGGCCCTTTTGTCATATGTGGTTTCTCTTGAACCAGTGCATCTGAATTTCTGGAAAAAAAATACATGATTATGCAGATTTTGTGTTTTCAATTCATAATTTCCCTTTCCATTTGTGTGAAAAAGCATTTGTGCAAAAGAATAAAGATAGAGGAATTCAGACCTTTGTCTGAAGTTTTTGTCATGGTTGCAAAAAGAATAGTATTGGGCCCATTGAGTCCGGTAGTGTCGCAAAATTTTCTTTAGTCCAATCTTGTGAAATTATCACATAAAAAAAAATGAATTTCTTTTAGCTTGTTCCATAAACTTTGAAAAAAAAAAGTTTTCTTGGTCATCTTCTTGTGTCAAGTTCACACGGCTCAGGTCATTTGATCCATTGGGTCAATGTGCCTGGTAAGTCCAGCTTCCTTCTTTGTTACTTCTCCTCAAGTCCGATCCGATCTGGATTTTTCCATGTCGGAAAGTAAAAAAACAAAAAAAAAATAAAAAATAATAATCAAATCGAAATATGTTTTTTGAAGATGTTCAAACGTTTTTGGCCCAACTCGGCCCATTACATGCATATTTCTCATTAATTTCTATTTCTAAAAGATAAAAAACACAAAAACATTTTTCTAATATGCTTAATATTTTTCACATTGTGTAAATAAATAAAAAAAAATGATTGAAAAAAAAACATTTTTATTTTTCAAACGTTTTTCTAAAATCAAGTTTTCTCATATCAATTTTTGCATTGCTCACCAAGCCGAGTTTCTGCACTGGTTCCCAAGCTCATTTTCCACATTAGCCCAGAAAGTTCATTTTTCATAATGGCTTGCAAAGCCCAGTCGCAAGGTCAAGATTCCACAAAGGCCAAAAATCTCAATTGCCACATTAGCTCAGAATGCCCATTTTCCATACTGGCCCACAAAAGCCCAGTTCCTACACTAGCCCACAAAAGCCCAGTTCCTACGCTGGCCCACGAAAACCCAGTTTCTATACCGGCCCACAAAAGCCCAGTTCCTACACTGGCCCACAAAAGCCCAGTTCCATACTGGCCCACAAAAGCCCAGTTCCTACACTGGCCCACAAAAGCCCAGTTCCTACGCTCGCCCACGAAAACCCAGTTTCTATACCGGCCCACAAAAGCCCAGTTCCTACACTGGCCCACAAAAGCCCAGTTCCTACAATGGCCCACAAAAGCCCAGTTCCTACACTGGCCCACAAAAGCCCAGTTCCTACACTGGCCCCCTAAGCCCAGCTCACACTGGCCCCCCTAAGCCCAGCTCACACTGGCCCCAAAGCCCAGTTCTCACACTGGCCCCAAAGCCCAGTTCTCACACTGGCCCCCAAGCCCAGTTCTCACACTGGCCCCCTAAGCCCAGTTCTCATACTGGCCCCCTAAGCCCAGCTCACACTGGCCCCCTAAGCCCAGTTCTCACACTAGCCCCCAAGTCCAGTTTTCATACTGGCCACCGACCTAATTTTCTCTAAAAAAAAATCTCTATTTTTCAACTGGTATCATCATTTTCATTTCGTATCACTTTTCTTCATGCATAAAACCAAAAAATGCGCAAAATTCGAATCATTTGTTTTCGATGCAAATTATCAATTTTATGAGATTGAAGAAAAATGTAATGGATGTCACAATCTCCTGAAGTCAAATGATCAAGCCACATATTTCTTAAGAGATATCTGTGTGTGCATTGCTTGAAAACATCATCCTTCAGCCCTCGCTATACCAAGAGATTGACCCAATCATGTTCCTGAGCCCAAGTAATAAACACCAAGTGTTACCCTGGGGCAAATTTTCCGTTACCTCCACTGGCTTTCATTTGGGAGATCCTGGAATCCGTTGTGACAAAACAAAAAAAATATAAGAAAAAAAAAGAAAAAAAGGAAAAAAAAGAAAAAGGATGAAAAATGACTCGTGTTGAGATCATTTAGTCTTATCTCCTAATTAATCTTTTGAAAATAAAGCAACCAAAATTTGAAGTGATGTGTGGCCATTTTTCTTCATCCAAAAAAAAAACAAAATATATCCTTTGATACCAAATTTGAGCCAATAAGAAATTTCTTTTCAAAATTTTACCCAAACAAGAGTTACCATCACGGTAGAAGTCGACTCAAATTGCAAGAAGAACACACTTAGTGATCAAATGAAGATAATTCCTCAAAAGTGAAGCAAAATGGAAAGATCACAAAGTGATGGCAAACAAAGAATGAAATTTGAGAAATGGCAAAATAGTCAAAACAGCATTGACGAATAACTGATACAAAGTGTAGATGGTAACTCTTGTTTCAAATATCCACAAAAATTTATTTGAGCCTTTACATCCTTTTTTCAATACCCTTCAGCCCAAGCCACATTACAAGCCCAATAAAAGTCCACACGGATTGAATAATGGTTGCTTAAATTTTCATAAAGCTTAATTTTCAGACAAGACAAAAATGATTAACAATGCAGTTGTAAAAAAAATGATAATGAAAAATAATTGTCCTCTGATGAAGGGAACTCCCTTTTGATTAAGTTTTTTACAAAGGAAAATCAAACCATTTGGGGCAATCTTTTCAAGCCAATCCTTTCCATATCCATCACAAATTCCTGAACACATTCAAATCCCATTCAAACTCTTCCCCTGAGTCCCAAACTTGGGGCAACTTTGTAAGCTTTACATAACCTTTTTGCCAGTTCTTCAAAACCAGGGCAACTATGTGAGTTTCATATGTTTCGGCCCGGCCCATTCAGAATTTGGTCAACTTTGTTAGTCTCACATTTGTTTCATCGGTATATTCAAAGTTCGTACCAAGACCGAGGCATCCCTTGTTGGGCCTCTCAGATTTGTCTGCACTGAAACTCATGGATCCACCCTCAAAACAGGGGCAGACACTTTAGGGCTTTGTATGATTTTGAGTCCATCGTATCATTCGTAAACCCAGAGTGGGGGGAAACTTCTTTTTGAACCTCGCTTAATTGACTCATACCCAAAACCAAGGCGTGTCTTTCATATGCTTCGGCCCATTCAGAGTATTGAGCAACTTGGTTAAATCTCAATTTTTTTCATCTGAGCATTCAAAGCTCATACAAAGACTGGGGCATCCCTTATTGGGCCTTGCATGATTTTGATTCGCCCCAAATTTCATAAATCCATTTACCACCAAAATTGGGGCAAATTTTTGCAAATCTCACATGACATTCTCACACTCCTTTTCCCAAACACCAAACCGGGGTAACCTTTAGGTATATCATCGTTTCACATTGACATTCACGTTCACATATTACATCATTCATGGATGATTGTATAAAGAATGAAATGCCCAAACAAAAAGGGCTGTCTCAGTCTCCCCTAAACCCTTCATTTTAACTAACCCCTGATATCAAGCATGTATGCACTAGTATCTCGTCAAGAAATGTGCGGCACACAATTTTCATTTTGAACAGTTGACTTTAGAATTGGACATCCATTGAAAGGAAATTGGAAGTCTAAATCGTCATAAATTTGATGATTTCAAAGAAAGCAAATTGACTCAGTAAAAAAAAATGTCATAGTTCATAATCTTCCAATACATCATGTGCATATTTTCATCAACCTTGATTTTGCCTTCATGAATATTCATCAAATTTCCTTCCTTCAAAAAAGACAAAAAAAAATCAACATGGATCAAAGCTTTCTCCTTCAATTTCAAAATTACATGTTTTCATCAAATCTTCTTCCTTCAAAAATAAAAAAAATCAACATGCATCAAAGTTTTCTTCTCCAAATTTCAAAATTTACATCAACCAAGTTTCTCTTGCATATCAAGATTTCAAATCCTTGTACAAAAATGCAGCACCTTGTTTCTTAATTTCAACCTTATGCAAAATTTTCAAAAAAAAAATCAAAATCAAAAAAATTCAATATCTCAAAATTTCAACCAATTCCAATTTTCAAATTCAAAGCAATGAAACATTTTTATCTCGGCCATCTGCAAGATAATGGTCGAAAAGCACTTTTCGGCTTTGTTTTTATCTCGGCCATCTGCAAGATAATGGTCGAAAGCACTTTTCAATTTTGTTTTATCTCGGCCATCTGCTAGATAATGGTCGAAAGCACTTGTCAGTTTTGTTTTATCTCGGCCATCTGCAAGATAATGGTCGAAAGCATTTTTTGTTTTATTTTTATCTCGGCCATCTGCTAGATAATGGTCAAAAGCAGTTTCAGTTTTGTTTTGTCTCGGCCATCTGCAAGATAATGGTCGTGCCCAATTTTTACTTTCTGTCATTGGTATCTTGGCCCTCTGTAAGACAATGGTCGAGCCCAATTTTTACTTTCTGTCATTGGTATCTTGGCCCTCTGTAAGACAATGGTCGAGCCCAATTTTGCTTTCTGTCATTGGTATCTCGGCCCTCTGTAAGACATTGGTCGTGCCCAATTTTACTTTCTGTCATTGGTATCTCGGCCCTCTGTAAGACAATGGTCGAGCCCAATTTTTACTTTCTGTCATTGGTATCTTGGCCCTCTGTAAGACAATGGTCGAGCCCAATTTTACATTCTGGTATTGGTATCTCGGCCCTCTGTAAGACAATGGTCGAGCCCAATTTTTCTTTCTGTCACTGGTGTCTCGGCCCTCTGTAAGACAATGGTCGTGCCCAATTTTACTTTCTGTCACTGGTATCTCGGCCCTCTGTAAGACAATGGTCGAGCCCAATTTTGCTTTCTGTCATTGGTATCTCGGCCCTCTGTAAGACAATGGTCGAGCCCAATTTTTCTTTCTGTCACTGGTGTCTCGGCCCTCTGTAAGACAATGGTCGTGCCCAATTTTACTTTCTGTCACTGGTATCTCGGCCCTCTGTAAGACAATGGTCGAGCCCAATTTTGCTTTCTGTCATTGGTATCTCGGCCCTCTGTAAGACAATGGTCGAGCCCAATTTTTCTTTCTGTCACTGGTGTCTCGGCCCTCTGTAAGACAATGGTCGTGCCCAATTTTACTTTCTGTCACTGGTATCTCGGCCCTCTGTAAGACAATGGTCGAGCCCAATTTTGCTTTCTGTCATTGGTATCTCGGCCCTCTGTAAGACAATGGTCGAGCCCATTTCTACTTTTTCAAACGACCCTCTGCATGGCAATGGTCAATCCAAATTTTTCAAATGACCCTCTGCATGGCAATGGTCAGTCCAAATTTTTCAAACGACCCTCTGCATGGCAATGGTCAATCCAAATTTTTCAAATGACCCTCTACATGGCAATGGTCAGTCCAAATTTTTCAAATGACCCTCTGCATGGCAATGGTCAGTCCAAATTTTCCAAATGACCCTCTGCATGGCAATGGTCAAGTCCAGATTTTATGTTTTTCCAAACGACCCTCTGCATGGCAATGGTCAGGTCCAGATTTTAATTTTTTTCAAACGACCCTCTGCATGGCAATGGTCAGGTTCAAATTTTAATTTTTCAAACGACCCTCTGCATGGCAATGGTCGGTCCAAATTTTAATTTTTCAAACGACCCTCTGCATGGCAATGGTCGGTCCAAATTTTAATTTTTCCAAACGCCCTCTGCATGGCAATGGTCAAGTCCAGATTTTAATTTTTTCAAAACGACCCTATGCAGGGCAATGGTCAATCAAATTCAAATTTCTCATTCATTTAATCTTGTTCATTTTATTTATGCACAAAAAAAAAATGTTCCTCGCTCACTGCATTTGTAGCATTGGTACACCTTCCACGAGGTTGGCACACTTAATTCTTTCAGCTTTGTTCATTTGTTTTACTCCCTGTTTGTTTCTTGTTTATCTTGAAACCCAGACGAAATTAGTATTTCTATCTTTACTTACCTTTTACTCTGATAATATGAAAACTTTGTTTGTCATATGATCTAGTAAAATCTAAGTAAAGAGGGGCAGCTGTCAACACTCAATTTCGTCCGGGTTGATTTTTTTAATTTTATTTTCATCATAAAAAAAAATAATAATAAAAAATATAAAAATAAAAAATATAATAATAATAAAAATAAAAATAAAAAAAAGAGGAAGGGAGGACGTTCGGCATTTCTCGGTCCCAAACGCTCGTCCTGATCGTTCCAGCTTTGAAGCGTTCGTCCTCCACTGATTGCGATCGTCCTCTACGATGCGTCTCAAATGACACTCGCCCGCTGTGCTCAAACCGATCGCTCGTTTCCAATCGTTCAGCTTTCCAGCTATGACCGTTCGTCCTCAAACATGAGTCTTTAGGACGTCCGTCCTCTGCATGGCGCAACCGTTCGTCCTCTGCTCTGACCGACCGTTCGGTTTCTTCAACTATGAAACGTTCGTCCTCATCTCTCGCTCGTCCTGCTCTTCTGCTGCTCGTTCGCAGACTGTGAGCGTTCGGTGACTTTTAAGCGTTCGACCTGGATCAGAACTTTTACCTTGTGAACGCTCGGTCTGAACGTTCGTTCATTTTATGTGAACGGTCGTTCGTTTTCGGCGTACTGACCGAACGTCCAAAAGCTGGCGATACACTTTAATTCGGTCTGAACAGCGAAGATGGCCACCCTCTGCCACTGTCCGCCATTAACATCTGAAAGCCATTTGCAGTATGGGTTTCGGCAAGAGAATATTTTGGCAGGCTTTCACTTTTGGATTTTGATTTGGAGAAAGTTAGATGCATGGCTGGAAGCGGACGCAATCTCAGACGCAATCTGGAAGCATGGGCAGCTGAGTTGAATATTAAAATTGAAGAGAAGCTCATGGTGTTTTCAGTTTTCACGTGGGCAAAACGGTGGAGCAGAATTTTTGTCAGCAAAAACACATGATGGTAATGAGTGGAGCAGGAGGTCACGGCATTGATACAAGAAAAGCTGAAAGCACATGATGGTGATGAGTGGAATGTTCATAGAATATGTTTTGAAATGGAAGTGCATGTTGGTAGCACATTTACAGCGCACATGGAGAAACACTTTTAGGAAGAAGATGCTCTGTGAAATGATAAAGAATTATGAAGGAGAATTTCCATGAATAAAAATGGCAAGGGTTCTGGACTTCCACCAGAGTTGGTCCCTCACGAGCCCCCATCTGGCACCTCTGTGCTGATTCCGTCTGGCATCTGAAAAGCGTGCCATGCCCTGCCTCCCACTCAACACCAACGACTCACGAGAGGAGGTGGCATCCACATGAGAACTTTCTTTCAGACACGGCTGAAGACATCGAGAGCGCAGGCTGTCACCGGCATTAAACACCCATCATCTTCATCCATATAAAAAACCCCAATTCACAACATGCAGATCTCTCTCGAACACACTACTCTCCACCCCCTCACCTGTAACCATTCCAACCATACTTCCTTTTCACTCCCAGCTCCTCATCTCAAACAATGAAAATCCACAGCCTAATTCCCCTCACCCGATCATCAACCAATATCCAGTAATCATCTTCGTACTCCCATCCTTCACTTTCATCTCCAACATTGTTCCACCACTGGACCTATAATTAACCCTCATACATTATCATCTCCATCCATATTCACCCATTGTCACAGCCACCCTCAAACGCCTCGTAACTACGCGACCATTACTCACTACGCCGATCATCCTCACCAAACCAGACTCAACCTCATACATTATCATCTCCATCCATATTCACCCATTGTCACAGCCACCCTCAAACGCCTCGTAACTACGCGACCATTACTCACTACGCCGATCATCCTCACCAAACCAGACTCAACCTCATACATTATCATCTCCATCCATATTCACTCATTGTCACAGCCACCCTCAAACGCCTCGTAACTATGCGACCATTACTCACTACGCCGATCATCCTCACCAAACCAGACTCAACCTCCAGCATCATCATCTTCATCCATCAGCTCCAACACCCATAGCCAACCTCATCACCTTCATTTCCAATACCCCTCACGACCATCTTTCTTCATCCTTATACCATTTCATGGCAGCATCTTAATCTTCATCCATTTCCAGTCACCAACACCCACAACCAGCCCTCCATTTTCATCCTCACTTCCAGCAACTATCCTCACCCAGTCATCACCTTCATCCGTATGCACCAGTCACCATAGCCATATCCACACTCACGGCTATCACCCTTCCGCGTCTTCATTCACCAGAGAGAGGAAACCGCTAGAGGGGCTATGGAAAGGGGAATGCCATAGAAAGAGGGAGGAACCGAAGTGGAAAGGAGAGACCCGAAACGAATAACTGTGAGTACGGCGAAGAAGCTGCAAGCGGAGAGAAAGAAGAAAGGAAGATTACAGAGAGAGCAAAGAGGAAGCTACAGGAAAGGGCACAACACTTGAAGGAGGCTACAGAGAGCGGAAGAAACTAAAGGAAGCTTCAAGAGGTATGTGTTTAAATTGTGATTGTATTCATTGTTGAAAGGCATCTCTGAAGTACGTAAATCTATTTAGCTATGATATTGGAATGCACGTCAAAGATTATCTTGTGTGTTGATGTTACTGTGAATTATAATGTTGAACTGAGTTCATGTTATCTTTCCCATGCCCATTATTCAATCTGAATTTCGGAGATTCATGCATATTCCACTAATTCATTGTTTCATCTTTCTATCAATAAACCATATCCATATCCATGTATCCGACAGTCCTTAACACAAACCAAATCACCCAGCCACCTTGCGCCATTATCACTGAGACCACTGTTTCATCACCGTTACCTCCCATCGTACACCAACCGGGAAACCTGATACTACCGGGAATCATCACTTCCTCTACAACTCTTGCTTCACTGCCTTATCATCTCGAATCCTTCAATTACCACCTCTGAACACCCATCCTCCATATTCCCACACAGCCAGTAACTCACGGCCACTACTTATCTTCACCAATCATCATCTATCCCAGCCAGCAAACTCATCGTCCCTCAGCCACTTCACCAGATTCACCATCATCATCTCCTACCACGCCCACTCTGTCATCACTGTTTCTCGGCTAACCCTACAGCGCGAGCCATTTTCATTGCCTCACCACCTCCAGGTTCCTGTAACCAACTCACTACCACCGTGAATCACCACTCCCTCACCAGTCTCTTCCTCACTGTCATCTTACCCCCGGGAAGCTACCTTCCAACCCCCACCTTTACCAGATCACCACGCACCTCTACAACCAATGTAACTGCCATCACCTTCTTAACTCCGTTACCACCGTGAAACCCGTTCATCATCATCACCAAACTCCTTAACTACCGTGACTCCAATCTACTCGTCAGCCATTACTTCCCAGCTATCACCACCGCTGCTCTCTCAATCTCACCAGTGCCGACTGTCCTCATCACCTTATCAAAACCTCCGTTTGGTTCCTCTATCGGACCAGTTTTTTTTTTTTTTTTATCTTCAACGTCCCCGCCACAATCAGAATAACCACCGAGGTGCATGCAATCCTTTCATCCGCACCATCCGCATCCCAGGCTTTCCCTCACCTCATGAGAACACCTCCATTCTCGGATCATCGCGCCTCTCAAGCTTGCACCGAACCTACAAGAAAAATCACAGAACCAGTATTGCACCCGTCATAATCTCCAACTACCGTCATCTTCAAACCACGGGCCACCACCCCAAACTCTTCTCCATCTTCGTCACATCATCCTCAACCCTCTTTGCTGCCGTGAACCTCTATTCCTCTCCCCACATTCACTGGTCATCATCAACCTCCCAAAACACCTTCGCGAGACACCCATCTCCTCAACCACTGAACACTCTCATGTTTACTTGAGCGCCAAAACTCGCAACCAAATCCATACCATCCGTGAAACTCCATATCACCGTCTAACTCCTTCATCACCATTGCACCCCTGTAACTTCCCCGGTAACAACAGCCCACACTGACCATCATCGTTCCTGCACCCCACCACCCGCAGTGACCCAATCACCTTATCTCTCAAGCTCGCCCATTTTCCATAACCTGCAGCGAAGTGTTGCATGAGCCGTTCAGCAGAAGCTCTTCGCCCTCCACGAGTGTTCGTCTTCTCAATAGACGTTCGTCCTCAATGTCAGCCTTCCTCACGAGTGTTCGTCTTCTCAATAGACGTTCGTCCTCAATGTCAGCCTTCCTCACGAGTGTTCGTCTTCTCAATAGACGTTCGTCCTCAATGTCAGCCTTCTCCACGAGTGTTCATCTTCTCAATAGACGTTCGTCCTCATTTGAACGTCAGCCTTCCCCACGAGCGTTCGTCTTCCCAACAGACGCTCGTCCACAATGGATCTCCAACCTTCCCCACGAACGTTCGTCTTCTCAATAGACGTTCGTCCCCATTGGAACGTCAGCCTTCCCACGAGCGCTCGTCTTCCCAATGGACGTTCCTCCTCAATGGATCTCCAACCTTCCCCACGAACGTTCGTCTTCTCAATAGACGTTCGTCCCCATTGGAACGTCAGCCTTCCCACGAGCGCTCGTCTTCCCAATGGACGTTCCTCCTCAACGGATCTCCAACTTTTTTCAATGAACGTTCGTCTTCCCTAACGAATTTTCGACTCCTTGTACAGTAACCTTCACCCCTCTGTTTGTTTATATATATAGTAAACTTATTTGTGTTGTTTTGTATAAAAATTATAAAATTGTAAAAAATAAAAAAACATGTAAAACTAAAAAGAAACATGTAACAATAAATATTGGTATGAGTACTCGTGCGATCGTACGCATCAGCCTAGTACTTATTGCCCAAAATATAAAATAAACAAAAAAAGCCGTGTGAGTGCTCGTGTGATCGTACGCATCAGCCTAGTGCTCATTACGCAAAACAATAAGAGGGAAAGCCGTGTGAGTGCTCCTGCGATCGTACGCATCAGCCTAGCACTCATTACGCAAAACAATAAGAGGAAAAAGCCGTGTGAGTGCTCGTGCGATCATACGCATCAGCCTAGTGCTCATTACGCAAAACAATAAAAGGAAAAAGCCGTGTGGGTGCTCGTGCGATCGTACGCATCAGCCTAGTACTCATTACGCAAAAAATATGAATATTACAACAAAAATACCAAAAAATATAAAATCTTCAAAAGCTAAAAAACATTCACTTTTTTCAAAAATTACAAAAATATCGCCTTGTCAGAACTACGTGATCCTTGATTCTCCATCAAAAGTGGAGATACGTAGGAGCAAGGCCAGTCCTTGTTAGGCTCACTCTCCCAAAAATCCAAATTATCCATAACAAATTTCTCAAATAAATTCCAAACAAATTTCTCAAACAGTTTCTAAAAGAACTACGTAACCCTGATTTCTCACATGAGAATACGTAGGAGCAAGGTCAATCCTTGTCGGGCCCCAAAAAGCTAAAAAATATTGTTTGTTTCTTTAGAGTTTTATTTTAAGGGAAAGTTAAACATTTTGAAAACCACATCCATATTCGCGCATTTAGTTAAAGGTACTGCCCTAGGGCAGGCGTCGTAGGGTGCTAATACCTTCCCTACACGTAACCGATTCCCGAACCAAGAAATCTGGTTCTAATTGACCATGCCTTATCATTTTATGGTTTTTCCGTAGTTTTCCAGAATAAACTATGGTGGCGACTCCAAATCTCTAAATTTTCAAACTCGTACGTTTCTTTTTGGATCGTCGTCCCGTCGCGATTCTGGTTGCGACAATGACTATCAGAAACGTACCCTGTTAAAGCAAATAAACCAGAAAGATGTTTGAAATGCTTTAGTTAAAAATTGATATTTGTAAATAGTAACGAAGGTCGTGATATGATTTACTCCAATAATGGTGGTATAGGGATGTGAAGGCGTGCATCAACTTTGCTTATCATTGAGAAGAGGAAAATTTCTAATAAAAGCAAAACAAAGTGTTAGAAGTCCCACATCGACTAGAGATAAGATCAATTCAGAGTTTATAAGTGAGTGCAAACCTCACCTTACAAGTTGGTTTTGTGGGGTTGGGTTAGACTTAAAGTTTATTTTTAACACAATGAAGGTGATTGTGGTCATGTTGAATAATCACTTCCCAACACCTTATTATCACCAACTCACACTAGTGGAATCGTGAAAGCTGGCAAATAGAATAGATTCTATTCTACCTAAGGCTTCCACTTTTACTCCTTACCCTCAAATGTCCAACTTAATCACCTTGTTTATGCGGTGTATCTACAATGTGAAGCTTGAATCTTATAGCGCATGGAAGTACTATTGTTTTCATTGTTGAAATTGACTGAATTAAGTTGTTTTTCAAATGCTTGGATCGCTGATACTAAGATTTAATGTTGAGAAATATAATTATGCAGTTTTGTTTGATGAAATGACTAAGAAATGATTGAGCTGTGAATAAGTTTAGTGCTTCAGAGTTTTGTTTAGAGTCTTTTATTTTGTAAATTGAGTTTTCTCTGTTTAGTTTTTCCCTTGGAGGACATTTCTTTAAGTGTGAGAGTGTGATAACTCTCCAAATTTTCCTATTTTTCTTTTATTAGAAGTTATTTTTATATTCTTTTAATTTCTTATTTTATAGAACTAGAATAATTTATAGATTTTTCTTTAATTTTAGAGTTTTGTAAAAATAATGTTAATAATGTGTTTGTAGATGATAATTAGTGTTTTTAGATGATAATTAGTATTTTTAATTAATAGTGTTTTTCTCTTTCTTTAAATGTCAAATTAAAAATGTTTTGTAGAGTTTTGCTCTTATAGGTTTTCATTTTCTCTTTTTGTTGATTTACCCCTATTCATTTTCTCTTTTCTGCATCTTGAGTTGCTACACCATTGCAATTGAATTGTTTTTCTAGGTGAAATTACTTTTGCTTGAGGACAAGCAAAGTTATAAGTATGTGAGAGTTTGATAATGCTAATTCTTACCATTATCTAAGCATCGTTTTAGTAGCAAAATCAACTTTTTCTAGCTTGTAACTTGCTTAATCATCTATTTTATCTTGCTTTTAGAAATAATTGTGTTTTAGGCTACATTGATGTAATTTCATCACTTATTCCCTTATTTTGTAGCTAATAAAGTGCTTGGAAGAACCTCCACCAAAGTATAGAGCTTAATCAGCCACAGAAGCAAGCAAAACAACAAAAAGGGAGAGTTCTGGAAGGCTGCTGTTGGGCTATGGCTGAACGCTCTGTCTCTGGAATGTTGTCGTTGGGCTACGGTTGAGCACTCTGTTTATGCTGTAGTTGGGCTACCGTTGGGTGGTAGCTGAGCGCTTTGCTCTCTGGAATGTTGCCATTAGGCTGTCACTAGGCTGTCGCTAGGCTACTACTTAAGCAGTAACAACACTGATGTGTTAAAATTGCCTATTTATTCAAGCTCTCTTGAAGCATTTAGAGTCTTTGGTTCTTTGGAGGCGCGATTTCACTACTGGAGCTCATGGAGGCCCCGAGGAGCTTGTGGGAACATCTTATCCTCTTCCTTTAGGTCTCCTTCTTCTTCCATCCACCATGTTTGTAAGCTTTAGGGTTCTCCATGGAAATGTAGAACCCGATTCATCTTGTTAGGGATTGATGAAACCTATGAATTCTTGTGTAATGGATGATTGATTCGTATTTATATATGCCTTTTCTATCAATTGCTAGTATTCTTGTTTCCAATCTTAAAGCTTGCATGTAATAGGAATGTTCATGACATGTTTTTAGGGTTTCATGGGTTATGGGAACGTGAGATGAAACCTAGAACTAAAACAAGAGTCCTTGTGGTTCATTGATTCTAGGGATGGAAGATGATTCACATGCTGTCTTAAGATCCTAACTCTTTAATGCGGATTTTTCTTGTTAGATTTTCAAAGGGATTAGAGTTTCATGGGGAAAAACTAGGCTCTTTCACCTAAGGAATTATGGTTAGAGTGTTTTCGTGGATTGACTTTAGTAAATTGATGGAGAGGAGATGAAATTGGTTAGGCACAAGAGTGAAATAGGTGAATCCTAACATTAGCAATGCCATTTCATACCATTTCTAGTCTTTTTCATTTCTAAGTGCCTTCAGTACCAAAGTCCAATCTTGTAATTATTTGTGAATTTATCTTTTTGCACATATTCATAAGTGATGAGTTGTTATTGAGTCTAAATGAGTTGTTAATCGCATAATTCTCTAGTGTTACAAGTCTCCTAGGAAAACAATACTTGGTTTTACCATGTTTTATTACTTGAAACGATTCGGTGCACTTGTCGAACCACTCAACAAGTTTTTGGCTAAAAACCTGTAGTCCAAACACAACTTTATATCTTTGAATTAGATCCTTCATGGTAACCACTTCAACACTAGCTATCGTAGACACCTTTTAAGCTACTTAAGATTTTTCTTCTTTTTTCCTCATTCATCGTGCTTTAACATCGCTAATGTTGTCTTTTCTTTCAAATCAAACTTAATGATGTATTTCTTCTTTCAATACTTTAATTCTTCCACCTCAACCAAGATCAAACCTACCTCCCATTCGAATTTTCTTTAAACATCCTTTTTATTCTCCTTCTGATTGTTGAACTTAGTATAAAACCTTTATGATACTTTATTCTCATAAAAGAATGTGTTTCTATAACTTAGAAAGCACCTGTGACTTCTTCTTAAGCTTTACTTCATCTTAGTCTCCTTTTTCTAAAGATTAATCCCCTTTGTTCACTTTAGGGTTCCTATACCCTTATTAGCTTTAACCTCAAACCTTCCATCACTTTTCTCTTCCAGACCTCATACATTGTCAAGAAGTAAAACCAAGTTGTTTTCTCAAACCTTACACAAGCGCGCACCAATATCTCCCATTATTTTGTCCTTTGAACTCATTCCTTTTGCAAAACTTGTGATATCCGACCTGAATAACCTATTCTCGAAACTCTTTCAATCCAAAACATTGATTTAGAACTCCAACTTCTTTCCTCGTCATTTGAAATCCAAAACTCTGATTTTCTAACTCCCAAACTCTAACACACCAATTCTCCATATCTTCAAGGTAGAAAATTGTCTCAAAGGCCTTATCCAATTCACATAAAGGTAAGCAAGTCAAGTTATCCTTGAATTTGCATTCCTCTATCATTATAGAGTACTTAACACTACCACAAAGGTAAGAACATGACAAGAATCACTATAGAAAACAAAACTCAAACCACAACTCTTTCTTTCCTTAAACTTTTAGAATTAAGAAAAACAACTATCTTTAATATAGTTATGAGTGTGCACCCTTATTACTCTTATCAAGACATTTTCTATTCTTAATACTTCTAATTGGTTACACAATCTCTACAATCTAAACTTAAACTTTTAAACATCGAAAGACATGACAAACCCACAACCCTTACCTAAGGATGATCTGTTCTGATACCAAAATGTAACATTCCCTTTTTAGCGGCTTACAACTGTTAAAATAAGACGTTAATTAAATTAATAAAACAAAACAAATTGTCTCAAAATTTAGATATAGTATTAATACAATTATCTAAAACAAAAAATCATAATAATAAATACATCTAAAAGAACTAATGATCACTACTAGACGACCAATAATAAAACTTTCCTGCATCACTGTCTTCCACCAGAGATGCATCCACACCTACTCCTCACTTGCTTATTCCAATAAGGCGAACATCACAACATAAAAAAATGAACACACATGAAACACCAAAAGAAAATAATAGGATAAGCTAATGTGCAAAAATAATTAATCTAAGACAATTAGAACATATCAGATATAAGCTAAACATTGATGAAATACAATAACTCATATAAACACATATAAAGAGTTGACAATAGACTCAATTATCTGGATATATGCTTTTAACATAGGGCTTTATTGTAGGTGTGCACTTGTAGTAGTATTTATGTTCTACAAAACCATAAACATAGGGATTATCACCCTACTACTCATAAGGTTATTCACATTTGTGTTTAGGACCAAAAGTCCAAGGCTAGGACCCCCTACCATTCTCTCTCCCACCTTATTCCTCTCTCTATGAGTTGAATGATTGGTAGTATATTAGGATACCTCCTTTCTGAACTCCTATATGTCATACTATACATTAAACAAACCATAACTGATCCTTCTTAGATTGGTTCCAACCATCCTCAGATAAACATCATAAACTAACCATCATATTAACATTCACAAATTACCACATTTAAGATCATATGACATAAGAGACTCATGTGAAAATAGTTAGACTTTGTGAATCTTGCTCAGTGAGAATTAATATATATTGTCTCAGTGATTAGTGACTAAAAGCACTCTCACTTAGTGACTAAATAGCTTACCCAACGAGATCATTAATAGAACTCTCAAGCTTAAAATGTTACGAAAGTCGCCCAGCCAACCACTATCAAGTCAGTGAATTCTCTAACTTTGGTTGCACCCAAAGAAGTTATTCTTGCCTAACAACCACAAAGTTGGTTTCTCTCTGACTTTTATCTGACCCAATGAATATATTCTCGCTTAGCGACTGTCAAGTTAGTGAGCTCTTTGACTTTGGTCTCATCCAAAGAGTGTAATCTCACCTAGCGACTATCAAGTCAATAAATCTTTGACTTTGACTTTGCTCAACGAGTATACTCCATAGTTTTGCAGAATATGATTTATAGATTTATGTCATTCTAGTCCTACAAATTAGTCTAACAACAACCATAAATTTCAAAACATACTAACCATTAGATTATAAACAACTCAATGACTCAATTCACCTAAATTGCAATCTCAACCATACAATATATCAAATTTCAACATACAATCACTAAAGAAAAAATCAAACCCCTAATTGAACTCCACATGTCATATTTTACCAGAAAACTCAATTACGCAAACCAATTATCATACAAGCATACAATCAACAATTACAAGTTATCTATTAGTTAAAAGTAGTGCAATTAATTTCTCTTACTTAAGAGACAAATGAACTTGCTCTAAGGAATCTCAAATCCTTTTAAGCCCACAAGATACCCTAGTTATACCTAAGAACAATTAAAAAATGATCAGGATATATTGTTATGATCATTGATAAGTAGAGACTCCTATAAATGACAAAATGTGCATGGATGTAGCGGAAGACTCACATGCAACATATAACAAAAATGACCAAGAAAAAAAATATTGAAACTCAACTTACACGAACGAAAAAACTAAATAGTCCAAAATGAATAATTCGCCGCAAGGATCAATCTTGTGGTCTTAGTTCTTTAATTGGATGAGCAGGGAGGAAGAACTCTTAAAGAAAAAAAAATCAAAGAACTCTATAAAAGTTATTTAAAAAATGATGTCGTATTTAATGAAACTTATTCATAATAAAATAATTTATATTAAAACCTTTTAATATTAAAATAATTAAGTCTCATTATTTTTAAGTTATTATCACTTCTGAAATATCAATTTCTAAATTTTTACATCAATGAAAAAGTGTAAGAACTTTTATTTTCTTCTATATGGCATTTGGTTGGTCATTTTAGTTTTTTTATTGAATTGGTAATTCAATTTTATATCTTACATTTTAATTTGTACTTTCTTAAAATTTCTTAATGTGTTTATTTGGAATTGATTTACATCAAATTTAAGATATGTTTCTCTTGGAGAAACTAAATATTATAATTATTATAATCCTGATAAATCCTTATTTCAATATATTTTGTTAAGTTTAACACATCATGTCAATATAGTTAGTGTAGGGAGATTCAACACACACATACACATAGATCTCTACACTGGTAAGATATTGTCTGCTTTGGGCTGAGCTCTCACGAATTTGCTTTTGGTACCACTTCAAAAGGCCTCTTACTAATGGAGGTATCTTATGTGTATATAAATCTATGTCCATCTCTTATTTTATCCGATGTGGGACTTTGTTTGTACCCAACATCCTCCCCTCAAACAAAGGACTATGGTTCTTCTACCTCTCCTACAGCGGAAGTCTTTTCTTATCCTCGAGTACACCATGGTGACCACTTCTCTTTGCTCTCACGATCCATGGTCAAACACTGAGTATCTCTTACTCTCCACCTCTCATGATTCACCTGACTATTTGTCACTGGCCACCTGCCAAGGTTTCACCTGATCATAGAGGGACATACTCAATTGAGCCTGGCACCAGACCTGAACCATGGGCTCTGATACCGATCGATGGTTTGTCTTGGTGACATGCTCAAACGAGTATAATGATCCCCATACCGAAAGTCTTCCTAGCAAAGGGTATTTAGGTAAGAAAGTTCTGTTAAGATGAACGACGATTGGAAAGGGTTACTCGTAGTTGTTGTTGGTTGGGAATGTTTCCGCTAGAGGGGGAGTGTACCTATGTGGAAGGGACTACCCTTGAGGGAGAGATTGTTGTGAATTCAAGTCTGAGTCCAAGTCCCACATTGGATAGAAATGAAAAAGTAGTGCAATATATAAAGGTGAAAGACCCATATTAGATGGTATTAGTGTTTGTGTAACCCATAGGAAACCTCTTCCAGGTTCCTCGATAGACTCAACGATTAGTTTATTTTGATTTCAATAATTTATCACAACTCATTTATTTTATGCGCAAAAAAAACTTTTAAGTTTAATATTTATTATCAATAATTAAAATAAATACTTTTTATTTCTATTTTAATCACTAATTTAATTCAAAATTAAAATTATCAGTACCATGTATAAGAGACTCTCTAGCTGGGTAATAAATAAATGTAAATAAGGGACAAAAATTGAACAGTGGTGGGCAATTTTTTTCCCCTAAACTAGGTAGATTCGGTATTTTACTAGGTTTCTAGTTCATAAAATTGGAATTAAAATTCGTACCATGTCCGTAAAATGTATATCTTTTACATGCATTAAATTTTTTCTAAAATGTGCATCAATCGTTGAAATAATCCTATGAGAAATTTAGCGTCAATCAAGATGATTATAACTAAAACTAGTATGTTAATATTTAGTCATTCACATTTTGTGTAAAGCTTTTTTTATTCTGTCGATTAATAGAAATCATTTTTTACATATATAATTAATAAATATGAACAAATTAATTATCATACATCACTATATTTGGACTTGTTTGCTTAAATTTCTGGATGAGTAGTCGTTACAGCTTTATGGTATAAAATTTATAGATAAAAGAATTTTAGCTTTTCTTTTTTGAAGTAAATTTTAAATTTAATTTAATTTTACAAGACTTGAGTTTCCATCCATATATATTATAAATTAATTTAATTTAATTTCTGATGACGAAACAATAAACAATTTTGGAAAAAATTTATTCAAGCAAACTCGTCACTAAAAAAACTCTTATGTACACAGAAAATATTTTAAACGATCACACTTAAACAAAGCAATTACAATAAAATCTCTGCATGAAATAAAAAATAAATTAAAATTTCAATTCAACTACTGTATGCTCAGCTGGTATCAATAATGGCTTCTAAAAAGAGACCGAACCTATATATATGCAACAAATTAACAGCAAGACAAATTAGCGACTAATAATCGAATACTGTTTTATTTTTTTCTGATTCTTTGACGTTAATTAATACTGACACGTTTCCTATAATCGCCATGCTTCTTGTTTCTACTCCTTCCAAAACAAATGTCATTTTGGCATTCATATATGTTCTTAGATATTGCCAACCATCGTGCTACTGTAACAACATTAACCTAAGAAGCAGTAGCTATTATTAGTTAAAAGATTTCGAAAGCAAAATCAACTTAAAGATGTATTGAAGAGGAATATATTGATAATAATTTGTCGCGATTTGTAACGACAACACATGTGAACATCTTTGGCATTCTACAGGACAAAAATTCCTTCATATGCTGCCTGATCTGATAAGCTTCTTCACAACAGAAGTTTTCATTTTGGGTTGCATAAACATCGATGGAGCCTAAGGCTAACTTTGTGTTTCCACTTTCATTCATGCTCCTCATTACTCATTGGTTTTCATTTATGCTGCACACTAGATAAACAGAAAATAATAATTGATAATTAATCTTCAACAGAGCCAATAATTACAAAGGAGTCATCGACACTGAATCCTAATAGAAAAGAATCTGGTTCAAGCATTACAGGAAGTGGAGGGTGCGTCATTCACTTGTACGGTTTGAAACTACATTAAATGATTAATTAATCTGCTTAAATTGAGTTATTTAGGTATTCTCCACCAAGATATTTATTTTAATTTAATCATCATCATCACATTCATATACTTTTATTATAATCTTTTTATTTCTCACTTTCACTGCTAGGATAAGGTCTACACTTTTTTCCCTTCTTTCTCTCAATTGACTTATCTGGTCATCAAAAAAGCTAATATAAAGAAATTATATTAGCTTTGATGCATAAAATAAATCCCATTATCTTTCAATTATATTTTCCACAGTTTGTAATAATTACACATGTCAATATCTTTGGCAATCTACAGACCAAAACTTCTTATAAATGATACGTGATCTGATCAGTTTTTTCAAACTAAGGAATTTTGATTGAGTTGCATAAACAATGAGGGAGGCAATGGCTAACTTTGTGATTCCACTTCCTTTCATGCTCTTCATTACTCGTTGGTTTCTGTTGGCTCATCATGGCAGTGCTGCAGAGACTTCCACATACATAGTACACATGGACAGATCCCTTTTTCCCACTGTCTTTTCAAAGCATCATGATTGGTTTGAATCCTCCGTTCAGTCCATAAAATCAGCAACACCTGGTCACTCATTCAAGCAATCACAGAAACATATAGTGTATTCTTATAACCATGCCATGTATGGTTTTAGTGCAGTGCTAACCTCAGAAGAGTTAGAGGCTCTCAAGAACTCTCGTGGTTTTGTTGCAGCATATCCAGACAGAAATGTCACCATAGACACCACTCACACTTTTGAGTTTCTCTCCCTAGCCTCTTCCAGTGGCCTCTGGCACGCTTCCAATTTGGGGGAGGATGTCATTGTGGGTGTTATTGACTCTGGTGTGTGGCCTGAGAGTGAAAGCTTCAAAGATGATGGCATGACCAAGAAAATTCCAAGTAAATGGAAAGGAACCTGTCAGGAAGGGCAAGACTTCAACTCTTCCATGTGCAACTTCAAACTGATCGGAGCTAGATATTTCAACAAAGGAGTGATTGCTGCAAAACCCAAGGTTAGAATCACTATGAACTCAGCCAGAGATACAGAGGGTCATGGAACTCACACGTCTTCCACAGTTGCTGGCAACTACGTCAGTGGAGCCTCTTACTTTGGCTATGCCAAAGGGGTGGCCAGAGGCATTGCACCAAGAGCTAGGCTTGCCATGTACAAGGTCCTTTGGGAAGAGGGTCGTTACTCCTCTGATGTTTTGGCTGGAATGGACCAAGCCATTGCTGATGGGGTTGATGTCATTTCCATCTCTATGGGGTTTGATGGTGTTCCACTTTATGAGGATCCTATAGCAATAGCTTCTTTTGCAGCAATGGAAAAAGGGGTGTTGGTTTCATCCTCTGCAGGTAACAATGGTCCTGATCTTGGTACTTTGCACAATGGAATCCCCTGGCTTCTGACTGTGGCTGCAGGTACCATTGACCGCACATTTGGTTCTCTAGTTCTTGGAAATGGCCGAACCATTATTGGTTCGACCGTGTTTCCAGCAAATGCCTTGGTGGAAAATCTTCCACTTGTCTACTATAAGAATATATCAGCATGTAACTCAGTCAAGTTGTTATCGAAACTGAGAACAGATGGGATCATTGTATGTGACTTGGTTCCAGACACTAGGTTAATGTACAAGCAAATGTCGTTTGTTGATGAAGCTAGTTTGTCAGGGGCAGTGTTTTTTCTTGATGGTCCTTTGTTAAATTACTCAGGAATTGGTAGCTTTCCAAGTATTGTAATCAGTGCGAAGGATGCACCAACTGTGATCAAGTATGCAAAAAGCCATAAGAATCCAACAGCCAGTATCAAATTTCAGCAAACATTTGTTGGAATGAAGCCAGCACCAGCTCTTGCTGGTTACTCTTCAAGAGGTCCTTCACCAAACTACCCTGGGGTCTTGAAGCCTGACATAATGGCACCTGGCTCTAATGTCCTTGCTGCTTTCATTCCTGATTCTCCAGCAGCTGAAATTGGGGACAATGTGTACTTACCTAGTGACTACAATTTGCTGTCTGGAACATCCATGGCCTGTCCTCATGCTTCTGGTGTTGCTGCTCTTCTGAAAGCTGCACACCCTGAATGGAGTGCTGCTGCTATAAGGTCTGCAATAGTAACCACAGCTAGTGCTCTAGATAATACGCAAAATCCAATTAGAGACTATGGCTATCCTTCTCAATATGCTTCTCCTCTTGCCATGGGAGCCGGTCAAATTGACCCTAACAAAGCACTTGATCCAGGTTTGATATATGATGCCACCCCACAGGACTATGTTGATCTGCTTTGTGCTTCGAATTACACAATAAAGCAAATCTTAGCCATTACAAGATCATCATCCTACAATTGCGCAAAACCATCTTTTGATCTTAACTACCCTTCATTTATAGCCATCTATAACAACAAAACAATGTCAGTTGTCCAGAAATTTAGGAGGGCAGTGACCAATGTTGGAGCTGGTGCTGCCACATACAGAGCCAAGGTGACAGAACCTAAGGGCTCTGTGGTGACAGTGTCCCCTGAGACTTTGTCATTCAGATACAAAAATGAGAAGCTGAGCTACAGTGTTGTAATAAAGTACAACAAGTACAAGAAGGAAGATATCTCTTATGGGGATCTTATTTGGATGGAAGATGGTGGAGCACACAGTGTTAGGAGCCCCATTGTAGTGGCACCAAGTGGAATTGTATGAGTTTTCCTTCTCCTTGCCATGAAATTCTGAGTACTTCATGGAACCCCCAAAATAATAAACTATTTGCTAGAGCTTATCCTGAAAAAGTTTGTTATTTACTAAGTTTAGTTTCACTTATTATCGAATCGTTATTGAACCATACATGTATTGAGAGTCTTATGTCGAATTAGAAATATCTCGTAATATTTAATTCTCATCTGAGTTTATCACATTACATAATCTATTTATATTTTCACTCTTGCACTGTAAACCCTTTTTACTAGAAAATTTTCTTGCAAGAATAAACCTAATAGGATGATATTGGAGGATATGGCATATACAAGAAAACTAATATGATAAACATTATTAAATTTTTTTTATCTTTACAGAAAACTTATAAATTTTAGGAACTATGTATAATCCCACCTAAGATTTCTCAATGACAAGTTTGCAAATTTCACGAAAAACAACATATCGTTCATGTGATTAAAAAGAAAGATTTTTTCTTCTTTTATATATATTTGAATTTATTTTTTGAATGTTCTATTTATAAATTATTACTCCATAAAATAATGTTTGGAATGAAATCGTGCAATTAATAGGGATTGAATGCAGTTTAATCATCATTCTATGTCAAATGTAACATAAATTTACGGAAAAATCAATAAAAACGACAAATCTCTAAGTTGTTTTTATTTTCTATTTTTTTTTTAGCATTTATGTTTTCGGTCGCACTTGTATTTTCTTTCCCCGTTCTTACACTCTGAAATATAATTTTTGAATTAAGAAAATTAAAGCTAAAAAATAAACCACAGTAAAATCAACAGTAAAATTAAGCTTATGTACAAATAAATCTGATTAAACTTTTATTTGATGTACTAAAAGAATCTGATTAAAATATGATTACATGATGTAGACACGCTTGAATAAAGTTCTTTATAAGTACTTTTAAGAAAGAAGTAAAATTAAGAATTAGTTTTATACAAGCTTGAATAAATTTGATTAAAAATGAAATTACTTTTTCAAAGTAAAATAAATTATATCCAAGTTTAAAATGTTAATATAGAAAAGTTATGTGAGCAAATTGATACAGATAAACTTATATATAAATTAATTTTAAATTATCAAAGAAATAACTTTTTATAGTTTTTAAAAAAATTTTAAAGATAAATTCATTTAAATAAATATACTTTAGGCATTCATTAATGTATGTAACATTGTTTCTAACATTAGATTATGAATATTTTATTATTTTAAAGTTGCAACGATTATATATATTATTAAACTTATTATATTTTAAGAAGAAAAAAATCTTTATATATGTGAATTTAGAAATTTTTTGACTTCATTCTAAATTTGGTTTTTCTGGTCGAAAGCATATCATAACGCAATTTAGAAATGATTTTACATAGTGAATTAACTTTTTAAAACTTACTTTTTCTAGCAAAGAGTTAGGTCCATATCTTTCAAGAACGAGAAGATGTGTGTTTGTAAAAAATACTCAAACACCCAAATTAGTCGAGTGCATCAAATATAATATAATGTTGTAATAATGAATTTTTGTTATTTACCTCAATGGTTATACTATTTATAGAATAATTATGACGTTTGTGAGTCCTCACCTATATGGACATGGGTTGGCCCAATGGCCATTTATCACATGAGTCACTTGTTTTATATAGATTCTCCTAAGTTATAGAATAATAATTAGCTTTATTAGTCCAAAAGGTAGTCGGAAAAATCGGCTTATGGCCAGGTAGAAACAGTAAAACATGTTGGCTTGTGCTTGGGAATAGTAAGATAGGTCGGCTAGTTGGTGGGTAGTTCACCATTAGCTTTGGTAGGTAGCATATAAACCTCAACAAGTGACAAATAGGGTGTGTTCTGGTAGTCGACGCTTAGTAGGTGACACCCGGTTCTCGGTAGATGACACTTGGTTCTCTATATATGATACTTGGTTCTAGTAAGCGGTAACCCACTCTGGTTGTTGGTACGTAGTAGGCAGAACATGACTATAGGTAGACGACATGCAACCTTCAATAGGTAGCACTTGGCCCTTAGCACGCAGATATAAGGTGTTCTTTGCACTAAGTTATCCTAGAAAGAGATTCATCTTAATAAGGTCGAAGGGTACTCAATCATATTCAAGTACATAAGTCCCCCAGTCTTTTCATGACTTGAAAGCAAGGAAAGAGCTTTAGGAAAACAAGTAGTCGATCCTTAGTTTAGTTGTAAAATCACATTGTTTGTATTCAGTAGTCATCCTAGGGGTTTTGTAAAGAAAATTTGTATCTTTGGTTATAACCTTATAGGTATAGTAGCCCCCTAGCCTCGAGGAGCGTAACGACGAAGAGGTTTGAATGATGGGATGTAAGGTCTGAGTAGATGTGAGTGATGAATAATTGTATAGGAAGTTTTTTTTTTGTTTGGTACTCGTCTCTTTCCTTTTACATTTTATAACTTGTAGTTTTTCATCTACATATTTGTAGTCGAGCATAACCCTACTTTTGTATAATTCCCTCAATGACTATTGGAAAAATAAATTCACTTTTACTCATTTGGGACCTAATAAGGAAGGCAACATACGAATCTAAGAGTTGTTCAACTGAGACCGATAAGATAGGCAACACACAAGGGTTATTCAACTAAGGCCGACAAGGTAAGCGGAACACAAAATTTGTTCAACTGAGACCGATAATGTTGGTGGCACACGAGGGTTATTCAACTGAGGCCAACAAGGTAGGCGACATATGAGACTTGTTCAATTGAAACAAAATTATTAGGAGGCACATGAGGGTTATTCAACTAAGGCTGGCAAGGTAAGCGACACATGATTGCAAAGTTGTTTAAAGTAAGACCGATAAGGTAACTGACATGGAACTGCTTGAAAGGTTTAATAAGGACCACCTAAGTAGGTGGCACGGAATTGCATGGAGGTTCAACCAGGACCGCCTAAGTAGGTGACAATGAACTGCATAAAAGGTTTCACAAGGATTTTCTTGATGGGCGACAAGGAACTCTCTTGCCTGTAAAATAGTTAAATAAACATTTGAAATTCAAAACCTTTATTTTATAAATGAAGTTCCTCATTCAAAGAAGTCAATTGTAGGTTGGGATGTTCCAAGGCATCTTAAGTTATGATATTTCAGGTCATTATAAACTAAGGTGTGTCAGAACACCATAAGCTAAGATGTTCCAAGTTAACATAGGCCTACATGCAGAGACTAAAACTTAGGGGTCGGACAATTCTAAGAGATGTTAAGGTCGAACAAGTCCAAGAGTTGTTCAGGTTAAACAAGGCCGAATGTCATTGTGGCCGAACAAGGTCGAGTATTGTTAGGACCGAACAAGGCCGAGTGTCGTTGAGGTCGAACAAGGCCGATAGTTGTTGAAGCCTAGAGATATTGAGAAAGTCCATTGCATTGCAATTTGCATGGCCATCTCACTAGAGTGATTCCCAACTTGGTTTGTACTTGTCATCTTATTTGTCATAAACATCACGTAACTCTTTCTTTGTAGTTTATACCTCGACCCCACAGAGTGGGTGACATTGTTCTTTCAAAGCCGAGTATACCCCATGAACAATTTTTAAATTCCTTTTATCAGAGACTCCTTACTCTTGAAATCGAGATGTTTTAGGTTCAAGTCTCTTCAAGACCAAGACAGGTGTACTTGTAGAAGACACTCAAGCACCCAAGTTACCCGAGTGTGTGAGATAACATATAATGTTATAATAATAAGGTTTAATCATTTCGGACATCCCTATTTCTGTAAGATCGTCTCAAATAGGTCCTCGTACTGTAAATGCTCTCAATTAGGTCTCTTATTGTGAAAAATTGAATCAATTTAGACCTCGTCGTTAGTTTCGTACTAACACCGTTAAAGTAGGTGACACGTGTCATTTCGTGGTTTTTTTTTAAATTTTTAATTCTTTTTATTTTATTTTTTATATTTTCTTAAAAATAAATTTTAAAAAAATGTCATAAGTCAAACTGATATTGTGCCATGTGACAATGACAATGTGACATGGTACTGACAGTGCAACGTGTCATTGTCAGGCCATGTGTCATTGGATTAGTCTCAATTTGGTCCCTATATTTTTGTTGTGTCTCAATCTGATCCTTGTATTTTTATTTTGTCTCAATTTAGTCTTAATTTTAAAAATTAAACAATTTTGTCCCTCTCCAAATTCAAATAAAATTTAATTTGTATGTAAATCTTAACAAATATTTTTATTAAAATTGATATTTTTATTAAATATTTTTAACAAGTTTAAGTTTAATTATATTTTTATTTAATTAATTATATAAATGGTAATTATGTTTGTCGCAACCGGAATCACGACGAGACGACGACCCAAAAAAGAAAAACGGGTTTGAAAAAGAGATTGGGAGTCGCCACCATAGTTTATTCTAAAAAACTACGGAAAAACCATAAAATGATAAGGCAATGGTCTGCAAGAACCAGATTCTAGGTTCAGGAGTCGGTTAAGTGTTGGAAAGGTATTAGCACCCTACAACGCCTGCCTTAAGGCAATACCTTTAACTAAATATGCGAATATGATTGGGTTTTCAAAATGTTTAACTATCCCCTAAAATAAAACTCTAAAGAAACAAAAATATATTTTTTTAGTTTTTTGGACCCGACAAGGATTGACCTTGCTCCTACGTATTCTCATTCAAAATGAGAAATTAGGATTACGTAGTTCTTTTGGAAACTGCTTGAAAATTTTGTTTGAGGGATTGTTTGAGAGATTTGTTTGAGAAATTAATTATGGATAAATTTGGATTTTTGGGGAAATGAACCTGACAAGGACTAGCCTTGCTCCTACGTATCTCCACTTTTGATGGAGAATCGAGGATTACGTAGGTCTGGCTTAAAGATTGTTTGTTTGCTTGAAAGTGTTGATGTTTTTAGTTTTTGAAGATTTTATATTTTTTGGTATTTTTTGAGAAAAAGAAGGTGAAAAAGGTTTTTTAGCACAAAGACGATGCGAGCAATCACACATGTACTTAACCCTTTAAGACATATTTTTATAATTTTATTTGAGAAAGAAGAAAAGGTTTTTAGCACAAGGACGATGCGAGCGATCACATATGTGCTTAACCTTTAAATTGTTTTTTGGTATTTTTACAAAAGAAAGAGAAAAAGTTTTTAGCACGTGCGAGCGATCACACATGTGCTTAACCTTTAAAATACTTTTTTGGTATTTTTTATGAAAGAAATGTTTTCAGTACAAGGACGATGCGAGCGATCACACATGTGCTTATACCGTTATTTATTACATATTTTTTAAAGTTTTATATTTATTTATTTTCTTTTTATTAAGAAAGAGAGGTGAGTTGAAATATCTATGACATAAAAATGTGAAAAAGCATAGGATAAAATTGTGGTAGAAAACAGGATAAATTTATAAACTAAAAAAAATGGTCAAAATGCATATAAATAGAATGAAAAGAAAATGTGTACCTTGTTGAAGATTTGAATGATGAAACAAGACTTTGCTTGTAATAAGTTGTGAGAAGAGATAGATTGATGGTGAAGAAGATGAATTTATAGTAGAAATGTGGTATGTGATTTACTATGTATAGAGGGATTAGGAAATAGTAAAATGTGAGAGAAAAATGAAGTAGAGTTTTGGGATGGAATAAAGAGGTTTTGAGAGAGAAGAGATAGATATTATGTAATTGTGTGTGTATGTAGAAGAATGATAATAGGGGAGATAAGGAATGTGTGGAAAGATATGTAGTGTGGGAAAGAAGAATGAAGTAGAGTTTTGGGATGGAAATGAAGAGGTTTGGTGTGAGAGAGAAAAGATGGATATTGTGTAATTGTGTGTGTTTTAGGAGTGAAGAGAATGCAGGTACTTATAGAGTTAAGGATGGAAAGAGTATTAAATAAAATATATTTTTTTAAAAATGAGTTGAAAAATAAAGAAAGCTAAAGTAAAAGAAATAATATAAAAAGTTGGTGGAGAGATTAGGTGAAATTAAGTTAAAGAAATAATATAAAAAGTGGGTGGAGAAAGTAGGTGAAATAAAATATAGTAAATAGTAAAAGTTAATGTGGAAAATAAGTGAAAAAAATAATATAAAAAGTTGGTGGAGAAAGTAGGTGAAATAAAATATAGGAAATAGTAAAAGTTAATGTGGAAAATGAGTGAAAGAAATAATATAAAAAATGGGTGGAGAAAGTAGGTGAAATAAAATATAGAAAATAGTAAAAGTTAATGTGGAAAATAAGTGAAAGAAATAATATAAAAAGTGGGTGGAGAAAGTAGGTGAAATAAAATATAGTAAATAGTAAAAGTTAATGTGGAAAATAAGTGAAAAAAATAATATAAAAAGTTGGTGGAGAAAGTAGGTGAAATAAAATATAGGAAATAGTAAAAGTTAATGTGGAAAATGAGTGAAAGAAATAATATAAAAAATGGGTGGAGAAAGTAGGTGAAATAAAATATAGAAAATAGTAAAAGTTAATGTGGAAAATAAGTGAAAGAAATAATATAAAAAGTGGGTGGAGAAAGTAGGTGAAATAAAATATAGGAAATGATGAAAGTTAATGTTGAAAATAAATGAAAGAAGTAACATAAAAAGTGAGTGGAGAAAGAAGGTGAAATAAAATTAGGAAATAGTAAAAGTTAATGTGAAAAATAAGTGAAAGAAATAATATAAAAAGTGAGTGGAGAAAGTAGGTGAAATAAAATTAGGAAATAGTAAAAGTTAATGTGGAAAATAAGTGAAAGAAATAATATAAAAAGTGAGTGGAGAAAGTAGGTGAAATAAAATTAGGAAATAGTAAAAGTTAATGTGGAAAATAAGTGAAAGAAATAATATAAAAAGTGGGTGAAGAAAATAGGTGAAATAATATTGATAAAGAAGATATAATTTAAAAATGTAAGTGGAATAATTAGAAAAGTTGGTATATAAAAATTAATAAGGAAATGAGGTGGAAAAAGTAAATGAAAAAGGTAGATGATGTGGAATGTGATATGGAGGGTAAGGTGGATGGTGATGTGAAGAGTGGGGTGTGATAAGAGAAAAGGGGTGGTGAGGAAGTAAAAAAAAGTGTGAGATTATTTTGGGCCATTGAATTAAGGAATAAAAATTTAATTTGGGAGTGCAAATAGTAAAACAAATAATATTTTTTTATTCTTTTGTTTTTTTTTTAATTTATTTTTGTGAAGAATTTTATTTATCCGGACGAAATTGGGTATTGACAATGTTGTTTAAATATACCTATAAGAGTTAAAAGAAAACACTGACATAACATGATGGTGTGAATTTTCCAAATGATTTAGCTCATTGAACAAATTATCGATGTGAAATTTCACTTTTTTTTAAATAAAAAATTGGAGGAAGGTAGTTTCTTCTTTCATGATTTTCCATGGAAACTTTCTCCATGAAAATTCACACTTTATGTCACCTTTTTTTAAACCCTTATAGGTATATTTAAATAACATAATTAATATTTATATGATTAAGTAATATAAATATAATTAAACATAATCTTGTTAAAAATATTTAATAAAAATATCAATTTTAATAAAAATATTTGTTAATATTTATATAAAATTTAAATTTTGTTTGAATTTGAGGAGGGACCAAATTACTTAATTTTTAAAATTAAGACTAAATTGAGATAAAATAAAAATACAAGGATCAAATTGAGACACAATAAAAATATAAGGACCAAATTGAGACTAATACAATGATATATGGCTTTACAAGGCCACGTGGCACTGTCATTGCCACGTGGCACAATATTAGTTTGACACGTGGCATTTTTTTTTTAAATTTTATTTTAAAAAAATAAAAATAAATAAAAAATAAAAAAAAAATTAAAAAAGTCAAAAAAATCACGAACTGACACGTGTCACTTCCTTTGACGGTGTTAGTACGAAACTAACGGCGATGTCTAAATTGATTCAATTTTCCACAATAAAATACCTAATTGAGAACATTTATAATACGAGAATCTATTTGAGACGATCATACAAAAATAGGGATGTCCGAAATGATTAAACCTAATAATAAACATCTGTTATTTACCTCGATAATTGTACTATTTATATGGTAATTATGACGTTTGTGGGTCTTCACTTATATCGGTCTAGATAGGCCCAATGACACATTTACCTCATGAGTTAATTGTTTGATCTAGATTCTCCTAAGTTATAGAGTAATATGTCATTAGCTTTGTTAGTCTGAATGATAGTCGGACAAATCGACTTATGGTTAAGTAGAAACAGTAAGACATGTTGGCTTGTGGAAAGCTAGAAACAATAAGACAAACTGACTTGTGGCCAGGTAGTTCACCATTAGCTTTAGTAGGCGACATATAAACATCAGCAAGTGGCACATAGGGTGTGTTTTGGTAGTTAACACTTAGTAGGGAACATTTGATTCTCGGTAGACGACACTTGGTTTAGGTAAGAGATAACTCACTCTAGTTGTCGACACTTAGTAAGTAGCACTTGGCTCTTGGTAGACGACATGCAACCTTTAGTAAGTAGCACTTAGCCTTCAGCATGTGACATATAGGGTGTGCTTTGCACTAAGCTATTTTAGGAAGAAATTTGCACTAAGTTATTCTAAGAAGAGATTAATGTTGATAAGGTCAAAATTACTTGACCATATTTAGTATAAGAATTATATGTAAATTTTTGTTTTGAGTAAGTTATTTTTATTTTTCACAATCTTTAATTTTTTGTGTGTTTTTTTTTCTTGTGGGATTCGAGCTAAAAAACAATTAATGCTAGTTTTAGTTTATAATGATGTAATTGGTTACTCTAAAATTTTAGAAGAGCAAATAAGATATTTTTTGTGTGTTTTAAGAATAAAAATGATAAGGTATGGGAAGTTAATTTAATTTTGTTTGAGTAAAACTTTATGTTTGGATGATTGAGGATGTGTTGTTGACTTTTATTTGTGATGTATCTTTTTTGCTGTGATATTGTTAAAATATTTTGTTTTTTTAACGTGGGATGCTTTACTTGAGAGATTTATACATTTTGATTTTTTTTTCATTTTTTAGTTGAAAATTTAGTAAAGAAATATAATTTAGGTTCAATTGTGTAAGTCTCAAGTTTCTATTTTCAACATATTTCCATGTTGGTTACTCAAGTAAGACTTAAATAATAACATTTAATATTGGTACAAAAATTCATCCCTTAATCGTTTAATTGGTCACTCAAAAATTTATTCTCAATACTCACACTACAAAATAATTTATTTTAGGAGGAGTTATTTTTCCGGTGGTTTTAGAAACCCCGTATAATTCCCAACGGTTTATGTCTAAAATCGCAGTACCTTTTTTATTATTTTTTTAAAACTTTCCCGCGATTAATAACCAAAATCACCCCTAAAATATATTTTGTTTTATTTTTAGAATACTTACCCAACACATATCCCCTCTCCCGTGCCTTCAGTCATTATCTAATGTAATTCTCTAAAAATATCTAAACCCTAACCTTCCTCCCCGCCTTCATCAAATTTTTTGCCAAACCCTTTCCCGCACCACAATCTTCTCTGCTTGGCTTCGTGTTCGTCTTCTCCTGTTTGGCTTTGTGTTCTCCTTCTCCTGCTTGGTTGAGCATCGAGGTGGGGGTGTCGAGGCATTTGTGGGTTGAGCGAGGTCGAGGTGCTCTAGCGCGCTCCCGTACTGACCGATCTTAGGTCGAGGTAAGATTGTGTTCGATCTTAGCTCTTTGGTTTTGGCTCTCTCGTTCTTTCTTCGATCTACTGATGTTCAATCTTTGTGTTATAACTCAAAACATTTCGTCTCTGGTTTTGGCTTTCTGATTTTGGCACTTACGTAAAAGTTAATGAAACTTGTTGAAGGTACTAGGAATCTGTTGGGGTGATTTCTATCACTACAGTACAAAACATTTTGTCTCCAACCCCTCAAACTAAAATCCTCCCTGGTATGTTCATTTTATCTCTTCAATCTTCGTGGTTTAGTAGTGAAAAATGAAGATATTCATTAAGCAGAAGAATTATTATGAAACACAATATGTGTATGTTACAATATGGTTCAGAGGTTTGATGCCTATATTCATGCATAATCCAGTATGTTTTCCTTCCATAACAGCCTTGGTCCCTTCCAGTTGCTTTCCAGAATCCAGCAGCAGTTGCCCTGTTAGTTCTTGTTTCTGTAGGATACTTCTTATCTTTATGGTTGAAAAAGTACCACTAACATGGTCTAGTGTTTCCTATTCTTAGTTTTATTATTATATTCCACCACTAATGTACATGTCACTGAATGTTGAATATTTCAATCTATACTTGAACTTATTTAAATAAATTAGGTAAACATGAATGGTTCAGTTCAAAACAATGGTTGGATCCTTCAAACTGTTGATTACAAAGATACGACAGAGCCTGAGGTATTAAGAATAAGGGGTTTTAAATTTAACAAATCTGAGCAGCTGGAAACGAAATACTCTGAGACAGGAAAATTTCGCTTGAAGTCTTGAACATGCATGCTCTGGCTAACAAGTTTTAGCTCTCATGCTGCATCCACTATTATTTTTCTCTACTGTAATATGTACTTGCACTCTTTGGTTTTTGTGTCATAATTAGTGGCATAGGAAGTCTTGTAGAGTTTATCTTCCTTCTCCCAGCCTTTGGTGCACTGTTTTGTTCCATAGTATTTTCTAGGTAGTTCATAATTTTTTTCTACACTCTTCTTTATTCTTGATGCATTTTTTACACACTCCTATTGAATCTTTATGCATTTTTTACACACCCCTATTGAATCTTGATGCATAGCTACCCCTTTTAAAACCTAACGACAATTGATTGTCTAGGCCTTGGGGGGCCTGGTGTACTAGAGGATCCACCGGGTGGTATCGTCGTCTGGTATGCGCTAGTAATGGGGCCAAACGGCCACAAAATGGTAAGTGGGAGATTAAGATAAAACGGTGATTATGAGTCATTGGGCTGTGATTGAGCCTTGATTAATGTATCGCTAATTCATGGCCCACAACCGAAACTATAAATACAGGTCAAAGGTAAGAGGTAAGGGGATTCATTAATTACGCATTTATTATAGCACTTAACTTACCGATCAGACTATCACTGACTTTGGCATCGGAACACCTTTAACAAGTATACCTCTGGTCGGTACACAAGATATTGGACGAAACTTGATCGGACAGAGAAAACGAAAAGAGCGTAGGCCAAACAGTGTTTGAAGAAAATTTTGCATAACTTAGGTGATACGTCAGAATGAATATTAAATAAAGACATTATGAAGCATGATAAAATGATGATGCTTGTTATTGTGAATGAAACAAAGTTTTATGATTTATTGGGAATTAGACAAAGAAAAGGTAAGTTTCATTTTTGTGGCAAGTAGTAGATTTTGGTAAAGATGTTTGATGTGTGTCTTACACATAATGCAGGAAATCACATCTCACATCAATTAATTAATGACAAAAAGTCAATTAATATAAATTCAATGAAAAAATATAAAAATTATAAATATTTAATAATTTTTGTTTGTGAAGATTGAATTTTAAATACTTAAATGTACTATATACTTAAAATATATAATTGTACTTTTTTATTTTCTATATCAAAATAGGTTAACTCTTAAAATATTTATAAAGATAAACATATAACTTTGATTATAGTTCCATGTTTCTCTCTACAGTTTCCTATTTAGTCAAATCAAAGACGACATGCATTATTTCTTAATTAGGAGAAATTTGGTTTGTTGTGAATGAGATTTGAGAGCTTAATTTGCCCGTGAACGTTGAATTGATCAACCAAACCATTGTTATTTCATCCCTTCCATCATTCTTCAATATCTGCATCGTTACAACGCCATAAAATAGTAATTAACGTTGTTACAACATCGATGCAAAAACCTGTCTTATTTGACACTCAAGATTCTTATCTTATGTGACAAAGATGTTCTTCTTAAAATAGTAAACTGAATAATACGTTTGTTTTAAAAAATCAAAAGTTGAGACTACCATGTGATAGTGGGAAATGCACGACCAAAATAATATTACAAGGAATTTCCAGGTACCTATTTTTTTTATTTGTATATGCCTGCAATTTCATATTATTTAAAATACCAATCACTATTTTTTTTTCTACTAATAATAATTATTACGTTTAAAGTATATTCATAATCTCACTTCAAATGTGTAGAAAACACCAAAATCATATAATATAGGAACATTGTTTTAGAGACTCATTTACTAGTGATGACCAATTCTTGCTCGTAATCTATAGTTTATGTTTCTTAAGAGATTCCAGAATCTTACATCTAAATGTGAAGAATCGTTAAATAAATTTATTATTATGTGAATTTGAAAGTTAGAAAGTAGTGAGAATTTTTAATTGGTGTGCCGAAGAAGAATCAGTCAAAATTCTGAACTTAGTCAGATAATTGAATGTGTTTGAGGAACCACTTTGTCTCCCCCAAGCAAAGTGACAATGGATTGTGTGGGAAAATTTCATGTCTTTCACAAATTTCACTATATTAACTACTTTTTAATTTCAACTTATTTCTTAAGTATTCTTGAACAAAAAATTAAACTTCAGAAATTTTAGTTTCTTTGATAGAATGTATTAAATATAAAAAGCTATTTTAATATTAAAAGATATCCAATAATACGAAAATACAAGTTGATAATGTTTTTCCTTTGGATCCAAGTTCATTAATATTCATACAGTTTGAAGAGGAAGAGAGATTTCTGTTTATTAACATCTTTCAATTTATATGGATAACAATTATCTCCGTTCTACAATCTAAGTTCATCTATATATATTTACCACACTCAAAGTATATCAATCATACGTTATCATATGACAAATTTATTAAAATAAATATAAAATAAATGAAGAATACAAATTATGGAAATATCACACTAAACATAAGATAAAGAAATAAAAAAAAAGTTTACACTTTACAAAACATAGGTAGATGATATTTATTGTGAAAGAAATATAAATAAATAAATGTAGACATGATATTATATCTCTTATACTGTTTTTTTATTTTCCATATCCAAATTCACGAATTTATCCGTATAATAACTTTTTTCATGAAAAATATGTAAACTTTTAAACTAAATTTTATTAAAAATATATAAACATCTACACCATCTACCCTAAAATTTCAAGGCACTATCATATGAGAAAGAAAAAAACTTGACAAATTAAATAAGAGTTACATTCCAATCAAAGTTCCTAAAACCCACGGTCTAGACATGTTTATATGCATAGATGACCCCACAAATTTTGCATAAATAAAATTTTGTATACCCGAGAATGTAAAAAAAAACCTCCAATATATTCACATATGCAACTTCTAAAAACACCTCCATATGCAACTAGACTAAGACAACCTTGGTAGCTCCATGTTTACCTTTAACCAATTAGAAGTGGAATTTGTCAAACAATTTTCTTCCAAATAGAAATCTTACCATGTATAGTATTTATGTAAAATTGTTTAGAACTATTAAATATGAAACAATGTTGTGCATTTGGAGATGAGTACCACCCAATCTAATGAGTTATGTTAGATATATTATTTTTATTTTATATTTATCTTTTATCTTTAGTTAGTCTGTTATTATTTGTATTTTGGACTTAACCCATATTTCTTCTATTATAAATAGAGGATCCTATGTGTATATTCAACACAAGGGAGATTAATCCCATATATAATTTTTACTATATTCAACATGGTATCTAGAGTCTAAGGTTCTTTTAAGGAAAAAGTTTATGGTGCCTCTACCACCACATCTGTCACAGTTGGCAGCAGCGCCATCTACCGTTGCCATTACCAAAGTTTTAGTTTTGATTGACGATCACATGGTTTTAATCGTCTCGACTAAGCAACTACTATGTCATCAATGACGCCTTCATTGGAGCTCTTACGCGCTCTGAGCGCCTTTTGAAGTTATGGATTTGCTCCTTTTTCCGTCATGCATGGTGGCATATCTAATAGTAATTTAGAGTGTCAAAGTCACATTCATCGTGTGTTGTTGCATGTCCTGTCTCCTCTCAGGCAGTTATTCAGAGCATCTAGGTTGCTCTTTTTCCTTTTTTAAGATCCTTGATTGGATAATCTTTGATTTTTATAGTTTCTCTCTCTTGTTTATCCATGACTTCTTCTGTTGTTGTCTCTTATTACCTCTGTTTTGTCACCATTGTGTTTGACTCATTCATATATGCTTTTTTTTCATGGAAAAGATGATTTTTGTTAGTTTATTTATACTAGTGGTGGCTCTCCAACAATTATCTCTTTATCCACTGGTGGCATTCCTCAACGACAATTTGCAATAAGACATTTACGTGGAGCAACCTCCCGGATTTATTGCTCATGGAGAGTCTTCTGGGTTGGTATTTCGTCTTCTATGTCGTCTTGCAAATCATTAGCAATTTAGAAGTAGATATTTTCAGTGGGTCTTTATGGATTATATTAGTAACAAGCTTGATACATACGATTTGTATCCACCAGCTTGAGGGGGAATGTTATATATATTATCTTTATTTTATATTTATCTTTTATCTTTAATTAGTTTGTTATTATTTGTATTTTGGGCTTAGCCCATATTTTTTTCATTATAAATAGAGGACCTTATGTATATATTCAACACAAGGGAGATTAATCCCATATATAATTATCACTATATTCAACAACTCTTTAACTTTGCATGTTGCCATAATAAAATTAATAAGAGATTGAAATCTATAATATTTTCTCATAATCATATCATTAAAACCACTATAGTAATAAATACAACTCTAACACTTTTAAACAAATGATTTCTTAGCAATGCAGGCCGAATTGACCCGTTTAAGCTCGATCTGCACTTGGCTTATTCTGTTTTTGAAAAGTAATCAGAATTTTATAACCTGCTCCACATACATTGTGACTCGTAGCCTTACGAGTGACTGAAATTAATACTTAGAAGCATTTTAATTAAATCGAGAAAGATTAAAATTGGAGGTGTTATGTTATGTCCTCGAATTTGAACCAAAAAATTAGGGTTAAGCCAATTTGGATAAGCAGATTAGCTCGCCGTACCCCTCAAAGGCTCGCACAAATTATAGGTTATGTAAGCGAGGCTTCAATGAATCAATAGACTCAAAATTTCAACTCACCTCTCACTTTGAGAGTTGTTCCCTCCACCACCCCAAGTGCTCTCTACACCTCCTCATTATTATTTTTTATTTCAAAAATACCCTACATTAATTTAATTTTACTTATCTTTTTCAAAACCCTAAATCTCCCTGCACCCCTACATCCCTTCACTTTTTTTATTATGAATTTTATTTGTATAAAACAAACATTTATTCTCTATAACCCAAAAATACTAGTTACAATTTCGTCTTACGAACTCTGATTTTGGATTGAAGAAGGTTTGAAAATTTACAATTCTAAAACTGAATTAAATAATGAGTTTTTGTTATTATTTTACCACTGATAATGATTTATTTTCAATTTGAGATAAATTAATAATATAAAAACAAAGTCATGTGTGGTAGCACTTGAAATAAGAAAAATATAGTAGATAAAAATATATTAGCAAATTTGTAATACCCTGTTCTGGAACGGAAATCAAAGGAATAAAAAAAGGAAAACAAAAGCAGAGAAGAACAAAAAGAAACAAAGTGTGTGTAGTGTGGAAGGAGTAACTCTCGCTCACTTTTCACTACAGGCCTACAGGTCAACTGCTTGACTCGTTTCGCATTGTCATTCAAAGTTTGAGATTTGTAAAACAGAAATAATGAACAAAATAGACAAAACCTACCAGAGAAAATAAAAATAAAAGAAAAGATATAAATGTAAGAGAATATAATATATTCCTTTTTTAGTTCTTATGAAAATTTAAAATCATCTCATTTTAAATTCTTTGAAAAATTAACCAATAAATTTGTATTTTAAAGATATCCTAATCCATTGAACTAAGATGTGAAAATTACCTTTATACAGGAAGATTAAGGAATTCACTGCTATTTTGTTATAATATAAATTTGACTAACTAATATGATCATATTCTTAACTCTAAATTGTTATCACTGCAAAGATGGGCTTTTGCACCATAGGCATATTTCCCTAGAATATTACATAAATAGGCAATTTTTGACCAAATATGAAGTCGTGGGGGGCCAAAACGGCTTCAAATGAAGAAGTCGTGTCCCCCCTCACGACTTCACATTGTTTATTTGATCAGTGATGAAGTCGTGCACTCCAAAAACGACTTCTGGGTCCTGTAATCGATTACAAGATCTTGTAATTGATTACATAATGTTGAAATCGTGACCCCCCTGCACGACTTCAGTGTAGTAGGCAAAAATGATACTGGTAATGGATTACGATACTTTTGTAATCGATTACCAGTGTTTTAAGTGTGCAAGAACCACCCTGGTAAGCAATTACAAGCTTGTTGTAATCGATTACCAGTGTGTTGTGGTTGGTTTAAGAAAATTTCTATTGTGTTGTAAAACATTATTTGAAGTTAATTATGTGTAATGATTTGAATATTTGTAAGCACACATTGTTGTTGATGACATTGTGATGTATTGTTATGTATAGGAAGAGTAATTAATTTAATGTAATTTGTAGTCTTTTATTGAATTCAAAATGCATTACAAAAGGAAGAAGCTTAAATTGAAAAAAAATGACAGTACACATTGAAAGGTATCTAGGAAGATGATCCACCATGTGGACCAAAATGACGACGCAGATAGTCAATGTCGTGCTCCACATGCTCAACTCGAGCATCAATAGTATCAAAGCGGTCACCCATGTTCAGCTCCAATTGTTCAAATCTTGCATTCATGTTTTCATCTAGTGTATTGAAGTTGTCCCCAACAAATGTTCGGAGATTGTTGATCCCCTCATGACGTCATCAAATGAAATAGTTTGTTCTTGAACAAGTGGTGGTGGTGGTTGTAGTTGACGAGGTGCTTTATTTTGACGTTGAGGTGGAGGAGGAGAATTTCTGTTAACCCATCTATTGTTCAGGAAATTTCAACACCTCACCAATATCGCCATGTTCCACTTTCCTATAAGGTCAGCCTAAATGAATGGTGGTGTGATTGTGGTCACTTCCAGGCTACTCGTCTCCCATGTCATCATGTCATTGTTGTTTGTGCATTTTCGCATATCCCACTAACCCAAGTAATTGATCCAGTGTACAGTCTTAACAACATTTTCAAGGCATATGAAATACAATTTCACCCAATCCAAAATCAAGATTATTAGTCTGCGTATACAGGTCCAAATTTCATACCAGATCCTAAAATGCGACGCAAGGCATCCAGAAGACCATCTAAATAAGATTCATAATGAAATGGATCAATCCAATCCAGATAAGCCAAAAAAATGCTCTTATTGCCGCAACGAAGGTCATCATAGGGGAAATTGTCCATTTTGTCATTAGTTATTTCTTAATCTTACCCAATTGTAATCAAATCGATTATTAATATATTATTGTTAATATTTCTTCTTAATATTTTTTCTCTTTTCTTTAAATTTGTCTCCATTCATTAAATAATAACCACAATTTCTTTTTTCGTATAACATAAACAATACATAAAATATGTAAACTGTCAAATAATTTTCATAAACCAACCAAAACACACTAGTAATCGATTACAACAAGCTAGTAATCGCTTACCAGGGTGGTTCTTGCACACTTAAAACACTAGTAATCGATTACAGAAGTGTCGTAATCGATTACCAGTATCATTTTTGCCCACTACACTGAAGTTGGGCAGGAGGGTCACGATTTCAACATTGTGTAATCAATTACCAATACCTTGTAATCGATTACAGGACCCAGAAGTCGTTTTTGGGGTGCACGACTTCACTACTGGTCAAATGTACAGTATGAAATCGTGCAAGGGGCACGACTTCTTCATTTGAAGTCGTTTTGGCCCCCACGACTTTTTTATTTTAGTATTTTGAATTGAATTTGCCTATTCTCGTAATGTATGATCTATTTTTGCTTATTTTGGTAACAAAGGCGCAAATATGAGAATTCAATAGGGTTCATCAAGAATAGCCATAGCCATCCCGAATGAATAACATTAGTACAAGAAAGAACATTGATATCATTTATTAACAACAAATAATAGTTATCTAATTAGTTAATCACCGGGTTAAATCTTCCTTTTTTTTTCTTTTTCCATATAGTTTGAATCTAACAACTTTGGCATATTATTAACTTTGTAATGATTTATGATTGGGCCCCAGAGTTCAAAATCGGACACAAGTAACACAGTTTCGTTGTTGAATTCCTGCACTTTTCAATATAAATAAATGTCCTTCTCATCCATATTTGAAAAATCATGGAGAGAGAGCTAACCGACTTCACTGTGCTGAATATTCGGCATACCAAGACAAAACATAAAACGAACCACACCGCGTGATCAGATCTAAACTAACACAAACATTAGAAACCAAATTCATCTGTAACTCATCTGCTGTCTTCTCTGCACGTTTTTGTTCATGGAGCTTCTTCACAACCTCAACATTCTCACCACAGTTATGCTCCTATGCATGTTCCCTCACTCACTCAAGTGCCAACAAGCATACCTCAATGACACTGTCTATGACTGTTCTGACAACCCTTCTGCACCAAAAGGCTACCTTTGCAATGGCCTTCGAAAGTCATGCACTTCCTTCTTACTTTTCAGGTCCAAACCTCCCTATGATAGCCCTGTCAGAATTGCCTACCTTCTTGGCTCTGAGGCATCTACCATAGCCTCAATCAACAACATCTCCAGAAATGACAAGATTTCTTCTAACAAGACAATCATTGTTCCTGTATTCTGTTCATGTTCAGGAAACATCTACCAGCACAACACACCTTACACTGCCAGCAAGAATGACACCTATTATCAGTTGGTAACAGAAACCTTTCAAGGTCTCACTACCTGTCAATCAATGATGGGTCAGAATTACTATGCAGCAACCAAAATTGCAATTGGTGCTGAGCTCACAGTTCCCTTGTTATGTGCTTGTCCAACTGTAAATCAGACAGCAATAGGGGTCACCTCCTTGTTGGTTTACTTGGTGAACTATGGTGACACTATTGAATCCATAGGAAAGGCTTATGGTGTGGATGAACAAAGAATGCTTGAGGCCAATGAGTTGGCTGTGCCACAAAGTGAAAACATAAACACGGATCTCCTTTCCTTGACACCTCTTTTAGTTCCTCTAATAGGGAAGAGCTGCAAAGAGAACCCAGATAAATTCTATTGCAAATGTTATCAAGCACCGGATGGAAGCTCTAAGGGGCCCTTCTGTGATGAGTCTGATGGTCAGAAATTCCCTGCCAAGTTGGTAGCCGCTTTAGGTACTTTTGTTTAAACCCTCTTCAAGAAGAATCATAATATGCTTTCATTGAAACTTTGGCTTTGGATTTTAGAATAGCATATAGCTGTTGTTTGGAGATTACACCCCTTATGAGCTATGTATCATCCTAGAAGAGTAAGAGCAATAGAGTGCAGTAAGAACTTGTATTTATTGTTCTAAAAATAGCTTTCTGTTTTCTAACATTTTTTCGTTCCCTGAGCACATTTGAAAGTGTTTTTCTTAAGCACATTTCTCTGTTTCGAAATGTTTATCCCTTGAACACTTGATTAGAGCATTTGAAGAAAATAGAAGAGGATGAAAAAACGTCCTAAACTGTTTGTAGTTTGTGGTTCCTAAAAGGCATATATTGGAAAAAAAAATTAAATCTTAATAGATATTTTAGGAGAAGTTAATTTAATTGCTAAGTTGTGTGAAATTTTCTTAGGAAACAGCTTTCAAAATAACATAGTTACAAAGAAATCAAGCAGACCCAAAATGATCTCTAATGACAACTGGCCAAAATTTAATTTTCGCTTACTTGAACTTGCAACTTGTAAGCCTTTGCTTTCATTTTGAATGAGTTTTAGTTTTTCTTTTAATTTACAGGAGCAGGACTTGGTGTAGGCTTTCTGTGTTTGTTTCTTCTGGGATACAAATCATATCAGTATATACAGAAGAAGAGAGAAAGTATCCGAAAGGAAAACCTTTTCAGGCAAAATGGTGGCTACTTGTTACAAGAGAAGCTCTCATCTTACGGAAATGGAGAAATGGCAAAGCTTTTTACAGCTGAGGAGCTACAAAGAGCAACAGATAGCTATAACAGGAGTAGGTTTCTTGGTCAGGGTGGCTATGGCACAGTGTACAAAGGAATGTTACCTGATGGAACCATAGTTGCAGTTAAAAGGTCCAAAGAAATTGAAAGGAACCAGATAGAGACTTTTGTGAATGAAGTGGTGATTCTATCACAGATCAACCACAGGAACATTGTCAAACTATTGGGTTGTTGTCTTGAGACAGAAACTCCTTTACTAGTCTATGAATTCATTCCAAATGGAACACTCTCTCACCATATCCACAGGAGAGACAATGAGCCCTCCCTTTCATGGGAGAGTCGCCTTAGAATTGCATGTGAGGTTGCTGGAGCAGTGGCATATATGCATTTTGCAGCTTCTGTTCCCATTTTCCATAGAGACATCAAACCTACCAACATACTTTTAGACAACAACTTCAGTGCCAAGGTGTCTGATTTTGGAACATCAAGATCGGTGCCACAAGATAAGACTCACTTGACCACAGCTGTGGGAGGAACTTTTGGGTACATTGACCCTGAGTATTTTCAGTCTAGTAAGTTTTCAGACAAAAGTGATGTGTACAGTTTTGGGGTAGTGCTGGTAGAGCTCATAAGTGGGAGAAAGCCAATTTCATTCTTAGAGGAAGATGAGGGTCAGAATCTGATAGCACAGTTTCTTTCTCTGATGAAGGAGAACCAAGTTTATGAAATTTTAGATGGAAGGGTGGCTAAGGAAGCAATGAAAGATGACATTCTGGCCATTGCAAACCTTGCAATGAGATGCTTGAGACTTAATGGGAGGAAAAGGCCAAGCATGAAGGAGGTTTCACTGGAACTAGAAGCATTGAGAAAGGTGCAAAGTTCCTTACAGATCAAACATGATCATGAGCACAAAACTAGTGATATTATTCAAGAGTGCACAGAGGAAAGCATGTCACTGTCCTTACATCTAGAGTCTACATCCTTATAGGAAGCTGGATTTTCTCTTTATAGTGTTAGGGTAAGAAGCCAGATACCCCATTTTTTCTTAACTAGTGTTTCATGTTTTCTTTTACAGACATGTGTGGATAACAAAGTCTGCATTTCTCCACAAGAACATCAGTTGAAACTTGGAAATACTTAGTTCATAATAGACAAATCCTCATTCATACTTTTCCACTTTGTTGTTGCCTCGTTGAAGTGGCCTTTTGGAATGGGCTATAATAAACTAATGAACATGTTATATATTTTATAATTTTAATTTTTTAACGTATTACTATATGGCAAAGAAAAGAGCCTATTAAAAATTGAGATTTCCATAATTGAAGCTGCAAAAATTGAAGGATGAAGCACGTTGAGCGATAGAAAAATTTCAAAGTCAAAGCTTGAAACATGGAGCATAAAGCATGTTGAAAATTTCAAAGATATACAATATCACAATTTGATTCCTCTAGGGATATATTTTAGTGGATAAAATGTGCTCTCAATATTGATTCAAATAAATAAAGGGTTGAGAAACTTGACAAAATCAAACACATAATTAATAAAATTTAAATTAATAAAAATATCAATAACTGATCTTCTAAAAAGTTTCATATTTCATGAAATTTTTCTTACAAATTTGTTATAAAATTTTATAAGAAATTTTTTTTTATTTCATCACAGATAATTCCTTCATGAATAATTATTTATAAAATTATAAAATTTGTAAGTATTATTTACAAAATTTTCTGTAAAAGATGTTTTATGCATAATATTTTGTACAATAACTAAAAAAAAATTTTATAAATTATTATTCGTAACAAAATTTATAAGTATTTTTTTAGAAAAAAAATTTCAAAAGAAAATTGGTAAAAGTATTTTTTTAATAGTGTATATATATGTGTCTACTAGTACGAATCAATCAAATGCCTTAATGGTTCAATTAGATCGACTTTACTCAAAAGCTTATAGATAAAACTATAAATAAGTGAAAGATATACTTGTTGAAACTTTTTACAACACATTTATTACAATATCAATGAATCAAGCTTGAACTCAAGTAAACATCATAATACCTTTAGTATGTACATCCAATTAATTGGAGAAGAAAATATGCCAATAGGATGATGATAACCAAAGAATAAGTGATAGAAACATTATTTTAAATGAACATTTCGACCCTACCTGAAACAAAACAAATAGTAATAGATGTTAACTTGTTTCTATCTTCTTTTTTCTATCCTTTGTTTTTCTTAGTTACAAAAACGGGTCTTCTATACTATATCTGCTATAAGACAAAATACACTTGCGTGTTTGGACCTTTCTTGATATAAGAAAAAAAAATGCCTAAAACAAACATTCTAACACGAATGAGTACACATCATGAGACCAGTGTTGTCATTTTCGTAAAAGATATCTCATAATTAGTTAGAACCCAGATAAGGAAGATTAACATTTCAACGCAATAGATAATCTAAAATTAAATTTAAAGGTGATGGTTATATGACATCTATGCCCAAAAAAAAAAGTGAACTATAATAACATCAAACTTTGCAAGCATGCAAAAACTGATTGATAAAATTAACTATTCTTATAGATTTGATTTTTCTAAAATGTAAAGTGTATAGTTTTAGTTATTGTTTAAAAAATTAGGATTATAATTCTATTATAGCCAAACTATTTAACACGAATTCAAGGTTTAACAACCAGTTTGGTTCTGTTACATGATACTGATCTAGTTTTACATTCCGACAACCTATGCATTTGGCTACTTTGATGATTTTCAAATTCATGACCGAGGCAGCCATTGAAAAGTCAAAGTGCTCAGGAGAAACAAAATTTCGTTACTCAAAGTGTCTGATTATTGACTTTATTTAGAGGGATCAACACTAACTCACACCATGTTATAATTGTTTCTTCAACGTTGAATGATTCAAATCATTTATTTTGTCTATGAATCCGAGATCCTATGAAGCATGTCTCTACCGCTAAAAAAGTAATAACAAATTTTCCATAAAATAAGAAAGCACAACACGGTATCATGAATGCATTAGATCTTAAACAGCACTACCAAATTTACTTTGTCTTCTCCAGAGACAATAGGTTCATGGAGTTTCATCTTTACATTTACATTCTCTGCATAATTCTGTTCTTACAAATGTTTCCTGAATCTGCTAACTCTCAGCAAGCATACCTCAACAGCACTGTCTATGACTGCTCTGAGAACCCTTCTGCACCAAAAGGATACCTCTGCAATGGCCTTCAAAAGTCATGCACTTCCTTCTTAGTTTTCAGGTCCAAATCTCCCTATGACAACCCTGTAAGCATTGCCTACCTTTTTGGCTCTGAAGCATCTACCATAGCCTCAATAAACAACATCTCAAAAGATGATAAGATTCCTTCCAATAAGTCAATCATTGTTCCTGTATTCTGTTCATGTTCTGGAAATATCTACCAGCATATCACACCTTACACTGCCACCAAGAATGACACCTACTTCAAGTTGGTTACAGAAATTTACCAAGGCCTCACCACCTGCCAGGCCCTGATGGGTCAGAATTACTATGCCTCTGATGGCATTACAGTTGGTGCTGAGCTCACAGCTCCAGTAGTATGTGCTTGTCCCACTGAAAATCAGACAGCAAGAGGGGTCACTTCCTTGCTGGTTTACTCAGTGAAAAATGGTGATACTGTTAAGTCCATTGGAGAGGCTTACGGTGTTGACGAACAAAGTATGCTAGAGGCCAACGGGTTGTCAGTGCCGTCAACTGCAGACAACATCATAATCATCTATGCCACAACTCCTATCTTGGTTCCTCTCAGAGGGAAGAGTTGCAAAGAGGACCCTGACAGTTTCTATTGTGCTTGCTCCCAGGGAACGGTTGCGAATGGAACCTTCATGGGGTTCCAATGTATTGAATCTGATGCTGAAAGTTTTCCTACCAAATTGGTTGCTTCCTTGGGTATTTTTTCTGAACCGTATATAGAATTAAATCTAGTTTTGTTTGAATTTTGGTTTTTAGCATGGCCGTAGTATGTAGCTGATGCAATTTAATGAGGTAAAACATGGTTTACAGATTGCCAATAATTATTTTCTTTTTGATAGAGCAATTATAGAGATGATTTTGGTAGTTGCTTAAAAATTTTGTCCTTGTTTGTGTATTTGCAGGTGTTGGACTTGGTGTAGGCTTTCTGTGTTTGTTTCTTCTGGGATACAAATCATATCAGTATATACAGAAGAAGAGAGAAAGTATCCGAAAGGAAAACCTTTTCAGGAAAAATGGTGGCTACTTGTTACAAGAGAAGCTCTCTTATTATGGGAAAGGAGAAATGGCAAAGCTGTTTAAAGCCGAGGAGCTACAGAAAGCAACAGATAACTATAACAGACGTAGATTTCTTGGTCAGGGTGGCTTTGGCACTGTGTATAAAGGAATGCTACCAGATGGAACCATTGTTGCTGTTAAAAAGTCAAAAGAGATTGAAAGGAACCAGATAGAGACTTTTGTGAATGAAGTGGTGATTCTATCACAGATCAACCACAGGAACATTGTCAAACTCTTTGGCTGTTGTCTTGAGACAGAAACTCCTTTACTAGTCTATGAATTCATTCCCAATAGAACACTCTCTCACCATATCCACAGGAGAGACAATGAGCCCTCCCTTTCATGGGAGAGTCGCCTTAGAATTGCATGTGAGGTTGCTGGAGCAGTGGCATATATGCATTTTGCAGCTTCTGTTCCCATTTTCCATAGAGACATCAAACCTACCAACATACTTTTAGACAGCAACTTCAGTGCCAAGGTGTCTGATTTTGGAACATCAAGATCAGTGCCACAAGATAAGACTCACTTGACCACAGCTGTAGGAGGAACTTTTGGGTACATAGACCCTGAATATTTTCAGTCTAGTCAGTTTTCAGATAAAAGTGATGTGTACAGTTTTGGGGTAGTGCTGGTAGAACTTATAAGTGGGAGAAAGCCAATATCCTTCTTAGAGGAAGATGAGGGTCAGAATCTGATTGCAGAGTTTCTTTCTGTGATGAAGGAGAACAAAGTTTATGAGATTTTAGATGGCAGGGTTGTTAAGGAAGCAAGGAAAGATGAGATTCTTGCAATTGCAAACCTTGCAATGAGATGCTTGAGACTTAATGGGAAGAAAAGACCAACAATGAAAGAGGTTTCATTGGAATTAGAAGCATTGAGAAAGCTGCAAAGTTCCTTAGAGATCAACCATGATCAGGAGTATACAACTAGCGAGACAGTTCAAGAAATCACAGATGAAAGCATGCCACTGTTCTCAGAACTGGACTCCACATCCTTTTAGAAGTCAGAAATTTTGTTTTGTATTCTTTGTTAACTATGCTTCAGTATTTCATTTTCACCTTTCAGTATTAAATGACAGTATGAATACTTTCATATTTAATATTATTATCATAACTAAAACGTTATGCTTCTGAATTGAGCTAATATGCTTGTTATATTTGTTAGTGGTAGATGTGTTATGATGGTCTGTGTTCATCTTTGTCTTAGTTTCCTTTTTATGATGAACAAAATAGACATCTCTGGCTCTTAGAAACTTCACCAATGTATGATGGGACGACTCCTGTGATGTAAAAATAAATAAAGATAAAATAAAAACAAAAATTAATTAATTTTTATAAAAGTTTTAAAAAGATAATTTTTTTTGCATCTATCTACAATCTTTAAATCATACTTAAAACAAATCGAAAAATAGAACTAACAATTTTCAATTTGTCATCCTACCAAATTAGTCATACCAATTGAATCTTCTTCTCCTCGTGTCAATCTTAGGAAGTCTTTTCAACTGCTGTGCTTTTCATCAAATTGGATATTTTGTATTTTTCTTCACAAAAAACTTCTTAAAAGTAGTTTAAAACTTAAAAAGTCAGAACATTTTAACATTTCTTCCACTTCGTGTAACGGAAAATAACATAATAGATTGAAAAAATAGAAATTAATATGGTTAAGTTTAAACGAAACATAAACAATATAATTAAAAATTTGAGATTATTTTATTAAAAAGTTTAACAAAAATATTTTGTTATATCATTTCATTGTATCAACATACAATAATCAACTATATAAATTTTATTATATGGTTAAATTTTTACAACAAGATTCATTTTCAAAATTATATTGAATTTTGTTTAATCTACAGTCCATATTTTCTATCTTGTTAAATTCATTCATATCTTTTCTTCTCGTATTTATGCTTTTATGCTTTTTTCTCTCACAAATAATAACTAATATATTTGATGTTATCTGAAAAGTTGAATGTAAGATGCAACTCAATATCACATGACTTGTAAAATCAGAACAATCAAAATCTTATCAACATTATTTAGACAATATTTCTAATTGAGATAACTTTTTTCTAGTTCTCAACCAAATATGAAGAACTTAAGAGAGTAGATACCATTTTCTAGTTCTCTTCATACGTAAGCCTTTCAGCATCATTGTAGTTTATAAATGACCGCAATTAACACAACTTTCCACTGATATTTTTATAACTCATCTGAGGTATTCCCTGAAGACTTGTTCATGGAGCTTCACAAGCTCAATATTCTCATCACAATCCTGTTCCTATATTTGTTCCCTCATTCACAAAATTGCCAACAAGTATACCTCAACAACACTGTCTATGACTGCTCTAATGACCCTTCTGTAGCAAAAGGATATCTTTGCAACGGCCTTCAAGATTCATGCACTTCCTTCTCAGTTTTCAGGTCCAAATCTCCCTATGACAACCCTCTCATGATTGCTTACCTTCTTGGCTCAGAAACATCTGATATAACCTCAATCAACAATATCTCAACAACTGAGAAGATTCCTTCCAATAACTCAATCATTGTTCCTGTCTTCTGTTCATGTAATGGAAATATCTATCAGTATGACACACTTTACACTGTCTAAGAAAATGATACCTACTGGGCCTTGGTAAAAGAAACCTTCCAAGGCCTCACCACCTGTCAAGCAATTATGGGTCAAAATTACTATCCTCCAACTAATATTGCAATTGATGCAGAGCTCAAGGTTCCAATGTTATGTGCTTGTCCCACTGCAAATCAGACAGAAAGAGGGGTCACCTCTTTGCTGGTTTACTCTGTCAACTCTGGTGACAGTGTTAAGTCCATAGGAGAGGCTTATGATGTGGATGAACAAAGTATACTAGAGGCCAATGAGTTGTCAGAGTCACGGAGTGCAAACAGCAGCATGCTTCTCCCTGACTCCACACCTATTTTAGTTCCTCTAATGGGGAAGAACTGCAAAGAGAATCCAGATAAATTCTACTGTAAATGTTACAGAGAACCACTAACAGATGGAAGCTCCAAGGGCCTATTATGTGATGAATCTGGTGCCAATGAATTTCCTGTCAGATTGGTTGCTGCTTTAGGTATTTTTGTATAAACTCCCTTCAAGAAAAATCAAGATATAGTTTTATTGGAGTTTTGGATTTTCCTTTTAACATAACATAACTGAGTTTGGCTCTAACTCACTCGTGAAGTATGAGTTGTCTTCTTTATATATATTATTTTGGTTAAATCATTGAGTCAATAAGGAATCCCCACATGGCCTTCTTTATATATATACTACGTTTATCAAATCAGTTGGTATGAGATCGCCAACATACCTTCTTTATGTTGAGCATTGGACATTTGAAACTAAATTTTTCAGGGGTGGCATGCTAATGTTGGGTAAACTTATACATAGATAATTGTAAGTTGTTATATTAATTGTCTTAGTAGATTGTAAAAGTTAAGAGTGTTTCTAGCAATGATTAAGGCATGTAATAGAGTTCATTAATTGTGATAATTATAATTAATGCATATAATTGAAAGGCATGTCAAAAAGCGTATAAATAGTATAAATAGTCCATGTACTACTCAATACTCAATGTAAAGACATAATAGACAATTATTTAAGATAGACTTATCATCAAGAAGCATCAATTCAATAGAGTAAGAATACTTAAAGATTTAATGTCAACCTAAAATCAAGATTTGAGCTTAACTCAATCATAAAAACTAAAACTAATTCATAATAGGGTGAAAAATTGCCTCCAATTATATACAGTATTTTGGTTATATTTCTGAATAACTTGACCAGATAAGGTTTGGTCGATATGTATCACAGAACCAATATTTAATTTTAACCTTGAACTTCCAACTTGTTAATTAGTCAATGTTAAAAAAAAAAAAAAAGGAGTATCTTTGCAAGTCTATTCTGCCACCCTAATGAAAAACTTGGGAATTTGCAGGTGTTGGACTTGGTTTAGGCTTTCTGTGTTTGTTTCTTCTGGGATACAAATCATATCAGTACATACAGAAGAAGAGAGAAAGTATCCGAAAGGAAAACCTTTTCAGGCAAAATGGTGGCTACTTGTTACAAGAGAAGCTCTCATCTTACGGAAATGGAGAAATGGCAAAGCTTTTTACAGGCGAGGAGCTACAAAGAGCCACAGATAACTACAACAGCAGTAGGTTTGTTGGTCAGGGTGGCTATGGCACAGTGTACAAAGGAATGTTACCTGATGGAACCATAGTTGCAGTTAAAAGGTCCAAAGAAATTGAAAGGAACCAGATAGAGACTTTTGTGAATGAAGTGGTGATTCTATCACAGATCAACCACAGGAACATTGTCAAACTCTTTGGCTGTTGTCTTGAGACAGAAACTCCTTTACTAGTATATGAATTCATTCCCAATAGAACACTCTCTCACCATATCCACAGGAGAGACAATGAGCCCTCCCTTTCATGGGAGAGTCGCCTTAGAATTGCATGTGAGGTTGCTGGAGCAGTGGCATATATGCATTTTGCAGCTTCTGTTCCCATTTTCCATAGAGACATCAAACCTACCAACATACTTTTAGACAGCAACTTCAGTGCCAAGGTGTCTGATTTTGGAACATCAAGATCAGTGCCACAAGATAAGACTCACTTGACCACAGCTGTAGGAGGAACTTTTGGGTACATTGATCCTGAATATTTTCAGTCTGGAAAGTTTTCAGATAAAAGTGATGTGTACAGTTTTGGGGTAGTGCTGGTAGAGCTCATAAGTGGGAGAAAGCCAATTTCATTCTTAGAGGAAGATGAGGGTCAAAATCTGATTGCAGAGTTTCTTTCTCTGATGAAGGAGAACCAAGTTAATGAAATTTTAGATGGAATGGTGGCTAAGGAGGCAATGAAAGATGACATTTTTGCCATTGGAAACCTTGCAATGAGATGCTTGAGACTTAATGGGAGGAAAAGGCCAACAATGAAGGAAAAGGCCAACAATGAAGGATGTTTCACTGGAATTAGAAGCATTGAGAAAGGTTCAAAGTTGAAGAATGAAATACCCAACTACTGACATAGTTGAAGAATGCACAGACGAAAGGATGCCACTTTGCTCAGAACAAGACTCCACATCCTTCTAGGAAAACCAGATTCTTGTCTGTTAACTTGTGTTTCATTTTTCAATTTTTAGCATGTGGCATGCTTAATTATAAATGAAAATATTTTCATCTCTCCACATTAATACCGGAAATGCTCAAGTTTTACTAGGTAATTGAAAAATCCCAAATCATAATTATGCACTTTGTTGTTGATTCGTTGTAATATTATTGTGAAGTGCACGATGAAAAGTAGAAAATAATCATTAATTATAATTAGGGATTAGACGAGAAATATATAACAGTTAATAATGATTATTGGTTTTTTAACATTTTATGTACACATTTTATTATCTGTTTTACTTTTTGAATTTTTTTTATTGTTAATCACTTTTTTAGTTTCTACGGTTTACAAGAAATTACTCAATGAAATAATAAAAAATTGAAAGTATTTTTTTGGCGTAATTATAGCAATTAATAAAAATACTCTTTTAGATACACATTTTATTACAATTGAATTCTTTATATTTTAATATTTATTTTTTATTATAAATAATAATTATTTCAATTTTTTAATTATATTTAATATTTTTTTCTTGTCATACAAATATGCAAAAGTGTTTGTATTTTCACAATAACTAAGATAAATACAAACATTTTTTTATTCTGTTTACCATTTGGGTGTTATAACTCCTACAGGGTTGTTTGGTGTTACAAATAGAAACAAGGGCAGTAAGATTTTATACATGAGAGAGTAATTTAAAAATAAATGTGACATGTCATAACTTATATTATAATTTAGAGTTAAATATATTTTTAGTTATTATTATTTAAAAAAATTAATTTTAATTAATTTTTTTTAAATTTATTAATAAATGGATTTAATTTTTATGATGAATGATAACAAGTCACATGTGTTTACATGTATTAACATGTGTGTTAACATGTAAGTACGTCTGTCACGTGTTGATACGTTATTTCAGTGCATGTAAATATGTGTGGTTACATCTACATTATTTATTAATAAAATTTAAAATAAAAATAAATCAAAGTTTAAAATATTAATAAAATTTAATATTGTAAGAAATTAAGAAATTTAAAACATATTTAATTATTTTAAAATTAAAATAAACGATATATTTTTTATTTTGTATTAGATGATTTTTACTTTAGTAAAAATATACTATACATTATATATTATATATGTATTCTACCTATAGAATAGAAATATATAAATTGAAAAATTTTATTGTTTATAAAACATAGAATATAAAAAAGTAAGTATTTAAAATTTTATTTTATTTTCTTGTAATATCGTATATTTCTTAACTTATCTTTTTTTCTTTTATATCATTATATAATTTAAATGTTTTTACTACATTTATAATTAATAAATTTTATTATTTAACATATTAATATATATATATATATATTACTTATAATTTTATTTGAATTTTAACTATTATTTTGATATTTAAAATTTAATTAATCTAATTTTGAAGTAAATTTTGATAATTATTTCAAAAATAATATAACAGGTTATTTTTTGTTTATAATTTATATTATATGTATATATTAATTTTTTTCAATTTACTTTTTTTATATTTTTTTCATAGAATACATATAATATAATGTGTATAATATTTGTTATAGTAAGCTCAAAATAATCTAATATTAATTAAAAAGTATATGTTCTTCAAATTTTAAAAGATTAAATATGATTTTAATCTTTTAACTTTTATAAAATTGGATTTGGTTTTTATTATAAATTTTCATTATTTTTATTCCCAAACTTTATTTATGAGTATATTTAATGTTTATTGTCAAACACGTTAAATATTTGTTTAGGTTATAACCGGTATTGTCACATGTTAATATATACTAAAGTGAATATATACGTTAAATATGTGGAGAAATACTTATCTTTTGTTCACATCAGATGATTTGTGGAAGATGATTTGGGAAAGAGTGAATGAGTGGTTTGATGGTAAATTTTTTGTTGTTTGTTTGAGTAAATTTTGAGGTAATTGAGAGTGGATTTAGAAGTAAAGTTAGTGAGAATTAGTGTAGGATTTGATTGATGTGACAGATTTAAAAAAATGTTTAATTGGTAGAAATTAAAAATTATCAAAATACCGTTAATAGTAAAAGTAATATAAAATGATAATTATTAATATTATATATAATTGTAAAAATTATTATAAAAAGAGAAAAAAAAATAAAAAATAATTTTTAAAATTCCATTATTATTATTATTATTATTATTTGTTTTTAAAGTCAAATTAAATATTCATGTTTATACAATAAATACTGTAAAACCCATGAAAAAGAAAATATTTATAGTAGTAAATTTTAGTATTTTATTAGTAATAATAATTTTAATGGATAGAAAAATGTAAATTTTGGATATAAAATTATAGTAATTTTAGAAGGAGAGGTTCAAATTTTTGGTAACTAATTTAGTATTTTTTTAAAATTGAATAGTAAAAAGTGAATAGTAAATAGTAAAAAGTGAATAGTAAAAATAAATTCTTAGCATGAAAGAAATTAGGATTCCTTAGCATGGAAGAAATTAGGATTTCTTAGTATGGAAGAAATTAGGATCAGATTTAATAAGTAAATGATTAAAATATTATTTAAATAATATTAAAATAATAAATAATATTAAAATATTAATGAATAGTAAATTTTTTTAACTATAAATAGCCATGGGAGGGAAGGGTATTCTGCACCAAGAAGAGGAATCAAGTGAGAGTTTGAGAAATAGAGAAGAAATAGTTAGGGAGAAATTTTTAGTTGCAAGAAGAGTAGAGGTTCTGAAGAGTTTTCGGGGAAACAAATTCGGAGCAGGAGATTAAGTCTGGAATAGAGGTAGGGGAGCTAACCTTTCTATGCTCTTATATTATGATTTAGTATTTCTATGCTTTTATATTATGACTTAGTATTGTTTTATTACTATTCATATCTTGAAATTCTGTATGAATACTGTCAATGCTTACTGTATGTTTATCTATATTGAAATTCGGTGTTAATATTATATGTTGTTGTTTTGAATCTGTAAATAAGAAATTTGTTAAAAACTAGTTGAGGAACACTTTGGCTAAGGAAAGATTTGGTACTTAAGTTGTCCATTGTGACGCACCTCTCTTTCCTGGAAGTCTACTCGACAAGTTTTTAACTTCAATCCTATTGAACAGATTTTGTATTGTTAAATTATTGTGCAATATATCTTGTTGGAATGGAAATATTTGATGAATTCATGTTATTATGGTAGATATGGAACTATGAATTATAATTGTGATAATTGTATTTTATTATATTGCATTTGAATTTATGCATCTGAACATGATATGAGTATTATGGGGAGATTTTATAAGGGTATAATGTGAGTTGAGGAATATGAGTATGGTATCAGTCTCATGGAGAGATTCAGTATTATTATGGTATTTGTGTATATGTTGATGTTGAGGGTCCCGTAGTTGGAGGTTATCCTGATACTCTAATAATCATCTAGTCTCAAGTAGAGAGGGATGAATTATGTGGTGAAAGGAGCAGGAGGTCCTGGTCTATGTGCCGGTTTTGGACATAGTGAGGGGACTAACCTTGTGAATGGTATGAAGTATTTTGGAAGTGTATTTGTAAGAAGAAGTAGAAGTCATTACAAGTGCATAACCTCCCGTGACCGCTCATCAACGTATCATGCGGATGAGTGTCTATTGGGTATTGTGGTGTCTATTGGATATTGTGAGATGAGTGTCTATTGGGTATTGTGGTGTCTATTGGATATTGTGAGATGAGTGTCTATTGGGTATTGTGGTGTCTATTGGATATTGTGAGATGAGTGTCTATTGGGTATTGTGGTGTCTATTGGATATTGTGAGATGAGTGTCTATTGGGTATTGTGGTGTCTATTGGATATTGTGAGATGAGTGTCTATTGGGTATTGTGGTGTCTATTGGATATTGTGAGATGAGTGTCTATTGGGTATTGTGGCGTCTATTGGGTATTGTGAGACGAGTGTCTAATAGGAATTGTGGTATGAGGGTGTCGAACATAATTATTATAAGATGTTTATATCAAAGTAATTATACATGTTTTATAAATGATTTGTTGCATGTTAGCTCACCCTACTTGTTTGTGTTTTTGTGTTTGGGTATGTGCGATGATCGTATAATTCGTTATACGGGAGAAGATGAAGGAATGTCGTCTGATCCAATGCCAATGAAGAGAGAGATAGAAGAATAAGTTAGAAAAATTCGAGTTATATTTATGAGTTTATAGTTAAAATCTGAGTTTAAAACATGTATAGACATATATTAACTATGAATTTCTAAGTGTGAAATTACGGGATATTACCGTAAATGTAATGTTACAATATATAAATTATGAATTATACAGTGTGAGAGATATGGGATGTTACAAATACATCGATAAATTATTTTAAAATAATAATAATAAAAAATAGATATACATGTTGTAATAAAATGATTCACAACCCAAAAGATTCCCTTGCACCACAACCTTTGTGATGATTTGAAGGCATGTTTCTTCAAGGGTAAATAGGGTTTTTCATTGTATATCTCCCAAATCTCTTTATATTAGTGCAAATGAAAGAAATCATTAATCCCGCAAATCAACGTTTTTAATCGTTCTCAAATTCCTCAAAGCGAACATGAATGATTTCTCAAATCTGTCTTCTCAAATTAACGTAAACAATGTTATTCACTCAAGAGAAGTATGTTAATATGGAATTATATACGTGACAATTTTGCCTATTTAAACAAATTTTTAACATCTTCATCACGAATAAATTCATTTAATGAAGTTTGAAGATGTAAATGATTCAAAATTTAAAACAGGAATGAAATCAAAATTGGTGTAATAAGAGACTAAAATCATATGTAATTTTAAATTTAAATTGAAAAGAAATATGCAAACTTTGAAACTTTTTAATTGTGGTTTTATTTATAATATGATATTTCCCTTAATGGGCACTTGGTAGATTCATATAAAGGTTAGGCCTTAGACAACAAAGCATAGTTTGTCTTCACATATTTCCGTGTCTAATTTGAAGTGGTCGAATGTCATTCGAGAATATAAAACAGCGAATATGGAGAACTTTAAAGGGGTTGTTTTCTTCTTCTTCTTTTCCGACAAATTTAAAGGGGATTACTTTCCTTATGCGACAATATAATATCTTTAATGACTAGAACAAAAACAAAGCTGGATAACTTATTTTATTTTTTCACTCTAACAAAAGTCTACTCAGAGATGAGTGCAGTTGCTTTCACTTATAGAAAGTTCAAAGAAGATATATAATTTGGTTTTTTATTTTTGCTTTTTTATGAACATGTTACTTATTGAGTAAAGGAGAATATCTGTACCAATTACTTTTAACTCGATCAGATACATGTAAAAATAACTATTGAGGTTCCTCTGAAGCAGTTGAAATTTTTGTAATTACTAAGTATTCAAGAACTAATATAATGGACACATTCATGTATCATTTCTAGTCTTTAAAGTTTGTTTTTTATATTAATATTGTGAAAGTTATTTAGCTGTGAACTGCTATTCTTATGGCTAATGTAAATGTCACATCAAAATTTGTTTTTGCAAGAACTTGTAAGCAGCATTCCCAGTTAAAAGGATTTTGCAGTGCAAGAATGAGTTAATCTACGTGGATCCTATTGGCTATATTCTCCTTCTCTCTCTGATCCATCACTTATTCAAGGAAAGATTGAGGCCATGATGCCTTTTAGTTACCGTATTGAACGCTTCCAAAAATCCATGTGATTCACCCTTCCACAAAAGTACACCATGCACCTAGATAGCTATGACTGATAAGACACTAGAAATGGAACTAACACGAAATTACTTATTCATCAAACTATTTATTATTTTGGGTCCCATGGAAGAAGCAGGATTTCATGCCCAGAACAAGGAAAAATCAAACTACAGCTCATACAATTCCAGTTGGTGCCACTACAATGGGGCTCCTAACAGTGTGTGTTCCACCATCTTCGATCCAAACAAGATCCCCATACGAGATATTTTCCTTCTTGTACTTGCTATATTTTATAAGCACATTGTAGCTTAGCTTCTCATTTTTGTATCTGAATGATAATGTCTCAGGTGACACTGTCAACACAGAACCCTTAGGCTCTGTCACCTTGGCTCTGTATATGGCAGGACCACCTCCAACATTGGTCACTGTCCTCTTAAATTTGTGGACGACTGACCTTGTTTTGTTGCTGTAGAGAGCTATGAATGAAGGATAGTTAAGATCAAACGATGGTTTAGCACAATTATAGAAACCTGATCTTGTAATGGTTAAGATCTGTTTTTGTGTGTAATTCAAAGCACAAAGGAGATTAACATAGTCTTGTGGGGTGGCATCATATATCAAACCTGGATCAAGTGCTTTGTTAGGGTCAATTTGACCTGCTCCCATGTCTAGAGGGGAAGCATATTGAGAAGGATAGCCATAGTCTCTAATTGGATTTTGTGTATTATCTAGAGGACTAGCCGTGGTTACTAGTGCAGACCTTATAGCAGCTGCACTCCATTCAGGGTGTGCAGCTTTCAGAAGAGCAGCAACACCAGAAGCATGAGGACAGGCCATGGATGTCCCAGACAGCAAATTGTAGTCAGTAGGTAAGTACACATTGTTGCCAATTGCAGCTGCTGGAGTATCAGGAATGAAAGCAGCAAGGACATGAGAGCCAGGTGCCATTATGTCAGGCTTCAAGACCCCAGGGTAGCTAGGTGAAGGACCTCTTGAAGAGTAATCGGCAAGAGCCGGTGCTGGCTTTATTCCAACAAATGTTTGCTGAAATTTGATACTGGCTGTTGGATTCTTATGGCTTTTTGCATATTTGAACACAGATGGTGCATCCTTTGCACTGATTACAATACTTGGAGATCTGGCATGTCCTTCATTTACTAAAGGTTGATCAGAGATAAATACTGCCCCTAACAAGCTGGCTTCTCTGACAAACCTCCTTTGTTCAAACACTAACTCAGGGTCTGAAACTGGGTCACATAGAATGATCCCTTCCATGGCCACTTCGGATAACGACTTCACTGAGTTACAGGCTGATGTATTCTTATTGTAGATAAGTGGAAAGTCCTCCACTACCGCGTTTGCAGGAAACAAGGTCCATCCAATAATGGTTTGGCCATTTCCAAGAATTAGAGAACCAAATGTGCGGTCAATGGTACCTGCAGCCACGGTCAGAAGCCAGGGGATTCCATTGTGCAGAGTACCAAGATCAGGACCTTCATTACCTGCAGAGGATGAAACCAACACCCCTTTTTCCATTGCTGCAAAAGAAGCTATTGCTATAGGATCCTCATAAAGTGGAACACCATCAAACCCCATAGAGATGGAAATGACATCAACCCCATCAGCAATGGCTTGGTCCATTCCAGCTAAAACATCAGAGGAGTAACGACCCTCTTCCCAAAGGACCTTGTACATGGCAAGCCTAGCTCTTGGAGCAATGCCTCTGGCCACCCCTTTAGCGTAGCCAAAGTAAGAGGCTCCACTGACATAGTTGCCAGCAACTGTGGAAGATGTGTGAGTTCCATGACCCTCTGTATCTCTAGCTGAGTTCATACTGATTTTAACCTTGCGGTTTCCAGCAATCACTCCTTTGTTGAAATATCTAGCTCCGATCAGTTTGAAGTTGCACATGGAAGTGTTGAAGTCTTGCCCTTCCTGACAGGTCCCTTTCCATTTACTTGGAATTTTCTTGGTCATGCCATCATCTTTGAAGCTTTCACTCTCGGGCCACACACCAGAGTCAATAACACCCACAATGACATCCTCCCCAAAATTTGATGCATGCCACAGACCACTGGAAGAGTCTAGGGAGAGAAACTCAAAAGTGTGACTGGTGTCTATGGTGGCAGTTCTGTCTGGATATGCTGCAACAAAGCCAAGGGAGCTTTTGACAGCCTCTAACTCTTCTGATGTTAGAACTGCACTGAAGCCATACATTGCTTGGCTATAGGAGTACACTTTCTGTGATTGTATGGATGAGTTACCAAGTGTTGCCGATTTAGAGGAATCAATGATGGATTCAAACCAATCATGATGGGTGGTGAAGACTCGAGGAAACAGGGATTTGTCCATGTGGACTATATATGTGGAACTCTCTGCAGCACTGCCATGATGAGCCAACAGAAACCAATGAGTAATGAAGAGCATGAAAGGAAGTGGAATCACAAAGTTAGCCATGGACTCCCTCATTGTTTATGCAACTCAAATGAAAACTTCTTAGTTTGAAAGAACTGATCAGATCATGCATCATATATAAGATTTTTTCTGTCTGTAGAACATCAATGATGTTGACGTGTAATTATTACAAGCTGTGGAAAATATCATTGCAATATAATTGGACCAAATTTTCTGCATCAAAGGTGCTTTGTGATGAGAAAAAAAAAATTGACCTTACTTTTCTGACTGATTCAAAGTAATAAATCTCATGTAAGATTTCCTTATTCCACCAATCAGACACAAATCCTCTTGGTATACTTGCCCATAAAAATGTTTTAACCGTGTGAGAATGATATTGTACCAGGAACATTAGGCAAGAAATATGTTGTTTCCAGCATTGAATTAATCACACAATTGGCAACTAACTTCTTTATATTAGCATTTTTTAATGACCAGTTTAGTGTATTGAAAGAGAAAAAAAGAAACAAGTGTAAACCTTATGCTAGCAGTGAAAGAAAGAGAAAAAAAAAAAATATATATATATATATATATATATATATATATATATATATATATATAATAAACTATATGAGTGTGATAAGGATGATTAAATCAAAATAAACATCTTGGTACAGAATGCCTAAACAACCTTAATTTAACTAGATTAGCTTATTATTTAAAGTGGTTTCAAATAGTACAAGTGAATTACTTAGCCTCCTCTTCCTTTAAGACTTAAACCAGATTCTTTCTTGACCATCTGTGTTTTGTTTCCTCTTCCTGAGGATGAATTACTTATTCCAATTTCTCCAACAGCATATCAGTCATAAATTTACTGCAACACACACATAAGAGAAGTTTTTCAACATAAAAATTATTCTTTTAGCTGAAGAGTTTTGTTTTATTTTTCTTTCTGATTTTCGACTTGTGTCCTACCTATATGAAAACTTATTCAGACAAAACTAAACAAAGACCAATTACAGATAAAATAAACTATTGTATATTGTCGTTATATAACTTATTTTCTCTTATAACTATAATTTAATAACTTTGTATTGCCTCTAAAAACTTTACATTGTTAGAAATTGTTGGCGATCACTTACAAGTTTTTTATAGCATAGTCTGTACTTTTCTTTACATAAAAATAGTATGTAAATGGATAATAGCGTAAATTACTTGCATAACTTGTTTCCTCTAATAGCTAAACTGAATAGTCACATAGCATCAATGTAAAATTGTTTGTTAGCAATTTATAAATAATTTAATTTCAATCAAACACAAACATTCCAAATAAATATAAACTCGAAATTTGTATGTGAAAAGATATTCAACAAATGAAATATTGATTGACACTTTCAAAAAATTTGTATTAAGTAAGTCTTATAAGATATTAACATCTGATCCAATTTAAAACTTGAATTTTTAAGTGAATTTGAATAATGAATTTGGATAAATTTATTACAACTCAACTTTCCACATTTACACGTCATAATATGTAACAACTCTTTTATTTGTCTTTTCTCATCACCTAATATTTTAGTTTATGTAACTTAGATAATTAATGAATGAAGAGATATTTTTTACATTATAAGTGTCAACACTTAGTATACAACTCAAATAATGATTCACATGTAAAAATTATAATACAATATAATTCATTCGAATAACACTACAATTCAATCAAATATAAAAATTAATATTCATTTTGCATTTATAAAAAAGTTGCTAAAAATAATATATTTTAGAAAATCTCACATCACCAAAAATAGGTAATGAAGTGAATGACAACAGTTATACAATAGACTTAAAGTCCATAAAGTTTAGACATCCCACTCAAAATTACTATAAGCTTGTATTTGATTTTTTTCAATTACCAAGATATTTCTTGGAAGTAAAAATGTTAATATTCGTCGTTTTGTTTAAAATATAAAAAAAATAAAATCAACCTTATACTTGTTTCAAATTAATCTTGGTCCGTAACTCAACATTTTATCAAATTCATAATAAAAGGTTATATAAATTTAATTTGTTTATATTTATTATATCCACAACTTCACTCAAGAAAACTCTTATAGTTAATATATAATCTAGCCTCAATTTATCAATAACAATATTTAATCAAAAACATTTAAACAATAATCATTTATCAAACTAAATCCAAAAACACTCATCTTCAAACATTTAAACAAATTTTCAATCAACCACGATACTTGCATAAAAACCAAAATTTAGAAACTAGTCATTTTCACATTTATGTCAAATATTCCACAATTCTATCAAGATCATAAATTTTTTAATTAGAGATAACTACTTTTCTCAACTTTCCAATAAAATTTAATAATAAGAAAACTAAGAAGATAAATGTATAGAAAAATATAAATTTTGAAGTAGACGAACACATTTGAAATTTTAGTGAAAAGTGGAGGATGAAAAAGAGAGTGATGGAATAGGGGAGAAGAAAGAGGAATAAGGTAGATTTGTCTTCTACCTTTTTTTATTTACGTATCTGTATAGTTTATTTTTCTTCATAATCTCTCCTCAATTTCACTTCAATCTTGATATCATTCTTCTACTTCCTTCCAAGATAAAAACAAATATAAAATATGATATTTCTTTTTTACAGTTACTATTAACTAGATAATTTCAAACTAAAGATTGTTCTTTTAACCATTTTTATTTAAAATTATTTTTTGGTTGCATAAGTTGAGGTTATTGATTAATCAACATTAATCAAGGTTTTCTTCTCAATCATGGTAGATAATGTTATATTCTTGTCTATATTTACTTATAGTATTTTTTTAAAAAAATTATGTTGATAGAAGTTATGTTTCCGATAACATTATTGAAATCAGTTTCTTTCAAGGGAGGTTATAAATATTTCTTAATAGACATTAGTTAAGGTTTTCTTCTAGATATATTTTAGTCTATGTGTGTAAGTATAATTTTCTTTATCAATATTATGTCTTTGTTCAAAATTCGTTAGCATTTAATTTTTTCAATATCGATTGAGAAAGCTCTTAGCCAACATTCAATAGTATTGGTTTTAGTCAATGTCACTTGTGAAAAGTTGGCTATAAAAAATCATCAACCCAGAAGTAAAATAATAACTTTAACCAATGTAAATAAAAATAATCAAAATAATTGTGCCGACATGAGCTAAAAATAACAACAGATGTGAACAGAGAAAAGCCTCCCATCAAACCAAAGGCATCAATGTTTTTGAATTATTAAATATAGTTTAATATTAAAATAAATTCGGTTCAATACTTTTTTTTTTCTTAAATTGATTTTTGTAAAATTTAATCACTCTATATTTAAAAATCTCAATTTTGTTTCAATATACCTTTTAGAAAAATAATCAATCTACTCCTACGTTTGAGGAAGTGAGAATGCGGTACCACTATTTCTCCGATCATGTTAAAGTTCAGATTGTCGTTCACGTGTCTTCTCTATCCAAGAGAATGATTGAACCACCATGTCTGTGTCTCTCAAACACATCATCACCTTCTTTATCACAATCTTCAGAAAATGAGACTTTATAAGTGAGATGCGTCGCTTCAAAGAGAAACCAAAAGTGCTGTTCTTAAACCAGTCAAAGGTCACTTCTTTCTGATTGTCTCTTCGTGTCATCCATTACTTATTCGAGTAAAGATTCATGGCCATGTGTTGGAGAAAATACCTATTTAATCTAAAACATGATTTTTATTTACCATATTGAACACTTTCACAAATCCATTTGATTCACCCTTCCACAAAAGTACACCATGCACCTAGATAGCTATGACTGATAGGACACTGGAAATGGAACTAATACGAAATTACTTATTCATCACACTGTTTATTATTTTGGGTCCCATGGAAGAAGCAGGATTTCATGCCCAGAACAAGGAAATATCAAACTACAGCTCGTACAATTCCACTTGGTGCCACTACAATGGGGCTCCTAACAGTGTGTTTTCCACCATCTTCGATCCAAACAAGATCCCCGTACGAGATATTTTCCTTCTTGTACTTGCTATACATTATCATCACATTGTAGCTTAGCTTCTCATTTTTTTATCTGAATGATAATGTCTCAGGTGACACTGTCAGCATAGAACCCTTAGGTTCTGTCACCTTGGCTCTGTATGTGGCAGCACCATCACCAACATTGGTCACTGTCCTCTTAAATTTGTGGACGACTGACCTTGTTTTGTTGCTGTAGAGAGCTATGAATGAAGGATAGTTAAGATCAAACGATGGTTTAGAACAATTATAGGAACCTGATCTTGTAATGGTTAAGATCTGTTTTTGTGTGTAATTCAAAGCACAAAGGAGATTAAAGTAGTCCTGTGGGGTGGCATCATATATCAAACCTGGATCAAGTGCTTTGTTGTTGGGTAAACTTTAAATGGACCCATTGCCACAAAGTGTTTTGTCTTATTGGAAATTATGCACCCCATTTGTAAAAGAAGTTAGGTATTGTGGTAGCACTATCATTACCCACTTAGTAGTGGAGAGTAGTGGAGATTAGTAGAGATGTTAGGTTATAAATATGGAGATATAGTCTTGTATGAAGTGTGGCACACTTGTAGTGTGTGCACCGTGGAGAATGGGCAGTGAGAAAGGAGAGAGTCTCCATGTTTGTGTATTGTGTGGAGAAAGTGTGAGTGTGTACCGTAAAAGAGAGATTAAAGTGTTGTGTTTGTATTTGTATGTTCTGGATAGTTTGTCCAGAAATTTATTTATATATATACATAATGAAGTATATTTCCCAGATAACAGATTTGTATTATACCTCCCAGCTCGATTTCTACATTTGTTAGGGTCAATTTGACCTGCTCCCATGGCTAGAGGGGAAGCATATTGAGAAGGATAGCCATAGTCTCTAATTGGATTTTGTGTATTATCTAGATGGCTAGCTGTGGTTACTAGTGCAGACCTTATAGCAGCTGCACTCCATTCAGGGTGTGAAGCTTTCAAAAGAGCAGCAACACCAGAAGCATGAGGGCAGGCCGTGGATGTTCCAGACATGAAATTGTAGTCACTGGGTAAGAACACATTGTCACCAATTGCAGCTACAGATATATCAGGAGGGTAAGCAGCAAGGATACTAGAGCCAGGTGCCATTATGTCAGGCTTCAAGACCCCAGGGTAGCTGGGTGAAGGACCTCTTGAAGAGTAATCGGCAAGAGCCGGTGCTGGCTTTATTCCAACAAATGTTTGCTGAAATTTGATACTGGCTGTTGGATTCTTATGGCTTTTTGCATATTTGATCACAGATGGTGCGTCCTTTGCACTGATTACAATACTTGGAGAGCTGGCAAGTTCTTCATTTACTAATGGTTGATCAGAGATAAATACTGCCCCTAACAAACTGGCTTCTTTAACAAACCTCCTTTGTTTAATCACTAACTCCGGGTCTGACACCAAGTCACATAAAATGATCCCTTCCATGGCCACTTTGGATAACGACTTCACTGAGTTACAGGCTGATGTATTCTTATTGTAGATAAGTGAAAGATTTTCCACTAACGCATTTGCGGGAAACAAGGTCCAACCAATAATGGTTTGACCATTTCCAAGAGTCAGAGAACCAAATGTGCGGTCTACTGTTCCGGCAGCCACAGTCAGAAGCCAGGGGGTTCCATTGTGCACAGTTCCAAGAGCAGGACCTTGGTTACCTGCAGAGGATGAAACCACCACCCCTTTTTCCATTGCTGCGAAAGAAGCTATTGCTACAGGATCTTCATAAAATGGAACACCAGTCTGCCCTATAGAGATGGAAATGACATCAACCCCGTCAGCAATGGCTTGGTCCATTCCAGCCACAACATCAGAGGCGTAAAGACCCTCGTCCCAAATGACCTTGTACACGGCAAGCCTAGCTCTTGGTGCAATGCCTCTGGCCACCCCTTTGGCATAGCCAAAGTAAGAGGCTCCACTGACGTAGTTGCCAGCAACTGTGGAAGATGTGTGAGTTCCATGACCCCCTGTATCTCTGGCTGAGTTCATAGTGATTCTAACCTTGGGTTTTGCAGCAATCACTCCTTTGTTGAAATATCTAGCTCCGATCAGTTTGAAGTTGCACATGGAAGAGTTGAAGTCTTGCACTTCCTGACAGGTTCCTTTCCATTTACTTGGAATTTTCTTGGTCATGCCATCATCTTTGAAGCTTTCACTCTCAGGCCACACACCAGAGTCAATAACACCCACAATGACATCCTCCCCCAAATTGGAAGCGTGCCAGAGGCCAGTGGAAGAGGCTAGGGAGAGAAACTCAAAAGTGTGAGTGGTGTCTATGGTGACATTTCTGTCTGGATATGCTGCAACAAAACCACGAGAGTTCTTGAGAGCCTCTAACTCTTCTGAGGTTAGCACTGCACTAAAACCATACATGGCATGGTTATAGGAATACACTATCTGTTTCTGTGATTGCTTGAATGAGTGACCAGGTGTTGCTGATTTTATGGACTGAACGGAGGATTCAAACCAATCATGATGCGTTGAAAAGACAGTGGGAAAAAGGGATCTGTCCATGTGTACTATGTATGTGGAAGTCTCTGCAGCACTGCCATGATGAGCCAACAGAAACCAACGAGTAATGAAGAGCATGAAAGGAAGTGGAATCACAAAATTAGCCATTGGCTCCCTCATTGTTTATGCAACTCATCAAAATTTCTTAGTTTGAAAAAACTGATCAGATCACGTATCATTTATAAGAAGTTTTGGTCTGTAGAATGCCAAAGATGTTGACATGTGTAATCATTACAAACTGTGGAAAATATAATTGAAAGATAACGGGACTTTATTTTTTGAATCAAAGGTGCTTTGTGATGAGAAAAAAAAAGTAGACCTTACTTTTGTGTGATTGATGCAAAGTAATAAATCTCATGTAAGATTTCTTGCACCAATTAGACCCAAACCCAAATGCTTAAGTTAGAATGACAAAAAAATATTCATGTTAGTATTTATATTTGTGAACAAAATCAGTATTTATTATCAACAGATAACCAATATTTTACTACTATCAACCGATAACAAATATTTTAGTATTTAATTATAAATTGGTTGAATATATGTATCATATTATCTATACCTAATGAGTATATATTATCCAAAAAAAATTAATTTATTTCTTTTAAGTTAATTTTAATTAAAATTATAATTAATTTATTTATATTTTATTAAAATTCAATTTTATTTGATATTTAATTTAATTTAAATTATATTTTATATTCTTTTTGTAATTTTATTATATTTATTTTAAAAATTTATAAAAATATCTTTTTAAAAACATGCATCTATAATTAATAACGTGTATATGATATTGTAGCAGGAACATAAGGCAGGAAAAATGTTGTTTCCAACATTAAATTAATCACAATTGGCAACTAACTTCTTTATATTAGCTTTTTTTGATGACGAGATAAGTGAATTGAAAGAAAGAAAGAAAAAAGTATAGACCTTATCCTACAGTGAAAGAGAGAAATAAAAAGATTATAACAAAAGTATATGAATGTGATGATGATGATGATTAAATTAAAATAAATATCTTGGTGGAGAATACCTAAATAACTTAATCTAAGCAGATTAGTTCATCATTTAAAGTAGTTTCAAACTGTACAAGTGAATGACGCACCCTCCACTTCCTGAAATACTTGAACCAGATTATCTTTTTACATTTTATGTTTTGTTTCCTCTTCCTACTGATGAATCACTGATTATGAATCACTGATTCCAATTTCTCCAAAAGAATATCAGTCATAAATTTACTCTAACATACGAGAGAAACTAAATAAAGATACGGTTTGAATTAGTTTTCAACATGTACATGTGACATTGGGTGTAGGTTTAGTTAGTGTACTACATCATTCCTTTCTCTGTCATTAACACCAATTCAATGAAAAATATCAAATTTACTGTTCTTTTCTAAACATTGTAAAATTATTTGAAAAAATAAAGGGGACAACACAGACTTTAACCAATAAACTTTTATATTTAACGATAATAAAAATACTTTATAAAGAAATTAAAATTTTATGTAAACAGAACATTTAAAAAACAACAATTTAAAGTGAAATCAACCACATTGTAAAATTTCCTTATCAAAAATAAAAACAAATCAAGGAATGATATTTAGACAGATTAGATTCATAACAAAAGAGTGCATTTCATCTGATTCCTCAAATAAATGCCAACAATTTAATATCTCTAAAAAATTCAGTTGAATATGAAAATCAATGTTTGGCAGCAAGTCACTTCAATCTCCTACATTTTACAGATTGCTCAACTACAAAACCATGTATCATTTTACTACAACCTTTTTGCAGCTAACAACAGTTATTAACAAAGCTTGTCATTTAATCATCCTCAATGTTGAGATCTACAAGCTGGCACGATGATCATCAGATATGGTCTCTTCAGAAGAAGTGTCACTATCAACAATGATCAAGTCATCTGGTTTCTGGACACGAGATTCCAGAGACTTGTTCATCTTCACCACCCCATTTTTTCTCCTTGAATAGGTTGAATAGTAAGAACCATTTGGCATGTGTGGCTCACTTGCCCTCAGACCATTGAACCAATTTTGAGGTACAAAGCATGACTTGCTGGTATTAAAGCAATGATCTGAAGTTCCTGGCATGTCTGGGTGAGAACTCAAGGAACCCACTGCAGACATATTTGGCATGATTGGAGGAGTGTTAACAGCTTCTCTGAGCCAGTGCGGCAAATTATTTGTCGCAGCCAAACAATTGAAGGGATAGTCATTCGAGTAAGAGTTCTGCCTGCAAATGCTCAAACTTCCAGGAGAGTGGAAAAATCCTAGTTCATACTTGTCTCTGTTGTTGTAATTGGTCTTTCTGGAATGAGTAGTTGGCCTATGAGTGTGCGCAGTGGTGTTGCTTTGAAAGTTATATCTGGTAATAGGTCTCTTCAAATGGTTACTCTCCCAGAAACTTTGTTTAGGATCCAAGTGGCAAAACTTTCCTTGCAATGATGCCACAGCTGCTGCCCTTTCTGCTGCTGGATACATGAACTGTGAAACATCAATATCGTTCAAAAGTTTTAATTGTTCAGCCTCCCACCTCTCAGCAAGGTCCCCTGCCACCCTTGATGGTGAAAACCGCAATCTAGGATCCCTTAACATGGCATCCCAATTGCCCCTACCATGTCTCCTTACACCAATCCAAAGAAAATCCAACTCCTCTTCAGACCACATGATAGGGTGTGGCTTCAAGTATTCTTGAAATTTTCCTCTTTCATTTAAAGCTCTTGTTCTGTGTACAATGTTGTCAAGTACTACCTGGTTCCTGGGATGCGATAGTTTTCGGTTTGGTGATGAAGACCGACACAGTCCATCTTGGACAATATCTATAGTTTCAGTGGTTGAATTTGACAAAGACAAAACTGACATACTATTAACAGAATCACTGACCCTAGCCTTGAGCTCCATAGGTAAAGACAAGCCCAAAGAAAGAGAAATCATAGGCATCGATTTTTGTTTACTGGTTTTTGTTTGTTGAACCCTCATTCTTTCTTCAGTCATCATTAACTGAGCTTGAGTACTACTTGAGCAAACACCGGCTGTAGTCTTTCCTTCTGAAATCAGCTGGATATACAAGAGGATAAGGAGAACCAGATATCAATAATGAGGAACACTATCATCGTCTTTTAAAGGGAAGATATAACATGAACTTCATAGTTTAAGGCAACAAGCTTTAAAAGAGTGAGAAATGTTGCACTTGGGAAGTAAGACTAACAGTGCACAAACCATTTTTGAAGAAATCCAATTAAGTCTTAGTACACATATTTCCAACCAGGATAAATTAAAACATTTATATTTCCAATTGGGAAAAAAACAATGTTTTATCCAATCTTTTACTGGTTAACTACTTAACCATTATTTCTAGATTTTGTTAATTCTTCCTAAATAGGAATATGTTTGCCGGGATTTGCACATTGTAATTTTCTTTTCTAAAATATAAAATATCACCTTTGAAGTTATAGAAATGCATTGGCATCCTATTATACCTGTGTATTTCTAGCATTTAAAAGGTCCAGTTCAGAAACTTTATCTTCAGCAATGGCAGAACTACTGCATGCAGATTCCAATTTGGACGCAGGAGCTCTCATCCTCAAATGAAAGGGATGCTTCTCAGCACCCATGTTTAAATCAACAATGTGCTCTTCTGTATCACAAGAAAATTTATATGAAGAGTAAATTCTTTAAACAAAATGAAAATAATGCATGATGAAGCTTCGAAGCAATATATAAATCAATAAAAACTTCACAATTACAGAAAAAATATTTAGATTGATATTTCAATGTTTGAGGCTAAGGGGAAAATCTTACCCGCAGAGTTATTAGGTAGGTCAAACTGAGGTTGGTATTCAGCAATTTTCATCATTTCATTGCCCAAACCATGTTCATTGGCCTCACACAACAAGGTTTGGGACTTTTGTAGTTCCTGATTAGTGCCTGCGGCTGCAGGATAGGGATCTTCAGAATCAACTTTGACAGAGACTACCTGGCAATCCTTATTAAGATGTTGGTCTTCCGTGTGAATCAGACAACTGTGGCTCAGTTCTCCTGTTCTGTCTGTATGAGAGGCATTTTTTCCGGAGTCTTCCCCATGACCAAGTTTCTTTCTCATGTCTGTCATACTGTTAGAATGAAAGCACTGAATACAATTCTCTCCCGCAGCTAATGGTTTTCTATTGGATTTATAATATTAAAAAAAAATGCAGAGTTGAGATTTATGAAAATATACCATGTTTCAGAAACAACTCCAGGGGAACACGGAGAATCACTACTTTTGACCTGTCATAAAATTATGAGCTACTGTTATTCACGAGATCTGTGACTAATTGATTGATGATCAACATCAAAATTTGTCACAAAGTCAATCCCTCTATGAAACTGAGTAGTTTTCATGATCAAGATGTCCAATAGCTCTGTCTAATGTATAGAGTACCGTTTTGAGTCTGTTTACTCCCATGTCTTTAAGCTATTATCTGTTGACTTTGTCACTACATCTCCAGAAAAGGATTAGAAGAGGAGACAAAACCCTGTATCTAAGTTGGATAAAGAATTTTAAACCTACTAAAAGCTTTGCATGATTAATTGTTCTTTTGGTCTCTCTTATGTGAATTGTACGTGACTTTGATCCTCTAAGTTTTTGAGTCAATTAAGTCCCAATGTTTTCAAAATTAAGCAAATTTGGTTCCTTCATTTTCTATCTAAAGCATTTAAATTCTCACTCAATCTTCAAAAAAATGAATTGATTATATAGTTTCAAACATTAATCTGCTCAAAACTAAGTAACCAAAATATAAAAACTTCCCTCTTCAACCCTGATCTATGTAGAAAATTCTTCAACTTTTTACTGTTAAAATTTTAAAATTATTTCATAGCCGTAACTCATCATAAACCTCAAATATTTGTATAGAAAATAAAAATTTTAAGGTTTTAGGGAAAAAAGTTGGTAGGGGGGCCAAAATTTGGTTATAGAAAAATTTGGAAGACCAAAAGAACACTAAAAAAATAAAGGAACAAAAAGTACAATTAAACTAACTTTTCAAGTTAACCTAACTGCATAACAGACTGTGAAATTAGTGATGGATAAAATACTAAGTCAGATTACAAGATGATTTTAGTCATGATCTAAAAAAAAGTATACAGAAATATACCAATCCATGGATAACAACTACTTGCGGTTGCACTGAAAACCAATGATGTTTCAATAGAACTATAAAAGTTTGTTGACAACATGAGGTTCTCCACACTCAAAATTGTAGTTCAATAATATACACTAGTCCAAGAATAATAGCAAAGCTAAAATCCCTTTATCCAAGTGAATGAAGTAATTTATAAATCATCAAATCATTCACTGCATTCACATATAAAGATCATCAGCAAAGAAGACAAATGATAATCCTAAAATTAGCGATAAATATTAATACAAAACTTAAGAAGCTTCTACAAATTAAAATCATCACCTAAAGTAATTATCATATAACTTCATGAATAAATCAAAATTTCAAGTAAAAAACCATAAGGTTTAAGAGAATCACCAGGAAGCCATACTTTTTCTTGAGTTTGACAAAGCTCCCCTCTTTCTGTAAGCTCAGCAGATTGATTAAGGTCTGTCAGGAAAGACATAGAGCAACTTCTACAAGATTTTTTGTATTTAGTTTCACTCAATGTCTTCCCTTTTTCTGAAAGCTCCACTGATTGATTAAGGTCAGGTACATTATCTACAGGACATTCCTCGCTGGATGATTCATCACTAGAACATAGATTGCCATTTGCAAGCATACTCCACTTGGTTAACACTGAAATGTTTTCCTTCGTGTGCAATAAGCTGTTTTGCTTGTCATTTCCATCTAACCACTTTTTTCTTTTGTAACATCGACTGAAGGTTATTAGAGGACTGGTCAAGTTGGCCCGAATAACCCTATCTACAGATGGGTTTCCAATATTACCTTTGGGGCGACAACCAGTAGGATCATCCATTGAAATATTAGAAATAGTAGATGTATTGACTTGCGAAGAACTGATATCCCTTGTGATCAATGTTTCTGAGTTGACTAAATTAAAATCATTGACAGCACCCAATTCAACTGGCAGGGAAATTTTATTAGAACAGTTGTCACATCCATTACAAGAGCTTTCAAGGGCACAGGAATTTCTCTGAGTATTGCAATCATTATCTGAAGTCTTCTCTACTATGGGCAACTCACCATCATCATTCTTGATGTTATCCTCACAGGGATCCTCTGTTGAAAATGATTCATGGGCAGTAGCCATTGCTTCTGTTGTATCATTGTTTCCAAGCACTTCTGTCTTAGGATCACCAGTGTTTTGAAGCAGAGGCAATGATGAATAATCCCGCTGTTTGAAACACGGCATTTTCCCACCACAAGTATCCTACAAAATATATAGATGAGTAAGCCTGTCAGATGCGATCACAAAAGCTGTCCATGTAATTGGCAGTTAAGTGTTATTCCAGTATATAGCCTGTTTTGCTCCCAAAATTAATTTACTTGCTCTGTAATTGATAATTATAAGAAAGGTGGATGTTATTGTAATGCATCACATCACCAGGGAAACTCCACACGAGTGTTGTTTACTTGATATTTCCATTGTTATTTAAAAGGAAAAAGGAAAAAACTGAACTTTAATGGCCATGATATCCCAGCATCGAAAGAACTTTCTCAACAAAAAAATCACCTTCCTCTCCTGTAAATATAACAAAATAGTAAACTATTGGTTGGTTGTTTAAATTTGTTACTCGGTTATCAGCTTTCTGGATTCCTCCCCTCACATCACAAAATTGCAGTAGGCCTTCTTGCTTTCATGTTTGTTACAGTATAAAACAGATTTATGGTATTTCAAAATTTGGTTATATCTATGAGTATATCAGAAGTTCTAAAGGAACAAGCCTAGCATTGAGTAAATTGTGAATGATGATTTTTGGATAAATTTTGACTTAGTCTAATTTTTGCTTTTATATATTTGGGTTAAGTATATTTTTCATCCCTTAGCTTTCTCAGTGAAAATTAGAATTAGTCCATCTTCAAAACTTTGGACCAATTTAGCCCCCCATTTTTAGAACTATGTGGATTTAATCTTTTTAACCAAATTTTGTTAAATTTATTTCATATTTAAATGTGTTTCTATATTAACATTGAAGCGGAAATGTGTAAACAAATCAAAAGTTATTATGAAACTGATAGGACCTAAGGCAAGAGGATAGAAGGCGGGAAAATGAGAGAGCGGTTAGGAAAGGCGGGATGTGAGAGCTTATATAAATAGAGCTCTATTCAGCCACTCGTCCCTCCTTCGCCTGTGCTGCGTCCCCACAATGATTGGGTCTTACTTCCGCTTCAACCTCCCGCCTTATTACTCCGGCGAGCTTCTTCCACATCTCTAGCAATGTGCATGGTCATCATCAATTCGCTAGGGTCAAGTATTAGAACCTGATCTCGAATCTCCCCTTGTAACCCCGCAAGGAAATACCCTAACAATTGCTTGTACTGTAACCCACTCGTTTGGCCCACCGGTACCTCAAATTCCTGAACGAATTCGTCCACAGTGCAGTTTGCTTGGTCGCCGCTAGCCGCTCGAAAACAGTACCCCTGTTTCATCCCCCGAATCGCATTACCAGCGCGTCCTTCAATCCTTCCCACGATTGGTTTCTCCCCTTCGTCCTCCAGAACTGAAACCAGTACCCCGCACTCCCTTCCATACTAATGTAAGCCAAGCGGATCTTGTCTTCCTCCGAAACGCCCTGTAATTCAAAAAAAATTTCTGCACACCTATTTTGTTCGTTTCTTCACTGCTTCGATTTGCTTCAACCCTCGCCACCGCACCTCCTCTGCCTACACTTCGCCCCCACGCTGATGGGTTTTTATTTCCACTCCAGCCCCCATCCTTATTTCCCTTGCGAGCTTCCTCTACGTCCCTGGCGATTCGCATGGCGGCCATTAGTGCTTGGGGATCTCGTATTCGAACTTGATTTCGTATATCCTCCTGCAAGCCCGCGAGGAAATACCCCAGTAGTTGTTCCTCCAGCAACCCCTTCGTCAGCCCCGCCAAACATTCGAATTCTTGGACAAACTCATCCACTGTCCCCATTTGTTTAGTCACTGCTAAGCGCTCAACGACTGACCCTTTGTTTCGACCCCCAAACCTCATTACCAACGCATCCTTCAGCCCTTCCCAGGATTGGTTCCTGGCCTTCTTTCTCCAGAACCGGATCCAGTACCCTGCACTCCCTTCCATACTAATGTATGCTAATCGCACTTTCTCCTCCTCCGATATGCCTTGCACTTCGAAAAATATTTCCATGCTACTGATCCAATTTAGCGGATCAAAACCCTCGAAAAGGGGCAATTCTACCCGTTTTCGCCACCCGCCGTGACTTTCGCCGCGCTCTCCATCTCTTCCTCTGATCTTGTCTTCCCGCCTTGCCCTCTAATTGGCGTTTACAGACGCTTGATTATCGTCCGACATCCCCTCCTGGTCACGCGCCCTTCCTCCCAAAATCTGCATGACTTCTTGCAAGTCTTGCCGTATCGTCGTCGTATCTTGGCACAGTGCTAAGTTTTCAGCCTTTATTTCGTCGACTCGCAATCTCCATGGCTTTCAGCTAGTTCTCCACTACACTCAGTCTTCCATCAAGTCTGCCCTCCATTGCTCTCTTCTCCCCTCAATTAGATCCGGCAGGTCGGACCAATTGTTAGGTTTCCGATCGAGAAACCTAACTTTCTCACAATATCCAAACACCCAACAGCACAGAAACAAGAAATAACAAAGGAATAGTATGAATTTCACTGTGAATGTATATACTGTAACGTATAACGCAATACAGAAACGGGAGCCTAATCCCCCTCAACAAGGTCCAAGACCTGTTTACACAAAAGTATATGACTAGCTGCCTTCTAACAACGAATAGAACTCTATTTATATAAGCTCTTCCATCCCGCCTTTCCTAACCGCTCTCTCATTTTCCCGCCTTTTCCTCTTGCCTTAGATCCTATCAATGATAGGATCTAAGGCAAGAGGATAGAATGCGGGAAAATGAGAGAGCGGTTAGGAAAGGTTGCTCTATTAAGAGCCCTATAGTCTATACAGAATCTCCAACTCCCATCTTTTTTCTTGACGAGAATAACCGGGCTTGAATAAGGGCTTGTGCTAGGCCTTATTAGTCCCGTCTTAAGCATCTCCTCCACCTGTTTTTCAATTTCTCCTTTCATCATATGTGGATATCTATAGGGTCTTACATTAATGGGACCCTCTCCTTCTTTCAATGGTATTTTATGTTACGTACCTGAGTACGTAAACTAGCCAAATACAACCTTTCACTCTCTCTCACACGGAATAGAACAATAAACGAATAATATTGGATGAATGAATCTCTTTTATTGATGGTAATATCTGAATAAACAAGGATAAACAATAATTGGGAGCATAACCTCCTTCAATTACTTTGAGAGCATAACCTCCCTCACAAGACAATAATGTCTGTCACAAAACTCAATAAATCAAAAGCCTCCTTTTAACCCTAGACTCTAACCTTATTTATATTAATTATTTCCCGCCCATCTCTTATTAAATATTCCTCTAGAATATATCTGCATTTAATATAAATATCCTTATATTTAATATTTAATATAAATATCCCTATATTTAATATTCAATATTTAATATAAATATCCCTATATTTAATATAAATATCCCTATATTTAATATAAATATCTCTCCGTATATTATCCTACATATATCCTTAATTATAAATATCTTATATTGAATATTTCCCTAAATATATATTTATTTACTCTAATTAACTTATACTAAATATTCTCTCTGCTCATATACTTTCTAACCCTTATTATTACCCCTACCTTAGATCGTAACATTTTATGTGGATATTTGGGGGTAGTCCTCTAGGCTCTTGGAACACCACTTTATACTGTTCCAGTATTCTCCAATTCTTCTCCCTATGCTACTGTCAATCCTTGAGTTAAGTCTTTGGTTTCTTTTCCTCCATAAGTCCTAAGCTCCATACTACTGTCACCTCTTCTATTTCCGTCATCTTCAACAGGACTTCTGGCGCCACCACTTCTTTGGCCAATGTGGGATCCCCCTGGATTGTTACTTGCTTCCCTCCTTGCCTAAAGACCATAGTTAGTCTTCCCCAGTCAGTAGTCACTTCTCCCAATTTCGCTAACCAATCTACTCCCAATATCACGTCTACCCCTCCTAACTCAAACAAATAAAATTGTTCCTCTATCTCCAGTATTACATTCCTACACAGCCCCTGGGTTCTTTTCTTCTGCCCATCTCCCAGGCTCACCTGATACTGCCTGGTATCCTCCACCTCTAAGGCCAACTCCTCCACCAACCTCTATGATATGAAGTTGTGGTTAGCGCCACTATCAATCAGAAGTAGCACCGGTCTCCCCTTTATCTTCCCCTGAAGCGTCATCGTCCTGGATTGAGTTAATCCTCTTGCAGAGAAAGCCGAAAGTTCCATCTGCCGCTGTTCCACCTCATCCTTCGCTCCTTCATCCTCTTCGACCTCATATTCGCCCAATATAGTCACCCTCAGGCTTCGTTCAGGTCTTCTATGGCCTCGGACCGATCAACAACTCTTGATCGACCTATGTTATAACGATCGGCCTCGGACTGCTCGGCTAATCCCGATCGGTCTGGTCTACAGTACTTGGCCTTGTACCGCTCAGTAACCGCTCCTCGCGTTCGTCTCCTAGATGACTCGTCTTCTATCCCACTCCCCTTCCTTACCTTTTCGCCTCCCTGTACATACTCTTCCACTGTCCCCATCTGTTTCAATGCCGCCAAACGCTCAATAATGGTTCCAAACCTTATTACCAGGGCTTCCTTCAAGCCATCCCAAGAACGATTCTTGGCTTTCTCCTTCCATGCTCTGAACCAGTAGGCAGCGCTCCCCTCCATACTGATATCAGCTAGGCGCATCTTTTCCTCCTCTAATACCCTACGTAACTCGAACAATTTCTTTGCACGATTGATCCAGTTCAGCGAATCGATCCCCTCGAAGACGGGTAACGCCACCCGTTTCCGCCAGCTATTTTTCCCCTCAGTATGTTTGCCTTCCCTTCCTCCTTCGTCTTTCCGCCTCACCCTCTGATTCTCACTGACGGACGCTTGGCCCCCATCTGCGTGTCCATCCTGGTTCCTGTTTCGTCCACCCAGCCTTTGCATGATTTCTTGTAAGTCTTGACGCATCGCGGCTGTTTCTTGCCGTATTTCTTCCATATTTCTTCTGTATTCTGCCATGCTCCTTTCGCTAGCCCTCCTCTCCTAGGTATTGTCTCTTCCTTCCATCACGATTATCCTCCCTTCGATTCTATTCTCCCAAGCGATAGCTTGCCCACCGTCTGGCTCCGCCTTTAATTGGATCCGACAGGTCGGACCAATTGTTAGGTTTCCGAGTTAGAGACCTAACTTTCTCACAACACCCACTCAAATCAAAGGCAATCAAACAATAAAGAACAAAGGAATTGTATGAATTTCACTGTGATTGTATGTATTTACTATAAGTGTAATGAAAAACAATAACAACTCGGGAGCCTAATCCCCCTCAACAAGGTCCAAAACTTGTTTACAAAACATAAGAAAATGGCTAGCTGCCTTCTAACAATGAATAGAACTCTATTTATATAAGCTCTCCCATCCCGCCTTTCCTAACCGCTCTCTCATTTTCCCGCCTTCTATCCTCTTGCCTTAGATCCTATCAAAAACGTGTTTGAAACATGAAAAAAACCCAACAAAATTCAATTAAAAAGACTAAATCCACTCATTTCTAAAGTTGGAAGACTAAATTGGACCAAAGTTTGTTTAAAAAGGGACTATTTCCAATTTTCACTAAAAGTTAAAAGACCAAAAACATATTTAACCCTATATATTTTGACTTAACCTATTGGTTGTTTTACCAGGTCAAAGTCAAAAATCATTTGTTATTATAGAGCATTGCCTTCTTGATTCTCTCACCAACTTGTTTTCTTCTTCTCTTTCTCCAATTTCATAGTAATATGGGGAAAATATATTACATTTTTGTCACTTGGGCGTGCATCTTACAAGAGCGTATTCAAACCTAACTCAAAGATTTTCACATTACTAAAAATAACACTACAAGGAAAATAAATCAGTAGGGGCCTTGTTTACATAAAATTTTCCATAAACACTTGTAGGAAAGGAGATAAAAAGTGGTGTGATGAATTAAGCTTCTCCCAAAAGATAACATCAAATTATACATTGGAAAACTTAAACGAAAAGAGGTTCAATAAAAATCATGCGCATAAGTTGATTTAGCTTATGAGAGAAGTTCAATTTATTTTATCTTTTTCTTTCATAAGTGTTTATAGAGAAGTTTATCCAAAAAGGTCTGAAGTTATTGTTTTCACATGCCTCTAACTACATCTTTTCTCTAATCACAAAAACAATCTCAAGAAGGTAATTTCTTACTATAAAATTAAAAGTTATCCATTCCAATTTCTTTATACTTCAGTAGATTTATACTCCTGCCAATATACATCAATGCATTTTAAAATATTTCGTATCAAGGCCCTCACAATGCTACCTTCACCTGTTAGACATGAGAGTTTACATAAAGTACATGAGCCCCAGTAATATAATGTCATAGTTTTTCTCTCTGGCAATTCACTGCCAGTATACACCAATGCACTTAAATCCAGTATTTTTTTAACAATGAAAACCATTTTTATTTGAGAGAAATACATTAATGAACCTTGCCACTGCCTAGTAGTTTATGCCAAGGCCTACAAGAGTCTTGTTAAATCTTGTTAGATATGGAATTGCAGAAAGAGAGCGAGAGAGATAGAAGTTTGATGCTCCATGAACATATCAACAAAACCGGAAGTTGGTTTTAAGAATCTCACCGTCTTTTCTTCATGCTTTTCTGATGTTTTCTCCACAGTTTGGTTGTCATTATGGGCATCTTCACACACTGAATGTTGGTTACAATTCCCATGGATAAAATTACTAGTTGGAGATTGACGCCTTCTTTTATAAGTTAGAAACACTTTGTTCCCAAACATTTAAACTTCTTTGGATAAGAACTCCTTAACTGCTGGATGCTAGGCTGGGAGCACTGAAGAAGACAAATTACAACACGGGTCACCAATAAAGTCCATTCCACTTAAGAGTCAAGCATTCACCACTGAAGTATACAATATTATGAATATAGAGAAATAAATGACAAATTGAATACATCTTACAAATCACAGGACACATCTCTCAAATATTGGATTCGGATAGAATATATCTTCAATCTACAAAAGCAGTTTAACTCCTGATTTTAACCTGCACATTAGTTAAAAAGCCCTTAAGGAGTTGCAATTCACATAAACTAATATGAACGAAGGAAAGAAGGGTAAGCAAGTTTCACCACAGGCATTTTAAATATCAATACAATATTGTGATGATTGAAAATCTTAAAATGCTTTAGTGCCATGAAATTTTCATTTATAATATATATGCAAAAGCAAAATGGAAACTAGTCCTTTTTTATAATTTATACAAAAGGACCAGCCAGCTAAACACGAGACATCTTTGTTGCAAAGAAAAAGTGGCAAGCTCAATAAGCTGAAGTAAAAATGTTCATCTTTCTTCTACAGAGAAATTCAAGGAACCTCTTAATGTGCCACGATATTAATTAATAAACCACAAGAGCCCATGATTTTCTCAGTTTTTTTTTTTTTCATGAACAACCACATTCTGAAAGAACCTTTGCCAACGGTAGCAACAACTGGACCAATAAGGTCCTTTATGAGGGTATCTAACACAAAATTCCAAATAGAAGCAATCCCTACACGGAGAAACTTCTATAGTTGCATCTTTAAACAAGAATACTTTTCTTCGATGACCATACTTCCCTATTCCCATCGACATTGAAGACTTCATTAACCACGTGAACCCACAGAAAAACACTTCACTAACCTGACCTCCAACAAGTCACCACCATCCACACTCCATCATTTTCAGAGCACAAGAATGAAAACGCTCCTTTGAACACAGTTTGTAAGCAAAAAACGAGATAAAATCTAAACATCCCATAAAAACAAAAAGAAAGAAACTTTGCTTATAACCTGAAGCTTCACATACTTCAAACACAAACCCCACTATTCTTTTTTCTTTAGACACAAAAAAAGGAATAGATTCCTTGCAGCAAAACCTAACGAGAGAATGGGTCCATTCACACTAAAGAATCACCAGTTTACATTTACTATTCAGCCATTGTCCACAGCACCCAGATGAATTTGTGAAATTTCAAGCCATGCAGTACGCAAAAAGAATCAAAACTTTGGCAAGCAGTCAACCAAAAAAGAAAAGGAAATGATAAAAAACTTATGGAGAAGTGCAAAAAATAAAAAAGCAGAAACAGCTTACAAAAGAGAAAGCAGAGACAAGCGAGCGGAACAATAATACACCAAAGTTGAAAGCTCTTCCTGTTGTCAGCATCTGTCTCTACTCTATAGTACTTTGAGAAACTTAACAAGAGGTAAGATCAGTCCTTGTACAATGTATTTGGTTATGTTTTTCATTTTCCTTGTTCGCGTTTTTCATTAATAAATAATATTTTTAATTATTAATAAGCAACATCAGAGCCACACTCACTCACTGACAAAAACCTTTGCTTTTTGCTTGCGTTTTCACGCCAACAATGACACGTCGCTTCCATGAGGTTATGTCATAGGCCCAGAATCGAGAAAGGCCCATCTTTTAACCTGATTTTGGCGATTTCTTTTTGCACCTCCATACGTTTCCCGCTAAATACGAAAATTCTTATTTTCTTCTGCAGGTTTAAATTTTTTCAGATTTTTGTAATCTAAAAACTTTCCCATTATTCTACTTAGAAGTAAAACATGTCTTTAATAAAACAATTAGCTTTTAGCTATCAAAGATTAATAATATAAAATCTACAATTATTTGTCACAATATATATATATAGAGAGAGACAGACAGACGGAACTACATAATAATTTGTAGAAGCAATTTTGGACTATTCAATCAATAAATTTAAAAAACAACAAAAATGTTAATATATATATATATATATATATATATATTACATTTAATTACTTTTTTAGTATTTTAAATTTAGGGTAAGTGCAGTTCAGTGTGTATTTTCTATTATAAAAAACATTTAATTTCAAAGCGATAAAAAAATCATTTGAAAATTAAAGTGATTTAAATTTTAGTGTCTGAAGTTAAAAGTCATTTTCTGCTTGCTTGTTAGGAGTCACAGTCTTCAAAGTTCTCTGTATTTGTTCATATTTTCAGGCGAATAAAACACCAGTTTTTTTTAATACATATTAAAAATAATATGGAACATATCATTTATTAAATAATTTTACTAAAATAATCATACTTTTTAACATACAATTTTTTTCAATAAACACGAACATTTATCAGCACACATTCAGGGATAAACTAGATGTTTCATTAAAATTTAAGAAGCTAATCTAATTTTTTTATAGGCTAAAGTTGTGGTTATTTTTTAAGTTTGAATCATAAAAGGGTTTTATTTTTAATCTGAAAAAATAAAGCAAATTCAAAATGTTGAAAAAAGTGGTTAATAAATAGTATGCGAAAGAGAAACGAAATGATAGTTTGACACAAACTTTTAATAATATTATAGTTAACAATTTAATTTATATGTTAATTTAATATTTTATTATTAAAAACTTATGACAAATGAATGTATTTTTCAAATAGCTATTATTTCCAAAGCGAAAAAAACATGCTACATGTTGGGGACACCGTCCCTGCATGCTCAACGGCAACTATGCGGTGGTGACGCGCCGTGTAATCATCCCTCATTCCATGACAGTCAGTTATGTTAACGCCGCATGCGAGACGACGTGCTCTCTAACCGTTCCACGTGGCAGCCACTTCGGATTTTGTCATGCTTTCCCCTCCCAAGAAAATTCAAAAAACTAATAAAAAGAAAAAAAGGAGAAAGTGAAAAGTGTAAGAATCTGAACCTTTATTCCTTCCTTCGCATAACCATAAAGCGTAACGAACCCTTCGTTCGATCTTGGAAGTTCTCCGTTCTCCTCTCTCCATTCCGATGGCGAAGGAGAACGTTCTCCACCACGCGACCTCTTCCTCCAGTGACATATCAGTCTGTTTGGACACAGACGCCACTTCCGCTCCCGCCTCCGCCGGTAACCTTTCCTCCTTCATCTTTCCCTCGATTTTACGAGATCGCTTCCATGCAATTAGGATTGTGGAATAACGGTAGTGAAAAACAACAACACAAATAATTCATGCCGTTACGTGTGTTGCTTCTTCTTTGGATTGTTCTTACGCAGGGCCTGTTCACAGGAATCCATCCTATGCGGAACGGAGCACTCCTGCGCCTACACCTGCACCTGCACCGGTGAACGGTGATAATGATCTTACGAGAGTTAGGAGCAAGGGAAGCAGTGCAGTGGCGCTTGCTAAGTTCCTTGACGCGAAAGTACCCTTCAGGGAAAAGGTTTTACCAGAATCACTGTGTTCTTCTATAATTATTCTTCGAATTTTATGCAATTGAAGGCTCGTATGTAGCAATGTTTTTCTGTTTGGAAGGTGGACTTATATAGCAGGGCAGGATCTGAAGTGTAATTTCATGCTGTGACTTGTTTCTCAGTTGGAATTTTGTTGTTGGGAAGATAGATTTAAGCATCAATTAAATCGGAGGATAATAGTGGCTTGCTGAACTGTAGTTTTTGTGTTGAATGGGATTTCAATTGTGCATGTCCCCGCATATACCTAGATACATTATAGGTTGCCGAGTATCCTAACAATCATTCTGTATTGGTCACGTTCCCGCATATACTTCAAATTATTTCTATGACTTTAAAATATTTAACTTAACGCTTTTAAATTCTCTGCATGTTTTTTTAATTCTTGAAAACTGTTTGCAAATGTGCTAGGTGCAATGGATAAAACGGGCTTCCGTACTTAAGGCTGATGGTACAGTTGAAATTAAAGTTCCAGGAGTAGGAAGTAGTATTCATGAGCATCATGTTAAATGTGATGAACCTCATGATGAATTTTGGGATGCAATACACAATCAGGATATTCGATCTATCAAGCCACTTCAAATTGTAATGCTTATAGTGGGCACACGGGGAGATGTCCAGCCATTTATTGCCATGGGAAAGCGTCTACAGGTTTTTTGCTTTCCTGGTTTCTGAAGTATTAGTTTTACACAATGATCATGTACTGCAAGAATGTGTTGTATATTGTCACGTTGTGTTTATGGAAGTAATTAGGGTTCAAAAGGTTTAATTTTACTCTGGAAACATTTAATAGTAATGGAAATAGGTTATTAGTTCTTTGTTCTGAAATTAAGCTTTTAATGCCCTTATGAAATATTTTTGCACCAAGCAAAAGTTTTCTATTTTAATAATTTTAATGCCAAGATCCTGCTCTGGCTTGCTTAATTGCTTTTAAAAGTCTGGGAACATAACTGATATCCTCCTCGTAACTTGTGGTTCAGGTTTTCTGTGCAAGTGAGCTTACTGTACAACATTTATTTTCTAAAGCATTTTCATTCTCTCCTCCTTTAAAAGCGTAGTTGTTTTAAACTTAACTACTTAAGTCAATTTTAATCGTATGTAATGCAACCTAGTTGAGGCTGTGTCTTTTGCAGGAAGATGGCCACAGAGTTAGACTAGCTACTCATAAGAACTTCGAGGATTTTGTCTTGAATGCAGGCTTGGAGTTTTACCCTTTGGGTGGAGATCCTAAAGTTCTTGCCGGTTGTAAGTGTTTCTTGTCTTAATCCAAAGCAATATCTTTCTAGATCCAACTTCCTTTAATTATTTAAAATTGAGTAATAACATCACCGGGTAATGACTGCTCATACTAACTTTTACTACTAACTTGTCCATAGCCATCATTTGTAGTTTTCTACTATTTATTTTCATAATCCAACACAAAAATAATTAATCAGACGAATGCAGTCCATTTTTACCAGTGGAATGGATCTCATGGCCCCCATCTCTCCTTAACTAGAAATGTTATGCATGCTTTAGTTATTTGTCAAAAAAAAAATGTACACACAAAAAAACTTTATCTAAAAAAAATGAAGAACTCTATAGCTGGAATAGAAGGTAAATCTAAAAGTTGATATAAAATCACGAGGTTTACTCCCCAAGAATCAATTATACATTTTTGGTCATATGGTGGTGAGGAAATGTTTATACCACTGTTTTCTAATATAAATATTTGTAGCCGTTTAAAGAATTGTGTTTCTTCTCTGTTCATGCTTTCAAATTATATATATACATGTTTTCTTCAGATATGGTCAAGAATAAAGGCTTTTTGCCATCAGGACCTTCAGAAATACACATACAAAGAAATCAAATCAAGGAAATTATTAATTCTTTGCTTCCTGCATGCCACAGTCGTTACCCAGACTATAATGCAACCTTTAAAGCAGAAGCGATAATTGCTAATCCTCCAGCATACGGTTAGATTTTTTTTTTCTTTCAATTTCATCGTGCTATGCCTCATAATCATTATAAATAACATTTAAGATAATGTAATTCAAATATTTTATCAAGTAATCTGAGATTGCAATGTAACGAAAAGTTCATAAAATTTATGGATTTTTATCCTCTGAAGTGCTTGGTAAACACAGCGTAGTAATCTCAAAGTTCATTATAACTGCGACTGTATTTTATCTGTTAATCCATCAATGGTTACTAATTCAACACTTCATAGATTGAAAGTACACAACATAATCTAGAGTTTAAATTATATTTCTCATCAGAAATGAAGAAGCAATGAGAAAGATAAAATGAGAAAAAGATTAGAGAGAAATCTGGGAAACATTTGTTCTGAAACTATAAACTGCAAGTCTAAATCATACGGATTCTGTTACATTTACTGTAACTGGTTAATTGATAAGGATAGTTACACTTGCAAATTCTAATTTGGGTAGACCCAGGGAAAAAATATCTACAGAAAAATTGCTGGAAATTTTTGTATTGTGGTTTGGCAGCTTGTTAATATTGATGAAGACCTTTCAGGAAATCTTCGTACAGTGGCTTTTTTCAGTTGGGTTGGTTTTCCACATCAGGGTCTCTGTGACCCGAAGAGCAAGGTTTCTAGAGCTTTATGCTGATTAAGTAAGTGGGCAAAGTCAAAGGCATAGGCAGCAAGATTGTATTGGCAGCAGCAGCTTTCATGTTTTATTGATTCGTTCTTATTTGATGGGTAAACAGCTAGATTAGATATGGTTTTTAGGATTACTTCATTTCATTATGAGAGTGAAAAGGGTATACTATTAGTTTAGCAAAGCAATGAAAAAAAATTTATGGGAGACTTTTAGTGGCTGTGAAAAGTAACTCATGACAGAAAGAGAGGGAAGAAATCCTAGTTTTCTCAAGCTGACATGCATGATGAAAGACATTGTAGACTAAACAAGAAATTCCTCCTTTTTATTACGAAGTCCCAAAGATGGAAACTACTAATAGGCTATTAGCAAGTAGAAATAAAGTTCACTGGCAGAGGAATATAAATTACTACGCCTCTAGAAAGTTATCTGATATTATTCACATCCGTTTGTATTACTAAAAAATATTGTATGTTATTTTAATGCATATGAACTTATGCAGGGCATACACATGTTGCTGAATATCTAAAAGTTCCACTTCACGTATTCTTCACAATGCCATGGACGTAAGTCTTGTTTCATAACACAGGCTAATCCTACATTTAATTATACATGTCTATAGTGATTTATGTCCTGTGTTTATCAAGCATTTGCTTAGGATCTAAAATCCTTCTCAGTAGTCATAAAGAACAGGTAAGCAGATAGATTAGAGGATACTTTTGCACTTTGATTATGCATGACAATGTTTTACAACATTTCCAGGCCTACTAGTGAATTCCCTCATCCTCTTTCCCGTGTTAAGCAACCAATTGGCTACAGAGTGAGTTCTACTCTGTGTCTGTTAATCGTTAATCTAAAATTTGCCAATATATTAATATCCCATGGGATTCTAATTTATCGTTTTGTTTGGTATTTCAACTATCAGCTGTCATATCAAATAGTTGATGCTTTAATCTGGCTTGGAATACGAGACTTGATAAATGAGTTTAGGAAGAAAAAGTTGAAGCTAAAGCCTGTTACATATCTAAGTGGATCTTACACTCACCCTTTTGATGTGCCCCATGGTTATATGTGGAGCCCTCACTTAGTCCCTAAACCAAAAGGTTAGATATGTATTTATAATGTGCTCTCAGTTTTAGTCCTCACTTTTCCATTGATCTTATTATTAGATAGGGTTGTGAGAAATACTACCACATAATCATTATTTTGTGGAGGATGTCATGATAATATATTTGTCTTTTACTGATTTGCAGACTGGGGACCTAAGATTGACGTTGTTGGATTTTGTTTCCTTGACCTTGCTTCAACTTTTGACCCACCAAAATCGCTAGTAGATTGGCTTGAAGAGGGAGAAAAACCTATTTATGTTGGATTTGGTAGCCTTGTGAGTTTCTATATTCTGTTTAGGTCATCTAATTAACCTCTGATGAATCTGCAGATTACACTAAGTAAGATCTGTTAGTAGCATATATATATATATACATACATATCAGACTTGGTGACTCGTTCCATACTAAGGGTTATATTAAAGGTGCCTCACCTTTTGATCTCTAATTTTTCTTCGGAAGTTGCCTGTGAGAAGGGGAAGCTAAGAGATAATTTTTTTCTGAGTTGTTCCTGGAAGTGCCCATAAAGCCATTTTAGTTTTAAAACTAAAATTAATGAAAAACACCTGGCTTTAATGAAATTCCGTACAATTGTAATAAAGGCTTGCTGAAGAAGTAATAATGACTTTACACTTTGAGAAAGAAATATAGAAAACGCTTGCTGAAGAAGTAAAAATAAAGGTTCTTCTATTTCATGTATTTGTTTGCCAAAGCAGAGATATGAAACTGCGGAAAAACAACCACTATATGTATTGAGCTATAATTCTGCCTTTGATTGTATTAATCGTCAAAATAGATGTATGCCGTCTTTAAATCCTTCAAACTCTATTGTAATGTAATATTTATTGGTCTTTTAAACAGCCTTTACAAGAACCAGAGAAAATGACGAAAATTATAATCCAAGCTCTGGAAAAAACAGGACAGAGAGGTGTTATTAACAGAGGCTGGGGTGGTCTTGGATCTTGTGAGTCATGATTTCTAGTTAAAACATGACATTGGTATACTATTTAAGCTGATTTGATTGTGAAGCATGTAGTAATTTCTGTTTCTCAGTGGCAGAACGAAAGAAATCTGTGTATTTGTTGGACAACTGTCCGCATGATTGGCTGTTTCCCCGATGCACTGCTGTGGTAAATTTTCACTTAGTGGAAGTACTAATTTTTTTTATTTAAATTTGAGTTCTGCTTGAAAGTTGCAAATTTCAGATACATCACGGGGGTGCCGGAACAACTGCCGCTGGTCTTAGAGCTGAAGTAATGTATCGTGTAATGTGAATTATTACAATTTCAATATTCCCATATTATATTCATCTCAAAATAATAAGATCTTTTCCATTCTACATCTTGCAGTGCCCAACAACCATTGTGCCATTCTTTGGGGACCAGCCATTTTGGGGAGAGCGGGTACATGCCAGAGGAGTAGGTCCTGCACCCATCCCGGTGGATGAGTTTACATTAGATAGGCTGGTCGATGCCATACACTTTATGCTGAAACCAGAGGTAATATTTAATTTGATCACAGATCAGAGCAGTTAGTATTATGAATGTAGCATATAGAATGTGTTCCGGTCTACCCTTGTTCACAATCAATAATTATCTCTACCATAATTTACCACGAAAAAGGATATGCTCGACATTAATGTTATGCTTGGCGATCGTTAGTAGTTTATGCTCTTATCAAACACCCGTTTATTTACTTTGGTGACACACCGATTTATATATTTTGTCATGGGAAGTGACATGTCTGGGAGACAAAATCATGTAAAGAAAAAGAACAATTTACCATTCCTCCCGAAATACAGTATGGAATCATACTAACTGGAAATGACTTAACAGCAGTAGTTTCCCCTATTTATTTCTTTAGTTAGGGAACAATGCGTGTTAGTTTGTTATACTTCCTGTCTAATGTGGTCAAGACCTTATACTTTTATACTAATGAATTATTGGCTTGGAACTGTAAATAACTAGTGAACTTTAAAAAAACATTTTGAATTCTTAGACATGAACCACATCTACATGTCTTTTAGAGTTTGAGAACCAAGTATATTGATATGAAAGTAAAGGAAGCTTGACCGTGTTTAACTGTGATCTAAACATATTCTTTTCTTATAATGGTGACTAGAAGAAACTCGGGACATTTTACATGTTATTCAAACCCGTCACTACTATGTTGACGCTAGTGAGAGTTTCCGTTAGTTGCAAGTAATTTGTTATTCTGGTAATAGGTCTGCGAATTCATTGCCATCCTGGAATGCTTTTCGTTTTTACTCTTGCTGATGATATATATCATTCTGGGCCTTATATACAGGTGAAAAGACGTGCTGTTGAACTTGCTAATTCCATGAAAAATGAAGATGGGGTGCTAGGAGCGGTTAAAGCTTTCTATAAACATTATCCGGACCAAAAATCGAGGTGTGAAGAGGCCAAGGCTTTAGCCGCCGTAACTAAACCCAAGCCCATTCATAAATATTTCTCTTTACGAGGATGTTTAGGTTGCTCTACATCTTCTGTGGATACACATCGACCATAAAAAGAGAAAAAAAAAACTACATAAAGCAAACTCGTCCATGTTTCATGTTTGTCATCCAGTGACCCCGGTGATTTCGTTGAGCTTCTGCATAAGCATTTCTGAAGGGATTCCAGTATACTCCAATCACTGTCAACAGATGTTACCTTACATTTTTTGTTTTACTTTTAGTAAACGGTTGGTAAAGGACAGTATTTTGTAGAATATAACCAAACATTTTCTATAAATTTAAGTACAAGGAATTTGCAAATTTGTTGGCTTATTTTTGTGTACTGTTCTCCTCCAAGCATTATATTCAATTAGTGACTGTCCTCACTCCCTTCTTTGTTTATTAAACTATTATTACACTGACGAAATGTACATAATACACTAAGAGTGATAACAACTGAAACTTTTTAATACGTGATTATCATTTAAGATTTATTTAAAATTACAAAACTGAGTATGAGACACGATAAATAAGTGAACTCAATTTTATAATTTTAAATGAACTTCAATCGATAGCAAATGCATTAAAAAAAGTGTCAACCATTTTCAGCTGTACTTTCCAATTTTGTTCTACATGTGCTTGGTGGACACAGCACCAAGTTTACTTGTGCAGCCTCTTAACGTCTAAATTGAATGTATTTACAAATTTATAATATGAGAATACACCATTTCAAATAAGAATTTTAAAGGCATGAAAGATCTGTAGTTTTGTTTTCTTCCTTGCTAAAGGAGCGAGGGTGGGGGATTGTTGATTTTTTTTAGGACATAAAGCTTCACCTTACTACATAATTCACTCAAAGCTGAAAGAATGAAAAGAATTCTACTCGATTTTTCCCCTTTCCCTTCATTTTATATATTTGTATTGCATGGTTTATGATTTGTTACACAGCAGCAGCTAGGGCTGAGCCTGAGCCTGATAAACTTGTCCTTTCTGACTTATTTCATCCTGATCAGAAAGGTTTACGGATGGATCCACTTCCAAAGTTGACATCTGTAATGATGGTACAATAGGAGGTTTTATTCTGTGTGTTACAGTCATCTTCAAGCCTTGTGTCGTATGAATTGTAGCTCCGGTAGTCATATCAACCTATAGGTTGCACAGTATCAGTTTGTTATTATTAAGACATGTTTAAGCAATCAACACTCTGGAAATTTAATGTTATTCTAAAAAATATCACAACATAGTATCAAACTTACAGGTGGAGCTCCAACTGCCATTTGAAAGTTGAACCGTCTAACAAGCATTGCAAGAGCTACTACAGTCTTTACAATAAGCATCATAGAAGCATACAAACATAGATACTCATTAGTATGCGCTATAGCATTTTCTCAATCTTAAGAAAACTGAATCCACTAGTAATTATGATGTCCTGCAACTACCCCATTGGCAAGCCAAAAATTTAGCAGCATAGCAATGAACATTACCTCGTATGTAGCAAACAAATCACCTACACATTTCCGTGGTCCACCTCCAAACGGAAGATATCTTCAAGAAAGGATGGCATACATTATAAAATAGATAAACTCTTGGCTCCTCAACATTAGAGGATAGAAACAAAACAAATAGACAAACTATAAGTAATATACTTGAAGCTTTGATTAGTCTCGTTAGGATTTGGTCCATCTAATGGCCATCTTTCAGGCTCAAACTTGTCAGCATCATCCCACAGTTTTGGACTGCGATGCAGGTTCCAGACAGATATAAATATATCTTCACCTCTGCAAATAAATAATGACACATAATCACCATGGATCAGAAAAGAAGATGCTCAATATATTTCATATTGAGAGAAAACAGCTCTGTATAAAGGGAGGCCAGGTTTTTCTCAAGTTAAAGTGATTTAATCACAATAGGGGGATAGTGTAATTCACTCAATATCCAAGAGCATTGAGTTCACAGGGGTTAATGCTAAAAGAAACTTGAAGATGAAATAAAAAAGAACAAGACTTTTAAACAAGGTGAGAAAATTTGGCAAAACTCTTTCTTAACCAGTTAATCAAAATCAAATATTTGTTGCAATTACCTCTTTATAGGGTACTCTCCAAGAACATCATTATCAATAGAGCGACGAATCAATACAGGTGGTTGCGGGTAAAGCCTCAATGACTAAAATTTGAATATATTTATAAAAGTCAAATACAAGATTACAAGATAGATATAAAACAGTGATGAAACGTAATACAAGTATGCCATCTTTTTACCTCATTGATCACTCGGGTTGTATATTTGAGTTTCTTCATGTCTTCAATAGTTGGATGTCTATCTCCAAGTACAGAGTCAACCTAAGAAAAATCACTTATTTCTTAGATTCAACTGATCTGGAGTCCTAATATGATATTCAATACTAGTTTCGAAGCCCCGCTATTTTCACTTTGTTTTCTGTTTTCAAAGATTTGAATAGGAATCAGTAAAAACAATTTTTTATTGTTTTTACTGTTTTCTACAAAAATCTGAAAACAAACAACACAGTGACATTACCATAAATAAAAGTGAGAAAAGAAAACACTTTGTCGGACAAAATGGTCCTTAAGAATCTTATGAAACCTCTTCTTGGAGCTTGGACATGACTCTAGGCTCCTGCAGTCAACAAAAAAGGAGAAGAAAAATATTCTTGTATTAGTCATTACTGCATTAAAATTAATTTTTCACCTATGTGATTACAAACAAATAATTGTTAACTATACACATCTCAATTTGGGATTCATGACAAGAAATAACTGCAATGTTCTATTGAACATGCATTATTTACCAAACTTTTCATGTTCTATTGGAATGAAAAGAAAAATACTGCAATTCCATATCAAGCAATAATGATCCCAGAACAATAATCCCCTTCTTATTGAACCTTAGCCTCATATTATTATTACCTTGGATAGTAGATAAAAGGTCCAAGTTAAAACAGCAGCTGATGTTTCATGTCCAGCAATGAGCATGGTCATTAAGTCGTCACGAAGTTGCTTACTTGATACCTACAAAGAGTCCATTATTTAAAACTTTGCACTCACATCCAGTTTTTCTATAAAAAAATATAATTAGAGACGCAGCTAACATACATCATCTCCTGATGCTAACAAGAAGTGTAGAATACTTGGATCTTTTTCATTCATGTACTCTTCATGAAACTGTAACTCTTCTTCATCCACTATTCTCTGAAAATGATAATGGAAAAATATATAAAACTAGGAAGAGATATGATGAATCACAGAACGGTATTTTGATGTAAGACAAGGGAATGACAGCTGAAAATTTTCCATGTTATAAAATTGATATTTACTACTGTGCAGAAATGTATACTTGGCAAGACCAGTATAAATGCACATCCATATTCAGGGTAAACCACCAAAGATTTTCAATTTATGCTCTAAAGATCAAATCACAGAAGTTCTCCAAATCTAACTTGTGAACAGAAAAGGAAGCAAGAACAATCAGATGTCCAGTGGTTAAATTCGACGGAACTTAAATGATGAAAAACGGAAGAACAAGCATATGATTCATTTTTAATGCTGGCCATGTTAATCACCAAGTGGTTCCTCAGAATTTGACTTTGGCTAACAGTTTAGAAATCAAGCTCTAGTACCAAAGTTTAAAACAGAAGATAGTGCCAGAGATCATGACAAGATTCCATAATCATGATGATGAACATATACTATTCATAGAAGATGTAAGAATGTAGACAGCATATCAATATTTACAAGTGCCTTTCTGCATTGACATCAATATTGCCTAGCATCTCACGTGAACATATTTTGAGACTATAAGCTTGAGTCACACTAACGACAACATTACCTTGCATATTGCTATCAGATCATCAAGCGTATCGTTGATCAATTTGAGAGCTTCATTAACCTTCCTTAAACGTGGTGATATATCTTTCCATATTGGGATATCCCATACTGGAATTGGAGAAACACTTCGATCTTCTGCTTCTCTCAGTACAGTATAAACAGCCTGATATGATTAAATTAAGTGCAACAATGTGAAGCTGGTATACTATAAACAAATTCCTTGGTAGAAGATAATTGCGAACTGGAGCAGTGTACATACAAAAGACAGAAACACAAGGGAATACTCCAAAAAACTATACCCCAACTATACCGGTGTCATTTGATAAACTATCAAAATCATAATTGAATACTGCTTTTCCAATGATATCCAAGGTCAATCGTGAGAAAAGTGATTCCATCTCAGCGTCTTCTCCATCGGATGCAGCAGCATCTAGCTTCTGGCAGAGCCTATCTGCGGCTTGTCCAAAAAGGCCAATCATAGCTGCTACATACTACAATCACAATCAGGAAATGAAATCAAATGCAAGATAGAGAAGCTGTGACTGAGATTTAAGACAAAGTGAGGATGGTGTAGTATGAAGTAACAAACATCCCTTATTGACACCATAAAATAAATATATCAAAATATGATGCTCTATGCTTATGCCTTGTTTAATAAGTATTTCCTTGTGGCGATTCTGTTTCTCACCTACATAAATTAGAAACTGATTCCTCAACTTAAGAAGGCAACCCTTTAAATCATGACCTCATCAACCAAGAAATCTGTCTAGGATATGGTTCAAAGTTACTATAAATATATCAGTCCAAGAAAAGTTGGAATACCTTCTGGTGCAATGCTGGGACTATAGCACGGCGTCTAACTCGCCATATTTCACCATCAGCTGGGATGAGACCTTTTCCCATTACAAAGTCTAGGATCTCAGCCAAGATGCCCTGCACATGAAGAAGTACTAAAATTAACACGCAAGTACAATGTATGAAAGAAAGGAGAGAACAGAAAAGAAGTTGCACAGCAGTGGTCATTGCTGATTGTTGAGATGATTACCTTTGAATAAGCCTTTGAATTGTCTTTCAATATGTGTTTTGCAATAGTCGGATCAGATACTATCAGAAAGGACTGCAATACAACCAAGAGCGAAACACAGTTATCCCCTGAAAGGTGTTCTTTTCTTCGTTGATAAATTCAGTGTTAAGGGAGTTTCTCCCTTTTCCAGAGCCACGGAAGCCATGCTGGGATTACAAATCACCTAACATTGGCAGACCCCTGAGCTTAAACCCAAGTCATGCAATATCATAATCATAAAGGTCAAGCTAGTAATTCAAACTGTCGAGCCCCATTGCCTATACCACAAGATTTTACAAAACAGTTTGCAACCATGATTTCAGTTACAACGCCAAGGTTCATGGGGTTTCAGCCACCGCAAGACAACTGTAATTGTGGCAGCATGAACTGCATGTCTGTTAATTTCCTCAATAAAGAACATGATGATATTGCAACCGCAATATAAAATCGTGCTATCCCACATGAGACTTTGTTTCCAAAGAAAAATAAACCACATTTCAGCTGAAAAAAAGAAAGAGAAAAACAGAACTAACCTTTGGTCCAAACGTCAACCTAAAAATCCCACCATATGTAAGGTAAAGTTCATACAAGGGAATGAAGAAGGCCACACTTCGAACAGCTTTGATTGACCCTTTTGCCTCAGGAATTTTGGCGTACACACCATCCCCTTCAACCCAACCAAACAAAAACTCCAGAATTTCATTGGGCACCCCCAGCTTTGCCAATCCCTCCAGCGTAGAAAGAAAACTACATCAAACCCACAAATAAATAAATAAACAAAAACCCCTCTTGGACTATACCCAATTCAAATTACACCCCACACTAGAGTCAGACCGAAATTGAAGAGACGTGGGGAAATTAACAACTACCCCCTCATTGAATTAAACCAGAAAAAAAAAAAAGAAAAATTTCCGTGAAAAAAGGAAAATTTTTGAAACTTCAAGGCTCTTTATACTTACAGAGATTTCTGCCTCACGGTGAATTCCCCTGAGGCAATCCTTGCAGACAATGCAGCTCGTCGTTTCTCTTCGTCAATGAGTTCCTTTCGTACCTCTTCATCATCCACCGAACCCGGGTCCCTTCCATTTGAAGAGGAAGAAGCAATCACTGAGGAAAAAGACCCTCTCTGTGTCGTAATGGAGCATGGAAGGCAAGAAGAAGAAGAAGAAGAAGAAGAAATGGTGGTGGTAGTGGGGAATTTGAGCCCGTTTATGCAACTTTGCTTTGCATGGAAGCGTTGAGTAGAAATTGAAAGAGGAGGGGCTCGAAGAAGAGCAATGTGGGAAGCCATGGATCACACAAAGTAGTGTTGGTAACAGAACAAGTGGAAAACAGATAAGTAAGTGGTTGATGCACAAACATTACACTGTACAGTGTATAATTTGTGTACGCTTCTGAGTGGAATCTTTTGTGTAACCAAGGGTGGACAACTTGGTTAGATGCCGTCTCTGGACTCTCCGTTTGTTGTTTTTATTTTTCATCAATAACTAAGGTTTTCTTCCTATCATCTTAAGCCACGTTCTTTCCATGTTGTTTTAATTCCCACGTGTGTTTGGTCTCCTATGGTAAATCGAGTTGATAACTTGTTTGATAGTAGAGTTTAAAAATACATTCTTTATCTTTCCATAGTGATACCAAATATGGATAATTCTCAGTAGATTTGTGATTATGTTAGATTGCTATAAGTAAGCTATTGTTTAGGTATAATGTTAAATGAGCAAGAGTTGTTGTTACACCATTTTTGGTTATAGTGTTAAATGAAAAGGTTCTAAAATTATTGGAACATGCATTTAGGTAAACAAGTTGTTCACAAGCACTTAAATATATTTTCTCTTTTAAGAATTGGTATTTTGACAAGTGTGTGGAGGTGGTCAACAAATTTAACAGAAAATTAATAGAACATGTCTATTAGAAATTAAAAACTATTTATAAATTAAAGGAAAATTATAAAGTTTTAAGCTTGCAAAAAGTGGATGTTATTATATGAATAAAGATGAGAAAGAAGTGTGATGAATGTAAGAAATTTGGACAACATCTCAATTTTACCATTAACGATGGTGTATGACAGTAGAGGTAAAATAGTTATAAAAAATAAATTTTTATATTTGTAAAAAGAAAAAAAATAATAATAAAAAATATTGTAAAATAAATGTAAAAGATTTGTGTGTCAAACTATTATTACTTTTATTATTATATGAATGAACTATTTCAAAAAGACTTGGGATAGACAAATGTGAAACACAACAAAAAAAATGTCTAATATAGAAATCTATATTTATAGTGATACAAGGCTCGTGGTGGTTTTAGATTTAAATAAGAATACATAAATTGCTTTTTACTTTTTTTTATATGATTTGTGATTTTAGCATTATAAATATGAATAATTATTAGGGTGAAGATATTCTATATTCAACTCGATTTAATCTAATTTAATTATATTTTTTTGAATTTTTTATTTTTGGATTAAACTTAGTTCAACTTAAATTTGTCTATTTTTATATGAATTGTATGATAAGTTTAATAGGATGATTTGGGAATCACTCATACTTTTTTTTGTTATGGACAAACTGTGTTAATTTTTTTTTTATCTTTTAAATTAATTTACATAAATTTATTATATTTAATTATTAACTTAGTTAACGCTTTGAATATATTTTTTAAAATATTGTGTTATTGTTTGATTGGTTTGATGCTTTGCTATTATAAATCCTAACAAAAACAAAAGTTTTAAAAAATTTAGATTGGTTGAACCACTCAATCAATCTCTTTCAGTAATAAATTAAATTAAATATATCTACTTTTTTTAATATTATGTTTAACTTTCAAAGTTTTGAATGACAAATACTCTTCGTGTATATAATATAAATAATTTATCTTTATTTTTATTCTTACTTTATGTTTTTTTATTTTTAAATAATGGACTAGTTTGATATATGAAAATTTGTTTTAAATCTATAAAAACTTTTTCATTACATCATGTTTTTAATTATATATTTATTTTATTTTGTGTAATTTTGTTGAATGATATATTAAATTATTTTATATACACATATTTGATAATTTTTACTCATTTTGCATATTTTTATTTGTATTTTATTTTTATCATATGTCAAATATTGTTTTGATAACTTTTTATATAATTATTTTTATTTTCTAATTCATGATCATAAATATAATTTTATCAGTATAATTGTATAAATAAATTTTATTTATTAAAATATAATAATTTAATATTATTGTCGTAAACTTTGTTTATCATCATCAAAATATTATCAAATACTAAAAAAATCAATAATAAATTGTTATCCTAAACTTACTGAACGCTGAAAAAAATGTATTAATTTATTAATATTACAAATCCACTTTTAACTCAACCTTAAAATGAAATATTTAGATTTTAACTATTGGAAGTAAATTAAGCCTAATCAAAACCCAAATAATTACAAAAGGAAAATTAAGAATGATTTAATATACAAATTATGTTAGCACAAGAGTTCTCTTAATCCTTAATTTAAGTTTAAAGGTAATTGTCTGAACGAATTAAGAAAACATATTGCTATAAAAAATCCCAATCTTTATTTCTAGCGCATTACTAATTATGTTTCTTATTCTTAACGTGGCCTTCCAATTATAACCAGAGATATAACATATACCAATCCACAAAAAATAAAAAATCATGAATTAATGACATCAACTAATAATAACAAATTAATAATTAATAATGAAATTTTATATAAAAAAAATTCATTGTCAACAAATTTCACTAATACATCATCAAAGTTAAAACAAAAATTTTAACAACTATTTTATTAATGAAATTTATCAACAAAAATATTTGTCAATAAAATAAAAATTATTTATTATAAAAAGAATTTAAGGATAAATTTATTATTAAAGGAAATATTTAGAATGAAAAAAATCTTAAAATTTATTAATAAACATTATTACAGATAAATATTTTTTCTTCGACAGATATTAATTTACTTTATAGATTTTTTCAGTTGTTAAATTTTCGTCAATAAAATGTTTTTTTTTTTACAAATTTAATAAAGTTTGGAGAATTTATCCATAAATATAAAAGTAAAATAAAATAATGAAGATAAAGTGGAAGTTGAGTATAGTGTAATCGTCCACGTTGATATATGGAATGCTCTTCAAAAGGGATTGGTCCCTCTGATTCTGCCATGGATATGGTGAAGCTGACATTTACGATGCTTCATTCTTCATCACTGTTGCTTTTCATTTTCATGTCCTCTTCTGCCACCTTTTTTAATTTTCACATTTCACTATTTTTTTTTTTGTTATTGCAGTTTGTTCATTTTAATTCTTTTTTTTTTCACGGTCATCATGCGTTTTCTTTGCATTATCATCATCTTATTCTAAAAAATCTAACTATAAATTTGAATTTCATACTAAATAAAAAAATTTGAATAATATAAAAAAAAAATCTACTTGCTTTAACATTTTAAATCGAAAAATCTCATAATCTCTTTAAGAATTTGTTCATATATTGTTAGTATTAATCTTCTCCACAAAACCTCTCTCAAAAGATCCAATAATTACGTTATCATAATATTGATTCAGCTATTTAACTTTTATTTATTTATTTTAAATACTATTTTATTGTGATTATTATCATAATTAGTTTGCCCTTAGGTTTTCATCACTTGAAATAAAATATATTGAAGCTGCATTTTTTTTTTCAATAACACGACCATCATATAACGTTAAATGCTTCTAGATTTGACAACGTGTATATACTTTCACAAATTGTCATTTTCTTAAAAGGGAAAAATAGACAAAAGAAAAAGAAAAGACAACGATTGTTTTGGTAGTTGTATGCATAAAAGTCGTTCGTTTTAAATTTCTTTAGCACACTTGATTTTAATTTCTAGATATGATTTTTTAATACTACAAATTTGTTTTAGTTTTTATTTATTAATTGATTAGGCGTAATTAGTTTCTTTTGTTGAATCTTTGAATTTAAGTGAAATGCAATTTTAAATAGTAATGGTTAGAATGTTCATCGCTAGAAAACGATGGCGGTAAAGATAGTGAAGTGTGGTGATAATAATAAATTATTAGAAGTTGTTTCGTAACAAACAATATCAATATTAAGAATGATTATGATTGTAATAAAACTTAGGTTCAAACCTATTTGCCTTGTACCTTTTCCTTATTTTTTCTTTTTTTCTTTTTTTCTTTTCTACTTTTTATAAAAACAAGAATATGGTATGCATACTTTTCCTTCTTTCTATTAAATTATGTTTATCTCTTCTAACTTCGATCTTCATCCATATATATATATATATATATATTATATCTTATAGAATGGTATCAAGTTAAAAAAAACAACATATATTTTTAATTGGTTTTTCAAAAATAAAGTTTATTCTTATTTCTTAAATTTTTTGTTATTTTCATAATCTCTCTTTGTTTTAATTATTGAGAATTTTGATTCTCTCAACTAATTTTTAGAATTTTCTTATTGATATTTTGGTTGTTTTTGGAGTTAAAAGCTTGTAAGTATTTTGTGTTTGGAGTTTTAAGTTGCTTGATTTTTCTTGCATCTAAAGTCAATTTAAAGTAAAGTGAGTTAATTTAATTTATTATTTTAGCCGATTTGGAATTTGTGGTAGGGGTTGAGAATGTGATAATATATTATATTGTTAGTTGTATGAAGTCTAACTAAATCAAGATAATTAGTTTCAAATCAAACTAAGAAATAATGGGTGTTTGTTATGATATTGGAGTTTTAATTAGAAATTGATAAAAATATTCCTAGCATAATATACTTGTTTTTTTTTTTTAAGTTGAGTTTTGGAGTGATAAATTGGAAATTTAAATTATGTATGTATACATGTAAAGCATACGTACATGAGAATTGAAATTTTGTTGGATTGGTTGGTACGAATCTTTTATTTTGATTAGACAGAAGATAGTGCAAATTAGTGAATTCAGCAGCTCACATATTTTGGTGTCGGTTTACATGGGTTAAGGTTAAAAAGGTTCATAGCAAAAAAAACCCACATAAGAAAAGTCTACAAGATTAAAATATATGGGCTAACTTATATGATGAGTTGATCAAAGATTATGACAGATCAAATATGATCTAATACGATGTTATATTAGATGTGAGTTAACTTTATTAAACTCTTCAGATTGGAGTTGACTTGAATCGACTTTCGATCTAAGCTAACTCAAATTGATATCTAATTTCAATGACTCGACTTCCCTTTTATTTTGTATTAACTTGGCTTAAACTTTATTTTAGGTTGACTTGTCTCAACCTTTGGTTCAAGTCGACTTGTCTTGACGTTTGACCTTAATCAACTAATTTTGACTTTCGATCAAGGTTGATTGTTTTTTACCTTTACCTTAGGCCAACTTGGCTCGATTATGGGTTTGGGTTGACTCAACTTGAATATGAGCATTGGTCAACAAAGCTCGATTATGGGCCAGATCAACTTGAGTAAAGCCGGGATTAGGGATGGCAAAAAAATTCGCGTCCGAGAATATTCGCGGATAAAATTTGCGACGGATAGTTGGTACCCATGGATATTTACTACCTACCCGCAGGTTGCAGGTTTTTTAATACGACTTATTAACGGGTCGGGTGCAGGTATTATACTATCCGTACCCGCGGATATCCGCTACCCGCAAAAAATAAAAATAAAAATTTAATTTATATTTTATTAAGTTAAATTTAATTAAAATTAACATTTATTTATATTTTATAAGGTTAAATATAATTAAAATTAAATTTTAATTTATATTTAATTTATATAGTTTTTAATATTTATTATAATATTTTATAAAAATATATTTTTTTAAATATTTGCGGGTATTCGTGGGCATCCACGGATATCGACAGGTTTTAAAATATTCGCGGGCATTTTTTAAGCGGATATCCGTGCGAGTAACGGATCGGATAACAGGTGGATTTTATTTTGTCGGGTCGGGTTGCGGGTAGACACTATCCGTGCCCGACCCGACCCGTTGCCATCCCTACCTGGGATGATGTATTTTGACCTTCATCTGGGCGACTTATCTAAACTTCAACTTGGACCGACTTAGCTTAACCTTCTATCAAACTAACAAGGCTCGACCTTTATCCCATACTTATATGTTTAAGCTTTCATCTCAAGATGATTGGCCTCGTTGGCTCGTCTAGAATTTCATTTTGAGCAGCCCTTCTCAACCTTCAGTCTGAGTCAGCCTATCTTGACCTTTTGTTTAGACTAGCTTGTCTTGGAATTTAGTCTTAACCAACCTATTTGGACTTTCGTTCTTTGCTATCAAAGTTGGTCCTTATATATTATTGACTGCCTCAAAGTCTGTTTTGTGGCCAAAGGTTACATACAAATTTTTTGGTTCAATTATGGTGATACTTTTTCTCTAGTGAAAAAAATGACTTTTGTTTTATTTATAGTCGTGGCTGCTCTTCAACAATGAATTTTTTATCAGTTGAATGTAAAAAATATGTTTTTTGATGAAGATTTGTATGAAGAGATTTATATGGAGCAACCTCAAGATTTGTTGCTCAGGGAAAGTCTTCTGGATTGGTATATTGTCTTCACAAATTTTTATATGACTTAAATCAATTTCGTAAGGTCTGGTTTGAAAATTTTAGCAATATTATTCAGCAATTTAGTATGACATGGTGTGAGACAAATAATTTAATCTTTTATCATCACTTGAGTGTTGGATGTTTCTACCTAATATATGTTGATGACATTGTTCTTACATGTAGTGACAACCATGACATCTTCCACATGAAACATCTTTGTCACACTAGTACAAAAATATCGTATAACGTCGTTGTTTTTTGGCATTTCACATCGAATATGAGGTCGACGTCATATCGGGAGATGTTAAATTGAAGTTGAATTTAAAAAATTCGACGTTGATCAAATTGACATCGAATTTTGCTAATATTCAATGTTAAGCAATTTTTTTGTTTTTTTTAATTAATTGTATTCCTCTTTTACAACTCTACGAGACCTAAAAAGTAGAAAAACAACAAATTTCAGTTTTTGGTATTTTATAAAGCATGAACTATGAACGTGTAGTATAGTATCAACAACAAACAACAATAACAAACAACAAACAAGTTCAATCAAACAACAACAAACAAGTTTAACCAAATAACAACAAACAAATTCAACAAATAAGTTCTTCAAAACAAAAACGAAAACGAAAACTAACCTTCAAAAGGTGGGTTCCTGGGAATAAAGTGTTTCCAACAGTGAGAGAGAAAGCAGAATGCGCCTATGAAGGACAAGAACACGAAAATAATCGGTCAAAACAAACGAAAATTATACATAAAGTAGTTAATTAACATGCATTTATATCAAATGAAAAAAATATTATATGTGATGATCGTCAAACTTCGTTCGAGAAAAGTTTAAGAAGAGAAGAGGGTATCGCACGCTAAGATAAAATGAATGAATTTTCAATCTTCCACTCAAATTAAAGAGGGAAACTTTTGGCTCACAAATAATACGTCGAAGCTCCTACAAAATTCGACGTACTATATGTGATTTAAAAGAAAAAAGAAAAAAAGAATTAAAAAAAGAGATTACTTTTTTGGCTTATGACTGACAAATAATACGTCGAAGCCCTTACAGAATTCAACGTATTATTTGTTGTTTAAAAGAAAAAAGAATTAAAAAGGTGACTCTTTGGCTTTTGACTCACAAATATTACGTTGAACCCCTACAGGATTCGACATACTATTGGTGGTTTAAAAGAAAGAAAAAAGAGAATGACACGCTGGTTTAAATAATTACCATGATAGAAAGTCGAATTGAATGGAACTTCAACGTTCTACAGTTGCTTTTATTTACAAAAATGTCACTGATCATTTTTAACGTTGACTATTAAATGGTCAAATGTTAAACACGTGACGTTATACGTTATTTTTACACTAGTGAACCAAATATCTTAGTAAACTTATATATGTTTTGGATATTGAGATGCCACAATTCAACAATAATATTAACACTAATGAAAGTTTCTCTGCTCAAGCGATCATTTATTTTTCTCAAGTAAAAATTAAATAAGTTAACCTTTTTATATCATAAGGAAAAAGAGACGTATATTTAAATAATTTATTCAATTGAAATAACAATTAGGTATGGTGTTGTGGTAATATATGGGTCACAAATATAAAATGGTATATAACATAGATCCTTTGTTTTACTGAGTATAGGTCATGTAAACTAATTAAGATAATAGGCAGTGAAAAACTAATTTATACACCCATGATACATTGAAATTATCCTAATTTCTTACTCTTAAAAAATTGATTTGAATAAGACATCTTTAATACGAGCCTTAATCTTTTGAATAACATCTTGAATCTTTTAGTACTTAATTTTAATTAACTAGGATTCTTTATTTGCTTGTAATTAGTGGAATAAGCGAACTATCCAAGCGAAGCTATTCAATATTCTCATCTGATATCAATATTGAATAACTTCATTTGATACTGACTCTCCTTTTTCATTTCGTTCTCATCTCTAAAAAAGTTGTTCCTCGCTTAATAGAAAATCATATTTCAAATTATTTGTCAAGAAACAATGTTTGTTACACCAACCTAGCTACCTATCATTTATATACTTGCAACACTGTAATTTAATGCCAAAAATGCATTATTCTATTGAATCAATTCTTACAAAAAAAATATACTTTTTCGTTGTTGGAATTAAGAAGCAAATTATGGTTTCTCATTTTCTTGTCTCGATAGGTTATAGACCAAGATGTAGACTTAATAATGGAGTCTTGGGAAGAAGAGGGAAAGGGAGAACATTTCTTAATTATTATTTACTTTTTAGTGAGTATATGTTATTTTTAAATTAAATAAAATATATAAATACAATTTTATCAAGTGAGATGATAAGTATGTTTTGTCATAGAAAATGTAAATGTAAATGTATTTTTTAAAAATTAGGAGATGTCAAATAATATATATATATATATATATATATATATATATATATATATATATATATAATACACACACACAACATTGTTATATTATTTATTGATATAATGTTTTATAACATTATTTGCAGTAATAAAACTTTTTATGTGTCAAACCAAATATTCTTAATTTTACTTAATTAATGAGAGAAATTTCATTTTATGATATAAAACAGCTTAAAAAATTATGTATAAGAGGAAGAACTATCATTTACCATAATATATTTTAAGGAACAGAAGAAATTGTGCAATGAGAGAGAAGAAAATAATGAAAGATTCAAGTATTTATTGATTTCAAATTAATGGCACGTGGGAAGAGACACATCAATCTTCTCCATATTGATGCCATGAACAACAAAACGAAATTACAAAAATGTGTCTAATTTTAGTGGGAAACAAGTAATAGAATAGTGATGGAAAATCTGGTAATATAATGAAGTGGTGCTGTGATCAGTTCTTTGAGTTCATGTTGTTCTTCACTTTCTCTGCATTTTCTTTGACGTATTGCGCTGACTCTTGAGACTTTCCGATCACGGTGTCTTTAGCCCTATTGGCTGTGTCCTTAGTGGAATCCCATGCACCTTGCACTGACTGCTTTGCTTTCTCTGCCATGCTGTGAGCACTTGCCGACATCTGATTAGCCAGTTCGTCTGCCTTGTGATTCACCTGTTTCATCATTAATTCTCAACCCTAATCATGCTTAATCACATCATCAAAAACCTTTTAATCACTGTAATAACTGTCAAAAAAAGTATTAATTACTTGTGCTGTGGTGAAAGCCTTGTCTTGCGTTGATTCATTCAAACTGTTGTTAACTGTTTCACTGGCTCCTTGCTTGGTGCCTTCAATGGCTGCTGAGCCTTCAGGAGAAGTTGGCACCTACAGATTAAGATACAGAATTATTATAATATCGTAACAACACAATGATTCAACTTTAATCTTTTCACATTCTCCTCAGTTAATAACACAAACACATTGCATGCATATACATAAACACAAAAACTTAAATTGAAGAATGTACTTGGATGGATCTAGGTGTAGCAGCTGCGAGTAATCTAGGGTTCCAGGCACGAGTAGTAGCAATGATTGCTCCAGCATGGCCAAACTTTGGGAGGGATGTAACTAGGGTGAAGCTTGCCATTTTCTAATGAATTGCTTTGTTTTTTCTTCTGTTTTCGCTGTGTGTTAGGGAATTCTATATGATTTGTTGCTTTGTAGGTCACTGTGAATATGTATATATAGTGTTTCTCAGATGTTTGTTCGTGTGCCAAGAGTTATTTACGTCAACTAGTGGTGGAAAAAACATATATCCACAAAAGACCCGGTATTGTAGGACACTGTAGGGCTCTTGTCGCCTTAAAAGTTTGAGATTCAAACTATAATATTCTTTTTTTTAATAAATACAATTTATTTAATCATTCTATTTTAGACGGGATTATATAATTGACATTGAAAGTCACATTTTCTATTATTAGTTTATTAATGATGTTGAAAGAAAGTAAACTTTTAATGTTAGTTAAAGCTTAATCAATGTATGAAGTAAGTACATTTTTTATAGAGTCTATTTTAGGGGAGTTCTCGATTTATAAAATTTAAAAGTAGGTAAATAATAATATAATTTAAAATTTAAAGTATTATAAATAAATATTGATATATAATTAGTTATTCGCAAATTTGAAAGAAACATAAATTCGTAAAAGTTACATGCGTTACTTTTTTTTCTTAAGAATTTTGCTTACATGTCTCTTATCTCTTTATCAATAATGATGTATCTCTTTATCAATAATGATTGATGGTCTTTGAATACTTGAAACATAAATAAAAATATAATATAATATACCAGTAAATTAATAATGTTATAATATAAATTATCTTAGTGCAAAAATGTGAAACCCATAAAACAGTATTTTAGAAATGGTAGTAGTTTAAAAACAGTGAGACTCAGTTGTTTTAATATTAAATGATTTGTTTATAAATAGTTTTGTTATAAACTAATTTCATTATTTTAAAAGGTGTTATCTTTCTAGAAACCACTTTTATAGAGTTCTCTACCTTCTCCCAAGAGTTATAACTTATGAGTCATCTATTTGACTATCAAGAGGTACCTAATCGACAACGAGGTATACTTTTCTATCCGATCAATTTCTTCAATAGAGCAAGTAAGTTTTGACTCATTTTTCTCTTTTCATTCTTAATTGAGATCATGCTTAATGATCTCTTGTCGCATGTGAGTTGTAATGTCCTTTCTTAGTTTCTTGTTGATCAGAGATCCTAAGGACTTTCTCTGATCTTTGTTTGACATTTTATAGGTGTTTCTAGAATTCCTTGAGCTCTAAGTAAGGGTTCGGTGTAAGGTAAGGGAAACTAGACCATGTTTAGTTGTGTTGGTATTATAAATTTAGTATTTCTATGAGTTATAGATGATTTTGAGAAATAGGTATGATTAAGCGTATAATATATATGTTAATTTGTAATCTTGATAGTATAATGTGTGTATGATTTGAATGATGTGAAATTGATGTTCTATGATGTCATGATTGTGTGTGATAATGTTGGTTTGATGTTTGAAAACTGAACTCAAGTGGTTGGAGTGAGAGTTGGTCAAATTATTGAGTTTTAAGCTTAAAAGGGAGGGGGGAGTGGTAAGAGGGGGTTTCATATGTGAGTTTGAGAATTTGGGGGGAAAACTGCTATTGAGGTGTTGTCATGAGGTAAATTAATACTTGTTGGAGGTATAATGTGATTAAAATCCGATTTATAAGGAAAAGGTAGTGTATAGTTGAAGTTTAAAGTGTTTTCAATGTAATACTCTACCTTCATCTAGAAACATGTTTTCATATCAATATTAGTGTTACATATTCTAAATTGATCATTTGGATATGTTTATAATGCACCAAAACAAGACAAATCAGGTTGTTGTAAAAGACTGAAAGAATAATCGATTATCTCACTTGATAATCGATTATTCCAGTCAAAGGGTCATATTTTATTCAAAGCTCTTGGCAATAATCGATTATCATGTGATAATCGATTATTGTCGTCCGAAAATCATCTAAGGCAGTTTTGGGTGATTTTTGGGGTTTCAGATATCATTTTTAAATGTTCTTTAGGTTGTTTTTGGGGTTTTGGACCTTTCTAGAGTTGTTGGTGAGGGTTTCAAAGTTTTTTTCCTTGCTTAAGTATGAGTTTAAAGGGGTTTTGTGTTTTTTAGTGATTCTTCTTGGATTGTTCTTGTGTATTAATGTATATGGAATGGTTTCATGTGATTTTGGATGACTCGTTGGGTTGTTTATGGTCCTTTGAAGTATAATCAGTGTTATATATGTTTGTATGTAATGTAAAAGTGAAAGGTTATACGTATATGGTTTCATATGGATTCAAATGGTTTCACAGTTGGTAAAATGGGTTCCACGAAAGGACTCCTTCGGTGTGGTTTCAAGTATCTTTAGAATGAATGCAGGGAGCTCAGTATTGGAAGTTATCCTAACACTCTAATGATATTTCATTCACAAGTAGAGAAGATTGACTCATGTGGTGAGAGTAGTAGAAGGTCTTAGTCTAGGTGCTTTTTGGAGGCCCACGACGTGGTAACAGACTAACCTTGTGTGGGTGGTAGGGTGAGAGTAGTAGAAGGTCTTAGTCTAGGTCTTTTTCACACTTATCAGCGCCCCTTTCCTCAACTTGGTCTTTGTCTAGAGTTGGGCAACAGTGGTTCAGTAAAGAACTCGTTGTTCACTACTTGACCAAGTTGACAGTGGTTCATTAAAGAACTCGTTGTTCATCAACTTGGTCTTTGTCTGGAGTCGGGCAGCAATGGTTCAACAAAGAACTCATTGTTCACTCCTTGGCCAAGCTGATAGTGGTTCATTAAAGAACTCGTCGTTCATCAACTTGGTCTTTGTCTGGAGTCGGGCAGCAGTGGTTCAACAAAGAACTCGTCGTTCACTGCCCGGGTTGTTGAGGCCAAATAGGCGAGGCTGGATGGCGGAGGGCGGAGGGCAAATGACGGATGTACTTGCGGCCACACGACCAAATGATCTAACGTTGATGCCAATTTTCACTGTGTACTTGGTGGTCTGGTTTAAGAAAGTACTTGATTACTACGGCCGAGCAGTTGAAGCCTTTGGAGACCGAGAAGTTGAGGCCTTTGAAGGCCGAGGAGTTGAGGTCGAAAAGGCTAAGTGGTTGGCTGAGTATCTGTGAGGCCGAACACTTGGTACCAGATTTGTCCAAGTACCTGCGAGGCTAGGTTCCAGGAATTACCTGAGATCAGAGTATGGCCGAACAGATGAATCCGAATGGTAATCATAAAAGATGAGAGGTCGTGAAGTCAAATGGTGTAGACCGAATGGCTGCGCGAACGAGGCCAAGTGGCCGAGCGGTCGAGACCGAGTTGTCGGGTTGACGAGGCCGAGCAAAAGAGGCTGAAAACTTGAGTTAACGTTCTTTTGAGGCACCACTCACTAGTTCCTTGTGGCTATAATGGGGAATACTAGCCCAGCCCCAAGGTGGGCGCCAAAATGTTTTGGTCGGGTTTGGTGGAAGCATGCTAAAACACTCTTGATTGTATTGAAGACTAGGTGGATGTTAAAGACCGGACGGACAAACAATGTTCAAAGCGCTTCAGGATGAAGACCGGGCAGTTTTGTTCCAAGCGGGCGATCGTTACGATCTGGACGAACGTTGAAGTGGACAGACATAACTCGCTCTCCCTCCTTCTCCAAGTTGGATTGGGCGTACCTATTAAAGGTGCTCCAACGCTCAAGTCAGTAAAGTGACCGAACGGTTATAATAAGTGATGCAAGTAGTGCATAATGTGCAGGGTGTGCAGTCTGTTCCGAAATCATACCTGAGACTCTTATTTATACTTGTTGTAATGAGGTTTTACCTTTCGCCGGCCTAATGACAGCCCAATCACGCCTTAATCTTCATTAGAGGTTTTAATGAGTTATTATTGTTTATAATCCAATCACACGTCGGTCTGGTGGTTGGTCGACCAGGATGATCAATCAGAATATTTAACGAGATGTTAATGATGCATCATATGACTGTACGATAATCAGGAGACCGTACGGTACAAAGATAAGTTCGCCATACACATTGTGACGAAATTTATGTAGAATTATCTAAATGGTAATGTGTTGTACATTAATTTTATTCATATTTATAAAAATGTTTTTGCTTATAATAGAAAATGGAATTTTTTATTCTTTAAATTCACATGAAATTAAAGTATATGAAGTAAGTACTTATAATAATTCAAATCAATCCAACCCAATGTGTTATAATTTGAATTAGTCAAGATATAAACTTATGTGTTAAAAATATAATTAATTTAAAATGACAATTACAGCTCATAAATTAGAAAATACTTTCATTTATCTTCTGGTTGATAAATCCAAACTTAAATACAAAACTAATAAAATTTAAATAGATATTTTATGAAGGGGGATATCTTTATTAATGTTCATATTAAGAATTAAGAAAAGTTAGATGATAAATTTTTCTAACCAAGTTTGACTCAAACCTACTATTAGAACTCAACACTTATCCCAATAGCCGAGTCATTACCAAATTACTTGCAAATACTAGAGATCTCTGAGTTCACTAGTAATACAGTGAACATGGTGTATGTATAAATTGAAATAAGTATCAGAACTAGCTATGAAGGTTGAATTGATCTCAAACCTAAATCCCACGAGTGCCAACAGAACACAGACTATCATGTTCTAAAAAACCTTCCTTGTTAGTGAGTGACAATACAGGACAAATAAGAGCCCAGGTGTTAGTCTCAGAAAATACAACGTTAAGCAAATGTAATGTTGTAAAATCTGTTTCCATGTCATTGGTGATTGAATTTGTTTGTAAATCTAAGCATATATAGAAACAAAGAAAATAACAGGCTCGGAGTTCTGTTCAAAGATCGATTATTTATAAAAACAAGGCAAAGCATTTATTCAGTTGTCACAAAGCCAATAAGTGCTATAATAATTTTATTCAGCCTTTAGTCTATCTGTGTCAGGTAAAATTTAAGCTTAGTTCACAACAAACCGGAAAAAAGAAGGCATACATAAATTAGTTAAACGAAATAAAGAAATATAGAAGCCACCCAACCAAGGGAATTTGACTCCAACAAGGATCCTCAAGTTCAGGAGCTTCAACCAGATGCAACTGTCTTCCAGAGCTTGACCCACTCTACCATGGTTTCGGCAGCCTGAGAAAACACAGGATGAGCCTTCCCTAGTTGTTCATTCACTGCTTTGGCAATCTCAACCATACAAACCTCTGCTGTAGTTGCTGATTGTGGCAACTTCAATGACTGAAAGAAAGGAACAACATCCTCCATCAATTTCACCCCTTCCCACTCTTTCTTCAAGCTCTGAACTGCATCACCCCTTTCTGTTCTCCAGACATATGGTAATCCAGTTTTCACACCAAGGCCTAGGTGGTCACAGATCACTTTCACACACATTCCACACCATATGTCTTCCACAGTTTCCCACCTCAGTTTCCCCTCCCCTGTCAATCTCAATGCCGGGCCTATTGCTGGACCAATAGCTTCACGGTTAAAGGCAACATTGATTCCACTCATTGGCAACAAGGCTCTTGCAGGAACAGTCAAAACTGCATCTACATATCGCACATTCTTCTGCCGTGGCTTCAGAGCTTGTGTTGGAGCATCAAGGTCGGCCATATTGAGCCATAGCCCACATGACACAGCACAATTAACTCCTTCTCGCAGGCTAAATGGGTAACCACGAACAAAATCTGCACCCTTTCGGAATGGATCATATAGTGTATTGAAGAAGAAAGGGGTGGCAGGAGTCTGGAGGTTCGAAACATGCTGAGCCACAGCATCCACCAAATACCCCGCATTATCTTTTGCAGGAACACAATCATCATCAATACAGACAACATACTTTTTCCGTGAAATTAGAAAGCCAAAATATCTACAAGAGTAGCCAGAGAAGCGAATAGAAGAGGAAGAACCCACCACTCGCTCAATATCAGCCTTTGAATACACATCCGCCCTGAATCCTTCAGGAATTTGTAGTTCTTCTTTGAGGTCAGGATCTTTTACTATTATCAGGTGAAAGCGGGAGAAAATTGGCCTCCATTCATTCATGAAAGTTGTGAGGTCAGCGTGTAATGCACCAATCACAATATCCACTTCATTATCGTTGATAACTGCTTGAGACATCTTGAAGAGTACAGAACACAGACTATCACACAAACTAAAAGTCTTGTTTTACCTCCTTAGTGCTGAGATTATTTAACCTTACTTTAGAACTTTTCAGAACACCCTGTACTCAGAGATATCAAATGTCAGAAAATAAACATTTGTCACCACAGCAGCAGCTAGTATACGTATTATTACACAAATTCTTAAAACAACTCACTGGTGGGAAGCACAGGGGTCAGAACATGTCGGATATTGAGTGCCTCAACAAGGGAAATCACTTCATCCTTACCAGTCGCTATGAACAGTCTCAGAACTTTCTCAGTCAGTTTCCCAGCTCTTAATATTCTCTGTCCATGAAAACCACATGCAATAATAGAGTAAGGATGCTGAATGATAGTGAAATAACAAAACTTCAGGTAGCATCTAATGGCCACAATTATACACAGACAACAAAAGGAATGAAACTAGATCCACAATATTTGACATGTCCATATTTTCATCCCGATTACAAAACAGTTGTTTGAGCCAGCTACATTTGCAAAAACAGTGAAAATGAAATTTTAAAACTTCATATCCCAACAAGAAAGCAGAAAGTGAAGTAAAATCTTGCCCTAGTGTTAACCGCCACCCAAAGTAAAAATACAAGATAACATAACCATCAATTCAATCCCGTAACAGTCATAAATGAGATTTGTTTCATAATTTGCTAAACAAAAACCCTTGGAATTTTCAAAACACACAAAAAACAATATCCAATCCTTAGAGTACTTAAGAATTAAGAATTAGAATAACACTTTGATAATTGGCACAAAACAAAAACAACTTGAACCAACTAAATACGTTAGAGGAATCAAAACTATCATTCTGATAGGAGAACATTCCTTAAATAAGTACATCTAAGTTTTATTCGTCGAAAAATGCAAGAAAAGAAAGGAAAACGAGCATGCAGCCGAATAACCTTCCTTCACTCATTGAAGGAGGCAAGAGTTTATTTTTATGGGAGATCTAAAGAAGGGGCATTGATTAAAACAAAAGGGGTAGTGCGAATGAAGCAGAGCGAAAAAAAGAAGAAAGAAAAAAGGGCATGAAAGTGAAACCTTGGTTAACTAGGAAGTAGAAGTAGGATGCATGAGAAAAAAGCGAGAAAGAGAGAGAGAAAGAGATTATAAGAAGAAAAGTACCAGGAAGAGGTCGAGGAGGATGTGATCAGGGATTGAGGAGAGATCGGAGATGTCGGATAGATTGAGGACGGCCGAGTCAATGGTGAGGGATAAGAGCGATGGCGGTGGTTTTGTTCTCATTCATTCCAAAATATTAATTAAAAATAAACGGTGATGGGTGGCTACAATTATCCCTTTGAGGGAGAGAAAATGGTGATTAAAGAATTGGTCGCATCGAGGAAGCAAGAGAAGGAAGAAGCCACACCAGATCCTCTAATCTCTCTGCTCTTTCCGTCCTCTCTCGCAACTACACCAAAATCCAAAAACTCTATTTCGTTTCATAATAATAACTGATTAATTAATAATAATAAATAATAATTCTTGATAATAAAATAATAATTAAAAAATAAACGCCTGCTACAATTTCAGTTTTTCTCCAACTTCAATGCGTGTCTATAACAGGTCTCATCTCTAGTTTATCTTATAATATAATATAATATAAAATAAAATAAAATAAAATAAACCAGATAATTGAGTTCCCGTCTCAGGCCTGCTTTTAAACTACACACAAGGAGATAAGATTGTAATTTGCTCTTTTATTTAAGAATTTTCAAACCTAAAGAAAAATTATTTAAAGTAAGGTAAGATGGTATTATAATTTTGATTTTGATTATAACAGGTATTTTATTTATTGGGAAATGTTTTGAACGTGCGTGACTGATAAAGTGTTGGCTTGGTGAGTTACGTAAGCAAGAATTTGGAAGGTCAATGATCTGCTGTATTTATCTGTTATTTAATTTAAACTAAATTACAAACCTATATGGACCAATGAATATATAATGAAGGACCAAAAATTAAAAAGAAAAACATTTTATTAAGGACTAAATTTAAAACATTCCTATCTTTTAAGACAACATGTTAATTAATTCCATTATAATTTCAATAAATTTTAACAAATAAAATATAAATTAGAATAATCATGATCAAACATGTTTCTCAGACTCTTCCTTTTTCGAACGAGATTTTGTAGAAGAAGTAATAAAAGATAATAACACCTTATTTACATTGTTAATAAGGTTTTTAGTCTATTTTAATACTATTTTAATTATATATATTTTTAAAATATATAAAATAGGTTTCTTAGAGTAAGCTATTAAGGGTAGAGAAGATAAAAACAAAATGCTAAACTAGTACGTTAAGATTTTGGTTTGACTTAGAAGGTTTGGTTGAAATATGATTACGATGATAAAAATATTTAGATATAAATTAAAACTAAAATTTAATTTATATTTTATTCCGTTAAATTTATTTAAAATTTATATTTTATTATTTAAATTTAATTAAAATTATTTTAATTTATATTTAATTTATTTAAATTTTAATTTAAAAATATTAATATTTGTAGATTTTAAAATTTTTGTAAATATTTTTTAAGCAAATTAAATAGGATAATTTTAATCGGTTTGATAATTTTCTTTTGTCTTGTCTAACTTAATGTCATTGTTAAATAGGATACTGATTTAAGTTATGAAAAATTTGGTGGATAAATTTGGTTTATTTAAGAAATTTTATAAACTGAACTTCTTAAAATAATTCTAAGAAATAAATTGTAAAAGTTTAAAAATTAGATTCTTAATAAGTTTTTATTAAAATAATTCTAAGAAATAAATTGTAAAAGTTTAAAAATTAGATTCTTAATAAGTTTTTATTTTCCTTATAGGTTGGTAGATGTCAGTTAACAAAGTTAACTCTTGGACAATATAATAAAAATAGTCTCATGTTTTATTTTTAAAATTTATATTTATTGATTTTGAAATAAATTTTTAATTAATATAAATCTAAATTTATTTTACAACTCAAAAATTAATAAACAAATTTTACTTGTAAATTTGATCATTATTAAAAAAAATTACCAATTTAATTATTATTAAGGAAATTATCAATCAATTTATTTCTTTTATTAAGAGACGTCTAATTTTCAGGTGAACTATTTCATGATGTAGTAAGACTATTCGCCGGATTAACTATTGGTGGAATAATTATATGGTAAAGTTTTCTTTATATTTTTGGTAAACTATTTTGTGAGTTTAGTTTTGAGCATGGTGAACAAGATTTTTAAAGTCGTGGTTAAAATTGTGTGACAAGTCTTTAATGGTTCGTTGAAGAAAGCCAAAAGGACGTGTTTCAAGACCGATATACGAATCTAACAAATCGCAATCGCTTCTTTTTGTGATGTTGTTACCGTGATATCTTTCTTCCTATGCTAAGTTCTCCGAGGGAAAAATGGGCTGGGTACCTGCAAAGGCACTCCAACGTTCAAGTCAGAAAAAGATATATTAAACCCTTTCAGTTCAAAGTGACGAAAGAATAATAATTTTTCTCTTAATCTCTCTTAAGGAAAAAACGTACCTTTTTTCCTCCCTCGAAGTTGACCACTTGGAAGTTTTAACTGTTAGATCGTACTTGATTGGATCAGTTATGTTAGATCGTACTTGATACTGATCAGTTACTCCCGTGATTCGTGGCATTGACTAATATTCCTAACCGTTTACTCTTAACCTCTAATTTATTACTTGTCGATCGCCTTGTGTATCGACACAAATATGCGAGCTGTCGATCGTCTGGTGCATGAACACAAACTTGCGAGCGCTATATGTCGCGACATCGCTGTTTGCTTGTCGATCACCAATGTGTCGACATCAACATGTAAATGTTATGATGCGATCGTCTTAACGATTGGCGTTAAGATGTGTTCGACATACATACGATCGTGACATTACGACCGTAAGAAGGCTCGACAAATGGTCGCCCGAGTTACTGGTCGACGGTTGGTGAATTCAGGTATCCTACGGTACAGGACGCATTTGACGCATTTATATTATGTAAATGAAAAATTTCCATTTAATGGAAGAAAATATATTAAGTAATTTTAAACAAATAAATCAAATTGAAATTTAAAAAAATTAGTTTGAGACAAATAAAAAAATAAAAAAATAAAAAGAATTAGTGGAGTGAAATAACCTGTTACTCCAATTTAACAATGTTGATGATTCAATTACAGAGTGTGTTGAGTTACATATTACAACCGCATCCTTGCTTTCTGGAAACTCAATTTTGGTTACACCAGTACTCGCTGTGCTTCCTCCCGCCGCCAATGGCGACCGCGGCGGTGCTCTTTTCTCGCCTCCGCCAAGCGCGGCTGTCCTCCTCCCTCTCCCTCCTATATCTGCCTCGCGTCCTATCTTCTCAGCGACCGTCTCCTCTCCCCGCTTCCGCCCTACCTTCCTCCCCAACCCTTGCATTTTTCGACGTGTTCCACTCACGCGCTTTCTCCACTCGCTCTTCCGATGAGCGCGAATTGGGGTTGAACTCGTTCGGTGTCGACTCGCAGGTTAACTCTGAGCCTCTGAAAGCGATCCCCGATACCAGTGGTAGCGGTGAAGAAGACGCCGTTTTCCCCGTTCGCGTGCTGATTTCGATGTTCGACTCGTTCCACGAGCTTTCTGGATTTCCGTGGTAAGCTTCTAGGTCTTGTCTTTCTTGTTACTAATGCATTACTTTAACACTTGTTTATCTGTTCAGTTTTGGACTCTGAACCGAACGTAATCTAGTTGCTAAATTTCAGGTGGTTAACTATAGTTTCTTCTACTCTAGCTCTCAGAATTGCTATTCTTTTTCCTCTGGTTGTAACACTTCACAAGCTGAAAACGATTGGAGAGTTTTTCCCTAAATGTGAGTATCTCGTGTTTCGGTAGTATGTTTAACTTGGATTGTTGTACTAATTATTCAATTTTAAATGGAAGCAAGAAAATAAATGAATAAATTGGTTCTGCTAGGTTAATCCATCTGCTTCTTGTTTGCAAGATATGATGCAGCTGTAGCTGATTATTATCACTTCTTTAATCTTTGTTGTTGTATAAAGCCGTTCGGGGCTTCAAATGTTTGTTTTGAAATTAGAATTAGGTTACTAGTGCTTTGTTAGTTTTTTATTGTTCTCATTGGATGCTTGCTCAGTTGTTTGCTTGGTCATCTTATACAAGTTACACTCGTGTAACACTATTTTCTAATTTCTAATCTGGCTTTGATAGTAGTTATTGAAATGTCTTTTTTCTTCATTTTTGTTACACTGGATCACTTTTTATCCTAGCTTTTTCTGTGTGCAAGTGTTGTGTAATGAATATATTGATTGTGTTTTTGCGCTTGTGAACCTCTTTATTTCTGCATCATTTCATTTGTTGTGTATCTAACTTTTCTTTATCTTTAAATTGTGTTTTGTTCTTTTTTGTGATGAGAAAATGGGAGTGGGTACTTCGTTACAATCTTACGTCTACAAGATATCTTTTTCCTTTTCTCCACTTCTAGATCATGTACTTAAATTGTTATTAATATTTTTCAATTCTTAAAGTGCCTCCTCCATTCCCACCACCTTTCTCAGGAAAGAGTTATATTCGTCAGTTTCTATTGTTCCAGAAGAAGAGAAAAGCGAGTGGATGCCCCTCTTATGTCTGGCCACTGGTACCATTCATTGTACAGGTGATATATCTACTTCCTGGGAAACATTGCTTATGACTCCTACAGCAATGAATTTGCCTTCTTCTCCCCAAATTATCTTTTACTAATAATATCACAGCCAAAAGCAACCTCCTAGGAAAGCTGTTTTGTGGTACGGTTGAAAGAAATTCACATGTGTGATCTATAAGTTGTCTGGGAAAACCTCACTTAGTGTCAGTCAAAATGTAATGCTAGCTAATTAAAGACTGTCTAAAATCTGAGAAGGAAAAGAAAGCAGCCATTTTGAGTAAATCTTTAGGGTTCAATTAAAAATAATAAAATTTCTTCTTTCATGACTCATGATAGAGCTTTTGTTTCTGTTGCAAATATGAAAAAGTTATGGAGGTATATAGTATTAGAATTTATTACTTACTATTCCTGAAGACTTTGGCATTATCTTATGACATAAGTTTATTGCTTGAACCGAAGAAATTTATGGAGGAACCGAGCTTAAGCTTTTCAATAAAACTTTTGATGGTTCTTTCTTAATATTTGAACTTGTTTTGTCCTTCCTGAATATCAGAGAGGGCATCCACGAACTGCTGGAATCTGAAACCTGTCAAAGAGGTTCATTTGATCTAAAAGGAATTATGTTTCTTAATTGTTGTAATAACTGAATTGTTTAACTGTTAAATTTTATTTTATGGTAAAGAAAAGCTTGGCTGGAGGGGAAGCTGTCCCATTCCAAGGACAGGCCATGCTGGACCTGGCTGGAAAATTATAGGCTGTTGGACAAACCCACATTGGCAACTGTTTGTTGACTTTTGTATATAAGGAAAATATATCCTTTTATTTCTCTCAATTCCTGTTTATTTAAGAGAATAGGGAAAACACTTATCCAACGGGCCAGAGAACACAAAGGGGTGTGAACAGACAGGGAAGGGACAAACTAATAGATAAGGTAGCAGCTAGGCTGCTCAATCACTGCAAGTCTGAAATGGAAACACTGTTAAAGCACTAGATTGAACATCAAATGGAAGATGGAAATATAATATTCTCTACAATATTCAATGCTGAAGACTGAAGAGACAATCTTAAACAGTCCATTTCTCCAGCTAAGTGCACCAAATAATTACATAAACTGCACACTGCTACCTAATTTTCGTCTCTCTCTGTTAGTGTCAAGTAAAGTTCAGAACATTTGTCATTTGCTTCTTTATTCTGTAAAGAAAGTGATAGAAACTAATTTGACTTGTTTATAATCAGCAATCAGAATAAGCCAAATATTGAAGGAAAAAGTAACATGATCGTTGCAATGCTTCACAAACTTTGTAATTTTTACTATTGGTCTTCTATTTTTCTACAGGTTCCGTGCTTTTTCCTGTGGATGATTAGCATAAGGAAGATGTCACTGAATGGTCACCCTGGTTTTGATTGCGTAATGCACCAACTTATTAAAAGGATGTTTGATCATCGTGTTTGTGCTATATGTATCTTCATATTTCCATCGATTTAATTCCATGAATGAATAAAACCACATTATTAGAATATATCTGGCATTAAGTTCAATTAGATACAAAAGACTGGAATGATAACAGTTAGCTGTAATGATGGCATCTAAGTTATGGACTTCAACTTTTGGAAAATTTATTTCTGTAGTGAAGCTATATCATAATTGTTAGAATGTATATGAAAGTATTTTATCCTATCTTAGATACTCCTCCCTCTTAGATTCCTATTTCATTTTTATATCTAGGATTGGTTGCCATATTTAATAATGATTTGCTTCCCTCATTACTTAGGATTATATTAGGACTTGAGCACAAAAGTAGAGCCCAGCCCAATAGACTAGTCCATTAGGTGGGAGCCTCAAGGTTTTTGTACCACATCAAGTAGTTCATCCTACTTAACGTAGGACTTGTAACATTGTCTCCCTAGGCCGGTATTTCTCTCATTTACTAGTATTCAATTTGCACCTTAATTCAGCCTCTAGATAGCCCTTTCTGTAACCCAACTATCAATGAAAACACCAATTGTTAGGACTCAAGCACAAAAAAAGAGTCTAACTCTAAAGACTAGTTCATTTAAGTGGTAGAGCCTCAAAGCTTAATTACCACATCAATTAGTTTATCCTACTCAATGTGAGATTCCTAACAGATTATGATTAGAATATATAAGATGACATACTCTTGGTTGTATGAACACATCAATGGTAATCATTTAACCTAATATCACTCGTCCTCCCTCTTATCATAAAACGTCATAATTTCAACAGAAGTGTTGAGTGTTGCCAGGAACAAACATCAACATTTAAACTTGTTAAATATGTTGCAGGGTGGTGCTTTATGGTTCCAGAATTTAACTGAACTCTCTCACGGTTATTCGGGGTTCATCTTTCCTTTTCTGATTGCTGGTTTGCACTACATCAATGTTCAGGTAATGGAGTATGAATCCATATATATAAGGTTTATAACCTGAAATCATGTTTCTAGTTACCTTTCGTTGTCTTCTTACATTCCTATTCATGCCAATGTGCATTACAGTGATTCATTTAGACAGATTTTGTTTTATTAGATAGACAAATCACGTTTTATCATTCTGTTGTGGCAGAAACCCTCTTAGTAAGGGTTGGATGTAGTTAAGTCAAGTGTGTACATTAGATATTTTGGACTGGTTGATAGAATAAAGGTAGACCTACCAAAACCAAAATGGCTGGCAAAGTTGATGGATCCAAATCATCTGGTTACTAGCAAATGATTAATCAAGTCAAAATCTAATATGTATTGTTGGCCTAATGGCTCTGTTATCTTCCTATGATAATGAATCAAACTTTAACTTTTTATCTTATGGATTAAAAAAGCTGCAGTGCTTGACTTTATGGTGCTAGTAATAAAATAAAATAACAGAAAGTGTAATAAGTTAATAACTAAGATTGTTTGGTTTAAGACTGTTTTCTCTTTTCACTTTTAATAATTACAAGAAAACCATGTTTTCTTTACAAATTATAAACAAGCAAAATGAAAACAAAGTGACAATGTTGTAATTAAAAGTGAAACGGAAAATGAAAGCAGAAAACAATTTTTGAAAATAGACAGTCCCAAATATTTCATGTGCTATAAAACTGACAATGTTGTAATTAAAAGTGAAACGGAAAATAAAAGCAGAAAACAATTTTTGAAACTAGACAGTCCCAGATATTTTATGTGCTATAAAACATGATCAGATCATATATTAATGTATAGTAGAATGGATTTCTTGCTTTCTGTTTCGCACTAGCCTAGCATATACTTTTGTACCTTAATTCTCTCTTGCAATTTGCTAGGAAGGATGAGTCAAGCATTGAATGTGTACTAATTTGTGTAGTTGGATTTATTAGATATCCTTTGGGAAACCTGTGGTTGCAGAGGCAAGGAATATTTTTGAGTTATTAGCCAAAGTGAGTATAGCTTCTCCAGTACTTCTAATGTCTTACTACTCTATTGCATGTTCTTGGGAAAAAATTGCGTTGATACTTGATATTTATTGTTTTTATACATTTCCTGTGATATGAATCTGCTCATTTCATTTGACTAACTGTTTAGGAATATTGTTTATATGTTGCAAAATAATGGATTTTATTCTAGAAACTGAATTTAAATAAAGTAAACCCGTTGTTAACTAAGGGATGCTTTTGCTGTTGCAGTATTACAAGCGGTACTTGGATTTTCTAACAGTGCCTTTAGCTTTTGTGGGCTTTTGCATTCCTCAGGTAACTCTAATCCTTGGGTGTTTTGTTGCTAGGATGTTAATATAGGATACCAATTTTTTTCTCTCTAACTGTGGCATTTTTGTATTGGCTTCATTTTTGGTCAAAGTGCACTTTCTCTTTAAACTCTCTTTTTATGGGCTAGGTGACATCTTTTATAGTGCATTCTAACAGTTTATGATTCTAGGGTGTAGACTATCCAAAAGAGAGAGCTTATTCATGGATTCATAGACTTTAGTTCTAATAAAAGTAAAATAGTAATACAGAAGTCACTATATTTTTACGAATGATCTTGATGTATCTTTAGACATTGGAGGTGTGATTGCTGAAGAAAACTATAATTTATTTTTGCTTGTGTTCTGTTCTGGTCACATTTTCTGAACTCACATTAGTAGGTTAATTTCCCTGGTCAAAGATAAGGGGGAACTTTCAGTTATAATTTTAGTTATAATTTTCTAAGAGATTAGTAAATATCGCCTCACTGCCGCTTTCCTATTGCATGCCTCATTTTTCATTCCAACCACATCTTATGGTGTACTCTACTATAAAATACTCTTGCAGGGGAGCCAGCTCTATTGGGTTACCAATAGTTCATTTACCCTCATTCAGGTAAGCAAAACCTTGTGCATGTTTAGTTTATTTTAGTTTGAACCACTATTGTACTAACTCTTAAAGCTAATCCAACAAACAATAAACTTTGCAGCAAATAACCCTGAGACATCCTGCTGTCCTTGCAATGTTAGGGTTGCAAGACAAGAATAGTCAAAAGGTAGCTATTGAGAAAATTGGTGCTTCTAAAACGGCTCCTTCACCAGGGATACAAGATAATATTCCAATAGAAGCTTTTTCTGCAGAAAAAAGTTCTCTGAATTCACCTGAAAACTGGCATAGAATACCTATTGAGGAGATGTCCCCTAAAGAACTGACTGCTGTGAGTGAATAAGAACATGAGAATATATGACGTGATTTATCATGGAAATCAGATTGGCGTTTAGAATGTGATTATTTTATGGCTTGAATGTTTACAGCTTGCAGTCCCATTTCTATCCAGTAATGATAAAGAAAGTGCAATTCCCTTACTAAAGTAAGTTGGTTTTTCATTTTTAGTTTGTTCAGAGTAAGGGAAGAAAATTTGGAGAAAGATCCTTTTTATTTTTTAGTGATTGACGAAGCATTGCATTTTGCATGTGCAGACTAGCCCTTGATAAGGATCCTGAATATGTTCGAGCTTTAGTTTTGATGGGACGGATTCTATTGCTGAAGCATGCAAATGAGGAGGCTATTGAGTACTTTGAGTGTGCAATTTCAAAAGTATGAATCCCTAGTTGCTTTCATTTTTTTTTTCATTTGTTATACTGGTTTTATCTGTTTTGTCATATATCTGTTACTCTGAACTATTATGTTTTGATTTTTTTTTTTAAATTTTTATTGCTACAAGAAAATGTGTCTCATTTCACTTAGTTTGTGCCTTCAACTCCTAATTATTTTCTGACTTTTCATTAGCTTTCTTTTGCTGGATATCCAACTGATGCGGAAGAACTGGACCTTTTGATTCTTTCATCCCAGTGGGCTGGAGTTGCTTGTGAACGACAGGTTAAACACATACTTCAATATGTTCTCTGAGCAAACTTTTGTCTGAACAGAATTTTGAATATATGTTGAAAATCGGTTTGGATATGCATTTGATGGAGGGATATTTAGATAGCTTGTTCCTGACTTGCATACCCAAACCCAATACTGATTATCTTGTTACCTAAACCCAATACTGATTATCTTGTTACCTGAGTGAAAGTTGCACCTCAATTCTGCCTAAAAAACAGATTCCGGGAGTTGGTTTGTGTTTTCGAATTAGTTGGTGTCTAACTTGAGCGGAACTACAAGAACTGATATTATGCGCAACTGAATGTGGAGCCATAAAAAGCTAACAAAAGAATAAACTCTGTAGCTGCGATGGGAATGCCGCCTTGAGAGTGAACTTACTAGATGAGATAGGATAAGAATTGAATGCATTAGGGAAATAATTGTGGTAGCGCACATATTGTAAAAATGACCTGTGTGGAAAATACCTGAAACAAAACCCAGTCGCTAGAGGCAGTGAGAGACTGAGAAAAATTGAAGGAAAAACAATTAAGAAAGATCTAGAAGTCAATAATTTATCCAATGTTCCATTCCACTTAGTGAGAAAAGGCTTGATTGTTGTTTTGGTGTTGACTTGGCACTCCGACTGTGAGGCGATTTCTAACTATTGGCAGGCAATAAGCATGAGAATTTTTTAAAAGCTTCTAGGCCTTCAATAGGATTTGCCACGATTTTTACTTTTTTTTTTTAACTTTCCGTACTTCAGGGTAAGAGGAGCGAAGGACGAACACACTTTGAAAGAATAGCAAATATGGAGGAGCCAGAAGATCCTACAAGCAAAGGCTATTATTTTGATGGGTTACTGTTGCTGGCCAGGTACAATTTAGGTTAATTACCTAAGTTTTTTAGTGGTGATTAAATTTCCTCTTCTAACACTGCTATTTTTATCTTGCTCATTGGATTTGATTTGCTGGGTGTGTGGCAGCACTCTATTTGATGCGGGCCAGAAGGCCGAAGCTGCGAAGTACCTACGTCTTGTTGTTGTTCATAAACCTGCTTATAAAAAATTCTTGGACCAGTGTGAACAAGATGATGATATTGCGAGCGATCTTGCCCGTAGGAGAGATTACTAATTTCAAAATTTTATTCCGACGTCTGTATTTATTAAATGTCACAACAATAAAGATTTACCTGTCATTTGCCTTGTTGCTTTACAATTTTGAATTGATTTTTTTTGTTACACAATTACTTATAGAAAATTGTGTCATCATTTAAAAAGCAATGCATCATATTAGTCATATCCTTCCCAGTCCTTGTACTTTTTAAATATACAAAATTAGGCCTTGAAAATATCAACGACAGCTATTCAATTCTTGATGTTACTAAGTGGTGGTAATTTGAGAATTTTAAATTATAAAAAAGGATGTGAAAATGTCCAATTGAGATGTAATACTATTACAGCATAATGTCAACCATCATACAAGTTCTGATAATGGGAACTTAGCCAGCATATAGGCCAGTCACAGGTAAGTCCAGCTGTTAAAAAACCAAACATTTATAGCGTAAACATGCTCTTTGGTGTTGTGGTCTTTTATGCTACATATAGAGCAAATCTGTCCCCTACAGTTTCGGTTCATTGTAGTTCATCTTTGATATTTGTTTTCAAATTCTTGATTTATTAATGTTGGGTGCTTGATATGTTGTTATTTCTTCGCCCTCGGTTTCTCCACCATTATTAATATACTTCTTTCTCTCTTCTAGACCTGTATATATAGTTATTTTTATATGAATTTTAGAAAGTAGTAAAATAAATATATTTTCTGGTTTTCTTAGATTGTAGTTAGGTCCTAGCTAAATTAAGAAAATTGTAAAAAAAATTACCCCTAATTGAAAAAAGCACTGGGGCATAAAGTATTTGGTCAAAGAAATGGTCACCAAATATAGAAGGAAAAAGTTTTACAGAAACGAAATTTGGAATAACTAATAATTATGAGTGAAAAACTTCTGTGGTTTTAAAAGTAGAGTAATAGGTGAGGTTGTTTGGAAATTGTGTGGCTAAATTATGTTTGAGAAAGTTGTATGATGGCTTTGTTAAAAAGTTGATTATAATAAATTTTATGTTAGTCAAGTTAAGACAATATAAAACATTGTGAATTTCACTCATGACTTGTGATTTGCAAATAACTTCTAAAATTATCCAGAAAAAAAAAGTTAGATAATCATATATGTAAGTCTCGAGTTAGATAGTTTCCGACGAAATCTTATGAGACTAGTTAATCATGTTTATGAATTAAAAACAATTATCAAATACCGGTAAAAAAAATACTTGAGATGTCTTTTTAACTCAACGAAAAGTTTAGAGAAATAAATAATTATTGAATAATATGAATTATAATTTCTATTTTTATATTTCAAATAGATTAATTTAGAATTAGGAAGGCAAATTTAGATCCCATAAAGGAAGAAAAATATATGTCTAATTCTCCCCTAAACATACCTAAGCACTTAAATTTTCATTTATTGCCTTGTGAGTTTAGTTAGCACATCAACCACTCAATTTATGATTTATTAACTACATTAATACAAGTTTCACTCAGTTAAGCATTTCATCATGAGATGTCGTTGGTTGAATATCTAAAGTTTGACCAGAAAATGGAGAAAAAAAATGTATTATGAAAGACAAGTAAATCCTTACTAAATATTCTTCGAATCAATCTTAATTTTAATAGAAGTATTCATACTAACTATTAATTTCATATATATTTCGTTCTCTAAATCGAATTTTAAATTATTATCACATCCTTAGTTTAATATTATTTTTACTATTACGTTTTATCCTTACCTTTCATTTGAAAAATCTTTATTTTAGAATATAACTTTCCCTTTTCTCTCAAAATATTAGTTTCTTTTTATCAACTAAATTCACTCGAATTTTAAAACTAATTTTCCTTTTAACATTTAAACAATATTAAATACTGTAAATTTTATAGAAACTTAATTATGTGTATTTATGCATTCTTTTTTTAATAATTATTTGACCTTATTTGTTATTACATTTTGAGATTTATATAATTATAAACTCTTTTTTATATTTAATATTAAAAAATGTGATATTCTAAAACTAAATCCTTGATTATATTTTGTTTCATTTGTTAAAATTTTAATTTTTTAATTCGAATATGTTTTTTTATCAAAGGATGATAGACAAATCTTATATATGATAATAAAAACAAAGATAAATTATATACATAATAGATGCATTAATTATATAAACCCATTTAGACTTTGTAATATCCTTAAATGATATTTGACAAATTACTTATGTTATGGCTTGCTCGTTTTCTTGTCAAACTAAAACTAAGGGAGTCTAGGACATATGGAGATTTTAGTTTTCGGAATTTCAGATTGAAAAAAAATGTTTTGTTATTTTTTTTACATTTAATTTTTTTTGTATGATTTTCCCGATAAATTATATTTCTAGCTATTTGTTATCTTCAAAATTTAAGATCACATTAGTTACTCTTATTAATTCCCTTTTTTAATTATCAATTTTTTCAATAAATTGATAATATTTATCAATTTATCAAGATAATATTTCTTTTTTTCTATTTATCTATACATATTCACTTTTTTTTTTGTCCACATTTATTTTTTTATTTTTTTCTTTAATATAATTTTTTAAAATTAAAATATTTATTTTTATCAGTTTTATTCTTTAGTTATTCTGTTTTTTAAATTTAATTATTTTTTATTTGATCGTTTTTTAATCTTAAGTATTTTATTATTTTTTATTATCATAGAAAATGTTTATATTTATTATTATTTTTATTATATATATATATATATATATATATATATATAAAATATATATTTATTTAATTTAAATTAAATTTAAAGAAAAAAAGAAAAAAATTATTTGGAACATGCGAGATAGGTAAAATATGTATAATAGAATATGTTCACTAAACCATACCCATAAAATTCGTGTTGCAGTTTCATGCACAAATAATATATTTTACCTATCTCGTAAATCGTCACCCGTGAATTATTAAATACGAACGTATAATCACCTAATTCTCTTTCTTATAATAGTAAATACGCGAAAACAAACATACCAATAAATATATGGTCTTTAAGCATTATATTAAATATGTATATTTTATGTTTAAAAAACAATTGTAGACATAAAAATTACTTTTATTTTTAGAAAATCTGCTATATGAATTTATATTATTTTAACTAGTGTAGTTAATTATTTCAAATTTCAAAACATAAATGTAATAAAATCAATTATCATTAATTACATCTTAAACATACTAGTTATTCTTCCTTTTCTAGAATTTGTATCCATTAACTATTTTCTAACATTTATGAATTAACCTTAAATTTGTTTATTGACAAAATCTTTAAACTAGATCGATTACAAACCATATACATGTATAGATTTAAAAATTCAATATGAAAATTAGTATGGATTATATAACTTAGATATTTTATTATGAAACTAAATTTGCATGGATGACATAAATCTTTTATGAAAGTATAGTGTTGCATTTTGATTTAAACTCTTATGTACACATCACTATTCTATATATAGTTTATAAATGGTAGCACATAGCTTCTAATAAACACGTAGCTACAGCCTTCATATTTATTACATTGCAGAAACGTGTGCTACGGAACAAGTAAACAAACATTTACTGCTTTTGAGTAAACAAAACAAAAATTAGATGCTTATTTTAATCCTTAATCTCTTTGTTTAATGTTTTAATTTCCCCATTTAATTTTCTATGCTTTAATTGTTTATCAAATATCACAATCATATAATTTTTAAGCATTTTTATTTCAAATATGTCAATCAAAACAACGCGTATTAAAGTTTGTTCTCATTTTTTTAATACTATTTTATACTTTTAATGATGCCATTCAATTAGAATTAAAACTTTATCTCTATACTCAACCTAATAAAGCTTTAAAGCACTTAAAAACTTTAAATCTTAAGAGAAAATAACGTTAAAAGCTCTTCAAAAGTTGCGACAAACTTTTGTAAAACAAAAATGGAATCATGTTGAACTTTTGTATGATCGCTTATTTTATATCATAGTACAATATTTACTCCTTTGAAAACTTTGATTTTATAAGTACATTCTAGAAAATCAAATATACTCACAATTATTAATTAACAATAACGGTAATAAAATAAAATACATATATATATATATATATATATATATATATATATATATATAATAACAAAATTTAATTAAACTACAATTCTAAATACTGAATTTTGTAACTAATAGTTATTTATTACATTAATTATTTAAGTTGCAAATTTCCCGCTTTAAAAAATTAAATATAAAATGTTATATTTATTTTTTAATCACCATGATTATGATTTTTTATTTTCTATAAAATTTTGAGAAATTCCACATCTCTTTAGTCAACCATAAAACTAATATTCCATTTGAAATTTGATGTTTTTTCTTGGAAGGACGTAGAATTTTACGGAACCTACCTTTCTTCTTTCTCATACCCAAATTTTAACTTTTTATTTTTTTATTGCCTTTTTCCTTAAACTAAATAAAATCACTATTCGATCAATTTTCTTTTCTAACCACATATATGATTTAGTAGGATGCAAGAAAAATATAAATGTACTATTTTTTTCACTTTTTAGTGAAAGAAAACAAAAAGAGTTTAAAACTCATACCAACAAGTACACAATGTTTTCTTCCATTTCACAAAAATTTCACCAAACATACAATTTTCTTTCTTCATAACATCAATTCAACAGCGTTTCATTTAACTTCTATTGAAGTAAACACAAAGAGTAGTAATACAATGTCAAATGAATGTCATTTACTTAAAGTGTGTCAAAGTATTTTTTTCAAACAGAAATTAAATTCAACTCATTCCAAAGAAAGTCCACCAACCAACACAAAGCGCACACATCATCTTCACCACGCCACGAACAACAACAAAACCAACATTTATCCACAAACCAAAAACCAGATTATAAGCAAACACCACAATAATAAATTCTTTTCTTCTCTCTCACCGAAACACATATCATACACACTGCTTCATCTCGAAGAAACCAAGACAAAAAAAAATTGTTTTATTTCTTTAACTCTGTTACTCTGTTTTTCTGCTCTGTTTTTCTCTGTTACGTTGTCTCATCTTTCCACTCTGTTCTTCTCCGTCACAATCCAGCCATGAAACACGATTCGACCCATTTCACGTTTCCTCTCTCAACACGCCAATTCTCCTAAAAGCTGAACTCTTTTCGCATTTTCCTCTACTGGGTCACTCGAGGAATAGAGTAAAGAATAAAACTTTATCTTGGGTTGATCTGGGATTCTTCAGCTCCAATGGCGTCGTGCCCCGCGAATTCCGTCACCTATAACACCACCCTCTGCGCGTGCGCCCCCGGGCACGTGCTCCAGCGCGTGAGTAACACGTGCGTGCTCTTCGAGGGGAACTCCACCATTGCCACCGACACCGGCGTCGACTACTACGCGCTCAGCTTGCCCGAGACGCTCTTCGCCTTCGACACCATCAAGAAGTTCACGCAGTCGCAGGCTGTGTTCTTGGAAGCCACGCTCGTGATGCTCATCTCCTGGCTTCTTTTCTGCTTATTTCTGAGGTTCACAAAGGTCGGTGATGGAAGGAACGTTTGGTTCAACATCAGGTGGTGGATCAGTAGGATGGATATTTGCTTTGCCACCAGACACTGGCTGGTTAGTTTTAGTTTGTTCTTTTCGGTTCTTTTGTTCTCTGGTTTTGTGAATTGTGGTTGTGGTTTGGCTTGCAATCCAATTTCATCCATAACTTTGTCCTGGTTTAAGGATAAAATTAAAATGCAGCTGTTCAGAAATTTATGACATTGTTGTTAGAATTTAGAGTTTTGTTTTGGTGAAATAATTTAAGGAATTTGTCAAGATTGGATAGTCAATCTTAAGGGATTTATTGATATAAGTAATCTCTTACTTAATCGACAGGCTTATGTGTTAGTAATCAATGTCATTAAAAAATTGACACTTGTTAGGATATTTTTGAAAAATAATGCAAAATTCTAATAAAATAACAAATTTTGGATGTAAAACTAACGGAAGGACCTAATCTTAGCACTGAGCAAAATTGAGGCTAAAATAGCTCATTAGAAGTATGGAAACCAAAATTGCTCTAATGTGAATCTTCATTAATTATACTAATTTTTAATACAAATGTTTATTAATTTTAATTTGTAAGTCTGATAGAAGAACAACCTGAAAAGGGCATCTTTAGTATTTTTTTAAATATTTTTCTTTTGTTTTTTAAGTTTCTTTTTGTTGGATTTAAGTTTTCTTCTTAGTTGCTGGCATGACAAAAAAAAAATCTTCTGTATGGTTCATGTGTATATCTAACAATTTTCAATTCAGCAGTTACGATTTCTTGCAGTTGTTACTGAATAATGAGCATTGCAGCATAGACATGCTTTGATAGCCATCTGACTGTTATATGTTTTTTAGTGCATGAGTTATTATCCTTTTGACAAAATAATAGGCATATTGCTGTTTGTGTATGAAAAATGCTTTATGGGGTGCTGTTTTTTTTTTTTTTTTCATGCAGGATGATCGGAAAGTGGTCACCAAACGCAAAACAGAACTTGGTGGTGCTTTCTCCATAGCAAGTTGGATACTCTTTATTGGATTATTTGCTGCGTGAGTCTCCAATGCTTACTTCACCATATTTTCTGGATATCATACTGAAAATCTATTGTCTTCACCTTGTTCTCTTTGTTTGGTTATGTATCCATTTTGACTCAATCTTCTATCAGGTTGTTGTACCAGATCATATCAAAGAGATCAATTGAGGTGCACAATGTAAGAGCAACAAATAGACTGGAGTTAGCCTCTTTTATCAATGACATGGAGTTCAATATAACAACTGTGTCTAGTATGAGTTGTGCAAATCTAAGGAATCTGGGAAATTTAGTTACTGGGAATCCTGGCTCTATTGACGAAAGAGTTGTTTCCCTGTCTACTTTAGCAAACTACACTTGTTACAACTCAAGCCAAGGACCAACCCTTGTCATCAAGTGTAAAAACTGCAAGGTTCACCATGATCGTATGTATATTTCATGGCAGTTTGTTGATCTCCCCAATAGTCCTGCCGCTGCTGTTGGTTTTGAGTTCAAACTCACTTCAATGGATATTGCTAAGAAGCATACAAGTTTTGTTAGTGGAACGCTAAAGAATGGAAGTGATTTTAATGATAGCCCGGTTACATTCAGAGGAAACATATCAAATATTTTGAAATTCAATTTGTTCCCTCGAATATACCACAATTTACATGACCTAAAGCTCATACAGCCTTTATTTCACGAGTTCCTCCCAGGTTCAGTTTCACGTAATACAAATGAACTACTAGTATCCCTTGAGAGTTCTGCTGATGGACTGATCAACACTACATTGTTTATCAATTTCCTCTCTGATTATGTTGTGGAAATCGATAGAGAGAATATTTTGGGTCCTGGTAAGTGTCTTTTGTGCTTGCTGTATATACAAGCTATATCTCTGCCATTATTCTATTTAGTTTTTGGCTTCCTTTCTCATCCTCTTTGCAGTGCCCAAATTGCACATTTTTTAATGTAACGTTGATGTTTGTTTTATTGTTAGCTACTTTCTTCCGTTCCTTAGTGTCATCATCTGACTTGTTGTCGAGGTTCAAACTTCTCTAATTCACAAACTAGATACTATCAGCCGCTATACTGTCAAGTTCAACCACCGTATCCTTGAATAGCTAATTCCTTCAATTTGAAATGTCAATTCTAAAACAAGAATAACTATATCTGCAATCTGAGTTATCGAATTATCAACTTCTCAAACTAATAAGCTCTATGCATAGTGCTGGTTTAGGCCTAATCAAGATTTGAAGATAAAAATGAGTTGGTTACTTGGAAATAATTAATATGCTACATTGTTGTTCAAAAAACTGTCATGAATTAAGTATTTTGGAGACTATTAGAATCGAGAATGGATTGAGCAGCCTAAATCAACCAATGTCATTACAAGAAGTACTTTGATCATATAATGTGGGATCTTAGCAAAAACTATTGCTAACCTGTTTGCGGCAATAACTGTTGTTGTTTCACATTATTTTAATTCCATTCTTTTTTGCTTTCGTGTGCAGTGAGCTTCCTTGCGGACCTTGGTGGCTTGTATTGTATTAGCATAGGCATCTTTTTCTACCTGTTGATACAGGTTTACTTCTTCCTTTCTTGATATTATTCAGTTATGATTCCTTCGTATTTCAAACGTTATGCTGTGCATTTAGGACTTGATATTTTATGTTGTAGAATGTAGATCCAGGATGTGACATTGAATTATGCATTCAACATGACATTGGCATTTGAAACTACCATAGTTGGTTATAGTTGGTGCCACTTATTAGGCTTTGTGGATAGCAGTTCTGTTTTTCAACATACATTAGTGTGTGATTTCTAATTCTTGGGGTGTATGGTAGGTAAAATTGTACATTTCAATGCAATTCAGATAGACAGTGCTTCTTATCATGTGATGAATTGCAAACAACTTTGAACTGTGCATTAAATGCCTGAATTGGTGTGATTCTGTCTTATCAATAAGTCAGTTTTTCCTGCTTCTTGTTCATCAATTCTCATTAAATAAATTAGTTTGTTGAATGATAAAGAATTGAAGCAGAACTATTATTCTATTTTATTATTCCTTTGGAAGGTTTACTTTTTACAATTTAAGTTATTATTTTCTTGAAGTCTATGAACATTCTATATGTTTTTCTAACAGTGATTCCCTGATATTTGATTGTTGTGGATTTTCACTGCTTGTAGCCTGATTACATCGTAGCTTCTTCGTACTTACATTCCATATTTTCTAACCTTCTATTGAATTAGTGTGAGTATAGGATAAAGAAGCTCAGAAATGAAGATAGCATTTTGAGGAGAGTCAGAAATCGGCGTAAGGCTCAAGAGCATTGGGACAAAGTAATTTCTTTTCAACTTGTTCAAACATCTTGCATATTTAACATTAATTTCCTTTTGCTTTTTTCCATGTTCTTTAGTTCTATTGCTGATATTTCTTCTTTTAATCAGCTGAGGAAATATGTGATCTACACCTTTGGCTGTACTGCACTGGAGGACAAGTATAATAGCACCGGAAAGGAAACAGATTGTGGTGGATGTTTGTTGCATTCAGTTCGAGGTAGTGGTTCATCAAATAAACGAAGGCTGAAAAGCAGAAGAGATTCCATAAGTTTGTACAAGAAACCTAGTTTACCTTCCAACAAGGTAAAGCTTTTACATTGCACATTACTGCACTTTAATTTCTAAACTGGATCTTCTTTTTTGTTTTTTTGGTTTTTGAATGCTCATTACTATTGATGTCGCCGGCATTTACGTGAGGGAACGTATCATGTGTAAGGAGTTGTTACCATGAGACAAGAGGAGTGAATCTTTCCCATTGCCATTGTTTAGTAATCAAGATTTTTATTAAGGTCTCATGAATTAGGGTTTAGGGTTTAGGAACTGTAAAATGTCTATGTGAACTGTTTTTGGTAGTATCCAATTGTCAAAATATGTTGCTGCTGTCATCTCAGCTCATGGAAAGAATCCTCTCATTTCACATGTCATTGATGTATGCTATATGTAGTCAAAGCTATGTAGTTAACATGATTGGCTTTTATCTAGTTTTCTTAAGAAGAAAGTGGTTGAACCTGATCATTTCATAATTTTCATATTTCGATGTTTTGTATTCCAGTCAGTGACATGTGAACCCCTTGGATCCACAAACGATTCAAAACTGCATTCTGAAAATATGGAAAAGCAGCAGAATGTTGGTCCATGCAAGGATCCCGCACAATCTCAACCTCAAGAATCTTCTATTACTGATGGCAACTTGATTCCTCCTCCACCTTCACTAGGTACAAATTAATTTGAGTTCATAACAGCTTACTAATTATTTGGTGATATAACACTAATTCTCAACCTCAAGACTCAGTGATATATTTTTGTTGATTTTTACTTCACTAAGTTTCAAACATTGAAACCTAATCTAACCTCCACACTTTCTCACCATCATCAATGTCTTCCATGGTTTTCTGCTGCTAAAGTGCCAATGACTTTGGTTTTGCTACTCTTATAAGATCATGTGTAGCGTGTAGACACAGTCTCCGCAAGTCTAACATACCAATGCATGGCGCACACATAAGATTAAAATAGTTATATTATTATATTATGCACAACTTACGTGTAGACCTATTTCAATGCTTAACATACATGCAACATTTATGAGTTACAATTTTATATACAAATAGTTCAGCTTCTCTATCTCCTTTCAGTGTCTATTACCATCTTTTATTTTATGAAGCTTGTTTCTACTGTTTGAACAGCTATTAATGATCGAATAGAACAACTTCATTTTCTGAGTTTTGAAAATTGCTAGTGCTTTTACTACCTCTCATGTATTAACTTGTATGCAAATGTAATGCAGAATTTAAGGATGGCTCTCAAATGGACTTGACCGATATTCAGAAGAATCTAAAAAATTTGTACGAGTATAATCTAATGCTAAGGGACAAATTATTAGCTACACAGTCTCTTCTCAATTCTTCCTCATCTAGCCACACTTCAGTAAATAAAAAGGAAACTTGAGTATCTTTGTAAACAGGAGTATTTGTCAATGCGTGTTGGTCAGATAGTTCCGCGATTTTTACAAGCATGGACGTTCTACAATGAAAGTTGATTCTTAATTGAAAATTTACCAAATGGGAGTAAAGATTGAGATATCTTTTCACAATACAAATGGAAGGATGTGCTGCATGGACTCTGCAATTCCTGGCCAGATATCCCTTCCTACGTTTAAAGCTGCCAAGTGTGGACTATGGCTTGTGATCCACCTTTGTGCGAGAAAAGGAGTTCTTGTTCTTTCATGCAAAGTTATTTTCCGTGCCAATATTCATTTCACATAACCTTATACAGCCATTGATTTGTTTTGTACACAGTAGAGTAGCATGGAACTTGTTCTTGCGGTCATTATTGTCGTGAGAGTCCTTCAGAACATGGCAATTCCAGGCTTATTTCACGGATTTCATTTTTTTCATGTTATGATAGATGGAATACTTCAAGAGAGATAATAATTCCTCGACCAACAAGGTCCAATATAAGTGATAAATAGCTGAGGTTTTTAAATATGTTCTTAGTTAAATTTCTGGTCATGTATATAGAAAATTTTTGCAGGCAAAACTCATTTCAATGACTTTATATTTCCAAAAGAATTAGTCTTTTATATTTAAAATTACTCTGCAAACTAAAAGATGTTCCAAAATTTATGTTCTAAAGATGGGGGATTTATTTTTAGCATAAATATCCATTTTCTATTCATTATTTGGTTTTGCTTTATTTGTCTTTTTTTAATTTATTGTACTTTAACAAATAGTAATAGATTCTGTCGTTGTATGAGAATATTTGAGTTTGGAATGGATTTCATTCATAAGAAGTATAGAAAGTGAGATTTAGAATGTATTCCGTTGATACCCAAAAACGTATATATAATATAGAAAAAATAATGCACAAGAGGAGTTCTTTTGAATGAAAGTACTTACACCAGAGAAATTGTTACAACTATATTAATTCAAAATAACAATTTGAATTCAAATTATTAATTAAATAATAACTTGATGGCAAACACTTATTGAAAATCATTTGAAAATGAATATGATAATTGTTCCACAGGGTTCCTCACGAGTGTTATTTTCCATATTCGTGACATGTTTTGGTATCCATAGAACAAGCTATGACATCCAAAAAGAATGTTCCATTCATTGATTGGAAGGGACAGATAGACACAGCTGTTTGTAGGCCAACAGTGAATCAAAATTACATTGAGTGATAACGTTAATTTCAATAACAGTGTATTTTTTCAAGCATTATTCTATTTAATCTTTTGGTTTACCCAAGATAATTCCCATGTTGTCAGCATTAGCTTCATCATTTCACATAAATAAATTATGAAAGCATAGAAATATGTCTTCATTGTGTAGTCCTTGATGCTTTTTCATGTGTGACGATGCATCCTCAGTTCGCATGTTTGGAAAAGCAAATAATAACGCGTGACACAAGGTTAAGAAATTTTAAAAAATATATATTAGAAAATATATAAAATATATTCTTCTATAATTAGTAAGTGTTTTGTATCATTTTAGCTCCTTAATGGTGTTCATGATCCACCCCATCAACCCTGTTCTGATGGATTTAAACAGACTTGGATCTAAATAATTAGACCTGATAAAATATGTTAAGACTAATATTGGATCAACATGTTGAATTTATCCAAATTTAATACAAATATTTTCATGTCATACTATGATTTGCAAAATTGGTTTATCAAAACTTGAACCAAGTGAAAAAACACAGGTTAACTCATTCCAACACATTGAATAAACACCCCTAGTTGGCAGATCCATTTGGAAAATAACAGTCTTTAGGCTGCAAAGATGTGAAGCAGAAATAATGGTAAGTCAACCAATTAGTATGGCCATGACCTGAAAGTAGGATAGATATACTCATTTGAAGTAAAGGAACAAAATTTAAAACGTAAAAAATGAAAGACAAATTCTCTATGGTAAATGTTAGCAGAAACACTTTATCCTATTTGGTGCAATTCATCTAAACGAAGTAAATATATGGATTTCATTCTTAAATTAATTAAAACTTATATAAACTTTAATCAGTAAACATGTTGAAAAGAAAGTGTTAGCAAATGCATAACTATCACTTCTCTTTTTCCTTTGGGTGGATGGAATGGATGTAATCCAATTTCACAAACCAACCAGAAAAACAACCATTTGTAAGTACACACACCAAAACCAACTGCATGAATATTAAACACCATTATTTAAATAGGTATTATGGAGTTGGCCATAATTGCCATAATGTTTTCCCCATAGATAACCTTTCGAAAGTGTAATTACTTGTGCTAACTCCATAACCATACTTACAAAGTATGTTCTTTTCCATTAATGACATGTATGTATGAGATATATCCCACCAGCCCCTTCATGAGCAATGGCACGTCAAGGCTAAGCTTCAAAAGTTGAGTTATATTTAATTGGATTTTACATGTTGAATATGTAATGGAACAATCTAGAGAAAGGTACTTCCATCATTATTAAACTAATTCTTCAAACAAAAACAAAAAAAAGATGTTTACAAGATACGACAGGTAGCAGAAACATGTCAGTTTCGAATAGTTTATTCAATAGATTTGCAGTAGCAACTAGTAAAACAATAAATAGTCTATTTAATGAGATATCATCAAATGAGTTATCTGCTTTATACTCAAATACCAGGATTTCTTTTGCAGTAATCATAATAGGCATTTGTGGACACGAGAAAACATTGGACAATTTACTTGGTCCATTATCACTGAGCCACAGTAGAACTTAGGGAATATTACAAACTTGGAAAGTCCTCTCATTCCTTCCATGGTTTCAGGATAACATTGCCTTTTCCAACAACTCCTGCAATTCCCCGTTCTTATATGCCTCTGCAGCCATACAAGAAAAAGTGAGAAGAGGGCAAGTATTGCCTATAAATCTACCGATGATGTAACAATATGGTTTGATCTAGAGTGAAAAGATAAAGCTAAAAACCGATTCTTAAGCAGTCAATTATAACATCAGGATAAATAGATCAAAACTGGAGGACCCGTTCGAAAGCAAGAACTTTTGTTTCTTTCAACTATATTATTATCGATTGCAAGGAGCTAAGATATGTATGTATATGGTTAATAAAGCATGTAAGAAATAAAGATTAATGTGCAGTGTACTCCAGCAATTTGTAGGCATCAATTTGGCAATAGATGATTATAAAACAATGTCTTTGTCACGGTATAATACAACTTTTATCATCATGTTACACATTTAAATCAATCAGTTCAGCTTTGGCTTTTGTAATTTTTCACTTAAACCAGTCACTTAATACGATTTGTTTTCCTTTCAAGTTCAAGCAAGTGAGTTTTCAATCTCCAAAGTTGTAGTGTAGGCTGATACTTGAATAATATTGGAAAAAGCTAACATGCAATTTCCCATGTGCTTTGGGCATTGTTCTTCCATTAGAATGGGAGTTTTATCTTTGGTAAACCTTTATTATATAAGAAGTGAAACTTCAATTTTGATTGGAGAACAACACCAAAAACATCTAGGTACTGCCTCTAAGTTGTATGCAACAATACCTCCAACAACTTTAAGATGCCAATTACTAGAAGCAATTGGTCTGCATGTTTCCTCGGTCAAATGTAAAATGTGAAATTTATTATATAGCTGTACCCTTTAATATGTCTATTTTGGCTCTCTCATTTAAAATTACTAAATTAATATCTCTTTGCATCACTATTAGAGATATGATATAAACTATTGGCATGTCTTCATCTAAAACTTTATTAGCTTTTGCAACAGCCGGTTAGTCCAAATCATGTTTAAATCATTCCACTAGTGAGGCAATATCAACTTATAAGCATCACAAAAACAAGGTAATGATGAGGTCATTATAGTTGCAGACAACGATGAGGACAATTAACTGTTAAACTGAAAACTTAAGTCACATATGACATACCAACAGTGATATCACAGCCACCAAAAAACTCTCCATCTATGTACAGTTGAGGAAAGGTAGGCCAACTGGAGTACTCCTTCAGTCCTTGGCGTAACATGTCATTTTCAAGCACGTTTAAGGTTTCAAAAGGCACATTTAGAGACTTCAATATTTGCACCACTGTGTTTGAGAACCCACACTGTGGAAAGTCCTTAGTTCCCTTCATAAACAGAACTATTTTATTTGAAGCAATAACTGTATCCAAGGTAGACTTCAATTGAGGAGTCAACGCTAAAACAAACCAAAACCCAAAGTTAAAACTTATTATATAATTCAAGCGTCTGAAATCGTTAAAAAAGTTATACAAAAGCTAAACACAGTTCTAAAGAGTCAGTTCCATTCCTTTTTCACTTTTTGGTCCTAAAATTGTTTTAACACAATTTCACACACTATTCACTTATCTAACAATCAATTTCTGATCCATAATTGATTACGTTTTTCGAAAATAGTTTCCAGAACAAGCGTTTCAAAACCAAAAAAAGAAAACATAAGAAAGCAATTGTAAGTTGTTTTCTCATTTTTCTTCTTCTGTTTTCATCTTGTTCAACCTCTCCCTCAATTCCACACTCATATAAGTCTCTTGTACCGCCCAGCACCAGCTGTCTATACAACCTAGTTGCATTTTGAAAACTAAAAGTAGTTTCTAAAAATAGATATCAAAGAAATCTAAATGTTTCCATGTTCTCCAATCAGAATTGGAGCATCTCCACATTTAGTACGCATACGGTCCAAATTTTTAGTAAACAAATTAATGAGATAAAACCCCAATTCTGATAGGAAAAAAATATTAAAAAAATGGTGAAGTAACTGCACATCTCCAAAAGAATTGATATAGGGTACATATTTCATCATCCTTACTATCCCTGACTCATTGAATTGGAGCTACTCCCAAAGGGGGATTACAGTGAATTGTGAAAAGTTGAAGCTAGAAATTCATATGGGAACATTAAAGATTGAAACTTTAGCGCGTTTAAACGAAAACTCATGAAAGGGAAGAAGAGTAGCAGTACCAGAGGCGCATCGAATGGTTGTGGAAGCGCGTTTGATTTTGGGTTGGAAATGGAGGTTGTGGGTGAAAACAAGAGAAGGAGAGGGCCGAAGAGACAGTGTTGAGGTTGTTACTGTTACTCCTCCAACATGGGATTGGAACGATGACGATGATGTTCTTGAGTGCAACTGCAGTTGCAAGGTCAAAGGCTTAGCACAGTAAGACATGTTTGCTTCTCCTTCCAAACAAAAAACGCTACTCACCCACCACACTCTGCTCCAAATATCTACTCTCTTCCACCAAAACAATACTATGTTTTCAATTATATAGTATAATAATTAGAAACCATATACTCATTGTACTATAGGATACCTAATCCTCCACCTAATCCTCTTTCGGTCGATCAAGAATCCGACGACAATTAAACCACTGCAAGTCATTCTCATGCCCGTAATAACATTCGACAACATAGCGTTGTCGATCACTTGATAACTGACCGTAATGATACATGACCACGTGGCGTTGTCGACCACTTGATGCTCGACAACCGAATAAGTGATGTCGCGACATGAGGCATACGGGCGACACGTCGTCCACTTAGGTCGGCACGTATGATGATCGACACACAGTAGGCGACATCGTGATCTAGCGGTTACAGATAAGCAGTTACACATATTGGCTAACCAGCGCCGTGAATCACGGCCATGTATCATGGAAGTAATTGACTCAGTATCAGCACACGATTTGACAGTTACAACTTCTAAACAGTCAACTTCAGTAACTGACCGGATTTTCAGGTAAACGGTTTATTATGCTAATTTAAATATATAAAGCACACCAGAGAAAAGGTACGTTTTTTCCTAAGAGAAAATTAAGAAAGATTTTCTTATTCTAACAACACTACCCAGCCTACCTTACTCAGAGAATTAGAGAAGAGAGAGAAATACAATACAATGAAAGCAGCACAGAGAAGGAGCATAGCAGAGTTGTTAAGTTCGGGTCTTGGTCTCCACATCCCTACTGAAACACTCATAAATTATGATTTTATCAATTTGATAGAGAACCTTTTGTTTCATTTTGGTTGTGTGTGAAAATAGTTTGATCAGCAACAATAACTATAACTACGCAAATAAGAATTTCAGTTTAGATTATTGTAAATGATACAAAATATCTTTTGAATATGTTACATAATTATGTATTAAAACTGTTAATTATAACAATTCTTTTAGAAAATGTTTATTATATTTTTTAGTTGTTTCTGTATAAAATATTGTACTATCCCTACAAAAAAATATAAACTAATAAATGGTTTCATAAGGCCATGAAACTATTGCACGTTATTAATATGATATGTTGCTTTATCACAAAAAACTTGACTTCTAAATATCATTTTAGTTGTGCTTGTTGAAAAGCTAAAGAAAGCACTCAAATGAAACAATATCAAAATAGTTATTAGGGACAACTATTCTGAGGAATTTTTTAAATTGAAATATAAACTAAAGATAAAAGAATACGAGAAAAGTTTTCATATATACAAATGCACATAATTAAATCATGTGATCTTTTTTCGAATGTATATTAAAGTACAAGAAAAATTAAGATGGTATAAGTAAATAATTTAAAAATGAATTGAGAATGACTTGTTAATTTTAGGTCACTACTAAAAGTTGAATAATATTTCAAAGAGTGTATTCTAACTTTTATTTGAATGTAATCAAATTAAAAATATAAATAAGTAAAAATAGTATATTCTTAAAAGTTTAAATTATTAAAATTCCACCGATAATATTAAAAATCTTAATAAAAAAAATAATCATGTGTGATTCAAATGGGAGATATAAACACCAATGATATTTGAACCCAACCATAAAAGGGATTGACATCACTCTCTACACAAAATTTTAAAGCAATGAGTTAATCGATTTTTCACATTTATACAATGTTCTACTTTCTCATTTTTATTCAATGTGTGACTTGGGCTCATACTTGAATTGGATTCCAACAAATCTCTCCGTCAAGGGTGAGTCTCTTCCACATTGGTAATAAACATTCCCAACCAACTACAACCACAAGTAACCCTTCATATTATCGTTCATCTTAACGAGACTCGCTTACCTGAAATCATTCGTCGGGAATACTTTTGATATAAGAACCATTATACTCGTTTGAGTCGGTCACCAAGACAAACTATCGATTCTAATACCACTATTGGGTCTATTAAGGAGGAGGTTCACCGCGAAACACAAACACGAATGACATCTGAGCCCAACCATATATATTATTGATGTAGTTTCTAACATTTTATATTAAGAATGATACTTTTGAATTGCAGGATAACAATTATAAAGTTTGGCAGTAGAAAATAATTAAAATATTTGAATATTATTATGTTAAAGGAAGAAAGAATCTCCAATTATTACCAACAAACATTATAGCAACATTATAGATGTAATTGATCTTTATGAAAAAGAATAAATATCTAAACACCCCTCATAATGCTTATAAATAATGAGATTTTATATAAAAACATGAAAATGTTACAAATTTATTAGATGTTATTGATGAAAATTTATCACATGATAAATTTTTTGTCAACACTCTTATAATATAGTTTTCATTCTTGAAATTTATCAAAGATTAAATGATGTATGATCATATTAATTGCATAAGAAAAATTGTTACTCAATTGAAAGTTTTGAAGATTATTATGTTTGATTTTTTCTTTATATACTATAGTATTTCTATTGACATTGATAATGCTTCTTTCGAAATCTCTTATACTTATAGTTAAATGAATTATTGATCATATATATGTGTTAAAGAGAAAGATATCTTACTTGCGGAAAATAAAAATAAGATGAACTTAACTATTTATAAAATTAAAAAAAAAGAAGTTAGTCATAATCAAATTATTGAATAATTAATGGTTAAATATATTTTTAATTTTAAATTTTCACATGAAATTGAAATTCGTTTTTGTTTTATATTTTGATAGAGTTTAGTTCTAAATTTTTAAAATAAATATATATAGTTCTTTTAACTTAATTATGTTAAAAAAATTTGTCTTGTCAAATGATATTTTAGATTGACGTTTAAGATATTTATACTGTTTAACATGTTTTAGCTTAAATTAAAAGGTTGTTTAACACCTAAAAAAAATTAATACTACTAAATTAAGAAAATTATATTCATTTATTTTTAAAATTTAATAGTTAAAATATATCAAAGTTGAAACTATAAGGAACTTCAATTTAATATCCAAATTTAAGGAATATAAACACATGGCCAAATGTAAAGAACGAATTAAAATTTTCTTTTGTAAAAAGAAGGGGTACAGTGAAGAATTTCTAAAGCTTGGTGAATTTAATAGAGAAGAAAAGTAATAATTTGCTTGTTTTGTATGAATGCAATATGGTTAAAATTGATTATAACACATGCAAAACATATAGTATTACATGATTTATATCTAGAAGCTGTTGGAAAGTGCAATTAAGTTGATGATTTTATTTCATGTTAAAAGAAGTCTTTCATAGTTTTAACAAGGACTTGATTTCTTTTTCGAGTCTTGTACTTTTTGTTTTTCTTTTAAGTTTACATTTTTTTAAATAAAATTCAAGTTATTGGTTTTAGTGAATAATGAGATGGCCTTTACCTCCACTAATTTATAGAACAATTCTACTTTAAATTATATGCATATTTATAGAATAAAGTTTCATCTATGTTGTTGTAGCATCATGATTGATTGGAACATATCTCAATTGAAAATTATATAATCAGTAAATGATAGCCTACTTAGTATAATGGATTTTTATGATTTGGAGACTATGCTATATTACATTAAGGTAAGAAAACTAACAAGTCCAAAAAAGTGTAAAGAGTTCAAATTTACTAGAAATAATTTATATAAATATTTGTTGTCTAGAATAAATATACATTGTTTGAGATACTTTATCACTTACACAGATAATATCTCTGTAATATATATGTATCTCTGCTTAGTTTGTTCTCGAGTTAAGGTTTTGGATGTCTTTAAAGTTTTTAAAATTGAAATAGAGAAATAATATAAAATACAAATTAAGATTACAATATCAAATTGGGGTGAAGAATGCTACTGTAGATAACAAAGCACTTAAGAAAACTTTTGATTTATTCAAAGGTTGAAAACCTAACTTGTGACAAATATACATTTGGAAATACTTGTTATTTATAATTATTTGCTTCCACTTGCATATAATATAATAAATCTAAAAATTAAATTGTAGTTAAGAAACTGAACATAAAAAGAACTATCATTCTTCATCTGTTGAAATGTCAATTCCCATCAATGACAGCTTTTCACACAGTAAATTGACATTCTTGAAATGTAGACCTCTGATGCCAACTTCGGTTGCAGCCTCCACATTTGTTTGCCTAAGACAATAATCATAAAAATCCAGTATACTTTAAAATAAATTAGTTCAAGATTTGCTGATTAACCAATTCAAATAAATCCAACTCTTTTAAACCACAGGCACCTTGTTTGCAAAAGCCATCTACTATGTGATTTTGTCACAGAACAGACCAATTATGGAAGAGTGCACTCTCTTCTTAAGCCTCAAATCAAAGTTTAAATATGTGTTTACTGTGCTTAAAAAAACTATTGTTACTCATATTTTAATCAGATTTTGAATAGTCTATCACCAGATAGTAATAACATGACATGCATATAACTTATAACCATGCCAAGATACAGTGTATTCTGAATTGATATGTGACATGACATGACTACAGGATCATAGGGACCAATTTTATAACATTTTAGAATTTATGATGAACAAAATCAAGAAGAAAAAAAATTAGAAGACTAAAATCACAGCGAATCACATTAAAAACATATTTCATCCTTCAAAAAATCATTTTCATGGAAGATTAAAATAAAAAAGAAGACTGTGATCAGGAGAAAAAGAAATAATCTGCTGATGGGGTCATCAATGTCTGCTTCTTGAGAGGGAGAGAAATAAATTGATGCTAATCCCAAGATGCTAGCATTTGAAAACACTTGTATATAGAGACCTATATGAATGTGTGGAGGTAAATTATGTGATACTGTGGTTTGATTTTGATAAGTGATCTAGAGTATAAAGAGAGTGGGAACCTGTCATCTACGAAAATACAATTTGTTGGATCAACATTAAGATGCCTCACAACTTCGTTATAGAATTCAGTATCAGGCTTCCTCTTTCCTGAAACACATTGAAAAAAGATGTATAATATATAAAACTTACAAATGCAGCATAGTTTGAATGCATCCTTTAGCAACGAACAACAAAGCGAAATATGAAAAAGTAAATCAAGACTGTTTTGTTCCACTAGAATCTAGAAATTGCTAAATGAAAAAGATTATCAATGTAAAAGATTATCAATGTAAGAGGCACAAAAATAGAGAGGGATTGTGTGTATACCAAATGTGCATGAACAAAATGTCCATGATATATATGTTGATAGTTTTAACTTGTCTTCAATCAACTGGTACCTACAATACAAAACATTCAGTAATGAGCAATGAACTCAAAAACACAGATCATAATAGAAAAAGCAAATGCATTACCATATAGGGTAGTTTGTAAAAGCATGCATCTCATAGTTGTTTTTCTTTAAGGAAAGAAGCAACGGTTCGATGCCTTCTATGTACGAATATCCACTTCTCATACAATTTTTAAGGCCTGACAGAAAATTAGAAACACACATGCAAGTCAATGTTCGCGCATCCAAAGATTACACCAATTTCTACTAGAAAGTAAAATCATACAGAACAAGGGAGGCTAACAACAATCATATATATTGGGGATTAAGTCATAAGACTAAAGAAGTACAAGAAAACTAGTATGAAATATATTGTAAATATTATCCATACTGAAATTTAATGAAAAAAATTAAACTATGGAATCGGAAAAACAATCTAACCACAAGTTTAACGAAATCAAAACATGAGTCATTTCACAAATCTGAATGGAAACCATGCAATTAGCCAAATATGATGTGCATGGAGCGGGCAGATGAGTGAGTCCATATGTCTTAAAGAATGAAATAAGGGGAATAGAACAATCAAGTAGGATGTAGAGTGAGTGACAAAGTGAATTAGTGGCATTCCTTCAGTTAGACTTTTGTTTAACAATTTAATTTTGTTGAGTTTTCTATTCTTTCGTAAGAGAAAAGTAAAATCGAGAACAAAGACTGATGACTCGTTAGAATGGGCGACTTTTATCAGTGATCAATAATCACACATCAAATGATATGAATCAATTTCTTGCTATATCATGATTTTGAATAATGAACCATGCTATTCTAACATCTATGGTTCATATACTGAATCATGCTATTCTAACAACTATGGTTCACGATATGAACTGTACTAATCTGCAGTAGTCTTTAAAGCAACCAATATTGGCTTTGGTCGAACAAGTAACAGACAATCAAATCACCATGGAAATTGATGCAAGCAAAAAAATGTCTAGTATTCACAATTCACAAAGATTCTTCTAACTTTTTCTCGGTCAGATTGACACTGTAGACTAATTGCTCAGGCACCACCTCATTTTAGGATAAACATTAACTGTTACAATTTCAGAAGGACCACAATATTCATTTATGGCAAAAAGTAACAAAAAAGCTAACACATGATACGGGGAGTAGACCACAAGGATGAAACATAGCCAATTGTCAACTCCTCTGTATCAGCTTGATCTTTAACCAAAAGTTCAAAAATAAGCCAGCTCTAATTTTCAAAGAAAAGAGAGAAACAGGGATTTTTAATGCATTAAAATAACACAGAAATATAAAGTATGGTAACGTTATATCTGCTTAATTCAAACATGATTCAGGTCTATTAGCAACAAACTCTTAGACCAACCCACCTTCTAAATCAAAATCCCTTCCATCTTTAAAAAATTTTCTTGCCAGCTCCATCTGGAAGAAAATTACATAGATTGATAAGAAAACTGTTGTTGAAAGTAGACACTATCAAACCATTCTAGGCAGAAATTCTAGTAAATTACAAATTAATGAATTGCAGTACAAACAGTGTGGTCGGTTGGAGGAAAATGGAAAAAAAGTGTGGCAGTTTTTATAGAGAAATGCTAGAAACATACTCCCGAATACACTCTTTGAACACACTCTCTGCTCAGACTGAAATTTATTGCATGTCTCAAGCTTGTGTTGATCTCAGGTCTAGTTTAATGAATCCCTTCTGGTTTTATAGTTTAACATAAAATTTAAGCATTAGATGTATGTGTTAGAGTGTGTATTGCAAACCCCTTTGTCTGCCTTTCTCTTGAACCAAAGCAGCAAGGGAACCTTAACTCCCTCGTCCCTCTCCATTGAAATCCTCGGCATCCCTTTCCCTCCCTCGAATCATATACTGTAGAATTAGAAGATTCAAAATGACCCTATACCCAGACATGGCTACATATGTTGAGGAGAAGATAAAACATATACAACGCGTGAAATGACGTACACATGACAGAAAGCTTTGTAAACCCATCAAACACCCCGTGTGCAATTCAACTCAAAATCCAAACCCCAATTCAATTTCTATCAAAAGATTAGACCTTTACATATAACAAGAAGCAGGGTCCATACTCCATACTTTGCAACAATTAATTATCAGAATTGGGGTTTTTACCTCATCAATGAGACCCTTTTCAAACTCAATCCAAGCAGTTGGGTGCTTGATATCTATGAGCTCCTTTAAAGACATTCCGAAGAAGGCAGGGACATCTTGGTAGAAAGGGTCACGCACAAGGGTGTCCATGATATCAAATAGCAGAACAGGAAGCTTCCTTTCATTGGTATTGTTGGTCAATGCCATGGTAGTGACTGAATGTGATGATGAAGGTTTCAATCTGAATTTGAGACACAAACGTCTGGTGGGTCTTGTTTGGAACAAACAACAGGTAGAGAATGAGGGTACTCCAACTCCTCCCATTAACACCATTTTTGTATCACTCTCATTGCATCTTGCTTTCACCTCTTTTCTTCTCTTCAATATTCTCTCTGCTCTTCTTGGCCATTAAAAAATGGTTTAATGTGTAAATAGGTCCTATTTTTGTCCCAAGTTTGAAATAGGTCCCTGTTTTATTTCAAGTCTTAATTAGATTCTTATTTTTGTTAATTTGATGCAAATAAATCCTTTCCGTTAATTTCAGAAAACGGCGTTAAGGAGTGCGTGACGTGGCGTGCGTGAATAAATTTTTTAATACTAAGATATTTTTAATGAAGTAATTATGAATGCATAGTGGTGTAATCAGCTTTTTAGAAGGGTAAAGTGGGAATAATAAAAAACTTTAAGTGCAGACCCTTTAATTGACAAATGTAATTGAGATTGGGGAAAAAATTAGGGGTAGGGTTCGTGTGAGGAACAAATTAGCTTTGGAAGTTGGAAGAAGGCTTTCCTGCCTGCACCGCGAATTGGATTCTGTGTGTTTTCTATTCACAGGTTGATGGAAATGAAGGAGAAAGTGGCAGTGCGATGATGGTCGAGGCGATTTAGGCTTCAACAGCGGCGACGATAATGCTTGGTGATGGTGGAGAAGATTCTGGGTTGGTTTCTGGTGGTGCGCCTCTTGTGGTTTTCTGCTTGCAGGTTGACGATGAAGACGTGAGGGAGATGGTTGCGTCACGGCGGAGGTTCGGCGAGAGACTGGCATTTCTGTTCTTCTCTGGATTTTGCTTTGCAGGTCCAGTGATGTAGATGACAAACTCACAATGTTTATCACTTTGCAGGTCCACCCTCTATCGCTCGTCCAACTACCTCCCTGTTCCCGACCTTAGAATATCAAATGAAGGCCGAACGCTCACAATCACTAATTTCGAAGACCGAACGCTTATGATCCAAACCTAAGAATCCAAATTAAGACCGAACACTCACAATCACTAATTCACCCAGACCGAACGACTAAGATTCAAACCTGAGAATCCCAAATTAAGGACGAACACCTACAATCACTAATTCACCACGACCGAACGCTCAAGATTGAATCCTTAGAATACCAATTCAAGACCGAACGCTAAAGATTTACCGAACGCTCAAGATCACTATCTGAGAATACCAAATTAAGCACGAACGCTTAAATCACTAATACACCAAAACCAAACGCTCAAGATTGAAACCTAAGAATATCAAATTAATACCGAACGCTTAAGATCAGTAGTACACCAAGACCGAACACTCAAGATCAAACACTATTAAACCGGACACCATTAGGACGAACGTTTTCAATATTAGATCGCAACCGTTCGTCAATGATGCAGTCTGAAACGTCAATGTGATTGTGACTGTGACCTCGGTTTCACATAGGTTGACCGAACGACCTCGGTTGTACGCTGTGACTGTGACTAAAGAGACCGAACGACCTCTCTAACACTAACGTTCGGTTTCACTTCTGCTATGAACCGAGGCAGTAACCAAACGTTCGAAGTTAATTTTGTCCACTAATATGCCTCGGTCGTCTGGGACAGAGGCAATAAGACCGTTTGGTTTCGCTTCTGCTATGAACCGAGGCAATAACCGAACGTTCCAAGTTAATTTTGTCCACTTATATGTCTCGGTCCAATCTCTTCTCTCTGCCATTTATCTTCTTCCCCCTTTCTCACTGGTTCTAGGTTGGTATTGCAATAACAAGAAAAACGAAAATAGAACATGATTTCATTCATTTTTGCTAGTTCAATACATTGTTCATCCCGTTTTCATCACCTACTGCATCCTATGACAAAGAAAATGCAGAATACATTATGGATTTGTCATCCATATTGAAATTACAATAATATTAACCACACAGCAACAACAAACAGCCCCTATCAACAACTTCATCCATTTTTCCACAACCTTAACAGAATTTTTCAAATCAATCACCATATTCGCTACCCCACCCATTTCTTCTGTCTTTGACAAACACTTATCCTTTCCTTCCCACTTCAGATTCGTATAACATCTTTCATTACCATCATCATAGCACCATTTGAAGAAATTGCAAGCACCGTTTTCATGCCCGTTCTGTAAAAAAATGAATACGACCTTCGCCTCTCCATTCCAGTTGTTCTTAGTCGTTCCAGTTGTTCTCACCACTGTTTTCTCTCCACACAGACAAAGGGTTGACGCACCACGAAAAACGACCTTCGCCTCTCCATTCCGCCAGCCATTGGAAGTCGAAGAACATGTTGAACGTGAATTCTGCATTTGATTCTTCCTCGGGCATCCACTCGAACAGCATCCACTCTTTCCCAACTCTGAGACGACACGCTAGAATAGAAAAATCCCCAACTTGATTTTGATTTCTTCCTTCCAGAGATGTTTCAGCAAAAAAAACATTAAGTTTTTCTAAATTTGCCCTCTGTTTAATTAATTTCAGCATGGATTATACTATATTTACTTCATTCAAAATTTCTGAGTATTAAAAAATTGCATTCACACACGCTACGTTACACATTCCTTAACGTCGTTTCCTGAAATTGACAGAAAGGATTTATTTGCATCAAATTAACAAAAATAAGGATCTAATTAAGACTTCAAATATAACAGAGACCTATTTCAAATTTGGGACGAAAATAGGGACCTATTGAGACATTAAACCTTAAAAAATTTAATGTCTTCTCGTCAATACACACAAACTATTTCATTACTTCATTAAAAAATTTAATGTCTCATATTATGACCTTGACCAGCATGAAATCAATGATACAGTTTTTAAATAGTTATGAACGATATAATCATTATATGTGATGTATTGTTGAAGCATGATTTATATGAAAATGCTTATGTTGTAAATATATATTTTTATTTCTTTTATCTCTTACAATTTTATTTTTTTATTTTATTATTTAATCTTTTTTTATTATATTTGATTAATTCTTTTAGTATAAATTTTATAAGAGTTGATTTGCTATAAATTAATTATGTATTTGTTGTAAGATGAGTTAAGATTAACTTTATCTTCCTTTTTTATTGACTATTGTTTGAATAATATTAAAATTGTTATAATTTAGCAGCATTATTTTGATTGTATTTTATCACTGTGTATAATATTATTTCCTTAGCGTGTTTTAATAATTGTTTTCCTAATAAAAACAAATTGGTTGTTCGTTTGGGTAAGTTGTCACGTGCAAGATGGGCGGTGGTGATTTCAATGACGGACCATCACATCATTGGCTAAAAAATGCATTTCATATTAGTTTCATTTTCTAGATAAAATGTTTGGTTGTAATTTTATTTGCATTCCTGTTTGTCTTATTATCTTCGCATCGCATCTTTCCTTTTTTTTTCACAAAAATATGTTTTGGAAACTAATTTTGTATATAGAGTAATTTATGCATTATGAGATTACTTTTTGAAATGTATTTTTTTAGAATCATAAATTTTTAGACATTAATGTTTGAAATGTATTCATTGCATTTCGGACATTAGTTATGAAAATATTAAATTTAGTTTTTAAGTTAAATGTTTGGAATGCATTAATTTTTTCAGTTAAAACGTAATATTAGAATATATTTATCACATTGGAGAAATAGTTTTTATAAATGTAAATAAAAAAAACTTAAATTTTTACTTTATGAATTTTTGTTTAGTATCCGGTTTTAAAAATGAAGACATTGAGTCTTTATGTTATGAAAAGTGTATGAATAAGGTCATACAATTTTCATAACATAAAGACCCAATGTCTTCATTTTTAACACCGGGTGCTAAATAGAAATTCAACTCTTAACATGAGGACGAAATAAACATTTAAGTCATAGAAAAAATACTTAATTTCAAAATATGTGAATGGAGTTAATTTAAATTTCTTTGGTATAACAAATTAAATTTCTTAAATTGCTTTATGTTTATAGTGTCATGGATAATTCAATCAAAATCCATTAATGAATATTTGGAATGAGTTTGCTTTTGAGAGAAGATTTGAAGGAAAATAAATGGATGAATTTGAGAGATTTAAAACTAAAGTTTGTATTATTTGTTTTATAAGATTTGGGAAGGAAAGTGAAAAGATTTAAAAATAAAATTCATAAAAAATTTGCAAAGTATGATAAATAAAAAAATAATTTAATAGATTAACATGTAAAGTTATATTTTTTTCCTTAAAATTAAAATTAATAGAAAATAAAATTAACATAAAAAAAGTAATGGGAATTGATTCTAGAAATAAGAATGAGAATCAATTCCTTCACTCCGGATGCACCAAGAGAATCCATTCCATTTCCACAAATGCACTTACAAAATCAATTCCATCCCCATACATGAAATCTATAATCAATTCCAACCTTTCACATATAACCAAGAATTGATTCTCTCACATCTTCAACCTCATTCACCAGCATCACAAATCACAAACCGTTTTCATGCACGGAATATTTGCATAGACAGCGAGAATGGAACATGTCCTCTCTTTTCCAAAGTCATTCATCCAAATCAACGTAAAGAAATGTATTTTCTTGTGCTATCATATGTATGATTGAGTGGCAGGTAGTTCTCACTAATCACCAAAATCCGTACAGGTTTTCATTCACCGTATGGCATAGGTCCCAACTGATAATGTTTTGCTAAAGCCAGTCAATTTCTTGACTATTTGAAAGATTTCATGAGCACGTTTGGATGTCTTTGAAAATTATTTTGAATGAAATTAATTTTGATTAAACTTAACTTTAAAGCAAAGCTATTTAATACGAATTCTTTTAAACAAATTAGTAACAAAAGTTATCAACATAAAATTTAAAGCTAGAATTTATTTCTTAACATAAAATCGTACATGTAAACATTTACTTAAAATTTCAGATAATCCTGTGTTAAATTTGTCGCAAGTCACGTATTAAAGAGAGACGATGCCTTGCTGTATCCAAAGTGAACAAAATTTGAACCGTAAATAACAAGATTAAGTAGGCAGATCCAGTAGCGAAAAACTGTCCTACATATTATCAAACTAATTACATTACATACATCAAATTGTTCATCAAATAAAAAAGTTAACACACCCCAAAATATGTAGCAAATATAACACAGCCTTGTTGCCTTACAACAACAAAGAAGATGCTGCCCCAAGGATCCCCCTTCATGTAAAATTATTGGCATGCAAAAGAATAGTATACAAATCAATTTCGTCAATAAAGTCACAAATATAATTCATATATCACAGAGACGGGTTCTTGTATTTTAACGCGATCAGTGCCACCAAAAGAAAAGGGCAACAACTAGCACTATGATTACCTCTTTCACGATTCCTTTTGTTCCTTGGCATTGACAATTTGTATTACATGCCTGATGATGTTCGGTTTATCCGCTGAGCACCTAATTTTGGAGCAGCAGGTTTGGCCACCCTACCTCTGCCTGTGGATAACGGCTTGGCCTTGGTAGTGGGTGCTGGAGCAGCAATGGCAGCCCAAGGATCATCATCATCAGTTTGAGCTGTTTTCAAACTTAAAGGTCTCGCAGTTTTTGGAGCAGGTGCTGCTATAGATCCCCACAAATCATCGTCCTCGTCCTTGTTCAATTTTGGTGTACTTTTGGACAGCGAATTCGAGGCTATAATTTAAAAATAAAGTAATTAATACAGGCAAATAAATATACTCAGATTTTCCTGGAAATTGTCAAAACATTCGTGTAGAGGTCCCAAGCCACATAAATGACAAAGCTCACAGTGCATTCTTAATGAGACGAGTAATTTAAAAGAAATGCCAACCCCACGTTCAGAGTAGATTGCAAACTTGAATAAGGAATTCATACTCACATCAATCACTTCATAGATCTTGTCATTATTTGTATCATAAAACACGCAACAGTTTTTCAACTCGTGGTTGTCACATAATCAAGCATAAAAACATCCAACAACAGTTTTCTAAGTTGTCGTTTACCGGTTTGGCACAACCGTAGATACTTTCAATCAGACACTGAAAATTACTATTAGTTGCTAACAACTTGCAATCATGGAAACTCGTACCAAAATACTAACAGAAATAAAAAATACCTTGTTTTTTCTGTGTAATAGGTTGAGAAACAGGCCGCCTTTGTGCTGCTTGAATGTTTGAAAGAGCTGGAGCTGGCTTTGTCTCTTCAAGTGGTTCCAATTCATCCCACCCATCCCTGTCACTTTCATGATCGTCTTGAATTCCATTTTCAAGTTCTCCCCAGCCATCCGTTGATGTAGGAGATGTAGGGACAGGGTGTTCAGCCAAATCTGTTGTGGAGCTTACACGAGCAGGTGCTGTCGTCTCAATGGCTGAATTACCCCAAAAAATTAAAAGAAATAAACATGGGTAAATATTGTAAAACGTACTCATGGAAGGATGCTACCACAATTAAGCAAAATGAATTAAGGCATCTTCAACAGGTAAGATATAGATGGAGAATAGATAGCTTTGTATCTTCCCCAGTGATTTTCCATGTTTGTTCCTCTCTTTTACTTTGTTCATCAGTTAGAATAAAATCACATAAATACCAAATCATATCAACTAGCTATAGTCAGGTGATTCAGGAATGATCAATCCTCCAAAAGAAAAAAAAAAACATGACAATGATTTAGTCAACCAAACAAGAAGTGTAAAATCGTCTTTTTGACTGTAAACACTGATCACTCATCCTTTGACTGAGGAACTAATTGATATCACTTTCCAGTGATTAAGGAGCTAAACTCATTTACTCTCAATTGAGGACTAAATTAATATCAATTTTCTTTGGAGGACCAATTCTGTCACTTTCCATGTCAGATAGAGTAAGTTAAACCAAATTTTCATTGGATGACCAAAATGATGTCTCTTGTATTTTAAGGGTTTACATTTCCTGCAAGCTCATTGTTAATGAAACTAGATAAATTGAAAGATTGACAGATTGTCCACAGTGCTAATTTCATTGTTTCCAACATTCTACCTGTGGTACCATTAGAAGCTGTTGAAGTGACTGCAGTCGAACTTGCAGAAGCAACGGGAACATGATCAGAAGGTTTACCCTTCAAGGTCAAAGAGCTCATAGCCCATCTGAAAGGTGACAAGAGTTATACCAGTAACAAATTCCTAACGAAAATGCATATATTGTGGGAGGGAACCAATAATAACAATTGTGAGCAATCATGTTTTATTAGATACAAGTGCAATAATAAATGTCACGTTGGCAGGTATGGGTAGAAGTTAGGAACAGTAATGTATTGTTCGAAAATGTGACAGATAATTACTTATTCCACTTTAACAGTTCTGTATTAGAATTAGAAACTACCTTGATGGCAGTTATTCATGGAAGCAACTGAAGATTGTTATGAATTCAGCTGCTCTGCCAGTAATAAACTTCTATGCCTCGTGAAATCGGTAGATGTACTAATAGTGGGTTCCTACCGATTTAACTAATTTATATATGAATTTGCAATCAATTTAGTGCTTCCCAGAATATAGACAATATCTCGTGTTCTAAACGCTCATCGTTGAATTATGAAGTTCTAGATTTGAAGAAAGAAGTTGAGGGAAGAAAGACCTCCACTAATATTTTCTTCATATTGAGATGAGCTAAACTTACATGATAATGATGATACTCCAAAACTTATTTATACTAATACTAAAGCTAAAACCCAAAGATAAGGATCCTAAAAAGATAAGATGATCTAAGATGTGATGTGACAAGATATTCTAAGACAAAAAATCAAGATACTATTGGATACTTTTCCGATGTTCTAACAACCATATTACAAATATTTGTATACAAGTATGAATGTATGCCTCTGCATGAGTATGCCATCAGTAAGAAGCTAAATGCAAAACTCGTATTTAATCATGCACGTGCGTTTGGGTTAGTTACTTTGGTTTTCCGTTTTTGAATGAAAATTTCTCAGATATTTTTAATATAAAAGCCATTTTTGAATGAAAAATTAGATAATCTACACATACTAAGTATAAACACAATGAAATCTAAAATCATAAGTTGATATTAACTATCTATTTCTCTCCATTTTTTAACATTAAAACTTTCAATCACGCAAAGTTTTAACTGACTTACCCGAGCAAACTAGCATTTCCTGGAACAGATGAGCTTCCCACACTTGCAGCACCAGTGGTATCTGATGCATTTGTCTTTTGACAGAAAACAAAACAGCACCACATTAGATGATCATCTTCAAAGACATTGTTAGTTAATATAATGGTGATTTCTCAACAATAGAGTGTCCTTTCCTTCCAATCTTTTATTTAATTACAAAAATTAATAAAGGATGCTAGTAGTGGGAGAAAACTATATTATCAGAGGTGAAATGCAAAAGATAGACATGAATTGATAGAAAATAGAAGCCACACACACACACTCAAACATATAAATTCAGCCTTCACACCTAATTTCTTGTATAAAAGAATGACATTACACTCTGGCTGATTTGGGAACCATGATAAGCATCACAACAACAGCCAAGAACAATTTCGGAGTATACCTTTTCATAATGTTGCTTGGCTATCTGCAAAAACTGATCAACTGCTTGAAACGCCTTGGTTCTAACATCACTGTTTAAACCATGACAAGAATATTGTGCAATCAATGTCTCAAAAATGACCAAATAATCAACCAAAAAATAATAAAAATTATCTCTATAGAATCTAAACACAAGAACAAACAAACAAAACATCGCATCTCAGCACAAATATAAACACAAATACAAAAGAAGATTCAGAGTATATCAATATATAATTTAGAAAGAGGCATTTCAGCAGCAATTAATTACTATACCAAAATGATGAATCAGCCAACTATAAGTACTAACTATTTGGATGAATTAAGTCACCGGAATATTCGTATTTTTCACATGGTATAGGGGATAGAAGAAATACAAGCTTATACAGAGATATAACCTGTCAGGATCAATTGTGAGCACAACAACATTAGGAAGAATCCGGGTTGCAACTTCAGTGATGTCATAGTAGGAACTGGTGGCACACAAAGCCATAATACCTGAATAATAAAAATTAAATATTATGCAAAAAGAATGTTGGAGAAGTGTCACAATGAAGAAGAGTTATAGATAGTGTATGGTTCTGATACCTGCTCCTCTAGCAGGTGGAAAAGTATCACGCAATGCACGAACTGTAAATGCATTGATCAAAACTCTTTTTCTTGTCTGACAAAATAGCATCAAAATTAATTTACCGAAGAAAAATATGCTATAACATTATAAAATAAAATAGCATACTAATTGAATTTCAGATAGCATTTCGAACATACTCCCTCGTTTAAGTAACTTCCGATGTTGCCTAGTAATATGGTAGTATTTGTTCTAATTGCTGGTTCTTCATCAACCTACAAAAAAATGCAGATGTAATACATTTTCAGAAACGAAAAACCATGAAGACATTAACATAAAGAAGCAAATAAAAGAAATAAAATTGTAAACTTTCCCCTAAATATGATGCTTTTGTTCCAATCAAAATTGGTAGTCAGGTTATCAGTAAATTTTGAGAAATAAGAGATGGGAGACACGTATGCTTCAAAAAAGGAGCTGTTTTAATCAATATATTATAAAATTCTAATGGGACACTTCACTTTTTTCCATCAGCATATTGGTCCCACGTGTTCAAGATTCTTAAAAGCAGTCTAACAATTTAAAAACAAGAACTTTCTTGATTCATCACTTCTTCAGTTATAAACAATCAGCTTGACTTTTAATTCACATACAAAGCTTGTTTAGGCAGTACCTGCAACTTTGACAAATACTTCAGTAATGATCCTGAGATGGTCCTTTGAGACAACTGCAATTATGAAACAAACCACATTTTAAAGAACAATAATACAGAGAAATTTCACCAAATAAATAGACAATAATATTTGGTGAAGGAGGGAAAACTAATAAAGAAAAGAAAGAGTAAGGATACAGGCCGCAAGCTTTAAAGTACACCATACTTTAAGGGTTGATCAGACTTTGATGACTATTCAATGTTATAAATATAAACCTTGTCTTACAAACTAATTTGGAGAGATTCAATTAAGTCTAAAACTCATTTTCTAAGACAAAACAATTTTACAATTACCATATCTGAGCCCCTTAGAAAACATTTATTTAAAAAGTATATTTAAAGAAAGGGTAAAATAGACCATATAGGAATAAAATATGTGTTATTTTCACTTGAGAATTAAACTGTAAAATAATTCTAGAGGGTTTTTATTGATCCTCTCATAATCTTCTGTTTATAAGAATAAATTGATAAGAGTACATGATAAATAGGGTAACCTAGATACAATATAATCATGATAAATAGGGTAACCCTAGACACAATATAATCATGATAAATAGGTTAATCCTAGACACAATATAGTCATGATAAATAGGGTAACCCTTAACACAATATAATCATGATAAATAGGGTAACCTTGACACAATATAATGATGATAAAATAGGATAAATATCCTAACACTCCCCCTCAAGCTGGAGCATACAAATTGTATGTAAGCTTGGAATAAATAAACTCAATGGGACAAACACGCATCGGAAGTTTTCGAAGAGAAGTCGTGCATGACAGCGTGTGTGTGGATGAGAATGAGGCAACGACTAGGGATGGATCACCCTCCTCGATGCGCACAAAACCCCTAACTTCGCCAGACAGCAACGGCGACGGAGATGTGGCGCTCGTGGCGATGCTTGGATGAGAACTAGCCCTTGACACAGAGTTGACCATGGCTCAAGGAGGCAATCTAGATCCATTGGTCGCTAGACTGAACTGTGGCAGTGTCGGTGGCGGACATTAGCGGACGGCGTCGGAATGACAGGAAACGGAGGTTGATGGTGACAAACTTATGTGGACAGCTCCTCACAGTGGAAAAATAGTGCCAACAGTAAATGGCACCACACAGCGACAAACAGCACCACACAGCGGCAAACATCACCACACAGCGGCAAACTGTGCCAGAGACAAATAGTGTCGGACAATTGCGGACAACAACTAGGGTTTGGAGACTAGATAGAAACCACTCATTGAGGTATTTAAGAAAAGATGAAATTTTTAAGGTCGCCGGGGGCAGTGGCCACAGCCACCGGCAACAACGGTAGAAAAGATTCAGACAACCTGCTCTGATACCAACTTGAGAATTAAACGGTAAAATAATTCTAGAGGGCTTTTATTGATGTCTCTCATAATCTTCTGTTTATAAGAATAAATTGATACAAGAGTACATAATAAATAGGATAACCTAGACACAATATAATCATGATAAATAGGGTAATCCTAGACACAATATAATCATGATAAATAGGGTAACCCTTAACACAATATAATCATGATAAATAGGCTAACCTTAACACAATATAATGATGATAAAATAGGATAAATATCCTAACATTTTCTAAGCTCCGATACAACTCAGACCTTTGTTCCATTACAAAAAGGTAATGGCTTACTGAACACAAATAATTTAGAAGTGTCATCACTTCCCTCAAACAGATATTTCTCAATGTAAATTTCATAATTGTTGGGTCAAACATGATTCACCAACACCAATTAGCCATAAATGCTATATGTAAGTGGCATTGCACCAGTAGCACTTGTAAATTTTAAAATGAAACCAAGGGAAAATAAGCATACCTTTGGAGCCAGAATTAACATAGACTTCAGAGTCAATTCCCTGAGAAAAGCAGATGTGTCGGAAAACCCGGTAGCAACATGAGGGTAAACCTAGTCATATGTGTCAATAAGAATTTTAAACTATCCACATTGTGAAAAGGAATGTTTCGTATATCCTATGAAAAGGAATTGTCAAGAACAAAGGAGGTAGAGAAATTGAGTACGCACTTGCTCATCAACAACTTGTGGTGATAAAGACTCTCCATACTGATCAATATGTTGGAGAAGGCCAACTCGAATAGCTCGATCATTGGAGGCAAAGAGTTTAACTATTGTAGGAAGTACCTAGATATGAATATAATACAAGAATGGGGGTTGAATCCTAATTGAAGAGTGTAAATAAATTAATGCACTGTAAAAGGAAAAAGGAAATGATTTACATGTATTTACCTTTACATTAAACTCCTCAGCCGAAAGCCAGGAACCCATTTTCAACAATGCAGTCAAAGCTGAGGCAGCAGCTGAACCAAATTCAAGGGCAGAAGCTAATAAAGGAAGTAACTGAAAACACAAAACATAAGAATCATAAAAATTGGATAATAAAAGTTTATCAGATTATATTTTACTATCAGAAATTCAAGTATACCTTCTTCAACACTATCTGGCGAGGAAGTTGGTCAGCTAAATTTGGAAGCTTGCGGAAGAAGGTGTCTCTCTCCACACTATCTTTTAAACTGAGAATTTCCATGAAATGTATAGTGTCTACCAGCTTATTTTGAAAATATTCTGCATATCCATTATTGAAAAAACAAAACTATATAAAAGATGGGATTTTCATAAAATAATATCATTGCACAATCAATCCTCTTCACAAGAAGCTAAAACAACAAAAGATTTATCCCATTGGGTGAAATCGGCTACACGGATTGAATGACATTATTAGGCTTGGTTGAAGACCCAATTACCCGGGATTTTATTCAACATGAGATGATAATTTTCTCTGAAGTACTTGGTCTCTTTCTGCCCCCATTTCAATGGAGGTGGCAAAACAGGTCAGCTCATCCTATTGTGGCGCGATGAAAATAGGTTGGGCTGGGCCAGCCCACCATGGTTATATGGGCTGAAATTTATAACCCATCCCATCTTAGAGTGGGCTGCAGGTTAAAGGGCTGACCCACCATTTTTCAATTTAATAAAAAAAAATGTTTCTTTTTGCAGTTTTGGGCCTATTTAATTGCTTGTTTTTGTGGACAATAAAGGTGTCTCAAAACCCACCTCACCTCCCAGGTCATACATCAGTACAATGACAAAGAAATAGGAAAAATATCTATAACAATAACAGTAGTTATTTCAAAACAACCACCGCCATTCACCCTTTCCTCTATAAATCAACCACCGCCCTTCACCCTTTCCTCTATAAATCAAACGTTTGATAACCGAGAACATTGTAGTTACCACTTGCATATTCTTTTCCATATCACAAGCACAGTCTAAGAAAGAGATGAAAAAGATGGGTTCTTTGGGCACAATGAAGAAGCCACTGCTGTGTGCATTCCATACCCAGCAGAGAGTCACATAAATCCAATACTAAAACTAGCAAAACTCCTTCACTTCAAAGGCTTTCACATCATATTTGTTAACACTAACAAATGCCTTCTCAATTCTAGAGGGACTCTTTCCCTTGATGGTCTATCTTCATTTCGCTTTGAAACCATCCACGATGGCCTATCCGAAGGAAGGAGAAGGATGTAGAGTGGAACAATGGCGATGCACATGTGTGACTCCACTAGAAGAACTTGACAGTAACAAGATCATAAAGAAGGAAAAGGATGTAGAGTGAACCAATGGCGATGCACATGGAATGGAATCCTAACCCCAATTTTTTTTTCTCAAAATCAATTAAGTATGAGAAGGGAAGAAAGAGTAGAAAACAAAATGAAAGGAGAGAAGAAGAAAGAAGGATATGTGCGTGCAAGTGTCTAGACACCATCTTTATACATTTAATGGGCTAGGGGGATGGCTATCCCCTCAGCCTGTGACCCGATGGGTTGGCACGGGTTAAAAATTCTTACCCAACTCATCTAAATGCTTAAGGGTTAGCGGGCCAGCCTGCCAGGCCTGGCCTACTTTTCAACCGTCTACTCTTTGTGGCCTTCTTTGCACATGATCAAATCAACTTAACCAATTCACTGTCATATTTTCTTCAATCACCCCACACCAATATCTCTTAGTATATTATAGTTTATACCTAGCCCTTCGTTATGTGGCCACACATCCATCTTTACTTTTCATTTTTCTGCTGGCACTATTTTATGTTGTTCCTTTAAACCCCAATATTCAATACCATAATGTATAGTTGAATGCACAGCAGTACGGATAAAACTTTCCTTTAAGCCTGGTAGGTAATTTGCAATCACAAATAACTGTAGTTGTCTTTCTCAATTTTAATAACCTGATTGGTCGTAACATAGTCACTTTATCCATCATTTTTTATTATTGATTCCAAATAGATAAACTTAGAAACCCCATGACGGAACGTTTTCCCTCATTTCTACATAAAATTCATTTTACTCTTATTTCTTGCTAAAATTGCAATTCATATGTTCTATCTTACTCCTACTCACACAAAATCCCTTAAGTTCCAAAGTATGTTTCTAAAAGTTTAAAGCTAACTTTTTCCCTTGATTCCTCAATCAAAAACTATATTATCGATTGAAAACATGTAATTAGGTATCAACTCCATTCTATCCCTAGTAAGCATATCTAAGACTAGATTAAATAAGACTACGTGGCACATTTTACAACCCAATTACCATCATCTTTTTGCGAATTTTTTATCACTCAAATTATTTTTTGTGCATTTTACCACCCATTTTTTTTGCATATTGTATCATAAAAATGGTAAAAAAAAATCATTAATTTGTTCTGATGTATATAACCTCTCAGATACATGTATTCATGTATGTATAGGATCCCATATAGCTTACAATATAAACCACAAAAACACATGAATCCTTCAAAGAAAGAGGCAAAAAACTACTATAATGCTAGGTAAACCATTTCCATATATGATTAAGTATAAACATAAGGGAGAACTCACCGCTGTTTTCTATAAGCTTTGATGAGTTTAATCTACGAGAGGGCATGGAACTCAATAGTCGTTGATAATCTGGAAGCAGAGACTGTGAGACAAAAAAATAACATAAAAGTGAAAAATGAACTTTTCAAATAAAAAACATAAAACCAACCAGCAAACTAAAATGTCCTTTTTAATTACTATATGCAGCCATAAAACCATGAAGGAGAAAAGAATGAGGCTACTGACCTTGGGGATGGAACCAGTGTTGCGTAACTCCTCTGTCTTGCTCAACCTCAGACCAGAGAACACCTCATGAATTAGGCAGCCTATAAATTAGGGTTTTTAAATATGTTAAGACATGGAATGCAAAGGAACACAGAAAGTGGAAAAAATTCAGCGAACTTACAATATCAATCCAAATCTTCATAGTTTAAACTAAAATTACTCATTCTTCCAGAGAAAAGATTACCAAGTTCTTCTAACAATTGAAGACTTTCTTAGTGAAGTTTCAAGGAAAGAACTGATTTGACATGACATGATTAGATGTCTGCAGACACAAAATACTCGTGAAGATCAGGAGAGAAACATTGATACCCATTTTGAGGATGACACACTTGAATGACCAAGGAGAAATTTTATCTTGACCGGGTGTGAGGTTATGAACAAAGCATGTGCTACCAAAAACACAGAGTGGGGAACCCGATCATTAAAATCAGGCATGCAGTTAGTAACATAACATGTTGTAAGGATAGCATCTCCCAAAATAGGTGAGGAAGATGATTATGAAGAAGTGTTCAACTAGTTCTAATAAGATGTTTGCTTCTAAGTTCTATTACACCATTTTGTTGAGTATGAGGACAAGACGTTTTATGAAGGATACCATGAACTGCTATAATTGGTTAAACAGATATTCACGAGCATTGTCACAACAAAAAGCACATACAGATATACCAAATTGTGTTTTTGGTTTCATAAGAAAAAAATTGAAATATAAAAAAAAAAAAACCTTTTTGATTCTTCATTAACCAAATCCAATTTCAACAAAAGTAATCATCAATAAAGGTAATAGATATTTAAAACCGAAAGGGATAACAGTACGAGAAGGACGCCAACTATCATAGTAAACTAAAGAAAACGGAGATAGAGTTCATTTATTAAGACTATCAAGAAAAAAAGGAGATAAAGTTCATTTATTAAGACTATCAAGAAAGAGACCGGCAAATATGTTTTCCAAGTTAACATTATTCACAATTAAAAGTAGACATGTTTTAAAAATTTTGTCAAGCCAGGACATTCTAATTGTGCATGAACAATCATTGGAGTGACCGCCAATGCAAGTGCTAAACAATAGGAAAGATAAACATTGAGCTGAAATTATGTATTATTTAGACAGCACATGTGCATTATTTCTATTAAGAAAAAGAAAGCAATACAATAAACAGAGGAGATCTTATATCCTCTAATAACAAAGATATGACACAGGAATAATTAAAAATGTTCCTAATAATAGGTATATAATCTAGATTTTTTTTATTATATAGGATCAGCTCCTTAATTCTATAACTATAAAATAAACATTGAAAAACCAGTTCTTTATCTCTTAATTTCCTTTTTCTAACCCCACATTTTCCATATTATTCCTTTTCCTATTTCATATTCCTAGATAATTTTGAACCAAAATATGTCAGATGACCCTAATAAAGCAGATGATTTTCACATGACCTTGTGTAACTAGTTCCTTCTTGTCTTATTTTTAATAGTTTTAAATTTTGCAAAACACCCCCCCTAGTGTAATTTCACAAACTAGAAAATAATTTTATTATATATTCTCAGTGGAACTACCTAATTCTAAATGAGAACAAAATGTAAATATTTATTGGGGTCATGTGATCAATCAACTAGTCTTGGCAATAGGCAAGAGGAACTGAAACTTCACTCTAAGCTAGAAACTAAAGACACAAAAATAATAGAATATTCTTCCTCCTATGTTCTATTCCTCGATTCCACCATATAAACCTATTTGCTATCACTATGAATTATTATCTAAAAGAACAGAGAGAAAAAAAACATACCCATGCCCCAGGAATCAATGGCCCATGGAGGAGACTTCTTAATTGCATCCCAGTCTGATTTTGCCAACTCCATTGGTTTGTACTGTGATCCAACAAGCCATGCATATTGCTGAACAGGAAATATGATAACTTGTGAGCAGAATATTTGGTCTCCCTATTCCATACCTTTATTTCTAAATAAAGAAGCCAGACCAAATCACTACAAGGGAGCATCGAAAATATCAAATTTGTCATAAATCATATGAAAGTCGTAAAGTTAGAGATGACCAAAATGTGTGAACAGACTTAAGGCTGCAAACGAACTAGCATGACATGGCCATTTAAGTGTTACGTAAATTCAAATAGCAGTGCCAAAACTATCAAGGAAACAATATATTGAAACAGAAACACGTATATACCAGCATTTGACCAGAAGATGTTTCATTGCTCCCATCAAACTCAGATAGAACATCGAAAGCGTGAAGCTTCCAGTCCAAAGTCGGTGTAACAACAACACTAGCCAAGCAAACATTACCGTGAATCTGCAACAAATAAAACTTGTCAATAAATGATTAAAAAAATGAGTAAAAAGAAAGAAACTCATAAATACTCACAAGTTTACAATCATTATTCAAGAAGCTCACAGCTTTAGCTATTTGATGAAGACCCAAAGCATAATATTCATCCCTAAACCAGCAATAACTCTTCACTAAACCAGCAACAACTCTTCACCCAAAAAAACTATAGAACTCCACGCATGCAATAACTCTTCACCCAAAAAAAACAACAATAACTCATTTGATACCTTTGTGTACCTTCAAGCCCTAACTCCTTGATTTTCTCAGACAGCGGCATCACAGGTTCAGTCACAATATATATCGTAACCTTCGGCGAACCTGCATCGTAAGTCTCAATCTCAGCGCTGTGAAGAAACGACAATATATTCGGATGCCTAACCTGAAAACCAGCACCACAAAGCCCTGTAAAAACCACGCAATCCACAATTCCAAATCAAAAAAAAAAAAAAACACTAAAAATTCAAAAATTTCGAAACTCACAGTTCGAAGACGCTTGACACCGTTGCGCGCAGCAGCTAAGTGGCCGTCCTGAGCATTAGAGCCAGAGAGAGAAAAGACGGAGACAGGAGAACCGTCATCCTGAAACAGTGGCGTGGCAGTGTTATACAAAAAATAACCGAATAAGCACACATGAAAACATAGTCAGTGTACACCTAATTGAAATTCTTCGTTTCAATCTATCTGGCGTTATCTCACTGTATAAGCTATCTCTATAGGTGTAGATTAGATTTAGGTGTTCGTGAAACATATATTAGTGAATTGAAAGGGAAAATGCGGAGACTACCTTGGAGGTGCCGCGAGAGTGAGTCCAGGAGCCCCAGGCGGAAGGGAAAGGTTCGGCTATGTTATACGGTAGATCCTTGAGGCCGGTTCCAGATCCGCCAACGACCTCTTTGAGGAATTTGAACATGGTGATCGGAATCGGCAAGAGCGCGCGGTGGCGGTGGCGAAAGAGAGGGAGAGGGCGCTAACCACCGACGGTGGATGGATGGATGGATGGATGGATCTGATCGAGTGTTGCGCTGTCCAGTGGTGCACACGCGAGACCGTTAGGCAAGGTGAAACACACACCTGTTTTGTATTTGTGAAGCAGTGTTCATAAGCTCCAATTTTCAGATTAATTGGTCCCTTGAAATTGGGGAATATACACTAAAATTACAGGATCTGGATGCAGGGTCACTGCAGTATAGTAAAACAGCAATTCATTCTAAGAGAAGACCTTTTTTTTTCTTTTTTTCTTTTTTTCTTTTTTTTTTTATTTTTTTAAAGCAAGATTTTTATTCATCAAAGACTAAAACCTTCTTACATTTACAGCAATTTACAATATGTATTGAAATTACTGTTTTCATTCCAAAACTATTATTTTTTGACAATTATTTGTTTTCACTTGTACCCTTATTTTATAATTATCATTGTAGTAATTTGTTAAGATTAAAGAAATGAAGATATTTTAGTTTAAATATAGCAGCAATTTTTTTTTCATGTGCTCTTCAATTAGATGTATTAACCTTAAACGTTAATAAATATGCAATGAAAAGAATTAACAACTTGTTTTTCAATCCAATAGTGTACATAATTTAATCATCATCTATTATAAGATACTGTGTATGAGAAGTTCTTTTTGTTGACTTTTTATAATAACTACTACAAATAACAATGATTTGCGAATATCAATAAAATAATTATTTTTGTGTGGATGAGAATGTAAAACTATTTTACATTAGTTTTATACTCGCATCATAAGGATTAAAGTGTTGATCGATTGATGTGTTACAATAAGAATGAAAATAGATGCGTTCGTGAAAGGGGAGAAGGACATGATTGAAAGGTGATGAAAAAGAAGTTCGAGGTTAGGACAATGCAAGAGGGTGTGTGATGAATCATTATTTTCTACACTTCACTTAGTTTATTGTGTTAGAATTAATCAGGGGATTGTGCTTAATTGTCTAGTATTTTCCTGTTTTTACTGATTGTGCTTAATTTGATCAGAAATTCTTATTTTACTTAATTTGAATTATCTGAGACTAATCATTTTCATTATTGATTGCAGGAAATATTATTGGATAATGTTTTGGGGACTGAAAGATAAAATTCTCATCAATATAAGTGAAAATTTATTTCCATGATGCACACTGAAAAAAAACAAGAAAATGTTAAATTTCCAATTGAAAGAAAATTATGATGCACACATGGAACCAACATGGAACCAATTTAAGAAAATTGGCGTCTGCATTGGTGAAAGATAATGGATATCCACTAAATAATCCATTTTGATAAAAAGCATATGAGAAGAGGGGCCACGTGAATTAAGCAAATTCACGGCAGCACCAAAACACATAGAAGGGGCCACCACTCACGATTATTCTACATATCATATGGGAAATATTCTGAAAAGTAAAAAAGCATCCCATCATTCTTTATGGCAAGCATCAAGCGGCCACCACTTGATCAGTTTCTTTTCTTTGGCTTAAGCACCAGCTATCTCACGTCCAACCAAAGAAGAAGAAGCTCTCGGTCACCTCCCATGGCAGCAGTTGGAAATTAGAAGAGCACACAAAGATGGTGTCTCGGACAAAGCTGGAACGACACCACCATGGAGACTTCTTCCATTTTCTTGTTGAGCTCACGGTCCAGCCACTTCCATGAATAACATCCATACTTCACGGTCTGCACAGCCAGCAAATGAGTGCGGTTACACTTCCACGTTCCAGCTGAGTTGGAAGATGAGGCCAACACGCTCAAGCAGTCCAGAGATGGTGTGCACAATGATGAAGAGCAGCAGCTAGTACCAGGGGCAGCTGCACGGTATTTGATCTAGAAGAAGCAAGGCTGCCACATGATGAAATAGTCCAGCTGGCTGGAAGGATGGAAAAGCTCACGGCAGCTTGGAGCTGGAGCAACAAGCAACAAGTCCAGCCACCACCGTGAAGAAGTGATGGAGCTTATGCAGAAACAGCAGCAAGACAAAGTCCAGCAGCTTTGGAGGAACTCACGGCCCTTGAGGAGTTGCGTCCAGTAGTGGTAGGTGCATACGGATGAGAAGCTTCTCTTCCTTTCTTTTAGAATGAAGAAACAGTGATGGATGTGTAATTTCCTTCTTGGAAAGAAGGAAGCAGCTGAAAGGTGTCCAGCAAGGAAGCACTCACGTTAACAGTGGAGGACCCTCTTTGCTTTCATTCACTGCATGATGACATGCAAGCACCCATCCATGTTGAAGGCATCTCTCGGGTTTTTATTCCAGCCACCATCAACAAGTTATTTTCTTATGGAAAAGAGAAGCATCCAGCAGTTCACACCCACCATATAAAGAGGAAGAAGATTGTCCAGAGATGCGATGGTTGAAGGGGAGGCTACGGATGTGTGAAGGGAGAGCCCCAGAATGATAAATTTTTTATTCTTCACACGGCCCCATGATAAACAAATTATTTTGGCAAAACATCTTAATTAAAAGTAGGAGCCACCAACTAGGAGATGGGAGAAATTTTTCTTTGGTTTTGGAAGAATGAATCAAATGCAGAATGGAAAAGAGGGGCCACTTTCAAACAAGGAGTTCACGGGAAGGATTCTTAACAAATGGGGAGATGCTCACGGGAGGAGACTATTGGTGAGAGAATTGCTTATAAAAGGAATGCAGCACCAAAGCAGAGAGGAGACGGCCTTGGAGGCCTGGAAGGGGCACGGTTCTTCTCTTCCAGGAGTTCTCTTCCTTTAAATTTTCCATTTTCCAAACACTACAATGTAATTTTAGTTCAGTAGAAATGTGTCACAGTGTACTCATTTTATTTTCATTTGTACCAGAAATTTTATTTCTCAGTGTTAATTCTTTGATGAAGTTTATTTTTAGTTAAGTGTTTTTTTTATTTTATCTGTTGAATTTTACCGTTCGTTTTATTTTCAGACGTTTTCTATTTTTATTGTCTTTAACCGTTCAGTTTTTACAGTCTTTAAAATTTATTTCAACGTTTTTAATTCAGTCAATTTTAATTTTCTCCGCAACCAAAAACACTACAAACCCCCCCCCCCTTCGTGTTAAATCTGAGACTGAACCACAAAATTGGTCCTTGAGAGACGACCTAGGAGTCACTTCCTAGTAATATACTGCATTATTTTCGTGCAAACAATTTTTATGAGCGGTGCGACCCGTTCGTCAAAAATGGCGCCGTTGCCGGGGACCAATCAATAACGGTACGGTTTCAGATTTTGTTATGTAAATTTTTGTTCTGTTAATATGTGTATTTTGTGTGTTTTGTGTTTTGTATTTTTGTAGGCGACAACGACACCTTCAGCAAATTTTGGCGGCGTTGTCACTTCAGTTCAGGTTTTTGTTTTAGATTTTTACTGTGTTAATATATATTGTGTATATATGTGTTTAATTGTGCTATGTTCTGTATTTAGTTGTTATTAAAAAAAAAAATTTTTTTAAATTAAAAAAAAAAAATTAATTAAAAATTTTTACTATTGATGTTCTGTCTTGTGTGTGCTTGTAGCATGTATAAATGTGTTTTGTTTTATCTGATTCGTAATTTTTAGTTTTTAGTTTTTACTTTTTATTTTTCCATGTCTACCTATTTTAATGTTGTGAATAATGCTTATTCTGCCAATGTCTGTGATTATGATTCTTATTCTGCATATTACTTTGATTTTAAATCTGCTGATTTTTATGATGAGAACAATATGTTCCATCATCCAATTTCTGAGAGCTCTCTTTGGGAGCCAGTTCCACAATATGAGAGTCAGCAGTATGATTCTCCTATTCAAATAACTCCTCAGCCTTCTACTTCTGAACCTACATTAAAGGAGTTACTAGAGCAGATGACAATGCAGAACATTCAGTTTCAGAAAGGGAACATGCAGTTCAAGCAAGAGAGCATGGAGTTCCAGCAGGAAACTCAAGCTGCCATACAGAATCTGAGTGATCAGATCAGGCAGATGGCCACTCTTGTACCTGAGGAGACTGATGAAAATTTTGGGAACCCGGCAGAAGTAAGCAGTAATCCTGAACCAGGTAGACCACCTTCATCCTCCACTACTTTACCAATCTTCAAGGAAGTGGAGGTAAGCATACCGCAAATTGATTATTCTGTTGACTGTGTTATTAAAGATTATGCTGATGATAGGTATGCTTGTAATCATATTGTTGCTGAGCATGTTTTTAATTCTCCCTCTGAACATGAATCTGAGCCTGTTAAAGATATTATTTCTACATTTGAAACCGATTCATGTTATGAGGATTTATCTGAGGTTCAGCCTATTACACTAGAATTGGGTGTCATACCCCTGCATGAAATTTCTGCGGAACCACATTGCACTAACCATGTTGCAGGAGGTACGTATAAATTTGATCAACATACACCCACAGTGGAAAACAAAGGTGCTGACACTGACAGTTCAAAGATCAACAAGCACCTACTGAATCCGCTCAGTAACAATATTTGCTGCTTAGATCCGGCGGTGGAGGACATTTCACTGCTTGATCAAATCTGGAGGATGAAGCAGTTCGTCCTCAACAATTTCATACTGGATCCTGAAGCGAAGAACATCTCCCTACAAATCCAAAATTGGCAACTGCCACCCTGACCAGGGAAGTTTTCTTTTTCTTTCTTCCCAGTTTTCATATTTTTAGTGCACTTGTCCTTTATCTGTTTGTTGTTTTAGTTTATGATCTTATGCTTAGAAAACATTTAGGACAGTGTAGTTTAAGTGTGGTCTCGGGAAGATTCTGATTTTTGTTTTTCTTTTAAGTTTGTTTTTCCTTTTCTTTTTAGTTTTCGAATTATTATTATTATTTCTTTAAAAAAAAAAAACAATTTAAAAAAATGTGTTCTGTGTTTTATTTGCTTCGTGATTTTTAGTGTTTGTACTAAAAAGAAAAAAAATTCGAAAATTCCAAAAAAAAAAAAATAAAAAATAAAAAATAAAAAATAAAAAATAAAAAAAAAATATAAAAAATAAAAATAAAAATTTGTGTTGTGTTTCAAGTATGTTATTTTGTTAATGTATGTTTTGTAAATATATGTTTTGTCTGCTGTTTTTGACATTTGTGTTCTTTTTGCTTTGATATTTTGTGTTCGTTATTTGGTATTTTGTTTCGTTAATATGTGTTCTGTTTTTATTTATTTATTTAGTTTTTGTTAAAACATAAAAAGATCAACAGAGGGCAAAATTGTAGTAAAAGGCAGATAAGTGTAATTTGAGCTGAAACTATCTGAGTGCTTTTATTGAAATAACCAAGTTCACCGATAACATGCTGTCTTACTCTGTTAATTATAGATAATAATAAAAAAAAAAAAAAAAAAAACAAACATAAGCGTAATAATGATGTTCGGGGTTCGATCATTTGTGATCGTTAATATTACAGACCTGAATAAAAACAATAAAAACATAAAAAAAAATAAAAAAAAACATAAAACTTTAAAAATGAAAGAATTCACAAGCTGGTTGTGGTGGTCTAAGGGAGAGCTCCGTTGAGGGAGCTCTGGTTCGAAAAGTCACGAGCGGAGGCTTTGGTGGAGGAATTTCTCGTTCATTTCTGTCGTCATCGATAATGATCGGAACTGGAAACAAATTCAGCAGCCTCGGTGCCCTCATTATCACCCAGTTATTTTCTTTCAAACAAAAAAAAAATAAATAAATAATAAAAAAATAAAAAAATAAAAAATAAAAAACTTGTGTTAATAATAGAAGAGGAATGGAAAATTCATTGGAGGTGTGATCAGAGGTCTTACCGTACATGTATAGCGGCAGTTGTGAAAAGAGAGTGCCTGTGGGGTCTATCTCCGCTTGCCAGCGCCTGACCCGATTGCCATGGTTGTTAAACCAGCAGTGCACGTTGTATTCAGTGGCTTCGCCGAAGGTCCTTAGTCGAGACGCGATCTCGACGACTTGCGCTCGGCTTGGGTGTGTGACCCCATAGTTGTAGATTTTGGTCATCATCGTGATCTGATCATCTGTAGGACGCCATCGTTGACTGGTATATCTCTCTGATTCCATATCACTCATCCTTCCTCTCGTAATATACAAATACATAAATAAAAAATAAATACATATAAAAAGAACAAAAACATAAAAAAAAGAAAAAAAATAAACATAAAAAAAAAATAATAAAAAGAACTAAAAAAAAATGAAGCATAAAAAAAAAAAAATTTAGATTAGTTCTCTGTTTTCTTTATTTGTTCTTGTTTCCTTTTAAATTTATTTTGTCCAGTCTGTATTTGATGTTTCAGTGTCTGGTCTCAGATCTGTTTCACGGTCCTCGCAAAGGGTCCTAAACGGATCTATGTCCAGTTGTCCTGTTGTCCTTGTTCTTGTATATTATGTTTATATGTTTATTTAGTTTTAAGTGGGGTACGTGGCGTTGTTCTACCCGATTGTCTCTGCAATACCTTCAATCGAAGGGAGATTAACGTCTGGTTTCCAGCCTATATACCCCTTAAGTTTTAAGACAATTGTGTTTTATGTGTTTTAAGTGTTTAGCAGGTGAAAAATAAAGCGAATAAGAGCTGAAAAGCAAGGAAAAGAAAGCAGAAAAAGAAAAAAAAATGAAAGATCTGGAAAGCAGGAAAAGGGAAAGGGAGAGCAAAACAGAGTAAGCTTAAATGAAGGAACGAAAATCATAAATAAAAGAGAGAAGAGAAGCAGAAAAGGAAGAAGTAGAGATCCAAGGTGCAGAGAACTTACCCGGAGTAGTAGGGCTTACAGAAGCTTGACGCAGATCTCAGACGCTCCGAAGGCACACAGGCAGAGGCTCCTCACGGATCTCACTCAGACTCTTCAGAAGGCGCGGGGGCAGAGCTTCCTCGCAGATCCAGATGCTCGAGAAGAGAGCAGAGAGAAGAGAGAGCAGAGAGAGTTGAGAGAGAAAGAAAGGAGTAGAGAGAGAGTGAGGGGTCAGAAATGGCGCTCAGACGCGGAGGAGTGCCTCATTTATAGCCAGATTTCTTTCCACTGTAGCAACAGTTCCGGTCTTTGCCACCGAGACTGTTGTCACAGTACCGGTCTCCTTTTTCAAAAAAAAAAAAAATAATAATAATAATAATAAAAATTTTTTAGCATCTACTGATGGGTGCTAGGTGTTTAAGACATCTACTGATGGATGTTACTGAAAATTTCTTCCCATTTCCTAACATTTTATTGCACTTGTCTATATTATTTGACTGCTCTGAAATTGATCATCTGATGATTGTAACACACTGAGGACATTGTGTGATTTAAGTGTGGTCTACTGGGAAGAAATTCTGATTTTTCTGATTTTTCTGTTAGATTGTATTTTGTGTGTTAAATTTTTTTTGTTTTTGAGTGTTAATTTTTTCTGTTTTAAGTTATTTTTATCGAGTTTTGTGTGCAATAAATTTTACATTTTTCTCTTGATTTCTGGATGATGTTTAAGTTGTAGATTTTTCCTTCACTTACTTAATACTTATGGTTTGAAATCCTTGCTTTTCTCTGCTTGGAAGATGATTATAATGTTTGAGAGGTTGATTTGATTGTGACGAATACCCTGTGTGAGATTTGAGCCACTTAATTTTCTTTCTTGTGTGTGATATGTATCTTGAATGCTTGCACATATGCCTTGGCTTGATTCTTTTTGATATACTTGATTGATATGCATGTTCAGACGTGATAAAGGCATTTTTGTTCTTGAGCCTCTTTAGCCAAATAAGCCAACCTTGTTATTATCCTTTGATAACCCCTTTGAGCCTATACTGTATATATTTCTTTGTGTTGAAGCTCATACACTGATCCTAAGTGAAAAACAAATGATTACCTTAACCTTAGGAAAGTCTGGAGCTATAGAAGTATTTTGAGAATAAGTGTGGTCTCCTTGGGAATTCTGATAAATTGGCTAGTTGGTTCCTCATCTTGTTCTGAAAATATAAATTATATCCTGTTGTGTGATAAAGAGAGAAAAGAAAAGAGACAGGATGAAAAAATTTGATGAGAAAAAGAGAAAAATTGAAAAATAATTTTGTGAATAATGGAGTCGAGAAGAGGATTGAATTAGAGGTTTGGGTGAGATTTCACTGTGTCTACATTTTTGCCCTAGTGCACCTCTATTTCTTCTGAGCTATAGCTACTTATCCAAATTTATCCTCCCCTGTCCTTGGCCTCATTACAACCCTGAAAGACCTTTTGATCTGAACATACATATGTTTTAAGTGTTGATATTAGAAGCTTGCCAAGTCTACTTGTGTTTGTTTTCTTGAGTACATTGAGTTGGAATTATTTACCTTAAACACTTGAGAGAAACACTATTAGTGCATCTGTGAGGTTATGTTATATTTAAATCACCTCTTGAGCTGATTAATTATTTTGCCATACTGTGAATTGCTTGGATGATTTCTGTAAGTATGTGCTTTTCTTGATTTTGTGTTGGAAAATTTCTACATCTTTTCTCTGTCTAGATTTCTTGAGAACTTTGTAAATTCTGTTTATTTTCTTGTGAGTCTTTATTTTCTGTATGCTGCGTTTGTGTCACTCCTTCGAGGTCCTTTGAACCATTCCCTGATTTGCGTCTTAATTTTGCCCAGGAGTGCAAAAGACTAAGTGTGGTCTATTTTGATGAATCATTATTTTCTACACTTCACTTAGTTTATTGTGTTAGAATTAATCAGGGGATTGTGCTTAATTGTCTAGTATTTTCCTGTTTTTACTGATTGTGCTTAATTTGATCAGAAATTCTTATTTTACTTAATTTGAATTATCTGAGACTAATCATTTTCATTATTGATTGCAGGAAATATTATTGGATAATGTTTTGGGGACTGAAAGATAAAATTCTCATCAATATAAGTGAAAATTTATTTCCATGATGCACACTGAAAAAAAACAAGAAAATGTTAAATTTCCAATTGAAAGAAAATTATGATGCACACATGGAACCAACATGGAACCAATTTAAGAAAATTGGCGTCTGCATTGGTGAAAGATAATGGATATCCACTAAATAATCCATTTTGATAAAAAGCATATGAGAAGAGGGGCCACGTGAATTAAGCAAATTCACGGCAGCACCAAAACACATAGAAGGGGCCACCACTCACGATTATTCTACATATCATATGGGAAATATTCTGAAAAGTAAAAAAGCATCCCATCATTCTTTATGGCAAGCATCAAGCGGCCACCACTTGATCAGTTTCTTTTCTTTGGCTTAAGCACCAGCTATCTCACGTCCAACCAAAGAAGAAGAAGCTCTCGGTCACCTCCCATGGCAGCAGTTGGAAATTAGAAGAGCACACAAAGATGGTGTCTCGGACAAAGCTGGAACGACACCACCATGGAGACTTCTTCCATTTTCTTGTTGAGCTCACGGTCCAGCCACTTCCATGAATAACATCCATACTTCACGGTCTGCACAGCCAGCAAATGAGTGCGGTTACACTTCCACGTTCCAGCTGAGTTGGAAGATGAGGCCAACACGCTCAAGCAGTCCAGAGATGGTGTGCACAATGATGAAGAGCAGCAGCTAGTACCAGGGGCAGCTGCACGGTATTTGATCTAGAAGAAGCAAGGCTGCCACATGATGAAATAGTCCAGCTGGCTGGAAGGATGGAAAAGCTCACGGCAGCTTGGAGCTGGAGCAACAAGCAACAAGTCCAGCCACCACCGTGAAGAAGTGATGGAGCTTATGCAGAAACAGCAGCAAGACAAAGTCCAGCAGCTTTGGAGGAACTCACGGCCCTTGAGGAGTTGCGTCCAGTAGTGGTAGGTGCATACGGATGAGAAGCTTCTCTTCCTTTCTTTTAGAATAAAGAAACAGTGATGGATGTGTAATTTCCTTCTTGGAAAGAAGGAAGCAGCTGAAAGGTGTCCAGCAAGGAAGCACTCACGTTAACAGTGGAGGACCCTCTTTGCTTTCATTCACTGCATGATGACATGCAAGCACCCATCCATGTTGAAGGCATCTCTCGGGTTTTTATTCCAGCCACCATCAACAAGTTATTTTCTTATGGAAAAGAGAAGCATCCAGCAGTTCACACCCACCATATAAAGAGGAAGAAGATTGTCCAGAGATGCGATGGTTGAAGGGGAGGCTACGGATGTGTGAAGGGAGAGCCCCAGAATGATAAATTTTTTATTCTTCACACGGCCCCATGATAAACAAATTATTTTGGCAAAACATCTTAATTAAAAGTAGGAGCCACCAACTAGGAGATGGGAGAAATTTTTCTTTGGTTTTGGAAGAATGAATCAAATGCAGAATGGAAAAGAGGGGCCACTTTCAAACAAGGAGTTCACGGGAAGGATTCTTAACAAATGGGGAGATGCTCACGGGAGGAGACTATTGGTGAGAGAATTGCTTATAAAAGGAATGCAGCACCAAAGCAGAGAGGAGACGGCCTTGGAGGCCTGGAAGGGGCACGGTTCTTCTCTTCCAGGAGTTCTCTTCCTTTAAATTTTCCATTTTCCAAACACTACAATGTAATTTTAGTTCAGTAGAAATGTGTCACAGTGTACTCATTTTATTTTCATTTGTACCAGAAATTTTATTTCTCAGTGTTAATTCTTTGATGAAGTTTATTTTTAGTTAAGTGTTTTTTTTATTTTATCTGTTGAATTTTACCGTTCGTTTTATTTTCAGACGTTTTCTATTTTTATTGTCTTTAACCGTTCAGTTTTTACAGTCTTTAAAATTTATTTCAACGTTTTTAATTCAGTCAATTTTAATTTTCTCCGCAACCAAAAACACTACAAACCCCCCCCCCCCTTCGTGTTAAATCTGAGACTGAACCACAAAATTGGTCCTTGAGAGACGACCTAGGAGTCACTTCCTAGTAATATACTGCATTATTTTCGTGCAAACAATTTTTATGAGCGGTGCGACCCGTTCGTCAGTGTGGTTGAATATTGTAACTCTAAGATAAGTTTTGTTTAACTTAATAATATGGGTTTGATTTATTTTGATGAATATGAATGTAACTTTATCTAGTTTAACATGTATTTAATATTTGATTTGATAGATTGAATACATCCTGGTTTGATTTAATTAAGTTCAACATAAATTTTATTTGATTCAGTTTAATATAGATTTGACTTAACTTGATTTGTCGTAATTCTGATTTAATTTAGCCTAACGTAACCCGATTCAACTTAACTTAATTTTGTTTGGGTTTGACTCAATTTTATCTTATATGTGTCTAATTCGAATTTGTCATAAGCGGGTTTTACTTGACTTAACATGAAGTGGTCAAACTATACTTGATCTAACATGGATTCAACTCAATTTAGTTTGATGTGAGCTTGATCTAATTTAACCTAACATGGACCTACTAAATTCCACTTAACGTGGGTCATACTCAACTTGACACAAGGTGTACTCAACATGGTTAGACCCAACTTGGACTTGGCTCAACTCAGTCTAACATGGGTCTAACACAAGTTATTATAACTTGAACAACCTTAGCTTGACTTGTACCCAACTTAATATTGGCCCAACCAACCGTAACATACTTAACTCGAGCTCATCTAACAATGGCTATACTAATTTGGGATTGATTTAGGCAAATTTGGGTTTCAATAAACTCAATCTGACCTTAACACGACTTGACTTGGTCACATACTTCAAACATGTCTCAACTTTATCAAATATGTGTAAAACCAAAATTAGTATGACATAACTTATCTTGATTCATGCTAAACTCAACTCAACATAACTTGGATCATACTTAATTCAACTTGTTATTGACTCGATTTGTCTCAATCTGACCTAGGTTCATCTAGACAAGTTTGACATGATATCAACTTGACTTAACCCAACTTAAAGTCAACCTACATTTACTCAAAATAAATATAGATAAAGATAAATAAATGTTTTTCTTGTGTATAAATATATTTTAAGTATTTTTTGTTTGTTTTAAAAGTGGTTAATCATGATCTATGGACTTTTATATTGAGAAGGTTAAAATCCTTATCTAGTCTTAATTTTCGTTTAAATTATTAAATCAGATTCATTTTTTTAATTAAGTCTCATTTTTTTGTTAAAATAAATTAATTAGTTATTTTTGTTGGTGATAACGTTGTATTTATAGATGTTACGTAACAATTTGTAATATTTATAAATTTTTTATTTTTTATTTATTTTTTTGGTCATTTATCATCTTATGGTTGTGTCATGTATCAATGTTAAAAACACATGATAACATAAGTGGCACGTGTTAGTATAAGTGTTTATGTATTAGTATAAAGATCAAGTAAATAATATTTTATATTTAATTGAATCCCTATATTTGAAATTTGACTCAATCTAGTCATATTTTAAAAAAATATTAATCATTTCCAAAATAAAATAAATTAATAATTAAATTTAATTACAATTTATATATATATATATATATATATATATATATATATATTAGAATTTATACATCAAATTATCATACTAAAATATTCAAATTAATTTTTTTTAATTAAATATTTTAGAAAATACCCATTTTAAACTTGTAATATTTTCAAAATATTAAAAATTAAAAATAAAGTTATACTTGTAATTTTTAAATTTTAATATTTGAAATAATTTTTAAAAAATCTATTTTTATTTTTTTTAAAACAAATATTTGAAATAATTTGAAAAACTATACTTTCCTTTGTTTAAATTTTTGTATTTGAAGTGATTAAAAAAGTTGTTTAAAAAACTGTATTTTTTTTTGTTTAAAAGCCTTTTTTTCAAATATTAAACATTAAAAATTATATGTATTACTTTACATTTATATTTTCAATATTTACAAAAGGTATAAATTTAAAATAAATATTTTTTATTAAATTAAAAATATAAAAAGTAAAATTAATTTAAATATTTCGGTGATGTGTTTTTAATTATACTAAATTGTATATAGCACACTATCACCTAGTACTAAGAGTAAGACGCTCACACTTATATTAGTGACACAATCATAACCATAATCTAATAAGTGGTTAAAAACTTTAACAAAACTAAAAATGCTACAAAGTTTTACTTGTGTTGTGGTACGGGCAAAGACAACATTAACTTAGAACTAACCAAAATAATCATCATTTTAACCAAAAAAAAGGACTTAATTAAAAGTAAAAAATTAATAAATTGAATAATTGAAATAAAAATTAATACCAAATATTTTAGCATAGTAGAAATTTCACGAATTACTTGAATTTAATGACTCACTTTAAACATAATTTATTGGGAGAAAAAGATCGACTCGTAAAAATGGTTGAAAGAGAATTGTAAAGTTGCGTGTGTGAAATTAGGAGGGTGAGAGGGACGAGCATGGATCATAGTCCATAATTCTCAGTGTTGATTTGTCTTCTTCCCTTCCAATTCCAATCCAGGGTAAGCCTAAACTAAACCAAACTCTGTCGATACTTTGCTACAATTAGAGAGAAACAAAGACAAAGAAACAGAATCAGGTCTTCCCCAACCTCAAGCAACAAAAAAACCACCGGCCATTTCCATTTGACCATCATTGCTACTTTTGAAAGGAAACTCTAAACGCCATATGAATCACATGCTTTCCATCTCATAACACAACAACCCCACTTATATTAATTCTTCTCTTCTCTTTTCCTTTCTTCATTCCTCATTACCATGGTTTCCCTGTCAACCACCACCCCCTTTCTACCCTTCACTGCACAAAATGCTTCCACCAGAATCCCTCCTCCCAACACCTTCCGTTACACCAACCACCGTCATAGGGATCACCGGAAGGTTGTGTGCGCCTGCATCGCACCTCCGCAGAACTTCAAGAGCCAGGACTCTTCCCCTGTTAATTTCAATGTAAATGTCTATACTTTGATTTCGCTTTTTGGTTCAGTAATCAGATTTTGTTGTTGGGGTTGGTGTTAAGTGAGTCTGGGGTTCTGGGTACACACAAAGTTTTTTTTTTCTTCTTCCAATGGATATCTGGCTGACATCAAGGTTGTTGCCAGGGTTTGCACAAATCAGAACAGCTGAGCGCGGCGCGGGATCAGGATGATGATTCTGATGTTCTTATTGAGTGTAGAGATGTGTACAAATCTTTCGGGGAAAAGAAAATCTTAAATGGTGTCAGCTTCAAGGTGAGGGGTTTTGTACTTGACAATGGTTTTGGTTATATCACTTTGCTATGCACTTGTAGGAAAGGAAAATGAATTGAGTTTTTTTTTTCTTTTTTATATAATGAATAGATCAGGCACGGTGAAGCTGTTGGAATCATTGGTCCCTCTGGGACTGGTAAATCTACAGTTTTGAAGATTATAGCAGGACTTCTTGCTCCGGATAAGGTAAGTATCTGATTTGAGATTTTGGTTATTTGATTTTAGTTTCATTCAAATGAGTTCATTTCTTGAATGCTAGCACTGTCAAATTAACAGGGGGAAGTTTACATTCGAGGAAAAAAGAGGGTTGGTTTAGTAAGCGATGATAACCTATCAGGTCTTCGGATTGGATTAGTAAGTGTCAGAGTAATATGCAATGTGCTACTTCTTGGGCGCTACTATGCTTCCATTGTAATTTTCTACATTTAATCTGTAAACAGGTTTTCCAAAGTGCCGCACTCTTTGATTCTTTGTCTGTTCGTGAAAATGTTGGTTTTCTCTTGTAAGACAACTTCCCCTTTTAAACTTTAGTTCATTTTTTACATTGTCGTCTAAAATGTGATAAAGTTGATTGATTAAATAGTTTTTTTCTCTTCTGTTCTTCTAAGACTATTTTATTTGTTTTGTTTCTGACCTATTTAATTGTTCAGGTATGAACACTCGAGTATGTCTGAGGACCAGATATCAGAGCTTGTCAAGGAAACTTTGGCTGCAGTTGGATTGAAGGTATGCATCTGGTTCAAAACCATGAACACCAGGCAGCAGATACTGCATAAAGGGTAGCAGCAGTGGCATACATTTGCTTTCTGCCACTGAGAAAGTTGCCCCATGCTCATACTACTGGATTGCTGTTACTACTGCTTTCTTCCATTTTTGTTGCATAGTCATTATGTTTTACAAAAGATTAACTTATCACCCGTTTTTTACAGGGAGTTGAAGATCGGTTGCCTTCTGAATTATCAGGGGGGATGAAAAAGCGAGTTGCTTTGGCTCGTTCTATTATCTGTGACACCACAAAGGAATCAATTGAGCCAGAGGTGTGTTAGCTTCCCATTTCTATCCTCTGTTATTGTTTAAAATTTTTACTACCAGAGAAGAGTGCATTGGAACTTTAATTCTTGGGTCCTTATGTTTCAAGCACAAGTAAGTCATTAGTTTCAAGCAGCGTTACAGGAGGGGGTGGATATTAGGCACTCCTAGTTTAGTTCATGTTAAAAATATGAATGAAGGACTAAAGAGGGATTTGAATTGTGACAAACTTGCTTACATAGCGAGGAGGGTAGAGATTGGTTAGAACTATAGTTACTATAGTTGATGGCTCAAGTTATCTGTATAATCACTTATGAACTATAGTCATATGAAAGCCTGCCACTTTGTGTTGGTTACAATAGGAAAAAAGAACAATAGTTGATGGCTCAAGTTATCTGTACGGTCACATAAATTTCCAACAATGGAGATTATTTTTGGATCTAACATGGTGTAACATTTACTGTTTTTCAATCAGCATGTGGGCTCCTCTTCTCTCTCTTCTGTTTATAAAATATACACATCATCATTCTGTACAGGTGCTTTTATATGACGAACCAACTGCTGGACTTGATCCTATTGCATCTACTGTTGTTGAGGATCTGATTCGCTCAGTGCACATAAAAGGACGAGATGCTCGTGGAAAACCTGGGAATATTGCATCTTATGTGGTTGTTACTCACCAACATAGTACCATTAAAAGAGCCATTGATAGGTGATAAATTTTTTCATAATGATTGGATGTGTTTCCTGTCCCCTTAAGCCTCTTAATTGGCCCAGAATTCATGCACCCTAATTTGCTAAGTTACTTCATAAATACAGATTGTTGTTTCTACACAAGGGAACGATTGTTTGGGAAGGAATGACTCATGAATTTACAACTACAACAAATCCAATTGTTCAGCAGGTTAGTTGTGTTGCTTTAAGAGTACTTGAGAATTAAACTGTAAGAGTACTTGAGAATTAAAATGTAAAATAATTTTAGAGGGCTTGATTGATCCCTCTCACAATCTTCTATTTATAAGAATAAATTGATACAAAAGTACATGATAAATAGGGTAACCCTAGACAATATAATTATGATAAATAGGGTAATCCTAGACACAATACAATCATGATAAATAGGGTAAATATCCTAACAAAAGTAAACAAGGACTTGTTTCTGAAATCTTTTACTGTGGGACATCAATTTCTTATCTAGGGGCGGTATCTAAATATAATATTTAGAAAGGTTTATATATGTTGGTTTTTAGAATCAAAATCGTAGCAGCTTGTAGCTAAAATGCTTCTTTATTATTGATTGTAAAATAATGAAAAACGTTACAGTATTTAAAACCTGAAAAAGTAACTATCCACTAACATTTTTATCCTAATTTTAATCCACTACTTCAACCCATAATTAAAAATTAACTAAATCCTAAAAATAAGGAACTGCCTTTGACTCAATTAAAATTAAAAATAAAATATTATTAAAGCATTTTCTTAACACTCCTCCATGCTTTAGGAACTGTAAAATCTATGAAAGATCAATCTGGCTTCAGTAAAAAGTTTCTGAATCTTGAACTCTAAATTCCAACATAACCCTTCTTCACAGCTTCAGTGTTGACTTTATTAACACCTTTAGGCTCCTCTTCTTCGTCTTCATAGTTAAGAAGGTCATCCTCGTACGTCTCGTTCCAATAACGTACTAAATTGTTTCTTGATTTGTCCATGGTCACCCATGATACAATCATGGCCCTTCCCACACAGTCACCTATTATTATATGAACCTGCTGAGGAGCATTATAGCTAGAACGGGCAACAAAGACATCACTGTGAAGGGGCATATCCTCAACCCTATGAACCTTCCCGATGAAAGAAATTAATTTGCCTCCATGGCAAACCACAGTCACATTGAGAAGGATCAAAACCAATGTTGCAGTCATTGCTGCAAAATAAGAGAAACTCTTTGCACCCAACATATGATGAAGATGTCTTAGCTTCTTGTGTCAGATTTCTGTCACATTTTCCTTGAGTGGAAAACAGTTTGCTCCTCCTCCAATGGTTTTAGAGCAAAGCTTTTCCCTTTCATTTTCACCTTGAACATATCTTGACTAGCTGCATCTTTAATCAAGCAATTTTTGTCTTAAAAAATAACTCTAAGTCCTCTTTCAATCAGTTGACCAACACTTAACAAACTTTGGTCAATTTTAGGAACGAAAAGAACGTCTCAAATAAATTTTGTGCCTGCACAGCTTGTAATTGCAATTGTCCCCTTTCCTTTGACTGAGATATAATCACCATTGCCTATTCTGACTTTGGTGATTTCAGTTGGCCTCATATCTCTAAAGAGTGCCTTGTCAAATGTCATGTGGTTAGTACAACCACTATCAATCAGCCAACTTTCATTTTCTTCACTGCTTGCAAAATAGGTGGCCACAAATAATTGATCTTCCTCCTCCTCCTGTTCAACAACTTTAGCTTCTTCCTCTCGCGGTTGATTTTTGCTCATGCATATGACTGCTTCATGTCCCATTGATTGCACTTTATGCATTTAGCATCTGGTCAACTCCAACATCGAAATGGAGGGTGACCCATTTTGCCACAGTGTTGACAAGGAGGGTAATTTTTCTTTTCACCCTTTCCTTTGTTGTAATTATTTGCACTGCTTTGATTGTTGGCTGGATGATTCTTCTTGTAGTTTTTTGCTTGTTGGCTCATGGCTAGAAGAGCACCTTCAATAGCATAATCTTCCCTCATCAATCTTTGTTGTTCTTGGGCCTCGAAGACATGTATCACTTCAACAAGAGTGATTTTAGAAAAATCCTTTGTATTTTCCAAAGAAGCAATAGATGCTTCATACCTTTCTGGTACGATCACCAAAATTTTCTCAACAATTATGGAATCTGCAAAATTACTTCCCAATAATTTTATCTTGTTGGCAATACCCAACAATTTGTCTGAATACTCCTTGACTGTGTCAGACTCTTTCATCCTTTGAAGTTCAAATTCTCTCATCAAGTTAAGCACTTGCATGCTTCGAATTTTTTCATCTCCAGTATATTCTCTCTTTGGGTAATCCCAAATTGCTTTTGCTGAGTTGAGAGTCATGATCCTGCTAAAGATGGTTGCAAAGATGCCAGCATAAAGACATGACTTTGCTTTTGCTTTTCGGGTTTTCTTCTCCTTATGATTTTTTATCTGGGCCACAATGGGATTGTCAGGCAGCGGAAGGATTTCATAATCTTCTTCTATGGCTTCCCAAAGATCTAAAACTTCTAGGTAAGCCTCCATTTTAATAGTCCAAAGATCATAGTTTTCCCCATTGAAAATTGGAAGAATTGCTTGTCCGTGAGAGAATGCACCTTGGTTCACATTATTTGAATATCTTGCTTCTCTACAAAAGTCTGCTTTGATTGGGTTCCTTGCTTGTTTCTTCTATTTTTACTTGTGAAGGAGGCTAGTATTTTTCATTTGAAACACTGTCCCCAGAGGAACCAAAACTGAAATTGTCCTCGATTTGAATGATTTCAAGAAATGAAAGAGATTGCTAGTATTATTCATGTTTGTGAAAAATAAGAACTAATATATGATGAGAATGACTTATAATTCTTTTTTTTTTGTTTAAGTAGTGTCCGAGAAGCATGTTTTTAATTTGGATTAAGAATTGTGATTATACATTAATCATATCTTATGAATTTTATACATTTCTTTCTAAACTTTTATTACCCGTATCCTAAATATTTTGAGAATTTATTTGTAATCACAGATAAACATTGCACCAGAATGCATGATTTTTTTTACAAAATTCAATCTTTTCTAAATAGTAATGTTAATAACTGATAGTGTGAACTTTTGTTATTGTGGCAGTTTGCATCCGGCAGCCTAGATGGTCCTATCAAATATTAGAACACTACTGAAATTGTAAAGTAGACAACATCGATTACGGCTGGTTTTGGCTATCCTGGAATGTGCACATACAAATGGACAATAAGCTAGTTGCAACAAGGATTAACATCAATAGAATTGGCTACCTGCATCGGATTAGAGGCCTACAATAACAATTTTTCCTTTTTATGGTTAGAGGACAGTTTATTATTACTGTTATTGATGACTAAATTCATTGGCAATAGAAGGTGCTTTGATGCACGCCTGATGTTAGAAAAGATTATGTTAGAAAAGATTGGTGGAACAGCTGTATTTAGTTCTATGCGGAGAGTTTGATGTGCTAGATTGTGTTGTTGTAAGCAAATCATTATAATCAATAAATCTGCTTCATGGTTTTTAATTTTCATAGTCCCAAGTCCTCCCCTAATCATATTTGTAATCAGTGTTCTGCTGTCAAATATCGTGAAGACCTTTAGTACGGAACATGTACTTTTTATCAAAATATTCTTAACACTTCATTCAGCCATTTTAACTACTTATAACTAAGTATTAAATAATTCTTATACTTTTCATGTAATAATTTTACTTTCACCAACTACTTTCAATTTTACTCAACTAATGTCTACGAACACTCTTAACATTCTTGTAATTATAAAGACAACAAAATAAAGTTGATCACATAAGATGGTGTTGTGATTGTAATAATAATCTTAAATATATGAAAATCTGCTCCATATATATTGTCTGCACTTACCACTCCTCACTATACTTATCAACTCGCGATCTCAAGGCAAAACACCTATGGGGAAAAGTTAAGTTCCCCAAGCCAAGAAAAGGGCTAGGTTAATCTAGAATGATACAAGTTCTCTTCAACTAAATATTCTTGCAAATCTGCAGTTTGATGAACAAGATCAAAGTTTCACCATAACTAGACCAAATTAGTATGTTTCCTGCTGCTGACCCTTCACCAAATTGATTATGAATATTGGATGCAGTGATGCAATCTAATCTAACTGCAACCAGTTCCAGCAAAAGAGAAGAACCGCCAACAAAAAGATGAAGGATTGATCTGTACTCGGATCAAATGTTCACCACAACCATCTATTCTTTTCCTGGCTGAATGATGCAGGACTAGTCTTCACTTAGATAAAGCCGATCGCCAGTTACGGGTGTTCTTTAAACCTTTTGCAACTCATCATAACATTTTGATCCTGTTGTTCTGATTCTGAGACACTTGTTCATTACTCATGAGATAACACCGGTGAAGTTGATGGCCAGATAGTATTGCTAGTCAAATAAACTGTATGTTCACTTGAAACTGAGAAGCCAGCTACCAGATTACAATTTGGAATTTACAGGAGATTTGTAACTGTCACTATCACAAAAATCAAATCAAACTTTGGTTTGAAGAATGTAATTTCTCGCCCTTGCTGAACAGAAGAGAACAACAACACCAAAATCAAAACTAACAAAGGCACTGATAAAGAAAATCCCCAGAGATATTGGTCCCTCCATCCTATCTTCCCTGAAAGAACTTCCTTGCACAGATTGAGTCCTTCCATCATCACATACGTCACTGGAAGATTCCATGCACAGATCTGGATTTCCAGCAAATGCACCAGGAAATTTCCCATATCCTTGCTTCTGGGGAACATACCCAGAAAAACAGTTGTAAGACAGATTCAAAATGGACAGATCTTGAAGGCTAGAAATGTTTCCTGGAATATGCCCTGACAAGGAATTATGTGACAAATCTAAGGCTTTCAAACTCTGCATTTTCTGCAGACCTGGAAGCTGTCCATAGAGAAAGTTGCATGAAAAATTCAGATATTCTAGGCCAGCCAGACCAAATAAGCCCCTTGGAATCTCTCCATGGAGCAAGTTGCTGGATAAATCGATTCCAACCATTGAGGATAGATGATAAGTGAAACCGAGTTGATTGCTATCAGAAACAACAGCTGAAAATCTCAGTTGAAGGTTTCTTGCTGCAACCAATGGCTCTTTAACAGTGACATTCCTAGTGTTAAATATCAAGCTACCCTTAAAATTAATATCAGGGATGAAGCCAGAAAACTTGTTATGTGAGAAATCCATTGTTTCTATTGCGTCAAATGTGAACAACCAACTAGGCAAATTTCCACTGAACTTATTCTGAGCAAGGGACAAATACCTGAGGTTTGACCATTTCGTTATTGCATCATTCAAGGATCCAGAAAGCTCATTGGAACTAAAATCTACAATCTCGAGAGATTTACATCCTGCCAGAGTGAGTGGGATAGTCCCGGAAAACCTGTTGTTGCTTATATCCAGTATCCTCAAGGTATCCAATGCATCAAACTCCGGTTGAATTACCCCAGAAAGATTGTTGTTATTCAGTATTAGAGCATACAGCTGAAAGCACCCAACAATGCTGAATGGAATGGTACCAGACAAAGCGTTGTGTGAGAAATCAATGACCTGAAGATAGGTTAAATTTCCAATTCTGGCAGGAATTTCTCCAGAGAGAATATTGTGAGAGAGAAACAAGGCCTCCAAAGTTTTCAACTCAGTAATTTTCACAGGAATTTCACCAGAGAATTGATTGTGAGAAAGGTCAAGAAGAACAAGGCCAAGAAGTTTCTCGGAAGTCTCAGCAATTTGACTGGGAATAGGACCGGAAAAATCATTATAACTCAAGTCCAAAACAAGAAGTTTCAATGAAAACACAAGCCTAGGATATATTCTATACTTCAAATGGTTCCCTGACAGGTTCAAATGAGTCAAAGCTTGCAAGGAAGCAATACAAGCAGGCAGTCCCCCAACAATAGAATTATTAGCCAAATTCAACACAGTCAGAGACTGAACTGAAGCTGAAAAGCAAGGCAAAGTACCAGCAAACTGATTGGAAGCAAGATTAAGCACAACCAAAGGCTGCCGAAAACCAACCAGATTACCAGACAAGAGATTGTTCCCAAGGTCCAAATACTTGAGGGACTTCAAGTAAAGAAGGCTCTCAGGTATGCCCCCACGGAATGAACACACACCAAGATGTAGCCTTTCCAGATTTGTAGAGAAGTTCCCAATCCAAGCAGGCAGTGGACCACCCAAACCGGGGTTCCCACTCAAAACAAGCTCAGTGAGGTGCCTGAGCCTCATGAAAGAGTCTGGTATCCCACCGTGAAACCTGTTATAGCTGAGATCAATTACTCTTAGGTTGATCAAATTTCCAAAACATTCAGGAAGAAGGGAAGTGAAGTTGTTGTGGGACAACCCCACCTTGCTGAGGTACGGAAGCTGGCATAAACTGGGGTGGATTTGGCCTGAAAGGCTCATACTAGTTAGGTTGATGGAAAGCACCCTCCCAGTTCTGTTGTCACAGGTGATTCCAGTCCATGAAGTGCAGTTAGAGCCTGCCCAGTTGGACAAACTCTGGTAAGGGTCTTGCAGTCTTGACCTGAACAGAAGAAGAGAGGCTTTATCTTGTAGGAAAACATCAATTGAGAGTGAAGGGGTTGCACAGAGAAGAATCACAGAGAGAAGAGTGAAGGGGTGCCATAGACGGTGGAGGGGTGTGGTGTATGCCATCACCATCAGCATGAGAGTAAAGGTGCAATTTTGAGGAGGGGGAAGAAGAGTTTGAAGCAAAAAGGGAACTGGGGGGTTGAGGATTTGAAGATTAGAATGAAAACATGATGAAATGGACAGAAAGAGAGAAAGAGGAGAAGGGAAAGAGGAACATCGTCTTACACATTGGTCTTAGGTTGGTTGGTTGTGTTGTGTCACGCTGATAAAGTGAGAGTGTTACAGGTAAAAGGAAGAGGGTTTAGGTTAGATGAACAAAATAAAGTGGCTTTGTTGTGCTTCTTAGTTCTCTCACTTTACTCTCTTTCTCTCTGTTGCCTAACACTTTATCCCTTTTTTAAGTTTCTCTTCTTACTGTGTTGTGTCCCAGAAAACCTTTGTTCTTCTTCTTATATATATATATATATAAGAGATTCCACTCTTCATCTCTCTCGCTCATTGCATGGCCATGTCAAGAATAGCATGATCTTGTTATGTATTAATTGATTAATATATAGTTTATTGTAGTCATAAACATTGTCAATGATTTGTGAAATATATATATATATATATATATATATATATATATATATATATATATATATATATTGACATGATTACTTCTTTATTTATATATTAGAGAAATATTTGTATGATATGAAATGAAAGTTTATTATGAATAATCATAAATTGAAAAAAATTAAATGCATACAAATAACTTGTTTTAAAAAATATTTTTTTTACTAATATTAAAAAAAGTTAAAATTAGACAAAAATAAAAACTTATTTTATTGAGAAACTCTGAAATTTTAAAATTTCAGCTATCCCTTATAAATATAGTCACTTAATGTATTTAAGAAAAAATGTGTCCTTTTGATTTATTTTTATTTTATTTTTTTGTAAAAGTTTGGTGCTTTTATCCAACTATAAAAAATATTAAATATTAAATTTATTATATAAATAATTAATGGATTTAAAAGTGAAAATAAAAAACAATGTATTTTGACAAAAATATATATAGGGATTAAAAGTTTAGGTTTATAGAACTGTAGTTTTAAAATTATAAAATGTAAAGTTATATATTGAAAAATTCTATGAATCCCTCGAAAATTTAAAAATGTGTTATTGTTATTTATACAAATCCAATATTTTGATGTGCCCAAACTCATAATTACTCATCTTCATAATAATATTAAAAAAAATCAATTTCTCTGACCATCATCTGAGAGAGAAAAGTTATTCTAAATCCAATAAAATAATTTTACATTGTCATCTACTTAAACATTATTTTGTATAATCATTAATTTAATTTTTATGGTTTTTTTTTTAATCATACTATAAGTTATTTACAACTAAATAGAAATGCAAGATCATATCACTAAACTTGTATATTATAGCTTTTTTAATTATGATAACAATTTAATGGATATAAATATTTCTTCAGCTACCTTCTCACTTTTAAATGTTATTTTTTCACATAAATAATAATTTTTTTTATTAATTAAATATACGTGCTTTTCAAACAAAATTTTACTTAGGATATGATCCCATAACTATAACAAAGAACTTAAATAGTTACTAATAAATTGTTTTTTTTCACAAAACAATAGTAGATAATTATGACATTTAACCTTGATACGACGAAATTAAATCATTACAAAAATACTAACGCCATGTTTTTTCTTAATATATATTATGAAATTATAAAGTATATTATAAAAATGTTTTCTTAAGTTGATTGAATATTGTCAATTTTTAGCTAATTTTGTCTTGCACCATTGTTCTTTCTTATCCGTTTGGTATTTTATGTTTTTTTTTTGTCTAACATAATTTAAAAAGTTTAGATATAGATCACTTTAATAATGTTAATTCTCATGTAGCTTTATTTTACGTTATTTGTGTCTTTTTATGTTGTTATTTATCCAATATCGTTCGAATAATATGCATAAAATATAATTTAATACTAAAAGTTAATAAGTGATCAACCAGAAGCATATTAAATATAGTTATATATATCTCAACAGACATACTTTATATCTTTATTTGTAATTCATGGATTTAACTCTTTAGTATATCAATTCACCCTATTTAAAAAAAAATCATAATAATACAAATACCATTAATTTTTATTAGTTATATTTTATATTAAACACCAACATTAGAGAATAACATGTTCTCATAATTTCTTCTGCTTTTTTAATTACACAATTCTTTATACATTTTTATTTACTATGTCTCTTGTGGCACGGTTAGTTAGATTGTAATTGAAAATGCAGTTAAAAGTATATAAAAGAAGTACATTAAAATTAATTTGATAAAAATCACATTAAAAAATACTAATTTGCAATTAAACCATGTTTGAAATTTGTGGTACACTAATCTACCTACACTCGTAATAACGAGTTATTCTTTATATTTATTTAGGTAATGAAATATCTATATTTATATTTATTTTCATAAAATATTGTGGATAAATATCAAAATTTGAGAATGTGTATATGTTCCAATTCCAGGAATTAGTGCCCCGTTATATTCTTTGAATCTTCACTTTCTTTTTTGCAACCACTTTTTTTTTTCTATTTTATTACAAATGAAAAAAAAAACAATAATAATGTTTTATCTTCATACTCTTAAAATAAAATTACTATTAATTTTTAGGTTTAATTATGTATCAAATTTCTATAATATTAGTTGATTCTTTTATCAATTCCTTTTTGTTTATTGAGTATCAAAACTTTTTATATTTTTCATTTCTGCTGATTAATTTTTTTCTTTAACTAAGTTATGAGACGCTTATTTTGTCAATCATTTTATTTATTCGTCTCTCATAAGAAAAATACGAAGGTTATACGACAATTAAAGAATTATCCATTATAAGATTAATTTTATTGTTCAACACGTTTTCAATAAAATAATAGAACTCAATGGCTATTTTTCAATAACCGTAATATTATGTTATGTTAATAACAAATTTCATATTCATTAATACGTAGAGATTAGTAAAATAACAATCAAATAAAAAGAATTCAATCAAGAGATATAAAAACTTTAAATATTTACTAAATCGATTTTTTTAATAAACTTTTAAAACATATTCAAATTTATCATAAATTTAAAAATCAATTAATTCTATCTTTTATAAATAATTTATTTTTTGATTGAACGAAGGGCATAAATATATTATTCACTGTATAATCCTTGTTGAAAAGGGTTTAGGTAAACATTTTTTGTTTAATTACAAATGTAAAAAATATTTTTAAAGCTAGCAATAATTTTAGCTTCTTAAAAGCTACTCTAAATCATTTTCTTAATTTCTTTATATTTTTTATCTCTTAAAATTAGTTTAATACTTTTGATCTTTATTTTCATCAGGTGGTTTTCGACTTTCTCTAACAAAATTATTTCAATTATTGTAATTTTTATTTAATTTATTTATTTTTTCTCCACGTGAGTTATTAGTAAAAAAAATTTTGAATTAGTTTTCAAATTAAATTAATTTTCCATTACCCGGGTTAAAAAATCACATTTGTTATTGTTCAATTTTCGATAATGATATTAAAAAAAAGTAGTTGATGATACTATAGCATAAATAGATGGAAAAAAAGATACTAAAGCAGAAATATATGGAAAAAAACACGTGCTTAAAAGATCCTTATAATAACATATTCAAAATGATTAATTTTAAACTTAATGATTAAGTGTGGGTTAACACTAGCATAAGAATTATGTTAAAGAGAGAAAAGGAAGGGGAATAATACTATTGAATAGTACTGTTTTTTGTGATGAATATTAAAATATTACTACCTAATGTCACATGTGTAAATAATAAAAAAAAAAATGCACAGTTCAAGAAAACTAACCAAATTAATTGAATTGTTTAATTTTTAAAAATTGGTAATAAATTTAAAGTTCATTTAAAAAATGGTTTGATGTATAATTATATTTAATAACATGGTATTACTTGTAATTCAAAGTTTTTTTTTATACAGTGAGTGCCATTTGTATTGAAAATAAATTTAGAAATACATTTACTTTCGTGGATAACGACTAGATTTTTCATTGATACATTTCACTAATCTTAGCAAAAAACAGTGATTGATATATCTCGAAGTACATTATGCTTCTTATATTACTTTAATTACCTTTTTTAAATATTTTTTTAGATTTATATGCAACATTTTTTATAGACATTTACGGTAATATTAAATTTTATACTTATTGATTAATTTTAAATAAGTAAAAAGTTTTAAAGTTTATAAATAGAAGTTAAGTATATTTTTAATTTATTCTATTTTTTTGAAACTATTTCTAAATTTATATTAACTTTTAAATATCATAGTTATTTATAGAATAAAATTAAATATAAAATTTGTAGTATTAATAAGTAAATTATTTTCTATTAAGATTTTATTTTATTTTTTCTTTTTAGATGTTTTATGAAAAAAATAATGTTATCATGTAAATAAGGGTGTTAAAGTTAATGAATTTGACTCATTTACTAACACATCTCATGTTGATTTAAGAACCAATTACTTTAGCATGATTTATTTTTTACAAATTATAATTTTTATATTTTAACTCAACTCAGTCAAAGTTAGTGAATTAAATTGTTTGACTCATTTAACTATGTCTATTTTTCTAGTTTATTTATATACATTTACAATTATAGTGAATTGATTGAGTTCACCTACTTAGAGTTGCATAATCATGTTTCATCAAGCATTAACCACAATTAGAATATTGATCTTATAAAGATAACAAGTGAAAATAAATGTGTCAACCTATATAATAAAAATGAATAAATGGATTAGTATATAATCATTTGAATATAATTAAACAACATTATTATTATCACAGTGTCAACATAAAAAACTAAAAGTAATAAATAATTTCAATAAAAAAATATGAAGGTTTGTTGCTCTTAGGTCATGATTCAATCCATGCTTAACTTTCAGACTAATTTAATTTATAAATTAATTGACTGAAGTTTGGTTTAACTTGCATTTAAAAAAAAAACTACACTATTTTCAATTGAATCTAACTTAAATATATGTTGAATCAAGTTAACTCACAAATTTAAACTTATTTTTAAGTTTAAGATTTGATTTTTGTAACTTATCTAAATTGTTTTGAGACTTTTAAAAATGCTAGAGATAAATTTCACTTATAATCTTGTTTCAATTGAGATAAAGAGAGTTAATATTTCATTCAATGAATGAATTGTTTAAGTAGGTGATACATATTTTGATAAGATATTTATACACGAATATACGAATAAGTTAATATGTTATGAAATAAAATAAGATAAGTACGATGTTTAAAATTGGTGTGATGAAGAATATGTAGTATATTTGTGAGTATGGATGGATTGGAAGTAAGGAGTGAGTAGATATTTAGGTTATTTTTTTTAGTCTATTAGAGAATGAAATTTATTGAATTTGATATCACTCAACTATTGTGTTAAACACTAAAATGACTTATAAGTGGTTTATAATGATTATAATTAGTGTTGTCAAAATGGGTTGAAATTTGTGAGCCAACCCGGCTCACCATGGGTTTGAGCCGGGTTGGGTTGGAAAAAAATACAAATCTTTTTATGCGAGCCAATTTTGACCCGGCTCACTGAGAACTCGACTCACACGGGTTGAACCCATGGTGGGTCGGGTTGGCTCACCAACCCACTAATTTTTTTAATTAAATTAAATTAATTATTCAAATCCTATTTTTTTATTGAAATCAAATTAATTAAATTAATTATTCAAAATGCACAACCTTTACTTAGCAATAGAGCATTTCGCGTTGTTGTCTTTCCAAAAGTTTCTCTTCGCAAATAAAACCCTAAGATTATAGATGGGATAATATTATAGATGGAGATAAGATGTTTCAAGAGAGAGCATAATACTGTGGATTTATCCATTCAGGACTCCAATTTAATAGATGGATAATATTATAGATTGAATAATTCGGGATTATATCATTTGTTATATCTTGTTTTTAGACCTATCTACAAGCATGACAATTTTATCTTGTGGTATATATTTTTGTTAACGTCTATATGTAACAATATATTTCTTTTGTTTCATTTTCTTTTATATTAATTGGTTCAATTATTACTGTTTCAATTTGATCGATCAAAGTAACATGTTATAAGAATCTGAGAAGAAGGTGAAAAAAAGTTAATTAAGTGAGTCAATGAACCAACCCGTTTAACCCACTAACCCGTGGTGGGTCGGGTCGGGTTCGGATTTTTTTGGCTTACTAATAAATGAGTCGGGTTGGATTGACTCACTAAGTGGTCAACTCGTAGTGAGTCGGGTCGGGTCAGATTACCCGTTTTCACAGTTCTAATTATAATCACTGCTTAAGCGATGATATCTAATGATTACACAATTTTGACTTTTTAAATTATCAAAAGCTTTACTTTTTCGAACACTTGTCTATTATACACATGAAGTATATAGGATATGAGTGTGATGGAGTTGTAAATAGTCTCTATAAGTCACATAGTTGTAATAAAGAGTTCATTTTGTTGTCTTGTTATATGATTTCCTAGATTTAAACGAATTCTATAAGCTTTTCCTTCGAAAATGTTTACAAAATCTTGACTATTCAATTTTGTTATTACTAAACAAACCTTGTTTTTTCAACTCCACAAAGTTTTTATCACTTACATAACTAATTTTCTATGATGATCTTAGATACAATGATGACTTCAGTAGTATATGCCGCATCAAATGCTACAACAACTTTCAAATTGGTCATTCTTCCTCACATCTTTATGACTACAATAGATATTCTTTAGCACCTTTAACACCTCTCTCTCATGTAAATACACATCATTTTTCTTTAGGCCATTAAAAGATATAATATAACATTTCAAGGTACATACAAACCAAACTTCCTCAAACATATCTTGACTTCATCATAGACTAAACATGATAATTCCAACTCTAATAATCTTACCGCACAAAAGTTTAGTGCTTTTTAATCTTTGTGAAATTTTAAAAAATGACAAATAATTTATATTTCTAAAAATTAACACTTCAAAAATTAGAAAAGAAATAAGTAAAAACAATGCTTTAATTTGTTTCTTATATATAAAACTACACCTATACATATATCATAGGCTGAACTTTGATTTTAGTTCAGTGTTTTGTAGTTATATTCAATTTGAGCCATTTCTTTTAAGAAAGTTAAACTTAATAGTTTGCACTTAAAAAGAAAGTGAATATTCTTCTTCACATATATCGAGTTTATGAATTAAATAAATAAATTGATATTTCTAACCGTCAACAATAATTTAAATTAAAATATTAACCGGAAAGGTGGAGAAAGATTATATATAGAAAGAGGAGGACGAAGGATGTAGAGGAGTGGAGAAAGCTGAAGTGTAATGTGGTAATGTTGAGAAGGGAAAGAGCAGGGATTTTATTTATTCTTTTGTTAGTTATAATAGTATTGATAAATCACAATTATTATATTATTTAAAAAGCCCAATAATACTTAAACGAACAGTTTATAAATTAAAGAAAAAAAGTGTCAAACATGAACACTGATGGAGCTGGCCACACAAAGAGTCATACTTGACACATCATGTTCTCTGTGTGTGTGCTTCTCTCTCTTTCTCATTCGATAAATTGAAGTTGTTGTGTTGTGTTTCGTGTTGTGTTTTGTGTTGTGCTGTGTCTCTCTCATTCATTCTCAGTAGTCCAACCGCATTAAGCATCGATCTACTCTCTTCTGTCCTTTCTCCTCTTATTGTCTCCCAAAGGACATACCCAATCCAATTCTCCGTATCATATCTTCCCTATAATCCACGACTCCTTTTTTCTCTCACCGATTCTTCACTTCTCTTTCTCTCTGATCCGATTCAATTGAATGGGCCTTCACCTTTCACTGCTCCATCCATGCCAATGGCTAACTCCTTCTCTAACTTGATTCTCCACCGCCCCCGCATCAACGCTCTTGACCTTCTTCTCATCTTTCTCCATACCCTTTTATAGCCCACAAGAAGCAGCCTTTCTCTGTTTTTGTTTTTTTCTTTTTAAACTTTAACAAAAATTCGATTTTTCTTCTGAATAAGTACGCCCTTTTGGATTCTGATGGCGTCGGTGTTTCTGTACCACGTGGTCGGCGATCTGACGGTGGGGAAGCCGGAGCTGGTGGAGTTTTACGATAGTGAGACGGTGGAGTCCGCGATTAGGGCGATCGGCGAGTTCCCTGAAGGGAGCATACCCATTTGGAAAAAGAGATCTCATGTGGGGATTGAGAATAGTGAGATGAAGCAGCAGAGGTTTGTTGGAATCTTTAGTTCCTTCGACATAGTTGCGTTTTTGGCTAAGAGTGAGTGTTTGGAGGATCAGGACAAGGCCTTGAAAATTCCTGTTTCTGAGGTTGTTGTTCCCAACAATTCGTTGCTCAGGGTTGTTGACCCTGCCACAAGGTCAGCACCTGTTTCAATTACTTTTAGATATGATTTGATCATAGAATTTAATTTGGCCACACCTTCACGGTAAATTACACTTTCATTCAATCACAATTACAAGTTCACTGGCATGCATAATAAGGTCGTTGTACATACTATGAAAATTAAACACTTGTTTATATTAACTGAATCATGTTTTTACATTTGCTTTAGTGAAATTGTTTGTGTGCGACTCTATTAGCCTCTCTATGTTGTGAATCTGTGGATTCGTTTATTTAAGTAGCAGGGGGAATCAATGTTAAGTGCATGATGTGGCCTTGGTGATGATAAGAATGTTATGCACGTGGGCGGTTTGTGGTTAGTTTTGGAGAGAGGATTGTGTTTTATGTTGCTTTCAGAGATCAGGTGTCTGGGAATGGTAGGTGCACAATCGTTTTCATCTAGGCATCTGGGGTTAGAGGATTTCATCATCAGCATCTTTGCTCCGCGATGGAATATGATTCCATCCAGTAACAAGAATTTTTACTTCCCACAATGGGAGGGAATTTAACATTCCCAAGTAAACTGCTGGATAACTTGATATTTATGTCAAGCAATGGGACATCAAATCCCCTTTTATCATATGCTTTGGTATCTTATACTCTTGTATCAAAGGCATCTAAGAATAGAGTATGTCTGTATTAAATGCCACATACACATATTCTTAGTTTGACTGTCATCTGAGCTCTGTATAGATTCTTTCGTTAATGTGTTCGTGTATGGCTTTCATCTCCTCAATACAGAAGGAACACACAAAGTTTACCTGATATTTGAAATTTTGAATCCATAAATAATGTTTTTTGCTGCTAGTTGCCAAATGCATCCAGGGGATAGTATTCTCTGATATTTGCCAATTACCACCCCTTCTCCCCGTTTAAGGTGCAATACCTAAGCTAAGCATAATGTTTGCTTAGTATCTTTTCACCTTATTTTATGCTCGTTTGCTTTTTTGCTTTGTGTTGATATTGATTATCCATTATTTTCTCAACAGAAATTGGAAACTTATGATATGATCCTAAATTTAGATTGCCTAAAGCCTCAAATCAGTGAGTACTATTCCTTTTTAAAGGACAAAGATGAAGCATTTGGTTGTAAAAAAAATGTTTTGTGCAATGTACTAAGATGAGAACTGTTGGAAGTCCCACATCGACTAGAGATAAGGCTAAATTAAAATATATAAGTGAGGTGCAAACCTCACCCTACAAGCCGGTTTTGTGGGGTTGAGTTAGGCCCAAGTCCACTTCTAACATGGTATCAGAGCCAGGTTAGAGCCTATCCTAGCGAGTTCTAAGTGGGCATTCTATTCTTCTATTCCACCTGCGTGAGATGTCTATACCTCGGCGTGAAGGGGGTGTGTTGGAAGTCCCACATCGACTAGAGATAAGGCCAAATTAAAATATATAAGTGAGGTGCAAACCTCACCCTACAAGCCGGTTTTGTGGGGTTGAGTTAGGCCCAAGTCCACTTCTAACAAGAACTTTCGAAGTGATTATCTGGTACCTTGTTTTTTGGCTACTGTGTTATCAATATTCTTTCTTATTATGATGAATACACACCCAGAAAATGACAAGGAACATGTTATGGGGTGTGTTTGGGAACCTTAAAGGTCCTGATAGCTAGGTATAATAAAGCTGGTTATAAAATATGTATTTGGTAATTGCTTAAAATCTGGAAAAGTCGCTCTGTTTGATAAGTTTGAGTTAAAACTAGTTAACAATTCTAATAAAAGGTTGGTTAGTCTAGCCAGATTGTATCTGAATCAAAGGTTTTCTTATTTTGTTCCCATTTTCTCTGTATTCACCTTTTCAGAAATCCGAAGTGGTCATTGAAATTCTGTAACTTTATTTGTTTATGAAGTACTTGAAAGCCAAACTTGGATTTCTAATTTTTCAAAACACAGTCTTAATATTATTTTATTTCCTCTAATCAAGATTAATAGATGCGCTGGACATGATGAAACAAGGTGTGAAACGTTTGCTTGTTCCGAAGAGTGTAGCATGGAAGGGCATGAGTAAGCGATTCTCAGCTATCTACTACGGCAAATGGCTCAAGAATAATGATTCTCCTAGCAACAGCAGCAACAATCTTCCTCCTAACATGAATTGGAGCCCCTCAACTTCCGGCACCGTTATCCGTGAGAAGTACTGTTGTCTCTCTAGAGAAGATGTTCTTCGTTTCATCATTGGTTGTCTTGGAGCTCTGGCACCCCTTCCTCTCACTTCCATTTCTGCTCTTGGAGCAATCAATGCAGACTACAGCTATATCGAATCCTCCACTCCAGCCATTGCAGCCACTAAAAAGCTTCCTCAAGATCCAAGTGCAGTTGCTGTGATAGAAAACACATCAGACGGTCAGTGTAAGATCCTTGGAGAAATTTCTGCATGCAAGTTATGGAAATGCGATTACTTAGCAGCAGCATGGGCTCTGGCGAATCTCTCGGCCGGACAGTTTGTCATGGGAGTTGAAGACAATGTTAGCTCAAGATCACTACCCGAGTTCAGTGTAGATTCACCAACTGGAAACAGTGATTTAGTTAATGGTTCGAGAAAACCAAGGAAATTCAGTAGCAGGAGTATCGGGTTCTTCAGCAATTCTCACAGTTTTGGTTCCAGGAGCATGTATAGGGGTAGGAGTGCACCTCTGACATGTAAATTCACCAGTTCACTTGCTGCAGTTTTGGCTCAGATGCTTTCCCACAGGGCAACTCATGTTTGGGTGACCGAGGACGACAACGACGATGTTTTGGTCGGTGTGGTTGGATATACTGATATTTTAGCTGCTGTAACCAAACCCCCCACAACCATGATTCCCGTTAATAGATCTACAGAGGGGTTTGGAAATGAAATTCAGTGTTGATTATATTTTGCTTTTCACTTTTTCAATCAGGACTCTTGGCAGTTTGTCTCAGAGCATTTAAGACGAAGATGGGTTTGGGTTGTTTGTGTGTACAAGTTTGTGTTGATTGATAATATAGCAATAAAAATAAGCCATGTTTTCATATAGTCAAAAGCTATTATCTTTAATAGGTATAGTTTGTAACCTGTTAAAGAAATTTGTTCATCCAATGATCTTGGTGTTGAACTGGTAGTTTTGTCCAATTTAAAAACTAACTGATGATAAAAGGAAGAACTTTGCTGAGGATGACCATACTTTCACACCAATAAGTCATGAAAAAACATTGGTAGAATGAACTGTTAGGTTAATAATTTGAGGGATTAAAGTTAATAATTGATATTTCAACTTAGTTAACATTAACAACTGACTTTACGAACTCAAAAGCATCATAAACTAATGCGAAACATTTGTGTAGCTAATAACATGGCTAAGTAAGAGATGCATGTTTTTTATTTAATTCAGAACGAAAATGACAAAAAGGGAAATGATTTTTGTGGAATTATGAGGATGGTGCTGGTTACGTCTACTCATAAACATTAAAAAGGAAACGGATGTGATTGGGTTCCACATGAAGACAATGATTTTTGAATTATTGTGATTGGTTTTAAAGCAATGGTCAACCATGTGGGCAACATGATTGAGTTTGTAGCAGGTTTTCAAATCTCGACCTAATCGATCTACGTATGATGTTTGGTGCGCTTGTAAACAATAAAATAAAAATTATAATTGTTTCGTACTGAAAATGCAATTATTAGAAATAAACCAATCATTGGAGTAAATGGGCCCACTCTCCAAATTGCTGATAGTCAATGCTCGTAGTAGAAAATATTTCCGTAAATTAGAGGAATTATTGTCCACAACAAACAACAGAGTTCTAATAAAGAATATTATTGCAGATTATTTTTTAAAATAACTAACACATCCTACATCAAGAAACTTTAATTTAATTGATTTTTTATATTTTAAATTAAATCTCTTAGGTCGTGAAACTATTTATAATTAAGAACATATCATCAATGAAATGACAAAAATTAAATAACATTATAATTATATTGAAATAATTTTTGTTTGTTTGATGAAGGCCCATTATAACTATAAAGTGTGAGCAAGCCCAGGAAAAGAGAACCCGAATGAGAAGTTACAAAATTGAAATCCACTGATGGAGTTTTCTCGTGGGTTTATTAAGTAACGTTTAATGAGATATTGATGTAAGCCTCTCAAAGTTGATGCTAAGAATTGAATCAATCAATATCAAACTTTATAGTATTATTTTAATGTTATATATATATTTGAGTGTATGCATGTACTACTATCTTGTTATTCTGCAATAGAATACTTGTATTTCTGATCCAAATAACTTTTCTGATTAAGAGCTATAAATTAAGTAGAAAAGAAATATTGCGTCAGCTAAACTTATTCTTTTGGTTTATTAAACAAAAAGTTATTGTATTATTAAACATAGAAATATTTTCATTAATCTCACAAAGTCAAAAAATTAATAGCACAACATAACTAATAACTTTAATAATAAACAATGTATAAATTACTTATTAAAAGTTTATGCACTTATTAGTTGTACAAATACAACACGAAAAAAATAAATTTGTATTTTTAGTGGATGAATAATGTGACATCCCAAAATATAGTAACCACATCATATAATTTAGGAGTCAACATTCCCAATAAAGAGAACAGTTAGAGTATGACTTGCAATTAAATACAGGATTACAGTCATCCAAAATATAATACAGAGTTTTATACTTAGACATTTTAGAGTATTTAATCTCCAAAGGTTTAAATATCTAAATCCTAACTAGACTATGCAGCAGCATCATTCTCCTCCAGCTCTTGGTCCAAGGAAACCTCCTCGACAACATCTGCTCCCATCCAAGTGGATGATCATCGCAAAGAAAAACATACAAAAGCAGCACACAACACAGAAGCAAGGGTGAGCTAGATATAAAAAGCATGTTATACATATAGTACAATTAATTGATGTCATCATGCTAAATCACATATAAAAGAACAACTAACACCATACCCTTTAAAAACATGACTCAAACACTCACACGACTCATCCAGATTTGTATAACTATTGAACTATTGGTCGTCTTTGCACTTGCGTAGTTCAGCTGACACTCCCCAACACTATGCAAGGTAAATCCCCCAATCTGTCTATGTCTAAACTCTAAGACTATAGACGAGGACCTCCCTCTATTCTCACCACTTACACTGTTCTCCTCTATCTGAGTATGAACAGTGCAGGGATAGACATACCAGTTCAAAACTCCATACAGTTATACAGGACAACATCAACACCCTACACAACCACTTTCAGTCATCTCACCCTGAGATGTCCAATTCATACTCATATACATCATTATAGTTCACAACCACATTATTTCCAACCACTCATACCTCATACATAATGTACATGAAAATCTGTTAAGCAAACAATATTAATCATACATTCATATACTTTCCACATAAATCTCATCATACTATGCATTCCAAACATCCCACATACAAGACAATCTGTTAAGCAAACAACATTAATCAATCCAATACACATTACCAGACAATACCAGTCCCAAGAGAACCATTAAACAACACAAAACCTCGTAACTCATACATAGACAAAGAAAATGGCTTTGAAACCATCACCAACAGTTCCGAAAGGGTTCAAAACCTCCAAATCGACTTAAGAAACGTCCAAAACGGACATCCGAAACCCCAAAAACTATCAAAAACAAAGACAAAGCCACTTTCTGCGAACACCTCGCGCCCGGGCGCCACAGGAGGGCGCTGGGCGCGAACCAGATGTCGTCCAGCCCCATACCAGTTGACAACAACCATTTTACACCTGTTTTGATCAGTTTGATGACTCTAACAAGTCACAAATGACTTACCTAAGATATCCCAACAGTCCAAATGTACTCAAAATCCCTACTTCCCAAAATCACTACCTCACTTCCTCTCAAAGTGACCCAAGACTCTATCAGCTTGTTCAAAACCGTGTGTACTTTCCTTACCTTCCACTTGATCACCCCTCCAACAGAATACATACATCAACGTACCAATCTCAAATATACTCTCAGCCCAACCACATCCACAATCACAAATTTCAGCACACAATTCATGCAGCAAATATCAAAATACAATTTCAACCCATAGAAAAGGATCTAGCTCCCTTTACCTCGGAGTTGAACTACCAAGCTCACAGGAACGCTCCTTTATAGTGTCTCACACATGAAAATTCCACCACACCCGGTCGGAACGGAGAAAACGTTCAGTAGAAATGAAGCTCCCTACGCCGCGAACGCTTGAGCAGTGCCTATCTCGAATTCTTACAGTTCAGAGAGTTGGAAATCTAGAGAGAAGGCAGGGAGAGCTTTAGGACACAAGAGTTTAGAGAGAGAAAAGAAATGAAGTTCAAGGAAGAGAATAAGTTCTGAAGAGCCCCTCCTAAGGTCAAATTGGCTTTAATCTGATGGATCTGAGTGCCCCACATAAGATCCAAAGACCCTTTGTTAAATTTACATGCCCTCGCAAATAATAAGTTAACAATGAAGAAAAAGATATAAATCTGAACAACAATCACATCATGTTTTTTTTTTATTAAAGAAATTGTTTATTTTCTTATGGAAAATTGTCAATTGCATGGACACTGTCTGACTTTTAGCATTAAAATAAAAATATAAAAGACATAGCGAAATATTTGAAAAAGTGACACGGCATGGTTGATTGATGGCTTTGAATGCGAGAAAGCAAGTTCAAAAACGAAAGGAAGCAGAAGAAATTGAACGACATTCGATACTAGCACGAGAATATCCAAGTAGAAAAGTTAAAACAAATAATTAGATGCCAAAACAAAATGCAACACCTACAAATATATCAATTTCATTGTTTTTAACCATACAAAATTCATGGTAGAGATATAAGCGATTGATTTCAGTATTAAATATTACTTTTTTTAATATTAGAAATTGAACTTTAATTTTATTTGTTGTTCTATTTATTTATATACTAATTTTTTCATGTTTTTATGAGAAAAATTAGTGTATAAGTTTGTTAATTTCACTTTTTTATATAAAAAATAATATAAATGATGTGATGTTTTTTTCATATTTTTTATTTTTTTATAATATGTATAATTTATTTATGTTTCATGAAATATAATTTATTTTTTTATAGATTTGATATGATTCTTCATTTTTTTTTATTTTTTTATATTAATAAAATTTTATGCAATAATAAATAATTGATCAAAATTTATAATAATGTTTAACATAATTTTATTTAAAAATTTGCATTTATTCATCTTCAATACAATTTTTTATATTGGTTGAGAATGTGTGATTAAATATTTAATGAAATTTAACAAATTTTATTAAGATAGAGTTTAATGTTACATTTAAAAAGAAAATTTTAAGTGGAATTCAAAACTTGTTTATATAAGATAAAGTTTTGATTTATTTATATAATATAATATGATATTATCTTTAAGTATCATCGAACTTTATTAAGATTTTTGGTGAAAAACCTATGATATATATTACAAGTTTGAAGGAACATGTTCTAAGTATAAAAGGGTTAAAATAATGTTAGATGCAGACTAATGAAAGCAACACATGCATGGCTAAAATTCTATTCCTTCCTTCAACAAACAGGTAAACGTGAATTGTTAACATCTTAGACAAACATGATCTATTTTCTATCATTAAATTATTTTATTCTGTGACATCCTCAACATATTCATAATTTACACCACAAATTATGCTACACGCCCCCTTCTTTCTCCCCATGTCTTGTTGTTCCCTTCTTTTCGAACATAAAATTTCCTAATTCAAATTTTTACTTTTAAATCATCAAGATATTACTTGACTTAAAATATATATATATATATATATATATATATATATATATATATATATATATAACCTTTTTTTAACTTCAAATTATATTAAGAAAATGTTGAAACCTAAAAAAATCATGGGAGAGTCACCCTCTTAATGAAATGAATATTTGAAATAATAAATATTTACTAAAATATTTTATTCTTTGGACTGAAAAAGATATAAATCATGTTATATATATATATATATATATATATATATATATGTATATATATATATATGGGTTTGCTAACGCGCGTACGTTTTTTCAGTTGGTACATTTTAACAATGTGTACCAGATTTTAGTAGACAAAAATACCCTTATATATATGGATTCTAAGTTTTAAGGTTAAGAGTATTTTAATAATTTTCATTCTCAAAACTAAAAAAAGAAACCCCCAAACCCTTACTCACCTCTCTCATTCCTCTCAACCCTTTCTCTTTCATCTTTCTCACTCCAACCTTTTTTTCTGTCATTCCTACTGTAGCCCCAATTGAAAAAATAAAAAAACACTTGCCTTTGTAAAGAGTTGAGTCATTGACATATTCACCTTCAGTGTAAAGGTTCATTCAAGATCTCTTCAATTTCACCATCTTCACTAACCTCTCTAATTTCATCATCTGCATATGTTGAATCATCATCTCTAAAAAAAACCCTCCAGGCCAATTACCAATTACCAATTCTTTCGGATGTCATTATGCTAGTGAAAATTAGATAAAATTATATACAACAAAAATTATAAAATGAAAACTCATTATAAAGTCATTTTTTGTAAGAAATTGTTTAACAAAGAGTGTTTCTGATTTTTTCCAGGCCAATTACCAATTCCTTTGATGTCATTATGCTTATGAAAATTAGATAAGACAAAAATTATAAAATAAAAACTCATTACAAAATCATTTTTTTTGTAAGAAATTGTTTAACCGCGAGTATTTCTGATTTTTTTCAGGTCAATTACCAATTCCTTTATGCTTGTGAAAATTTGATAAAATTAGATAAGACAAAAATTATAAGATGAAAACTTATTATAAAATCATTTTTTAAGATTGTTTAACGGCAAGTGTTTCTGAATTTTTCAATTGGGGTTACAGTAGGGATGACAGAGAAAAGATTGGAGTGAGAAAGATGAAAGAGAAAGGGTTGAGAGGAATGAGAGGTGAGTAAAGATTTGGGGGGTTTCTTTTTTTTTTTTTAGTTTTGAGAATCCATGATATATAAGGGTATTTTTGTCTACTAAAACCCAGTACACATTGCTAAAATGTACCAACTGAAAAACAGACGTACGCGCTTTAGCAAACCCCATACATATATATATATATATATATATATATATATATATATATATATATAATCTTTGAATAAATATGAAATTTATAAATTTATTGTTTTAAAATTTTGGAATAAAGATGATATTAATTTTGTATCTCTATAGTGAATTTTTTTAAGAAAATAATTAATAATATTAGAGTTAAAATTTTATCTGATAATGACACATATATAAAACGTTTTTGGTTGTAAGTTCATATTTTAAGATGTCTTTCTTAGTGTATATATATATATATATTTCAAAAGAGGAAATCGATTTCTATACATGCTAAAACCAATTCCATGGTCAATGCAAAGGAGTTGGAATCGATTCCATTGAGACATTAATGGATTCCATGGATATGAAGAAAGAGTTGAAATCGATTCCAACATGTTTGAAATTGGATAATCTTCGCGGGTAACCGATTTTGAAATTGTGTTTGTATTGCAGATTGTATCAGTGCTATATTAAAGTTCAAGTGTCGATACAAGAGAAAAAGAAGAAAACAAAAATATCAAGAAGTCGACAACTACATTTTTGGACTGTTTTGTTGAGCTTGACCACAATTTATTGAGCTTGGTAAGGATGTCGATAAGCTCGATCATACATCGTTGAGCTCAACAAATGCGTTGTGGAGCTCTACTATACGTGGTTATGGAGACTTGGTGGTTGTTGTGTGACATGTCGGCGACTGCGAAAACTCCTCTTATGAACACATTATGATCAAATGCAATTTTCCAAGCTCGATCAACGTTTATTGAGCTCGACAAGGACACCAATAAGCTCGGTTAAATATCGTTAATTTAGCTTGGTAAAAGATTTGTGGAGCTCAACTATATGTGGTTATGAAGAGTTGGTGGTTGTGGTGATGAAGTGTCGATAGCTATGGAAACTCCTTTTATGGATGAGAACATGCAATTATCCTTGGTTGTTTGACTACTAGGAATTTAGTAATCATGATTTTGGTTTTAACAGTTGAATGAGATTAAATCAAATACATTGCAAACACTAGACATAGAGAGAAAATGACTCCACAATGCATGCATGAGTTAAGTAAAGATAATTAGTTTAATTATTCAATTTATGAGTTTAGGTTTCTTTAGCAAACTTACGTAAACATATATAGTAATTTGTAGTATTATGACTAAGGATGTATATTTAGTTATTTTAGTAATTTAATTATGTTTTAATACAAATAATAATTTAATCATAATCTCATCAAATAATACATTCACATTTAATACTTATAATTAATAATAATACATAATAAATAATAATAAGAATAATAATAATACTTATAATAGTATATTAATTTTTATTATAAGAATAATTTATTCGAGCAAGGCATAATCAATTCTAACATAAAGTAACCGATTCCACACATAAGGAACCAATTCCAACACATAAGAAACCAATTCCAATAACTTGAAATATATTGTAACCCATTTCAAGAGGTTGTAATCAATTCCAATAGGTTGCAATTAATTACTCATAACGTTTTAATCCATTCCAATACTTTTTTTGTGTTGCTCGAGATCCATGGTGAAAGAGCAAGAGTTGGTATTCATGCACATTGTGAGGCTGAGTTTGTATGGTAGTGCTATTTATATTGTATTTATTATTGTTTTTTTAATATTAATATTTTAATTAATTTTTTCAAAACATACGTAACTCATAAATATCATTTTATATTACTTATAACATTAAAGCCAATTTGATAATTTCTATTTTTTATCTATTAAAATTATTTTTTAATCTATTACATTAAATAAATTTCTCAAAATTTCTTAAAAATTAGATTTTTAAGTTCATTCTCTCTCATCTCCAAATCTTTTAAAATAATACACACTTTACTCTCAAATTTATTTTTCTAAAAAGTGGAATGAGTGTGAAATATGTAACATGAAAATATCAAATGATGTTAACCTGCTCCAAGAGGGTATATAAATGTTATCAAATAAAGTGTTTATTTTCAAAAACAAAATTAATTTATCTATCTTAAATTAATATCTTTGTTTATCAAATATCAAAATTAGATTTTAAATGATCTTTGTATTTAGTAGAACTTAACATTTACCCATTCACCTAATACATTCAAAACTTAAACAACTTACTCCTTAATTCGATGACTTGATTGGTTAAAACTGATCTACCTTTTTTGTTATTTGATTTTTGAAACAATTTAATCTTATCATTATAGTTTAAAATAAGTTGAGTTAAGTTGAATTGAATTTGATTCAATTCAAGAAGATACGTTCTACTCATATTTTAATTTTAGTTTGATATAAGTTATTTTTATTTAAACCTCGATTTAATTCAAGTTCACGAAGATTTTTCCCAGGGTTAAGTTTACTTAAATCTTGGTCCATATTTATTATCAAATTAAAAAAACCTTATATTCACGTAGGACAAAACATCAAATCGTAGGAACCCTAAAAGCACAATATCACATAATCTTCGTCTTCATTAATGATAAATTAGAATAAAAGATGATTGTTTATTTATACTATGGTCGACATGTATACATAGGGTACACACACTAACGTTTCAAGGAGATATAATAACGATAGAAAGAATTTAGAATTTATTTTATCATTATTGAATTTATTCTTGATATACATTGAAATATTCGACTCAAATAATTCAATGAAGTTACGAATTATATCATGCGAAAAAAATTACTTATATAACAAGAAATTGGTTTTGATCTTATGACAAAATTTATTGGATCAACGACGGTTCTAATATGTGGAACAATATCAATCTCTGATTTATTTAGAGAAATACAAGGTAGAATAAAAAGTTTAATGATAAAAAGACTGACTAGTAAGAGAAAATCAAACTTCAAACCAACATTTTACATGTAATTTTATTATTTTAAGAGAAAGTTTATACTATTAAAACTAATGTCACTTGTAATTTATAAAGCGTGATTTTGTTTTTATATTTTAATGTTGTTTGAAACACTTTTGCATTTTTATTTTAGGCTGATAATGCTATTTTATAATGTATAAATTGGTTTGATTAGTAATTTAGTTTTTATATTTATATATTTGATTCATTTAGTTTCATATATTTTTTTTAGTCTTTATTTTATTTTAAAAAAAAATTAATGTGGTGGTCTTTTACATTAAACTAGCCGTTAATCTTGTTTAGAAGTCTCAGGTGTTAAAACTGAAGTTTATTGGGTTTTAAAATTTGGATGATGTTCCTACCTTTATAACTCCTCTAATGTTAATCAGTGACATTATTTAAATAAAAACTCACTCCCAATTTTTAACATAGAGACTACTTGAGTTGTTTTTTTAAACAATTGAGTAAATTTTTTCTATTGCGCTACAATATAAGGACATTGGCTTACAATTTTAGCACTACATGTACACACTAGTGGAAAATATACTTTTTATAGTTATGTTTTATATCTGTCAAAATTCAGTAGCTATAGAAACTGACACAATGACAATTTTGTAAATATAAGAAACCTTTTTACACCGATTACAATAAAAATAGATATAAAAAGTTTTTTATAACTATTAATATTATAAGAGGTATAAATTATTGATTTACACACCGGTTAAATATTATATCAGGTATAGATTATTTTACATATTTAGTTTGTTTTTCCCGTAATACTTTCTTTTTTGTGCAAAACTTAATTTTGATTACCATTGTTGTTCGTTCAGTCGTGTTGAGGTGGTTGGGTAAAGCTCTTGTTCCCGTTTGAAGTTGCTCGTGTTTCTCATTCACTGTGCGTTTCTCATCTTCTTTTTCGCATTTGAAGTTGCTCACATTTGGGTAAAGCAACATTTCTTAGCGTCGTCTTTTTCTCTTTCGCACATCAGAGAACATTTCTCAGCGTCGTTTTCCTCACTTTCAGTGGCTCGAGAGCTCATCCTTCACCATCACAGAGCATCTTCCTCACTTTCAGGTTAGGGTTTCTCCTGCATTTCCTCATTTCCTCATCTTCCACTGATTATAATCTCATTCTACCAATTATATTCCCTTTCCACCGTTTAAAACCCCTTTTCCACCGATCAATCGATCCATTCTAGGCTTCCTTGGTTCCTTCACTGTTTTACATTGATTAAACAAGTTCTCTTGAGTGTTTGAGGCAAACATTGTGTATTTTAGTTTCTTTTTGCCGCTTCAATTTACGGTTAGAAGGTGGTCGTGAGCGTGTGCTACCAGAGAACAACTCTTACAACTCAGAGAGGTATTTTTTATGTTATTGTTGCTTTAATGTTATGATTAATTAATTATACTTTTTCCTGAGGAAATATGTTTACTGCATCTGCTGCCTAGATGTTATTCTTTTCCTTTTAATTTGAAAATTGTGGCTAATTAAAATTCTTTGATGTTTAGTGATTGGATTCTTTTGTGCGTATTGCTTGCCTTGATTACCCTGTAAACATGATTACAGATATATAAATCCACCTCCATTCACATTTTCTAGATATATATGAATGATTTCTAGAAAGCAATGGTTATATATTAAAATATTATTCTTATTTGTATATAATAGAAAATCATTTTTTTATTTCAATAAAGTCTACCATGTATGTTTAGCTATTTGGATTTGTAGAGTTATAATTATATATTTTACAGCATGTATCATGAGAATTTTAAAGCATATGTATCCCATTTTGTTAGATGCATGAATATGTTTTACTGCTATATGTTAGTTACCTTAATTATGGTTGGATGGTTTCTTCGTTCTGTATTACAGAAAACTGCGAATTCTCCATCAAGTTGTAGTGGAATTTGTTTCCTTATGATGACATCTTGAATTTTGAGGATAAGATTGTCATACATATCCTGCAGTTATAGTAGGATATGGAAGTGACATCATTCATTGATTGAAGAGGAATAAAAATATTGTATAGTTACCTTCATTCGTGACCATTCTTGCTTGAATTTTGGCGAGTGTTCACTGTCGATGGTGGCAACGCTGGAGAAGTAGCTGAAGGGTGCTCTCAGTTGAATTTTGTACTTCTTACAAAAGGGTACCCAAAACTGAGCGAATTTGAAGGCTTCGACAAGAGCATAGAAGGTAAGAGAGGAACAACCATCATCAAAAACATAGCAAGCAAGTTTGTTGGTGGGATAATCAAGTGCTACAAGAGACAACACAATGTTGGCTGTGATGATGGGTGGTTCAAGAACAGGGTCTGCTGTTGCCACATACAAATCTACTCGTGGAAGTTCAGGAAACTTAATTAGGAAACTTCTAGATTTCCACTTCCATTCACATTTTCCAAGCACATGTACATTTTATTGTTGAATTCTAAGCCATCCATTTTCTTCAAATCATCCTTTTCAGATTCCTAGTGAGCATCATTGTGTTTTCACTCTAAAATATAAATCCATTATTGGCCTCTATATATTGGGAGAGTTGGCATTATGACAGTTCATTATGGAAGGCTTTGTTAAAAGCAAAGAAGCTAAAATTTTAGGAGTTTACTATGAGCAACCTTTTGTTGCATCTGGTTTCAGCAGAATGCTAGCATCCCATATTAACCATTAATAAGTGGGTTGTTAAGTATATTTTGTTAGGGAATTACTAAAGTGTCCCTTTCCTTGCTATATAATCTCGAAATTGGATTCACTATAAGTGGATTTTTTTAAATAGTAGTCCAAATTTATCCTCGCTATATCATCTCGCTATATCCTCACTCTCCTGTGGATATTTCGTAGAATTCATCTTTCAATGTATAATACTTCACCTTCTTTCTTTCACGGTTTCCTTCTGAAAAAGCCTTTCCACTTCCACCAAATGAGTCCAGATATAAATAGCACTAAGCGTTGTAGCACCGGCTACAATGACAATGATTATCGAAACAACAACTTTCTTTTCTCCATTTGAGAAAGTTCTAGAATATGTTTAATGTTGAATAAAACCAAAATGGGACCCATCCACATTTATGATGCACCGTAGATTGAGGAAGAATGTCTTCCACTTCTGCAAAAGTTCCCCGTGAAGTGCTCCAACTTGTATTTTGTATTTTTGCATCTTTTCAATTATAAATTGGAAGCCAAGCAACGTGCATATGCAAGAAATTGAGAAGGAGAAGCCTGCAGAATTCATCATCCACCGTAAAGAAAAATTCGGTGAAATGAAGTCACGGTAGTGTGAGTGAAAAATAGAGAGAGTCTATTTTGTGAGTGTGTGACATAGAGAGAGTTTTGTATACCATCCGAGGGGGTGAGATTTACACTGAGAGATCCTCAGAGAGTGAGAGAAATATTGTAATCCTACTTTCATAATGGAGATATTTTTCTGTACTAGGTCCCGTGGTTTTTTCCGAGAGGATTTTCCACGTTAAAATTTCCAGTGTTAATTTTCTCTTTTCCTAAGCTTTCATTTTTACGCTTCCGCACAGTGCCCATTTTGGGGTTCACAGAGGAGGGAACAAGTACCGCTGTTTCCCAACAGTGGTATCAGAGCTACCGATTCGAAAAAGTCACGGTCCTGTGAAACTCAAGATGGAAGGAGACATGTTCAAGCTAACTGCGGATAATTACTCCTACTGGAAGCCGATGATGGAAGATCATCTATACTGCAAGGATTTGTATGAGCCGATCACAAATCTGGAAATTCCGGAAGGAAAGACCGAAAAAGACTGGGAGATTCTGAATCGTAAAACAGTGGCTATGATTCGGAAATACATCGACAAAAGCTTGTTTGAGCATGTATCGACTTATACCGATGCGTATGAGTTATGGACAAAGCTTGAATCTATGATTCAAAAGAAGACTCCGAGAAATAAAGCTCACCTTGTCAGGCGACTCGTAAAGTTGGAATATTCTGACGACCAGAATATGATCGAGCATCTCAATACTTTCAAAGGTATTGTGAACCAGTTAATGAAAGCTGATATGAAGATCGATGACGAATTACAGGCTCTTTTACTCCTTAGTTCTCTACCTGAGAGCTGGGACACATTGGTGGTCACTCTCAGTAACTCAGCACCAGATGGAAAGCTCAGTCTGGATAACATCACAGACAGTTTACTGAATGAAGAATCCAGAAGGAAAGAAAGGGGATCGAGTAGTCACTCAGAAGCCAATGTTGTTGAGAATAGAGGAAGGAGTGAAAGTAGAAGCAAAGGAAAACGTGAAAAATCACGAGGAAGATTCAAGTCTCGTTCCAAAGGTCTGACATGCTTTTATTGTGGAAAAGATGGCCACAAGAAGCCAGAATGTAGATTCCTGAAAAGAGATCAGAAGAATGGAACTGTACACCCTGATATGGTAGATCCCAAAAAGAAGTTGGAGGAAAAGACCACAACAGCGGTGGTATCAAATGATGAGAATGTGTTCCTTATCACTGAGGTAAACTATCTAAATATTGCTATTGATGACTGCACTTGGATAGTAGATACCGGAGCATCTTTCCATGTTACTCCTCATGAGGGATTCTTCTCATCCTATCAAAAAGGAGACTTTGGAACAGTGAAGATGGGTAATCATGTCACAAGCAAAATTGTGGGCATAGAAGAAGTGATTTTGACGTCAGAAAATGGAAACAAACTTGTGCTGAAAGAGGTAAGACATGTACCAGAAATGCGTCTAAACCTTATCTCAGTCGGTAAGTTAGATGATGCTGGAATGAACAACCAGTTTGGAGATGAAAAATGGAAACTTAGCCGAGGAAGCATGATTGTTGCTCGTGGCAAAAAGGAAGGCTCTTTGTACGTCATGCAAGGAAAGATATGCAAAGGAGAGACAAATGTTGCTCAAGAAGAAAGTAAAGAGCTGTGGCACAAAAGACTGGGCCACATGAGCGAGAAAGGACTAGAGATCCTTGCGAAAGATCATCTCCAGAGTATAAAAGGACAACCACTTGAATTATGTGAAGACTGCCTAGCAGGTAAGCAGCGTAGAGTGTCCTTCCGTAGATCTGAAAATGGAAGAAGAAAAGAGCATATATTGGATCTTGTACACTCAGATGTTTGTTCAACATCTGAAAAATCCCTTGGTGGTGCTCAATATTTTGTTACCTTCATTGATGACCACTCCAGAAAATTGTGGGTCTATCCATTGAAGAGAAAAGATGAAGTTCTACGAATCTTCAAGGAGTTTCACGCCTCAGTTGAACGTGAAACTGGTAGAAAGTTGAAATGTCTGAGAAGTGATAATGGTGGAGAGTATAGAGGTCCATTCGAGCACTATTGCAAGACTCATGGGATCAAACATGAGAAAGTACCTCCCAAGACACCTCAGATGAATGGTGTAGCTGAAAGATTCAACAGAACGATTGCCGAGAAGGTCAGAAGCATGTTGTCTCATGCAAAACTTCCCAAGTCATTCTGGGGGGAGGCAATGGTGACAGCAGCTGATTTGATCAACTTATCACCATCAAGACCATTAAACGGTAAGATACCAGAAGAAGTATGGTCCGGTAAAAAGGCCTCGTATCGCAACTTGAAAGTCTTCGGATGTAAGGCATCTGTTCACATTCTGAAAGATGAAAGAGCAAAGCTCGATGCTAAGGCGAAAGAGTGCATATACCTTGGTTCTCCAAGAGATGAATTTGGTTTCAGATTATGGGATCCTGCAAACAGAAAGATTGTTCGAAGCAGAGATGTGGTGTTCTTTAAAGATCAGACAATCCAAGACATCAAGAAAGTGGAGAAACCAACACTTAAGCTGATAAGTGATCAAAGCCCTATTGTGATGAACAACTTAGGGGGAGAGACTCATCAAGCCGAACCAGAGTTACAACTTGATGAAATGGCTGAAGAAGCAGATCAACCTAATCTGACGGAAGAAGATCAACCAATTGAGGATGCTCCACAAGAACCCCAATTGAGACGATCAACAAGACAGAAGCAACCGTCAAGAAGGTATTTTTCAGATGAATATATTAATTTTACTGATGAAGGTGAACCTCAAAGCTTTGTAGAAGCAATGGAGATGAAAGACAAAGACAAATGGTTGCAAGCCATGGAAGAAGAGATGCAATCCTTAAAGGAAAATGAGACTTATGATTTGGTAGAATTACCAAAAGAAAGGAGAGCATTGCAGAACAAATGGGTGTTCAAGCTCAAGAATGAAGAGAACAACCCAAGCCCAAGGTACAAAGCACGAATTGTCGTGAAGGGGTGCAACCAGAAGAAAGGAATAGACTTTGATGAAATATTCTCACCAGTGGTGAAGATGACATCCATTAGAGCAATTCTCGGTCTTGCAGCAACACTAGACTTGGAGATTGAACAACTGGACGTCAAAACAGCATTCTTACATGGAGATCTAGAGGAAGAAATTTACATGAAGCAACCAGAGGGTTTTGAAGAACCAGGCAAAGAACACTTGGTGTGTCGTCTGAAGAAAAGTCTCTATGGTCTGAAGCAAGCTCCAAGACAATGGTACAAGAAATTTGATTCCTTCATGATCCAACATAATTTTAAGAAGACCTCCGCAGACCATTGCGTGTTTGTGAAGAATTATGAAAATGGTGAGTCCATCATACTTCTCTTGTATGTTGATGATATGTTGATTGTAGGGAAGGACAAACTTAAAATAGCTGCTCTCAAGAAGGCATTGAGTAAGTCTTTTGCCATGAAAGACCTGGGTGCAGTAAAGAAGATACTTGGAATGAAAATTTCCAGAGATCGTTCTAAAAGAATGCTATGGGTATCTCAAGAAGATTACATTGAGAAGATTCTCAAAAGGTTCAACATGCACAATGCCAAATCTGCTCGTGTTCCAATTGCTGGACATTTCAAACTCAGCAAGTCTCAATGTCCAAAGAATGAAGAAGAAAAAGAAGAAATGAGCAAGGTACCCTACTCTTCTGCCGTGGGTAGCCTTATGTATGCAATGGTTTGTACAAGGCCAGATATTGGCTATGCTGTAGGAGTTGTGAGCAGATTCCTGTCGAATCCAGGAAAGGAGCATTGGGAAGCTGTTAAGTGGATACTAAGGTATCTAAGAGGTTCTGCCAAAAGAAGCTTGTGTTTTGGCAATGGAGATCTAAAGCTAATCGGATATTCAGACTCAGACATGGCTGGAGATGTCGATTCAAGGAAGTCAACATCAGGTTATCTGATTACTTTTGCAGGGGGAGCTGTTTCTTGGCAGTCAAAGCTACAAAAATGTGTGACATTGTCTACTGCTGAAGCAGAGTATGTAGCGGTGACTGAAGCCTCTAAAGAGATGCTATGGATGAAGAATTTCCTAAGTGAATTAGGACATAATCAAGACGATTATGTGGTGAACTGTGATAATCAAAGTACCATCCATCTAACCAAGAACCCCATGTTCCATTCACGCTCGAAGCATATCGACGTGCGGTATCACTGGATACGAGAAGCGCTGGATGAGAAGAAATTGAAGATTGAGAAAATCCATACAGACTTGAATTGGTCTGACATGATGACTAAGTCAGTTCCAACCAAGAAAGTTGAAGATTGTTGCCAAGGTACTGGTCTAGTGGTATTTTCCAAATAGAAGGACGGGATGGAAGACCCATTTATTTGTTTTATGGGGGAGTTTTGTTGAATAAAACCAAAATGGGACCCATCCACATTTATGATGCACCGTAGATTGAGGAAGAATGTCTTCCACTTCTGCAAAAGTTCCCCGTGAAGTGCTCCAACTTGTATTTTGTATTTTTGCATCTTTTCAATTATAAATTGGAAGCCAAGCAACGTGCATATGCAAGAAATTGAGAAGGAGAAGCCTGCAGAATTCATCATCCACCGTAAAGAAAAATTCGGTGAAGTGAAGTCACGGTAGTGTGAGTGAAAAATAGAGAGAGTCTATTTTGTGAGTGTGTGACATAGAGAGAGTTTTGTATACCATCCGAGGGGGTGAGATTTACACTGAGAGATCCTCAGAGAGTGAGAGAAATATTGTAATCCTACTTTCATAGTGTAGATATTTTTCTGTACTAGGTCCCGTGGTTTTTTCCGAGAGGATTTTCCACGTTAAAATTTCCAGTGTTAATTTTCTCTTTTCCTAAGCTTTCATTTTTACGCTTCCGCACAGTGCCCATTTTGGGGTTCACAGAGGAGGGAACAAGTACCGCTGTTTCCCAACATTTAAAGAATAAGGTATCACACTGATATTTTACTCAACACTAACCATCATATTCATAACATCACTTTGAAAAACATAATGTCATCCTCTCATAAGATTGCTGTCAATACTAAAATGTGTAGCCTTCAACTAATATATGTAGAAATGATATTGAGAGTATAAGGAATGCTTACCTAAGAAGTGACAAGAAACAGACATTGCATTTGGTCTTTACTAAGAAGATCAAGAAAGCCATATGAAGAATGCTATTTAAGATACAGAAAAGAGCGTACCAAATTTAAAAATGAAAGTAGAACGACTATTTCCTGATGCTCTTGTTCTCTAAGGGTATTCTTTTTTCAATAGTAACATAATAGTGTATTCTAGAAAAGTGATGATAGACTTAGACACCATAAACTGTGATGGTAACACCCTTCTTTGAATTCAAATACAATAAATTTACACACATCTTGTCATGGGGTAGTATTCACCTGAAACCACAGATATAGCCGATACAAGGGGGCCATAAACTCCAACATCAGGAATTCTAGTCGTTCCTTTTCCAGCCTAGTAGAATTTAATCTCCAAGGTATTATTTGTGATGCTGATATTGTGTATGGGTAGTACACAATAAACTGTGATGGTAACACCCTTCTTTGAGTTCAAATACAATAAATTTACACACATCTTGCCATGGGGTAGTATTCACCTGAAACCACAGATATAGCTGATACAAGGGGGCCATAAACTCCAACATCAGGAATTCTAGTTGTTCCTTTTCCAGCCGAGTAGAATTTAATCTCCAAGATATTATTTATAATGTTGATATTGTGTATGGGCAATACTAATGGTTTTTCAATAACACTTGTTTCATTCTCTGAATTTTCCAATCTTAACCAGTTCTTAATTTTCATAATCGTCTTTAAGGTAAGTAAATAGTTGACACATTATTTCGGTTATTTTAAAATCAAGTTGAGTTAATTAATCATGTGGTCTTACCTTTTGTTATGTTAGTTTTTCATATACAAATACCAAATAATTAGAAAGTTGCATAAACTTAGAATAAAGAATGAAAAATTGCATATATAATTTGTATTTTTGTGTCAATAAGTTATATTTTTTAAATAGAATTGTTTCTTTTAACATAATTAATGAAAAAGTTAAAAACTAAAATAATCCGTCATAAGTAGCACTGTTTCATTAGAAAAAAATGTAAATAATTTTATTTAAATTAGTTATGTAAAGGTAGGTTATATATATATCTTAAAATAACTTATTTGTCAAATTTGGTACTAACGTTTTAATATAAATGTGTATACTACTTTCATATATTAAAAAAAAAAACCTTTACATAATATTTCACATTTCATCCCATATTTAGCATACATTTTTTAGTTAAACTATGTAATATGCAAGGAGAATTTTTTTTTCATCAAAAACTAAAATAGACATTCATTTATATTATCCAGTTTTGCTTATCACTTTGTTTTCCCATTGTATTATCTTAGGTTATTGCAAAATAATAAGTTATCTGGTCTTATTCCTAATTCATTGGGTTTTTTGACTCATCTTAGTTGCCGATAAGTGTGGTCTGAAAAATAATTCCCAATAAAAAACTTTCATTCCTCTTCCTCTTTACCTTTTTTGTTTGAAAAAAGGGAAAAGAAAAAAAATTACATTTCTACTTTTGACTGTAGAGGTGGTTGCTTTTCTAGATAACAATAAATCGAAGTTGGATAAATTTGATATGCACAACAAATGAATATGAGAGTGGAGTAGAACAATTTCTTGAATTTGCAAAGATGAATGTTCCCGACAATAATGAAAGATTTTATTGCCCATGTGTTAATTGTTTGAATGAGCGAAAACTACCAGCTGAAGTTATTCGAGAGCATGTTCTATGTGATGGATTCCTAAAGAGCTACACAAAGTGGACATGGCATGGTGAATTAATAGACATGCCAAGTGTAAGTGACTCTCAGGTAGAAGCAGAACAAGTTGATTTAGAGATGAGTGATTAGTTAGAGGACATGATACATGATGTCGGACCTGATTCCTTCCAACGTGCTCATGTGTATGACAACTTGTGCACTGATGTAGAAAAACCTTTATATCCAAAATGCACTAAGTATACTCGATTGTCAGTTGTGTTAAAATTGTTCAATGTGAAGGCAAGAAATGTGTGAACTGATAAAAGCTTCACAGAGTTGCTTAGGTTGTTGAGTGACATGCTTCCTGAAGGTAACACATTGCCAACACGCAATTATGATGCAAAGAAGATATTGTGTCCCATGGGTATGTAGTATAAAAAAATTCATGCATGCTCAAACGATTGTATATTGTACAAGAGCGAGTTTGCCAAGTTACATCAATGTCCACAATGTGGGGTATCACGATACAAACAAAAAGAGGGTGAGTCTGAATGTGACAGTAAGAGTCCTCCTGCAAAAGTCTTATGGTATCTTCCTATTGTTCCACGGTTGAAATGCTTATTCAATAACCCAAATGATGCAAAACTCATGAGATGACATGCAGATGGACGTATAAGAGACGAAAATTTGAGGCATCCGATAGATGCAATGCAGTGGAAGAATATTGATTCCATGGACATATAAGAATATTGAATTATATTCTTTGATATATTTTACAAATATTATTTGGATAACTTAGGTAAAATGTATATATTGGGGTCAACCATACACCATGAAACCATTACAACTGATATGATGAGAGTGATGGTTGTAGACGTACGAGATGCTACAACTCAAGTCCATGTGCCTACTTAGGAGGGTTTAGACAGTGGGACAGGCCCTTGGAAATTTTATCCTTTGGCCCGTTAGATTATCAAGAGCAATTCTAAAGGAGGTAGTTGTTTTAATTACACACTTTGTTGTTTTTATTGGTAATACTAATCTTTTGTAAGTTTTTAAATATGTATACCAGGTTGAAGCACAAGGGCAGGAAGATATGAATGAATCACTTCAACAACTGCCACAACAAATAATTCTAGAACAACTTGGTGTGTTAGCAGTGAAGATCTCCCTTTCTCCTATAGAGTTACCAATGCCTCCTGAAGTCACAAATAGGACAACTTCACTCTCTTTCTTCATATGTCAGAGGGATATTTTTGAAATTCTCTCTGGCATTGATATGTTATGTATATCAGTACTACAACTTTGGTTGTTGTAAGTAAATTTCTACATTTATGAAGTTTAAATATATTCAATATTTTATTCTAACATTATTCATTTTCAATCTTTAAGGTATTTACATCTGTTGAGCATTGAACGGAAGAATGATCACATTTATGGTTTTATTGACCCTGTTGTCATTCAAGGATTTGGGAATAAAGGTGAAGAGGTCCAAAAGTACCTCTTGGAGGCTTTTGTAAATGGAAAAAAGCAAGTGTACTTAGCACCTTATTTGCAACCGTAAGTATATAATTTTTATTAATAAAATTCTATTTATGTAAATGTTATTTAACACTATTATTGTTTGAATCTGTAGGGGTCATTGGCAATTGTTACTAATTCTTCCTCAACAGTTTCTTGTAGTTCTCTTGTGTTCATTGCACAAAAAATCTCGCACTTTGGCAATTAAAAGTACACTAATATCGTAAGTTTTTTAATAATTTATTTGTTGTACACACATAACTGATTTTACTAAGTTCCTTAGGACTTATTTTAATGTACATTTAACTTTATAGAGTGGTTGAGACATATTTAAGGTTGTAGGGAACACATATCGTCTCTAGAAAGAAGTTGTAGTTCATTGCACCAACTGTAAGTAGTTAATCTTTCAAACTATAAATACAATTATAAATTTTATGATACTTTATAAATTTAATTTGTAGTGCTCACGTCAACTGCGAAACTTTGAGTGCGGATATTATGTCATGAGGTACATGCATAAAATTATATCCGCAAATGTCGTTGGCTCATGGAATTTGGTAAGGTGAACATTTATAACTAAGATCTTAAACCATTAATATTATTACTTGATTCAAACTATTCATTGTGTAGATATTTGATGACACGTCTCTAATGGAGCAACATGTCATAAAGGATGTTCGGGAGCAGTGGGCTGAATTTTTTTTAACCATTTCTAAATGATTAGATGTTTCAATGTTACATTTTGAGTTTAAGAACTATTTTATGTGTAACTGTGTTAAGTAAGTATGTTAGGTAAATATATTTAGGAACTTTGTTAGGTAAATATATTTAGGAACTTTGTTAGGTAAATATTACATTTTGATTGTTAATAAAAACAATATTGTTAGGTAAATCTAAGATTGAATTTTTTGCAGGTCTCGATATGGATAGTAGCACATACAAATCAAATATTAAAAAAAAGTCACTTTTTACACCGGTTAAAGCCACATTTGGTATAAAAAGTCTTGCCTTTTCACACCGATTATAACATTATCAGGTATAAAAGTGAGTTTCTTTTATACCTGTCTTGTTACCAGCAGTTATAAAAGTGAGTTTTCTTTTAATAAAAGAGGCGAATTTTTTATGCCTAATACCAGAATATCATGTGTAAATATAAAACTTTTATACCCATTGGTAAAAAAAATAAACTTTTATATCGGTTTTAGAGTTGGTGTAAAAGGATGAAAACTTTCTATACCTCTACAACTACTCAAAACGGGTATAAAAAGCCTTTTTAACATGTATAAAAAGCTTTTTTAACACGTATAAAAAGCATTTTTTTTATAGTGTACATAGTATACATTATGTTCCTTACAATTATCTTTTTGTTAATAAGATTTTGAGTTCTATTAAGTAAATGCAAAAATGTTGTGTAGATGAAAAAACACTTAATGTAATTCAAATAACTTGAGATCCTTTATTCTACTACCATATATCTTGAGGTTTTTATACTTTGACATATATAGTTGTGCATTTATACTATCTCATCATTCTAAATCCACTTATCTTCCATATTTCTAACCAACCTAATATATATTAGCGAACTCTTGCATCATGTTTGTGACTTGTTCTATCTTCCATTTAAACTATTATCTTCTTCAAACTAACTTTCATTCCCATAAATTCCCGTTCCACCTTTCTATCTCTCCTAATGTAGTTTCCTTATGTCAAAAAGTTGTTGTACATTCATTGTGTCCTTATTTTCAATAGCTGCTACTCTAATAATTTATCTTTCCAAAATTTATATAAAGTTGTTAATATTCAATTTCGTTTGGGTAAGTCAATAATAATAAAAAAAACTAATATAAAAAATAATAATAATTTATGGTGGGTAAAAAAAGGAAGAAAAAAATATAGATTAAATAAAATAAAGTTTTTAAAAAATATAATTTTTAAACTTTAATTTAGTAAAAAAGAGAAAATATTTTAACAAATAATAATAAAATAAAATAATTTTAATTTTTTTTTAATCATTTTCGTAAACTCAAGAACCCAAGAGCCCAAAAGTTTTATACATATATTCACTTCCTTTTTGCTCTTCGTATTTTAATACGATAATAACTTGAATCAATATTATGCTAATAATTATAAGCAATATTTTTTATGATAATTAATACCTTGGTTTTATACTATAATTTGGTGTGTCAACTTCTTTTCTTAATAAAGAAAGATATGATCCTAAAAATTTACAAAATTTTTGACCATATTTATAATCAATATCTTAGATATTATTTGATTTGATTAGATATTATTTGATTTGATTAATCTTTTTCGTATATTGAAATTTTTTTCATATATTGTTCATTATCAATTATTTCACAATTAAAACAAGATTACCATAATATTACAAGATATGTATATAAATACACATCCTATCATTAAAAGAAGAGAGGACACAGAAAAATACGAGACATAGAGAAAGATAGAAAGAGAAGAGGAAAGTATAAAGGAGAATAAATTCTTGCATAAAAGAGACTCTGCCAACACCAATTACCAAAGAAGGAATCATTCGAGTACCGAAAGTTTTAAAGGTAAAAGGTAGCTGTAAAGCTTGGGAGGTATGTCAACTTTCACCCTTTTTTTTCTTTTCATTTGGGTATTATATTATGTCTTCATTTTGTTTGCGTTTTACTGTTTACACTTTGACATTTTCTTCTAGGGACATTATTTTTACAAAATGGGTTAGAACTCGTGGGTCAACTCGACTCACCACAGGTTCGGGCTGAGTTGGGTTTGTAAAAAATGAAATTTTTTGATACGGGCCAATTTTTAACCCGGCTCACTTAGAACCCGACTCACCTAGGTTGAATTTGTGGTGAGCCAGGTTGGCTCACAAACCCAACTAGTTTAATTTAATTATTTATTATTTTGTGTTTCAAGATTATTAGTTAATATTATTTTTATTGTATTGTAAATGGGAATAAAGAAAAAGATGTTTCAAAAAAGTAAAATATTATAAATTTAGTCATTCAGACTCTAATATTATAAATGGATAACTAACACAAAAATTATTAGTATTATAAACTTATTTATTCACTTTTTGGGTTTGGGTTTGAATTATATTTGAGTTGTAAGTTAATTTTTTATTTTGAATTGTCTTTGGAGTTTAACATCATTTTAGAGTGAAATTATTTAAATTTGAATAACAAATTTTTGGATTTAAAAAACAAAACTTATAATAATGTCAGCCGGTGAGCCAACCCGCTTAACACCAATACGTGGTGGGCTGGATCGGGTTTGAATTTTTTTGACTCGCTAATAAATGAGTTGGTTGGGTTGACGCTAACCTGTGTGGACTGGGTTGGGCCACGCTTTAACAACACTAATTTTTACTATTCACAAATATCTTGTTTTAAATACTAAAATAAAAGTTTTTCCTTAATTCTTTTGGTATTGGTTCGGTTTCTTAAATCGCATGATATTTATTTTTAATTTTCCTTTTAAAAAATTAAATAAACAATTTCAAAGAATAAACAAATATTTTTTATTACATATATCTCATGTTCGGGATTTTGTCTGGGCTTGAACCCATAACATTTTGGAAGCCCTTTTTTAATATCTGCACCCCTTATTGTTTTAAGAGTTTTTTTCCACTTTATTTTTACAAAATCTTCAAACCAAAAACATCAACATTGTTAATCAAAATTTCTTTACAATAACTACGTGATCATGATTTTTCATCATAAATGGAGATATGTAGGAATAAGATCCGCCCTTATCAAATTCACTTTCCAAAAATCCAAAACAAAAAATAATAATTTTTGAACAAATTTTGAAACAGTTTTTTCAGATAAGTCTACCTTCTTTTCCTAGATAAATTTCTATCAAACCAAATTTTCATCAGAATTCTCTCCATGTATCTCTAATGTCCGAAGATTCATATTTTAATTCTAGAACTTCTTTTCATAAACCTTGATTTTCCTTGCCTTTCTTCGTTTCCACTTCCTTAAGGCTATGTTGAACAATTTTAGATCCCTAACTCCTAAGCCACCTTCATTCTTAGGCTTGCAAGTTTTTTCCCGCTTAAGCCAAACTATATTACTACCTTTTGTCCCAAGCCCAAAATGAAAATTCTCTATATTTGGTGTAGAACTGTGATAATTGATTTAATTAAGTGATATATATATATATGTCTGCCTTCACCTGTCCAATATACCCTTCACTTATGCAATCACGTCAACCCTTTATAATTGAATGGCCCAAACTTGTTGATCCCACTCCAATACAAAAACCACTTTCCATTAGATACATGGCATATATTGTGTGATGAGAATGAGTGAGTGATGCTGAAGCACAACACACCAACATTCAACTTTTATTTTATTCATAAAATCAAGGTTCTCTGACTGTTGGTGTTGTCTCCTTCTAACAACAAAAAATAACATCAACGATAGTATATCATTTGCAAGCAGAGAATTTAGGATGCGTGCATTATTAATGCAATCCCACTCTGTTGTGCTAAGAATAAAATAACGTCACAGTAATTAATGCAATCCCAAAATCTTCTTTGAAAGTAGTGGTATTAACTACTGCACCTCATTCTTTATTCTGTGTCAAAAATCGCTGACCACAAAACCAGACAAAACAACAAAGCCAAAAGCAACCACACTTTGGCATGCACTGAGCTACCTAGTTACGCTCGTGTCAGCTTTCAGGAATCCATATATATGCATGGAATCCAATTCTCACAACACGTATCCTCCAATTCAAATGGCAGCTTCAATATCGGAAAAAACTCAAGTGTCATAGAGCTTAACTAGAAACATCTTATAAGTATGTTTTGAATCATTCAATTAAGCTTAAGCTTGTCTTAAAATGTCTGTTCCAATGATAAGAAAATGACATCACCATATTATCGAATCATGTCTTTTAGTAAGTAAATTTCTAACTCTCAATCTCTCAAAATGAATTTGAGATAAATTTTAAAACCCGTTTTTACACTGTATAACTTAAACTAATTTTTGGTCAATGGAGAATCTTTAATTCTGAAATCTCTAGGATTAAAAGCTAAAATCAATTTTGTAGGATTGATGCATGGTAACTCATTGGAATAAATTTATACGTGTGCATAGATAAAGAAAAAAAAAAGGCTAACTAGTGCTGCAGAATCTCACTTATTGAGTATTGGAAACGGTATAGTTCAAGCTCACATCATTCAGCTCATTCTGAACTCACCACTTCCAAGCTACAAAAGCTTGGTGTTGCATAACAACTCACCTTCATAAAATAATAGAATTAGAATACAACCAAATGATGTCACTGGAATAAAGTCGATGATTTGTATGTCTACTTTTCTCCTTTCTATTCAGCTTACACTTGAATATTAAGATTTATATTTAAATGACTTCACTCTAAGAATAACATTACAGATTTGTTTATATACATAATTTTGTCCTTTGTTGTAAGTGTTCGCATATAAATACTCCAAATCGATGACTGTTTGACTCAAAATGCATTTTGGTTACTCTCAAACCAAAAACAGAAAAACCAAGTTTTGTGGAAATATTCATAGTTTTCTGGAGAAAGGGGAGGCTTTGAGATCACAGAAAGAGAATGATAGGGTTGGAAGATGTGTACAAAGTGATAGTGGCAGTGGTGCCACTGTATGTTGCTCTGGTGTTAGGGTATGGTTCAGTGAAGTGGTGGAAAATCTTCAATAGGGAGCAATGTGATGCAATAAACAAGCTAGTATGTTACTTCACTTTTCCACTCTTTACTTTTGAGTTCACTGCTCACATCGACCCTTTCAAAATGAACTTTTCGTTCATAGCTGCAGACACCATATCAAAGTTCATCATCATCGTGGTGCTTGCCCTCTGGGCCAAGTGCACTGCCAAGGGGAGTTTCTGCTGGTCTATAACGAGCTTCTCTTTGTGCACTCTCACCAACGCTCTTGTTGTTGGGGTTCCAATGGTCAAGCCCATGTATGGAGCCCTTGGTGAGGACCTAGTGGTTCAGTCCTCGGTGGTTCAGGCCATCATATGGCTCACTTTGCTTCTATTTGTCTTGGAGTTTCGGAGAACAGGAATTGAAGGCACCACCACCACCACCACATTTAAACAACCTAGATCAAAAGCAATGGTTGTTGACACTAATAATTTGACAGGCGAAGGTGGTGGAAGAGGGAAAGATGTGGAGGAAAATACTGTTGCTATTGAAGTTAAAGAGGAGTTGCTGTTAGAAGAAACTGTTAGCAGTAGGATTCCCTTTTGCAAGTTGATGAAGCTTGTGTGGCTCAAACTTGTAATGAATCCAAACTCCTACGGCTGTGTCATTGGAATTTCCTGGGCCTTCATATCTAACAGGTATACTTACTCCTTACCTAAAATCATAGTCTCACTGCAATTTTTCCACCACACTGCATAATAACATTAAAACTATATATATATGTTATAGTTTTATATTTGAATCACATCAATCACGAACTACCACATAAACTCTCGTAAAAAAGTTGTAAAAACAAATTGTTAAAATTATATTTTCCTTATAGGCAAAAGGGTCATTTTGATACAATTTTTTTCAAAAATTACAGTAATGAATTTAATATTTATACAGGTGGAATTTGGAGATGCCAAGTATGTTGGAAGGTTCTATACAGATCATGTCAAAGGCAGGGACGGGCACTGCCATGTTTAGTATGGGTGAGTGAGTTAATCACATATGCTCTTTATAAGTTTCCTTATAAATATGTAGTTTTAGGTTAATTGATTAAACTTTAGTGAAGTTAATTAGCTTAAATTAGTTTGATAAGTGGTTTGTGACGAGTGACATATATTTATATATAATAAGTATATATATATGCATGCAGGTATTTTCATGGCACTTCAGGATAATTTGATTGCTTGCGGACCAAGTCTGACTGTATTTGGTTTGGTTTTAAAGTTCATTGCGGGCCCTGCAGCCATGGCTATCGGTGCCATCGCTGTAGGATTGCACGGTGACGTCTTGAGAGTTGCCATCATTCAGGTAATGCATATACATAACATAGTTTCAATCAGTAGTTTTCACATTCATTCATCAACAATTCGTAAGAAAATTGAAGTGTCAATCTAAGTAGTAAAAATGATGAAGTTGTGAATATAAAATTCTACTGATAAAACCTACAACACCTGAATGTCTCATCCTTACGTTAAATTATATGAATGTCGTTCATCAAACACGTACAATGTTTAATTCATTGCAAAATTCGTGCATTTTCATGTAGTGGCAACTTAACTGAAGTAATGAATAGTTATTGATTTGTGACTGAGACCACCGAAACATTGTTGAATGCTGATTAATATTTTTATAATGGTGACGAGGGAATATGGAGGAAGCATATACTGAAAGAAAATGTCATTTCTTTTATCTTTTGTTTTTATGTATGATATAAAAGCTTTGTGGGTTACGTGTAAACAGAATTACTTAATCAATTTTCTTGTTAAAAGCATGTTCGAATATTCGATTATTCAAAGAGAATTACCTTTTGTAGAAATAGATGAGATTTTAAACAAAAAAAAAAAACAAATATGTTTATTCAATTAATTTAATTATTTCATTGTATATATATATCTGGTGCAGGCTGCTGTGCCACAATCCATCACATCCTTCATTTTTGCTAAAGAGTATGGATTGCATCCAGAGATTCTGAGCACTGCGTAAGTTTGAATGGTTGAAAAATGAATATTTAAGATAAAATATGCAGTGTTCTTGAAGGCTTTATGATCTATTTTAACAGTTTATAGTGTGTGATTAACAGGGTGATCTTTGGCATGATTGTTTCACTTCCCATCTTAGTTGCCTACTATGCAATATTGGAGTTCATACATTGAATCAAATATGCTTTATAAAAGCTCCAAAAAGGATGATTCAAACTTTTTTTTTCCTTCAATTTTAGCTTTTAATTTGTACTATTAGTCTGATTTTGATTCCTATTAGCTAGCCACTCAATTCTGTCCCACCAAATGTAATACAAACCTTGAAATCATCCATTTTTCAGCTGCATATTATCATCTTCAATCGATTCCTATTATTCTCTCTTTTTTTCTTTTATATCTCTGATGGTATTATTGAATACTGATATGGTGGATTTTAAAATTCAAAACCAAGATAGAGTAGAAGTTGGATACTATACTTCTAAAGTTTTAAAAAAGATTAAATATGATTTTAGGTTTTTATTTTTTTATTTTAATTCCTTGTAAGATTTATTTACATATAATTTCTTGCCTTTAATAAAACTGATATCTATATTATTAATACTAACGTAAATATAATCGTCCTCGCTTTATGCATTTTTTCAAACAATTATTTTAGTATGAATAATTATTTAAATTTTAAAAATAATAATTAATAGAATAAAATTGAAAAAACAAAAAGAACATAATAAATTTGTACGAGATTCATAGCTGCTTGCTGAAAAATCCTTATCTATAATTATATATAAAAATTACTCAAATCCTACTGAACTATATAAAAGTTAAAAATAAATAAATTTTTATTAAGACTAAAACGAAAAAACTGTATCTTTTTTTTCAGAGGAAAGAACACATTAAACTCAAAATTAAAAACCCCGGACTTTGTGAAATTATTTACTCTCTCTATGCAAACAAAGAGTATACATGTAAAATGTAAATAAATACTTTTTGTACATGACAAAAACTGATAAATAATTTAAATCAATTATATTTCTTATCTCTTTAAACCATCAAATAAGCGAATTTAGTTCATTGGTTTCAATTATTCAAGTCCCTACATTTTTAGAATCAATCAATTTTATTTTAATATTCAATTATCTCTGAAAGATAATTTTGAATAAAAGAGTAACGTGAACTTATAAAAAAGGGGGGTGGAGATATTGAGAATGAAGCCCATAAGCCAGACTCTCCTAAGCCTGTTAACTATGTCAGCATTTTTTTTAATTTAAGTTAGTTATAATTTTGATAAAAGTAATGAGCATCGTGCATTTGTTTTCAATCTCACTTTCTCATGTGAAAATAGCAAATATTATGAATAGTTTTAATCTAAGATGGAAAAAGTTACATATAATTAAAAATTCAAAAATTAAAATTATATAAAGAAGTTCAGAAATTAAAATTAAAAAAATTAGAAACCAAAATTATAAATTTTATTAGAATTGAGGAGCACAATTATAGTTAATCTCTGAATTTATGCAGGCGCATCCTATACATAACTACGCATTAACTCATTTCCATAAATATTATTGACATGAACGAAGATAAGGTGAAACAGCTCATAGTTTTATGAGAATTGAACGAGACTTTATTATCATATAAATAAATAAATAACTTATGGTTTCAGCCAATGGGTTTAATCAATGACATTATCGTTTTACAGGTAATTAATTCATTTAATATACAATTTTTTTCTATTTAAATCCTGAATGAAAATAAAGATATTAAAGCGAGTTAATGTGATTATATTGATTGGTTGGGTTGAGTTAAAAATAAATTAATTTAACTTAATTTACTTTTTTATGAATAAGAAATTTTGTAATTTATTTTCGATCCATTATGGAATAATGGGTTGATTTTCTTATAGTATGTTTTATTCTTCTAATTTATTTTATATATTTATTGTAATATAATAAAAATGAATTTTCTTGATTAATTATTTATAATACTACAATCAAATATTCATCTATTTCAGTAAATACTATTATAAATATAGTAATTGAAACTTAAAAAATCAATCAATATTTGACAAATAAATAAATTAAATATTTATTGAATAATACTTTAGTATTTAAAAATATAAAATTAACAACTTAAATAAATAATTATAATAAAAAATTATGACAAAATGGTCAAAATTTAATAAAAAGTTATCATTTAGATTACATATCAATCCATTTTTACTTAAATCTGTTTAACCTAAAAGTTAAATAAGTCAGATTTAGTTTGATTAAATTTAAAAAATTATATTTTTTCTAACTCAACCCAAACCAATCTCATTGTAGATTCAGTTAGTTCAACTCAAAATAAAACTTGTTTTGATATCTTTACCTTAAAATAAACTAGAGAGAAAGAAAAAGGGAAAAAAACTTGCTTTCTTTAATTCATTTTGGTAAGTTAAGAAGCAGAAGAAAATCAGTTTGGCATTTTTAATTCATAAAATAATTAGTATATTTGAACAACAACATCATTCTTGAACTAGCTGTTTATTTCGGATCAATTTGGGTATTGTTTTCATAATGGAAAAAATATTGTTTTGTTTTGTTTTTGTTTATTCAAAGAATATTTTGAAGAAGCAACCAGAAAACAATAAATTAATAAGAAATAAGATAAATGTATTTTTTTTTTAGTTTTAGGTCACTCATTGTGTTCCAGTTGAGAAGTCATAATGCTTTGTTCACATGTGAGGATTTGTAGGAGATGATTTGGGAGAGATTGATTGAATGAATTTGAATGTAAATTTTTTGTTGTTTGTTTGAGTGGATTTGGAAGTAATTGAAAATGGATTTGAAAGTAAAGTTGATGAGAATTAGTGTAGGATTTGATTGATGTGAAAGATTTAAAAAATTGTTTAATTAGTAGAAATTAAAGATTACCAAAATACCCCTAGTTATTAAAGTAATATAAAATGATATTTGTTACTGTTATATTTAATTGTAAAAATATTTATAAAGAGAAAAAAAAATTAAAATTAATTAGTAAAATTAGTTTTAAAATATCCTGTGAAGTTAGAGATATTTTGGTGTATTTAGAGTTGTTTGAGCAGCGTCACAGATAAGTGAAGCTAATTGGACTATTTTAAGTTTTTGTCATGTTCAAGTTACTGATTTAATGCCTATACTATGATTTGTATGAATGATTGAATTGTGGATGAGCATGACCTATTGAACTAGGGTTAGATTCCTAAATTACATGATTTACTAGTATAATGAATTCTGAAGTAAATTAAGGAGTAATATTGTAATTGAAATGATTTGAACTGAGTTGGACTATTGTAACTTGAATTTTGGTGTGTTAGTTGCACTCTGATTTGTACGAATGATTGAACTGTGTGATGAGCGTGACCTATTGAATTGGAAGTTATATTCCTAAATTACATGATTTGATTGTATGACGAATTTTGAAGTAAACTAAAGAGTAATATTGCAATTGAAATGGTTTGAACTGAGTTGGATTGTTGTAATTCAAAATTTAGTGTGTTAGTGGTGTTTATGAAGGTATTGAAATGAGTTTGGAAAGGATGGATCTATATAATTATAGAAATTCATTATCTACAATTATGCAGACTCATATGAGGAAGGCATTGCAGCGACACCAAAGATAAAAAGTCCACTGACTTGGTAGTCGCTGGGCGAGGATATTCTCATCGAGTGAATCCAAAGTCAGAGACTTCATTGAATTGGTTGTCTCTTAGTCCAAAGGCTTTATCTTGGCCAAAGATGTTAATGAACTAACCTTGTGTATGTGTATGATAGAGTGAAACTCATTGATAATGAATCTACATGGCAGTAGAGACCCCACAAGTGCAAGACTCCCAAGATTCAGTGTTTGTATCCAGATAATTGAGTCTAGATTTGTCTTCACTTATGAAATGTATGTTTTTATAAATGAAATTGTGATATATGACATCTTTTTTGCATGTTAACTTATCCTTCTTTTGTATTGTTCTATTATGTGTTATTTTTTCTTTAGCAATGATAATTTATTTATTGGTGTAAGCAAATGAAGATGTAGGTGTAGAAATACCTCTTGTAATTGAGGCATCATTGATTTCAACGGTTAAGCTATATTAGATCATGTTAAATATAGTTTTCTAATAATTATAATATAATCGTTTAAAAATGTATATATATCATATTATTATAGTTCTATCTCGTATGATTGTGTTAATATAGAAATATATTATTTCTTAATGATTCAAAAAAGATTATTTTAATAATTTTATGCTACTAAAATAGAATTACATATATAAAATCACACATAAATTATATATAATTTATATTTTAATTATTTTTTATTATAAATCATACATCTTGTCATTTATTTTTATTTTTTAAAAAAACAACTAAAACAGAAAAACCTATCGAATTATAACCTTTTTAGGACAATATCTTAAAGTATCAAGATTTAGAATTTGAACCAAATTGGAAATAGAAATTTAAGTAATAACATTTTTTATTTCATGTGTCGATATAATTGATGACGGACATTGTTAGAGTGGATAGAATTGAACCTGAACTTGTTAAAAAAAGTAATTAGATTTGAAATTTGTAGAAAAATATATTTAAAAGAAAATAAATTATTAATTAACACTTAAAAGTATTAAGGTTTGATGTGGATTGAACCACAAATCTCTTGAATAATGATTGATTTGTTTAACCAATTTAATAAATCGAAGGTTGAACTACTATTAAATCCTAATTACACAAATCACATTCAAATAAAAATCATAACCATAGGCCAATTAAATTAAATAATTTTGGACGATAATGAACCTCTCTCTCTCTCTCTCTCTCTCTCTCTCTCTCTCTCTCTCTCTCTCGTTTCTCTATTTTTTTTTTCCAAATTAAAAGAATAAAAATATAAGTCAATCAAAAGGATATTAAAATCAAGTCAATAAATCATTCATGTTCATATATCGTAATCATAGGAAAATAAATAACAAAAATATCGCCTTTTGTAAACTTGAAGGGAAATTAAGCACATGTGTTAACGCCAAGTTATTACGCCACATACATGCCAGTGATGCAATCGGCAGTTACAGAACATAATCCATTTGATTAGCAGAAAACTACGACCAAAACATTTTACTTTGGCGCGTGAAAGTAATAATATATATAAATGCTACATTGCACGTTTCCACAACAACAACCTTAGTTTTTCCAACATAACATAGATTATAGAAGATCATCGTGCAAAGTGCTATCCCATTCCGTGTTTGTTATCTTTCTTTATCAACCAACTATATCAACATCCACTGAAACAAAGGTAACTTACAATTATTCTCGTTCAATCGTGATCATGGCCATCACTATTTTTGTCACTAAAAACCTTGTTTTTCAATTTGATCTTCATCTTTCGTTGTTTCTGGTCAACAGATTGTACACAGAGTAAAACTGAACCTTTGTGTTTTGCTCTGCTTCCGAAAGCAGACAATGAAGACACACAGTCGAGTAGGTTACTTTTACCTTCATTCATTCATTGTCACAGCTGAATCTATTGTTGTCTCTGTTGTTTAATGTTACCAACGTTTTATGTTCCCTTGCGCTGTTTCGTCAGTTTTAATTTATTTCCTTTTAGTATATCTGTCTCTGCGTTCTTCTTTTCCTTTTATTTTGTATAGAAGAACCATGAATTGATTACTGCAAAAAGGGGTTAACTTTTTCATCCAACCTCTCGTACCAGGAAATTTCGGAAGCTGATTCAGATTGTAAAAGATCATGCCTCTGTGGCATCGTTCCGGCGGTTTCTATACTTTGTGTTGTTTTTCTTTTCTCGAGTTCATTCTTTGCTCAACGCTACAACCAGGTATATAAACCGGTGAAATAGTTTTTCTGCATGGAGTTGTTTCAGAATTGTTATTCATTTTCCATGGGAGCTGGTTGACCTGGTTTCACCATGAATGCAAATTTGGGTTGAATTCATGGATCCTTAAACGGTTGTCTGTGGATCAAATAGCCAATTGGTTTTGACTTTGACTTTAACTATACAAGGGTTCATGTTTCTTCATATTTTGAACATGGAAATACGACAGTTTTGATTTTGTACTGCAGAAACTATCGAGATGGAGAATGAACACCGAGAAATTGGAAAATGATACTTGCAAGGTTCGTTTTCTTACTCAGTATGTAAGTTAGAGAGTATTTGAGTTATTGATATGGTTTACTGCTTAGGTTGTTCAACTTGAATGCTTACTTTTGCTTATTTTGTTTAATAGAATCAGTGCAGTTCTGATGGAAGCAGTGCACTCCCTGAAGGCATAATCTCCAAGACTTCTGATTTGGAAATGAGGCATTTGTGGAATCTTCCTATGACTAAGACAATAAAGGTGAGTTTCTGTCATTCATGACCACTGAATTTTTTTTCTCTCGTGTCCTAACAAAACCATATTATTAGAATTGTACGTTTTCTCTGCAAATTTGTTTGTCTAGTGCTGGTAATATTTTTGGTGTATCAAGCTTATGCATGGTTGTCACAGTAGAGTTCTCAATTTCAAAAGGGTATGATGTTAAAATTAACTAACATATCTGTTCATTTACCGTGATAACGAGTATACTAAAACCAGAGTCAAGAATATATGTTCAGATACTCTGTTTTGTTTTATCAAGAGAAAGTTTGCATTTGCATACTCACATATTCTGAGTTTGTGGCTCTAAGCCTGTCATTAACTTCTGCAATTTCAATACTCCTTACAGCTGTGCATTCTGTTTTATGCTATTTTTCTATTTTCGACACATTTGAACAGAATAAGCAAAACGCGTCAACCAATTTGTTTGCAATTGCTGTTGGGATAAACCAGAAAGACCTTGTGAACAAAATGGTCAAAAAGGTAACTCGAGGAGTATTCTCTACAGAATATTCATTGCTGATATTCTCTTTTTTTGATATGTATTGAGAGATGACTCCTTCTAACCCAAATTGCAGTTTCTATCAAGTAATTTTGTCGTGATGCTTTTCCACTATGATGGCATTGTTGACAAATGGAATGACTTTGAATGGAATAATCAGGTCATTCACGTGGCTGTAGCCAATCAAAGTAAATGGTAGGGGACCTCACATTTGTTTGAAATCTAGAATATGTGAGTGATTCATTCATCCTGAAAACGTTTATTCTTGGACCCGTTTTCCTTGACTAGGTGGTTTGCCAAGCGTTTCTTACACCCGGACATAGTTGCAGAATATGGTTATATTTTCCTATGGGATGAGGATCTTGGAGTTGAAAACTTCCACCCTGATAGGTATGTTCAATATTCTGTATCCACTAAATTTCATCATAGTAAATAACGTAGTTTAAACTAGCTGTTATAACGTAGTCTTACGTTATTGTTACATCATCTTAAGCATTAGTGGTCGATCTAATATATACTTCAATGATTGTAGGTATGTTTCTATTCTAGAAAGTGAAGGACTTGAGATATCACAACCAGCACTTGATACTGAAAATTCAGAGGTACATCATCAGATTACGGCACGTGGAAGGAGGTCAAAAGTGCACAGGTTCTCCTGTTTGAACTTTTTTCTGTTTAAACTTTAAGGTACTAAGTTTTAAAGTAGATGCCTGTGTGTATACTGAGTATGCATTTTGTCATTGTTCATGCAGAAGGATTTACAAAACTGGTGGTAGAGGCAAAGGTTGTGACGAAAATAGCTCTGCTCCTCCTTGCACAGGGTAAAAGTTCTGTGGTTCACTTCAAATTTAACGAGTTTTCCCTTCACATTACTACAGTTTAAGAAAGTTTCTCCAATTCTTTCAGGTATGTTGAAATGATGGCTCCTGTTTTCTCAAGAGCTGCTTGGCGTTGCGTTTGGTATATGATTCAGGTGCACCATTTTCTCGTTTTAATGCTACTCAAAGCATTTATAAGCATGTCATTTATATGATTACTCCCTTTATTCATCGTTTATACTGTACTTTCTTTTGCAGAATGATTTGATCCATGCATGGGGTCTAGATATGCAGCTAGGCTACTGTGCTCAGGCATGTTAAGCTCCTTAACTTTGGTTCTTTTTGATGAGTTTCACTTCTTCTGTTTGATAATTTTGCTCAGGCATGTTAATCTCCTTTTACTTCATAGTTTAATCTGATTTTGTTTATGGATACTAGGGTGATCGAACAAAAAATGTTGGGGTTGTAGATGCTGAATATATAGTCCACTACGGTCATCCTACTCTTGGAGGCCAAGATTTGCATCAGGTCAGAAATATGGCTTATCTGTAGCAAAGTTTTGCATTGTGCAAATGCTTATAATCCTAATGTTTGCAAAGATTTTTAGCATGATTTATGTATGAAAACCTGTGCCTCTAATTCTACTTAAATTTATCTGACATAGCAGGTTTCATCTCGGGCAAAGGATCATAGAGTTGATGTGAGTTACTCTTGTCACAATACTTTTAGCCCAAACCATTGGCATGCTTAAATTTTATTTCTGTTAAAATCACAGTTCATTTTTCTGTTCCAAAACTACTCTTCCAGTTAGGTTCAGAATCCATTCTTGTGAATGTTTCTTTCTGGGTGGACTTATGTTAGGTTGTTGTTTGATGGGAAACAAAAACATTTTTCTAATTCTAGTGTTGTGCATGCTCATTAGTCCAATGCAAATATCTTAAAAGATGGAAAATGACATGTTTGGTTTGTTGAATTGAAAACCTTATCTATTAGGAAATTTTTATGTTAACTAATTGGTACTTAGCCTTTAGTTATATCTAAATATCGTTGTTGTCAAGTTGTTAGTACTTAATTATAGTATTTTGGATATGGTGCAGGTGAGAAGACTTTCTTTCCACGAATTACAAGTGTTTAGAAAACGGTGGCAGAAGGCAGTTGAGGATGATAAATGTTGGGTCGATCCATTTCAATAACCAAAACTTAGTCAAATTTTGTATAGATTTCATCAAAATACAAATATTTGTAAAAAGAAGAAAATTCAATTGGCAATTGAAAAAAAAGTGTTGATCATGGGTAGATGAAAGGGTCTAGAGATTTTTTTTTTTTTAATCTCAAAGGCATAAAAAGCTTCACCTTCATTTGAGTTTGGTGCATTGTTGTATAACTTTTCATTTGTTAACCGTTTCCAAATGAAAATAGTTGTCTTGTCCTTTGCTTGATTATCATTTTAGTTTTATTATATTCAATTTTATCTCATTACTAATAATGCTTTTGCTCAAGTGTTTTCTTTTTTAAAGCATAAAATGCGTTTCTTTTCCACCTAAATTGAAAATAATATAATTGATATTTAAATTTCTGTATGGTGTCAACTCATAATGATCATTCTGATAAGATATAGGACAAGCTCAAGTGACAAAAAGAATAAAATTTCTTTTTACTAAATGTTATGGTTTTTAAGAATTAAACATTGAAAAAACATTTTATCAATAAGATATCTGACAAAATAAATAAATAAATAAAAAGACAAAATAATTAAGTAGTGATAAAACGTTTTTTACCATGAGTGAATTTATTTTACTCTAATTTTATATTTACTAATTGAAACATGTAAACCAATGTGAAAACAAAAATTAGTGAATAAGTATTGTTTCGCTTGATAGGTCAAGAATTATACTTTTACACTTTTAACTAGTCACTCATTTCAATTTATCTCTCTACTTTCATTTTCTGATTGAACTTTCTCCTTTAAAAGTCTGAGTCCGAGCGGATACCTATTAAAAGCACTCCGATGCTCAAGTTAGTTTTTGAGTTACTTTCTTACCTTACCTTTATATTTATAGGTTTCGAAATGGCATAGACCGGTCGGTCTATATGATACAAATATGTTCCACTTTTATTGTGTTATTTTATTTATTAAGTTAAATTTTACTTATTGGGGTAATTTTTGTTATTGTATATATTAATATGTATATTAATTTTGATTTTGATATATTTTTTGTGACAACATAATTTTTTAGCAATAATTGAATTTTTTTCCATATAGTTATTAAACATAGTTATACAAAGATACAAAAGCATATTATATACCGTCTTTCAATATACATTTTTTCAAAATAATACTTCAAAATATAAGGAAAACTTTTAAACTAGTATACAACAATAGCATGAGTGTGAGTCTCCCTATCAACTTCTGCATTATCCTCTCCTCATGTGAATAACACAATTATAGTATAAGAATAACAAAACTACAATAGACATAAATACAAATAAGTTAGACTTCTTTAATATTATACTAACATTTCTAAGCTATGATCATAATAAAATATTATATATATATATATATATATAACTAAAATCACACACCAAAATATATTATAAATCAAAAAATATTACAATATAAAGGTCTCATGACTTTTTCATACTCATAATACATAAGACACGATCTTCAAAAGACTTTATATTGATTGGAATTTGGCTTTCGGTTAACGAAGTTAGCTTGCCTAGCGAGCTAACCTCCCATGACTCTCAAATTTAGCAATCTCTTAGCAATAGTTGGATTGCCCAACAAGTCTTCATAATTTAGACACCCAAATCTGCAATAATTGAAGGTACCTTGTACTCTAATAAATAATCTTATCTTCTATTCAAGTTAAAAACAATACCAATTCATTTAATATAACTCATTAGAAGCCAAAAATATCACATCATCGATTCATACTACATTTCATAACTCAATTACCAATTCAATAATTCATTCATACATCATAATTCAGTCCAATTGCAAAAATAAAACAAATCAACAATTACAAACTCAGATCTCCATATTATCAATTTAAATAAAAAATGTTGAAACTTTATAACTACTAAAGAAGTTAAATATGTTTATTTTCTTTGTTTCAATTATATTTTTCAAATTATATATTTTTCAAATAGAGTCAAAGCACCATCAGAAAATAAATTTGGTGAGTTTTTAAATAGGAATATAATTCTTAAATTACCATGGGCTAACATTTTTACTAAACTAACTCTTCCAATATTTTATTTATTTTCATTGTAATTTTTGTTAGTCTTTATTATAAGTCATTTTTCTTTTAATCCCTTAAAAAAACTTTAAATTTCAAAACTTTTTAGCCGAGAAGCACACCTTTCTGTCCTCAGCTTGCTTTCCTCCTTCATTCGAGATCACATGGTTCGCTTTTATCGAGTTCAATTCGAGCGGTGTGTACTTGCTAAAAATACTATGTCGCTCAAGTTAGATATTAGTCAACAAACTTAATTCACATTTAAGTGTCAAAACTCATTAAGTTAACTTTTATCTCTGTAACTTACTTTAATATTTATAGATTTTATCATGGACCTATTAGTCCAATAATACTAAAGTCATTGTTGACCCAATTGCAGTCCAACACCATGTAAGTCCATTTTATCTGCTTAATTCATAATTTAAAACAATCATAGCGAACATATCCTTCCAACACCACTTAACATGACGTGTTTATCATCGACATTGCTTTATTGCACGGTCTACCGACCAGATCAAACATTACATCATACACATTTATAAAATAACTAATTAGAATTAAGGTATTATTTTCTTTGTTTAGCCCTCTTTATATAAATCTTAATTAGCATTAGATAAAACTATTTTAATATATAAATGAATAAAAAATTCTGACATGATTGTGTATTTTGAGAAATATAACAATATTTTTATTCAAGTCAGAAGTATGCAATATCTCTTAATACATCATTATCATTCAATCGATAGAATTAATATTGTAAAATAAAAAATGACTAACACAATTGAATAGAAACATTTGAAGAAACTAAAATAAATAATTAACAATACTTTATGATAAATAAATTATATTTTAATTCAAAAATGGAAATATAATATTTTTAAATGTTTTAAGAAAATCATGCATAATAACATTTTTTTTAAATATTAAAATCTTGTGCCATTATGACCTTATTTTTTCAAAGGGTTTTTATTATTTTTTAAATGTTGAAGTGTTGTACATGGTTATATAACTTAAAGAAAATAGTTGAAGTGGTGTGATTGATATAACTCTGTTTTATTTAAATTTTAGAAAATAATTGAAGATATAGTGTGACATAATTAAATTTATATTAAATTAATAAAAGTACATTTTTTATTTTAAATAAAAATTAATTTGAGTAACTTCTTACAAGTGTCTTCTTTCACGTATAAGCCACGGTTGTTTACATAAACAACAATTTATATAAACTTATATAAACAGCCATGCTTGAAAAAGAATTTTGAAATTAATTATCATATTACAAAATTGTGCAATAAATATTTTTTTTTCTAGAACTATCATAAAAAATTCTTCATACATTAAAAATCATCATACTTCCACCATTTATGAAATTCAATATTAATTGCATGTGTACTTAATACCTTTTAACTGCATGCCAAAACCATTTAATATTTGTTTTTATTTAATAAATTAAAATAATTTAATTTTAAAAAGATTTAATAATTTTACATAAAAATATATTAAATAATATAAATCATAAATGCACAAATTAATAAAACAGTAAATAATTAAACTAACAATTAAATGAAAAGAAAATTATTGAATGTTTTTCAGAAAATATTGAATGGATTTTAAGTTTATCTTCTATTTACATATATCTTAAAAAGCATTAAACATTTTTATGTATCTTTGTTATTTACAATAATAAATTTTTATCATATGCATGTTGCACTATCAATGCAACTATTAGTTAAACATGTTTACTCTCTTGCAAATTAATTTTGATCAAAATAAATTTCTAGGTCAAATATATTTTTCCTCCACAATAATTATGAGGTCTTAATTATGATTTTTTAAAAAAAAAATTGCACCCCTAATAATTCTTTTAGTTCCTAATTCGCTATATAAAATACTTTATTTGAACATTCAAAGTACTACATAAACCACTTTAAGACCAAAAGTAACATAAGTGTTTATCACAGACCAAAATTTTTTTAAAATAAAAACAAAATCTAATCATTTATATGAACATTTAAAATATATCTAAGAAATTTTGTTAAGAAAGAAAAATAATACCTCTTATTTATTTTTGGGAATCCACATATATGCAATATCTCTTTCCACTGTACCTTGTTTGTATATTTTCTATTATAATTGTTTTCTCAATAAAAAATTTTCCACAGTCACAATATTTATTGAAGTACAAAATACTTGGTTGGTAAGAAAAAAAATCATTTTTCAACATTTATAAAGCTATAAGTTTTGTAAGGGAGATAAAAGTCGACTTAAAAAAAGTGTGATAATTACTTTTTTATTTCAAACTAATTTGTGTGAGATAAAAAATATATATTTCTCTTTTAAAACTCTTACTTTAAGTTTTACTAACTTTCAAAATAACTTTTAATAAAACTCTTTAAGTTTTACTAACTTTCATAATAACTTTTAATACAAATTGAGTCAACACAGAATGCTTTTGACATAAAAAGTTATTAAAAAATAATTAATGTTAACAATTAAAGTTTACCCTGACTTGCATTAAAACTTTTCCTATATGTAGAGTTTTTCTTAAGAACTATCCTCAGTAAAGTATTGGTTTTACAACATTTGAAGTTATAAAAATTTCCAAATCTAATCATGAGATATTTACCAATAGAATTTGGTTTAATGAATAACACGAAGCAATCATTTATCAATGTATATATTTATTAATAGAGCATATAAAAGGTTCAAATATAAGTTCAAAAGCAAAACCAACCATATAAAACCAATCCAGAAACTTAAATAATAAAGAAAAATATCTAAATGCCTTTGAGTAAGATGTCTGAAAGGCTTATTTGAAATCTTACAAATACCATAATATTGTCTAAGTTTTCATGACTAAAAAGCACAAATATATGAATCCATGCTTCCTGCCAATTGTGAATTCCTTCCTAGCCATCAATTCAAATCCACCTTATCGTCATTACCTGAAACATGAACAATATATACACATAAGCACATAAATCAAACTATTAAGGATTTCTGAAACAACAAAAACCTAAAACATGAGTGATAAAAAAATAGAACATACAATAAATAAACTTACCACCATTCTTTTTTGCCAATTCCAAGGCAAAACATCTCAAGTGTGGATCCAAAGGTAATCCACGCTCTTCAAATGATGGATCATAAAGTGTGTTCCTATTGCTGCATTCATGAGATGATAAACATAGTTAAGAATACCTCAGACATTCGTGCATGCATATGTTAATGTGTTAATATGATAGAATATAGAATGAAAATTACCACGCAGCTGCTTGTTCAGGGTTATTGTTAAAGAAAAACAATCTCAGATGAGGATCCAAAGGTAATCCACGCATTTCAAATGATGGATCATAAGCTGAGTTTCTGAAAATCCTACATTCATGACAGAACATAAAAAATTTCAAACATAAATCATAGTCCTCGTATGCATGTTTTTGTCTGTGTGTTTATATTTATCAAAGTGTGTAAAGTTGATGCTGCAGTTGAGAATTCAACTTACTCTGACGCGGAAGAGTTTCCAGTGACTTGTGGTGGTGGAGAAGGGTTTGCAGTGACTGGACTAGTTGGATACACTGATTCCATCAGAGACTCTTCAATGTTCCTTCTCATCTATATTCAAATAAAGCCACCATAAAAAAAATCACTTATTTAGAATGCATTAATATATATATATATATATATATATATATATATATATATATATAATATAATATAATATAACATACCCTAACATTCCTTGCTGATGAAGTCTCTTCAGTTTCATAGGAATCAAGGTGCAGATCAGATATTCCTTGTTGCAGAGACTGAAACACAGAAGAAATAATAACGAAAAGGGAATATGACAGAACAAGAATCTTAAGTTCATTCTTCAATTGTATGATGTAGAAAACACGAACAAAGGTATATGTAGATAATTGAGGGTATATCAGAGTGGAGTTCTGTTAAACAGGGAAAGAAATGACATTTTTGTGGATTAAAAGTGTTTATAATTAATAAAGTAATGATATATACATGTACATAAAACTTCATTTAACTTATAAGTTATTTAATTTTGTTTATTATATTATTGTAATATAGTTATTGAATGATTGTTTTAAATATAAATGTATTTAATTGTTTTCTAAAAATAGATACAAATTTTAGACTATATAAAGATGATGCATTCATTGACATATTTAATTAATTATTCATTAGTTGAATTAATGAATCATTGATTGAAGTCCATTTATGATTACATATATGAAAATTTATGATTTTTTTTTCTATTTATTTTAAATATAACATCAATTCTAAACATGTTAATTTTTAATCTTATTGTTAATACTTTCTTTTTATCTCACACACTAACATTACATAGATGTATCTGTTGAGATTTTTTTATGCTGTATTTTTAAAATACACTAATTTTGATATATTAAAAGAGATTTTTAATATGTTTTAAATATTAATATGAACATGTTTTAAAGATATAGCCTAAAAACATCATAAAAAATTGAATAAATAATCTAAATTTAGAGAAAAACAGATTTAAAGCATGCATAAGAGAAAAAATGTGAGTTGAATGAATAAACCTGTTGAGTGTTGAGATCTATGGAGGACTCAACCCTAACATTCCTGGATGATGAAGACTCTCCTATTTCATATGAATAATTAGGAGGAAAGTTGGGTAATCCTTGGTGCTCAGTCTGATCAACATTAAGAAAAAATGTTATAAAAAAAAATTCTTTATTTATAGAAAACGGCAAAGCAATGTATTATGATAGTTGAATTAAAAATAGTTTTATGAAAGAGAAAATAGAAAAGAAAAATAGTAATATATAAATACCTGTTGCACATCTTGAGATTGAGTTTGGAGATGAAATTCTCCTACAGGATTAGGTAATCCATCTGAACGACCCAACACTTCTTCGAACTGAATCTCATGGATGGGATTAAACTCAGATACAGGAATCCTGTTTATATATCAAAATCATTACATTAGACAAACAACACAATGTTAATTATTCTTGCAACACTAATCACAAATATAAATGACACCAATTTCGATATTAATTCTCCTTCACCACGTCTATGGACAATTATATATATATAGAAAGACAGAAAAAAGACAAATTCAGAAAGTAATTCAATCAATAAATGTAAATCACTAATATATATATATATATATATATATATATATATATATATATATATATATTAGAATAATTATTATTATTATGAGAAAAATGAGGACAATATTTTCTGAAAAGTATCAAACATGAGGCAGAATATGAATGAACTTTTTTTTTTCATTGAATAAATAAAATAAATAAATTCAATAAAAAAAATTAAAGAAACAGGTGAAAGTAAAACCATCAAATTTTCTAAAAGATGGGTATATATAGATAAAGATTTTGTATTGTAAATTTGATTTGAAAAAATAGCTAATTCATCGGACATAATTATTGGTTTTTTTCTAAGATGAATTTGGATCGGATAGTCAAGAATAGTTTATCAATATTAGGAGGTGAACTATATATCAAGTATATACTAAGCGGGTAAAAAAATATTAAAAAAAAGAAAAAGAAAAAATTGAATTGCTTATTTTGTAAAATTAATTTAAATAGAAAATGAATCCTAAAATCTATACATTTTTTCTTTAAACTTTATTTAAATATTCTTTTTTCCTTGACAAATTAAATCATAAAGTAAATTAATATATATATATATATATATATATATATATTAAAATTTCCATATATAATGTTTTTTGAAAAATATATAATAAAATTAAAATTATTTTTTATTAATTTAAAAAATAATAAACAAAAGGTTATCAATGATCAACCCAGTTGATGAGTCGCGGCGGATCTAGGTTAAAATTAAAATACTTAATCCTATTCATGAATCGTATTCGAATAGATTCAAAATTAATTTACCAATTCAGATCCGTTTTGTCATCTCTAATACAATTCGATAATTAATACATAAAATTTTGATAAAACCTTTCATAATATCCAATTTCCCTTGAAAAAATTGAAAGCTTAAAAGATATAAAGTATTAGATGAAAACTCTTCTTTTATATAAGAATAAATAATAAATTAATAGAGAAAAAAATCCTTATACAATCTTGTGAATTGAAAATATACTTGGTTCAAAGGGGAAAATTAACCTTTCATCACAATATATATATATATATATATATATATATATATATATATATATATATATATAATTTAATAAACTTAACATATAAAAACATATCTATTGAAAAGATCTTCTTAAAAAATGTAAAATGTAAAACATAAATTTAAATTTGAAGGAAACATTTCTGATAGCAAATAAATTTTCCTAAGGAATGAAAAAATAGTTTTAAAATTAGGGATTTGTAACAATTTTTAACTTGAATCCTGCAGAATGCCCAGATCTATCTGCTAAGTAATAAAGAAAATAGAGTTACAATATTTGTAATCATATAAATGATTTAGAAGGAAGAAATTGACATACCCCCTTGCCATTCTACCACTGCTAAAACAAGAGAAAGAGGAAAAGAGGAACAAAGGAAGATGTCTTTGTATTTATTTTGTGTGTGTCTATACCTTTTATAGCCCAAAATTGAAGTTAAGTATTAATTTTTATCATTATCATTATCATATAAAAAAGATATATTTATTATTATTATTTAATTACATAACTTTATTCTTTAATAAATAAAAACAAATGTTTATTTGATAAGATACGTAACTAAATAATTGTTGTACTTAAAAAATAACTAAAAAATTTCTCTGCTTAAAAATAATTAGTTCATATTTTTAAAAAAAGTATTTTTACAAAATTATATATTTGTCCTTGTTACATCGTCAAAAACCATAGAAACTGACACTAAAACCTGTATAACTAGCTGTATTTGAAGACAACTCAAGTTTGCTTACCTGTTTATTTTGAACATGTAATGTAATAATCATTGTAAAACGGTCGTTAGTTACAAATTATCATCATGACTTCATTTTTCACCATTAGTCATATTTTTCTTCAACTTTGAAGACTAAAAATTTTACTTCTTAATTAAACTGAAAATTGTAGTCTTTGAATATCTTAATTCTCACACAATAGTGTCTAAAATTAGAAAAATATCGCTAGTTTCGTTAAGGAATATATATAGCAAGAATAAGTCATAAAAAATAGGAATAATAATAAATAAATAAATAAATTTTGCATTTTAGAAACTAAAATGACCAATGGTTTTGAGTATTGTTGATTTAATTGACATTTTTTTAAGAGATTACAATCACAACATTTTTATGAATTGACGGAATATTATGAAAAAAAGTAAAAACATGAAGAGAAGTTAATGAATGATGTTTGATATGAAAAATAATATTAGACAATTTCAAAGGATTAAATTAAATAAAAAACTTTTAAAAAAAATGGAAAACAACTTAGAAAACAGGACTAAATAAGAAAAGTTAATTGATCCAACTGGAAATGGATACAAAATTAAAAGACAAAAGCTATGATAATACAAAATATTGTATTCGTATTTTTTTTATGTATACTTTTAATCTTTTCTGAAGAGCATGGTTTTTATGAAATAGTATATATTAGAACAATATCTATTACCATTGATATCAACATTATAATTTATGATAAAATATTATTTTTGAGGTAAATATTATTTCAACAAAAACAAATATTCATGACCTATATTAATATTATAAACAACTAGTATATTTAAGGAATACTCACTCAATATCTTATATTCAAATTTGTAAATCATAAACTTTTTTATTGACTTGAGCATCAGTGTTAAGAAGTGAATTTTAAGCTTAAGTCAACCCTACAAAATAGGTTTGTAAGGTGAGATTTGCACCCACTTATATATTATAAATTGGCCTTGTGAACTTTCAACACACTCCTCTCACGTTGAGGTATAAATTGGTTTTTTTCTAGTCAATGTGGAATTTCTAACAGTTAGAAAATTTTTTTGTGGGTGAATCTCTCCCTTTTAAGTAGTAAGAAATCTCATTTCGACTTTCAAAAGCATTTAAGTCTTTATTAAGATCATTTGGTGCCTACCATATGGTTGATAACAAGGTTCTAAAATGAATCATCGTTTACTTAAGCCCTCCAAACCAGTCATTTCTCTAATACCTCAACTGAAACTTATGTTTCTACCATACTAATAGTCGCATTTTACTTAGGAGTCGTCTAAGACAATTTAAATACTCATTTCTCCTTCTACCTTTCAATATGTTTTCTTAAAGATAAAATTGTGACAAAGTTCTAGCTTCGAAAGCATTTAATATCTAAAATGATGAGTTATTGACTCTAACCATGTCTAATACGATATTAATATTAAAGTTAGAGAATAATGTCACTAATATTAAAGTATAAAATTATTAATGTTAAAGTAAAAAAAATAGAACAAAAATATTTTTAATCATTGTCATTAATAAAACAAAAATAAATAATTGAATCATTAACACTATAAAAAAAATTGAATTTGTATTATTTTCATCTTTACATGTAGTTTTCCTTTTTATCATTTATAAAAAAAATGAAGGTATTCTTTTATTGTTCATAAGCATATCTACTTAAAAAAAAGAATCAGGACAAAATATTAAAATCTAATTAAATATTGAGAGACATAATTATTAAATAAAAAATATATGATAATTAAGTTCAACTAAAATGTTTATAATAAAAAAAACACATAATGGTTAATTTTTTTATGTTCATAAAAAGTATTATACAAAAGATTAATGAGATAAAAAAATAGAAAACTAATATTTTAGTATGAAAGGAACATACATTTTTTTTATAATGAAACTAAACATATTACAAATGAGAAAAAAAATAATGATTTTTGTGTTTTTTTTAGAAATAAAAAAGAACGTGTGAAAGAGTAAAAGATAAACAAAATCGATAAGTAGATTAAGAGAGAAAAAGAAAAATAAAAAAATATCTTAATGACTTTTTTATTTTTTCTTATAATCAATTTTATGTTTTAATATTTATTAATATTAAATGATATGTTTTATATAAAAAAAGGTTGAATATATTTTAAGTCCTTTAAGTGAAAATTGGAATTGATTCCTTTTAAAACTTTCGACTAATTTAGTCTCTCATCTTTAGAACAATGTGAATTTAGTTTTCTTAATCAAAAAAGTTTATTTGACATTTTAAACACGTTTCTCAATTAACATTGAAGAAAAAATGTGTTAAACAATGTAAACAACTCAAATGTTATCATGAAATACGTTTCAAACATCAAATAAACTTAACAAAATTTATTTAAAAGGATAAAATTCACATATTTCAAAGTTGAGAAACTAAATTGGATCAAAATTCATAAATAGACTAATTTTAATTTTTACTAAAAAAAAATCGGTGGATAAAAATTTATCCTATGAAAAAAGTGCTAAATTTATCTAATTTAATTGTTATAAATTCTTAAAATACATATACAAAAAATTTAAAGTTTGAGATCACGTCATTTTCCGACTTCTAAGAAGATTCGTTCTTGCATATCATTAATATTAAAACTCAGTTTTGTTCAGTTAATAATAAAGTCAAATACTGAGGTTACTTGCTTCGGTGTCATTTGTCGTTTTGATATTAATGTCATTAATAATAAAATCGAAAAATCATATACTTTATTAGATCTTATCACTTGTTTGATTGATATTAATAAAACATTAATATCAAAGTTAGAAAATATAATTGGATAATTGTTATTTTTTCTATTGGATGTCATTTTTCTGTTAACGTTAGCGTTAGAGATTATAAGGTGGACCTTAAACTGAAAGTCAGTTGATAATTTCAATCAATCAATCAATTTACTTTGACCTATCTGTCTAACTCGCCAAATTAACAGGTATAACGAAATGAAACTAATTCCTGTTAGTCTCTTTTTTTAAATTATAGGTTTAATTATTCACGAAGTCCTTTTTTTTTGTGTGGAATCTCAATTTAGTCTCTTTGTTTTTGGAAATCTCAATTAGGTCCCAAATTTATGAAAATTGTAACAATTGGATCCTTTCCGTTAAATTGTCTCCAACGACGTTAGTGTGTGTCTGATGTGGCACGCTGTAGTCTGACGTGGATGACGTGCCACGTCAGACACACACTAACGTCGTTGGAGACAATTTAACGGAAAGGATCCAATTGTTGCAATTTTCATAAATTTGGGACCCAATTGAGATTTTCAAAAACAAAGGGACTAAATTGAGATTTCACGCGAAAAAAAAAGGACTTCCTGAATGATTAAACCTAAATTATAAACTAAAACAAAAAACATTTAATTTTTTTTTTGTTGAATTATATTATTTGAAATAGGTAAACATGCAATAGTATTTTAATTTAAATAATAGACACTTATAAATTATATTCTAATTATTAATTATAATAAAATAATTTAATATATAAAAATAATAATTATTTTAATCTATTTTATTAAATACGCTAATTAATCAATTAAAAACTTGAAAAATATTTATATGATTGTATGTGATTCAAAAAATATATATACATAAATAAATTTAAAAATACAAAGTTTTAAAAGATAATTGCCAAGTACTCCACGAATCCAATCTTTAGTAAGGTGGACCACAATTTTTTATATATGCCACTCTACTGATTCTTTAGCTAGTTCATTTTTACATCTCTTATTAGATAGTTTTTTTTTTTTTTGCACTTCCCACATTTTTTTTTCATTCTATCATTTTCAAATTATACAATCTAAAACTTAAAAATGACTTTCAAATTATATAATTCTAATTTTTTTTAAAAAGAGTAATTTCTAATTATTTAATCTAGAAGTAATTTAACTTCCAAAGTATACAATTTAAAAAGAATTTAAGAAAAAGGATGACTTCCAAATTAGATAATCTAAAAATTTAAAAATAACTCTTGGATCATACAGTTAAAAAAAAAAGGCAAAACGGAAAAGAAAAGTTATGGGTTGCTGGAAAAAAGTTGGGGAGGTGTAGAAAGAAATGGTCCCTTACAAGATATTTAGTAGGGTGATGTTGGATCATTGGGTAAAATTGCAGTGAACAAACTCTCCCCAAATTTCAAAACTGTCCTTAAAATTTAAAAACTCTTACATATCATTTTTTGTGCCTCAACGGTATCGAAATTAGATAAATTTTTTTTCATTTTTTATTTTCTTTATTAAATTTCGAAATTCGATAAAAAAAAATTTATTATCTTCATCAGATTTCAAAATTCAATAAAAAAAAAAAAGTTATTTTCGAAATTTAAAGAGATGAAATCACTGGAGATGCATGGTGAAACAGCCAATTACATTTGAGAAAAGACTTTGATGGTCAAACTTACTACAACGAAACCAATCCAATCAAAGTTATGGGCCCAATTACGTTGGGCCAAGCAAACGTGATATTTAGTACTTGGCCTCCACCACCACAAGTTACTTCCTGCACCTCCCAATTCTTCTTTTGCCCTTCCATAATATTTAAACGGATGTAAATTAAACGGATATCAACATCTGTGGACGGACATGGACCTCCGTTGAAGGACAAACGGATGTGAACAGATGTTGATATTCGTCCACAGATGTTGACATCCGTCTAACCGTAGTATTGCAATATTTTGTTTGGATGTTGACATCTGTCATCCGTTTATTTGTCATTTCATAAACACACTTTGGATGACTAGGAAATATCTTGTTGGGTGCTAGAGATATGGGTTTAAGGAACAATGCTGGTCCATAGAAGCATCAAGCAGTAATGACAAGTGCGGATCAAGCAGTTTTCTATAGGTGCCGCATTGATGCATATTATGATACTCTCTATGCTTATTCCAACTGTCAATTCTATAGAGAATGTAACATTAATGCCACAATTGATTTCATCTTTGGCAATTATGCAGTTGTGATCCAAAACTGTAATATTAGGCCAAAGTTACCAACGGCATCGCGATCTTCCTCAGATGGCAGCGTGGTAGTCGGGGAAACAAACGATGCTCCACTTGAAACTGCAGGTCACCGTGAAACCAGTCCATCCAAGCAGAATAGCTGACATCAAGAGTATCATTCACTCTACTCTTACATCATGGACCCTCCCGCAACCTACATTTCCTCCTCCGAACTTCGCAAACATAACTTGCGCAACGACGCGTGGATCTCAATCCATGGCAAAATCTACGATGTCTCCTCTTGGCTCCATCGCCATCTCGACAGCGCCCTCCTGCTTCTCACAGTTGCCGGCACAGACGCCACTAACGCCTTCCTCGCCTTCCACCCGCCCTCTGTAGTCGCCGCCTTCCTCCCCGCATTCTCCACTGGCCTCCTCCTCTCTGACTATGTCGTCTCTGTCGCCTCCTCCGACTCCGGAAGCTCCACTCCAAGCTCTCCGAACTCAAGCTCTTTGAACGCAAGGGCCACACCACCCTCATCTTGCTCTCCCTCATCCTCACCCTCCTCCCTCTCTACGTCTGCGACGTCGTCTTCTCCGTCATTCACTACCATTTGACCCCATCCATAGTCCTCCTAGACTGCAATTTGGTGGCAAAGATCACGGGCTTTGGGCTCCATGATTGTCGTGACGAACAGTGTAACAATTACTTATTGCTTATTGCGATTGCAATTAAGCTTGATAAGGAAATCTTGGTGGAGGCAAAACAGCAATGGAGACAGTGGGGAGATCTAGAGTGTTTTTGAAATAAAAAAATAGTAGAAAAGTGGAGGATATTTTGAAATAAAACAAATAATGGAGAGGTGGAGGAAACACGTGGGGTGGTGGAGGGAGCAACACCCTTAGAACTTTTATGAGAAACCTTGGCCCTAATTATGGGTGTTGCTCCCTCCACCACCACACTTTACTCCCTCCACCACCTCATTCCTGTTTTACCCTTCTCTTTATTTTCCATTCCTATTTTACCTGTAATAACATTTTAGGGTTAATATCTTTTAACCTCTAACCACTCTAATCCTTTTTAACATCAACCCACTCTAATCCTCCACTTAGTGGGAACTCTTCTTCTTTCTCTTTTTGTTTCATGTTCTTCTTTTTTTTCACACTTCTTCTTCTCATTCTAATTGTGGTATGAGAGTATGGTGGACTTTCATTAGTTAGTGTGCGAGATTGTAAGTGGTGGTGGAAGCAACTAATCAATGTGCAATATCGGTGGGGTGGGGTGGTGTGGGAAGATTCGTCGTGAAGGAGGTGCGTAATAAATCTTAAAAAGTAATCGTATAATCTTTAAACTGTTGTGACCATCCGTCAACGGATGTCAACATTCGTTTAAAGATTATACGTTTATTTTCTAATTATTTTTATTAGTTTATTTTTTATATTAATTTTAAAGATATTTTAATAATGTAATTTATATGTTTTGATGTATTATTTTTGAGAAGACGGATGTGGTAGAGTTGGGGGTGAGAATCTAAAAGAAAGAGAAGGAGAGTTGGTGATGGAACTGAGTGAAAAGTGAGTGAGTAGAAAAATAGGGTTTGGATTCAAAGTAAGTAAATATAATTAAAAATAAAATAAAGGTTATTTTTGTAATTAAAAAGATTATTTTTATAATTAAAATTTTTTTAGAGAAAATTGGGGAGGTGGAGGGAGAAATGGTGGTGGTGGAGGGAGTAACACCCCTAATTAATGATTACAATATGAAATACCTTAATCTTATAAACTTTTTTATTAAATTACATAATTTATTATTAGCTAGTCTAATGTAGTGTCAACTTGGGCGTGTTTGGACAAAGGGGAAAATAATGCACCCTTAATTGTTCGTGATATAATAAGCGAAGTGTCTTATGCTATTAGTTAGGTGTTACATTTTTTTTTATAAAGAAGTTTTGAAATTAGACAAATAACAAATGGAACATTCCTCTTATGATAAGACAAAGCAACCTAACACATGTAGTCTATCTTAAATTAGGGATATTTATAAAAGCACATAATCTAATGTTCAATCACAATCTTCAAAGAAAAAAGTGTAAGGAAAAAGGTCAACATATCTACTATTGGTATGCCTTCACATAACAATGAGAACAACGACACATGCTTCTAATACTAAAAGATTACATACTATATTTTCCAAAATATCTCCAAAGAAGATAAATGAGTAAAAAATAATTAATGCTACCTTTAATCTTTAAATGACTAAATATATTTTTGTTCTTTAACTTTGTGAAAATTAAAATTAGTTTATTTTTAAAACTTTAAATCAATTTAGTATCTCAACTTTAGAAATATAGATTTAATCATTTTAATCAAATTTTATTAAGTTTATTTGACGTTTAAAATACGTTTCTCAATTAAAATTGAAGTACAAATGTATCAAACAAAATAAAGAACTCAAATACTATAATAAAACATTAAAAAAATACATAATTAAATCTATATATTATAAAGATGAGAGACTAAATTGTAATTTGAACAAATTTAAAAAAAAATAATTCTAATTTTCATTAAAAATTAAGAAGTTAAAAATTTAACTTTAAATATGAGTATTTTTCAAGTGTCTAGAAGCAAAATGAAAATAAATCAAAAGGAGTTTTCTTATGTATGATATATTTTTATTTAATTTATTATTAATGAACTAGAGACAGAGATTGTAGAATTTTTCTTTTAAGTTGTGTAAAGAAAATAGAATCCCGACTATGGCATCTCCATTTTAACAAAATTAAGTTTACATCACCTCTTCAATTAAATTATATATTCTCAACTTGTCGAATAACATGCAATTAAATTAAATTTTGTTTATGAAACTACAAAATACAATTATATCAATATCAAATCCAGCTGTCAATAATATATTTTCGTCACAAAAACCAAAATCCAAATTAATTTATTAAGTGAGAATGATTCCACTTAGCAAATAATTGCTTGTGCAGGAAATTCTAAATAAAAAAATTAGAAATACCCCTAAAGACACTGATAACTTAAGAAAATACAATCTAAGCCACCAGATATAAATTAAAAGTTAAATGGGTTCAGATATTATCTTTCTTGTTTTGTTATCATCAAATTGATCTCAGTTTTTCATCCAATAAATACTCTTATTTATAATAGTTATTTAAGATTTTTCTCTATAATAGAAAAAAAAAATCACGTTACTCTTCTATTTGTAATGAAAAAGTGATCTTTTGTAGTTCAGTGTATATTTAGATGTGATTACATTTTCTCTATTGTGATAACTTCTTGAACATAATTGAAAAAAATAATAATGTTATAATAAAAATAAAGATAAGATGAGCAATTTATATAGCATATTCAACAATAAAAAGAAACGGGAATTTCATAAAAAATTTCCACAAAACTTTAGTTTTGAAAACACAATATTTTGTTCTTTTATTAGTTCTTCCAATAATTGTTTGAAATGACAATGTCACATATTGAAGAACTATTTGTGATTTTTTGCATAGATATGGTGTGAATTCATGGTTGTCATTTTGAAAACCCTAATTTCTGCAACTGATTCAATTAGTTCACACTGCCAATCCCTCCTAAAGTCTCGCCTACGATTATCTATTATCAAATTAATGAATGACAGTCGCAAAAAATCAATAAATGCTCAATTCTAATTTTGAGTTACTAATAGATAAAATCATACTATATTTGACTAAATTAATATTATATAAAGATCAACTAAAAATAATTGTAACCATTAGATGGTGAAAACGTAGTTAATGTGTATAGACAACGATATATACATGATCGTTTCTTTTTTATTACACATTTTTTACTGTGCAATTTTTCATTAAAAAAATGTATTGTATTTCAGAAAATGCAAACATAATTTCATCAGATTAAATAAGTTATAAGGTGTGCAGTTGATCATATCTATCAAGTTTTAATATCTTTATTTTATTATTTATATTTGTCACATATGCATGTTCTATTCTCATTTTAAAGATTCAGTCTTGTAAATCTGTACTTTCAAGAATAGCACTAATTTGATTGTACAATCTTCCATTCTCTTTTAATTGTTTGAATTGTTTATATCTTCATATTCATTCAGATTCTCAAAAGTAATTTCCTTCTCAATATTTTGAAAAATATATTATAGTTGTCATGAATTTTCAACTGTGTATTATTATTTGATACTCTATTTTAAAACCTGTACAAATATTTTTCTTAATATTTGATGATTGAAAAAATATGTTATTTTAACATTGAATCATTAATAACATAATATTTTTTATTATAATTTTTTTGTAAAAAGAATTAATTAATATTTAAAATATCACAGTACAAATACATAGAACAATATAAGTATGCTTACTACTAATATAAAGGATGTTGAGACAGAAATTATACCAAATAATATTAAGATAAAAAATATACATTAATTTTACATGTAAACAAAGATAAATTTAGTCAAATCCCTACTCAGCTTGGTGTCTCTCATATTTGACTCCTGATGGACTTTTTGTAATATAAAAAATATATTCTAGAAAGTCCTTTTCAAAATAATGATAGGTTCTGCAAAATACAGCTAATCCATTTAAACACTAAAGTTTATTAAGATGAAAAATATTAAAATTAACTAAAATGGATTATTTAATAAAAATTAATCCACCCAACTTTAGATTGGTGTTAGCAATTCAAAGACATGAGTTGTAATTGTATTACAATTACACGAACTCTTCTTCTTACAACCATAATTACATGATTATGACACAATTACACGAACTCTATAAAATCTATATCAAACAGTTTTAAGCTAAAGAAACTATATCCGAAGAAAAACATTAAAACAGCAAGATGGTGAAGTAAATAATATGATGGGTATGTGGTGCAAAGAGAGTAACTAAAATTCACATGGACTTGGCAATCAACATAGATGCAATGCAACCAACTTGCTGGCTCATAATGAAAAAAAAAGAGGCAAAATTATGATTCAGCCATAGCCCATTCCTGTTTGATCCTTAAAATATGCTTTCAAATGCACATGGGTTGTGGCCAAGATGAGGTCAGAAAGATTCTCAAACAATGTTCACTCACAGCAATCTCTCATGCAACTCCAAATCCTCATATGACCCAGCAATAATAAAGATTGAAGTTTTATTTTTACGAATCCAATGCGAATCTAAGTTTAAAATCAAATACTTTACGAGAAAAAAAAAAAACTCAGTGTCTTAATATTTTGAGTTGAAAATGATTCAATTCTTTACGTAGATTGATTGAACTCATGTTTCAATGATATTATAGAATTTGTAGTATTGGTATTAAGCAAGAAATCCTAGAAATGCATCAATAGAACAGCTTACAAAGACCAAGTTTGAGTGTGTTAATGCATGTGGCTTAGACAGCAGAGAACCAACAACTTGAAAATGCAGAAGTAGGTTTGTTGTGGCAAAGGCTTAATTGCCCTTCTCCAACCCAACCACCACCCACCTTAATATAATAGTATACGGTTGGGTATACCAATATGCATTAATATCATCACATCCATCTTCACCACCAACAATTAAGACTCATCAACATGGAAGCTTTTCACCAAAATTAGCACTCCTCGGTGCCCTCTATCTAAGGTGAGTATAAAATGCTAACCCATCTGCCCCTGTTGTCTCCTTCTAAGGGTGCCCTGTTTATCAATTCTGGGACCACCCTAATTCATAACCATCACAGTTTTATGGTCCATCAGCCACCGTTTTACTTTGCCTACAAGTTTGCCTATAAATTTTCATTTTTTGCATCCAACCAGTGTACCAGTGGTAGTAAAGATACAAATCACAGACCAAGAATAAGCTTTTATGACTACTACTAAGATAAGAGGTTTTAAATTTGAGAATTAATAACACATACACACATTGATAGTGCAAAAGTCCTTAACACTATCACTCTCACATTCCGTCATGTTGATTTTTATAATAACTGTCTCAAAAGTCATACTAATAACGATTTCGGATTAGTTGAACAAGAACATTTTTTAATGAGAGTGTATGTTTGTTGAAGTCTTGGTGATATAATCTGATGCAAAGATACTGTGGGGGTAGTGAAGGTAATTGCAGGGTGAAGAAAGGGTGTAGTGGAAGCAGAAAAACACTACTGATAGATACGAGAAATAAGCATTATAATATTGAATTAAAAAAGCCCTCAATGGTGCAATCTGCATTGGAACATCTTATCGTTAAAATAAACAAATGAAACAATTAAAGAAGGAAAGCACAAGTCGTGTAAACAAAATGAGAATAAGTTGTAAAGTTGAATCATGGTCATGGCCAAACGACAGCCTCACTGAGCACTTGCATTACTATAATCATTCAAAAAAGTGAAAAATTATCATGAACCCCAGTATCTCCACATAAAGGGACAACGTCTTCTTGATTCCCCATGTACTACATATAATTATATCATATATTGCTATTCTGACAAATCAGACAATGTGCTATATCTCCAGGCACCTCTAACAAATCCCAGTGAGCACAGCAGAAAGCAAAAAGAATTCCTGGAAATAACAATCCCAAAATGATAATTATAACTAATAGTAATAACAAACTAACCAAGAACAGATATTCTTCTTCACTTCACTTTCCCATTCACACTTGCAGCAGAATTAACTAAAGATACCCTCAATTTTTTTTTTCAAATTATTATTATAAGACTATATAGGGGGACTAAAGATGGCAACCAAAGCAATTACAGGTCTTGGGTGTGAATGAGCAGAAGCCAAAAGGTCTATGAGGAATGTTGCAATTGATGGCATAGCAACAGGGAGAGGGCAAGCAAACCCCTTTTGCTCCACCACAGCAGGTGCACAAGGCACATATCTGGAAGCTTCCTAGTTTTCTTCTGCTCTCATTCATCATCATCATCATCTCCATCTTCCCAGCCTCCATCAAGGGCACCATTGGAAATGACCCATTTGCCTCCTAATCATAAAAAAACAATCTTTTTCAATTTACAGCACTACCCAAGAGAAAATTCACAGGAAACAGTACAAGGGGAACCAAAGAAAGTGGATGGATCGAAGAACCCAATTGAAAAAAATGAAAACTTTTAATTTTGTGTGTGAAATAGAGAGATATATATATAGAGAGAGAGAAGACTCACTTGGACCAAGCTTGCCTCATTGGCAAAAATGGAGACAAAAATGAGGGAGATGATGAGGCCATGAACAGGCATCATGGTTGGTTGGCTAGTTGTTCAGTGACAGGTGCTTCTTGCTCTTAGGTTTGTGAATGGAAAGGGGCCGGTGATAATCTTGTCTTGAGTGGACGAGCTTCACTTTGGTGTATCATAAATGTATGTTTGGTGCGTATTTATATGTATAAAAAATAATATTTGAGCTTGGGCTTGGTTTGATAACTAAACAGAATAGCTGGTTTTGCAGATTGCACAAGGGAAGAGCAGAGACTAAGAATACTGAAAAAAAATTAATTATGTGTTGGAAGTTGGAAGATGGTGCTAGAAAAAAAAAAGGCAAGGACAGGAACAAGAACAAGGGTTTCCCTTGAAAACAGAGGCCACAGCACAGGCAGTGTCCCTTTTGGTCTGAAGAGGTAAAGAGAACACAAGAAAAACAGAGAAAGTGAGAGAGAAACTGTGAGATTATTTAACTGTGAATATGAAACAAATTCTCTCTCCACCTCACTGACGTTAAGTGTAAACTCCTTTTGGTTTTTCTTCTACCCAAATGTGTGAATGTCTGTAAACCTAATAAAAGCAGGAATTTTTAAAAAAAGAAAGCATTTTGCAGTAAAATAAGTGTCCTCGGTGCTGTAATAAAGACACAGAACAAAAGACATTAGTGTGGACCTGAATATATTTATTGGGTTGAACAGAAGCACTATATCTATATCTGCATCAAGCTTACGGGTCTTCACAAAGATATTCTCATCTCAATGGATTTTGAGTTCCAGAGCATGCAATTTGGCACTGGCATAGAGGGTTACGTAACATTGGGAATGATTGTTTCTATAAGATGGTCTTTTGTTATTTGGTAGGGATTATAAAATAGTGAGCTCGATCATTTACAATAAACATATATATAATTTATTTTTTAATACTTTTAATATAATTCTTATTACATTTTTCTGATTTATTGAGTATTTAATATTTTTATATTTTTAATTAGATTACTACTGTTTTGTTTACTTTGCAACATAATTACTATTTTTTTTTATTTTCACATGTTAAAAAATATGTATTTTATTTTATTAATATAAAATGATATTCTAATTAATTAAATATCATACTAATTTATATTATTTTCATTAAAAATGTGTTAAATAACAAAAATATATTAAATAACAAAAATATTTTATAAATAGTGATGATGCAAACAATACGATCTTAATATAACAAATAGAATAGAAGAATCACTTTTTATTTTATATTAATTTCAGTAACATTTCTATACTAACGAAAACACATCATATACTTTAAAACATTGAAATAAGTAAGTTGTCGAAATATTACATTTTGTTAATGGAAACATTCAACTTAAAAAACATAAAAATTTTACATTCTTAACGTATCCAAAAGGAATTTTGATAAAAATTCAATTAGAATATATAAATTTATTTACAATTTTAATTTTATTTAATAAATTAATAAGTTAACAATTAATTGTTTTTAAGTATTAGTTAATATCCATTTTTATATTAAATTAATAATATTTTGACCATTTATGATATTATATAATTAATTTAATTTAATTTTCCTATAAGTCAAACTTACCAAAAGTTTTTCATTAATATCCAGTCACTTTCCCTCCATCCAAATAATTTCACTTTCCAGTCTCTTTTTCCTTTCCACACACAAGCAAAAATTACAACGAATAATAATCTAATATACTTAAAAAAAATTTAAATCTACTTCTAATCTTTATAATTCTACAGATGTATTATTTTGATCGTCATAAAAATTTAATTATACCTTACATTCTTCAGTTTGTTTTTTTTTTTTTTAAATTAAACAATGTTTATACACTGATAATATATTATCTAAGATTAATAGTAATCGACAACATGGTTATTAGAATAAGTGAATTTAAAACAAACTTTTATTGTTATATTTTATGCGAACAAGTACTTAACAGTATTATCACTCATATACATGTAAAGCTAGTTAGTAATTATGTTATATATTAATAATAGATCAAAATCCTTTAATTTTGAAAAACTTGAGGATCAAATGCACCATTAGAATTTTTTACTTAATAAAAGTATGCATTCGCGAATGGATAAAAAAATAACATTAGACCTTTAAATGATCATTTTAATCTCAAAATTTTGGACACCTTTTAACTAAGAATAAATTCTATCTAGAAGGCCTTTGCTGTATATACGCTTTCACATGACTTTGAATTTTCAACATTTCACGAACCTCTCAACTACTCAGTTTGAAATTTTTTTACTTTATATTAATGAGAAACGCATTATGTGCGCCTTTGCTTGATTTTATTGTATGTGATAAATATAACAGACAAAAAAAATCATAAAGTAGTCACAATACATTAAGGAAAAGTAGAAACTTTTTGACTTGCATAAAGTATTCATAATGAATAAAAATTTTCCGAACACTTTTTTTGTATTTGTAAAGTTTTTGTTTGAGCGTTAACTTTCCATTTTATTTCCACCTTTGAGTGTATTTCATTAATTGGGGCTTCCGCATCCATATGTCACCAAATATAGAAAAGGAAGAAAGAGTAACTGATTTATTCCTTAGGACATACACAGCTTTAAATTCGTGCCCGCACTAAATTAGATGCAAAACAGAATGGTTTAGAGAGTGACAATCACAACATTACTTATAGCAAATAAGCAATCTATCGTATTTGCTTATCCTTTTGCTTTAGGAAGTTAATATGTGGCATCTGTTTAGTGTTATCAACGGTTTAAACTTTTAATAATATTTTCCCACAAAAGAAAAATCCAATCTGAATCAATTTTCCCGTTAAAAGAAAAAAGAAATCTAAGCAGTTCAGATTTTAGCCCAAATGACTCCCCAACCAACTACTAAAAGGATGTATCCCATAGAAGCCTTGCATATTTTTATGGACTATTATTAACCAATGAAACTTGAAAATGCAAATTGACTCATAATAACCTGTTTGGTTCCATGTCCACAAGCAGGTAAAAACGTGCAACCGTGACATGTAAATCTGAAACTTCTAATATTATTAGCTTTCACGTCAACTACAAAATGGACATGGTTTTGACTGAAATAGACATGATCCAAACATGCTATCACCCAACAAGAAATATCAAGATATAAACTGACGGTGTGTGCTTGAAAACTCGTCACAAGCCAAAAATCACGTACATTCCACCAAAAAATATGAAAGGTAACTATTAACTTCTAGCTCAAAGCGAAATCACAACAGGAATGCAGAACAAAATACACTTTTAAAACAAGTTGATAAAAGAAGTTCTTTAATTTTCATATTTTCCGAAAAACTGGAGTTTTAAAAAATAGTGAAAGCACTTCTTTATTCTTTTCAGATTCAGAAAACTAGCACACTAGAGCAGTGAAACACACTTGTACAGATTTGGGTATAGTACAGGACTGCAAAAAAGAGCATTTCGTGACAATGATCATTACACCGTTTCGTTGTTTCAGTAAATAAAAAGAGAAAGAATGGACGCAGTACCTGTGTAAGCATATTGATAACACATACTAGAATCAGCGAGCAACACATCAAATACATGTATATACAGCCACTGAAATGATGCTTCTAATAAACTCCCGACCATGATTTAGTTATTGCATTGCATGTGAACTGATGATAATCGGACTCCAAGCCAGAAAGGACCATCCACCCACCAAAATTAATTGAAACATTAAGTTAAGTATTTTGTAGCCTGAACAGAAGTCGCATTGGCGCTGAGGCTTGGCATCTGCAAAACAGCATAAATTAGCGGGCCTCTGCCACCCACAAAGTTCACAGTTTGGACTCTTTCCCTTCAACTTCTGCAAAACGATTTCTATCTAGGACAATCAATCATTGCAAAAAGAATGAATATATCATAGGAAAGTAAAGGTACAGATAAAATTTTAGAACAGTTGCCTTTATTTTGACTGAAGAAAATATGCACCCATACAACAAATAAGACTTCATTACAATGCTCTTCTATTCTGATTAGAGTGTGAAAAAAATATGTGTATGCACACTAGAAATATACAAAAAATGTGAAAAAAATAAAAGGATATTGATCATACTGTTGGTTTGCTGTTGAAAAAGATTTCTATTATGCACAGTAGACCGCATATAGAATAGTCTTTGCACTGAATTTCAAACCTGCAACAAAGAAAGATTGACACAGGAGCCAAATATTGATCATTACAGATTTTCAGAAAAACAATTTTTACATATTGGGAAAACATTAAATATATAGACTGACTTAAGGACTGAAGAAATGTTCACATTTGGTTTCCACCAAATGTGACAAATATTTGTAAAATTTATACAATGTGACAGCATGAAATTCAGAACAACCGAATCTGTCAACGGCATTAAATAGCACGTTGATAGAATCAGCTTCACATGAACTCTGTAGTCTGTACACCTTCAGCATGGGAAAATCAATTTACAGATTACCCTTTTCTCCCCTGAAAAAATTTGTAAAAAGCAAGTAACCCATTTCCAAGAGACATCATTATCCCTCTTCATCAATGTTATCATCACCAGAAGGAATCTGTCTAGTCTCTGATAATGAAAGCCTCCTTGGATTTGCTGAGCCTGACTCAACAAGTCCTTCTGATGATAAATTTAATGCAGAAGTTCCTGATGAAGAACCTAACATTCGCCGCCCTGGGGCATCAGCTGAAGGTGATGCAGATATGTTATAGGTAAAGACTCCCATTGGGTGATCAAACTTGCAACTTGGACCAAATTTGCATATGCCATACCGTGAATAGAAGACACAAAGAGGCTCTCCCTGCACGAAAATAGAACACAACCTCTATAAGCATGCACCAATTCGAGAAAAAGATCAAATCCATGTGAAGACAATACTGTGATAAATAATTGCATATATTCTCTCTCCAATCAACAAATAATCATAAATCTAGTTAAAATACTTTAATGCATTTCACACAGTTGAAAGAAGTAACATCAGACACATTTAGGAATGATATGCTAAGCACAGGAAGCAACACCAATGCCATCAAATATCACAATTTGATTTAGACATAAAAGGGGAATCACGCACATGAAATAATTCATATTGATGCTAAGCACAGGAATCAACACCAATGACATCAAATATCACAATTTGATTTTGACATGAAAGGGGAATTACACACTTGACATACTATTGATAATATTTTCGTTGAGATCCCAAATTGACTATATATATGGCAAAGGCAAAGCATATACAACCCTCACCTCAAAAGTTAAATTTTGACGTTGAGTTATATCCAGCCTAAAATTAAGATGATATCATAATCTATCAAAGATTACATATTGGATCACCATCAACTGAACAAAAATCCACCTAACCTCGTGAATTTCCCATTGCAACCTACCTGACCATGCAGCTCTCCCAATATATGGCCAAAGTAGGGCCTATAAAGGTTTAAGCCTTCAATAACTTTTGGACTAGAGTTAGGGCTAGCCAAGTTCAAGAATTTTCATCATCTCTTTTCTTCACTTGTACAATTGCAAATCATTAAGTCGGCTTCAGATTATTGTTGCACTTACAATTGCTATCTATGTTGATACAAACATCTATAAATGCCCTTGCATGATTCAACAATAGGTCTTCTCATCTATTGTGATTTAAACCATTTATAGAAGGACGTACAGAACTGAGACATACTAATTAATATTTAAAGATAAAAATACTCCATTTCCAACATAGAGTGATTTGGATTTTGGATTCTTTCATTTCATGAAAATGTCAATAGCAAACAATAGAAATCTGACAGAAACTGATACCATGTAATCCTGCATTTCATCTTCCCTTTCCCTGTCTCCAACATGATATCTAGGCCCATAAGATATTAGTCAGTCCCCAAAGTCCCTGCCCTTAGTTAGGGAGCATATCCCCAGCTTCTCATGTTATATCTTCCGAACGGAACACATTTTCACAGGTGGGGGGATCTATCACACGTCATGATAGAAGTGTTTATTTTAAACCATTTTATGATTGCTAGCAAGTTATACTTCTCTTGATGAGATCATGTTCGATAACTTTTGAAACCAGTTAGTGGCCTAACTTTTAAAGAAGAGACATGTTATGAAAACCCACAAAATTTATTATCAAGACAGAACACCAAAAGGTATAACTGTCTTCCTTAAATGGTTAAATATGAAACACTTTGGCTTACAAATTACAACTTTTCTCACTTTAGCTCCTAAATTGATTTAGTCATCATATATATATATATATATATATATATATATAAGCCCTAAATCGAAGGACCCATGTTTCTAGCACAGGCTCCTAAAATTCCTGCATATAGTCCCACAAATGTGTAATTTCAAATTGTCTATCTATAAACGAGCTATAATTAGATCATTTAAATTCAAATAATGGAAAATTTTAAATACTAAAGAATAATAAGTAGTAAATGAAATAAGCTACACGCCAATTTAACTAGTTCTTATTGGAGTCCTTACTAAACACAATCTAGGAGAACTACCATAAGTGTATATTTAGGTGAAAAAAATAATCTATCTCAATGAAATATAAACTTGACATGTAGAATCCAAAAGCAGGAGTTCAACTCACAGGACGTAAAGGAAGGCCTATAGGACTCAAAACACAGTCAGGAGCAGGAATCATCCTTTCACGTGGATGATGGAAACGACAGACTGCACCAAACTTGCAATCTCCAGTCTTCATGTAGAATTGACATTCTGGTTGATCAGGTCTCTCAGGAAATATGTTCTCCCTCTGCAACGCATAGAAACCTACAGGAACAGAGCCAGAACGAAATTGAGAATATGCTCCCTGGGATCCTGCATTGGTTGGTTCACTTTGCCGATTGGTTCCATAGCTTTGGCCATTTCCCATTGTTTGTTGTGAACTATCTGATCCCATTTGACCCTGGAAAAAATGAATGTTTAATCAGGATGTTGGTACATACTAGTAACAGCAAGATCTATAAAAACAGTTCAGTACGTATCTGCCATGAGGCATGTATTAATAATTGCTCATTATAAAATCTGATAGACGACACCAATGTATTATTTGAAAAATAAATGCAATAAAATTTTTCTCCAACAAGTTACAAGATCAATTTTCCATAACAAAAATACCTCGATGACAAGAACATTGGATGGGAATATATTCTAATAGCCTAATAAAATTAACTGCCAGAGTCAAATGGCCCTTCAGAAAGGCAAATGAAAATCTTAAGGAAATATGAATGGTGCAATGAACCAACTCTCTCAAAGGTCTAAGTTGTATGGTTAAAGCACCAGAATGGTTGTACTCCCTCACGTCCTTAATATAAAACACCTTTTAAAAGAATCACAAAGACAAATAAAAGTAATCAATTTAGCTCACTTTGTTGATTATTTAAATATGAACATATCGAATTTACCCCCATCGTTAATAGCTTTTAAAATTCCTTTGTCAATATTTACTATAAAAAAAACACACCTACTCATAATATTTAATAGGAGGAAACAAGAAAAAGAAATTTAATATTATATATAAAAACTATAAAATGCCTTGTAAAAAAGACCATCAATACCCCTTATAATAAGGACTAGAGGGAGAAGATCTAAAATCCACGTCACACGAGTAGTTTGGGTTTAAAGTATTAAAGATCTCACATCCATTATAAATAAGACTAAATTATAATATATAAGTGACATGCAAACTTCACTTTATCATACCAACTTTGTGAGGCTAAGTTAGGTAAAATCCACACTTTCTAAAATTCTATTAGAGCATATAAAATCCAAAAGAACTGTCCTAGCAAGACCTGATGTGACTATCACACCATTGGCTATTGGACACCTATCGAACCATACATAAATATATATATTCCCACATTAAAGATGACCAGTTCTTGTCATGAAGAGGTGTCTTAGAGATTTCACATCAACTAGGGATAAGGTCAAATTATAATATATAAGTGAGATGCAAACATTACCTTACCAAATTGGTTTTTGAGATTGAGTTAAGCATAATCTCACCTTCTGTTGAAAACTTAACTTATATTTATAGGATAACAAGAATTTAACTCTAAACTACAACGTGTACCATGTCCTCATGAACGAAGTTCCCAAAACCTCAGACATTAGATTAAAGCACGTGAATGGTTTTATAGAAAACGAAAAAAAAAAACATTTTTAACTTAAAACACTCTCCTCCTGTCAAAAGTAGCTTTCAATTTGTCACAAACATAGAATATCACACCATTCTATTTCTTCCTTATAAAAGAATGAACGAGCTTACACTGTATGCACTCCAGCCAGGAACTGAAACCATTCCCTGAGGTAGAATTAAAGGAGCATAACTTGAAGGACTTTGCCAACGAGGGCTAGGAATATACGATGAACTGGGCCAATTTGTAATTCCTGTAGCGTAAGACTGCTGACCTGGTGTAGTTGGAGATTGGACACTAGGATAAACAGGAGAACTTCTCATGGAAAGCACCATATTGTTTGGTTGGGGATGGTGAAATTTGCAAGTGTTCCCAAATTTACATTGTCCAGTTCTTAAATAATAAGCACAGTCAGGCTCATTCTGCATCAGCAAGAATAAAAACTACAGAATTAACTATTAATATCAACAACAACACCAAACAATCAAGTGTCAGATTTTAAATAGAGCAATTATCTATTTAGGGTCATTCTGTATCAACAAGAAACAAAGAAAATATAAAACTAACCACCAGTATCAACAACCAATCAAAACTTCCAATTGAGACATAAAATAGAAGTATGCAAGGCCAGCACAATTTAGAAAATGTATGCTGATGGAAACTGAGAGTTAGGGATTGTTATGAACTTATGAGAGTCATTTGCATATAATAATCGCCAGTAATTAGGTATAAGGACTATATATCTTATAGTATGTCGTGCAGTTAAGTAGCATGAAGTTAGCTGTAGCTTGTGGACAGAGAATAATCTTCATATTACACTTATATCTCTGCGAGCAGCAAGTGTATTGCTGTAGTATAAGTGTTGTCTGTGGGACAGTATGTGTATTGCTGTATTGTGTGTGATTTCAGTGTTCAATATTATATTTTACTACTTTTATCAATTGGTATTCTATCATATACTGAATAGAAAGAAGCAGCATCTGAATTAAAACTTTTTGAGTCTAATAGTGTGTCAGGCAATTTAATTATGCTATAAATCAAACTACCAATCAATGAGAAAGACCACAGTTAACAAACACATACTTCCTTAGCTGTATCTAAGATATAAATAAGAGGTAAATATTCAATACTAACTGGGCGGAGTGGATAGCCTAAAATGTTCAAGGCGACTCTTCCAGCAATCCCAGCCTTGTCTCTAGGATGATGAAACCTGCATGTGGCTCCAAATTTGCAAGTTCCTGTCTTTAAATAGTACTGGAAAGCATAAAAAAGGGAATAAGGATTTGTAATATTCTTAATAGTAGAAGGTTGATGCTAGCATTGATCATACCCACAAAGAGCATAAATTGTAAAATCAAATAAGAAAAGTGGATAAAGGTTGTAAATAACATAATTACATAGAATAATAGTTATTAGCACAAATAAATAATTTAAAATGAAAAAGTGTGCTTTAACTAGTAAATTGTTTAAATGATTATCAGAGAGATGAATGCTAAAGTGCACTGATGTTTGATAGAGATCTAGTAACTACCTCAAATTTATGCAAAAAACATTTTAATACAGAAAAAAAAAATCAAAATACTGTTAAGTTTCCAACCCAAAATATACCATGTTTCAGATAAATCAGGATAAATAATTCCAGAGACTACAGGTACAGTAAATGGATAGCCTACATGCTGCACTTGTTGACAGCTTGATCTCATTTCCCCACCTCCATTCCAGAGAGTGTTTAAAACAACCAAATTTAGAGATATTTTCTTTTTTCAAAAGAAACATGCTTTCAATATTTTTATAAGAAACTGAAGTATCTAAATGTTGGGGTTCTGATCATTATCAGCAGACTTATGCTGATAATGTAGGTTAGTGGGATAGCTACTCCATCTCATCATGACTGGGCTATAGATATTCCTTTGTTGCAAATCAAATCCTTCACTTTCCATGTGATAGCTAATGAGCTACAGTAATTCAGATCTAGAGATAATCAAGAGGTCTTCCAGAAAGAGATTATGTTGAAGAAAATAAAGACATATAGTCATAATCCAGCAGCATCTCTCAAGCACTCCAGTTATGGGCTAACCAAACACATCAGTGTTAACTGCGAACTTATACAAGAGACAATTCATTCTAGGGATATCACTATTTCATTTGTTTACTGTAATGATCAACTAGCATCTATGTTCACGAAGGATCCAAATCACCTGTCCCTTATAGATCATATCCTAATCGCTTATCCCAACAGTTTAGGATCTATTTTGTATCAGGGGTTTGAATTGCAATCAGATTTAGGTATACATTCAGAGGATCTAAGAGGGATTCTCTCAAGAAATTCCAAGCACCCTATGGATTCCAATATCTACAATTTGAAAACATATAAAATTCAACCCTAAAAAATCACAGACCATGCACATAAACAAGCAATGAGCACCTTATGCATTCATTGAGAAACAAGTACATGCCTGGCATTCTGGCTGTCCTATCCTTTCTGGGAATTCACCTTTCATCCGTGCAGCAGCAATAGCCTGATATTATTCAAAGGAAAAAACTATCAGGTAACTATACTAATTAGTTAATGTGTGACCAAAACGAAAAGTACCAACAGTACAGCCAGATAACTTTGACCATCTACAACCCAGCAACAATTGTTTTAAAAAAGGCGAAAACAGCTAAATAAATTTAATCGTGAAAAGATCATGGATGTGTAAAGAAAAACAAGGCAGACACAAATGCAAGTTATATTCACCCAAGTGTGTGTGTGTGTGTCTCTATCCTCTAGGTCTGCTTACACATGCAACTAACTTATAATTAGAATTTGTCCAAAAGCATTGCATGGATCATACCAGCTTTCTGTTAGGAGGATGATTAAATCGACATGTTGCTCCAAATCTACAAAGGCCGGTCCTGATGTAATATGAACAATCTGGTTCTCCTGGATGCTCGGGATAAGGTCCAGATTCCATTGTTTCACTTGACCTTAAGTTAATTTGCCACATTGCATCTGAAATAACACGATATCAACAAGTCAATTTCTCCATAAGAGACATCATTATAATCTAGATTTCCATTTGTCACTTTAATTAGTGTAATACAAATTCGGCTTTCACTTATGAATATGAATGAAATTTAACTTTCGAGAACACTTTCTAAAGTCTGATAATTTTATTCAAGCCGCACGAAAAATCCGTTTGTGAATGCTATAAGCCAAAGGCTTTTCCAAAGTTGCCATGCTTTCTGCACACTAGGTTCTTTTAAAAAAGAAATTAGTGAAAAAGGGTTTAATTAAGTTTTAAAATTTTCAGTAAAAAAATATAAATGTTTTCATAAATTGCACCTCTATTAATTATTAGAAAGTGTTCAGTTCAGTAATAACAATTTATCACAAAAGTACTCCACAGCATCTAAACTTTAACTAGACTCCATTCATTACTAAATTGAATTTAAGAGAACTAGAAAAAAAGTAGCTCCGATTGCAGTTTCTATTGCCAGTCAAAAGGCAGAACAACCAAATTGCATGAACATAAAAACAAACATTCTGAAAGCTGTTAAGAAAACACAAACACAGGGAAGTGAAATCCAAGAAGAAGAAAATTGCAAGTTAGTTCTAACGTCTACAAAACAAATAAAAGAAACAGAAACAGGGAACGAAGCACCTCAGATCTCAGAATCATGCAATCAGACCTCAGAACAACGAAATATGGAGAAAAACAAGCGCGACGATCATCCATCGTCGATCATCGGCGCGACATGGATCACGAAAACGCTCGTGATCGAACGAAGGAGATTGAAACAACGATATTCATCACAATCGAAGAAAAAAAAAGTGTGGAGAAAAAGCAAAGGACCTTGAGGAAGGTGCTCTCGGGACACGGGAATCGCGGCATCGAATTCCATACACGCATAATAATACTATCATCACCACCCTGTCACTCACTCTTCACATTCCATCTCCCTCACTCACTTAAACTACGATCACCCTTCACCGGTTCACCCCACCAACAACAACAGTTAAATAAAACCGTATGAATAATAATAAAAATAATTATTATTATTAATATTATCAATAATCTTTTAATGAGAAATTAAAAAAAAAAAAGTTCATGGAAAGAAAGAGAGAAAAGAAAGCAAGGGAGGTGATGGCCTTGTGTTCTCCACTCCACAAACGAGAACACGGAATAAAAACCAACCAATCATACATCGCCAATCATCTCTTACTGTTACTGCAACGCTATTCGCTTTTTCCACCCCGCGTTTTCAACAACACACGTTAGTTTATCTCTATTAGTCCCCGTTTCCTTTTTCCACGCCCTTTTTTTCTTTTCTTTTTTTCCTGTTTATTTAACTCTCGAATTTTGACTTCTCAGCCTTTTTTGCGTCAACACCATGTAATAATATTCTCTATTGAAACGATAAAAAGGTAAAATGATTTTTCACTCCCATGTGACCTAGTGCTTCTCTGTCACAGCCCACGAAATATTGTTTGCTCAGAGAAAAATTAAATATTATAAAGTATAGAGAGAAAAAAGAAGAAAAAAGTTGGTTTTAAGTTTATCAATTTTAATTTTTGGAAATAAAAATCCTTTAATTGAAAATTACTATATATTATAAATATATTGATTTTTTAATAATTATTTAAAAAAGTATTTTGTTCAAAATGCTGATTTTTTTTTTGTAAAAGTAAGGTACAAAAGAAATTAAGAAAAAGGTAAAAATGAATATGCTACTATCGTATGATTAGAATCAAATTATTCACCAATTTTTTCAAGAATGAAACTTGAGAATATAGAAATTATTCTTTCTTTTTAAGTTATACAGAATAATATTATTTTAATCGTGTAACAGAAGTGTGTGATTTTAATAATCTGAAATTAAAGTTCTACTACACAACTTTAAGTAAAAGGTAGTAATGATTTATATTAAAACCATTTTTATATTGAAAAAGAATTGTATATTTATTAATTTTGTTGTTTTTTTTTAATTTAATGGTGTTGATAAAGTTGAAATAATTGTTTTTGGAAGAAAATAAAATGTATGGGTTGATATTTATTATCATGTGGTGAGTGGTGATTGGTGCATAAAGAAAAAGAAGAAAAAAGGTGAAAGGAGTGGATAATCGAATTTGGAACCATTGGTTTAGAAAGGAAAGCAGAAAAAAGTTCGTGGAAGACGGCTTGCAGTTTTAGCATGAAGTTGACGCCCCAAAAGAAGAGCCATACTAATGCACAAAATACAAAATAAATGAAAATAAAAACAAGAAAAACAATGAACAAAAAATATGGAAATAAACATCACTTGTTTTCTTGAAACTGATTGCGTATAACTAGAGAGCTGTATGAAAGGGCAAAAGGCTTTTTTTATCTCAATCATTTGTTTTAGAAAAAAACTATACCCACTTCCAATAAATCACACTTTATTTTAAATAAACATTTTTTTATCTTCAAACAAAATAATACTTTTATATTTAATTTTAAAGAAAAAGTGGGATTACTAATATTTTTAATAAAAAGTAATATCATTCAACCTACTTTAATTTATATATGGATAATGTATTCATATCCGATATTTTAAAATATTTTATTGGTATTTATTAATAAAATAGAATAAGATTATAAAAGATTATAAAACTATATATCAAGTTTTTCAAAAATATTAAACTAAAAGAAGTTTTATAATTATGAATATACTGGTGCCTCGTCTCCTTTTTTAAATAGATTAACATTTTTTTTTCATTTGCTCATATTAAATAAATAAAGTTATCATTGAAGCAAAACTTTTTAGAAAGAGGTTGGATTGTTTAGAGTATTTCTGGTTTTAAAATTTAATAAATAACAATAATAAAATAATTTTGAATAATGAAATGGAAAGAATATAGAAATATCAAAGAATAAAGTTTTATTCTCGAGTAGTTATAAGAAAGAGAGTTTGAACACTAAATAATGGACAATATAGAATCATCTAACCATTAATCAAATAAATCATTTAGATGAACTAGAGAAAAAAATCAGAGAGAAAACGTCCAAAGATTATAAGCATATAAGCACCAAGCCAAATTATAGTAAAAATCAAATATTATACCTAAGGTTACACAAGGCGTTTAAATATTAAATAATGAAAAAGATAAGTTAAAATTACATGACATATTCTTGAAAAAAAGTGTTTGATCAATATGAGAAGTTTAATACACTTGCAAGACATTGTGTTTAAAGATATATATATATATATATATATATATATATATTTATACACATTCACAAAGAGATAAGTATATAAGTATCGAAGTAAATCATGTAATGCAATAAGCGCAAAAATCTATCAAGTGAAACACACTTTACATCAGGTATTGTCTAAAAGACATATGTGTAAAACAAAAGGACATATCTTTAAGTCTTAAAGGCTATACTTCAACCTCAAGAAAAGATGAAATACTAAAGCCTAATATCCTAATTAATCATTGTTACAAAAGGAGGAAGAGTTAAAGGAAAAATATAGTTTGATTAATATTAACTCTGAACAATAAAGACGTAATCTCAAACTTATAATCAATGGAAAATGTCTTGCAAACAATATTGTTTGATGAAAAACACGTCACTTCTTATGTATCAGATTATTTTTCATCTAGAAGTGTCTAACGCTTCACAACAAATGACAACATGTCTTTTACTGTCTAATATTGTCTGAATATTGTGATCAACTGATATATTTATTGACATGATGTATAACAAGATGTTTTGAACATATAGTGTAAGATAAGGTTCATAAACGATCAAAACATTTGATCTCATTTAATGCATGTACTATAAAAGTTATATTATGCTTGTATTATTTGTCCTCATTTAATATGCATATCAGAATTACACAATGGATTAATAAAATCAATCGCATATGTGGATAAAGACGTTGAGAGAAGAAAAAAACGTTATGGAAATGATCTAAGTATAAACTTCTACTATGACATGTCGTACAAGTCGCGCTTCAACCAAGATATGATAAAGCATTGACAAGACAAGTGAGTGTGATCATCTACCAAAAAGCGTTAAAAAATATTCTATATAAAGGTCAACCCCACATCGAACAATCATATCTTTAAAAGACTATATAAAGAAGATTCAAAGAAGATAGAAGTTTGACGAAGCAATGAAAACAGAAAAAGAAAAGAATGGATCATGATGCCTAAGATGGGATAAGAGAAAAAAGGAAAAAAAGAAAAAGAGGTTGAAACAGGTCGAAATGAAATGGAAAAGAGAAGGAGCAATCATATGAAATTGGTTGAATATTCAACACAGCTACTGCTTAGAGCTTACACAGTATATAACTCTCCAATCAAGAAGAATAACTTCATCAAAGAAAAGAGAAGACATGAAAAGAGCCAACACTCGTTCTACTGCTCTTCACACCTACATCGTCTAAAGCTTCTCCACTTAAGAAGAATCAACCTCATCGAAGAGAAAAGATAAAAAGAAGGTATAAGCATGAAGATTGAAGATCAATGTTGTTGTCATCAAGCTTACATTGATGCTCTTTTGCAAAGGGAGCAACCTTCAAGGTACAAGACTGCACATCATTGTATTTATCCTCTCTAAGAGAGTTAAACTAAGTTTATAACTTTACAAGTGTTAGATTTTAATTGTAACCATATCCTCTCATTGAGAGTTAAACATTTGTATATTGTAATAGATATGTTGTGTGTTCTAGAGAGAACTAAAATACTTGCAACCAAGAGTGGATGATACTCAACTAGACAACGCATCACGAAGATATTAGACATCTATGGATGCTAGGAATGGTTAGAATACTCAGTTTCCAAGAGTGGCTAAAGTACTTAAGTGCCAGGAATGGCTAGAATACTCAAATGCCATGAGTGACTAAAATACTTAGGTGTCAGGAGTGGCTAAAATACTTAAGTGGCAGGAGTGGCTAAAATACTCAAGTTATAGGAGCGCCTATAATACTCAAGTGCTAGAAGTGGCTAGAATAATCAAGTGCCAAGAATGGCTATAATACTCAACTAAACAACGTAACAGGAAAATACCAGATGTTTAGAGATTCTAGGAGTGATTAATAATACTGCATAACCAGGAGTGGGTTAAACTCAACTAGATATATGTTTAGGGATACCAAGAATGGTAAATAATATTACACAACCAAGAGTGGGTCAAACTCATATGCAAGTCTTTGAAATGATAAATGGAACCTCTCAAGAGTTAATGAGAGAGACTTGATGTAGTTCAATTGGAGTGAACCAATATAAAAATTGTGTGTTTATTGATTTATTCTATTAAATGTTTCTTTGCCTTTATTATAAAAAGATAGTTTTTAGATAAGTCATTTAAAGTATCTATTTTCCTACATTCACTAGATGGTGGTTGTGTGAATTAGAAAATGTGAGCAAGCACACATTTATTCAATTATAGGACACTTAAAGTATTCTTTTTGAAACTTATACTTCCCTTTATCACAAGAGTTTAAAAGTTATACATGATGTCTCTTGTGAAATCCCTTTAATCAATTCCTATAAATTTAGTGTTTAAAAATGTCTTTCACTATTGATTCTCATTCATTCGCTAGACTTAACGTTGATAAAAGATTTTTAAAACACTATTAAAACCCCATTTCTAGTGTTTTCCTATAACTTCAATCAATGCAAAACTAGAACACGCTATAGAAAAACTATCACAGAGAACCAAAGAAAGGGTAAGCTAGCTGAAAAGGAGATAACATATACATATAATGCTAAGTTAATTAATAAACATGTAAGAATTAATCACAATTAGCATATACTTTCATGCATATAATCAAACTCCTCTAGAGTCAATTTATCAAGATAAGTGCAATTGAGTTAGACTTGTAAAGTCATGCACTTGTGGTGATATACAATGTCCCCCCTCAAGCTACAACCCATAAGGTTAGTCCCTTCACAATCATTAGAACCTTGGAGTCGTTCTTATGGTAGGACCTCCTGCCACTTTCACCACCTAATCATCTTTCTTTACATGATTATGAATGGTTAGTAAAGCTCAAGATAACTTCACATGATGGAAAAACTACTTGCATCAATGCATAGCCTAGTGAATCATATACCGAATATTATTTCCTCTATGGAATTCCCTATATTATCATCAATTCATACATTTGTTCCAACATTTTTAAAACAATATAATAAGATAACAAACAACACCATAAAACCATGGAATACAAATAACAAAATACATATTTCATAATGACGCCCAATCATATAAAAGGCATGCCCAAAGTTAGCTTCACAAGGGTAGAATGCCTAATGGAACCACGTTGGACCTAACACTAAAGTCCCTGGAGCTCTCTATGATGACAGTGGCCAACGGTGCCACACTAATGCCCAACGTTAAGGCCCCAATAACCCATCTGGATTAAAACTAGAGAGTTTCACCTAGTAGTACTAGGTAGTGCCTAACAGTACATAGTTAATGAGTTATCTAACTTTAACTTTGGTTTCTCCTAGCAGAGAATGTGATCGCCCAACGACAACCAAGTTAGAGTTCCACTGTCCAAGTTCCACCCAATGGTATAAATCATCATCCAACGCTTAGGCACAAAAAGATCTCTAACTTTTAAATTTTGAATGATGCTCATTGCCTCACTGATACCACCCAATGCCATGACAAAATGGGAGAGTTTAGCTTGCTCATTTGCATAAATTGGTACTTTTCACTTTTTTATTAGTTCAAACAATGGCAAAAACGTTTTCTAATGGGTACCAATATAGCTAATGGCTCAAGTTATAACTCTCTCATTCAATCACACATAAAACCAAAACCAAACATATAAACACCAACCATAATTAACACATGCAACTACCTTATCTCAACATACCAAAACATATTAAACCAGATTTCACAAAGCACCATAACATCTCAAATTTTACACATTCAACATGTATTATCCAAATCAGCATAAAAGTCAACAAATGCATACTAGCTTTCCTTATCTAGCATGACAACTCTAAAACACCACACAACTTCAATCTCTCAAGATGTTTTGTTTACATATAGAAACATTACAAGAACGATCAAATCATATCATTATAATCACTCCTCAGCAGAGACTCACATAGATAACTTAATATACATGTGCAATCAAAGAAAGAATGCATGCACAAAGAAAACATATTTGACCAAGAAAAAGAACAAAAAATCCACTTATTCAAATTAAAAAATTGATCATATGGATACAAAGAAATCACCAAAATTATCACTTCTATGGTCTCATATATTGAAAAGGATGAACAAAGAGTAAAAGAAAATAGAGAGAAAACAAAAAATTCTAGAAAAGTAATTTATAAAGAGATTATGTATTTTAAAATAATAAATCATATTTATTTAAAAACTATTTATACTAAAACTTTTGGTTATTAAAATAATCAAAGTGTCACCTTTTAAAACTCACTATCATTTCTAAAAATCATGTTCTAGATCCTCACACGTATACTCAATCTAAAATTTAAAAATTGTAAATGCCATAATTTGAAACAAGATTATGTAAGTTTACTTTTTAGAATATAATCTCATATTATTTTATCAAATAAAATCATTTTAAAAAAATTAATACAAATAAAATGAATCTCTAAAAAAATTAAAATAATTACACTTCAAATCATAACTTTAAAATAAAATAATAAAACTTTCACTATACTAGTCTCAATTAAAATAATTAAATTAATATAATTCAACATTATCACAAATTTTAAATTATTTATATTTAATCTATGAACAATTTTACTTTACCCACTTACTCATATAAAATATCTACAAAAAGACATTAATAATTTATATAAAAAGTATTATCATTAAAATTGAAATGAAACATGGAAAAAATAAAATTTGAAAACATAAGTGATATCTTGTTTTATATTTTTTCCCATAGTTGGAAAATGCTACTATAATTTGAGCCAGTCCACTAAGAGATTTACTTATATCACTGTTTAATTTTATCAAAGACAATATGACCTAGATAGAAAATTATCCCACAATTTTACTATAATTAATTTTTACAACATTTAACATTTTATGGAATAAAATGTTATACACAAATTTTCACTTACATTCAACCATAAACAATAGATCATGGTGCATTATAAATTTATTATATCTTAGAGTATTACCTTCATTATATTTGTGACTGAACGAAGATATAAATTATACATATACAGACCTAGTAGACCTTGGCTCCCAGGAGGTCGAGGACACATCGTTTTGCTTCAAAAAGTTAAGAACACATGTGTTATTGTTTTGGTACATATCCTAATAGACACAACGACAAATCACAAAGAGATTAAGGATAAGTAAACGCATTAGGAAACATTAAAATAAGATAATCTTAGGAACCTTAGTCTCAACAAAAAAGACTATCCATATATTATAAATAGTCAGTCACACTATTATAACTTATTACAATATCATTATCTTAGTGTTAGTAACTAACTTGAGAATTATAGTATATTTCTAGATTCTCCGACCACCAAAGTCACATCACTTCATCAAAAAAGAAAATATTATGTCACTTATAGCGAAAAAATTTGTTATCCGAAATCGGGAGAAGGTTGAACACTAAAATTGTCTCATATATCTCGACCTAAACATAAAACTAGTGTATCTCTAATTATATTTCAATTTGTAAAGAAACATAAATCTATTTTACATAATACATTATGTAATATCTCAAAAATATAACTGTAAATTATATTTAAGAGTTCTTACATTTATAATAAAATAGAACAGTTACAAGAAATAAAGCTAACTTACAATTATCCTAAAATAACCATAAATTAAAAACTTTATAGAAACCTACACTCATACAAATCATAAGCGCATACCTATTGGTCATACAAGAAGTGTATCAATCGAACGGTCCTACACTGACAACAAAAACAAGCACAAGACCGAACAATCTTACTCTTAACGAAAACCATCCTCTTCTCTAGCGTCTGCTCCAGAGAACCCTCCTCACCTTCTGCTCACACCCATAGGGTGATCATTGCAATGACAAAGACGATCGAACAGACAACATGACAAATCAGGAAATAAGGGTAAACTAGTGTAATTTAATTAACTATCTAAAGATACAATTCATACAAACATATAATACAATCATACATCTACAGAAATCATACAAGCATGTTATAACTGACCACTTTTACTCTGACTGTCCAGACTGTATAAATATGTAGTTACGACATTCTTGCACTCGTGGAAAGGTAAACTGGAAACCTCATGAATACCATAGCTGGAAACCCAAGCCGCCACACGAGGTTAGCCCTTCATCCCTCACTATAGCTGGAAACCGCAAACTACACATGATTTTAGTCGTTAACTGGAACCCCAAGCTATACGCAACCAGGCCTCCTGTTATTCTCACCACATGCACCACCATTCCCTACTTGAGACTCGGTGACCATTAGAATGTCAAGATGAACGATAGCTTAGTCTAACCATATTCATACTTTCACCACATTGAAACCACCACTGAGACATTCCTCCTTGGAATTCTCTTTCATATCACATTATAAATATCATACCTCAATACCAAGATATTTCCTTATTTTCATAACACATTTAAATAACATCAAACCGAATAGTAAAACAAACATCACCCTTGAGCACGACCGAACGGAAAGATCAACAAATTTTATGAACAAGACCAGACGGTAAACCCTCCCCATATGTGAACATGACCGAACGGTCATTTAAAGGGTAAGACTCACACATGAACCAAACACGATTTTAGGATCGAACACTAGAATAACCAAATGCTAAAGTTAAACCCGAGCACTTGAATCTTAGACCGAACACTTATAATTTAGAATGAACATTATTGTCTTGGACCGAATGCCATTGGCTTAGGCCGAACACTATTGGCTTAAGCCGAACATCATTAGTACCTAATACAAATACATGACTGAGTATTATGACGAGACATAATGTTTAGTACAAGATCGAGCACTACTGAGATCGAGCGTTTAGTACAAGACTGAACACTACTGAGACCGAGCGCTTAGTACAAGACTAAACACTACTGAGACCGAGTACTTAGTACAAGACCGAGCACTACTGAGACAGTACATGATCGAGCGGTCAATAACAGTTAAAGCCTATGATAGACCGAACGTTGTTTACAATCAAATGTTATGTCTAGACCAACTATTATATTCACTTGAATATCAACACAAGACCGATCGGTCATTAACTAAGAATCCACAAAAGTAGAACTCAGTTAAGACCGAGTACTAAAGAGAAGTCGGACGGTCAATTAAAGACCCTCAACGAACTACATAATTATGCAGAATAACTGCAGAATTATGATCAACACCAATCCTTACCAATTTCACTACAATCTTCCAACTTCTAATCCTCCAAACATATATCAAATACTTCATTTACACTTGATTAAGATTGATTAAACCTTTCTAACATCATTAAGAGAGTTTCATCACAGATTTGAGATTCAATTCTGCAGAATCATGAACTCAATGGCCAAGAATTAGATTTCCTATACAAACCAAACTCAAACCGAACACATTTCCCCCATTTTCACTACCACACTTCCTTCCAATTTCACTCGGCCACTGAATCATAATCATGCAGAAACACAATCATCATGAATACAACATCAATATTCCACACCAAAAGCACCGAACACCAAATCACTCAATTTCACATACATGCAACCTCATCAAACAACATTGTTATACATCAAAACTAAGTAATTAAATTATCTAGCTTCCCTTACCTCTTAACCAGACCGAACAACTCTACCACTTCAGAAATTTGCTCTTAACACCAGAAAATCTCAAGAACCTATAGTTCACCGATTTTCGGTAACGAACCAACCCAAAATACCAGGAAAGTGATCAGAAATAAGAAGAAGAAGCTGATGAACACATGCAACCAGAAACTTGGCTTGCATGTGTCAGGAAACATAATTTCTAAGAAGAGGATGAACTTACCGACTCTAAGCTTGATTTTGATCGGTGGGAAAGAATATATTGACTCCCAAAATTGCTCAGACTGTGGCTGGTTGAAGAAAAGATGAAAGTAGATGAAGAATTTCTAGAGAGAAGGATGAGAAAAAGTAGAGATTTGAGTTTTAGAGAGATACAAATTTTGAAAAAAATGAGATGAACTATAATTTGGAAAGTTCTATAAAATGCTCAATCTCTTTTATTTGAGACATTTGTCCCTCCCTTCTACATGTCATTTTTCAGGGTTTGACACATTGTTATTGAATTCAAATTTTATTGTAAACTTTTTTTAAATTAAAAATTTCATGAATAAATCATTTTATCTTACATTTAACATTAATCAAAATAATTTTGTAAGAATGGAATTATTTGAAGTTTGTGTTTTTGGAAAAAAAAAACTTTAATGACACTCAATTATATGTTCACAGCCCAACCACATGATTTTGCATAAAAATAAAATAAAATATGATGATTGGTTTGAAACTAAACATAGTGGTGGTATCATTGTGATTTTCTTGTTAAGAGAAAAATTATACTAAATATACATAACACTTATTTTTGAAATAGGATTCTTTAAATATAAATAACTATTTTATAAACACTTTAATCGTAACTATTGTGTGTTAAGAGTAGTAAGTCGATCCTGAAATTAATTTAAACACACGTTTCAATGTTTAACAATTTAAAAAATAATTTCATAAAAAAATATCTTGATTTTAATTAAATAACCCTTCACCTTGATTTACCAGAATAATAACAAGTAGCATATTTTTAAGAAAAAATATTATCGAGTTAAAAATTAAAAAAAAAAAAAGAACTTTTACCAAAAACACGTTATTAATGTTCTTACAGTATTTTTTAATAATTGTTTTCTAAAATGCGCCGAATCACATGGCCCTTTGTCAAAGTTTTAGGTGCAATTGTCGAAGTGGGATTTGGCCTTCATGACCCGAGAGAGACAAAGAAAAGGTAAAGAGCGCGTTATGTGGTTCTTGCCTCGGTAGTAGCAGAAACTCGCAAAGCCTGAAGCACGTATAAAATGCCTGGTGAAATGAATTCAATGTTCGGAGATCTGAACAGGATCTCTCTGCATCAAACTCTCTGCATAATTCAGATCCAAAAATCAGATCTCGCTAACTGATATCACTATTCTCTTCCTCTCACTTTTCATCCCTTTTTTACTCAAATTCCCCTTTCCACTTTCTCAAGAAAATCATTTTCCGTCGTTTTTCTTTCTGCGGCTTCCTTCTTCCTCGCAATTTCAACCGACACGGGCTCACAATGGCTCCAAGCTTCAACAAACGAAGAATCCTTTCCGCTTTTCGCATTTTCCTTCTCCTCTCCCTCTTCTTTAACCTATCATCCACCTTTGCTCAGGTCAACTTCTTGTCCTTCGTTCTTTGCGTTTTCTCTCAAGAATCGCGGCCACAACGTATTTTATTTCTATGTGTAGGATTCTCTCTCGCAGAACGCAATGGAAGGATTCGGTGGATCTGTGGATCTCGGTCGCCGCGGCAAAGTAAGCTTCCGTTGCCAATCTTTCTTTCTTTGTTACCGTTATTTGTCGTTACGTTCAATTGTGGAGAAAACTCAAGCGAATGTGTTGAATTTGGAAATGAATATTAGTGTGCTTTCTGTGAACAGATTGTGTTGAATGAAATAGATAATGGTTCGATCCTTTCTCTTGGCTTGGATTCCACCGGTCCTGGACTCTTCGATGCTTTTTTCGCGAGTTTATCCATGATCATTGTCAGCGAGGTTAGTTTAACGAAACTGCTTTGTACTTATATTCGTTGTTTGATTTTGCTGACTATATTTATAGCTACTGTGTTGTAAAGCGTTTTCACTGGATCCAATTTGGATCTCAAGAACAAGTTTCTATATATTTTGTGTTTATAGAATTATATAGGTACGTGAAAGATTGTGAGAGCTGGTGAAATTTAGGAGATGAGTGTTGTGATAGTAAACTAGAATCAAACTTCATTGAAAAAGTATGAAGTATGTGATAGAAAGCTGGTGTGCGACTTATATAGGCTATATAGAGAAAGCAACCAATTGATTACTAATTGATATTGCTGCGAACTAGCTCAATTTTTCCTTAAGAATACTTGTCTCGTATGATACCTCTCTTTCATGTTTGAGTAATGCCTTTGAACTGATTTTTTTTTGTGCTAGATCGGGGATGAGACGTTTATAATAGCAGCTCTTATGGCTATGCGTCATCCTAAGTCAATTGTCTTGTCTGGTGCGCTAAGTGCGCTGTTTATAATGACGGTAAGTGCTACAGTAGTTAACTACAAGGTCGAGTATTTTTGCTCTGTTGTCTCATCATGGGATGCTTTTTTCATAGTATTGTGATGAAATGGTTTCTGCAATTCCTTTTCTTATCGATGTTATCAGAATTAAAGTTATTTTACGTGTCAATTAGGTACTTTCTACTGGGCTAGGCAGGATTGTCCCAAACTTGATTTCTAGGAAGCATACAAATAGTGCGGCTACAGGTACAATATCTCAGATTGATACTTATTACTGAGCTGATTAGAATAGTTTGTGAAATTTGCAAAAAGCAGGTTATATAGTAATTGTTTTGAATTACAAGGGTTGTCGAGTCTTCACAATGCCCTTTTTATACAAGCTACAACAATTAGCTCTGTTCAAATGGTTTAGGGGTCTAACAATGCACTTGACTGGTGCTGCTTATATCCATGCTTAAGTACTAGTTGGTTGCAACTTTTTCATCAATTTGCCCCCAGCCTTTGTGGTTCACTCAAACTTCTGGTGCTGTTTAGTATAAATAAATATTATGGATTTAGCTTCATTGGCTGTTTGTTTGTGTGTCTGTTCCGAATATTGTGTCTTTTACTTGTATAAACTCTTTTAGAATTCTAGTTAGCTTGCGCATTAAAATTTGTTTGTGGCTTTATAAGTAAAAATTATATGCTACTCAACAATTTGTGACCTATTTGATTTTTGGATTGCCATTTGTAACTTAGTGATTTACCAGTTTCCAAATGTCTATTCATTATATTGTGTTTAACGATGGCTTTATTTTCATTTGTAAGTTCAATTTTTGTTAAGATGAAGCTGATTTTATTTCTTCTCTGTCACCTGCAGTTCTTTATGCTTTCTTTGGGCTAAGGTTACTATACATTGCATGGAGATCAACTGAATCAAAATCCTCCCAGAAGAAAGAAATGGAAGAAGTATATTTTTTTACTAAGGCTTTATAGGAAAATTCTGATGGCCAGATGGCCTGAAATGCTTGCGAGTTACTCTAACACTTACCCTAATGTACTTTTTACAGTTGGCTAAATTTTGTTGAAAATCACAGAATTATATGTGGATTCTACTCCTTGTTTAATGAGTTTTACACATGATTTTGTAGTTTTCAATAAATTTTAACTAAGGGAATATGTTGAAAGATGTGTATAAGTGTGAATTATTTGCACTTAAGAGGAAACATCTTCAAATAAGTTAGTTGGTTGCTGCTTTGTTTTTTTCTTTAAATCGTAGTTTCCCCTAGCACTTGTTATGAGGAGAGAAGCTCAATTATTTAACTGTAAACTTGCTGCAGCTGGCAGGGATTCCATAGTTGATGTATTGATTGGTTCAATTTTTTTTTTTAAGAAAGACTATCTGGTCAAATTTGGAACATGCTAAAGATTATTCTTCTTGTTAACTAGGTTGAAGAAAAACTGGAAGGCGGACAAGGGAAAACTCCAGTTCGGCGTTTCTTTTCAAGATTTTGTACACCAATTTTTTTGGAGGCAAGTACACTTTATGCTTTGCATCAATTCTTTGGCGGACATTACCCACATTTACACATGTTTTACCATCTTATTTTTATGCAGTCCTTTATTTTAACATTCCTTGCTGAGTGGGGTGATCGTAGCCAGATAGCGACAATTGCAGTAAGAAAACTGTTCCCCTGTAGATCACTGAAAATTTCATGCTTTCGTGATTGATTTTATGTCTTAGGTTTTGTCGGCAACATTAGTAGTCTTTCCCTTCTACATTTTTCATGACCTTTAATTTCCTTCTGCAGCTGGCGACCCACAAAAATGCTCTGGGAGTAGCTGTTGGGGCCTCTTTGGGTCACACCTTCTGTACTTCGCTGGCAGTGGTGGGAGGAAGCATGCTGGCATCTAAAATTTCCCAACGCTCAGTAGCTACTGTTGGTGGCTTGCTCTTCCTCGGATTTTCCATATCTTCATACTTTTACCCGCCTCTATGATTAATATAAGTGCATATTAATATGATTCGTAATGGCTTGTAGCCTTTCTATCCCGCTTTATTTTTCCACATAGTTGTCTCAATTGTAGATTTTGTTGTACTTGTTCCCTAGGAAAGCTCGACTAACTGGAACATGAGATTTTGATTCCCATTCTTTTTTGTAAAATATGTTACGTTTTTGTTTCGTCACAATAGCCTATAGATAGCCATTGTTATTTATCATTATTTTTGAAAGGTGAAAGTATCGCCCTCTTTTCGTGGTGCTTTCACAATTGGCCCTTTTTTATGCGGGTTAGCTTTGAGCATGAGATTGAATGATTGATTGATACCTAATTCTGGATTTTGACTATCGACTCATGGTTTATTGCTTGTAGTAAGGATAATGTTTTATGGCGTGATCGGCTTACTATTTGAAGGATGGATCACCCCCTGGTGGTTCGAAATAGACGGTGGTTAGTTTCTTGTGTTCTCTCGGTGTCTTTTTTTAAAGTTTATCCTTGGTTGCCGTTATTACTTTCTGAGCCTGGGTTTTCGTTTTAGTTTTGTGCTGTGAAAGTGCTAGCCGCAATAATGATAAACACTGAAAGCTATGTTTTGTAACTTATTTAATACATTGTAAGTAAGCAAATCCGGTATAGAAGTAAATCTTCTCAACCGCCAAAAAATTACCCTCACACAGTCACGTAGTAAACTTCAGTCCACCCTATCAGCTGGTCCGTTAAAAGATTAACGTTGTTTCCAAAAATGATTTAATTGCACACTTTTTACAAAAGTTGGGACCATATTGAACTTCTAAAGAAATGTAGGACCCAATTGAACATTTGGCTTCTTTCGAGAGACCGAAAGAGGTATTAAACCTTAGTATTTCAATCACCACTCTTTTTACACGTGTATTGTCTATTCCTAGGGGTAAAAATGAAGGAATGATGGTAATTGTGATCTAGTGGATGAGATCATATGGAGTGTTTTTTTTTAATATAACAATCACATTAATATAAAAATAAATATAGAAAAAAAATTGAGTCAAAAAAATAAGTAGAAAAAGCGTTAATAAATTATATAAATTTAAGTTTTCTAATTATCAAGTTTTGCTTATAAATTATTTGTCATCCAAAATTTCAAATACACAAGTTTCTATTTGATGTGAAGATTTTCAAAGAACAAGCTCATGTTCAATATCTTGAATTATTATGGACTATGATGCTATAAACATAAAAGAAAAACATACTTTCATCCGATATATGATTATGATTGATGAAAAGGGTAATTGAAGATTTGTCATAAAGATTTTAATCTTTGATAGGAATCATTGTTTTAAGATAATGACTAAGAGATTCTAAGACAATAATCAAGATAATCTTTTCTTTAATTAATTCAAATTCATACAATGATCATAAAAAATGCCTACATTTTTTATGCAGTTATATATAAATAACAAGTATTTAAGCAACCCTAAAGAAAGTCAAAGATACTAAACTATAAAAATAATTCTTAAACATAGTAAGTAGAAGCTAATACTCACTTAGTGAAGAAGAGTGCTCCTCCAACAACAAAACTCAAACAAAACCTTAGCTAGTGAACCAAGTCATTTAGCGACTTTAAAAAATGAAAGAAAAATTACAAACATTTTAAATACCAAATTATTCTTGAAGCGTTTTTCAAGTCATAATCTTAAATTCTTTTGAATTTCAAGTTTTATAAAACATATAAACTTTAAAAGGATTTGTTTTTATAAACATTTGGCCTTGACATTGTCATAGGTCAAAGGTAACGTCAAAAGTAACGTCAAAAGTAACGTGTGAAAATATGTTCATTATTTTATAACCACTAACAATAAAAATAATATTGAATAAACAATTAATCCATTATAAGAATAATAATTTCATGTGTTGATTTAAAAAAAAACACTATTTTTTATTACTTATAAATAGAAGGAAATATGAAGCAATAATAAAGTGAATAATTGAAAAGTATTGAAAATTTATCTAATTATTTGATTAAATTCATTCTCTAAGTCTTTTACCAAACTTTGTTGTTTGTGAAAGACATACATGACTTAATGAAAAATATTAACCCGTTGAGTTGACGTTTTTTATTAAAATTTCGTGACCACGTTAGTTCATAAAAGTGATAAATATGTTCAAGTTAAATAATTTTATATCTATGTTATTACATGTAATATGACTACTAATTTACAATCTTCTTTATATTAAAAAAAATTATTCACACTTTAACAAATAAAAAATATAAGTATGATAGTTCAATTATGATAAAATGTAAGCAACATAATTATTTAAATAGATTAAATGTCCATTTAAGTGAACTTTTGCATAACAATTTTTGTGAGATGAAAGTAGAAAAACAAATTAAAATTAAGCAAAAGTTAGTATTAGTGTCTGTATAAATTAATTTGCAGTAGTTATTTTCTAAGTTGCATTAACTTATAACTTTTTTCCTCGTATAGAAATTATTTTGGATAAACTCGGTGGTGGTGTTATTTCTTATGGAACTGAAACATTCGTTTGAGAAGTTGTAAAATCATACGAACCATACAAATATGAAGGTGAAACTTGTTTCAATGCATGAGCTTTACAAAGGGCTTTAGATTGGATGTTAGCACTTACTTTTATGGGTCTTGGATCATGTTCTCGTATATATGCCAACCGTGTTTATCTAGTTTCAGTGACCAGTTATCGCATTACAACGACCATCCCATTTCACCCTCGTTGCGGCCAATCATGTACCTTATTTCATTCTACCATATCCAATGGTCCACCACCGCCGGGTACCCTTCATGCCCTCTCCATCAAGAATGGCTCTCTTCAAACTATGAACTTGGCTAGCCATCTTTTGACTCTGTATGTCAAATCCTACAACATGGGTCATGCCCAGAAGCTGTTTGATGAAATTCCACTCAAAAGCACTCACATATGGACCATCCTTATATCAGGTTTTGTCAGAGCCGGCTCTTCAGAAATGGTTTTTAATCTTTTCAGAGAAATGCAGGCAAAGGGTGCTTGTCCAAACCAATACACCTTGTCCAGTGTCTTCAAGTGTTGTTCGTTTGACAACAATCTTCAATTCGGCAAGGGAGTTCACGCATGGATGCTCAGGCATGGGGTTGATGTAGATGTCGTGCTGGGGAACTCTGCTCTTGATGTTTACTTGAAATGCAATGCTTTCCAATATGCGGAAAGGTTGTTTGAGTTGATGGATGAAAGGGATGTCGTGTCATGGAATATAATGATCGGTGCGTATCTGCGTGTTGGAGATGTGGAGAAGTCTCTTGACATGTTCAGGAACTTTCCTTGTAAGGATGTTGTGAGTTGGAATACGATCGTGGATGGGTTGATGCAATGTGGTTATGAACGACGGGCATTGGAACAACTCCATTGTATGGTGGGATATGGGACTGAGTTTTCTGATGTCACTTTTTCCATAGCTCTTATTTTGGCTTCCTCTTTATCACTTGTGGAGCTTGGGAGACAACTCCATGGGATGGTCCTTAAACGTGGATTTCATACTGATGGTTTTACGAAGAGTTCACTTATAGAAATGTATTGTAAGTGTGGGAGAATAGATAAGGCATCTATAATTCTCAGAGATGTTCCTCTGGACTTCCGGAGAAAAGGGAATGTTGGAGTTACTGGCAAAGAAACAAAGGCAGGAATAGTTTCATGGGGTTCAATGGTTTCTGGTTATGTTTGGAATGGGAAGTATGAAGATGGTTTGAAAGCTTTCAGGTCAATGGTTCGAGAACTGGTTGTAGTGGATATTCGAACAGTTACAACTGTTATTTCTGCTTGTGCTAATGTTGGGATTTTGGATTTTGGAAGGCATATACATTCTTACTTTCAGAAAATAGGGCATAGAGTAGATGCTTATGTTGGCTCTTCATTAATTGATATGTATTCTAAGTGTGGTAGCTTGGACGATGCATGGATGATTTTCAGACAAATCAATGAACCAAACATTATCTTGTGGACTTCAATGATATCTGGCTGTTCGCTACAGGGTCAAGGAAGGCAGGCAATTAGTCTTTTTGAAGAACTGTTGAATCAGGGTATTAGGCCAAATGAGGTTACTTTTGTAGGGGTTTTAAATGCATGCAGCCATGCTGGGCTGCTTGACGAAGGTTGTAGATATTATAGGATGATGAAAGATGCTTATTGCATCCATCCTGGAGTTGAACACTGCACTTCTATGGTTGATCTTTATGGTCGAGCAGGTTGCTTAACAAAGACAAAGAACTTCATTTTTGAAAATGGTCTCTCTCACTTGACTTCTGTCTGGAAATCATTTCTATCATCTTGCCGACTTCATAAAAATGTTGAAATGGGAAAGTGGGTTTCTGATATGCTGCTTCGAGTTGCACCATCTGATCCAGGAGCGTACGTTTTGCTATCAAATATGTGTGCTTCTAACCATAGCTGGGACGAGGCTGCTAGGGTAAGGAGTTTAATGCATCAAAGAGGAGTCAAGAAGCAGCCTGGTCAATCTTGGATTCAACTAAAGGATCAAATCCACACTTTTGTCATGGGAGATAGGTCTCACCATCAACACAAGGAGATATACTCATATCTGGACCCTTTGATCGGAAGGTTGAAGGAAATTGGGTATTCCCCTGATGCCAAACTGGTCATGCAGGATGTAGAAGAAGAGCAAGGAGAAGTACTTGTTAGTCATCACAGTGAAAAACTTGCAGTAGTCTTTGGCATCATTAACACTGCCAATAGGCTCCCGATTCGAATTATAAAAAACCTCCGCATTTGTACAGATTGCCATAACTTCATTAAATGTGTTTCTCAGCTTCTAGATCGTGAAATAATTGTAAGAGATATTCATAGGTTCCATCATTTTAAGCATGATAGTTGCTCTTGTGAAGATTATTGGTGACATAGGTAAAACAAACAATTACTATTAAGTATACGATATAGTCTTCATGTTCTGAGTCCAGTCATGATGTCTTAATTTGTGGTACGTACATCTATCAGTGCATCTGAGACTAGTTGCAATAGAGTGAAAATGGTGAGTAATTTTCGTCATATATATATATATATATATATATATATAAAATAAATTATTAAATGTGTAAGGATCATTATATTTTATTAATCAATTTATTAAAATAATCTAATTAATTAAGTTGTAACTAAAGACATGAAAGATTTACTGTGTATAGAGAGCATATATGTTGAAGTAGCTTGTGGGTTCTGGTCATATTTGTTTCAAAAAAATTTGTGGAACTTCCAAAGCTCCCGGTTACTAGCTTTATATGTCACACACTGACAAAAATAAATCATTATTATTGGAATGGCTTCAGTGTTTGATGTACTAGTACATTAGATCTCTTGTATTTGCCACCTTTATCCATCTCTAATCATCTTTGAAGTTTGTTCGGAGGAACAAAATAAGCAGGGAGGGGAGGCTGCATGGTACAAACCTAAGCAAGAACTTGATACTTACAGATGACCTACTAATGGAAGACCACGAGCAGGGACCGAATCTAAGCCCCTTTGTCTGCGTTGTTCAATCCAGCATGTTAAGCAACCCTCATTGCGCACTTGATTGAAAGGTAAACCCTTTTAAACTTGCCTATCATGTCTTATCTTTTTCATATTCTCACATACCACTCACCTAACTCTGAATCTTCATACTCAAGGTCTTGTACATCAAGGAAGCTCTGCCACAATTCGTTAGTTATCTAGCTTCTGGTTTCGTAGCTTCTATGTAGGCCAATAGTACTTTAAACACTTTAATTATTACTTGCACTCTTCTCATATCTGCTATAATCATGCAAATCACAATGCATATTTTTTGTATAGATAATTCTGCAAATTGGAATTTCTTTGATGCTCTGTGGCTTAACAATCTGTTCTGCAATAGTAATATATGCACAATCTAGTTCTAAACATCAGAAAATCTTGAAAACCGTTGTTCAGTTCGACAAAAATGGCAATTTCTAGTAGAACTGACAGAACCAGTTGTTGAATTCGAGACATTCAGTTGAAGTAAATGGAAAATGTAATAGTTACTACTATTAGATTTCCAAGTGTGAATTTAAGTTCTATAAAAATAAGGTTGAAGATCCATGGATCTCTTATGTTATTGAACTTAGATCTTTTATATCTCTTTAGTAAACTTCTTTCGTGGACCCAACAAATATAATTAATGATTTCAAACAGAAGAAACAGCACTGATATTTTCTCTCTCTTTTGGATGGCAAATAAACAAATATATCATATGGGTAATTGGTTGTATCGTTGTGTGGTTGTGCATGCTTTAACTTCTCTACTAATCAACATTACATCTTATTGGAAAGATGCAATGGTAGAAAAGGACTTGATCGTGTTTTATTGTGCAAGTTGTTGTGGTCATTATAGGTGAGACACTTGATGCTTTTTTGTCTCCTATAGGCTACAGGGTAAGTTAATTCTCAGTTATACTGTATGGACGCATCATTTGTTTTTAACAGATTTACACCAATCACAGACAAAATGAACACTATTATTGGTTCAGATACAGATAAGAATAATATAACACATCACAGTGACAGTTTTATCTTTGTGAACTATAAGTATGTTCGTTACTATCATGAACATGAATTTGTTAGACCTAGTGTTTGTCGTTTGGTTAGAACGTGGTGCAGTGTAACCTGTCATATAGTCTTCATTCGTCTGTTCAGTGATTCATGTTGCTGCAAATTACCTCGTAATAATCAGAGATATTGAGAGGAAATAAGGGAGATGCAAAGGAGAAAAGAGAGATAGGTAGAATTTTAAAGTTATTTGAAAATAGAAGAAAAAGAAAAGTTTAATGTAAAGACACTTGTGCCTGATAATATATTTAAATAATGATTAAAAAGCAAAAGGAAAAAATACGTCATTTAACTTTTTTTATCGGGTCTCACTTATTTAATTTAATTGTTAAATTCTTACACTAACTTGATTAAATTATTGAATGAGGATTACAGGTTACACTTTTCATTCAAAATAAATGTGTACCGCTAAAAATGAGACAAGTCAACTTAGTGATGTGAAAATGAGTCGTAACATGCGGGCTAACATGACTCATTACGAGTTTTAGTCACGTTGAAAAAAAATGTAATTTTTTTATACGGGTTAGTTTTTAATCAGATTCACTTAGAAACTAGCTCACCGCGTTGAATCCGTGGTAAGTCGGGTTGGCTCACCAACTCACCTAATTTAATTTAATTATTTATTATTTTGGGTTTCAATATTATTAGTTAGCATTTTTTTTATTATATTGTAGATAGTGATAAAGAAGAAGATGTTTCAATAGTGAAAAATATTATAGATTTATCTATTCAAGACTCTAATATTATAAATAAACAAGTGATACAAAAAATATCAATATTAAATACTTATTTGTTCGTCTTTTTACACATGTTTTTGGATTACGCTTGGATTGTATGATGTTTTTTTTTTATTTTGAATTGTCTTTGAAATTTAACATCATTTTAGTGTGAAGTTTATTTAGATTTGAATTAAAAAATATTGTAATTTTTTATTTAAAAAACTTATAATTAAATGAGTTAGTAAGCTAACACGTTTAACCCATCAACCCGTGGTGGATCGAGTTGGGTTCAAATTTTTTCAGTTTGCTAATAAGTGAGCCGGATTGGGTTGACTCACTAAGTGACCGACCTGTAGTGGACCGGGCCGAGTCGAATCGGATTACCCATTTTGACAACTTATACTTCATTTAAATCTCAAGTCTAAGGTTTGTCCTAGTTATTTATTTCACGTAGACTTTTCTACAAAGCCTAAGACCTTTAATACACTAACAGGACAAATTTAAAATTATATAATAAATTTAGTGTTATAATAATAATAACAATAGGATAAAATAGGTTATCTAACTCAATTCGACTTGGTCCATCACATGTTAATCACTTAATGAGCGAACCTAATCCGACTCACTTATTAATGAATAAAAAACAATTGAATCCAATCTGGTATGGGTTGATAAGTTAATAGATTGACTTACTGACTTACTTAATTATAAGTTTTTTTTTAATTAAAAAAACAAAACATTTTTAATTCAAATCTAAATAAATGGACAAGGTCTTAAATTATATTTATTGTCAATCAAACATAAAATTTTATTCTTACAAAGATATCACAAAATCTCCTTAACAAAATTTTTAATGGCTTTATAGCGATTCAAATTTGTTTTCACATAAAAATTGAGTTATTAAGTATAGATTTGTAGATTTTTTATATTATGTAATTATTTAATATTTTGTAAATAACTAACCTAACAAAATATATATATTATAAAAATTAGTTGGATTTGTGAGTCAATCCGACTCACCATAGGTTTAACTCGAATGAGTCAAGTTTTTAGTAAGTCGAACTCCAAATTGACCCGAATCAAAATTTTAATTATTTTTTAACCCAACTCGATAAAAATCCATAGTGGGTGAGGTTGGCTCACAGGTTCTAATCCACTTTGACAACACTGGTTTGTATAATTGTTATATTATTTAGATAACTTCATTATTGAGTATGTTAGGTTTAATATTTCGATTTTACTAAATAAACTTTGAAGTGATTTTGAAAATGAGTGGAACTTCAACAATGTTTAGTGTAGGGAAGGTTGTGACATAATTTGATCCCTAAGTAAGAATTGATTAAAGCTTCATTAAGTTGCTAAGCTTCCGTTAATGAACTCACATCAAATTTAGTACGAAGAGAGACAACTCAACCTGCCTTCAACAAATCCACTTTCAATTCTTACAATCAATGATGCCATTCTTCTTTGTTTTCAAGAAATATCAATTTTGGCTCCATCGCCACGAGTTCAAGATTCATTCGGAGCTTCGCTTGGGAATCACTACATCTAGATCGAGTCCAAAACAAGCAATATAAAAAACATGGATAATGCCCTTTTATTTTTCTTGCAACAAAAAAATAATGTACACTACAAACAACTAACTATAAAACAATAAGATATATAATCGATGACTTATTGTAGAAGAGAGGTAAGTGAAGAAAATGAGTCTACGAGGAGCAAATTATGATGTGATATTATATTTATTTTGTTCATAGTGTTTGATTTGGCTTTAGTCATTCACTACTCAACCAAACCAACTTTTTGAAGGTGATGTTCGTTAGAGACACATAAAGTGAATGGAAATGGAATACATTGCATATGATGCAACCCAACATATTAGGTTAAAAGAAAAAGTGTAAAGAAAATGCATATATACACACATATATATGAATCTTGCGTATGTGTGTGTATGTCACTTTCATTCACCAAACGGATTTGTTTATAAGATGTAGATTGACTTTGTATACGTAATGATAACATGTTGAGAGGAAATTGAATTTAAGGTGTGTGAATCATTATTATATTATAAGAAGAAGTAGGGTAGCTAGGGCTATATATTGTTGTTGTGAAATCTAAGATCAAAGGTTGCATTGATCGAAGAAAGAACAATGAGACAAAGAATGGAAAGGCTTGTGATTCTTCCTTTCTCTGCTGGTTGCATCTCTGAGGCCAGTGTTGCTGTTGGTGTTCCTCACACAAGAAGATCAAAACCATACACCAATCCATCACCTCCTTCAATAAGTCTCTCTCTCTCTCTCAATTTATTTACAATTTCTATTTCTCCATTCTCATCATACAAAACTCTCTCTCTCTCTCTCTCTCTCTCTCTCTCTCTCTCTCTCTCTCTCTCTCTCTCTCTCTCTCTCTCTCTATATATATATATATATATATATATATATATATATGATGGAGGTATAGAGTTAATTTTGCATGGATTATAAATACTAATATTCCTATAACTAAAGTAAAACATAAAAGATTAAATTTATTAGTCAACTCGTATTGGATTAAGTTTAATTAATAGACAAATAAATTTAATGATAAGTTATTATGATATCATAATTTACCTTGTTATATTTGCAAATAAAAAGGAACTTTTATATGAATATTACAAATTTAAGTAAGTATATATTTTGAGTGTCATATATTTATTTGTTCTAATAAGTGACCCAGTAGTAAAATTATAAAAAATTGATATCTTAAACATTTTTTAAAATTAATTTTAAATAAATTGTGTAATTTAAAATTTTTGTGTGAAAATCTAGTTTGATCAGAGATAATATTAAACAATTTTTTTTATAAATTAATTTAGTAGAATTAAATTAGATTTAAAATTGAATTTTTTTAGTATGAAGTCTTTTAATTATTTAATCGGTTGTATCTTAATATCTGGTTGGTATAATTGCATGGGACGAGACAGAAGGAGCAAAAGGTGTTGAGGATTCAGAGACTTTGTCTGGTGAAAACATGAAGAATAACCTATCCAATGGCTTCAACAGACTCTTCAAGGGTTTCAAGAACTTCTCTCAATTGTTTGGTGCGTAACCTCATAATTTATCTGCGGATTTTGATTCAATAATGTTGTTAAAAAGTTGTATCGATGTGCAGTGGAGAAAGATGAGTACGAAGAGGTGGAAATAGACATGGAAATAGGTTGTCCAACAGATGTGCAGCACGTGACACACATCGGTTGGGATGGCATTGCAACTTCTAATGATCCCATTAAAGGATGGGATCCTCTCATTCCTCCACAACTCCTCTCTCTATCATCTCAATCTTCTGCCCTCCAACACCCAAAACTTCAAACATCATCGTCATCTCCTAATTAGTATTCCACCCTTTTAAGAATATTCTTATATGTCAAACTAGAAATCTCACTTCATGTATCAATCCTTCACAATATATATATATATATATATTTTGGTGCTTCAATTTACTATCTTGTTGAGGTTCTATGTAAATTTATAATTAAAACCAACGTCAATATGTGAAAATAAGTAATAAAACACAAACCTTGCCACGAACTAATCATGATTCATTTTAATTTTCTCGATCCTATAAATCCACGAAGTTGTAATACTTAAAGTCTTGAAGAGTTCGTGTTAACAAGTTAGGGTTTCATCATCCATGCATGTATAGGAAATAGCAAAAGCTATTAAGAAATGGCAAGAATAAGAGAGAGAATTTAGCATTTGTGACAGGTTGAGAGTCATAAAATACATCATCATTTACATGCATCTCTATTGCACAAATAACTCTTCATTCATTCACTGTCCATTCATAGAGAATGAATTAATAAAAGAGAGAGAGAGAGAGAGAAACAAATCACTTGATGTAGTAAGGAAGGTCCAAGACGTAGAGGAGGAAGTAGGCCCAAATAACACCCGAAATGCCTCCGAAGAAGAAGCCCCCGGTGAACTTGGCCCATCCGTCGGCGGTCTGGAGCTGATCGGGCTGCTTCTTGCGGCCCGTTAAGGTCAGGGAAGGGGCCGTGGATGCGTCTCCTTCGTTGAACGATGAGATCCCGTAGATTGTGAGGCAGATGCTCAGGATCGCGACAAGCCCACCGGCAGCGAGCGAGCCCGCTGCGCCCGCGTACTCGGTGTTCCTGAGAGGGCCGGCCTTGACGAAGGGGCCCACGAGGAGGTAGCCGTGGGCCAGGCCCACTTCGATGCCTCTGAGGAGTGGGCTGACTGCGGTCCTGTAAGCAGGGAGGTTGGAGAGGTACCAGGCGATCAAAGGGCTGGATGTTACCGGCGTTTCGAGACTTCCGATGAATGGGTCACCGTTGATGGGCTGAATGACTTGATACGTTGGCTGCCAGGAAATCCATAAAATGAGAAAAGGAATGTGTTGATTATTATGAATATTAAAAAAGAGAATACCTTTTCTGATTGGATGGCCTTAACAGTGAAGGTGGAGTGTCTTCTAGAAGGGTAGAGAGGAAGTGGAGAAGAGGAAGAGAGACCCTTGGGTGAGACAAGAGTCCTAGTGAAGGAGGACTTGAGTTGGATTGCCATTGGAGAAGAAGCTGCCATGACGAGAGAGTTTGTAGAAGACAGAGTGTCCCAATTGAGGAACTGAAGTGGCTAAGTACTTTCATCTCTCACTGCAAGATCAAGGTTGTGGCTCTTGAACCCCCTCTCATCCCATTGGTTGATATGCATATCAAAACCTTATCCCTTATCCAAAACCCAACCTTTCAATCTTCATATTTTTATCCTTGGGAGTTGCTACCTCCACCCCCACACATCTCTTCCTCTACCTCCCCAATATTCAAAAATATCAATTATATTTTTCTAAAATGATAATTATATCCTCAAAAGTTAAAATTTTTTATTTTTATTATTTTAATATTTTAATTTATTTAAAACTTCTGATTTATTTTCCTGTACATCTTCCTCTCTTCCATTTCCGTTGACCTTTCTCTCTTCCGTCAAGCTTCTTCTCCATTTCTCCATTTATCATTTTCTCTTCAAGCCTCATCAACCTTTCACTTCTATTTCTCCATTTCTTTCTTCTTCATCTATAACAAATTCATATTTTAACAAAATTATTACGTTTAAAAACTAACCATATATAACATTTAAAATTATAAATTTAAATATAAATTACTGTAAATAAAATAAACAAATAAAATAAAAACGAAACGTAAAAGGAACACTGCCTCTGGACGGATGACATCCTTCAACGGATGTCAACATCCGTTTAAGGCGAAACGGATGTCGACATCCGTTTTGCCTTAAACAGATGTCGACATCCGTTTCGCCTTAAACGGATGTTGACATCCGTTGAAGGATGTCATCCGTCCAGAGGCAGTGTTCCTTTTACGTTTCGTTTTTATTTTACTACGTTTTGCGGCTCATGCAAGGATTATAGCTTGGATATTAAAAGGATTATTGGAAGTATGGGAAGGGTTTAGGGTTTAGGATTATAGGAAGGATTATGATTACGTACCTGGAGAGGAACCACGATAAGGACACTACACCACAAACGCACTGCACCGAGAACAAGAGAAAGATTGCTTGATAATTCTTTTCACGATCACCAAGCTTTGCAGAAAAATATTTTACTCATACAAGGAACTACGTAGGTTATCAGTGAAATATGTTATAAATGAATAAAATTAAAAAACAATAATTTTAAAAATAAAATTTTACTGAGGGGCAAAATAGTAAAGGAAAGGTGGAGGAAGGGGCAAAAAAGTAAAGGGGAGATGGAGGAAGATATGTGTGGGGGTGGAGGGAGCAACTCCCTTTATCTTTTCCTCACCTCTTTCCGGGCCCATCTTTCAGGCCCACTTCATGCTTCTTTCAACCCATCATCACTTCGCACCTCAACAGACTAAACTTCCACTTTTTTGCTTTCTCCACCCCCCTCTTATTAACTACACTCCTTTCTAAGATAGAATCACTAAACTACCCTTCCTGTTATATCATCTCACAATTACTGCTTGTTAAAGAGGAAGAAGAAAAAAGAAGGACAACTCCTTCGCAAAAGAAACTCGTTCTTTATCTTGAAAGTTTTATTTTGGAAATCCTATTTTGAATATTTTATTTTAGGAATATTGTTTCAGAAATCATATTTCAAAAATTCCAAGTTTTTATTGGTCGGGATAAATTTTTGTTGTGGTTGAGAATTCCAACAAAAGATTCACTGTTTGCGTAAAAACAAATAAAGTTTTCGTGAATATAAAAAAATACTGAATAAGTATTTATTGAAGAATATTAATTTTATTTATAAAATTAAATAAATTTTAAACTTATATTTATTATTAAAATAATATTTATCTCAAGTATATAATAACATAATAGTTAATAATAATAAAATAATATATTATTATAAATAATAATCATAATATTAAATCGTTGATATTCAAATAAATGAGTTGTTTCAGAATAAAAAAAAAAACTCAATAAAGACCGTATTTTTAATATTATGTTAGACTGAATAAAAACAGTAAAATATTATGTCAAACAAACTAAAAGTCACCCTTGTAAAATAAAATGATATTTTGAAAATGATTGAGGTGCAGTTAGAGATTATAGGGGCGCAGAAGAAAACAAGCATCAATGTTGTTTGCCTTGTGAGCTTGGAAAATACGGAGTTCAATTCTATAATTTTTTATTAAAGAGGGGGAGTGAATTTAAAACTGGTTTAATATTCTTTTCACAACGTCATATAAAAGCGTTTTTTAACAATTTTTTATTATATTTTATAGCTAATTAAATGTATAACAAAAAAACTTTACACCATAAAGACAAACAAATTGTGATTTTAAATCCGGATCCAGCAATATAATAATAATGATATGATTGTATCACGTGGTTAGAAAAAAAAATTAATATTATGATTTTATACAGTTGTATATTAATATGATTTTGATCTTTTAAATTTTAAAACATTTAAAGTGAAAAGAAAACGAGATGTCGGTCAAATAATGAAAGCAGTGGGTTATCCGGTGACAGTCATGGGAGTTAAAGATGAGGACTGAGTCAAAAGTGTGGGCAATAATTCAAAGACTTGCTCCATACTCCATAGTTTCTTCAATGCCAGAAAATTCATTTTCTTTTTTTAATTTTTGGATTCCTACAACTTTGTCGGTCTAACGTTTTTCATTTTTTTGATTTTGTATTTCTTGTGGCTGCTTTCTTGGGAAGGGGAGCAAAGACAAAGTTAGTGACAACAACGTTTGATTGTTATGTTATGCCACATTATCTTCACCATCCAAAACAATTCATTCATTTCATCAACTTTTACACATAAGCAATTAGTTCATCCACTTCATCAATATACCTAAACTAGGTAAGTTCATTATTCGTATTCGAAATTTTCATTTATAATAATAAAGTATGTCTAAAAGTTTTCTAATACCTTGATAAATCTTTGGAAGGAAATCATTAAACAAATATAATACCAACAAGATTCTCAACTCAAAATTTAAAATATTACACTATTTCAACTCAAAATTTAATAGAATATACTTATTTGAGAAAAATATTTTTAGATATATTATCTTTTATATATTTATTTGAATAAATTACTAAAGTTACCTGTCTTTTCTAATACCACTAATAAATTTTTCAAGAAAAAATCATTATAGATTTACAACATTAACAAAAGACATAAACACAAGTCACACAAATGATTGATATTAATCAACAAAAATTTTAAAACAATGAAATTATGATGATTCACTTCTCATGTTTTCATGATTTAAATTTTCAGCATGTTTTTAGTTATAAATTGATTTGTTCATTTATTCTTTTCGTTTTCATGCTTCATTAAGAAAAGGCAATAAAGATATTTATGTAATTATAACTTGCATATGATAAATTTAAGAAAAAAAAAGGAAAACTAATATAAAAGAAATGAAATAACATTGCGTGCATCACACGGGTGAAAGTTCCAGTCACGGAAAAAAAAAGTTTTTCAAATTATAGAGAAAAAAAGTAGCCGACCATTTTACTATTTTATGATTCTTTCCTTCACAGTACATTACAAGTGGCAAATAATTTTACTTTTGATTTGTTTTCTTGTGATTTTCTTCCTTACATAATTTGAAACACAGTAAAAAACAGTCATTGAGTATACATTTACAACTGTTCATGGTGATTAAAAGATGAAAAAACAACTTAAAGTATCACCCAATTACAAATTTATTATGACAATTTTGATAAGTTTAAATGATTAATACTTAATTGATAATATTTTTTTATATACACAATAAATTTTAAGAGACTCAATAATATTCAAAAGTGTTGAATAATGTTTTGTAAGATGGGATATAAGAATACGGATTTAATGAAAATATTTTAAAATAGGGTAATGCAATAAATAAAAATAGGAAGCTTCGGAGTAAGAAAGGAAAAGATTGAAAGGGGCTGCTGAGTAATTAAAGTAATGTAGGTGGGAAAGCGAAAATGGTACATCTTTCGGTTATTTGGGCTAAGGTATCATATCCTTTCATAATTTGTTCTCTTATTTTTTTGTCGTTCGAGTCTCGCTTTAAGTTTCGTTGTCCACTCTTGTCATTTGGGAAAATCTGTAAAAGATTCTCTGATGTCAAAGTTAGTAGGAAACTGTTGGCGATTTGATGAAACAGTAATGAATGCGTAGTAAATGCAATTTGTCTACCACTTGCCTCTGACCTGTATTTATAGTTTTTGCTATGGGTTTGGGATTAGTGAAAAGTTAATCACAACCCAATTCCAGCCCAATAACTCTAATCTTTATTTACCTTAATCCTCGTCTTAATGACCTGATTTACCAATCGGTCGGTCTTGATCCCCAACCCGTATGGTTTGGGCGGGAACACACGTGTCGCTTGTCGAGAGGCGGAAGTTGAAGCGGCTTCGCATCTGAATCGTTGATCGTGGTAATCTTAAACAGTGAGGATGCCTTGACGGTTACGAAAAATTTTCCTATAAATAGAGGGAGACAAGGCTGTCATTTTCACTCTCCTTCTTCTTTCGAGTTCGCAACGTTCATTCTTCTTCAGGTAATAAATGGCGGTTGTCCATGTTGAGTCTTCTTCGGAGTCATCGGGCAGAGGTGGTGGGAGGTCGGCAGGCGGTGATGGCGAGCATGGTTCTTCTCCAAGCTCGGTATCATCCTCCTTTTTGGAAGAGTCCATCCATTCTCCAAGGGCGGAGCCTAGTTTCGTCGAGGCGGATAAGCGGATTATCTATGGGATACCTATCCATCTTCTTAAGGGTGGTATCCCTGTGGATGGCTTGCCGTTGGAACCGGGCGGCACTGGGGCTGTCATTCCGGGGTATGATTGGGCCCCTCACGATGCCAACCTATTCGCGTCGGAGTATGCCACAAAAAAAGGCGCTATTGTGGAGAGTCGGCCAGCTGTACATCGTCCCAGACGTAGAGGACTCCCGGCTGATTCGAGCGGGGGTCATCTTGCAGAATGAGCGAGTCTATCATGGAAAGGAAACAAGTCCAGACGACTTCTTCTTCACGTATGCCAATCTTTTCAGTCAACTCTGCATTTAGGTGTAGTTTATGGAGTTTCAAACGGCCGTTCTCCAGGAAATGAATGTTGCCCTTGTTCAGCTACATCCGAACTCGTGGACGGTCGTCCAAGCATTTTTGGTTGTGTTTGGCGGTTGAGGTAAACCCGACAATCCCGGTCTTCTTCCATTATTTTGAAGTTCGCCCGCTCCCGAAGGGCGACTGGGTTTCTTTGACGTCCGTCAGAGATAGGACCCTTTTTCGTCCTTTCTTTGATTCGTGTAAAAATTTCAAGGATAAATTCTTTAAGGTCATCATTGATGTTGCCGGCCGTCACGAGTTCCATGATGCGGCAGGGAACCCCTTGTTCCCCTTTTATTGGACAAGGAATCCTAGAAAAATAAAAGCATATCCGGTGGGTGTGATGAGCCCGGCTGATTTGAAGGCTATTCGGACCATCAACTCCCTCCCCTGCCGTCTCTCTGCCCGTAACTTAGTCGAATACCTTCGTCATGAGGATTGTGAACAAAAGGCGTTCGGTATGGTATTTCATATTTATTTTGCTTCTTTTGGTACATCGGTGTTAACGTAGCTGAATTTTTTTTGTTTTTGCCAGATACCATGTCTGATCCTCCCCCCGCCAATCCAACTTTATGGCTTCTAAGAGAGGAGTCGGGGTGAGTTCGTCGTTCGCCCTCCGACCTCCTATCGTCCGGTGAGCATCTTCGTCAACCCGACTGCCGAAGGTTACCTCTACTATTTTGCAGCTCGCCCCACTTGTCGTCGTGACGGCTGAGGTGGCTGCCGCCGTAGTCAATGAGCCCGTCCCGAGCCCAGCGGCCGTGTTCGTAGACCCCTCATCCAAGGTGGCCGCCACTTCAGTCGTTCCCTTTGTGAGAAAAAGGAAAGAACATAGAGAGAGGGAGAAAGGGCACAGGGAGAAAGAAGGGTCGTCGTCCCGTTCGGCGTCAAAAAGAGCCTGCAAGGGAAAGGAGGGGTCCTCCTCTCGACTGCTGTCGGGCGGGCTGTTCAATCCTGCATTCAACATGAGCGATCGAACAAACTTCCATATGAGCTCGTGTTGATCGAGCCGCTTTCTGAGGCTGAGTTGACCAACGCTATGTTGGAGATGTCAACTCGGATGGCTTCCGTAGCATGGTATCTATGGGAGTTTCGCCGATCGTAGAGGGGTCGAAACCGTTTGGGCTGAACTCCTTGCCGAGAAGAAAACCTCTGAGGATCTCCATGCGACAATGGATTAGATGTTTCTGACCTAAGATGATTACAATAAGAAGATCGACAAACTCCAGGCCGATCTGGACAAGACCAAGAAGGAGTTGGCCGACTCAACTGATCGTCTGGGCAACGCTCAGAAGGATAATGACCGGCTGCGGGAGGAATGCGATCAGCTAAAGGCGGTATTATGACCGTCAGAAGAAATCAGAGGGCGGACTCCTTCAAATGAATCAGACGCTGACAGACAATTTGGAGAAGGCCAAGGAGAAGATATCCGAGTTGGAGGCGGGTATCGTTTTTGAACATGAGGAGAGTTTTAACAAAGTCCTCCGTCAAGCGTCCATTCTAGCGGGGATCCAGGAGCCTTATGCCTTGGGATTTGACATCGAAAAGGATGTCTTTAAATTTAAGCTTTAACTCCTAGATATTTCATCATTTTTCCATTGATGAAAGTTACATAGTGAACTCGTTTTTTTTTAAAACAATCACTAGTAAAAAATCAGTGTTTAAACGCGCCTAATATGCTTTGGTTTTCAAAAAACGAAGCATATTAAAACATGGTGACATTTTTGTAATTAAAGCGAACTTTTACTTCTCAGTTCAATAAGAACATAAGCCTATGCATTCTACTGTCTCGGGTATTTACAAAACTGAAGTATAAAACCCTCTACGATAAAACCCTACTGCTACGGTCTTCTACAAACTAATGTCATTGGTCATTTATGTTTCGGTTTGCCTTCTAACCGAGGCATATAGGTTATTTCTCGACATTTTCCTCCCACATCTTCAAAACGAGGTTTCTCTTCGTGGAAACCCTATTCTTCACCTCTGTTAGGGTTCTTTGTAAGATCCTTGAAAATATTTGTAAGTTAAATGCTAAAAAAAAAATGATGAATAGTAAATTGTGAATAGTAAATTGTGAATAGTAAATTGTGAATAGTAAAAAGTAAATAGTTAAAAAAAAATAATATTTGGAAAGGATAAGTGTTCCACGTAGCTTTGAGATCAGAATTCATCAAATTGCAAATAAAAAAATTATTTTTGTAATAGTAAAATGAATAAAAAAATGAATAGTTAAAATGAATAGTAAAAAATGAATAGTAAATTTTTTTTGCAATAAATAGCCAAGGGGGGAGGTTGAAAATTTACACCAAAGAACTTAGAAAATTTTTGAGAGAAGAGAGTTGGAAGAATTTCTAATTTCAAAGGGGATATTCTGGAAGTTTTCAGAGAGCGAGGAGATTAAGTCTGTAATAGAGGTAAGGGAAGCCACTCTTATACTTTGCTTTGCTCAAATTCTAAATCTTGAATATGTAGTATTTTGTTGTTGTATGGTCTTGAATTTTGAATGAGAACATTTATTTGTTTCTTTTGTATTTTTGGAAGGACGAGAAGTTGTCTAACCGGCTCTGCCAGATTCAACTTCTTGTTTCCCCACACCTTTTATTTCTTATTTATATTGTATTTTTGGAAGGACGAGAAGTTGTCTAACCGGCTCTGCCAGATTCAACTTCTTGTTTCCCCAAACCTTTTATTTCTTATTTATATTGTATTTTTGGAAGGATGAGAAGTTGTCTAACCGGCTCTGCCAGATTCAACTTCTTGTTTCCCCAGAAATTTTATTGTTTTATCTATTTTTTTATTGCATCTTTCTGGAAGGATGAGAAGTTGTCTAACCGGCTCTGCCAGATTCAACTTCTTGTTTCCCCTGAATTTTTATATTAATATTATTTTGATGGTAATAGGAGCTAATTATTTTTGTATGTATTTATTTTATAAAATATTTGCATATGAATGTTGAACTGATGTGCTCTTGTGAAACTATTTCATGACTTTTATTATATTGGGTGTGATAACTGAAACTGTGAAATTGTACATGTTGTGATGTGATGAATTTAATCTATTTTGAATGAGTTTGTTAGCTGAAATTGATCTTGTTGGAAGGTCTGAAGTAAAGGTTCTGTAAAAGCTTGTATATGGGTATGAAATAAATGTATAGATATTGTTTGAGGTTGCTGTGAGAGGAAGTGAAAATATTAAAATTTGGCATTTCAAATTTAGAGCATAAGAGAACATGGTAGATAATTTAAATAAATCAATTGTTAATTATTGAGGGCCCTTCTTTGTTGGTAGGATAGAGGAACCTTAAAAACCTGAGTTGGCACATCCCTGATCATAGAGCAGCCCTGGCCTGGTCCAGTCAGTTGTGACTAGTCATATGTGCTGGCGTCGAAGGTGAGTTTGATGCGTTCAGACATCTGGGTCCTCTCCGGTGACCAATTGGGGTAAAGAAAAATCTCTACTATGATGAAAATAAAATAAAACAAGTTGATTGTAAATGCATAATATTATCATGGTAAAAATATCATATATTTTATTTATCATTACATTGAGCCCAGACTTTAGTATGTAGTTCCTAAGATATGTTGATATATTTTGGTTGATCCATGATCTTTGTTTGGTGAAAATATGTTGAGTTATACTCGTTATGGGCAAAATGAGTTTATAATATGAAGCATGATATCTGGCAATATGTTTAATTTATTGATACCAAAACGGGTTATTATGAATTTATGATTAAAGAATGAACATGATTGAGTTAGGTGGATAAGAGGGTATGAATTGTTGATTTTATGAAATGTTGGAATGGATATGAGAAATCATTACTTATGAAATGAGGTTTACTACCAGGAGTAGTATGTTCGAATTATACCATGAGAGTTTGGTAAGAGCAAAGTAACACCTGAGGTTTATGAAAGCAGGCAGAAAGTGGTCTGACCATAAGGCTTTGACATAAACATATGATTCGTAAGTTTTATAGAAGCAGGCAGAGAGGGGTCTGACCATAAGGCTTCAGAAAGTAGGACATAGTATACAGGTGAGGCTTAAGGAAGCAGGCAGAGAGCGGTCTGACCATAAGGCTTCGTGAGTAAGCATGGTAAAATTGTAAGGTTTATGAAATTGAGGAAGATGATTTTGATAATGATGAATTAATGACATCGGGGTAATGATATTTTAGTAATTGTAGAAATACATGATTGAAATATTTTTATTACAAGTTTAATGATTGATATGATATGGTTGGCTTACCCTTATTTGTTTGTGCTATGATCATATAACTCATGTTATATGTGAATAGATAATGTTGCAGATGCGGTTGAAAAAGCTTAGAGATGAGAGAGATGCGGGGAAAAACTTTCAGGGATATTTTGTAAAAAGAATAAATTTGTATTGGAAAAATTATGTTGTGTAAAACTTATAAGTTGAAATTTGAATTTATGTTAAGTGGTGAAGACTATATTGTTTGAAGTTTGTAAGTTTGGTATTGTACTTTGGGAGAATTGAAATAAAGTTGGATTGAAGATAAGTTAATTTAGTCTCTACTAAAAGTAATACTCTTTAAAATATTAGGGTATTACAATTTGGTATCAGAGCCAGGTTTTCGAAAATATTTTGGGACTCTGGGGAGTGAAATTATTATTCTTAGTAAAATTATTAATGGTTTATGATGAAAATGACTATTTGAGGAAATTGATATCATATGTTAAATTGTATTGTTATTTTTTTGAAGAAATCATTTAAAACTCGACAAAGATGCAACAACAACAAGTTGATCAAGCACCTCAAAATCATTCTAGCTTGAATGACTTTTTAAGGCATGATCCAACTAAATTTAATGGGGATGCTACTCCTGATGAGGCTGACTCTTGGCTAAGGCAGAATGAGAAGATTTTCCGGGTAATAACTTGCTCAGAAGAACAAAAATTAACTTATGCATCATTTCTTTTGGTGGGTGAGGCTGAATATTGGTGGGAAAGTATGCAACAGTTGATGACGATTCGTGGTGAGATTGTGAATTGGGAGAACTTTAAGATAAGGTTTCTGGAAAAATATTTTCCAAACAGTGCAAAATTTGCAAGGGAGGCAGAGTTTCTGACCTTACAACAAAGAAGGCTATCAGTACAAGAGTACATAGTAAAATTTAATTATCTCTCAAGATTTTATACTCAGAATATCACAGAAGAATGGAGATGTCGAAAATTCGAGGGAGGACTAAGGCATGAACTGAAGAAGGTACTTATGCCATTGGAAATACAAGAGTTTCCAGCATTGGTAGAGAAAGCCAGAATGATAGAATTGTTAGAGTTTGATCCAAGTAGAGTTTCCAGACTTGCAAAAGGAGAATCTTCAATAAAATTCAACAAAAAGCCTTATGAAAAACCACAATTATCGTATCGAGGAACAGTGAAGTGTTTTGAGTGTGGAGGAGCACATTTCAGACGTGACTGCCCTAAACTTATTGGAGAAAAAGTTGAAGGGAAGAGATGTTTCATCTGCAATGATCCGGGACACTTTGCTAATGTTTGTCCAAAGAAAAAGAAGGTGGGAGAACCACAACAACAAGATTCTGCTGAAGTAAAGCCCCAGGCAACAGGAAGAGTATTCGCAATGTCTGCAGAAGAGGCTACTAAGCCAGGTACATTAATCTTACACACCTGTATGCTGTTAGGAGAATGCGTATATGTTTTGTTTGACTCTGGAGCCACACACTCCTTTATATCCCTAGCATGTTTAGAAAGACTCGGATTACCGATGCTTGATCTAGGGTGTGAATTAGTAGTTTCTACACCAGCATCGGGACCAGTTACGACCAGTTCAGTCTGTGTCGGATGCCCGATCCAAATTGCAGGACGCAAGTTCAAAGTGAACTTGATCTGCTTACCCCTTCAAAATCTAGACATTATTTTAGGAATGGATTGGTTGACTGCCAATCACGTTCTTATTGATTGTGGGAAACAAAAGATAGAGTTTCTAAATTTGAACAATTTAGAACTAAGCTCAACTCGAGTCGCTGCGAAGGATATCAAAGATGGAGCTACCTGCTATGTGGTGTTAGCTCAGGAGAAAAGAGAGAATACTGAAGAACAAATCATCGGAATACCTGTGGTAGAAGAATATGGTGATGTTTTTCCAGAAGAAGTGCCAGGTTTACCACCTAGTCGAGAGATCGATTTCACAATAGATCTAGTGCCCGAAGCTGGCCCGATTTCTATGGCTCCTGCCGAACTAGCAGAGTTGAAAAAGCAAATCGAAGATCTGTTGGAGAAGAAGTTTATCCGTCCAAGTGTGTCTCCATGGGGAGCTCCTGTATTGCTGGTGAAGAAGAAGGATGGAAGTTCAAGGTTGTGCGTGGATTATCGACAGTTGAACAAGGTTACAATAAAGAACAAATATCCTTTGCCAAGAATCGATGATCTATTAGATCAGTTGAGAGGAGCAGAGGTGTTTTCAAAAATTGATCTCAGATCTGGGTACCATCAGATTCTTGTCAAGACGGAAGATGTACAAAAGACGGCTTTCAGATCTCGCTATGGACACTTTGAGTACGTGGTAATGCCGTTTGGTGTGACGAATGCCCCAGCGATTTTTATGGACTACATGAACAGAATATTTCGGTCATGTTTAGATAAGTTCGTGGTAGTATTTATAGACGATATTCTTATCTATTCAGAGAATAAGGAAAAGCATGCAGAACACTTGAGGGTGGCGTTGGAAATTTTAAGAAAACATCAACTGTATGGGAAACTGTCAAAGTGTGAGTTCTGGATAGAGAAAGTACAATTTTTGGGTCATGTGATTTCTGCTCAAGGAATCTCAGTGGATCCAGCAAAAGTGGAAGCTGTGCTAAAGTGGGAGCGGCCGAAAACTGTAACTGAAGTACGAAGTTTTATAGGATTAGCCGGTTATTACCGACGTTTTGTCGAAGGGTTTTCCAAGATTGTAGGTCCTCTAACTCAGTTAACTCGTAAAGATCAACCATTTCTTTGGACTGACAAGTGCGAAGCCAGTTTTGAAAATATGAAGCAACGACTAACGTCAGCACCAGTATTAATCATTCCAGACTCTAGCAAATCTTTTGAGGTGTACTGCGATGCGTCATATCAAGGATTGGGGTGCGTTCTAATGCAAGGAAGGAGACCTGTAGCTTATGCATCTAGGCAGCTAAAGGCGCATGAGAAGAACTACCCAACGCATGACATCGAACTTGCAGCAGTAGTATTTGCATTAAAGACATGGAGACACTACCTCTATGGGGCAAGTTTCCAAGTTTTTAGTGACCATAAGAGTCTAAAGTATTTGTTCGATCAAAAGGAGTTGAACATGCGACAAAGAAGATGGATGGAATATATGAAGGACTATGACTTCGAGCTTTTATATCACCCAGGAAAAGCCAATGTGGTGGCAGATGCATTGAGTAGGAGACAAGCTCAGATAACAACAATGATGGTGAAGGAATTAGAACTGTTAGAAAAGTTACGTGATATGAACTTGGGGTTGCAGTTAAACCCAGATCACATATGGTGTAGTCATTTAGTAATCACTAGTGACTTCTTAGAACAAGTGAAGGTTGAGCAGTCGATGGATCAAGAGTTGCAGCAAAAGATCAGGTTGTTGGACACCGATCAAGCTAAGGAGTTCGTTCTAAGTAAAGATGGCATACTTCGATTTAAAAACAGAGTGTGTATCCCTGCAAAGAGTGAATTAAAACATTTAATTTTAGACGAAGGCTGTTGTGACTTTGGCAAGTGTACCAAATCGTTCAAGTAATAAAACCGGTAAGACCGGATATCGTTTCCCAAGAGACTCGTGTCCTAGACAATCGTATAATATCTAACTAATTTAGACTAAAGAATGATTCCATGTTTTTGGGGTTTTCATGCAATTAAATTAAAGGTAAAACATAAATGGTAAAAGTGATCTTTGATAATGCAAACACTTAGGAAATGAAAGATTAGAAATGATATGGAATGGTATTGTTGGGGGTATGATTTCACCTACTTCACTCTTATGCATAGAAAAAACACTTCCTCTTTGTTAATATGCCAATGTCAATCTACTAAATTACTCAAACCCAATCCCTTGGTAGAGAGAGCCTAGACTTACTTCTTAAACTCTAATCCCTTGGAAAACCTAACAAGTTCATCCGCTTTAAGAATTGAGATTCAAGACAACCAAAGGTCCTAGTTCTATCCCTAGATACAATTTCCTTTAGGTGTTTAATCCAATTCTAGATTCAACCAATATTTCCCAATATCAAGCAAACCCTAAAATCATGATATGGTTGAATTACTCATACAAGCTTTAAGTAGAGGAATTAAACACTAACAATCAATGAAAGAGGCATATAATCATTCAAAACAATTGTAATTACATAAGAGATCCGTGGTTACATCAATCCCCCAACAAGAATGAAACTAGCTCTCCATGAATGGAGAGCTTGATCTTACAACAATGGTGGAAATGGAAGAAGGAGGAGGACCCAAGGATGAAGAAGGGCTGTTCCCACAGCTCCTAGCTCGCCTCTGGACGCTCCAATTGAGAGAAATCGTGTCTGGGATGCCAAAGATGCCAACCCCTTCGCGTTCCAGAACTAAATAAGCCGTTTCTGCCACATCAGCAAAAGTCGCGCCCGGCGGCCCGACAAACAGGCGCCAGGCGCGCCCTCGGTCAGCATTGTCACGCCTGGCGCCGCCTAGGTCAGTAGGCGCCCGGCGTGACTCTCTGCAGCAGCCCTGGTTCTTCATCTTTTCAGCTACTCTTCTCTCTTTTCTTGGGTTTTGGCAATGTTCATTGGTGAGTAGCTTATCCCAGCTTCTTTGAATGGGGATTAGCCAACAAATGGGCTAATTACAACTTAAAAAGTACCCACTTACAAATAACAATAAATTGAGTTAAACAAGACTAAAAGTAAAGGAAGAGTTGACAATTTCCATCAATTTGATGTTGGATAATGAAGTAAAATTGGTCATTATCAACTCCCCCAAACTTAGAACCTTGCTTGTCCTCAAGCAAAAGGTAACTATCCTAAAATACAATCATTCAAATGCATTGGTTTCAAATTTGAGATATCCTTTAAGCTCATGAAGTAAAAATCCTGTGTTTGCATCTAATGGAAAGAACATAATGGATGTAAACAGCTTTCATCAATCAAGCACAACAGCGTTGTTCACCTATCAACAATTATGATCACAATGCAAAGGGTGAAAAGAAGTCAACAAACATGACAGAGTGTTTCACATGATGTATGGAATCAATCCTCACCCGGAAAGTGTTTCACTCTAATGCACTGGTGTATATGGGTGTATAAAGCTCACTCTGCAATCATATTATCACACAATTTAACTTTGCCTTTCGTTTCAATCAATTCAAAATAATTTACAAGCAAGTTGATATCACAAGGACTTTGATTGGCTTGTATTGTGGTTAGGCTAAGAAAAAGTCATGGTTTTTCTGGAAATCAAAGGTTCTTGAGCTGAGAGATTACATAATTCACTTCATGTATATAAGGTTCTCCTTTGCTCCTCATGGATCATTACCAAATTCAAACTTACACCCAACTATTTTTCATTCAGTACTGTTCTTTTTCTCTTTTTCTTACTTTTCCATTTTTGTCTTTTTCTCAATACACCATAGTTTCCCCCCAAACTTGGATTATTCTCCTGTAATGTAGATGCATGTTCTATTCAGCTCAAGGTACAACGTTCAGGAAATTTTCAATAAGCTTAAGGTACAAAGAGGAAAGATCTTTTTACATATATGGTTGAATGGCTAATGTGTATGTAAGGTGAGAAAAGAATGCCTTGATCAAATTCAACAAGCAAGCAGATAGTTCAAATCATAGAAACTCAGGCAAAGTCAATTGTGATCTAGCATGATAGCATTCGCACATAAAAAAAATCTGAGGCACAAATTCTCACCCTGTTAATCAAGATTCCATACTTTGCCAAACACAATGTCATGAATATTGACTGCAATTGATTCCCTAAGCATTAGCATAACTCAGTGAAAACATCCACAATAAATGCTCAATTAACTCAACTATTTCCACACATTCAATCACATAAAGAAAGCATAACAACCAGATTGTCACATATCATCAACTCATACTGTCAAACCAAATGCATAGAAGATGTTTATGAAAAGGTTCCTAAAAGTAAAATAAAGACTGAAAAATGAAAAGAAGAATAAAGAAGGTCGACTACTGCTGTGATGGCCCATCAATCAGTCTGAGTCCTCCTCATCTACCTCATCATCGTCCTCCTCCTCCTCGTCATCATCATCCTCATCCATAGCAGCAGTGCCATCCTGAGGTCTACCCCCCAGAAGGAAAGGACTGGTCCCCAGGCCAAGCAACGAAGGTGCTGTATTGGTCGGATGTCATAAAACCTGGATGGGATGCTGCATAAACATGTCTCATCATCTCTGCATGGGCCTGACCGATCCGGTTCACCGCCTCCAACTTTGATTCAATCAGTGCAAGTCTCATGTCCATCATCTGGTAAGGATCGGACGTAGGTGCTGGTGGTGGTGGCTGAGGACGTCTGGGGATAGGGCGCTGTCTGGCATGCCTCCTTGGTGATCTGGGTGGTGGACTGGCAACTCCATCATCTGCATCCAAACAAAATTGGGTATAATACCCCATATCAATCGGTTTCCTGGGATGCTCGAATGGTGGAGTAGTAGTATCCACTCCTTCTTGCTTGCAGAGATGTGTGATCAGAGATGGATGTCCAAGGGGAGCTTTTGTTGAATTCGCACAGTTGCGTATCTCATGAGCAATTAGCTTCCCCAGGTTTACAGAGCGTCCAGTTAGAATGGCATATAAAATGACAGCTCTGTTAACCGTGACATCAGAGACATGTGTGCACGGTGAAATGTTGGAATGCACAAGAGGCATCCATAGACGGCTGAGAGAATTGAGATGTATCCTCTTTACATGAAGAGGTTGTTGCTGCCGATTTCTTTGAAATGTGCCTCCTGTAATACATAAGGCCTGCTCAATCTCCTCATAGTCTAGCTCAGTCGCCATCAGCTCATCGTAGCCACAAATCTCATCATCATCTTCCCACTCCGTGTTGAGGAACTCATTTATAGTGTCAGCATTGAATGAAATTCGCTGACCACGCACATAGCTCCAGAAGGGTTCTGCGTCCGGAGAGAAGGATTTGGCACTGGCATAGAATTCCTGGACAATGGCTATGTTGGCTGGTTCTGGGTATGTGGTTAAATGGCTCCATTGCCTCTCTATAATCTCATTGGAGAAGTCTGGCACATCTTGAGCTAGAAGGGTCACTTTCCTCTCCATCAAGAGTTTTCTGTTCTGGACATTGGAGAAGTGCTTCTTATGGTCCTTAGTTAAGAAGATATCAGAGTATATCTTCTCTTTCCTTTTGTTTTCCCTGAGACCAGCAGTGGTCTTAATCCTCTTGGACCCAGATGAAGAAGCCATATCTGCAAAATAAGGTAGAGTCAAAGAAGTTACATGTTATTAGATTCATGAATGAATTCATCAATAACTTTAATCTTCATGCACCCAATACATTCAATGATATTCACACGAATTATACATTCAAAATTGAGCAAAGAAGGGCCATGATCAGTGCAAATTGGAAGCCAAAACAGAAAAACAGCAAGAAACAATAAAGCTGTCAGGATCAGTCACGCCGGGCGCCGCCTCAGTCAGTAGGCGCCGGGCGTGACAGCATGTTATGCAGATTTTTGGCTAAAACCTCTTAGCTGGTAGCTCAGTTTTCAGACATTGAAATAAGCTTAAGCACTTGAAACATGCAGTCCTTAATAAATCAATCATCACAAGTCAAGGTACAACACAAATTCTCATGAATCAACACATGTTTTCAAACTTTAACTAGCTTAAACTCAGATTTAATCATAGTTCAGTCAAAAATTCAAAGCAAATAACATGAAAACAAAACACAAAAGCTGCATGACACACTAAAATGAACATCAAAGCTGGGCAGGGAAAGTCGCGCCGGGCGCCGCCTCAGTTAGTAGGCGCCGGGCGCGACATGCAGTCTTGGGGTAAACCCAGATTCTGCATTCTAGCCACTGCGCGTGTGTGTGCTTGTTCAAGCAGGTCAATAAGGCCACGAAATTAATGCAACACAGCAGCAATAACAAACCACACTCAATTGGAATTGAATTAAACTACCCTAGGTCACATTCAAACCATGTATATAATGAACAACCAAGGCTAAGAATTGTGAATGAATTTACAATAGCAAAGAGTGAAAAGCCTACTTGATGTGCAGAGAATGTGATTATCTTGGTGTGGAGATTTTTGCAATGGGAGAATGCTTGGGTGGAGAAGGCCGAGAGTGAGCAAAGAGGGAATGGAGGGGTCCAAATGTTGGTGGCAGCAGCAGTGTGGTGTGTGGGCTGGAAATATGTGAGAAGGAAGTTGATTTAGTTGATTTGGAGTAGTGAAGAGTGGAAAACGTGAAGTGGAGTGCGTGAGAATGTGCGTGAGTGGGTGGGTAGGTTTAGGTTATTTGAATTGGGCCTCTCCACTGTGCACTCAGAAAAAAAAATAGCTGCAGAAGTCGCGCCCGGCGCCTAGTGGATCATGCGGCGCCAGGCGTGGGATTGTGACTCAACCAGATGCAGAATCAGAGAAAGGATGGTCAGACTGGACGAGCTGGCGCCGGGCGCCCTCTAGTGCTTGCGGCGCCGGGCGTGAGTTTCTGTAGAATTATGCAGAAACTGGTTTTCAAGTTACCTAACTCGGGTTTTTGTGAATTTGAACTTCAAAACACTTGAGATGCTCCAGAATCCCATGTTATCATTAAACAAACTTGTTCAAAACCCAAAGAATTGAATTGGAGCACTCAAGTTGCAAATTGAAGTCATTCTTTCAAAACTTTAAAATTCCACAAGTTAGGCAACATTTTTGGCTTTTGGCTTGAGTAAGGTAATTTGAAATCATGTAAAAACAGCCCAGAAAATAGCCAAAACAGTTTCACATCTCCTATTCACATCAATTCACTATAGCCTTCACAATTTTAACAATCAACTCTACAAATCACCTTGGTTGTTCCTCACACAAACATGCTTCAAAAACAATTAAATCACACCACACATTACAACAAACAATCAACTAATCAAACAACACTCAAAAATAACAAAATCACACATAGAGAAAGGATTAGAAAGCTGGGTTGCCTCCCAGTAAGCGCTTGTTTAACGTCATTAGCTTGACACCATTTAGCTCAAGGGTCAGAGAGGTGGATGATTGTAGTGAGACGTTGGATCTCACCACCTAGGTAATGTTTCAATCTCTGCCCATTAACCACCCAACTTCTTGCTGGATCATCTGAAGTAGGGTCAACCAATTCGACTGCTCCATGAGGTTTTACCTCCTTGATGGTGAAGGGTCCAGACCACTTTGACTTCAACTTTCCTTGAAAGATCTTGAATCTAGAATTGAAAAGGAGAACTTGTTGGCCAGGTTGAAATTCTCTCTTTAAGAGCTTTTTGTCATGATACAACTTGACCTTCTCTTTGTAATTCTTGGAGTTATCATAAGCTGTCAATCTCATTTCTTCCAACTCCTGTAATTGCAGCTTCCTCTTTTCTGCAGACAAGGTAGAATCAAAGTTCAAGAACTTCAGGGCCCAATAAGCTTTATGTTCCATCTCCACCGGTAAATGACAAGATTTGCCATAGACTAGTTGGAAGGGAGTCATCCCAACAGGTGTTTTCATTGCAGTCCTATAAGCCCACAGAGCATCATCCAGCTTTAATGACCAATCCTTTCTTGAAGAAGAAACAGTTTTCTCAAGAATCCTCTTGATTTCTCTATTTGATACTTCCGCTTGCCCATTGGTTTGAGGGTGATATGGGGAAGCAACTTTATGTTTCACCTCATAGTGTTTTAGTATCTTATCCAGCTGATAGTTGCAGAAATGTGATCCTCCATCGCTGATAAGAATTCTTGGCACCCCAAATCTTGAAAATATATTCTTCCTCAAGAATTTAATCACAGTGGTTGCATCATTCTTCTGACATGCTACTGCTTCCACCCATTTGCTGACATAGTCCACTGCAACCAGAATATACTCATTAGTATAAGATGAAGGTAGGGGACCAACAAAATCAATACCCCAGCAATCAAAAACCTCTACTTCCAGGATGTTTTGTAGTGGCATTTCATGCCTTCTTGAGATAGTGCCCATTCTTTGACATTTATCACAACGCTTGGCGTGGGCATAAGCATCCTTGAATATAGTAGGCCAGTAAAATCCAGATTGGAGGACTTTGGCAGCTGTTCTTTCACCATTGAAGTGTCCTCCATAGGGTGAGTTATGGCAATGCCACAAGATTCCTGCTGATTCTTCTTCAGTAACACACCGCCTCAAGAGATTGTCAGCTCCTAGTTTGAATAAATAGGGGTCATCCCAAATAAACTGCTTAGCATCATTTAGGAATTTCTTCTTTTGTTGCCATGAAAGATCATCTGGAAGGATGCCCGCAGCTTTGAAATTAGCTATGTCAGCAAACCAAGGCCTTTGTTGGACCATCATCAAGTTCTCATCATAAAACTCTTCACGGATTTCTCTTTCTTTAGTTGTAACTTCATCATTGACAAGTCTTGAGAGATGATCCGCAATGACATTTTCGCTTCCTTTCTTATCCCTGATCTCCAAATCAAATTCTTGCAACATAAGAACCCATCTTATCAATCTTGGTTTGGAATCAGGCTTGGTAAGCAAGTACTTGATAGCAGCATGATCAGTGTAAATAATCACCTTTGATCCGATGAGATAAGGTCTGAACTTCTCTAATGCATACACTATTGCCAAGAATTCTTTCTCAGTTGTGGCATAGTTCAATTGAGCTCCATTCAACACCTTGCTGGCATAATAAATGCTGTGAAACACCTTTCCTCTTCTTTGGCCTAGGACAGCACCTATGGCATAATCACTGGCGTCACACATCAACTCAAATTCTTGTTCCCAATTTGGACCAATTATCACTGGTGCAGAAATTAACTTGTCCTTGAGAACCTTAAATACAGTTAGACACTCTTTATCCAACACAAAAGGAGTGTCTTTTACTAAGAGGCTGCAGAGTGGCTTGGCAATCTTGGAGAAATCTTTGATGAATCTTCTATAGAAACCGGCATGACCAAGAAAGCTTCTGATTCCTTTCACATTTGTTGGTGGTGGCAGTTTTTCAATAACTTCCACTTTAGCTTTGTCAACTTCAATTCCTCTAGAAGAAATCTTATGACCTAGAACAATACCTTCAGTAACCATGAAATGGCATTTTTCCCAATTGAGAATAAGGTTTGTTTGAATGCATCTTTCAAGCACAATCTCTAGGTTTGATAGGCACAAGTTAAATGAGCTACCAAACACTGAAAAGTCATCCATAAATACTTCAATGCATTTTTCCACTAGGTCAGCAAAAATGGCTTGCATACATCTCTGAAACGTTGCTGGTGCATTGCATAATCCAAAAGGCATCTTCCTGTAAGCGAAAACACCAAAAGGACAAGTAAAAGCAGTCTTTTCTTGGTCTTTAGGATCCACCACAATTTGGTTATAACCAGAATAACCATCCAAGAAGCAATAGAAAGCTTGACCAGCTAACCTTTCTAACATCTGATCCATGAAAGGAAGGGGAAAATGATCCTTCCTTGTAGCCTTGTTCAGCTTTCTATAGTCAATGCACATCCTCCACCCAGTTACTGTTCTCGTAGGTATGAGCTCATTTTTATCATTACACACTACGGTCATACCACCTTTCTTTGGCACTACCTGTACTGGACTCACCCATGTGCTATCAGAAATAGGATATATGATTCCAGCTTCTAGCAATTTCAGAACCTCTTTTCTAACTTCTTCTTTCATTACAGGGTTCAATCTCCTCTGCGGTTGAGCTACTGGTTTGAAATCCTCCTCCATGAATATCCTGTGCATGCAGTAAGAAGGACTTATTCCTTTTAGATCAGATATTGACCACCCGATGGCTCCCTTATTGGCTTTGAGAACTTCAATTAATTTCTCCTCTTCTGCAGGAGATAAAGAATTGCTGATGATGACTGGTTTGCTACCAACTTCTTCTAGAAACACATACTTCAAATGAGAGGGTAACATTTTCAACTCAAGTTTGCCATCTTTGACTTTTTCCTTGAAATTTATATCTTCAATCTTTGCTTCATGAGGGGGAATTTCCTTCAGAGCATCCAAGTTAGTCAGGCATTCATCAATCAATTTTTCTTCTTCTTCATTAAGAGCTTCACAAGCATCAATAAGTGTCTTCTCCAGAGGGGATGAAACATACGCTATTTTCTCATTATTTGAGCATACCTCATCCAGAACATCAACTTGAAAACATGCTTCATCATCATTGGGGTGAGACATAGCTTCAAAAACATTGAAATTCACTTCTTCATCCTGTACTCTCACCTTGAGTTTGCCATTATCTACATCAATTAGAACTCTTGCAGTCTTCATGAATGGTCTACCCAGAATGAGAGGAACCTCAGTATCCTCCTCCATCTCCATTATTACAAAGTCCACTGGAAAGACAAATTTGTCAACTTTAACAAGCACATCTTCCACCACCCCATGAGGGTATTTAATAGATCTGTCTGCTAATTGTAAAGTCATCCTTGTAGGTTTCAGATCTAACCCTTCAATCTTTCTGAACATAGAGAGGGGCATTAGATTGATGCTTGCTCCCAAATCAATCAGAGCTTTCCCAATAGCTAGATTCCCTATAGTGCAAGGAATAGTAAAACTACCCGGATCTTTGAATTTAGGTGGGAGAAGCTTTTGGATGATAGCACTACAATTTCCTTGTACTTCAATGGTCTCTGCTTCAATATACTTTTTCTTCTTCGTGAGTAAATCCTTCATGAAGCGAGAATAGGCTGGAATCTGTTGAAGAGCTTCAGAGAAGGGAATTTTTATTTCCAGCTTCTTGAATATATCTAAGAATCGCTCAAATTGCTTCTCCTTCTCCTTTCTTGTATACACCTTTGGATATGGAAGGTGTTTCACTATTTCTTTTTCTTTTTGAGGTATTTCTTTTTCTTGCCTTTTATTAGTCTCTTCTTCTTTTCTCACATCCTCTTCTTCATTTTCTCTTTCATTTTGATTTTCTTCTTCTATCTTTTTCTTCTCTTCTCTTCTTGTACTTTCTTCCTCAATTATTCTTATTTCCTTCCCACTTCTGGTGGTTATAGCTTTGCATTCTTCCTTTGGATTTTTTTGAGTATTAGCAGAGAATTGACCACCCTGTTGATTTGCCAATTGCTTGGCCAACTGACCTACTTGCACTTCTAAATTTTTGATTGAAGCGTCAGTGTTTTTCTGATTTTGGATGGATTGCTGTATAAACATCTGCAAAGCATCTTCTAATTTTGCTGTTCGGTCATTTTGAGATGCATACTGTTGCCCAGGTTGGTAAGGATTTCTACTACCTGAAGCTCCCTGTGCTTGTCTCCATCCTTGATTTGCAGGATTAGGAAAAGGATTGTTGAAGAAATTTTGACGTCCTTGGTTCCCCATATAGTTGACTTCTTCAGATTGGGAACTACCAGGAACTTGACAATGACCGTTAGGATGATCATCTCCACAGAAATCACATCTCATGACTTGCTGATGTGGTTGTGAATGAGCTTGCAGTGCTTGTAACTGCTGAGGTAACTTAGCCATGCTTTGAGTTAACAGTTCCATTTGTTGAGAAAGAAGCTTGTTTTGAGCAAGTAGTGCATCTTGAGCACTAAGTTCATACACCCCTCTCCTCTGTGCTGGAATTCTCCCATGTTGGCTCCTCAAATCAGTGGAAGCCATATTTTCTATCACAGCAATGGCTTCATCAGCAGTCTTAAAAAGTACTGAACCACCAAAGGATGCGTCTAATATCATCTTTGTATGAGGTTGCAAACCATTACAGAAAGTTTGCACTTGCATTTCTAGACTGAATCCATGGCTGGGACACTTTCTCAATAAAGATTTAAATCTTTCCCATGCTTCACAAAGTGGTTCATCTACTCCTTGGACGAAAGTAGCAATGGCAGCCTTCACCTCTGTGCTCTTTGATGGTGGAAAGAAGCGTGCTAGAAATTTGTATTCCACATCCTCCCAACTCGTAAGGCTTTGATTAGGCTGTGACTGGAGCCAAGCCTTTGCTTTGCCATTCAGTGAGAATGGGAAGAGTCTCATGTACAATGCTTCTTCATCCTCCCCTTTTACACCCATAGTGCCACACAACTCATAGAAGGTGACCAAATGCGCATGAGGGTCTTCATTGTCCAGGCCAGAGAATTGGTTTGAACTGATGAGCTGAAGTAGAGCAGGCTTCATTTCTGCCAACTTATCACTCATAGTGGGCCTCACAATGCTAGAGAAATTTCTTGGGCTTGAGTAAGTGATTGAGTCCCCTATGGTTCTCCTTGGAGGTGGTCCTGCGCCAGCCATCCCGTTCACAGAAGAAGAATCAAAAGACTCTATGATGTGATTGTTGAAAGAAGTTGAGGATTCAAGAGCGGCTTGTGCTGCTAGAGCTTTTCGTTTCCTAGTGTCACTATTGTTCCTTCTAGCTGCTTTCTCAATCTCAGGATCCACAAGGAGTGGTTCAGATGACACAGTTCTCCTTGTACGGATGTTTCCCTGCATACACTAGAAAACAACCAAACTCGTACCACAAGTCAACCCAAAAATAAAGATAATAATTACAACAAAATAGAAACTTATACACAAAAAGATAAAGCCTAAATCGGTTAAAAATTACACAAAAGTCTAATTTAACACGGGTCCCCGGCAGCGGCGCCAAAAACTTGTTGTGACTTTGGTAAGTGTACCAAATCGTTCAAGTAATAAAACCGGTAAGACCGGATATCGTTTCCCAAGAGACTCGTGTCCTAGACAATCGTATAATATCTAACTAATTTAGACTAAAGAATGATTCCATGTTTTTGGGGTTTTCATGCAATTAAATTAAAGGTAAAACATAAATGGTAAAAGTGATCTTTGATAATGCAAACACTTAGGAAATGAAAGATTAGAAATGATATGGAATGGTATTGTTGGGGGTATGATTTCACCTACTTCACTCTTATGCATAGAAAAAACACTTCCTCTTTGTTAATATGCCAATGTCAATCTACTAAATTACTCAAACCCAATCCCTTGGTAGAGAGAGCCTAGACTTACTTCTTAAACTCTAATCCCTTGGAAAACCTAACAAGTTCATCCGCTTTAAGAATTGAGATTCAAGACAACCAAAGGTCCTAGTTCTATCCCTAGATACAATTTCCTTTAGGTGTTTAATCCAATTCTAGATTCACCCAATATTTCCCAATATCAAGCAAACCCTAAAATCATGATATGGTTGAATTACTCATACAAGCTTTAAGTAGAGGAATTAAACACTAACAATCAATGAAAGAGGCATATAATCATTCAAAACAACTGTAATTACATAAGAGATCCGTGGTTACATCAATCCCCCAACAAGAATGAAACTAGCTCTCCATGAATGGAGAGCTTGATCTTACAACAATGGTGGAAATGGAAGAAGGAGGAGGACCCAAGGATGAAGAAGGGCTGTTCCCACAGCTCCTAGCTCGCCTCTGGACGCTCCAATTGAGAGAAATCGTGTCTGGGATGCCAAAGATGCCAACCCCTTCGCGTTCCAGAACTAAATAAGCCGTTTCTGCCACATCAGCAAAAGTCGCGCCCGGCGGCCCGACAAACAGGCGCCAGGCGCGCCCTCGGTCAGCATTGTCACGCCTGGCGCCGCCTAGGTCAGTAGGCGCCCGGCGTGACTCTCTGCAGCAGCCCTGGTTCTTCATCTTTTCAGCTACTCTTCTCTCTTTTCTTGGGTTTTGGCAATGTTCATTGGTGAGTAGCTTATCCCAGCTTCTTTGAATGGGGATTAGCCAACAAATGGGCTAATTACAACTTAAAAAGTACCCACTTACAAATAACAATAAATTGAGTTAAACAAGACTAAAAGTAAAGGAAGAGTTGACAATTTCCATCAATTTGATGTTGGATAATGAAGTAAAATTGGTCATTATCAAAGGCCATAAAAGTTGTCTTAGCATACATCCAGGTATGACTAAGATGTATAAGGACCTGAAAGAGTCATTTTGGTGGAATGGAATGAAGAGGGATGTGGCCGAGTTTGTAGCAGCCTGCTTGGTGTGTCAAAAGGCAAAAGTGGAGCATCAAAAACCGGGAGGGATGTTACAACAGTTAGACATTCCTCAATGGAAGTGGGACAGTATCTCGATGGACTTTGTAACACATTTACCAAAATCATCAAAAGGTCACGATTCTATCTGGGTTATAGTTGATAGACTAACCAAGAGCGCTCACTTTTTGCCTATTAATCAACGTATGTCACTAGAAAAGCTGACGGAGTTATACATCGGGGAAGTAGTGAGGTTGCATGGCATACCTACAAGCATTGTGTCAGACAGAGATCCAAGGTTTACTTCAAGGTTTTGGCAGACGCTACAGAAGGCTCTAGGAACACAGTTGAAGATGAGTTCGGCTTATCACCCTCAGACTGATGGTCAAACAGAAAGGACTATTCAATCTTTGGAGGATTTGCTGAGAACTTGTGTATTAGATCATCTTGGAAGTTGGAATGAGATACTACCATTAGTAGAATTTACTTACAACAACAGTTATCATTCCAGTATCGGTATGCCACCATATGAAGCTTTATATGGAAGAAGATGTAGAACACCGTTGTGTTGGTTTCAAGACGGGGAAGCACTGACAGTGAGACCCGAGCTATTACAACAAACCACAGAAAAAATAAAATTAGTCCAAGATCGGATGAAAGCAACTCAAAGTAGACAAAAGTCATATACCGACAAAAGAAGAAGACCGTTAGAATTTGAAGAAGGAGATCATGTATTCTTACGAGTAACGCCAACTACAGGAGTCGGGAGAGCTATCAAGATGAGGAAACTGACACCAAAATTTCTCGGACCGTATCAAATTCTCAAAAAGATTGGGCCAGTGGCTTATGAGATAGCACTGCCACCTCGATTGACAAATTTACATAACGTTTTTCACGTATCCCAACTAAGGAAGTATATTCCAGATCCAAAGCATGTGTTAGAAGTTGATGAAATTCAGGTCAAGGAAAATTTAACAATGGAAGTTGGCCCAGTGCGTATACTAGATCTTCAAATGAAAAAGTTAAGAGGGAAGGATATTCGCACGGTAAAGGTACTTTGGAATGAAGACACACAGGAAATGACTTGGGAATTGGAAGAATTTATGATAAAGGAATATCCATATCTCTTTTGTAAGTAATTTTTTTTGTTAAATAGTCTTTGTTTAAATAAATAATTTTCGAGGGCGAAAATAATTGTTGTTGGGGAGATTGTAAGATCCTTGAAAATATTTGTAAGTTAAATGCTAAAAAAAAAATGATGAATAGTAAATTGTGAATAGTAAATTGTGAATAGTAAATTGTGAATAGTAAAAAGTGAATAGTTAAAAAAAAAATAATATTTGGAAAGGATAAGTGTTCCACGTAGCTTTGAGATCAGAATTCATCAAATTGCAAATAAAAAAATTATTTTTGTAATAGTAAAATGAATAAAAAAATGAATAGTTAAAATGAATAGTAAAAAATGAATAGTAAATTTTTTTTGCTATAAATAGCCAAGGGGGGAGGTTGAAAATTTACACCAAAGAACTTAGAAAATTTTTGAGAGAAGAGAGTTGGAAGAATTTCTAATTTCAAAGGGGATATTCTGGAAGTTTTCAGAGAGCGAGGAGATTAAGTCTGTAATAGAGGTAAGGGAAGCCACTCTTATACTTTGCTTTGCTCAAATTCTAAATCTTGAATATGTAGTATTTTGTTGTTGTATGGTCTTGAATTTTGAATGAGAACATTTATTTGTTTCTTTTGTATTTTTGGAAGGACGAGAAGTTGTCTAACCGGCTCTGCCAGATTCAACTTCTTGTTTCCCCACACCTTTTATTTCTTATTTATATTGTATTTTTGGAAGGACGAGAAGTTGTCTAACCGGCTCTGCCAGATTCAACTTCTTGTTTCCCCAAACCTTTTATTTCTTATTTATATTGTATTTTTGGAAGGATGAGAAGTTGTCTAACCGGCTCTGCCAGATTCAACTTCTTGTTTCCCCAGAAATTTTATTGTTTTATCTATTTTTTTATTGCATCTTTCTGGAAGGATGAGAAGTTGTCTAACCGGCTCTGCCAGATTCAACTTCTTGTTTCCCCTGAATTTTTATATTAATATTATTTTGATGGTAATAGGAGCTAATTATTTTTGTATGTATTTATTTTATAAAATATTTGCATATGAATGTTGAACTGATGTGCTCTTGTGAAACTATTTCATGACTTTTATTATATTGGGTGTGATAACTGAAACTGTGAAATTGTACATGTTGTGATGTGATGAATTTAATCTATTTTGAATGAGTTTGTTAGCTGAAATTGATCTTGTTGGAAGGTCTGAAGTAAAGGTTCTGTAAAAGCTTGTATATGGGTATGAAATAAATGTATAGATATTGTTTGAGGTTGCTGTGAGAGGAAGTGAAAATATTAAAATTTGGCATTTCAAATTTAGAGCATAAGAGAACATGGTAGATAATTTAAATAAATCAATTGTTAATTATTGAGGGCCCTTCTTTGTTGGTAGGATAGAGGAACCTTAAAAACCTGAGTTGGCACATCCCTGATCATAGAGCAGCCCTGGCCTGGTCCAGTCAGTTGTGACTAGTCATATGTGCTGGCGTCGAAGGTGAGTTTGATGCGTTCAGACATCTGGGTCCTCTCCGGTGACCAATTGGGGTAAAGAAAAATCTCTACTAGGATGAAAATAAAATAAAACAAGTTGATTGTAAATGCATAATATTATCATGGTAAAAATATCATATATTTTATTTATCATTACATTGAGCCCAGACTTTAGTATGTAGTTCCTAAGATATGTTGATATATTTTGGTTGATCCATGATCTTTGTTTGGTGAAAATATGTTGAGTTATACTCGTTATGGGCAAAATGAGTTTATAATATGAAGCATGATATCTGGCAATATGTTTAATTTATTGATACCAAAACGGGTTATTATGAATTTATGATTAAAGAATGAACATGATTGAGTTAGGTGGATAAGAGGGTATGAATTGTTGATTTTATGAAATGTTGGAATGGATATGAGAAATCATTACTTATGAAATGAGGTTTACTACCGGGAGTAGTATGTTCGAATTATACCATGAGAGTTTGGTATGAGCAAAGTAACACCTGAGGTTTATGAAAGCAGGCAGAAAGTGGTCTGACCATAAGGCTTTGACATAAACATATGATTCGTAAGTTTTATAGAAGCAGGCAGAGAGGGGTCTGACCATAAGGCTTCAGAAAGTAGGACATAGTATACAGGTGAGGCTTAAGGAAGCAGGCAGAGAGCGGTCTGACCATAAGGCTTCGTGAGTAAGCATGGTAAAATTGTAAGGTTTATGAAATTGAGGAAGATGATTTTGATAATGATGAATTAATGACATCGGGGTAATGATATTTTAGTAATTGTAGAAATACATGATTGAAATATTTTTATTACAAGTTTAATGATTGATATAATATGGTTGGCTTACCCTTATTTGTTTGTGCTATGATCATATAACTCATGTTATATGTGAATAGATAATGTTGCAGATGCGGTTGAAAAAGCTTAGAGATGAGAGAGATGCGGGGAAAAACTTTCAGGGATATTTTGTAAAAAGAATAAATTTGTATTGGAAAAATTATGTTGTGTAAAACTTATAAGTTGAAATTTGAATTTATGTTAAGTGGTGAAGACTATATTGTTTGAAGTTTGTAAGTTTGGTATTGTACTTTGGGAGAATTGAAATAAAGTTGGATTGAAGATAAGTTAATTTAGTCTCTACTAAAAGTAATACTCTTTAAAATATTAGGGTATTACATTCTTCATCTCTTGTCCAATATCTTTCCATTTTGGTCGTTTGAACCATTGAATATCTCTATCCCTACTGATTAAATGCCTTCATCTATTGATTTCACTGATTAGTTACTTCCTTCTTCATTTTCCACCGATTGGAATTTCCTTCATCGATTATTTTTCCTTTTTCATCTTCCATGGCCACCTTCATGAAGCTTCGCTGTCATGGATGGCGACCTGTCTATCGTCATCGCCAAGCCCAAAGGATGGCAACGCAACGACAAAGGTGCAACCCATGGGGGTTTCGTGTCCGGGCAACAACGGCGACTATGACGACGAAATCCTTCAGAGCTTGCAACAGTGGTGGCGTGTTTGCTGTTTTCGTCTCGCGATAGAGGAGGTTAGAGATATGTTCTTGGCAACGACAACCTTTCTCAATGGAACAACTCGTGAAGGTGCTTCATGGATTTGCTTGTGGTGTTTGTCGCCTCCAAAGGATGGCAGATCTGGTTCGCGTAGGCGAATGTCGTTTAGTTCTGGGGTTTGTCGTTTTGGGGCTTGAGGTCTTGGTGGAAAAGGTTGGAGAGGATATTGCAGACGCAGACGTCGTAGGATTTGCGTTGGGGTTCAAAGGAGCTAGAGAAAGGTTCATTTTTGGAGGCGGAAAAGGACTTTGTGCCGCATATCTCCAGGAGGGCGGGTGAGCGGAAGAAGGCTTTAAGGGCGGCAGCAGCAGTGGATGGAGGTTTACGAGCAGTGGCAGGCGTTCATAGAGACATGAGAGACAAAAGCCGGTGAAGGCTTCGTCAAGGTGGCGGGGGTAGGAGGTGGAGGGCCGGTGAAGGCTTATTCACATACATAACATTATGAAAGACACCTTAACATAGAAAAAATACATAACATTTACTTAAATATCTTTGTTTTTTTTTTAATTTTGGAGAGCTTTAATGAAGGAGAAAACTATTGAGAGAGAAAAAAAATCAATTCTAGGATAATCGATTTTGTCCGGTTCAAATGTCGAGAATCGTTTTTGGTAATTTCGGAATCGATTCTCTCCGTGTATAGGAATCAATTTTGCTTTTATAAATATGGGAATGGATTCCGTTCCGATTGTTGGTAGTATGGGATTCGATATTTATTTATTGATTTTAAAAGCATCATTCCACCCAAAGTAGCTTTTAGATTCGTGACACCAATTTTACCAACGGAGAGTGTTTACATTTTATATATCAAATAATTAAACTTTACCGAGTAAGGCAACGTGATATACTGATAATTATTCACAAAAAAGATAAGTGATTAAATAATAATAATAATAATAATAATAATAATACAACTGAAATTTATTCCTATAAATCTCTTTTAATTTTCATTTTATTTTTCAAATTTTAATGTTTTTCATTTTAAATAATAACTCCATTTTATTGTAACTTAATTTTTATTATTTATATTTAAATTTATATCAACAGATTTAATAAATATTAATAGTTCTCAAATAAAATATTAATAAAAAATCTTTTATAACGAACTATTAATTAATTCTAGGTATCTCTAACAATAAATCAATAATTTAAAATATTTTTGTTGCATATTCTAGATAAACACCAGCTTTTGTATATATTTATATAAAAACGTTGGATGATCTATTTTAGAAGTAAGAAGTCATCTCACAATTTTGACTTTTAAGTATTTCAATTAATTAATAAATCGAATATTACGAAAAAAACCTTTTTTATTAATAAAAAATAGATAAAGAAATTTATATATATATATATATATATATATATATATATATATATATATATATATATATATGGGGTTTGCTAACGCGCGTACGCCTGTTTTTCAGTTGGTACATTTTAGCAATGTGTACCGGATTTTAGTAGACAAAAATATCCTTATATATATGGATTCTAAGTTTTAAGGTTAAGGGTATTTTAATAATTTTCATTCTCTAAACTAAAAAAAAAAAAAGAAACCCCCCAAACCCATACTCACCTCTCTCATTCCTCTCAACCCTTTCTCTTTCATCTTTCTCACTCCAATCTTTTCTCTGTCATCCCTACTGTAACCCCAATTGAAAAAATCTGAAACACTTGCCGTTAAACAATCTTACAAAAAAATGATTTTATAATGAATTTTCATCTTATAATTTTTGTCTTATCTAATTTTATCCAATTTTCACAAACATAAAAGGAATTGGTAATTGACCTGGAAAAAATAAGAAATACTCGCTATTAACCAATTTCTTACAAAAAAGTGATTTTATAATGAGTTTTTATTTTATAATTTTTGTCTTATCTAATTTTATCTAATTTTTACAAGCATAATGACGTCAAAGGAATTGGTAATTGGCCTGGACAAAATCAGAAACACTCGTTGTTAAACAATTTCTTACAAAAAAATGACTTTATAATGAGTTTTCATTTTATAATTTTTGTTGTATATAATTTTATCTAATTTTTACAAACATAATGACATCGAAAAGAATTGGTAATTGGCCTGGAAGGTTTTTTTAGAGATGATGATTCAACATATGCAGATGATGAAATTAGAGAGGTTAGTGAAGATGGTGAAATTGAAGAGATCTTGAATGAACCTTTGCCTGAAGGTGAATATGTCAATGACTCAACTCTTTACAAAGGCAAATTGTTTAAAGGCAAGTGTTTTTTATTTTTTCAATTGGGACTACAGTAGGAATAACAGAGAAAAAGTTGGAGTGAGAGAGATGAAAGAGAAAGGATTGAGAGGAATGACAGAGGTGAGTAAGGGTTTGGGGGGTTTCTTTTTTTTTTTTTAACTTTTGAGAATGAAAATTATTAAAATACCTTTAACCTTAAAACTTAGAATCCATATATATAAGGGTATTTTTGTCTACTAAAATCCGGTACACATTGCTAAAATGTACCAACTGAAAAACAAGCGTACGCGTTAGCAAACCCCTATATATATATATATATATATATATATATATATATATATATATATATATATAAAAGTAAATACAGCTAAAAATACATCTATTCTTTAATTATTTAATAAAAATGTATCTGCATATGTTTAAATAAATAAATAAAATATATTATGTATAGAAAAACACAAATTTCTATGAATATTTATTTAAAATAATTTTATCTATTGAAATATTTTTTTAGTTTATCATAACCATTGTATCATATATATATATATATATATATATATATATATATATATATATAATAAACTTTTATCTCAAATTATTCAAATTATATTATATATATTTTTTAATTCAAACAATTCTAATTTCACCAACTTTTCGTCTAAAATTTATTTCTCAACAAATATTATCCTGAAAGATTATTAATCCTGAAAGATTATATACATTTTTCTTTTTCTTTTTGTTTTTATAATAGTATTTTATATTTTAAGAAATATAAATATTAATTTTATTAAATTAAATATTTTTAAAGATATAGTTAAGATATACTATTTCTATTTTTTTAATATTTTTTTATTTTTATTTTTATATTATGTTAAGACTTAATTTAAGTTTTGAGACTTTAATTTAATTAAAATATTTCGAAAAAGTGTATATTATCAATTGAGTGTTTAATTTTCATGTAAATTTACGATGTGGTTGTTGTCTTATCCAATTATCTTGTTTAGTTGTTGTTACATATAATTTTCATATTGTTCGTGGTTGACCTTGGTCACGGTCAACTCGACCTTATTTCAACCTAACTAGATTCCAATGGCTTGACTCTTATTTGAGTCTCAACCAGATCCTTGCCATTGTCAACTCTTGTTAGGACTTTGATGAAATCCATTCAGTTATAACCTGGAAGAAAGGATCATTCTAGAATAGTCAAATGTGTTTTTACTGCCAAAAAGCCAATATATCTTCTGCAATATATGCTTCTTAAGAGGAAAGGCATACAAGGCTCTACAAAATCATGTCCAAACACACTTTTTATGTTATGACTCGTTATATCTTATGACGTTGCAGGAACTTTACTCTTCAAACTTTTGAGGAAGCAATTGCAAAGTCAAAGACGTCTACCAGTGTATTTACCTGATGGATTCGAATTAATATTTCCGACAGGCTGGAATAAGCACAAACTACCAAATAATTGAAACCGAATAGGTTTTACTTACTTGGCCATCCAACGTCATAGCTAATCAAGTTAATGTCAAAATAACTTTAAGCGAACCAAGAGCTAAAGAGTCAAGCTGATTCTCAACCGAGCACCTTATCCTTTCTTTAACATCTTCCGAGTGATGTCATACAATACAATCATTCTATTTTGCAGGTCTCAAGACAGTAATGCACCTATAGCTCATCTATGACATCCTCATATGGATTCTTCAAATGTCCAACCAAAGACTGAACGATCTAGCATATATTTTTTATATTATGTATCTTGCAGGTCACAAGACACTAAAGCAGTTACACGCTCATCCGTGATACATCATAATATGAATTTCAATTTTGGTTTCTAAACAATCAACCGAAAACCAACCGGTCTTACTTCCTATGCAGATCGACCTTATAACACAGTCTATTTGGATATCAATTGTCTAACATTGTATAACCTTGGTTTGTTTGACTACTATGTTTCTCACCAGGAAAAATTCACCTAGAACACCCATAACATCAAACTTACGGGACCATCCCTTAGTCTAGGTTATGTTCGCCCAAGAACACCTAGTGCACGCTAGCATAAAGTCAATCTACCAATTATGGAACATGGCAAGTATTCGGTCCTTCGGCCTCAACCGCTCGACTATCCATGGCCTCAAGTGTTCAGGCATTCAGTCGTTCGGCCTCAAAGGTATTTGCCCTTAGGCCTCAACTTCTCGGCCACCCGGCCTCACAGGTACTCGGCCCTTTGAGCTCAATCGTTTGGCCTTCTGTGGCCTCAAACGTATTAGCATTCAACCATTCGGTCTCGCAGGTGTTCGACCACTCAGCCTCAACCGTTCGACTTTATTAAAGGACTCCCATCATTTACCGCTCGACCTAGGGCAAAGTTCTAAAAGATAAGTCATAAAGCCCGTCGTTCGGTCCACAGATGAGCAATGACGAGAAGCACGCTCCCCAACACAGCGAATACAACCTCTCTCAAATTCATAAGTCCTATAGTTAACCCGTCCATAAAACCGAACGATTAACTCGAACTTGGGGGGCATTATGTATAGTATGATTAAAGATATTTATTGGATAAAATATTTGATTAAAGATATTTTAGGCGGTTAAGATATTTATAAGTAACTAACCATATGTCTAAGTAAGGTTGTTTTTATTTGGCTTATGAAACACTTATAAATACAATGATAGGGCCAAAGGCCAGGGAGGTTCCACTTACGTCCTATTGACACTAGATAATATTCTATAGTGATAATAAAATCGCTTTCTTGAGAGCTGAGGCTCCACAACTCACGCCAGACTTGAGCGTTGAAGTATCTTCGCAGGTACCTCCCCCCTCCGTTAGTGAAAGTGGACGAGCAGTATGAGCTGTAGGAGCACGAGCAACTTCTAGAAAGGTGAGCGAGCGATAACAGTTGAGGAGAAGCAAGCGTCCCGAACATCTAGAAGCAACAAAGATACATCAGCAAGATATGTCTTTCGGTCCCACAAAATATTTACCGAAACACTAAACATAATAGGTCTTTTTATTGTTCAATGAAGGTAAAGAAAAATAAAACAGAAAGCAAAACCAAAATTTAAATGCATTGTGGGGAGATTACAAAACAAAGGTGGAATTAGAGTCGTGCATGAGAAACATTTAATAACAAGGTTCGAAAATATGTTATGATTTACTTGAATTTTAGTTTCTTTGTTGTTTTAGTTATATACATTTATTATGAATTTTCTACCAAGACTATACTTAAAAATTAAAAATTATAAAATTATGAATATTACTTAATTACAAAATTAACTTATAGAATTTATTATTTATACTAATTGAATAAAAAAATAGGTTATTCCCTAATATTGTATATGCAACTAAAGGAAAAAAATATAAAATAGATAATTTTTATGTGGATTTGTCGGTAGGCTCACAAGCCAAATGTTATTAAGGGTAGGTTAGATAAACTAGCATGTATTTCTTATGTAGGGTAGACTGACCAAATCCACTATTTGCAAGAAATGTGGAATGGGATGAAGCAGGCAGGGCAACCCGTATTGTCATCCTTAACATGTTCAAACTTGGCTTAGTGATCTCGGTCACACCTAGTCTAAACTCTAACTAGTCCTACATATGCTCACTAGGCTAAATCAAGGCCTAAGACGTCAAGATTCAACTATACCTAGGCTTGACTTTGCACAACATGACTCAAATTGACCTAACTTTTCCTATGTGTGGGATGACCTTACTTGACCTTAGTCTAGATTGACTTAGCTCAATCTCATCCAACATTAACTCAACTCAACAATGGCATATAGCCTTAGTCCATTTCGACATGGGCTTAGGCTGACTTTGCTCAATTAGGGTTTCGGATGATTCAATTCAACCTTAGTTTAGCCAATTCTTCTCTTGTTTAAGCTTGGATCAACTTGACCTGATCTAAGCACATGCTGGTGTTGCTCCTCTTAGGATCTATTTAACTTGTCTCAAACTAGCCCTAATTGACTCAGTTGGTCCTTAACTCAAGTTGATAAATCTCTACCTTTATCAAAGTTAACTTGACTTAAGTCAAGTTTGACTTAACCTGGTTTTGTGTCTTAATTCTATTAACCCAACTTAACTTGACTTTGGCAATGAGTGTCTTGGCCTAATTTAGGGCAAATCCGACTTGATCTCAATAGGTTAGGAACTAAGCTAATATTGGAGGGTTACTCCCTGCACCACCTCACATTGCTCCCTGCACCACCACATACCAAAAATACCCTTCTTCAATGGATGTCGACATCCTTTAAAGGATTTTTCGAAAACTTCAACGGATGTTCATATCCGTTGAAGGCTTGAAAAATCCTTTAATGGATGTCGACATTCGTTGAAGAATTTTTAAAGCCTTAAACGGATGTTGACATTCGATGAAGAAAAAATCTACATACTGCTGGTAATTTTAGGCACTCCACTAGTTTAAGCAATGGTGAATTGAACTACGGGAATAAAAAAGTAAAATTTCACTAAGTTGTCAAATGTTCTTTAATTGCTACTACACCAACAATTATTATATTATTAATGCAACACAAAATAAAAAATAAAATTTTATAACTATCAACTTGTATTCTATTATTAATGCTACACCAAAAAAATAAAATTATTATATTATTATATTATTAATGCTACATCAGCAATTTCTTCAAGTATTCTATCTATCAACTTGTATCTTAAACTACTGCATTACGAAGTTGGAAGTCATGCTAATAACCAACAATACCTTATTATTGAGTTGGAAGTCATGCTAATAACCAACTATACCTTTATATGAAAAGAGAACATAAGGAGAGTGTGAAGTTGTTACAACGGATGTCGACGTTGAAGTTGAACTGGTTTATTTTATTACAACGGATGTCGACATCCGTAGAAGATTTGAAAAATTCTTCAATGAATGTCGATATTCGTTGAAGGATTTTTTGAAAACTTCAACAGATGTCGGCATCCATTTAAGACTTGAAAAATCCTTCAACGAATGTCGACATCCGCTGAAGAAATTTTCCTTTAACAGATGTCGACATCCATTGAAGAAAAGAAGTGAGGGTGTAGGATTTTTTAAAATATAAAGGATAGTTTTGGAATTTTTTAAAAATGTGGTGGTGCAGGGAGCAATGTAGGGAGGTGTAGGGAGTAACCCTCTTGACTTGACAAGGCTATGATAATTTGGTTTTAGCCCAACATGAAAAAATGTGGGCCAACCTCAAATGAAATAAACTTAGAGTCGGTCTAACTTAATTGAATGTTAGCTCATTCTAACTCAATAAGACTTGAGCTTAGGCTGACTTGGGTCAAACTGGACCTGAATCAACTTGACTTAATTTGGACTTGGGTTGATGCAACTCGACTTAGCTATAAACTGACTTAATTAAAGTGAGCTCAAATTGACTTTACTTGACTTTAACCTAGGTTGACTTAACATAACCTTGCATGAACACAATATAATTACCTTTCTTAAACATGGTTGGATCTTGTTTCGGGTACGGTGTTGAGGTCCCACACAAGACACTTCAAGTTGTCCTGAAGACCGAATGAGCTCTTTACTGGTCCTCCATAATCCAAGTTACGTTGTGCACTCTCTTTCTCCTTCTTGTCCAAGTCGTGTGAGAGAGTATATGTTAAAGGTATTTCGAAGCTCAAGTCAATGACTTTACGTAATAATGTTGTGATAAAGATGAGTAATTAGAATTAATTACCTTACCTCCTCTGTCAAACATATATTTATAAATCTTATAATGGGCTTACCATTAGGTCTGACCCATTAATTACCAATAAATGACTTTCATTATTCTATTAATTTTCAATTAATAATTATTATTTCTATTAACTGTTCATTAATATCTATTATTACTCAGATTATCAATTAATGACTCTGGACCGGTCGATTCTTTTCTCGTTGGATGGTCGACCGTTCGATTCTTGACTAACAGATGATTATACAATACAAATTATATAACAATTTAGATACACATTGATTTTAAATTTTCAAAATATAAAAAATTATTCAATATATATCCAATGAAAATTTAATTAAATATATTAAACTTAAAATCATAAAAATATGAATTTATATTTAAGAAAAGTTTATTTGAAGATATTTAAAGTAATATAAATTTGTACTATTATAAATTATATTTGATAAATTTTTTCTTCCTTTCTAAGTAAAAATATTATTTGAGAAAGATCAATTTGATTAGAAGCAAGTGAAAGTAACTTTTACTTGAAGCTAAAGAAAACGTTCACAATGTAGCTTTACTTTTAGCCTTGAAAAAAAAAGTTAAAATAATAATATTTTAAACTAACACCAATAGTTTTAAAAACCCATCACCCAAATGACAAATACTGAAATAATATACAATAATATATTAAATTAGATAATTAGGGAGTCCACTATATAATATGAATATTACTAATTTGTTTAATCTTTCTTGTGGTAATTATATTTTTTCTTCTCTTAATATTTGTCATACCGTTGAATTTAGGTGCAAATTCAAAATTAGTAATGTGTATCATATAAAAATTAATGTTATAATAATGAACGTAAATTATTTATCTTACAGTTTTATTATTTATAAAATAATAACGAAGCTTTATGGATTTTATAAAAATCAGGATGGATCTAGTGGCCAATTTACTTCATAATCAAATTTCTTAATTTATAGTATGCTAAATTAAAAAAATAATATCTGATTAAAATATAACAAGTCGATTTATGATCGAGTAAAAACATGTCGACTTATAATTGAAAAAAACAAACGAATTTGTGACTAAGTAGAAATAAATTTAATTGTGATTAAATAAAAACAAATCGACTCATGAATCTATAAAACAAGTCGGTTTGTGATTGAGTGTGTAAACCAATTTATGACTAAATAACATAGACCAACTTATAACTAGAAAAAAAAAGTGATAGAGTATAATAAATCAAATTACATCCTAATAGTTTAGCTATAATAATCGGATGTGTACACAACAAATTAATTTTTCGTAAATCAGCACAAAACCACACATCATGCTTGCTTGCCAGAATGAAAACCCTTTGCACTCCTTGTTGACCCATTTTGAATTTTGAGTCTCAGCAAAGTTCATCATTTTTTACTGTAAAAAATCACACAAACCAATCATAAACATAGTCCACTGGATTTGATGATCTGGGTGAAAGGAACAACAACCTTTGATTCAATGCATAGGAACATTTGTTCATATATCACGTTTCAATCAATCGTTACCACGATTGGTTGGTCTATACTTTCCACAAGTGGGTGTAGTTTGACTCAACTGAATACGAGGAATATTTTGTGTCATATTCAATTCAAATCTTACTATATGATAATAAATAATATTTTACTGTTTAGTTTTGCTAATGTAATGTGCAGACAGCTACGAGTTTGAAGTACTATGTCAGGGAACAAAAAACAATTATCTCTTGGATAATATCTTCTCACTAATTAAGAGTGATATATTCAGGGGTAAAGTTACTTTTATAAATTTTTTATTTTAATTTTTTGTATATCTTTTATTATATCTTCCCGTTAATCATATCTGATGATTTTAAAGAATATATATATATATATATATATATATATATATATATATATATATATATATATATATATATATATATATATATATATATATATATTCTCGTTAATTTTATCTCTTTTTTCTTTGTAATTCAACTTCATCCCCTTTATATCACAATTTATTATATACTTAATGAAGAAACATCTTTAAACTTCTAATCGACATGTGTTTCGATAGATTTTTACGGGATCGAGAGACTAATGATGCGTCTTCCTTTTATCTGAAAGTTGAGATCGTTTGAGCTGCTTGCCTTTCTTCTGTCGGAGCCGTTTGATTGATTTTCGTCTTGACCGTTTGGTCACGTCAGTCTGAGCCGATCGGTTGCCTTCGTGCTTGGGGGGGGGGGGGGGAATGTACTTGCAAAATATACTTCGACGCTCAAGTTAAGCGTGTGATTTGAAGAGCTTTGGCTCTTGGTTGAGTATTCAGTGAAGGATTATCACTATTGAATGTTCGTGTGTTATGAAGTGTGAGTTGAATGTAAGTGGAACGTACCTGATTTGTAGCCTTGGCCCTGTATTTATAGGTTATCATAAGCCTAATAAAATAGGTTTAAACCCTCCCTTGGTCCTCAATTTTGTATGGAAATCTCAGTTCGGTCCTCGTTTTTTCATCTGTCTCAATTGGGTCATATTTTTTGTAAAAATGAACACATTTTACCCTAACCGTTAAGTTGTCACAAACGGCGTTAAGAGGTGCTGACGTGGTGTACAGATAATATGTTGATGTGTATTATTTGATTACGTGTACTTTGTTATTTAAATAAGCAGTGTTTGACATAGCACAAATCTAATTGTCATTTGATCTCTTCGTATTGTCTAAGCACTTGATACTCTTCGTCTTGTCTAAGAAATCTGTGTTGATACTCTTCATCTTTTCTAAAAAAATTGTGTTGGTGCAGTAAGAAGTTCTTACTTTAGGAATTTCTTCCATTCTTCTTCCTAGCTAGCCGCAACATAGGGTTTCTCTTCTTCAAAAAGAAAAGGGTTCTCCTTTTGACCAGTGTTGCCGCGCACCTCTGTGGTCGACCGAAATCGTTGTCGACAACCTCACCCATGCTGGAAACGCCGTTGTCACCTGCAACGTTTCTCCCTTCACGCGCTACGACTCCTGGACTGTGCTTACCTCCACGACCAAGGCTCGCCACCAAATCGCCACACTATGCCACTGCCAACGCTCATCGTCACGTCGCCGCCGATAATCTTGGTCGTCACCGAAGGCATCACCGATGAGGGAAAACACGCACTCTGTTATGTGAATCCTGAGCCGTCGTGATCGATTCACCTCTACTCGAAATCCACACTAGGCGCCGGCGATGCCACCGACGATCATCTTCTTATTTGTACTGTGTTTTATTGGGTATGGCTTTGGGGTTTCTGGTGGTTGGAGGTTGAACATGGTTGTGGCTAGGATGTTGAATCTATTTTTTAGTGTTCTCAGTTATTGGGGGCAATGAATAGGTATTGATCAATGGGTTTCAGGTCCTTGTCTCTTTTTCAGGTGACGATCAGTGTTTAAATTGGGTGATGAAGACATTACAGAGCCTAAATAGTATCTTTGAAAAACATATTCGTATACACAATAAGTACAAGAATTAAAATATTGAGTTGGGGTTGTCCGCAAAACCGAAAGAGATATGGGGAAGAAGATAAGTGCTCGCGTGAAGGGAGAACCTTTCCCAGAGTTGAGGTTGTCCGCGAGACCGAAAGAGATATGGGGAAAAAGATAGGTGCTCCCCCTAGCAGTCCTCTTGCACGAGATCAAAGAGCCCTCAAGCTAGGTTTTATTTTTTTGAGAATTGGGAGCAAAAGTCTAAACCTTTTGTTCAAAGTTCACAAGATAGATTGAGAAAAAAAACATTAACGTATTTAGAAGAGGAAGAGGGACTACCCAGATTGGGTTATCGAATTAAAGAGAGGATAGCAATATTTGGAGTTCAATTTAGGTTTTCTGGGTTCAATTAGGATTAAATTGGTTTAATTACATTCCTCATTTCTTCCATGGGGAGGTTTGGTGGTCGACGACTTGCGACGAGGTCCATGGGGGCGAGTCTCTGTTAGAAACCAATTGATTTGTTAGATTAGAAATAATTTTTGTCACGTCAAAAACTCTTACTTTTAAAAAAAAATCCACATAATTAGACACTTTTACATCAGCGTGCATCACGTCAGCACCTCTTAACGCCGTTTGTGACAACTTAACGGTTAGGGTAAAATGTGTTCATTTTTACAAAAAATATGACCCAATTGAGACAGATGAAAAAACGAGGACCGAACTGAGATTTTCATACAAAATTGAGGACTAAGGGAGGGTTTAAACCAATAAAATATAAGCAGATTTACCTTAAAATCCGGTCGGTTATTCATAAACAACTTTATGAATATCTTTAATTAAATATCTTTGATTTTATCTTCTGATGGATTATTGGCCTAATAATAGCTTAAGTGTTGGTTCAATTACGGCCCAATCTTTGACCTGAGTGGATGGGCCGAACGGTATTGAATGTTAACCGTTCGGTCTCCACTAGGTACAATACATTATGCCCCCCAAGTCCGAGTTAAGCGCTTGGTTTTAGCCGTGGTTAACTATAGGACTTATGAGTTTGAGGGAGGTTGTTTTCCCTGTAGGAAGGAGCTTGCTTTCCATGTGCTTTACGTCGTTGCTTCTTCTTTAGGCCGGGCGATTTAAGCAGTGGATGTAAAATGAACTTAGTACCTAAGGCCATGGAAGATCGAGAACTGTAGGCCGAATGGGTGAATACCTGAAGCTGAGTGGTCGAACACCTGTGGACGAGAGTGGGCGTTCATTAAGAACGTTCCCCACCGTTCGGTTTAGGACGAGAGTGAGTGTTCACTTATAACGATCCCCACCGCTCGGTTTAGGACGAGAGTGAGCGTTCAATGAGAACGTTCCCTACCGCTCGGTTTAAGACGAGAGTAACCGTTCACTTAGAACGTTCCCCACTGCTCGGTTTAGGACGAGAGTGAGTGTTCACTGAGAGCGTTCTCCACCGCTCGGTTTAGGATGAGAGTGAGCGTTCACTGAGAATGTTCCCCACCACTCGGTTTAGGACGAGAGTGAGCGTTCACTGAGAACGTTCCCCACCACTCGGTTTGAATCAGAAGTTGTTTGGATAACGTCCCTGGGTTTTGTTTACGAGTGTGAAAGTTCGTTGAGAACTTTTATCACTGCTGGGTTTGGACCAGGTGTTTTTCATATAACGTCCCTGGGTTTTGTTTACGAGAGTGACAGTTCGTTGAGAACTTTTATCACCACTCAGTTTGGACCAGGTGTTTTTCAGATAATGTCCCTGGGTTTTGTTTACGAGTGTGACAGTTTGTTGAGAACTCTTATCACCACTCGATTTGGACCAGGTGTTTTTCGGATAACGTCCCTGGGTTTGTTTACGAGAGTGATAGTTTGTTGAGAACTTCTATCATCGCTCGGTTTGGATCAGGTGTTTTTCAGATAACGTTCTAGGGTTTTGTTTACGAGTGTGATAGTTTGTTGAGAACTATGATCACCTCGGTTTGGACCAGGTGTTTTTCGGATAACGTTCCTTGGTTTGTTTACGAGAGTGACAGTTTGTTGAGAACTTATATCACCGCTCGGTTCTTGCCCTTCTCTTGGACGAGTGATCTGCATGGTCCTGTTACCTATACTGTGAAGCTGAACGACTGAATAACAATGAGGCTGAATGACTAAACATATGTGATTGAAAGGAACTTTCTGGCTTTATTCATACCAAAAGTGTAAACACGTAAGTATTATCAAAATAGTTTAATTGAAATAAAACATGACATCAAAATTCAACTAATGTAAACTCGAGATGAGTCGCATTTCTAGCATTAGGAAGTACTTTTCATCATATCTTCTATTCGATACGCCTCAGGATTGTGCGATCATAGCTTTGGCTGCGGCTACCCCGCCTATGTTTCTGCTCCTCCTTTCTATGTGGTCGTTCAGTATTTCTTTGTGGAGACCTTGACGAGCTTCTTATCCGCGACCAATTTGTCTTTACATACTTACGGAGATGACCCTCTCGGATAAGCTTCTCGAGGTCATCTTTTAGTGTTACACACTCTTGAGTAGTATGTCCCTGGTTCTGATGACATTGGCAATGCTTCCTTCCATCCGCGTTTCTAGGTGTAACAACATGTTTTACCGAGATGAGGTCCACATTAAGGGCTTCATTCAGAATTTCTGCCCTCGGCGCACTAAGCGTTGTATAGTGAGTAAACTTGGGTGTTCGCGAAAAATCCTTCGAACGAAGGACCTTACCTTTCTCGCTACTGCGTGCAGAAGCTTCCTGCTGTTGATTCTTCCTTGAGCTCTTCATGTCCTCCATACGAACAAACTCATTTATCCTTTCCTGAAGTTCATCCATTATTTTTGGTGGTCGCGCATATAGTTTTTCAGCAAAATATCATGGCCTTAGACATGAAGACAGGTTGCTGATGATAAAAGTGTGATTAACATCTTTAACTCGCCATGCGACTTCATTATACCTTTTCATAAAGGCTTTCAAAGTTTCCCCTTTCTCCTATTTAGTATTTACCAATTCCCCTTGTGTTATCTCCTGTTTCCGATTTGAGGCGTATTGCCTTCTAAAGAGGGTTTCTACAATGACGAAGCAATCCACTATGTTTGGGGGAAGAATGTTATACCACTCCAATGCTTCGTCCTTGAGCGATAAGGAGAAGGTTCTTGATATAATTGAATCATTGTCTGTGTAGAACGTCATTGCATTGGTGAAGGTCCTAAGATGATTGTTGGGATTCGTTGAGCCATCATACCTCTCAAATACCGGAGGATTCTTCTCTGGCATTGAAGTTTGCATGATGGTCGTCGTAAAAGGGAGTAAGATGGTTGGCCGAACGATTTGGATGGGCGAAGGTCATCTCCTTCCTCGACCGTTCGGGTTGATGTGCTAGGATGGTTGTCGATTACGACTTCCCTCATTTTCATTCTCGTGGTTTGAGGCGGACCGCTCGGTATGGACTCGTTCTGCCCTTAGCGCCGCAATCTTCGTTGCGTGCTTTTAGTGCATCTTTTGTTGTGCTTGCGCCTGCGCCTGTATGGTTCTTGCATGTGCTTGTATTTGTGCTTGCATCTGCACTATCAAATCTCTGGTATTCTGTTGTTCGTCCATGCTCCTCGTGGTCACTATCTGGGCGTCTTCTGCTTGCTCTCAGCCCCACGGTGGGTGCCAAAATGTTTCGATAGATTTTTACGAGACCGAGAGACTAACCTGTTGTGATGCGTCTTCTTTCCATCCAAAAGTTGGGATCGCCTGAGCTGCTTGCCTTTCTTCTGTCGAAACCGTCTAGTTGATTTTCGTCTGGGCCGTTCGGTCAGTCTGAGTCGATCGGTTGCCTTTGTGCTTCGGGGGAGGTACCTGCAAAAGATACTCCAACGCTCAAGTTAGGCGGTTGATTTGAAGAGCCTTAGCTCTTGGTTGAGTATTCAATGAAGGATTATCACTACTGAATGTTTGGGTGTTATGAAGTATGAGTTGAACGTAAGTGGAATGTAACTGGCTTGTAGCCTTAACCCTTTATTTACATGTTATCACGAGCCTAATAAAATATAAACAGACTTACCTTAAAATCTGGTCGGTTGCTCATAAACAACTTTATGAATATCTTTAATCAGATATCTTTAATTTTATCTTCTGCTCGATTATTGACCCAATAATAGCTTAAGCACTGACCCAATTGCGACCCAATTTTTGACCTGAGTGGATGGACCGAATGATGCTGAAGGTTAACCTTTGATCTCCACTAGGTACGATAATTTAGATAATTTATAAAATTAAAATATCTTATTTATGATAATATTTTGTACTTTTAATGCTGTTATATATCAAAATTAACCAATATTAAGATTTTATTACCGCACATAAACTAATAATTTAACTCAGGAAAAACCCAAAAAACAAAATAACCCTTTCATGTTCCTAAAACATTGTATTGTTATGGGTGCATTTATTTCCTTGAACGCATTAATATATCATTGACGAAAGAGAGGGCAATAATTGTTTTTAAACAAGTACGGCTGTAATATTTCATAATATATTACAAATTATGTTTATATATATATATATATATATATATATATATATATATATATATATATATATATATATATATATATATATATATGATATATATATAATGTTTACAATTATTATTAAAATTAATAAAATTATAATATTAAACTATTTGTGATGACTAAAACAGTGTAAAATAGCTTTTGACATAGAAAATAAAGAAGGTAATTCTTCGTAATTTTTTAGAGTAACGTTATATTATAAAAAAGATATGTAGTTATAAGAAAATGCTAAATACAAATATGCATTTAATACCACCAAACTATAAATCACATCAAACATTTATCATGTATTCTCTCTAATCCTTAGTATATAACACTTCTAACATCACATACCAATAAAAACAACTACTTTAATAACATTTTTAAAAACTCCAAAATACCAAATTAATCTTCATTATTAATAAGGTTTAAACTTTTGTACTCACCATTTATTAATATAACATATAACATTAATACAAAAAATAAATATCGAAAATATTTGTTATAAGTAAACAAAATAAATATCAAGTTATAAAATTGAAAAGAATTAATTAGTAATAAAATATTTATAATATTAAAAAGATATATCAGAGAAAAATATAATGTAAGGAAAGGGTGACAATAATAATATCACAAAAAATAATAATAAATAAGGGAGCGTTGTTTACTGCGGGTTCCTCGCAACAGCGCCAACAGCAAAATTTTGTTGTACGCCGTTTTGGAATCAGAGGGAGAGAGGGAAAAACCCCTAAATTCGTTCGAAACGGCGTCGTATTAACCTTCTCATTCTCCTTAAAAGGAGGAATAGAAGAATCCCAATAAGCAAAGAGATTCTGAAAATTATAACTTCCTCATTGTCTCTGTTTTCTATGTAATACACATTCAATAAAAATCCAATCTTTCATATTTTCGAGAGAGATTCAAACAAACCGCATTGGGCTTGGAACAACCAACGATGGGGTTGATCGTGGAGGTCGAGAACGGCGACGACAACGACGCCGTTCTGGTTCCGCCCCCTAACTTCGCCATGGTCGAGGACTGCATTTTCCGATCCAGCTTTCCTTCCTCCTCCAATTTCCCCTTTCTCCAAACCCTAAACCTTCGTTCCATCATGTTCGTCTCTCCTTTCCTTCAATTTTCATTCTTCAAGATTCTTTCACGCTTGAAGTCATTTTTTCCCCTTCCGCTCCCCTCAAATAAAGAATTAAATTAAAGAATTCTGTAATGTGTCTCATATTTTGATTTTTCCGCAGATTTTGTTGTGTTTTTTAATGTTTAAGCGTGAAACTTAAATACGAGGTTGCGAATTGGTGCAGATACCTGTGCCCCGAGCCTTATCCTGAGGAAAATCTAGAGTTCCTTCGGTCGCAGAATATTCGTCTCTTTCAATTTGCAATTGAGGGGAAAACGGTAATTTTTCTTTTCTCCTGTATTGCTACTATAATTATTATTCTTCCTTTTCATATATTGCGTTGAAAGGTGTTTTTGTCGTGTGGTATGTGATTCATGTTGTTTTGAAGTGATTCTCTTTACGATATGGGATATTTGGGTCTCTTGATTTTGGTGACAGATTTTATTGAAGTGCCTATCAGGTCAAGTTTTAGACTGTTTGGATAATTTCTCACTATCAGAATAAGAAAAAAAAGAGAGACTAAATTCTTCTACAGATTAAAATCAACTTTTGCGTCTAAATTTTATAAAAACTCTCTCATTTACTTTAGAATTTGAAATTTTCTTGTTGATTTCAGCCCAGGACTAAGAGGGATTCACTCTAATTTATAACTTTTTTGCTTTTATGTAGTTGTTCTTTTTCTAATTATCATGCCACAGTCTTGATCTGGTTTTTTCTTAAACTATTAGTTTTGGGTATTGAGTGAATGCCTTTCTGCGTTAAGGATGCATTTGAATTACTGGCTCCTTGTTAACCTATTATTTATTTTCCAGCGATAACAAGTTTTTGTACTGTATGCAGGATATTTCTACCCCTATTCTCAAGGATTCTATCATGGATGCACTGAAAGTTTTGATTGGTACTCAAATATAACAATCATAGATTTGTTTTTCCGTGTGTATATGTATTCTTGGTATTGCTGCATTGTCTCTTATTTATTGGATATTAATAAGTTCTTGTTTTTTGTTGTTGTTTCAGATGTGAGAAATCACCCTGTTTTGATCCATTGCAAGCGAGGAAAGGTATTAAAAGATGCACAAACTGTAAATTTAGGGTGTGTTCGATCACTAATTTTAGAAAATATAAAGATAGACACAACGAGTTCACCACATACAATACCAATCCAACTAACTTCCTCTTAAATTAGGACAACAAAGTAGAAGAGGGTGATACAAAATCTCCAAACTTTCTCTGTTATTTTGTTATAAAAGAGCTTTCTAACTTAATAGATTTTGGAGGAGAAATTGGTTGTTCAGTGGGATGAAATGAAATTATTTCAAAGAGCAGTTTTTAAAAGTACAAAAATGAGAAGGAAACAAAACAGATCTATAATATTTTTTTCTACTTAGTTGTTTTAAATAAATATTCTGAGGAATCGGCTCTTCTTTTATGCAGCATAGAACTGGTTGCCTTGTTGGTTGCTTGCGAAAATTACAGAATTGGTGTTTATCTTCTGTATTTGAGGAGTACCAACGATTTGCTGGTGCTAAATCCAGGACAATGGACTTAACATTTATAGAAATGTTTGACATTCTAAGCCTGAGCCAGTGCCTTTACAGCATAATCTACCAGTACCATGGATATGGTTCGAAAAAGCGTCGGTTGTTGTACAAAGAAGAGAATTTACAGAAGCCCCGATTGACATCATTTTAGCTGTGACGGGATTTGATTCTTTTCCTTTTACTTTGTAGATTTCATACTTCATATAGTTTTTCTCAGATTCATTCAACGTCATTTTCAAATATCTTTTTAAGACTACTTCTACTGCTAAAGAAAACCGCGTGGTCTCTTTTTTTTTTTTTTTTTTTTCCTTTTCCACCTTTCCATTTACCCATATTATTTACATTGTCTTGCACCAACAGAAATAGAGTGGTGCAAGCAATTCATAGAAACGAGTATGCCATTAATTGTGAGTGTAGTTTTATAAAGCCATGTATCTGTAAGCAAATAATAACCATTATTGGTGTATAAGAAAATTTGATCTGATAGTTCCAAGCAGCATAGTGGAGGGAGCAACTTGGATTGGTTTGCGTTTGAATTTGAATTTTGGAGTTTAGTGTTTACTGTCCAACAGAAATTCGTGAAGAAAAACAGTATCGTTTTCCTTTAGATTTATAAGCTTTTGCTTTGTGGATAGCAATGAAGACACTCCAAAACAAACAAAGCTGTTTGATTGATGTAAGGGACTGATGTATATAAACTTTCGGCTCCTTTTTTGTTGTATGTTTTATTAGCCAAACCCTGTTTTTCATTTTAACATTTCTAGGTATATCAGTGAACCATAAACTTTAAAACTGAAAACATATCCACAACTAGTGAACAGAACAAAAAGGATTGCAATAAAAAAATAATTAGAAATATATGATAAAATCATGTTTTTATTGTATATATTTATTTGTATTAAATAAAGATATGAAGATATAATACATTTATCATCATTATATATAAGAAGGATATGTAAGACTATTACTTTTTTTATGATACAAACAAACAATAAAATTATTTTGTAGATGATTTTTTTTATTATAGATGATTATTTTAGTTTTAAAAAATATTAAATTTGTAAAAAATATCAATAGAAAAAAAACATTTAAATTAAAAAAATTGTAAAATAATTATTTTAGGGTTAAATATTTTTTTAGTCCCTAAACTATTGGTTTTTGTCCATCTTTTAAAATAAGGTACAATTTGGTTCTCATTTTTTCGAAACGTTCGTTTTAGTCCTCAAAAGTTTCGAGGACTAAAACGTTTCGAACAAAATGAGGACTAAATTGTACCTTATTTTAAAAGAGGGACAAAAACTAGAAACGACCAATAGTTTAGGGACTAAAAACATATTTAACCCATTATTTTAATCCGAAAAGTTGTTACTTAGAGAAGATAAAATTCGAAACAAAGCGTGCATAATTGTATAGATTATATGTTTTAACAAATAAAGAAAAATTATTTACTTGTTATTTAATAAAATAAAAAATTGAATAAGTTTATTTATTTAAAAGAAACTAAATAATATATAATTTTTAATTTTTAATATATTACTAAAATAGTAATAAACTCGATATATTTTGGTGTAATAAAAATATGAATTAGCATTTTGTAACAATAATAATTTAAAATACAAAATAAAGACATTTTTGTACTTTGAATTAATTGTGAACCAAAATATGTGAAATGTATTTTCATATTGTGAAAGTGTACAAAACAAAAATGTGTTTTTATTTTGTATTCTGAAACAATGCAGACTAGAAAAACATTTTGTATTGTTTGTGCTCTCATAAACAATACAAACACATTTTACTTGTTTATTTGTCGATGATATATATATATTTTTTTAAAACAAAAATCCAACACTACAGAATGTAAACTTAACAAAGTAGGGGCTGTATACAGTAAAGCCCAAAATGAAGAAAACATCTAATGCTCTTTGGGTGCACATAGCATAATTATCAAATAAACTAAACGAACATAATGTTTAAATACAATCTCACACAAAGTTAGTTTAGAGAAAAAAAATAAGAATAAACAATAAATATATACTTAATTATTCAAATTTTAAAGCTTAAACTGTAGACAAAAATAACTTTTTTATCTTTAATTCAGAAAAACCGATAAAAGAACCTTTACAGAAATGTTTATAAACACGTGTTTAATTTTAGGCTTAATACCAATTTTGATTCTAATTTTTATCAGTTTTTTTCGAAGTGGTCTTAATTTGTTTTCTGATCAATGTTGTCTTACAAAATGTAATTTATGCTCAATTTAGTCCTTTTTGCAGACATCATTTAAATCATTAACGATGCACTGTCCAACTGTGCAATAAGTGAATGCATGTCATTTAACTACTGACTTACCTTAACTGAAACATGACCCAACCAATGAGGGACCGTCATTCCCCACCCAAAAAATTAGGGTTTCTGAATGCAGGGGGAAAGGCTTCCTTACGCCTACGCCACCAGAGGAAAACTGAAACTTACGATGGTCCAATTGACCATAGTGGGTTTGTCGGAGTTTCGTAGAAACGAGAGCGAACTCCTTTCTTGCAGTGCGGTGAGGGTTGTAGCGGCGGCGCCTCCGCGAAGGTAGTCGTGATGCGAGAAGCCCACCGTTCTCAAATGGTTTCGCGGCAATAGAACTCACGATTGAGGGTTTCGATTTGGGGATTTTTGTTGTGTTATTTGGTTTTTATAAATTGGAATATATGATTTTTGTAAGATCCTTGAAAATATTTGTAAGTTAAAATACTAGATAAAAAAAAATGAATAGTAAATTGTGAATAGTAAAAAGTGAATAGTAAAAAGTGAATAGTAAAAAAAAAAATATTTTTGGAAAGGATAAGTGTTCCACGTAGCTTTGAGATCAGAATTTATCAAATTGCAAATAAAAAAATTATTTTTGTAATAGTAAAATGAATAAAAAAATGAATAGTTAAAATGAATAGTAAAAATGAATAGTAAATTTTTTTGCTATAAATAGCCAAGGGGGGAGGCTGAAAATTTACACCAAAGAACTTAGAAAATTTTTGAGAGAAGAGAGTTGGAAGAATTTCAAATTTTGCAAAGGGGATATTCTGGAAGTTTTCAGAGGGCGAGGGGATTAAGTCTGTAATAGAGGTAAGGGAAGCTAACCTTGAGTATCTCCTTTTGTATTATCTTAAGCCTTGAATATGCTATATGTTGCTTTTGTCTGATCTTAAATCTTGATTATGGAGTATTTTGTTTTTGTATGATTTTGAATTTAAATGAGAGTATGCTTTTGTGTTGATATCCGAGTGTGATAGTTGTAAAACGTGATATTGATTATGTTATGTCATTTGTATGTTATTAGTTGTTTATTTTTGTATTTTGGAAGGATTAGAAATTGTCTAACCGGCTCTGCCAGATTCAATTTCTTGTTTCCCCAAACATTCTATTGTTTTCCTTATTTATTTTTATTGTATTTTGGAAGGATTAGAAATTGTCTAACCGGCTCTGCCAGATTCAATTTCTTGTTTCCCCAAACTTTCTATTGCTTCAGTTATTTATTTTATTGCACTTTTGGAAGGATTAGAAATTGTCTAACCGGCTCTGCCAGATTCAATTTCTTGTTTCCCCAAACTTTCTATTGCTTCAGTTATTTATTTTATTGCACTTTTGGAAGGATTAGAAATTGTCTAACCGGCTCTGCCAGATTCAATTTCTTGTTTCCCCAAACTATTTATTGCTTTACTTATTTATTTTATTGCATTTTTGGAAGGATTAGAAGTTGTCTAACCGGCTCTGCCAGATTCAACTTCTTATTTCCCCATACATGTTATTGTTCTTGTTATTTAATTATATTGTATTTTTGGATGGATTAAAAGTTGTCTAACCGGCTTTGCCAGATTCAACTTCTTGTTTCCCCATGAATTTTTATATTAAGATTATTTTTACGATTGTCAAATATTGTATTCTTCTATGACCATTTATTGTAATGTTTTATTATTGTTAATTGTTTATAATTATCTTGTATAAATTCTATTATGGAGGTTTATTGTGATGAATTTATTGAATGAGTTTGTTGGCTGAAATTGATCTTGTTGGGAGGTTTGGAATAAGGGTTCTGTAATAACTTGTATATGGGTATTAAATAGATATACAGATACTGGTTGAGGTTGTTGTGAGAAGAAGTAAAATTAAGCATTTGAAGATTTAGAGCATAAGAAAATAAGGTAGATAAATTAAATAAATAAATTGTTAATTATTGAGGACCTCCCTTTGTTGGTAGGATAGAGGAACCTTAAAAACCTGAGTTGGCACATCCCTGATCATAGAGCAGCCCTGGCCTGGTCCAGTCAGTTGTGACTAGTCATATGTGCTGGCGTCGAAGGTGAGTTTGATGCGTTCAGACATATGGGTCCTCTCCGGTGACCAATTGGGGTAAAGAAAAATCTATAATAGGATGAAAATAAAATAAAACAAGTTGATTGTAGATGCATAATATTATCATGGTAAAAATTTCATATATATTTTATTTATCATTACATTGAGCCCAGACTTTAATATGTAGTTCTTAAGATATATTGATATATTTTGGTTGATCCATGATCTTTGTTTGGTGAAAATATGTTGAGTTATACTCGTTATGGGCAAAATGAGTTTATAATATGAAGCATGATATCTGGCAATATGTTTGATTTATTGATACCAAAACGGGTGATTATGAATTCATGATTAAAGAATGAACATGATTGAGTTAGGTGGATAAGAGGGTATGAATTGTTGGTTTTATGAAATGTTGGGGTGGATATGAGAAATCATTACTTATGAAATGATGTTTACTACCGGGAGTAGTTTGTTCGAGTTATACCATGAGAGTTTGGTATGAGCAAAGTAACACTTGAGGTTTATGAAAGCAGGCAGAAAGTGGTCTGACCATAAGGCTTTGACATAAACATATGATTCGTAAGTTTTATAGAAGCAGGCAGAGAGGGGTCTGACCATAAGGCTTCAGAAAGTAAGATATAGTATATAAGTGAGGCTTAAGGAAGCAGGCAGAGAGCGGTCTGACCATAAGGCTTCATGAGTAAGCATGGAACACTTGTAAGATTTATGGAAATGAGAAAGATGATTTTGATAATGATGAATTAATGACATCGGAATAATGATATTTTATCAATTGCAGAAATACATGATTATAATATTTTTATTACAAGTTTAATGATTTTATGATATGGTTGGCTTACCCTTATTTGTTTGTGCTATGATCATATAACTCATGTTATATGTGATTAGATAATGTTGCAGATGTGGTTGATAAAGCTTAGAGATGAGAGAGATGCGGGGAAAACCTTTCAGGGATTTTTGTAAAAAGAATAAATTTGTATTGGGAAGATTATGTTGTGTAAAATTTAAAAGTTGAAATGTCAACGGTGAAGACTATATTGTTTAAAGTTTGTAAGTTTGGTATTGTACTTTGGAGTAATTGAAATAAAGTTTGATTGTTCATATGAGGTATCAAATTAATTTAGTCTCTACTATCAGTAATACCCTTTAAAATTGTTTGGGTGTTACAATTTTCGTTTCAAAATTGATTTGGGAAATTCTTGATTCTTCTCTATTTTGCGAGTGGTTAGGGATTATATTCTTTCCTACAGGTTTTGGTTTTGGGTTTTGCGAAGTGAGGGATGAGGGTTGGGAATGTTAGGGTTTCTGTACTTGGAATTTTCTTTTGGAGTATGTATCTGATTTGTTCTTTGGAAGGATGTTGGTTTTGGTGATACAGGTGGTCCTTTCTTGATCTTTTTCCATAAATTTGTTTTTTCGTTTTGGGTTCATTTGATTCGCGATAATAGGTTCCGTGTGGTTGTTGTTGGATGCACGGATGGCGCTAATGAAAGTGCTGATAGGTGACCATGGGTGGTTGTTGAATAGAGAAGATGATGGAAGTGAGAAGATGGTGGCTGGTCGTGAATGTGGCAGCCGTTAGGGTTAGGTAGTGGTTAGGGTTTGTGTCATTGATTGCAAAGTTTTACAAGACGCCGTCAAAATTGGGATCAAAATTTACATAAAATCATATTTTTACTACGGACAAACATATAATTTCCAATATTCAAATTATATAGTTGATTAAGGAACTTTGTATGGTCAAATTAGCTTCAAAAATTTTGTTGACCCGAAGCTACGAATGACAAATAAAATTCATAACGTAACGAATATCTTTATTGAGTATGATAATTTTCTTCTTGTTAATAATTATAATATGGAGATTATGATATGCAATATGCTAATGATCACTACCCCTCAATAATTGTTAGCAAATTTTATTTGATTATTCTTTTTAAATAATGGGATAACTAATAAGAGAAATATTAGTCATTAAACAATTGTTTAAAATTGAAGTTCATATATTTATTTTTACAAAAATTGAAAAAAATTAAAATTTTAAAATTTATAATGTTTTGCAATTTATATCAAAGGCTTTTAGAAAACATAATTCAATTTCATTAATATTTTAATGTATAATTTTATTTTTAAATTATTTTTTATTTGAGTTTGTGTTAAAAACTTGTTTATAAGTAATTTAATTAAAATGTAAAATATCTGTCGATCATGAGTATAAAAAAATTTGTAAATATTCTTTTACGAGTAATTACAAAAAAAAATAATAAAACAGAATTTGTTAAGAGAGCAAATAACAAAAATAACTCGTAACTCCTCTGATCCGTTATCACCCCTCTTCGCAAGACATATAGGACTCTATATTTTTTAAAATGTAATGTACCACACTTTTAAATGAAAAATACGTAAGTAATATTTGAAATTCAAACCTTAATAGAAGGTATGCTAAGTTATATAAATTAAATGTGATAAAAAAATAAAAAAAAATAAATAATATAAACATATTTTAATTTTTGTTTATTTTTATAATTAATTTGTGTGATTCAATTAATGAGAAACCAATTTGATGATTGACTTAATATGTTTATGTTCATTTCATTTATAACTATCTGAACAATGTGGTCAGAGAGATCCATCAAACACCATTAATTAAGTAATATCTTCAAGCATTTTATTTAGTGTATCATTTTTTAGCTTTGTATTTGATTTTAAGAGTTTTTATATTAATTGAGTTTTTTACGATTGTAATATTCAATATGAACCTTGCTGAAAAACTCTTAAAATCAATTAATTGAGTTTCGTGTCGAGACAGTCGAGACAGTCGAGTCATATCGACCTTGCTGAATTATCTCAATATTTAGCTTGATAGGAATCAGCTTGACTATGAAATCTGATTAACCTAACTTGACTTTGGTCAAAGCCGAAGGTCGAATTGATTAGGCATGGACCAATGGTCGAGCTGAATGGACCCAATTCGAAAGCTACCCAAATAATCTAGAACGAGGTTTAAGTCATGTTGATACGTATTGATTTGACATAAATCGAAGATCAAATTGAGTTGGCCTAGACATAGTCAAGGCGAGTTGATCTAGGGAAAAGGTTGAGCCGACTTAGTCGAGATTGAAGGTAGAGTCAAGTCAACTTAGGATAACAGTGAAGTCAGGTTATATCGGGTAACAATGGAAGTGAGACGACCCGAGTCGAAGATCGAACCAAGGCGTGTCGATGTTGGTCGAGCCGAGCCATGCCGATGTAGGTCAAATCAAGTCAGTTGTGACCGAAGGTCAAGCCGAATTGGTTGTGTCGAAAGTCGATAAACTTTGACCCTAATTGAAGGTCAATATCAAAGGTCATGTCGAGTATGTTGGAATTTAAGATTGTTCTAACAGAGTAGACATAGACCAAGGTCTAACTAAATCAACTCAAATTGAAAGTCAAACCGAACTAACCTAAGTAAAAAACGAAACAAATAATCTCATATTAAAAGTGAAGCTAACTCAACTAATATCAATAATAAAATTGAGTTCTGGCTTAAACAAAAATTTAAACCTAAAATATTTTATGATTGAAGGATGTTTCTGTTGCCCTTTTCGTTTATAAAGTTTAATATTACAGCTTGTAGCATTGAATTTCAAAACTACATAAAAAAACATACTGAATTGCATCTTAGAAAACATTTTTGCATTTGAAAAGTTATTGCTGGATATTTATTTTTCAAAAAGAAAATATATCGAATACGAATACTTTTTTTTATAACCATTATGTCTTATTCTATATTTATTCCTTCTTCGTATAATAAATTAGCTATTCTTTATAATCTAACTGTTTTAAGCTTTTAAATCCATCCAAAGTAAATGAAAAAATTGATTGGATACGATATCATAAACAATGAAAAATATCAATAAATTATAGTGTTTTAAAGTAATTACATAATACAATATTTCGTTATATTGACATTGTTTGTCATAACAAAAATATATTATTAAAATATATATGAATATGATATGATTAGACATATGTCTAAATGTAAAAGTCTTGTAAAAAATACTTACTTTTAATGATAATTAATAATTATAGGTTTTAGTGTGTCTAGTAAACAAAATTCAGTATGCAACAAGTTAGATAAGTGTAAATGATGTTTAGATATAGATGTAGATGTAGTCTAAAGATAAAAAAATAAAAAAGAGCTTAATTCAAGTGTATAAAGACATGTCCAAATGAAGTTTAACAAAACCTTAAACAAACTATGAGAAACTATATAAAGGTGCCACAAGCAAGAATTTGACAATCATACAAAGTTCAAATGCAGATGAAGAAAATATTTATGTATGAATTTGTGTTGGGTACAACATACAAATACAAAACATATTTAGTATTAAACAAAACTTACATTTGAAAATCAGAAGATATATTTGTAAATGCTAGAATATTGACTTTTGAAGGAAGATGAATCATACTTTCCAAAGATAATTCTAACAAAAACATGTCAATTTCCAAAACACAAAAAGAAGATTCATAATACAAGTTATAGTTCATCATGTACCTTAAGTGTAATATTAATACTTATTATTAAAAAAGTCAAACATGTTAAAAAAAACATTTACACGAAAGGAAAAAACGCAAATTTTGTTTTTCGACGCTTATGTCAAAATTTCAAGAAAAAAAAATGATGAAAAAAATACAAATAAAGTATATTTAATGATGATAGTAAATGTCACCTATTTGAAAAAATTTGATTCAAGAATTACACGTAAACTCATATAATGGGATTTTACTCTATCCATGTGAATTGAGAAAAAAAAAAGTCCACACAAACCAAAAAAAAATTATTAAAAAAGTCTATAGAATCAAATATTCCTCAAATATTTCTGAAACTCTGAGTCATGAGTTTTTCTTTTTAGAATTGTCAAATATAATTATATTAACATTAGCATCACTAATATTAATTTAACAAAAATATTTTAAAAATATAAAAATCACATAAAAAAATAAATAAATAAGCATTCATTGAATCAATTGTTACAAATAAATAATTAACAAAAAAGAGTTTTTGACCTAAAACAAATACAATAAAATGATAATTAAGTGAGTTAAAAAAACGAGATTTGATTTTAGAAAGGATAAGAATCAGTCCATAGACTAACGACTGATACCTCTAGTAAGGATGTCTTATCCACTAAAAAATATTTACTCCTTTCACTCACTATTCACATTGTACCTCTTGGTAGTATCTTAAAAAAATTTATCCTTACTTTTTTTTAATAAATCCCATCAAAATTTTTTAACTTAATAAAAACATCATAGTCTTGACTAGCACTATTAATAAATAACATATTCTTAATATGTCATGAGGAACATTTACAAGAAATCACATATATTCTATCATTTGAAAACCAACAAATTAAGCAAATATTAATGCTTATGAAGTATCATCCAATGAGATAAACTTAGTATTTATCTTTGATCTAACCTGACATATCTTCTATATTCATTACTGTTTGCTTCTTTTGCTTATTAACATATAAATTGGAACGAACAAATTTATCCACAAAGTTGAAATCACTTCATACACTTACTTAAAGTTAATTAACAATCAGAAAATTAATATCTATTTCTATTTTTATTCACAGACAAATATTAGGAATCACTTTTGAATGAGTTATATAAAATATAGGTTTAATAGCCTCTTTTGTCTTTAGTTGTGTTCGGTTGTGTCAATTTGGTCATTGATTTTAAAAAAGTGTTTAGTTGGTCTTTACTTACTAAATTTTGTGTCAATGTTATCTTTTCCGTTAAAAAACACTAACGGTGTTAATGGATTGATGATATGTCAATATGAATTGGTAACATGTCAAGTTTAAGTTATCTGTGTGGTGACGTGGTAAGCAATGAGAGGTTGAGGTAGATTTTACATATTCGGTTTTAGAATTTGGGAAAAAATTGAGTTAGGGCACAAGGTATCGGTTCTCTTCTCTGGGACGCTGATTTTCTGGTCTCGCCGATCAACATCGGAGAATCGCCCCATCGGAATTCCTGCAACCAAATTTTAAGTCAAAATTCACACAAAAAAATATGGACAAAATAGGAAAATTTCATACATTATTGCAGAGCTAACAGATCCAATATAATATCATTTTGATAAAACCAAAACAAATTAAAAACAGTTACACCCATAAATTACACGCTTATCTCATCAGGGAATGGTAAAAGAACTTGATTTTTCACATAAAAAACTTGTCTTGGTGGTAAAGTTACCATAAATGAAAAAAAAAATACAATTTTTTCCCTTGGTTACTGCTTCTCATCATCCACTGAAAATTCCCAGCAACCCAAAACGAAAAACACTAATACATTCCATTCCCAAATACATAAACCCTAAAATCAAACCCCCAAATTACAAGATCAAAACCCTCAACCTTGGGCCGCCGTGCTGTAGAGAATAATAGAACCACAGGAACAACCCCAAATCGCAAACTAGAAATGACGGTATGAATCCTCAAAACCGCAATGCATCCTCACGCAAGCCCTATCACCGCAGAAACACCGGAGAACGCAAACCACCACACCCCGAAACACCTGTTCGCTCTTTACGACGACGCCATTAAACAAGGACTCTGGCACCGCAAATACGTCAAGAATCGAGCTATCGTAGAGGCGCTGCTGCTGCAAGACTCACTGCGCCGCGAGAAAGGAGTTCACATCCTAGCCACCCGAACTCACATCCCCAACGTGCAAAAACCCCCACCCAGAGCCAAGAAAGAGAAGAGAAATGAAGCCTTCTCCCCTTGCGGCATGAACCGAGAACAAAAGAAGATGTAGAAATTGAGTGAAGAAAAGATGAAGATGGGTGCTCGTGCTCCCCTAATCCGCTTCTAGTGAGAGAAGAAGAGTCTCAGGATTGACTTTTGTTTAAGAGAAAGAATGAACAAAGAAAGGAGAAAAACCCAAAACTGGGTTTGGCTGTGAAGGAAGAGAACCCCTAATCAGCCCTAAATCACATTTTCCCCAAATTAAAAAATCCTATCCTAATAAAACACCATATCTTCTATAAGTCAGTTACAGGTCAGTACGCAAAAAATAATATATTGACACGTTACCAATAACTAGTGCCAGATCATCAACTCATTAACTCTATTTGGTTATACTTAACGGAAGGGATACATTAGATGCAAATTTTACTAACTATGAACATATTCTAAACACTTTTAAAAATAGAGACTCAATTGCCATTTTTCAACAAAAGTGGAGATCAAATAAGGTATTAAACCTAAAATATACTACATAACTATAAAGAGATAGTCAATTTGCAAAAGAGAGAAAAACTTTTTGATATATTTATATATGAATTATTGTAATTTTTTTCCGTCATCTAAAGAACTATTAGATGGAGAGCCGATTTAAATGGCATGAAGATATATTTTTGTTATTTTTATTTTTCAAAGTTATTTATCAACAGATTTGACATAAATAGAACATATTGCCATCAAGTTTAAACCCTTTTATCTGTTTAATCGACCAAAAACAATTATCTTTTTTACATACTCACTAAATTGTATTTTTATGTATAAACTCATAATATTTCTCGATTGAAAGATAAAGACTAGTACTAATATTTATTTAAAAGTTAATATCTTATATCAAATATTCTCTTTTGTATGGACAAACGCTATATCGAACTCTCTTTTATCAATATTAATCCAACCGAATAGTTTTTTAGCTTTTTAGGGAAACTTTAAATTATGCTTAATTCCACTAATGTTTGTAAAAGACACATCCAAAATGAAAAGCACTAATGTATAAAAAAATTGAAAAAATAAAGAACCCTAGCAATGATAGGTGATAAGATTGTGAGGAATCTAATACAATAAACTGCGTTAAGCCCAAGTTGATGCGCCGGAGGTGTCAGAAAGCAATTGGCCCAAACAAAACCTCAGAATATTAACGAATGAGAGAGGCCCACGTGTCCCAGACTCAGAATCATGAGAAATGCTAAAATAATGGGTTCCAGATAAGCCTCTAGCGTTCCGTGCCTATTAATAACCAAAATCTATTCCACAAACGCGCAAGCGAAACGCAACGCAACGCAGTACAACATAACAAACCCCTTTCGGTGGTCGAACACAAATTAGGGTTCTCCCATCCCTAGGGTTTACCTTCCCCTATTCCAAATCATCCTCTTCCACCCCTAAATCCAAACCGTTAAGGACAAAAGGAAGAGAATCATTCGTTGATCTTCGGAAAGAGAGAGCCGCACCTCGACGCGATGACCGGGAAGGCGAAGCCCAAGAAGCACACGGCTAAGGAGATCGCGGCGAAGATCGACGCCGCCACTACCAACCGCGGCGGCGGTAAGGCGGGCCAGGCGGACCGGTCTGGTGTGGAGAAAGGTGGGCACGCGAAATACGAGTGCCCGCTCTGCAAAGTCACGGCGCCTGACGTGAAATCGATGCAGATTCATCACGAGGCGCGTCACCCTAAGATCCCCTTTGAGGAGGACAAGGTCGTCAACCTTCACGCCACAATCGCCAGCGAATCGTCGAAGCAGCGTCCAGGCATTCGCGGAAGCCACAAGAAATGATCTTAATCGGTCATTATCATCGCTTATGTTATAGCCCCTTCACGCTCTGTTTTTTTTTTTTTTTTTTCTTTCCTTTTATCTAAGTTAAAGTCTTCTAGGGTGTTGTTCAGTATTGCGGACGTGGGTATGCTTAGTTGTTTTATCGAGGGAGGGACTATGATGCAATATGTATGAATGCGATGATTCTGTTTCTGAAGGGACAAAGAAGGGTCTTTTGTAGAATGAGATTGACTTTGTTGTATGGGAGCCCTTCTTTTCAAGGATCGAGTATATATTGTTCCCTATATTGAAAGTTAAAGTGGACTTATTAATCTAGTACTAATTTGTGGTGTGTGGTGATAGATTCTGTTGGATTGTCGGTTTTTTGGGTAATTGGTTTTGTGTTATGATGAATATGTTGAAAAGAGGATTGGTGCAATAACTGCTATGCTATGGATTGTGTGTAGGTTTAGGGTTGGTTTCAAGTGAATGGATAGCGTGATGCGATGTGATTTTGGTTGCCACTGTTGGTTAAAACTGATCATAATGTTGAAGCAGAAAAGCTAATCGGATTACTGAGTAAGATCAGAAGTTAGTTAAGCCAAGGTAAAATAATTCATTTGGTTATTGTGGCTTTCTCTTTTAAGTATTGGCTCGGAAAAAAGAATATTATTAGTATTATGCTTAGATTTGGGAAAAGAGATACTCTTTGTATTTTTAACCTAGTCGTATTTTTGGGAAGACTTAAATTCTAATTTGCAGATATGGCCATAAGACTTTCGTAGCGGCTTCATACTGTTACAAAGTTTTCTCTAATGTTAAAACTTGTTTGTAAGGATTAAGTGAATAATTAACATTCTGGGCGAATCTGGAAATACTTGAGTTGTCAATGGGACTACAGTCTTTTACCAACGGTTAATTTGAAATCTTAATATGTGAATTTTTAATCGGAGAGATTAACTGTGCAAAGCATCTTGAATGATTCCCATTCCCTCCTGATACGATTCATGTGTACCCTTGCTATATAGTAATTTCATATCAATTGAAGGAAATTATTTTCTTAAAGTTATTATTGCCTCAGTAGAATTCAAAATACCAGTTTTCTTGTAATAGTAAAATCCATATTTAGATACGTGGGTTGTTCTTCTTACTTTGACTCCGAAGCTTTCCAATTTTGATTTCTATTTCTTTTTAAGTTAGACTATTGGATAATGAATTTGTGAAGTTTTACATCACATCTTGGCCAGGGGATAATGATTCTCTTCTATACTTTCTATACTTTCACACAGTGAGAAATCTTCCGACACTTTTATATCACTTTTTATTTTACATCCTTGTTATGGTTGGTATTGATGCTTGAAAATGTGTAAATATTTTATATAGGTTTAGTTTTTATGCTTCAGCTACTAGAAAGTGCAACACAGACTAGTTACAAGTTATAGATTATACGTTTTTTCTATTTATTGACATGGCTATGTTGCTAAAGCAGAAGTACACAACATCTAATATCCAAATTCGCTGTAGCCAGTAGGCTTAAGTTAAGACGATGGTTTCTGTTTGGTTGGATTTAGAATAGTGTTCCATTCATTGTATAGAATTGGCAATGACCACTTTCTTCATTGTTTTTGACAAAAAAAAATTGAAATTAGTGCATAAATTGCTTATAAATTTGGACATGTTCTTAGATTTAGTTTTCCAATGGTTTGTGGATAGAGGAAGTTGGATCCTAAAAGAGAGTAATATTATCCATGACAGAGTTTGAGCCCTCCGTTAGGAAGTCTAACTCCTCAAACTCAGATATGACAGTGATCGTACTAGGAGAGCATTTATTATATATTTTACTAATTTGGTAAATTTGATACAGACTCAAGTATTGAAGATTTGTTTTTGCATATACCAATTTCTTATTTACGATGGCTCAATCATTCCCAAAGAATTGTTCCATAGAATGATGGTAGAAACAAAAATTATTAGTACGACTGCTGATAGTAATGTCTAAATTAAGTGACTCAAATGAAGACGCAGCAGGGTCTTTCGACTAAAGAGCCAAAGAAAAACATCAAACACCTATAAAAATATGGAGGACTCTAAATTGACAAGGATGGTATAAAGAGAATGACATAATTTATATAAATCTTCTTCTATTAATATATTGGTACGTGTATTAAGGATCAAATTATATAAACGTATGAAATTCTGAAATAGATAATACTTTAATATATTTATAGAATTTAACGATGATATTTTAGCAAATTTGAAATCAGAGTTTTTGTGAGAATAAAGATGTTCAAAATGATATACATTTGGCATGTAACTTTACTGACAACATATTGCTTGCGTCAGGTACATATTAGGTATTCGTGCTGTTTTTCCTTTGTATATAGATGGATATGGATACTCAAAAAATAAAACATATATATATTATAAAATTTAAAATATAAAATTAAATAGAAAGTAATTTTAAAGTATAATTCAAATTAAATTACTCAGTAAAATATTAATGTATTACAAATTTGAATGAGTTGTAAAAAACAAATTTTTAAAAATTAATCTTTTTAAAATAATTTCAATTTAATAGACTTAAATAAAAAATAAAAAAGATATGAAGTCAAATTTTAAATAATTTTTTGAAAATTAATATTTCTTCACTTGTAATTTTAATTTAATAACTTGATTTAAAAATACTAAAATAAAAATCTAAAATAATTATTATCCAAGAAAATATATTAAAAAATAATTGTGAGTGGATACCGTTCTATCAGTAACTCGATAATTAAATACTTTTACTTATTACTTACCGGATATCTATTTAGTATCAGTGGCAAATTTTATCTATATACATAAATATATTTTGTTATTAATTTCTTTTTGCCATATCTAAGTGTGATATTTGTTTCAATAAATATAAATAAAGTTTCACTCTAATGAAAAAACTATACTTTTACATATATTTATCTCGTAATTTATCAAGAAAAACTACACTTTTACATATATTTATGTCTTAATCTATCAAAAATGCCTTCCAAACCTAACAATATTTCAAATCAGTGTTGATGGTGGTTATTATTAGAGTTTTTAGTTTGTTTCAATTTTTGGTTAAAACTACGTTCATTCCAAACATAAAAAATGATATGGAATTTGGTTTGAACACAAAAAAAACATCTGAACAAACCAAGCCAACCAACTTTTGAGGTTTGATTCGGATGGTCATGTGGTTTTATCAAATAGTTTTTTTATTAATACATGTATTTTATTTTATATTTTTGACTTAATGTTATATGAACTTTCATTTTTATTGTACTATAATCAAGTATTACACCCTTTAACAATTTTCTTTTCCTTTTATTGACAAAGAAACATGAAAAGGACGCTTTTGTAAAAAACGAAAAAATATAAAAAATTAAAATCACTAGTGATGGTTATGTTATATTTATATATTGTGACAAATAATAAATAAATTATAGGATTTACCTTTCATAAGTCCAACTTATAGGATTTACCTTTCATAAGTCTAACTTATAGGATTAAACCTTGACTCTCCTTTTCTTCTTCTTAAAACTTATTTTATATTAACTTAGTCTTTCAAAAGAGAATGATGTGAAAGTGAGTTTGTATACATTGAATAACATTAAAACCAACTATTATAGTTAAAAAATGTATTTTGCATAGAAAACCATTGACGCATGTAAATGTTTTTAAACTTAATAATTACAATACTCTATTTTTAAAGTGTATATAATATTAGGATTAAATATGTTTTTAATCCCTCAACTATGAAGCGATTTTATTTTTCATCCATTTTTTAAATTTTGGTACGTTTTGATCCTTTTCCTATATGAAACTATAATATTTCGTCCTTCAAAACTAACGACCTTAAATTTAATCTGATGTGACCTTAAATTTAATCTGATGTGGCTAACCGTGTGTCACATATATTTTTTTTTGAAACTTGGCGATCCGCATCTTTAAGCCGTGAGACTTTTCTTTCTTAGCAGCGTGACCTTGTGCCTTGGTGGAAGAGGAAAAAACTCTTCCTACGTGGAAGCCTCGCCCAAATCGCACCTCCATAGCGTCGCTGCCTCTCCGAACAACCAGAATCACTATCTCTTCACTCAGCACCACCCTACAGTTAAGGGTTTGCTTCAGCTTTTTGGTCAAAGCATCTGGTTTTGGTTTCAATGTCTATGTCTGTTTTGCAGTTAATTGTTTTCCATTGGCTTTTGGATTCCAAAGCCACTGCACCTATTCACCACCTTAACCTAACATGGGACTTTAATAACTTCAAATGGAACTTCTTTTAGAAGGACTTGAACCTGTTTCACACTTTATTATAGTAAACTAAAATGTTTTTTTTTAAATTAGCCACTTTCTAAAAAACTAAATAAATTAGGTTTATCTTTGTTAATCCTGTCTGTACCAGGGAGAGCCGGGCGCCATACGGAAGGATGCCTGTGAGGACCGTCCGCCCATCTCGAGGCCCGTGTCATCGAAGGACAAATGTCCGTCCGCCCTCTTCAACGTGAGGGACCTGGAAAATTACCTCTATCGGGTAAGTGTGAAGGATCGAGCAAGGTAGGGCGGACGCCCACGACACATGGGCGGACGCCCATATCTCGGAGCCGGCCAAGTCACTAATCATTGTGACTTAAGGTAAATTAACCTGGTTTGAAGGTAAGTAGAAATTAGAAGCTATTGGGCTGTTTTGGGTCGCGATTAACTTTTCGCTAATCCCAAGCCCATAGCAAAAACTATAAATACAGGTCCACGGTGAGTGGTAGATAGGTTACATTGAATGCACATTTATTACTATCCCCTGAGAAAAGCCATTGCTCTGAAACTGACTTTGGCATCGGAGAATCTTTTGCAGGTTTCCACCCCTCAGGATCAAGAGAAGAATTAAGACTTGAAGAGAAGATCAGCCACCGAAACAAGATTGCAGGAGAACTTGGAGAGTTGATATAGCACAGCCCAACACATCCGAAACACTGTCATTGATCAAATAAGAAAATGAAAAAAAAATTACAATGATATGTAAAGACGCTTGATCGCACCCACTTCACATGCCTCATTGATTCTTGGATCCGATGGAGGAAGATGACCCTCTCACTCCTCTTTCTGGATTAATCTATTAGGTGTCAGGCAATTGAGAATGGTTATATAGAGGGTTAGTTTTAGTGTGCTTTTATTTGAATGAATTTCAATGTGTTAAAAACAGTTTTATTTATAACTAATAACTTTACTGGCTAAAAAAAATGAGAGAATGTCGAAAAGCTGTTAACCATGTTAGAAGATTCAATATCTAAAGTTCTTTTCTGAAATAATAGTGGTCACCGAATGAATAGACCATATGCTTCTCAAGTGTATCCTTGCTTTCATGATTATTAGGCTTCTTCATTGTCCAGAGAAGAAAGCGTTTTATAGGAGGCCGACACAAAAGCCACGAATCTATAAATGATACCCGACAGGAAACACAATATAATTTCATGGAATAATTGTAGCTAATGATTGAAAAGATGTAAATAAAGAAATAATCACCGAAATTATGTTTAAATAATAATATTGGCATTACAATTTTTCTCTGTTGAATAAACTACATACGAATTGGCTAGATTTTGGATTTTTTCTCCTCCATTTCCTTGTGTGAAAATTATGACTTTCTGATAACCTGGTTTGGGTTTTCCAGATTCTCAAATGGTGCTCGTTCCACCTCCTAAATGTCAGAATCATAACCCCTGTCAATGAAACGCTTGCGGCCTCCATTCATTTTCACATAAGACAGACCATTTCTATTTCATTCTCGGTGTGTCTTCTTACAATCCCATTGTCTTGAACATTTTGTGTTATATCTCTATCAGGGATTTTATCCTATGTGTTATAACTATACTCTTAGACTTTGGTTCTAAACTATGACTCTGGCGTTTCAACGATCGATTTTTTTACTTTGCCTTTACATCAAGGTCCTTTTCTTTCCCATTGTTTTCGTCAAAGGAAGACTTAAATTATGAGTCCTTCAAAAGAATCACATCACTAATCAACCCAACAATAGAGCCACCATTTAGTGAAGCAGAATCTGCACCGAAATTCGGCTTATGAGTATGAGAAACCCGAATTTTCCCCATAAACCTTGCGTTCAAAGAAATTGGAACCTTATAGGAAGATAATGAATTGGCACCAAAATGCAAAACAAAAGCAGGAGCAGAATTACCACTAATTTCAAATCCAACAACTCCCATCTCAAACAAAATGAACAGTACAACGTTAAGGCATACGAACAACCGAGTCAATGACATTATTTTTCTTTTTCCAAATTTCTTTGTTGCTCCTTGCTCGCGGACCACCCAACCTTGGAAAAAAGAGGGTTTTTTTTCCAATTGTGGTTTTGGTGGAGATGAGCATCTAAAACCTTGACTCGCGGGTAGCGTTTAATGAAGAGCTAGTGATTTTGGTTGTTCAGAGAAGGCGACGACAATGTGGAAGTGCGATTTGGATAAGACTTCTTCATCACGCAATGCAGGAAAAGTTTCTTCCTCTTTCGCCATAGCACAAAGTTACGCTGGTAGGAGAAAGTCTCATTTCCCTTCTTTTTTGGAATATTATTGTAGGTATACAATTCAGTTATAAATATTAACTTAAATAATTAATATTATAAGTTTAAAGTAATTGATTAGTTATACAATCTACATACTAATAAAATACTCTTGATTAACAATAACAGCTCTTCTTGTATAAGAATCACTTCATTGTTATTTTTTTTAGTTAATTCAAGGTATAAAAACAATTTCATTAGCACGAATTCTATAGAAATAACGATTTTATAAAATTTTAAATTATTATTATTTGCTTGTAATTCGTAAATAATGTTATTAAATTGTTGATGTTTGTTGCTATAATATTACTATATTTGTGTTATCAATTGATTTGAATAACGAAACCACTTTTTTTTTTCTTCAATTAAGAACTTACGTATAAGATAATTAATTCCAAAATGTACTTGTATTATTAGAAAAATATAACTCGATTAACTTACATTTATACTAAACTACTAATTCACTTCAGTGATCAAATATGTATTTATACCATATTATTAGTGGAAAAATATAACTAAACTAATCTTTCAAATTCAAACATAGGATAATTAATTAAATTTTGCCATACTGAATAATCTCTACCAAATTACTTTTAGTTAAGAAAATAGAGTCAGCTAATAGCTTTTGTCAAAGTTGAATTAGCATATTAGACCTATATACTTCGTATCCATAATTTAAGTTTTTTTATTTTTTATCTTCGTATCAATCAAGAGAAACTGAAAATGATTTTCATTTTTTAAAATAAATTAATTACATAAATATCCTATTAAAAAAGTAACACATCAATAACATAATTTTATTATAATGTTTTAAAGGTTCCTATTTCACTTTTATCTTTTTTAAAAACAAGTCAATATAAGAGTAAGGACATTGTAACGATAACCTATGATATGAATAGTAAATGACATAATTAACATGTAAAATAAGTGAAAAATGTCACTTGTCTCTAGAATAACATATTATTGTTTTATGGAAGAGATTATAATACCTCACTTTTGAAAAAAAAAATTCAAATTAGAAACATAAAAAAGAATGGGTCAAAATTGAAAATATCATGACAATATAGAAAAAAAAATATTAAACTAAACTAAATTTTTAACTATTCATAACTCATATTATCCAATTATATTAAAAAAAATGCAATGTTAATTTTTTGCAGTCACATTGTGTATAACTTAAGCAAAATTTGAATAGTAAAAAATGTCACTTATCACTAGAATAACGTTGTGATTTATATTACGTCACTTTTGAAAAAAGAAATCAAATTAGAAACATTAAGAAGAGTTGGTTAAAATTGAAAATATCATTATAATATAGAAAAAATGAATTAAACTAAACTAAATTTTTGTAACTGTACAGTCATAATTATTCATAACTCACCTATTATAAAAAAATATATGCAATTTTTATTTTTTTAGTCATATTGTGTGTAACTTAATAAGAATATAAGAGTTGTATTTCAAATAAAATAACACTATATTGTTTATTATTTAAATGGTCAGACTATAATGTAATTTGTATCAATCGAATTTTTATTTAAACAAAATTACTATTTTTATAAAACTTTTTCTAAATTTTTTTCTAAACTTTTTAAAATTTTTATCTTTATCATTCATTTATTTAAAAGATCAAATACCATCTTAAGAGTCATTGCTAACAGTTCTGCACGTTTTTTTTACTAGAGTTCAAAATAGAGTAAGTTCATATTTTGTATTTAGATAATTTTTTCTCTTGTTTTGCATGTGACATTGTTGGTGCTTGCATATGGCTCTAAGAGAATGAATCTATATTTGTCTATGGCCATTAAAAAATGTTCATTTTATTGATTTGAGTTTTTTATGTGTAGATAAAGCAACATGTGAGAGTTAGAGCTATTAGGAGCAATAATTGAGTTAGGAGCTTCCAAATCTAGGTAAGGAAAGCTAGTATGGTTTTTATGCATGTTCATGTTTTGATTGTATAAATTGATGTGTTTGAGTATTGATGAATTTGTATGACTACTTGGCCTTTAATCTAGGTTGAAATAGCTTGAATATGTGATGTACATGTGAAACTTATGTGATTTGAAGTGGTGGTGTGATTGTTGAACTATCTGAGATGTATTATTTTGGTCAATTTGGTCTATTGATAATGATTGATTTTACATGTTTTTATGCGTATATTTTTGTAAATAAATCAATTCTTTCATAGCTTTTACCTTGTTTTGTCCCCAAGTTCAGTTTGTTTCCATGTTTTCTTGTGTTTTATTTAATGTGTGCTTGTTTACCTCAATCTTTATTTTGAGTGTGTAAAATAAGTCAATAAGAAGCAATTCTGGTGGAGAAAAACAAGTTGGAACTCAAGGAAGCATGATTGGAAACAAATACCCACTCTAAGGGCATTAGAATCACACCCAACATTGCAAACATGTAGAAAAGACTCACTTGTAGAGTTATATATGTTCCACCCCTAGACAAAAAAAAAATAACCATTGGGTGCTAGGCTGACTTGTTGGGGGAGTTGGCCGCTCGTTGGATGAAAATGAATGTCTAAACCTGTAGTATTTGAGTCGTTAAGCGAAAATATGGCTTGCCCAATAAGTTACAAGCTATGAAGCATCACTTTTAGGCCTCGATGGGTGAGAATGAAGCCGTTGGGGGAGTCTGTTCAATAACAAGTTGCTAAGGTACAAAGTTCATTTCTGATGTCCTTTTTGAACCAGAAATTCAACCAAACTTGTTTAGTGTTGGCCAATTAATTGAAAGAGGCTTCAAAGTCACTTTTGAAGACAATTATTGTTTGATTAGAGACGTAGCTAGTCAAGAAATTTTCAAAATCAAAATGAAAGGGAAAATTTTTGCTGTAAATCCATTGGAGGAGGAGTAAGTTGTCTTTCATCTCAAGGAGAACATCATAGAAGTTTAGCACAAGAGGCTTAGGCGTTATCATCACCAAGGGCTGCTAAAAATGCAGTCTAAGAAAATTCTAACAAATATTCCAGAACTTGATGATCAAATACCAACATGCAAGACTTGTTTATTTGGAAAGCAAAATAGGAAGCCATTTCTAAACTCAGCAAGAGGATCTACTTGTAGATTGCAGTTAGTCCACATAGATATATCTGGACCTCAAAGAACTCCTTCATTAGCAGGTAATCGATATTATATAGCCTTTATTGATGTCTTCACAAGAATGTGTTGGAGTTTTTTCTTAAAGTTCAAGTTAGAAGTAGCTGGAGATTTTTTGAAGTTCAAACAATTAGTAGAAAATCAAAGAGGCAAGCAAATTCAAATTCTAAGATCTGATAATGGCAAGGAATACACATAAGAAAACTTTAATAGTTTTTGTGAGGAAGCTAATATTGAGCATAAGTTAACCATACCCTATACTCCACAACAAAATGGAGTAAGTGAAAGAAGAAACAAATACATCTTAAAGATGACTAGATGCATGTTGCATGAAAAAAATCTACCCAAAATATTCTGGGCAAAAGTAGCTCATACAATTTTTTTCTTACAAAATAGACTCTTTACAAAAGCAGTCAAGGATTAAACACCATATAAGGTTTGGTATGGTTATAAACCATCTCTATATTTTCTCGAAATATTTTGATGTTTGTTTTTCACTCATGTTCCATAGAGTAAGCTTGATAAAAGAACATCACCCAACATTTTTATAGGCTATAAAACTATCATCAAAGCCTATAAAATCATTTAGCCACAAACAGGAAGCATTGTTGTTAGCAGAGATGTCTACCTCCTTGAAGATGAAGAGTGAAACTAAGATAAAAGAAAAAAGGAGTATCAAACTGTGGTAGACCTATAATTTAAGTCTCTCACTTCAATATTAGAAGAAGAAAAAAAGGATTGGCAAAAAACGAATTGGTAGATGATGCTCTTGTGAGAGGTACAAGATCACTCTCTGATTTTTATGAGAGTTGTAATATTGTTGCTTTTGAACCTACAGATTTTGCAGCAGCAATAAAAGATAAAAATTGGTTGACTACAATGAAGGAGGAAATGTCTATGATTGAAAAAAAAATAGAACATGGGAGTTGGTTGATCGACCTCAAGATAAGAAAGTGATTGTAGTTAAATGGGTGTACAGAGCCAAGTTAAACACTTATGGTTCTATCAACAAATATAAGACAAGACTTGTTGTGAAAGGTTATGCTCAAATCTTTGGTGTAGATTGTTGCTCATTTAGACACCATAAGGATTTTGCTTGTTGTAGCTTCTCAAATGAATTGGAAAGTGTATCAACTTGATGTAAAATCAGCACTTTTAAATGGTGTTTTACATGAAGAAATTTACTTTGAACAACCTGAAGGTTTTGTGAAAAAGGAAGAAAAAGACAAGGTGTATCTTCTTAAAAATGCTCTTTATGTGTTGAAACAAGCTCCACGAGCTTAGTATAGCAGAATAAATGATCATTTGTTGAGCATTGGTTTTAGAAAAAGCTTGTTTGAAGCCACGCTTTATGTTAAACATCAGATCAACAATGTTTTGATGGGTTCACTTTATGTTGATGATCTTTTAGTTATAGGAAATAATGCAGAGATGGTTAAGGAATTCAAACAAGAAATGATGAAGGTTTTTAAGATGACATATCTTGGGTTAATGACTTTCTTTCTTGGAATGGAAATTAAGAAAGATGAGTATGAAGTCTTTAACTCTCAGAAGAAATATGCAAAAGAGATTTTGAAAAATTTTGAGGTTTGAAGGATGCAAGGAAGCAAACACTCCTATGAATTAAAAGGAAAAGCTAAAGTAAGGAAGATAGAGCTGAAAGAGTTGATAAGGGATACTTTAGAAGTTTGATTGGTTGCTTAATGTATCTTATTGTAACATGTCCTGATATTTTAAATGCAGTAAGTATTTTGTCCAGATTTATGCATTGTGCAAGCCAATTACATCTCAAAGTTGCCAAGAGAATAATTCGATATGTCAAAGGCACAAATGATTTTGGTGTTAAGTTCACATGGAGCAAAGAATTTAAGTTGACGGAATTTTGGTGTTAAGTTCACTTGGAGCAAATAATTTAAGTTGACAGGTTTCTCTGATAGTGACTGCGGAGGTTCTATCGATGATATGAAAAGTACTTTAGGCTACTATTTTACTTTTGGATCAAGTGTTTTTTCTTGGAATTCAAAGAAGCAAGAAATTGTGGCTCAATCCATTACATAAGCGAAATTTATCTCAACAACTACTGTTAATCAAGCTTTATGGTTAAAAAAGATTTTAATGGATCTAAGTCTGGAGTAGAAAGAAAGTACCAAGATTTTTATTGACAACCAAGTTACTATCGTTATTTTCCATAATCCTGATGGGAAAACTAAATATTTCAACATCAAGTTGTTTTTCTTAAGAGAAATGCAAAAAAATAAATTTGTGATTGTGATTTTGATTTATTTATTGCAAGTCTGAAAATCAACTTGCAGATTTATTTACAAAACCACTTTCAATCAGAGCTTCTAAGGAAAAAAATTGGTGTTTGCAGCTCCTAAAGCAAGGAAGGCATTCAGAGACCCTCCTGGCACAACCTTAAACACTCTAAGATCCTTTTTCAAACCTGCTCCTTTTCTTCGAGTCAAGAGAGAGATAGATAAATAGACACATCTCATTGCACTGATCGAGGACGTTTGTAGTGACTGAGGGGGTCAAAGACCAAGAAGTGAGTTATTTAACAACCAAGCATTTTATTCTTCTTATGGCTAGATCCAATCTCCTGGTCCCTATGGAAAGGAAAAAGAATTTCAAGTTCTTCCTTTCGGGAAGGATTAGGAAAATCCTATTGATTGCAATTTTCTCTAGACCCCCGGGAAAAGCATGAAAAAAAGGCTCGAATGGTACGATCCCGCCGTCACCCCATAATGAAAGGGGAGATCCCGTAGTTCTTGGTCTATGAAGATACGTTGTTAGGTGCTCCGTTTTTTTCCATTGAGGCCAAACCTAAACCTGTGCTCGAGAGATAATTGTCCATATACTGATAAGGGATGTATGAATTCTCGAGAAGAGATGAGTTGTAGTGGTCCCCCCGGATCGCTCGGATCTCAGGAGTGAAGAGAAAGGTAGATCTACATTGGATCTCACCTGAATCACCCCATCTATCCTCTTGAGGATAAGTTTGGTTTCAAACCCCGGTTCAAACAGGAGAAGTACGCCATGCTAATGTGTCTTGGATGATCCACATCTCAGAGTTAGGCACCGATGAGCACATCAAAATTATCCATGTGACTGAGAGCCCTCACAATCCAGGCACAACGACACAATTATTAGGAGCGCGCTCTACCACTAAACTAATAGCTCGTCGTACGGGCCTCCCGTCAGGGCCCGCTATGCTAAAAGGAGTGCTAGAAAAATGTTTTAGGACTCAAACATGTCCACCTTTTAATTCTGTTTTATTTTATTTTTTAATTGTCATTATTTCTTTAGTTTTAAGAAATCAGTTAGGTTTGTTATCTCTGGTTCATGCATTTTATTTAATGACTTATTTTTTGGGACACATTCTTAGTGGATGGTTATATTTTTAAGCTTTATATATTGTAATGTTTTCTAATTTAATAATACAAGTTTTCATTGTTCTCCCACAATATTTTTTTACCATTGGTTTCTGTTCATTCTTGTTTCCTATTAAAGGAATTCTGCCTTCTTGTAAATTTCCAACGTATTCCAGTATTCAATGGAATACGACTTAGAATTAACTTTATCTTTTCTACTATTTTATTACTATCTTAATAATTATGAAATTGTTATAGTTTAATAGTATTAATTTGATCGTGTCCACTCCAAGCATTATCAAATGACTTTATGAAGGTGAAAATTGTCATGACACTAGCATAAATGAATCCAGTAGGGAATAATGTTATTTTCCTACCAGTAACTAATAACAAATATATGTAAAAGATTTAATATTTTGTTTAAGTAAATATATGAAAGAAAGGAAGCAATACGAGTCATAGGAAAAGAAATTTTCTTACCAAGAACTTTGGTGAGCAATTTGTATAAAGAGATTATAGCTTTTTTCAGCAATAACAAAACAACTGAAGATTTATAACAGGAGGGAAGACACTGGAATACTAAACAAAAAACTCAGCATCTGCTGGTGTTTCTAATAGCTGTAAAAGGAAGGAGTTTATGAAGGGAAATTTTGCATGACTCGTTGATAAATGGACGGTGGTGCTGAAGAAGAAGAGAGTGAGGCATTTGCATCTAGTGGGGGGATGCAGGAGCCATATATAGTATCATCCTTCTGTTCCTGCTTAGGCCTCAGAAATACTGCATCAATGTCCTTCACTTGCTGTCCAGAAAGGAAAGATTGGATAGGATTTATTGGTTTGGCACAGTTAAAGTTAAGTCCAGCAATTGAAAATTTTCCAGATGAGGGAAGATTCAATGGTAGTGGCATTGGAAAATCAGGGAACATTGAGGAAATGGATCCAGATTGAGGTGCAGCACAACGATCAGGGTTCAGTCCATAGGAGCTATAAGGCATGGTGTTATTCAAGGAAGGATACTTCATTTGGCAAAGGGAAGAAGGAGGAAACTTCATGTCACTACCGAAACTTCCAATCAAACTAGGCCTGAGAAAATCATTGCTGAATTCAGGTTTTCTATCAAAATGATGTGCAAGAGTTTGATGAGTCTCATGCTTAATGCCAGCACTCCCTGGTAAAGCAAGACCCACTTGCCCATTGACACCATTGGGGTGTAAACCACCATCACTTGAGTTTATCTGATTGTTGGTTCTTGCAGTGGGCACTTCATGATTGTGTTTTCCCTCATAAGTAGTAAGAACATATTTTAGATTGTGTGAAGCCCTTTCCACATGTTTCCTTACCATACACCCAGCACTTGTGCATTTGTAGTAGCTCCTGAAATGGAAGAGATCCATGAGAAAATGTTGAATACATATCAGCCTATAAGCTCAAGTGAAAAATGCATGAATGCTGTTTCGTAACAGCTTGATGTAAATGCAAGCATAGCCCTATTGAGAAAAAGCTTGATGTGAATGAAAAACATAGAGAAAGAATCAAGCCAGTCTGCAGAATAGACCACTGATCTTCTTAAAACACAAAACTCGTTCAAATATACAGCTAGGAAGCCAGAACAGAATGACAACTTCATAAATATCCATACACGGTATCAAACAAGCACACTTTCAACTTAAGAACGAAAATTGCCTACCCTAATCAAAAAGAGCAGTGGACAAGAAACAGAAAATATCAGTATTCAACCATAACAAATAAGAATCTACAATAATTTGATCAATATGCATTTTCAAATAGTTGAAAAGTTGAAACTTCTTCCGAGATCACAATAGCCCAACAAAGAGAAAAACAAAAACCTTATATTACAAACGAAATCAGCTACATGAATAACTGGATGTCATTGGAAACACGACATCATTGAGCACAATGCCCCAAAACTAAATATAATACTTCCTTAAAGATAGAAACGCTACATCAGATGTATGTTTCAATCAATTGTGGACAAGTATAAACAGGTTAGCAAGTGAAGAAAGAAGGACGACCATTACCTAGGATTTGGATTTCCTTTGACAACCTTCTGTCCATACTTACGCCAGCGGTAACCATCATCAAGTATGTCCACATCACTCTCAATTTGGACTACCACTCTTGGCTCACGAACAGACCTAGGGGGCAAATTTGATTCAGCTGCATAGTTCTCTTTCTTTCTGCAATGACAAATTAATGTAGAGAGATTTTAGTTCTTTCCACTTGAGATGGGGCCATAAGGACACTACCAGATGGAATATAATACCTTCTTTTAGGTTCCGATTCATCATTCTCAGCTTCATCTTCAACAATTGCTTGAGTGGCTCCATCTTCTTCCATATCATGACTAGCAAGTGAAGAAGAAAGCTCTGGAGTCTCCTCCGATTCAAACATGGATAGAGATTTAGCTTTGTTGGTTGATATAGGATCTGAAATCTCAGTCACACCAGAAGTTGGTGATGTCCTTTCCTGACCATCAGCCTTCCAATCTAAACTGTTTTTTGAATCTTTTATTCCTGACTGAATATTTCTCCACATGAACCCACCATCAACTTTAGCCAATGCACCTTCTTCAGCCATGTCTGAAACCTCATCTGTAGAAAGTGCAGATCCTCTATGACTAGAGTGTGGTTTTACATGGTTATGATTACCCTTGTAGATGATTTCTGTAATTTGACCATCATGGGATCGTTCCACCTTTTTCTTGACCAGACAATTAGGTTGTGTACATTTATAATAGCTTCTGGGATACTCACTACCTTTTACCTGTTTTTGTCCATACTTTCTCCAATTGTAACCATCCTCTGAGGTCCTTACCACTCCTGTTGCATGAGATGCTTCTTTCAGTTCTCCTTCTGAAGCAGGTTGTCCTACAATATCCTCACTGTTGATACCGTTTTTCGGCACAGCACTTTCATCGCTTACTTCTTCAGAGCCAGAGATCGGCTTCTCAACATTATTGCCATTAACAATCTTATCATTTACCATTTTCATATCATTGTATGAATTTACTTCACTATTTTTCACAGAATGCCCTTTTGAAAAATCTGCTGGGAATGAAAAATCTAATGGTGACTGAACTTGAGGAGGTAGTTGGCTTTCTCTATTCCCTCCCTTTACCGAGTGGAAATTACTAGAAACCTATTGAGTTCAAGGATATCAACCAAATTCACTAGTATTGTCAGAAGATACAAACTAAATAGATTCATTTAAGATAATATCCTAAAGAAATATAGGTCATGGGATTTTTCAACAAATACTACACAAAAAGCTTGGCTTGATATTTGTTTAAAAGATTCACACTATCAATCAAAGCAAATGTTTCAAGCTTATTGTGAGTCATCGTGCTTAATTGACACAGATTTCTACTCCCCATTCTCTGCATCAAATACATCCAACTGAATGGTTTTCAATATTCAGATCATGCAAAAAAATGGCGGAATAGATTGCAGAATAATGCATCTGCAACCTCAAGCATCAACCATTTAATAAAATTTATTTTCATGACATGGATTTGTTAATAATTAACAAACAAACCTGATTCAGAGCAGAATAGGGGAGAAGAGTTGACATCACGAAGAAACTCCCCGTAGTGGGAGATGATGGTGTTGCCTAGAACACCAATTATAAAAAAAATCAAACTTCCATAGCAAATTTCAAAAGGAGATGGGTGATCACACAAAAACAAACCCAAAAACAAATCCAGAAACAAACCCAGATGCAGCAAACCGTTCTCCAAGATTGAAATATTACCCAGACAAAATCTATGATCTTTAATGCAAATTCTTATTTTGTAGATCATTGGGGGTAGAAACTGGAATTTTGATTGAAAAACACACCCAAAGTACCTATAAAAAACGCATATAAGTTTTGTTTTGTGTGATTTGTGTATATTATATATAAATGCATATATATCCAAACCTGAGAATTTGGAAGCATAATAGGAGAGTCCAGCAATGCAGTGGGACTGATTCCAGGAGGAATGGTGAGATGAGTAGCAGGAGAAGGAGAAGGGTTTGTTGTAGTGTCACTACAAAACAGTGCTGTATTGATTTTTGCAGCATTTGAATTGAACCCTCTTCTCTCAGCCAGGCTTCTTTTTGCATCTTTTGATTCTGTTTCTTCATTACAATGGTTGTTGTGATCATCATTTTCTCCCATTTTGAAAGAAAAAAAATCAGAATTTATATAGGAAATGGAGATTATGATGACAAAGGTGAGGTTCAGCTAATGAAAGTGAAGATTTGAAGTTGTTTCTGTAGTGAAATCTTTGCTTCCACCTACAACACACAACCCAAACATGATACATTTCTTCCACACTGATCTCTGTGCACGTATATATACAAAATAATAGTTTTTGTCTTTTTGTGCAACAAACAAAAATTAAATAATGAATAAATAAACAAAACAAATAAATAAAACTTAGCCAACAGTGTCAATTTAGTAAACAAAGTTCATACACTTCGTATTAATCATTGCACTCTATTAATTTAAAGTTTTGCGCTTTCGCACCATAGCATTTAAGGTTTTGGGATAAGATTAACAACTGTAATTAATATTTTAGGTTCTAAAAAACATCACGTATCTTTTCAATTCATTTTTTTATGCATAAAGTCTTTATATTTATACAAGGATTAATAAATTAAATTAATATCATAGTTTATACCAAAAAAAATTATAATTTAATTTCCTGATATATCCCTTGCAATTAGTACAAGGAATTATATTCTTTCATGCGTATTGTTTTTTTATTTTCTAACTTCACGAAATAAATTAAGAAAATATTTATTTGAATTTTAAAATGGAAATTTTATTTTTATGTTAAAAAAGATTGAACGGGAAAAATGTAATTTCTCAACAAAAAAAATTATCATAAAGTTTTGTTAAAAGAGAGGGGAGAAGTACATAGTTAGATATATAAATCAATGTTAATTATGGATACTTATTTAATAGTATATTTTAGTTGGTATAAACGAAAAATTATAACGAAGTTAGGTTAATAAATTAATTAATGAAGGTTAGGGCGAATTAAGTAAAAGTTGTTGTAACGCGCTTAGAAGGTTATGTAACATAATACAAAAATTGCAATCACTAGTTTCGGAAAAAATGACATGCGAAAATTCCGAATTAACACAACCACACACGTTGTTGTTACCTCGGAAAAGCACTTTTTGCTTTGCGAAATTTACTTTCTGTTTTCTAAATCTACATGCAGAAATTTTCGGATCATAATTCTTAGATTAGATCTCAATCTGCTATTTATTGTTTTCCATGTTCTAACAAATTTCATTTTCTGTTATAATGAATCGTGTCTTTTTTTTTTTTTTATTTGCCTTTAATGTCTCAAACTAGTTACAAAGTCACACATTCTTATCACACTTTTTTATTTTTATTTTATTTCTTGCAATAAATTCACAATTTCAAATATTACTCTACAAACCTTTATTTCTTTTTAAATAATAATATTAAAAAAAAGAGAAATGTGTGTTCAATATTTAAAAAAAATATTGCTCATGATAATCTTATTTAACTTAAATAAAAATGTTTCTCTTAAAAAATACAATTAAAAATTGCGAGTAACAGTTCATTTCCCATAAATTTTTACCCATCTACATATCCATGTATTACCTGTATAACAAAATTTGACTTGACCAATATTAATGACATATTAATTATTTTATTATTTTAGAATTAATTATTTAATGACACATTTTTAAATATTTAAATATTTTCCTTCTTAATTAAATAGAAATTTAATTACCTCCAATTTATTATTTATTAAATAATTTATTCAATGCATGAATGTTCTTATAATTTAAAAAAGACTAACTATTTCATGATAACTTTTCATTTTCATAAATATTATTTTTTATACTTTTTCTATTTACATATATTTCATTTACCTTTTTCTTAAATTAAAATTTTTCTCACTTCATTTGTCTATCTCTTTATTTAGTTTATACACATCACAAATGTCTTTTTGCAACCATTATTAATGACATGAATATTTAAATTTATATATAGGATTAAATATTTAAAAGTATGCCATGAAAACTTATAAAATGTTTTAAATATTGATTAAATTTCAAAGTTCCCATAAAATAATGGTTTAAATGTTTTAAATATTGATTAAATTCAGGCTTCATTAATATTTTCTTGATGATAATATAAACATATAAAACACACACACACACATATATATATATATATATATATATATATATATATATATATATATATATATTATATCTACTATTGTCTTAAATATTGTTTTATATTTATATCCACGTATTTATTTATAAGTATGTGATCGTTATAATTACAAAAAAAAAGACTATAATGAAAAGAAGAAAAAAAAACAAATGACTTTCTTAAGATTGTATTAATTTCATATATTATAGGTTTAATCATTCACTTAGTCCCTATTTTCGCATGAAATCTCAATTTCGTCCCTTTCTTTCTGAAAATATCAATTGGGTCCCAATTTTATGAAAATTGCAACAAATCGATCCTTTCCGTTAAATACTGTCAAACGGCGTTACGGTGTGTTTGACGTGGCACGCTGCGTTGGACGTGTTATCTGACGTGGTTGAACAGAGCAGAAACAGTGGGGCACGTGGATATTGAATATGAAATAAGTAAAAAGAAAAGAATTGTTTTATAGGTAAAAAGCACGTGGATATCGAATTAGGGATTCTTCTGTCTCAGTGCTTCTAGGGTTGGGTTCGTCCAAAGTTGGTTTCATTTCAGAAAATTGGGGTATCAATTTGGGTATTTAGGGTTGAATCGAGGTTGACCTTCAGAGAGTGTGCAGTTGTCGTCGTCCTCATCGGAGTTGTGGGACCTTCTTCAGTTGCAATCAGGAGTGGCCATGTCAGTAAAAGTTTGGTTTTGTTAGAAACCTTTATCTTGCGATGTTGGGTGGTGGTCCCCGTCTATGTATTGTGTTTTATTTTTGATTGCAATGTTGTGGTCCCGTTGGTCGGATTGTGTTCCATTTTTTATTGCAATCAAATGCTTATAAGCATCTTCGTTTACTGCTCTTATGTTTCTCATTTCCATCTCCCATGTTATAAGCATTTGATTGCAATAAAAAATGGAACACAATCCGACCAACGGGACCACAACATTGCAATCAAAAATAAAACACAATACATAGACGGGGACCACCACCCAACATCGCAAGATAAAGGTTTCTAACAAAACCAAACTTTTACTGACCTGGCCACTCCTGATTGCAACTGAAGAAGGTCCCACAACTCCGATGAGGACGACGACAACTGCACACTCTCTGAAGGTCAACCTCGATTCAACCCTAAATACCCAAATTGATACCCCAATTTTCTGAAATGAAACCAACTTTGGACGAACCCAACCCTAGAAGCATTGAGACAGAAGAATCCCTAATTCGATATCCACGTGCTTTTTACCTATAAAACAATTCTTTTCTTTTTACTTATTTCATATTCAATATCCACGTGCCCCACTGCTTCTGCTCTGTTCAACCACGTCAGATAACACGTCCAACGCAGCGTGCCACGTCAAACACACCGTAACGCCGTTTGACAGTATTTAACGGAAAGGATCGATTTGTTGCAATTTTCATAAAATTGGGACCCAATTGATATTTTCAGAAAGAAAGGGACGAAATTGAGATTTCATGCGAAAATAGGGACTAAGTGAATGATTAAACCTATATTATATAATCTATCTTCAAAAGTTAAAATTAAAGAAAAATATAAGAATTTAAAATAACGAAAAGATAGTAAATTGGAAATATAATGAGATCTATCTAACGGTTAAAATAAAAAGAAAACTAAAAATTGGAAATATCAAATAAATAAATAACAACATATCCTCTTTTATGGTCAACTTTAATGAATAATCAATTTAACACTTAATACAGTAAAATTAATCTTATATTTCGTGAAGTTTTATAAACAATAGGTTTTAATTTACATTGGTTTTTAAAATCTCACTATACAACCTCATTTGTAAATTCCAATCTAATTAAATATTATTTAGACTTCAGTTTCAAAATATTTTAATTTTAATTTCTGTTTTATTATTAATTATTACGAACTATTCTTCGTATTTATTGTTATGAAATATTTCTTTGACAAAAAAAAGTTTATTTTAATGAAAAGTTTCATTCTTATAACTCAGGATATTATTTAAAACTCTTAAATTTTATTACGTGAGAATTATAATGGGGAGTTTAATAAAATATGATCCTAACCTAACCTCTCATTAAAATAATAGAAAATGATTTTTTTTATTATTAATTACTAAAAATATATATTTGTTATGTGTATGTACGTTATTTTCTATAATGATAAAATATAATAAAATTATTATTATTATTATAAAATTAAATATAAATAATTTTCATAATTTTATTGTAAATAGTTTTCTATTTATTTTATAAGTAATTTTATAATTAAAAAATTATTAAATTCAAAAAGTGTCAAATCAAAAAAATTGATAAAATAATTATTTAATTTAAAAAACTTTTATTTAAAAGGTAAATATAGAAAACAAATATAAACACTGAAATGAAAAATCACTCTTATATATACGTATAGATGTATGATATATTATATAATATATGAAATTTAACACGATCTATTTTCTATTATAACTTATTCTATTTAAATAGTATAAATATTATAATTAAAGTATCAATAAAATATTACGGTTAAACTAAAAGAAAATACAAAATATTCATACAGTTATCTAACATAACTATATGTATATTTTATATTTATAATTAAAATAATAATAAAAATATACATAAAGTTTTTCTTAAAAATAACTATACAAAAGATCTATTCTAACAAAAAAAAATACACATTTGATGCACCTCTCCAAAGCTTGTTCTACCGAAATATCATTCTAACAAGAACTAAACATAAATACCAGCTAAACAAAAAAAAACACATAAAGAGTAAGCTAATGTAAACATAATCATACATAAAATCTTAAAGTTTCATCATACATCACATTTCATTTAAACCCATTGTCAATGGGTTTCACCCTACCACACACATAAGGTTAGTCTATTATGTGTCTTGGACCATACTAGAACACCTTAGACTAGAACATCCTGCTACTCTTACCACATTTATCACTCATCTCTATTTGAGAATTGTTGGGTTCGCGTGAAACAGAGAAACCAGAAAACCCAGAGAAGAAAGAACAACAAAGAGAAAAGACAAAGAAGAAAAAATGATTTGTGAATAATACTTCGAAATTGAACTAATTCCCAAAACGTAAAGACATACTACAATATATAGTTAATCCAAGCGAATGAAACAAACATAACAGAAAGACCGAGCAGTCATCAGCACTAGAAGCCGAACATTGGCCGAGTACAACAAAGACCAAACAGTGCAGCCAAAGTCAAAATTGAAAGTACATGACCGAACGGTCACAAAGAGACCGAGCGGTCTTAACCAAATACGAGTAATAGAAGAGTCTAACCTAAAAATCTCCACCTAGACTCGACTATTACAAGAAAGAACAAAACCGAACGGTAGACAATTACAGACCAAACGGTATAGAACCAATCTTGGACAAAAACTTCAGAAACTTCTCTTTAGTGAGCGACTTAGTCAGCATATATGCAGGGTTGTCTTCAGATGCAATTTTGCAGATTTGGACATCACCGGATTCCACAATGCTCTTGACAAAATGCAGCTTGACATCAATATGCTTTGTTCTAGAATGGTAAATATGATGGTTGGCCAAATGTATGGTGCTTTGACTGTCACAATGAACCCAGACAATCTTTTAAACAATACTCAATTCCCGAATCAAGCCTTTTAACCACAGTGCCTCCTTTACCCCTTCAGCAAGCGCACAATATTCAACTTCAATGGTTGAAAGAGCAACAACAGTTCCGAACAATGTAAACACATATCCCGAACAGGGTTTCCTTATGTCCTTACACCCGGCAAAATCTGAATCAACAAAACCTTCAATATAACCTCCACCTTGAAAGTTATTTTGGAAGAGTAATCCAGTATCAAGAAATCTCCTTATGTATCTAAGCATCCACTTCAATGCTTCCCAGTAGATTTTTCCAGGATCAACCATAAATCGACTGAGAACACTTACCCCATGCGCCAGGTCAGATCTTGAGCAGACCATGCCATACATGATGCTCCTAATCCCATTTGAAAACGGAACAAATTCCATCTTCCTCTTTGGTGAGTTTCAAGTGTTGACCGATCGGTGGGCCAACAGGTTTGGATTCAGTCATCCGATACCTTGAAATCACCTTCTGCAAATAAATCTTTTGAGATAAAAACAAGTTTCCCCCAGTTTATCTCTCTTTATGTCAATGCCTAAGATCCGCCTTACTTCTCCTATCTCCTTCATCTTGAAAGCACCACCCAATTTTGCTTTCATCTCATGAATCATGCTCTTGTCACTACTAGCAATCAGAATATCACCCACGTATAGAAGAAGATACAATACCTCACTTTCACGATTTAGAATATATACGCAGTCATCATAATTAATCATCTCACCCTGAGATGTCCAGTTCACATTCAATTTCATCATTTCAATTTGCAGTCACATTATTTCAAGCCACACAATTCAAATATATGGACATACATACATCCTGGCAGTCAAACAACATCAAACAGCTCAAACAGATGTGGCAAAATATGAAACTCACTGAACCAGGTCTTACAACGCATCAAGATGCAAGGCAAGACAGCAAAAATTTGCAAAGCGCACCACCCTTGGTGCGCTGAGCGAATTTTCCTGACGAGGGGAGTGTTTTTTAGCTAAAATTGGCATAGCGCACCACCCTTGATACGCTGAGCAAATTTTCCTGACAAAGGGACAGCTAAAATTCGCATTGCGCCCCAAATTCGCTATTTGAATTAATTTGGCTAATTTTCCAAGCTAGCAACAGTCGCAAAGCGACTACATTTGCTACGCGACTTACCAAACAGATAGCAATCCTCTCTAGTCTTTCGCATAGTGCACCAACTCGTTGTGTGAATGCTCAAACAGAGAGCACCTCACTGTGAGGACTCGCTATGCGAAAACATTCGCTTAGCGAGTCTGCATAATCTGCAGAATGCAAATTTTGCAGAATTACCCACTCACCCACTCCTTACAGCTTCTAGGCCTTTCTTCTAACTTTTAAGACTTCTAATTCGTATTTTGTACTTAATTAAACTTGTCTAAATGATTATCAAATGTTATTAACATGATTTTAAAGTGATCAATACCCAAGTTTTAACTTAAACTCCCATTTTTTATTAACCCAAGAACCCAATTTCAATTCTACCATGTTGAACATGACTTTACTCAGTTTTATGATCCTAACCTATTCTAATTTACTCATCCCAGCTAGCCAAACTGCCCAATTACACTCAGGACTACCTATGCTCAAATTATCTACCTCAATTCCTTTCAAAAGACTCAAAACAATACTTCCTTAACTATTTACCCTTCTAACGCGACTAACACATGATTTCCACCTCAACCACTCCTTACTAACCCAATTGGTCATCGGAGAAGAATCAAATGTCTGAACGTATCAGTCTCACCTTCGATGCTAGCACATATGACTAGTTACAACTGACTAGATCAGACCAGGGCTGCTCTATGATCAGAGATGTGCCAACTCAGGTTTTTAAGATTCCTCTATCCTACCAACACAGTACTCTTAACAAGTCACAATTGATTTATCTAAGTCATCCAAACTGTCCTATGGTGTTCTATACTTCAAATTACTTAACTTCAATACCTCACAGTAACCTAAAACAGTACTTGTGCACCTACTTACTAACCACATGACCAACATTACATACTTCAAGCCTTTCCAACAAAGCAAGTACAACTAACAAATATATCCAAGTCAAATCAAAATCATCAAACCATGGTTACACAAATTTCACATATTCAACAGGTGCAATTTAAAACATGCTCACCCCAAAATATAGTGTAACAGTAAACCACTCAAAATAAATTAAACAGGCCAATCATACAGCTCCTAAAATATAACTAGCTCCCATTACCTCAGAGTTGTATTACCAAGCTCACAAGGAAGCCCCTTTTGGGTATCTCACACACGCGAACTCAATACAAACCCTACAAACCACCAAAGTGGTGACAGCAACAGCTCTTAGAGCTTGATTTGGCAGAGACAGGAAAATGAAACCCCCTAGTAACATACAACTAGTAATGTTGCATGCTCTAGGATCAAAGATAGTGAAAGAGAAGGGAAAAACGACTTACCGGTCCAAACGAAAATGTGATCGGTTCAAAAGGAAGCCTTCGGTGTGGTGAAAGTCTGAGCACCTTCCAATCCAAGATTGAACGATTCAGAGAGCTGGAAATTTAGAGAGAAGGCAGAGAAGAGTTTAGGACAAAGAGTCTTAGAGAGAGAAGAGCTTAGAAAATGAAAAATTCTGAGAAGCCCTTCCTAAGGTTAGGTTGGCCTCAGTCTGATGGGTCTGACTGCCCCAATGGTCTTAAACTTTTTCAAGCTCCTACATATACATATCAAGAACAACATACAACATAAAAACCAAAACCACAAAGTTTCGTTCAATTATATCCCAAACAATTTAAATATCTTGTAAATTATAAACTCTTATTTTTAAAACAGTTTAAATGATTTATTTTCCCCGACTTCTTTAATGATTTCTTATAATGGCTCAAAGGAAAGGAAAAATATAAATTTACCACAATTCTCTATTTTATGTACTCACAATTTTGTAACGCAGCAAATATGGATTTTTTTTTGCTAATATTTCACTAATTATTCATTATTTTTAAACAATTTTAGTATCTTCTTCTGTCATTTATCAATCAAATTAACTGAATTTAAAAAAAAATATAACAATAGGATATTTAAAAATGCGTACATACACTCGAGACAAAACACATGTGTTTACATAGTATAAATAAAAGGAATTGAAGAAAAAATATTATAGATTTATTATGGAAATAAAATTTCAACTTTATTTTATTTTAATTATGTTTTTCCATAAAAAGGATGAAATATATGTTTTGTATAGTTGTGTGACATTAAGTAATTTTAAAATATAAAATTGTGAATTCAAGTACATAAATTTTTCAACAAGATTAATACATACATGATCTAGAATAATACATTATGGTCACCCATATAATTTGTTACATTGAATTTATATACATAAGGTAAATGTGTAAAAGATTCTTACTTATAATTTTCTCATCTGAAAATAGATGAATTTGGTTTCGTTATTTATTTTTAGAATCTAAAACAAAGATATTTATTTTTAGAATCTAAAACAAAGATAGCGAAATTGACGAGTATGTTTTAACTTTCAACCAAATACATAACTAAAATTATGTACATATATTTTTCATGAATGTTTTTGTCTTATGAAAGATATTTTAATTCGTGTTAGTAATTACACTTTGAATAAAGATCTACAATGTTCAATTATTAAGTATCTTATAATTAACAACTCCAATTTAATTATTATATAGTTCAACCTTGCATTTCTAATGCTATAATGGAGTATTAATTGCTCCAACCTTATTTGTATTTACGATTTAAATACACGTCTTCTATTTTATATTTAAAAATATTATATATTTTGATATAACTTTTATTATATATAATGGTAAACAATATGCGCATGTATGTTTTTCTTTTATTATATATAATGGTACAAATTTATTAAATTATAAAAGAAATTATTAAAAATAGTTATAAAAATCTATGCCGTTATATAAAAGAGGTATCATTGGTTTTACACATTTCGTTTTTCAAGTAAACATGGCTTTTTAATTAAAATAATTATCGTACTTATTTTACCTTTTAAATAAATTTAAAATTTAATTTTCTTTTCAAACTATTAAATGTTATAATATTTTATTATTATTGCAAAAGTAAGAACGCTTTGCAACGTTGAAATTGTGCAACGTCCATAATGCCTTTTTCTTTGGCCAACGTTCTGATGTTGCAACGTTCATGCAACGTTTAGAATCTTTGCAACGGTCTTTTCTACATGCTATATAAATATAGCATTCCATTTCATTTGGAGAAGGACAGCACAAAAACATATTTTAATCTCCATTTCCTATCCTCCTATTTTATTCTTATCCTGGGTATATACTCTATAGAGTTTCTTACTAGTTCTGAGATCCTCAGATATATTCTGGGAAGTTCCTGTAATATCCTGGGGGACTTGCGCAATACACCGCGGAATAAGTCCTTAAGGACAGTGACTCTACACGCCTCAGGAAATTTTGTTCGTGATTTTGTCAGCAATTTTACAACAATCTTAAGGACTTATGGCTGACAACAACAACTCAATCCCGGAGACTCAGAATATTGTTTCCGGAACCCAGACGGTCTTTGCAAAATCTCTTCCGGACGTGTCAAAAATCGAGATTTTCTCTGGACAGAATTTCCGACGCTGGCAAGAACGCGTTTCCACACTTTTAGACATGTATGGAGTTGTTGCTGCTCTTTCATCTCCGAAGCCCGACTCCACTATTCCTTCAAACTCAAAACTAGTTTAAGAGTGGACTTACGCGAACAAGGTATGCCGACACACTTTGCTTAGTGCACTTTCTAATGATTTGTTCGACGTGTACTGTTCCTACAAGGAAGCAAAGGACATTTGGGACTCGTTGATTCTCAAATACACTGCCGAAGATGTCGTCAGACAAAGATTCGTCATAGGAAATTACTACCGTTGGGAAATGATTGAAGACAAGGACATAAAAACTCAAATCAACGAATACCACAAGTTACTTGAAGACATCAAAGCAGAAAACATTCTACTACCGGATGAATTTGTTTCAGAACTTTTGATCGAGAAATTGCCGCCATCCTGGACAGATTACAAACAACAGTTGAAACACAGGCACAAGCAAATGTCTCTACCAGAACTCATTACACACATAATAATTGAAGATACCAACAGGAAGGAGTCTGCTACTACAAGGGCCAAAGCTTTATCTGCGAAAGCAAATATAGTAGAAGGAAAACCTGCTCCAAAAAGGTACGAATACAAACCTGATCACAAAAGGAAAAATAATTTTCTTAAATCTCGTCCCCATGAATCTAAACCCAACTTTAAAAAGAAAGGAAATTGCTTCGTATGTGGGAAGCCAGGCCATCATGCACCACAGTGCAGGCGCAGAGTAAGAAACGACAATCCTCCTAAGGCTAATATAGTCGAAGGAGATGACATTATTGTTGCGGTCGTTTCTCAAGTAAATCTGATGACCAATGTGAGCAAGTGGGTGGTAGACTCTGGTGCTACCAGGCATATCTGTGCAAACAGAAGTGCTTTTACCTCTTACACTAGTGTAGGGGATGGAGAAGAACACGTCTACCTTGGTGATTCCAGGACCACTCCTGTTCTGGGAAAAGGAAAAGTTCTTCTCAAACTCACATCTGGAAAGACTCTGGCCTTGAGTGACGTGCTACATGTGCCATCAATCAGAGTTAATTTAATCTCTGTATCACTACTGGGAAAAGTGGGGGTTAAAGTGACTTTTGAGTCTGACAAGATCATTATGACAAAAAATAATGTTTTCGTGGGGAAGGGATATTGTGATCAAGGACTCTTCATTCTAAATATTAATGAATCATCTTCTTCTGCTTATATTGTTGACTCGTATGATATATGGCATGCTAGATTAGGACATCTGAATTCTTCCTATGTTATGAAATTAAAACAACTAGGATTGATTAATATGCATGATAAACAGAGTAGTAAATGTGATATATGTGTAGAATCTAAAATAACAAAGAAAACATGTTTCTCTGTAGAACGTCAAACTGAGCTATTAGGGTTAATTCATACTGATCTAGCTGATATGAAACAAACCATGTCTAGAGGAGGTAAAAATTATTTTGTGACCTTTATAGATGATTATTCTAGATACACCAAAGTATACTTAATCAAACACAAAGATGAAGCCTTTGATGTGTTTTTAACCTACAAAGCAGAAGTTGGAAATCAATTGAATAAGAAGATTAAAAGGATTAGATCAGATAGAGGTGGTGAGTATGTGCTTTTTAATGATTTTTGTGTTAAAGAAGGTATTATCCATGAGGTAACTCCACCATATTCACCTGAGTCTAATGGAGTAGCTGAGAGAAAAAATAGAACCCTTAAGGAAATGATGAATGCTATGCTTGTTAGTTCTGGTGCACCTGATAACCTTTGGGGAGAAGCCTTGCTTACTGCATGTTTTTTACAAAATATAATACCCCATAAGAAAACCGGTAAAACTCCTTATGAGTTATGGAAAGGTTACCAACCTAACCTTAAATATTTAAGAGTGTGGGGGTGCCTAGCTAAGGTGATGTTACCCGATCCTAAGAAAAGGAAAATAGGCTCAAAAACCTCTGATTGTATGTTCTTAGGTTATGCTGAACATAGTGCTGCCTATAGGTTTCTTGTTCTTAAAAGTGATATACTTGAGAGAAATTCTATAATGGAGACGAAAAATGCTGAATTTTTTGAACATGTGTTTCCCTTAAAGGTTAGTGAGATGTCTCAACCTGTTGATGATAATGATAATAGTAATACCTTAAATGAGGATTTGAGAAGAAGCAAAAGGCAGAGAAAGGAAACTTCCTTTGGAGATGACTTTTATACTTATCTTGTTGATAATGATCCAAGTAACTTTGTAGAAGCCATTAGTGCTCCTGATGCAAAACAGTGGGATAAAGCCATTAAGACTGAAATTGAATCAATTCAGAAAAATAATACTTGGACCTTAGTAGATTTGCCTAAAGGAGCAAAACCCATTGGTTGTAAGTGGATCTTTAAGAAAAAGTATCATCCTGATGGATCTATAGAGAAGTATAAGGCAAGATTAGTAGCAAAAGGTTTTACTTAAAAACCCAACATAGATTACTTTGATACTTTTGCCCCTGTGACTAGGATTTTCTCTATTCGAGTTTTGTTAGCCTTAGCAGCCATCCATAAGCTAGTGATACACCAAATGGATGTCAAAACTGCCTTTTTGAATGGTGATTTAGAGGAGGAAATTTATATGACTCAACCTGAAGGGTGTGTAGTACCCGGTCAAGAGAATAAAGTTTGTAAACTTTTAAAATCTTTGTATGGATTGAAACAAGCACCAAAACAATGGCATGAAAAACTAGATAATGTATTGCTATGTGATGGTTTTTCACCTAATGATGTTGATAAATGTGTGTACTCTAAATTTGAAAATGGTGATTGTGTTATTATATGTTTGTATGTGGATGACATGTTAATTTTTGGTACATGCAATGAGATTGTTACTAGAACTAAATTATTTCTAGGATCGAACTTTGAAATGAAAGACATGGGTGAAGCCAATGTAATTTTACGTGTTAAAATCATAAGGAAGGGAGATAGTATACTACTATCCCAAGAACAATACATTGAGAAACTACCTAAGAAGTTCAGATTTTATGACTTAAAACCAGTGAGTACCCCTTATGATGCTAACTCCAAATTAATGAAAAATAGAGGAGAATCATTATCTCAGCCTCAGTATGCCCAGATAATTGGGAGCTTACTGCACTTGATGAGCTTTTCTAGACCTGATATTGCTTATGCAGTAGGTAGACTGAGTAGGTACACTCAATGTCCAAATCAAGAACATTGGGATGCACTTTCTAGGCTTATGAGATACTTAAGAGGTTCAATGGATTGTGCCATTGAATATAGTGGATTTCCCGCTGTACTAGAAGGATATAGTGATGCTAATTGAATCTCTGATTCAGATGAGACAAAATCCACTAGTGGTTATGTATTCACACTTGGGGGTGGTGCGATTACATGGAGATCAGCCAGACAAACTATTATTGCAAGATCAACAATGGAATCTGAGTTTGTCGCTCTTGAGATGGCTGGTAGTGAGGCTGAGTGGTTGAAAAACTTCTTAGCAAACATTCCACTAGGAATGAAAGCAACCCCATCGATGTCAATACATTGTGATTGCCAATCGGCAATAACTATAACTAAAAACAAGAATTACAATGGAAAGAATAGACATATTCAATTGAGACACAATTTGGTGAAGCAGCTGCTAAAGAGTGGAACTATTTCCATTGACTATGTGAAGTCAGAAAGGAATCTAGCAGATCCTCTGACAAAACCCTTAGGAAGAAATATGATCTTAGAAACATCAAGGGGAATGGGACTTAAGCCACTGACAAACAAACAAGTGATGGTAACCCAACCTTTGTGATTGGAGATCCCATGAATAAGGTTCATATGGGTAAAAACAAGTCACTTGTTAGTTCTGATAGCACTAAATTGATTCTAATAAATTATGTCCCTTCCTATGGTGTGAGTGAAAGTGCTAGAGACTGCATTATGAGAGGTTAAACTTTATCATTAAAATTCTATATGGTGAAAGAATTTTAGCTTAAAATTTTTAATGATCTTCATATCCCTTACGGGTGGTGTATGATTTGCAGCATACACTTGATGAAATCACCTATATGAGTGTCAAGTGGGGCCGCTTGTATGAGATCTTGGCATGATCTCTAGAGCACTCATGAATACCGGGCACGCGCATGGCCTAATTAGCGCAACACAGCGATAACAGCAAGAATTGTGGGGGTGTATTGTGATTGATAAACCTCTAACACACGTCAAGTGTCTTTGGTTCATATAGCTTGTTATACCAAATACATTGTGTGTTAAGTTTATCGATCTAAGACTGGTTCATATAGCTTGCTATACCAGCTCTGATGCATTACATCTTATAAGACCCAGGATATAAATACTCTTATCTTACTTTCAATCTTTGATTATCCATCAGAACAAAGATTTGCGCTATTGCTTTATATACAATCATTTTCCAAGTTTACACAAAGATGACATATCTTTCTTTTGAAAAAGGATTACCTGCAAAAAGAGAAATCACTTTTAAGACAGAACTGTTTGGGTCAAAGACATTTTCTTTTAACCTTCTTTTGCAATAAGTGGGGGATTGTTATAATATTTTATTATTATTGCAAAAGTAAGAACGCTTTGCAACGTTGAAATTGTGCAACGTCCATAATGCCTTTTTCTTTGGCCAACGTTCTGATGTTGCAACGTTCATGCAACGTTTAGAATCTTTGCAACGGTCTTTTCTACATGCTATATAAATATAGCATTCCATTTCATTTGGAGAAGGACAGCACAAAAACATATTTCAATCTCCATTTCCTATCCTCCTATTTTATTCTTATCCTGGGTATATACTCTATAGAGTTTCTTGCTAGTTCTGAGATCCTCATATATATTCTGGGAAGTTCCTGTTGTATCCTGGGGGACTTGCGCAATACACCGCAGATAAGTCCTTAAGGACAGTGACTCTACACGCCTCAGGAAATTTTGTTCGTGATTTTGTCAGCAATTTTACAACATTAAAATCTTACATGATAAATTGTTTTAACTACATACCTTTAACTCTAATTAAATATAGACTAGTCAAAATAAATAATAATATATTTAAAAACCTATTATAAACATTTCAGACAATTAATAAAGATAAATAATAATATATCTAAAAACCTATTATAAACATTTTAGTTTGATTAGATGATTAATGAAGAAAATTCTTAATTTTACCAAAATGACTTAGTAATAAAATGGTGATAAGTTTTCTTTTTAATTCCTCCAAGACTCAAGGTAAAAATAAGAATGGTCAAAGCAAGTAATATATCTTCGAAACTATATATCAAATTTTCAATTTAATCTAATAATTAAATTGATATTTTATCGAGATAGCTTATAAATAAAAATAAAATAATGATTAGTTTACTAAAAAATGAGAGATTAATTCCTTTAAACACAAACTTTAAATTTATAATTCAAAGGAGTCAAATTGAAGCTTTAAATTAATAATTCAAGGATTCAAATTGAAGTAATATTGAAATAATATGTCTTAAGTATATTCAAATTTTAGTTTTATAAAAAAAACTAAAAAGAAAATTAAAAACTATATATTCAAATTCCAAGAATTAATGTTTTATCGACAGAACTCAAAAACAAAAATTAAAGTGATGATGACTTAACTCGAAATTTTAAAATTAATTCCAAATCTCGATTAATAATCGGAATCATTAAAAATGAATTAATATCACTATATATTCAAATTCCAGGGATTAATGTTTTATCGTTTTATCGAAAGAACTCAAAAACAAAAATTAAAGTGATGATCAGTTAATTCGAAATTTTAAAATTAATTCCTCTAACACACAAAATAATCCGAATGATTAAAAAATAAATTAACATATCTTATAAATGATATATTAAAATGTCATCTTAATGTAACTCTAGACAAAGTGAAAATTAAAATTTTACTGAGATAACTAAAAACTAAAAAACAAAAATAAACATAATTAAAAAAACCAAAATCTCCACAAATAGACAAAATAGCTACATAATTAGAAAAAGCAAAATCTCCACAAATAGTCAAAATAGCTACCTTATTAAAACTCAACGTATGCTCATATCTCATATCATATATTCATATCCATGATCTAAAATATATAATTATCATACACAAAAAATACACAAAGAAAATAACTATCATATAAGTTATCACAATTTTTTATTTTACTTATCACTCTTTTTACTTAAATCTAATATTCACATTTCTACCCATAAAAATTTATTAATAATAATAATAATAAAAGAAAGGTAAATATTTTCATAGATATTTTACTCAAAAGGTTTTTTATTCTTTCTAGATGATTAAAAACTGTAATAATAATTTAATCAATTGTCTTTGTTTAATTAAGTCGTTAATAAAATTTTATTATTTTAATATTATATATAAAATGTGTAGAATATAATTTTAAATATTTTTTATGTTGTAATAAAAAGTATAGCATAACAGCAATAATAATAACAACAATAATACCAATATTATTGTTATTATTTATTATTATTATTATTAACTTTTAAATTAAAAAACATTAAAATAACAAAAAAATCCATAAAAAGAGCGTCAAATTGATTTGTTTTTTATCTTAAAGCTTATTGTAATTTTATTATTAAGACATAAAACTTAATTTGATAAGTATATTTTATTAAAAAATATTATTGCTATTATTATTTATTTTTTATCGAGGTTAGAAAAAATATTTAAAATAATGAATTGTCACAACTTTCATATTTTAAAAGTCCCATTCAATTAAGTTTACTTATTAGGGTTATTGGAAAAGCCAGAAAACAAAAAAAATGGTTAAATTTAGTAAAATTGAAAAATGAAGTTGAAGAATGTTGGTAACACTTGGACTTGGACGTGGGAAGAGGAAGGAGAAGAAAAATAAAATATTTAATATCTCAATAAGTTACTATTTTCACATTTTAAATAGATATCTTTTTTTATTATCTCAATTGAGTTCTTATTTTTAGTTCTTATTTTTGTAAAAATTGAATCAAATAGAAACTTTCCTCCGTCAAATTGAAATAACGCAAAAGGGTCTATTTGATTCATGCAAAAGGGTCTATTTGATTCATGCAAAAGGGTCTATTTGATTCAATTTTATAAAAATAAGATATGCAGAAAGAGATCTTTGAAATTCTGAATGAAAATAGAGTAACCAAAATAAAAAGAAAACTTAAAGAAGGGTGTATGAGTAAAATGCTCTTTATGTTTTTGTTTTTTTTTTATGCAAAGGGCCTAATTAAACCTAATAAAAAATAAACTATTGAGCCAACATCAACAACTATGCTAACAAAAAATAGTTTTTAAAAAAATACGACCTTCCCCTTTTTAATTAAATGAAAAAATTAGTGTCTTTTTATTACAAGAAACAAAACCTAAGAATATAAGGAATTACAAAAGGCGTAATAAACGTAAAAAAAGTATTTCAAATTACAATTGACAAGCAGAAAGAGAATAAAAATTCGATTTCATTAATTTAAATTGTTCATATTTTATGGATACTAATAAAAGACAAAAATTGGATAAATTATTAATTAAAAAGAAGTCAAAAACTAAACTTTTACACGTAAATTAGCAGAAAAAGAAGTAAAAAACTAATGTGAAAATAACATTTTCCTTTATAAAAAGCAGAAAATTAGCAGTAGTTTTCATTCTCATTTTCCAATTCAAACAGAAAACATCTGGAAAACATGTGAAACATTATAAAAGTTGACAAACTTATAATCAACCATGATGTTAAAAGTGAGTGAAGATGAAGTTACCATATCCCTGTTTCTAACCCAGGCACACTGATTCAGAATCCTCAACATCATCTTCCACAGACACACTTGTTGCATCTTCTCTCGTACTCATGCTAATGCCGGAAGCTGATGAACCAACAACACTTTCTGCAACACCACCATCTGTCACCCTACTTTTTCTCTTGCCTCCTCTGCTTCTTCTCCATTCCCTCGACAACTCACAAACCTCATTTCCATCTCCTGCTTCTCCATTTCCAACTTCATTAGAACAGTGCTGTGGTGTCACCAGAAAAAGAACTGGCCTGTAACAACAACATACGAGACTCATAAGAAGACCAATGTAGACATACAAAGACACCCAAACATAAAATGTCCACTTCCAATTTCGAACCAACTCTTTCGTCCAAGGTAAATTGGATCTCATCAAAATTTCAGCTTCATACAGCTCTGGAAGATTTGATGTTCCTGCTCTTGGATGCAAAGTTACTCTGATAGCATTGCTTCTTCTGTAGTCTTCTCTGTGTCTCAGTATTTCTACATTGATATTCTGAGTCTCCCCTGAGATTCCCATTACCAGAGGCACGCCCATCAGAAAGGTTCTGGCTAGTCGAATCGGTGAGCTTCTGAACCGCAACATGCATGGCTGGCTAGATTTTGCTACCACATGTTCATTCACAGATACTAGTTCTGTTGTCAACTGCAAAAATGTTTCCAAAATTAGTTATTGAAAGAGATCATTGATGAAGGATACAGTGCCAGCAATTGAAGTTATATCATATCATATCATACCTGAAACACGCCAAGCTCCCTGTTGAAGTCAGATTCAGGCATCACGAGGACCAGAGAAGCGAAAAAGGTGTGGCCAACGGGGACACTGATTTGCTTTTTCCTTAGGTGACCCTTAAAGCTTGTGAATCCATTGAATGAAAACAAAGCTGTTGGGTGAGGTTGGGTGTAATCAAAATGCAATTTTTCCTTGACAGAAACAGGTTCCTCCACCCAGAACCGAACCAGGCCAACACCCACCACAGTAGCCAGAAAAAGGAAGAAAATCAAAATCATGCACACATGCGCAACACTGAGAAAGCAAAGTCCGAGCTTCTTCAGCAAGAGTGTGCCACCGTGTGATTTGAGAAGGAACACGTTGCACTGCTGATTCAACACTGTCTGTGGTCTCCTCAGCTCGGTGGTAGGACTGTGAAGCCACGGCAAAAAGAGCGAAGAGAGGGGAAAGGAGCGACACCAGGCCATTGTAGACCAAATCCGTTTGAAAGGATAGTAGTTTTGGTAGTGGTGTGGGCAAAAGAAACCCTTCTTCTTGGTGTTCCTCCATGGGAAGATGATGGAGTGGAGTTTCATAGGGAGAGATAAGGATAAACGCATGCAGGTGCATTATGCAGCATACGTGTCATCTATATGAGATGAAGATAGTGTCGTGTCAATTTGCATGCGTTCGCTGAAAATAAGCTTTCGGCTATTGTGCTAAAAATCCTATGGCCTAATATATCATTATTATGTGTAATACCAAAATTTCTATTCGTGTGGAATTGAAGCACTTTCGTGCTCACCAATGTCATACGATCAGCTTTTAGCAAAGTCTGTAACTATTAAAGTAGCTTCAGAGCTTCTCTAGCTTGGCGATATCCCAGAATTGATTTCACATAAATTCTTCGTAATTACCTTACAATATTAATTTATACGATGGTAAGTATTTTTCTTTATATATTTGGTTTCAAATAAAAAATTGATTATGGATCTTCGAATTAATTGAGTTGAAACGTTTATATAACTTTTATGTTGGATAAAAAAAAGTATCCTAAGATTTATTATCAGAGCTTACTTTAACAATAAAAACATCCAAACATAAATAGCATTACGTTCAAATCAATTTTAAATAAAATTAATTTCAGTTAAAATCAATTTTAGCACCACTCCTGTCTGCATACTACATTTTTTTTTCATGCAAATGATGAAAAGCTCTTCTCTCGTAGCACACACCATTCTTCCACGTTTCACGTAGAAGTCAACTACAGCTTTTTGAAGAACAGGGTTTCAGAATTCAAACAATGAACTGGTAAGGAGTTTTAAAGATGTAGAAATCACAATGGATCGGGACTCTGTAAGAGGACAGAGCAGTCAATAAAAAATTGGCTCAAGCGACTCATTATAATCCCATTTTTACTGGTTGCAGCTGGTAGTCTTCCATTTTTAACTCTCTATCTATTATAGCTCTAAGAGCTGTCTGTCTTCACTGTTAGTCGATTGTAGAGTTTTACTTGTGCTGGCTATGTAAGGCACTATTGGGGTTTTGTTACTATTCTGAATAGTGATGTACTTGTAACCATCAAGATAAGGAGAGCTAGAATACTTTCTTATAAGTTGTTATATGTTAGGTGTATGGACTGATTTATGCATCATTGTGTTGTTTGAGTTACGTTTTTAAGTTTTAAGTGTATGGAATGATATGTGTTGATATGTTCATCTGTTAATTTGTGAATTAATACTTGTGAGCTGATTTAAACATGTTGTATGACTGCAATTAAGGATGTTAGATAAGAAAAATCTGAGGTAGCAGCTTTATGTTGAAAGTTAAGAGGATTTGTAGTGTTTTGGGTCACTTGAGAGGAAGTGAGGTGGTGATTTTAGGAAGTAGGGGTTCTGTGTACATTTGGATGTTGGGGCATCTTAGGCAAGTCAATTGTGACTTGTTAGGTTCTAAAATTGGTTTAGAACAAGCTAAAAATGGTAGAATTAGAATTGAGCCCTTAAGTTATAGAAACTAGTGTTTTAAGAAGGAATTTGGGTCTTAATCACTTAATAATCACGGTAGGAATGAGTAAAATCAATTAGATAAGTTTAATTAGGTTTATATCAACCATTAGAGGCTTTAGAAGTTGGCCAAGAGGCCTAGAAGTAGTAAGGGCTAGTGTGAGTGTGTGATTCTACAGAATTTGCATTCTGCAGATGATGCAGAGTCGCTATGCGAGCTGTCTTGCATAGCGAGACCCTGTAGAGAGTGCTCACTGTCTGAGTCATTCGCTATGCGAGTTGGTGCGTTGTGCGAATGACCAGAGGGTGTTGCTCTCTGCTTGTGGATTCGCCTGGCGAATCCTGTCGCTATGTTACTGGTGGTGGTCTAGAACCACTGCCCATCTAATTCGAAAGGCGAGTGGGGCGCATGACGAGAGTTTTAGGAGGGTTGGTCTCTGTCTGGGTTCTCGCATAGCGACCTGGGTGCCCTATGCGAGGGACCCAAAGTCTGACACTTATTCAGACTTAATTCGCAAGGCGAGCTGGGAGGGTGCGCTATGCGAATAGCGCCAATTTCGTCTTACGAGGGTGGTGCGCTGTGCGAGAGTACTGGGTCTAGTTCTCTAAATCTTCTCTTGTGTTGTGTTTGGTTAACGTGCTCTTTGGTTGTTGGGGAAGCATTCTTATGCATCTATAGTATTGTATTGTGATATTCAAACAAGTATGTGAATTGTAACAAAAAGTGTATGGTTATAAAGTGGTGGAAAGACGATCCAAGTTGTAAACCAAGTTCCATCTGTGTAGAATCTCTTGGTGAGATTCTTAGTGTTTAGAAGGAGAGTAGGAGCTCAGTCTTGGGGTCATCCTGAAACTCCAATGGTCTTTCTTCTCACTTAGAGAGGATTGAACCATGTGGTGAGGAGTAGCAGGAGGTCCTAGTCTTGGGTGCTTCCAGTATGGCCCAAGGTGAGTGGTAACGGACTAACCTCGTGAGTGTAGTAGGGTGGGGAACCCAAGTTTCATAAGCCACCACAAGTGCAAGACCCACCATAGCTCGACTATCATTCTAAAGTCTGGACAAGTCAAGTCTAGAATTCAACATGTTACGATGAGTGTTTACTTTGCCTGATTGAAGTTAACTCTTGCATGCATATTGTCATATTATATGCTTTTATATAATTAGTTCACCCTTACTTGTTTATGTTGTTTGTGTATGATTTATTTTGCGATGATCATCCACTTGGATGGGAGCAGATGGTGAAAAGGCTTATGTGGAGACAACTTTGGAAGAAGACGGTGATGTTGCAGTTTAAGCTTCCTAGGGATTTCTTAGTCATTTGATGATATTTTGAAATACTTTTCCTCTTTAAGTTTACAGTTTAAACCTCTTTCATTAAAGTTTAAATTCTAAAGCTATTTTGAGATAACTGTGATCCTAATTACTCCTAATTACTTTTGACTGCTTTCCAATATTATGCATAATGACATCTTTATTATATATGTTTTTTTATATAATTGGGATGTCACAACCTTTGTCCATGCCCAAGTATTTAGAGGCAGTATCACGTTGGCTCATACTCAACATCAAATCTACCCTTCAACATGAGAAATCCGTAGCTTAATCCTTAAGTTTTACTTTATAAAGGACAAAACTTTGTATGTAAGCAAACAAACCGATTCAGAAGAGTTTTAGTATAATCATTACTAAGATGAAAATTCAGGGGGGCGGGAGGAACATGCTTGTTATTAATGTCTATATCAATTCTATATTCACATGCTGCAGCTGCTATTTGGAAACAAGAGACAATGACAGACATATCCTACCAAATTTATAGCAAAAGATACCAATCTTTCATGCTTAGTCGGGTCTCCAGAGCGGAACATTATTTTACAGTGGAGTACAATAAGATTATTTGGTCAAAATATGGATATGTATATACCTTTGTACTTAAATCTCACCAAACTCGGTAACAGACAACCATTAACTTAATTTATGGGGGGAAAACAAGCTTTCGTGACAGCAGTTAAAAACAGAGATAATGTTGGTATGAAATGGACAAACACTCCAACCAACTTTCATTATCAAGGGGATTTTATCGGTTATAATTTTGTGGAAGACAGGAGCTGGGTCATGAGCACAGATACCAAAAGCACTACACTAGGTCGTGCTGTCACATAAATGTAGTCCTTACATGAAATGAAATCAAACAGACAGCTCTGTTCGAGAGATCAGAATTCCATCAGTGTCTGCATAGAGCCATTCCCCATCAGAGATCCTTGTTCCAGCAATATTTATGGGAACATGCTTTTCCCCCATGCCTTTCTTATTGGCTTTCATGGGATGGGAAGCTAGGGCTCTCACCCCAATATCACAACCATTGATCTCATCCACATCTCTTATACATCCATTGACAATAATACCCGCCCATCCATTGTTTTGAGCTTGTACAACAGGATTGCCACCCAATATGGCACAGCGTAAACTCCCTCCTCCATCAACAACTAGCACTCTTCCGTTGCCTTTCTCTTCAAGAAACTCGCGAACCAAAACATTGTCTTCAAACACCTTCAAGGTAACTATAGGTCCAGAGAATACCTGTCGACGACCATAAATCTGAAAAATTGGCTGAAGGGCACGAAGCTCCCCACTCAAAACTAACTGCGGGTTCGCATCACACACTTCAGCGGTAGTAACCAAGGCCATTTACTTGAAAAACCTGGAAAAAAAATATATCAAATGTGTTAGATTAGTGTAGAACAAATGGAAATCTATCCTGGTTCACCGAATGAAATCGAATATTATGACAAACGGGTGTCATGGATCCGGCTCTACCACTACTCGATTTAACTTATTTTAAATTAACCGTGGCAGCTGCTTTTTATTGAAAAATAATTTTTATAATATAAAAAGGACAGATAAACATGAAATCACTACTTTTAAGTAATTAAAAGCATGTATCAGAATATTTTAATGTTTTTTACTAAAAAATTTTAATCAGTGCTCACAAGACACTCATTGGAGCTCTACTTACATAAACTTGTTATAGATGAAAAAGGTTAAATGAATTAAGTTTCTCACACAAGCAACAATTATTTTATGCACTAGTTCAAATCAGTTTTTAGAGAAACTACACGAGAAAAATTTTACAAATTAACTTATATTTATGCTAACTTGAACTTACGTGAGAAGATTAATTCGTTTTACCTTCTTGTTATTCTCCTATCAGTTTTGAATGAGAAATTAATCCAAACATGACCCAAGAAAATTTCCTCACTGAAGTAGCAGAACAGGGAGTCCTGCTGGTGAGTGTCCTATGGTTTTTACTACAGATCAAAATGAAGATATCTTAACAATATTATGTCATAATTTGCTAATAACATAATTCCTATTTGATTCCTTAACTAATATCCAAAGCAAACTAGTTTCCGAGAACAAAGGCACTGGGTAACAATTTGCTCTTAATGCATAGGTAAATGCAAGTCTACCAGCCAAGCTTGCATTTACATATAAAGCCATAAAAAATCTGTGTAATCAAGTAATTGATATCTCTGTGGAGTTCATCACAAAATTCATTCTCCAATCGAAACTAAATTGGAAAATTCACAAAAAAAATAACCAACAGCCACACAAGACCTTAACATTAGCAATCAAACCTAGAGAGAAAATCAAAGGGTTAATAAACTAAAAACAAACTAGTTAATTAGCAATAAGCCGAAATCAAACACAGCGGGATCAATGCGGATTAGAGCTGAAGACCGAAGGGAGAATAAAAACAGAGAGTGAATCAACACTTAGACCTGAGCATCCAATTCAAAACTTCCAAAAACAAAATCAAACACGGATCAAGTAACGATTTGAATAGGTATTATAAAGAGAGAGAGAGAGAGAGAGAGAGAGAGAGAGAGCGAGAAAAAGGATTCGAGAATCAAGACCGATTTGCGAGTGAGAAGGAATCGGAAAATTAAGAGACATACCGACGGAGAAATAGATCTGAAGCTGGAAAGAGGCGAGAATGAAAACGCGGAAGGAGTTAAAGCGTTGAGATATTCTTGTCTTCCCACTCACTGCAAATATATTTGATAGTTGATAGTGCGTGAAAATGAAAAATCATAATATTATCAACTCAATTGCCTCTGACTTGTGAAAGGGATCTTAAGTCTTAACCATATGAGTAAATAAATATAAATATTTCCATTTTAATTCTACTACCTTATATATATAAATATAATATAATTATGACTATCTCTTCATTGACTTTTCCTTTTCTTTATTCGTTCTATTTATGAATGAAAAAAATATATTTTAAAAAAGATATTTCTACGTTTTATATTATAAACTAATCAGAAATCCTATAAAATAGAATTAAAGTTCCGCCAATATAAAATGTTCGTATTTACCACATGTAACATTATAATGTAAGAAAAATATGAAAACATTATAAATTACCACAAATGATTTATCAAGTTTTGTAATGAATTTGACTATGTGTAGAAAGAATATTACAATGACAATATAAAAGCTCACGCTTGTAATAATATAGAAGTCAACTTGTTTATTTTTAATTAATAAAGTCGTAATGAAACAATTATTTGCGAAACAAGGTCATATTTAAATAAATGACTGAATAAAGAGGTATAAGAAAATAAAAGGGGGAAAAGGATTGGTTAAAAAAACAGTGCGTAATTATAAGTCTTGTATAAAGAATTGGTTAATTCAATATCAAACGTAACCACTTCATTCAATTCAAAAAATTGCTAAGCTATTGATATTTTTTGACTTATTATCATCGTCACGAGTCGCAACCGAGTATCACAGATTAGAAGCGTGGACTACGTCATCAATGGGCCATTATTGAAGAAAAATCTAATTCACATTTTTCATTAAAACTAATACTATATGTATTTCTTACATTCCGTCTCCAATGGATTTTGAAGAAAAAAAAAATTCATACTTATTAAAAAACTCTCCTATGTTGATTATTAGTCAACAATAATTTTAAAGCTGATTTTAAAAGAAATAAATAAATAAATTCTTAACTTTTTTAATTTCCATAAATTAGTTAGAAAAAGTCCTATTTATACTTACACTTGTTATATTGATTGATTCCGTTTAAACTTGGAGATGAACAGATGAAGTTTTTTTCCATGAGTTAAAACTAATGTATTAATGCATATATAAGTAGAAGTGCAGTGCAACTCATGCTTCGCTGTGAATGGAGAATCGCAATCTGGATCCGTGTTTCTGTAGCACCACACGTCATAGTGGGATTTTCCGATCCTCAGTTTTGGAGAGATACGATCGTTAATCATTGAAACGTTTAAAATGTAAACAAAATATCCACTAACAGACACCGACCGACACCACGATAATGTTTGATTCATATCACTAACCATCTTACTTATTCAGAGTGTTTCACTGCACCCCAAAATCCGAAATATGCAACAAAAAATTCTTATAGTTTAATGTTCCGGCTATCATTGAAAATAAGAAAAAAGACTAACAACTTCTATTGGGGTACTGCTCCGAAATTCTCTAGAAAATAGGTTATTATTTTGACTCTTATTGGTTGGGGAATACAGGTACCCTTCATTACATGATGCAGCAAGCTCCTCTCTGGATTTTATGTCAATTTGTGAATGGTCTTCATGTCAATGATCTCACCGAGAGTTCCTTGCTCGAGATGGTCCCACCATTTGAATAAGAAATTGTCCACAACTAGTCTGAACCATGGAGACAGCTTCAGACCTTCTTCTCCTGCATCGGCTTTCCTCAACAGCTCCTTCAACTGATCGCGGTTCACATACTTGATATCAGCCACTTCATCAGGATTGGGATTCACGTTAACATCACGGACAATAAAAAGCAGATAGTCCACTGAAATCAAGGAGAGGATCAAGAAAAGTTGTCAATACTTAACATTCCTTGCACATACATACGCACAGTTAGAATTTGCAGCAAATATCGGCAGATTAGGACCTTTTCAGCTGGAATAAAACGTATGCCCCAAATGGCACTGACAGCTATTAATGGTGCATGTTTAGATTTATGATTGCATTGCCTAAATTATTGTTAATTAACCCTAATTAGTCATACGACAAAATCGGCTTGCTGAAAAAATTGAAAACAATTAAATTGGCTTACGTTCATGCTCTCCCCATTTGCCATCAGAAGGTGCCTTGTAAAGTATGCGACCCAGTGAGGTGAACTGATCAACTGGTACATCTTCAGCAGGAATACCGAGCTCATCCAAAAGCTTCCTCTGAGCTGCATTTCTTACTCCTGGCAACTCAAAATGGAAAAACGTAAATAAAAAGGAGCAATGACACGGTAGATTTGTCCGGTCGTTTGGATGAATATAAAAGGTACTTAGTGTATACCAAGGGCATTCTCTTCAATCAGCTCAGATTCACGGTACAGTGGATGGCTGCAACAGGTGTTTGTCCACACAAGAGGGAATGTTACCTTGGTTGCAGATCGTTGCTTCATCATGAAGAGCAGAGAATCTCAGTCAACACAACGAATTAAATCATGAATCTACGACTTTAAAACACATACTACATAGATTTTGTAACAATAATAATTTAAACAAGAGGCAATTAAATGTTACAATGTTGCTCACAATAAATCGTTCAATGTACAAGTCATGATGAAGGTGTTATCAAATTAGAAATAAGAACAAATATAACCGGTAAGAAAATGAATGTTACTACTGTAACATTGTTTTGTTACTTCAGTGAATGACCTAGAAGACTTGGAATTTTATTGATTTTCCTTATGCTCAAAATTAATTGCAAAGAGTGACATTTAAGTAGTTAACAGCAAAAGGTCATTTCCCTTTCATATATTCAGGACCACTAGGTATTTGGCCCACCTCGTGATTTGCATGCAGATGTAAAGCATTTTAATCAGTATGCACAATACACTGAAACAACTACAAATATAAATACACCTGATAAACAGTACATAAAAACAAATTTTATCGACAGCAGCAGAGATATGACATAACAAAATGTGGTTCAAATTCTGCTTTATACTTTTGAAATCAATAGGTTTAGTTTAAACAAGATGTAACTACAAGCTTATGAGGCAAGGAAAACATCAATAATAAACATACCTGGAGCAGCAGCTCATACTTTGAGTTGAACAGAAATACACTGAAAGCTCTATGCAGCAAATTTTCAGCCTCAATCTTCTCCATCAAGTGACCTAATGAAAATCATTGAAGCTCAAAAGAATAAATTAACCAGATCTTTAGGCAGAGAGGAGAAACACAAAAACAGAAAAAGAAAACTATATGTCTGAAAAAGATGTTCAAAAAGTCTCGAGGACTATTTCTTTAGGAAGACAAAATCCGTAGAAGCAGTGAAAATTTATATTTCATTTCAGTTGTCTACTGATCACGTTGATCAAAATCTACTATCAATGTATGATGCAAAAAAAAAAACAATTTGTAGCTCTTTAAGGCTTGCCTCATTGGTATTCAGGAGTTTGTTTGCATTAAAGTAACAGCTAGGTTCTCTAGTACATTATAAATTACAAATGTTATCAAATTTCTCATTAATGACCGTTTATTACATGTAGGGTGCCTATCATGAGAGAAGCCCATCCTAGCCATGTGTGTATAATATGGTCAGGATAAATCTCTCTCACTAGAGCATGCCCTCGCTTGACATGCTTTCTTATGTGTGTGCATGCCAGAGAACTGAAAACAAAATTACTGCACAGCTTTTAATTCAATCCAAAGCAATAACTGATAAAACATAATCATCACAAACCAAATTAGAGAGTCTATTTAAGATTTAGATTTTACTCCTTTTAATCACAGGAAGACGTTTCCATACATGTACATCAAAATATTTCTAGATGAACCGCAATATTAATTTTTTTTTTCTCAAATCTTCATATCAGAGAATCTGTCTAGAAAAGTTAATGATAGTACATCCCAGAATTTACAAGCACACAAATCAGAAAAAACAATCATTTTCAGAAAACACAAATTATAAGCTATTGAAGTAAAAGAATATACAAAACAACTTTTATTTACACTAAGCGATGTGAACGATTGCAATTGAAAACTAAGAATCAAAAGTCCACTTACAATTGTATTTGGAATCGTGACCAACCACGCGGTCATTCTCATCCACCAAAATGCATCTGCAGAAGTTCCAAACCCAAAACAGTTACAAATTCGAGGCGAGACAAATAATAATAATAACACAAGAACACTCGCTTCAAAGAATTTTAAAGCCTTGTCCGTTAAAAGAATGTAGACAAGTCTCAAGAAAGTAAAGTCACTTCCCATTACAGAAGCACAAGATATTCAAAAGCTCAATTGCTCAAATCTATGCTCTAACCTTCAAAAGTATCCTATGAAATTGAGAAACAGATTCAATGGACCAAAAATTTTAAATGGACATATTAGAAAAAACCCAGGCTATGAAATAGCAGTTCATCCTAAACCATTCATGATTCTGAATGACAGAGGCATAACCTGTACCGAAGGGATTCTAAGAACAATAGAAGAAAACCCAAAAGTTGGGTTAGAAATATCCTAATCGCTCTGAGTTAACCTAATTCATCTTCGAAATCAATAATTTAATAGGAACTGATGCACATATTTTTCCTAGCCATCAGTTGCAAGACGACAACAGTGAAAGGCACACCTGAAGTGCTAAGGCCAGTCACCGGGTTAGCACCTCACGTTGAGTGTGACTCAGCTATACCTGCACGGTCATTTTGATTCCACCTCATCCCCTTCTGTTTTTTTATCGCGAAACTTCATTTGAAAAAGACCCTTAACAGACCCAAGGGATTGGTCGAGTGGAGTAAGACAAGGTCATGCATATGACAAGTTGCAGGTTTCAGTCCTCACTCATCTCCTTGAAATGAGATGAAAAATAATAGACACTGAAGTAGTAAATCAATCCTGTGACAGAAAAAAAAAAAAAAAAAAGCAGCCACCGGTGACTCTCTGTTGGAGACTCGTACGCACAAACAGCTGTTGTTCGAAAATTCAAGATATTAATAATTTATGTCATGCTACGGCTGAGCACGCCTTTTATATTTTCAAAGCACACACCTCGCCACGTGAAACAGTAACAAAGGAAAAGCAGGGAAATTTCAGAAAATCGTTCCAGTCAACGTTGGCGAAACTAAAGAAATCAAAGCGCCGCAACACACACCAACAGTCCAATTGCACACTAACGCCGCCCAATCAAACAAACAAACAAAACAGGTGGCCAAGAAAACCGCATTCCGTTCTCGACAACCAGATCACAGATCAATCAACCAATCAACGAATAACACAATCACAGAAGTACTGAAAAAACAGAATTAAAAGAGAGGAACGGACTCGTCTTCAAACATAAGGCGGCGCTGGACGGCGTCCATGCCGGCATCGGCGGTGGTGGCGGGAGTTTCACCCATGGCGGTTGTTGAGGAGAAGGAGGCGGAGAGAGAGAGAGGTGTGTGGTGTCTTCTTCTCCTCTGAGAGAAAGAGAAAGAAGGAAGAGAACGATATCCTCTGAAAATGGAAGGAGTGTGAGTAATCACGCTTGCTGCAACGTTCCTTTTAAACAGGTTCTGGCTCAGAGTAAAACCGATCGATGATTGTGCCATTTTTCCGATTTTCGATTTCTTCCTTAAACGCACCGCACCACAAACTTTTACTAATTACATATCACTTCATATGTTCATGCCACATATTTATAGAAATTAATATATTCAATGGTCAAATAATTCGCATTAAACTATTCTTGTTCTCCTATTTGCAATAAAATTGTTGTAATAAATGTAATAAATAACTCTTGCTATATAATATAGTCTATCTTCTCATTTGTTTTGCTCATTCAATTTTCAGACATGAATAGAGAAGTGTGATTAATTTTTTTTTATTTTGAAAAACTTATTTAAGAGAATAATTAAAGAATACTTTTTCTTGAGACACGTAATTGTCCAGTTCAAAAGAGAAATGTAATGCTAAGCCAATTTTGGGATTATTTTTTCAGTACAATAAAATCTAATTGATAAATTGCTCTATATTTATAAATTTACATTATAGGCTAGGTTTCTATTTTAATATGATTTATAAATTAATAATGTATATTTTGGATAAATTAAAAATAGCTTTTCTATATGTACACTGTTGATTATAGTAATGGCGGCGTTGTGGCAATGTAACAATTTGAAGGCGAAGTCAACATTTTGAATAGACTTTGGTTAATTTTTAAATATTTGTTTTGAAAATCGATTATATTTTATTTCTTTCCGAAGCCGTTTGAAAATTACTAAAAGTAAATGATTAATTAAAAAACCAACAGCTTTTTTCAAACGGTGCGTTTTATATAGCAAGATTTTTCAAAGCTGATTGAAAATCAACCAGATGTTCGCAGAGTGGGTAACGGGTAACGCATTGAAAGTAACCAAATTCATTTAATAGAAAGTGAGTGATAATGAGTTTAGAAATCGATTGATGATTATATTTAAAATGTAAAAATTATAACCATTTTCTTTTTAATCACATCTGAGATATGCCACAATACACAATACACGATACCCACCCACTATCCTAATATTTAATTTTAGAGTATTATATATGAAATTTTTATATTAATTAATTTATCGTGTAATAAAAACCTTATACTAACTACATATGAAATTCTATTCCTTCTCGTTTTAGAGTATACAATTTTGATCAATCGAAATGGTGAGCGTGGGAAACGAGGGTGCGATTTGGCAATAAGAAGAAGATTCGTGGGTTGCATGCTCTCTTGACAATTTTACACAATATATAAATTGCACTCGTGGGAAATGAGGTTTTAGTTCAATTAATTATTCTCTTTTATTTAAGTGCATTTAAGAAAATGTATTTTCAATTTCCTCAATCATACATTAATATCTCTTATAAATTTTAACAAAAATATTAAACTGAAATATTATTAATGAAATATAATAATTAAATAGACGACTCTACTTAAAATCATTAGTTGCAGATAAAAAAAAATGGATTATAAACACTTTCAGGAACAGTTTGGTATGTTAACCGTTTTATAAGATTGCTTATGGAAAATATGGGTTGCAGAAAGAAATGGCCTGACTCATAGCCCATTTTCATTAAGTCGTGTGAATAAGGACACTGCCTCCTACACTTTCATATTTCTTCCTGCACCTCCATAAGTAAGGTAAAAAGGTCTTTTCGTCAAATCTTCTTTCCCTTTACGTGCACTTCTCTCCCTTCTTCTTTCTAAAATTAAACTATTGGCTATTCTATTTTGTTGATGGATTTTTTTGTATTTGTTGCTGTCAAAATTTAAGACCATATTAATTGTTTTCTAATTGTATACTTCAATAATTAATTAATATAGAAAAACAAAATTTGAAATAACAAAAATTAGTAAAGATAAAGTTACACCAAAAATAATAAATTAAAAATTAGATGTAGAGATGATTATATGAATTGACCTCCATACTTATAAGAAAAACACAAATACTTCAGTACAAGTTTTGTAATGGAAAGGTGTGTATAGTGTTATTAATTAAGCATTCACATTTGTTTTCTAATTTTAATTTCAAATAAATATTTTTTTAAATTAAAATAATTATTTTATTGATTTTATTTTTTAAGTGACATTTTTAAAAATTTTTTCCGATTTGATCGTTTTTTTAAAATTAATATTTTTTAATTATAAAATTTCATACAAAATAAATAAAAAACTATTCACAATAAAGTTACAAAAATTATTTTAATTTTATAATTATAATAATAATAAAAAATTTACTTTTTTACTATTACCATAAAAATTTGTGAACGCATGTGTATAGCCTACGTGTTTTCACTAGTAATTAATAATGTCTATAATTTCAATAAAAATATCTTAATAACGACAATTGATAAAATTATGATTCAAAAAATAAATTTGTTATTTTGTTTTAAAAAATATTTTATTGGTTACATTTCTGTTTTTTTTAACTGGATGCAACGTATTATGCTTATTAATTCAAAATAATAAAATTAGAAAAAAATTAAATACTAATTCAGTTCCTATTTTCGTTGAGTTTATTCAGTGTGATTTTCTTTTTTTAGTCAATAAAGTCTTAATTTTTGTTAATTTGATTTAATTTAGTCTTTTCTAGTAAAGATATTTAAATAGTTAACTATATACTAACGAACATGACATAAGTTATTTCATATGTCAATTTATTTTACATGGAGGGGATCATTTTATCTTACATGGTGGGAAGCTTGATTTTCTCACCTATGTCTTCACCATCATCTTAAACTCATATTTTTCAAACATTCTACGAACATGACCAACCCCATCATCTTCTTCTTCTTTTAAGACTACCCATCTATCAACCCTAGTACCGTAACATTAGAAGACTCCATCTCATTCATCTTCATCTTTGCGATCCATTACACAATCTCTCATCACCTTCATCTTCTTAAAACATCTTACTTAAACCATTATTTAAGGAATTGCTTAAATTAAACTATTGATTATTCTATTTATTTGATGGATTTTTTGCATTTGATTCATATAAACATACATACATACATATTTTCTAAAATGTGTTGAGCTGTCATATGGGGTTTAACTACAAAAGTTATGTCTTATACATATTTTCTAAAATGTGGTTAGCTGCATTATGGTGTTAAACTGCAAAAGTTATGTTTGGTTTAATATTTGTTAGGTAAAGAAGGTCAAGCATTCCACCTTCTTTCAGAAGGTCAACTGCATACTCGGTTAATATAAATGGATACCCTTTATAACTATAGTTACTTCAAATCCAAGGAAGTATTTTAGCTCACTAAGGTCTTTTATTTTGAAACTGTCGTGCGAGAGGTCTTCAACCTTCTTTATGTCAATTAATGAATTTCTTATCAATATAATTTCATCTACGTACACAAGTAAGGCTATAAAATTGTTAAAATAACATTTGCTAAATAAGGAATAATCAACTTTTGACTAAGTGAAACCATTTGAAATAAGGAAATTAGACAATTTAGTAAATAATTATCTTCTGGCTTGTTTCAAGACAAAGAGATTTAGTGAGTTTACAAATTTATTGATTATTAGTGATAAGACCAAGAGGAGGAGCCATGTAAACTTACACATGTAAGCTCTCCATGAGGAAATGCATTGTCTGCACCAAGTTGATGTAGGTGTCAATCTTTGATAACAACAAAAGCAAACAATAGCCTAACAGTTGTTATTTTACCTACAAGAGAAAAGATGTCCATAAAGTTGATTCACTATAGTTGTATACCCTATAGCCACCAATCTGGCTTTTTGGCTTTCAATAGTGTCGTCAACTTTGTGTTTTATCTTGTAAAGCCATGTACAACCAATGGGTTTCTTCCCTGGAAGAAGACTAGTTAGATACCATGTCTCATTGCCTTTATTTATTTGCTCATAACATTAATCTAGACTTTCTATTTGTTGGCCTCTTCATAATTTATGGGTTCATTACACCTATATATGACAAAATTATATGTTAAATAACATTTAGGTAGAGAATTATAAGATAAAATGGAAGAGATAAGATGAACAATACTATTCCCAATCTGTTTGGAAATTTGGTACTAATAATTAGGGAACAATAGTAGTCTTTCAAATGTTTTGGGGTTTGTTTCACTATAGTGGATTGGCTTTGTGGTTTGCACTCTCCATCTTCATTTTGTTTTTTTAGTTGTTTAGATTCTGGTTTGATTCTTTCCTAATGGTCATCTATAAAAAAAATTTAATTTTTCTCAAAAGAGGTGTTAGAAAAATCAAATTCCATTATGTTATAATTTGTATGTGTTCCTTGTCATGGTTATATAAATGTACATCAAATTTAAGAATATAATGAAACTTGTTTTTATTATGCAGGACACAATCAATAGAAGGTTTAAGGTCTTTATAAGGTAAGCAAATTCATAAAAAGACTACATTTATATTAATAAAAATTTCTCTAGTTTGAATGTACAATAGAATATAACATTTAATTCTAGATTTATAACCAATGAAAACACATTTTTTAGACATGGGCTCAAGTTTGGTTCGGTTATTCTCAAGAGTATAGAAAAAACATAGACATCCAAAAACTTTTAAGACTCAAATAAGTAGAAGGAAAGGCATGAAGTAATTCATAGGAAGTATTTCCAAAAAGCACAGTAGTGGGCATTTTATTGATAAGATGCACAACATGGCAAACCGCATAAGATTAATAGGCTTTGAGTAAATTAGATTGAAAAATTACGCTGCATAGTGTTTATAATATTTTGGTGTTTTGCTCCATGATAGATTTTTGTTATGAAGTTTCAACTTAACTTTATAACATTTGGTGTTTTGCTCAACGATAGATTTTTGTTATGAAGTTTCAACTTAACTTTTCTAGTGTAAAAATGTTGTGTTTGTTGTAGAAAATCAAAATATTCAAATTCTTGTCCATTGTTAATTACGATGATTTTAATATTTTTTTCAAATTGACTTTTGATATATGTAACAAAACTATCTAATAAGGGATCTTGTTCCACCTTTATTGTGAATTAGAAAAATCCACATGTATATGCTAAAATAATCTACAACAATTAAGAAATATCTATGCTTATAAACGGACGGTATAATAATATGACCTTACTATATGAATAAGATAAAAGATTTTAGGAGATTTAGAATCACTTTGTTTAAAGAAAGTTTGTGTTGTTTAACATAGTGACAAATATCATAAATAGTTTTAGAGTATGATTTGATGTAAGGAAAATTAATGCATATATGTTCAACAATTTTTCTAGCCGGGTGTCCTAACCTAAAATGCCATAGATCAATGTCCTTTTGTTTACAAGTGTAGGAAAAAACAATAGGGAGAGAATATTTATTAGAAATGGGAGAAAACCCTTGTAGATAGTATAATCTTCTGCATAAATCAACATATGTCTAATCATGTACAATAATGAACTGTATTGAATATGACAATACTATAAAAAAAAAGTTAGTTTACAGTTTGAGTTTTTAATAAGACTTTGGACAATTATTAAGTTGAAAGAAAAATATTTAATAGCTTATTTTGTCTTCAATTTTGTTGGATTGTGTCAATTAGGTCTCTCCTTTTAAAAGAGTGTCCACTTGGTCCTTACTTAGTAAATTTTGTGTTAACGTTATCCTTTCATAAACAAACGGAGTTACGGGATTGATGATATGGGTGAAGATAGTAGTAACGTGTCATTTTATAAATGTATTTGTGCTGACGTGTTAGTGAATTAAAAGTTGACTGTGAAAAGTAAAGGTTGACATGGAAAATATTGTGCTTCCCCGGGGCTTTCACCTTGCGGTTGAAACCATCCTTCTATAGCGAGTTCGAGCTCGTCTTCAATGACAATGTTTCATATTGGTCCACTAGGAACTAGAGCAATAGGACATTCCTCAACATCCCAGAGATGATCATCCCCTACCTCTACGCTTTTCACTTCGCCGCACCATTCTCCCCCGTCGCGTCCTTCGTAGAAAATTTAGAAATTGTAGAATAAGCAATAGAAATAACACATGCCTCTTCACTAATTCATCTATGTAGAAAATTCAGAAATTGTGGAATAAGCAATAGAAATAACAATGTATGAGATGTAATGAATCCATAAATTATTAAACAAGTAACATAATAAGAAAGGAAAGAAAGAATGGTATCTAACAGAGTTATCACTACTATGTAAATTTGATTTCCAGAACCTCAAATATTCAAATGAAGAGGAAAATGTTCTTTTCTTAATTCTACACCAAAAGAAAATCCAAACCAATACATAATATAATAAATCTTGAAACAAAAAGAAATTAAAATAAAAAAAGAGATAGGATAGAGTAAAAATGTTGAGTTTACTGGAAGAAGAAGAGTGGCGGCAGCGTTTCGAATCTCGATCAGAGTTACAATGATTGCGAGGTAGCAACAAAGCCGGAGATTCTGATTGGTATCGACAGTGATGTTATAGGAGGCTGAAGTGAAGCAGAGGAATTAGGGCTCAGGACGAGTTACGATTTGTCTTTGCGATTCAAAGAGGAGAAACACATTATTTGCTCTATGGACGACGGTGTTGAAGACACTTGGAAATGGAAAAGACTAGAAATGGTATTAAATGGCATTGTTAAAGTTAGTTTTCACCAATGCACTCTTGTGTATAACCAATTTCATCTCCTCTCTATCAATTTACTAAAGTCAATCCACTAAAACACTCTAGCCCTAATCCCTTAGGTGAAAGAGCCTAGGTTTTCCTTATCAAACTCCAATCCCTTGGACAATCTAACAAGCAAACCCGCATTAAGAACTAGGATCTAAGACAACATGTAAATCATATCCCATCCCTGGCTCAATGACCCACAAGGACTCTTGTTTCAGTTCAAGATTTCATATCTCATCCCTGGCTCAATGAAACCCCAAAATCAAGTCATGAACATCCCCATTACATGCAAGCTTTAAGATCAGAAACAAGAATACTAGTAATAGATAGAAAAGACATTTATAAATACAAAACAATCATTCATTACAAAAGAGTTCATAGGCTACATCTAACCCTAACAAGATGAATCTGGTTCTCCATTTCCATGGAGAACCCTAAAGCTTACAAACATGGAAGATGAAGAACAAGGAGACCCAAAGGAAGAGGAGGAGATGTTCCCATAAGCTCCTCGCGCCCTCCAAAGAACCAAAGACCCTTTTTTTCTTTCTGCCTCGTGATATATACTGCCCGAATTCTCGCTTAAGCTAAATTATTCTCGCTTAAGCGAGAATAAACTTCTTGAAGAAGATAGTCATTCTCGCTTAAGCTAAATTATTCTCGCTTAAGCGAAAATGACTTTTAAATCAATGACTTCTTGGATCACCGAGGCTCTTCAATGTAATGGAGGATCTTCCTAACATCAAAATAGATCAAAAAATAAGGGATTAGAGTATTATTTACGTAATGTAGCTCAAAATATAGTTAAATACTAAAACTAAATAAAAGAGAGGATTTAAGCAAGTAATAAGCTAAAGAAGAGTTGATTTTGCTACTAAAATGATACTTAAATAATGGTAAGAATTAACATTATCAATTGACACCAATTTCTTCTGATTTTCTTCCACCATCAACAACATTGTTGCTCAAGTTGTCTTGAGGTTTGTCATTTCATTCTCCATAATGACAATCTTAGCATCCATTTTTTAATATGACATTCATCTACCCCTTTGCTAAAATTCTGATGCCTTTCTTCCATACTCCCCCTCTCAACAAATCCAGTAGATGGAAAAAGTTTGATGCAATCAAGAAGCGGTATAGGCAATAACACAGAAATCATTAAATGAAATAAAGAAAATGGTGGGTATTGTTTCTGTAAAGAACAAAATTATAGTAGAGAAACTTTCTACAGCAACTAACCGCCAAGCTCCTACAAAGAACTACCACCCCCACCTAAAACAGACATGTTTAATTTTCACCAAGAGGACTTTCTACTATGATTGCATTATCTAATAACACAATACCCTCTTTCCTTGCTCTGTTAAAAAGTGTGAGCGAAATTAAACACAAAAATCCAGAAACAGAAACCCTAAATTGCATCTTCTTCCTCGCGAGTTCATCGTTCTCGCGGAACCTGCAAATGCACGAAACTCATTCTCCTCACAAGTGCCGCCATCAACCTGCATCCAAAATAGAACCAAAAACTCATTTATATCGCGAGGACCGAATCGTAGTGTCATGGCGTTCTCCTTTGTGCAACAATTGCGCCACCGTTGTGAATACCTAAATCGTGCTTCCATGGCAATTCGTGGTAAAACCTCAAGTTATAGAGAAAGCCCTTTCCCATTCTACAATAACATCTTCTCATTGGCCTCAAATGACCTCATAGTGCCACGTCAACAATAATTGTACACGTCATCAAGTTTTTTCCAGCGGAACAAGTTTGTCGTTAGCCTTTTTAACGCCATAAGCAAAAAAGACTAACGTGAACCGTTTTTGCAAAATATAGGACGTTAGTGAACTTTTGAAAAAAGAAGGACAACTTTGAACACACTCTACAAACCGATGGACCAAAATAAGTATTAAACCAATAAACAATCAAGGCTTAATACCCTATTTTGTCCCCACTTTCGTTCAAAAATATCAAATTAGTTCATCCTTTAAAAAATGCGTCAATTACGTCCTCACTTAATAAAATTTACATCAATGAAATCCCTTCCATTAAATCCGTACAAACAACGTTAATTATTTTTCTCTTTCTTTAATTAACGTCGTGTGTACGGCTTTAACGGAAGGAATTTCATTGATGCAAATTTTATTAAGTGAGGACGTAATTGACACATTTTTTAAAGGATTAACTAATTTGACATTTTACAACAGGAACAAAACATGATATTAAGCCAACAATAACTACATAAACTCACGTTCATTCATTCACAAATTCTTCAAATTCCTAGCCTTTTGAAACCAAAATGACCTAACATCAACATTTTATAATTTTAACTTAATAAAATATTAAAATTACACATTATTATTTAGACCTATTTATTACATATTTTTTAAAATAAAAACTCAACTAAAAAAAATTTGAAGACCTATAAGAGATTTTCAAACAAATGAAATAACCTAGTATTTTAACCTATTTTTTTTATAAATCTCTCACCAACACATACGTGAATTTTTTCTTATCACAACTCTTTTTTAGCGAGTCTGAAAATCATTTGAGGATTTTTAAGTAATTATCTGAACGTTCTTAAATATCTTTTATTTAAGATTATTGATATTTATCTTCAACCGAACTGTTTAAGATGCTAATCAGTAAAATCAACATCAATATCAATATTAATATAATTTATTAAAAAACAATATTGATTAATTAATTAACGAATAATATAAATACAGGCCTTGGAGACCAAACTCAGTTCCGTTCTGTCCTATTCCTCTTTTCTTCCTTTCTCAAATTCTCTGTTCTTCACAACCAGCACCGAGTCACAGACTCACCGATCTTCCGATCCTCTTTCGTCTTGGTTTATGAGGTATCTATCTTCTTTCTCTTTCTTCTCTTCTTCGTACTTTCTCTTTTCTCGTTTCTTGTTTTGCATTTCACCGATCTAAACCACCGCATCGCGACCCCTTTATCAATTTCCCTCTACGCCTTTTATGGTAAAAACATTAGATCAACAATTTTTGTTGTTGTTCCTCGCGATTTAGCAGATCCATAGCCTATTTCCGATTTCCTTTTAGGAAATTTGTATCAATTTACCTTTTCACCATTTGCCCTAACGCCCGTCCGATCTACCCTCACCGATTCGATTTCTAGCCTCTTTTTTTTCATTTTATTAAATTATTGTTGTTACTCGCATCTATATAAGGATCAAAATTATTTCGGTTGCTAATTCTGATTTTTTTTTGCAGCTCGAAGGAGAGACCCACTCTTGGGTGAGTTTCGTTCTTTTTTGGCTGGATTATCTTGTTTTATTCTTTATGTTGCATGGCTGAGATAGGTTACGTTCTATTAATGCTGCATGGACTATGCTTGTGTAGTATGTGAACTATGCTTATATGACATGCCTTCAAGTGAAGGAAAATGATATTAATCTTGTAATATTCAAAATCATTTTATTTTTGGATTTTCTTGCCTTCTTGTTCCTTCCCTACATCCTTAGCACGTCTCCAAAACCCTTTTGAGAGCCTGGAAGTAAAATATTTGTTGAACTAAAAGTGAGCGTTTTATTTATTTATTTATTTTGTTTTAGTGCTACCTTCACGACCTTTTGTGTTGTCGTTCAATTGATTCGGATGCTCTTGCATTTCTAATATACTCTCCCATATTACTGTTGCACGAAAAATAAACAAAGCAATTTTTTTTGCTTAAGATGCTTTATAACTTTTGCAGCTAGCGAGGTCTTGGTTATTTTCATCTTAATAAACTGTATTTTAGTTATTTACAATGATATAGCTATTCCACGTAACATGTATTGTTCTTATGTTTTTTTTTCCATTTTTGCAAGTCTTGGTTACTTATCCTTTTCTTGTTTGTCTCCATCCCCAGTGGCACGCGGATTAAGACCCGCAAACGGAATATTGCAGCGCCCCTGGACCCTGCAGCATTCTCGGATGCAGTGGTCCAGATTTATTTGGATAATGCTGGTGATCTGGTAATGTTATAGGTGCATTTACAGTCTTCGTTTGGTTTTTGTCTGCATTGCATACACACTGTCTTGCTATGATTTAGTCATACAACTGATGTAGTAATTTGTGCACGCAGGAACTTATTGCTAAGAGCATTGAATCTTCAGACCTTAACTTCTCAAGATACGGTGACACCTTTTTTGAGGCAAGCTTCCTAAACCAACAGAAAACCTCTGTTCTCTCATTGTTGATTTCAGTACCATGCATCTTTTGAGCTATTTGGAAATCTTTTTACTTTGGATTTTTATTACAGTGAATTGGATGCATAATTCGAGGAATTATGACATTCATTCGTTGATGATATCTGTAACTATAATCGTGTGGCTTGTTTAGATACTGTCTACTTTACGAAAACTTTCTCATTGTGTGCGCTTACACGTAAATGTCATTTTTTGCTTTGCTCTTTCTATGGGAAGGGAGGAGATTTGGACTTTTGCTGCCACTGATCCAAGGCATTGTTATTATTGAATCCATGTCCTGATATTTTTATTAAATAATTTTTTGGATATTCTATTTACTAGAGCATTATTACAATCATTATATTGTTACAATGTTCTTCATGCATTCTGATTTTTTAGTGTCCGTTGATTTATTTCATATACAAATGTTCTTCATGCTTAATTTTGTATCACTTTAGGTTGTTTTCACTGGGGGTCGTACACAACCTGGAACTACCAAGCCTGATGAAGGGGACCGCCATCCTTACTCCATAATAGAGTGTGAGCCTAAGCGTGAAGTCATCCTACCATCTGTAATCTATATACAAAAGATTTTGAGGCGAAGGCCATTTCTCATCAAGAACCTTGAAAATGTCATGCGAAGATTCCTCCAGTCATTGGAGCTTTTCGAGGAAAATGAGAGGAAGAAGTTGGCAATCTTCACAGCCCTTGCATTCTCCCAGAAGCTGTCTGGTCTCCCACCAGAAACTGTTCTCCAACCACTGCTTAAAGATAACCTTGTGGCCAAAGGGCTAGTTCTGTCATTTATGACTGACTTCTTTAAGGAGTATCTGATTGACAATAGCCTTGATGATCTTATTTCAATTCTGAAACGGGGAAAAGTAGAGGATAATCTTTTGGACTTTTTCCCCCCTACAAAAAGATCCAATGAAGCTTTCTCTGAGCATTTCAGGTCTTATATCTATATAGAAATAATATGCTTTACAATTATTGCTGCTTGCATCATTGTTTGTGTTACTTGTACAGGCGATTGGATTCTATTCTATTTTACTTTTGGCAGTTCCAACAGCCTTGATCATCTCATTTTTGTGAACAACTTCTTTTGCAGAATACTAATGCACTCAGATCAATCTTAGTGTACTGTTTTTGCTGAATATAATATTTTAAAGTACTGTCTTTTCATTATTGTCTTCAGTATATGACCTTAGTAGGGTTTAATTACTAAGGGTTGCAAGTCTTCCTAACATTTTAAAGTACAGCATGTCTTTTCATTATTCCTGGGTTTTGTTAAACATTCAAGCTTTAGCATAGCACATGCTGTATTTTTTCTTTTTACGAGAGAAATGGAGTTAAATAGACTGCATAAGGTCTGAATTACAGCCTTACAGTACTAGTGGCCAATTACCAATTTTGTTATCTGAAGTGTGTAATTATGGTTCCTGAATATTCTGAAGCATGTTGCCATGTATATTGAGTTTTTTTAATCAGTTTAAAATTCTTGGAGGATTGATTGTGCTATTTTCATTTAATTTTTCTGACATTTAGCTTGATGTTAAGATAGGCCAGTGCACTGTGTTTTATCATTCCCTAATGTTCTGTTATCTACTATGGAAACTTATATATTGTTCACAACGTTTTTAGCAAGGAAGGACTGGTGGCCTTGGTTGAATATAATGAAAAGAAAATTTTCGAGGTGAAATTGAAGGAAATGAAGGCTGCTTTAACCACACAGATAACAGAGGAGGCTGATACCTCTGAAGTCATTGAGACAGTGAAGTTGCGGGTTAGGGATGCTAAATTGCCAGACATTGAGGTGGTGCGGGTAGTGTGGGATGTTTTAATGGATGCTGTTCAGTGGTCAGGGAAAAATCAGCAACAGAATGCAAACGCAGCCCTCCGACAGGTTTCCTTTAGATATTTTTCATCTATGCCAATGTTGTATTTGCATGGTTGAAAATTTTCATGTCTGTTATTTGGGACCCTGTGGACTCATGTTGATGGGGTTTTTAAAGTTCTTGTATTATGGTGGTGGTAAACTGAATAGGTTTTTCTTTCTAGAATCTGTATGTTAGTTATTTACCTGTCTTATAATTTTGAACTTGAGACTCGTGGGAACTTTCATTGTCTAGTTTCAAAGAACTGCTGACGAGCCAATGGATTTGTGTAATTACAGGCTAGCTGGGTACTGCTAACATGTTCTTAGTATTGGATATGCTGTTATCGGATAGTTTAAAGAGATGCACAGTTGGATTTGTTTTAATTATATAAACTTTTATTGAGCATATTTGACATGTAACTTTATATCAAGCAAACAACTCGAATTACATTTTATGCTTGACTTTATCTGAGTAAAAGTTGTTGACGACACCCTGTATTCATGAAGGTAAAAACTTGGGCAGAACTGTTGAATACATTCTGTACCAGTGGGAAACTTGAGCTGGAACTGATGTACAAAGTACAAATGCAATGCTATGAGGATGCTAAACTTATGAAGCTGTTCCCTGAGATTGTTAGATCTCTCTATGACCAGGATGTACTGGCTGAAGATACAATTCTTCATTGGTTCCGAAAAGGAACAAACCCTAAGGGCAGGTATGCAATTTTTCCGAGGACACGTATCGCGTTAAGATAGTAATTTATTGGTTCCTCCTTATGATGTCTGTAGATTTTCCTGCCACCATACGTGTTGTGTTGCTTACTACTGCTGAACTGGTACAGGCAAACCTTTGTGAAGGCGCTGGAACCCTTTGTTAATTGGCTGGAGGAGGCTGAAGAGGAGGAGTAAGTGTGATGTGGAGGTTCAGGGCCGAAGATAGCACCTTGTCTTCAGCTCTTGTACCATTAATTAAGATATTAGCACGTATTGCCCCAAGTTCGATTCTTCGTAGTGGTACCGTTAGCCTATTTTCTTTATGTTGTGTTTGACTATGCTTCATTGTACCCATGGGGACATATCACTGTGCCTGCGCCACTCTGATATGTTATACGGGTGCATTACTGTATCTTGAGTGGTCGTTTCAATAATGGGTGTACTGTCCCTGTTAACTTATCGTTTCTTCAAATCATTAATGCAGCCGTTGGACGTTGAAACTTTCTCCTGGTTTGCTTATTACCTTTTAATTCAACATGAATGTGTTTTCTATTTTGTTTGAGGGAAGGAGGAAAAAAGACAATGTTTTAATTGATATCCAACTGTTATATTGTAAATGTGTTTGCTATCTATTTTTTTTCCCGTTTGTTTGGCCGGTATAACGTTCTAGTTAATTAAATACTCAGTTTTGACCTGTACTTTTTTGGGTTGAAGTTTTTCACTATCTAATATCTATCAAGGATACGTAGACGCAAATAGTTTTAGATTTAAGTAATTTATTTGAAAGTTAATCCACGCGTATTTTGAAAGTTATTTTCCTCCTTTTGTGTAAAAATTAAGCTTCTTAGTAACTGTGACATCCCAAAAATACAGTCAGCACTATAAATTCAGAAAATCACATTTAATAATAATTCAGTACAGTTTTTCACTAAAAACAAAAGCCAAGCCGTATGCCTTACAACACGAATCACAATCTGAAGTCGAACGTACAACTAAAAACCTGACCGAATGGTTTACACAGTATAATTACCGAACGGTCGAACTTAAAAGAAAACGAGTGAGTAGGTCGAGCGACCACTAACGTCAACAACTAATAGCCGAGCGTCTCACTGCTCAGTCTTCACTTCCACTGATTCTATTCTTCCAGCCACTCTTCCAAAATGCTCGTCTCCATCTGCTCACATCCACACGGATGATCATTGCAATGACAAGACGGACGTACAAGGACAATGGACAACACAAGAAAACGAAAGGGTAAGCTTACATAATTTAACTCATGCATCAACATAGAATTTCAAGTAAACAATTCATCATACATGCATATTTCAACATACACATTCATTACATAACAACCCACTTTAACGTACTCACTCAATAAAACTCAACACGACTGACTGTCCGGACAGTATGAAATCTGTGTAGCTTCGGTGTTCGTGCACCCGGGTGATGTAGTAACTGGAACTCTCATCAGCTGCCACCCGAGGTTAGTCCTATCTGTCCAAGTTACAGTTATGGACTAGGACCTCCTGCCGTTCCCACACATGACGTACCCCCTCTACGTGAGTAGGAGTACTCACGGAACATCAGGATGAACAACCGGCTAAGCTTCCCACATTCATACTTTACAAATCTCAATAATCAAATTCTGAGTCGTTCCTCCTTGGAACACTCTTTCATAAATCATAACTTTTCATTTCATCTCATATACTCTTCATCATTCACTTTTCATCATGTATTCATATTTTCATTTCATCTCATAAACTGTTCATCATTCATTATTCATCATTCCATTATCATTTTCATCATTCTTAAGAAAACCATAAAAAATGAACGTTCTGTCCCCAATAAGTCCGAGGACGAACGCTGTGAAATGAGACCCAAAAGGAACGCTCGTTCGAATCAAAGAACGAACGGTTTAAGTTCAGAATGTACAAGTCTGGTACTGTTCATTGGACGAACGCTGTAGAAAATAGTACGAGCGCTCAAAATAATGCCGAGCCTCATTTTGGAACGAACGCTCAGTTCAAACCGAGCACCATCATAACGAACGCTCAGAGTTAGACCGAGTACCAATTAGAACGAGCGTTCAGTATAAGACTGAACAGCAATTAAGACGAACGTTCGGTATGAGACCGAACACAAATTTTGAACGAACGTTCGGTGTAAGACCGAACCCCAAATTTGAACGAACGTTCAGTGTAAGACCGAATTGTAATTTGGACGAACGCTCTCATTATAACCGAGCACACAAAGTACGAACGCTCATTTCAAACAGAGCATCATTTGGACGAGCGCTAGTTGGTACGAACGTTAGGTGTGAGACCGAACGTTAATAACTTTAAATAATAGATCTTTACGAACGGAAATAGACTATTTCAAACATAGCAAATACAACAAAGCTTGGCCGAACGCTCAACAAGGCAGTGGAATATGAGGACGCTCGTCCTCGACCAGGGATCATTCCAAATGAATGAATCCTATTCTGCTAATTTATCAAGAAGGCCGAACGGTCAAGGACCATTTTGCAACGAACGCACATGAAAATATGGAGGGTTCTTATTCAATATTCATTCATATTCCAGTTCATCTCATCATACAATATCATAGTTACGTTCGTTCGTATCATCATTAACTTTCACATTCCATACGATCCATATCATGTAAATTCATATTTCTCATTTCACCAAGAAAACGAACGTTCATGCAGTTCAGTAAATCAAATATCATGCATTTTACTCATACCATCAAATAACGAACGTTCACATAGCCAATCATAGCAGCATCAAACAGTAAAATGACGAACGTTCACATAGCATACATCAAACCAGTTAAATTAAATAAGCTTCCCTTACCCGGAAATGAACGAACATTCACAGGCGCACACAGACGCTCTCTACTCAAATCCTTATCACCAACGCTCGTTAATCCACTATCTGAACGAACGCTCAGAAACCCACCTATATTTGGTCATATACTGTTAGGACGAACGTTCAGAATATTTTAGAACGAACGCTACAGGACGAACGCATGAGCGAACGCATGAGTGAACGCTCGTCAGGCTAAAGAAAACGAGTGCTCAAAATCAACGCGGACGAACGTTCAATTCGTCTAGCTTTGGACGAACGTCCAATTTGAAACCAAATTGGACGAACGTGATTCTGCAGATTCTGCAGAATCACAGGTTTTCCAGAAAACCAGAAAAACCTCCATTTTTAACTCTAAAGCTTTTAGATTTCTACAAAAACAGTAAGATTAACTAATCAAAACGAAAAATCTAGCACCCCTTACCTCTTGAAGACTTCCTTTGTGAATTCTTTGAGTCTAACTCCTCCAAAACTTGGAGCTCCAAACAATTCCACCAAGCTTTGAACTTCTCCTTCTCTTACAAAAATGGCAGCAAGGAAGCAAGGATTCTTTCCCCTCCAGTGCAGAAACTCTCCCAGTGCATAACCCTCTCAACTCCTTTTAACTTCCAAGCTTGCATGGTGCCAAATACAAGAGGGAAGTCACGGACGTTCTTTGCTCCCCACTTCCAAAAAAAACAACTCCCGTGACTTCCTAATTACTTCCCGTGACCTCTCTTTCATTTATCTTCAGCACACTTTCTTCAATCAACGCTCCTTCTTTGTTGCCCACTGGAACGAGAATGTGTGTGTGGGTCATGCTATGATACATTCTTTTCTCGCATTCCATGCTCCAATATTTTAATAAAATGTACTCAGCTTCAATACAGTTTTGTCTCTAGTGACTTCATTCAATTAATTAATCACCACATTGTACATGGAGGGAGGGCCCTCCATTCTTATCACGGTGCTTCCCTTCTCGGCTAGGTGCAGCTCCAGTCCAGAATCAGCGTGCCATCTTCTTCCATTCATCACCACCGTAGCTTCATTTGTCAAGCTTCTATCATGACACCACTTCATCTTCCTTGCTTCACCGTGCAATCACGTTGCAGCTGGTCCCAAACGTCCCAGTTCTCTGCTTGCTGGACATGCTTTCTGCTGCCTTCATCCGTGACCCTCTCTGCACTCTGCTGGAGCTGCTTCAACACATCCCCATCATTCTCCAAAATAAGTGGCAAGTGGTGGCTGTTGTTCACTCTCCCTCTTGGTGTGCTCTTCTTCTTTCCAGCTCAACGTTTCACTTCTTCCATCTCAGCGTTAGCTTCCAGGTTTCTCTTGGCTGCAACCAAGTTGCTGGACCGTCTCCTCCAAGTGCTGTGACCGAGCTGCTTTACTGGACGTGGATCAGCTGCCTTCTTCGCGTTCCATTCCAGCCCCCTTTGCTCATGGCTGCTGGACTACACCCAAGCGCTGTTGCTTCTGGATGAGAGGACGTTGTTGGTGTTATAAGCTGGACACCACTCTGCCGCCAACTACTGATCTTGGGACCGTGGAGTTCTTCTCCGTGGTGCTCTCTCTCGGTAGCTTCTCCTCCCTCAATGCCACTGCCGCCATGCCGAGATGTCACGGCCAAAGAGTGGGTGTCCCTACCACTTAAAATGAGGTCCTTACAGTAACCCTGTTTGAAAGGTATTTCAACACGCAAAACAATATTAATATTGAGTTTGATGCGATAAATCTAATGGAATAATGGATTTTATCATAATGTCTCGCGTCAAAATCACAGATATTTATGTAGGCAGTATTCATTTCAGATTAAAAAAAGTATAATATTACCATATATTTATATATTATACGCTATAAATTTTTAATTGTTTTTGTGGATTGAATTTTTTAAATATATATATAAACAATAAGAAGTTAAAAATGAGATACAATCTTTGCATACAGAAAAAATGCATTTGTCCGAATTTCAAGTATTAGGATCTATTTATTGTTAAATGAATTAGAAATAATAATAATAATAATATAGTAATAAAAAAAAGAGGTGAAAAAGGTAGATGATGGATGCATGGTGTTGATAGGCTGTAGAGTGATTTGGGTTTTGGAGGCATAGCGGTTAACAGGATCCAAACCCAAACATCACTACCTTCATCATGTCGGTCACCGAAGTCTAAAGCTAAGCGAACGAAACAACTCACTGTTCAAAAATGGCCCTGTCGTGTCTCACTCTCAGCGCAAACCCTTCTTCAATGATCTGGAAATGCAAAGCGTCCCTTCCCACCTCACCACACGCGCTCGACGCCACCTACATCCGACGCGCCGCCCACCTCGCCGACAAATCCGCCGGCTTCACTTCCCCCCACCCCAACTTTGGCTGCGTCATCCTCTCACCCGCCGGCCACGTCGCTGGCGAGGGCTACCTCTACGCTCAGGGTACCGCAGCCGCGGAGGTCCAGGCCGTCGACGCCGCGGGCGAACGCTGCCGAGGCGCCACGGCATACCTGAACATGGAGCCCGGCGACTGCCATGGCGACCACAGTGCCGTGTCTGCTATGATCCAGGTTCTTCTTTGCCTTTCTTCTGTCTGTTACCGAACCCGCCTGTGTGTCTTATATTGTTGATGTTGTTGTTGCTCACGAATACGATGTTGTCTGGGCTCTAGTTTGTGTTTTGTAGTTGATAAATGATCCTACCCTGTCTGTGAAACCAAACTAGGGAGGGGTCAAAAGAGTTGTGATTGGAATGAGGCATCCCCTGCAACATCTCCGTGGCAATGCTGTGCGTGCACTCAGAAATCAAGGACTGCATGTTGATGTTCTTGGAGAGGATCTCACTGGTAATCTCGTTGAGGTGTGTCCATGCTTCAATACCTTGTGCTCTTTGTTTCAATCTAACAATAAAAGCAACATAGCTCGACCAAGTATCTTAATCAACCGACAGTTGTTCTAGCTTAGTCAATGGTATTAATTTCAAGTTCCGAATTTGAGTCCCAAGCATGCAACCGCGTAGAACTCTTGGAAGGAGAGCTTTGTTGCTCGTAATAGTCTTATTTTGATCCAACAGGAGGACCTCTTGTGAAGAATATATGTGGTCTCATACAAAGAAAATAAAACTATGTAATGTTTAGGGTTTTTTGTTAGACTTGTGTGATCGACTGATTTTTTTTATTCTATGCATGCATTGTTTTGTTCCATTTGCAGGATGCACAGAAAGTGTGTCTTCTTGTCAATGCACCTTTGATTTGTAGAGCTGCTTCTCGTGTTCCCTTTTCTGTTCTCAAGTATGCTATGACCCTTGATGGTGAGATTGATTTGCCCTTACTTGAAAGAAGTAAGTCAAACATTGATGTTTGTATTTGTCTGGTTAATTTTTACCCTCCTTTTGATGCTGCAGGAAAAATTGCAGCTAGCAGTGGCCATGCGTCATGGATAAGCAGCAAGCAGTCTAGAAATCTGGTGTTTGAGCTACGGGGTAGAAGCGATGCTGTTATTGTGGGAGGAAATACCGTTCGAAGGGACAGTGGGTATCATTATTATTGTCTTCAAATTTCTCTGAATTTGAATTTTCGTAGCTTACATCCTTTGAAACTCAATCAGATCCAAGACTAACAGCCAGACATGGAGGAGGGCATATGCCAATGCGCATTGTGATGACCCAGACTCTTGATCTTCCAGAGGAAGCAAACCTATGGGACATGTCGGAGGTTTCTACCATAGTCGTAACACAAAGGGGTGCAAGGAGGAGTTTCCAGAAGCTGCTTGCATCTAAAGGAGTTGAGGTTGTGGAGTTTGACATATTAACTCCCCGAGAAGTTATGGAGTATTTCCATGATCGTGGTTATCTTTCAATTTTATGGGAATGTGGAGGAACATTGGCGGCTTCAGCTATTTCATCTGGAGTAATTCACAAGGTGTTGTTCATACTTTCGTTTTCTTCTACTTTGAGAAAAATTTAAGTTCTACTTATTAGCATAGTTGGATACTTTTCAATGGTTACTACTTGTTTTCTGCTATATAATAGATTATAGGCTAAAAATAGATAGGCAACATAAGGGTTCACTGAATGCTTTCCTATGTTTTGATCGTCAAGCCAGATGATCAGTAATACCATATTTCTTGACCTTTTGAGAGTGGGAAGTGCATAACTATTGAGCTAAAAGTAATTTTCTATATGCTTAACTTGATCATGATAGTTATTTGTTTTTCTTGCTACTTGACAAAATGAAAAATAAAATTCTACTAGCATTAAAGTATAGACAAGAATGAAAAAAATCTTTGATATGGGATGACCCCCCTTCATTTCTGTCTAAATTTTCTCGTTCTTTGTTGTACTTCTATAGTCATTATTTTGTTTCTGCAAGGGGGTTTCTATTATGAATATTCTGCTACCTTTACCAAATTTTCTATTGGTTTAGATGGATGCACTTATCGCCAATTCCTATTAGAACTTATTTGATGTAATTAGCTTATCCTGTTTTTTGACTATTTTTATGATATGTTGGACACTGTTGATATTTATGCTCTTCAGGTTTATGCTTTTGTTGCTCCTAAAATTATTGGTGGAAAGAATGCACCATCTCCTGTGGGAGATCTCGGGATGGTTGAGATGACACAGGCTTTAAATCTAATTGATGTTTGCTACGACCAGGTTAGTAGGAGTCCTTTTGTCTTTCCTTTGTAAGTACTGGGTTTTGTCACCCTTTCATTCAGAAGATACATGCTTTGATCTAAAGTTGGAAAACTTTATGTGATATCTGTAGCATTGGGTATTTTATACGAAGTGATTTCCCAACTGAGTTGCCTTGGTCTTGATATTTAATGTATAATGTCTTTACATTTCTTTGAAGAGGTTGTTTTACTAGATACTGTAATGCAGGTTGGACCCGACATGCTTATTAGTGGATTTCTTCAGCCCTTACCCGATGTGATACCCGTAATCCCATCACGTGATGAAACTTTTGTTGTTGATCCTACTGTCTCACCATATGAGTCAAGTATCATATTTTTCTATAAAACATGGGATCTTTACGGTGCATTGTCAAATTTCTCTCCTCATCCTATTCAAATACATGATGAAGACGGTGACTGTGTGACTTGGTTGAGTGTTGAGCATTACTACCAGGTACTTGATTTTTTTTATTATTTCTGTTTTCCTTTGCTGTTTTGTGGTAATTCTTATACATATAATTCAATGCGTAGGCACACAAGTTTGTTGGGGTGGATGATCCTATAGCACAAGATTGTGTTGAAAGGATTAAATCTGCAAAAAGTCCAGAAGAAGCTGCAAGAATTGGGCGGTCAATGCAAAAGCAGAAACCTGATCTGGTATATTCGTCTGTGGTTTTCAAACTTTTCTCAAGCTCTTAATCGGATCTTGACCTACTGGCTCATGGACTTGATTGACAACAATATTTCCTTTCTGGATTGTGTCACTAATCTATTCTCTCAAAAGCTTATTGTTTGGTTGGAGGGAAATGGCGCGAGGGAGAGGTGTTGTTAAAAGAGATAGCTTGATTGATGAAGATAGTTGATGGGAGAGGATTGGAAATAAAGGGGCCAAAATCTCTCCCCTTTCACTTCTGTATTCTCTCCCAATATTGGGCAGATTGGGGAGGGAATAATACTAAAAGCTTGTAAACTTTGTTGACTAGATTATCCTTAGTTTAAATTTGTGAACTTAATGATTTTACTAGTAAATAACCACATGCATTAATTGATGTCACTGTGTCCAAATTATGTATGCTGATTTGGTTCCTTTCCCTTTTCCTTGTAAGAGGCCTGAACCTTTCTTTTTTATTGGGCACACAGATAAGATCTGACTGGGAGAACATAAAGATCGATGTGATGTACAAGGCACTGAAGTGCAAGTTCTCAATCTACCCGCATTTGAAAACTTTGCTGCTATCCACTGCTGGTTCTGTTCTAGTTGAGGCTTCACCACATGATCTGTTTTGGGGTGGAGGGCGAGAGGGAGAGGGCTTAAATTATCTCGGCAGATTGTTGATGAAATTAAGATCAGAGTTTCTTGGGGAGTCTTCATCATCAAGTGAGACGCCTAGTTTAACTGTATAGTATTTTCAAAGAGAAGAGTAACAGTATTTAATATATAACTACCAAAACTGTTTGTCGTGTCACATCTTGTTAGTTTATTGATCAAGCCTTCTGTTTTGCTTAAGGGGGACTTTCATCCAAGTCTTCAATAATGTAATATGTTGTTTTTTTTTTCTCTTTTTGACCTGTCTTCCTTAATTGCACTTTTCTTACTAATCTATTTCTCAAGTTTGGTCTCTTGTTTTTTTCTCTGAAATTAGGTGCTTCATTTCTTTCATGTCAATGTGAAACAGAGTTTTCATATGGGTATTTTCATTACATATTGAATGCCAAATTAACAAATGGGTAAAAAATGAACAACCAAAATATTGGGAGATCAAATTTGCACATAAATAAGTAAATCAAATTCGAAAAATACAGGTAGGTAGCAGATAGATTAATGCTTTGTTTGGATTGAAGTTGAACTGGAGAGGGAAAGAAAGAAGAAAGGTGAAGTTTTTTTCTTTAAAATATTCTGCTTTTATTGGGATCACCCAATCCAAACACAGTGAAAAAGTATTATTAAGCGACTTTTGGGTTTGAAGAAAATGTCTGCAATTATATATGTGGATTATGATTGCTATTATTGGCAGCATGAAGAGGCCCTAGATGGGCCAGCCAGAGATACTGTAGAATAAAATATTGCCCAAAGTGATAGGAACATGACTTGGAAGTTTTTCAACCTTGTCAAATCCCTCTAAATAATTTTCTAAGTGGATCTCCTTGCCAACTATGAAAAGAACACAATTGAAGTAAACTGATTGAAAGCCATAGAACGTAGTTGTTCTTTATGATGAGGGATGGATAGATAGATAGAGAGTGACGACATTTCAGAAAGGGTAAAAAGCTGGTGTTTGTCATAGTGCTCCTCAGATATTGAAGTGAGAGTACTAACTCCCAAGGTAACGGGAAGTGTCATTGATTGATGTGAATGTTTACTCAATCATAGCAGTGACGGGTCTAAGCAGCAACCACTACTTCCTGCATTTATTTTCTCAGTCACGCAAACTTCAACCAATTTCAGTCATAAAAGCCAAACTGTCCCTTTGTGTTTCTGTAGAACTAGGATCTAAATTTTTAAGCCTATATAGCAGCTGCAAATTCGGCTTCTCTGATATTGAATTTTCAATCTATTTTTGTTGTTGGGATTATAAGATCTATTCCAAATTTAGTTTTTTGGATTGTGTTTTAAAGGGGATTTAACAAGCTCAAACGTTATATAGTTATATTCTGATTTGTTATCGCGAAATGTTCCGGTCAATTTCTGATGGAGACAAATGAAAAAAGATATATCAAAACTTCCATCGAATTCGGCTTTTCAGAAAGTGAATTTTAAGTTGGTTTCATTATTGATGATACAAACAAATAAGTAGAAAATTTGATTTATTATAGGGTTTGATATCATGAGTGTTAACTTGAGTCAATTTAGTTTACACCGATTGATTTATTACATGATGAATTAAACATGAGTTAGTTTAAAGTGACTTATAATTTTACAAGTTAAATTTTTTTTAACTCAACTTGATTTATTATTGGTGGATTCAATTAAAGATGACTTGTTGTTTTGATTTATTATATTTTTGTTACAATTGACTTGATTTACTTTTTTAATAACTATATAGTTAAATTGTTTATTTATTTCATTAAACATTATTATAAAGTTATATTTAAATTAAAATGTCGGCTTATATAATTTAACAAATAAATAAATTAAACACTCAAATTATTTAAATATTATTAAATAATATTATATTAGTTAATCTATAATTAGAAACAGGAAACAATTATAATAAAATACCTATAAAAAATGGTAAAAAAACTAATAGAGTTGTTAGTGGGTTAGTGTTAATTTATCTTCAGTTTTGTCTTGAATTCGTTTAATTAAATGGTTACGTAATTTGAATTCAATTTAATTCATAGTAAACAATTATAATAAAATATTTGTAAAAAATGGTAAAAAAGTTAATAAAAGATTGATCTAGATAAATTAGGGCAATTTATATTCAATTTGATTCAAACTTATTTAATTTGTTAGTTAAGTGAATAAGATTCAATTTGATTTATAACTAAAATGATGAATTTTTTGAAACTCAATCTAATTTGAATTTATAGTTAACTGAGTTGACTTATATTGAAATCCAATTTACCATTTCTATTTCTATTTGATAATATTATGAAAAAAAAAAACTCAAAAGGAATTTATTCATGTATTTAAAAATGGTATTATTGGTGGAAAAAAATTGACTAGTATAGAAGAAAAGAAAAGAACATAGGATAGTGATAAAGTATGATTGATTAGTTTTTGTTGGATTATCTAATTTTGTGAAGAATAAAAGGTAAATTTATTTATGTTGTGAAAATATAATAATATAAGTTTACATGGTAGAGAGAGTTTGTAAATTGAAGCGTGTAGAATTGTTGTTGGCGGAGGAAGACGATAGATATGTGGTGTGCAACACGTACACGATTAAACAACATCCTTTCTCCTTTTTTTTATCTTTGCTTTCCCTTCATTTCCAACCTTTAAATAATATATTCACTTACTGCTGCTTAACAATTCAATAACTTTCACACACCATATTCTCACGTGGCTAAGAATTATTTTTTTTAAATTGTTCTTAAATTAATCTTGAAATAAGTAACGAGATTTTAACGGCAATTTAATTACTACTTTTCAAAAATATTAATTGTATTTATAAAATTAGTAGTTTTGAATTTGTGTTTTTATTAGAATAATACTTATTTTAAGAGATAACAAATCAAATAATAGATAGTAAAATAAATAATAATTGATATATAAAACTACTTAGTTAGATTTAGTTATAATATCAAACTTAAAAAAAGAGAGGAGAAATTGTATTTATTTTACTTCAGATTGTATTAAATGATACTCACATTAATCCTTTTTGATATTTTGATAAACTAATACTTACAAATGTTTTTTTTAATAGATATTTATCTTATTTTCAAAATAACTTGAATTATGCATGTCTATGATGATTTTTTTACTTGATTTCTGGTTTTGAATAGCCATATTTTCCTTTGAGGAAGCATACATACAAGTTGGATTCGAAAAAGTGTATTTTATTTTATTGTTTTAAATTGGATAGATAATTTTGGTTTATACTTAAATAAACTTTTATGAAATTCAATAAATTGTTAGTTTTGCATAATTTATAAGTGGGGGAAATTTCGTTCATTGAAATCTCTTTTAGTGAATAAAATGATTTTCCGAGTTCTACCTCCTTAACCAATGAAGTGCTCACACAATAAATGCACTAATCACTTTCAAAATGACATAGTTTATGCTTAATAAATACATTGATTTCACTAATTGGATGAGATTTGGCTCAATCAATCTCAACTTGAAAGTAATTGGTATTTTTTTCTAATTACATTCATTCAAAAAGTCTACCATATTCAAATATGATTATTTATTCAAATACATGATCATGCTAGTAAGTAGTTATATTAATTTACGAGTTTGAAATGTTTATTATTAAATTATTGTATGTTATATTATTAGATTATTTAAGGTACCATATTTAGAATGATATGTTGAGTTAATTTACGATTTGTAGAAATAAACATATGAACCTATTAAAAGGAAATGACTTTTTTTCATTGACGGTTAAATGAGTTAATTAATAAATTAGGTGGTGATAAGTAAAGGGAAGACTTCCAACATCACCAGTAAGAAAATTTTAATACAAATCTTTCGACAAATATTTGTTTGATATATGTTATATTATTTTCATTGAAGCAAATATTAATTATAAATTAATAGATAACAGCTAAGAAAACTAATAAAATAAGACTTTGAAATAAATAAGACGAAGCCTAATGTTATATACCATCAGTTATAAATATTTTATATATGATTACATATTATTTTGATGTTTGATAATTTAGTATAAATAAATAATATTACTGGTTTAATGAATTCATAATAATTTTTTTTAAAAACAACATTGTAGTTATGTACACCTTACAACTTCTTATCTTAATGTATGTATATTGGTATAGTAAAACATTTTTTCATTATGTTATAGTTAGACTCCTTCGAGTGTTACTTATCTCCCTTATAATATTTATAATGATTTTTATATTTAAAACATTATTTTTAATAAAAAATTGTATTAATTTTTTGTTGACATAGTATTTTAAAATTAAAAAAATGATTATTATTTTATTGAAAAAAAGGATATTTTATATTAAAAGCAAAAGAAAAAGGAATTTTTATTTTAAACAATTAAATATAGATTATTTATTAAAAATATAAAATGTGAATATTTATTTCGATTATGTATATTTTTTTTTCTAAACTTAAGTGAAATTAGAATTCGTACCTATCTTATATATTTTAATCTTAAACTTTAAAAATAAATATAATTATTTTATTCCAATAACGTTAATTATTTAAAAGTTTTAAATAATATTTTAATATGATATATTTGAATTTAAAGATATCAAACAGTAAAAGAAATATAAACTTAACTTGAAATATTAATATGTCAAAAAAGTTTTATTGATTATATTTATTTAAGTTAAATTTAAATATTGAGTTGTATCAAAATTTGAAATAAAAAAAACAATTTTTGTGTTAATGTTTAGATATTAAAATCCTATTTAACTCTATTTTAAAACTAAAAATTTTTGTATCTTTGATCAATACAATTTTGGTCAAATAATAAGTTTTGTACCGGATGAGTCGGACAACCATATGATCGTCTTGATACAGATTCATCATTTATGATTTATCTTCATTAAGTCTTGGTTAGTAGACCGAATGATCGAGAAATTGCCTTGAAAGGTTTAATTGGACAAACCGGACCGCCAATGATGAAAGACCAATCATAGTCTGTGATTTAAGACGAGATTAAGGTAAGATGCGATTAAAACTATTGGGCCGGGATTATGCCGTGATTAAGATTCTGCTAACCCCAGGCCCATGGCAAAAACTATAAATACAGGTCAAATGTATGAGGTAAGGTGGTGGCTATTAACTACACATTTATTACTGTTCTGAATTGACTGTACGAATATTATTCTGACTTGAGCGTCAGAGCACTTTTAATAGGTCTCCACCCGCTCGGCTTGAAGGAGGGAGATTTTAAGCGTGACCGGACGGTGAAACCAGAGTGTTCTAAGTGTGACCGAACGATGAAACCAGAGCGTCAGAGATCTTGAAACTCGCCACAACCCGATTCATTAATAATGACTTTGAAATATTGGTCCTTCAAATTTTTGTATGAGTCAGAAAACGACGCCTAAAAAGGCACCTATCCTTGACAGATGTCAAAGAAACCCAACCGTCCTTAGGAAGGGGACGAACGTCGAAGTAGTGTAAAAAGACGGGGACAGAAGGGGTCACTCCCATGGCTGCACACATCGCCCCAAACGCCTGAACTGAAGCCCAAGCGTTTGGGTGGAGCTGTGTGGGGGCGACGTTAAGCTCACGAAGGAGGGCCGATTGAAAGGTCATGAAAGGTACCCGAATATAGAGCTGATTGAAGAAGTTGGCGTACGTGAAGAAAAAATCGTCGGGGCGTGACTCCTTTCCATGAAACACACCTTCATTCTCAAGGCTCACGCCCGCCCTTATCAATCGGGCATCCTCCATGTCCCAGACGATTTGTGACTAATCGATCATCCACTTCAACCGTTTTCGTGTGTAATAACCGGACACATGAAGACTCACTTCATGAGGCGCCCAGTCATACCCGCGTAGGTACTAGAGGGACAATATCAACAGAAATGCCCCCCTTTAACAAGTGGATGGAGATGCCGAAAAGACACTTGTCACCTCCAAACTCCAGAGAGGATGGCCTTAAACCATCTCCAATATTATCTACAGGAGACAAGAGCTGGACGTTTGCACCCTGGACGGACCTCTTGAGATACGACGACGACTGAACTCGGAGAGGAAGGTTGAGCGTCACCACCACCCGCCACACTACCGCCACTAGCTCTGCCCGACGACTCCAGCGAAGACTCAACGTCGACAAGGGCCATTTATTACCTGGGGGAAAAGAAATTCGAAAACCTGAAGGAAAAGAAATGAGAAGACGTGAAAGGGACATCGTCCCTACCCTATTTATAGCAAAAATTTTGAAAACCGCCAACACATCGCCACCGTTCAAGATTGCCCCGACTAACGGTCCAGATTTGATTACGCCTCACCTGCCTGAGGCAAAGGATAAGCGAATAAGCGACACATGTCCTTTCCCGCCCAAACTCCATTCCTATATAGACGGGCGGTAACTACATCAAAACCCTACATCAACTACGTTGCTTAGGGCTTGGGGGGCCTATGTACTGGATGGGCCGGACAACCATCTGATCGTCTTGATACAGATTCGCCACTTATGATTCATCTTCACCAAGTCTTGGTTAGTAGACCGAATGGTCGAGAACTTGCCTTGAAAGGCTTAACTGGACAAATCGGACGACTAATGATGGGCGACCAATCATAATATGTGATTTAAGACAAGATTAAGGTAAGATGCGATTAAAGTCATTGGACCGAGATTAGGTCGTGATTAAGATTATGCTAACCCCAGGCCTATGACAAAACCTATAAATACAAGTCAAAGGTATGAGGTAAGGTGGTGGCTATTAACTGCACATTTATTACTGTTCCGAATTAACTGTACGAATAGTATTTTAACTTGAGCATTGGAACACTTTTAACAGGTCTCTATCCGCTCGGCTTGAAAGAGAGAGATTCTAAGCATGACCTGACGGTAAAACCAGAGTATTCTAAGTATGACCAGACGATGAAACTAGAGTGTCAAAAGATCTTGAAGATAAATCGAACGATATAAAATAAATTATAAAGATGTTTGATAATGTTCGAAAGAAGTTTTATTATTTTTTTGTTTGAACGATACAAAATAGAAAAGTAAAAGAGGGTAGGAAGAGGACATTAAAACGCCCAATTAAAACGTTTCCAATTAAACCTAATAAAATATATATGGGTGGGAAATTATTAAATCCATTGTTTTATTAATACTTTTGAGTAATTATTGGAGTCTGGTGGTGATGTTAACTTTGAAATTAATCCAAAACGTGAAGACAACTTTTTAGAAAATTAAATTTTACTTTCATTGGTTACGTTACACTCTCGGGGAAGTTATTCTAAGTTTCCATCATAGAATAAGCTTTCCACCACGAGAAAAAATCACTTTTATTTTTGTATAAAAGTGCTTTTTTTCATTAACTTGTGTATAAAGTGCACTCTATTCATGATTTTTTATAATAAAAATGTATTCAATTTAGAACAACTAATCTCACCTAATTCCAACCATGCTCTTTTTAAAAAGTCAATTCATCATTTGTCAAAAGCCAGACAAAGTTAATTGTTTGGTTCAAAATTTTTGTGAAGTTCTTATTTGTAAAGAAAAAGTAAAGGCATTGTTTGTTTCTTTTTAGTTGGCATATTTTTGTCAGTTACAATTTATAATTTTATTTTTAAAATTTATAAAAGTGTTATATGTATTGATAATATATATAAATAAGTTCTCGTATTTTAGGAAGAAAAAAAGTATTTTGAAAGAAAATATCCACTAAAAATGATACCACAATAAATAAATACGAAAGTCTCTTTCGGCAAGATAAGATGGCAACCCTAATTAAATAAACTGAATGTGAAAAAAAAGATATATATTTTCTTGCCAGGTGATAAACTAAATAAAACATTTTTTTAAATAAGTGGTTTTAATAAATAGACTGGTCGTCGAGTGATTACAAATTAGTTTACGCTTCTATTGCCTGATTTTTTTGTTAGATATTATTGAAAGAAGCGAGTAAGTGCATAATTTATCTTTATTATTATTATTTATTATTGCAATTTCTATATTTTTTAAATAACTATTTGATTTAGAGGAGAAAATGAAAAAGGGTTCAAAATTAATTAAAATCTCAAACTATAAGTGTTTAAACACTTGCTTTTATCTACAATAAAAATATAAAGATTCCTTTTCTTTATTTTTGTATTAAATAATTCAACATTAACTTCTACAGATATATCTAAATCTAATTATTAATGGCTTAAAAACCATAATATTATATATATATATATATATATATATATATATATATATATATATATTAGTGATAGAAAAAACATGAAATTCGTGATGAATAGTTGATATTTATAAGTATTTATTATTTGTAGATTATTAGTGGTGAATATTTTAATATCTGTTTATAAATAGATTGAGTGCATATAGTATGAGTTATTCATTAAAAAAATTAATTTATATTTTATTAAATTTAATTTAAAATAAAATCAATTTATATTTTAATAGATTAAATTTAGTTAAAATTAAATTTTAATTTATATCTAATTTAATTTATATTAAATTATATTTTTTGTAATTTTATTTAAATTTTATTTTAAAAATATATAAAATATATATTTTAATATTTGCTATATTCACGAATATATATAGATTTTGAAATATCCGTGATTTTTTCTTTTCTTCAAACACGTACTGTGCAAGTAACAAGCAGATTGTAGGTTGAGTTTTCATTTTGTATTGTAAGTCAAGTTGCTGTTAAATATTATCTATAGTCAACCTGACTTATTTTCATTCCTATCTTAGATATATTTAGATATATTTATATGTTTATTTTGAAAATAACAAAATATAACATATGATATATGCATATTAAAAAATATACAAAATTTTTAAAAATTTGATAAATGTATGATTTTTATTGTGTAAATACAAACTTAAATCAAATGTATTAAATGTTAATAAAAAATATTATAAATAATCAAAATCATAAAAGTATTACTGTTTAAATACTTCATTTATAAATATCGATATGTATTGATAGGTGTAGAATATGAATATGTTACACAAATTGAAGTATCACAATCATAATTTAAAACTAAGTTGTACAAAAGAATAGTTGACTGTCAATCAATAGTTTTTTCTTTTGTGAAAAATAATTTTTAATGTTTGGCTAGCTTCTATCTAATTGATTAACTACTTTTTTAAATAAAACTACTATTAATAAATTTGAAGTTAAATTAGTCTTTTGTTTCTAATTTTGATTGAAATTCTTTAAGTAGATTTTCTTATATCAATTAACTCCTGTTTATTGAAAAATTGATATAATTAAGTAATTTTCATTAGAATTGATATAATTAGGTAATTTTTATTGATACAGTAGGTTAAATACATGTAATGTGTTAGTTTATATATATATATATATATATATATATATATATATATATATATATATATATATATATATATTTGTTTCATATCAATGTCATGTCAATTACATTATATTTATAACGTGATAGTAACAACGTCACATGTTACTTTTTGATATCAAGTGTTATTTTTCTATACATGATTTTTAATTTATAAAAACACATATAATAAATTTAAAAGAAAACAACTAAATTAAATATGAATTTAGTGTTTTATTATTTAAAAATGATAAAAATTACATACATTTATTTAATATACTTTATCTTTATAAAATATTTTATTTCTCTTCAAATTTTTAAAGTTTTTTCCAAGGTAATTAAAATTGAGATTATAGTTAGGATAATGAACAATGAAGGACTCTTAAATTGTGGAATCGTAACACATTATTTAGGTTTAGAATTTGTTTTAACTGAAACTTTATTCATGAAGAAAGTGAATAAGTGCTCTAATTGAAAATAAAATGTGAAGTTTAATTGCATTAATTTTTAATTACATGATGTTGCTATAGACAACACACATAGCAAGATTATTTTTTAATCGTTTTAGTTTTTAGTTAGGTTTATGTCTTATTTGAATTGAATTTATTCAATAAAAAAGGTAAAGAGATGGTACAATGGACAATTTAGAAAAACAATTATCCACATGATCATGCATGAGATTTGAACCGGAAATACTATGTAAAATTATAGGTTCTTATGATTTTACGAGTTAAATCTCAATTTTAACTACATTGATTTTTTCTATTTTATTATTTTCTTTCTATTGGAGCATTTGAATTTTAAGGTAATAAAGTATAAGACGTGATGATTTGATCACATTTGGGTTTTGAATAGATTTTTATTTAGATATATGGTTATCCTATTTTTCTTGTTAGATGTATGGATGATACTTGATACTTGTATGTGATATATAAATTGAATAAATGGATGGTATTTCTCGTTAATCTTTTCTTAATATAAAAAAAATCATAGACTAAGACTTGAAATAAAATTTGTTGCCCGATTTATTAATAAAAAGATATTGTTGGTGATTGGAATTATAAGTTACTAACAAAAGTTGGTAATACAAATTGTAATTTACCAACGAATTTTGTTTAGAATTTTGTTTATGATATATCTAGATTAGTTCTTGTAACCTATAATTTTAAAATTTTAAGTCTGGCGTAATTCTCCATTCCTAGTTGAATCAATCATTGTTTAAAGTGCAAGACTTTATATTTTGTCCACCCTTTAAATTATGTCTAAACTTCTAACAAAAATGAGATGATTTGATTGCACAACAATTCAAGACTAGTTTTTTAACTTGATTCAAACTAGTGAAATAAAATGAGTTGTTAATTCATCCAAACAACAAACACAAATAAAACCACAAACATTTGAATGAAAACATAAATACAAATCCAAGAAATATGAATACAAATAATTAAAATTGATTACATCCAACCTTAATACGAGATAGTTCAATGCATCTCTCTAGCCTTGCAAGATTGTATTCTACTCTACTATTATTTATTTACTTCTCCACTCTGTATCTAAAACCAATACATGAGTTCTTTATTTATAAAAATTTCTCTTGACACTCAACTCCATTATTTGGAACTTAGTTGCAGAGGTTTCCTTCTTAGAAGGTTTTTTTTTTTCTTTGTTGTCTTAATATTGAGCGTTACTTTCTTATGGTTCAGCTGTCCATCGCCTTTGACTTTTCTTGTTAACCTCCTTTAGTGTTCAACAACCTTGTCTTGTGACTCAATTGCAAAAATGTTATATTCAAAATATTTTCAGTCAACATTTCTAGTGTCACAACGATAAATTTTGGGAGTCAATTGCATCATTGAAAAAATTGCTGTAAATCACAAAAAAAAAATCGTTAGTTTGAAGTTTTTCTAAATTCCAATACCTCATTCCCTCTTTTTAAATTAAAGAGATTTAATTCACTTATTTTTTTTCTATCAAATTCATGCAAAAAAAATTCATGCAAAAGAAGTGTCAAAAGATATAAAAAAGGTACATAAATTTGACACTTATCAACAAACAAATTTATTACTAATAGTAATTAAGCAAATATATGAACTTACTCAGCTTTAAAATATAATTAATTAAAATAAATCCTTAAATTCTTAACTAAGACAAGATGTAATAGAATAAGAAAAAAGAAAACTAAAAGGAAGAGAGAGAAATATAAGTTGGAGGAAAGGGAGCCGTGGGGCTACATGTGTACCCTTGACCGATTTGCCTTTAAAAGAAGGTGAAAATAATTTGAAATGTCATTAAATTCATGTAACTGTGGCCATATTTTCTTTATTTCCCCCTTCAATGAGTACCCTCATTTGCCCCCTCACATCTCTTCAGGCCTTTAATGATCCTCACATATGATAAGACACACACATACATATTATATTATTTTGGAGATACACCAAAAACAACGTAAGATACCATAATCTTATCTTCACATGCTCTTTGTCACATAAGTCCATGTCAATGCAATGTTTCATGCATCGTGTAAACCAAATCAAACTATCACAGAATAATTCAACTTACTATCATAAAACGACCATCAAATTAGTCAATGTATAATATGATGGACCGCTAATTTAATTGATTGGTCGGACTAAAAATATAACTAATGTTAAGAATAAATACATAATCTTTTAAGCTATACTATTACCGTGTATGTCTTATTTAAATTATTTATTTTAAAATTTATAAATATTCAGTTAATTGATTATATTATATTTAATTAATTTATTAAGTTAATTTTATATTTATTGTTGATATTATCAAACATAAACTAACTTTAATATTAGAGTACTTTTTCAATAGTATTCCAGTTTAACCGAACAACAACAAATCGTAAAATGAAGAAAATATTTAGATTTGAGCTTAAAGTTTGAAAAAATAAATTTAATCTCAGACTCCTTAAACCAAACAGTTAGTGTCATTATAACTCAAATTTTTAATTAATCTTTTAATTACATACTCAAACTTAAAAATCTCTTTCCAAAACTAATATTCAAAATGAAATATATTGCTGTCACCAATTTCGCACTGTTAAGCAGAAAAACATCGAATCAAACAGTTGTTGGATCCTTCCATATATATATATGCATTTATTTTTGAGACATGAAATATATTTAATAGTAGAAACTATGGTCCAATTCCAATTTAATATGGCAGTACATTTTTGCCTTTTATTCATACTTCGATTTTATCTGATTTTAGGTTATAATAGCTATGTCCTTTTTTCCGAAACTTCTTATTAACGTATTAAAGGTATAAAAATAATTATATAATTTAATTGATGCTTCATTATTAAAAAGATAGGACTATGCGTGCTTCACGTTTTGAATGTCAGACTCAATGTGGGCATGGTTGATAGAGATATTGGGACCCTGATGCCTCATCCTTCTATATTCACTAATAATTGTGCCATTTATAAATTACAGTATAAAATATGTTAAAATGTTGACGATTATAAGATTATAGTTAAACCTAAAATTTCTTATTTATTTTTATTACATTCTTGGTGTACTAGGTAGCTGCTTAAATCTTGTAAAAAGAGGCAGGTGTGTTCTTCAATAGTTTTATAGAAATGAATGAACCATAAAACTATTTGAAAAAAATTAATTATTCATTATTATTTTTATCCAACTTTTAGTCAAATCAAATGCATAGGTGTTTAAAAATGATAAATAAATCAAATATGTTTTTAGTTAAATAAACTACTATAATTTTTGTAATTATAGACATTTTTTATTTATGAAAATAAATTTGTTGATAAAATTGTTATTATTAATCGTTTTTTAGAATTTTAATTATAAACAAAAAAATATATTAGTAATGAATTTGTCCATAAATTTTTTTAATAACATGTATCAATAAATTAAAATGTATATTATTAATAAATAATTCTATTAATAATATATCTGTAATAAATTTTGTCAATAAATTATAATTGTTATTACTAACTGTTTCGGTGGATAATTTTGGGATCGAGAAACTAACCTGTTGATGTATCTGGGCCGCTCGCTCGCTTCCAAACTCCTGCTATTGGCCGATCGGTGTTGGCACAAACCGATCGGTCTTCCTCTTGACGTGGGAGGATGTACTTACAAAAGGTACTCCGACGCTCAAGTTAGGCGTGTGGTTTGAAGAGCCTCGGCTCTTGGTTAAATATTCATTGAATGATCATCGTAGCATAGAGTGAATAGTGTATAATTGAACGTACCTGGCTTTCGGCCCTGGCTTTGTATTTATAATTTACCTCATGGATCCTAAGCTGATATAAGCCCAATCAAATATAAACAGAATAAGATATAAACAGATTACCTGAAAATCCGGTTGTTTGTTTGTAACCACTCGGTTAATATTTTATACTATACATTATGCCCCCCAAGTCCGAGTTAAGCGGTTGGCTTTAGCCGTGGTTAACTATAGGACTGATGAGTTTGAGGGAGGCTGCGTTGGCGGAACTGAAAGCGTTTTACCGCTCGACCTTCGACATTAACCGAGCGGGATTTACCGCTCGTCCTTCAACAGGAACCGAGAGGAATTTACCTCTCGGTCTTCGACAATAACCGAGCGGGATTTACCGCCAGTCCTTCAACAGGAACCGAGAGGAATTTACCTCTCGGTCTTCAACATTAACCGAGCGGGATTTATCGCTCGTCCTCGACAATAACCGAGCGAGATTTACCGCTCGTCCTTCAATAGGAACCGAGAGGAATTTACCTCTCGGTCTTCGACAATAACCGAGAAGGATTTACCGCTCGACGATCGACATTAACGAGCGCCGCTCGACGATCGACACTAACCGAGCGGGATTTACCGCTCGTTCTTCATCAGGAACCGAGAGGAATTTACCTCTCGGTCTTCAACATTAACCGAGCGGGATTTATCGCTCGTCCTCGATAATAACCGAGCGGGATTTACCGCTCGTCCTTCAATAGGAACCGAGAGGAATTTACCTCTCGGTCTTCGACAATAACTGAGCGGGATTTACCGCTCGACGATCGACATTAACGAGCGCCGCTCGACGATCGACACTAACCGAGCGGGATTTACCGCTCGTTCTTCAATAGGAACCGAGAGGAATTTACCTCTCGGTCTTCGATAATAACCGAGCGGGTTTTACCGCTCGACGATCGACCCTAACCGAGCGGGATTTACCGCTCGTTCTTCAACAGGAACCGAGAGGAATTTACCTCTCGGTCTTCGACAATAACCGAGCGGGTTTTACCGCTCGTCGATCGACATTAACGAGCGCCGCTCGACGATCGACACTAACCGAGCGGGATTTACCGCTCGTTCTTCAACAGGAACCGAGAGGAATTTACCTCTCGGTCTTCGACAATAACCGAGCGGGATTTACCGCTCGTCCTTCAATTTTGATCTAGGAGTGCTTCCTAGTGAACGGGCTTTACCGTTCGGCTTTGAGAGGGCTTTACCTCTCTGCTTTGAGCTAGGAGTGCTTCCTAGTGAACGGGCTTTACCGTTCGGCTTTGAGAGGGTTTTACCTCTCTGCTTTGAGCTAGGAGTGCTTCCTAGTGAATGGGCTTTACCGTTCGGCTTTTGAGAGGGCTTTACTTCTCTGCTTTGATCTAGGAGTGCTTCCTAGTGAACGAGCTTTACCGTTCGGCTTTGAGAAGGCTTTACCTCTCTGCTTTGAGCTAGGAGTGCTTCCTAGTGAACGGGCTTTACCGTTCGGCTTTTGAGAGGGCTTTACCTCTCTGCTTTGATCTAGGAGTGCTTCCTAGTGAACGGGCTTTACCGTTCGGCTTTTGAGAGGGCTTTACCGCTCTGCTGAGCGGGATTTACCGCTCGATCTCGGACTTGAGCTTCTTGGCGGGAGAGATTTACCTCTCGGCCGAGAGGGATTTACCTCTCGGCCGAGAGGGATTTACCTCTCGGTCTTCGACTTTGACCTAGGACTTCTTCCTAGGAAACGGGCTTTACCGTTTGGTCTTTGAGAGGGTTGTACCCTTCTGCCGAGCGGGATTTACCGCTCGGTCTTAGACTTGATTGTTAACTATGAACTTTGCTGACGAAATTGGCAATCAGTGTTTGCAATAGGAGACTTCCCCTTTGTTAATTGAATTCCATGATACTTTAGGCATGATGACAAGATCTTAGTCTACACTTGCATAGTTGATGCATGGATTTTGATATATATTTCTTCGAGATGTTGTCTTGCTAAAATTCTGATGATGATATATATTACGGTATACAACCGTATAGTAAATGATTCGGTTACCATATATTACGAATTGCACCGAATAAATAACATATATAATAAACAAGGTATCAAAACCGTCTTGAGATTTTATAATATTGCTGTTGATAGTTATCTCTAACACAACAATTTCTTTGACTATTTTAATCATGCCAAAAAATGTTTCGGTCACAATAATTAGATAACTATATTTATAGTTATATGCTATATAATATATCATATATCATATTTAAAATATCTATATAAAATAGTTGTTATAATATCTATTATCAATTAGACATTTTATGAAATATTCATATTTCAAAAAATACTTATCTTGTTGATGACGCTTTGTTGTTCCTCCATGCTCCTCGTGGTCACCATTTGGGTTTGCCGCTCGGCCCCACGGTGGGCGCCAAAATGTTTCGGTGGATAATTTTGGGACCGAGAAACTAACCTGTTGATGTATCTGGGCCGCTTGCTCGCTTCCAAACTCCTGCTATTGGCCGATCGGTGTTGGCACAAACCGATCCATCTTCCTCTTGACGTGGGAGGATGTACCTGCAAAAGGTACTCCGACGCTCAAGTTAGGCGTGTGGTTTGAAAAGCCTCGGCTCTTGGTTAAATATTCATTGAATGATCATCGTAGCATAGAGTGAATAGTGTATAATTGAACGTACCTGGCTTTCGGCCCTGGCTTTGTATTTATAATTTACCTCATGGATCCTAAGCTGATATAATCCCAATCAAATATAAACAGAATAAGATATAAACAGATTACCTGAAAATCCGATTATTTGTTTGTAACCACTCGGTTAATATTTTATACTATACACTAACGAATTTATCTCTTGATAAGTTATCTACAAAGAGAAGTGATACTTTAATTCTAACCAATTTTTATAAAAGCTGTGGATAATCATGTCTTAAAATCTATCAATAAAATTTGTTATTAACTTATAACTTTTATCATCAATTAATTTTTCTATCAATCAATTGTTTTGTAAAAAAAGGACAAATATTTTACAAAATTTGGTGACATTTTGTTTTTATAAATTAATGATGTGTTCACTTCAGTAGATCATACTGTTTACGTATATTTGTGAGCGAGGAAATGTGATGATTTTTGTGTTCATTTCAGATAAAAGGCAAGGAAGGAATTGCAATGATTTGCGGAAAATATCACTTTTTGATCACTCACGAGAACAAAGAGATTTGGAGGGATTTACGATGCAATATCTAATTTACCCTTTCACTGTGGACTCACGAGTATGCATGTGCTTCAACAAAGATGCTTGAGCTACTGAGTTTCATTGCTTGAGAGAAGCCTTACACAGTAAAGATGGCCATATGAAGATGATGATTGAAGATGAAAAGGAGTTTGAAGCTGTAGAAGATGAATAACAGTAACGGCTGAAACGAAATTTGTTGGAGGTGTATTTGGTTACCTCCACTCATATTTGATTCCAGGAGTGTGAAGAGTTTATATGAAACCCTGTATTCAGTTGGGGTTATTTGGTTCTTATTCTACACAAGAAAGGTGTATTTGGTTCCCAACGTTGGTATTCAGTTCCTTCAATGTTTTGGGTTGCGTTTCATAATGGATTCGGTTACAACGTCTTCTTATTCGGTTCCCTTGGAGCATTTCTTTCGAAGCTTGGTTGTGGAGGTGCAGGCGCCATGTTGGACAAAGCTCTAGGCACCATGTTCGACGAAGTTGTAGGCGCCATGTTCGATGAAGCTATAGGCGTCATGTTCGGTGGTGGACACCGGAACTAGTTTGGAATCCCTCGCTCTTGCAGCGGCTACAGTCCTTAAAGTTGTCGCGTCTGTATAGATCAAAGTCCATACAGGGAGAGGATCCGAGTGGCGGGTCGGGTAAGGCGGAGATGCAAAAATCGGCGAGCAAGAGGATGGGCTCGATAGAACATGAGGAGGAAGAGGAGGTGGAGAGACAGAGACCACAAACGGCGAGGGTTTGAAGCGACGTCGTGTAGAGAAGACGAAGAGGTGGACGCGAAAGTTGATGATTTCATCAACAGGTTCTGTAACATCCCAAAAATATAGTATAAAACCATACCATAGAATATTCACAATTAACAATATTACAGTTCAGTTCTGAAAGAGAAGAGGTACGTTTTTGGCCGAACGGCCTTACAACAATAAATTGAACCGAACGATTCCAAAACTAAACTTATACCGAACGGTTATACAAAAACAGAACAAATTCTATCGACCAAACGGTCCTACGGTTCAGCTTTTACTTCCACTTCTTCCAGAGCCTCTTCCAGTAGACACTCTTCCCCTTCTGCTCACATCCACAGGATGATCATTGCAACAGGAAATGACGGCCGAATGGACAATACAAACAAGACAGGAAATTGGGTAAACTTATGTAATTTAATTAATTCAATAAAACATATATTTCACATAAATCTAATATAATTCAATAATCAATCATACAACAACCAATCATGCATTTCCAACCATAACAATACATCAATGCATGCAATGACCGACCACTTTACTCTGACTGTCCGGACTGTATGAATTTTGTGTAGCTACGATGTTTTTGCATTCGAGTGATGTAGTAGCTGAGATGTCCTCAACAACTGCCACCTGAGGTTAGTCTGTTATATCTCGCTCATTTTAACCTTATGGACTAGGACCTCCTGTCATTCTCACACATGATTTACTCCTCTCTACTTGAGAATGAGTAATCATAGAATATCAGGATAAACTCTACCTTAGCATGACCACATTCATACTTTACCATTCCATAACAAATCCTGAGATATTCCTCCCTGGAATACTCTTTCATATCCATACTATTCCATTCATTTCACAATTTAAATACTATCATACTTCATCATCAATACAATCAGACTAAACACTGAAAACAAGATCCCATCTTAGAACAGCAATGAAAGAAATAACTTCCATCTTAGAAGCAAGACCGAATGAGAGAATACCTTTTAGACTAATCTAGCCGAACACTTAGTGTAAGACCGAGCAGTCTTTCACTTATCCACAGAACAGAACTGAAAGGTCCATACTATATAAGACTTTGGTGACACAGAACGTTTACTCGATACTCAACAGTTATGACCGAACAATCTTTACTAAACAGAACTCTAAGAATTTACTAAAATACATATAATTAGACTTATCCTAAAATCATGAAATCTTTTAACCGAAACCTAAGAACTTAAACCGAACACCACAAGCTTTTAACCGAACACTACTGAGTTGGACCTAACACTCCTAGTTTCAAATATAAGTACATAATTGAGGATTATGACAAGACCGAGCGCTTGGTTCAAGACCGAGCACTACTGAGCTTATACAATGAAGGAATATATTCTAAATACAAATACATATAACTTATTTTCAACAAAGGATAAATATAATATTTAAGAATTTAAGTATTATTGAATATCTTAACTAAGCTGATTTAAGAAGTAAAATAGGAAATTATACGTTGACCAAACACTTATTTACCAGTATAATAATATAAAATTGATCGGTCATTAACTGAAATTCTCTACAGAAGAAGAATCCAGCTCAAACTGAATGTTCAAAGGAAAACCGAATGGTCAAGACTGACTTTCAGGAACAATTACGAAATACTGCAGATTGAAACTCAAACTCTATTCATACCCAGTTCTTACCATGTATAAACATCACTCACATACAAACAATCATAAAACAACATTTATAATTCATCTCAACCAAATATATATACAGAACATCAAACATGGTCTAATTGTTGATCAAAAAGAAGAAAAAGATAAGAATTCGTAGAGAGAAGAATGAGATTGGTAGAGAAAAGGAGGAGGAAATGAAGAACTCAAAAGGTTGAAGAAGATGAGTGCATGCAGAAAAGTGGCACAAAATTTCAAAACTTGACTTATAAACTACCGTCAAAATCGATCGTCCACTCTGCAGCTCACACCTGTCTTCCACTTTCAGAAACCCTTGCACCTGCACCTGTCTTCCACTACATGGGATTTTAAGAGTCCTGACAGGTTCAAGAAGTAGTTGAAGCTGCAGAGGATTGACTCTCTTCTCGTTACAGAACAGGTAGCTGATAGATTATCGTGGAAGAACAAAAACAGGGCATAGGCGTCACTGAATCTACGTCGTCGTTTCATCACCTTTGTTGTTACTTTGTACTATTATTATTAGCATAATACTATTTTGTATTAAGAAACCATAACCTGGTCAGTAGTATGCCAAAATTCTTGTTATAAGGTCTTTTTATTATTTTAAATCTGCATATGTGCTATAGTAATGTTAAAAAATTAATAAATATTAATTCTAAAGTGCACCTTGTTAAAGAAAGTTAGATGCTTATAGAATTACAAAAATATTACAATTAAAAATAAAATTATTTTACTAAAATAATTTTTTTGTACAATATTAAAATTAATTTTAATAATTAATATTATTATTTTATATAAACATTTTTACAATCAAATATAACATTAATAAATAACATTTTATATTACTTTAACACCTAGGGACATTTTGGTAATATTTAATTTTTACCAATTAAACAAATTTTTTAAATCTCTCACATCAATCAAATCCTACATTAATTCTCACAAACTTTACTTCCAAATCCATTCTCAATTACCTATAAATTCACTCAAAAAAACAACAAATTTTTTTTCCTCAAATCCCCTCAAATACATTCAATTATTCTCCCCCAAATCATCTCCCACAAATTACCTCATGTGAACACACCCTAAGGGAGATATATTAGAAGAGAAGAAAAAGAAAAAAAAATATAAGAAAAGAATAAAGTGAAAAAAAGTTAAAGAAAATACTTACAATGGAAAGACATGACAACAACACGACATAGGTATAACAACACAATAATAATGATGGTTACAAAATCATGATAATCATCGAAAGTAGAGAAAGAGGAGAAGGGGAGGTAAAACTAAAAATAATTGATTATAAAATTAATTTACAACCAATTATAATAAGTAACTAAAATATTAATAACTAATGTTAGAAATTAATTTTAATTTTAATTTACAAACTAATTATAATTTTTTTAATTAATAAAAGATATTATTTTAAATATCAATAATTTTTAGTTTGTAATATGTGTCTAATTTAATCAATAGAATGACTATTTTTTTCTTCTAAATTTCTTAAACATGTTTCAACAAAATCATAAATATCAAACCATATATATCACTACGACTTTAAACAAAATGATATTCATTTGTTAAACCTTATATGCAACACATCTTTATATATATTTAACCGACTCACATGCAAAATGCAAACAACTAAAGAAAGAAGACTTAAAAAAAAACTCACTTATACAAATTTTTTATTTGAAGAATATATTTTATTCTCTTACAGTTCCAGTATGTGTAACATTCCAAAAATATAACTGTAAACTATATTTAAGACTGAAGAAGTGACCAAACACTATTAAGAATCGACCACTAAGAAAGACCGAATACTTTATAATAAGGTCAAACCGAACAGTAAAAACCACCAATACCCATGAACACATCCGAACGGAAAACACCCATAACATGCAAATATGACCAAACGATCATTTAAAGAGTGAGGCTCAAACGTGAGTCGAATACAAGCTAAGACCGAACACCAATACAAACCGAGTACCCGTACATGACCGAGGACTACCAAGACCGAGTGCTAGTACAATACCGAGCACTACCGAGACCGAGTGCTAGCACGAGACCAAGCACTAAGACCGAGTGTTAGTACAAGACCGATCACTTCTGAGACCGAGTGATGGTAACTGACCTAACATTACCAAGACAATGCATGACCGAGCAGTCAATAACAGTTAAAGCCTATGATAGACCGAGCAATCAATAACAGTTAAAGCCTATGATAGACCGAACGTTGTTTACAATCAAATGTTATGTCTAGACCGATTGTTATATTCACTTGAATATCAACACAAGACCGATTGGTCATTAACTAAGAATCCACAAAAGTAGAACTCAGTTAAGACCGAGTACTAGAGAGAAGCCGAAAGGTCAATTAAAGACCCTCAGCGAACTACATAATTCTGCAGAATAACTGCAAAATTATGATCAACACCAATCCTTACCGATTTCACTACAATCTTCCAACTTCTAATCCTCCAAACATATATCAAATACTTCATTTACACTTGATTAATATTGTTTAAACCTTTCTAACATCTTTAAGAGAGTTTCATATCATATTTGAGATTCAATTCTGCAGAATCATGAACTCAAGGACCGAAAACTAGATTTCTCATGTTTAGTACAGTTTTGAGAGACTTAAGGGCCCCTACAAATCCTAAACAACTTGCCCATACTATCTATACAAACCAAACTCACATCGAACACGATGTCCCCAATTCACCATCACACTTCCTCACAATTCACTCGGCCACTGAACCAAAATTCTACAAAACTGAAATCAAACATGGTCACAGTAGTTAACATCCCACACAATAATAACGAACATACAAACATTCAATTTTCACATACATACAACAACAACAACCAGCATTCTCATATATCATAACCAAATCAATTAAATCAATACCAGAAAATCCTAAGAATACCTATAGTTCACCGATTGGTGATAAAAGACCACCCAAAGGACCAAAATGAAATTAAAAAGGGGAAGAGAATACAGTTAAACACATGCAAACAACAAAGCTTTCTTGCATGTACCAAAAATCCTAGAAATTCATGAGAATTTAAGGAACGACACTTACCTGTTCTAAACACAAAATTGATCAGGGGAATAGGAAACTTGTGATCCTAGGATCACTCAGGTGTCCCCTGATTGTTGAACAGATGAACTATGGGTGAAGAGATTTAGAGAGAAGGGAGAGGAAAATTAGAAAATAGTGGCTTTAGAGAGATAAACAGTTTTAAGATAGAACTGAGTGTTTAGAAATTTCTATTTATACTATTGGTGTATTTCAACATTAAAAACTCAGTTCAATTATTTTAATATATCTATCTACTTTATTATTCTATTTTCTGGGTCTTTAAAGTATGAGTAGGTTTAGATTTTGAAAATGATAAATTTATAATTAATCTTATAATTGGAATTACTTTTATTTTTAAAACTAATTTACTCAGTTTATCATGATAAAAGAGACATTACTTTTAAATAAAAATATGTTTGTTTTAATTATGTAAATTTTGTTGAAATTTTTAATTTTAAAAATGATTAAATATATTTTTTCCTTTTAAATTATTATAAAAAATGTGTTTCACCTTTAAATTAAATTATAAGATATTTATTTATACTCGTTGCGAAAGTCATATAAAAGATTCATTTTAATAAATAAGTATTTTTCATATAATGAATGACATTTCTGATTATAATATAACATCCACGTATTATTTGTTATATTATTTATTGAAAATGATATTTTATATAAATTTGATAAAAATATAAGAAGAAAATATTTTATAATTTAGTTTAATAATAAAATATATTAGTTTAGAATAATTTAAAGATGAAAAACATATGTAATCATTTTAATATTTATATAACTTAGAATCTGAATGATAAATACAGTAATATAGTTAATTAAATAAAAAAAATTATTATTTAAAGTTAACACTAACACATAATAAATGACAGAAGTTAATGTTATGTCATTAGTTAGGCAATTAATATTATCCTAATATAAAATATATTGAATAATAGTTTTACTTAGTTTTGAAGTAGACAATATGTAAAAAAAAAAATATGAAGAGAATTTTTTAAAGAATATGTGTTGTACTTAAAAACGTCAAATCACTTTCTTATGCGACCACGTTAAGCTTCTACTTATCTCTTCAATTGTACATTAAATTTTATTTAACTACTTTCCGTATTAATATACTATTTTTTTCATCTCAATTTGAAAATTAAATTTCATTGTATTTTTTAAATTATAAATTATAACATAATCTGAATTTTAAAAAAAAATATAAAATGCTTAAAACATTTATACTATAAATTTTATCTATAATGTAACTTATATACTGAAACATATTTACTTATTATAAATATTAATTCTTAAACAAAATATTCATAATTTTAAAATAGGCATAAACTTAGAAAGTTAAATGTTATTTTTGTAGTGTGAAAAGAGTATTATAAGAATATTAAAACATATTTAAGGAAGGTGAGAGGGCATGTTCTGTTCCAAACTACTCCACCAACCTTCTTTCAATAATATTCACAGATTTGAAAATCTCCAGTTGTTATATTAAATACAGGAAAGAAACCCTACTCTGTTATTGTCATCCTAAGCAAGTAAGTTAAAAACATAATATTAAAATGTGAGAAAATTTTAAAAATTGATAATTAAAAATAGTTAAATATATAAAAAATTATGTTTCATTGTTAAACTAAATCATAAAATATTTATTTTTTAGATAGATTTTATGTTTAATTCATTTTTATAAAATTGACTTACAATGTGAATTTTAAATTTAATTAAACTTTTTAAAATTGATTTATAAAATAATTTATTTTTATTTATAGATATTATTTATAATTGATGCGATTATTTTAACATTTTATCTTTTATAAAAATAATATAAAATACCGTTCCTGATAGTTGTAATGTTTTTTTTATGCCAAAAGAGTTATACAATTTATTATAATATAAAAATTTGTCTTGAAAAAATGAAATACTTTATAATCTAATTTAAGAGTGAAATATAATATTTTATAATAAATTAAAATAAAAAATATATTTAATTTTAAAGGAATATAAACAATTGAATGATAAAGCTTGCAAAAATATAATAATTAGTGTATATATATATATATATATATATATATATATATAATTATTTGAATAAATATTATGAAATTTATGTTGAGTTTTGTTGGTGGTTTGATTTGATTTATAAAGTGACATCCATGGCTGCTTCTTTTCTTTTATTTATATTTAGTGATGAGGGTGGACTTCAGATAGGGATGGTGATTTAAAAACTCAGCCACATTCCACACACCAAAATTGAAATATTAAAGTATACAATTAAAAATATGAAATAAAAAAGGAACTAAAACTTTGACCAAGAAATTTTGTCAAAATTATTTTATAAAAGAGAAGGGAATTAGAGAATAATATAAGTATGTTGTGTACAAATATAAAAGTCTATATATATATATATATATATATATATATATATATAAGTTACAATCTCAATATCACCAACAAGATTGCTTTCTGTTTCAATATATTCAAAGAAGACAAAAATATACACACAAACATTGAAATTAATAAAATTCTCAATCAAAATTAAAATAATATATATGGTTAAGGAATTAACTAACAAAATTATTTAAAGATAAGGATTCAGAACAAATGTATTAAACCTGATTCCAAACATTTATCAGTTTGGAAAAAAAACTTAATTTTGTGTTTGCTTCATACGATTTATTTTTTTTCTGTTGATTGAAACGATAAAAATATGAAAAAAAATACATGAAAAACAAATATACTAATTAACTTTCTGTGTTGTAAAGTTAAGATTTAAAAAATGCTATATAATTAATTATGATTTTCAATATAATAAACTATATTAAAAAAACGTAATCGGTTATGATTAAGAATAATATTTTATTATTTAAGTTTATATAATAATAATTATATTATTAATACTTTTTAATGTGTATAGTATTATATATTAAATTTTAAAGAAGATTTTAATATAATAATATATATATTTACATAAATGTAACATCGATTATTATATAACTATTTTTTATTTGATTAAAAATTAAAATTATATTTTTACGCTGAAAAGAATTTCTTAAAAAATAAAAACTTTAACCATAACATAGTATACTATAACACATATTTTATACAATATTAGAAATTTTATAACAAAATAAAGGATTATTATATATTTAATATTTGTTGACGACGTTAATAGATGATTCAATATTCTAAAAAAGTTATTGGGAACAATTTGTATTCATCATGTTGTTCTATTCCGACAATAGACACATGAAAGAAAAAAAAAAGACAAACACTGTAAGTTTTAAATATCAGTCTTAATGAATTCAATGATGAGTATTTAGGATTAAACTTACAACTATAAGTCTTAATTTCGTTTTATCAAATATATTAATATATATTATATTTTTAAGGATTTATTATGAATATCAAAAGTTATTTGAGAAATAATTAGATAATTGAGTATTTTTTATTAAAAATATTTGTAAAATTATACTTATATGTTTATCAATAATATCAATAGATCAACAAAAAGAAATATATATTCACTTTCCAACCTTATCCATGTTGAGCACATATAATATAATCCTAAGTTTGTTTATGAGTAGTGTTTTTGCTAAATGAGATTGGGAAAACTTCTGCCTTCGCCTCGAAACACTTTTGCTCTACCGATCAGTCCTTCACACTTCCGCCTTCCTTCGTTCCTTACGTTTGCTCTCAATATAAAAGGAATGACCTGCAGGAAACACTCCGATGCTCAAGTCAGAATTTGTCTTTGCAAGTCTATCGAATTGTAGTAAAAAACAGAGAGTTTACCTTCTCCATTGATTGTTATTTATATGATTTCAGAGAATATTACCCATCCCATTAATTTACCTCTTAATGACGTTCAATGTTGACCTTAACTACTCGACAATGACTATTATCTCATTAATCACGCATTAATGAGTATTCAAACACTGTCTCCAACAAACAGTCGGAAAGACCCGATCGGACATACTAGGCTTGTTCCCACCTGCTCGGTATTATCTAAACACTTCCGGTTGGTCAATCCTATTCGGTAGTAACAAGTAGTTTAATGCATTATTCTAAACTATCAAAGGTTTAAAAAATATATTTGTAATAGAAATTTATTTCTTAATATTGTAATTTTTGTTTTACATTTTTTAATTTATTTTTTACTATTTCAAACTTCAAATATAATTATAATTTTAGTAAAACAAAAAAAGGTAAAAGTTAACAAATTAATTGTCTTAAAATATAAAACTAATGTATTTATATTATCATTAAATGATTATAAAAACATACATTAAACTTATTAAATGAGTCTATAAACACATTGAGTATAAAAAAAGTCAAAAGAGTTTAATAATACATATTGAATAATTCTTTCCATGAACCAGTTATATAATTATAGCAAATATGTCCATATACTAATTAGACTAATATAGTAAAAAGAAGGTTTAATACCTATTTTGGTCCCTCTTTTCGGAGGGTTTGTTCAAAGTGGTCCCTCCTTTTTTCAAAAGTTCACTTTAATCCTACTTTTCGCAAAAACTGTTCAAGTTGGTCCTTTTTGGTAACGGCGTTAAGTTCACTAACGGTAGAACTGCCAGGTGTGCAATGTTTGATGACTTGGAACCTTTTATATGTGTTGGCAGTGTCACTTCATTATATGGGTTAAAAAAAATTAATTTCTCAACCAGAAACCCTAGGGAGAGTTTGCTTCCCACTGCCTCTCACTGATTTGCCGCTGCAACAGGCCTCCACCCAACCAGCCACCGCGAGTTGTGGCACAAGGCGTCGTCGGCGCTGAAGTTCGTTGCCGATCGAGGTGAGAGTTCCCTTCTTCCGCCGCTCGTCGCGCGATCGCTACCACAATCTCTGCCGGCCACTGCACCAAGGTGCCTCTTCCTTCTCCTCTTCGTGCGAGGTTCTCCCTGTGCCTCGTCTTAAGACGTTGATGCCAGAAAGGGTCGCCACTCCAATGCCGGCGATAGAACTCCTCTTTCTCTGTTATGCGAAGTCGAAGGTGAAATAAATCGTCATGGTTGCACCGCTTCTACTCGGAATTCACACCCGCCATCGGCAATCACCTTCTTGTTTGTACTGTATTGTGTTGGGCGTGAGTCTTGGGGCGTGAAAAATTGATTTTCTGATTGGTGTAGTGAATGTTTTCTGTTAAGCATTGGGTTGGGGAAAAAATGGGTTTATGTTTGGGTTGAACTTCTGGAGATGAAGGAGAGCGTGAAAAATTGATTTTCTGATTGGTGTAGTGAATGTTTTCTGTTAAGCATTGGGTTGGGGAAAAAATGGGTTTATGTTTGGGTTGAACTTCTGGAGATGAAGGAGAGCTTGAAAAATTGATTTTCTGATTGGTGTAGTGAATGTTTTCTGTTAAGCATTGGGTTGGGGAAAAAATGGGTTTATGCTTGGGTTGAACTTCTGGAGATGAAGGAGAGGGTGTTCAGAATTCTCAGGTTGTGATGGTAAGGCGTTTTGCTTCAGAAATTGATTTGTTGTTTGATTTTCTTTCGGCGGTGGTTGATTTGGGTGATGGTGGAAGATGAGGGATATGAGTTGTTTCAAAAGATAAGCTTTAAACCTATCGGCATGGGATTTGTGATTTGGGTCTGTTCATTCTGGAAATGCATTTGATTCTGCTACCATTTTCTATAGTGTTTTCTGGGTGCAAGCAGAGGAGTATCGAAGCCTTGATGCTGGTGGAATATACACTATTTTTTTATTTTACCCTATTTACACGTCATTATTAATTATTTTTTAAAACAAATTATAATGCCACATCATCAAACATTGCACACCTGGCAGTTCTACCGTTAGTGAACTTAACGCCGTTACCAAAAAGGACCAACTTGAACAGTTTTTGCGAAAGGTAGGATTAAAGTGAACTTTTGAAAAAAGGAGGGACCACTTTGAACAAACCCTCCAAAAAGAGGGACCAAAATAGGTATTAAACCTAAAAAGAATTAGATGTGTTACTCCATAATTGATTAAACAAATATAAGAAAAAAAATCAAATGAGTTTATGGATACATTGATTAAACAAGTCTAACAATACACATTAAACGAGTTTGTCCATAGACAATAATAGTAAAAAAAAAACATTAAATGAGATATTTCATACATTGATTACATAAGTCTTAAAATACTTATTAGAAGAGTCTCTCGAAACATTAATTAAATGAGTCTACCAACAACATACAATGATAAAATGACCTTATAAATATACATTAGAAAATTTTATTATACATAAATTAGGTAAGTCTATTAATATAATATAAATTTGTCCATTCATTAATTAAATGAGTCTTTTAATACACACTCATTAAACAACTTTGTCCATAACCTAATTAAACAAGTTTAGGAAAATTTTTTGATAAGTCATTCTATAAATTAATTAGATGAGTTTAAGAATCCTCATTAGACAAGTTTGTTTATACATTGATTAGATGAGTCTATCAACAAACATTAAATCAATTTGTTTATATATTGATAAGACGAGTTTAACAAAATAAATTACACAAGTTTTTTCATACATAGATTAAACAAGTTTATTAATACACATTAGACAAGTTTGTCAATTATTGATCTGATGAGTATTGCAATACATATTAGATTGGTTTAAACATACACGGATTAGACAAATATGTCCAAATACTTATGGGACAAGTCTAGTAATACATATTAGAAAAGTTTGTCAATGCATTGATTAGATAAGTCTAGGAATATAAATTAGACAAGTCTTTTCATACACTTATTAGACGAGTATTGCTAAAAATATTATATGAATCTAACAATACATATTAAAAAAAGACTATAGATACACTAATTAGAAGAGTATAACAAAAATATATTAGATGAGCCATTCCATAAGTTGATTGGATTAGTTTAGAAATACTTTGATTAAATAAGTTATCGACGAATTGATCAAACCAGCTTATTAATACACATCAGACAACTAATTCATAGATTGATTAGATGAGTCTAACAATATATATTAGACAAACTTTTTCATACATAAATTAAACGAGTCTATTAATACAAATTAGACGAGTATGTTTATTCACTAATTAGATGAATCTTACAACATATATTAGATGAGTTTATTCATACACTAATTGGATGAGTTTAACATTACACATTAGTCTATCCATGCACTAATTAGAGAAGTATTTTATGCATAAAACATAAAAACAACTCATACCATACATTAATTAGAGGAGTCTAAAAATACATATTAGACGAGTTTAATATCATATATAGATGAATCTATATTGATTATACAAGTTTAACAATACATAATAGACCAATATGTTCATACACTGACTGATTTGTATTTATATCGAATATACTCAATATATTTTTTCATAATCTATTATTTGTATTTTTATAAAGTTTAGTCTATATTTTTTCACATGTTACATCTTTTGTAATGTTGCAAAATTTGTTTTTCATATTTCTACATATATATTAACTTTCCAAAATAATTTTTCAAATTGATTCTATTCAAAATTTAATTATAAATTTATAAAATATTGTTAACTTTTTCTTTCACCTCTAAGTATTTGTTAAAGTAATATATATATTTAAATATTTTTAATATGATATATATTTACTAACATAAAAAAACACATTTACGTCAATTAATTAAAAAATGCTTCATAATTATTCATTTAAAACTAAATGTAAAATACTAATTGAACGTTACATGTTTTATATAAATTCTTTAAATAAATATTTTATAAATTTTTTCATTAACAAACAAATTGAATAGAATTTTTTTTTCAACCGTTTGAGAGTCTAGAAACATTTTGAAAAAGACAAATTTATTTAAATTTGGTAAAATTGATGATGTTAATAATAATAATAATGATAATAATAATTTTTATTTAATGGTTAACGTAGATAGATTTAAATTTCATAATATGATTAAAAACTAGTATAATTATGCATAAAATGTAGAAACAATATATTGCAAAAAACCATGTTGTTATGTTTATATAACAATCAGAAGTAAAAATATAATAATTAAAAATGTTTCAAAAGAAAAAAAAAAGAGAGTATATTTGGACATAATTGACACACAAACTGTTTATACTTTCTGCTAAGATAAATCTGAAACTCCAATACATAGATAAACATGCATTAAAACGGACAACAATTGACCTTCAGTAAGAATAAAGTTACTTCGTCGGAAAAATATACATTAATTTAATTTTATATGCTGTTTAGCGCAATGGTTGGAAAACTTGTTTTTAAAAGTGGAACAAAGAAGGCTTTGTCCAAAAATTTGCTTTGTCTATCTTCTGTTCTGTGTTAGTTTTTCCTTCTCTCTCCGTCCAAGAGTGACGTCTTCCAGAGACAAGAACGGCTTTGTTTCTGGGTCTCTACGCTCTTAGTGGTTCAGATTCTTTCCCCACTTTCAACTTGTCCGTTTCTCACTCCATTCAAAATCTCATAAACACAACTTCATCATCCATCATACATACATGCACTCTCTCTCCTCCTTCACATTCTTCCTTTTCTACCAACCCATTCTTTTTCCTTATTCGACATTCTAGTCAATACAAGCCCCATCGACGCCTCTGATCCAAGCTGGGTTCGCTTGATGTTCTCGTATACTGATGTGGGTTACCTTCAAAATACCACCTTTGAGTTCATACATCTCGACTTGCTAACTAATCCCTTTTGTTGATTTTGCAACAGAAGGCTTTTTAATATTAAAAAAAAGGGTTGTGGCCTTTGTGGGGGATTACGCAGATCTGCATGTTATCTATTATTTGACAATAACAGAAACCAAAAAGAGGAAGAGAGAGAAAGAAAAGGAGTGTTAGTTTCTTTTTTCTGGTTCTCCTCCCATTAAAAAAAAAAGGAGACATCTTTCTTTCTTGTTTTATCCTGAATTCTCTGCCTTGGTTGATGACTGAAGTTGGTTCACTGCCATTTTAGCCATCTCAATCTGAAGGGTGCTGGTGTGATTGTTGTGGGGTGGTGAAGAGGTTGCGAAAGTGAAAAAAGAAAAATTGAAGGTGGAGAAGTGGTGTTGGGGGATTGCGAAAGGTTTGATTTTTGTTGGTGATTCTCAAAGGGGTTGTGACGGATCCTTCAAGGGAAGAAAGTGGGTGCTCGAGTGGTTTGGAGTGCATTCTTGGCATTCTAAGGGCCCTTAAGATGGGGTCCTGCTTCTCTGCGGAAAGCAGGAGCCCTCACCCCACTTCACCCTCTACATCTTTTAGGAAGCGCAAGAGCAACGCCAAGAAGAGGCTTGGATCAAGAGCTTCTTCCTTTGAGTATTGGAGGAATGAGCCTCTCCATAGGATCCCTGGGAGGATCTTCCTCAATGGCTCCTCCCAAGTTGCATCCTTGTTCACTCAGCAAGGCAAGAAGGGTACCAACCAGGATGCCATGGTGGTTTGGGAGGTTAGATCCTTTCTCTCACTTTACATTTTCTTATATTTGGCCAATTATTCTCTTTGTGTAGTCTTTCTTTTGCCGCATTTTGCTCACAATTCAGATCTTTTTCCATCTTAATGTCAGCGAGGTTGGTTGATTTTCCTCACATTGGATTTTGTACCCTGTTATATACATACGAACATGGGTTGTTTATATTTATACATACATACTTATATAACTACTTTTCATGGATTTGATTGTGACGTTTATTGATTGATCAGGTGTGTTCTATCATGGTTTCTTTGCATATGTAGTTTTGTGCATAGTTATGATTGTTGCTGATCCTTGATTCTCTTATACACGACTTTGGTTATGACTGTTTCTGGTTTTGTGCACACTTCCCGTTTTATCTGTTTCTTGCTATTCTCTCGATTATCTACCTTTATTTTATTTATTATGGATATGGGAAGGGGAAGCTTTTTGTAGCTATTTAGGGAATATCAACTGTGCATTTATTTCTGCTGAATAGAGTTTTAATTGCTTCTGTTTGCCATGTATTGCAGAACTTTTGTTCTAGACAGGATACTATTTTCTGTGGAGTTTTTGATGGCCATGGTCCATATGGTCACATGGTTGCAAAAAGAGTGAGAGATTCTCTTCCTCTTAAACTGAATGCCCATTGGGAAGTTAATGTTCCTGGTGAGGAAGTCCTCAAGGAGATTAGCGGTAATGCTGCAGGAAGCATGAATATAGAAGAGGCTGCCTCTGCATCTGCTGATGAGGATTCTCGGGTATCTGTTGATGCTGAAGAAACAGAAAAACACCCTGAAATCTTTCAGACACTCAAGGAATCCTTTTTGACGGCATTCAAAGTTATGGATAGGGAACTGAAGACCCACCAAAGTATTGATTGTTTTTGTAGCGGAACAACAGCAGTAACTCTGATTAAGCAGGTGTTGCTTTGTTATCTTTGGAAGATTATGTTTTGTTAGAAACTTACAATTGTCTGTGATAGAGTTATTTCTGACCATAAAGGATTTTGGTTCATTTGTAGGGCCTTGATCTTATCGTTGGAAATGTTGGTGACTCTAGAGCTGTGTTGGGTACAAGAGAGAATGATGATTCTCTTGTCGCTGTCCAGTTAACTGTGGATCTGAAACCCAATCTTCCAGGTATCTCTCTTGTCTGGTCATCTGGGAAATTCTTACCTACTTTGTGGAACAGTGGCATCAGATTGTTGAGCATCCATTTAGCTATGAAACTTATTTAAATGTCAAGTTCAAATACATGTGAGATACTTGCACACATTGTCTATGATTTATCTAATGAATTTGAATTCCCAGCTGAGTTTTTGGTGCTGTCCCTATGTTGTGTCTTCAAAACAGATTGATGTATACTGATTTTGATGTTTTAAAGTATATTAAAGACTTTTTTAATGTAACAAAATCAAGGTATTTTGAAGACACCATAGACAGACCAACACTTGAAAAAACCAGTAGAAAATCTGGACTCTTAATGTACACAACAAAAGTTGAAGAAAAAGTTAAAATCAGTTCTACGTCATCTTCACCTGAGACTCCTGATTTTCTGTTTGGAAAATTTCCCTTTAATTTTAGCAATTGAGAGTTCTCCCCCTGTCCCCAATTTCACTTTTACTTCTATCATTATTGGAATGATCTTGATCAGTTGATTCCTTGTAAATTTATGCAATTGCTGGAAATCATGCATGGTCCATGCAGTATGCTAAGATTTTTGATACATTTGAAATATTAGTGGATAAGAAATAGGAGTCCACATACAAAATCTGTTTGAAGTCTCTGGAATACACGATTCTGAATAAGCTAATCTACACATTTACACAATAATATTGAAATGAGCCATAAAAGGGACGCCTGCACTGGTAGAGACACTAACACCTATTTGGCCATGTAAATGGACAAAATTTTACATTTGTTGTTGTCATGGCTCATCTCAAATTCAACTTCTGCAGAAGCAACTCATTCTTGGTTTTAATGTTTAAGTAGATATTGCTTTAGCCTGTTGATCACTTTGTTTTAAGTCAACAGCTCTCAGAATGCTATTTTTATGCTGTGTCATATATACACATTGTTCATATGTCTGACCCAGTTTATTTTTTCTCACTTACAGCCGAAGAAGAGAGAATTCGCAAATGTAAAGGCCGTGTTTTTGCTCTTCAGGATGAACCCGAAGTAGCACGTGTCTGGTTGCCGAACAATGACTCGCCAGGCCTTGCCATGGCGAGGGCATTTGGTGATTTTTGTCTTAAAGATTTTGGCCTGATATCTGTTCCAGAGATGTCATACAGAAGACTCACCGAAAAAGACGAGTTCATTGTCTTAGCAACAGATGGGGTAGACGACCTAACTGGCATTGCCAATAAAGATTTATACTTTACTTGACCTTTTCACATTCATCTGAAGCTTGTTGTTTGTTGATGGCAGATTTGGGATGTTCTCTCAAACAAAGAAGTGGTGGACATAGTGGCGGCCACATCAAGGCGTGCCTCAGCTGCTCGAGCCCTGGTCGAGTCAGCAGTTCGCGCTTGGAGGTACAAGTATCCAACCTCCAAAGTGGATGACTGTGCTGTGGTTTGCCTCTTTTTGGACTCTGCCTCACACAAAGTATGCAGTGCTTCCATTGCCAAGTCCAAGGAGCAACCTGGTTCGACCGTCCAAGTCCACAATGGCGACAGGGGAGACGTTTCGGCCCCGACCGGGCTGGGAAGGTCAGGAACATGCAGGGAGAACGATGAAGGCGATGACAGCAACAAGAATGAGGAGGAGAAAGAGTGTAGGGAAGAGGAAATAGATCCTGAGTCAGAAATAGAATGGTCTGCTCTTGAAGGAGTGTCTCGTGTGAACACATTGCTAAACCTGCCAAGGTTTGAACCTGACAAAGAAGACAAGGGGATGAGAAAACAAAATTGAAAGAAAATGGTTCAGTTGAGTTGAGATGGTCTTTTACTTTATATTCCTTTATTTTATTTTGTTTTTGTTCTGTTTTCCATCATCATGATATAGATACATACACACCCTTTTCCTTTTTTGTTCTTTTGCTCAATTTTCTTGTGTTGAAGTATTCATGTTCCCTTCACCAATTGGTGTTCTTTTGTTTCTTCTGAGTCATATGTTTGGACTAGAGAAGATGGCCGGGCTGTTTTAGTGTGTCTGGAAATCTGCCCTTCCTCTCCTGTGCTTGAAAATTTTGTAAAATCAAACTCTTCTTACCATATATTTTTTCTATCAAAGGCCTTATCTGCTTACTTTCTGCATTATGCAGTCTTTTTTAAGATGTTATTACAATAACACTGTTCTTTTTCTTTCATCCATGCTTTCTAATTTTATCAGTTTTTGAAATAGTTCAATGAAAATCAATTTCATGATTCTGGTAAACTAAAGATGAAATCTTTTGGAGAATTAGACAAGTGGGTCTAATATGATTATACAAGAACACTGGTATGGTTGAAATTAGTGAGTGACGTGGTGGAAGTAGCATGGTTCATGAGTGAGTGTTAAATATATTGGTTAATTATTGTTGAAGTAGTTGGTGAGTGATTGAGAAAGAAATTGGATAAGGTTCATAAATGATGGAAATTAATGTGGTGTGGTGTGGACAGGAGTAACTCGTGTTTGCTATTATTAGGAGTGTTGTGTGTGAAGCTGCTGACACCAATCTTTTCACACCGATCGATTTCACTGCAAAATTGTCTCTCATTTAATTTTCATTCAATTATTCATACTTCGATTGAAGGCCTTTTCTTCTGCTCCTCTGATCTAGTTTATCAGATCATGAGTTTATCTTTTCATATTTAGTTTCATAAATTTCAAGGATAAGATTCAGAACTGCACATCTTCCAGCTAAAAAAAGTCAGAATCTCATTTCTGATTCTTAGTTTCATATATATTCATGAACTAAATTTGTAAATTATGTTAAGAATAATTTAAGTTTAAGTATAAGTTTTATATTAGATAAAAATAACAAAATTAACCACTATAAAAAAAATCTGTAAAAATGATATCAATTTTATGTAGATTACATTCATGTAATATATATATAATCTTTCCTATCAGATTATTTGGATGATGTTGATGTCACTGGCAAAAATATCAACTGGCCAATTAGGGTTTAAAGATTGTTAGTAGATATATATTGAAAAGCTACTTTTTTTCAATGCATAATGTTGTAACCTTTTAGTCAATTATCTTTTTGTACTACTGTTCCTATTTTTGGTTTTTAGTTGTTGACATATGTTATGAATATTAATTCTATGATATAGATGAGACTAATATTTGATGATTTGATTCAAAGGTTATGATTACTTGTTTTCATTCTCACTTATATATATATATATATATATATATATATATATATATATATATATATATATATATATATATATATATATATATATATATATATATATATATAATAATTTTTTTTATGTTTCTCTCTTTGAATAAGATTTAGTTAAATTTTAAATGTATTATAAATTTATGTATTTTCAATTAGGTTTTTAATATGCTTTTCTTTATTTAATATTTAACATTTTTATACTTTTCTAATTATTGAATTTGTAATTATTTTGCTTTGCAATCTCAATTACAATACAATGAATTTGAATAGTGATAAAAACGAATTTGTACAACCGTAATTATCTTCCAAAAAATTGACATAATTTCATTTTATTAAATTTATACTAAAATAAAAATCAAACTAATCATATAGAGATGCAAGATAATGTTGTTTGATAAACATTTCATACTTTCATTTTTTTATTGTCGAAATTTATATGTAATTTTAGTGTAAATTTTTACCATACAAATTATTGATATAAAACTTTAATTTTGGTTAGGGAAAAAGTAAATAAAACCTATAAGTATTTCAGTCCATCATAAAAATTTTATGAGTTCCTTTTATTTAGGCTCACAATCAAACAGGGTTTTCACTTTAAATGTGCTAAATTATTTTTTAACAGAAAAGACAAATAACTGAAAAATATGAGTCGGGTTAAAACACTTTTACTATAATTTTCTTAAAACATATTTAATCTGAACAACACACAAAACATATTTAATCTGAACAACACATAATAATAAAAATTTACTCATTATACTAAGAAAAATAAGAATCAAACAATCATTATAAGAAACTAATCTTATAAGCTGCAATTATACATGTGATGAAATGACCAAATTCAAAATTTAAAAGGTTTTAAAAGAAAATTTAGTATAATAATATTGGTGTTTAAGAATCTTACATCCTTTTTATAATATAAATAACATTCGTCGAATTTAAATAGAGAATTTTTTTTTTTTTCAAAACGTATCGTAATCTTTTACTTTGAATGACATGCTTATAATATATAATGATAAGAGTTGAAGTCCTACAAATTTAGACCCATTTTATAACTTTAGGACAAGATTATCAATTCATCTTTCATCTTTTAATCTTTAATATATGTACATAAATTAAGAAATCTAATATGATATTTCCTCCTAATTAACCATATATATAAACATAAGAAAATTCTTATGAATAAATTTAACACATTAATTATGTAAGATTAATTAAATGAATGTTTATATAAATTTAATATATAATGATAATTGATAAAAGATCTTGAATTTATTCTATAATTTTTTAAAATCACCATTTAACATTGAAAAGTTTGAAGTGCTAAATATTTGCATTATTAATGTCATATTAATATCTTTCACCAACAAGTTGTTGACATTGCTAAACAATGGATTTTTATGACTGAGCAGAGAAGGTGCTAGACAATGGATTAATTTATATCTCAAATGTATTAAATACCAATGATCACGAAAAGAAAAGAGTAGACAAAATTTTATTTTGTGATGGTTTCTTCTCTCTCAACACGAATAGGGACCAATATAATAATTTTGAAATATCAGTTGAAATTAAAAATAACTTTAACCATTGAACATGTTATTTTAATTAGATTTTAATTAAAAGTTGTTTCAAGTGATTTTATTATATTCAATAGTGGTATAGTGTAAGAGTGAAAGTAGTTTAAATACTTTTTTTTTTATCTTAAAAATATTTTTTCAAAATAAAACTATGACGGGACACAATCTCAAAAACGATGTTACATCCATGAACTTAAGATGACACACTTATTTTAGATTGTTTTTCTTTATACTTTCACACATTTTTTTTACTGTACCTCCATATTTTAAAAATAACTTTGGGATTACAAATTTTTTTTTAATAGATTTTGAAATTTATAAAAAGATTTTTCAAAAATTTCAATAGATTTCTAAATTCGTTAAAGATTTGGAAAATTTTTTAACAGATTTAGAGTTGAAGCACGTACAAAATGGGATGAAAGTTGAAAATAAGTTGAAAATAATTTACAAACATATTGGAGGGCTGTTCTAAAATCTAAAGAAACCTAAATTCAGAAGCAAACAAAGAAAGGTGGTATAGAATGAGACTTACAAAAAGAGAAAAGTTTATGAGATTACAAATTTGTTGCATCAATATCCTCTCTTCGAAAGGATTGATGTATGAAACAAAGTACGCTTCAATAATAATTAATCCATTACATATTTTCTTAATAACCCTAATCCATTGCACATGTAATGTAAGTGATGTATATATTAATCACAAACTTAGGTAAAACTAGAATTAACACAGTGTGCTTATTTTTACCCCCACATAAGATCAATGCATGCATTTACTTATATTGTCTTTCCTTCCAACCAATGGCTGAAGAATTCCAACGCTTCCCGTGGCTTATATTCCGGCACGGTGTGCCCAGCTCCCTGCACCAAACCCATGTCTAAGATACTTTCTATAGTAATACCAGTAACAGTTTTCATTTAACTGTTTCTGCAAGTTTAAACTTATCAAAAGTCATTTCAATTCAGAATGACTTGCCTTGATTGTTAGGAATGTGAGATTGTTCTCGTATTCTTGCAAGTACCTGTGTAATTCCATTTCAAATAATTGAACATAGTTTATGTTAATTAATTGAACAACTTTGTTAATTATGTCAATAAATGCATACCCAGCAACTTGGTCGTTTGAGTTCCATGGCCTCCATTCATCCACGATCTTATATCCCAGAGATCGAGTCCAAGCCTCACTTCCAGTAAATGGTACACACATATCATGGTCACCACTGCCATGAACCATTATCATACATACATACATACATGAAACAATGGAGGAGGTTAATTAATTGATTAAGAATTTCACAGAAGTAATTAATAATTAACCGAGTTCCCACTAGAAATTATAGTGAAATTGAAGATGATACCTGAAAATAAGTGCCTTGTAGCCCATCTTAGTTAGGTTCTTGTGGTAGGGAATCATGCTTCCAGCATTGTGATCGTACTCTATCCTATCTGTACATAACTCCCATGCACCTGCCACACTTTCCTGTTCATGTGTATCAAAACTAATCTATTATCCTCATTCGTGATTATACTTTAATAACTGTTAAAATAAACATAGTTAATAGATGCTAATTAAAATGATTGCCTACCGATCCAGCATGAATGGCTTTTCTGACAGCATCGTTGTTCAGCCATGAGCTTGCTACTTCATCATTCTGCTCTTTGCCAGATAAAAGAACAATTCATTTCATCATTTTATCTAAGCTATAACATGTTACCTATGTACATGGCACGTCTGGTTGGAATCCAAACATGAGTCTAAATTCTACATAGAAGTAAGAAGATAGAGTATATATATAAAAGTAAAAGACTCGTCAAGATTTTGAATAAAAAGTTATGTCAATTCCTTATATAATTTGGCTCATATCTCAGGTCATTGTCTTTGTTTTCAAGAAACTACTTGATTGTTTGGGACCAATCTCTACGACACCGTGTATTTAAATTTTTAATCCATGAAAGAACATTATTAGCAGCATAAATTTTTAATCTGTGAATACAAAATGATTTGTGAGACATGATTGAAAACTTACAACACAAGCGACATGCCTCGTTTGAGTCTTTTCAGCCAATTCAGGCCATAATGTGACAAGACCAGGTTTGACTGGTGCTCGAAAAGGCCATGCTCTTCCAAACATTCTCTTCCTCACTGGGAGAGGCTTCTCAGTAACTCCTAATTGCTTGAAACTTGTTGGTACGCTTCCATTTTCTTTGGTTGTGTCAGGGAAGTGGTAGCATGGCTCGAGTATATTGTACACGTTAAGCCCATCAATGGCCTGAGAACATTAATATAGCACTCATGATCTTGTACTGGACAGTAATCTTAATTAGTTGTTATGGTTCATAATGAGCTGAAGAAAAAAAGAAAACCATGGATGCTCTTTCTTTATGAATGTCTCACCCTATCAACTTTTACAATGCTCTTGTAACACGGATCATTTTCGTCCAAAGAGTAAGCATCGTAGTAGTTTCCTTTGCATGTAGCTTGTAAATCCTGCACATAATTGAATTCCATAATGAAAGTAATAAAATAAGTATGTTTGTGCTGTTAAAATTCTACTGTTGTTCAGATAAGATAAGAGTCTCTATTTAAGGCTTTTTTCAGTGACTTCACTTTGAATGTGTCCCCTCATCTAAGAGAGGGTATTTATTTTGCTAATTATTGATAACCTAGCATCTTATAATTTTCGTATGTCTAAGATTTTCTTGTGTACATAAATGTCGTGTGATTATGCCTAAAATCTTACTTCTCAGACAGTGATCTAAGGAATTTTTCTGAAAGCATGAGATAAGCAGTGAAGACAAATCAGTCATTTTCTAGTTTTCATATAATTGCTGCAAGAGTTTTTGGGTGCATGATGAAGTGGTACGGACTTTTGGCTGATAATAACATCATGAACATGCAAAACTCTATAACAGGACATAACATCAAAGGAAAACATCAAAACGTGATAGCCAAAGTGTATATAATAATCATATATACTTATTATGCAAAACCATAATGCTGCATAATTCTTGTGATATTAACTTGGAAAGTGGGGTACACCTTGTATAAAAGAAATTAGATAGTAAATAAATTAAGTCCTACGAGACATTAATATTTATTCAGCACCTCGTAGATACTGTCTGATATGAGGCCCATCCCATGCACAAATGGGATGAGAGCATTGCCATCAAATCTTTCGTCCGTGACACCATTTCCAACCATGTAACCCTACATAAAACAAAAACTCAAAGGTAATTTAAGGTTTTCTTGTTTTCTACGTCAAACTATAAAGGTAATTTTCATATATAATCCCTTTATTATTTTTTATTCATCTTATTAAGAAATTGATCTCATTCTTAATTAATATGAAACCATCTCATAAAATATTTTATTATATACCTAAAAAAGTATGTACCTTAAAATTGATCACGGGCTTTGTACCACTCTGGATTCCTGGCATGTATACACAAATAATTTATGCTCATAAATCATCGATTACGTAAAAATATATACATAGCATGTTGGAATTAAAAACTCTAGTGTATATAGTACATTTTGAGTATGTAAATTTTTTTATACTATAAGGGCTCACAGTCATTTAAAATTTAATTAAAACTATATAATAAATTCATGAACAATGCATGGTATTGTTTACTGTAGAATTGGACTTTAGCATTGTTACCTTTAGCAACTTCAAAAGCCAGAGTAGGCACATAAACTCCAGCGTAAGACTCTCCAGCAATATAAAATGGATTAGCCTGAAATTCTGGGAATTGCTGAAACCACTGCCAATAGAAGAAGAGATCCAAAACAAACAAGTATCATTAATTATCAATACTATTTGCAATTATGCACATGCTTCGTGTATTATTGTGGCGTGCAAACTTAGAATTAATAAAGATTGGCGTGTCGTGATATACCAACTGTAATCTCTCCTGTTAATTTGTACATGTTCCAATGTTAATGTTCATTCTGTTTCAAATGGCAATGTCTTTTTTGTTGGATGTACCTTTAAGAGAAAAAGATGGGTATCAGACGCAGTTTGCAGGTCCCCAGTGGCATATTTGCTGGTGTTCTTGGAATAAGAGAGTCCAACACCAGCAGGAGAATCCAAATATATAATGTTAGAAACCTGAAATTGATTAAGATGGATAAACATGGTTACTATAAAAATATATTAATTATTTTATTTTTTAACTCTCTCAATGTAATTAATAAATAATTGTTCTATTAGATGGAAACTAATATAGCAGCATTATTGATTTGCAGATTGACGTTCTTAACCAAACCAACCTTTGACCAGCTGTATGGATTGATATGCAAAGTGGGTAGATTCCCTTTTGAATTTGCAGCCTCAAAGTTGAATGGTCCTGCATGCACCCACATTTCACAATCACGCACATAATCAACACAAAAAGTAATAATAACTATAATATAATAGTAATGATTCAAGGTGAGGAAAAAAATACCTCCCATGAAAAAAAAATATCAAACGTTTTACCCTTGTGTGCAAGTGTTCGAACAGTTGGGGTGCGAAATTAATACAAAAGCGCGTGATATTTATTAAAACTTGGTCCCCGATTTGATAAAGAAACGGCAACTACCAACCAGAAAAAAAGAAAAAAAAAAGTGACAAAAGGTTTGAAATTTGAAAATGTTCCTAGAGTAGATGGAACATGACGAGGTTAATGAGGCGGAATTAATTAACGTAGACCCCTGTCCATACCGAAACAGTTGGAGATTAAATATGATGAGAGACATGAAAATAAAGTAGCATGATTATTGTTCCCCAGGAATAATGAAAAAAAAGGGTACAATGATTAACATACCATGCTCATAAACGAAGCCATCGAAGCTTGAACACCCAGGTCCACCATTCAGCCATAGCACCACTGGGTCCTTCTCTGCACTTCTTTCTGAGCTCACCAAGTAGTAGAACAGGTTCTTCCCACTCTCATAATCTCCATCAATACTTATATATCTGAATCCACACAAAATTCTCTCACTCACCATGTAAAACTACTCAGACTATCATTTTTCCAACAAAATTGTACCAAACTTAGGCTTGAAATATGAATGCAAATTATAACGATTACAAAATGGAGGATGTATTCGTTTATATACTCTGTATTGCCAATGTTTCTGTTAGATGTGGGACAAAAGCGTACCCTGAATAGTGGTTGGATGGGAAACTGGAGCTGAAGCCAGGGAGTTGTGTGACGAGAGAGTGAGGAGGAGCAGCTTGAACATGGATCCAATGAGCCAAGAAAAGGATGATGAAGAGTGGTAGCAAGTTTTGATTTTCCATGACCATTGAAATCTGGTGGGTGTTTTGTTGAATTCCTCACCCAATGGGTCTCTCAGAGTGTGTTGAGAAAACAATCTGAAGGAATGAAGCAATGAGGAAATCATGATGAGTGTTTATATACATATATGTATAGATATGAGGGTTGTGTGTGTGTGAATTGAAAGGTATTGAAAAAGGAAAGAAAGGAATCAGTGATTAAGCTGTAGTGTAACAGTGAAGGTGGGAGAAGGAAGCATTATTCGATTAAAAAATGTGTTTTAGGAAAAAGGTGAGTTTGGAATTTATACCACAGAAATGTAAGAAAGTTAAGAAGAAAACTGCAGCATGGGCGAGTCAGAGTCACCACGTGTGTTTATTTCTCTAACCATTTCCTCTGTTGTTTTTGTTCCACACACTACTGTTTTGTTTCTGTTTCTGCTTCTGCAATCATATTTATAACACAAACTTCGTACTTCAGTTTTATACATTCTCGTACAAATACACCGTTAGATTATGTCACAGTTACATGGGGAAGAATCTGAGTTAATTTTCGACCATTAACAATTTTCTGCATGGTTATAATTGTAGAACGTGGAATTTCGACAAAAGCACGTTTAGGAAACAAAAGAAAATCCTAGAATAAATTATGAAACGAAGAATTGGAAATAGTAACTTAGTAAGTCTCCCCACAGAAATCACGGAGGGAAAAGCGGAGAATACTTACAAAATAAACAGATAAGAGATGCTTCTGACTTGACACGAACAAAATAAACAGCTATGTTACGAAATAAAACATTTATATTAATCTCTTAAAGTTAAGGATTAAATAAATATATTTTTTAATGCACGTAAAGAAACTATTGAATGAAATAAATTCTTCTTCTTTTTTTCTTTCGACCAGAAGAAATTCTTCATTTTGTGGTTGCTAATTCAAGTCAACAAAGGATTGAAAAAATCGTGTCCGATTATTATAAGATATTTTTTTCTTACGAATATGTGATTTAAATACCTGAGGGCGAAACCCATTTCGTGACGAATGGTGCGTAATATAATAGAATTTGATAACATAATTAATATATTACTATAACTATTTTTTTTTATCGTTTATTATATTATAATGGTGAGATATATTCAAGATAGGTTTCTATTCCTTTCCATCTATGTTTTTTTATTTTTATTATTATAAACATTACTTATAATTATCCACTTGTTTAAAATATAGGGTAAAATAATTTAATATAACTTTGTGTGTACTAATTGTGGACAGAATTAAAGTTTATTGTTCTTTATCGTTTTATATATTGATATTAAATGAGTTGTGAAGCATTGGTTTCGACGTGAACATTGGGCATTAAGTCATGAAAAAACAAAATATGCAAAGGGTCTTCCTACGCGTGTCTTGATAAATAAAAAAGTATTTCTTAATGATAAAAAAAAAAACTTTTCTAGTAGCGTTTTATGGTAGGATTGTTTAATAAGAAATACTTTTATCTAGAAAAATATTCATACTGTAAATATATCTCAATAAAATTCGTTGTTGATATTATAAATATATATTTTTTTAAAATTTAATATTTAATATTTATTTATAAATAGGTTGAATGTGATATCATATTACTATTATATGTAAATATCTATTATTAATAAAATAAATAAAATTAATTTATATTTTATTAGGTTAAATTTAATTACATTTTAATTTATATTTATATTTTACTTAGTTTATATTATATTTTATATATTTTTGTGATTTTGTTTTAAAAATATATAAAATAGTTTTTTTAAAATATATATTAGTATTCATGGATATATAAAATATTTTTTAAATAAATATTTCACGAATGACGGGTGATTTTTTTTTTCTTTGCAAGTAGTAGGATCCAATTCTATCTGCGGTCATTCTTACTTTGTTTATTTAAAGTTATAAGGGTGTGCGAGTTATATTGAAAAGGAGTCTTCAATACATTTGAATAGTCTATCACATAAAAATGACTTATACATACACTTTATTTTTTTATTGTTTCTTAAGTATTTCACATAAGATGATAATATTTTTATAAAAAATTGGAAATAATTTATAATGTTATTTTTTGTAAGGAATTGAAAAAAATGCAAGTATAAAATTCTATTGAATTATTTAAAATTAGATTATTTTTTCAAGTAGTAATTTGAATTTTTTTTTAAATTCTTAAATCAATTTATTTCTTCTTTGTGTCACCGTCTCTAAAATTGACACATTGTTGTTAGCTTGACCAAATTAGAAGAAAGTTATTTCCAACCAATGTTAGTCAGTGTTTTTAGTTGTGAGTCATTTTTTTTAACTAGTATTAATTAGAGTTGCTTTCAGAACAATTTAAATCAGAATTATTTGTAGGTTAATGTTAAATATAGGATTCTTCTATCAATCTTAAGAGGACTAATTTTCTGTAGATATATATCAAGTTGATATTTTGTTTACGTTAATGAGAGTTCCTTTTTGTTTATATATTAGAATTATTTTTATTTTTATTTTAGACCGATGTTATTTCTTATTTGATGTTAGTAAGAGTTTTATGTGCAATATCAGTGAGATTATTTTTTATTTTTTATTTTTGCAAATGTGTAGACTTTTTATTAATTTTTCATAGTTATATTTCTCTTCAGTTATATTTTAGGGTGATGTAATTTTGAATATTTCCTAATGTCACTTTATGGTTTGGTGGACAATCCTTGTTTAAAAGAAAAATTCTCATAAGTTGAAGAATTGGTGAAGTAGTTCCACCAAAAAGTTGTCATTAAAAAAGAGCAAAAGGATGAGATATTATTTCTTGGTGAACATGAAACGTTTTAGTTGTTTTTAGTAACATGGATCACTTGAAAGAAACTTGTGAATGTCATTGCCGGCATTAATTAAAGAAATATAGAGAGTGAGAAAATTAAGGAGCCAAAACAAAACAAATTTTTGATAGAAAAATGGCAGAGTCCTATTTCGAAAAGTGATCACAAAAATCAACCTTCGTTAAACAAAGACAAATCATTAGGGTGGTCTTTGCTGTAATTAATAATAGCATCATCATGAGAAGTACTTAGTTGGATGTTTCCTTCCTTTGTGGAATAATGGAACAGAATTTCATCTCACAGGTTCTTTATATCAATCAATTATGCCGTTCTGGCTAACATGCTTGCACTTTTGTCTTCATCCTTCTTGGACTATTGCTTTCTAATGCAATGTGCTTAACAAGATTTTATTGAAGATTTAAATCTGAATATAAGGCTTGTATTAGATAAAAATAAAAGAAATCAAATACCTTGTAAGAAAAATATATTCATAAAATTATTACTTTTAAGTTTTTAATTAGAAATAGTGTATATATTTTACATAAACTCACATTCCAAAGTGAGTTTTTTTTTCGACTTTTTTAAAGATTTTATAACAAAACCAAGATAACGATAAATCTAATAAAAACAGAGTAAAAATAAGTTTTGAAAATGTTAAAAGTTTCTTATAATGACAAATTTAAAATATATAAGTTCGGTATAAACTTTATTTTATAAACCAGTTTTATAAAGTTAAATAAGATTTAAAATTCACTTTTTAATATGATATTAAAGTGAGATTATAATCTATCTTAATAAGATTTGTGTCAATATATTACATCTAATCGTCGATCTGAGTTTTGTTGATGTTTTATCTCTGTATTATTTATCGGAAGACTTGGTTGGTAAGAGCTGTGAACCGAAGAACACTTAATGGCTGGAAAATAAGTGGCATTGACATAGGACAAAAGTGTAGTAGTCAGTGGGAGATTAATCATGGCGTTGATTTCTGTGAATTATGCGGTTGTGGCCCCTTCCTTTCTCCACCTTTCATTAATTCAAACAATGGACAAACGTGGTTTCCTTTTCACAGTTTACTTTTTGTGAATCTCTATGTATGACTGAACTTCAGTTGGGGTGGTTGTTGTAGTTGCTTTGCTACTTCATTATAAAATTGCTAAGGGTGTGTTTGAACGTAAGGTTTCACGTTCCAATGCATATAAGTGTTAGTTAATTTCTTCTGTTTCTGTAAAAAAATGTAGAATAAGAAGAGACTAGTACCAAAAAGTGGTTGGTATGAGTTCACTATAAGTACCACTTGTCCTTCAACTTTGCAAACACATACACCACCCCTTCCTCTTTCACTTTCACACAATTTTATCCACACACTCCCTTCAAATTTATGTCATAGGCTCCACATTCTGTTATACAACACTTTCAACAATCAATATATTTGTTCAGATATTTTATATTGAATAGAAATCAAAATAAAATTTATTTTATAAATTTATTTTATAAATATTGTTGTATGTATAGATTGAAATCTCTTATTCAAAGCATTTTAAGTTGCTTTAAAGATAGTATGGACTCTCTAATATCCTTCATTATTCAAGTTACGTTGTTCGCTCTCCTTACTTTTTGTCTATACTATATGGATGGGTACCTGTCAAAGGCACTCCAATGCTCAAATCATTAATGTAATCGAACGGTTAGCACAACAAGTGATGCATATATATTTTGCATCTGTGACCTTTATTTATATTAGTTGTGATAAGTTTTTACCTTTCGTGGACCTAATGACGACTCCATAACATCTTAATATGCATTAGGGGCTTAATGAGTCATTACTTGCTGATAATCTGATTATATTATTAGGTCCTATTACGTATGGCCTAGGCCTGGGTAGACGGCTGAAAAGGACAACTTGGATAAATAAACATCATGTGAGAACGATCTGGATGGACGATATGAAAGAATGACCTAAATGACCTAAAAGGATTAGCGGAATGTTGAACCTGAGTGCTGCTTGATCTCCCTGCCAGTACAATACAATTATAAAAAAATATAAAGTTATCAATAAACCTTTATTAACTAATCATAATTTGTTAATAGTAATATATTATAGATTTATTACAAAAATTATAATTAAACTGTGAATAAAATTAAACTTATCCATAAAAATTCCACCAATAAATTGTATGTATTATTACTAACAAATAAGAGTTGGCGGTGATGTCCATAACACATTAACAATTTAGGAACTCTTTTTTTTTTTTTTTTTCTCTTTTGGTTGAAGAAGTGGAGAAGAAGAGAGCAAACCCTCAACGACAAAAGAAACGTGGTTGGGGCCATTTTGAGAAGCAATGTTAGGGGTCGTGGTGATGTCTGCTCCGTTGACCCTCCATGGTGGTAGTCTCTAATCGAAGGCAACCCTTTTTCATCTACATTTTCTTTGACCTAATAATTTCAAATCATTCTCATTTAAACTTGGGATATTCGGAAAAAACAGATGCTAGTTTACTTCTAAGGCACACCATTAGTTAATTCCCATGTTTCTTCATTGCGGCAGAACATGGATACCTACGATAACATTCTAGTATTACAAGACAAACAAATGTAATGTATTTTTTCTTTCTTTCAATATTTCTCTCATTTTCCTCCCAAACTAGGTGGATGAATATCACTACCCAATTACTAACATTTATTTTATTTATTTATTTATTTATTACACTTTTTTAAAAGGCTATACTTTTTTCTTTCATTTTGAAATATAAATACTATTTTGGACCTTTGTGGAAAGCGTGGTATAAATTTCCACGCCTAGTGAGTGGCTTATTCTAAAGAGGAAAAGATGGGTAGGCAATGAGACAACCTACTTTTTTATGCTTTAGTTTTGGTGCATATATACCATTGACTAGTTGAATGCTTTATTTGCGTTGAAAACTTTTAATCAAATATATTTTATTTAAAAATTATATTTTAGATAATTTAATTTACAATAATTTATATAAACTATCTTCTAAACAATAAAAACATTTTTCATTCTTTTCTTTCTATACAAATATTTTCATTAAATCTAATTTTGTATTTCCAACAAAAACTATTTGGAATTTTTCACATGTTATTAGTATGTTTCATTTCTAGTTTGTTCTTATAGATGGTTCACACATGTGAAAAGAAAGCAGAAAAAAAAATCTTTTATTTTTAAGTATGCAAGCATACCAATAATTCGTAATTGAAATATTTTAAGTTATTACTAAACTCGCTATTGATTGGTTAATCTTTCAATCAATTTTCAACCATTAACAAATATATTAATATGGTATTAATCAATAAAAATAGTTAATCGTTTTAGCACACAAGAAGTTGTATAAAAGAAGGAATAATTACTGATATGAGTTAAGAAGTTATGGGAGACTAATATCTACGAACCAACCTACTATAATAGCCATTACCCAATAATACATGGAAAATATTATTAATAATATATTTTTTTTGCTACTAATTAAGATCTATCAAAATTATAATTTTTTATTTGTTTCTTGTTTAATAGTCTCAATTATAATATTTTTAATTTCAGTGAATTTTAAATATCTATATAAATTTTATCTCATAATAAATGTGATAAAGGTTATATTATCTTCAAAGATGCTAACAAATTTATTGATTTTTTAAACTAATTTATTTTTTGCCACGACCAACAGAGACAAACAATTGTTGATATCTATGAATAAAAGTATTATAATTGCAAGTATTTGTAAATAAAGTTTTTGATAAATAATTAGTATTCGCATATATTTATTACTAAGACGGGTTGGATATAGCATCGTATTACTCATATTTGTGAATACTCAATATTTATAAAAATTAAAATTAATTTTTATTTTATTAAGTTAAATTTAATTAAAATTAAATTTATATTTATATTAAATTTATATTATATTTTTTAATTTTATTATAAAAATTTATAAATAAATTTTTTAAATATTTACTATGAAGGTTTTAAAATACAGATAAAATAATAAATAAATATTATATATGTTGGAACAGGTGGGATTAGTAATTTTCCTATTAGTTTTCTCTTAAATGTTCATCCTTAGGCTACATGAAACAGACATTTTGAAAATAATTACATGCAAGAAAACAAAGCTTGCAAATTTATATTTAATGGATTAGAACTGAGAATTGTTTAGGAAATCCTGTTGAAGCAAAAAAACTATATGAAAAGGTGTAGAGGCAGAAAAAAGAAAAAGAAAAAATAAAATTCCATTCTGTGAATCTGAATGCAGAAGTTGAGAATTTTGTTCTTGGTTGTAGATTTTCTTTTCCAGGTAACAACACTTTATGCTTTTGTGTGACTTCACTTTCACTTAAATTAAGGAAAATTCTAAACATTCATCTTCAAATCCATCGAGAAAAGAGAGACGTCAAATAAACAAACACAACAAAATGTGAAATGTGATGTCAGAAAAAGTTAGAAATACGAGGAAGAAGAACAAATTTATGAAAGACAAAAAGAGTTTATGCTTAAAATTTCTCTTTTTTTAACTGTTGGATTTTTTTATAATTTCACTCCTTCATTTTTTTTAAGTTTAAGATAATATATTGCTCTTTATTAATTCTATTTTATTACTTGCCTGTTTTTTAATTAACAAAAAGAAATATTGATAGTACATAAAGTATTTCCGGATTATGAATAAAAAGATTAAAATTTAATTTGTAATTTTATTTATATATTTAAGTTTTTGATATGTTTTAATTTTTATATTTATCAAAATTTAAATTTATATCATAATATATGTATTTTTTTATTTTGGAATCTTTAATTTTGATAAAAGGAATTACATCGAGTCTTTTAATAATAAAATTAAGGACTCAATTAAGTTTTTCTATTAGAAAAATAAAAATTTAATTGAGCCTTTTTTTAAAAAAAATACAATTAAGTAAAAGCAATATAAAGACCAAAACAAATAAAAACTTAAATATAACAACAAATTTTTTAATTAAATCAAAGATTAAATTACTCTTTGATGTTATTATATTGATTAATGATTACTTTATTTATTAAAATTATTATTTGATGTTATATATGGTCTAAAAAGTTCTTAAGAAGTTCGAGGTAAGTGAGTTAAACCTTATCTTACTCAATGGTTTATTATGATCGAGATAAACATAAATTTCATATTTAATTATTACTATTTTAATTTCTAAATATGTGCTAATGTTATTGGTTGAGTATTTTGTCTTTATGTTCAATTCCTTGTGACAGGTGATATTTTAATAAATTTTTCCTTAAAATTTTAAAAATTAAAGTAAGTTACTCATTATTAAATTTGATACTAATAATAAGTGGATATTTTAAATAGATATTTGTAAATAATAGCTAATCATAATTTAATATTTATTTATAAATAGATAGATACGAATATCATATTTTCGATATTCATTATTCATAAAAAAAATAAAAATTAAGATTTAATTTATATTTTATTAAGTTAAATTTAATTAGATTTAAAATTTTATTTATATTTTATTAGGTTAAATTTAATTATAATTAAAAATTAATTTAATTTACATTATATTTTATATTTTTTAATTTTATTTAGATTTCTTTTTAAAAATTTATAATATTTTTATAATATATGAGATTTAAAAAAACTCAAAAAAATACTTTTTAAACATATATTTGATAAGTAACAGAACAAATTACGAATCAAAGGTATGTATTTGTTCTAATCTTATTCATTGTTATTCCTAATTATGATATTAAGTATTTTACAATATTTTTTGAAAAAATATCTTTAGATATTGTTTTTTTCAAATATCATAATTTTTTTGTTTAAAAAACATTTTCATGAATTAAGGTAAAACATATTTACATATTTTAAGTCCCAAATTCTAATTAATATGAAATTTGTTTTATAGTAGTCGAGCTTCTTAGTTGAGAGTTAAAAGGTAGAAGTAATATAAAAAATTTGTTTCTGTTTTTGATATAGACATTGTTAATATTCAATTTTAAGTTTACTAAAATAATGTTATTTTGATCGATCATTGAACTATTTTTTATTTTGGAGCTTACATACTTTGTCTTGAAATGATATATTAATAGATCAATAATTAGAAATGTACCTTAAATTACTCTAAGTTTCAACTGTAATATTTGACTTTTGACCATTGACTTTTGACCATTGAAACACGTTTCCCACTTTAAAACTAAAAATTAAAAACCACTTTTTATTATTATTATTATTATTAATTGACATATATATTATAATATCTCAAGCTGGTTAAGATAATACTATTAACATTAATTATCTCTTTTAAAGTATTATCAACTTTAAAGTTTAATATTTAAGATATTTTTCCCTTAAAAGGTGTTTTAAAAAAAAGTTATATATATATATACTCATAACCTTACTTCTCTTAAATCGTGAGAAATTTTTTAAGCATATTATTGAAGTATTTACTCATTAAATTTATATAATAAAAATAACCTTTTTTATTTATAAGACTCAGTTACGTAATTGAATAAAGGAAGATGGATTTAATTTATGTAAACATATATATATATATATATATATATATATATATATGTATGTATGTATATATATATATATGTATGTATGTATATATATATATATGTATGTATGTATATGTATATATGTATGTATGTATGTATATATATATATATGTATATTTATTACGTTGTAGAAAATAAAATCTGAAATAATGGGATGCAAGAAGAATAAGATGTAAGAACAAAACTGCTTTTCTGTTTTTGTATTTTTTTTCCTGAAAGCACACAAAAATAAACCGTTAAGAAGCTAGTGCTATTTACACTCCCCTTTCTCATTTTGTTTCAAACTATCTGCTAACCACACCCCTCCCATCGTTCCCTCTCTTTCTTCCAATTTTTAACTTCCCTAAAGTTGGGATCAATGCTTTGGAATGTAGCCAAAATGTAGTTCATAAAGAAACAAAATATATTCAAATTATTAATTTTTAATTTTTTTATAAGTATTATAATTGCAATAAAATCTTATTTTTACAGATATATTCAAATTAAAAAAAATTTAATTTACATGAAGGAACTCATGACTTGTAATATTGCATGCATTTGCATGGCATTTGATAAGGAAAGGCCCCACCTTATCCAGAAGTTAAGTGTAAAAAATAGTGAGAAAAAAAAAAAGAAAAAAGAAGAGGCTCATGTTCTCTCCATATCTGGTTTGTAATCCAAAACAACTCACCTTCCGCCACGGAATGGGGAGACATGGCTCTCACTGCCGCTCTTTCTTCTTCTCTTTCTTCCGCCGCCGGAATATTCCATCGCCCCACTAAAACCACTCCCTCTTTCCACTCCTCCACCACCTTCCACCACCATCACCACCACCACTCTTTCTTCTTGCGAGGTTTCTCTTCTTCTCTTCACTTTCTCCTACACACATATTTTAATCACTTCAACATATGCAACTGCTTTTGTTACACCTTTTTCCTTCCCATCTACTTTACAAAGTTTAATTAATGATCATGCATGTATTCATAATATAAAATATAGAGAAAGATAACAAAACAAAGTTGATAGTTCATGTAGAATTAAAGGGTTTTTTTGATGGATCAGATCGTGTAATACAGTGAGAATTGTCCTTGATTATAGTTTCATTGGTTCTTTTATGATTTTGATTGGTTACATTTTATCTCTTCCTTCTCTTGCAGTTGCTTGAGAAAAAGTTTATCAAAATAATCTTAGCACATATATATATGTATGAACTAATACTACTTTGGTGTTGTGAACTTGTGATAGTAGTGGCATATGTTGATACGTATTTAAGATGTTTTTCAGTTGCAAATGACGCTGATAGGAGTGAAGTTTCGTCTGATACTGGAACCAAGGCATCATCGTATTCAGAAGCTGATAAGATGGTTGATGGTATGGACTTTGGTGAGCTTTGCAATGAGTTTGAGTGCATCAGCAGCCCCTTGGTAGAATCTACTGCAAGACAACTTGCACGAGATATACTTGAACAAAGGGAGGGAAATCGAGCACTTGGAGTCTTTGCTGTTTCTGTCACATACAAGGTCTTGCTTTGATTCTCCTTAACACACCCCATCTTCTGTATATGATCTGTTCCACGTTTTCATCAAGAAAACAACAGGCTTCTTTTCTGGTAACAGTGTTTCCCCTTTGTGACAGAACAAGGGATACCAGTTTGTTTCCTTGATTGAATGTTTATGCCAATGAACAGTCGCATTATAGTAAGGGGAAACAGAAAGTTTGAAGGAATTCGGGGTTATTCAAATAATGATAATGCTTAACTAGTACATTAAGCACTATAATTTTATGTGAAACTGTAGCATACAATGTTGTTAGAGTAATATTATTATGGTTTTTGATATAAACAAATTGAATGATTGACTGTTTAATTGATATTCTTTGGACAGTCCTCCTTAGCTGAATTTTATGTTATGTCTATGATTCTGTGATCGTTTTTAGGATCCAATCAGAAGTTTTACTGGTCGTGAGAAGTACAAAAGAGCACTATGGGCTACTGGTGCACTAGACAACGCATCTGTGGTGAGCTCAATTTCTAGGATCCTTCTCCTAAAGCAGCAATTAATCCATGAAACAGGGATATTCTGTTGTTCTTCTCATGTGATAGCTTCCCTTGTTTGATAAATGCTTTGTTTTTTTAAGTAGGTTGGAACATATTACTAGTATCAATAAAGAAAATAACTACATTATATTGAGTTTTTCTTGTTGCAGTTTTCATTCTTTTTAAGATAGACTCTTCCAAAGTGACAAAATATGTAAAGATGTGCCTTGATTTGAAGTTATTTTATCCAAATAATTTTTTTTTCACCTAGTAATATACTAGAAAACAGATTAGAAACAAAAATTAATGTGGTGTTTATGTAAATGAAATAAAATAATATTTCCTAAATATAAGAACAACAAGTCAGTCTTAGAGTTTCTAAAATGTTTATGTGGTGCAGACTGTGCAGGAAATGGTGATGCTGTCAACCAGTGTTTTGAGTATCAAGTGGACAATAAGAGGGAAGCCAAAATCTGTTATTGGAGGAGAAGATTTAATACTTAGAATCACTTCCAAATTTACTCTTAACCAAATTAGTGGTCAAGTCATTGAGCATGAAGAGTTTTGGGACTTATCAGCTTCATCTGCTAGTGCTCAGACATTTTTCTGGACATCACGTGCTCTTTTCTCTGCTATTGAATCTGTCAAAGACTTGGTAGACAATGCTAAGAATTTGAATAGTAAAATTTCAACCAAAAAAGAGAACTTGGAGATGTATCCTGATCCTTCAGGAGATCCAACCAAGGTTAGTTCTTTTTCTTCTATAGATGAATTCCAAAATGCCAGGCTTCAATGTCCTATCTTTTCTCATATTGGGGGCTTTTCTATTTTACTTAAATTAGTTAAATGCTTAATCATAGTTTATACTATTGGTACCTAAATGAACAAGTGACTTTGACTTCATTTTTTAAACTTCTTAAAATAGACTAAAAAGTGTTGTTTGAATAAGTATATAATGAGTACTTATTAAATTCCATCTCATTTTCTTCTCTTTCAGGTGTTTGTCGGTAAGTTTATCCAAATATGATCAAATTCATAATCCACTTTCTTAAACTCAACCAAACACACCTTCATAATGAATCAATCAAATTGTTCAAATCTTAAGTTTATGCCACTGCATTCATTATCGCAAGAATCTGATTATATGAAGGCCTTGCAATCTGATTAGTACACATGCCATTTTCTTTCTGAGTTGTTCATTGCTTTTACTTTTATTCAGTTCTTCCAGAGGGATGACAGTTTTCAACGAGATGCATACCAGATTGCACTATTCCTGGCAGTTATTTATTTGGTGGTACAGTTTCTAAGGACAACTTTGTAGAGATATCCTTCCTTTATACCAACTGAACTTGTATCTCTTTGTTCTCCAATAGTTTATCATTGTAAAGTGTGATTATCAGCTTATACAGTCATCAGGTTGTTTTGTCAAAATTACAAGTAAATATGTATGCTCTTATTGGTGAGTGTGTCTATAAAAATTAGACAATTCTGTTGCAACTTTTAGCAGGTTCTTCTGATGCCACATCCTCAAAGGACCATTTGATTATTCTGCAACAAAACAGGCTAACAAATATTCAGCATGTCTGTGATATTTTGTTTTAAACTGATAAGTTTTACCTTTTAATGAGGGAAAGCCAAAACAAACCAGGATCAGATGACAACATAAAGTGGAGAAAATCTACCAAGAGTGTAGCAGTAATTGGTATATGGACTATTCTTGTTTAGCACAATAGGTATAACATAACCAACCAGAATTTTTAAGGTATACTAAAATAACTTCTGAACTATTCTACATAAATATTATTATTGAAATACATTTTGAACTTCTAATTAATCGTTTTTAGATGAATTGATGAGAAGCACTCTCTTATAGAAATTGTATAAGAGTTTCACCCATAACAGTGTGAGAGATACCTACTATAAATATAAAATCAAGGTTCCTCCCATGGTTGTGGTTGGCATGTTGATATATAAATTATATTAGAGGTTAACTCGTAGGAACGTGGTTGTGCTTACAAGAGTGTGGAGACACACTATTATAGAAATTGTATCAGATACGTGAATGTTGAAGACATCCTAGTACAGAGATTGAATTAAAAGTTTGACCACAAGAATATGACTGCACCCAAACAATGCTCATTTTATTATAAGATAAACATTGCTTAAAAACTTCATATTTTTGTTTAGTCAACTGAACCCTTTTTGCTATTGATTTTCTTTGACTGAAAACTATCAAAATATTATTTTTCATACAAGGATTTACATATTTGTTATGGCATCGGAATATAAAATGTACTTTCAAAAATTAGGCAAACTCTTTAACTATTACGTACTTAAAAAAGTTTTATTTATTTTTTATTAGTTTTGAATAGGAAAGGTACTGAACAATTTAGTCAACTTCATTTATGGTGATTTTAAGCAAAATGGTTAAAATTTGAAGTTTTACATGGAAGAATTGTTTACTCGGGAATGTTTATGCAGTTGACTTTAAGGTAACAGAAGTACAAAATTACAGTTCAGAAACTATTGCATGAGGTTTGAGAAATGTCCTTCTGATAGATGGTACCCAACCATGTATTCAAGGTGTAATTTGATGCCGACTGTAACACCCCAAAATATAAAACATCTCACACCCAAATTTATTTCATTAATAAAGAAAACATCGTAATATTACAATCCTCCATTTAGGAGTAACATAGTTCACACTAGAAATACATTATATTTTCACACATAAATAAAACACTCTTAATTTTATTTTATTTTATTTTTCTTCTTCTTAAAATATTCTTCATTTTTCTGCTGCTTCCTCCTTCACTTGAATTGGTTCAGACGTCGTTCCCTCATCTGCTCCCGTATAACAAAAACATTATACGATCATCGCAAAAATAAGATTTTTCCGGCACAAACAAACAAGTAAGGGTGAGCTACCATGCAACATTCAAAGAAAAGCATTACACTATTATTATACGTAATACATTCATCGTAAATTCATGCAAGATGCAAATATCATACTAGACTCTATTATCCGGATATAATGTTGATGGAAGTCTCGGGTGGTCATGCACTTGTGGTGATTTCAACAACAAAACTTTTGGCCAAATATAATATATCATATCACCCACAAGGTTAATCCATTAATGTCTATAAACATAGACTAGGACCTCCTACTACTCTCACCACATAACACATCCTTCTCTAATTGATACTGGAAGATTATTAGAGTTTTAGGATAACCACCAACAACAGGACCCTCAACATCAACATATACACTAATACCATACCAACATAGAATCTCTCCATGAGACTCATATCATGCTCATTTTCCTCAACTCATGTCATATTATTACAAAATCTCCTCATAAAACTCATATCATGTTCATATTCATAATTTCATGTCAACATCATAAAATACATTCAACACAGAAATCATACAAGATAAATATATTACAAACAAATTAACAATAATAAAATGTTACTATAAATGGTCAACAGAGAAGAATCAAATGTTTGACAATCATTAAAATAAACTTAATAAAAATTCTTGGGGAAACAAGAAGTTGAATCTGGCAGAGCCGGTTAGACAACTTCTCATCCTTCCAGGAATACAACGTAATTAAATAATAAGAATAATGACAGGTTTGGGAAAATAAGAAGTTGAATCTGGCAGAGCCGGTTAGACAACTTCTAATCCTTCCAAAAATAAAAACGAATAAGGAAAACAATATAAAGTATGGGGAAACAAGAAGTTGAATCTGGCAGAGCCGGTTAGACAACTTCTCATCCTTCCAAGAATACAACGTAATTAAATAATAAGAATAATAACAGGTTTGGGGAAATAAGAAGTTGAATCTGGCAAAGCCGGTTAGACAACTTCTAATCCTTCCAAAAATAAAAACAAAAAAAGAAAACAATATAAAGTATGGGGAAACAAGAAGTTGAATCTGGCAGAGCCGGTTAGACAACTTCTAATCCATCCATAAACAATTAATAGCATACATGTGCATAACATAATCAACATCACATTTTACAACTATCACACTTGGATCTAAACACAGAAGCATGTTCTCATCAAAAATTCAAAATCATACAGAAACAAAATACTTCACACTCAAGATTTAAGATCAACCAAAAGCAACATATACAAGACTCAAAATAATACCAAACAAAATGTAACTCCCCTTACCTCTATTCCAGACTTAGTTTCCTCTTCTCAAATCGTTCTCCGGAAACTTCCAGAATTTCCCCTCTTCAACTAGAATTTCCTTAACCTCTCTTCTCTCACAATTTCTCTAGAATTTTGGTGCAATTCTTCAGCCTCCCCCTCTTGGCTATTTATAGCCAAAAAATTTTATTATTCATTTTTACTATTCATTTTTACTATTCACTTTTACTATTCATTTTTACTATTCAAAAATTATTTTTTATTCACCATTCTTATCTCTGAATCATTCATTCTACGTGGAGTGTTTTCTTCCACAATTTATTTTAATATTTTTTTTTAACTATTCACTATTCACTATTTACTATTTACTATTTACTATTTACTATTTACTATTCACTATTCATTTTTTTTTTAACTTTTAAAATAAATTCTCAAATTTTTAAACTCCTTCCTTTGAAATTATTATTATTGTTACCTATCATAAATTTTAATAATTTTTTTTTACCATACTTTTATTAACTTTATAAAAATAAAAAAAACAACTATTTATTAAATTTAAATATTTTTTATGGGTCTTACATTCTCCCCAACAACAAAAATTTTCGACCTCGAAAATTCGACACTTCACAAAAAAAGATGGGGATAAGAATGTTTTACATCATCTTCTAATTCCCAGGTAGAGTCACCTGTTTTTCTATCCCAAACTACTCTCACTAAGTTGATAGTTTTCCCTCTAAGCTCTTTGGTTTTAGTGTCTTCTATACAAACAGGTTGCACTTTGACAGATAAATCCTCTCTGATTTGAATATCTTCTACTTCTAAAATGTGAGAAGGATCATGTACATATTTTCTTAGTTGAGAAACGTGAAAAACTGGATGGAGTTTGGCTAACTGAGGAGGTAACGCCATCTCGTAAGCGACAAGCCCAATTCTTCTCAATATTTGATATGGACCAATGAACTTAGGAGAAAGTTTCTTCGAACGAAGAGCCCTTCCTACTCCTGTAGTTGAAGTCACCCGCAAAAAGACATGATCTCCGACTGCAAACTCCAATGGTCTCCTCCTTTGATCAGCATATGACTTTTGTCTGCTCTGCGAAGCCTTCATTCTTTCTCGTATCAACTTTACTTTGTCTGTGGTCTGTTGTAGTAATTCAGGTCCTATCAGAGCCTTTTCACCGTCCTGGTACCAGCATAAAGGAGTTCGACATCGTCTTCCATACAGAGCCTCGTAAGGTGCCATTCCAATACTAGCATGAAAGCTATTGTTGTAGGTGAATTCCACTAGAGGAAGTACTTCATCCCAACTACCCAGATGATCCAATACACACGTTCTGAGTAGGTCTTCTAACGATTGGATGGTTCTTTCAGATTGTCCATCGGTTTGGGGATGATACGCAGAACTCATTCGTAACTTGCTGCCCATAGCTTCCTGTAGAGTTTGCCAGAATCTAGAAGTGAATCTTGGGTCTCGATCTGACACAATGCTTGAAGGGACGCCGTGCAATCTTACTATCTCTTTTATGTACAGTTGTGCCAACTTAGCCATCGACATTCTCAGATTTATTGCTAAAAAGTGAGCAGTTTTTGTCAATCGGTCAATGATAACCCAGATAGAATCATTACCTCTTATTGTCCGTGGTAAATGGGTGACGAAATCCATAGCAATGCTATCCCATTTCCATTCTGGTATGTCTAATTGTTGTAGCAATCCTCCAGGTCTCTGATGTTCCACTTTTGCCTTCTGACAAATTAAACAAGCCGCTACAAATTGTGCTACTTCCTTCTTCATTCCTGGCCACCAAAAGGACTCCTTGAGATCTTGATACATTTTAGTCATACCGGGATGTATGCTAAAACGACTTTTGTGTCCTTCTTCAAGAATTAGTCTTTTTATATCTGCATTGTCTGGTACACATATTCTACTTCTGAATCTTAATACATCATCAGATCCTAGCCTAAATTCTTTAGCCTTTTCTGTACCGATCATTTTTGTTATCTTTTTCAAGTCAAGATCTGACAATTGCTTCTCTTTAATTAAAATAAGAAAATCACTAGATATAGTTAGACTACTACATCTAATGAAATCTTCTCCAAACTCCATCTGTAACTTCAGGTCTCTGAACTTCTCCACCAACTCTTGTTCTTTGATCATCAAATGAGAAACATGAATTGCCTTTCTACTCAAAGCATCTGCTACCACGTTTGCTTTTCCTGGATGATATAGGAGTTCAAAATCATAATCCTTTAAGAACTCCATCCACCGTCTTTGCCTCATATTCAGCTCCTTTTGGTCGAATAAGTACTTCAAGCTTTTGTGATCGCTGAATACTTGAAATTGAGCTCCATAGAGATAGTGCCGCCAAATCTTCAAGGAAAATACCACCGCTGCCAATTCCAAATCATGAGTAGGGTAGTTCTTCTCATGAGTCTTTAATTGTCTTGAAGCGTATGCCACCACTTTTCTTTCTTGCATGAGCACACAACCTAATCCCTGATGAGAAGCATCACAATAAACTTCAAACTTTTTACTTGGTTCAGGGATTACCAAAACCGGTGCACTAGTCAGCTTCTGCTTCAGCTCCAAAAAACTCTTCTCACACTTATCCGTCCAGACAAAAGGTTGATCTTTACAAGTTAGTTGTGTTAAAGGCGCTACTATTCTAGAGAAATTCTCTATAAACCTTCTATAGTAGCCAGCTAATCCCACAAAACTCCTTATTTCTGTTATAGTCTTCGGTCTTTCCCACAGCAACACTGCTTCAACTTTTGTTGGATCCACCGCTATGCCTTGAGATGATATAACATGTCCTAAGAATTTCACTTCTTGCATCCAAAACTCGCATTTTGACATCTTTGCATACAATTTCTTCTCCCTCAAGATCCCAAGGACGGTCCTTAAGTGTTCAACATGTTCTTCTTGAGTCTTAGAATAGATAAGTATGTCATCTATAAAGACTACGACAAACTTATCTAGGAATGGTTGAAAGATTCTGTTCATGAAATCCATGAATAGAGCTGGAGCATTAGTTACACCGAATGGCATAACTACATACTCGTAGTGTCCGTATCTGGATCTAAAAGCGGTCTTCTGTACATCTTCTGGCTTCACCAAAATTTGATGATATCCAGACCTGAGATCTATCTTTGAAAACACCTGAGCTCCATGCAACTGGTCCAGCAGATCATCAATCCTAGGTAGAGGATATTTGTTTTTGATGGTTAGCTTGTTCAACTGTCTGTAGTCGATACACAATCTAGAGCTTCCATCCTTCTTCTTTACCAACAGTACAGGTGCTCCCCAAGGTGACACACTTGGTCGAATAAATTGCTTCTCCAACAATTCTTCAATTTGCTTCTTCAATTCAATTAACTCCGCCGGAGCCATTCGATATGGGGCTACTGATACTGGTCCAGCTCCGGGTATTAAATCAATGGAGAATTCTATTTCTCGTTGAGGAGGCAATCTTGGTACTTCTTCTGGGAACACATCACTAAACTCATTAACTATAGGAACATCGAGATTTTGTTCATTTTTCTCAACTTCCACATGAGTCAAGATAACGAAACACGAAGATCCTTCTTTGACTTCCTTTAACACTTGTTGTACTGACAGCAATTCCACTTCTTCGGGATTAGGAAAAATCAACTCCTTTTTGCTACAATCAATAAGGATACGATTGGCAGATAACCAATCCATTCCTAAGATTACATCTAAACCTTGTAAGGGTAAAGATATAAGATGTACTTTGAACCTACGTCCTTCTATAACTATCGGACATTGAGGACACATCCTCGATGTTTTTATCAGTTTAGAGGCTGGTGTAGATACCATGAGATCATATTGTAACTCTCTCACAGGTAGGTTCAACTCTTGAATAAGAGTTTCAGACAAAAAGGAGTGTGTCGCTCCAGAATCAAATAGAACATTCAACTCTCTACCAGCTATCATACAACGTCCAATGATGAGATTACCTGATTTTGCAGCTTCTGCTGTAGTCAAAGCATAGACCCTTCCAGTTGCTTGGGGCCTATTTTCAGTCCTTCTTTGTTGAATCGGTTGTTGAGGTTGAGTTGCTTCTCTTTTAGAGGGACAGTTTCTAGCAAAATGTCCTTCTGCTCCGCAAAGGAAACATTTGTTGTGTGAAAGAAGTTGCGGACAAACGCTCTTCAGATGAGGTCCTCCGCAAACGTAACATCGAATTAATTTATGTTGGGGTTGCTGTTGATGAGGATTCCTTTGAGGTTGCGGTCTTTCATAAGGTCGGTTCCTTATATTCTGTCCAACTCGTGACCCAGATGGTCCTCCTATCCTTGGTGGCTTCTGAACTTCAATCTCACTTATTAACCTTTCCACAGATTTGGCATGTTCCACTAAAGCAGCAAACTCCCTAATAGCTAAAGGATTCACAGCTAGTTGAATGTTTGCTCTCAATCCATTTTTGAATTTCCTGCACCTCCATTCTTCATTTGACGGTTGGGTGTAGAAACGAACCAAGTGTTTGAACCTGTCTGCATATTCAGCTACAGATTTGTTGCCTTGCACCAGCTGCAAGAACTCCACCTCTTTCAAATGTCTCACACTGTCCGGAAAGTACTCAGCATAAAATTTACTCTTAAAAATTTCCCAAGTGATAATCTCACCGCTTTCCTCTAATACTAGCTTTGTGTTGTTCCACCAGTGTACTGCTTCCCCAGATAGCTGATACTCAGAATATGCCAACCTAGTTTCGGGTGGACACCTTTTCGCTTCAAAAATCTTTTCCATGTTCCTTATCCAGAGATCAGCCTCATCCGGACTTGTTTTCCCATTAAAAATAGCTGGACGATGTTGCAGAAAATTTTCTAAGGTCCATTCCTGAACTCTCTGAGGTTGAGCTTCCACATGGGTGCCATTCTCGGCTAACTGTCTTAAGGCTTCCACATGTTCTCTTTGGCTTGCTTCAGAATTTAGTCTGGCCACTTCTAACTGTTGTAGAGCTGTTTCGTGCTGTTGCATTAAAGCAGCTCCCTGTTGTTGAAGAGCGGATGCGATAGATTCTAAAGCCCTTGCAAGGCTGGGTACCTCAGGGGTTTCACGGTTGGGTTGTCTACGGGCCATTTCTCTCTGTTCACACAGAGAATTATTGTTATTATGAGTTATAATATGAGTTTTTAGGATTAATCCACAACTCTTAGGTCGTCTTAAGGACGAACCGCTCTGATACCACTAAATGTAACACCCCAAAATATAAAACATCTCACACCCAAATTTATTTCATTAATAAAGAAAACATCGTAATATTACAATCCTCCATTTAGGAGTAACATAGTTCACACTAGAAATACATTATATTTTCACACATAAATAAAACACTCTTAATTTTATTTTATTTTATTTTTCTTCTTCTTAAAATATTCTTCATTTTTCTGCTGCTTCCTCCTTCACTTGAATTGGTTCAGACGTCGTTCCCTCATCTGCTCCCGTATAACAAAAACATTATACGATCATCGCAAAAATAAGATTTTTCCGGCACAAACAAACAAGTAAGGGTGAGCTACCATGCAACATTCAAAGAAAAGCATTACACTATTATTATACGTAATACATTCATCGTAAATTCATGCAAGATGCAAATATCATACTAGACTCTATTATCCGGATATAATGTTGATGGAAGTCTCGGGTGGTCATGCACTTGTGGTGATTTCAACAACAAAACTTTTGGCCAAATATAATATATCATATCACCCACAAGGTTAATCCATTAATGTCTATAAACATAGACTAGGACCTCCTACTACTCTCACCACATAACACATCCTTCTCTAATTGATACTGGAAGATTATTAGAGGTTTAGGATAACCACCAACAACAGGACCCTCAACATCAACATATACACTAATACCATACCAACATAGAATCTCTCCATGAGACTCATATCATGCTCATTTTCCTCAACTCATGTTATATTATTACAAAATCTCCTCATAAAACTCATATCATGTTCATATTCATAATTTCATGTCAACATCATAAAATACATTCAACACAGAAATCATACAAGATAAATATATTACAAACAAATTAACAATAATAAAATGTTACTATAAATGGTCAACAGAGAAGAATCAAATGTTTGACAATCATTAAAATAAACTTAACAAAAATTCTTGGGGAAACAAGAAGTTGAATCTGGCAGAGCCGGTTAGACAACTTCTCATCCTTCCAGGAATACAACGTAATTAAATAATAAGAATAATGACAGGTTTGGGAAAATAAGAAGTTGAATCTGGCAGAGCCGGTTAGACAACTTCTAATCCTTCCAAAAATAAAAACGAATAAGGAAAACAATATAAAGTATGGGGAAACAAGAAGTTGAATCTGGCAGAGCCGGTTAGACAACTTCTCATCCTTCCAAGAATACAACGTAATTAAATAATAAGAATAATAACAGGTTTGGGGAAATAAGAAGTTGAATCTGGCAAAGCCGGTTAGACAACTTCTAATCCTTCCAAAAATAAAAACAAAAAAAGAAAACAATATAAAGTATGGGGAAACAAGAAGTTGAATCTGGCAGAGCCGGTTAGACAACTTCTAATCCATCCATAAACAATTAATAGCATACATGTGCATAACATAATCAACATCACATTTTACAACTATCACACTTGGATCTAAACACAGAAGCATGTTCTCATCAAAAATTCAAAATCATACAGAAACAAAATACTTCACACTCAAGATTTAAGATCAACCAAAAGCAACATATACAAGACTCAAAATAATACCAAACAAAATGTAACTCCCCTTACCTCTATTCCAGACTTAGTTTCCTCTTCTCAAATCGTTCTCCGGAAACTTCCAGAATTTCCCCTCTTCAACTAGAATTTCCTTAACCTCTCTTCTCTCACAATTTCTCTAGAATTTTGGTGCAATTCTTCAGCCTCCCCCTCTTGGCTATTTATAGCCAAAAAATTTTACTATTCATTTTTACTATTCATTTTTACTATTCACTTTTACTATTCATTTTTACTATTCAAAAATTATTTTTTATTCACCATTCTTATCTCTGAATCATTCATTCTACGTGGAGTGTTTTCTTCCACAATTTATTTTAATATTTTTTTTTAACTATTCACTATTCACTATTTACTATTTACTATTTACTATTTACTATTCACTATTCATTTTTTTTTTAACTTTTAAAATAAATTCTCAAATTTTTAAACTCCTTCCTTTGAAATTATTATTATTGTTACCTATCATAAATTTTAATAATTTTTTTTTTACCATACTTTTATTAACTTTATAAAAATAAAAAAAACAACTATTTATTAAATTTAAATATTTTTTATGGGTCTTACACCGACTTCTTCAATCACAACAAATGACCATTACTACATTTCAAAATGTAATTAAGAAAACCAGATTCATTTTTGCAGATCGAAAGAGCAGTGTGATTTACTCAGCAAAAAAATGTGGATCTTACATGAAGAACAGTTTACAATAAACTATTTTTTAACAATTTTCCTATGCAGCAATAATGCAATATCATCACAAAAATGATATTGTACCCTTTAGAACTTTGTGCCTTTCTCTTTTAAAAAAAATTTATACAAGGAGACAATTGAAAATAACTCAGAAATCCCTCCCCTATCTCACTTCTTTTTCTATGTACTCGAGAAATGGTTAATTTATTCCAATGAAGCTTACCACCAAGGAATTAAGTTACAACAAATTGAAATAAATACCACCCTCGTTTACTCTGTTGATTTAAGAGCTTAGCATTGTAACAAGCATCATTAAGAGCGTTAATACACTTCCAATTATCACGGTGGAAGCTGAAGAAAGATCATGTGCGCTCACTGCATATACCTTTCCAGTTTCATCATCCTTCACTTTGATGCTGGTAGAGCCTACACAACCAACAACACAATGTTTAAATCATCTTCTAGTACATGTCAATTCAACAAATTTATCAGTAAAAGACTATAAAATCATAATGAATGCAGATATAATATAATAAATAGTCCTAGAACATATCAAAGGCAGGACCTGAAATTGATGGAATATGATTCTTATTAGCAAATATTGGAAGAAACAATCCTAGTTGATATCATTGATATAACCTTAAGACACTTAGCATATAAATAAAAGGGTACTCACAATTGTGGTCAGTCCATCCAATGGTCATGTTTTCAAGATCATATACAACTAACTTGTTTGACAGCACCAAATCTGCAATAGGAAACAATTCCATGTAAATAAATGATAGTCATCCAATGACACTAGTTTCCAAGATGATCAAAAATTCTGAATTATCATCAATGAGGTTATGTCTATAATTAAATTTTACTACAAAGAACAAGGAATGTACAAACATGATATGAAAGTTTTTAATTTAACAAAAACAGCTGTCATATAACAGAAACAGACTCTTCAGCTCAGCAAACATTATATACAAGGTCCTAATTTAACATAAAAGACAATTAAGAATAGAATGGACAAATCAAAACCATAATAACAATTAGATTAAATCATAAGTGAATCATAATTCCAAAATTTACCTCCAAGAAGAATTATCTCCTGTCCATCCTTAGTTTGTGCAATACTTTTTTGCCAGCCAACACACCACATGTTCTCCTGAGGGCAATGACAAGAGAAAAGATAATACTAATAAATAACAAAATTGAACATCTGAAACACATTTTTCAAAATTGAAATTTTCTTCAAAAAAAATGGGCACATTATTGAAAGCAGATTGCACTGAAAGACAAATAAACCACTTAATTTTCAAGTCCAAAGTGTACAAAGCACCTGGTAAATTTAATTTCCAAGAGGGAGTTTAATCAGGCAATAGGTTAAACTTTATGGTATAGTTTCCATACTAAAATAAACTTGTATATTGTCTGACTGGTTAAACATGTAACAACCACAAAGATTATCATTAAATTAGAATATGTATTCATGAGGAACAACCACTTGTTCAAATTCCACTCACTTTAAACAGGAATAGGTAATCATGAGGATAAGTTGTCAGAGTTAGTCCGTCATCAAAGGTAAACTTGACAATTGGAAATCCATCATCAACACTGCAAAATTACAATGGTCAACAAGTTAAGAGATACATATGCAAGAAAATAGATGTGAAATTATTGCATTGTTGAACTCATGAAAAATTCACTTTGAGAATACATTGTTTATATCAGAGAACCAGCTGAACAATTTGTGCTCAATTACTATTTATGTATTTATAAGACTATCTCATTTGGAACAAATGTGGAAAGAAAATTTTTGTTTTATACTTCTAGTAAAGTTGAACAACCATACAAAAGACTGTTAATGATCATTTAACCAACTCTACTGCTGCTTTACTGAACAAAGAAAGAAAGAAAAAGGACAGAGCAATACAACTCAACAAAATCCAATAGAAAAGGAAATCAAGAAAGAACATCTTGAGGGTAGCATTTTAAGAAAGTTTCTTCGATGCATCCTTGGCTATTAAAAGATCCTCACAGTACCTACCAGATTCATTCACTTCATCAATAATCAAAACAGTAATTTTAAAGTCAATAAATTGATTATGTCAAAGTTCTGTCACTGCTAAAGTTCAAAAAATAACAAAAAAACACATGTGTCATGCCACAACCATTCCACCTCCGCATACACCAAAATAGTTTATTACTAATATCATCTAAAGAGAGATAGCTAGATATTTTTTGAAGATAAATTTTCATGACAACCTGGCGTCAACATACTGTATGGATCTAACAACCAAGAAAATATACCTTAGTATCTCCCATTCATAAATTATGGTGTATATGTAAATTAAACAAATGACAAATCAAATAAAGAGGTCATCACACCTTTATATAGGAAAATGATATTTATTTCAAAAGAAAATTGAAGCAAAATAAAGCCACAGAGATGAGTATCATACTTATCATCAAAACGGAAACATGTAAATTGTTCTTCAACAAGATATAATTTCATTCCAGGCTGTGCAGCCAAAACCTATCACAAAGAAGAATAATCATGAGAATTCAAGTAGGAAAAATTGATTTACTTAACTCTTAAAATTACTCTTACCTTCTCTAATACTTGATCATAAACTGTGGATGGAAGATAAGCCAGGGTTGTACCACTATCTATAATTGCTTGCCTCCCATTTGAAAAATCAAATATATCTGTGGGGAGTTGTACACTATCCCCACCAACCTCCAAGTCCTTCAAAATCACATTGTAGTGTGCCCTAAAATAGTCAGTAGACTACAATTAGAACATAATTCCAGTACCAAAACTTAAACATGATTTAAAACACACTAGAAGAATCTGATATAACATCTGCAAGATAATCAGAGCCCTCACAGTTTTTCTGCATTGCTTATATCAGAGATTTCACAATGAATCCATCTTCCTAAAAGATGACGGCCTTACAAGAATAAAATATACAAAAAAGAAAACTTTATTGGATCAATTTTCCCCTCAAGTGGACCACAGAAAACAAAAGGACTTTCGAAAACAATATCAATAAAAACCAGTTACATATTATTTGTGTCCCACTTATATATCTCACATTTATAGTATTTTCATCAATTGATCAAATCAATTTGATACCATAATCATAAGGTTTTTGCTAAATATATCAAGACAATAAAGAATTCAAAAGTCAATAATAATCTTCAAAAATATTTCCTCTATAAAAATTCATCAGAAGTTAAATGGAAGTACCCTTATCATTCAATATATACTACACTAATCAATCAAAGTACAATTATCAAACAACAAATCAAATACAGTTACAAGAAATAACATGCTATGGAAACAAAAGGCTAAGACTATTCCGCACATACATTTTTTGTACCAATGAAGTTTTGTTAAATTTTGGCTGCACTACTTCCCCTATGGCAAATACTCCTCCTCCATTATAACTGTCAAGACAGTGGGAAAATACCCTTTTCACCTTTCCAGCTGCAGCAAGTTGTGAAAGCACAGACGCATTTGATTGTCCTAAACCAATTATTCCATCAAGGGATTCCTCAGAACCTGAACTCAGTGTCCCAGATTGTTTAGCTCCACACCTATCAGGAAGTGAATATTCAGGTAGAAATAAAACACAAATGGAATGGTGACCTTTTTCTTTATGTATTTACCAACCTAGGAAGAAGCAATATTATAGTTCCAAGCAAAACCGAAAACAAAAACAAAAACCTAGTGCTATGCAGCACTTGCTATCCAGAGGGTCTAGGGAAGGGTAACCATGATCTTTGGCTCACTCAATTATGCATGTGTTAAATATGAAGAATTACAAATTGCACTCACCCAAAAATAACAGTGCTATTATCTGGTACAGTCTTGAGATCACCATTGGCTCGGTTGAATGTAATATAATCCTTAATATAGGACCCAGTGGTTGTACTTCCATCTCCATAAGTTATGCTGTACGGACAAGCCATGTCTCTTGAGCAGCCAGAAATAGGACCATTATATGTGGAAGTGCAAAATTTATCGTCACAACCAACCAAAGTTGAAGCTGTGGATTGTGCAGGGTCGTAGAGGGTTAAGTCCATCTGCAACATGATAATAATATGGTAAAACCTACATCGGTAAGTTGTCAAGCATTACAAATTTTACTATGAAAAATATGCTTCATTGTCATATACACAAGGATATATGACTACTCCTTAATAAGATCACATAACTCATTTCACCTCAACTAATCCAACTGAAAAACATGTATCCAAAATGTACGACATTTCATGTTAATCCAATCACTCTGATTCATGAACAAATGAAGCAAACATGTACAGTGCATTCTACCATAACAACTTTCAATATACTTATATTTTAACCAAATGCCATGAATGTTGAAACAGTAAATTAAGTGTGGATACATACACCAAGACCACTTTTCCTGGGACATGTTGTGCAGCCAACACAATTCACCCACAGAAGGTCACTTCCTGTATCAACCTGCACATAGTAGTCCTTCGCGGGAGAGCCAAGCCCAATTTTTGTATAATACAGTCTGAACAGATTACACAAACAACATTAAACACGCAAATAAAACATGGCGACAACCTTCAGAGCATGCAACACACAAACCACACATGATTGAGCGCAAAAACACAAAAAAAAAGAAAAGAAAATAGGTTTGCATGTGAAAAACAAAATGTAAAGAGAATACAGAGGAGGGAAAACAAACCGACCCATTTGAATTGGCACGACCATTGCCACCGAGAGGAATATCAACGGCAGAGAGAAACCTCCCTCGGCGCTGAGCATCATGATCTTTGATAGCAGCAAGGTTTTCAACTGAGCCTTTGAATTTGCGTTCAACAGGGAAAACAAAATTGGCATTGGCAACACAAAAAAGTTGCAAAAGAAACAACCCCACAAGGAAAAACACCAATCTTTCTTGAAGATCCATTTTTTGGGTAGAGGGTAGCTTCAAGAAAAAGCAACAACGAAGAACAACCACACGGAAACAACAAAGACTAATTCAAAAGCATTGCCGACCCAGATAGACAATAAGGGTCGGTGAATGAAACAAAGAAGTGGGATAGGGGAGGTCCGAAGAAACAAACTAATACAAAATGAAAGCGACGCATCTTTGATAAACACGGACATACGAGAGAAAGAGAGAGACAAATGGAGAAAAAAGAGGGAATTTCGCGGTTTCAGTGGCAAACAACACATCTTGAACAACATATTTAGAATATATATGCTCATATTTTAAAACGCTTAACCATAAATAAACAACTTGTTTCTTGTGACTGTAAATTTAACGTTTTTTTTCTATCTCTTATTTTTTGTTCCTTTCTTTGTTTTAATTTATTCGGTTTGTCCATTCTTCTTCTTCCTTCCTTGTTCTTTTTCTTCCAATCCAATTTTCAGCATCACTTTTTTTCATTCCAAACAAGCCCCATTGACTCTACTTTGCCACCTACTTCTTCACGCCATTTTTGGAACAAAGATAAACATGCATCACACGCATGGATGATGCATCTTCAACTCTCATTTCGTGTTACATACATCACCATTTTTATTATTTATTATGTATTATTATAAAGTATATTCTACTTTTCTTAATCTGCAATATTTATTTTCTAATTGTTAAAATCATATTTATATGAACCAACTTCGATGATCACGTCATGTTTGTGGATTAATTCATGTTTAATCGATATTTTCAATTAGTCAAAACATTAACATCGTAATAACGCAGTTTACTTACAAACAAAAGGCTTACAAACAAAAGGCGTAGCTTAACGTAACCCAGTCTCCTGTTACTAGTTTTGTGGTGGAAATGTTATTTAGGCAATATCCCGTCATATATAATTACTAAATTTATTACAAAATTACCTAATTCAAATAGCTTTCTTTAATAGTGATATACTGAGATATTCTTTTATTAAAATATATATGTTTTTTTTTAATCATCAAAAAATGTACTTGTTTGCATCTCAATATAAAATTTCCAGTTTTGATTTTTTTTTTTCAACAGAGAGATATTATTTAATTTTCTTTATTTCCAATAGATGAGAACCAGATCACTGATGATGGCATGTTGATTAATTATATATTTAAAGTTAAACCACATTTAATTTTTATTTAAATTTTATACATATTTTTAGGATAAATTATTTGATTGATTTTTAACTTAAAAATCACAAAAACTATTAATTAGTTTAGTTGATTTTTACCCAAAAATCACATAAAGTACTAAATTTATGTGATTTTTAACCTATTATTTCTTTTTTATGAATAGTGTCACACCTCTAAACCAATTACATCTTTAAATTAGAAATATTTAATAAAAATGTGAATAATTTTGGTATAATGTATTTCATTAATTTTTTTTAAGAAAGACATAGAAGAAATTTGACACTAATGAGACGTGAGAAATTAAAATATTACTCCAATCCAAAACCTTAATTTGGTCTTAATTTAGAAAGAAATAAAATTGGTCCATTTTAAAAAATATTGAAACTAATTGAATAGAAATAATAAAAGTAGGGACCAAATTTAATATAAAAACATTGACACGTGACACTAATGTGAGATTCATGAAAAATATATATATATATATATATATATATATATATATATATATTTATAATAGTAAATTCTAGTATTTATTAGTAATAATAATTTTAATGGATAGAAAATTGTAAATTTTGGATATAAAATTATAGTAATTTTAGAATGAGAGGTTCAAATTTTTGGTAACTTATTTAGTAAATTTTTTTAAATTGAATAGTAAAAAGTAAATAGTAAATAGTAAAAAGTAAATAGAAAAAAATAAATTTTCAGCATTTGGATTCCTTAGCATGGAAGAAAGTAGTAGGTAGAAATTAGGATCAGATTTGGTGAGAAAATGATTGAAATATTATTTTTAAATAATATTAAAATAATAAATAATATTAAAATATTAAGGAATAGTAAATTTTTTTTACTATAAATAGCCATGGGAGGGAAGGGTATTTTGCACCAAGAGAAGAGGAATCAAGTGAGAGCTTGAGAAATAGAGAAGAAATAGTTAGGGAGAAATTTTTAGTTGCAAGAAGAGTAGAGGTTCGGAAGAGTTTTCGGGAAAACAAATTCGGAGCAGAAGATTAAGTCTGGAATAGAGGTAGGGGAGCTAATCCTTCTTGTATTTTTTTTATCCATGTTATGATAATGAATATGAGTTATGAGTATGTTAAAATTTTGGTAATGGTAGTTATCTATTCACTTATATAAATTCTGCACCTGAGTTACCTCGGTAAAACCTCAATATCTATCTAGTTAACCGTTGGATCAACCTGAAATTTTAATATGTAGTTTATAACAAATAGTGAATTATTGTGACCATTCAGATTTGAAATCGGAGTTACAGATTTAGAGATATTAATTTCGTATCTTCTCAGGGATCTCAATATTGCTTAATTTCTATTTTTTTTGATATCTATATTAAATTTCGGTGTTAATATTATATGCTGTTGTTTTGAATCTGTAAATAAGAAATTTGTTAAAAACTAGTTGAGGAACACTTTGGCTAAGGAAAGACTTGGTACTTAAGTTGTCCATTGTGACGCACCTCTCTTTCCTGGAAGTCTACTCGACAAGTTTTTAACTTAAATCCTATTGAACAGATTATGTATTGTTAAATTATTGTGTAATATATCTTGTTGGAATATATTCAGTTTGTATGATTTTTGAAATGATTGGATTTTATTACATTTGAATTTATGCATCTGAACATGATTGTGAACTATAATGATGTTATTTATGTGGAAAGTATGTGAATGTATGAGTATGTTAGATTCACTGTGATAATATGATAGTACCTGGTTATTCATGTCTTGGGTTAAGTTTCAAGGTAATAGTATGATTCATGAACGTAATTCCATGATCCTCAAGGAGAGGATACATGGTGGTGATTTGGGGGTGTATAGAATGATTGCATGGTAGCTCAGTTTTGGGGGTCATCCTGAAACTCCAATGGTCTTTCTTCTCATGTAGAGAGGATTGAACCATGTGGTGAGGAGTAGCAGGAGGTCCTAGTCTTGGGTGCTTCCATATGATCCAAGGTGAGTGATAACGGATTAACCTCGTGATTGTGGCCGGGCGGTAGTGCCCAAGTTCCATAAGGCGGTAGTGCCAAGTTCCATAAGGCGGTAGTGCCAAGTTCCATAAGGCGGTAGTGCCAAGTTCCATAAGGCGGTAGTGCCAAGTTCCATAAGGCGGTAGTGCCAAGTTTCATAAGGCGGTAGTGCCTAAAGTTCCATAAGGCGGTAGTGCCAAGTTCCATAAGGCGGTAGTGCCAAGTTTCATAAGGCGGTAGTGCCTAAAGTTCCACCAGGCGGTAGTGCCTAAAGTTCCATAAGGCGGTAGTGCCAAGTTTCATAAGGCGGTAGTGCCAAGTTTCATAAGGCGGCAGTGCCAAGTTTCATAAAGCCACCACGAGTGCAAGACCCGCCATAGCTCGGTAATCATTCTAGTCCGGACGAGTCGGGTTATAAAGTAACAAGTCTTGTGATGTCATTTTACCATGTGTATCAAAGTAATGGATGAGTATGTATGATGTGATTGTTGTATGATGATATGAGTATGTCTGACATAATTATTATATGAGGTTTGCATGCATGTTTTATAAATGATTGGTTGCATGTTAGCTCACCCTACTTGTTTGTGTTTGTTTTGTGTTTGGGTATGTGCGATGATCGTATAATTCGTTATACGGGAGCAGATGAAGGAATGTCGTCTGAAACAATACCAAGGAAGAAAGAGATCGAAGAATAAGTTAGAAGAATTCAAGTTATATTTAGGAGTTTATAGTTGAAATCTGAGTTTAAAATATATCAACTGTGAATTTTTAAGTGTGAGATTACGGAATGTTACCGTAAATGTAATGTTACAATATATAAATTATGAATTATCCAATGTGAGATATTGGGATGTTACATTAATGGTATCAGAGCAGTTCGTCCTTAGGATGACCTCTGTGTTGTGGGTCTTCCGTGTCTTCTCTGTGAAGAATTGAGTCTAAATGGTATAATTTACCATTTCCTCCAAATCTAGATAGTAGAGTATTGTGTCTAACTACCATGACTTTTACTATAGATGATTTTCCTTTCTTAATTCTGAGGGTTTGAGGAAATATATTAGAATTAGTTAAAGCCTTGATAGGGAGATATAATACTAGAGTTTAAGTTTCAAAGGATGAGTGAAGATGTTGATGTTTAGAAGTAAAATTTTTAGAAGTTTCTAGAACAAAATTAATAGATGAGATATCTTACGTTTCACAAAAAGGAGTTGAGTTCGAAGGCTAGATTAAGAGAAGCTTTGGATAAGCATGGATGTAGCAAGATTTGAGAAATCAGTTTGGTTTAGTATATCAGTAACGTTAGAAGTCAGAAGAAGGAAGTGATGATAAGAAACAGGGTGGCATTGTGTGAGATTGGTAACATGGATTGATGTATCAGTGAAGATTGGAATCTGAAGAAAGAAAATGGTGGAAGATTTGAACATAAAGTTTAAAAATAAAAAGGGATAGGAATACTGAAGTAGATTAAGAATAAATCAAATATTAGACGAAGAAGAGTATATGAGAAGTGGTATAAGGCATAAAGAGGATTGAGAGAAAAGTTTAATAGGAGGAGAAATTTGTAAGTTAAGAGAACACGAGGTCTTTAGAGAAGAATGAAGTATTGAAAGAATTCTAAGCTAAATGGATGATTAAAAAGAGATGGTTAGATTTTTTTTTAGTAAAATGTATTAGAGATAAGATTTGAGAGTATGTGATTTTGGTATGAGGAGTAGTGGAGAAAATCCAGGTACGAAAATTTTGGCTTTCGACTTATGCAAATATTTGGTATTTTTGATAGGATTAAAATGTCATGATTTACGGTTGTAAATTTTATTGATTTTGGAATGTTAAAGTTAGTAGAGGTAGTGTAGGTTGAATTGATATTATTATGAACATGGCAAGATAAGGAAGAAGAAGAGTTTGGAAATAGATAAAAAGGAGGGTTGCAATACTAATGTGATTAGGGAATTAGGAATAATTAAGAAGTTGTAGGTTGTGATTGGAGCAATTTCATCAGGCATAGTTATATGGTAGTATTCAAACCTCAATGGTGATGTAAAGGATAGGTAAAGATTTATATGTCGCACCTTGATCTCTATCAAGTGATGTGTGTGAGTGAACTTGTTGATACTTACTTTTAGTTCGCATAAGATAAAAATTTTAGATTTAGTTAACACTAAATATCCTGGGGTATGGTTTTGATCTCGGGAAGCACGTTATAATTGAGGTGGGTTATGGTTGATTGCCCTGATAATCTCTCTAGATCGTTTAACTTATGTGGCATAAGTGGTTTATTTAAATGAGTAGGTACAGTATTGATAAGGAATCTAGTTAGTTTTAAATTCGGCCTTATTGAGATTAAAATAAGTGGTTTCAGAATTTATAACATTGTTGATTGAGTGATCTGTTAAGATACGCAATTGTTAGGTACTGGATTAGAGACAACATTAAGTTTGTGAATTCATATTAGCTTAGGATGTGGGAAGGTATTTTGAGGACAAGGTTTATATTCCTAAAATTTGGAGTTTATAAGTTAATTCTTGAAGAATGTTTTAACTTAGGCTAGAAATGTTTGCTAGGAAAATAATTACATGAAGGTTGAAGTAATTTGGAGTATAATCTTGAAATAAGCTTGATTATTCTAGTTTTGTTAAATATTTCAGAAGTGTTTATCAGGGAAAGAAAATAGTGGTTCAACATTTAGTGTGGGTTAAATAAAAGACGAGGATCAATATTTTAGGGATATCTGACCAATGCAAGTGAAGGATAGACATTATAGTCTAGGGTATGATCGAAAGGATGGTTTGGTTATGTTCAAATATGTTTTTAGAAGTTTATGGTCTTCAAGAATTGTGAGTTGACTGTTGTAGTTAAGAGTGAAGGCAGTATTACCGAGAATCAGATAAGTTCATCAAGGACGAGTGAAGGAAATGATGCTTGATCTTAAGTGTGGAAGGGTTTCTATGGATGTTATAAAGCATACTCAATATAGGTATTACTTTTGGACGAGTTCTTGATAAATGGGTATAAAAAAGAAAACATAAGGATGAATTATTTAGTAATAGTGTTTTGGACTCCGTGTAATCATCAGAGTAATTAGAAATTTTACGAAAAATAGAAGTATAGGGTAAGGTGGAGCAATCTAGTATAAAATTTTGGCAAACATAAGTGGCTTTTGGAGGCGTACGATTTCTAGGAGTGGAAACTGTGTTGAGAAAATATAATGGAAAGTTGTTACGAAAAAAGAATGATTCTTAGAGTTTTAGAGCGTCATAGAAGTCTTAAATAAGGATCTCTAAGGAGAATCACTTTCTGATTATAGTAGGAATGAAAAGTTTTCTCTAATCTTGTGATTTATAGTTTATGAGTGATGAGTTCTTTTAAAAATGAGACTAGTTAGGTAGGTCTAATGATGGTTGTGATAGGGCTAAAGTAAGAGTATTTGGAAGGTTTATGATTTTAATTTTTGTGAGTACATTTCAATTTGAGATGCTAGAAATTTTATGCACAAAATAAGTAGAGAAATGATTCAGGTTATGAGTGTGAGACTTTTCTAGTTGAATGCGTTCAGATGAGTATTAAATTAAAAATTTTTATTTTCGAATTTTCGAGGACGAAAATTTTTGTTGTTGGGGAGAATGTGAGATTCATGAAAAAAAAAAAATATATATATATATATATATATATATATTTATAATAGTAAATTCTAGTATTTATTAGTAATAATAATTTTAATGGATAGAAAATTGTAAATTTTGGATATAAAATTATAGTAATTTTAGAATGAGAGGTTCAAATTTTTGGTAACTTATTTAGTAAATTTTTTTAAATTGAATAGTAAAAAGTAAATAGTAAATAGTAAAAAGTAAATAGAAAAAAATAAATTTTCAGCATTTGGATTCCTTAGCATGGAAGAAAGTAGTAGGTAGAAATTAGGATCAGATTTGGTGAGAAAATGATTGAAATATTATTTTTAAATAATATTAAAATAATAAATAATATTAAAATATTAAGGAATAGTAAATTTTTTTTACTATAAATAGCCATGGGAGGGAAGGGTATTTTGCACCAAGAGAAGAGGAATCAAGTGAGAGCTTGAGAAATAGAGAAGAAATAGTTAGGGAGAAATTTTTAGTTGCAAGAAGAGTAGAGGTTCGGAAGAGTTTTCGGGAAAACAAATTCGGAGCAGAAGATTAAGTCTGGAATAGAGGTAGGGGAGCTAATCCTTCTTGTATTTTTTTTATCCATGTTATGATAATGAATATGAGTTATGAGTATGTTAAAATTTTGGTAATGGTAGTTATCTATTCACTTATATAAATTTAGTTTTCATGATTATAATTTCTTATTTTCGAGTTACTGTTGTGAAAAATTTCTATTAATTGTTTTCACCGTTGGATTTAGCTAAAATTTTAGTATGTGAATCCTAAGACCTATTACTGAACTTGGACCGTTCGGATTTGAAAATAGAAGTCTGTACTTGGAGAAATAAATACTGCAAGTTTGAGTAAATTAGTCACCCTGTAGTTCTGTTACTAAGTTGTCTCGGTAAAAATATAGATTTTGACCTATTTAACCGTTAGATCAACCTCAACATTTGATATATGATTCTTAGGACATATTAATACAATTTGACCGATCGGATTTGTAATTGAAGGTCTATGTTTAGAGAAAGAAATTTCGAAAGTGTGAAACAATCGGATGAACACTGTATTGTTGTTCTTAAGCTATCATGGTACAAATTTCATATATATTTCATCTACCGTTAGATTGAGCCCAAAATTTAGTATGTAATTCATAAGACATATTAAGTCATGTTGACCGTTCAGATTTGTAATTAAATGTCTGTGATTAGGGAAATTAGTTCCGCATTTTGAGTATAACCGAAAACCACTTAAAATTCTGCACTTGAGTTACCTCGGTAAATCCTCAATATCTATCTAGTTAACCGTTGGATCAACCTGAAATTTTAATATGTAGTTTATAACAAATAGTGAATTATTGTGACCATTCAGATTTGAAATCGGAGTTACAGATTTAGAGATATTAATTTCGTATCTTCTCAGGGATCTCAATATTGCTTAATTTCTATTTTTTTTATATCTATATTAAATTTCGGTGTTAATATTATATGCTGTTGTTTTGAATCTGTAAATAAGAAATTTGTTAAAAACTAGTTGAGGAACACTTTGGCTAAGGAAAGACTTGGTACTTAAGTTGTCCATTGTGACGCACCTCTCTTTCCTGGAAGTCTACTCGACAAGTTTTTAACTTAAATCCTATTGAACAGATTATGTATTGTTAAATTATTGTGTAATATATCTTGTTGGAATATATTCAGTTTGTATGATTTTTGAAATGATTGGATTTTATTACATTTGAATTTATGCATCTGAACATGATTGTGAACTATAATGATGTTATTTATGTGGAAAGTATGTGAATGTATGAGTATGTTAGATTCACTGTGATAATATGATAGTACCTGGTTATTCATGTCTTGGGTTAAGTTTCAAGGTAATAGTATGATTCATGAACGTAATTCCATGATCCTCAAGGAGAGGATACATGGTGGTGATTTGTGGGTGTATAGAATGATTGCATGGTAGCTCAGTTTTGGGGGTCATCCTGAAACTCCAATGGTCTTTCTTCTCATGTAGAGAGGATTGAACCATGTGGTGAGGAGTAGCAGGAGGTCCTAGTCTTGGGTGCTTCCATATGATCCAAGGTGAGTGATAACGGATTAACCTCGTGATTGTGGCCGGGCGGTAGTGCCCAAGTTCCATAAGGCGGTAGTGCCAAGTTCCATAAGGCGGTAGTGCCAAGTTCCATAAGGCGGTAGTGCCAAGTTCCATAAGGCGGTAGTGCCAAGTTTCATAAGGCGGTAGTGCCTAAAGTTCCATAAGGCGGTAGTGCCAAGTTCCATAAGGCGGTAGTGCCAAGTTTCATAAGGCGGTAGTGCCTAAAGTTCCACCAGGCGGTAGTGCCTAAAGTTCCATAAGGCGGTAGTGCCAAGTTTCATAAGGCGGTAGTGCCAAGTTTCATAAGGCGGCAGTGCCAAGTTTCATAAAGCCACCACGAGTGCAAGACCCGCCATAGCTCGGTAATCATTCTAGTCCGGACGAGTCGGGTTATAAAGTAACAAGTCTTGTGATGTCATTTTACCATGTGTATCAAAGTAATGGATGAGTATGTATGATGTGATTGTTGTATGATGATATGAGTATGTCTGACATAATTATTATATGAGGTTTGCATGCATGTTTTATAAATGATTGGTTGCATGTTAGCTCACCCTACTTGTTTGTGTTTGTTTTGTGTTTGGGTATGTGCGATGATCGTATAATTCGTTATACGGGAGCAGATGAAGGAATGTCGTCTGAAACAATACCAAGGAAGAAAGAGATCGAAGAATAAGTTAGAAGAATTCAAGTTATATTTAGGAGTTTATAGTTGAAATCTGAGTTTAAAATATATCAACTGTGAATTTTTAAGTGTGAGATTACGGAATGTTACCGTAAATGTAATGTTACAATATATAAATTATGAATTATCCAATGTGAGATATTGGGATGTTACATTAATGGTATCAGAGCAGTTCGTCCTTAGGATGACCTCTGTGTTGTGGGTCTTCCGTGTCTTCTCTGTGAAGAATTGAGTCTAAATGGTATAATTTACCATTTCCTCCAAATCTAGATAGTAGAGTATTGTGTCTAACTACCATGACTTTTACTATAGATGATTTTCCTTTCTTAATTCTGAGGGTTTGAGGAAATATATTAGAATTAGTTAAAGCCTTGATAGGGAGATATAATACTAGAGTTTAAGTTTCAAAGGATGAGTGAAGATGTTGATGTTTAGAAGTAAAATTTTTAGAAGTTTCTAGAACAAAATTAATATATGAGATATCTTACGTTTCACAAAAAGGAGTTGAGTTCGAAGGCTAGATTAAGAGAAGCTTTGGATAAGCATGGATGTAGCAAGATTTGAGAAATCAGTTTGGTTTAGTATATCAGTAACGTTAGAAGTCAGAAGAAGGAAGTGATGATAAGAAACAGGGTGGCATTGTGTGAGATTGGTAACATGGATTGATGTATCAGTGAAGATTGGAATCTGAAGAAAGAAAATGGTGGAAGATTTGAACATAAAGTTTAAAAATAAAAAGGGATAGGAATACTGAAGTAGATTAAGAATAAATCAAATATTAGACGAAGAAGAGTATATGAGAAGTGGTATAAGGCATAAAGAGGATTGAGAGAAAAGTTTAATAGGAGGAGAAATTTGTAAGTTAAGAGAACACGAGGTCTTTAGAGAAGAATGAAGTATTGAAAGAATTCTAAGCTAAATGGATGATTAAAAAGAGATGGTTAGATTTTTTTTTAGTAAAATGTATTAGAGATAAGATTTGAGAGTATGTGATTTTGGTATGAGGAGTAGTGGAGAAAATCCAGGTACGAAAATTTTGGCTTTCGACTTATGCAAATATTTGGTATTTTTGATAGGATTAAAATGTCATGATTTACGGTTGTAAATTTTATTGATTTTGGAATGTTAAAGTTAGTAGAGGTAGTGTAGGTTGAATTGATATTATTATGAACATGGCAAGATAAGGAAGAAGAAGAGTTTGGAAATAGATAAAAAGGAGGGTTGCAATACTAATGTGATTAGGGAATTAGGAATAATTAAGAAGTTGTAGGTTGTGATTGGAGCAATTTCATCAGGCATAGTTATATGGTAGTATTCAAACCTCAATGGTGATGTAAAGGATAGGTAAAGATTTATATGTCGCACCTTGATCTCTATCAAGTGATGTGTGTGAGTGAACTTGTTGATACTTACTTTTAGTTCGCATAAGATAAAAATTTTAGATTTAGTTAACACTAAATATCCTGGGGTATGGTTTTGATCTCGGGAAGCACGTTATAATTGAGGTGGGTTATGGTTGATTGCCCTGATAATCTCTCTAGATCGTTTAACTTATGTGGCATAAGTGGTTTATTTAAATGAGTAGGTACAGTATTGATAAGGAATCTAGTTAGTTTTAAATTCGGCCTTATTGAGATTAAAATAAGTGGTTTCAGAATTTATAACATTGTTGATTGAGTGATCTGTTAAGATACGCAATTGTTAGGTACTGGATTAGAGACAACATTAAGTTTGTGAATTCATATTAGCTTAGGATGTGGGAAGGTATTTTGAGGACAAGGTTTATATTCCTAAAATTTGGAGTTTATAAGTTAATTCTTGAAGAATGTTTTAACTTAGGCTAGAAATGTTTGCTAGGAAAATAATTACATGAAGGTTGAAGTAATTTGGAGTATAATCTTGAAATAAGCTTGATTATTCTAGTTTTGTTAAATATTTCAGAAGTGTTTATCAGGGAAAGAAAATAGTGGTTCAACATTTAGTGTGGGTTAAATAAAAGACGAGGATCAATATTTTAGGGATATCTGACCAATGCAAGTGAAGGATAGACATTATAGTCTAGGGTATGATCGAAAGGATGGTTTGGTTATGTTCAAATATGTTTTTAGAAGTTTATGGTCTTCAAGAATTGTGAGTTGACTGTTGTAGTTAAGAGTGAAGGCAGTATTACCGAGAATCAGATAAGTTCATCAAGGACGAGTGAAGGAAATGATGCTTGATCTTAAGTGTGGAAGGGTTTCTATGGATGTTATAAAGCATACTCAATATAGGTATTACTTTTGGACGAGTTCTTGATAAATGGGTATAAAAAAGAAAACATAAGGATGAATTATTTAGTAATAGTGTTTTGGACTCCGTGTAATCATCAGAGTAATTAGAAATTTTACGAAAAATAGAAGTATAGGGTAAGGTGGAGCAATCTAGTATAAAATTTTGGCAAACATAAGTGGCTTTTGGAGGCGTACGATTTCTAGGAGTGGAAACTGTGTTGAGAAAATATAATGGAAAGTTGTTACGAAAAAAGAATGATTCTTAGAGTTTTAGAGCGTCATAGAAGTCTTAAATAAGGATCTCTAAGGAGAATCACTTTCTGATTATAGTAGGAATGAAAAGTTTTCTCTAATCTTGTGATTTATAGTTTATGAGTGATGAGTTCTTTTAAAAATGAGACTAGTTAGGTAGGTCTAATGATGGTTGTGATAGGGCTAAAGTAAGAGTATTTGGAAGGTTTATGATTTTAATTTTTGTGAGTACATTTCAATTTGAGATGCTAGAAATTTTATGCACAAAATAAGTAGAGAAATGATTCAGGTTATGAGTGTGAGACTTTTCTAGTTGAATGCGTTCAGATGAGTATTAAATTAAAAATTTTTATTTTCGAATTTTCGAGGACGAAAATTTTTGTTGTTGGGGAGAATGTGAGATTCATGAAAAAAAAAATATATATATATATATATATATATATATATTTATAATAGTAAATTCTAGTATTTATTAGTAATAATAATTTTAATGGATAGAAAATTGTAAATTTTGGATATAAAATTATAGTAATTTTAGAATGAGAGGTTCAAATTTTTGGTAACTTATTTAGTAAATTTTTTTAAATTGAATAGTAAAAAGTAAATAGTAAATAGTAAAAAGTAAATAGAAAAAAATAAATTTTCAGCATTTGGATTCCTTAGCATGGAAGAAAGTAGTAGGTAGAAATTAGGATCAGATTTGGTGAGAAAATGATTGAAATATTATTTTTAAATAATATTAAAATAATAAATAATATTAAAATATTAAGGAATAGTAAATTTTTTTTACTATAAATAGCCATGGGAGGGAAGGGTATTTTGCACCAAGAGAAGAGGAATCAAGTGAGAGCTTGAGAAATAGAGAAGAAATAGTTAGGGAGAAATTTTTAGTTGCAAGAAGAGTAGAGGTTCGGAAGAGTTTTCGGGAAAACAAATTCGGAGCAGAAGATTAAGTCTGGAATAGAGGTAGGGGAGCTAATCCTTCTTGTATTTTTTTTATCCATGTTATGATAATGAATATGAGTTATGAGTATGTTAAAATTTTGGTAATGGTAGTTATCTATTCACTTATATAAATTTAGTTTTCATGATTATAATTTCTTATTTTCGAGTTACTGTTGTGAAAAATTTCTATTAATTGTTTTCACCGTTGGATTTAGCTAAAATTTTAGTATGTGAATCCTAAGACCTATTACTGAACTTGGACCGTTCGGATTTGAAAATAGAAGTCTGTACTTGGAGAAATAAATACTGCAAGTTTGAGTAAATTAGTCACCCTGTAGTTCTGTTACTAAGTTGTCTCGGTAAAAATATAGATTTTGACCTATTTAACCGTTAGATCAACCTCAACATTTGATATATGATTCTTAGGACATATTAATACAATTTGACCGATCGGATTTGTAATTGAAGGTCTATGTTTAGAGAAAGAAATTTCGAAAGTGTGAAACAATCGGATGAACACTGTATTGTTGTTCTTAAGCTATCATGGTACAAATTTCATATATATTTCATCTACCGTTAGATTGAGCCCAAAATTTAGTATGTAATTCATAAGACATATTAAGTCATGTTGACCGTTCAGATTTGTAATTAAATGTCTGTGATTAGGGAAATTAGTTCCGCATTTTGAGTATAACCGAAAACCACTTAAAATTCTGCACTTGAGTTACCTCGGTAAATCCTCAATATCTATCTAGTTAACCGTTGGATCAACCTGAAATTTTAATATGTAGTTTATAACAAATAGTGAATTATTGTGACCATTCAGATTTGAAATCGGAGTTACAGATTTAGAGATATTAATTTCGTATCTTCTCAGGGATCTCAATATTGCTTAATTTCTATTTTTTTTTATATCTATATTAAATTTCGGTGTTAATATTATATGTTGTTGTTTTGAATCTGTAAATAAGAAATTTGTTAAAAACTAGTTGAGGAACACTTTGGCTAAGGAAAGACTTGGTACTTAAGTTGTCCATTGTGACGCACCTCTCTTTCCTGGAAGTCTACTCGACAAGTTTTTAACTTAAATCCTATTGAACAGATTATGTATTGTTAAATTATTGTGTAATATATCTTGTTGGAATATATTCAGTTTGTATGATTTTTGAAATGATTGGATTTTATTACATTTGAATTTATGCATCTGAACATGATTGTGAACTATAATGATGTTATTTATGTGGAAAGTATGTGAATGTATGAGTATGTTAGATTCACTGTGATAATATGATAGTACCTGGTTATTCATGTCTTGGGTTAAGTTTCAAGGTAATAGTATGATTCATGAACGTAATTCCATGATCCTCAAGGAGAGGATACATGGTGGTGATTTGTGGGTGTATAGAATGATTGCATGGTAGCTCAGTTTTGGGGGTCATCCTGAAACTCCAATGGTCTTTCTTCTCATGTAGAGAGGATTGAACCATGTGGTGAGGAGTAGCAGGAGGTCCTAGTCTTGGGTGCTTCCATATGATCCAAGGTGAGTGATAACGGATTAACCTCGTGATTGTGGCCGGGCGGTAGTGCCCAAGTTCCATAAGGCGGTAGTGCCAAGTTCCATAAGGCGGTAGTGCCAAGTTCCATAAGGCGGTAGTGCCAAGTTCCATAAGGCGGTAGTGCCAAGTTTCATAAGGCGGTAGTGCCTAAAGTTCCATAAGGCGGTAGTGCCAAGTTCCATAAGGCGGTAGTGCCAAGTTTCATAAGGCGGTAGTGCCTAAAGTTCCACCAGGCGGTAGTGCCTAAAGTTCCATAAGGCGGTAGTGCCAAGTTTCATAAGGCGGTAGTGCCAAGTTTCATAAGGCGGCAGTGCCAAGTTTCATAAAGCCACCACGAGTGCAAGACCCGCCATAGCTCGGTAATCATTCTAGTCCGGACGAGTCGGGTTATAAAGTAACAAGTCTTGTGATGTCATTTTACCATGTGTATCAAAGTAATGGATGAGTATGTATGATGTGATTGTTGTATGATGATATGAGTATGTCTGACATAATTATTATATGAGGTTTGCATGCATGTTTTATAAATGATTGGTTGCATGTTAGCTCACCCTACTTGTTTGTGTTTGTTTTGTGTTTGGGTATGTGCGATGATCGTATAATTCGTTATACGGGAGCAGATGAAGGAATGTCGTCTGAAACAATACCAAGGAAGAAAGAGATCGAAGAATAAGTTAGAAGAATTCAAGTTATATTTAGGAGTTTATAGTTGAAATCTGAGTTTAAAATATATCAACTGTGAATTTTTAAGTGTGAGATTACGGGATGTTACCGTAAATGTAATGTTACAATATATAAATTATGAATTATCCAATGTGAGATATTGGGATGTTACAACTAACATGTATACATGACACTAACACTAACACGTGACACGATAGCTTGACACATGAACATTTTTTAATTAAAAAATAATGAAAAATAAATAAGAAAAACATCATCTAACCCTTGACATACATTGTTCACCGTCTATTAATTATTTAAATAGTGTTAGGAAATAACTAAATTGAACAAAATGAATGAAAATTAAGATCCTACTAAAAAAATACTACGACTAAGTTAACAAACCTGAAAAAAATAGAAACTAAATTAGTATTTTAACCATTCCTTTTTTTCTTTCAAAATGTAAACAAATTAAATTTCAAAATAAAAAAATATACATATATCTGATTTTGAAATTGAATGAAGTTTAAAGGATGTTCAAACTCTTGAAAAACTACTTCCACTACTTTATATATATATATATATATATATATATATATATATATATATGGTTTAAACCCTCCCTTGGTCTTCAAGTTTATATGAAAATCTCAGTTGGGTCCTCAAGTTTTTTTGTCTCAATTGGGTCATATTTTTTGTAAAAGTGAGCACATTTTGCCATAACCGTTAAGTGTTGTGAGACGGCGTTAAAATGGTGTGAGCTGGAGCACAGAGAATGTGGTGATGTGTTTAGGGTTTCTTACGTGGACTGTTTTGTTTAAAAAAATAGTGCTGATGTGGCATAAGTACCCTTTTCAGAATTAGGGATTTGAAATTGGAATTGGGAATTGCGGAGAAGGACGAGGACCATTGATGACCTTCCTTGGCTGTTCTTTAAAGAAATACAACTCCGCACCAGGCCTCATCTTAGTTAAACTTCAACCCAATAAACCAATGCGAAAAATGTGTGTCGAAATGTTTGATGAAAAATGGAAAAGCACGAATCTGGTTTACTGGGAAAGAATAGAAAGGTGGGTTTATATTTATATACAGAGAATGAGATTGGGAAGCCACAGTTCATGTTTGTCAATAGGAAATATAGATAATGTTTTATCCAATAGATAATGAGTTGTGTTTTTTGATTTGACTGTTGGTGTGGTTGAACCAAAATAAAATAATGTTGGAACTGTAATACGTTTGGCTTCCACGCTTGGTACCTCCATAGCCGCCCGCAGGTAGATGACGCAGAAGCACAACTGATAACTCAGAACCCAAGATTCGAGTGCCATCAGTCATAACAGAGCAACAACGCCCACCAATTCAAAATCAAAATTCCATGCAAATAACTATAAGAGGAAACCCACTTATGCTCTGAAATTAGGAATTAAATGGGTGCTGGTAAAAGAATTCGATGTGCGATGCAACACAGTAGGGAACAACAGCAAAAGAATTAAATCAATCTCAGATCTCACAATCAACACCTCCTAGATCCCATCTGATTGTTTGTACATTCAAAAGTTTGGGATTTTTTCCTTGATTTTTGGTCAAAGTTTATGGCTTCATCTGGGAATCTAAATCAACAGCAGCAGCAGCAACCTCAACAACAACCACAAACAGCCCATTTTGATTTCAATAAGCTTTTCAAGACTCCACCACCAGCAGCATCGTGTTGTTGCTCCACATCCGGGGATTGGTAGTGTTCCCAAAGTCATGGAAGGTGAACAGGTTGCAGCTGGGTGGCGCCGATGGAAGGAAGCAGAGGGGGAGGGAGGAGAAGATCTGGCACCACGTGGCCTTTCAATTTTAGTGCACAATGCCACGTCAGTAAATGAAAAAATCCAGCTCACACCATTTTAATGCCGTCTCACAACACTTAACGGTTATGGCAAAATGTGCTCACTTTTACAAAAAATATGACCCAATTGAGACAGAAAAAAACTTGAGGACCTAACTGAGATTTTCATATAAACTTGAGGACCAAGGGAGGGTTTAAACCTATATATATATATATATATATATATATATATATATGTCAACACTCAATTTCGTCCGGGTTGATTAAATAAATTTATTTTCCTCATAAAACTAAAAAATATAAAAAATATATATAAAAGAAAAAATAAAAAAAAGAGTGAAGGTTCTTGTTGTTATTTTCTTTTCTTTTTTTTGTTATTTTTATTGATTACTTTTGTTATTATTATTATTATGTTTTAATTTTATCCTTTATTTTTATCTTTGTTTTTATCGTATTTATCTTTATCATTTTATCTATGTATATTTACTTATTTGTTTTAATTATCAAATTTTTCATGTTTATTTCTTTTTTCATTTTGTTCAGGAATATTTTCTTAAATACTTATATATGTATATGTATTGTTAAAAAATATATATAATAAATAAAAAAGATGGCAAAGGTGCTCATCAACACGGCACATGGGAGGAAAAATGGTGTGATGAATAAAGAATGCAAAATGGAAGGTCTGCTACGTTTTCAAATTGACCGAGCGCTCGTTTATGTGATATGAGCGTTCGTTCGCTTTTGGCAGACCAAACGTCCAAAACCTTGGCGGCTGCAGCTTTACAGCAATGATCCCCACTTTCAGCCCTGTCCGCCTGGAAAGCCACTCAGAGTTTCAAGAGAATATTCTTCTAACACTTTCACTGTTGGGTTGTCTCCCACGAGCACCATGTGGAATGGCTGCCCCATCTGGCACTTCTGTAGTGCCCATCCTGCACCGCATATCTGTACAGATTCCATCTGTAAAGCTGATACACCACTACAGAAAAGGGAGATTCGAAAAAAAGGGAGGCCACCATCTCCAGCACAGGACGCCCCTCATTTTGGGGGGATCATTATCATTTACTCTCACACAGACCACTCTCCACGGGGGGCAACCAACTTCATCACCATCATTTGACCCTGATCCCTCTCGGCTCATCACCCTCTCATCCATCAGAACCATGCACCTCACAGCCCAGGTCACCATCTTCAACATCTTAACTTCACGCGTCTCATTTCCACACTTAATCCTGGTCACAAAACACCTCTGGCCTTCATCTCCACCCAGACTCACTGCTATATCCCTCCCTGTTCATCAACCCATCGTCTTCATCTTCATTCACCACCTCACGGCCAACAGACCAACATCATCTATCAGACTGCTCGGACCACTCTCCAACCCCTCTGCTCCTCTCACCCGTGACCATTCTAACCATTTCTTCTTCATAACTCACTCACTACCTCCACCACATTTCCCGTTACCATCCTTATTCCTTCACCCAATCATCAGCTTCATCCTTATTCCCTCAGACCATCATCTTGATCCTTACACCTTATACACGGCCAGCACCCATTAACAGAGACTTTCATCTGGAACACCCGTGAACATCTTCCATCATCTTTACCCCTTTTTTCTTCATTTTTAACCCCAACACTTGATCCCAAACCCACGGCCACTACCAACCTTATCACACGACCTTCACCTCTTCATCTCTTCACCCGTAACCTCCATCTTCCACCCCTCGGCTCACCATTCCCAACACACCCTCAACCCCATTGCCTTCAACCCTTCATCCATTACTTTCAGCTCCATACACCGTCTCCAACACCTATAATCTTCGTCCCATCCCTTCCTCATTACTCACGGCCAACACCACCATATTCACTCCAAAACTTCCTTTTCATACCCAACTTCAACTTCATCTTTCAACTGTCAAAAACCCCCAACCATCAGACTCTCACTAGCGATCACGATTCATCCTTCACTTTTGCCAATAATCACAAAGAATCCAACAATTCAAAAAGAAGAAGGAAGGAATAAAAAAAAAACTGGAATACTAAAGAGTACATTGAAGGCAATCGTCGGCGGTATCGTTGGCGACATTGCCAACACCGTTTCTGGCGCGGGCGACACCACTGACGGTGGCTTTTAGGAGGCCAAGGGGTGTGCGGTGACGCTAGCCGTGGAGCTGTCGTGGATGATGAAGAAGTGAACCCTGGCCGGCGCGGTGGCCGAGCTCGCTTGAGAGGCGATTCACGAAGGAAAGTGTCCCCCTCGCGCGCAAGGAGTATAGGAAGGAGGAGGCTCGATTCCATGGCCGGCGGCGAGCTCGACGGAGGGCAGCGACCCTAGCTTTGTGGCATCTGTAACTCTCGACGGTGAACGGCCGGCATTGTTCCAGAATGAGAAGGTTTATCTCACGTGAAGAGAAGAGAGTGAAGACGGAGGCCAAAACTGCTCCGACGATGGAGGATCAAGCGGCGGCATCGCAGTCCACGCTTCGCGGTGTCCGAGCTTGCCTCACGAACGCATGGAGGGTGCGGCGGTGCTCCCAGCATGGGTGATGACACCGGTGACTTTCTCGGTCGGCCACGGGGATGTGCGGCGGGCTGGTCGAAGATGGTGGTCACCGTGGGTGGTGAAGAAATAGCTCCCGTTCCCATTTGTTTCATGTTTCTGGATGAGAAATAAGACCTTAGTGGTTTCTAGTGGTTTCTGATTGAAGAGGATAAAAGAGGTATTGGGCCTGGACCAGCAAGTGTCATCCCAATATTTCAATTGCACCCTTCCATTCGGGCTTAAGCCCATTTTTGTGCAAATAACACAAAATAAAAAACAACGGAACGAATTGGTCCTCAAAGGCACATTCCAGCAACATCTCCAAATTTCATCCTTACACCTGGACGGATACAAAGTGGTTGAAGAGAAGGATTTTGGCTCAATTAAAGGAACCCCAACATGCACCACTGGTTTTTATCTCTGTACCCCTGATTTAGTTGAGCTTTTCTCTTGTTTTTTTTACGTTTTATTTTCTTAATTTTATTATTTGTTGGGTCATTAATTTTTATTGTGTAATCCCCTTGTAAGATAACCCCATCCCTCTGTATTATATTTGTCTTGTTTATTTGTCAAACACTGCACACATTCACTTTTTTATAATGAACAAAAATCACAAAAAAATACGTTTTAAAGGTTTAGGCACATGTGTGATCGCACGCATCGTCCTTGTGCCAAAAACCTTTTCTCTCTCTTCAAAAATGCCAAAAATACGTTTTAAAGGTTTAGGCACATGTGTGATCGCACGCATCGTCCTTGTGCCAAAAACCTTTTCTCTTTCTTCAAAAAATACAAAATACGTTTCAAAGGATTAAGCACATGTGTGATCGCACGCATCGTCCTTGTGCTAAAAACCTTTTCTCTCTTTTAAATAAAATTACAAAAATATGTTTTAAAGGTTTAGGCACATGTGTGATCGCACGCATCGTCCTTGTGCCAAAAACCTTTTCTCTTTCTTCAAAAAATACAAAATACGTTTTAAAGGTTTAAGCACATGTGTGATCGCACGCATCGTCCTTGTGCTAAAAACCTTTTCTCTCTTTTAAATAAAATTACAAAAATATGTTTTAAAGGTTTAGGCACATGTGTGATCGCACGCATCATCCTTGTGCCAAAAAACCTTTTCTCTTTCTTCAAAATCCCAAAAATATGTTTTAAAGGTTTAGGCACATGTGTGATCGCACGCATCGTCCTTGTGCTAAAAACCTTTTCATTCTCCTAAATAAAAAGTACAAAAAAAAAATATAAAATCATCAAAAACTAAAAAACATCAACAATTTCAAACAACAAACAATATCGTCTTGCTGATGCCAGAACTACGTGATCCTTGATTCTCCATCAAAAGTGGAGATACGTAGGAGCAAGGCCAGACCTTGTCAGGTTCATTTCCCCAAAAATCCAAAATCAATTTCTTCAAACAAATTTTCAAGCAGTTTTCTAAAAGAACTACGTAACCCTGATTTCTCATTGTGAATGAGAATACGTAGGAGCAAGGTCAATCCTTGTCGGGCCCAAAAAACTAAAAAATATTGTTTGTTTCTTTAGAGTCTTATTTTAGGGGAAAGTTAAACATTTTGAAAACCACATCCATATTCGCGCATTTAGTTAAAGGTACTGCCTTAGGGCAGGCGTCGTAGGGTGCTAATACCTTCCCTACACGTAACCGACTCCCGAACCAAGAATCTGGTTCAAATTGACCATGCCTTATCATTTTATGGTTTTTCCGTAGTTTTCCAGAATAAACTATGGTGGCGACTCCAAAATCTCTTTTCAAAACCCGTTTCTTTTTCGGATCGTCGTCCCGTCGCGATCCCGGTTGCGACAGATGGCGACTCCGCTGGGGAATGCCAGAGAGTCAGGCCATTTAATTAGATGTGCGAATTCAATGTGGTTTTTCTTTGTGTTTTTCTTCTCCTTTTTCTTTATCTTTTATTTGATATTTGAAATAATTGCAGGTGTGTTTGTTTTGATCGTTCTATTTTGAACCCTAGGGTAGAAAACATGTTTGTATCTGCCTGGGATTTTTCTGGTTGTTTTGCAGGTGAGGGTTTGGGATGTACCATTGCATTCTCCCTTCACACACACACATTATGCATTATCATGAGTGAGGCCCTATACCCGGGTCTGAGCGCAACTTAGAATTAGAGGGGTTGTGTAGCGGTGTCACTCTGGGATGTACTTCCTGTCTGGCTATCGTGAGAACCCCAGCCAGAGTCTGTTCTATCATTTGTGTCTCCACATCTAGTTGATTACTCTGACTGTTGTGGAGAAACAGTGAAAAGAGCCATAGCTCTGGTGACCTTAATTTAAGCATTAGGGAGTTATCCTTGTGAGTGCATATATTTGGCCTTAGAACCTTAAGTCATTCAACCTTCGATTAGGGCACGAAGGGAGATGTGTGTCGTCTTATAACCGTTTTTTTAATTAAACACATTGTATATACCATATGTCATTACGCGTCTTTCTCATGTTTTGTTTTATAGTCTTGTTGTTGGTCCTAGGTAGGAAGTTATAAATTTGTGACTAAGCCGTTGAGGTAAATTGGAAATTAACATGAGATTTGAAGTTGACTGGCCTTCAAGTTTAAACATTTTAAAGGAAAGGATAGCCATTAAAGCGGAGGAAGGAAATATGGATGGTCTGAGAGAACTAAGGCATCCCAAAAGGATGCATTCAAGAAGGAGTATGTGAATTTGTTGAGCCTATTAGGGGGGGGGTCCAAACATCAGCAATTACTACTTTAGCCAAGTACTATGATCCACCACTTAGGTGTTTCACTTTTCGGGATTTTCAATTAATGCCAACAGTGGAAAAATTCGAGCAAATTTTAAATATACCTCTGGAGGGAAAAGCTCCATACAACTACCTGGAGTAATATGTCCCTGTTCTTGCAACTATCAGGGATCATGAAAGTACACCCTATGATACTGGAGAGCAAGTTCACAATCAAGGACAAAGTGAGGGGCCTTCCTCAAAGGATACTTGCATCGTTTGGTTGAAGAGGAAAACCGGGAAACACTTATAGATGTATTGGCTTTTCTCCTCTATGTCATCATGCTTTTTCCTACTATTAATAATTTCGTCAACCATGCCGCTATGAATGCATTTGTGGGATACAAAGAGTGCTATGAGAATCCAGTCACTGTCGTCCTAGCTGGAGTTTATGGGACCCTTAATCATTGTTATGAGCTAAAGGGGGAAAATGTTACGTTGTCTACCAGTGTTGTATATATGGTTCATCTTCCGTGTGAGTGACGACGCCTTGAATGCCACGTGTCCCATGGATGAGCTATTGCACTGTAAACCAAGTGTGAAAGGGGCAAATGAATGGGCGCAACTCTATTCAAGTAAACGAAGAACAAGTTAAATGGTGTATCCCTTGGCAGCGTAGAGCGCAAATTATATATCATTGCGGGAGTCACCCTAATGTCCCCCTCATGGGTATCAGATGTTGTATTAATTACAATCCTGTGTTAGCACAAAGACGATTTGGGCGTCCTATGAGAGGATCACCTACACCTGCATCTCTTGCCATGTTGCAGATCTATTATGAAGAAGGGACCTTTGTTGAAGCACTTAATCAAGTTAGCAATGCTTGGGGCAACATTGTTCGTGCAGAAAGGGACCCCATACCATGGACTATCGGTGAAGGAATTCCTTACAGCCATTGGATTGCAGAGAGGGTTAGGGAGTGAAATTGCCTTTCAAGCTAATTGCTCCTAACTTAGATTATGAAAAATAATTTCATGAGGATGAAAATGAGGAAGTAAAACTGTTGAAGGCAGAACTCGAGCAAATGAAACTAGAAGATATCAATTCGACCAGTAATCTTCAAAACCTACAACATGATTATATGAATCTCAAGCAAGATAATGCGGAAAACAGCAAAGCATGCGAGGAGTGGTTAAGAAGATAAAAGCAGGAGTTGGTAGCGGTCAACATTGAGCTAACCTTGAGAGACCGAGAATATGGTATAATTGAGACATCATGGCGTGTCACGAAGGAATTGTGTGACCACTTCAAAAGGACAAGCAAAAAGCGCTAGGGGAACTGCTCAAAATGCATATTAGAATGAACGACGCCAGGCAACAGGCAAAATCAGCGGTAACAAAACTGAAGAAGGAACGTTGGCATCGGGCTGAATCAAAGAAGAGTTGATGTATCAGATGAAGGAGTATACCGTTGAACAAGAACGCGTTACAGAAAACTGGAGGAGAAGTTTCTCACAACTAGCTTCCCTTGGAAATGATGCCATTAAAGATGTCCCTAAGATATTAGCTGATGCTGAGTCTGCATTGCCGATCTTTAACCCACCAAAGAAGGTTGAAGCTTTCCTCAATTATTGCAAGAAACTGAGAAGAGAAATGAAGAGTGTGATGGCTGAGACTCGTGATAATTGATCGTGACTTTACATACCTCACATGTGGACTGTCCTATTGACTTTGATTCATGTTAATTTCCAGATTTATACATTTGGCGATGTTTTCACATCTTTATAATTTCTTACTATAGTAATTGTGTTGCTTTGTCTTTCCTTGCTTTTCTTTCCTTGCTTTTCAATTTATTTCATCTAATGAAATTCAGTTTAAAATAATAATACGGCTAAGTCTCCAAAACACCCTAAAGGACACGAACCAGTGGTAAAACCATGGAGAACCAAGGAAAAATTCAAGAGGGAATAAAGGCCGATATCCAACAGTTGAAGGAACAAATAAGTCAAATCTTAGAGGCCTTGAATGCTTTACAAAGCCTTGGAGATTCGTGCGCGCAACGACCACAACAAAGAGTTCCAGAGGCACAAACTTTCCCTCCTTATTGGTCTTTCCTCAAATTACACCATATCCTGAGGGGCAGGGTTCGGGCATGAAACCCACAAAAAGCCGAGGGTAACGTAGTTGAAATAGAAGGCGAGCTTGGGGTAACCACTTTCACAAATTCTGGGAAGACGATCCAACCAGATATTGAGAGCATGATAATGAAAAAAGCAACCTGAGACGAGTCTCCATCTTGTGTCGTTACACCAGCATATTTTAAGGACGACAAGATTAAATTAGAAGTCTTTGAGAAGAGGTTGATGGTCATAGAGGGCAAAAGAAGTTTTGAATTTGGAGATGCTAGAAAACTATGTGTTGATACCTCCAAAGTTTAGGTTGCCATAGTTTGAGAAACATTGAGGAGATACTTGCTCAAGGAGCCATATAACCAGGTACTGCAAGAAAATGCCGGCTTATGCCCGCGATGAAAAGCTCTTGATTCGCTTCTTCCGAGAAAGTTTAACTGGCGTTGCTCTAACTTGGTACACGAGTTTAGAAACGATTCACATATATTCATGAAAAGATCTGGTTGACATGTTCCTAAAGCAGTTCGAATATAATAAAATCTAACGCCTCACAGAGTACAACTACAAAACATGGAAAAAAGAGTATGAATCATTCAGAGAATATGCGCAAAGGTACAGAGAAGTTTCTGCGCAAGTAGAACCGCTTCTGAGCAACAAGAAGGTCACTACTGTACTCTACAACCATCATGAACACATGATAAGCAATGAGAGGTTGAAGGTGGAAGAGTCTCTAATAGGGTGCGGAGCTGAACCAAAGTACAGAAACGCTCGACACAAGCATACGGACAATCACCCTATGGACGACAGAGAGTACTTCACTAAGAACACAAGTGGACGCTCGTCCACAAAGAAGAACTGGACGTTCGTCCTGTGAAGTGGATGTTCGTCCTATGAAGTGGACGCTCGTCCTTCAGCTAGAAGTGGACGCTCGTCCAAAATGAGGCAGCCGCTCGTCCAACCAATGAAAACGAACGCTCGTCCTTCAGCTAGCAGATGACGCTCGTCCAAGAAGCGGACGCTCGTCCAAAGTTAGGCAGTCGTTCGTCCAAACTGAAGTGAACGCTCGTGCAGTCCAGCACAGAGAAGCGGACGTTCGTCCACCAACTGAAGAACTGGACGTTCGTCCTGTGAAGTGGACGTTCGTCCTATGAAGTGGACGCTCGTCCTTCAGCTAGAAGTGGACGCTCGTCCAAAATGAGGCAGCCGCTCGTCCAACCAATGAAAGCGAACGCTCGTCCAACCAATGAAAGCGAACGCCCGTCCTTCAGCTAGCAGATGACGCTCGTTTAAGAAGCGGACGCTCGTCCAAAGTTAGGCAGTCGTTCGTCCAAACTGAAGTGAACGCTCGTGCAGTCCAGCACAGAGAAGCGGACGTTCGTCCACCAACTGAAGAACTGGACGTTCGTCCTGTGAAGTGGACGTTCGTCCTATGAAGTGGACGCTCGTCCTTCAGCTAGAAGTGGACGCTCGTCCAAAATGAGGCAGCCGCTCGTCCAACCAATGAAAGCGAACGCTCGTCCAACCAATGAAAGCAAACGCTCGTCCGAAAAACTGAGTTGAACGCTCGTCTAAGAAGTTAACGCTCGTCCATAATGGAAGTGGACGCTCGTCCTGCACGTGATGGGCGTTCGTCCTATAAGTGGACGCTCGTCCTTCAGGCTGAAACGGACGCTCGCTCGAGCACAAATGGACGCTCGTCCAAGCGAAATAGACACTCGTCCAAGCTGAATTTGACTCGCCTCTAACGCGCTCGTCCATCCGAACAGAAGTGGACGCTCCGCCTGCCTTTAGAAGAGAACTCTCATTGACGAGATGGAAGAGGACGCTCGTTCTCCAATGAGAAGATGATGTTCCTCGAGAAAAGCGCTCAATTGACGCTCGTCAAGATATCGGTCCGATAAGATTTCAGTGAATTCTCGTGTGCGATTTTCCAGAAAGCTTCAAGCCCGGGCGCGAATGAGAAGGTGTCAGGCATGACGTTTGCAGATGTATCTATTTAACTTCAAAACGCGAAGGAAAAACGGGTCTTTTGGATCATTAGAGGCGCAAATTTCATGAGAAAGATAAAGAGAAGAGCTAATTCACATTTTACTGCCTATCCTCAAATGTCGTATTGAGGAGGTTGCCAACTTCACTCCAATCCCTATGACCTATGCAGAGTTACTGCTAAATCTTCTCCGCAGTAACCTCATAGAGGTTTGTCCAACTAGGCCTACACGACCTCCGTACCCAATACATAAATGCGAGATGTGATTATCATCGAGGAGCGCGTGGACACTCAACAGAAGCATGCAGGCTTTCAAACATAAAATGCAATCTTTGATCAATTCAGGATTTTTTTAAAAAAAAAAGTTTGAAGAATGTCATTTGAGTGTCGTGGCGAGGCGTGAGTTTGCCTCTGCAAATGCCATGGACAAATAAAGAGGACCCTAGTACTATCTGGGAAAGCGTGGGTTATTGTAAAAGGCGACATTGATGTCGTTTTTGCTCATGTTTTGGGATTGTTTTGCTATGAGGGCTATGTGCATTGATATCATATTTCAATCCATCACTCTTAAGGTGAATTTTTCATTACGAGGAATCCTCAAGATTTACTGGGAATCGTATCCTAATAAGGTGTCGTGGAGAATGAAAGCCGCAAAGAAAAAATCAAAACAAATTTTTTAGGTCACTTGTCTTTCTTGCAAATTGCCGAACCCTTGTTCTTTTTCATACAATTAATTTTGAGTTTTACTTTAGATCTCATTTTTCGAAATTAATTTTCATTATTTTCCTTAGTTGTAAATATTTTTTAAGCCTTTCTTCATTTCATTACGTACAAGTAATTGATTGGAAATGTTAGACTAAGTGTGTCAAATAAAAATCATAAAGGGCTAATTTATTTCATCAACTGAGCAAACTTTACAGGGGAAAAAGGTTTGAACAGAGAAACTAATTTGAATACAAAGCCAAAATACAAAAAAACAGGGATACACAATTTTAGATCTAACAAAAAAACGCAAGGTTACTTCACCTTACACAAAAAAAAAAAAACACACATAAGAGCAATAATAGTAAGGGTGTGCAGTGGTCGATCGCGGACGATCGTTAAGATTACAGTCCAAGAAATAAACAAAAATGAAAGCGTAAAGAAAATACAAAAAATTTAAAAAAAAAATGTCCATATTACAGTCCTTATTAAATTCCGGCCACACTCGGCCAACAAAAACAAAACAAAAAAAACATTTCAATGGTTGAAAAACTCTCGAGCTGGTTGTGGTGGTCTAAGAGAGAGCTCCGTCGAGGGAGGTCTGATATGGAATCCGCGGAATGCAGGAGGCGCTGGTGGAGGGAGTTGTCGTTCTTCTCTGTCGTCGTCAATGATGATCGGAACAGGGAACAGATCCAGAAGCTTTGGAGCCTTCATGATTACCCAACCGGTTTCTCCAAAGACCAAAAAAAAATAATAAATAAATAATTGTGCCAAAAGAAGGAAGAGAGGGAGAAAATTGAAGGTCAAGGTTGAATTTAGGGTTTTTACCATACATATACAGAGGTAGTAGAGAAAAAAGGGTGCCGGTGGGATCCAATTCTGCTTGCCAGCGTCTTACTCTATTCCCATGATTGCTAAACCAGCACTGGACGTTGTACTCCCCCGCTTCTCCGAATGCCCTGATTCGATTAGTGATCTCAAAAATCTGAGCTCGACTTGGGTGAGTGACTCCGTAATTGTAAATGTTGGTCATTATCCGGAGTTGGTCTTCTGTCGGACGCCACTTTGGGCAGGTCGGTCTCTCCATTTCCATTTCCTTCTCATCCATTTCCCTAATTCGTCTAAGTAAATAATAAAAATAAAAAAAAACAAAAACAAAATAAACCATAAATAACAAAAATTTTATGTTCATTGGTCTAATGTCTTCTTCCATTGTGTTTCTTTTAAGCTAATTTTGTTCTTTGTTTTGGGTCTTTCGAGTCTCGTTGTCCAGTTTGTGATCTGTTTCATGGTTCTCACAAAGGTTCCTAAACGGATCTACGTCCAAATTGTCCATGTCCATGTCCTTGTGTTCATACGAGTAATTTTCTTTTAAGTTTTCTGTTTTTATGGGGTACGTGGCGTTGTTCTACCCGATTGTCTCTGTCATACCTTCAAACGAAGGGAGATTAGCGTCTGGTTTCCAGCCTATATACCCCTTATCTTTGTTAAGACAGTTGTGTTTTTAAGTGTTTTAAGATCAAAAAAAAGAGGAAGAAAGAGGGCTCAGAAAGAAATGCAGAGAAAGGCGAGAGGGAAATAAAAGCGGACAAAGCGAAAAAAGCAGAAGAAAATGAAGAGCTTGCAGAAAAGAAAAAAGACATGAAAGCAGAAAGAGCAACAAACGGAAAGCAAAGGAAGGCAGAGAAATCATAAAGGAAAGCAGGAAAGGGAAGGAGGAAAGAAAAACACCAAAGAGGAAAAGGAAGATCTAGAAGAAGGAGGACTTACCCGGAAGCAGAAAGGCTTACAGAAGCTCGTCGCAGCACTCGGAGGCCTTCAGAGGCACGCGGGGACAGAGGCTCCTAGCAGATCCAGAAGCTCAAGAGAGGGAGAGTTAGAGAGAAGGGAGAGCGGAGGAATGTTTTAGAGAGAGAGCGAGTGATCAGGAAATGCCCTCAGACGCCAGGGAGTGAGCTTTTAAAGCTGAGTTGTTTCCACTGTTACAACAGTCCCGGTCTCAGTACCGAAACTGTTGTCACAGTTCCGGTTTTCTTGATTTCAAATTCAAAAATAAAAAATATATAAAAATTTGAAGATCTGAAAACGGGTAGGGTTTGTTGGGTCAATCCGGCCCAATTCAGGAGACTTATTAGATGATCCGATTTCAAAAAAAAAATTATAAAACAAAATATAAAAATGTGATAAATAGAAAATTTTCACAAATAATAAGTGGAGTGATGTAAAATTTGAAGTGTTCAAAATTATTTTTCATTTGCATGATAAAGGATATTTTTCAGGTTCATTGGGCCTCGTTGTCATGTTAGCCTTCTTTGAACCCAATTCTTTCTGAAATGTAAATTTGAGTGAAAAATTATTTTGGCATGTTTGTAATTTCACATCACACCATTTTGTTTGATTTTATTCCTTCTTCTTCTGCATTTTTGAATAAATCTAAAAAAAAAAGGAAGCGAACAGTGCTCGAGCCCATTAGGCCCAATGGCCTTCGTGGTTTTCTCTCGAGTCTACTTCTTTTGAAAAAATGTCAAAAATATTTTGTTTTCACATTTTTGCTGTTGAATGATGTTTAGTACATTTGTTCAAATTGTCCTGTGTGATTTTCTTTGAATTTGTAGTTAAAAAAAAAAAAAAAAATCTGAAAATGAAAGGGAACAGTGCTCGAGCCCATTAGGCCCAATGGCCTTCGTGGTTTTCTCTCGAGTCTACTTCTTTTGAAAAAATGTCAAAAATATTTTGTTTTCACATTTTTGCTGTTGAATGATGTTTAGTACATTTGTTCAAATTGTCCTGTGTGATTTTCTTTGAATTTGTAGTTAAAAAAAATCTGAAAATGAAGGGGAACAGTGCTCGAGCCCATTAGGCCCAATAGCCTTCGTGGTTTTCTCTCGAGTCTACTTCTTTTGAAAAAATGTCAAAAATATTTTGTTTTCACATTTTTGCTGTTGAATGATGTTTAGTACATTTGTTCAAATTGTCCTGTGTGATTTTCTTTGAATTTGCACCAAAAAATCTCTGAGAATGAAAGATGAACAGTTTTTGAGCCCAGTAGGCCCTTTTGTCATATGTGGTTTCTCTTGAACTAGTGCATCTGAATTTCTGAAAAATAAAAAATACGTGTTCATGTAGATTTTGTGTTTTCAATTCATATTTTTCCTTCCCATTTGTGTGACAAGCATTTGTGCAAAAGATAAAGATAGAGGAATTCAGACCTTTGTCTGAAGTTTTTGTCATGGTTGCAAAAAGAATAGTATTGGGCCCATTGAGTCTGGTAGTGTTGCAAAATTTTCTTTGGTCCAATATTGTGAAATCCTCTCATAACAAAAGCAAAAAAAAAAATGAATGAATTTCTTTTAGCTTGTTCCATAAACTTTGAAAAAAAAAAACGTTTTCTTGGTCATCTTCTTGTGTCAAGTTCACACGGCTCAGGTCATCTGATCCATTGGGTCAATGGGCCTGGTAAGTCCAGCTTCCTTCTTTGTTACTTCTCCTCATGTCCGATCCGATCTGGATTTTCCCACGTCGGAAAGTAAAAAACAAAAAAAATAAAAAAAAATAAGTAATAATCAGATCGAAATATGTTTTTTGAGGATGTTCAAACGTTTTTGGCCCAACTCGGCCCATTACATGCATATTTCTCATTAATTTATATTTCTAAAAGATAAAAAACGCAAAAACATTTTTCTAATATGCTTAATATTTTTCACATTGTGTAAATAAAAAAATGATTGAAAAAAAAAACATTTTTATTTTTCAAACGTTTTCTAAAATCAAGTTTTCTCATATTAATTTTTGCATTGCTCACCAAGCCGAGTTTCTGCACTGGTTCCCAAGCTCATTTTCCACATTAGCCCAGAAGGTTCATTTTTTTCATAATGGCTTGCAAAGCCCAGTTTTCATGCTGGCTCGCAAGGCCCAAATTCCACAATGGCCGAAAAATTTCAATTGCCACATTGGTCCACAAAAGTCCAGCTCATACTGGCCCCCAAGCCCAGTTCTCATACTGGCCCCCCTAAGCCCAGTTTTCATACTGGCCACCAAAACCTAATTTTCTCAAAAAAAAATCTGTTTTTCAACTGGTATCATCCTTTCCATTTCATATTACTTTGCTTCACGCATAAAACCAAAAAATACGCAAAAGCTGAGTCAATTATTTTCGATGTAAATCATCCATTTTATGAGATTTCAAAAAATGTAATGGATGTCATAATCTCCTGGAGCCAAATAATCAAGTCACATCTTCTTAAGAGATATCCGTGTGTGCATTGCTTGAAAGCATCACCCTTCAGCCCTCGATATACCAAGAGATTGACCCAATCCTGTTCTTGAGCCCAAGTAATAAACACAAAGTTTTACACTAGGGCAGATTGTCCATTTCCTACACAGGCTTTCATTTGGGAGATCCTGGAATCCGTTGTGACAAAACAAAAAAAATATAAGAAAAAAAAAAAGGGAAAAAAGGAGAAAAAAAAGGATGAAAAATGACTCGTGTTGAGATCATTTAGTCTTATCTCCTAATTAATCTTTTGAAAATAAAGCAACCAAAATTTGAAGTGATGTGTGGCCATTTTTCTTCATCCAAAAAAAAAAAAAAACAAAATATACCCTTTGATACCAAATTTGAGCCAATAAGAAATTTCTTTTCAAAATTTTACCCAAACAAGGGTTACCATCACAGTAGAAGTCGACTCAAATTGCAAGAAGAACACACTTAGTGATCAAATGAAGATAATTCCTCAAAAGTGAAGCAAAAATACATAGAACCACAAAGTGATACCAAGCAAAGAATGAAATTTGAGAAAGGACAAAATAGTCAAAACAGATTTGACAAATAGTTGATACAAGGTGCAGATGGTAACTCGTGTTTCAAATAACCCAAAAAAATTTTTATTTGAGCCTTTATATCCTTTTTTTTCAACACCCTTTAGCCCAAGCCACATTACAAGCCCAATAAAAGTCCACACGGATTGAATAATGGTTGCTTAAATTTTCATGAAGCTTAATTTTGAGACAAGACGAAAATGACTAACAATGCAGTTAAAAAATTGATGAAAAATAAATGTCCTCGGATGAAGGGAATTCCCTATTGATCAAAATTATACAAAGGAAAATCAAGCCAATTGGGGCAATCTTTTCAAGCCAATCCTTTCCATATCCATCACAAATTCCTGAACCCATTCAAACTCTTCCCCTGATTCACAAACTAGGGGGTAATTTTTGGGCAACTTTATTCCATGTGTTTTGGCCCTTCCAAAAGATGGTCAACTTTGTTAGTCTCACATTTGTTTCATCTGTATATGCAAAGTTCGTATCAAGACCGGGGCATCCCTTGTTGGGCCTCTCAGATTTGTCTGCACTGAAACTCATGGATTCACCCTCAAAACAGGGGCAGACACTTTAGGGCTTTGTATGATTTTGAGTCCATCGTATCATTCGTAAACCCAGAGTGGGGGGAAACTTCTTTTTGAACCTCGCTTAATTGACTCATACCCAAAACCAAGGCATGTCTTTCATATGCTTCGGCCCATTCAGAGTATTGAGCAACTTGGTTAAATCTCAAATTTTTTCATCTGAGCATTCAAAGCTCATACAAAGACTGAGGCATCCCTTGTTGGGCCTTGCACGATTTTGATTCGCCCCAAATTTCATAAATCCATTTATCACCAAAATTGGGGCAAATTTTTGCAAATCTCACATGACATTCTCACACTCCTTTTCCCAAACACCAGACCTGGGTAACCTTTGGGTATATCATTGTTTCACATTGACATTGACATTCACATATTACATCATTCATGGATGATTTGTATGAGGAATGGAATGCCCAAAAAAAATGTGTGTGGGAAACCTTTCATTTTAACTAACCCCTGGTATCAAGCATATACACACTAGTATCTCGTCAAGAAATGTGTGGCACACAAGCTTCATTTTGAACAGTTGACTTTAGAATTGGACATCCATTGAAAGGAAATTGGAAGTCTAGATCGTCATAAATGTGATGATTCCAAAGAAAACGATTTGACTCAAAAAAAAAATGTCACAGTTTCATAATCTACCCATACATCATGTACATATTTGCATCAACTTTGAATTTGCCTCCATGTGTACTCATCAAATTTTTCTTCCTTCAAAAAAAAAAAAAGACAAAAATGCATCAAAGTTTTCCCTTCCATGTATATTACATCAATTTTCCTTCCTTGAAAAAGAACAAAAAAAATCAGCATGCATCAAAGTTTTCTTCTCCAAATTTCAAAATTTACATCAACCATGTTTCTCTTGCATATCAAGATTTCAAATACTTGTACAAAGATGCAACGCCTTGTTTCTTAATTTCAAAATTTTCAAAAGAAAAAAAAAATCAAAATCAAAATCAAAAAAATTTTCAACATCTCAAAATTTCAACAAATTCAAAATTTCATTTTCAAAACAATCAAACAATTTTACTTTCTGTCATTGGTATCTTGGCCCTCTGTAAGACAATGGTCGAGCCCAATTTTACATTCTGGTATTGGTATCTCGGCCCTCTGTAAGACAATGGTCGAGCCCAATTTTACATTCTGGTATTGGTATCTCGGCCCTCTGTAAGACAATGGTCGAGCCCAATTTTTCTTTCTGTCATTGGTATCTTGGCCCTCTGTAAGACAATGGTCGAGCACAATTTTACATTCTGGTATTGGTATCTCGGCCCTCTGTAAGACAATGGTCGAGCCCAATTTTACTTTCTGTCATTGGTATCTCGGCCCTCTGTAAGACAATGGTCGAGCCCAATTTTACTTTCTGTCATTGGTATCTTGGCCCTCTGTAAGACAATGGTCGAGCCCAATTTTACATTCTGGTATTGGTATCTCGGCCCTCTGTAAGACAATGGTCGAGCCCAATTTTTCTTTCTGTCACTGGTGTCTCGGCCCTCTGTAAGACAATGGTCGTGCCCAATTTTGCTTTCTGTCACTGGTGTCTCGGCCCTCTGTAAGACAATGGTCGTGCCCAATTTTTCTTTCTGTCATTGGTATCTCGGCCCTCTGTAAGACAATGGTCGAGCCCAATTTTACATTCTGGTATTGGTATCTCGGCCCTCTGTAAGACAATGGTCGAGCCCAATTTTTCTTTCTGTCATTGGTATCTTGGCCCTCAGTAAGACAATGGTCGAGCCCAATTTTACATTCTGGTATTGGTATCTCGGCCCTCTGTAAGACAATGGTCGAGCCCAATTTTACTTTCTGTCATTGGTATCTCGGCCCTCTGTAAGACAATGGTCGAGCCCAATTTTACTTTCTGTCATTGGTATCTTGGCCCTCTGTAAGACAATGGTCGAGCCCAATTTTACATTCTGGTATTGGTATCTCGGCCCTCTGTAAGACAATGGTCGAGCCCAATTTTTCTTTCTGTCACTGGTGTCTCGGCCCTCTGTAAGACAATGGTCGTGCCCAATTTTGCTTTCTGTCACTGGTGTCTCGACCCTCTGTAAGACAATGGTCGTGCCCAATTTTTCTTTCTGTCATTGGTATCTCGGCCCTCTGTAAGACAATGGTCGAGCCCAATTTTGCTTTCTGTCATTGGTATCTCGGCCCTCTGTAAGACAATGGTCGTGCCCAATTTTGCTTTCTGTCATTGGTATCTCGGCCCTCTGTAAGACAATGGTCGAGCCCAATTTTACTTTCTGTCATTGGTATCTCGGCCCTCTGTAAGACAATGGTCGAGCCCAATTTTGCTTTCTGTCATTGGTATCTCGGCCCTCTGTAAGACAATGGTCGTGCCCAATTTTGCTTTCTGTCATTGGTATCTCGGCCCTCTGTAAGACAATGGTCGAGCCCAATTTTACTTTCTGTCATTGGTATCTCGGCCCTCTGTAAGACAATGGTCGAGCCCATTTTTACTTTTTCAAACGACCCTCTGCATGGCAATGGTCATTGGTATCAATTTTCAAAATTTCTCAAAAATCAAAATCAAAAAAAATATTTTCTCAAAATTTCAAAAGACCCTCTGCATGGCAATGGTCAGTCCAAATTTTCCAAATGACCCTCTGCATGGCAATGGTCAGTCCATTTTAAATGTTTTCAAATGACCCTCTGCATGGCAATGGTCAATCCAAATTTTTCAAACGACCCTCTGCATGGCAATGGTCATTCCAAATTTTCCAAATGACCCTCTGCATGGCAATGGCCAATCCAAAATTTTCAAATGACCCTCTGCATGGCAATGGTCAGGTCCAGATTTCAATTTTTTCAAACGACCCTCTGCATGGCAATGGTCGAACCCAATCAAATTCAAGTTTCTCGTTCATTTTTATCTTGTTCATTTTATTTATGCACTCAAAAAAAAAAACAAAACAAAAAAAAAAAAAAAAAAATTAGTCCTCGTTCATCTGTAGCATTGATACACCCTCCACGAGGCTGTCACACCTCAATTCTCTTAGCTTTGTTCATATTTGTTTTATTTTCTCTATTTATCACTTGTTTATTTTGAAATACGGACGAAATTAGTATTTCTATCTTTACTTATCTTTTACTCTGATAATATGAAAACTTTGTTTGTCATATGATCTAGTAAAATCTAAGTAAAGAGGGGCAGCTGTCAACACTCAATTTCGTCCGGGTTGATTAAATAAATTTATTTTCCTCATAAAACTAAAAAATATAAAAAATATATATAAAAGAAAAAATAAAAAAAAGAGTGAAGGTTCTTGTTGTTATTTTCTTTTCTTTTTTTTGTTATTTTTATTGATTACTTTTGTTATTATTATTATTATGTTTTAATTTTATCCTTTATTTTTATCTTTGTTTTTATCGTATTTATCTTTATCATTTTATCTATGTATATTTACTTATTTGTTTTAATTATCAAATTTTTCATGTTTATTTCTTTTTTCATTTTGTTCAGGAATATTTTCTTAAATACTTATATATGTATATGTATTGTTAAAATATATATATAATAAATAAAAAAGATGGCAAAGGTGCTCATCAACACGGCACATGGGAGGAAAAATGGTGTGATGAATAAAGAATGCAAAATGGAAGGTCTGCTACGTTTTCAAATTGACCGAGCGCTCGTTTATGTGATATGAGCGTTCGTTCGCTTTTGGCAGACCAAACGTCCAAAACCTTGGCGGCTGCAGCTTTACAGCAATGATCCCCACTTTCAGCCCTGTCCGCCTGGAAAGCCACTCAGAGTTTCAAGAGAATATTCTTCTAACACTTTCACTGTTGGGTTGTCTCCCACGAGCACCATGTGGAATGGCTGCCCCATCTGGCACTTCTGTAGTGCCCATCCTGCACCGCATATCTGTACAGATTCCATCTGTAAAGCTGATACACCACTACAGAAAAGGGAGATTCGAAAAAAAGGGAGGCCACCATCTCCAGCACAGGACGCCCCTCATTTTGGGGGGATCATTATCATTTACTCTCACACAGACCACTCTCCACGGGGGGCAACCAACTTCATCACCATCATTTGACCCTGATCCCTCTCGGCTCATCACCCTCTCATCCATCAGAACCATGCACCTCACAGCCCAGGTCACCATCTTCAACATCTTAACTTCACGCGTCTCATTTCCACACTTAATCCTGGTCACAAAACACCTCTGGCCTTCATCTCCACCCAGACTCACTGCTATATCCCTCCCTGTTCATCAACCCATCGTCTTCATCTTCATTCACCACCTCACGGCCAACAGACCAACATCATCTATCAGACTGCTCGGACCACTCTCCAACCCCTCTGCTCCTCTCACCAGTGACCATTCTAACCATTTCTTCTTCATAACTCACTCACTACCTCCACCACATTTCCCGTTACCATCCTTATTCCTTCACCCAATCATCAGCTTCATCCTTATTCCCTCAGACCATCATCTTGATCCTTACACCTTATACACGGCCAGCACCCATTAACAGAGACTTTCATCTGGAACACCCGTGAACATCTTCCATCATCTTTACCCCTTTTTTCTTCATTTTTAACCCCAACACTTGATCCCAAACCCACGGCCACTACCAACCTTATCACACGACCTTCACCTCTTCATCTCTTCACCCGTAACCTCCATCTTCCACCCCTCGGCTCACCATTCCCAACACACCCTCAACCCCATTGCCTTCAACCCTTCATCCATTACTTTCAGCTCCATACACCGTCTCCAACACCTATAATCTTCGTCCCATCCCTTCCTCATTACTCACGGCCAACACCACCATATTCACTCCAAAACTTCCTTTTCATACCCAACTTCAACTTCATCTTTCAACTGTCAAAAACCCCCAACCATCAGACTCTCACTAGCGATCACGATTCATCCTTCACTTTTGCCAATAATCACAAAGAATCCAACAATTCAAAAAGAAGAAGGAAGGAATAAAAAAAAAACTGGAATACTAAAGAGTACATTGAAGGCAATCGTCGGCGGTATCGTTGGCGACATTGCCAACACCGTTTCTGGCGCGGGCGACACCACTGACGGTGGCTTTTAGGAGGCCAAGGGGTGTGCGGTGACGCTAGCCGTGGAGCTGTCGTGGATGATGAAGAAGTGAACCCTGGCCGGCGCGGTGGCCGAGCTCGCTTGAGAGGCGATTCACGAAGGAAAGTGTCCCCCTCGCGCGCAAGGAGTATAGGAAGGAGGAGGCTCGATTCCATGGCCGGCGGCGAGCTCGACGGAGGGCAGCGACCCTAGCTTTGTGGCATCTGTAACTCTCGACGGTGAACGGCCGGCATTGTTCCAGAATGAGAAGGTTTATCTCACGTGAAGAGAAGAGAGTGAAGACGGAGGCCAAAACTGCTCCGACGATGGAGGATCAAGCGGCGGCATCGCAGTCCACGCTTCGCGGTGTCCGAGCTTGCCTCACGAACGCATGGAGGGTGCGGCGGTGCTCCCAGCATGGGTGATGACACCGGTGACTTTCTCGGTCGGCCACGGGGATGTGCGGCGGGCTGGTCGAAGATGGTGGTCACCGTGGGTGGTGAAGAAATAGCTCCCGTTCCCATTTGTTTCATGTTTCTGGATGAGAAATAAGACCTTAGTGGTTTCTAGTGGTTTCTGATTGAAGAGGATAAAAGAGGTATTGGGCCTGGACCAGCAAGTGTCATCCCAATATTTCAATTGCACCCTTCCATTCGGGCTTAAGCCCATTTTTGTGCAAATAACACAAAATAAAAAACAACGGAACGAATTGGTCCTCAAAGGCACATTCCAGCAACATCTCCAAATTTCATCCTTACACCTGGACTGATACAAAGTGGTTGAAGAGAAGGATTTTGGCTCAATTAAAGGAACCCCAACATGCACCACTGGTTTTTATCTCTGTACCCCTGATTTAGTTGAGCTTTTCTCTTGTTTTTTTTACGTTTTATTTTCTTAATTTTATTATTATTTGTTGGGTCATTAATTTTTATTGTGTAATCCCCTTGTAAGATAACCCCATCCCTCTGTATTATATTTGTCTTGTTTATTTGTCAAACACTGCACACATTCACTTTTTTATAATGAACAAAAATCACAAAAAAATACGTTTTAAAGGTTTAGGCACATGTGTGATCGCACGCATCGTCCTTGTGCCAAAAACCTTTTCTCTCTCTTCAAAAATGCCAAAAATACGTTTTAAAGGTTTAGGCACATGTGTGATCGCACGCATCGTCCTTGTGCCAAAAACCTTTTCTCTTTCTTCAAAAAATACAAAATATGTTTCAAAGGATTAAGCACATGTGTGATCGCACGCATCGTCCTTGTGCTAAAAACCTTTTCTCTCTTTTAAATAAAATTACAAAAATATGTTTTAAAGGTTTAGGCACATGTGTGATCGCACGCATCGTCCTTGTGCCAAAAACCTTTTCTCTTTCTTCAAAAAATACAAAATACGTTTTAAAGGTTTAAGCACATGTGTGATCGCACGCATCGTCCTTGTGCTAAAAACCTTTTCTCTCTTTTAAATAAAATTACAAAAATATGTTTTAAAGGTTTAGGCACATGTGTGATCGCACGCATCGTCCTTGTGCCAAAAAACCTTTTCTCTTTCTTCAAAATCCCAAAAATATGTTTTAAAGGTTTAGGCACATGTGTGATCGCACGCATCGTCCTTGTGCTAAAAACCTTTTCATTCTCCTAAATAAAAAGTACAAAAAAAAATATAAAATCATCAAAAACTAAAAAACATCAACAATTTCAAACAACAAACAATATCGTCTTGCTGATGCCAGAACTACGTGATCCTTGATTCTCCATCAAAAGTGGAGATACGTAGGAGCAAGGCCAGACCTTGTCAGGTTCATTTCCCCAAAAATCCAAAATCAATTTCTTCAAACAAATTTTCAAGCAGTTTTCTAAAAGAACTACGTAACCCTGATTTCTCATTGTGAATGAGAATACGTAGGAGCAAGGTCAATCCTTGTCGGGCCCAAAAAACTAAAAAATATTGTTTGTTTCTTTAGAGTCTTATTTTAGGGGAAAGTTAAACATTTTGAAAACCACATCCATATTCGCGCATTTAGTTAAAGGTACTGCCTTAGGGCAGGCGTCGTAGGGTGCTAATACCTTCCCTACACGTAACCGACTCCCGAACCAAGAATCTGGTTCAAATTGACCATGCCTTATCATTTTATGGTTTTTCCGTAGTTTTCCAGAATAAACTATGGTGGCGACTCCAAAATCTCTTTTCAAAACCCGTTTCTTTTTCGGATCGTCGTCCCGTCGCGATCCCGGTTGCGACAATATATACATATATATATATATATATATATATATATATATATATATATATATATATATATATATATATATATATAATGGGTTTGCTAATGTGCATACGTCTGTTTTTCAATTGGTACATTTTAGCACTATGTATCAGGTTTTAGTAGCAAAAATACCCTTATATATGATGGATTCTAAGTTTTAAGGTTAAGGGTATTTTAATAATTTTCATTCTCAAAACTAAAAAAAAAAGACTGAAACCCTTACTCATCCCTTACTCACCTCTCTCATTCCTCTCAACCCTTTCTTTTTTATCTCTTTCATTCCCACATTTTCTCTGTCGTAGCCCCAACTGAAAAAAAAAATCAGAAACACTCGTTCTTAAACAATTTATTACAAAAAATGATTTTATAATGAGTTTTCATTTTATAATTTTTGTCTTATCTAATTTTCACAAGCATAATGACATATGAAGGAATTGGTAATTGGCCTAGAAAAAATTAGAAACACTCGTTATTAAACAATTTCTTACAAAAATGATTTTATAATGAGTTTTTATTTTATAATTTTTGTCTTATCTAATTTTATCTAACTTTAACAAACATAATGACATCCAAAGAAATTGGTATTTGACGTGGAAAAAATCAGAAACACTTCGGTTAAATAATTTCTTAAATAAATGATTTTATAATGAGTTTTTATTTTATAATTTTTATCTTATATAATTTTCACAAACATAATGACATATGAAAGAATTGGTAATTGACCTAGAGAGTTTTTTTAGAGATGATTCAACATCTGGAGATGATGAAATTAGAGAGGTTAGTGAAGATGATCAAATTGAAGAGATATTTAATGAACATTTTTTTGAAGGCGAATATGCCAATTACTCAACTCTTTGCAAAGACAAATTGTTCAGAGGAATGAGGGAGGTGAGTAAGGGTTTAGGATTTCTTGTTTTTTTTAGTTTTGAGAATAAAATTATTAAAATACCCTTAACCTTAAAACTTAGAATCCATGATATATAAGGATATTTTTGTCTACTAAAATCCGATACACATTGCTAAAATGTACCAACTAAAAAATAAGTGCAAATCCCACATATATGTATATATATTGATGTTGTGTAGGTTCAATATACACGCATATCAATAGATCTCCCCATTAGTAAGATATTGTCCACTTTAGACTAAGCCCTCGTAGATTTACTTTTCATACCACTCCAAAACAATCCATACTAAGGGATGTATCTTATGTGTATATAAACCCATGTATATTTCATATTTTATCCGATGTGGGACTTTGTCTATACCCAACATATTTATATATATATATATATATATATATATATATATATATTCTTTCACATACTTGTAATAAGGATTGTAAAGCGAGACAATGGTCACATCCAACGTACGATCTTAAGAACAAAAAAAATATTACGGAGTATGCATTGAATTCCAATTTGTATTGTTCGATTTAGAGAAGTCAACGATGACAGTGTCTTTAGTCTCATCCCCCTTCTTTCTTTTTTTTTTCTTTTATATCATTTGGGGATGTTCTGTCTAGAATTTGGGTATTATATGTTTTGTTCATCCACTCTCCCATGTTAGTTTATTTTTTCTTTCTGAGGGCCTCTACGTGTGTCTAAAAAAGCTTAGGTGATGAAGAATTATGATGTATAAGAAACTAGACCAAAGGTCGTGAACCCAATTTGGTGTCCTTCACTCTAAAGTTATTTATTGTAACACCCCAAAATCCAAAATTTTACACCAGTTTTTTTTAAGTTAACATCGTGGAACTAAACATCAAAAGTCTAGGTGTCTTACAACATAAGGCTAAAACCTTACAAATATCAAATTCGTTATTCAAAAACATAAAATTACTTTAAAACATGATAAATCCCCCATAGTTATTCCCATAACTCTCATCGGGCTACTCCATCTCTGCCTCATCTCCAACGCCATCTACTCCCATACAAGTACGATCATCGTAGGTGGAACCACAACCACAAAAGGAAAGGGTGAGTAACTAAGAACCTAACATACCATATAATTTCAATATCAAAATATCATAACTTAGATTATCTGAGTCATAACCTTACAATACAACACAATATTTCATTCATAACTTAGATCATCACTACCCAGACTATCAAAGTCACAACATCACAATACATCACAGTATTCAACTCAACTCAAATCATTAACACAAGCTTTTGTTGTTTCCTTGAATTTTGTTGTACCAAACCTGTTTCACAAAACAGGGCGATTCGAGTCGTTTTCCATCGCAACTTCAGACCTATCTCCCCAACTCCTCAAGGAATTACGAGTAAAAGCTTCGGTTAGGTGCACCCACCAAGCACTATACTCACACGAGCTGAAGTCATTGGGCGAGACATCCAGCCATCTCTAGTCCCCGCGCACGAGGAAAGGGTGATATTCGAACCTCAGTCTCCGCAGAGACTCAACACACTATCGTATCGCAATACGAATACCATCGATTGGACAAATTCTAAAGAAATGACAGAACACTTGCTCTCACAATTTTACCATCACAATTATCACTATCATATATAAAGTCAATTAAATTCATTGACTAACAAATAATTAAATAACTTCATTTAATTATTTATCCTACTGTCCCACCCTTCTGAAATTACTAATTTCACACTTCTATTAACTAGAACAACATTTCTAGTGCACCCCCACTTTTTAATTAATACCCAACATAAAAAAATTAATTCTAATACACCCCTTTTTTTCTCTAAACGCACTCCCTTCTATATCTACATTTTCAAGTGAACCTCAAAACCATTAAATTACATTTTCTCTTACTTCCAAGTAGATCCTACATGAAACCACCCATTTCTCACCAAACTCTCTCTTTCTCTCTAATTCTCATAATTCATTCTTTCCTTTTCCAAAAAATGGAAGAGAATTCTCAATACCCTCTTACCCACACTCTTGGTTAAAGAGTGTAGATAAGTGCTCCCAACTAGTAAAATTAAATGTTATCCACACTGACCTTTGCTTGTTATTTTACTCATAAATCTTTGTACATAACTCCAAATGAGTTGATTTCTTTCTTTTTATTGGAAACTAGACTCAAAAATATTTCTTTGGACATCAAACTCGAAATTTTTGGACAACAGGGCTAGCTGCAGTAAAATTATTAAAATCAGAAATTTAATCTTGCTCTGGTATTCTCAGCTTTGACCTTTGTTGATTGTTTTGTTCATTAATCTCTCTACCAAACTCCAATTGAGTTTATTATTGCTTTGCTGGAAAGTAGACCCACACATCTTTCTTTGGACACCAAACTCGTAATTTTTGGATAGCAGGGCTAGCTGCAGTAAAATTAATAAAATTGAAAATTTAATCATGCTCGGGTATGCTCAGCTTTGACCTTTGATGACCATTCTACTCATTACTCTCTCTACCAAACTCCAATTGAGTTGATTATTTCTTTGTTGGAAACTAAACTCAAATATCTTTCTTTGGACACAAAAATTGTAATTTTTGGACTACAGGGCTAGCTGCAGTAAAATTAATAAAATTGAAAATTTAATCACGCTCTGGTATGCTCAGCTTTGACCTTTGATGACTATTTTGCTCATTACTCTCTCTACCGAACTCCAATTGAGTTGATTATTGATTTGTTGGAAACTAGACTCAAATATCTTTCTTTGGACACAAAACTTGTAATTTTTGGACTACAGGGCTAGCTGCAGTAAAATTAATAAAATTGAAAATTTAATCACGCTCTGGTATGCTCAGCTTTGACCTTTGATGACTATTTTGCTCATTACTCTCTCTACCGAACTCCAATTGAGTTGATTATTGCTTTGTTGGAAACTAGACTCAAATAGCTTTCTTTGGACACAAAACTAGAAATTTTTGGACTACAGGACTAACAGCAGTAAAATTAATAAAATTGAAAATTTAATCACGCTCTCGTACACTCAGTTTTGACCTTTGATGACTATTTTGCTCATTACTCTCTCTACCGAACTCCAATTGAGTTGATTATTGCTTTGTTGGAAACTAGACTCAAATATCTTTCTTTGGACACAAAACTCGAAATTTTTGGACCACAGGGCTAGCTGTAGTAAAATTAATAAAATTGAAAAATTTAATCACGTTCTGGTATGCTCAGCTTTGACCTTTGATGCCTATTTTGCTCATTACTCTGTCTACCGAACTCTAATTGAGTTGATTCTTGATTTGTTGGAAACTAGACTCAAATATCTTTAATTTGACTACTCATACGACTATTTTGAACTTTGGGAAGGGTCTCAAATAAATTTGGGAAAAATCGAAAAAGTTCATTTCTGTGTGTTATACCTAAAAACTCATAAAACTTACAACCAAAAAGAAAAGTACATGCCTCAACATGTTAACTTTAATCCCAACACACAAGGAAGAAAGCATGCAACAACATTATATTGTTACCTTCTACCCATCATACACTATGTTATATCCCAAGTTAAACCCCTTACCTCAATTCCAAGCTAGTTTCCAAAAGCTCTTAAGTTTCCTTTCCTCACTAGACAACAAGCTTCTACTCCTCTTGGTCTCCTACAAGTGATGTCCAAAAACTCCAAGGCTAGGGTGACTCTTCCTTTCTCTCCCAATTTGGTTACTCTCCCAAAATCTCTTTTCCACTCTCCAAGCTTTAACCTCCCCTCAAGGTCACTTTCAAGCCTCCGAAGTCTAGAAAACATGTACCCACCCAAGCAAGTGGAACACAATATGTGCCCACCCAAGCAAAGTGGAAAACAAAAAAAAAGGAAAATGGTCCAAGCACTCGCATAAATGAGGGAGTAATGGGAATAAAAGTTCCCTCTTGGAATCAAATAATGGAAGCATTAACCTAAGTGCTTCCCTCAACATAAAAAATATAACATTCCCCTTCTCTTTCATCATTTATGCATGAAAAGCAAAGTGAAATAAGACTTTGGAAAGTCATTCAGTTGCACACCAACTCTTCATGGCCAACCACATTTAATTTCCTCTTTCTCACCTCAGTCTCCGCAGAGACTCAACACACTATCGTATCGCAATACGAACACCATCGATTCGACAAATATTCTAAGGAAATGACAGAACGCTTGTTCTCACAATTTTACCATCACAACCATCACCATCATATATAAAGTCAACTAAATTCATTGACTAACAAATAATTAAATAACTTAATTTTATTTATCCTACTGTCGCACCCCTCTGAAATTACTAATTTCACACTTCCATCAACTATAACATCATTTCTAGTACACCCCCACTTTTTACTAAATTCCCAAAAACACCTAATTCCGATACACCCCTTTTTCTCTAAACACACTCCCTTCTTTCCTCTTCCAACAATGGAAGAGAATTCTCAATACCCTCTTACCCACACTCTTGGTTAAAGAGTGTAGATAAGTGCTCCCAATGAGTAAACTTGAATGTTGTCAACACTGACTTTTGCTTGTTATTTTACTCATAAATCTTTTTACATAACTCCAAATGAGTTGATTTCTTTTTTATTGGAAACTAGCCTCAAAAATATTTCTTTGGACACCAAACTCGAAATTTTTGGACAATAGGGCTAGCTGCAATAAAATTATTAAAATCAGAAATTTAATCATGCTCTAATATTCTCAATTTTGACCTTTGTTGATTGTTTTGTTCATTACTCTCTCTACCAAACTTCAATCGAGTTTATTATTGCTTTGTTGGAAACTAGACTCACACATATTTCTCTGGACACTAAACTCATAATTTTTGGATAGCAGGGCTACCTGCAATAAAATTAATAAAATTGAAAATTTAATCACGCTCTGGTATGCTCAGCTTTGACCTTTGATGACCATTTTACTCATTACTCTCTCTACCGAACTCCAATTGAGTTGATTATTGCTTTGTTGGAAACTAGACTCAAATATCTTTCTTTGGACACAAAACTTGTAATTTTTGGACTACAGGGCTAGCTGCAGTAAAATTATTAAAATCAGAAATTTAATCATGCTCTGGTCTGCTTTGCTTTGACCTTTGATAACTATTTTGCTCATTACTCTCTCTACCGAACTCCAATTGAGTTGATTCTTGATTTTGTTGAAACTAGAGTCAAAAATCTTTAATTTGACTACTCATACGACTATTTTGGACTTCGGGAAGGGCTCAATTAAATCTGGGAAAAATCGCAAAAGTTCATTTTTAGCTTCTGCGTGTTATACCCAAAAATTCATAAAACTTACAACCAAAAAGAAAAGTACATGCCTCAACATGTTAACTTTAATCCCAACACACAAGGAAGAAAGCATGCAACAACATTATATTGTTACCTTCTACCCATCATATACTATGTTATATCGCAAGTTAAACTTCTTACCTCAATTCCAAGCTAGCTTCCAAAGGCTCTTAGGTTTCCTTTCCTCACTAGACAACAAGCTTCCACTCCTCTTGGTCTCCTACAAGTGATGTCCAAAAACTCTAAGGCTAGGGTGGCTCTTCCTTTCTCTCACCAACTTGGTTGCTCCCCAAAATTTCTTCTCCACTCTCCAAGCTTTAACCTCCCCAAGGTCACTTACAAGCCTCCTAAAAGTCTAGAAAACATGTGCCCAAAAAAATGTGTCCACTCAAGCAAAGTGGAGAAAAAAGAAGGCAATGATTCAAGCACTCACATAAATGAGGAAGTAATGAGAATAGAAGTTCCCTCTTGGAATCAAATAATGGAAGCATTAACCTAAATGTTTCCCTTAACATCAATAATATAACATTCCTCTTCTCTTTCATCATTTATGCATGAAAAGCAAAGTGAAATAAGGCTTTGGAAAGCCATTCACGTTGCAAACCAACTCTTCATGGCCGAAGCACACACCCTCCCATGTTGATCCATTGTTATAATAGCGCAAACAATTATACTTAAATACTCTTTCAACTTTTTCGAAATTTACTATGAAACCAATATTAATTTAATTTTCTTCCTTTCATTTAATATTTCACAACATTGTTTTTCATCACAATTTATTATATAATGTCACAAAATAAAATATTAAAAGTAAGAAATCATTTTATTTATACGGGTCTTACATGTGCCACATCCGTTAACGGATGTGACGATATCCGTAGATTTTTTTAAAGTTTATTGATTTATTATATTTTAAATTAATATATAAATATTATTTTATTTTATTTTAAATTTATTACATGATTATATATAAATTAATTTTATTTTATTTAATAAAATAATAATTATTAATTTAATTTATATATTTTTATTTAATTAATTATTATAATATTTTCATATTATTAACTAAATGGATGTGTCACATCCGTAGGTTTTTTTAAGTTTATTTATTTATTATATTTTAAATTAAAATATAAATATTATTTAATTTTATTTTAAGTTTATTACATAATTATATATAAATTTATTTTATTTTATTTAATAAAATAATTATTATTAATTCAATTTATATATTATTATTTAATTAATTATTATAATATTTTCATATTATTAATTAAAGGGATGTGTTAGATCTTAACGGATGTGTTACATACTTTAAATGTGGCTACACAGATTTTTTTTTTAAGTTTATTTATTTATTATATTTTAAATTAATATATAAATATTATTTTATTTTATTTTAAATTTATTACATAATTATATATAAATTAATTTTATTTTATTTAATAAAATAGTAATTATTAGTTTAATTTATATATTATTATTTAATTAATTATTATAATATTTTTCATATTAATTAAATGGATATGTCACGTCGCATTACTAAGGTTTTTGTTTTTAGTTTATCAATTTATTATATTTTAAATTAATATATAAATATTATTTTATTTTATTTTAAATTTATTACATAATTATTATAAATTAAATTTATTTTATTTAATAACATAATAATTATTAATTTAATTTATATATTATTGTTTAATTAATTATTATAATATTTTTTATAATTAGTTAAACGACACATCCGTTAAGTTTTTTATTTTTTCTTTAAGTTTTTAGTTGTCACATTCGTTGATGGATATTAAAAGTGAAATGGATATTGACATTCGTTGAAGGTGAAACGGATGTCGACGTTTGTTTATTGGAAGAACAAATTAGGTATGGGGTGGTGTAAGGAGCAATTGGTGGTGGTGGAGAAAGTAATACTCCTCAAAAAAAGAGTAAAAAAATGATTAGGGTTTTAAAAAGTAAAAAGTAAAATAATAAAAGTAAAAAGGATAAGATTGAAATTTAGAAAAAAATTGGGGAGGTAGAGAAAGAAGATGGGGTGGCGGAGGGACTAAGATTCAAGTAATGTAAAAGCTATCATTTTGGGAGCTACAAATAGAAAACAGAAGCTACAAAAAAAGAGGTGTAGTCAAATAGTAAAAATAAACAGATATTTTTCGAGAGCCCAATTACTTAAAGTCTTTTAGCTACGTATCCTACTTTAGGTAAATAATAATATACTTAAAGATTAATTTAAAAATCACACTTAAAAATTTCTAAGTTTTAAATTTATCCTTAAAATATACGATAAAGGTGTTGTATCTACTATTCTAACTAATATTTTAATTTGTAAATTTTACAAGATGATTGTTTATTTTATATAATTAAATTTATAAAACAAATAATTCTCATATATAATTTGTGATAATTGAAATTTATGATACATAATATTCAGGAAATCATCAGGCTGTAAAATTACTAATGGACTATCGAAATTAAATTTATTATTAGTATTATTGTTACACGTTATAATAAATGTATTATGTAACATCCCGATTATATAATAACAAATATTACATAATAAAGATGTCATCATTACAATATAGAGAACAGTCAGAATATGACGTGTAATTTAATTGTTAAATTACAATCATCCAAATTAAATGAGTGAAAATTTTAAACCTTGAACAGCTAACAAGGATTGATCACTTACAAGTGATCAATCAGGAAACTTCTAAGGAGACTACTCTGCAACATCAGCAACCTCCAGCTCCTGCTCCAAAGGAAACTCTTCGACGCCATCTGCTCCCATCCAAGTGGATGATCATCGCCGAATAACATAATCCAAATTGGCACACAACACAAACAATGCAAGGGTGAGCTAGATATAAAAAGCATGTTATCTCCTAGCACAATTAATTCATGTCATCATAGATTTAAATACAGAAATATTTATGCATGCTTATTAAACCATAATCCACATATTCACACGACTCATCCGGATTTTTGTATAATTGTCGGACTATTGGTCGTCTCTACACCTGCTAGTTCAGCTGGTCTTTCTCCAACACTAGCAATATAAGTCCCCCAAGCTGCCTATGTCTAAATTCAAAGATCATAGACGAGGACCTCCCTCTACTCTCACCACTCACATTGTTCTTCTCTACCTGAGTGTGAACAATGCTTTGAGTTTAGGGATAGACAACCATTTCAAAGCCCCTACAATTATACAGACACAACCACAATATTTCACATAACCACTTTCATCCATCTCTCCCTGAGATTTCCGAATCATACTCACATTCATCATTTTCATCATATAATCACGGTAATTTATCATAATTCATACATGCTCACATAAATAAATCACATCGTATCATACTTTCAACATTTTACATATTTAATTCAATCCAAAACAATAGCAATTGAACCCTTTTTCACACTCTTGGACGGACACTATTCACCACCAAATTGGACGAACGCTATTAAGGATATGGACGAACGCTATAAGAAAAAAAACGGACGAACGATCAAATTTAGGACGAACGTCCACTTTTCACAGTTTGGACGAACGCTAAACCACACACTTGGACGAACGCTCAAGCCTTACACATCTCTGGGCGAACGCTCCGCAGCAGACCAAAGACGAACACTACTCAGGTCGAACGCTCATGGACGAACGCTACACAACGCTTGGACGAACGCTCCACTCGAACGAGGACGGACGAACGCTACTCAAAGACATGGACGAACGCTCAACCATTAATTAAGGACGAACGCCCATACTGGTTACTTAAGGACGAACGCTACATATTTTGGACGAACGTCCAATTTGAAATTTCAAATTGGACGAACGCTCGAAATTTGGGACGAACGTTCGGGCTGGTAATCGTTTACAGGACCCCTGTAAACGATTACCCGAGAGAAATGGCCAATTTGTACAAAAAGTCTAACGTAGGTACTCAGTCAGGTGAACACAGGTCACCATTGGCCAAAAACTTCAGAAACTTCATTTTTCATCCTCAAAATTTCCAGATTTATTTCAAAAACAGTAAAACTCAACAATCAAATGATATATCTAACTCCCCTTACCTCTTGAAGACTTCCTTTGCAAAATATTTGAATCTATCTTCTCCAAAACTTCCAGCTGCAACTCCGGACGCTCTCCGCTTCACCTCTCCCAGATTTGCAGCAAGCCTTTCCACTGCCAAGCAACCAAGCTGCTGGACGTACTCTCTGCTTGAAGCCAAACTTGAATCAGATGCTGCCAGCTTTGTTGGATGAAACCGAGAGCTCCATGTCCGTGTGAAGGTTTCCATGCTGCAGCTCCATCTCACGGTGTTCCCTTCTTTTCTCCAACCAGCTGGACTCCTGGTGTTGGTGCAGCTGCTGGTGGACGTGAATACTCCTTACTCACCGTGCACACCAACTCTTCTTAACATCCGTGTGGTTCTTCCACCAGCTCCAAGTTGAAATCAGCGTGGGCAAGCAAAGTTCAGCTGCTTGCTTTCTTCTGGATCAAATACCGTGCAGCTGCCCCTGGTTTCTAAGTACCAATGCCTTCTCCCAGGTATACCTCCTAGACGTTGGATGCCCCTCTGCTGGAATACTGGACGTTTGAAACTCTCTCTGAACGTGTGAATGCAGCTGTGTTGCTGCTGGACCGTGGCTGCTCCAGCTCCTGGCCGAGACTCTCTTCTTCTTTCACGGAAATTGTTTTCAGCCGTGGGCTCCCACTTCAACCTGCTGGATGAGTGAAAGATCCTCATGAAATCAGCCCTCACCATGCTCCTAGGCCCGTGACCTTACAGTGAACGAACGAGAATCCCGTGTCCTGTAATAAGCTGCTCCTTCCTTGGGTTGTTAGGGCCCCTGTAACTTGTGCTATTGTATGCACGTGACATCCCTCAAAGAGAGAGAGAGCGTTTCCAAAGATGAAATCGACAGAGCCTTCGATATAACAATCCTTATAGTAATGCCTACCCAGATGATCGTAGAGTGTGAGAAGGAAAAGCTTATTATTTGCTGTCTTAAAGACAGAATGTTTGAGGCCACCCACAAATCGCACCCATTTCATGAACTGTTCTTCTGAAAATTGAACTCTGGTCATGTTGGTAGATAAACCATAGAAAACGGAATGAAAAATTGACATTCTCAGAGAGAATGTGAGCAAAAGAATAGTAAGGAGAGGAATGTGGTTTGGAAGTAGAAGTGCCAAAATGAGAGAGTCACGGACGTTTTCTTGCTCCCCCCACTTTCAAAAAAAAAACAATTCCCGTGACTTCTAATTGCTTTCCCTACCCCATCTAAAATAATAAAAAAAAACTTACTAGGTCCTTACATATTACATATTATTATTACTATCTAAATTTACCTTCATTATTACCTATTTTAAAATTTATCTTCTCATAATTCATTAATTAGAAGCCCATATATTCATAATATTTAATAAGAAAAAGAATTATAATATTTTCTTAAAATTATATATAAAAAAAATTATTTAAAACACCATCAATTTCTTTTAAATTTGAACTTATATTAAGCATAGGGTTTATTCAATTACGTTGCTTTATAAAATACAAAATAAATATTTTATTTTAAAAATACATCCTAGGATAGCAAATTATTGATACATTACTTTATGAAGCAAGCATGCGTGAATAGGTTTATTTTTTCAATGAATTTAATATTAATTTTCCTAACAATAATTTTTTATTTCACTAGACTGATTAGATAAAATATAAATAATTATAAAGAGTTACATTCAAATTTTGAATTGGATACTATTATCTCTTAAGAAAAAACTGCAGATTTAAATTTAAACCTTTTAACGTTAGCTAGATAAGAAAACTGAGAGCACAGTCACAATTATTCTTGCAAAGTTTAATTAACATTTAATTTATGTAAAACAATTGTAAGAAAATAAAGTGAAGCTATACATATAAATACAAATACAAACAAAAAGGAGTTTACGTTATTCAAATATTTTCAATTCAATTCAATTTTCATTGATATATATATATATATATATATATATATATATATATATATATATGACAATTTTTATTATACAAGATATATTTCAATAATAATAAAAATATTATTTTATGCTAATTATAAAAAGTATTTTTATTAAAATAAAAATAATTAAGATAATATAATAAATAATAATTATATTAAAAATAAAAATTCAACTAATAAATATTAAAAAAAACTTTTTTTACAGGCTTAATCCTCAACAGTGTAACTAGGGATTGCTTCCAAATGCTAACGCTTTACCAGGGATGAATGATCTCACAAGTTTGTTCATTGTTCAGCAGCTTCTTCTCTCAATGCCATCGATTCCTCCTCTTTTCAGTGTTCGTCAAATCTCCATGCAAAGGTCTAATTTGTTCCTCTTTCTTTTTCCCATGTCTTCATCACAGTTTCAATTGCATCAGAAATTTCAACATAACGCCTTTATTTTTGTGTGGAGATCAAAGATTTTATGATCATTTATGTGGAGAAGAAGAGCTCCAAAATGCAGAATCAAAGACGTTTTTGTTTTTTCTCGAATCCAAAAAATCAGACAAGGGTACTTTGGTAATAACAAAAAAACTAGACGTGCTTGTTTGTTCCACCATCACTGTGTCTGCTAATTTCAATTTACCAAAACCACCCTCATCCTGAGATAGCAACAATATCATACACAAATCACAAGGGCAATCATGTCTTTTCCTGTTGCACCTCCTCCCCTCCACATGCATTTGCTATATGTGAGATGAGTTCTTTCTCCTTTGCCATTGGAACTCCCAGCAACCACCAATGGCTCTGAATGTTTGTGTTTCTCCTAACCCTAAATGGGTTGCATCTCCTTCCTTAGATAGTGGTTCTTCTTTGAGACCTTCACTTGGGTCTTGTTTTGGTAACCTAAACATTCCTAGTGTGAATCTCAACTTGAGTACTAGAACCACAAGTTTGAGTTTGAGAAGAAGTTTTAGTGTAAGATCTAGTTTGGAAACTGCAGGGCCCACAGTCACAGTAGGACAAGTCACCGAGGTAAACAAGGACACCTTCTGGCCGATTGTTAAGGCTGCCGGGGATAAAACCGTTGTCCTAGACATGTACACCCAATGGTATGTTAATTTTCCTTTGTTAATTATGTATAGCTGTATCATGTGATATATATTGTTATACCTTATAACCACGTGCTTGTCTTTTTAAGAATATTGTTATATTGTATAGTGGATTGGATTGGAATTGAAGAAAGAATCATACTTTACTTTTCTTGTGAAGCTGCATGTGCTGGCTCTCTTAGCTGGGGGATTCCTTGGTAAACACTGTTATGGTTAGCTTTATTAGGATTTTGTCAAGATCCTAGATCATCGTTGGTATCACCTAACAATTAGTGATTTGGATGAAAAGGTGGAAAGAGGAATGAAAATCACTTTGTTGTATACACTGGCTTGGTACAAACCAAAATGTGAGATATAATTTGGAAATTGGAATGGCATTCATTTGCCCTCGCCTCATCCCCTTCTTTTGCTTAAAAGTGAATTTCCCGCTCTACCGAGAATGAAAAATCCTATCATGTGTGATTCGAGCAATCTTAGTTTTTAACATAGTTTCACTCATAACAGGTGCTGAATTGTACAGCTCGGAAGTCGTAAGACAAATAAAAGTTTAGTTAATATGACAGTTTGCATATGTTTTGTGTGACTTGATTAGTGTTTTATATAATTCTTGTTAAAATTATTGGTCTATAAGCTCATTCTCTCTGCTGGTTTTTAATTATTTTCCTGCCTTCAGAATTGTGCATAAGCTGGCGTTTTTTTACCAGCATTGTCCATAATCAATTGCAGATCAGGCTTAGATTCCCTCATAATTTATCTTTGAGCAATTTGCACAGTATTGTATTTACCTTAGTGGGGATGGTTCAAGATGAACCTCAACCAAGGTAACACCCCGTAAACAAAAAGTTCATCATATGATTGGGTGTGATGTGAGAGAAATTGGATTTGTTTCATAAGGTGAGGCTTCGTTTTAGATGGAAAAGTTAGATGCTATGACCAAGAAAATGAAGATAAATAAGTTTAAAGAACTGAATATTTATTATAAATGTGTATGCAACTTATCACACTATTTATTAGTTGATTTAACTATCAATAGTTATAACTTTTTGCTTTTGCCAACTTATCACAATATTTAATGTCGATGCTTTCCGCTCTGACATTGGTGGGAAGCTTCTAAGTTGGCTTTTGACCAACAATTATGTGTCAAACCTTTTAGGATTTATGTGCTTTGCAAAGGCCTATACATGTGTTGCAGTGTGAAGCTGTATCAGCTTTTGGTATATGAAACAAAGGGTTCCAAATCTGGTCGCTTGTATTAAATCACTGTCAACTCGCTTTTCCTGATTTAGTTGTATAATGGGTGTAATTTTTGTTTATCTCCACCATGTGTACAAGAGTGAATTGTACATGAAGTTTCATAGTGATGTTGTTTGACCTAAACAGTGATCAGCTTCAGAACAAGTTTCTTTGGTAATGATAAACTGGTTGGGTTACAACCTAACTAAAAGCAGAGCTAATTCTAAAAGTTAACTTAAAAAATCTGGTTAATTTGTTATTGTTATTCTCTGGTACGGTACTGCAGAAATGTTTGTTTTGAGAGTCTTTATTTCATTTTTACCATGTTGAAGGTGGGAAGTATTCGGCTTTGTCAATAACAACTCATCTTGAAAGTCTGGATATGGTTGATCCTTTATGACATTGTTACCCTTGCTTGTTGCCAACTGAAAATTTGGATAACCTTTGATATAAATTTATGAATTTTTTCAGGTGTGGCCCTTGCAAAGTGATGGCTCCAAAGTTTCAAGAATTATCTAAGAAGTATGAGGATGTTGTCTTTCTAAAGCTTGATTGCAACCAAGACAACAGGGTATGGATGAAGTGTGCAAGATAGTATATAGTTTTTCAATTTATGGTTGAACATATAGTTTAGTCCTTTAATTTGACCGTTATATTTATAGTGCATTCTTACTTAAATCCTTATTTATAGGGATTAAACAATATATAACCAAATTAAGAATGCATTAGATGTATAGGACTAAACTAAGAATGTGTAAAAATGTTAACTATTGGTCAACCACTATAGTCACCAATTCAAAAATATTTACTTATAGGAATCCATTTAAGAACCGTGACACGTGGGGATGAGATCAAAGTTCATGTTTATCCTCAATTTATATGTGAACATGTTTTCTAAATCATAGGGTTAACCAAACGTGGTATGATTTGTTTGATGGTTCTTGACAGCCATTGGCAAAAGAGCTGGGGATTAAAGTGGTTCCCACTTTTAAAATTCTGAAGGACAACAAGGTTGTAAAAGAAGTTACTGGAGCTAAATACGATGATTTGATTGCTGCCATTGACAATGTTCGATTGAGCTAAGAATATAAGTATTCTCTTTCCATGTAAAAATATTATGCTTGACACCCTCTGTAAGTATTCTATGCAATTGTAAGATGATGAGGATTGGAAGATGAAGAAATGGTTTCATGTGATTGTTGTAAGCTAATTGTTTATTCCCTAAAGGAAGAGTTACTCGATTATCCAAGTTATCAACTTGATCATGGTGGTTCTATAAATTATTGTGTAGTTTGGTATGCTAATACTATTTCTTAATAATGCATGTCTTGTAATTGAATTTAAAAGCCATAGCTTCTTTGTTGTGTGGACATATTATTGTCAAATTGGATTATGATGCACATGGGCTTAATTCGCAATTAAATATAAACATTGTGACCGTAATTTGTCCTTTGACCAAAAGTTTTGCACATGGACTCTTGGCATGAAAATGATACTATATGGTGGTTGCTTCAATTTAAAGTGTAGAAGACAAGATAGAGAGAGAGATAGACTTTTTTTCTATTAAAAATGAAGAAAAAGAAGTAAAAAGATCCCACAAATATTATGAAATAATAATAATAATATATAATAAGAAGTTAATAATATTATTATATTAAAAATATTTTTTTAATTTCTTCTAATATAATATTCAACAATAATTTTTACTCATTTGTTATCTTTTTCTCTTTTCTTTTTTCAATTTCCCACTTCAACTCATTTAATAAAAAAGAACAAAATAAAAATGAGAATAAAAAAAAGTATATATTGGGGATTCTGAGCTTCCCCGTGTATGTTAAACATAGTTGTTTCCACTTTATAAGTGTCCACCTTTTTTGAGCTTATCAATTAATTATGATTAAAATACATGATTTCTTGTTCCATCATTTATGTGATGTGGACAAAACTGATATGTGTTATCAAAGTTATTACATTCAATAAGTTTAAAGATAGTTTTTATAACTTTTAAAGTGCCTTTGTCATTACGTATCAATAAAATTATCACATATACGATAGTATAAATTTATTCTTAAAATAATAGTGTAAATTTTTTATGTGAACCAAATATTTTAACAACATATAGATCCCAAATACCTTATCACAGTCACGCATGTACATTAACTTTACCAAATATGTTGTTAAGAACTGAGAACCAGTACCGACGAGTCAATTAAATATTAGGATTAAGAAAATAATTTTGATTTACTCCTGTAATGAAGATTATCAAAAGTCAAAATTCTCAATACTATAAGTAGACGTACGGTCCAGATAAAATAGTTTAGATCTTTTAATTTATATTTACTACTAACTTATACTTATAACTAACTTTGTGTTAGATGTATTATGACAAGATCAACAACATCAATAACTTTGTACCGATTGATAAGATTGATAGAAAAACAAAAAAAATACTAAAACTTTCTAATAGTAAATCTCAATTGCCTCATTGAGTAGTCTCAATTAAATATTCATTTTTGAAGATGTGATACAATTTGATCATTTATGTTAGTACAATACTAATGACATTAACATAGTGTTACATGTGAATCCTTGGATCTTTTTTTAAATATTAATTTATTTTATTATTTTTTAAAAAAAATAAAATAAAGTTTTGTCACATGTCAAATGAGGATCCTATCACGTGACAAAGATAACGTAATATGACAGAAACAGTGTCACGTGTCACTGTTGGAGAAAGTCTTATGTGAAAAATCTCAATTTAATCTTTTTATTTGCGTTTTGTATCAATTCAATTTTTATTTCTTTTTAAATTGGAGCAATTTCTTTCTTTTTCAAATTAAGATGAAATTTAACTTTTATATAAATGTATAATGATATTTTATTTTCATTAAAAATTTTATTTTTATTAATTAAGATAAAATATAAATAAAATGACTAATTAAGATTTTTCACATGATATCTTGACACTATCATTGTCACATCACACTCTTTGTCATGTGACAAATCTTCATTTGACACATGGCAAAATAAGATTTTAATACCAATTTTGTAAGAATAATTTACGTAATTAAATTTATTAAACAAATAATTTTCCCAAAAAAATTACATGATAATTGAAATTTATATAAAATATTTTTAAACATAATCAAGTATGTTTTACACAACAATAATTTGAGATTGTAAAATTACTTAACAAAACATTATACATGATTATCATCATTAAGCATAGAAGACCAACATATAACTACTATATTAAGTCATATGTACTGCATACATATAGTCATATAACTAAACTAACACAAACTAAGTTTTTTCAAAAAGAACATTATACCAAACTATATCATTCTAAGACTACACCACTGCACCACCCTCATCTTGTAGTCGATCAACTGTTACATTATTATTTGTCTCACACTATTAAAGTGATCATTGCAAACAAAAAGAACATACAAACAAAAACAAATATAGAAGAAATGATAAGCTAATGTGCAAAAAAAAGTAATTATAAAACAAGTATAGAGTTATTATCACATATAAATAATTCATATCAACAACCATAACACCTACAAGGACTCATACTAGACTCGATGACCCAAATACATGTATTGATATTAGATTCTGGCAAGTTATGCACTTGTGATGACCTTTACTGCTCTACAATGTCATTGTCAATGGATTTTGTCCTACCACACACAAAGTTAGTCTGTTAACATATTTAGTCAAGGTAAAACCCTTAAACTAAGACCTTCAACTCCTATAACCATATATCTCACCCTTCTTTACTTGAGATTGAATGATTATTAAAGTAAAAAAATAACTCCTAATACAAAATCTATATATCAATACATACATTAGTGAAATCACCACAAGAAATTTCTCCTTGAAATTCCTTCAACCACATTTATCACACATGTTCACAACAAGATTATCACCCAAATAAAACATCAAAGTTATGGCGTTTAGCCGACAATTTTGGCGTTCAATGACGCTTTCTAGCGCTCAACACCTTGGAGTTGAAATGTTTCACATCTGTAGTAACAAAATGGCGCTTACCGATACATGGGTGTCGCTCGACATCAAAGGGTTCACAATTTTAGGCACCCACCAGTACTAAATTGACTCTCAATGATCTATAGCTAAAACGCTCACAGACCTACATAATGAATTGACGCTAAGCACCAACCTACCATCACTTAATGTAGTATCAAAAATCAGTAGATAAATTTTTTAGATTTGGGGAAAATGGAACCTCTTCGAATGGTCAAATTGGCATTCCGATTTTAGTACCTTGTTCAAAAACAACTTTTAATGTCAGGACACATGTCAGTTGGCTCAATTGATCATATCCTAATTTCCTCAATCAACACAAACTCAACCAATACAAGAAACAAGACAAACATCCAAAACAATATAATTCAGCAAATAAAATTTCATCACACAACTCAATCATGCAAATAACAAATTTTAAGATATTTTTATTTTAAATAATTTTGTTAGTTTTCTTAGTTGAAGAAACAAATCAAACTTCTCAAGAATCCTAAAAACACCTCCAAACGCATATGAAGCTCTATGTACTCTTATAGAAAGTTCAAACACTACATGCGAACTAAGATTGTCGAGATGCACAAAAAGAACATACAAACTAAGAAAATGACAGAAAATCAACTTACTTTATTGAAAAAATTGATTAGAGAAAAGTGAAAAAACTTACCTCAAGAATCACATAGTGGTGTTTGTCTTTAAACATATAAAAATACGACTTGAAAACCTAGAGGAAAGGGATAAAGCTCCACAGAAACGTGTTTAAAAAATGATGTGATTTTAAAATAATAAAACTCGTCTATAAAATTTCTATTTCTATTTTAAAATTTATTTTTAAAATAATTGAGTTTTACTATTTTAAATTAACCATCAATTCTAAAACATGATTTATATTTTAAATGTATGCTAAACATTGTAAACAATAGTATAAACTATTTTAACTATTAAATTTATATATCATTGTTACTATGGGCTCATAGCCGACCGATCGGTAAAATCAGCCCGACCGATGATACCTCTCAGGTCAATGAACCGATCGGACCGATGATACCTCTCAGGTCAGTGAACCGATCAGTTAAATCAGCCGTTAAGGTAATTAATAGTAATAACTATCGGGGAGTTAATGAAAATAATTGTCATTTATGGACAATTAATATTGTCATTCATTGGTGGTTAATGAGTCAGACCTAACGGTAAGCTCATTATAATTTATAAATATTTGTCTGGGGACAGTTAACTTTTAACTTCAACTAAATCTTAGAGTTCTGATCACTAAATCTTGATTACAAGATTATCACGCAAAGTCACTTACTTGAGCGTCGGAGTGTCTTTTGCAGGCACCCTCCCCCGCGGCTTGGACAAGGAGAAGAGAAAAGACAACACAACTGGACATCGGAGCATACAACTTTGAATGTTTTGGATTAGGGTTCTAAATCCAGTGTGTATATATATATATATATATATATATATATATATATATATATATATATATATATAATAAAGATAATAAAAAGATATAAAAAGAAAGAGACATGGATTAACAAAATAAAGTAAAATATAATTTTAGATGATTGAAAACAAAATATTATTTTCAGACTCAGAAGCCTCTCACAAATAACTTGAACCTTCAATTTCTATCTGATCATTCCCCAATGATGTTAGAAATGCAGATAATATTTTTAAAATTCTATAAGAAAAAATGTAAATACTACAGCATTAGGATTAACAATTGGATTGTGTATTTGGAACTATTAATAACAATAAAAAAAAACATATCCAATACAAATATAAAGGAAAATTTGAATAATTACAATTTTAAATTTGTACTTTATGGTTTTAAAATGATTTTAACATTATTAATGTCATAAATTCAAATAGACATATAATATATTAAAAATGAGTTATTGTGATTTATTAAAGAGTTTAAACTTTCAAAAGATAAATCTACATTATAAATATCATATTTATTTCAAGTAATGCAAACAGATCGTATATAGATCAATGAACATAAAATATATTATCGTTATAATTATGTATAAAAAAAGGAACGTACATAAATTACTCTAATGTAGCTTTAGCAAATGTTTATATATAGAAAAAGATAACTGTAACAATAATGAAACATAAAATTTAATTAAATAATTCATATTTTGGTATATTCTTAATAAAAAATATACATTATATAATAAATGCGTAACATATTAATATATGGAATTTATGATATAGGAATTTTTAATTTAATTATAAATTTTTAAAAAACAATGGTATAATTGAAAGATACAGAGCGTAAAATTGGTTAAAAGTTATAGCAATCTAATAATAATATCACTTCTTTTTATTATAATAAATTTAACTGTACTTTTAATATAAGAATTAGTTGGCTACTAACGTATTGTACTATGGATAACCGCATTAGGATTAAGTATGTCATCGCATTTTTAAAGTAAAAGTTCATTTTAATTCCAATGTACTAATGAAATCTTCTGTCATCCACGTCTTCATCACAGAATTAGTATATCATAACTACATCTGTACTTGTTTTTTTTACCTTTTTCAAATATTGAATTTTTTACAACAAATAAACAACACAATAAAGAAAACATGGTTTTATTCAATATTTAATATAATTTCAATTATTAATTTTTTTACAAAAAATAAAAATAATTAAATATATAACATAAAGAAGGATATACATTTTTTTTTCAATATTACATATCAAGAGATAAATTATAATGAATAAATATAATAATTGAGTTAAGGTCCAATAATTATGTAAAATAGTAAAATGAACAAATTTTAGCATTGAAAATAAATTAAATATTTTAAAAAATAATATAAATTTGTAGATGGTTTAATAAATTAAAAATATTTTAGTAATTTAAAACAAAAATACATATAAAAGTGAAGATAAAATTGAGAGGAATAAAAAAGTCAATATATATATATATATATATATATATATATATATTTACATTTTATATTTTACATAAAATAAATAAATATTATTTGTATTTACACTCATACATAATTAATATAAGAATTTTTTATCAAAATAAAATATAAGTTCAAAGTAATACCCAGAACAATATTATCGTTTATATCATTAGTGTTGTTAAAATGAGTTAAAATTCATGGGTCAATCCGGTTCACCATGAATTCGATTCGGGTTGAGTTTGAAAAAAATGTAATTTTTTTATGTCGATCAATTTTCAACCCAGTTTATAAACCCACTTTAATTATTTATCATTTTATGTTTTAATATTATTAGTTAACATATTTTATTGTATTATATATGAAAATAACTAAAAAAATGTTTCAAGCGAGTAAAATATTATAAATTTATCCATTTAAGTTGTATGTTAATTTTTTTATTCCAAATTGTCTTTAAGTTTAACATCATTTTAGAGTGAAATTATTTAAATTTGAATTACAAAAAAATATATTTTTTAATAAAAAAAACTTGTAATCAAGTCAGTGAACCCATTTAACCCACAAATTCATGTTGAGCTGGGTTAGATTTTTGATTTTTTTTGCTTGCTAATAAACAAGTCGAATTAGGTTAACTCACTAAGTAACCAACTCGGACGGATCGAGTTAGGCGGGTGATGTTTTGCCCGCACTAATATTATACATGTCATCAATTTAACTTAATAAAATCACATGTACCTATGAGAAAAAAATTTGTTTTCCTATTTCATAATTTTAGTTTAAAGTTTTTCATACTTCAATATTAAAATAAATTTACTAAAATACTTTCTAAATAAATACATTACTTTGATTCGTAAATAAAGGAATTAATTTGATAATAAATCAAGAAGAAAATACAAAAAAATATTTTCACTCGCATAAATTTTTATATTAATTTTATATTATTTTTTATTTTTTTATTTTTCTAAAAAATATATAAAATTTATTATTTTATCTAATGTTAAATGAATGTTATAAATATTTATATATTATTATTGGAAGTGTAAATATTTAATTTGAAATTCTTTTATATAACTCTAGTTCTAGATATTACGAGACCAAAAAGAATAATTGAATTACCTTTGTTGATTTATTTTTAAAAGGCGTGTAAAAGTTTGTTACTGTATTATTACTTATAAATTAATATTGAAAGTGTAAATATTAGTTAATTTGAATTTTTTTAAAATAAATCAAATTCTAGATACTACGAGACAAAAAAAAGTAATTGAGTTGACTTTTATTTATTTATTTTGAAAAAATATTACAACGCATGTAGTTCATTTATATCATTATTAATTGCTATTAAAGTTATATCTCATTATTCAGTAATTAAAAACATATACGCTCATGGGATTTAATAAAAAAATATCATCTTATTAAAATTATAAAATAATCCATTTAAAGATCTTAATTTCTTTTAAACTGTAACTTATATTGAATTGAAGGTATTGACGAAGTTTAAAAAACTTATAAAGAGACCATTTTACTTTCATAAATTACAGTTTAAAAGAAATTAACATTCTTTAAAGGATTTATTTATAATTTTAATGAGATGACATTTCCTTTAATGAACATATATATTTTTAATTAATGAATAATAAGATATAACTTTAATAGCAATTAATAATGAAATGAATGAATTACGTGCGTAACGTTTATTAAAAATAAATAAACAAAATCAACTCAATTACTTGTTTTGTAAATTAGGTTGTAACAATTTTTTCTCTATATTTACAAATTAATATATAAATAAAAGTTTTTTCTTTTAATTTTAATATATTTATTGCACACAATAAATTTAAATTTGTTATCAGAAGTAGTCTTGCATAAGTTTAATTAACATTCAATTTATGCAAAATAATTTCTTTTAAAAAAAGATGAATATAATATATAGGATGAATAGACAATAACAATTAAAATTTTATGTGTTTAAATAATGTATAAAATTGTATAAAATAATTTTAAAAAATAAGCGTAAACTCTTAAAAGAATATACTATTGGAAATAAAGTTGTATAATATGTTGTGTCTATAATAAATAAAATAGTTTTAATAAGGTGAAAAGTGGAGGGAAAAATTGGAGAGAGAAAAAGGTAGGTAAATTGGAGAGGGTTGAGAGTGCATCAGTCTAATGGGGAAGTGCCATGTAAGACAGCTGATGCAGAGTAAAATGACGAGAATACCCTGTTCGAAGTTGCGCCTAACAGTAACAGAAAATTTCAGTGATTTGAAGGATGGGAAGAAGAAAGGAAGGATCAGAAAAAGAAGAAATGCCGAATTCAACAGCATCACTCTCACAATCACAACTAGTCAAATGCATTTTATTTCCTTAAATTAAAATATTAATAATAATGAAACATGAAAATTAAAAAAGAAATGCGCAACGGTTATAAATGAGTCTGGGTCTTGCAGAAATCAAGGAGTGAAAACACAGAGAAGAGAAGAGAGAAAATGTGTGGGATTTTCGCGTATCTGAATTTCAAGGTGAACAGAGAGCGAAGGTACATCTTGCAAGTTCTCTTCAATGGCTTACGCAGATTGGAGTATCGTGGATACGATTCAGCCGGCATCGCCATTGATTCCTCTTCTCAATGCTGTTCCGATGGCGAATTCGCTCTCTCTCATCCGCTTCTCCCTCCTCTCGTTTTCCGGCAAGAAGGAAACATCGAATCGCTCGTCAAATCTGTGTACAAAGGTCTAATTCGGTCTTCTTTCTTTTATCTTTTACTTTTTTTCCTATTTCTTTATCGCAGTTTTAATTGCATCGGAAATTTCAGCGTGACGCGTTTTGTTTCTGTGTGGATTGACAGAAGTGGGAAAAATCAATTTGAATTTGGAGGAGCTATTCAGCACGCACGCCGGAATTGCGCATACTCGGTGGGCTACTCACGGAGAGCCTGCTCCGCGGAACAGTCATCCTCAGACCTCTGGTCCGGAAAACGAGTTTTTGGTTGTTCACAATGGAGTGATCACTAACTATGAGGTGACAATAGTACTCTCTGAATGAACGCCTATTGATGCGAGTTCGCTCCTAGTGTTGCTCTGTTTCTCTGTGCTTATTGCTTTTGAGATGTTGTGTGTTCAGGTTTTGAAGGAGACGCTGCTGCGGCATGGCTTCACCTTCGAATCGGAGACTGACACTGAGGTCATTCCCAAGCTTGCGAAGTTTGTCTACGACAAGGCCAACGAAGCTGCAGGTAATTTTTATTGACGAGTTGGTCGAGGTGCCTTTTTTTTTCTTTTTTTTTTTTGGTTTTGAACAATTGTATGGGGTTTATAGGTTTATGGCATGTGTGAGTATGAGTGTTATTGGTTAATGGTTTAAAAGTTTATTAGTAGTGGTTTCACATGATGTAGAACTGAAGGAAGATTTTCCGATGATGTACATTGTGAAATCTGGTGTGGGTGGAAAGAAGGTGGTGGTGTAGGTGGGAAGGATGTGGAGGTAGATAAGGTCTCTACTATTTTAATGTTGCGAAGGTTCAAAATTGTGATCGTGGCTTTGTTGCTTTCTTTGTATAGTGGAAATTTGTAGAATGTGACCGATGCGGTCAGGATGTGGTCCGAGGGACCTCAAAAGCTTTTGTGCGACAACTGTGATTGCGGCACAGTTGAGGTTATACACCCAAAATCCTTTTCTAGAAGGCATAGCTTTCTTGGATAAAGAGGCCTTTTCCACTAGGAGGAGTTAGTGACATGAATCATATAACGCCATGATATTCCGATTTTACATTAAGTGCAATCAAGTTTTAAATTGTGACAACATTTTCATTACAAGCGAAAATGGCCGATTTGGTGGTGGCATTTGCAGTTGTTATAGGAGACTCCAAAAACGGTGATGTTGCGGCTGAAATTGCAACTCTGAATCCATTATGTTGTTCCTCTGTTCCAAATGTGGATAAACATGGCAGAAATTGCAACTCTGAATTCATTATGCCTTCCCTTGGTTCCAAATGTTGATAAACTTGCTTCTAAATTGATTTGCATTTATTCTGTTGGGAATTCCTTATTATTTGTTACTCTGTTTGCAGTGGCTTCCTTAGACTTGTGTGAATATCACAGTGGTTTTGGGTGATTTTAGCTTGAAATACATTTCCAATCATGTTGCAGATGGTCAGGTTGTTACCTTCAGTCAGGTTGTTTTGGAAGTTATGAGGCATCTTGAAGGAGCTTACGCCCTTATTTTCAAAAGTCCACATTATCCTAATGAATTGATTGCTTGCAAGCGTGGTAGCCCACTGCTCCTAGGTGTTAAAGTAAGTTGAATGCAATTTAGCAAAAGATTCTTAAACAATGACCTACATGTAAATTTCTCTTCCAGTGTTTTTTGTGGCAAGATTTGTTCTATTTTCTTTTTCTCTTGGCTTCGTCAATGATGCTTCTAGTCAGAGCCGAAATATATCTTGAGTTACGTAGTATTCATTTTTCATGATTAGTGGACGTTTAGTGAAGGTGAAGATTTTCCGATGGACAATGATTAAAGTAATTTGTGCTCTAATTTCAGGAATTGACAGAAAATAAAGGCAGTGGTTCGGCATTTGAGGATGAAAAATTCCTATCAAAAGATGACAAACCCAAAGAATTGTTTTTGTCCAGTGATGCCAATGCTGTGGTTGAACACACAAAGAAAGTGCTAGTTATTGAGGATGGTGAAGTAGTTCATCTCAAGGTACAGACTACACTCCCTCTTTTCAATGTTGCACTTGCAAGCCAGTGTTTTCATGTATAGTACTGAAATATAGTAATCTGACTAAGGAAAACACTTCCTTTGATAGTAACTTTTCTTTGTGAAGATTGTTTTCTAATTCCTTGGCAGATCACTTCATCTATCCATTGCTTTCTGCTCTATTCCCTTTTTGGTGTGAATAGATCATTCACTGATACTATATGTTACGTATGATTGTGCCAGGATGGTGGGGCTTCTATTTTGAAGTTTGACAGTAACGTGGGAGAAAATGGGGCTTTTCTTTCTAGAACTTGTTCAGTGAGACGTGCATTATCTGTTCTTGAGATGGAGGTTGAGCAAATAAATAAAGGTCATTATGAGCATTATATGCAGAAGGAAATTCATGAGCAACCGGAATCTCTAACAACCACAATGAGGGGGAGGCTTATACGTCTTGGAGCCAACAAATCCAAGTCCGTTCTATTGGGTGGACTGAAAGATCATCTCAAAACAATTAGGCGTAGTAGAAGGGTAGTTTTTATTGGTTGTGGTACAAGTTATAATGCTGCTTTGGCAGCTAGACCCATCTTGGAAGAACTTTCTGGTCAGTGTTGTGTGACATAAATCTTTTTTTCTAAGATTTTGCCGTTTACAAGTTTGCTCATTCCTGCAATGTTTATTCTATACATTAAATTATAGGTGTTCCTGTTACTATGGAAATTGCAAGTGATTTATTGGACCGGGAGGGACCGATATATAGGGAAGATACTGCTATTTTTGTTAGTCAGTCTGGTGAAACGGCTGATACTTTACTGGCACTGGAGTATGCTTTAGAGAATGGTGCACTGTGTGTTGGGATAACAAACACTGTTGGTAGTGCAATAGCAAGGAATACTCATTGTGGTGTTCACATAAATGCTGGTGCTGAGATTGGTGTGGCAAGTACCAAGGTAAATTTTGCATTTAAGGCTCGTGTTTTCTTCATTTCATTGTATATTGTCTTATTATTATTTGTTTATCCAATGGTTTACTCATGCGCACTTATAACTATTATAGGCATACACGAGTCAGATAGTGGTGATGGTCATGTTAGCTCTTGCAATAGGAGGTGATACTATTTCAAATCAAGCCAGAACAGAAGCTATCATAGATGGTCTTTTTGACCTGCCAAGTGAGTTTTTGTAGCCCAAGTATATTACAGGAATAGGATACATTTTGGGAGTCTGGTTTATAATTGGAGACATGTCTTGAGTATAATTTTCAACTGATTCTCAGATTTTAAAATTAGATTTTCATGATAGGTGAATAAGATCGCCACTTGGTTATGATTTAAATGAATGTAGGTTAATCATTTAATAAGAGTTAATATCAATTAGTGTCTAAGTTCATAACATCTAGTAGAGAACTCTTAATTAATGAAAAACGAGAAGGACGGATTTGTTTTTAATAAAACTAAAAGCTGGAATGCATTTGAAGATATCGCTGTGTTCCACGGCGATTTTGTTAATTTCTTTTAATGGAATAATAATTGTGTAAAAATAGTCATAATGTAATGTAGGTTTTGCAATTACGAAGCCCTCGGGAGCTTGTGGATTGCCACAAACTTTCTTGGAATGGAGTAATCCCCCCCCTCCCCTCAAGCTTCTATGGCCAAAACGAAAAGAAATTATAATCTTCAGGATTCTAGGTAGCCACAGGAAAGTTCTAATAATAATCTAATTAACATGTTGGATTGTAGATAAAGTGAGAGACGTGCTGAAACTTGACCAGGAGATGAAGGATCTAGCAAAGCTGTTGATTGCTGAGCAGTCTCTTCTCGTCTTCGGAAGAGGGTACAACTATGCAACTGCTCTTGAGGGAGCTTTGAAAGTAAAGGAAGTGGCACTCATGCACAGCGAAGGGATACTTGCTGGTGAAATGAAGCATGGTCCTTTGGCATTAGTTGATGAAAATCTTCCAATTCTTGTTGTAGCTACTCGTGATGCTTGCTTCAGGTTGGTTTTGACTGTTGATTAGTATCTGACATTAGAAGTTTTATACTGACATCTTTTATCCTTGGCAGCAAACAGCAGTCTGTTATTCAGCAACTTCATGCTCGCAGAGGTCGTCTGATTGTTTTGTGTTCTAAAGGGGATGCTTCCTCTGTATGTCCTAATGAATCTTGTAGGGTAATTGAAGTTCCTCAAGTTGAAGACTGTCTTCAACCTGTAATTAATATAGTTCCATTGCAGGTATGTTTACAATGCATTTTTATTGTTTTTTTATCCTTACAAACATTGCTTGATTTAGCAAAGGGAATTTCAATATTAGTGTTAGATTATATTACTAATATGCCTATCTTTATATAAATTAATCCTTCATTGCATGAGCTTCTTAGGTACTTTCTCTTTTTGTTTGAATATAAATTTCGATGTCTGGATTTCTCATGCGAATTTTGCAGATCTCTTTCCTTTTTGGTAGCTAAATCTTTTTAGACTAATCTTGATTTCATTCATTTGCACGAAGGAAGATTTGAATGCCTTATATATCTCAACAAACTATTTCTTTCCTATGCAGTTATTGGCATATCACCTCACTGTTCTCAGGGGATTTAATGTGGACCAGCCTCGTAATCTTGCCAAGAGCGTCACAACGCAATGAAGAACAGTGTGGTATATTAGCATATTGTAAATTATTAGGAGATGTAGGCTCACTGGTTGATCTAAAAGACAGAATACTGTTTTAATGTGATATTACATCTTTTTGGTGTATTTAATTTCTTTGAAGTTTCACTAGACAGAATATTGTTTAACATGATTATTACGTCTTCGGTGTATTTAATTTGCTGAATCTTGGTTGCTTGGGTTCTGAGCTAAGTTGCAATTCCTTAATCACAATTGGAATGAGTATCGATTTCCATAAAAGTAATTTATAGCATGGCCCTACATTTTTCCAGAAAAGAAAAAACTTAGCACACACCTTTTGAAGAACACGTCAAACAGAAACTGCATCTGAAACTAGGATCCTTCTCTATTACCTCACAAATAAGGTGCACCATCAAACCGCAGGAACAATACCCAAAGTTCCATGTAGTTTATTTAGGACTAAAACTTATGTAAACATTCTCTTTTTAAATTCTGAAAGTAAAGTAATCATGATTTGTGTTTACTGATGTCCCAATTTGAGTAGCAAAACGAATAAAAGTTCAATCTGTATGCATTTAAAGTTGAATAAATATATTGCTACTTTAGGGTCACGTACACTTGTTATGAATTTATGGGCGAAGAAAATTCTCTGGTTTTTCACTCATATCTTATGTCAAATCTCTTGAAATAAGTACTATAGTACTCGTTTGACATATTCTCTTTGGTTGACGCCTATTTTTTCATCTTAGAAGCCATGTCATGAGGCATGGATGCGATATGTGTATTAGATATGACATATTTGATATGTTAATATGTTTTGTTAATATGTTTTTTTTAACAGGTCTATTTTGTCCACAAAAAACTGCTAAATAATGTCAATTCAGTCCCTTATTTTAAAAGTGTTTGAAATTAGTCCTCATTTATTAAATTTTGCGTCAATGTCGTCTCTTATGTTAAATAGAAACAAACGACATTAATGGATTGATGATCTGGCAGTAGATAATGCTTACGTGTCATTATTGGGCTGTCGCAATAGAGATGTTTCGTTCCCTTTCTCTTTGTCTAGTGCGAGAGGTTGGCTAGGGAAGTAATTCTCTTCTTCCCCTTTCCCAGTAATTCTGGTTTAGCCTTGCAAAAAGGGGAAGCACCAATTTGTTTTCCTTATTGTTGGTTCCTCTCAACAAACCATATTCAGAGGTTCTCTTTCAATTTCTTCTCTCTGTCATTTATCTCGAGCAAACAAACCCCAATCAGTTTCATTCCTCATGTCTTTGTGCATTACTTGCAGATCATCCAACCTTGGAGAAGAGAGTTTTCGGTTTGTGGCTTAGTAGTGCAGAATCCTGGCCGGTGACTCGCGATGTGACGTTGAGAAAAGAGTTGTGATCCTAGTTGTTTAGGAAGGCGCGCGCGGTGAGGGTCTATATTTGATGGTGACTGGCAACGACAACAACGACCTGTTGCGAGGGGTACCGACGACAGCAACAAAGTGAATCGTGATCCCATTCTTGCAATTTAGGGTTCCTAACCTTGTTTCTGATTTGGAAATGTGGGTTGTTGTCTCTTCCTTACAGGTTTTGGTCTCGTTTTGTTTTGAGCCAGGGTTTGAAATGGGGATTTCGAATTGGGATTGAACATAGGGTTTCTTAAATTAGGAATTTAGAGGTTAGGGCTTTCAAATTTTGGGTTTCTTTCCTGATTTCTTTCTTTGGTTGAGATTCTATTTCTTCTACGTTGATTCAAGGCTTGAATTGGACCTTTTGATCCTCTTTTCTGTTTTGCGATTTGAGAAGGTGAGGTCTTTGATTTTGAATTTGTGTGGGGTTTTGGCTCTTCGTGTTGATCTGAGTTTGGGTTTCATGAGCTCGCATCTTTGAGTGCTTGGTTTCGGTCAACGTGTGGGTCTGACGATGGTTGTTTCCTAACTCAATTTTTCCCCAATTTCAAACACCCAAGTTGTTAATATCCACCTCAACCTCTGATTAAATAACAAATCAGCACGCACACAACTAAATAATGACAGGTAAGCACTATTTGATGCTAGATCATCAATCCATTAACGTCGTTTTTTTCTATTTGACAGAAGGGACGACGTTGAAGCAAAATTTAATAAGTGAGGACCAATTTTAAGCACTTTTAAAATGAGAGACTGAATTAACATTATTCAACAAAACTGGGGACAAAATAGGCTATTAAGCTTTTTTAAAATAATATAATGATACATGATATATACATATTGAAAAGTAAGTGTACAATAACTTCTAAAAATATGATAAATATATGATTGTTATTGTGTGATTCTAAATTAAAATCATATATATTAAAATTGTTAATATAAAAAGTATAAATTATTATCATCATAAAAGTATTACTACTTGATAAATTAGATACTTTATTGATATGTATCGGTAAAGTATCTTAAAGTATTAGAAACAAGTACAAACGTGTCAGATATTGTCACCCAAATTGAAGTATCAATACATCATAGATTGCACGTCATGTTCCTTTTAAGGATGTATTTGAGGGAAATTGTTGAGCGGATTTGGAAGGATTTAAAGGTAAAGTTTGTGTTATTTATTTTAAGGGATTTGAAGGTGGAAGTAAAAAGATTTGAAAGTAAAGTTTGAGAAAGATTTAATGAATTTGATAGATGAAAATATTTTAATAGATAAAAATTAAAGAATACAAATTTACCATTATTATTATTATTATTATTATTAAAAGTAATACAAAATAAAGTTTGATGATTGGTTTTTAAATAAAAAATTAGTAGATGTTATTAATTAAAAGTATAATGGCTTCCACCAAATACATGGTTAAATTGATATAAAATAAATTGTTTATAGTTGAAATTAATTTAAAATAAAATAAAATACACCTAATATTATTTTTAAAAGCTTTATATTTTAAAAACAAACAGCACATACTCTTCTACCAACTCAACCATTAAGAGTTGCATGAACTACTATCTCATTGGAAACCCACCACTTACAACACAAGAAAGGGTAATTGTGTAAAAAGTCACGTAATCACCTCCAAATTCATTCTCTCGTGTGAGGATAACCCAATATCAATATCCACACATTCATCTTTGTAAATTCATCATAATAAATGGAAATGAACACGCTATTCACTTGTTCACCCATCTCTTTGAATAACACATACCTTGAAGTGAACAAACTCTTAGATTGTGTTTGTTTCAATAGATTTGTTGTTGGGAGAGATTATCACATATGAATATACATGAATTCTTCACGTTCAAATTTGAGGATTTGAGAGAAAATGAGAGCGATGATTTGCAGGATCACCTCTATCTTCAATTTTGCTAAGGGGTGAGGATTTATGGTGATTTAGTCGTGATTTTACATTGTTATCTCTACATGATGTGATTTTGCAATGGTTCTTAAAATGGATGATTCTTGGCATTGGACTTGTGTTGGTAAAGATGAAGAAGAAGAGGGAAGGGGTAAGGAACTCATTGAAATCCAATTCCAGTGAGAGAAGATTTATATATCAGTGAGTTCAAGCCTCTCAAAAGACGAAAGAAAGCAATTAATCTCCCAAAAGACGAAAGAGAGCAACTAGTCTCCCAAAAGACAAAAGGGAGAAACCAGTCTTTTCAAAGATTAAAAGGAGCAAACAATCTCCTAAAATATTGGAACACCTACACTCCTAAGGTCTAAAAAAGCGCAAATAGTCTCCTAAAATTCAATAGGAACAACAAGAAAATATTATAGTCTTACAATTCTAGCTTGGCTTGAGTAAGTTGTAACTTGACTAAAGCTCAGTGGGAAGGAGACCCTAACCTAACCAAAAAATACTACAATCCTACAATTCTAGCTTGACTAAAAAAATACTACAATCCTATTATTCGAGCTCAAATGAGAGCAAACCATAAAATGACATCCTAAAATCCTACTGGAGCAATTAGACTCCTAAGAAATAAAGAATATCTCCTAAAATCTGATGGGAACAATTAGATTCCTAAGGAATAAAGCAAGGAGCTGATAGGAGCAATTAGGTGAGGAGAAAAATCTAATGAAAACAATTAAACTCCTAAGGAATAAAGCAAGTCTCCTAAAATTCAATAAGAACAATTAGACTCCTAAGGAATAAAAAAAAGCAAAATTAGATGGGAGCAATTAGACTCCTAATGAATGAAACGACCAAATGGTGTGCTAAAATCTTATGGGAATAATTATCGATGGACTAAATAAACTCCTAAGAAGTACTTTATAGTTTTTTGTGTAAAAAATGAGGTGTTTACCTATTACATTTCTTATTATATGCTCTAAACCATTTTGAAATAGAAATCGAGATAACAAGCAACATTACTATAATTTACACGAGGTAACATTAATGATACATTCAAAGTTTTTTCAAAAAGCAACACAACAAAAGAAATACATGAATTATGTTATGACAAAACAACCAAGAAAAATAGAACTTCGCCAAAAGCTAACCATTTACAATTAATGATGATAATCAAGCTTAAAAGCTGCAAGTATACTTACTCTGGTGAAATAAAGTAGTTGGGTAAGCTCTCTCCTTTTCGTCGATCAAGAGTTGATACTATTGCTCGCATATTTCCTTTTCTAAGTAAATCTCAATCCTTTTTTTTCTTAAAGCGAAGTCACATGGAATCCCTAACACGTAAATGTTCACTGATTAATTTTTTTTCTAAACCCTAATCTCAAATTTCCATATCAGAAAACCCTTATAGGTTACGTGTTAGAAAACAAATGTTATGATACCACAAAATTCTCACCTAAGCATGTCCAATAAGTCAACGTTAACTATTTAAAATATATGAACAAAACTAGATTGCTTAATGTATATTAACCCATTTAAATGAGTTATGAAAACCATATGAATAATTAAGCGTAAACTTTAAATGAGTTATGAAATTAAAAATAAGACGTTGAAAAATAATAAATGCAAAAGGAGAGTTCATGTACTAGAAAAAAAAACAAAGATAAATAAGTTATTGTTTGACATGTAACTTAAACAACAACAAACATTATTTAACACTAAAAAAATTATCATAAAATTAAAAATATTATATTCATTATTAAAAAGTTAAAAACTTAAAATAAATCAAAATTTAAGAGTAAAATAAATTTTAAATTTTTATCTTACGAACTAAAAATATATTTAATACTGTAATTTACTATATTACTGTATATGCATTCCGATTAAAATCGCAATCTTCAACAATTATTCTCGAAACAATACTTATTGCGATCTTTGTTCATCACATTTTCAAATCTCATGGCTTGGGTTTGGGCACTTTGGGGTTGACATAAAAGAAAGGGTATCGGGTTTCAACAATTAATTTAGCCTCTTCAAATAAATTCAGTAACATGACTAACTTTGTTTATTCAGGGGACCTCCAAATAATATTTGACAAGATAGGGTGTCGGGTGCAATAATAATTAATCTTAAGCTGCAATAATAATAAATCATAAGAAGATAGTTGTATTTTTCTCTTTAAATATATATTTTCATAATGTGTCAATAAGTCCCTATTTTCACTCACAATTTGGTCTCTTTCTTTTTCGGCATCTCAATTGAGTCCTTATTTTTGTAAAATTGAATCAAATAGGACCTTTCCGTCAACTTGAAATGACGCCGTTAAGCCTGCAGTGAAATGTCTTAACGGCGTCATTTCAATTTGACGGAAATGACCTATTTGATTCAATTTTACAAAAATAAGGACTCAATTGAGATGATGCCGAAAAAGAAAGATCTATTTGAAATTCTGGGTGAAAATAGGAACCTATTGAAACATTAAACCTTAATAAAAACCTTAATAAAATGACATTCACTTCTCTTATTTTATTTAAAACCATCGTGAGTAAAATTAAATTTTACAGAATTAATTTTATTTGTATAAAACAAAAAGTTAAAAAATTATTTTTTTATAAATAAAATAAATGAGGTGGTTATCTCTTTATTAAAAAGATAAAAAGAGTTAAAAAATGAAGAGCCAGGAATATTTATTTACAAATTACACAAAATGTGAATGTCCTTCTAAGATTTTAGGTTTTGGGTTTGGTATAAAAGCAAAGGAAGTTAATGTAATGTTTGCTAATAAATTAAGTAAGATGACTCAACGTCTTTATAGAAAATGTGAATATCATTTATTAAAAACAGTGTCATTAATTATATATCCTTAGAGGCAAGTGTAATTTTTCCAATATTTTATTTATAATATTTATACATAAAAATGGAAATCTATTCCCTCTTACTATATGTTAAAATAATCATAAGAATATATTCTTTATATGTTGTAAAAGAATATGTTTAAGTGAACCTATGAGGAAAAGTAGAAAAGAATATGTTGAAGATCCAAAAGGAGGATGAAGATCAATTGAAACTCAAATCAGTTGCAGAAAATGCAACTATCAAAGCATGAACTCAATCAAAAAGGCTAAAAGGAACTGCTATTAGCTATAGTTACAATAGAAGAAGCACCTACTCATGTTTTATTTTCAAACACAGATAAAAGACCAAACACAGATAATAAAACTTTTTATATAATATCAGCTAAACCACTCTAACCCTACATCCTTTGTCTGTCACAGAACCATCAAAAATTTTCATCCTTTGTCCCTTGAGACAGGCGATTCATTTAATCAGAACAGAAATTAAAAAACATCGCACTGTACAAGATATATATATGCATATGTATATATATGTGTATATATACATACATATATCGATGAAGACAGGTAGAGGAACCGATTGATGAGTTATTTGAAATGGTGCAATGTTCATCTTATCTTCTACCAAGCAGCCTTCAGCACACCTTCACTACCAACATTAACCTGAATAAATTGAACACCAAATTATTCACAAAAACCCAAGATATTTCACAAACCTAAGAAAAACAATCATAAATGTCAGCCTAGATAACAAAATCACAGCTTCCACTTACTAGCAAAGACCATGAATTTTTTTCAGGCACCAAATGACAAAAGCCATACATGTAACTCATAAATTCCACATACCCAAATAAAGAAAAAAATAGAGACAGTTTCATATGTATTGTTCACGTTTGATGTTGTTCTCTGATCAAAATTAAGTTTTTCCTTGATGATCTATGTAGATTTTTAATACAAACTTTTATCGAGTAGATTACAGATAGAACTTCAGTTTTAATAGAACACTAAGACATAAAGAAATATATTTAAGTTTAGTCCAATACAGAAACCTCAAAAATTTCGTATACCAAATAAGAGCCATAAATGGAAGACAAGAAAAGATCATACAGTTCAGGTACCCAAGAAAAGGGCACAATTAGGTGCAAATTGTTAGTGTTATTTTTTTAATCAGTTAGAGTTTCACTTCATTAATTTAAGTTGGTGTTGATTTTTTATGCAAATCTTTGTTCTGTGAATTATCAAGTGAAATTCTAATTTTAATTGAAAAATAACACTCGAACATTTGAAAATTGCATCCGTTTTCCTCAAAAAGAATACCTATTAAATTTAAGATATGTCCACATAACCAGAATCATAAATGTAAGACGCCCCACAAGAAAAGACCATAAAATACACATACCAAATAAGAAAACACTGAAATTTAAATGCAAATTCTTAACTTTTAGTGATGTGTCTAATCAGAATTAAAGTTTCACTTCAATAAACTGAGTTGATTTTTAACACAAATATTTATGGTGTGTAAATTATCACGCAGAACTCTATTTTAATTTTTTTTTTTTAAGAAACAGCACTAAAAACTTAAAGAAATGTATCTAAGCTTTTGTTCACTTGGGAAGTCTCTTAAATTTCACGTGTCCAAATAACAAGAATCATAAATGTAGACACCCCCACAAGAAAAGACAATAAATTCCACCTACCCAAATCAGAAAAGGACATGATTTATATACAAATTCCTAACCTTGCAGTATTATCTTTTATCAGAGAAATTTCACTTCAGATGCCCAAATAACATGAATCATAAATCTAAAAACCCAACAAGGGAAAACCATAAATTGCACATACCAAACTAAGAAAGAAAGACAAAATTCAAATGCAAATTCTTACTCCCAACTTCAGTTCCTAAACTTTAAACTCTTGATCTTTAAAATTATTGCATAATGCTTAAGAAACATTTAGTATCACTCATAAATAGTATATTTAGTCTAAAATACCCTCATTTAATATCTATATATTTAATTATTAGTTCAGGGACAAAATATGAGAGCTACTATACATATGTAAGGGTTTGAATGGAAAAAAAATGAGACTTGAAAACTGTAACACACATCATGAGTTTAAGAACGAAGTAACTTTTGGCGTCAAGTCTAATAAATAAGAGTTGAAGTTTCCATTTGTTAATTTTAATGCAAATCTTGTATCATATAGATTATCATGTAGAACTCCAACTTCAATTAAAAAAAAAAACAGCCGTAAAAACACAGAGAAATGCATCTAAGTGTTATTCAATCCGAAAACATCATAAATTTCAGATACCCAAATAACAAGATCATAAATGTAGACACCACACAAGAAAAGACCATAAATTCCACACACCCAAATAAGAGAAAAAGACAACCTAGATGCAAATGTTTAACTTCCAATGTTATACCAATGAAATTTAAATTTCACCTAAACAATCTACCTAGATTTTTAATCCAAATCTTTATGACCCAAATTACGAACTAGAATTGCAATTTCAATCAAAAATCAACACTAACAACACAAAGAAACGCATCCAAGTAGTGACCAACAAGAAAACCACACAAATTTCAGATCCCCAAAGGAGGGAAAAACCCCAAATCAAACAAAGGTATTAGAACATTGAAGGATGATAAACCAACCTCAGGGTTACAATCAGGAGGGTCTTCAAAAAGGGAAAGAGATAACTGCTTATCCGCAACACCGACATCAAAGTGTATAAGACCAGAGGTGGGAACATCCACACGAATGCCCTTAACAGGGAACCACAAAAAGAGCTCCTGCGCCGACATACCGGACAATTCCCCGATCCGGCCGAATCCGAGGATACCCTTTATGTTGGAATCGTAGTGCACCTCGTTCTCGAACTTGGCGTTGCAAGGTTCCGGCATCCACACCTCGAATTCCCCACTTGTTCCGTTCAACGAATACTTCGCAATTCCCTTCGGAAGAAGCCCCTCCGGAAGACCCTGCGCCCGAAGCTCGTCGTAAATCGTCGTCGAATTCGAACCCCTCACCGTCGCCGCCGTGGACAGCCACCACCAGGCGGCGACCAACGACAAAATCCAAACCCCGCCAGCTTTAGCCATCGATGATTTGGATTTTTGTGTGAATCTGTACTCCTTCTTTCTCTCTTCCCTTACCTAATAATAAATCATTCAATGAATTTAATTCTCCTTTCTTTTTCTACAAATCGATCGCTTTCGTCCTTTTTATGAGGAAAAACTGAAAAATACTCCAATAAGTTTGTTCCTTCTTCTATGCTTTCGGTTATTATTTTTAAGGAAAATTGCAACAATATTTGTTTCTTTTTTGGTTCGTTTCAAGCACTAAACTTTGAAAAAAAAAACAATATTTATTTGTTTCTTTTGTTCCCAAGAAGATTGAAATGTTTTGTAAATTAATTTCGCAGTTTTTCCAATGCATTTTAAAAAGAGAAAATAAAAAGTTTCTTTTTTTTTTTTTTCAGGTTTCTGTTTTTTCTCTTATTCTTTTTCTTTTTGTTTTTTTTCGCTTACCAGTGAAAAAAAATAATAAGTTCGAACGTCGTATAAACTTTATCCAATTAAATTAATTTTGTGCAAAAAGGGTTTTAATTTCATTTAAAAAAAATTATGTGTTTTGATTTGAATAAGTCAGCTAGTTAATTTAATTAGTGTTAGACAAATTTAATAGTTAGTTACTTTCAGAAACTAATCTTTTTGTTTACCCACGTGATAAAATATTTTAAATTTGTAATGTTTTTTTTTTCATTTAAACTACACAAAAGTTAAAGGAAATATAAAAAATATTAAAAATAAAGCAATAAGTAATTGTCTCCGCAAAAAAAAATAACAAATAACAAATAAAAAATTAAAGATAATAAAAATATATACTAAAATATAAATTATGATAAGAAAATAAATAAATAAATAAATTATGTGCTATAAATGTATAACTTTTAAATTTCAACTCCTAAAATAAGCTATCGTATACCCCTTACTAGACACTTTTAAATTAATCAAATTAACTTGTAAATGAGTAACTAATTTATTGACTTTATCGGATTCGCTCTTTATGTAGATACTGTTTTACCTTTTTTGCATCAATCCTTTGAACCACCAATTAAATTCGTTTTACGAGAAAGCTTTTAATTTTTCATAATTCGTCTTTTATTCATTTATTTTCCTAACGAATCATCAACAGAACACTTTCTTTATTAAATAATTTCTCCATAATTTTGTAATTTCCATTCAATTTCTCTAATAGTCTTTTTAAATACCACTAGTTTTACTTTTAATAATTCTATGTAACATCAAATATAAACTATATTATAGATCTATTATCAATAATAATATAGTAGATCAGTTATTCATGAGTTGTCAAAATTATTCAAAATAACTATAAAATTAAAATCTTTAAGAAAATAGATATTACACAAAATATATGAACAAACAGGCCGTTATACAATATCGTGTATAAATCGAACGGTTTACAAAATGTAAATACTAAATCTGTTGACCGATCGGTCCTAACTAGACTGCAGGTTTAACGTCTTCCAAAGCCTACTTCAACAAACAATCATCATCTTCTACTCACATCCGCAGGATGATTATTGTAATAGGGAAGACGACTTAACAGAAAACATAAGACAAGACAGGAAAAGTAGAGTAAGATAGAGTAATTTAATTAATCCAATAAAGCATATAATTCAAACAAATACAAGACTAAACAAAAGCGAATCATGCCAATCATGCAACAAGCAAACATACATTTTCAGCAATGACCGAACATATAATATATGCAATGACCAATCACTTTTACTCTGGTTGTCCCGTATGAATTGTGTAACTACGACGTTTTTGCACCCGGATGGTGTAGTAGTTGGGATGCCCTCAACAGCTGCCACCAAGGTTAGTCCGTTATACCTCGCCCAAGTTACACTTATGGACTACGACGTCCTGTCATTCTTACACATGAGTTACTCCTCTCTACGTGAGAATGAGTAATCATAAAATATCAGGATAAATGTCAGCTTAGCAATACCCACATTCATACTCTACAATTTCATAATCATTCCTGAGATATTCCTCCTTGGAATTTTCTTCTACATGACTTAAAACACCATCATCATTATATAATATATAATTTCATTCAACAATCATATCTTTACTCATACAATCGAAAACTCTGTGAACGTTGGAGATCGAACGAAAAGATCAACATAATCCATGCACAAGACTGAACGGGAGAAACCCTCCCTACATAAGAACATGACCGAACGGTCATTTAGAGAGAAACTCAAGCAAGAGTCGAACAATTGAACTTATACCGAGCACTTATGATTTAGAACGAACACTATTGGCTTAGACCAAACGCCATTGGCTTAGGTCGAACACTATTGGCTTAGGCCGAACACTATTGAAATAGGTCGAACACTATTAGCTTAGGCCGAACACAAATGACTTAGGCCGAACACTATTGACTTAGGCCGAACATTATAAAAATTGAATACAAGTATCGGACTGAGTACTACGAAGAGACAGAGTGCTAGTACAAGACCGAGCACTACCAACAACGAGCGCTAATACAACACCGATTCCTAACACTAACATAATTGCTAGTACAAGATCGAGCGCTAACACTAGCATAATTGCTAGTACAAGATCAAGCACTAACACTAGCATAATTGCTAGTACAAGACTGAGCGCTAACACCAACATAATTGCTAGTACAAGACCGAGTGACACTAACATAATTGCTAGTACAAGACTGAGCGCTGACAAGAAATCCTTTAACCCACTAAAACCGATTGCTAGATTCAATAGAATACTAGTACCAAACCGATCGGTCATTAACTGAAATCCCACAGAAGCATAACTCAGTTAAGACCGAACACAATATAAACTTAGCACTACTAAGAAACAAACGCTAATACAAAACTGAGTACACCTAGGAGACCGACCACCCACCTAATATTGAACACATTTTCTCCAATTTCACCATCACCCTTCCTCACAATTCACTCAGCCATTGAACCAAAATTATACAGAATCCCAAACCTCATGAACATAGCACATAACAATCCACACCAAGATCACCAAACATCAAATAATTCACTTTCACACACATGCAGAATCAGCAACATATTCATACATCAAAATTAAGTAATTAAATTAGCTAGCTTCTCTTACCTTTTTAACCGAACAACAACTCAGCACACAACAGAATTTGTTTCCCTAAAACCAAAACTTTCTATAAAGCCTATAACCCATCAAGAAGGAATAATCAACCAACAGACCAAAACATGGTCAAAATTTGTGAAGATGAAACAGATGAACAAATGCAACCAGAAATTTGACTTGCATGTGCCCAAAAACAGATTTCTTAGGAAGAGAATGAACTTACCGGCTCCAAACTTGAATTTGATCGATGAAGATGGAAGATTTTTACTCTTTGATTACTCAACACTATCTGATTGAAAATCAAAAGAAGAAGAAAGTGAGAATTTTGTAGAGAGTAGGAGGAGAAAAGGATTTAGGAACGTAGAGAGAAGGAGTGCATGCAGAGGAGAGTGACACGAAATTTTGAAAAGTTCCTTTATATGCTAATGTCAAAACTGATCGACCACTCAACTATGCACATTTGTCTTCCACTTTCTAGGTTTCTAAAATCCTTACGCCTACACCTGGCTTCCACTTACTGCTAAATTTAATGGTCCTGACATTCTACACATTACAAGTTCCTCAAATGATCCCTTAGAGGGATCAAGTGAGAAAAAGGTAAGCAATAAATAAATATAATTTAATAAAAAAACATAAAGACTTACTTAGAAAAAACAAAAATAGAAAACCAAGAAATTTTAAAGTACTACAATCTTCACCAAACCTATTCTATACTAGTTTGCACACATCATCGACTTACCTCACATTTATATAACTTTTATGAGCTTTCAGCCTTTGGTAACCAAACAGAGAGAAAAGGGCATAAAAAGAAGACAAAAAAAAACAGAAAACAACAGAAGGAAAGCAGGAACATCATCCTAAACATTGTGGTTCCGAAACAACGTTGGAATTTAGCATTTTTTAATATCTCACATACGTGATTAACACTACTATTCCCAAACATCATTCCAAAATTGTGATGAAGGTTAGGATCAGTATTAAAAGTAGGCTTAATACCTCTTTTGGTTCCTCTTTAGGGGTGCAATGTTCAAGTCCGTCCTACCTTTTTTAAAAAGTTCAATATCGTCCCAACTTGTGAAAAAAGTGTACAATTAAATTCTTTTTGGTCACGATGTTAAATATTTAACGATCCAGCTGACAGCATGGGGTGATATGGGCGACGTGGCTATTTAGGTTCATAACGTGGCAGTGACAGTGATTTTCATTAAAGTTCATGTGGTAGTGGCAGTGATTTTCATTAAGAGAGGTTAAGGTTTCCTCCCAATTCAATATTGAAAGGGAAATGAGCTTCCAATGCTTGAAATTGAGGATTCAAAACAAATTGTAGATTATTATTAAACTGGAATGAATTGTAGCCATTACGAAATGGTGTTTCATAACTAAATATAGAACTTGCTTGAAACTCAAAAAATGAACACCAGAAAGAAGCAGCAGGTTGCAATTGGGCTTTCCTAAGTTGCATAAAGAACAAAGCAAGGATTAACAAGATATGGAAGATGCAGAAGTGTTTCAGCAGTTCTAATCCAAACATTCAAATGTTATAATTTAGTAGGATAGAGCAGGTAAAAGGGTAAGTAAAAGGTTTTTAAAATTAAACAAGGGGGAGTAAAAGGTTTAACTTTAAATCTCAGGAAAGGGAAAAAGGTTTGCTTCCTTTCTTTCCTCAAGTATCCTAGAACAGGGGGGAAATACTCTCCCTTCATCCGATCACCAACCTTCCTTTACATTTTCCTCTACTTTCTTCTCCAACTCGACACAAAATCATCTAAACATAGCTTAAACATTGATTCCATCCAGTGGTAAAAATCATGGGAGGAAACCAAACCCTTTTATTTCCTCTACAAGCACCACCATGGGACGAACGAGAAGATCCTTTGGCCCAGCTTTTCGAAAACGAAGAACAGCCTTGGGAAGTCATTCCTATGTCTCCCCAAACACTTCCCAAACCTCAAAGACCAATTGGGAGGAAACCAAACCCTAACCCCTCTTAATGAAAATCACTGTCACTGCCACGTGAACTTTAATGAAAATCACTGTCACTGCCACGTTATGAACCTAAACAGCCACGTTGCACAGATCACTCCACGCTGTCAGCTGGATCGTTAAATTTTTAACGCCGTGACAAAAAAGGATTTAATTGTACACTTTTTTCACAAATTGAGACGACATTGAACGTTTTAAAAAAGGTAGGACGGATTTAAACATTACCCCTAAAGAGGAATCAAAAGAGATATTAAGCCTTAAAAGTACTACTTTATATCCTTAAAAGTACTACTTTATATCTCAGCAGCCTTGGACCATTTTCTTATGATTGGGAATAACGAGTCTTTTTACCACTTAAGCTGCATAAAATTTTGAAAGAAATCATACCCCAAATAAAATACTTATCAGTAAAACAAAAGCCAAAAAAAGAAGGGTAAACATTCTCTACATAATTGTATTTTATCTTTAAATAAAATTTTCATAAATATTTCTAAAAGAATAAGATAAAATAAATTGAGCTTTTATCATAAGTTGAAAGCTATCATTTAATATATATCAATTTTCAGAAAAGTTATATAAAAGAACTGTAAAAGTTAAATACATAGGTATTGAAATATTTATAGTTTATAGAAAAAATTTAGTTCATTTTACGTTCTTATCTTCCTGTCTTAGAAGTAATCATGGAGATATTTATTCAAACAAAAAACACCACCATGGATGAAACGTTCCCCACCATTCCATAAATAAAAAGAAAAGGAAGACAACTTGAGATGAATATCATACACATTAACTTACCTTAAAAGTTGAAACAAAAACAAAAACAAAAATCACTAGAACATAGTGCAAGCATGTAGAAGAAAAATAAGGAATAAATCCATTGTAAACTAGAATAATTCTCTCAACTGAGTCATTCCAATTTAGAACAAAATCTTCCTACACTTCCTCTATCTTTAGGGGGATTGATGAGCCTCTCACTTCAACTACCAAACTGAAGATTTTCATCTACAATACTCTGAGCTCTATGGTTCAATCACAAATAGGGGCTGCAAGGAAACAAAAGAAATCAAACCTAAATAACACTGAGCACGTAAATTTTAATGGATGAATTATTAATCGTGAGGTTCTAGAATATACTCACAGTGTCAACGCTTACAGGCTTCGCATCTTCTGCAATGATTTCAGCTATGGTTCCTGATTGATCAGCCTGTATAGAACACAACTTTTAAGTAAAAGATACAGGAGAAAAACTACAGAACCATCAAGAAAACAGAAAATTATACAAACCGTACATTTCTCATTGACTTTTGACATGTATCACAATTACAAACCAATAGACAAATCATCAAATTGAATCCTATAGTGACAATTATGTTTAATGAAAAGTTTGTTCTGTGGAAGTGTCTGCCATAACACATCCTTCAATATTTCAATGTTTTGGCACTTCAGTGTTGCATCTTGACAAAAAAGAATAAAGAGTAGCTCTTTCTAATTAAAATACTGAATGTAATGTGCCGATTGATTTCACAAGCTGTTTTCTCCGTGAGTATGAATTAGGTTAAATTACTAGTAGGATCTTGTCCTTTTTAATATTCTGCTCAGTTAAACCTCATTGCCACAATTATACATATGTACAAGTGTAAGAACCACTACCAGCAGAAAAACCAGCCACTTGTTGGGAAACTGCAAGGAACTTCAAATATACTCTGATTCTTACCTAGCTAATAAAATATTGAACAACTTATTTGCAGAGAGACATCAACAACGACAGGACCCTTGGTCCTAATGGTACAGCAACAGTGTTTGGTTTTGATGATGGGCCAAGTGGCCCAACTATTAGTCTCTATACTACGGGGAAGGTTCTTATGGGATGTGGAGGAGCTGAGTTGCAGATTGTTAGCATGTATATAGAGGGCAGAGCAAGGTTACTGCAATCAAAAGAAGGAGGTCCATCTCGGTTATTAGCCCTTTTGACTAGGCAGATAAAGCATTTACTATGAGGAGTTTATATTCTTGGAGAGGGAGAAATTATTGTATATGCTCACTGAGTTTGTTTTCAAGTCCTAATTTATAGGATCCTAGAATTGGTTCCACCTGCTAGATCCAAGGGAAGATTGATTCAAAATTTCAAATTATGAATATACTCAAGTGATCAAGAAAAGTATGGAGGATGATAGAAATTGGTTCAAATTAAGCTCATAAAGAATGTACAATTATTGATGATCAGAAAGAATGCACAAATTCCCTGCATTTTTGCGAGGTTTAAGACTCTCACTAGCTGACTAACTCCTCTCAACCCATCTTACTATTCACAGGAAATATGCCTATTTATTTCTTCCAACCATCTCAGCTTAACTGGATATGAACATTTTGCTTGTCCTCAAGGTTGTTCGGTCTCTGACCGGTGAAATAAAGTCTGTTCTGTGTCCTAGTTGGCTGAAACAAGATATCCAAGATGTGATTACAGTTGATAGAATAGAACTAGTTCAGAATCTGAAAGAAATTGTTTTATTGATGAACCCTAAATCCCAATTGTTGTACCAATGTGTAACAGCAGCCTTGGCTAGGGTAGAAGATACAAATGAATGATTTCCCTTGATATCCGAGTTCTCAACCTCCCCTCTTTATTTGTACACAATATGCCTTATTCTTTTTCTACTATCTCAGCCTGCCCAACTAAGCTAATTAACTCCTAACTAAATAGAGTACCTGTCAGAGATTAGATAACCACAGCATTAGCTCATTTGAATGCTATCTGGGAGAGACGTAAATGTTTTACAATGACACTGAAACGATCAGAGACAAGGATTGGGACAAATAAGCCAGAAAATGGACAGCAATCAAAGGTCATCATTACAGGAATTGAAGGGGAAAACACAACCACTGAGGTCAACAATGAGAAGGACATCATAGATGTGGAAAGTGGTGTTGCATAGAGTTTGATAAAAATGTAGAAATCGTAATCAATTAGCTGTGGAAACGAAGGTATTATGGCCAAAACTGTTTATCAAAGTAAGAACAAACAGGGGCCACTAAAACAACAATAACAGGAAATATGTTGTCAGTGAGGCCACAAGCCGACAAGTGGAGGTACTCTGCTTCTGTCTTTACCAATTGGGAAGATAATGGCACCCTGACATCCAAAGAAAAAGGAAGATCCTTGTCTGTCATATAGTGAAGTCTGAAATCACTGAAGCAGAAGTGGAAGGTAAACCGATACATATACATATAGACTAAAAGCTAGGTTATCAAAGAGAGATTCAAAATGTGAGCTACAAGACCCACATTACAAATTGTGAATTGAATCTTATTTCAAATCATAATAATCCATAATTAAAAGAAAAAAATTTATTCACATAATAAAATCTTCTATCCGAACATCTCCCACCAGGTTGACTGCCCCAGATAGTCCACCCATACATTTTTCTACCAGTTATAATACAGTTCATTCTATAACTTCCCCAGTAAAATTACAGAAAAAGATTTGAAAAATTATATTCATTGACAGGCTTGAAACGAGATAGGGGAAAGGAAAATTCACAATCATGACCAAATCACCATTCTACAACCAAATTTGAACACTTTTTTCAATTTCTATTGGCTCAATTTACTTCATAAAGAGGTGAAAATGAATTGCATATGTGCTGATAATCTTTATTTTTACATTCCGTTTTTTCATCCATTACTAATCATTAATTAAGAATCGATGCAGATTCATTTTGCAAAAAGGGGATCACATTTTTGTGGATTGCACTAATTAATGTTTTATAGTCTGCAAATTACTGTTAATATAATCCTTACAAAAAGAAAAGGAAAATCAAAATAAAACTATCCCCATTTTGTGGTACAAGTTCTAAACTCTAGAGATCCAAATTAAACATTTTGACAAAGCAAATGGAAGTCATAGGTGCATGACAAATAAGTAATGCAGAATTCACTAATTTAATTAACAGTTGCAAAAGAAAATGTACAACATTAGAACATACCTCTATTTCATTCATTAATTTCATTGCCTCGATGATGCATATAACTTGCCCCTTCTTGACTTTGTCTCCAACCTAAAGAAGGAACACCTTGCATCAGGGTGCAAAAAAGCATGATATGAAAATATTAAATTATACAATAGATAGAATAGAATTACTTTCACAAAGGGAGGTTCAGCAGGTCCAGGACTTCGATAGAATGTCCCTGCCATGGGTGATTTAAGAGGTGGAAGCGATGACTTGGTTGACTTAGGAGCAGGGGGAGAAGTTGGTGTAGCAGTTGGACGAGCTAGACTAGTTGTTGGAATAGATGTAGGTGCGGCAAGTGGCGGTGTTGCTGCTGGTGGAAGGGATGAGTACACCACCGCAGGTTGAGGAGCAGGTTGTAGTTCAGGCATAGCCTCCTTTTTCCTGATTGTTAGTTCAATGTCATACTGCTTCATCTTCAACTCCACAATGTCCCTAGAATCAACAAGCCTGCAGCAGAAAATTGGACAATAAGGCGCAGCTGATTACATTGCACCACTTCAAACATGCAGTGAAAAGCTTATATAACAAATATTACTACTAATAGAAGGAAGCAAGACTGAATTATCTGCTTACTTGACAAGACTCGCAACTTGAGTAATAAACTGAGAAATCGATTCTTGAGTTGCCAAGACTGAAGGTGATTCGGTCGAAGGTTTTGCAGGTGGTTCCTCATTTGATTTGGCTTTGATAGGAGTAGCATTGGAGGAACTGTCAAGTGCAACCTTGATGAAGCAGAAAGATGAGACCAACATTTATGTAACATGAGTAGATTTTAGCAAAATTTACACGTATTTGGAAGAATTTCTCAGAAGTTAAAATAAACCAAGTATCTCTCATATACTTAAATCAATTTATGCATCTGAACTTTTGAAGAAATTAAATTAGAAAACTTCTATACAAAATTAAGTGCACAAGTCGCTTTTATCATTTTACCTCTTCATTCTCTATTCTATAAACATCATCAAGAAGCTTATTCAAACAGCAGTAAATGACAATCCCAATCTTACAATTTTCTAATCAATCATTATAAATACACAATTTTCCATTCCATCTCAGTTACCCTCTTCAACAAATTAACAATTTTCCATCTAAGCTGCCTTCTTCACAAAAATCATATTTTGAGATCAAACACTGATAGACAAATACAGTACATACGAATTCAGTAGAGGAAATATTAATTACCTCATTTAATTGCGCCTTAAACCTTGTGAAGCACACCGAATGACCAGGCTGCAGACAAAATCAGACAGATAAATGAGTAGTTTCGTAACTGAAACAACAAAACAAAAATATAAGACGTGGTCGTTTGCACTTTTTGCAACAAGGAAGACAAACGCTTAGGGTCTGTTTGGAACATTGAAGAAAAAGGCAGAGTATTTTCAATTGTTGAGACCTAAATTAAGTGAGGGGGAGATACAAATAGCAACCTTGGTGGGAGGAAAACGTAGGCTGTTAGGTTTAGGAGAGAGGCGAAAAGAGTGTGTGAGAGGGAAATTGGTGGCGGCTTTGGTCGCAGGTGGCAACGAGGATGCCATGTCTCGTTGGTTGTCTGAAAAGACTGAAAGTGAAACAGCACTGCAGAGAGGTGAGAGAGATGAAAGGAAGAGAAGCAAAAGAGTGATGGGTGGAACAGTGACACACGGCGCACACCCACTGGCGCTTCTTTAACCTCTCACTGTCACTCTCACTCTCTCTCCCTCTTACGTGCCCTATATCCACAACCAGAAACAAACAACACACTGCCTTAAATATGATAATGGTGCTTTTTAATAACAGGTTTAATTCTTTTCATTGTCCCTAGTTTGGCTGTAAAGTGTCAAAGTAGTTCATTCTTTTAAAAAAATTTCAATTACGTACAAACTTGGTTTAAAAGTGTCAATTTCGTTGTAAAATTTGCTTCAATCAAGTCCCTTCCGTTAAATTCACCTGACGTTAACTTTTTAGTTCTCTTTCCTCTGCTCCCCTGCTTCTCTGCTCTGCTATTATGCTCTGCTGCTATTTCATCAGCCCAAAAGACATAGTAAAGTTGCTTTTCAATTTCAATTGTTGAAATCGAAATACCAAATATTTATCACATTAAAATCCACTGGATCCTAGCAAGTAAAAAGTGTACAACAGAGAAAAAACCAAATTAAAAAAATAAAAAACCCTAAATAATTGACATGTGTCATTTACAAGCCGAGAAATAAATGCTCATAAGTATTTTGATACTTTTAAGCAAGAGTCATGTAAATATTAATGAAAATCTCTTATAAGTAATTGGAATCAATTACATTAAATATGAGGTTACTTTTTCATCCAAATAACATATATGAACTCAAAAATCAATCTAGATAATATATTTTGTCAAATATTTTTACAGATAAATATTAATATAAACAGCACTTTTTTTTTTAAATCAGAATTGGTTGTCGAATCCAAATTCTAAAATATTATTCAGAAAATAAAAAAACTAATTTAAAAAAGGTCAGAATTTAATTTCAGAAAAACGAATTCTGAAATGAATTTTTTTCATTTAAAATTAAAGGAAGAAAAGACTTAAAATGAATTAATAATAAAAAAATGACAAAATTTGAAATTGAATTATCCGAAAACTAATCTAGAAAATTATTAGTTATATAAATATTTGAATAATATGCTATCTCGATAAAAAAAAATTATAGAAGTGAAATTTGAGTGAAAAAAATAAGATTTTAAAGCTTGAAGTCTAACAAAAATGTGAGAAAGTGATCACATGAACGCTGGAAAAGTGATCACATGAACGCTGGGAAAGTGATAAAGGGCGTGAGAAAGTATGAATAGTAAAGGACAAAAAATCTCATCATACAATAGAATGCCACAGACCATAGCAGCAGAGAAGCAGAGGAGCGGAGGAGAGAAAACTAAAAAATTAACGTCCGTTTTTGGTGAATTTAACGGAAGGGACTTGATTGAAGCAAATTTTACATACGTTTGGACGAAATTGACACTTTTAAACCAAGTTTGTACGTAATTGAAATTTTTTTAAAAGAATGAACTACTTTGACACGTTGCAGCCAAACTAGGGACAATGCAAGCAATTAAACCTTAATAATATATTCATTTTACTCTTCTTTTTTTTTTACTTCTCAAACTTCTTTTGTTGTTTTAATTACTGTAATATGTATTAATTTAGTTTTATAATATTAAATGTTTACAATTTTACATTTATTCTTAATTAACACATATTATATATATATATATATATATATATATATATATATATATATATATATATATAAAGTTTGTTATTTTATGTATGAGTTTCTTTCGTGAATAAGTTTTAGTAAAAAAAAATCCTCACATACTTTAAACTCAAGTATTTTAATAATTTTTATTTTTAATTTAAAATAAAAATAATTATAATCACCCCTGTTCTCACTCATTCTTCAAAAACAAATTTTTGAAGTATTTCTGAAATTTTTGAAGAAATAAATTTATGAAACACGAGTTTTGGAACATAATTTTCATAGTGTATTTCAAAATTTATTTTAATGAAATTTTTAAGAATAAATTTTTAAAATAGAATATTTCTAGAATGAATTTTTCTAAATAACCTACATAAAAATATTTTACAATACGTTCTAGAAAATATTTTCTGTATTTTTTCTTCTAAAACGTTTTCCTCTTCTTTTCTTCCTCTAGATGATGAAGGAAGCAAGGTGATGACAATGTCAGTGGTGGTGTAGTGGTGGTGAAGGATATTTAAATTTTGGGTGTTGTTACCTTCGCCACCGTTACTTCTCTTTCTACCTTTCAATCTTGTGCAAAAACTTTTTAATTATAAAAATAACATTTTTTACTTTTAATTATATTTATTTACTTTAAACTCAAATCCTATTTATCTATCTATTCTTACTTTCCCACCTCCCAACTTTCCTTCTCTCTCTTCTCTTTTTTTTTTCAGATTCTCACCCTCAAACTCCATCATATTTATTCTTCTCATCTCTCATCTCTTATTTCTCTTTTCTATATTCGTTGGGCCAAAAAACTATATCAAGTGGCTCACAAAAAATACATAAAAAGGCTTATATTGATTTTCCAATTATTCTTTGCAATGTTTTGCTCAAAGATATTACTTCAGTAGAGTAAAATTATCCAGTAGCACAAGGCAGACAAATGGCCAATACATATACAGCTATTGTTTGAGAACTTTCAATCATGCTTTTCACTACCATAACATAAAAACCTAATTGCAAGGACATGAGTATAGATATATGACATTTTTAAAAAAAAGTTAATAAAACAACATCAGAAATTATGAAGGGAAAGGAATGCTTAGAACGGAGTGTTTTCATGTTTGCATTCAGAGAGCAAACAACATAGAACATAGCCAGAAAGACTGCAAAAACACATATGCACATTATTATAATGTGTCATGTCTTGGCAAACAGGAAAGTGACTCCAAGGAGAGAAATAAGAGATAGGAGATGAGGTGGAGTTGGGAGGAATTTGAAAAGAGAGAGAATGAGAGTTGGAGATGAGACTGAGTGAAAAGTGAGAATGGGTAGATAAATAGGGTTTGAGTTTAAAGTAAATAAATAGGATTAAAAGTAAAAAAAATATTTTTGTAATTAAAATATTTTTGCACTAAGGTTGGGGGGTGGAGGGAGAAGTGGTGGTGGAGGGAGCAACACCCTTAAATTTTTTTCTCTTATGTGTAAGGATCCAATTAGTAATTTTGGAGGTACAGAAAGTAATAGTCGAAAATTGATTTTATTTTGCAGAGTGGGCCAGAGAAGCCCAATGACGAGATTAAAAAAAATAAAAATCAGAAAAGGGAAGAGTAGAAGAGAGAGTGGTGGCGGCGTTTTTGTCTGAACAATGGCCACTCTTCCGCTCCTCCGCCCAAACTGCTTTCTTCCCACTCCCACCCTCAAACCCTCACTCCCCAGACACACATCCTTTCTCCCTCTCAAACTAAAAAACGGCGCTGTCGGGGCGCGCTTGTCGAACTCCTCTTCTCCTCCGCCGACGGAGCGCCTCATCTCCATCGCCGCCTACACTCTCCCCTTCTTCAACTCCCTCCAGTACGGTCGTTACCTACTGGCTCAGTACCCTAAGCTCGCCGTCCTCTTCGATCCCATCGTCCCCTTCCTCGCCTTCTACAGATCCATCCCCTACGCTTCCTTCGTCGCCTTCTTCGCCCTCTACCTCGGCGTCGTGCGAAACCCTACCTTCCCCCGCTACGTCAGGTTCAACGCCATGCAAGCCGTCACCCTCGACGTTCTCCTCGTTATTCCTCATCTCATCGCTCGAATCTTCTCCCCTGGTCGCGGCCCTCTCATGATTTGGTCCAGCAACGCAATTTTCGTCTTCAGCATTCTCTGCTTCCTCTACGGCGTCGCTTCGTGTGTCTTGGGACGCACGCCGTATTTGCCCTTTGTCGCCGACGCTGCTTCCAGGCAAATCTGATTTTATTTGGGCTTCTGCATTTTCTTTTCTTTATGCTTTCTTCCTTGTATTCAATCCCCTGTCGAATCTTTCTGCATTTTTGTATCATATTTCTGCAAACAATTGATTCAATCAACCGACAAGTTAGGTAACCTCTGTTTGCTCTTTCGCTAATGAATTGCTCTAAATGCTAATGCTGCTACTTCTGATTATGCTAAACACTATACTGATTCACTGTTTATTCATCATCCCATGTTCAACAGCGATTTGGTTCGTAAACAGTTGAGTTGATTTTAGTTTTGATAGTAAGGTTTGAACCGGATCTGTTGGTCTGTTCAGGTTTTGATTTTGGTGAATGCATTTTCTGATTCTGGACAAGGAATTAACCTAAGGTGTAAATTACGATAATACGTGTTATCTAAATTAACCAATGAATTGTGAAAGAAGAAGAAAAACAAAATATCTTTTTTTTTTTCTAATTTATGGATAATTTATTTTTTAAGTTGAGTAGTTTTTCTTTCTCTTCTAAATTTCAAGAGACATGTTCCTATGAAAACAAAATTATGCACCATCGTTTTCCAGAAAGCTCGTTTCATTTTTCGACAACCGGTAAATCTAGATTGTTAAGTTCGTCCGATTTAAAGTGTCATTTTCAGGCTACTTAGATTGTTTTTTCTTATCCTTTTAAATTAGTTTATTCCTTTACAATTTTAACGTAATTTAATGCGCTTCTTTCCATCATATCAACCTTAAAAGTTCAAATTGTCATTTTTTTTACGTTTAAAACTCCTCATTTTTTACGTTCAAATTGTCATTTATCTTTTACGAATAAACTTTTCGACAGTTTTAAGCCGTCTGACATTACATTTTTTCTTCCCCCACCCCGCCAATCTTCCCACCGAAATTCGATAAAATTTTTGCGCGTTGTCAATTTGAAATAATTGAATGAAAGAACGTAACGAGTGAGATTTGCAAACAGAGAGGCATTGGGTTCAAATCTTTAACACAAGCAAAACGCTAGGAGCGTTCTCGCACTTGCTTCGTATGCTTTAGAGAACATGCAGAGATACTTCTCTATTATGCTAAGGAATGCTCAACGAAGAGGAATTTGATCATAAGGTTTATCGATTGGCTATGAACATAACATAATGAACAAAAAAGTAAAGAAAAAAATAACTTCTAATCCGGAGTAAATTAACTCCTTACCGCCTCAGAAACAGGAAAGCTGGAATTGTTTGGTTAAATCAAATTCCCAAGTAACTTAAAACACTAGTACGTGAGCTTTTGTGTAACACGAGGACTGTAAATAGCAATTCGAATCAAACTAGGACTTTTAAGCACAATAGCAAGAACTGCTCCAAAGTAAGGCAGATTACAAATTGAATTAATATCTGCAAAGCAACACAAGACCATATTAGGCTACACCTAAGCTCGAGCTACATCCATCATCGGAGAAACAGTTCAACACAAGAAATTGCAAAATTATTTGTCCAACATGAGGTTCAACACCCACCTAAACTAAACATTTTCTCATATCCATAAGATTCATACCAAATGCTAATATCGATCATGACGCCTGAAAAGAAAATAGAAGGGTTAGGTACAAATAGCAATTAAAATAAAATTATGCTTTTAAATTCATCAGTTATATGCACATGCCATAGATGTGTTAAAAATTAAACTCCTGAATTTTCCTCCTATGCTTTTAAATTCGTCAGTTACACTTCTCTACCAAACTAATAAACTAATGGAAGAAAAAGAAAAATAAACTAGCAGAGGAAGTTAGCAACTGTCTTTCAACAGAAATCTACTAAGCCTACTTGACTCTTAGATCAAGGGCCCACTTGTGTCATTCATATGGGATCCAAAGCAGTTGCTTCGTACAGTTAAACAGACAGAATGTTATGTAAAATAAAACAAGTCATGGAAGCATGTACCTATGTCGATCATAATCTCTAGATCGCTCTCGAGATCTGGAGCGTGACCTCCTACGACTTCTTGATTCATAGGAGCGAGTGCGGTCAGAGTCTCTGTCACGGTCTCGCTCATGTCCACGATCTCTATCATAATGCCTGTCACGGTCTCTACTCCTACGATCATGGTCTCGCCCTCGTTCACGACTATCACCACGTTCACGGTCCCTGCTTGACTCCCTGTCTCGATCCCTACTCCGTTCTTTTGACCTATGCCAAATAAATGCATAAGAGTGTTAACTAAATATAAAATTTATTTAAATGCCCATCATTAAGGAATGAAATTTACCTCCTGTCCTCGTGCCGATCAGTCTTTCGGCTTTTGTTCCTTTCTTCCTGAGCCAGAAATTAACAGTCTTATATCATTCCTCTACCCAATTAAAATCAAAGTTCATCCATTATTGAACATTCAAAATCGACAGATACAATAGACGTTCCCAAAAACACAAACCCCCCATGAACAAAGTTATCCTCACCCTTTCAATTCGTCCTTTCTCCTAGGAATGGTCAAACACTTTGAAATAATCACAAATAGCATTTCGACTTAACAAATGCAGAAAAGAAGAGTCTCTTCAGTATTGAACAACATTGACAAAGTGACAAACTTTAAAAAATATATTAAAAATAAACGTCAAGATTGTAAATGCACATGATACACAGCCAATTGGTAAGAGATGTCATGTATCAACCACGGTTTGATAGATTTAATGGAAGTATAAATATCTCTATAAGGAAAGACAGCAGGTTATGTACAATGACTGAACAAGCATTAAAATTATAAATACACAATTTGCTAATCAGTTCACAAGTTTGGACGCTTCCAGACCAAATAGAGACTTTATTAGTGCAGATTGAAGACTAACAAGATGCAAAGAGGAAAAACAAAACCTCACATTAGAGAAACAAACCAAGATGGATTTAGACCATGGACTTAATTAAATACATTTAGCAGTTACCACATTATTCTCATACCCTTTTTCTTCAAACAACTCCAAAAGAGATAAAATTACTACGGCTTTAGGAATACGGTTGCAACTTGCGACCAAACAGGAAAATCCTAACATTTTTCTCCATATAAAAATAATACATTTCAGCTAACTGGAAAATAATACATTTCAAGAACCCTAAACACAATCAGAAATGCATTAGAGATGTCTGTCTTACTTGAAGTTCTGCTAACTTCTCACGAATCTGCATATACCCTAAATGAAGTTTCCCTCCAAAATGATCAGCTAATCGGCGATCGCTGTAAATAATAATACAAATCAAACTGTTCAAGCAAAATACACCAAAGCATCAAGAGAATAATATATTGATGTATGGCATTATTTCCCCAAAAACTTCTAGGTAAGAATATCATGATCTACAAGCAAAAAACAGAAAAGACGCACATTCTTTAGCTGCAAAAGTTATCCTCGTAAAACTGGCACAAGAGCCTGCTGGTGACAAGGAGGTATTACTAGCGGGTCAAAAGCTGAAGCACTTGAAACCCCAAATTCTAACACCATAAATCCCTTGCAAAAATTAAGGGAAAAGAGAAAAGATGATGGGAGGGACAAAATAAGTTGTTACCTGTCATAAACACTCAAAAAAGCTCCACAAATGTCGCACACACGTAGCTTTTGATCGGTCTGAATAGTTATGACGAGTGAAAGAGGCATAAGAATCAATGTACTTATGTATGTATATATATTATCACAAAAAATAAGCCATAAATTCTCAGTAAAAAAAGCTGATAAGAAAAAATAACTAGGCAAGCCAAATTGTAGATGTAATTATTTAATCATACAATCTGTCAGATCATAGAAAATTTACTCACAATCCGGACATCTGCTGCAGTGTACTTTGATGAATCCAACACTGGCTCCTGCCTGGCAGGAAGCTGAGACAGAAAACACTAAGATCATTAGAGCCACTACATGAGTAAAAGCAAAAAATTAATGAGGAAAAAAACAAAACACACCGGTTCCACACTGGTTCCAAATTTTGAAATAGTGTGCAAACAATACAGTACAAGTATTTCTGTAACTTTGTATAGAAATCAACAATAAAATAAAACATATGAATGACCTTCTTAAGTGCTTCAGCCTCTTCCAATGCCTTTTGAGCCTCATCAACCATTCCTTGTTCACCTGTTCATTCAAAAAATAAATAAAAAGGAAGGAGACTGTCTAAAAAAGACTTGTTCATATATTGAGAGTTAGTAAGCAGAAGGCAAAGAGCATATCTTGAGGATGAAATTTGTTTTTTAAAGCTAAACACAACCAAGATACAAAAAATAATGATATCACGAATCATGATTACCAGGCAGAAGTCAATTACTTAATCGTATTGATATTAAAACACAAGCAAACCAAATCTTCTTAGTGGCTAATGTCACAATACATTAGTTTGGAAACGGATATGTGTGTGTGTGTGTGTGTGTAAACAGACCATATCAATGGTAAAGCTCTCATGTGACATGCATTTTTACACCTAAATAGTCTTGGTCCATTCTTTTATAAAGAAGAAATCCTCCTAGCGATTTTACAGCAATATAAGGAGATTAATTGTTTATATTTCTGATACAGGAGAAAGGGGAACTAGTTATCTATTTAATGATAACATTTTAACCTTCATATCATATGCATTATTTCAAAGGGAGTCGGAATTGCATGTGAACTTTTCATAAATTGATCTGATTTAAGGCTTGTTAAAATGTCTCATAAGAAAGATCCTTAGAAAAATTTTATGGTTAGCTTTTACTACCGAATTAAGCCGTCAGTCCTTTGGAGAGGGTGCTTGTGCTGTTACTCCAGAAATCTATTAGATTGTTTGTTCATAATAACCATCTAGTGCATTTGGAAAACATGCATATAGAAAGTTTTACAGATATATTCAAATTGCAAAAGGCTTTATACATAATTTCAACAGTCTGCTTTGGTGGGTTTTATTTTTGTGCTCCATTATTCAAACAGCATATAATCAAAATTTAGAAGAGACAGGTTTATCTGAGTTTCAACCTGTTTAAAAAATTAAGCAAATAAACAACAGCAACAACAAATGAGCTTGTATAAAGAGTTTCACTGACTTACCAAGATCCTCAGCCTTCTTCAGTTTTTCATTTATCATCTCTTGTGTTCGAGGATCAGGAGCAACTACAGGTAGGGGTGCCAAAGGTGGTGGATTTGGCAGAGGTGTAGGTAAAGATGCCCTGTCTTTGTTAAAGGCATCTAAAAGAAGCATGGACTGTTCGGAAATTGATAGGAAGACAGAGCATTTATTAGTAACTCCTCATAAAATTTAAATCAGAAAATTGTCTTCATCGTCTAACAACACGAGTTACTATAATAAAGTAACAATCGCAAATGGATATTCATGTTCAAGGGATATCACTGACCTGCTTGTCTGCTCTCTTAGTTCTAAGTTCCTCTACGACCTCTAAAGCTCGAATCTTGAGATCTGTCATGCCTTCAAGATCTGCAAATTCAAAGTAACTTAGACAAAGACAAAAATCTCAACAACCAAGCCTTTCCCAATCAGTAAGCTCAGCTAAATGGATCAAATCACAATGTTTTATAATACTAAAGCAGACAAAAAATAAGAAAGACCAGTTTTTCACAATTTAAGAGATGTGTTAAAGTATAATGTCATTATTTTATTATTAATGCTTATGTTAGGGTTTTGTTAGGGGCTTCCCGCCTTTTTATCTTTCAGAACTACTGCTTCTATAAAAACAGCAGTAAAGTGTATCACTTTTGCTTAATCAAAATATAAGATTCATCTTCTCTGAAAAACTGGTATCAAGAGCCAAACTCTTTGTCTATAGTCGGCGGCATCGTCCCATTGTCATTTCCACCTTTCGCTCCGCTGTTCGCCGCCGCCCGCCGCCACCTCCGTCGCAGCCCAAAGTCGCTTTCTCCGGCGAAGTCAAGGGTTAGGTGCGCCTTGAGAAGCGCAATCCAACCCTAGTGGTCCCGTCCTCTGAAGCCTCCGCACCAGCCGCCACACGCCGCTTCTTTCCGGCAAGTCCATTGTTGCCGCCGCTGCCAAACGTCGTTTTCTCCGGCGAAGTCAAGGGTTAGGTGTACCTTGAGAAGCACAACCCAACCCTAGTGGTCCCATCCTCCGAAGCCTCCGCACCAACCGCCACGCACCGCTTCTTTCCGGCTAGTCTCAGAACACGCGCCGCCTTCCCGGTGTCAGAGTTTCACTGCGTCACTGCAGATCATCTTGTCGAGGCTTCTTGAGTGTGTTTTGGTTCCTGTTTCTCCGTTTAGTTGGCTTGGGCTCATACCTAGGGTCTTCTTTCTCACGTTTTTGAAACCCTAAGTCCCATCTCTTCTATAAGTTTAAAATGGCTTTTTCTACTGGAAGTAACTCCTCTTTATCTGCTACCCCTATCATTACATCTGCAAAACTGAATTGGAAAAATTATTTGTCATGGTCCTCAGCCATGGAATTGTGGTTTCTTGGTCAAGGACACCATAATCACCTTGAACAAGATATTTCTATGGTCCCAGACGAAGAAAAATCTCAGTGGCAGAAATTAGACTTTAAGTTATGTGCTTTTTTGTGGCAATCAGTTGCTATGGCTGCCATTCGTCATTGGCCCCTTTACCAGTTGGACATTAAAAATGTCTTTCTTCATGGTGATTTAGAAGAAGAGATATACAAGGAGCAATCTCCTGGGTTTGTTGCTCAAGGGGAGTCTGGGTAAGTTTGTAAATTACATTGTTCCCTTTATGGTTTGAAGCAACCACCTCAAGCTTGGTTTGGTAAATTTAGTCGGGCTGTGCAGAATTTTGGATTGAAACAATGTGAGGCGGATCATTCAGTATTTTATAGTCGCTCTTCTCCTGATAAATGTGTTTATCTTATGGTCTATGTTGATGATATTGTCATTACAGGAAATAACGTCAATGGAATTGCTCAATTAAAGAATCATTTGGTCAACCACTTTCAAACCAAAGATTTGGGTCAGCTAAAATATTTCCTTGGTATTGAAGTGGCACAATCAAAGGAAGGTGTCATCATTTCACAAAGAAAATATGCTCTTGATATTTTGGAGGAAACAGGCCTGACAAATTGCAAGCCCATTGATAATCCTATGGACTCAAATCAAAAGTTAATGAAAGGCCAAGGTGAACTTTTCTCAGACCCAGAGAGATATAGAAGGCTTGTTGGAAAACTCATCTATCTTACCATAACAAGACCTGATCTTTCTTATCCGGTGGGAGTTGAGTCAATTCATGCAAAATCCACATGTTGATCATTGAAATGCAGTGATTCGCATTCTCAAATATGTAAAAAGGAACCCAGGACACGGATTGTTGTATGAGGACAAGGGAAGCACTCGTGTTGAGGGATATTGTGATGCATATTGGGTTGGTTGTCCAATTGACAGAAGATCTACCTCAGGATATTGTGTTTTACTTGGAGGGAACCTTGTATCTTGGAAAAGTAAGAAACAAAGTGTTGTTGCTCGATCTAGTGCTGAAGCAGAGTATCGATCTATGGCTCTAACTACATGTGAACTTGTGTGGATTAGACAACTCCTTCAAGAGTTGAAATTTTATGAAAATGAGCAGATGAAGTTGTACTATGACAATCAAGCTGCCCTTCACATTGCCTCCAATCCAGTGTTTCATGAAAGAACAAAACACATAGAGATTGATTGTCATTTTATCAGAGAGAAGTTATTGCCAAAGGATCTTGTTACTGAGTTTGTCAACTCTAATGAACAACTCGCAGACATTCTGACCAAATCTCTAAGGGGGCCTAGAATTCAATTTATATGTTCCAAGCTTGGTGCATATGATCTATATGCTCCAGCTTGAGGGGGAGTGTTGAAGTATAATGTCATTATTTTATTATTAATATTTATGTTAGGGTTTTGTTAGGGGCTTCCCGCCTTTTTATCTTTCAAAACTACTGCTTCTATAAAAACAACAGTAAAGTGTATCACTTTTGCTTAATCAAAATATAAGATTCATCTTCGCTGAACTTCAAATAGATGCTTCAAACAGAGAAAATTTGCATCACCTGTGACTCTCTTAACATAAGATTAACATTTTGAACCATTTATAAAGCAAACATGTCCAAATACTTCAAAAATTGAACTTCTTTCAGCTGTATTTACTTGTACTATTGTTAAATGGCATGTTGAATAAATGTTTGAATGATAAACAATAATGAAATTTCACCAATGAAGCTCTGGAACTAAGTAACACATCAATTTTGAGTTAAGAATAAAATCATGTAAAAAGATATTAGTTTAAATCGAATCAATGATCAACTGATTTGTACTACAAGAATTTAAACGTTTTTAATACATCAGTTATCTAGGTACCTCATTCCCTATTATAATTCCTAAAAAATCTCAAACAATTACGAAATTCCACAAGTGCGTACACGCAACTAGCAAACAAAGAGAAAAATTCAGACTAATGACGTGAATATTCAACCGAAGAAGCCATAACTCCAGGACAAAAAGTATCACTCAGGTTTTAGCAATAACAGATCCAATTAACGAAAAACCCCGACTAGCAATCCATACTTCTCTACAATTAAAGACCCAGGAACGCCCATTTATTTATAAGCAAACATGTCCAACCAGTAACAACAACAGTACAGTACCGTATTGATCAGCTTCTTTCAACTTCTCTTTAATTTGCTTAGACAACTCAAGCACCTCAGGGGTCTGCAAACATAAAAACAGATTAGTATTACTTATCACAACTCGCCGCAGGGGAACATAACACAACAATCAACACTCACTTGAGTAACTTCGGAGACCGAAATCGCAATGGCAGCCTTTGCATCCTCGTCCTCGAGCCGCTTGAGAGCCCTGCCAATTTTCCTATCACACTCACCAATAAGCTTATCTATGACATCCTCCAATTCCCTGTCATAATTATCAGTCCCTTTCGCCTTCGCCTCCTCGTATCTAAGAACAGTTAAACAACAACAGTAACACAAACACAAGAAAGCCACTGCATTTAAATGACACCGGCACCGCAAACTATTAGATATTTCTCGTAGTTTAATTTTAAAATCAATGCAACGAAATGGCGTAGTTTAGATCAACAAGCCCTAAAAGCTAAACCAAATTGTTCTGTGCTTCGATTGCAACACCCTAGCCCTAGAGATCGAGAAGGATACTCTTTCCGGAGCTGAAGAGAGTGCACCTTGGGGCAAGGTCCCATGTCCATTTTCTGAGACGGAGACAGCGAAAGACAGAATGAAAAAAAAAAACGAAGCCCTAGGATGAGAAAACGAATGGCGAAACAGAGGAAGAAGTTACCGTTAACTGGAAGAGTTCGTGAGGACAGAGACCGACAAGGTAGAGACGACAGACGTCGCGATCGTAGTACTTGCGATTGACTTCACGGACATCGCCGTTGCGGTTGGCTCCCATCAACACATCGAGCTGCTTCCGTATAGCATCCATGGCTGCTTGCTGGCACGAACTTCAGTGCTGCTATGTTATTAGCCTTTCTTCTTCTTCTTCTCCACTCTCGTGCTGTGTTTTTATCTTAGGTTGGGGTTGTTGAGAATTTGGGATCTGAAAAGAAAATTTACTATCGAACACTAATATGATGTTTTCCAGTATTAGGGTTAAGACGGGGTGGCCCCCTTTATTTTCATGTATCTATAATTTATAACGGTTAATCATTCGAATAGATTTATTTTATATCAATGGAAACACATAAACTACATTTAGTTTTATTTTTTTTACCATAAAAATCATTTTTATTACGAGTAATTATTTAAATTTAAAAATTAACTATTAAAAAATAAAATTATAAATTGATCTTTTTATTATAAATAATTATATATTTTTTAAAAGTAATTATTAAAAAAGTATAACTGAAGAAAAAAAATACGAGAGACCAAATAAATCTCCTTTATTTGTAATAAGTATAGATATTTTCTTATTTATTTACCTATTTTAGTTAACTAACATTTTAGTTTATAATTTATAAATAATCACTCGAGTATTTTTACTAAATAATCATAAAAAATAAATAGATGTTATTTGAATTATCATAGATCTTTGAATAATATTACAAATGTGGTAAGCTATTTATTTAGTTTCTTAAGTGAATTTCATATAATTTTTTTTTTATTTGGTAAGAATTACAATATCCCATGAACCTTTGAAAATTGAAATATCATGCATAGCCAGTTTAACATTTTAGTATGATAAATGCACATTTATCCTACTGATTTTCTTCAGATGTCGCACTCATTATTTTATTTTTCTAAACAGAAAAATTGAAGGAAATATATATATATATATATATATATATATATATATATATATATATATATATATATATATATATATATATATATATATATCACATTTCATATTTATCTTGCTCACATACATAAAAGTTGGAATGTATTAATGTAACTTATGGTCTCTCACGCACCCAAAATCGAACGGCTCCCCGAGTCCAATTCTCTTAAAAATTAGTATATTATATGGTTTTTCGATTTTGTGAACTGAACGGTTCTATTCAGGCTAACCACTCATACGGTCAACCAGCCATATGGTCAAATTACAAACGGTAATAATTTATTAAAGCCTTTGATGGAGATTAAGGCGTGATTAGGCTGCCATTAGGCCGACAAAAGGTAAAAGCCCATTACAACCAGTATAAATAAGAGTCTCGAGTATGATTTCAGGACAAGTTGCATAGGATGCACTATATACATGCATTACTTACCGCTTGGTTACATTACTAACTTGAGCGTCAGAGTGTCTTTGACAGGTACCTGCCCGGCTCTTCATCCTGCAGCGCGTTGAACAGTGTTTGTTCATCCAGTCTCTAGCATCCACTCAGTCTTCAATACAATTAGGAGTGTTTTAATAGGGTCACACCAAACCCGACCGAAACATTTTGGCGTCCACCGTGGGGTCGGGCTGGTATTCCCCATTGTAGCTGCAAGGGACCAGTGAGTGGTGCATCAAAAGAACGTCAACCCAACCGTTTGACCTCTTACACTCGGCCTCAACTACCCGACAACTCAGCCTTGTCTACTCGGTCACTTGGCCTCGTTCGCACGGTCATTCGGTCTCCACTATTTGGCCTCTCGGCCTCCATTGCTCAGCCATCCGGCTTTTCAACCTCAGCCAAATTTGGCCTCCAACACTCAAACCTTGTGATCGACCATTTGGATTCACCCGTTAGATCATTCTTTGGTCAGGTAATTCCTCGAACCTAGCCTCGCAAGTACTTAGCCAAATTTGGCATCAACTGTTCGACAATTCATCGACCTCAATTTCTTGGCCTTCAAAGGCATCACTCCTTGAGACTATCTCTTGGTCTCGATCGTTCGGCCTTAATGATCAAGTACTTTTTTAAACCAGGCCTCGCAGGTACATAGCCAAAATTGGCATCAACGTCAAAACATTCGGTTGTGCTACCTCAAGGACATTTGTCATCTAGCCTCCATTATCAAGCCTTGGTTATCTTGCCTTGGCCATCTAGTCTCAACAACTCGGGCGGTGAACAATGAGTTCCTTATAGAACCATTGTCATCCGATTTCAGACAAAGCCCAAGTTGATGAATAGGACACCTTGTCAAATTGGTCAGGCGGTGATCGGGACACCCTGCCTCCTGGATCGTTTCAAAGTCCAAGTTGATTAACAGGACACCCTGTCAACTTGGTCAGGCGGTGAACGGGACACCTTGCCGCCTGGATCGTTTCAAAGTCAAGTTGATGAATGGAACATGATGTCAACTTGGTCAAGCGATGAACGGGACACCTTGTCGCCTGGATCGTTTCAAAGTCCAAGTTGATGAACAAGACACCCTGTCAACTTGGTCAGGCGGTGAACGGGACACCATGTCGCCTGGATCGTTTCAAAGTCTAAGTTGATGAATGGGACACCCTGTCGCCTGGTTCGTTTCAAAGTCCAAGTTGATGAATGGGACACCCTGTCAACTTGGTCAGGCGGTGATCGAGACACCCTGCTGCCTGGATCGTTTCAAAGTCCAAGTTGATGAACAAGACACCCTGACAACTTGGTCAGGCGTTCCAAAGGCCTCAATCGTTCGTCCTTCCAAGACCTCGACATCTCGACCTTCAAAGGCCTCAACATCTCATCCTCCAAAGGCCTCAGCCGTTCGGCCTCCAAAGGCCTTAACCTTTCGCCCTCCGCAGCCTCAACCTTTTGGCGACTGCTTGGCCTCAACTTGGCCTTCGTATGGCCTCACCCGCTTGGCCATTAAAGGCCTTAACTTGGCCTCCAAAAGACCTCAACATCTCAGTCGTTCGGCCTTCAAAAGGTCTAAACCTCTCGGCCTCCCATGGCCTCATCCTATCGGTCTCCAAAGGCCTCAACCTCTCGGCCTCCCGTGGCCTCAACCTCTCGGCCTCCCGTGGCCTCAACCTCTTAGCCTCTAGTGGCCTCAACCTCTCGGCCTCCTAAGGCCTCAATCGTCCGTCCTTTAAAGGCCTCAACTTCTCAACTTCCAAAGGCCTCAGCTTCTCGGCCTCCAAAGGCCTGAACCACTCGGCCATCTCGGCCTCCAAAGGCCTCGACAAATCGGCCCTCAAAGGTCTCAACTTCTCGGCCGCCCATGACATCACAGTTACTTAGCCAAGTTTGGCAATCAACTATCCGACCCCCGTCATTCGATTACGACCACGTGCCCTCAGTCATCCAGTCACAACTTGACCTCAACTTTTCAGCCCAAATGGCTTGGTCATCTGTGGCCTCAAGTACTTTGCCAAGGTTGGCATTAAGCATTCTGTCATTTGGCCTCACAACTGTTCTTCTTCAAATGGAATCCCGACCGACCCCCATCGTCAGTAAGCAATAGAGGATCTCCACGATTTGTTACCCGTTTTTGCCTCCCATCCACTCAAACAAGCAGAAGAGACTCGGAGACGAAAGCAAAGCAAAGAACCCGTCCTTTTTAGGAAAGTCATCTACAAAACCCATTCGCATAATTAACATCATGCTCGGGCTTGGGGGGCTGATGTACTGTACGGTCCCCAGTGTACCGTACGGTCTCTCACGCACCCAAAATCAAATGGTTCTCCGAGTCCAACTCTCCCAAAGGTCGGTATACCATATGGTCCCCCGACCCCATGAACTGAACGGTTCTATCCAGGTTGACCACCCATACCGGTCGACCGACCATATGGTCAGATTACAAACGATAATAGCTCATTAAAATCCTTGATGGAGATTAAGGCGTGATTGGACCACCATTAAGCCGGCAAAAGGTAAAAGTCCATTACAACCAGTATAAATAAGAGTCCCATGTATGATTTCAAGACAAGTTGCACAGGATGCACTAAGTTGCATAGGATGCACTATATACATGCATTACTTACCACTCGGTTACATTACTAACTTGAGCATCGGAGTACCTTTGACAGGTACCCACCCGACTCTTCATCGTGCAGCGGGTTGAACAGTGTTGTCCGTCCGGTCTCTAGCATCCACCCAATTTTCAATACAATTAAGAGTGTTTTAATAGGGTCACACCAAACCTAACCGAAACACTTAGCAATAGAAAAATATTAGCAATGCAATTCAAATGTTTAAATCCAACTGCTCAAATGATAAGTGTATATGGATAAAAAGAATTTCAAATCCCCATTATATATTTAATTTAAATGGTTTATATTTTAAATATTGTATTCTCTTTCTCTTTCTTTCCTTTTCTCTTCCTCTATGTGTTATCTTTCATTAACTTTTGCTATATCTTTTCTTTTACTTCATTAGTATTTTTATTTTTACTTATCTTTTACTCTGATAATATAAAAACATTGTTTGTCATATTATCTAGTAAAATCTAAGTAAAGAGGGGCAGCTGTCAATACCCAATTTCGTCAAGGTAAATAAAATTCATCACAAAAATAAATAATAAAAAAAAGAACAAAAGAATAAAAAAAATATTATTGGTTTTACTATTTGCACCCTCAAATTAAATTTTTATTCCTTAATTCAATGGCCCAAAATAATCTTACACTTTTTTACTTCCTCACCACCCCTTTTCTCTTATCACACCCCACTCTCCACATCACCATCCATTTCACATTCCACATCATCTACCTTTTTCATTTACTTTTTCCACCTCATTTCCTTATTAATTTTTATATGCCAACTTTTCTAATTATTTCACTTACATTTTTTAATTATATCTTCTTCATCAACATTATTTCACCTACTTTCTCCACCCATTTTTTATATTACTTCTTTCACTTATTTTCCACATTAAATTTTACTATTTCCAATATTTTATTTCACCTATTTTCTCCATCCACTTTTTATATTATTTCTTTCACTCATTTTTCACATTAACTTTTACTATTTCCTATATTTTATTTCACCTACTTTTTCCACCAACTTTTTATATTATTTCTTTCACTTATTTTCCACATTAACTTTTACTATTTACTATATTTTATTTCACCTACTTTCTCCACCCACTTTTTATATTATTCCTTTAACTTAATTTTATTTCACCTAATCTCTCCACCAACTTTTTATATTATTTCTCTTACTTATTTTTCACTTTAACTTTTTCTATTTTTCCACTCATTTTTAAAAAATTATATTTTATTTAATACTCTCTCCATCCTTAACTCCATAAATATCCACATTCTCTTCATTTCAAAACACACAACACATACACACAATTACACAATATCCATCTTTTCTCTCTCACACCAAACCTCTTCATTTCCATCCCAAAACTCTACTTTATTCTTCTCTCCCACACTACGTATCTTTCCACGCATTCCTTATCTCCCCTATTATCATTCTTCTACACATACCACACATGAAACACTTCAACACACCTCTTCTCCTCCATATCAACATCTACATCTCTTGAAGCCCTTATTTTCACTCGCATCTTGATCGGACTATCATTGTCTTCTAATTCAGGTTCTTATCCCTTCACCTCTTCTTTTTGTTTTGAATTATCTTATTAAATTTGGTTTTATTGTTCCATAATTGTTTTTACTGCTTTTTATTCTAAATTTTCATTTATAAACAATTTTGTTTTTTATCTCTAAAAAATCCCAAAAATATTTTAAAAGTTAAGCACATGTGTGATCGCTAGCATCGTCCTTGTGCTAAAAATTTTTTTCTCTTTCTTTTATAAAAAAATACCAAAAGTATTTTAAAGGTTAAGCACATGTGTGATCGCTCGCATCGTTCTTGTGGTAAAAATATTTTTCTCTTTCTTTCATAAAAAACTATCCCAAAAAATATATTTTAAAGGTTAAGCATATGTGTGATCGCTTGTATCGTCCTTGTGCTAAAAATCTTTTCTTCTTTCTCAAATAAAATTATAAAAATATGTCTTAAAAGGTTAAGCACATATGTGATCACTCGCATCCTTGTGCTAAAAAACCTTTTCACCTTTTTTTCTCAAAAAATACCAAAAAATATAAAATCTTCAAAAACTAAAAACATCCACATTTTCAAACAACAAACAATTTCTCAGCCAGAACTACGTGATTCTTGATTCTCCATCAAAAGTGGAGATACATAGGAGCAAGGCTAATCCTTGTCAGGTTCATTTCCCAAAAATCCAAATTTATCCATAATCATTTCTCAAACAAATTTTTTAAACAATTCCTCAAACAAACTTTTCAAGCAGTTTCTAAAAGAACTACGTAACCCTGATTTCTCATTCTGAATGAGAATACGTAGAAGCGAGGTCAATCCTTGTCGGGTCCAAAAAACTTAAAAAATATATTTTGTTTCTTTAGGGTTTTATTTTAGGGGATAATTTAAACATTTTGAAAACCACATCATATTCGCGTATTTAGTTAAATGTGTTGCCTTCGAGAAGACGTTGTAGGGTGCTAATACCTTCCGTATGCGTAACTGACTCCCGAACCTAGAATCTCATTTTCGTAGACCATGCCTTATCATTTTATGGTTTTCCGTAGTTTTCCAGAATAAACTATGGTGACGACTCCAATCTCTTTTTCGAACGTTCTTTTTTTGGGTCGTCGTCCCGTCGCAATTCCGGTTGCGACAATGTTCATATGCTTTCCCAGTTTTTGCAACAACCGAAACAAGATCATTGGAATGTTGCTTTGTGTGTCGTTCAATATCTGAAAGGCAACCCAGGCTAAGGGATTTTGCTACGCAAAGACAACAATCTAGTTCTCTCTGGATGGTGTGATTCTGATTGGGCTGCATGCCCCCTGACTTGACGTTCTCTCACTGGATTGTTTGTTTTTCTTAGTAATTCCCCATTTCTTGGAAAACCTAGAAGCAACACACAATATCCGCTCTTTCGCATAAGATAAGTATTGTTCCATGGTCATTACTAGGTGTGAACTCAAATAGTTGAAAAGCATTTTACATTGTCTTGGGATATCTCATTCGCAACCTATGCAACTCCTTTGGGATAACCAAGTTGTGCTTCATATTGCCAAGAACCCGGTCTTTCATGAACGTACTAAACATATAGAAGTTGACTGTCCCTTTGTTCGCAATGACATTCTTACGAGTATCATTCAACCCTCTTATGTTTCTACTCAAGGAAACTAGCTGACATTCTCACCAAAGTTGTTGGATGTGCTCAATTTCATTCCTTCCTTGGCAAGTTGGGTATTCATGATCTTCATACACCCGCTTGAGGGGGTAATGAAGTGATCTGTAATCCTACAATTTGATACTGATATGAGACATAATTATGAAATATACTCTATAATGAGATAAAAAATAATTATGGAGATGTGCTACCAGAAATAGATGCAGGATTTGTCCAACAAATCACAGTCAATCAAGAGAATCAAGTCAGAATGATTATAGGAATATTTTAGGCCATTATTTTGTATATAGAATTATTGTTTCTGTAAATAATTTTCTTAGAGATGTATATAAGTTTGACATCCATCTTCACTGAGATCATCAAATTCTTCCAGTACCAATTCTCGTTAAATTTTAACTTCGAAATTGCACAAATTTAAAAGTCATTTTAGAATTTTGTACAGTACAATTTGAAAATTATTATTAACTTTCATATCACATAATCCAAAAATCATTTTTAATTTTCAAATTGCACAATTAGAAAATTGTTTTTAACTTTCAAATTTCATAATTCGAAAATCTTTTTTATAAAATGAATTATGACTTGTGTAATTAAAAGCTCCTTAAATTACATAATTTAACACTTTTTTTTACAAAATTAAAATACCTTTTTAATTTTCAAATTATGTAATAAAAAAGATAAAATTAGAAATTTTATATTTATAATTCGAAGAAAGAAAAGTATAGAAGTGGTGGACGAATTTGCCTTGGCTAATGATCCATATGTTTATTTATTTATATTATATCCTTATTTGTCCTTTAATCTTTAGTTAATTTATACACGTATTTATTAAAAATGATAAAATGAAATAAAGATGTATGACTATTTTATTAAAATAAAAGAATTTAGTGTATTTTTTCCAATAAAACCTGAAACATAAATAAAAAGGAATAGAGGATATCAATGATATCATGAGAAATAACATTCACAATTTTATTTTAAAAGTATACATCTATTATTTTTTTTAGGTTCTTAATAAAATAATCTCTATAGTTTTTAAATTGACATTCATAACTCTTGAAATTTTCCTTACGTATTTTTTTTTTAAATGTATATTATTGACTCAAGATTAAATAAAATAATTATGAAAACTAAAAAGGTAAATATTTTAAAAATAAAAAATAAAAGAATTTAATTATTATATATTTAAAATACCATAAAAAATATGCAGTTTCAAGATTGTAATTATTTTATCAACTATAAATTTATATTTGAATTTTTTATTTAATATAATAAAACATATAAATAAGTAAAAAAATATATAATTAAACTCTCTAATCTATTATTATATCTACATATTATTTCAATACAAATAAACGAATAAAAACATACAAATTTTATTTTATTAATCATATAAGTAAAATAAATGCTAATTTTAAATTGAAAAACTATTTTTTGTTTATAAGGTATTATATTTTAATAGTAAAATAGATTTTTTAAATTCCATAGCTTTTTATTTAACTTTAATTTAATGTGTTTTTTAAAAAAATGAAATGGTGAACGCTATTTCATTCAAAATATAATAAAACTAAACATTGTTTATTAAAAAAATAAAAAAGATGAATATTTATTTATACATTATTTTATTAAAATTTAAAAAACTAAGATTTAATGTCTCGGTAGGTCCCTATTTTAGTCTAGAATCTAAAATATGTCTTTTTTTTTTTCGGCATCTCAATTGAGTCTTTTTTTTTTTGTAAAATTGAAGCAATTAGAGGTCTGCCGTCAAATTGGATATACGACCGTTTAAGTTTGAGTTACGTGACATTAAAAGTGTATTCATTAATCTCACGTGGCATTAAAAACGAGTTTTGTTTTAAAAATTTGGATTGTAGAGATATTGAATCAGATTTAGAGAAGGGCAAAGTGGGAAAAATGTAAAAATTTAAATTATGAGTACTCTTTTCTGCCAGTTAATAAACCCAATAGGAATGACAATTTATGTTACAACACTCATAAATCTATAGAGGGAGAGGTGATTTTGGATAACTTTGGCAAGTTAAACTTGATAGTTGATGCAAATCAAAATAATATTGCAGTTGTGCTGCCTTGCTCTTCTTCATACAGGGAAAATTTCAGGTCAAGGGAACCCAATAAGGCCACACAACCCCTTGTTTGGAGCATTCCCGACTCAAATCCTCAATCGAATATTGGAACCCCCACATCGAAGATGCTGCACTATCTTCATCATCTCCATCCGTCAGGTTTGGAGATGTGCAAGATACTCTGGACTCACTGGAAAATGGAGGGGCACTGATGTTGCAATCAAGCGCGTTATTGATAGATGTTTTGCTAGAAAGCCTTCAGAGCAAGAGCGCATGGTTTGTTTCTCCTTAATTGTTCTGTTTTCCATTTTCTCCAACTCTCTTCCATGAGCTAAGAATTAACTTCAGAACGTTTCTCAGTTGATGCATCAAACAGAGAAATGACTTGAAATGACTTATGGAATGAGGCAGTTAAGCTTGTTGACTAAATCATGACTATCATTTGATGTTCTTCACCCACGAACCCTTGAGCTTCGAATCGAATCGCTTTCTTTTCTCTCACACGAACATGAACCCTAATAATACAAAGCCCCAATTTTTATTTCCAAATGCATTTCTGAAGTGCAGGAGGCTGTACTTAAATTTTTACATTTTCCCCACTTTGTCCTTTCCTAAATTTTATTCAACACCTGTGTAATCCAAAATTTTAAAACAAAACTCCTTTTTAATGCCACATGAAATTAATGAATACACTTTTAATGCCATGTAACCCAAACTTAAATGACCGTTTGTCCAATCTAATGACAGACCTCTAATTATTTCAATTTTACAAAAAAAGAAAGACCCAATTAAAACGCAAAAAAAAAAAAATCTATTTAAAATTTTGGACTAAAATACGAACCTACCAAGAAATTAAACAAAAACTAAATACGAAGCACAAGTTATTTAGCCTTATATTAAAAGTAATGTGGTTTTCACTAGATGTTATTCATTTAAATTATATAAAAATTACATATAAGGTAAAAGAAAGAAAAGATTGAAATTTCCCCCATGCCACTAGAGAGTCAAGAAAAAGAAAAACGAAATCAATTATCAACCACCGTGCACATACCACTAACACGGGCTTTGGAAAAGTAGACGGCGAGAGAATGGGTGTGCTACTCTTCCGGTGGGTTCTGCCGGTGACTCTGTTGCTAACTTGCGCTCTAGGTTTTCAATCCGACGAGCTTCTCCTAGACGACGAAGAGTTCGGCATCGAAGGTGGACGCTCCTCCTCCTTCCACTCCGATTCGCTTCCACCTTCCACCGCCGCCACCTCCACCTCTCGGAAGAGGTTTTCGGAGTCCGCCTCCGATTCCAAGATCCAGTTTACTCTCCAACACGCGTTCGGCGACTCCGATTTCTCCGACGCTGGCAATTTCTCTGCTCGCCTCAAGACTTGGAGCCACGGCGGCCAGGTTTCTTCCCTCTCATCTCTCTTTTCCTCTGCTTATTATTATGATTTGAAGATTTGATATCCGATTCGCTTCCAATCTGCTTCTATTCAAATCCGCTAATGTTCTGTCGCTTTCCGATTCCACTGAGTTATACTGGATATAATATATGCGAGATTTGTGTTGTTGTGCTGAAAACCGGTTTTGATCTGTGATAGACGCTGACGAAGCTGCGGTTTAAGCGGGATCCTTTGACTGACGTTGAGAAGAAGAGTTTTCAAGTAATTATTTGTTTTTCATTGAACTATTTTTGTACGTGTTACTGTTTTTGTATTCTGGCTTGTTTGCATTGCATAAAGATTTAACACTTCTCTTGTTACAGGAATTGTTGCGAGGAGATGATTTCTATAGGATTAGATTGCCGTCCAATGTTTTGAGTCCTCCTGGCCGGGAATATATAATTTCTTCTGTGAAGGCAGTAAGTATAATCACTAGTACTATGGTTTAATAGTTGGGTTTGTGCTTGAGGAGTGTTACTTTTAGGTCCTTGGTTTGTTTGTTCCTTTTCTTGCATTGTTTTGGTGCTGTAAGTAAGGGTGGTACTGTGCTATGGTAGTTAGCAACCTTGTTCCAATAATGCCTGGCATGTTTTTTTCTGCACTTATCTTGTGATATTTATGAAGGATAGTTTGTTTCATTTGCTCTCTCTTTCTTGTTTTTGCTGGCACTCTTTTTCACTCTAAGAATGTCTGTTGAAAGCTTTAGTCCTTATTATACTTTCATTTCATAGATCACTGTTTAAGTGGCTGTGGCTCCTCTATTTGGTGTTGCAGTGATTTTTTGAGCTGTTGACTCCAAGTAGAACTAACAGTTTTGCCTTTCTGAATTCAGAGATGTCTTCCAGGGGATGGATTGGAGGAGCATTTCGTAATACACATGGTAATTTTCCTTATTTAAGTAAAGTATGCTGTTTATGCTGCATCTGTAGTGTTGTATTTTCAAAGATAATTTCTCCACCGAGTTCAAATTCTTACATTGTGTCACTTGATAATTAAACTCAACTGTCTTCTGGAAATGCGGGAGAAGTATTGGAAGTCTTATGATGTAGATTTGGGTAATCTGGTTTGTAGAAGGATATGTAGAATAGTATGGGTTATCTGTTCACAAACAGTGCATCTGAGATCATGACATGCTTTACTTCAGCTATTCTGTAAATAATTTTAGGAATGTGGACTACAAATGAATTAGTTATATAACAACAATAAAATCTACCTAGTCTTTACCCCGTTATATTGATTAAGCTACATTTATCAAGTAACTCTGTATGTTTCATCAAATATAAATTTCAATAAAGTCCATTTAGAGTAAAATCTTTTTTTTAACGGTTTCTCTTTAGGTTCACTTAACTATCTATCTATACAGCTTAGATTCTACGATAAAAAACACAGTTTTGATCAGCCTCTCTAGTGGTTAAAACTACCCTAGTTTATTAGCCATGCTAGCCTTTGAGTAGTTTGTAGAAATAACCTTCTCATGAACACTTTTCATTTTTGAATTATAGTTTTTATTCCTCAGCAAGTGCCTTAAGGCTACATGTTAGTATTTTCCTCTGCACATTTTATGTAGATGGAAAAAAAACTAGAAACCATGGGACCATGGGTGGTATTCCCTATGCTATAGTGTAGAATACTTCAACCAGGAGACAAAAGAACTTTGGTTGTATTTTTTTACATATCTCTCTTCACATTTATCTCTTTTTAATTCATAGAGACTCACTTTCAGTTTTTCTGTTTCAGGAAGGTGTTAATGTCCTGGCTGTCAATTATGGTGCCCCAGGGTCTTGCTCTTATCCTAGATTACTGAAGCTTGTAAGTCACTTGTACATTTTACTGATTTATTTCTTGGTTTTCGTTGAGCTTAGCTAAACCTTTTAAAACTTCTCAACATATTTTGTTGTGGTCTATTCTATCTTCCTCTTGTTGTACACAGTTGACGTCTTGAAAAGGTAGGGACTGTTGTACCAGGAGTCACTAATACTATCGCTTCCTTGACATACACATCATGATATAAATACAAAAATATTCATCTCTTTTGTTTTATATTTGGCATATATAATTATATAGTTATTTAAGCATCTAGTATGATTGGTGTATGTCAATACTATGTATAAATAAATAATTATTCAATGGTTTATTAATTGTTTCCATAATATAGTTGTTTGTAAAGCTTCTATAATGATGACTGTTTGTCAACGGAAAAAGAAATAATTTATGATCTTGCATTTCAAGATAAAAGTGTGATTAGATCCAAAGCTGATTGGGGGCAATTTAGACAGAAGACAGTTAACTTGTTAATGTATTATATCCAGATCCATACTTATTTGAAAGAGTAAAATTAGCATAGAAACTATCTGAAGATCCCATTATCTATAGTCATGTTCAGGTTGATTTGTTAACATATCATCCCACAACTTGTCCTTGTTCTTGAGAGTTATCAGAAGTGCAAAAACCCCAATGTGCACATTTTCAAATCAATTTATAAGCCTGTGCAAACTTAAAATTTTTGGCTATTGCCTGATTTTACACTGAAAATGCTAATATTGTGCATTTTTTTTTGCTTTAGCCTGCAAAGTGGTCTTTCAAGTCTCACACAGTTCTAAAGAACAGTGAACAGGCACCAAGGTATATGTTCGTCTCTTAATTGTTGACTTTTTTTTTACTTAATATACAGATAGCAACAGCCTTTTATTAATGTACAGATAGTAGTAGAAAAGCATATACAGTGTTCCTATCTAATGGCTGCTAAGGTAGTAGTAGCAGTAGTATTAAAAAATGACAAATACATTTTTTTTTCTGTTCTCTTTCTCTGCCTTTCTATATTTCTCATTGAAAAGAGATTTCAATAAGGCATAGTGTTTGGTTTTCTCATATATCTATCACTGGTATAGAAGAAAGTCTGTAAGATGAATTTGCCAGTGAATATGAGTCCCTTTTATTAAATCTGAGTCCACACTTTTGAAACTAAAGGTCTTTTCTCAATGTTCCATGTAATTTCTCTTGTACTAACGTTATCTTTTTTCCCCTTCCAAATAGTAATGCTTAAATTTAGTTAATTTCAAATTGATACTTGAAATCTTGAAAATTGTCACCCTTTTTTCTCCCATATTCTACTACGGAGGTGTCTTTTCCTTGTAAATAATGTGACCTCTGGTTCTTTGACTCTTTTGTGGCCTTTGTGCTGATTATATTATCAAGGGATAAGGACTTTTAACTATTGTTCCATGGTTATTTCTGCACTGCAAGTATTCTGACATTCAATTTCTCGTCTTTTTACTCGCACTATACCTTTATTGTCTGTCTTTATCAACACATTCTTCCTCACGTTTCACACTCCTTTCTTTATTCACTGATTTTTCTGCAAAATAGCACTTTTCAAGGATAATGTAGAATTATACAATTATTTACTTGTATTTAGTCCGTAATCTCATCATTAACTATATATCCGTTCTCTTAAAGAGTGTCTTTGAGAGAGTATGTGACTAACATTTCTCATATGCTCATTGTATAAAAATACAACTACACTGAAAATAATTGAAGGTTGCATCTCTTGCTTTTGGCCTTTTAAAATCACACAAGAAGTAGCTTCTGCATCCATCATCATTTTGACATGTTTTAACTAGTGTGCTCTCTGTGTTTTTAATTCTACGAATATTTTTGCTTCCGCAGAACTCCAATATTTGCTGAAGATGCTCTTGGTGGAGAGGAGGGAGATGGCGAGGGTATAAAGCCAATAGAGAGGTCCTTTTGGGCTAAATATGTGAGTATACAAGCTGGCATGATCTTTAAACCCATAACTTGTTCTTTTCCCCGAAATAAACTATAAATGTAAGTATTTCTGAATTGATATTTTTCATCTGGAATGTTTCTTGATACCAGTGGATGTACCTGATCCCTCTTGGACTCATATTAATGAATGCCGTTACTCAAGCTATGAATATGCCCGAAGACCAACCTGGCGGGCAACCTGGTGCTCCAGCACAGCAGCAGCCAGGACCGGCAGTACAGCGTGGACCAAGTTCTGGTCCTGTGCGTAGAAGATGATAAGCTAGCTTCCTCTTCCTCGGAAAGCGTTATTTGAGGACATTGGCCCTGAATGAAATTTTAGGCTGACCCTTTATGTAGTATTTTTAATCATTTTAATTGCATATTTAAAAGCTTTGTGCCCATATGAAAAGAAATTTAAATTCGATTTGCTTGTAAACATTGAAACAGCAACTTCTCTAAGTTTTCCGTTTTAGATTGACTAATTATTGTTATATATTGAAATTTTGACACGAACACTTTGGTTCCCTTGATATTGTGTGATGTTTCTGGGATCATTTGTGCCCATTATAGGTTTGTGGAATGCACGTCAATTTGTTTATGGCCGCGATAACTACGAATTTCCTATTGAAGTTATTTGAATTCACTGAATACAGTTAACCGACTTATATAGAGTTGGGCGCTTCATTGCTGGAAGGTACCAACTATTTTCTGTGCTAAAACCACACGATCCATGAATAAGAAAGATATTACAGCTTTATTATCCTCGTTTCCCAGTGTGATACCATGTTAGCATTGCATCCAGAGTAAATTAAAGTTTTTTTTATTGAATTTATTGTAATTCAAAATAAAACTCATCTAGAAATGATAGATGTACTTTAATGTGTTAATTTGGTTGAGATGCCAAATAGACTTCAATATCTAGCATGAGCTTTATAGGAAGGAAAACTTATCTAATTCATGTATTTCATCAACTCCTAATTTGAGGAAATGAATGACTTTTTTTTTTTTTTATCATAACAACATCAACGAAGAATAACTAAAAATTGCATCGAGCTCTTTTCTTTATATTTCTTTTTTCCCTCAACGTCTTTTTTCATCTGAAACTGCTAGTTTGAAAGGGCAAAATTATCTCGAATGGAGCCTATAGAAATTATATACCTAATTATTAATGATTGGGTTATTTATCGCGTGCAACCTTTCAAATCTTCATGACTATTTCTGCATTTAATAACTCGTGTATTCCTAAATGTATTGTCAATATTTTGAATCTCTTCGACAGATTTATCTAAATGTAACGGAAGAAGACAAAATAAAATACTTCTTTTATAATTCAAAATTAACTTATTCAGAGTTAAAAATCTAAATTTAATTGAGAGTAACTTTTATAAACTAGTTTATCTCATAAAACTATTTTTATTTTTGTCTCTTCTATCTGCAAATATTATAAGGTATGTTTGCGGTTCCTTTTCGGGCTTTTAGCCTGCACAAGGAATGTTGAAGTCACCCATTTTGAGTAACTCTGAACATACAACGAAAAATGTTCTATGTTTCGCAAATTCTTTCTTAGTTGGTCCATTTATCTAATTTACTTTTACTTAATTTACAAATATTAACTAAAAGCAGCATAGGTGATCCTAGCAAGGTTGCTAAAAGAGCATTGAGCAACGAGAAACTTTCTTGCTTTAATTCCTTTCTTTTTTCTTTGCAAAAATGAAATTCCTATGTAAAAGCCTGTTGCAGTTACAATACGTTTTTGCTAAACTTAAATTATACAAGAAATAGTGTTTCAATAACCCCAAACATGATAACGATTTCTCAATCTTTTCTATTGTATTTTAAGATTGCAAAAGTTCTAAGTTTCACACATTTATTTATGAATTGTAAATGACTTAGCTGAGTTAATAACAATATTAATTCTTTTTATTTCAACTGTTATATTCTACTCTTTATAGTATATCATATATTTGACATTTGGAAATACATTAATCTCTCTAGCGATTAATTCTTTTCTGGGTTATGTTGCTTGTAGTAAGCTTCATATCAATGACAAAATGGGCTTAGGTTCCCAATATATAAAGTGAATGCATGACAAGCGAAAGAAGACAAGACCAAAATAATACATTGATATGCGACAAATACAATATTTTTATTTAAAAAGTTTCCCTTGGAAATTAAAATGAGATGGAATATACCATCACTATCAATGTAACTATAACTCACAACAAGCTCAATATTCTTATCAACCACACAGTGAGAAGGAGTTTCATCTCATTAAAGCTCGTCCTGCAGATCAAAGAAAGATGGCAAATCAATCACACTAATTCCACAAAGACAACTTTTTTCTCAAGTTTAGTTTTTTAATTTTTGATGTATTGTAATCATTGTTATGACATGTAAAGCTACTGTTCGAATATAAAAAAGCTAAACAATTTTGAGATTGATCATCAAAATGCCACCTCTATATCTAACATTTAGAGACACTAACTTAAGAAAAAAAAAATGCAACTTACATGATAATCGTCGTAATGGCGATGCTGGACAGAGGAAAACAACAAAGTGTAAGAAAGTTTTACATTTTTGTTGCAAAACAAGGCAAACAAAAAGTACAGGGAAAATCAGCATCCAAACCTAAAACATACATAACCATGAAAAGAACCCCTTTTCTTCGAAAAAAGAACATCATGGAGAATACTATTTATCACTCCATCATAATTCCATGAACATTTTTTGTTATGTTTTTTAGGATTATGTCTCAACAGTTTGCTGCCAAAGTCATTGTGAGTAAGAAATAAATCAGTTCTATGTATTTCTTTATTCTCTGTCAAACACATTATTGAGATTAAGCTCAATGACCGTGACTAATACTTCAAAACAAAGTTCATCCTAATTATATCTTTAATTGATATCAGATCTCCAACTCTTGAGCTCCAAAAACGGTTTACCACAAGTTTACTCCATAATATTATTAGGAAAATTGGTTTACCTTCCACACACATTTTAACACAGATGATAGATCAAAAAACATTTTTATACATACCAGAACACTGTTCTAGTAATGGATTTTTGTTCCAAACTAGTATCTATGTCATTTGTTTTGTCCTCAAAAGGGTTTGAAGATTCATTAAAAAAGGAAAAGCATAAATAATGAATGTATTCGTGTATGATACATACCCTTCTGTATCTGTCTCTGTATCTGTCCCGGTATCTACGATCATGACCTCTCTCTTTCCTACGTCTTTCACCTTCTTCTCTTGCTCTTTGAGCCTCCTGCAGAAAAATGAGTTAGGGTCCTGGAAAAAAGCAAATAACCTGGTTCACCAAATATGGATGATGGAGCTCAAAAGTGTATGTCTGTGTACCTCCTCTTCTCTGACTTTTCTCACTTTCTCTGCTTCCTCAAAACCTTCCTTTTCAATCTGAGATGCCAAAGATCAAGGGTCATCTTAACATGTATTGCAAGAAGATACATATTAAGGAGAAATTGAATATATTTTCTTTTACTAAATGGACATTTTTTTAGACAAATGAAATATGAATTCAAAAGACTTGATTAAGTTTTCTAGACCATACATTTTAAATTTGCATAGTTACATACATATCTGTCCATGCCGTGTTAAACTTTCAATTGAGTTCTTTAATTTCCAAATAAGATCATGTTAGACATCAGTACGAACTTTGACATTTCAGCTAAGCTGGTATTCCAAAGCCCATCAATCATTTGTCATAACATAAAATTGAGTCCCTTAATTTACCGTATGTGGTCAAGCTTCAAGGTATCTTCATTGTCATCCAAATAAGGCTGATGAGTGTTTGTTTGGTTAATGTGTAATTTGTAATCACATTAACTTAAACTTTTTCATCCAAATAACCTGCAACTGACTCTACTTACGGCCTAGTATGGATGACAACGGATTATATAGGACTACATCGAACACATTCATTACAGACTTCATTAAAAAATATCAGGAAGACTAATTATTACAGCCTAAAAGTATAGACACTATTTCACCAAGAAAGATAACATAAATAATATATTTAGCTAGTGCTTATAAAATGAAGGAAAATGTCAATACACTTGTATATGGAAAAAATATTAGATACTATTTAATATGTAACCTAAGTTCCACCTACTAGTAGGATATTGAGCTAAAACTCACCTCCCTGTTGGCAAACACTTCCTCAACAACTTGTTTTGCATAATCCGGATCATCACATATCAAAACGTTGTCAAAAACTGAACCGCCTTTAACCTGAAACAAAAATATTTGGTTTATACTAAATGCATCCACCCATTATAGCCTAACAGCTTTTCACTTCATGGAGAGGGAGAGAGAGAGAGAGAGAGAGAGAGAGAGAGAGAGTTCTAACAACACCAAATTTGGAAATTTACATTCTTCATACCTGCCATACTTCAATGCCCACATACTGGATAGGCTTAAGCACATAAAGATCTGGGTCATCTTCAAACTCTGAAAAAGGAAAAAAAAGTGAAGTCTAAGCATTCCTTAGTAGCATAAAAATATATGAAATTATCACATAGAACCAAGTAATACATTTGAACATACCTGGATTATCTATCCATGGAGTTTTCCATTTCCCTTTGTAGTTAGGGTTCTTGATTTTCTGTCAACATAGAGGTTGCAAATTAGAGAGAATGGACTATGAAAAAAAATCTGAAAAGGAATAAGGAAATATTAATGTTTGAGCCATAATGGTTAGCTCCCCAAACTTCATCAACAAACCTTTCTTTTCCATGGTCCTCTGTATGCTGGATTCGGTATCTTTGGTGGTTTCCATTTCCCATCCGCTTCTTCATCCCAGTTATCAGGCTAATTAAAAGGGAAGAAATTACGAAATTAAAAGAAAAACTCATTAATCAGACTCTATTGAGAAGTCATCACATCAGAAAACCAATAATCAATCAATCAAGAAAAGCAAGGAACTAACACTAACCTCTTTAGCATTTGGGTCAGGAATTTCTCTTGGGATCGAATCATATCCCTGCAATAGCAATAACCAAATAAATGAGCTTGTAATCACATGGACCAAAACTACCAACTTTTTGTTCTATTATCATAAGAGAAAAGTTAGAGCTTTTGGATACCTCAGGTTTGACATCATCAGGGTCTTCAATGTATTCTCTCTCTTCCCAGTCTGCAGGCTGCAATTTGGAAGAAGTTTTAATTTCAAAATACAAGTTATTGTCAGAAACAAAAAAGATATTTCAATAATATCATCTGATAGGGATAAGCTGATTCTCGCTATGGCAAAACAGGAAATCTAAACCGAGTTATAATATTGTTATAGGATATGCATAAGACCAAAAACATCACAATATGCTAAAGGACAACATGCGAAGTTACTACTGAATAAAACAGCTAAAATGGAAACCTTTTTGGCCTTGACATCTTTGATTTTTCTTGGAGGAAGAATATCCCAATCTGTATACATGCTTCCAGAATCTCTCTCTCTATTATCAACCAGGACACTGTATGTGGCATCTGGCCTGAGAATGAATGTGTAGAAATGAGTTAACTTGTCAGTTTCACACTGCAGGTCCTTCTTTATGGGGTAGTTTTGACCGTGGTAGGAGAGTATCACGTGGAGTTTCTTTGTATCAGTGCCACATAAATCTGGTCCAAACATTAAACTACAGAAAATGTGTCAGCATGATTTTTCTTTCTTTCCTTCCTTTTTAAGGTAAAAATAGAAAACATGGACAAAGAAGAAAAAAATGAAGTTACAAGCTATGTGGTACATAAAGTGTTTAATCAAAACAGTGTAAGGTGAAGAAAAAAGAGATTATATGATCAAAGCATGCCAATAAAAAGAGAAAAATAACATGTATATGGAATTGAAGTTTGGAGATCAACAAGCACAAACTTTCCTTTTGTATGTTACTTTGGAACAGGACTTTCTAAACTCTAATGAAATTGCTATATTTCACCCCTTGGATGCCATTTTCTAATAGTGATGAATACGTTTTGATCAGAAAACCTTACAACATATATTAACATGGTTCATAAATTTGTTTTTGAGGAAGTTCCAATTCTCAATCCATTATCTGATGTAGTGTGCATCACATTATCACACAGAACTTCGGCACATCATAAAAATAGTACAACCAGTACCTAGAAGGGTGGGGTCATAAAACATCGGAGTGACAGTTTTATAAAACAAGTAATGTGCGATATGAATTTACAAGTCAGATGCCTCAATTTCCCATTTTCTAGACATTGGACTAACTTATAACCAGAGACCCTTTCCCAGATCTTGTAAAGAAACAAAATTCTGTTCCAATGTCCTGTTTTGAAGTGGAAAAAAAAACTAGGCTTAATGGTATAAATTATCAAAATATTAAAGTATGAAATACTAATGTAGAGTCTTCTGTATGGTCCATTCATTAGCAGACAAGTATATTCAACAGCTTGTATGACTGTGTAATGAGCTAGGCACTATTGTTATCTATGTAGCTTAAGATGGAGAATTGAGGAAGTCACAAATGTTATGATATGATCATTTTGTATTTTTTTAAAACTGCAAGTGCATATTATAAATAGAGTAGTTATCATTAGTTTACTTAAACTTCTAGAAAACAATCATACAAAAGAGGAGATGATCAAAACTGATTACTCCTTTTTTAAAAATGTTACTTATTAGGTTGCAGATTTACCATTCGTTCATTTGATATAAACCAAGAAGCAAAAACAAAGTGGAAAACATGGAAGAAGGAACATACATATAAGGTGTATCCCCACCAAACTTCTTTTGATTAACAAATCCAGAGAGAAGCTTGATGTAACCTCCACCGCACTCAATCTCCTGTTCAAATTTTACAGAATACTGGAGGACCAATGTTCTGTTCTTGTTGGTGAATTCTGGTATTTTAGCAGAGATGGCAAAGTGTTTGGCATCACTGGATGTTTGAATACCTACAATGTTCCAGAAAATGGAAACAAGTTACAAGACCAACCAAATTCCTGTTACTATACACATTAAGAAAGCAAAACAATAGATGTTCCTCAGAATGTAAAGTGTATCAACTAATTGAAATTTTGTGGTAGTAAATTACTCTCCCTTGACTTCTATTCTGCGTTGTCTATCCAAAGCTTCTCTCTATTATGAAGTTACTCAAAAAAGTTCCTTATATTTATATTTAAACAAAAAATAGAAACTGACACCAAAATGTTGTTATATTTAACAGATATGCTAACTGGATCATTGACTCATAGATGTTTGTCTTTCTTCTTACCCTTGTTCAGCCTAATAATATGTTGATAAAGAGAAAGAATCCATTCATTGAAACATTGATAGAACTAATATAAATGCAAATGTTCATGTGTTGCTAAAACCTACCAATCAAAACTTACAATAATTCGTTTCACATTCATATGCAGCAAAAGCTACTGAAGTTATAATAAATCTAAAAGCACCTTTATCGTCAGGATCACCATGCCATTGCCCAGCTGTGTGTTTGAAAGAACCTGCTTTGCCCTCACTGCTTTTCCAGTCTGATTTTACCCACCGACTTCGCCATCCATCTTCACAAAAACCAACACGTTATCACACTCATCATATATTCATATCATCAGTGAAAAATCACCACAAACTACTACAAACATAAGTTGAAACCTTTGACCTGGTAGGCGCTGTTTGGTCTGTTTTTTTCAGTTTTTCATTTTAATTAATGATGCCCTCAGCATCATTTCTTTTCATTTGCCTTTGTGAATAAAGAAGCTACACAAAGTTGTGAAAAGCAAAAGACAAAAGTGAACAAAAAGAAAAAGTGACACTCGGTTTAGTTATCAGTTAAAAATTATGAGTTGGAAATAAAAACATGAAACAAATCAAACACAGTTCTTCTGGTGCTTTCTTCATACACAAACAAGGAACAATCGTTAATGGAGGTTGGTTTTGGACATCATTGGTGGAGAAGAGTGATCTAAAAAATTAAAATTTACCAAATAAGAAAATTTGATTACACATTAACCATACTAAATTTATATACATATAAAATATACACGTGGACTAGAGTAAATATAAATATATGATGAATCATCAATTTAACTACCAATTAACTGACTATTAACCAAAACTCTAACGAACTACCTACCCCCGTATGGAAACAATTGAAACAGACACACATATTATAATAAGCATAAAAAACAAGAACAGAGATGAAAATAAGAATACCCTCAAAGCGTTCTTCAAATATAATTTCAGAAACTGCAACTTGTATCAGCAGCAAACAAAAAAACACAAACTTTTTCAGCTCAGTTGAAGAACTTTCCGCCATCTGCGGAATACGCAAATATTTGCTTTCTGTCACTGCTTACTGCTAGTTGCAGAGTGAAGTTTACTTATAGAGGAGCAATGCACTTCTTTGCCCTCTTCATCTCATCATAATTACTTAAATGCCAGCACTAAAGTACAATCGTTGTCCCACGTTAAGTTAAATGTTTAATCCTTCTTTTGCTCCCTTTAACATTATAACTGTATAATTCTGTCTCAAAACATGACAAACGTGTGATTTCAGTTCCTCTAATTCTAAAATTTGAGGCTGAGAATTTAAGTGTGAATATCAATATAGATGAAATATTATGTAAAAAAAAATCTATAAATTCATTATTTTCAGATTTTGACTATTTTATATAAATCAGGTTCATGTCCCATTTGATATATTTGATGTAATGTTTTTTCAGCGATTCATTCCTTAAAAAAACCACCTAATTATCAGAGTTTTAGTTTCCACTCATATCATGATTATAATATGTAATACCAAAATAGAATACTTTTAATATTGAATTATTTGAATCGATAAAACTAAAATCACTTAAAAAAACAGTGAAAAAATAAGATTAATTAAAGATGAAGTATATTAATTTGTAAGTTTGATTATTTGATAGATTTGTGATGGTTCTTTGGCGTGGTCTTTAGTGTTAATGATGTGGATGATTGAAGTGTAATTAGTGTTGAAATTGTGTGTAGAGGGCCAATTTGACGTAGCAATAGCCAATGGTGTGGTTCTTTGTTGGATTTGTGTGTCATTTTATTTAACAAAAAGGGGATAAAGAAGAAGTCAAAGTCCTTGCAAAGTCGTGAAACCACACATTTTGTATTCAATTGAATCTCTTTCCTCGTTTTTTCGAGACGACTTGAACACCGCGTACCAAGAGTCAATGGTGACTTACACAGTCAACGTAGCCATCTTCACATTAATTTTTTGGTGCCTTCGTTTTATTTTATGTGAATTATAGGGTGCTTCATCTGCCCTCCTGTTTTTCTTCCTGCACCCCCATAAAAGTGATAATCCTCACACTACCATTCATAAAAAATATAATAAAATTTGTTAAACTTCATTATTTTATATTTTTCGGATTAGAGGTTTCAGAAGATACTTTTGAATTTGGAAAATATTTTTCAAAACATTCAATTTAAAATATATGAATTTTTTTTTTAGAATGAGAGCTTTGGAAGGTATTTTAGGATTTGAAATTACTTTTAAAAATTATTTATTTTATTTTTGTATTGTATGACTTAGGTCAGCCACAAAAATAATGAAGACGGATAACTGTAGTCTTTAAGTAACCTTAAGTATAATTTTTAGTCAAATTTATCGGTAAGTCCTTCTTATTAAATGATTGACCGTGATTACGATTTTGCTAATCATAAATTCATCTCAATTCTGTAAATACAAGTCAAAGATAAGATGGCAGGTGATTTTATTTATTGCGAACTTAATATTTTACTATGATCCTGATTGGTTAGATTACTGACTTGAGTGTTGAAGTGTCTTTGACATCTACTTGTCTATACAATTTGGAGTTCGAACATTGCGAAAGTGGAAGAAAGTTAACTAAGAAAATCCAATATAATCTAAACAAGGAGAAAATGTGAATGAGTGTTTTGTGACTGTCATTGACCTTACACTTAAAATAATTTCAAAAATATTTTTATATTTCAACACCCAATTTAGATATAAAAAAGTTTTCAAACACCTATCTAATTGTTTTTTCATATTCTATATAATGATTGTTTTGAAAGGTATTTCTAAATCTGAAAATACGTCTTAAAACACTTGCAAAAAAATTACGAAACTAAGTGTTCTAGACTAAAATATCTATTTTGAAAACTTTTTTCGTATTTTAGGATGTATTTTTGAGTCTGATATATAATATTTTATTTGAAACAAGTGTTCTGGAAAGTATTTTGTAGATCCTGAAATACTTCTCGAAACACTTTTGAACAAAATGAGAGTATTTTTGCGTGATGATGTAAGAGAGGTAGGTGCAAGGGATGCAGATGGACAAAGGGTTGGAAGAGAAAAAATTAGGATTGACTTAAGGGTAAAACGTGTATTTTATAAATTAAGGAGATGCATAAAAACAAATAATGGGGTGTAGGAAGTAGGAGCGTGATATCTTGATGAGAGTATCTTAAAGATTATCTCATCTTTAAGATTAAATATATTTTAATGTTTAAAAGATATGTTTTCAAGTTTTTTAAAGATTAAATTCTTAAAAGACAATTTTTCAAAATTCAATTTAATTTTCTCATTTTTTTAAAGAAAACAAATACAAATCAAAATAAGATAAAACAATCTTAAAATAACTATGACTGTAATTGGTAAAGAAAATTGACCCATTAATTTTTTTTCCCATGTAATCGACATTTTATTCATATCTTTTTGGTGTATTATATATAATATTTCATGAATCAATACATACAAAAATGGACATCATGAAATAATTGTAGTTTAATGAAGTAATTAAGGAATTTAAGTAAGATTCTATAATATTAGTGTTAAAAACATAATAGTAATCATAAATATTAAGATTTAAGTGTGAGTTGAAGTTTTAAAAATGAGAAAATTAAATAGTGTATAAAATAAAAAATTCATAAATTTATTATTTTAAGGTTTTAAATTGAAAATATATCTCATATTAAACTTATGTTTCATTAGTGTTTCACCAATAAATTTTTTTCTTAATAAACCTATCATAAAAAATTTTAAATTGCTATAAAGCTTTATTAGATTTGTTGTATATTTGTTAAGGAAATTTTCAACATATTTACACTCATCTTCATCATATCATTTACACACAAATTAATATATTGTGACAAATATTGAAGAAAAAAATATTGACATTAGGTAATGATTCCAACCAAGAAAATAATTTAAAAACAAGTAATGATTACGTTCAACATTTTTTTTAGATCCTTTTTTATAGTTATCTTTAGATCTTAACACTAAAAAGAAAATATACGATTATTTACTTATTTTCAAAAGTTCAGTTTTCGAGATTACCAATTTATAAGTATTGTAATTCAAAAAATAGATATTTTAAGTACATTTTTAAAAAGATAATTATGTATATATTTACATTTATTTTTAAAAGATACATTATTTTCAATAGATGTAGTTTCTAAAAAATACACTTCTTTGTTTCATACATATTCTTACTTAAACAGTGTTATGTTTTAAAATTTGCATTCGTTTTTAAAAGATACATTTTTTGAAACGATTTTTTTTGTATTTATCTTTATATAACCTTAATAATATTTTCATTTTCAAATACATATATTTAGTTATTTTTAAAAAATTATAATTATTTATCTATCTTCTATATAATTTCATTAATTTTTTTATACCTCTTCAGTTCAAATTATCAATATATTTCTATTTTATAAAGGATATATGTTTTCAAATATTTTCTGAGATGGTATTTTTCAGAAAAAAAAAAGAATTTTTAATTTTCAATTAAGTTTTGTCATTTCTTTACGAAACTAAATACAGATCAAAGTGCACAATGATTACTATTATGATTACTAAAAATATTAAACTTACCTAAGTGTAATTCAAATTTGATTTTCATGAAATAAATCGAATATATCTTTTTATATTAAGTATAATATTTCATAAATCGATGCATACATAGAGAGACAAGATAACTTACCATTCAATCAACCACTTATCCATAAAATTAATCAATCACTAAACAATATGACACTCAACATTATAATGTGTCATTCTAATTAAAAAACAATGCACTTATTTTGTTATTATTTTGGAAAGATACATTTAAAAAAAAATCCAACCTTATCTTTCTATATCTTCACAACTTGACATTAAAAAAAATGCACTCATTTATTTATTTGAAAGAATTCAGTCTTTTAAAAATAATTACGTATTTATTTTACAGCTTAAGAATATTATAATTCAAAAATATTTATTTTTAAACACAATCTTATAAAAAAAAAGAAGCTATTCAGCTATTGTCGTATATGTTTATATACCAACATTAAACCACACCGTGATCTATTTATCTTTATATATATCTTCATCGTTTAACTTTAAAAAATACACTTATTTAAGTATTTTCAATAGATGCAGTTTCTATCCAAACAATACCTTATTTATTTTATATATCTTTACCGTTGATAAACTGTTACATTTTAAAAAACATAGCCATTTTTAAAAGATGCATTTTTTAAAACGAAATTTTTTCTATTTATCTTATTTGGTTATTATTTTAGAAAGATACATTTTAAAAAAAATATATTTACCTTATCTTTCTATATCTTTTTATCTTGTATCTTTGTTAATTACCCTTTTTAGTCTTTTCAATTGTATATTCTGTTTTTCCTTTGAGTTCTCTGAATAAGGTTTTTTTTTCATCTTCCCTGTTCTCTCTGTTTCTCTTTTCTCTCCTTTTCTGGGTTTCCGTGTGAATGTTCTCTTTGTTTTTATTTTCTTTCTTTTTCTAGTTTTCTGTTTCAATGTTATCTGTGTTTCTATTTTCTCTCTTTTTCTAGTTTTCTGTTTCAATGTCCTCTCTGTTTCTATTTTCTTTCTTTTTCTGGTTTTCTGTTTCGATGTTCTCTCTGTTTCTATTTTCTTTCGTTTTCTGGTTTTCTGTGTCAATGTTCTATCTGTTTCTATTTTCTCTCTTTTTCTGGTTTTCTGTTCGTTCTCTCTGTTTCTCTTTTTTGGTTTTCTGTTTTAATATGTCTGATAACTCTGATACGTATTAGTTTTCCAAATAACTTGTGCATCTTTGTTTTCAGGGTTCTTTCTCTTCTTTTCACCATGGCTTCTGTTGTTTCCACTCGGTTCGATTGGATGATCCTCTCTTCATTCATTACGGCGATCGTCTCAGTGAAAGTCTTGGTTCTACCACTTTAAAAGGTACACTCATCTTCTTGATTTTGAAAAAAACCCAGTTTTGAAAAAGATAATTACGTGTTGATTTTACAGCTTAAGCATATTATAATTAAAAACAAATTTATTTTTGGTAAAGAATAATAATGAATCATTATTATTATAAAATTAAAGGATTAAGAAAAGGAGAAATTGAAAAAGAAGACAAGAAAAAGAATACATTATGAAGTTGATTTGTGACATCAGTTTTTTAATTATGAGAAGGCAACAACTTTAATACTTTTAATAATATGAGAAATTGAAAAAGAAGACAAGATAAAAATATTTAGAACTTTACCAAGATCATATTAGTCCACTTTAAGCTTAACGCATACAAAATCAACATTACAAATTAGTTTTATATGAATTAAATTTAACACTTTTTCAAAGATAGATTGTGTGATGTTAAAATGTTTTTCCATTATGTAACACCATGTCATTTAAATTATTAAACTTGTTGTCTTCTAATTGTATGAACAATTGATATCTCATATTAATCTCATTTTGATTCAATATTTTTATTCTTATTCTCTTCTCCAATAATTTGTCTCATTATTGATACTTTAGTTTTATAATAACAATGTTCTATTATGATTTCTAACATAAATAAAATTATCTTTTCTGTTTTGTTGCATTTATCTATGTTCCAAAAACCATCATATTTCTTTGAAAGAAGAACCATGTCTGTTCAATATCTTAAAGTTGGAAGATTCAACGAACATAATTCTTTTTACAAGAGAATAAAATGGTGATTTTTGGAAAATAATGAAATACAAAAGAAATAAAGGTACCAATTTACTTTAGGTTACAAATAATAATAAAACATTGTTATTATAAAATTGAAGTATAAAGAAAGAGAGAAATCGAAAAAAAAAGATAAAATAATTATACAAGACCATGTTAATTTATGGCATCACTTGTTCCTATCGTAAGAAGAAAATAACTTTAATACTTTTAATGATATGGTGTTGCATGATGAAATTATTTAGAACTTTATGAAAATCACACAATATGAAAAATATTTTAATACTATATTAAGAAGTTGACTTTCAACCTAACTCAACTGTATGAAATCAACCTTAGTTTATATGAGTTAAATTTAACACTTTTTCAAAGACACATTGGGTGATGTTTATAATGTTTTTCATCATGTAACATTATGTCTCTAACAGTATTAAACATGTTGTGTTCTAATTTTAAGAATAAGTGATGCCTCACATCAACCTCATCTTATTCAATATTCTTATTCTTATTCTCTTTTTCAATTTGTCTCATTCTTGATATTTTAGTCTCATAATAACAACATTATATTATTGCTCCTATCCTAAACTAAATTACCTTTTTTCAAAACAAAAAAGTATAAAATTGAAGTATAAAGAAAGAGAGAAATTGAAAAAGAGGATAAAAGTAAGAATACAAGATCATGTTAATTTGTGGCATCACTTGTTCCTACCGTGAGAAGAAAATAACTTTAATACTTTCAATAATATGGTAATGCACGATGAAATTATTTAGAACTTTATGAAAATCACACAATATGTCTATGAAAAAAATATTTTGATATCACATTAAGAAGTTGACTTTTAACTTAACTCAGTGGTATGAAATCAACCTTAAAAACTAGTTTTATATGAGTTAAACTTAACACTTTTTCAGACACATTGTGTGATGTTTATAACATTTTTCATCATGTAACACTATGTTATTGAAAGTATTAAACATGTCTTCTAATTTTAAGAACAAGAGATGCCTCACATCAACCTTATCTTGTTCAATATTCTTATTCATATTCTCTCTTCTTCAATTTCTCCCATTCTTAATACTTTAGTCTTAATAACAATGTTCTACTATTGCTCTTATCCTAAACTAATTTACCATTTTTTTTTCCATTTTAATGGTCTCCAAAACCATTATATTTTCCTGGAAGAAGAATCATGTCTCTCGAATCTCTCAAATTTAAAAGATTAGAATGACATAATTCTTTTTATAAGGGAATGACATGGTGATTTTTGAAAAACAGTGAAATGCAACAAAATAGAAAAGCTAATTTACTTTAGGTTAGGAATAATAATGGAACATTTTTATTATAAAATTGAAGTATAAAGAAAAAGAAACATTGAAAAAAAGCATAAGAATAAGAATACAAGATCAATTCATTTGTGGCATCACTTGTACCTACAATGAGAAGACAACAACTTTAATACTTTCAATGATATGGCGTTACATGATGAAAATATTTAGAAGTTTATGGAGATCACACAATGTGTCTATAAAAAAATGTTTTGATATCATATTAAGAAGTTGACTTTCAACCTAACTCAATTATATGAAATCAACCTTAAAAATTAGTTTTATGAGTTGAACTTAACATTTTTTCAAAAACACATTTCGTGATGTTTATAACGTTTTTCATCATGTAACACTATGCCATTGAAAGTATTAAACATGTTGTCTTCTTAATTTAGGAATAAGTGATGCCTCACATCAACCTCATATTGTTTAATATTTTTATTCTTATCTCTTCTTCAATTTGTCTCAATCTTGATACTTTAGTCTTATAATCACAACATTCCACTACTTTTCTAACCTAAACTAAATTACTTAATTTTTTGTTTTGTTGCATTTTAATGCTTTTCAAAAACCATTATATTTTCCTAGAAGAAGAACAAATTTGGAAGATTAGAGAGACAATTCTTTTTATAAGGGAACGATGATTTTTGAGAAATAGTGAAATGCAACAAAATAGAAAAACAAATTTCCTTTAGGTTAGGATTAATAATGGAACATTTTTATTATAAAATTGAAGTATAGAGAAAAAGAGACATTGAAAAAAAGGATAAGAATAAGAATACAAGATCAAGTTATTAGTGGCATCACTTGTACTTATAATGAGAAGACAACAACTTTAATATTTTCAATTATATGGTGTTACACAATGAAAATATTTAGAAGTTTATAGAGATCACACAATGTGTCTATGAAAAAATGTTTTGATATCATATTAAAAAGTTGACTTTCAACCTAACTCAATTGTATGAAATCAACCTTAAAATTTAGTTTTATATGAGTTAAACTTAACACTTTTTTAGAGACACATTGCATGATGTTTGTAACGTTTTTATTCATGTAACATTGTGCTATTAAAAGGATTAAACATGTTGTCTTCTATATTTAGGAATAAGTGATGCCTCACATCAACCTCATATTGTTCAATATTCTTATTCTTATCCCTTCTTCAATTTGTCTCATTCTTGATACTTCAGTCTTATAATCACAATGTTCCACTATTTTTCCTAACCTAAACTAAATTACCTTTTTTTTTGTTGCATTTTAATGCTCTACAAAAACCATTATATTTTCCTAGAAGAAGAACCACATCTCTCGAATCTCTTAAATTTGGAAGATCAGAGTGATAGTTCTTTTTACAGGGGAATGACATGGTGATTTTTGGAAAACAATGAAATGCTAACAAAATAGAAAAGCCAATTTACTTTAGGTTAGGAATAATAATTGAATGTTTTTATTATAAAATTGAAGTATAAAGAAAAAGAAACATTGAAAAAGAGGATAAGAATAAGAATACAAGATCAAGTTATTTGTGGCATCACTTGCACCTACAATGAGAAGACAACAACTTTAATACTTTCAATATATGGTGTTGCACGGGAAAATATTTAGAACCTTATGGAGATCGCACAATGTGTCAATGAAAAAATGTTTTGATATCATATTAAGAAGTTGACTTTAAGTCTAACTCAATGTACAAAATCAACCTTACGAACTAGTTTTACGCAAATTAAACTTAACACTTTTTCAGAGACACATTGCGTGATGTTTATAATGTTTTTCAATTTTCGTCATATAGCACTATGTCATTGAAAGTATTAAACATGTTCTCTTCTAATTGTAGGAATAAGTGATACCTCACATCAACCTAATCTTGTTCAATATTTTTATTCTTGTTCTCTTCTTAAATTTGTCTCATTCTTGATCTTTTAGTCTTATAATGACAATGTTCTATTATTGTTTGTAACATAAATTGAATTATTTTTTTTTATTTTGTTGTGTTTCACTTCTCTCCAAAAACCAACATATTTCTCTAGAAGAAGAACCATTTCCCTAAAAGAAAAATCATGTCTCTTGAATCTCTCAAATTTGAAAATTTGAGGGACAATTCCTTTTACAAGGGATTGCATGGTGAGTTTTTGAAAATAGTGAATGGAACAAAATAAAAGAGCCAATTTACTTTAGGTTATGAATAATAATGAAACATTATTATTATAAAATTGAAGTATAAAGAAGTAGAGAAATAGAAAAAGATTATAAGAACCAGAATACAAGATCAAGTTAATTTGTGGCATCACTTGTTCCTATAGTGAGAAGAAAACAAATTTAATACTTTCATTGATATGGTGTTGCTGTTACCAATGACAAACATTGGTATCTTGAAGCTGTTATAGTTTTGATAATGTTACAAGCTAAAGAATTGAAGAGTCTTGTTGTATTTGACATTAAAATCATTTTGCAGAAATAATTGTATAGGAATAACTTTAATAATGTAAGAGCACTTAAAAGTTTTCCATTTTAGAGAAACCTTATGCAGATAATCGATTATTTGGTGTAATAATTGATTATCACGAGTCAAAGTAGAAAAGATTGCTCGAGCAAATAATTGATTATTTTACTGAATAATCAATTATCAAGTCATGTGAATAGGAGAAGTTTGTGCTTAGGTCGAAATAGTTTTCTTCAAGTTGATTAAGTAGGTTCTTTTGTCGTTTTTGTGTGATTTTCTCTATTCCTGCACTTTTAGTTTACCAATTTTTTTATACAAGTTTTAAAAGAAAATTACAATTTTTAAAAGAACCAATTCACCCCTCTCCTCTTGGTTATTGATCGTAATACGCTATTTTAAAACCTGATATCATATTAAAAAGTTAACTTTAAACCTAATTCAATCATACAAAATTAACCTTACAATCAAGTTTTAAACGAGTTAAACTTAACACTTTTTCAAAGATACATTGATGTTTATAATGTTTTTCATCTTCATCCTGTAACACCATTAAAAGAATTAAACATGTTCTGTAATTTTAAGAACAAGTGATGCCTTACATTAACCTCATCTTGTTCAATATTCTCTTTCATATTCTCTTCTTTTCTTGATACATTAGTCTTATAATAAAAATGTTTAATTATTGTTCCTAACCTAAACTAAATTATTTATTTTGTTTGTATTTAACTGTTTTAAAAAAAATCACCATATTTTCAAAATAGTAAAACCATTTCTCTCGAATTTCTCAAATTTGGAAGATTAGGGAGACATATTTCTTTTCCTGAGGAATGACATGGTGAATTTTCAAAAACAATGAAATGCAACAAAATAGGAGAGACAATTACTTTAGATTAGTTATGATAATGGAACATTGTTATTATAAAATTGAAGTATTAAAAAGGGGGAGAAATTGAAAAAGAGGATCAGAATAAAAATAGAGGATCAAGTTGATTTGTGGCATCACTTGTTCCCACGCTCAGAAGACAACAACTTCAATACTATATAGTGCTGCACGATGAAAATATTTAGAACTTAATTTGGTTCAAACATTGTGTCTATTAAAATTTTTTTTGATATTATATTAAGAAATTAAATTAATCCTAACTCAATCCTATAAAATCAACTTTATAAAATAGTTTTATAAGAATTAAACTTAACACATTGCATTATGTTTATAATTTTTTCATCTTTCACCGGATAATACAAAACCTCACCAGGGACCACTCTCAACTTGGTTTACTGCCAAGAGTTCACTACAAGGCATCTCAGGGTTCTAACTCCACTCATAATGACCCATTCAATGACGCACTCAAACCTTACTCACAAACCCTTAGTCCTATAAAAAATCAAGCATAAATTATCCAAACAAAACTGCTAACAACACAACCAGCCAATAATAGTGTATTGAAGCGTTAAATTGAGATATCATCGATCCGTACATACAAGACAACAACATAAGTTATTTCACCCAAGGATAATGCCAAAACAATAACTGCCAAAACAATAACGGTAGATGCTCAACTCAAATGATCATGAATACAAAACAACAATTTAAGTAGGAATTAAACTCAAATATGGCAGTATTTAAGTAGGAATTAAACTCAAATATGGCAGTGCAACAACACTCGGTAACCACCCAGTAATACAGCAATTCAGATGCAAACCAATCCAAAATCACACCAATACAACATAAATTAACTAATATTTCTTGGCAGATTTAGTGCAGCAACGAAGAGTTTTAACGTAGATATAACAGTCCATGTATTGCATAACATCAAGAGTTTCAAGCATGCAGAGCGGAGTAATAATTTAATACAGTCAGGCAACAATATAACTGTTAAACAGGCAGCAAACCATTCGTATGCAAGCTCAATATTTTCTTTTGACTCAAACATCAATTTCAGCTACAATCATATATTAAAGAGGGAAAGGATATCTGAATGACTTTTCCCAACTGATCCAATTTAAACATAAAAAAGGAAAAAGACAGGAGGAAATCCCAAGTCAAAGGATATGCCTCGATCTTCCCGAAAGCAGTGTGGCAGAGAGGAGCGTTTGTTGGTATCAAATTACTTCATGATCTTTTTTCAAAGGGGGCAACCTCAGTACAGGGGCGGAAAAAAAAAACCTTTTGTTCTTTCAACTCCCTTGACCTTTGTTGTCTTCTAGGGAGACTTGTTCACGTTCACCATAACTTTCTTGCACCTGTAAGAAAATTTGTAACTAAAAGGAAATTCAATCCAAGAGAGCAAAGGAGACTAGAACAAAAGGAAAAACATTTTTTCTTGAAGTTGCAAAGGTCCTTTTATACTACAAGACTCTCCATTCTCACCAACCATCATTCACTGACACACTACTGGAAAAAAGAAGGTCAGCCACAAGGAAGAAGAATCCATCTGAGGCACGAGGTTAACAAAGAGCGAACCAAGCTTCAAGAGGTAAACATTGCCTTGCACGTCTGTCGTCATGTTTTTAGTGAGTTGTTTGCTGCATTTTATATCTCAGCTTTCACTTGCTGTTGTGAATATTATTTGCTATGTTATATATGGTTGTGTATGATTGTTGTGTGAATCCATTCTCCATCACCCAATCTTAAACCATCATCCATCCCCTACTGCAACTCTAATTCACCTAAGCTTCAAGAGAATCAGGAAATCCCTCCGAAACTGTTCCTCCAGCTTGTAGAGGCAGCACCATCCTCCCTCGCACACACACAGTCATACACGCTTTCCCCTTTTGCTCTCCACCCCTCTGCTCCTCTGACCCGTAACCACCCCAACCACATTTCCTTTTCACTCCCAATTCCTCACCTCCAACAGCATTCATCATTCACCTCTGACCAAAAACCTCTACGTCCACCATGTTTTCTAACACCATCATCATTCACACACCCGTAACCACCCCAACAACTATTGGAACATACGTAAAAGGACACGAAACACAAAGGGTTTGCAAAGAGAAAGATAAAGCAAAACGAGAGAGTTTTACAGAGACGTCTGCATGGAATATAAAGGCATGCAGAAGGTTTGTACTGAAATAGAGCAACTAAACAGAAACTAACTAAAACAGAAAGAGGTTTGAATTACAACAGCTAACACTCTCCCTTAATTCAAATTCTCGAAGGACACCATTCCAATTTTTGATCGCATATTCACGAACTTATCAATGGCTAAAGACTTGGTACATAGATCTGCCAATTGTTCCAAAGTCTTGCAGTATGTCAACTTGATCCTTTCCTTGTTAACAACATCACGTAAGAAGTGAAATTTCACTTCAATGTGTTTGCTCCTCCCGTGGTTGACAGGATTCCTGGCAAGGTTTATGGCCGAAGTATTGTCTATTCTCAGCTCCACAAGTTCCTCCAAAACAATTCTCAGCTCAGACAATAATTCTTCAAGCCAAACTCCTTGGCATGCAGCATAGCAACCTGCGACATACTCGGCTTCGCAGCTGGACAGAGCAACGACAGTTTGCTTCTTGGATGACCATGAGATGGGTGCTCCATTAATGAAGTATATGAACCCAGAAGTACTTCTCCTCTCAACTGTGTCACCACCATAGTCAGAATCGCAAAAACCTGTGATCTTCAAACAGCTTTCCTAGTTTCCAAAGGGAAACAATATTCCATAGCCAGTGGTGCCTTTGACATATCTGAGAATACGCTTGGTAGAGTCCATATGACTTTTCCTTGGTTGGCACATGAACCTGCTTATCAAGCCTACACTAAACATTAAATCAGGTCTACTATTACACAAAAATCTTAACGACCCAACAACCTGTTTGTATTTTGTGGCATCTGCATACTCTTCAGCATCGTTATTCCCAAGTTTTATATTTGCCTCTAAAGGACTTTGAGCTGCATTGCACTGGTGCATTTGAAATCTCTCAAGTATTTCATTTGCATACTTCTATTGGTGCATAACAATACCTCCTTCAAACCGTGTGAACTCCATTCCGAGGAAATAATAGAGTTCTCCCAAATCTGTCATATCGAAGTCTCTTTTCATGTTCATCTTGAATTCATCTACATCCTCCAGCCTTGATCCTGTTACAAGTAAGTCATCTACGTATAAACAAACAATTAACATATTACCTTTTGATGTTTCTTTCACGTAGACACTGTGTTCAACCTTGCATTTTTCAAATCCTTGATTTATCAGAGAAGAGTCAATCCTCTTATTCCAAGCTCTGGGTGCTTGGCGCAGACCATACAAGGCTTTCTGCAACCTATAGACCTTTCTCTCATCATTCTTAATCTTAAAGCCTAGAGGTTGTTGTACGTAAACCTCTTCTTCCAACACTCCATGAAGAAAGGCAGACTTGACATCGAGCTGATAGATCTGCCATCTTCGAGCACAAGCAATTGCCACCACCATACGAATGGTTTCCAATCTCGTCACTGCTGCGAAAACCTCGTCAAAATCAATGCCTTTTTTCTGCAAAAATCCCCTAGCAACGAGACGTGCCTTATACTTTGACACCGAGCCATCTGGATTTAGTTTTCTCTTGAATATCCATTTGACACCAATGCTACATTTTCCAGGTGGGAGATCAACTAAGCGCCACGTGTTGTTCCTTTCAATGGAGTTTAGTTCTTCCATCATTGCATTCTTCCAAACAGGTTGGCGCATCATCAACACTCACAGGCTCTGCCTCTGCCATTAGAGCTATGTGGATTAGACTCCCTTCCTCATCAATAGCAGAATCTGAGTACGTCTCATAATCGGAAAATCTTGAGGATCTCACAATCTGCCTTCTGGGTCGTTGATTACCAACTTCAACACTGATGTTCTCAGCAGAGTCATCCTCAGTTTCAGGTACAACCTTTGTTCCTTCTTCTTCTTCAAGATTTTCGAGAGTTTCTTGTATCAAGATTCTTTTAGGATTCTTATGCATGCAGCTCCAGTCCCAGGTTTCCTTTTATAACACAAGCATATCCCTGCTGATGAACATTTTTTGCTTCCTTGGATTGTAGAGCTTGTACGCTCCAGTGGAATGATATCCCATGAACACCATAGGTTCACTCTTGTCTTCAAGTTTGGTACGTTTCTGATCTGCAACATGAACAAACGCAAGGGAACCAAAGATTTTTAAATGCTTTACAGAAGGTGTGTGACCTGTCAATACTTCGAGAGGCACCTTTCCTTTGATACGCTTTGTAGGACATTTGTTTAAGAGGTATACAGTTGTAGCTACTGCCTCTGCCCAGAAATCATGTGGCACGTTCTTTTCTTTCATCAAACATCTTGCAGTATTTAGGATAGTGCGGTTTCTCCTTTCTACCAGAGCATTATGTTGTGGGGTATATGGAGCAGTAACTTCATGACTTATACCTTTCTTTTGGCAAAAATCTTCAAACGCATGAGAGGTAAACTCACCTCCACCATCAGTTCTAAGAACCTTCAACGTCTTTCCACTTTCTCTTTCCACACCAGCAATATACCTCTTGAACACATCAAGAGCTTCTCCTTTCAATTTGATCATATAAACCCAACACATTCTGCTGAATTCATCCACGAACACGATAAAATACCTATTTCCACCAAGGGATGGTGTATCTAAAGGACCACAAATGTCCGCATGTATGATATCAAGGCATCCTTTTGATCTCATCTCTATTTCAGATCGAAAAACTTTTCTGGGTTGCTTGCCTGCCAAACAAGATTTACAAGCATCATCTGGTATGGAAATATGTGGCATACCTGTTACCATATCCTTTTCTTCGAGCCTTTTCAAGTTTCTGAAATTTAAATGTCCATATCGTAAGTGCCACTTCCAACTTTCCTCGTTCTTCACTGCTGATAGACATTGTATATTCTCGGTTCCATCGAAACATACTTGAAATGTTCTATTATGAGAGATCTTGAGACTAATCTATTCTTGTTGTCGTATAGCTCAACCCTATTTTGATTGCCCATAAACACAGTAAAACCTTTCTCAACCAATTGCCTAATGGTAAGGAGGTTGCATTTCATATCAGGAACATACAACACATTTGAGATAACTACCTGAGAACCATTCCTTCTATTAATCACCACATCTCCTGCACCTTCAACCTTTAATGTGCTATCATCAGCGAATTTAACTTTGCTTTTCTTGGTCTGATTAAAATTGACGAGCCACTCCTTGTTGCATGTCATGTGATTTGAACATCCATAGTCGAGATACCAGGTCTTGTTTAAAGGATTTGTACATTCTGTTGCTATTAACACCATTAGAGTTACCGTTGTCTCTGTGTCCGAGTCTTCTTCAGCAACATGCGCTTCTTTCTCCTTGCTCTTCTTCTCTTTGGATTTCTCTGGAAAACACTCAGACGCAAAGTGACCATACTTATGACAATTGAAACACTCTATATTCCTTTTATCTTTCTTCTTTTTCCAGCCTTTCTTGTAACCTTTCTTGTCTTTGGAATTAGATGTACTGGTATCGGATTTCTCATCTGGTTATTCATTATCAGCGTTATTTCCTTCTTTCTTCCACTTCCCTTTTCTTGGTTTTCCTTCCCATTTCTTGATCTTCCTTTTCTCTTCTCCATTTACGTATCTGACTTTCAGAGCTTGATCATCACGTTTAGACTTCCTTTCAAGCTTCCTCATTTCATAGGCTTCTAAAGAACTTTGAAGTTCCTCAATCTTGAGTTTAGAAACATCCCTTGATTCCTCAATGGCAACAACTATGTGATCAAACATTTCCGGTAACGACCTCATGATTTTCTCGATGACCATCGTGTCTGTAATCTCTTCACCACAGGCTTTCATTTGATTCTTGATCATTATGACTTGACTGAAAAACTCATTTATTCGTTCACCTTCCTCCAATTTCAGATGCTCGTACTGTCTTCTGAGTGCTTGGAGTCACACCTTCTTAACTTTTTCTCCTCCCGAATAACATCGCATCAAGATGCCCCATGCTTCTTTAGCTGTAGACGCGTTCTGAATCTTTTCAAAATGGACATCATCAACACATTGATGAATGAGCATCAACGCTTTATCATCTTTCTGCTTGAACTCCTTTTCTTATCCTTCTCTGTCGGAAGAATCATCCTCTGTCTTCTCAATGACTCCACTTACACCTTGCACATGGAACACCACCCTCATCTGGGTGCTCCAGCGGTTCCAATTTTTATCTGTTAAAATTGGAAGTTGTGATGATGAAAGATCAGCAACCATTCTCACGAGCCAAGAACAACAATCTTGAACAACAACAAGGACACCACCAGACACAACAGAAGCCTGGAGAGAAACCACGAAAAGCCCACATGCCCAAGGTAAGGGAATCTTGGCTCTGGATACCACTATTGGAACATACGTAAAAGGACACGAAACACAAAGGGTTTGCAAAGAGAAAGATAAAGCAAAACGAGAGAGTTTTACAGAGACGTCTGCATGGAATATAAAGGCATGCAGAAGGTTTGTACAGAAACAGAGCAACTAAACAAAAACTAACTAAAACAGAAAGAGGTTTGAATTACAACAGCTAACAACAACATCACCCACTAAAAATCCCAAGGGCTACTACTTCCACGCAAAGACAGAGGCATTCCTAGTCACCGTGTTGTGGTGCGGCGGTGAACGGCAGCACCGGCGAGGAGTCACGATTCGTAGAGGTGAACCTGGGAAAGAGTGAACCACATTCGAAGGGGTAATGTGAGAGGCTAGCGTCGGTAACGGCCTCCAAGGCTGATGGTGCTGAAGTAGAGACAATCACCGGTGCCATGCAGCGACAGGAGCGGGCGGTTCTCGGAGTTAGGGTTCGATCGGTGAGAGGAGGAGAGGGTGAGTGTTTGAACAGCTCTGAATGGGCGTGATTCCTCCCAGCATAGGATCGTAGAGTTTGGCTTTGTGAGCAGCGGCAATGGAGACCAGTTTCGTTGGTGGCTGTAGTCTCGAACGCGAAGAAGAGGAGGAGAGGAGAGAACCTGACGCCATGGCCGACAGCGACTTTGACGATGATCAGTGGCGCCGACGATGACTGACTAGCGGCTGTTGTGGTGGTTGTCCTGTGAGCGTGCCTGAGAGGAGACCGGTGCCTCTCTAGGGTTCCTGCTTTGCAGAGGAGCTCAGCTCCTTTGGATTCCAGTGGAGGAGGAAAGGGACCTTGGGTCTTGGACGCTGATGGCGAAATGGGAGAATTCAATTGAACCCCTAATGAGTTTTTGAGTAAAGAAGCTTTGGGCCTAGCGTGGGCTGCCTACTCTTTTCCTGTTGAGACGCATTCCCTATTCGCACCCCTTTCTTTCTATTTGGGATGAAGCTCATTTCGTTTCTGTAAATAAAAAGAGCCTCAATTTTACTCCGTATTTATAGTTTTTATCTCTGCACCCTTATGTTTATTGGGCTGTTTTGTTTTATGCTCTTTACTGCTTTTTTTAGGCTTTACTTGATTGTTTTCTTTTTATATTATTGTATGTGGCAAAGTATGATAACTCCACTATTGTATATTGTATTTTATGTTTTCGTCGGTTTTGTTTATTTGCCACAATATATATATATATATATATATATATATATATATATATATATATATATATAAAGTATGTTTTAAAGGTTAATATATATATATAAAGTATGTTTTAAAGGTTAAGCATATGTGATCGCTTGCATCGTTCTTGTGCTAAAAACTTTTTTTTTCTTTTATAAAAAAATACAAAAAAATATTTTAAAGGTTAAGCACATGTGTAATCATTGTCCTTGTGCTAAAAATCTTTTCTCTTTCTTTTATAAAAAAATACCAAAAGATATTTTAAAGGTTAAGCAGTGTGATAGCTTGCATTATCCTTGTGCTAAAAACCTTTTTCTCTTTCTTTTATAAAAAATGCCAAAAAAATATTTTAAAGGTTAAACACATGTGTGATCGCTCGCATCGTCCTTGTGCTAAAAACTTTTTCTCTTTGTTTTATAAAAAAAATACCAAAAAATGTTTTAAGTGTTAAGCACATATGGAATCGCTTGTATCGCCCTTGTGCTGAAAACCTTCTCTCTTTCTTTTATAAAAATACCAAAAAATATAAAATCTTTAAAAACTAAAAACATCTACATTTTCAAACAAACTACCTTTTAGTTAGAACTACGTAGGAGCAGTTCTTGTCAGGTTCACTTTCCCAAAATTTCAAATTTATCCATAATCAATTTCTCAAACAATTCCTCAAATAAACTTTTCAAGCAATTTCTAAAAGAACTATGTAAGCCTGATTTCTCATTCTGAATGGGAATACGTAGGAGCGAGGTCAATCCTTGTCGGGTCCAAAAAATTAAAATATATATTTTGTTTCTTTAGACTTTTATTTTAGGGGATAGTTAAACATTTTGAAAATCACATCACATTCGCGTATTTAGTTAAAGGTACTGCCTTCGGGCATGCATTGTAGGGTGCTAATACCTTTCCTACACGTAACCGACTCTCGAACCCAGAATCTCATTTTCGTAGACCATGCCTTATCATTTTATGGTTTATCTGTAGTTGATAGCGTCCTCCTCGAGCTAGGTTGGGCCAAAGCGCGAAGATGAAGCTATGGAGGTGGAATTTGTGCGGAAGTAATGGATATGGTGGTGGGCTCACAATATTGGTGAGGTTTTGGTGAGTATTTGTGGTAGGATGGAGGTGTTTGATGGATCTCCGGAGAGGTTGGGCCAACTCTAGAGAAGGGTGGTTAGAGGGACCTCATGGGATGCTCTAGCCTTGACTTGAGACAAGATATGTTTGCACACATTTTGGCATAATAGCATTCAAATTCATCAAGTGATTTTACAAGGAAGGAGACCCTTCTATTTATAGATAAAGGTGTCTCCAAAGTAGACAAGAAACCCTAAAAACTATCCACTCTTAAAGAGACATGTGGCAATCCTCTTTTACAAAGTTTCTCCACTCTTAGAGTGCCATGTGGCAATCCACTTTTGTAAAGTCTTCTCCACTCTTAGAGTACCATGTGGTAATCCACTTTTGCAAAGTTCCTCCACTCTTAAAGTGCCATATGACAATCCACTTTTGCAAAAGCTTTCCACTCTTAGAGTACCATGTGGTAATCCACTTTTGCAAAGTTCCTCCACTCTTAAAGTGCCATGTGACAATCCACTTTTGCAAAAGCTTTCCACTCTTAGAGTGACATGTGGCAATCCACTTTAGGAAGAGTTTCTCCACTTGGAAAGTGACACATGACCACTTCCTTTTTAAGAAGTGTCTTCACTAAGAGCTTGCCATGTGGCCATCATGTCCCATGGTGGGACACACTCTTTTAAGATAATATTACAAACCATACAATACTTGGCCCATTATACAAGGCCTAAAAATATACCCTATACTACTTGTCCCTTAATACAAGGTCTAGAAATACTTCATGATAGCCCAAGTAAATAAGAGTTTAGCTCCTTCTTTTGGAAATGATTTTAATCCTTCTTGAATTTTTTTGGCCATGCTTCTTGTGATTGGACCCTTAGCTAGGAGTTTGTCATCATCCCCTCCCTCTTGAGAAGGATTTGTCTTCAAATCTTGAGGCTCTTCATCTTCTTCTTGCTCCAAATCTCCTACAAAAGGGGTTAGATCACAAACATTGAAAGTAGCACTTACATCATACTCACAAGGCAACTCTAGCCTATATGCATTATTGTTAATCCTTTGAACTACTCTAAAAGGTCCATCACCACGAGAGTTGAGTTTGGACTTCCTTTGTGTTGGAAATCTATTTTTACTTAAGTGGAGCCAAACCCAATCTCCTTCTTCAAAGATCACTTCTCTCTTGCCCTTGTTGCTATACTTGGCATATCTCTCAGTTTGATGTTGTATTTGTGACTTTACCCTCTCATGCATTTTCTTCACAAATTCAGACTTAGACACTCCTTCCTTATGAATGAAATCACTAGGATTTGGGAGAGGTATGAGGTCTAAAGGAGTGAGAGGATTAAAACCATACACAACCTCGAAAGGAGACATTTTGGTAGTTTTGTGAACCACCCTATTGTATGCAAACTCAATGTGAGGAAGGTACTCATCCCAAGATTTGTGGTTTCCTTTCAAGATAGCCCGCAACATGGTTCCTAAAGACCTATTCACAACCTCGGTTTGTCCATCAGTTTGTGGGTGACTAGAGGTTGAAAATTGAAGCTTGGTTCCTAGTCTAGACCAAAGTGTTTTCCAAAAGTGACTAAGAAACTTAGGATCTCTATCTGAGACAATGGTCCTAGGCAACCCATGGAATTTTACCACATCTCTAAAGAAGAGTTTTGCTATGTAACTTGCATCATCTACCTTGTGGCATGGTATGAAATGAGCCATTTTGCTAAACCTATCCACAACCACAAAGATAGAGTCAAATCCCCTTTGAGTCTTAGGTAGACCAAGTATAAAGTCCATGCTAATGTCTTCCCATGGGGATGAAGCAATAGGGAGAGGGGTGTACACACCATGAGGCATAGTTTTAGCCTTGGCTTGTAAACAAGCAATGCACTTATGACAATACCTTTGAACTTCCTTTCTCATGTGGGGCCAATAGAATTTCTCTTGAAGAATGTTTAGAGTTTTATCAACTCCAAAATGGCCCATGAGACCTCCTTCATGCGACTCCTTAATGAGGAGTTTCCTATGGGAACCTTGAGGCACACACAACTTACCCTCCTTAAACAAATACCCTTTGGACACATAGTAACCTCCTTGAGCCTTCTTTTGACAATTTGAAAAGATGGAGGAAAAGAAGTCATCTTGTTCAAACAACTCTCCCATGTGATCAAAGCCAAGAATTTGTGCTCCAAGTTTTGAAAAGAGATTGCGCCTTCTAGAAAGAGCATCAGCCACAACATTAGATTTTCCTTTCTTGTATTTGATCACATAAGGAAATTGTTCTAGATATTCCATCCATTTTGCATGTCTCTTGTTTAGCTTGTGTTGTCCCCTTAAATATTTAAGTGACTCATGGTCACTATGAATGACAAACTCCTTGGAAACTAGATAATGTTCCCAAGTTTGAAGGGACCTTACAAGAGCATACAACTCTTTATCATAGGTGGGATAGTTGAGAGTGGCACCATTTAGTTTTTCACTAAAATAGGCAATGGGGTGTCCTTCTTGTAACAAAACTCCACCTATTCCTACACCACTTGCATCACATTCTATCTCAAAAGTTTTTGAAAAGTTTGGAAGAGATAAAATGGGTGCATTGGTAAGTTTTTCTTTGAGTTGCTTGAAAGCCAACTCTTGTTTCTCTCCCCACACAAATTTCACATCTTTTTTTACCAGCTCATTGAGAGGTGAAGCTATACTTGAGAAGTTAGGGACAAATCTCCTATAGAAAGATGCTAGACCATGAAAACTCCTAACTTCTCCTACATTTTGGGGAGTTGGCCAATCTTGAATGGCTTGGACTTTGGTGGGATCAACATGCACACCATGTTTGTTCACTATGAATCCTAGAAATACCACACTATCTTCACAAAATGTGCATTTTTCTTTGTTTGCAAAAAGGTGGTTGTCCCTCAAGGTGGAGAGAACAACTTGCAAATGTCCTAAATGATCATGAAGACTCTTGCTATATACTAGGATGTCATCAAAGTACACAACCACAAATTTTCCAATGCAATCCCTAAGGACATGGTTCATTAATCTCATGAAGGTGCTAGGTGCATTAGTTAAGCCAAATGGCATCACTAACCATTCATATAAACCAAATTTAGTCTTAAATGCAGTTTTCCACTCATCACCCTCTCTTATTCTTATTTGGTGATAACCACTTTTAAGATCTATTTTGGAAAATATCATGGATCCATGCAACTCATCTAACATGTCATCAAGCCTAGGAATTGGGTGCCTATACTTAATGGTGATGTTGTTGATAGCCCTACAATCACAACACATTCTCCATTTTCCATCTTTCTTAGGAACTAACAACACGGGCACAACACATGGACTCAAACTCTTTTGAACCCAACCTTTGTCTAATAATTCTTGAACTTGAGTTTCAATCTCCTTAGTTTCTTGAGGATTGGTTCTATAGGCTGGCCTATTTGGTAAACTTGCCCCAAGAGCAAAGTCTATTTGATGTTCTATACCCCTGATTGGTGGAAGATCTTTCGGATCTTCTTTGGGAAACACATCACTAAATTCTTTCAAAAGTTTATCCAAAGGAGATAGACACTTGGGTTCTAGATTTGCAGTAATGCATGAAAGTGCTCCTTTACAAAAAAGGAGATAGGAAGGTTGCTCACAAAGGAGAGTTTTCTTCAATGTTTTCTTAGACAAATTTTTCTCCTTTTGAGTGACCTTGGTAAGAGCACTACTTTCCCCTTCTTCATGAATGCAAGAGTTGGGAATTTTCTCTCTTAAATCCTTATGCATGCTCTCTTCATTTCTCTCTTCATTCCTTAGTTTCTTCATTTGTAATTGATCCTCAAACACTTTAGAAGGTGGTAGGGGATGAAGAATAAACATCTTTTCCTTATGGTGGAGAGTAATCTCATTAGTATGACCATTGTGTATAGTTTTCTTGTCAAATTGCCATGGTCTTCCTAATAGAATGTGGCAAGCTTCCATAGGAATTATGTCACAAAGTACTTTATCTTCATAGTTCCCTATTGAGAGCTTGACCTCCACTTGTTGGTTCACATTCAAATCCTCTCCTTCATTTAGCCATTGAAGTTTGTAAGGTTTGGGATGAGGTTTGATGGTGAGACCTAACTTTTCCACCAACCTAATGCTACAACAATTACAACATGAGCCACTATCTACAATGAGAGAACATGTTTTGTTTGAAACTTGACATCTTGTATGAAAGATGTTTTCTCTTTGGGTTAAGACTTGGGGACTGGGTTGATTCTTGAGAACTCTTCTCATCATGAGGAGATCTCCATCACAAGGGTAGGAATCTTCTACTTCATTCTCCTCCTCACTTGCACCTTTCTCTTCTTCTTCTTCACTACTATATGAGTCAACACCCCTTAAGATTATGATCCTTTTGGTGGGACATTGTGATGCAATATGACCTCTACCTTGACACTTAAAACATTTAATTTCACTAGTGCGCATGGATGATGATGATCCTTGATTGGGCTTCTCTTTCTCTTTCTCAAATTTCCTAGGGGTTTCCTCTCTTCTCACTTGTTTTCCCTCCCTCTTGTAGTCTTTCTTAACATATGAGTTTGAGTGGTCAATTTTCAAACCTTTTCTCAAATGTTGTTGCTCTACCTTTATGCAAATTTGTACCAAATCATTAAGATCTTGATAGGGCAACAATTCCACTCTATCTCTAATATCAAGATTAAGACCACTTAGAAATCTAGAAATTGTGGTTCCTTCTTCTTCCCTAATTCCCGCCCTCATCATGTAGAGTTCCATCTTTTGCCTATACTCTTCCACACTCATGGTTCTTTGTTGGAGTCTTTGGAGTTTATCCATAAGCTCTCTATGGTAGTAGGAAGGTATGTGTCTTCTTCTTAGAGCACTCTTCAAGTCATTCCAATATTGGACTTGAGGGGAATTGGAGAGTCTTCTTTCTCTCACTAGGGCAGTCCACCAATACATGGCATTCCCTTGAAAGCTTAAGGTGGCTAGGGAAACTTTCCTTTCCTCTGTTATTTGATGACACTCAAAAAGTTGTTCTACTTTCATTTCCCAATCTAGGTATGCCTCAACATCTTCTTTCCCATGGAAATGAGGAAGGTCTAGTCTAATCTCTCTTGGTGGTTGTTCACTCTCCCTTCTATACCTTCTAGGTGGAGGATGTTGGTAGAATTGGGCAGCGGTCCTACTATCTTGTTCAGGGTATGTGTTTTCTGTGGGAGTTTTTGAACTCCTCCTTGAGTGACTCCTACTCCTACTTTTCTTTATCTCTTCTTGGACCTTTTCTTGTTTTTGGGCTAGAACTCTAAGCTCTTCTTCTAAGGTTTCAAGATATTGTTCTCTTTCAACTCTTTCTTTTTCTTTCAAAATGGATTCTTGCTTTTGCCAAAGTTTTAGTGATTTTAGTTCCTTGGCCATTTGTTCTAAATTTGGTTGGGCCTCTTCACTATAATCACTATCAATTTGGTAAGAAGGTTCCTTAGACATTCTTAAAAAAATTCAAAATATGTAATGCACACACAAACTTGTATTTCAAAAGTAAATTCCTTTAGAGATTTAAGGAGGCAAAATAATCTCAAGTTCACTTCCAGGAAAGAGAGGAGAATCACTAAGGATCACTTAAAATCCAAGTCTTTCCTAGCCAAAGTTTACCTCAAGTTCTCTTGCACCAAAATTCTCAAATGGAATTAGGTTTGATATACAAGTAAACACACAATAAATTATAAGCAGTTAAAGACAACAATTAAACTAGACTATGCGGCCTAATGGTAAAGTTAGAAGGCACTTTGGAACCTTCAAACTTTAACCAACTAAAAACGTTTTCAATATGGTTTACAAGTCTTTGTTAGGATATGGGATTGAGTATCACAGACTACCCCAAGATACCTAACAAGGTTATGAGTTACAAATCCAAAAGCAATACAATTTTACAACTCAAAAATGCGTAATACAAATAAATAATGTGTGTTCCTCTCTAAAGTGTTTCACTCCTTTTCTTCTTGTCTCTTCCTCAAGGTTTCAAGGTCCAAAGAGGTCTCCGATCACCCAATATACTATGTCCAATTTCGTTTTTCCTCCAAAAAAATATCCTACACCAAATATCAAACCAAATCCGAAAGGTAGGAATCCAAAGAGAATGCAAATCAAGGGCCAATTTGAACAATAGCTCTTCAAAAGGAGTTATGTTGAGACAAAACAAAGAGTAATGAACAAGACAATCAAGAAAATAAAGCTTAAAAACAAAGGCTAGGCATTCAAAAGAATTACCTAAAGAAAGGCACTAGAATAGATGAATAAAACCAAAAACAATTAGAATAGAGAATTATTACTTCTTATCCTTACAAACACTTAGCTAATGGTGCAATGTAGGTAGAGACAATATTTTGTCAAAAGTGTCATGTCCAAGGGTCATGTCCAAGTGTCATGTCAAGGTATTATGTCCAAGTATCATCTCCAAGTGTCATGGTAAAGTCTCATGTCAAAGTCTCAAGTCAAAGTAACTTTTTTTTTTTCACTTTTGCTTTTGCTTGTACTTTTACTTTTTTTTTTTTACTTTGGCTTTTTACTTTTGTCTACACTTTTGTTTTTCAACACAAATTAGATCTGGACAATTTGTTTGGGTAGCTCAAAGTTAATGACTAAAAAACAATGGAAGAAATCTTACTAGAATCAAAAATAGAGTATGAAACTCAAAGAAACACAAGAGAAACTTAACTCTAAGAACTTGACAATGATCTAATGACAAGCATGAACTCAAATCTGAAAGAAAAAAAAGCACTCAAATGGATGTATATAGTGTAATTTCGAAATCCCAATGGGACATATTTTTTTATGATTTTTGCAAAGCCCGAACTAAGAGAAAATGACATAAAAATGACTACACATGACTCTAGACAACATGGATGGAATTAAAAATAAAAAAATAACCCAAAAATGACATTAAAACAGAACCAAATATATGAAGAAAGACTAAAAAAAAATATAAAAGCACACCACAACACATGTATATGGAAACTTAGTGGTAAAAACCGAATGGTTCCGCTAAAGAACAAACTAGAACCATAAAAATAACATATATGGATGTAAACAATGGAAGACAATAAAGAACAACACAATAACAACAAGAAATACACAAAGATAGGTAAAGGACCAAGATACTTAGCTCTTGTAGACCCAAAGCTCTGATACCAAATGATAGCGTCCTCCTCGAGCTAGGTTGGGCCAAAGCGCGAAGATGAAGCTATGGAGGTGGAATTTGTGCGGAAGTAATGGATATGGTGGTGGGCTCACAATATTGGTGAGGTTTTGGTGAGTATTTGTGGTAGGATGGAGGTGTTTGATGGATCTCCGGAGAGGTTGGGCCAACTCTAGAGAAGGGTGGTTAGAGGGACCTCATGGGATGCTCTAGCCTTGACTTGAGATAAGATATGTTTGCACACATTTTGGCATAATAGCATTCAAATTCATCAAGTGATTTTACAAGGAAGGAGACCCTTCTATTTATAGAGAAAGGTGTCTCCAAAGTAGACAAGAAACCCTAAAAACTATCCACTCTTAAAGAGACATGTGGCAATCCTCTTTTACAAAGTTTCTCCACTCTTAGAGTGCCATGTGGCAATCCACTTTTGTAAAGTCTTCTCCACTCTTAGAGTACCATGTGGTAATCCACTTTTGCAAAGTTCCTCCACTCTTAAAGTGCCATGTGACAATCCACTTTTGCAAAAGCTTTCCACTCTTAGAGTACCATGTGGTAATCCACTTTTGCAAAGTTCCTCCACTCTTAAAGTGCCATGTGACAATCCACTTTTGCAAAAGCTTTCCACTCTTAGAGTGACATGTGGCAATCCACTTTAGGAAGAGTTTCTCCACTTGGAAAGTGACACATGGCCACTTCCTTTTTAAGAAGTGTCTTCACTAAGAGCTTGCCATGTGGCCATCATGTCCCATGGTGGGACACACTCTTTTAAGATAATATTACAAACCATACAATACTTGGCCCATTATACAAGGCCTAAAAATATACCCTATACTACTTGTCCCTTAATACAAGGTCTAGAAATACTTCATGATAGCCCAAGTAAATAAGAGTTTAGCTCCTTCTTTTGGAAATGATTTTAATCCTTCTTGAATTTGTCTGGCCATGCTTCTTGTGATTGGACCCTTAGCTAGGAGTTTGTCATCAGTAGTTTTCCAGAATAAACTATGGTGACGACTCCAATCTCTTTTTTAAACCCGTTTCTTTTTTGGATCGTCGTCCCGTCGCGATACTGGTTACGACACATATGTTGTTGTTGAGGTAGAAAACAAAGACTCCTGGACTTGGTTCTTGGAGCTTCTCATTGCAGACCTTGATGGGGAAGCTGTTTGTGGAGCATGTACATTTATTTCAGACCAACAAAAGGTCAGTGACTGATAACAAATGTTAATTACAACCTACATCAGAAATAACTCAACTGACTTGAGTATTTGAAATTGTAGGGACTTTTGCCAGCAATTCACGATCTTTTACCTGGGGTAGACCAAAGATTTTGTATTAGACATTTGTATTCCAACTTCAAAAAGAAATTTCCTGGAAAAGACCTTAAACGTCTGATGTGGAGGGCAACAACAACCACATATTCATAACTATAGGAGGCTGAAGTCAGGAAAATTAAAGAGATAAATGTAGAGGCATTTAAATACTTGATTGCAATTCCACCTAGGTATGTATTCACTTTTCTCCAAACCTTATTATGCTTTTATTGTTATATTTTTTTTACAGTTATATTTACTAACATTTAAATCTCCCAGGTTTGGTCAAGATCTAGATTCACTCCTAGATCACAATCTGACACTCTTGTGAACATGTGTGAGGGCTTCAACAGTGTGCTAGTCAATACTAGGTGTAAGCCACTTATTAGTATGTTAGAAGACATTAGGGTTTACATCATGAAGAGATGGGCTACGAACAGGACAAAAATGGCATTATATCAAGGTTCTGTGTGCCCTAAGGTTCTCAACAGATTTCAAAAGCAGTCATGGTTAACTAGATATTGGTTACCAAGGTAACTTCACACCTAAAATTAATTTTTGTTCATCATTAAGATGTTGTTGCTAACTGTGTTGTCCTCTTTGTTCTCATCACATATGGTCATCACATCAATTATTTGAAGTCTTACATATTTCACAATTTTGGGAGCAATTTATTGTGAATCTTGCAAACAAGGACTGTAGTTGTAGAAAGTGGTTAATTACTGGCATTCCTTGCACTCATGCCATAACCGCAATGAAATTCTTGAATTTAAATGCAGAAGACTACATTGGCCATTGGTTTAGGAAGTCTACTTATGAAGAGACCTACAACACCATCATTTATTCTAATAATGGTCAACTTGTGTGGGACATAACTTCATATCCACATGTATTACCCCTAAAGAAGAGGACAATGCCAGGAAGACCCAAGAAGAAACGAAGACTAGAGCCTTGGGAGTTGAAGAAGAATGACATTGAATTAAGAAAGAGTGGGAGCAAAAAAGCATGTGCTATCTGCAAACAACCTGGACACAACAAAAAATCATGTCCACAACGACCTACAACACCAAATGTGCCTCCACCAGATGTGCCTGCTGACCAAACTACTCAACAAACACTAGACACAATACCTCCACCAATAGATGTGCCTATTTTCCAGGAGTCTGCTGAATTCCTTGTCATGAATGAAGTCCTATTTCATTCCATTCTGAACACAGTCTTTTAATATGTACTGATGAAGGAACAATGTAATATGACCTTTTTTTTGGTGTAATGTGTATTGCTCAAGACATATTTAGTGATGAAGACAATGTAGTATAACTTTTTCTTGTTCTAAGTGTACTTGATAAAGACATATTTGGTGTATTTTGTACTGATCAAGTAATAACAGGTTTCTTTTCTTATGTTATTGACTGAGTAAGATTGATGAAGTAATATCAGGTTTCTTTTATTGATGTCGTCGTCATATGTTTACGATGTTTATTGACCATTGCTTTATGATGTTACCTTTGCACTTCCTTTAACAACAACAACCCATATGAATTTCATAAATCAAATAAGACAGTATTAAAGATCATTAGAAGTCAACTTTATAATTAAAACAAACAACATTTCAAAGATCATTCCAAAGAGCAAATTACATTCATATCAACCTACTTTCATCCTACTTTCATCAACCTAGTTTCATCAACATTTGATATCACAATTACATTACAAACACATGTAACACACATCATCCCTATTAAAACCTTCATCCTTTTCTCCAAAATAACTACACTTTTCTCCAAACAAGCCAATTTTAAGCTTTTCAACATCTCTTTCTTCCATCTTCATCAAACTTTGTTCCATCTTCATCAAACTTCTACCCACTTCTTCATTTCTTACGTTAGCACTACTGTCTTCTACATTCACCACATTTCGAGAATCAATTACTTTTTCAGTACACCACTCAAAGAAGTTGCATCCAATGAAATCTTCACTCCCAACCTGTGGAAGAACAAAACACACTTCCTCGTCAACAAAATCAAAACTCCCACCCTGTGCAAAATCAAAACCACACAATAACTCACATTTATGTTTCCATTAAACTCACCTTGAAGTTAGGACAACCCTAAAATCTTTTGCCCTTGTTTTTAGGAGTTATGGCAATGCAAAACACTGCAGGCCGACCACAAAAGCAACTAGGTTTTACACCCAACCTGTTCCCACTACCAGAACTATGTTCAAAGCCCCAACCCGTGCATTTGTAAGAAGAAGAAAAACCAGACATTTCCTCACTTCAACAGTGCTTCCACAACTCTTCGTAACGAGAACGAAAATGTTCAACACTTTCGAAATCAGGGTTGCTCTAAATAATAAGTTTTAGAGCTAACAACATCACACTTGGCAATCTATTCACACAACACAACACCAATCAAATTTAATAAACAATGACTCGTCAACTAAAATAAATTACAACTCAACACAGACAAACGACATTACTGATAAATTAATGGAGAGAGCTTAATTAGTTCATTTTAACAAGTTTATAAACCCAATTGAGACAAAAAAAAACACAATGACCCACTTGAAATTGACACACAAATACGAAAACCAAAATGAGGATTTAAACCTATTAAAAATTTTGCACATGTTAAAGTTTTTGAAGATAAAATTGACATAAAATTAAAAACAAAGATAAAGTTGATATGTTCCACAAAAGCGGAGACATAGAACGTAGATAAGTATGTCGTACATCTCATGGGTGGAAAGTTCAACTTCTAATATTTTTTTTTTTCGTTTCTCGTGTTTTACGTTCCGTTTATCCGTGAAGAGGAAAACAACAGAACCAATGGGTAAAAGAAGATCTTCCTTAGAACGGGAACAACTCTTCGCACATGAAGCATCCAGCCATGTATAACATCGATCTTGGTGCGTGGATACTAAACAAGAGTATGACTATTACAAATGAAGTAAAAAAAACAAAGCAGAAGAGAATAATAGCACAAAGCATCTGTTGCTGAGGAGAACTAAAGAATAATCAGAAATTCAACACAATTCTTATTGACATGAATAACGGAGGAACACAAAATGTGAAGTTCGGTGACGTCAATACCACCAAAGGAAGCTGGCACATTCCCAGCAAACACTCTTCTAAGGGATGAGAAAACAATATCACTTTGGTAGCAAAAATGTCTGATGCACCTAAACTAGATAATGGGAAACAAAACAAATAGTATACACTCTACTTTGCCTGAGGATGGGATGCAATGAAGTCCACAGCATGTTTAATAGAGTTGATCTTGTCAGCCTCATTATCAGGAATCTCAAACCCAAACTCTTCCTCAAGAGCCATCACAATCTCAACAGCATCCAAACTATCCAATCCAAGGTCATTATGGAAGTGAGCATTCGGGGTAACCTGACAAATACAAATCCAAAAGTTAGCTAAATAAATAAGAAAAAATGGTTTCATTCATACATAGCATAACAGAGTCCGTTGATTAAACAGTGAAAACAAAAATCCATCATCAAATAAAACCATCCATTTATCCTTAAAATATCATTCTCTCTCTCCTATATGATCCTTATAAGTAATTTCTTAAGTATTAGAACTCATGCTAAACCGGCCCATAAACTAACTTAAATACGTATACTTAGGGACTAAACGTGTTTTTGAATTCCTATTTCTGTGGAACCAATCGTCTATTTGCATTTTCCAATTCACAAAACGGAGAAGCAACAGCACTTACGAGTTGGTAAAATTATGGGGCTTACATACTCACATTCACACTTAAGGTATTACTTTTACAATTTTAGATTTATTTAGATAATCTTCTGCATAAACAGTTCTGAAAAAAAAAAGGTAAAAAATAAAATGTAATAAAATAATTTGTTCCCTCACCTAAATTTAACATTATGCACAATGAAAACCACCTTGTAGAGATGTCGATCATGCCTTTTATAACTTCAGAAATGACGAAAAAATTAGTGGTTTAATTATTCTAATATTCTAAATTAGCATCTCTTCATACTGCTCTAACTACGCGAGAGATGCAATCAGTAACCGTTACGGTCAGGAAACAGTTGAACATCATTGACGTTGTAAGTGAAACGACTATGCGGAAAAGAAAGATTGAAACTAACGTGAAGAAGAAAGTGACGTGGCATTTGTCTAGGGTTGGCAACAATTGAAAATATAACAGGATCAATAAATTAGGCGTGAATTGAAGCGGTAACAGTCGGAAATGGAGAGTAGAACCTTGGCCGGGTCGACTTTCTGGAAGTTTTTGACGCAGGAGATGACGCGATCTGCGACCTCGGACTTGTCGAGAAAACTGCCACGAACCTCTTCACAAAAACGGCGAAGGAAGACGGTGGGAGCGAGGGTTAACGGAGAGTTGCGGGGAAGAGCGTCGACGCGCACTCTCAGGTATTTGATCAATGGTAAAGTGCTCCTACTCGCCGCCATGGATCTGCTGCAACTGTGAAACCAACCTAGAACTCACTCTCTACCCTCTTCTCTTCTTTTCGATTCTCTCTTCTTTCTTATCTTTTGTTGACGATGGATCACAATAACCAAAACACACTCTTCTCTTCCATCTGCACAGCCTGGGCTCTACAATTACGACCTCAGGCCCAACAGTGTGTGTGGCCCAATCTATCTCCAGGAAATACGTTTGCACCTCCATTTTTCTTCCTATACCCCAACATTTTATAATCTCCATTTTGCCCTTCGTGATTTATTTCTCTTGCAATTTTTGTGCTTCAACAGGAATTATGTGCAATTATGTGAAGTGTTGGAGAATTTAGTTATGTTATGGTAGGCACAACAAATGTATAGTCTAGGATATATTTTCAAATTTATAATCTAAAAATGAAAAAGAATAATAATTTCTTGAATTGTACGATAAAATATTTGAAATTACGTAATACAAAATTGTATTTTCGGATTCTACAATTTAAAAAAAAAGTTTTGTAGTTTGGATTAACACACTGAAAATTCTTAACTTTCAAATGTACAATTTTGTTGAATCATTCAATTTTTGTTAGAAGAATTCAATACTTTTACATTAGAAATTGCAAGCTTACTAAAACTATAAAAAAAGAAAAATGATAATTATAAAAGTTAATGACATTTTGGAAAGTTTAATAACCCTTTGTTAAATTATATTGCCCAAGGTTAAATAACAATAATTTCTCCTCCTATTTTTAAATATTTATCCCTATGTTTAAAATTATATTCATTATTCTCTTTATTTCACTTAAAAATAGCATATTAATCAGTAAAAAACTGCAGATGTATTGTTTGATATAATCGCCATTAAAGTATCAAAAAACAAAATCGGGCTCAGTGACGATAGCTTTTGCGTTAGAAAATCGCGTTGGAATTTCAGTCACCAGCAACCAAAACCAGAAATAACTGCACAGCTTAAGCTTCTGTATTGTATTGTATTGTTTTGCATCGCCCAGCCCCATGTTGGTGTTCTTCATTTGCGTATTGGTTTTCTTCATCTTTCTGTACAAATTCCTCACCGCTTATGGTATTTCATTTTTTTCACTACATTGCTTTCTCTTTTCATTTATCCTTTTTTTTTTGTTCTAATTCTCGTTTTTGATATAATAGGCGATTTCACTTTGATGTCTAAGAAGCAACCTAAACGCGAAGAAATTGAAGATAAGGTTGCGAGAATCACACATACACATCCTTGAGTGTTTTCTTCTTCGTGTCTTACATAAATGACTTTTCTTTTCATGTTTCATTTCCACCCAGGTTGTTTGGATTACTGGCGCTAGCCGTGGAATTGGTATGACAAGAACTCTTCTTTTTTATTTTAATTTGATTTTTCCATTTCAGTATTATTGGGTTGATTCATTCACTCACGTTGACCTTGGACTTCGATCAAATAAATATCGAATTCTAATTCGCCCAGAAATCACATTGATAAGTGAAGGAATCAAAATAATTGAACTTTGAAGAATGTAATCGAGGATGATTGATGATTGCAACCCACATTCTAACTCGTTTGTTTGAATTCGCACTCATTAGTATCTAATCTGCAATGCCTTATAGTGCCCATTTTTACTTATTTTATTTTATTATTGCAGATTTCCTTTTTGCTTACTTTGTTCTGTATAATCTAGAAGGATTCCTTCAAAAAGCCAGAACTTTTCCCATAACTAATTTTGCTTGCAGAGCTGATTTCTTCTTCTTTTTGGTTCCTTCAATGATGTATGTAAAGGGGAGATTTTGGCTAAACAGCTTGCAAGTTTAGGGGCCAAGCTTATAATCTCTGCGAGGAATGAAGTTGAGCTAAGCCGAGTAAGGACACAACTGAAAGGTATTTTTGTGTTATGTTACTGGAAGTTTCATGTGCTAAATTAGTTTGTAAATTATGTACAAATAATGACATATTCACATACCATGATCTATTAATGTGTGGTTTGCATACCACCAGGTAAGCATGCACCTGATGAAGTCAAGATTTTACCATTGGATTTATCCTCTGGAGAGGATTCTCTAAGGATAGCTATTGAGAAAGCAGAATCCTTTTTTCCGGATTCCGGTGTTGATTACATGATCCATAATGCAGCTTTTGAGCGTCCTGTAAGTGACTTACTGCTTTATCCAATGGTTTATTTAGTACTTCAATATGCTTGTAAGTTAAAATAAGAGGAAATAGAGGTTGACTGTCATCCTTTAATTTAGAAGAACAATTTGTCAAGGCAGCATTATTAGTCACTATTTCATTTTATTGGGTGTTTGTGCATGCGTGTCTTTAACCCTATGAGTTTGGAAACATTTCATCAGCAGAAATTCCTACTTCAAAGGTGATACTTTTTATTGGTCAGCATGCATTTCAGGATATGTGTAGCAACTATCTACATTAATCGAACACCAGCCCTGAAAAAATTTCATTGGATGATGCTAGCTTATCATTTCATGCCAGTATAATATAGTTATGATGCTTTTTTGAAAGCTGATAAAATTTCTCTTCACTTATCTGATAAAATCTGCTGATCATATGCTCATTGGATTAACTGTATTGTTAATTGATTATTTTGTTGTGCAGAAAACATCAATTTTAGATGTAACTGAGGAAGGTCTTAAGGTATTTCATAAAGGAGACTCTCACTCCTGTTGTTTAATTACCAATCCTTTACTTTAAAATTTGTTTTTATCCCTTTGTTAGTTTTCTTCCAAAACTTTAAAAGTAGAAATCTGAAGTTTTATATTACACTTTTCTCCTGATTAGGCTACATTTGATGTCAATGTTTTTGGGACAATAGCTCTTACAAAGCTCTTGACACCTTTCATGTTAAAGAGGGGGCATGGTCATTTTGTGGTGGTAAGCAGCAATTCATAATAATATCTTATTTTGGTTATGAAATCTGAATGGCAATAGTATATTAAATGTGTGTTTGTTTTCACGTTTATTTCCATTGAATGGCAATCCATGGATTTCTTCCATTCATGTTTGGATGCTTTGAAAAATGCACTAACCGCAAACCAAGCACACTCGTCTTAGCAGTAATCAGAAACTACAGCTTCTGGAGCTTTCAGGAAGATGTTTGTGACTGCATTGATTTATTAACCAAAACAAGTGCAACTAAAAAGAAGAGAGTAGTCACGAACTAGTCAGCTTTGCTGCTACATATTATCTGTCAACGATTAATAATAAATTTAACTTTTTTGGTAAAATTATATTGACGTGTTATATGTTTTTGCATTAATTGCTGAATGCTAAGAACTAATGCACATATTTTTGGAGAACTTATTCAATATTTCTTGTAACCCCTTTCCCATTCATAAACTGATAATCTTTTGTTCCCTTCATTTGCAATAAGATGAGTAGTGCAGCAGGAAAGACACCTGCCCCAGGTCAGGCTGTATACTCTGCTTCCAAATATGCGCTCAATGGTTACTTCCATACCTTGCGTTCAGAGGTATGTAGACTGTGTACAGGAAGGGATGCAATTTACCATGATAAACCATACTATAGTGCACAACTGGAAGATAAACGTAGGTTTTGTCTAATGAGAAAAAAAAATGGGTATAATGGATGTTGTTTTATTGTAATTATCATACTGTACATAGTCATGCACTACTAAACATTTAATGGTGACAGCTCTGTCAGAAAGGGATCCGAGTTACTGTGGTCTGTCCTGGTCCAATAGAAACGTCAAATAATGCTGGATCAAAGGTTCCATCTGAGGTTTGTGTATTTGTTAATTCATGCATTACTACTGCAAAGAAAGACAAAACTTGAGTGAATTTTTGTTTACTTTCTTCCAACCATAGTACGTAGTACATGTATCTTTGGAGACTTCTAATACTCTAGAGTGATAAATGAAGATACACTACATTTTTTTCTGAGCCTATACATGCATGCTTTTCAAGAATGAAGAAAAAAATTTACTTGCTCATTTTTAGCAAAAGTTGATGAATGTAATTTTTACTAAAGAAAATGGCATGTATTCAAAGAAGCAGCATAGTGGAAGATGTTGGAGTTTACAGTATTCTTTCCCTTTTGCCTTTTTATTGTTGCTAGTGTTCACTTTAACTCATGTCATGTGTTCTCTGGATGTATCAATTGAGTCATTGACAGATTGTTTCATTCATGTGAAATTCTGACTCCACAGAAGCGTGTGTCATCTGAAAGGTGTGCGGAGCTGACTATCATTGCTGCAACCCATGGCTTAAAGGAAGCTTGGATATCATATCAGGTAAAAGCATTGATTAGAAATGTACTTCTGTTTCAATATGTCGCCATTTTTAAACATTTATTCTCTGCATTTTGTGCAATGAATCTGCTTCATACTTGTTCTGCCGTTTTTCGTACACGCCACTTTGTTTGCCTCTTACACAAGTGAATCTCAGGTGTCTGTTTAGATAAAGCAACTTCCTTACAATTTGTCATTAAATGTGTCAGTGTGACAGTGTCTTGAGGTACATTTCATGCAACTGTTCGAATAATTATGTAATTGACGTGAAGATGTAATAATGCTCCCTTGTCAATTTGTTACATCATGGAATTTAAGTATGATGCTGGGAATATTTGTTCATGCTTTACTTTATGGAATCTAGAAGAGTTTTTGTTCACTCCTCCCGAAATATTGAATGCTTTCATCAATTTAAAATTTGGTTGCATCTAAGCATTTGGCTTCTCACGATAAATTGTCTAATTGATGTTTTCAATTAGCATGGATTAAAATTTCCAGTTTGCAACTTTGATCCTTGAATTTTTTTTGCGTGCAGCCTGTGCTTGCTGTCATGTATCTTGTTCAGTACATGCCATCTGTTGGTTATTGGCTCATGGACAAGGTATTTTCTATTAATTATATAGTATGCATTTTTGTAACTTTATTTCGTATTTTTTTTCTTTCTTTTTTTGCTTATGTGCTACTGGACATCGATCAAAATGAATACAAATATTGATACCTTGTACAAATGACTGTAGGTTGGAAAAAATCGAGTAGAAGCTGCCGAAAAGAAGGGAAACACATATTCTTTGAGCTTACTGTTTGGAAAAAAGAAGGCCACTTGATGCCCATATGTGCATGGTTTTCAAAGATTTGTATCAAATATATTTGGTTTAAACCCTCCCTTGGTCCTCAAGTTTATATGAAAATCTCAGTTGAGTCCTCAAGGTTTTTTCTGTCTCAATTGGGTCATATTTTTTGTAAAAGTGAACACATTATACCATAACCGTTAAGTGGTGTGAGACGGCGTTAAATTGGTGTGAGCTGAATTTTTTCATTTACTGACGTGGCATTGTGCACTAAAATTGAAAGTCCACGCGGTCTCACTGTCTCAGAACAACTTCACCGGCTCCCCCTCTGCTTCCTTCCGTCGGCGATTTCGGCGCTTCCGAGACTTCAGGTGATGTCACTGTCTCAGAACAACTTCACCGGCTCCATTCCAGCTTCCGTTTTCTGCAACGGTTCTGTCCACGCGCCGTCGTTGCGGATTGTTCACCTTAGTTTCAACGGTTTCGTGGATTTCGTGGGGCCTGAGATGAGCACGTGTATAAGTGTTCTTCAGGTTTTGGATATTCAGCACAATCGGATACGAGGCACGTTTCCGTTGTGGTTGACCAACGTGACCACGTTGACCGTGCTTGATGTGTCCAATAATGCACTTTTTGGGGAAGTTCCGCCCCAAATAGGAAATCTTTTTAAGTTGGAGGTGTTGAAGATGGCTAATAATTCCTTCACCGGTACCATTCCGGTGGAACTGAAGAAATGTGGGTTCCTAAGCGTCGTTGATTTTGAAGGAAACGAGTTTGGCGGGGAAGTTCCTTCGTTTTTGGGTGATGTGACGGGGCTGAAGGTGCTATCTCTCGGTGGGAACCACTTCTCTGGTTCGGTTCCGATGAGTTTTGGAAACCTTTCATATCTTGAAGTGTTGAGTTTGAACAGTTTGACGATAACAGGTTGACTGGAAGTATGCCTGAGATGATAATGAGTTTGAACAATTTGACGATACTAGACCTTAGTGGAAACAAATTTACGGGTCAAGTTTATGCGAGTATTGGGAATTTGAATAAGTTGACGGTTCTCAATCTTAGTGGCAATGGCTTCTCTGGAAAAATTCCTTCTAGTTTGGGGAATCTTTTCAAGCTAACTTCGCTTGACTTGAGCAAACAGAATCTTTCTGGAGAATTACCGCTTGAGCTCTCGGGATTGCCCAGTTTGCAAGTTGTTGCACTGCAGGAAAACAAGTTATCTGGTAATGTGCCTGAAGGGTTTAGTAGTTTGACGAGTTTGCAGTATGTTAATCTCAGTTCTAATGCCTTTTCCGGGTCTATAAGTTTCATGATTTTGTTAAAAACTGGTAATGAAACCAAAATAAAAGAAAAGTGGTATTGAAACTATGATTGGAATATCGTAAGCGAAAACGTTGATCTCCGTCTGCGTTTAGGATGGAATTTGTTGGAGGAAAATGATGAATAGGAAGCAGAGGTGGAATGTTGATAGGAACAACACCACCGCTGCCACAGCCACACCACAGGCCAGGCAACAAACACGAGCTTGTTAAAGGATCTAAAAAGCCACATTCATTTTACTACCATTTACAAAATTACATATTAAAAAAAAAGTAGAATATTCGGTTCAACTTTACGAGATTTTAAAGCTAAGATTTTTTCTTTCTACTTTTGTGAAAGCATAGAGGCCGCTGCGATTGTAATGGCTAATGCACTAACAACGAGTGGATGTGGATGTTGTTAATTAAAATTAGAACTCTCTGGGATCAACAAAAATTGAGAATCCGGGAGGGGATTTGGTCCAGTCACCAACCGCACCGTCGGTGTAATCTTCCCCGAGTCTCTTGATGCACCACAAATCCTCTTCGCAAGAGAGCATCTTCCAGTGTGGGATGGCGCAGCGTAGGGGCTCCTGCCCTGAAGGAAGGTGAACAGGTTGCAGTTGGGTGGCGCCCATGGAAGGAAGCAGAGGGGGAGGGAGGAGAAGATCTGGCACCACGTGGCCTTTCAATTTTAGTGCACAATGCCACGTCAGTAAATGAAAAAATCCAGCTCACACCAATTTAACGCCGTCTCACATCACTTAACGGTTATGGTATAATGTGCTCACTTTTACAAAAAATATGACCCAATTGAGACAGAAAAAACCTTGAGGACTCAACTGAGATTTTCATATAAACTTGAGGACCAAGGGAGGGTTTAAACCAATATATTTTAGTTAAAGGTTCTCTATCAAAATGAATAACACCCTTTCTGGCAATTGACAGAATAGTGTTATATATTATTCCAAAACGAACAATGAAGGTTTATAAACTTTCAGTGGGCGAGCCATTCTGCAATACTCCACATTACTTCTCAAATACAGAACATTTTTTTTTTGTGCGCGAGCCTACGGTATATTTTTGTTGTTGAAGATGGAGCTGCAGAAAACTTGGATGATGTAAGGAGTCTAGTTCAGTAAAAACAAATGGCAGGTGATACTCAATTTCCAAATACCACTGGAAGAAGCCATTGAAAAGTGTACTGAACTCGATACGAGCTCCAAAGTTGCATTAGTTGTCAATTATATACAACACCCAGTTAAGATAATATTAATAATTAATGCAGTCATAACCAACAATTACAATTATCAATGGAGAATACTTGCATAGCAGCATACTATCTAAACATAATTTTGCATTGGAATTGACTACAGAGAGCACCTAATATAACAACCAATCCGTAATCCATGAATACAAGGGGGTATATTAGTTAACCCCGCTTGTAGACAGTGACATATTGAGCTTGTATTTGAGGTAAGATTTGATGAAAGGGTCCAACTCGCCATCCATTACAGAGATGACATCTGTGGTTTCATGCCCTGTTCTTACATCTTTGACTAGTTTGTATGGATGGAATACATAGTTCCGTATTTGTTGTCCCCATTCAGCCTTGACTGCGTCCCCTCGAATCTGCTTAATCTCTGATGCGCGCTGCTCTTCAGCTATAACCAACAACTTGGCTTTCAAACGGCTTAAAGCTTTGATCTTATTCGCCAGTTGCGATCTCTCCTCTGCACCATGCTTGTTTAATTTTAAAACTTGCAATTAAATCACATGTTTGAATTGGATGCAAACTAGAAAAGGCTCAAGTGACCCTCAAAATTTAACAAAAGCATTGGTGGACATACACAGTCCATACCAAATATTAGTGAACCTAGACATACACAGTCCATACCAAATATCAACCGGAGTCCATCTTTAACAAAAGTCCAAATACACTACATAGTACCATTCACGCAGTATTTTGATCTGTTAGATGTATGCAAATGTGCAATGCACAAAACAAATTATTGATAAAACGTTTTAACACAAACCAAGTAATCATAACTGAAAATTCAGAACGTCACCACAAACAGTTTCAAGTTCGATTATCATATACGTGTTCCAAACAAAGAGGGCTGTAGTGATTAGCTTACTGGACATTACTGGGATCACTTTGTGCTTATAGATTAGTTTCCTAAATGACTACTTCTAGATTCTGGTCATACTGAAAGGGTTAGAGTGGGGATCAGAATTCCCAAAGAGGAACAATTAGCGGCATATGTTTGAAACTTTGGTTCATTGAAGTAGATTGACACTAAATTATTTTTAAAGTATAGTGTCTCCAAATATACGAGTTATCATTATCTTAGAATTTATGATGTATTTGAAACTACGAGCAGCAACCTGCATATTGCCAAATGCAACATGGAAGAGTACTTTAGAAAGGTGTGTAATATATCCAGAAAAATATACTATTGGGATTAAATAATTCCCAAAGGAGCTGAACAAAATAAATAAATCCCAAAGGAGAAAAACGAACCTGTGCAGCGAACAGTGACACCAGTTGGAATGTGTGTAATCCGAACTGCAGTTTCAACCTTGTTGACATTCTGACCTCCCTTTCCACCTGCTCTTGAAAAACTAATATCCAGGTCCTCCTCGGGAATTTCAACATCCATAGATTCCTCTGGAAGAAGAGGCATAACCTCAACACCAGAAAAGCTTGTCTGTTTATAGATATTAAAAAATTAGAGTTTAAAAGAAAATATTATGAATATGATAATTAAAGGGAAAATAATATTAACGATTCATCAAATATCTAATAGCAAATCTGTAGAAAATGAATAAGCACTTTTTTTTATTGTATTCGTGAGGCAAGGAGGGGAGGAGTGGACATTACACTAGCATCATTGTCATTCACAAACACGGTATTTCAGCTATCTGAAATTCAGCCACCAAAATGTTGGTTATTACCTGACGAAGCCCTTTGGCATTAAAAGGTGATTGACGAACAATGCGATGCGTTCCTTTCTCCCCAGACAAATACCCATATGCATAACGACCTTCAACTTCAACAGTGGCAGACTTAATTCCAGCTTCTTCTCCGGGGGATTTCTCAATCACTCTGGTCTTGTATCTTTGTTTCTCACTCCATCTCATGTACATTCTAAGAAGCATGTCTGCCCAATCCTGTTCTGGAGATGATAATTTTTGTACAGAAGTTAAAGCTGAATAGGCAGAATCGCCATTAAGTACTCAAATTTCAAAATATGATACAAATAAAAAAAGGAACTGGAAAGATGGATACGTTGGTTTCATCATCTCACACTAGACAGGGCAAATATCCTGTAATCTGGGATGGAAATAAAATCAGTAAAATAGGCCCCACATATAACTACTTGTTCTAAACGGTGGAATTTTACTTCCGTAACAAACCCACGCCCCATATATTGGCAGATCGACTGTCCGGATTTATTGCATGTGATATGACTGTTAATAATCAATACTTGGTAGTATAGATCAACAAATAATGCCAAAAGGCGGGAAAGGTTAAATGTGTTGAGACATATAGGTAGTATTCTAAAGTCGTAACTCAACAGCAGGACAAGGAAAAAGACAAATTGTAGTTTTTCTGGGCATTCAAGTTCTGACATTCTACCAGTACAATCTATCAGACTAAAATGTTTTCTTTTCACCTTGAACTAGGAATGTCAGAAACAAGTTCATTACTATATCTGAATAAAGATAGCTATTTACCTGGGCATCAGTACCACCAGCACCTGCTGTAATAGAGATAACAGCACCTTCTTTATCATAAGGACCAGAGAGAAGTTGAGTCAGCTCATATCGATCTAGTGATTTATTCAGTTCTTTTATAAGATTGGTGGCCTCATCAAAAAGTCCTCTATCAATGGATTCCATTTCCTCAGTCAGCATAACTATTGTTTCTGCGTCCTCAACCTACATTCATTGTGACGAAGATCCATATTGGCACATAGCTTAATTTGCATTAGAGTAGAAGTGGGAACAATATGAGCCCGCAGAGAGAAACGAAAGATTTAGGCATACACCATACATATATCATGATCCAGCCCTCTTTAAAAGCCAAGTCTACAGATGGGATGATTTCCTTTTCCCCAGTCTGCTAGTCGATTAGTTCCTTTCGGTTTTGATGTTCTTTTACCACTAAGTTTTCTTTAATTTCCTTTATATAACTATTGAATAAAATATAATAATTTTATCAAATTTTATACCAATTTGAACACTAAATGTTTAAGTTTCTTGGCATGATGGAAGGACTTCGCATTGAATGGCTCTGAATAAACTTTCAGGTCAGGTCAAGCTTTTATATTTTCAAAAAAGCCCCAGTCAACCCCTCCTAAGATGTGTAACAAGTCAGGCTTAAACCAATGTCTTGAAGATAGGACCTATTTAGGCAACTGCATAGTTTAGTCTAGTCTAGCTTTCTAGCTACTCCCATCCTATTACAGTAAATATAATAAACATATTTAGCACATATGGCCAACATACGGGACAAAAAACTAACAACTTTTATAATAAGTTCATCACTGAAACCATCGGATCAATCTGAATGAAACCCGTGAACAAATCTATTTTTAAAATTTGTCATTTTCTTTTAAATGAAGGAATTAGAGAATAGATTATAAAAAATAAGGGCAAGAAAGAATAATTGGGAGATTTAAAGAAAGGGTCAGGGACAATTTTTGTGCATCACTTAGAAAAATAGATCAATCCTTTTCCTTTCAAAAGAAGAGGCACCCAAAATGCAGGTACACAAACAACATTTAAATATTCTAATTCATTTTTACAATTGTAAACGTAAATTCATTTTAATTAGTAATGTAAAAATAATTTTAGAGAAGAGCGTAGTCGTTTAATTGTCAGGAAAAAAGATCAAACTCAATAACACTGTATTCTTACTTTTACACATAAACCTGCAGTTTTGGTAGCTGAAACAACCCTGTGTGATGTATTTCAACTTTACATTCCACTCTTTATTGTTAGCATATCTGGTGCTCTTTCAGCCAGAACTTTATAATTGGACTCTGAAACTTGGGGTTCCCCATTCAGCCAGGACTTTTAGGAAGGATATGTTGGTCCTTCCTAAAATAATTGTTGAGAATCAATATAAGTAAATCTAACCTGAGTTTTAAAATCATTGAGTAATTTTATCTTCTCTTTGACATCAGCCAAGGTCGAAAGAATGTTTTGAGCTTTGGCCCGATTGTCCCAGAAAGAGATATCTGCTGCTTGCTCCTCCAAATTGGCAAGTTCTTGCTCCAATAGTTGTAGACCAGAAGACTCTCTAATCTCTTCAACACGTTGCAACATAATTTCAACATCCCTCCTCAGGGAGTAAAAATCTGCAAAAATAACACCAAGTTATGTGCTACTTTATGGCAGCAACAAATCCATAATTGTTAGCAAGTTTCCTCTGATTAAACCATTCATGAACTATTATGAATTATATGATTATGATCTTGAAACAGCAAGAGGGAAAGAAGAAAATTTCAAGCGCCTTATATCTAAAGAAGTTCACAGGATAATATGCAAATCTACTTATTTAGTTACAAACTATATCTTAGATAGCATCAATTTGGAAAATTGAAAATAATAAACATCCAAGGTTCAAAAGTGGTCTTTTTGTGTTGGCATTCCTTTAATTAAAAGGCTTCCGACTCCCAGTAATTGAATACTAAAAATCCAAGGAATCCCTTCCACTCAACTACAAGCTAATAGAACAAAACAATTGAACTTGTCAAACAGGGGGCTTGGTTTATAATTGGAAAGAGATAAATGCCGAAGCCATGTTAGCCGTACTATAAACACTGAGTGTGTTTATCCAATATGCACATACAGAAATGAAACCACATCAAATTTTCATTTAGTTAAAGCAATAGTTTATAGCTTCTAGAGGAACGCTACATGGCCATTGACGTGAAAAAAGATACGCTATAGTAACATCATGTCACCTCAAATCCAATGCTCGGTTTGCAAAATTTATGTTGAATGAGATTGATTTTGATCGTGAAGATTAATTCTCAATTGACGTGATTTACGTTTGAATGTTTTAATTTAAAGACAATATAGTAGTACAGCTCAAGACAAAAATTTTATCCAACACAACAGCTGACCGAACATTTTCCAACGCAAAATCAATTCTGGATGCATCAATTTGTTGACGTTAAACCAAACATAGACATTTTGATTGATTTTTCGAAGGGATCCATTAGGGAGATTCAACAACAATAAAGTCACGTCTACATACACTTTAAATCCAAAACCTTAACACATCCCCTTCAACCCAAAACTTTAGACCTGTTTTATCAAACAACAAGACACTTATGTGAAACCTCTGTCAAGACTTTTGATACAAGAAATCATAAGATTCTTCACCTATTTCATACTCATGTGAGCCGGTCATCATGTTCAATTGTTCATCTCTACCTCAATATGGGACTTAGCCTCATACTTGAATTCCCAATTCATTTGCCTATAAAATTTATGTGAAATCACGATAACTAATAAAGTTAACAGCCAGATTAGCACTTCTAGAAGAATATATGGCAGATGTTATCTTAGAGAAATTATGCGAGAGTTTTTACAAATTAGTTTATACATAAGTTAATTTAAACTTTTGAATTCAAAACACTTACTAAAAGGTTAAACTAAAATAAGATAAAAAAATTAAAAAAAAAAACTTATATTTTTGACTGAAGACGCAGGTAAAGTACCTTGCAGAGCCCATTCACTGGCATCGGTGTTCTCTCCTTCACCGACACTCAACTGGTTCTCCGGCGCCGCGAACAGAACTGCCACAAAATCCACAAATACAAGAATGTATACTGATTCAGAGATCGGAATATTATAAAATGTGAAAATAAATTGAATAAACAAAGAAAGTAAATAGGAGGAGAAGAAAATGAATAGTGAAAAAATGGCGGAAAAGAAAATGAAATTACGAGACGGTGGAGAAACACGCGAAGAGGAGAGAATGGTGGCGCGAAAAGATAAGAAGGGGAAGTGCTTAGAAGGATTGGGGATTTGTTTTGGAATGAGAAGAGAGCGTTTGCGCGTGGCGAATAGAATGGTGCATAGAGGCTGAGAAACAACCTCCATGGCTATCGAGCTCGAAAGGTAAGGAAGGGAACAACCAGATAAGACACTGCTTCACATTCTTCACTGCTTATTTGGTTTGTCAAAAAATGGATATTTGTGTATTAGAGTTCAATAATAGTAGAAAATTTACTTTATGAGATATAATAGGACGACTTAAGTTTATAACGGTGAAAATTTGGATTTTTGGGTGTGTTGATATGGGTTATGAGAAATATAAAATGGTAGTCAAACCTTTGAGAAAAACACAAATGAAAGATAAAGATGTTGCAAGAAAAATAATTTAGTTGTAATTGAAAGAGGTGAATTGGGAAATATTTGAAGTTAGGAAAATAAGTATTTCAATGAAGTCTTTTTTGTTACAGCTAATTAGGTGCAAGTGACCAATTTTTGTAATAATTTATGATATTCGAAATTAGTTAAAAATGTGTAATGAATATTTGATCAATTGTTGTTAGTGGTTTATAATATAGACAAGTATGTGAGTTTTAATTAGAGGGACATAATTACTCCTAAAAATGTTGAAGATTTATTGATACTTATATTTGTATCAGAGTTTCATTCATATAAATGTAGTTGATTCCACACATACAAAATATGTAATATAAGTATTAGTATGTTAAACATTTTGTAACTATATGATTGATTTCATGTTACAGTATGAATGTGATTGGTTTCACATAATAGTAAAATGTTTACTTTGAACTAATCTTATATTTTCATCTTGAATATAATATATTTGAAGTCTTGAACTTTGAAGGATTATTTAAATATTGGACATACTTTCCATTTTTTTTATTTTGGAAAAACTACTTTTGGTATTTGTATTTGTTTAAATAAGGTTTAATATTTATTTTGATTTTTGTTTTTATAATTTCTATTTAATGTGGTTCTTACCTTTTTTTTTAGTGTTCAAAGTGTTTTATTTTTAACTTTTGTTTAATTTAGTCATTTTTTTTACAGCACCTAAATCGTTAACATAGTGTTTATATGAGCTCAGTTAATACGTGGCTGTTATTTTGTCTAATATACTTGCCTATGGCACTAAAGTAATTAGGATTTTTTTGGCTTTCCAAGGCTGGTAGTGAAATAATTAGGGTGTTTTTGGTTTCCCATGTCAGTGAAGCAATTAAGATTTCCTGATTTGGGTTTTCATTTTGCAGGTTGTTGCTATTTCGTAGTGGTTCGTGATGGTTATGTGTTGTAGGTGCGTGGAGGACACGCGATTCTGTGATGGTCTTCTCTAGTGACGGGACAAAACATTAAACTTGCAATTTGGGATTTTTGTTTGTTTGAAGAATATGACAAATGGCATTATGCATGGTGAATGCAATTAGGTTTTGTTGTAGTTTGGAAAGGGAGATATGTGGTGGTGCGAATAGGCATTGCGATTTGAGTTTGCAGGTATTTGGGTGCTTGTGATTTTGGGGTTGTGTTTTTTTTTTATTTTTTTTATTTGAGACTTTCTATTTCAGGTTGTGATTTCGAACAATGTTAGCTTGCGATAGCTCTTTGTTGTTATGTGGTGGTTGACGAAGATGAAAAGTGCAAGAATGGTGAATCATTGACATAGTGGAAGGAAACCATGATGATATGGTGGTGAGAAGTTGAAGATGATGAAATGGAAAAAGATCATAGACAGCTAAGTCAGAAATAATGACCACGTCTTTCACCAAGACTAATGTTAATATTGTGTCATTATGATTATTTTAAACGTTGAAAACACATTAAACAAAAATTACGAAAATAAGGATCTAATCCATATTAAACCTTTAAATAAATTACTAATTGGAATAATATAATTTAAGATAATCTCAAATTTTAATTTTAATTTTATTCAAAGAACTCCTAATTAGATTATAGACTTTTCATTTATATGATAACTTGTTCGTATGTGTCGGCACACAAAGAGAGATCAAAGGATATTAATTGTTGAAAAAGTTAGATTGTTAAGATTGGTACCATGTCGTGGTCATGAAAATTTAGCTCATAGGAGTGACTTAAATTCATTATAATTATAAAAAGTATACGTCAGATTCAATAAAGGTTTAGTTTTTTTAGCACCTCGTTTGATTATTCGCAAAAGTTTGAAATTTTCTAAATAAAATAAATGGATTCCTAAGTCTTATATTTAAAAAAAATGTATACCTGTTGGAGAATTCCTAAAATATAATTTTTAGATAACAGTGGAAACATCTCTTTAATTTTTTTTTGCATGGTTAATTAATGAATTTTTAGATAACAATAAAAATGTTAATTAATTTTTATATATATTGAAAATTTAAATACGAGTGAAAGTAATAAATAAATAAAAATATCATATAATCAAAAGTAAAAAATTTATTAATTTATGTAATTAAACTCAGATCTTATGTATTTTTCATAAATCTTTTATAAATCTTTTATTTTTTTAATAAATATTTTTAAGTGTAATCAAGGTTAACAACAAATTCTTTTACTTATCAAAGTAATTGTTTTAATAACATTTTGTGATTCAAGTAATTATCAAATGCAATAATTATTTTATTAGAAACTATTTCCAAAGTAATATTTTTATGGATTTAAAATATGTTTTATTTTATTTAAATCATCCTTAAATTGTTACATTATTTTATTACAACATAGTTATTTTTTCATAATCAAGTAATAACATGATTATACCATAACTTTGTGATATTTATTGTGACAATGCATATAAATAAGAAGATGTTACAAATGGTAAATTTAAATTTCTTTATATAGTATTTTCAGACCTCGGAAATTTAACCCAAAATCCTGCTCAGATTAATTTAAAACGCACCCACAACTCTGTAAAATGACGCCAGGTGTCAAGAATGGAAGGTTCGAAAATCAATAGTGGAAGACAGGTGTCCGCAGGAGAGTGTACGCTTGTTTTACTTAGAGAAGAAAAATGATTTTTCTGAAACCTTCCTCCCACTCTCTCTGCATGCACCCTTCTTCTTCCAAAAAAAACCTGATCTTTCATTTCCTTCTTCTTCTCTCTAGAAAACCTTTCCCTTCTCTCTACTGTAACTCATCTTTCTCTTCTCCGATCAACATTCAGAATCCGTAGATGCGTTCCCGGCGTCCCAAGCTTTCTCTTAAACCGAACAAGTTTCAAGTTTTAGCTGGTAAGTTTCTCTTCTTCGTCGTGCGTTCTTTTGTTACATGCAAAGCCAAATTCTGGTTGCATGAAGGGGTATAGTCTAAGTTATTCTTGATTTTATATGGTTAGATTTAGTTGGAAGAGTTAAGTGATCTTTGAGGGTAGAAAGCTGTAAACGGGCAAACCCAAAATCTTACGTTTAGGACGTTTCACTCACTGATCCAGGTAAGGGAAGCTTATTTAATTTAATTGGTATTTGTACGTTGTCTTACTGTATGAACGTCCGTTGTTTGACTGAATGAATATGGTACATGTTGGTTGATATGTATGATGATGGTTGATATGTATGAATGTGAATATGAGTAATTATTTTGAAGTATGAATTATTAATATGGATTCTATAAAGTATGTAAATTGATATTTGATATGAATTTATAAGGTATGAACTGATGTGTTGAAACTTGAGTTAGAAATAGATGAAAATCTGAATATGAAATTCTCACTATGATAATGTACGTTCGTCATCGAACGGTCCTCCACCGTTCGGTTTTTCTAGTAAATCGTTTAAAATGGAATTCTTTCATTTGGAGAGAACTCTAGTCGAGAACGAGCGTCCTCATGTGGAACACTATGTTTGAGCGTTCGGCTCAACATGGTTGTACCCGGATATCCGAAATAAAGTAATATATATATATATATATATATATATATATATATATATATATATATATATATATATATAAATACCCTCGTATTTTAAAATTAGTAACGCTCGGTCTTACACATAGCGTTCATAATAAGTAGCGCTCGGTCTTACACCTACTGTCCGTCCTAAGTAGTGCTCGGTCTTATACCAAGCGCTCGTACTATTGTATAATCAATCTTGATAAAATAGCGTTCGTCCAACTTCAGTAATATTTTTCCTTTACCATGTTCGGTCACTTACTGACATTGAATTTCTGTATATGAACTAGTCTAAATATCGTTCCTCAACATCTTGACTAGACTTCTTTCATTGGAACCGTTCTCCATACTTGATTTATTCTTTAAGTATTGGTTTGAACTCAAGAGAGTCAGTTCATTCAACTGTTTCAAGTGGTAATTACCGTTCGTAACAAATTGCACTACTTTACTCGATTCATTTCCTAAATCTAAAAGCAACTCTCTTAGTCTTATTATGTTCTGAACGAGAGAATTATCGACCTCGTTCTTATCGTTCGTCCTCGTTCTGAAGAGGGCTGAACGTTCGTTATTTAATGTCCTTGTAACTGATGATGAAAATGACAATAAAGTGAAATATTATAAAGGATGAACAGTATATGAGATAAATAAACGGTTGTGGATTTTGAACGAGTGTTCCAGGGAGGAACGACTCATGTATGGATGAATATGAGAATTTGTAAAGTATGACTGTGGGCATGCTAATGCTGGCAGTTCATCCTGATGTTCCGTGAGTACCCATCCTCAAGTAGAGGAGGGTAGGTCATGTGCGGGAACGGCAGGAGGTCCTAGTCCTTAGGGGTACTTTGGATAGGGCTAACCTCGGTGGCAGCTGTTGAGTGTATCCCAGTTACTACATCACCCGGGTGCAAGAACGCCTGTAGCTACACAGATTCATATAGTCCGGACGGTCTGTCTAGTGATAGCTTTCATATGATTTTATGTGTTGATTTATTCTTGTGTTGTTGGAATGTTTAATTAATATGTTGATGTGTGAATTAAATTACATAAGCTTACCCTGTGTTTTTCCTTGTGTTGTCTCGTCCTTGTACGTCCGTCTTGTCAATTGCAATGATCATCCGTGTGGATGTAAGCAAAAGGAGATGCCTTGTTGGAAGAAGTAATCGAAGAGGAGAATCTGGTGGACGTGGAAGTCAAGGTCGAACCTTAGAGCGTTCGGTTATTTTAGATAATAACTAGTTAGTTTTGATCGTTCGGTAATTTGATTTTGTAAAACCGTTCGATCCTGACTCTTTTTATTTCTGTAATATTGTAAATTAACTTTGTATTTAACGTTATTCGGCTTTTGAACGTTAATATTAGTGTAAGACTGCACTATTTATTATTAAATATAATTAATTCTATTATATGGTGATTACTGTATTTTGGAATTATACTAGTATCTACTTATTAAACTGAATAAAATTTTTATCGTAACTTTTGGTTTGTTAATTTGTCATACATTTATGTTATACTGCCACTGTGACAATAATATAATGAACATCCACGATAAACACAAATATCAAAAGATTAAATTGTGCATGTTATGGTAAAGTATATGTAGGTTTACTTTTATTATTATTATTATTAAGTAGTATGGCATTTATGTAATATCATATATTTGTCATCATCAAGACATTTCTATAATTAATTAACTATATTAAATTCAATATTATAAGTTGATTTTCACGGTTTGCCAAACAATAAACCCATCAAAAAAAAAATTAGATGTCATTAAAACAATTATCATCCAAACAATAAACCCATCACAAAATAATATAATTTTTTTACAACGTTAATGTTAATTAAATCTTTTTGTTATCGTAATAACTAATTTACATTATTATCTGTGTAGAATATCTAATTAAATTTTATTGCACAGTATAAATAATAAATTTATGTGAAATACTTTTTTTCCAATTATGTTTTTTCTATTAATAAGAAAACGGAAACATCATTAAAGATACCACTCTCGGACCAATTATTTATTGGTGTGCGATAATTAATCTCTTAATTATTAATTAAGACTTCTGTTAAAAAATGTGATAACATTAAGGAAAGTGTTAAGGGATATACCGTTTAGAATTTTATAGATGCTTTGAACAAGTAGGTATCGTACCAGAATTTTCTACAAGTGTGTCACAAAACACGTGGCTTGTGTTTCTTTTTAATTTTTTATGTTAGGGATGCACGTGTCTACCTATTTAATTGTTTCTTGGTGAAAAAGGAATATCATATCTTTTAATATTAATTTATTATTTTCCTCCTCTCATATTTTCTTACATTTAGTTTTTTTAAATAATTTATTATTTGCCCCCTCAATTTTATAATATTTTCCTTCTGACCCTGCCATCTTGTTTTTCTTACAAAGCTTCGCACATCTTTTCCCTCACTTACTGAATTATTAAATATATTAGCAATAACTTAATTCTTAACTATATAAATGAAAAACTTTATTTGAAAGAAATGAAACTTACTTCAATGATCTTCACTTTCGACAAAAAAATAAAAAAAATTGAGCCCCTTTTAAATATTTATAGTTGTAAAAGTTTTAAACTTTTCTAGACACTAAATTCGGATTTTAGTTTTAAAAAATATTTTTTTAGAAAATAGTTTACCAAATCAAAAAATTAGGCAAAAGAAAATCCATAAAATTATACGTGCTTTATTACCAAACAAATTAAATTTATTATAATGTAAATAATTTGATTTAAATTTATATTGAATTTGAATGTTAAAAAACCATGCCCTACTCTATCAAGAAATGTGGAAAGAAATTGTTTGGATGAACAAAGAAAAAGTGATTGCACATATTTTGGAGAAAAGTGTGTGCTTGGTTGTGTTAAAATTAAAGAATATTGATTATTTTGTACAAGTAATTCCTATAAAGGTGTATAGTTGAGGCATGTGCTATATTTAATGGAAGTGTTGAAATTTGATAAAGTATATTGTGGGTGAAATGAATGTTATGCACGAGGCATGTTATAATACTTAAATTCTTAAAAAGTTAGTAGTAAATATTTGCAAATATTTCTTATGTCACGAATATCAATGTTATATATCTTATTTTTTCTCAAAATTTATAATATATATATATATATATATATATATATATATAATTAAAGAAAAATAAAATAATAAAAGCCGAAACTTATATAAAAGTAGGTATAAGTAATATAATTTGTATTGAACATTAAGGTTTATATTCATCATATATTTAATACTACAAATGTTATTAATACAAAATACTCAAATATACCTCTATTTTAATAATATAAAATTATTAAAATAAAACATTACAAAGATAATAATAAAACAACTAGTTAAAACAAAATTACCACAAGAAAAATATTTACACCCGTAGAATCAGTTAACTACGCTTCTATTTCACTCTCACCCCTTGTTAGAAGAACTAAGAAGACATATTTATATGCTCCTATCAGTAAGATGATCATCGCAGAAAATGACAAACAAACACAAAAGTAAGGGTAAACTAATATTGTAAAAAAACAAACTTAACATATTAAAATTTCATTATACATTTTATTCCAAACAATTCACACCAATCATTGTAATCATGTAATTAACCTAGATAAAACTGGATAAATGTATTGATATCAGATTATATCAAGTTTTGCACATGTAGTGGTGAAACAACTGTAAGATCCTTGAAAATATTTGTAAGTCAGATACTAAGTTAAAAAAAAAAAAAGTAAATAGTGAATAGTAAATTGTGAATAGTAAAAAGTGAATAGTAAAAAAAAAATTAAAAAAAAAAATTATTTTTGGAAAGGATAAGTGTTCCACGTAGCTTTGAGATCAGAATTCACCAATTTGCAAATAAAAAATTATTTTTGTAATAGTAAAATGAATAAAAAAATGAATAGTAAAAATGAATAGTAAAAATGAATAGTAAAATTTTTTACTATAAATAGCCAAGGGGGGAGGCTGAAAATTTACACCAAAGAACTTAGAAAATTTTTGAGAGAAGAGAGTTGGAAGAATTTCTAATTTCAAAGGGGATATTCTGGAAGTTTTCAGAGAGCGAGGAAATTAAGTCTGTAATAGAGGTAAGGGAAGCTAACCTTGAGTATCTCCTTTTGTATTATCTTGAGTCTTGAATATGCTATATTTTGCTTTTGTCTGATCTTAAATCTTGATTATGGAGTATTTTGTTTCTGTATGATTTTGAATTTAAATGAGAGTATGCTTTTGTGTTGATATCCAAGTGTGATAGTTGTAAAACGTGATATTGATTATGTTATGCCATTTGTATGTTATTAGTTGTTTATTTTTGTATTTTGGAAGGATTAGAAATTGTCTAACCGGCTCTACCAGATTCAATTTCTTGTTTCCCCAAACGTTTTATTTCTTTACTTATTTATTTTATTGCATTTTGGAAGGATTAGAAGTTGTCTAACCGGCTCTGCCAGATTCAACTTCTTGTTTCCCCAAACTATTTATTGCTTTACTTATTTATTTTATTGCATTTTTGGAAGGATTAGAAGTTGTCTAACCGGCTCTGCCAGATTCAACTTCTTATTTCCCCATACATGTTATTGTTCTTGTTATTTAATTATATTGTATTTTTGGATGGATTAGAAGTTGTCTAACCGGCTCTGCCAGATTCAACTTCTTGTTTCCCCATGAATTTTTATATTAAGATTATTTTTATGATTGTCAAATATTGTATTCTTCTATGACCATTTATTGTAATGTTTTATTATTGTTAATTGTTTATAATTATCTTGTATGAATTCTATTATGGATGTTTATTGTGATGAATTTATTGAATGAGTTTGTTGGCTAAAATTGATCTTGTTGGGAGGTTTGGAATAAGGGTTCTGTAATAACTTGTATATGGGTATTAAATAGATATACAGATACTGGTTGAGGTTGTTGTGAGAGGAAGTAAAATTAAGCATTTTAAGATTTAGAGCATAAGAAAATAAGGTAGATAAATTAAATAAATAAATTGTTAATTATTGAGGACCTCCCTTTGTTGGTAGGATAGAGGAACCTTAAAAACCTGAGTTGGCACATCCCTGATCATAGAGCAGCCCTGGCCTGGTCCAGTCAGTTGTGACTAGTCATATGTGCTGGCGTCGAAGGTGAGTTTGATGCGTTCAGACATCTGGGTCCTCTTCGGTGACCAATTGGGGTAAAGAAAAATCTATAATAGGATGAAAATAAAATAAAACAAGTTGATTGTAGATGCATAATATTATCATGGTAAAAATTTCATATATATTTTATTTATCATTACATTGAGCCCAGACTTTAATATGTAGTTCTTAAGATATGTTGATATATTTTGGCTGATCCATGATCTTTGTTTGGTGAAAATATGTTGAGTTATACTCGTTATGGGCAAAATGAGTTTATAATATGAAGCATGATATCTGGCAATATGTTTGATTTATTGATACCAAAACGGGTGATTATGAATTCATGATTAAAGAATGAACATGATTGAGTTAGGTGGATAAGAGGGTATGAATTGTTGGTTTTATGAAATGTTGGGGTGGATATGAGAAATCATTACTTATGAAATGATGTTTACTACCGGGAGTAGTTTGTTCGAGTTATACCATGAGAGTTTGGTATGAGCAAAGTAACACTTGAGGTTTATGAAAGCAGGCAGAAAGTGGTCTGACCATAAGGCTTTGACATAAACATATGATTCGTAAGTTTTATAGAAGCAGGCAGAGAGGGGTCTGACCATAAGGCTTCAGAAAGTAAGACATAGTATATAAGTGAGGCTTAAGGAAGCAGGCAGAGAGCGGTATGACCATAAGGCTTCATGAGTAAGCATGGAACACTTGTAAGATTTATGGAAATGAGAAAAATGATTTTGATAATGATGAATTAATGACATCGGAATAATGATATTTTATCAATTGCAGAAATACATGATTATAATATTTTTATTACAAGTTTAATGATTTTATGATATGGTTGGCTTACCCTTATTTGTTTGTGCTATGATCATATAACTCATGTTATATGTGAATAGATAATGTCGCAGATGCGGTTGAAAAAGCTTAGAGATGAGAGAGACGCGGGGAAAAACTTTCAGGGATATTTTGTAAAAAGAATAAATTTGTATTGGAAAAATTATGTTGTGTAAAACTTATAAGTTGAAATTCGAATTTATGTTAAGTGGTGAAGACTATATTGTTTGAAGTTTGTAAGTTTGGTATTGTACTTTGGGAGAATTGAAATAAAGTTTGATGGTTTATAAAATATATCAAATTAATTTAGTCTCTACTATCAGTAATACCCTTTAAAATATTAGGGTGTTACATTTTGGTATCAGAGCAATGGTTTTCGAAAATATTTTGGGACTTTGGGGAGTGAAATTATTATTCTTAGTAAAATATCAATTGAGTTGATTCTTGTTTTATTGGAAACTAGACTCAAAGAGTTTCAATCTGACTACTCTTACGCATATTTTGGACTTCGGGAAGGGGTCTAACCGAGCTGGGGAAAACGTGACAGTTTTGCTGTCCAAGGGCTAGCGTCCAACCTTAATTTTAGGTGTATTTTTACAAGTTGCGACTTTTTGGAGTGGGTAGGTTGTGTTCTGGACTAGGAGAACATTTTGGGACCCTTTGGAGACTTTCCTACCATGTTTTAGGGCTGGAAAATGGTTTAGGATGGTCCATTGGTTGTTTATTATTGCTAAGTGCCAAGTGCATGGGTCCTTAGTTGTCTAAGACATCTTCTTTCAATTCCAAATCAGATTTGGAGTTTTGGGGGAGAGTAGAGAGGTCCTTGGTGGGCGGTGAATGAAATCCTAAGTGTCCTAAGAGTGGAGGCTGACTTGGTCTAGCAAGGAGGAGAGGAGTTGCTCTCTTTAAAGAAGAGTTTAAGGTGTTTTAGTCTTCATGAGGTAAGGGGAGCTAACTCAACTTAATTTCTAGAATTTTGTGGTTAGAAATATGGTTCCAATTGCTTGACTTTGATGAAGGGGAGCTAATCCTTTCTTGTTATGATCATGAATATGAATATGAATATGTTAAAAATTTGGTAATGGTAGTTATCTATTGACTTGTGTAAAATTTGGTTTTCATGATTATAATTTCTTATTTTCGAGTTACTGTGGTAATAAATTTCTATTAATTTTTTTCACCGTTGGATTTAGTTAAAATTTTAATATGTGAATCCTAAGACATATTACTAAACTTTGACCGTTCGGATTTGAAAATAAAAGTCTGTACTTGGATAAATAAATCCTATAAGTTTGAGTAATTTAGTTACCCCTGTAGTTCTGTTACTAAGTTGTCTCAGTAAAATATAGATTCTGACCTATTTGACTGTTAGATCAACCTCAAAAATTTGATATAGGATCCCTAAGACATATTAATACACTGTGACCGATCGGATTTGTAATTGAAGGTCTATGCTTAGAGAAAGAAATTTCGAAAGTTGGAAATATTTGATGACCACTGTAATTCTGTTCTTAAGTTATAATGGTAAAAATTTCATATATATTTCATTTACCGTTAGATTGAGCCCAAACTTTAGTATGTAGTTCATAAGACATATTAGGTGATCTTGACCATTCAGATTTGGAATTAGATGTCTGTGCTTAGAGGAATTCATTCCGCATTTTGAGTTTAACCGAGAACCACTTAAAATTCTGTCTCTGAGTTACCTCGGTAAAATCTTCATATCTATTTAGATAACCGTTAGATTAATCTGGAATTTTAGTATGTTGTTCTTAAGAGATAGTGGTATACTTCGACCGTTCGGATTTTAGATCGGAGTTACAGATTTAGAGATATTAATTTCGTACCTTCTGAGGGATCTCAATACTGTTTAATTTATGTTTTGGATCATTTATACAAAATTGATGATTTCCGCCTCATTAACCGTTGGATTGGACTGAAAAGCTTACCATATGATCTAAACATGTTGTTGATTAGTTTGATTGGTTTAGATCGCCGATAAATAATATGTTAAAAAAAGGTAATTTGGTTAATTTGTGCTACTTTGGTAAGTAGGCAGGATTGAAACTGAGATATGTTGATTGGTTATTATGTGCTTGTTGAGCATGATTGGTTCGGGATTAGTGGTTGAGATGGCATGTGATTGGTTATGAATGATATGTTAGGAAAATGTAATTTGGTTAATTTATGCTACATTGGTAAGTAGACAGAAGGGAATTGAGAAAAGTTCACTGGTTCTCTTATGCTTGTTGAATATGATTAGTTTTGGATGAGTTGTGCTTGATTATGAATAATTTGTTGAAATAATATAAATGATGTTGGTTTGCGCTACTTTGGTAAGTAGGCGAGTAGATGTTGAGTCTGCGTTACTTTGGTAAGTAAGCAGGGTGATTTGCGCTACTTTGATAAGTAGGCAGGATGAGATGATGAATGAAGAGATAAAGAGAATGATATAAATCGGGCTACTTTGATAAGTAGGCAGATTAACTATACTGAGCTACTTTGGTAAGTAGACAGAAGATCTTGTTTTATGCTACTTTGGTAAGTAGGCGAATTAATTATACTGTGCTGCTTTGATAAGTAGACAATATTGTCTTGCGGTGCTACTTTGATAAGTAGAGAGAATAACTTGGTTTGTACTACTTTGGTAAGTAGGTCGGATGAGGTGAAGTTGTAATACTTTGATAAGTGGAATAGTAAAATTGTTGAGCAATGATATTGTGATAATGCTTAACTGTATTGAATACTGTGGATGTATTATTAACGGATTGTGAATGGATTGTATGCTTGTTTCAGTTAGCTCACCCTATTGTTTGTGTTTGTGTATGTGAATGCAATGATCGTATAATGTGTGATATTATACGGGAGCAGAAACTATTTAAGATGAATTAGCAGATGGTTCTGGACTTGCTTAGAAGATGAGAGATCTGTGAAAAAAAAAAAAAAAGAGAGACATGGGGGATTTCTAAATAAATATGTTTTGAAATTTCAAACTGTGTGAAATTTTAAATTTCAGAAGTTTATGAATTGTGTGAAATTTTATTTCAGAAGACTTGTGTTGTAATAAAGCACTTAATATTTTGTTGGTGTTGAAAATTGTTAAAGAAAAGTTATATATGTATTTTTGTGGAAAAATAAATTGTAACGCCTAAATCGGGGTGTTACACTGTTGGGTATCAGAGCAATGGTTTTTGAAAATTCATATCTCTTTTGTAAGTATTCTTTTGTTAAATAGTCTTTGTTTAAATAAATAATTTTCGAGGGCGAAAATAATTGTTGTTGGGGAGATTGTAAGATCCTTGAAAATATTTGTAAGTCAGATACTAAATTAAAAAAAAAAAAGTAAATAGTGAATAGTAAATTGTGAATAGTAAAAAGTGAATAGTAAAAAAAAAATTAAAAAAAAAAAAAATTATTTTTGGAAAGGATAAGTGTTCCACGTAGCTTTGAGATCAGAATTCACCAATTTGCAAATAAAAAATTATTTTTGTAATAGTAAAATGAATAAAAAAATGAATAGTAAAAATGAATAGTAAAAATGAATAGTAAAATTTTTTACTATAAATAGCCAAGGGGGGAGGCTGAAAATTTACACCAAAGAACTTAGAAAATTTTTGAGAGAAGAGAGTTGGAAGAATTTCTAATTTCAAAGGGGATATTCTGGAAGTTTTCAGAGAGCGAGGAGATTAAGTCTGTAATAGAGGTAAGGGAAGCTAACCTTGAGTATCTCCTTTTGTATTATCTTGAGTCTTGAATATGCTATATTTTGCTTTTGTCTGATCTTAAATCTTGATTATGGAGTATTTTGTTTCTGTATGATTTTGAATTTAAATGAGAGTATGCTTTTGTGTTGATATCCAAGTGTGATAGTTGTAAAACGTGATATTGATTATGTTATGCCATTTGTATGTTATTAGTTGTTTATTTTTGTATTTTGGAAGGATTAGAAATTGTCTAACCGGCTCTACTAGATTCAATTTCTTGTTTCCCCAAACGTTTTATTTCTTTACTTATTTATTTTATTGCATTTTGGAAGGATTAGAAGTTGTCTAACCGGCTCTGCCAGATTCAACTTCTTGTTTCCCCAAACTATTTATTGCTTTACTTATTTATTTTATTGCATTTTTGGAAGGATTAGAAGTTGTCTAACCGGCTCTGCCAGATTCAACTTCTTATTTCCCCATACATGTTATTGTTCTTGTTATTTAATTATATTGTATTTTTGGATGGATTAGAAGTTGTCTAACCGGCTCTGCCAGATTCAACTTCTTGTTTCCCCATGAATTTTTATATTAAGATTATTTTTATGATTGTCAAATATTGTATTCTTCTATGACCATTTATTGTAATGTTTTATTATTGTTAATTGTTTATAATTATCTTGTATGAATTCTATTATGGATGTTTATTGTGATGAATTTATTGAATGAGTTTGTTGGCTAAAATTGATCTTGTTGGGAGGTTTGGAATAAGGGTTCTGTAATAACTTGTATATGGGTATTAAATAGATATACAGATACTGGTTGAGGTTGTTGTGAGAGGAAGTAAAATTAAGCATTTTAAGATTTAGAGCATAAGAAAATAAGGTAGATAAATTAAATAAATAAATTGTTAATTATTGAGGACCTCCCTTTGTTGGTAGGATAGAGGAACCTTAAAAACCTGAGTTGGCACATCCCTGATCATAGAGCAGCCCTGGCCTGGTCCAGTCAGTTGTGACTAGTCATATGTGCTGGCGTCGAAGGTGAGTTTGATGCGTTCAGACATCTGGGTCCTCTTCGGTGACCATTTGGGGTAAAGAAAAATCTATAATAGGATGAAAATAAAATAAAACAAGTTGATTGTAGATGCATAATATTATCATGGTAAAAATTTCATATATATTTTATTTATCATTACATTGAGCCCAGACTTTAATATGTAGTTCTTAAGATATGTTGATATATTTTGGCTGATCCATGATCTTTGTTTGGTGAAAATATGTTGAGTTATACTCGTTATGGGCAAAATGAGTTTATAATATGAAGCATGATATCTGGCAATATGTTTGATTTATTGATACCAAAACGGGTGATTATGAATTCATGATTAAAGAATGAACATGATTGAGTTAGGTGGATAAGAGGGTATGAATTGTTGGTTTTATGAAATGTTGGGGTGGATATGAGAAATCATTACTTATGAAATGATGTTTACTACCGGGAGTAGTTTGTTCGAGTTATACCATGAGAGTTTGGTATGAGCAAAGTAACACTTGAGGTTTATGAAAGCAGGCAGAAAGTGGTCTGACCATAAGGCTTTGACATAAACATATGATTCGTAAGTTTTATAGAAGCAGGCAGAGAGGGGTCTGACCATAAGGCTTCAGAAAGTAAGACATAGTATATAAGTGAGGCTTAAGGAAGCAGGCAGAGAGCGGTATGACCATAAGGCTTCATGAGTAAGCATGGAACACTTGTAAGATTTATGGAAATGAGAAAGATGATTTTGATAATGATGAATTAATGACATCGGAATAATGATATTTTATCAATTGCAGAAATACATGATTATAATATTTTTATTACAAGTTTAATGATTTTATGATATGGTTGGCTTACCCTTATTTGTTTGTGCTATGATCATATAACTCATGTTATATGTGAATAGATAATGTCGCAGATGCGGTTGAAAAAGCTTAGAGATGAGAGAGACGCGGGGAAAAACTTTCAGGGATATTTTGTAAAAAGAATAAATTTGTATTGGAAAAATTATGTTGTGTAAAACTTATAAGTTGAAATTCGAATTTATGTTAAGTGGTGAAGACTATATTGTTTGAAGTTTGTAAGTTTGGTATTGTACTTTGGGAGAATTGAAATAAAGTTTGATGGTTTATAAAATATATCAAATTAATTTAGTCTCTACTATCAGTAATACCCTTTAAAATATTAGGGTGTTACAACAACTGTCCCCAAGCTACCACACAAGATTAATCTACTACCACCTTTGGACAAAAAACACCAAACCATATACTAAAACCTCCTACTACTTCTCATCACATAATCTCCTTCTTTATCTGAGTTGACGCGATTATCGAAACGTCATGATAACTTCCAAGGCTGAGTCCTTACATTAATACATTACTTACTTGAAACTACCACTGAGAATTTCACCATAAAAATTCTTTCCAAACCATAGCTGAGTTCAATCACAAATTTCAGACCATCATTCATTGAAAATCGATGCATGCAGTTGAAGTTGTAAGCTTATGAGTTTAAAATCTAACACAAAATAAAATGTTATATCTCTAATGAAAAATACTTAATATGAGTATTTAGAAGAGTGTGAGTTTCTTTTTATGAAAATTGTGTACGTTTTTACACAAAATACAAAAATGAACATTTAAAAAAAATACTTTTAGGCAAGTTATGCCTTATGAAAATGACTTTAACATTGAATTTGAAAGAAGTCATATGTTCTATAAACAACTTTTTGATTTATATTTTTGTAATGAGAAGTTATGTATTTTTTACTATATTTTTGTGTACATCTATTTAACCAAGCCTTGAAAAATAAAAATGAAATTTAATTTTCTTTTCAAATTAAAAATTTTGTGCAACATGTAGGACGTCTAAGTGTTATAATTTAAAGTAAAGTGGTGATAAGGACAAATAGTTTTTTTATTTTATAATTGTTAATTGAAAGTTGTGATAAATGTATACTATTTTATTATTCCCTTTGTGTATGATTTATAAGGGGTAACCATAAAAGGTTACTATAATGGTATTTTTCTCTTTAATAAAGTTAGACATAAGAGTAAGAATATGTTATATGTATGATATAGTGAAAATAATAAGGCTTAATTATTTGGATGAACTGGACAAAGGGTCGACTTGATCTTCGCTTTTAAAAAAAATCAATTTTATCTCTAAATTTGTTAATGTGCATTAATCTAATCATTATCATTAGTTTTCCAAAAACAATGTTAAGAGTGTAGTATGTGGAAAAGGACAATGCATACATGTAAAATTTTGTAACTGTACAATGGAGAGGTTGAAAGATTCGCAAGATATCCAAAGAGCTTAGTTAACAATAGGAAGAACTCAAACAATTTGACAAGACATTCGTAAAGTTTATGGAGAACTCAAATAGTTCGGTAAGACATTTGGAAAGTTTGACTAAGTTCATGGAGAACTTAAATAGCTAGACAAGACATCTGGATAACTCGGTAAAGTGTATGAAGAAGTCAGACAACTTGACCATCCGAAGAGCTCGACAAGTCAGTCCAAGCTTATTGGACTTCTCACCGAGCTATTTGACTTCTTGATGCACCTTATCGAGTTCTAGGGATGTCTTGTCAACTATTTGACTTTTCCATACATTTTATCGAACTCTCTAAATCTGAGCTATTTAAGTTCTTCATGCACTTAGCTTAGTTCTACGAATGTTTTATTGCTTGAGTTTTCCATACTTTTAGCCGTACTTTCTGACCCATCAACCTCTCCAGAATATAATTACAAATTTTTACAAATATATATTATCTTTGTCTACATCACAACACTTTTAACATCGTTTTTAAAAAACTAAAACAATAACGATGTGCATTAACAATTATAGGAATAAAATTAAAATTTATTTAAAAATAAAAACCAAAAGTAAAAATCATATAAAAATTTAAGCTAAATAAAATATAATATAAACCAGCTGAAAAAAAGATAGGAACTTCGATTCTTTAACGTTAGGGACTAGAGTTGTAAATTCGGACACTCAACAATAAGCCAAAGCAAATAAACCAAAGAAGGAGAATGCAGATGCAAAATGGATGTCCGGATGGAGTACATTGCACACATACGCAAGCAGTTGAGTATTTTCCCATGCACAAAGGATAATGCCTAAAAATCCAGAATCCAATGACATCTATTTCCAGCTTGGACACAAAAACAAAACTCTTCTATTTTTATTTTTTCCATTTTCTCTTCACCAATAACCAAAATTAATAATAATTCTATTATTTATTTATTTATTTATTCGTACGTTAATAAATAATTGGTTCGTGTGTTCGCCCACTAGTTGAAACTCCTCACCAGCTTCAGTGAGAAGAAGAAGAAAACGACGAAGCCATGCGTTTTTGCCCGTGCTTTGGATCCGACGAGGCCAAGGCGATCGCCGATCGCGACCCGGTTCTGCTGGTTTCGGGCATGGGCGGCTCCATTGTGAATTCCAAGCCCAAGACATTCGGGTTCACAACCCGGGTTTGGGTCAGGCTTCTGCTCGCTGATATGGAGTTCCGGAAGAAGATTTGGTCCCTTTACAATCCCAAAACAGGTCCTACCTCTACTTCTTCTCTTTCCACCATTTCTGAGTTTTCGGTTAAGTCGTTGTTGGTCTCGCAAATTGACGCGAACTCTCAGGCTACTGTGAAACGTTGGACAAGAAGTCTAAGCTTGTGGTCCCTGACGATGATCATGGCCTCTATGCGATCGATATTTTGGATCCATCGTGGGTCAGTGACTGATTATACATTATTTTACTTGTAATTATTTCGTTCTTTGGTGTGTTCTTGTGGCTGAGTGTTTCTCTCGTGTTGTCTGGCAGTTTACGAAATGCGTGCATTTGACAGAGGTGTATCATTTTCACGACATGATTGAGATGCTTGTTGCATGCGGTTACGAGAAGGGAACCACGCTGTTTGGGTTCGGATATGATTTCCGCCAAAGCAATAGGTAACGCTATGAGCTATAAACTTCATTTCCTGAATTTGTTATGTACCGTGGGGAGTTTTTTTTTTTATATAGACTCTAATAGGGGAAAAATTACAAAAAATGAACTGGGCGTCTTCCATGACTTCAAGTCAACTTATGAATTATTCGGATAAATTCTTCCTTAAACACTTACCTGATAAGAAAATAGGAAACAAACTTCTTCAAGTTAAAATTAATCTTCGAATTTGGATTTAGGACTTAATTCAATCCTACGAAATTTACTTGTAAGATAAACAGTGTCTCCGCTTATCTACTTTAATTTGACCGTAACAGTGAGATCTAAACAATCATCTTTGAGGTTGTAATTAAGGTAACCCTCTACAATTAATGTGATTTTCCAATAATTAGGTTAGGTTTAAGTTAAAAATGGAGAAACTAATGAGAAAATTTTTACAAGTTAGTTTATGGATAAGTTAACTTTCATTCTGGAAAAAATCATTTCATTTTTTTCTTTTTATTAGAGAAATTTGTCCAAACAGATCCTTATGCCCCAGTTTTACTATGTTTCATTTAAATTTTCAAAAAGTCCTTTTACATAAGTTGATTTCAATTTACAAGAGAAGTTCCTTTCATTTTACCGTCTGTTTCTTTTTTCTGCTATACATGCTTATGGAGGAGTTTAGGGTCTAACTTCGCACTATGTACTCATTGTTATTATTGTTGTTGTTGTTGATGGTAGGATTGACAAGTCAATGGAAGGTCTTAAACATAAGTTGGAGACTGCTCACAAAGCTTCTGGTGGAAGAAAAGTCAATTTAATTTCTCATTCCATGGGAGGAATTATGATCTCGTGTTTCATGTCGCTTCACAGAGATGTGTGCATAATTTTTCTCTATGATCTTGTCCTATGTATATATAGGGAGGGAACTTATATTGTAACTAGTGATTGTTTTCATTGTTCCTTGGCAGGTGTTTACGAAATATGTGAATAAGTGGATTTGCTTGGCTTGCCCTTTCCAAGGTGATTCCTTTGCAGTTGCGTGTTTTCCTTTCTTTTGGCCCCTGTTCTTTTTGGTAAACTGCACTCATTTGAATTGGTCTATAATAGAAAATTTAAAAACATTAGGTTTGCTGAATATAAACTTATCATATGTTGAGTTTCAGAGAGAAGATTCTGTCAATGAAAATGAATTCACTCCCCAAGAATTTCTGAGTTGCATCAGGTTTATATAATCAGTGACATTAGCTTCTAACGGAAGGTACTAACAGAATCTAACTATCTCTTGGTTAGTTAGAGAATTCAACTGTCATAGAAGCTACTAAATTACTACTTAATAAGTAAAGTAAACTTGTGGAGTAAAACTATGCCCCCAATACCCCTGCAAGCTCATGAGGGGTGAGAAGCATGCAAATCAACCACCTTGAGCTTGGACTGAAGAGCACAAAACCAAAAGGGAGAGAGCTTTAGTGAAAATATTTGCACATTGATCGAGGTCTGGCATATGAACGGAACCATAAGAAGCTTGCTGACAAAATTCTCTTGAACGAAAAATAGGTCCAGTACCATATGATATAGTCAATGTGAAAACTCGTAAGATGAATTTGAAATAAATTCTTAACAGCGTGTGATTTATGGACAACCTGCTATTCTTCAAATTTTGTTAACTACTTATACTAATTATTTACTCTTTGTATTCTGTTGGAAGTCCCACATCGACTAGAGATAAGGCCAAATTAAAATATATAAGTGAGGTGCAAACCTCACCCTACAAGCCGGTTTTGTGGGGTTGAGTTAGGCTTAAACCCACCTTCTAATATTCACCCACTTATAAAGTAAGAATTGGCCTTATTCCTAGTCAATGTGGGACTTTCCAACACACCCACTCCACGCCGAGGTATATACATCTCGTGCGTGATAGTAGAAATTGGGTGGTCCGAAATATCGCTAGGATAGGCTCTACTATGGCTCTGATACCATGTTAGAAGTGGACTTTAAGCCTAACTCAACCCCACAAAACCGGCTTATAGGGTAAGGTTTGCACCCACTTATAAACTATGAATTGGCCTTATCTCTAGTCGATGTGGGACTTCCAACATATTCAAATGGATGTTTTCATCTCATTGATTTGATGAGCATGGGCCCTATTAAAGTACATAATTTTATGTCTCTGTTCTTTATAGAAACTCGATTTTTTTCTGACATTTTTCCACGCACTGGATTGAAATAAACACTGAGCCATGATTGTCTTACAACATTAGTTACCAAGAGAAACCAGTCTCTTTTCTTGTCGACCTTTTTTATCTAGGGACCCTACTATAAATATACTGATGAGATGAAAGTTTTAGAAAAATCTGCGACTATGAATTTATCGGAATATTGCCAATGCTCTGCGTCACAACTTAAAGAGCTTAGGATACTTTTCATTTATATGCATCTATTTCCATTTTCCCAGATGTCTTAAACCATCCTTGCTTGATTATGAATTCCACATGAACAGGAGCCCCAGGGTGCATCAATGATTCTTTATTAACTGGATTAGAGTTTGTTGATGGCTTTCAAAGCTACTTTTTTGTGAAAAGGTGGACTATGCATCAATTGGTAAATTCTTGTTCCCAAGTAAATTTTTGTGAAAAGGTGGACTATCTTTGAATTGAACTTTGACTGTTGGAAAAAAATATTTTTCCAAGGACAGATTTTCTTTGTATTTTTAAAATTTTAAATCAGGGCCTTGGGGGCGTGGTCCAGTTCAAATGAACTGCCTTTTCAAAGGAATGGATTGGATGGTGACTTATCTTTGAATCCTTTGGAACTAGTGGATATGAGCTACATACGGGGCAGAATGACTGAGGGGTTCTGGAGTTGTTTTCTGCTATGAAGCTTCTAATGGCTAAGACCATTCCCCATGTACACTTTCACACTTTCTCGGAGTGCTTCTCACTACAATTAACTATTCTGAATTAGCCATTGAAGGCCCCACATTGTTGAACCTGGCACCCATTACAGTGATTCACTGATGTCTGGAGCTCATATCTATTAGTTCTTCAGATCCAAAGCCTGGTCACAGTCTTATTCATTCATTTGAGAATAGTCACAATTTTCTTACTTCGTGTAACATGTGGTAAAACCACTAAGTTTTTTGGAATGATCTTTCTTACACATTAGCTAGTGGAGTGTCCATCAGTCTATGAAATGTTGGCAAATCCATCTTATGAGTGGAAAAAGCAGCCAGAAATTCTAGTCTGGCGAAAGCATACAAAGGACGGGGACAATAACACCAATTTGGAATCTTATGGACCAACCCAGAGTATATCTTTATTTGAAGAAGCACTGCGGAATAATGAGGTAATCTATTTCAACTTTTCTTTAGGTTGATGAGTCTAAGATATGTGGGCATATATGCTTTAAAATGTTCAAAGATTTATATGGTAAAGCTTTGATTTTTCTTGTATGATTACTAAGTAATTTGTTGGCATATATTAATATTCTGTTTGTGGTTTGACTAGTTTGTTGTATTCTTGAGGCTTTTTCTTTCATGTTTCTTCTCGTATCCTTTTTCTGGTTTTGGAGGATAACTTGTTCTCCCTTAGTTTTAGTTATCCCTTTCTTTGTATACTCTTTTTTTTTCTGTAAAAGAATCAGCATTTCAGACTATATGATTACACTTTTCTTTTATAATGTAAAAGAATGTTATTAAGGCAATATTAGTGATCACTAAATCTGATTTATAGATATATTACTGCATCAATTATTAAGGTGTTTTTGGCCTAAGGGCTAATTCCTTAGCGTCACATGTGAAGTTCTTGAGTTAAGCTCCTAACCATTTTGTGTCACGGCACTTCATGAGCTGCTATGCCACACTGATGTATACTGGTTGACCTACCTAGGCACTGCAGTTTGTTTGACTGGTTCTGAAAAAACCAGCCTATTTGCATATTCTTTGACCAGTTATGACCAATTATGATTATTAGATAAGAACTGAGCCTTGGATGAGTTCCGAGGTCAATCAGGAAAACTGGTTGTTTTGATCTGGTCCTGTTCTCAGAACACTTGTTGTATCTCACTTGACGTCTCTTTAAAGGAAGATCTGAAGTCAGCATGATATCTATTGCTTAGTAAGCTAAACAAATGTCATTATGCAAGTTTTATCTCTAATGTCAAGTGAAAAATGATTGTGTTAGTCATGAAAACCATTCAATATGACAGATGTTATCTTTCCTTTTCTGATACAGAAAATTTATCCTCGTGCAATTTTCCTTTTGCTTGTACCAAGGACTTATGGGTGTTATTTTTGCAGCTAAGTTACAATGGGAAAACAATACGGCTTCCTTTTAACTTTGATATCCTTGACTGGGCTATTAAAACACGACAACTTATCGCAAATGCTAAATTGCCAGATGGAGTCAGCTTCTATAACATTTACGGGACATCGTTGGACACACCTTTTGATGTTTGGTATGTTACTAAATTGTTGTTGGAAAATAGTACATCTATAAACCCGAAGCATTAATTTAGGCTTTTGTTTTTTTACCGAAGCATTAATTTAGGTTGAGAGATAAGAAAATTGGTTGAAACTGGATGTTTATTCTCCCTACATCTTTGATCTGAATTTTACAAAGCCCCATATCAGTTTCTTATATTTTCAAGTTATCTGGACTTCTTTTTATTAAGTTTAAACCCTTTTCCATATTTTGGTCTACATAAGAAGGAGAATCTTGTCATTAGAATTTGAGCTTGATACGAAGGATAATATTATCCTCTTGATAGTTTAGATGCAATGTCCACTTCTCGATATTCAAAGGTTTCTATATTATGTTTGCTTCTGAAATGTCCTGATTTTCGTGCTAAATGCAGTTATGGTTCGGAAGATTCTCCAATTGAGGACTTATCCGAAATTTGCCACACAATGGTGAGTCACTTAAATCTCTTACATGCCTAAAAGGAAGACCGCTAACGAGACACTTCTATCTATATTCTTTAAAAATAGTCATTTATTCTTCATCGTTGTTTTATATCTTTACTGAGAGGCTAGTATTTGTCATAATCCTAAATGAGACCAGAAAATCGGGAATTTTAAAAATAAACTTAAATCAATTCTAGCTCTTGGGAGTTAGGGCTTCCTCTACAGATTGAATAGAAAACTATCAACAAGAACATGATTACTTTCTTGTAAACAAAATAAAATCTTCAAATGATTGCAAATCTAGTTTTATTGAACATTAATAACTCATTACTCACGAGTTATCTCTTTGGTGCCCCTATGATGGACCATTAGAGGTATGCAAGGGAAAAAGAGGAAATTTTCACTAATCACCGTATCTACTATAGAAGGTATAAAGATGTGAGGTTTGAGTTTTACAAAACAACCTTATATCATATTCATATGATCACCTCATTAAATTATTCAAATTAATTTCTTATACAAAAGAACCTAAATTGATTGACTATAATCTCAATCCCGTGTAAATTATAAATGATCAATCAACATTATAGATCAAAAATGAAAAAAATCCCAAACTAAAATCATTTTGTTCCTAGCATTAATTCCAATTAAGTGCTCTTTACAATAATATAGTTTAAAAGCATTTCAAAATTTCAATCAAATCTTAATTGTTTAAGTAAACTGTGATCAAACTAATAAAGTATTGAATGTATATAATAACAGTATAATTGAAATAAATCTTTGATAAATTTTAAATATGGTGTTTACACGAGTTTAAGTCATGTTACATCCAACCCTAACAAAAAGGGAAATTAATCACCAATGTTATAATTAGAGAGTAATTTCTTATGATCACAAGTTGGTCCGTGATGAATGCTTGGAGAGATGTTTTTCAGTCGTTGCTTTGAGAATTTAGGATCTTCTTTACCCATCAAAAGTTATCTAATCCCTCTCTCTAGGTCTTATTTATAAGAATCCTAATGGGCTGAGTTCACGAACTTCTTATCTTTGCAGCTAATATAATACTTAAGCGACCAACACGTCTTCGCTTAAGCAAGCAGAAACCATGCTTTAAGCGAAAGTCTCTCTTTATATCTTCTCGCCAAAATGATTGAGTTCGTATAAGTGAGAAGATCCTTGCTTTAAGTGAATTTTCTAATGTTGTTAAATCAACAAACCATCAAAGTTGCTCCATTTACCAACATAGATAAAAAACTCTAAAAAAATATTTTTTAAACAATAAAAGCCCAAAAGCTTAAAATATACGTTCAATGATTATTGTTAAAAATATGATTGTCAATGGAAGGCTGAATGATCTATGATCTATTTTCTTCATTTCTGTTTGTTAGAAATGGTATGAAAAACAAGACAATTTGTTTTTAGTTGACTGAACAATTGGGAAAAGCTCCCTAGAAAGCAATATACTGGCTCTAGATGTTTTGAGAAGTCTGGAGCCACACCTTATTCTACTTGATCATTCACCTGAAGTTCGTAACTTGCAGATCTTAAAGGGTCTGCACACCTCCCAGTACCCAAAGTCTTTAGTTCTCTAAATTTTGACCAGAGTTCTCTCTTCTCCACTATTATTTATAGGTAACATTCCTTATTTCTTCGAGCAGATATCCTAACTAATTAACTAACTAAAGGGTATATCCCTCATCACTCCACCCCTTAGCCAAGCAATTTGTTGTTACTGAAATAGAGTCCCATTTGTTGTGGCAAGGTAGTGATTATGCAGAGAAGAGAGTAGAGCAGAATGCAGAGAAGAGAGAATGTGAGAAAGTGAGTGGTTTTTTCATTAAACAACAAAAGAGTACACGCAACATATGTAATAAAGAATGAATATGTCAAACTGTAACAATGAAACAATTATAGTTTTTGTTTTAAACTCTTCAACACACTCCTCTTAAAACAAAACTTCTACAAGATTTAACTCCAAGATAATCTCTAAGCTTCACAAATCTGCTTTGCCGTAGAGCCTTGGTGAAAATATCGGCTATTTGATCATCTGTGGAGCAATGCACCAGTTCTAGTCTTCCTTTGCCAACTTGCTCTCTTAGATAATGAAACTTGGTTTCTATATGCTTGCTTCTACCATGTGAGATGGGGTTTTTAGATAGATTGATAGCCGATCTGTTATCTATCAATAGTTGGATTGGTTTGCAGCATTCAATCATCAATTCATCCAACATCGTTTCTATCCAGGCACACTGACATGCGGTTTCGTGCGGTTTCGGATGAGGCAATATACTCAGCTTCGCAAGATGAGAGTGCTACAACACTCTACTTTTTCGAACACCAGCTAAACGACGCTCCCATGTATTTAAATACATAGCCGAACGTGCTCTTTCTATCCATTTGATCTCCACACCAATCCGAATCACTCCAAGCTTCTAACATTCCTTTCATTCCGTCAAACTTCTTAGGATAGAAAAGACCATAATCTGCCGTCCCCTTTAGGTAACGCAGTATATGTTTAGCAGTGAAGAGGTGAGATTGTCTAGGATCACCCATGAATCTACTAACCAGCCCAACACCGTAACTAATATCTGGTATACTATTGCACACATACCTGAGTGATCCTACAATATGTTTAAACAAGGTAGCATCAACCTTCTTGTCATCAGCTTGGAGAGACAGCTTGGTATTGACCGTCACCGGTACGCTCACGCTGTTGCAGTCTTCCATGCCAAACCGCTTCAGAATTTCACCAATATACCTACTCTGATGCACAAGCATTCCATCAGATGTACGCAAGAATTCCTGCCCAAGGAAGTAACCCATACTACCAAGGTCAGTCATCTCAAAGTCTCCTTTCATTCTTGTTTTAAAATCTTCGATAGCCTCTGTTATGCTTCCTGTTATGAGTAGGTCTACTAACCAGCCCAACACCGTAACTAATATCTGGTATACTATTGCACACATACCTGAGTGATCCTACAATCTATTTAAACAAGGTAGCATCAACCTTCTTGTCATCAGCTTGGAGAGACAGCTTGGTATTGACCATCACTGGTACGCTCACGCTGTTGCAGTCTTCCATGCCAAACCGCTTCAGAATTTCACCAATATACCTACTCTGATGCACAAGCATTCCATCAGATGTATGCAAGAATTCCAGCCCAAGGAAGTAACCCATACTACCAAGGTCAGTCATCTCAAAGTCTCCTTTCATTCTTGTTTTAAAATCTTCGATAGCCTCTGCTATGCTTCTTGTTTTGAGTAGGTCGTCTACATATAAACAGACCAATAAAACACCTTGTTGTTCAACCTGTTTCACATAGATTCCAAATTCAACTGTGCATTTGTGAAATCCAAGTTCAATGAGCCAAGAGTTGATGTGAGTGTTCCAAGCTCGGGGTGCCTGTCTCAACCCGTACAAAGCTTTATTCAATTTATACACTTTCCATTCTTCACCTTCTTTCTCAAATCCAGGTGGTTGTGTGTTACGTACCCGAGTACGTGAACTTGCCACTCACACCCTTTTACACTCCCACAGGTAATAAACAATGGAATTTGACGGAATAAAACACTTTATTAACTGGAAATATTGGTATCACAATAAACAACCAATAACTGGGAGCAGGGTCTCCGTCAGTTACCTGAGAGCTTAACCTCTCTTACAAAACTCCTTCATCAAAAAAACCTCCCCTAAACCCTAGGTTCCTCCTTTATTAATACTAATTACTCCTTCCCAAAAAGGTAAAGAATAATAGTAATTATGTCTATTTATTATAATTATCTGGTAAGAATATTTCTATCCTTATTTACTATATTTACTTCTATAATATCCTGAGGTACGTCCTTTGAATTTCCCGCCTATCCTAACTGTTGTCAGTTAGGACGCTCGTTGTTGCTTCCACTCGCTTAGGACGCTCGTCGTCGTCCCACTCGCTCAGCCCTCTTTTTCTCTTCCCCTTACCGATCGGCCATCGTGCTCCCCCCTTTCAGCCGTTCGGCCCTCGTGCTTCCTTTCAACCATTCGGCCCTCGTGCTTCCCCCTTTCCACCGTTCGGTCATCGTGCTCCCCCCTTTCAACCGTTCGGCCACCGTCCTCTACCGTACGGACTCCCTCTCTCTCTCTCCTATATCTTCTTCTCTCGTAAACTCGTCAGCCCCTAACATTACCCACCTCCTGAAGATCAACCTTGTCCTCAAGGTTGAAGTCTGGATATTGATCTCGGATGGCTATGGCATCTTCCCATGTTGCCCCGTCCGGTCCTCCCTCTTGCCACTCGATCAACACTTCCTGCCGTTCGTCCTCTCCTTGTTGCACTTGCCTTTTATCCAGAACTCTGATCAGCCAGGGAGACAGTCCCTCCATCTCTAAGTCTATGGGTAACTCTTTCTCCACACTGTTCTCCCCCACGGCCTTCTTTAATTGCAACACATGGAATACTGGATGTATCCGCGGGACTTCAGGTAGTTGCAACTTAAATGCCACTTCTCCTGTATGACCAGGAAAGGTCTAAAATACCGAGCAGCTAGTTTAGAATGCAGTGTGGACGGCATCGACGTCTGTCGGTGGGGTCTGATCTTTAGATACACCCAATCTCCCACCTCCACATTGGATGGTCTTCTTGCCTTGTCGGCTTACCTCACCATTAATTCTTGAGCCCTGGCTAGATGGAATTTTAGCTGGTTGAGTGCCTCATCCCTCGTCTGTAACTCCTGGCCAACGGCTTCAACTAAGGTTTCCCCCGGAACGAACCTGTGCAGTGAGGGAGGAGACCTCCCATATATGGTTTCAAATGGGGTGCATCTCGCCGACTCTTGATAGCTGGTATTATACCAATATTCCGCCCAGGGTAGTACTATGCTCCATCCCTTTGGTTGTTCTGAGCAGAAGCATCTCAGATAACCCTCCAATACCCTATTCACGACCTCAGTCTGTCCATCGGATTCAGGATGATAGGCGGTGCTCATCTTACCAGGCAGCTTGCAACAAAGTCAGTTACGGCTTTCTTCATTCCTACCCAATAAAGAGATTGCGCCACCTTGCGATAAGTCCGTTATACCCCTGAGTGTCCTCCTGTTTGCGTGGTATGAAACTCGGCTATCAACTTGGGCACCCAGGCTGATCGGGCAGACAACACTAGCCTCCCCTTATAGTGTAACCTCTCGTGTTCCAAGTGAACGAGGGATGTGAGTTGGGGTCTTTTCTCAAATCTTCTATCACCTTCTTTAACTCTTCATTTGCCTCAACTTCTTCCAGAATCTCCCTGAAGTCTTGCTAGGAAGGTCTGGCCACAACCCTCAATTCCTTTTCTTCCTGTGGATCATCCTCTTCCTTCCGTGATAGGGTGTCTGCTACCTTGTTGGTGACACCTGATTTGTACACAATTTCAAAGTCATAACCCAGGAGCTTCGCAATCCAATTCTGCTAATTCTGAGTGGTGATGCACTGCTCCAAAAGGTACTTCAGGCTCCTTTGATCGGTGTGAACCACAAACCGTTGTCCCAAGAGGTAGGGCCTCCAGAGTTGTATGGCTAAAACCAACGCCATTAATTCCTTCTCATATATCGATTTGCTCAATGATCCCTCGGATAAAGCTTTACTAAAGAAAGCTATGGGTTTCTTTCCTTGCATGAGTACCGCTCCTACCCCTCTTCCCGATGCATCACACTCAATGTGGAAAGGCTGGTCAAAATCAGGTAGAACCAGCACTGGTGCAGTAGTGATGGCCTTCTTTAACCTTGACATAGCTTCCTCTGCTTGCTCCGTCCATGTAAACTACCCCTTTTTAAGAAGGTCGGTCAAGGGTTTGCAATCTTCCCATAATCCTTCACAAACCTCCTATAGTATCCTGTCAGACCCAGAAATCCCCTCAAAGCCTTCACCGTCTTAGGTTTTTCCCAGTCTATCACGGCCCTTACTTTGTCTTCGTCCATTTCTACACCCCTCGCGGATATCCGATGTCCCAAATAGCCTATTTGAGTTTTGCCGAACTCATTTTTTTCTGTTGGCCACCCACCTATTGGCCACGAGTTCCCTTAGCACCGTCCCCACATGCTCTAAGTGCTCCTTCCAGGATCGGCTATACACCAATATATCATCAAAGAACGAATTTCCGCAAGTAGGGCTGCATCAGGCTGTTCATTGCACTCTGGAATGTGGCTGGTGCGTTGGTGAGACCGAACGGCATCACCATGAATTCGTAGTGACCCCGGTGCGTCCGAAAGGCCGTTTTCTCTATGTCTCCATCTCCCATTCGGATCTGGTGGTAGCCTGACTTCAAATCCACCTTCGAAAAATATTTGGCCCCTCTCAGTTCGTCTAGCAATTCCTCTATCAGTGGGATAGGGAATTTGTCGGGTACCGTGGCTCGGTTAAGGGCCCTATAGTCCACACAAAATCTCCAGCTGCCATCCTTCTTCTTCACTAATATTACCGGACTCGAATATGGACTGTTGCTCGACCTTATGACGCCCGTTTCTAGCATTTCTGCCACCTTTTCTCAATCTCCCCCTTCATCACATGGGGGTAACGGTATAGCCTTACATTCACGAGATCCGTACCCTCTTTTAATGGGATTTGATGAACCATGCCCCTATCTGGCGGTAGTCCGCTCGGCTCGTGAAATACGCTCGCGTGTTGATCCAAAATTTGATTCATGTCATGCGTTTGCTTCTTTGTCATCTGCGGACCGAACAGTCCTTCTCCCTGATCGTACGATTTTCTTTTCTCGTCCTTTTCTGTCTCCCCAAGCTCCCACACCAGCAACCAGGCCTCTACTTCTTTCATTTTGAACAATGCTTCGGGTTCCACCACTCTCCGAGTTAAAGTAGAATCTCCTTTAATGGTCACGTTCCTCCCTTCTTGACCGAACACCATGGTTAGCTTGCCCCAGTTTAATGTTACTTCTCCCAGCTTAGCCAGCCATTCTACCCCCAGTATCACGTCAACTCCACCCAGTTCAAACAGGTGGAATCGTTTGGTGATCACTGCTTCTCCCATGCGAATCATTACTTCTTCACAACACCCCCTCGTCTCCTTTCTTTGCCCATCTCCCAAACTCACCCTATAGGGTGGTGTATATACTACGGGTAATGCCAGTTCCTCTACCAATTCTTTTCTTATGAAGTTGTGGCTGGCGCCACTATCAATCAAAATCAGTACCTGTTTCGTTCCTATCTGTCCATGCAATTTCATCGTTCTGGGCTGGGTGAGCCCCCCTGCCGAGAATGCCGATAGCTCCATTTGGTCGAGTTCGGTCTCAGCTTCTTCTTCCCCGCTTGATTCCTCGTCTTCTGCCAGTATCAGCATCCGAAGACTCCTTTCCGGACAACGATGGCCTGGACCGAACGGTCCCCCACACCTGAAACACCTCCCTTCTTCCCTTCTTTTGACATATTCAGCGTACGGTAAATCCCGCACGTTCCTTCCTTGGTTGTTTGAGAACGAATGTTCTCCTTCTCTCCTAGGGATCCCTTCCTTCCCTCCTGTCTGCCTCCTTTCTGGGATTCCCGTTCGGTTCTGATTATGCCGACTGGGGTCCGTCCTCATTACTGAACCTCTCGGTTTTCCCCACGTCTGGCTCTTGCTTATGATTCCTCCTTCAGCCTTTGTGCCCCCTTGGAACTCTTCCACGTCCTTTGCTAGTCTCATTACGCCCATCAATTCCCTCGGGTCAAGCAATCTGAGTTGATTACGGATCCCCTCCTGCAATCCTGCCATGAAGTATCCCATCAGCTGTGCATCAGGTATTTTTTCTGCTTGGCTGACCAACACTTCGAATTCTTGGATGTATTCTTCCACGGTCCTTGATTGTTTACAGGCCGCCAGTCTCTCAAAGACCGTTCCCCGACTTCTGCCTCCGAAACGGATCACCAACGACTCCTTTAATCCGGCCCACGAGCGGTTCCTGGCCTTCTCCCTCCAAAACCTGAACCAGTGTCCCGTGATTCCCTCCATGCTGGTGTAGGCTAGGCGCAGCTTTTCTTCCTCTGACACTCCTTGCAGTTCAAAGAATTTGTCCGCTCTATAGATCCAATTCAAAGGATCGCTCCCTTCGAAGATGGGTAAGTCTACCCTTCTCTTCCAATACGATTGCTCCTCTTGGTGTCCACCATCTAGCCTGCTGCCATCTCTCTCGTCCTCCTCATTCCTTCTCCTGTTGACAGACCCCTGACTTCCATCAGGATTTCCCTCATGTCGTCGACCTCGCTCTCCCATCACCTTCACTAGCTCCTGGACTGCTGCCTCCAGTCCCCTCATGGAGATTTCTATGACCTCCAATCTTCCTTCGACAACATTCACTCTTCCCTCCATGATGTCTTTCCTCTTCTCAATAGGATCCGGTAGGTCGGACCAATTGTTACGTACCCGAGTACGTGAACTTGCCACTCACACCCTTTTACACTCCCACAGGTAATAAACAATGGAATTTGACGGAATAAAACACTTTATTAACTGGAAATATTGGTATCACAATAAACAACCAATAACTGGGAGCAGGGTCTCTGTCAGTTACCTGAGAGCCTTACCTCTCTTACAAAACTCCTTCATCAAAAAAACCTCCCATAAACCCTAAGTTCCTCCTTTATTAATACTAATTACTCGTTCCCGAAAAGGTAAAGAATAATAGTAATTATGCCTATTTATTATAATTATCTGGTAAGAATATTTCTATCCTTATTTACTATATTTACTTCTATAATATCCTGAGGTACATCCTTTGAATTTCCCGCCTATCCTAACTATTGTCAGTTAGGACACTCGTTGTTGCTTCCACTGGCTTAGGACGCTCGTCGTCGCTCCACTCGCTCAGCCCTCTTTTTCTCTTCCCCCTACCGTTCGGTCATCGTGCTCCCCTCTTTCAGCCGTTCGGCCCTCGTGCTTCCTTTCAACCGTTCGGCCCTCGTGCTTCCCCCTTTCCACCGTTCGGTCATCGTGCTCCCCCCTTTCAACCGTTCGGCCACCGTCCTCCCCCCTTTCCACCGTTCGGCCACCGTCCTCTACCGTACGAACCCCCTCTCTCTCTCTCCTATATCTTCTTCTCTCGTAAACTCGTCAGCCCCTAACACTGTGTTACATAAACTTCTTCTTGTAGAGGGCCATTCAAGAAAGCAGATTTTACGTCCATTTGGCATATCTCCCATCCTTTCAGATTTGCAACAGCTGCAACAAGTCTCACTGTCTCCAGCCTTGCAACTGGTGCAAACACCTCAGTAAAATCAACTCTAGGCTTTTGCAGGAACCGCTTAGCAACCAATCTAGCTTTCAGCTTAGCTATGCTACCATCTGGCTTATACTTTGTTTTGAATACCCACTTGACCTCAATTTCTTGTTTTTGTCGAGGCAATTCCATTATTTCCCACACTTTGTTTTTCTCTATAGCTCTCAACTCTTCTATCATTGCTGCTCTCCAATCTTCCAAATTGATAGCTTGTTCCCACGTCAGTATTTCAGCATCAGCCAAGAGTGCGGAGTGAACCAGATCACCAGTTTCAACTATCTCATTATCCATGAACACCTCGTGATCTGTAAGCCTTGTTGAAGGAAATCTAGTCCTTCGAGATCTTCTTTTATTTACCTCCAGACCAGCTGCTACTTCCTTGACTTCGTCAAGTTTCTTATCTTCAAGCCAACTTGACACAACCCCACCACTGATTGAACTTTTCTCTACATCCAGCCAATTAAACGTGGCTGACTCGTCTATCAAAACATCTCTGCTGATCACTATCTCATTCTTCTTTGGACTATACAGTCTGTATGCCCCATTTGGATGAAATATATAGGCTTTGCTTTTATATGCAAGCTTCTTTCTCTTCTCGTCTGGTACGTGCTTGAAACTCACTGATCCAAAGATTTTCAAATTATTTGTTGATGGCTTAATCCCTGTCCACGCCTCTTCTGGAGTGCAATCTACTAAAGCCTTCGTTGACATCTGTTCAACAAGTAGGCTGTTGTGGAAAGCCTCTCCCCACAAGTTGTGTGGTAGATTCTTTCCTTTGAGCAAACACCTTGTCATTTCAACCAGAGTTATGTTCCTCCTCTCGGCCAAGCCGTTATGTTGAGGCGTGTAAGGAGCTATAACTTCGTGTGTGATCCCCTTTTCATCACAGAACTTGCTCATCTCTCCAAAGTTGAATTCTCCGCCTTCGTCAGTTCTGAGAATCTTTACTTGCAGAGCTGATTGCCGCTCAACCATTGCACAGAATTTTACAAAACATGAGAAGACTTCTTTCTTTTCTTTTAACAAATAAATTCATAACTTCCTAGTCCATTCATCAACAAAGAGTAGGAAATATCTATTACTTCCAAACGTCGTTACTTCAAAAGGACCACAGACGTTTGAATGAACAACCTCGAGTGGCTGTTTGGCAAGTTCGGGTGCTACCTTCTTGAACTTCGATCTGGTCTGCTTTCCCATAGCGCATCCTTCGCAAATTTTTTTAGGTATATTTATTAGGGGCACACCTTTGACCAGTTCTTTGCTGCTTAATAGACTCAGACTTTTGAAGTTTAAGTGTTTGAATCTGTAGTGCCAGATCCAGCTCTCTTCCTCAACATTTACCGAAGAGAAGCATTGTATTGCGGCTGCATTCAGGTTCACCTTGAATGTTCTATTCTTGGCCAGCAGAGCCTTGATCACCAAACGTTTCCTCCTATCAAATACTTCTATAAGATTCTCGTGCATGGACAGGGTATAGCCTTTGTCCAGGAGTTGCCCAAGGCTTAACAAGTTACTCTTCATCGTGGGAACGAATAACACATCGTCCATGTAAGCTACTCCTCCATTCTTGCATTTGATCAACACTCTACCAATCCCTTCTGCCGTCACAGTGCTGTCATCCGCAAACCTCACGTTGCTTTTCTTTCTCGGATCAAGATCAACAAGCCACTCTCTTCTTCCGGTCATGTGATTGGAACACCCTGTATCCAAGTACCAACTCGTTTCATCCTCTACATGACTCGAATCATTTGACAACAACGACTGTCAGTTTCTTCATTATTTCCCGTTCGATTTTTGTCAGTGACCGTTCGGTCTAGAAATGATACATGTCTGTCAATTCTCGTTTGGCTTGATGATTCCTGTCTATCAACTCCCGTTCGGTTTTTAAACAACAACCGATCGTCTTCATCCGTTCGTTTCTTAACAGCAACCGATCGTCTTCATCCGTTCGGTTTCTTAACAACAACTGATCATCTTCATCCGATCGTCTTCACCGAGACCCGATCGGTTAGAAGAAAACAACCGTTAAGTTGTGCTCATCAGAAGTACATGATCAAATTCATAATCATCTGTTTCTTGTACAAGATTTGCAGCTTCATCGTTCTTGTTCTTCTTGGAAGACTCGTTGTGCCAACACTCTAAAGAATAGTGCCCATGCTTGTTACAAGTGTAGCATTGAACATTTCGTTTGTCTGAGCCCTTTCTTCCTCTTCCTCTCGAGTATATACCTCCTCTGTTGCTTCCTTCTTTCTGCCCATTTCCATTTTCTTCACCATTCAAATCGGAGGATTTCATGTTTCTTCCTCCGCTGCGTCCACCACGTGATCTCCCTCTACCTCTGCCATGATTCTTGAAGTTTTGTTTACTCCTTGCCTGTAACGCCTGACTCATTCCTTATGTCACGGTGTTTTCTGTGTTCTTCCTCTCTATCAGTCTTTGTTCGTGTGCTTCGAGTGAATTCTGCAACTCCTCTATTTTCATCACTTCCAGATCCTTGCATTCCTCTATCGCAACTACAATGTGATCATATTGCAGTGTTAGGGTTCGGAGTATTTTTTCAACTATCTTCTTATCCTTCACAATTTTGTCGCATGCTCTTATGGCATTGACCAAAACCTGGATTCTTCCAATATACTCCATCACTGACTCTTGCTCGCCCATGCAAAGAAGCTCGTACTGTCGTTGAAGAGATTGCAAACGGATCTTTTTCACCTTGCCGGAGTTTCCATACCCTTCTTGCAGGATATTCCAGACTTCTTTGGCTGTGGTGGCTTTTGATACTTTATGAAAAATCGCAGGAGAAATGCACTGGTGCAACAGCATTCTTGCCTTGCAATCAAGGCATATATTTTCTTTGTACAGCTTCTTCACCTCTTTTGTGTCTTCTTTCAGGGGTTCTTGGAGTCCCTTCTTTACCACCTCATCAACTTCTTGAAACCCAAGAATAGCCTCTATCTTCACGCACCGGTCATCATAATCTTTGCCATCAAAGATTGGGAGATTACTATGGATTAATCCAGCCATCATGCCACTCCTTGAACGGCACCTAAATTCCACCAGTTTTCGAAACCTTCAGCTCTAAATACCACTGTTGTGGCAAGGTAGTGATTATGCGGAGAAGAGAGTAGAGCAGAATGCAGAGAAGAGAGAATGTGAGAAAGTGAGTGGTTTTCTCATTAAACAACAAAAGAATACATGCAACGTATATAACAAAGAATGAATATGTCAAACTGTAACAATGAAACAGTTATGACAGTTATAGTTTTTGTTTTAAACTCTTCAACACCATTGGTGTTCCAACTCATTGAAGCATGGTGACCGAGCTAACCAGATTTCCACAACCCAAAATAAATTTCAATTGTCCCGTGTCAGAAACAAATGCGATAGTGTCTCCATCCATTAATCTATATTTTTTTGTTTCCTGAGGTATTTTTTGCTATGAAGCACAGTGTTTCATGTTGCAGCTGAAGGTTGTCAAGGTTGTCCACGGTACTCTGCTGGGTCTTGCCTATGAGGAGACATGTGGACAATTAATCTGTTTTCTTCTCTCTCCCCCCTCCTCGTTGCCATTGTACATAGTATTGACATGTTGGACAATTAAACAGTCATGTTTTTACTTGATTTTATCCATTTTGTCCTCTGCACACTCATTTAGGTATGGATGTTGGATTCATCTTGGGTATTTTCATCCATGTCATTTTTTCTGATTTTCCAATTCATCATTGTCACAATAATTAAAGGTTCCTTTTTGACAAAGATCTAATCTTGTTTTGGCAATAATATATAATAATAGGCTTAGTACAAGTGACATGTAGCTAATTTATAGACTTCGGGCAACCCTACCTACTTAAGTCCTTACGTGTAGATACTTAAAAAGAGAAGATCTGAGTATTATCGGATAAGATGATCCTATACAAGCTCTAAGCCATATTTATAAAATTAAACTTGTTAAAAGGAAAGATGGAAAATTTGAACAAGATAAACTTATTAAGGGAAAGATGGAAGCTAGGAGTAGGCTAATCCTACTAAGGGAAAGATGAATTATGAATAGGCTTAACCTACGAAGGGAAAGATGGAAAATGAAAATTTTCCTGTAATAATTACAAATATAATGTGAATATAATATAGAGATATTCTCTCGTAAATTAGTGCCAATTTACAACACGACTTTTGTTTCCTTTTTTTCGCTATTAAGGGTTTTGATAAAAATAAGGATACCATAAGTTAAGAGCCGGCTGCTGCTTTTGCAGTTCCTTCCATATATTTAGTTGGAGAGAAATGTGCATATTTTAGAAGGGTGTATCTTTTTCCCTCGCATTGTTTTAATTCATGTTAGTTTTAGGAAAATATCTATAACTGGTGTGAAAGATATTAGAAAGTTCACTTAATTTTTTCTATTTTGACTCTGTATTTTGTTTTTCTTTCTGTTCCTAGGATATATTTCATTTCTTGCTAATAATACGCTGCTGTGTCCGTGTTTACATGTATTAAGAAATTTCCTCGTCTATGTTTCTTTCAGCCACTATATTCTTACGTGGATGGGGATGGAACAGTTCCTGCTGAATCTGCGAAGGTACTTTCTCCGATCTTTCTGTATTTTGTAGAACGCTTACCTATAGCCATATTCAAATTTTTGTAAATTACTTTGAGCAGATCTGTAATGCCTTCAAGGGCATTTGGAAGTAGTAGTCCAAATAGAAGGGCATTTGTTTGAACTATGTGATGCTTTCTTAATGTAGTACTTCCAAATTTATCTTCTGATAGTAATTACTTGTTCTATAAACGTTTGATGCAGTAAAATAAAATATAATGGATAGTTTATTAGTAGTAATTTGTGGAGTTCTTGTGTTTTCATATAACAGGCTGATGGACTGAAAGCCACTGAAAGGGTGGGAGTTGGTGCTTCTCATCGTGGAATATTACGAGATGAGACAGTATTTCAACATATTCAAAAATGGTTGGGTGTTGAGCCAATGGTTAGCAAGCAATCTAAAACATCTAAAGTTGCAGATGCTCATCGAATCTTGCCTATGGTTCTATAACTGTTACTTTCGTTCCTCATTTACCAAAAGAAAATGCCATTCCTTGCTTTACTTTTTCTTTCATTTTTAAGAAAAAGGAAAAAAGGCTTATAAAGACTTAAAGTGCTGGTCTTGGTGCGATAAATAATTTGGCGAATGTTCAGGTAATCAAAATTGCCTAGCTGTAGTGTAATTTCATTGTAAACTTTAGGGTAAATGACCCATTTGATTCTTAAATCTGACATGCTATCTATTTAATTATTGAAAGAACAAAATATTTACTTTACTCTGGACCTGTATATGTAAAAAATAATGTAATTAATCTTTATTTTTTAGCTTTTTTATGATTATTTTGTCATTAAAATATAATGTCAAGAACTATTTTGCAATAGAACTGACACTATGGAGCAATTTGAATTTGAATTTTTTATACATTTAAGGATTAAATTAAAATTTTGATTTTTTTTTTCAAGATTTAAATTGTCATTTTCATATATTCAAAAGGCGAAATTGATAATTTACTTTAGGCTTTATTATTGAGTTGTGTACTATATTTAGTGGTTGGAAAGCTAATTGAATATAATCACATCCCTTGCCTCAACATGCTAAACTTCTGATTTTACTTTTTTTTAAAAAAAAAATACCTAACATGTTAAAGATTCTATTTTCGCCAAATAAAAATAAAAAGTAAAACTAAAGCTCTAAAATATCGCAGTCTAATTTTTGTCCCGATTTTGACACAAGGTTGTTTTGATATATATATTACATTCTTGTGTTTTCTTAGTTTCATTGAAGGAAGAGAAAAAATTGAATCGAGTTAGTTTTATAGTTCAAGGTTTACTTTACCTTGATGAGCTAAACTAAAATCTTGCATACAACGTTTTTATTTTCATTGTGTATGTAGCTCGGGAGTTAATGATGTCCATGATTGATTTTATGGTGTCTTTGGAAGATAGGCCATTTTCTTTCTGCACCACCATACTTTTTCAAATGCGTTTTCATGGTGTGGTGAAAAGATCAAACTATTATCTTGCTGTCCCCTCTTTCATTGTCATGATGAATTCAAGAAGAAAAGTGTTCTGTATTATTTAATTCAAAAAACAAAACAAAAAAATCTTTTGAATTGTACATTTTAAAAGACATTTCAAGAAATTGTGCTATCCAAAAGTGTTTTTCATGCAAAGAATGAATTGTGGATTACATAATTTGGAAGTAAAAAAATATTCGGATTACATAATTCAGAAGTTAAAAATAATATAATTCAGAATTACTTTTTCATATAAAATGAATTCTAGGTTCCAGAAGTAAAAATAACTTCTGAATCATGCAATCTAAAAAATATATATTCTAAATTATACCATCTCAAAATTATATTTTAAAATAAAAGTTTCCAAATTGTATAATCTGAAAATTTTTATATTTATAAGAATGCAAAAGAAAAATTGTGAAGTGTAAAAAATATATTCATTCTAAATGACAAAGATAGTTAACCCGTTGCATTTCTCATTTGATTATTTCAAATTGACTCAATATAAAAGATTATGACACTGGATAAGAACAATATGTTCCCTCAGACACCTTTTACATTATTTGAAGGTAAAAGCTTATACTACTAATCACTTTGGTGCTATAAAACTAATTATTGTTCCAGATTATCTATATATGAAATATTGTTCCAAATTATCTATTCTAAAATATATATTTTTATTATTTAATTTCCATTTCATTTTACATCAATTATAAATATAAATTGAAGAGGGACAATAGAATTACTCTAATTCTTATAAAAAAACAGAAAAAGAAAATCCATTCTTCCAAATTTCACATAACAAAATAAGCCACCAAAACATGCACTGGATTTGTAGTATTAGGGAGCAACATTAATTTTTTATAAAATTTGATGACAATGTATTATTGTGTTTCAAATTGAGTAACCTTATAATTATATTGTGAATTACGTAATTCTAATATTTTAGATTATACATTCTAATATTTTATTTCAAAATACGTAATATCAACATTCTTGATTATATAATGTAAAAATATTCTGATTATAATCTGCTTAAAGCATATTAGTAAATTTTATTTATATTAGGAAGGTGGAAGGGATGGGTGTTGCTCCCTTCATCCCCACACGTCTCTTCCTCCACCTCTCCTTTACTATTTTGCCCCTTCCTCCACCTTTCCTTTACTATTTTGTCCCTTAGTAAAATTTTATTTTTAAAATTATTGTTTTTTAATTTTACTCATTTATAACATATTTCACTGATAACTTACGTAGTTCCTTGTATGAGTAAAATATTTTTCTGCAAAGCTTGATGAACGTGAAAAGAATTATCAAGCAATCTTCCTCTTGTTCTCGGTGCAGTACGTGGTGCAGTGCGTTTGTGGTGTAGTGTGTGGTTCCTCTCCAGGTACCTAGTCATAATCCTTCCAATAATCCTAAACCCTAAACCCTTCCCATATTTCCAATAATCCTTTTAATATCCAAGCCTATAATCCTTCGCATGAGCCGCAAAACGTAGTAAAATAAAAACGAAACGTAAAAGTAACACTGCCTGGACGGATGACATTCTTCAACGGATGTCAACATCCGTTTAAGGCGAAACGGATGTCGACATCCGTAACTAGCCTAATTATTTGTATCGATTCTATATGTAAACACAAGAATTTCGCTAGAGGCGTGTGTGGTGCCAGTTCTTTAGCAAACACATGGTAAAAGACCACCAGAGAATACAAGGCTAACGACACAGATGTGTTGAGGATGACGGTGAATGTCCAGCTCAACCAAGTTGGATACAACCCAAGTAACTGCAATGCTATCATCAGAATGGAACATACTGGACGGATAACAACAAATTGTCATGTCCAATAATTTAGAAGCTTCAAATTACGGTAGTCCAGGTGAACAGTACGAGGCTGCAAAAGATCAATTTACAGAACTATGAATACCATGACATCATTAACGTCATACACAAAATGTAAATTTCTTGTGAGAAGAAAAAATCCATTCTCCCCAAAAGTTCAGCATAGTTATAAGTAGCCACACCTGAAAAAGTGTCATGGGAAAAAAGTGGTGAATTTCCCTGCCTTTAATTTCATCGGGCACAATGTTTCCACTCATTGATATGTTCAAGTAACTATACATCAAAGCCAAAAACTTGGCAATGACCAAAGCTTCATAACATTCTTTGACTGACTCCAAAAAGGTGAAAAACTCTTTGCTTCCTCTAATATCCAAGAGACCCACAAAGGAGACAGTTGCATAAAGGGGAGTCATGAGAATGATGATGATAATAGCCTTTTGCTCTTTTGGATTCTTCCAATAGAAGAGATGCTGAGACAATAACTGCGATGTGAAATGCATGGAAAGCATAACACAAAACGCGGATCCCAACACGGTAATCTGTGCGGGATTGAGCGTGCTTAGATCTATCATTTTTCACAACACTCTGTCTGAGATGAAAGCCTAATAATTTCAGAACCTGCAAAAGGAAATTTGGAAAACTAAAGGATCAAGCAATACCCTCAAAGAGAAAACTAAAATTAAATTAAATTCATAATAATAAAAGGTCACTGTAATTCGCAGTAAGACCAAAAAATGTTTGCTTCATATAATAACAACCTAGTTCCTCTCGAAATTCACATAAACGGATGTCGACATCCGTTTCGCCTTAAACGGATGTTGACATCCGTTGAATGATGTCATCCGTCCAGCCAGTGTTCCTTTTACGTTTCATTTTTATTTTACTACGTTTTGCGGCTCATGCGAAGGATTATAGGCTTGGATATTAAAAGGATTATTGGAAGTATGGGAAGGGTTTAGGGTTTAGGATTATTGAAAGGATTATGACTACGTACCTGGAGAGGAACCACGACAAGGACACTACACCACAAACGCACTGCACCACGTACTGCACCGAGAACAAGAGGAAGATTGCTTGATAATTCTTTTCACGATCATCAAGCTTTGCAGAAAAATATTTTACTCATACAAGGAACTACGTAGGTTATCAGTGAAATATGTTATAAATGAGTAAAATTAAAAAACAATAATTTTAAAAATAAAATTTTACTGAGGGGCAAAATAGTAAAGGAAAGGTGGAGGAAGGAGCAAAATAGTAAAGGGGAGGTGGAGGAAGAGACGTGTGGGGGTGGAGGGAGCAACACCCGGAAGGGATAAAGGAAGAAATAGCTTTGAAAATGTTTCTTTGTGTTTCCTCAAGTTCTTCTATTGGACCCCAATTACATCCTTTATGTGAAATGCAATTGGGTCGTAATTATATGGTCCAAGTTTAGTTTTGGGTAATTTCTTTCAAAACCTTCACACTTTCTTTCTGTTCTTCGATAAAGTTCAAATTGTTCATGGATTGAAAATATTTTGCATTGGAAAATTTGATTTTCTATTTTAGAAGAATGTACAATTTAAAATCTAAAAATATATTTCAAATTACAAAATCCAAAAACGCAGATTATATCATCTATAATATATTTTAAATTAGAAAATATATTTTGAATTATTTAATTTATAATATGTTTTTAAATTGTATAATTTAAAATACATTTTAAATTATATAATCCAAAATATGTTTCATGTGATTTAGTAATACATTTCTAGACCCATTAATAATTTTCAAATAAATAATGCAATCCAAAAAGTATATTTTTAGATTTCGCAATTAAAAAATCTTTAGACTTTTTCAATATCCTTTTGTTGTGCATAAAAAAACTGAGTGGGTTCATAAAGAAACTAGAAGAGTAGGGTTAGAAACTTGGGATGTCTTTTTTTTGGGGCTTTCTTTATGCACCCCATATTTTTCTTCAATCCTCTCAAATTTCATCGTGATGTCCATTATAATCCTTTTGGATTTTGAAATTCCATTCTGGATTGTTTTAGGATTTCAAAATCTGATCATGATTTTTTTAAAATTTTAAATTTGATTTTGGATTTATAAAAATTGGATTTGGAGATTTTGAAATCAGATTTTAATTTTTTTAAGATTTTGAAACTGGGTTTTGAATTTTCAAATTTAAAAATCTGATTTTAAATCTGATTTTTCAAATTTTGAAATTTGATTATAGATTTCACGAATTTTGAAATACAGTTTTTCGAATTTCAAAATCCGATTTTGGATGTTCATAAATTAGATTTTAAAATTTAGTTCTAGATTTTTTTTATTTTTGAAATTTGGTTATTTTGGATTTTTATTATTTATTAAATTTTGAAATCTAATTATGTATTGAGTTTTTTTTTGTGTTTTGAATTTTGAAATTTAATTTTTGTAAGGACAAATGAGACGAAAGAGATGCAGAGACGGAGGAGGATGAGGCACTGAGAGAGTCTCAAATAGGGTTTTAACTCCTCTTAGAACATCACAAAAATAGTTTTTATTCAGTATCTTAAATAGATACAACATTACATTTTCTAATTATATTTATATTTAAATGGGTGGTATCCTAGCCCAGCTGAAAATATAGCATTATACATACTTGGACTCCCACTTCAAGTTTTAGAGCAAATAAAGTAGAAAAGCAATTTCAGCCCTTACACCACCAAATCATTAGTAGAGATATTCCACATTCTAAGAAATATTGCACTACAAAAGCTATTAAAGAAAATCACTATCTATGCAAACTAAAAATGTTGTAAAGTTGAAGCTATAACTTATGTGCAGCATAATTAATAGATGTATATCTGAAGTGTTTGACAAGGCAAAGAGAGTAACAACGTTATTCATTGTTTTGGGACAGAAGTGATGTATGCAAAGTTGAAGCAGAGTAAAAAGTTGCATGTGGGTGTTGGTCAATGTGTCTTGATGGATCTTGTGCTATAGCTTCTGCATGTTCATCTTATTTGGTGGCCAAGGCATCATGTTTCATACCAAACAAGTGAAACTAAATTGGTGAATCTATTATTTTTTGAGCTTAAATATTGCTTATAGCGAGGTTGATTGTGGTATTATTGAGAGGACAAGGATTAGACAATGTAGAGCTTCATTAGTGATTGGGACACATTGTTGGAACTGGGAATATTGAAGCTCAACAAATTATACATTTATTTAACCATTTGCTTCATGTGATTGTGAGTCATTGCCATAAAACAGTTTTCAATTCTAATTCTCTATTTTTTTCTCGTTACTTAACTAATAAATCAATATTTTACCTTCATTTGACACATCTAACAATGATAAAATAGTCATAGAAGAGTGTTTTTCGGGAAAGAAGAAAAATAATAATACTTTGACATGATTATTTACTTTGACACTCAAATGACACGCTGTGGATTCCAATAATAATTTTATTCAGCCAATTACATTGCATTATTTTACAAATTAATTACATGGCACAGTGTGAAATGAATATATTCGATACATTGACATGTTAAGATACTAAGACTTAAAGAATAAAGTGAAAATTAAAAAATGGTAATAAATGAATGTAAAAAAATGTGCCAAAATATATATTTTTTTAGTCATTGACAAATGACTTGTAGTAAAAATTTTATTTCATCCCTATGTTGATTTGTGATAGATGTCATTTAATAATTATTTCAATCACAAATCACAGCTTACTTATTTTGGTCACTATTTTTTATACAAATTAGTAAAATCGAATGAATGACTTAATTAAATTATAAAAAAATTTAATAAGAAGAAAAAGGGAAAAAGGTGTGTCTAAGAAGTAAATTTGAATATAGTAAGGAAGAATTGCTTAGTTATTAGGGTTGGGATAGCTGTGGGGAATATTTTATTATTATATAAAGAATGTTGATAAATAGTGGAAGGAAGGGTAGGTAGTCAAAGTCAAAAAAGTTGAAATCCCAAACAGAGTTTCCACAAGCACAAAGCTAGGGCATTGGATTTGATAAATTAATAAAAGCCCCAACAAAAAGACATGAATGAGCATTCCTAGAGCTTGTTAGCTTACGATAGGATTCTATTTGAGAACTTAGACACAGACGCACATGCATGAAGCATGCATTTTTTTAATATTCGACTATTCCAACCCAAATCCCATCATCTCTTCAAACTTCCAACATCAACATCAAAACCCTTTTAACTTCAATAAACTAAACTTCTTCTTTTAACACTCAAAATTATTTTCTTTAATTATTCTCTTTATTGTAAATTTTAATAGGATGTGATAATATTTTAAGAATTTAATTTTTTAACAAAAATTAATTTGTAAAGTGAGTACAACTCATTTATATATTATAAATTTTGTGTTTTTCTTTTTCTGTGTGAAATCTCAAATAAATTTATGAATTCAACAAATAATAAATATCGATATGATAAGTTTTCAATGATTATAATATCATATTAAAAAATAAATTTTAAGTTTAACTCAGTCTTACAAAATTAACAAAAAATAACCTTCAAATTTCAATCATTATAAACTCTTGTTGAAGAAAAATGTAGTAGTAACGTACCTTTTTCTTATTCACTCTTTGAAACAATGAACATTGGATAAATTTTGTTGAAGTTCTGATTAAATAACCCAAAATTATACACTTTATTCAAAAAGACTCGTTTATAAGTTATTAAATAAAAGAAGTATATATCGATGGAAGCGTTAAAAAAAGGTCTTGCCAACACTATTTTACTTGCTTTTTTAGTAAAAGACAAAAGTTCAAGCTAAAGATGTCACTAGCTATATATTGCTCAAGTCCAACAAATTATATCCCATACCCCAAAAGCATGAAAATAGCTTAAAAAATGGAGGCTTTAAGTCCTCCAGAGGTTAAATAGGAACCTCTGGGCCCCTAATTTGCTGGTTCCATCACTCACCCACTAAAGCCATGCAGTGGGGTCAAAACCTAAGGATTGAGTTAGCAAGTGATGAGACATGTTAGGGTGAGCTAATCAATATTAATCATACATGCAAAACTTTAGAATAATTGCCTTTTAATTAATACTTACGATGGCTAATGTTTGCATGGACATCATAATCTATATAATTCCGTATACAGTATAATAGAATCTATAAGCTTATATTTATACATTTGTATCTCAATTGATTGCAAGCAACTACACTAACACACTAATTTTTTTTTTAAAAAACAACTAAAATTTTACATTTTTTTTTCAAAAAAAATATTTTGAAGAATTAATGTGAATTGTTTATAAATGAAAATGGAGGGTAATTGAAATTTGTAATAAATTTGATTTATCTCTTAATTGATTGCATGCAATTACTTACACACTAAAAATTAATTTTTTTTTCAAGTTTACATCTTTTTTCTCAAAAAATATAATTTTTGAAGAATAAATGCAAAAGGGTGTATAAATGAAAATGGGGGTAATTGGTAATTGATATGGTTTAGGGTTAAAGTTAATTAAGAATAAGTAGGTTAATTATATTGATGAAAAGTTAGTAGTGTAATAAATAGAGAGATAAAGCATGGGAACAAAAAGTAAGGAAAAGGATTGCGACCCACTACACTAGTACATGCTACAACACTTTAACAAAGTTCACTTTTCTTGGAAATCTCTTTGATGAAGAAGGGGGCAGTGTTTGTGCATGGATAAAGGTGAAAACAATCTGCAAGAAGCAGATGCTCAGACACAGAAATCATTCATAAAATAATATTAGGTTTTCTTTCCGAGGAGGCACGGGTACTCCGCTGATTTCTCCGATGAATTTCGATTTCCTTCCCTCGTTGTTTTCTTCACTTGTTTTCATGCCATCTTATCACTTATTCAACCCTTCTTATTATATTCCTTCATCATTTTTATCACCCTCACTACTCCAACAATCACAAACAAACAAGGAGTGAAAAAGGCCAGATAAAAAAGAAAGATTCACTTTGTTCTTTTCTCATTCAATCAAAACACCCCTACCAGCTATGTAAAACCAAACAACATTGTTTTTCGACTGTCACATTTCTTTCTCTCCTCTCCTAAATCATTTTTCCGTAATTAGTATTCATGTGTTTCCGAATAATCAAGTTTAGTTTTTATATTATGCATGTGCTTACAACTTTAGTTTTTATACCTTTATGCTCATTGTCTCACTTTATTCTCATTGCATCATATTGACATTCCTCTATTTCCGAATCATCAAACAAGAACATATACATATCAACGCACGTTTGTTAGATATATAAATTTTAAATCTAATTAATGTTTTCGTGAGTTAACATTAGTAGTAATATAAGGTGCAAAATAATTTTCATATTGGTCATTCCATATGAAAAAGGAAGAATTCTTGTTAAGAAAAAGCTAGTGCCAAGCATATACATTGATGAAAACTCCACCCTTTGTATGATCCTTGTTATTCCAGAATTACAAAACCCGGTGAAAATAAAAAAAGAAGCATCCCAATGATCTATCTGTCCACATGTTAATCACCAAAATTCACAGCAAATGGTTCTGCCATGACTAAACTTGAGGCTAGCTAGATTACTTAGACCAGACCCTAGTGAAATAAGGATCTGCAAGTTAGAGATGATGAAAGAAACACTATATTCTCGTCTTCAAAAGGTGCACACTGTCAAATTAGCAACTTCATATAAGGAGGAAGAAGGAAAGTCAGAAATATATGCATCATTGTCATCATCCCCAGTTTTCCACCTATTCATGCAATAACGAGAAGGGTGGAACACCATGGCAGAGAGTCATGCTGGTAGACCTAGGTGCAAGAGTTGGAATTGCAGTCGGAACCCAAGTGTTGCATGCAGAGCCTTGATCGTATGCACTACCCTTCACTGCATCTACAGAACCTGATTGCTGTTGGGAAAGATAATACAAGTTCCTTGCATGTGCATGATAAGCATCATTCGATCCATAAAGACCTTCATAACCAAGTACCTTCATCTCATTATCACCAAAACCATTACTTCCTCTTATATTACTATGATCACCGTCACTTGCAACAACAGTACCAGTCCCAATAGGTATCAGATAGCCCCCACCAGCTCCGTAACCATCATAAACCACCGAGTTAGACGAAGAGCTGTTGTCAATGGAAGCAGAATCCATGTTCATGATAGGGTGCAAGCCGGAATTTGCGTGGAAAAAGTTGTGTGTGCCGTTATTCCCTAGCTGTAGTTGATGAATCTCAGGATAAGACAAAGGATGAGAGGTATCAGAATTGTCGTGCTGTTCTTGCTTGCACCATAGTCTCTGTCCATAAGGGTAGTGCATGGTGGTGCAAGGCTGAGGTTGGTGGAATGAAAGACCATTGTGCCAGTTATGATGAGCTGTTGCTGTTCCTCCTGCATAGTTGTTACTGATACCTTGAGTAAGGTGAGAGTTCAAGATGCTGCTATGATCTTCTTGGTCTGTTCTATGAGCTTCCACGTTCAGTTCCACCTGTTCCATGTCCTTCAAACGCTTGGCGGCACCACCAATCGGCAAGGTAGTGCTCTCAAGTATGCTCTTCACATCGTATCTGCTCATGTCGAAGTTTGTAACAGCACTCAGTCCTCGGAATTTTATGGCCGCAACATCATAAGCCTCTGCTGCTTCTTCTTGAGTGCCTGAAAATTTTATCATCATCAGTAAAAAAACATAGATGCAGTTTCATAGGTTTTGGATCAAATGCATGCACTGCAACTGCGTTAATTTCGTCAGTTATCAAACATGCACATTTACTTTATGAAATTAATATTTCTGCAGATCATTATTAACATTTGGTCATCTGAATGGCAATAAATGTTGTCTTTAATTTCTTCATTTTTGTTGCTTCGAGGTGATGTTCACTTTTTACCTACCTTCGTCTATCTGGTTGCTTCTCACAACAGACTCTATGATTAAGTTTTTCAAAGTTCTTCCTTTAAAAAATAAAATCGGATGACTGAAATTATTCTATGTATATGCATCTTCAAATTTGATGAAAGACTGTCATATCTGCTTCAAATGATTTTGGGTGCAAAACATATTAATATCTAAAATATAAACTTACTGAATGTTCCCAAGTAAAGATCCTTGTTGCCTGCAACTCTCCCAATCCTTGCTTGCCATCTACCATGTTGATGGTGTCTGCAATCATATCATTTAAATTAACCCAAGATATAAACATAGCATATTCATATACATATTATAACTTCAATATTACAAATGACACAGTGGGTTAACACAAATGACATAGTGGGCTAACAAATTTTTGCAAAGTATTGCCAGTTAAAATTCAAATACCAAATTATTGCAAATACTTCAAATAAAAAAAATTAATAATTTTAATTTACCATTGTGATCACATATATATTATAGACTTTTGTGTACATATTAGAGTCTATATAGTCAACTATATACCTTGTTACTCCTCGATAAATGGATGCACCGCGAGAAAACCCACTACTCTTCCTGCATCAATGAGATTTTTTATTGTGAATAACATAGTTTAAAAAATTAATAAAAGTTGTATTTGGTGAGTATAGACACTTGCAAATACCTTCTCAATGACGCAACGTACTCTTGCCTGGTCATGTGCTTCATTTCTTCCACCTCTTTCTCATAGTGGCTAATCTAATATGCATTGATTGTTGAGGGAGACATAAAGTATTCCATGTCAAAAGATTACATCAAGTGATCATGTACACATACATAGTTTGCATTATCAGACAAATAACAGTTCCTCCTAGGAAAAGACACATCCCATCAAATGAGGAAACTTTTTTCATCCCACAGGGACACCAACTAAACAATGTGCCCTCGAGTACCATGATGCCATAACTTGTTTCGTTAATACCGATACCAACTTTGTATAAAGCAATGTGTGCAAACAGCAACCTTAATTTAGTGAACATAAACAGGAAAAAAAGTGGCAAAACAAAATCAAGAAATGACAGCTTACTGGAAAATTTGTTGTTGTGGTTGTTCCCCAGTATTTTAGTGCTGCCAAATCATAGGCTCTAGCTGCCTTTTCTTCTTTGTCATAGCCTCCTGAAAGTAGTGACGACAAATGATCACCAATAATAACGAATTTTATGGTTCTTTTCTTTACTTTTTAAGGAAAAAAGATAGAGATAATTCAACATAAGAAGTGTATATTCTTTTACTCACCCAAGTAAACTAAAATGTCATCATGTTGAAGAAAGTCATTGTCCCATAATGGATGTCGAGACGAGGAACACAGATTAACAGTGTCGGTTAGTTATAAAGACTCAAAAGGCAAAGAAAGAAAAAGAAAAGCATTGACAACATTAAACAAGAACTGTAGAGGAACATGGTAGATCATTTACCTTGTCTTCCTTTGCGAGTTTGTCCCTCTCTTCTGCAGCTATTATCCCACAGATGAGCCTCGTATCTCCCAGTCCACCTATGCCTTCGATAAAGTAAAAACAGAACGGAATAATTTCATCATCATTTCAAAATAAAAAGTAAAAAAAAAAAAGAAAAAGAAAAAAAGGGAACTTGTTCCAACAACAATGAAACTGACTGAGGTAACCTTTTAACTGAGATTTGAAGCAGTTGTGAAAGATTTGGAACAGTTAATTTAAAATATAATAATACAGATTTTTTATTAGGGTAAATAAAATGAGAAAAAACCTTGTTACACCGCGGTATATAGAAGTTCTTTGTCCAAACGTGTCAATGGACTTTCTGGGTGCAGATTCAGTGGCTCCTGTTGGGATGGTATCAAGTGCAGCAGTGGTTGGTGGTTGTTTGTTATCTGAAGAACTCTCTCCATTTTCCACATTTGCAGAGAGAACAGGAAGTGAAGTGTTGGATTGTGAACCAGTACTCATAGAAAGTGAGAGAGTCTGCACACTGCTTCCACTGTTCCCACCACTTTCATTGTTGTTGTTTTCTGACGATGGCGGTTGGTTCCTCAGCCATGTCTTTATCATGGATAACCCTATGGAGTTACTATTGCCTGTGCTACTGCCGCCACTGGTGGCCACTGGCTGACTCGGAAACATGTAATCTGTTGAGGCTGAGTTACCGCCGTAGGTTTGGTCATGTTCTCCAAAAGAATGTCCTCCCAGAAAGTTTTCAAGCTTTGGTTGCTGTTGTTGTTGATGTTGATTGTTGTTCATGTTTTGGTCACTGCATGAAGTTCCTAACAGCAAGTTCTGACTGTTGTAGTTCTCTTTCCAATCTGAGAAATGAGAAGCAAAGATTAAAAGAACAGCAAAAGACCAACCACTTTCAAATATATAGTATTAACCAAAAATAAATCCTTCTTAGGATTTGCACTGGTGGAAAATCCAAGAAAAGCAATATATGTTAAATGTAAAGTAATGAAAGAGAAGTGAAAACCTTGAGGGGTGTTGTGAATGTCATTGTTTCTGTGAAATGCTTCATATATGCCATAAGAAGGAAGATTGAGTAGATGAGGAGTTGAGTCCGAAGTGAGATCAAAACAGTTTCCTGCAACATCAGTGCTTGAGATTCCAGCAGGGTTGAAGCCAAAACGGGAAGGTGGTGTTTGAGAGTGATCTTGACTAGAAGGGTGTTCTTGAGGAGAGAGAGAAAACCCCAACAAGTTCATAGACCCCATGTGTGTGGTGTGATAATGGTTATTGAATATCACAAAGAGATCACAAAAGCTTGAAAGAACTCTTGAGAAGTAGATTATATATAGGATGAAAGTAGTAGCAGTTTTGCATGTAGAAGAAGAAGCAGCAACAGCATATAGTTTTTATATGAAAAGGGTATGAAGAAAAGCAGAAGGAGGAGAAGAAGAAGGGTCAAATTCTTGAAGAGCTCAAAGATTGAAAAAAAAAACATTTATAGCATAGAGATGAGAGACCATTTATAGTATATTTAAACTATATTTATATACTCTGAATTTTCTCTTTCTGGACGATATGCATACACACGCGCGTACAATAGAAAGGAGACGCGTACAAGATATCCTAGGGCACTTTGAAAATCTTTGAACCACTTCGGTTCGAAGGCTAATGAAAAGATATAACCACATACACAAACACATTCAGAGAACCGTTTCGTAATAAATACTCCAAACACAACCCTAGTTGCTCTCGGCTTTGCAAAATAATAACTTTTTCTCATCAGTTATGACTTGTGACACATGAAAACAATTTCTGATGTGATATGTGATATCACCCTTTTCTTAGTAATATTATGAACTTTGATTTCATAATTATTTTTTTTTTCAAAGTGATGGAAAAGACACCAATGGTTAAGAAACCCATAAATGAACTTGTTTTATTAAAGAAATCTAGCTAGTATGTGTATAAATACTGTTAAATGTTTTAGTTCTGATATCTTGCTATTATTTTATGTAGGATCATCATTATAAAAATTGTATAAAATGATTTTTCTGACAGGTTAATTTGATTTTTTTTTTTGACTGTTTGTAACTAAGGTTGAAGATTAGATTTTGCAGTATTGTAGTTTTTTCAAAGATAAGCTACTCATTGTTCATATGCATAAACACGTGTGGACATGAATGATCAGTCTGGTGCATAATTGAACATGTATTTTTTAGTATATATTTGTGTACGGACACTGATCAAGTTATTATGTATGAAATTTATTGTATGCATGAGTTATTTTTAATCCAGTGTGTATTAAAAAAACAGTACAAATGTATGTTCACTCCATACATAGAATGTTTAAGAAAGAAAAGTCACATGTAGAAGAATAAAGTAATATTGATGATCTATATTGACATGTAGCAGTGTTTTCACAAAGGTTGTGTGAGAGGAACCTTGTAAAATGTTATTTTGTAGTTAAAAATGATGTTGAATTATGTGGTCTGGGAGAAGAATGGTTGTTGCATTCTCTTTCATGGCTGTAAACACCTGTAGTGTAGGGGAAGTTGAAATAATAATTTTCTGACAAAATAGCGTGACAAAAAACCACACGCAGCCCCTCACCACACCCATTTATTCAAGCCCACTTGGACATTAGTCACCTCATGTCAGACCTATTATCACCATCACAAGTCAGAACCTTAACTTGCTTTTTTTTTCAAATTATAAGTTAAGTACTATTTAATTCCTTTTCTGGATAAATCTATTTTAAATCATTTTCAAAATCACCCTTTCTTATCATGTCATGTTTATCTGTAACATAAATTAAAATTTGGTTACAGAGAACAAAGAACATGATTTATGACAATGACATCTCAGATATTCAACTGGATAATTTATTGTATTTTTATTAGTTTTTTTTTTCAGAAATGTTCATATATTTTAAAAATTATTATATTAATCTACATTATTTTTAATTATTATTATTATAGTTATTTGAAAAACTATTAAAATACTTATTATCAGTTTTAAAACATTAATAATAATTATTATGAAAAAATTATCATTAATATACTACATGCATGTTGATAAATATATTACAAATTTTTTGTTACCATTAATTTAAATTTACTCTTATTAATCTCTTTATATAAATGAAATTACTATACAAATTTCATTAGTATTTTTTATATAAATTTTTTATATTAAAAAATTTTACTTTTTATAGAATCTGTGTACATATTCTCAGTATCATTTTCTAACTTATACAAATTTCATTAGTATTTTTAATTTAATATTATATTAAAAATTATATTTTTTATAGAAATTTTATACATATTTTCAGTATCATTTCTAGCTCACATCATTAAAGTTGTGTTCACTTTAGAATATGGATATGGAGGAGAGTGACTAAATGAATTTGAGAGGATTTGAGGGTGAATTGTTTGTTGTTTTTTTAGTAGATTTGGAGGTAAGTGAAAATAAATTTGGAAGTAAAGTTTGTGAAAAATAGTGTAGGATTTGACTGATGTAACAGATACAAAATATTACTCAATTAGTAGAAATTGAAGATTACAAAAAATGTTCCTAGTTATAAAAGTAATATAAAATGATAATTGTTAATGTTATATATAATTGTAAAAATGTTTATAAGGAGAAAAAAAATAAAAATTAATTTTTAAAATGTAAAAAAAATTATAATTTAGTAAATTGAAATAATAATAGTAATACTTATTATTATTAATATTATTTTTATTTTTATTATTATTATTAATATTAATATTATTGTTATTATTATTATTTAATTTTTTTTAATTTATTCTTTATAAATCCACTACATATGCAATTGTATGAGGGTAAAAATGAGAATGGATGATACATCGCTACAAATCTTTACAAGTGAGGGAAGATTAAAAAAATCATTTCTCCTGCAAATCCGCGTTTTGAATCGTTCACAGATCAATTAAAGTAAACATGCAATTCATCCCAAATCCATCTTCGATAATCAACTATAACAATATATTCCATCAAAGCAAACACAACATAAAGGATCGCGATGAAGTTCTAAATAATGTATGAAATTGTTAAGTAAAAATATATTTTTTATTGTAAATATTGTATATACATTCGTGATAAACTTGTAAAAAACAATTTGACAAAATTTAACTTTTTATAACTTATTTTCATAATTATTTTAAAATAATAATTTGGTATCAATATTTTAATTTTCAATTATAACAAAGGTAATTGAAATATTACACTAATCTCGTCATTAATAAAATTCATCAATATTTTTTATACAAAAATGTTGTCCATTTGAACTAGTTATCATACAAAAATATGCCTGTTAGAAGACCGTCATTGTTAACTCTATATAAAATTAAAGTGACTAAGAGAAAACATGTTTTCACTTTCATAGAAACAAATATAAGAACAACTTCACACTAATTATAAAACATACATATCAAGTTTGATTGAAGGTGTTTTATTATTTGAATTAGTAAATAAAGATTACTTATATTTTTAGGTTTCTTTTAATTGAACTTAGCATAATAATAACTAAATTGTTTCTACATCTAGTTTTTTTTGTGTATAAGTAGTATACAAAAGTAAACTTCAAAACAATTGGTAGTTGACAACAAATGTCATCCCTAGTACCTATTTATACTTGTGAACTAATGTCCCTTAATTTGTAAATGTGGTGGAGACATCCCTTTTAAATATTCTACGGGAAAACTGTAACAAAAAAACATGTAGGAATGATCAACTATGGATGTGATCCACAACTATTATCTATTTCATTGTTGTGTGGCACCAACTAAACAAGGTCAAAATACAATTTAAATAAGATCCAAAAAATTGACATACAAGATTAAGTTGACGAAAATTAAATCACTAAGCATAACAAGATAATTTTTATAGAAAAATAAAAGCACATAAATTTACAAGGATCCAATACAATGGTTGTTGTTACATATATGAATACATGAAATGGAACATAATCAAATCCATTTATTTCTTAATAATTATTACATACTGTCAAGATTCATTAAAATTCACACATTAAGCTCTCATTTCATACTAGTGACAGTACAAATTGGGTGCATAAAGTGTCTCAACAACATTCATTCACCACAAATGCAAAGTACATTATGTTTTACAAACTTTGACAACAAACTATAATCATTTGACTAAAATTTGGATAATTTACTATCATATTTGTTTGTTTACCTATTAAAACATCAACTTTCAACTCATACTTTCATGTGGATTTGTATTAACCCTACAAGCCACCTAAATATTCGTATTTCGTGGGTTTTCTACATCATCTAAGATATTTTTGTATATCCAAGTTCGAAGGTCAAATTTGGCTTTTTTTAAAAAAGTTAAATAATTTAAGTTAAAGTTATAATAATTAAACTAATTTTAAATTTAGATATAATGATTTGATATATAAATTATAATGAATGTAAGTTTTAAAAAACATATTATTATATATTTTTTAAAATATAATATTATTTTATAAAATGATTGTTCTGATTTAAGACACAAACAATAATTGCGTCCAAAAATTATTAAGCACAATTTTTATACCTAACCTATATCTTGCATAGTTTTCAAACTAAGGGGTGAGATCAAGTTTATTGTCACAATTTTACTTACATGACTTTATTTAAAGTTTTTCAACATTAAGATGATACTTTTTCTGGGATCAAAGATACTAATAAGTTGAAATGATATATTTGATGCACATAAGGTGAATTATCATCCACACTGTAATAATGTTCAAGACAAAATACATGATACCCTCATTGAATAGTGGACATTTTGTTGGATACTGATTATGAAAAATCAAACAAATGTGCTAATATGTTTTAATAATACCTTATGCAACTAAAATCAATAAAATTGGGTCAATGTTATTTTTCATACCTCTTCACACATGCAAACATCTTAAAAATTAAAATTTCTTAACTTGAAGGAAAAATATATTTCTTTTATTATAACATCATAGAACAACTATGACAATAGAATACACCACTTTGTGTGATATTACAGTTCACTAATTATAAATCTTGCATTGATTTGTCTTTTTTATGATATAGTAAAAAAGAGTGATTCACGTTAAGGTAAGAATTATAAATCAACAAAACTTATATATAATGTTACAGCATTGGTGAATTATCTTTACTCACAATAAAAAAATAACTATTTGTGCACTGAAGGACTAAATATTTATAAATGCACCAATTTACATGACATTATTGTTCACTAATGAGGAATTTTTGTAAGAATCACACACCAATTGCATGAAAAACATTAATGATTGTCAATGAATAATATTGTTCACAAGTTAAGTACCATATAATCAAGAACCGAAAATGCATCAAGGAATGCAAAATTTGTAAATGTATCAATGATTTCAAGAATGTAAATCATTCCAAATGAATTATAAATAAATGTTTACGTGAATTATTGTCTTACACCAAATTGTTTGTGTTTTTGTTGCCTAAAACATTTTCTTCTTTTCTAATTTCATCAAACATGTCCATAATATAAGCAAGCAACATTTTCACAAAAGTTCATTAATTTATTTGAAAGAATAATTTGATTTAATTATTGTATACAATAACTATCAATCTTCAATTATCTAAATGACTTTGACACTATATATGTATTTTCAGCAAAGAAAAATTAGCATTCAACATATATTTTAATAGTCATTGATCTCGTTTTGAATTTAATAAAGATATTAGACTGTGAAGATAAAAGAAAGGTCACAAATGGTATATTGTCATCCTTTTACAATTGTTGACTTCAAACTCATAAAGAACTTTATATATTCAAATAAAAATTGTCATTGATATTGTCTATATAATCCAGTATTTATTAGAAGTAAAAATATATTGGTATGTAAAATATTTATACAGGATATGAAAAACATGTTTTATGATTCACATTACTTAAGTTAATATGATTAAAAAAACTAATGCATAACAAAAGAAAAATAGATTTATATGCACTTATTTATCATTTTAATAATATGTTATTGTTTATTCTTGTAATGTTTATTCACTACTTTGGTATTTTGAAATTAAGTTGGTTTGGGAAATGTTTTTTAAATGGTTTATTTGATATATTATTATTATTATTATTTTGGAAAATAACACAAGGGTGTTATTTATATATATGATAACAAATAAAAAGAGAATGAAGTGTAAATATAGATCAGGTAACGGGACAGGAAAAAGAAAAAGAGGTGATAAATATTAACAAGTATTTTAAAAGAATGGATGTTCAATCTTGAAGTTATAAACAATTTCTATATTAGCATCATTTAACAATATTACTTTTTAATGAGGGAGTTTCCAATGTAAACTTTTATATACTAAACTATTTTTAATGATGAATATATTTATTTAGATGAACTTTTTTCTTTTCTGAAAAATTATAAGAAGAAAAAACGAAACTAGATTGTTTATACGTTAAAATCGGTGTGTATTAATTAGTTTATACAAATTTTCTTTGATAAATTTTTAAAAACAATTAACTTATATGTAGTTATATTAAAAATTTGTATTATATAATAATTATGATAAAAAGTGAGTTTTACCAGAATATTGTTTTAAAAGTGTCTTTGTGAATATTATTGAAATACATGAAAACTTATCTTACATTTTTTTTAATAAAAGAAAACGTATTTAATCGAAAATGTTAAATTTATATGTTATATGCTCTCACTGACAATAATATAAAATTTGAAATGTTTCTGAAAATTTTCTGACGAAGAACCACGTAGCAACCCATAACTCCAATATTTAAGTATTATTTCATCGTCCTAATAATCAATCTGCTCCCCCATTTCAAACGGAACTCTCTCACTCTTCTCATCAAACCCACACAAACAATAATTCATCTATATCAGACAACTTTCTTTTAGCAAAACTATATTTTTATAACTATACATAAAAAGTAGGGAAAACTAACTTTATAAAGAAAATCTATCATACTTATTGTACATTATTGTCCAATGAGACTGTATGGTTAGGTTTATATAATAGATTGAACGACCATTTAGTGAAGAGTATCTCACGACATTATTATTAATATTAATTAACTTAGTATAAAGTATAATTATCACTAAATTATCCCAATTAGATCATGTTCCTCTCAGTCCATTTTTAAATTTCCTACACCTCCATTCTTTATTTGCTGGTTGGGTGTAGAAACGTCCCAAATGTTTGAACTTGTCTGCATACTCAGCTACCGACTTGTTACTTTACATGAGCTGCAAGAATTTCACCTCTTTTGCATATCTTACCCTGTCCGGAAAGTCAGCATAAAACTTATTCTTAAAAACTTCCCAGGTAATAATCTCACCACCTTCCTTTAATACTAGCTTCATGTTGTCCCACCAGTGTACTGCTTCTCCAAACAGTTGATACTCAGAGTATGCCAACCTAGTTTCTAATGAACAATTTTTCGTATCAAATTTTTTTTTTCCATATTTCTTATCCATAGACTAGCCTTGTCCGGAATTGTCCTCCCATTAAAAGTAGGTGGACAGTGTTGTAGAAAATTTTCTAAGGTCCATTCCTGAATCTTATGAGGTTGAGCTTCTACAGACGTGTCATTCTCATATAATTTCCTTAAGGCTTCCACATGTTCTCTTTGACTAGCTTCAGAATTCAGCCTAGCCGCTTCTAATTGTTGCAGAGTTGTTTCATGTTGTTGCACTAAAGTAACGCCCTGTTGTTGAAGAGCAGATGCAATAGCCTCCAAAGCCCTTGCCAAGCTAGGCATATTAGAGGTTTCACAGTTGGGTTGTGTGCGTGTCATTTCTCTGTTCACATAGAGAATTATTGTCATTATGATTCATAATACGAGTTTGTAGGATAAATCCACAACTCTTAGGTCGTCATAAGGACAAACCGCTCTGATACCATTAATGTAACATCTCATAATCTCTTAGGTCGTAGGATAATTCATAATTGATATATTGTAGCATTACATTTAAGGTAACATCCCATAATCTCACACTTGATAATTCATAGTTGATATATATATATATATATATATATATATATATATATATATAGTGTGTGTGTGTGTGTGTGTGTGTGTGTGTGTGTGTTTTAAACTCAAATTTCAACTACAAACTCATAAATATAACTCGAATTCTTCTAATTTATTCTTTTATCTCTTTCTTCATTGGCACTGAATCAGATGACATTCCTTCATCTGCTCCCGTATAACGAATTATATGATCATCGCACATACACAAACACAAACAAGTAGGGTGAGCTAACATGCAACAAATCATTTATAAAACATGCATAATTACTTTGATATACTCAATAAACATCATATAATAATTATGTCAGACACCCTCATACCATCATACAATAATCGCACCATAGATACTCATCCCATCATACCACAATTCCTAATAGACACTCGTCCCACAATACCCCATAAACACTCATCCCACAATACTCAATAAACACTCATTCCACAATACCCAATAGACATTCATCCCACAATACCCAATAGACACTCATTCGGATGATACGTTGATGAGCGGTCACGAGAGGTTATGTGTGACACCTGGGCATTGACGAGGGCGGGGAGTGATCGCCGGTGCAAGAGGCATGGTGCAAGGGGCACTGACAAGGAGCGACTCCTGGCAGGCTTCCAGTGGAAGGGCACAGGGACGAATCGAACATACACCGGAATGAGAGGGATCTAGAGACTGTATAGGTATGAGACTATACAGTTGAAGAATAACTTAAAGGGATTGATTTGGCTACTCATATCACCAAATGCATTTGCTTTTCGGTAGTCTAACTCATAAGAACTCCATGGCTAAGTGTGCTTAGCCTGGAGTAATTTGGGATGGGTGACCTTCTGGGATTCCTAGAAAGTGTGTGAGTGAGGACAAAGTTGTCGGGATGGAGTGCTTATCCACTATCACTATTTTAATTTTTTTTTTTTAAAAAAAACAAAAAAGTACAAAAGAGTTTGAACCCATGTTCTTGAAATCACCACAATTTTCTACCATTTAAGCTACCAAAATTTCTTATTTAGTTTTCCACATTTTATTTTTAAATAAACTTATTAATTATATTTTTCATTCACAATAAAATTTATTACTACTAGTAATAAAATTATTACTATTAAAGTAAATATTTTTTATGGGTCTTACATTTAAAATATATATTAATCATTAAATATTTAACATCATTTCATAATCGAAATACTTATTTTTTTATTTTAGTATTTATGTAATTTGATATCATTCAAAAGTTAAAACCAATCATAATTTATACTTCTTAAACATTTTTAAGAACAAATTTGGAAGTAGTTACAAAAAGTAAAAAAAAAAAACAAACCTAAAATGTTGTTTCATCGAAGTAAGATCAAAACATTATTTTAAATAAAAATTATAACTATTTGATAATTGTGGGTGTCTAATTTGCCACATTTCTTGAAAATTTTCACATTAATAATTTATAATACATAAACGAACAGAATTTCATCTTAGTGGATTTAATGAGATTAAATTAAATTCAATTTCAACGTTTCACAATAATAATAAAATTATTAAGAATTTATAATAGTTGATATTTAAATTTAGGATTAATTATATTTTTGTCTTTGATTTTTATTCATATATAACCTTTGATCATATTATATTTCTATACTTAAAAAATTCACGAACGTAATCCTTATAATTAAATTATATTAACTATTTGTTGACGTCACAGAATTAAACAATTAATTATGTTAACTTTTTAAAATATTGACAGAAAAAAAAATGAATTACATCTAACATAATTTATTATTTATCACCTAGAAAATAACATAATTAATCCTCAAATTTATTGCATTCCTACTGATTTTTACACTTAATACTCTCCATATTTAAGCTAGTGTTACTAGTGGTATTGATAGGATATGAAAAAGCACTAACAATTTATAATTTTTTATATATAGACTAATGACATAGATTAATGGGGAAAAGAAAGATTAGCTAATAAGATTATTATTGCTAGTTGTGCCCCTTTGTAAGGACAACAACCCTTGTCTTGCGGGTTACATATTTCATTCTCAAAAGTTTGTGAAGAGACAAATTGGACAAAAATATCTAACTCCCAAGCTTCCAATGTGGAATTTCACACATAAACTTTACAAATAATAAAAAAGTACTCTTTAATTACGGATATCATTATCACTATTTTAGGATGCTCATAAATTTTTTTTAAAAAAGTAAATTAAAAATATGCATTTTTTTATGCATTCCAATAAAAAGTTTTCATTTTTATTGCTTAGATATCAATACCTTTATAGCATGTTTGTATAACCATTCTATCTAAATATAAACAAAATTTGTCTAATTTTATGAATGAAACATTGTGTAAGGAATTAAAGTTATATGCACAAATAAATCATGTTATTATTGTATGAAATACCCAATGATTCATTTTTACAAAAAAAAAAATCTATTTTTTTCATTAACTTTTTTTTTATCAATAAGAGTAGAACATAATAAATATGATCATGTTTAAAAGTATTTATAACTAAAAATGGTACACTTTTTTATATTTGTTGAATGAGTCCTTTAAAATGAAGTAAAAATATTTTTTACATCATTGCTATAATTTTTTGATATGTTTGCAAGTGGGGATTTGATGATGAAGTGTGAAAGCAGAAGTAGATAAAAGTTGAATGAGAAGTTGGAAATTAATGATCTTTATGGTTTTGAAGTTGAAATTAATTAATGGGCACATGGTGCAATAGGTTAAAATGTGGAAGGAGGAAAAAAGAGTGAAAAAGATAATAGTAATAAAAGATTAGTGTAGAAGATTTGGTTAATGAGAGATAAAGATTGATCTCGAATGGTGCAATTTTCATAATGTAACTTTGACCACCAACAAAGGAATCAAGGACCATATAACACATGCCTTAACAACCACTTTTTCTTTAATACTTTTTAATTAAATAAACTTTCATTTCTTAATTACAATGATTAAATTACTAATCCATGTTGACGGTGCCATCCCCTCTTCCCACTGTAAAAACTTGCTTATAGTAAATAATGTTTATCTTGGTATTTTAAATACTACTGCTATTTTCTTACTTTCGATTGAGATATTCTAAACAATGTTTTCTTTATTCAAAAATATTGCTATTGCCGTTTTTTCTATTGATTTTTTTAATGAAAAATACTGTCAATTCATTCATTAACTTGCAAACAAGTATCATGGTTTTGAATACTCATTATAATTTTAAGCTTTTTTTTAGAAGTCATGATAAAGTTGCACTAAAAATGGTAAAAATTTCAATTTTTTACTTTGGACTACTTAATCATTAATAGGCGTTTTAAATATATTTATTAATTCTACGTTAAGAAACAAGTCAGAAAAAAAAAAGAAAAAAAAAAACTTATTATTCTTGTTCAATTTAATAACTTAAATTTATTTAAGTCATATTCATTTATCATTATTAATCTCTCAACATTTTTATATTTTGATTATTATTTATCAATTGCTATTAACTATATTATTATTATATATTTAATGTATGTATTATTTCAATAAAAACATAAATTTAAAATTTATGTTGATCTTAGAAATATAATTAATATTTTTTGAAATACTTATTTTATAATTACTAATACTCATTATATCCATCAAAATTTTAAACTTTCTTAATGTCTTAAACATGTTTTACAGTTGGATTTACTCCTATTTAATAACATTATCACTGGGATTTTAGCAACAAGATCAAATACTTAAGTTTTTTCCCAGAATGAATCTACGTACTCGACAAAAAGAGCCCTCGTAATTTGACAAGAAAAGGTACTTTTGACCTACATGTAGTGTCAATACCTACACATAATGGGCCTATGCAAAACAAACAAAAAACAAAATCAATGGACTTGCTTTTTATTATATTCTATATCACAAGTGTTATTAATAAACATATAGTAACAGCTTTCTTTGAACTTAACTTAGTTTAAATTAAAAAAATATATTGGTGAAAGAGATTGATTGAGGTGTTTAGATAGGGTTTTTTTTACTTAAACTAATCATAAAATGTTTATAATGTTTTATACCGATATAATAAGACAACAAAAATAGTGTATTACAGGTGCTTTATAATATGGAAATGGATTTTTCTTTGCAAGTGCTTTCAAAAATATTAATATTTAAAGTGGGGTAAATATATTTTTCATTCTTAACTTGTAATAAAAATTAAAATTAATCTATTTTTAAAATTTTTATTTAATTTATTTTCTCAATTTAAAAATGTGTGAATTTAATTTTTATAACTAAATTTTATTAAATTTAATTAAGATTTTAAATGCATTTCATGATAATATTTAAATTATTTATATTTATTGACAGCTTTTTTTTGTGTCAATGAAAAAAATTAATCTAAAATTAGACTAATTTTAATTTTTACATTAAAAAACTAAAAACGAAGGAAAGAAATATGTTTTGAAATCTTTAGATTTTTATTATTTTTAATTTTGAAGTAATATTGATTTGAGAATATTCCTATAAATAAAATTGGGAAGCTTGACGTGCACAACAGTCTATGGCTTTTGAGATGAGTTGTGAGTTATGTGCCAACCTAACTCAAATATAAAATTATCAGTGTTGTTAAAAATATGTACAAAAAGATAACACAAACCTAACTACATTACTTTCTATCCTATTGTTCATGACTTCGTGCTAATGAACAGGGTGGCTTACTTTCAGAATAATTTTATTCACATTTTAAAGTTTTAATCTTTAGTAATGAATTTACTATATATACATTTATTATAAGTTATGTTTCTATTATATTTTTCCTTCATAAATGAATTTGTACTATGCATTATTTGAACATAAAACCTTTGCTCCTTCTTACTCATTTTAACCACTCTAAAATTAATTAATTATTTCTAAATAACATTTTCTTCTGTATTTATTAGGATATCTTCATACCCATTTGTTCTCTCAATTTATCTTGATGTTCATTATTTTATTGTAGTAAAAAAACATTGTTTTTAAATGCTAAAGCAACATTCTTCGACAAAACAATTTTGTTTAAATAATTAAAAAAAATTGTATTTGATTTTCTTCAAAGAGAAAGAATGAATTTGAACTCAGCAGAAAATGGAGTAATGAACGTTTTTACTTTTATTGAATTAGAACTCTATGACTTAATGAGTTAGGCTCAATTCTATTATGAGTGTTTTTTTTTTATTGAACTTGAGATTAAACATGTAGAAGTTTCACTTATATCAAAATATTGTATAATAGTTAAAATAAGATAACAGATAAAAAATCAAATGAATTAATTTTGATTGTGTTAAAATAAATATATAAAATAAATAAAAATGAAAATATATATTTTAATGAATCAATTCTTTAATTTCTATTGAATTGAAGTATATTATAAAATGTTTAACTAATTAAAAAAAAAAGTAAATTGGACTAACTCGTTTTAGTTTAACCATTTATATTATTAACTTTGATATAAGGTAGCATATAAATATGTTGAGAATGTTCCGACGTATTGGTCTCAAATCTTTCACATAATCATCTTCCAATTGGTTAATTTTAAAAGCACAAAGTTAATTACGTGGCTTCAATCTTATATTGTTGTCACATAAGCTTCCATTATCTTAAATATCATTTAAATAAAAACATCTGGTCCTTGAGCTTTATCTCAAATATCATTTAAATAAAAACATAGAAATAGTTATATGTGTGTGTGTGTGTGTAATTTATATAAAAGTGAACTCATTTATTTAAAATATCATGAAGAATAATTGAAGTAATTGAAATGTAAAAGGAAATAATGTATGTCAAATCTAAAATTAAACTAAGATTAAAAACTTTACAAATACAATATCAAAATCTCAGAAAAATTGAAAGACCAAATAATGATTAATTTATATTTAAGAAACGAGATTGTTAATTAATAAAAGAATCTCAGTGGAAGGAAGAACATGGTTCATTCACTGTAGTTCATTACAGTGATCATGAAACCAACGTAGAAAAAGCACCCCAATTCCGAGCACTGAATTTGAACAATTCAAAATGAAACTGCGAACCCAAAACCACCGAGGAAGAAGCACACAGCTTATTCTTCTTCTTCTTCTTGCTGTTGCGATTCTGTGTGACATTTGCATAGCTGAAAGCAGTGATGGAGATACGCACATCAAAGAAGGCCCAGATTCTGTGGTTTGGGTGGTTCAGCTTTCCGATCTTCATTTCAGCGTTCACCATCCAAATCGTGCCCTCGATTTCGCCGAATTTGTGGGCCCCGCTCTCTCCGTCATCAACCCCTCCCTCGTCCTCATCACTGGCGACCTCACTGGTTCGTCTTGTCTTTCATTGCTTTCATTACCCACCTTTTAAGTTTCCATTTTTAAGCTAAAATTGTTTCTGGGGTGTCGAATAATGATGTGTGGGATTTGTTCTAAGAATTTTTACGGTCGTCTAATCATAAATTGGGGTAGTACTGTCGTTGACTTTTGAAACAATGCTTTGAGATGTTAGAATTTAATTAGAATTTACATTGTAAAGGTGTAAACTTGTTAATATGATTATTTTTTTTTATATTCATGTTAAAGATGATTCCTGATTGGTTCTCAGTCTTCAAATATTTAAAACAGAGAGCATACCCGTAACTGTTTGTTTTTATATACTGAATCCCCTTATAAGAGTATTTTTACAAGTGTATAATGATAGTACACAAATAGAAAAATTTTAAGATAATTACAAAAATAGACAACTCTTATAGTATTTGAATTCATAAGAAGAAGTCGTACATCCCTAGACGTGAATAGTTGAAATCATGTACTCCACTTCAACATGTATGTATTGTTGAAATCGTGTAGAGGTAGACAATTTCAATAGTACATAATCGATTCTAGGTGTATAAGTCTAAGTTCCACGTTAGTTAGAAATAAGAAAGTATAACACGATATAAGGTTGAAGATTTATTAATCTATTGTTTTAAAGTTTTACGTAGAAAGTAATGTCAATTTTTTAAGTAGATGGACTCAGACCTCATTTGGTATTAGGTCTTTTGAATAAACCTCATCCTCGATAGATTCAACAATTTAAAGATACACGACCTGGTGTGAGGTTGTACGATCTGCCTATTCTTGTAATATAGGAGACAAATTTGTCTATTCTCGTAAATAAAACATTTTATAAGGGTACATTGATTGTATAACGTATTTCTGAGGTAATAAAAAGATATGAGTGTGATCTATTTTTAAACAAATGACAGAACTAAGGGAAGCTAGTGTGGGGGTAAAACAAAGTAGAGATACCATACCACGTGGTGTTTGATGAAATTTCATGGGTTGTAATTTTAATTTGCTTTAAAAGTTATCTATAGAGATGATTTCTGATTAGATAATTATGTATGAAGATTAAACTCTTTATTCTAAAGTTGTGGTTAATGTTGCTGTTTACCAGACGGTAAAAGCAAGGATTTGCTGACAATGAAGCAGAATGAGAATGAATGGGTGGAATACCGGAGCGTACTGGACACTGTTATTGGGAGAAGTGGACTCGACAAGAGCTTGTTCTTTGACCTCAGAGGCAACCATGATAGCTTTGGTGTTCCGTTTGCTGGTTGTTCTTCTGATTTTTTTTCTAAATACAGCATCAGTGGGCAATTAGGAAGAAATGGGCGTGTCAATAGTGTCACAGTTGAGGTCAGTGTAGCATATTCATTTTCTCTTGAGTAAATATCAAATTATTAAATATAAATGTTACTGTTTCCCTGACTTTAGAGCAAGCATTAAGGTGTTGTTAACGTTCACAGTAAGCATATTGTAAGACACAGATTTAAATATCAGACTCCATTTTGATCCATGGAATTTAGGATTGTAAACATTGATGAGAAAATTAACGGTTGAAACCGTGATGAAATACATGCTTATACACTGAATTATAAAGTTGTTAAAATGAGTTCCTTCTTATACATGCACATGTTTGGACTAGACTAAAGAATTCAGAGCTCTCAAATTGTAGGTTTGATTCTTTATATTATTATTATTGCTCGGTGCTATGATATGATGTTGTTTCTTACTTATTTTTACAACTCGCATTGTATCACACAGACCAAAGAAAGAAAACATCTCTTTGTTGGGTTTGACAGCACAATGTCAACTGGCTTACGAGGTCCAACCAATCTGTTTGGGCATCCCACAGATCAATTACTAAAGGATCTAGACTTGAAACTCTCACAGTGGGATTCTCAGTCAGAAAAACCAGTTACCAAAATTTCCTTTGGGCATTTTCCACTCTCATTTTCTGCACCCTCTATTTCTGGAAGGACCTTGGAGGATGTTTTCCTAAAGCATTCCCTATCAGCTTACCTGTGTGGGCATCTCCATACTGGATTTGGTGTGAACTTAAAGCGGCACCATCAGTTGAGTGGTCATTTTTCTCCCTTGCAAAAACAAATTCAGTTCAATATACACCAGGGATCATTTGAAAGTACTGTAAATTGTTCAATGGGAGTCACACCAATTCAAGACTTTTGGGAGTGGGAGATGGGTGATTGGAGGAAGAGTAGAGCCTTTCGAATTTTAGCCATTGATAGAGGCCATGTTTCATATGTTGATGTTGATTTCAAATCGGGAACCAAACCTGCAATTATATTGCCCACTTTTCCATTAGACTCTCGCTTCATGATAACATCTTCATGCCGTCACAACTATGAATGTAAATCTGTGCTCCCTTCATCTTATGAGAAAATTCGAGCTCTGGTGTTTTCTGTTGCCCCTGTTGCATCAGTTGTAGCTAGGATCTACGACTCAAAATCTGGAAACCTTGATTTAGTATTAGAAACACGTATGATCAGGCATGATGATGAGAACACCACGGGCGACCTCTATCTTGCACCATGGAATTACAAAGCCTTTGAGGATGCTTCTCCTGATAGATATTGGCTTCAAATTCAAGCAAATGACAGTGCAGGCAGATCAACTTTGACTGAATTGAGGCCGTTTTCTATCAATGGTCTTAGCCTCAAACTTTCTTGGAGCTGGAAGGAGTTTATGGTCATGGGGTGTCAATGGGCTGCCCTATACTACCCAATATTCTGGTCCGCTCTTTACTTTTTTTTCTTATTCCTTCTTCTTCCAAAAGCTCTCCTTGTTTTTCCAGAGAAGAGGTACACTTACAAGAACTTCATTGTCAATAAAGGCTTGGTAAATGGTGTATTATGGTTTCTCCAGGAGCTGTGCAGGATCAACACATTATGGTTTGGTTGGATAGCATACCTATTTTATCTGATATTGTCCCCCTGGTTTATGGGGCAAGTTTTCAATGAAGGGGAAAATATGGTATACATGACCTATATGGGGTGGGCCATAGAGACTTCTAATGGAGAGGGGAAGCTTGAGTATGTTGGATCTCCCGATATCATAGTGGTGGTTCTTCCCCATCTATTATACGTGGTTTTGCCTGCAATTTTGGTCACTGGTGCTCTGACAGCAGAAAGAGCAATTTTCCGGGAATATGTGTTAGCATTCTTAGAGAAGAAGAAAGATGACCTTCGTATGGACTCTAGAAAAACTGTATTAAATGACCACCATAGCAGCGTAGTATCAAATTTTCACCTTTACAAGCGATGGATTAGGAAGCTTCTGTGTGTGGTGTGCCTGGCAATTTGTTGGAAACATTTTATGGTAAGCCTTAAAATAAAACTTTGCAGCATATCAAGCTCCAATTTTCTCTTCAACAATTGATATTACTTATATTGTCTTTAATGTCTTTGAAGTAGTCAAATCCAATTATAATGGAGGAATCTGAAGTATAGTTTGTAAAGAATGCAACCGAAATTAAGAGTTGGTATAACATGGATTATTCCAATTATAAAGTTCTCAGATAAAATTAAATTGCCAACTTGATGAATTGCACAATAATAGGTCAATGTTAGTAGTACCATATGAAACTCTTATTTTAGTTAGAGAATAACATTAAATTTTTTGGTTGTCCTTACTTTTTCCTTTTTCTTTCGTTGTTTTTTGCTTGGTTTCATTTACTTAACTTTTTCCGTTACAGAACTGCAGAACTCTTCTAAAAGCTTATGAGATGAACCCAGTTCTCCATTTTCTGGGCTATGGTATTTCAGTTCCCTTCCTGTTGGCAAATGCTATCATCAAAACCAGAAACGCTGGATGAAACTTGTTCCAGAGGTTCACCTGCATGTCTCCATGTTAGGACAACAACCAGAGGAAACACTTGCGGTTGAAGCTGGCTGGGTTCTACAAACATTATAGACTCATCAACTAGTTGTTTGGTATGTTCAACCACCCAAGAAATTACCTCATTCACTATTACGTTTTTTTGTCAGAATTCATAGGGCTTGCCTTTGATAGTTTACGCTAATAGTTGTTAGAAGCACCAAAAAGGACCTATCTAATATGCACTGTGGTAGTGGTTTAACATGGGTTGAAGAAGTATGCAACTGGATTTTTGTGACTCTTACAGTATTCAACAAGGTTTAGAATATAAGTTTATTAATTCGCTGTTGAATTGCGTGGTGTTACTGTGATAACAAGACCATATAAAAAATTGTAAATATATAATCTATTATATGATATTTGATTATTTTTAGAATATTGAAATAATAGTGCAGTGAGTGCTAATTGATCCATAAATGTTATAAAATTTTATAAGCTTCAATAATTTTGTGAAAAAAAATAATAATTACCAAATCAAACTATGGTGAAGTCTTTTCATTGAAATAACATCTCATTACCTTTCATCTCCTAATTATAAAGCAGCAGATAAAAAAACTAAAGGTTTAGGGAAGGGTTATTTTTAGTTGGCAATGTTAAATTATTTTTACTAAGGGCAATCATAATTATTAGAGAACTAGATTTAAAACATTAACACGGATTCAGTTTATCGGCATATAGAAAAAATCATTTAAAGAAGAAAAAAAAAACAGTTTAATCATTTATCATAACTAAAAAAACAAGTCTGATCAACTAAAAATTCAATAGTTTCCCATATCTTACCGCTTTCAACATCTAAGATTGTTGTACCAAATATGTTCAGAATAAACATAAGCTAAAATATGAGTGTCGTCTTCTGCAATTCAATATGAACTTAGAAGGTAATCAAATTGTTTATATATTAATAGGTCAATTAATAAGTAACATTTAATGTGATAGTATATTTATATTCATTTTACTTATAATACATATAATAAATATAGCTTCATTATTATTTCATACCCATTGATTGTATAATTTAACATTTTACTTGGAATACTTAGAGTTTTAATCCAAGTAAAAAAATTGAAATCAAATACATTATTCAAGAAGATTTAGGACAAATATAAATCAATAACTTTTATTATTAAAAGACAATTGGAAAAATAAAAACAGGGTGCAAATAGTACATTCTCTTTTTATACAACATTTAACAAAATGAAGTCTAAGCTTGCAAAACATAGTAAAGGGAGCATTGGACATGGAGCGTATTCAGGAACTTGCTTACAGTGGTGAACAAAGTCTAAACTAGGAAATCTGAACGTAGGAAAAACGACATGTGAGACATCACATCTTATATGAACTTTCTGGTCGTTCATCAGTGGAAGATGATTTCTGGGATGGCAGCGGTGAAGTTTCACCTTTCACAACTTCACCACCTGGCGATGAGGATCTTTTTGAAAAAAATGCAGCAATACTCTTCGGTCCCTCGCCGGGTTTTTCTGACAGTTCAATCAGACAGTTTAGATATTGAAACAAACAACATCAAGACTTCGGGTTGAAACAAACACCAGGTTTACCTGTCAAACCAAGCTTATCCAGAACTTCTTTCTTCACCTGGATAAAAATGAGAAAAATAAAATTCAGCATAGATACACACTAGACTCAATCAACGAGAGTCTGTGTCCCAGACAGTAAAAATAGCATTGGCTTTTTACAGCTTGGCATCTCAATGACCCGGAAAAATTTATTAAAAACGTGACTGGTATCATATATCATATGAAACTCTTATTTTAGTTTGTGAGATCTCCACCAAACTAACCTGCAAACGGTTATCAACGTATTCAGATACTTCGCGTACTTTATTCTTCATTAAGGACTTCGGCAAAGAAGGCAATTTCTGTTGCAAAGACAGTAGCACTTTATTCATACCTTGAGAACAACTTTGAATAGTGGTCACCTGAAAAGTTAACAATCTTTGTAAAGTGATAAAACTTGCATGTTATCTCATAAAATTAGCCACAATGAAATTGGGAGAGAACAAAAGGGGCAGCTTCCCCAAATCCCTGCACCTGGCAAGTGTCATCTCAACCAACATAATGATTGATTGTTCCCTCACCCAATTTCACTACATTGACTCTAGCAAACTACACATACATTTTGATAGGATGCAAGAAAATTATCTAACTCAAACGCATAACTTACAATTGTGAGTAGGTCTGAGTCAGAAATGGCAGCTACACCGGATATTGAACTAGCACCACCTTTACCATCAGAGCGATGGGCCTTTTGCTCCTCGTCTTGCATCTTACCCATGGGTATTTCTACAAGTGAGCCGCCAGGAACTATGTACATACTCAAGGCCTGCAAGCACTTCTGCTCCACCTTAGAAATACCACCAGTACTGTGATCTGATGACAACTCCTTCTCATGATTGAAATTTGTTATAATCAAGGGTTGATTTTTCCGAAGAGCAAGGTCTGTCAAACTGTTTATATATTTTTGTTGCCGAAGTAAAGCACAAAACTCCTCATTGTAGCCAGATGAGCTATCATTCCCCTTAGTGTCACCCTCCATTTCCTTTCTGTCCACTTGTGCACCCTATATAAAAATAAAATAAATTTAACTAAGCAGTTGTAGTGGTTTAAAAATTCAAAACAGTTGTTTGTTAACGATACTACTGTTCTAGGTGAAATAAAAGAAGCCCTTGAGATCTTGCTCCTATCCCATGGCTGATAAAAAAATATACACGACATGCACGGATATCAAGAAATCAAAAAGTCTAAACATGACTCGTCTCAGAATCAGGAAATGCAAAACATAGTAATAGCAAAAAGACCAAGCCTATACCTCATTTTCAGAGAGATAACCATCGGGTACAAAAAATCCATCTTCACTTTCTTCATCAGACTTCGAGCATTCCTCTTGACAATCCTCTTCATCTTTATCACAATCAGAAAGACTTTCACCAGGTTCCTCCTAAAGTAGACAGAATGTTGTTAGCAGATGGACGGCATCCATTGTAAATCAATTCAATTAAATAGAGAAAAATCAATTCACCTCTTCCCACTCCTCGTCACTGCTGACATCATAATCCAGGTTTGGATCCTTCCTTAGCGGATGGCGTGCTCCAACAATATGACTAGAAGAAAGACAAATTTTAATACACATGCAATCTCAAAGAAGAAAATACTGAAAATACATATTATAACACACAAAAGAAAAAGTATCATTGATAAGAACTCTAATGTTAATCATTTAAAAGCATTTAATCAAATCAACAACAGAGCACCTGACATTAGGCACAGTATCTGCATAACTAAACTTTAGACGAACAGTTGAATCACTGGATTTACCCATTTTTAAGCAAATGCATACTACATCCTATTAAAAGTCGAAATAAAAAACCCATGCATGAAGCACAATCCAACCTTTTTGTGGGCCAAACACCATAAAAGGCAGGTCTATGAGACTTATCAAACTGAAATAATTGTCTTGCTCGACGGTACTTCTTGTCATCGTGAAGAGAACCATCGGCATTCACTGGACATGAACTGATATCAGAACTACATTCACCCAACTCATCATCATGAACATCAGTTTTAATAGCTGTCAGCTTAAGCTCCTTAAAAACTTCAGTCCTAGGCTTCTGACGAATGCCCCAGTTCTGTTTTCTGTTTGAGCGAATTGATTGTCCTAAAGAGCGCCATGAAGAAAAGTGTGACCTGAAAAGTGAGACATTTTTAGTTAGATCTGAAAACAGAACCACCAGTGTAAAAAATAATGTTTAAACAAACTTACTTGCGAATCTCCTCAAGCGTTACATCATTGCTTGATGCAAGAGTACAATCCATTGAAAGTGTAGCTGACTCAGACAAACTTTCATTCTTGCTGTTTGACAAATCGGTTGATTTGGTTGAAACTTGGTCATTCTCAGATGAGGAATTAGTTTTACATTTTTTCAGAAAACGCTCCATGAGTGAGGCTTGTTTTTCTAAACTACGCTTCTTCTTTAACTCTGCTTCAGCTTTCTCTCGACGCCGTTGATCCCTTTTTGTTTCCTCTACTTGTTTCTTTTGCTGTTGCTTTTTTATAGAACATTTCTCATCATTTTTTGCCTCACCTTGTGACAATTGTGAATCAGATTCCTAAAAGAATCAAGTGGTTGAAAAACTCAGATGTATTAAATAAATATCATTTCATTTTAATATCATATGTATTAAAGATTTTTTAATATACTTTTATTATATAGTGCAAGAAATATATAATAATGCTTTAAAAAAATTAAACTTGATAAGCCATTACAATTATATACTTGCAAAAGTATTAATGTCTAATAAATCAATTTTTAATTCAAAATAAATTATTCAAAAAGTACTGTATCCTAAATTTTAAGAATTGGTACCACTATATTATAACAAATACCATATAACGCAACAGACTGCTACAATCCTGTTAGCTAGCAGAAAATATTCATTTCAAACATATGTAAAACATGATTGCACTGTCAATAAGAGCAGCATCAAGAAGAAGCAACTTCAGCTATAAAAAACATATAGCATCGCAAAAATAGTCACATTTACATTGGGCTGTGTTTCTCGTTGCAGTTCATTGTGCATGCTTGCTTTCTCTTTCTCAGCTTCTCTTCTGTTTCTCTCCAGCTGTTTCATTAGCAATTTATTTTCTTGATTTGCTCTTTTCTTGTCCCTACAATCATAGGTGAGAAAATTAAATCAATCATAGGCATTTAAATATTAATACACAGATCAAATTATGTTAGGAAGTGTTATGTACATGGCTTCACTGTTTTTCTGCATCGAACTATCCACTAACAAGCGGATATCTGCTTCAGGAAAAGCTTTACTGAGCTTTGTCGATGCCTTCTTTAAGGCATCATTGAAATTTGGCTCACCCTCTAGCCTTTTCAGAGCTGCTATCATTTCTGGAAGAAAAAAATATAGTTAGCAAATACCTAGTAAATAAACAAACAATCTCATTTCCAAAACTTGATCAGATAAAGAACTCATGGAAAGGTGAAAACAATTAAACACCAACTACGAACGTAAACTATGGCTAGCTTCAGTATAAATGCAGCTACCATACAAAAAGAAAGTCACAATACCAACAGCAAGAGTAAAAACTCACATTCTTACTTTCAAGAAAAATAAATAATTTGATTAATTATAATCAAAGTACAACAACCAAAACTAACTACACTAATAGCGAGCACATTACCAGACACCGCTATAATCCTATCATGGATCCTCTTCCTGCACATGCGTCGAACACCAAACTGTCCTCGAACAGATTGCGGCAACAATTTCAAATCCCTAGTCTGCATCACCGATAAAAAAAGTCTCAATTAGAATTGAATGACCAAGCCCTAGCATGCATGTTATACGATTGAATACTTAATTGACTAAACATGAACTGAAATCAAGATAAGCAAGAATTCTCAATCACCTCCCAACACCAAAGACACGACTCGGCGTAGTCCTCTAATACATCAGCATCGGCATTAGGCAATCCATAAGTCACTCGCTGTCCAGCAAACAACACGCTACTCTTCACGGTGGCGTGGGTCACCGGCTCAGCCAGCATGATTGCGCCGCTTCCTACCTCTCCGTTCAACCTGTCATTAATCTGATCGACAAGCTTAGACAGCGGAAGGTCACTCTCCTCCATCAGAGCCGCGACGACGGCGTTCCGTGAACCACCGCACTGGCTCAGTTCGACGCCCACCTTCTCGGCCACGGCTTCCTTATAGTAGCGGAACAAGGCGTCTTGCTCCTTCTCTAGGGTTTCGATATAGGCTTGCTTTTCCTCGGTACTCTTTAGGTTTTGCAGCACCAATGGAAGTTTCTTCCGGCTCCGCGGGGTGGTGCTCCTCGGAGTGGTGGTCTTGGCACGATTCGAATTCGGATCTTGAGAAGAAGGACGAGGCGGAGTAGAAAAAAGTTCGGCACCGCCGGCCATGGTTCCTGTGGGCTCTGCCATTTCCACCTCTTCCACTTTTCTCAAAACCTGCTGTGAATTTTGATAACTGATTAAACTTGTGAGATCTGTAGTGAAAATAAATGAACTCGGCCCTATTTCTTATGATGTGTGTAAGAGACTGGATTAAGAAAAGATCGGTTAGGACACATGTATAATATAAACACAATGGTAAAGAAAAACTGAAAATTGGCTTTGGAGAAGAAATGAACAAGGTTTAGAATATAAACACAAAAAAGGGTAATAAAATTTGTTTTTCGCGCCAAACTCGCATATTTCGCTCCATTGCAATCGTATTTTCGGGCATTCGAATCTATTTTTTCGGGTGTCCGAAACCTGTTTTCAACCGTTTTAACCCGATTACAATTGGGTGTCCGAAACCCATTACAAAAATATATCATGAAGTAACTTAATTATTATTTCCTTTCCAACCTTTTTAACCCGATTACAAAAATATACCATGAAGTAACCCAATTATTATTTCATAAATTTTATTTTATTAAAATTTTCATTTTTTTCATATTTTAAAACTTATGTATTAATTAGGAACTTCACTTAAAGAATATATCATTAAATTGTTAATTGAATAACCATAATAATAGTATAATAGGATAAAACTCATCATAAATTTCTTTTGAAAAAAAAATTAAATCATAAATTAAAATTTATTTTTAATGAAATTCTAAAAAGAATAAAACAAAAGTTATATTGCAAACTTGTATACATAACTTAAACTTAACTCATAAAAATATTCCTTGCATTTTTATCTTTGATTTCTCCCTTTTTACAAGGATTTTTGAATAATTCTTTAAAACATGTCTTGAACCAAAAACAGGAAAATAGAAAAAATATGATAATTATTAAATATTTAAAAAATCATAAATGATAAAAATTACAACCATTATAGTTTAATGATAACATATCCATCAAAAATTTCAATGTAACTCGTGAATTTTGTTACTAAAAACATAATGAACATATTATTTTATTGTAAAAATATATTTAATATTATAAAACTTAAAATTATTTTTTCTTTATTAAGAAATTATTAAATTGTGATTTTGGTTTGAAAAAATTAATATATATTTTTTTTAACTTATAGATATCATATGTTAAAATTAAATATAAAAAATATTGCGTGAAATTAAATTGGATAACACTTCAAGAAAACAAATTGAATTGAATAATAATTTTTAGTAAACTCAACTCAACTATTTTGAATTATTTTTAAACTAATTTTAGAATTATTAAGTGCAAATTGTTTCCAGTATACATTTTTTTTTAAACATGTTTTTCAATGTCATAAAATGTATAGTAAGTAAGTTGATTTAGCAAGAAAACAACTTACAAAAATGTAAGTTATATTTACATTTTAATTCAAATCTAATTAACAAAATCAAATTTTGTTGTGCAAGTTAGTTCAATGATATTAATGTCATCTTAATTACGGATTAAATTTAGTACATATTTGTGAATCCAAATGTGATTTTTGATTTTCCATGCAGGAGAACTTTATGATTGTGTAATTTAGCTTAATATTGTTGATTTTTACTTACTACATTGTTTTGAAGATAAGATATAAGAGGATAAAATATCATGATTACTTTCTGTAACATGATAATTTGTTACGTTAATATAATATGATATTGTTGTTTCATATTTACATTATTTTATCAATTTAGTGTATTTCTCGTCCCTATGACTTGCATATGAAAACAATATAATTAGTAAGAGTAACATGTTAATTATCCATTTATTTAATTAATTTATTAGCTAGTTTGAATAATATAGTGATATACTTAACATAACTTACCTTAGAACATTTTTATTTATATCATATGAGATTGGTTATTTAATTTCTATCTTATATCTTCTTTAACCTTTTTCTTTAATATTAGGTTTACATTTTAATATACTTTTTTATCATTTTTAATTCTTTTATCTATGATTGCGTGTTTTCAGTTTTACATAAACGAAAAATATACATTATAAAGTGAATAAAATTTAAATTTAATTAACATTTGTTAAATCATTTATTTAAAATAAAATTACTTATCTAAATAAAAATTTTATACAATTCTTTTTATATAAAGTTCTATCAGAGTTTAATTTTCTCTAAAAAAATTTAAAATTATAATACATAGAAATTTATTTCGTTTAGAAAAAATAGTTGTAATAAAACTTTTATGATATTTTATATCATTTTGTTTTTATCAACACGGTTATCATAAGCAGTTTTGTAAAGTTGTTTTTTTTATTAATGTATTATTTTTATGAAATTTGATCATATTGTATCGTAGTCTAATAATTATTGAATATTTTTAATTAATTGGATTTTTTAAAAGAGATTAAATTTCTTATTACAAAGAAATAACATATTATCAATTAATTTTATTAATGAAAATATTTTTATCAATAAAACAAAATTTATTAATGAATTTAAATAATTTTAAAATTTTAATTGTCTATTAAAAATATATTGATAAAATACGTATGTAAAATCTTATCAATAATTTAAAATTTGTATTATTAGTAAATATTTCCATCAATAAAATCAGGTAAATGAATATCAGATTTTTTAAATGAATATAAGATTTTTTTACTTTAAACTTTGATTATATTTTGATTATATTATAGTAAAAAAATTCAATTATAGATTTTTTTAAATTTATCACTAAACTCAGTGATAATTAATTTTAAAAATTTATTGATACATCCATCCCTTTTTTACATTTTTTACTTAAAATCACATTACATAATAATATATTTTCATTTTAAAAAGATAATTTCTTTTGTGTAGTTACATGATGTAATTTTATCTTTTATGTCATTTTACATTTATGAAATAATTTATTTATATACAAAAATTTCAAGTCAATCTAGCTATTCAAAATTTATAACGGAGTTTCGTTAAACATTTCCTATAAACCTTTTTTATAGTTGATGTATCGTATGGTTGGCCGATCCAGGAGCAATTCCGAGACTCAATCAACCATCAGCATTTCTCCCATCTTATTCTTAACAGTATGGGGGACAGCTCTTCGTATTAAAATTGATTTCACACCCATAATAAAAACTATAAATATATTGCACATTTATTACTGTTTCATCAAAATCACAAAGTGTACAGACCGAATGGTAAGTGAATGAGAATAAATTGTGAAGGCATTTGATAACTTAATCCCCAAATAACAGAAACAATTGACCTTATTTATACCAAAGACAATTATCCTATCACATTTTAAGTTGTTTCATTGTTTATATAATTAAGTAATTAATTCATTGCTATTTCAATCCTTAAGTTTTCTCTCAATTAATCAAATGTTGAATAGTCATATTAAAAAGGTTGAAATTGTTATTCTTCGCAATTTTTGATGAATTTGACAACTACAACAATTCCAAACTCTTTCAAACAAATTCAGGTAAGTTTTTGTAAAAAGGCGTCTCTCATATTCCTATGAAAATTATGTTTATATAGGACAATTTGTTACAACATTTGTAATTTTTAGGTTTGTTGTTTCGTATTCTCGTATTCATATTCTTACACGTGTTTACATGTTTTACTTTGTGTGTTGAATAACTTAACTATGATTGATTTTTCAAGTTATGTTTAAATTTTTAGAACTTTAAGAGGTTGTGTTATAAGATTTACTAAAAGATGTCATTTGGTGGTGTATTACACCGGTGGTCTAAATTAGAACTTATGAGAGGTATCACATAACCTGCCTCGAAAAGAAAAAAGACACTTTAGGAATCTCCGAGCCTTAAGTAACACTGAAAAATGAAGAAGTAGTTGATATGCATGCATGATATATTATTCAATCAATTTTATTTCACTTTTTAATGGTAACAAATCCAGCAATAAACATATCCTTTCATGTTGGAATGTATCTTATAGTATGAATATTTTTTCAAAATTGAAAAGAGAAAAAAAAAAGATTAATATTTATTTACCTTACTTAATTTCATAATTATTAAATAATATTATTTTTTTTCTACAGTCTACTTTTTAAAAGATGATATAAAACAATGGTTAAATTTAATGTTTACGGATAATAGTTTAGTTTTTCTTTTTTGTTTGTGTAGTTGATTTTATTTACAATAATTTAGTTTCGTATAAAAATTATATTATATTTACCAAATGATAAAAATAACTTAGTATAGAGGAGATTGATTGATGAATATTAAAACTAGTTAATCCTCTAACTAATCTATAGGTCAGCAATCAAATATAAACAGAATTGGATTATGACTAGACTCATCCTAATAAATAGTCTACAAAAAATTATAAATAAAAATTAAAAATATAATAATTCAAATTTTTATTATATATTTATTATAACTTTGTAATCAATCAAATTCAAACCTTTTAAGTGGAATATGACAGAAATTAATAGCAGTTCGATTTAAACGTTATGCATGCTGTCCGAAGGTGTTAACGATAGGTGTAATGTTTTCCAATGTTGTTACCGTTCGGTTTAATCTGCTCTGCTGTGGCACGCTCTTCGATGGCAATTAGCGGTGCATGGCAGGTTAGGTCTGCCATGCTCTGTTGCTACATTACTCTGCCCTGCAACCCTGCAACTTTCGATGTCTGCTGTGAGGGGAAAAACACCCAATAGTGAAAATTTGGCCCCAGAGCAGCATAGCCGTTAGACAAGATTTATTTGAATTCTTGTTCCAAAGAGCACTGTGGCAAAAAAACAGAGTGCACAGATAAGATACCTTTTTATTCACTCAGATTGGAGAGTTTATATTTTCGTGATCTTGAAAAGTTTCATTTCAAGTAGGCTGGAAAATCAGCCAGAATTTACTTTCCTGATAATTATCAAAACCTGATTCATTTTTTAAAAAAGAAAATGGAAAAGTTATTTTAAAAGATAATATTAATAATTACAATTATTTTGTTACTAGTAATAATTTTATAGTTACAAGTAATAATTTTTAAGAATTTATTATTGACTAATATTAAATATTATTGATGTACGAGTTATAGTACAATAGAAAAGATAAGGGATTTTAAAGTTTTTTTAAAATTTAATTAATTAAATAAACTAATAAATTAATATTGAAGAAATAAAATTTAAATGAGAAATTTTATTAAGTATTTACACAACATATAAAATAAAATAATGTATAAATGAAATCGGTGTTAGGTTGTAACATGTGGGCTAGTCTGGTTATCAGAGTTTGGACTTGATTGAAAATAAATTAAAATTTGAGTGTTACTCCCTTCACCACCACCACCGTCTTCTTCCTCTACCTCCTCGTTTTTTTCTAAATTCCAATCTTATTCTTTTTACGTTTACATTTATCTATTTTACTTTTTATTTTTTAAAATCCTGATCCCCTTTCACTTTCACTCTTTCTCTCAGAGGCAAGCCTCCACCCCCTAACCCCACTTCCACTTTCTCTCTTTCTTTTCAATTTCTACATCTGATAACACTGAATCTAATTAATCCCTACAATCTTCTTTGCTAACAATGTCACGAGTCCTCTTCACCTTTTCTACATCACCACTATGTATCATACCCTATGACTTTGAATATCAAAATTAGTTTATTGAATCTACACCACATTCAGAAATCCTCACATCCACATATGTTGATGAACTACCACATGAAATTTATTGTTCAAACTGCCAACTTCTTTCCATTACTTTTTAAAAAATATGACAAAAGTGATCAAACCATATATAATATAACATAACTAAGCTTTCAAGAATAAAGAATGAAGAAAAGGCAGAAATGGAAAATGGTGTTAACGGATGTGGAAATTGAAAAGAAAGAGAGAAAGTGAAAGTGGGTGGGGGAGGCTTGCGTATGAGAAAAAGAATGAAAGTGAAAGGGAATTAGGGTTTTAAAAAATAAAAAGTAAAATGGGTAAAAATAAAAATAAAAAGGGTAAGAAATAATTGGAGAGGTGGAGGGAGATGATGGGGTGGTGGAAGGAGTAACACTTTTAAAATTTTGATATGGACTTATTTTGAACCTAATCCATTAAGAACTTGGCTCACGTTGAACTCATTTGTTTTGTATACATACTTTTTTATTATATTTAGAGTTTAAGATTATTTTATATTGAAATTTATTTAAATTTGAATTAGGAAAAAAATATTATCTTTTATAATTAAAAAAAAATTGTCATTAAATAAGCTAGTGAATATAATACACAGTACATGGTGAATTAGGTCGAATTCGAATTATTTTAATTTACTAATAAATAAACTGTGTTGAATTAGTGATTAACCATAGTGGACTGAGTTTGATTATTTTGATATTAGTTTTAGTTTTATGTGATTATTAGTAAATTTTTTTAGAAAGTAAAAATTGTAGATTTAAAGTAAATTTTGTAAAACATGTTCGATTTAATATAATGTGTGGGTTAAAAAGAAATAATATTCAACTAATACATAAATATTGTGCATGTAAAATTCAAATTTTAGGTCTATATAATATAAAATTATTATTTGAATTCATATATATATATATATATATATTCAAATTTTTGAATAATATTAATAATTATACTTTTTTAGTATTATGAAATAGAAGTAAATGTGAATATTATCAAATAATATGATAAGTAAGTTAACAAATTGAATTTTAAAATGCATATAAGAACGTTAAAGAGTCTGAAAGGTGAAAAACGATAAAAGAAGATAAAAAAACTAAATTTAAACTGATAAAATTAATTTAAAATAATATTAAATTTTCTTCGATATTAGTATATGAGATACACAATTCTTTTGGCCACCTTCGAATAATAATTGAATTGTTAATAAAAATCAAATTAATGATACATGAGATGATGAAGTTAATGTACAGACAAATACACTGTTTTCCATCGCTATTGATTTGGTGATAAATAGTTTAATGGTAATTTTTTTAGAAGCTTTTGCAATAATTAGTGATGTCGCAGCTAGTAATGGGTGACATGGAAAAGCAAAAAATATTAAATCAATTGTATGATAATGACAACATGTCATGCTTTATTACATTATATTACAAAATATCTTTGCATGATAATTATGTTAAATGTTCACAATCATAATAATAATATTTAAACAATGAATAAAATAAAACTACTACTACAGTTTCAATACAAGGACATGATATAATATATAATTTTATTATCTTAATTGCATTTTCACATTTCGGTAATCTTGATATAATATATATCATAATTAAATAATTAAGAATGGCAAAACCAAAACACATTGACTAATACAGGCACATCCAAAACATGGATTGATGTTGAGTTATCATTTACAGGTGATAGGTTATATTGTTTGAGTCTTTATTTGTATTTTATCGACTAATAAAATAACTATTTAAGTATAGATATCTATGGTCACATTATCTTTGTGTGACTGATCCTCCTACCGTTTAAATCTTACTTAAAAACAAAAAGACCCATAATGCATAATCTAAAATCTCAACCTTCAATACACATATTTTTATTGTTCAAATGCGATGAATTATGCAAAATGCATAATATCATTTGTAACTATTGAGAAATTTATTACATTACGGATAATGATACTTTAACAACATTTTTTTGATAACATTTTAACACCGTCTACTTGTCATTCTGTGATTGATCCAAAATTATTTCACAATCAATAATAATAATCATAAACACTAATATAGACCAATCACAGAATGACACGTAGATAATGTTAAAATGTTGTCAAAAAAATGTTGTTAAAATATCATTATCCGTTACATTAGTGCATAACATCTTTGTCACAGTAGAAGACATTGGTTTACGTGATAGTCATTAAAAGTAATGATTATTTGTTTTAATTTGGCACACAAGCTCCCTTGTTTTCTCTTAATCTTTGTACAAATGTCTTTACCACTTTTTTTATTGACGGTATTACGGTCAAAACTTTTTTTGATGAAGACATTGTGATTGATGTTGGGATTTTTTTTATATTGGATTGTAAAATATTACACATTAAAATTGGTGATGAAAATTATCACATATAATAAGTTAGTTATAAAATAACATAATCCAATAAAAAAAATACGAAAAAATTATAAAATTATTTAATACTCAATAACCTACAAAATTTTTATTAAAAACTCAAGTGAACATACTTTAATTTATCACATATTACTTAAAACTTAATGACATTTTATTTATGTATTATGTTATTGCATGTAGCACAAGTAGTTTCACCTAATCCATTATCAAAAAAGTTGCATGTACCCATTTTTAATTGCATCTTGTGAAAAGTATGTCATTACATTTTTTATATGATAAAAAGAAAATACATTGACCATAGTCTCTTTTCACTTTTTTTTCCTCAATTTTCTTTTCAATTATTTTCTTTAATTCCTTTAACAGGTACTAAATTATTTTAATTTTGTATTATATTTTTTTAAGAGTCCTCATTTATAACTTGACAACAAAATTATTTTTTCTTGTTAAATTTGTTTTCTATAAAGTTGTAAAATGGCATAATATGTGTAACGCAATAATGTTTGTAATGTGAAGAGAATAAGATCCACAAAAAATTCAGGTTGGGCTGGAGATTATGATCCAAAAGCGCACGAACTTGGTCCACTCAAAACCTATGGCTTATGTTCGATCTCTCAACCATTTCACCTTCGTATCACATGCTGCACCCACGCACACACCACACAAATAATAACCCAAAAAAAAAAAACAAAAAACAGCAATTCTGAAGGAAATGCTCAGAAGCAGCACTTTAACACAGAGTGTTACAGTCACCTGTGTTCGTCACAGTCACAGACAATGGCACCAATCAATTCCTGTGAACTATAGAGTCTGTGACGCTTCTCGTAACACTCTGTCATCGAACTCCGCGATCTTCAAGTGGAAGAGAAAATCGAATACCAAACGTAACAGCTCTGGAATGGGAACCTTCACCACGCGCGCGTTGGCGCAGCCGCTGAGGAACGCCGATGAGCTCATCGATTCCGTCGAGACGTTTATCTTCGACTGTGACGGTATGTTACTGAATTCGAACGGTTCATGTATTTGTGTTTCGCACACATCATTTCATTTTTATATCGATTCAGGAAGAGTTTTAATTTTATACATTTTTCATTGTAAATGTTTTTATATTCTCAGTTCAATTAATTAGAGATCAATTTAAATATAACTATTGTAAAATTATTTAGCTATTTTAAATAAATGGTTAATCTTTTAGTTATTTTTATGTATATGCCAAAACTGAAACTAGACTAAGCTCGAAATGAAGTCCATTATAGAGATTAAACGATTAATTTGACAAAATCTATACTGTTTAATTTTTGTATGCTATTAGATCAAATTCTTTTACATTATCAATCAATCAGAAGTCAACTTTTGAAATAGTTATTATACAATTAAATAAAACTCTATAATAATAAACTGCTAATACGTGATTATCGGTGCATTTTAGATAAATTGCAGAGAAAGTTGTTTTTGAATGTATGAGTTTAATATTCCAGCTTGTCCGTGTCATGTTAATGGATATCATACATGATATTTGTGTACAAAAGTGACCTGATTAATGGAAAAAATGGTGATGCTTGATTTTTTTTTTTCTGAGGTCCTTCGGGGAAAAATTACAATATCAATATGATTCCAACTTCTTGTTTCAAAAGTATATTGACAAAATGCGAATTTCCTTTACCATTAAAACTTAATTCACAGGAGTTATATGGAAAGGGGACAAATTAATAGGAGGAGTGCCCGAAACACTTGACATGCTCCGGTCAAAGGTTTGTGTGCTAATGTAGGCACTAGGCTTTTACCTGCAAAGGTCAATGTGAACTATCCTACAATTTATTATTGTTCATTTCTGGCAAAAAAGTCTGAGGTTTGTGATCAATCTCTAGGGAAAAAGATTAGTTTTTGTCACCAACAACTCAACCAAGTCTAGGAAGCAGTATGGAAAGAAGTTTGAATCCCTTGGCCTGAATGTCAGCGAGGTTAGTCCACATTTGTTGTTCCTCTCTTTGTTAGCACTGAAATTGTTTAGTGAATAATAATGAATTTGTAATCTTTAACTATTGTGTTATTTCAGGAGGAGATTTTTGCGTCATCCTTTGCTGCTGCTGCATATCTGAAGTCCATTGATTTCCCAAAAGATAAAAAGGTAAGATATAATCTTTTGGTTTGCAGTAGGACCCAAACTATTATTAAGTATTTAATCTAGGAACACTTTTAACCTCAAATGGTACCCTAAGTTAACATCAGGAGTAACTAAACGCTGGCCTCCAGGTTAGCACTTACTATTATGGCATGCCTTTTGTTTGGGAGATTACACTTATTCCCCATGCTTTGTTATTTTGAAAGGACCATTTTGTAAAGGAAGGGATATGTGTGATTCATTTTTTTCATTTAACAGAAAAGGTTATCCAAGAGTAAGAGCATTCCATTAAGTAAGGAACGCTAGATTAATTTTCCCAAACACCAAGTCTCAATACATTCCACTTAAACATAAAAATTCACAAAATCTTACATTTAAGTTTTGATTTGTTTAATACCGCTTCGCTGAATTTATCAAGGTTATCCATTATATCCTTACGGACATGTATATTTATATGAAAGTTTCATTGATGTAGTTGACTAGTAAAGAGGCTCTTTGTTTCTGCAATGAACCTTTCTTCCCTTAAAATTCTTCCCCGTAACTTTGTTTGGCGTTTTATCTCAACATTTGTTGAAATATATTCTCTCTACCTTTATAATTATGCCAACTATTTTTATGCTGGAATCTTAATATGTTTCATTTTATCTGTGTGGTATTTTCTCCTGGCATAAAGTTTCCTATTTTTTACTTCTATTGGTTGAAAGCGAAAATACATTTAACTTGAAATCCCTTAATTCCTGAAATGCAAAGTGTCCCTTACCCGCATTCCTTTTGTAAAGCTGTATCCATTAGCAGAAGCTGCATCTATTTTTGTGTTAGCTGTCATGATGGGAGAATGAATGGCGGTGTAACAGATGATTTTCTTGTAGGTTTAAAGGGCATATGCAAACCTAAGAAAATTGCAGAAGAAACAATTAGAAAAGACCTTGCCCAATATGGCCGCAACTCAAACTTGGATTTTGATGAAACCTATTGGGCAATGTCTTTGATTACCACATGGCGTAATATGAATCATATGACACATTTTGAACCCAAAAGATTAATTGATTTTGTGGCCAAGCTAATGATAAGTGAAGTCAACGATATATATGTGGAAACTCTTGTAGTAATTGCAACGCCGAACGTAATACTACCGCGATTTTCGTGATATTAAAGTATATTTCTCAAGCAATGGTTCAGAACATTATCATTTGAATTATGTTGCACCTGAATACTATATCTTTCATAAATATTAGTTATTTCTGCAACCGGTGTATAAATCTGAAAGTTAAGGACTGATACATGAACATGATTTAGGTTTATGTCATTGGAGAAGATGGCATCTTGAAAGAGCTTGAGCTTGCTGGATATCAGTACCTTGGTGGGCCGGTACATACTATTGAGTTCCATATGCAACATATTTACCGTCTGTCTTTTTAATACTTATAAATCTGATCAATAGGTCACTGTGCAATATCATTTGTTTGTTTATTTGTTTCTTTTTTTCTTCCAAAATCAGGTTGATAGATAACAACACATAAATTAGATTTGAATGTTAATGAATGGGATATAATAATCTCAACTTCTAGTGTAGAAGAAGGCGCAGAAAGTCAAACAAAACTAGTAGGTGACGTACATGGTACTTTTATGTCTTTCTAAGGGAAAAGGAGAAGCTAATAAAAAGTGTAAAAAGTAGTTATGCATAATATTAGTATGGAATTATCCTTATGTCTGATTTCTCTATCCCACTTTTATATGCATGTTCTTCATTTAGGAAGATGGCGGGAAAAAGATAGAACTGAAGCCAGGTTTTTTGATGGAGCACGATGAAAATGTATGTGCTTCCTGCCTTTATTGAAAATTTTAAGATTTTTATTTGATATTATTTGTAGTTCGTGTAAAAAAATGTGAATATTTATTAGGTTGGAGCAGTTGTTGTTGGGTTTGATCGCTACTTCAACTACTATAAAATCCAGTAAGATTTCAAAGCTGTCACCGAAACATTAAGGACACTTTTACGCACTAGAGTTAGACAGATAGCATGCAATGGTTCTATTTTTATTTTCCTGTTTTCTTTATAAAATGTTGCTGTCATTGAGTTCCAAGCGTAAGAGATATCTTATTCCTTCAAATCTGTACATGTTAATGCAGAAGAGGATTTATTTTTTCTTTGGTTAGCAAAATCTGAGTTTTATGAGCCTGAAATGTTTTCTTAAAGCAGTCGATGTTGCATATATTTTTAATATGCAATAATGTTTGTCTTGCACTATTTTATGGGGTTGGGAGATGGGCTGAAGGAAGAGAGAAAAAGAATGGAAAGGAAAAAAAGGAAGAAAAGCAAATGTGATAGATTATGTGATGGAAAAGGAAATGATAGGTAGAAATAATAGAGAAAGGGGTGTGAGAAAATATATCCTTTAGCATGAGCATGATAATGACGGCAATCCTATTTCAAAAGTCACGCTGAGGTAGATAGAAACTCTGGATTTGTTATTATTGAATATTACTTTTTCCTTCGTGATAAAAGGTATGGAACACTCTGCATACGTGAAAACCCTGGATGCCTTTTCATTGCTACAAATCGTGATGCTGTTACTCATCTCACAGATGCTCAAGAATGGGCCGGTTTGTCCTTCTTTCTTCTCTCCTTATTGATTTTATTTATTACTTTGTGCATAATAATCTCAGGACTCGTTTGATTTTTCTTTATTATGTCACACTTACAGAATTAGAGCAGATTGCATAAGAAAACAGCAAAATAAGTGTTTCAAAACAGGGTCACAAACTAGAAACAGTTCAAAGTATCAACATGGGAAATATGATTATGCACTTGTTACTATCCCTATAGTTAGTAATTCTTGAAATGGTATTAGAATAATTTGTACTTGCATTTCAGGTGGGGGCTCAATGGTTGGCGCCATCAGTGGATCTACTCAACGTGAGCCGATAGTCGTTGGAAAACCCTCAACGTTTATGATGGATTACTTAGCAAACGAGTAAAAAGCTTTCTGTTACCATATTTTTTATTTTCAGTGCATGATAGATAAGTTATCCGTGGCATAAATAATCTGCTTGAGTGAATGGTATTGTGTTGCTTAATGTTTTTATGCGTGGTCTTCCTATATCACAAGACATTTTAAATCTTGACACAAGTCTTATCTTGTTACACATCTTTGCACCAAATCATTACTTCTTCATATTTCCCATCTGTTGTTGCTGCAATTGATCATTTTCCCAGCCTTTAAGAGTAACGTGATCATTTAAAAGAATATACTTTTGTAATTTTGTAGAAAAAGAGAGAGAAGAATTAGTGGAAGCGGTCGTATAAATTTGTTGAGCTGTTGAGATATTGTTGTCCAAATTTTTGCCGGGATCGCAGATTATTAAACTGTTCTATTTATTCCTCACAGATTTTTAACCATAAATGTGTTTATGTCTGATGTTTTTCAATGGGAAATGGGGAATGAGAAAGGACAGTGGGACATTCCACTGATGCCCCCATAGGGACGAGAAAGTTTAGAGACTTCATCGCTATTTTTAGTAAACCACTATTCTCTCTAGAAAGTTTAGGGCAATGGATAGTAAACTGTAAATCACTTTTCTCTCTAGAATTTCCCTTAACTATTGTAATTTCATTGAACAGATTTGGCATTTCGAAGTCACAGATATGCATGGTTGGGGACAGATTAGACACTGATATCTTATTTGGGCAAAATGGTGGTTGCAAAACTCTTCTTGTGCTCTCCGGAGTCACCACGCTGCCCATGCTCCAGAGTCCTAACAACGCCATACAACCAGACTTTTACACCAACAAAATTTCAGATTTTCTTAGCCTTAACGCTGCAGCTGTTTGACCATACAGTTTGCATTTATAATTTAATTTATAAATGTATCATCCCCCAATTGAAGGTGGGGAAGGAAAATCGTGTATTTTATTTAAGTAAATAATTAGAAAATGTTCCTTTATTTTTCCACTAAAGAGAATTGTGTACAAGATTATGAAATGGTTCTCTGTCAATATAAATCTTAATTATGCAAACTGTCTCATGACGTTTGAAGTTATCATCTGGAAAACAAAAAAGGAGTCCCGGAGTGACGTTGCGATTCTTGAATTAAGCAAAAGTGAAAATAGGATTTCAATTTCTTCTACATCGATACTAAAAAGAGATCTTTTCATCTAAAATCAAGAGGTTTTTAAAACAATTTTGATCGTGCATTTTTGTTACACTGCTTCTTACAATAAAAGAGATCAAGATCTGGGAGAAATTATCTTTTCATCTTAATGAAGAATATCAACAATTTTGTTTCTTTTAGCTCTTTGTTAATTGTGAGATAAGATTTTAATACCAACAACGAATTCTGAATGAGTATGGATTTAGATAAGAAATTAAGGATATATAAAGAAATTAAGGATAGTATAATTCAGGTCAAATTTTAGATAAGTCTTGAAATCCAAAGTAATCCTAAAAATAAGACTTAATCATAAAATAAGTTATTTACTAAACATTTTTCTTCAAAATTAATTAGGATGTTCAGAATTTGACATCATACAACAAAATTCAAAATATAAAAACCTCGTAGGCCAGATATAATAGGCAAAACTGATATATTGTAGTAATTGAACTTCTGATGGAAAGGAAAATAGGTAACAACAAAAAAAATGAACGGAGAGGACAACCACACTCCTAATTACATCACAGACAAACAAACGAACACACATTTATCTATATCAGGAGAAATAAGCATCCAATTCTCCAACAAATCAACGAATTTGATGACCATATATCAGTAGAGAAGCATCTTGTTGTTCTTGTTCTTGTTCTTGTCATTAACAAGAATCAAACTTGGAAAGGCCATGGCCAATCCTTCAAGTCCTCATCCTGCTGCACCTTCCCACTCTTCATAGGCACAATAGTACCACTACTTCCCTCAACACAAGCATAGTACTTCAAGAAAAAAGCAAGAGTCAGCACCACCCATTCCAAGCAAAAGATCAAAATGGTGAGTCCACCAGCCAATTTCAGAATGACAGCACCATCTTCCTCCCTTACATATGACTTCAACTGCCCCAAAAAGTCCCCAGTTCTAGTGAACACCAGCACGGAAACCGAACCCTGAAAAATTGCCGTTAACACAGTGGCCACCATGTGTGCAGAGTACCAGCTATTGGCCCCCACAGCAGCACAACCCGAGATAGCACCCGCGATTGTGAAGATCTGAAGAAGGATGAAGAAGAAGCCACAGAGAGAGGGGATGAGGCGCAGAGAAAGGGTGAGGAAGATGCAGCTGGAGGCTGCACCCAAGAGAATGTAGTTGCAGAAAAGGAACACCTTGTGGGTGTTGTAGTGGCGTGGCGTGATGGAAGAAGAAGAGTTCATTGTGGAGAGACCCATTTGAGTTTTGAGTGACAAGATTGGATCTTTGGAAGAGGGAAGTGAAGATGGAGTGATTGGGTTTAGGATTTGTGATGGGTGGAGTGAGAGTGGTGCTTGCTATTATAGGTGTTCGGAAGTTCCTGCTCATAACGGTCTTATTTTTTGTTCGTCATTTGTTTGGTTGGTGGAATGTGACCGTTGGGGAAAGTGGACCTAGCCAGCTGTGATGTTAACGTTGGATTTTCCAACGCCTATTTGTTCTTTTAATTCATGTCTTTTGGCATGCTATTTTTCGTTTCTTTTTAATTCCAATAATTTGGATCAGGAGCTTCGCTTTAAATGTTTTATGTGATGTGATTAATAAATATATAACTTGGAAAATTCAGTTTCAAATATGTAAGCATAAAAAATATATATTGAAAAAAATAGAGGTTAGAATGTTAAATGAATTTGAAGGATTTTAAGATTACTTTAGATTTTTTGGATGTAATTGTTTAATATTTTACTCTCTCATATTACATCAGAAATAAATTAGAGATGACATTCTAGAAATAAATAATTCGTTATATATTGTTAACGACAACTAAACATTATAAATATAATAAATAAATAAAAATTACCTAGACCAATGAAACTTAGTTTTATTAAAACGTTTTTTTTGTGTCTTTAAATATGATCACCATTTCTTCTCGTCTACCCCAATTGATTTTGAAAAAGAAAAGGAAAGAAGCAATTAACATTTGTATGTAGAAAATGTAAGTATATATATATATATATATATATATATATATATATATATATATATATATATATATATATATATATATATTATAGGAGTTTAGTAATTGCTTACTGTATTTCTATAATTTTTTTCTGCACCAACTCTAATATCTCCAAATATATACTATAAACTATATAAATAGTAGTAAACATCATAATAGAACATTTAAAGATTTGTAGATAAGGAGTTAACCTTATGGTCATCCAAAATGGCTATAAAATTTAAAATTTTATCTACAATAGAGTATTTCAAAACTATACAAAATAACTAGAAGATACTAACTAAACTAAACAACAGCGTCATCGCCCTCCAATGCTTGTTCCAGAGGAACCTCATCCACCTCTTCTCACATCCAAATAGATGATCATTGCAAAAGGAAAACATCACACATACAACATACAAACACAAGCGTAAGGGTAAGCTAGGTAAACAAAGATCATATAATTATAATAACATAAGACATGTAGAGCTCAATCAAACACATCATACTAGATCACACATCCTAACATGTTAAATTCTAGATTTGACTCGTCCAAACTTAGAATAATTGTCGAGCTATGGCGGGTTATGCACTCGTGGTGACCTCTACTGCTTTGCAAAGCCATTGCCAAAGGGTTTCACTCTGCTACCCTCATGAGGCTAGTCTGTTCCGGACCTTGAGGCATATTGGAAGCCCTTAAGACTAAGACCTCCTCTACTCCTCAACACATGGTTCAATCCTCTCTACTTGAGAATGAAAGACCATTGGAGTTTCAGGAAAACCCCCAAGACTGAGCTCTCTGCAATTACTCTAAACAACCTGGAATCTCACCAAGAGATTCTATATTGATCTTACATTCATCCCTTGAATCACATACTTTTACTTGTAATTTCAATCATAATCATACATATTTATATACTGCCATACACCTTAAATATACTTCACAAGATATATCAACATTTAATAGAATTGCATCCCATATAATAGCAAAAGAGAGAAATATGCTTACACCATTCGCTCTGCGCACCCAATTCGCAAGGCGAGACCAGGAGTCACTTGCATAACGATTTGTCTCGCTATGCGAATTAACTCGCAGAGGTACCAGACCTCAACCTCTCGCATAGCGAACCCAGATCGCTATGCGAGAAATCCAAACAGAGGCCAACCTTCCCAAACCACTCGCTATGCTATCCTTTTCGCCATTCGAATAAATTTAGAATTTAACCCAGACCAAGACCAGTCGCATAACGCCTTGATTCGCCATGTGGATCACTAGACAAAGAGCAACTCACTCAAACCATTCGCACAACACCCAAATTCTGTATTCGAATAAACAAACAAAGAACAACCTCTCACGTCATTCGCACAACACACCAACTCACTGTGCGAATGTCCTTGGCATAGAGCACCTTGTCATAGCAACTCGCTATGCAAAACTACTCACACAACGAGTCTGCATAATTTGCATAACGTAATTCTGCAGATTTATGCAACTCAAACACCAAATACCTATTCTAGCTATTTTCCTCAACTTCTAACACTCCTAAATTGTATTATATACTTAATTATACTTGTCTAAGTGATTCTAAACATGCCTACCACTAATCTAAAGTGATTATCACCCAATTCCCATTCTAAAACACTCAATTTCACCACTTAAAGACCCAAATCAAATTCTATCACTTTGCACATGTTTTTAACCATTTAGAAGACTCACACAAGTCACAAATAACTTATCTATACTGCCTAAACAGACCAAAAGAGCCACTGACCTCTAATTCCCAATTTCATCATCTCACTTCCTCTAGAATGTCCTAAAACACTTCCAATTGCCTAACTTTCTATCCAGCAGCTACTATCACAAAATATAATCTTATAATGTATCAAATTACAGATGCACAATTCATCCCAAACCAGCTCACAAACCACATTTATCAGATTCACATTAATCATTCAAAACACACATGATTCAACTTACACAATTACCACATTTCAACTCAAACAACCACTACATGCAGAAATCAATACACTCACCTATCAAACTATCAATTCAAATAGAAATCTAACTCCCCTTACCTTAGAGATTCACAGCCCAACTCGTCGGATTACCTCTACAGTACCTTGCACCGCAAGAGAACTCAACAGGACCCTATAAATCACCAATTGGTGATCAAGAACAACTCTTAGAGCTAAAATTTGATAGAGAATGGACAGGATAACACCCAAAACGCATGCAAACAGTAGAGATTGCCTAGTCCAGGTTTGAAAACAGCATGAACGTCTGGACACCTCTTGATCGTCAATCCGATAACTCAGTGAGAAAGAAATCTAGAGAGAAGTCAGAGAAAGAGTAGAAAACAGAGGTTTTAGAGAGATGAAATGTTTAAGATAATGAACCGAGCTTTAGTAAGTTATATCTATATTATACGTTTATTTTAAAATTAAAAAACTCGTCTCATTATTTCAATCTACTTATCTACTCTATTACTCTATTTTCCAGGTTCTTACAATAACCCTTTTAAAATTACTATAGTTTTAAAAAATAAAATCCAAAATATTTTTAATTCGTTATTCCGAGTAGTTATGTAGATTTCCTTTAAAAGTTATCTTAGAGTAAGCGTTATTATTATTATGTGAAGACATGAAATTTGGACTGAGCAAAAAATATGTATTATCATCGACAATCTGACATTTGTTTTGAACTTACTATAAATAATTTTAATAATGTTTCACATTCGCATGTGAAAGACTTTGAACAAATTATGTAAAATTAGTAATTAATACACTTGAAAATAGACTTTTATTTCATAATGAGGACATACTGTCATCTATTCTTATAAAGATCAATGGTATTCTAAAGTTATACAAAATAAGTAAAATTACACCAGAAAACTAAGAATATTTTTTTTTCGGCCATTACTAGGAGAGAAAAGACATTGCTAATTATAAGATGAAGGAAAATGTAATAGTTCTAAAAATAAATACAAGTCATGAAGAATCCCCTTGAAAATTACATGTATGCATTCATGATAATATTTACAACAAAATAGCGTCCTTTTACAGCAGTGTATTATGTGCTCATTAAACTAGTTTACTCTAGTGAAAATATTTACATCTATAATAATTTAAAAATTATTTAACCAAAACATAATTTACCCAAAAGGGAATACTCCCACATTTATACTTTTATCTAGATTTTTAATTTTAATTAAACTCAAAATGAAGCTGTTGCAATATAAAAATCGTCAATGGGCATGCCATTTTTAATGTAAGCATCAACAGCTTAAATTATTTTCTACAGTTTCAGCACGGGAAATTTCCAATAAAAGAATAATTTAAACAAGTTATCAACCCACAAATATTTAAAAAACAATTCTATTTAGTCCTTCAGAGATTGAGACCAATGGCAAACTATTTTGAAGGATAAAAACTCAAACAAATAAATAAAAGTATGTACGGCAATGATCCAATGCGAGCCATAATCTACATCTAAAAATTAACCAAACAAAACATGTACAGAAAACGATATACTCTTAAAAGGATAAATATTAAATACAGTTATTAGATACTATACAAATAAAAGTACAGAAATGATCCTTGTCCAGTGACAGTTAAATTACAAGGTGCTTTCTGTTACATAAATCTGACGCCTATATAGAAAGCAGGATATCATTCTTGGAGGGATGAGTTTAAACGGCATACAAATTAGCATCTTTAAATTACAAATTGTGACATTTTACAGAAATATATACATTCAGACCCAGAATAATCAATTGGGTGATACAAGCGCCACTTCAAACCCCCAGCCGTTGAAGAACTAAAAACTGAACAGCTAAATCCTATCTCCAAAAAATTATAAATGAAAAACCATAGCCAGAATTGGGGAGAAATGCTGAAAATATTATCCCAACCCGGCATATTCCAGCCAAACTACCGCCGAATGGATCTTTACAACTATATCTGCCACTACATGAGATTTCAGAAATCTGACCTCATAAGCTTCATTCGAGGTTTTATGCTAACATTGGCAAAGGGTTTTGGCTGTTCCACATGGACATAATCCCTTGTCTTGAGAACCTGAAATCACAGTTGAAATTGAATGTGAACCCATGCTGAGTTTCCAAGTGAGCCTTTGAAGAGTTCAAACGAAGCATATTAAGAAACAGGTCACGGTGTGAGAGAACACGAAAAATCTAACACCAAATGAGTGATGTGTGACCCTCCAAAAGTAAGAAATGGAACTAAAGCTAAATCAATAGAACATGCTTTATTTAGACACTGTTCTCAGCCCCTTTGGAATTCAGCTAACTTGTTTCAAGGGTGTTTGACTTCCAACTAGTAAAGAGAACGATTTAGTCTTTGGCATTATTTGTTTCTCTCTTTCATTCACTTTTTCCACGCATCGATTTTGGGCACTTTTAAAACTTAAAATATACCTAATACTTTGTCCTCAGCTCATTGTTTATTCCCTCCCTCTCAAATAAGATATTTCAATTATCATAATCATACATGTCAAGATGTTAAATTACTGGAACAAGATCATTTTGCAATAGATATTCTATGTGTAAATTCAAATAATTTTCAACCATACCAGAGTTTCGAAAAACATCCGTGATGCTTCCTTCTTTGTTTTACCAACTAATAAATTGTCAAGATGCAGCTCCTTCCTTCCATGAAGGTCTTCCTTATCAAACACAGTCTGCAGATACTTGGCAACAGCCCTGTGGATAAATGCAATAGTTAGCTGTTGATATATAACATGCATGAAACTGGGAATCAGTGCACAAAGATCTGGCGAAATCAAATGAAATAACAAGGAAAATTTAGTTATATAATCGTAAACAATCTAAATTAAGATCCATATTAAATACATTTCAGATGTTATTAATTGTTATTTTGCCAAAATGACTTAAACCTGAATCATCTGCACACAACAACTTCTGGGCTCAGGTGAAAAAGACATATTTTAATTGCAGATGAAGTGATCTATCCATATCTTCAAGGGAATCCATCCCATCTAAGGCAATGGCGAAGGGGGTTTCAAATGAAATGGAAGTATTTGACTAGGTGTAAAAGGAAATTCACAAACAGCCATACACATGACAAAATGATTTTTAAATCTGAGTTTAACATATACATACAAGGATTAGCAACTCAACAATTAAAAAAAAAAAAGGAAGTGCCGTTAGTTGCCAAACTCTTGCATAAACAAACCTGGTTCTGGAAGACCATCCACTATTTTCAAGGTGAGTTCCTTCAGCAGATGGTTGAAAATTATCATCATCATCATCATCAATTATCTCATCATCCCCAACATTCAAAAACCCTGAGAGTATACAGAAATAATGAATCAGCACAGATCAAAGAAACATAAAAAAATAGAAGTAATAAAGCTCAATCTCCTGCTTCAACAGCTATTGCTTATATTTGCCACATACTTAATATTGTTTTGCATGTTCCAAACTAAATAAAAAGGGTGAAACCAGTGCGCACAAAAAATAACCCACACCAAATAACTTCTAAGAACAGGAGAGACATGAAGGAACTGTCGAGGAAAGGAAGCTGGCATCTAAATGAAGAGTGATTGACTCTTGGTAATTCATTGAATGATTGACTGCTGGCTAATATTAACTAAATAGTTTAGATGGCACTTTCATAAAATGAACAGCAAAGAGCTTTTAGAAGCAAACCTGTGTCATTAGCAATCATGTAATTTTCCTGCACCATGTAACCATAGAGCTTGATTAGGCATGAACAACATAGTAAATAAACAGACAGCATCTCAATTAAAACATCTTTGCCAAGGAACAGCACACCACTCTTTTGGCTTCAAAATAAAATTTCAAAATTCCAACAGGGCAATCACATAAATGCCAAAAAACATAGTGACACATATTTAGACTTCAGAAGAAAGAAAACATGTGCAATAATAAAAACCAAAAAGGCTTAAATGTACACATCAAGAGTAGTGAAATTAGTATAATTACTTATTCTCATATCACATCCCAAGGTGCAGTGTTATCCAAAGTGCAGTTTAAGGCAATTTCAATGAATAGCAAAGTGCCAGAAGAAGTTAGGGACACTTGCCAGTTGGATGGAGTGCCTTTTGGGTTAGGTGAGGTTCACCATATAATAATAAAAGTGGTTTGTAGAATTGTAGCCATTTTCAAAACTACAGGCTATTAAAAACAGATTGCTGCCACTGTAGTCACATATCTCAATGTCATCAAACAATGCTTAAATTTTTCAGGTATATCAACTATGATAAATTATTCTAGTAGAAGAATAAGAGACAAATAAAAGATATGGAAAGAGGCAAAATTAAGGCAAACTGGAGAACTTACATCATTCTGTTCAACATAGGGACTCCTAATTTCAGGGTACATTGTATTTTGTAGTCCAGCTTCCTGAAAGACTAGGTTTTCTTCATCTTTCAGAGAACTCTCTTTTTCATCTACACTGAGAGCTTCAGATTGTAAACAGTCTACTTTAGCATTTTCTATAAATATGCTGTCAGACCTTGCACCCTTGTCATCACACTCCATGGCAGAAGCAACAATTTGATTCTCATTTAACTGCCCTAGCATGCTGTTTCCATTTTCCTCTGATGGTAGATCACCACTAAAGGAAGCTTGAATATCAGTAAATCCATCGGTTTCTTTGGAACCAGTAGCCAAGGAAGCATACAAATCGTTGGCTTCAAAACCATCTGTTTGAACTTCTGCTCCAGTTTCCGTGCTAAGCTCAATTGCACCTACTCCCTTTCTATCGCTCTGGTCCTGCCCAAACTCATCCTCTAGAATAGGGATTGTATCCAAATTCTCAGCATTTGGGATGCTCAAAATATTTGAATGAATAGAACCAACGAGATCATTAGTTTTATCCATGATAGTCAGTGATGTGGTAAAATCATTTTCAAGGACTTCAGTTAAGGATGTAGATTCGTGCCCAGGGCCAGCAGAGCACTTCTCTGCTTCAGAAACTGCAATATTTCCTCCAACATGGTTTACTTCAACATTTTGAGAATTGTTCAGCTCCTCCACATGAGAAACAACATTTGTATTCCCGTGGGCATCCATATCATGAGATCCCAAGTTAACCTCAGAATGATGACTCTCAGACAATACAGGTATATCAGTAGTATGCACCCCTGCATCTTCTTGGAGTTGAACACCCATAGGTTCATGAGTTGTGTGCCTATGAGCATCAACATCATGAGATCCCAAATTAACCTCAGATTGATGACTCTCAGGCAAAACAGGTATCTCAGGAGGTTGCACTTCTGCATCTTCTTGGTGTTGGACTGTCATAGGTTCATTACTCCCCACCACTCCATGAACTTCGGTATTTGTTCTAGAATAGGACTCTTGATCATTTGTTTTTTCTATGAAAGAGCTATCCATACCATAATCACAAACCTTGATTCCAGTCAGATCAATTGTCTCATTTCGCAGAATAGTAAAATCAGTAGTCAAATCTGGAATGTATCAGAGAATGAACATAGATTATATTACATGGAAATTTCATAAAAGAATATGATGAGCCTCGGTGAAAAATTAAGCAAATGAGAATGGTTTAATCAGGATAATGATGGCCAAATGCACTAACAAAAATAGGTTTAGAAAAGAAATTCAGAACAGTTGAAAAGAAACAGAAAGTACCATCCCACAGATGCAGAAACAATATGTAGTTGACCACTAAAGCCAGCCCATAACATCAAGCATGAACTGGTCTAATGGCACCATTGTTGTTTCTTGAAAAATTATTAGAGATGGAACATATTACATTAGAAGCCTCACTAATTGAGATAAATGTTGTCATGAGACGAACAGTGAATTAAATACAGTGTAAGATCATGAGTATCAAGGTTGTCAAACTTGAGAGTTCAAGTAAATTCGTAGAAGCTTTGTAAACTTGGATCATAAACTCAAATCGTACTCATAAAAGTTTACTTCGTGTAAAAATATTTTAAAATATTTATAAATAATAAAATAACTTAATATTTATAATGTTATAAATAATGTTTTTATTTTTTCATAGTATTATTATAATTATTAGTTTATCATATAATATATATTTAAATATTTTTCTTTAATATTATTATTTTTTTTCATAATTTTAATTGAATATAGTTGAGAGTTCAGTTAAAAAAACAAGTTGTTGAAGTTAATATTAACCCAAAAGTTTAGCATAGTAAAAGAGGACCCAATGATCCAAAATAGTAAGTGACAGATGACTCAGCTTTACTTTAATATTAAATATTTTAATATTAAATATTTACATGCTAAAATAAAAAACATAAACACCTGAAGATAGAATCGCACAGTAGAGGGGATTAAAACCCTAATGATTTAATTTCTTTAATAAAAGCACAAACAGTGCCATTTAGGGGTTGTAATGTTAAAATAGAAAAGCTTCACCCCATATGCGGAGCTTGTAAAAGGCGAGATCAGGAGCGCAAACCAGGCAAACAGAGCGCTACCACAAGCCAGGCGAACGGCGAACATGAAGGCAAGCCAACGAAGTGCGACCATGAACGGCAACGAAACGTGATGGTGCCCTAAACTCAAAAGGACTTCATTTCTTCCTATTTCAAACTCGCAAAATCATTCCAAAATCGCAATTTTAACCAATCGCACCGAGAGTTTAGAACCGATTTTACCAATTTTACTCGAAAATCAAGCTTCCTTCTGAGTTAACTCGGAAGTCAGAACTGGGAACGCAAACTCGTCCGAGTTAACAAGTTAACTCGCAAGTTTGATAACCTTGATAAGTATTATTTTTCCTCATTTCAAAAATCACGAGCTAGAAAAAACTGCATTGCAAACATAAAATGTACTAATGTGTCTTTCTTCATTAATGTTATTATTTTCCGCTTACATGCTTTCACTACCACAACTTATTTTCATTTGTTTTCTGTTTTGGAAAGATATTTTGTGGAGATAGTTAAAAAGCATGAAAATACTATACATGAGAATAAACTCGTCATTTTAGAGATTTTAACATTTAAAGAAAGGGGGAGAGAAAGGCTTAAGCAAATGCTCCAAATAATCAATAACATAAACAAAGCCAAGATGCATAACTCACCTGTAAATATCGATACATGGAAAATTTCATCTTCCAAAAATTGTCTCTGAATCATTAAAATCTCATTACTAGTGCAAGGAGCTTTTTTCCGTACACGGCGGATATCTTCAGTATTTGTCAACTGTTCGCGTATTGTACTTCAGAACAAAGAAGGAAAAACAATTAGTATTCAGGTAGTCAAAAGCACTGAGGTATGCCATACAAGACAAAAACAAAAGTGGCATAAATTTTTTAAGAATAAATTGAAATGTGAGCAAAGTTTGAAAGGAAAAAAAAGGTATATTACATGAAACAACTATTGCCGGACAGTTTATGCAAAGATCAGAACTAAAGTTATCCTTTGATAAATAGTGCACAACACGGAAAAAGTAGAGGTCTATAAATAAATGGATCAGATATCTTCCCAATTGAATAACCATCTAATATTGATATAAGCTATTTTAAACATACTAGACATCATCTATTATGGATAAACAAAAGTTTAAACAGATTTAATTTTCTCTCTTCTTCCAAATGTGCTGAGTGGTTTCAATCATTTAGTTCCCTACAGTACAACAAAAAAAATTCCCGGCCAGGCTTACCTTGGCAGTTAAATATATAAAAAGCGTAAAAGATCAACTATCAGAAATAGTAAAAAAAATATAAACTATAAAAATAAGTGACACAATATTATGCTTTTCATTCTATTATAATCGATATAAAACAAAATGAATAGATGTGTACAGATGAATGGATGGAAAACATACTCGCCATGCAAGACCATCATATCATCCATAAGCACCTTCCTCTTCAAGGCACTACTAGTACGAGGTGCAGTACGAGCCCGCTTCATTGTTGCTATTTCAGGGGCAGTAGGGCTGGGTTTCATTTTCAAAACTGAAGATTTTCTACCAACTGCACCAACAACAAAGTTTTTTCACCCTTGCCACATTCTCAGGGAAAATACACACTGTAACAAAACATATAGCAAAAAGCATTAACAGACCACTCGTATACCTAATATGGATGACAATAAATCGTCATCATCAGGAACAGACTCGGCTGTTCTCTTGGATTGAGCTCCCCCGTAAGACTCCATCAAATCCATACTCTGCACTGTAAGAGTACTTTCTGTGAAGCTACGTTTTTTACCAGAAATGCCGTTTACCCCAGCAGGGCCTGCATGGCCTTCAGTTGCACCCTGGTTATCAGGAGTAGATGCCATCAGCAAATCATTTGCTTCACCATCATGTTGGTAAGCTAAGGAGAGCAATTTTTCAGGCTCTGGCATGTCAGTAACAGCAGATCTATTTATACTTTCTACTTTATTGATAAATATCTGACTCTCAAGTTCCATATTTGTTTTCCCAAAATCAGGTGTTTCTTTAGGTACGGATGGCTCTATACTCTCTTGGTAACTTAAAGCAGGATTTGAAACATCAGTTACATGACCTTTTTCACCTGTAAAGAGTAAAAGCAACAGATTATCAATAAAATGGAATGTGCATGTTTGATAATATCTATCAACAAGATTATACAATTAAATGAAGTAACTTAACAAAACAGAATCCACTTGAATTACCACAAAAGGGTACTATTACTATGATGTTAATTATCTATGCAGAAAAAAAAAATCAAATGGAAATAACATGACAAAATGTAAAAGTCAGTACAACACCATGGTGACATGGTGTTCAGAGGATTTGGTAATAAGCAAAATGCCAAAAAGACTTTGGCGCTGTTACTTGGCAGCAATTCTTTGGTGCATGCAGTAGGAATGAAATGCTAAACATTTAGCAGAATAGAAAACTTCTATTGGGTTGTACGAATCCAGTATTTTTCTAGCTTCTGTCAAACTCTGGTCATGATATTTCAGACGGGTGTTCCAACATCCCCACAAGATCTGTATGCTATGCCACATGTTTATTAATATCTGTTCCCTATTTTTGTTGATTTTGGTTATTGTCATCTACAGTACTTCATGATTTCTTATCCTGTTATGCAACTTTCGCTTCTCTTACTAAATTATTTTCTTATATTGGGTTGTACGAATCCAGTATTTTTCTAGCTTCTGTCAAACTCTGGTCATGATATTTCAGACGGGTGTTCCAACATCCTCACAAGATTTGTATGCTATGCCACATGTTTATTAATATCTGTTCCCTATTTTTGTTGATTTTGGTCATTGTCATCAACAGTACTTCATGATTTCTTATCCTGTTATGCAACTTTCGCTTCTCTTACTAAATTATTTTCTTATATAAAAGAAACACATGTAAAATTGCATTGCAATAACAGACAATGTTTCCCAGATAGAGATTGTACATATGATTGGGAGGGAGGTTGCACAATCTTAAAGTAGGATGGGAGGGAGGTTGCACAATCTTAAAAGTAGGATCGTAAAGCAAACTTGAAATTGAAATTTCATTACCAAGAATACAAAACAGAGCACGTACCCACAGTCACAGTAGTCAGTGTCAAGAATGAAAAACTGTGATATTGAAAGCATGTCACAGGCACAGTCGCAAACATTCACAGTTACCAAAGAGAGGGTCAAGTTGAGACTGAGATGAGGAGAGGTCGAGATATAGAGAGAATCAAAGAGGAAGAGCAAGAAAGAATCAAAGAGGGAGGGCAAGAGAGAATTTAGACGGTGTTCATCTAGGTCCGAAAATGGGGAAGTATCAACATAGGGAACCAAAAAACTGGTTAAAATTTAAAAACCCTTGTAGCATACCAGGTTGTGTACCAAACCCCAAAAATAAAAGGATTAGAAAAGGGAGAGTAAATGAAGAAAAAACAATAAATTCAGTGTTTTAAATACTAGATTCCAACACATGCCTGCCGGCCCAAAAGATGCTAGATGGGATATCCAAGTTCACAATTTTGCACTGGTCCTACAACAGTCCTACCCTGATCCCACCTTTTGATGGTTTTACTCACGATCCAGCTCAGAAGAAGAGAGCCAGATCATGAAAAATAATACAACAGAATTTATTGTATCCAGCTATTAAAGCCCAGTAAATGAAGGAAGAGAAAAAAAATAATTAAATTCACTGTTTTAAACACGGTTGCACCACATGCCAGCCAGCCCAAAAGATGCTATAGTGGATAAAGGGAAGTGATGGACTCAGAGAAATGGAAGTCCTGAAAAGTCATACAAAGCAGTATGGCTTGAGGGAAAAGTGAGAAACAGCTTTTTTATTGATTTTATAAGTAAATATTGCTTTCCAAATTGAAATCCAGAGAATAGCCTCCACCAAAAACACCCTAACATTTTTTGAAATCAAGAGACAGTGCTTAAAGTCTGTTATGGTCACTATTTCCCTCACAACAGATGGTACACTGAACTGCTCTGCTACCGTGGCCACTGTACAAGGACTACTTCACTATTCCTACACTACAGCTATATAAAAGGATTATAGTCCATTATTTAAGAACCTGATTACGTAATATAAGTCATCTCAATTGAGGTTGAATAAAATACCTTCAATAAATGAAAGAGAAGGCTGGCCCAGATGGGAGGTGCATGGTTGAAGGATAGATTCAGTAGGCTGCACAGCCTCAAGTGATACATGATTTAAACCCTCACCTTCCTTCAGTTCTCGAGAAGCCTGAGCTTCCACATCAACAACAATTTCAGGTCTTCCAGGTGATCCTAGTGGACTAATAAGATTGGATACTAGAGCATCATCAGACGGACAGGATTGTCTGTCACTCTTTGAAACTTCAATGTCATTCAGAACTTCATGCTTTGATGATGTGTTACCATCCTCCAAATGACCACCTGATCCCGGCACCTGAGATCCACCCATGTTAGACAATGGTTTACATGAGATGCTGTCTTGATCAGAAGCAACATTTTCATTGCTGGTCAAAGGAGAAGAAATAACACAATTTGTAACAGTTTGGTCCAAAGGAGCAGTCGCTGGGTCACTGTTCATCAAAACTCCATCTTGCAAGTCCTCCTTTTTGTCATGAACAGCAGATGCATTGAACATCCCACCTTCACATTCTGGTAACACGGTGGCAGGAAACTCTTTATTGGAAGAGTCCAACAACGGTAATGATGCTAAGGAATGATCTTCATGCATCAAATTTTCTTGATCCTTGATTATAACCTGACATTCTAAATGCCCTTGCTCCTCTCTTTTTCCATCCATTTCAATCAGATTGCAGCCTTTATCTTCATTATGCAAATCTAAAGAAATATGATTCCCATTACTTTGCAAGGAGAATTCATTTACATCGTTATCCTTTTGGTGATGCAACAATTCGATTTGTGTATCCATTGATTTTAAATCAGTTGAATTAGGACAATCAACTTCATTATTGCCCTGATCCATCTGAGTTCCAAATAGGTTAGGCTCTTGAAGTCCGGGGGTAGATGGACCCTCAGCATACTCACGTATTTCACCAGTGGTGGGTAAATCATCAATCTGTTCAAAACAAAATCAGAGCACTAATTAAACCAGAAGAAACTATAATCTCTAGTAAATAGAACTGCTTCCATTTCATCATCTTTCCAGAAAGAAAAGGGAGAAAAATAAAGAACACAACAAGCAATAAAACCAAAGATTCAAGGACATTCAAATATTTTTAAAATATCTTGCTTCCACAGCCTTTCACCTCAAGTTTTGCTTACCTCCTCTTTCTTTTCATCATTTTGATGAGACATTTGAAGACTGGCACCAAAGTCATCATGCTCCAAAGTATTAGCCTTGTCATTTAACAAAACCTGATTTTTGTCAAATCAAATTAAAATCTCCAGAAGTAATAAGAAAAATGCATCTATACTCTGCATAGTCAATTTAAAGAAAATTATTTTCCACACACAGTAATACACATTAAGACACTTTGTTAACAGGCACCATTTCAGTAAAACCAAGCATAACTGTGCTCCAATAACAACAAAAGGTTCATATCTATGCACATCATAAAGATGGTACACAACAGCAAAGCAGTTGTATTCTTGACGAATAAATATACCAAACATATTTAAAAATGTAAGGATGCAAGAGAGAAAAGTATCACATATATCAGGCATACCAGGCCTGTACATTTCAGATGCATATGTTAATTCTTTGGCATATTACCCACCAATACAGCATATCTATGTTTCTTAGTTATAACCAGACAACAAAACAATAAGATTCAAATCAGTACATTGGAGGCCCTGAACCATGGTTATCAAACTCTGAGTTAACTCGTAAACTTGTAAGTTTACCTTCCCAGACATGGCTTCCAAGTTAACTCGGAAGTAAACTCGTTTTTTACGTAAAGTCGATAAAATCAACTGTAAAATCAGTAGGATCATGTAAAATCACAAGTTTGGAACGATTCTGCGAGCTTGAAAGTTATATATTTAATGAAATGCATCAAAATTAATGACAATAATTCATGTACTTATGTTTTACAATATTTATTTTTATGAACAATATAACTATAAATTTTATTTATTTAATGTTATATAATTTTGTAGACTTATTTGAATTAAGATATTATTTATATAATTTTTTTTCATCTGAAATAAACTCTTACGAGTTGAGTTTACGAGTCGAATTTACTCAACTCTCTCAAATTTGATAACCTTGCCCTGAACCACATATATCACATTTCGTCAATCAACTCCACGAACAGAGTGGTATGGGAAAGAGTGGTGTGGGAAACTTAAAATAAGAAAAAAAAATTACCTCATCAAGGTCTAGCCCAATTTGAGAAGCATCACCATCACCAAAGCGCTCTGCAAGACATGTTTACCACTAAAATTAGCCAAAAAACTCTCCACAGAACATTTAAAATTCACTATCAACAAATCACTACAAAGAGAAACAGAGACAAAAAGGTAGACTAACCATCCAAGCCAAACTGTGAAGTAGAGTAAAGCACACCATCCATAGTATCTTGCAGTGTAATCTGCTCCCTAGTACTGACATGGTGATCAACATAGTTACTGCAAGTTCACAACACATAAATTCCTCCATTAATAAGCCAATATACCTATCTTCCACTCGAACCACTAACATAACATCACCATTTAGAACATAGAGCAATTCTGTAAAAGCATAGACAAACGAAAAGTTGGCAACTGAAAAAATCTGGCATTACTACTAAATTTGTATCAGTCATCTGAAAATGCAAAGGAAAAATCTGAGATGTAACTGAAAAATACCATTGTAGTAAACAATTACTAAAGCTAAAAATGACAATATATTCAAGTATTTAAGAACTAACGCTTGAAGAATGTCACTATCTGGCAGTTCAAAATCATCAAGATCGAAAGTCTCAGGTAAGGTGATGGAATGGTAAGGTGCAGTGGACTCTTCAGGTGGCAAATCAACTGCTGTGGAGCGAAAAGCTTGCTTTATCTTAAGCAAAGCTTCACTGCAGTCATCGAAAAGGTAATTCACCTTCCTAGAATATATCCTCACCACACCAAGCAAAAGATGGCTGGATAAACGGAGTGCAATTGGTACTTCAGGGAAAAGAATGGAATCTGTTCATTCATAAAATTGACCAAATAAATATATGAAATGATAAAATGTGATCAAAATTAGACAACAGTAAATGCAGTAAATCCACATACAACGTTCTGAGCAAAATTAATTCCACACTAGGATAGTCCTCTTCATCTATCATAACAAAATTTAAGCAATCAAAATTATTTGACATAAATATAGGATAGTCTTCACTCACTCCACACATGTAGCTATATAATCAATCTTTCTCGCATATTTTATAATCTTAAAAAGGTAAATCTAGTAAATCTACATAGGAACAATTATCACAACCAAGGTTAACTCTTTCTTTTGACAAGACTGGTATATTTTCCTCTATTAATCTTATCCTCATTACCATCATCGTCATCATTATTTTACCCAAGAATAATTCCAATCAGATGTTCAAGACAAAAGAAGCACAATCAATAAACTGACATCAGCCAAAAAATCAGGGGACCACAAAAAGGCTCTAGTACAGAAATAGTTGCTAGCATTTGTTTAACACTGCCATGCAGATAGACATATCTTGAATATAATATTTTTAAGGATTTGCAGACCTTTTACTCCAGCCCAACTTATTTCTTGCAATCAACTTCAGTAATTTCATTTTGACTGCCAGTAAATGTGACCCTTCGGTGTTTATTACAACCATCAAGTTCACACTATTTTTATTCCTCTATGTGTATGATATTGTCATCAATAGCAGTTCAGCTTGATCCAACAAATTACAACCCAACGTAAGTTCTCTCTCAAACATTATATGCTATTAAACTATTTGCAGGACATTAAGATTAAACACTTACCCAACAAATCTTTTTCACTCAAAACAATTATATTTGAGATATCCTTCACAAGGCCAACATGATTGAAGCTCGCTTTATTTATTCTCCCATGTCTTCTTCATGTAAATTTCCTAAACTTGTGTTGATTTATTTCAAGATTATACTATTTGGAGATATAAAATTGGTGTTTTGGAGTATGTTATTCTTACTAGATCTAAAGTTAGTTTTGAAATGAACAGAGTTCACCGATTCAAGACATATCCTCTTTTTACTCATTGCATAATGGTAAAGAGCATGTTAAGATATCTCAAGGGATCCCCTCACACCAATGAATGAGCGTCTCAAGTGTGGGATAAAACGGTCCGACAAGAGCCTAATAGTGGGTAGCACAACATCCCCGACAAATGTGTCTAGGATAGATTATGATACCATCTTATGAGCTTATTGAACAAGCCCTTAATTAAGTTGTTTATACAAAAGCACTCATGGTCCTAATTTATACAAAAGCACCCAATGTTTCTAATTCTGACTCATCCTTAGCTTGTACTATATTTTTCCATTCCATTCATCAATCTAATTTAGTCTCGGAAATCCCTTTTTTATTCCTCTACACTGAAGAGAGTGTCATATTCAGAAAATATTTCAAGCACTTGGACTAACAACAAAACAGGACGAACGTGGCAAATATCTATCTCCCTTGGCACTCACGATTCTCAAACTCCACTGATGTTCTTACCAGCTACCCTAAGCATAATTACAAATTTAGGAAGTAGCTGTTGTTTTAGTTGGTCTATTGTTACAAACCTAACAAAGCTCGAAATTTGTGCAACCCGACCAGTAGCTTTTTCAGTTTTCACATATAAGGGAGACAAAAGTTCAGATTGAAGAAAACCAATGGCTACATAATTTTCTAAACTGTAACTAATAACTAAATATTCCCAACAACCAAAATTAACAGAAAAGGTACTTAGATTAGGAAACAATAAAACAAACTTTTATATCCTCATTAAAATAAAGTCTTTCAAAACATTAATTGCAATCATAAATTACACCACTAACTAGCAATAGCAAATTACACCATTAACTAACATAAGAAAACTTTCAGAGCGTTAAAATCCCAAACCAACAAACACAAATCAAAACAAATGCACCAAAAATCCCAAATCAAAAAGCACAAAACAAAGCAAACGCACCTACGGATACACCAATGTCAGTGTCAGCCACCTGATTCTTGCGGAGCTTCCTCTCCAAATGTGCAGCTATCCATATAGTCCCAAGTGGCCCTTTCTTGGCCAAAATAAACTGAGAATAAAACATCCCTTTTCTTTACCTCGCAATTTCCCCACTCAAAACAAGCACCTTTTCCCGAGCCTAAAACCCCATCACAAACTCCTCAAAAAAACCAAATCCAACACGAGAAACCCTAATTGCACCCCATCAGTCAACAAAACCGACACAACTCCACCACAACCACGTGGGAAAAGCAATTCGCACTGTGAAACAAACTAAAATTCACCAAAACGTCGTTCTATCGATAAAACACAGAGCCAGAGAGAATAATCGCTAAACATGGTTTCAGGAAGTGGAAAAAGAAAACCCTAACAACAGTGTGAGAACAAAGAAATGTGAGAATTAAAAAAAAAATGAAGAACAATATAGATTTGGGGGTAATTCTAATTTTGAAATTGAAATTGAAATTTGAACAGAGAAAGAGAGCGATTTGGAAAGTCAGATTTGATTTGGTTTGGTGTGTTCGGGTTTAATTTTCGAAATAATATGACAAGACAAACTATAAAGTAAATATAAGTCTATGTATGGAATGGTATGGTCATAATATAATAATATATTATATGCTCAAACTAACATCTTATGAGTATTTTACTTGTTGCGTTGCTGCTCTCTGATTGGTCAAACCCTGTCCAATACATATCTACATTTCCATTTTGTTTGCTTCTTCTCTTTATTTACAGCAAGTTTTTCATAAAAAATAAATAGTACATACAAATTTTAAATAATAAAAAAATTAGTACATAAAAATTAAATGTAGTTTTAGGTTTTTAAATATTTATTCAATTTTCAGTTGTTTCAAACAAATTCTCTTTTTTTTTTTTTACTTTAATTTCTTCATTTGTATTTCGTATATTTTTCCTATACAGAAAAGCGTGCTAGATAAGATTGAGAAGCTTCTTGATAATATTACCAAATCATTATTTAGTTATCTATGCATCGGAAACTCTTTGTTTCACTCTTTGTTTCGGTTTCAGTTTCGGTGTTTATATATTTTATATTTTAATTTAAATAATTATTTATAATAAAAAATTATTTCTTAATTTTTTTAAATAATTTTTTTTTAATTTAAATAACTATTTCTTAATAAAAACACTTGTGTATTTATATTTTCACTATAAAAGTTATTAAATTATAAAATAGTTTTTAATTACTAAAAAAAGTATTAATAAACCACAAAATAGTTTTTAGTAAAATTATCTAAATAAACGTTTTAAATAATTTAATTATAAATGGCTTTTAATTATGCAGGTATTTTTAGTTTGAATAATGATTTGGATTAAAAATTAGTTATTAAAAGAGTAAAATTAAAAGAAAATTATGTAGACTAAAAAAATTATATAAATAATAAAAAGCATTTGCACAATAAAAAAATTATAAAAAGTTATTTATTTTTATAATTATTTTTGTTTTGTTTTTATTATTTTATAGCTTAATAATTTTTTATTAAAATAAGAAACCTAACATTGTAAAATTGTTTCCATTTAATCGAATGTGGTAAAAAATAAAAAGATAGTTTTATATTTTTTTAAATTTTTTTTCATTTTTCATTTACCATTTATTAATTATTTTATTGTTGTTATTGTTATGACAGAGGAATATATAGTAAAGATTTCCTTAATTCTGTTCATTTGAGTTTTGATATGTTGATATCTCAAATTCATGTCTTAAAGGGTTTTAATACTTTAATACAGAACATTTAATAACGTGGACGAATGGATGAGCGGAGATAACAATTTTAATAAAGTTAAATTTAATTGTACCATAAATTTATTTAATTTAAAATAATAGTTTATTAAATTATGATTATGATGTTTTTTCAGGGCGTGTTAGTGTAAATTTTTCACTTTTTATTTATTAGTAATAGTAAATGTAAGTTATTAATTTGTTATTTATATAACACAACTTTTCTTTTCTTTTTATAGATTAAGATTTATTTAATTAATTTTTGTCCTCATAAATTTTACTTATTTTAAATTAGGTCAAACAAATATTAGGTCAAACAAATTAAAGAAATTTATTTGTATGACATTTTAGATTTTTTAAGTATTAGAGATTTTATACATATGCTTTGTTTTCATATAGTAAGGAATTTAAGAGAGTATATTTGCATGAAAGAGATATAAAGTGATTTTGCATGAAAGAGATATAAAGTGATATTGCAAGTTGCAAAGATAGAAAAAAAGGTATTGATCATTTAAACATAAGATACCAAAGTACTATTGTTTTATTTTTAACAAAAAAAAACTAAAGATTCTTTGAGAGATTTATGCATGCACACAATAAGATTTTTTTTTGTTACTTTTAACCACAAACAAACAAAGCACGGGGTTGGTAGTTTTATATCAAAGTGCCATAATGTAGTTATTTGGTGTATTTATGATACATGACAAAGTTAGCTACACTATTGAGAGCTGAAGTTCAAAGAGAAGAAGTGTTGGAGTCATTTGCGAGGTGAGATAATTGTCATTATATTGTTTTTTATTAAACAAGGTTGTAGTGGTAAATCATTGAGAGAATGCATGTGATTCTGGGAATCTTAGGATTTTAGTTTGTGTTGGGTGATTTCGGCAAGTGCACCGAATCGTTTTAAGTAATAAATCATGGTAAGACCAGGTATCATTTTCTCAAAAAACTCGTAATACTAGAGAATTGTGTGATTAACAACTCATCTAGACTCGATAGAACAACATTCATTTACAAGCATGTGCAAAGAGATAAATTCACAAATATACAATGGTTGGACCTTGGTCATTAAAGGCACTTATATATGGACAAGACTAGAAATGGTATGAAATGACATTGTTAAGGTTAGTTTTCACCTATTTCACTCTTGTGCTTACCCAATTTCATTTCCTCTCCATCAATTTACTAAAGTCAAACCACAAAAACACTCTAGCTTTGATCCCTTAGGTGAAAGAGCCTAGGTTTTCCCTATTAAACTCCAATCCCTTGAAAAATCTAACAAGCAAACCCGCATTAAAGAGCTAGGATCTGAAGACAACATGTGAATTATCTTCCATCCATATAATCAATAACCACAAGGACTTTTGTTTCAGTTCAAGGTTCCATCTTACGTCCCCATAATCTAGGAAACCCCAAATTCAAGTCATGAACATTCCTATTATATGCAAGCTTTAAGATTGGAAATAAGAATACTAGCAATTGATAGAAAAGACATATATATATATATATATATATATATATATATATATATAATCAAATCAATCATCCATTACACAAGAATTCATAGGCTACAACAATCCCTAACAAGATGAATCTGGTTCTCCACTTCCATAGAGAACCCTAAAGCTTACAAAATGGAAGATGGAAGAAGAAGGAGACCCAAAGGAAGAGGAAGAGATGTTCCAACAAGCTCCTCACAGCCTCCATGAGCTCCAATAGTGAAATCACGCCTCCAAAAAACCAAAGACCTGAAGCTCTTCGCGTTTATGAGTTAAATATAGCAAATATGTCATGTCAGCAAAAATGGAACTCAACACCCCTAAAGAGTGGAGGCCCGGGCATGAATCAGTCAGACTCAGCAACTGGTGCACTATAGCTCAAGCCCCCATGGAAAAAGTGGGCCCGAGCCTGACTCTGCCGCACTGCTTCTTTTTGTGGTTTTTTCTGCATATTTGCTTGCTTTTGTGGTTGATTCGGTTTTCTACATTGTTGGAGATTTTTCCAAGCATAGTTTTAGCTACAAAATAATGGGATTAGTGATGCAGTTACATCAATGTAGTCTAAAACACAATTATTCATAAAACTAAGATAAAAGAGAGGATTAAACAAGTTACAAACTAGAAAAGAGTTGATTTTGCTACTAAATTCATGCTTAGAGAATGGTAAGAATTAACATTGTTAGTTTGGAGTCAATGCATAGGGTTGGAATCGATTATGGGAAGGGCATAAAGTTTTTATGTAGTGGGGTAAGCATGGAATCCATTATTTGAAGGATGAAATTTATCATGGTGGTAATAAAGGAGTGATGGAATCGATTATTGGGAAAGATGTGGAACTGGTTGAATCGATTATGTTGTCTTATTGAAGTGATAAAACCAATTTTAGTCTTGTAGAATCGATTATGGTAGTGGTAATGGAGTGGTGGAATCAATTACGTGAATGTAATGGAATTGGTGGAATTGAATATGGAATCCTATTTAAGTGGTATAATTGATTGTAGTATGTTATAATTGATTATAGCGTGATAGAATTGATTATGTTCATGTTCACCGTATGGTATAATCAATTTTGTGAGTGGTTACAGGAGTGGTGGAATCAATTCTATTAGAATCGATTATGGGTCTTGTTGGAATCGATTTTGTGCATTTCCAGTTTTATGATTTTTGTGGTTGCGAGGAGGATATAATTGATTCCTTTCATATTTGTTTGTCAATAAAATTAATTTCACTATGTATCTAAAATTGTTTTCTTGTTAGTAGGTTCACAATAATGTTTGTGGTATGATGCTTTTAATGTGATTTATGGTCTTTTAGGTATCTTATTGATGTTACTTGGGTTCTTGAGTGTGATTAGTGTTCGTGGAAGGTTGATGATATATTCATAACAAGGTAGCATATAGGGTGGTGGTTCTTGGGTTAGAGTCATTCCTGTTGGTGCCTTTTTGCTAGAAAAGGAAGAGATTTGCACTTATGGTTCATCCTTAAGGAAATTAGGGGTTTCTTGCTTGTGGTTAACCTTATGCCTTATACATCTTGAAAAGGTTAGTGAATTTAGATTTTTTTTTATTTAATATATTTTGTTAAAATAGTATGTATGAAATGTAATTGTGAAATTTTTAAAAAATAAATTGGTAGGTTAATATATTGTTTGGTCGGTATATGTATTTTTTATGGTGATTTGTAATATTTTTATCGTGTAAAGTGATATGCGTATTTTATTATTGAATTTTATTATTTTTTTGGTAGACCATGAAATAATTGTATTTAATTTTATTTAGGTTTAAGAATATATATATATATATATATATATATTAATTATAATTTAGGTAAAGTTTAACTAATTTAGTTTATTATATTTAGATTTTAATTATTATAATATAAACAATCTAGATTATCTTATCTATAACTTTAAGTTAAATTTATATTAGTATAAAATATTATATGCCAAATATGAAATATGGTTATATTTTTCTTAAATTTAAGAGATACATATGTGTTAAAAAGGTGGTAGACATTGAAGGATGAGATGAGTTTTCATTTGTTAATGAGGACTTTTAGATGATGATGTAGGTGTGAGTTTTAGTATTATCTCACACTTGCATCAACCGTTACAATCGAGGACAAAAGTTAACATGATGATAATGTTATGCATTATTGGATATGTATTATAAATATTGAATTTGAGTCCAGTAACTACAAGTACACGTAAATATTTTATGTTTGAGAAAGAGCATCATAGGGAACATCTAATGTTATATTTTGTACACACTAATTAGTGTCACCACATTATTCGCATGGGACCGAAAGCTTTTATTAATTTAAGTCAACACTTAAGAACAATTAGGTTAATGAAGGATGCATTTCGATCAACAATTGAGAAGCGAGTTGTTAAATTTATGCACATCATTAAATGTGAAGAATCGAAGTGTATCATTTTTCTTCCATTAATATGGGGAAATCGTCGGTAGGCATTTTCACAATGTATTAAATGCAATTTTGATGCTAGAATCATATCTTTTATGCCAATCATCAGTAAATGAGGTTGATTCATATATCCTTAATAATAATAGGTTTATCCATACTCTAAGGTAATCTTTTATGGTCAATGACAATGTTTCATAACATATTTACAAATGTTATCATGTCATTTACACAATTATTTGTATGAATAAAGATTATATAGGCGCCATTTATGAAACTTGTGTTCAAGTAAATGTTTTGAGATCCAAAACAACAAAATACAAAGGTAGGAAAGATTGATCAATGCAAAATGTATTTACAACATGTGACTATAACATGAAATTCACATATGTACTAGTTAGGTGAGATGAAACATCTTTTGATTCAAAAAATTTGAAGGATGTTTTAATGACAAATGATCCTTTGGTCATCTCGACAAGTTAACAAAATATGTTTCTTAATATATCTTGGAAGTTTATAGGTTATTATTTAGATGTAACCATGGATTTTGAAATTAACTATAAAAACATATTATTTCGGAGACGAGAGATTTATGTTGAAAAGAAACATAATTATGTCATATAGATATGTAAAATAATCATATAATGGGTACAACACGAGAGGTCCACAAAATCCTTAATAGTTGTTTAATTATCGTCATTCATCAATGCAAAATGTTATTGAAAGGACATTTGGTGTTCTAAAAAAATGATTTGCCATCATAGCAAGTGGAATAGAGCCTCATTATTTTTCGATATAATGACCAAAGTAGTGTTGACATGTTGCATTATTCACAACTTCTTACGAAGGGAGGCAACAATGACGCCTTCCACAAAAAAGTGGATTGGGAATTGATGGGCCAAGTCAAAGATGTTTCAAATACTCAAGATCGTGAAGTTGACTACAAACATGGTTGTAACATTAGGAATGAAATAACAAATCAACTATGGAAAGATTATCAAAACAATAAAAGTGTTTGAAACAAGTTTATGTTTTTTATTGGAGTTGAATGGAATTTTGCATTTTGTGGTTTAAAAGTTAGTTTGATTTCATATCTTAGCATGATTTTTATGGGGCACATGTTGTCACATAAATTTGTGGTCTCGTAGTTTTTGGACGATTCGAGGTTAGACTTTATACAACCTTTATTTTTTAAAGGTTCAAAGAAATTTTATGCAGCTCCATAATCCTAATTACTATATGGAACTCGTTAAAGTATTCTACATAAATCTCAAAATTAGTGGTAATTGATCATATCTCCAGTGAGGTGATATCGACAAAGATTAAAATCAAACTTGTAAATTGGATCACATTATGCAATTTGCCATATGAAGGTTGAAAACTATCCTTTCAAACCATATATGATAACTATAGTACGACGAGTTTGAAGCTTTCAACTTCATGATGAGAATTCACCTACACGGTCGAGTGATTAGGAATGTAGGAAATTTAAAGTTTAATCATTTATTGGGTCTTTATTTGGGGTGAGAATATCAAATCAGTCATTTTCTTTTTCGGCGTCTCAATTGGGTCTTATTTTGTGAAAATTGCAACCTTGTCGTTAAATTGGGCCCAACGACGTTAATGTGAGGTTGACGTGGCATGGTCACATATGTTTTAAATCGATATGAACTGCATTACTTGGTGTACTCGATTCTGACGTGGATATTTTATTTAAAAAAAATGGAAAGAATGAATGAAACATTGACAAGGTTTATTGCAACAACCTAGAAACACCGTTCACGCTTAGGCAGCCAAAAAATTGCGAATCAGATCACCAATCTCCGTCGGGAAGCATGTTCGCGAACCACCTGCAACCAAAAAAGCACAACAAGTTTCAAAATCAAGATCAGTCAATCCTTCCACCAGCGCGAGCATCTTCGCACCAAATTGTGAGTTCCTTCACCATCTTCGTCAACATGCAAACTCAAACCAAACCCAGAAATAAGAAAACCCTAACTTCCAAAAGAATATTCTTCATTGCAACGCACACCCAATTTGTTCAACCTCCACGGTGTCACCTTGAAATCACTGCAAAGAACCAGAATCCCAAGTCAGAAGTAGAAAAAACCCTCAAATTCGCGCAACACAGAAACCCTAAAATCGCGAAATCCTTTGTCGCAATCTCCTCCATGCGTGAACACCATTATGCCACCCGAAACAACACAACACCTCATGCAAGCATCGCGCCTCCATAAGCCAACAAAATCCTACAAACAGAAAAGGACCAGAGACCATTCGAGAAAATCAGAGAGCATGAACCTTAATCGCAAAATCCACTCACGATTCATTCTTAAGCAACCATTATCGTGCACAATTCCATCGTGACATAGAACAGGTCGCGAGCCAACCAAATTGTTCATTTTCCTCATGCAAACACTTGAATCAGGCTATCATCTCCTTTTGCATCTCCTTGATAACTCGCGGCAACACTCCATGTTTCGTAGCGTAGGCGAGCTTCTGTTCCCATAATTTGAAACCCTAATTTTGGGTGAGGATAGGTAATCCCTAGTTAGAAAGAATGAATTAAATAATTTTGTTTTCTTTTAAATAAAATAGAATTAGATATACCAAATAAAGAAGTTTCCGTCATTTAAACATATACATCATCATGCCACGTCAACCTAACATTAACACCATTGGACTCAATTTATCGACACGGGTGTAATTGTTGCAATTTTCATAAAATAAAGATCCAATTGAGATGCCAAAAAAGAAAATGACTAATTTGAGATTCCTACCCCAAATGGGGACTTGATGAATGATTAAACCGAAATTTAAATATTAATGACAAATTCCTGCATTATATGTTTGTTCATATGTTGTCACCTCTGGAGTATAAATTTTGCTAAATTAACTCATTCTTTTTGTGGTGTTTGAAAAAATAACATTGTCACCAATTTGATCACATCATATTATGCAACACATTATCAAATGTAGAAACAACAACATGTGTCTTTGGTACACAATGTTCATTACAATAGCATTTGTTCTTTTTGAGGTGAACATGAATTATGAGAGCCTCATTGGATTAGGATGAAATCATTACTTGGATACAAAAACATTGTCCAAATTGGACATTGTTAATGTCGGTGATATTTAGCAACATGGAAGGGTAGAGCATGCGAGTGATGATGATGATGATGACACTTCAAATGTTGTAGAAGATGTTCCTGGCATTAAACCATAACCCTAAATGCATTAACGAGGTGTACAACCAAATTGATTCCTTACTCAGGATGACAGGTTTACGCAAGTGATAGACAACATTGATAGCATTTAAGATAGTCTTTCCAATTTGACATTGATTGACACACAAGAATGTAATGTATTAAATTTATTGCCATAATTTTAAGTTTAATTTATTAGGTTTGTTTAATGAATCATAATTTGTGTTCAAAATTTATTTTAATTTATTATGAATATGGATAATTTTTATTTACTATATCAAATTTAATATATTTTTGTTAACAAGAATTTAAATAATAATACACACCTCTTTTATAAATTTTCCTTTTATTTTGATAATTTATTTATTTTAGCATTATCAGTTTCAATTTAATTTTAAAATAATTTTCAATCCTTAAATTTTAATTTATATTAAAATTCGATACAAGCAAATTGGCAATCATTTATTTTTATTACTTAAAACATTTTTTTTAATCTATCACACTTATTATATAATTCACAAACTCTCCGTTCAAATCCATTAATCCAAACAACCTCACAATCTCCTCTTTATCTCTTTGAATTTATCAACTCAATCCTTTTCACATCTACTTCCTAATCCAACAACTCCATTAAGCACATACTTTTTTTATAACTTTGTTTTTTTCTTTCTATTATTGGGAAATTAACTTTAAAGAAAATTGCACTTCAAACAACTTACTTAGAGAAGTTGTTCTCATCAACAGTTTTCTTAATCATAATTGTCAACACCCAATTTCGTCCGGATAAATATAATTCATCAAAAAAAAAATAAATAAAAAAAACAAAACGAAAAATACTATTTATTTTACTTTTTGCACCCCTAAATTTTCTTTTAAAAAAACTTAATCAATTGGCCCAAAATAATCTCACTTTTTTACTTCCTCACCACCAATCTTTTCTTATCACACCCCATTCTCCACATCACCATCCACCTCATCCTCCACATCATCTACCTTTTTCATTTGCTTTTTCCACATCATTTCCATATTAATTTTATATATCAACTTTTCTAATTATTCCACTTACATTTTTTAATTATATCTTCTCCATCAACATTTTTTATTATCCATTCTTCTTCACCTAATTTCTCCACCAACTTTTTATATTATTTCTTCCACTTAATTTCCACACCTAATTTCTCCACCAACTTTTTATATTATTTCTTTCACTTATTTTCCACATTAACTTTTACTATTCACTATATTTTATTTTACCTAATTTCTCCACCAACTTTTTATATTATTTCTTTCACTTAATTTCCACACCTAATTTCTCCACCAACTTTTTATATTATATCTTTCATTTATTTTCCACATTAACTTTTACTATTCACTATATTTTATTTCATCTAAATTTTCCACCAACTTTTTTATATTATATCTTTCATTTATTTTCCACATTAACTTTTACTATTCACTATATTTTATTTCATCTAAATTTTCCACCAACTTTTTTATATTATTTCTTTCACTTATTTTCCACATTAACTTTTACTATTTACTATATTTTATTTCACCTACTTTCTCCACCAACTTTTTATATTATTTCTTTCACTTATTTTCCACATTAACTTTTTCTATTCATCTTTTTTTAATTATATTTTATTTCATCTAAATTTTCCACCAACTTATTATATTATTTTTATTCATCAACTTTCTTCATCCTTAACTCTATAAATACCTACATTCCTTTCATTTCACACACACATTTTTTTACACAAGATCCATATTTTTTTTCTCTCACACCAAACCTTTTCATTTCCACCCCAAAACAAAAAAAACAAGAGAAAATTCTTTTCCTACACCCTTTTATTCATATTTTGAACCCCATTAGGCTTTGGCCCATTCGGTTTTAAACCTTTTCTCTCCTAGGCGCACACCCCACTTTGCATCTTTACACCCCTGCAAACAACAAGAAAAGGGCCTCCGACCTGACCAGCACCTGCTATGCGACACCCCTAAACCTCACAGTTGCACTCCTACCGTCCGTTGGGCCTGAGAACCGGAGTCTTCCGACACACCTGGTTTTTTTTTCTATACACCCCTATCCTTATTTAATTGGTTTTTATGCTCTTAGTATTTGTTTGGTTCCGTATTGGTTGCTTCATTTGTTTTATTTTTATTTTCTTCACTCTTTTAGTATTTGTCTCACAATTATAATATATTTCTCGTGTTTTGTATTTTATTTTTATTAATTGGATTTGTTTATTTTAAACTTCAATTTTATTTGTTAATAGAAAATGACACAACCATAAAAAAAAACAACAACCTAAAAAAAATGAAAAAGATACAAAAGAAATAAATATATAAAATTGCAGCATTATAAAATGGTTTTAGAATTTTTTTAGTAACGTTATTCCTTTAAGCAATTGTTTTTTTTTTCCTAAAATATATAAGATTAAAATTAAGAAATGGTTTTAGTGTGTTTTTTTTACGTTTAGCAAATATGGTTTATTTTTATTTTCTATTTATTTTGACTTTCTTAAAAACACTTGTGTAAACAATTTTACTATTTTTGTTTCAAATAGCTAAATATCATTTTGTGTTATGTAAATAACTAAGTAATTATTAGACTTTATTTTAAATATGCATGAAAAATTTATTTTAATATTGTAAAAAATCTAAAAAAAAAAAAGAAAACAATACACATTATTTTTACATAATATCCATCTATTCTCTCTCAAAATCTCTTCATTTCATCCCAAAACTCTACTCAATTTTTCTCTCACACTTTACCGTTTCCTATTCCCTTCAAACATAGTAAATTTCATACCATATTTTTACTATAAATTCATCTTCTCCACCATTAATCTATCTCTGCTCACAACTTATTACGAGCAAGGTTTTATTTCATCACACAAATCTTCAACAAGGTACACATTTTCTCTTCATTCTATTTATATATGCATTTTGATCATTTTTTTAGTCTATGAATTTATCCTGTTTTCTACCACAATTTTTGTTTTTGTGTCTTTTCATATTTTTATGTCATAGATATCTCAACTCACCTCTCTTTCTTAATAAAAAAAATAAAAAATATGTAAAACTGTAAAAAATATGTAATGTAATAAAAGCGGTATGAGTACTCGTGCGATCTTACGCATCAGCCTAGTACTCGTTACCCAAAATATAAAATAAACAAAAAAGCCGTATGAGTGCTCGTGCGATCGTACGCATCAGCCTAGTACTCATTACGCAAAACAATAAAAAACTATAAAAAAGCCGTGTGAGTGCTCGTGCGATCGTACGCATCAGCCTAGTACTCATTACGCAAAACAATAAAAAACAAAGAAAAAACCGTGTGAGTGCTCGTGCGATCGTACGCATCAGCCTAGTGCTCATTACGCAAAAAATCTAAATATTACATCAAAAAATACCAAAAAAAAATATATAAAATCTTCAAAAAACCAAAAACATCAACACTTTCAAGCCAACAAACAATCTTTCTAGCCAGAACTACGTGATCCTTGATTCTCCATCAAAAGTGGAGATACGTAGGAGCAAGGCCAGTCCTTGTCAGGTTCACTTTCCCAAAAATCCAAATTTATCCATAATCATTTTCTCAAACAAATTTCTCAAACAAATTTTAAAGCAGTTTTCTAAAAGAACTACGTAACCCTGATTTCTCATTCTTAATGAGAATACGTAGGAGCAAGGTCAATCCTTGTCGGGCCCACAAAAATTAAAAAATACATTTTGTTTCTTTAGAATTTTATTTTAGGGGAAAGTTAAACATTTTGAAAACCACATCATATTCGCATATTTAGTTAAAGGTACTGCCTTAGGGCAGGCGTTGTAGGGTGCTAATACCTTCCCTACACGTAACCGACTCCCGAACCAAGAATCTCAGTTTCGCAGACCATGCCTTATCATTTTATGGTTTTTCCGTAGTTTTCCAGAATAAACTATGGTGGTGACTCCAACTCTCTCTTTTTCAAAACCCCAAACCTTTTTATTTTTCATGAATCGTCGTCCCGTCGCGATTCCGGTTGCGACAGATGGCGACTCCACTGGGGAAACTCTGTGAGTCAGGCCATTTAATTAGGTATGCGAATTCGATGTGGTTTTTCTTTATGTTTTTTTACCCTTTTCTTTTATCTATGTTTAATATTTGAAATAATTGCGTGTAAATTATTTTGATTGTTTCATGTTGAACCCTAGGATAGAAAACATGTTATATCTGCCTGGGAATCTTCTGGTTGTTTTGCAGGTGAGGGTTTGGGGTGTACAATTGCATTCTCCCTTCACACACACACAATATGCATATCATGAGTGAGGCCCTATACCCGGGTCTGAGCGCAACTTAGAAATATAGGGGTTGTGTAGCGGTGTCACTCTGGGATGTACTTCCTGTTTGGCTATCGTGAGAACCCCAGCCAGAGTCTGTTCTCTTCATTTGTGTCTCCACATCTAGTTGATTACTCTGACTGTTGTGGAGAAACAGTGAAAAGAGCCATAGCTCTGGTGGCCTGACTTAAGCATTAGGAAGCTATCCTTGTGAGTGCACATATTTGGCCTTAGAACTTTTGTCATTCAACCTTTGATAAGGCACAAAAGGGAGAAACGTGTATTCTTATAACCCTCATGTTCGCTTAATAAAATCACGCACCTTGTACATATCATCATATCTCTTTATCTTTTTTTTTCTTTTCCGTTTTTTCCTTCTTTCTTAGCTCATGTTTTTCTTTATGGTCTTGTCACATTTTGTGGATTCTAGTCGAGAAATTATAAATTTGTGATTAAATCCTTATGATAAAAATGGAAATTAACATGAAATTTGAGTCGAGGGGTATAAGAATTTGTTGAGTTTGTCAAAGGGGAAGGATTTGGGAAAATATTAAATGCAAGTCTTGAGGCCAAAGCTCTATACAACTAAATCGGGCAATATACCCATGTCCCGTCCTGGCTGAAGTTTATGGGACCCTTAATCGTTGTTACGAACTTAAAGAGGGAAAGATGTTATGTTGTCTACCAGTGTTGTATTTGTGGTTCATTTCCCGTGAGACTGGAGACGTCTTAAGTTCCCTGTACCCCATGGACGAGTTATTGCAGTATATAATCGATTACGAGGATACTGTAAACGATTACCCGAGAGAAAATTGAATTTTGTACAGAAAGTCCATCACAGGTACTCAGTCAGGTGAACAGGGGTCACCATTGGAAAAAGAAGTGACTTTTAGGCACTTTTGCATTTGTCTTAAGCTGTTCCTTGTGAACCACATGCGAAAAGAGTAAATGAATGGGCGTAACTTTGTGCAAGTTTAAATGAAGAACAAGTTAAACGGTGTGTCCCTTGGCAGCATAGATCGCAGATTACATATCATTTACGGAAGATCATATGAGGAATGAATCTTCGCTAAAATGTTCCATCAAGTTAAAGACAATTGGGGGCAATGTTGTTCGCTTCGAAGAAAAGCCCAAGATCATGGACTGGTAGTGGAAGTTTCCCTTGCCAATGAAGCCATTAAAGACGTCCCTAAGTTCTTGGCTGATGCTGAGCCTGCATTGTCGATCTTTAACCCACCAAAGAAGGTTGAAGCTTTCCTCAATTACTGCAAGAAACTGATGAGAGAATTGAAGAATGTGATGGCTGAGGCTCGTGACAGTTGATCGTGACTTTACATACCTCACATGTGGACTATCCTATTGACTTTGATTCATGTTAATTTCCAGATTATACATTTGGCGATGTTTTCACATCTTTATAATTTCTTACTATGGTAATTGTGTTGCTTTGTCTTTCCATTTTTTTTCTTTCCGTTTTCTCAAATTATTTCATCTAATAAAAGAATAATACGGCTAAGTCTCCAAAACACCCTAAAGGACACGAACCAGTGGCAAAACCATGGAGAACCAAGCAGAAGTTCAAGAGGGAGTGAGGGCCGATATCCAACAACTTAAGGGACAAATAAGCCTAATCCTTGAGGCCCTGAATGACATCCCCTCCTTATTTTTCCTCAAATTACACTCTATCCTGAGGGACAGACTCCGGGCATGAAACCCACAAAAAGTCGAAGAGGACACAATTGAAGTGGAAAACGAGTTCGGGGCAACCGTTTGGATGGTCCTTAGAAGAATTATTGTAAGCACTAGGAGGACAAAGCCACTTGAGTGGAAATCTTCTCACCGTGTCATCACATCAATGTTAAGGTTGTCAGACACAAATTTGAAGTGCTGAAAATTATGAAAGCCATAGAAGGTGATGAAATGCCAAGTTTGAAAATGTTGCAAATTTTGAATAGCCTCGGATCTGATGGTATTTCCAAAATTCAAGTTTCCAGAGTTTGAGAAATATCGGGAAAGAACTTGTCCCCAGAGCCATCTATGGCAAGAAAATAATGGTTCATGCATGTGATGGAAAGTTCTGTTCTGAGAGATTGGCTGGCATTGCCTCTAATGGGAATACTCATCTCGAACCTTGATGCATCGGCTTAGGAAGAATCCGGGGGATGGTTTTCTTGAGGCATTGCAAATATAACATGGATGAGACATCTCATAGAGCATGATAGAGAAGGAGTATGAATCATTCAAAGAATATGCCCCAAAAGTGAGAGAAATTTTCTTCTCAAGTAGAACCACCTCTCAGCAACAAGAAGGTCACTACCGTATTTTTTAAAGTACTCTACAACCACCATGAACACATGATAAGCAATGAGAGGTTGAAGGTGGAAGAGTCTCGGACACCATAGAGCTGAACCAAAGTGCAGAAACTCTAGTCGCAAGCGAACAGAGAGTACGCTCGCTAAACACAGAAATGGACGCTTGTCCAGTAAGAATAAATGGACGTTCATCCGGTGAGTAAGAGTGACGCTCGTCCAACAAAACAGAATGGACGCTCGTCCAGCTAGTAGATGCGGACGCTCGTCCATTGATCAGAAGCGGACGCTCGTTCAGCATTCAAGAGGACGCTCGCCCGACGAGGAGATGCTGACGTTCGTCCACCAACTAAAGAATTGGACGCTCGTCCCGCACAGAGAATTGGACGCTCGTCCTGAATTATTTGAGGACGCTCGTTCTCCAATAAGAAGATAACGCTCCTCGAGAGAAGCGCTCAGTGGACGCTTGTCAAGATATCGGTTCGTCAAGATTTCAGTGAACACTCGGGCGCGATTTTCCAGAGAGCTGCAGGCCAGGGCGCGAATGAGAGGGTGTCGGGCGCAACGTTTGCAGATATGTCTATTTAACCTTAAGACGCGAAGAAAAAAAATGATCTTTGGTTCGTTGGAAGCGAAATTTCACTGAGAGAAGAGCTTGGAGGATTGCTTGGGTGCTTCATCTTCTTGCGTGGCCATGTTTATGGTCCTAGACATGAGAAAGATAAAGAACGAAGAGCTAATTCACATTTTACTGCCTATCCTCAATTGTCGTGTTTCCTATGGGTCCGATCGAGCATTGAGCGAAGAAATTACAAATTATGATGAGAAGGTCGCCAACTTCACTCCGACCCCCATGACCTGTACAGAGCTATTGTCAGGTCTTCTCTACAGTGACCTCATCGAGGATTCGTCCAAATAGGCCTACACGACCTCCGTACCCAAAGAGCTATTACATAAATGCTGGGTGTTGATTATCATGAAGGAGCACGCGAACGTTCAACAGAGGCATTCAAGGCTCTAAAGCATAAGGTGAAATTTTTGATCAATTCAGCGTTGTGGCAAGGCGTGAGTACGCCTCTACAAATGCCATGGACAAATGAAGAGGACTTTAGTACCATCTGGGAACACCAGGGGTTGTTGTAAAAGGTGAAACTGATTTTGTCTATGCTCATATTTTGAATTGTGTTGCTATAAGGGCTATGCTCATCGGTATCATTTCCATTCATGACTTTTAATGTGAACTTTCATTACGAAGTATCTACAAGGTTTACTGGAAATCATGTCCTAATAGGGTGTCGTGGAGAATGAAAGTCGCAAAGAACAAATTAAAAAACAAAAAATTTTAAGTCACTTGTTTTTCTTGCAAATTCCCGAATCCCTGTTTTTTTTTCTTCATACAAATAATTTTGAATTTTTTACTTCAGATTTCATTTTTTCGAAGTTAATTTTCTTTATTTGTAAATATTTTTTTAGCTTTTTTTCTTCTTCATGGTTTCGTACAAGTAATTGAGTGGAAATGTTAGACTAAGTGTGTCAAAAAAAAATCATAAAGGGCTATTTTATTTCATCAAGTAAGCAAATTTTACAGAGAAAAAGGATTGAACAGAGAGACTAATTTAAATACAAAGCCAAAAAAAAAAAAAAAAACAAAGATACACAAATTTAGAAAAAATCACAAGGTTACTTTACCTTACCAAAAAAACAAAACACACACAAAAACAATAAAGGTAAACATGTCCACGGGTCGATCGCGGACGATCGTTAAGATTACAGTCCAAGAAATAAACAAAAATGAAAGCGTAAAGAAAATACAAAAAATTTAAAAAAAAAAACTGTCCATATTACAGTCCTTATTAAATTCCGGCCACACTCGGCCAACAAAAACAAGACAAAAAAAACATTTCAATGGTAGAAAAACTCTCGAGCTGGTTGTGGTGGTCTAAGAGAGAGCTCCGTCGAGGGAGGTCTGATATGGAATCCGCGGAATGCAGGAGGCGCTGGTGGAGGGAGTTGTCGTTCATCTCTGTCGTCGTCAATGATGATCGGAACAGGGAACAGATCCAGAAGCTTCGGAGCCTTCATGACTACCCAACCGGTTTCTCCAAAAAAATAAAAAAATAATAATAAAAAGGAAACAATTGTGTCAAAAGAGGGAAGAGAGGAAAAAAATTAAAAAGACAAGGATGAAGTTAGGGTTTTACCATACATGTACAGGGGTAGTAGAGAAAAGAGGGTGCCGGTGGGATCCAATTCCGCTTGCCAACGTCTTACTCTATTCCCATGATTGCTAAACCAGCACTGGACATTGTACTCCCCCGCTTCTCCGAATGCCCTGATTCGAGTAGTGATCTCAAAAATCTGAGCTCGACTTGGGTGAGTGACTCCGTAATTGTAAATGTTGGTCATTATCCTGATTTGGTCTTCTGTCGGACGCCACTTTGGGCAGGTCGGTCTCTCCATTTCCATTTCCTTCTCATCCATTTCCCTAATTTGTCTAAATAAATAAATAAAAAAAAAAAACCATAAATAACAAAAATACTATGTTCATAGTCTAATGTTTTCTTCCATTGTGTTTCTTTTAAGCTAATTTTGTTCTTTGTATTGGGTCTTTCGAGTCTCGTTGTCCAGTTTGTGATCTGTTTCATGGTCCTCGCAAAGGTTCCTAAACGGATCTGCGTCCAGATTGTCCATGTCCATGTCCTTGTGTTCATACGAGTAATATTCTTTTTAAGTTTTCTGTTTTTAATGGGGTACGTGGCGTTGTTCTACCCGATTGTCTCTGTCATACCTTCAAACGAAGGGAGATTAGCGTCTGGTTTCCAGCCTATATACCCCTTATCTTTGTTAAGACAGTGTGTTCTTAGAGTTTTTTTTTAGAGAGAAAAATAAAAGAGGAACAAGAAAGCAAATAAAGGAGCTAAAGTAAATAACGCAAAAAGCATAGCAAAAAAAAACAAAAAAAAAACACAAAAGATGAACGGAAAGCAGTAAGGAATAACAAGATCAGAAAGCAGAAAGAGCAACAAACGAAAAGTAAAGCATAAAGGAAAGGAATAACAGAAAAGGAAAGGGAAGAGAAAGCTTAAATGAAAAAACAGAAAGCTAAAGAGTAAAAGGAAAAGCAAAAACAGAAAGCATAAGGAAAAGAAAAACAGAAAGGGAAAAGAGGAAGGAAAGCAGGGAAATCGAAGAAGGAACAAAAGCAAGAACGGAAAAGCGTAAAGGAAAGCAAAAAAGGAAAGTGGGAAAGCATGAAGGGAAGTGAAAAAGAAGAACGAAAACTTAAGGGAAGGAAAAGGAGATTAAGAGTTCAGAAGACTTACCCGGAAGCGGATGGTACACAGGGAGAAGCTCGTTAGAGGACTCGGAGGCCTTCGAAGGCAGGGACGGAGGAGCCTTGCATATCTCAGACGCTATCGAAGGACGCTCAAAGAAGAGAGAGTTAGAGAGAGAAGGGGAGAGCAGGAGAGAGAGTGGTCAGACTGAAATGTCGCCCAACGCGGAGGAGCTCTCGACTTATAGCCAAACAAATCCACTGTGGCTACAGTTCCGGTCACTGCAACCGTCTAGTGTCGGTCCCGGTCTTTCTGATTTCAAATTTGAAAAAAAAAAAAATTGAAAAATGAAAACGGGTAGGGTTTTGTTGGGTCAATCCGGCCCAATACAAGACTTCTTAGATGATCCGATTTTACCAAAAAAATAATAAAACAAAATATAAAAAATATGATAAATAAGAAAATCTTCAAAAATAATAAGTGGAGTGATGTAAAATTTGAAGTGTTCAAAATTCTTTTTCATCTGCACGATAAAGGACATTTTTCAGGTTCATTGGGCCTCAGTGTCAGGTTAGGCTTCTTTGAACCCAATTCTTCTGAAATATAAATTTGAGTGAAAAATTATTCTGGAAATGTTCATAATTTTCACATCACACCAATTTGTTTGATTTAATTCCTTTTCCTTCTACATTTTGAAAAAAAAAATAAAAAAAACAGTGCTCGAGCCCATTAGGCCCAATGGCCTTCATGGTTTTCTCTCGAGTCTACTTCTTTTGAAAATATGTCAAAAATATTTTGTTTTCACATTTTTGCTGTTGAATGATGTTTAGTACATTTTGTTCAAATTGTCCTGTGTGATTTTCTTTGAATTTGTAAAAAAAAAAATCTGAGAATGAAAGGGAACAGTGCTCGAGCCCATTAGGCCCAATGGCCTTCGTGGTTTTCTCTCGAGTCTACTTCTTTTGAAAATATGTCAAAAATATTTTGTTTTCGCATTTTTGCTGTTGAATGATGTTTTGTACATTTGTTCAAATTGTCCTGTGTGATTTTCTTTGAATTTGTAGTTAAAAAAAATCTGAAAATGAAAGATGAAGAGTTTTTGAGCCCATTAGGCCCCTTTGTCATATGTGGTTTCTCTTGAACCAGTGCATCTGAATTTCTGAAAAATAAAAAATACATGTTTAAGTAGATTTTGTGTTTTCAATTCATATTTTCCCTTCCCATTTGTGTGACAAGTATTTGTGCAAAAAAAAAATAGAGGAATTAAGACCCTTGTCTGAAGATTTTGTCATGGTTGTAAAAAGAATAGTGTTGGGCCCATTGAGTCTAGTAGTGTTGCAAAATTTTTCTTCAGTTCAATGATTGTGAAATCCTCTCATAACAAAAAAAATGAATTTCTTTTAGTTTGTTCCATAAACTATAAAAAATGAAAAAATGTTTTCTTGATCATCTTCTTGTGTCAAGTTCACACGGCTCAGGTCATCTGATCCATTGGGTCAATGTGCCTGGTAAGTCCAACTTCCTTCTTTGTTACTTCTCCTCAGGTCCGATCCGATCTGGATTTTCCCATGTCGGAAAGTAAAAAACAAAAAAAATAAATAATAATCAAATCGAAATATGTTTTTTGAAGATGTTCAAACGTTTTTGGCCCAACTCGGCCCATTACATGCATATTTCAAATTAATTTCTATTTCTAAAAGATAAAAAACACAAAAACATTTTTCTAATATGCTTAATATTTTTCACAATGTGTAAATAAATAAAAAAAATGATTGAAAAAAAAAACATTTTTATTTTTCAAACGTTTTTCTAAAATCAAGTTTTCTCATATCAATTTTTGCATTGCTCACCAAGCCGAGTTTCTGCACTGGTTCCCAAGCTCATTTTCCACATTAGCCCAGAAAGTTCATTTTTTCATAATGGCTTGCAAAGCCCAGTTTTCATGCTGGCTCGCAAGGCCCAAATTCCACAATGGCCGAAAAATTTCAATTGCCACATTAGCTCAGAAAGCCCAGTTCCTACACTGGCCCACAAAAGCCCAGTTCCTACACTGGCCCACAAAAGCCCAGCTCATACTGGCCCCCAAGCCCAGTTCTCACACTGGCCCCCTAAGCCCAGTTTTCACACTGGCCCGTAAGCCCAGTTTTCATACTGGCCACCAAAACCTAATTTTCTCTAAAAAAAAAATCTGTTTTTCAACTGGTATCATCCTTTCCATTTCATATTACTTTGCTTCACGCATAAAACCAAAAAAATACGCAAAAGCTGAGTCAATTATTTTCGATGCAAATCATCCATTTTATGAGATTTCAAAAAATGTAATGGATGTCATAATCTCCTGGAGCCAAATGATCAAGTCACATCTTCTTAAGATATATCCGTGTGTGCATTGCTTGAAAACATCATCCTTCAGCCCTCGCTATACCAACAGATTGGCCCAATCATGTTCTTAAGCCCAAATAATAAACACAAAGTTTTACACTGGGGCAGATTTTCCATTTCCTACACTGGCTTTCAGTTGGGAGATCCCTGATTCCTTTGGGACACAAAAAAAAAAAAAAGAAAAAAAAAATGAAAAATGACTCTTGTTGAGATCATTTAATCTTCTCCTAATTAATCTTTTGAAAATGAAACAACCAAAATTTGAAATGATGTGTGGCCATCTTTCTTCATCCAAAAAAAAAAAACAAAAATATATCCTTTGATACCAAATTTGAGCCAATGAGAAATTTCTTTCCAAAATTTTACCCAAACAAGGGTTACCATCACGGTAGAAGTCGACTCAAATTGCAGGAAGAACACACTTAGTGATCAACTGAAGATAATTCCTCAAAAGTGAAGCAAAAATACAAAGAATCACAAAGTGATGACAAGCAAAGAATGAAATTTGAGAAAGGACAAAATGGTCAAAACAGATTTGACAAGCAGTTGATAAAGGTGCAGATGGTAACTCTTGTCTCAAATTACCCACAAACATTTATTTGGGCCTTTATATCCTTTCCTTCAATACCCCTTAGCCCAAGCCACATTACAAGCCCAATAAAAGTCCACGCAAATTGAATAATGGTTGCTTAAATTTTCATAAAGCTTAATTTTGAGACAAGACAAAAATGACCAACAATGCAGTTTTAAAAAAAAAATGATGATGATGAAAAATAAATGTCCTCGGATGAAGGGAACTCCCTTTTGATTGAGATTATACAAAGGAAAATCAAGCCAATTGGGGCATTCTTTTTCAAGCCAATCCTTTCCATATCCATCACAAATTCCTGAACACATTCAAATCCCATTCAAACTCTTCCCCCGATTCACAAACTAGGGGGCAATTTTTGGGCAACTTTATTTCATGTGTTTTGGCCCATTCAGAATATTGGACGACTTTGTTAATTTCACATTTGTTTCATCTGTATATTCAAAGTTCGTACCAAGACCGGGGAATCCCTTGTTGGGCCTCTCAAATTTGTCCGCATTGAAATTCATAGATCCACCCTCAAAATAAGGGTAGGCACTTTGGGGCTTTGTATGATTTTGAGTCCATCTTATCATTCGTAAACCCAGAATGGGGGGCAACTTCTTTTTGAACCTCGCTTAATTGACTCATACCCAAAACCAAGGCGTGTCTTTCATATGCTTCGGCCCATTCAGAGTATTGAGCAACTTGGTTAAATCTCAAATTTTTTTCATCTGAGCATTCAAAGCTCATACAAAGACTGGGGCATCCCTTGTTGGGCCTTGCATGATCTTGGTCCGCCCTGAACTTCAAAGCTCATACAGAGGCTGGGGCATCCCTTGTTGGGCCTTGCATGATCTTGATTCGCCCCAAATTTCATAAATCCATTACCACCAAAATTGGGGCAAATTTTTGCAAATCTCACATGACATTCTCACACTCCTTTTCCCAAACACCAAACCGGGGTAACCTTTGGGTATATCATTGTTTCACATTGACATTCACATTCACATATTACATCATTCATGGATGATTGTATGAGGAATGGAATGCCCAAAAAATGTGTGGGAAACCTTTCATTTTAACTAACCCCTGGTATCAAGCATAAACACAATAATATCTCGTCAAGAAATGTGTAGCACACAAGCTTCATTTTGAACAGTTGACTTTGGACATCCATTGAAAGGAAATTGGAAGTCTAGATCGTCATAAATTTGACGATTTCAAAGAAAGCAAATTGACTCAGTAAAAAAATGTCATAATTTCATAATCTTCCAATACATCATGTACATATTTTCATCAACTTTGAATTTGCCTCCATGTACATTACATCAAATTTCCTTCCTTCAAAAAGACAAAAACGCATCAAAGTTTTCCCCTCCATGTATATTACATCAAATTTTCTCCCTTCAAAAAGACAAAAAAAATCAAAATGCATCAAAGTTTTCTCCTCCAATTTCAAAATTACATATTTTCGTCAAATTTTCTTCTTCAAAAGAACAAAAAATCAACATGCATCAAAGTTTTCTTCTCTAAATTTAAAAATTTACATCAACCATGTTTCTCTTGCACATCGAGGTTTCAAAATCCAAATACTTGTACAAAAATGCAACACCTTGTTTCTTAATTTCAAAACTTTCAAAAAAAAAATCAATCAAAATCAAAATCAAAGTCAATAAAATTTCAAAATCTCAAAATTTCAACCAATTCCAATTTTCAAATTCAAAGCAATCAAACATTTTTATCTCGGTCATCTGCTAGATAATGGTCGAATGCACTTTTCAATTTTGTTTTATCTCGGCCATCTGCTAGATAATGGTCGAAAGCACTTTTCAATTTTGTTTTATCTCGGCCATCTGCAAGATAATGGTCGAATGCACTTTTCAAACATTTTTATCTCGGCCATCTGCTAGATAATGGTCGAATGCACTTTTCAGTTTTGTTTTATCTCGGCCATCTGCTAGATAATGGTCGAAAGCACTTTTCAGCTTTGTTTTATTTCGGCCATCTGCTAGATAATGGTCGAATGCACTTTTCAATTTTGTTTTATCTCGGCCATCTGCTAGATAATGGTCGAAAGCACTTTTCAGTTTTGTTTTATCTCGGCCATCTGCTAGATAATGGTCGAAAGCACTTTTCAGCTTTGTTTTATTTCGGCCATCTGCTAGATAATGGTCGAACGCACTTTTCAGTTTTGTTTTATCTCGGCCATCTGCTAGATAATGGTCGAAAGCACTTTTCAGCTTTGTTTTATTTCGGCCATCTGCTAGATAATGGTCGAACGCACTTTTTAGTTTTGTTTTATCTCGGTCATCTGCAAGATAATGGTCGAAAGCACTTTTCAGCTTTGTTTCATTTCGGCCATCTGCTAGATAATGGTCGAACGCACTTATCTCGGCCATCTGCAAGATAATGGTCGAAAGCACTTTTCAGTTTTGTTTTATCTCGGCCATCTGCTAGATAATGGTCGAGACCAGTTTTTCAGTCTTATTTTTCTCTCGGCCATCTGCAAGATAATGGTCGAACCCAATCAAAATCAAATTTCACATTCACTTAATCTTGTTTATTTTATTTATGCACTCAAACAAAAAAAATAATAAAAAAAAATAAAAAATAAAATAAAATAAAATTACCTCATTCACTTCCATAGGGTTGGTACACCCTCCACGAGGTTTCTACACCTCATCAACTTCATCCATAGGGTTACGACACCCTCCACGAGGTTTGTACACCTCATCCATAGGGTTGTTACAACCTCCACAATGTCTACACAGCTCAATTCTGTTAGCCTTGTTCATATTTATTTTAAATTTTCCTGTTGTTCATTGTCCATTTGGAATCCAGATGAAATTAGTGTTTCTTTCTTTACTTAGCTTTTACTCCAATAATACGAAAACTCAAAATTTCCATATTATTCAGACATATCTAAGTAAAGAGGGGCAGCTGTCAACACCCAATTTCGTCCGGATAAATATAATTCATCAAAAAAAAAATAAATAAAAAAAACAAAATGAAAAATACTATTTATTTTACTTTTTGCACCCCTAAATTTTCTTTTAAAAAAACTTAATCAATTGGCCCAAAATAATCTCACTTTTTTACTTCCTCACCACCAATCTTTTCTTATCACACCCCATTCTCCACATCACCATCCACCTCATCCTCCACATCATCTACCTTTTTCATTTGCTTTTTCCACATCATTTCCATATTAATTTTATATATCAACTTTTCTAATTATTCCACTTACATTTTTTAATTATATCTTCTCCATCAACATTTTTTATTATCCATTCTTCTTCACCTAATTTCTCCACCAACTTTTTATATTATTTCTTCCACTTAATTTCCACACCTAATTTCTCCACCAACTTTTTATATTATTTCTTTCACTTATTTTCCACATTAACTTTTACTATTCACTATATTTTATTTTACCTAATTTCTCCACCAACTTTTTATATTATTTCTTTCACTTAATTTCCACACCTAATTTCTCCACCAACTTTTTATATTATATCTTTCATTTATTTTCCACATTAACTTTTACTATTCACTATATTTTATTTCATCTAAATTTTCCACCAACTTTTTTATATTATATCTTTCATTTATTTTCCACATTAACTTTTACTATTCACTATATTTTATTTCATCTAAATTTTCCACCAACTTTTTTATATTATTTCTTTCACTTATTTTCCACATTAACTTTTACTATTTACTATATTTTATTTCACCTACTTTCTCCACCAACTTTTTATATTATTTCTTTCACTTATTTTCCACATTAACTTTTTCTATTCATCTTTTTTTAATTATATTTTATTTCATCTAAATTTTCCACCAACTTATTATATTATTTTTATTCATCAACTTTCTTCATCCTTAACTCTATAAATACCTACATTCCTTTCATTTCACACACACATTTTTTTACACAAGATCCATATTTTTTTTCTCTCACACCAAACCTTTTCATTTCCACCATAAAACAAAAAAAACAAGAGAAAATTCTTTTCCTACACCCTTTTATTCATATTTTGAACCCCATTAGGCTTTGGCCCATTCGGTTTTAAACCTTTTCTCTCCTAGGCGCACACCCCACTTTGCATCTTTACACCCCTGCAAACAACAAGAAAAGGGCCTCCGACCTGACCAGCACCTGCTATGCGACACCCCTAAACCTCACAGTTGCACTCCTACCGTCCGTTGGGCCTGAGAACCGGAGTCTTCCGACACACCTGGTTTTTTTTCTATACACCCCTATCCTTATTTAATTGGTTTTTATGCTCTTAGTATTTGTTTGGTTCCGTATTGGTTGCTTCATTTGTTTTATTTTTATTTTCTTCACTCTTTTAGTATTTGTCTCACAATTATAATATATTTCTCGTGTTTTGTATTTTATTTTTATTAATTGGATTTGTTTATTTTAAACTTCAATTTTATTTGTTAATAGAAAATGACACAACCATAAAAAAAAACAACAACCTAAAAAAAATGAAAAAGATACAAAAGAAATAAATATATAAAATTGCAGCATTATAAAATGGTTTTAGAATTTTTTTTAGTAACGTTATTCCTTTCAGCAATTGTTTTTTTTTTTCCTAAAATATATAAGATTAAAATTAAGAAATGGTTTTAGTGTGTTTTTTTTACGTTTAGCAAATATGGTTTATTTTTATTTTCTATTTATTTTGACTTTCTTAAAAACACTTGTAAACAATTTTACTATTTTTGTTTCAAATAGCTAAATATCATTTTGTGTTATGTAAATAACTAAGTAATTATTAGACTTTATTTTAAATATGCATGAAAAATTTATTTTAATATTGTAAAAAATCTAAAAAAAAAAAAAGAAAACAATACACATTATTTTTACATAATATCCATCTATCCTCTCTCAAAATCTCTTCATTTCATCCCAAAACTCTACTCAATTTTTCTCTCACACTTTACCGTTTCCTATTCCCTTCAAACATAGTAAATTTCATACCATATTTTTACTATAAATTCATCTTCTCCACCATTAATCTATCTCTGCTCACAACTTATTACGAGCAAGGTTTTATTTCATCACACAAATCTTCAACAAGGTACACATTTTCTCTTCATTCTATTTATATATGCATTTTGATCATTTTTTTAGTCTATGAATTTATCCTGTTTTCTACCACAATTTTTTTTTTGTGTCTTTTCATATTTTTATGTCATAGATATCTCAACTCACCTCTCTTTCTTAATAAAAAAAATAAAAAAAAATGTAAAACTGTAAAAAATATGTAATGTAATAAAAGCGGTATGAGTACTCGTGCGATCTTACGCATCAGCCTAGTACTCGTTACCCAAAATATAAAATAAACAAAAAAGCCGTATGAGTGCTCGTGCGATCGTACGCATCAGCCTAGTACTCATTACGCAAAACAATAAAAAACTATAAAAAAGCCGTGTGAGTGCTCGTGCGATCGTACGCATCAGCCTAGTACTCATTACGCAAAACAATAAAAAACAAAGAAAAAGCCGTGTGAGTGCTCGTGCGATCGTACGCATCAGCCTAGTACTCATTACGCAAAAAATCTAAATATTACATCAAAAAATACCAAAAAAAAATATATAAAATCTTCAAAAAACCAAAAACATCAACACTTTCAAGCCAACAAACAATCTTTCTAGCCAGAACTACGTGATCCTTGATTCTCCATCAAAAGTGGAGATACGTAGGAGCAAGGCCAGTCCTTGTCAGGTTCACTTTCCCAAAAATCCAAATTTATCCATAATCATTTTCTCAAACAAATTTCTCAAACAAATTTTAAAGCAGTTTTCTAAAAGAACTACGTAACCTTGATTTCTCATTCTTAATGAGAATACGTAGGAGCAAGGTTAATCCTTGTCGGGCCCACAAAAATTAAAAAATACATTTTGTTTCTTTAGAATTTTATTTTAGGGGAAAGTTAAACATTTTGAAAACCACATCATATTCGCATATTTAGTTAAAGGTACTGCCTTAGGGCAGACGTTGTAGGGTGCTAATACCTTCCCTACACGTAACCGACTCCCGAACCAAGAATCTCAGTTTCGCAGATCATGCCTTATCATTTTATGGTTTTTCCGTAGTTTTCCAGAATAAACTATGGTGGCGACTCCAACTATCTCTTTTTCAAAACCCCAAACCTTTTTATTTTTCATGGATCGTCGTCCCGTCGCGATTCCGGTTGCGACAATAATCAGTGTGAAGTAATTAGTTGAAACTTATTGGTTTTTCTATTAAACATGATACATTAACGTATTTTTAAAATTTTTATGTATAAGTAATAAGTTTGTTTTAATGAATAAGAGGTTTAAATTTTCTTTCTATTCTCATCTTTACCTTTTTTTATCACTTGCACGTGTTTGCAAGGATAACTATTATAAGGGTTAAATATCTTTTAAGTTCCTAAACTATTGGTTGTTTCTGGTTTTCGTTCGTCTTTCAAAATAAGGTACAATTTGATCCTCATTCTTTTCGAAACGTTCGTTTTAGTCCTCAAACAGCCAATACTTTAGGAACTTAAAAACATATTTAACCCTTATTATAAATGATGCTTTTTATATCTTATATATATATATATATATATATATATATATATATATATATATATATATATATATATATATATATATATATATATTCATCTTTATTTTGTATAATGTTGTATTCAAAATATTTATTTCTTATGATAAATTTCAATCTTCATTTTTTTTTTCTGTTTGTGGGTATTTTTGAATTTAATTATTTTTTCCATTGTTTCGTAATATTTTCGACAATGTTAATAAATTGAATTCATTATTGTATGTTAGTTATGGGATGTGATTTGTTATATCTTTTTAATTATAACTACAATGTGAATCACGTAAAAATCAAGAGAAGTTCAAGATTAAATGTTTTTTACATATATTCGATTATCATCGTCGATTAATGAGTATTGTGAGAGATCAGACCCAATTTTCATTATAAACGGTTTTGGTTATTCATTTTGTTTTATCTTTCTCAAATATTATATGTTGTTTAAATATTTGTTGGAGATTAAGATTAAACACTTATCCAACAAATCTTTTTCCATGACTCAACTAATATCATGGAAGCTTATTCTCCCATGATTTCTTCATCTAAATTTTTTAAAACCCGTGGTATTGTTTTTTTCTTTTAAACATTCTCACATGCACCCAAGATGAAATTTTGGAGGTGCAGGGAGGGCAAAGAATTTACACCCTTACAAGGAACTTTTACTTCATGCACCCAAGCAATTTCTTCGCACACCCTACATTTTTTAAATGATTTTTCATAAAAGTGATTTTTAAATTACTGAAAAAACTTCAGAACAAACCTTCCAAAATTTTCAGAAAAATATTTTGGGAATGAAATTTCTGAAATAAAATTTTTGAAACAAGCTTTTTGGAATAAATTTCTCGAACCAACTTTCCGAATTATGATACTTTTTTCGGAATGAGTTTTCCAAAACATTCTCACATGAAATACGTTCTGAAAATAACTTACCAAAACGATATTTTCTCCGTGTTCACTCTCTTTCCTTTGCAACTTTCTTCCTTTCGTCTTCCTCCTATGCAACAATAACATGACTGTGATAACATTGGTGGTATAATGTAGTGATGCAAGATGCTTTGCTCTTTTTCTTGAAAGTGTAGGGGTGCAATTAAGATTCCGAAGGATACAGGAAGCAATAGCCCGAGTAAGTTATACCATGCACAGTATAAGCTGTAAAGGAAAATGCTCTCTCTCTCTCTCGCTCTCTCTCTGTGTATATATATATATATATATATATATATATATATATATATATAATAAAAATAGAATAGTATTAATATTTAAAAATCACCAATAACATTTTTAATTATTTTTCCATGTTATGTCAAATAACTTTTTCTTTTACCAAATTTTGCATATTTATCTTTCATTTCCAGTATTTCTTCCTTTCTTCTATAATCTGAATGACAGCTGTGTAAAAGAGAATTCCCTTTCTTTGAGTAAACTTCTTCAAAAAATTAAATAAATTTTTTCATAAACTAAAAGTAATGTATATATAAACTAAATATTAAATATTTTCTCATAATTTTTTAAATTCTCATTTTTAGTTTGTACATGAAATAATTTTAATTTGTAAAGAATTTTTTTTTTCTCTTGCATGAAGTTTGTTTACCTTGCATGCAATTCGTTAGTAATAATTTTAATTTTTCTGTGCTGTGTATTTTCTAACCTTGCTGAATAAGAATATAAAGATCCGTACCCACTTATACATTTTTGTAGGCAGGGATAAGAGCATTATTCATCACAGAAAACCAACTATCGATCTTTTACTGTTACATTTAGGAGAAAAAATACACACAATTGCTTATAGATAAAATGATGTGGAACTCGTCTAGAGCCTTCAACTTAACATCAATAAACAATACTACGATCTTCCTACTTCCTCTGTATCCGCATCTTCTTTCTTGGAGCCCAATTTGACAATGTCCTCCACCAATATTTTTCCATCTGTTACGGTAAAGAAAATGCACAAAAAGTAGCAGTCAATCTGGAAAGCTGAACTAATTTTCAAATTTAGATTGTATGTAGACTATACAATATAACCCTCTAGGAATCACCATAGATAAGAAATCAAGATAATATTGAACAATGAAATACTAAAGAATTTTAGAGAACTATGGCATGCATGGAAGGTTCCTAAGGTCCAGTTCAAACAATCATGGCGGAGGTGATGGACTTTCATCTTGTTTAGAGAATGATACTTGTTTAAGTTGTCAAGGAATTTTTCAATGAAGTCGCAGGATGGTTTCGGTTTCGGAAACTGACTAATGAAGCTGTGGATAATAGCTATAATAGGAATAAAGATAAAGAGGGAAGTATAAGTTGCATTAGGAGATGTTTTGTGCTTTTATATTAGAAATTTTAGTTCAATTAACTAGAGAGAGCACTTGAGTGACATTCATTACTGATATCTAGAGAGGCAGTATAAGAAAAGGAAGAAAAATGACACATGAACAGACCGCTGTCCTTGGAAAGATTGCTGATAAGTTCATGAATTCCTTCCTTGCCCAGAGTATCCTTCAGATACATAGCAGCAGACACAACCTCCTCGGGTGTCACTTTCCCATCATAATCCCTGCCAGAACACGACCAAGCATTTAAATGACATTTATTTCCAACAATTAGTCATAAAGGTTTATAAGGGGGAAAAACTTTATCCATATATCTGTGCATTCTAAATAAATTAAATACTTCGGACAAATTTGTTTCTAGGAGGAGGAACGGGCACAAAGGGTTTTCATTGCTAACATCTTAATACTGAAACTCTAATAGGCACAATTGGATTTCAGATCAGATGCTTTCCCAATTTTTCACCCCCAAAATAACCAGTGTCATTAAACTACTGCTGCTCGAAAGCAATTTATGAGTCCGTTCTTAAGTTTCCTTACAATAGGCCATTACTACAAAAATAATAGCAATTTATTGTATCATGGGCTCTCCTATATAACAATGAGAAGTTCCCCTTCCCCTACCATGGTTTTCTTTATGAATTCTGCTATTACGTCCGGCTAGTTGCCATTAATTAGAAAATACCGTTTTTAAATACTTTATATGGTATTTCCTAATTTGCATCAAGAATAGAAACAATGAGCGGTAATTTCAGAGTATAGAAAAAACCTGTCTAGCAACCGCCATCGGTCTCCAATTTTAGCATCAACATCATCGATTTCTTTTTCAAGTGTCTGGAGCATAGTATCAACCTGAGAAACATGAGATTTCCGTTGTTAGCTATTTCCAGTTTCAGAATATAATTCAGCTAATGATTAACAGATGTATGCCGTATTCTTTTGCTTTTCAATTATAAAGTGGCATCTAAAGAAACTAGAAGGTCATTGAATTACCCTATCAACAAGTGCTGAAGAAACCTTATCACTAATAGCTGCCTCAATAGCACCATCACTTTCCTTCCTTGCAGCTTTATAGGCCTTCATAGCTGCCTGCTCACCTTCTGTACCTTCTTTCCCTACCATACTATCATAAAGCTCCATCTGTACAATGGTAGATTAGAATTGTTTATTTTGTATGTGAAAGAACCTGGACATGATTAATAGCTAGTTGGTTTAAGAAAAAGTTTTCTATTTTAATTCCTTTTCTCCCCAAAATGCTGTTTTCACCATTTCCTCTTTGAATATTTGCAAACAAGAAAGAAATTACTTTTATGATTATTAGAGATTTTTTTTTTAAAAGTCTTAAGTCCTTAGAAAATGAGTGTTCACGCACTGTGGGCCTGGCTTATCCTAATCCTCTTATAAGCCCATAACCCCATTTTAAGTGTATAAACACAGATACAAGAATATACAAGGTGAATCAGTAACATTCAACAAAGCCTCCCTTTCCCTCTCTATAAAGCTAGAGAAGGCATTTTTGAATATCTTTTATCAAACAACAATGATAACAATGCAACCAGAGGAAATGCATTTTGACTAAGGATTTTTTTGGGAAATATTAGGGACAAATGTTCAATTCTAATTTTTTGACAAATCAATGTTAAATGAAGTGAATGTAGAAACATATTGAATTACATCCAAAATAAATTGAAATTTCACTTTCCTTTGAATGCCCAAAAAGTATTCACGGAGCTATAATACTCACTAGCAAAATATATAATATAATATGAATTCTAAAATCTACATACCTCCTTCCTAACAAGTCTCAAAAACTCTTGTCGTTCGCTGCTCACCGACTGAAAATTTGAGACAAATGAATGAGTCCAAGCATTCTTCAGTGCATATAAAGTCTGGCGTAATTGAAAATAATTTACTTCCAATCCTTACAGATGCGGATGCTAAAACAGCTAGTGCACGACTGAGCTCCGACAGGTGCTCCTGTTTATCTAATGTCTTTGATTTTACCTCTCCTTGTGTTTGTTTGGCTGTCGAAGCCCTCTCTTTTATAACCAAATCCCCTTCAGTACTGACAGATTCTACCATTTTGGCCTGCTCTGCCTCCTCTTTCTTTTCCTCCTCCTATTAAATATTTTGCACCCATCAACCTCAAATTAAAGCAACAAGTATACCAATAGCCAAGAAACTTCAAGTAAATAATTATTTATGGTGGTTTGCTGGAGAACAATCGTTGAAAACTTCTCTTAGACGATTGATTACAATGTGCTTCAAAATATGCAATGAAAAAGGAAATACTCAACACATAAAAATACATTTTTTTATAGATGACTTAGGTTTTCACAATAAATTTATCTTTACCCTTTCTTTCTTATTATAAAACTTCAGTATATACCTGAGTAGCATAAATAAGTTATTTAGTCATAATTCTTATGTTCTTCCCATTAATTATTCACAAAACTACAGCGAAACGAACCAAAGCTTTTAACATAAAATTATATGTATAGATAAAGGATAGTTTTTAACATGGTTACTTTAAACTTGAGACAGAATCAACAGTCTCATTGCTCCCTCCCAGAACATATATATCTCTAGTAACAAAATCCACAGTGCAAAAAAACCCACCTTGATTAGCTCCTCTTGCATTTCAAGATATTCCAACTTCCTCTTCCTTTCCGAAACAGAATCCTCAGATGGCAAAGTTGTTACCCCAACAGTCTCTACAACCTCATCTGGCAAAGAAGAGAGTGTAGCTTGAACAGCTTCCTCTGGTCTGACCTTTCCTGAAACAGAAAATGCCCTACAGAGAGAATGGAACAACTTCCCAGCAAACACTGAAAAGGATAATATTTAAACAGAGAAAATACTAAGATACCTAGAAAGAATTAAGAGGGAAGATGGCACAGAGTGGTTGAGAGACAGATCCAGCCAGTCCCTAAGCTGCAAAAAAATGTAACAATTTACATCTCCAGAAAATGAGAATTGTTTCAGCTATACAACCATATGAAGGGGTTTCTGTTCAGGATTAAGAAATGTCTTTCAAGGTCCAATCATGTATGCAAACAACTTTCGTTTTGCATTAAGAGCTACACCAGCAACAGTTTTTTTTAAGACATTATTTTGTTACCAACCAACACCACAATAGCGATAGAGTCTTGAGAATTGTTTGAAATATATATGTGCCATGTGTATAGAGGAGATCTAAGGGAGGGAAACGCTATTATTAGAGAGAACTGAGAAAAACTGTTGGAAAAACCATTACAAAGGATTTAGAGGTCAATGATTTGCCTAAAGACACAATTCATAATAGAATATTATAGTATCTTTGATCCACATGGGAAAAAGCTAGGTTGTTATTGTTGTTGACTTTGTTATTGTTGTTGACTTCTGAAGATAAAAACTAAGCCCAGTGTCTTGTTCAGATAAATTGTAAAGGTTTTATGTTAACAAAGTTAGAGAGTTCAAGGGCACAAAACTGCACTGAAATATTTATGATTAACCTGCTGCCGCATTTCTTCAACTGAAAGCAATCCAAGTAATCCACGATCTCTACAAGCTTGACGAAGCTCTGCTTCTGACAGAGATTCAACACCCTCGAGTTTAATCAGTTTATCATCATTCTTGATCCTGCCAAAGGAAAACAATTTAGACTTATTGACCCTTAAAACATCAATGAGGCTACTGACTGAATAGGGTAAATTTAGTAAAATAACTACTCTAGTGTTGAAAACACATAAATCTTCAAGCATGGTGTGCAATGCTAAGCAGAATTTTCCATTTTCCCCTTCCTTTTGGAAGGGAGTGACCTGTTCTTTTTCCTTTTGTATTTTATTGAAAGTAATGGTGTCCGCACATATTGAACATCATATGGTAGAGCTCGTACTGGTTGTATTATACATGTACTTGACCTTAATTCATTAGCATAAATACGTATATACAAAGAGCCTAATGGATATAAGGCTAATGTATCCCTTCACAAATTCTCCTCTTCCATCTTTCCGTGTCTCTTGATGTTCTCTTGCATGGTTTCAAGAGATACAATCTGAACCTAGGTTGGGAATATAGACTTGCATCTAATTTCCTGGGAAAAAATTCCTATTCTACACAGACCACCTTTTATGAGCAGCTCTGAACCTAGACTGACCTGTGTCCCCTAAGCAGCCTATCACCTCCTTATCTGGCTCTCACACACTAACCACCTATCCACAACTTACTGGTACACACAAGATGTCATCAAGTGTGACCGCCAGACATGCATCAACAAGAAGAAAGACCAAGAGAAATCTTATATGAAGAAAGGTGATGTATAACAAGGAAAAAGGGATACCAGTGAAAAAACAAAAATCAAATTGGGAATAGAGTTCCCGTGAAATTAGAATTTACCATGTAAAGGAGAGAGATCACAAAGGGGGTGCAATAAAAATAAATTGTTCGGCTCACACCAATTATATTTATATATTAAGGATTTGTTTATTTTAAAGTTAGAAAATCAATTATTGAGCTTTTTAGTGAAAACACACACATTGCAATGTAAATATGTACTAATACAAACGCTAAACCAACATAGCCATCTAAGTTCTTTGAACTCCAATAAGAGTAATGCACTACTTTCTCCCACTAAATTAAGATTTGAACTTCCGCCAGACCTGTTGATTCAGCTCCAACCGAATACTCCACAATGACTGAAGAAAGGTACAATAACAGGAAATAATGTACTACTTTTAGTCCCTTCAGAAACTAACATAATTTAAGAACCTTGCGTATTCCTTTGTTTCCTACAATTGGATTATGCACTGTGACTGAAAAAGGAGTCAATGAGGAGGCAGACATTCAGACATTAGTAACAAACATAAGAAATATACGAAAAAATCCCTAAACAACCATGTACAAAGAATTTATTTACGATAAATTACAATGAAAGTTGCCAGAGAAGAGCCAATGAGCTACTGCATAAATAAATAAAAAAACAGAGAGGAAAGATAAATAAATTATTAATCTTACTCTTGTAATCTTTTGCGGAGCATGTAACGCAAGTATCCATCAGTTCCATATGGACTGATGCCCATATATTTACACATATTTACCAAGCGAGGCCTGTTCTCCATTTTCACAACCAAGAAGCATGGTCATAAAAATGTCAGGATCCCAAAGTATGAGATGAGACTAATAACTGGAGAACAAAGCTTGTTGAACATAAGCAATAGTAGAAGCACCAACCTGCTAATGTTATCCAGGGTGAGCTCATCATTAAATAACTTTGCAAATCCTAAGATTTCATCATTAGAAACTCGGGCACCTGTTCTAACCTACATTAATAACATAGTAAATACAGACATAATGATATCAATGTTGCACATATACGGATGGTAAAGCAGCTATATCATGAAAAGCACTGCTGACTTTGTTCATAAATTCATCAAGATCTTCAGCTGTCTTCTTCATTTCTCCACTTTGTGAATTCTGAATCTCGTTTGCCATTTCTTTTACAGTATCTTGAAGAAACTTGGCATATTCTATTCTTGCATTTAGTCTTCTTTTTAATGCCTCCTACAAGTTAAGCCTTCCCAAAATTGAGTGATAATAAAGCACACCAGTAGTCAAGCATGTATGTTTGATGAGTACAATAACAATCACCTGTTCTTTCATCTTGTCCTGGAAAGTGGATGGTAGCATGTTGGGAAACAATTTAAGGAATACTGGCAACAATAACTCCATGAATGGAACTATGATAAATACAGCGAATGGAACTAGCCTGAAAATATCAGCTGTTGTCCTTGTGAGTTGCTGTCTCTCCCTTCTAGAAAGATTCTTTCCACCAGCAAGTTTCAACATTAATCTGGAGCTTATCCTAATATCAGCCCAAAGTAGTTTCGTACCAAACCAGTAGTGTTGCAGGGTTGATTTAAATTCATCCCACCAATGGCTAAACTTCTTTGCCCAGTCATCCCTAGTTAATGGGAAATCAGACAAGTCTAACAATAATTATAACACAAAAACAAGAGGTGGTAAATTGTAAACCTGCTCATTGACATTATAGTTCTGAAAGCTGGACCAATCCCTAAAATCTTAGTCCATGATTTTTTTATAATAGAATCAGCACTCTTCTGTGTTTCTTGAAATTGTTTAGCCTTGGCTTTTGCCTTTATGGTGCTCAAGCCTTCTACAGCTTCATCACAATCCTCTGGTGAAGCTTCCTTCTTCTGTTTAGGAGCTGGTTGTTCATTTCCCCTTTTACTGCTACCCAGTCCAGATTGATCAGCTGCAGCTGTGGAAATATGGCGCGTACATTGGGATATCCATCCCAACCTTGAAATATAAACTAACTCTGCTTTGCCAGATCTAAATCCAAAACTTGAAACTCCAAAGGAATTATGCGAGACAAATCTTGAAGCTGCACAAGCTGCTAGATCATATTTGTTGACAGTAAATAATTTGTTTTCATGTACATCTTCTGTAGTCGCAGATGAACAGAAGGGAAACCGACTAAAACCTTCTGACTCACTAGATTCTAATGGCTGAGCATGCCCAACACTGGAGAATCCAAAAATAAAGCGACTAGTCTGACTGCATAGAGGGTTGAGGAAGAGGCTTCTTTTCTTCTTCAAAATCACTCTTGAAGCCATGACAACAAATTCCAGGCGCTGATGTCAGTTTTCCCCAAGTAAAACACTTGAGGATTCAATGTTTCAATGACAATGATACAAAGAGTGCACAAATGTATAACCTGTAAAGTGCAAATCAAACTGCAATTATTCATCGCAGCACATGATGCAATTCATCAATAGTAACAGAAGTGCACGTTTGGTAGTAGATTACTTTTGGTTTTTTTCTTCAAAAAAACATCTCAAGAAGTTTAGCACAACAACAAAAAAAGAAAACAACTAATTCTACAAAATGAACGAATCCATACAGTACTTTTCATATCGCTCATAGGATGATAAAATTAAAGCTAATTGCGAGGCTATTAAAAAAATTCAAGCAAATAAAATCAACACATTGTAGCAATTTTCATAGTATGAATACATACTAGAACCTCTAATAGGACACGGAGAACATGCTAAACATATGAAAACTGTGTGTTTGAGTTCAAATCACTCTCAAATTAAACGAGTAGAGCACTCGCAAACTCAGTGTCCACTGAAAAACAACATAAAATATTCATTCTCCTCTCTAGAACTTCGCAGAAATCCGAATCGAATCGAGCTCAGCTAATCGAATACGAAACGCACCGCCGTTCTGAAAATACAGCAGGAAGAGAGGCGTTTTCACGGCAAAATGACCAGTGTTCGTTAACTGGAGAGGGTCGTGGAACAGAGAACAATAGATAACCGGAGAGAAAATGAGCGTCTTCTGAAGGAAATCATTACAATGCTAATAATAATAATAAGAATGTATTAATTTTTTTAATTTTTATTATTATAAGTATTACTATTAGGATTGGGTGAAGAAGGAACAACTCTCTGGGAGTTTCCAATTTTTCCATTGATGCTGCATTTTTGTTTTGACTTTCCACTCTGCATGTATTTTATTTTATCGTTATCTTTACTCCTTTTCAAGAAAATAAATTTATTGACATTTTGGAGTTTAAACGGATCAATAAGTGTTAATTTTTCTAAAAATAAATTCAGAGGTAAGTAGTAATTTAGAAGAACAAAATTTGAATTTTTTTTACCAAAAACTTAGGGTTTGACTTGAGAAGTTTCGTTTAAGTTGCTTAAGTGAGAGTAATATTGTGTATCTATTTAGCAAAAAACAAACACACTAAAACAAAGGTATAGTAGTCCTCACTCAAATTATTAGTAATTTGCTTCATACATTTGCTCGAGTGAAATAAGACATGCTTAAGTGGATATATTATTTTGAGTTATTACATTGAATGTTTATTTATATGTAAATATGGTTGAATTAAGTATTTGAATATTGTATTGTTCTAATTCGAGTAATTTGTGACATAAACACACTTATATATGCATGGAATGAAAACGAGTGAGATGTTTATATATGTATGTAATTTGATGCGAGGTTATGTACTTGTTATTTGTTTTGGTATATTAAGTACTAAAGTATATGAAAAATGTTTCTAACTTCATTAAGTTGTATAAACTATAAGATGACAAGGTGTGAGAAGTCAAAAGGAAAAAATATTCCACATATAAGAATATATAAACCTAAAATTGTTTAAATTTACTTGCACCAACGAAGTTAAAGGGAATATGCTTATATGAAAATGTATTAATCTTTAATATAATTTACTTAATACAAGTTCTAAAAGGTATAAGTACGTAATATTAACGACATATGTATATATATAATGTGATAAATGAAATTGTCATTTAATAATTTTGATAAAAATTATATTTGTTGAGGTAACCAGTATACGTAATGGTGTTAGTTGCATGAATTCGATCACTTGTTTTATTTGGTAGATAAGCATCAAGGCAATCATGATTGATAGAGATCTTCACAGATCGCTTCTTTCGTAGTTTCCGAACGATCGCTTCTTCCGTAGTTATTGAACAATTGCTTACCAAACGATCGTTTCTTCGGTAGTTATCGAACCATCGCTTCTTTCCATAATTACCGAACGATCGAAAGCAGAAACATGTCGAGCGGTAAGAAAGATGAAGAGTACCAAGCAGTAAGCGATCGTCCAGTAAATACGAAAGAAGCGATCTATGAAGATCTCTATCAATGATGGACATGTTAAGGTTATTGAAGCAAACCTACTTTTACAACCAATCACATAAGCGTTGACTTTAAGAGTTTGTTGGATGTAGTACGAAAATATGATTATAATACATAAATTTGTGATATTACTGACATATTCATATTCAATTATGGGTTTTTAGACATTAAACATATGGACTTGTGGATAATCACTTTTTGAAGGTAGTTTCCTTTCAACAAATGCAATTTCGCTTTAAAATATCCATTATTAAAGTAGTATGAAACCATATAATGTTTACTACTTTTTTCCTGTGTTATTTTTGTTGTAAGGAAGTCAATTTGTGTTGAAGGAATGTAGTAGAGAACATGGAAATGATAAAATTAAGGAAAATTTTAATGATCCAAATTGGAGAAGACAATCACATACAGATGGAAAGGTAACTTATTCTATGCACAATTATATAATAAGTTATCTAAGTAGTGTCAAATGTTTGCTTGAAGAGTGTTAATATATGGTTTTCTTATTTATTTACTTACTTAACTATAATATGATTTTCTTTTATATATTTATTTATAAATTTACACTCCTCTTATTATTTACATATTTATATATTTTTATTAAATAAAAAAACAGTTAATTTATCTATTTTTCAACATAACGGTTTCCTTAAATATCGCATTGGACTTTTAGAAATGAAGGAACCAAATTCAATATGGAAAATAAATAAAAAACCTAAAGTAAAATTTAATTTATAGATTTTTTAGATTTCACTTTTATTTAATAATACTTTTAAGGTTTAATAGTCTATTTGGTCCCCACTTTCGTTAGCTAATCTCAATTTTGTCCCCATTTTTAAAATTGTTTTGAATATGTCCACAGTTAGATAAATTTGCGTATAATGTGTTCCTTCCGTTAAGAATCACCAAACAAAGTTAATGCATTAATGATGTGACACCAGTTATGTGAAACGTGTCACTATATTGATTTTGTGAATACGTGTAAGGGAGTAATAGAATATGATTTTTAATTAAGTTAGGGTTTTATAATTTGGGGGAAATGTGATTTAGGGATCATTTATGCGAGTTCAGGGCAATTGGATTTCTGCGAGAGAAGATAGAGTCGCTGTCGCACTTGGGCTACATTGCGAAGACAGAGATCGTTGTACGTTGGATTTGGACTCACATTTTCAGAAATTGTGTTGGTGGGTATTACAAAAAAGCGCGATTCCAAGGTGCGTTTATGGTAGCTTTTGAGTTTAGCTTTTGTTGTCGTCGTTGTGGTCCCCCATAAAAAGGTGTTACCTGTGTATGCTTTGTCTATTTACTGTCCCCATTATCTGCGCATGTGCTATGAACAGTGTTGCAACATTGTGGTTGTGGTCCCCCTTATTGTTGTGTGGACAAAATTTGTTTATTGTTGTAATTGTTCTTTTGCTTTGTTTTACTTGTTTTTTGGGTAGATAACATTTGGGTTAAGCATAGATTAACTGTAAACATTTTTTATATTAGTTTAGATGGCCAACTCATACGTTGAAATCGTCTTTCACCATGTGGGAAAATTTGAGAATAATGGGACATTCAGATACCACTATGGTCAAACCATAACTTTAAAAATTGATCCAGATCGTTTGAGTTATTTTGAAATATTAACCATTCATAAGGAGATGGATTATATGAATGTAAAGGAGTTGTGGTATTCATTGGGTCATGGTCCTATTTTGGAAGATTGTTTAGAACTGTTATCAGATGACAAAGGTGCATGTCATGTAGTCAATATTGCTATGTTGAGTGGTCAAGCTCACATTTATGTTGTACATATGGTCTCTGAGCCTCAATATCTTGTAGAGTTTGAATACTCTTCTCAACCAAAAATTGAGAGACATACTGGTGAAGCAGAAGTTGAGATAGAGAGGGCTGAAAAGGAAGTTGAGATAGAGGTTGGTGAAGCTGAGGTTCAGGCAGTGGGTGAAGCAGAAGTTCAAGCAGTCGGTGAAGTAGAGGTTGAAGGAGTGTGTCATGTAGAGCCTGAGGTAGAGGCTGAAGTAGAAGTAGAAGCTGAGATAAAAGTTGAAGTTGAGGCACTGGCTGATGTAGATAAGGTGGTAGAAGATGAGGTAGAAGTTCAAGTTGAGGCAGTGGTTGATGTAGAAGAGGTGGTAGAAGATGAGGTAGAAGTTCATGTTGAGGCAGTGGTTGATGTAGAAGAGGTGGTAGAAGATGAGGTAGAAGTTCATGTTGAGGCAGTTGTTGATGTAGATAAGGTGGTAGAAGGTGAGGTAAAAGTTGAAGTTGAGGTAGTGGCTGATGTAGAGGGTGATGTAGAAGGTGATGTACAAGTTCAAGTAGAGGGAGTGGCTAAGGTCGAGGGTAATGATGTTGAGGGACAGGGTCAGGCTGATATAGAAGCTGATGAGTATGATGTTACAAGTTGGAATGGGTCCGAAGAGGATGTCTTGAATGACGTAGAATATGAAGTGGAATGTGATATATTTGAACCTATTAACCAAGTAGAAAATGGCGGACCTAGGGGTTTATCCGAAAGTGATTGGGAATTTGAGAGTTTGAACAACATTGTTGAAAGTGACAACACAGATGTAATTTGAAAAGGAATTGCACATGAAATTTTTTTTGGATACCTAGGTATGTGCACATCACCACATCGGAATCTAGACTTCATAATGATGTTTTAACATTTTTAGTTCAAATACTAATTTTAATCTGTTTGGTTGCAGTTGGTCAGGTATGAAAATTTTTGAGGTCAAACACACTTCAATAATTGGTGAGAAGTATGTGGTTGACTTAGATAAAGTGGAATGCAGTTCAGGAATCCCATGTTGTCATGCACTAACTGCCATGAATTTTTTGAACATTAATGGAGAAGACTACGTCTCAAATTGGTTTAGAAGGGCAACATACCAAGAAACATACATTCCAATGATATACCCTGTCAACGGTCATCACCTATGGGAAATGACTTCTCATCCTGATGTTTTGCCTCCACCTAAAAGGGTGTTACCTGGTAGACCAAAAAAGAAGAGAAGGCTAGAGGCTTGGGAGCTAAAGAAGGATGATACACATCTAAAGCAAAATGGAACTCGTAAGATATGTTTCATATGTAGACAAGTTGGTTATAAAAGAAATACTTGCCCACAATGTCCAGGACCAAGTCAGCAACGTGAAAGTCAACCAACTACAGGACCAAGTCAGGAACAAGAAAGCCAGCCAACTATTGGACCAAGTCAGCAACCACCAAGCCAGCCAACTACACCAGGACTTTAAAAGTTATTCATAACACTCAGATGTATTTTGACAAGTTTAGCTTAAGTTTAGCTTTTGTTTGGTACAACCCAATATTGACTGCTTTGTAAACATTGACATGTAGTTTGAACTTCATTTTGAATTGGGTATTTTGTAAGTTGTGATACCAAATTGGATGATTATAATCAGAATCTCAATGACAATTTCTCTTTTAGATGTGCATTTGATTTCCAATTTCAGAATTGGATGATTATTCATAACTGTGATATCAAATTGGATTATTATTATCATGTCATTATCAATGATGTTCATTCCATGTGCATGTGATTACAGGGACATTTTTCTTTGTTGTGATGTATACTCATGTTACAGGTACTCATCTTTGACAATGAGGACCATATGTAACTTACCTTGATCTTTGTCAGTGAGGACTACATGTCACTTACCTAAATGTTATGTGATTACAATAAAGTTTTTGATTTGGTGTTGCTTTCGTCCAGAGCACATTCACAATCCATAAATTTATTGGACGTTCAATGAGGATGACACACCGCTTTCTCATTTTACTGTCATTTCAATCTAAAGTTCAATTACCTTATCTTCTATATATCAAACAAAATGTACATTCAAACAATAAATTTAGATGCACAAATTCAGATTTCTCATTGATTTGAAAACATCATATTACAATATGGCCAAAGTGTTATTCACAACAACTGACTACTACAACACATCATGGACTTTTAAACAAAATATAAAGAAGGATGATGTTAATCAACCCCATAAAACATAGCATCCAAATCAACATCTTCTCCTTTCTTTGAAAACCCATCACAAATTTCTCCAAGCTATTAATCTTCCTTCTTTGTCTAACAATAGTACTGCCACCATCATCTACATTATCTTCAATACACTATTTCAAGAAATTGCATCCTTTAAGTTCTTCATTTCTTGTCCGTTGTTCAAAGTATTCACTTCATTAACATTTCATTAATAACCAGAACAATTTATCACAAAAATTAAACAACAAACCTTGTAATTAGGGCAGCCCCAGAATTGCTTTCCCTCATTCTTAACTGTTTTTGTCACTCTCAACACAACAACCTCCCCACAATGACATATTTGCCTTCCAAGGAATCCTCTGGATGTACCACCACGAGAGCTCCCCCATGAGCAAGACGAACATCCTTGATTCAAAGACATTGACACAAGAAGGAACCCCAAAACGAGACAACCACGAACCAAAAACCATTTCGCCAACCAACTACCAACGATGGAACACCAATTCGCAAAACACGAAGCACCACTCTATTGCCAACAAACAACACTAACATCCAAATGCTAAAGAACAATAAAAGAACGAGAACAAGACAAATTTGAAGAAGAACACCCACTATACCGTGTTCGTAACACAAAGAAGAAAATCCTAATTGATTTTATCTATGCCCAAAATCAAATTTTCCCTAAATTATAAAACCTTAACTCAATATAGGGTTCATATTCTTTGTTACTCTCTTACACGTCATTATTCATAAAATATAGACAAAATTGAGATTAGAGAACAAAAGTGGACAGAAGCTATTAAATCTAGATTTAATTTAGAATCTTTATCTCAGACGCTGTTCATGCGAACTTAAACCAAGGGTAACTTGGTAATTCATGTAACAAAACCCTATATTTTGCTTCCCAAGAAAAGCTGTTTCTCTTTCCTACTCCGATTATTGGATTCTTCGAGAGAAGAAGTAGCAGCGATGTCGCAGCAAGGTCAAATTCCGATAAACCCCATGGTTCCTCCGCAGAACCCTATGGCTGCCATGCAGGTTCCCATGCCCATGCACATGCAGATGCAGATGCCCATGCCATTACCCATGCAGATGCAGATGCCTCTCCCCATGCCGCTCCAGATTCCCTTCTCCATCCACGACGCTGCCGCCTCCTCCGGTAAGCGCCGTCGCGATGACGAGGCTCCCGGAACCGCTGCCGCGACGGAGCAGTCTGCGGCTAAGCGCGCCAAGGGACAGGACGTCATATTCAGGATCGTCGTGCCCTCGCGCCAGATCGGCAAGGTCATCGGGAAGGAGGGGTGCCGCATACAGAGGATTCGAGAAGACACCAAAGCAACCATCAAAATCGCTGACGCTATCGCCGTAAGTCCTTTTATTCGTTCACTCGTTGAATCAATCTGTGTGGTAGCATAGAGCGACAACAGATTAGGGGATTTCACTTTTGGGGTTTTAAATGTAAATCCACATATTCGGTAGAACTGATCTACGAGAGTGAGTTGAATTGAAATTTTAATAGCCTATTTCTGTACTAAGGAGTTTTGTGGATTTTAATAGACAGTGTACGATTTTTTTAGTTTGAACTTTAATGGATTTATATCTGTAGAACTATATGGTTTCGAAATTACCATAGTTGATAAGAAAATATCAAGTTTTCGAGAAGAAAGTAAAATCAATACATTTTTTCATAGCTAAATGGTTTTAGCTTTCAACGTTTACCAATACTTGCTCTACGTGCCTTAACATCTTTTCGTGTCGGTTCCTGAGTTTGAACAAAATTATGATATTTTGTTATATAGTAATATTGAAGATTACAATTAGTTTATTGGGTTAATTGAAAACTCATGAAAACAACATTCTTCGCAATAGAAGTTATTAAGAGAGTCTATACTGTCTTCAACAAAGAGAGTTTTGTTACCCTCCTTTGAAAACCTGACAATACTAATTGAATACCACAATACTTGTTTATATGATTTGTTAGTGTTTTATTTGGGGCTTGTTGATGTTTTCATTTTATGGTGTATGTTTGATGGCTGAGAAACTGCTTGAGTAAAAAAGAAAAAAAAAACTGTTGTTCTGAATTGAATTGTTGTATTATAATAATACAACAATACACTAATTCTTGTCTGATTTGGGGTTTGTGGGACATTAGTGCTTTCTTTTTTTTTTGTTTCTGGCATCCATTTAGGGTGTGTATGGAAAGCCATTACACTGCCATTGACGGACCTTTTACGCATTTCACTGCAAAAGTGTAGGAGGGAAGGGCTGGAATGTTCAACTTGATTGATATGCGGAAAAAATTTACTACGCTGAGAGAAAAAAACGGGATGACTACTTTGGGTAGAGGTATTTTCAGTATATAATATTTTTGGAGCTTGTTAGGAGTTAAATTTCTGAATTAAGATAGTGGTACTGTGATAGGCGAAATTGCTTCTTCGTTTTTAGTTGCTATTCAGTTGTTGTAACAAACGGGCGTTGCTTGGTGTGTGGATGAAACATTCTACTCTTTGGTTGGATTGTAATCTGAGGCAGTTGATATCTCAGCTACAAATCTTTTCACGAAAGTTTGAAGTGTGATGCTGCCTTGTATTTTAAAATTTGATGTATGTCCACTCTTGACTGCAAAGCCTACAACGATATAATGATTATTGCACTGGAGTTTTATTTTCAAAATGATAACTACTGTGTAACTGTTACATACACTTCACCCTCACCCTTTCCTCCTTCTTGGTTTGGAATCTTTATAAAGTGTCACTATTCCTACTAGGAAAACAATGAAAAATCTTGCCCTATTCATAGCATCCTGTACTCTGATCTGTTTTAAAAAAAAGGTGGAAATCCTAGTCAAACCCTCATTCTAACTGTGCCATTGATAACCATCACAATCAACTTGCCGTTTAGAAATTTGGTCTCGAGTAATTCTTTGGTGACTCTATCATCAGTAGTGTATTGCTAGTGCAACTCCTCTTGTTGGAAAGGTCATATAAAATTGGAAGGTTGCAATGTTTTTTATTCACTTCAAAACTAGACAATTTTTATTTTAAATCCTATAGTTTATTCTACTCAAACTTTATTTTATTGAAATATATTTTAGTCTCTCATTATATATTTTCTGTTATGTAATGGATTGGATATTGGATAGAAAACAAATCACAACCACGTGCTATAATAGTCTGTTTTATGCTACACTGTCACTTGTCAGTTTATGCTACGTCATCACTCAAAGCAATAAATGTACCAGCTAAATGAATACCAATAAATCAGGAATCATGTAGAAGAAAAACATATTAGGTCCCAAATCAAAATTCTCTAAGTTTTAAGATTTCTTAAAGATATTTACAATTATTCTTATATTTAAGGAAACATAAAAAGAATAAAAAAAAAGCTGTTACCCAAATAAATATTGTTTCCATGTTTTACAAGTCATTCAACAACCATGGAGATTTTGTATCTCTGCATTACGCAGGCAGAGTCAACTAGGGATGGTATGAAGGGAGCAAGTGTGACCTTGCCCCACCTCCTTATTTTATTAAGAAAATTATCGTACGTACAAACACAAGTTTTTATATAAAAATATTGTAGTCTTGTAATTCGTAAATACAATTATGCATTTCAAAGTTGATCGACTCTTGCCCCTAGATGTGTTCTTTACCCTCAACTGTGTTCTTTGCGTCAATCACAAGCTCCACAGTCAGCTGCCTGCGGCTGTTTTTTTATTATCTTTTTGTCAGTGGTTAATTGAAGTCTGTTTATTGCATTATAGCATACTGAATAACTCTACATTTTTCTGGTAAGGACTTTGTTTGACCCTGACAGTACTGTCAATTATTTCTCCCCGGGGATGCTAGGCCTTTGTTAGCTCTTGTCAAAACTGTTTTTGTCACGATTCTAAAAGCGAAAGTGCTTTTTGTATTATTATTTATTATTTTCAGCAGAAACCACCATGTTAAAGGCATAGGTGATATGTAAATTATTTTCCCCACACTAGTCTTTCCTTCAAGGATCCAAAAAAAAAAATCCATATCTTATCTGAACATTGTATTTTCAGCTGTGTTAAATGCTATAAACTTCATTCAGGTTTGCCGATTATTAGTGAGGGTTAATGTATATTGGTTGAAGTGCTTAAATTTGCATTTAAAATAAATATGTTCAGTCATTATTCAGGTTAATTGGTGTTTTACCAAATCCAATCTAATGTGTTCCTTTCGGGCAGAGACATGAAGAGCGAGTTATCATTATTAGTTCTAAGGATAATGATGAAAAGGTTACTGATGCAGAGAAAGCTCTTGAGCAAATAGCACATTTAATTTTAAAGGTAAGATGGTCCTGATTGAATTTTTTGGCTCACATGCTTTCTCTGTAATATGCTTGATTTGACTAGAGCTTTGAATTTTGTTATGATTTTTATTGCTGATTATGTTCTTATTGTGTTTCATAATTTATTGTAAAAACCAGGGTGGGAGCTGTTTAATTTTTATTTTAAAATAATATGGTTTATTGTTTGTCTAGCTTTGAAAATTGAATTACTAAGGCTTGAATTGTCTAACGAATTTACCCGTGCCGCCATCCCTTTTAGTTTTAGAAAAAAATTGAAACATTTTTGCAGATGTTTGAACACATAGAAAGAAGTTGAAATATGTAGCATTGCTCTGGAGCATCCTTGGAAGGTATTCAACAAAATATACAGAAGAACACTGAATGCTTTATCTGTAAAATACTTTAACACGCCAAGCCAAATATTCATTTGTTTTTGTAGTGAATTAATGTAACATGATATTTTTATATACCTTGTCACTGTATATGCCTATATGCTATATCGTTAGTATAAATTGCTGCACCCCCCTGTATGGTATTATTTTGAAAACAATACATGTCCTGCATCCGTGCATCATGATTTAAAACACGTTGTTATGCTTGATAATTATAAACTCAGTTAGGGGTCTTGCCCTGCATATCCTGTACTTCTGATACGTATTTGGCCACTTTAGTTTTTTCCACTTTTGAGATTATCATGTATTATGTTAATATTCATGTAGCCCTGTTGGGTCTCACTTCATTTTGTCAATGCTATTGAGAGGCGCTGATAATGCTTCCATATAACAGGAAGATGATAGCAGTCTTGATTTGTCAAAAGTTGCAGCAGGACATGTGGCTGCCAATACAATTAGACTTTTGATTGCTGGGTCCCAGGCAGGTGGATTAATTGGGATGTCTGGTCAAAACATTGAGAAATTGAGGGACTCTTCCGGTGCCTCGATTACTGTTCTTGCACCAAATCAGTTACCTTTATGTGCTTCTGCCCACGAATCTGACAGAGTAGTGCAGGTTATATGTCTAAAATAATGCTTATCAATTCTTGCAACAAAGAATTTTGGTTTTCGGGAACACTTTTATCAGTGACTCAGTGTCACTTTGCCTTCACCATATATTTTGACTTGGATATTTTAACCATGATGGCAAGGAATTTTAGTTTGTTCTTTGAAATTTCATGTACTGTTAAGATTACAGATGGACCAACATAATATGATTGTTATTATTTGTTATTAATTTTCCGAAGATAATGCTTGCATGATGTTGAATGACCTGCTCTTCTGTGTATCAGGTTTTAATATGTTCATGTTTAAGTCATAGTTCTAAATTCTATTCACATGTATCAAGTAGCATGAAGATGATTTGAGGATTGAATTTTGCATTTTTTTATGCTGCTTCAAAAATACTTTGGAAACCTGGATTGTAATCTTCACTCTTGTTGAAATTAGTTATCAGGAGATCTTCCTTCGGTAATGAAGGCTTTGGACGAGATAGGTTGTCAACTAAGGTGTGCTGGTGAACTTCTGTTGTATATTAATTTTGAACCTGATTCTAATTACTGTTGAAAATTAGTTTGTCATTTTGCCTAACCTATATATGAACTCAAATTGTGCACAGGGAAAACCCACCAAGACAAGTGATTTCAATTAGTCCAACATACAATTATGCTGCAATTCGACCATCCCAACCATATCTTGACCCAACTTCAGGTTATTTAATGTTTTTCTATATTAGAAGTTTTTCTATATTAGAGCAACATTTGACTGCCATTTAATAGTTATATCTGTTTTGAATATTGTCTTACAATCACTTCATCTCTAGGACAACCAATCTTGCAGTTGATTATGTTACATTCGAGATGCTGATTTCGGAAACGATGGTTGGTGGGTTGATTGGCCGATGTGGCTCAAACATATCGAGGATCAGAAATGAATCTGGAGCAATGATCAAGGTCAGTATTATACTTCCTCCTATCTTGAAGCATCCTACGAAAGAATTCACTTTCTGATTCATGTTTATTAGTTATTATACCAGTCTCTGCATTAAAACAAAACCCCTGGATCTCACATTTGCATATAGAACTGCAGAAGACTTACAATTGTTGGATATTGACAAAGATACCAAAATAGATGCCAGGCCTGAGTTTTGTGGTTTGCCTTATTTGTCAGACAATGATTTTTGGATCTCTCATTAGCTTGACCAAATACATTAGTTACCAAAATACCAAGAGAATTGAGCATTCTACATTTCTTGAATTAGTATGGAAACCCTCGAATTTCCAACTACATTAAATTTTTATTGAACAGCATGTTGTTTGTATACTTGTTTACTTGATCCGTTTCCAACATATTGAGAAGTCAAATTTTGTTAAGATACTTATATTTTTTAAATATCTAGGAGTTTGGGTTATTTTAATGTATATTAAATTGTGGTTCATAAATTGTTTTTTTTTTCTACATAAATTCCCGGAACTAATTTGCATCTGATTTATATCTTTCATTGGAAAATGTTGTGCAGGTTTATGGGGGTAAGGGTGAACAAAAGCATAGACAAATTCAATTTGGTGGTAGTGCTCAACAGGTGATCTTTGCCTTTTAATGTTTCGAAAGAAAGAACAGTATACTTTTTATGTTTGAGACATGTTTTTGTTATTATTATCACTTTTTTTTTTATTTATCAGTTTGATTGGTGGATTTTATCACTTTGCCACTGGTTTGGAGTTTTTTGCCCTAGCTGTGGGAAATGATTTTAGATTCAACAGTCTACTATTAAACCAATTTGTACAAATTTTGCCTGTACTTCTGTAGCCAAGCCCATCATGGTTTTAGTTCTGGTCCCATCAAGTGATGTATATCTTAGAAGAATCATTCATTATTCATTGAATAAAAATAATCACACAGTTAGCTATTCTATATTTCCAGTCTCTTACATCCATGAAATACTACGGATTGTTTATTTCTTTTTGTGAAAGTGGGAGAGATATCCAGTGGCACTGGTCGGTTGGGGGGCAGGGAGAGTGCTTGGCGTTGGATATTATCTTTGGTTGTGCAGTCGAAGCTTCTTGAGATAAAACAACACGATGCTAGGCTTCGTCCTGTCCTTGATGAGTAATCCTTGTTGAAACACTGAACACTTTGGAAAGGTCTGTCTGTGCTACCCGTCAGACAAAACAATTCAAAATATGGGAACTTCTCTATTTGCCCATGGCCTCCTTTTTCCTGGTCTGGGATCTTCCCCGAAACAAAAATTGATATCAGCTCAGATCAAGATAGTAATTTAATCCGATATTTTGTATAGCATGCAAGTCCTACTATGGAATTAAACTGTCGCTTGCTCTTTACCTTTTTCTTGGTTTTAAGCTGTTACAGTTTTTTTGTTGAAGCTTGAATTCTGTGAACAGGTAGCTTTGGCAAAACAGAGAGTTGATGAATATATTTACTCTCAGTTGATACAACAGACTGGCACCCAACAGTCAGCGTAAGTATTTTCCATATGAATTGGGTCAATTCAAATTGTAAAATTTTCCAGTAAACAAGGAACAGCTAGTCCATTGTAATAATTAAGATCTTTCTGTAAAAGTTTTTATCCCCATTCTAAAAGGTTGCATTTTATAGTTCATTGGTAGTGTAAAATTGTTTAAGTGTGCATTGTGGATTAAAACCAATAAACTATTTTTTAAGTGATTTATTACTTCAGTCTGAGATTCAAAATTTTTAATGAACTTTATGTGTCTTAAAATTTTGTGCCCCTAGACAACTGTAAACTGCAAAGCAAGTTATTGTTTAAGTATATTTAATGAGATTTTGTTTCTTATAGTAGTGTTTTGTTTGGATCTTATATAGTTTTTGTTGAATATCCATTCCTTTATTCAGACGAACTAGTTCTTTGAAAACAACAGGAAACCGTATTATAATGATTAAACTTGCGTGTTTGTAAAATATAGGAAATAATTTTTATCAGAAAGGACCAAAATTTAAAAGATTTGTGGTCTATTCAGCTTCCAGAGATGACACCAAGAAAGCCAAAATGTGTAGCTCCTGCTCTGAATCCAGCCAGCTACCTGGGGGGTTTATTTGTGTTAGTAAGATGTGTTTGATGGATATAATTTGTTTTAGTGGATTGTTCAGTTGCTGATGTTCAAACTTTTCTCAGCCTGTACTGTATCAATTGTTGTTAGTTGAAGGTATATATAATTTTTTTTATACATAAATATGAATGTGTAAAATGTAACATTTGTTTCTGTTGATATGTCTCTGACTAGTTTCGAATGTTTATTATAGCATCTTATTTTCTGCTATATTAAACTTCTATCATGTTTAGCTCTTTGTTAATTTTAATAAATGACTCATAAAATTGAAGAGAGAAGGAGCCTGGGTCATCGTTTTCTTATGTCGTCAAATTTCAATGACGTGGCATCTTCTGCTTTACATTACGTTTACACGTGTACGTAATCTGTTGTTTTTATATATCTACTTATTCTTAAGAGAGCATACTTTTTAACATAATGTTTTACAAAATTATTTTTATCATCGTCACAATGGAGAAATATTTTATTGTGACGAAAGTTTCATTTCAGCTTTAAGCTACTTTATGTTCTAGAATGTTTACCTATAAATGGTGGAAGAAAGCTAAGCACGTAAACTGTTTAGAAATCACATATCGTAGTCAATTTTATATGTGTAGGAATCATACTTTCCCAGATTTAGCTTATAAAAAAGACTTATTTTTTTCCAAAATAAAAAAGTTGTCATGTATATAATGGCTCATTCTTAATGAGTTTTTCATCAAGGTTCATTTGATGAGAGGTAAACCAATAAAAAAGAGAGAAACGAAGTAAATTTAAAAAAAAAAAAATATCAAGTAAATCTTACATATATAGTCTCAAACCAAAGATATTAACCTTTACAATAATTACTTCAAAAGTAAAACCAGCTAAATATTTTGATATTATGTCATGATAGTTTTAGATGTGTTTAGTTTTAGGGTTAAATGGTTTAATCTTTAACCTGTAACGTAAAATTTTCTATTTTAAATTTGATATAATTTTATTCTTAAACTTTGAAAATTCGTATTTCTAAAACAATTGCATTAAATTCTTTGAACTATATTTTAGACTAATTTTTGAATTGTTTATATTTAAACTAAAATATCTAATATAAGATGAAAAATCAGTACAGTTAGATTGAGATGAAAATATTCATTCAATTTCTAAATTTAGAAATTAAAATATATCCAAATTTTAAATGAAAATAAATTTTTGTTTTTTATCTAAATTTAAATTTAGAAACTAAAAATATATTTATTTTTTATTTTTAAACTAAACTTTTTTAAAATAAGAAATTTAAAAGAACCTGAATAAAAACGACACTCATTTCTCACAAGTTTAGTCTTCGGTGACCATTTCCAACATCTACATTTTCCATCTTTTCAGCAGTGACAGTTTTTATGTGGGACCCACAATCCTTCTATTTCTTTTATTAATAATGCCAAATGCTAATAAATAACCCTACGTTGATTAAGGAATTATTAATAAATCTACATTATTTTTAATTAAAAAATAAATCCTAATACGCTATATAGAAAATTCATTTTCATTCATTCTAAACAATGCAGTTTTATCTTTTCTCTTAATTTCCTCACATTTTCTTTATATTCTCCAAGTTCATCGATACCAAACACAAGAAAAAAAAAGTTATATTTAATTTAATTATTGACTAAAAGTAAAAAAGAATATTAAACTTTTCATTTTGAGTTTTGACAATAAAATAAAAGAGAGAAAAAGAAAAGTATTTGGCAGCGTATGAACGTGGAATGATGATTTTCACGTTAAGAAAGCTTAAATGTGTTGTTTGGTTTGAACCACAAATCCGGTTTCTTAGATTACCGTTGAAGCAAGCAATTCATTTGATGGTTGAAAACATTTATGTGAAGAAGAAAGTTGAACATCCAATTTCAACACATTTCATTTTTATTTCCAAATCATTAAAAAAAAAGTGTAACATTTATTACCAGTTCTTTTCGACAAACAAATTAGGTACATCAATTAACCTTCCAGTTTTCTCTACTCAATAACCCTCGTACCATTCTCCATACGTCCAATTCTTTATTCGCTTCTTCAGTCCACTCACTATTAATGATTTTTTTCCTTCGTCCAAACACGCCCTAATTTGTCAAACTCTAAAACCACGCTTCCACCGCCATTTATGGTTTATATTGCATTCCCAAACACACATACTATAAAATTCTCTTAGTAATGATAAAAAACATAATGAATTGTATGATGATACATATTCATAGAACTATCTATTAGAGAAAATAGAAAGCATGGGTCGAAATGGACTACGAACAACATTAGATACTATCCGGTCAATATTAGTTGACCACATGGTTATGGAAGTAAAAACAAAGAGACTGAATAACTTCCAACAATAAAAATCAATAAACATTACTTCTAATCAAAATTACTAGTAAGAATTATTTAGTGTCATAATTAGGATTCCACTAATCATAAGTCCATCTCAAAACCTATAAATACAGATTAAAGGTAAGAAGCTAGGTAATTACATTTATTGCGAGTTTAAGATTTTTTCGAATTAATCACTAATTTCAGTGTGAGAGTGTCTTTGGTTATGAGCTACCTAAACTGATTTGGAGAAAAGTGTGAGAGTTTTTTGTGAAAATCATCCATTGTACACATGAAACACCTAAAAATGAGTTTTTATATATATAAAAAAATAGTTTTTTATTATTAAAAATTGTATGAAAAAAAATTGTAATTATAGAATAATATATTCACAAATATACTCGTATTAAAATGAAGAAATAAATAAATGAGTAGGATGAGAAGTAGTTTTTTAAATAATTATTATTGAAAACAACGTGATGTCTAATATGGGGATTGTTTTGGTCCTATCAGGAATTAATTGATAATGTGTAAAGATATAAAATTTCTTCCAAACTCATAAAAAAAAAACTAATTTTATTATAATTAAACGAGAGTTTGATATCATTTAATTTTACAAGCCTCAATTATTATTTTTTGTTAAATTACCCTCCAATGAAACTTGACTTCATAAATAAAAATAATAATTAAATACGTTGAAATGAATTATAATGGAAACGTGTATAAAATCAACCACAAATGATGAGTGTCTATGTTGTATTAGGGAGAGTAAATTATGAAACAAAGCAAAATTTAAAACCCATCAAAATTAGGTAAGAACAAATGCCAAAAGAATAGCTTTATCATTTGCATTGATGCTGTTTAATAGTTTGTTGTGTTTTCTTTTAATCTTACAAGACATGCAATAATGTGATATTTTATGTTAATTTAAAACTTTACCTATTTTATTTTCCTTACAAATTTGTGCGACATTACTAATATTACTGAGTTTATTTTAATAAATAAGTTTCAGTGCACACATTTTTAATTTATTTTACCTCTTTAACTACCACCATATATCAGTCAATACTTTAATTTCTTATAACACTCTATTGCATATTTAAATATCTATCATTAAATAATAAAAGTAAAAATGTAAGTCTTATAAGATTTTCTCTTAAAAAATACGCCAATATGGAAAATAAGATTCGAAGACTTAAAGAAACTGAGTTATCAAAATAAAATATTATTTAAACGCATTAATGAGAACGTAGATCTTATTAATTTTTTTATATTAGATTACAATTTGCAAAATCAAATCTTAAAAATATGTGATCTAGTCCACAAAAATAAATTGAGATATAGTAGAAGAATTATGCAATGTAGAGATATTCTTATCTATAATATATTATTTAATTATTTTTTTAAAATATAAAGAGACAACTGTCTCCTTCCCCTACTATTACCAAACAACATTATAAGTATTGCATAACCTTTATGATCTTAATGAGTTGTCCAGTTCGAGAAACACAGGAAAACAGACTTCGAAGTCAATGATACTAATAGCATGGAAATACGTAAAATGGGAAGAGAAAAAGAACTATAAAAATTTGTAACTCTTAGCCTTTATACAAGACAAATAATGCTAGATGGTACACTTTTTTCTTAAATAAGATAATAATCACATGTATTTATTAACTACTCTTACTATAAATTTGAATGCTTTTGGATGGATTGTCTATTTTTTTTTCTTTCTAAAACTTGTAATAAAATTTTCAGTTTATTTAATTTACTTCATATTTTCTCTCTCATAAATATGTTCTATTGGTTAGAAATTCAAAATGAATTAAAATTTTACATTGAATAAAAATAACTACAATGATTAATATATAAGTAAAAAAAACTTATAAATATATTGTTTTAAGGTTTTGAGTTAAAAATGGTATCTTGGTTGTTAAGACAATATCGTCTAAGCAAATCTTGTTTTGAAATTTAACAAAAACTTATAATAAAATAAGGTTTATTAAATAAATCGTTATGATAAGTTCATTAAACGTTGTATATATTTTAAATGCTAAACTTTACTTAAACAAACTATGCCTAAATGTGTATACACACACAATGTATAAACATTTAGGAAATGTCAAACTTTAAGTGCATGTACAAGATAATACTTATTTGTCTCTTGTGTTGTGTTCTATTTTTCTGTGAAGATGATACAGAGTCTTATTCAAAAGTTCTACATCGAATAAGAAGAAAGTTAAGATATGAGAAAATATTATGGGAATATTTCCTTTATGCCTTTTGTCTGACTTTTCCGTACATGCAACACAATTATCTCAATAAAACACAACATAACATTTGGTCTTGTACTAAAAGGTTAAACATCTACGAGAAAGTCAATGCTTTGAAGATTTTTTTCCGATAAATTCTATACAAAGAGAATTGCATGAAGAGAAGATAACAAGAATCAAGATTTATTATTGCTTATACTTAGGCTATTTTTTTCTCTCAAGCTTACGTCATCTCAACTTTATCTTTGAAAAATAAATTTTTATTACAAGTTCTCAAGTCTTCTTTGTATTAATTTTATATTTTCTTGAAGAGAGTAAACATTTGTACTTGTACTTCAAAATATATCGTTTTGTAGATTCAAAAGTGAATCAAAATACTTAGTTTAAATAAGTGGAGAGTTTAACGATTTAATCAATTGCACTAGTGTTATACCAATATGATGAAATTCATCTAACCAGTTGGGCTAGTTTGTAAAATTAGGAATGGTAAAACTCATTTGTAATTTTTTGAAAGATTAGTGAAACTCTTTAAGAGTGTTTAAAGGAGAACTGGATAAAGTTCAGTTTGAAATAAACCAATATTAAAATTATGTCTTCCACTTGCTTTGGTTTTAGAAGACTTTTTAAATGCTAACAAGATATTTAACCCTTTGTTCACTCGAATGGATTTGGGGGAGAGTGATTGAGTGAATTTGAAAGGATTTGAAGATAAATTTTTTTATTATTTATTTCAGTGAATTTGGAGGTAAATAGAAGTGAATTTGGAAGCAACGTTTGTGAGAATTAGTGTAGGATTTGATTGATGTGACAGATTAAAAAAATTTAATTTACCTATTTCCAAATCTACTCAAATAAACAACAACAAAAATTATTTTCAAATCCTCTCAAATCCATTCAATCCACTCTCCCCCAAATCCATTCAAGTGAACAAAATCTAAGTGTTCATACTACTTGCAAATCAGTGTCTCTCTTAAAAAAAATCCTCATACTATTTTTATTTTAACTGAGACAATATACAATATGCATGTATTAGTCAAGTACAAGGGGGCGTGAGTATCTTTCAATTAAATTATTTTTTCTCTTTAATTATTTTTTTAAAATTTAATACATTCATTAGAATTTTCATGGTTAATTTTTTCCACCTTCTGTTTTTCTCAAAGCATGTATCTGAAAAACAAAGAAACAGGTTGCATACATCTATCACTGTAAATTGGGTGGAAAAGGTGAGAAGAAGTAAAATTTAAATGTAAATAGATAGAGGGATGAACAGGGCTTGATAAGCTAAATGCGTGGAAGTAAGGGCGAACCACCCCTTAAAGTTTTTCCAGAAGATCATATGCATATCCAACGATGTGTCAGAATCAAAACCACGACGTGAATAATATCGTCAACAACCACCCCATATTATTTTCCTCAGGTTCAAATAAAGAAGGGACAATTAGTGAAACGGTGAATTTAATACACCTTAGTTAAAATATTCTACTCCCAGTCAAACGAGGAAGACCATTAATAATGGGATTCTTAAACTTAAAAATGCCTTCTTGTTTAATTTTATTCATATTAAACAATAGGCAATTAACTGGTAAGGCTTTCAATAAAAAAAATTAGTAATGGATAAAACTTATAAATAGTTTGCATTAATCTCATGATAATGAAAAAAAAAAGGTTTGACTCAATCTTCTGGACAAAGTAACTGGTATTTCAGTTTTGTTTGTTTGTCTGTTTGAATCTTTAATTTAAATTTTAAAAGAAAGTTTGGGCCACATATGCCAAAAGAAAAGGGAAAAAATGACACAACTTCTTACAGCGTGCAATGAAAAAGAAGATGGTTACCGTTAAAGGGTGATTGGTTCATGATGACGAAAGGCCAAAGTTTGACCTCGTTGACTGAATCAAGGCCTCCCATGAAGCGTGGAATTCACGCTCTTCCATATTCTATTTGTCATTCAACGAATACGTATTACTGATATAAATTACCAATAATTAAGGAAAAGTCTGAGACAGAATAATCAAAATTTTGAAATATAAAAAAGGTTTTTAAAAAGTTTGAGGTTGAGAACGGTAAGAAACCACATATTCAAGATTCAACCAACCAATAATTATATGTCCACAAACCAAGATATGTCGTTAGCAAAACATCAGATTACGTTAGATACATAGTAATAATAATCGTAAATACCACACAACATTATTTTACTTTAAGCTCTAGTATTTTCTTTTCGTAATCATTTCTGTCAAGACCAAATACATACATACATATATATTCTGTTTCCTCTTTTAGATCAATCTCACTCAAACTCTGAATTTATTTTGGAAGTTTTTACTTTCATTTTATATGACACCTAAAGAGAGAAACATCCATTCATAACAAATTGTTAACATGTGTAATACTTATATTTAAAAAGTGCATTTTGCATGAAAGTTTATTAATAATTAATAATGTTTGTAGAGTTTGAATAGTAGTGTATCAAAATTACAACAATTCACTAATTATGCATAAAACGAAATTAAATATGGCATATTCAAAACGATGTCATATTTTTCATTCCGTCTGTTTTGTTATTTGTCTTAGCCCGTCACTACAATATTCTTTTGAGGTACAATTTGGACTTTTTAATTTTTTATTTGTGACCTTGATATTCTTTTAAGATTTTATCTTCAATTTGTTTTTTCTTGTAGTTGAATCCAACTTTAACCTAACTATTTATTTGATATACACAAAAAATATATATTTATTGATCAAAATGCAGATATTAAAAAAAATTAAGAACTAAAATTGTCAAAAAAATAACATCAATGACAAAGTGAATCGGAGGTACAATAATTAACTTATTTTCAAGGAATTATCCCTATAATTAAAAAGTGTACATATATATAAAAACAAACAAAAGATAATCTAGATAGAATAAGATGTTGTATGAATGATGGAGTGTTCGAGTCCAGCTTGAACCTTTCCTTATCTGTCATACTACCAGAGTTGTTTCTCCATCCTTTTCTTCAACCTATCTAAGTTTCACAATTCAATTTGTCCCTACTCTCATTTTTAAAGTATATTTTATATCTAATTATTTTCATCACACTGTTCATTTTCCCTTTTTCGTTTCTCCAAATGTGATTTACGACCCAATTAAATATTTAAAAGTTTAATTGGTTTCTATTAATTATACGAAAAACAAGTATATACCAATATTAATTTATTTACAGAAAGATATAATTTTGAGAAAATACTAGGTGAGTAGTTTGAGAAGGTAGTTTAAAGTGGTGTGAAGGATAAGATGTTTTTTTCTAAGTAATTTGACTCCTTCCTTTTTGCGTCTCTAATTCTCTCTCCTCCTTTTTCTGTTCGAAATATAATACAATCTAGCAGCATTTCGATTGAATTGGGCAGAAGTTCCACTCTTCACACAGACATACACACACTCAATCGACAACAAATGCTTTCTCTCTCCTCTTTCACTTTCTCACTCAACCTCACTCTCTCTGTTTTCTAAGAAGACAAACCAAGCCATCTTAATCCTCAATCAGATCTCCCTTTTTCAGTTCACTCTCTGCAGCACCAACCATACTCTCTCCTTCTCTCACACACCCACGAATGCTGGTGCCAAACAAAGCAACCCAAACGATTACGCCGTCGTATGCAACACCCAAATGAGGTGCAAGAAACATACCTTAGACCTTAGCAGCACCGTCGGGGTCTGCGCCTCCTGTCTCAGGGAACGCCTCATAGCCCTCGTTGCCGCACAGGCCCAGGCCCAGCTCCATCATCCTCAGGCCCAATTAACGCGAGTCATCTCACGCGCCTCCGACGATTGTTCCAGAACCTCAGACCCCAACCCTCCCCCACCCTTAATTTTTCCTCGCTCCGTCTCGCCCTACGTCTCTCGCCGGAAGTCCGACTACGCCGCCGCCTGGCAGGGCTGCGACGACCGCCGCGAGCGTCTCTTCTACAGCACTCCGCAGCTCGGTCCCACCTTCTGCGGCGGTGATTCCGCGTACCACGGCGACTCGCGGTCGTTCAAGAAACGCCTGAACAAGTTCCGCATATTCGCGAGGTTCTTCCGGTCCAGATCGGATAAGTTTCAATCCGATCCGTCGTGCGAGCAATCCTCGTACCCGTCGCCGTCATGGTTCTCCTCGCTTTTCCCTGCTCGCCGGAAGAACAAGGATCGGACCGGCGCGCCGGAGGAGTATTCCTCGGCCGCGCGTCGGCGGTTTCGCCCGTCGGATCGCGGAATGTCGCCGGTGAGGACCGAGGATTTCGGCGACGAGTGCGATCAGTCGCCGTCTGGAAGCGGATACATCTCGGAGGCTTCGCCGTGGTGGCGGAGGACTCCGACGGTCGCGCCTTCGGCTCGACGATCGCGGTTTGGACACACAAAGAGCGCGTCCGGTTCTGGTATGGCGCTTTGCCTGAGTCCTCTGGTTCGGGCGAGTCCAAACCGGAGGTGGAACCACAAGGGATTGCCGCCGGAGATGGCCGCGGCGGCAGACGCCAGGGCCGCAGCAACGAAGCCTCACCTATCCGCCGCGGCGTCGTTTTGCGCAAACCGTTCCAGGAAGCTCGCAGATTTTGGACGAGTCAACCACAATCGTTGATTTTTACCTTTTCGTGACCCGACCCGTGATTCTCATTGTCATTCTATTCGTTTTGCGGTATTGTGCACATTCTTCGTTTTCCTTTCAGCATAAAGAAAAAAAAAAACAGATATTTTTTTTTCTAATTCTCCTTGTACACAAATTGTTCACTACATGAAACACAAGTCTAGTTCGATTTTTGTTAAGAAAAAATTACAATACATTTCAATTGGTGTGTTTTTTTTCAATTATATTGACTTCAATGTTGATGGAGAAATCCAAATCAATTTACACTTAGATCATTTATCACCCACTCAACATTGTAATTAATGTATTTGAATAGGTTTACGTGAAAAATATATTTATTACATCTTTATTAAATGTTCATTTATATGCTTACCAAAAAGTAAAGTTGTGATGGTAAATTGTGGGTGTGAAAGAGATTGTTATATTGAGCATTTGATTCTATTTTGATTAATTGTTTCCGAAAAAGTTATATAAAATTAAAAAAAAAATGGAACGTTGACATTTTTGATGAATAAAGACATTGAAAAAGTCAATAAAAAAATAATTTAAGGAGGAATGTAAATGAAAAGATAAGATTTGGAGGAATTGGAGCGTTTAAGAAAAGGTAGTAATTAGAAGAAGAAAATAGAGACAGTAGTGGTGTGGGCACTTGAATCTGAAATGAAAGTTGGTGTTTGTGGTGATGAATTGGAACACACAAAGAGAGTTTGGTAGGGTCCATCCCATTTAACCACTTTCTGCCCCTTCTTTATTTCTTCTTCAATTCCTTCTCTACCCTTTTAAATGCTCTCTTCTTCTTCTTCTACGCTCTTTCTTTTACCCCCTTTTCTACTTCTTATAAACCATTCACACTGCATTTTCCACCCATTTCTTTTCTCCTACCCGTAACATCTCTATCAACACCCTTCCTTTCATTATTCTTTTATTTAAGTTTATATATTTTTATAATTTCTAAATTTAAATTTATTATTTTTTCTAAATATAAATATTTTTATCTTAAATCTTAAAACTTAATGGATATATTCTTTTAAATTTAAAAATATTAAATTATTTTTACGTGTTAAATACTAATATTTGAGTTATAATGTATCAAACGGTGTAAATAATTAAATTCTAAAATACTATTCGATAAATAAATTAACTCAACTATAACTACAATCATGATCATCAACATACAATTCTTTAAACATTTAAGATCCAAGTATTTTAATTCCAACCATGGATAATAATGTATGCTTTTTCTAGATAATGTTTCAGCTATAAGTTTTAGGTGGCCTTGTTTTTTCTTAACAATATAAGAAAATTATGTCATAAAGTCTACTATTAGAATATTCATTCTCTTTATATTTGGTAGTGTTAAAAATAGTTATATTTTTAAATTTCTCCTTATCCTTTCATGAAGTGGATAATTTTTTGAGTATATAATATTATTCTTTTTTCTCTCCATTATTGACATTGTTTCTTAATCAACAATTCTTTCATAAGCAACAAAACAAAACAAGTTAGTACTTCTTTTCAATGACAAATCAAGATACTTGTTTTTTTTTTCTTCTTTTTCTATCTTTTTGTTCTCCTCTTTGTTTTTATTTCTTTTCTTTTTCTTATTTCTTTTGTTTCCTTTTATATAAATGTTTTCTTCTCTTGTGCTTTCTTTAGCTTCTCCTCTTGTCTTTCTCTTTTCAAGACACCTAATTTTTTTTATGTTTTTCTTTTTTTTCTTTAAATATAGCATATAATTCTTGATGACAAACTCCTAGCTAAGGGTCCAATCACAAGAAGCATGGCCAAACAAATTCAAGAAGGATTAAAATCATTTCCAAAAGAAGGAGCTAAACTCTTATTTACTTGGGCTATCATGAAGTATTTCTAAACCTTGTATTAAGGGACAAGTAGTATAGGGTATATTTTTAGGCCTTGTATAATGGGCCAAGTATTGTATGGTTTGTAATATTATCTTAAAAGAGTGTGCCCCACCATGGGACATGATGGCCACATGGCAAGCTCTTAGTGAAGACACTTCTTAAAAAGGAAGTGGCCATGTGTCACTTTCCAAGTGGAGAAACTCTTCCTAAAGTGGATTGCCACATGGCACTCTAAGAGTGGAGAAACTTTGTAAAAGAGGATTGCCACATGTCTCTTTAAGAGTGGATAGTTTTTAGGGTTTCTTGTCTACTTTGGAGACACCTTTCTCTATAAATAGAAGGGTCTCCTTCCTTGTAAAATCACTTGATGAATTTGAATGCTATTATGCCAAAATGTGTGCAAACATATCTTGTCTCAAGTCAAGGCTAGAGCATCCCATGAGGTCCCTCTAACCACCCTTCTCTAGAGTTGGCCCAACCTCTCCGGAGATCCATCAAACACCTCCATCCTACCACAAATACTCACCAAAACCTCACCAATATTGTGAGCCCACCACCATATCCATTACTTCCGCACAAATTCCACCTCCATAGCTTCATCTTCGCGCTTTGGCCCAACCTAGCTCGAGGAGGACGCTATCAATTCTTGAGGTCTTCATTGGTCATGGAAGTTGCATTCCAATTAAGACATTGATGAGTTTCGTGACAATAGCCTTCACATTTAGTGGACTTTAGAACACTTATTTTCTTTCTTGGCAACAATTTTCTATCGTGCTTGTATTTCCTTCTAAAATTAGCAACATTGTCATTCAACTTTTCAATTTTGGACACTAAGACATTCATATTCTCTAACAAGACCTCCTCGCAAACATTGTGTATCTCTTAGTGTTACTCTATTGGTACTTTCAAATTCTCTAACCAAATGATCCCGATAATGAGTAGAATAGGTTAAACCATATATTAAACTATTTTCAGAAAAATATCTTTGTGAAAACATGTTGCATTGTTCAATATTGTCAATTCCTATCAAAAAAGTTAGTAGCACCAAATAACAAAATACATTCAGATCATCACTACTTTCTATGTATTTCATTTAAATCACTCGTGTATTACATTTATAGGTTATTTCTCAAACATACTCTCTTGTTCTTTGTCACTTAAATTTTCTTTTATCATTGGTCAAGTAACTTTGTTCGCTTAAAAAAATAAACATTTGGTATACAAATGTTAAGAAATATAAAAATTAAGTCCAAAAACCAAATAAAACAAAACTCTAATTTTTTTTAAACTCAAAAATAATAAAACTATAACTAAATAAGACTATAAAAAAACAGTTAATTAGACAACACAAGTAAAAGACTTAATTCAAAATCAACATAAATCAAACAATTCACAAGGAATAGTTTAGAAATTAAAAACAGTTAACTCTCTTTTATTTATCAAAACTTATTATTATTATTATTATTATTATTATTATTATTATTATCATCAATTTTAGTTTATTAAAATAAAAAAGTCACTACTCTGGATTATATTATATATTCTCACATATTTAATGATTTATACGTATATAATTGACTTGAGTTATAATTCTATATTTCATACATTACATCATTCCAGATTGAATTATGATTTCGATTTATTTTTTTTCAAAAGTGATGATGGTATTAAGGGTTCCAATATTATGACTAAAGTTAATTTATTAATTAGACCTTAATTATTAGCGAATACACAAAACAAATTAATCACTTAAGTGAGATTATTTTAACAAATAATAATAATAATATTTTAAATAGTGACTAATATATTTGTAAGACGAGGTTTGATAAAGTTTTAAAAACATGAGTTTATCTTATTGTAATAATAAGAAATTTTTATGGTGTAAAGTTCAATAGGTATCAATTATAATTGTTTTGACCAGATCAAAGACTAAAATAAATAAATTTATAAAATTCATCTTATAAAAAGACTTGGTAAAAAATATTATCTATAACTAAATAATGTTTTTTTATTGCCTATTATACATAATTCATAATTGTTTTCAGGTTTTGCTTTATTCAACTAAAAAATAAGTCAAACTTGATTATTTTTAACAAATCCAACTCGGCAGCTTTTTATCCTAAAAGTACGTAATTTATTTCTGGAATCTTCTATTCATTTTAAGAAATAAGAATTATCTATTACTTTTTTAGAATTTTTTTGTTTATTCTTTCAATATTTTTTTGTTACTAAGAACTATACTAAAAAGTTCTTTCAATTTTTTAGAGTATTGATTTTATGTTAAAAAATAAAAAGTACATCTATATGTCGTAATTTTTTTTCTTACGACCCAAACGTAAGATTTTATACTTTTATTTTTTTTTATAAAACTAAAATTAAAACAAACTCAGTTTAATCGCTATTATAATTTCTATTCATTTCCATTCATAAAATATTAAGTATTTTAAAAATTTTATATATTCAGGTAAAGCTAAAAATATGAACTAAGATAGCGAAACTGTTTAAAATTTAAAACAATGCATAATTAATCACATAAAACTCTAAAATATATTGATTTAAAGAAGACAATCTTAAAATCTAAGAGAAGTAAAATGAATGAAATATATAAATATTTTATACATTTTTATAATTTATTAAACAAATTTTAGTAAAATAGTCGGTTTTAACAGTGTAAAGTAATTAAGCAGTGTCTCTTATTTTAATGTTGTGGTTGGTCAAATTCAACTAGTTATTCTCATTCTCTATAAAAGTAATTGAAAACAACTTCTTACTTTGTATAACCAACAAATTGCATAATTCACTCAACTCAATGAAAACAATGTAAAAATATTGTTTACATATGTAAACTTTTGAATAAAATATATTATGTATTTTTTCTTAAAATAAAATTTACATGCATGCAATTCTTTTGAATTTTGAACAAACGTGTTAACGTTTTAAAGAAAAGTAACACATATAAAACCTTTTCGACCTGATATTTTTATAGTTATTATTTTCTTTTTAAAATATAAACTTATGAGAAACGATAAATAATATTTTTCCTTCAAAATTAATTTTGAATTTTTTTTCACCAAAATAACACATTTTTTATTTATCAAATGAGCAATTTTTAATTAAAAAATTTATAAATATGAACAAGTCATGACAAAATTACATAATTTTATTATGAAAAAAAAATATAAAGTGTCACATTTTTAGTTTATAATATTTTAAATTGAAATAGTATCATTGACTTCTACCAAATCTAAACTAAATCTGTGTTATTTTGACATTTAGTTTAAAATATATTGAATTAAAGTCATATCTTAAATATGTTGTGTATTTAAATCGTGTATCTTACATAACTTTTTCATGATAAATTTATATCAAAATAATATCACTTAACTAATTATATTCGCATTTTTTTAAATGATCCATTTTGACAAAGTAAAAAATAAAATAACACTAATTTATTAAAAAAAAATTTCACATATTCATATGATACAAACATTAATATCATAACTTGTGCAAATTGAAGAAAAAGAAAAACACGGTGAGTTGAGCAGATGAAAATGAAAAGAAAACTATACTTTATATTTTTTCGCTGCAGCACCATGTTTAACGTGTGAAATTAAATGTAAAAAAATAGTAAAAATAGTTTTTTTTTTCGCCGAAAAAAACATATTACACAAATTTAGATCATAATTAGTTATATTTTATAAAATTCCCTAAAACTTCTAGATTTAAATATCTCATTAAAAAAAAGACAATTTAAAACAAAGAAGTTTCTTATACGAAGGGTATACGTTAACCTGGTTGATAGTAACAACAAAAATCTTATATGAAAGAATACGTAATGATAATGAGCTCATTTGAAAGAAAAAATTATGATTATCCGTGGTATGCAGTACAAAAAAATGTTATTTGATGCAATAATCATGATATAATTATATTTTATGACAATAGGCTAATATTAGAAAGTGTCACATCAATATAATTATAAGGTTGTGATATTAATGAGAGAAGTCAGAAAAATAATGGTCAAAGTTGAGAATGGAGACTTTAACACTTAAAAAATTATATGTAATGATGGGAATGTGTATTAAGCATTCAAAATTTCATTTCTTGTCAACATGTGACAACTAAGCCTACCACAAATGTGCATTAAAGATTGGACCTAATTTTTTTTTTTTTTTGGATTTCGACAGCTCATTCATCCTAATTCATAAATATATAACCTCATGCAATTGCATACTCATGGGCTCATTCACGGATAAAAAAACTATTTCTTTTACCACCTCCATATTTTCTTTTTACACCTCTATGGTGTTGAAAGGACTAAAATATTTCTTTCTACACCCCATAGTAACTGTAAACAGAATAAAATATCCTCTCTTACTGCATCGTGCTACTGTTTTCATCATGGTCGCTGTAGAGAAAAAAGAAGAGAGAGAAAGAAAAACAGATAACACATTGTTAAAAAAACTCACTGCAAAATACATTTCATGTGCTCCATAAAACCTTACTCTAGAGTATTGGTTTAAGAAATCTTGTTCCAAAAGAGATTATAGATATTGTAGAAATCCTGTTTAAGTTCTAAAAAAGCTTATTCCTTAGTGCATTCCAAACATCTTGTTCTGAAAATATGTTCTTTGCAACTTCTTTCTGTGATCTTGTTTTACGTATATAGGAAAAAATGGGGTGGGATTTACGTATATGAAAAAAAAAACTAAATTACACATTTAGGTAAGTCGGGGGACCATACGACTTTCTATGAAAAAGTTGTGTACCCCAAGACGTTTTTAAGCTCTGGTAATCGATTATCAGACATTGTAATAAATTATGTAATGCTAAAATTGTGCATGAGAGCACAAATTCACTTGTAATCGATTACACTTCTTCAGTAATCGATTACACAAAGTGTAAATGGACATAAACTCTCTTATAATTGCTTGCCAAAGTTGTGTAATAGCAATAAACTTTTTTGGTTATTGAGGATGTATGTTGTTTATGGTTCTTAATTACATTCAGAAACTTATTCACAATATTAATTAATTACTATCAATTATAATTAGAAACATAGTTAATATTATAAGTTATAATTAGAAACATAATTAATACTATCAAATATATTTATTTCATTATATTTAAAAACATATAATCAAGAATAATTTTAATAACAAAATTTTAATAATTATTGTGTATAATTAATTAATTGATAAAATTAGAAAATAAATATAATTCAATTAGAAATATAATTAATACTATCAAATATATTTAAAAACATATAATCAAGAATAATTTGAATAACATAATTTTAATAATTATTGTGTATAATTAATTAATTGACAAAATTAGAAAACAAATATAATTTAATTAGAAATATAATTAATACTATCAAATATATTTATTTCATTATATTTAAAAAATATAATAAAAAATAACAAGATACAGATTGTAAATAGGTTTCTCAATGTAATCAAGAACCATAAACAATATATATGGCCAGCGACTAAAAAAACTCATTGTTTCAACATTCAAACCCTCTAATAATCAATTATTAGAGTCATTTAAACTTTCGGTAATCAATTATAGAAGAAATGTAATCAATTACAGGTGAACTTGTGTCTCCCTACACGATTTTAGCATTATAATCGATTACAATACTAAAATTGTGCAGTAATTATAATTTATAATATTTGATAGTATTAATTATGTTTCTAATTATAACTCATAATATTAATTATGTTTCTAATTATAATTGATAATAATTAATCGATATAGTAAATAGGTTTCTCAATGTAATAAAGAACCATAAACAATATATATGGTCAGACTAAAAAAACTCATTGTTTCAACATTTAAACACAATGATAATTGATTATTAGATGGTAATCTATTACCAGAGTCATTTACACTTCCAGCCGATTACAGGAGGAAAGTAATTAATTACAGATTAACTCATACCTCCTACATGATTTTAGCTTTGTAATTGATTACAAGACCTAATAATTAATTATCAAAGCCTAAAAATATTTTTGGAGATGTACGACTTCACCTTTAACTATTATGTTAAGATGAAGTCGAATAGAAAGAACACGACTTCTTCATAAAAAGTCGTTTGAACGCTACAATTTGCTTAAATACATAATTTAAATTTCTTTTGCTCATATACGTAAATTCCACCCCTTTTTTTGCCTATATACGAAAAAAAACCCCATTTTGTAGACATCATGCTCCAAAAAGGATAGAAAGCGTGTTCTAATTTTTTGTTTTTTGGAAAAGGCAAGTAATCTTGAAGTGCTTTTTACAGAAGTAAAACGGTCATTTTAAAAAGTAGGGTGGTGGATTAAGAAATTATAGGGGGTGCAGGACGAAAAGTGCCTCTAAGTTTTTAACCATATTTTTCCTATAAAGTGCCTTGAAATTTGCTTAAATGGGCCAGTGGAATTAATAGCTCTGTGATACTGAAAAGCATAAAAAATATGAATAGTAAGTGTTCTGATCGTAAGTCTCTCGAATCACCGTACATATAAAATATCATTTGCATTATAATTCTGTCTGTCATATTTTTGTCTTTAAAATATACGTTGCAAAGAGAAAAAAAATATTTAACTTGTTTTAGACATCAACTCCTAATCTCGATATAAAATTAGGATATAAAATTACTATGAACAATACAAAAATTATATTAGGATTAAGAACTATTTTCCGTTAACAAATATTTATTTCGTGTAAGTTAAATTTTACAAATGCTTATTTAAAAGTATATAAAATTACATCAGTTTCTTATAAATATTTTACCATGTAATCGGAACCTTGCATATGCCATAGTAACTCTAATAAAAGCATTATTTACTGCCTTCTTAATGTCATGTGTTCCAGAAGGAAGACGAAGAAAAAAAAACAGAAATTCCATTTTTAGGAAAAAAATTGATAAAAAATTTCAAAATAGTAAGATAGTATTGAAATCAATATAGACTATTCAGTCTCAAATAAATTATTCACTTAATTCGCTTCAGTAAGAAAAATAAGATCTGATAGTTTATAAAAAGGTCAAAGATTAATAATCACATAATTTATAACACAAATGTAAGTGACATTCATTGGTAATTTTCTTATTTGAAAATTCTCACTAAATTTTGAACAGCTGGGAAAAGTTGTTCTATTATCATCTATCAGTATGATATGATTGCTATATCACGGAGATTTGATTCATAAACAGAAGCTTGTGGTTGTTACAGTAAAGGAGAACTCGTAAGTATATAGCAATTCAATTGGATATGATAGGATTAAGAAGTTGGACACTGACAGAGATTACAATTAATCAATAATTAGAAAAAAGCAAACAAAACTTATATCCAATTTGAAATAATCTATAGAATAACCAATAATTATTTTCAACTTATCACAGTTCACAAAGCCATCAAAAAATTATTTGGAATAAGAAGATCAGAGACTTCCAACCAGTGCTCAGACCTATAATATTTCATTTCCTAAATGAGAGAACAATAATCTATAGAATAACCAATAAACCTCCTTAACTGTACTATCTCACTCTTTCAGTGAGAACAAGGAGAAATGAAATCTAAGCTGACAAACGCTATACTGAAGGAATCAAAGCATAAAAAGAAAAAAAAATATGTACTATAGCAAAGATATGGCCAAATTCAATGTTTTCAACAAGCAGAATCATGCTGAGACCTAGGCACAGCTTGTGCACGTCTTGTCTTTGCATCATCAAGATAGTTCTGATAGATGTAAGAGGCAAAACCCCATAGAGCCAAAAGCATAGAAATTATCTTCACCCCATTCATCTTATCATGAAAAACTATAACTGCAGCAATAGGAGTAACAGCTAAAGAGACAGTGCTGATAACATTGGAGTAGAGAGAAGATACTAGGAAGATCAAGCCAACAACACCAACAGAGCATACCTGCCAGGCTATTGCTGTCCAAACCAAAGTCATTACATAAGCAACCTGTCCTTTCCCAAAACTCTCCATTTCTCCATGCATAGTACGCCATTCCCCACTTGCAAATAGGCCTATGACAGCAGCACCAGTGGCAACAAGAGAAGTGTAGATTTGCATTTCCAAAACAACAGAAAAAGTTTCCTTCTTCAGAACTTTCTCAAATGTCAGTTGCATGAGGGAAAGCAAAAGAGAGTACATTGCAGAAGCTCCAAGGGTACACAGGAAACCAATAAGGTACTTTCCCTGGGAAAGACCTGATGGTTCCTGTGAGTCTTCGTTAATAGCAAGGAGAGAAGCAGAGAAAGTGAGAACCACTGTAGAGTTTATAATCAAAGCTGTGAACTTTTGAGCATTGATAAAATATGAGAAAACTGCATTAAAGGCTAATTGTGATGCACAAATCAGCGAGTACGTAGAAGCCGAGAGGTACAACAGTCCAGTGGAGTACAACATATTATCGGCAGCAATTAAGACTCCTAGACAAAAATATATCAAAACAATAACTTTGATGGAAGGTGAAGCAGAAGTTGAAGCCTCTGCAGGTGAAGGAATTATATATAATGGAATGAACAAGAGTGGGAAGCCAGCAGTTTGAACTAGAGTAGCCATCCATTTACTATTTCCACCCTGATCATAATAAAATCTTCCAAGGATAACAGCAGCAGATTGGCCTATGATAAGAAAGCCTATACTGAGTGCCACAAGAAACCACCATTGCCATCGCTTATATTTATTAAATGCTAATTCAGACATTGTTCCAGGTGCAATCATCGGTTCTTCATTGTCTGTAATTTGATGCATCATTGAAGTTAGTTTTTTTTCAAGTACTTCAAAAGAACCTCTATAACATAAAATGAAAAAAGACAATCCCATTTAAACTCAATACACCAGTAGAGCACTCTGCACACAAGTTAATAGTTGAATATGGGTATATCAATGTCCATTCCCATCGAAAAATGATTTTATATCAATGTCCATATGTATATAAATAATGTAACTAGTTTATCAAGACAACTCATTTAGATTCAGTTGGAAAACATTTGTTTCATCTAACATACTATGCTCAGATTAATTAGACAATCTATTTTCAAATTTCAAATCGATAATTTCCTAGCATTATATCTAAGATTTGGTTCCCGGAATATCCCACTGCAGAGTTCGACTAAATTCAAAATGCAATGATACTCACATGTCAATTTAAACATACAATATGCAGCTTTAGCTGATGTAGGATTATCTACTAACCAGAATACTCTTAATACTGTTATCAAACCAATCAGAACGCATCCTTGACATATATCAGTGTGGCAAACTCATACATGTATCACATCCGGCTAATCCAGTTACAAAACAAAGTAAACAATGATTCAGTGCATAAACTCTTCAAAACGTATCATTCTATTCACAGTAAACAGGCATAGTTCATACTTTGCTTATTATAGATTCTTCAGGCACTCAGTTCAACCCCACAACACATTCTAATATTTCATTCATACAATAGAGCGTATCCCTTATAACTTCCCTTTTCAGACTTTTGCAAGTTACTACTACAACTCAAAAACATCACAAATACACATATACTCAGCAGAATACGTACATTCATACAACCATTCTCACAAATATAGCATACTATTCTAATATTCAAGTTTCAACGTCATCACCATATTTCAAACAGTCCAAGACATTATCAAACAAAACATATATAATCATATCAAACACTACGAATGTGCACTCAGATTTGCAATCCATTAAACATACATGCACCTCTTGCTGGACATAGATAATTCAGTTATAAAACATATTCAAACCTACATCATAACTACAAAGTATCAGAATCCATTCGGTCTAAGTATGCCTGAGCATAGAGTAGCTATATACCACGGCATTCCCCAAAACATAGCATCACACTTACCAGTCAACAATCTTATGTTCGAGCAATCCCCTGTCTTAGAATTCTATATCGTGGCAGCAGAAAATATATGATCAAACTTCTTATTTAAAACTATAACACAGCTTAAAATATCAAACATGTACCATTATTCAGAACATAAAAATGCATAATACAACACTCAAATCAAAAGACTCGAGACAGAGAAAATTAACATACATAATAGAAATCCCAATTCCATGACAACCAGATTATTACATCACAACAGCACAATCTAAATACAATAACGGAAAAAAGAAAAAAACTGCATAGCCTTTGACCTTGAAGACTAAATGAAGAAAAAACATGAAACCGATAGGCAGAAGATTATGATTGAAGCAAAACCCATATATTATTTTCCATAAAGTATGAGACTTTGAATCGAAAAAGGAGAAAGAGGTACCCGTCATGTTGTTGAGAAGCAAAGAAGAAGGTTGTGGGCGAGGAGGGAAGAGGTTAAGAGAGAGAAAGGTTTAGATATTAGAAGAGGATGAAAGGGAACATGGGTACCATGAATGAGTGAACATGGGAGAGTAAGTTGTCATTAAATGAATCGAATAAGATTCAAAGGTTTGGGTGTGGAATGGCAATTCTCAATCGCACGTTGCAGTGGAAGCTATGAAGACCAGGTTAAGAGCCGTTTGGAGAATGACAATAGAATTGCCATTCCAGAAAACCCTGTTTTAAACAGATTAAGATCCTCCTCCTTAATTAGGTTAAAATAAAAATCCTCCTAATCTACTTAGATCATTGATGTTTACTTTATATAGTAAGATAAAAAAAAAATTTAAGAATGAATAAGTGTCATTTAATATGAAATTATATTTACAAGAAGCAGTTTAATGTATATATATAATATACAATATAGAGTTAACTCTGACTTTTTGACTTTTGAGAAATATTTATTTTTAAGTAAGATGAAATTAAAATAAAATATTGAAAATATCTATAGGCAAAAAAACAAAAAATTAGATTCAATTGGATTACTCTTTTTAACATCAATCTTATATTGTTAACTGATAATTTAAAAACAAAAACTAATGATATTTATTATATTGATTTAAATATTATGTTAGTTGTGATGCAATTTGGTTATTTCTCTTAATATAATATTAACTATGTTTTATGAAATATAAATTTTTATTTATTAAAATTTGATAATAATTTTATATTTAATTATAATTTTCAATTTTGAAAATTTATTTTATGTTAAATTATTTTAAGGATTCTAAAATATAATAAAATATGTATTTCAAATTTATAATATAATAAATAATTAATATAAACAACACCATTTTCTTCTCTCTTTTTCCCTCAAGTATTTCTTTTTCAATACTTCAAATTCATTCCAAAAACAAAACAAAGGATAAATAAATATTTTCCTGCAGATTAAAATATTCTTAATATTTTAAACAGTCTCTCAATTATAATTAACTCGGACTTGATTTTTTTTTTTAGTTTTTTTTCTGTATAAATTTAGAAAATTTCAAAATAACCTATTATTTAGTGATCAAGTAGATATTTATATCTAATAACATGTCATATGCTATTTTTAAAGCGGTTGGCTTACATCATATCACCGAAGTGTAGCCAAAACCAGTTTTCTTTTAAATAAGTTTAAAGATTAAACTTAAAATTCAATGTATTTATATTGGAAGAAATAAAAGCTTTTACAGAACTGGTCAAGGCCATCTTCTAACATAAATTAAATCATTTATATACATATATAATATTATTTATAGGTCTTGCAAATAAGTTTTATAGCAAAAATTAAGGGAGGAAACAGATAACTTTTTAATGTTAGATTAACTGTTTCATTTTTAACTGTATAAAGTATAACTTTTTACAAGCATCATGAAGTGCAATTATTGAAAGAAGTTCATATCATACAAAATATCATAATTAGAAAGAGGACCCAAATTATAATCTGGTTTCGTTGTAATATTATGCAAAGAGAAACAGTAAAGTAATATATTTTTACATTTATTTAATACCTAATATAAAAATAAAATATGTTGTATATTTTTTAAATAATATCTAATAAATATAAATTTTTTTTATGTTTCAAAATATTAAGTTTTTTTAATGAATTTTAAGTGAGAAGAGGTGGTGCAGGGTTTAGTTATTTACATTTGCTCTAAACTACACCAAAGCTAAAAGAAAGGAGAGAGAGAAAGAGAGAGAGAGAAATGGCAGTGAGGGCCGCCGTACTCCGCCACATTCGTGTGCCACTCCAAGCCGTTCCAAGACTTCAGCCATGGCGTGCCATGTCATCACACGGCGACGACCATCTCTCCAAAGAGGAGGTCATCCAAAGAGTCCTCGCCGTCGTCAAAGATTTCCCCAAAGTCGATCCTTCCAAGGTTTCCCTCTTCCTTTTCCTTCCCTACTTTCATTTCTTCCATCCTTTTCTGTATTCTTATTGTCAAATAAGAAATATGAGAAAAGGGTACTCTGAATTGTGATCTGCTGATTTCACCAAATGGGTTGTCCGATTGTTTGGGAAACGGGGAATGAATGTCGCTGGCCTTTTTTATATTTTGGAAAAAGGGTTTTCCCACACTTGGAAATTTAGCTCAATTGGAATCTGGGTGGTGTTTGGGTTCTTAATTGCCTTCAAAAATTGTCAGTGGGAATTCTGATTGATTTAGCTATAAGGGTCTTTCATCTTCCTGAAATATGACATTTTTTTACCTGTAACTATCCGGGTGGTGTTTACATTCTGTTGCCTTGGTTAATTCGAAAATGAAAAATTGTCATTCCGTTGATTTAACCAATTGATGTTCCCCGAATTTAGCTCAGTTATAAATAACCTGGGTTGTGATTGTAATCTTAGTTAGTGTGAAATTGAGGATTAGATATTCCAAATCATTATTCTGTTTATTGAGCCCACAAAATCTTCTCAACATTTGAAAGTTTGCCGTAACCACCTGACTTGTTTTTTGTGCTTTGTTGTGTTATGTGAGACTGTGTATAGTGATCCGTTTATTTTGCTATATGGATTTTCCCATAGTCTGGAAATTTAGTACAGTAATCATACGGTTACAGTACAGTAATCTTAATTTTGGGAAAAGTGCAAGTCACAAATCACTATTTTATTGATTTTCCCGAAAAGGTTCTTCCCAAAGTTTAGGGAATTCTCAATAAGATATAAAAAGTTCAGGGAAGAACCCTAACAGAGAGTTTCTCTCACCTTAAATTATAACTAGACATTTTGTCTATTCCATTCATTTCCAAATTATTTATACCTCTTTTACAGAAGAAAAAACAACCTAACTAAGTTTCTAAATCTTTTGTTCGGAGCAACAATTATGCATTCTATTCTCATTCTAAGCAAAAAGTACATGTGAGTAGCACCTCCCTCATGTGGTTCTCCACTTGTTTGGTTCCATCATGTAATGGCACCTTCATTAGATTAGTCATCATCTTTTGCAAACTTTCGTGGACCAATTTATTGTTCTTCGCGCTCATCATGGGCCCTCCTAAACTTGTATTGGGTCTTGGGCTTCCATCTGGTTATGGGTCTGAGCTTCATGGGAATTAAGAGCTTTAGCCTGATCAATGATGTCCACATCACTAGTGGGGAATTTTTCAAATATTTAATGAGGGAATTTAGGTAAAAGAGCAAATTCTGTTATTGTTTTTAGCTGTTCATTCTTCTGAGAGTGATGTTTTTATCAAAAAAACTATGGGGGACTAGGGCATGGTGTGACTCAAACTTTCTTCTATAGTGTATTTGATTATGATTTCTGTCAATATCTTCCTAAATTGGTGGCCTGGTCCACAGGACTCATATCACTAAGTGGAGGAAGGGTTGGATGGGGGGAATTGTTCTCTATGTGTTGTGTGTCAGACCTTACCTGGTATGATATTGGCTTCTATGTTATTTTTTTTTTATCAAAATATTGATTCAGATAACAAGATTCTTTTAATGAAGCATAATTTCTGATAACAAGATTCAGGTAACAAGATTCTGACAATTTCAGTAATATTTTTAGAGTTTGAATTTTTTATTGTTTATAGCACACATTCCCGAGCAAAAGGTGAAAAATAAAATGATAAAGGCTTTCATTTTTATGAAGGCATTTAGAGTTTGACGTGCCAAGGCGTGATGGATTGGAGTTTGGAAGACTGTCCCCTTGCTTTGAAGCATTTTTTTTCTTTCTGTTTTTCCCTTTTTTTATTCTGTCTTGTTTTTATCCAAATTCTAGGTAACTCTCCCCCCCTTAATAGAGTTAAAAATAATAGTGATAGACAAAGCAAATTATGAAATTATAATTCAGTCTAATGATCGGAATGATGCATGCATGTTTATATAAATAATATTCCCTGTTGATTTTCTTTTCAGTGATTAAGACTCTTCACCCTTTACTTGCTTTGTGTGTATGGGGGAGGGCTAGGCGGCTGGTTAAGTTTTCCTCAAATCCACTTGGTGGGAGATGAGAGAGAGACGAAGATAGGGTGTAACTAGATATGAACTGTGTAATACACTTTTGATTCACTTCAATGAATTCTTAAGTAAATGCCCAATTTCATATAAGTAGTGTATTTTGGAGTTATCGGACTATGGGTGTGGTTTGGTGGGTAGTAATGGTAGATATTTATGAGCTAGGGTCTCAGATAATTTCTGTTTTTGTAGGTAGTGGTGGTGGAGGAAGAATAGCGTGGGCTTATTTTGAGATGGTGTATTGGAAGTGTGATGTTTTGTTTGAGATGGTGTATTAGAAGTGTGAGGTTTTGTTTGGATCGGAGGTTATTGGCTACATTGGTTGATGGAGATAAAGTTTATGGCTTTAGATTTCATTTGGTGGCTATTGTTGGTTCATCCACTATGTCTGATTTTTGCTAACGTGGAAGGATTATATAGAATGAAACTTTTATCTGTAATTGATTTAGGCTTCTTTGGGATTTTGCTTGCTTCCTTGTTTTTCACTAATATGGAGTGGTTGTATGGAATTAAATTATGAATTTTATATTTTGGGAGTTAGAAGGACTTAATTTGACCCTCCTTACATGGTTTGGTCCTAACTCACATAGGCTGAGGCTAGAAAAACTTACAAGGTCAAAAAGCTTCCTATTGAAAAAGCCTACGGGATCAAAATATTTACAACAGTCCTGTGCATCAGGGCCAGTCCATGTGTCTTCTATTTAGAAAAAATATTCATTTTGAATACAAGAAAAAATGCAATTCCTAATTTGTCGCAAATTTAAGTGTTTTTAATTTGTCAAAGAACTATATACAAACATTTTAATTAGACTAACATAAATTTTGTGAGAAGTTTTAATAAACTTGGTTGTGTGCTTTTATAGGAAATTATGCATAAACCATAAATGATATCGTTTCTAAGAGTTAATTAAAGTCTTGTAGTAGGGTTAAACCCACCCTAACCTTGACCCTAGCCCATTTGAGAGGGAGTTTTGGGGGTTGAAACATTTTTTTGGCCCTTGCTTGAAGAGGCCTCCTAAAAGGGGTTTTTTCAAGGGTGGACTAGGACTGACTCATGGGCATGCGTCAAGTGGATAACTCTTCATACCTTTGACTTAAATGCAAGATAGAAAAAATTTCAGGGACTCATTTGCATGAAATAAATTTCAGCAACTTATGTATTAATGTCTCAATTTTTTAGGATCAGATTAAGTATTTCCTCAATTTTTTTTCCTGATTCCTGCATTCAGTTTTCAGCTCTAGGGGAAGACATTACATGAGAAATATGTAAAACTGGATATGGTTGTGGTCTTTATTTCCCGTTTCTCGTAGACTTTTATCTATTAACTTTTATTCCAATTTTTTTGGTTCCTCGGGGGTTACCATCAATATAACAAATGCATAGTTATGGTTAAATATCTCTTGGTTCTTTTTGTACTCACTCTTTTAGATAAAATCTGGGTGGAAGCAACTACACTTTTGCTCAGTCAGCCCACTCTTGAAATATACAGGTTTCACTATTAGTTGATCTCAAGCCCTTAGATTACTTCATCTTAAATTTGTTAAGAAGTAAACTTTAAACCAAACTTAATTCTACAAAATTAGTTTGGAGAAGGTTGCATCCATTTATATATTATAAACTCGTTTTATTCCTAATCGAAGTGGGATTTCTAACAGTATTTATCACTTGCACTTCGTAACAAAGCTGCTAAAATTTTCTTTAATTTGATTGCACCGAGTGTTATTCCGTTTTGCAATTTTGGTGATGCTCATCTGGTTAAAACTGTGAGCATTGCTAATGAAATGTTCTTGTGTGTATTGGTTTCTTCTGCTCCTCAGGTGACTCCAGATGTCCATTTTCAGAAGGATCTGGGTTTGGATAGCTTGGACAATGTGGAAATTGTAATGGCTCTGGAAGAGGAGTTCAAGTTAGAGATCCCAGACAAGGAAGCCGATAAAATTGACTCCTGTAATCTTGCTATTGAGTATATTGCTAATCATCCCATGGCTGGTTAACTAATATGACCTTTTTTCCTATTTGTCTTCTTGTTGAACTTTTGAGTATCAGTGCAACCTTGAACCCTTTCCTTACTTTCACTGGATGTTTATGGAATCTGGTGTTTGTCATCTTTTCCTTTTTCTCTTTTGAATTGGAGTGAAGGAACTGGTTGTTTAGAATAATGTGAATTGTTCAGAGAGGAATTTGTCAATGAAAATTGGTACTGGTTTTTTGAAGGACTACAATTTCTACTGTAAACTTTTTTTAGCCATGCTAAATCTCTGATATTATTCACTGAGATATTGATCTTAGTCTTACTTTTTTCAACTGCGTATCTTTTAGTCCCACCACGAATGTTTCAGTTTATTGATATACAGATTTTATTGCTAGTTTGAAGAGTTTGTGCACACAACGGAAATTAAAACATAAGATTCAAAGGAAGTTGTTTTTTTATAAATGAACCAATCCAAGTTGGTATAGAAAAAAATATATTGAAATCATTAACCAAATTTAAAAGCTGATTTAAATTCATTTGAATTTTATTTTCTTATCAGCTCAAACTGAAATATGATGAATGTATTACAGACTTTAAGTTTATATTTCTTTACTATCTAAAAGTTTCTTTAGTTTAATTAGCAATAAATAAGCTTTTTATTTGCTTCTAAAATATTTTTAGATACTACTTGAAATAATATTTTGAAGAAATAGTAGCATATATTTTTTTATATTTATTCCTTTTCATATTTTAAAAATATTTATTAATTTCCCTAGTTATTTTTCTATATAAAAGTTTAATATTTGATTTGGTTTTTTTCCATTTCTCTTTTTTTTATGTTAATACTTTAATATTTATTTTATTGATTAAATAAATATTCAAGAAATAATAATACTAGATTATTTTTTCTATTATTTTTTAGTACTTTCATGTTTTACTATTTATTTTAATCAATACGCTAAATAATATGACGAAAATGTATACATCCACTAAGTATATACTATTTTTACTTAATTTTAAACTTTTTTTAAAATACTTTAAGATATAATATAAGATCAATAGCAGAATATATCATGAACTGAAACTAAAAATTACAACTGAAATAATTCATGTATAAACAAATCAAAAGATAAAAAATCATTAAAAACACCTGAAAGTGTTTTTTTTAAGTAATTATGATTTAATAAGTTAACTTACCAGTTTTAAGCTACTAACACTAACATAAACTCTATATAACGTACTGACTAACATATTAGTTTCTCATTACTTTTCCGATTACGTTTTTCATAATGAAAATAAATAAACCTACTAAAATTGGCATATTTATTTATTATTCTCATTTTTTAGAATGTAAATATATTCCTACACGGTAACACGTTTTTGTTATTTTTATTTGTGCTTAGAGATAAGTCGTGAAACATATTGCGATCTTATGTACGTAGAAATTTTCAACTGAAACAAAAATTCTGAATAATAGTTTTTGATTAATTAATTCCTACCAACCACAATTATTGCTGACCAAGGCCAAAAATAAAAAATAAAAAAGAAGCTGAAATGCATATTTTATTGAAGCATGAATAACTGATGAATGCACGTGCTAATCCAAATATGCAGGAAAAGCAGTGAACATGTTGGTCGAAACATTTATTGCTCCTAAAATTACTTGTCTGAAAGCAATGCACTGATCACGTCTTCAAAATCACGTGATGCTGAAAAAAAAAATTCAATTATTTTAGACAAAAATATCCCTAAAATCCTATTACAAAGAATATAGTAGTGTAATGAATAACATGTAACTTTTATTAAAAATAAAATATAAAAAAATGTTACATGGTATGTTAAACTTTATACCATTATTAATTGCAATGCCATAATAGCGTGTTTTGAAGAGTAATTTAGAACATTCTCGTCGTCTTCTATAAACTAAGTTAAATTATAAGAATAGGTTTGAACCATCTTCTACACAAGAATGTAGGACCACACACGTTTCACTAAGATAAAGATATGATTTCAAAATTATATTTTGAATATTATTGATCATGGAAATTATTGTTTTTAGGATATCCTAAAAATATTTTGAGGGTCTAGTAGAAATTAAAGTTTTAGATATAACGATTTATTCGAGTCTTGGTTTTCATATGTTTTTCTTTAATCTTTGGTGGGATAAATGTCCATTAGGTGGTAACACGTGTTTTTGTCTCTATATATATTTTTTCATTCATTTTTTTATATTCTATATAAGAATTAGATAAGTCGATTGAAAAACCCTTTTCAATGATTATAAAGAAACTTACGTTGGAGTCAAGACCAAAGAAAAATTACGTATCCCTTCATCCTTCAATCCTCTAAAGAAAAAAAGAACATAATCTACATTTTAAACTTACCGTAATATAATTTTAGATTCTAAAAGAGATAATACATCAAATACGAAAATTGATCACAAAAATATTATTTAACAAACTTGAATCAAAATATTAACATACCGTAAAAACACTATTAAAGTCAAAATCAATAAAAGTTTACATACATATTCCTCCTTCAATTTAAAAACTAATCACTAAGACAATACGATGATATTTAAGTATAATATATATATATATATATATATATATATATTTATTGTGTTTTTCATATTTAAAGGCTTAAATGATTATTTCGTCCGTGTTAAGTGAGTTTTTTTTTAGTTTAGTATTCAATTTTAAAAGTGCATATTTTGAGTTCCAAAGTTATAAAAATTGTAAGAATGAAGTTTTATCCGTTAAGTTGACAGCAACGACGTTAACTACATGCTCACATGGCGAATGAATCAATACTTTTTCTCTTTTCTCCTTATTGTGTCTAGTTTTCTCTCTCTCTTCCGTATTAATGGTTTCCAATTTCATTTTTTTTTATCATTTTTTCTAACAATCAATTAGCCTTACCGACACACCTCATCATGTTGCAGTGCCTAAATTCTACAAATAGGGGCAAATCTTTATTTTTTTTTCACCATAACACGTTCTTCCTTCCTTTACTAAGATCCAACAGCTTCTCCAATTTTTCACTGATTTTTTAAAAAAGGAATTCTTTAGTTTTTACTGATTTTTGTTCTAAAAGAGAATTGTCCATAATCCCTACATTTTTAACCAAATCACCCATTCCCTCCATCATCTTCCCTTTCAATTGTCGTTCAAGGAGACTCACTACATATTGTAATCATCAATTCTTTCAATCAAGAATTCTTTTTCATTCATTTTTTGCTTTTGTTTCATTAACCTCCGCCAAATCCCCAAGCCAAACCTTCATCATTTATAGCCACCTCCACTGGAAGAAAACTAAATAAGAAATCAGTTTCTCAAGAAAAAAAAGACAAAAAAATTTGAAATCAGAAAACCTAGTTTCCCAAATCAAATCAAGATTAAATTACAGCTCGAAGATCTACTCTATTTTCAATCTTCATGGATTCAACACCTATAGTCACGAACACGTCACCGTTGTAACATCACCACTGCCCATTTACAAGTGGTCGCCGTGGCAACACCTGTGAGGACAAGATTCAAAGAACCTGTGCATGCGAAAGGAGGAGTGTAGGGACGATGGCACTTCCGACATGGATGATGTTGTGACTTCGGTTGCAGGGTTGGATAAGCCCCTTACGTTGCCAGTGAAGAATACAGCCTCCTATATGTGGAATAAGAGGGAGAACTCCTTTCGGATTTTTTTTATGAGAGCAAAGAAAAGTCTTTGAACTTTGAAAACCATTAATATAAAAGAAAAAGTTCGACACAACAAAAGAGAGAAGAAAAAAATTACTGATTTTAACTCAATCTATACACTTTTAAAACTAAGTACAGACTAACTAAATATTTAAGTATTTTAAATATTAAGACTAAGTAAACAAAAAGTAAACACCTGCAAGGCTGCAACGTAGCATGGGACATTGATATCGTTTTAGCAATTATTCATGTTTCATTTTTCTGCATTTTAATAATTACGAAGGCGTAGACCATTTTTGTCTTTTACACCAGGTTCTTTTTTAACTATTAGCTATTTCTTTTTTTTTTCTTTTTTCTCTGTCTGTCTTTGTTTTTTTTTTATGTTTATTCCTTTTCTAATACATTTGCCGGTTTGTCATGTTTCGTCCAATTCATATCTAAAATTGTTTCTAAAATATTTTGGTGATGTTGTACTCTAAGTATATAGCATCTACATATAGGTTGTTATATATTTTTCCTTATCTTTTTGTCTTTTTGTTTCTTTTGTTTTTTATTATGTTACTATCACTCAATATAAACGTTTTCAAAATTCTAGCCAATTAAGCTGTGTCTTATTCTCGTATGATTATTCTAATTTGCTACCTAATTTCATGATTAAAATTTGTAGAGTTTGAGAATTGTGATTGTGGTTATGATTTGACGCAGACACAAAGTAATCCCACCCAAAGGAAAAATTAAAATGATTTTTAGATGTTTATGAACTGTACTATCTACCCAAATATTGCAATTATGCTAGTTACAAATAAAAATTTAAAATTTTGTTAATAACATTTAACATTTTAAAACTAATTTTTCTCTAAAAAAATATGTTAAAAATGATCAGTATTATCTAATACTTATATATATATATATATATATATATATATATATATATATATATATATATATATATATATATATATTAATAAATGATGCAAAATACGACTCTCAACTATGGCTTAGTAAGTCTATTTTGCCATGATCACATTCGTGGAAATTTTATATACAATATCTGTGAAGAGTGAATGGTTGATTTAAAACTAAGGAAACGTGAAATAATGTAATTTAATGAAAAAATATATTTGATTATAACATTGATTGATACGTGATTGATTTTACTAAATTAATAAAAGTTGATAAATTGTTTTTTAATATAATACTAAAATTTTATTAGATGTATTTCTTAAAATATAAATATTATTTGATTAAAAATATTTAGTTGAGGAAATGAAAATAAAATATTTCTTAAAAATTAATAATGATTTAAAGGTATTGTTCATTGATTGTCAATAATAATAAAAAAATTGTTAAAATTCATTTCAAAATCAATCTTTGTATATAAAAGTAAATTAATAATTCATCAATAATCACCATAAATCATTTACTTTCTTCTAGTTTCACGTTTAATTTCATTTTTCTCCAAATTTTCTATAAAATAATCTAATAATCTAATATTAATCTAAATAAACACTGTCATCTCAAATAATTAACGTGAATGATAAACCTCCTATAGAAAACAAATCTTTGTTGGAATTAGAGTTGCCTACATTTAAAAATATTTGAATGCATTTTTATATTGTTGAAGTTTTCATAATTTGTGAATATTAACTAATAATATCTGTGTTAAAATTTTAAGCGTACTTATAAATTTCATAGAAATAAAAAAATTGAATAACATATAAAGATGAAAAATTATTAATTTATTGTTTTAAGATTTTTAATAATATAATTTTTTATATGATTGGGTTTAAATTTTATTGTTGTATTTTCTCAATAAATCTCAATTTTTTTAATAAACCTAATAATTTATTAATAAATGCATGTTTTTAATTTTTAGTTTGTAGCGTGATATAATCATTTACCTTCGGCAAATTACCAAATTACAGTTGTTGTTTTAAAATTTGTTATTTTATTGTAAACCATTTGCGTTATAAATATACTTCTTTTTTTATGCGTGACAAAAACTGTTTGGTGCATGCTTATAATTATAATTGAAAACTAGCAAAATATAAGAAATGTGTCGTCATCAATGTTTATTAATGGAAGGTCATTATATTTGAGAATTTTTTTTATTAATTATAGGTTAAAACTTTTAGATGATTATCGTTTTTGTATTGAAATTTTAATTGGCTTTTTAAATTTTAAGTAGTCTCAAGTAGGTATTTATTTTAAAAATGTGAAACAAATAAATCATTTTCGTTAACATGACATAAATGACGTCAAGACGAGGTGAGTTGTATTAGTGAATGAAGTGTTATTTTGTTAAATAATTTAATATTTAACATGCTAACTCATCTCCTTCTAAGTGATTAGTTTGTTTGTCCTAACATTTAAAGTTGTGACTTTTAATAAGAGGTGGAGTTTTTAAAAGAAGAGGTTGTAGAAGGCTTCAAACATTGTTCAGGTGAGACTTGTCTTAGTCTTGTTCTTGTTCATTTTGCACATGCAATGGTTAAATGATGAAACATAATAGTGGCACCAAAAGGAGGTTGAGTGTAAAGCTCATTTGCTATTGTTGTAAGAATGTAGTGTTTCAAGTTGTAAGAAACCCTAAGAATAAGGAAATATTTTTTGGAGTTGTCCTAACTTCAAGATAAGATCCATGGAAACAAAAATCACTATTTTTATTTTTATTTTTGTTGTCAACAGGGACTAGAAGTGTGTTTTGAAGCGTGTTTTTGTTGTGTTGTTCAATAGAGTGGGAGTTAAGATTTGGTTGACTGCAATTATTTTCAATGGTACAGTGAACAAAGAATTGAAGAAAGTCCAAAAATAAGGAAAAGGTTGGAACTATCGTGAAGATAGAAAAAAGGGATCATGAAAGTCTCGAAAATAAAGAAATGACTCTAATTGTCGTGAAGATAGAAGAAAGGGATTATAAAAGTCGGAAAAATAAAGAAATGACTTGAACCGTCGTGAAGATGGAAGAAAGGGATGGTGAAAGGATGAAAATATCAAATTTAGATAAATATGTTTTTATGTTGGAAAAATGGTTGAAGGTGTTATTTGGGATGATGTTTATTATATGTGTTTAATGTAATTGTAATATCTATTGATTAAACTTCCATGATTTGTTGTAAAAAATTAATGTAATATAATTGTGTAATTGTAATATTAAAGTACTTGATGTGTTTTTTGTATGGGCATTTAATATAATTGTAATATTAATGTATTTGATGTAATGCATTTTAATTAATGAAATAATTTGAATAGTGTTTAAGAATGTGTTAAAGGTAAATAGAAATTGGTGTCTAACCACAAATAATTCATATTTCATTGTGTACCAAATAAAAAGGGATCTCCATCAATGGTAATTAATTATTACATTAAAATGAAGTTGATAGTATAGTTTAGAGAGTTATTCCCTACACCACCACACGGTGCTCCTGGCACCTCTCCATTCCTATTTTATCCTTTAGTAATATTTAAATGGATCTGAATATGCATTAGATTCTTAAACGGATGTCAACATTCGTGAACGGATATCGACATCCGTTGAAGGACAAACAGATGTCGACATCCGATTCAAAAACTTTTTTTTATTGTATGAAGAAGTCACGAGAGAGGGTGCATCAATCACTAGATATATAAAATATTCTCATTAAGAAGTCACTGCATAGATAACGAGCATCAAACCAATTTTCATTTATATTAACCTCTGCCACATCTCACAAACGATTTCTCCACTCAATCGAAAATCACATGTGAAATCAAACCCTTTTTCCAAACGCTCTATCTGATTCGAAAACACACTCTCCATGGCCATCAAACATGCACTCCTTAATTCTCAGCAAGATATCATATAATATTGAGTAAGGCTTATCATAGTCAGGGATAAGTATTAGAACTGGTATCTTGGATAAAACTCAAAAAGGTGTTCGCGTGTAGAGAGAAGGCAGCAGAGGCTTCCATGGTTGAGGCAGCAACACCTACAAAATAATTTTAGATTTTTTTAAAAGCTAAGGTCATGGATACGAAAACATGGTTGAGCAGTAGAGATAATATATTTAGACCAAAAAAATGTGTTACGATACAAATAACTATTGTTATTAGTCATTCTCTTACAGATGAACTATTGAACTATTGCTACTAGTCATTATTTTAAAGTTGACAAGTTTTACATTTGTTAGTTTTATTTTGTTGATACCAATTTAAACACAACTCTTTGTGATACCAAATAGTAGTTTGTGTGCAATTAGAAAATGATAAAAGTGAAGGGGTGTAGGGAGATTTAGAGTTTTAAAAAAGTAAATAAAATTAAATGGTAAAAGTTAAATTAACCTAAGGTATTTTTGGAACAAAAAAAATAGTGGAGAGGTGTAGGGAACACTTAGGGTGGTGGAGGGAGCAACTCTCTATATTTTAATAGAGGCCCAAAGTTATAAAAATAGATGGCATCATGTTTGAGAAAACAAATACATGCACAAACCAAAAACAAGTCTTCATGAAGGTCTTTTTGCAAAGTGAATATTTAAGACTTGATTTGGGCATCACTAAAACTTCCATACTTCTTGATTTTGCTAACATATCTAAGAAGCCTAAAACAATTTCAAACGTACAGGAAGCCCTATATGCTCCTACGAACCACAAAAACATGATCAGGATATACCGTTATGATAACTGATCAACATATAGTCTTATAAAATACTCAAACAACACATGTAAAACAAAAAGGACTAGCATGAAGAGAATACTGACCAAAGGAATAAGCAAAAAAACCACCTTACTCTATTTAAAAACTGATAAATTAGACTTAAAATTTTCACCGCAAGGATCACTCGAACGAGATCTTCAAATAGATAAATAAAAAGCTATATAACCTTTATATTGAAGTCAAAAAATTTAAAAAATTAATTTCTAAAAATGATATATTTAAAATAATAAAATTTATTTATAACAAACTACTTATATTAAAACAATTTAATATTAAAATAATTAAGTTTTATTATTTTTAAATCACTGTCACTATTTTAAACTATTGCCACTATTCTTATATATCATGGATTCTAAGTTTTAAGGTTAAGGGTATTTTAATAATTTTCATTCTCAAAACTAAAAAAAAAACCCCAGACCCTTGCTTTCCTCTCTCATTCCTCTCAACCCTTTCTCTTACATCTTTCTCACTCCAAAAACACTAGCTGTTAAACAATCTTACGAAAAATGATTTTATAATGAGTTTTCATTTTATAATTTTTGTCTTATCTAATTTTATCCAATTTTCACAAGCATAAAGAAATTGGTAATTGACCTGAAAAAATCAGAAATACTCGCTGTTAAACAATTTCTTACAAAAAATGATTTTATAAGTTTTCGTTTTATAATTTTTGTCTTATCTAATTTTATCTAATTTTCACAAGTATAATGACATCAAAGAAATTGATAATTGACCTGGAAAAAAAATCAGAAACACTCGTTGTTAAACAATTTCTTACAAAAAATGATTTTATAATGAATTTTCATTTTATAATTTTTATCGTATATAATTTTATCTAATTTTCACAAGCATAATGACATTCGAAGGAATTGGTAATTGGCCTGGAGGATTTTTTTAGAGATGATGATTCAACATATGCATATGATGAAATTAGAGAGGTTAGTGAAGATGGTGAAATTGAAGAGATCTTGAATGAACCTTTGCTTGAAGGTGAATATGTTAATGCTCAACTCTTTACAAAGGCAAATTGTTTAAGGACAAATGTTTTTGATTTTTTTTCAATTGGAACTACAGTAGGGATGATAGAGAAAATGTTGGAGTGAGAGAATGAAAAAGAAAGGGTTGAGAGTAGGGATGACAACGGGTCGGGTCGGACACGGATAGTGCCTACTCGCAACCCGACCCGACAAAAAAAATCCACTCGCTACCCGACCCGCTACCCGCATGGATACCCGCTTAAAAAATATCCGCAGATATTTTAAAACCCGCGTATACCCGTGGATATCCGCGAAGACCCGGAAATATTTTAAAAAAATATATTTTAATAAATTATTAAAATAAAATTTAAATAGAATTACAAAAAATATATAAAATTTTATATAAAATTTAATATAAATTAAATTAAATATAAATTTAAATTCAATTTTAATTTAATTTAATCTTGTAAAATATAAATTAATGTTAATTTTAATTAAATTTAACTTAATAAAATATAAATTAATTTTTATTTTTATTTTTTGCGGATAGTGGGTATCCGCAGGTACGGATAGTATAATACCGCACCCGACCCGTTTATAAGCGGGTATTAAAATATCCGCTACTCGCGGGTTGCGGGTGGTAAATATCTGCGGGTATCAACTATCCGTCGTGGATTTTATCCGCGGATATCCGTGGGCACGAATTTTTTTGCCCTTCCTAGTTGAGAGGAATGAGAGAAGTGAGTAAGGGTTTGAGTTTTTTTTTTAGTTTTGAGAATGTAAATTTTAAAATATCCTTAACTTAAAACTTAAAATCCATTATATATAAGGATATTTTTATCTACTAAAACTCGATACACATTACTAAAATATACTATCTAAAAAACATGTATACGCGTGTTAACAAACCTATATATATATATATATATATATATATATATATATATATATATATATATATATATATATATATATATATATATATATATATATATATATATATATATATAATATAGTAATTTCATAGTTTCGATTCACAATGCTAGAACTTTAACCAACTTAGTTAAAAATAAATAAAATAAAGCTTCACTCATTTTCCTATTAGAAATAAAATAAACTATACTTTTTGGCACTTTGCACACAATAATTGTCATAGTGGTCTGAGTCTTGGATCCAACGAGTTCCATTTTTGGCGATTAATAATGTATTCTTATCACTTATTAGCTCACATACTACATTGTCCGTATCTAAAATTTATATAATATCTTGTGCAATAATAAAGGGAGAAAAAAACAAAAGAGGGACAATGACTGATTTAATTGAAAAATAATGAAAAGTATTTATAAATTTTATATTAATTATGTTTTATTTTAATGATGTCAGACTATATAAAAATATCATCATTGTGATTATGAGAAAATAGTGGACAATATTTAAAAAGAAAATATATAATAAGTGAGGCGTCATTGATTTAAAAATGCAAAGAAAAATTATTGAAATATTTGACACGTGAAATGTTCATGAAATTTTCATTATTACTATAATCTTTTCTTCATCAAATACATGGGATGAAAATAGATAAAAATAAAAAGTAACTTTTAAAGATATTTCGCTGAAAGTAAATAAAAATAATAAAGTATCATTTACAGTTATTAGATTGCAAAAGCCAAAAAGTAAAAAAAATGAGTTAAAATACATAAAAAAAATATAATAATTTTTTATATATAAAAAACTATATATTAACTTGCTTGTTTTGTTTCATGGTTCGGGTGAAGGTGAGGAAGATTCATAGTTTTGATTTGAGTTGTTACGGTGATATTTATGGCGGTACGAACTATTTTCTTATTTTTTAGATTTTTGTAATTCTTCGTACTTGATAAGATATTGTCTGTTTTGAGTCAAGTTTTTGTGGATTTGTTTTTAGTATCATTCTAAAAAGTCACTTATCAATGAAAGTATCTATGTGTACATAAATTCATGTCCAACTCTTCTTTTAATGATGACTGGTTGTCGTGTTTCAATGGTTTGGGTGAAGGTGGATGATGGATTTATAACTTTGATTTGGTTTGTTGTGGTGATCTTTATGGCAACACGAATTGAATTTCATGATTCTGGTGGAAAAGTACGAGTTTGATAGCGACTTCCTTGTTTTTTAGATTTTTACTGTTCTAGTAATAGCGAGATGATAAAATTAGTAATTGAACGATGTTAATGATGACTGATACAAGATAAAAATAGTAGCACAAAAGAATTAAGGGTGAAGGTCTGTGAATGATGTAAGGAGAAAATCAGTAATTTTAAAAAGCAATCAAGTTCAATTAACTTTTTTCAATTTTTTTATTTAAAAGAAAACAAAATTTTACATTATCAAACTTAACTATCTAACAACTTGACACGGCACATCATTTAAAAAACTAACGTCAATATACCATGTAAATTTTAAAAAAATAAAAATCCAATTAAAAAAAAATCTAAAAAACCTATCTATATTCTAAAAAAAACCTGTCGAATGATAAAAAACCTAAACATAACATATTACCGTGCAAAAATCATAATAAACTTAAAATATTTTTTATTTTTTATATTGTCTAACAATTTAAATTTATTTATTTTTAATTTTTTTACTACCGAACAAGATACTATATAAAGGTAGTAAAATATTTGCATTACAGAAATCAGTCACCTATAGAACCAATAAATAATTTCTACTACTAAGAGGGATTTACAAGGATTTCATTCTATTTTATATCACGTGACATTACCTCTACATAAATCATCATACATAAATTTTGTTTCAATCATAACGTCTGATAAATTCACACCTTTATAAAATTGTATTTACATTTTAAATTGTTACAATTTAAAAATTAGTATAATTATTAAAATAGCACTTTTTTATTTTAAGACTAAATATGTTATAAAATATTAATTTTTTGACTTTAAGGATTTGTTTTACACCACCTGCCACAAAATGAAAACCATGTAAATAATATAATAAAATGCACAACTTGTTTAGTCAACTGGAGTATGCTTGAAACGAGTATAAATTTCTCAATACATAATAATCGCATGAAAGGTGTGAGAAAAATAAAAATAAAAAATAAAAAATAAAAAATCATCCTAGAATACAAGTAGTATATATAAAAGTTGAACCTTGTTCCATCACAGTCACAGCAATCTGATACAGAAGTTGCAAGTGCTGCTATCAGCTTCACAGAAACACAGAGGTTCACACAAAAGGAGTTCTCAGATCCATAAAACATGGAGGATTCATTGGAGAACTGGATTTCCGATCTGGTAAAGCCTTCTTCAACCACATTTAGTTTCAATTTCTGGGTTTTTGAGTATGCATTCTGCTATATATCCATGAACAAATCAGGGAAAAAGTTCAGAACTTTTTGTTCATAGTTGTCACAGGAAATGGAAGAGTATGATGCATTTGATGAGCAACAGTTCCTGAGAGAGATCCTTGAGGAGCCACAGAATTTGTCACCTGAAGGAGAGAACAACAGTCCCAGCAACAGCAGCGTGTCATTTGATGAAGCAATTGGTGACACTCTGCAGAAAAGCTACAGTTCCAACTCCATCAAGTCCTTGAAAACATCACCACCACCACCACCACCACCATCATCAGCATACCTTCTCTCTTTTGATACTTCAACTGCTGAGCCAATCGCAAAACATAAGCCTTCTACACTGCAGGGATCTTGCAGTAAAAGGGGTGGTGCTGTGGTGAAAGATGGATCTCAGTTTGAACCTGTCATGGCTCAGCCAAGAAAGAGGGTTAGAAGGTCTTGTGAGACACAGCATCACATCATTGCTGAGAGGAAAAGGAGACAGGAACTCACAGGGAGCATCATAGCACTTTCAGCCACCATTCCTGGACTCAAGAGGGTCAGTTACTATATCATGAACATTCAGTATTATCTAAAAATTCAAACTGATTTTCTTTCATTGAAATGCATATTAAAAACATGTTTTTTTTTTCACTATTTAATGGGTTTTTATTTGCATTTTTTAATAAATAATTCTGTTTTTTATTTGCCAACCAGTGTTGGTTAGAAATATCTTCTTTTGATCCATGGAAGACACTGATTTTTCTTATAAGAATTAACAATAGTTTCATCATGCATTTTCTTATATATATATATATATATATATATATATATATATATATATATATATATATATATATATATATATATATATAATGTGTTATTGACCTATTTTGTTTTGTTACTTTTTGAGTCAACTCATGTAATGAAAAGTCTAGTTGTAATATTAATAAGGAAATAGTAAGATAATTCTTATTGCTGGGACTTTGCGTTTTGTCTTCATCTTCCTCTGTGTTCTTTTTGCAGGGATTAAATTAGCTTTATTGAAGTAATATAAATTGATAAAATATGTAATGAAATAGTTTGATATGTTCTTTTATATCTTCAACACATCCTTGTGAATGGAAAAAATAATATTAACACGTTTTAGAATTAAAAAAGTACATAAACTCAGATGTGTTACTGTCTAATATTAAAACGGTAATCCTGTAATATCAATTAACTTTTGGATAATAAAACAAATGAAAAGGTTTTCTTAGGCCTTGTTCACTTGAGTGGATTTGAGGGAGAGTAATTGAGGGGATTTGAGAGGATTTGAAAATAAATTTTTTTGTTGATTATTTGAGTGAATTTGGAGGTAAACGAGATTGGATTTTGAAGTAAATTTTTTTAATCTGTCACGTCAATTAAATCCTATACTATTTCTCACAAACTTTACTTTCAAATTCATTCTCACTTACCTCCAAATTGACTCAAATAAATAACAAAAAAATTTATTTTCAAATCCTCTCAAATCCCCTCAATTCCTCTCCCTCAAATCCACTCAAGTGAACAAGGCCTTAGTGTTCTTTCCAAATAATTGTTGTGCTTTTCGCTCATGCTTGATTAGGTATGGAATCCCTTTTCAACAGCTTGTCCCGACATTATTTTGTCAATGTCTTTTTAATTTTAATTTTGAAATTATTTATTTACAATTTTACACTAATTATTGGGCAGAATAGGGCAGTTGGGGATGCACTTTCACTGTTATTATCACTGCAAATGGGAAATATTATTTTATTCAAAACCTGACACGAGTAAAGAAAAAAGGAAAGTTTTCATGGTACACTTCCCATTTAGTACTACATATTCTAACAACTTTTTTAGAGTAGTTATTACTATTTTAATGATACGTATATTTAAAATAAATCAATTATAAAATATAATATATGTAGTTGTAAAAAAGCTGTGAAAAAAATTATTAAAAAAATATTTTCCTTATAATTAAAGTCCCAAATGCATTATTGTTCTTTTTGAGATGCAAAGCACTTAAAAAAAAATAATATAATATAATATCAAAAAAGAAGTTGAATATTTAAAAATTGTGTTAGTTTGTATTAACGGTAAGATTTGGTGTGTAACTTTACAGATGGACAAGGCTTACGTACTTCGTGAAGCAGTGAATTACACAAGACAACTTCAAGAGAGGGTGAAAGAATTGGAAAATAAAAACAGTGAGAAAAGAGTAGTACATCATTCATCAACATTGGTAAGAAAATCTGAAGTTTGCTCAAAGAAAAGCTTGAGCAATAGCAGTGAAAGCAACAAAGAATCACTGTTTGAGGTTGAAGCAAGAGTCCTAGATGAGGAAATACTGATTGGAATCCATTGTGAGAAGCAAAAGGACACAGTCTGCAACATACTAGCCTTTCTTGAAAAGCTGCATCTCTCTCCAACCAGTAGCAGTGTATTACCATTTGGCACTTGTACTCTTATAATCCACATCATTGCTCAGGTACATATATCAAACACCTTTCGTGCACCCTTATGATTAATCATGCAAATGCATGATCTGCAATGTTGTGTTATTATATGCAGATGGATGAGGAACGCAGAATGAACATGGATGAGTTAGTGAAGAATCTGAGAGAATATCTGTTGAATGTGTATGACATGCAGCAAGTCAGTTTGTGATCCGTACTAGTGCATCAAAAATCTTATCGGACTGTATACCATTCAGAATATTATATATTTGGTTGACTGAAAATTTAACTAGTGGTGGGTTGGATTTAAAGCTGTTAAAATGGGTTGGAAACTTAATTATATTAAAAAAACAAAATGAGAAAAAAAAAATTAAAATTTCATCTACGCAATGGGTTTCAATTATTTTTGTTAAATTAAATTATTTTTAGATTTAATATAAATATAAATGGCAATAGATTATATCGATTGGTTAATCATGTGACAAAAAAGGAAAGGATTTTTATCAAGTAAAAGGGAGAAATAACAAAAAGAGGAGTTCGTTAAAAAGTGGAATATCCTCTTCACCATACTTGTTTATGAAAAGAGTCGGTTCTTGAATTTTATCACCTTATAAGCTGCGAAAAAAGGTTCAAACGTAAGTTTCATTATAAGACAAAAGTAAAAGGAAACTTTTGCTAAAAATCATTAAGAAAATGCATAGGATGTTTCAACCTCATTAGACTTGACAAGAATTAAGATGTGCACACAAGAAAAAAGAATTTGAATTACATATTCGTCTATAATAAGGAAATTCTATCGGTAAATTAAAAATTTTAAATCTAATTTAATAGGAGTGTTTCACATATATTATATTTGAATACTCATAAAAAAAGTACATTTTTAAATTGATTCTTTTTTCTATTCAACATAAACAAAGTAACATTAATGATTATTTTTGTAGTAATTTATATTATTAGGATTAATCATTATATATATAAAATATTATTTATTTTGAAATGTAAAATTTATTACGATTTTATTATTAAAAAATGTTAGAATAAAAAAGGAAATAAATATTTAAACAATTTAAATTTCAATTCTTAAATTATATGTGACTATTTGACGTGATAGGACTATTGAAAAGGAAAATTACTTTCCTAGAACACATGGTTTTTCGTATATATCCAAAAATGAATGAAGAGAATATGCTATTTATAAAAAAATGTTTAAATAAAATAAGATTGAAAATTCATTTGGATATAAAAGATTCTATAAATCATTGCTTTGGCTAGGCGTTTTGTTTACTTGTTTTGTTTCAGTGATGTTTTCACATCAAGAGGGCAAAGATGATCACGTGCAATGGTCAAGGAGCCGAGTAGTCTGGCTCCAAACTCAAGAAAGTATAAAAATTCATCAAAAAACCTATTTTGGTTATTTGGTTTTTAGGGTGTCATTAAAGTTGTCTTATTTTTTTTTAAGTTCATTAACGTCCTATATTTTGTAAAAACAGTTTACATTAATTCTTTCTGTTTACGACGTTAAAAAGACTAATGACAAACTTGTTCTCTTGGCAAAAACTTGATGACATGTACAATTATTATTGATGTGACAGTATGAGGTTATTTGATGCCAATGAAAAGATGTCACATGACATATCTCTTTCCAATCAAAATTAGGGTTTCATTATTGGAGCATCCATTTTCTTCCACTCCAGCATTAACACCAATTTCTTCTGATTTTCTTCCACCATCAACAACATTGTTGCTAAAGTTGTCTTGAAGTTTGTCATTTCATTCTCCAAAATGGCAATCTTAGCATCCATTTTTTAATACGACATTCATCTACTCCTTTCCTAAAATTTTGATCTTGTTCCTCCAAACTTCCCCTCTCAACAAATCCAGTAGATGGGAAAAGTTTGATGCAATCAAGAAGCGTTATAGGTAATAACATATAAATCATTAAATGAAATAAAGAAAATGGTGGATATTGTTTCTGTAAAGAACAAAATTATAGTGGAGAAACCCTTCTACAACAACCAATCGCCAAGCTCTTACAAAGAACTACTGCCTCCACCTAAAATAAACATGTTTAATTTTCACCCAAAGGACTTTATACTCTGATTGCATTATTTAATAACACCAGACCATATTTCCTTGTGTTGGAAAATAAAAATCATACATGAAGGTTCACCGTATACTCCAGGAAATGTGTGGAAATATTGCATTTAATTTGATTATCTAATTTGTTGTAATTAGATTTTTGTTGTTATTGTTCTTTCCTAATTATAGGCTATGGATTATAACAACTCCTAAAGTTATGGGAGAATCTTGTATTATAAAATAGTGTAGTATGATGAATAAAGTAAGTGATGATTTTATCCCAAAAATATTTCTTCATGGTATCAGAGTTGTGATCATATCTTAAACCATGACCTCAAACAATCAATCATCCTTCACCACCACTGGCGAGAACTCATCCTCAACCGGATCTTCCCGGAGCCAAATCATTATGGATTCCTTCACTCCGCAAATTACAAACCATAAACTCTTTGGCCAAAATTATCTTTCGTGGTCACAATCGGTTCGTATGTTCATTCGTGGAAAAGGAAAAGATGAGTTTCTTACCAGTGAATCCATTCAACCTGCTGAAACCGATCCTTCATACAAAAATTGGATTGCAACGAACAGTATGGTGCAATCATGGTTCATCAGTTCAATGATGTCTGATATCGAGGAAAATTTCTTGCTTTTCTCTACCGCATCAGAAATCTGGGAAGCCGCCAAGTTGACCTATTCAATTGCAGATAATACCTCTGAACTCTTCGAGACCGAGAGCACTCTACACGATCTCCGACAAGGTGATAACTTTGTCATTGATTATTTCAATTCATTGACTCGATTATGGCAAAAAATCGATTTATACGACACTCATTCATGGAAGTGCTCTGAAGACGCTCTCACATACAAACGGGTTGTTGAAACGAAGTGAGTTTTCAAGCTTTTATCAGGTCTCAATAAAGAACTCGATGAAGTGCAAGGACGCATCATTAGCATCAAACCGTTACCCTCATTATGTGTTGCCTTCTTTGTGGTTCGTCACGAGGAGAGTCGGAGGAAAGTTATGATGAAAGAGCAGATTGCAGCAACGCCAAACGAAACCTCAGCGTTGAATTCTGCTGATTCCAATGCCTTTGCAGCAAAGGGCCAAATCGACAACAGACCATGCAAAGGTAAATCGTATTGTGATCATTATCGTCCTCCAGGTTACTCATGAGAGACATGTTGGAGAATCCACGGCAAGCCGCTAGACTGGAAACCTTTCAAACCCATAGGAGATTCATCAAATCGCACTGCCAATGCTTCCGTTACAACATCTGCCTTCAATAAGGAACAAATGGAAATTCTTCAACGACTTATTAGTGAAAATCATTCCACGACACCTTCGGTCCAAGCCAACATTGTCATGCACGATAATAGTGAGCATAAAGCCCTCCTCTCCTTTGCCGACAACCTTTCATGGATTGTTGATTCTGGCGTGTCTGATCATATGACTGGTAACTCGTCTCTATTCTCCACATTGAATTCGTGTAATTCGATTGCCACTGTGACAATTGCCGATGGAACCAAGTCACCGATAAAGGGAGTTGGAACTGTTAAACTCTCTGAGAAACTTACCTTGACTTAAGTTTTTTACATTCCTGATCTTAAGTGCAACCTCTTGTCAGTGTTAAAATTAAATAAGGATTTGAAATGTTTAATAGTATTTGAAAGCAATTTGTGTCTATTTCAGGAGCGGGAGTCAGGAACGATGATTGGATGTGCTAAACTCATAAATGGACTCTACCATTCTTCTAAAAATAAACCAAGTCATCATTCTCATCCACCAAAGTTAGCCTCACTGTCTTATCCTTGTTGTTTTTCTTCCAATAAAACTCGTGATGTTATGCTTCTTCATTATCGATTAGGTCACCCGAATTTTGGGTATCTCAAACACTTGTTTCCAAATTTGTTCATTAATAAAAGGTGGATGATTTTTTCTGTGAAGTGTGCCAGTTGTCAAAACATACTTGTGCATCTTATATTCCATTACCATATGTTGCATCAAAACCTTTTTCAAAAATTCACTGTGACATTTAGGGAGCTTCCGAAATCTCCTCAGTCAATGGAGCTTGGTGGTTTCTCATTCTTGTTGATGATCATATACGTCTATGTTGGGTTTATCTTATGAAAAAAAAATCTAAAACCATATCAATAATCAAGCAGTTTCGCTCAATGGTTATTACTCAATTTCAAACTCAAATAACCAATTTTCACTCGGATAATGCAAAAGAATTTTTCAACAAAGACCTTAGCAATTTCTTCTCATGTAAAGAAATTATTTATATGAGTTCATGTGTCTACACACCTTAACAAAACGGCATTGCAGAACGTAAATTGCGTCATTGTTACAAGTAGCTCGGTCAATCGTGTTCACCTCTCATGTTCCTAAGTTCTATTGGGGTGATGCTATTCTCACCTCGGCATATTTAATCCACCGAATGCCTTCAAGAATCCTCAAGTTCAAAACACCATGTCAAACACTCCAAGAGTTATTTCCAGCCTATCGGTTAGTTTCCAGAATCCCACCAGAAATCTTTGGGTGTTCCTCTTTTGTCTACTTATATAATCAGGGAAAACTTGATCCAAAGTCCATTAAATGCATATTTGTCGGATATTCACCAACTCAAAAGGGTTACAAACGTTACTCTCTCTTACACAAAAAATATTTCATCACCATGGATGTTACATTCAATGAACAATAATCTTTTTATCCAAGCTCTCGGCTTCAGGGAGAGAAACAAAATCATATTGAATCCTCAATCTTGTCCACTGTTTTCACGACACCCATACTCGTGCCAACAACCGAACTATCAGAGCCTAGCCTCTCCCAGTACGGTGTGGTTCGAGGACGAACCAGAGCGGAAGCTGGTGGGCATGTGACACCCGGGCACGGAGACGAGGGCGGGGAGTGACGCCGGTGCAAGAAGCATGGTGCAGGGGGCACAGACAAGGAGCGGCTCCTGGCAGCTTCGGGTGGAAGGGGTACATGGATGAATCGAACATACACCGGAATGAGAGGGATTTGGAGACTGTATAGGTATGAGACTATACAGTTGAAGGATAGCTTAAAGGAATTGATTTGACTACTCATATCACCAAAATGCATTTACTTTTCGGTAGCCTGACTCATAAGAACTCCATGGTTAAGCGTGCTTAGCATGGAGCAATTCTGGGATGGGTGACCTTCTGGGAAGTTTTCCCAGGTCGGATGGTTTAGAACTGATCTCAACCAAAGAAGTTCTAAAGGATGTTAGTGATGGGGCCATGTGTTTTGTGCTGGTAGCTCAAGAGAAGAAGAGTTTTGAGGTTCAGACGACGGGTATCCCAGTAGTGGAAGAATTCGAGGATGTCTTTCCAGATGAAGTACCAGGGTTGCCACCAAGCAGGGAAGTGGAGTTCTCTATAGACTTGGTACCAGGGGCTGGACCAGTGTCTATGGCTCTGTATAGGATGGCTCCGACAGAGCTAGCTGAGCTGAAGAGACAAATTGAGGAACTACTAGAGAAGAAGTTTATCAGGCCGAGTGTGTCACCATGGGGAGCTCCAGTCTTGTTAGTAAAGAAGAAAGATGGTAGTTCAAGGTTGTGCATTGACTATCGACAGCTGAACAAGTTGACGATTAAGAACAAGTACCCACTGCCAAGAATTGATGACTTGTTGGATCAGTTGCGAGGAGCTGGTGTGTTTTCAAAGATTGACATGAGGTCTGGTTACCATCAGATCTTGGTCAAGCCAGAGGATAGTCAGAAGACGGCTTTCAGGTCACGTTATGGTCACTACGAGTATGTGGTGATGCCGTTTGGAGTGACCAATGCTCCTGCTATATTCATGGATTACATGAATCGAATATTTCGACCGTGGCTAGATAAATTCGTTGTTGTGTTCATAGACGACATTCTTATATATTCAAGGGATCATGAAGAACATGCAGAACATCTGAGGATTGTGTTGGAAATTCTTAGGAAGCATCAATTGTTTGGGAAATTATCTAAGTGTGAGTTTTGGTTGGAGGAAATACAGTTTCTTGGCCACGTGATTTCTGCCAAAGGAATTTCTGTAGATCCGACGAAGGTGGAGGCAGTACTAAAGTGGGAACGTCCAAAGACAGTTTCAGAAGTAAGAAGTTTTGTGGGCCTAGCTGGTTACTACAGGAAGTTCGTCGAAGGTTTCTCCAAGATAGTGGGTCCTTTGACGCAATTGACTCGTAAAGAACAACCTTTCTTATGGACCGACAAGTGTGAAACAAGTTTTGAAGAGATGAAGAAACGGTTGACAAGTGCTCCAGTATTAGCAGTTCCTGATACTTCTAAAGCTTTTGAAGTGTTTTGTGATGCTTCATACCATGGGCTCGGTTGTGTATTGATGCAGGAGAAGCGACCAGTAGCTTATGCATCGAGACAGTTGAAGGTGCATGAAAGGAACTATCCAACGCACGACATCGAATTAGCGGCTGTGGTTTTTGCTCTAAGGACTTGGAGGCACTATCTTTACGGATCACGTTTTCAAATCTTTAGTGATCACAAGAGTTTGAAGTATCTCTTCGATCAGAAGGAGTTGAACATGAGGCAGAGAAGGTGGATGGAGTACTTGAAGGATTTTGATTTTGAGTTACAGTACCATCCAGGGAAGGCAAATGTTGTAGCCGATGCTTTGAGTAGGAAGCGAATACATATGTCAGCTTTGATGGTGAAGGAGTTTGAATTAATAGAGAAGTTCAGAGATATGAACTTGGGATTGCAGCTGAGCCAAGATCACCTTTGGTGTTGTCATTTAAAGATCACAAATGATTTCTTGGAAAAGATCAAAGTGGGACAAAAGGAAGACACATGTCTACAAGATACGGTGGAGTTATTGGGAACAGATCAAGCTAAAGACTTCAATTTGGGATTAGATGGCATTATTCGTTTTAAGAATAGAGTCTGCATTCCAGCAAAGGATGAGTTGAAGAAGATGATTCTAGAAGAAGGACACAAGAGTCGTCTTAGCATACATCCCGGTATGACTAAGATGTACAAAGACTTGAAAGAATCTTTCTGGTGGAGTGGGATGAAAAAGGATGTGGCAAAGTTTGTATCTTCTTGTTTGGTATGTCAGAAGGCTAAGATAGAACATCAAAGGCCAGGTGGAATGTTACAACAATTGGATATTCCCCAATGGAAATGGGACAGCATCTCGATGGACTTTGTAACTCACTTACCAAGATCATTGAAGGGTCATGATTCCATTTGGGTGATAGTTGATCGATTGACGAAAAGTGCTCACTTTTTGCCAATCAACCTGAGAATGTCAATGCAGAAGTTGGCGGAGTTGTACATTCAAGAAATAGTGAGATTACATGGTGTACCAAATAGCATTGTCTCAGATCGGGATCCAAGATTTACGTCAAGGTTCTGGCAGCAATTGCAAGAGGCTTTGGGTTCGAAGTTAAGAATGAGTTCAGCATATCATCCTCAAACAGATGGACAAACTGAAAGGACTATTCAGTCATTGGAAGATCTGCTGAGAACTTGTGTATTGGATCATTTGGGAGGTTGGAGTGAGGTATTGCCTTTGGTGGAGTTCACATACAACAACAACTTTCATGCGAGCATTGGAATGGCACCGTATGAAGCATTGTATGGGAGAAGGTGCAGGACACCTTTGTGCTGGTTTCAGGATGAAGAAACAGTTTCAGTAGGTCCCGAGTTGTTGCAACAAACGACAGAAAAAGTCAAGTTGATACAAGACCGGATGCGTGCAACACAAAGTCGACAAAAATCTTATGCAGACAAGAGAAGAAGACCTCTTGAATTCAACGAAGGAGATCATGTGTTTTTACGTGTGACACCGATTACCGGCATAGGTAGGGCTATTAAATCACGGAAGTTGTCACCAAAGTTTCTCGGTCCTTACGATAATCTTAGGAGGATTGGACCAGTAGCATATGAGGTAGCATTACCACCACAGTTGGCGAACTTGCATAATGTGTTCCACGTGTCGCAACTGAGGAAGTATGTCTCTGATCCGACTCATGTTTTGGAAACAGATGACATTCAAGTGCGCGAAGATCTTACTATCGAAGCGATGCCAGTAAGGGTGTTAGAAGTTCAAACAAAGAAGTTACGGGGAAAGGAAATTCGTACAGTGAAGGTGCTTTGGAACGAGGAAACCCAAGAGATGACATGGGAGCTAGAGGAGTATATGATAAAAGAATATCCTCATTTGTTTGAGTAACATCTTAATTTTCGAGGACGAAAATTTTTGGAGTTGGGGTGAATGTAAGACCCATAGAAAAATCAAAATAATTTTATGAATGTTGTGGTTTTGAATAATTAATTATGGTGTGCATTCATATGTAAGATAAAGATTTTTGTTTGTATTTTTTTTTACCATTTTGTTTAGCTTGGTTTTTCTTGTATTAATTATTTGTTTGATGCAATTTGTGCTGGCCATCTTTGGTTACAAGGAGGGACATAATTATAAGTTAAATAAAAAAAAATTAATACTAATATGGAAAAAAAAAACATGGAGGTTGATGTTTTGTCTTCCATAAAACATGGGTGCATGTTTTGGTAAAGGGGACCCATCCCTTTCATTTGTTTGTTTTTTTTTCTTCCATTGTGTTACGGCAAGCATCTTACAAGAGGCTTCATTCTCTTGATATAAGCTTCTTATGGCCAAAAGAGAGGAGGAAAAAGAGAAGAGAGATTTAAGTTAGAATTTTCTTTGAAATTGAGAGTGAAAACAAGCAAAGGTGGTGGTCTAGGAGTATCAAGAGTGAAGAATTTCTTGCAAGGAGAAGAGGTAGGGGAGCTAATCCTTTCTTGATTATGATCATGAATATGAGTATGAATGTGTTAAAATTTGGTAATGGTAGTTATATATTGACTTGTGTAAAATTTGGTTTTCAAGATTATAATTTCTCATTTTCGAGTTACTGTGGTGAAAAATTTCTATTAATTGTTTTCACCGTTGGATTTAGCTAAAATTTTAGTATGTGAATCCTAAGATCTATTACTAAACTTTGACCGTTCGGATTTGAAAATAGAAGTCTGTAATTGGAGAAATAAATCCTGCAAGATTGAGTAAATTAGTTACCCCTGTAGTTCTGTTACTGAGTTGTCTCGGTATAATATTGATTCTGACCTATTGGACCGTTAGATCAACCTCAAAATTTGATATATGATTCTTAGGACATATTAATACAATTTGACCGATCGGATTGGTAATTGGAGGTCTATGTTAAGAGAAAGAAATTTCGAAAGTGTGAAACAATCGGATGAACACTGTATTGCTGTTCTTAAGCTATCATGGTAAATATTTCATATATATTTCATTTACCGTTAGATTGAGCCCAAACTTTAGTATGTAGTTCATAAGACATATTAGGTGATTTTGACCGTTCAGATTTGGAATTGGATATCTGTGCTTAGAGGAATTAATTCCGTATCTTGAGTTAAACCGAGAACCACTTAAATTTCTGTCACTGAGTTACCTCGGTAAAACCTCTATATCTACTTAGTTAGCCGTTGGATTACCCTGAATTTTTAGTATGTTGTTCCTAAGAGATAGTGGAATACTTCGACCGTTCGGATTTTAGATCAGAGTTACAGATTTAGAGATATTAATTTCGTATCTTCTCAGGGATCTCAATACTGCTTAATTTATGTTTTTGGATCATTTATACAAAAATTATGATTTCCGCCTCATTAACCATTGGATTGGACTGAAAATTTTATCATATGAGTTAAACATGCTGATTATTAGTTTGATTGGTTCAGATCTGTAATTAATGATATGAGTAAAGAAAAAATCTTTTCACGAAATAGTAAATTTATTTGCATTGAGTAAAAACTTGGATAATTATATCCTTAAATTGTATGTGTAGTTGTATTTTGGAAATTGGAGGATGAGTAATATAATATATTTTATATTATAAAATTTAATTATATTGAACATTCTGAGTTGTCATAATTACTTGAGTTAAATCATGAATTGTAAATAAGTTGATGGTAAATTTGGATGGGTAGTATAGACATTATTGCCATAATTGTAAACCTGAATTTTATTTATTTTCCTACGACTTTGGTAAGTCGAGAGGGGAAAGGTTTGAAGCCGGACACTACTTTGGTAAGTAGGTGGGAAAATGAGAGGTGAATTTGATATAAAACGTACTACTTTGGTAAGTAGGCTGAATATTACCTTGTTGTGCTACTTTGGTAAGTAGACAATATCACCTTATTGTGCTACTTTGTTAAGTAGACAATATCACCTCATTGTACTACTTTGGTAAGTAGACAGTATTACCATGTTGTGCTACTTTGGTAAGTAGACGGTATCACCTTATTGTGCTACTTTGGTAAGTAGACAATATCACCTTGTTATACTACTTTGGTAAGTAGATAATAAAAACCACCTTGTTAGATTACTTTGGTAAGTAATCAGTATATCATGGTTATACTACTTTGGTAAGTAGACAGAAGGATTGTTGACTGCTGTGCTTTGGTAAGTAAGCAGATTAATAATATGTTAGATTGACTCTAGTGAATCGACTGATGATTTTGACTGAAGAAATATTATAAAGTATCAGTGCAATAGTTGTTTTTGAGTATGTTTGAGATGCATGTATTTGACTGATTGCCACACTTGTGATGTTAGTAAGATTGTGGATGATGCATACTTCTTGAATTGGTTAGCTCACCCTACTGTTTGTGTTTGTGCATGTGAATGCAATGATCGTATAATGTGTGATATTATACGGGAGCAGAAACTATATCAGATGAATTAGCAGATGGTTCTGGACTTGCTTAGAAGATGAGAGATCTGTGGGGAAAAAGGAGACACGGGGACTTTCTAAAATAAATCTATGTTTGAATTTCCGAACTGTGTGAAATTTTAAATTTCAGAAGTTTACGAAGTGTGTGGAATTTTATTTTCAGAAGACTTGTATTGTAATAAAGAACGTAATATTTTGTTGGGTTGAAATTTGTTAAAAAAAAAATTATATATGTATTTTGTGGAATATAAATTGTAACGCCTAAATCGGGGTGTTACACGAACCATCTCAAATTTCACGTCAGTTTGACACTTCTAGTCCAGCCACCACAAACACGAGTCCGTCAATTCCAGTTATCCCAAACATGAGTCAGTCGAGTGTCCCAAACACGAATCTCCCTAACACGAGTCCAAGTATGGCAGAAGCGGATGGAGCTCGATCACATATTCAATCTGAGTTCTTGACTTCTGACACTGAGCAATGTGAAGAGCAACCGGGTACTATTAATTCATCTCAAGTTCTTAATTTTAGTGATACTAATATGGATCTCCTAATTGCACTGAGGAAACAATCTCGATCATGCGGCCCATATCAAATGGATGACTACATGTATTATGGAAATTTGTCAAATAATCACCGTGTTTTTGTATCCTCTCTTGACGCAATCCAAATTCCTCGATCCATTGAAGAAGCACTTAGTGTCACTGAATGAAAGCAAACCTCAGGTTGAGATGAAGGCTTTGGAAAAGAACAACACATGGGAATTAACAGTTCTTCCTCCGGGCAAGAAAGCAGTGGGTTGTCGATGGTTGTTTACGATAAAGCATAATGCCGACGAAACTATGGATAGATTAAAAGCAAGACTGGTGGCAAAGGGGTACACTCAATCCTATGGCCTAGACTACAGTGAGACATTTGCCGCTGTAGCAAAACTTAATACGATCTGTCTCATACTCTCTCTTGCAGCGAATTTAGACTGGCCATCACATCAACTCAACATGAAAAATGCATTCCTCAATGGTGATTTGGAAGAAGAAGTATTCATGTGTATTCCTCTTGGTTTTACTACTCAACAAAATCAAGGCAAAGTGTGCAGACTTAGAAAGTCATTATACGGGCTGAAACAATCTCCTAGAGCATGGTTCGACAAGTTTACTAAAGTTTTAAAACAAAACCACTACAGTCAAAGTCTAGCCGACCCATATTGTTTACTAGACACTCATCATCCGGAAAGTGCACCATCCTGAGTGTTTATGTAGACGACATTGTAATCACGGGAGATGATTTCGAAGACATAGCTCGGCTTAAGACTCTTCTTGCTACAAAGTTTGAGATTAAAGATCTCCGTCAACTACGATACTTCTTGGGAATGGAAGTTGCTCGCTCTAAGCAAGGTATTTTGGTATCTCAGAGGAAATATACGATGGATCTACTCAAGGAGACAGGTATGATCAATTGCAAACCTATTGATACCCCTATGGATCCTAATCCCAAATTGTATAGTAGAACAACTGAAGTCGGAGTTTATCAAACACGGTATCAGAAGCTTGTTCGAAAGCTAATATATTTGGCTCACACTAGACCTGACATTGGGTTCGCTGTAAGTATGGTGAGTCGTTTCATGAACAACCCATCCGAAACTCACATGAAGGTTGTTTTGCGAATTCTGAGATATTTGAAATCAGCCCCGGGCTTGGGTTTGCTATTTAGAAAGTCCGATAGACGAGAAGTTGAAGTGTTCACAGATGCCGATTGGGCTGGCTCTCCAATTGATAGGAAATCAACCTCAGGTATGTGCACATTTGTTTGGGGAAATCTTGTTACTTAGAGGAGCAAGAAACAAATCGTCATTGCTCAAAGTAGTGCAGAAGCAGAACTCCGATCTCTTGCGAATGGTGTATGTGAGGGATTATGGCTTTGTAGATTGTTGGGTGACATGAAGATATCAGTTAGTGGACCGATTAAGCTGAATTGTGACAACCAATCTACACTGAGCATCGCCAAAGATCTAGTACAACATGATCGTACCAAATATGTCGAGATAGATAGACACTTCATCAATGATCACATCGAGAGCAATCAAATTTTGCTGAATTACATGCCTTCAAAACACCAAGTTGTTGATGTGCTTACCAAGCCACTTCCACATGTGAACTTCACAGATATGACACGCAAGCTTAATCTAGTTAACATCTATGATCAAGCTTGAGGGGGAGTGTTGAAAAATAAAGATCATACATGAAGGTTCACTGTATAATCCAGGAAATGTGTGGAAATATTGCATTTAATTTGATTAGCTAATTTGTTGTGATTAGATTTTTGTTGTTATTGTTCTTTCCGCTATGGATTATAACAACTCCTAAAGTTATGGGAGAATCCTGTATTATAAAATAGTGTCGTATGATGAATAAAGTAAGTGATGATTTTATCCCAAAAATATTTCTTTACCTTGCTCTGTTAAAAAGCTTTAGTGAAATTAAACACAAAAATCCAGAAACAGAAACCCTAAATTGCATCTTCCTCCTCGCGAGTTCATCGTTCTTGCGCAAAATAAAACCAGAAACTCATTTACGTCACAAGGATCGAATCATAGTGTTATGATGTTCTCCTTTGCATAGCAATCACGTCGCCGTTGTGAATACCTGAATCCTGCTTCCACGATAATTCGTGGTAGAACCTCTAGTTGCAGAGAAAGCCCTTGCCCATTCTACAATTGTTAAACCCTAAATTTGGGTGGAAAGGGATCTACCACGTACCATCTTCTCATTGACCTCAAATGACCTCACAGTGCCACGTCAACAATAATTGTATACATCATCAAGTTTTTTCCAGCAGAGCAAGTCTGTCGTTGGCCTTTTTAACGTAGTAAACAAAAAGGATTAACGTGAACCATTTTTGCAAAATATAAGACATTAGTAAACTTTTGAAAAAAAAAAGGACAATTTTGAACAACCTTACAAATTGAGAGACCAAAATAGGTATTAAACCAAGAAAAAATTAATATATGAATAAAAGTCATACAGTATAATATTATAATAAAAACAATTATAATAAAAACAATTCTTTTAACTAAATAACTTTTCTAGTATATTTTTTATTTCTCTTCAATTAAATATTTTCAACTTTTATTTTTATTTTTCATTTTTACTTTTCTATTTCGAATAGAGCGAAACCATACTGATTTAGTATTTTCTTTAACTTTACTGTCTAAGATTCTTCATAAATTTTATTTTTTTATTGGGAATCAATTAATCCTACAAATTTCCTTAATTTTAAAATACAATATTTATAAGATATTCTTTTACTTGTATATCGCCATATATATATATATATATATATATATATATATATATATATATATATATATATATATATATATATATATATATATATATATATATATATATAATAATTTAAAAATAAAATTTTAAAAGTTGGTAAAGTATTTAAATAATAATATCATGTTGTTTTAATATTCAGAGGTACAGATAGAAATTCGTTTTACTACTTAAAATACTTATTATTTATCTAAAATTTATTCTCTGATGGTTGTTTTTTTCTTTAGTCAAATTCTAATTCTTGAATTATATTTTTAAAAATCAGGAAAGTGTAAGGTTTTTATGGTTTGATGTATCTATCTGAATTGTCCATTAGAGTAAATTATAATTTGATGTCTGTGAATGCTTATATATATATATATATATATATATATATATATATATAATATTATTTAATAACATTAATTTACTTTTTTCCTGTGTTTTGTGTTTGTTTGTTTTTTTATTTATAATAATTATCTTTATGATGTCAGCATATAATGAACTCTCTCTCAGTTTTTAAAAAATGAAGATAGAGCAGATATTTATATTAAGATTTCATTTTAGTTGTATATATTTCTATAGGAAAATATATGTATATGTGCTGTTTACAGACTTGTGGTTATACTTTAATTCTTAGATGTGAAAGGATTTGTTGGATTTCTTTTTCTCGTATATATTTTCCTATAATAGTTATATTTTGATAATTATAACATTTTTATGTATACATTTTGTTTAAGTGTTTTAGTTTATTAAATATGCGATGAATCTTATAATATTATTAATATTGAAATTTTGAAATGTTTAAATATATATACTAATTAAACATTAGATAAATTATAAACATGAAAAGTTAATGTTTTCTTAAATTTTAAAAGTAAAAATATCTTATAAACAGTTGGAAAAGGAAAGAAGAAAAGTAATTTAAATATTTTATAAAATATTTAAATATTTTATAATTAAATATTTAATTATAAATATTTAAATTAATTAAAGTTTCATATTCTTTCATTTTTCAATCTTAAACACTCCACAAATTTTGAATAGTCCTCTGAAATCAACTTTCAAGATCTAAAAAACTACAAACTTTGCAATGCACTTCAAAAGCTTCCAATTCCTAACAACCAAGACCACTTATTGATTCACTTTACCGCCTTCTGTGACTTCAAACTCAATAAGCGTCCTCCAACTTCTTTTATTAGGTCATCGATGGTCATGCTATATTCGTCATTCATCTGCAATACAAATAACAAATATAAATAATTCCATTTTTATTGTAAATAATTATTTTTATAATTAAATATCTTTTTTAGTCTTTAAAATTAAACGTAAATTTAGATTTAAGTTTTCCTTAATCTTCAAATTTTAAAAATGAATAAATATAACTTTTTTAATGTTGTAAGAACTCTTAAACGTGTTCCCATCTTTTAATGTGTCAATTTAACTGGGAAGATATATGTCTTAAATGCTTCTTGTTTTATTATATAAGACAGGATAAGGTCCGCGAACAGTGGGAACTTAAAGTGTGAACAAACAAACATGACAAGACAGTGTTGCTTTCAAAAATTAAATGTTGTGTACCTTAGCAATAATAGTGACCTTAAATGTTGAAGTTCCAAATGGCAACACACTAGAACATCTCGTAGAAAGATGAAGATTATCGAGCAACGACAACACTTTGACTAAAGTATTGTTTGGATTGTGACAAAAAATTCCTATAAGCACTTCCCTGTCAGAAACGGAAATCTTCATTTCTGGAAGTTCTTCTTCCACACTCGTTGGTTTCTTGGTGAGGCTTCTCGAATTCGTATTCTCTCTCTTTTGATTTTCCAGCTCTTTCACATAATCCACGGCTTCACGTACCACACTGCCCTTGTCTCTCTGAAAACGTGTTTAATTCATGAATCACTCAAAAAAGGGTCACGTCGTAGAAATTTCCAGTACCACATTCTTGTCGGCTATGTATGATTGCACAAACACGGTGTTACCAGAAAACACGTAAATATTTTTTTTATATTATTATTATAACTTTTCGATACAGTGCCTCAAAGGTTTTTATCACGTTGAAAATGATTTGAGAATTCCCTCATTTACTTTGTGTAGTTTTTGCAAATGCCCAACTTTTAGGTGGGGTAGGTTTAGACTTTGTGTTTATAATCATTTATTATTTTCTTGATTATAGCAGGGCCCATTTTTGATAAATATTACTCTGATTTTTTTCTTTTGTTATTATTTTTTTTAATTTAGACCTTGAAAAACTAATGAGTATAAATCATCAGGGTAAAAATCTGACTTCATAAAGCTACTTATGTATAACTCATTCCTATCACGTGAATGAAATCAAAATAGTAAAAAATCAAACGATTAAAAAATTTAAGAATAATATCGAGTAACGATTATACACTTTTATATTAATTTAACATATATATAAAACTAAAATGATTATAAGAAAATAATATTAAATAAATATAAAAAAATTATGTATATTAAAATATCATTTTTCAATAATTTTCATGGATGTATTTTAGAAATATTAGAAACTAAAATGTCGTGTTCATAAATTTTATTCCTCGAAATTATTTTTGAAAAAACAAAGACTTTTTGGGATTTTGTCGTGTTAGTATAGCTCAAATGGGAACAGAACACACCCTTTTTAACCCAGGAATGATGGCGGAAAGTTCTACGATGTTCTTCGTCAATTCTTCTCTCCTTTTTCTCTCAGCCAATATGTGATGTTGTCTGTTTGCTCTTGGAATCGCGTTTTGGCTCTGTGTCGTGCTTTTGGAAGAGTGGTTCTGATGTGCTCAGAATTAGGGTTATCAAAACACAAAACATGGCCAGCAGAAAATGATGAAGTTTTCGAGTTCAAGTTACTTTGGAGGGAGGAAGAAGAAGGAATATTGCTTTCGTGAGAGAAAACAATCATGTTTTTCGGAGACTCTTCTTCATTGCAATGGATCGTGTGGCTTTGGTCGAAGAAATCATCCATTTCCTATCATTACCAAATGAAAAAAGAAAATGTGAATAATGTATGTAAGGAATGAACCATGCTAATGTGTTCATAAATATAATGTGAGAAAAGAATTGGCTTCAAGTGTAGCCTAATACAATAACTATAATATAATAATGAGTATGTTTACCCATTGAGAAACCAAGCTATGCCATGAATCCTCCATTATTAGGATAAGAGGCTAATTAAGGATTTCAGCACAACCAAGAGAGTTACTGAAATGGTATAGTTGCTGGGAGTGGTACAAGCTATGTTTTCCACATTTCAAGGTCAATAGCAAATTTTTGACTAAATTATATCTTTTATTATAAATTTTATTTATAAGCTTTAATTTGAATATTTATCTCTTAACAAATTATTTTGTATTATATTTTATAAATTTGAGTCGGTGGAGTTTTTTCTTTTCATAGTTATCAATATTTAATTATAGGATAGAATTTTACTCATTTCTTACTTACGCTGAAAAATAGAATTTAACTATAACTAATTTATTTTAACAACAATTTTAGAATCATCCTTTTATAAGACTCATTGGTATTTCGGGTTTAGGGTTGAGTTCAACATCTAATGTTCAAGTGGTAATTTAAAGAGTTGAAATGTTATCCTTTGTTTCAAATCTATTATATTCTTTTGTCTAGTATTGTTTGAAGGGTACTTGCAAAAGATGTTTTGATGTCAATGTTAGTTCAATGTTTGACAATTAAAATTTTAATGTTGTAGTAAATGTAAATCACCTATCTCTTTATCTCAAATTTATGTTTATAGATCTTGGAGTAAGCATTTGATTAACAATGACCTAATTACAGTCCAATTAGTGGTAATCACACTTTATCTTAAGTTATTCAACATTATAGTTAATCTTCTTAACAATTGACCGTTCGGTCCGCCTCCATGGTTGTGCAGTCACAAGGAAGGTTCGTGGAAGAATTCGACTAACGGTTGCTCGTCCAGTTAAACAGTCATACGATACATATGCCCCCATGCCCGATTCTGTCATGACAAGCAAAGGGGTTTGTAATGGGATGAAGCTTCTTTTGTTCAATCTTTTTTGAAGAAACATCATCCTTGGCCGCTCGTCTAGTTGGCCTTTGGACCGTTCAATTGAGCGATTAATGATTTTCAAAATTTTGAATTATTACCGTTGAGGGAAAGATGCGTGCAACTTTGAGCCTTGCGCCAATCGAAATTCACAGAGTCTAATGCTGTGAGGATATGGCTTGGTCCAACATGGCTGGCGGGGAGGTCCCTTTTGGCTATAAATACGGTTGGGTCTTACCACCTGTCATCTTTACCTTTGCCTTCAACTTTTCTCTGCCAACCGATCGTCCAACTCTTCTTTATCTTTCAAGTAATAATGTCGACTGTTAATTTATCATCACCTGTGAAGTTCGCGGGGAGGGACGCTCAAGAGTAGGTATGACAAAAAAATCCACGAGTACGAGTATCCGCGTGTAAAATCCGTGACAGGTAGTAACTACCCGCAGGTAACGGGTAGCGAGTATTTTAATACCCACTTCTAAACAGGTTGGGTATGAAACTCTTCGCCCCGCATGTACCCGCTACACGCAAAAAATAATAATAATATAATAATTTTTATTTTTATAAATTAAATTTAATTAAAAATAAAATTAATTTATATTTTATTAGGTAAAATTTAATTAAAATTAAATTTTAATTTATATTTAACTTACTTTATGTTATATATATATATATATATATATATATATATATATATATATATATATATAATACTGTAATTTTATTTAAAAATGTATAAAATATATTTTTTTTATTTTTTGGGGCTATCCGCAAGTTTTAAAATATCCGTAGGTATTTTCTAAGCGGGTACTCATGCGGGTAGCGGGCGGATAGCGAGTCAGATTTTTTTTTGCGGGTCGGGTTGTGGGTAGGCACTATTCGTGTCTGACCCGTTTCCATCCCTAATCAAGAGTATGTTGATGATGTGTCGTCGTTGGTGTCATTGTCTACTTTTTCTTCAATTTCTGGATCAATCGTGCGAGAGTAAAACATGATCGATGATGTAGATACTAATAAGCAAATCAATTCAGGAATTTGAATCCAAATCAAGCAATGCAACAAAGTACTTTATAGACGATCGAAAACTAGTTGATTTAAACATTATCAATATCAAAAACTATAATTAGCTTTCCTTACCTATTAAACGATCGAGCGACTTAATAGAACCCCATACAGCTCCCATAGATCAAAAGACATTATCTGCATCTACGAACAATAAAAACATAATCAAGGTACACCGTTAGAATCATTGATCATCAGATAGTGTAAGGAATCGTATTTTAAAAAAAAAATAAATAAATAAATAATAATAAATAATAATAATAAAAGAACGTGGGAAAGGGGAGGAGGAAGGAACGTTGGCCACAAGGAGACAGCCAACGTTGCTTCCCCATTCAAAAACAAGGAAGGAAGGTGTAGGAGATAAAAGGAAGCTTCTCGGGCTTCTATGTTCTTCATAACCAATCACCCAACTTACCTCCTTAACTCCACGTCCGTGTCTCACTTCCAGCACCTTCCATCCTACAAAGGTAATGAAAATTAAATGTGCTCCAGTTCACATTCCAGTGCAAACCATCCGTGACACCTCAACGTGCTTCTACTTCCATCCAACTCAACACTTATGAAAATATCAATATTTCTCCCAAGCCGAGACACTTCTTTCTCCTATACTCTGAATCATTCAACACCCTTCATTCCAACACTGCTTCGCTTCTCTTCCAGCTCCGTGCAGTACTCCTTCCATTCCAGCCTCAATCACCGTTTTGCTTCCAGCAAAATCCAGCTCCTAAATCTGCACTTCTCTGCTTCCAGCTTATGACCGTGACACCTCCTTCCAGCACCGTGCGCACACACTGCTCCAAACACACATCACCGTGCCAGCACCTCTCTTCCAACTCTGGACCGTGAAGGTGGCTTCAAGCTGGACCATGGTGTTCTTCTTCCAACTGATGGACTTCTTCTTCGACTCATGGTAGCACCATTCCAGCCTTTGAATCACTTCTTCTCCCTACTGACCGTGAAGGTGGCTATATGTACTGTCATCAACGTGCTCTCTCTCCTTCATGGTGAAGATGGATCACAAATTTTACAAAGGAAGTCTTCAAGAGGTAAGGGGAGTTAGATTTTATTCGTTTGATTGTTGAATGATGCTGTGTTTGATGCAAATCTGGGAAATTTTGGAGATGAAAATGGGTTTCTGAGTTTCTGGAAAAACTGTTCAGTTTTTTTTGGCCAATGGTGACCTGTGTTCACCTGACTGAGTACCTGCGTTGGACTTTCTGTACAAATTGGCCATTTCTCTCGGGTAATCGTTTACAGGGGTCCTGTAAACGATTACCAGCCCGAACGTTCGTCCAAATTAGACAAATTTCTGAACGTTCGTTATTTTATGAATGTTCGTCAAAGCCAAATTTTGAACGTTCGGTTTTGTCCTAAGCGTTCGCACCATCGGTCAAATTAGAACGTCCGTCCAAGTTGCTCGCCAGAAATACGTTGAGCGTTCGTCCAGAAGCGTTTGTACAGAGAAATCTTTCGGCTGATGAGCATTCGTCGGCAGCGTTCGTCCAGAGAAGCGTTTCTATTGTTGAGCGGTCGTCCAGTTCGGCCTGTTGCTGAGCGTTCGTCCTAAATTCGAGCGTTCGTCCATTTTTTTTTTATAACGTTCGTCCAGATCGCTTAATAGCGTTCGTCCAAAATGGTAATGAATGGTGTCCGTCTAAGAGAGTGTGCAAAGGGTGATGGGTTCTAAGTTCAATTGCTCTTGTTTTGGGTTGAATTAAATATGTAAAATGTTGAAAGTATGATATGATGTGATTTATGAGAGAATATGAGAATGTATGAAATATGATAGAGTATTGTGATCATCTGATGTAAATGTTGAAATTTGAGAATTTGTGCTAGAACTACGTAAGCCTTGATTCTCCACCGAAAATGGAGATACGTAGGAGCAAGGCAATGCCTTGTCAGGTTTATTCCTCCCAAAAATCTAAATGTTTCCTCAACATCCCAATCATGATCTCTGTAGTACACGTGATGTACTAGTATTTGTTTAGAGCTTATAGTATTCGATATTTTGCAAGTAAGAATGTTTTTGGATTGCTCATTATGTATTCGATTGATGTTTTATTCATGCTATTATACTATTTGAATGATGAACAGTATGTGAGATGAAATGAGAATATGAATACATAATGAAAAGTGAATGATGAACAATATGGAAAGTTATGATTTATGAAAGAGCGTTCCAAGGAGGAACGACTCAGAGTTTGATTATTGAGATTTGTAAAGTATGAATGTGGGAAGCTTAGCCGGTTGTTCATCCTGATATTCCGTGAGTACTCATCCTCACGTAGAGGCAGTACGTCATGTGTGGGAATGGCAGGAGGTCCTAGTCCTGATGATTATTTGGGCAGATAGGATTAACCTCGGGTGGCAGCTGATGAGAGTTCCAGTTACTACATCACCTGGGTGCACGAACACCGAAGCTACACAGATTTCATACAGTCCGGACAGTCAGTCGTGTTGAGTTTTATTTAGTGAGTAAGTTAAAGTGGGTTGTTATGTAATGAATGTGTATGTTGAAATATGCATGTATGATGAATTGTTTATTTGAAATTCTATGTTGATGCATGAGTTAAATTATGTAAGCTTACCCTTTCGTTTCCTTGTGTTGTCCATTGTCCTTGTACGTCCGTCTTGTCATTGCAATGATCATCCGTGTGGATGTGAGCAGATGAAGACGAGCGTTTGGAAGAGATGCTGAACGAAGAGATCTTGGTTGAAGTCGAAGTGAAGATTGAGCAATGAGACGCTCGGCTATTTCAGTTGTTGGCGTGAGTGGTCGTTCGACCTACCCACTTGTTTTCTTTTAAGTTCGACCGTTCGGTAATTATACTGTGTAAACCGTTCGGTCAGGTTTTTATTTGTACGTTCGACTTTAGATTGTGATTCGTGTTGTAAGGCATACGGCTTGGCTTTTGTTTTTAGTGAAAAACTGTACTGAATTATTATTAAATGTGATTTTCTGAATTTATAGTGCTGACTATATTTTTGGGATGTCACATTAGTGGTATCAGAGCAGTTCGTCCTTAGGATGACCTTTGTGTTGTGGGTTTGCTGTGTCTTCTCTGTGAGGACTGGAGGGTAGATGGTATGATTTACCATTTCTTTCAAGTCTATATAGTAAGATGTATCTAACTAGAAGTTTTAAGAACAGAAAATGTCTTGATAAGAGTAATGAGGGTGCACACTCATGACTTTCATCGTAGATGATTTTCCTTTCTTAATTCTGAAGGTTTGAGGTAAGAAAGAGTTAGAGTTTCAGTGTTGTTTCCTGTAGTAATTCCTGTCTGGTTCTTGTTTTGTGGTGGTGTGTCGTGCCCTAGAGTAGTAGAGGAATGCATATTCAAGGACAACTTGAGTTATATACTTTTAGTGGAATTGGTTTAAACCGTTAAGACAAGTTCTTGCCTCAAAGATAGGAGTTAGAAGACTAAATGTTAAGCTTCCGAGGATGAGTGAAGATATTGGAGTTTAGAAGTAATGTTATAGGTGAAGAAAATTTCAAGAAAACAAAGTCAGAAGATCTTATATCGTACGTTCGCAAGAAGTTCAGAGGTTAGATTTAGAGAAGCTTTGGGTAAGCATGGTTAAAACACGATTTGAGGAATGAGTTGGGTATAGTATATCAGTGATGGTTGGAAGCTGAATAGGAGAAGTGATAGATGGTTTGAAGCTTAAGTTAAGAAAGAAATAAGTGGACCACGGGAAATCGTTATTCTGATAGGAAGTAGAAGAAGAAGGGATTGGGGAGCAGTTCTTTCCTTATAAACCTGTAGGTGGTGGATGTGCTTCGTTTGTGATTGTGTACTCTGGTCTCGCGTAAGAGGTTGTGTTAATTTAAGTCAGGCTAATGATCTTTCTTTCTGTGTGAACAGAAGATGGCACCTACGTCTCCTCATCGTTCTCCTCCGCGAGTCGATCAACTTGACTCTAATCAGATGCTGAATGCGGTGCTCCAAGCGTTGCAACAGCAGAATGCTACGTTGATTCAACAAAATACTTTTGCATTGCAAAATCTTGAAGCCGCAAGAGTATTTGCCGAGAACGCGAGAGTAACATCTGAGAACACTCAAAGACAATCCATTAAAGTGATTGAGTAGTGGCAGAACCGTTCAGAGTGTTTTCTCTTCTGTTATTCTGGTCCAAGAGTGGAACTTGGAAAGCTTTCTACAACGCCATTCAGCCCGGTTTGATGGGAAGTGCAGTCCGAATGAAGCTGATCAGTGGTTAAGGGACATTGAGAGAATTTGTAGTGCTAAAAGATGTCCATATGAGAACGAGGTAGCATATACTGAGTACTTGCCTTACAGTGTAAGGTATGACCGGGAGATTGAATTCCTTCAGTTAATACCGGGAAATAGGTCGGGACTGAGTATGCATACAGTTTCGATCACTTGCTCCGATTGTACACCATGACTACGGTTATAAAAAAATTTGTTATCATTATGAGTTTAATTCTCCCTGTCTTAACCTTGATGTGCCATGTTTGGTACATCGCTCGTGTTTAAGCCTAAACACTGTTTAAACCGTTTTTGTCATCAAGTTAATGTTTTAAATCCAGTCACGTTCAACCTTAAACATTCATTCATTTCATTAACGTGTATCATTTTTGGGTTATCAACCTCTTTGTGTCTAAGCCAGATTTCGGCTCCCGTCCGTATGTCTTTTGTTTTCAATGTCATTATGAGCCAAGCTAATTTTTCAGTTTCGGCTCCCGTTAAGATTGTGTTAAACGTATGTGTTCTGTGCTTTCAAAGTTCATTAATACTTTGTATTTTTGCCTTAATGTGAAATCCTATTGGTTAATTTCGAGTCTGCGAACACAAAGGTTGTTTTAAGATTGGGACAAATTCGTGTTCTGTTTACCTCATCGAGTATTGTAGTAACGTTAAAATCTTGATAAATTTTAGACATAATTTTAATGCGTTTCAAACTCATTGATAACTTATAATGTTCTTCTTTTGAACCAAATAAAAATAAAAATGGTTGAGAATAATTCTATGAGTCAAATTTCAAAATTTTGTAATAAATTAATTTATATGAATTTATGAACAAGTACATATATATATTTTAAATAAATACAATAAAAATTATAAACAGGTGGTTGTGTTTCTGTGAGGTTTTTCTCTTCTGATACTCTTGAGTTTGATAAGACGATAACCTGTATAATCAGCAAACTAGCAGGGCAGATAAATATTACAATGCATAATTAAAATAAAGATGTTCTAGAGTCGATCATAAGTGATCGTTAAGTATTACAGTCCATAAAATACGCAAATAAGGCAAATAAACAAAAGCAAATAAAAGATGTTCGGGGTTAGATAAATGCTGATCGTTAATATTACAGACCATTAAATAATAATTTTAGTGGAAAAATTCTCGAGCTGGTTGTGGTGGTCTAAGGGAGAGCTCCGTCGAGGGAGCTCTGGTTCGGAATGTGAGAAGCATGGGTGGAGGGATCTGTCGTTCGTCTCTGTCGTCGTCAATGATGATAGGAACGGGGAACAAATTCAGCAACTTTGGCGTCTTCCTAATTACCCAGTCATATTCTTCCAACAAAGAAATTGTGTCAATAATGGAGAAGGAAGAGTAAAATTCAAAGCAAAGATAGAAGTAATCAAGGTTCTTACCATACATGTACAGCGGCAGCTGAGTAAAGATAGTACCAGTGGGGTCTAATTCCGCTTGCCAGCGCCTGACCCGGTTACCATGATTGTTGAACCAGCAATGTACATTATATTCACTTGCTTCTCCGAAAGCCTTGAGTCGAGATGCAATCTCGACGACTTGGGCTCTGCTGGGATGTGTGACCCCGTAGTTGTAGATATTGATCATCATTTTGACCTGATCATCGGTTGGTCGCCACCGCTGACTGGTGTACCTCTCGGACTCCACATCACTCATCTTTCCCTCTCAAAGTATTTCTAAAGCATAAGGAAATAATAAAATGAAATAAAAAGAGCAAAACCAAAACGAAAATATTCAATGTTTTCTTTATTTATTTTTGTTTCTTTTAGGTTCTTTTTGTCCAAATCGGTCCTTGTTGTTTCAGTGTATAATCTCGGATCTGTTTCACGGTCCTCGCAAAGGTTCCTAAACAGATCTATGTCCATCTGTCTTTGTCCATATTGTCCATATCCGGTTCATACAAATAAATTCCTCTTTTTAAGTTTTCTGTTTTTATGGGGTACGTGGCGTTGTTCTACCCGATTGTCTCTGCCATACCTCCAAACGGAGGGAGATTAACGTCTGGTTTCCAGCCGATATACCCCTTATCTTAGTTAATGCAGTGGGTTCTTAGTTTTTAAAAGGAAAAATATAGAAGAAAAGGAAGAAAAAGAAAGCAAATGCAGGAGCAGAAGTAAAACGGAAAGTAAAGAAGAAAGCGGAATATAATTGCGGAGAATAAAAGCTCAGAAAAGCAAAAGAAAAAAAAAATATACATGAACGGAAGCAGAAAGAAGAAAGAAAAGAAACGAAGCGAGAAGTAAAGAAGAAGGAGAAGCAGGGTAAAGGGAAAGGAAGAGATAAGAGAAACAAAATACTTACTCGAACCGGAGCAAAGTCCAGGAACTTAGATTGAAGCTTGCGGGAAGACTCTCCGATCTCCAGCACTCAGTCGTTCTGATCTCGCAATGCTCAGATCTCACCCTCTCTCACGCGTTCTGGAATTTCAGCGTTTCGACGTATCGCCCAACGCGGCTAACGCCTTACTTATAGCCAAAGAAACTCACTGTGCCTACAGTTCCGGTCACGCATAACCGGAATCTCCAATAGTAGCGGTTAAAAAAAAATGAAATGATAAATAAATACATAATAAAAATAATAATATTTATTGTGCGATTTTACCACATTTTGGGAGTATGAAATATTCAAATTAGAGAGGATCTCTTACTATGTGAGTAAGTGTAGATATGACCTGATTTTGGTGTGAGGAATGTGATGTGTATGATGATCCAGAATTGTCTCCTCGTATGAGCGGTTGAAGTTACCCTGATAAGCTCTTTGAGCAGTGGGAACTGCCCGGATGGGTTTATTATACGAGTTGTAGGAGGCGACTCTACCTAAGAATTAGAGGACAAGATGAGAGAGCTGTATCTCAACTGGCTTTGGAAAGCTTAATTTTCGAGGACGAAAATTTTTGTTGTTGGGGAGAATGTAAGGAATCGTATTTTAAAAAAAAAATAAATAAAAAAATAAATAATAATAAATAATAATAATAAAAGAACGTGGGAAAGGGGAGGAGGAAGGAACGTTGGCCACAAGGAGACAGCCAACGTTGCTTCCCCATTCAAAAACAAGGAAGGAAGGTGTAGGAGATAAAAGGAAGCTTCTCGGGCTTCTATGTTCTTCATAACCAATCACCCAACTTACCTCCTTAACTCCACGTCCGTGTCTCACTTCCAGCACCTTCCATCCTACAAAGGTAATGAAAATTAAATGTGCTCCAGTTCACATTCCAGTGCAAACCATCCGTGACACCTCAACGTGCTTCTACTTCCATCCAACTCAACACTTATGAAAATATCAATATTTCTCCCAAGCCGAGACACTTCTTTCTCCTATACTCTGAATCATTCAACACCCTTCATTCCAACACTGCTTCGCTTCTCTTCCAGCTCCGTGCAGTACTCCTTCCATTCCAGCCTCAATCACCGTTTTGCTTCCAGCAAAATCCAGCTCCTAAATCTGCACTTCTCTGCTTCCAGCTTATGACCGTGACACCTCCTTCCAGCACCGTGCGCACACACTGCTCCAAACACACATCACCGTGCCAGCACCTCTCTTCCAACTCTGGACCGTGAAGGTGGCTTCAAGCTGGACCATGGTGTTCTTCTTCCAACTGATGGACTTCTTCTTCGACTCATGGTAGCACCATTCCAGCCTTTGAATCACTTCTTCTCCCTACTGACCGTGAAGGTGGCTATGTGTACTGTCATCAACGTGCTCTCTCTCCTTCATGGTGAAGATGGATCACAAATTTTACAAAGGAAGTCTTCAAGAGGTAAGGGGAGTTAGATTTTATTCGTTTGATTGTTGAATGATGCTGTGTTTGATGCAAATCTGGGAAATTTTGGAGATGAAAATGGGTTTCTGAGTTTCTGGAAAAACTGTTCAGTTTTTTTTGGCCAATGGTGACCTGTGTTCACCTGACTGAGTACCTGCGTTGGACTTTCTGTACAAATTGGCCATTTCTCTCGGGTAATCGTTTACAGGGGTCCTGTAAACGATTACCAGCCCGAACGTTCGTCCAAATTAGACAAATTTCTGAACGTTCGTTATTTTATGAATGTTCGTCAAAGCCAAATTTTGAACGTTCGGTTTTGTCCTAAGCGTTCGCACAATCGGCCAAATTAGAACGTCCATCCAAGTTGCTCGCCAGAAATACGTTGAGCGTTCGTCCAGAAGCGTTTGTACAGAGAAATCTTTCGGCTGATGAGCGTTCGTCGGCAGCGTTCGTCCAGAGAAGCGTTTCTATTGTTGAGCGGTCGTCCAGTTCGGCCTGTTGCTGAGCGTTCGTCCTAAATTCGAGCGTTCGTCCATTTTTTTTTATAACGTTCGTCCAGATCGCTTAATAGCGTTCGTCCAAAATGGTAATGAATGGTGTCCGTCTAAGAGAGTGTGCAAAGGGTGATGGGTTCTAAGTTCAATTGCTCTTGTTTTGGGTTGAATTAAATATGTAAAATGTTGAAAGTATGATATGATGTGATTTATGAGAGAATATGAGAATGTATGAAATATGATAGAGTATTGTGATCATCTGATGTAAATGTTGAAATTTGAGAATTTGTGCTAGAACTACGTAAGCCTTGATTCTCCACCGAAAATGGAGATACGTAGGAGCAAGGCAATGCCTTGTCAGGTTTATTCCTCCCAAAAATCTAAATGTTTCCTCAACATCCCAATCATGATCTCTGTAGTACACGTGATGTACTAGTATTTGTTTAGAGCTTATAGTATTCGATATTTTGCAAGTAAGAATGTTTTTGGATTGCTCATTATGTATTCGATTGATGTTTTATTCATGCTATTATACTATTTGAATGATGAACAGTATGTGAGATGAAATGAGAATATGAATACATAATGAAAAGTGAATGATGAACAATATGGAAAGTTATGATTTATGAAAGAGCGTTCCAAGGAGGAACGACTCAGAGTTTGATTATTGAGATTTGTAAAGTATGAATGTGGGAAGCTTAGCCGGTTGTTCATCCTGATATTCCGTGAGTACTCATCCTCACGTAGAGGCAGTACGTCATGTGTGGGAATGGCAGGAGGTCCTAGTCCTGATGATTATTTGGGCAGATAGGATTAACCTCGGGTGGCAGCTGATGAGAGTTCCAGTTACTACATCACCCGGGTGCACGAACACCGAAGCTACACAGATTTCATACAGTCCGGACAGTCAGTCGTGTTGAGTTTTATTTAGTGAGTAAGTTAAAGTGGGTTGTTATGTAATGAATGTGTATGTTGAAATATGCATGTATGATGAATTGTTTATTTGAAATTCTATGTTGATGCATGAGTTAAATTATGTAAGCTTACCCTTTCGTTTCCTTGTGTTGTCCATTGTCCTTGTACGTCCGTCTTGTCATTGCAATGATCATCCGTGTGGATGTGAGCAGATGAAGACGAGCGTTTGGAAGAGATGCTGAACGAAGAGATCTTGGTTGAAGTCGAAGTGAAGATTGAGCAATGAGACGCTCGGCTATTTCAGTTGTTGGCGTGAGTGGTCGTTCGACCTACCCACTCGTTTTCTTTTAAGTTCGACCGTTCGGTAATTATACTGTGTAAACCGTTCGGTCAGGTTTTTATTTGTACGTTCGACTTTAGATTGTGATTCGTGTTGTAAGGCATACGACTTGGCTTTTGTTTTTAGTGAAAAACTGTACTGAATTATTATTAAATGTGATTTTCTGAATTTATAGTGCTGACTATATTTTTGGGATGTCACAGATAGTCACATAGGAAACTCATATGACACATGCAACCACAAATGGTGTGGATGCAATGGAAGAGAAATAAAATAAAGAAAAGAGAAGAAATCAACTTATTCTTTTATAGAAAAAATTGATCGGCTAGACTTGAAGATCTTGTCGCGAGGATCGCTCAAACAGTCTCTTATCTTCAAACAAACGAACAAAGAGCAAGAATCCTTTTAAAAAAAGTCAGAGAATTGTATAAAAGTGATTTATAAGGAGATGTTGTGTTTTAAAATAACAAAACTCGTTCATAATGAAACTATTTATATTAAAATCATTTAATATTAAAATAATTTATTCTCACTATTTTTAAACCATCATCACTTCTAAAATTTTATTTTCTGGGGTTTTACACACCTGATACTTGATAATCACTTTCATATAATAGATCCTGACTTTCTTACTAACTTGAGTGTTAGAGAGTTGTTGTAGGTAAATATTTTATTTTCATCAAAGAGGAGACCCCCTTCAAATAGAAAGAACAATCAAAGTACCGTTAGAATCTTTCCACTTATTCGTAAAGTCCACACTCAAAATCCAACTAAAATCAGATGATTTTTTGCTTGACTTGCATTGCACATGCAAGTAACTATACTAGTAGCTAAACCTATATTAGTGTGCTATTTTGTGAATAATGCTAGTAGCTTGATCTATATTAGTATTAGTATGTTATTTTGTGTACAACTTATCTTAAAAATTACTTTAACTACTTGAGTTTGTTTCATCTTTAAGATTTTAGTGATAGTTTTTTATAGTTATTTTATGATATGATTGTGAATTATAATCATATATTTTTGAATTCTACTATACTTATTTTGAGTAGAGAAAATAAAAAAAATTTAATTAGAAAAAATAATTTACATACAAAAAAATCTAATTTAACACTGCTAAATTTTTTATCTGCCACTAACAACATCATGTATTATTATCGAATTACAATTATATGTAAACTCTCACAAATTTATCACATTACAAAACTATTTTAACATCACATAATTTTTTCCAAAATTTCGAATACATAATATCTAAAATATGAACTTTAAAAAAACAATAGAAATTTTCCTTGATTAAAAACCCCATGCCCATTACCAATGTTGTTATCAATTAAAAGATAACTTAGATTAAGATAAATAAAGGGGTTGATGATGGTGGCATCAGCACAAACGAATGGAAATGTTGGGAGTAGTGGCTCAAGGCTTTGGAAGGGTAACATATAATTTTTTAGTAATTGATGTAAAACTTAGCTTCTAACGAAGAAACTGTTTATGCCATAAACAAATAAAAAAGAAGACGCAATATGTAACCTTCAAACCCTAATTGTTTTAGCCTGGTATTATATGTGGTGACGTTCTGCAAACAAATGTACTGAGATAATAGCTGTCTTGTCTTGTCATAAGACTCTTCGTACTTAAAGAAATTATAATACATAGTAATTTGTTTGAAACAATTATTGAGGTTCCTTGGAGAGGAACATGTCATCAACTCAAGAAGATCTCATTAAATATTATTTTGTGGTACAATTAGTAGGTACACTAAAAAAAATTTCACTGTAGGCTATCGATCTACCACCATAGAAAGATAATCCAACTTTTTGCATTGTTAAACTTATCCAAGTGGTCTAATTATATTTAAATTAAGTTTGACTTTATGCTTTTAATTTGAATAACTATTTTTCAAAATTTAAATTTATTTATTTTATTGCTTCACTTTATCTGTTCTATTTTTACTCTTTGTCTTTCACTTGTACCACTCTTTTTAATCAATTCAGATATATTAGAGATAATACCTAAATTATGTATATAAATAGAAGAAACTACCTATCTTAATTGCGAATTAGCTTTTAAATCAGAATTTAATTTTCAAATTAAATCAATGCCTATTCTAAACCAACAATATGGTGTACTGTTTTTTTCTTCTGATAAAAGATACTAGAATATTTGACCCCAACAAAAATAAATAAATCTAAATAAAAAGTTATAATACTATTTTTAATTTAAACGTAAAATTTCAACTCTTGAATTTCTAACATGCACTACTGTATAAACACAAATTTCAGTTATATTAAAAAGAATTCAATAATATTAATGCAACGAGCCCCTGTTTAATGATTTTGGGTATAAACAAACTTATATATAATTACTTTTGGAACAGAAAAAATGTAAAGAAAATTTCGAAATAATCATTGGTGCAGAAAATGTTTTACACGTCTTTTATTTTGAACTTTAAACGTATGTTATTTTGAATTTTTAACGTCTGATTTTTGTCGAGAGCTCCTTCCTACACCACCACCCTTTTCTCCCTCCACCTTCCCAAATTCTATTATTTCCAAAAGTAACATTTAAGTTAATTTTTTTTTACTTTTACCATTTAGATTTTATTTTTAAACCCTATTCTACCCTCCCTTATTTGCCCAGTCACTACACCCCCACCCCCACTTCTCTCTCTCACGAATCTCTTCCTTATTTCCGTTTTCTCCCTTCTTCTTCCTCCCCTTTCACTTATGATTTTCGTTTTCATTTTTCATCCTCGTTTCTTCTTCCTTTGCATTTTTGTTTCACTGCTTCCATCGATTGTTGAGTGGTGGTGTGGAGGATTTTCCAAGATCAGGCGCACACATATAAATGAAGAGGCACAGTGTAGGAGAGAAGAAATAAAGTGCGTCATTGTTGTGTGCACCGTGTAGAAAAAAAATTAAAAAGAGTGAGTAGAAGTGAGGAGTACCGTGTGAAGAAGAAAGAAAGTTTGTGTGTGTGCTGTGAGAACTGTGAAGACAAAATAGAAAGGAGGGTTGTATTTTAAATTGTTGAGTGTATATTTGTTGTAAGTTTGTTAGATTTCAGAGTGTTGTGCTTATGTATTTTAGATTTCCAGAAAAATTGTTAGTTTATTAATAGAGAATATATTTCCAAAATTCTACAATTAATGTGTAGGGGGTGTAGAGAAGATTTTATAGTGAGGACTAGAATTCAAAATGGTGTTTTTAGGTTTAACTTTTCTCCTTTGTTGTTGTTAACATCTTTTTCTCCTTTCTTCCATTACTACTGTTTGCACATTCAAACCAATCTTCTCCATTTTAACTAATCATTATCTTCCCATTAATGTCTCACTGTATCTCAGAGTTTACACTCTCCAGAGATAAGAAGAAGAAATAAGAAGGGAAACGAAAATGAAAAACAGAGAAATAGAGATGAGTGGGATGCAGTTGTGCAACAAAAATAAGATTTTCAAATTAATTAAGAAATCTTAAATGGTAAAAGTAAAAAAGGTTTTAACCTAAGGATAAAATTGAAATTAAAAGAATTTGGGGAGGTGGAGAAAGATAGTGTGGTGGTGGAGGGAGCAACACCCATCTTTGTCCAACGTCTATATGGATGATGTTAATGAGACGTCGGACCCAATATGTTAGACGTTTATATATATGTCTGACACTATAGATCAGACATCTAAAACGTCGTCGAATCTTTTTTCGCTTAAGGCCTCTCGGGTTGCTCCTGGCTCTTGGTGTTCCGAATTTACAACTTTATATTTTAGTGGAAGAGAATGTATTGTACGTTTTTTTTGTATTTGATGGTTTTAAAAACATATAGTGGAGAGAATTGGAGGAGTGCAAAACGCAAGAAATCGCCGCCCAAGGACACGAGCAAAACTGTATCAAAATCCAACAGAAAATGCATTTTAATCTGTTCAAATTAAAGATAATGCATCAAAGAGTGTTGTAATCAGAGTAAAATTAATTTAAAACAGTGCAAAAGTGAGAAAATGAACCTGAAAAGCGTAACTCGTAGAGAGAAAACGCGAGGAAGATGATAAACATTAAGTGCGTGTAACTGTTGCCTCATGTTCGCGATGTTTTAATGCCGCCATATAGAAGTCGATTCCCCCCACATCAGACGTCTATATGGTTGTAGAAGTCGGATTGACGGGATCTGACGTCTAAATGGAGTTAAAAAGTAACTTTTTAGATTTAAAAAATGAGTATATAGAAGTCGGGTCCCCCCCCCCCCCCCCACATATGACGTCTATATGGCTGTAAAAGTCGGATTGGCAGGATTTGACATCTAAATGGAGTTAAAAAGTGACTTTTTAGATTTCAAAAATGAATATATAGAAGTCGGTTCTGCCCACATCGAACGTCTATATGGCTGTAAAAGTCGAATTTGTGGGATCTAATGTCTAAATGGAGTTAAAAAGCGACTTTTTAGATTTCAAAAATGAGTATATAGAAGTATGCTCCCCAAGATCAGACATCTATACAGTTGTTTTATTTAGGAAAAATGTCACCGGTCCTTTTTTACGTTGGATATTCGAGAGTCGGACGTCTAAAGAGTTATTTAAAATATAAAAGTAGAAAAGCCGCAAAAGAAAATTTTACAAATTAAATTCGGGATTTATTTTATTTTATAGAGAAATTAATTTTAAGTTTTTTTCTTATTTTTCTTTATCATAGAAATACTTACAAAAGAAACTCGTTCAAAGAAGGCTTATATATAGAAGGCTATACATATTAGAAAAATCAAGCTTTTGTTATAAATATTTTTTAAGTAAAATTTTTGCTTATATATATATATATATATATATGACATAACAGTTATCTTCTGCTACTATAGTATTTTTGAAATTTAAAAACTTACCTTTAAACAGACATATGACTATTTTCATATACAGGGTTAATTTAAAACAAAATTACAATACTAAGTCATTTTCAAGTATACTAAACAGAATAAATAGGTTATATTTGAAATAAAAAATAATAATTAGGGATCGTTGTAAAAGATGACTTATCTATATTTTTTTCAAAGGAATCTAGATCCCTAATTTATGACACGACTATCTATTTTTACCAATTTATTTCTAAAATGCTAAAAACGTAAAAAAAAAAAAAAACTACCAATTAACTTATCTAAGACAAGCAAATTCTTTGGGGAACCAAATCCAATCATAAACTGAATTAAAAAATTGCATCATTAAAAAGTTCTTAAAATGTGTTTTGGTAATCAAATATAGGTGATATGAATTGAAATATAACATTCTAGGATATTACTATAGCCAATACTATATATATTTATGGGAAAACAAAAGTTTAGACAGATACATAAAAGTGTGTGTTTGGAGAAAGGAGGTTCAATGTATTAAAGTTTCCTTACTACTTTGAAATGTATGAGAGTTTGTTTTTGATGTTTTGGAAATGACAAAACAAAACACAAGCTAAGCTTACCAAGTCCAAGTTATAAATGAAAATTAAAAAAAAAATTATAGTGTTTTAGAAATTTTTAGTATTGTTTTCATTTGAAAAATAGATTGAATTTGATAAGTCAATTAACCTTTAAATGTTAATTGGATTGTTTATATGATTCTGTCTATAAAGTGTCAACTTGATGAGTAAAATAATAAGTTATACTAGGTTCATTTATTTTATATTTTAATAAAATTTTAGGAGAAATAGTATTTTATTGAATATTTTGTAGATTATTATGAATTTAATGTTTTTTTACATTATATTTATTTAACTTGGGAATAGCTAAAGGGGATATATGTCAATCCAATATGAGTTGATATTATATTTGTGTTTGAATTTTCTGTATCCAGTGGACAAATCCGGCCCAGGTTTCAATCCACTATCATTAGATTGCTTGTGATATTTTTGGATTTTACTTTCTATACCCTATTAATTTTCTTATTGCACCCTTCAAAGCTTCTGGAAAAAGTGAAACGAGTGTCTTTCAGAAAAATCTTTCAGGAAATTATTTAATACATTTTGGAAAATAAAATCCAAAATAATAGGGGTGCAGGAAGCAACAGCCAATTCTATTTTATGCAATTTAATTTAAAAATGGCCCAGCCCATCCTGATCTTTTAGCATGTTGAATATGTATTGGATCTATCCGTTTTGACCTAACGGACTTCATTTTGATAACCCGCATAAAAAAACAAAAATCTCATTTAATAATATAAAAGTAATTTAAAATAAGAATTAATTAAAAGTTTTTCAAGAAATTTAAAAACTTAGGGATTAATTTAACTGTGATTTATTTTAAGATTTATTTAATTTAGTTTTCAAAAAGCTACTCTTACATTCGAGAATGGGGTTAGGTGGCAAGTGCCAGGTTGTTTCCAACGTGAGGGGTTTTAAAAAGATTTTATGTGACCGCCTTGTGGTGTAGCGTGTGGTGCTATTGTCTCATTTCAGCTTCATTTCGTTTCATTTGCATTTCATTTGACGTTTTCTTTCTGGAAGCTTCGGCACGCAGAGATCCATGGCGTCGTTCGATGAAGCTCCTCCCGGAAACTCCAAGAGCGGCGAGAAGATCTTCAAGACTAAGTGCGCTCAGTGTCACACCGTCGATAAAGGTGCCGGTCACAAACAAGGTATCGTATTAGTTCTTCGCTTTTTGTCCTAATTAGCACTCAGATCTATCGTTCCACTGTTACTTTTTCATCACTTTTTGCATCGCCCTCAACGCTCCATACTCTCAGGATTTGGATTTTATTTTTCATTGTTTAGGTTTCAGAGTTCCTGTGTATTGATATTGACTCAAACATTCTATTGTATGTTTGGCTTTCGGTTGTAAGAGTTTTAAAATACTTTTACGCTCAAAGCAACTTCGTTTTGTTGTTGGAATTTGAAAATTACTCTATTGACTTCAATCCGTGCATAGCCTTATGTGTTAGAAATTCGTTGTTAAATCTGAAGGTTATTTTGATGTGTGATTGGCTTTTGGAATCTTGAAATTGTTTTTTTGAAGTCTGATCTGTCAACCAGTGTCAATTATTTTTATTTTTCTAATTAGGTGGTTTGTTTATTAAAGATTTGACTGGAGAGAAGCAAGAGGCGAATGAATTGGTTATGTTTGAAATTATTGGGAATGCAATAAGAATTTAATTTGTGTACGTTTTGGGTGAAACCTTTTTTATAACCGATAAGAAATCATATACTTTGAATATTCTGTTTTACTTTTATTTTGTTATAGGGTATATCGTTTACACACATTTGTTTTAGAGAAAAGGTAGGGAAGGTTTAGAAGTCTCCTCTCCATGAATAATGTCATGCAATATTCTGAAGATAAAAATATTTACTTGATCATTTTAGGACCCAATCTGAATGGTTTGTTTGGAAGGCAATCGGGCACAACCGCTGGATATTCCTATTCTACCGCTAACAAAAACATGGCTGTGATTTGGGAGGAAAAGACCTTGTATGATTACTTGCTCAATCCCAAAAAGGTACAGCGTAAATTAATATTTTGATTTCAAATGTACTTCACTAACCTACATAGTTATCACTTCATGCTAGTTGTATAACCTTCGTATTGATGTATAAATTTTTTCTTTGGGGCATTGTGCTGTTAAGTTGGTAATGTTGTAAGGTGACATTGAAAATAATTTTTTCTAATGTACAGAGACGATAGATTAATTAATAATTAATCATTGATTATACAAATGTGAGATTTGCTTATGTAACCTGTATGTGAATCATTTCATGTCACTTTATATATTGTTTTCATCTTGAGATGGTTATCTTATGTAGTCAGGGTATTGTGCTATTAAGTTTTATGATAATAATATTGCAATGCAGGGCAACATTGAGAACTTGTTTCCACCACCATGTTACTGATTTGTGCTTTCATTTATCCCCTTATGCAGTATATTCCAGGGACGAAGATGGTGTTTCCTGGTCTTAAGAAACCTCAGGATCGTGCGGATCTTATTGCTTATCTTAAAGAATCCACTGCATAAGGATTAAACTTTCATACATACAGTTACGCATTGTTCATTCGAAGTTCCGGAGATTTAAATTTTCAGACATTTAATTATGTGGTACAGGAAGTACTGTATCAACAAATAAAGTAGACCTGATTTGTTTGCAATGCTATTTTGTTCATTTTGCATTGCTTTTTAAGAATTTGCAATATATGGGTTAATACCCAATTAATTTAGCAGTTGAAAGTTGAAACATTGTTGCTGATATTTAATTTGCTAGAAGGACAATTTGGTCTACCTTTGTTGCACAAGTGTTTTTTCAAGTCGTATAATTTATGTAGTTTGCTTAGCTGAATGAAATGCATACTTTAACTACAATGATCTAGGTCATGATATGCCAAAGGAGAGTGTTGGCCCAATCTTGAGCTGGAGTGGTATGGTGAGAGATTTTGTTCCATTGTCAGTTAGCCCTGGATAAATTTGAGCCGAACAATTCTTGCATTTTATTGTTTAGTTTCAATGATGAAATCGGTCAGTTGGTTTTAGTTTATTTGCTACATGTCTTCTAGTCGTTTTATGGAGCCATTAGTTTATTTACTACAGGTCATCTGGTCATTTTATGGAGCTATTACTTTATTTGCTACATGTCTTCTAGTCATTTTATGGAGTTGGTTGATGGGTGAATTTAATTTAGGTTAAGTTTTAAGGACTTTATTTAAATGTAAGGATTTTTAATTGAGTTATTATTTTAAATTATTTTGTTCATTTTCGTTTTAATTATTTTGTTAGGTGATTTTTGTAAGATAACGTGATAGTACATGTTACTTGTGTCTTTTAGTCTCTAACTAATAATCACATTGTTTTTATCTGCGAGAGTCTCCAACTTACTAATCACTGTTTTTTCCTCTTCAAGGGGGTACTTGCTAGTTAGAGGAGATTAAAGGATGAGTTGAATAACTAGATGTAGATGGAAATAATGGCTACATCATTTTGTTGATTATAAGATTAAGTGGTAGACTATTTACACAAATAAAAGTATTCTTAGTGATCATATTTTAGCAAGAATGCAGAGAAAGAGAGATAGAAAAGTAGTTGAATATTTTGAAATAATTGAGAAGAGAACTTATTTTCCAACACAATAGGTGATTTTCCTTGAGATTTATTGTCTGTGGATTTTAGAAACAATAGCATCTAAAGATTTGGATGGTTGATTGAGCCCATAGTTCTTGGTAAAATGAGTAATAGATATGTTTTGGATTTGGAGGGGAATGGTTAGAACATTCAGATACTATGCTGGAAGTGACTCAATGGTCACCCAACTCTCTCACCGGGTTGAATTAAGCTGTATTTTTCTAATCGGTCAATGTGAAAATGTTTATATTATATACGCATATGTATTATACCATATTCATATTAAAAATTAAGTAAGTTTGCATGAAAGGATTACATTTATTGGCTTTACTATGATTACTTAAAAGGTATATTATGGTTTGTGGTTGGTTGGTTAATGATGTAACTGGTGGTGTCAAAAGGGTCTTGTTTGTTGGGCTCCTCCTCAGCGTATCAAAATTTGACTTCAGGTAATCCATTAACTTATTTTTAAAATTAAAATTAATATCTACATATTATATCTGTTGAATATTATATCTGTTGTGAAAATAATATATGGGAATAATCTCCTTATTCTCGGGATCACATCATCGCGATTAAGAAGTTTTCTGTGTTCTTCATTAGATAATTTCATTTTCTTTTCTCAACTTTATAATTAAACTTTCTTTCTTTCAAATAATGGCATAAGCTTGAGCTTTACAGGTTTTTAGAACTAAATAGTAAGTTTTTTTCTCTGAATTTGGGAGAAAGAAGTTTAATTACAGAATTGAGAAAAAAGTTGAGATTATCAAACGAGAAACACTGAGAACTTCTTAGTCAAGTTAATGTTGATGATATGATCTGAAGAATAAGAGAGATTATTTTCATATATTGTTTTTATTATATTTAGTGGAGTTAAGTTAGAGTTTATTTTAATGATATTTATGGGTATATTGTTTTATTTACTGGATCATTTATTAATGTCTAGTCTAGCGTTCGAGATGTATATATAGTTAAGAAGGAAGTGTGTTGAAAGTTTCAACATCAAGATGTATATATAGTTAAGAAGGAAGTGTGTTGAAAGTTTCAACATCAACTATAAATAAGACTGATTTAGAATAAATAAGTGAATCTAAATCATATCTTATAAACCAGTTTATAGGATTGAGTTAAAATCTAAATATACTTCATAACAATATTATTTGAAAATAATTAAAATTTAAATTATTAATGTTTACACTTAAATTATTAATGTTTACAAATTATCGTGTATTAGTATAAAATGATATCTTTTAAATTGACGTTTTGGTCAATTTTTATTGGCGAATTGAATGGCTATTATTGCGGGGTCACTTAAAATAATGTTGGTTTTTGTTTCCCTTACTTGTATATTTTCTTGTGCACTCTCCATTGAATGACCCAAATAAATAGTTTTATTAAAAATTATTCGGCAAATTTTTAAAAAGTATCATTCGATGATTGTTATTACGTCGGTTTTTTCGACATCCAAGAGAAACTATTTTAGAATGAGTTTAATTAATATTATAAACAATTAATGGAAACCAATGTTTTAAGGGTCAATTGATTTGATTTAAATTATAAATATTAAGAATGGACTAGATATGATATAATATATTTATGAATCAATAAAATGAATTTTTTATATAAAAAATGAACACTGGATCTATATAGAAGGGATTTGTCACAAAGAAAAAACAATGTATAAAAAGAGTTTATTAGTAAATAGATTCTAAGAAGTGGTCTCACTATTAATGCAGTGGTATTACAAAATTCATGGACAAGATTAAACATAGATAAAGGAGTTATTTATGAAATGAATTGGTGATTTTTAAGATTTTTTAATTAGATTTATTTTCTATTCTTTTTTTTCTTTTATTTTTAATTGTTATGTACAAATAATGAAACGCTCTTATTCCTTTCATTGGATTTCATACATTACCTTTTTCTTTCATTCTTTATAATAATTGAATAATTTTAGATTTTTTTATTCAATTTTCTTTTCTTTAAAAGCTTTTACTAGAAAGAACTTTGAAAGTCTATTTTAATCCGTTTTTGTTTAGGTTTAAATTATTGTATTTGATATAACATATTATGATCATCGTTCAACTTTTTGTTCTAAATATCATGAGTGAAGTTTATGATGTTTTGTATTTAAAAGATAAAATATTATCTTTAAAATTGATTATATATTTTTTTTCAGCAGATTCAATTCTTGTTATGGATTGAATATTTTACATTTAACAGAAGATAATTCATTTATATTCAAACATTTTGTAGATAACTAGTCTAACCCTATAAACATTTTTAATTTGATTTTTTTTAATCCCTGAAAACACCACTTTTTTTTATGGATATTCCTCACAGGTTATTTATTCGTGTATCATTTAAGCCACCTGTTCATTGAGCATTATGTTTATTATTGATTCTGAGGACCCACCAAAAGTAGAATTAATCATTAGTCACCCAATTAAGCTTTTAATGATGCAGATAATTAAGGGTATACTGGTCACATTCCTTGAATATATGTTAAACTAGAAGGCATTTAACGAAAGTCAAGTAATAGTTGCTTGCACCCAATTTTCAGGTCGTTGTCATGCGCCAAAGTGCTTGTTTTGGCTCTAATGTGTCTTTTTCTCGTCTGAAATAGGTATGTAAATATTCAACCTTAGCAAACATTTTTATAGTGAAAGTTGCAAATAAAACATAACAATTGAAACATTTGGACTTATATGCTTTGTTTGGTCAAGGAAAATGGTGTGAAATCAGACCAACATTCACTTTGATTTTTTTTTTTAATTACATGTTATGATTGGCCTTTTAAAATGCTACTATAATTTATTATTCTTATTTCAAAGAAAAGCATAGTGGTTAGTTAGCCTTCTTTTCAAAAGTAGTGTTATGTTAGGAACATTGATGAAATCTACATATGTCCGTTAGGCTCAAATTGGTGCAATTAATTTGAATCCCTAACGCATAGACTGGTTTGAAGAATCTGTTGAAATTAGAAATTTCTTCTAATTTTGTGCAAATGAGATAAAATTTGCACTGACACGTATTATTTGCAAGTGTGATTAACTTTGTAGCAAGGATACTTTTTATACAAAGTGTTTGTTTATCCACAATGAATTCACTGTTGTTTTGAAGACTTTTGCGATAGCTTTAAGCAATGGTGGGGAGTGTACAAGATATGATTCAGATTTGGCTTGTAGAATGCAGCAAAAATTAACCATAACACAGTGAATTTTCTTACGGAAGATTTTTAAAGTTATGTGGAAATTGCTTGGAAGAAAGCAAGAGAAGTTTGGTTAGATACCTGACAGAAATTAATCTGTATAGATACTCTTTTTTCTTTCTTCTCACTTCAATATCTGCAAATTCTTGATAAAGATTATTTCTTTGTTTTATTTCAATGATTGCCAATTCAAAATTTAGTTGCTTTTAAGGCCTTCTTTTATGTGTTTGTGTGTGTGTGTTTTTCAAAATTCAACTAATGCTTTTTGATAGGATAAGGAGGAAAGTACAGGAATTTATTTGGACTAGTGAAACTGTGTTAGAACTCCAACAAACTGTTTTCATCTATTTCAATAAATTATTTTGTGAAACTTGTCAAAATAAGCTGTTTATACAGCTTAATTAATTGCTCATCAATAAGCTCTCATCATGAGACTTTTCGCCATAAATTTAACCATGAAACTCAGTACAATAAGCTAAAAAAGGCTTATTTTGATAAGTTACGTCAATAAGCTTTATGAAACAACTTAAGAAAAACTTTAGAAAGTTATAAAGCATTTTCACAAGCTCAATTCTAAGTTTTTTTCTTCCAAATACTCCCATATGCTGAACCAAGCTGGATAGAATTTTTAGTCTCAAACATACAGAATTTTTTTCTTCTGACTTTACCTCTCACAATAATAACTGATTACATACACTTTTAATTCTTTACATTTCCAAGCATTGTAGTATCTACGCATCCATGCTCCAACGGGCCAAAACATAATGTGACCAAGAATGTACCTATTGGCCCACGTCCTACACGAAAATCCACTCATGCACATGGGATTGTGGAACAAACAGAAAGGGTATTAAATGCATAATTGGTCAACTATGCACACATAATGCAATCTAAAACGAAATTTAGCATGATGACCCTCTTATGGTTTGGATGCTTAATCCAGATGAGGGCATAGCTAATAATGACAGTAACTCACAACTCAATACATTGAACTCATAAAATACTCAAGGGGAAAGAAAATCTGCCAACATGAGGGGAAGAACAAGGAAATTGAGAAAAATAAGGATTATAACAATTGATGTTTCAACATTGATAGGACACTGGTGGATCTAGACCATAAAACCTATATATATATAACACTAACATTTATTTTAGGGCCACAAGGAAAGAGATACTTACATAATAAAATTGATTGCATAGCCTAGTTATATCTCACATACACATACCTTTTCAGTTATGTCCCTCTCGAGCTACAATAAGTTCTTCTAAGTTCTCAGCGTCACCAGAGTCTACAGGCAGCATTATCTCATCCTCAACTGTGAAATTATAATTCAAGCCAATGGCTCTTAGAAGCTGGTATACTTCAAACATGGTAGGCCTCTCCTTTGGCATTTCTGAAACACAATTGCATGCAACCTTCAGAAATTGGAAAACTTCCTGGTCTACTCCATTCCCAAGTAATGATTCATCAATGACAGCATGGAGTTTTGCATTGCTAGATTGCTGTGAAATCCATTCAACCAAATTTCCCTTGAAAGTTTCAGGAGCTTTAGCCACATGAGTAGGTCTTTCACCTGTCACCAGCTCAAGAAGCACGGTCCCAAAGCTATAAATATCCCCTTTAGGAGTAGCCACCAAAGTTTTTGTATATTCAGGAGCAACATAACCCAAATCCCCAAACTCCCCATTCACAAAAGTACTCAAATGTGTATCAATTGGGTTCATCAATCTAGCAAGACCAAAATCAGAAATTTTGGGCTCAAAATCAGCATCCAACAAGATGCACTTAGAGCTTATGTTTCGATGGAGAATACGAGGATTGCAGCTATGATGAAGCCATGCCAACCCTTTGGCTGCGCCAATTGCAATTTTGAGCCTTACAGCCCAATCCATGGTGCACACGCCTGCCTCAGGATGAAGTTGATCATGGAGGGTACCATTTGGCATATTTTTATAGACCAAAAGCCTCTCCCTTTTAGCCAGACAAAAACCTAAAAGAGGAACCAGGTTACGATGTTTGACAGTCCCTAGTATAGCCATCTCAGACATAAATTCTTTCTCTGAGTGTTGAGATTCCTGCAATCTCTTAACCATGAGTGATGTGCCATCAGGAAGGACAGCTTTGTAAACAGTTCCTGATCTTCCAGACCCAATAATATTGCTATTACTGAAGTTATTAGTTGCCTTCATGAGATCATTCAAGTTCATTTTTGAAATTTCCTTCTCAAACATAGAAACCTGGTGTACAAATTCAGCACAGTTACACATAATACGAAAGAGTTCAAATCACATTAACTTTGGCTGCATAAATTTAAATGGAAATATACAAAAAGAAATCATCATGCGTGATAAACTTTCTATAACTAAGCAATCTTCTAAAACACGGATCAATCCTAGAAATAAAAGGAATTTTCAGCTCCATGTATAATATTGATATAGCTTACCTTTATTGTTTTGGTTCCCTTTAGACTTCTTGCCCACTTGTTTCCTTCAGGGTCCTCTTCCTTCTTCCTATAAGAAATACGGCGCACGTAGAAGAACATTCCAATGCCCAAACCTAATGCTGCAACTGTCACACCACCAACAGCCGCTCCAGCTATAACAGCAGTGTTACTCTTTGCAGAGTTGGCATGGCAAGCATCCAAGGGACCACCACACAGGCCAGAATTATTTGCATAACTTCCTGCATCAGCCACACCTGCTTTAAAGGCTGGAACCGGCCCTGTCAAAAGATTATTGGAAACACTAAAAACCTTAAGCCGCGGGAGCTGGCTCAAGTTTGAAGGAATTTGACCAGAGAGTTGGTTTTGATCAAGTCTGAGAGTATTAAGATAGGTACAGTTTGAGAGGGAAGCAGGTATTTCCCCGGTAAAATCATTTGAGGATAGATCAATGGTTGTCGCATAGGTAAGAAGTGTGGATATATCTGCTGGAATGGTGTTAGAGAGTCTGTTAAGTGAAAAATCTAATCCTGTCATGCTTGAGCAACTTTTAATGCCGCGTGGAAACTCACCCTTGAGTCCCATGTTTGACAGTTTCAGATTCAAGACCCTGTTCTCATCAGGGTGCCAACACTCAACCCCGGTGAACTTGCATATACTCCCTTCTGTTCTGTTGCTGAAATCCCAGGATTGCAAATAGTTGAAAGGGTCCTCAAGTGCTGCCCGTACACTTCTCAAGCAGGATATATCACTATCAGTCCCACAAACCATGCCACAGAAAACCAGCAGAAAGAAACTAACAATAACATGAGAACTGAAAACTTGGCTACCCTCAACCATCTTTACCAAAAATCCAAGAACAAGGTATTGAGATAATTCACCAAAATTGGTAACTAATGAAGCTGTAGCGTAAAATTTATACACTCCATAGCACTTGAATCCTCACAAGTGCACATACATGCCCTGAAACACAATAAAACAAACACCATGAACTCAATTCAGCAGTCCACAATTAACACCGACCAAATCAACCAACCCACGAATAGAAAAAAAAAACAGAGAGAGGAAAAAAGCGCAACTATTCCCCACCCCCCTTTAAGAACAAAATTCACAGTCTTCGCCAAAACCCACTGAACTTACATAAAAAATACATTTTTAAAAAATCCCTTTTGACACAAATCAACACAAACATAAATAGAAGGAACCCAGATTCAGAAATCACGTGAATTTTGCCCAGGAGCACTGAAATACCCACCTGGGATATTGAACAAGTCAACTCAGAAATAGCAGGGAATAATCACTTTGCCCAAAGGAAAGGGCAAGGCACATGGAACAGAACAAAAGGAAGACTAGACCAAGAATTATGTAGAGAGAGAATCGGTATATAGTGATGATGGGAAAGAAGAGAGTGAGAATGCGTTTCAGGAACTGTGATGAGAACACAAAAGAGAAGATATTCACGAGTCAAACGAATAACACGCTAAGTTTTTTTTTTTTTTGGACAAGTTCAGAGAGGTGTAGACTATTGATGAAGACGAAGACTTAACGAGTTTCTTTCTTTGACTATTTCGCTTTTTGCTGAGAATGAAGGGCAAAAAAAATATTCAGTGACAAAACTTTATGATATTTTTTTTCAATTTTACCTAATCAAAAATAGGGAAAATATATCTATAGATTTTATGCATGGTATATATATAAAAAACATAAGGCAAAAATAAAATGAAAGAGACTGCGAATATATAAATATAATAAAATTAATTTTTTATTTTAATGATAAGGTAAACAGGCGTGATAAGTATTCATATTTTGTTTTTAAATAAGATTAAACTTTTAGTACGAAAATGTTGAATTTTATTGATTATTGAATTAATTAAACATGTATTTAGTGGTTTTTAATAATTATCAGAAAGTAATATTAATAAGAAATATACAATTAATCTTGAAGAAAATAGTATTATATTAAATCTACAAAATAAAGAATAAAGTTAAATTACCTCTTTAATAAATACAGGGAGGTGATAATTATTAAAATTGAAATATATATTCAATTATCTTAAATTATTATAATTAAAAAAAAGTTTTTATATTTAGATTAATTTTTAATTGTAATATTTCAGTGAAGAGACTATTTATTCTAGTAATAAATATGTATGATAACAATTGACTTGTATTAGGATTCAAATATATTTTCATTTCTTCTCATTCTTGTATCAATTATTAAAGAATTATTGTTTTGAGTTCTATAAGTGGAACGTGGTTTTGTCTGAAAGAGTATTTTAGATAGTTAATTTCATTAATTAAAATGAGTTAAATATGTTTTTAGTGTGTAAATTATTGGGTCATTTCTGGTTTTCTTTTCTCTTTCAAAATAATCAAAATAAGGTATAATTTGGTCCTCACGTTTGTTTTAATTCTTAAAACTTTGGTTTTAGTCTTCATTTTGTTGACTAAATGAGGACCCCCAACTTTTCAACGATGTTAGTTTTTCAAGATTAAAACGAACATTTCGAACTGAATGAAAACCAAATTGTATCTTATTTTGAAACAGAGACAAAAACCAGAAACAGTCAATAGTTTAGGAACTAAAAACATATTTAACCCAATTAAAATTGAAATGATGATATTTCAAAAATGGAAAAAATTATAAAACAAATATAAAAGTATGTAGTATCATTAGTGTAAGGTCAGTCAGAAAGGAATATTGTTAGAACATTCGTTAAGAAATTATGAGAATATTTTTATTAAAAAATCATAGGATAGGACATTTTAAGCACTAGGCAAAAATAATAACTCTTAATTCCTTAACATACCTTCAAGAAAATTTAGTGATAGCATTGGTTTTCTTAATGTTTAAATATGCTTTTTGTTTCGCAAAATTAATGTTTTTGTTTTAATTTTTATTTTTAAAATTATTATTTATTTAATTCTTATTATTTTTGTAACACCAATGAATTAGATATTGCATGAGTAATTAAAATTAAATACGAAGTTTTGTTTACGCAAAAACTAGACGTAAAGTTAGGTACGAAATAATTAATTAAAAGCAAAAGAAAAAAAGTGGAATTCAAATTTTTCTTTTACTTTTTTTCAAAAACTTTATGGAACCAATCATTTTAAAAAGTGTTGGAGAGGCGTATCAAACTAGAATACCAAATTTGGCTTATAAGCCAGTTTTTAAAAGCTTTAATCAGAAGCTATTTTCGAAAGGGTTAAATAATTTTTTTTCCTTTATTTTTTACTACTGAAAAATTATTTAATAGCTTAAACTGTCAAACTAACTCATTAAATTATAAATGTAAGAGAATTATTAGCTAAATAATATATTAAAGTAAATAAGAATTAGATATGTTTTAACGATATTATGTATTGTTAAAATATATTTTGAGGATATTTCAATTATATTTTTTATTAACATTAAAATCCTATAATATATTATGTATACATAAATTATTGTAAGTCTTTCAAAATTTGGTCTTCTTTTTTCTTTTTATTCACAAAATTAAAAATTATGTTTAGTTCTCCACGTTCATAAATGCTATTTTTAGCTCCTTAATATTGTTGGTGTCATAATGATAGCTAACACGATAAATTTTGGCTACGTTAATCATAAAATAATGACGTATTTTTTTAATTTAATTACTAAAATATATTTCTAATCTTCAGATTTAAGTCAAAATTTATTTTACTCGCTTAAATTTTAAAACTAATATATTTAGTCCCTTATAAATGTGCTAGTTGACCAACATATTTTTTAACAATGTCAACTTTAAAAAAATAAATCATTTCAAAATTGAAAAACATAAAATAATTATTTTTAATTTTGTGAACCAAAAAAATAATTTGCGATAAGGAAAACTAAAAAAGTATGTTTAAATTTTAGAATTTAAAATATCAATTTTACATTAAGGGGTGACAAAATATTTTTACATTTGGAACTAGTGAGTTAAGATATATTTTTGTTTTTGATTTCTTTTCTTCCAAAAATAAAAAATCCTCTTTTGAAAAAATAATAAGTTATTATTGAGCTAAGTTATACTCTTTTAATAATTATAATTTTTGGTGTTTTAGGCATGAAAAATTTGTAGCTTTTGAAGATGAATCTCCATGTTCAAAAGTATCAATCAATTGTTGAAGTATGAATTTAATGTAATGTAAAGATGTATTCATATTCTATATATTTGCATTAATTTTGATTTGACAACTTTTTCTGACTTAAACTTTTTGTTGAAAATTTGGCATTTTGTTACTTTTTGTAAAGATTGATTATGTCATATCTATCTCTGATTTGAAGTTAAGAGCATTATTTTAGATAATGTTAAATTATCGCTTACCACTGATAGAGAGACATGTGGGATCGGGAGTTCGACAAGCACAATTTAGGGTTTTTAGTTTGAGTTTGTTTCGAAGAATTTTTCCTAAACCCAATTACATTTATAACAATTTATTAGTCTTATAATTTTTAATAAATGTAGGAAAACTATTTAATAAATGTTTAATTAAGTTTATCCATAGAAAGGAAAAAGGGCATCATAGAACTCTGACGCACCATGCCAATTTTCAAACCGATTATCTTAACTTACTCAAAAGTTATTTGACTTCTCCAATTACTCATTGTGTTGGGTTTTCACATTATTCCTCACAACGACATGCATTTAGACACAACAAGGCAGTTTCTTCCTCTATATAAAAAACAACTTTCATGTGCACATTTTAAATATTTTACCTTATTTCACACTTTTTTTAGTTCATCTCTTAATTACTTTATATTTTAAAATAAAAATATTATTTAGTTTATGTTGGACAGTTATTGAATAAAAAATTGGGTTTTTGTCTACCATTACCCAAAAAAATAAACTTTACTTTTTTTCAAAGTTATAATCTGAATAAAAAAATAACAGCTAAATTATACACTTTAATAGCTAAAAATAATTTTTAGATTATGCAGAACGAAAATCAAATACCTTTCATACTGCTCATGCAATCTGAAAATCAAATAATTTTGAAATTATGCTATATGAAATCCGAAAATATTTTAATTTTTTCTTTATCTTTCAGATTACACAATTTAAGAAAAATGAAAATTATTTTTATATGAAATACGAAAGTGCAAGAAGAAACGTAAAAGATGGTTAGCCCAATAAGGACGAAGACATTAAGACAATAAAAAGCTTAGACATGATTATTTTACAAATCAAATTCAAATATTAACAGGTATTCCACAAACACGTTTTATCTGTCAAATCTAACTTCATAGATTATTATAGTGCTAATTTCATAACCTTTTTAAATCAATATTATTTAAAAATAGTTACATGACCAAATAACCACAGTCAAATCTATGTAGCTGCAGGCTGGTTTTCATTTCAATAAAGAACACGATTCAAAGATACGGAATTGGTAATAGTACTACTCATTTAAAAATTATGTACCCCCGTTAACATTATTGTACATGTAATCAGTTTTATAATATTCATATTAACAGATTCCTTGGTGATTAATAAGAGAAAACGATTTCATAGTTAGATTACTTTTTAACCGAAGAGAGAGTAAACGGAGACCACTAATCCAGTAATCGACAATGCTCTCTTCATTACTGAATAAAGAAAACTTCTTCCTCAAAAGGTAAAGCTCACTCAAATAATTGTTCGTAGTATTATTTAATTTTCATTTCACACGGCAGATGAAAAAAAGTAGAAACCAGAAAATTGAAAGTTCGCAGTAGGTGGAAAGGAACATTGTTTGGACACGCAAAAATAAAAATACGAAAAGAAAAAGAAAGTCGTTGATTCAGGACTCGGGACCATAAACTTTCTCATAAATCCTTTGTCTTAAAATACTAATTTATAATTTGTTGATTTAAAAAAACAATTAGCAATCATATTTGCAGTAGAAGTAAAAGACTATGAAGAATTTGTGCTAGTAGAGAACATGGTAATTTACAAACCAGTAGAAAAAAAGCTTAGGATAATTTCAGCATATAATATTGATGTGATCAAACCAAGAAAAATAGTCAACCTTTCTTCCCACGTAATTCATGCCATCCTATCTAATTACGAGACTCCGTGATATACATGGATAGGTCCCACTTCCTATAGGATTCAATTAATAAGCTATGCTACCAATAGAAAAATACTGCAAAACTTCCTTTGACTTCTTAATCATACAGTAAATTATCATCAGAATCTTCAAAAATTATGACCTAAATGAAACAAGTGCACCTATGTCCAAGGAAACTTCGGGAATCCTTTCAGAAGTCTAAATGGTGAAACATCCCAATGTAATTAAGACGCCAATTTGCGTTACCAGTCCTGAAAAAAAGAATGAAACACATTTCACATCAGATGATAGGTCCAAACACTTGCATTCATACATTTAGCTATTGTGCAATGCCAATCACATGAGTATAGTCACTGAGAAGAAAGTAGATATTAGATAAAGTTGCACAAACATAAACACGGGAAATCTAAAGTCATCTATTGAGTGAAATATTAGATATTAGATATTTATACAAAATTATAAAACCTTGTTCCCAAGCTATGATTCAGATGCAGCCAACACTAACGTAAAAAATACTGAGCTGAGACTCCACAAACCAATGTTTCAATAGGTCAACGCAAATGGAACAACAAAGCGGTGTTCTAAAATGAACAAAGTAGAGAACTGCTAAGGAAAGCGCAACATCCTCGTGTGGCATAAATTATATTTAACATTGAATTATTTTACTAAGGCTAAAAAAATATTCAACGTTACAACATTAAAGCAGACACGTACGGAGAAACATAGTTTACATTTCCAATAAAATGTCAAATGATCTCCTTTAGGCCTCAAGAGAACAAAAATAAAAACATAAATCAATCTGAAACACTAAAAATATAATATATAAAGGAAAATTGTCGTATCCTCCCCTAAGACAAATTTCAAGTTCATTTAAGGAATTCAATATTTGATTTTCCCTTTACTTTTCTCTTTATGCACTTCCAAAGTAGGGAAATGCAATATGTCATCCCTGCACTATATCTTCCCTTGATCTGTTTATTTTCATGTATTTAAGTATTAAGAGAAGAGATTTGAAAGTGACTCATCAATACCTTATATCCGATCTCTTATTCAGACTGAGTTGATAAAAATATGCAAACTATTTTTTTGCATTAGATGACTGGAATTTTGTATGTAAGCTTTAAATTGATTCAAGCATGTTAGCTTTAAGAGTTTGAAGTCATTTTTTAAAAAAAATTCTCCATGGAAAAAAACACAGTAAATGACATTTTTCTAGGAAAAATTAAAGGCTTTGGTAAAAGTAAAGATGTTTGCTGCCCTTGGGTACAGTTGGTTGGAGCCGGATGCTCGCAACTTCAATGGTGTCACTACAGCCTTATAATTTGCTGAGATCAAATATAAATTTTAGCTTCTCTTTCGTTATCTTCCAGGATGTTTGCTATTTCAGACGTTAAAAGAATGGGCAGCTTTCCAAAGGAAGTGAGAAGTGTAATGTGTCATAATGAGCACACTGGAGTCTGGCATTTGTTCAACATAACATGGCTCTCTACTTTTAAGTATAGCCGTACTACAAAATAAAAACTTAAATAGTACAGAACTTAATGCAGGAACACGTTCATCAGAACATGAACCATAAAATTAAAGGTGTCAGAATGAATTGCAATCATTGAGTTAACCAAGCTCACCATGGGTTTAAACCATGTTCAGAGTTGGAAAATTGAAGAGTTGGAAAATTGAAGAGTTTTAAATTACGGATCAAAATTAACTCGCCTCATTTAACATGAGTCAGACAGGTTTGAGCCAGGTTACAAGTGGGTTGACCTGTTTTCATGATAAAAAAATAATTACAATTTGAAAGTATTAGAACTCTTAATATTGGTTAGCTATTTAAATATTCAATGTTATTATACACAGACATATATACATAGAAGACAATTAATAAAAAAACATCATTTTCATATTCTTTTAAATTCAGTGAGTCAACCCACGCGAGTGAGTAGGGCTGAGCAAGCCCATCTTTAGCTCACCTGTGGAGACCTCACCCATGTAAACTAAATTGACTCACTTTGACATCCCACATAAAATTTCTTGGCATTAGACACTTAATATATAATCCACTATTAAAAAATGAAAATTTACCTGTGGATAAAATGCACTCAACATAAGATTCCAATTCTACATTCAAGATTCCTCCAAGAATTTTTGCCTTTTTGCACTAGTTCTCTTTTCGACAATGTCCAAGGTTGACAGTTCCCCGTCCACAGCATCTTGTTCAAGCATTATTCGTTCTGGCTGAATTCTTTTCTTCTTTTCACTCCTGTATATTTTTAAGACAGCTATGAAAGTATAATCTTAAAGTATTGTTTTGACTGGACAAATACATTATAAAAGAAAAACCTGTCAGCATGGGAAACAACTTCTAAGTTCTTGTCCAACCAATGAATGCTGCCTGTGTGATCAGGAATTAGAGATCCATAAACATGAAGTATTTCTTCATCAAAACTGCAAAAGGATAAATCATTGAAATTTATCATGTGATGAAATGTTCAACTCACAGTTATTACCATCAATTCATACAAATTTCATCATCAGGAGGTTATCAGTATCTGGTCTCTAACAAATTTCATTACTGTGAACAAAAATCTTCACAGTACTCCTATTATCTGCACTACTGTAGAAACACCAAATACGGAATACATGTGCCTAAAAACAATAGCAAAGACTTAACATGGAACAATTATATGATACCCACTGCATATGCATAAGATGCTATCAATGCCCACTTTAATCCATTCAACAAAAACCAAAATAAATAATCTCATACAATGAATATGTTAAAACTGTGGAGTTTCTGATAAATTCAGATACAGTAAATCATACAATTATAAACAGTCGCGCAAACTTATGACTATTACCTAATTACTACCTATATAAGTCTGCAAATATGGTGTTTCTTCATTGCAGTAAACCCCAACCAAGCGTGAGACACGTTCCGGCACAGTTTGACATGTCTTCATTGTATCAACTAGGATAGGTAATACTATTTATTGATACAAATGTTCACTAAGATTTGAAATCACACTCAATTCCAAAGAATATACGTTCTACACAATTAGTCTTAACCAGGCAAATTAACAGTATGTCACCTCTTGACTAAAAACCGTATCATGGTCCCGACCTTTATCACATGTCGCTTGTTAGACCTGCTTGCGTACACCTCATGCCCTTTTTTCTACAAAGAGGAAGAGGAATCACATAAACCGTATCAGCACCATTGATTAATCACTAAAACAAATAGAACTAATAAATTCATCATTGCCACAATAAAGAATGTCTGGATTCAATTTTCAAAATTACACATTCCAATAGTCCAGCGTCAAATTTGAACGAAACACACAAAAAGGTAGTTATTCTAGCTTCACTTGATCCACATCAATGTTGAATAAAACTTTAATGACGTAGTATGTTCCTGTACCACTGCTATCTTTGCGTTTTAGTCCCGAAACCTAAAACTACTTGTTTCGGTTCCTGTCATCCACAACCATAGGGACAAAATATGTGTGTAAAGACTACAATGAATTAAAAAATGTGCATTCAGAGACTACTGCTAGTAGCTTTTGTGTATATAGAGAGACTGAATAATAAAGATAGTGTGAGTACGGAAGGTAGATGAATAATTAAACATTGAATTAACATGCACCCAAACACACATTTAATTGATCGCTAAACCATATCAACACACCTCTAATTGATTAATCACTAAACCACGTCAGAAACACTAAATAATCCTTCATTAATCTACAATATCCGAACCACACAAACCATATCAGCAAGAGTGATCAGATAATTAATCACTCAAACAAGTTGAAACCAAGAACCAAACCAGACTCACCAGTTTCCACACAAACTCTTCCCTGATGTCTTTCTCTGCTATAACCGCAGCGGAAAAGCCAAGCACAACAACGTGAATGGAATCCTCCGTAAGCTTAACCACCTTCCCTTCTGAAACCAACAAAACAAATCCTACCAGTTAACGCGAGGCATTGATTTTTCATTAATTTATTCCTTAAATTTAAAAAAAAAAAGATGGTAGAAAAGAAAAAAATACCTAAAAGCGTGTTTGGCTTGGGAGAAAAGAGCAAAAAATTGACCTTGAGTTTGACGCCGAAGTAAGGGTGAACGCCGGAGAGGATCTTAGCGCATGTGTCGAGCGAGTTGACATCGTAAGCCAGAACGACGCCGTCGACGATTTCGCTGAACCTGAAATAGGAGAAGTTAAAGACAAAACGACGACAAGGATTGTGACGTTTTGTTAGGGTTTGGAAGCGTACGTGAAAAGCAAGGAGCTGAGTTCACGGAGAACAGCTTGGGAAACCTGATTGCTCTTTGAAGGGTGAATGTATACAGTTAAATTCGCTTTCGAGACCTTCAAGCCTTCCATTGACAATTGTGCTCCACGCGCCACCCAGCTCGGGTGATGAAGCGACACAGCTGTTTGGCTAGGAAGAGAGTGAGGGGGAACAAGAAACCAGAGAATTAGGTTTATACACTTTTTAGTACCCAAAATACCCTCTACCACTAAACTACAACAATACAAGAGGAAAATAGAATAAAATATAAATATATTTGAAAAACTAGGAAAAATCATTGTTTTCGTCTTATTTTCAAATATTCAGCCTAAAAAATCATTTAAAACATATTTTTGTTCATTTATGTTAAAAACTATGTGAAATAATTTGTTTCATTTAAAAATATATATAAAAAAACAGAAAAGAAAAAAAAAACTATTTCTTTTAGCTAAAATAATATATTATCATAACTTAAATAACATCAGTTATGTTGTCCTATAATCCACTATAAAAACCTGATATTTGATAGACGTGATACAATTATAACTCATTATCATGTACTTTTACAAGTTAAATTATATTAAGAATTAAAAATTTTAAATATTTATCCTCTACTTTCTTTCTAATAAGATAATGGATAAGGTATATGTAACTTTTTTTTTAATTTTAAAATAAAAAGTTGTCTAAATCAAACATAAAACTTATATATGTTTGATTTTAATATGAAATAAAATAAAATTCAACCTAAAACCAAATTTTAAATTTGTAATTTTACAGTATATTTTTCTATTAATATATTTATTCAATCTTATTCATCTTCCATTATTTTATCATGATAAATAGTTTTATTATATATTAATTTATAGTAAGTAATATAATAATGTTTAAATAATTTATTTCAAAATTTAACTTCAATTGGTATCTAAATGTGATAGATGACGCTATATAGTTGGTTCTTAGAAAAAGAAATATATATTTAGACATATAAAACGAAATAACTTTTTAATCCCTTTTAAATTCTTTTAAATCGGATTAGTTTTCATCACGCTAAAGAAATATGTGTTTGGAAATATGATTTAAATACGATAATTTATTTTTACAGAAAAAATAAATATTATATGACAAAGTATGTTATTTGAGTAGAAATAGAAAAATTGAAATTCTTAAATTTTAAAAAGAGTTGAAAATTTTTAAATTTTATGTGAAAAGAACAAATTTAAAATTATTTTTTTATGTTTGTTAACTTTATTTAACTACAAAAATAATTGAATATATCAATTAATATTTATCGACGAACGTAAATTCATTGATAATTAATAATTATTAACAATTTTTTTAATAAAATTTGTGATTTGAATTATCAACAAATATATTTGTTAGTAATTATTCATTACCGACAAATTTATTAACAAATTTTATCGATTTAATTACTAGTATCGATTTAAATACTAAATTGATTATAACTTTGCGAAATTAGTTTTTCTCTTATCAATTTCATTAAAGTCTTCTAGTTTTTCACACTTTTCTCTTCTTCTTTCGACTCCTCGCACCCTCCCAGTTTTCCTCTTCTATATTCATTATTTTGACTCTCTCGCATCCTCTTAGTTTCCCTCTTATCCATTTTCTCACAGAGTCTCGTTCCTCCATTGAGAGCCTTGTTCCCTCACCCAGTCGCATAGCCTCCTTCACACAACTAGCTTGAGAGTCTCTTTCCCTTATTCGTATAGCCTCTTTCCCTCATTCGTAACAAAGCCTCCTTTACATAGCCACTTTCAGTATGTCTCCTCCCTCATTGGTTGTCGTAGTTTTGTATTTGGTAAGTCTCTTATTCTTCCATTTTGCAAATGAGTTATCTCGTGACCCTATTTTGTGGATTGCATTTCAAAATTATGTTTGGTTGTGTTCAATGATTTTAATATGTTTATTTTGATTAAAAATTGTTTGACTATCCATGTTCCCTGTAACACCCCATTTTAGAGTATTACAGTAAATTTTTTTTTTTTTTTTTTTAAAACAAAGCATTGATTCGCATTTGAAATCACAACACTTAATATTATTACACAATAATATCGTCAAAGTTTCAAGAGTATTTATTGAAGTACAAACTAAATATTAAAACTCTTGAAAATTACAAACCACACATTTCACAATTTAAAATACATGTTCTAAAATCCCATAGAGGTTTTCCCATCGCATCCTCGCACTAAACTTCTTCAACTTTACCTGAAACATCATCTACTCTCGTATAACGTTACGAGTTATACGATCATCGTAGACACATAAATAGGGTGAGCTAACCAATTACAAATAGATATACATTATAAGTAAACTTATTTTCATAGCTTAAATATCAATAGTAACATTAAATGTTAACTCCTGATATTATATCGTATACAAATAAATGTACACAAGTCTCACTTCGTTTTCCATTCCTTACACATGAATAATAGACTTATTATCCTTCTCACAAAGTTAATGGACACTGGCCCTTCACACGCAGCTATTGAACCTATCTCGGCTCTATCCTTCATATACATATATCAACACCGGTTCCTCATATGAACCGCGGATAAGAGTTGTCCTTCACCCGCAACTTCGGACATATTTTCCTTGTTCTTCAAGGTCTTACGAATAAAAACTTTGGTGATTAACATCTATTCACCAAGCACAATACTCAGCACGAGAGAGAAACTTAAGGTAAGACATCCATATTCCCTCGTAAGAGGAAAATAACAGGACTCGAATCCTCCTATTGCCTTACTCAGGCAAAAATGAAATTTCCTTTCTTTTAATTATCGAGAATAAGCATAAATCTTCCCCATATGAAACTAAATAATCATCCAATACTATTTTAAATACCTTAAGAAACTATCCAAATGACAATTCAAAATAAATCCCAAAAATCTTGTTCAAGACTGTTTGTTGTAAATTCTGACCTTTGCTCAGTGTTTTACTCATAACTCTTTCTACAGAACTCTAAAATGGTTGATTCTTGTTTTGTTGGATTCTATATTCAAATATCTTTCATAGGACACAAAAATCGAAATTTTTGGATTTTAAGGTTAGCTGCAGTAAAATATTTAACATCAACATTTTAATTACGTTTTTCTGTAATTTCAGCAATGACCTTGGCTGACTATTTTGGTAATAATTCTATTTACATAACTCCAAATGAGATGATTCTTTTCAGTTTGGAATCTAGATTGAAAGAACTTTCATTGGACACCAAATTCATAATTTTTGGACCATTGTACTAACTGCAGTGAAATTTTCAAAATTTATGTTTCTCTAATCTTCTCAGGTGAGTTTACTTTCAATCTCTCTTTAGTTCAAGTTTCTAATTAAGATTGAACATATGGTTTACGTTACAGAATGAGTTAGCAACTCAATTCTATTTTTACTAATTGAATGAGTATTATACTCTACACTTAAGGACCCACATCTTTTGACAACTTACAAAATTTTCTACATTGAGAGATAAGGTTGGACATGTTTGATTAAAAAGGGAATTAAAAATTCATTCTCATGCCTATCTTCTTCTGAACATTTACGTAATGTTTGGTCATCCAAAGTTAGAAAGGTCAAATTTTAAAGAAAAACACAATCAAGTTTTATAAGGAAATAATTTAAAATTAAGATATGACTCATTGAAAAGGAGAGGATCAATAATTCAAAGGAAAACAATTTCCTTCACTTATTTTTTTTTTAGGCTTGCCATGAGTATCCCATAACACCTCAATTACAGAGAGAAAAAGGAATTTGCAGCATACAACATATTGAGAATCAAGATCTCTTTCTTCTTTCACATTTTGAAGTCAACAACACTTCTATCAAGCTATATCATTCATTCAATATAATCTAGTTCACACTTTCAAAGTCAAGATGTGTATTTCAACCAAGTTCATGAGGTAAACTATAATTACATGTGAAGAAATTACACTATCATGCATGTTGAAGTAAAGAAAATAGTTTAGCTTCCCTACCTATACATGTCTAAAACCTATAGTAAAAATTTCAAATCAATCTCACGGTTGATGGGATGAAACTCTTAATTTCTCCTTAGTTGGTCCAGGCATAAAACCATGCTGGAAAATTGGCTACTTCAAAATGCGAAATCTATATCTATTATTTTATAACTTTAATTGATAATCTAAACGGTCAAATTCAAGATCTATGTCTTAGGAACCTCATATCAAAATTTCAGATCCATCCGACGGTTAAATTGACAAGAATTTATGTTTTCCTGAGGGAACTTAGTAACAGAAAATAAGGTGATTATTAACTTATTCCATCATGTGAGACTTATTCCTTTAAATACAGGCCTCAAAATAACAATCCGAACGGTCAAGGCAAAATAATATATCTTATGGTCCATATATCAAAATTTAAGGTCGATCTAACGGTTCACTAGATGGGAATGTATGTTTTACCGTGGAGACTTAGTAGCAGAAATAAAGCAGTCATCAAATTGATCCAACATGCGGAAATTTAATTCTCTAACTACAGATGATAAAATAATAATCCGAACGGTCAAAGCAATTTAATATGTCTTATGTCCCATATATCAAATATTTAGCTACATCTAACGGTAAATGAAGTAGAATTGGACAGTTTACTGAGGTAACTCGAAAAATAGAAAACAATAGGAAACTAAGATTCACAACAGTAGACAGCTAGCTATTGTTAATAAATTCCAATATGCTTAGATTCATGATCATGAAATATGAAATTGTAATATCTAAGAGATGGTTTAGCTACCCCTACCTCTTTTCCAGCAAAGATCTTGAAATTTCAGAGTGTTCTAAGTCCCCAACTATTCTCCTTTCTTCTTCAACCAAGAAACCCTACTCACTCTCACGATTCTCTCTGATTTACTTAGTACTTTTGTTATGATTTCAGTGAAGAGGAGGATAGGTTTTTATGCTTGTCCTCAGCAGCCTACGATGTCGGATGGTTTCAAAAGAGGGAACCTATTGAAGTAGCTTCTTTATAGCCTCGAAGAAAATTTGATAATGAAGCCAAAAGACATTTCAATTCCTACAATGGAAAGTAGACTACCTACTGTGTGTGGGGAAAGGAGAAATTGTTTTGCATCAATAATGAAAGTTTATAAGTTTGGATGTCTCTGTGTTATGTCTTATTTGACTATTCAATAAAAAAATCAAATTTTTAGATATTCAATCAAGTGGTATAAATTATTCGGATGTCATTGTGAACTTTGAACATTACTATGTAATATAGCCGAATAATTAAACTAATATAATCCTATAATGACACACGATTTTATGAATATTGTCACACAACAAGAGATTCTTACAACTAAATTATATATAAACAAAATAATATTGATCGTAATTATTTTGGGTCTTACATTCCCACTTTGAATGTGTATCTCTCGGCTTCTTCCTAAGTAGAACCATATGCTTACGAACCTTGTGGTTGTCTTCGTATTTTGAGATGAATGGTCCATAGATTAGTTCTTGTGAAACCTTTGCTTATGTACAAGGAAAATTGTTGCATTTTGTTGATTTGGTTTTGGTCATAATGTTAACAATAATAATTTATCTGTGTTGTTTGAGACATAAGGAACCATGACAAAAGAGTTTGTAAGTGTGCGTATTTACAGTAGTTTAATTAACTACTAGAAATCCCCCTTAATTTTCCTTTAATCAGCAATGTACAAGTGTATTTAATTGTATAGATTTATGTTGAGGTTGATACATATAGTGTAGCTTCTTTTCCTCAATTTTAGTTTTGTGTCCTCGTCATGGATATGTGCATGAGTTGGTTTGGTCGTTGACTTTCATTCCATCCTTCTTTTTATTTTGGCACCTAATTGTCCATTTTGAGAGGGATCCTTGAGTGCTTTTGTAGCCTCTAAAGTTGTTATAGTAGCATTAGCATGGTTTAAAGTGTTGATCATTTTCTGGCTTATTCCTACAACTTCCAACAAGGTCTTAGGTAGCATTAAAAGGATAATCAAAGTGTAAGTGTCTAGCCCTTCGGTTGCAATGTTTGGTCTGGTGAAAGTAACATTAGTTGTGGTCATTTCTAGTGATAATTTTTAAGGGTTGTTTATGCATTTTGAAGATCAAATTTACCTTTAGTGAAAGTATTCAATGCGGTAGCAATTTAGGCTTATATTTTAGTGTGAAATCGGTTCAGATTATAAAGGTGGCTTTAAGTTCAAAATGTACAGTTTATGGCGGTTAAGGAGACTCGTGATATTTCTGACCTTGTGTGTGTTGACTATCAGATTTGAATTAATTTAAGATATCCATTTAAATTATATGTGTTGTCCATTTAAAATATATGACCATTTAATTTGCTTGAATTTTTGAAAGGCCAATTTTTGTGGATCTCTTAACTAAGACTAAAATTAACTTTTATATAAATGTTATATTAATATTTTTATTAAAATTAACAATTTTTATTGAATATTTTTAAGTTTGCTTTTAAACTAATCCTAATTATATTATCAAATAGAGTTAGAGTTAGTTTAAAATTAAAAGATTTTTTTATTTATTTTTATATTCTAACCATATTTTTAACATGTATAAAAATTAAATCCTAATTTTTAAGTTAAACCTTATTTTAAACCAACTTTAATCTTGTTTTTTACAAGTAAAAGAAATCACACATAAATCTAATAATTATATTATAATAATATAATTATAATTGGTTTAAAAATAATTTCAGAAATATTTAATAAAAATGTAAATTTTAATAAAAATATCAATATAAAATTTATATAAAAATTAAATTTGCTATTAATTTAAAAACAAACAAATTAATTTCATTTAAAAAAATAAAAATAAAATAAATCAAAATATGAATATAAGACAACAACATATAACATACATTATTCACGCTATATTAACTATTTAACTCTTGTTAGAAAAAATAACTAAATTAAACTAAATTAATAAAAATTAAAAAAATAAAAATAAAAGTAAAACTACATTAAAAAAACTGAAAAAAAAAACAAAACCAAAATACTATTTAAGCTTAATTATAAAATAGCAATAGAATATGATCGGGTCACGTAACACGCACCAAGACATTTAAGGAAATATCTAATAAAACCTTTTTCTAATATCTTTTTAAATGTTGAGTCAACATATAAGACAATATGATGAATTAAAAATAATTTACCTTGTGTGCATTATTTTAAATTTCTTATATTTTGATGTTTTGTAGTGCTTACTTAAAACATGCATATTTGATTAGATAATTTTAGCTTATAAATGAATCTTCTATCCTAATCATACAACATATGGAATAATCTATTATATGTGTATGTTAAATGAATTTTACATACAAACTACATTGAATGAATCACAATTAATTTTACTAAGCTATGCTTTCAACCAATGTGATATAGTTCCCTAATCATTAATTAATATAATTGATTATCGTATAATTTGATAAATGAGAATTGCAGAGATATCCTCGCCGGAGCTCCGTCCACTTCAGCGAGACACAGAGGCTAACAACCGTAGCCTCTCCCACATCGAAGCAATCGTCAAGCAACTCGAAACGCTCACCGCCCATAAACTACCTCCGGAAACTACCACCTCGGATCTCCGACAATGTCTGACTCAGCTAAGTCAACTCGCTCCGTTTCCGAATTCGTTGAAGCTTCAGATCTGGAAGCTCAGTTACCGCCTCTGGAACGCATGCGTCGACATTTCCAACACCACCGCCATCCGCTCCTCATCCTCCGCCACCACCGAAAGTCAAGCCGAACTCCGACACATCGCCGCTGACCTTCTCTCTATCGCCGGAGAAGTCGCCGGCGTTCCATCTCCGGCGATAAAATCGGCGTCGTTCTACCACAAGACCGGTCTGATATGGCACAACCTTCGGAAATTTGATCTCGCGGCGAAGTGCTTCGAGCGCGCCACTGATCTGGTCTCGAAGCTTGACATCAATTCAATCGTCGACGCTGGAGAGAGAAAACTGTTGCTGGATCTGAACCTGGCACGGTCCCGAACAGCGTGGGAGGTTCAGGACCCAAGCTTGTCGGTGGCGCTGCTTAACCGGAGCAAGAGCTTCCTCTTCGGTTCGTGCGACCACTACGCGGATCTCGCGAAGCAGTTCATGGCGTTCGGGAAACGCGTGCTGTCGAACAGCGGCGCGGACGCGAGTCGCGAGGCGCTGAAGCTGATGAACGAGGCGTTGGAGACTTGTGAGAAGGGATTCGATACAGCGCGAACACGGGAAGAGAAGGTGGAGATCCGAGGGTTGAGGTGGAAGGCACTTAGGTTTATTGCTGCGATTCATTTGCAAAAAGAGGAATATGAGAGCGTGATAAAGTGTGTGAAGGTTTTGAGAGACTCGGCTGATGGCGGTGATGAGCATCCGAGTCTTTCGGTGTTGGCGATGAAGGCGTGGTTAGGGTTGGGGAGGCATGGTGAGGCGGAGAGGGAGTTGCGGGGTATGGTGATTGACAGAGGGATTCCGGAGGGAGTTTGGGTTTCGGCAGTGGAGGCGTATTTTGTGGCGGCGGGGACAGCTGGGGCGGAGACGGCGAAGGGGGTGTTCTTGGGGCTGTTGGGAAGGTGTCATGTTAGTGCTGGGGCGGCGGTGAGGGTGGCGCATAGGGTGGCGGGTGGTGGCGGGGAAGGGGGGAGAGTGAGGGCTAAGGTTGTTGCCGAACTTGTGTCTGATGAGAGGGTGGTGGCCCTCTTTGCAGGACAGGATGCTGTTAAGGATAGGGTGGCAATGCATGCTGTTCTGTGGAATTGGTATAGCTTCTGGAACCTTTCATTCCTAATCTGCTTTGAATACTTAAAGTTTGTGAATTTTGCAATGTGGCACCGTGGGGTGTGCAAACTTCAAATTTAGAGCAGTTTGGCTGTGCTATCTTTCTGTTTTATCTTCTAAAATGTATTCTCAAGAAAATATATAGTGAGCGTGGTTGAATATAATGGAATAGAAGTTATTGTTGGTGGTCAAATTGCCAACTAAGTGCCATAGCTTTCGAGGTTGATCTTATGTTAAAGGACATAATAGACACCATGGCATTGGAGATTAGTAGTTGTTGGTTAATTACGGTTTGAATTTTTGTTGGAAGAGGTGACCCCGTTTCATGCTTGATTGCACTTCAAGCAAGATTGTCTTTAATGTTGAGTTCCTATAGCAAACTCAAAATAGGAACATAAGCAAGTTGTTATACTTTGATTCTTAGATATGATATTTCATGGCTTGATTATTATTGACTTTACCTTGGTAAATAATAAAATGTACACGCTGAGGGATTTACCGTTTGCCTGATCCAGATTTGCGTTCCGTAATGTTTTGCAATAACTAGGAAGTTCTCTCCAAATGAACCTACTGATCTCCATATTTTAATGTGACCTACAGTGGTGCCGATAGCTTTCAATCAAAAGATTATGAGACCAGTGCGGAACTCTTTGAAAAATCAATGCTGTATATTGCACATGATACAGAGAACAGAATACTTCGAGCAAAGGGCTATAGAGTTCTGTGTCTCTGCCACCTTGGTCTCCTGCAGCTAGATCGTGCCCAAGAATACATCAATGAGGCTGGAAAGGTATTGTTATTGACAGTTTTGAATTTGTTGCATTAATTTTCAGTCAATATGAAATATTATCGACGTTTTTCTATCTCTGCAGCTTGAGCCTAACGTTGTCTCTGCTTTTCTTAAGGTACACTTTCTTCTAACCGAGAATGTGTTGGTGCTTCAGTATCGCATGTATATAAAGCAGCAGATAAATTTATAAGGCTATCCTATGCTTGAGTTCACGTTGAGCTATCCAAAATCACATTGAAATATGATTAATAATCGTTTGTTGGTGCTTGCGTATATGCATACATCATAGAATTCACAAATTTATAATGCTATCCTATACGTTTGGATTTATTTTAAATAATAAAAAAACATTTTAAAATATCAGCTAAAATAATATTGGATGAATTGATAAAATTGAATTTGAGTTAAAAAATCTTAACTAACTTCTTGTCTTGTTTTACTGTGAAGTTTGAATTAGCATAATATATTTAATTCAAGATCTATTTTAATTAAAATTTATTTTGCAAACATGTAATGCTTTAAGCTTGTTGCAACTAACCCCACTTGCATCTCATTAGGATGATAGAAACACTTTTGCAACAGGAATGACATGCGAACTGACATTGACATTTATTTGTTTTAACCCAGTTCAAAATTTATCTCCAAAAGAATGACCACAAAGGTGCTATTGATCAAATAGAAGCCATGACAACATGCCTTGACTTTCAACCCGATTTTCTCTCACTTTCAGCGCATGAAGCTGTTGCATGTCATGCTCTACCTGTTGCTGTTGCCTCTCTATCAAGTATGCTAAACTTGTACGCATCGGGAAAGTCCATGCCCACTGCCGAAGTAACAGTTGTGCGCACCTTGCTGACAGTCCTCTCTCAAGAACCAGGTAACGAACAGCAAGTTGTCAAATTCTTAAAACATGCCTATACTCGAGCATCAGAGATTGGTCCCGATTTCTTCTTTGGGAAAGAGGAGGTTGGCAGACGGGAGCGGAATTGGTTTGCTGTGACTTCATGGAACTACGGTACAAAAGCGGGGCAGGATAAGAATTATGAATTATCAGCTGAGTTCTTAAAACTGGCATCAGATTATTATGCACTAATCGACGGGTCGGATGACAGCAATGTCATGGTTTGCAAATCGTTAGTGCTTTCTGTATCATCAATGATAGCTTTAGAGTTTGAAAGGAAGACTCCAATGTCAGAAACTGAAGTCAAGCAAGCTTTACACTTGCTAGATAGAGCAGGGCAGGTATGAAAATGTAGCACCACATTCATTTTGCTATATGCATTTCTCTTTTAGATTGACATGATGCATAATGTGCTATCAAAGTAATTTTTTTAGATTATATTTTAGTTTTCAATGTCCTTGAGCATTTTCTTGCTTCCATATTGTGTGGATGCAGATGCTAAAATCAAATTCGGCCAGGAACTCAGTTGACAATGACCAAATTAGTACCATTGAGCCTGAACTTCTTTTCATATACACTTTCTGTGCTTATGATATACAAGGCAGGCTGAATGACCCAGGGTCGCAATTTCTCAACGTGAGAAACTTTGCCAGTTCAAAGGCTTGCAAACCCTACCACCTCCTCCAAATTGGTCTCTTTGCCTCACAGGCACCACGGTTGAATCACGAAGTAGCATCCTTTGCTCTAAATGAATGCCTCTCATCTTTCCTAGCATCGCCAGTTCCACATTACCAAAATGTTGCTCTTGTGATGCGCAAGCTTATATCCATGGCTAGCGTTTACAAGGGTGACACTGATGATGATCTTGTGTATGGCATGTACAGGCAAGCCTATAGAATAATGGTTGGCTTAAAGGAAGATGAATATCCAATTGAAGAAGGAAAGTGGCTTGCCATGACTTCATGGAACCGAGCAGCAGTGCCAGTGAAGTTGGGCCAGATTGAAGCAGGGAAGAAATGGATGACTGTCGGCTTGGACATTGCAAAGCATGTTCCAGGCATGGAAGCTTACAGAGCATGCATGGAAGAAGTCCTAGGTAATTTGAAGAAAGAACCTTGATATATAGGAATCTCAAATACAGTTTATAGAAGTACAGAACTCAGATCTTGTACAGGAAAGAAGTTCAGAAAAGTGTATATTGTAGAAAACATCTGGTGTTGAATTTTGTTTTGGTAATTTTCTGTAAATTTTATAAGAGCAGGTTTCCACTACTCCTATTATTCTGTAAAACAAAGCTACTCCCATTCTAATCTTGGGGTTTTCTTTTCTGGTTTCCATATTATTGAACTTCTGTATCTGTGTTTAAATGATGAGTCAAAAGAGTGGAATTTCTAGATCCAAATAGGTGCTTTATAGTTTATATGATTTAGATACACGTCAGTTATTCTTCATCTTAGTAGCTATTAATTTTCATTAATATTAACAATGTTTTTTTCTTTTGTTTTTCATGTGAAATATGATTTCTTTTCTTAATATCAATAAATTATTTTCAATTAAATTTGCTTGGTATTCTTTTGATTAAAATATAATTCAAAATTGTTTCTCAATTAATATTTACACGATTATTTTTTTATATCAGACTTTCTATAAAGGTCAATGGATAATTTCTCAAAATTTTTATATTAGACTTTTTTATCAAGGTCAATAAAACATTTTTTAAATGGATAAAGTCAAAATTGATTAGATATATGTAAATATAAAATAAATTATTTTTTTAAATTTTAAGATGAATTTGAGAGGTGAATTTGAAGGAAAAAGTAAGTGAAGTTGAGATCATTTAAATTAAGAAAAAAATGATGAGAAATTAATAGATTCGAGGTGAAAGTTTATAAAAGTTAGTGATTGAAATTTGGTAAATTAAAAAAAAAATTAATTGATAAAAGTAAAATATTATATTTGTTTTGATCATAAAAATAACGTAAAAGTAAAATATAATTAATATTGATTATATTTAAGTGAGACGTGAGTAGTTGTTGTTAATAATAATAATAATAATATTATTATTATTATTAGTAGTAGTATAATAATAATAATTATGATTTATTTTATTATTTATTAATATTTTATAATTACAAATACTATTCAGATTTATTATGAGTGTTATTATTATAAAATTATGTTTGTATGATGAAACGCAACTTTGTATATAAAAATAAAAATTAAGAATGTATATTAAAATAAAATTATCCTGATTTATATTAATTTGTAATTCAAAATTTTAATTATAATAAATGTAACGTTGCTAATAAATAACCACTAATGTTGTGGTGAATCGATTATGGAGGTTGGAGGTGTAATATGAATTGATAAAGGGAATTGATTTTGTGGTTGTGATAAGAGAGGGAAATCGATTTGCTTGTGTATTTTGGAAGAATGTTTCACTGTGAGATAATCAATTCTCTCGTTCCTAAAATCGATTAATCGATTCCCACACTTCATTTTCATCATTTCTCACCTTCTTAACCTCTCTCTAAGCCAAACTAAACTACAAAGCCTTCATCATTTACCTCCATAAATACGTTAAAATCATAGGGAGAGAAAAAAAAGTAATACGTGACTTTCCCTCTAATTCTTCTCACTTCAGGGAGTGTCATATGATGAATCTGCACTCTCTCTTCCATCGTATAAACAATTCCTTCCCTGATCCAAACACAATGGAAGTCGATATCAATTATATTTCATCACTTGAAGTATATGGTAATTACTTTTTCTTGACATTTTGTTCATTTGTAGAATGAAATAGTAATTCTTATATTTAGTGATGATTGATAATGTAACAAATTTTCTTATTTAAATAAGATATGTAAAAACAAAAAATGAAATAAAAGCAAAAAATATAATAAATTTATTATTATTATTATTATAATGTTTACAGGGAATTTTTTTTTCTAAAACATATTTTATGTATTATGAAAATATCTTTTTCAAGTACGTTTCATATAAGAATATTTCAGAAAAATCATTTAGAAACATTATATGTTACAACCTTTCAAAAGGTTTATTTTTGAAATCACATTCGAAAAACACTTATTTTAAAATTTAATTTATACTTTCCAAAATTCTTGTTTTGAAAATATTGTTTTAGAAATTCCAATAACTTTCTAGAACATATAATCCAACAATTATTTTAGTGATGATAAGATGACCTTTATGAAAATTCAAGAAGGTTCACAATGAAAGTGTGGGATTGCATGAAGTAAAAGCCTTCTTAATTTCTCAGATGTTTTTATTTTACTCATCATTCACTTCCCTCAACAATGGTGGACAAATGAGAAAAACTCTGTAAAACCTAACCAGGATCGTTTCTCAGAAAGCGCAGGAAAAAGTGAAAACCTAAATCCCCAAATTGAGCTCAGGTTCTCACTCTTCGTCTTCAATGGCAACATCTTTTCTGAAAACTACACCCAACGTGTTCCAAAGACACCAAAATCCTCTCGCATTCGTCGCCAATAGCATAAGTGCGAGAACCAGTGTTCCTATTTCTCAAAAGAGGAGATCTCGTTCTTTCGCTCTAGTGTCGATGTCAGCCACGCCCGTTGAAACTTCTCTAGTAAAGTCTCCACCTTCGTCCCAAAACACGGGTATTCCAATAATGGTAATTCACTATGACGACTTTTGCAATTTGCATTGCTTTATTAAGTTACTGATTCTCCAGTTTAAAACAATCGGGATGAGGATATATTTTATCTATTGTAATTGGACGCGGATAAGTTTATCTGAACTGGGGTTAGTTGCAAAACACAGTGGAATTAGCTTACACGCACTCAATTCAATTTTGTTTAGGTTAATGCATGTACTGGAAAAATGGGAAAGGCCGTGATTAATGCAGGGGAAGCTGCTGGACTGAATGTTGTTCCTGTGTCATTTGGGTGTGACGAGGAGTCTGGACAGACTTTTGAGATAGGTGGAAAGGAGTTTTTGGTGCATGGTCCTTCTGACAGGGAGAGTGCTCTTGTATCTGCCCTTGAAAGATATCCAAATTTGATTGTTGTGGACTATACTGTACCTAATGCGGTTAATGGTATGTAATTGTATCTTGAAGCATATTTATAATTGGAGTGAAATGGATAACATTAATGTGGATTGTTTGTGATTTTATGATCTACGATTGGGAATGTTTTACGAAGATTGTAATAGTATTGGAGCTATTTTTAATACATTTTCATATGAAGGCAATGCTGAGCTATACTGTAAGGTTGGAGTGCCCTTTGTGATGGGAACCACCGGTGGAGATCGGGACTTGTTGCATAAGACTGTTGAAGACTCAAAGAATTATGCAGTGATATCCCCGCAAATGGGAAAGCAGGTGTGTGTGTGTGTGTGTGTGTATACGTATTATAAGGAGAGAACCTTGATCGAACTTCCATGTCTTTGACAGTCATGTATTTTGTCATCCTTATGTTGCTATATTTGTTCCCTTTAGGTTGTTGCTTTTCTTGCAGCTATGGAAATTATGGCAGAGCAATTTCCTGGAGCCTTCTCAGGGTATTCCTTACAGGTAACACTTGCATTGACATTTTGGGGTTTGGAAAGGCTTGGTTCGGAACACTTAGATACCCCTGTTCACCATGTTTGAATTGTCTCTGTTCAGCCTAACGTGGAAGTACAAAAATATTATTATTTTGGGGGGAGGGGGCATTCATTGTTTTCCTCCACGTGTATCTTTCTATTCTGTTTTTAGTGAAACTAAATCACTAACGTCACCAAAAGAGGTTCAAATAGTCATATTGTACAAATAAAATGGCAATGCTTTTAAAATAATTGAAACTTGAAATGACTGTGCTGCAACTAAATTAGGTGCTTAAACTGCTAATTAGTAGAACTGGTAATGCTTGTTCTAGAGAGTACTGTGCTGCTGTCTGCAATTGGAAAGAGAGTTACAGTAAAGTTGAAGTTACAATCATCTGTATTGATGATACAAAAGTATTCAAACAGATTTATCTCTGAACAAAAGTTGGTATATCACATTCTAAGTTTAAAATCTGATGCAATCGTCAAAGATTGTAGGTACTGGAGTCCCATCAAGCAAGCAAAGTTGATGCATCTGGAACTGCGAAGGCTGTAATTTCTTGCTTCAACAAACTGGGGGTGTCTTTTGATATGGATCAGGTATGTTAGGTGAAATTGCATGGTTCGTCCCTGTATAGCCATGTATACTCTTTACTATAGATAAACTCCTTTCTGGCTGAACTGTATGCGTCTCTGTGTCGTTGGAGTTTAGTAGACTAACATGTATCTTGGTATTACCGGTGTAGTTCAATGGGAATTTTATATAGTTTCTAATCACTTGCTACTTGTCAGTGAATTTCCATTTCTAAGCTGTCTTATTACGTGAACTCTCAGTTATATTGCCAACAAGTTGCCTATTGTGATCTTCATATTATAGGAACTACAAATTCTTATTGGATTTTTTTTCTTCTTTCCTTTCGTGAATGAATATCTTTAGATAAAACTGATCAGGGATCCCAGGCAACAACTTGAAATGGTTGGAGTCCCAGAGGAGCATTTGTCTGGTCATGCATTTCATATGTATCATTTGACATCACCAGATGACACGTATGGATTAATATTTTCACTTTCCTTTATTATATGTTTTGACCTATTTCTACTTGTCACTAACTACTTATCCTTCTTATATTATGTTCCTTTAAAACATTGTTGCAGGGTTTCTTTTGAATTCCAACATAATGTTTGTGGTAGATCAATATATGCAGAAGGCACTGTGGATGCTGTATTGTTTCTCGCTAAGAAGGTACTTATATTTCCTTGATGAGTTAAAACAATTTTAACTACCAACAGTTGTTCTTTCTTTAACCATTCTCTGTATACGATCCTTTATTGGGTTACTTGATGTAATGCAGATTGAAGCAAAGGACGAGAAGAGATTGTATAATATGATTGATGTCTTGCGAGAGGGTAATATGCGATGAAATTTTCGTTGAATCTGAACCAGGAGTCAGCTGTAGAACTTATAATAAACAAGATTTCGCATGTTGGTTTTTGGGCCAAGCAATTTTCCGAGTTCGTTTTTTGTTAAGCTTGCACAAGGTTAGTGTATGTATTATTTATGAATCGATGAAGACTGTGTAAAGCACTCTTATGGGATCAATTTCAACATTTTTGTTTCCTTTTATCATTTCTTTTCTTGAAATTCATGTCTCATCTTTGTTGGTCGACAAATATATCTATATTTATATTGGTTATTTACTCTTTTCAAATATTAGCTATATATTTTTTATATAAAATAAAAATTGTAGCTAAAAAATTATATTATTATTTTTTTTCAATGTCAAATATGAAGAAACTTACAAAATAAAAATATTAAATAATAATTAGATAAAATTAAATAATTATATAAAAGGATAAAAACAATTAGATATATTATAAAAATAACTTAGTTTAGTAAAATGATTTATATTTTTAATAAATTAAATATAATTTAATAATTTAAAATAAGTATAAATACGAGAATAACTATAAGTATTACCACACGTATGAAGAAATATGTAATATGCACGTAAAGATTTAACGTGAAAATCAAGACAGGTTAAAAAAATAAGCGTGGATAGAGTTTATTTGCCGAGTCGTTCTAAAAACATTATTTCTTTTTTGTGAAGAAAATATTAGAAATGTAGAACGTTCCACGAAGGCTTTCCCCAAATCATTCAAACGACATTTACAGTAGCCAAATATAAATATTGAGGCATTCTCCCTCGCACTGCGATTGACAACATAATTTTAACAACAATTCCATTACGTATATGTGTCAAAAGACTATTGAGTTATTTAAACTATTATTTTTTTTTGTTAAAGTTCACAGACAAGGGTTAATGAATTTGGTTTCTAAAAATATCTTTCTCATTTTCGTTTTCATTTTCTCTCCACTGTGTATTTTGATTTTCATTTTGTGTGTACTTTCTCTCCTTTTTCTCTTTCTCTCTCACAAATCAAGTTTCATTTTCTCTGATAAGACAATCTGGTGAGACTCTGGTAAAACAATGGAAAGCTCCGGTAGAAAGGTATTTTCTTTTCCCTTTCCATTTTCCGTTTCTCATTTTCCATTTCTCCTTTTCTCCTTTCCCCTTACTCCATTTTCATTTGTTTTGGATGTACCCATTTCCATTTTGAGTTTGGCTGGTTATTGTTTTATTTTTCATGGAGTTGAATGTGCATCATTTATTCAAAACCAAATTTGGTAGAAGTATCGCTTATGAAGCAGCCAACATTAACACTATCTTTGAAGGCGATGAGGCATTCCCATGAACCAAAACAATATGTCCATGCGAATGAAGGAAGGTGGACGCAGACGTTTCAAGAGTCGTGCGCTACAAACTTTGTACAAAGGAACTGGTTTGAAACAGTAATGATGTTTATATTCAATGTTTATTAAGAATAGAAGAAGATTTTTGAACATTTTGTAGATGTAAATTGATGGTAAGTAATATTGACAATTATAATAAATATGGAAAAATTGATTTGAATTGATGATTCTGATAATTTGTGCAAATAATTGTTGAAGTAATTGATGAGTGATTTTAATCATCAATTGTGTTGTTTATTACATAGAGAAGATCACAGTACATTGCACTTAAAAATGAAAGAGCCCATATGAGTGTTTGGACGAACATAGGTGAAGTCCCTCACCATTGTTGTTGCCTTTTTAAAATTTTCTTAATGGATGAGACTTCTTGGTTATGTTTCTTATTGCCCACTTCATTGTGGATGAAAAACCCAATTTGAGTGTTTTCAAGAAGTAGGTGAAGTCCCACCGCATTTTAGCCAACACATGTTGTGTAATCGCAGTTCCAAAAACAAGGTTTTTTAAGCTTCCCAAACAAGTTTACGTACTCCCCTGTTTTGAAAAAAAAATCCTGTTTACTTTTCAGTTTCTCTTTTCTCTTATTTAAAAATTTCACAAACTCTACCCCTTCTGCGCCTCCTTCTCTTTTGTCTCGCTTCGTCCTTCCCCTTCCTTTGTATTTCATTTGAACCCTCGCGTCCCCCTCCTTTCATTTCTCGTCCTTTGATTTCCAGTGGTGTTGTGCCTCTTCCCCCTTCCTTGGTGTGCATGCGTTGGTGCTAGTGGTGCGGCTGGTCGTCTTCCTCCTCTTGTTTCGTCTTCTCGTTGTGCTCAAGGTCCAAGTTAGTTCATTCTCTTCTTCACCGATGTATTTGATGGTTGATAAAATGAATTGATTGTTGTGGTAGATAGATGTATGAAATGTATATGTAATTTCGGTTTAATCTATACATGTAATTTGTATGTTAAATTAGTATCTGTAATGGAGATGAATATGGAGGGAAGAGGCTTAAAAGCCTTAACTGTATTTCGAAGAAAACCGGTTCAACCTTGTCATAATTCATTTTTTAATTTATTTTTTATTTTTTAATTTATTTTTATAATATTTTTTTTTCATTTTTTAAATTTGTTTTGTTTTTTATATTTTCATTTTTATTGTTGTATTTTTATATTTAATTTATTTAGAATAAATATATTGTTTAGAAATATTGTTATGTATTTTAAAAAATTAGGAATTTAATTTATTTTTTTATTTTGCATTTATAATTTATAATCTTATATTTGTTTATTTATTTAAATATTTTTTTTTATTTTTTAATTTTATATTATATTTATTTGGTTAAGTTTTTTTATAAGTATTAGAATTTAATTTTGTTTTGTTTTTTGTTTTTATAATTTGTAAAATGAAATTTGTTTATTTATTTAATCATTTTTTATTATGTATTTTTTTGAAGATTTTTTTAATATATTTATTATATATAATATTAAGTTTTTTATAAATTTATGAATGTAATTATGTTTTGAAACTTATTTGTAAAATTATCTTATTATTTTTTATTTTTTTATATATAAGTATTTAATATAATTTTTTTAATATATTTGGTTCATAGATTTGGCTAGAACTAGAGTTGTGTCGGTTCATCATGGAGTCCATTGCAGGGTGAATGGAGAAGATCTAGGACATCGGTTCGTAGAGCACATAAAAAAAAGCAATATTGACGTCATTGAAGATCAATTCATTACTGAAGAACATGTGAACTATGTTGAGAACGATCATGTTGAGCACGAAGATGTTGCTCAACAACATGACAAAGGTGGATTTTCAAGATGTTCACTGACACCTTCCTGCTTACTCATTACATGAAGCATATTGTGTTTGCCTTATAGTAAGGTCCATTTAATACACAACCTAAATGTTAATTTGTACTTAGTTGGTTATATTTTTATTTTATTTTTATTATATATTTTGTTCTTGTTGAAGAACCTAGAAAAGAGTATTATAGTAGGTAGGTGTATTAAAATAATGAGACAAACATTTTATATTAAAATAATCTTATAATATAAATAGGTAGGTAGGTGTATTAATTTGTACTTAGTTGGTTATATTTTTGTTTTTGTTGTTATGTAGGATCGAGGGGAGATCAAGGTGATCTCCCATGGAGCAAACATGCTAAAATTTGGATTATATCATGAGGCTATTGAGTCGTTCATCATGATGTCGGAGTTGAGTTCCCTTGTGAAGTTATCCTATAAGTACGCATATGATAGATTGATCGTAGCGCTTACGGAGAGATGACACCCTGAGACGAATATTTTTCATCTCCCGGTAAGTGAGATGACTGTCACATTAGATGACATCAACAATCTGCTGCACCTATCCATTTTGGATTAATTTTGTGAGATCGATTAGTTAGAGTATGAGGAGGCTTGATCTCATATCATGGATCTGTTGGGCGTGGACCGCACCAAAGCTTAAGCTGAGATGATACAAACATGAGATCCTAAACTTAGGCTGACCTGACTCAGGGAGGTCCACGAGGAGTGTTGTAAGTAGGAGTTTTGGGAGTGTGCTGCTCGTGCATATCTGTTGCATCTGGTTGAATACACCATTTTTGCAAATAAGAGTGACACTCTCATTCAACTGTCATACCTACTTTTGTTTTGTCGCAACCGAAATCGCGACGGGACGACGACCCAAAAAAAGAAACGGTTTTGAAAAAATATTTTTGGAGTCGCCACCATAGTTTATTCTGAAAAACTACGGAAAAACCATAAAATGATAAGGCATGGTCTACGAAAATGAGATTCTAAGTTCGGGAGTCGGTTACGTGTAGGGAAAATATTAGCACCCTACAACGCCTGCCCTAAGGCAGTACCTTTAACTAATACGCGAATATGATGTGGTTTTCAAAATGTTTAACTATCCCCTAAAATAAAACTCTAAAGAAACGAAATATATTTTTTAGTTTTTTGTGCCCGACAAGGATTGACCTTGCTCCTACGTGTTCTCATTAAAATGAGAAATCAGGGTTACATAGTTCTTTTGGAACTGTTTGAGAAGTTTGTTTGGAAATTGTTTGAAAATTTGTTTTGAAATGATTTTGGATTTTTAGGAAGTAAACCTGACAAGGGCTAACCTTGCCCTTACGTATCTCCACTTTTGATGGAGAATCAAGGATTACGTAGTTCTGGCCAGGCAATATTGCTTGTTGTTTGAAATTGTTGATGTTTTTAGTTTTTGAAGATTTTTATATTTTTTGGTATTTTTTATTTAGGAGAATGAAGAGGTTTTTAGCACAAGGACGATGCGTGCGATCACACATGTGCCCCGACACAGTGACCTCGCCGGGATATCTCCCATTCGAACCTTGCAGTCTTCAACGCCATTAACCACTCAGCTCACTGCTTCTCAACCAAACCCGACACCAGCCACCTTATTCGACCAAGCCTGACGCGTCTCTCAGCCCCTTTCTGACATGAAGAAGAGTTTGGGCCCTAGCACGTTCATTTTCATAAAATAAAAATCAAAAATAATCTTTAAAGCTTTGATATTGTTTTCATTTTGTAAATATTGTCTTTCTTAAATAAAAATTGTAAATTCATAAAAATAGTTTTCTTAAATTTTATTGACACGTTTGCTTTTATAATATAATTTTTCTTAAAATCACAAAAATAATTTTTTAAGTTTTTTTTATAAAATCATGAAAACAAGTGTTAGGTTTTTATTCTTATTTTGTTAGAAGTTATTTCTTTTTTCAAATAAAATTCTAAAATCCCAAAAATAGTTTTCAAACGTTTGTTGTCATATTTTTCTTTGTTATGTTATTTTTCTTAAATCATAAAATCCCAAAAATAACTTTTAAGTTTTTCTAGGAATAAAATAGAAATATAAAAATTACAAAAATATGTCTTTTGAGTTTTATTGTTTTATTTTTAGAAGAGAAAAAAGAAGAGAAAAATATAAAATTACAAAATTAAAAAAAATAGGCTTTAGCTTTTAATTTTACTTTTCTTCATCAAATCAAATCAAAAATACTAAAAATATAATATATTCAAAAATCCAAAAGAAACCATCAATCTATCTCCTCTCACAACTTATTACAAGCAAAATCTTGCTTCATCTTTCAAATCTTCAACAAGGTGCACATTTTCTTTTCATTCTATTTGTATGCATTTTGATCATTTTTTTTTTTAGTTCATAAATTCATCCTATTTTCTACCACAATTTTATCCTATGTTTTTTTTTTATATGTCATAGATATTTCAACTCACTTCTCTTCTTAATAAAAAATATATAAAACTTTAAAAAACATTTAATGTAATAAATCTCGGTATGAGTACTCGTGCGATCGTATGCATCAGCCTAATACTTATTGCCCAAATATAAAAGGAATAAAAAGCCGTGTGAGTGCTCGTGCGATCGTACGCATCAGCCTAGTACTCATTACGCAAAAAAATATGTTTCAAAGGTTTAGGCACATGTGTGATCGCACGCATCGTCCTTGTGCTAAAAACCTTTTCTCTTTTCTAAAATTAAAAATTCAAAAAATATGTTTTAAAGGTTTAGGCACATGTGTGATCGCACGCATCGTCCTTGTGCTAAAAACCTTTTCTCTTTTCTAAAATTAAAAATCCAAAAAAATATGTCTTAAAGGTTTAGGCACATGTGTGATCGCACGCATCGTCCTTGTGCTAAAAACCTTTTCTCTTTTCTAAAATTAAAAATCAAAAAAAAATATGTTTTAAAGGTTTAGGCACATGTGTGATCGCACGCATCGTCCTTGTGCTAAAAACCTCTTCATTCTCCTAAATAAAAAATACCAAAAAATATAAAAATCTTCAAAAACTAAAAACATCAACAATTTCAAACAACAAGCAATATTGCCTGGCCAGAACTACGTGATCCTTGATTCTCCATCAAAAGTGGAGATACGTAGGAGCAAGGCCAGTCCTTGTCAGGTTCACTTTCCCAAAAATCCAAAGTCATTTTCTCAAACAAATTTCTCAAACAAATTTTCAAGCAGTTTTCTAAAAGAACTACGGAACCCTGATTTCTCATTCTTAATGAGAATACGTAGGAGCAAGGTCAATCCTTGTCGGGCCCAAAAAACTAAAAAATATATTTTGTTTCTTTAGAATCTTATTTTAGGGGGAAGTTAAACATTTTGAAAACCACATCACATTCGCATATTTAGTTAAAGGTACTGCCCTAGGGCAGGCGTTGTAGGGTGCTAATACCTTCCCTACACGTAACCGACTCCCGAACTTAGAATCTCAGTTTCGCAGACCATGCCTTATCATTTTATGGTTTTTCCGTAGTTTTCCAGAATAAACTATGGTGGCGACTCCAAATCTCTTTTTTTCAAAAACGTTTTTATTCTTTTTCCACGGATCGTCGTCCCGTCGCGATCCCGGTTGCGACAGATGGCGACTCCACTGGGGACAAGCCAGAGAGTCAGGCCATTTAATAAGATGTGCGAATTCAATGTGGTTTTTTTTCTTTGTGTTTTTCTTCTCCTTTTTCTTTATCTTTTATTTGATATTTGAAATAATTGCAGGTGTGTTTGTTTTGATCGTTCTATTTTGAACCCTAGGGTAGAAAACATGTTATATCTGCCTGGGAATTTTCTGGTTGTTTTGCAGGTGAGGGTTTGGGGTGTACAATTGCATTCTCCCTTCACACACACACAATGTTCATATCATGAGTGGGGCCCTATACCCGGGTCTGAGCGCAACTTAGAAATAGAGGGGTTGTGTAGCGGTGTCATTTGGGACATACTTCCTGTTTGGCTATCGTGAGAACCCCATCCAGAGTCTGTTCTTTTCATTTGTGTCTCCACATCTAGTTGATTACTCTGACTGTTGTGGAGAAACAGTGAAAAGAGCCATAGCTCTGGTGGCCTTAATTTAAGCATTAGGAAGCTATCCTTGTGAGTGCATATATTTTGCCTCAGAACTTTGGTACTTCAACATTTGATAGGGCACGAAGGGAGAAATGTGTACTGTTACCCGCCTCCTATTTGTTCTTTTCGAAAGTATTGACTTTGCATTTCATGTTACGCATGCATTTGTGTTGTTGGTCATGTTTTACTTCATTATTTTATTATGCATCGTGTTCATACGTCATTTGGTGACATGCTGGTTTTAGGGGAAATCACAAGTGTTTACTTTGTCTTTTACAAGATGGAAGTTGATACAAGATCTGGTGCTACACAACAGACAGATTCTATCATTTTAAGAAAGAAACCTCGCCTGAGGGTTCATGGGGGGAATCTGACAGGATTGATAAGCTTAGGAAAACGGCTAACGACCATAAAAAGAGAAACTTTCAAGAAGAAATATGGAAACCTGTTGGGTCTAATGGAAATGGAGGTACAGTTGCCTGCTATCACAGCTCTTGCGCAGTATTATGACTCTCCGCTAAGATGCTTCACCTTTCAAGATTTCCAACTAGCACCGACCATAGAAGAGTTTGAGCATATCCTTGGTTTACCACTGGAGGGTACCACGCCGTATCAACACTTAGAGCATCACTCTTCTATCTCGACTATTGCTGCCCTAATGAAATTACAGCCCCAGGAACTTGAAGATAGGTGGGTAACGAGGCATCAAGAGCGTGGGCTGACACAGGGATATCTGGAACAGTACCTGCAGCATCTGGCTGATAAGGGAGAGTGGGAGACTTTTATGGATGTGTTAGCTCTTACCATATACGGCATTGTTTTATTCCCCAGAATAGAAGACTTTGTGGATTATACCGCAATAGATGTATTCGTGGCAAGAAAAATAAGATCGGAGAATCCTGTAACGGCAGTCCTTGCTGAGGTTTATGGGACCATGAGTTTCTGTCACGAAAGAAAGGGGAAGAAAATCCTTTGTTGTGTGTCGGCACTGTATGTTTGGATGACTGCACGTTTCTTTAAAGGTGCGGTCAATATCAAGCGTCCGTCGGAAGAACCGTCATGCCAGGGGCTTACGAACAAAGGAGGAAGTGAGTGGGCTCATTTCTTTGCTAGTTTAAATGGAGGAAAAATAAGATGGCGTCTTCCTTGGTTTGAGCTCAGACAGCCTATCCAACATTGTGGCCGTTTTCCCAATGTACCTCTCATAGGGGCCCGGTATGGCATCAATTACAACCCTCTGTTGGTTCAAAGACAATTCGGGCATCCCATGAAAGGGGCACCTTCACCGGACTATCTCACAACATTTTTCATCTACTATGAAGATGGGCATTGCACTGAAATGCTGAGGAAAGCAAGAAGTGCTTGGGAAAGCATTGTGCGAGCGGAAAAGGATTTAAGGTTGGGAGTGATGGACGACAGGGTTAGTTATCACACCTGGATCCGGGAAAGGGTAAAGGAAGTCAAACTGCCTTTCAAGCCTATCTGTGATCAGCCAGCTAATGAAGAGCGATCCCAAGAACCAGAGAGCGAAGAGGTGAAGCAGTTGAAGATAGAAATGGAGAAGCTAAGGGAGAAAAACGCTAGGATGGAAGAGGAATTACAAACTGTGCGCAACGATTTTGTTGATATGAGGAATGATAAAGAAGAAAAAACACTGGCCTATGAAGAAATTGTCAGAAGTCAGAAAGCCGAAAGAGATTATACATTCCGATTGAAACAAAACCTCGCAGCCGCAAGCAAAGAGCTGGCCATGAGAGTGAAGGAGAAGAACGCAGCATTAGAAGAGGGAAAACAATGGAGGCTCCTCTACGAAGAGGCTAAAAGAGATAAGCGAGAGGCTCTGAAGAGACTAAGAGAAGCGCAGGTTCAAGTAGAAAAGGCGGGGCACAACATGAAGGAAATGGCCTTGTCTTTTGAGACAGATATGAACCAAGAGCGTTGGAAGCTGGCAGAGGCCGAAGAAGAGCATCGCTCCATGATAAAACAAATGGAGGAGTACATTGAAGAGCAAGAGGAACGGTGGAGGTCAATGGAGTTTGGAGAGAGGCATCATGCCTTGGTAGAACAAATGAAAGACCACATCGCGATGCAAGAAGAGGCTGTGAACCATTGGAAGGGAAGTTTTGCCCAATTGGCTATGTTGGCCAACGGAGCGATTGAAGACATCCCCAAGATGGTGTTGGACGCCGAAGCCATGACCCACTTTTGTAATCCGCCTCACGAAATAATGCTTTTTATTAACCATTGTAAATGGCTAGTAGGCGAAATGAAAGCCTTCATTGCTCAAGCTAGAAAATGACTCGTGTCTTGTTAGATTTTCTCTATATAAAAGACGTGAGATGTGTTGTATGTATCAACTTGTATCAATTTCCATCATTAACGTTGTCGTGATCTTATGATTTCCACCTATCACTAGCATGCATCTCATTTTCTTCTTTTTCTTCTTTCTTTCCTTTTTGCTTGGCACATTTTCATCTAACTTAAGCTAATAATAAAGCAGTAAAAAAAACGGCCAACTTTCCACGACATCCCTACAGGACTCGAGCCAATTCAAGGATCATGGAAAGCTGGGAAGAGTCACAAGAATCCATCAAAGCTGAAATGAGCCAGTTGAAAGACCAGGTTGGCCAAATCTTGGTTGCCCTTGAATCCCTGAAGGCTACTGGAGAGTCTTCATCTACACTGGTTGGCGGAAATACCCATTTTTATCCCCCGTTATTCAACACTATGAGCCAAGCGATTCCTTTCCCGTTGTATGGGTTACCCCAGGGATATACTCCTCCTGTAGGAGAATATTCGGAAGGGGAGCATGCATCGTTTCCCATTCCCACAACTATTGATGTCCCGCCAATCACCACTCATGAACCTATCTCTGTGGCAGCTCCCTTGGTAAGTACTCAAACGAATGAAGCAATCACAGTTGAAGGAACACGAGTGACTACAATACCGCATATGATTGTTAACCACGATTCTTCAGCAAGAGCCGCATCACAAACCGCGGCGCGTGCAGGAACAGACATCATTAACGGTGCTAAAAACAGACTGGAGATTTTGGAGGAAAAAATGAGGGCTATTGAAGGGATGAAAAACTATGGGTTCGGAAATGTTGCAAGACTAAGTTTGGTTCCTGGAGTAAAAATACCGTATAAGTTTAAGGCGCCAGAATTCGAGAAGTACAAGGGTGATACATGCCCTAAAAACCATCTGGCCATGTATTGCAGAAAAATGGCTGCGTATGCCTATGACGACCAGTTACTTATCCATGTTTTCCAAGACAGTCTAGTTGGGACAGCATTAAATTGGTATACTCACTTAGAGCCATCTTGGATCCATTGTTGGGCAGATTTGGCCGACGCCTTTGTAAAACGGTATATATACAACACACATGTAGCACCAGACCGTCTGCAACTACAGAATATGGGGAAGAAAGACAATGAAACCTTCAAGGAATATGCCCAACGTTGGAGAGAATTGGCCACACAAGTGGAGCCGCCTTTGTTTGAAAAAGAAATGGTGGCTATGTTCGTAAATACGCTTCAGCCACCATTTTATGAATATATGGTGGGGAATGTGTCCGCCAATTTCGCCGACGTCGTCATAATTGGCGAGAGGATAGAGATTGGGGTGAAGAGCGGGAAGATTGCAGGCGGTCCATCTACGATGGAGAACTCTAAAAAGAAGCCTTCTTTCAATCCAGGAAAGAAAAAAGAGGGAGATGTGCATGCGACATTGGCAATGCCTGTATGGAGAGGTCAGGCTCCTATGCACAATTATAGACCATACCTAGGCCAACCTCCATATTCAGCCAATGCGGCTTTTGCTCATCCAATCAGGCCTCAACAACAACAAGGATTCTACCAATCACAACCCGTCACGAGTAATGCTTGGAGGACTGGGCCAAGTGCAAATCCAAATCCAAATGCAGGTCAAGGCGGTTATCCAGGAAGAACACAGGAAAGAAACTTTGTCCACTTCACCCCCATCCCCATGACTTACACTGAATTATTACCTCACCTCGTCAAAAGGGGTCTGGTTGCTATATGCCCAATGATACCCATACAGCCTCCATACCCCAGGGGTTATGACGCCGATGCCAAGTGTAGTTATCATGGGGAAGGCGTGGGTCACTCGACTGAGAGGTGTATGGCCTTCAAGCGTAAAGTGCAGGCCCTAATTGATGCTGGGTGGCTAAAATTTCAAGAAGATAAACCTAGCGTTGATACTAATCCGTTATCCGGACATGGTAATGCCTCGACAAATGCCATTGAAGTTAAGAAGCATGAACTGATAAGGGATGCAAGTAAGATCCGAAGTTCCAGAAGGTTTATTTTCAAGGAATTATTAAAGTCGGGATTTTTAAACGGGTCTTATGATTTGGGAAGAGCATGTGGACTCCATCCATGCATGGAACACTCTATCGAGGAATGCATTGAATTCGGAAAGTTTCTACAAGATCTGCTTGATAGGAATTTGATGCAAGTGTGCTATGAAGACAAAGATGAGGAGGTGTTTGCACAAACTAGTATGGAGCCAGATGTAACTTTGCCAGAGCCGTTGATAATACGTTTCACTAGAACCACCCCTACACCAGTAATTCAAGGAAGATCGCCCGTTGTCATCCATACACCTGTTCCTTTTCCTTACAAAAGCGAGAAAGCTGTCCCTTGGAGGTATGGGACACATGTAGTCAACGAAGGACAGTGCGTTGAAAGCTATTTCTCTAGCCAGAATCCAGTTGTTGAAAATATATCAGGCATCGGCGGAATAACAAGGAGTGGTCGAATCTTCTCGCCACCAAATTTGATGAAAAGAGGAACTGGCAATAATGAAACACCGATGGACGCAAATACTAAGGAGCGTTCAAAAGGAAAGGGCGCGCAGGTAGAGGGAACCCCTGACAAGGCGAACAAGAAGGAAATCTCTGAGGAAGAGGCTTGCGAATTTTTGAAATTCATACAACAAAGTGAGTACAAAGTGGTGGAACAATTGAATCGTACGCCTGCTCGGATCTCCCTGTTAGAGTTACTCATGCACTCGGTCTCCCATAGAAAACTGTTGATGAAGGTACTGAGTGACGCCCATGTAGAACAAGGTATTTCCCTGGAAAGTTTCGAGGGCATTGCCAGCAACATCACTGCTAATAATTATCTCACCTTTACCGATGAGGAAATACCTGAGGAGGGGAGGGGGCATAACAAGGCTCTCCATGTTTCCGTGAAATGCCTGGATTACGTCATATCACGCGTATTGATAGACAACGGCTCCTCCCTAAATGTCATGCCCAAAACGACATTAGATAAGCTACCTTGTGACGGAGTACACATGAAGCCAAGCTTTATGATTGTGAGAGCATTTGACGGTAGCAAGAGAGAAGTTATGGGAGAAATAGAATTACCGGTCCAAATTGGCCCATGTGTTTTTCAAATAACTTTCCAGGTCATGGATATCCTCCCAGCCTATAGCTGTCTGTTAGGCCGCCCATGGATCCATTCAGCGGGGGTTGTGCCCTCCACATTGCACCAAAAATTGAAATATATCATGGGAGATAAGTTGGTCATAGTTTCTGGAGAAGAGGATCTCCTTGTGAGTGGCCCATCCTCCACCCGTTACATAGAAGCAGCCGAGGAAGCTCTGGAAACAGCTTTTCAATCATTAGAAATTGTGGGAAACACCTATGTTGAGCCATTTCCTATGAATCCAAATTTATCATGCACCTCTATCATGATGGCCAAGGTCATGCTCAAAGAAGGGTATAAATACGGGAATGATTTAGGCAGGTATGGACAAGGGCGTACATTCCCATTGGAGGTGATTGGGAACAAAAACAGATATGGCCTGGGGTACAAGCCCAGCAAGGACGATAAGAAGAGGTTGGTTGAGGAAAGGAAGGAGCGCAATCTGGCTCGAATGGGGAAACGGGAACCAAAGGCGAGAAAAATCCACATTTGTGGTATCAAAGAGAGTTTTCGTAGTGCTGGATGGGTGCACACTAGCCATGTAGCGGTCGTGGAAGTGGAAGCTAGACCGGGAAGCTCAAACTTCGTGTGGGTTTGCTCCCCAGAGGCACAGCTCAACAATTGGAAGACTTTGGATTTACCCGTGATGTTTAAATCAAATGAAATGTAATTGCTTTACCCGGAGCTTTAGAATTCATGATTTACGGGTTGACGTTTTATTTTCGGTGTGATAATTGAATCGTGTTCATTCTCATTTCTATCATCATTTAACCTTTTTCAGTGTTCTTCCTGTTTATTTATTCTTTTTCGCAAACTTAAATAATGCAGATATGACAATGAATGTTTTGAAAATAATAATGTCAATATCCCTAAGTGGGAGCATCCTGTCATTAATACGGAAGATGATCCGGAAGATGATCTGGAACCCTCTCCAGAACTTTTAAGATTAGTGGAACAAGAGTCTAAAGAGATAAAACCCCATCAGGAGGAGATCGAAATACTCAACTTGGGAGAGAAGGATGAGATAAAGGAAGTGAAAATCGGTACTAGTATGAAAACGGGAGTGAGAGAAAGATTGCGTGCCCTATTGAAGGAGTTCAAAGATGTGTTCGCATGGTCTTACAATGACATGCCCGGTCTGGATACCGATATTGTGCAGCATAGGCTCCCACTCAAGCCAGAATGCCATCCAGTCAAGCAAAAACTAAGAAGAATGAAGCCGGAAATGTCCTTAAAAATTAAAGGAGAGGTCCAAAAGCAATTTGACGCAGGATTTCTGGCTGTGGCAAAATACCCACAATGGGTGGCAAATATTGTACCAGTACCTAAGAAAGATGGGAAGGTTCGAATGTGCGTCGACTATCGTGATTTGAATCGTGCAAGTCCGAAGGATAACTTTCCGTTACCACACATCGACACTTTAGTTGACAATACAGCCAAGTACTCGCTATTTTCGTTCATGGATGGTTTCTCGGGGTATAATCAGATTAAGATGGCGCCAGAAGATATGGAAAAGACGACTTTTATTACATTATGGGGCACATTTTGTTATAAGGTGATGTCTTTCGGACTCAAGAATGCTGGGGCAACATATCAAAGGGCAATGGTGGCACTTTTCCATGATATGATGCACAAGGAGATTGAGGTTTATGTGGATGACATGATTGCAAAGTCTGAATCGGAAGAAGAACACGTCCTCAACTTGAAGAAATTATTTGAGAGATTGAGAAAGTATAAACTCAGGTTAAACCCTGCCAAATGCACATTTGGAGTGAAATCCGGGAAGTTGTTGGGCTTCGTGGTTAGCCAAAAAGGGATAGAAGTGGATCCTGACAAAGTGCGAGCGATATCAGAAATGCCTACGCCTAGCACGGAGAAGGAGGTTCGCGGTTTTCTAGGTAGATTGAACTACATTGCTAGATTCATCTCCCAATTAACCGCTACCTGCGAACCAATGTTCAAGTTGCTGCGAAAGAATCAGGTTATGGTTTGGAACGAGGATTGTCAAGCCGCTTTTGAAAAAATCAAACAATACCTGCAAGACCCACCCGTATTGCGTCCACCCGAGCCAGGAAGACCACTCATTTTGTACTTAACTGTATTGGAAAGGTCAATGGGTTGTGTATTGGGTCAACATGATGAAGCTGGAAAAAGAGAGCATGCAATATATTACTTGAGCAAGAAATTCACAGACTGTGAACAACGATATTCATCATTAGAGCGAACTTGTTGCGCATTGGCATGGGCTGCTCATCGCTTGAGACAGTATATGTTAAGTCACACTACTTGGTTAATATCTAAGATGGACCCCATCAAGTATATTTTTGAAAAACCCGCTCTCACTGGAAGGATAGCTCGGTGGCAGGTGTTATTGTCAGAATATGACATCGTATACGTCACTCAGAAATCCGTTAAAGGTAGTGCGTTAGCAGAATACCTGGCTCATCAACCCATCAGCGATTATCAGCCAATGCATCCTGAGTTTCCTGATGAAGATATCACGGCTCTATTCGAAGAAAGCAGAAAAAACCAAGACGAAAAAACATGGATATTATTATTCGATGGAGCCTCGAATGTAATGGGGCATGGCATTGGGGCAGTTCTTATCTCTCCAGATAAGCAGTACATGCCAATGACATCAAGGCTGTGTTTTAATTGCACCAATAACATTGCAGAATATGAGGCATGCGCTATGGGTATTCGGGCGGCAATAGAATCCAAAGTAAAAATTCTCGACGTATATGGAGATTCAGCTTTAGTCATCAACCAGTTGAAGGGAGAGTGGGAAACAAGGGACGCAAAATTAATTCCTTATCAAGTACACATCAAGGGATTAATGGAATGTTTCGACATCATCACATTTAACCATATACCACGGGAAGATAACCAATTAGCAGACGCGTTGGCTACTTTGTCATCCATGTTTGAGGTTGACCCAAATACAGAATTACCAGTGATTGAAATGAAGAGCCATGCAGAGCCAGCATATTGCCAGTTCATCAAGGAGGAGATGGATGGTAAACCTTGGTACTTTGATATCAAGCGCTATCTTAAGACCCGAGAATATCTCGAAAAAGCATCTGAAAATGATAAAAGGTCGTTACGAAGGTTGGCTGGTAGTTTTATTTTAAGTGGGGACATTTTATACAAGAGAAATCATGACATGATTCTCCTCAGATGTGTAGATACAAAAGAAGCCGAATTGATATTGAAAGAAGTGCACGAAGGTACATTCGGCACCCACATGAATGGGCACTCAATGGCTAGGAAAATCTTGAGGGCTGGTTACTTCTGGTTAACCATGGAAAATGATTGTTGTACACACGTGAGGAGGTGTGAGAAATGTCAGATGCATGCAGACAATATCAATGTATCGCCCACAACTTTGAATGTGTTGTCCGCACCATGGCCATTTTCAATGTGGGGAATAGATGTTATTGGAGCTATAGAGCCAAAAGCGTCAAATGGACACCGTTTCATACTGGTCGCAATCGATTATTTCACCAAGTGGGTTGAAGCCGTTTCTTATGCCAACGTGACTAGAAAAGTGGTGACCAGATTCATAAAAAAGGAGTTGATCTGCAGATACGGGCTGCCTAACAAGATCATCACAGATAATGCCACCAACCTAAATAACCGGATGATGGCGGAATTATGTGAGGAGTTCAAAATTCATCATCTTAATTCTTCTCCTTACCGTCCAAAAATGAATGGGGCAGTAGAGGCTGCTAACAAGAATATCAAAAAAATTGTGCAAAAGATGGTTGTCACCTATAAAGATTGGCACGAAATGCTTCCCTTTGCTTTACATGGATATCGTACATCAGTACGAACGTCAACTGGTGCAACACCTTTCTCGCTGGTATATGGAATGGAAGCAGTGCTTCCATTTGAGGTGGAAATCCCATCTCTACGAATTTTATTGGAAACCCAATTGGAGGAAGCTGAGTGGGTTCAGGCTCGATTTGACCAGCTCAATCTCATTGAAGAGAAGAGACTGACGGCGGCGTGCCACGGGCAATTGTATCAAAGAAGAATGAAAAAGGCTTTCGATAAAAAAGTACACCCAAGGGAATTTCATGAAGGCGAACTGGTGTTAAAGAAGATATTGCCCATACAAAGGGATTTCAGAGGCAAATGGACCCCAAATTATGAAGGGCCGTTTATAGTAAGGAAGGCATTCTCTGGAGGGGCACTAATCCTCGCAAGGATGGACGGAGAAGAGTTACCTTTGCCAGTTAATTCGGATACGGTAAAAAAGTTTTACCCATGATGATTCTGAGATGGGGGATCCTACTAAGGGATATTAATGTTGTTTTGTAAAAATTCTGTTATATTCTGTGTTATTTTCTTTCAATAAATGCCCTACAATTTCATTCATCATTTAATTCTTTCATTTTTGCTTCTCGTCACGATTCATATCATACTGAGTTTTAAAAGTAAAATAAAGAGAAACGACAATCATTAAAGCATCACAGGTATATTCCATTGAGCACAAACTCGCTCCTCAAGGATGTCGTGGAAGAAAACAAATAAAAATAAATATATAAAATAATACAATAAAATAAAAAAGTGTCATCGAAATTTCAAATTGTTCAATTTGTTTTACGAGTTCATTGTTCCTCTCTTCCCATTTTCTGCATTGTCTCATACGCATTATGGTTCAAAAATATTGCTCATGAAGATCTCATTTTATTTGAAATCATTTTCCGTATTTTCTTTGTAAATAATTTTTTCTTTTGAACCCATTTACTCATTGTGTCATACAAATAATTGTGAGTTTTACTTCATTTCTCATCTTTCGAAGTTATTTTTCCTTATTGTAAATATTTTTTAGGCCCTCTTCTTCATTTTTTCAAAGGTTTATTTGATTCGAATCTTTGTTTAGACTAAAAAAAAAACCGGCCAACTTTCCACGACATCCCTAAAGGACTCGAACCAGTGGCAAAACCATGGAGAACCAAGGAGAAGTTCAAGAGGGAATGAAGGCTGATATCAACCAGTTGAAGGAACAAATGAGTCAAATCTTAGAGGCCTTGAATGCCTTACAAAGCCCTGAAGATTCGTGCGCACAATGACCACAACAAAGAATTCCAGAGATACAAACTACCCCTTCCTATGGTCGTCCCCCGAATTATACTCCATCCTCAGAAATGGACTTGAGACATCTTGACGCTCAAAAAAGTCAAAGGGGACACAGTTGGAGTAGGAAACGAGTTTGGGGGGGCAACCGTTTGGATGGTCCTTAGGAGAATTATTGTAAGCACTAGGAGGACAAAGCCACCTGAGTTGAATAAATCTGGTCACCATGTCATCACATCAATGTTGAGGTTGTCAGGCACTAATTTGAAGAACTGTAAAAATTGTGAAAGCCATAGAAGGTGGATGAAATGCCAAGTTTGAAAATGTTGCAAAGTTTGAATAGGCTCAGATCTGATGGTACTTCCAAAATTCAAGTTTCCAGAGTTTGAGAAATATTGGGAAAGAGTTTATCCCCAAAGCCATCTATGGCAAGAAAATAATGGTTCATGCATGTGATGGAAAGTTATTAATTCTTCTGTTCTGAGAGATGAGCTGGCATTGCCTCTAATGGGAGTACTCATCTCGAACCTTGATGCATCGGCCTAGGGAGAATCTGGTGGATGGTTTTCTTGAGACATTGCAAATATAACATGGATGAAACATCTCATAGAGCATGATAGAGAAGGAGTATGAATTATTCAAAGAATATGCCCAAGGTAGAGAGAAATTTTCTTCTCAAGTAGAACCACCTCTGAGCAACAAGAAGGTCACTACTGTCCTCTACAACCATCATGAACACATGATAAGCAATGAGAGGTTGAAGGTGGAAGAGTCTCTGACAGGGTGCGGAGCTGAACCAAAGTACAGAAACGCTCGACACAAGCACACAGACAATCACCCTATGGACGACAGAGAGTATTTCACTAACAGCACAAGTGGACGTTCGTCCTATGAAGTGGACGTTCGTCCTTCAGCTAGAAGTGGACGTTCGTCCAGAATGAGGCAGCCGCTCGTCCAACCAATGAAAACGAACGCTCGTCCTTCAGCTAGCAGATGACGCTCGTTCAAAGAAGCGGACGCTCGTCCAAAAATAGGCAGTCGTTCGTCCAAACTAAAGTGAACGCTCGTTCAGTCCAGCACAGAGAAGCGGACGTTCCTCCACGAACTGAAGAACTGGACGTTCGTCCTGTGAAGTGGACGTTCGTCCTATGAAGTGGACGTTCGTCCTTCAGCTAGAAGTGGACGCTCGTCCAAAATGAGGCAGCCGCTCGTTAAACCAATGAAAGCGAACGCTCGTCCTTCAGCTAGCAGATGACGCTCGTTCAAGAAGTGGACGCTCGTCCAAAGTTATTCAGACGTTCGTCCTATGAAGTGAACGCTCGTCCTTCAGCTAGAAGTGGACGTTCGTCCAGAATGAGGCAGCCGCTCGTCCAACAAATGAAAGCGAACGCTCGTCCTTCAGCTAGCAGATGACGCTCGTTCAAAGAAGCGGACGCTCGTCCAAGGTTAGGCAGTCGTTCGTCCAAACTGAAGGGAACGCTCGTGCAGACAGAGAAGCGGACGTTCGTCCATCAACTGAAGAAATGGACGCTCGTCCAGCACATTCAGGTGGACGCTCGTCCAATATAGAGAATTGGACGCTCAAGAGGATAGAAGGACGTTCGTCCGGCAAAAGGAATTTGACGCTCGTCCAACAAAGAGAATTGGACGCTCGTGCAATTGGGAGAAGAGGACGGACGTTCGTCCAGCACACACAATTGGACGCTCGTCCGGAAAACTGAGTTGAACGCTCGTCCAGCACATTCAGGTGGACGCTCGTCCAATATAGAGAATTGGACGCTCAAGTGGATAGAAGGACGTTCGTCCGGCAAAAGGAATTTGACGCTCGTCCAACAAAGAGAATAGGACGCTCGTACAATTGGGAGAAGAGGACGGACGTTCGTCCAGCACACACAATGGGACGCTCGTCCGGAAAACTGAGTTGAACGCTCGTCCGGAAAACTGAGTTTAACGCTCGTCCATAATGGAAGTAGACGCTCGTCCTGCACGTGATGGGCGTTCGTCCTATAAGTGGACGCTCGTCCTTCAGGCTGAAACGGACGCTCACTTGAGCACAAATGGACGCTCGTCCAAGCGAAATAGACGCTCGTCCAAGCTGAATTTGACTCGCCTCTAACGCGCTCGTCCATCCGAACAGAAGTGGACGCTCCGCCTGCCTTTAGAAGAGAACTCTCATTGACGAGATGGAAGAGGACGCTCGTTCTCCAATGAGAAGGTGATGTTCCTCGAGAAAAGCGCTCAATTGACGCTCGGTAAGATATCGGTCCGATAAGATTTCAGTGAATTCTCGTGCGCGATTTCCCAGAGAGCTTCAAGCCCGGGCGCGAATGAGAAGGTGTCAGGCATGACGTTTGCAGATGTATCTATTTAACCTCAAAACGCGAAGGAAAAACGGGTCTTTTGGATCATTAGAGGCGCAAATTTCATGAGAAAGATAAAGAGAAGAGTTAATTCACATTTTACTGCCTATCCTCAAATGTCGTATTGAGGAGGTTGCCAACTTCACTCCAATCCCTATGACCTATGCAGAGTTACTGCTAAATCTTCTCCGCAGTAACCTCATAGAGGTTTGTCCAACTAGGCCTACACGACCTCCATACCCAATGCATAAATGCGAGGTGTGATTATCATCGAGGAGCGCGTGGACACTCAACAGAAGCATGCAAGGCTTTCAAACATAAAGTGCAATCTTTGATCAATTCAAGATTTTTTTAAAAAAAAAAAAAAAAAAGGTTTGAAGAATGTCATTTGAGCGTCGTGGCGAGGCGTGAGTTTGCCTCTGCAAATGCCATGGACAAATAAAGAGGACCCTAGTACTATCTGGGAAAGCGTGGGTTATTGTAAAAGGCGACATTGATGTCGTTTTTGCTCATGTTTTGGGATCGTTTTGCTATGAGGGCTATGTGCATTGATATCATGTTTCAATCCATCACTCTTAAGGTGAATTTTTCATTACGAGGAATCCTCAAGATTTACTGGGAATCGTATCCTAATAAGGTGTCGTGGAGAATGAAAGCCGCAACGAAAAAAAATCAAAACAAGTTTTTTAGGTCACTTGTCTTTCTTGCAAATTGCCGAACCCTTGTTCTTTTTCATACAATTAATTTTGAGTTTTACTTTAGATCTCTTTTTTTGAAATTAATTTTCATTATTTTCCTTAGTTGTAAATTTTTTTTTTTTTAAGCCTTTCTTCATTTCATTACGTACAAGTAATTGATTGGAAATGTTAGACTAAGTGTGTCAAATAAAATCATAAAGGGCTAATTTATTTCATCAACTGAGCAAACTTTACAGGGAAAAAGGTTTGAACAGAGAGACTAATTTGAATACAAAGCCAAAATACAAAAAAAAAACAGGGATACACAATTTTAGATCTAACAAAAAAAACGCAAGGTTACTTTACCTTACACAAAAAAAAAACACACATAATAGCAATAATAGTAAGGGTGTGCAGTGGTCGATCGCGGACGATCGTTAAGGTTACAGTCCAGGAAATAAATAAAAATAGAAAGCATAAAATATCTTAAGTGTCCATATTACAGTCCTTATTTTTGGCCACACTCGGCCCACAAAAACATGCAAAAAAAAAAAAGGGGTTTTCAGCGAAAAAAGAATTCTCGAGCTGGTTGTGGTGGTCTAAGGGAAAGCTCCGTTGAGGGACCTCTGGTACGAAAAGTCGTGGACGGAGGCGGAGGAATCTCTGTTTCTCCATCGATTATGATCGGAACGGGGAAGAGGTCCAGAAGCTTCGGAGCCTTCATGATTACCCAACCGGGTTCTCCAAAAAAAATATATATATAAATAAATAATTGTGCCAAAAGAGAAGGAAGAGAGGGAGAAAATTGAAAAGTCAAGGATGAATTTAGGATTTTTACCATACATATACAGGGGTAGTAGAGAAAAGAGGGTGCCGGTGGGATCCAATTCTGCTTGCCAGCGTCTTACTCTATTCCCATGATTGCTAAACCAGCACTGGACGTTGTATTCCCCCGCTTCTCCGAATGCCCTGATTCGATTAGTGATCTCAAAAATCTGAGCTCGACTTGGGTGAGTGACTCCGTAATTGTAAATGTTGGTCATTATCCTGATCTGGTCTTCTGTCGGACGCCACTTTGAGCAGGTCGGTCTCTCCATTTCCATTTCCTTCTCATCCATTTCCCTAATTTGTCTAAATAAATAATAAATAAAAAAAAAACAAAAAAAACAGCAACAAAATAAACCATAAATAACAAAAATTTTATGTTCATTGGTCTAATGTCTTCTTCCATTGTGTTTCTTTTAAGCTAATTTTGTTCTTTGTTTTGGGTCTTTCGAGTCTCGTTGTCCAGTTTGTGATCTGTTTCATGGTCCTCGCAAAGGTTCCTAAACGGATCTACGTCCAGATTGTCCATGTCCATGTCCTTGTGCTCATACGAGTAATTTTTCTTTTAAGTTTTCTGTTTTTATGGGGTACGTGGCGTTGTTCTACCCGATTGTCTCTGTCATACCTTCAAACGAAGGGAGATTAGCGTCTGGTTTCCAGCCTATATACCCCTTATCTTTGTTAAGACAGTTGTGTTTTTAAGTGTTTTAAGTTTTTAAGATAAAAAAAAAAGAGGAGAAAAGAGGGCTCAGAAAGTAAGTACAGAGAAACGCGAGAAGGAAATAAAAGCAGAAAACGGAAAGAGAAAGCAGATAAGAAAAAAAAAACAGAAAAGCATGCAGGAAAGGAAAGCAGGGAAATCGAAGAAGGAACAAAAGCAAGAACGGAAAAGCGTAAAGGAAAGCAAAAAAGGAAAGTGGGAAAGCATGAAGGGAAGTGAAAAAGAAGAGCGAAAAACTTAAGGGAAGAAGAAAGGAAAGATCGAAGTGCTCAGAAGACTTACCTGGAAGTGGAGGGCTGCAGAAGCTCGTCGCAGGAGTCAGACGCTCTTCGAAGGCACACTAGGCAGAGGCTCCGCAGGAGCTCAGACGCTCTCAAAGGACACTCAAGAGAGAGCAGAGAGAAGGGAGAAGTAGAGAGAGAGACAGATCAAGAAATGTCGCCCAACGCGGAGGAACTCTCGACTTATAGCCAAGCAAATCCACTGTGTCCACAGTTCCGGTCATTGCAACCGTTTGGTGTCGGTCTGATCTTTCAGAATTAAAAAAAATAATAATCGAAAAATTGAAAAATGAAAACGGGTAGGGTTTGTTGGGTCAATCCGGCCCAATAAGAGACTTATTAGATGATCCGATTTCACAAAAAATAATAAAACAAAAAATAAAAAATCTGATAATTAGAAAATGTTCAAAAATAATAAGTGGAGTGATGTAAAATTTGAAGTGTTCAAAATTGTTTTTCATTTGCATGATAAAGGATATTTTTCAAGTTCATTGGGCCTCGTTGTCATGTTAGCTTTCTTTGAACCCAATTCTTTCTGAAATGTAAATTTGAGTGAAAAATTATTTTGGCATGTTTGTAATTTCACATCACACCATTTTGTTTGATTTTATTCCTTCTTCTTCTGCATTTTTGAATAAATCTAAAAAAAAAAGAGAAGCGAACAGTGCTCGAGCCCATTAGGCCCAATGGCCTTCGTGGTTTTCTCTCGAGTCTACTTCTTTTAAAAAAAATATATCAAAAATATTTTGTTTTCACATTTTTGCTGTTGAATGATGTTTAGTACATTTGTTCAAATTGTCCTGTGTGATTTTCTTTGAATTTGTAGTTAAAAAAAAAAAAAAATCTGAAAATGAAAGGGAACAGTGCTCGAGCCCATTAGGCCCAATGGCCTTCGTGGTTTTCTCTCGAGTCTACTTCTTTTGAAAAAATATCAAAAATATTTTGTTTTCACATTTTTGCTGTTGAATGATATTTAGTACATTTGTTCAAATTTGTCCTGTGTGATTTTCTTTGAATTTGTAGTTAAAAAAAAAAAATCTAAAAATGAAAGGGAACAGTGCTCGAGCCCATTAGGCCCAATGACCTTCGTGGTTTTCTCTCGAGTCTACTTCTTTTGAAAAAAAAATATCAAAAATATTTTGTTTTCACATTTTTGCTGTTGAATGATGTTTAGTACTTTTGTTCAAATTGTTCTGTGTGATTTTCTTTGAATTTGTAGTTAAAAAGTTAAAAAACAAAATCTGAAAATGAAAGGGAACAGTGCTCGAGCCCATTAGGCCCTTTTGTCATATGTGGTTTCTCTTGAACCGGTCCATCTGAATTTCTGGAAAAAAAAATAAAAAATACATGTTTATGTAGATTTTGTGTTTTCAATTCATAATTTCCCTTTCCATTTGTGTGAACAAGTATTTGTGCGAAAAAATAAAAATAGAGGAATTCAGACCCTTGTCTGAAGCTTTTGTCATGGTTGTAAAAAGAATAGTGTTGGGCCCTTTGAGTCTAGTAGTGTTGCAAAATTTTTCTTCAGTCCAATCTTGTGAAATCCTCTCATAACAAAAAAAAATGATTTTCTTTTAGCTTGTTCCATAAACTAAAAAAAATGTCTTCTTGGTCATCTTCTTGTGTCAAGTTCACACGGCTCAGGTCATCTGATCCATTGGGTCAATGTGCCTGGTAAGTTCAGCTTCCTTTTGTTAATTCTCCTCAGATTTTCAAACGTTTTTGGCCCAACTCGGCCCATTACATGCATATTTCTCATTAATTTCTATTTCTAAAAGATAAAAAACACAAAAAAATTTTTCTAATATGCTTAATATTTTTCACATTGTGTAAATAAAAAAAAAAAAAAAAAACATTTTATTTTTCAAACGTTTTTCTAAAATCAAGTTTTCTCATATCAATTTTTGCATTGCTTACCAAACCGAGTTTCTGCACTGGTTCCCAAGCTCATTTTCCACATTAGCCCAGAAAGTTCATTTTTCATAATGGCTTGAAAAGCCCAGTCGCAAAGCCCAAATTCCAAAAGGCCAAAAATCTCAGTTTCCGCAATAGCTCTCAAAGCCCATTTTCCATACTGACTTGCAAAGCTCAGTTCCTACACTGGCCCACAAAAGCCCAGTTCCTATACTGGCCCACAAAAGCCCAGTTCTCACACTGGCCCCCTAAGCCCAGTTCTCACACTGGCCCGTAAGCCCAGTTTTCACACTGGCCCCCAAGCCCAGTTTTTTTATACTGGCCACCAAAACCTAATTTGCTCTAAAAAAAAAAAAATCTGTTTTTCAACTAGTCATCATTTTCATTTCATATTACTTTTCTTCATGCATAAAACCAAAAAAATACGCAAAAGTTGAGTCATTTGTTTTCGATGCAAATTATCCATTTTATGAGATTTCAAAAAAAAATGCAATGGATGTCATAGTCTCCTTGAGTCAAATGATCAAGTCACATATTTCTTAAGAGATATCTGTGTGTGCATTGCTTGAAAACATCATCCTTCAGCCTATACCAATAGATTGGCCCAATCATGTTCTTAAGCCCAAGTAATAAACACCGAGTTTTACACTGGGGCAGATTTTCCATTACCTCCACTGGCTTTCATTTGGGAGATCTTGGAATCCGTGAAAAAAAAAACGAAAAAAAATGAAAAAAAATGACTCTTGTTGAGATCATTTAGTCTTGTCTCCTAATTAATCTTTTGAAAATGAAGCAACCAATATTTGAAATGATGCGTGGCCATTTTTCTTCATCCAAAAAAAAAAAAACAAAAAAAAAAACAAAACAAAACAAAATATATCCTTTGATACCAAATTTGAGCCAATAAGAAATTTCTTTTCAAATTTACCCAAACAAGGGTTACCATCACAGTAGAAGTCGACTCAAATTGCACACTTAGTGATCAAATGAAGTGAATTCCTCAAAAGTGAAGCAAGAATACAAAGAACCACAAAGTGATAGCAAGCAAAGAATGAAATTTGAGAAAGGGCAAAATAGTCAAAACAGTTTTGACGAATAACTGATACGAGGTGCAGATGGTAACTCTTGTTTCAAATAACCCACAAAAATTTATTTGAGCCTTCATATCCTCTCTTTCAACACCCTTTAGCCCAAGCCACATTACAAGCCCAATAAAAGTCCACACAGATTGAATAATGGTTGCTTAATTTTTCATAAAGCTTAATTTTCGAGACAAGACAAAAATGACCAACAATGCAGTTAAAAAAAAAATGATAATGAAAAATAATTATCCTCGGATGAAGAGAACTCCCTATTGATCAAAATTATGAAGATCAAACCAATTTGGGGCAATCTTTTCAAGCCAATCCTTTCCATATCCATCACAAATTCCTGAACACATTCAAATCCCATTCAAACTCTTCCCCCGATTCACAAACTAGAGGGCAATTTTTGGGCAACTTTATTTCATGTGTTTTGGCCCTTCCAAAATATAGTCAACTTTGTTAGTCTCACATTTGTTTCATCTGTATATGCAAAATTCGTATCAAGACCGGGGCATCCCTTGTTGGGCCTCTCAAATTTGTCCGCACTGAAATTCATGGATCCACCCTCAAAATAGAGGCAGACATTTTGGGGCTTTGTATGATTTTGAGTCCATCGTATCATTCGTAAACCCAGAGTGGGGGGAAACTTCTTTTTGAACCTCGCTTAATTGACTCATACCCAAAACTGGGGCGACTATGTGACTTTCATATGTTTCGACCCATTCGGAGTATTGGGCAACTTTGGTAAATCTCAAATTTTTCCATCTGAACATTCAAAGCTCATACAAAGACTGGGGCATCCCTTGTTGGGCCTTGCATAATCTTGGTTCGCCCCAAACTTCAAAAGTCTGAAACCACCAAAATTGGGGCAATTTGCAAATCCCACGTGATATCCTCACTCCCTGATTCATGACTTATTCCCTCACAATTCACAGATACATTTGTCCATACCAATACTTTTACCATGTTCCAGAGCAGCTTCTGGGTATCTACTACCTCACATTGGCCTTTGTAGCCGTTTTAAGGAGTAAGAGGCTCAAGTAGCCAACCCGGTACTCTCCAAATCCTTCCAATCATCCTCCACATTTTTTAACCAACCACTGATATCAAGCATGTACACACTAGTATCTCGTCAAGAAATGTGTAGCACACAAGCTTCATTTTGAACGCTTAACTTCAGATTGGGCATCCATTGAAAAATAAAAAATTTTGGAAGTTTTAATTGTCATAAATTTGATGATTTCAAAGGAAACAAATTGACTCTCAAAAAAAAAATGTCATAGTTTCATAATCTTCCAATACGTCATGTACATATTTTCATCAACTTTGAATTTGCCTCCATGTAAATTTCATCAATTTTCCTTCCTTCAAAAGGTCAAAAAAAAATGCATCAAAGTTTTCCTCTCCAATTTCAAAATTTCATTCAAATTTCCTTCCTTCAAAATGTCAAAAAAAAAAATGCATCAAAGTTTTCCTCTCCAATTTCAAAATTTCATCAAATTTTCTTCCTTCAAAAGACAAAAAAAGATCAACATGCATCAAAGTTTTCTTCTCCGAATTTCAAAATTTATATCAACCATGTTTCTTTTGTACATCGAGGTTTCAAAATCCAAATCCTTGTACATATTTGCAGCACCTTGTTTCTTAATTTCAACCTTATGCAAAATTTTCAAAAAAAAAAAAAAAAATAAATCAATCAAAATCAAAATCAAAATAAAAAATTATCTCAAAATTTCAACCAATTCCAATTTGGCAATTCAAGGCAATCAAACATTTTTCTCTCTTCCATTTTTATCTCGGCCATCTGCTAGATAATGGTCGAAAGCACTTTTCTCTTGTTTTATCTCGGCCATCTGCTAGATAATGGTCGAAAGCACCTTTTGTTCTATTGTTTTGTATCTCGGCCATCTGCAAGATAATGGTCGAGAACACTTTTCTCTTATTTTATCTCGGCTATCTGCTAGATAATGGTCGAAAGCAGTCAGTTTTGTTTTATCTCGGCCATCTGCTAGATAATGGTCGAAAGCACTTTTCTCTTATCTCGGCCATCTGCTAGATAATGGTCGAAAGCACCTTTTGTTCTGTTTTTTATCTCGGCCATCTGCAAGATAATGGTCGAAAAGCACTTTTCAACTTTGTTTTTATCTCGGCCATCTGCTAGATAATGGTCGAATGCACTTTTCAGTTTTGTTTTATCTCGGCCATCTGCTAGATAATGGTCGAATGCACTTTTCAGTTTTGTTTTATCTCGGCCATCTGCAAGATAATGGTCGAAAAGCACTTTTCAGCTTTGTTTTTATCTCGGCCATCTGCTAGATAATGGTCGAATGCACTTTTCAGTTTTGTTTTATCTCGGCCATCTGCTAGATAATGGTCGAAAAGCACTTTTCAGCTTTGTTTTTATCTCGGCCATCTGCTAGATAATGGTCAAAAGCAGTTTCAGTTTTGTTTTGTCTCGGCCATCTGCAAGATAATGGTCGTGCCCAATTTTACTTTCTGTCATTGGTATCTCGACCCTCTGCATGGCAATGGTCAGGTACAAACCAAATTTTACTTTTTCAAAACGACCCTCTGCATGGCAATGGTCGAAACCAATCAAATTCAAATTTCTCATTCATTTAATTTTGTTCATTTTATTTATGCACTAAAAAAAACACAAACAAAAACAAAAACAAAATTTTGTTCCTCGTACACTGCATTTGTAGCATTGGTACACCCTTCGCGAGGTTGTCACACTTCAATTCTCTCAGCTTTGTTTGTTTGTTTTATTCTCTGTTTGTTTCTTGTTTCTCTTGAAACCCAGACGAAATTAGTATTTCTATCTTCACTTATCTTTTACTCTGATAATATGAAAACTTTGTTTATCATATGATCTAGTAAAATCTAAGTGAAGAGGGGCAGCTGTCAACACTCAATTTCGTCCGGGTTGATTTTAATAAAATTAAAAAAAATCAATGTGTCAAACTTTGTATGGTTTTATCTTCATTTTTGTTTTATCTTTATTTTTAATGTATTTTATAAAAAAAAAAGCAAATAAAAATATAATAAATTTCGTTTTGATTTAATTTAATTTTATCTTTATTTTATTTTGTTTTGTTTTTATTTTATTTTATTTTATTCAAATAAACAAAAAAATCAAAATACAAAATTATAAAATAATTTTAAAATAAAAAAAGAAATCTCCACCACCTACTGTTTTGTCTCCAAGCTTATTCTACATGGAGGTCCTTTGTCTGCAAGCGGATCCTGAGTGGAGGTCCTGGGCACACACCACTTACTCAATGCATCATAGGCACACCATTTTAGTGGGCATGATCATTCACCATGAGGGGCAGCCGACACTCCATGATCGTTTTTCACCATTACAAAAAGCAAATAATTCTTCGTGAATAGGGGAGGGCTGCAAAAAAGGATAGAGCACTAAAGGGGGAGAAGCTACGAAAAAAGAGAAAAGGAACCCGAGACAGAAAAGAGGGTGATCACCACTAGAGAGCAAAGAAAGGAAGGGCATCTTGAAGCTGAAAAGGTAAGTTATTGTTTACCTAAGCTCTTCGGTCATGCTCCTCATAGATATGTTTTCCTTATGCATGCGTAGAGATGAATGATTGATGTTCAAGCAATGTATATGGTTAAATTTGTTTGCCTTTTCTCTGTTAATCAAAACTGCACCCATAAAGCACGCAAAGAAATGCAAATAAAAGCAAACTAGAATAGCAGACGCATTTGTCATAAAGCAAGCATTTTCATGAAGCAAAACGGACCCCAATCTCACTCCCCTCTGCATGCCTCCGTCATCTCCTCAAACTGCTTCCACCATCTTTATATTCACTTCATCACCTTCAACTGCCGCAAGCCACCGTGAGCGAGGCAAACCGTTGCCATCGGCTTCATCACGCTCACCAGCAACCACTACATCATTCATGCATCCCCTCCTGCAAACAATAAATCCAGGAATCCCATTCATCCATTCACTCTCTGATCATCAACCTCATCACTGTGAACGTAGAAAAGCCACCACCGAGACCACCGCCATGTGAAGCTCGCCTCTCCTTCTTTTCCGCAAATGGTGAAACTCTCGTTGCTGCCGCGTTCCAAACCTCACCCTCGACGCGCTTCTCTTCCCTCACCGTTCCCCATACAAACCGCAGATCCATCTTCTCCTCCACGCCAATACCCAGTTCCAAACCTAGCCGCCTATCCCCTCGCTCAAACCACCGTGAGTTACTAAGAACCCAAAGCTTCCTGCCACCATGGCGCCACCTTTCTGCTTTCGGCGCCACCCTTCCATCGCGAGCACCACCATGAGCGTCTCATCGTGAGACGCTGTCGCCTCCCCTACTAACATCGTTACCATCATCTTCGAAAGCCTTTCCTCCGTCCAACTACACCATCGACCTCACCGGACCATCTTCTTCCTCTAACCTCTGATACACCACTCCACCACTCGAGGGTCACCCCCTTTGCTTCCCCACTCCTCCTGGCACCACTGCAACTCAAGCCGCCGCACCTCCCGTCTTCGACCTCCACTGCCACGTCAACACCATCCGTGGTAGCTCTTTGGTCCTCTCCGGTCCACGTCCATAAAGCCACCTAGCGAGACCACGCCGGCCACCTTCCCGTCACCATCTCTTCACACCAACCTTCTACTTCAACTTCCCTGCCACCATCACCGACTATTCTCCACGCTTTCATTTCAAACTTCACCTCCGGCCACCGTGCTCCCTCCACTGGCTCACTACCACGGGCACCCCCCCATGCGGCTACGCCCCGACACAGTGACCTCGCCGGGATATCTCCCATTCGAACCTTGCAGTCTTCAACGCCATTAACCACTCAGCTCACTGCTTCTCAACCAAACCCGACACCAGCCACCTTATTCGACCAAGCCTGACGCGTCTCTCAGCCCCTTTCTGACATGAAGAAGAGTTTGGGCCCTAGCACGTTCATTTTCATAAAATAAAAATCAAAAATAATCTTTAAAGCTTTGATATTGTTTTCATTTTGTAAATATTGTCTTTCTTAAATAAAAATTGTAAATTCATAAAAATAGTTTTCTTAAATTTTATTGACATGTTTGCTTTTATAATATAATTTTTCTTAAAATCACAAAAATAATTTTTTAAGTTTTTTTTATAAAATCATGAAAACAAGTGTTAGGTTTTTATTCTTATTTTGTTAGAAGTTATTTCTTTTTTCAAATAAAATTCTAAAATCCCAAAAATAGTTTTCAAACGTTTGTTGTCATATTTTTCTTTGTTATGTTATTTTTCTTAAATCATAAAATCCCAAAAATAACTTTTAAGTTTTTCTAGGAATAAAATAGAAATATAAAAATTACAAAAATATGTCTTTTGAGTTTTATTGTTTTATTTTTAGAAGAGAAAAAAGAAGAGAAAAATATAAAATTACAAAATTAAAAAAAATAGGCTTTAGCTTTTAATTTTACTTTTCTTCATCAAATCAAATCAAAAATACTAAAAATATAATATATTCAAAAATCCAAAAGAAACCATCAATCTATCTCCTCTCACAACTTATTACAAGCAAAATCTTGCTTCATCTTTCAAATCTTCAACAAGGTGCACATTTTCTTTTCATTCTATTTGTATGCATTTTGATCATTTTTTTTTTAGTTCATAAATTCATCCTATTTTCTACCACAATTTTATCCTATGTTTTTTTTTTATATGTCATAGATATTTCAACTCACTTCTCTTCTTAATAAAAAATATATAAAACTTTAAAAAACATTTAATGTAATAAATCTCGGTATGAGTACTCGTGCGATCGTATGCATCAGCCTAGTACTTATTGCCCAAATATAAAAGGAATAAAAAGCCGTGTGAGTGCTCGTGCGATCGTACGCATCAGCCTAGTACTCATTACGCAAAAAAATATGTTTCAAAGGTTTAGGCACATGTGTGATCGCACGCATCGTCCTTGTGCTAAAAACCTTTTCTCTTTTCTAAAATTAAAAATTCAAAAAATATGTTTTAAGGGTTTAGGCACATGTGTGATCGCACGCATCGTCCTTGTGCTAAAAACCTTTTCTCTTTTCTAAAATTAAAAATCCAAAAAAATATGTCTTAAAGGTTTAGGCACATGTGTGATCGCACGCATCGTCCTTGTGCTAAAAACCTTTTCTCTTTTCTAAAATTAAAAATCAAAAAAAAATATGTTTTAAAGGTTTAGGCACATGTGTGATCGCACGCATCGTCCTTGTGCTAAAAACCTCTTCATTCTCCTAAATAAAAAATACCAAAAAATATAAAAATCTTCAAAAACTAAAAACATCAACAATTTCAAACAACAAGCAATATTGCCTGGCCAGAACTACGTGATCCTTGATTCTCCATCAAAAGTGGAGATACGTAGGAGCAAGGCCAGTCCTTGTCAGGTTCACTTTCCCAAAAATCCAAAGTCATTTTCTCAAACAAATTTCTCAAACAAATTTTCAAGCAGTTTTCTAAAAGAACTACGGAACCCTGATTTCTCATTCTTAATGAGAATACGTAGGAGCAAGGTCAATCCTTGTCGGGCCCAAAAAACTAAAAAATATATTTTGTTTCTTTAGAATCTTATTTTAGGGGGAAGTTAAACATTTTGAAAACCACATCACATTCGCATATTTAGTTAAAGGTACTGCCCTAGGGCAGGCGTTGTAGGGTGCTAATACCTTCCCTACACGTAACCGACTCCCGAACTTAGAATCTCAGTTTCGCAGACCATGCCTTATCATTTTATGGTTTTTCCGTAGTTTTCCAGAATAAACTATGGTGGCGACTCCAAATCTCTTTTTTTCAAAAACGTTTTTATTCTTTTTCCACGGATCGTCGTCCCGTCGCGATCCCGGTTGCGACACTATGTATAGAGGGATTAGGAAATAGTAAAATGTGAGAGAAAAATGAAGTAGAATTTTGGGATGGAATGAAGAGGTTTTGAGAGAGAATAGATGGATATTATGTGTCGCAACCGGAATCGCGACGGGACGACGATCCGAAAAATAAAACAAGTTTTTGAAAAAAGAGATTTTGGAGTCGCCACCATAGTTTATTCTGGAAAACTACGGGAAAACCATAAAATGATAAGGCATGGTCAATTTGAACCAGATTCTCGGTTCGGGAGTCGGTTACGTGTAGGGAAGGTATTAGCACCCTACAACGCCTGCCCTAGGGCAGTACCTTTAACTAAATATGCGAATATGAATGTGGCTTTCAAAATGTTTAACTTTCCCTTACAGTAAAACTCTAAAGAAACAAACAATATTTTTTAGTTTTTTGGGCCCGACAAGGATTGACCTTGCTCCTACGTATTCTCATTCAAAATGAGAAATCAGGGTTACGTAGTTCTTTTAGAAAACTGCTTGAAAATTAATTTGGAAAATGGTTTGAGGAATTTGTTATGGATAATTTGATTTTGGATTTTTGGGGAAATGAACCTGACAAGGACTGGCCTTGCTCCTACGTATCTCCACTTTTGATGGAGAATCAAGGATCACGTAGTTCTGCAAGGCAATATTTTTGTAGTTTTGAAAGAGTTAATGTTTTTTAGTTTTTGAGGATTTTACATTTTTTGGTATTTTTTTATTCAGGAGAATGAAAAGGTTTTTAGCACAAGGACGATGCGTGCGATCACACATGTGCCTAAATCTTTAAAACATATTTTTGTAATTTTTGAGGAAAGAGAAAAGGTTTTTGGCACAAGGACGATGCGTGCGATCACACATGTGCCTAAACCTTTAAAACATATTTTTTGTAATTTTTGAAGAAAGAGAAAAGGTTTTTAGCACAAGGACGATGCGTGCGATCACACATGTGCCTAAACCTTTAAAACGTATTTTTGTAATTTTATTTAAAAGAAAGGGAAAAGGTTTTTAGCACGAGGACGATGCGTGCGATCACACACGTGCTTAACCCTTAAAATATTTTTTAAGATAGAGGATATTAAGTACTAGGCTAATGCGAACGTACAAGCACTCATATCATTAGTTGACTTTTAGATTTTTTATTTAATATTTTTTATTTTTATTTTACAATTTTATAATATTAAAATAATATTTTCATAACTGCTTAAAATAAAATTGTGAAAACAGAAACTATTTTTTCGTAAGGTTTAATATAAAATAAGAAGAATATTTTGCAAGTATTTGAAATGCCAGAATGATATTATTTACCTAACTATTTAAAAAACAATGTTATAAGTATTTAAGATAAAATTATAAAATATAAAATAAAAGTGCTATTGCTACTGACGTGAATACGTTTAAAGAGACCTAAAATTGAAACCAATTAAATTTTATTCTAGTTACTAAAATGGTACTAAATAATTAAGAAACACTAAAGCTATATTTTTCTTATTTTATAATCTATATAATAAAATGCTAACGAAATCAAAATTTCATTTATTTATTTGCAACGAAGATGTTACAGATACCCTAAAACGATTTTTTTTATTTTATAATTTTATCTTTTTTATATGATTCTTATTGGATTTTTTCATTAGAAAAGCAAATATGGGTGCGGTAGAATACAACAAACAAACAAGCCTAATAAAACTAAAGCACAACACAGAGGGATTGGGGTTGTCTTACAAAAGGTCCCATGCAGCAGGAACAAGAAAAACTAAAAATCAAAATCACAACAGCATAAAATTAAATTCAAATAATAATCAAAACAAAAAGGCTAAGTAAAAGAAAAAAAACCAGGGATGTGTGGTCCAAGCCCACGAGGATAAGGGTGCAGCAATGAATTTGTAGGGTAATGCTGGTGAATGTTGGTGCCGAAGGCCCATTTTCTATTCCCAAATCAGAAAGCGCTTAGGGTTTTCTTCTTCTTCCGCGTAGAACCAAAGGAGAGGCTTAGGGGCTTCTTCCTCGTTCACGAGAACTCCATGGCTCCAGACTAGCGCTGCCGCACATCTCCTTGGCCGGCGAAAAGTCACCGTCGGTGGTGTCTCCTGCGCCGGAAACGTTGCCGCCGTTCGTGTCGGTCTAACCTTTCATTCTTCCTATGTTTCTCTTCTCTCTGTTTCTGTGCTTTGTATTTTGGTGCTAGCAATGGAGGTGATGAAGACAAAGAGGAATCAATTTGTGTGCGAGAGATGACTATCGAAAGTTCTCCCCTCTCTGTATGAAAATGGTTTTGGGGTTCTTGATAGTTGGAAGAAGAATTTGAAGTTGGTGATGAAAATGGAGGAGGAAGGTGAGGCGTGATTGGGTCACGGTGGAGGCAAGATGATGATGGGGTTTGGTGATAAGGATGAAGATTGAATATGGAAACGAGAGGGGTGAAGACGAAGGTGATCCCCTGAGTGAATATGGAGGATGGGTATTTAGCCGTGAAATGGTATAAGGGTGAAGAAACAATTTTTATTAAAAAAACTTCAAAACCCGTGAGCCTCTCCTCCTATTCAGAAATAATCCGTGAGTACACATTCCATTGCATGCTGAGCAACAGTCCTTGGGCGTGAGCAAATAGGGTAAGGGCCCTTCCATCTTGTCTTCATCTTCATACTGTGGGCATCCTTCTGTGCGTGTGGTATGCTGGATGGTGATGTTCTCGGTGATGGGTTTGTCCGTGGGTGCGTGGTGATCCTGTGAGAAAAATGGGGATGAATCTGATGAATTCTAGAACAGAAAGGGTGGAAATCTGAGAGGGGCTGATCGATGGACGAAATTGAAAAGGACGAGAGTAGATACTGCCTTGTATTTTCATTCCTAAATGAGTTACAAGAAACTGAAAATGAAAGAAATCTTGAATCTGAAAAGAGTGTTACAGGTTCAAAAAAACATTGGTTTATTGGTTTCGAATGGGTACTTGATGGATGGAACAAAAGGATGGAAAGGTGTTGAAGCAACGGAGGATAGCACGAATTGCTCATTGAGAGGATAAAGAGGTGTTGGAGATGAAGGCCGTGAGGATAGGTTGAAGATGAATCCTGGAGGTGGTACTAGGCTGAGGATAACGATGAGCTCTCGGGAAGAGATAGATGTTGGAGGTGGTGTTCGAGATGAATATCCCGAGGTTGGAAAATGAGGATGATGATCTGGAGATAGTGCTGTTCTTTTTTCTTTTTGCATTGGGGTTGAGCGGTATTTAAGGGGTGAGGTGGACGAGCGCTCAGAATGAGCGTTGAGAAGGGGTGTTGTAAACGAGCGCTCAGGACGAGCGCTCTGGACGGATGGTAGAAGAGAAATAGGACGAACGTTCTCGCAACAAGAGAACGAACGCTCAAAGAACTCAGGACGAGCACTCAGAGGGTTGAGGTGGACGAGCGCTCAGGACGAGCGCTCGAAAATCGGGGACGAGCGCTCAGGACGAAAGGTAGAAGAGAAAGGACAAACGTTCTCGCAGCAGGGGAACGAGCGCTCATGCGAGCGCTTAGGGAGAGCTCACAGGCGAGCGCTGAAGACGAGCGCTTTGTACGAGCACCCAAGATGAGCGCTCTGTACGAGCGCTTAGGACGAACGCTCTGTACGAGCGCTCAGGACGAGCGCTCTGAGCGTTGTCAACGAGCCACTTCTTTTTTCTTTTATTTCTTATAAATTTTTTGTATTTTTCTATTTTTGTATTTTGTATAATTTTGATTTTTATAAAAATGAAAACTAAAGTGAAATAAAGTTAATAAAAATAAAAATATGAAATAAAGATAAAATTAAGACAGAAAAGACTTAATATACTTTTTATTTGATTTTTTATTCCTAAAAATGATGATGAAAATAAAAATGAAAACAAAGAGAAAAGATACACATTCTTCTGACACACATTTTTTTTATTTTATTTAACGTACCCGGACAAAATTGGGTGTTGACAGCTGCCCCTCTTTACTTAGGTTTTATCGTAGATAAAAGATAAGTAAAGATAGAAACACTAATTTTGTCCGCGTTTCCAGATGAAGATTAAAACGAAAACTCTATTCAATACCAAAAACAACGAAAAAACTTAGTCACATAAGAACAAGAATCACACATACATGTAAATCACAGTGAAAAATAAGGAATTACATTGAAAAATCACAATCAACATTGGCACAACGACTTGGTCAAACGGAAAGGGTTACTACCCAACAATACAAAGGACTAGACTAATCTCAACTAGAGATCTCATGTGATGACAGATAACTTGAAAACTTTACGATCACATTAACACCAATTGGATAAAAGAAAAATGGACACTCCGCAATCTTTTTGTTATTTACTATTTTTTGCCACGCTCAGTGGGATAAAAATAAAATACTAAAAATTACGAGACAGATAAATCGCAACACATTTATACAATCAACAGGCACTAATTACTTAGATATTACTGGATAATATGAAAATTTGATATTTTTGTATTATCGGAGTAAAAGCTAAGTAAAGAAAAAGACAATAATTTCGTCCGGATTGAAAAAAAAAAAAAAAAAAAAAGAGAACAAGCAGAGAATTTAAAACAAATATGAACGAGGCTAAGAGAATTGAGGCTTAATAATAACCCTATGGATAAGTGAATGAGGTGTACAAACCTCGTGGAGGGTGTCGTAATCCTATGGATGAATGAGGTGTCATAACCTCGTGGAGGGTGTCACAACCCTATGGATGAAGTTGCTGAGGTGTAGGAACCTCGTGGAGGGTGTCGTAACCCTATGGAAGTGAATGAGGTGTCATAACCTCGTGGAGGGTGTCACAACCCTATGGATGAAGTTGCTGAGGTGTAGGAACCTCGTGGAGGGTGTCGTAACCCTGTGGAAGTGAATGAGGTGTCATAACCTCGTGGAGGGTGTCGCAACCCTATGGATGAAGTGAATGAGGTGTCATAACCTCGTGGAGGGTGTCACAACCCTATGGATGAAGTTGCTGAGGTGTAGGAACCTCGCGGAGGGTGTCGTAACCCTGTGGATGAAGTGAGTTTGATTATTGGGTTCGACCATTGCCTTATAGAGGGCCGAGATACCACTGACAGAAAATAAAATTGAGCTCGACCATTATCTAGCAGATGGCCGAGATAAAACAAGAGAAAAGTGCTTTCGACCATTATCTAGCAGATGGCCGAGATAAAACAAAACTGAAAGGTGCTTTCGACCATTATCTTGCAGATGGCCGAGATAAGAAACAGAACAAAAGGTGCTTTCGACCATTATCTAGCAGATGGCCGAGATAAAACAAGAGAAAAGTGCTTTCGACCATTATCTAGCAGATGGCCGAGATAAAACAAAAGAAAAAGGTGCTTTCGACCATTATCTAGCAGATGGCCGAGATAAGAGAAAAGTGCTTTCGACCATTATCTATCAGATGGCCGAGATAAAACAAAACAAAAGGTGCTCTCGACCATTATCTTGCAGATGGCCGAGATAAGAAACAGAAAAAAAGGTGCTTTCGACCATTATCTAGCAGATGGCCGAGATAAAACAAGAAAAAAGTGCTTTCGACCATTATCTAGCAGATGGCCGAGATAAAACAAAAGAAAAAGGTGCTTTCGACCATTATCTAGCAGATGGCCGAGATAAGAGAAAAGTGCTTTCGACCATTATCTATCAGATGGCCGAGATAAAACAAAACAAAAGGTGCTCTCGACCATTATCTTGCAGATGGCCGAGATAAGAAACAGAACAAAAGGTGCTTTCGACCATTATCTAGCAGATGGCCGAGATAAAACAAGAGAAAAAGGTGCTTTCGACCATTATCTAGCAGATGGCCGAGATAAAACAAAAGAAAAAGGTGCTTTCGACCATTATCTAGCAGATGGCCGAGATAAGAGAAAAGTGCTTTCGACCATTATCTAGCAGATGGCCGAGATAAAACAAAACTGAAAGGTGCTTTCGACCATTATCTTGCAGATGGCCGAGATAAAACAAGATTGAAAAGTGCTTTCGACCATTATCTAGCAGATGGCCGAGATAAAACAAGAGAAAAAGGTGCTTTCGGCCATTATCTAGCAGATGGCCGAGATAAAAAATGGAAGAGTGCTTTCGACCATTATCTAGCAGATGGCCGAGATAAAACAAGAGAAAAAGGTGCTTTCGACCATTATCTAGCAGATGGCCGAGATAAAAAAATGGAAGAGAGAAAAAGTTTGATTGCTTTTGAATTGCAAAATTGGAATTGGTTGAAATTTTGAGATAATTTTTGATTTTGATTTTGATTTTTTTTCAAAATTTTGAAATTAAGAAACAAGTGTTGCATTTTTGTACAAGTATATGGATTTTGAAATCTCAATGTGCAAGAGAAACATGGTTGATGTAAATTTTGAAATTTGGAGAAGAAAAATTTTGATGCATGTTGATCTTTTTTGAAAGAAGAAAATTTGAATGAACATTCATGAAAATGTGTACATGATGTTGGCTCTTGATCCGTGATGAGTAGGGGGACAAAGTGGTGCAAGTAATGAGTGAGATTGCTGAAAAAGGGCTCTGGTAATCGTTTACAGCACCCCTGTAAACGATTACCCGAGAGAAATTGCAAATTTGTACAGAAAGTCCAACACAGGTACTCAGTCAGATGAACACAGGTCACCATTGGACAAAAAAACTGACTTTTATGCTAATCTGCACCTGTTTGAGGCTTGTGCAGGTGTTCCAGTGGTGGGAGAGGATGGATTGTGATGTGATGTGAGGCCAAAGATGGTGGGGAGACCCCTCATGAGTTGGAGGAGCAAGCTGTGCAAGGAATGAGTGAGAGTGTTCAAAAAGTGCTCTGGTAATCGTTTACAGCACCCCTGTAATCGATTACCCGAGAGAAATTTCAAATTTGTACAGAAAGTCCAACACAGGTACCTAGTCAGATGAACACAGGTCACCATTGGATAAAAAACTGAGTTTTAGGCTAATCTGCACCTGTTTGAGGCTTGTGCAGGTGTTCCAGTGGTGGGAGAGGACGGATGTTGATGTGATGTGAGGCCAAGGAGTGTGGGGTGACCCCTCATGAGTTGGAGGAGCAAGCTGTGCAAGGAATGAGTGAGAGTGTTCAAAAAGTGCTCTGGTAATCGTTTACAGCACCCCTGTAATCGATTACCCGAGAGAAATTTCAAATTTGTACAGAAAGTCCAACACAGGTACCCAGTCAGATGAACACAGGTCACCATTGGATAAAAAACTGACTTTTAAGCATTTTTTTTTTTTCGAGTCAATTTGTTTTCTTTGGAATCATCAAATTTATGAAGATTTAGACCTTCATTTTATTTTTACGATGGATATCCAAATTCTAAAGTCAAATGTTCAAAACGAAGTTTGTGCTGGACATTTTCTGATGAAATACCTATGTATACATGCTTGATGTCAGGGGTTGGGACAAATATGTGAAAGGATTTGGAGAGTACCGGGTTGGCTACTTGGGCCTCTTACTCCTTAAAACAAATACAAATGCCAACGTGAAGTCAGGATTTGCCCCAGTTTGGGGGCGTGGTAAAAAGATAAGTATGGACAAATGTATCTGTGAATTGTGAGGGTGTGAAATTCACATAACTCTTGCAAAATTGCCCCTGGTTTTGGGTATGAGTCACTTAAGTGAGGTTCAAAAAGAAGTTGCCCCCCATTTCGGGTTTACGAATGATGGACTCAGAGCCCCAAAGTGTCTGCCCCTATCTTGAGGGTGGATTTATGAATCTTAGTGTGGACAAATCTGAGAGGCCCAACAAGGGATGCCCTGGTCTTGATATGAGCTTTGCATATACAGATGAGACAAATGTGAGACTAACAAAGTTAACCATATTTCGGAAGGGTCAAAACACATGGAATAAAGTTGCCCAAAAATTACCCCCTAGTTTGTGAATCAGGGGAAGAGTTTGAATGGGATTTGAATGTGTTCAGGAATTTGTGATGGATATGGAAAGGATTGGCTTGAAAAGATTGTCCCAATTGGCTTGATTTTCCTTTGTATAATTTTGATCAATAGGGAATTCCCTTCATCCGAGGACATTTATTTTTCATCAATTTTTTTAACTGCATTGTTAGTCATTTTTGTCTTGTCTGAAAATTAAGCTTTATGAAAATTTAAGCAACCATTATTCAATCCGTGTGGACTTTTATTGGGCTTGTAATGTGGCTTGGGATAAAGGGTATTGAAAGAAAGGATATAAAGGCTCAAATAAATTTTTGTGGGTTATTTGAAACAAGAGTTACCATCTACACTTTGTACCAGTTATTTGTCAAAGCTGTTGATTTTCTTTGCTAATTTGCAAATTTTACTCTTTGTTTGTCATCACTTTGTGATTCTTTGTATTTTTACTTCACTTTTGAGGAAATCACTTCATTTGATCACTAGGTGTGTTCCTTTGCAATTTGAGTTGACTTCCACCGTGATGGTAAACCTTGTTTGGGTAAATTTTGAAAAGAAATTTCTTATTGGCTCAAAATTGGTATCAAAGGATATATTTTTTTGTTTTTTTTTTTGGATGAAGAAAGATGGCCACACATCATTTCAAATTTTGGTTGTTTCATTTTCAAAAGATTAATTAGGAGACAAGACTAAATGATCTCAACAAGAGTCATTTTTCATCCTTTTTCTTTTTTCCCCTTTTTTTTTTGTGTCCCAAAGGAATCAGGGATCTCCCAACTGAAAGCCAGTGTAGGTAACGGAAAATCTGCCCTAGTGTAAAACTTTGTGTTTATTATTTGGGCTCTAGAACAATGATTGGGTCAATCTCTTGGTATAGCGAGGGCTGAAGGATGATGTTTTCAAGCAATGCACACATAGATATCTCTTAAGAATATGTGACTTGATCATTTGACTCCAAGAGATTATGACATCCATTACATTTTTTGAAATCTCATAAAATGGATAATTTACATAGAAAACAAATGACTCGAATTTTGCGCATTTTTTGGTTTTATGCATGAAGAAAAGTGATATGAAATGAAAATGATGATACCAGTTGAAAAATAGATTTTTTTTTTTAGATGAAATTAGGTTTTGGTGACCAGTGTGAAAACTGGGCTTACAGGCCAGTGTAAGAACTGGGCTTTTGTGGGCCAATGTGGCAATTGAGATTTTTCAGCCATTGTGGAATTTGGGCCTTGCGAGCCAGCATGAAAACTGGGCTTTGCAAGCCATTATGTGAAAAATGAACTTTCTGGGTTAATGTGGAAAATGAGCTTGGGAACCAGTGCAGAAACTCGGCTTGGTGAGCAATGCAAAAATTGATATGAGCAAACTTGATTTTAGAAAAACGTTTGAAAAATAAAAATGTTTTTTTTTTTATTCAATCATTTTTTATTTACACAATGTGAAAAATATTAAGCATATTAGAAAATGTTTTTGTGTTTTTTTTATCTTTTAGAAAATAGAAATTAATGAGAAATATGCATGTAATGGGCCGAGTTGGGCCAAAAACGTTTGAACATCTTCAAAAAAACATATTTCGATTTGATTATTATTTATTATTATTTTTTTTTTGTTTTTTTACTTTTTTACTTTTCGACACGAGAAAATCCAGATCGGATCGGACCTGAGGAGAAGTAACAAAGAAGAAAGCTGGACTTACCAGGCACATTGACCCAATGGATCAGATGACCTGAGCCGTATGAACTTAACACAAGAAGATGACAAAGAAAACACATTTTTTTTCATTTTTCATAGTTTATGAAACAAGCTAAAAGAAATTCATTTTTTCCATTTTTCATTATCAGAGGAATTCACAAGAAAACTTTGCAACATTACTAGACTCAATGGGCCCAACACTATTCTTTTTACAACCATGACCAAATCTTCAGACCAGGGTCTGAATTCCTGTATCTATTTTTGCACAAATACTTGTTCACACAAATGGAAAGGGAAATTATTAATTGAAAACACAAAATCTACATAAACATGTATTTTTTTTATTTTTTTCAGAAATTCAGATGTACTGGTTCAAGAGAAAACACATATGACAACGTGGCTTAATGGGCTCAAAAACTGTTCATCTTTCATTCTCAGTTTTTTTGACAAAAAATTCAGAGAAAATCACACATGATAATTTTGATAATTGTATTGGAAAGATACTGTTGAAAATTTGTATTTTGAGATATGATTTTGATTTTCTTATGTTTTATTCGACCTTTATTTTACGAGACTACAGAGAAACTTGGGTCAAACTTGGATCTGAAACAAATTGAAATGAATGCACGGTAGTGTAAGCTTAATGGGCCTGACAAACCCAATACCAAAGCGAATCAAGGGACTGAAATTGATTTTTACATTTTTTGTTGTAAATGAAATATGATATATGTGAAAATTATGCAAGGGAAATATTTTTTATATATACCTTCTTTTTTTTTTTTTTTTGAGAAAACAAGCTAAGGAAAAACAAATATTCAAAATGGGCCCAAATGGGTTCGACAACTACTATTCACGCTCTTGCACTAAAATGTTTTTTTTTTTTTTTTTTTTGAAAATGAACTTGATTCCTTTTTTTGATATTTTTTTTTACAACAACCTATTATACAAACGCAAAATGTGAAAACAACATATTTTTTACATTTTGCAAAAGAAGTAAACTCAAGAAAAAAAATAAAAAACACAAAGGCATTGGGCCTAATGGGCTCGAGCACTGTTCTTTTTTTCAAAATCTTTTCAACTACAAACTCAAAGAAAATCACACAGGACAATTTGAACAAATGTAGAAAGCATTCAAAATTATCATTTTGATATTTTTTTTTTTTTTTTTGAGGTTTTGATTGACTTTTATTTTGCAGGACTTACAAAGAAAAATGGTTCAAGCTTTGACCTGAAGCAAATCGAACCAAATGCAAGGCAGTCTCAGCTTAACGGACCGGACGGACCCAAATGTGAGTGCGACACAAGGAATTGAAAATATTTTTATTTTTTGTGTTTTAAAGTGAAGTCTGACATTATGTGAAAATTATGAAACATGATGAGGGAAATATTTTTATTTTCAATTCTAAGAAAACAAAACTGAGATAAATTTCACACTGAAAATGGGCCCAGATGGACTCAACAAATACTATTCTTACTTTCAACATGAAACTTTGTGAAAAGGAATTTGAATTCTTTTTTTTTATTTTTTTTATATATTTTTTTTTTGACAAATCTCAGAATGATACATCATTCAACAGCAAAATGTGAAGACAAAATATTTTTGACATATTTTCAAAAGAAGTAGACTCGAGGGAAAACCACGAAGGCCATTGGGCCTAATGGGCTCGAGCACTGTTCCCTTTCATTTTTAGATTTTTTTTAACTACAAATTCAAAGAAAATCACACAGGACAATTTGAACAAATGTACTAAACATCATTCAACAGCAAAATGTGAAAACAAACTATTTTTGACATATTTTCAAAAGAGGTAGACTCGAGAGAAAACCATGAAGGCCATTGGGCCTAATGGGCTCGAGCACTGTTCCCTTTCATTCTCAGATTTTTTTACTACAAATTCAAAGAAAATCACACAGGACAATTTGAACAAATGTACTAAACATCATTCAACAGCAAAATGTGAAAACAAACTATTTTTGACATATTTTCAAAAGAAGTAGACTCGAGAGAAAACCATGAAGGCCATTGGGCCTAATGGGCTCGAGCACTGTTTTTTTTTTCTCAGATTTTTTTACTACAAATTCAAAGAAAATCACACAGGACAATTTGAACAAATGTACTAAACATCATTCAACAGCAAAATGTGAAAACAAACTATTTTTGACATATTTTCAAAAGAAGTAGACTCGAGAGAAAACCATGAAGGCCATTGGGCCTAATGGGCTCGAGCACTGTTTTTTTTTTTATTTTTTTTTTATTTTTTAGATTTACTCAAAATGTAGAAGGAAAAGGAATTAAATCAAACAAATTGGTGTGATGTGAAAATTATGAACATTTCCAAAATAATTTTTCACTCAATTTATATTTCAGAAGAATTGGGTTCAAAGAAGGCTAACCTGACACTGAGGCCCAATGAACCTGAAAAATGTCCTTTATCGCAGATGAAAAAGAATTTTGAACACTTCAAATTTTACATCACTCCAATTATTATTTTTTTTGAAAATTTTCTAATTATCATATTTTTTTTGTTTTATATATTTTTTTTTGAAATCTGATCCTCCTAGAAGCCTCTTATTGGGCCGGATTGACCCAACAAACCCTACCCGTTTTCACATTTTCAAAATTATATATATTTTTTTATTTTTGAAATTGAAATCAGGAAAACCGGAACTGTGACAACAGTTTCGGTACTGAGACCGGAACTGTTGTAACAGTGGAAACAACTTAGCTTTAAAAGCCCACTCCCTGGCATCTGAGGGCATTTCCTGACCGCTCGCCCTCTCTCTAAAACATTCCTCCGCTCTCCCTTCTCTCTAACTCTCCCTCTCTTGAGCTTCTCGATCTGCTAGGAGCCTCTGTCCCCGCGTGCCTCTGAAGGCCTCCGAGTGCTGCGACGAGCTTCTGTAAGCCTTTCTGCTTCCGGGTAAGTCCTCCTTCTTCTAAATCTTCCTTTTCTTCTTTGGTGTTTTTCCTTCCATGCTTTCAAGTTTTCTTTTAAGCTTTCTGCTCTTCTTCACCTCTTCCCCTTTTCCTGCTTTTACTCTTTCCGTTCATCTTTTGTGCTTAATTCTTTCCGTTATGCTGCTCTTTCTGCTGTCATGCTTTTTTTTTCTGCAAGCTCTTCATTTTCTTCTGCTTTTTTCGCTTTGTCTGCTTTTATTTCCATCTCGCCTTTCTCTGCATTTCTTTCTGAGCCCTTTTCTTTTGATCTTAAAAACTTAAAACACTTAAAAACACAACTGTCTTAACAAAGATAAGGGGTATATAGGCTGGAAACCAGACGCTAATCTCCCTTCGTTTGAAGGTATGACAGAGACAATCGGGTAGAACAACGCCACGTACCCCATAAAAACAGAAAACTTAAAAGAAAAATTACTCGTATGAACACAAGGACTGGACAATTTGGACGTAGATCCGTTTAGGAACCTTTGCGAGGACCGTGAAACAGATCTGAGACCAAAAAACTGAAACATCAAAGCATGACTGGATAAAATAAATCTAAAAGGAAATAAGAATAAATAAAGAAAACACTGAATAAATTTTTTTTTATTGTTATTTATGTTATACTTATTTTTCTTGTTTTTGTTCTTTTTACATTTATTTATTTTTTTATTAAAGTATTTGTATATTACGAGAGGAAGGATGAGTGATACGGAATCAGAGAGATATACCAGTCAACGGTGGCGTCCAACCGACGATCAAATCAAGATGATGACCAAAATATTCAACTATGGGGTCACACACCCAAGCCGAGCGCAAGTCGTCGAGATCGCGTCTCGACTAAGGGCTTTCGGCGAAGCCACTGAATACAACGTACACTGCTGGTTCAACAACCACGGCAATCGGGTCAAGCGCTGGCAAGCGGAGATAGACCCCACTGACACTCTCTTTTCACAACTGCCGCTATACATGTACGGTAAGACCTCTGATCACACCTCCATTGAATTTTCCATTCCTCTTCTATTATTAACACAAGTTTTTTTTTTATTATTTTTTTTTGATTTATTATTATTTTTTTTTTTTTTTTTTGAAAGAAAACAACTGGGTGATTATGAGGGCACCGAGGCTGCTGAATCTGTTTCCCGTTCCGATCATCATTGACGATGATAGAGATGAGAGACAAATCCCTCCACCCAAGCTTCTCACATTCCGAACCAGAGCTCCCTCAACGGAGCTCTCCCTTAGACCACCACAACCAGCTCGAGAATTCTTCCAGTTTTAATGTTTTATTTTTTTTTTATTTTTATGTTTTTGTTGGCCGAGTGTGGGCAGAATATGGACAAGGCATGTAATCTGAACAATTATATTTTTTATGTTTTTAATTTTTTGTTTATTTCCTGGACTGTAACCTTAACGATCGTCCGCGATCGACCACTGCACACCCTTACTATTATTGCTCTTATGTGTGTTTTTTTTTTTGTGTAAGGTAAAGTAACCTTGCGTTTTTTTTTTAGATCTAAAATTGTGTATCCCTGTTGTTTTTTTTTTTTTTTTTTTTTTTATATATATTTTTTTATATATTTTGGCTTTGTATTCAAATTAGTTTCTCTGTTCAAAACTTTTTCCTCTGTAAAGTTTGCTCACTTGATGAAATAAATTAGCCCCTTATGATTTTTATTTGACACACTTAGTCTAACATTTCCAACCAATTATTTGTACGAAACGAAAAGAAAAAATATTTACAACTAAGGAAAATAATGAAAATGATTTCGAAAAAATGAGATTTGAAGTAAAACTCAAAATTAATTGTATGAAGAAGAACAAGGGTTCGGTAATTTGCAAGGAAGACAAGTGATTTGAAAAATTTGTTTTTTTTTTTTAGTCTAAACAAAGATTCGAATCCAATAAACCTTTGAAACAATAAAGAAGAGGACCTAAAAATATTTACAATAAAGGAAGATAAGGAAAATTAATTTCGAAAGATGAGAACTGAAGTAAAACTCAAAGTTATCTGCATGAAACAACGAAGAAATGGGCTCCAGATAAGCCTCTGATGGAAAACATGATGAAATACACGCTGACACAACCGTATGGATGGAAAACATGCCTCGCGAGAAAACAATTAAATTCGGGCAAATGACACTGCAACTTTGTCTTTGATTATCAAATTTGACATTTTCGAAAAAACTGGAGTTTGGCAATTTGCAAGAAAGAAAAGTAACTCAAGATTTTTCAATTTTTCTGTTTTTGTTGTTTTTTTTTTTGTTTTCCGCAATACCCTTTCAGGACTCGATTTCCAGCACTGCTTTGAGAAACCCTATAGTGAATGTTCACGTTGAAAGTCATGGATGAAAGTGCTATATCGATGTGCATACCTCCCCGGTAGTAAGACACTTCACCGCATCAAAATCTCTTGTATAATGACTTATGTTTTCCTAAAGCCCAATTCATTTCTTTTGGTGTCATCAGAGACATCCTTAAGCATCACCTCACCATTGGGTTGACTTTCTTAGAACTTTAACCATCTTGAATCAATTAGAGTTTGGCTCTGTGCTGAAACACCCAACACTGTCGATGGAATCATAAGTCCTGTATCATGGAGGTTTAACAGGCTTCACGAAACCAGTATAGACAAGGCCTTTTCGTAGGAGACTTGGTAGCATCACGCGTAAGTCATAAGCATTTTTCTACCCAGTGATTTGGTGAGAAATTGAGTTTGGATCTTGTTTCCAACTATGTTTTGGAAACATTTGAGATGAAGGGAAGGCCGAATGACATTTGAGCGGTGAGAAACGGTTAAACTCTTCCTTCTGCTCCCTTCTTAGGCTTAGGCCCGAACTTGTTAACATTTACCATCACTTCAAATGAAAATGGAATAAAAGATGCTTCAAGAATTCTTCTTAGCCGTGACCTCCTCGCCATCTGTCCAAACACACCTCTATTGGACCTGCCATTCCTTTCTCTCCAAGCACCTCTCCAATTGAGTCCGCATACATCGCTTCTTCCCAAGCTGCAGGATGCGTGCATTGCCAATTGCTGGATGCCACCTCTCTGCTGGGATCCCGTGTGCACCCCCTCCAAATGAAACAAGCCCATTGCCTTTTGAAGACGTGGCATGAGCCTTGCTGGACGCGGGAGTGGAATTGTGGTAGCACCACTTGGACGTGAGCACCCCCTTCACGCTGGACTGTGGAATTCTCTGCTGTTGGACGCGCGTTGGATGGACGTTGCTGCCTTCTTTCGGCTGGATGTGCGCTTCTTTGTGGGAAAATGAAGCCTCCTTCCTTCATGCTGAAATGAATGCGTGTAGGCCGGACGCTCCCTCCAAGCTGTTGGACGAACGCTAGAAGCGTGAATGAAGAATGTTGGGCCTGCCACCCTTCTTCGTGCACCTCCTTCTTTGGTACCAATTTCCATTTCTCATTTAATCTCCAAATGTCCCAAAATTTATCCAACAATTTCCCATTTGCTCATAGAAGGGTGATTGTAGAGTTTTTAAGAGCATGACAACTATCTCCTTGTCACTCGAAGGATACCCTACTTGTGCAGCAATCGTTTTCCACCTTTGGGCATACTCTTTGAACGATTTGAACTCTCTCACTATGCTTTGCAATTGCAATCTACCAGGTGCTACAATCCAGGTTGTACTTGTACTAGCTCAAGAAAGCATCCACCAGATCCATGAAGATTCAAGATGAGTGCCCCAATTAGAGTCATGCCATCCAAACTCTCGAAAGAAAAGAATTAGCAACTTTTCATCACATGCATGAACAACCATTTCCTTGCCATACATCATGAGATGGCTCTTGGGACAAGCAGTCCTTCTATATTTCTTAAATTCTAGCAACTTGAACCTTCAAGGTATCATCAGATCCGAGACCATGCAACACTTTCAAATAGCGCTCCATCCATCTTTTATGGCCTTCACAATTTTTCTAGCACCTCAAATTTGTGCCTGACGACCTCAATATTGACAGGGTGAGAAGATTTTGTCCTCATCATGCTCACAATAATTGGCTTAATAATTTCCCTAAGGACCATGCAAGTGGTTGTCCCAAACTTGTTTCCTCCTTCAAATGTGTTCTCTTCGGTCTTTTGTGGGCTTCATGCCCCAAGTCTGCCCCTCAGGGCGGAGTGTAATACGAGGAAAGACCAATAAGGAGGGAAAGTTTGTGCCATTCACACTCTCTATTGTAAATGTGGTGCGTGCAAATCTCCAGGTCCTTGTAAGGCGTTTAGGGCCTCTAAGATTAAGCTCGTTTGTTCCTTCAGTTGTTGGATATCGACTTTCATTCCTTCTTTTGGTTCTCCAAGATTTGTTAACTGGTTCGAGTCCTTTAGGGTATCAAAATAAAAACAAAAAAATAAAATAAAAAAAAAAGACAACATAGTTCAAATTCTCTAGTCAGAAATTATAAAGCTGTGAAAATATTGCCCCGGTATAATTTGGAAATTAACACGAAACAGAGTCAATAAGGTGGTTCATCATTTAGAAGTTCCCAAAATGCGAGACATAGGAATTCTTGGTCAACCATAACAGGCTTTAGTCGTCACATTCTTCATTTATCTGATCAGTTTCTCGCAGCAATTTAGGAATGTTTCAATCCCCTTAGGCGGGCTGAGGATTGGCAATGCAGACTCAACATCAGCTACGAACTCAAGGATGTTTTCAATAGCTCCATTGGCAAGGGAAGCTAGCTATCCTCTTATCACCCAGGACGAACGTCCTCTTCTATCCTGGCCAAGCGTCCATTTCTGCCTGGACGATCGTCCTCTCTAAGTGTCCTAGATGAACGTCCTCTTCTCACGTCATCTGGACGAGCGTCTTCTTCAAAACGAGCGTCCTCTTCTGCTCTAGGACGAGCGTCGTCTTCAGAGAGCTAGACGAACGTTCACTTGGCGTCACTCCGGCGACGAGCGTTTCTGCATGTGTGACGAGCGTTTCTGCGTGCCTTGTGGTTGGTTCATCTCTATAATTTGTTGGAGACTCTTCCAAGCTCATTTTTAGCTCCCGCAATGATATATAGTCTGTGATCTATGATGCCAAGGGACACACCATTTAACTTGTTCTTCGTTTAAACTTGCACAAAGTTGCGCCCATTCATTTGCTCCTTTCACATTTGGTTTGCACTGCAATAGCTCATCCATGGGGTACGGGGAATTTAAGGCGTATCCAGTATCACGGGAAATGAACCACATATACAGCACTGGTAGACAACATAACATCTTTCCCCCTTTTAGTTCGTAACAACGATTAAGGGTCCCATAAACTTTAGCCAGGACGGCAGTGACTGGATCCTCACAACGCTCTTTGTATCCCACAAATGGTTCACAGCGGCATAATCGACGAGGTTCTTGACATTTAGGAGAAAGCATGACACCATAGAAGAGAAGAGCTAATACATCCGTAAACGTTTCCCAATTTTTCTCTTAAGCCAAACGATGTAGGTATTCCTACAAGTATCCTTGAGGATCCTGATTCGCACTAGTTATGAGTAGGGGTATATTTCCCGAGGTAAATGTAGGCACCTTGCATCCGAGAAGTGTATCTAAGGTTTACTCAAATTCCTCCACTCTGGCAGGTTCAACAAATTCTTATACTCCACCAATATTACCCTCCTTTGTTTGGCGTGCATTTTTTCAACAAAATATATGAACTCGAATGCCCCTTGACTCAAAATTCCATGTTAATTCCCATCTTTAGCTTAAAGGCCTTAATCACAACTTTATAATTTTTGACTAGAATCCACAAAATGTGACAAGACTGTAAAAAAAAAAAAAAAAAAAAAAAAAAAACAATGAGCGAAGAAAAAAGGAAAAAGCAAAAGAAGGAAAAAAGATAAAGAGATATGATGATATGTACAAGGTGAGTGATTTTTATTAAGCGAACATGAGGGTTATAAGAATACACATTTCTCCCTTTTGTGCCTTATCAAAGGTTGAATGACAAAAGTTCTAAGGCCAAATATATGCACTCACAAGGATAGCTTCCTAATGCTTAAATCAGGCCACCAGAGCTATGGCTCTTTTCACTGTTTCTCCACAACAGTCAGAGTAATCAACTAGATGTGGAGACACAAATGAAAAGAACAGACTCTGACTGGGGTTCTCACGATAGCCAAACAGGAAGTATGTCCCAAATGACACCGCTACACAACCCCTCTATTTCTAAGTTGCGCTCAGACCCGGGTATAGGGCCTCACTCATGATATGCATAATGTGTGTGTGAAGGGAGAATGCAATTGTACATCCCAAACCCTCACCTGCAAAACAACCAGAAAATTCCCAGGCAGATATAACATGTTTTCTATCCTAAGGTTCAATATAATCAAAACAAACACACATACAATTATGCCAAACATCAATCAAAAATAAAGAAAAAGAAAGGGAAGAAAAACACAAAGAAAAACCACATTGAATTCGCACCTCTAATTAAATGGCCTGACTCTCTAGCGTCCCCAGTGGAGTCGCCATCTGTCGCAACCGGAATCGCGACGGGACGACGATCCGAAAAATAAAACAAGTTTTTGAAAAAAGAGATTTTGGAGTCGCCACCATAGTTTATTCTGGAAAACTACGGGAAAACCATAAAATGATAAGGCATGGTCAATTTGAACCAGATTCTCGGTTCGGGAGTCGGTTACGTGTAGGGAAGGTATTAGCACCCTACAACGCCTGCCCTAGGGCAGTACCTTTAACTAAATATGCGAATATGAATGTGGCTTTCAAAATGTTTAACTTTCCCTTACAGTAAAACTCTAAAGAAACAAACAATATTTTTTAGTTTTTTGGGCCCGACAAGGATTGACCTTGCTCCTACGTATTCTCATTCAAAATGAGAAATCAGGGTTACGTAGTTCTTTTAGAAAACTGCTTGAAAATTAATTTGGAAAATGGTTTGAGGAATTTGTTATGGATAATTTGATTTTGGATTTTTGGGGAAATGAACCTGACAAGGACTGGCCTTGCTCCTACGTATCTCCACTTTTGATGGAGAATCAAGGATCACGTAGTTCTGCAAGGCAATATTTTTGTAGTTTTGAAAGAGTTAATGTTTTTTAGTTTTTGAGGATTTTACATTTTTTGGTATTTTTTTATTCAGGAGAATGAAAAGGTTTTTAGCACAAGGACGATGCGTGCGATCACACATGTGCCTAAATCTTTAAAACATATTTTTGTAATTTTTGAGGAAAGAGAAAAGGTTTTTGGCACAAGGACGATGCGTGCGATCACACATGTGCCTAAACCTTTAAAACATATTTTTTGTAATTTTTGAAGAAAGAGAAAAGGTTTTTAGCACAAGGACGATGCGTGCGATCACACATGTGCCTAAACCTTTAAAACGTATTTTTGTAATTTTATTTAAAAGAAAGGGAAAAGGTTTTTAGCACGAGGACGATGCGTGCGATCACACACGTGCTTAACCCTTAAAATATTTTTTAAGATAGAGGATATTAAGTACTAGGCTAATGCGAACGTACAAGCACTCATATCATTAGTTGACTTTTAGATTTTTTATTTAATATTTTTTATTTTTATTTTACAATTTTATAATATTAAAATAATATTTTCATAACTGCTTAAAATAAAATTGTGAAAACAGAAACTATTTTTTCGTAAGGTTTAATATAAAATAAGAAGAATATTTTTCAAGTATTTGAAATGCCAGAATGATATTATTTACCTAACTATTTAAAAAACAATGTTATAAGTATTTAAGATAAAATTATAAAATATAAAATAAAAGTGCTATTGCTACTGACGTGAATACGTTTAAAGAGACCTAAAATTGAAACCAATTAAATTTTATTCTAGTTACTAAAATGGTACTAAATAATTAAGAAACACTAAAGCTATATTTTTCTTATTTTATAATCTATATAATAAAATGCTAACGAAATCAAAATTTCATTTATTTATTTGCAACGAAGATGTTACAGATACCCTAAAACGATTTTTTTTATTTTATAATTTTATCTTTTTTATATGATTCTTATTGGATTTTTTCATTAGAAAAGCAAATATGGGTGCGGTAGAATACAACAAACAAACAAGCCTAATAAAACTAAAGCACAACACAGAGGGATTGGGGTTGTCTTACAAAAGGTCCCATGCAGCAGGAACAAGAAAAACTAAAAATCAAAATCACAACAGCATAAAATTAAATTCAAATAATAATCAAAACAAAAAGGCTAAGTAAAAGAAAAAAAACCAGGGATGTGTGGTCCAAGCCCACGAGGATAAGGGTGCAGCAATGAATTTGTAGGGTAATGCTGGTGAATGTTGGTGCCGAAGGCCCATTTTCTATTCCCAAATCAGAAAGCGCTTAGGGTTTTCTTCTTCTTCCGCGTAGAACCAAAGGAGAGGCTTAGGGGCTTCTTCCTCGTTCACGAGAACTCCATGGCTCCAGACTAGCGCTGCCGCACATCTCCTTGGCCGGCGAAAAGTCACCGTCGGTGGTGTCTCCTGCGCCGGAAACGTTGCCGCCGTTCGTGTCGGTCTAACCTTTCATTCTTCCTATGTTTCTCTTCTCTCTGTTTCTGTGCTTTGTATTTTGGTGCTAGCAATGGAGGTGATGAAGACAAAGAGGAATCAATTTGTGTGCGAGAGATGACTATCGAAAGTTCTCCCCTCTCTGTATGAAAATGGTTTTGGGGTTCTTGATAGTTGGAAGAAGAATTTGAAGTTGGTGATGAAAATGGAGGAGGAAGGTGAGGCGTGATTGGGTCACGGTGGAGGCAAGATGATGATGGGGTTTGGTGATAAGGATGAAGATTGAATATGGAAACGAGAGGGGTGAAGACGAAGGTGATCCCCTGAGTGAATATGGAGGATGGGTATTTAGCCGTGAAATGGTATAAGGGTGAAGAAACAATTTTTATTAAAAAAACTTCAAAACCCGTGAGCCTCTCCTGTCCAAAAACCAATCCGTGAGCCTCTCCTCCTATTCAGAAATAATCCGTGAGTACACATTCCATTGCATGCTGAGCAACAGTCCTTGGGCGTGAGCAAATAGGGTAAGGGCCCTTCCATCTTGTCTTCATCTTCATACTGTGGGCATCCTTCTGTGCGTGTGGTATGCTGGATGGTGATGTTCTCGGTGATGGGTTTGTCCGTGGGTGCGTGGTGATCCTGTGAGAAAAATGGGGATGAATCTGATGAATTCTAGAACAGAAAGGGTGGAAATCTGAGAGGGGCTGATCGATGGACGAAATTGAAAAGGACGAGAGTAGATACTGCCTTGTATTTTCATTCCTAAATGAGTTACAAGAAACTGAAAATGAAAGAAATCTTGAATCTGAAAAGAGTGTTACAGGTTCAAAAAAACATTGGTTTATTGGTTTCGAATGGGTACTTGATGGATGGAACAAAAGGATGGAAAGGTGTTGAAGCAACGGAGGATAGCACGAATTGCTCATTGAGAGGATAAAGAGGTGTTGGAGATGAAGGCCGTGAGGATAGGTTGAAGATGAATCCTGGAGGTGGTACCAGGCTGAGGATAACGATGAGCTCTCGGGAAGAGATAGATGTTGGAGGTGGTGTTCGAGATGAATATCCCGAGGTTGGAAAATGAGGATGATGATCTGGAGATAGTGCTGTTCTTTTTTCTTTTTGCATTGGGGTTGAGCGGTATTTAAGGGGTGAGGTGGACGAGCGCTCAGAATGAGCGTTGAGAAGGGGTGTTGTAAACGAGCGCTCAGGACGAGCGCTCTGGACGGATGGTAGAAGAGAAATAGGACGAACGTTCTCGCAACAAGGGAACGAACGCTCAAAGAACTCAGGACGAGCACTCAGAGGGTTGAGGTGGACGAGCGCTCAGGACGAGCGCTCGAAAATCGGGGACGAGCGCTCAGGACGAAAGGTAGAAGAGAAAGGACAAACGTTCTCGCAGCAGGGGAACGAGCGCTCATGCGAGCGCTTAGGGAGAGCTCACAGGCGAGCGCTGAAGACGAGCGCTTTGTACGAGCGCCCAAGATGAGCGCTCTGTACGAGCGCTTAGGACGAACGCTCTGTACGAGCGCTCAGGACGAGCGCTCTGAGCGTTGTCAACGAGCCACTTCTTTTTTCTTTTATTTCTTATAAATTTTTTGTATTTTTCTATTTTTGTATTTTGTATAATTTTGATTTTTATAAAAATGAAAACTAAAGTGAAATAAAGTTAATAAAAATAAAAATATGAAATAAAGATAAAATTAAGACAGAAAAGACTTAATATACTTTTTATTTGATTTTTTATTCCTAAAAATGATGATGAAAATAAAAATGAAAACAAAGAGAAAAGATACACATTCTGACACACATTTTTTTTATTTTATTTAACGTACCCGGACAAAATTGGGTGTTGACATTATGTAATTGTGTGTGTGAAGTGAAGAGAATGTAGGTATTTATAGAGTTAAGGATGAAAAAAGTTGATAAATAAAAATAATATAATAAGTTAGTGGAAAATAAGTGAAAGAAATAATATAAAAAAGTTGATAGAGAAAGTAGGTGAAATAAAATATAGTAAATAGTAAAAGTTAATGTGGAAAATAAGTGAAAGAAATAATATAAAAAGTTGGTGGAAAATTTAGATGAAATAAAATATAATAAAAAAGATGAATAGAAAAAGTTAACGTGAAAAATAAGTGAAAGAAATAATATAAAAAGTTAGTGGAGAAAGTATGTTAAATAAAATATAGTAAATAGTAAAAGTTAATGTGGAAAATAAGTGAAAGAAATAATATAAAAGGTTGGTGAAGAAGGTAGGTGAAATAAAATATAGTAAATAGTAAAAGTTAATGTGAAAAATAAGTGAAAGAAATAATATAAAAAGTTGGTGGAGAAGTAGGTAAAATGAGATATAGTAAATAATAAAAGTTAATGTGAAAAATAAGTGAAAGAAATAATATAAAAAGTTGGTGGAGAAGTAGGTGAAATAAAATATAGTAAATAATAAAACTAAATGTGGAAAATAAGTGAAAGAAATAATATAAAAAGTTGGTGGAGAAGATATGATTAAAAAATGTAAGTGGAATAATTAGAAAAGTTGGTATATAAAAATTAATATGGAAATGAGGTGAAAAAAGTGAATGAAAAAGGTAGATTATGTGGAATGTGATACGAAGGGTGATGTGGATGGTGATATGGAGAGTGGGGTGTGGTAAGAGAAGATGAGTGGTGAGGAAGTAAAAAAGTAAGAGATTATTTTGGACCATTGAATTAAGTGTTTAAACGAAAATTTGGGGGTGCAAAAAATAAAACAAATAATATTTTTTATTTTGGTTTTTTATGTTTTTTTTATTCATTTTTGTGATGAATTTAATTTACTCGGACAAAATTGGGTGTTGACATGTTTCTAGACTTGAATTGTTGTGCGAGATATACTTGGGGTGTCGCGACACTTCACATATATATGAGCAATTGGGGGATGCTAGCTTTACCGACACAAAACAAATAGTTGGATATTGCACTCTTCTAGATGTATATATTTATTTTAGAAATTTGTTTTGATATATTTTGGGAATGTATAACATATTTTAAGTAATGTTCTTGTAGAGTTGGATCTATAAGCACCTTCCTAACATGGGAAGGAGGCAAATGTTGGACAACTATAACGAAAGCGATCCTTAGACTTCGCGGTTCATACCTCTTACACATGATTGAGGTCTTATGGAGGGAAGGTCATATCTAGATGGGCTGACGTATGATGCGATCATCCGGTGCCCATACATTTCACACATGCCAATTCGACCATTCATTGTGATTTGTATGTTTTTCGGGTGGATCCGATACAGTGACATGCTTCATCGACATTTACCTGAATGTGTGTTGAGACAATTTGGTTTTCAGCAGATCATACCACGACCGCCAGGAAGTCTTCCAATGCAAGACATTTAAACCATGGATTTGTGTTGGATGCGATATGTTGAGCATGTTATAGCTGATGTCGTTGAAGTAGATGATCCATCTGCGTGTGTTGTGGGATACCTATTGTGGTTTATGAGGGTATCCCATCCATACATCATTCCAACCCTAACAATGACCTACCTAGTCTCGCCTCGCGACTACGGTGACACATCCCTGATGAGGTCCCAATGCCAGTTCGTTGTAGGTCTTCATCCAATTTCGACATGTTGTATGCAATCAAACTAATTATTTTTGTCTTAGATGATATTTACGATGGTTTATTTATGTTGTTTGTTACTGTTATTTCAAGGTTCCACAAGGCGAGTTGTCAGGATCTTGTAAAACATAATATTGTCTCAAGACATCCCAGATGGTATAATAGCTTGGGTCAGAATGAAATATGAAAGAGGAAACGCAAGGAAGAATGAAATAAGGAGATGAAGAATGAAATATGAAGGGAAACAAGAGAGAAGGAGGCACGAAAGGGGTGTAGAGTTTGTGAAATTTTTAAATTTGAAAGAATAGAATCTTAGTCAAAGATTCTTATTCTTCTCTATCAGAGAAACACAAGGGTAAACATGGAGAACACCTTGTATACGTGTATGTGAAGTTCTGGAATGGTAAAAAAATTATGCAAAACTAAGTTAATAGAAAAGCTACTCAACTTTAATGAATGAACATGTTAAAACAATTTGGAATATCTCAATTGACAAAGAAAAAGGTAACTCATAAGAAACTGTGTTTATTATAATTGACTAATTTAAATTAGTTAAAAATTTAAACCTAATATTTTTTAAAATTAGTTAAAAGTTGGTTGTGAAGTTCGCTCCCTTCACATTAATGTAAATATGTGTTAGGGCTTATTGGTTTGGTTTCAAATATTTTTACTTGTTCTCTACATTCTTAAAATCATTATATGCATTTATCCCTTTATAAGGAAAAGACTTAATATTATATCACACCATCATTACTTTGTTAGTATCGTTTTATTACTGCCATAACGTAAGAAGAAAACAGAAAATACAACGAAAAACCTTTTCTAAAACATATTTTATCACTATAAGAAAATTGATATTATTAAGGGCCAAAATCTGTCAGTAATGCATAAAATCCATCAATAAATTAAAATTATTGACAGTTTATCAACAATCAAGAATTCGTCAATAAAAGCATTGTCGGTAAATTTTACTAACAAATTTTTTTGATATGTCGGGAATTACAGAAGGAAAAATCGTTGGTAAGTCCATTGATAATTATCGATGGAAAAATTTGTCAGTAAATCTATCGATAAAATCTTTTGGTAATTACCTACAGAACAATTTGTTGGTAATTATCGACAGAAGAATTCATCGATAATTACCGACAGAAAAATTCATCGGTAAATAACGCAAACTGATTCATCTTCTTCTTCGCTCTCTTTCTTCTTTCTTTTATTTTATCAAAGGTCGATATCCTTGTTTTTTTTTCTCGAATCAAAATCCCTAGCATTTGGGGTCCAACTCGAGCAAGGGGCATTCTTCCTCTTCTTAGTTCAAGGTTTGGCTCTATAGGAAACCCTCATATTTTCCCTTTCTCTTCTCTTTTTCTCACTTTCTATGCGAGGAGTGGAGACGACACTCCTTGTTCCTCCTTATTCACAAGAAGGAGGGACTAGGTTTGGAGCGACACCTCAACAACATGAAGATCTTTGTTTGTGGGTGTCCTCACAACATTGGGATTTTAGAGTCTTCTCCTTTGAAGCAACCTGCAATGATGAACGTGAGCTCAAATCTGACAATGCATGAGTGCGAAGTGTCACAATGACTGACAAAGCGTTGCAAGGAGTTACCGGGTGTGTCATGTTTCAAGATTAAGTGCGTTGCTGATTTCTATTGTTGCTGATTTGTAGGAGAAGAAGGAAGCTGTTTTCTCGCACAAAATGAAGAAGACATAGGAGACAGAAAATAAATAACCCTGTCTCGCGGACAAAGAGGAAAAATGATTTACCGACAAATATTCTGTTGGTAATGTATATTTTATTTATCAACAAATTTTTTCGTTAGTAAGTGAAATATGCGTTATTGACGAAAAAATTTGTCCATAAGTGAAAAATGAACGAAAAATTTCAGTTCTTATCGATGAATTACAGACAAAAAATCCGTCGGTAAGTGAAATATACATTTGCTATGAATTTTACTGACAGAAAAATCTGTTCATAAGTGAAATATATATTACTGATAGATTTTATCGATGATAATCCGTTAATAAATAAAATATGCATTATCGTTAAATTTTTTGATGAATTTTTTTGTTGATAAAATTCATAAGTAGGAACAATTTTTAAATTCGTTGATAATTCAAATTTATCAAGATCGGTATATAATTATATTGTGCAGTATGATTTCATACAAAAATAAATATAACACTTTGATATTGATATTATGATAACTAAATTAATGGATTATAGGAAATACAACTAATAATATCAATATTAATAATAGTAATGGATTATCTTAATAATAATAATAGTAATGTAAATAATAATAATAACAAAATAATAATAATTAATTATATATATATTTATATGATTAAAATTTATAATTAAAGTTTTTAGTTATATATAACTTTATGAAAATCTCCTTTTCCAGCACATCTCATATTAGAATATTTCGGAAAATGTTGTTAAGAAAGGGTTTTTAACATTTTGCGGTACATCATTATAAGTAAAAATTGAATACAAATTATAAACATGATATGCGAATATAGTGAAAACCTTCTAAAAGAGCACACTATCTGTGTGTGTTGGTCTCTCTGCAAAAGCACCCTCTCATGGATTCCCTCTCTCTTCTTCTTTCTCCTTATCCATTATCCCCAAAACCCCACAAACCCAAAACCTTCAAAACCTTCTCTCATTTCTCAAGCCAGAATCCTCAACACTCCACAATTCAACCTTTTCAATCATATTCTTCAATCTCACTCTCTTCACCCCAAAGACCTTCTCCCAAAGCATTAGCAAAACCCTTCTTCTCATTCACCCTCTTCAACCTTTTCACTCAGTTTCCCTGCATAGCTGACGTCGCCGCCGAAGATGCCGGAAAAATCAACGTTGAGTCAGTTCTGGTTTCCATCGACGGCTTCTTCAACCGGTACCCGTTTTTCGTGGGCGGGTGCGCCTTCATTTGGCTGGTGGCGATTCCGCTGGCGGAGGAGTATTTCAAGAAGTGCAAGTTCGTGTCGGCGATTGACGCCTTCAGGAGGCTCCGCGATGATCCGAACTCGCAGCTGTTGGACATAAGGGATAAGAAGAGCTTGAGGTTTCTGAGGTCGCCGAATTTGAAATTTATTGAGAAGGAAGTGGTGCAGGTTGAGTTCACTGATGGTGGGAATGAAGATGAGTTTTTGAAGAAGGTATTGGGGAGGTTCAAGGACGCGTCGAACACTGTTCTCTGTGTTTTGGACAGGTAAATAAAAATAGAGAATGAGAGAGAGAGAGAGAGAGAGAGAGAGAGAGAGAGAGAGAGAGAGAGAGAGAGAGAGAGAATGGTATTGCATGTTGCAAATATCTTAGAATTTGGTATTTGAAATCTCGAACACGCGGTTTAAAACATTGTTTTCTCTGCGAAGTTGAATTCTGAACCATAATTGAAGTGGAAAAAGGAAACTAGTTAATAGTTCTGTTTCACAGTACAGGGGAAAGAAATCGATGTTTGCGTTTTGAAGTGTAGAGCAAAAGTGTATATTCTGGATTGTTTAATTTGGCATATACTGGAATAGCTCTGGTGTTTTCCTGTAAATGTCCATTCAGCTTATGATATGCTAAGTGAAAGTAATTGAATATGATTTAAGTGAGTATGTACTGAATTTAACTGAAAAGGGCAATTAAGGTTGTGAATGAATTAAAAACATTGTGTTTTGCTTTCCCCAAATCGGGATATAATAAATGTCTAAACAATATTTAATTTTTCCATTTGAATAAGATACATTATAGTGCCATGTAATGTTGTGGGCATACAATTTGGAGTGGTAGCAATCCAGTTTCCTTACCATTATTCTCTTGTCTTGGTTTCATTTTAATGAGAAAAATTTCTGTTCACTTTGCACTTGATTGATAGCTACTATACCTCATACTGTTGTGGAATGAATAGAGGACGATTCAAACCATGGTTATCTGGCTGGGAAAGTGCCTGGAGATCTTTAGCCCATCTGCAACTTTTCATTTTTCATTTTCCTTCAATTGGCTGATTTCTTTTAATTAAAGCTTTTGTCTGTACATTTCACTTATGTTGTCTTTTTCTTCATATTTTACATTTTACTAAAGATTGGGGAAAAAAATCTGCTGACAATATGGCTCTGACTAAGAACAAAGGAATCTTATTGTTAATGAGAATAATATAATTTCTTTAACTGCCATACCATACATGTTTGCAAAATTCCTCACCTGATTCTCTTTTGAGTGTAAGGTAGTTTTGATGATAATTCCATGAAAGTTGCCGAATTACTCTTTAAGAATGGTTTCAAAGAGGCCTATGCAATCAAAGGTGGGGTTAGAGGCGAGCAAGGTTGGATGGTATGCCCATTATCTTCTCTTTCACTTGCGTTTGTTGAGCAGAAAGTGCAGAACAAACATCTGCCTACCTTCTATAAATTTTTTCTTCACATTAGGGAAACCTTTTAAATTGTATTTAAGTTGGTTTCTTCATTGTCTCTATCAAAAAACCTAAAAAGCTATAAAAGATAGAGTATTAGAAAGATATAAGTAGTGGATTCAGAAATCAATTTTTCGGTAATTCATTTTGTCAGTTAAACTTGACGCCCAAAAAGGAGTTTACAAATCTGGTTGCTGAAAATTTATTCAAAGTAAATGAAAAAGAGTGTTCATGGTTGCAGGCTATACAGGATTCCTTTTTGCCCCCTTCTGTGCATATAAGGAAAAGGGTAAAATCTTCAAAGGAACTCAATAAAAATGGAAATGGTGCCATCCAGCAAAAAGATAGTAACAATAAGAGTTCCTTATCTCAAGAGATCTCCCCTGTTGGAAACCAAAAGATGGACAATGGTAATGTGAAAAGCTCTGTAGAGTCTACTCCAGAAGTGAAAACTGGTGCTGTAGTGTCCTCCTCTCCTTATCCCAATGTATGTTATCCTCAACTCTCTCATATCATGTGTCTTCATGTTCTAAAAGGGTATGATTAATAGTTAAAGTAGGAATTGTCTATTAGTTAATCTTGATCGATGGGTTATGCTTCTGAAATTTGTTCCACATCATTGTTATTTAGCTCATGTGTTTTATGAAATTATTACTGTAGCAAAAGTGTATTGTATTTGGGTTCACACTGATAAATGTTCAGGCCATATTAATTATGCCAATAGTTTTCATTCTATTCAGAAATTTATTCACAAATTTCACACTTTGGTTTGATGTGTTTGTCTCCATATCTATCAGGTTGGCTTAAATGCACCGTTGGTGGGTGCAGGAGCAACTCCTTCACTAATCTAGTTATACATATTTGTTGCAGTTTATTTTGTTTTGAATTTATCGTGATATCTGAATAATTAGTTGCAGTATGACAAGAATGAAATATTTTAAAGAGGTGTTGACCTTAAGGTTATTTAGGCTTTGAAAGATTAGACTAGGTTTAGTAGTGTGCAAGTAGCCCAGGTATAAATAGTATTAAGGATCTGTATTCAGCATCTTTTAGTTGTATTATAAAAAGTTTAGATCTTAGAGGTTTGTAAACCTTAGAATACCTCTGTTATTGTTTCACTTCAATGCATCTCTCTCTATTTCTCTTCCCAAACAATCGTTTAAGCTTCTGTGCTTATTCTCACTGCATGGTGCAACTGGTGTTTTATGTCCATTGTTTTGTTATACTGATTAACATGACAACTGATCGTAGGAAAACATAGTTGAGGTATGTTGATATAGTGTTGAAATACTGTCAAGAAGTAGTTTCACTATCAATCGAGTGGAGAAGTGACGCAATCCCAAAATTTTAACTTTCGAGTACTCAAGTTTTCTTATGGCTAATGAGTATGATGTCTGAGAAACCTATTTTACTTTTTTTCCAACTTTGGGAGTCTTATCCTGATAGAGATGTTACAGATATCTTGTTTTGTTTTTCAGTTGTCACTGTTAGAGTTAGCTTTACCATTCTTTGATCTGTATATAAACCCTGTATTGCTTCCGCTTTGTATCATTCTAATCTCTTCAATGATAATGCGAATTTTTCTCCTGCGCATTCTGTCAAATACTAGCATATCCTCTATTTACATTAAACAAAACCACGTGGGCTATTGAGGAATGTAAAAAAAAATCAAAACAAAACAGATATGAATAACTTAAAAGACACAGAATTGATGAAGTTGCTCCTGGTGTCTTGAGGCTAATCGACTAGTGAATACCCTCCTTCCAGGAATTTAAAAGAATCCTAGGAAGTGATTCTCTTGATGGGCCTTTTCGTACTCCTCTAGGATTCCAACCATGCTTTTACCACCCTGATTTTGGTAGTAATGATGGAGTAACTTATTGACCTGTTCTTTTTACCTTGAAGCTGCACCCGGTTATGCTACAACTCACTGGTATTATGGCAGTGGCAGCAACTTTATTTATCAAATTTCAGAGTACCCTACCCAACCGTCTAAAAATTGTGTTAGATATTTACAAAGGGAATACAAAAGTTCCAAGCCAGTTCTGAGCATATGGGTGCATATGATAGTTGGAAAGAACACTGTAAATCTGATGGTTTGATATCATATCAATTATAGCAATCTTACTGGCTATAAAAATAAAAGAGGAATCATTTGCGTGCTTTTGATCCGTTCTTCAATTTTCTTTCTATTCTGATTCAAGTTCACAACCACTTTCAAGCTGCGGAAGTTATGACTATCTAGTTAACAGTTATGCAATATTTTTAAATAATGAGAAATCGTACGTTATATTCAAGTGTTGAATATTTATAGAAATTGTATCTCAAATAATCACATGCACAGAACTTTTTGTACCTCAGTTAGTGGTGTCAATATGTAAATTTAAGAATGAACTTGATTTAGGTGACTTCTGATGGACAGGTCCATTGGAGAATAGACTATAGTGATTCCAACTTTGTCAGTACATTTGTTATTAACATATTTGCTTGCATTATTTGAAAACATGAAACAGAGCCACTGTAAACGTCAATACTTGTGAAGTGTGTGTACTACTATTCTTTTACATTTTATGTCTTATAAATAAAAATTCTCATCATTTTTTTCTTTCTCTTTTGCAGTACCCGGATTTGAAGCCACCATCATCTCCAACTCCATCAAAGCCACAATAGTTTTGTTGCACTGACATCTGTATGGCAGAAATACTAATATATAGAAAACGGTTTATGGGACTAATTATATGAATTCTCCTCTCTATTTTAATCAATTGTTATTCCGTTTTAAACGTTTTGATATAGAGGTTGGTTTATATATTACTTATATTGGCTATAATGATTACATGTAATTGTTTGAATGAATTTTTTCCATAATTTTATTCTATAAGTGAAAAAAATTAAATTTTTGAGTTAAAATAACTAACGTATAAGTTTTTTATGTAGTTTTTCAACTTTCATTTCTAACTTGTGTGCAACTTAATTTTAATATATGAAGATGCTTATATATTTTTCTTCACATTTTTCCCCTTAAAAGGACTGATTTAAAAATTTGTGAAAGATATCCTTAATTATAAGTAAACAGAAATGGATTTTACCAGTAAGAGAAAAGACGTTTTACTCTGTATATTCTGTGCTTTACAACATTCATTCCTCTATGTCGTTATCTTCATAGGACGAGGCAACTTTCAACAGTAGGTAATCTTTTTTCCACCTTGTGTTTAAAGCTTGAAGCAAAAGGGTGAACATAGCACAAGGTTATTGGTCTTCACACAAGAACGAGGTACGATTACTGCTACCCCACATGTAAAAAGAAAACACTATAATCCACACGCATTTTGTTTGATTAGATTTTCATTGTTTAAAGGAAAAATAAAGGGACCAAAGCTTTCTTAAAAGATGTTAATATTACCTTTTTATGACCTTCTTTCAAACTTCCTATTAAAATACTCCAACTTTTAATTGCCACTTTATAATATTAATCATTTGGTTAGCTCCACACTGCCTCAAAACTTTACTTCCTCAGACCAGTAATGAAAAATAGTGAAAAAAATGGTTATTTTAAAATCATAAGTTTTCACCGCACTATCCTTATCATGGTTAATGAAACATGTTTCCCCGGACTTTAGGGAAGTTTGTATATTTTTGGCTCTTTTCCTTGTCTTTTTGTCAAACCAGAAACTGTTCCATCTATTCTTTTTAAGGAGCGTAGATTTATTTAATTCATGCGCCGCGTCAGAGAAACACCGAAAGTCCAAGTTTTTCGAGATATGACCAACCAACCATGTCAAATCAAATTACAATTTCACACATTTCATTTCTCTTTCTTAATATAATCCCTGCATTACCATTATAATAACCATTTTAAAACTAACATCAATTATCGTGTTACTGGATTTTCGTTTCCGTATTCAACATGTTTGTAGAGATTCTAACGCTTGAATTCACGATACTAATTTACACGTACCAAAACAAGACCATTAAAATATGATGGAACCTTCCTTAAACTTTATCCATCATCGTATTTCTTATTTTATTTTTAATTGAAGGGAGTAATTAATGAACAACCCTTTAGGTCATAATCTGATGACTTAAACTGTTCATGTTTATTTTAGATTAAAAATGTAAAATCTAATCATAAATTTTTAGATATATTAAATTTCCAGTGTAGCATTAAGTACATACCTAATATTTGTTTGTGTTCTACACTACCCAACACTCATTCTAAAAGCTACTAATCTCAAGATTAGAAAACTGCTTTTGGTTGTCTTCATATTGAAAGTAAGAGATACTGAGTAGATTGTGGGGATAATTTTGAATGTTGCATACCAAAAATACCTGCAAAAATATTCATCAATGTGGCCTGTCACTCTGTTCCCATGTACCAATTAACCAAAAATGTCAAAAGGTGAAAAGGAAAGAAAAAGATAGAAAAAAAAAAGACAAAGAGAAAGGTGAAACAATGATTGGGTTGTGTTGTAGTGGCATGCACTCAAGTTAAACCCCCCAATCCAACCACACTTTGAAGAAGTTGCATTTGCATAGAGTATGGAACAGTGCAAATGCAAATGCAAAACCTTCAAGTAGTGAAACAGAAGAACCACCAAGAGAATCTTAGCTGTATGCAACACTCTTTTCATCTCTTCATAAATTCAACCTTTTCACACACTCTTCTTTTCTTCTCTGCACCAAAAGTCCCCCACTGCCATTACTACATATCTCACTCTCTCTCTCTCTCTCTCTCTCTCTCTCTCTCTCTCTCTCTCTCTCTCTCTCTCTCTCTCTCTCTCTCTCTCTCTCTCTCTCTCTCTCTCTCTCTCACTCACCATTCACTTCACACAACAACCACAACACACAGAATCACAGAATGCAAGCCTCCTCCTCTTTCTTCTTGTTGTTGCTGTTTTTGTCATGTGCATTGTCTTCTTCACAACTCTTGTTGTTCAACAGAAGGGTCCTCCATGAACCCTTTATTCCTTTGACCTCTCTTCCTCCTTCTGAACCACCAAAACCACCACCTCCTCATCCTTCTCCTTCAACCTCAAAACCAAAACCCAAATACCCTTCATCATCCATCATCCCCACCACCACCATTTCCTCCACACCAGTACCAACAACCACTACAACCACAACACCAACTCCATTAACAACACAATCACCATTTTTCCCGTTATACCCCTCTTCTCCTCCTCCTCCTTCTCCGATCACCTTTGCCTCCTTTCCTGCCAATATCTCCTCCCTCATTCTCCCTCACTCCCCAAAACCCAATTCCTCCCCCAACAAACTTCTTCCCGTCGCTCTCGCAGCCGTTGTCGCTGCCGCACTCGCCGTCTCTATCTCTGCCTTCGTCTGTTACCGCCGCCGACGGAACCCTCCCCCCTCCCCAGCAGGCAAAGTTCTCCGTTCCAACACTGACCTCCTCCCGCTCCGCCGCAATGCCGAAACTTCCGTCGAAACACGCAAGCTCCGGCACACGTCCTCCACCAGCTCCGAGTTTCTCTACCTCGGCACTGTCGCGAACTCTCACATGATCGAGGACGCCGACGTTGGCGACGGAGACCGGAAAATGGAATCCCCGGAGCTCCGGCCACTTCCGCCACTCGCGCGACAGGCTTCAGTTCCGCCTCCTCCTCCACCCCGCGACGAGGCGGGTTTCACGACGGCGGAGGAGGACGAAGACGAATTTTACTCGCCGAGAGGTTCGTCGTTGGGAGGCTCCGGTGGAACCGGATCAGTTTCCAGGCGAGTGTTCGCCGTCGATCGAAGCGTGACCTCTAGCTCGTGTTCTTCCTCTTCTTCGGGATCGCCGGAAAGGTCTGTCCTGAACATGCCGCCGCCGGCGAGTTCGGGTTATCGGAACACGCTGCCGAAATCACCGGAAAATTACAACCACCAGCACGTGCATTCTTCTTCTTCGATGTGCTCAACACCAGATAGGGTTTTTGCTGAACGTGATAACGAGGTGTTAAGTGCATGTGTACATGCACATGCAGCACCATCATCATCGCATGAGGGAACGTTGGAGAAAAATGAAAATACATTACCTTCATCTCCACCACCGAGATTATCTGATGCTTCTTCGTCTTCCGCTTTTTCTCTTCCCTCTTCGCCGGAGAAGGTGACACGTCATCATACTTTCGATCAGTCTCCGAGAATGTCGAGTGTTTCCGACGGACTGATGTTACCTGGCTTGTCATCGGTTCCTTTATCACCCGCCCTGCTTTCATCGCCGGAAACCGAAAGAGGAGCTTTCAGTGAATTGAGAACAGGTTCTTTTGGTGCGCAGAGAAAACACTGGAGCATTCCAGCACTGTCAATGCCAATAACAACACCGTTTGATGAAATTGGAAATGTTCCAGGTCCTCCACCTTTGCCACAGAGGAAGCACTGGGAGATTCCAGGCCCCGCTCCGCCACCACCACCGCCGTTGCCACGGCAGCGGAAGCAGTGGGGAGTTCCAGCGCCGGGTCCGTCAACACCGGTTGGTCAACCGGTGTCAAGGCCACCAGAATTGGTGCCTCCTTCGAGGCCTTTTGTGTTGCAAAACCAGGCAACCAATGTTGAGTTGCCGGTGAGTTTGAGGGAAATTGAAGAGACTGGTAAACCAAAACTGAAGGCCCTGCATTGGGACAAAGTGAGAACAAGCTCTGAACGTGAAATGGTGTGGGATCAGATGAAGTCCAGTTCGTTTAAGTAAGCTTCCAACTCTAACGGTTGTTAGATTTTTAGCCTTCTAGTTCTTTATTTCAGTTTGCTATTTTACCCAAATTGGATGCGAAGATTTCAATATTCTGTTTCGTTTTAAAATTTCTTAATTCCCTTACCTGGTTGTGTGGATGACATTTAGTGGTTGATAATGGTTGTTTATGTTGCAATTGGTGTTCTTGAATTGAGTAACATTGAATTGGGTTGGCTGCAGATTGAATGAGAAAATGATTGAAACGTTGTTTGTAGTGAACACACCAAACCCTAAGGCCAAGGATGCAACTACAAACTCTATTTCTCACCCGCCAAATCAGGAGGAAAGAGTACTCGATCCTAAAAAGTCTCAAAATATTTGTATCTTGCTGAAAGCGCTTAACGTCACTATAGAAGAAGTGTGTGAAGCACTTTTACAAGGTATATTTTCTCATCACCCCTTCAGTTATGACATAGTTTTCTGTAGTTTTTTTTGGTAGGCCGATAGATATTGATTGATATATTGGACCCATTAAATTAACCCTGAAGAATTTCAGTAGTCAATTCATTATCAAGAGCATTTGCCAGCCGCCTTTTCCTAATAATGGATTTGTAATGATAAAAATGGACAACAGAAGGATTAGTTTGCTTAATTGAACATAATTCTAATCACCACTTTCGATTATGTACTTGTGTACGGATGATGCACCTAATTCAATGCATCTCTCTACAGGTACTACTGATACACTTGGAACAGAATTACTCGAAAGCTTGTTAAGAATGGCACCAAGCAAGGAAGAAGAACGTAAGTTGAGGGAACATAAAGATGACTCACCAACCAAGCTTGGTCTGGCCGAGAAATTTTTGAAGGCAGTGCTTGATGTACCTTTCGCATTTAAAAGGATTGAGGCAATGCTTTTCATAGCCAGTTTTGAGTCTGAAGTGGATTATCTTAGGACATCCTTTCAAACACTAGAGGTAATCAATCTCACACTGATTATTCATTTCTTCAGGAGTATCTTAGGACATTCTTGTTCTGAATTTGATACGAGTCTTTGTTGGTAGGAACCTAGAATTTGATGCACATATAGAGTATACTTCAATAACTCTAATTTGAAATGTCGATTCCAACAAAATATGTTTACAATTTGTTATTTATTTCAATATAGTTTGTTCATAAGAGGCCAAGAAGAATTCAGTCATGTTCCGAGTATACTTAGAAAGTTTACATTGGATTATGTTATGGTCTTCATGTTCTGATCGGTGTTTTTCCAGGCTGCCTGTGAAGAGCTGCGACATTCTAGAATGTTCTTGAAGCTGTTGGAGGCTGTACTTAAAACTGGGAACCGCATGAACGTGGGGACCAACCGTGGGGATGCAGAGGCATTCAAACTTGATACTCTTCTCAAGCTGGCTGATGTCAAAGGCGCAGATGGAAAAACCACTCTACTGCATTTTGTTGTACAAGAAATAATTCGAACTGAAGGTGCACGTCTCTTTGACACTAATCAAACTCCAAGCTCTACTACTTTGAACGAAGATGTCAAGTGTAGGAGGCTTGGTCTACAAGTTGTATCAAGCCTGAGTTCAGAGCTATCAAATGTGAAGAAGGCTGCTACTATGGATTCCGAAGTTCTCAGCAGTGATGTGTTAAAGCTTTCCAAAGGAATTGCAAACATAGCAGAGGTTGTGCAGTTAAACCAAACCATGGGGTCAGATGAAAGCAGTCAGAATTTTACTGAATCAGTGAAGAAATTCATCAGAATGGCTGAGGAAGAAATTCCAAAAATTCAAGCCAAAGAAAGTGTTGCTTCCTCCCTTGTGAAGGAGATTACAGAGTATTTTCATGGGAACTTGTCAAAAGAAGAAGCTCATCCATTCAGGCTCTTCATGGTTGTAAGAGACTTTCTAGCAGTTCTTGACCGTGTCTGCAAAGAAGTTGGAATGATAAATGAGAGAACCATGGTTAGTTCAGCTCATAAATTCCCTGTGCCAGTTAATCCAATGCTTCCACAACCCCTTCCTGGATTACATGAGAGCCACCAATATAATAATAATAACAATACCTCTTCAGATGATGAAGCTCCATCACCTTAGTTACATCACTCACTAAAGTTACTTTTTGGCTGCGCATCTTCTCCCAAAACCTGGAACCAGGTGATTTTTTATGGATCTGGCCGAAACTGTTGTAATTTATTTTTTCTTGTTAAATTGTAAAAATCCTTGTAATAGACTTCAATTTATGTAGTAAAAGATTTTCTTTGGGGGAGAAAGCCTGGATATGTACCAAATAGGGTTGTAGTAAACACGTATAAAGCTTTTCAATTTATTTCCAAGAAAAAGAAAATTCAGTTAGAACTTAAGTGTTTTGTATATACATTTTCTTTGGATTGATATAGATCCAAAAAAAAAAAGAATTAATATCTATAGATATAAATCTATTCAACTTAATATATATTGTCATATATGCATTCTTTTATTCTCTTTAATATGTGGTTATTTTATCTTATCATATCAAATTTGAAATTAATTGATAAAAAGATAACTGAAAAGGCCAAAATATAAAATTAATGAACAGTAATTCTTATTATGGTGGGCTTGTATTAAAAACAGCTCATTTCTGAATGGAGTGAAGATACTGTGAAATTTGGTGTTTATTTATGTATTTTTCTTATAATTTCGACAAAACTTCGAAGTTATATTAGTCTTGGTCTTTGTTAATTATAATGTTTTCTTGTGAATTGAAAGATTCAGATCTTTGTTAATTATAATGTTTTCTTGTAAATTGAAATATTTCATATGAAGAATTATATATATTTTTGAATAATAAATTATAATTATTCTTTAAACATTTTATAGTATGATGTATCAGAATTATTTTAAAAATTTATAAATTAAAACATATATTATTATTTTCTATTTTATATAAATTTATATTCAATGAAAAATGAGATAATTAAATATATTATTTATTATACATTATATTAAAATTATGTTGCAATAAAAGGTTTGATTTTATGAAATAAAAATCCTAAATCATTATAGCCTAATCTTATCAAGTAGAAAATGAGAAGTTACTCCTTTTTTAATCCATGTAGGACATTCTTTCAACTGTATTTTAGTTTTTTTGTTGGTTCTTTAATTTATTTTCACATTGACGTTTGTCATTACCAGTTTTTCATTGTAATTAAAAATATTACGTAAGATAAAAAAATAATAATTTAAGAAGTAAAATAAGAGAATTTTCTGTATATATTATTATAGATAGACCTATCAAACAAGCTCAATTTGGCTCTAGTACATTAGGGTTGGGATTAAAAAAATCCTTTCTTAAAAAGCCCACAGGCTAAATACCCTTAACCCAGGGTTTCTATGGACTTTTTTTTTTACAAAATTTTATGTATGATTTGTGATAATTCTCTAACCTAAATACCTGGCAGAAAGAACAAACTAAGGACTTATAACATCAATATTACAAAATTATTTGAAACATATCTCAACATCCATTTTTTTCAAATTGACTTTTAGAAATAACTTAATTATCAACTACTTTGTATTATACAGAGATGTCACTTTTTTTATAAGTCCTAAGATTAACCTCTTTTATACTTAACCCATTTTTATTGACCCACATCTTAGGGGGCTTTTTTAAAGCCCCAAAGCCCCATCATGTAAGACCCAAAATAATTACGATCAATATTATTTTGTTTAGTTTGTAAGAATCTCTTGTTGAGTGACAATATTCGTAAAATCATTTATTACGTTAAAATTTTTTTTTTTATGAATCAAAGTTAAACTAAGTGATATTATTTTGAATTAATTATTTTTCAGGAATTAAATGCGGAATATGTTAAATAACAAAATTTTCTGATATTGTAATTGACATCAATAGGCAGTAACATTTTTCTCTTCAAAGTTCATGCTTGGTTACATTTTTTTATTGCCACTTGTTGGTGTTTTCTGAAAATTATTTGTGCTAAGTCATCTTACTAGTAATAAAGGCTTATTAAATGGACGTTAGACTTAGCCATTTAAACACTAAACATTATTTTATTTTTTCTTTAGCTAAGCTTCCCTATGCAATAAGTTTCTTAAAAAAAAACCGTACCTTACTCTTCTATTCCTCCATAATGTGCAATTATGTTTTGGTTTCCCCACACAAATAGTAGTTATTTACTTTCCAACATAGCATCTTGACTTTCTTGGTTTCATGCACCAAAAGAGACAAAACATGAAATGAACCATGAAATGAGAAAAAATGAATCTACGGGAGACATGGAATTTAATTTATGAAAGTTGGGACCCATTCATTTGAAAAACTTCTCCTACCAATTATTAAGTGAATTCTATTTAAGAAATGAAATGGGGGGATATCAAAGGGCAGAGGAGGAGAACGTGAGTTAACTAAGAACTTTCGTCAAATTGTGAATTTGAGAGCAAGCTAAGTGAAAAACTAGCTGTGGACTAGAAGCAGTAGGAGTGAAGGATTCCTTACTGGACTTGAGGTAGGGGAAGCTAAACCATCTCTTAGATATTACAATTTCATATTTCATGATCATGAATCTAATTAGGAGCATATTGGAATTTATTAACAATAGCTATCTGTCTACTTTTGTGAATCCTAGTTTCCTATTGTATTCTATTTTTCGAGTTACCTTAGTACACTGTCCAATTCTACTTCATTACCGTTAGATGTAGCCAAATATTTGATATATGGGACATAAGACATATTAATTTGCTTTGACCGTTCGGATTATTATTCTATCATCTGTAGTTAGAGAATTAAATTCCGCATGCTGGAGTAATTTGATGACTGCTTTATTTCTGCTACTAAGTCTCTACGGTAAAACATACATTCCCACTTAGTGAATCTTTAGATTGACCTTAAATTTTTATGTGTGGACCATAAGATATATTATTTTGCTTTGACCGTTCGGATGGTTACTTTGAGGCCTGTACTTAGAGGAATAAATCTCGCATGATGGAATAAGTTAATGATCACCTTATTTTCTGCTACTAAGTTCCCTCGGGAAAACGTAAATTCTAGCCAAGTTAACCGTTGGATTGATCTGAAATTTTGATATATGGTTTTTAAGACATCAATAGTGAATTCGACCGTTTGGATTAGCCAAATAATGTCTAAAGGTGGATATATAGATTTCGCATTTTGAGGTATTTGAATTTTCAGCTTAGTTCTATCTTTAAACCACGTAAGGAAAATTTAAGAGTTCCACTTCATCAACCATTGGATCGAACTGAAATATTTATTACAGGTTTTAGATATATATAAGTTTATTTTGACCGGTCCGATTTTCAATAAGAAGTCAGAAGCTATAACAAATATATATGTAGTATTCCAGTATTATTAAGTGTTTGATAATTTGGAATTTTTTTTATTGTACTTTTGGAAACTGTACTGCAGTTAGTAAAGTGGTATAAAAAAACAAAAATTTAGAATTTAGTGGTCAAAGAAATAATTTTGAATCTAGATTTCAACCAAATAAGAATCATCCCATTTGGAATTCTATGGAGAGAATAATGAGTAAAATAGTGAGTAAAGGTCATCACTGAAAACTATAAAAAACGTAATTAGAACATTAAAATCGGTACTGCAGTGGACTCTGTGGTTTAAAAATTTCGAATCTGGTGTCTAAAGAAAGATGTTTCAGTTTAGAATCCAATAAAACAAGAATCAACTCATTCAGAGTTCTGTAGAAAAATTTATGAGTAAAACATTGAGCAAAGGTAAGATTTGACAGCAAATTGTCTTGAATGTGATTTTTGGATTTAATGCAATTTTTGCATGAGATTAGTTTATTGAGATTTGATAGAATAACCATTGATGATTCTCTAGTATTATCGTGTATAACCAGTAGAGATTTATGTTTTATCTCGGTAATTAAAAGGATAATTCCTTTTACCTGAAAAAGACGATAGGTGGATTCGAGTCTTGTTATTTTCCTCTTACGAAGGAATATGGATGTCTTACCTTAAGTTTCTCTCTCGTGCTGAGTATTGTGCTTGGTGAATAGATGTTGATCACCAAAGTTTTTACTCGTAAGACCTTGAAGGACAAGGAAGATATGTCCGAAGCTGTGGGTGGAGGACGACTCTTATCCACGGTTCATATGAGGAACCGATGTTGATATATGTTTATCAAATTTATATGTGGGATAGAGCCGAGATAGGTCCAATAGCTGCGTGTGAAGGGCCAGTGTCCATTAGTTGTGTGTGAAGGACAAAAATCGATAAGTCTAATATCCATGTGTGAGGAATGGAAAACAAAGTGATACTCGTGTCCATTTATTTTATACGATATAATATCAAGATATAACATTTAATGTTATTATTTTGTTGTTTGAAATGGGAAAAAACAAGTTTATTTATAACTTATGTCCTTCTGTAATTGGTTAGCTCACCCTATTTATGTGTCTACGATGATCGTATAACTCGTATCGTTATACGGGAGTAGATGATGTTTCAGGTAAAGTTGAAGAAGTTTAGTGCGAGGATGCGATGTGAAAACCTCTATGGGATTTTAGAACATGTATTTTAAATTGTGAAATGTGTGGTTTGTAATTTTAAAGAGTTTTAGTATTTGGTTTGTACTTCAATAAATACTCTTGAAAACTTTGACGATATTATTGTGTAATAATATTAAGTGTTGTGACTTTAAATGTGAATCAATGCTTTATTTAAAAAAAAAAATTACTGTAATACTCTAAAAAGGGGTGTTACATTTGTTGGTATCAGAGCAAAGATCTTCAAAGAACGTTTTGGGGATTTTGGGGAGTGAACTCGTTAGCTTATACATTATAGTTCTGGAAAACTTGTGCTTATGAAAGTAGGTGAAGATATTCACTCAGATTTTGTGCTAAGTGGTATTTATTTTGTTGTGAATAGAGAAAGAGAAAACATGTCTCACACTGATAACCAAACACCCTCTGCTGATGAGTTCTCCTGAGCTGTTGATCGAATGGTAGGAGCATTGGATCGACAGCATACTACTCAAGAACCAAGACATCATTCTGGGTTGAATGATTTTCTGAAGCACAATCCACCAAAATTTGATGGAAAGGCTGCACCAGATCGCGCAGAATCCTGGATTCGAGGACTTGAGAAGATTTTTCGAGTATTGAGGTGCTCAGAGGAAGAAAAGCTGGCTTATGCATCTTTCCTACTGGAAGATGAATCTGAATATTGGTGGGATGGTATGCAACAAATGATGGAGACCAATGGAGAAGTCATCACTTGGAGCAGTTTTAAAACACGTTTTCTGGAAAAGTATTTTCCAAACAGTGCTAAGATCGAGAGGGAAACAGAGTTCTTGAATCTCCGTCAAGGAGGAATGACTGTGCAGGCTTATATCAGCAGATTCGAGTATCTGTCTCGTTTTTACTCTCAAGCTATGTCTGAAGAGTGGAGATGCCAACGATTTGAACAAGGATTAAGGCACGAACTAATGAAGATGATCGTGCCCCTAGAAATCAAGAAATTCCCAGCCTTGGTAGAGAAAGCAAAGAAGTTAGAAAAAATAGAGGTCAATCCAAATCGAATTCTGAAGGCTCAAAAGGATAAGTTTCCTGCTAGAGAACAATTGAGGAAGCCGTATCTGAAACCTCAGCAACCTATTTATGGACCTGTGAAATGTTATGAGTGCGGGGGTTCGCATTACAGGAGGGAATGCCCAAAACTCTCTGGTAAAAAGAATGATGTGAAGAAATGTTTTAACTGCAATAAGCCAGGGCATTTTGCTTACAACTGCCCTGAAAATATTGTAAAGATTGAACCACAGCAACCCAGTCCTTCTGAAGAAAAGCCCAAAGCAGCAGGAAGGGTTTTTGCCATCACTGGAGAAGACGCAGTGAAGCCAGGTAACCTTATATTAGACACTTGTCTTTTGTTTGGAAAATGTGTGCGTGTTTTGTTTGATTCCGGAGCTACGCACTCCTTTATATCGTCTTCATGTTTGGAAGAGTTATGTTTACCTGTGAGTGATCTTGGGTATGTTCTGGTGGTTTCTACACCAGCATCGGACCAGATCTTGACCAGTTCAGTCTGTGTCGGATGTCCGATTATAGTTGCAAAACACAAGTTCAAAGTGAACTTGATATCATTACCTTTACGAGATCTTGATATCATTCTAGGAATGGATTGGTTGTCCACTAATCACATCCTAATGGATTGTGGACAACACAAGTTGATTTTTCCTGAAATAGACGGTTTGGAACTTGTTTCAACTAAAGAAGTTCTAAAGGATCTTAAAGGCGGTGCTGCATGTTTCGTGGTTGTAGCTCACGAGAAGACAGAAGGTTCTGAACAAAAAACGATGGGTATTTTAGTGGTAGAAGAATACGCTGATGTTTTTCCAGATGAGATACCTGGGCTACCACCAAGGAGAGAAGTTGAGTTCTCCATAGACCTGGTTCCCGGTGCAGGACCAGTATCTATAGCTCCTTATAGAATGGCTCCTGCAGAGTTGGCAGAACTAAAGAAACAAATAGAGGAACTATTAGAGAAACAGTTTATTAGACCCAGTGCATCACCATGGGAAGCTCCAGTGTTACTTGTGAAAAAGAAAGACGGAAGTTCTAGGTTGTGTGTTGACTACCGACAGTTAAACAAACTAACAATCAAGAACAAGTATCCACTGCCGAGGATTGACGACCTATTGGATCAACTACGAGGGGCAAGTATATTCTCTAAAATTGACTTGAGGTCTGGTTATCATCAAGTTTTGGTCAAGTCTGAGGATGTGCAGAAGACCGCTTTTAGATCGCGTTATGGGCACTATGAGTATGTAGTGATGCCATTTGGAGTTACAAATGCTCCTGCAATTTTTATGGATTACATGAATCGGATTTTTCGACCCTACCTAGATAAGTTTGTCGTCGTGTTTATTGATGACATTCTCATGTATTCCAAAAGTCGAGAAGATCATGCAGAGCATTTGCGGCTAGTATTGAAAATTCTGAGAGAGCACCAATTGTATGGGAAGTTGTCGAAGTGTGAGTTCTGGTTGGACGAAGTTAAATTTTTGGGTCATGTTATTTCAGCACAAGGAATTTCTGTGGACCCAACGAAGGTTGAAGCAGTGCTTAAATGGGAACGTCCGAAGACTGTGACTGAAGTTAGAAGTTTTGTGGGCCTGGCAGGTTATTATCGGAGGTTTGTAGAAGGTTTCTCCAAGATTGTGGGTCCTTTAACTCAGTTAACACGTAAAGACCAACCTTTCTCATGGACAGACAAGTGTGAAGCAAGTTTTGAGGAAATGAAGAGAAGGTTGACGAGTGCTCCAGTTCTAGCCATTCCGGATACTACTAAGAGCTTGGAAGTGTTCTGTGATGCTTCATATCAAGGACTTGGATGCGTGTTAATGCAAGAGAGAAGACCAATAGCTTATGCATCAAGGCAGTTAAAGGTGCATGAAAGAAATTATCCCACACACGATATCGAGTTAGCAGCAGTAGTGTTCGCGTTGAAGTCTTGGAGACACTACCTTTATGGAGCATGTTTTCAAGTATTCAGCGACCATAAGAGTTTGAAGTACCTCTTTGATCAAAAGGAGTTGAATATGCGTCAGAGAAGATGGATGGAATACTTGAAAGATTATGATTTTGAGTTGCAATACCATCCAGGAAAAGCAAATGTAGTAACAGATGCCTTGAGTCGGAAGCGTATTCAGATATCAGCTTTGATGGTAAAGGAATTGGAATTAATTGAAAAGTTCAGAGATATGAATCTCGGTTGGCAATTAAATCAAGATCACATTTGGTTTGGTCACTTATCGATCATGAACGACTTCTTGGAAGAAATCAAGGTGGAACAAAAAGAAGATCCTAGTTTGCAGCATATATTGGAATCGTTGGGCTTAGAACAAGCTAAGGAATTCTCTATGGGGACAGATAACATTCTTCGCTTCAAAAATAGAGTATGTGTTCCAGCAAAGATGGAAATAAAGAAAAGGATTCTTGAAGAAGGACATAAGAGTCGTCTTAGCATACATCCAGGTATGACTAAGATGTATAAAGATTTGAAAGAATCTTTTTGGTGGAGCGGAATGAAGAAAGATGTGGCAGAATATGTATCATCATGTTTAGTTTGTCAGAAGGCCAAGATTGAGCACCAAAAACCAGGGGGAATGCTACAACAGTTATATATTCCTCAATGGAAATGGGATAGCATTTCAATGGATTTCGTGACTCATCTACCAAGATCAACAAAGGGTCATGACTCCATTTGGGTAATTATAGATAGGTTGACGAAGTGCGCCCACTTTTTACCAATCAATCAAAGGTCGTCCTTGGATAAGCTAGCAGAACTTTATGTCAGAGAAATAATAAGATTGCATGGTGTGCCATCCAATATCATTTCTGATCGTGATCCAAGATTTACGTCAAGATTTTGGAAGAAATTACAAGAGGCTTTGGGTACGAAACTTAGGATGAGTTCAGCATATCATCCACAAAAGGATGGACAATCTGAAAGAACTATTCAATCTCTGGAAGATCTATTGAGGACGTGTGTGTTGGATCATCTAGGAAATTGGAACGACATTCTACCGTTGGTGGAATTCACCTACAACAACAGTTTTCATTCCAGCATAGGAATGGCGCCATATGAAGCCTTGTATGGGAGAAGATGTAGGACACCTCTATGTTGGTATCAAGATGGAGAAGTAGTTACATTGGGTCCTGAGTTGTTACAACAAACGACAGACAAAGTTAAGTTGATACAAGAAAGGATGCGTGCAACACAAAGCAGACAGAAGTCTTATGCAGATAAGAGAAGAAGACCACTTGAATTCGAAGTAGGAGACCATGTGTTCCTTCGTGTATCTCAGATGACAGGCGTAGGAAGAGTTATCAGATCAAAGAAATTGTCTCCGAAGTTTCTTGGACCATTTGAGATCATTAAAAGGATTGGACCAGTAGCATATGAAATCGCACTACCTCCACAATTAGCGAATTTACACAATGTGTTTCATGTATCGCAGTTGAGGAAGTATGTGTCAAGACCAGATCATGTGCTTGAAATGGATGACGTTCAAGTTAAAGGAGATTTATCTTTAGACGTCAAACCTGTGCGAATTTTGGATCATCAAACCAAACAACTCCGAGGAAAGAGCGTCAGCACGGTCAAAGTATTGTGGAATGAGAGCACACAGGAGATGACTTGGGAATTAGAAGATCATATTAGGAAAACCTATCCGTATCTATTCTCCTGATGACCATAATTTTCGAGGACGAAAATTTTGTGGTTGGGGAGATTGTAAGACCCAAAATAATTACGATCAATATTATTTCGTTTAGTTTGTAAGAATCTCTTGTTGAGTGACAATATTCGTAAAATCATTTATTACGTTAAAAATTTTTTTTTTTTATGAATCAAAGTTAAACTAAGTGATATTATTTTGAATTAATTATTTTTCAGGAATTAAATGCGGAATATGTTAAATAACAAAATTTTCTGATATTGTAATTGACATCAATAGGCAGTAACATTTTTCTCTTCAAAGTTCATGCTTGGTTACATTTTTTTATTGCCACTTGTTGGTGTTTTCTGAAAATTATTTGTGCTAAGTCATCTTACTAGTAATAAAGGCTTATTGAATGGACGTTAGACTTAGCCATTTAAACACTAAACATTATTTTATTTTTTCTTTAGCTAAGCTTCCCTATGCAATAATTTTCTTAAAAACAAACCGTACCTTACTCTTCTATTCCTCCATAATGTGCAATTATGTTTTGGTTTCCCCACACAAATAGTAGTTATTTACTTTCCAACATAGCATCTTGACTTTCTTGGTTTCATGCACCAAAAGAGACAAAACATGAAATGAACCATGAAATGAGAAAAAATGAATCTACGGGAGACATGGAATTTAATTTATGAAAGTTGGGACCCATTCATTTGAAAAACTTCTCCTACCAATTATTAAGTGAATTCTATTTAAGAAATGAAATGGGGGGATATCAAAGGGCAGAGGAGGAGAACGTGAGTTAACTAAGAACTTTCGTCAAATTGTGAATTTGAGAGCAAGCTAAGTGAAAAACTAGCTGTGGACTAGAAGCAGTAGGAGTGAAGGATTCCTTACTGGACTTGAGGTAGGGGAAGCTAAACCATCTCTTAGATATTACAATTTCATATTTCATGATCATGAATCTAATTAGGAGCATATTGGAATTTATTAACAATAGCTATCTGTCTACTTTTGTGAATCCTAGTTTCCTATTGTATTCTATTTTTCGAGTTACCTTAGTACACTGTCCAATTCAACTTCATTACCGTTAGATGTAGCCAAATATTTGATATATGGGACATAAGACATATTAATTTGCTTTGACCGTTCGGATTATTATTCTATCATCTGTAGTTAGAGAATTAAATTCCGCATGCTGGAGTAATTTGATGACTGCTTTATTTCTGCTACTAAGTCTCTAAGGTAAAACATACATTCCCACTTAGTGAACCGTTAGATTGACCTTAAATTTTTATATGTGGACCATAAGATATATTATTTTGCTTTGACCGTTCGGATGGTTACTGTGAGGCCTGTACTTAGAGGAATAAATCTCGCATGATGGAATAAGTTAATGATCACCTTATTTTCTGCTACTAAGTTCCCTCGGGAAAACGTAAATTCTAGCCAAGTTAACCGTTGGATTGATCTGAAATTTTGATATATGGTTTTTAAGACATCAATAGTGAATTCGACCGTTTGGATTAGCCAAATAATGTCTAAAGGTGGATATATAGATTTCGCATTTTGAGGTATTTGAATTTTCAGCTTAGTTCTATCTTTAAACCACGTAAGGAAAATTTAAGAGTTCCACTTCATCAACCATTGGATCGAACTGAAATATTTATTACAGGTTTTAGATATATATAAGTTTATTTTGACCGGTCCGATTTTCAATAAGAAGTCAGAAGCTATAACAAATATATATGTAGTATTCCAGTATTATTAAGTGTTTGATAATTTGGAATTTTTTTTATTGTACTTTTGGAAACTGTACTGCAGTTAGTAAAGTGGTATAAAAAAACAAAAATTTAGAATTTAGTGGTCAAAGAAATAATTTTGAATCTAGATTTCAACCAAATAAGAATCATCCCATTTGGAATTCTATGGAGAGAATAATGAGTAAAATAGTGAGTAAAGGTCATCACTGAAAACTATAAAAAACGTAATTAGAACATTAAAATCGGTACTGCAGTGGACTCTGTGGTTTAAAAATTTCGAATCTGGTGTCTAAAGAAAGATGTTTGAGTTTAGAATCCAATAAAACAAGAATCAACTCATTCAGAGTTCTGTAGAAAAATTTATGAGTAAAACATTGAGCAAAGGTAAGATTTGACAGCAAATTGTCTTGAATGTGATTTTTGGATTTAATGCAATTTTTGCATGAGATTAGTTTATTGAGATTTGATAGAATAACCATTGATGATTCTCTAGTATTATTGTGTATAACCAGTAGAGATTTATGTTTTATCTCGGTAATTAAAAGGATAATTCCTTTTACCTGAAAAAGACGATAGGTGGATTCGAGTCTTGTTATTTTCCTCTTACGAAGGAATATGGATGTCTTACCTTAAGTTTCTCTCTCGTGCTGAGTATTGTGCTTGGTGAATAGATGTTGATCACCAAAGTTTTTACTCGTAAGACCTTGAAGGACAAGGAAGATATGTCCGAAGCTGTGGGTGGAGGACGACTCTTATCCACGGTTCATATGAGGAACCGGTGTTGATATATGTTTATCAAATTTATATGTGGGATAGAGCCGAGATAGGTCCAATAGCTGCGTGTGAAGGGCCAGTGTCCATTAGTTGTGTGTGAAGGACAAAAATCGATAAGTCTAATATCCATGTGTGAGGAATGGAAAACAAAGTGATACTCGTGTCCATTTATTTTATACGATATAATATCAAGATATAACATTTAATGTTATTATTTTGTTGTTTGAAATGGGAAAAAACAAGTTTATTTATAACTTATGTCCTTCTGTAATTGGTTAGCTCACCCTATTTATGTGTCTACGATGATCGTATAACTCGTATCGTTATACGGGAGTAGATGATGTTTCAGGTAAAGTTGAAGAAGTTTAGTGCGAGGATGCGATGTGAAAACCTCTATGGGATTTTAGAACATGTATTTTAAATTGTGAAATGTGTGGTTTGTAATTTTAAAGAGTTTTAGTATTTGGTTTGTACTTCAATAAATACTCTTGAAAACTTTGACGATATTATTGTGTAATAATATTAAGTGTTGTGACTTTAAATGTGAATCAATGCTTTATTTAAAAAAAAAAATTACTGTAATACTCTAAAAAGGGGTGTTACACATCAGATGGGGGCTGTGAATGAATTAGGGTCGGGTTAGCCCCCTACCCCCAAAACATCATAAACTCTCACCAAAATACACCGCCTCCGCTCCCCCCCTCGCCTCATCAACAACTCCCACATCGCCTCTCCAGCTTCCTTCACCGCCTTCGACGTTGACTCCTCCGTCGCTTCCAAAAAAGAACGCTCCCGAAGCGCCCGCCAGCTCTCTTGGGTATGCCTTCTCAAATGCCAGCAGTTTGCCGCCTCGCATGTTTGGCTCTATAGCAGCGTCTTCCACCTTGCTTGCACGACGCACCGCCGGATTTCGGACTCAGCATCACTGTAGGGCGACTCCTCGTGGCTCTACCACGCGATCGGCGTCTTCCTCGTGGTGGTGATTGTGCTCTTGCGGTTCGAGCTCGTCGCATATTTCAAGGGGTGGAATTTTAGGCACCCCGGTCCCAGCGACGTCCTGGGCACCCTCTTCGTTTACGCCGTGTGGGTCGACATCCGTGCCCGGTACCTATCGCCACCGTTGCAAAGCCTGGCGAATTTGTGCAGCGTTTTGTTTTGATCTTGGGGTGCTTCTAGATCAAGTTTCAGAGGCTCAAGTTTGTGGCAAGTATGGATTACGATGTTGTGGGTATTAGCTCAGAGGATTTCCCGTTGGTGTTGATTCATATTCCCATGTGCAACAAGAGGGAGGTAAGAAGATGTAGGTTGCTTTGTCCTTTTGGAACGTCTAAATTTGTGAATACTGACTCAATGTCAGTTTTGTTATATGTTTGTGATCTGGTGTCTTGTTTAAATTATGTGCTCAACTGATGTAGATTTTAGTGATGGGAATGTTTCTACTATTGTGGCTTGGGTGCTTTATATTATGAGGGTCTTTCTGAGCGGTATTATGTAGACATGAATCCATAGAACATATTTTCTTGTTTGGTTCGGTCGTTGTTTTCACTTGTTAGAAAGCCACTGAATTGTTAGCTCTAATTTCCCCTGAGACAGAATTAGGAAATGGAGGACAATCTCCTTCCTGGCAAAATTAAAAAGCAAGCACAACTTTTCATATTAGCATAATGCATATGTAACATCCTCTTCACAAGAAGAGGCAACTTTGCCATTTCACATTCTTGATTCTTGGTTAATTATGAGTTACAACAATTTAGTTTTTATGTGTGTGATACGTTGTCGTTGAAGCTATCAAATTAATACTACTTTTCAAGGCAATTTCAGTATTGCCAAGTAGTATCTAAGAAAGTAAATAGCGCTAAAGTAACCCTAAGTCGTCTCCCTATCAACACAAAATTGCTTTTGAATATCTAACTCTTATGAATGTTATGCAATGCTTATGAATAAAAGTAATGGTTGAAGAATGCATAAAAACAGTTATGATTAAATAGGCTAATTCCACTGCTTTTCCAAGATAGATTCATCATCGGTTATTCACGAATAATTGTTCAATTAGTTATTGTTTAAGTTTCAAATTAATTAAAGTACATTCTTAATTAATTTGAGGGCGATCGTGCATTTAACCAAAGTAAATTCTCAATCAAATACAAAACCTTTCTAGATTATTCACAATAAATTCAACCAAAGTACATTCTCAATCAAATTGTATTGTGTTTAATCATGTCTATTCTTAAATCTCCTAACCAAGTTAAAAGTTAATCAATCAAAGTAAATTCTCAATTGATTCTTGTTGAAATTATTACTACCAACCAAAGTACATTCTCAATTGATAGTAAACACCATTTAATCATATGAAAGTTCCTAAATTCAATCAAAGTAGATTCTCAATTAAACCTAGAAACTCTAGAATTCATATAATCAATATGCATGTAGATTCAAACACATTATGATGCAAAAATCCTTACTTTTAACAAGATAGAGAGATGAAATACATAGAGAGAGAGAGAACAACTTAAATCAATAATCAAAGTAAACAATTGCATTAACTGAACGTAACCTCAGAATCCATCATTGAATTACAACAGAATAGCCCTAAATGCTTAGCTCTCCATGAATGAAGTTGAATACAAGATGAAAGACAAGTGAGAGGAGTATAAGAGAATGAATGAATTGAAGTGAAGTTCCCCCTGGGTCTCTTTATATAGGGCTTGATTGGGCTTGGACTCTGAATATTCAATTGACAAAATCTTTTATTTTATATCTTCCAAATAACTAAAAGATTTAGATAATTATTTGGAAGATATTTTTTGTTGATATTCCCAAATTAAATTATTTCAACACTAAATTTTATCTTTTAATTTTTCTTACTTTTCAAAATTGCACAAATACCCTGAAATTTTCTCTATCTGCACTTTAGCCCCTTCAGTATTCTCCAAAATTGCAACAGAATCTTATTTTGGGCCTTGAATTGCCATTTGGACCAATAAAACTTATAATTTCAGCTGCACAAATAAACATAAGAATTTCCAAGAATAATTTATGCAATTAAAATCACTTTTTAAGTTCCTTTTAATTCCAAATACAATATATTAAATCATCACAAATCCTTTTTAAATCAATCATTCAAGCACATGAATTTCATCAAAAATTTAATTTTAAAGCATGAATATGCACTCATTAGTGTGCTTTGTTTTAGTATTAACTTACTTGTATGACAAATGTTTGAATTCAAATTCCTTTTACTGCTAAACAACTCAACCATATTTTCTTCAACATATAACAGCTAGGTCTGCTCCATAGTTAATTTAAGGTTTGTGTCTTTTAATGTTTAATGTGTTTCATGATTCAATGTGACATTATGTTTTATGTTTAAATTTAACATTGGATGTGTTGGAATGATGATTGATTTGGCTGATATTGAATGTTAACATAAAGAGGTATTTCATGGATACTCTTCTAATTAGCGTTGCTTTTGAGGTGGTAGTGCAGGGCCTACACATACACAAATGTCTGTTCTGAAATTTGAAATTATATTCAATGTTTCTGTTTGTTATGTGATGAGAGAAAGTGAGGACATCAAAATTAAAGAATGTGTTTGAATATGGAATTGGTGTAAAATGTAAGGCATTGGTTAATCTTTTTCATGTGACTTTTCTACCTTATATTGTATGCCACAAGATCTTAGAAAGAGGAAAAAATATGGCTCTATTATGATCTTCTGGAATACAAGTTTATTCTATTTCAGGTTGTTGTTGAGTTGTGTCATATAAAAAAGGAATCAAGGGAAAATTTTGTATTACTATTATAAATTCATCAGTATCAAGAGATTATGTTTGTCTTAGATGATAATACAATTTCTAATTATGCAAATATGTTATTCTTGTTTTTGTTTTCTTTGCCCTCTTACTGCTAACTTTTTCTAATTATTGTTTTATAATAATTTACATGCAGCTATATACATATGCGACGAGCTCGAACTCTAAGAGCACAATCACCACCATGAGGAAGACGCGAATCACGTGGTAGAGCCGCGACGAGTCGCCCCGTAGTAACGTTGAGTCTGCGATCTGGCAGTGCGCTGTGCAGGCTAGGTGGAAGATGCCGCTGTAGAGCCAAACAAGTGAGGCGACGAACTGTTGACATTTGAGAAGGCATACCCAAAAGAGGTGGCGGGCGCTCCGGGAGCGTTCTTTTTTGGATGCGACGGAGGAGTCAACATCGAGGGCAGTCAAGGGAGGCGGAGAGGCAAAGTGGGAGTTGTTGATGAGGCGAGGGAGAGAAGGAGCGGAGGCGTTGGATTTCGGTGAGAGTTTATGATGTTTTGGGGCTAGGGGGCTAACCCGACCCTAATTCATTCACAGCCCCCATCTAATGGAGCTTTGGGGCTAGGGGCTTTAAAAAAGCCCCCTAAGATGTGGGTCAATAAAAATGGGCTAAGTATAAAAGAGGCCAGGGTCAGTTTCAGGGCTTAAAAAAAACTGACAACTCTAATTATAGATAAAGACACTTATAATTAAGAAGATTTATTACACCAAATATTTTATTTTAGTGTGCTTATTTAAATGAAGTTTCATTTGTTTAGAGTGTGTTTTTTTAAATGAAGTTTGATGTTTACACTTTTTTTAATTTATATATTATGCTTATATTAAGTATAACTTGATATTACGACTCAATGTTTTTATTACATTCAACATAGATAGATAAAACTATATGCTTACCATCTTAATTTATATAATATAATGCTATGTTTATATTAGGTATAACTTCATTAGTTTTGTATTTTGCCTTCATTTAAACTAGTTCTCACATTGTTTAAAAAAATTTAGGATTTAATATTTTCTTAGTTCCAATTTTTGTCAGCTTTATTTGAAATGATCCTAATTTTTTTAAAATGTTCAATGTAATCCTAAAGATCGTAATCTGAGTTCAATTTAGTCATTTTTTGCAAAGGCCTTTTAAATCGTTAGTGACCAAATGTCCAGTTGTGCAATCAGTGACACATCACCCTTGACACATCATCATCATCTTCTACCTCCAGAAACCCTAATTTCCCCGTACACAAAAACCCTAGCCATCACCTAACCCTAACTGCCCCCGCCACGCTCACGACCAACCACCATTTTCGCACCTCCATCATCAGACATTTCGAAACCCTAATCAGATGGCCACGCCACCACTGTTGTTCATCTTCTTCGTCCAGCAACCACCCAACCATGACCATCTTCCCCTTCCTCCACCGTGAATCGCCAACAACATCTTGTCACGACAACCATGACCGCTGCAGCAAGACAGTGAGCCATGCACGAGCTCATCTTCTCTGTCAAGTCTTCAACCTGCAAAGGGAAATACAGAGAACGAAAAAGCTAATTGGAGCAGAATCGCCACCACAAAAGCGTCATTCTTCATCTTCTCCAGCCATCGCGAAGCTGCTCTTCAAACCTACAAGTAGAAAGAAACCAAATGGCAGACAGGCAACCATTAGGAAGCCTTACATTTAGAAACCCTAATTTTTTGGGTGGGGAAGGGGCTGCCACGTGGCAGTCTCTCATTGGCTACATAATGTTTCAGTTAAGGCAGTTCGACAGTTAAATGACATGTCATTCTCTGATTGCACAACTGAACATTTGACCTTTTAAAAAGCGTTTGCAAAAAGAACTTAATTGAATTACTATGTTTAAGATTACATTAAACATTTAAAAAAAATTAAAATCATTTCAAACAAAGCTAACAAAAATTAAGACCAACAATAATATTAAACCAAGAATTCACAACAAAATATATAATATTATCAATAATTCACTATTAAAAAACAAGCATTTTTTCTTCTTAGTGTCAATTTTTAAGGAAAGAATTATATAATTGGACAAATTTGAAAACAGAGTTATAAATAACAATTACATATTAAACACTCAAACTATTAGTTGAATATTCGAATATTCTCAATTAGAAATAAATGACAAATAAAAATATTAAAAAAATACAAACCCGTTCTAAAAAGTGATTTAATCCAATAAAATTAAGGTTTTTGTTTTTAAACTACAATTTGATAAACACCACTAAATGAAGACACTAATAGTGCCCTCATAATACATTCAACGCCACAAACAGTTTGAAAACACTATCTAATAAACAAAGAATAAAAAATCAATCAGCCCCAACACAGTTTGGAAAACAGAGAAACACAACAAAGAAAAAATAAACCTCAACTATGGAAGTCATTGAACGATTGCTACAGCAACTCTTTTCCTGATTACAATGACATTCCTCTCCAACAGAGCAACAAGCACAAAAATGGTTTGTATAACTGTTATGTTATGCGGAAGATAGAATGAGACTTCTAAATAGTAATAATATAATTTGCTTCATATGCATAACAAATGATTATAGCCATCATTGATTGTACATAACTCATTCTACAATTTCTTTCATTAACTTAACTATGTTTTCCTCATACTACTTGCACAACAGAAGCCTATTGAATTCAGATTCATATACTTGTATGTCTAAGCACCAATTTCCTTCTAACAAGTCATGATGCTAGACATAAAAAAGGCACACTAGTGTTCCCTCTAAGATGGGAACAGAAAAACTTATTGTATAAAAGATAATCTTTTGAATTTCTGCTCACATAACTAGGGTGGATAACTTGAATACTTTACTCGCTAATTGTTGGTTTTCTTCTTATGTTCTGAAGAATTCATTCAAGTTGTCAGCATCTATGCGCTCTAATATACGGCGTGCTTCCTCCTCCGTTGCCGGCACCACATTTCGAAGTTTAAATCCACTTTTTGTGACCTTTGCTTCTGGACGTACTGTGAAAGTGAAATGGAAAGCATTTGATACCTGTAATCACATAAAAAGAACAGAACGGACAATGCTGATTACAATCTTTGATAGCTTTGAAGTTGCAAGAAAGAAAAGTGCAAGCGATAATGACCGTGCATTGTATACAGCGCATTTTTAGTCGAGACTAACCTCACTAGAACGCAACTCAGGCCGTGTAACATGAGCAACAACTTCAACATTGATAAGTGGCTGATCTGGATCATGTACCTCCGTGTACAGAACACAAGATTTGAGACGCAAAAAGTCCCCTACATCAACCTGTTCAAGGGTTCCTTTTATCACAAAGAGTAGAATGCATGCAAAATAGTATAGCAGAGTAAGGTCCTATAATAGAACTACTCAAAATATCACAAATTAAAGGTTCTGTTTCACCCCGAAAAACACTGTTGTAAAACTGTAATACTTCCCTTCCCATCACTCACTTCAACAAACTCAAAACATAATTCCTCTAGAATCTAGATTTTGGATGTTAATTCAAACAATTTGAAACTCTTGTAACAATTTTTCCGTAAGTAACTGTAGTTGATTCAAATTTGTTATAGAAATATCAAAGATTGTGCCAACTGTGTATAAAAAACAGAATCATATTAACAGTCAAATTTTGAAATTTGTAAAAAGATGGATGAAATACTCACAGGTCTTAAGAAATCAACATGGTCAACTTCTAGAAAGTAAGGAACTAATCCAGCAAAGGCATATGCTGTTGAGAAAGCCAATTCAAATGCACGATGCATCAAGAAACCTCCAAATATTCGACCATGAATGTTCCTTTGCTGTGGCTGGCATATTAGAGCATTCTCAAGACTGGTATCCTTTAGAAGAATACTGTCCCTGTCAGCCAAAGCTGGCATGTCACAAAAGATTCTTCCTTCAGCCAAAAGGGCTTTAAGTCTATTTTTCTCGCCATTCTCAAACTCTTTCTTTTCTCCTCCTCTTTTCCTTTTTCTCAGATTACTTCTTGCTTCAGCTTGTTCAAAAAGAACTTTTTCATGAGCTGTTTCTGGCAAAAGTCGATTCACTGGAGCAGCTTTCCCAGTTTTAGAGTCTCGAGCAACAAATATGAAGTTGGCTGTTAGTGCTACGGAGTCTGAATCATTGCCATCTGCACATATTATGACGATGCATAAGTTCTGGAGCAAGTTTGGTTGAAATATAAAAGAAAATAACTAGTATTGGAGGAAGTTCAAAAGAATGAAAATGCGATTCTATCATGAAGGTTTGTATAATTCTTATGTGGAAGATACGAAGAGAAACTTAAGGTCTATGCAACATGGTGTACACTGTTATGAATTAACCATCAATTACTTTATTTTCATAGCCGCATGATCCCAAAGATATGTACCTTCATTGGACTGAGTAACCTCCAGTTGAATTTCTATTGAGGAGTGCCCAACCCATATAACAGAACCAACTATTTTGAGATCAACGTTAACACTAATTGGTTTCTTTAGTACAATCTTGTCGACAGAAGCAGTGACAACTATAAGTGGCCTTGTTGTGCTAGCTTCATCAGAACAGTGCTATTCCACAATCAAACATCAAACAGCACAGTCAAAAAATAGGTACATCATATGAAATCTTCATTACATTTTACAGAAGCAAACTAGACAACGCCCCAAAGTCTACTAACTACGTATAAATGGGAAACCTTCCTGTCTTCTAGAACACAAACAAGCATCAAACTACATTTGACCTACCACAAAATAAACAAGTCATTCACCACAAACGCCAGTCATCAAAGTTCAACCTAGTTTGAACTTAGAAAGTTATGCCTTATCATCACCATTTTTACCACTGTACACCACACTCAATGACCAAATCATATTACAAACATTACCCAGATATCCGATTCTTACAATAATTTAATTAAAACGCTATGTGACTCTAAAGTTTTTGTTTTACTATCATTCAATTTCAATATAGATGATATAAGTTTATTTCAACCATGAATTTTGACTACTTCTTGTGTAAAGGCTTTGTAGGGTGTACACGAGAGTTAAAATATTTCCATAAAACCTAAAAAAATTCAGAAAACACAGCTGAAAATAACTAAAAAACAATACCCAAATAACAAAACCCCATGAACCACTTTAATATCACAATTGCACAAAGAAAAATTGAAACTTTAGGACTGTACCTTGACAGAAATAGTTCCAGCCAGGGCGTCAAGATCTTCAAGCAACTTCCCAATTCGGACCTCATTCCAGGGATCCCTATATTGCTCTCTGAGAACAAAATCAGAGGAGAAGTTGTACAAGATGCTGGTCCTGCTCTGCGAGGGGTTTCTGGTGAGCAATTCACTCTGGGGAGGAGCGTCCCTCGGAGGGTCAAGAAGCCTCTCGAAAATCTGGCCCCGCGCCTCCCACAGAGCCGTGGTCACCGGAGAATGGTACATCCCCGGCCACAGAGCAATAGGTTTCCGGTCCCCCAAACCGTTCGCCGGCGGAGGATTCTCGAAAGGTGCGGTGGCGCTGGCGAAGGTGGAAGCAACCGGGATTGTTCCATTTACAGCAATTGTGTTGTTGGACGGAGAAGAATTCAAATCCATTGTACTTTTGTAATCTTTTGATGTTTTTACTTCCCTTTGAACAGGAATGAATCCGTTCTTCTACTTTCCTCTGTTGTTTACAGTGTTTTTGGTAGTTGTTGTTTCGGAAACAATAATAATGTGTTAAGAAACATCATTTTCTGATTTAATGAATTCAACGTCTAAATCAGTAATTCATAAACTAATTACAAATATTTGACAATAAAAATTAGTGTTTAAATATAAATTTTAAGGTCATTATTGATTAACATAATTATTATATGTGGTAGCTCATAATAAAATAAAAATATAAATAACATAAAAAATAAAAATAGTTTCACGTTAAACAGACAACACTGAAACAAAATCAGTTGTGACTAGATGAATTTTTTTTTAATCAGACATGTATGAAATGTTAATATATATAAATTATTTGATTCATTAAGAAAATATTTATTAAAAAATGTAATAGTAGAGCTGGTGAATGGTGCAATGTGTGCCATAAATTTGAAAGCAAGAGGTCCACCCAATTTACGCAAGGTATACCAGATCACCTTTCAGGTTCCACGATATTTCTTCTCTAATTTAATAATAATAATAATGGATATGTAAGTATATTTTATAGCAAAATTTAAGCTTAATTAATTTCAATTATCTTATAAATAATAATATTTTTAATTACATTTTTATTATTTTATTGAATATTAATTTTTTATATCAATTGACTTTTTACTGTTTAATTATTGTTATTACCAGTCAAATGACGTGATTATTATCTTAATTAGTTAATTTAATTAACTTTTCATCAATAAAAAATATAAAAGTTAATAATTAAAATAAAATAATATTGTAGTTAATATAAAATAAGATGTTAGTGTTAAAATAAGACAAATGGTAGTAATGAAATCAGTTTTTTAATTGCTACAGGTGGTGCTTTAGAAATCATTGAAAAACATGTACACTGATGATAACGATGGTCCTTTGATATTGGTATCGTAAAAATACGTCATTCGATTCAACCTGATTTACTAGACTTCATTTACTAAGGATTGATATTTAGTAAATAAATTTAATCTGATTTATTTATTAATGTTTAAAAAATTTGAATCTGATTTAGTTTAAATAATTTAATGATCAAATGGATTAATTTATTCACTTATTTAATTATAAATTTTTTAATTTAAAAAAATATCAATTTTTTTTCTAATTAAAATATAAATAAAATTCAATTAAAAATAATATTAAATTTTAAATACAATTCAAAATAAAAAATATAATATAATTTAAAATAAAAAAATACCATACAATTTAAAATATCTTAAATTTCAAATACAATCCAATCCAAAAATACAAAAAAAAAATAAATTATTATATAATATTGATAATTATTAAATCATTTATTTATTTATAATAATAATAAAATACAAAATAATAAATAATTAAATTAATTTTAAAATATAAAACACTGTCTGGTGGAACACGATTTGTGACTATGGAGTTGAGTTTAATTGATTAAACTATACTCCACAAATGTCAAATCTCAATTTTTTTGAAACTCAATCCAATTAAAAGTATAATGGATGAAATTGATTGATGGATTTAAACTCACAGTATTTGATAAGCATTACGTCCATTTGACACAGCTAAGTTTGCAACAGTTTACGGCTTCATCTGTAATGGGAGTGCAGGGATAATTAGATGATATGATGTTGGATTTTTGAAATGCAAAATCTGTTCCCCATTTTTAATTAGTTCGTTTATTTTGTTGTCCTGATAACCTCCTCTGTTGGAAAGTTCCACGTCGATTAGGAATAAGGCCAATTCTTATTTTATAAGTGGGTGCAAATCTCACTTTACAAGCCGGTTTTGTGGGGTTGAGTTAGACGTCCACTTCTAACATGGTATCAGAGTCATGGTTAGAGCCTATCCTAGCGAGTTCTAAGTGGGTATTCTATTCTTCTATTCTACCTGGTATCGGGCCGTTATTGGACCATCCAATTTCTACTATCACATACCTCGGCGTGGAGGGGGTGTGTTGGAAAGTCCCACATCGACTAGGAATAAGGCCAATTCTTACTTTATAAGTGGGTGAAAACCTCAATCTACAAGCCGGTTTTGTGAGGTTGAGTTAGGCTCAAGTCCACTTCTAACATCTTCCACTCTTTTTGTCCAGGTAACAACAACATTTTTAAGAATTTTTTATAATTCATATTTCACTAAAGAAAAATTTATATTTAAGTTAATACAATTTATATTTATTTATTTTTTATAATTCACATTTCACTAAAGAAAAAATAAAAAAAAGTTTAATATATTTAAGTTAATACATTGGTTCACGTAACTGTAATTTGACGAAAGAGACACATATATAAAATTGTATGAGAATTTTTCACCAAGATATGACTACTTTCGTGGGGAGATTTAGTCACTAATTTAAAAAACATGAAAACTCTTCAATTCAACGGAAAGTCACCTTTATTGTAACGAATTTGATGACATTTATTAATTTAATATCATATAATGGAAACTTTTAAGAAGGATTTGTTTTTCATGAATGTATCTAAACAAATTGTCTTGACATAATTCACATCCATTCGTATAAGCTTAAATTAAAATAAATAAATAAAGAATAAGATTCATTCATTGGATTAGGAATTTTGCCAATATATATATTGGAAAGAAATAAAAAATGACTCTATCACGAATGAAGATTTAAATTAATATTGAAAAGTCATCCAAATATATCAACGTACTTGCGTCATGATTTTAAAAATATATTAAAATTTATCAATACTAATAAATAAACAATTAAAAGTTGCATAATATTATCTCAGTCTGCAAATTGATGGATAATGAAGGCGTAATGTGCATGTGTTTTCACGAATAGGGTTAAGGTTAATGTCCAACAATGTTTCAATATATTAAAATTATTCATACAATGTTTCAATAGATTAAATAATCTTGAAAATATATTGATAACATATCAATATAAAAACTTTTATATCAAGATATCATTCTAATTTTTTTAGTAAACTAATAAATAAACAATTAAAAGTTGAATAATATTCTCTAATGTTGATGGATAATGAAGGTATAATGTATATGTTTTGAGGAATATGTTCAAGATTAATGTCCAATATTTAGAAAGTAGTTCAGAGGATTTAAATTTTGTTTTTCATTCCAAATTTCCTGTAACTATTTATTTATACTCTAATACCAAAATCAGTTCAACATTTGATCATTAGGATATTAATGGTAATGTAATTACCTACCTTTTTATCTCAAATCTATACATATAAATTTCAAAGTGAGATTTTGATTAAGAACGATCTAATTACGATCTGGTAGTAATCACACTTACCTTAAGTTGTTTAACATTAAAACGAATTATTTTAACATTTGATCGATTAATCACACTTCATGACTATCTAATTTTGGTGATAGTCCAATCGATAATAATAATTCATTCAAACATTTGATTAACGATTGATCGTGTGATCCCTAGTTGACCAAACAATCATTAATACAACATGCATCTGATTTGGCAACATGGAAGAGTCGTTATTAATATGGTATAATATCAATTTATTTCATAATTTCTCATGCAAGAAGACATTTATAATAGGTGTAAGAAGACATTTATAATCGTAGGATCATTTCAAATCATGCGTATGCTCATGAAAAATCCAACCCAACGATGAGTAAGAAATTTACAATTAGTTCAAACAATTTATGAGACTTTTTTAAAAATTATCTGACGGTTTTATAGAGTTGTTCATAGGTAATACTGTGTATATATATATATATATATATATATATATATATATATATATATATATTGAATATTTAACTTTTTTTTTTATAGTTCATAATTTTATTTCTAAATTTAATCTGATTTAATACTTGAAGTTGTTTTGAAATTTCCATAGTCAACAGTGAACATACGTCCTTATTTTATATTTTAATTCAAAAGAATAACTTTAAATTTAAGGTTAGGTATTCATCTACTATTATGGTCTTTTGAAAATATTTATGGAAGAGATTCAATATTATAAGGACTCCTCAACATTCTCTCCCTCAAGCTACACAAGAGACTTCATAGTGTCATCAACCTAAAATACTAAGAAAATCAGTTTATTAATCTTGGTGATAAATGAGTTGTTTGAAAACAAAATTAAAATTTAAGAATTTTCAGAAATTATTTTAAATAAATAAATAATAAAATTTGTAATTCATTCAATATAAGAGAAAATTAAAATTTAAAACTAGTTATTTTCTCTTACATTGAAAAAAAAAACATAAAATATCATTTAAATGTTAAAATTTGGATAATATTTGATTGCAAAGTTTATCTTAAAAAAGGAATTTAGTTATTTTATCTAAATAATGAAATTAAAATATAAAATACTTCAATTACACTGTCCAAACAAAAGAAATTACAAACCAACATTTCAATTTCTTATAGAATTACCTCGTACAAACAGAAATTAATAGAACTATTTTATTTAATTTTGAAGGTGTCAATAATAGCTCCTGCAGGGTGCTTCTGAGCTGAAGCAGCTAAGCTGTTAAGAAATTCAAGAGTGTTTTCATGAGATGTTCCTTCCTCACTGACAGCATGTTCAGCCAAAGCCTTCAATTCCATGACATTGCTTTTCACCTCTTTGCCTCTCTCACTCTTCAGTATTTCCAGTATGCAATGTTTCAGCACTTCTCTTCTCACAATCTGTTTCTCATCAGCTTTAGCTCTGATTCCAATCTTCCACACGTCTTCAATTAGCTTAGCATTTGAGAACTGTTCAGACCAACATGGCACTGCCACCATTGGAACTCCTAAACTCAAGGCTTCTAACGTCGAATTCCAACCACAATGCGTCACAAAACACCCTATAGCCTCATGACTTAGCACCTTTACCTGGGAGCACCACCCTACAACTAAACCCTTCTCTGACCTCTTTTCAAAATCTTTTGGCAGCTTATTTTCTACCGAGGCCCTCATCGTCCACACAAAGTAACTTTCACTGTCCCTCAAACCATAAGCTATTTCCTTTATTTGCTCTTCCTCCAGTGCTGCCATAGACCCAAAACAAGCATAAACAACAGATTCTTTTGGTTTACCGTTTAACCATTTCATGCATTCTTCGTTGTTAAATTGTGTGGCACCATCCTCATCTTCATCGTCTCCAAGTGCCTTCTTTAATAACATGGATGTTATGCATGGCCCAATGGTCCTGAGATTGGACCAAATCTTCTTCGTCGAATCAATGACCTACATATCAAAACAAAGAAAGAGATTACGGAACCGTTTTCATTTTTAGCCTGAACTAAATCATTCAAATTTCAGTTTGAGTCGATTCGACTGTGTTTTCAGTGCAAGCTAACTCGACTGAATTTTCCGCTTGAGTCAACTTGACTCATCCAGGACCAGCACCAGAACTCCGGCAAACTCCACGCCGTCGCCATCACGCTTGCAACCAGCGCTGGCGACACAATCATGCACGAGACCAACGCTAGAGTTCTCTCCACGCGTGGTCACCAGCACAACAGCTGCGCCACTCATCTCCCTTCGCCAACGAACAAGGGTTTCTACTTCCCCCAACGCCTTCAGCTCGGGATGCCACCGCAATTCGCCGACGTTGCGACCACCGCGACTCCCTCTTCTCCCTATCTTGCTCCCTGTTTATAATTGCTTTGTGGCTCCTCTGTAATGTTCAATGTGTTGGGACCTCGTAGTGGAAGAGGGATAATATGGGTTGGTTTTCTGTTTCGTGATGACTAAAAATAATTTTAAGGTGAATAATGAATAGAAACTAGTTTATTTATTTATTAATAGTTTTTAGTATATAAAATTCATATCAAAATTGATGTAATTATTTTTTATCAATTGATATATTTTTTTAAATGTTTATATAGGTTAATTGAATGATGAAAAATGAGTTGTTGAAGAAAATTAAATGATGAAAAATAGGTTGTTGGAAGAGTGGAATGATGAAGAAGATTCTGTGGTCTGTTTTTTTCTACTTTGTTTTCTGCTGTTTTCAATGAATGAAGGTAGAGCCGCATGGTTAAATGCATGCATTAAAGTTATTAATGCTGCAATAATATGGTAGTATTTATTAAAAAGAGTTTAAACGTAAGAATATAGAGAGAGAGATGCATGATGCAGAGACAGAGACAGTTACCTGTTTTTCCATGTGGTAGAATGAATTGCAGAGAATCCAATCAGCTTGGTGGATGTTGGAAAACTGAGCAACTAAGACATTAAGCAAAGTTGGATAAGTGTCATCTGTAGGGAAGAAGAAGGAGGGCATATCGTGATGTTGAAGTTTGGGCAAGAAAGGAAGAGAAATCTGATTGTGTGTGATGGGAAGTTGCAGCTTCCCATGCTGGACATGGGCGTATATACTATTAACAAACATGTTTTGAGTGAGAAAAGAAGCCCCTGCAATCTCAAATCTCTTTGCAACCTCCAGAGACCAAGAGAAGAGTGAATCATAAATAACACAATGAACAGGGTCACCCGATCTGTGAAGTTTCTCAAGAAGCTCGGCCAGACTCTTTGGCCCCACTTGCCAGAAACGTTCAAAATAGGCTTTGAAGCCACCTGCTTCATCCAACCCTCCATTGTCAAACCCATCAGAAATGGTTTCAAGTGAAATACAAGCGGGTACGTTCTGCAACTTTTTGAAGAAGGAAAAGGTGGTGACTAAGGTCACTTTCACACCTTGTTGCTGCAAGAGCTTGGAGAAGTCAAGCATGGGGTTAACGTGCCCTTGAGCTGGATATGCTAAGACCAAACAGTGCACCATAGTCGCTATGCTTTTCTTCTCCATCGGTGTTATGTACAACTTCTCTCTTCTTACATCTCAGGTGGACTCCAGAGGCCCTATTTATAATGAAAAATCATAAATCTATAAATGTTATACCTATTTTATATTTATAATGAATACGTGTTTACAATATTATAAATCACAACTAAAAAAAACTATATACAATTTATTTTTAAATTAAAATTACCAACAATAAATATTGTCAATACATTTTATCTTTATAATAGAAAACATTATTAATAATTACCAATGATTAAAATATGTAAATAATTAATCCGATAAATATTCATAATAAATTCTATTTGATTAATGATAAAATAATTAGTCATCGCTAATTTAAGAATTTCTTGTGTAAATTATATGTAAACTCTGTGTTTGATAACTAATCTCCATTGCAAGATTTAAAAAATGTTTAACTTAAAATGTTTAAAATAAAAAATTTAAAAAGTCTATTTGGTCAACTTAAAAAAAATATTTTTAACCATTGATAAATAAGACTTGTACATGTTGAGTACGACTATTTTGAAACCTAACAAAATTTTATATGCATTTTGTATCTATTTTTTATCTTTCATTATTTTTCTTTCTTTATAAATAAAAACTTAAATTTTTTAAATGACTAAAATATCTCTAAAACTAGGTAATCAATGTCAAAATAATATTACCTGTTTACTTCTCTAAAAGATCCCAGTAGGGTCCATTCATGTCACGTCTTATTCAAATATGTTTTTGGAACATATTTTTAACGTGTTAACTACTCTTTGAAAAACTACAAATCAATTATTTTTCGAAATATTGTTCTTAACATTTGATTCAAATTTAAACTGCTTATTATATTTAAATGTAATAATATATATTTAGAATTAATTCACTATAATAACTTACATATATCTTTGCATGTTATTTTAATGTTTAATTGTGTTGTAATTATATATGTGCCTATTTCTCAATATATAATAAATTTTTATTTTAAAAAATATAAATATAATAATAATTATAAAAAAATCACGGCATATTTTTTAGTTGAAATATTTTATTTTAAAATATTTAATAATTTTATGATAACACAAAGGTTTAATTGCTTCCTTTGTCCCCAGTTTGGTTGAATTGTGTCAAATTCATCCTCATTTTTAAAAAAGTTTCATTGTCGTCCTCACGTGGTGTAAAAGTGTCAATTGAATCCAAACATTGAAAAAATGTGTGTCAATGTAGTCATCTCCGTTAAATACACACTAACGGTGTTAAGTGGCTGATTATTTGGCACTAGAGAATTAAAACGTGGCAAAAGAGAGGTTTACGTGGTGAAGACGGCTCATGATGGCAATCTCGCACTTCACGTTGGAGGCCATCCCTGTTGCGGCTAGTTTCTTCTTGCTTACCACTTTCACTGCCACGCTTTGCCCCGTGCTGGTGTTACGGGCGTGGTACACCTTCACGAACGCGCCGCATCCTAGGAGCCTTCCCACCTCGTATTTTTCAAACAAAACGGTGCTCTCCGCCGCCGCCGCCTGTTCGATTTCCGGCATTAGTTTCACTAAGACTATCGTGCTCAGCACGATCTTCAGAGCTCATCCCTCCATCAGAAGAAATTCAGAGAGGGCCTAAATCCAGGGGGGAAGTTCAGAGTCTAGTAACGTGAGATTGATGGAAGTAGGAAGCTCCAGTTCAGTATCAAATACTAGATCTCAAAGGAATTTAAATCAAAGATCTGGACTCAATCATTACCCATAGAGATACAATCCGATACAATAGATAAAAAACCATAATTGATTACTTAAAGTAGAAAAGGGGTTAAAGTTGAACTTGATTTTGAACAGGTGAGACATGAAAATGTGCAAGATAAGCCTCAGCCAGCATGCGACCCAACTGAACTTGAGACTCGGTGGATAAGTGAATATTATCGTCGTTCAATTGCAGTCCTTTTGCGTCCACGCAAATCACATTAGGAAGATCAATTTCTTTTTGTGCTTCTCTCACTTTCTCTATATACTTAAATCCCGATGCCAACGCAACCTACACGGTACACTCATATCATCACCATTAGACATAGACTAATTAAGCCCTAATTGAATATGTTAACCATAATTTTTTTTATAATTTCTACAAAATAAACCTGAATTATGCGAAAATACATTTAAGTTGGTTTGTCGGAAAAAGAAAAAAGGAAAGGTAGTGATGTTGGAAACCTGGATAATGGGAAGAGATGCTAAATTGAGATCTTGTCGAACATTGTGGTTGAAGGTGTCCGTGTTAACCTTGTAAACTGAAGCGTCTTCCTCGTTCTCCGTGTCGCTTTCTCCTTGGAACCACAACAACGCTTTAATCTCGAAATTCTCGTGCTCTTTCACGCTTTCCTTAGCTCTCTTCACCATATTCTCGTACAGTTCCTCCCCACGCGCCCACTCCTTTAAGGCGGTGCCGCCCACGGCGCAGGGGACCAGTCCCACCTCCTCATCCACGTGCGGCCGCAGCGCATTGGCGAAGGCCATGCCGGGGCCCATGCCGCAGGCTTTGGCTGTGTCAATGTCGACGTGGAGGGGCTCGTTTGCCGGTTCCCATTTGAGGTTGGCAGCAAGGCGGAGGATGGAAGGGTGGGGGCCGCACTCCGGCGGGACGACGCCGTCCCAGTATTTGCCACTGGTGCCCCTGACGATTCCGCCTCGACCGGACATGTTGCTTTGGCCTGAGAGGACGAAGACTTGCCTTTTGGGTTTTGGGAGTCTGACTGTGAAGCTCTCTTTTGCCACGTTTTAATTTTTTAGTGCCAGATAATCAGCCACTTAACACCGTTAGTGTGTATTTAACGGAGATGACTACATTGACACACATTTTTTCAATGTTTGAATTCAATTGACACTTTTACACCATGTGAAGACGACAATGAAACTTTTTTAAAAATGAGGATAAATTTGACACAATTCAACCAAACTGGGGACAAAGGAAGCAATTAATCCTAACACAAACTGTTAAATTTGAACATATAAAGTATCATTTGAGTTTAATTCGAATTTATATTGAATCAAAACTAAACTAACCATACATTTAAGTTTTTTTTATGTTGAATTAAAATAATTTTTTAATAAAAAAAATAAAACCACAAACTTTGCACATGCAAAGGACCTTATGACATGAATAAATTTATATATTCAAATTAAAATTATTTGATATATAAATCGAGTTCTAAGATTATTATTTAAAATAATTAAACTATTATCAAAATTAAAAATGAAAACTATATGCAAATTTTAAAATTTCAGGACGTCGGTTGAAACAGCTATTAAATAATTTAAATGAGTAAGTCTTTTAGTTATTTAATTGCATTAAAAAAACATTTATTCGTTTTTTTTAAATCATAACAATTCATACAATTAAATTTGTAATATTTTAAAGTTTAATATTTCTACAAAATATTTATAATGATATAAAATGATAAAAATTCACGAATGTAAGTTTTATTATTTAATGTCAAGAACTTGTAGTTTAATAAAGTATTTGTTAGATTTTGATAAAGATTTTTAAAAGTTTAAACTCCTGATTATAATTATAATAAAAAAAAATACTGTTTTTAATTTATGTATAGCAGTGATTGTTAAAAGAGACTGTTAATAAAACATTTTAAAAGTTTAGATTCCTGTTTGTAATAACTTAAAATTTAATTAAATATGTATTTTAATTTTGCTTGACAAGTAAACATAAACATGCAAAGTCCTCTAAAAGATTGATAAAAAAATTGTTGAATAATGATTAATTTTATGATGACCAATTTAAATATTAATTTATAAACTGAAAATTATTAATAACTAAAATAATTTTCCAAAAATTATAATTAATTTCTAAATTAGAAATTAAAATAATGTTTTTATCATGAATTGATATTTAAAATAATCACTAAAATTAGTAATTAAAGTTTTAATTATGAAAGTATTGTTCTCTAAATTAATCTCTAATTAAAAAATTGTTCTCAAAATATTTTTTAGTGAGTGAAACTGAAATAGAAAGCTATAAAATGCACGGTTGGACATTGAATGATAATGCCTCCTCAATGCAAACATACAATTAATGAGAATGTTGAAAATGTTGTGTATGGTAGCTAGGCATTTAATTGTTATTTTTATTATTTAAATTATTTTTCAATTTATTCTCATGTAAAAATATTGTATCCTATGTTTTAATCATTGATTTATTATTTATTTATTGGTGAAAAGATATTTTAAAGAAAAGAAATATGTTTCGTTTTTGTTTTAAAATTCTTTTTAAGATCAAACTTTTAAACTTAATGACATTATATATATATTATTGTGTAGAAAATAAAAATAAAATATATTTTAATTTACCTATTTATTTATTATTCTAAGATAAATTAATTCGGTAGTGTATTTGTGTGGTAAAAGTATTAAATTGGTAAATAAAAATTAATTATAATTATATTATTTTGTCTTTATGATCCATGAAATCAGAATTATATATGGCTGTTTGTATTTATATTTCATTCAAAGTAAGTTGGTTTAGTGGTGATGTTATGGTGTGAGGCTTAAATGTCCTGATGTTAACTCTTAGCTGTGAGTGGTTTTTCCTGTTTGGCCATTCTTTTTCTAAATTTTTCATGTGGGACCCACTTAGTGAAAAGAGAGAGAGAAAATAAATGGCAAAGTGGATGTGGGAAAGGTTAGGTGTTAGAGTGATTCTTCCTACACTTCACTTCACGTGTTTTTCCTGCATCTCTCATTTTATACATTTATTTTTCATTTATTAAAAGTAAAACTAAAATTAATGATTTTTTAACCATTAACAACTCTTCTAATCTCAAAAATCCTAAATGCTTTAAATCCTAAATATTAAATATCATGTTTTGCCCTTCATGCACCCCCTTTGCTGTTGTTATTTTTTTCACTCTCATTTTTTACTTCTTCACTATTATATTGTTTTCTAAATTTAGAGTTACAGTGGTTGTGTCGGTGGATAGTAGTAGAAGAGGAAGAAAGCTAATGGTATTGAGGAAAAATGCAATGAAACCTTTTTCAGGTTAGTGCATTATTTTTTGAAGTAAACAAGTAAACCGCCGTTGAAGATGCGGTCATTCGTGACGCAGTTGGAACGCTGATTACAGGAGGTCGAAATTCGATTTTTGGCTTACTCCCAACCACACTTCTAAATGCGGTGCGGTTTCACTATGCTGAACTATTTTTTTAACTGGCTGCACATAGTCGCTATCGGATTCAAATTGCAAAGGGTCTTAACTGCTCTTCGAAGCGCGGTTAAGGCCTCGACCGAACACAGTTGCCCTTGCCTGCGAGAGAAGAGATCACTCAGATGGTGAAGGAGACAAAGAGAGAGGTGCAGTGAGAAAGGGAAGGAGGAGAGAGCGAGAGATGGAGTAGCTAGAGATGGAATCAAAAGAGCACCTTACTGGAATTGAAGGAGGAGGAGAACATTTTTTGGAGGGAAGGTGCAGAGAGTCTGGATTGGGGGTTTTAGGGTTTGCTTTTAAAACATTAAAAAATTCTTTCTCTTTTTTTGTGTGTGTAGGTCTGCAATGGTCAGAAGGGTAGTGTGGGAAATTTGGAGGTGCAGGAAGAATTCGTGGAGTGCAGGAAGCTTCTCTCTATGTTTTATTGCAAGAGAGAACGTAGAAAATTATGGGTTGCTTTGAAAAGTTAAAGGACATGATATTTTAATGATTTTTTGACAAATGTTACTATTTTACTTATCCATATATATATATATATATATATATATATATATATATATATATATATATATATATATATATATATATATATATATATATATATATATATATATATATATATATATATATATATATATATATATATATATATATATATATATATATATATATATATATATATATATATATATAATATATATATCAAACAGACCAATCACTCCGTATCACATTGTTGTAAAAAAAAGTTGTTAAAGAGATAGTTTTCAAAGTTAAAATGATGAAAGAGAGATATTTTTTTTAGGACCGCGATATTCCAACAACGGATTTTTAACACTATTTTGACAACGTCACGTGTCGCCACCTCATTGGTTCGTTTAATTTTTTTTTTAAAACCTATGACCGTAACCCTTATTTTGAGTGAAAATCCTAAAATACCCCTTTTCCTTTCTCTGTTCCATTGCAAACGAAGGTCCGTTCTCTTGAGAGGTCGAAGGTCGCGTTTCGTCTCGCTTCGTTCCATTTGCATCGTGTTGTCTCCGACCAGTTTGGTCTCCTGTTATCGTGCGGAATGGCAAGTTCCGGTGACGATTGTCCGACGACGAAGGTAAGTGGTTTTCCATTCCATGTCGTAGCTTGGTTATTCGGTTTGGGCATCTCGTAGCATGGTTATTTGATTTGGGTTAATGTTTGGGGTTCGTATCGTTGTGTTGTGGTGCTTGGGTTATTGGGTTTCGTTGTTTTGATGATTTGATTTTGGTTTATGCAGTTGAGTGTTCGTCACTCTTTTTCGACAAAGTATATATGTACTTTGAACGAACGCTTAACAAAGGAGCATCGATCATTGATTGCGACGACTCCATTTGCTTGGTTTTTAGATGTCAATGTCAATGTTAAAGTAGGTAGAAATATACTGAGTGAGTTATTGGGTAAGTGGGACGACTGTAGTAGTGGTTTTTTAGTTGGGAATAAAGTTTTGAATATAAATGAAAATGATATTTATTTAGGGTTGGGACTGATGGTGCAAATATTAACTTAAAGGAAGAGCTGGGCAATAGTGAATGTGTGAAATACATAGGCAAAGGAACAAAGGAATTGAATTCAATATACAAAATTCTAATGCGAAAACAAAAGAAGAAGATTCCTTGTTCTCATTTTTGTAGCCTTTACCTCCTGGTAGGGATAAGTGAGATTTTATTTCCAAAACGTAGCGGGAAAGTGTTTCCCGTAATGTTTAATCTTGTTGACAACTTAAGTGCTTTGGGTAGTTATTGTTGGGGTAGTGTAGTTTATCGTTTTCTGTTACATAGTTTGTGCAAAGCTTCAAAAGGCTTGAAGAAAGGCAAAGGTATTTCAAACGTTTACGTCGACGGTTGTGTGTACATGCTGCAGGTAATTAATAGTATTTGATGTAATTACTTAAATTGTTATTTGAATTAAGTTTCTTACAAGTTAAGATGATTTATTTGTCTTAGGTATGGTTTTTTGAGCTCTTTGTTCCACCAAAAGGTCCTGTTGATAAATTTCCACGAATATTGCATTGGATAAATATAAGTGTTGGAGACAAGTTCGTTAAACGGTGTATGGAGACAGGTTTGGTAAGTTGTTTGTTATCGAAAGTTTTGTTATGTTTTCATATATTGACCAAAGTTGTGTAATCTGTAATGTGTTGTTAAATTTCAGGTTGTTGACGATGTTTATGGTGGTCCTTCAACGAAGGATAAGGAGGAATACAGACCAACACCTAAAAGAAAGGATGCTAAACCAAGAGGAAAGAAGAAACAAAAAAGAATTCGCAGAGAAACTTTTATGCGTGCCTTAGAGGAACAAGAATTTCTAATTGAAGAACTTAAAAGAAGGGTTGCAACTTTGGAGGCACAATTGGCTGAAGAGAAGGCAAGAAGGCAAAATAAAGATGACGTTGGACAAAGTGTGCCTCGTACAGAACCATCTGTGAACACTGGTTTTGTATCCCCTACTGACATTGACGGAAATGAACAACCTTTGAAGACGTATGTTAGGGTTGGATCACGAAGGCGTTACAAGGGAAGAGCACTTAGGACTCCATACACCGGGACCGTAGTGCTTAGAATAAAAAATAAGTGATCTGTGTATTTAGTTGATTGAAAATGTTATTTGGAAAGTAATGAAAATTGTAATCAGTGTAAATAGATTAAGAAAACAATGTTTAATGTATCCGATTTGGTTCAATGAAATAAAATTTGAGTTTTGGTTTGAATTGGTCTCATATTTTATCTATTCAATACCATTGTTATTATGAGTTGTGGGTTTGTCGATTTCAGAATGTCGTAATTTTTTTTGTCTCCTAAGTTGCAGGCTTGTTTGTAAGATGTTGGTGTTTGAGTGGTCATTTTGAGTAACATGTGATGTGATGTGAGTCCAAGGAGTGTGGGGTGACCCCTCATGAGTTGGGGGAGCAAGCTGTGCAAGGAATGACTCAGAGTGCTGAAAAAAGGGTCTGGTAATCGTTTACAGCACCCCTGTAAACGATTACCCGAGAGGAATTGCAAATTTGTACAGAAAGTCCAACACAGGTTCTTAGTCAGGTGAACAGGGGTCACCATTGGAAAAAAAACTGACTTTTAGGCACTTCTGCACCTGTCTGAGGCTGGTGCAGGTGTTCCAGTGGTGGGAGAGGGTGGCTGGTGATGTGATGTGAGTCCAAGGAGGGTGGGGTGACCCCTCATGAGTTGGAGGAGCAAGCTGTACAAGGAATGAGTGAGAGTGCTGAAAAAAGGGTCTGGTAATCGTTTACAGGTCCCCTGTAAACGATTACCCGAGAGAAAATGCCAATTTGTACAGAAAGTCCAACACAGGTACTCAGTCAGATGAACAGGGGTCACCATTGGAAAAAAAAACCGACTTTTATGCTAATCTGCACCTGTCTGAGGCATGTGCAGGTGTTCTAGTGGTGAAAGAGGGTGGCTGGTGATGTGATGTGAGTTCAAGGAGGGTGGGGAGACCCCTCATGAGTTGGAGGAGCAAGCTGTGCAAGGAATGAGTGAGAGTGCTGAAAAAAGGGTCTGGTAATCGTTTACAGCACCCCTGTAAACGATTACCCGAGAGAAAATGGGAATTTGTACAAAAAGTCCAACACAGGTACTCAGTCAGATGAACAGGGGTCACCATTGGAAAAAAAACTGACTTTTATGCTAATCTGCACCTGTCTGAGGCTGGTGCAGATGTTCCAGTGGTGGGAGAGGGTGGCTGGTGATGTGATGTGAGTCCAAGGAGGGTGGGGTGACCCCTCATGAGTTGGAGGAGCAAGCTGTGCAAGGAATGAGCGAGAGTGCTGAAAAAAGGGTCTGGTAATCGTTTACAGCACCCCTGTAAACGGTTACCCGAGAGAAAATGCCAATTTGTACAGAAAGTCCAACACAGGTACTCAGTCAGATGAACAGGGGTCACCATTGGAAAAAAAACTGTCTTTTATGCTAATCTGCACCTGTCTGAGGCATGTGCAGGTGTTCCAGTGGTGGGAGAGGGTGGCTGGTGATGTGATGTGAGTCCAAGGAGGGTGGGGTGACCCCTCATGAGTTGGAGGAGTAAGCTGTGCAAGGAATGAGTGAGAGTGCTGAAAAAAGGGTCTGGTAATCGTTTACAAGACCCCTGTAAACGGTTACCCGAGAGAAAATGCCAATTTGTACAGAAAGTCCAATACAGGTACTCAGTCAGATGAACAGGGGTCACCATTGGAAAAAAACTGTCTTTTATGCTAATCTGCACCTGTCTGAGGCATGTTCAGGTGTTCCAGTGGTGGGAGAGGGTGGCTGGTGATGTGATGTGAGTCCAAGGAGGGTGGGGTGACCCCTCATGAGTTGGAGGAGCAGGCTGTGCAAGGAATGAGTGAGAGTGCTGAAAAAAGGGTCTGGTAATCGTTTACAGCACCCCTGTAAACGATTACCCGAGAGAAAATGGGAATTTGTACAGAAAGTCCAACACAGGTACTCAGTCAGGTGAACAGGGGTCACCATTGGAAAAACAACTGACTTTTAGGCACTTCTGCACCTGTCTGAGGCTGGTGCAGGTGTTCCAGTGGTGGGAGAGGGTGGCTGGTGATGTGATGTGAGGCCAAGGAGTGTGGGGTGACCTCTCATGAGTTGGAGGAGCAACTTGTGCAAGGAATGACTTAGAGTGCTGAAAAAAGGGTCTGGTAATCGTTTACAGCACCCCTGTAAACGATTACCCGAGAGGAAATAGGAATTTGTACAGAAAGTCCAACACAGGTACTCAGTCAGGTGAACAGGGGTCACCATTGGAAAACAAAGTAACTTTTTACGCACTTCTGCACCTGTCTGAGGCTGGTGCAGGTGTTCCAGTGGTGGGAGAGAGTGACTGGTGATGTGATGTGAGGCCAAGGAGTGTGGGGTGACCCCTCATGAGTTGGAGGAGCAAGCTGTGCAAGGAATGAGTGAGAGTGCTGAAAAAAGGGTCTGGTAATCGTTTACAGCACCCCTGTAAACGATTACCCGAGAGAAAATGGGAATTTGTACAGAAAGTCCAACACAGGTACTCAGTCAGGTGAACAGGGGTCACCATTGGAAAAAAAACTGACTTTTAGTTTTACAGACAACTGCAGTGTTATTAAGTGGTATTGGTTAGTGTTATTGGTGTTTTACTCACAACTGGCATGGTATTAAGTGTATCATAAATTGAACATTACGTAAAAAATGTCGAGAATTGAGGAACCATTTTGAAACTAAACAACTTCATTTTATTAAATACTTGAAATGATCAAAGCAGGAACTGGAGTACATAGTTCTTTAAAATGCAGTAAAGAAAGCCTAAACAAGCAATTTTAAGTCTGAGGATTGTTTCCAGAAGCAGTTGGCAAGTGTTGCAGTTGTTCTTCAATGTTCCCAACGCGCGATTGCAATGCATCAAACCTTGTAGTGATGACCATGTCCATGTTTCCAAATCTTGTTTCAAGGGCATCAAATCGAGTTTCAAAGGCATCAAATCTTGTACCAACAAAGGTTTGAAGTTGTTCTATGCGGTTGATGACATTATCTAGTGTTGTAGATGAACTGCCTTGTTCATCATGTTGTCCTTGATTATGTTGACCTTCTTGTAAGGGGGGATGGGGGGGCGTTGCCTTTGGGAACCCATTCTCCTTCATCATTTTGCATATAACCAAATGATGCTACAACTTCACAACCAATTCTTTGCTTGAACTTTAGTTCTGAAATGGGATAACTTTCAGTAGGCACTTCAAAGTGTTCCATGAAGATGGTTATCAAATGTGGATACGACAACTTTGCGTTCTCCCTTAATGCTCTTTTCATCTTATATCTAATAAGATGTCCCGAGTTAATTTGAATGGAATTGAAAAATGCCCATAGCAGCATAATATCCTGTTCGGATGCCTGACCAATATTGGTTGCACGAGGAATTAATACTCTAGTGAGAACGTAATGAAGTATCCTTGGTTGAACCTTCATTTGCCCCGCTAGTATTCTAGATTGTATGGCTGCATCATCTCTACACACTAGTTGCCTTGCAATGACAGAATCATATTGTTCTTTCCACTCATCTACAACTTTGCCTTCGTAACAAACACCATCAGATGGGAGATTAGTCAGTTGTTGAAAAAGATTAGGGCTCACCCTAATTTTTACACCTCTGACTTCGCTTCGAATAACCCCAGTATCCGATATTGACATGTTGCTATAGAACACTCTGACTAATTGTGGGTGGTAATGTCTTCTTAAACACACAAATTTAGTCAGCCCAACTTCGTGTAATATGTCATAGAATTGAAAATTTTTTCCTTGAAAGTATTCGTCCTCTAGATACTTACTCTCCAAAATTTCCCGATTTACGAAATGTTGGGCATATTTCTCCTGTTGCTCATCCGATGAGAAGAGATCATTGGTAGGCGTTGGAGGGGATGACGATGGTGATGGGGTTGGACTCCGCCGACGGCGACGTCCACCAACGGAAGAAGATGCCTTTTGTTTCTTCATTCCACGATCAGCCATTGTATTTCGTTTAGGGTTTTGCACTGAGAGAAGAGAGGTTTTCGAAACGAATTTGAGGAAGGATGTGTTTTGGGCGGTTATGAACACGATTGCAAGTTATACACGTTATGCAGTGGGATAATTTGGTTTAATTAACTGAACACAGTAATCAATTACCAGAGCCTCGTAATCGATTACAATAGCCTCGTAATCGGTTACCAGAGCCTCGTAATCGATTACAATAACAAATACTGGTGTGGTCATATGCATTACATACATTCATTAAAGGAATTTCATGGAAGACCATTTTAACTTTCAAAAACAGAAAAAAGTTACAAAATAAGCAGCAAACAAGTTGTATATATCAGTTGATGTTGTTATCGAAATTGTTATGTACAGCTGACAACAACGACATAAATCCAAAATGACCCATTTCGGTATCTTGTGATAGTTGGATAGTGTCCGCTTCAAATTGTTCACGGTGATCACATTCAACAACATTACTTGGTCTTTCGCCCTGAAACAACACAACTACTAAGTTAAACATAATGGATAGACTAAAAACTATTTAATAAATATTTTGACCGTAAATAATGACTCACGCATTGTTCGGTGGGTGGTGTTGAAGTGTTTGTCAATGAAGTTGACTTTCTTCTTTTGGTTTGTTTCTCAACTGTGGACTTCAACCTATTTGTGCGTGGACGTCCTTTTCACTTAACAGTTGCAGGACTGTGTACAAGGACATCAGATGTTCCAACTGGAGTAAGTGGTATTGACGTGCATGCACCAGTATCGTATCTTAGTTGGCCTGCATCACTGATGATGTTATTTGTCATGGAAGAACTGAATCCAAATTTTGTACCCAAACAATTAAGTTCTTTTTCCAATTCAGTACTACCTTCCTCAGACTCACATGCAACTTCAGCAATTTCATAAAAACGTTTGCACAACAGTTTGTATCTTTGCATCCGTGGTTCATTTGTCGAATTACTATACGATGCTGTTATTAGTGTGTGTCTTCTTCGAATGTTTTTGCTCCAGCGCCTCAAAATGTATTGTGAGGGAACACTGTAAACATCTTCTTGGCCAAATACCAACAGGGAATGGCGACATATAATTCCTCTAAACTCAAAGAGGTGGCAAGAGCAAGTGGTTGTCTGTGTGATGGGATCAAATTGAACTTTGTAAAATTTATCCGGTACACGATTACCCTCCCACATTCGTTCCTCTTTTACAGTGTAAGTGTTCCACAAGTCCTCCTTTAAGGTGTCTTTGATGAAACAATTCATCCTTGAACGGAATTCAGTTTGGACCTCCTCAAACTTTGCATGTGTGTATTCCACTTGAAATTGTCTCTCAATTGGTGACTGAGAACCACATGCAATAGTGGTGTTCATGGAGGAGAAGTCGGCTTCTATTTCCTTTTGCGCCTTTACCCTAAGTGCATTGTCGTATTGGACCACAAACTGTTGAAGTGTTGTTGTAGAATTGATAAATCCATCAAAAAAGGCATTCATTCCCTCACTTCTCTGAGTCGTAGACATGCCTGCCCAAAAATCTTTTTTCAAGTAACACAGGACCCATTTATGTCTCTCTTCGTACAAATTACATAGCCATTCATTTTCCTCCAATCCATGTTTGGTAAGTAGTTCCTTCCAACCATTTTCAAATTCTGTTGGACAAACACAATCATATATAAGCGCATGTAGTTCGGTTTTGATAACGGGATTATTTCTATACCCGTGCAATTTTTCAGGCAACTTCTTAAGGATGTGCCATAAACACCACTTGTGCCTCATATGAGGAAACACTTGTTCAATAGCGTTGGCCATTGCTCTGCATTGGTCAGTAATAATGCCTTGAGGAGTCTTATTACGCATGCATCTTAGCCAACATTGGAACAACCAGACAAATGAGACAGTGTCTTCCGAAGACAACAATCCACAACCAAGTAAAATCGAGTGTCCATGATGGTTAACTCCAACAAAAGGCGCAAATGGCATGTCGTACTTATTTGTTAAGTAAGTGGTGTCAAAGGAAACAACATCACCGAATTCTTCACATGCAGCACGACTTCTTGCATTAGCCCAAAACACACTACAGATTTTATTCCCTTCATCCAGAGCAATGTCATAGAAGAACTCGTTATTTCTATCTTTCATTGACGAAAAGTGTCGTAGGAGTGCCTGACCATCACCATCCTTACATAAAGATCTTCTGTGTTGGCCAATGTAGTTTCGAGCGTCCCGCTCCACAAAGTCCATGTTTTCATATCCCCCCGCATCGTTCACAATGCTAAGGAAACTCTTATTTAACCTAACTCCAGCATCGTGGTTGACCTGCAACGTGTGTTTTGCATGCGTGCTTCAACCATTGAGTCAAAACACATATGCACTGTTGGGTCAATCTCCATTAAACTTTCATTGGGCTCATCAACATTGTCATTATAGTCATTCCCTTGATCCCCATCCATTGTGTGCGTTGACATTAAACCCACCTTTAGAGATAAAGCAAATTATATTCACTCATCACACTTACCACTATGACCACTGGCAACTACAAAAATAATGAAAATAAAATCTTTTCGAAGAACTTATTAAAACGTACCCTGGTGAAAAATGATGTGCCCTTTAATGAAGCTCAGTGGTCCTAACTAACCTCATCTTCTACATTTAAGTCCACCATAAATGATCCTTATGTGCTTCTCACCAACCCTCCGAACTTCGTTTTGGCCCTTCTCTTTAATGAACACCCGGGTAAGTTGTCTGGAAGTGCTTGGTCAATGGAAATAAGTGTGAACGTTGGATTCTAACGTTGGTTGTTGACGCAGCTGTGTATTCCCGCCAAAGGTCATATTTTTTCCTTGTCATACACGTATTTGGTTATCCTGTGAAAGCATGCATTAATGGTTGTCAGCATAAAGTTTCTCTCTCCTAACCCCCAATCAATGCTATCGCAACCGGGATCGCGACGGGACGACGATCCAAAAAATAAAAAACGGTTTTGAAAAAAGAGATTTTGGAGTCGCCACCATAGTTTATTCTGGAAAACTACGGAAAAACCATAAAATGATAAGGCATGGTCCGCGAAACTGAGATTCTTGGTTCGGGAGTCGGTTACGTGTAGGGAAGGTATTAGCACCCTACAACGCCTGCCCTAAGACAGTACCTTTAACTAAATATGCGAATATGATGTGGTTTTCAAAATGTTTAACTTTCCCCTAAAAATAAAATTCTAAAGAAACAAAATGTACTTTTTAGTTTTTTGGGCCCGACAAGGATTGACCTTGCTCCTTCGTATTCTCATTAAGAATGAGAAATCAGGGTTCCGTAGTTCTTTTAGAAAACTGCTTGAAAATTTGTTTGAAAATTGATTGAGAAAATTTGTTTTGAAAATGATTATGGATAAATTTGGATTTTTGGGAAAGTGAACCTGACAAGGACTGGCCTTGCTCCTACGTATCTCCACTTTTGATGGAGAATCAAGGATCACGTAGTTCTGGCTAGCCATATTGTTTGTTGTTTTGAAATTATTAATGTTTTTAGTTTTTGAAGATTTTTTATTTTTTGGTCTTTTTTTTTATATTTTTTTGCGTAATGAGTACTAGGCTGATGCGTACGATCGCACGAGCACTCACACGGCTTTTTCCTCTTATTGTTTTGGGTAATGAGCACTAGGCTGATGCGTACGATCGCACGAGCACTCACACGGCTTTTTCCTTATTTTTTATTGTTTTGCGTAATGAGCACTAGGCTGATGCGTACGATCGCACGAGCACTCACACGACTTTTTCCTTATTTTTTATTGTTTTGCGTAATGAGCACTAGGCTGATGCGTACGATCGCACGAGCACTCACACGGCTTTTTTTGTTTATTTTAGATTTTGGGTAATGAGTACTAGGCTGATGCGTACGATCGCACGAGTACTCATACCGCTTTTTTTGTTTATTTTAGATTTTGGGTAATGAGTACTAGGCTGATGCGTACGATCGCACGAGTACTCATACCGCTTTTATTACATTACATGTTTTTTTATAGTTTTACATTTTTTTATTTTCTTTTTATTAAGAAAGAGAGGTGAGTTGAGATATCTATGACATAAAAATATGAAAAAAAACATAAAGAAAAAATTGTGGTAGAAAACAAGATAAATTTATAGACTAAAAAAATGATCAAAATGCATATATAAATAGCATGAAGAGAAAATGTGTACCTTGTTGAAGATTTGTGTGATGAAATAAAACCTTACTCGTAATAAGTTGTGAGGAGAAATAGATTAATGGTGGAGAAGATGAATTTATAGTAAAAATATGGTATGAAATTTACTATGTTTGAAGGGAATAAGAAACGGTAAAGTTTGAGAGAAAAATGGAGTAGAGTTTTGGGATAGAATGAAGAGATTTTGAGAGAGAAGAGATGAATCTTATGTAAAAAAAAATGTGTGTGTGAAGTGAAGAGAATGTAGGTATTTATAGAGTTAAGGATGAAGAAAGTTGATGAATAAAAATAATATAATAAGTTAGTGGAAAATTTAGATGAATTAAAAAAAGGTGAATAGAAAAAGTTAATGTGGAAAATAAGTGAAAGAAATATAAAAAGTTGGTGGAGAAAGTAGGTAAAATAAAATATAGTAAATAGTAAAAGTTAATGTGGAAAATAAGTGAAAGAAATAATATAAAAAGTTGGTGGAGAAATTAGGTGTGGAAATTAAGTGAAAGAAATAATATAAAAAGGTGGTGGAGAAATTAGGTGTGGAAATTAAGTGAAAGAAATAATATAAAAAAGTTGGTGGAGAAAGTAGGTAAAATAAAATATAGTGAATAGTAAAAGTTAATGTGGAAAATAAGTGAAAGAAATAATATAAAAAGTTGGTGGAGAAATTAGGTGTGGAAATTAAGTGAAAGAAATAATATAAAAAGGTGGTGGAGAAATTAGGTGTGGAAATTAAGTGAAAGAAATAATATAAAAAAGTTGGTGGAGAAAGTAGGTAAAATAAAATATAGTGAATAGTAAAAGTTAATGTGGAAAATAAGTGAAAGATATAATATGAATAGTTGGTGGAGAAATTAGGTGTGGAAATTAAGTGAAAGAAATAATATAAAAAGGTGGTGGAGAAATTAGGTGTGGAAATTAAGTGAAAGAAATAATATAAAAAAGTTGGTGGAGAAGATATAATAAAAAAATGTAAGTGGAATAATTAGAAAAGTTGATATATAAAATTAATATGGAAATGATGTGGAAAAAATAAATGAAAAAGGTAGATGATGTGGAGGGTGACGTGGATGGTGATGTGGAGAATGAGGTGTGATAAGAAAAGATGGGTGGTGAGGAAGTAAAAAAAGTGAGATTATTTTGGACCATTGGATTAAGTGTTTAATAGAAAATTTAGGGGTGCAAAAAGTAAAATAAATAGTGTTTTTCATTTTGGTGTTTTTGTGTTTTTTTTTTGTGATTAATTTTATTTACTCGAACGAAATTTGGTATTGACAAATGCTTTTCACTTTTAAAGGCTACCCATCAAATCAGACTATCTCCCCACAATTAGTGTAACTTGATTTGAATAAGTTAAGTTAATGGAAATAGATATAATATTAATATTTTTTTGGTTACATTGATTTCATATAATTTCATCGTTCACGTACTTGTATTTCAATTTCGGGGAGAAACCAATTCTGTAGGCTTGAATCAGGTGACAGTAACCCGTTTACCATTGTTTAGTTGTGAGTGACTTCTTTAATCATCCTACTGATGTATCGTCCTTAACCTACAATTTTTATGTGGACAAGAAATTTCTGCATAATCATGGATGCATGGGAAGACCTTGTTTATGATGATGATGTCCTTGAATCGTTTTTGAAAAAATGCGATGCTTCCGCAATGCTTATTCCTGGTCCTGCAGGTAACATCCAAACAGCTTTCATGAATAGAACGGGAACAGAACAACCGAAATCGACACAAGAATTTGCTCGTGATGTTGCTCACGCAACCTATGAACGAGATTTCAACTCCAATGCTTGGAAATGGGCACAGATGTTTATTGAACACCACGGTACACTGAATCTCATACACGCTTCCAAGAACATTATTACCTTTAATACTTGTAATTTGTTTTAATATTTTTTTATCATAGGTCTCGTAAAGGATGGAAAATTCGAGAACGTTAACTCCCTCCAAGAGGCAAAATCAGCTGAGGTCCTTCCATTGGTGGTTTGCATATTGAAAGAGTGAAAGTCCAATGGGTTGGGAGATATGCAGTTGACTCTTAAGGACCCAACTGCCACGATGAAGGCTTCCTTGCACAAGAAAGCTCTTGAAGATCCTGAAATTGCAGAAAATATCGCAGTTGGTTCCGTTATCATACTCAATCTTGTAAGCCATCAAATTTGTACTTAACTACCATAATTATTTTATTGGTATTTAAGTGTTCTTCTTCTTACAAATTTCGTTTGTACATTTAGGTCCACCCCTTCACTGCATTTAGGCAAAACCACTACCTCAATATTACGCATCGCTCTATAGTGAAGGTATTTCCAGCTGAAGTTTCTCCTCCTACAATTGACCTTGTTAAGGAGACACCAAAACCTGTCATTCGACTTCCTATGTTGGCAGAGAAGGAACTCAATGTGGATGACATCCTCCGTAAATTTGTCCGTCCATCTGACCAACCATCAACGTCCAATCAATCAGACAACCAATAGTGGGTTTAGGATAACTGTAATTTTATATGAACACCATTATAAGTATTTCATGGATAACTGTAATATTTGAAACGTACAATGTATCATTTTGTTGTGTATGTTGTGTAACTGAATCTCTATTAATGGTGTGTTATAATGAATTTATCTATGTCATACAAAATGGTGCCTAAAAGTCAGTTTTTTTTCCAATGGTTACCCCTGTTCACCTGATTGAGTACCTGTGTTATACTTTATGTACAAATTGGCTTTTTCTCTCGGGTAATCGTTTACAGGGGTGCTGTAAACGATTACCAGACCCTTTTTTTAACACTCTCACTCATCCCTTGCACATGTTGCTCTCCCAACTCATGAGGGGTCTCCCCACCCTCCTTGGACTCACATCACATCACCAGCCACCCTCTCCCACCACTAGAACACCTGCACAAGCCTCAGACAGATGCAGATTACCATAAAAGTCAGTTTTTTTTCGAATGGTGACCTCTGTTCATCTGACTGAGTACCTGCGTTGGACTTTCTGTACAAATTCCCATTTTCTCTCGGGTAATCGTTTACAGGGGTCCTTAAACGATTACCAGAGCCTTTTTTCAGCACTCTGAGTCATTCCTTGCACAGGTTGCTCCTCCAACTAATGAGGGGCCTCCCCACCCTCCTTGGACTCACATCACCAGCCACCCTCTCCCACCACTGGAACACCTGCACCAGCCTCAGACACGTGCAGAAGTGTCTAAAACTCAGTTTTTTTTCCAATGGTGACCCCTGTTCACCTGACTGAGTACCTGTGTTGGGCTTTCTGTACAAATTCCCATTTTCTCTCGGGTAATCGTTTACAGGGGTGCTGTAAACGATTACCAGAGCCTTTTTTCAGCACTCTCACTCATTCCTTGCACAGCTTGCTCCTCCAACTCATGAGGGGTCTCCCCACCCTCCTTGGACTCACATCACATCACCAGCCACCCTCTCCCACCACTGGAACACCTGCACCAGCCTCAGACAGGTGCAGAAGTGCCTAAAACTCAGTTTGTTTTTCCAATGGTGACCCCTGTTCACCTGACTGAGTACCTGTGTTGGGCTTTCTGTACAAATTCCCATTTTCTCTCGGGTAATCGTTTACAGGGGTCCTGTAAACGATTACCAGACCCTTTTTTCAGCACTTTGAGTCATTCCTTGCACAGGTTGCTCCTCCAACTCATGAGGGGTCTCCCCACCCTCCTTGGACTCACATCACATCACCAGCCACCATCTCCCACCACTGGAACACCTGCACCAGCCTCAGACAGGTGCAGAAGTGCCTAAAACTCAGTTTTTTTTCCAATGGTGACCCCTGTTCACCTGACTGAGTACCTGTGTTGGGCTTTCTGTACAAATTCCAATTTTCTCTCGGGTAATCGTTTACAGGGGTCCTGTAAACGATTACCAGACCCTTTTTTTAGCACTCTGAGTCATTCCTTGCACAGCTTGCTCCTCCAACTCATGAGGGGTCTCCCCACCCTCCTTGGACTCACATCACATCACCAGCCACCCTCTCCCACCACTGGAACACCTGCACCAGCCTCAGACAGGTGCAGAAGTGCCTAAAACTCATTTTTTTTCCAATGGTAACCCCTGTTCACCTGACTGAGTACCTGTGTTGGGCTTTCTGTACAAATTCCCATTTTTTCTCGGGTAATCGTTTACAGGGGTGCTGTAAACGATTACCAGAGCCGTTTTTCAGCACTCTCACTCATTCCTTGCACAGCTTGCTCCTCCAACTCATGAGGGGTCTCCCCACCCTCCTTGGACTCACATCACATCACCAGCCACCCTCTCCCACATTTGAACACCTACACCAGCCTCAGACAGGTGCAGAAGTGCCTAAAACTCAGTTTTTTTTCCAAAGGTGACCCCTGTTCACCAGACTGAGTACCTGTTTTGGGCTTTCTGTACAAATTCCAATTTTCTCTCGGGTAATCGTTTACAGGGGTGCTGTAAACGATTACCAGAGCCTTTTTTTAGCACTCTCACTCATTCCTTGCACAGCTTGCTCCTCCAACTCATGAGGGGTCTCCCCACCCTCCTTGGACTCACATCACATCACCAGCCACCCTCTCCCACCACTAGAACACCTGCACCAGCCTTAGACAGGTGCAGAAGTGCCTAAAACTCAGTTTGTTTTTCCAATGGTGACCCCTGTTCACCTGACTAAGTACCTGTGTTGGGCTTTCTGTACAAATTCCCATTTTCTCTCGGGTAATCGTTTACAGGGGTCCTGTAAACGATTACCAGAGCCTTTTTTCAGCACTCTGAGTCATTCCTTGCATTACTTCGTCCCCCTACTTATCACGGGTCACTCCACGCTTCTTGCGTTCACATCAATCACCAACACCCATCTCCCCACTCAGAACTTTATCAAATCCTTCCGATTAATTACCATTAATTTTAGTGAAAATGGTCTCGTACGTTTCAAATTTTTATTATAATGCTGCATTCATTTTTCAATCACTAATTTTGTCATTATAACAAACACAAACGCAAAGTAAAAACAATTCATTTCGAAATCCAACCACTAATCTTATTACAAACACATACTGTACATTGTCAAATAACATTAAGTACATATTTGAACATCTTATACATGTCAAAATTTTCAAATAACATTAGGTACATATTTCAACATCTTATACATGTCAAAATTTGATAATTTCTTAGCAATCCTAGACAATGCCGTATAGTTGTAGGGCTTCCATTCTTCTAATGTTCTCGTTGTCCAGGATCCAGTCACACACATATTTCTTTCTAATCCCAAGCAGCTCCTCCTGAAACCAACATTTTCCACATTAGAAACCAGGACATACAAGAATATTATCAAACACACAGTTCCAACTTACAGTTGTATATTCAGGCATGCTTTTCCCATTGTATTTTTCATCTCCATCCCAGATTTCCATTGCTTTCAACATTATTACTCCACAATCATGTCTGAAATAATATACCCACAACATCAGATTACTTTTGCCCATATACATCACAATATAATCTGGCAGTACAGTTCAAGAAACTTACAAGTTTGGTTGGGATGGGATATTTGCTTGTTTAACTGTCAAAGGACCAATACTACCTTCCGGTGTATTCATCAGGATGCAAAAAAACCGTGCCATATTTTCAGCCTACCAGTTAACAAATACAATAAATACTTAAACAATACAGGGTTATGGCATAATCACACGGTAATCAACAATGAAAGATGTCGAATCTTACAACGGCTGTGTCTATCCTTTTGCGGTCTCTGATCCCCTTCCCCAATGAATCAATCACAAAAATCTCCATTGACCTCAATTTCACTGAATAACACCACCAATGATCATCGTGGACAAATGGCAGAAACAACTACAAAAAATATAAACAATTTCAGTAACACATTTACAACCAAAAGTCGACAAGATTTGCAAATTCAAGGTTACTCACAAAGTCCGCCGTGGGTAATTCTTCAAGTCCAAAATGATCGGAACGCAAATAAGTGTTATAGTTATGAAGCGTGAATACATGGTGATTCTGTGGACGTTTCCTATAATCTGTAAGAATATGGTGCTGTGGACAATTTCAAAATCATCAATAAAAAATCGATCAAAAATACTTTCTTCAATCATAAATATGATACAATATCAAATTTTATTTACCGAGTATAACGGACTAAAATGAATCCTCTTAACAACACCGCACAACCTTTTCTCAAAGTACATAAAGATCGTACAAGCAAATAACACCACCTATACAATAAAAAATTTTCACATTACTAAAATAAACTAAAACATGAAACACAACCAAATGTGACAATACTAACCATGTTATCAATGTATTTCATTGGGGCCAAAGTGTAAATTGAAGTCGTGCTCAAGCTTTGGCCAATTATCTCACTTACAACCCTAAACATACAAATATTAGTCAATCACAAACAATACATATTCCTCAACCACAACTACAATTCATACCATATACCTGTGTACGTTCATCTCTCTGATGCTGACTGTTGTATACAATTGGTTTACATCAACACTAGTGCTTGGATCACCAACAAAACTGCGCAATGGGGGTATAGCCAATGGCACGACCTCCCGTTCTTCTTCATCAGCATCATCATCTATTTCAATAAAATTAATGTTACCAACAGTTTCATCATCCCCTCTTACTTCAGTATGTGCACCTAGGGGGTCATCAACTTCATTTCCATCACCTTCTTCTTCGAAGCCACAATCGGGACGAACTTCAGCCTCTTCGTCTCCCCCAACTTCAGCCTCTTCGTCTCCCCCAACTTCAGCCTTCTCCTCACCTCCAACTCCATGTCCTTCATCAACTCCACCCCCAACCTCTTCATCAGTGCCACATGCATCTGCTTCATGAAAGATTGGAGTTTGATAAATTTCAAATAACTCCCAAGTCAAAACTCCAATCTTGGCATTCAATGCTCTTATATCTTCATTGTTTTTCCTCAATCTCTCCTCCACACCTGCTTCCCATGCCCCGTCATCAGAGCTTTCGTCATCATCATCATCTTTGTCAACCTTGGATCCTTCACCCAAGGATCCTTCACTCATTCCTCCGTCATCCATGTTGAAAGCTGCACGGATTTCTGGCCTATGACGATCTTCATTTCGTACATACCACTCCATATTTAACTGCACCAATAGCACACAACAAATTCAGACAAAATAGACAATCCATTTTAACATACAAAATAACGAAAAACAAAACACTTACATCTCCGGTCATAAAAATATGTTCAATTTTTTCGGTCCTTGATTTAAACGGGAACCACCTCATTATGCGCGGGAAAAACCGGTGCGAAGGATGACCATGCAAAGAAAGTCTCTCAACCGCCCAAGCCTAAAATATCATAAAATTATTTCATCAAACATAATTCACAATGTTCTGCACTACATCAAAATAGTCAACTACATATCATATTACCTGCAACACTGCCACATTGCCACTGAGAGTGACTGACTGGGGGATACCTGCTCCCATAATTTTCTTCTTACATTTATTTAAATTCTCTACAATATATTTATGTACACCGGTGCACCAATCATATAGACACAAACGGTCTAAGTCATCTAACACTCCAAAAGGCATGTTACAAACATGCCTTGATTTCCTAGGAAAATAGAAAACAACCAAACAAACTAATATATATAACCTACACACTACATCAACATCAATGTTTTTATCATCAACAATGACATTAAACATGTCCGTCAAGTCCTTCAAACTGATGGTTTTTGATTTGAACATTTCACCAACCAATCCACCAACTACTTCATCAAAGGGAATCTCTAAACCACCTATTTCTAAACCTAAGCTCATCAACACATCAACAACTCTAAAGGGCACCAACTTTTGACTAACTCTAAAACTGTTATCATTTCCAACCCACCTGCAAACCATAACCTTCAATAATTTTAAATTCACCTCCACAGGGTTATTAATATTCAAACACCACATAAATGGTGTCATCCTAATCCGATCCACATGACACTGTCGGAGTAAACGATTCATTTCAATAATGATCGATGAATCCATCGAGATAAGAAGTCGCCACTACAAAAAAAAATCATAAAAATTTATTACTAACTACAATCTGTAAGATAATTAAATAATATATAAACACAAAATTTAATTTTTTTTCTTACAGTTGCTTTTTTCCCTTCCATTGCAACGGCTCTAACAAGATAACATTCCACACTCAGTTATATCATTCAACTTAATGAAAACCAAAAACACAGTGTAAAACACAATGTCAGGGCTCGCCCATTTTTACTTACACCAATAAAAACGGATACCACTGCTCGACGACCTCCTCCACCAGACGCGAAATGCACAACAAAACAACCACACCCGCTTTCCGAATGCCAAAATGGAAGGGTTTCTCTGTGACGACAGACCCACACAAAGGATGGAAGGGTTGAACGCTGTGGGTAGGGTAAAGATGGAATGCACGTTTTGAAGAAGGAGGAGAGAACGAAAGCGAGGATGGAAGCTTCGAAGACGGACGACGCAACGAGAGAGAAGACAGACGACAGCGAGAGAGCGACACACAAGAACGAACGTCTTTCGCACCCTAAACCGCCAAACTCAAATCTTAAAAATTTAATCTAGAAAACCCAAAATACCCCTCGCCCCGGTTCCCTTTCTCTGGTTTATTTTCAAATCACTGAGCCAATGCACAGCTGCCACGTGGCCGTTGTCAAAACTGTGTCAAACTTTTGTTGTCCAAATAACATTTTCCTTTTTTTTAAAGTGAAGCAGTGCATGGCTTATTTTCGGAAGAGAGAGAAATAGGGGACATAAATAGCTAGTGAATGCTTTATTTTACACAAACTGAAAGTTACGAGGTAATAGAATTAGGGTAAGTTGCTTAGTTTTATTTTTAGGTTTAAAAGTGGAAAATCTTAGTCTAGTGAGAGAGTTCAATAATGTAACTAACACCAGCAAGATTTAAAGCGCAAGTGTTAGGGCCCAGTTGTGAGAGGAATTAGGGGTTATTAGATTAGAGTTAGAAGGATAGCACCATAGCCACGTGAGAGGAAAAAGAAAACCCTAGAATCCACTTTCACACATATCTTGAGCGTTTGAGAAGAGAGTAAAGGATATTGAGGTTGGCTTGGCTTTTCGATCGTGACAAAGGATCCTTGAGGTTGGATTGAAGAGTTGTATGTTAAGTTGAACGAAACTGTGGTGATGGAAGAAAAACTTGGGTCATTGGAAAATGGGTTTGATGTTTCATGTAATGTAATGTGTTGTGTGCAGAGGTGAGAGAAACCAAATTGTTTTGCATGTTTGACATAAGGATAATGATACTTTGACAACATTTTTTTGACAACATTTTAACACTGTCTACTTGTCATGCTGTGATTGGTCTAAAATTATTCCACAATCAATAATAATAATCATAAATACCAATATAGACCAATCAAAGAATGACACGTAGATAGTGTTAAAATGTTGTCAAAAAAATGTTGTCAAAGTATCATTATCCTTAACATAATTAAGTTCATGAAATAAAGTGGTGAAGATTCACGACCTTGAGTGAAAATGTGTGGGACTTTAGGGTTTACACAGAGTAGAAGTGAAGAAAAAAGGTAAGTTACTCGGAGTAAGTAAATGGTTAAAAACAGAAAGGTGGGACCATGTGTAGTTAAATGAAATTAGAAATAAAAGAGAATATGGGAAAATGTTGGAGGGTTACGTAGAATTTCTTTTGGTTTTAGGTCAACGTGGGATTGGTAAATAGTATACCATATAATATAATATATTATACTATATTATATATTATATTCTATGTTTATTCAGTTTTGTGATTTTGTATGCTATATAATAATATATTATATTAAGTTGTCATAATTGTTATTTGATTAGTATTCTTATAATATTATTTTATGATATTAGTTTATGGAGTTACGGTGTTGTTATGTTTTGGACGTATAATATATTTAAAATAAAGATTTTAGATAAGTACAATATATGTTTTTATATATAAATTCTTTGGAATATAATTAAATATTATATTATAGGAAGTTTTTTTTGGAGAATCTAATTAGAAATTGAATAAACTATAAAAGTATAAAATAAATAAAATAAATAGTTTTAATGTTGGAAAACTTATTTAGTGTTAATTAAATGGTGGTTTGGATTTTATGATGATATTGAGTTTATAATTAAATTAATTTTATTTGTGGGGATGTATTATTTTACGACAAATTGTAGAGTTTTGTAGTATGATTGAGATAATATGACAGTATGTGTCTGGTTGAGATGGTGTTATGTTGTTGGGTGTGATTTTAAATTGTTGCTATATCGTTTGAATGTTGAATGACTTTGGCAGAGTGGTGAAAGTAGTCCTGGTATTTGCCCGATGAAGCTCTCTGGGGTAGAGTGGTGGGGGGTGTATATATGTCTGGTGAAGCTCCAAGAGGGTGGTGGAAAGTGTATACTTGCCTGGTGAAGTTCTAAGAGAGTGGTGGGAAGTGGTATACTTGCCCGATGAAGCTCTAAGAGAGTGGTGGGAAGTGTTATACTTGCTCGGTGAAGCTCTAAGAAAGTGGTGGGAAGTGGATTACTTACCGATGAGGCCTTCGAGAGAGTGGTGGGAAATGTCAGTGTAATGGTGTCGTGTACCGTCATGGTGAAACTCTTTAAGGGAGTGGTGGGAGGTGTCACTTATCCTTAAAGTTGTATGTAAGTAATTGGTAGTGATTCAATATATATGGTGAATGATTTCAACAAATTAGGTATGAGTTGGTGAGTGACCGAGTGAGTCGTATTTTTACGGAAGTAGATGTTATTATAGGTGTAGCTAAAGCAAAGTTGAGCGACGAGATACGTGGGAGAACTATGAGATTTGAATTTCAGCACTAATAGTTTTGTAATGAAATTTTATAAACTTTATAGTTACATTTGATTTATGAAGTTTTCTAAATTAAGTTGAAATAAATAGAAGTTTTTATATAATTGGTATTCTGCAATGATATCATAGTTCAGTTTTCAAAAGTTTTTGTAAATCCATGACATCCAAAATTGGGGTGTTACATATTCTGCTTAGAATATTTTATTAGACTCAAATTTTAAATTTTTAATACTAATATTTATAATAAAAATATCTAAGGATCATAATTAATTGTAAACTTAGAGAAATTATAAACACATATTTATTACAAGACAAACATTTATCCACATGTGACTACGAATATTTTATTATTCAACCTGTCTCGTGATAAAACTTTAGTTCATGTACTAAATTTATGATAACATGTTAATATTTTCAATTTTTTAAACTTTATGGAGGTGTGAAAAATATTTATAATAATAATATTTAATTATTATATTATAGTTATTAAATTATTTTTATGTAGTTCACTAGTAAAATTATATTTACAATGAATTAAACATTAAAATAATTATATAAAAAATCATAAAATAATATTTTCATAATAAAATAAATTTATTATATATATCTAAATTTTATCTCATTCAAAAATATTCATTCTTTAGTTCATTATAAATATTAATTTTAAACAACATATCTTAAATTTCATGAAATTTTGTAAGCATTTCACATTGATTTATTATACGAAATGAAAGTGATTGTAAACCAGAATCAAATATGCATCCAAAGATAAATACAAAAGACAATTAGTAAATATTCATAAATTTTAAGACATGTATATTAAAATATATATGCACTAATAAATTAGGAAGAAATTATTAATCTTTTTAAACTGTCGAAGCAGATAATTCAAGATTCAATACTTATAGTCCTGCTTCCTTTTATATAAGTTTTTTAAAACATACATTTCTTCAAAAAACTCGGAACAATAAATAATTTTTGTATTGAATTTCAAATAAGAAACTAAGACTAACTCAATACACCAATATACTTAAGTATATAATTAATCACATATCCAAGATAAAAAAACAAGCAACATACACAAAATTTATAGGCTCATGTGACAATATTCGTGTTTTGGAGAGCTACACAATTCGAATACAATATTATAATACCTAAATACAAATAGTCATATTATTCATAAAAGCAAAATTAGATTGTATACTAATAATAATATTATTTTTACATTAATTGTCATGCATAATAAAATGTACATATGTATATTTTAAATTTACATGAATTCTATTTTTATAGTAAATTGCAAAGTGAATGTATTGCTAAAATACAAAACATTACCTGCTACTCCTACTGTGTGAGAACAAATCTTTCAACATCAATACATTTTAAGTGAGGTAGGCCACCATATAGAGTTACTTTTTTATCTTTACATCTTAACAAAAGTATAACAACATATTCATCTCAAATATCATAGTCATCTTTGCTCCTAAACATCATACTCATCTCAGACATCATATTCATCTTTCCTCCTAAAGCATCAATAAAGCAAAGCAAAGCAAGAGTGAACAAAGAAAAGCAAGAGTGGACAAAACAAGACACGAGAATCACACTCACTAAGGCGGTAGAGACGACGAATGACATAAGCAACACAACGAGGAATGAAATGTTTAATGATGCAATGACAATGGTGTTCAGAGACATTGGCAGTTGACAGAGTGAAGGTGGCCACTGGTTTACAAAGAAAAGAAGAAGAAAACTGTAACACAACTGTTTATCTTTGTTCCTTTCGTGAATTTTAACCTAAAAAGACATGTGACATCAATTATTCTAATACAAAAACAATAACTACTCTATAACACAAATTATTCATAAAACCAAAACCTAAAAATGGTAATAAAATAAAAAATTATAAATTTTAGTGATATTTGTAAAATTTTAATCAACATTTTGGCATCGATTATTATAAGAATCGAAGCATAAAGGACATATAACCTTGGTTGTTTAAAACCCACGACGATGTGTCTTATTCAAATAAAAACAAAAAAAATAATGACAATTTTAAAATTTTAATAAATTTTTTGGTCTTGATTTCTTAGACAATCAAAGCAGAAAGGACATATTTAAAATCCTAGACCATATATCATATCCATATAAAATAAATAAAAAAAGTGACAATTTTAAAATTTTAATCAACATTTTGATCTCAGTTTCGCAGAAAATCAAAATAGAGAGGACATGTGGCTTCATTTATTTCAAAACCTAGGCCATATGTCCTACCAAGATAAACAAATAAAAAAGAGTGACAATTATAAAATTTTAGTTAACCACCGAAGTCATATGACATCTTAAGAAAAAAAAGTAATGAAAATTTTGACACATCTTTCGACATCAATTCTCGAATAATCGAAACTAAAAGATATATGATTTTAGTTATGTTACACCCAACTATGTACTGTTAAGATAAAATAAATAATAAAATGAAAATTTTAAAAAATTTTGAAAATTTTAGAACATTCTTTAATAACCGAAGTATATAACTTCAGTTTTTGACAACCGAAACCTAAGTTCATAAAATTTTAAAATTATTTTTATATGCGTTCTTCAAAACCAAAACATACTATACAAGTTAAAAAATTAAAATTAAACTAGTGTGATTATAATTATTATTGGATAAATGATACCACCAAAAGTTTAGTTTTGTTGACATTAACTATAATTAAAGCTGACTATTAATTCCATTTCCTAATGAATCCATTGCTTTGGAGAAATTCTCTTATAAGTATACCATCGTAGCTTTGTTAGTTACCATAAGATACAACCAACAACATAAGTCCTCTTAATGAGAAAAATTATCAATTTTCTACTAAAAGTTCTTTAGAGACTCTTTATATATATAAAATAAAATTCTTTTTTTTTTTGCGTTTAAGCTTTTAGCTGCAAATTGAGGAACAAACATTTTGAAAAAAGTTCAAAGGAAGAAATCAAGATTTCTTCATGACAACTTGGTCTCATAAAACCAATCTGAGACAACTTTAAACAAGATTTCCAGGATGATTTACGTCACATATTCGGTTACTATTAATCAACATTTGGACATGAGATATCTTCGTGACAACTTGAATTTTGTAACCACAAATGTAACGCGTGTATTTTTGTGAGTTATGAATGTAAACATTTTATTTATTAAGTTTGATATAGTTTATTTATTATAGCTTACAACATTTCTTTATTTTCATCTAAAGGTGCAGTCAAGTAGTTTCTAAAAGAGTTAACATTCAATGATATTAAGTGATAACTTTAGTTCATTAATATGATTTGGCCTATTGTTAGAAGAAATGTGCAAAATTTATACCACCAAAAATCATGGGCCAAGAGTCTTATTGTTGTTACCAATTAGAAGAAAAAAAAAATAGGCCGAAGGCAAGAACTTTTTTGTACCATTTCCTATCCACGGAAAGATGTGATTGACAAGATAATTCTAAATAATTTAAGAAACTTTTATCTTAAACAAGCACCGAAAACAAGTTTTATGGTTTAGTTACACGAGTCACCTCTCAACCATCTTAAACAAGTAATATATTAATAAAAATCTTAATTTTATGAAATTTTTTTGTTACATAAATATCTTAAAACATTCCTTTTTAATAATTTATTTGTTGGATATAGCATGTTGTCAAGGAGATCAACTAAAAAAATTTCCATGCTTATTCCTCAGAGGTTTGATATTGTGTTTTATATAATTATGTGATTTCTTTTTTTTTTAATTATTTATAATTGTGTTAATATATTATAGTATTTGAGATAAACTAGCTCATATAGACGTAATTATTATGTTATGCAATGGATAACAACTGTCGTTCGTGTTCGTATTACAACTTATTTAGAAATAGTTATAATTTATTGAAATCATTTATTTTACAACTTTATCTTTTTATATATTAATTAAAATTATTGTCTTTTATGCAAAGATTAAAGAATCTTATACAAATGCACAATAAGTCTATATATATATATATATGAAAAGTTCAAGACGTATAATAGAAATGTACCACGTGAAACATTTATATGTAAATTATTTAAAGTATAGTGGTATAACATTGTCATTTATATATTGTTATATATACATTTTGTGTGCATATTCTTCTAATTGTTTTCTTTTTAGGCAGGTTTGATATGTAGACATAAAGAAAAACAAAAAATTATATAAAATAAAAACGTTTGCATTAGGTTTCGATTATTAAACATAAAAAAGAAACATATTTTACATTTCGGTAATAAGTTTAATACTTTTTTATTTTAAAAATAATTTGATTTTTATGAGATTACGTTTTGGTTATTTGGAGAACCAACTCCTAATCTCTTCTTAAAATTAAATCATTTTTAAAATAAAAAAGTATTAGGTTTCGGTTCTTTTGATAACCAAAGTTTATTCTTTTTTTCTATTATTTTTTTATGGTTTTACGTTTTGCTTTATTTGATAACTGAAACCTAATATAGAAGGTTAGGCTTCCGTTCAAAACTGAGTTAAAAGTTCATCTTTTTTATTTATTTGTATATGTTTCCTTAACTGAAGTTCAAAATAATCGACGTAAAAACTTTTCTTTGCAATGATGATTTATACTATGAGCACTAAGGATGAAATTTATTCTTACATCTATTTTTCACGGAAAAATTATGACAACTCCATAAAAGATGTTAGATTGATTGAAATGCAATAAATGGTTATGAATAACATATTTAGGAAATTATAATGTATTTATTTCTTTAATATTATATTTGGGATACCTTACACTCTTTTATCATATCCACAAACATTAATATATGGTATAAAGTTTCTTTTAGTTAGCCCAGGGTTGATATATTTTACTCATGTTCTATCTTGGGTTGTTCTTGTTCTTCATACACTGTCTCCATTCCATGTTTTTTATATGTAATTTGTTGTAAATCATTTAGGAGAGAATCTCCATCGGTATCCTCTTGAGTTATTACTTTTCTAGATCCTATCACCCTCTTAATTATTTGGAAATGACATATGCTTGTATCAAAGTCACTATCCCAAATAGATTTTATTTGTAAGGAATCTCTTCTAATTTGACGTGGTTTCCGTAAGTCAATGATATAGTTTTACGTAATAACAAGTTATCACATAGTTAATATCTCAAGCTGTCCAAATCGTTACTCAGTTATTCAATCCTTAGCATATCGTTCGAATTCGACATGGTACATCGAATGTTACAATTTTTTTTACAGAGATTTTGCAGGCGAAATTTTGGACAGGGTTTCAAATTACATATGCATGTTTGAATCTTTTCCAGGACGTGATCTTATTAAGTTTATGGTAAGATACAAAAGATACCTCATACTGCTAAACCAGAGAACCTTATAATTGTTTATGAGAAAATGCATGAAATATGGGAATGATTTTACAATGGAAAAAGAAACAAAAAAGTGAGGAAAAAGTTGTCTGAACCTACCAAGGATAATGACAGTGTGGATTAGGGATGATGCAAACAAGGAAAGGAGAGAGGAGAGGTTAATTTGGTGTTTAAATCAAAGAGAAAACTGAAAACGCAAGCCAGGCTAATCAACCAAAGAAAACGATACAAGATCAAGTGAAACAAGCAAGCAAAAAAATTTATTGAAAGGGATGTAAAATGTTGCTGTCATTATTAAGTTATAATGCAGAATGTATATATATATATATATATATATATAGAAGAGATTTTAACTAAGAGAATCCAAATTAAAATTAGGTTTTATGTGAGGGGTGAAGAGGAAAATGTGAACAACACAACCGAAGTGATATTCAAACTCAAAAACCTTGACAAGAAATGACGAATTATCCCCTCATACCTATGATTATAATCCGGTTATAATTTCACAACATTTATGAATAACATTTTTTTCATAACAACTGAGTTTTCTGCGGACTTTTGGGTGAATTTTATAAATTTTCATGTGATAACCATAAGAAAAGTTTCACAAAATATGGAAGCAAAACTTGTAATAGAGTTCATGTTATGCTTTTAACATAATCTGTTAGGTACGACAAGTCTGAATTAGGTTAAATCCTATCTTCAGGAATTTCACGTATAAAACGAAAGAATTGAATTAGTCGCTCAATCTAGCAATCAAAGTTAGTTCATCCACTGCGAGACAAGCTGCAAAACATTGTTAGTTTCGTAAAGTATTTGCTTGAATAGGTTTTGTCGCTTTGAACCATTGGATAATGTCAAACCAAACACTTTTGTAACTCCCTAAAGTATTTTATAACACTCTTAGAGATCTATCTCACACCCTCACACACACACACACACACACTTTTCTTTCCTCCCACTCTTCGTTGTTTTTTCTTTAATATGCTTTTCTTTAAACACTTTCCTTTTGTTTAGAAGGATCAAGGTTAGAAGCTTTAGATTTCATATGTTGGAAAGACATTAATTAAGGTTATTACATGTATACGACTTCTAACAAACGGTCTAATGAATGAAATAATGGAAACAGAAACAAAGAAATATATAATTAGTTTTTCCCCACTTGTTTGTGGTGGAGTTACTTAAATTATAAGAGAGAGATGTTCAACTTCACTCGGTCAAAAGAAATAATGTTAGGATTCCCTTAATTAATTATTGTCTAGCTAGAATACCAACAAAACAAGATAAGTGATTTTGTCTTGATTATTTGATGAGCCAGAAGGTTATCTATGCAGCTTCAACATTGAGTTTTTGTTATAATGTTTTCACATGTTAGGTTTAAACTACCAAAAACCATGTTCCTCCCGAGATATGCTAAATCATGGAAACAAGGAACTGTAACATGTTAGATGAAAACAAAAACGGAACATCGTAATCCAAAACATATATATATTTGTGTTATTGATTTGAGCCTATGATTTATTGATCTCAAGGTTAATGCTCAACGGACTAATCTAGCAACTCCAACAACCAAGATAAACACGTTTTACAGTTGTTCCTAGAAACTGAGTCCTTACAACATACCTAGCCAAACAAAAGGAGTCTTGAACAGATAAATATCAGTACTTCCTCACAAACAATTCAAAGGAAAGAAGGAAATTTAGAGAGGGAAGCAAAATATATGTATGATATGATATGAATTCAACTTCTCACCTTTGTGCCCCCAAAGAAGGTGGATCAGTAAGATTGCCTTCCACCAGAATTCCCAGCCCAACCATCAACAGGTAACTGAGGCATGTTTAAGGGCAAATTGAAGAATGGAAGCCCTGAAGAAGGGTCAGGAAAAGAGTTATTACTGACTCCACCGCCGCTACCACCACCACCGCCACCACCACCAGATGATTGTCCCTGTTGCATCTGCATAGATTCTTCTTCATCCAAAGGCAACCTCTCGTATGCTACATTAGTAAAAGATGAAGCAATAACAATAACAGGCCCAGAAGCCACCAAGGGACCAACAACGTTTCCACCCACAACCTGGCCCTGTCCTCCACCAAGAAACACAGTCAAACTGGTGGCACCGGGTGGAGCAGGAGGTGGAAGGAATGATCCCGACAAAGACAGGATCTCAAACCTTCCGTGAAGCGTAACAACGGCGCCGGCTGCGGCCGGCTGCCGGAGCGTGACATTGGTGACGGTGCCACTCCCACTGAGGACACAGATCCCTCTTTGGCGCTTCCTTGCGTAGGTAGCGACGGAGTCAAAAACATCACAGCCACTGCTGACTTCAAGGATGTGAGCCCTAAGCGTGTTTGCACTCTCTCTTGTGATGATAACTGGTGGCTTAGGCTTGTTCTTTGAACCGGGAGGTCTCCCTCTTGGCCTGCGAGCGACAATATCACCGGGACCTTGATTTGTGGTAACTAGCTCAAGTCCTTCGTGATTGTTAACGTTGTCGTTGTCTTGGTCGTGTTGGTTGTCATCGTCTTCAAGGTCAGGGCGTTGAAGGCGATGATGAACAAAATGCGATGCTGAACCCAAGTCTATGCCGGCCATACACACAAAGCTCTAAAGAAGTGTAAACAGAAAAACAAAAGGAAATAAAAAAATTGGAGCAATTAAAATAACAGAAATTTAATGAGAATAGTAACATGAAGAAAATTAAATTATGTACAGGGAATTTTAAAAGAAGTATTAGGATTGCCCAATGATTCAAACCTCAAAACGAATAGAAAAACAAAGGGATCAATTGAGTACTGCAGAGAAAATGGATTAATGGGATGAGGTTGGAAGGGAAAGAGAGAGACAAATAAAGTGGGCAACATGCAGCCATTCTCACAACCAGAAAAGTATACGGAACAATAAAATATTCATCATGGGATTAAACTATGTACTTATTTTATTCATCTCTTTGAAAACCACATTTATATAAAGTTTTTAAATCATGGGGTGAAGTTAAAATGTTGTGTCTATATCTTTGGAGGATGTGGGAGTGGGTGATGAGAGAGAGAAGAGAGAGAGAGAGAAGAGAGAGATAGGTTGGATGATTATTTAGGAAACCTAGGTTACCTTTCGACAAAGAGAAAACCTAAAATATTTGAACCCTTAGCTAATAAGTAATTCTTGCACATGTTGAACAATTACTTTACTAAAAGTAATAATATAATGTTTGTGTCTGTGTTTTCTCTAGGTCATCAATGAACATAAACACAGGCTTGTTGACCCAAGGGTTACAAATAGTTCTTCATCAGTTTATAACAGTTTTTTGACTTATTTCAAGAGGTTTTGACTCGACCTTCACCTCTTCCTGTATATCTTGTTAATTAGGGTTGAATTATTCCCATTTGAAACCTTGTCATTTTCTTTCACATACCAGCTGGCAAAACTAAATTAATACAACTTGTGAAATGTAAATCACTGCTGTGTATTTAAGACTAATTTATTTTACATCAATTTGAAATTTTAAAAAGTTTTTACTGTTTGTAAGATAGACACAAGACATGATCCATACAATGTATTCATAGACTCTGGCCTACACACTGCTAAAAGAAAATATATAAGTGAAAGGGAGGGGGTAATGATAAGAAGGAAAAGAAGAAAAAATTATTCGTAAAGTGTATTTTTGTTTATGGAATGAACTTTATTAATATTGTCACTTTCCGTAAATAAAATTTAATCACTTTTTTACCTTCTTATTACATATTACATATTGAGAGAGTCAAAACCCTTTACTTGTAATAGCTTAGATTTTGTGTGTGTATGTTTGGATATTGTGTTTCATAAAAAACAATCTAGACTAATTTTTAAAGACATCAAGCCCGACGAGGATTGTGTTTTGTTTATTTACGCATATTAAGTTATTATTATTTCACAACAAAGGTTGAAAAACAATTAGAAAGTCTGTTAGTAGTATAAATTATTATAACTATTGAAGCATTATTTATGACTATCAATTTATATATGTCACAAGTTTAATAAAGTGTATAAATCACACTTTTCTCAATTATAAAAGATGCTCACTTTATATGCGTTGTTTCCTCATTGAATTTGACATGTTGTATTATATATTTTCTTTCAGTATTTAATATGAGTATGCTTTAATCTATCTTTACTAATAAAGCCTTTTATTATTTTCTCTTTTTCCCAGCTATTTTCTCTTTTAAATCATTGACTGTTAGCCATTAGAATATAAAATGAAAATTTTGGGTGGATATCTTCGTCTACTGGGACTCATTTAGAAATGTAGATGTGAAGGTCGAAGCCAAAGATATTGCAAAATGAGAGGCAAAATAGAGAAAATGTTCATTGGTTGGTGTGACAAAATTCAAAACAGAAGGAGAATCCTTTGCATAAAAAATTAGGAGCAAAATGAATTAAAGAAGATATGCCAATACTAGATACCTACGCATGTTTATAGGTGAGAAGAAGGAATAATTAGATTTCAACACTCTTACTTTAGGGTTTATAATATATTGGGCATCAAGAGTATTGAGGAAGTGACTAAAATCACTTTTCTATTTTTATGTTTTTTTTAAAGTGTTTTTGGCCAATCCTTTGGGTTCCATAGTAGATAGAGTTGTCAAAACGGGTCATCCGGCCCGACCCGGCCTGGCCCACCATGGGTTGGTCACTTAGTGAGCCAATCCAACTCGTCTCATTTATTAGCGAGTCAAAAAAATTCGAACTCGACCCAACCCACCATGGGTTTGTGGGTAAATAGGTTGGCTCACTGACTCACTTAATTACAATTTTTTTAAATAAAAAAAATTACAAACTTTCTATAATTTAAATCTAAACAAATTTCACTCCCAAATTTCACTCTCAACATGAGTGTTTAATTAATTTTGAAAATAAGGAACTTAAATAATTTTTTCAAGCAAAAACAAAATAATAAATAATTTTTAATTAAATTAAAATTAAATTTTAATAAAATAAAATTAGATAGGTGGGTTGGTGGGCCAACCCAGTCCATCACGGGTTCAACCCGCATGAACCGGGTTTAAATGAGTCGGGTTAAAATCTGACCCGCATAAAAAAAATACAATTTTTTCAAATCCAACCCGGTTAAAACCCGTGGTGGACCAGGTTGACCCACGAATTGTGACCCATTTTGACAGCTCTAATAGTAGATAACCAACGAAGAAATAAGATAAAAATGGATCTTTCTAATTAGATTTTATTTTTCAATAACCTTAAAGATTAAATTTGCATGTGATATATAAAATAAGTTATTAAAGTAGGTTTTGGCATGCGATTTCTGTGGGGCAAATCTACCTCAGCATACTATCCACAAAATGTTCAATGTATTTTTATGTTTTGTATTATTTTTTTTATTGTTTTATCCTTGTTATATATAGACTTTAGACGAACAGTATATATATATATATATATATATATATATATATATATATATATATATATATATATATATATATATATATATATATATATATATATATATATATATATATATATATATATATATATATATAATTAATGATAGTTGAGTTATTTTTAATGTTTTATTCATTAATTTTGTTTCGGATGTATTAAGTTGAGTATTCACTTCAAACAATATTTTTCATTTTTTTGTTTTCTTTTTTATTGTTCGGATTCTCTAACTAATCGAGTGTACCAATTAAAGATAGTAAAATATATGAATTTTACCTTGCAGATTTAACATCGGTTAGATTGTAACCGAAACATGAAATGACGCGGTGACATTTTTGCAATTATCGCAAACATATATGCCTCGGTTCACAGAGAACCGAGGTCTAAAAGGTCTATGATCTCGATTGTTTAGAGAATCGAGGTCATACAGGCATAAAATAACTGAAATATTTTTTTTTTATTTTTATGAGAAGCTTTAGGCAGCGGTTCTTAAAAGAACCAAGGCCATAGAGTCTTATCGTCTCGGTTAATATTATAACCGAGGTAATAACATATTTTTAGGTTAAATTTCGCAAATAGATTTTCTTGCACATTTAAAACATTTTTAATCTCCTTTGCGCCACTGCTGCTCTCTGCACGCCTTCCAGACCATAATCTTCCATTTCTTTCATTTTTTTCTTTCGTTTTTCATTGATAAATTGTTTTTCTACCATTGTCTTTCATTTTTACCGATTAATAATTTGCCCAGGTGCTCTTTGGATATTTATTTCGTTTTGTTTCAGCACAGAAGTCACCTTCAACAAGGTTAGTTCCGTTTTAAGTTTTTCATGTTTTCGTTTTGCAAAGTTTGAAAAAAAAAACAAAAACAAAAACAAAAACACACACCAAAAAAATTACCAACACATGTGTCAATACCCAATTTCGTCCGGGTAAATAAAATTAATAATAAATAAATAAATAAATAAAAAAAAAAGTGAATAGTGAATAGTAAATAGTGAATAGTGAATTGTGAATAGTAAAAAGTGAAAAGTAAAAAAAAAATTTATTTTTGGAAAGGATAAGTGTTCCACGTAGCTTTGAAATCAGAATTCACCAATTTGCAAATAAAAAATTAATTTTGTAATAGTAAAATGAATAAAAAAATGAATAGTAAAAATGAATAGTACAAATGAATAGTAAATTTTTTTTTACTATAAATAGCCAAGGGGGAGGCTGAAAATTTACACAAAAGAATTGAGAAAATTTTTGAGAGAAGAAAGTTGGAAGAATTTCTAATTTCAAAGGGGATATTATGGAAGTTTTCAGAGAGCGAGGAGATTAAGTCTGTAATAGAGGTAAGGGAAGCTAACCTTGAGTATCTCCTTTTGTATTATCTTGAGCCTTGAATATGCTATATTTTGCTTTTGTCTGATCTTAAATCTTGATTATGGAGTATTTTGTTTCTGTATGATTTTGAATTTAAATGAGAGTATGCTTTTGTGTTGATATCCAAGTGTGATAGTTGTAAAACGTGATATTGATTATGTTATGCCATTTGTATGTTATTAGTTGTTTATTTTTGTATTTTGGAAGGATTAGAAGTTGTTTAACCGGCTCTGCCAGATTCAATTTCTTATTTCCCCAAACGCTTTATTTCTTTACTTATTTATTTTATTGCATTTTGGAAGGATTAGAAGTTGTCTAACCGGCTCTGCCAGATTCAACTTCTTATTTCCCCAAACGCTTTATTTCTTTACTTATTTATTTTATTGCATTTTGGAAGGATTAGAAGTTGTCTAACCGGCTCTGCCAGATTCAACTTCTTGTTTCCCCAAACGTTTTATTTCTTTACTTATTTATTTTATTGCATTTTGGAAGGATTAGAAGTTGTCTAACCGGCTCTGCCAGATTCAACTTCTTGTTTCCCCAAACGTTTTATTTCTTTACTTATTTATTTTATTGCATTTTGGAAGGATTAGAAGTTGTCTAACCGGCTCTGCCAGATTCAACTTCTTGTTTCCCCAAACGTTTTATTTCTTTACTTATTTATTTTATTGCATTTTGGAAGGATTAGAAGTTGTCTAACCGGCTCTGCCAGATTCAACTTCTTGTTTCCCCAAACGTTTTATTTCTTTACTTATTTATTTTATTGCATTTTTGTGATTAATTTTTATTTCATCTAAATTTTCCACCAACTTATTATATTATTTTTGTTCATCAACTTTCTTCATCCTTAACTCTATAAATACCTACATTCTCTTCACTTCACACACACAATTTACATAATATCCATACCTTCTCTCTAAAAATCTCTTCATTCAATCCCGAAACTCTACTTCATTTCTCCCTCACATTTTACTATCTCTCTATACATAATAAATCCCGTACCCCATTTCTACCATAAAGTTATCTTCTTCATCTTCCATCTATCTTTCTCACAACTTATTACAAGTAGAGTTTTATTTCATCACACAAATCTTCAACAAGGTATACATTTTCTCTTCATTCTATTTATATATGCATTTTGATCATTTTTTTAGTTTATAAATTCATCGTGTTTTCTATTACAATTTTTCTTTATGTTTTTCACATTTCAACCCATCTATCCTTCTTAATAAAAAAATATAAAACTTTAAAAACATGTAATAATATAAATATCGGTATGAGTACTCGTGCAATCGTACGCATCAACCTAGTACTCATTACCCAAAATCTAAAATAAACAAAAAAAGTCGTGTGAGTGCTCGTGCGATCGTACGCATCAGCCTAGTGCTCATTACGCAAACAATAAGAAAAAAAAGCCGTGTGAGTACTCGTGCGATCGTACGCATCAGCCTAGTGCTCATCATGCAAAAATCTAAATATTTTATAAAAATACCAAAAATATTTTAAAGGTTAAGCACATGTGTGATCGCACGCATCGTCTTTGTGCTGAAAACATTCTTTGTTTATTTTATAAAAATACCAAAAAAATACAAAATCTTTCAAAACCCAAAAACATCCACATTTTCAAACAACATACAATATGGCTAGCCAGAACTACGTAATCCTTGATTCTCCATCAAAAGTGGAGATACGTAGGAGCAAGGCCAGTCCTTGTCAGGTTCACTTTCCCAAAAAAAATCAAAATCATTTCGAAACAAAATTCTCAAACAATTTTCAAATAAATTTTCAAGCAATTTTCTAAAAGAACTACGGAACCCTGATTTCTCATTCTTAATGAGAATACGTAGGAGCAAGGTCAATCCTTGTCGGGCTCAAAAAAACTAAAAAATACATGTTGTTTCTTTAGAATCTTATTTTAGGGGATAGTTAAACATTTTGAAAACCACATCATATTCGCATATTTAGTTAAAGGTACTGCCTTAGGGCAGGCGTTGTAGGGTGCTAATACCTTCCCTACACGTAACCGACTCCCGAACTTAGAATCTCATTTTCGCAAACCAGGTCTTATCATTTTATGGTTTTTCCGTAGTTTTCCAGAATAAACTATGGTGGCGACTCCAAAATCTTTTTTTTTTCAAAAACAGTTTTTATTTTTCGGATCGTCGTCCCGTCGCGATTCCGGTTGCGACAGATGGCGACTCCACTGGGGAATTTAGAAAGTCAAGCCATTTAATTAGATGTGCGAATTCGATGTGGTTTTTCATTATGTTTTCCTTCCTTTTTTTTTCTTTATATATGTTTAATATTTGGCATAATTGCATGTGCGTTTGTTTTGATTGTTCCATATTGAACCCTAGGGTAGATGACATGTTATATATCTACTTATTTGTGTTTATTTTGCAAGTGTTGTTTTGCATTATAATCTCCCTCCACACACATTTTGCATATCATGAGTGAGGCCCTATACCCGGGTCTGAGCGCAACTTAGAATTATAGGGGTTGTGTAGCGGTGTCACTCTGGGATGTACTTCCTGTTTGGCTATCGTGAGAACTCCAACTAGAGTCTGTTCTCTTCATTTATGTCTCCGCATCTAGTTGATTACTCTGACTGTTGTGGAGATGTAGTGAAAAGAGCCATAACTCTGGTGGCCTTGATTTAAGCATTAGGGAACTATCCTTGTGAGATTGCATATATTTAACTTTGAACCTCAAGTCTCGAACCTTATCTAGGGCACGAAGGGAGATGTATGTCGTCTTATAACCGTTATTTTTTTATAAAATTAAACATGTTGTATATATCACTATATCATTATGCGTCTTTCTCATGCATTTTTTTATGGTCTTGTTGGTCCTAGGTAGGAAGTTATAAATTTGTGACTAAGTCGTAGAGGTAAAATGGAAATTAACATGAGATTGGAAGTTGACCGACCTACAAGTTCAAACATTTTAAAGGAAAGGATAGCCATTGAAGCGGAGGAAGGAAATATGAATGGTCTGAGAAAACTGGTAATGAAAATGAAGACATCCCAAAAGGATGCATTCAAGAAGGAGTATGGGAATTTGTTGAGCCTATTAGAGGTGGAGGTCCAAACATCAGCAATTACTACTTTAGCCCAATACTATGATCCACCATTGAGGTGTTTCACTTTTCAAGATTTCCAACTAGTGCCAACAGTGGAAGAATTCGAGCAAATTTTAAATATACCTCTTGAGGGAAAAGCTCCATACAATTACTTTGGGCAGTATGTACCTGTCTTGCAGCTAGCGAGGATCATGAAAGTACACCCTATGAAGTTGGAGAACAAGTTCACAATCAAGGGCAAAGTGAGGGGCCTTCCTCAAGGATACCTAATAGGATACTTGCATCGTTTAGCTGAAGAAGAAAACTGGGAAACATTTATGGATGTATTGGCTCTTCTCTTCTATGGTGTCATGCTTTTTCCTAATGTCAAGAATTTCGTCGACTATGCCGCCATGAACGCATTTGTGGGATACAAAGAGCGCTGTGAGAATCCAGTCACTGCTATCCTGGCTGAAGTTTATGGGACCCTTAATCGTTGTTATGAGCTAAAGGGAGGAAAAATGTTATGTTGTCTGCCAGTGTTGTATATGTGGTTCATCTCCCGTGTGACTGAGGACGCCTTAAATGCCCCGTGCTCCATGGATAAGCTATTGCAGTGTAAACCAAATGTGAAAGGGGCAGATGAATGGGCGCAACTTTGTGCAAGTTTAAATTAAGAACAAGTTAAGTGGTGTGTCCCTTGGCAGCATAGATCGCAAATTATATATCATTGCGGGAAGTACCCTAATGTACCTCTCATGGGTATCAGGTGTTGTATTAATTACAATCCTGTGTTAGCACAAGGGCAATTTGGGCATCCTATGAGAGGATCACCTACACCTGCATCTCTTGCCATGTTGCAAATCTATTATGAGGAAGGAACCTTTGTTGAAGTACTTCATCAAGTTAGGAATGCTTGGGGCAACATTATTCGTGCAAAAATGGACCCCAGACCATGGACTATTGATGAAGGATATCCTTATAGCCATTGGATCGCAGAAAGGGTTAGGACAGTGAAGTTGCCTTTCAAGATAATTTCTCCTAATCTAGATTATGGAAAACAGTTTCATGAAGCTGAAAATGAGGAAATAAAATTGTTGAAGGAAAAATTCGAGCAAATGAAACTAGAAAATATCAAGTTGACCAGTAATCTTCAGAACCTACAACGTGATTATGTGAATCTTAAGCAAGATGGTGTGGAAAACAGCAAAGCATACGAGGAGTTGTTAAGAAGACAAAAGCAAGAGCTGATAGTGGCCAACATTGAGCTGACCTTGAAAGACCGGGAGTATGGTATAATTGAGATATCAGAGCGTGTCACGAAGGAATTGTGTGACCAATTCAAGAGGGACAAGCAAAAGGCACTAGAGGAGCTGCACAAAATGCATATTAGAATGAACGACGTCGAGAAACAGGCGAAAGCAGCGGTAACGAAACTGAAGGAGGAACGTTGGCATCGGGCTGAATCAGAGAAGAAACATCAAGAATGGATGAATCAGATGAAGGAGTATACCGTTGAACAAGATCTAGTTACAGAAAATTGGAGGAGAAGTTTCTCACAACTAGCTTCCCTTGCCAATGAAGCCATTAAGGATGTCCCTAAGTTATTAGCTGATGCTGAGTCTGCATTGCCGATCTTTAACCCACCTAAAAAGGTTGAGACTTTCCTCAATTACTGCAAGAAACTGATGAGAGAAATGAAGAATGTTGTGGCTGAGGCTCGTGATAGTTGATCGTGATTTTGCATACCTCACATGTGGTGAACTTAAATGTTATGGATGAACTGTCTTATTGACTTTGTTTCATGTTAATTTCCAGATTATACATTTGGCAATGTTTTCACATCTTTATAATTTCTTACTATAGTAATTGTGTTGCTTTGTCTTTTCTCCTTTTCTTTTCGTTTTTATTTCATCTAATAAAATTTAGTTTAAAAATAATAATACGGCTAAGTCTCCAAAACACCCTAAAGGACACGAACCAGTGGCAAAATCATGGAGAACAAAGGGGAAATTCAAGAGGGGATGAAAGCCGATATCCAACAGCTGAAGGGACAAATGAGTCAAATCTTAGAGGCCCTGAATGCCTTACAAAGCCCTGGAGATTCGTGCGCACAACGACCACAACAAAGAGTTCCAGAGGCACAAACTTTCCCTTCCTATGGTCTTCCCCCGAATTACATTCCACCCTCAGGAGTGCGCTTGGAACATCTTGACGCTCAAAAGGACGAAGATAATGCAGTTGAAGTAGAAGATGAGCCTGGGGCAACCACTTTCACAATTCAGGGAAAGACGATCCAACCAGGTATTGAGAGCACGATAATGAAAAAACAACCTAAGACAAAGTCTTCATCTTGTATCGTTACACCTGCAGATTTTAAGGACGACGGGAGTAAATTAGAAGTCTTTGAGAAAAGGTTGAGAGCCATAGAGGGCGAAGGAAGTTCTGAATTTGGAGATGCTAGAAAACTATGTTTAGTTCCTGATGTGATAATACCTCCAAAGTTCAGGTTGCCAGAGTTTGAGAAATATCAGGGAAATACTTGCCCAAGGGGCCATATAACTATGTACTGCAGAAAAATGGCAGCTTATGCCCACAATGAAAAACTTTTGATTCACATCTTCCAAGAAAGTTTAATTGGCGTGGCTCTGACTTGGTACATGCGCTTAGAAACTACTCACATCTACTTATGGAAAAATCTGGTTGATGCATTCCTAAGGCAGTATGAATATAATAAAGATCTAACACCTGATAGAATACAACTGCAAAACATGGTGAAGAAAGAATCTGAATCATTCAGAGAATATGCCCAAAGGTGGAGAGGAATTGCTGCTCAAGTAGAACCACCTTTGAGCGACAAGGAGATGACTACCATATTTTTGAATACTCTACAACCACCATTTTATGAACACATGATAAGCAGTGTCTCCTCAGGTTTTGCTGACATAGTAGTAATTGGAGAAAGGGTCGAGGGTGGCATAAGAAATGGAAAAATTGCACTAGGCCCACAGTTAGTAGCGAGTTTAAATGAATATGGTCCTAGACATGAGAAAGATAAGAAACGAAGAGCTAACTCACATTTTATTGCCTATCCTCAAATGTCACATTCCCATGGGTTCAATCGACCCATTGAGCGAAGAAATTACAATCGTGATGAGAAGGTCGCCAACTTCACTCCTATCCCCATGACCTATACAGAGTTACTGCCAGATCTTCTCCGTAGAAACCTCATAAAGGTTTGTCCAACTAGGCCTATACGACCTCCGTACCCAAAGAGCTATGACACAAATGCCAAGTGTGATTATCATGAAGGAGCGTGTGGACACTCAACAGAGGCATGCAAGGCTCTAAAGCATAAAGTGCAATCTTTGATCGATTCAGGATGTTTAAAGTTTGAAGAAAGTCAATCCAGCACTCTGACAAGGCGCGAGTTCGCCCCTACAAATGCCATGGACAAATGAAGAACTATATGGGAAAGCATAGGTTGTTGTAAAAGGCGAAATTGATGTTGTTCTGTTCATGTTTTGAATTGTCTTGCTGTGAGGGTTATGCTCATGGATATTACGCTTTCATCCGTGACTTTTAATGTGAACTTTCATTATTTGGTATCTCCAAGGTTTATTGGAAATCATGTCCTAATAGGGTGTCGTGGAGAAAACGAAGGCCGCAAATAACAAAATTTAAAAAAAAAAAAAACAAAAAGGCAATATTGAGTCACTTGTCTTTCTAGCAAATTGTCAAACTCTTGTTTTTTCGAAAATAGCAAAAAAAAAAAATATAAAAATAGAAAATAAAAATAAAATAAAAAATTTGATAACAAAAAGAAAACAAAAGTTGTAGTGTCAGATTTTTTTCGAGGTCAAATGTTGAATCAAAAATAACAATTTGATGTTTTCTCTCGAGACGTTTGTGCGCATGGTGTTTGAAAAATCTCACCCTTCACCTTCCCAAATAAAAGGATTTTCCCCGAACAAATACTGTCACTGCCCTGAGTAACAAAATAAACTTTTACACCGGGGAAAATTGGCATGGCCAAAAGTTTTCTCGCTTACGCTAGTAGGGTGATCCCTGAATCCATTAAAAAAAAACAAAAAAAAAGTAGAATAAGTCAACTAGATTCAGAAACCCGAAAGGGTGATCTATAAAGAATGAAAAGAAAAGGAAAAAACGGCTCATGTTGAGGTCATCTAATCGTAGAATTAATTTTTGAAAATAAAGCAATCAGAGTTCAAAATGATGTGTGACCTTCTTTCTTTATCCAAAAAGCAAAAAAAAACTATAACCATTGTTACCCCGTTTGAGCCAAAAATAAATTCTTTTTCAAAATTATTCCCAAGCAAGGGTTATCATTAGTATGAGTCAACTTGGGATGCAGATGAAGAGTACTCAACGATCAAATGAAGTGAATCCTTCAAAAAGGGTAAAAAAAAAAATAACAACAACAATAAAACAGACTTAACCAGAGATGAAGGAAAAACGAAGTTCAAGACAAAAGCAAAGTGCTCAAAAGATCAAATAGTTGATACAATGCGTAGATGATAACCCTTGTTTTAAAAAAAATGTATCCGACAAACATTTCATTTGGGCCTTTATAACCCTTTCTTTTAATACCTTTTAGCCCCTAGCCATTGTTACAAGCCTAATAAAGTCCACGGAGATTGACTAATGATTGCTCATATTTTCATAAAGCTTAATTTTGCGATAAGACAAAATAACTTTTAATGTGTCGTAAAAATAAAAAGGGATTTGAAAATGAATAATGTCTCAGGAATAGGGGACCTCTCTACCAACCAGTCAGAAGCATACAAAAGAAAATTGAACCAATTTGATCCATCCTTTTAGCCGACCCTTTCATACCCACTACTTCTTCCAAACAGAACCCCATGCAAAAAAAAAAAAAAAAACAACGAAAACTGGGGCAGCTTGGTGAACCTCACCTCGCGTCTTTTCCTTGAAATTTCGTCAAACCATGATCTCAAGAATTGGGTAGCTTTGCAGATCTTACTTGAATTTTTCACCAGAATTATCATGGATTCACCACACCAAACTGGGGCAACTTTTTAGATACCTCGTGTTTCGCTTTGGCACTCATCTCCTTTACGGAGCGTATGAGGTGACATGTTAGCATTATCTTCCAAACCATTCTAAACAACTCTCATTCTTCACTTGCGAGTGAATTCAAGCATATGTACGTTGATGTCTCGGGAGAAAAAGTCAAAATGTAATAATCTCAAAGTTAGATCTCGGATGTATGACATTCCTCACTTTTCTAAGCATTGGAAATAATGACCAGTCTTGATGATTGCAAGTAAGACAATTGATTCGAAAAAATAACAAAAAAAAAAAACAAACAAAACAAAATAAAGAAAACGTTTTCATATATTTATCAAAAAGAAAGTATTTCTCATCGAAATCCTCTTCATTCACATGAATGGTTATCAATTTCCTTCTTCAAAAAAAAAAACAAAGAAAAAATAAAGAAAACACAAAAAGAATAACATTCAGATTTTCTCTATCAAGCCATATTGTTTCATGTCGATCGAGCTTTCAAATTTGTGTCAAAATTACAAAACATTTCAAGTTTCAAAAATTTCAAAATTTGAAAGCCCAGTTTCCATACTGGCCCACAAAGCCCAATTTTTACATTGGCCCCAAGCCCAGTTTCCACACTGGCCAACATTTCTCAAATTACAAGTTTCAAGAATTTCAAAATTTGAAAGCCCAGTTTCCATACTGGCCCACAAAACCCAATTTTTACACTGGCCCCAAGCCCAGTTTTCACACTGGCCCCAAGCCCAGTTTTCACACTGGCCCCCAAAGCCCAGTTTCCACGCTGGCCCCAAAGCCCAGTTTCCACGCTGGCCCCCAAGCCCAGTTTCCACGCTGGCCCCCAAGCCCAGTTTTCACACTGGCCCCAAGCCCAGTTTTCACACTGGCCCCCAAGCCCAGTTTTCACACTGGCCCCCAAAGCCCAGTTTCCACGCTGGCCCCAAGCCCAGTTTTCACACTGGCCCCAAGCCCAGTTTCCACGCTGGCCCCCAAGCCCAGTTTTCACACTGGCCCCCAATTCCAGCTTTCACACTGGCCCCAAGCCCAGTTTTCACACTGGCCCCCAATTCCAGCTTTCACACTGGCCCCAAGCCCAGTTTTCACACTGGCCCCCAAGCCCAGTTTTTACGCTGGCCCCCAAGCCCAGTTTTCACGCTGGCCCCCAAGCCCAGTTTCCACGCTGGCCCCAAGCCCAGTTTTCACGCTGGCCCCCAAGCCCAGTTTCCACGCTGGCCCCAAGCCCAGTTTTCACACTGGCCTCAAGCCCAGCTTCCACGCTGGCCCTCAAGCCCAGTTTTCACACTGGCCTCAAGCCCAGCTTCCACGCTGGCCCCCAAGCCCAGTTTTCACGCTGGCCCTTAAGTTTAATTTTTGCCTCGCCCTTAAGTTCAATTTTTGTTGCATCGTGATTCTATTTATCTTATGTACTTGAATCGATTGTTATTCTCCCCCTTTCTCTTTGAAACCCAGACGAAATTAGTATTTCTATCTTTACTTATCTTTTACTCTGATAATATACAAACGTTGTTTGTCATATTATCTAGTAAAATCTAAGTAAAGAGGGGCAGCTGTCAATACCCAATTTCGTCCGGGTAAATAAAATTAATAATAAATAAATAAATAAATAAATAAATAAGTGAATAGTGAATAGTAAATAGTGAATAGTGAATTGTGAATAGTAAAAAGTGAAAAGTAAAAAAAAATTTATTTTTGGAAAGGATAAGTGTTCCACGTAGCTTTGAGATCAGAATTCACCAATTTGCAAATAAAAAATTAATTTTGTAATAGTAAAATGAATAAAAAAATTAATAGTAAAAATGAATAGTACAAATGAATAGTAAATTTTTTTTACTATAAATAGCCAAGGGGGAGGTTGAAAATTTACGCAAAAGAATTGAGAAAATTTTTGAGAGAAGAAAGTTGGAAGAATTTCTAATTTCAAAGGGGATATTCTGGAAGTTTTCAGAGAGCGAGGAGATTAAGTCTGTAATAGAGGTAAGGGAAGCTAACCTTGAGTATCTCCTTTTGTATTATCTTGAGCCTTGAATATGCTATATTTTGCTTTTGTCTGATCTTAAATCTTGATTATGGAGTATTTTGTTTCTGTATGATTTTGAATTTAAATGAGAGTATGCTTTTGTGTTGATATCCAAGTGTGATAGTTGTAAAACGTGATATTGATTATGTTATGCCATTTGTATGTTATTAGTTGTTTATTTTTGTATTTTGGAAGGATTAGAAGTTGTCTAACCGGCTCTGCCAGATTCAACTTCTTATTTCCCCAAACGCTTTATTTCTTTACTTATTTATTTTATTGCATTTTGGAAGGATTAGAAGTTGTCTAACCGGCTCTGCCAGATTCAACTTCTTATTTCCCCAAACGCTTTATTTCTTTACTTATTTATTTTATTGCATTTTGGAAGGATTAGAAGTTGTCTAACCGGCTCTGCCAGATTCAACTTCTTGTTTCCCCAAACGTTTTATTTCTTTACTTATTTATTTTATTGCATTTTGGAAGGATTAGAAGTTGTCTAACCGGCTCTGCCAGATTCAACTTCTTGTTTCCCCAAACGTTTTATTTCTTTACTTATTTATTTTATTGCATTTTGGAAGGATTAGAAGTTGTCTAACCGGCTCTGCCAGATTCAACTTCTTGTTTCCCCAAACGTTTTATTTCTTTACTTATTTATTTTATTGCATTTTGGAAGGATTAGAAGTTGTCTAACCGGCTCTGCCAGATTCAACTTCTTGTTTCCCCAAACGTTTTATTTCTTTACTTATTTATTTTATTGCATTTTTGTGATTAATTTTTATTTCATCTAAATTTTCCACCAACTTATTATATTATTTTTGTTCATCAACTTTCTTCATCCTTAACTCTATAAATACCTACATTCTCTTCACTTCACACACACAATTTACATAATATCCATACCTTCTCTCTAAAAATCTCTTCATTCCATCCCGAAACTCTATTTCATTTCTCCCTCACATTTTACTATCTCTCTATACATAATAAATCCCGTACCCCATTTCTACCATAAAGTTATCTTCTTCATCTTCCATCTATCTTTCTCACAACTTATTACAAGTAGAGTTTTATTTCATCACACAAATCTTCAACAAGGTATACATTTTCTCTTCATTCTATTTATATATGCATTTTGATCATTTTTTTAGTTTATAAATTCATCGTGTTTTCTATTACAATTTTTCTTTATGTTTTTCACATTTCAACCCATCTATCCTTCTTAATAAAAAAATATAAAACTTTAAAAACATGTAATAATATAAATATCGGTATGAGTACTCGTGCGATCGTACGCATCAACCTAGTACTCATTACCCAAAATCTAAAATAAACAAAAAAAGTCGTGTGAGTGCTCGTGCGATCGTACGCATCAGCCTAGTGCTCATTACGCAAACAATAAGAAAAAAAAGCCGTGTGAGTACTCGTGCGATCGTATGCATCAGCCTAGTGCTCATCATGCAAAAATCTAAATATTTTATAAAAATACCAAAAATATTTTAAAGGTTAAGCACATGTGTGATCGCACGCATCGTCTTTGTGCTGAAAACATTCTTTGTTTATTTTATAAAAATACCAAAAACATACAAAATCTTTCAAAACCCAAAAACATCCACATTTTCAAACAACATACAATATGGCTAGCCAGAACTACGTGATCCTTGATTCTCCATCAAAAGTGGAGATACGTAGGAGCAAGGCCAGTCCTTGTCAGGTTCACTTTCCCAAAAAAAATCAAAATCATTTCCAAACAAAATTCTCAAACAATTTTCAAATAAATTTTCAAGCAATTTTCTAAAAGAACTACGGAACCCTGATTTCTCATTCTTAATGAGAATACGTAGGAGCAAGGTCAATCCTTGTCGGGCTCAAAAAAACTAAAAAATACATGTTGTTTCTTTAGAATCTTATTTTAGGGGATAGTTAAACATTTTGAAAACCACATCATATTCGCATATTTAGTTAAAGGTACTGCCTTAGGGCAGGCGTTGTAGGGTGCTAATACCTTCCCTACACGTAACCGACTCCCGAACTTAGAATCTCATTTTCGCAGACCAGGTCTTATCATTTTATGGTTTTTCCGTAGTTTTCCAGAATAAACTATGGTGGCGACTCCAAAATCTTTTTTTTTTCAAAAACAGTTTTTATTTTTCGGATCGTCGTCCCGTCGCGATTCCGGTTGCGACAACATGCAACACCAAAATCCCCTCCCCAAAATACGAAATACGGAGACACGAAAAAGTTCATACCTTGTTCGAACAACCACTGTCACCGGACGAACCCATTGCACAATAAAATTAACAACTTCCACCAAATCCACACCCAACGACACAACGCTAATCTCTAACTCAAACAAAGAAGACGAGTTCACACAGACACCGAAGGAGACAATGGTGATCTACAACTCAAACAAACAAACCCAATGTCCACAGACATTCAAACCAACAAAAATGGTCACAGGGAAGCGGGACAGAGAGATCTTGAAAACAAACGAAACCCTTACAATGGAGGACGAACAACACTGTTATGAAGACAGAAGTTCAAATGAATTTCAAATCCCTAAAATGGAGAGAGAACAGGTTGATAAGGACATAACTTACAGTTCGAAAATGAAGAGGGCAATTTCGGAATCCTAACTTCTAGCCCCTCCAAATCAGATTTTTAATTACAAATAACATTCAAATTTCGACCACTTAAAAGTTGACACGTGGCGTTGTCAAATTTTTGTCAAATTTGCGTTGTTGGAATATCGCTGTCCTAAATGAAATTAGAAATAAAAGAGAATATTTTGGTTTTAGGTCAAAGTGGGATTGGTAAATAGTGTACCATATAATATATTATATTCTATGTTTATTCAGTCTTTTGATTTTGTATGCTATATAATAATATATTATATTAAGTTGTCATAATTGTTATTTGATTAGTATTCTTATAATATTATTTTATGATATTAGTTTATGGAGTTACGGTGTTGTTATGTTTTAAATAGAGGACGTATAATATATTTAAAATAAAGATTTTAGATAAGTACAATATATGTTTTTATATATAAATTCTTTGGAATATAATTAAATATTATATTACAGGAAGTTAGGGGAAATTATGGTAATATAATAAGAAGGTTTTTTTGGAGAATCTAATTAGAAACTGAATAAACTATAAAAGTATAAAATAAATAAAGTAAACAGTTTTAACGTTGGAAAATTTATTTAGTGTTAATTAAATGGTGGTTTGAATTTTAGGATGATATTGAGTTTATAATTAAATTAATTTTATTTGTGGGGATGTATTATTTTACGATAAATTGTAGAGTTTTGTAGTGTGATTGAGATAATATGACAATATGTGTCTGGTTGAGATGGTGTTATGTTGTTGGGTGTGATTTTAAATTGTTGTTATATCGTTTGAATGTTGAATGACTTCGGCAAAGTGGTGAAAGTAGTCCTGGTACTTGTCCGGTGAAGCTCCAAGAGAGTGGTGGAAAGTGTATACTCACCTGGTGAAGCTCTAAGAGAGTGGTGGGAAGTGTTATACTTGCTCGGTGAAGCTCTAAGAAAGTGGTGGGAAGTGGGTTACTTACCGATGAGGCCTTCGAGAGAGTGGTGGGAAATGTCTAGTGTAATGGTGCCGTTAAGTGTACCATCCTGGTGAAGCTCTTTAAGAGAGTGGTGGGAGGTGTCACTTAACCTTAAAGTTGTATGTAAGTAACTGGTAGTGATTCAATATATGGTGAATGGTTTCAACAAATTAGGTATGAGTCGGTGAGTGACCGAGTGAGTCGTATTATTTTTACGAGAGTAGATGTTATTACAGGTGTAGCTAAAGCAAAGTTGAGCGACGACATACGTGGGAGAACTATAGGATTTGAATTTCAGCACTAATAGTTTTGTAATGAAATTTTATAAATACTTTATAGTTACATTTGATTTATGAAGTTTTCTAAATTAAGTTGAAATAAATAGAAGTTTTTATACAATTGGTATTCTGCAAATCAGAATCAAGTTTTCAAAAGTTTTTTAAACCCGTGATATCCCAAAAGTGTTACATATTCTGCTTAGAATATTCTATTAGACTCAAATTTTAAATTTTTAATACTAATATTTCTAATAAAAATATCTAAGGATCATAATTAACTGTAACCTTAGAGAAATTATAAACACATATTTATTACAAGACAAACATTTATCCACATGTGACTACGAATATTTTATTATTCAACCTGTCTCGTGATAAAACTTTAGTTCATGTACTAAATTTATGATAACATCTTAATATTTTCAATTTTTAAACTTTAATGCATGTTGGAGGTGTGAAAAATATTTATAATAATAATATTTAATTATTATATTATAGTTATTAAATTATTTTTATGTAGTTCACTAGTAAAATTATATTTACAATGAATTAAACATTAAATTAATTATATAAAAAATCATAAAATAATATTTTACATAATAAAATAAGTTTATTATATATATCCAAGATCTTATCCCATTCAAAAATATTCACTCTTTAGTTCATTATAAATATTAATTTTAAACAACATATCTTAAATTTTCTGAAATTTTGTCAGCATTTCACATTGATTTATTATACGAAATGAAAGTGATTGTAAACCAGAATCAAATATGCATCCAAAGATAAATGCAAAACAAAGTTAGTAAAAATTCATAAATTTTAAGACATGTATATTAAAATATATATGCACTAATAAATTAGGAAGAAATTATTAATCTTTTTAAACTGTCGAACCAGCCAATTCAAGATTCAATACTTATAAATTATTAGTACTGCTTCCTTTTATATAAGTTTTTTAAAACATACATTTCTTCAAAAAAAACTCGGAACAATAAATAATTTTTGCATTGAATTTCAAATAAGAAACTAAGACTAACTCAATACACCAATATACTTAAGTATATAATTAATCACATATCCAACATACAAAAAACAAACAACATACACAAAATTTATAGGCTCATATTAAACATAAATTTTTGAGAGAATAATAGAAACTTGAGAGTATGAAAGGCGAGCTACAATGGAGAAGGATGTGACAATACCCGTGTTTTGGAGAGCTACACAATTCGAATACAATATTATAATACCTGAATACAAATAATCATATTATTCATAAAAGCAAAATTAGATTGTATACTAATAATAATATTATTTTTACTTTACATTAATTGTCATGCATAATAAAATGTACATGTATTTTTTAAATTTACATGAATTCTATTTTTATAGTAAATTGCAAAGTGAATGTATTGCTAAAATACAAAATATTACCTGCTACTGTGAGAGAACAATTCTTTCAACATCAATACAACATTTTAAGTGAGGTAGGCCACCATATAGAGTTACTTTTTTATCTTTACATCTTAACAAAAGTATAACAACATATCCATCTCAAGCATCATATTCATCTTTGCTCCTAAACATCATACTCATCTCAGCATTTTATTCATCTTTTCTCCTAAAGCATCAATAAAGCAAAGCAAAGCAAGAGTGAACAAAGAAAAGCAAGAGTGGACAAAACAAGACACGAGAATCACACTCACTAAGGCGGTAGAGACGACGAATGGCATAAGCAACACAACGAGGAATGAAATGTTTAATGATGCAATGACGGTGGTGTTCAGAGACATTGGTTGTTGACAGAGTGAAGGCGACCACTGGTTTACAAAGAAAAGAAGAAGAAAACTGTAACACAACGATTTATCTTTGTTCCTTTCATGAATTTTAACTCTAAAAAGACATGTGACATCAATTATTCTAATAACTGAAGCAATAACTACTCTATAACATAAATTATTCGTAAAACCAAAACCTAAAAATGATAATAAAATAAAAAATTATAAATTTTAGTGATATTTGTAAAATTTTAATCAACATTTTGGCATCGATTATTATGAGAATCGAAGCATAAAGGACATATGACCTTGGTTGTTTAAAACACAAGACGATGTGTCTTGTTCAAATAAAAACAAATAAAAAAATAGTGACAATTTTGAAATTTTAATATTTTTTGGCCTTGATTTCTTAGACAATCAAAGCAGAAAGGATATATGACACCGATTATTTAAAATCCTAGGCCATATGTCCTATTCATATAAAATAAATAAAAAAAAGTGACAATCTAGACTAATTTTTAAAGACATCAAGCCCGACGAGGATTGTGTTTTGTTTATTTACGCATATTAAGTTATTATTATTTCACAACAAAGGTTGAAAAACAATTAGAAAGTCTGTTAGTAGTATAAATTATTATAACTATTGAAGCATTATTTATGACTATCAATTTATATATGTCACAAGTTTAATAAAGTGTATAAATCACACTTTTCTCAATTATAAAAGATGCTCACTTTATATGCGTTGTTTCCTCATTGAATTTGACATGTTGTATTATATATTTTCTTTCAGTATTTAATATGAGTATGCTTTAATCTATCTTTACTAATAAAGCCTTTTATTATTTTCTCTTTTTCCCAGCTATTTTCTCTTTTAAATCATTGACTGTTAGCCATTAGAATATAAAATGAAAATTTTGGGTGGATATCTTCGTCTACTGGGACTCATTTAGAAATGTAGATGTGAAGGTCGAAGCCAAAGATATTGCAAAATGAGAGGCAAAATAGAGAAAATGTTCATTGGTTGGTGTGACAAAATTCAAAACAGAAGGAGAATCCTTTGCATAAAAAATTAGGAGCAAAATGAATTAAAGAAGATATGCCAATACTAGATACCTACGCATGTTTATAGGTGAGAAGAAGGAATAATTAGATTTCAACACTCTTACTTTAGGGTTTATAATATATTGGGCATCAAGAGTATTGAGGAAGTGACTAAAATCACTTTTCTATTTTTATGTTTTTTTTAAAGTGTTTTTGGCCAATCCTTTGGGTTCCATAGTAGATAGAGTTGTCAAAACGGGTCATCCGGCCCGACCCGGCCTGGCCCACCATGGGTTGGTCACTTAGTGAGCCAATCCAACTCGTCTCATTTATTAGCGAGTCAAAAAAATTCGAACTCGACCCAACCCACCATGGGTTTGTGGGTAAATAGGTTGGCTCACTGACTCACTTAATTACAAACTTTTTAAATAAAAAAAATTACAAACTTTCTATAATTTAAATCTAAACAAATTTCACTCCCAAATTTCACTCTCAACATGAGTGTTTAATTAATTTTGAAAATAAGGAACTTAAATAATTTTTTCAAGCAAAAACAAAATAATAAATAATTTTTAATTAAATTAAAATTAAATTTTAATAAAATAAAATTAGATAGGTGGGTTGGTGGGCCAACCCGGTCCATCACGGGTTCAACCCGCATGAACCGGGTTTAAATGAGTCGGGTTAAAATCTGACCCGCATAAAAAAAATACAATTTTTTCAAATCCAACCCGGTTAAAACCCGTGGTGGACCAGGTTGACCCACGAATTGTGACCCATTTTGACAACTCTAATAGTAGATAACCAACGAAGAAATAAGATAAAAATGGATCTTTCTAATTAGATTTTATTTTTCAATAACCTTAAAGATTAATTTTGCATGTGATATATAAAATAAGTTATTAAAGTAGGTTTTGGCATGCGATTTCTCTGGGGCAAATCTACCTCAGCGTACTATCCACAAAATGTTCAATGTATTTTTATGTTTTGTATTATTTTTTTTATTGTTTTATCCTTGTTATACATAGACTTTAGACGAACAGAGAATATATATATATATATATATATATATATATATATATATATATATATAATTAATGACAGTACACATATTGAGTTATTTTTAATGTTTTATTCATTAATTTTGTTTCGGATGTATTAAGTTGAGTATTCACTTCAAACAATATTTTTCATTTTTTTGTTTTCTTTTTTATTGTTCGGATTCTCTAACTAATCGAGTGTATCAATTAAAGATACTAAAATATATGAATTTTACCTTGCAGATTTAACATCGGTTAGATTGTAACCGAAGCATGAAATGACGCGGTGACATTTTTGCAATTATCGCAAACATATATGCCTCGGTTCACAGAGAACCGAGGTCTAAAAGGTCTATGATCTCGATTGTTTAGAGAATCGAGGCCACACAGGCATAAAATAACTTAAATATATTTTTTTTATTTTTTTGAGAAGCTTTAGGCAGCGGTTCTTAAAAGAACCAAGGCCATAGAGTCTTATCGTCTCGGTTAATATTATAACCGAGGTAATTGTAAGACCCATAGAAAAAATCAAAATAATTTTATGAATGTTGTGGTTTTGAATAATTAATTATGGTGTGCATTCATATGTAAGATAAAGACTATTATTTGTATTTTGTCCACCATTTTGTTTAGCTTGATTGTCTTGTATTAGTTATTTAAATTTAATGCAAATTGTGTGGTCCATGTTTGGTCAAAGGAGGGTCATAAATAAAATAAAATAATAATGTGAAAAGAAGAAGAAGACAAAACTTGACTTATGGAAATGGGCTTTCCGTGAAACATGAGTGCAAGGCTTTCAATCATGGGTGCAAAACTTTCTTACATGGGACCTTTCATTTTCCATTATTTTCTTATGGAATGATTGCTAAGCTAGCTGCCAAAGAGAATTTATTTCTCCTTATATAGCATCTATATGGCCAGAAGAGAGGGCAAGAGAAATAAGATTTAAGTTACAAAATACTTTTACATTTGAGAAGGAGAGCAAGCAAGGGTGGTGGTCTAGAAGTATCAAGAGTGAGGAATTTCTTGCAAGGAGAAGAGGTAGGGGAGCTAATCCTTTCTTGTTATGATCATGAATATGAGTATGAATGTGTTAAAATTTGGTAATGATAGTTATCTATTGACTTGTGTAAATTTTGGGTTTCATGATTATAATTTCTTATTTTCGAGTTACTGTGGTGAAAAATTTCTATTAATTGTTTTCACCGTTGGATTTAGCTAAACTTTTAGTATGTGAATCCTAAGACCTATTACAAAACTTTGACCGTTCGGATTTAAAAATAGAAGTCTGTACTTGGAGAAATAAATCCTGCAAGCTTGAGTAAATTAGTTACCCTGTAGTTCTGTTACTAAGTTGTCTCGGTAAAAATATAGATTTTGACCTATTTGACCGTTAGATCAACCTCCAAATTTGATACATGATCCCTAAGACATATTAATACAATTTGACCGATCGGATTTGTAATTGAAGGTCTATGTTTATAGAAAGAAATTTCGAAAGTTTGAAACAATCGGATGAACACTGTATTGCTGTTCTTAAGCTATCATGGTAAAAATTTCATATATATTTCATCTACCATTAGATTGAGCCCAAACTGTAGTATGTAGTTCATAAGACATATTAAGTGATCTTGACCGTTCAGATTTGGAATTAGATGTCTGAGATTAGAGGAATTCATTTAGCATTTTGAGTTTAACCGTGAACCACTTAAATTTCTGTCTCTGCGTTACCTCGGTAAAACCTCCATATCTACCTAGTTAACCGTTGGATTACCCTGAAATTTTAATATGTTGTTTCTAAAAGATAGTGTCATACTTGAACCGTTCAGATTTTAAATCGGAGATACAGATTTATAGATATCAGTTTCGTATCTTCTCAGGGATCTCAATATTGCTTAATTTATGTTTTTGGATCATTTATACAAAAATTATGATTTCCGCCTCATTAACCGTTGGATTGGACTGAAAATTTTACCATATGAGTTAAACATGCTGATTATTAGTTTGATTGGTTCAGATCTGTAATTAATGATATGAGTGAAGAAAAATCTTTTCACGAAATAGTAAATGTATTTGCATTGAGTAAAAACTTGGATAATTATATCCTTAAATTGTATGTGTAGTTGTATTTTGGAGATTGAAGGATGAGTAATATAATATATTATATATTATAAAATTTAATTATATTGAACATTCTGAGTTGTCATAATTATTTGAGTTAAATCATGAATTGTAAATAAGTTGATGGTAAATTTGGATGGGTAGTATAAGCATTATTGCCATAATTGTAAATCTGAATTTTTATTTATTTTCCTACGACTTTGGTAAGTCGAGAGGGGAAAGGTTTGAAGCCGGACACTACTTTGGTAAGTAGGTGGGAAAATGAGAGGTGAATTTAACATAAATTGTACTACTTTGGTAAGTAGGCTGAATATTACTTTCTTGTGCTACTTTGGTAAGTAGACAATATCACCTTATTGTGCTACTTTGTTAAGCAGACAATATCACCTCATTGTACTACTTTGATAAGTAGACAATATTACCATGTTGTGTTACTTTGGTAAGTAGACGATATCACCTTATTGTGCTACTTTGGTAAGTAGACAATATCACCTTGTTGTACTACTTTGGTAAGTAGATAATAAAAATCACCTTGTTAGATTACTTTGGTAAGTAATCAGTATATCATGGTTATACTACTTTGGTAAGTAGACAGAAGGATTGTTGACTGCTGTGCTTTGGTAAGTAGGCAGATTAATAATATGTTGTATTGACTCTAGTGAATTGACTGATGATTTTGACTGGAGAAATATTATAAAGTATCAGTGTAATAGTTGGTTTTTGAGTATGTTTGAGATGCATGTATTTGACTGATTGCCACACTTGTGATGTTAGTAAGATTGTGGATTATGTATATTTCTTGAATCGGTTAGCTCACCCTACTGTTTGTGTTTGTGTATGTGAATGCAATGATCGTATAATGTGTGATATTATACGGGAGCAGAAACTATTTCAGATGAATTAGCAGATGGTTCTGGACTTGCTTAGAAGATGAGAGATCTGTGGGGAAAAAGGAGACATGGGAAATTTCTAAAATAAATCTATGTTTGAATTTCCGAACTGTGTGAAATTTTAAATTTCAGAAGTTTATGAACTGTGTGGAATTTTATTTTCAGAAGACTTGTGTCGTAATAAAGAACTTAATATTTTATGGGTGTTGAAATTTGTTAAAGAAAAATTACATATGTATTTTGTGGAAAATAAATTGTAACGCCTAAATCGGGGTGTTACAGTAATAACATATTTTTAGGTTAAATTTCGCAAATAGATTTTCTTGCACATGTAAAACATTTTTAATCTCCTTTGCGCCACTGCTGCTCTCTGCACGCCTTCGAGACCATAATTTCCATTTCTTTCATTTTTTTCTTTCGTTTTTCATTGATTAATTGTTTTTCTACCATTGTCTTTCATTTTTACCGATTAATAATTTGCCCAGGTGCTCTTTGGATATTTATTTCGTTTTGTTTCAGCACAGAAGTCACCTTCAACAAGGTTAGTTTCGTTTTAAGTTTTTTATGTTTTCGTTTTGCAAAGTTTGAAAAAAAAAACAAAAACAAATCGTAAAAAATAGAAAACAGCGTTTTCTTGGAGATTTGGAAGGATTAGCAGGCTACGCAAGCTACCACGATATCAACAATTTTTTTCTACCCCAAATACATATATAATAATAGGAAAACGGTTACCCGGAGTGAAAGTTAGAGTCTTTTTAAGATTTGCAATGCAAATATTTTTTAAACTTCATAATATACATGTTTGTTTCTAGGTTTGTGTTCTTGTATATATGTTATGGAATGTTTGCATAAACAAGAATTTTTGTTTTAAAAAAAACATACTTTAGACATCGATTCTGGTAAGAATCGAGACAAAAAAAAGGTCTATGACCTTGGTTGTGGACCCAACCGAGGTCATAGAGCCTTAAATTAATTATTTTTAAGGGTTTACGGCATCGGTTCAAACCAGAACCGAGGCAATAGACCTATTTTTTTTTGCTTTACTACTTCGGGTTTTTTGAACCGAGGTCAAAAGTTTGGATTTTTTACCTCGCTTGAATATATCTCGGTTCTATAACCGCGGTCAAAAACCCTATAACAACCGCGGCAATATCCCTTCGTTGCACTGGTGATACTCCGATATTTAAAATAGTTCGATATTTGATCGGTATAACAATTATTGTTGTAATAAATGTGTGGTAAATGTTTCAACAATCATACATTTGACTTATATTTATAAGTTTCTCTATGAGTTTCTAATTAGGGTCGACCTAATCACTATCTAATTATAATAAACCTAATTATTGATATTTTTATCTTAGCTAGATGATTAGTTGAATCTGATCAGTTTCTTTCTAATTCAGGTGATCGATTTAGAATAATTTGGTCAGTATATATACTAGTCGGTATATATACAGTATATAAGCCCTTTAAGCCTTGAGCTTGGACTTAAGTTGACAAGCGTAAAAATTTTGTTGATATGAGTGTTGGGTCAAAGATTTGACCGTTGGTGATGAAGGACCGTCGCTTCGGTATATGCAATGTCAAGTCAAAACGCCTAATACAAAGCGTCGCATCGCCCTTTGCCATTGGATGGCGTCATATTTGACAGTTGTGAGAGCGCCTCGTGTCCTCGAAAAAATTTATAAATAAGGGTCAGTGGTCCCATCTTTTTCACCATTTTTGCTTTGACGTTCATCTCTACTACGTTCGACATACAATTATTTTCCCTCAAGGTAATAAAATGTTTGTCATCGACATCTATTTAATAGGATCTTCTGGTCGAAAGGGCAAGGGGTACGTCAATGACGTGTCTATGTCTTCGTCGTCGCTTGACTAATCAAGCGATCGGGGGTCATCTAAGAAGAGTTTAGGGTCTGTAAATAGTGCTACGATATCAATTCAACCTACTAATAAATGACCATCGAGGAAGAGGCTCCGGTCGGATAACAAGGTCCACATGAGAAGGCTACGAGGGAGGAGAGCAGTGACACCGTTAAAGAGATCCAAATGGACACAATTGTTGAGGGAGATGAACAGAACTTGCCTGAAGTCCTCGAATATGAGTGGACCACACACAAAGTGCATTAGTATGCTAACCGGTTCAAGTGGGGTAGTGGCTTGGTGGAACTTGTCAATCAGACCTACATTTTAGTTGACAACGTGGCCGACAACTCTGTGCACCTTTGCCTCTATCAGGGGAATTATCAGGTATGTCATGGCAAGGGAAATTCAAATATGGAATTCTTCTTTGTTTACTTTTGCCTATTCATTGATTTGTACATGCATATCTGATCAATGACTTTTATGTTGGAGTCCTACAGGAGCTTAACGTTACTCTCACACAACTCCATATGAACGCCTGGGCAGCTATGCTGGCATTTGATGTCTTGTGTAAAGTGTAACACCCAAATATTTTAAAGGGTATTACTGATAGTAGAGACTAAATTAATTTGATATCTCATATAAACAATCAAACTTTATTTCAATTACTCCAAAGTACAATACCAAACTTACAAACTTTAAACAATATAGTCTTCACCATTGAAATTTCAACTTATAAGTTTTACACAACATAATCTTCCCAATACAAATTTATTCTTTTTACAAAAATCCCTGAAAGGTTTTCCCCGCATCTCTCTCATCTCTAAGCTTTTTCAACCGCATCTGCAACATTATCTAATCACATATAACATGAGTTATATGATCATAGTACAAACAAATAAGGGTAAGCCAACCATATCATAAAATCATTAAACTTGTAATAAAAATATTATAATCATGTATTTTTGCAATTGATAAAATATCATTATTCCGATGTCATTAATTCATCATTATCAAAATCATCTTTCTCATTTCCATAAATCTTACAAGTGTACCATGCTTACTCATGAAGCCTTATGGTCAGACCGCTCTCTGCCTGCTTCCTTAAGCCTCACTTATATACTATGTCTTACTTTCTGAAGCCTTATGGTCAGACCCTTCTCTGCCTGCTTCTATAAAACTTACGAATCATATGTTTATGTCAAATCCTTATGGTCAGACCACTTTCTGCCTGCTTTCATAAACCTCAGGTGTTACTTTGCTCATACCAAACTCTCATGGTATAACTCGAACATACTACTCCCGGTAGTAAACATCATTTCATAAGTAATGATTTCTCATATCCACTCCAACATTTCATAAAACCAACAATTCATACCCTCTTATCCACCTAACTCAATCATGTTCATTCTTTAATCATGAATTCATAATAACCCGTTTTGGTATCAATAAATTAAACATATTGCCAGATATCATGCTTCATATTATAAACTCATTTTTGCCCATAACGAGTATAACTCAACATATTTTCACCAAACAAAGATCATGGATCAACCAAAATATATCAACATATCTTAGGAACTACATATTAAAGTCTGGGCTCAATGTAATGATAAATAAAATATATATGAAATTTTTACCATGATAATATTATGCATCTACAATCAACTTGTTTTATTTTATTTTCATCCTAGTAGAGATTTTTCTTTATCCCAATTGGTCACCGGAGAGGACCCAGATGTCTGAACGCATCAAACTCACCTTCGACGCCAGCACATATGACTAGTCACAACTGACTGGACCAGGCCAGGGCTGCTCTATGATCAGGGATGTGCCAACTCAGATTTTTAAGGTTCCTCTATCCTACCAACAAAGAAAGGCCCTCAATAATTAACAATTGATTTATTTAAATTATCTACCATGTTCTCTTCTGCTCTAAATTTGAAATGCCAAATTTTAATGTGTTCACTTCCTCTCATAGCAACCTCAAACAATATCTGTACATCTATTTAATACCCATATATAAGCTATTTCAGAACCCTTACTTCAGACCTTCCAACAAGATCAATTTCAGCCAACAAACTCATTCAAAACAGATTAAATTCATCACATCACAACATGTACAATTTCACAGTTTCAGTTATCATACCCAATATAATAAAAGTCATAAAATAGTTTCACAAGAGCACACCAGTTCAACATTCATATGCAAAAATTTTATAAAATAAATTCATACAAAAATAATTAGCTCCCATTACCATCAAAATAATATTAATATAAAAATTTAGGGGAATCAAGAAGTTGAATCTGGCAGAGCCGGTTAGACAACTTCTCATCCTTCCAGAAAGATGTAATAAAAAAATAGATAAAACAATAAAATTTCTGGGGAAACAAGAAGTTGAATCTGGCAGAGCCGGTTAGACAACTTCCAATCCATCCAAAAATACAATATAATTAAATAACAAGAACAATAACATGTCTGGGGAAACAAGAAGTTGAATCTGGCAGAGCCGGTTAGACAACTTCTAATCCTTCCAAAATGCAATAAAATAAATAAGTAAAGCAATAAATAGTTTGGGGAAACAAGAAGTTGAATCTGGCAGAGCCGGTTAGACAACTTCTAATCCTTCCAAAATACACTAAAAATAAATAAGGAAAGCAATAAAATGTTTGGGGAAACAAGAAATTGAATCTGGCAGAGCCGGTTAGACAATTTCTAATCCTTCCAAAATACAAAAAAATAAACAACTAATAACATACAAATGGCATAACATAATCAACGTCACATTTTACAACTATCACACTTGGATATCATCACAGAAGCATACTCTTATTTAAATTTCAAGATCATACAGAAACAAAATACTCCATATTCAAGATTTAAGATCAGACAAAAGCATAATATAGCATATTCCAGACTCAAGATAATACAAAAGAAAATACTCAAAGTTAGCTCTCCTTACCTCTATTCCAGACTTAGTTTCATCTTCTCAAACCGTTCTCCGGAAACTTCCCGAATTTCCCCTCTTCAACTAGAATTTCCTCCAACTCTCTTCTCTCACAATTTCTCTAGAATTTTGGTGCCAATCTTCAGCCTCCCCCTGGCTATTTATAGCCAAAAAATTTTACTATTCATTTTTACTATTCACTTTTACTATTCATTTTTACTATTCAAAAATTATTTTTTATTCACCATTCTTATCTCTGAATGATTAATTCTACGTGGAGTGTTCTCTTCCACAATTTATTTTAATATATTTTTTTTAACTATTTACTATTCACTATTTACTATTTATTATTTACTATTTACTATTTACTATTCACTATTCACTATTCACTTTTCTTAAAAATAAATCCTAAATAAGTTATCAAAAATTTGAAGCTCTCCCTCTAGAATTACTATAACTTTATATCAAAAAATTTACATTTTTCTATCCATTAAAATTATTATTACTAATAAAATGCTAAAATTTACTATTATAAATATTTGTTTTTTTCATGGGTCTTACATTCTCCCCAACAACAATTATTTTCGCCCTCGAAAATTATCTATTTAACAAAAGACTTTTTAACAAAAGACTACTTACAAAAGAGATATGGATATTCCTTTATCATAATATGTCAAGGATGTTTTAGGTAAGGAAATACAGTCCAATGCACTGAAAATTGTCATATCATTTATCGACGAAAATTGATCACAGATATCCCTTGATAATGTCCTATACCTGACTTATGTAATTATCGACTAATATCGTTCATCGCTAAATCTTACGATAATATTTTTACTGACAAATTTCAATACGCCGATAATTCATCGAAAAACATTGATTACCGACATATTTTTTATTTTACGACGGATATTAACAGTAGGTAAATCCAATTTTTTTTAATGGTTCTTAAATAAATTTAGAATTAAACTTAAATTAGGGTTTATGTCTTTCATAAAAAAATCCCTAAATTCATATCTTTATTTGATAAAAACATAACTTGAAAACAAACACCATAAACACTTGAAAACAAACATAACCCCTTGTTGTTAGCACATGTAAATTAATTAATTTGTAATTTTCCTATTTCCTAATTCATTTCATAAAATAACTTTAGGATATTAAGATTCATCGTTTTCACACATTCATAGAAATAAACTATAATAGGATACTAATTTTGATTCATGAAAGATTCAATGAAAATGCATTCTTCAATATTTGTTCTTCCCAGCCTTTTTTTTTCAATCTATCTCTTTACTTTTATTTCTTCTCTCATACTTTCTTGATGATTTACAATTTTATGACAAGAGAGAACCTTAATTCCCTTTTATTATAAGCCAACGTCCATGAGATCAAATTTTATTTAATATTTATTTTATTTTTATTAAAACTTCCCACAATAATCATAGATATTTATTTTATTAAATTAATATTATAATATTTTTAATGAATCACAAATTCGAATTTAAGTGATGGTCCAACTCAAATTTAAATTTTAAGATATGAAGTTATTAGATAATTAAAAAAATATCTATAAAATTTAATGTTAGAAAAATATCACAATAAAAATAAAGAACTATAATGATACTTATTTTTTAATATTTACAAAAATTACATATCCTTTTTTAAAATATTTATCGATGCATCCGGTTGCATAGATTACTGACTTGTTATACATAAAAATGAGATTTTCTCTTTTGTATTTGGTCTAACTTACACAGTGATGTTGTTCTATAGCTCACTAAGTTTTAAATATTTTTCCTTAACTTTAACGCCGTCATAATTGACTTTCAACAACGCTGAGAATAGATTATGGTTTAGGAGTTAAAAATAAAACAACAAACAAAACTAACAATAAAAAAAAATATTATATATATATATATATATATATATATATATATATATTGAGTAAACATATTGAGTCATTTTTAATGTTTTATTTATTAATTATGTTTTGGATGTATTCAAACAATTTTTTTCATTTTTTAACTTTCTTCTTTATTGTTAGGATTTTTCAACGTGTAGCAATTAAAAATATTTTGATCAATTAAACATAGATATTTAAGTCAGTTCAGTATTAATTGATATAAAATTAATGTTGTAATAAATTAGTCTATGTTTTTTATCTATTGTAAATCCTACCACTGTTGCTGTGTTATGAAATTTAATTATGCAAATTGTAAAGTTGACATTACTGGTAGAGACAACGTATGAAAGCACAAACTCCACAAAGGTTATAGTATATTAATTCTAGTATAGGATTCCTATCCCACTAATAATAATTAGAGTCACCATCGCAAACCAATACCATGAATATCCAAATTTAAAATATATTATCATTATGCATACATGCTTTTAATATTTTATTTTGACCATATATAAAATTATATAATGTTATGTCAGCTCTAAGTCTAACTTAACAACCATTTTATTATTTTCCTGATGATCTCAGACAAGGGATGTTCAATCATTTACATCCTTTCAATAAAGATTAATAGCAATTATAATGCATTGCATGTTTGGTAACTATTAAAAATAATAATTTTTCAAACTACTAATTCATAATTATCATTAATAGTATATTTCACCACTTAATGTGTAAATTTTATATGAAATTTCAATTTGTAAATTTCACACCTGGATTAAAAATTATAAACATTTTACTTTTCTGTTAATTGATTGACTGTTAAGTTACTAATGGTTAGATTAGACAACCAATGTGAATTAGTGTAAAGTCCGCGTTATATTTTAAATTTATATATATATATATATATATATATATATATATATATATCTAAATCTAACTGTTATGTATATATATTTTAATTATAACTTTTACTATTAACTTTCATTTTTAAGAATTTTACTGTTAATTTTTTTTATTTTGTGAATTTTCCTTATGGTATTCAATTTCATCAATTTTTCTATATGAATTTCAAAATTAAACATATTTTATATATTTTTTAAAGGTCAAATACTAGTAACATGATTATATAACCAATCTTTTTATTCTTAAGTGAAGATTAATTATATGCAAAAATACTAATATTGTGATCGTATAACCTAATCATTCCTTAACAACAAATTCAGGTGAAATATATTTCTTTCCATTATCTAAAGATCTAAACAATACATTCTACAAGTTATATTGATTTAAAAATAGTGAGATTTGATTATTTTAATATTAAATTATTTTAATATAAATAGTTTCGTGATGAATGAATTTCATAATTTAAAAACACATTATCTCTTTAGAAATAATTCTTTTAGAGTTTTTTTACTTCTCTTTAGGAGTTTCATTCTTTGTTCGTTTAATTGAAGAACCAAGATCGTAGGATTGATCTAGTGGCGAGCTCTTCAATTTGAACCAATAAGTTTCTCATATAGAGTAAGTTGGTTTTTTGCTCATCTTCTTGATCTGTTTTGTCTTCCTTTGCATTCGAGCTTGTTGTGGTTACATGTAACGTTTGAGTCTTCTATAAAAATCTATGTTGATCAGTGATCCTAACGATGTACTTTGATCGTGTTTCTATAATTAGTACGTTTGGAACTGCTTTAGGCTTTGTAGAGCGATTTGATTATTTGTTAGGTAAGGGAAGCTGACTGCCAATTTTTAAGATTATTGGTATGTTTACCATCTGTGTTGCATGTTTGAAATGATTTGGAAATTTGTAGTTTGGTATACTGAAATCGTGTTATGATTTCTTGTTGTATGTTACTAGTTTTAGCACTGGTAAAAAAATATGAATTTTACCTAGTGCATTTGAAATCAGTTTCATTGCAACCGAAGCATAAAATTGTGCAGTGGTATTTTTGAAATTATCGCAAACATATATGTCTCGGTTCACAAAGAACCAAGGCCTAAAGGGGTCTATGACCTCAAATGTTTAGAGAACCGAGGTCATAGAGTATTTATGTCTCGGTTATGCCGCGAATTGAGGCATAAAATAACTGTTTTTTATAGAGGCTTTAGGCAGTGGTTCTTAATATAACTGAGGACACGGAGCCTTATTGTCTCGGTTAATATTATAACTTAGGTAATAACATGTTTCTAGGGTTAAATTTGCAAACAAAAAGTCTCGCACATTTGAAACGTAGTCTTTTGTTGCACCGTTGTTGCTCTCTCCACGTCTTCCAGACCATCAACTTCCATTTCTTTCATTTTTCGTTGATTAATTGCTTTCTCTACCATTTTCTTTCGTTTTTACCGATGTGCACATGTGCTATTTGGATTTTTTTTTGTTTCGTTTAGTTTTTTGTTCTTCATATACCATAAGTATAGGTAAAACTAAGTATGGTCAAATGAACTACAAATGACTTTAAAATTTGTATGAAGGACCAAAAGATCATGAAAGCCCCTCACAAAAAATTTCTGCTCAAAATTCAAAGTCTAACTATTTAAATATTTTTGTAAAGTTTGAAAAAAAACAAAATAAATTTCCAAAAAACAGAAAACAACGTTTGCTGGGAGATCTACCCGAAATGCATATATAATAATAGGAAAACGGTTAATCAGAATGAAAGTTAGGGCCATTTTAAGATTTGAAATGCAAATATTTCTTAAACTTTAGATTGATCTGAATTAAGGGCTCTTGAAATTTTTCTCCTCAAATATGAGTTTAAAATAGTTTTCAAAAAACAATTCTTTCAAAGATAATGACCATAGCTTTGAAACCAAAAAATCACATTAAAAATTGAGGAAAATTAATTAATTAAGGGTCTACATTAAAACCAAAAAATCATAGACCCATTAAAAATTGAGAAAAATCACATTAAAACCATAGACCCTTTAATTAATTAATTTTAAGGGTCTACAACCTCGGTTGGAACCAAAACCGAGGCAATAGACCCATTTTTTTGGTTTATTGCTTTGGGTTTTTTGAATCGAGACAAAATTGTAACCTTTATTTTCGGTTCTTGAACCGAGGCAAAATGTCCCCCACTTTTTATCTCGTCTAAATATATCTCGGTTCTATAACCATTGTCATAGATCCAAAACAACCGTTGTCGTATCCCTTCGTTGCGTTAGTGTGGTGATCTATGATTGATGAAATTGTTGGGTTAGCTAGTTGAATTGTTGTTAAGATCTGATTGTATCACATAGTTGTGTGTTGCTTGAAATTTATTAAAATAGGATTTAAATTGATGGACTGAGTATCTAGCTAATTAAGCAAATTGATATTCACTTTTACATCAAAACATCTTTTTGGACCAAGCACTGAGTTAGGAATACTAATTTGGTAATCTAGATAGGTCTCTAGTTCATGATATCATAGTTCTAGAGTTGCAAATTTATGGTATAACGCTCAACGTCAATTTTCACTGTTGAGAAGCCCATATGATGTGAATGGTCTAGCATTAAGTGTGATAAGGTACCGCTAAGCGCCAGTTACCACTGTAGGTCTGGAACCAATTTCATCCTTTTTCGTTAAAGGAGAGGTTGTTTATGCTGAGCGAGAGAAAATGTGAGAATTTTGGGTGGGCAAACTATTCCACCACTACAAGTGCAGAACCCTAGAGTTGATATCAATACTTGTATCTGAATGGTCAAGTCTATAATGAATGATTGTATGTCTTAGGGTTGATTATTTTACTTGTGTTATGTGCTTGCTTCTATAAAAAATGTTATATAATTATTTTTGGTACATTAACTTACCCTTCTTTTTTGTTTCTTTGCGTTCTTATGTTCTCTTTTGCAATGATCACCTGAATTGTGTAAGTAGATGATGATGTCTTTGTGAATCAGGTGTTGAATGTTGATGTAGTGGAAGATTCAAGTAGGATGTTAGTTTCTTTGTAGCTTAGATCTTTTGTAAAACTATGGTATTGCACTTTTAGTTTTAGTGTGATAGAACTCTTAGTAGTATAGGACTCATATATATATATATATATATATATATATTTGATATTATAATTATGTATGAGATAACTGTAATAATCTTATGTATATATCTTCTTGAAGTTATATGTTCTTTCAACGAGTTATATGTGATGTCTCTTTTATTAGTTGTGTATTATTAAAATGAGATGTTATACATAGAATTAAAAAAATTAGAATAAATATGAAATATTAATTTTTGTGCAAAATTTATTAAAACAATAATTTCTGGATTTTTCATTGCATAGTATGATATTTTTTATTATTTAATAAGTTAGCTCGATCTGTATTTTTTTTTATAGTTATCAGATATTAAAATAAATTTTAAAAGATTAAGTGAGCTAAAATAAAATTGCGTATTTAGAATAGTTTTAAGATAAAAGCAAATATTAATTATAATATATAGAATTTGGCAAAGGAGGTAGCTGAGACATGGAGAGTTGGGTGTGTTGGCGTGGGGTTGCAATGGTGGGGCAAGTAGTTGGCAAGAGAAAAAGCCTCGTTTTAAATATGTTCCTCAGAAGACACACTTTCATTTAACAATCACACCAGAACAATTTTAATTATTTTTATTTTATTCAATTATATCATTTCACATCAAATTCAAATGAAAGACACTTAATAAAACAAAGAAAACTATTTTTTAAATATCTCTATTACCTCATCACTTTTGCCTAAAAAAACGTTGACACTTGTTAATCGTAAATGAACCAATTTATTAATAAATCATTCAATCTTAACACGTTCAACTTGTTTATTTAATTAAAATAAATAAATTAAAGTTTGATTATTTCAATGAATTAAACTTAAATCTAAAAATTTTAACATTCGAAACTCGCCTTATTATACACTTGGTTAACTAAAACTTAGTGCTATTTTGACATTAGTTTCTCTCTAATATATAAGTTTGTTGCTTCTAAAGTAAATTGATGATGAATATTTATTTGTTTTGATTGTTTATATAGTAATTATGGAGATGTATAAATTGAGTTTTACAGAAATTGTTAGATTGATGTATAAATTCTAAGCTTCTTCCTGATTATAAACAATCTGAAGAATCAAGTAACAAAAATATATCAGACACTAAAGAAAAAATAACATAAGGGAAATGAAAATTCCTAGTACCAGTGAATGAACATCCCAAACTGTGAACAACTAATTTTCCAACAAACTGATTATTATGTCAAAAGATGAGGCACTCAAAAAGACTCAAACCTTTTATTATATATAATGAATATGCTGGATAGAAGAAACAAATATTGTTGGATGAGAAAGCTAAGAAATAAAACAATTGCCATGATCATTACAAGATGATTGAATACGTGACTAAGATATGCCACTTTGCTACATACATGTCATCAGTAACCGGCATCTCGGTTGTAGTACTGATCAAGAGTCTTTGCGGGAATACGATGAAGAAGTTCACGAGGGAAAATCCGCAGCAAAGTCCATGCAAGATCTAGTGACTGGAAGATGTTGCGTGTGTCATAAGCTCCTTGGGCAACAAACTTCCTCTCAAACTTTTCCAAAAATTCCAGATACAGCTGTTGATCAAAGGGAATAAACATAGTTAGTACCCCACTTCAAGGACAATATATCACTCTACTAAAAAGAGAATAGCTAAGAGAAGAATAGTAAGAGACCAGATCCTCAGATGAAAGTGCTTCTTCTCCAACCACAGCTTTCATTGCCTGGACATCCTTTCCAATGGCATAATTTGCATAGAGCTTTAAAGAAACAAAAGCTCACCAGTTAGAAGGTCTATAAAATGTAAAAATTATAGCAGTGTGAAAACAAAGCAACACCAGACCTGGTTGGAGACATCAGCATGATCCCTTCGCGTCATGCCCTCACCAATAGCACTCTGCAGAGGAAACCTTATAACTTAATTTTCGAACAAGGGTGTTGTTGCTTTAGTCAGGAAAAAGAAAAGCAAACAGAATTTTGATAGTGATTGTTGGATGGAACAAGGGTGTTGATTGAACTAACATGGGTATTGTTAGTATTTGGTCACTCACCCATCGATGAGTAAACAGAGAAAAATGTATCTTTTGATAGAACGTGACATCAGGAAGCAAGAGTTAACCTCACCTTCATCAAACGAGACAATGAGGGAAGGACATTGATTGGTGGATATATCTGCCAACACAAAAGGAATTGAATGTTCAGTTTCAAGCAAATATTTCATAAACAATTTGGATTTACACTAATTTGATAGACAAATAAATCAATAATGGAGCAAATCATTTAAATAAAAAACTGGTTTCATTTAGTGATGCAAGAATGGGCATAATGATTCGCTATTGATCTTACAGGTGAGCCGTATTTGGTCATAGCATTCCATCTTATGTTTTAGCAGTGTTTGGTAAACGTGTTAAAATGAGATGGAACAACAACGCGATTAATTTATCTTTGCTGCATTTTAAAAATAGCATGGGATAGAACACGACGCAAAAATAGGGTACATTTTCGTTCTACCAAGGGGAACCAAAAATAATAGAACAGAAACAACATTTATGATTCCAACTAAACTATTTTTCATTTATTTCTACTTATTTATCTATCTCCTCACATCTTCTTTATTTCTCTTCAACCAAACACCTTTGATTTTCACTTTATTTCTCATCTATTTTCATTCATCCTTATTATTTCCATCTCCTCTATTCCTCTCCTCTCAGTCAAAAGGACCCTTAATGTATCTATGCAAATATAAAACTAACCCATTTCAAAATATTTAAGTCAATGAAAATTTACATGTTATTCAAGTAATATCATGTGTCAAACGTTAAGATTCATTCTGCACCAAATTCTATTGTACATAATTCAGTTTACGACTAACCCAGCACTTTATACAATATAATAACAACCAAATGCTTAAATAGAACCCACCTGCCTGTTATACAACTGCCTGTCAATATATATCTGTCCCTCAGTGATGTATCCAGTAAGATCAGGAGTTGGATGCGTAATATCTGTACAGAAAAAGTTTAAGAAAGATAATCAAACAGAATTTATAGTGTATAACGCAATACAGTCGAAGAAATTCAATAATATACCATCATTAGGCATGGTTAGAATAGGAATTTGTGTAATAGAGCCTTTCCGCCCCTCAATTCTTCCAGCACGTTCGTATATTGTTGCAAGATCTGTATACATGTAACCAGGATACCCACGTCTACCAGGTACTTCTTCTCGAGCAGCAGACACCTACAGGATCCAGAAGGGATCGATAGTTCCAGGGTCAATTCTAACTATTTGCAAAAGATCTAGTTACTTATTATACTCAGAAATAAAAGTCCATTTGTAATTATTATGCAAGCCTAAAATACTATTCGTAGGCAAACAAGGAAACTATAATGCCAAGGGAATGAAATAGGCTACAAAAGATTCCATATCTCTTTGCTTTTCTTTTGCTACATCATTGGAGAAGTTACAGTTTTAGATACATTACCTCACGAAGAGCATCAGCATAAGAACTCATATCAGTGAGTATCACAAGAACATGCTTGCCACATTCATATGCCAAATATTCGGCAGTTGTAAGAGCAATACGAGGAGTGATGATACGCTCAATTGTTGGATCATTTGCCTGTAATAAATCACAAGCAAGAGATATATTTTTAATGATCAGCTGCTGCATACAGGTCATGAAATTAAATTTGAAAATAGCACTTCGATCATCCATAAAAGGAAAATAAATAGACATTTGTAGAGTCACAAATCCACCAAATGGTACTTCCTAATTTTTTCTATTTCAAAGTTTTACAAGTAATTCAGCTTAACAAAACAAAAAAGGTTTTTGTACTAATCGTACACATTATCAATTTGTCTTAATTACACACAACTATCGGATTACAATAATCTTTCCACACCCTCCAGATCAAGAAAAAGTCCAACATCCCACAGAAAAATCAACAAAATAATATTATATCTGTAACTTTCAATTACAAGACATTACTGCCGCAAGGCAATTTTTTTTATTGCCTCAACCACATAGACAAAATTACAGAAAAAGAAATTGAGAAGGTAAGAAAACAAATAAATATGAACAAAAGAACAATTGCATACTGGTTCTAAAGAATACCAGATTAAGGAAAAGGGTCACTCTCTCCATCGAGCCATTCTCCTCAAAGTCACGTTTGAAAAACTGTGCAGTCTCCATGTTAACTCCCATGGCTGCAAACACAATGGCAAAATTGTCCTCTTCTCCTCCGCCCTGTATTCAGACAAGGTTTGATGGAAAATTGACTTTCTTCATGTTATTGAAAAATAATGTTTCAATAAATGAATAAGCTGGAAATAGCCTAACTAATTTGAAGGCCATAAGAGGAAAGCTAGATAACTACATAATGTGTAAGGGATATAAAACAAAAAGCAAGATTGTTTAATATTTAAACTTCAACTTTTAAGTACATGAAGGTAACAGTAATAATATAATTTTGATTCAAGTTTTTAAAGTCCCAAGGAAACAACCAGAAATAAGCTTATCTAAAAGCCGTGTGCTTAATATAAAAACCAAGCAATAATACATGTGTAACAAGTAATACAGGTTTAATTTTTTTATAGAAATACTCAAACATAGCAAACGTTTTAAAATCCACATTTATTGATGAAAGTAACCACATCTTACAATACACCTGTTACTATGCATCATATAAAAACGTTAAAGCAACAAAACTATTGGTAAATATAGGTACAAGGAATGAACTCAACTTTTATCGTAGAAATTAATTCTTTAAAAAAAGGCACAACTCTTCCACTGCATGAAAATGAGTGACTAAAGTTATGCGCGCACAATGAGCATTAACAGGAGGTGCGAGGTAAAAAATTATGGCCAAGGACAAGATGTCAGTCAAACAAGTCCATTTTCTTTTCAAGTCCTCAAATGTGCAGCTGAATGATACATACACTAAAATTGCCAATGCTAAGAAGTAATGATACAAAATGTGAAGTCCTAAACTTATAATTCAGGAGCACTTAACATAGTAAATTCACTTTAATACATTGGATATACCTCGAGAAGATTATCAGACTTTTCTAGTCGCTTAACTAAGCCAGCCTGACGGCATATCTGTGCAGCAATTTCATTATGGGGGAGACCAGCAGCTGAGAATAGAGGGATCTTTTGACCTCTAGCAATAGAATTCATGACATCAATGGTAGATATTCCTGTCTGTATCATTTCCTCTGGATATGTTCGTTCACTGGGGTTGATGGAACTTCCTGAATTACAGCAAATATATTAAAAAAGAAAAAAAAACATGCATATTCAGACCTCCTCAGAAGAAATAGTATACCTGATATGTCCAAGTAAGCCTCAGGCAATATGGGTGGACCATTATCAATTGGTTTTCCGGAACCATTAAAGATGCGACCAAGCATATCCAGTGACACTGGAGTTTTTAACACCTGTGACAAAAATAATAATAGAGAAAAATGGGAGTCAACATTTAAACTAGTTCAAAGAAAACCAAAGACTCAAAATGAAAAAGTATTCCATAATCAATAATGTAAATAGAGTGGTAGAAGGGGATAAAGTAATCATAAGGTATCAGATTGGAAAGGATAAGACTTGGAAAGTATCCTTCTAGATCAAATTTAATATGTAAACATTACACAGAAGCTGAACTATAAATGCAACAAATTTGGCAAATCATAATTTTTCCTCTATTTTCTTTTGGAACCTTATCTTCTCAGTTATAAGACTAACCAGTAAATATATCAAGATACCCTTTTAGAAACAAACTCATAATACAAAAAATAAAAAAATAAAAAAATAAAAATCATTTAATCAATATGGATACCAAGGAAACCACCCTTCAATGTTTTCTGAACTAAAGTTTGGACAGGCTTTCTGAACTAATCAATATAATTTATTTACTATTGTAATTTACTAGGGAGCGTATTGAAAGACTAGCCACTTATTGACCCAATTCTACATTAACAAAAAACAAAGTAAAACTCTTAAACTAACAGTTGACATGTTATCTAGGTGCAACACCATTAAAATTATAATGCTGCTAAACCAAGTACCAATCAACAGGTATATTGACAAAATAGTTCCAAACAAATTTGACTTACATAAATTTACATTTAATTTAAGTAAATAATTGAAAACAAATATACCTCTCCAGTAAATTGCACAGTTGTAAATTTATTGTCAATCCCAGATGTACCCTCAAAGACCTGTTAAATGGTACAAAATGGTAGATAAGCAAGCCCGCTGTTTGTGATACATCAGTTTCAGGATAAACAATTGACAGAGAAAACATTACAAAGTAGACAACAATGATGGGTTTCTAACTAATAAGAACATCTGGTAATAATTAAAATTATAAAGAAATAATCATATCAAAGATAAGGTGAAGTATCTCCTCATGACAACCGACTTGTGCAATTACCATCACCAGTCTCAAAAGAAGCATAACAGAATAGGGCAGTAGGCACTCACCTGAACAACAGCTTTTTCACCATCAACTTCAAGCACTTGTCCACGCCTAGTAGTTCCATCGCCTAAGCGAATATTAACAATCTCTTGAAATTTGGGTCCCTGATGCAGTTGATCGGTACAAAATCCAGTCACCATATAAAAAAAAAGTCCAAAATTATAAAATAAGCAATATAAAGCTATGACAAATAGAGTATTACACTGTGGCCATTACCTTAACTTTATCAAGAATGACCAATGGCCCGGCAACTCCAGACACAGTTCTGTATTCTGCAGCACAAAGAGACAACTCACAAAGTTACCAATTTAAAAAACTCATCAATCAAATGCCCCTTCAAAAAAATGTCATTTCTTCCATAATGACAGAACATAGCTCTTCGTTGATTTACCAATCATTGGTGCATATCCACAACATCAAAATAGCAAAACTAACGCAAAATAGATAAACAGAAACGAGACCCACCCATTCCAATCTCCAAGGTTCCCTCCTCCGCATCATAACCGTTTTGAGCCACACCCATTTCTGGAACTGGAAGAAAGAGTCAAAGGTGAAAACACAGCGAGTGAGAAATTGAGCACAGCAACAGGAAAAGCTAAAGAAGAAAAGTTGTGAGTGATTATTGATGGAGTGATTAGAGTGTGAAAACAAAAACAAGAAAAACCTGAGAAGAGATTGATTTGAAGAGGGTAACTGTGATGGTTTGATCTGAAGATGAAGAGAGAGAGAGAGATTCAGAGATTTGGTTGATGTGGTTGTATGTGACAGATCTAATTGATGGGCCAAACAAATTCAGGAACCATCCTGGAAATAACAATTATTGTCAGAAACAGACTATAATTTTAAATATATATGAATTTTACTATTATCTTCTTTTTCATTATGGTTATTTTCCGAATTTCATCTCTCTTTTAATTTAAAGTATATATAAAAGTGTTAAGAACTCGAGAATAAAATTAATTTAAATTTATTTTCTTTCTTATTCAACGGAATTTTTTTTCAAAGAAATAAAATTATGATGAAATTTTAAAACAAATAATACCTTAAAAATCGTGATTAACTTTTACTATAATTTAATAATTAATATACTTTAGATAGAAACACTTCTAATTTAATTATATATTTGGTATTTTAATGATAAATTGACATAAACATTAATAAAAAATATTAATATCCACAATGTAATATAATATCAATAAACTAATTTTGGTAAATATTAGATGGTGAATAAAAGGGTGATAAATAATAGTTTAAATTTGTAAGGAAAATAGTGAAAAAGATATTTGTAATTTTTAAATTTTTAAAATATTGTTGTTTTTATTTGACCTAAAAGATAAATTAAAAAGTGTGGTCAAATAAGACATTTTAATCTTCTTTATTATTGAGCAGCACAATCATACTTTATTTGAGTCATATTCACATATTATAATTAAATATCGATAGTTTAGTATTATCATTATATTATTATGTTATAAATATTATTATATTCCTTAATTAAGTATTATTCTAACGAGTATTTCATCCTACATCTCCAACATCTCATCCTGCACCTCCAAAAATTCCATTTTTAACCTTCTGACATTCTGCACCTCCAACCTTTTTAAAAATTTCATTTTTAACTTTCTTTTCTTTCTAATTAAAGACATTTTATTTTCTTCTCTTTTTCTATTAAAGACATTCTACACCACCTTAATAATAATTCTAATTTAATTTAAAATTTAAATAATATTTAATATAATTTTATATTTTAATAATTATTAAAATATGATTTATATTATAATAATAATTATATTAAAAAAATAAAAATAAAATAATTAAAATAAAAATAAAAATAAAATAATAATAATAATATAAAATTTGACTTAATATATTTAAATATATTAAATTATATTAAAATAAATTAAACAATTATTAAATTGTAAATAAAAACAAAAAATTTTAAAAACTTGTTATCGAAAATCAGTTTTGTTTTTTATTTAAAATTTAATCAATATTTATTTTTACTAAATATTATAGAATTATTTATTATATTTTTATATTTTAATAATTATTAAAATATACTTTATACTTTTATAATAATTTTATTAAAAATTAAAAATAATAATAATTAAAATAAGAATAAAAATAATATTAAAAATCACATTTAATATATTTAAATATATTAAATTATATTAAAATATTAAACTAAATTAAATAATTATTAAAATTGAAATAAAAATCAAAATTTTAAAAAAATTTATTTATCGGATATCCATATCCGACTATAAATTTATCGGACGTCAATATCCGACTAACGTTTCTAAAATTTTACTTTTTTTTTAAATTTTAATAATTATTTAATTTAATTTAATATTTTGATATAATTTAATATATTTAAATATATTAAATTAATTTTTAATATAATTTTTACTTTTATTACTTTTACTCTTATTTTAGTTATTATAATTTTTATTTTTAATAAAACTATTATAAAAATATAAATCATATTTTAATAATTATTAAAATATAAAAATATAATAAATAATGCTATAATTTTAATTAAATTAAATATTGATTAAATTTTAAATAAAAAACAAAACTGATTTTCGATAACAAATTTTTAAAAAATTTTGTTTTTATTTACAATTTAATAATTGTTTAATTTATTTTAATATTTTAATATAATTTAATATATTTGAATATATTAAGTCAAATGTTATATTATTATTATTATTTTATTTTTTATTTTTTTAATATAGCTATTATTATAATATAAATCATATTTTAATAATTCTTAAAATATAAAATTATATTAAATAATATTTAAATTTTAAATTAAATTAGAATTAATTTTAAGGTGGTATAGAGTGTCTTTAATAAAAAAGAGAAGAAAATAAAAAGATAGTTATTAAAATATCTTTAATAAGAAAGAGAAGAAAGTTAAAAATTGGAGGTGCAGATGTCAAAAAGTTAAAAATAAAATTTTTGGAAGTGCAGGATGAGATGTTGGAGGTGTAGGATGAAGCACTCTTGTTTTTTTTGTGCTTGAAATTTGTTTCTTTTTGTTGGTTTAGCATGATGGGCTACAGAAAAAAAGAGAGGGGTGTTGCTCCCTCCACCACCACACATTTCTTCCTCCACCTCCCATTTACTATTTTGCTCTTAAGTAAAATTTTATTTTTAGGGTTATTTTTTAATTTTAGCCATTCACAACCTATTCCACTAATAACCAATAACCTATTTTAGTGCCCCGTACATGAGTAAAATATTTTTCTTTCATTTTAACATTATATTTCTTCCTCTCTTTCTTTTACAAGTTGCAAAGGTTGGTGATGGTGGAAAGAATTATCAAGCAGTTGTGCAGTGCGTGTGTTGCTTCCCCAAGGTGCGTATTCAAATAAACCTTCAAATAAAACCTAAAATAAAAAACGTAACCTTTAATATCCGAGTAAAGAACAATTGTATATTTTATTCCATTTTCAACAATAAAACCTAAAGTATTTCACTTAATTTTCATGCACAAAAAATTCTCTAAAATAAATTAATTTAATTCATCGTGGATTATCCTATGTGAGTTATTATATATGTTTATTTAATTTTTATAAATAAATATCTCATAAGCACAATTCATCAATGAAATGACATATTGGAGACACTAATATTATGCACAAATTCATATACAAAACCCATCTTGAATTCCTATTAACTTGTTGCGAGTGAAATTAGTTTATGGTACAGTGAATTTGAAAACATTATGTGACTAGACAAAAGTAATTAAATTCATCTTAATCTTGATCAAGTGCAAAATTGATTTAGGAAACCATTATATTTCCGAAAATGTAATGATTGGTTTGTTAAAATGCGCATTCAAAGAACCTAATTAGAATGACAAGAAACTTTATTTTATGTTCATATGAACACGTTAATATTGAGAAGAGTATCAAAAAATATAGTTTCGCTTGTTTTTACTTAGGAAAATAAGAAAATTCAAGTGAAATAAATGAAAAAGATCAATTTATTGAAATAAAATTACCGTGAATTCAGTGTTAAGTAAACACGCATTCAGCTTTAAATTTTTAAGTATTTTTTAGTTTTCGGTCTCCGTTGATAAAATAAAATAATATCTATAAATTCCAACATTTTCCTTTTAGTTTCCGATACCAAGCTTTGTTCCAATAATATTAATTTATTGACTATACCATCACGTGTTAATATTATAAAAAATAGCGCGACAATATCATCATGTCATAATATCAAGTTATGATAAGTGGACTACAAAAATTGCATGTAAAAATATAAAAAAAATAGATGAATTAAAAAAAATAAAGTGGTATCTATAGGCATCAACAAATCTTTAAACTTAAATACAATTATAAGTTGGATTTAAAATTGATATAAAATAAAAATATTAAACAGTAATATTTTTTTAATAATCAGACGTTCACTTGATCTTTCTTTACACTTCTTTTATTATAAGATTGCTCGTATATAATGAATCACCAATTCCTCGTTCATTCTTTTTCTCAGTCAACACTAGTACAATCACTTTTTTACACTATTTGTCTTTTATCATCACTGCAAGGGTGAAAGTAGGTCAAATAGTTGGTTCATGTTTACATGACTTTCACAAGGACTTATCTTGTGTATTAGAAAAATTAAATTTAATCTTTTGAAGTGAAAAAAAAACGTTGTTCTATACTCAAAAAATAAAATTATTAGATCCTATAATTTTAAAAAAAATAAATTTAAAGGTTCTGTGGAACTTTCAAATTCGAACGTGGGTTACTCAAACATCCCAAATGGCTTGGTCTATTTTCATCTTTTGACAGTAATGATAGAGTAAAAGCAACACAGACTCCTACTATTTCTCTCTGGACAACATTCTTCACTTTTTTTAGACCACATCCACAGCCATTACAGGAATGTTTCCAGAAAAAAATTCCAGTAATAAAATAAAAAATACTAATAGAGAAACAGAAAAGTACAAAATCATTGAATTTACTTGCATGTGACTTTTTGTTTTTCTTTCATTTATGTTTACACAAATTATCGAGTAGCACATCTATGCTCCATTACTATACAAGAAAGTATAGTACTAAGTGTTTTCTTAAATGCATTTCAGTGCATTTTGAAATGAGAAGTGTAAAACAATTTGAATGGTGTTCCCCACTCTGCTCTAATCATGGAAAAAAAATATATATACTTGAATAAGTTTTAGAAGACAATGTTTAATAAACTCTATAAATAGTGAATTGTTTATCATAACATTGGATAAGGGAAGTTCATAGGAACCTAAACAGCTCAACACTTTCCATGATAAAAAATTTCAATCCCTACGTATAAAGACTTTTGATCTCACTTATAATTAAGTTGTGCTTTGGACAAAAGTAAGTAATATTTATACGACTGACATTTTAAAAAGTTATTGTCTCATAATATTTAATATGATTTTGAATTACAAATAATAAAGAATAAAAGAATGTCAGAATAAATTATATTTATTCTGACTCAGATAAAGATAAACTTCGGAACATCTTAAATGCTTTAGTTAGAAATGATATTTTATTGAAGAAAATGTTTTAATGGCGGGGTTGATTTTTTGCCAGCTGCCAAAGACAATTTGTAACGAGACCCACTATAGTTGTGCCATAAGTCACAATGGCGTATTTCTATGGCAGAATTTTTGGCCTCCCACTAATTAATAAACTGGTAAAAAAATAAATCAATCATCACCCCACCTAATGCCACATATTTTGATCGGAGGGGTAGGGGTCAATAACAGATTTACGTTCAATCATATGAATAAATATTAAAAGCTCAAATTTGTGTAAAATCAAATGCAATGGTTTCAAATTTGAACTTAGAATTTTGTTGAAAATGTTCCTAACTCTAAACATTTTACCAATGCTAAAACTACAAGGCAAGAACTTAGAATAAGAAAGAAAAGTTTTGTGCCAGATATAGACAAAGCATCGTAACTCGCACCAGTTGAAAATGTTCATCCAGCAGAACTGAAGCCAAATGACTTGACAATTGTGCTCACTCTTTCTGCAAATGTTTTGGAGGTTATCTTTTTGCCTGGCACATGGAATGGGTTTGAAACTGCATCTACATATGCGGCATGGAACCTCCTAAAAAACTGTACAGAAATACAATCCACCAGAAGTTAACAAGAAAATAACATCAAATAGAACAATATTTCATCCATACGAGTCATATTTCTGAGTAAGGAGACAAGGAAAAGATAGTAGCTAAATTCACGTATTTCTATCTCCTACAACCATAAATATTACCCGTCAGTTTGCAATTAACAAGAAAATGCACATGAAAAGTGGTATCATAACATAGTGGCACTTAAAATTGAAAAATTTTAAGCAACTTATTGAAGGAAAACAATAATATAAGGGATCTTAAATGTAGACTGCAAAAGTCATAAACAAAATAAACTACTTCATAACGGAGAAAATGACAACAGGGAATCACGAAAACATCGCATTCCTAAGTAAAACATCCTTATCAACAATTAAAACAAGTAATTCAAGTTTTTTTAATTCTTTATAAAACAAAAATATTAATAAACAGAAGGATGTCGAAAAGAACAGAGTACAACGAAGCAAGAAAATCCATCAGCAAAAGAATGTACAAATCCCTTTGCATTTCTCAGTTTAACAATGAAATCCCTTGAAGATGTGGAGTCCATCAAAGCTAAGCCTTGAAAATGAACCTATAAGAAAACGCGGTAGTCTCTCACCTCAACACACTGCATCACTTCTATATGATATATAGCCGTATTGCGCTCAATATTAAATTTAAATTCATTCAAGTAGCTGTGCAGAATAATAGAAATAGTGAAAGAGAAAAAAATATACATAAACCAGCAATACCTCACCCTAGTGTTTCTTACCTCTACTATCTCCCAGCCTCCTTTTATATTCTACCGATTCCCTCCCTTACCTTCCTAGTCCTACCAGCCTGTCATGGGTGCAGCCATGCAGGGTAACTGGTTACTTTTAAGATAACTAAGGTCCTCCCTCCTTGCACTTTCCCTCATCACCACCAAGGGTTAATAATCCACTGCCACCCTTTCTATTTCCTGTAACACCCACTTTAATAACTGCGCCAAACAAGACCAGATTCTAAAATAGCATAGCAACTACACATTTCAAACATCGTAATACCATTTACTGATCATGATCAAGAAACATCAGCATTTCCTTTGTCAGAATTGATATGTGCTCCAACTCATAAAAAGTAATTGGTAACAACAGTCAACTTACGTGACAGACAAGATATCCAATATCTTTCGACCACAATATAATGATCAAAGGACTACTAGTACCACCCATCAGTATTTACTTCGATATATCCTAAATACCATTGCTAAGAGAACTATTACATCACCCAGTAAGACAGGAAATTACACCCAAATGAAAAGAAATTTCATACTCACATTTCTTACATCCGCATCTTTAACATCCAGATCAGTGGTCACCAATATAAACTTCACCTTTGTATTAGTTAGATATCCATAGCTGCAAATCTCGTCACAGGCAAAGCCACAAACTTTTCATTTGTTGGATTAAGCATGAATCAAACAAAACTCTAACAGAAAACAAATGCACTCACACTTTGTAATTCTCGATGGGATAAAGCAGTCCAAGAAACGCCTCATTGAGCATAGGCCCAGACCTTTTAGGATTGTTCACTGCCAAGTAAACAACACATTACATCAGATTCAGAGTTCCACCTAAAACTGGAGGCTCTTGCTGAATTATCACCAGGCTTAAAGATCTCAAAACCCCAACCATTTGTTTAAAAACAAAACATTACAGATAAATTAAAATTTACGAAATCTCAAATAAAAACTTTGGGATCTCCAGTTCATAGTAAACAAAACGCACCTCGCTCGTCGACCACATCCAGCGAGCAATGGACGATGTGGTGGAGCTTGAGAGCATCATCGGCCTCGGTGAAACTCTGTATGTATAGCGGATTGTTCTGCACGATTTCATAGGAAAGAAGAGTTTGAGTTCAGATCGGAGATCGGAAAACCGGAATTTTCGCCGGCGAAATTGAAATCGAGTATGGAAAGGTGAATGGGACTCACCTGGTGACCGACGACGGCAACGCAGACGATCATGTTGTACTCCGGCCGTGTGCCGATGACCGATCAGAATCTACCCGGTTTTCGTTGCACCCACCCAATCAGTGAACTGAAGGAAATGAAGGTTTGTAAGAAGTGTTCTGCTGTGCACGGGTCCAGTGGAATTAAACTACACATTATGTTTAAATTTTGTTATTAAATTTTTGGCTTAATAGCCTATTTTCTTTCTCATTTTTTTTTTCTTTCGTTTGAAAAGAGTGTCACCTTATCTTCATTTAGGTCTTGTTCACTTGAGCGGATTTGAGGGAGAGTAATTGAGGAGATTTAAGAGGATTTGAAAATAAATTTTTTTGTTATTTATTTGAGTCAATTTGGAAGTAAGTGAGAATGAATTTGGAAGTAAAATTTGTGAGAATTAGTGTAGGATTTGATTGACGTGACAGATTAAAAAAATTTACTTCCAAATTCAATCTCATTTACCTCCAAATTCACTCAAATAATTAACAAAAAAATTTATTTTCAAATCCTCTCAAATTCCCTCAATTACTCTCCTTCAAATCCACTCAAGTAAACAATGCCTTAGTAAATATTGAGTTACCGTTGTCCTTTTGATTAAATAAAAATAAATGGCAATAATAGATTAATGATCTAGCAAAAGATAATGGTAATATGTCATTTTTAAAGTTTTATGTGTGGTGACGTGTTTAGTCCTTTTAATGACTTTTAATTAACAATTCTGAATTAATTCCTAAATCTTAATTCGATACATAGGTTTAAATCTACATTAACTTTCAAATGGATGACTCACGCTTTTATAGGAATTTAGATCTTCTTTTCTCAACTTTTGGTTTTTGAAAACTCTTGGCTCGTTTTTATTTTCTCTCAATCAAACCCAGTTTGGGTTGGTTCTTCTTCGCGCAATGAGCATGGCAAGGAGCAGGCCTTCGTCTTCTCCATTTCGATTTGAGTTCGTTTTTGGCAGAGAAGGGAGACACCTTTCTTGTCCCTCATCTCCGTTGTTGTTTCAATCTTGCAAAGTAGCCTTCTTCTTCTTCTTCCCATTTCGGTTCATTTTGCAGGGAGGGAGGCTGGGTCCAGTGGCTCAGACGCGACATATGTCCTCAATGTGTGGGTTTGTTCGCCGACATCTCTACAATAACGAGGGTCTTAGTTAGTGGGTGTTTCCGTGGCAGTGCATGGCGTTGGCTTGGGGTTTCATTTGGGGGATCTTGGGGTTCCTTTTGGATTTTCGTTTTCTCCTTCTCTGATTCGACTTTGCAGAGGACTAAGGTTTATGAAATATGGAATTTGGGGATTTTGGAATTTGGTTCTTACGATTGGGGTTTTCCTTGGGTATTTGGGTCTACGAATTGGGTTTCTTGAATCTTTTGTGCAGGTTGCATGATTTGGGGCCGAGAGTGTTGATTTGGGAATCTTTGGTTCTTCCCTGTTATCGCGAATGGGTGGAGATTTTGTTCTTCTCTACGATTTAGGGTTTGATTGGGGTCTTGGTTATTCTTGGAATTCTTGGTTCGTTTGATGTAGAGGGCTTTTGCACGGAGAGACTTAGTGGTTGTTGTGAATATTAAAGAAGTAAATCAGGAATTTGAACGACAGTAAAAACATAATTTTCTTGATAAGGTAATATTTTTGTTGAATTCAGAATGAGATGATTGTGAAACAGCGTCACGTAGCCATTAACAGGCAAAGAGATTGAAGACTGGGAAAGAGTCAAAGTGAGTAGATAATTAAGATGATAATGATAAAAAGAAGAAGACCAAGAAAAAGAAAAGGGACTCGAGTAAACGACGTGGTTGAAGACATCAGCGGTGGTACCCCGTAAGTGGCAGGCTGGGGGAAGTTTTGCATCAGAAGCTTGCAGATGAACTTCACACTATTTCCTCATTTCAGCAAGTGAATGATGAGAAGAACCAAACATATAATGGAAACAAAAATGTATAGCAGCGGTACAGATATTAAGGAGTATATGAAAAACAGAGAGAAAGAAAATATGCAGTAGTATATTACAAAATGAAATAATAGTGCTTTTATACAAGAGAAAACTAACTGTAAAAATGAGTAACAGAAATAACTAAGTGAATTATAAACTAAGGACTTGAATTATATATCCAATACACCTTCTTAATTCAAGTCACTTAGAGCTAATACACCTATTCCAGATCTGAGACATTCAAATCTGTCATGTTTGAGTCCTTTAGTAAATAGGTAAGCCAGTTGTGATTCAGTTTTGCAGTAAATCAACTCAACTTTGCCTTTATTCACCATATCACGTAAAAAATGATATTTCACATCAATGTGTTTGCTTCTTCCGTGGCTCACAGGATTCTTAGCCAAACTTATAGCAGATGTGTTGTCCATCTGTAGCACAAATGGTCTCTCAATTTGCACCTTTAAATCTTTTAGAACTTCATTCAACCACACACCCTGACATACCGCATGACAGATGGCTACATATTCTGTTTCACGACTTGATAGAGCAACAATGGTTTGCTTCTTAGAACTCCATGATATAGGTGTTGTGTTCATGAAAAAAAATTCCCTGACGTGCTTTTTCTCTCAATTTGATCTCCACCAAAATCTGAGTCAGTGTAACCAACTAGTTCCAACTTATCCTTCTTCACGACATATGGAAACACAATACCATATCTAGTTGTACCTTTAACATACCTTATAACACGTTTAGCAGAAATCAAATGGCTCTTCTTTGGATTGCTCATAAATCGGCTCAACAGACCAACCCCATACATCAGATCTGGCCTGCTATTACATAGGTACCGCAAGGAACCAATGAGTTGCTTATAAGCTGTCTCATCCACGCTTTCTTCGTTTATATCAAATTTTAGCTTAGCATTAACCTCAATTGGATTCCTGGTAATGTAACACTCAGTCATCTTAAATTTCTCCAACAAATCCTTCACGTATTTTCTCTGGTACATAACTAAGCCTTTAGCTGTGTGCGTAAATTCCATTCCCGGAAAGTAATTGAGCCTCCCAAGGTCTGTCATATCGAATTCTGCTTCCATCCTTTGCTTGAATTCTTCAATATAATGTAGACTGGAACCCGTCACCAGTAGGTCATCGACGTACAAACATACGATCATTATATCATCACCACTCTTCTTCACATACAGGCTATGTTCAACAACACATCTCTCAAGTCCATAGCTTATAAAAGATTCATCAATCCTTCTATTCCATGCCTTTGGAGCTTGCTTCAATCTGTAGAGCGCTATTAATAGCTTATACACTTAATGCTTCTTCTCTTTGATAAATCTTGGAGGTTGCTGTACATATACTTCCTCCTCCAACAAGCCATGCAAAAATGCAGACTTAACATCAAGAGCAAACAATGACCACTTCTTAGCACATGCAATAGCAACAACTAAACGAATAGTTTCTAACCTTGCAACAGGTGCGTAAACTTCCTTGAAATCAACTCCTTGTTGCTGCAGAAATCCTCTTGCCACAAGCCTAGCCTTGTATTTTGAGATTGTACCATCTAGATTAAGCTTAGTTTTGAAAACCCACTTAACTCCAATGCATTTCTTTTCGGGTGGCAAATCGACCAGCTTCCATGTTTTATTCTTCTCGATCGATCTAAGCTCCTCAATCATAGCTTCCTTCCAGAGTGGTTGTGATAAGGCATCATCAACATTCAAAGGTTCACTCCCGGCCATTAATGCTAGGTGAATTATATCACCTTCTTCATCCACTCCAACATCAGAATACATTTCATATTCTGTAAACCGAGAAGGTATTACCACTTGTCTTCTCGGTCTCGTTGAAAACTCTGCATTATTGTCGCCGCTTCTAGTATTGCTAGTAACTATCGAATTATCAACTTCTTCTTCGACTTGCATAGGTGTTTGCAATATTGCTCTTGATTTCTTCATGCTGGTTTGATTGCATTCCCAGTCCCAATTTTCATCTTCGAGAATCAATACATCTCTGCTAACGATCACTTTCTTCCTGATAGGATCAAATAATTTGTACGCTCCAGTAGGATGATAACCCACAAACACCATTGCTTCTCCTTTGTCATCCAGCTTCGTTCTCTTCTGCTCTGCAACATGACAAAAAGCCAAAGAACTGAAAATCTTAAAATGCTTAACAGAGGGTACAGTACCTGATCAAACTGCATGCGGGACGTTGTCTGTCGACTTCTTTGTAGGACACCTATTCAGTACATACACACCTGTTGCCACCTCTTCTCCCCACAATTCACGCGATACGCCTTTCTCTTTAAGCAAACATCTGGCCATATTCATTATTGTTTGATTTCGTCTTTCGGCCAAACCGTTATGTTGTGGTGTATAAGGGGCTATAATCTCGTGTGCTATTCCCTGTGCTTGACAAAATTCATCAAATTCACGCGACATATACTCACCTCCACCATCTGTCCTGATCAGCTTTATCTGCCTATCAATTTCTTTTTCAACACGATTCTTGAACCGCTTGAAAATTTCTAGAACCTTACTTTTCAGTCTTATGAAGTATACCCATATCATACGACTGTATTCATCTACAAATGTAACGAAGTATCGATTACCAGCTAGTGTTGATATCTCAAGTGGACCACACACATCTGAATGAATTACTTCAAGACGTTCTTTAGACCTCATCTTCAAGTGTGTTTTGAAAGGTCTTCTCATTTGCTTTCCTATGATGCAAGATTCACAAGCTCTCTGAGATATAGATATATCTGGTAACCCAGAAACTATCGCCTTTTTGCTTAACAGTTGCAGATCTCTGAAATTCAGATGTCCGAATCTCAGATGCCATCTCCAATTCTCATCCACTTCCATGGTAGATAAACATTGCAGATTCTCAATTATATCCATATGAACTTGAAGGTACGATTCTTAGAAATCTTACTTTCCAGGACTAGCCTTTTGTTTTTATCAAACACTTCCACTTTTCCTTGATTGCCCATCATCACGGTGAAACCTTTCTCTACCAGTTGACCCAGACTAAGCAAGTTGCATTTCATCTCTAGTACAAAAAGAACATTTTCTATCGTAGCCTTCAGTCCATTCTTCTGCTTTATGATAATATTTCTGATCTCTTCAACCTTCAATGTACTATCATCGGCAACTCTGACCCTGTTTTTCTTTCTTTCGTTCAGATTAATAAGCCACTCTCTATTGTATGTCATGTGGTTTGAACATCCTGAATCCAGATACCATAATTTGTTTGTTTTGTATGACATAGCAACGCTTTCTAAAGAAGTTGTAACCATAAGGATTAATGGCTCTGAGTCAGACTCGTCTTTTACAAAATGAGCTTGCTTGCTTTGATCTTTCTTCAACTGTCTACCTTTGTTGAAATAACACTCATAGGAGAAATGTCCCATCTTATGGCACGTAAAACACTCTATATTTCTTTTGTCTTTCTTCTTGTAGTATTTGTTGTCTCTTCCTATGCTTTCTGCAGAATCACCTCTTTCCTCTTCATTTGGTTTGTAATCGTTAAAACTTTGTTGAAGTAGTCACTGACCTTATCACCATCTTCCATTTGCAACAATTCGTACTGCCTCCGCAAAGTTTGTAGCCATACTTTCTTGATTTTCTTTCCGCCGGCATGACAACGTACCAAAATATTCCAAGCCTCCCTTGCCGTATTCGCGTTTTGGATCTTCTCGAAGTGTGTATCATCTATACACTGATGAATGATCAGTAGAGCCTTATCGTCCTTCTTACTAATCTCCGCCTTCTGATCTTCTGTGCCACAGAACTCAGTTGTAGACTCCACCCCTTTTATCACGCTGTTGACTCCTTGTACCCGAAACAGCACCCGCATTTGCGTGCTCCATCTACTCGAATTCTTTTCGGTTAGAATAGGAAGATTTGTTGTGGAAATATATGCCATCAACGCTTACTTTATGCTTCAAGAGCCTTCTTCTTTAGACGCTTCTTGGTTAGTCGCACTGAACCAAACACTCAAACACCTTACGTCTCTTTTTCAAGAACCTAGGCTAACCGATACCACTAATGGAAACAGAAATGTATAGCAGTGGTACAGATATTAAGGAGTATATGAAAAACAAAGAGAAAGAAGATATGCGGTAGTATATTACAAAATGAAAGAATAATGTTTTTATACAAGAGAAAACTAACTGTAAAAATGAGTAACAGAAATAACTAACTGACTTATAAACTAAGGACTTGAATTATATATCCAATAACATACACAACGCTTTTCCTCCGCTCAGTTTCAACTCCTTCACTTTCTTCCTCATGCCTACACCTTCTTTATGCACCATCACCCTTCTCACCCCTGTTGCAGGATGTTCCAGGATCTTGGCCTACGAGGCTCACATGGGAACCACAACCCCCACCCCCTCCGACCTTTTTGAGAAACCCTTCCGGCAAGTAACTCATTGCAGCGTCACCGCCACTCGCGTCAATTTCGCAAGGTGGCCGCACCACCCAAACAAACCTATGTTGGCTCAGGTCTAACCCCAACGCCACCTCCCTCATTTGGTTCCCCGACATTGTCCCACAGCTCCCAAACGACACGTAGACCACCGACTCAGCCGATTGCTAGTCCATCCATTGCAAAACGTCACCCTTCTTTCCATCCTCCTGTTTCTTCTCCACCCTTCTCACCAACGGTCCAACCGCGTACACCTCTTCCTTCCTCTCCCTTTGTAAACCGTCCCAAAATCCCATCCTCTGTCAGCGCGTTCGTCATAGCGGGCTCCAGATCTTGCCACGTATTCATCAAAATTCCATCAAAACATACAATAAAAAAATAATAAAGTAGTAATTCCAAAAAAAAAAATACTATAAAAACAATTTTTTACTTATTTTGTATCACTTTATCCAGAGGTGCAGAGAAAAAAATACTGGACAAATTGCTTTACACAAAAAAGCATAAGAGAGAGAAACAAAATTTAACACCGTTTGTGAGTATTTAACGGAAGAGACTTGATTGAGACAATTTTTAACAAGTGAGGATGCAATTGACACCTTTTTAAAAGAAGGAATCTAGTTGACACAACTCACCCGGAGACAAAATAAGTTATTAAACCAAAAAATAATAATAATAATTTTAATTGCGCTGTAGGTCCTCTAATTACTTAACATGCATTACGCATATAACCTTAAAAATGACACGTTACCATTATCTTTTGCCAGATTATCAATCCATTAACGCTGTTTGTTTCTATTTAATGGAAGAGACGATGTTGACGCAATATTTACTAAGTAAGGACTAAATTGATACTATTTTCAAACGAATGACCTTTTTGAGAAAAATCAGCAAAATTAGGGATAAAATAAGTTATTAAGCCTAAATTTTTTATTTAAATTTTTACCAAATGTTTAAAATGTTTACATATTTATTTATAAATAGAGAGTGTACTCCAACACAGTTTTCACCCTAATTCATTGATTCCAAGAGCTTTCACCCTAATTCATTGATTCCAAGAGCTTTCACCCTAATTCATTGATTCCAAGAGCTGAAACAATAGAGTTTTTGTCATGTGTATAGATTTTGTTTACATGACAATTTATTTTAAGATTATTCACTTGTGAAAATCTTTATGTATGAAAATTTTCACTTAGTTAAAAAGAACAAGTAAAGATTTTTCTACAAATATTCATGTTTTTTCTCCGAGATTGCAAAAAAATTATTTTAAACGAAAGTCGTCACTCTAATTGACTATTTAAGTGTAATTGACATTTACGATTTGTAATTGATTTTAAACTAAAGTTATTATTTTGATGGACAACTTCAATGTAATTAATTACCATTTCTTCTCCTGCTTGCACAACTTTACATTTATAGAATAAAGTCGTTTATAAACATGACGACTTCTTCAAAATATAATCATGTTTATATAACGCAATTTAATGGTATTTTGTTAAAAAAATTAACCCCTTTTTGTTAAAAAGTCATGTCTAGGCGTTGTTATCCGTAAACATATGGCGTGTGACTACATTTTTTTGTTTATGAATAAAACAATGTTATAATTTATTTTATATTATATTAATTTATAGGATTGTTCATCAGTTTTAATAAACCCAACTGATATGACAATCCAGACCAATTAGATTAGTTCAAATTTGTAACTTAAATTAGTTTTATATGAATTTGCTTCAAATGGTTCAATCATTTAAAGCTGAACTTAATACTTGACAATGTACAATTTCAAAAACACGATTATTATAAATAAAATTAAATATATTTGTTATTCTTTAATTTTCAGTAAAAATTAAAATTATTCACTGTTAGTCCAAAGTTTTAAAAAAACTAATTCCAATTTTCACTTAAAATAAAAAATATATTTAACTTATAAATGATAACTCCCCTCATATAGTTAACGTATTAATTCAAAATTATTAATTAAACTAAAACGATCATATAATTAGCCATGTCCAGAACATTATTTCTTGATTTTAATATATAGTTAAATTATATAATTAAAAAATATACAACAAAAACAAAACTATGCTTTGTAGCATATTTTTAAGATAAATTATGCCAATATACATATAATATTGTGTTAGATAAAGCTTATTTATTAAATTAAGAAGTTGTGTTATTAATACAAAATATTTTTTTTTAATTATAAAATATACATTGGATTGAATTAATCAAAAGTGCCAAAAAGGTAATGAGGCTAACTGAAAGGAGCCTCGTTAATAAAATAGCATACTCAATCTGGACAAAATAAGCAAATAAAAAATCAAGGAGTTTAGACATTTTACTATACTTTATCTTAAATTGAAAAATCCAATTTATTAAAGACTCTTTAACATCCTTCCAGTCCTTTTGTTTTTTTTTTTTAAGAAACAACTTGGATTCAATGCTAATCTAAATCTACAAAGCATCTGAAATCTCATGAGTCATCATAACCCCCCACTTGAATGAGAATATATAGTTTTATATTAGAATGAATTAGTGTAGCTAGGTCATTTTTCCCCTGAAAGCATAGAAAAACAATACAATCAAATAAAGTTACTAATGGAAAAATAAAATCAATTCAAACTTGTGCTGAATGCTTCAGCTAAGTCCTTCACAACCCACCCCCAAACCCAAAAATATGGCTCCTAAGGCCTTAATATGACATAATATTAAACAATTTTCTGCCCAAGGAAGTTAAACAATTGGCTAGTGTTGATGAGATGAAGTGTTTGTTTTATGTGTGTTAACGAGGTGAGTTGCCATCTGAGAATATGATCCAACAGAAGATGGAGAGCATAGCATATTTTCAGTCAATCAAAATAGTTCAGAGATTTGGCAAAACAGCTATTCATGTAACCATCATACCAAGGTTTTGTGAACAAGGAACAATTGCACCATAGATATACCTTCAAATAAACCATGACAAGGTTTCAAAAAATAGTGATCATCTTAACAATTGAGGATACTTATTGTTGGCTAAATTGAAATGAGCATATGATATGATATTACTGTTCTATTCAGGACAAGAAGAACATTCTTACTGTATACACCATTTGACCTATCTCAATTTCAATCACCTAAAGGTCACCCTGATAAACTCCACATTCATCCAAGGATTGGATGCTGAATTCAATCAAAGATAGGATATATCAATTAGTCGGCATCTTGGGAAATTTCCTACTCCATATGGACTAAGAGTGTAAGAACTACTCATTTCCAATACGCCAGTACCATCTCAGTCCAAAATAAAGCAGGACACAAAATGCAACAGTTTAAACTCAAAATACAATACTTTAGGGTTAATCAAGTAGCAATCAAATGATCTTATACCCGTAACGATCAAATAATCTTTATAATCATGTCCACTAAACTATCCACATTCTTGGGATAAAAAATCACCATATATCCAGCTCTCATCACAAATAAACCTAAGCCTATACACTGATTTGGTATTTCTATCCCATCTACTTCTTTTCCCTTTCTTCCCTCTCTAATTACCTGAAACAATGCTATGTGGAAAAGCAAATTCATTAATTCAAAATTTTATTCCTTATTCCAATTTTACTTCTAAAACCATGAAAACGAACTAGACACAAGTTACATGTCTCATCATTCTCACTGTTACAAAGTATAAAAACGTAATTTTAACCAATTAGAAAATTTTGAAAGGATAAAACATAGACTAAATTTTGTAAGTGCCTTTGGCGATAACCTCTAACATCAATGGAACTTTAAGTTGGCAATTTGCATCATAAAAGTTTGCATTGAGTTGCACAATAAAAGTTTTACATAAGGAGAGTGTATCCTCTCTAGTACAGGGTAAGTTAAGTTGATGAGAGATACACACAAACCTATCCCTCAAAATCATCACACTTATATTAGTTTTTGTGTGTATTTCTTTCCAACTAAGACTCCCATTCTGATGATAGAACAATATCAAAATGACCTTTTAGAATTGCACGTAAGTTTTGTCCACTCGATTACTCCAGCCAACCCAATGAATTAAACTAAGTATATACCAGGACCTTTATTAAGCAGAAAAACTAGTTCTTAGAAAAGTAAAACCCTTTTGTTATTCCACTTTCAGGTCTCAAAAAACCCATCCATGCAACAAGGTATACTAATATAAATATAATCTCACGATCCGCGTCACAAGAAAGAAGAATACACCACGCACCGAATCCAGGTCACACACCGCTCTTGACGATGTTCCTCCGCGCCAGGAACCTTGCGATTGGGGGAGTGAGCGCGACGGTGATGGGAACGCGCACGGGGAACAGCGCCTTGTTGCAGAGGATCGCAAGCGTGAAGGCTCCGCCAGCGGAGGCGGCGAGCTGCGCCGTCCGGTTCTTAGGAGGTTGAGAGGCGTCTTCGTCGGTAGGGTTAGGGTTTTTCTGGTCGGAGACGGCACCCATGTGGAACTTCTCGAGGATGGCTTCGACGTCGACGTTGTTCTTTATGGCGACGTATAGACTGGCAATGGAAACTGTGGAAACGCTCAGGTGAACGCCGAGAGCCACTTTGCCATATTTCTTCATCAGTTCGCGGAATCGACCACCAGCCATTGTTTCTGTGTGGTTTTACTTCTTTGAGATTGATACAACGTTGTTCCACTGAGGATAGCACCGTTCTTTGTGTGTGTATGCGAGAGAGATAGACACAGAGAGAAAGAGAGTGAGAGCGAGAACAATGGAAAATTTTAGCTAGAATAGGAACGGTGGCGGTGAAGAAGGCGGCGGCTTCTCTTCGGTGAGTGGCTTAGGGTTTTAAACTTCTAAAGGTAACTAACCCAGCATTACGACACCGTTTCAGAAATATGAATATTAGCTTTATATATACACGTGGAAATATATGTATCCTTTACATAATTAATTTAATAATTTAAATAAATAATGATTCAAAATACTAAAATTATAAAATAATTATTTTAATTTTAAAATACGTAAATTAAAATTGATAATCATTTAGAAAATAAAAATTTAGTTTAAAATAGATAAAATTTAAAATATTTATATAATAGAGAAGGAGAATTTAGGTATAATAGATACACACTCATAATTACTTTAGGACAAACTTCACTTATTACTGAATCATTAGAAGAATTTTATGCTATGCAATAATTTTTTGTATTAACATACTTATTTTATTCCAATTTATAATTGATTTAAACTAAATTAGGTGAATTAAATTTTATTTTTTAAAAATTTGTAGTTTTAAAACTTTTTTTAGTCTTATAAAAAACAAACAAACTATATTATTTAATACTTGAATAATTTATTATAAAAAATATACACTTAATTAATATAATAATAAAATAAAATAAGTTATCATTGTATTATTATTATTAGTATTAATTATTAATGATATTTAATAGTTGGTTTTTTACTTAATACTCTTTCATCATATAAAACCCAGTTTTTCTTCTTACACACGTATATTGTTTCCTTTCAATCGCATCATATAATAAATTTTCAATCCATAATCACTTTGAAACTATATTCAGAATATATATATATATATATATATATATATATATATATATATATATATATATATAATTATGGTGGTAATGGAATAAAATATTAAGATAGAGGAAAAATACCTATCCCCCAACTCAGACAAAATTGTATTGGATTTGATTTCATTAAATCTTAAAAAAATCCAACCTACTTTATTTTTGTTGGAGTCACTGATGAACAACAACCCAGACAAGAAATAGTAATGAACAAGTCTAAAATAAATTGGTTTTAACATAAAAGAAATAGTAATGAACAAGTCTAAAATAAATTGGTTTTAGATTTTTTAAATATAAAAGAAAATTATTTAATTAAGGAGTTTACTAACATAACAATATGTAATAGGTTAAAGTGTATCAAATTTTAATTAATAATTTTAATGTTAAAAATATTTGAATAATTTCTGATTTTTTTAATTTTAAATTAAAAATAAAAATTATTCAAATACCTTTATATTTAAAGTATGTTTTCTTTTATAAATAAAAATTTTTTTAACTAAAATTTAGTATACTTACATAAATTAACAAATCTCTTTAACTAATAATTGAATGTTTATATTTAGTTTCTTATTTGTTTTAATTTTAATTTTTATTTTTAATTGAGTTTTTTATAATAAAGTTTAGTAAAATTATTTTATTAAACTGACATTAACATTTGAAAATATCATATATTAGAATATAAATTTATCATGCGTCAAAGTTTAAATAATTTTTAGATTGAAATTCTCTAATTTTTATATATAATACTTTTAAAATAAAAAATAACAGATTTTGATAAATAACATATCGCATAATATTTTTTAATAGTCTTAAAATTATAATATTTTTAAAAAAAAATAAGATCTCAAATAAATCTTTTATGAAAATTAAAAAATCAATTAATTTTAAAAAAAATATATTAAAACAAATCAATATATCAATATAAAGTTAAATATAAATATCAAATTACTAATTAAATATTTAAAAATTTAAAATAAAGTGTTATTTATTGGTGAGAATGGAGCGACTCGTATACCAAGGGTAATCAACACAACTTTTAGAATTTTGAAAAAAAAAATATTAATGAAGTGATTGAAAATATTTTAATCCCAAAATTGACGATAAAAAATAATAAATCCTAGTGAGTATAACGATTAAAAAAAATCTACATATAATATTCATGAAACATTAAATTATATTGAAACAATTGTATCGTGTAACACTACAAAAAATAAAAAAGTGCAAGCCATTACGCAGAGTTGAAAGGATCTACTAAAATAATATAAAAAAGAATACTGTACCGTAGGATACCTGAGTTCACCAAACATCCGACTTGTAGTATTACTAAACATCTAAACTGATGTCAACCCTTGACGATCGACCGTGTGATGTCGACCACGGATGATCGACAACTCATGGCGATCGACCGTTTACGATCACTGGGCGACCGAAGTCGAGCACTTGGCATTAACCGACTCTCACTGACATTTGCATGTGCATGTCGATCACCCGATGATCGACAACTCATGGCGATTGACCGCTTACGATTCGATGTTGATCACTTGGTGATCGACCCTTTATGGTCTGATGTCTGATGTCGCGACACAAAGCGCTCTCACGGTAGTCAAGCAGTTTAGCAGATACAAACAAACAGACACTGTCTTAATAAAAAACCACGAATCAAGGAAATAAATTGATCCAGTATCAGGCAAAGTAATGATAAGATTCCTAATAATGGCTGGAGAACTAAAAGTGGAGGGACCCGCCACTCACGTTTGCTGCCCACTTCTAATGGGCCAGGTAATCAGTCACGGCAACTGACCGGACATTCAGGTAAACGGTTCACTTTATTATCTTAAATACACAAAACACAAAAGAGGAGGTAGGTTGGGAAAAAAGAAGAGAGAGAAAAAATTATTCTGATCAAGATTTAAAAACATCCCTTGTCTAACTTGAGCGTCGGAGTGCCTTTTTCAGGTGCCCAGCCCAATTTCCCCGGAGAGTGCACAACGTCAGAGGAAAGATGGCATGGATATAGTCTCACTAGAAGAAACAATCCAGAATTGCTAGGTTGGAATCTCGGCCCCCACATCCCTACCGAAACATTTTGGCGCGCACCGTGGGGCATGAGATTTGATAGCCCAACGACGACCACCGGAACTATGGACGACTTCAGCACTCGCGATTTGATCCAGCAGCTGCAGACACTGTAACGTCCCGGCAACTCACAGGGACCGTCGACTGCCCCCACAGACCACCACGAGGCTTTCCAGTGTGCTTTGTCCTCACTCGCACACTTTCTGGGAAAACTTCCCAGAAGGTCACCCATCCCAGAATTACTCCAGGCTAAGCACGCTTAACCATGGAGTTCTTATGAGTCAGGCTACTGAAAAAGCAAATGCATTTGGTGATATGAGTAGCCAAATCAATCCCTTTAAGCTATCCTTCAACCGTATAGTCCCATACCTACACAGTCTCCAGATCCCTCTCATTCCGGTGTATGTTCGATTCATCCATGTCCCCCTTCCACTAGAAGCCTGCCAGGAGCCGCTCATTGTCTGTGCCCCCTGCACCATGCTCCCCGCACCGGCGTCACTCCCCGCCCTCGTCAGTGCCCGGGTGTCACAGACACAGATCGAGGCGCAAGCACAAACTATACGGGAGCAGCATGAACTCCAACGCAAACAGGCAGAGGAGCTGGCAGCACTGAGGGCGCAGCAACCACCACCAGAATTGTCAGCCTCTAATCGGCATGACAATAATGAAGGGAGTCACCATGGAAGGCCATCTGACCCATTAGATGGGGGCAAAAAGGGACCCTCTTCCATACGTATCACCAATTTGCTCCCATTCACAGATACCATCATGCAGGCACACATGCCAGATAAACCTCCCCCACCGTTGGACCGTTATGATGGTTCCGCCGATCCCGACAATCATATGCGTAACTTTATAGACTCCATGGCGTTCTACACTGACAATGACCCCGTCATTTGTAGAGCTTTCTCCTTATCTCTTAAGGATGATGCCTTAGAGTGGTTCCACACTCTTCCACGGAATTCAATAGATTGTTTTGCGACAATTGAGACTCTGTTCCGAAAACAGTATGCAACCAATAGAAAACCGGAGATGACTGCCGCTGAGCTTGTGAATACCAAGCAGGAGAAGGACGAGACGTTAAGGGCGTTCATGCAACGATACAATGAAACTGCCCGGCGTGTGAAAAATATCAATCACACGTTCATTATCGCAACCTACCTTCATGCTTAAGGCCAGGACACTTTGCGGAGCAATTATACGCTGACCCTCCAGCATCTATGGAAGAACTACAATCCACAATTGCAAAGTTCATCCGCATCGAAGATCTCCGGAGCTCTCGAAGGAAGCAACAACAGGATACCTCCAACCATGACATCAAGAAGCCATTCAAACGTCCAATCAACGATTATAAACCAGATCAAACACCTCGAAAAGAACTGGGGTGGACATCTAAATATGATCGTTACACAACCCTTAATGCACCAAGGGCAAAGGTGCTCGAAGAGGCTTTGCATGCCGAACTCTTAACCGTACGAAGAAAGGCTACCCCAAAAAATGCAGATAATAGTAAAGCCTGTCGTTTCCACATGAATCATGGGCACGACACGGAGGAATGCAATATGGTGAAGGACGAACTGGAGCGGCTTATCCGAGCAGGATACCTCCAAAATTACATTAAAGACAGAATCTCCACTAGAGCCACCACTTCCCCTCGAAAAGATCCCTTCCGACAAGGTCCCGAGCGATCGCCTCCTAGGGTTGAGCGACGTCGCAGGAGATCGCGCAACCCACCCCGACGGACAGAGAGAGAACGTTCGGTCTGAGGTCGAATCGACACTATATCTGGTGGTTTCGCCGGTGGAGGAGCATCCTCTTCAACCAGGAAACGCAGTTTGAGGCATCTAAAATCAGTACACATGGTCGATCGACAACCCCGGTCGATCCCTGATATTACGTTCACTAACGCAGATTTCCATGCACCCGACCCTGATCATGATGACCCCATGGTTATCACCGCCAACATAGCCCGATACGATGTCAGCAAGATTCTCATTGATCAGGGAAGTTCAGTCAACATCCTGTATTGGTCGACCTTCAAAAAGATGGACCTATCTGAAGATCTCATCGCCCTTTTTAATGAACAAATTGTAGGTTTTTCAGGAGAAAGAGTCGACACCCGAGGATATCTCGACCTACGAACACGGCTCGGAACAAGTCGAGAGGCTCCAGAACTCAGAATCCGATTCCTACTGGTCGAGGCCAATACATCGTACAACGCTTTGATAGGACGACCCTGTCTGAATGCCTTTGGAGCAATTGTGTCGACCCCTCACCTAGCCATGAAGTTTCCTACGGAGCGTGGCACTATTTGCACAGTAAGGGCGGATCAGCGAACGGCCCGACAGTGTTATGTTACTGGACTAAAACTCTCTCCTTTTGTACCCATAAGAAAGACGAGAAGAGCTGATATAGCGGCCGTCGAATTGGACCCCCGAACCAATATAGAGGAACGTCTCCATCCGCAGGGCGATGTCAAACTCCTTCCGTTAACGGAAGACTCAAACAAAACCACGACCATTGGCGGGGATCTTACGTTGAATGACGAACAGAATCTGGGACATATATTACAAGATAACGCAGACTTGTTCGCTTGGACAGCTGCCGACATGCCAGGAATCCATCCCGGAATCATGTCACACAAGTTGTCCATCTTCCGAGAAGCACGACCCGTCGCACAAAAGAAACGACGGTGCGGAGAAGAGAAGCGTAAAGCCATCCAATTCGAAGTTGAAAAGTTGATGAACGCCCAGTTCATCAGGGAGTTAACTTACACTACATGGTTGTCGAACGTAGTTATGGTTAAAAAGTCGAGCGGCCAGTGGAGAATGTGTGTCAATTTCACCGACCTCAACAAAGCATGCCCCAAAGATTCATATCCTTTGCCTAGCATAGATCGTTTGGTAGATGGAGCCTCCGGTCATGCTGTACTCAGCTTCCTCGACGCATACTCGGGATACAACCAAATCCCCATGTACGCACCCGATCAGAGCAAAACAGCCTTCATCACTGAGCGTGCTAATTATTGTTATGAAGTGATGCCATTCGGTTTGAAGAACGCGGGGGATACCTATCAACGTCTAATGGATAAAGTTTTCCATCAGCAAATAGGACGTTGCATGGAAGTCTATGTCGATGACATGGTAATCAGGAGCAATTCTGTGGAACAACACTTGCAAGACTTAAAAGAAGTATTCGGCCAAATCAGAAGGTATAACATGCGTCTTAACCCTTCCAAATGTACTTTCGGCGTTCCGACAGGAAAGTTCTTGGGTTTCATGCTCACCCATCGAGGCATCGAAGCTAATTCAGACAAATGCAAAGCCGTGCTCGACATGGTTTCTCCAAAGACTCTGAGAGAGGTACAGCGTCTGGTGGGTAGGCTCACAGCCTTATCTCGCTTCATTCCGAAGCTAGCTAAACATATCAAACCTATTCTGAAGAGTCTAAAAAAGGGTACCACGCAACACTGGAATGAGGATTGTGAAACAGCATTCAACACGGTCAAGCATATTCTTACCAGTCCTCCCATTATGGCTCGACCGGATGCTGGATCCAGCTTACAGCTATACATCGCTGCATCCCACCATACCGTCAGCGCCGCCTTGATACAGGAGGCGCCATCACTCAAGCTCATATACTTCATCAGTCGTACACTTCAGGGAGCGGAAGAAAGATATTCTCGAATTGAGAAAATCGCACTAGCTCTCCTCACAGCTTCACGAAGACTCCGTCCATATTTCCAGAGCCACCAAATAACGGTCCGTACTAATCATCCTATCGCCAAGATCCTCCGCAAACCCGACTTGGCAGGACGGATAGTTTCTTGGTCGGTGGAACTGTCAGAGTTCGGTCTTCGCTATGAGCCACGGGGATCCGTTAAGGGTCAACATTTGGCAGACTTCGCCACCGAATTAATACCCCCACCTGAAGATTCAACATTGAAATGGCTCCTCAGCGTCGACGGATCCTCAGACAAAAAAGGAGGAGGAGCCGGTGTTGTCCTAGAAGGACCAGATGGTTTAATTATAGAGCAAGCCATCACGTTCAAATTTCATGCCAGCAACAACCAAGCAGAATATGAAGCCTTAATTGCTGGCCTATCCCTGGCCATCGAACTCCAAGTCACTCGCTTAGAGTGTCAGATGGATTCACAGTTGGTTGTCGGACATGTGAACGGAACTTATCAGGTTAAGGATAATCAGTTATTGCGTTATTTCCACAAAGCTCGGACCCTACTTCAAAACTTCACAGAGTTTAGCATCGTCCATATACCCAGGGAAAAAAACGTAAGGGCAGATATCTTGTCTAAATTAACTCACTCTAAGGAGCGAGCACAATTATCCTCAATCATTAAGATGACGCTAGATCACCCAGTCGTCGAAGCATTCGCCATTGATATGCCGGCACCTATAACAGACTGGCGCCAAAAGGTCAAGGATCTTATGATGAAACAAGAGCAAGGAGAGGCCATTACTGTGACCGATTCCAAACGCATTGCACGTTTTGTATGCATAAGCGACGACCTTTACCGCCGCGGACACTGCACTCCTTTATTGAAATGCATATCCGAGGAAGAGGCCGACTACGTTCTACGTGAGTTGCATACAGGGATATGTGGATTTCATTCAGGCAAACGGACACTCAGGGCGCGGATTCTTCGTGCAGGATATTACTGGCCCACGATCGAACATGATTGTGAGAAATTCGTCAAAAAATGTATCTCTTGCCAGGCACATGGCCACAACATTCATGCACCTCCCGAGGAATTGCACAGTATTGTCTCGCCCTGGCCGTTCGCTCAGTGGGGCCTCGACATAGTTGGACCACTACCACCTGCCAAAGCACAAAACAAATTCCTCCTTGTGGTGATCGACTACTTCACAAAGTGGATAGAAGTCGAACCGTTGTCCGTCATTAGTGCCCAACGGGTGCAGAAGTTCATCTGGCACCTCATTTGTCGGTTTGGTCTGCCGCAAAAAATCATTACTGATAACGGTCGCCAATTCATCGAACGTAGACTGAAAGAATTCCTTAGCAGTTTGGGAATCAAACATGTCACCTCCTCAATCAAGCATCCTCAAACGAACGGGCAAGCCGAGGCCGCAAACAAAGCCATACTTACTGAGTTAAAGAAGCGACTCGGCGAAGCCAAAGGTTTGTGGGTAGAAGAGTTACCAGAGGTCTTGTGGGCGTACAGATGCACTCCTCACGGGTCCACAGGAGACACACCATTCAACCTGACTTATGGCACTGATGCCATGCTCCCGGTCGAGGTCGGAGAACCTTCATTAAGACGAAACATCACAGATATGTCACTCAATGAAGAACAGCTACGGATGAATCTCGACATCCTTCCTGAATGTCGAGAGATCGCTACCATCCGGGCCGAGGCACAAAAGAGAATGCTCAGTCGCCGTTACAACAGCAAGGTCAAACCCAGATCCTTCAAAAACGACGATCTAGTATGGAGAAAACGAGGAGAGGCTAGGAAAAATCGAGCACACGGTAAGCTAGCCGCCAACTGGGAAGGTCCATTCCGTGTAGTCGAGGACATGGCAAATGGCGCATATCGCCTTCAACTTCTCGACGGACAGCCCGTTCCCAACACATGGAATTCTACTCATCTTAAATATTATTTCAGTTAGCATGCATCTTTTGGCTGACACCTTATTCATTTCAGTTTCAATGACAAAAAATATACATTTCGGTATCATTAATATTTCAATTCATCCATACTTTATCTATGTCGAGTTCCAGGATCATGATCTCCCACCTCAAGCACGACCACTTCTCAACAACTAGGAACTCCTCAGACTGGTAGATGTTCACCCTCGAACACCCAGTTCTCTCGGGATACACTCCCACTGGTAGATGTTCACCCTCGAACACCCAGTTTCCTTGGGACACACTCCCTCTGGTAGATGTTCACCCTCGAACACCCAGTTTCCTTGGGACACACTCCCTCTGGTAGATGATCACCCTCGAACACCCAAGTGTTCTCCTATTCGATCGTCATCTTCGACATATGTTTCTTCGACTCAATTATTCAACATACAAATTATTACAGAGGAAATTCACAACATCCACCAACACATAAGCGATTTGCAAATAGACCATTCACAGTCAGCGAGTTTTCAATACAATCAAAGTTCAAATATTTAAACGAACATGTATGTTTAGATTTACATTCCCAGGTAAAATCCTAATCTATTACAATATTTGTCGTGTTACCGGTAGCATTTACAGCAGTCTCCACAGCCGGTTCTTCTACCACAGCCACCTCTTCAACCTCTTCTCCTTCCATGAAGGCATCCCCAGGAATTTCACTGAGAGGTCTTAACTTACCTTCATACACGTCCTTCTGGACGTCAAACTCCACTCCCTCGGTCGACACATTGAACAGATGGCTAGCCTGCCTCAGAGCCTTCCGGAAGCCCCTGATATGTTCAATCATTACAGCATCCTACAGATCTTCCACAAGCTCTTTACTTTCCAAGGCTTCCGCCCGCCAGCCATCCCTCTCCTTGATAAGGGTCGCAATTTCCTTCTTGGCCTGCTCCAGCTCCGCCGTAGCCTTCTTGGCCTCTACCAGCTCAGATGACATTTGATCACGCTCCTTTTTAAAAGTTTGGCCAGCATTACGAGCGTCATTCAACAACACTTCAGCCTCTTTCAAAAGTTGCTCCGATCGCTTCTGCCTCGACTCGCAAGCAGCATGAGTCTCGACAATTTCTTTGTGTTGAGCTCTTAACTTCTCCAGCTCGACCCGAAGCGGACCTCTATCAGAGGCATAGGCCATATGCCAAGCCAACATCTGAACCCGGGTCGACATCTCCAGCATGGTATCAGCGATTTGTTGCTCGCTCATATTTTCTACGATCGTTTTTTCTGAGCTGTCCAAGTTGAGCTCAACCTTATGGCCCAACGTAAAGGAAGAATCCCACACGCCAAGAGGGATCGGACGCCTCGGTTCATCCATTATCTCTTTCTGCTTCTTGGACTCTACTCCGCTAGTGTCGACCGCCTTCACCTTCCTTTTTCGCACTAGAGGCTTTTCAACGACTGTCGTCTCATCAGTAGACAACGACACTACCACTGGAACAACTTGTTGTGCCTATGCACGTCTGGGATCGGTAGTACGTCCAAAGGACGATTCTGGGCGGTTGGCGCCAGCTCTCTCGCTGCCAATGGATTGAAACCAATTTATACCACTTCCTTTCCTTCCCATTATCTCTGCAAAACAAAATTCAAAACCAGAACATACAATAATCAGCAACGACAAAACAACTTGCAAATATATCGAGCAAAGACACATACCAAACACTCTCGCATCAGCGTCATCGAACTCAAGGCAATTTATTAGCTCACGGGAAGAAAAGGGACGGGGCAACGAGGTCAGGACACTCAGAGCCTCTAACTCTTCAATGGTCATCTTATCTTCAGGCCAAGAGGTGAACCTCAGCGGGTCCTGCGTCCAATACAATGGGAATTTGGGATTCCCATCACCACCGAAAAAATACCTCCGCCCAGCAGTGGTAATCGACACTTTAAAAAACTTATCTTTGAAACCCCTATACGACTGCAGATACAGTTCCAAAAGCGCATTACCCGGTTCAGAAATCAACGATACCCACCCCTTCTTTTCAACAGGTCGACACCTAAAAAAGTGCAGAAACAATCCTACCGTTTGTCTAATTGCTAACGCCCGACATAACACCGCAAATGCCTGCATATACGCCCAACTATTGGGATGCAGTTGACTGGGTGCGACGTTTAGGGTCCGCAACACATCCATTTGGAAGTTGGTGAACGACAATCTCAAATACAGGTCATAAAAGGGCGAACCATAACAATAAAAAAACTCATTCGGAGAGTTCTCCCTACCGTGACAGACCCTCTCATCCTCCCGACAGGCTACCAACTTCACACATGTTTGGTATCCTAGGGTTCTCAGGATACAACTATTCTCGATCCAGTTTTCTAAAACTGCCCTACTCCTAAACTTACTCATGAGCCCCTTCACTTCACTCACGGCCCACTGATACTCATCTCCGCTAATTGGAGACATCAAACGTCCCTCTGGACCCTCACCACTAACGTTCCCGTACACAAAGGCATCATCACCGTAAGGTACGGTGGTAACTTCAGGGCATTCCGCCGCAGAGGACGGCTCCGCCATACGATCACCAGTGTTATACCCCCTTCCTTCCATTATCAGAACTAAACACGCTAAGACGAATTAGAGGGTTACCTGGTAGATTCCTGAATTGGCAAAAATTGGAGGTTTTGCAAAGAATCTTCTCGCTCACAGCACACAAAGCTCACTTCTGTTTTCCCGCAAAATGATTACTTTCCCTTCAGAAGCGTTTTGAATAAGTTGGAAGGTCAAGCGTCAGCGCCATAGGATTCTTTTTAATCCAACGGCTGCCCTTCGGCGTCTTTTCGTTGCCCGAAAAAAGCGGGAAAACCCTAAACATCAAAACGGTGCGTATCATACCACCCGAATAAACTCACCACTCAGCGTCCTTTAGTAAACGCGCAGGCGACACTTACGCTCATTTACTCGGACTCGGGGGGCATGTACTGTAGGATACCTGAGTTCATCAAACATCCGACTTGTAGCATTACTAAACATTTGAACTGATGTCAACCCTTGACGATCGACCGTGTGATGTCGACCACGGATGATCGACAACTCATGGCGATCGACCGTTTACGATCACTGGGCGACCGAAGTCGAGCACTTGACATTAACCGACTCTCACTAACATTTGCATGTGCATGTCGATCACCCGATGATCGACAACTCATGGCGATTGACCGCTTACGATTCGATGTCGATCACTTGGTGATCGACCCTTTATGGTCTGATGTCTGATGTCGCGACACAAAGCGCTCTCACGGTAGTCAAGCAGTTTAGCAGATACAAACAAACAGACACTGTCTTAATCAAAAACCACGAATCAGGGAAATAAATTGATCCAGTATCAGGCAAAGTAATGATAAGATTCCTAATAATGGCTGGAGAACTAAAAGTGGAGGGACCCGCCACTCACGTTTGCTGCCCACTTCTAATGGGCCAGGTAATCAGTCACGGCAACTGACCGGACATTCAGGTAAACGGTTCACTTTATTATCTTAAATACACAAAACACAAAAGAGGAGGTAGGTTGGGAAAAAAGAAGAGAGAGAAAAAATTATTCTGATCAAGATTTAAAAACATCCCTTGTCTAACTTGAGCGTCGGAGTGCCTTTTTCAGGTGCCCAGCCCAATTTCCCCGGAGAGTGCACAACATCAGAGGAAATATGGCATGGATATAGTCTCACTAGAAGAAACAATCCAGAATTGCTAGGTTGGAATCTCGGCCTCCACATTCCTACCGAAACAAATAGTATAAATAAAATAAAGTAGTTACGTATAAGCAGTATTTTAAAACGTGATTTATAATGAATATTTAAAAAAAATAAAAAATAGTCGTATGTAATATTATTACTTTTAATTTTATTATTTAAATAACTATTAAAGTCGTGTTTTAAAACAAAATTTTATTTTCAAAAGTTAGAAAGGTAAATTGCTACCTTTAATGAAGAATGTCATCTTTTTAAAATATGACCTGTTCATATTCCTAGTTTATTTTAATCCATCTATTTCTATAATATTTAACCAAATATATTAAAAAACTATAAATTATCATATAAGGGTGAAATATTTTATCCGCGTTAGGAAACCAAAATCACGTGTTTCAGTCAGATGACATTGTATCCGAAAATTATAACATTTATTTTCATTGAATCTACAGTTTATATATATACATACATACATACATATATATATATATATATATATATATATATATATTAAGATTTCATAAATTATTATCTAATTATTTACTGCAAGTTTCAATCCTCAACTAAAAAGTGTTTCAATATGCAAAATTTCTAAATCAAACCTTAATTCATAATCCAATCTTTCAATGATCCATACAAAATATTTTAACTTCATAGCATCACGCAAGTTTTATTCTTGTTTATGTTGTAGTGAAACGAGGATGACGCCTGTGTGCTACTTAGAAGCTTCGTCGTCAGCATACCTCTAGCTTTCCCTTCCGGCGGACTTAGAAGCACTTGGAGTAGACATGATCTACCTGGAAGAAGAGGGTTTGAAACTTTTGGAGAGGGAAAGAACGTTGGGGGATCAAAGAGCTCGAGAGTAAAATTTAAAACAAGAGATGACCCTACCACTATTTATAGATGGTGATAGTGGTTCATCAAGCCCATCTGGAACGTCCAAAAGAAAAGATCTGACGGTTGAAACGTCATAACGTTATGTTTTCTACCTTTTCTCGCCCTTTTCTACAGTCGTGACTCTTTGACTACCGTTCTTTCCAACTTTTTTCAGACTAAGGGGGTGTGACATTTGTTGAATCATCATACCTTGGAAGCTTAGGAAATGTCTTTCACCAATTGGTCGAACTTGGAAAATCCTACGCAAAGATTTTGTTAGGACTTGGGGGACCTATATTACTATGGGCTTATAGCCGGCCGATCGGGTACGGTGGCGTACTGGCTTAAAAGGACCAAGCGGTCGACGCGCATGAAAGAGGCTCACAGCCGCTCAGTCCCGACAACAGTTAAGCGGAGTTAAAGCGCAATTAATAGTTCAACGACTACGGATGAGTGATTAAAGTTCACATTAATGATCATTAAAAGGTAAATTAATTGGTCAGATTTTTATAAACTCTATAAATAGAGGTTTAATGTTGGGGTAAACACACTTGATTAATCATTGAATTACTTTAGATCTACAAAGAAATATTTTGACTTGAGCGTCAGAGTGTATTTTGCAGGTTATCTCCATATATCAATCCATTATGGTCCGGCTTGTATTTATGTATTTCTTATTTCTTAGTATGTCTTCTACATTGGTGATGAAATGAATTATGAATTTTTGACATCATAAATCATGACATCATCGATTCAAAATATTAAAATAAAGTATTTATAATTTTTATATTAATTTAAATTATTTATTTCTAACCAATGGGTCACTTTGAAGGAATATTCAGATTCTTAATTAATCATTTTCATATAAATTATTGTCCTTACTAGAAGACTTTTGGTAAACCTTAGAAAAATCATTGCTAGAGGATAGTTCCATTCATACGTAGCATGTGTTTTCCATTACTTGTCTTATTCTTATCCACTCTTCGTACTATAAGAATTTTGGTAAACTCTATCCCTATTCTGCGGTTCCTCTGCAAGGCGTGTGCATTGGAACTTCCTATTTCCACATTTTGTTTGCTGCCAAATTCAATATCAAATTTCTCCAATAAGAAAATTAACACCACTACTTTTCTCTTTGATTTTTCCAACCTGAAATATAGTTTATAAATACGACACTCAACTAAGCAGCTTGAATAATCTTAGACAACAAAAAAAAAAATGGTTACTGTTCCTGGCACAGGGAAGAATTGGCTAAGATACTTTCAGTATGAAGAAAGAAGAGACACAGCAACCGACACAAGAAACATTCTTCTAATCGTGTTTACTTTGGTTGCTGCAGTGACATTTCAGGCTGCAGTGAATCCTCCCGGTGGAGTTTGGCAACAAACTGAGGGTGATAAAAAAGCAGGAGAGGCAATATATGCTTTGGATAAAAAAGCTTACTATGTTTTCCTCATCTTCAACACTTTAGCCTTTGCTAATTCCATGTTCATCATTCTGTCACTGACACACAAGTTTCCTTTCCAATTGGAGATATGGGCAGCCACTGTTTCGATGTCTGTGAGTTATGGATCAGCCATTTTTGCAGTCTCTCCAAAGGATGCTATCCGTTTACGCTTTGTCCTTATCGCTGCTGCTGGGCCCTTTGCCCTTAGATTTTTGGTTCTTATGTTCAACTTGTTCTTAAGGAAACATTTGGTGAAGGAGACACACACTACACCAAACACTGTGCAACTCTAGCAAGGACTACCTTCATTGTTTTTTCTATAGCTTGGAATGGATTTTGGATGAAATACTCCAAAACTTGTTTTCTTCTTGGTGAAACAGTGACTGTTAACATTCACGATGGATAATTATTTCTGCACTCTCCTATCTCAGTATAAATAGTTTAGTGTACAAAACTAGGTCTGAGATACTTCAAAAATTATATTATGTACTAGAAGAATTCCATATTTATTTATGAATTTGCTAGAAGCGGTTTTCGCTATAAACTCTTTCTGCGTGAGAAAAATCTCTAAAATAATTTTTTTCTAAATTTTTAGTTTTATCCATAAGTTACTCCTAGTTTATAAAAAAGTTATTTTTCCTCTACTTATAAAGTCAATTTTTATGTTTTTTCCATTATTGAAATTGTTAATTTTTTATTAAAAATATTGGTGCATGAAAATATAAATTTAGGTTTGTTGATGGATGCATTAATTCCTGCACCAGGCAAATTGGATTCAATGTTTGAGTGCTGGGAAGGATGTAATGTATTACTTTAAATAATTATACTTTAATTTTGACCCCTGCGATTTCTTTTAAGACAAATGTTTCTATTTTTTATAAGAACACTTGAAATTGGATTGTAATTTATAACTTGTCATTGTCGACCAGGTAAGTTGATTTTTTAGTTTTAATTTTTTTTCTCACCAAATATAATATCATCAATATTTCTATGTTTGTTTGTTTGGTTTAGATGACGGTTAGTTGTCATTGTTATAACTATCAAACTGTTGTACTTTGGTTTGGATGCGTGTCGAGTTGTTAGTGTCATAATTGTCAAACTGTTTTACTTTGGTATGGATGATTGTCGGATTGGTCGTTTGGTTTGATTTGATCTAAATAAGTGTCAAACTGGTTTGGTTGAATTGAAGATCTTTAGCAAAAAAATGCAATAACTTTCTTCATGATAATTGAGATGGACAAATATTGTGACAAAAATGGTAGATATATGCACATATATGCACCAAAGAGATACCACATGCAAATATATGTATGGTGGTCAAAAAAAAAGAAGAAGAAGAAATAGTAGAATTTTTGGTGCGCTGACCTTATGTTGTATATGGATTGAGCTTGTCTCCACGTTTTTCATGTCAAGCTTGTCTCCTATCGAGTTTACTATAAGGTTGTCCCCTATCGAGCTTGTCTCCATTTTCTCCTGTCAAGCTTTAATGGAAATGAGTTTGTCTTCTTACCAACCTTATCAATCTCTCTTTTAAGTCCAACACGGGTCAAAATTCCAATTATATCTACATAAAACAACAAACAATTAGAATAATAGAGATGAGAGGAGAATGTAGGGTTGTATTAACGGTGGAGGGAAGTTGGGTTGTGTTACTGTTAATGAAACTGGATTGTTGAGATAGCCTGACTTGACCCGTGGACTAACTTGTCAGGTTGCCAGACTTGGCGTGCTTGGTTGGTACGGCCTCCCGAGTTGTAAACACTATCTTGGCCTGAATTTTTTGGTCGTGCTGGCCCATCATGCCTAGCCTTTTTTTTCCATCCTTAATATTATATTTCATTTAACATAAACTAAATGTTAAAGAGTAATAGTTGTACGTACCAACTAAATAATTAATATCAAATCCATGACCAGTGGTGGTAGAAAAAGGAATTTATTAAGGTTTCTTTTTGGGGACTAAGTTACAACCAACTAAAATAACTTGTGTTCCATATTGAAAGTTTATTTTATAGTTGTGTGTGGTAGTTTTATAAATCATTGTTATCGGAAACACTGAATGATTGGATGGAGTAAACTTTGTTCTCATTGATTTCAGATTGGAATTTCTATATGAGTGTGCGTCTTACCAAGTCATGAATTAAAACACCCTACAGTCATATTTTCAGATAGATATTATAAGTACAAATACCTTGTGAACAGTTTGTATTACACTATGTCTCTTTATCTTATAGTACAATTTCCATTGAAAATAGAGGTTTGATTTAGTATAATCTTTAACGAACCATACCTCGTCACTTAAGCAATGATATTCTAATTTTTCCTTTCAAGATTCATTTCAACTATGAAGTGACATTGTTTTTGCACAATAGACATAACCAATAGTGAACGCAACTCGTTAATTTTACAACACAAATAATGTCCAGAAGTTTATATATAGAGAAAAGGAATAGAGAATAAGCGCCAAACTAACCGTGGTGCTTATGATTTTCAATTTGAATTTGGTTTATGAATTGCTACATGATTTGTGTATTGTGGTCATATATTTGCCAAAAAAAATTACAAAATTTGACATACAAACGAAGCACAAAACCCTTTTGAATATTTATATATTACTAAAATGGTAAAATATAACTGCAAAACAAATAACACTGAACAGAACGCAATCTCGAACAGAGTAGTTTCTTCAAAACAATTTTTTTAAAACAATTTTATAGAATGTAAGATGCATTAATTAAGAAGGTTGAATTAAAGATCTTTTGAAAAAAAATACAAAAAATTTCTTCATGACAGTTGACATTCACAAATGTAAAAAAATGGTAGAAATATACACCATAGAGAAAACAATAAAATTTTGATAGAAACATGAGAGAAAAACATCTACGTCTTCACACAGAAATAAACAAAATTTAGAAATAAGTAAACTTTAAACAAACAGTGGCCGAGCTTATGTTGTACATGTGTCGAATTAATATACAGTAAATGTTTCCTTTCATCATATTACTGTCGTTCAACAACATTTTTTTGGTCCCAGTGATTTTTGTTCATATTTTTATATATTTTAGTGTCGAATTAATTTGGTCCTTCTTATTCATAAGTAACACAATTTATTATAATTCAAAAGATTTTGCGAGTAATTGTAAGTTCCCGAGTGACATAATTTATTCTAATTTTATAAAATTTAAACCATAATTAATAAGATTCCTTTTGTAAGAGATCTTGAGTAGATAATGACTTATTTTTGTTAAAGAGTTCTTTATTATCGTATCATTTAAAAAAATATATATTTTTGATAAATTTTAAATTTTATAATTGAAACATACCACTTCCCAATAATGCAAAATGTTTTTTTTACGAATAATCATTTTTCATTTCTCAATTTATATTTGTGTTTATATGGACCAACATGTCTTTTTCTTTATTTTTTTTGTGCTTGAAATTTGTTTCTTTTTGTTGGTTTAGCATGATGGGCTACAGAAAAAAGAGAGAGAAGTAGCACAAAATGAAGAAAAAATGTTTAAGGCCCGAGTTGTTTTCTAACAAAAAAAACCCTTATGAAAATTTTTGTTTGTCTACAATATAATAGGAAAAGTTTCCTTTGCGTTTTAAGTGGAAGCAGGAAGTGTGACTTTGTGTTCTATATTGTATTAATCAAGAGATAAATTATTTGTTAATCATGTCACACTTGATTGACATTTTAATATGCATTAATATTGTATTAAAATTTTTTATATGAATATAAGAACTGTTGTAGTTTATGAAGAGTTATGTGTATAATAATTTAAGCCGTTTTACTATCTTTCAGTACTACATTAATTAAAAAGCATGCTTTAAAGAATATTATATCACAATTGTTTATTTCTCTAATAATGCATACTTAAGTCATTTATGGTTAAGAAATTATTAAACAATGTTCAAGATCATTGGTTTTCTTTTTTAACGGGCTTTCTCTTATAATCTATTATTTTATAATATTAAAGATTATAACTGATCATATTTGTAAAATCACTTTATTAATCATCCTTTGCAATTATACCAATTTCTTCTAGTGAAGTATGACAGATATGTTATCAATAATTAAGTATATATTTTAACCTCTTAATTTATTAATTGGTTGAACATATTTTTCTTCTCAATTTTCTGACCTGCTGAATGTAATAATTACTCAACATGATTATGGCTTGCAGATGCAGCAAGTACCAACTATTCTGGAAGGAGATAAGAAAGATAATGTGCTCTTTAATTTGGAAGGGAGTGGTAGACATAACACATACATTAGGAATCTAGAAGAAGAAGAAGATAGAACATGTGACTTCTATCCATAATTTATGTTAATTATCTCAAATAAAATACTAGTTCAACAGAAAAGCAAGCATTATAAAAAATTGTGTTACCAACTTGTTTTAATTCATTGTGTACTGAACTATTAGTTGTAAGATTCTTAGAGTAACAGTTCGGATAACATTTAAACTATTATTTGATACTTCAAAAGAAAACATGTTTGAGTATAAAGTTAAAGTCATTCTTATAACTTTTGGACATTCATGGTAAAACTGAAAATCTACATTAATTTATCATTTTTTAATCATTGATAGAATTTTATCGAATACAATAAATTGTTTGTAAGACAAAATTTAGTGTCGAAATTTACTTATAAGAATAATTTTGTTGATAAAATTTATCGATAAATTAGTATATTCTATCAGTAAAATGATACTAAATTTTTCGTTTTAAGCTTTGATCATTTTGTAGTAAAATCCATTAATATATTTGATGATTTAATTTTTTAAAATTCGTCAATAAAATTTGTTTGTAAAGTAAATGTTAAATTTCTCACTATATCTTACACAATGTATTTATAGATTAATTAGAGATGTGTGAAAAACAGAAGAAAAAGAGAAAAAAATAAGAAGAAAAAAGAGGAAGAAGAGAAAGAAGAGAATGAGAAGAAAACAAAGAAGAAGATAATCGATGATGACAATGATGCGACAATGTAGAAAAAAAAATGAGAAAAGAAGAGAAAAGAAAAAAAGAATAAAGAGGAATCAACAACTCTACTAAAGGAAGAGTCAATAACATTCCACGAAGAGAAGAGGACAAGAAAAAAAAAAGAGAAGATGAAATAAAAAATAAAATAAAGATGAAAAAGAAGAGAAAAAAACCAAATAACAATATTATTAAAAAATTATTGACAAATTTAATTATTAATAAATTTATAGTTCTTGATTATTATTGACTAAACTTTTTATTTGTCAATAAAATTTATTGAAAATCCCATTATTAACAAATTTTTATTGTAAAAATTGAGTTTTATTTATGATTTCAAAACTTTATTGACAAGTTTTTAGTATTGATAATATCAATTTTTCTCATAATATAGATAAAGAAAGTACTGTAGAAATAATAATTATAAGATCAAACACGGTTAAATATAATAAACTTATTAGAGTTACTTTATTATCTTCTAAATATAATTTGATCATATTTGATATTTCATATTTTTCTAATCATTCACACGTACCAAATTATTTCACACTCATAGATGAGCTTCTAAGCCTTATTGCTTGAATAGCTCTTACCACCTCAGATGAACCAAAATCGCCCTAACATATAATGTTCTAACACTTTTCTATTGTATTTACTACACCTTTTCATGGTTTCTGAAACAACAAACTTTATTTACAAATCATTGTCAAGCATAAAAGAAGTTTTTTCAATTTCTTTTCCAAATATATGGTTACATACCATTACCGTGGAAAAATCATCTTGATTTGTTGGTGTTGTTGTTACCATACATATTCAATCTTTAATAACTCAAATTGTTATATATATATTGAAAAAAACTTATACCAAGCAGTCAAATTTTCCACTTGGTAGTGGCACCATTATCTTTCTCTGTCTCATTCTATATACATGCAGCCAACTAATTCTGGTTGACCTTTATTGCACATGTTTCTTCACTTCAGCAGAATTAGCCCAACTGTCAATTAGCATGCACTATCTGTTTGATGTTGAATGGAATGTCGGTGATTATGCTTGTGATGTATAGCTACCATAGTATCAAAAACTTTCTAACACCCCAAGTGAACATCTATGTATACATATCAGTAGATTCACAGAATTTGTGTGGATACAAAGTAAAAGACACTTTTGAGACAAGCCACAATCATATAAAGTATAATCCCAAGATAATCTTGAATATTCTGAAAAAGATCCTAGTAATTCATATACCCACTTGAGCATAGAAAAGCAAAAGTATACAAACATGTATATAGTATTTTTTTTATCTTATATTATGTGTATATTGTTTTTTTCATGCCAATTGGAATTAAGGTTTCAGCGGTCTTTTTCCATTGAAGTAACATGTTGAATCTGTAATTGATCCCTGGACCCTATTCCTTGTAGACTAGCACAGAGTTTCATTAAAATAGTACCTATCGATTGAACTGTGCACATCATTCTTTTGTCTTCTAATGGCCAAAATGGCCATGCACTCCTCAGTCACCACACATTTCTGTCTAAAATGTTGTTAAAAGCTTTCCCTTTGTTTAAGTGACAGTGCAATTTGCAAATCCCCTATGGAATCCAAAGGTGGACGAGAATCGGTCTCAACCATACAAAAAACCATTGATTATTATATCAGAAGAACTAAAATACTAGACTTATCTAGCCAGACTGTAAAGAAGAGACAGTTATCTGTAACTCTGTACAATACCAAATAATTTAATCAACCAGAATTCAGAAATAGAAAACAAAAACTAATTGGAGACACAAAGAAAGGAGCAAAATGATTTAATTTGCAAATCTGTAATAGGTTCACTACATCTACAGCTAGATCACTGATTACATGCATTGAGAAAATGCAAGAAAATCAAACAGCTAATTGTTGTTGCTTTTGATGGGAAGATGATTCGTCCTCGTTGAAGCATAAATGTGCCTTTAGTGATTTTCCTAAACTTAGGGAAGAATCTGCCAAAGTCAGTGGTTGCATCAGCAACATTTCTCTTTGGAGATGTGCACAGTAAGCTTGGAAGGTACCAGGGGTTACATTTAAATGGAAACCCAAGCCAAATAAGAAGTCCACCTCAAGAAAATTCATCTCTATTGTAGTGATTCCTCCAACTTTTGCATAGTAAGCATTGTTGTAGTACCTAAGGATTTCAAGAGTGACAGAAAAGTGAAAGAGTGAGGAATTTGCTGAATAGCATGTAAATTTTTTAAGATGAAACAAGCGAGTCAATAATCATTAAGAGTTTGGCATTTCCTTTTATGTCTTGTGCTAAATTCGACCATAGATTTGTGTAGAGACATTGTTTTTCAGGAAGTTCATGATTGTCTTTAAAAGTTAGCTGCTGCGTACATGCAATAAAGTGGTGGGGTCACATGGGTGGGTTGTCTCTTTCCAAGGTAAAGCCAGCCTGGACATGGTAGTGTTCACAAGCAAGACTATATTCTTTTAAGAAACATGGTCGTTTTCAATTTACAACTATGTAACAGAGAATTATTATGGTAGAAAGTGAAAATTTTACAGGGAAAAACTAACATGTAAGATCTGCGTTTATTACAGATTTTATTTTCTTTTTCTCCTGAAATGAAGTATTTCACAATCAACACGAGAAACATCAATCTCCAAACACGGGAATGGCAGAGCAATTCTATTGTTTTTTCTCTGATCTGGTTGAAAGGATCTGATCATCTGACCTCTTGAAACAAATGTTATAACTTATTTCATTCCGAAATTACCACTGCATACTTAAATCACATGATTAACCGTTAATCATACCCCACCATGTTAACCACAACAATTTGTTACTAGGAAATTCAAGCACTCCTCAGAATTGTCTTAAATTTGCTCTTCCATTCCATGTCAATTAGATTGACCAGATGAAAGAAACATCTCACTGAAATTTCAGAGTGGACTAAGCTTTACAATTCCTCATTGATTATGACAGACTTCAAGGGTATTAGATTTGAAAAAGAAAAGAAAAGAAAATGTATCAGTGTTTTGATTATACTAAGATACTCACAAGTCATCCATGAATTTTGCAGCCACCATAACGCTGGTGATGAGTAACCGATGCACATTGAAGGAGTTGATAGGCAAGGAGGATTGCCTCTGAGTGAAGCGATCAAGATAGACATATGCAACAATGAAGCATGATGGACTGCAGTTTGCATACTTGAAAATTCTCTCAAGATAGCTTTGAATAGAGATGGTGGGGCAAGTCAAGCCATGAAAAACGGAGATCTTTTGGTGGAGTTGTTGCTGGTTGAGATCATTAGATTCAGCAACCCTTTTGAGCAGAGAAGAGAGAAAAGATATCAACTTAGGCATAACAGAAGGACTCTCAAGCTCTGCCATGGAATCAATTGTAGGAAGTAAAGTGCTTGGAATTGATGTCAGACAGAGAGGGTATATATAGCAGAAGGGTTATGATAAGCCAGTGAAAGAGGTTGTTTGTTAAGGGTAGGTAATTTTGTTGGCCAAAATGCCCCTTTGTAATTTAAATTATCTGTGTAAGTTGGCATTTGTGGTGGCTTGTGTCCTTTTCGGCTAAAAAAGTTTTTGGGGTTTGAGTTGGGTAATGATTTTAGTTTTTGCTCTTCTTTGTTTCAAAACTTGACTTGCAAAAGAGGGAAAAGAGAGTGGTGCTTATTGTGGATTGGTGGTGTCTCTTTGCTGCAAAGGAACTGTGCTGTTTTTTTGTGTGGTGGTTCATTTGTGACAAGGGTTTGGGCATTCCATACCCATCATGTGATTACATGTGGGAAATTTTAGATGGTATTCTGAGGGTCCCACGTTTTAGGCGACCTTTGCATGTGTTTTGATTCTGAACAAGTGGGGTGACATAACATGGATTTGTTGTGTTGGTCCATGGCATTACTATATGCTGCTTTTGTTCCTTCCTCTCTGCTCATACCCTATAAAACCAAAGCAGAGAAAGGTGGTGCTTGGATTCAAGATAGATTTAGATATTTTGATTCTTAAAGGGTCCTTTAATTTTTCAAATGGGTTGGTGATTTTGGTGAATTATCAAAACAATACAAAAGGGAAGTTAATGAAAGTAAATATCTTATTACTGATAGTAGAAAACTATGAATACAACAACTGGGTATCTTAAAGTTATATTCTTTAAAGTTATTGTTGAATTACTGAACATTCTTTGGGGGAACTACAGAGCATAGGAACAACATGGAACCTTAAAATTACAGCTAGAATGAGGTGGATTTAGGCTACAAATTAGATAACCAAGCTGGAAGAATTGGCTGTAACTGCAAATAGAAAATGGTTACAGGAACTTTTTTTAAGACCTTTTATGGGCATCTATGGAGCTAGAAAACAGAGAGATAGTATAATATTTTTCTGATCCATTTCCTTGTGCTTCTTGTCTAATTCCTTACAACTATGTCCAAGTCAGAACTACCGAGGAAACCATTATTTCAGACATTTTCTATAAAACAAACAAATTATATAATCCAAAGTCCAAATAAAACGACAAATGCTTGCTTTGTGTAACACCTACCATATCTAATCTTCTCTGGATTAAATCCATTAAATACAGTTATTGTGAGATCTTCTGCTGATTTCTATATATATACATACATACATATACATACATACATATATATATATATATATATATATATATATATATATATATATATATATATATATATATATATATATATATATATTTAAGTCAGATGTACTTAAGTTGCATCCACTCATTAATGCAATATTTGATACACTGATTACTATATTTTCCTATAAATATATTATATATAGTATTTTGTATAAATATAACATTAAAAACACCTTTTCATCCATTGTATTAATTACTATTTTTTATATGATACTTTGTATAATTAAAGATAAAATAATATTATTCAATATTATGTTTTCATTTGCTCTTAGGATATTTAATATCATACACATGTATATACTAAAGTATGTCATAAAGTGTTTTTTTAAGAATTTCGTTAAATATTACATTAATTAATTTTACTATATCTATTTAATTTAAAAATAAAATATAAAATGCTTTTAGCTGCTTTTTTTTTATGTTTTTAACCTTATTTATATGTAAAATAGAAATGTTCTCAATAATATTATTAAATATTACATTTATGAAATTTAATACTATAAATTTAATTTATTAAACAATAATTTTTCGTAATAACTATATTCTTAATATTACTATAGTTACTATAACATTAATTTAATTTTTCAAATATAACATTCTTAAATGTGACTTTTTTATGAAATTGAAATTTATTAAGAAATTAATATTTAAAAAGTAATTATTAAAATATACTTTTATTATATTTAATAAAAGAAAAACAAACAAGAAACCAGCTGCGGGAGACTTTTCAAAATCTACTATTTTCAGTTAGAAACTAAAATTTTAGGATTTGGTTATTTAAAATTCTTTTTAGAATCTTATAGTTTTAAATTTCTTATTATAATTTTAATATCTATTCCCATCTTAAATTTGTTAAAAGAATATTATTAAAATAAATCATTATATATATATATATATATATATATATATATATATATATATATATATAGTATGTATGTATGTATGACTATCCACTTTGAAGTATAATATTTTTATTTTTATTTTATATTTTATTTTGAAAAGGTATTGGTGATAAGAACAAATAGTACCTTTATTTTCTCAATTCTTTATCCGATATTTATATAATTTACAAAAATGATTGAGTCAAATTTAGAAAATAAAATACACACAAATCAAATTTTATTTGTTAAAACTTTCCAATTATTTTTTTCTAGTAAAACAATTGAAAATAAAAGATTAAATTGATTTAGTTAGAAATAATCTTGCGTTTCATGTTATAAGAATATGCACAAATTTGTTTAATTATTAATATGTATAAACAACATAATTTATGGTAATGGTTTACATAAACAAAATCACAATATGAGAATATTGAGAAAACATCAAAATGACCCAAAAGTATAAGCATAGCACTTTGCATGTGATTGAACTGTACACAACAACTGTCCAAACAAAACCCATGAAAAACTGAACAACGGAATAATGGGACACATGACTAAGTTGTTCATGTGCAATGGCAGAAATTAGATTAGCCACTGTTGGCGGCCAATTATTGAAGATAATGTAAAGGCACACAAAGTTGAAAAAAATTATATTAGAATAGAAAATCTATTCAACTCTATATTTATGTGAGGAGGGACAAAAATATAAGAATAATGATATCATAACACAAATTTACATTTATTTAACATTCATTTAACATATGTTATAAGGGTAAAATGATAAAAAAAAAAATATAAACTTTTATATTTTTTCAAGAAAGAAGAGAATAAAAAATGAATAAGAGTAATGTCAAATAAATGTAAAATATTTAGGTGTGTCAAAAAATCTTTACTCAAAATATAAATTAGAATTTCCATTACCTTGAAATAATTCCAAGAGACACAATGGATGCAATATGTGTCAATGATAAAGTTCCTCCTATGAAGTCTGAATCCTTCCTCTACTACATACTAAACTATTTTTGTGAATTAAAATGATTACATATCCTTTCTAAAATAATAGAAATTGATTTCATAATTGATCAAAACGAACAAACTTCTTTTATAAAGAATATAAACTCTAATACTTTGTTCACTTGAATGGATTTGAGTGAGAGTGGTTGAGGATATTTGAGAGGATTTGAAAGTAAATTTTGTTCTTGTTTATTTGAGTGGATTTGGAGGTAAGTGAAAGTGGATTTGGAAGTAAACTTTTTTAATTTGTTACATCAATCAAATCCTACATTAATTCTTACAAACTTTACTTCCAAATCCACTCTCACCTGTCTCCAAATTCACTCAAATAAACAACAAAAAAATTTAAATTCAAATCCTCTCAAAGCCTAAAAGATGATATGATATAATTTTTACAAATGACCATTATGAAAGAATTTAATTTATTTTTATTTTTATTGTAAACACATTGAATTACTCTAATTTACATGATTAAGAAGATCATGATCAGGGGTACGAAACTTACTTCTCATCATTTCCATTAAATGCACAAGTTTATTATCATATTCAAATTTATAACTTATCATTTTTAAAAATACAATTAACTTAATTTTATTCACTCAACATTTATCATATCCAAATAGAATTAAATAATAAACAAATAAAAGGTAAACATTAAAGAAGGAAAAAAACCACTTTTAACTTAAAATTTGGTAAAAACTACATAAATATATATGATTATTCTCAATTAAACATAAGGGTGAAAAAAAGAGTTGAGTCTGACGGGTCAACCCGCCAGCCCGGACTAAAGAGTAGATGGAGACGACATTTTAATTCCGTTAATTTGTTTTAGTTCATTCCGCTCAGCTTGGTAGTTCGATAGGTCAATCCAGCAATATGATAAAATTAAAAATCTAAAGTTCATTCTTTAAAACCCTAATTCTATGCTATTTTCCATATCCACCATTCTTAACCTAATTCTCCTAATATCCTCTAGACCAAACTAATTTTGCTATGAAATCTTTCAAACCAAACATGTGACTGGCAAACACCACCTCTCCTTGCGCTGCATAGCTTAACATCACTCTATTTAAGGTTAGTATTTATTCTCTGCCTTCCTCGAATGTGTTTACAATAATAGTTGCGTTATTCTTTATCAATAAACTGAATGAATTTGTGTTATTGTTCTATTGTATTAGGATTTAGTAACTTTTGATGGATGAGTCAATCAGTAAAGATAATCTGAATATTGATGTCAATGACAAAAAGGAAGATACTTCTCTCAATGAGGTTGAAGATGATAAGGAGAATGTTTAACTTAATAACAAAAATTGATAAGTCAACAACTTCTGATTGCTAGAAATATTTTACTAGGATTGAGGTTGGTGAAGATGGAAAGGAGAGGGTAAGTTGTAATGGTTGCAACAAAAAATACATAATTGGTAGTAAAAAATATGACTTTCCGTTTGAAGAATCACATTGAAAAAAGTAATAAAGTTAAATATGAAGATTTAAGGTAAATGATAATGGACAAGCAAGGAAAATTGAAAGCTAGAAAGATAGATCAAATGGTTTCGCATGAGATGTGTGCCAATTTAATTATTCAGTATGGTTTACCATTTAACTTTGTTGAGGTAAATTTCAAATAGAATTTGTTTGGCTTCTGATTTGTGGATGTCTTTAACTAGTGAGGGTTATATTACTTTGACAACACATTATATGAACTCAAATTGGAATTTGTGCAGCAAAATTCTCAACTTTTGTCACTTTCCTCCACCTCACATCAAATTTGAGTTGTCAAAAAGAAGATAAATAAATTTTGCATGTCTGGGAAATTGAGAAAAATAATATTTTCTTTGACTTCGAATAATGTTTCTAGTAATGATGTTATGATAAAAACGAAAAAAATTGAGTTTGTTTTACAAAATGTTTTGGTATGTGATGATGAGTTTTTGTATGCGTGTTGTTGTGTACATATTTTAAATTTGATTGTGCAAGAAAGATTGAAAGCTCTTGGTGATACTTTAGATCATATTAGGGAGAGTATCAAGTATTTTACATCAAGTATATTAGCCATACATCAGCTCGACAATCCAGTATAAACTTGTATAAACCTGTTTTAACCTGTTTGTTTCCCATGTGAGATTACATTTTTGATGAAAGAAAAAAAAAACAAAAAATGGTCGACTAGACTAGCTCAATCTGACTGGTTTTTGGTGAGTTAAAGTTGTGTTGGGCTTAAATAGTCCGGGTTTGTCCATTTTGTTACCCTTAGTCACTTTTATAATCATGATCTTTTCAAACCAAGCTACATTCTTAATAAAGTAAAGTCTTACGTCAATCTATTTAGTTTTCTAATGGTAAATCTAATGATAACTAAATATCTAGTAGTTTGGTTCTTAGAGTTAATAGTCACACAATTGTATAATTCTTAACTTTCTTATCCTTTCCTTCAACCATTGATCAAGAGATAAAGTCACCATAGATTGTAAAATTTATATTTCAAAAAATGTAAACAAACATGTGGTTGGGTTGGGCTTGGAACTATGTGTCTAAAACATCCAACCTAGTAAAGTCTATTTATCTCACTTAACTTAAGTGAATTTATTAAGAATTGAAATATGAAGTAAAAAAACACATAAACTTATTGGTTTAAGATTTTGGATGAAAGATGATATTGTTCTTTTATTTATGTTTGAATCCTTGTTTTTATTTCTTTATGGTTTTTCCCTTAAAAAAATCGTTATACCTAAAGTTTACAATATGCACATCTTGTGGCACTTGTGAGATCCAAGAAATTTAAATAATTAAAAAATATATATAAATATGGATAAATATTTTAAGTAAAAGATAAAATGGTTTGTTAGCTACAATTTAAAGGATTTATTTTAATTTAAAATATTTATTTTCTAATAAGTAAGATTTGGTGAATAGTTATTCAACTAGAAAATACAATATTATTATATATTGTTAAATATTAGGAGACATTCTTGGATATTGTTATATACTAAAAATTGTTATAAATTAAAAAAATATCCTTATGTATGATTAGATATTATGAGATATTCTTATATATTATTGTTAGATAATAATAAGTGATAACAAAATATTGTATTTTCCTTAAAAATATCAAGCTTATAAATGAGAGGAATGTTTTAAAAGTTAAGTTTTTATGGGAAAGAAGAAAGAAGTGAAGAGTAGAGGTAGGAGAACTAACATTTTAATTATGTAGTTGTTTTAATTGTTTTAACATTTTTTAACTTGTTTTTTGTGTCTTATTTGTGAATGAGTTTTAGTGGTGAATTGATGTTGTGTGGGAAACCTTCCATGAGATAATTGTTGATATGTTTGTGTGTGTCTCGACAAGAGGTGAAATGTTGGGTTCTTGGTAAACTATGCGTGGTGGTACTATTGGTGAACTTCACTGGTAAGTCTCTTTAAGAGAACAAAGATGCGTTCTAATTTTAATGGTGAAGGAATGACGGATAAGCTATGTGCATGGGTTGGACTTGAGAATTTGTAGATTGAGATCTTTGTCTTAGTCACAACACATATGCTTGTATAATATGTTATTTAAGTTTATGAATTTTATTAAAAATATATATTTTTTAACTTTGATGAAAACTATTGTTAGTATGTTTAAGTTTGTTCACTCACCTATTAGTGGTTATGGTTTCTACATGCTTATTTTATATAAGAATAGATGATTATTCGTTAAGTTGAGAAAGATACACATACTAGAGAATATGATTTATATTAGAAGGTAATTGAAATAGTCTTTTAATCTTATGATTTTTCTTTTTAATGTTTATTTTTATTTATTGAAATGTATTTTGAAAAGAGGAAACACATAAAAATAATTTTCAGAAACAGCTTTCTAGAATGATTTTTATTTCTCTCTTCTTCCTCTGCAGTATACTCTGATTTTACATATATGTATCAAAAGTCCATTAGTAGAAATAATGAAAGGGGACAAACTAAGACATTGGCCTACTATTGCCTATACAAAACATGATGATGGTCCCTCAATATCAATTTTTTATGACAAAGTTAAGAACCACTCATTCTCCCCTGCCTACTCCAGTACCTATAATCTACACCTTTTTACTTCTTCCAAAAAAGCACAGGGCATGCCTATCAAATGTTGGCAAGTAATCCCTCAGAATTTGGAATAAGTTTGAGTTAATCCGTGCAAACTCTGAATGGTGTTAATTGTGTATACTGAGCTGTTGACCACATACTGCTTGATATAAATCATCATGCATGCTTAAGAGCATCTCGAATTTCACTCAAGATTGAAAATTTTATATAAAGAATTGGGCAATATAGAAAAGGGTATGAATGAACATGGAGACTTCATTGATGAGATCTTGAGGTACCCTTTTTTTGTACAATGTGTTGGAATAATTCCATCACTAACAACATATGACGTGCATGTTTTAATCTTAATATATTATAAATCTGTATGCTCAGCTAAGTTCGTATATATCAAGAACGACATAACCAGCTTACTTAATATCGACCAAAACAAGAGTCTAACGGACTTGATATTGATTTACCTTTGTGATGACTGCCTAACACAATTAGTAAATAGCATTTGCACAACTTAAATCACTGAAATATATAATTTGAACATAATGGTAAGAAAGTAAAATCCAACAACAACAGTACAGCACTGCACCGAAAGTACGGTGTTTCACCTATGAATTATTGATACAAACAAGAACAAGAAACACACAGGGTTCTAAATGCACCTTGAGCTTGGGGAATGAAAACACCAACGTTTACAGTCATAGATTTATTTATTTTTTAAAGTTTAAGTTATTTCAAACAAAATCTATGGCTATAAGCTGTTTGACCATGGGTTCACCCTGAACATCAAGGTGCATGTTAGACCATAAACATTAGCACGCAGAAGATAAATTCATATATATATATATAGGAGGTATAACAGAAATTGGTTGAAGTTAGAAGCTCAGCTTCTTATTATTTTCATTGTTGACCTTCATGTAATTGTGGTGGTGGCGCTTGGCACGAGCACATAACAGCCTGTGAAAATGATTCCCAATAATGGAAGGTACACTTCTGTGAGTGATTTAGCAGAATTGACAAGCATAAAAGTGGCCCAAAACATTAGCATTGAGCTCTGCATCCCAGAGAATGGTGCACCATTAACAATCATCGCTGCTGTAGCTGATACGTACGCCATGAAACCGAAGAGCTTGAGAATTGTGGACAAAAACAAAATGGGGCCAGATTTTGGCTGAAGCTGGATGATTGATAACTGGCTGCACATTTCCATGGCAACCGAAAGAAAAACAATGGACGCCATCACAAAAGATGAAACATGATGTACGGTTTTCTTGCGTTTTTCATGACTGAAGTGTTCGCTATCGTCGTTTAGATCACAGCCTGTGAACTTGTCTCGCAGTTGGGAAGTCTTTAACGTTATCCCAGTGTGTAAAGGATTACCATCATATGGTTCATTGATACGCTCCAAGAACTCGTTTTCTGTGGTGAAACTTTGATTCACCTTTTCATTTTTCACGCTGAAGTAACGGAAAACATTCATATTAATAGGCAGATACATTGTACTCCGTGTCTGCAGCATATAGAAAGTCCCAAGAGGGATCAGAAATGTTACAGAAATCTCAGTATTTTTCTAAATTATTTAAATATTTTCAGGTAAGGATATGCTTAACTCCTTCTACTAAACTTTAAGAAAACAATACGAAATAGTAAAAATTCAACTTAAACTTAATTGATGTGTTAGTATAATCCTCTTACATGACAACATAAATCAGAAAGCAAAACAACATCAAACAGAACAATTATTCACAAAGCTATAATCTTACCAACTTACCATGTGGCTCTCTGTTGTGCTGTGATATCCAAGAGTATCTCTGCGGAGTCGAGCCTTGAGTAGACGTCCTAGTCCCATGTGTGAGAGTGGATTTTTAGCTTCAAAACACAAGTTATCCTCAAAGCGAAGGGTTTCCTTGGCATCCTTTTTCAGAGGGCAATACACTCGTTCCTTCAGAGCTTTATAAGCATAAATCTCTTCCCCCAGAACATTAACAGTATACATCTTTTCCATCAGATACATCTTTCCCATCAGAGAATACATCTTTTCCTCCAGAGTTTCAATATACATCTCTTTTTCAAGACGCCGGTATTCCAACTGAGGCACGAGAAGAAGTAGAAGTGGTAATTCACATATACTTTCAACTCAATCCTTATAAACAACATTGTGCCATCATTACAAATTTAAGGCTTTAAAAAAACAAAACAAAAGAAATTGGGAACAAAAAAGTGAACTACGGATGAACAAGTGAGAGGAGTACGAAGAAAACAGAAAAAAATAGAAACAGTTGGAATGGATGTAAATAAAGTAACACATACTATTTCACGGAAGCGTTCTATCAGATCTGTCTCCTTCTCCGATTGAAGATCCATCACAGGGCAAGAAATGAAAGGGTTAATTTCAGGCATGTGATAGGTTGAGCTGATCCACAAAAACACAAGCGGTTAGTTTAGTTCTAGTCTTTCCACACAATGAGAAACCAATATTGCAGAAAAAAAATGATAGTACCTCCTTGTGGCCTCCTAAAATGATCAAGATCGATGAATTCAAGCTAAGAAAACGCGTTAATCTGCATCCATCGAAACTTCAAGGGAGTATGAAAAATAGTTAGTTTATTGCTAAAGTCTTTGGCCGATGAAGACTCAAAATAAAAGAAAGAAGAGAGACCCTTAAACCGTGTAATTTGAAAATGAATCTCACTACCAGCCAAGAATAATATGATGAGTAATCTCATCAAACTTCCATTTTTTCAATGTCTTTTGTTTGGGTAGGAATTTTTCTAAAGGTGACAAAGGTCTGTGCTTTCAGTAAATGGAGTCTGAAACTTCGTTGGCAATTGACGCCACACGCAAACGCATTTGTTGCTTTGATTGACTTCAAAATGTCGTCTTTTGCAAATGGCAACAAACTGCAACTTGTGTTTAGACAAATTCTTAAGCTTCTTGAAGAAGTTTGTCTCTAACACAAAGGTGGAGACGAAGAGCGTTCCTGAAAGAGCTAACAAACCCTAACGTAATAAACAGTGTGACATATACTTTTTAACCCGTAGGTTATTGTCTATGTTTTCTTTGTTGACGCTGATGTTCCATAACTTACATATACTGTATATATTTGTTAACTCTTGCAGATACTGTCCGATTAGGCACTCATTCAAGTAAGTAATGAAAAACTTCCTACTGAATCTATTCTGTGATCATGAATATGACATGTGCATTTCGCTTATTTCTTCATCATCCTCATGTTGCAGTTGTTTTTTAGTGATAAATCTCATTTACCATTATAGTTGTATCTTGAAAAACTTGTTGTACTCTGATTAACCGCACTACCTTGGGTATATTTGCATATGGATATTGAGATGGAGATCCAATATGAAGAACACGGCACAAACGTAATAGACAGTAGTAATCTAATTTTCTTGTTTATTTAGTGTGCTTTCTTTGCTTATGTGCAAACTCTGCAATTCGTAGCTAATACATGTTATATTTGATGATGATTGTAGATACTGCGGGACAAGGAACACGATCTGGTAATTACTGAAACCGAATCTGTCTGATCTTGGATAACATATGAGCGTTTCACTTGTTCTTCATCACAACCTTTTCATTGTTCTGTAATGTTTTATTTGCCATCGTCGTTTTCTAACATAACAGTCTATCACTGTCTATCGTTGTGCGCTCATATAAATCTAGAAAAATAAAGCTGATGAGTAATGAAAGTATATTTGCCGTGTATGGAGTAACTGTGAAAATTATTATTTTAATAACTAATAATATGAATAGTTTATTATTATTATTAGGAAAACGTTTCTTCAACAACATATTTTTGACAACAATTTAACAACAATACGTGTCTTACTGTCATTGGTTGTTTTTATTAAATTTTGTTTAAAGATTCATTTTGTTTTGGAGGGCATTCTTGGAATAATTTTTAGAAACTTTTTGGCGCTTTTCAGAAACCCTGCAAAAAGTCTCTTTCCTCCTTTTCGAAACTCTCTCTCCCCTTTTCGAAACTTTCTCTCTCCCTTCACCAAAAGATCCTTCAAAACTCTATCTCCGTCATTGAAGTTCCTTCCTTTGAAACTCTCTCCGTCATTGAAGTGGTGTCTTTGTCCACTGTTGTTCGTCCGTCGCTTGGGTCCACCAGTGTCTTTGGAGGAAGTCGTCTCTCTCTCTACGCCATTGAAGTGCTTTCTGTGCGCCATTTCTCCAAAGCTCTCGTTTTTCCGCTGGCACCATTGTTCCTTCGTCGCTTAGGTGCATTGTACCTTCCTCTTTGGTTAGCGAGTGGTTTTGTTGGCATCATTTCTCCAAAGGTATTGTTTTTTCGTATAAACAACCTATAAACAATGGTGCAGAACGTCACTTCTCAACCTATAAACAACCTTCGTGGGTCTTCCATCCACATAGGACTCACCAAACTCGAAATTGCTTGTTATGGACACCTTAAACCATGGCCAACAGGGGGATCAATCCATAAAAACTTGAAAACACAATCGTCAGGACTGTTGGGGAGTGCTTCGGCCATGTTTGGGTAGCATTCCTCAAGTTTTGGTACAAAAGGGGATTTTTCCACTGGTACCAAAATTACCAGCTCCCTGTAATCGATTATAACAACATCAGTCCTGTGTCAATGATGACGAACAAACAATGATCATGCACCTCACCTCAGTTGGAGAAAATCACCTAAATGGACATTTTTTTTGAAGAAATCAATGACTTAACCTCATTATTGGTGCAGGGAGCACACCCAATAACGTTTAACTCACTCACCCATCTCAAAAAATGAAAAATTCAACAAAAATAGAGAATGGGGAGTAGTGTTCATCTAGCTAGGGAGTACAATTGAAGTTTCTGTACAAAATACCCATTTTCTTTTGGTAATCGATTATAGGGGTCTTGTAATCGATTAGCAGAGAAAAAAGGGTAATTTGTACAGAAACTTCAATTGTACTCCCGAGCTAGATGAACATTGCTCTCCAACTCTGTTTTTCTGACCTTTGCTACTTGTTTTGTTCTTAAATTTCTCCATCGAACTCCAAATGACTTGATTCTTGTTTTGTTGGAATCTAAACTCAAAGATCTTTCCAACAAAACAAGAATCAACTCATTTGGAGTTTGGTGGAGAAAGTTTTGAGGAAAACAACCAGCAAAAGTCAGAGGTGACAGAAATATATAAAACGTTAACTTTAAGGAATTAACTGCACCTACTCAGGTGTCCCAAAATTATAAATTAGTAGTCATTGGAAAGATATTTGAGTCTAATTTCTAATAAAAAAAGAATCACATCATTTGGAGGTCTGTGGAAAAAGTTATGATTAAAATAGTCAGCAAAGGTCAAAGTTGACAGCATGGGTTATGCACATCACCTCAATTGGAGAAAACCACCTAAATGGACATTTTTATTTTGAAGAAATCAATGACCTAACCTCATTAGTGGTTCAGAGAGCTCACCAAATAACATTGAACTCACTCACCCATCTCAAAAAAGGAAAAATTCAACAAAAATAGAGAATGGGGAGCAGTGTTCATCTAGCTGGGGAGTACAGTTGAAGTTTTTGTACAAATTACCCTTTTTCCTCTGGTAATCGATTACAGGGGTCTTGTAATCGATTACCAGTGGAAAAAGGGTAATTTGTACAAAAACTTCAACTGTACTCCCTATCTAGATGAACACTGCTCCCCAACTCTGTTTTTCTGAACTTTGTTACTTGTTTTGTTCTTAACGTTCTCCACCAAACTCCAAATGACTTGATTCTTGTTTTGTTGGAATCTAGACTCAAAGAGCTTTCCAACAAAACAAGAATCAACGCATTTGGAGTTCGGTGGAGAAAGTTATGAGCAAAACAACCAGCGAAGGTCAGAGGTGGTAGAAATATATAAAACGTTAACTTTAAGGAATTAACTACACCTACTCAGGTGTCCAAAAATAATAAATTAGTAGTCATTGGAAAGATATTTGAGTCTACTTTCTAATAAAAAAAGAATCACATCATTTGGAGGTTTGTGGAAAACGTTATGATTAAAATAGTCAGCAAAGGTCAAAGTTGACAGCATGGGTTATGCACCTCACCTCAATTGGAGAAAACCACCTATAGGTGTTTGAACCAAGGCAGTTCAAGTTCATGACAATTTTTGCACAATTCGTAGAGGAAGAAGTTATTAACTTCTGCAATCAATTTGATCGACAACCATCTTCTTAGATTACATTTCATTGTATACTGTTATGTATCTTTTCATTTCAAAACTTGTTGTTTCGTGAAATGTCATTACGTTTTTTTATTAATGTATGTGCTTTTTAATATTGTTATAATTTTTCATTACTCAATACCCTTCATTATTTAGTTTATATTTGTTTAATATTGAAGTATTCCAACTTGAAGTGTTTCCATTAATGATCCATCCATAAAACCTTTAAAAGACAGTCATAACGAATCCAAAATATTCCTGGGGAGTGCTTAAGCCACGTCTGGGTAGCACTCTTCAACTTTCGGTACAAAAGGAGATTTTTCTACTGGTAAGCGATTACCAGCTCCCTGTAATCGATTACAACAACATCAGTTCTTTGTCAATGGTGCAGGAACTCACCTCTCAACCCAGAAACACCTTAACTTGGTCTTTCAATGATGACGAACAAACAACTGCAAAAATGGAGGAGGGAGAACACTGCTATGAAGAGAGAAGTTGAAATGAAATTCAAATCCCTAAAATGGAGAGAAAAGACAGTGATAAGGAGAGAAGATAGAGTTCGAAAATGAAGAGGGCAGTTTTGGAATTCAAACTTCAACCCATTCCAAATCAGATTTTAAATTAAAAAAAAATTCAAATTCGACCAATTAAAACTTGACACGTGGCGTTGTCAAATCTTTGTCAAATTGGCGTTGTTAGAATATCGCGATCCGGCAATAAAATGTTATTCCAACAACGCTTTTTTAACACAGTTTTGACAACGTGCACGTGGCAGCTTCCTATTGGCTCAGTAATTTGAAAATGGAACAGAGAAGGGGTTACGGTCATAGGGGTATTTTGGGCTTTCTAAATAAAATTTTGACAAAATATGGGTTTCGCGGTTTAGGGTGCCTTCCTTCTTCTCGTTCGTTCAAGCCTTCCTTCTTCTCGTTCGTTCAAGCCTTCCTTCTTCTCGTTCGTTCGCGGTTTAGGGTGCCTTCCTTCTTCTCGTTCGTTCAAGCCTTCCTTCTTCTCATTCGTTCAAGCCTTCTCTGTCGTCCGTCTTCTCTCTCGGTGTGTCGTCCGTCTTCTCGTTCGTTCAAGCCTTCGTTCTCTTGCCGTGTTCGAAGCTTCCATCCTCGGTTTCGTTCTCTCCTCCTTCTTCAAAACGTGCGTTGAAACCCTTACATTTTGGTGTAAGTAAAAATGGGCTAGCCCTGACATTGTGTTTTACTCTGTGTTTTTGTTTTTCAATAAGTTGAATGATATAACTGAGTGTGGAATGTTGTCTTCTTAGGGCCGTTGCAATGGAAGGGAAAAAAGCAAGTGTAAGAAAAAAATTAAATTTTTTGTTTATATATTATTTAATTATCTTACGGATTGTAGTTAGTAATAAATTTTTATGATTTTTTTTGTAGTGGCGACTTCTTATCTCGATGGATTCATCGATCATAATTGAAATGAATCGTTTACTCCGACAGTGTCATGTGGATCGGATTAGGATGACACCATTTATGTGGTGTGTGAATATTAATAACCCTGTGGAGGTGAATTTAAAATTATTGAAGGTTATGGTTAGCAGGTGGGTTGGAAATGATAACAGTTTTAGAGTTAGTCAAAAGTTGGTGCCCTTTAGAGTTGTTGATGTGTTGATGAGCTTAGGTTTAGAAATAGGTGGTTTAGAGATTCCCTTTGATGAAGTAGTTGGTGGATTGGTTGGTGAAATGTTCAAATCAAAAACCATCAGTTTGAAGGACTTGACAGACATGTTTAATGTCATTGTTCATGATAAAAACATTGAAGTTGATGTAGTGTGTAGGTTATATATATTAGTTTGTTTGGTTGTTTTCTATTTCCCTAGGAAATCAAGGCATGTTTGTAAGATGCCTTTTGGAGTGTTAGATGACTTAGACCGTTTGTGTCTATATGATTGGTGCACCGGTGTACATAAACACATTGTAGAGAATTTAAATAAATGTAAGAAGAAAATTATGGGAGCAGGTATCCCCCAGTCAGTCACTCTCAGTGGCAATGTGGCAGTCTTGCAGGTAATATGATATGTAGTTCACTATTTTGATGTAGTGCAGAACATTGTGAATTATGTTTGATGAAATAATTTTATGATATTTTAGGCTTGGGCGGTTGAGAGACTCTCTTTGCATGGTCATCCTTCGCACCGGTTTTTCCCGCGCATAATGAGATGGTTCCCGTTTAAATCAAGGACCGAAAAAATTGAAAATATTTTTATGACCGGAGATGTAAGTGTTTTGTTTTTCGTTATTTTGTATGTTAAAATGGATTGTGTATTTTGTCTGAATTGGTTGTGTGCTATTGGTGCAGTTAAATATGGAGTGGTATATACGAAATGAAGATCGTCATAGGCCGGAAATCCGTGCAGCTTTCAACATGGATGAATCCAAGGTTGACAAAGACGATGATGAAGACGAAAGCTCTGATGACGGGGCATGTTAGCAGGTGCAGAGGAGAGATTGAGGAAAAATAACGAACATATCAGAGCATTGAATGCCAAGATTGGAGTTTTGACTAGGGAGCTATTTGAAATTTATCAAACTCCAATCTTTCACGAAGAAGATGCATGTGCCACTGATGAAGAGGTTGGGGGTGGAGTTGGAGGTGAGGATAATGCTGAAGTTGGGGGAGAAGAAGAAGGTGATGGACATGGAGTTGGAGGTGAGGAGAATGCTGAAGTTGGGGGAGAAGAAGAAGGTTATGGAAATGAAGTTGATGACCCCCTAGGTGCACATGCTGAAGTAAGAGGGGATGATGAAACTGTTGGTAACATTAATTTTATTGAAATAGAAGATGATGATGATGAAGGAGAACCAGAGGTGGTGCCATTGGCTATACCCCGATTGCGGAGTTTTGTTGGTGATCCAAGCACTAGTGTTGATGCAAACCAATTGTATACAGCAGTCAGCATCAGAGAGATGAACGTACACAGGTATGTGGTATGAATTGTAGTTGTGGTTGAGGAATATGTATTGTTTGTGATTGACTAATATTTGTATGTTTAGGGTTGTAAGCGAGATAATTGGCCAAAGCTTGAGCACGACTTCAATTTACACTTTGGCCCCAATGAAATACATTGATAACATGGTTAGTATTGTCACATTTGGTTGTGTTTCATGTTATAGTTTATTTTAGTAATGTGAAATTTTTTTATTGTGTATGTGGTGTTATTTGCTTGTACAGTCTTTATGTACTTTGAGAAAAGGTTGTCCGGTGTTGTTAAGAGGTTTCATTTTAGTCCGTTATACTCGGTAAATAAAATTTGATATTGTGTCATATTTATGATTGAAGAAAGTATTTTTGATCGATTTTTTATTGATGATTTTGAAATTGTCCACAGCACCATATTCTTACAGATTATAGGAAACGTCCTCAGAATCGGCATGTATTCACGCTTCATAACTATAACACTTATTTGCGTTCCGATCATTTTGGACTTGAAGAATTACCCACGGCGGACTTTGTGAGTAACCTTGAATTTCCAAATCTTGTCAACTTTTGGTTGTAAATGTGTTACTGAAATTGTTTATATTTTTTGTAGTTGTTTCTGCCATTTGTCCACGATGATCATTGGTGGTGTTATTCAGTGAAGTTGAGGTCAATGGAGATTTTTGTGATCGATTCATTAAGGAAGGGGATCAGAGACCGCAAAAGGATAGACACAGCCGTTGTAAGATTCGACATCTTTCATTGTTGATTACCGTGTGATTATGACATAACCCTGCATTGTTTAAGTATTTATTGTTTTTGTTAACTGGTAGGCTGAAAATATGGCACGGTTTTTTTGCATCCTGATGAATATACCGGAAGGTAGTATTGCTCCTTTGACAGTTAAACAAGCAAATATCCCATCCCAACCAAACTTGTAAGTTTCTTGAACTGTAGTGCCGAATTATATTGTGATGTATATGGGCAAAAGTAATCTGATGTTGTGGGTATATTATTTCAGACATGATTGTGGAGTAATAATGTTGAAAGCAATGGAAATCTGGGATGGAGATGAAAAATACAACGGGAAAAGCATGCCTGAATATACAACTGTAAGTTGGAACTGTGTGTTTGATAATATTCTTGTATGTCCTGGTTTCTAATGTGGAAAATGTTGGTTTCAGGAGGAGCTGCTTGGGATTAGAAAGAAATATGTGTGTGACTGGATCCTGGACAACGAGAACACTAGCAGAATGGAAGCCCTATATCTATACGGCATTGTCTAGGATTGCTAAGAAATTATCAAATTTTGACATGTATAAGATGTTCAAATATGTACCTAATGTTATTTGACAATTTTGACATGTATAAGATGTTGAAATATGTACCTAATGTTATTTGACAATGTACAGTATGTGTTTGTAATAAGAATAGTGGTTGGATTTCGAAATGAATTGTTTTTACTTTGCGTTTGTGTTTGTTATATTGACAAAATTAGTGATTGAAAAATGAACGCAGCATTATAATAAAAATTTGAAAAGTACGAGAGCATTTTCACTAAAATTAATGGTAATTAATGCGAAGGATTTGATCAATTTCTGATTGGGAGATGGGTGTTGGTGATTGATGTGAACGCAAGAAGCGTGGAGTTACCCGTGATGAGTAAGGGGACGAAGTAGTGCAAGGAATGAGTGAGACTGCTGAAAAAAAGCTCTGGTAATCGTTTACAGGACCCCTGTAAACGATTACCCGAGAGAAATTGCCCATTTGTACAGAAAGTCCAACACAGGTACTCAGTCAGATGAACACAGGTCACCATTGGCAAAAAAAGTGACTTTTAGGCACTTCTGCACCTCTGTGAGGCTGGTGCAGGTGTTGCAGTGGTGGTAGAGGGTGGGTGGTGATGTGATGTGAGTCAAAGGAGGGTGGGGAGACCCCTCATGAGTTGGAGGAGCAAGGTGTGCAAGGAATGAGTGAGACTGCTGAAAAAAAGGCTCTGGCAATCGTTTACAGGCCCCCTGTAAACGATTACCCGAGAGGAATCGGGCATTTGTACAGAAAGTCCAACACAGGTACTCAGTCAGATGAACACAGGTCACCATTGGACAAAAAACTGACTTTTATGCTAATCTGATCCTGTCTGAGGCTTGTGCAGGTGTTCCAGTGGTGGGAGAGGGTGGATGGTGATGTGATGTGAGGCCAAGGAGGGTGGGGAGACCCCTCATGAGTTGGAGGAGCAAGGTGTGCAACGAATGAGTGAGAGTGTTCAAAAAGGGCTCTTGTCATCGTTTACAGCACCCCCGTAAACGATTACCTGAGAGAAATTGCCAATGTGTATAGAAAGTCCAACACAGGTACTCAGTCAGATGAACACAGGTCACCATTGGCAAAAAAAGTGACTTTTAGGCACTTCTGCACCTGTCTGAGGCTGGTGCAGGTGTTCCAATGGTGGGAGAGGGTGGCTGGTGATGTGATGTGAGGCCAAGGAGGGTGGGGAGAGCCCTCATGAGTTGGAGGAGCAAGGTGTGCAAGGAATGAGTGAGAGTGTTCAAAAAGGGTTCTGGCAATCGTTTACAGCACACCTGTAAACGATTACCCGAGAGAAATTGGGAATTTATACATAACGTCCAACACAGGTACTCAGTCAGATGAACACAGGTCACCATGGGCAAAAAAAGTGACTTTTAGGCACTTCTGCACCTGTCTGAGGCTTGTGCAGGTGTTCCAGTGGTGGGAGAGGGTGGATGGTGATGTGATGTGAGGCCAAGAAGTGTGGGGAGACCCCTCATGAGTTGGAGGAGCAAGGTGTGCAAGGAATGAGTGAGACTGCTGAAAAAAGGGGCTGGTAATCGTTTTTAGGACCCCTGTAAACGATTACCCGAGAGGAATTGAGAATTTGTACAGAAAGTCCAACACAGGTACTCAGTCAGATGAACACAGGTCACCATTGGCAAAAAAAGTGACTTTTAGGCACTTCTGCACCTGTCTGAGGCTGGTGCAGGTGTTCCAATGGTGGGAGAGGGTGGCTGGTGATGTGATGTGAGTCCAAGGAGGGTGGGGAGACCCCTCATGAGTTGGTTGAGCAACCTGTGCAAGGAATGAGTGAGACTGCTGAAAAACGCCTATGGTAATCGTTTACAGGACCCCTGTAAACGATTACCCGACAGGAATTGGACATTTGTACAGAAAGTCCAACACAGGTACTCAGTCAGTTGAACACAGGTCACCATTGGACAAAAAACTGACTTTTAGGCACTTCTGCACCTGTCTGAGGCTTGTGCAGGTGTTCCAGTGGTGGGGGAGGGTAGATGGTGATGTGATGTGAGGCCAAGGAGTGTGGGGAGAGCCCTCATGAGTTGGAGGAGCAAGGTGTGCAAGGAATGAGTGAGACTGCTGAAAAAACGCTCGGGTAATCGTTTACAGGCCCCCTGTAAACGATTACCCGAGAGGAATTGGGCATGTGTACAGAAAGTCCAACACAGGTACTCAGTCAGATGAACACAGGTCACCATTGGACAAAAAACTGACTTTTATGCTAATCTGCACCTGTCTGAAGCTTGTGCAGGTGTTCCAGTGGTGGGAGAGGGTGGATGGTGATGTGATGTGAGGCCAAGGAGGGTGGGGAGACCCCTCATGGGTTGGAGGAGCAAGGTGTGCAAGGAATGAGTGAGACTGCTGCAAAAAGGCTTTGGTAATCGTTTACAGGACCCTTGTAAACGATTACTCGAGAGGAATTGGGCATTTGTACAGAAAGTCCAACACAGGTACTCCGTCAGGTGAACACAGGTCACCATTGGACAAAAAACTGACTTTTATGCTAATCTGCACCTGTCTGACTCTTGTGCAGGTGTTCCAGTGGTGGGAGAGGGTGGATGGTGATGTGATGTGAGTTCAAGGAGGGTGGGGAGACCCCTCATGAGTTGGAGGAGCAAGGTGTGCAACGAATGAGTGAGAGTGTTCAAAAAGGGCTCTTGTCATCGTTTACAGCACCCCCGTAAACGATTACCCGAGAGAAATTGCCAATGTGTATAGAAAGTCCAACACAGATACTCAGTCAGGTGAACATACGTCACCATTGGCAAAAAAAGTGACTTTTAGGCACTTCTGCACCTGTCTGAGGCTGGTGCAGGTGTTCCAATGGTGGGAGAGGGTGGCTGGTGATGTGATGTGAGGCCAAGGAGGGTGGGGAGACCCCTCATGAGTTGGAGGAGCAAGGTGTGCAAGGAATGAGTGAGAGTGTTCAAAAAGGGTTCTGGTAATCGTGTACAGCACACCTGTAAACGATTACCCGAGAGAAATTGGGAATTTATACATAATGTCCAACACAGGTACTGAGTCAGATGAACACAGGTCACCATGGGCAAAAAAAGTGACTTTTAGGCACTTCTGCACCTGTCTGAGGCTTGTGCAGGTGTTCCAGTGGTGGGAGAGGGTGGATGGTGATGTGATGTGAGGCCAAAGAGGGTGGGGAGACCCCTCATGAGTTGGAGGAGCAAGGTGTGCAACGAATGAGTGAGAGTGTTCAAAAAGGGCTATGGTCATCGTTTACAGCACCCCCGTAAACGATTACCCGAGAGAAATTGCCAATGTGTATAGAAAGTCCAACACAGGTACTCAGTCAGGTGAACACAGGTCACCATTGGCAAAAAAGTGACTTTTAGGCACTTCTGCACCTGTCTAAGGCTGGTGCAGGTGTTCCAATGGTGGGAGAGGGTGGCTGGTGATGTGATGTGAGGCCAAGGAGGGTGTGGAGACCCCTCATGAGTTGGAGGAGCAAGGTGTGCAAGGAATGAGTGAGAGTGTTCAAAAAGGGTTCTGGTAATCGTTTACAGCACCCCTGTAAACGATTACCCGAGAGAAATTGGGAATTTATACATAAAGTCCAACACAGGTACTGAGTCAGATGAACACAGGTCACCATGGGCAAAAAAAGTGACTTTTAGGCACTTCTGCACCTGTCTGAGGCTTGTGCAGGTGTTCCAGTGGTGGGAGAGGGTGGATGGTGATGTGATGTGAGGCCAAAGAGGGTGGGGAGACCCCTCATGAGTTGGAGGAGCAAGGTGTGCAACGAATGAGTGAGAGTGTTCAAAAAGGGCTCTGGTCATCGTTTACAGCACCCCCGTAAACGATTACCCGAGTGAAATTGCCAATGTGTATAGAAAGTCCAACACAGCTACTCAGTCAGATGAACACAGGTCACCATTGGCAAAAAAAGTGACTTTTAGGCACTTCTGCACCTGTCTGAGGCTGTTGCAGGTGTTCCAATGGTGGGAGAGGGTGGCTGGTGATGTGATGTGAGGCCAAGGAGGGTGTGGAGACCCCTCATGAGTTGGAGAAGCAAGGTGTGCAAGGAATGAGTGAGAGTGTTCAAAAAGGGTTCTGGTAATCGTTTACAGCACATTTGTAAACGATTACCCGAGAGAAATTGGGAATTTATACATAAAGTCCAACACAGGTACTCAGTCAGATGAACACAGGTCACCATGGGAAAAAAAAGTGACTTTTAGGCACTTCTGCACCTGTCTGAGGCTTGTGCACGTGGCCCCACCCTCCTTGGCCTCACATCACATCACCATCCACCCTCTCCCACCACTGGAACACCTGCAGAAGCCTCAGACAGTTGCAGAAGTGCCTTAAAGTCACTTTTGGTTCCAATGGTGACCTGTGTTCATCTGACTTAGTACCTGTGTGTGACTTTCTGTACAAATTCCCAATTTGTCTCGGGCAATCGTTTACAGGGGTCCTGTAAACGATTACCAGCCCCTTTTTTCAGCAGTCTCACTCATTCCTTGCACAGCTTGCTCCTCCAACTCATGAGGGGTCTCCCCACCCTCCTAGGCCTCACATCACATCACCAGCCACCCTCTCCCACCATTGGAAAACCTGCACCAGCCTCAGACAGGTGCAGAAGTGCCTAAAAGTCACTTTTTTCCCAATGGTGACCTGTGTTCGTCTGAATGATTACCTGTGTTGGACTTTCTGTACAAATACCTAATTTGTCTCGGGTAATCGTTTACAGGGGTCCTGTAAACGATTACCAGCCCCTTTTTTCAGCAGTCTCACTCATTCCTTGCACAGCTTGCTCCTCCAACTCATGAGGGGTCGCCCCACCCTCCTTGGCCTCACATCACATCACCATCCACCCTCTCCCACCACTGGAACACCTGCACAAGCCTCAGACAGCTGCAGAAGTGCCTTAAAGTCACTTTTTTTTCCAATGGTGACCTGTGTTCACCTGACTGAGTACCTCTGTTGGACTTTTTGTACAAATTCCCAATTTGTCACGGGTAATCGTTTACAGGGTTCCTGTAAACGATTACCAGCCCCTTTTTTCAGGAGTCTCACTCATTCCTTGCACAGCTTGCTCCTCCAACTCATGAGGGGTCTCCCCACCCTCCTAGGACTCACATCACATCACCAGCCACCCTCTCCCACCACTGGAACACCTGCACCAGCCTCAGACAGGTGCAGAAGTGCCTAAATGTCACTTTTTTTCCCAATGGTGACCTGTGTTCACCTGACGGAGTACCTGTGTTGGACTTTCTGTACAAATTGGAAATTTCTCTCGGGTAATCGTTTATGTGGGTGCTGTAAACGATTACCAGAGCCCTTTTTGAACACTCTCACTCATTCCTTGCACAACTTCCTCCTCCAACTCATGAGGGGTCTCCCCACCCTCCTTGGCCTCACATCACATCACCATCCACCCTCTCCACCACTGGAACACCTGCACAAGCCTCAGACAGTTGCAGAAGTGCCAAAAAGTCACTTTTTCTTCCAGTGGTGACCTGTGTTCATCTGATTGAGTACCTGTGTTGGACTTTCTGTACAAATTCCCAATTTGTCACGGGTAATCGTTTACAGGGTTCCTGTAAACGATTACCAGAGGCTTTTTTCAGCAGTCTCACTCATTCCTTGCACAGCTTGCTCCTCCAACTCATTAGGGGTCTCCCCACCCTCCTTGGCCTCACATCACATCACCATCCACCCTCTCCCAACACTGGAACACCTGCACAAGCCTCAGACAGGTGCATATTACCATAAAAGTCAGTTTTGTGTCCAATGGTGACCTGTGTTCATCTGACTGAGTACCTGTGTTGGACTTTCTGTACAAATTCCCAATTTGTGTCGGGTAATCTTTTACAGGGATCCTGTAAACGATTACCAGCCCCTTTTTTCAGCACTCTCACTCATTCCTTCCACAGTTTGCTCCTCCAACTCATGAGGGGTCTCCCCACCCTCCTTGGCCTCACATCACATCACCATCCACCCTCTCCCACCACTGGAACACCTGCACAAGCCTCAGACAGTTGCAGAAGTGCCTAAAAGTAACTTTTTTTTCAATGGTGACCTGTGCTCATCTGACTGAGTACCTGTGTTGGACTTTCTGTACAAATTCCCAATTTGTGTCGGGTAATCGTTTACAGGGGTCCTGTAAACGATTACCAGCCCCTCTTTTCAGCAGTCTCACTCATTCCTTGCACAGCTTGCTCCTCCAACTCATGAGGGGTCTCCCCACCCTCCTTGGCCTCACATCACATCAACATCCACCCTCTCCCACCACTGGAACACCTGCACAAGCCTCAGACAGTTGCAGAAGTGCCTTAAAGTCACTTTTTTTCCAATGGTGACCTGTGTTCAACTCACTGAGTACCTGTGTTGGACTTTCTGTACAAATTCCCAATTTGTCTCGGGTAATCGTTTACAGGGGTCCTGTAAACGATTACCAGCCCCTTTTTTCAGCAGTCTCACTCATTCCTTGCACAGCTTGCTCCTCCAACTCATGAGGGGTCTCCCCACCCTCCTAGGACTCACATGACATCACCAGCCACCCTCTCCCACCACTGGAACACCTGCACCAGCCTCAGACAGGTGCAGAAGTGCCTAAAAGTCAATTTTTTTTCCAATGGTGACCTGTGTTCACCTGACGGAGTACCTGTGTTGGACTTTCTGTACAAATTGGCAATTTCTCTCGGGTAATCGTTTATGTGGGTGCTGTAAACGATTACCAGAGCCCTTTTTGAACACTCTCACTCATTCCTTGCACAGCTTGCTCCTCCAACTCATGAGGGGTCTCCCCACCCTCCTTGGCCTCACATCACATCACCATCCACCCTCTCCACCACTGGAACACCTGCACAAGCCTCAGACAGTTGCAGAAGTGCCTAAAAGTCACTTTTTCTTCCAGTGGTGACCTGTGTTCATCTGACTGAGTACCTGTGTTGGACTTTCTGTACAAATTCCCAATTTGTCACGGGTAATCGTTTACAGGGTTCCTGTAAACGATTACCAGAGGCTTTTTTCAGCAGTCTCACTCATTCCTTGCACAGCTTGCTCCTCCAACTCATTAGGGGTCTCCCCACCCTCCTTGGCCTCACATCACATCACCATCCACCCTCTCCCAACACTGGAACACCTGCACAAGCCTCAGACAGGTGCAGATTAGCATAAAAGTCAGTTTTGTGTCCAATGGTGACCTGTGTTCATCTGACTGAGTACCTGTGTTGGACTTTCTGTACAAATTCCCAATTTGTGTCGGGTAATCTTTTACAGGGGTCCTGTAAACGATTACCAGCCCCTTTTTTCAGCACTCTCACTCATTCCTTCCACAGCTTGCTCCTCCAACTCATGAGGGGTCTCCCCACCCTCCTTGGCCTCACATCACATCACCATCCACCCTCTCCCACCACTGGAACACCTGCACAAGCCTCAGACAGTTGCAGAAGTGCCTAAAAGTCACTTTTTTTTCAATGGTGACCTGTGCTCATCTGACTGAGTACATGTGTTGGACTTTCTGTACAAATACCCAATTTGTCTCGGGTAATCGTTTACAGTGGTCCTGTAAACGATTACCCGCCCCTTTTTTCAGCAGTCTCACTCATTCCTTGCACAGCTTGCTCCTCCAACTCATGAGGGGTCTCCCCACCCTCCTTGGCCTCACATCACATCACCATCCACCCTCTCCCACCACTGGAACACCTGCACATGCGTCAGACAGTTGCAGAAGTGCCTTAAAGTCACTTTTTTTTCCAATGGTGACCTGTGTTCATCTGACTGAGTACCTGTGTGTGACTTTCTGTACAAATTCCCAATTTGTCTCGGGTAATCGTTTACAGGGGTCTTGTAAACGATTACCAGCCCCTTTTTTCAGCTGTCTCACTCATTCCTTGCAGAGCTTGCTCCTCCAACTCATGAGGGGTCTCCCCACCCTCCTAGGCCTCACATCACATCACCAGCCACCCTCTCCCACCATTGGAACACCTGCACCAGCCTCAGACAGGTGCAGAAGTGCCTAAAAGTCACTTTTTTTCCCAATGGTGACCTGTGTTCATCTGACTGATTACCTGTGTTGGACTTTATGTACAAATGCCCAATTTCTCCCGGGTAATCGTTTACAGGGGTGCGGTAAACGATTACCAGAGCCCTTTTTGAACACTCTCACTCATTCCTTGCACAGGTTGCTCAACCAACTCATGAGGGGTCTCCCCACTCTCCTTGGACTCACATCACATCACCAGCCACCCTCTCCCACCACTGGAACACCTGCACCAGCCTCAGACAGGTGCAGAAGTGCCTAAAAGTCACTTTTTTTCCAATGGTGACCTGTGTTCATCTGACTGAGTACCTGTGTTGGACTTTCTGTACAAATTGGCAATTTCTCTCGGGTAATCGTTTACGGGGGTGCTGTAAACGATTACCAGAGCCGTTTTTCAGCACTCTCAGTCATTCCTTGCACAGCTTGCTCCCCCAACTCATGAGGGGTCACCCCACAGTCCTTGGACTCACATCACATCACATGTTACTCAAAATGACCACTCAAACACCAACATGTTACAAACAAGCCTGCAACTTAGGAGACAAAAAAAATTACGACATTCTGAAATCGACAAACCCACAACTCATAATAACAATGGTATTGAATACATAAAATATGAGACCAATTCAAACCAAAACTCAAATTTTATTTCATTGAACCAAATCGGATACATTGAACATTGTTTTCTTAATCTATTTACAATGATTACAATTTTCATTACTTTCCAAATAATATTTTCAATCAACTAAATACACATATCACTCATTTTTTATTCTAAGCACTACGGTCCCGGTGTATGGAGTCCTAAGTGCTCTATGGAGTTCTAAGTGCTCTTCCCTTGTAACGCCTTCGTGATCCAACCCTAACATACGTCTTCAAAGGTTGTTCATTTCCAGTAGGGGATACAAAACCAGTGTTCACAGATGGTTCTGTACGAGGCACACTTTGTCCAACGTCATCTTTATTTTGCCTTCTTGCCTTCTCTTCAGCCAATTGTGCCTCCAAAGTTGCAACCCTCCTTTTAAGTTCTTCAATTAGAAATTCTTGTTCCTCTAAGGCACGCATAAAAGTTTCTCTGCGAATTCTTTTGTGTTTCTTCTTTCCTCTTGGTTTAGCATCCTTTCTTTTAGGTGTTGGTCTGTCTTCCTCCTTATCCTTCGTTGAAGGACCACCATAAACATCGTCAACAACCTGAAATTTAACAACACATTACAGATTACACAACTTTGGTCAATAAATGAAAACATAACAAAACTATCGATAACAAACAACTTACCAAACCTGTCTCCATACACCGTTTAACGAACTTGTCTCAAACACTTATATTCATCCAATGCAATATTCGTGGAAATTTATCAATAGGACCTTTTGGTGGAACAAACAGCTCAAAAAACCATACCTAAGACAAATAAATCATCTTAACTTGTAACAAACTTAATTCAAATAACAATTTAAGTAAGTACATCAAATACTATTAATTACCTGCAGCATGTACACACAACCGTTGACGTAAACGTTTGAAATACCTTTGCATTTCTTCAAGCCTTTTGAAGCTTTGCACAAACTATGTAACAGAAAACGATAAACTAGACTACCCCAACAATAACTACCCAAAGCACTTAAGTTGTCAACAACATTAAACATTACGGGAAACACTTTCCCGCTACGTTTTGGAAATAAAATCTCACTTATCCCTACCAGGAGGTAAAGGCTACAAAAATGAGAACAAGGAATCTTCTTCTTTTGTTTTCGCATTAGAATTTTGTATATTGAATTCAATTCCTTTGTTCCTTTGCCTATGTATTTCACACATTCACTATTGCCCAGCTCTTCCTTTAAGTTAATGTTTGCACCATCTGTACTCAGTCCCAACCCTAAATAAATATCATTTTCATTTATATTCAAAACTTTATTCCCAACTATAAAACCACTACTACAGTCGTCCCACTTACCCAATAACTCACTCAGTATATTTCTACCTACTTTAACATTGACATTGACATCTAAAAACCAAGCAAATGGAGTTGTCGCAATCAATGATCGATGCTCCTTTGTTAAGCGTTCGTTCAAAGTACATATATACTTTGTCGAAAAAGAGTGACGAACACTCAACTGCATAAACCAAAATCAAATCATCAAAACAACGAAACCCAATAACCCAAGCACCACAACACAACGATACGAACCCCAAACATTAACCCAAATCAAATAACCATGCTACGAGATGCCCAAACCGAATAACCAAGCTACGACATGGAATGGAAAACCACTTACCTTAGTCGTCGGACAATCGTCACCGGAACTTGCCATTACGCACGATAACAGGGGACCAAACTGCCAGGAGACAACAGGATGCAAATGGAACGAAGCGAGACGAAACGCGACCTTCCACCTCTCAAGAGAACGGACCTTCGTTTGCAATGGAACAGAGAAAGGGAAAGGCAATGGAACAGAGAAAGGGAAAGGGGTATTTTAGGATTTTCACTCAAAATAAGGATTACGGTCATAGGTTTTAAAAAAAAAAAATTTTAAACGAACCAATGAGGTGGCGACACGTGGCGTTATCAAAAGAGTGTTAAAAACCTGTTGTTGGAATATCGCGGTCCATTTCGAAAACCCTAGTGAGAGAAATAGGAGGTTTGGTTAGAGAATTTAGAGAGATGGGAAGGAGGATCCTGAACGATGCCTTGAGGAGTATGGTGAATGCAGAGAGAAGAGGGAAAGCTATGGTGGAACTCAAGCCAATTTCCACTGTTATGTCTTCATTTCTCCGAATCATGAAAAACCATGGTATCTTTTCTTTCTCCAGCCACTATTTTTATAATTTGTATTCTTTTTTCTAAAACTCGAAACCCCTTTTAACTGCTTCACAATTTCAAATCTGGCAATAATGAAATGGTATGAATTCGCTTTTCAAAAGTGATTTCAGTCTCTGAAATTTATGTCATCAGAGTTTGAATGACTTTCGTTGTTGATTTGGTTACTGTCATCCTTTTCCGTCTGAGTCTGAGCATGACTTTCCGTATGTGAAATATCTTTAAGATTGCAAGGGTCCATGAACCGATATAAAGTTCTTTAAGATTCTAACAGTTACTCTGTACTGTGCCACTGTTAGTGTAGTTAATTTGGCTTAAATTCCTAATAGGTTATATCAAAGACTTTCAAGTCTATGATCCGCATAGAGTGGGGAGGATAACGGTTGAACTACAAGGTAGGATTAACGATTGCAAGGCTCTTACATACCGAAAAGATATGAAGGCAAGGGATCTTGAAGCCTACAGATTGCAGACTCTTCCTACTCATCAGGTTGGTTTATGTTAATGATTCGTTTTCGTGTCACAGCTTCCGACTGCTGTTTTTGTCTGATTGTGGTTGTTATAATTTGTGTTTTAAGAATGATATGTCAATGGAAATCAAAGGAAAAAGATAATTCTGCCTTTCTATTGCTGTGTGCAGTGGGGTTATGTTGTGATTACTACTCCTGACGGTGTTTTGGATCATGAAGAAGCCATTAAGAAGAATGTAGGCGGCCAGGTTCTTGGTTACTTTCACTGAAATGATCGTTGCCATGCTATTTTGGCTGTGTATCACGTTCAGTTATGTTTCCAGATAAACATTCAAAGATTTTTTTTTTCCTGTATGAATGTTATAAGATAGCAGCTCATGCATGGAGAGTATGATGAATTGCATTCGATGCTTTGTGGAAATTAGTCCTGTTTTGGTTAAATGGTATTTTAAACATGAAGGAATGTTATGCCTCCTATTTCTTAATGTACTTCAAGTTCCAAGTCATGTAGTCCAGGGTTAATTCTATCATTCTACGCAGTGGTTTCCTTTTTCTCAAGAATTGCAGTTTTGGATAAGAAGATATTTCATGTAAACGATGACAACGTTTTAATTAATCTCCATCCCTGTTTCTCAGTAGTCATTTATGATATGCTTAACAAACATATCTCTGGATAAGGTAAATCATTAGCAACATCATAAAACAAACAATGAGAGAAAGCGCAAAAGCCGCTGTAGTAGTAAACCAGAGGAGAGGGAGTTTGAAAACGCCACAAGTCACACCAACCCCTGACAACTTGCCGAACAACTTAAAAATATAGTGAAGTGATTCAGCAATCAATATTAGCATGATAGACATCTGATACACTGGTTGCAGTGGCCAAATCAGCAACAAAATTAGAAGAAAACCCACCATGATTGTCATTTTATCTGTGATCTCTGGAATAAACAATCCAAAGGCTTCCCCAAAGGTCAACACTACTAGTGTGCCATATAAGTTTTCCAATTTGAGATCAAATTCAACCGTCAGCTTTTCTGCTTTGAATTTTAGAAAAGCACCACCCGACACTAGCAAAATGTAAAGAAATTTCGTTGGAATATACAATATGCTCGACACTATTAAAGTTATACACTCCATGACGCTGATAGGTCTTAGCGGTGTTTCAGGAGGAGGGTTTCTTGGTGGTGTTTTAGGAGGAGGTTTTGTAGCTGTTTCAGTAGAAAACATAGAGCAGGAGCTGAAATCTTCTGTCTTTACCTGACAAAACAAAAACAAAGAAATCAAATTAATGTAAGAGATATAATTAATGTTAGGAGACATAGTTAACTAAATTATATTAAACTATGAATTATTTATACTATCTATAAAAATTAAACTACTTTTATAAAACTAAATTATACTTATCTATAATTCAGTTTAAAAATAAGAAATAAAGACACGTCTCTCTCTGTATAAAATATGGATAAACAAATAAACGTTCTTTTTAAGTTTCTTAAAAAGTTAACTATTATTATAATAATTATTAAAATAAAATAATGTTATTAAATTTATACTAAAATAATTATATATTTAAAAAAAATTAAATTTTATTATATTGTAGTTATATTACAAGAACCGGTAATTATGTTTATAACTTAATAAAATTAATTATAATTGTAAAAATAAAAGAATAAAAGTACTTATACAAGAAAACAATTATAAAATATAATATTATATATATATATATATATATATATATATTATATATATATATATATATATATATATATATATATATATATAGAGAGAGAGAGTTCAGAGAAAGGTGAGAAGTGTAAAGAATCGAATTTTTTTTAAAAAAAAAAAAAAAAAAAAAAAAGAAAAAAAACAAAAGAGAACGGGGAGGAAGGAACGTGCGCTGCCACAAAGGGGCAGTGAACGTTGCTTCCCCTTAAAAACAAAAGAAAAAGAAAACAAGAAAAGGAAAGAGAAGAAGAGGGGAAGAGGGAGAGTTTGGGAGGCTCGTGGGAGATAAAAAGGAGTATGGGTCTGCACTTAGGGAGTAAAATTCTTGCTGCCAAATTGAGAGGGGAGAAGTGGGAGCTGCTGTTGAAGCTGCAAGGAGGCTTTGGTGGTGCATTTGGAAGGAAATCAAACTCTCTGGAAGTGATTCAAGGAAGTCTTCAAGACGTAAGGGGAGCTAGATCTTTGTTTGATTGATTTTATATGCTTTGTATGATGCAATTATGGGAAGAAGGGGATGAAAATTTGAGGTTGTTCTTGGTTTCTGGGTTTCTGGAAAACTTGCAGAAATTCTGCAGAATTCGCGCCCGGCGCCTCTGTTGTGCCAGGCGCCAGGCGCGAGTGGCGCTGGAAATGCCGCGCCCAGCATCTCGCGCCCGAGCGCAAGATGCAGCGCAGTGCGTTCGTCCGATCCAAAATTGGACGTTCGTCCAATTTGCTCAACCAAACGTTCGTCCTCGTAGCTCGGTTTGCGCGTTCGTCCAAGTGTTCAGCGTTCGTCTTCGGCCTGTTGCTGAGCGTTCGTCCAAAGAAGTGTTCGGCTTAAGCGTTCGTCCAAAGTGTTCCGTTTGAGCGTTCGGTCTGTAGGAGTTAGTTAGCGTTCGGTCTTAATAGATTTTGTTTCTGTATGTGTAAATAGTAAGCGTTCGGCCTTTGTTCTCAGTTGAGCGTTCGGCCTGCTGTTGTGAATGAGCGTTCGACCTTAACTTCAGTGATTGAGCGTCCGGCCTTGAGTAAGTGTGAGCGAGCGTTCGTCCTTAGTTCAATTCTTAGTGTTCGTCCTTGACTTCGTCCAACTGCGCGTTCGTCCGTGTTCGTCCAACTGCGCGTTCGTCCAAAGTGAAAGTTCGTTCGCGTTCGTCCAGAAGTGTTCATCCGTGTTCCTCCGCGTTCGTTCAGACCACGAGCGTTCGTCCAGACTGCTTAGAAGTGAGCGTTCGTCCAAACCGTTCAACAGTGAACGTTCGTCCATAGACCGTGGTGAACAGTGTTCGCCCGTTTAGTGTCCAGTTTGAGCGTTCGTCCAGTGAGCGTTCGTCCGCGTGCTTCCAGTGAGCGTTCGTTCACTGTTCCCAGTGAACAGTGCTCGTACGTTTTGATATTTTGAAAATGTTGGATTTTAAATTATTTTCTCATGAATTGGATTACATGTAATGTTTGGAAATTGTATATGGTGAAATGGATTATGTGAATTTATCAGTTGTGTTGATTTACTGTAATATATGGGGATATCTGGTATTTGTCAGTAACAGTATAATTCACAGACATGGTCCTCAAGGCGGGGATACATGGTGGTGGACGTAATTCCATGATCCTCAAGGAGAGGATACATGGTGGTGTTTGGGGGTTGTATAGAATGATTACATGGTAGCTCAGTTTTGGGGGTCATCCTGAAACTCCAATGATCTTTCTTCTCATGTAGAGAGGATTGAACCATGTGGTGAGGAGTAGCAGGAGGTCCTAGTCTTGGGTGCTTCCACATGACCCAAGGTGAGTGATAACGGATTAACCTCGTGATCGTGGCCGGGCGGGAGTGCCCCAAAGTTTCACCAGGCGGTAGTGCCAGGGCGGTAGTGCCCAAGTTTCATAAAGCCACCACGGGTGCAAGACCCGCCATAGCTCGGTAATCATTCTAGTCTGGACGAGTCGGTCTATAAAGGAACAAGTCGGGGTATAAAGTAACAAGTCTTGTGATGTCAGTTTACCATGTTTGGATGAATGTTTACATGTAATGGAAGTATGTGAAATATGGATCAATGAGTATGCTTTAATTGTTATTTTATATGAACCTATGAATGATTGCATGAATTAATTGTGCTAGGAGATAACATGCTTTTTATATCTAGCTCACCCTTGCATTGTTTGTGTTGTGTGCCAATTTGGATATGTTATTTGGCGATGATCATCCACTTGGATGGGAGCAGATGGCGGGGAGGATACCTTGGGAGCAGCTCTTGATGGAGACGGCAGTGCTGCAACCTAGCATTACTACTTCTTATTTCGTGAACTCGTTTAAGTGTGTATTTTAAGTTTTAAATTTTCCGTGATTTCCATGGGAGATTCCAATAATCGTATTGTCAATTTCCGCACTATTCTGAGGATGACTGTAATCCTTAAATTACTCTTGACTGCTTTCCTATATTATGCATGATGACGTCTTTATTATATATGCATGATGTATATAATTGGGACGTTACATTAATGGTATCAGAGCAGTTTCTGTCCTTAGAGGATCCTGTAGGGTATATGTGTGCCGTGCTTGTGCTCTGTACTCTTAGCCTTGTGGGATGGTTGTCATTGTTTCCTTGGGTTGGACTAATGGTGTTTTCTCTGTATGAGCAGAAAATGGCATCTAGATCACCTTCTCCTCCTCCTTATCAACCGGAGTCCTATGAGAACACCACAAGACTTGAGGCTGTACTTGAGGCTATGCAACTTCAGAATACTGCATTGGTGGAACAAAACACCATCGCTCTTCAAAACCTTGAAGCTGCAAGAGTGTCAGCTGAAGACACTCAGAAGTTCCTTAGGGAAATGATGGTTAATGGAAGACCTTCTCCTGGTACTTCTTCCTCTGTTGCCGTTCCAGTTCAGGAGTGGAGTTTGGAGAGTTTTCTCCAACATCATCCCGCCAAGTTTAGTGGCAAGTGCAGTCCTGATGAAGCCAATCATTGGTTCCAAGATATGGAACGAATCTACGAAGCCAAAGGGTGTTCGGATGAGAAAAAGCTGGCCTACACCCAGTACTTGCTGACAGGAGAAGCTGGACATTGGTGGAACAGTGTGAAGGCTATCTTGGAGAGGAACAGGACCCCTATCACTTGGGAGTTGTTCAGAACTAAATTCTACACTGAATATTTTCCAGATAGTGTCAGGTTTGCTAAAGAGGTAGAGTTTCTGGAGTTGACTCAGGGCAACAGATTAGTATCGGAGTATGCAAATCGTTTTAAACACTTGCTTCGCTTCAACACTATGTCAATAGATGAAGAATGGCAGTGTCGCAAGTTTGAGAATGGCTTGAGGAAGGATATAAAGTTACTGGTGAAAGGATTGCGCATCAGAGAATTCTCCGCATTGGTAGAGATGGCCCGTGATATGGAAAAGACTAAGGGAGAACCAGAAGGACCTCAGAGACAACCAAGCCAACCACTTAGGGTTGGTGGACCTGTGATATCCCGGGGAGACTCCAGTTCTAGAAGGACCCCTTTCTCTAGACCTCCTTCCTTCAGGTCTAGGAGTTCTTCCTCGCAGTCATCGGGGCAATCCAGCTTTGCCAGTTCCGTTAGATGCTTCAAGTGTGGTGGACCACACTTCCAGAGTTCTTGCCCTCAGTTAGAAGGGTACAGGAGGTGTAATATCTGCAGGCAAGAGGGACACTATGCCAGAGACTGTCCTACTACTAGGAGGGTAGGACCACAGCCACGCCAAGCTGGCACATCTATTCAGAGGGGTGGACACAGACCTCAGGCAACCGGGAGGGTTTATGCGTTGACTGGGGCTGAGGCAACCAGTGCAGGTAATTTAATTGTCAGCAGTTGTTTGTTATTTGGAGCTTCGTGTGTGACGTTGTTTGACTCGGGGGCGACACATTCTTTTGTGTCTAAGGCTTGTGTGGAGAGGCTTGGTTTAGTTGTCAGAGAGCTTCCGTGTGATCTGGTGGTGTCTACACCAGCAGCTGGGTTAGTTAGAACATCTGATGTGTGCTCCAGATGTCCTATTGAGGTAGAGGGGCGCAGGTTCAGAGTGAACCTTATTTGCTTACCTCTGCAGGGGCTAGAGGTAATTCTGGGAATGGATTGGTTAGCAGCCAATCGTATTCTTTTAGATTGCAGTGGTAAGAAGTTAATATTTCCCAAAGAAGATGAAGACTTGTCGTTATCTCTTGGCGCATTGAAGCAAGACATATTCGAGGGTGCCAGTTGTTTCCTAATCATGTTCCATAAGGATGGGACTCCCAATGTAAACTTTTCAGCTCTTGTGAACCAGAGTGTAGACCTTTTCGTTGTGAATGACTTCATGGATGTTTTCCCTGAAGAAGTTCCTGGTTTACCTCCTCCGCGAGAAGTGGAGTTCTCTATTGATCTGGTCGCGGGAGCAGGACCAGTATCCATGGCTCCTTATCGGATGGCTCCAGCTGAGCTGGCTGAGTTGAAGAAGCAGATTGAAGAGTTGTTAGAGAAACAATTTATCCGGCCGAGTGCTTCGCCGTGGGGTGCGCCAGTGTTGCTAGTAAAGAAGAAGGATGGTAGCTCAAGGTTGTGCGTTGATTATCGACAGCTAAATAAGTTGACGATCAAGAACAAGTATCCATTGCCAAGGATTGATGATCTGATGGATCAATTACATGGAGCTACAGTATTTTCCAAGATTGATTTGAGGTCGGATTACCATCAAATTTTAGTAAAGGCCGATGATGTGCAGAAGACGGCATTCAGGTCCAGGTATGGCCACTATGAGTATGTAGTTATGCCTTTTGGTGTGACTAATGCTCCAGCCATCTTCATGGACTATATGAATCGAATTTTCAGACCTTTCTTGGACAAGTTTGTGGTGGTGTTTATAGATGACATACTTGTCTATTCTAAAACTCGGGAAGAACATGAAGATCATCTTAGGGCAGTACTTGAAGTGCTGAGAGAAAAAAGATTGTATGCCAAGCTGTCCAAGTGTGAGTTTTGGATGAAAGAAGTTCCTTTTCTTGGGCATGTGATTTCAGCTGGAGGAATTGCTGTTGATCCCACTAAGGTGCAAGCAGTACTTCAGTGGGAGAGACCTAAGACTGTTACAGAAGTCAGGAGCTTTGTGGGTCTAGCGGGCTACTATCGGCGTTTTATTGAAAGCTTTTCACGGATTGTGGCGCCGTTGACACAACTGACTAAGAAGGATCAACCTTTTGTTTGGACAGACCGTTGTGAGACTAGCTTCCAAGAGCTAAAGAACAGGTTGACTAGTGCACCAGTTTTGGTCATCCCTGACACGGGTAAACCTTTTGAAGTTTTTTGTGATGCCTCTCATCAGGGATTAGGATGTGTACTGATGCAGGAGAAAAAGGTAGTGGCTTATTGATAATGCTAAATTTTACCATATTTTAAGCATCAATTTAGTAGCAAAATCAACTCCTTTCTAACTTATAACTTGCTTAATCCTCTTGTTTTGTCTTGTTTTCTAAATAATTGTGTTTTTGGCTACTTTGATGTACTTTCATCAATAATCCCTTATTTTGTAGCTAAAACTATGCTTGGAAGGGTCTCCAATAATGTCCAAGGCTGAACCAACCACTAGAAGCAAGCAGATCTGCAGAAAAAGTGAAAATGATGCAGTGCTGAAAAGTCAGGCCCGGGCCCCCCTGGCTGAGGGGCGCCCGGGCGCGAGCTGCACCAGGGCCAGTTCTGCACAGAAAAGTGACCAGGTGCCAGTTTTGTGTGCTGGTCGCGCCCGGGCGTGAAAAAGGGGCGCCCGGGCGCGACTTTTTGCGAGAAGCTTGCGCCCGGGCGTGAGAAATGGGGCGCCCAGGCGCGACTTTTTCCGAGAGGCTCGTGCCCGGGCGCGACTGAGAGGGCGCCCGGGCGCGACTTTTGCTGATGTGTCATATCCAGCTTATTTAACCCAGAAACGCGAAGGGGTTTGGGTCTTTGGTTCTTTGGAGGCGCGATTTCACTCAGAGGAGAGCTTGGAGGGCTGCTAGGGTTCGTGGGAACACTCCCTTCTTCCTCTTGGGTTCTCCTTCTTCTTCCATCTTCCATGTTGTAAGCTTTAGGGTTCTCCATGGAAATGGAGAACCAAACCCATCTTGTTGGGATTAGTTGTAGCCTTTGAATTCTTGTGTAATTGTTGAATGATTTGATTATATATATGCCTTTTCTATCAATTGCTAGTATTCGTGTTTTGGATCTTAAAGCTTGCATGTAATGGGAACGTTCATGACTTGATTTTGGGGTTTTATGGATTATGGGAACGTAAGATGAAACCCGGAACTGAAATAGGAGTCCTTGTGGGTCATTGATTCTAGGAATGGAAGATGATTCACATGTTGTCTTAGATCGCAGCTCTTTAATGCGGGTTTTGCTTGTTAGATTGCCAAGGAATTGGGGTTTGATAAGGAAAACCTAGGCTCTTTCACCTAAGGAATTAGGGCTAGAGTGTTTTAGTGGATTGACTTTAGTAAATTGATAGAGAGGAGACGAAATTGGTCATACACAAGAGTGCATTGGTGAAAACTAGCCTTAACAATGTCTTTTCATACCATTTCTTGTCTTTTCCATTTCCAAGTGCCTTCAATACCAAAGTCCAACCTTGTAATTACTTGTGAAGTTATGTTTCTGCACTTGTTTTGTAAATTGATGTTATGTTATTGAGTCTATATGAGTTGTTAATCGCACAATTCTCTAGTATTACGAGTCTCTTGGGAAAACGATACCCGGTCTTACCGGTTTATTACTTGAACGATTCGGTGCACTTGCCGAATTTGACCAACAAGTTATTTTTGGACTAACAAGTTTTTGGCGCCGTTGCCAGGGATTTGGGGGCTAAACCCGAGTCCTAGCAACGGCTAACAAGTTTTGGGTCATCAAGTTTTTGGCGCCGTTGCCGGGGACTCGTGTCAATACTAGACTTTTGTGAGGTTTCTAACTTATGTAGACTTGATTTTGTATATAGAACTAACTCTTTTGTTGTAAATAGATTTTCAGTTTTATTTGGGCTAATTTGTGGCTTTAGTCTAGTTGTGTCTAAGTGTATGCAGGGGATGTTCGTACAAGGAGGACTGCAGCCTCATAAGCATCATGAAAACCCTGAGATTGTAGGAATTTTAGGACATAAGGAGACAACTAGCTTGAGCACTACAAGCTGCCCAAAATTCTCCCTTCATTGAAGATGCTCCAAGTGCTAAGTGAAAGATGAAGAAAGGGAGAAGGAAAAGAGAAAGACTAGTCACCACCACCCTTTGATGAGAGACAAGGAACTCAAGTCTAGCAAGCCAAAGTTGATCAAGAGGATTGAGTATTTAAAGATGTCAAGGTAGTGGAAGGACTAAAAAGAAGAAATCAAGCTTTGAGAGTTGATAGAAAGTGGTTCAAGAAGAGTTGGTGGAAGGAGCACACCAACATCAAAATCTGCACTACATTGAGTAATCCGTCAAGCTAATGACGTTAAACAAGCGCTTTTGGGAGGCAACCCATTTTCATTACCCTTTTTACTAGTGTTTGTGTGATTTTTGTGTTATGTGCTTTAGTAGCTTATGTTTTGTATGTTTGTGTAGTTTTGCATTGTTGTGATTTTTGAGTTTTGATGTTGTTTTTATGGTTTGTATAAGTGTATTAGGTTAGTTTTAGCTTGTTTGGTGTGTGAGTGCATTGAATGAAGGTCTAGAACCAAAAATCACATGGTGAGTGGCCAATTTCGCAGAAATCTGCATTATGCAGAAAACTGATATGGCGCCCAAGCGCCCCCTGCTGAGGGGCGCCCGGGCGCGAGCTGCATCAGGGCCATCCTGCATCAAACTGACCGAGTGGCGCCCAAGCGCCCCCTGCTGAGGGGCGCCCAAGCGCCCCCTGCTGAGGGGCGCCCGAGCGCGAGCTGCACCAAAAATTCTGGTTCTGCACTTTTGTTTTTCTTGATTTATGATGAGTTTCCCATTCTTTTGCACTCTTTCACACACTCCTTTTGTTGTGTTTTTAAACCTTTTTGTGTTGTTGTGCCTTTGGGAAGCTTAATTCTAAGACTTCCCTCTTTGTTCATGTACTTTTGTCTTTGTTTGTTTTGCCTTTCACTGTCTTGTTTCTTTGCTTTATTTTTGCATTTTTCTTTTAGTTTGTTTTATGGATTCTTTTCTTCAGTTGTTGACTATGGGATACTAATTTTGCCTTGAGCTTTCTTGTTACAGGATAAGATCTTCCTTAGGACTAAACACGTTTAAAACCACCAGTGGTCATCCTTTGAGGCATGCGTGAGTTGAGCAACCATATGATTTGAAGATTTTGCTGCTCGTGTAGCATGGCCTGGGGACCAGGCCCCTACTGATGGGGGAGGTGGAGCAGTTGCGGAGTATACTCTACTGTTGGAGGAAGATGTTTCAGATGAAAGTGAAGCTAGTGTCCTACACTGCTGAAGATGCAAAGAGTCCATTTTAATCGGTTTTTCTGTTTTAATTTCAAGTTTTATTTACTTTCAGTATTTGTGTTTTTGGATTTCTTTTTGACTTGCCTTGTGGATAGTTCTTGTGCAATTGGTCTGGTGATTTGAGTGAATCATTTTCTATGCTTGAATTGAATGCAAATCTATTGTGCTTGCTCTTTATCCATGAGAATTGTTTTGAAAATCTGATTGAGATTATGTGGTTGAGCTTGTTGAACACCGATTGTGGTTGCTTGTATCTGTTTAGATAGATGCTTAGTTTTAATTGTGATCAATATTCTTGGCATGATGTTTATCAAATTTTGGAACCCTGTGTAAACCTGTGAGATGTTGTGCCTCAGAGTTTATTGTTGAATGTTATTACTTTGGAATCACAGTGGATTTTGCCTAAGTTTCTCCATTTGAACTGTTACTTGCATGTTACAAATGATCAAGGCCATCTTGTTCTTCCACCTCTTCTACATTTTGAGCCTAAAAGCCAATGCTAAACCTTTGAACCTTAAAGAAAACTTTCTCATTCCCGAAACCTTAAGCCTATTGAAAAATCATTAACCTCCTTACCTTGAGTAGAGATGAACATATATGTTAGGATGAGGAGAATGGTTTAAGTTTGGGGGAGTTTTTGAAATAAGGAAGCATTGAGAAAACAACAAGTTGAGTTAAAAAGAAAGAAAAAGAAGAAAGAAGAAGAAAAACAAAAACATGAATTCAATGAAAAAAAGAGTTGGGAAATAAGTTGAGAGTGGTTAATTCAATTTTGGAGAAAAAGAGATACTATGTTGTATCATGAATTAAATTGTTTGGTCTCTTATCTCAAGGTTCTTTGTTGTCCAGAAAAACCAAATTTTCTTCTTAGCCCAGCCACAATACAAGCTTCAAAAAGTCCTTGTGATGTAACTTGCTTGTTAATGTGTTTGATATTGTTGAAACGAAAGGCAAAGTTGATTTGTGTAACACTGTGATAGTTGAGAGTTAGACACACATCCTTATACACCATTGTGTTTGAGTGAAACACTTTCCTTGGTGAGGATTGGTTCCATGCATTCAATGAAAACATCTTGTCAATTTTGTTGATCTATCATTTGCATCTATCATGTGATTTTGAACTGTTAGCACCATGATTGAAGTTTAGCTTGCTAAGACTATATTGTCTCTTGAATGTGATTTCCAAGTTGAGCAAGCATGATTGATTTTGTTTATTTGATTGAAAGTGTGCTTAAAGTTACTAGACCATTGTGATTGAATTGTTTACTAGGTGAAGTACTTTTGCTTGAGGACAAGCAAAGTTGTAAGTTTGGGGGTATTTGATAATGCTAAATTTTACCATATTTTAAGCATCAATTTAGTAGCAAAATCAACTCCTTTCTAACTTATAACTTGCTTAATCCTCTTGTTTTGTCTTGTTTTCTAAATAATTGTGTTTTTGGCTACTTTGATGTACTTTCATCAATAATCCCTTATTTTGTAGCTAAAACTATGCTTGGAAGGGTCTCCAATAATGTCCAAGGCTGAACCAACCACTAGAAGCAAGCAGATCTGCAGAAAAAGTGAAAATGATGCAGTGCTGAAAAGTCAGGCCCGGGCCCCCCTGGCTGAGGGGCGCCCGGGCCCCCCTGGCTGAGGGGCGCCAGGGCCAGTTCTGCACAGAAAAGTGACCAGGTGCCAGTTTTGTGTGCTGGTCGCGCCCGGGCGTGAAAAAGGGGCGCCCGGGCGCGACTTTTTGCGAGAAGCTTGCGCCCGGGCGTGAGAAATGGGGCGCCCAGGCGCGACTTTTTCCGAGAGGCTCGCGCCCGGGCGCGACTGAGAGGGCGCCCGGGCGCGACTTTTGCTGATGTGTCAGATCCAGCTTATTTAACCCAGAAACGCGAAGGGGTTTGGGTCTTTGGTTCTTTGGAGGCGCGATTTCACTCAGAGGAGAGCTTGGAGGGCTGCTAGGGTTCGTGGGAACACTCCCTTCTTCCTCTTGGGTTCTCCTTCTTCTTCCATCTTCCATGTTGTAAGCTTTAGGGTTCTCCATGGAAATGGAGAACCAAACCCATCTTGTTGGGATTAGTTGTAGCCTTTGAATTCTTGTGTAATTGTTGAATGATTTGATTATATATATGCCTTTTCTATCAATTGCTAGTATTCTTGTTTTGGATCTTAAAGCTTGCATGTAATGGGAACGTTCATGACTTGATTTTGGGGTTTTATGGATTATGGGAACGTAAGATGAAACCCGGAACTGAAATAGGAGTCCTTGTGGGTCATTGATTCTAGGAATGGAAGATGATTCACATGTTGTCTTAGATCCCAGCTCTTTAATGCGGGTTTTGCTTGTTAGATTGCCAAGGAATTGGGGTTTGATAAGGAAAACCTAGGCTCTTTCACCTAAGGAATTAAGGCTAGAGTGTTTTAGTGGATTGACTTTAGTAAATTGATAGAGAGGAGACGAAATTGGTCATACACAAGAGTGCATTGGTGAAAACTAGCCTTAACAATGTCTTTTCATACCATTTCTTGTCTTTTCCATTTCCAAGTGCCTTCAATACCAAAGTCCAACCTTGTAATTACTTGTGAAGTTATGTTTCTGCACTTGTTTTGTAAATTGATGTTATGTTATTGAGTCTATATGAGTTGTTAATCGCACAATTCTCTAGTATTACGAGTCTCTTGGGAAAACGATACCCGGTCTTACCGGTTTATTACTTGAACGATTCGGTGCACTTGCCGAATTTGACCAACAAGTTATTTTTGGACTAACAAGTTTTTGGCGCCATTGCCGGGGATTTGGGGGCTACACCCGAGTCCTAGCAACGGCTAACAAGTTTTGGGTCATCAAGTTTTTGGCGCCGTTGCCGGAGATTTGGGGGCTAAACCCGAGTCCTAGCAACGGCTAACAAGTTTTGGGTCATCACGTATGCATCAAGACAACTCAAGGTTCATGAGAAGAATTACCCCACTCATGACTTGGAGTTAGCAGTTGTGGTATTTGCTTTGAAGATTTGGAGACACTACCTGTATGGCGCGAAATTTCAGGTGTTTAGTGATCATAAGAGTCTGAAATACCTCTTTGATCAGAAGGAGCTTAATATGAGGCAAAGGCGATGGATGGAGTTTCTTAAAGATTATGACTTTGATCTCCTTTATCACCCTGGGAAGGCAAATGTAGTGGCGGATGCATTGAGCAGAAAGGCAGTACATATTTTCTCCTTGATGATCAGAGAATTAGAACTCGTAACAAGCTTCAGAGATTTGAGGTTGCAAGTAGAATTTGAAGATGACAGCATCAGATGCAGTAATTTGGTGGTATCCAATGACTTGTTGAAGCATGTTAAAGAAGAGCAGTCAAAGGATATTGAACTCCAGACGTCAGCTAGCTTGATTGGAACTGATCAAGGTAAAGATTTTGCCTTGGGGGTCGACGGTATTTTGAGATTCAAAGGTAGGGTCTGTATCCCTAGAAATTCAGAAATGAAAAGGTTAATCCTTGAGGAGGGTCACAAAAGCCGTTTTAGCATGCATCCAGGCATGACAAAGATGTACCAAGACCTCAAGAAATTCTTCTGGTGGTCGGGTATGAAGAGGGACGTAGCACAGTTTTTGGCTTCTTGCTTGACTTGTCAAAAGGCAAAAGTGGAACATCAAAGACCTGGAGGTTTGTTGCAACCGTTAGAGATTCCTGAGTGGAAGTGGGATAGTATCGCGATGGACTTCGTTACCCATTTGCCACGCACTATTCGAAAACATGACGCAGTATGGGTAATAGTGGACCGATTGACCAAGAGTGCTCATTTCTTGGCAATTGATTTGAGAATGTCTATGGCAAAGTTGGCGCAACTATATGTTAAGGAGATAGTAAGGTTGCATGGAGTGCCTTCGAGTATTGTATCAGATAGAGACCCGAGGTTCACATCCAGGTTTTGGCAAACCCTTCAGAGTGAAATGGGAAGCAGACTACAGATGAGCTCGGCCTATCATCCCCAAACGGATGGACAGTCTGAGCGGACGATCCAATCGCTTGAAGATTTGTTGAGGACTTGCATTTTGGATCACCTAGGAGTATGGGATGAGATATTACCACTGGTTGAGTTCACTTATAATAATAGTTATCATGCCAGTATTGGTATGGCTCCATTTGAAGCCCTGTATGGAAGACGCTGCAGAACACCTCTCTGCTGGTTTCAGGATGGAGAAGCAATTTTGACAGGACCAGAAATAGTTCAGCAGACTACAGAGAAGGTAAAACTTATACAAGAAAGGATGCGAGCATCTCAGAATCGGCAGAAGTCCTATGCTGATCGGAGACGCAAACCGTTAGAATTTGCAGTTGGGGATCATGTGTTCCTCCGAGTGACTCCTACTGCCGGAGTAGGAAGAGCTATTCGTGCTAGGAAACTATCTCCTAGATATCTTGGTCCTTACCAGATCCTACGACGTATAGGACCAGTAGCATATGAGATGGCTATGCCACCTCAGTTAGCAAACTTGCATCCAGTATTCCATGTATCTCAACTGAGAAAATACATGTCTGATCCTTCTCATGTGCTTGAAGTTGACGATGTACAAGTCAGAGAAGATTTGTCAATTGAGGTGCAACCAATAAGAATTGAGGAGAGTCAAAACAAGCAACTTAGAGGGAGAACTGTCAAACTTGTCAAGGTCATCTAGGATGGTAGAATAGGTGACTTCACATGGGAATTAGAGGAAGAGATGAGAGAAACTTATCCCCACTTGTTTCAATAAGCCAAATTTTCGAGGACGAAAATTTATGTTGTTGGGGAGAATGTAAAGAATCGAATTTAAAAAAAAAAAAAAAAAAAAAAAAACAAAAGAGAACGGGGAGGAAGGAACGTGCGCTGCCACAAAGGGGCAGTGAACGTTGCTTCCCCTTAAAAACAAAAGAAAAAGAAAACAAGAAAAGGAAAGAGAAGAAGAGGGGAAGAGGGAAGAGTTTGGGAGGCTCGTGGGAGATAAAAAGGAGTATGGGTCTGCACTTAGGGAGTAAAATTCTTGCTGCCAAATTGAGAGGGGAGAAGTGGGAGCTGCTGTTGAAGCTGCAAGGAGGCTTTGGTGGTGCATTTGGAAGGAAATCAAACTCTCTGGAAGTGATTCAAGGAAGTCTTCAAGAGGTAAGGGGAGCTAGATCTTTGTTTGATTGATTTTATATGCTTTGTATGATGCAATTATGGGAAGAAGGGGATGAAAATTTGAGGTTGTTCTTGGTTTCTGGGTTTCTGGAAAACTTGCAGAAATTCTGCAGAATTCGCGCCCGGCGCCTCTGTTGTGCCAGGCGCCAGGCGCGAGTGGCGCTGGAAATGCCGCGCCCAGCATCTCGCGCCCGAGCGCGAGATGCAGCGCAGTGCGTTCGTCCGATCCAAAATTGGACATTCGTCCAATTTGCTCAACCAAACGTTCGTCCTCGTAGCTCGGTTTGCGCGTTCGTCCAAGTGTTCAGCGTTCGTCTTCGGCCTGTTGCTGAGCGTTCGTCCAAAGAAGTGTTCGGCTTAAGCGTTCGTCCAAAGTGTTCCGTTTGAGCGTTCGGTCTGTAGGAGTTAGTTAGCGTTCGGTCTTAATAGATTTTGTTTCTGTATGTGTAAATAGTAAGCGTTCGGCCTTTGTTCTCAGTTGAGCGTTCGGCCTGCTGTTGTGAACGAGCGTTCGACCTTAACTTCAGTGATTGAGCGTCCGGCCTTGAGTAAGTGTGAGCGAGCGTTCGTCCTTAGTTCAATTCTTAGTGTTCGTCCTTGATTTCACCTGTGAGCGTTCGTCCTTGACTTCGTCCAACTGCGCGTTCGTCCGTGTTCGTCCAACTGCGCGTTCGTCCAAAGTGAAAGTTCGTTCGCGTTCGTCCAGAAGTGTTCATCCGTGTTCCTCCGCGTTCGTTCAGACCACGAGCGTTCGTCCAGACTGCTTAGAAGTGAGCGTTCGTCCAAACCGTTCAACAGTGAACGTTCGTCCATAGACCGTGGTGAACAGTGTTCGCCCGTTTAGTGTCCAGTTTGAGCGTTCGTCCAGTGAGCGTTCGTCCGCGTGCTTCCAGTGAGCGTTCGTTCACTGTTCCCAGTGAACAGTGCTCGTACGTTTTGATATTTTGAAAATGTTGGATTTTAAATTATTTTCTCATGAATTGGATTACATGTAATGTTTGGAAATTGTATATGGTGAAATGGATTATGTGAATTTATCAGTTGTGTTGATTTACTGTAATATATGGGGATATCTGGTATTTGTCAGTAACAGTATAATTCACAGACATGGTCCTCAAGGCGGGGATACATGGTGGTGGACGTAATTCCATGATCCTCAAGGAGAGGATACATGGTGGTGTTTAGGGGTTGTATAGAATGATTACATGGTAGCTCAGTTTTGGGGGTCATCCTGAAACTCCAATGATCTTTCTTCTCATGTAGAGAGGATTGAACCATGTGGTGAGGAGTAGCAGGAGGTCCTAGTCTTGGGTGCTTCCACATGACCCAAGGTGAGTGATAACGGATTAACCTCGTGATCGTGGCCGGGCGGGAGTGCCCCAAAGTTTCACCAGGCGGTAGTGCCAGGGCGGTAGTGCCCAAGTTTCATAAAGCCACCACGGGTGCAAGACCCGCCATAGCTCGGTAATCATTCTAGTCCGGACGAGTCGGTCTATAAAGGAACAAGTCGGGGTATAAAGTAACAAGTCTTGTGATGTCAGTTTACCATGTTTGGATGAATGTTTACATGTAATGGAAGTATGTGAAATATGGATCAATGAGTATGCTTTAATTGTTATTTTATATGAACCTATGAATGATTGCATGAATTAATTGTGCTAGGAGATAACATGCTTTTTATATCTAGCTCACCCTTGCATTGTTTGTGTTGTGTGCCAATTTGGATATGTTATTTGGCGATGATCATCCACTTGGATGGGAGCAGATGGCGGGGAGGATACCTTGGGAGCAGCTCTTGATGGAGACGGCAGTGCTGCAACCTAGCATTACTACTTCTTATTTCGTGAACTCGTTTAAGTGTGTATTTTAAGTTTTAAATTTTCCGTGATTTCCATGGGAGATTCCAATAATCGTATTGTCAATTTCCGCACTATTCTGAGGATGACTGTAATCCTTAAATTACTCTTGACTGCTTTCCTATATTATGTATGATGACGTCTTTATTATATATGCATGATGTATATAATTGGGACGTTACAAGAAGAAAAGAAAGATCAGAGCATTTGTATTAAACTAGATAATTGCCAAAATAAAAATATTTCAAATAATGAAAAACAAAAATAAACAAAACATTTTTTAGAGATTAAGTTTTTAATCTATATAAAATAATATATAAACAAATTTATATTATATCTTTAAATTAATAATAAACCGTTATAGTTATTAATTTAATTTTAATAATATGTGTCAACACCCAATTTTGTCCAGGTACGTTAAATGAAATAAAAAATGTGTCAGATTTTGTATCTTTTTCTCTTTATTTTCATTTTTTTTATCATCATTTTTAGGTTTATTTTTATACAGAATAAAAATCAAATAAAAAATATATTAAGTCTTTTCTGCTTTAATTTAATTTTATCTTTATTTCATCTTTTTATTTTTATTTTTCATTTATTTTTGGATTTAATTAACTATATTTTACTTTAGTTTTCATTTTTATAACATCAAAAATTATACAAAATACAAAAATACATAAAATACAAAACTAAAAAAAAAGGGAATATAAAAATGAAAAAAAGAAGGAAAATACAAGAAGTGGACGAGCGCGCTAGTCCAACAGAGGATGCTCGTCCAGGAGCCGAGGACGCTCGTCCAGGAGCTAAGAGGATGCTCGTCCAGGAGCTAAGAGTACGTTCGTCCAGAGAAGCGCTCAGTGGGCTCTCGTGGTAGGAAAGAGGACGCTCGTTCAGAGATCAGTAGACGCTCGCCTATATCCAGATAGCCGTTCGTCCTGGTTGCTACCGATCGTCCTAAATCGTTCGGCCACTAGTTCTCAGTGAACGTTCGGTCTTGATATTTGAACGTTCGGTCTTGATGTTGAACGTTCGGGTGTTGATTTGTTTATATCAGCGAACGTTCGGTCTTGTATGTGAACGTTCGCTATTATATTGGGTTTGAGTCTTAAGCGTTCGGTCACTTACGTATTAGTGTCGTTGAAATGTTTATTGTCGGACGTTCGGGTCCAATGCAGTTGAATGTTCGTCTTGTCGAACGTTCGTCTTGTCGTTGTTGTTGAACGTTCGTCTTGTTGTTATTTTTGAACGTTCGTGTTGTCGTTTCTTAACGTTCAGTCATGTCTATCCCTAGAGGACGCTCGACCTCTACTAAGCGTTCGCCCTTAGAGTTTCTTTTCTTTAAATGGTCGTTCGTCATTCAGCCACTCGTCCATCTCACTCCCACCTACCGCTCGTCCATCTCACTCCCACCATACACCAACCGTGAAACCCAATGCTACCAGGAATCATCACTTCCCCTTCAACCTTTCTTCACTGCCTCATCATCTCGAATCCTTCAATCACCACCTCTGACCACTGCCAGACACCGTGACCACTTCACTCATTTGCCACTATGTAGCACCTCCACTGGACCCCTAAGAACCCGGATCCTCATCCTCAGGAGAATCATAATCCATTCTCATTGATACCCCTCGAATCTCCAATTCCCTTCCACCATCTCCAGCATCACCATCCAGCATGCACAGAAGAGGAAGCAACCACACGCACAGGGTGTCCACAGTATGAAGAAGAAGACAAGATTGAAGGGCCCTCACCCTATTTTCTCACGACCAAAAAACTGTTGCTCAGCATGAACAGAAGAGGAAGCAACCACACGCACAGGGTGTCCACAGTATGAAGAAGAAGACGAGATTGAGGGGCCCTCACCCTATTTTCTCACGGCCAAAAAACTGTTGCTCAGCATGCAAAGAAAAGAGGATCACGGGAGGAATTCTGAACAGATTGGGAAGCTCACGGGTTCTGAGATTTGGCTATAAAAGAAAGCAAGCAGCAGAGAAAAAGAGGGAGGGAAGATTTTTTTTGGCTCTTGATCACTCCACAGATTCAGAGAATCCTTCCATTTTCCAGTGCTTCCTTTTCACTCATCAAAATCCAGCTCAAACTACCAGTTCGACCTCACTCTGCTCCTAAAAGAACCATCCCATAGAACCCATCACCATCGTCCTTTTCCTCATCATTCCGCATCAACATCCTCATCTCGGGACCAACTTCATTCCAGCTCCCAGCCCGTAACCAATCAACCACACCTCACGGCCAACGCCTGTTACAACCGTACCTCCCTACCATCACTTCACAGGCGTTTTTGTTTATCCCCTCAAACCTGCATGAAATAGGATCCAACAATCTTATCAAAAAGGGAATAAGAGACATCTCTCCGAGAAGAGAGGAGAAGGAGAATCCAAGAGGAGAAACGTCTTAAAGCTGCGCAGGTATGTTCTTTATCTAAACTCTCAGCCTTTTCTGTGTGAACGCATGCCCTCTGTTTAGATATGAATGAATGAGGTTGAGTACGAATGGATGATGTCATATGTATGAAAGATGTTTGATCAGTACGTACTAGTTTGCTTCACCTGTGACTTCACGGGTTGATCAAGAACACACACCAATATGTAATTTCAGTATCCACCAGATTCACTAAGTGTAAGTAATAATAGTTGAAACATGCGTGAACTGAAAGGCAGCCATACACTCATCAAACAGAAACCTCTAGAGAAACCGATTTCCTCCATCAAGCACATCACGGGAATCTACCATTCCCCAACCATTATCTTCAACCTATACCTCACGGCCATTACCCCTCACCTCCAACGCCTACCATCCTCATCCCTCTCCATTCTCTGTCAATACCGAAGGAACCCCAGGAAACAACTCACGGCCTAACCTCCAAACGGCCAACATCTTCAACCATCACCCGTTTTCTTCTTCGAATTCGTTTCTTCAACCTGCACACATAAACCACAACACAACCAAACACCCATATCCAGCCAACCATTTTCATCCTTACCTCCAACACTGTCATCCACAAAACCCATTCGTTTCAACTCTCAACCCAACTCCAACTCTCAAGATTTCCTGCGCAAAGTTTTTGGAAGAGTTTGAGTCTGTGGAGCGTGCCGCTAAGGTGGCGGCGGCAGCAGCGTAGAAGAGAAGGAGGGAGGTAGAGGAGCGAGGGCTCGGCGCGGCAACTGGCAGGATCTAGGGCAGCCATCGGCGCACTGGCGGCCGCCGGTCTTGGCGGAGGTGGTGGCGCACGTGTAGAGGAAGCAAACTCCTCCTTGGGTTGCCATTTTCAAACGGAGGAGAGGGAGAGAAGGTGGTGGCGTCGCAGCCGGCAGTGGATTAGGTGGCGTTCGGTGTCGCCGGCGAGGCTGTGGGATGAAGTGGGTGCTTGAGCGCTGAAGCGAGTATGTGAAGGAGAAACTTAGATCTGGGATGTTGGGTGCAAGTGATAAAATGAGAGGAGGGAAGAAGAACCCCTAACTAGTTTCTGAGTAAAGGAACTCTGGGCCTAGACCAGACAATACGAAGCGCACCCCCACTTCCCATTCACACCCCACTCCGTTTTCTGCCAATAACAAAGAGATTTGGGCATTGGGCCCATTTTACTTCTAACACCCCCAAACTTTACTGATGTACCCATATCATCATTTGGACTCAAACAAAAGAGTCTAATTCTTTCCCCACACTTCTGTTTTTTAATCTCTACACCCTTATTTCTTATTCAGATGTTTTTTTTTATTTTATTCGTTTTGCTTTTATTTTATTTTTACGCTTTTATCATTTGTTTGACCGTTCGATTTTACTATATGCAACCCCTTGTATGATAACCCCACTTCATAAATCTTGTCTTTTATTTTTTATTTTTTATTTTTTTTTGTTGCATTTTAAACACGAAAAATTACAAAAATATGTTTTAAAGGTTAAGCACACGTGTGATCGCTCGCATCGTCCTTGTGCTAAAAACCTTTCCTTTTTCTTAAATAAAAATTACAAAAATATGTTTTAAAGGTTAAGCACACGTGTGATCGCTCGCATCGTCCTTGTGCTAAAAACCTTTCCTTTTTCTTAAATAAAAATTACAAAAATATGTTAAGCACACGTGTGATCGCTCGCATCGTCCTTGTGCTAAAAACCTTTCCTTTTTCTTGAATAAAAATTACAAAAAATGCGTTTTAAAGGTTTAGGCACATGTGTGATCGCACGCATCGTCCTTGTGCTAAAAGCCTTTTCCCTTTCTTAAGCAAAATTACAAAAATGTGTTTTAAAGGTTTAAGCACATGTGTGATCGCACGCATCGTCCTTGTGCTAAAAACCTTTCCTGTTTGATTTATAAAAATACAAAAAACATAAAATCATCAAAAAACTAAAAAAAACATCCATATTTGCAAACCACAAACAATATTCCTGGCCAGAACTACGTGATCCTTGATTCTCCATCAAAAGTGGAGATACGTAGGAGCAAGGCCAGTCCTTGTCAGGTTCACTTTCCCAAAAATCCAAATTTATCCATAATCATTTTCCAAACAAATTTTCTAAACAATTTTCAAACAAATTTTCAAGCAGTTTTCTAAAAGAACTACGGAACCCTGATTTCTCATTCTTAATGAGAATACGTAGGAGCAAGGTCAATCCTTGTCGGGCCCAAAAAACTAAAAAAAATACATTTTGTTTCTTTAGAGTTTTATTTTAGGGGGATAGTTAAACATTTTTTAAACCACATCATATTCGCATATTTAGTTGAAGGTACTGCCCTAGGGCAGGCGTTGTAGGGTGCTAATACCTTCCCTACACGTAACCGACTCCCGAATTTAGAATCTCATTTTCGCAGACCATGCCTTATCATTTTATGGTTTTTCCGTAGTTTTCCAGAATAAACTATGGTGACGACTCCAAAATCTCTCTTTTTTTCAAAACCCCCATTTTTATTTTTCGGATCGTCGTCCCGTCGCGATCCCGGTTGCGACAATATGATAAGGTAGTATAATAGAGTTTGAAAGAAAAAAAAAGTAGTTTAATTTATTTAAACTAATTTTTAGTTTAGTTCAATTTAAACAAATCAGTAGTAAAGTATAATTTAATTTGCCCACCCTTAATTAATGTAGTTCAACTTACCCATTCCTTCTAAATGTTTTGTTTTTTTTATAAGAGACAATTTAATTTTCTGCCCAACATTTATATTAAAAAAATTTAATAACAGAAAATTCATTATTGAAGGACTCAAAATAATATACTTAAAAATGATATATTTTATTATTGTTACTAATATAACAAAAATAAAACATAATTCAATATAAAATAAATTGTATATATTTAATAGATTTTTTTTAAATTATTGAATCCATGAATGATTAAATCAAAATTAAAATTTTAAGTTAAATCTTTTTTTTCAAAGTAAATAATTATATAATGTGTAAGAAATTTATTCTTCATTTTATTTCACAATTTTGTTTTAATAATACTCATTACACACAAAAAAAAAACTCTATTAAAGTAAAATATATTTCCTATTCTTATCAAATAATGATATAATTTAAATTTAAATGATTAAGAACACTAATGTGACATCCCAAAAATACAGTTATAACTATAAATTTAGAAAATCACAATTAATAATAATTTCAAACAGTTTTACACTAAAAGTTAAAGAAATGAGAAATTAACGATCGCTCAAGGATGAACGTCCTTGAGTACAATTCCAACATAACGGCGAATGTGCTAAAGTTGCACGCCACACATCAGAGTTACAATTTAAAGCCAAACGTACAGGAAACCTGACCGAACGGTTTACACAAGACAAATACCGAACGGTCGAAATAAACTTAAACGAAATCAAGAGATGGTCGAACGACCACTTAGTTCAACAAAATACACCACTGGCCGAGTGGTCTCACTGCTCGATCTTCACTTCGACATCAACCAGGTTTTCTTCATTCAACGCATCTTCCAAACGCTCATCTCCCTCTGCTCACATCCACACGGATGATCATTGCAAAGACAAGACGGACGTACAAGTACAATGGACAACACAAGGAAAACGAAAGGGTAAGCTTACGTAATTTAACTCATGCATCAACATGCAATTTCAGGTAAACAATTCAACATACATGCATATTTCAACATACACATTCATTACATAACAACCCACTTTAACGTATTCACAAATTAAAACTCAACACGACTGACTGTCCGGACTGTATGAACTCTGTGTAGCTTCGGTGTTCGTGCACCCGGGTGATGTAGTAACTGGAACTCTCATCAGCTGCCACCCGAGGTTAATCCTATCTGTCCAAATAATCATCAGGACTAGGACCTCCTGCCATTCCCACACATGACGTACTGCCTCTACGTGAGGACGAGTATTCACGGAATATCAGGATGAATCAACCGGCTAAGCTTACCACATTCATACTTTACAAATCTCAATAATCAAGATCTGAGTCGTTCCTCCCCGGAACGCTCTTTCAAAAGTCACAACTTTCCATTCATCTCATATACTCTTCATCATTTACTATTCATTATTTACCATTCATCATTTACTGTTCATCAATTACTATTCATTAATACATAATCCTTTTCCACGAAAACCACCAAGACCGAACGTTCTGTCCCCAAGGACCGAGGACGAACGCTATAAATGAGACCCAAAAGAACGCTCGTTCGAATCAAAGAACGAACGGTTTAAGTTCAGAAATTTCCAAATCTGGTACTGTTCATTGGACGAACGCTATTTGGTGGGAAAAGAGAACGAGCGCTCAAAATAATACCGAGCACTATTAGGACGAGCGCTCAGTTTTGGACCGAGCACTGTTTATAACGAACACTCGGTATGAAACCGAACGCTACTTTGAGCGTACGTTCAGTGTAAGACCGAACGCCTTCCAGTACGATCGTCCGGTGTAAGACCGAACGCTATTCTGGGCGAACGTCAGGTGTAAGACCGCACGTTCAGTGACTCAGATTGATAAATCTTTGAAAATAAACTAAGAGAATTTTGGAGAAGTAATACGAACGGGAATATGCACTGTTACATATTTATACGCAAGTACAAAAAGAGAGAAGTTTATCAAACGTACATGATTTCTACAGTGCCAAACCGAACGTTCAAACAGAGCATTCTAGGGTGAGGACGCTCGTCCTCAACCAAGGATTTAGCCAAATAGCAGAATCAACATCTCAACCATATTACGAAGGAAAAACCGAACACATTTTATCAATGGAATTAAAAACATGGAATTTGTCAAAGAATACTAAGACACAACAGTGCTTGGCCGAACGCTCAAGCCTAGTTTTTAGACGCGAGGACGCTCGTCCTCAACAAGAAAAAAAAACCGAACGGTCAAGGACCGTTCACTACGAACGTACAGTATTTCATGGGAAGTTCATTTCTCATCAAAATCACATAATTGCATTCGTTCATATCAACTCAAAATTTCAGATTTCATATATCTCATTTCATCCAACTTCTCATGCGTCATAAGCAACTTAGTCATATATCATTTTCATCCCATAATTAACGAACGTTCATGCAAATCTACCATAGTCACATCATACATTCAAATAACGAACGTTCATACCAATTCATTCATAGCATCCATCATGCATTATTTCCATACAGTAAAATAACGAACGTTCACACCCACACATACATCAAAACAGTTAAATTAAGTAAGCTTCCCTTACCCGGAAATGAACAAACGTTCACAGGCGCACACAGACGCTCTCTACTCAAATCCTTATCACCAACGCTCGTTAATCCACCTATATTTGGTCATATACTGTTAGAACGAACGTTCAGAATATTTAAGAACGAACGCTACGGGACGAACGCATGGGCGAACGCATGAGCGAACGCTCGTCAGGCAAAAGAAAACGAGCGTTCAAATCAAAGTGGACGAGCGTTCAGTTCGTCTAGTTTTGGACGAACGTCCAATTTGAAACCAAATTGGACGAACGTCCAATTTGAAACCAAATTGGACGAACGCGATTCTGCAGATTCTGCAGAATCGCAGGTTTTCCAGAAAACCAGAAAACCTCCATTTTTAACTCTAAAGCTTTTAGATTTCTACAAAAACAGTAAGATTAACTCATCAAAACGAAAAATCTAGCACCCCTTACCTCTTGAAGACTTCCTTTGTGAATCTTGAACCTAGAAATACAAGTGTCTGGATCTCCTTCCAACTCCAAAGTTCTTCACTTCTTCTCTCACAAAAATGACAGCAAGGTAGCAAGGCTTCTTCCACATCTCAGAACCCAGTACCTCCTTTTATCTTTCAAGCTTGCATGGTGCCAAACACAAGAGGGAAGTCACGGACGTTTTCTTGCTCCCCACTTCCAAAAAAAACAACCCCCCGTGACTCCCTAATTGCTTCCCCCACCCCTTCTAAAAATATTAAAATAAAAAAAATTAATAATAAAAAGAAGACTAGGTCCTTACAACTAACAATAAATTATTGAAGTTAAAATTTTAAACTAAATGAATATAATATTGACAACTTAGTACTAAAATTCTTTATTAATAATAAATAAGCAAATAGTAAAAAACATCTTTCCTTTTTTATATTTTTTAATTCAATAATTATTTAAGTTTCATCTATAACAAAAACAATTTTTTGAAAACTCATACTTTAAAACAATGTGATTATACTATATATTTTAATAAGGAATATGTGAAAAACAAATTGGGGAAATGGAGGTTTCAGTGAAAATTGTGTAAAAAATGTTAATCCAACAGTACATATAAAAAATTATAGTTACATATAAAAAATTGTACTGTTGTCTACCATATCTACCTAGAGTAACATGGTTTTCTAATCCAAACATTCATTTTATTAGATTTGATTTTTATTGATTTCTCTATAAACATTATTAAGAAAATAAAAGAAAGACAACTTCTTGAAAAAAAACTCGTGTAAAATTATACCTAAGATACTTTTAATTCATTAAAAAGAAAGATTGTTTATATTGTTTTTTTTATTAAATTTTGTTTGTCATGTCAAAAGTTAAAATATTTGAAAAGTTCAAGATTGAAGCACGTCATAAGAATAATTAATTTGAATGTTTAAAATTGAATTCTTATTAACAGAACTTATTTTAGTGAACATTCATTTTTTTTAAGATTTTTCTATTATTTTTGTCTTTTTATCTTTTATTTATAAATCAATTTGTTTTTTTTTCTCTATCTAATATTTTTTTTAGTTCATTGGTCAATTCAATGTTCAAGGCAAGTTAACCAACAAGTGGGAAACCAAAATATAAAAGTAACTGTGATGTTATATCCATTAACAACAAATCAAAGAGTAAAATACTGATCATAATTAAGCCCATTATTCTTACAATTTATAATAACTGTAAAAAAATATTTTTTAATTTGATAGTTTGTATTTTATGAATTTTAAAAAATATATATATTTTTAATGTATATTTATATATATTTCTCTTATTGTAAAATTTATTTTTTTGTCCAAAAGAAATAGTTATCTGAAAAATCATTTTTCAAAACTTAATTACATAAACATTGGTAAAATATTTACAAGAAAATAAAAAGATGGATAATATTAGTAGAAGGAAAACGTTTCTTCAACAACAGATTTTTGACAACAATTTGACAACAACACGTGTTTCACTGTCATTGGTTGTTTTTATTAAATTTTGTTTAAAGATTCATTTTGTTTTGGAGGGCATTTTTGGAATAATTTTCAGAAACTTTTTGGCGCTTTTCAGAAACCCTGCGAAAGTCTCTTTCCTCCTTTTCGAAACTCTCTTTCCTCCTTTTCGAAACTCTCTCTCCCCCTTTTCGAAACTTTCTCTCCCCCTTCACCGAAAGATCCTTCAAAACTCTATCTCCATCATTGAAGTTCCTTCCTTTGAAACTCTCTCCGTCATTGCAGTGGTGTCTCTTTCCATCGTTGTTCGTCCGTCGCTTGGGTCCACCAGTGTCTTTGGAGGAAGTCGTCTCTCTCTCTCTCTCTCTACGCCATTGAAGTGCTTTCTGTGCGCCATTTCTCCAAAGCTCTCGTTTTTCCGCTGGCACCGTTGTTCCTTCGTCGCTTAGGTGCATTGTTCCTTCCTCTTTGGTTAGCGAGTGGTTTTGTTGGCATCATTTCTCCAAAGGTATTGTTTTTTCGTATAAACAACCTATAAACAATGGTGCAGAACGTCACTTCTCAACCTATAAACAACCTTCGTGGGTCTTCCATCCACATAGGACTCACCAAACTCGAAATTGCTTGTTATGGACACCTTAAACCATGGCCAACAGGGGGATCAATCCATAAAAACTTGAAAACACAGTCGTCAGGACTGCTGGGGAGTGCTTCAGCCATGTCTAGGTAGCACTCCTTAACTTTTGGTACAAAAGGGGATTTTTCCACTGGTAATCGATTACAGGGCCTGTAATCGATTACAAGTGCATCATTCCTTTGTCAATGGTGCAGAACCTTACCTCTCAACCTATAAACACCCTTCGTGGGTCTTCCATCTACATAGGACTCACCAAAGTTGAAATTGCTTGTTGTGAACGCCTTAAACCATCACCAACAGGGGGATCAATCCACAAAACCTTGAAAACACAGTCGTCAGGACTGTTGGGGAGTGCTTCGGCCATGTCTGGGTAGCACTCCTCAAGTTTTGGTACAAAAGGGGATTTTTCCACTGGTAATCGATTACCAGCTCCCTGTAATCGATTACAACAACATCAGTCCTGTGTCAATGATGACGAACAAACAATTATCATGCACCTCACCTCAGTTGGAGAAAACCACCTAAATGGACATTTTTTTTGAAGAAATCAATGACCTAACCTCATTATTGGTGCAGGGAGCACACCCAACAACATTTAACTCACTCACTCATCTCAAAAAATGAAAAATTCAACAAAAATAGAGAATGGGGAGTAATGTTCATCTAGCTAGGGAGTACAGTTGAAGTTTTTGTACAAAATACCCATTTTCCTTTGGTAATCGATTACAGGGGTCTTGTAATTGATTACCAGAGGAAAAAGGGTAATTTGTACATAAACTTCAACTGTACTCCCGAGCTAGATGAACACTGCTCCCCAACTCTGTTTTTCTGACCTTTGTTACTTGTTTTGTTCTTAAATTTCTCCACCGAACTCCAAATGACTTGATTCTTGTTTTGTTAGAATCTAGACTCAAAGAGCTTTCCAACAAAACAAGAATCAACTCATTTGGAGTTTGGTGGAGAAAGTTTTGAGGAAAACAACCAGCAAAAGTCAGAGGTGGTAGAAATATATAAAATGTTAACTTTAAGGAATTAACTGCACCTACTCAGATGTCCAAAAATTATAAATTAGTAGTCATTGGAAAATTTTTTGAGTCTATTATCTAATAAAAAAAGAATCACATCATTTGGAGGTCTGTGGAAAAATTTATGATTAAAATTGTCAACAAAGGTCAAAGTTGACAGCATGTTATCTTATACGTATATCTTTCCCTCTTAGAGCATGGGGAGTACTGTTCATCCAGGTGGGGAGTACAGTTGAAGTTTCTGTACAAATAACATTTTTTCTCTGGTAATCGATTACAAGACCCCTGTAATCGATTACCAGAGAAAAAATTGTCATTTGTACAGAAACTTCAACTGTACTCCCCATCTGGATGAACAACACTCCCCAAGGTCATTTTTCTGTCCCTATGGGTGATTTTTTTCTATTTTTGTCACTGTAATTGATTGACAGGGGCTTTTATAGGTGTTTAAACCAAGGTAGTTCAACTGGACTCCCCATGATGGTTTTGCCTGTGTTTTTGGTGACTTTTTTCCAATTTTTGAGATGGTTGAGTGAGTTTAATGGTGATGTGTATCAAATCCATTAACATTCTATGATGAGAACATATTTTGGTTCAATCCATGAATATTAACATTGAAAAAATATGTTGTGAATTGTAAATGTTCAATACAATCTATTACAATAATTTTTTAAAATATTAACGTCAGCATGATTGGAAAGTGGACATTCCATAATGTTATCAAGTAGACATTCCTCTCCTCATGAGTCAATCTTCCATTCAAAACATCAACAAACTTGGTTTTGAAAGAATGTTGCACACACAACTGCATAAAAAAAATTCATGTTAGAACAATCCAAAAAATAATTAACAAAACAAGAAACACAAATTGGCAAAGAGGAAAGGGGAAAGGCTAAATGGAAAATGGGAAAGAGGAAGTGGAAAAGGGGAAAGGGAAAACCCGAAAGGGGAAAAGGAATAGTGGAGATATCTTGCTTTCATCACCGAAGTCATCGGAGTTTTCCATTTCCCACAACAAAATCAATATAAAGGAGACCATGTTTCTCGCTGGGTTGCCTCGCCGAAGAAGATGAAGCTAAAATAAATAGAAACGAAAGAGAAAAAAGAAAGCTTGAAGGGAGAAAGGAGAGAGCTTGAAGAGAGAAAGGAGAAGGCTTGAAGAGAGAGGAGTGAGCTTTAAGAGAGAAAGGAGAAAGCTTGAAGAGAGAAAGGAGAAAGCTTGGAGAGAGAAAGGAGAGGGAACGATGACAGAGGTTAAAGAGAGGATGAAAATGGAGTAAGGGAAAAGGAAAAAAGGGGAAATGGAAAATGGGAAACGGAAAATGGAAAGGAAAAAGAAAATACCTTGTTACCGGAGCTTTCCATTGCTTCACCGGAGTCTCGCCGGAGAAGATGAAGCTTCCTTCGTGAGAGAGAAAGAGAGAAAGGAGAGAAAACACACACAAAATGAAAACCAAAATGCAACAGTGGAGAAGAATGAAAACAAAAATGAGAGGGACATTTTCGGAAGCCAAATTCACTGTCAACTTTAACGAAAAAAAAATATATTTTAAATATTCCAATAGCCTTTTGACACGTAACGTTGTCAATTTTTTGTCAAAATTGCGTTGTTGGAATATCACGATCCAACATTTTATGCTGAATTACAAATTTTTTGTGTCATTTATTTTTCTTTTTTTTTTATTTTTCTCTCTTTTTACTGTCTTGTTCTTAGCATGATGGTAAAAACGAAGTAATATATATCATGGATAATTTTGACACTTCCCAGAGACACTGTATACATTGACAATTCACAAGAATTATGCAAAGATTCAAGAGAAAGATTTTTCAAAGGTAATTGTTTTTGGATCTTTGATCTGTGGTACAAGAAATAAATTCGATAAACAAAGTAGAAAGAAGAGTTTATTATTATTATTATTATTATTATTATTATTATTATTATTATTATTATTATTATTGTTATTATTATTATTATTACACATTCTTTGGGAAGAATGTTGTTAATCATCTGGGAGAAAGAAATGTTTCTTGGCATGTGTCAAACAAAAATGATTCTTGTTTCAGTAGGGGTGTGGAGACCAAGATTCGAACCTAACAACTCTGGACTGCTTCTTCTCTGTACCGCTTTCACTGTGCTGTTTCTCTCCCTCCTCTCTGATTCTCTGAGTAAAGGTGGGCTGGGTACCTGCAAAGGCACTCCGACGTTCAAGTCAACAGGGGTGTGATTATATCAAGAATAATTCTTCTTAATTTTCTCTTAGGGGAAAAACGTACCTTTTTTCCTCGTATGCATTGTATATAAAATAGTATAATAAACCGTTTACCTGAAAATCCGGTCAGTTACTGAAGTTGACTGTTTAGAAGTTGTAACTGCCAGATTATGTGCTGATACTGAGTCAATTACTTCCGTGATTCACGGCGCTGTCTAGCCAATATGCGTAACTGCTTATCTATAACCGCTAGATCGTGGTATCGCGTTCTGTATGTCGATTATCCTGCTTGCCGACATAAGTGGACGACTTGTCGCACGAATGGCTCATGTCGTGACATTACTTATTTGGTTGTCGAGCACCAAGTGGTCGACAACACCATGTGGTCGTATGTCATTACGAGCATGAGAAGGTCCTGCATTGGTTTAACTGTCGTCAGGTGCTCGCCAGGTCGTTCGGGTTATTGGTCGACCGTTGGAGGATTAGGCATCCTATAGTACAATTCTCAATGGCATTAGGTTGAAATTAATTAAGTTATGAAATTCTTACTTGAATACTCAACCAAATTAATCCTTCAATCTGTTAAAAATAAAATCAACCAAATTAATGCTGCTACTGATGAGTCTTTAATTAGCAAGAAAAAAAATGATATAGATATTGATAATACTTTTTTCCTTCCAACTATGCATTGCAATTACTAAGTTTTAGCGATTACCTGAATAATCAACCTTGAATCATTGACTGTTGTATTTACCTTGGTTTTTTCTCTAATATTAGAAATCTAAAAAGCATAGCACGACTTCATATCCTCAAATAGAGTAGTTTGTTCCGTCTTCTTCCTTTAAAGAGAGTTGATTAATCAACAAATGGTTTTATCAAAGCTCTTGATCATGGAATTTTTATCATGTACATTTCCAAGCTAGGTATGATGAATATTATCCTACAAAGAAAGTGCTCGAACAAGAGATAACTTTGTATGTACTTTATGAACAAGAGATAACTTTTACTATTTTAGATATGATAGTTTGATTAGAGAAAAATGTTATTTGATATCATTTGACACTATGTAAGATTAAATAGTCATAAAAAAAGTAAAATTTTGTACTTATAAAGTAAAAGAGGAAGTGAAAAGTATATTGAAAGGTGTTGTGAAATCGGTATTGCAAAAGTGTTGCGTGGAGGTTGCACGATATCGGTACTGCAACAATCCAACCCTCTATTCGTGCTTTATTCCTTCCTCGAATGCCTCCTTCAATTTCAACCATGACTATGAAACAAAATTCATGTTGTTTTGTAGGTTTGTTACAACAAACGTGATCTTCATCCTTAAAATGGTCTAGTTTTTTTGTTAAGGTTGAGTTGCAAGTTGTGGTTTCCTACAAATAAAATGAGTTGATTGTTCCACAACTGAAGAAATTGTTGGAAAATTTAGCAGAATTTCTCTTAATCAGATTTGTAAGAGAAAATATAAATGTGAAATAATAACATTCAAAACAAAACTGTTTAAATTATACTGCAATTATATTTATTTTTGCTGAAATGAGATGAGAATGATTCCTACGTAACACTCCTGTTTGGAAGAGCGTTCGCTTCCTCGGTGTTCTGGGTGACCAATCTGTTTGAGGGGGTTGACCTACAAAAGAACTCCGACCCTTAAGTTAGAATTTTTCTCTGGAGGTCTAAAGTCATTCAATTTTGAAAAAAATGTCAATTACCTCGAAATTAAACCTCTATTTAAAAAGTTTAAAAGAATCTGACTAATTAATTTACCTCTTAATGGTCATTAATGTCAACCTTAATCAACCATCAATAGCAGTTACCGTATTGATTGCGCTTTAACTTTGATCAACTACTGTCGTGACCGAACGTTTACCAAAACTCAGCACGTAGTAATACCCGGTCATATCTCACCTCATAGTAACAATATTATTGATAAAAAATAAAAATTACAATATCACTTTTCTCTCTCTTTCTTTATTTCTTCTCTATGTTGAAATTTCTTCTCAATTTGTTTTTTCCTTTACACCTTTTGTTATCTATTTCTTTTTTTTATATATTAACTTATTTTCTACTTAATTTGTTGTTTTTCTTAATCTTCTCTCCTGCATTGATTTTTATGGGATAAAATCTTATTTTACCAATTCTAACAAGAGCAAGTTGGCTACATCGGATTTGTCCAACAATTTTTTCGAAATACAATTATTAACTCCTTGACAAGTGCACTAAATTGTTCAAGTAATATAGATTGTAAGTTCAAGTATCATCTCCCATGGGATCTGTGTTTGTTTAAATAATTACTTACTAGTTTAGGCAATGTAAATAAACAGTGATTGGTTCAAATGTGTTCCAAACACATAAAATTACTATATATAAAGATTATAAAGTGATACGAGTAAAGATTCATCGAAGTTGGACTTCATGATCCAAATTTTATCCACTCATCCACACAATATATCTCTAACATATTCAAGTATTCACATGACAAGTATACAAGCCCTAATTCCTTAAAGACAAGTTCTAAATCTTTATGTGAAAATATTTATCCCTTAGATATTCAAACACAATATTTACATTAAGAAAAGGTGTCTAGAATGACCAAAAGCCTTGGTCTATGTCTACAGTCAAGCCACTTGGTTGTTCTATTCAAGTTTAGGTTCCAAAGCATTTTTCAATGATTAGACACCACCAAAATAGCATAGATATTCTATCATGCAAGTGAATAAAAGGGATAGAACACAAGTAATATGGAAGATATTATACTGCATAGAAAGAACTACAAAGAGTTTAGGTACATTACATTCAACCTAATGAAATCGAGTTTAGCTACTCTTATACATCTAGAACACAAAAATGGATTGGAATTATGAAAAAAATGGAGGAAGATGCACTAGAGCAGAAATGGCCTTTAACGTCACCCCTTAGACGTCGGATCCCACAATATCCAATATAAAAGATTGACCGGTGACATTTTGATAAATAAGTTGGCCTTGGCGACGTCGGTTCACGGGGGGTCCGACGTCTATACTTTAAACCACGCCAATTCGTACAATTAAACACCAAAAATGGAGCGCCAGAATGGGAAAAGAAATTTCTTTTCGCCATTTAGACGTCGGATCCCACCACACCAACATCTAGAGAGTCATTGAAACGTCAGTCCCCCTTACATCTGACGCCTAAATGGCCTGACAGGATAGGTGAAAACTTGTTGTGGATGTCGGCTCCCCTTACATCTGACGTCTATATACAGCGCGAATATTAATCTTTAAATCAAATGGACGTCACATTATTGAGGTCTTCGACGTCTAGTCGTGAATAGACGTCGGGCACTAGGGGCACCGACGTCTTGATTCTTGTTAAATCAGAAATCACGAACCCGCGGTTACGCGCACTTCATCATCTTCCTCCTTGCCTTTTTCTCTCTACGACATTGCATTTCCAGGTGTGTTTTATCTCTTTTTAACCGTTTAAACTTACTTTTACTTCGATTAAATTAGTTTTTGATGGATTATTTTTCATTTGAACCAATTAAAATGAGTTTTCGTTGTGCTTTGATGCAGTTTTTCTCGTGCTTGGGTAGCGTAGTAGTACCTTCTCCCTTTGCTAGTTTTCTCGTAAGAAAAGTTTGTCTTATGGCATTTCAATCCAAAACCAAACTTGGGTCCTTGCCTAGTTCTCATGTCACCGTATTCTTTTTCATTGGCGGTTGAAATGGAACTAGGCAAGGATCCAGATTCGATTTTCGGTTCAAATGTCATAAAAAGTCCAAAAGATGCAAGCTTTTCTTATGAGGAAACAAGGAAGAAGGTGTTACTACGTTACCCAAAGACACGAGCTACAGTAGACGTCGGTTAATGCCATGTCCGACGTCTATAGTGCCTTTAGACGTCGATTTTGGTTAACATCACCCATAAAGACGTCAAATCGGAATATGAGGTTAAAATCCCAAAATAACATACGTCTAAAGCCCTTTCTGCACTAGTGATGGAGTTCTTGAGAACTAGAAATGCCTTAACCCGTGTCTTGAGCCTCTGGTTCGTTTCCACGTCTAAAAAGTATATTTTTCTTCAACTCTCAACTCCTATTCTAAGTAAAGGAAAATATCTAATAAAGCTCACAACTAGAAAGATTATGGCCTTTAGTGATGTGCTACATGTGTCATTAACCAAAGTTAATCTAATCTTTGTAGCCTTGTCAGGAAAAGTTAGAGTTAATCTAAACATTGTAGAGAGCTTTAAACACACAATTATTGATGAATTCGGCATATCATCCTCATATTGATGGACAACTTGAAAGAACCATTCAATCCTTGGAAAACTTGCTAAGGACGTGTGTTTTGGATCATCTTGGAAGCTGGAGTTAGGTTCTACCATTGGTTAAGTTCACCTACAACAATAGTTACTATGCTAGCATCGAGATGACGCCCTTTGAAGTTTTGTATGAAAGGAGATGTCGAACATCGTTGTGTTGGTTTCAGGATGGAGAATCTGTAACAGTAGGCCCTGAGCTGTTGCAATAGAACACCGACAAGGTGAAGATGATTCACGAACAGATGAAGGCGACACGGAGCAAGCAAAAGTCTTATGCATATAAAAGGATGAGACCGTTGGAGTTTGAAGTTGAAGATCATGTGTTTATGCGAGTGACACCAATGACAGGAGTTAGGAGAATAATCAAGTTGAGGAAGTTGTCTCCGAAATTTCTTGGACCATATCATGTACTTAGGAGGATTGGTTCAGTAACATATGAGATAACACTACCACCTTTGTTGGGGAACTTGCATAACGTCTTTCATGTATCTCAATTGAGGAAGTATGTCCTAAACCCTGGTTATGTGTTGGAGGTTCATGACATTCAAGTTAAGGAGGACTTAACCATATATGTTGGACCGGTATGAGTGTTAAATGAGCAAATCAAGAAGTTGCGAGGAAAGGACATTAGTATAGTGAAGGTTCTTTGGGATGAAGATACACAAGAGATGACTTAGAAGTTAGAAGAATTTATGAAGAAAGAATATTCCTATCTTTTCGATGTGTAGATCAATTTTCAGAGACGAAAATTCTTTTGAGGTGAGGTGAATTTAAAACCTGAAGGGTATATGAATAATAGTAACAAGACTTGAGTATGTTTTATTATAATCTGCAGAGTTCACAAAATGTTGGGTAGTGTAGTTGGTCAGAGTTATTTGATGGGCTAAGTGATCACGTGTTCAAGTCTTAAGTAGAATATAAAATTTTATGTTATTTATTTATTTTTGTTTATATAAGTGTAATACATGTTATTGAGTTGTTATTAAATTTGTGATGTGTAATATTCTCAATGTAATATGTTGGTTTGTTGGTAAAGATAATTGTATAGGATTAAATGGATGTGAGTTCAAAACCTAGAGAAAGTGGTTTGAAGGAAAATCTTTGTTTGATTTTAGTTATATTTTTGCCTAAGAGTAAGAATATCTTTTTTCTTTGTGTTTTAAGGTGCAGAAATTATAAATGGGGGTGTAGGAAGTAAAGACCTTGAAATAAAGTGAGAAAAATGGACTTGAATTTTAAAGTGGAGAAAGGAATTCCTAAATAAGATAGCAGAAACATGAAAGTTTGTGGTGGATTGATCTTGTATAAATAAAGCCTTAAAATTCGCGTATGAAAAGATCACCTTATTTAATTATTGATCTTTGTAGTTGTTAATTTAGTTTTGAATGAAGATAGTTGGATGTTTGTGCTTTAGTTGGGGTGTTACACATTATTAAAATGTTAAACTTTGTAATTAAAATTTTATGTGTTGTAAGAATTTTAATTTAAACAAAGTTTCTAATGATTTTCGTATCTTTAGGGGTGATGTATGATTTGCAGAATACATGAAATCTTAGCATGATCTCTGGAACACTTATAAATATTTGACATGTACATGACTTAATAAACACAACACAACAATTGTGGAGATGTATTGTGATTGATAAAACGCTAACACATGTAAGTGTCTTTGATTCATATAGTAATATACTAACTACATTATGTATTAAGTTTCTTAACTTGGACTGGTTCATATAACTTATTATATTAGCTCTTGTGCATTACATCTTATATGATACTCAAGATTTTCTTCTTTCATTCTTTTCAAATCTTATCTTTTTTAATATGTGATGGATTGTTATAAAATAAAGCTTTGAAAAAATAATGCAAAAGCTAACAAATAGTTAGTTGTAAATTTGAAAACCTTATTCTTGATTAGTGAAAGTTATGTCGAAGACCTTGGTTCAATTGTTGCTAGATTTTTTTTCCTTCTTCTGCAAGTTGTGATGGTTGTGAACTTTGAGCTATTGTTGGATTTTTCTTCCACAAACCTTGCGATTTTTGGCCCATCATAAAGCATTCCTCCACCTATAAGGTGTCCAATAGTTTTTCCAAAATCACTCAACTCACATCTCTTCTATCTCTTCCTCTCACATTTTTTTGGTTATCTCATTTCTTTTCCTATTTATTTATTATCCTTAATATATTTACTCTTTAAAAGAGTTTATCTTGCTAGATTTTGAGTATCTTAACGAATTCGAGAAGTTCTTATATACTAAGAGACGTGCATAATATAGCACAAATAAGTCTTTAAAGTAATGAATCTACACGTTTCAAAAATCAAGTTTTATTCGTATTTTTATCCGTATTTATAACAAGAAAAAATGTGATAAAACTTATTGAGGACACATATAGAGGTCTCTACCAATGAAAAGATTATCAACAATTATCATACATTATAAATACTAAAACAGTAATTATTTTGTTATTCTTTTGTTAGTCAAATTGTGTTGTAATTTACAATAACATAAATGAATGAAAAAAGCCGTTTAGAAAAACACACACACACAGAGTGACAGGGTGAAAACAGGAGAGGCAACATATTTTTTACCAGAGTCCAGATTTAATTTCCCTCTTGATTTTCGACCCTTAATATATACACTGTAAGATTTCTGGATTTGACTAGGTATTGTTGCCAAAAGGTAGCTACCTCCATACGAGAAAACATTCAAAATTTAACCAAGAGTTTCTTTTTTTCTAATATTTTTGTCTATCCCAAAGTTCTTCTAATTAAATTCTTTTATGTTCTTTTATTTGTAATATAGTATTGATATCTTCAAATCTTATTGATAATAAAACAATCATTTGAGAACAAATTATATTGATATTTTTTTATGTTTTAACTTAAATATTAATATATATATATATATATATATATATATATATATATATATATATATATAAAATTAAAACAAAGTTCTTAAATAGGTGTTTCATTTTCACAGAGGTTGTCTAATATAATTTTCTATTGTAATATTATAATAAAATAAGAGCTAAATAATATGATAATAAAACATTCTCATTCATCATTCACTATAAATTATTTACATCAGACAATATATTTCTACAATAGATTTCATACTACATATTATAATCAATTTTAGATTTTGGCTAAAGTTATTATTCATGGATGATGTGGAAACACTCTATTGGAAAATATACTTGATCCTTATTAAAAGGCTAAAATGTTTCTTTAGTTTCTCTTCTTATTTGCACGATTCAATTCAGTTTCTTTGAACATTTACTTTTAAAATATTTAATTTGGTTATCTATTTTATGAAAGAAATATTTCAGTTGATGTGTTTCTTCTTCCTAAAACACTGCTTATAACATTAGTAAAATTAGATGGAAGAACAACACTGAAAATTGAAAGATGAAATTGAATGTTTCAAAAATAAAGATACCAAATTTAAGAAGAAAGAAAAAAACATCTTTTTAAAACTTCCAAAATTTCTCAGGTGGAAGAGGAGATTCGTTTGATAGTTAAGAAAAATGTTCCCCAGAGGATGATCATTTGATGGCTAAAAAGTATTTCAAAAACATGTATAAAGTAACAAAAAAATTAACTAAAGACTGGTACTTGTACAAGTGTTGCAAGTGTACTAACCCAGGCAAGAGAAGACTTGGAGTTTTATCCATGTCGACTCCTTTACAAACTCTGCTATTTTTATAGGTTTAATAGGTTCGGAAGTCCTTATATTTGCGAGTTAGTTTCAATTGGGTCCTTCAATTTTGGAAGTGATCAATTGAGTTCCTGTTTTGGTAAAATTGAATTAATAATGTCTTTGCCGTTAATTTTAGTAAACGGTGTTAATTTTCTAGCAAGGTGGCATGCTGAGGTGGCTTTTAATTAGCATGGCACGTTGTGTGGAAACCTTCTCCCCTTCCCCTTTCCTGAAACCTTCTCCCCTTCCCCTTCCCCTTTCCCGAAACCTTCTCCCCTTCCCCTTCCCCTTCCTCTCCAACTCCAACCTCACCTTCTTCCATCTTTGGGAAACTTTCTTCTCGCCCTCCCACACCCACCTCTTTAACATCTACATTCACGCTCATCCCCCAATCCAACCGTCAAGCGCATCTCCCTTGCCTCCACATCTCTCATCGTCGCTCGCCGTCTCATTACTGTCGCACTCCTCCACAACCCCTTCAACCTCTACTTCGCCCTCCGCCGTCGTTTCGGAGTTGCGGTGGCGCACCAATGTCTACGGTTCAGGTTCGTGACAGAATCGACATATCTCATACCGAGAGAAGCATCTTTGATAGGCTTCTTGCCACTCTTCACCATTTTGATCTTAGCTCTATGTCGCGGGTGGCTGGGTTCGCGACAAGGTCACACACTCCATTCATTTTTATCCCTAATTCCTTCCTTGTTATTCTTTTTGTCCTCTTTTTATTTGTTCTGTTCTGCAGCTTCTGGGAAAAAAGTGCTATGACATCGATATTGCTCTCTGGACAGTTTTTTTTTCTTCCAAACTATTTTGCAATATGCATAATTAAGTGTTTACTTTTTTTGTAAAGTTTTTTTATTATTATCCTTTCTTTTTGCAGCAATATTCCTGACCAGTCCAAACATTTGCAGCAATATTCCTGACTAGTCCAAACATTTGCAGCAACTCCTTTCTTTTTTCAATTTCTTTTTATGTTGGAATCGCATATATGCAATGTTGGTGTTATTTGTTGTAATGTCTAACAGTGATTTGAGAAAAATAAAAATAATATGGAGGTGCTGCCAAGTGCCATATTCAGGAGGAATCTGACCGGAAAAAAAGTTGTCGCTGAGGTAGAGGTGGAGGAGGAGGGGGAGAAGGTTTTGGGAAGGGGAAGGGGAGAAGGTTTCGGGAAGGGAAAGGGGAGAAGGTTTCGAGAAAGGGGAAGGAGAGAAGGTTTCAGGAAAGGGGAAGGGGAGAAGGTTTCGGAAACGGGAAGGAGAGAAGGTTTCGAGAAAGGGGAAGGGGAGAAGGTTTCAGGAAAGGGGAAAGGGAAGAGGAAAAGATTTCCACACAACGTGCCACGTGCTAATTAAAAGTCACCTCAGCATGTCACGTCGCTAAAAAGTTAACACCGTTTACTAAGATTAACGACAAGAACATTATTGATTTAATTTTACCAAAACAGGAACTCAATTGATCACAATCAAAATTGAAAGACCCAATTGAAACTAACTCACAAATATAAGGACTTCCCGAACCTATTAAACCATCTTTATATTATCTTGAGTCTGAGAAACAAATGTTCTTCTTCTCTGAACTAATTTTTAACTACGACTTTTAACTATGAAAAAGAGCTGTTTAAAACCTTAAAAAGAGAAGATATACAAATATAAAATAGCTGAGAGTGTGGTGCCTTTTAAAAAGAAGGGTTTTGATACTTTTTTAAGTGGATTCAATTTGTTAGATGACGTGACATTTCTTTAGTTGAAAGATAATGGATCCCGGAATTCCTTCACATTCACGAATCAATAGTGAATCTCTTTCTCGTGAGAAAGCAGAGTTTCCAATTCACTGCTGCTACTGCAACACCGTTGCATCCTCCACTGTCAAGAACCACCAATGACCAGAGACTCTGCGATCTTTGAAAGTGTGGATGAAATTATTACACATAACAATTTAATTAATCCACATCAAAACTCCTTACTTTTAAAGGCCCTTACTTTAAAAGGGTATAGAAGGATCGCCCAGTAAAAAGTCAGCAACTATGAAGGTTTTACTAGTAAAGATCTCACGCATGACAATCCTTTTTTATCTGATACTCTTTTGGCTGACAAGATCTCTGAGCATTCAGTGCAGCTTTTCTCTCAACATGTTTTTTCGTACAATAACAAGACTATTTTGATGTTATTACTGAAACCATTTCTGAGGAAATGCTTATACTTGGGTTAAAGGAAAGATAACCTTTAAATAAATTTTTGCGCATTTTGAAGTTATCCTTAAGTTTATAATATGTTTGTATTTTTTTTTGTCGTCCAGTTTAATCTGATCAAGACACATGAAACATGAAAAGAGATTCATGTATTTTCAGTTCAATCTCCATCTTAACTCATTATAAATGCTTCAAAATCCTCTGCCAAATTCCTTCAGTTTTTGTCCCCAGTTGAACAATTTTCTTTTAAACACCAAGGCACTCACATAATTTACTACAACCTGAATTGTATTTTTAGAGCCTATGTGCAACTTTAGCTTAAGTCAAGGCAATGGTTTTGGTCTTACAAACCGAAAAATGTTATTGAAAGAGAAAATATTATATAAACATAAGGGGAGCTAAGAAGGTAATTAGAATAATGAAAAAGTAGAGAGAGTTAGAGGTAATGAAAGAAAAGTACGAGGAGGAAATTTGTAAAGAGACAGAGAAATAGACTTAAGGAGATGAAAGGCTTAAAAGCATATTGACCAAGCCTAGAGTATTGAACGTGAATAAACAGATCCCAGACAAGAGCAAAAGTTGCAGGAGAAGAGTATAGAAATATGAACCTACCTAAAACAGAAAGAGAACATACTAATCACGATTAATCAAACACCTTAGAGGCATAAAGCACCCAATATTCATAATCAGGGTTGCGACGAGGGAGAAGGCGTGGACTTGCCCTTGCTCCTCTTTTGTGAAACGGCCCTGGCGAAAGCCTCAACGATCCGCTGCTGAGAGTCCAGGATCATCTCCGTGCGCTTCATCTCCATCTCCATTCGCATGCTCTCAATCTCCCTCGCCATCTCCATCTTCATCTGCTCCATCCTCACGAACCCGTCACGCAACACCTTTATCGCGCCCACCATCTCGGCCACCGCGTCGCTCTCACGCTCCCTCTTCGCGCCGTTGCGCGGCACCATGCCGGGAGGAGGCGCGGTGAAGAATTTCGAAGAGGTGTGGTTTGGCACCCCCGCCGGGATCCGGATCCGGAACCCGGAGGCGGATCCGGATCCGAAACCGTTCTTGTAGAGTTTATTGAGGCTGCGCGTGTTGGATCCGGGGGCGTTCTTGAATTCCTCGTACAGATCGTCGTCGTCGTTGTCGTCGTCGGGGAAATTGAGGTTGTTGGTGGGGGTGTTGGGGTTGGTGGCGGTGGTGGTGTCGGCGTGGGGTTTGTTGGGGCCTTTTTCCATGGAATCCATGGATTTGAAGTGAACCCAGGAGGAGGGGGAAGCGGTGGAGGAGTTGTTGATGAGGCGAGGGAGAGGGAGGGAGCGGAGTCGTTGGATTTCGGTGCGGTAGCGTTTGCGGAGTTTTTCCATCTTGTGGCGGCACTGGACGGCGGTTTTGGCAGTGGGGGAAGCGTTGGGGCACTGGGCAGTGACGGCATCGGCGACCTCTTGCCAGTGGGTGGCTTTGAGGTTGGTGCGGCCGAGGGAGTACCACTTGTCGCGGTAGGCATCGATGAGGGCGGAGGTTTCCTCTGGGGTCCAGCATGGCGGGGGGAGACGGCGGGAAGAGGTGGAGGGAGGGGCGGCGAGAGTGAGGGGGAGGGCGGAGGGGGGGTTGGAATCAGTGGGGGAAGAAGGGGAGGCCATGGGAAGAAAGGTAGTGTTTTTAGGTCAAGGGGGAGGGTGAAGGATAGGGAGGAGAGGGGCGGAGGATAAGGAGGGGAAGAGGAGAAGAGAGTGAAAAGGTTGTTTGGGTTGTTGTTGTTGTTGTTGGGTGTGGTGGAGGGAAAGGAGCATGGTTGTTGTTAAAGTGGGGAGGGATGTGCGGCTGAATTTGTGACGTGGGTGGATGAGGAGGCCACCACCGCTTGGGAGAGATGGAGAGGGGCTAACGTGCGCCGCGGGGGAGAGAGGTCCACCTCTGACTTTGGCCATGACCAATTCCCTTTCCCTTATCATCAAAATTAGCTGTTTGTGAGGTGGGCACTTGGTGGGTGTTATTAAAGTTACCCACCGCCAAGGGTGGGCTGTGTGCTTTTCCCAACATTTTTAATGCCTTCTTGACCCAGCACTCACTTCTACTACTACCACTATACCTCCTTCTTTCTCCCTTCACTCTACTCTACTCCTCTCCTCTCATCTTTAGAGTGGGTTACCCCTAAAATCACCCTCTGTACGATCCTGTGCACGTGTAAAAAGCTAAGATTCCCCAATCCTACCCACCATAAACCTTCTTCATCTTTTACCTAAATTCCTTCTTATTTCCTTTTCTTTACTAATACAAATTAAGCTTTCGTATTTTTCTAATATTTCAACATTTTATTTTATATTTCTAAAAGTATTAACTTCCAATTAAAGTATTCATAATTATTGTTACTCGAATAATTCGTTTAATTTAAAGGTTATTATCTAATTATTTTGGTTAAATTTATTTTAAACTGGTTCTTTTCTAAATTTGTTTCAAAAATATTTAAAGTAAAAATACTAAAGAAAAATACTGATTATTCAAAAATAAGACTACTTATCGAGTTGAAATTTGAGAGTCTAGTTCATTACGAATTGAATCGGATTAGATTAAAAAAAAGTTAAAATTTTCACAGCGATTAATTTTAAGTCTAATTTATTAAGAATTTGGTTCACTCGCTTAATTTTATTTATTAAGAATTTTGTACACTCACTTAATTTTATTTTTTATGTTTGTTTTTAATTGTATTTAAAATTTATAATGATTTTGGATTCTATTGTTTTTTTAATAGTCTTTAATATCATCTTGAGTTTAATTAAATTTAAATTAAAAAATAAAATTGGCTCACGGGTTGTTATCATTGAAGTTCCTTTTAACCACAACGTGATTCGAGCTTTCAAACAGACATAATCACACTTAAAACCTTCTGTCTCTCTCCAAAATTGTTACAGAATGTAATAGAGTTAAATTCACTCCTTCTGTGACGGTCCACTGTATCCTGTTTTGTCAACTATGATATTCCCTTTTGACTCTTTCTAAAGGAACGCTTTTTTATTCTTCTCATATAATTATATTGATTTTATCAGCTTACTATTGCATAGTTTTACCACTTGAACCAGTAATTGTTAATTTAAATAGATTGGTTTTCTAGGTTCCCAGAAAGCTACATACACATGAAAACTGCAAGCTTTTGGACTATATTAGAGGTTATCAGGATAGATAAATGTTCCAATATTTGTCAATATCTTATTTATATGAAGTAACTTGCCACGTTGATATGTCAAAAATTGAAGTTCCTTCCAGAAATGTACAAAATATTACCTAACAAGAGAAAATACTAAAACTTCAAAAATTATTTTTGTGTGATGAAAGGCAACAAGTGCAAGGCACAAACTTCGATACAATTAGTCAATTATTCTGTTCTATGGGTCCACCTAATCTGATGGTGAATGAAGAAATGTTCACTAATTTTGTAGCACACAATAATGCCTGCAAATGGGTGTCATCAGCTAGTATCTTGGGACATAATCCCATTTCCAGTATGCTTTTGTTGTCTACGATGATGAAAATGATGCTGCCCTTTCTTCTACACTAAGTTATGTGCAAGGAAATATGAAATAACAGAAGCACGAAATATCCACAGACATACCTATAAAACTTGTATACTCACTCACTCTACTCTATTTGATTTGCAATCAGCTAGAATGGCTGAAAGCAACTTGAGCCCAAGATCCATATTGAACCCCTTATCACTTAACAAATAAGGAAAATTTTGAAAGAACAAATCAATGAAACTGAGGATTCAAGACTTTGTGTTCATTCTTCGAAAACGTAATGAAACTGGGTTCTCCAAGATAGAGATCTTAATGCTATTCCAGATTTCAGATTTAGTTGGAAGCTGAGAAATTTTCTCTAAGACTTCCATATCCTCAGATAGAACATAGCCAAAAACGGTGTATGGATTTCTCCATTCCTCGTGATCCGCAAGGCTGATGAAGAATTCTGGACCAGAACCAACCCATGCTACAGATCCTCTTCTTACGGTAGGGCAGTACTCTTTTGGAATATCCTTGAAAATAGACCCATGGGATTCCAATGTTCCTTGAATAAGTGCAAAAGGAGGACCATATGGAGTCTACATCAACAATCAAATTCAAAAACACAAAAAAAAGGGGGTTGTCAATAAATCAATAATCTGGAGGTAAGTTGTACAGAAATTAAACTTAAGAACAAAGCAGCCAGCAGAGGACAAGTTTCCACCATTCAGGAAGAAACTTCAACTACTTCAAAACAAGAAAGCTAGGATAAAAATTAAGCAGATGCAGGTATAGGATAGAACCCGTATTAAACACAAATGGATCCACTACTTGATTTATCCTCTCTTTTTTTTTTCCTTTAAATGGCCGATAGAAGAAGCAGAGGGCCACAAAAAGTTGAGTTAACCATGAATAAAATGCAGAAGAACAGAGTGTAACCAAGTCAAATATAATTACCACGAAATATTGCTATAAAGAATCCCAAAAAGGAAAATAAAATCATTTAAGTAACATTTGCAGGCAGTATAAAAATACAACAACCAGTCATGTGATGAGCAGATACATTGTCAACCAAAATCAATTCATTCACAAAGAAATTGATTAAAACAAGCAGCAAATCTATGCAGAACTTATGCACAATTTTCTATAGTTATTAACATAATAAATCTTACCCTTTTTATGTGATTTCCTTTTGAATCCCAAAAGCTTCCTCGGCTTTCAGCTCTATGAATCTGACAACCAATACAGTGAGGCAGTGCCAAGAGCTCAAGAATGTAGAAGACAGAATTTGGTGCGCATTCGGGTAAAAGCTGTGGCAATGAAAGTTTAGAACACATTTTTTTCAGTTTCCTCCTCTCAATCTATCTATCGCATAACTAGGAGAGCATTAGACTGTCCCAGATACATATATCTGTAGAAAGTCAAGCCATTATATCTAGATATTGGTCATGATATAACTTTGCATTTTACTAGAAGGCTAGCAACATGATTAAGGCTCAGAGAAGACAGAATCTTCATCAAATAAGGGCAAAAGTTGAAGCAGAGTTCAAAATTAAAAAATCCTTCCCCCTCCTATCCAGTGACACTCTAAACTAAAAGTATAAGGCTGGATGACAGTATGTGCAAGTGCAACATCTTCAAGCTACACCTACTACTTGGTACAGAATATGTCAACACAGAAATCACTCACTGCTCTATCCAAAATTGCATTTTTAATATTGAACTTGCCTTAAACACTGGTCGACAATTGCACTTAGCATCAACCCTAGTAACAAGCCATCTTCCTTGGAACTAGATAATCCTGTATTCCAAGCTTGTATGCATTAAAAGAACTACCTTTTCAAATGTCTCTGAACCTAAATCACTCAAAAAAGTCACATATGTACATAATCTGCTCAAAATTATTTTTTTCCAATAGCCTGCTTTACATAATCTGTTCACAAAATATGCAACTTATGCTATCAGCTTTTTCCAAACCTTTGGCTGATGCTATCAGCTGCAACTTATGCAAAGTTTCACAAAAATAATCAGACCAAGTAGATAATAGATGAATGATTCAAGCTGAAAAATAATCAGCATGTGATTAGATACTGCTTTGGAAAAAAGGCAAAAATAGGTGCAGTTACTAGAAATTCTAAACAAAGTGTAAAAATCTATGTTCTCTTTATCTCCAGGTACATTTGAACAAGCTTCTCTCCACAAAGATAAGTACGAGAGAAAAAAAAATTAAATGAGATTTTCTAAGAGTTAAAACTAACTTATGCAAAAGCTAATTTGTAGAAGCTACTTCATATAATTTTCCTAAATTTTTATTCTCTATTGCAAGCTAAATTTAGCTTTTAGAGATGCTCCTTTCCCATTCTTTTCCTTATTTTTCTCTCTTAGCAAGCCAATTAACAAACTTCTTATGCATAGTCAAACTTCTCCTAGTCCATCTGTAAAATGACTAAATGATACAAAAAACAATACTAATAAACCAAAACATGTATGGCATCTATCGGTCCCTCCCCTTCACACACATTAATACATAAAGAGAAGCAATTTAATAAGAGCTAGATGACTTCTACTTTTTCGAACACATTGGACGTGTCTCGTTTGTTTGTTAGATTTAACATTAAGAATTACATGATAGAAACAACATAAAAATGAAAAACATATCTGGCATACCAGATGTAATATAACCAGGGTAAAAAGGTGCAAATGAAAATGATATAATACAGTGGGTATGTAGAGAATTACTTACTTTTATACGAAGAATTCCATGGTCCGTTTCCATACCAACGATTTCCTAAAAATACAAGTGTATAAGGAAAAGTTATATGTTGCTCAAAGATCTAGTATTCAACAATCACATAGCTTCATGCTGAGCAGAAAACAAAAGGATGTTGAGAATATATATTTGAGCAAATTATGTGAACATAAATCATTGCATAATGCTTACACTTCAACTCAATTATGAAAAAAAAGATGGGATACAATTAAGGGCAAAAACTGATAAGCACATTAGAATGAAGTGATTCTAACCTAAAGCAGGATTCTCAAAATACATATAGGGAGTAATGCGGCATGATATCAGAAGATCCTCCCAGAGTAATTGAGAAGATTTAAAAGCATTAAGGTCGAAACATAGACAGATTAACTGGCAGGAAATACAATACCATATATTCATTTGTATAGCAAAACTCTTTGCCTTTTATAACAATTCAAAGAGGAAAAACATTTTGCAGTTCTTTCTACTTTGTTTCTCATCCATAAACAGGTTACTCCATGACATAAAATTTCTACAATCTAATGCATATGGTTGGAGCTTAACACCGGATTCTTGAGGAGGTTTCCATGACAAATCTCTTGTTTTTTTTTTTCTAGTTTTTCACTTTGTTGCAATGATTTTTTAATCAGAAAAGAAAATACTTTTACAAACCAAATAAAATAATTTGATCGAACAAACTATAATAAATAATATTCCTACCTCTCCCTTACGAAAGACCAACCCAGAAGTCCACATTACAAGATCTCCCGAGTCTCGTCGATCGGGATTTAAAGCATCCTGTTGCTTTTTTAACCAACACTGAAACGAAAGCAGGAAAATAGAATCAACTATCAAGTACCTCCAAAATTCTATTCTTAAAAAAAAGGATTAAAATTTCATTCTTATTCAATTGTTAATTCAAGGCAATGATAAAAAACTACACCAAGCTAGAACAGCAATCTTTACAACGATGATACTCTTATGCCCAACCAAATTCCCAAATCAAGCCATTAAACTAAAGCACAAAGGCATGAAGCAACTAGATTCGTATTTGTGATAATCTCCAAGTGTTCGCCAGGTATCAAGTATTCAGCAATCAGAATATAAAGTATGATAAAACCCAATTGCAAGCAGGAAAAAATTGAGAACACGTCATTTAAATTCTGAGGATAGGAAATGTTGGCTTTAGGCTCATTGGCATGAGAAAATCGGACCTCCAATATGGAGCACGGGTAACCAATACACAACCACTGGGGTCAGGCCTTGGGAACAAGTGGCACAAAAACTGAATCTTGGGCAAGATCTAACATTGGGAAGTATACCCAATGAAAACTGCACACTAACAATAAAAAAACACTACACGTGAAGCCAAAAGCAAGTGCAAGAGCTAATCAACACGCTAAATATCCTACATCACATGCCTAATATGATAAATTAAATCTAGAGTGGCAAACAAAAAGAAATGCCACGATACCTCACCAAATCTAGGTCCACACGCCTCTCTATCTCCACAATAAACCCAGGAATTACACAAACAGGGTCCTCCCTCACTGTTACACATTCTCTTACACGCCATGCAACATTCTTCGGAGGAATTCAAAACAAATTCAGAACCCCATTTGACAGCCTCACCCCAAAGCTCCAAATTCTCAACCCCTCTGCAACATTGCTCTTCTTTTGGACCCTCATCTTCCACCGAAGGCAGAGATTCACTGTTGGGTCTCAAGATCACGGAAAGGAAAAGGTACACCGCGGAGCAGGAGATTGTGCCAATCAAGAAGAGGGCGAAAAGCGCGAACCTACCAAAATCTGAATCGTTTTGGCGACGACCCATTTTCCAGAATGCAGAGAAATTGCAAAGGAGTGGCTTCGTTCTTGGCTTTTCCTTTTTTCTACGTTTGGGGGATGGAGAACAGAGGAAACGTGAACATCAACAACAGCAAAGAGGACAAGATCGTTGGCGGCTTTTTCATTATGAAGCTGAAACAAACAGAAAGGTGATGCTTCCACCGCAAATAAAAACCACATGTTATTTCTCATCAATCTATCTTTACCTCTTTTCCTTCTTTTTCCTTTTTCTTTCTTTGTGATTTATGCCCTCAGTTTTGTCTTCTGACTCTTGTCACTATTTTCACCTCACATTGCGTGCCTGCAAAGTCCATGCAAAACAAGATTACTGTACAACCTTTGACAACAACCTACTTTCCACCCAGGGAATGATGACGCATTGTTTCGCTAATAATGTTTTTTATAATACCACTAAAATAGTTTTTATTGCCATTCAAACTTAATTTACTAATTCTTAATTATATTTTAATGTTATTCTCTTGTCAGGAATGGAAGTTTGCTAATTAAGGATAGTAGCTCTAAAATTAGTCTTTAAAATTATAATAATGTTGTTTAATGATTAAAATTATTAAATAGCTATCATTTTCCCTTTTCTAGTTTCAAATTAAAAAAAAATCACCTTTAATGTTTTGGGGGGATTATATGATATTTGTATACTTTCAAGAGATGAATTATAATATAATAAATTCAAAAGACTGAGTAAGAATTAAAAAAAAGTAGAAAGCAAAGGTATTTGAATTAACGCAATTCAATTGATTTAATTACAAAATACTTTTTTATAACAATGTCAGAAATTTTGGAGAATGTGATGTTTTTGTTTTTGTATTATTGTATGAACATTTGCACATTTGCACTGTTCACCATATATAATATCAATACGTCCTTGTTGTAATATCCCATACTCAATAATTAATTCTACTTGCTATTATATCTTATAATTAATTCATCTATATAATAAAATTATTATATTTTAAAGTACTTAATTTGGAATATTATATTATACAATTATGAATTATATTTCGGTTTAAATAATCCTGTTTTAGATTATTCAATTTAAATAGTACTTTGAATTACTTAATCTATTATCATATTTTAAATTACATTTATGTAATATGAGAAAATATAAATATTACAAGTTACGCAGTTCAAAATCATATTCTAATTACATAACTTTGTTTGAATGCAAGAGTGCAGGAAAAACAACAAATTTGAGTGCAGAAAAAACAACAAAAATGCACGTGCTAATGTACAGAAGTGTTTTCATATTTAGCTCTGTTAAATAATTACTTTTTTTGAATTGAAATTTTAAATAGAAAGATATAATTTCACTTTTTTTATTTTAAAAACAAAACTATTCTTCGAAGTTCATTTTACCTAAATCAAATTTTAAAATTAATTCCATTGTAACAACTTTTCATCGTGTTTGGATTCATTTTAGGCAACATTCAGTAAAAGATCAACTGTGTTCATACTCAGCAAAAAGTATCAATTGTAATTTCTTTTTTTGGCTTCCACTGTAGTGATTACAAATAAAAAATCCGGTACTTTAGTAGTTCCGGAGATTTTATTGGCTATGCTTTACTCTTAAGTTGATGATTGATTTGACAAATGAGTCAAACATCAACTACAAAATGTTCACAACCATGTCTGTATTTAATCAGAAGCAAACATAACTCGCCCATTAAAGAATTTTACAAAACCCCATAAAAAAACAATGGCAGCTCGAGAGTGTGTAATATCACACATAACCACAACACGAGACTGGTAATTCGAAACTTAGCATTATATGGTATTTTACCCAGAATTACAATGTCATGAATGAAACGATTTACATAATCTGTAACGAGATCGCCTTGGTCAAATAAAAACCACAAAAAATTCTAGAGCAATGCAGAAACAAATTTTATAAAAGAACTTGGTGAGGGGCAACACCCTGCAGTGCAGAAAAAGAGCACACTGGAAACTAAAATCCAACAAGTCAGTTAAGATCCCACACATCATGAAGGGCAGTGAAATGCAAGCCTTTCAACAAAAAAGAATCTAAGAACAATGCAAATCCAGACTGAGAGACCAATCATTCACAAGAAGCACAAGGATCTAAATAAACATAAAGCAATGTAGAGAATTCGGATTTGCATGAAATATAACAGAAAACATCATTATATTAAACCTAGTATGGATTAGAAGCACTTTTGAAAGGCAGGTAAACTGTTAAAATATCCTAAGAATCTTTTAAATATAAAAAAGTCAGTAATTTGAATTCTAATTTCACAGGCATCAGCTTCCAAGGCCTTTTAAGACTCCAAACATATTATATACTTAAAAAGTATTTGCTACTTAAGGCGACTTGGAAACTAACTAGCCAACTGGAGTTAAAAAATTCACGAGAAGACAGTTTTTAGTATGACATTTTGGTTAGTTCTTGTTTGTCATTGGGGCATGAGTTTAGTTAAATCATGCAGGATATATAACCTGGATATAAAACTCCAATCCCCTTAATTTCTTGAAATTCAAAATCTTCCAGTAACACAGATGATATTGAATCCATTCAGCTACTTTACAACCTCGTAAAGTTGCATTTTCCAATGATATAGCATAAGGGTAATTGGTCTTCCAGATATTACGCAACTGGATTGGATAGTAATGAAGTGTGGAAAAGAGATGCATCGCAAAAAGAAAAAGAAAAATTCCGAGGGGGGCAAGTAAAGGATCTCAAGGAAAATTATACAATGCTCCATTTGGATCTTGTACTCCCCCTCTCCGTACAAGATATCATGTTAAACACTCCAGCAACACACTATCAGTTCATCATGCTTTCTAGGATGTGTTACTATTTCGTAAACTTTCCTTTATTTATTGCCGAAGTAGTGCTCATATTACTACTATCAATGGTAGCTCCACAAAGTGCAGCGTAGTTCATTCTTGTTCGTGATCATACCACTGGCGAATACATAATCAATCCAAAGAAAAATATCTCTGTTGTGACGAAAAAAACTGACTTTATGACAGCAGGAAAAAATCCAATAATCCGTAATCAAAAAGTAATATCCAGGGCCTTGGTTCTTTCCAATTGTACAGGACATGGAGTGTGATCTTTCACATTTCCCACCCATAAGGGAACCTTATAATACGAAGTTAAATTATACATCATATGCTCAGCATTTCTCTTTCCATTATAATCAACTTCAGCTTACAGCACAAATTCAAGAAGTAGGAATTTGTCTTGTCCATCGAGAGAAGACTTGAATTGACATAACCCTTCAATTAGTGACATTCCTAAACCAGGCAATTACTTAGTAATGCTCAGCTCCAAATGGTAGGGCGTCATATTGAGTATAAGCTTCAAATTCCACACCCTACAGCAGTCTTTTTGATGTATTTAGATCTGTTCATAGACAAATTCACTAGTGACCAGGTGTTCAACCTTTACCAGTCATCCCTTACGAAAAATATGGAGATGCCATTCGAGGATAGAGAAACCTCAGAGAAAATGAGATTTACATAGTCTGGTGCTTCTGCATGTACTTTACAAAATGCAATGGCATCAAGTTAGAAAACTTACCTCAATAATAAGACCCAGAGCCGCCACCACCACCCATATAGCTGCTGCTACCACCACCCACACCTCTACCAGAGTACATGGACGAATATGAGCGGCCCCCAACCTATAACATCAACAATACACTCAAATATGCGAATATCGCAGATAGATAAATATAAAACACACTACTTATAATTGAGAAAGACAAGAAACATTACATCACTTCCACGAGATTCGTATTCAACACCATAACTTGATGTGTACATACCACCATCACTACCACCAAAGGAACCTGACATGCAACACACAATAAAGATGTAAGCACTTAACAATTAATGTTTAAGATAACACTTAAGACTATATGCGCCACAATATTCACCTCCACCATAACTTATGCCCTGTCGACTGCCATACGTCCCATGTAATTCTTGACTAGAAATGGAAGTTCTGCTGCCACTATATCCCAGACTAGATCTTCCAAGTCTACAAATCAAAATGCGGGATAAGTTACTAAAAACACCAGGGTTGAGGCAAGGAGAATGCAAGAACCTTGTTCAGATAAAAACTAACCTATCACGATAAGCATCTCCATACTGTGAAGCACTACTTCCGTATTCATAATCTAAACGGGATCTTGATTGGCGAGCACCAGTATCATACCGTGGAGGAACATCATCCTGATGAGATAAATTAATGTAAAACATTTCATTTATCAAAAAGAAAACTGAAATGACAATTAAAATGGTCTAGTTAAAATAAATGTATACATTTAAGAAATAAAACTTACTATAGCAGTATAAGGACGTTTTGAGCCACCTATAGTTTCATAGTCACGGGGTCGTCCTTCTCGATAACTTAGATGGGGAGGAGGAGGCCTCTCAAATCTTTGGCCATAGCCATCATCAACATAACCCCTCTTTGGTGCAGCACGAGAACTACTTCTATGTAGCTCAGGGTAGTCAGAACCACGGGCAGGATAATCCCTATAAGATGTGTACCTCTGAGGTGCTATCCTAGAGCCATAATCTGCAGCAACTCTGCTTCTTGGAGGCGGTAGATCCTCACGTCGACTATAGTCTCTTTTCATGCCACTTTTTGAATATGCAGGAGCTAACAGGCAACAAGACAATATTATTATTCATAAAGACACACTAACAAGGGGAGGTCTGATATGTACACATGCACACATGTATAGATAGATATATAATTCATACCAGTCAATCTCCTTTCAAAGGTTCTAGCTGGAGGAGCAACTGGCCTGTCTCTTTCTAGCATGGATGTGACCGGACGTCTACTTCTAACACTAACAGGTCTAACTGGTGGAGCACGACTTCCAATGCCTCTAACCACACGGGTAGGATAACTAGATGGAGCAGGTCGACCCCGTGAAGGTCTTGCCAATCTTCCAGAGTTGCGACAAGAACGAAAGTCTGTCCCATGGTTATTGTGTTTCCCACGGCCTCTCTGAAGAGGTTTGGAAAGAGGCCGTGATAATCTTGCCCTAACTTTTGCCTGAAACAACCAAGAAGCATTATATAATGACACATTTAACAGTTGCAAATGAACAATGTATTTAAAAGTCAAGCTAACCTTTCTGTCACCTTCACCAAACCCTGCACTAGTTATGCTATCAGCACATTCCACAGCAGCAGCATGTGTACTAAATGTAACAAATCCATAGTTCTTCCTGCGTGCAGCTGGCATGTCCCTAGCAAGCTCAATTTTTTCAATCTCTCCATATTTCTTGAGAAGATCCCGGACATAATCTTCATCCCATGACGGAGGTAGTGAATCAATAAATACAGTTTTAACCTGCAGTTACATACACATGATCATTTCAAGTTATTAACAGCTAAACACCCATGACCATCACAGAGACAGAAAATATTCTTAAATATGATAAAGTTTAACCTTCCTCCAGAGTAAATTGGATTAAGTTTGTGGAAATTTTTTAATTGAACAATAAAGTCAAGCCACAGAATTGTTTTTATAAATCAGTAGAAAACTAAGTCATAACCCTAAAGTACTGTCATTCAAAAAACTGCTGAAGCACTACGTTGGAAGTCAATGTAGATTTTATGCTTCCATAAGATCAAAGAACCATACTTTTTGTATTTCCTATGTAATGACCCTTGGCAAAAGCAAGGAAATCAGATTCATAAAGATACCTGTGCCATAATTTCATCACCCAGATCAATAAAGGAATCAGCAAAGGAAACCTTCGCAGGTTTATCAACTCCAAACACAACATCTCTCTTTTGCAATCTCCTGTAGGCTTCCTTAGCATCTGAACGAGATGAAAACTCTAAAAATGCAAATCCTCGGTTCATCCCCTTATTGGTATCATCTTCTACTAAAGTCAAATCCTCCACATTTTCTACTCCATAATGTTTGAGTTTCTCCTTCAACTGGCACCAGAAGTTGCAATTAGCAGTAAGTCAAGCCTCGAATGTGGCAAGAAATAATACTAGAAAGGATAACTTGAGTATCAAAGGCAGCAAGAAATAGACCAAGAGAAAAACTTACAGCTTCCTTTTTCCAAGTCTTGCATATGTTACCTAAGTAGAGAGTATCACTGTCCTGACTTGGAGTAACACCACATTGTTTACCATTAATCTGAAATTGGGGCGATAAAAACACGATTTAATATGCTAGCAATTTTAAACCTGCTTTAAACAATAAGATAAAAAAATTACCACTGGATTTTTTAGCTCCACCACAGCTCTTTTTGCTTGCTCAACAGTTTCAAAACGCAAGAATGCAAATCCCTTGTTTCTTCTAGTCTGGGGATTTATCATCAGCCTGACTTCAGTAACTACCCCAACTTTGCTGAAAACCTTCTTCAGATCATGCTCGGTAGCATTCTTATCTAGTCCCCCCACAAATACTTCAAATTCCTTACGCTTTCGCCTCTCCTTTACAACTTCGCGGTGTTCCTCTTCCTCCACGTCAGGCACCTGGGCATGCTCATCATGCTCATGCTCCTCACCAGCATGTTCACCATCATCGTCATCCTCAACTTCTTCATAAACATATTCAACTTCTTCATCACCTGTATCACCCTCTTCGTCACCTATAATCTCTTCAGGTTCTTCCTCTACTTCATCTGCCTCATCCTGACCTTCATCTTGTTCAATTTCCTTTTCATCATAGTCAACACCACCATAATCCTCTGCTTCATACTCAGGATAATTATCCTCTAAATCTAAATGTTCACCTTTTTCATATTCATCTATAGACTCCTTAACCTCCTCTTCATTGTCTGCCAAAAAATAAATATTTAAAACCCCAGTCAAATACACAACCCTTCTATCATCACATTAATTAATAAAATAAGGAAGTCCGTGTTTCGCAATCAATCCTCATCATTCTTGGTCTAATACATCCACCAGTGCAGAACACAGCACTAATATGCATCAGGAAAGGAACTATAGAAAAAATAAATCAATAAATAAAACCCATCTTCGTAGCTTATCCATCCCATATAACAGCTTCCATCTTAAGTTACACAATGAATACCAAAAGGAGCAATAAGAGGCAGCACCATCCAAACTAATTCATCGTAAGAATGTTTTCCATAATTTTCAAAAATGGTTTGGGTGGACGGGCTGTATCAATCTCTCCTTACCACAACCAAACTATATTTTCACCAGTTATTTCCTAATCAAATTAAGATATTGACGAAGAACCAAAACACGGGTGCAGAACACAAGGCTTTAAAAAACTGTCTGAAATCATAATTATGGCTGCATCGTCAAGGTTTTGGGGCTCTCCACAATCTCACAATTGTCAACCACAGCTGTGGTCATCTTTGTCTGCAATTTTCCCCAAAGCCAATGATTGTGATGAAACAATAACTACCGCCATGTCTGCAATTTCCCACATGCCAAGGATTGTGAGAAAACCACAACCTTCGATTGTGATGAAACCACAACTGTCTCCAATTTTCCCCAGTGTGAAGTATTGGGAGGAAGCTATGACCATAATTACAACCGCGATTTAAAACCTTTGCAGAACCGAAATTCACACGACCCCCGTCTTAAAGTCCAAGTAAAATTTTGAACTTTCTACAATCCCCATGACACATAATTCAGAACATACAGCAAATAATGAAATACATATAACACTGCACGCATCTCACCCTCCAAAGATCCAAATAAAAAATCTCAAAAATATATAAATTAAATAAAGAAAGAGACTTACTTTCCACCTTAGCCGACCCATCTGGGTCTTCCGGAAGCTCTTGGTCCACGTCAAAGTGTTTTTCTTCCATTCCAACATCAACAGCTGAATTTTCTGCATGATTTTTGGCCTCCACTTCAGCCGTTTCTGGCTCACGCTGATTATCAGGTGCAGCCTTCGAGGATCCTCTCGACGCCCTCTTCGCTGCAGCGCCTCTCTTCACTACCCTCGGAGGCATTGTCGCAGAGTTATTGACGCAGATCGAGGAAACTATCCCCGGAGGAAAAAATACCCAATTGAAAATAAAACCCTAATTCGCAGAAGAAGGAAGGAAGGGTTAAAGTCGAAGACCAATGAAAATTGAAGTGAAACAAAATGCGAAAAAAGGATAAGAAATTTGGAGAAGAGGGAGACTATAAAAAAGCACAGAGAGAGAGAGAGAGAGAGAGAGGTTGAGAATCAAATAGGGAACAAACTCAAAAGCAAAGGCAAAACCCTTGGAAAGGAATAAGTGGCATGTGGTTATTAAGAATGTTTTGTAGGGTGAAAATTAAATAAAATATGCAATTAAAAAAATAGAATAAGAGATAAACTAGGTATAAAGATATGAGATTAATTAAATTTAAAAAATAAAGATACTAACATTGTGAGACAGACAAGATTAGCAGAAATGAATAAAAAATTGAATATGAGATATATTAAATTCAAAGTATAAAAACACTAAAATATGAAACAAATTAGACCTGGAGAAACAAAACTTAGTTCAAAATATATAAAAACATTATAATAAGCTAAATTAGGCAAATAGTTGTAAAAAAAAATTAGAAAACGATAACGACATCAGAATATATAAAATCAACAAAGACAAATAAGATACAAGCAAACCTTGCTCTCTTAGATTTATACCTACAGAATTTATTTGAAGATAACAATTTCATCAATACAGGAATGCTAAAAATATTTACACCGGTGGGTACTTTCGAATAAATTTTATCGATTTTGATTGTACTCGATTCGATTCGGTTGAATTGATTCGTTTGGCTCAGCTTGTTCGATTTGATCTGATTTAGTTCGGTTTTGTTTTATTTGGTATGGTTTAATCAGTTTTAGTTCAGTTCAATTCGATTCAATTTTGGCTGGTTCGACTAGGTTTGACTAAGCTAGGTTCTGCTTGTTCGGGTAAGCTCTACTCTACTCATTCGACATGATCAACTCAGCTCGATTCAACTTAACTAGGCTCAGTTCAGTTTAATTCAGTTCGACTCAACTCTACTCAGTTCAATTTAGTTTAACTTGGTTCAACTTGACTTAGTTTGGCTCAGTTCGACTGAATTCGGTTTAACTTGATTTGACTCTTTAATTCTATTCAATTTGATTCAGCTCAATTCAATATCACATGACATCATCTCAGTTTGATATGATAATTATTTTTAAATTTCTATAAAATAAAAAATAATTAAAAGAGTATTTAAAACATCACAACATGATAAAGTTAACCTAATTACTTTAATTTTTCAAAATAAATACTCAATTGAAGAAAAAATAAAGGACAAAAAAAGTCATAAGAAATAGGAAAAGTCTATATGATTAAACCAAATATTAATATATTAAAATAAACTACTTTATAAATTAAGTTAATTAATTATTAATAAAATATTAGCTACGTAATCAATTATATATACCGTTATAACTTATTATAGTGTAAATCTCTTTCAGTTTTCAACGGCAAGTTTGGAGAAAACTAAGTTTTGCTTCTTTATTATATCTCGTTTTACTAGCTTTTTCTTTACTTTGTAAACAGTTTTTTCCGGCTGAAAATAATTATGTGATGTTTTTTCTTCGAATTTCTATCTTCCTTGTGTATGGAGAATTTTGATTATGAAACAAAGAAAAATCTTCCTCTTTTTCCTTTTTCTTTTCTTTCTTAATACCTCATCCCAAGAATGCATTAGGTCAACGTTGATTACATTTAAATATCTAAAAAATATTTTTCTTGCAATAATTTATTTCTTTTTTTTCTTCCAATAATTTATTTTCTTATTTTCCTACAATATCTTCAGACTAAACAAGACAAAGATCCTAATTCGTTATTTTAAAATATTGTCAATTGAATTCATATTTTATGTACTGAGTGGAAAACATTTTACTAAGTCATTCATTAAAAAAAATATTAATAACATTTAAAATATTTATTATTGAAATCTTAAACTTATTATTCTTAGGTTGTATTATTCACATGTAAAAGATGGGTTTAAGAAAGAACTGGCAGATGAATTGAAAAATAAAGTTTGTGTTTTTTAAAAAGATTTAAAGATGAAAATAAGTAAATTTGAGAATAAAATTTGTAAAAGATTTGACAGATATAATAAAATAAAATAAATAAATATTTTAATAAATTAAAATGTAATATTACTTTTTTATCTTTATTATTATTATTATTATTATTATTATTATTTATTATTATTATTATTATTATTATTATTATTAAAATCTTCAAAACAATGCAAAAAAAAAGAAGTTAGAAAATCAAACCCATAAAGTTGGGGATACAGTATATGCTGGAATCGGTTCCAACATAATGAATATCATCTGCCTCATGGACAGCAATAGTTTCATGTGAAAGGGTAACACTGTAAAATCTGACTCTTCACCTCCAAATCTCCTTCCTTATGTGAAGATTAAATCTCTTTCCAATCTTGCAAATCCTAGATCGCACTCATTCAAATAGTTACAATCAAACATAATGGTCAGTGGCATATCTATCTGTCTTAAATGTACATCCTTCCATACGAACACAACAGTAGTGTAGACTATTTACTCATCCTCTATTATCAGTTCTGAAATTTCTCCAAAAAAGTAAAGAATATCCTTAAGCTACTTGGCTAAGATTTTATACACCAGACCCAATTTACTTTGTGATATTTTAGAAACGGCTTGAAAATGTTCAAGAAAGTACTTGGAGAAATGGCAGAAAATAATAAATTAATCTCCTGAGAATAAATTTAGTTAATAAACAGTGTTCAATTAATTGTCTCATCTTTAACAATTGATATGATTTAGGCTACACATGATATTTGACCAACATTAGTTGGTGCTGTTACCCCTTCAGAGTAACAAGCATAGATTCAACCTTGAGCAATCTTAAAAGATCAAAACTCACATAATCATATTCAGCACGACCGAAAGCCATCACCTGCAAACAAAGTTCGGATTAGAAGATGTGTATGCATTATACTTTAAAATAGGTAAAACACTTCCGATTTATCTCAAATCACAATAGGATAATTAGTTCTGAATTCATCATTGCATTCCTGGTCGTGTTTTGCATTAGAAGTTTCTGGTTATTTAAAATCTCATTCGATGTTTCCGTAAGTTTGATAACAATCTAGCGATTGCTCAGTGTTTAATTAAGTGTATGGATAACTTGTACAAATGATTGACTTTAAAGTTCAAATTTGATTTTATCTTTATCAATGGATATTTCATGTAGTACGTTAAATATTTTGCCTTTAGACCCTGTGAAAATGGCTTTAAGAACATGCTTTCACAATAAGATGTGAAATCACATACTTGCAGGTTATAATTTTAGTCAACAATCAACAAAGAAAAAGGGACCTTAACTAGCTGGAGAAACAAAAATATAAATGAATATATGGTGAAAGAAAAACATTTCTTACCATCATTCACGAAATGGCGTGAGGTCAATTTTGAACTGTTGCTTCCCTTTGCTTACCTTCTACAAGATATCAAACTGGAGTTAGTCGAATTTAGGTTCAAAACTAAATAGAAGCTTATTGACTCCAACCAACCGAAAACCAGTTTGACATTGTTCCACCACCTCTCCTTACATACCAACACAGGGTACAAAGGATTGAATGTTACAAGATAAAAATTTTCCATATAACGTAATCTTCCTTTTTTTTCATATATATAAAATATAGGTTTAATGTCTCAATAGGTCCTTATTTTCATCCAAAATTTCAAATAGGTCCCTTTCTTTTTCGGCATCTCAATTGAGTCCTTATTTTTGTAAAATTGAATCAAATAGGCCATTTCCGTCAAATTGAAATGACGTCGTTAAGACATTTCACTGCAGTGGAGGTTCAACGGCGTCATTTCAATTTGACGGAAAGATCCTATTTGATTCAATTTTACAAAATAAGGACTCAATTGAGATGCCGAAAAAGAAAGGGACCTATTTAAAATTCTGGGTGAAAATAGGAACCTATTGAGACATTAAACCTAAAATATACATCAGCTGAACTAGGAATTCTGATTTTTCATCACATCCAAATTCTAGAGATTAAATCCTTTCCTTTGAGGAAGTTGAATTTGCCAGTAAGTAGTATTTCTCTTTGAAAAGTTGAACTCAAGAGGAGTTTGTTTATTTTCAAACTTATTCTAATATGGAATATAGACCAATCACATAAGTCCATTAAATTTTTTATACTGATAGAAAACTGAGAAGCTCAATCCTTTTAATTATGCGTAAGTGTAACAATCTTCTGATCTCCAAGACCAACTTAGGATTCACTCAAGAGAGTGAAAAATTCAGCTTGTTGAAGATCTAACTCAAAAATAAAAAACAGATTCATTACCAACCCTTTTTTTTCTTATAGGTCAATCACCATTGATCTCATAACTAGAACCCTAACCTTCTTGACGTACCAATCTCATCAACCAACCTCCCAATCACAGAACAGAATAGATTGAGTTGGAAATTTATCCTAAAAGAGGATTTATTATCATCTTTGTTGGTAAGATGTTTAATAACAAACAAGCTTTGATATATTTTCAATAATATATTTCCTAGGCAGTAGGGGTATGAAGACTCTTCCCAATTGCCTATTTAGAGGTTATATCATACGACTTAGAATCATAAATTTCAAGTAACAACTTACAGCAATAGCTACAAGCTCCTCAAGCAGCTCCTTCAAATGGCGCAAAGGCTGTCACATAAGAGGATTTTGAACATAGTTCATTAAGTGCCCTAGTTTAAAAAAAAAAATACAGGGAACATCCAAAGGAAAACAAATATCGAGGATATTATGTGTATTAATCTGAATAACTGCGATAAGCAACAACTCACCCACTGTGTTGGTCCATCAACAGGAGCATTCAGTGGATCATCATGCACCTGAAAGCCCAAGAAAGCTTTTAGAAGCTCAGCGATAACAAACTAAACATATAAAGACACTCTTTGAATGGAAGATATTGGAATTGCAAGCGAAAATTATATGGATGAAATTTTACTCTAAAACAGCTTATTTTATAAAGTACTACTAAATTATAATTGGCATAGCCTATTCTCTATACCTCCATGAAGATCCCATCCACTCCAACGGCAACTGCTGTCCTTGCAATGCAAGGTATTAGTTCTCGAAGACCTCCACTTGCAACACCTCCCCCATCCAACTATTCATGAAAACAAAATCTTAATCCAACCAAACTGGTGTAAGACTTGGAAAGGTCATGTCAGAATGTCAATGAAAAGCTTGAACTACAGAAGTCAATATACTTAAACATATTAATGCAGCATAGCATAGAAGTTTATACAGTAAACAAACAGAGAGTGAAAATCTCATCGGTCAAAGATACTAAATGATTCTCAGTTCCTCATAAATGAGCAAAGCATAGAAGCAATGCATGAACTTTTGGCAATGTAAATCTGAATACTGTGATCCGTAATTCTCCAAGCAAAATTGAGTGAAAGTTGGCCTGTGCTATATTCACATACCAACATGCCCAACACAAATATATAAAAGAGATGGTTGAAATTGAGATGATTGATGTGAAAGAAAAAGGGAGAAAAAAACTTGTCAATGGCTGATAGAAGATTAAGGTGTTGTATTTTAAAATACATACTGCAAACAACCTACTTGTGTAAAGCATAGAAGCAATGCATGAACTTTTGGCAATGTAAATCTGAATACTGTGATCCGTAATTCTCCCAGCAAAATTGAGTGAAAGTTGGCCTATGCTATATTCACATACCAACATGCCCAACACAAATATATAAAAGAGATGGTTGAAATTGAGATGATTGATGTGAAAGAAAAAGGGAGAAAAAAACTTGTCAATGGCTGATAGAAGATTAAGGTGTTGTATTTTAAAATACATACTGCAAACAACCTACTTGTGTGGTTTTACTAGTAATCTCGGTCATGTTTTAGTGTAGCAAACTAAAATAAGCCTATAGCCCAAAAAGACTGCTAACATAATAAGACTTGGAAAATAAACTAATAATTCAAATATTCTAACAGATAATGTCAACACCAATACTAGAGCAGTGTTTATTCCACTATTTTATGTTGCAAGCTAAAATTGTATCACATGAAATAGACTGCTGAAAATGAAGTTAATATCAAACAAATATGAGAGTCAACAATAGTAAACATACCTTCTTTCCAGCAGGCTGTTGTAGCGAATGTGTTATATCAGCTACCTGAGGCAAACACCAACATCAAATATTTGGGTTTTCCAAAAACCAAACAACATCAAAGATAGGTGCAAGAAACATCACCATGAGGAAATTTAAATTGATATAAAAGACTGCATAAAAGAATAGTTCTACCTAATAAGGGAATAATAAAGAACTAAATTAAGTCTCACTCTTATAAATACTAAAAACAAATGCATTCACTCTAGCTTCCTCCTTTTTTAATTCATAAATTGAGTAAATAGCTAATATATAAATTTGAGATTGCAAAAAAGTGAAATGTTAATACACCTCTTTGACTAAAAGATCAACAAAAAATGAATTATACCCTCTAAACCACACTAGAATCAATTCTTTGAATTTTATATTCAAAATAAAATACTCTAGTTCTGCCTTTTTAAGGATATTACTACAGACAATTGATCAAAGTCATCTACATGTTAAAACTACGATAATATATCCATCTGAAGAAAAAAATATTTTCAGGAACTATGGAATCAACCTTATCCTAAGTCAGTGTGAGTTGCAGAGAAAGGAGAGATGGCAGCATGAGAGAAAATGTTCATAGGGTAAGCAACTGAAGAAACATCGTCCATATTAAAAGTTGTGTATCAGGTTGATTGTGTTCACAGGGAATTGTCATCCAATCAACTAAAATATTTTCATCAAATAAATGATTGAGACAATGCCATCAAGAAAAGCTGCTGGAAGAAAATGCCCTTTCTCCACTTTAATCTTTCACTCAGTAAGAAAGAATATAAATATTCAAATAATTTATCCTAAAGCATACTATAAAAGAAAGGTTTACATACAATGGGACAATTGGCTTCTCTCATCCACTCCAAGTTACGTGGATCAACAATCAAATCATCTGCATGAAAAAGGAAAAGATTTTAATCAATTCTGGGTTTTGCAAACAAAAATGCAAAAAAGCAATTGATTTCAATGATTGATTTTCTAAGGCAATATACATTAGAAGTTTTGATTGAAAATGAGAGGCCAAGAAGGCGGGTAACAGATTAGTAAAACAAAATTGAGATTTCAATTTAAAATTAGACAAGCGAAAAAAACACAAGACTGCTATGAAAATACAACAGGTGGGCATATAGCAAATCACATCTTGCAGTACAGAAAAATGCTCTAGAAATGAAGCATTAGAGATTGAAAGGAAAAACAATAATTTTCTCCACATAAAAGCAATTACTCATCAATTATTGAATGCTTCTTGCAAGATTCACAATTCAGAAACATACAGAAAACTTCAATAATTACTCACTGTATCCAAACATTGTTCCTCTCTCACAAACCATCACATTAGGATTTCCAGCTAACCGAACCTTTTCAGCTGAATTTGCCATGACCTACAGACATGAAAACAACGAACCCATGATGGTAAAAGTCAGTAGACACTAATTCCGAGACTTAACTTAAGTCATTGCTAACTATTGAAATTGTAACTCATAAAGTTGGATAGTATACTTACAGAAGGAGCACAGAACTGGCCCTTCTTAATGTTGATAATTTTCCCAGTTTTGGCTGCTGCAACTAGAAGATCTGTCTGTCATTAGAAGCAAAATGAATGAAACAAGTAAAGGTGACACGTCAACTAAATTTTAATAGCCAATTATAATGGATATTGAAATTGAATGCAATATCTATTTACTTGGCGACACAGGAATGCGGGAATCTGAATGATATCTGCAACTCTGCCAACTGCTTCACACTGGCAAAAAAGATAGGTGTCCAATGTAGATTATGAGTCAGAATCTAACATAACAAATACTACACAGCATTCACAATTATAAACTGGAAGAATAAATTTAATCATTCAATATGATAACATTAAAAAAATAAAATAAAGGCACTAAACATTTTAATTTTCAAATTTAGATGGGTACAACAAATTGTTAAGGAAAATATCACGTAACAAGAGAGCCAAACTTTGATTTACAAGATATAGTTTCATACCCATGAAAGATCCAAGCAAAATGTTTTATAAGTTACTGGTTCTACATCAACTGATTACACGAGGGGAAGAACATATACGAATTTAAACCAGGTATCAACTATTTCATGATGCTCATTTTCCATTTATCAAAGCAATTAAGAAAAACTTTTTGCCATTTCCTTATTTCGGCACTAACAAGCATATAATGATATCCTTTTTGAAACAACATATAATTAAGATCAAACTAGTCTGATTGGTATGCCAAATAATGTCAGTACTCAACACCTGCAAGAAGGCCATGAAATATGAATTGAATAAAACTAAATACTTTACCTGGGTGGTCTCATGCACATCTGTCACTATACGGATGTCATAAGCTATTTTAACCTTCTCGAGTATCTGAGAATAAAACAGAAAAATAGAAAAGGAAAACGTTCAACTAGGATAAATAGCATCATCCAACACAAATACGATGATTTAGGTAACGCAACTTACATTTTCAACAAATACACTAAATGTCTATTACTGTACCAGTGCCAGTATCAACGGCTAATATAGGTCATAAAGAAACATACTACAAAGATGACTTCAAATTCAACTAGTATCACCAGTATAATATCTTATCGTTTTGGCACTGCAAGGTGACATCACTGCTAATTCAGAACCTTGAAAGTCCTTACAAGGAACCTAGAAAAATGAGATTTTTCAAGGCCCTGCACTAAAGTGTAGAGAAGCTACCTCCAACTCTGACAACATTTAACTCCAGAATCTCGAGGATAGGTGGAACCAGAAAAAACATAAAGGACCGTGTTAAAATCATTAGCAGGACATATGGCCAAAGTACTATGATTTGGAAACTAAACACCCCTGCCTCTCTCAAGCTATATTTTGGGGTTAGTTTAAAGTCATGAAAAATTCACACAGATCTAATATAGTCTCAAGTTATTGGACAATTACAACACCTAGAATCCTCAAGATACCAACCACAAGGGATATTATCATAACAGAACAGCAGAAATATGAACCTTTAATCCCTCAACCATCCCCGGGCCACGAAATGATTTTGATGATGTTCGGTTAGCTTTGTCAAAGCTTGACTTGAAAACCAAAGGTATTCCAACTCTGAAAGACACACATATATTCTCGTTAGCCATCAATAATTAACATCACATCTACTAATCATTTTCATTCACGATTTTAATTTGGACAATGATGTGTAAGTTGCTGCACCATCAGGAAACCATGTGTTTGTCATGTTACAGTTTTTCAATTAGTTCTTACCATATTCATACCCATACTTTAACAGTAACGCACACTTATACCCCCTGAGATTTCGCTTAATCCCCTCCAATAACCCTACCTCTTTTATCTTGAACGACCACCTCTAATTGTTTGAAATATACTACATCAACACCCCTGATACCCAAAAAACAATAAAAGAAAAAACACAAGATCATGCACAACCTAAATAAATCTTATGCAATGTTACTCTAATTTGCTTTTACTTTAAATATTAAGAAGGAGAAAATATTTAACTTCATACTGAAGACAAAATAGAAGTTTGCTACAAACCAATGAGTATTACTCCAGTATCCATCTTTTTCTCATGAAAAGGAAACATCTAAGATGAGTTGCCAAAATCTACTTTATTCTAAAATCAACGCCTAATACGTGTTTGAAAATTCATAGTGCTATAGTAGCAGTGTCCTAATGCATTTCCATCAAATGACATTTATTTTCCCATAGACAAAAAAACTAATCATAAATAAAGATAGCTACATACTCAGATGCAATGCTTTTGACGTGCTTAGCCATCCGCAGAATGTGATCCTCTGATTCAATCACATTAGGTCCCGCTAGCAGGAAGAACGGGTCTGCAGTCTGATGAGATTCCAAGAAACACAACCCTTAAAAAAATTCAAAAAAAGAAGTTGTACCCATAACCCAGAAAAATTCAGAGTCCAGAGACTCATAATCAGCGAGAAAAGACGAACCTTGAGGTGGCTAAACAGCAATGGCGACGGATCCATCTTGCAGAAAATGAAGCTGCAGAGAGGAGAAGTAAGAAAAAGATGCAGTAATTCAGCACGACATTGTCAATGTTTGAGAAGTAAGGAAAGTTTGTGGGACATTTCAAACGCGTGAGAAGTGAGAAGCTAAACAGATCTGGAGAGAGAAACAAACGTAACTTGTACCTTCGTCTATTCAGTGATAATGCTACAAGGAATCGCTCCTAAATATTACTATCGAGTTTCAGTTATCATGTGAGTAATGTTTCATTCACCACAATTTTTGGACAATATTTACACTTCAATCTTAAGAAACATTATATAAAAATTATATGATAAATATAAGTATAGAACTAAGTTTAAGGTCTCTGGGATATTTTTAATTAAATTTTTATTAAATTCTTTTTGTTAATTGAGCATAACTTTTTAATGTTTTTTAATTAAGTCTTTTTCATTAAATTTTTGTATTAATTAAATTAACATATTTGTCTCCATACAGAATTGTGAGATTTTTTAATTAATATAAATAATATTGTATTTATTTACCATCTCAAGTAATTTTTATTATTTTAATTAAAAATTTTGTTTTAAGGACTTCTATATTATTACTTATCATAAGCATTCAGTGAACAATTATGGTTATCACCAATGTAAGGGACAATCTTTACTATCTTTAATGAAAATAATAAAAATCATTTATCATTTCATATTAATTAGAATTTTATATTATTTTACATTAATTACAAAATCTCATATTTTATGAATAAGAGAACACAAATAAACAAGGTGACGATAGTTATGACAATAAACAAGTCACCAAATTAAAAAAATGATAAAAACTTTTAATTATAGAATAGAAATATTTTAAGTACTTAATATTTTACAAAAATTTAATACGAACTAGTTAAAAAGTATTCAAATTTGTACTAGTTAAAAACTAATTAAGGCATTACAATAAAATTCTCTTGATTAAGATTAATAATAATAATAATAATAATAATAATAATAATAATAATAATAATAATAATAATAATGTATATGGTGTTCGAGAGTATAAGTGTTTATATAATGTAACAATATTTCACGAAAAAGAAATCAGAGAAATATTGAAAAAAAGTGGGAGATTAAATAAGAGTATGTACATTCAGATATGCATGATTACGTTATTGTACCAGTATAATCCTAGAAACTATTATACTATTCAAACAATTTTAATTCAATAATTTATTTTGAAAACTCAGTATTAAATTAAAAATCTTTTCACTTTAATTATGTTTAGAAAAACTATATTAACCTAAAATTATTTTATACCCTGTTTATACATTAAGAGTGACATGATATTATCTTTTAAAATATAAACATATTTGAATCATTTTACTATCATCTTATTTCTTCTTTGTATCTTTGAATACTATTATCATTTCTAATTTGCTAAGCTCAAATTGAACGAATCCACCATTCCATTTTCCTGAATATGGCGTTGCTTACTAGCAGTTTAATTAGCTGGCTTGTGCTAATTCGAGTCATTGGAATAATAAAGAGGTACACATTTGATTCTACTTTATCAGTACACGATGCATTACTTCACAAATGCGTGACAGAATATATTCACTTATTCAGATTTTCTGCAAGTGGCAAAACACTTCAAAGGAAAGCTTTACCTGTGTTTGGAACTTTGATTTTTCCTGATCAAATTATTCAGATATTTTTGTCATTGATAAGTTCATTAGAGAGACTTAGTTACTATAATTTAACCATTAGATTCGGTTTCAAACTATGTAACCCAGGTGATTCATAACTATATTATCATTTCAAATCCCTCTAACATAGTTTATAAATTGAGAGAACATCCACTGAAGTGATCTCCAACAAGCTAACTAGCAAAGGCTTGAGTATCCAAATACAACACATGGAAGTGATAGCATTATTGACATGTCATAAGATGCGATTATAAAAATGTTCAATGTGCTAAACCTAAATCCATCAAATTTCTTCAATCACATTTGATTTCTTAATGCATGTGAAACAGATGCTTAAATGTCTAACCAAACACACATACTCATTCACATGAGTGGCTAATGCAACATCACTGCAGAACAGCTAGCAGAAAACTTGAACCATAGTTTATATCAAGGGACTCAAGTGATTAGTTTATAATGTCTTCTAAAGAAAACATTCCATCTCAACATGAACTACTTTCTACCATTTATTTGTAGCCCCACAGTACTATCCACTACATTTTTGTAGCCAATAAAGGGGTAAAGGCAACAAATATGATCAAACTAGCTGCTGTAATGTACAACAAATTCTAGTTAGTTATATAAACAAATGAGCACATAACGATTTAAGCCAAAGAATCATAATGAGTTTAAATTACTTTCTACAGGACTATTAAACAATGTTTGAAGAGTGGGAGCCTCATGCCAGAGATCAACCCAACATGCAGTGGCAATTAGGCCCGTGAGAACCAAGCAACAATTTGTTGACGCAGTGCTTTGAATCTGTGTCATAATCTCTGTCTGGCAATGGCATTTATAAGAGTTGCCAATCATCCTCATTGGTTCCTGCATCGTTAACATGGTCGGTGCCAAGGAAAGCATCCTCTCCGAATCCAGTGTTGTCACCTGAGACATCATTACTAGAGACTTGCTTTGAGAAACTCCGAGACTTAGCTACAGTGAACAATGGTGCCCCGTTTGATTCTTCTGCAAGCTTGGAAGCATGGGAGCAGAAATCGTCAAAATCATCTGCCAAACACCATTGATGATGAGAAAGCTTACATATTAGCCATAATTATTGAACTCAAGAAATTAAGCCAAAGTAACCAGCAAACCTTTGTCTCGGCAGTAAAATCCAATAGCCAAGGATGGGTCGATTGAATCTAGGGGTATGTGCCTCATAACACTGATAAGAGTTTTGAAAAACTTAGACAATCCAGAGTGAACGAATTATAGGTAACAGAATAAAATCAAATCAATAAATGCTCATATAAAGCCTACTTGCAATGGTACGATGAAGTACTATTAGGCTCCGGAGTATCCCCGCTGATATTAACTACCTGAAAACCATTTCAGACATACTTAGTGAACTATTAATGCTTCAGCAACCCAATAACAACCTAAACATTGTATGATTGAAGTCATACTTAAACAGAAAAAAAAAAGAATCTCATTCCCTCCCAACAACTAGGTTATCATGAATCCGTATGTTTGCACACTTCCTTTCCTTTCAGTGATTACAGGTTCTTTTTTGGTATTTTGTTTAGAAGAACTCAAGATTGGCAAAGAGAGCCGAATTTCCTCTACATAACAAAAACCATATCAAGCTCTGCCAATCTCAAAATATGTGTATAACTACATTTTTAACTGAGTTCTACTAGCCTTTTCCTATATCATAGTCAACAACTTGTAACCAAAAGTTCAAGATCCCCTTGTCGCCTACCCATTACAAATTCAAGATCACAATATGGCACAATAACTAACAAATTATGCATGGTTTTATTTCCTGCAAAACATTTAGGAAGGTCATTGAATTCTAAACTTAAATATTGTGTGTGTGTGTGTGTGTATATATGCATATATATGATATGTGGTAGTCATTGCTGAGAATATATATAAAGATTAACAAGTTAGAATATTTTTTTAGTGGAAAAGAAAACATTTATTATATCAATACACAAAAACATCTAATACTAGCTTTTTTTCAGTAACTGATAGCAGATTTGAAATCAAGATGGAGCATAGTGTGCCAGTAAATTATACATTCAATAAGTTAATTCATATTGAGAAATATGATACAATTTTCACAATCTCAAAAGTATATAAGGTGCAAAAAGCATAATTTTTATACTTTCTTACCGTCTGAACATCATGTGGATCAAGGTAGAATGCCTTTTCACTCTGAACACCAATAATGTATGTTGAAGCACCTGGTTTGCCACCCATGATGCCAAGGCTTTGGGGAAATTTAAAAGTCGAGTGCAATAACGGAATATACCTGACAATAGTTTATACATGCAACTATCAGTGATTGCACTGCAGTAAACATTGTTTTAAAAAGGTCATGTGCCAAACATATAACATATAGGTAAATTTACCCATAATTATGGGACTGCATACAACCACCTACTACACCTAATTATTATCTTTATTGGATACTAAATCTTTAGAGAGTTAAAGACAGCAATTATCTGGGTTACATCACTATGCAGAAATGGCTTAAGTTTAAGCCAACAATCATTTCTGCAGGGCTAGAGATGAATAATTACAGGAGTCTACCTGAGTGATCAGGTTTGTCCATAATAGTTGTTAAACACTTAAATAGTAACAATGACCTTGAAGTGTAACACACCTTGGATTGACTTTATCGAGTCCAAGAACCAAAGGAACCAACAAAAGAAGAGGTGTCCAAGCAGTTTGGCCCCTTGAAAACTCAGAACAGTGTTTGAAGACGTCTTCAATGCAGACAACCGGTGCTCCACCACGTTCCCCATCCTCATCTCCAGAAACAACATAAATAGCCATTGGAAGTGGTGGTTCTCCAAGGTCATTTTTCTCCCTCTGGATACGGGCAAGAACTTCCCAAGTGCGACACATGGCATATGGTCCCACCCATGACCCAACAGCAAGGCCATAACCTTTACCAGCTTGAAGAAGATTGTGAATAGAAAAGGCAGAAGCCTCTGAATCACCAAAAAGTTGCAAGATTTTTAAATATTCTTTATCCACTGGCTGCAAATTAAGGGAATAGAAAAAATACAACAATGAGTCAACCCAAATACAATATATCTCAAGGCAAAACAAGACATTCAAATAGATAAACAAAAGAAGGGTAGAGGAGAAAAAACAGTACAATTACTGAAACAACATATTGCATATCAATCACCTGACCTTATCAACAGATTTTCTCCACGATCTACCTAATTTATGAAAAAGTAATGCCTGCACACCACAAGAAAACCACATTAGTTGCTTCACTTTGAAAAACAACCGAAGCAGGACGAAAGAAGACAGATTATAAGAAGGTACTGTATTATAATTCTATTGTCAAAAGGAATCGTTGAATGGTAGACGTAATACCTGAGCAACAAGCATCTGACTGCTTCGAAGCATACAGCCCCAATTAACATCACTAGTATACTTTGAATCTCCAATAGCATCAAAGCCTATAGAGTACGCATATTAAAATTTGTTAGTCTAATATCTATTATCTTAATATGTTCCAGAAAAAAAGTAGTACACACTCATCAGACCTTTCCGGTAGGTAACTAGGATTTTTGAGGAAAAATCTTGTTCAAATGATGCCAATCCATTATTGGTATCTACACCTCCACTTGATTCCTGCTGTGAAATTTGATGACAGACACCTAGAAGCCATATATCACCATCAGAACTTGAAATGTCAGTCCTGCTTGACCCTAGTACACGTTCATGAAATCTCCTCATTGAACCACTGGTTACAACTTTCCTCACAGCAGCTGCCCACCCACTACTTCGAGAATGAACTGCTTTCTTTTCAGAAGCCGATGATTCACTAAATGATTCAACCACTGAAAAACCAGATGTAAAGATGCTTGACCAGAAGGAAGCCTTGGGAAACTTACTGTCACTAGACCCTGCTTTTAAATAAGCAGGCACCTGAGTAGAATCTACAGTCTCGGTTGAGCTTTTAGAAGTGCATTTCGAAGCAACAATCCTTTCACATAAACCTTTCAATACCATTATGAAGCTGAAGAAAGGACCAGGATTGGCTCATAGAAGCAAACCAAGTTTGTGCCAATATCTGCTAGTAGAAAGGTAAATAATGAAATAAAGAAACTTCCCAAAATACATGCCCATTACTATGCCCTAACAAAAGTTGAAAGATATACCAAAGAACATAAAAAGAAAAAAAAATCTTAAGCAAAGACATTCCATAGCCAGCCATCAAAGACATGATAATCTGCATTTCAGAATTCTACAGTTTCACAAAGGAATGATCGAGGAACAGCCGATACAGGTTGGGTCAAATAGTTAAAAAGATAGAAACAAAGCTTTATTTCCATCAGGAGACAGAAGAAATGTATTATGAATAAAGAAAGAAAGCCAGAAAGAATAAAAGCAAGGAATCATGACAGAAAACAAACAACAATAAGAATAATAACCTACGGTAACCTCTACCAAGCACCACAAATATCTATTCACGACTTCTTCAATCCCCTAATCAAAACAATAACAAAAAGAAGAAAATTTGAGGTAAAGTTATAGTCCCAAATCCACATAATATCTTAAATACAGGAGAAAAAGCATTACACTAACAATAAATCGATGCCAAGAATCAATGATATCAATACACATGCTGAAATTTCCCCAGAGCTTCACATGTATTGAAAAATCCATACCAAACTATGCATCAGCCTCGGAAATTCGAAGGAGAGAAATGTATTAAGCCAAACCAACAACACGAAACAAAACCCAGAATGGAATTTTGTTGAGAGACCCAATTTGAATGGGTTTCAGGACATTCAATCAAAGGCTCAGGGAATAAACTAAAGCAGTTGTACCAAGAAAAAAAAAATTGTGGGATAAAAAAATAATTTTTTTTATTTGTGCCCAATGGGAATTTAAAGAAAATAAGATAAAAAAAAACAGAGGGAAAAGGTAATTTACAAATTTAAGGTTGTAGGTGAGCGACGACGCAGAGATGATAAAAAGCTGTGACAGAATTCCAATCCTAAACTCTTAGCTAAGAGACTTGTTTGGGACTCTACTTCCTCTCTCTTCTCTCTCAAGGTCTTAGGTATGTTCCTTCTTTTTTTTCTTTTTTTCAGAATTTTAAGGTATGCTCCCAACAATGTTATTAAAATAACTCAAGTCTCAAACTATGGCAAACAACAGTTTCAAAACAAAATTGAGTTTATTTTCTGTCTTTACCCTTTTTGCAAAACAATTTTTTTAAAATCACAATTTATAATCCTAGTTGATTTGAATAAGTTTATCTTTCACAAAAATTAACACTGTTTGAAGTTGAATTTAGGTCTTATTTAATGAAAATTGTTTTTCCTTTTACTTCAGCATCATTTAATTAGTAATCAATAGGAATATATGGCGAAGATTCTTTTGGGAGATAAGTAATTTTTCCTTAAGAAGAAGACAATAAATTTTTCCTATGTTATAATAACTTGTGTGATATGAAATTGTAAAGGATGGTTTTGTAAAATGAATGCGTGCAAGCTTTTATTTTTATATCCTTAACGTTTTCTTAAAGAAGAAAAATAACCATACTTCAGAAGATAAATGTTTTTTTTTATAATTAAAACTAAAATGTTTAGCAATGAATGACCTAGCAAAACCAACTTGGAACAGAATAATTTAAATAATTTACATCAAATTTTATTATATCAGTCGTTTTTAGACAGAGAGAAAGAGAATAAGGGAAATTATAATACTTTGAAAAAGATTTAGATTTTTAAATATGGAATAAAATCTTGTTTAAATAAATATTTGAATATTTATAAAAATTATATTTAAATAAACCAATCTAACTACTTTTACTCCTTATAAAGAGTAATATATATTGTTTACAAAATTTACGATTTTTTTTTGTTATCATTTTAAACTTAAACTCAAAATAACGGATTAGAATTAGTTAACAAAAACTACAAATTATATTTTAATTATACCGAAAAAATTAAATGTGGTTGATATACACAATAAGGAATGCAAATGGATTGTTTAATAAGTATCTATTTACTTATTAATGAGATTGAAGAAATAACAAAATTTTAGTCTTTGTAAACTTTTATAATTTGGAATTATTAAGGGTCTGCCTCAAAATTAGTTAATAATTAGTTAACTTAACTGATATTGGTTTAAAAATGTTTGACTGAATGATAAATTAATTTATCAAAATAAAAATAGTGAATAAAATTAATTAAAAAAAACTAAGCATAAAACAACACAAAAATGTATAAACAATGTCTTATAACATAATGCAAAATAAAAAATAAAAAAGAACGACTTTAAACAATTGGAGAAAAAACATAAACAAAATAAACATAAGAACTATAATAGTATATAATTGAAGAAAAAATGAATAAAAAAATATAAATAAATTAAGGAATAAAGAAATCATTATATCATGAAAGTAAATTAAATAGAAAGAACAAAAATAATTGAAATATAGAAGAAAACAAGTACTTATTAGAAATAAATTACATAAGCAATATATAATATATAATGATTAGTATATTATTAAATAAAAGTTAAACCCCTTAGTTGTCCAGGGTTTTTCAATTTTGATCTTCGTTTTTTTAAAATTCTCAATAGAGTCCTAAATAGTGTTAATTTAAAACAATTGAGCCCTGCCATTAAATTGGCTTAAGGGGTTAAGTTTTTGCTGAGGTTGGAGGTTGATGTGTCAATTTTTTTAAACGTGGCATGTTGAGAGCTTTATACGTGGAAATTGGTAAAATGTGATAATACAATATTATGGAATTCTTAAATGGGATTTAGGGTTCAATAAAATTGAAATTGGGATTCAATTTGGGATTAAAAAACTGAGAGGAGAGTGTGTTGCAACCTTATGCGAAGTCCTTAGTGGAGACGATACAAACTTAATTAGGACTTTGGAGCTTCATCATTGGAGTTTCGACGTGAATCGCGAGGTTGTTCAACGTGTGCATGAAGTGGTTCGACTAGAATTTGGTGAAAGGTTAGTATCTCTACTTTAGATAGATATGAATTTAATATTCGATACTTTTTGTTGTTATCTGGCGATGCTTTTTTGAATGTGGAGTTGGGGTTGTCTAAAAATGTGGTGTTTGCATATTGCGCTTGTGGTCCCCATGTCCCCATAGTTACACTTCGTTTGTTCTATCATTATCACTTTAATAAGCGGTGTTTTTTGTCGTTTTAGGATTATTTTTAGGTGTAGAATATTCTTGATTGTGTTGTTTGTGATGGACGATGATATAGAGGTTGTTATTCATCATAAGAGAAAGTTTGTGAATGACGGCTGCGTGAAGTATGAAGGGGAAAGTGATACAATGTTTTTTTATCCTGACTTATGGAGTTATTTTGTTGTAGCCAGTGTAGTCAAAAGTCTTGGGTACGATGGATTTAAGGACTTAACTACAAAAAAAGCAGAAATTACCAATGACCCATTACCGACGACCATTAGGTTGTGGGTAATTCAGTGGTGATTTTAATTACCGACGGGACGTATTAGGATAGATTAAAACCAAAATTTCTTATTTCCCTCTCATTTCGAGCTCGTCGGTCAAAAGCTCTATTTCCCTCTCCCCTGCCAATCGTTTCCTTAGACGCATTGTCTCACTGTCGCGGTTGTTCTTAGGCGTAAGTGTGTCATCCTTTCTTCCCGCATTGTCGTCCTTCATTCAATCGTTGTAGTGAGGCAGTACAACGATTGTCGTTGACGGTGTGTGTAACGTCCCGGCAACTCACAGGGACCGTTGACTGCCCCCACAGACCACCACCAGGCTTTCCAGTGTGCTTTGTCCTCACTCGCACACTTTCTGGGAAAACTTCCCAGAAGGTCACCCATCCCAAAATTACTCCAGGCTAAGCACGCTTAACCATGGAGTTCTTATGAGTTAGGCTACCGAAAAGTAAATGCATTTTGGTGATATGAGTAGCCAAATCAATTCCTTTAAGCTATCCTTCAACCGTATAGTCCCATACCTATACAGTCTCCAGATCCCTCTCATTCCGGTGTATGTTCGATTCATCCATGTACCCCTTCCACCCGAAGCTGCCAGGAGCCGCTCCTTGTCTGTGCCCCCTGCACCATGCTTCTTGCACCGGCGTCACTCGCCGCCCTCGTCTCCGTGCCCGGGTGTCACATGCCCACCAGCTTCCGCTCTGGTTCGTCCTCGAACCACACCGTACTGGGAGAGGCTAGGCTCTGATACCATCTTTTTACGTCCCGGCAACTCACAGGGACCGTTGACTGCCCCCACAGACCACCACCAGGCTTTCCAGTGTGCTTTGTCCTCACTCGCACACTTTCTTGGAAAACTTCCCAGAAGGTCACCCATCCCAGAATTACTCCAGGCTAAGCACGCTTAACCATGGAGTTCTTATGAGTCAGGCTACCGAAAAGTAAATGCATTTTGGTGATATGAGTAGCCAAATCAATTCCTTTAAGCTATCCTTCAACCGTATAGTCCCATACCTATACAGTCTCCAGATCCCTCTCATTCCGGTGTATGTTCGATTCATCCATGTACCCCTTCCACCCGAAGCTGCCAGGAGCCGCTCCTTGTTTGTGCCCCCTGCACCATGCTTCTTGCACCGGCGTCACTCCCCGCCCTCGTCTCCGTGCCCGGGTGTCACAGTGTGAGGACGGGTTGGTGACTAAGACGGCGCATTGGACGATTTTCGGTACGCTTGGAGCTTTTGTTGAGTGATTCTCCTGGAAGGGTGTTGGTGGATGGTGATTGGGGTATTTATTACGACTGTCGTGGAGTAGGGAGGGTGTTGCCGCTGCTTTGTTGCGTTGAGGGATTGCAGTAAGGGTTAGTGTGTTCTTTTCATATGAATTTTAGCTTTGGCACTTGGTCCTTAATTGATTGCTTTTTATTTTCCTGCTTCCAATTCCTTGCAAGTCATTCTATATTGGATTGTGGTTGTGGCATCAGGGGTCGCGCTTCGTGGATAGCGTGACGAGGGCATTCCGGTGGTGATGTGTTGTGGATGTTGCATTGAGTGGTCGAGGTGTACTAGTATACTTGGGCTGGGGCTGCCATTGCAGAGGTTGCTGTCGAGCTCTTTAGCAGGTTTGCTAATTTCCACCGCTTCATAACTGCATTTCTAAAACATGCATAACCATTAGTTGCAAGCACAATTCAATAATTGTATTTAGGAACTTTTGAAACTTAGAATGATTGAAGTATTCTTGATGAATATGAATGTTGAATGATTGCATTTGAATTGCCTGAACGAATTGACGTTTGTGATTATTGATTGGTTATTTGCAGGTTTTAGGTATGATGTAGAAACAAATTGCACTGAAAAAACAATGCACATTACCGACGGCCTAAACCCGTCGGTAAAACCTATCCAGTTTTCCTCTGCATTATCGAGGGCTTTTGCCCCTTGATATTACCGGCGGCCTAAAATTGTCGCTAAAAGGATTGAGTTTCACCTTCAATTACCTAGGGTCGTTGCCCCTTGATAATACCAACAACCTTTTGGCTTTCTGCATTACCGAGGGCTTTTGTCCGTCAGTAATACCGAAGGCCAAAAAGTCGTCAATAATGTTTCAGACAAGCATATTATCGACAGCTTTTTGGCCCTCGCCAGGCCGTCGGTAAACACACTTTACCGACAACTTTTTGTCATTACCGAGGGATATTGACCGTGGGTAAATACCTTCTTTGTTGTAGTTGTGGTTTTCTATTGGATGTGGTCTTGTATTAGATGATAGGCTAGAAGCCTTGTGTGATGACGTAAGTGTCATGCATATGGTCACTTTAGCTTAGTTAAATGGACAAGTTTATTTATATGTTGTGCACATTGTGTCTCAACCTGATGTCATTCACATGATTGAATACAATGTTGATGAAAAAAGTGATGAAGTTGCACCTGAGGTGAATGAGGGTGGTGAGGGTGCACAGTTTGGTGAGGCTACAAATGATGGTATCAGATAAAAGTTGGATGAGGGGGTAAGTGCTGATGGTGAGAGGATAGAAGTTGTTGTTGGTCAGGCTGAGATAATAATACCAGATGATGTTGAGGGTCACAAAAAAGTAGTTGATGAACGTAATGTTGAGAGGAGAGAAGCAGATGAAGTTCAGGTGGAGAGAATAGAAGTTGACGAAGGTGATGGTGATAAGACAAAAGTAGATGAAGTTGAGGGTGAAATGATAGAAGTTGAGGAAGCTCATTGTGAGGCTGAGAGGACAGGAGTATATGAAGTTAAGCGTTTAAGGATAGAAGTTGATGAAGGTCATGTTGAGGTTGAGAGGACAGAAGCACATGATGGTGATAAGACAAAAGCAAATGAAGTTGAGGTGGAGAGAATAAAAGTTGACCGAGGTGATGGTGATAAGACAAAAGCAGATGAAGTTGAGGGTGAGAGAACAGAAGTTGAGGAAGCTCATTGTGAGGCTGAGAGGACAAAAGCAGATGAAGTTGATGAAGGTCATGTTGAGGTTGAGAGGACATAACCATATGATGGTGAGGCTTACACAATAAAAGTAGAAGACTTGGAGGATATAGAAGAACAAGTCTATGACTGGAGTACATCACATGATGGTGATGATGGTGAGGTGAATAGTAAGGATGTGTTAGTAAACATAAATGTGCAGTGTGACTTCTGTGAAAGTTTTGGTAATATGGAGGTTGAGGTTGAATGTGTTTTACCTGGGTCTGAGTCAGATATGGAAGAAGATGAGATTAATGATTCTAGTTTGTTCAATGATGAATGACAATCTGAGGACTTAACTTCTCTTGACATAAGTGATGAAGAAAGTGAAGATGGAGAGGGTTATGGGAAACTTTCTACATTTATATGCCAAGAAATATGGTTGATTTCAAGTGGGAAGTGGAACATATTTTGTGCATAAAGAAGACATCTTGGATGCCATAAAAAGTTATGCAGTAGAGAATGGTAAAAATATGAAACTTGTTAAGAATGATAAAAAAAAGAATAAGGGTTAAATGTTTGGGATCAAAAAGAGAATGTCCGTGGGTGGCATATTTTGGTTTCATGGATGCATAAAAATCATGGCAACTGAGGACTGTGGTTGACAACCATACATGTAGTAGGAAACACAAGTTGCGCCTATTCAATGCAAAATGGCTAAGTAAAAAATTGGAAAAAACAATAAGAGAGAATCCTAATGTAAATGGAGTTGATATGAGAGATAAAATTAGTAGGAAATAGAACATAACAATATCTAAGAATATGACTTACAGGACCAGAGCCTATGCATCAGACGAAGTGGATGGGTCCTTCATTAAGCAATATAATAGAATTTATGATTGTGCTCATGAGCTATTAGCAAGAAACCCACGGTCCACAATCAAGGTCAAAATTGAGCAAAATGATGGAAAACCAATATTCAAGAGGTTTTACGCATGCCTAAAGGCATGTAAAGATAACTTCCTGTCATGTAGGCCCATCATTGGCCTTGATGGAGCCTTTTTAAAAGGCAGACATCGTGGTGAGCTATTAACTGTTGTTGCTCGAGCTGCAAACGACCAAATGTTGCCACTCGCATATGCCATCGTAGAGGTCGAGAACAAGGAGACTTGGACATGGTTTATGGAGCTATTGTTTGAAGACCTAGGTGAACCTGAGGTGTGTTCTTCACTGACATTGATATTAGATCAATAGAAGGTAAATTGCATTATATTCATTATCTTTTATCTTATACAAATGACTTTAAATCAATATCATCTAACTTTTTGATCACTCATTCACAGGGCTTGTTACCAGTTGTACAAGATGTTGTTCTTGGAGCTGCACACAGATTTTGTGTAAGGCATTTATATGCCAACTTTAGGAAGAAATTCCCAGGAAAGAATCTTAAGAAGCTTATGTGAAGGGCAGCTATAGCAACCCACCCACAAAAATGGAAGAATAAGATGAGAAGTATCAAAGAGGTGAACTAAGACGCTTTTCGATATTTGATGGGTATTCCTCAAAGGTTTGCCTATCTCAGTTTACATATGTTTTACTTACTGATTAATTTACATAAGCATTGTATGACATACATCTTCATGGAAGGTTTTGGTCCAGATCAAGGTTCACAAGCACAACAAAATGTGATACCTTGGTAAATAATATGTCAGATGCCTTTAATTTGGTTCAAACGAGGACAAAACCAATTATTACAATGTTAGAGTAAATCATAATTTACATGATGAAGAGATGGGCCACTAATTGGTCAAGGGTAAGGTCATTTAAGTCATCAATTTGTCCAAATATACTCAATAGACTACAAAAGGAGAAGCTACTAACAAAGAATTGGATTCCCAGGTATCCAACTTAGTATCAGATATGTATTTCTTTGTTTATGTTATCCCATTAAGCAATATAACTAATGTTTGTGTTTATTTGTTTATGTTGACAACTGGTATGCACAAAGGCTATTTGAAGTCAAACATGTGTCCCAAAGTGGGGACAAGTTTGTGGTGGATATAGATCAATATTCATGCTTCTGCAGGAAATGGAGCATTAGTGGAATACCTTGTGTTCATGCATTGGCAGCAATGAGGTTTCTCAACATAGATGGAGAAGACTACATACATGTATGCTTTCAAAAGTCCACGTATGAAGAATGTTATTCCTCCATTATCTATCCCATTAATGGAAACAACCTCTGGGATGTAATTGAATATCCATATGTCATGCCTCCAACAAAAAGAAAGATGTTTGGTCGTCCTAAGAAGAAAAGGAGGTTAGACCAATGAGAGTTGAAGAAAAGTAGCACCAAAATGTCAAAAGGGGGATTACTGAAGAGATGTAGCATGTGTAGGGAAGTAGGTCACAACAGAAAACGCTGCCCCAAGAGAAACCAAGTACAGGAAGAGGGAGAAGAACCCAATTCATTGTCTGAGGGTCAATAAGATGGAGAAGAACCAATTCAGAGTTGAAGAATGTTTTATGTTTTAAGGAAAGCAAATGTAATAGATGAAAACAAATGTTTTGTATTTTATAAACAATGTTTTATGTTTCAGTATCCTATTTCAATATCCTATATTTTGGTATTTGTATGAACAATGAGTCTACTATTTGGTATTAATATACAATATCTTATCCAAATGTTGCCATTAAAAAGTTGAGTTTATTTTGGACACAAAACATTGTCCCTTGAAGAGAACATTAAAAAGTTGAGTTTTCTTTGGACAGAGAATTTTGGTTTAATCATTTCGGAGGTCCCTATTTGTGCAGATTTGTGTCAATTAGGTCCCCATACTTGGAAAAGCTCAATTGGATCCCTTTTTATGTAAAATTGAATCAATAAAGCCCCTACCGTTAAATTCTGTGGACGGCGTTAAATGTGTTGCTTGGTGGCATGGTGTGGTGTCTTTTTTAAATAAGTGTTATCTATTGTCAAACACCAATAGATAACGCTTTTTGGAAGCGTTATCTATTAATAGATAGCGCTCTCATAGATAGCGCTTAAAAAACGCTATCTTTGATAAAAAAAATCGCTATCTATGCACTTTTTTGTAGTAGTGGTTGGTGTGTTTCTGTGATGCATGTGATGGAGGAATTGGTTTCGAAGCAGAGGAGTAGAGTGCAAAAGAAGAGTAATTTATGAATTTCTATTGGCTGCCACGTCAACTAATTTAGGCCAACTCATTGCACACCTCACATCCACAGTAACTTCAACGTTATCAATTTTAACTTCGTTAAACGGATAAGACTGAAGTCATACACTTTTCATAACATAGGGATCCAATGTCTTCATTTTTAAAACCGGGTACTAAACAGAAATTCACCTCTTAACATGGGGACGAAGTAAGCATTTAAACCTATTATATATATAAACTAACATAAATAAAATAAAAGGAATGTATATGTGCACAAAACAAATTATTCTAAACTTAAATATCGAAATACATATTTTTAACATTGGAAATCATGGAAGGTGTGCACTGTAGTAGTATTCATGCTTCAATTATAAAGAACTTTTTCTTAAAATTCCTTTAACATCATCATCATCATACATTTTCACAACCATAACATCACCTTACTTAATAATAAACAACATTATAAACATCCATTAGTTCCATCACATATCTATCTAAAATAATACAAAAGAAAACATATCCAACATACAAATTAACGCTCAGTGTCAAACCTTTTGCAAAAAGTGACTCTCAACAACAATACTGACATTCAACTTCATTTTTCTTGCAAAAGATTGTGCTTAACAACACTTTCTAATGCTCAAGTCCTGGAGCTAAAATGCTACAGATCTACAATATAAAGATGACGCTCAATAATGCCATGTTGCTCAACGACAAAGCATGACACTCAATTGTACAAACTAACACTCAATATCTTGGAGCGAAAAAGCTTTCAAGCCTTCACAACAAGACTGACACTCAACGTTAGTCTACCACCACTCAACTCTACATCAGATATTAACAAATGAAATTTTGTGATTTAGGAAAATGAAACATGTTGAATTGATAAATTTGGTACTCCTCTCTTAATGGTTTGGTAAAAAGTAATTTTAAAACATTAGAGTTCGTACTAATTTGCTTAATTACATCATATTCTAATTTCCTCAATCAATACAAAATGAACCAAAACATTTAAGCATGGGTAATAATCCAAATCATACAAATCAAACCATTCATACATACCAAATTAAGTTCATAAAAAAATCAAATTGCATTTCCAGTATGCAATAAAACAACAACATACAAAATACTCAATTAATAAAAATCACACCACATAAATTAAGATTAACATCCCTTATTTGACCAAACAACTAACAATATCCTAAGCAATGAAACTCTTCCTAATTTACAGATACTTTATCTATACATAGAAATATCCTAAGAACGATCATAATATATTGCTAGAATTTAATTCGTAGAAACTTATAATGATGACTAAAAAAATGCATGCAAGTGAAAGACTAAATTTCCACAAATATAAAGTTTATCCATTCAAATTGAAGAACGCGTCGCAAATATCAATCTTACAATCTTGATTCTTTAATCAAACCAGCATAAAAAAACATTTAGAAAAAAATAAGAAAATTCTAAAATAATGATTTATAGACAAAAAATACGTTTTAAAATAATAAATCTTATTAATAACAAAATTATTTATATTAAAATAATTAAATTTTATTATTTTTAAATTATCATACTTTTGATAACTTAAAAAAATTAATTTTTTTTTCGTGTTGTTGTGTATAACCTTTTCTTTCTCACACACATCGTTTTCAAAATAATTATGTTCCATGCATAATGAAAACATAGATATGAATGAATGTATAAAAAATAATAGTTATGAACATTTTTCTTTAAAAAGAAACTCAATTCATTGTTTACGAAAAATAATCCTTTCTGAAAGATTTCCCGTCCATACTAAATGGTATAATTGATTTCTAAACTAAATAAGATATTTTAATATGTGAAAATAAATTTTATTTTATAGTTATTAGTATAATATATAAGTATTACAGTTATTTCATATATTATTTCTGGAGTATTATCATTGAAAATAAAAATAAAATAAGAAACATGTTTAAACCGAAAATCCTCAAATATTTATTTTCAATTTCATGTGCCTTAAATTTAATGTATAGACTTCCATAACTATTTTCAAAATTTAACTCACATTAATGGGACTATAATAATTAAATAACATATATTTCTTATTTTGTGTATGATACAATATAAATATTGTTTTTATAATTCAATTTATCATAAATGTTTAAATTTATTTATAATTAATTATAAATTAAAAATTCAGTAAAGCAATTAAAACTCAATTTATTTTGTCAATCACCGGAGATACCATAATAGGTACCGGAAATCAAGGAGGGGGCTTTCGTAAATTCCCAAGTAATGATTGCACTTGGCGTATTGATTCCTTGACGGTCGTTATTGATTCTGTGACGGTAACGGTGACGCCGCGGCGGCTGTCAAATCTCTTTTTTCGCGTGTTCTTTTCTCTCTCCAAAATCTTTTTGTGGCCTCTGAGAGACCCTCTGGGAAGAAACGCCAGAAAACTCCCAAAGTATTGTTCTTCCTCCTCTCTTTGCAATATCTATACAGAAGATTTATGGATAACAGGTGCAAATCACTGCAGCACTGTTCCGTCGCAATTTTTTTCCACCGACAAGTGTTTGACTTTGTGGTTCCGTCGCTTTTTAAACCCTTCGATAGATTCATTCCTTGGCTACGCTTTCTGAGTCACAGATAACATTAAAGCAACTTTCTTTCTCCTGAATTTTTCTTCTGAAAAGATAAATAAGGTTAGTTTTCATGTGGGTTTTCATCTTTTAGCTGGATTCTTTTCTTGTGTTTTTATATTTAGTTTTGGGTTTGTTGAGAACGATGTATGATGGTTTGTGTTGTTTTCAAATTATTAAGCATACTTATTGTATCAGGCTTCGATTGATGGTGTTTTATCTGGTTAAGGGTGTGCTTGGACAAATAAGTTGTTATCACGTAATCTTGTATATAAGTTGTTTTTATATGGAAGAATAAGTTTAAATTGTTACTGCATAAATTATAAATTGTTATTCAAGCTCTTATTTTTATTTATTGAAATAAGTTTATGAATCTGTTTTTATAAGATATTCCTCACACATACGCAAGTAGTTATGTCATAATATAGTTCGAGGTTCTCTGCATAAACTTCTTTGAAACTACTTACAAGAGAAGAAAATAAAAATGAAAAACGCATTGAGTTCTTCCCCAAATTGAAATGAACTAACTTAATTAACATCTGCAGAAGTTAAGGGGCATAGGTTGATTTTAACCTATAGGAGAAGCTTACTTCATTTACCTTCTGATTTCTTTTTCTATAAACACTTATAAAGAAATTTCTCTAAGCGCAACTTAAAATGCAAATAGCTAACGCACCAGAATTTTAAAATTTAGCCATTTTAAAAACTATATCCTATGATATCAAATATTTATCATATCACGTTTTCATCTATATATAATAACGTGATTATCTAACATACTGATTCATGGTATGGTGCTTACAGTTATTGACTTCGACCTTTTGCAAGCAAGATCTTGACATTGTGGCTTTCTGAGTTCTATATCTGCATAATTATTCTGACAGAGATATTGCAAAGTGATTTGAGTTCCAATTATGCTGTAAAACCAAGGTGACTGCTTCAGCCCAATCTTCCGTTAAGAAGATGTCGTGGGCTAAGGGTCAATCCGCTGGTTGGACAGCTTTTGATCTCAAACAGAAAAAGAACAGCAATTTTGAATCTGAAGTTGATAAAGATCATTTCCCAGCAATAGGCACTTCTGAATCTACAGTCAAGAAGAACCATCTTCCTGCAAAGCCTTTCTCTTCAGTACTTCTGCCGACTAAACATTTCCCACCGTTGAAAGAGGGTTTGAATAACAAAAAGGCAGTATCTGGTTCTGATTCTGATGAAAAATATTGTGGTGCCCCTTCTCAGGAGGATGTTAATTTAGCTATCAAAAAGCTTAGAGAGCTGAATCTTTGGGCTGATCATAGCTTGATAGATGATGTATTGGCTGCTGTTAATAACAATGTTGATAAGGCCTCAGCTTTATTGGAAACAATGGCCTCTGCAGTTAATTTTGAAGACTACAAAGTATCATCTGCTGTGATAACTACGACATATGATACCCCATATAAGAATAAAACTAATGAAAGTCTTACTTTGGGAAAGGTCAAGGATGATATTCCCTTTGATAATCACCAAGACAATGATAAAGACTTGGAGAATAGAAATGTTTCCCCGATTCAAAACCTCTTGAATTCTGTTCCTGTAGAGCCTGAATGGGAGGATGATGATATTTACATTAGCAATCGAAAAGATGCATTAAAGACAATGAGGTACGAATTCTAACAGTTGTATTCTTTCTTTCTGGAGCGGTGGTAGTTGTTATGTCTTACTTGCTTTTACGTGTTTCTGCTGTATGGTTATTTATTTATCAGCCTATCCCCCCCCCTCATGTAATATATACTTATTTATGCATGAATCTATGTTTTTTCTTCTGTTGTCTATTTTTAATAAAATGACCGTGAAACGCATTATTGAAGATGGGATCTACGTGCAGTGAATTTAAACACATTGTAATTTAGTTGATAACTTGCACAAATTCCTGTATTGTTATCTGATATACCTATAAAGTCTTTGGTCTCACAAGTCAAACTACTATTAATTAACGAATTAACAGATCACCTTAACCTTAATCATTTACAATGAAAATGTCCTTGCGTAACGAGTTAATTTCCACGGTGGTGCCTGCTATTTTCTTTATGTCAGTAAAAAGTAATATGGTTTTAGATTGATTTGCAATAACTTTTTGAGAAAGATCTCTAGAAATACTAATTCTATGTGATAGCATTTCTAGTTTTGCACATTCTTTTAGAATCGAAGGGACTAAATCCGTGCTATTATCTTTTTCCTCTTCATAAATTTTCATTTGTAACACTTTCAATCATAGAGTTTTCATCCTTGTCCATAATTCGAGATGAATACATTTGAGAATTTTACAATGGTTGTTATATTGACAAATTCACATTTCTGTATTCAGATCATCACTCTGACTTGAGACTTCATTCCTTTTTAATGAAACAGGTCAGCATCGCGACATTCTAGGGCAGCTTCTTTTGCTTTTTTAAGAGGTGATCATTTTTCAGCTCAACATCATTCAATGAAAGCTCGAGTGGAATGGCATACTGCTGAAGAGCTTAATTCTGATGCAGCCAGCAAAATTTTAAGTATCAGGAATAATGAAAATGATATCTGGAGACTTGATTTGCATGGTCTTCATGCAACTGAAGCTATTCAAGCATTGCAACAACATCTCTACAGAATTGAAAGCCAAAGCTTCTCAAAGAGTTCAGCCAATGGAATGAAACAAAATGGGATTGGACAATCTATTCTTATCAACAGTGCGAAATTGGACATCCAAGCACCATTACGGCTTAGACCATTGGCATTACATGTCATAACAGGTATGTTGGCTTCTTTTGACCATGGATATACATAGGCTATTGTGAAGGTAGCTTTCTATTTTCTTTTATGCTTCTATCTCCTATATTGTTTATTCTCTTTCAACAGTTTTGTTTCATGTATATTTGGACATTAAATTACATTTTGTTAGTGTCTGTTAGTTGTCATTTGATTGAAGCAAACATTCTTCAAAGTCTGACTAACCCTTTCATTAGTCATATAAATAAGCATCCATTCATTGTTTTTGCTCTCTCTTTATTTTGTTGGTCAACCATTTATTTTCTCAGATTTGATAAGTTGGTATTCTCTTGTAAGTTCTTCATAACGTTTGGAAGATATGTCAGTATGTCATATTCTCCCAGTGATCACCTTGCTTCTATATTTTTTAAAATCCTGTGTAATCTGACATTTTATCACTTTTAGACTTCTCTTGTTCATGGAATAATGTAATCATCTGTTAAGATTAATAATTTTTTTTCCATATAAATTAATCATGCAATTCTAACAATTTTAAAGGTGAAAATACTAAGCATCATTTTGCATGCAACTAATCTAATTGTCACTGTAAGTCTCAACTTGTTTCTGCTGATAGTTCTCTTCTACTTATATGAAAGGGACATTTTATTCAAGTAAACTCTTCTTTGTTATTCTTTTAAACTTTTTCTCCCAATCTCTAGTTATGATTCTTGTTGCTTCCCTGGCACCATTCAATGCAACTGTTTATTTTGTTGAAAATTTATCATTTTCTTGAATAGAAAATTAGGATTTTAACTATTCATTTAGAAAACCTGTGTCCTTGGTTGGAACCAACAATCATCTTTGTGGACCTTAATTGTGTTTTCATTTTTACAGGCGTTGGTAATCACAGTCGGGGACAGGCTTCCCTTCCTACAGCTGTTAGAAGTTTCCTCAATGAAAACAGGTAGCACATCTCCTCATGCCGTATGTTATCTATATGGCTTCCTTCTTGATGAGTACACGTATCATTTTAGGGATTCTTCACTTCTCATCCTCGTACCTGTATTTAAGAGCATTGAAAACTAGTAAAAAAAAGTGTAGCCTAGTGCATGAGATACAATTGCGTGTCTCTAGGAACAAGGTTTGCTTTAATTCTTATTTCATTTGTTTGTATATATTGTGATGCAGGTACCGTTTTGAGGAGATGAGACCAGGAGTAATTACAGTGTGGCCTAAGTTTCGTCAAAATTGATCGTTAAACCCATTAGAAACTTGTTCTTGTTTTGTATGTATCATTGATAGGGATCATATTTAGTCATGGTGATACTAATATTCTCCCTTGTTGATGTTGATTATTTGCCCGTGGCCGTGGAAATGAATTGAATACAGATGAAGCTAGCTTATTCGAATATTTGAATTTTGGAATGAAGCCTTTAGTTGTAGGCTTTCTTTCCTATTAAATTTGATTTCAAATTCTTATTGTTCTCAAAACTTATCAATTTTGTTGAATTGTTTTGCGTGTTGTAACATTGCACATCATAGTCAAAACTAGATAAGAGTGTGACCAAAAGGATGTACTTGTTTTCATTATTTATTCCAGACAGCGTCTTCTTTTGGCGATCAATTTTGAAGATGGTATCAGAGCTCAGTCTAAAATTTTACATTCGAAATATTTCTCAAAGTTAAGGGCTGAATCTCTCTCCCTGTGTTTTCAGTCTGGGATTCTTGAATATGATCGTAGAAAACACTGAATATGAACAATGGTTTAAACTCCTCTTTTAAGTACACACATTTCATATTAGTCCTCTGTTTGATAGATATAAAAATAAGATACCCTTTTTAATACTTATCTCAATTATTACTGACCAGGTGATTAAATATGTGTTTGCAAAAATTTATTTTAGAAACATTTTTTTTTGACAATATAGTTTTAGTGTAAATATCACTAAATCCAAGTTGGTTTGTCTAAACACATTATTTTTAGTCCTTACTCTTTCAAAATTATAAATTAAGAACAACATTTCTTAAATTTTAAGCTACTTTGGATGGACACAGTCACAAAGGTCCAAAAAGTTAAACTGAGAGCAACATCAGAAACAAGAAAGAAGCTTCCTAATGTTGTGTATTTCTTTACGAAATTTCCTTGATGGCATTCTCCTAGTCTTTATGAGAAAAAGGTCTTGTCCTGGACTAGAAAATAAAATCAATAGCAAAGCTTCTATATACCTATATGAATTTCATTCAATTTCACAACATGTACCCACCATACTTCTACCCTTCTACTTTCTGTGGTGCATTTGCAATAAACTTCACTAATTTGTGGTTTAACAGAAGAGGTATTTCTATTGAGCCATTCTGTGATCCTCCAAACTGCACTTCAAATCTTATGGCAGACTTTGGAGCTACACAAAGAACACCCTCCACCACCACGACACCTTCATCATCCACCTTAGACACTTATGAACCAAAAGGGCATCACGAAAAGTTATACACTGATTTCAAAATTTACTGGCCCTTCAACATGCCCTTGACTTCAGAAGTTGCAGCACTTCGTGTCATCAGAAACTTGGAGAACCTTGGCTTATACTACACACTCTTTGTGTGGATCATTCTCTTCATTGTCCTCATTCCTCATCGTAAGATCTCATTGATTTTGCTGGTCATCATGACCTATGTGACAGTCCTTTACTGTTTACTTCTAAGGGCACACCCGAAATCTGTTTTCCTTCACAGAAGCATTGATAAAAGGTTTGTCTTGGCTTTGCTAGTGTTTGCAGCAATAGTGCAGCTGATTTTGACTGAGGCTGGGATTCATCTTGCAGTGACTTTGGCTTGTGCTGTGCCTTTGGTTTTGGTGCATGCAGTTTTGTGGGTTAGTCACCATGCCTTTGAGATTGAGGATGATTCTTGTACCAGAGAATTTGCTTCTGTTGCTTGTCATAATAGATGTACGTGTGGAGCTAAGGGCATAGATAATGTTTAAAGTTTGATTTGTTGTGTACATATGGTTTTAAATTGCCATTGCAAGGTGGTCGGTAGCTGCGGATTCTTTCAAATTAAAGGAAAAATGTTCATAGTTATGATATCTGTTTACTTATATATAATTTTCTTTGTAGATGATTCGAGTGATCTTTCGAATTTTTAAACTGAAAAAACAAATAAGGATTTATGTAGTTTTTGGGTAACCAGGGACTTATATAGTTTAAGAACATAATTTTAGAAAAAAATAGTACTTATTTTCTTGATTTCCGAAATGATAATAACAAAATTATGTGCTTGGTTTAACTAATTTTAATATTTTAAAAGGTTATAAAATAATTTTACCACTTTTTTTTAAATTCATCAAAATAAAAAAGTTTAAGAAGTTAAATATATATCTATTTAAACGTATTTTTAAATTTTTTTTGTCAGTGTTGACTTTTAAATCGGGTAATAAGAAATAACTACTTAAGTTGATGAGATATTAAAAGTCTTTAAATTCATTCTGGGCTTTAGTAAGCTAAAATAAACATGAATTATTTCGTGGAATATTTTTGTACTGAGAGGAGCACATACAATTGAGGTAAAACATTACTGGAGAAAAAAAAATATAAAAAACATTTATAAATGAAACGAAAAGTTCACCAATTCAAATAATTAACTTTTATTTTTGCTAGTTCTCAAAATTCGACATATAAGCCAATTAGATTGATTCGTAATCACCCTAGACGGTCACCATAGACATAACATGTCCCACACAATCATACGTTCTTAATTAATAAGTTCTCACAAATTTCTTAATGTTTAATGTAACATTGGTAGTAACATGTGATCAACCATATCCTAAGGTAGATAAGATAGGCGATCAAGGTTGAGAGGTAAAGGACAATATTTTTGCATATATATTGTGAAAATTAGACATAAGGTTAATTTCTTTTGTGGAGAAAATACAAATAAAATAATATATTTATAATGAAAAATAAAAAAAAAATATAAGTTAAGTTTAAATACATATAATATTTTAACTACCATAAAATATTGTAACTATTAATATCTTAACAACATTTAATACTCCTTAAGTTAATATCATATGTATCAAATTTGTTATAATAATTAATTTTAAGTATATGGAAAGACATACTGAAAATATATACTAATTAATCATTCGAGGTAACAAATTGAGTTATTATATATTTTGATACAACTTTTTCTTAATAAAATGACAGTCAGTCAATTTTAATGTATTTTGTTTTTTAGCGCCGGTGGTATCCACAGCCATGAGGATCGTTCGCAGAGACATCGTTCCTAATGGACCTGGTAGCGTTAAGATGGTGGCGGTGGATTCCGATGATCTGTGGTTTGCGTATAACTTGATTGCTCCCGGAGACTCTGTCATGGCCGTTACTGTTAGGAAGGTTGTTAGAGAGGCCGCTCATGGCGGTCGAGATGCAGAGCGCGTTAAGCTCAAACTGGAAATTAAAGTCGAAGAGGTTGCTGATTATGACAAAGAAGGTTCTATTCTGCGTGTTCGTGGAAAGAACATTTTAGAGAATGAACATGTCAAGATAGGAGCTTTCCATACTCTAGAACTTGAACTGCAGCGACCGTTTGTGGTCAGAAAGGATGTTTGGGATTCTTTGGCTTTGGAGGTGCTACAGCAGGCCTCTGATCCTGGTGCAAGTGCTGATCTAGCAGTGGTGTTGATGCAGGAAGGATTAGCTCATATCCTCCTTGTTGGTAGAAGTATGACTGTTACTCGATCGCGGATAGAAACATCTATTCCTCGCAAGCATGGGCCTGCAATTGCTGGTTATGAGAAAGCTTTGGATAAGTTCTTCGAGAATGTTATGCAGGCTTTCTTGAAACATATCGATTTCAACGTGGTTCGTTGTGCTGTAATTGCAAGTCCAGGATTTACAAATGATCAGTTTCATCGTCACTTATTTTTGGAGGCAGAACGAAGACAGTTGCGAGCTATTATTGAAAACAAATCACGCATCATTCTTGTGCATACAACTTCAGGATACAAGCATAGTTTAAGGGAGGTTTTGGATGCTCCAAATGTCATGAATTTGATAAAAGATACTAAAGCAGCACAAGAGGTTCGAGTTATGAAGGATTTCTTCAACATGCTTTCAAATGATCCATCACGCGCATGTTATGGAATGAAACATGTTGAGGTTGCCAATGAACGCCTAGCTGTACAAACTCTTCTCATCACAGATGATCTTTTCAGGAATTCAGATATATCAACAAGACAAAAGTTTGTTAACTTGGTCAACTCTGTTAAGGATTCAGGAGGATCTGTCCATGTATTTTCATCCATGCATGTCTCTGGAGAGCAACTAGCCCAGATAAGTGGCATTGCTGCAATTCTTCGGTTTCCTCTCCCAGATCTTGAAGACATTGAGATGTGATGGATAATGTTGGTCAAGCATGTTAGTGTTGGCCATGGCTCCTCTATGTTTTATTATACTGGACTGGTGTTCCATCATTCCCTGAGTACTCCCTGCGGATTTCTGGATAATTGAACGGGGAATTTGTACTATAAACCACAATGCCAATTAACAGTTGCAAGTCATTTATCACCCATATTTTTGGGTGAATTCCTTTGCTCATTGTTCTTTGTATTGAAAATTGATACTTTTCAATTTCCCATCTGTTGGAGTAAAAAAAAAATGTTAGAAATATTATATCTTTTATCTTTCAGTTTATCTTTTAGTTAGTTTGTTATTATTTATTATTTGTATTTTGGGCTTAGCCCCTATTTTTTCTATTATAAATAGAGAACCCTATGTGTGTTTAACACAAGGTAGATTAATCCCATATATAATTTTTATTATGTTTAATATGGTATCAGAGCAGGTTTTCTGATCTCTTCCGGTGGTCTTTGTTGTCTGCCGGCGGCCGATCGTCATGGTCGCCGGCAGCCCCTAAAAATATCCAGAATCAGAGACAAGTCTCCTAGAAACCACTGCCTCCTTTGAATAGTCGGACCTCCCTCTCTCTGTTTAGACCTTCCAGAGCAGTCATTGCTGCCATCAAAATATGTCTTCTTCTCGTTGCATGTTTCTGCTTCTTCAGACCTCCTTCTTCTTTCTGCGTAATTTGCTGTAGAGGGTTTCGCCTCCGTAGTAGAGTGTTTCGCCTCCGTAGTAGAGTGTTTCGCCTCCGTAGTAGAGGGTTTCGCCTCCGTAGTAGAGGGTTTCGCCTCCGTAGTAGAGGGTTTCGCCTCCGTACTGCTGCTTTCCTTCTCTGCTGCTCTCCTTCTCTGCTGCTCTCCTTCGTACACTTTTGAAGTTGAAGTTTCACAAGCTTGGTTCACACTTTTGAAGTTGAAGTTTCACAAGTTTGGTTCTCACTTTTGAAGTTGAAGTGTTTATTGCCTTACACTCTTGAAGAAAAATCATCTAGTTCAAAACCTAGTTTAGTTATTTCAAGCTTGGTTCATACAATTTGTATGCTCCAGCTTGAGGGGAAGTGTTAGAAATATTATATCTTTTATCTTTCAGTTAGTTTGTTATTATTTATTATTTGTATTTTGGGCTTAGCCCCTATTTTTTCTATTATAAATAGAGAACCCTATGTGTGTTTAACACAAGGTAGATTAATCCCATATATAATTTTTATTATGTTTAACACAAACAAATCTACAACTAATTGAGGTATAATTCTATATTTTATTTCTGCATTAAATTTTGCACAAACACTTTTCGTCCAAGAAATTAAGTTAAATATAAGATCTTGGATAATATCATTATCATAAAGAGATACCGTTCAATTAACATGAAGAAAATTTTAGGATGATTAGTGTAACATATAGTAAATGTTTTCTAACATATGTATTTTAATATTCAAATGATTGCAAATGAAGAATTGAGTCACCGTTAATGACAAAGGAAACGTCACTACCATTAATATTAAGATAATTTAAGTTTTCAACTATTTTTTTTTTGTATACAGTGAGAAAGACTCTCTTGGTTAGATAGAAATTATAGGACATATCGAAGAATAAAATAATAATCTCAAATATAAAAAAAACTATCTCCAGAAACTCATAATATTCTTATTTATTATATTATTTATAGTAAAGATATGAATATTATTTATTATTTAATCTCATCTCCACGTCTAAATCATAGTCCATGTCCCACCTCTAAAATTATACAAAATTTGTAAATAAAAAACAAATGTCGGTACCAAACTGCTAAAATGTACACATACTAAAAATAAAACTATGTAGTAAAAAAGTTGGCGTTTACACCATTTATGTACTTTGAAAATTCAAAAATTGTCGTTGAAAAACACAAAGCATAGGGGGAAGAAGCTTCCAAGTTCCAACCCATGAATGAGCTAATTAAGCAGTAACAAATTGATTCCACCACTGACATTGACCAGAGGGTTTGAAGTTTCTGTGGTGTGATCTTGGAAGCCGGAAGCGATATATTTTACACTTTTCATCTTGATAATCCTCTCGTATGATCATGGATTCTTTGAGTATTTCTTCAGTTCTTGAACATGTCAGAGAGAACAGTGTAAACAAGAACTTCTTGCTTCCAAGAAAACCTGTAAGTTATTATGTACACCTTGCTTTCTCTCAGAGTTGAATCGGACTTAATTTTGTACACAAAAGTAGCCTTGTGCTTTCTGCAAGTTATGCAGTTAATATTTTCTATGAGCATTTCTTATTAAAACTTGACTCTCTTATTTGCTTTAACTGATCTTTTTGTGTTGCAAATTTCGAAATTACAACAAAGACAAGACAACCAAATCCAATCATATACAGGAAATCGCGTCGAGGGTCTGCAGGAAGAATTCCAGAGAAACAAATTGAGGTTTGAAATTGTTAGAATATGTTTGATCTGAAGTTACATAATGAAATTTGAGATCGAATTGTGCATTCTAATGTATGAATAGAAGAAGAAAATAATTGTTGTTTCTGTAATAAAAGTACTTTGTTCTTTTAACTTTAATCAAGCATGTATTCAATCTTGTAGGTTAAATGAGTTTTTTTATTTTTCAAATTTGGTTCAAAATTCATTTAGTTCATAGATCTTAAAAAAATGTGACTTGATTGATCATATATTTATCATAAAAGATGAACTTGGTCTCTCTTCAGTGAAACTTATGACACTAAAATTAGCAGACAAGTTCATTGATTTATAACAAAACTAGTATCAGAGTATCAGTTTGACCATTTTTGCCAAAAAATTAAAAGGTCCAAACAGTTCTTACCCTGATATTTTCTTCCTTCTTATCAAGTTTATCATTATTGTCATCTCTGTTTTGTGTGTTTTCTTTGTTTTTCTTCCCCCTCCCTCCATTCTAACATATATATACATTGTGTTTGCATGAAAAGTACCCTACAAATAAGGAGTTACTGAGAACAATAGCGTACTTGAGAACTGCCATATATTATGAGGTAAGATCACCACCATAATTTCATTTTAGTACCCTTTTGAATTACATATAGAACTTTGAAGGGATGCTGAGATCATTAAATTGTATATACGATTTTTACTCCAAATGCAATGCAGCATGATAAAATATTGCCTAACAATAAAGCCTCTATTATTGAGGAGGAAGATGAAGAAGAGTGGATCACAGAAAGCGACCAGGAAAAGGGCCAAAAGCAGCTTGAAAAGTCAATTCAAAAGCCTAACAACAACGACTCTACGTACACACTCACCAAAAACCAGAGAAAGAAACGCAACTACATTGACAATGTTAGTTATCTGATTAATTTGCTTGTTCAATCTAGAAAAAAAGGTACCTTAGTATTAATTAAGGTTGGACATTTCCAATACCTATAAATCTTGAATTCCCAGAATAGTTTTTTTCCTCTGGAAAAGAATTGATAAATCATATTCGAATTTAATTGAAATCAGTACTATTCTGAATTCCACTATAATGATATTAAGATTATCACATTACAAACATTATGCACTTTAGTATTTGATAATTTTATCACACTTTTATTTTAAAAAGCCATGTTAAGAAAATAAAGGATAAAGAATTTACTTTTAGAGACACACAAAGTGACATGAGAATTTTGATTGTATCGGAATAAACATCAGTGAGAATCATAGTAATTTATTTGACTGATTCTTTCTACTATGGACAGATAAACAAGAAATGTGCTTTATCTTCTTCCTCTTCCCATGTGATAAACATAAAAAACACAAGCAAAACTTCACAGCGTGGAGGCCTAGGATTGACAGAAAATGATTCTTACATTAGTGCTTCCATGTGCAAAGAATTCATACAGTTCTGCTCAACAGAGATAATTTGTCCACAAGAACATCGTGCTGCACTAGCAGTGAAGTTGTATGGAGTTCAAGTAGCACTTTTATCTGGTTTGGGTAACCCTTTTCAGAATATATCCCAATCCTTAACAAGCTCAACAAACATCTCAAAGACACCAATTTTAAGTCTGTGGCAAGCCTCAACTGGGTTCTTACCGGCCATAATATGGAGTGGAATGTTCATAGTGAGTTTTGTGTACACAATAGTGGTGGTTTGGTCTTTGGCTTTTAGAGTGCCTATTATCTCTATGCTGTGCATTGCTCTTCTGTACTCTTTATCTATGTTGGTTGCTATAGCATCAGGATTTAATGTCGCTTGTGGCACGTTTAGATTGAGTGGCATCTTGTTTTCATGTTTAGGGGTTCTTGGTTTTGTTTTGATCCTTCTTGTTCTGCTCTTGCTTGTGCTTTTTGCTTCCTGGAGATGCAAAAAACAAGATGGAGGAGCAAAGGATTGAGTTCTTGGTGTCTTTGCAGTGTTGTGTTATGGTGAATTTTTTGGTATTTGAATAATTTTCCTGCCATAGCTTTTGGTGAAAGACTAATCTCATTTGTAATAGGATGAATTTGTCACACGGTTAAGATAGAAAATAGGGTTCTCCATTGTGTATAGCTGGTGCTTATCTTTATGGTTTGAATGATGAAAATTTCGACATGACTTTGTTGATTGTTTGAAAACAATGTTCTCCAACGAGCTGGTGATTTGCAACCATTCGAATTTTTTTAATGTCCTCTAAAAACAAACCAAGGGAAAATTCTAAGTTGTAATTGTTTGAGACAGCACATCATCTAAAGTTAAGAATACTTTACAACATATAAGGTATATAAATCTCAGTTTAAGATGCTATCAGGGCTATCCGAAATGTATCCTAATGAAATTTGCTATAAGGTCTATTACGTCACTCTTATCATGTTGCTGAGAAAAGAATGCAAGGTTTAGAGGGTTTGTTACAGGAGAGAGAATGGAGAATCTAAGAGGAGGAATTGTACCACAGATTTTTCATGTCCCCCCAAGTCCTGTAACCTCCTATTTGATATTCTCTTTCTGTTGCTCCTTCTTGGTTTCCTGATTTGGTAATTGTTTGCCAGCTGTCCCCTTCTAGTAACTAACTCTGGATTTGTCTCCTTGTGCATTATATCTTCCATATGGCCATCCATTTCAGCATTTGCATCAATAGGGACCTCAACATTATTTTTCTCTCTAACACATCATCAGTATCTAGTTTCAAATTTAATATGTATATATTTCACTGTGAGAATATGTTAAAGATCTTATATGAACTAAAAAATAAATAAATTTACAATATAAGTGATTTTAGTCATAACATGAGATTAAGTCTGATTTTATAAAGTTGAATTAAGTTAAAATTTACTTTTTAAGAATAATTTTAGTCATAATATGAGATTAATAAAAAGTAGTTAAATTAAATACAAAAATTATTATATAATAATTAAGATGTAGTAAAAATTAATAAAACTTAATTTTTCTAAATATTAGTTGACATAGATGTGTGGTAGATATAAGTGTATAATAAATTCGCCATCCCAAAACTCCAAAACATCTCACTCCCGCAGTTGGAATTTAAGATGATTTATTTAGAACTGAAATTTTGAAAAGATGCATTAATTATCATTGAATGGTACATAACAATCCATTGGACTTTGGGGCATATGGATCCATTTGCCTACTTTTATTACATCCATACGTACTTAATTTATTTTTTGCAATATTATTTGAAGTATAACAATGCTTTTCTTCTAAAAAATAAAAATAAAATCATCCATCATGTTTATGTAAACGACACTAAATAAAGATAGTGAAGACTGAGGCCACAAAAATTTAAACAGCATCAGAATTATTCTCAGCAACATTTTCATCATGGCCAGTGAGAGGAACCAGTTCTCCTTTAGCAGAAGCAGACTCAACCTCAAAGGCATCAAAACTAGCCCACAAAACAGCATGAACCAAAACTAACGGCGCACTACTAGCCAAAGTCACTGCAAGATGAATACCTGCTTCTGTCAAAATCAGCTGCACTGCAGTTGCAACAGCCAGCAAAGTCAACACAACCCTTTTATCTATGATTCTGTGAAGCACAATAGAGTTTGGAAACGCCCTCAGAATTAAACAGTAAATGGTTGTCACATAGGTCATGATCACCAACAGAATCAAGGACACCTTACGCCTAGGGATGAGGGTTATGAAGAGTATGATCCACACAAAGAGTGTGTAGTACAAGCCAAAACTCCCTATGTTTCTCATGATTCGAACTCCTGCAGCTTCTGATGTTGGTGGTATGTTGATGGGGCAGTAGACTCTGAAGTTGGCATAGAAAATTTCTTGAGACCCTTTTGGTTGTCGTTCATTAGGGTCAGTGGATGATGGTGGTGGTGGTGAGGAAGGTATTCTCTGTTTGGCTCCATAGTTTGCCATGAAACTTGAAGTGAAAGTTGGAAGAACAAATAATATGAAAAAGATTACTCAAAAAACGTCTCAAAGAAAACTAGTAAGATAGTAAGGAGGATATAGACTCGTATATAACTTTCTGAGTTTAATTTGGACCAACTTGATAGAATATGTAAATAACAGATTCAAAGAAATTGCTCTCAGAATAGCTGGTTGACTAGAAGAAGACTTTGAAAATAATTTGCGCACTGAGAACCTGTCAACCATTACCCACAGAATACAAACTTCACCATAAAACTCTGTAGTTATTGGTTAATTTTTAATTACCTAGTTCTAGACTTGTAGATAGCATCACAATTTCTCTAGTATTGGTAATTAGGGAGAAAGAGCAAAACGGTTTGTTTGTTATTGGATTAGTCTCAAATATTTGGAAATTTTTTAAAAGTCCTTCAGATAAGTTTGTTGACTAGTTTTAGAGATTGACAAAAAAATCCGTGTCCGCATATATTCGTGGATAAAATTCGCGATGGATAGTTGATATCCGTGGATATTTACTATCCATAACCTGCGAATAGTGGATATTTTAATACCCGTTTATAAACGGGTCGGATGCGGGTATTATACTATCTGTACTCGCGGATATCCGCTATCCGCAAAAAATAAAAATAAAAATTTAATTTATATTTTATTAAGTTAAATTTAATTAAAATTAACATTAATTTATATTTTACCAGAGTTAAATTTAATTAAAATTGAATTTAAATTTAAATTTAATTTAATTTATATTATATTTTATATATATATTTTGTAATTTTTTTTAAATTTTATTTTAATAATTTATTAAAATATTTTTTTTTAATATTTACGGATATCCGCGAATATTCACGTGTTTTAAAAATATTTGCGGATATTCGCAGGTTTTAAAATACCCACAAATATTCTTTAAGCGAATATCCGTGCGGATAACGAATTGAATAACGGATAGATTTTTTTTGTCAAATCGAATTACGAGTAGACACTATCCGTATCGAACCCGATTCATTTTCATCCCTACTTAGTTTAATACAAAGTATAGTATCTTTCAAGCTGAAGTTGATCGCGTGTCAAAAGGAAACAAACGGAAGCGAAGAAAGTTATGCAGCGTGTGCATTGGGCTAATAGCAAAACTTAAATGTAGATGGAAGACTCCTTCTATCTTCATACGTCTAATTTATGATAATTACAAAAATAAAACATTTTAAAAAAATTACAAAAATAGAGAAATTATATTAAACTGACAATTTTATTGCGAAAAAGTTATGTCAATATACCGTGACTTTAGTTTAAACATTTTTTAAAATTGAAGTATGTTAAATTTACACTCCTTCCTTATAAAATATTTTAAATTGAAATTATGTTAATTTAACACAATTTTTATAAATATTAAACTAAAGTTATATCAACTTAATACGATTTTAGTTTAAAATATATTATACTAAAGTTGTTGCGATTTAATATGATTTTAACTTAAAATATACTTTTACCAAAATCGTGTTATCTTTATACAATTTTTTTATATTAAAATCATAGAACAATTTATTCACTTTCGTAATTTTTTAATTTATTATATTTTAATAATTTTAAAAAGAAACTACATTATTTTAGTGTTTTTATCTAAATAAATACAATTAAAATTACAAAAACCAATTTTACATAATAAACTGGTATCATTTGTCAACTTACAAAAATAACTATATAATTTTTTTTATTTAAAAGTAATTACTATAAAAAACTTATATTTATAAAATTACATATCTTTTGGAACTGCATTATTTTAATATAATAAAAATATGAAAATTTCTGGAAATTATATTATTTTAATGCAATAAAAATATGTAGTGTTTTTCTTTTTTGTTTTAGTGCTTCGGTTAGGACAGCTAGTAAAATATTTGGCAAGCGACTAATTGAAGTCAAAATTGGGGACCTTCTATGAACTTACAAATGTTGAATATTTAATGCATAAGACCGTTGAATGAATTTAGCCACGAATTGAACATTCAATGATAATAATACTATAATATAATCCTCAAAATTCCTTCATTGAGTTTACATTTTGTGTGTACAACGTAAAATGTTACAAAAAATAAATAAAATAAAATGGTTTGGTTAATATAACTTTGTAATAATAATAAAAAATATTTTTTCGTGTATGTCTTGCTTTCACCTTATCACGTTCATTAAAAGAAATACATTCTATCTTATTTATAAAAATATCAAATGTTGATTAAGTTGTATTGTTTTATTGGTGGTTGAAGTAATTGGAGTAATGTTGCGAATGTTTCCAAACATATGAGAGAAGAAAATAAGAGACATAACATTCTTTTATAAATTAAAATTAATTTATATAAAGTAATTTTGAACTTCTCTCATATTAGTTTGTATAAAAGATGATTTTAACTAACTTAGGCTATGAAGAATATTTTAATTTTTCTTTAATTTTGAAACTGAATAAAAAAAAAAATAGCAGTTTGACAATGTTATGCTAAAAGACATGCATCAGAAAAAATATCTGACATCTAGTGTTCTGCTAAAAGTCATGCAGCAGAAAAGAAATCCTTTGTTAGTTAAGAGTTAGCCATGGAAAACTCTGTGTCATCTCTCTCTCTGGGTTTCCCTCAAAACTCAACACCCAACATTTTCAAAGTCTTCAGCTTTACAGCTTCCAAAACCCACCAAAGGAGACCTGCCAGATTCACCACTCCCAGAAAGTACAGGACCAAGAAGGTAAAACCGTTCACAGAAAAGGACGCGTTTCCGTGTTCCTTACCTCTCCACAACAAAAACCCAATCTTCATCTATAAAGACATAAAGCGTTTCGCTCGCGAGAACAAGCTCAAGGAAGCTCTGACCATCTTGGACTACGTGGACCAACGTGGCATTCCCGTGGATGCCACAACTTTCTCTTCTGTCATCGCCGCGTGCATACGTACCAGGTCATTATCACAAGGGAGGGAAGTTCACATCCATATCAGAATCAATGGACTCGAAAACAACGTTTTCTTGCGGACAAAGTTGGTTCAAATGTACACCTCATGTGGGTCGTCGGAAGAGGCGCGTAAACTGTTTGATGGATTGCCCTGTGAGAGTGTCTACCCCTGGAACGCTTTGCTCAGAGGGACTGTGGTTTCTGGGGAAAGGCAGTACATTGAGTTGCTTAAGACTTATGCGGAGATGAGGGCATTGGGGGTTCAGCTGAATGTGTACAGTTTCTCCAATGTGATCAAGAGCTTCGCCGGCGCATCGGCGTTTTCGGAAGGCTTGAAGACTCATGCGCTTTTGATTAAGAATGGATTTTTTGATAACTACATTCTTAGAACCAGTTTGATTGATATGTACTTCAAGTGTGGGAAGGTTAGGCTTGCTTGCCGTGTGTTTGAGGAAATTCCTGAGAGGGATATTGTCGCGTGGGGGGCGATGCTTGCTGGGTTTGCACACAATAGAATGCAGAGGGAGGTGTTGGAGTACGTGAGGTGGATGGTGAAGGAGGGAGTGAAGCCGAATTCGGTTGTGATTGCAATTGCGGTTCCTGTGGTTGGGGAGGTTTGTGCAAGGAGGTTGGGTCAGGAGTTTCATGCTTATGTTTTGAAAACGAAATCTTACTCTAAGCAGGTGCCGGTTCAGTCTGCTTTGATTGATATGTATTGCAAGTGTGGGGATATGATTTCGGCTAGACGGGTTTTTTATGGTTCCAAGGAGAGGAATGTGGTTTGTTGGACGGCTCTGATGGCGGGGTATGCTGTGAATGGAAAACTTGAGCAGGCATTGAGGTCCACCATTTGGATGCAGCAAGAAGGATTCAAGCCTGATATGGTGACGATTGCGACTGTTCTTCCAGTCTGTGCACAATTGAGGGCTCTGGAACAAGGGAAGCAAATTCATGCTTATGCTTTGAAACGTTGGTTTCTGCCTAATGTGTCTATAACTTCTCAATTGATGATGATGTACTCTAAGTGTGGTGTTGTTGAGTATTCTAGAAGATTATTTGATAATATGGAAGAAAGGAATGTGATTTCGTGGACTGCCATGATTGATTCATTGATAAAAAATGAACATCTGTGTGAAGCACTTGTTGTGATGAGATCAATGCAATTGACAAAGTACAGGCCTGATTCTGTTGCTATAGCAAGGATGTTGAGTGTTTGTGGTGAACTAAAACTTGTAAAGCTTGGGAAGGAGATTCATGGGCAGATCTTGAAAAAGAACTTTGCATCAGTTCCTTTTGTTTCTGCAGAACTTATAAATACGTATGGCTCATTTCGAGATGTTAACAAGGCTAAGTTGGTGTTTAATGCAGTCCCCGTTAAAGATTCTATAACATGGACTGCTCTTATAAAGGCGTATGGATATAATGAACTGTATCACGATGCAATTAGCCTTTTTGATCATATGGGATCTTCTCCGAATCACTTCACTTTTGCAGCCATTCTATCTATATGTGACAGAGCTGGATTTGTTGATGATGCTTGTAGAATCTTCAATTTAATGCCTAAATATAAAATTGAAGCATCTAAGGAACACTTTGCAATTTTGGTGCAACTACTTACCCGCAATGGTCAACTAGAGAAAGCTCAAAGATTTGAACAAATGAGTTCTTTCTTGTAAAAGAGACACCGCCATCTTTTCCTTTTGAAAGATTTATAGAATGTTAAACAATCCAGAATCCTCACATGTACCTTTTGGCACAAAATTTGTAAGTTCTTGTGTATTTGTAAATTTGTTCCATAGTGTACGGTTCATAAGATTTTCTCTGAGCTTCTCCACCAAATTATGTGTTTATATAATTCATATATGAATTTGTAGCCTTTGAAGATAATAAAAGAGCTAATTTAGAAGCTAATTTCAAGTGCCTCTCTCTTCAAACTTTTGGGAGTCTGGAGTTCTAAATATTATTTGAACAAAAGTAACCTTATCAAGGTTTCAATATTGCAATTCATGCCATTGTTAAAATTTTAGAACCCTGAACCTAGTGATATATATAGTTTTGCATAAGAGATGGCCTGCAATCTTTAACCATGAAGATATTATTAGTTTGGGATCTGTTGATTTGTTCACTAGTTAGTTTTAAGTTTGGAAGTAATGGTATCCCGTATGAAAAAACTTGAATAGTCACATCTTCTTCCAAACTACTGAAGTTATATTGTAATTGACATATAACGAATTAATTTCCTATCAAATGTAAAATGCATTTTTTGGTTGTTTGTATCCACTCATGCTAATGATTTTGTTTCTGCCGTGATTTCAAGTTGGTGTCATTGACTGTTATTATGTGGCATAAAATAATATCGGTGGCCACATGAGGACTTCATTTTGATCAAAGGCATATTATAATATTATATCATGCTAACCTGTGCTAACCTGTGGATTGTATTCCACTTCATTCCTTTTGCTTAAATGCTTACCCCTTTGGTCTTGTGAATGTTCACCATTTTATAGGATTGTGTTGCTTTCTATTTGTTCTGATATTTTGCTTATTATGTTGCAATATCACACGGGTCTACGAGGATGTTGCATTCCGCACAAAAAATGTCCATCAGTTGCAATTATTTTATAATTTGCATGCGGTCACTGCACTTGACACATTCTTTTCAATTATCCGGATCGATTGACGTCATATGTATTTTGTAGCTGTTTTATTTGTTGCAAAATGTTGACAAAAAATGAACAAAAATGTCTTGAAGCGTGTAGATCTATTGTCTTTAAAAACTTACTCGTATAGTATTGTGCAAGTTTCTCAGGATACAACAAAAACTTTAAAAACAGTAAAATACCAAGATAGTATAAGAATTATAAATCACAGAAGAGAAAACAAAGAGAAGTAAGAGGGAGAGTATGAGAAAGGTCTTATATGTGTGTGAGAGAGTTCAAAAGTATGTTTCGTGCTATTGAAGGAAGCATAATACCCCTATATATAGATGTTTAGAGACCGACTAAAGACCATGATGGAAAATATCTCACACTTTGTGGAACAAGCTGAGTGAACAATAACTCTCACGTTTCTTGCAAATGCAGCTTTTTGAGTATTGTGGGAGAAGGGATCGACCAACAAGTTTGTTGCAACGGACAACAAACAACACTGGCCAACACAAGCTCGACCAACCCAAGTTCGGCCAACACAAGCTCGACCACATAAGGTCACCCAACATGAGCTCAACCAACTTGAGCTCGACTAGTATGAGCTCAGCCAACACGAGCTCGACCAACATGAGCTCGACCAACATGAGCTCAACTACACAAAAGAGGCAACTAGAATTTTGCAATATATATAAAATACATGTTTTATAAAAATTCACCACATCTTGCAAAAGGTAAGAAAGAAGGCTTGAAAGAATAAAATCATGGGTCTTATAAGATGTAATGCATTAGAACTGGTATAGCAAACTATATAAACTAACTCTAGATTGAGAAACATAACATACAATGTAGTTGATATAACAAACTATATGAACCAAAAACACTTTATGACTTAGCGGTTTATCAATCACAATACATCCCCATAATCCTTAATGTTATCATTGTGTTGCGCTTATTAGGCCATGCACATGCCATATATTCATGAATGTTCTAGAAATCATGCCAATATCTCATACAAACGGCCCTACTCGACACTCGTATATTTGATTTCATCAAGTGTGTGTTGTAAATCATATACCACCCTTAACAGATACGAAAATCATTAAAAACTTGTTTAAACTAAAATTCTTACAACACATGAATTTTAATTACAAAGTTTAATCTCTCAATAATACAGTTTCTATCACTTTCACACACACCATAAGAATGAACATAATTGATTAAAAATCGATTTAGTACTATTAGAACTAACAAGTGACTTGTTTTAACCTATACGAACCTTATTCATAGAATGTTCAATCACAAAGGTTTGGTTACCATCACTTGTTTGTTTGCAAGTGGCTTGAGTCTTATTCTCCTCGATATTTCTAAAATCATATTTCTTCCTAAGGGTTTTGTTAGAGGAACTATTAGATTTTGTTCTAACTTCACATAATCAATGGAAATAGTTCCTCTATTTAGTAATTGCTTCACCAAATTGTGTCTCAATTGTATATGTCTAATAGTTCTATTATAATTATTGTCAATGACAATCACAATGCATTAACATCAATGAGTTCATCAATGAGTTCATCAAATCTATAATAATTATTGTGTCTCAATTGTATATGTCTAAGTGTACCTACTTAATCTACCTACTGCATAAAAAATATAAAGTCTCAAAAAGTTCATCAAATGTAATAAGCTCTCAATTATCTGGGCATACTAAGGTTGAGAGATAGATTCTCCTTTATTTTTCATTTATTTAGAGTTAATATCATAAAGAGTACTCAATGGTTTGAAGTCATAATACCCAAACTTCTTAAGAACTTTCTCAATGTATTGTTCTTGGGATAACAATATATTATCTCTTTTCCTTTTGATTCTAATACCTAAAATTACATTGGCTTGACCAATTTCTTTTATTTCAAAATTTAATCCTAGAAAAAATTTAGTTCTAGCGACAATCTCATTGTATGTTCCAAAGATTAACATATCTTCCACATACAAACATATAATGACACAATCATCATTTTCATATTTAGAGTACACACATTTATCAACATCATTAGGTGAAAATTCATCACAAAGCAATGCATAGTCAAGTTTTTCATGTCATTGTCTTGGTGTTTGTTTCAACCTATATAAAGATTTTAAAAGTTTGCATACTTTATTCTCTTGACCAAGTACAACACACCCTTCAGGTTGAGTCATAGATTTCCTCCTCCAAATCACTATTCAAAAAGGCAGTTTTAACATCCATTTGGTGTATCACTAGCTTATGGATAGCTTCTAGAGCTAACAATACTCTAATAAAGGAAATCTTAGTCACTAGGGCAAAAATATCAAAGTAATCTATGTTGAATTTTTGAGTGAAGTCTTTTTCTACTAATCTTGCCTTATACTTCTTTATAAATCCATCAAGGTGATAATTTTTTCTTAAAGATCCACTTACAACCAATGAGTTTTGTTCCTTTATGAAAATCTACTAAGATCCAAGTACTATTTTTTTGAATTGATTCAATTTCAGTCCTAATGATCTTATCCCACAGTTTTGCATCAAGAACACTAGTAGCCTCTACAAAGTTAGTTGGATCATTATCAACAAGATAAGTATAAAAATCATTACCAAAATAAGTTTCCTTCCTTTTTCTTTTACTTCTTCTCAAATTCTCACACAAGGCATCACTATTATTATTAATAGGTTTAGATGTCTCACTAATCTTTAAGGGAAAAACATGTTAAAAAAACTCAACATTTTTCGTCTCTACTATGCTCAATCACATCACTTTTAAGAATAAGAAACCTATATACAACATTATGTTCAACATAACCTAAGAACATACCATTAAAAGTTTTAGAACCTATTTTTCTTTTCTTAAGATTGAGTAACATAACCTTAGTTAGGCACCCCCACACTCTTAAATATTTAAGATTAGGTTAATAACCTCTCCACAACTCATAGGGAGTTTTACCAGTTTTCGTATGAAGTATCCTACTTAGTAAAAGACATGTAGTGAGGAGGGCTTCCTCCCAAAGATTATCACATGTGCTAGAACTTATAAGCATGACATTCATCATTTTCTTAAGAGTTTTATTCTTTCTATCAACAACTCCATTAGACTCGGGTAAATATCATGGGGTTACCTCATGGATAATACCTTCTCTAACACAATAGTCATTAAACAATACATATTCACCACTTGTATCTGATATAATCCTCTTAATTTCCTTATTCAATGTATTTTCTACTTCTACTTTATAAGTTAAAAACACATCAAAGGCTTCATTCTTATGTTTCATTAAGTACACTTTAATGTATATAAAGTTATCATATATAAAGGTTACAAAATAATTTTTAGTGTCTCTAAATATGATTTATTTTAAATAAGCTACATCAATATGAATTAGTTTTAACAATTCAGTTTGACTATCTACATGATAACAAGTTTTCTTTGTTATTTTAGATTCCACACATATATACATTTATTACTTTATTTATCATACATATTAATTAATCTTAATCATTGTAATTTCAAAATATACGAGGAATTTATATGTTCTAATCTAGCATGCCACTTATCATACAAGTAAACAATGTAAGTAGAGAAACTTAATTCGTTAATAATTTCAAAAATATTGAATATAAAGAGACTTTTATCATAATATCTTTTTCCCACAAAGCATGATTTTTTGTCATAACAATCTTGTGAGATATGACACTTTCACCTTCACTTTTTTCATTAGTGTTATAAAGATTAAATTAACTTTGATAGAGGGCACATGCAACACATCACTGATAACGGTAATTTTTACCATTATCTTTGAACCAATTTTTATACCAAATCGCCCCTTTAAAAGCTTGAAACATGTTTAATCCTTCCTTATTAGCTAAGTTTTTGAATAAATTTAGTGCATGCTTTACATATAAGTTTTCATCATTAATTCCTCAAATTTGTAGGCATTTTGCATGTATTGGAGAAGTACTTATCTGCTACGAGTGGGAACCAAGGAAAAGATACAAAAGCAGGAGGCTAGAGGAGTAAGGAAAGCAACTCGCGCCCGGGCGTGACAAAGGGGCGCCGGGCGCGACTTCACAGAGAGTCTCGCGCCCGGGCATGAGAAATGGGGCGCCCGGGCGTGACTTTTCCAGAGACTTTCACGCCTGGGCGCGACTGAGAAAGGGGGCTGGGCGCGACTTTTGCTGACCTGGAACCCTAGGCCTATTTAAAGCATTCTGGAACTGAGGGTGCTATCTTCTTGGCGGCTGAAGTTTGGAACACCATATTTGGACCTCAGGGAGCTGGTTTCGGACGGTGGGAACTCTCCTTTCTTCCTCCTTGGATCCCCATTCATCCATTTTTCTCCATTGTAAGCTCAAGTTCTCCATGACTATGGAGAGCTAATTTCATTTTGTTGGGGAATGATGTAGCTACGAAACTTTCATGTAAATGCACTTGAGTTTAATGAATTTAAGCTTCTTTCATTTGATTGTGAGTGTTTAATTTCCTTCTCTTAACGCTTGTTGTGACTTGATCAACCATAACATGAATCTCAGATCTGCTTGATATTGGGAAATATTTTGCGGATCTTGAACTGGAATTAACACCTATAGGAGATTGTATCTAGGGATGGAGCTTGACCCTTTAGTTGTCGTAAACCTCTAATTGTAATGCGGATGAACTTTCTAGGTTACCAAGGAATTGGGGCTGCAAAAGTGACTCTAGGCTCTTTCTACCAAGGAATTGGGTCTGAGTATAATAGGAAGGCTGACAAAAGCAATTAATTGAAGAAGTAGTAATGTACATTTGCATGATAGCGTAGTAATTACAATCATTCTCCAACATCTCAATTCCATATTGTTTCATCATCCATTAACCACTTTAATCCTTTAGTCTCTAAGAAGTTCATTTTATCACGTATTTATGAATTGAAATTTTGTTGCACTTGAATCATATCAAAAAGATGTCATTCCTAGTCTAAGTTAGTTAAATTATTATACGATTATAAAGTGTTACACTAGTCTCTTGGGAAACGATATCCGGTCTTACCGGTTTATTACTTAGAACGATTTGGTACACTTGCCAGAAAGTTAACAATCACTTAAGGCCACATTCTTCCCAGACGTGCCCTAAAACCACTGAGGTAAACATGTTTTTCTCCATCCCTTACATTAGTGTAGGAGGTCAAAACACTTATGTTTGCAGAAATATGTCTGGTAGCATCAGAGTCGTCTACCACCTGTTTACTAACATTGGTAATCATATTTACTTATGAAATGATCACAACAATAGTATATTCTCCTTCGACTATATTTGTCATAGGAGAATTGTCGTTTCTCGCTCTACGCCTGCACTATGGTGCATGATGGTCCGACTTTCCACATGCAAAGAAACTTTCCTTCTTTTTAAAGGTGGGGTTCGATCCATTGAAAGAAAAATTCAAAAATTATTTTCCTTTTGTGATTAGGTTTGTGTTCATACCTTTTGAAAGCATATTTGACTCATACCATATTTGCTTTTGTAGAAAAAGTGTTGGCCCTTACATTAGCACACTATTTTCTATTGGTATCTTCAATTGTAAGGTGGGTAATGACAATTGGAAACAACATTTTCTTGTGTTTGTGTTTCAGTTGTTGTTTGTAGTCAGTCTAGGAATGCGACAATTTCTCGATGAGAAGCTCTGAAACAAACTCATCGAGTAGAAGTATGTTCTCTGCTTTGATCTCTTCAAGCAACTTTTGATACTCGTTGATTTGAATTTATGTCCTTATCTTCAATCATCTCCCAGTAGTAGTAATTTCTTATGACGAATCTTTGTCTGACAACATCTTCAACAATATATTTGAGAATCAACTAATCCCAAATGTTTTTCACTTCCTTAGAAGAATAATACACATTAAACAAGTCATTAGAAAGTTCACTAAGTAAAGTATGTTGACATAGTCTATTCGCATGAATCTTCAACTTGTTTTGAATTTGAGGGTATATTGAAGTTGAGTTTTGGAGATGAGAGAGTAATAGCAAGTCCATATATGTGTAAAAGGTTAGACACATCTTCTTGCTAGCGCTAAAAGTTCTGCCTAAAGAAGACCTCAATTTTTGACACATCGTGAAACGATTTCTCAAAGACCATATGAGTTTTGAAAACAATGTTTTGATTCTCTGGAATTAGGTTGTTGATGTCAGTTATAAGTTCTTAAGATTGTTGTAAAATGCTGACAAAATCACGAACAAAATTTTTCTAAGATGTATGGATCCATTGTTCTTAAGGACTTATTCATGATATGTTGCATAAGTCTCCTAAGATATAACAGGAACTTTCTGAAAATATTTGAGGATATCATAACTAACAAAGAACTCTGAAAAGAGTAAATACTCGGCATAATATAGGAAAAATAAATTAAAGAAGAGAGAACAAAGAGAAGTAAGAGGGAGAGCTTGAGGAAGGTCTGATTATGAGAGGGAGAGTTCGAAAGTGTGTTTCGTGCTCTTAGAAAAAGCACAACATCCTTATTTATAAATGTTCAGAGGCCGACTAAGAACAATGTGTGAAAGATGTCATGTACCTTTGTAGCACAAGTTGAGTAACGGCTCTCACCTTTCCTACATATCTTGCAAGAAAAGAGATCGACCAACAAACTTGTTGCAATGACTAATAAATAGGACCAACCAACACAAGCTTGGTCAATCTAAACTTGACCAACAAAGCTCAGCCTATACAAATTTCACCGAAATGAATTCGACTAACATTAACTTAACCATCATAAATGCAACTACATAAACTTGACCAACACGAACTCAACTAATATGAGCTCGGCGATACAAACTTGACGAATACAAATTCAACAAACACGAACTCTGAACATAGACCACAAGAGAACAAGAATTTTGCAATATATATAAAACGCGTGTTTTATAACATATATTTTGGTAGCATACATGTGCATTTCCAAACTCCAACATAGAAAGTATTTGTTTTTATGATAAGTAAGAATTGCTGGGTTAATTCTTTAATCTGGGTCAAGACGTTGAATGTTGTTAAGTTATGTTGAAAGAAGTTTTCAAGGAACAGTAGATGCAGCATTTTGCTATGATTTTTTTCTGGGATAATTTGTTTAATTTGTTCTTTCAAATGGAATTGTCATATTTTATAAATTCTAACCTCATGTCACTTGTCGAAATGGCTTATAAATATATTTAAAAGATCTCTAGCAATGATTTTCAATGAAGTTTTGTCTCCCTTCCAGTCATTTTGATTTTGATAAATTAAGATTAATACGAAGTTGGATCCATATGAACTAAATGTCTTATTAATGAATTATAATAAATTTATTATAATTCGAGTTATAATAAATTATCATATTATAAATCTATTTACTTTTATATGATGATAAGTGGAAGGAGATGTGTTTTATTGTAGACCGTTTGATGGATGAATGTTTTCAAAGATATTACTCTCTAGAGTGAGTTCAAAAAGAAAAAGAAAAAAGAAAACGTGAAATTGAATAGTATCTTCTTTGGTTTGCTAAACCCCAAACGGAAATGCTCCTCTGTTACTCTCTTCATCTCCCGATAATATCTTCTTACTCACACAAATCAACCAGCGCTCCCAACACCGGCGGTTACATAAAGTTCCAAACCAGGTACCGCGAAAACCTCCGATACCTTCGAACGTTGACCATAATCGACCCCAAAACCAAACCGGAGGACCTCCCTCTCCCCAACGATGTCGACCACATCCTCCGCACTCTCACGTTCCTCAAGTCACGTTCCTTCTCCGACGCCGACATCCCCCGCCTCAACTACCTCACCACTCAGCTCTTCTCCACCGCTGTCGTCCCCTCCGACGTCGCCGCCGTGTTCTCATTCCTGGCCGACGAACTTCCGGCCACCGCGTCGGAGTCTCGCTATCTCATCCTCCGATGCCCTAAGCTGCTCTTCTCCCACGTCGACCTCTGCCTCCGACCCACGCTCCAATTTCTCCGCCAGGTCCGCACTCATGGATTTCATTTTCTTATTTTATTTTAAATTATATATTTTTCTTGCATAAAAATACGGGAATTTTTAATTTAATAATATAAATAATTCAATGTTTAAAGAATTATAGAGTGCTTTGAATTCATTGTGGTGTATTTTTATACGGTTAATGATTAACCATTATCTTATTTGTATATCTTTTAAAAGTAATTGTTATAAATATTAAAAGTATGATTGGATGTCATTATGTTAGGACTTCAGTTTTAATGTATTACTCAGTTAGAAACTCTAAAGTAACTATTATAAAAAAAATACAACTTTAATATTTTTATTTTTTAATCTAAAGTTGTAATATATATATATATATATATATATATATATATATATATATATAGAAGTTTAGGTATTTAATAAATATAAAAAAAAGTAATGCTAATGCTGTAAAAGTTGAGGCTAAACTAAAACTAATAATTTATTGAAGAACTAAAAAACGATAAAGTCATATTTGCATGTTTTAATGAATATGTTTTAAATTATTTATTTATCATTTTCTTCTTTTGAATTAGCATTTTTTGTTTTCTTGATAAAGATAAATGAAATCATTTTAAAAAAACTCACTGTAAATGAACTATAATGATATGTAGTTTGCTTATTTTTCGAGGAAAAAAGGAAAACTGATAGTTTGATTAGTGTTGTTTAGATTGGCATCCAGGGGCTGAACAAGCCCACTACGCGGAACGCGCACTTACTGAACACGCGGGTGGATAAGCTGCACGCGAAGGTTGAGTTCTTGCAGGAATTAGGGTTTGAGTACGAGGAGGCACTGAAAGCATGTGCCAGGGTGCCGGCCATTTTTGGGTATGACGTAGGGAACAATCTATGGCCAAAGTATGTGTATCTTGTCAAGGAAATGGAGAGGGATTTGGAGGAGTTGAAGAAGTTTCCTCAGTACTTTGGGTTCAGTTTGAAGGAGAGGATTGTGCCAAGGCACTTGCATTTGAAGGAGAGGGGTGTTAGCATTCCCTTGAACAGAATGTTGATGTGGGGTGATGAAAAGTTTTACAAGAATTGGAAGTGATACTCTTCTATTTCCTCATACATAAATCATCCACCACATCTTTTTTAATGTTCTTCAATCTTCTAAAATCTTATACTATCTTAGTAACTAACAACCTTAGGACCAGACTGTATTATGACATATTTTACTATACTCATTACAAGTATACTTTTTCTTTATCTTTTTAAAGGTATTTTAAGAACAAAACCATGTTGGACAAAAAAATCTTTTAAAAACAAAAACCATGATAAACAAAATTTCAAAACCGACAATATTTTAGATATATAATAATTGACTCTCGGTTAATGGATAAACTTGAGATTGAAACAATTATTAACTAATCCAATTCATCAGCAGCAAAACTTTATTAATAAATTGAGTTCAACAACTATCAATTAGTTAATAAAGTGATAATTGATAAACTTTACCATAAACAACCTAATGAGATTTTCTTTGAGCTTATCTACCAAATTAAGTGTTTTTATAATTCATACATGAATTTGAAGTTCTTAAAAAATCTTAGAATTGCCAATTTATTTAATTTAAAGTGCCTCTCTTCTTCATGTTTTTGGGAATCTGGTGTTTTAAAAATTATTTGGACAAAAGTAACCTTATCAAGGTTTCAATATCCCAATTCATGTCCATTCTTAAAACTTTAGAACTCTAAAACTTCAGAGTGACTATCCCATGCTACCCAAAATAATAGCTACAAAATACACTACACGAGCCGATCCGGGCAATTGGAAAGAATGTGTCAACTGCAGTGTTCGCATGCAAATTATAAAATAACCGCAACTTCATTTTTTGTGCGAAATGCAAACTCCTCATAGACCCCTGTGATATTCCAACAGAATAAGCAAAATGTCAGAATAAATAGAAAGCAACACAATCATGTAAAATGTGAACATCACAAAGACCAAAGTGGTAGGCATTTAAGCAAAGGGAATAAAGTGGAATAAAATCCAGATGTTAGTCCGATACAATATCATATGCCTTAGCTCAAAATAAAGTTCTCACGTGGCCACCTATATTATTGTATGCCACACAATAACATTTTCAGTTCCAAAGTCAATGACGCCAACTTGAAATCATGACAGAAACAAAATCACTAGCATGAGTGGATACAAAACACCAATAAATGCTTTTAACATTTGATAACAAATTAATCCGTCCAAGAGACTAGAAGTTGCATCTGGTTAGGAAGATGGGCATATTCAAGATTTTTCATGTAGGATACCATTACGTCCAAACTTCAAACTAACAAGAGAACAAAACAACCGATCCCAAATTAATATCTTCAAGTTTAAAGATTGCAGGCCAATTGATCTCTTATGCAAAACTATATATATCACTACGTTTAGAGAGTAGGCAAGTCCACGTAACAGGGTAAAATCCATCTTATTTATTATTATTTTACAATGACATAAAGTCATTATTTGTAAATAGTGGCCCTTTATAATCCTTTTCAGCGAAGGTTATGTGTGGTTTGTGCTAGTGTCTTACATTTTGGAGTTCATGTCGTTGAGGGAAATTCATTGCAATTTACCTAAACATCATGTATTTAAAATATTACTTGAAAACAATGTGATGTAAAGTTAAGGTGCAGATTTTAGTAATACTCTAATAAAGGAGAAAATTTTAGTCTTTTATATAAGCGCTAAATACCTGACTTTCTTGAGCAAAATGGCTTTAAGTTTCCTAGCATAATCCTCAGATCGAAGCCTTCGCTCCAAATTCTTTTGGGCTAAAACGCGCTTCTCAGAGTTTTTGATATGGAACCTTTGCTCCTGCTTTATCATCCTCTCGATCCCACTTCCTTGCATCTTACGCTGCATCAATCCCAATGCCATTTCCAAGTTCCCATTTAGGACCCTAACTCGTATGCCTCTGCATTGTTGAAGCTGCTGCATTTGATGATGCCCAATTTTGAAGGGTTCAGTTGTGAAACCTGAAGTTCCGAATAAGCTTGATAAGCGCCTTGCCACAGAGTTCATATCTTGGAGATATAAATGCGCTTACTCCTTCTCTTCCTTTGACAAGCACTAGTAAAAAGCAAGGAGAAAAAATTATTTCAATTAGAGAAAAAAAAAAACTAGTTGTATTGTTGTTGGCACAGCATCATGCATAAAAAAAGAGATCAATTGTAAATTTTACTTTTTATAAATTTTTTGGAACTTTTGAATATCTTGGGGTTAGGGGTTAAGGTAAACAAAACAAAAGAGGGAAAAGGTAACTTACAAATTTAAGGTTGAAGGTGAGCGAGGACAGAGGACGGCAAAATGATAAAGAACGGTGGCAGAATTCCGATCCTAATCTCTCAGCTACGAGACTTTGTTCGGACTCTACTTCTCTCTCTCTCTCTACGACCCCCTAACAAAGAAGATCTAATTGAAAATAAAACCCTAATTTTCAAAAGAAGGAAGGAAGGGTCCAAAAGTGAAAATTGTAAAGGTAAAAAAAGTAAAAGAAATTTGTAGAAGCGGGAGACAAAGGAAAAGCACAGGGAGAGGGTGAGAATCAAATAGGGGTAAAAGAAAAGCAAAATTCTTTCATGTTAGTTATTAATGTTTGGAACAAATCCTAAGGAATTTTTTAATTTAATTTTAATGGATGCTAATTAATATATGATGAATTAATATTTCTGTATATAAATTATATATTATAACTAAAATTTCATTTCATCATCACAAGGCTTTCAAGTCTGCAAGAGTGTAACCTTGAACCATAGACATGTCACATGACCGTGACCAATCACGTACATATTCCTAGACTCTTTTACTTTGCAATTGTATGACACGTCAAAATCCTAAAGATGAATAGCCATCGTTTATACTTTAATCACATATAGGTATTACCTAGGTTAGATGCGGGCCATTTGGCAAACCAAAACTTTGTTACCAGAAAATAGGGACGATGTCATATAGTGTGTGCATAATCAAAATTTATTTAACATGGTTGGAAAAGATGAATATATAATAGCTAGAGAAGATAAGGAGTCGGTATCATGTTGGAGGTGGTATCTTGCGCTTAAAAATGGACTGAATTGTGATACCATTGTAACTAAAACAAATTTGTAGAACAGTACTTTGTTTGTGACTAACAAGGTTAAGGTAATAAAGGAAAGAGGAAAAGGGTAAAGAGGAAAAGATGTTGTCTGCCAAGTGATCAACAATGGCCCTACATTGTCGCCTACACAATTCATTATTCCAAATTTCCCCATTTCTTTATTCATTAATATTACTTAGAAAATTCTAAAATTCTGAGACCATTAACAAGTAATGAGTTCAACTTCCTTACGGAATTTAGAGAGGCTAAATAATAATGGAGGCTGCACAAAAATTATGAATTTAAGAAATGTTAAATTTAATGAGGAAATTTTAAGTTTAAGAAACTGTTAATATTCAATTCAAAACAATACTGAAGGGGCATGGTCCCTGATTGTCGGGGGAAATTTTCCAATTCATCATTTAAGAAATGTGTAAGAAACATACCAAGTTGATCGCCAACATTAAATGTCTGGCCTGAAACCCAAGACTTAAAGTCTGTGGATGCATCCCAACCTTGGCTTCCACCAACTACATGCTGTCCTGCCATGACTTCATTTGTGATCAAAGCAGCAATAAGTGCCAAGAAAATTGTGTTCTTGCGCCACATTTCTCTCTCCTTTTTGGGTCTCTACTTTCTATGTTTCTTTTGCTATTTTTGTTATGTTTGAGCTTGTTGTAATCCATTAACAATCGGTGAAAATCTATACCCCTACCACTAAAAATTTTAATACATGATATTATGACGTTATTTCGTTATCTTATGTGTGTCAAAATAATGTCATATCATATGTAAACATGTCAGAAAATATAAAGAATGTTTCCTTCTAACTGGCTCATCATAGATTGACCATCTTGGCGTCTCTGGGGCAAAAAAAAGCAAAGCACTTTTGTGTAGTTTCCTCGTTTCAAGTGTTTGCATTAGCCGCCAAGTAAACTCTTGTGGGCAGAAGTTGTGAAACCTTTGCGTTCAAACGAAGTTAGCATGAATCATCTCAATGGGTAGTTTGGAAGCCCAAATTTTAATTTATATGACAGATAATGGCAGAACAAGAGAGCAAAGAAACAAAAAGAAATCAACATACATCTAGAAAACTAGAACCAAACAAGGTTATGGTCAGGAGCAGGTGTTTTTACACCTGAGGTAGTAAATTACTGGATCAGGTAAATAAATTACTCACCTCATTTTCTTTTGTTACAAGTTTTTGGTTAATTGTGGCTGTTGAGATTAGTTGGTTAACTTGGTGTTGTTAATTACTAATTCAATGAGCTCTATAAATAGAGCATGTATCAAACTCACTGGTATCTTTTTCATTCAATCAGTACAGTGAGTTACTTCTATGAAAGTCTTTTCATGTTCTTTGCGCTCAGTAACTTTTGGCCTCAACAAATTGGGATCGAATGCATCTCATCTATAAATTATGATATCTTCAAGGCATAGAAGAAAAAGTGGCACTGAGGAAGAAATAAAGCAATTGAAATCTTGATGGCCTTAAGAATAAGGAAAATAGTTAAGAAACCAACATCTAAAAGAAAGGCTCGCATCTATATCATTATTTTTTGAATCCATCTTATTTATTAACTTGATGGGTCCTTATGTTGAAGGCATCTAACCAAATGACTGTCCCAGAGAAAATATTAGTAAATGTGAATACATAACTCATAATGATAAACTGATATTTGACAGACTAGATTTTCAAACGAGCTTCAATTACAAAAACAGAGTAAGTGTGTATATTTCATCTGAAATATTTATAGTATTGCGATCATTCAATGAATATTTATATATTTAGAACCTTCCCTCTCATAGATAGTTCAGGCCAGTAGCCAATTTCTTCTGTATCCCACTACTATTGTAAATACACTCTCACACTTCTGCCACCTCAGTTATGCTAAAACCCACACAGAATCCCAATTACCATTACTAGTTGGGTCTTGATGATGATCTTATCGTATCGAATAAATAATTAATAATAGTAAATGTTTTTCATTAAAAATGATACTGAACAGAACTAATAATGTTTTTTTTTATGGCACAAACACAATTATTCTATCGTTATAAAAGGGATTAGTACAAGACAAAAGACTAGAGTTTGAAACCACAACAAAGAAAGACACCGTTTACTGACAAACCAAACCACCTTCAGGTCGAGTGGAATGGATTTTATTCTCTCTCTCTGTTGAATTGAACTCCTCTTTTTTTCTCACAAGTCACCACTCACTCACTCTTCTCTGTTATGTTTTTCTACACTGCCACAACTATTTTAAACAACAAAGGAATTCTTCTTCACCATCTACCCAAAACAATCAATTGCAAATTCCCAACCACTAGAAATCTATAACACAATACCCAATGCAAAAAGGGAATCCATACGAAATGGAGAAGAAACCTAACCTTTTTCTGGAGGCAAAGCAAAGATCTGATCTCCTTCTAATCCGAGCTCCAAGTGCAGCGGTGCGGGGGTGAGGTGGCGCGGGGGTGAAGCGGTAATGCCCGGTGAGCGTTGATGTGGAGCGTAGGGTTTAGAACAAAGAACGAAGAGAAAGAAGGAAAAAAATAAAACAAAAATTTATTAAAATTATTTGTTTATAAAAAATATTTAATTATATTTATTTACTGAGGTTGAAAACAAAACTAAAGTATTTTTCTGGAGTTTACAAGTAAACCTTTGAAATTTTACCCAACTTAACAAACCTCCCTTAAATCTATTACTGGTAAATAACCTCTATTAAATATAATATTTTTTTAATGTTAAATAAATTCATAAATCAAGTGAAGAGTAAAAAACGGTATATTCTTTTAAGAAATTTTTTTTAATGTTTTTGAAACCAAACAATCTTCTAAGTTTATGATTTTATTAAGGCTAAAATAATTTTATTAGGTCAACTTTTCCTTGAAAAAAATACAATTCTGAAAATTAATGAATTAATTATTTCTATAAAAGAATGCTGAAAATGCACAAAAAGCAAGGGTGCAAGCAGCAGCCCATCTAAGAAGGATCGTAAGAAGTCCAAAAGGAAACAAAGAGGCCCAGTTTGATGAAAAGCCCAGCTTAAAGATAAAGAATATAACCACAAAAATATATATTTTCATTCCTATCCTTGAGACAGAGACATAGAATATTATTAATTTTTCTGAAAAGACCCCGAAGATGATTTTTTTTAGCAAAAAGATAAATGAGAAGTGATTTATTTTTTGATGATGAAATATTGTAGTTGGGAAAGTTTGGTAAAGATGGAAAGGTTTAGAGCAGTTGAAAGAAGATTCGAATAGGCATTGTAAACCTAACGAAAGGAAAGTGAAGATGAGAAAACGAAGGTAGAAAAGGTGTTGGAGACAATGGGACCCACGTTATATGTGATGCTTCACTCCATCATGATTAGATCTTGGAAGACTTTGAAAACGATCCAAGAGCCATGATTGCTGCATGGAATTCAGCACACATATACCATTCCATCATACCACTGCTTCAAAACTGCTCTATTCCTAACCCTCCTTTTCGACTATTATTTATTACACTTTTGAACTTTATATTTTGAAATCATGACTTTTTCTGACCCTCTCGCTTTGCTTTATTCTTCCCATTCCCGTTTTCTCCTTTTTTTTTTTTTTTTTTTCTCTCTTCAACTCCCACACCGCTCACTTCACACTTACACCGTAAACCCCTGCAATTTAATCAATCAAAAAAAATTATTAGTATAAATTTTAAATTTAATATTATAAAAACAACTTCCTTTTTTCCTTTTTTTTTTCTTAACTTTCATTCAATTTTTTTGCCTTCAATAAAATATTGATACTTTTGTTTTATTTTACCCATTTCATTTCCATATCACGATCAAATTAATTAAAACTTATATAAAAAAATAGAGTATTTACCGTGATAAAATAAAACCAAACTTTTTCAAATCTGAGTGTTAAAAAGGGAAAAAGAAAATATTCAAGAAAATAATTTGTTCTAGAGAGAAACGAGGTCCATGACCATGATGTACGAAAAACCCTCAGTGATTGCATCTAATTATGGCGTAAATGATTTCAACACGGTTCACTGCCTAAATATGTTTAAGTTTAATTTATTTACGCAAACTAATTTATAAACTTGATTTTTATAAAATTTGTCGAATACATTTTAAGCAATTTCAAGGTTTATTGTTTTATTATTTAATATGGCAAATTGGGGATTTGATCATATTTTTTTGGATAAAATTACAATTTATCAAGCACTTTTCTCATATAAAGTTTTGCATGGGAGTATTAATTGCTATAGATAAAAGGTATAATAAGTATAACTTAACAAGGATCGAATTCTCAGGCACATTTGCTCCTATTAATTAAATATTATGAGTATCAAGAATGTTATTAGAGGATTAGTTTGTTAATATTATCAGTATAATTAAAAATAATAATATTAAGCAAAAGAACTAAAGAAGGTCTTCAGTCCATGGCATTGGACTGGAATATCCAGAATCATTAAGTAATCTGTACATATATACTTTTTAATAAATATTTTTTTAAAACTAAAATATTTTGATTAACTGAAATAACACATAAGCATATAGCATCTTTCATAATTATTTTAATTTTATCCACCAAACCCATAAACTGTGGATGTTTCCACTATCTGAATCCTTTACTGCTGTCGAATCCTAACCTCCCATTGTCTATGCGTATGAACAAAGCATAACTCAACCTCCCACATACCTACTTCACAAAAAATGCTTGGTACATCTAATATAGATTTCAACATGTGAAATTTGAAGAATAAAAGTTATGATATCAGTCATTCGTAAAATTATTAAACTTTAATTCTTTAAATAAATAATTTAAGTCTATTTTCACTGTCAATCCCTAAACTAATGGAGGTGTTGAAGAATTACAAGTTGACCAAATTTAGGCTGATGTGAAAGATCTATGGGTATGGGAACCTAATAACAAGACATGTATAAAGTTATTTGGGAGTTGAAAGCTTTTATCTATGGAGGTTCATGAAAAATAGGTAAGCAATGATCACGTTGCATTCTCTCGTGTATTTTGGATGTGGAAATAATTATTAAAATAAATATCAATAACTTTTACAATTTTATTTTAAATATTTTTTATTTATTTTTTAGCTAATTTTTTTTTATCATAGATCATTATTTTAGTTTAAGTTAACTTTTAAAAAAAATTAATAAAATATCAAAATTTGAAAACTTAAACAGTAAAAGTGATAAAATGATTATTTTATTTTTAAACAATTATTTATTAAAAAGTAAAATTGAAAAAAATGTGTACATATATAAGTCAATTATAACTTTAATAGGATATTATCAAGTGTCAATTGTCCTTTTGTGTATATAACTATTCTTGAGCATGAATATAATCCACAAATTTTGGCACGTAATGCATACATGCTTTTATTAATTGTTTTTGTATATTTGAACAGTGTAAGAAATTATATATGAAAAAATATATAAAAATGAAAATATGTTGATATAGAGATAGAAAGAGTGGATAATTAATGGACATTATTAGAGTAAACAAAAATAAAATGATGCATATATGAGGAGACAAAGAGAAATCGAAAGAGATAGAGAGAGGAAGTCGATGGGAAGACCATAGCTGTAGGAGGGACCACCATATGGATAACGCTTTTTAAAACGTATCTTCATCAACTTCAGTGACACACTGTTTCTTTCCTATTTTTAACACCAAAAACCATTCAGATTTCTCATTAACTTCTCTCACCTCAATACTTAGAGAGAGAAACAAAACTTACTTTTTTTCCAAACATATTAATAGTTTTATTAATAAATAAAAAATACTTCATTTTTAAGTTTGTTTTAAGTGAATGGCTGCTGGTATAAAGTCGTAATCAAAATGTACTCTAATCATACTCTTAAAAGTTAAAAAGGTTAAGCTTTTATTAATACTTCTAGTTCTATTTATCAATTTGAAAAGTATAAAAAATAGTTCATTTTGAATGTAAAAACCATATATATATCTAAGAATAAAAAATTGATGTTTAAGTCAATAAGCTAAATATAACAATGATATATGTTGAATTTTTATTTTATTTTATATAGTGAATGTTTTAGTGAAACATAAAATAAAATAGATCACGTGTTCTTAGGATGCTAATAATTTTGTATGCTAATAATTTTGTATGTTTTTTCTAATAATTAATGTAAACTATCTTACATACATAATCAGAGGTGTTGATACGTAAGTTAGGTCAAGTTGACTTAAATGAGAACATTAAAAATATATTTAAGATTATGAAATAGTTTATCGTTTAAACTTAGCGTATTAACATTTAAATTAACTGAAATAATCTTTAATTGTTATATGAAGTCTTGCATTATTATTTTTTTGTTTGGTCTTGAAAGGGATCCAAAGAATATATAGGATTTTAAAGTTGAAAGAAATTCCTTAAAAAGAAGAAAAGATAAGTTAGAAGAGAAAGAAGCAGAAGAAAATGGCAGAGGTGAAGGTGACATGAGTGACTCTTTTCAAGGGGCAAAGAAAGTTAGATTAAGTCAATAATGGAAAAGAAAGAAACATTGGAAACACTATTTTCAATTTTCTTCTCATACCTTCTCGCATTCTTTTTTCTAATAATAAAATTATTTTCACCATAACATTATTTTTTATATTTTATTTTTCATCATGTCATTTATTTTATTCTTCCCACGCAAATATTACTATAACATTTTAGTGTAGAAATGGTATTTCGCTATTCTCAAGGGTCAATCTAATTTAATGTTCTTTATTTTCTTAAAAATAAGCGGGAGAATTAGACATATAAAAGCTATATTGTTTAATTTAAATAGGAGGAATTCCATAATTTATTTGAAGGGAGGGGCTGATGTGGTATATGTTGGGGTTGGGTATGGTTTAGATTAATGAATTTATATTGTAAATATGTTTTTATTCTGTCAGAAACTGCTGTTAATATTATTTTAAAAATGGTTATCTTAAATGAATAAATTTAATATACTCTATGATCGAAAAATGGTTGTACTAGCAGTCTATTTTATTAGATTCTTTTTACTGATAAGTACTTATTAATTATATATTTATTTTAAAATTTATAAATATAAATTTAAAATAAAAAAATAAGTGGTTGCATTTATTATGTATTTAATATTATAATTGTTAAATTGAAATTGATTTTAACATCACAACATCTTCTACGAGTGTTTTTCAAATAGTATTGGACGAATGACCATTATAACCAGGACTGAATGACACCTCTGAAATCTTTTAGATTGTTATATAGATCTTGGACATTGATCTTAACTCTACAATTCGAAACACTTCTAAATTGAGGTAAGATTTGATATATTTTTAAATTTAAAGATGTTTAACTATGCTCTTAATGCAAATTGAAACGTGGATCATACACTTTTTTTTAGGTTATAGGATAGTGTCACATATTTACTATAAAAAAAATATATGAAGAATGATAGACTACTAATTACTATGAAGCAAATATTATATCATGACACAAAAAGATAAGATTTTGAAAGGATAGATAATTGGGAAGAAGACAATTAGCATATGCATTCTCGAGACTATATTTTATCTTTATCGAAAATTTAATGATAGAGTCTTAGGAAGATGGAATTATAATCTTTGAAAATGATGTTTGGATTGGAAAAGAGAATAGTTCGAATAAGAAAAATCACAATTTGAGATGTTAATTAATGAATTATATAGAGAATCTCGTATTACTTACTATATATTTTTATATTTATAAATAAGAAAAATTGTTATAGTTTTTTTTTCGTTCTTTATTAATTATTGTAATTATGAAAGTTTAGGTCTAACATTTACACCGTTTTATATTTTAAATTATTCTTCATTTTCTACCTATAACCTTGGATCTTTTTGGTAAGAAATTTTTAACGTACACCTACTCACGATTATTTTTATACTTATGTCTATTTTCTTTCAAAGTATACCAATTAATATTGGAAAAATATCCTATTTTATCTTATTATAATGTACCGTACAGTCTAGTCGAGAGGCCAAGCAACACTTAGGTATTCCTTCTAGGTCATTTTTTTAGGCTGTCCACTCAAGTCATCCATTCAGGCCGTACATCCAGGGCGACCACCTAGGTTGTCCTCTCATGACTTCCACCCAGACCATCTATTTACCCAGGTCGTCCTTGTGGGTCCATTCAGGCCTAGGTTGTGCCTAATATGACTTAACAATATGGTAAGATTATCAATGATAATGATTCATTAAGCTCTTAATGCAAATTAAGGAGCTTTTTTTAATTTCAAAAATATCCTTATTTACTTTTACCCTTTACTTTTTTAACTTTTTCTTAAAACCTTAATTTTTACTCTCTTATTCACTCAGTTGCACACCACACCCCCACCCCCACCCAGACTCTTACTTTCGTTCTTCCTCTCTTATTCTCCTTTTTCTCTTTCCCTAATTTTCCATCTTCCCCTTTCCCCAATTTACCATTTTTGTCAAGGTTCTCTTCTCTTTTGCTTGGTTCTTGATGGTGCTTGGTTGGTGATGGGTTCGTGTTTTTGCTTGATTCATGGTGGGTTCATAGTGTTGTAGAGTTTGATGTTTCCTTTGTTGTTGTCTCTGATCCAAGTTAGTAATTCTATATGCGCCTCTGTTTTGTGTTAAACGAAGAAGAAGAGAAACGTCAAAAGCTGCAATGAATATGGGACATCCGTTGAGCCTTCAACAAATCTTGATATCCGTGGACGAATCTCAAGATCCGTTGAAGGCTTAACGAATGTCCCATATCTGTTGAAGCATTTCAACGTTTTGGGTGTTTTCCTCCGTTGAAGGTCCAACGGATCTCCCATATTTGTTGAGACCTTAGGGTTTCATTTTCTTGTTTCTTTAGGTTATTAATTTAATTTATTTCGGTAGTTAATTTTTGTACATTTATTTTAATTTAATATTTTCTATATTATTATTTATTTATAAATGAAGTGTTTGTAAAAAGAAAAATAAAAGAAAGCATGGAAAGCTGAACGAATTCTTTTATTTTTTGTACTTTTTACTTTATTAATTTATTGATTTTTAAATTAATTTTTAGATACTTTTAAAGTTAAGTAATTATATTTTAATTATAATTACATTTCAAGTAAATTATGTATATATAATTAAATTAATTTTGTTTTATTTAATGAATTAATTATTATTAATTTAATTAAAGTTAAGTGATTTTGTTTTCAATTGTTTTATTTTTAAAGAAGAACAGTTCGAGAATAACAGTTAGAGGGAAAAGGAAAAGAAGAAGAATTTGATTTCTGTTAGAAGTGGTGAAGTGTCGGGGTGTATTCATATATTGGTGGAATCGTTAATAAAGTAGTTGGAAGTTGGTGAAAGTTAAAAATTTTAACCACCACATTAAATATGGAAGGGTAAAAGAAGAATGGGGAGGTGCAGGAAGCACTATGTGGTAGTGGAGGAAGTAACACTTCAAATTAAGGTGTTATTGGGTCGTCATTAGGCCCGTAAAAGATAAAAGTCCATCACAACTAATATAAATAAAAGTCTTATGTATGACTTTAGGGGATTATGCGCATTATATGCATCACCTGTTGTAATAACCAATCGATTATATTACTGATTTGAGCATCATATTGTCTTTTGGCAAGTATTCACCCACACGGCTTTGACAGATAAAATGGAAAACGAACGTATGAATCACCACTAAAAAGCTCATTTGGTTTTCAAGACACACTTAGACTAGTTTGAATAAGGGACGTCAAAACCCATGTCCGAAACATATAACATTATACATATTCTTATTATAAAAATATTTAATTTCTTCTACCAATACAATTTTAGTTGATTGGATTAGGCACATCACACAACATATTTAGGAAATAGAATTAATACTGATTTTAGTTGTTTTAAAATGACAAAAAAAATGTTTAGAACTTCAGTGGAATATATTTGAAACAAGAATTTGTAAGAAAAATATGAAAAACAAACCATTTTATGAATATGAAAACTTTAATTCATGAATATTTTTAACATTTTTATTTCAATTTCTTTATCTTTTATGAAAATGTTTTTTTTTCTTTAAAATAAAATTATTTATTTTAAAACTTTCCTTTCAGCAAATTCAATCAAACAAAATCTAATTCTGTCTATAATCGATTATATATATATATATATATATATATATATATATATATAATTGTTGAAGTAATTTAATTTTTTCAGTCATCCTCATAAACATTTTCAATCTCTTCAATTAATAAGTTTTTGGATTCATCCATGTCTAAGAATAAGTTTTGGAAAATAAAACTTTTGTGGAGCATGTTACAGTTATTTAAGTTTTATTTGGATTAGTTTACATAAATCTTTTAAGAGAGAAAAAAGTAAAGAATAAAATTTAAATGATATTTTTTTTTATGAGAACGTATAATTTAATTTCTAAAACATTGTTAGGTTTAAATTTTCGAAAAAAAAAACTTATTTAAACTATATAAGCTTATCTTATCATATGACCAATAAGCTTGTGTTTTTTTTTTAATTATATTTTCCAATAATTGTGTAGGAAGTTTTTATCTAAACAAAGTCGAATTAATTCTCATATACTATTAAGCTTGAGTTGTCATTAAAATTAATAAATAGCCTTCTCAAATTAATTATTATATAGTTAAATCAGCATACTTTTTTTATTAAATGATGAGTTCAAAATAAACTCAATAAAAAAAAGGGAAATATGTTATAATAACTTCACCCTTTTTTTCTCAGATTAGAAAACGAACCAGATATCAATACCACACCTATGAACAAAAATCAGACATAAAAGGTGTAGAGAAGTTTCAAATACATATATTACAATGAACATGAGTAAAATCAACATCTGAAATAACATTCTCTTGAAAGAGATTATCGCAAGTAAGAACCTTATCTAGAAGCATTCTTGATGAGAAGTTAAACTACCTTTGAAAGGGAAAACACTTCCATATTTATCAAACATAGTATTATCTGAAACATAATTAGCTTTGAGTAAATTATGAGAAGGCAAAAAATCAAGAGAAAATTTAATAGAATACTCACAAAGTCTATGATTTCTCCAAAATCATCCATCAAGAGAGTGACACTAAACTTAGAGTACATGTAACATTCACCCCAAACAAAAATTAATTCCTTCTCCAAATGTAATTCCTGACCACCTAGCTTTCTCCTAACATCTCATATAAAAAATTACAATTCCTTATTAGATAAACCATTTAGGATAAGTTTAACTTAAACAGATACTAATGATTGAAAATATGAGCATAATTATAAATAAAACCAATTCATAGTATAAATGAGTGTGAATCTTATCTTATAATTTGTTTGATAAGATTAAATCAAAGTTAAAAATCTTAATTAATGAAATTTGTAGTGTATTAGAGATATTGTTCCATCTAGTATTGAATTATCCACAATAAACCTCATATATTTTATTAAAAATATAACAAAAACCATTCAACAAAAAATATTTTGATTGAAGGATTTTTTTTTCTACTTTATTTTGTGATTAATTTTATTTTTTATTCAACAAAATAAGACGTCTCATTCTATAGCGATCTATTATATTATAGCAATTTCTTTTAATATAATTTGCAAGGGTAATTCGTGGTTGCCTATTGTGTCAATCATGTAATTGAAAGCTTAGATGGAGAGATGTTGCCGACCCAATTGACATTTGATAAATTTAATCTTTCAGAATGACAAGATTTACCGAAAAGAGAGAATATGAGTAGAATTCAACAATGTTGGTCAGTTTTTTCTTCTACATTTTGTTAGAAAAAAAAAGCACCTCATTAGAAATTTGCTCAAATAATTTTTACACGGAATAAATAGGAAACGCATACGAATTAAATTAATTTATTCTCAATCATTCAACATTTAATTGAACTTTTTATTTTATTATCTAGGAAAATAAATTTAATCTGTTATTTTTATATATAATTGAATCGAGTGTGATTGATAAGAATATAAGGAGTGTGCATCTGATTCTGCGATTACATGAATGTCTTGAGGAAGGATGTGTTAACTAAACAGTCATTTCATAAAGTGAAGTTTACAGAATAAACAATGAAAAATTTATTAATATAGATCGGTTCTATGAAAATTCAGTTTAATTAATATTAATTAATGTGAAGAGTTTAAGGTGAGATGATTTTTTTTGTTATTTACAGATGAGCTATACAGAAGTAGAAAGATGAACTATATTGTAATAAAATAATGACAATATCTTAATTTGATAAATAAGTTTGTATAGAATACATTATGAAGAACCCAGACAACTCTATATTTAAAGTCATGAGAAAAAGAAAAAATCCATTTAAATATTGTACAACTTTTAACAAGGGTTTTGTTTGTTTTTGAATTCCTTAAAAATATGAGATATATATGGACACAAGTTGAGGCGATTAAATAAGACAGGACATTGGTAATTCGATAATTGAGAGAGAGACGGTTGAAAAACATTGTGGGACAATGCACGTGTATTCTAATAGAGAGTGTGAGAGTGTGTGTACAAGAGTAGAATAGAATAGACTACCTTAAAGAAAAGGGAAGGAATAATAATTTCCATAGTAGCAGTTGACCAAGTACAAAACCCTTGTCCTGGCCCTGCTCAATTACCCTTAAATTTCTATGTTCTTTCCAATCACTGGGCATAAGATTTGAGGTATTATGCGAGAAGAAGAGGCATAGTTAGGTATATAGCTAGGAAGCAGACGAATCAAAACACCAGTCAGTGAGTCAAATTCAAATTGGAAGCATTCCAAAAGTGGGATATGGAAGGAGAGAGAGCTGCTGCTACCAATTATGACCTTCAAGTTTCCTTCTCCAACACCCCACAACCCATACACGAATTGGGTTTTGTTCACTATGAAGAAAACCAGCTCCTTGGCTTCTTGTCACCCTCTTCACAATCTCAATCCTTAAACTCCGATGTAGTTGTTTCTTCTGCCACTACAACTGCTGCAACCATCGGATTCATGAATCACACTCAACTTCTCACCAAAACTTGGAATAACAACGACCAGGTGCTTATTCGTTTTCTATTCTACTTTCCAAAATTCATTTCCTTAATTTCAATTAATACTCAATAAACTTGATCTTAGGGTATTATTTTCAGAAGGATTTTTCGCTTACGCTATTGTTTCAGGTCGAAACTCTGGATCCAAAGGCTGTCGATGAAGAAAACTGCACTGGAAACGCTAGTGAAGGAAACAACAACTCTTGGTATATAACTATTTCTATATATTTATGTCCCTCTTTCCTCTCTTATCTTCCCTTTCTCTCTCTGTCTATGTGCATGCACGTAGATATTTATTTATATATCCAGTTAAAGAGATATATTCTTTGTCTGAATTCAAGGTTTTAAAAGACAGTTCCAATTTTTTTCGCAACATCGATATTTTTTGAGTTTTTGTGAGAGTATTTTGCAAACAGTTTGGGACTGTGTGCCGCATTTACCCACAAGTTTTAGTTTATGCGATCACATTATATATTTATCTCTACAATTTTCTGCGACATCAAGAACTGAAATGAATCACAACCCTTCTGAATCCTTGTCGATTTTCTTTAATTGTATTTGTTTTTCTTTCAATTCGGGTATAAAGAATATTTCTAATGAAGTTAATTACGTTATATATTGTTGTGGTAGGTGGAGGAGCGCAGCTTCGGAGAAGAACAAGGTGAAAATAAGGAGGAAGCTAAGAGAACCAAGGTTTTGTTTTCAAACAAGAAGCGATGTAGATGTGCTTGATGATGGTTACAAATGGAGGAAATATGGCCAGAAAGTTGTCAAAAATAGCCTTCATCCGAGGTAATATTCAGATCTTCATTAATCATATATGCATTTTAATTATATATATATATTTGCTCAAGCCATGTATTTTCTTCAATTTTAATGACCATAATGAGTTATATATATATATTCACGTGAAAGTTCAATTTTTTCTAACTATGAAATGATTCATTGATATACGTTTGCAAAACTGAATTTAAAGCAGCAGTTGGTTTGGATAAAAGGAAGCCATAATAACTAGGATTTGAACTGAAGAATTCTTCTCAACCACCCAATCAAATGACATTCATTGAATATAATAATTACAAGATATTGAAAAATAAATAAATATAAAGTATGTGATATACTTTTGGTGTGTGAAAGTGTCTATGAACAGAAGTGTTTGTGGTTGAGTACACTGGCAATATCAGAGGCATTATACCCGCGGGAATGAAGGTAAAATGTCTTTTTCTGGGAAAAGTGTGTCGGTGGTGAATAATTTAAATCAAATCCTGATCACAAGTCACAACATTTATCGGCATCATTCATCTTAGACTTTTGTTTCTGAGAAACAAATGGATGCTACAAAGTCTGATGACAAAAGAAATACAGGGAATCTATCACCTATATATATATAAGGAATCATTCATTATCATTTCTTTCAATATATATACCACATAAAATACAGAAGAGAATAATGCATTGTTGATGCATATTAACTGAGCCCAGGCTAATCGAAAGGGAAGGGAGAAAATAGGTATATATATATAATCACTTGTAATATTTGGTGGGCTATTATTAGTGTTTTGACAGTAAGATGCACTATAGGGTCCCCTCTTTCGTACTCTATTTCAAAACCATCCATTTTGTCGTGGTATTTCTATGACAAAAGTTCTCTACATATTCATCCATCTCTGTAAAAGCTGTAGTTGAACTTAAAGTTTTTCCTCCTAACTCAATCATTTATCTATATAAGTTTTCCAAATCCAGTTCTTGCTTATGTTAAACTCTCATAAAAACTGTTACCATTTTAATTATATTTCTTTTCATCTATCTAAATAAACCTAATTACTCATGCATGGAGCTCGTTACTTTAATTTTATACTATTACTTTAATTTAACTAATTCATCGGTTCCATGCACGGAGCTTAAATGGAGTAATAACACCATACAGAATTTGCACAACTGTATAATATTGTGAGAACATCTGAAGGTTCTTCTTTAAGAAAAAGTATCAGCAAACTAAGGTTTAGGACGGGTTTCGGATTATCGTTTATTTTTTTATTTTTTACTGACTTGATACAATTTAAGTTTTATATATGTGGCAATTTAAGTTTTAATTATAAAGCACAATAAATCTATTTTTGAGCTACATTATGATGAAAGGTTTTACATAAGTTTGATCTTGAATGAGAAAAGGGGGAAAATAGTTATTGGCATGTGTCTCAAAGCTACAACAGATAAAAAGCTAAGAGTTGAATAAGTTAGCTGTGCATGAACCAGTTATTGTGTGCTGGACTAGTTGAAACATATAATGGGATCTTTCTAAAATGTTTACAACATTGGAGACATGCTACAGGATCTGATGATAAGCAAATCGATCATGCATGCATTAATTAAACAAGCTTTATTAATCTAGGTTATTTAACAAGCTAGTGTTCAAACAGTAAATTTTTTGTTTTTCAAACACTGTCATTGCCTTACATATCTGTAACTAGTAATTTGACTCAAAAGATAAACTTTTTTTTTTTTTGTGTATTGCGTGCATGGGAAGAAACAGTGATAATATTTTTACTGAAAAGGTACTTCGTGAATGGAAATGGTCAAAGTTTCATCTATGTAAATCCAATATCCTTAAACTAAAATGCAAGATATCATATACATATATCATCGTCACAAGATTGCACTTAAAGATATGTACTTAGAAGTGCAATTAGGAGAGTGGAAAGAGCTGAAATGACTTCAGGAATGAAGGTTCATGGAACTGGAATTAGCAGAAATAGGTTTTATAATAGGATGATGGGACATGACAGTAATGTATATTGTTTAAAAAACAATTATTAACATCATAAAGTGATGCAGTACCAACCTTTATGATAGCCATTTTTAAAATAAAATAAAATAGAGGAATTATACCGGTGTGGAAACAATGGTTTGTTTCTCGACAAAGGAACTATATGCATATATAACTTAATACATATCAGTGATCAATTCTTATATTTTAAGTGACAGGTTTAACAAATCATAGGAATTTATGTTGTTTATCCCTTAGAAAAATATTAAATAAAACTTTATCATCATATTACAAGTTGATTCTTTTAATAATAAAAAAAGGTATATATTATGAGATTGGCAAATAGTTTAGAGTTTTATGTTTTTTTTTTCATATATATTATTTGGGTTAGAATAATATTTAATACGTTTTGATGATTTTTTTTTAATTTTTATTTTGGTATACATAAGAAGCATAAAATTGGTACACATGCATTTTTTAGTAAAATTTCCAATTTAAATTAATTGGATGATATTATGTGAAACCAACAAGATTTATTATCATTTTCAGCAACCGATGTTTTCTATGTTTCTTTATTATTAGTTTAGCCATTCAAATTTTACGCTGACATTTGGAAAATGGAAAATTTTCTCTCTGCTTATTATAGTTCGAACATTGAACAAACACAGGGAATGTAAAGAACAAGGAAAAAAAATTAAATTAAATTCTTATGAAGGGACACAGCTTGACTTCATTACTGATTCATCATTAATTTGCTGTATATGTATGCGAACTGCGAACTTACTCTTAAAAGAAATATAATTATAAAAATTAAATAGTCAAAGTAGAATATATTTAAAACATAATATGATTTTCTTTTTTAAGTTTGAATTTTTATTGAGAGGATTACGCATTTTTAATGCCATGCTTTTGAACATAAATATCTAAGAAGTACATCTAAAAAACTAAATAATCATACCAAATCTTTATATCTTTTAATAGCATTAAGAAATTATATAAATATCTGCCACCCTTATTTCTCACTTGTAGATAGGGTAGAAACATGAATGATATGTCAAGAAACTTAAATTTTTCTAATTTTAAATTATATAAATTTAAAGTTTATACATTTTCAGTATTATGTTTTCTCTGACCAATTGTCTATATAGCGTATTATTAATGACTTTTAGAATAGATTTTACAAGAATTAATATTTTTTACCATAAGCAACCTATAATTAGCTATATAACATATTAGATGATGGTGTGAAGTTACATATATATATTAATGTATTTTCATTAAATCCGTTTACATGTTTCTTAAATTTATTATCTTATATAATATGATCGTAAGGCCAATCAACTAGTTCTTTTATAAAGACTTCAATTTTTTTTTTAAAATACATAACTATTATATACTTGTTTTCCAATTTAATTAAATACTTGTTTAAAAAGTCTATAATTATTACTTGTTTTACGAATATGATATTGACAGGCCACCTAACCTTATTTGTATAAGAGAAAAATAAATAGGGATTCCTTAAACAAAATAAGAAGAATGTCGCATTTGATATACCCTAAGGTTTTGTGTAGTCATTTATTTGAGGTTAAAAATTTCACTTAGTGTGGTTTAAATGCCTTATTTTATTGGTAGGATTCAATGTATCATTAAGAGTTTATTTTTTTAAAAAACTAAATACTTTAACTAATTATAAAAACATTTAATTTTTGTATCTTTGAAACATATTTAATATAAATTTATTTATTTTCTTTCCTATCTATTAAAAAGATTATTTATATCATGAAAAATATTTGTTAGGGAATAAAAAAATTAGGCATTATGAACAATCAAAATGTTAATAATAATATGCACTTTTTATACTATCAATAACATATTATTGCGTACGATAAATCTGTTAATTTTTCATTAATTTATTTTGTCACATGCATAGTATATTTAACTAATATTAAGCACACAAACCTTGTCTTTATACCTATACTTTATATAAAAGTTTTGAAAAACGACATGATTCATGAATGAATCTGATAAAGGGTTAGTAGAATCTATCTTAGATGTATTATAATGACAAAAAATTGGTGTTTCATAAAAATCACAACTCTAATTAATGTCAACATTACTGTCTTAAAGCAATTTCATTGTTAAGTAACTCTGTAATGGCACACTAAGACACCATCCATGTAAAAAAGAATGATTGCCAAGTTTTAAAGAAAGCACAACATATAACACTAACCAATCATAGAATATATATATATATATATATATATATATATATATATATATATATATATATAGTTTATACAATGTTGTTTTTTTTAAGTTCTTTAAAAAAAACTATGACAATAAACATATGATTTCAAGCATATAATCAAACTCTACTTCTAAGCAAACCCTAGTGGGCAGAGGTAAGACTGGTTTAATTGTTAGAAAAAACTTAAATGGTTAGTTTTTTATTTTTTGTATTATTAAAATCAGAATTCAGTATGATCTTAGTAGAGGTTTACAAAAGTTAACCTAACTTGCACAAACAAAACATCAAGAGTTGAAAAACAGCACCAAAACCAAAAGTACTCTTACAAATTTCATCCAATTTTTTATCCTTTATTATATAGTTCTCTGCTAAGAATAACCTTTCTGATAAATGTAATGAACACAGACCAGCTACAACTATTGTAAGCAGTTTCTGTCATGCACGTCAAGAATTTACAGTCTTTCATTGAACTAGTATGATGACAATTTAAGGATTAATTGGCACAAAAACATGACAAAAAAAAATTAAATATATCTTTTGAGTTTCTGAGGTATTTGTTTCAACATTGTTTTGGATGTTGCAGAAGTTATTACCGTTGCACCCACAACAACTGCAGGGTGAAGAAAAGAGTTGAACGACTCTCAGAGGATTGTCGTATGGTGATAACCACTTACGAAGGAAGACACAATCACTCTCCCTGCGAGGACTCAAATTCATCGGAGCATGAATGCTTTACCTCTTTCTAGGTCAATGTTGGTCGTTAGGTTATAATCATCTACGTGTATTTATCAACTTAATTAAGCCACTTTGATTGATACGTATGTTGTCATGTACTTGTCACAGAGTTCAACGTTCTTCAAAGTTGAAATCTCTGTATATGTATACTTATTACAACTTTCCTTACATTTCTTTCTCCATATTTTTCCTGTTTGGAGGGAACCATTACCCCCATAAAAGATATTGTTTGGTTCATATTTACGGAACATTTTTTTGTCAATATATACATAGATTTTTTATTATCATTACTCTTTACTTGGGTAAGACAAATGTATATAGGTGTAGGGATGTCATGAACTTTCACTGTGTATAAGATATCTTGATTTTTGCAGTACCGGTACACTGACTGTTATCATTTAATTCATGGTAAAAAAATATTTACACTAATGAATAAAAAACATACGAGGATTGTACATGCATTACGTAAAGATCATAACGAAATTGCAGATTTCTGGCCAATTTAGCTCATTCTCACTTGTTAGATCTACATTTCTCAGAACTACCTCCTCTCCATTGAGAATATTCAGAAAAAGTGTTGTTGTTTTATGCACAAATTTGGGCTTTATCCCAACTTTTGGGAACTTAAATTCTGGTGGCTAAAGTGGTTGAGTTGGTCTCATGCGTCAATTTGTTCAACCAAGAAAAATCAGTCACGCATAACCGTCAATGCTCTGTGGATAGGAAAATCCAGTTTTGAGGATATTTAAATATGTTAAATTTGAATTAATGTATTTTAAATATTGTTTCATTTCTAAGAAATATTTATTTGGATGAATTAATTTAAATTTATTAAATTTGGATTTTCTAATTTGAATAAAGTATTTCAATTAGTACTCAATACCAAAAATTATTTTATTATCAAACAATTCAAATCAATGTCTGAGTGAAAATTTTCTTAATCAACATTTTCAAATAAAAAATAAATGCAAAGAATAACATTTGTATTGATGATAAAAAAATAGATATTTTTAATCGAGTTTCTATTAAATTGTTATGGTTTATTAAATATTAGAAAAATATATATTTTATAATTAAGTTCATGTTATTTTTTTTATAACTGGATAATGGATGTTATCTTGTATTATCATCTTCTTTAATATGTTATTTTGTTGCAACATACTTTAATGTAACATTTGCTTTGAGACTGATTACAAAAGAGTCATGGAAATAAATTTTAGAATAAAATGATAAAATTGTAAAATTATAGAATTACAAAGTTATATTGCAAAATTATATAATTTTACATTTGAAGACAAACAAACTAAATTGAAGAGAACAAAATAGCACGATACAGAATTGATATTTATAATAAGAGCACTTTCAAAAAGACAATGAGCTCCAAGATGAAAAATTCTTCACAATAGAATGAGAAGCTATTGTTTTAGAATTTTTAAAATGAGAAACTGAGAAGATATAATAATAATGAGGTATGAATTGTATATATAAAAGATTGTGACACACCTTTAACTTAAATCTTAATATTTATTGTTTTAGGTCGAAGATAATATTATTTCATAAGGTTAAATATGTTTTTGTTTCTTTAACTTTCATTGAAAATTAGAATTAGTTTCTTTTCAAAGATTTAATCTATTTTAGTCTTTTAATTTTAAAAATGTGTAAATTTAATCTTTTTAATCAAATTTTGTTAAGTTTATTTAACTTTTCAAATCTATTTCATGATAATATATTTGAGTTGTTTACACTGTTTGATACATTTTTTTTAATGTTAGTTGAGAAATATATTTGAAATCTCAAATAAACTTAAAAAAATATGGTTAAAATGACTAAATCATGTAATTATAAACCGATGAACTAAATTAGTCTAAAATTTTAAAGAGAAAATAAATTAATTTTCAGTAAAAAATAAAATACCAAAAACATTGATAATGTCTATCTTATCAAAAAAGTATAACGTAAAACCTTAATTCACACTTAAAGAAATTGTTAGAAATCTCTATAAAGATATAAATAATAGTATTACAGTCAATGATTTGTGTGGTTAACTATCCCATTACGCTAAAAACTCAACAACAAATAGGATCAAAGGAATAGTGTTTAGATAAATGGATGGGATAAAAATGTATTATAATGGTAAAAAATCATTATAAAATTCAAGTAACTTGAGGAAAACAAACCCTTAATAATCTAAATATAAATTGAAAGTATTATATTGACTCGAAAAAAAAGCTTGAGTATCAAAGAAGAAAAAAAAATCCAATAATGCATAATGTTGAAGTTTTGGATGAATGGTGTCATACTATCTTGTACGGACAACTCATATCTCTCATTCACAGTGAATCTTCTTACTTTATCCCCCACAAAAACCCCAACAGCTACGCCTCCATTTTTATAGGACAATGGCCAACACCCTTACTTCAATAGATAAAGATAGAGGTATTTGTGTAACAAAACTTACTTTTTCAAATCACATACCTAACGTTGTCAACCATTAGATATTCTTTTGTAAGTTCCCAAGAAGTTCAGTGTAAATTGCACAAATAATTTTTTTCTCTCTTTCCTCATTTACAAAGGTTAATAGATTATAGAAAAAGATGTTACATAGTAATTAAAGTGCGTGGATAAACAGTACACGACAAGGCATGGATGATTTCAGCCTCATTTTATAATTAATTTTCTTTATTTTGCAAAAAATTAGAAGAGAAAAAAATAGAGCACCGGTCTAATATTATGTGTGTTGGTCTAGTTTTATTAAGAAACTAAATTGCCCACTTAATCAACTAACCCGAGTCATTAAATATCATCCCACGAGTCTAAATTTAGATACATAACTCACTCGGCTGGTTTATATTTGCAGTATCTTCATCACGAGTCCAAGTAGCTCCGCACAGATCGAACAGATCTTACCATCAGTTGATTCTTTCGACATCACCAACCAGAATAAGACCATGAAAACCCGCTTCCCATACTAAGATTAAAACAATATGCACACAATAGAAACAGGGTACTTTTGGCCAATCAACTCAGACAACAACATGCAGTATATTAATTCCTCAACAAACATTGCCCAGGCAGAATCTATCTACCGAGGTACTCCTGCCTGAATTACAATACTGCAAACTATATTTTCCAATTAATGGACACTGATGAAATATATAGGCAAACCACAATTCATTACAATCTAATCCTTTTTTGTACCAAGCAAACCTACATTTCATACTCTCCTTACAGTTTGTTTGTCCCACCCACAATATCTTCCTCCCACTAGATTAAAATCTTAACTGCTGCCTCTAGAACCTCGATGATATCATACTTAGGCTCGCCTCAGTCTTGCTCAGATGTTAGAAGGTTAAATGCCGAATTGGAAGGAAAGAAAATTATAAGAGTAGCATCACATCAAATACAACCTTCTGTCTAAAACTAGTAGACTCCAAGTAAGCACTGATAACTATCGTGTGAGAAGTTTGTATGAAGGAATATCTTCGAGCCGCATTATGTCATCAAGCAAAAGCTCTTTCTCCAGCTGACGTCGTGTAGATTTCATTACTGTCTGTTATAACACAAGTAACATGTTGATAATCACTTACAACCCAAACAAACATACATACTTCAGTTAAATTTGCTAGTTCCATATATTTCCTTATCTATGAAGAATAATATCATGATCAGGAATACATACATTAAAATCCATGTATGACGCACGCATAGAAAGCCATTGTTGATCCATCATCTTGAATGTAATGCAATAGAGAAGATCAAAAGCTGATTCATTTTCTGTTAGACAAGCATAAAAATTAATTTACTAAATTTTAAGAACGAAACTAACATAAAAAGAAGACCACCACCACTATCAAGTAAAAACTACAAACACAAGTATTTTTCCCAAGCAATGCCATTTTGCAGGAAAGATTTTCATGAACCTATCACAAATAATGAAGCAACATTTGTGTGGGAGAAAAAAGTTAGAAAAGAAAAGTGAGAGGTAGTGGAAGAAACATGTTCCTTAAAAAATGCCTTCATAAATCAAAACAAATGTATCAAGATTTTGTTTGGATGAGCTTTTCCATAAACCCTTCTAAGAAAGAAAAACAAAAATTTAAACTTGAAGCATGATAAAAACGAATTAACTGCTCCTTAAGTTTTAAGTTACTCATAAGTTAAAATAAAAATTTAAAGTAGTGATGTTATGAGAAAGTTTCTATAAAATAACTAAGCATAAGATAGCTTAAGAAGGAACTAATTTCAATTTTCCTTTTTATTTTCCTTTTTATTTTCTGGGAGTTTGTGAAGAAGTTCTTCGAAACAGACCCAAATACTTTTGTAACATTTAGCATTTTATTATTCTTAAGCTCCCACCTTCCTGCTTCCGATGTAAACTGAAAAAAAATTACAAATAAAATTTACAGATTAACGAGAGCAAAAATAAAGACTACCTGCAATAAATTTTAGGAAAGTTGCTCCTACCAGGGTCCGAGGTTTGACTGTCAAGTAAAACAAAAATTACATTAGTAACAGAAAACCTAATAATCAAACTTAATTAATTACTTGTGAAAAACATATGCAACAGTCTGCATTAAGAAACATGCAGTTTCATGATATCCCGCATCAGAAAATACAATTAAAATATTATAATCGATAAAAATCCATATTCGCATGTCCAAAACAATTTATTTAAATCCAAGGGCATGGAGATATACCTTTTAACTTTAAGAACAATTTTAAATACCATGCAAAAAACTGAATGAAAATGTTTTAAAGTAAAGAGTGGATGTATAAAGGCTGGCCTGTCATTTACCAACTTCTTCCATTCTTTTAAATAAAGTAAAAGCATTATGCTCCCGGGATAAGGAGAAAGGCCAAAAGACACATCGAATCTAATCCCTCATAACTACAATGTGGCACTGGCCATTACTAAGATAATGATCAGTGGAAACTAGTCATACTGAAGTATGCAAGAATAATTGGTAAAATATCCTAAGCAATTTATAACAGCATAACATTCAGAGGATTAAAACACAAGACTAGAATGCGAAACTAATATGCCCACTATACGTATAGGCATCCCTTTTTCATCGTTTTATACATGAAGTATGCTGGGACTAGTAAGCTACAGTAAAACAACCTGCTTCAAGATCAAGCATCTGAATAAGCATGAATGTGATGTTAACACCAGCAACAGCAAATGGGTATTCCCACACTGATCGATCTCCTTCCTGCTTCCGTAAAAGATCTTGAAAGGATTTCTACAAAAAAAAGTGTTCAAGTTTTATGATAGTTATATGAATAGCAGATATTGCTAAAACTCAAGGTTGCTGCGAAAGTGTTTGAAGGAGTGCACCAAGACTAGATTAACATGGACAAACCCAGTGGGAATAAGAGTATAAAAGAATCTGACACATAATATTCCTAAAGCAAAAATTGGGAATCATTCATAACAAATGAAACTTGTAGTTTATGCTTATTCATCACCAAGAAAGTAATATATGCAAGAAGCCAGGGATTAGTGCATAAAAAAGAGGATACCATATTTTAGAAAATTATCAGCAAATATTCTCTGCGTTTAAGGTATATATTATCACAATTCAAAAAATGTATTAAGTTACGGGTACAGATTTTTAACATCTAGCAAACAGTGAATAACGAAAAAAAATATTCAATGAAGTTCCGTGGCTTTATATTTTACAAAGAGGCTGGTGTACTTTGACAAAGAGAGACCATTGCAAAAGAAAAAAAAAATCAATTAATTTCAATACCATTCTCTTCTCATTTATAATTCAACTAAACCAATAAATGTTACACTTATATGCCAAAGATAAAGCAAAAGAATAAATCACTACGGCCAAAATATGACCTTAAATATTTTTTACAATACCAAAATGTGTGTAAAAAAAGAGAAAAAAAAAGACCTTATAGAAAAGAACAGAATGGGATCATACCGGGAAATTCCTAGCAAAAAACAATAAATTCTCCAATGATATGAAACCACCGCCCCTACCAAAATATACACAAACAGAAACTATTAGAAACAAGTAGATAAAGTGATGACATGGCATTGAGATAAAAACAAGAGGAATAATATCTACCTAAAATCAGTTGATGGATCCTTCCCTTGCCAGCCCATGTCCTTCCACTGCTCTGAGATCAGGCCACGGAGTTCTTCTTCAGGAAATGCAACACTCCATAAAGCTCTTAGAGCATCCTACGAGAAAGCATAAAAAAAATCTAAATTATATTAAGAGATAAAAGGTTGAACACATGGTAAGGCATCAGAAGCACATAAGTTATGTGCAGGTGGCTTAAAGTCTTTGATGAGCTTCATACATAGTCATTACCACATCACTCACCGTGACATGAACAATATCAATAGAAGAGATACCTGGTGCTCAGGAATAGAACTATCGTATGGAATGTCAATGCGACTCTGTAACCTCAGCAAGCACTCCTCCTGAGAATTCAAGATACAGCACTGAGAATTTGTCATCCATAATTATAAACAATATTTAATAGAAAAAAGAAGCATAGAGTGGCATATTATTTTCATCTCAGAAGGTATAAATCACAAGCAAACATTTGTTATTTGGTAAAATGGAAGATGTTCCAATACAAATTTTTGCTCAATATGTTTCTATGAAGAAAAAGGCTATGCTTGCTGTTGTAAGTAGTTTAGAAGAAGCTTATCTCATTAAAAGACGAGTATGATGAAGCATCTCATCAATAAAGTCACATTATAAAATTCCATTTATTTATTGCAGCGCTCAAGAGAAAAGTTAACATAATTACCGAACGGTATTAAATTACTGCTTCAGCTACTAAGTCACCAAAACCATTACCTGGGCTGATGTTAAATCAAAAGAGGGTCGAGCATCACTTTCTCTTCTCTGTGCGCAGACACAGGACAAACCTCTGCCAAGCCACGCTGTTGATCCTGTCACAAACTCAGCTGTAACAAAATAAAACTGCCCATAAATGTAGATTGAGCTTCGAAATTTTGAGTCGCAAATTTATAGCCATTTGACTGACAGAAATCAATCATGTGTTATGAGTAACTAACTATCCTTAGTAGTACAACACAATTTGTAATCAGCCCAGTTTCTAAAACCACACAACTTATTCTAACCACCCAAAAAAAAAAGTTTATTTCTTCCCTGTTCTGTCACTTTTCCAACCAACGTATCACTTTATAAATATTTTGTTTTCTATAGCTCGTATTAATGCCAAAGCTTAGGACAAGGGAAACGGACAAAGCCAAGAAACCAAATATAACCACAGAGAAGAGTGGGCTTTGCTTTAATCATTATGCTAGCCACTTGCATAGTTTTAATCATACTGCCACCCACCAGCTTGCTTTATTCACCATTCCCCGCTATTTCTGCACCTAAACAGTTGAACTCAGCTTCACACCAGATGAAAAGAGATACAACAGTATCTACACTTTCCAGTATACATAAACAAGCAATAACGCATTTCACGAATGCTAGATCTACGAGATAATCCCATCACGGATAGAATCTATAAATTAAGCACAGTAAACAGGTTTTAAAGCTAAGATTAACTAACAGTAACACCCTCCATAGTAAACTGAGCTAGTTCCATAGAGATCTCTATCAAGCTCAACTCAGTCTCAAACCAATAAAAATAAAATAAAAAAATAATAATTAAACAGTAGTAGTAGCTGCAGGATTTACGAATTCAGTAATTCACCCACCAATGCAATTTTGAATATCCGCAAACATCACGCAAGTGAAAAACCTGAGTTCAATCTCGATTCAAAGACTATTGCGAGAGTGAGCCAGAGTAATAAAAAAAAGGAATCAAACGTTGAAAATTACGAAAATCACGAGAGAAGTTTACCAGAAGTTGAATGGCACGCGCTGCCTCGATCAAGACCCTGCGAAATCCTCCTCACAGCTACGAAGGAACCGCCTCGATCGTCCATTCCTCTCACCTCCCAGTCTTCTTATCCCCGTTACTGCAGCAACGGCATAGTCATCGAGAAAACGCTCCGTCTCCCGGAAACCCCCACTTTTCCGGAAAATTGCGCAGTGCAGAATTCCGTTCGGGGTGGAAATTCCAGGGAGCTGAAATGCGGGAGCGTGGACAGAGCAATAAGCAATTGGAGGGCGCGCGGAAGATCGAAACAGTGGTTGCGGCTGGGGATTTTCCCGGGAAACAAACGAAAAAGGAAAGAGAAGAAAGTGAGGGAAAGTGGAAAGTGTGAAAGAAAGAGAAAAGAATCTTCAAGAGAAGATAGAAGAGTTGTGGCTATGGAGAAAGGGGTTTCTGCAAGATCTGAGAGCCCAGAAGAGAATAGAGTTACGATACTGAGACACAAGAGAAGAGAAAATCAGTTCAGTTGTTTTGTTTGTTTTCTCTTCTCTCTGTGTAAAACGCACGTTTAACGCTTCCTTCCTTCTCCCTCTCCAGATTGGGAAGACAGACTGCATTGAACTCTCTCTTTTACATATGCCGCTTTTTATTTTTTTATTTTATTTTATTATTTTCGTGTACTATTTTTATTAAAAAAAAATAAAGTATTATACGCTAAAATGAGTGAATAATATTAGGAAAATACTCTTTAAAATTAGGTGCAGAAGAAGTGCGTTTCAAATGTAATTTTATCCGTTGCAACTTTTGTGACAGATACGATTTCAAAGACACTCATAATATATTTCCAACATGAAACTGCGAGTTGAAAGTCTGATCTCACTCACATCCATGACCATCACGTGAAGTGAGTTAAATGGATTAATGATTAATTAAATTATTTATTTTTCTATTGCTTTTTTGTTTTTTTAAATAGAATACTGGGTTTGCATGCAAGTGGCAGTCTGTTCTTCAAACAAACTAATTGAACGTAAGTTAGCAAATAATATATAAATAAACCATAAGCTAACTTAACCTAATCCAATTAATTAAGTTTTCTTTTGGTCGTAATTAGTTTGGTTTGGAGGGTACTTAAACCACTCCTACATTAATCACAAAAAGCTCATTGGGTCACGTCAATTTATCAAACCAAACTTTTTATTACTTCTAAAAGAAAATCACGTGGGTACGCCAGGTTTAAATGAATCCCCCAGTTTGAGAATTTAAAAATAATGATAGGAGAAACATTAACACGAATCATTCTTTTTCTTTTTTTCTCTTGAATTGAATTATATTTCCTCTAAATTTTGATAGACAAGAAGAAAACATAAACATAAACATTATGAACTTTATTCATTTGTTTAATAATGTGGGAGAAAAAGTAACTTCGTTGTATAGTTATTTTCTCTGTCTTTCGGACACATACTCTCTTGTTTTCATTCATTCAACCAATAGAAGAACACAAAACATACACAGTCTTAGGTTCGTTTGATTGAGTTTTTGCTTTCAACAAAACTTTCAGAAACGTAAAATCTATCTATATATGTATTTATTGTATGGAAAAACTTACATATATATATATATACTACACTATTTATTAAGTACATAATTTTGGGTTGACAGATTTTTCACATAAATAATTTATAAACTTTGTATTATTATAATATAAAAGCCCCTAATACAGTATTGATAACAGTCAAAATCATTTAATATACGTTTTAAATAAATAGAAACAGGTCTTCTACCTTTTATAATTTTTCACCCAAATAATTAATATAGTTTATAGATATATAATTCGAATTGGTATGATTAAGAAGCTGAACACACCGAAGTAGTTGATATACTAAATTCAATGTGAAAAGGGTTGTCACACGATCCAAGTTCAAGTCATTAGTTATTTTAATTTAAAATTCTTACAAGTTCTGTTGTTACATAATCTTGGAAGATTAACATTGAATATTTACAAAATTAAGGCAGAATGGGAATTCGGTCCCTCAATAATTTTATGTTTTCAATGTTAAAAATCATAAATCTAACACAATTATTTCTTATAGATATTAAGGCCAAGTATAAGATGAATATGATTTACTGCCATTCATGAGTTAAAAACAGAAGAGTTAATTAAGGAGGTTATAGAAAAATTAGTTTTTGAAATTCGTATAAATAAATAGATATCTTAAAAATATTTTGTTTTCCTATTGAGAATGGTTATATAATTCAATTAAAACAAGAAATTTTCTGTGACGAGTATATACTATTTACATTTTCTGTTTATTTATCTTGCCTGACATAATACACTGATAATTTTACAGAAAAAAAAAACATTAAACATTTTAGAAGCCAAACAAATGTAAAGATGTGGTCAAAGTTTCCACCAAGTCATGAAAATTTGAAATTTGCACGACATCTATTTCAAAAGCTTAAAAGCTAGAAAAGTTTATAATATTACCCAAATTCATTTCTTCTTGAACGTGCTAAAACTTGGTGAGAACATTAGACAGCATCATGTGTGTGTGTAAAGCTGGGGTCGACCATAGTGCTCTCCTAGTTTTTGAAAACAGAAGTCACATTCACATGGGATGTTGCCAAACATGGCCCGGCCATGATGGAAGCTCGTTTGAAAAGGTGTCTTCAAAACTTTCACCACCAACACTATATATATATATATATATATATATATATATATATATATATATATATATATATATATATATATATATATATTCTATATGCATTAATTCACTATTATATATACTCAATTTTACATGCTAAACTCAAATAAAAACCAATGCACACGCCCTAAGGATTCTTCATTATCATGCAATATCAAAACCAGTAATTTACACAATCTCTTTCTGTATATTAATTAGACACAAATGGTTGACTCGATTAGATTCCATTTTTTGATATATTGAACTTTAAGTACAAAGACATCGACAAATCATTGTCCGTTTCAAGATAGATTTCTCAGAATCCATGGATAGATTATCAGCAAAAGTAGACTTTAAGGGTGTGTTCGTTTGAAGCGATTTAACTGTTCACACAGTTTTGCGAGCGAGGAATTAAGCTCGTTATGCGTTCGGTTGGAGTGAAATGCGCGGACAGATTTGCGGTGAAATGCGGGATTGTTGCACTGTTCAGTCACCCGCGGTTGTGAAGAGATTTGCACAGATTGTGAGCGAAATGTCGTGTGTGCCCTCGGTTAAGAAACGCACGAGATTGGTGGAAACGCGTAACCGGTTACATGTTCGCGTAACCTGTTACGCGGCGTTCGCGTAACAGGTTACAAGTTTACGCGATTTCTTATTTATTTTTTTTTTAAGTTTTTTTTATAATTATTTTAATATTAATAAAATTAGGTATATTATATTTTTTAATTTATTAAAAATAAATTAATTATTATATTTTCTAATTTATTTTTAATAAATTGATTATTATATTTTCTAATTTATTTTTAATAAATTGATTATTATATTTTCTAATTTATTTTTAATAAATTGATTATTATATTTTCTAATTTATTTTTAACAAATTGATTATTTAGTTTTCTAATTTATTAAAAATAAATTGATTATTTAGTTTTTTTAATTTTTAAACATTAATTTTATAAATTATTCATAATTTTTTTTTCTTTATAAACATTTTTACAATTAAATATAACATTTATAAATAACAATTTATATTACTTTTATAATTAGGGGCATTTTGGTAATCTTTAATTTCTATCAATTAAACTAATTTTTAAAATCTATCAGATCAATCAAATTCTACACTAATTCTCACAAACTTTACTTCCAAATCCACTCTCAATTACCCACAAATCCACTCAAAAAAACAACAAAAAAATTACCCTCAAATCCACACAAATTCATTCAAATTATCTCTCCCAAATCATCTCTCCCAAATCACTCCAACCGAACACAGTCTAAGAGAATATTAGAGGAATTATTGTTTCCTTATTACAAAGTTTCTTCTCTTCATATATACGTGCCTTTAGATTCGACAATAAGTTGTTCCTGTTCTTATAAAGTTGTTATTCTTTACGAGTGTTTTCCTGAAATTAACGTTGTTGACGTGGATGAAGGTTTTGTTTAACAATTTTACGCCAAGAAATTAGAAATGGGTGTGCGTATTTTAAGAGGTTGGTCCAGGCGCATGCATTTTCCAAGCCTCCGAAAAAGTTGTAGCCACTTTACGTGCGGGCGAATTTAACACGCAAGTACTCACTTTTTTTGGTTGCTTCACTTTTCCAAGACTAACCGGCATGCATGCTCTATCAATCTTTTCTGGTTTCTTTCATGTTATCATCTTCCTAAACAAAAAGTTTATGATTAATTAATCCATATTTAAGTAATTAACTCTTATATACTATTTCACGTTTTAGACTCGTGAGTTATGAACATTAATCAAAGAGATGGGACCCATTGACACAATACAGTCACATGAATAAAAATAATAATAATAATAATAGACTTTCTCACAGTATTTTATTTTAATTAATAACAAAATATTTAATGGTTGAGTTATTTTAAATATAAAATAGCCATTAAGAAAAGCAAGTGCATAGGTTTAACACATATGGTGTGAAATGATCTCATTCCTTGTTATGATGTTATCGTCACATGATCGACCAAAGTAAGGTAAATGATATTATCAAATCATATGTTTCCATTTTTGTATTCAAAGGTTTACGCCATTTTCAGAGTTTATTCGTCAACCCGAATCACAGATTCTTAATAGTTTAGCAATCGGGTTTGCTTTTTATTTCAAAATATGTTCGTGGTCTAGATTTCTCAACCAAAAGGAGAAGGGTACTGATTTTGTTTTGGATGCTTGCATTGCAGTCTACGTGAACACATTTTTCTTGCTCCGTACTCGTATGTCGTATTATAATTGCTAGTGTGGCAAAGTATAACATAGGCCTGCACCACCAAAGTTAAAAGTTGGAATTTTCTTTTTTCAAATATATAATAAAATTGGGATAATTATTTGAGAGATGAATTTTGTGAAATTTACATTTACTCACATATTATAAATTTGCTTTACTTTTAATTGATGTGAGATTTTTAACCTATATTCTCATATCAAAATATATTTTGAACGAAAAACTAGATATAATGATAGTTTGATAACAGATTATACAATAAATTTAATAAATGATAATAGATTTTGAATAACTTTTATATTATCTTAAAAAATAAATTTTAAGTTTAATATTATAAATTTGTTTTACCTTTAAATATGGGAGATATTCAACCATGATTAATCTTCATTTTTCACTTAAATAAAAATGAAAGGTATTAACTTTTTTCAATGCTTGAAGTCGTAAGCACATCGATCTTCTTCTTGCCTACTCGTATGTCTTCTTTCTTGTGTGGCTTAAAGTGTATAGGCCGGCACCACTACATTTAAAAAATTATATATAATACAAACCCTACCCTTTTATGATTAAAAGAGATGTTGAATCAAAGGTCATGGGACCATTACCATCTTCCAAAAGCTCACTTGTTAGTTATGATTATAACTGAATGGTTATTATTATGATGATCCATTTCAAATGCTAATTTACTATGTTTTTTTATATGTATATGATTAGCTTCTAACTAAGGCGTGGGGGTGTATCTCATATATGTATATATCATAATTATAACCATGTTATATTTATTTGAGTTTTTATAATTATGTTATAGCTGGAGAAAAATTCTGATTACCAATTCGTGATGTTTGTAATTTTTAATGTGTGCTACTTTATTATTTATAAGTTTACTATATTATTATGGTGCTCTTTAAACCATTATTTGTATGGAAAGGGTATTCTAATTCTAGCGTCAAATAATTACAAAATGTTTGAAAAATGAAGGTTTATATTTGTGTAGTTACATGTGATTTCTTAATATAATAAATGAATTTTAAGTATAATTTAGTTATACAAAATTAGTTTATAAAGTGAAGTTTGTACGTACATATATATTGTGAATTGATTTTATCTTTAGTTTATGTGAAACTTTCAACACTTCCTAGTCAAGATATATACATATAGAGAGACTAAACATTAATCTATAGGTGATTTGATATGATTTAACCTAACAAATAATCAACCTCTCAATAGTGGGTGATACAATAGGTCAAACAAACAACAAAATATTGTTAAGATATATTCTAATTCAAAATTCAAAACTCTGATATCATGTTAAGAAATGAACTTTAAACCTAACTTAACATTACAAAATCAACTTGTAAAGTAATGTTTGTACCAACTTTTATATATTGTAAATTAAATGACAATGAAAGAACTCTAAAAATAATCCATAATTTTTATGTAACTAGTGACCCTTTACATCCTAATTTTTTAATCCTTGAGTTGAATAGATTTCATGTGAAAATATCATTTTTTTCCCTAAAGGTTTATATATATATATATATATATATATATATATATATATATATATATATATATATATATATATATATATATATATATATATATATAGATATATATATACTCCATTTTTATTTTCAAAATAAGAATTTATTTAATTACTTATAATAAGCGTAAAATATCTCTTAGATATATAATGAATATATGATTAAGAAGTTTATTTTAAGTTTAATTTAATTTTACAAAACTATCAATGATTCAATATTAAAATAATACATATTTTTCTCTTTTGAATACTGAATAAGAAGTTGCATAAAATTTAAAATAAATACCTAGTAAATAAAAGAAAACAATAACTTAAAAAGAATGAACAAATATGAGAATAAAACAAATATGTATAAATGTATTATTATTATTATTATTTTTCAAATTTAAAAAATTAAAGTATTAATCATGTAACATTGAGATGAATCTAAATAATATCTAGACATTCATGTTTAATTCTCCTGTAAATCATTTTCAATAGGCTGCTTGTATAGCCATTTTCATTGTTAACACATTAAATAACCTTGACTTTAATAGTACCATAGAATTGTTGATTGCAATGATCTCAGAAAGTACATAAAGAATCCAAATCTCGATGGTCACAAATGTAAGAAAGTTTTGAATTATCTTACTGAGAAAAGTCATTATTAATTTCTTACTTCTACCACCTAAATGTTTAGACAGATAATTGAAATATAAATGAAAATGAATGTAGCAGGATTGTATTGGGACACAATTATCATCATTATTATTACCTAATAATAAATTTTAAGATTAAACATAATTTTTTTTCTAAACTTTTACGCAAAATTAGAATTCCTTCATATATAAAATTTTTGATATATTTTGATGATTAAATTTAAAAAATGAATAAATATAATTCTTTTAATCTATTTATGTTAAATTTTGTTGAACATATCAAATATGTTTCATGTTAATATTTGAGTTATTTATACTATTTGACATTTTTCTGTTTTAATGTTACGTAGGAAACAAATTTGATAAAAAAAATTAACATAAATGGATTAAAAAAATTATATTTATTTATTTTTTGTTTGGGTATGTAAGGTCGAGAATTATACCTTTAAATTTTAAATATTTTCACTTAGTTGAGTTTGTTTCTCCTCTTTCAATGTCTTCTCGATTCCTTTTTAGTAAAGTTCAAATTGGAGCAGAGCTCAAATTAATTTTTATAGTTACCGATCAGTTATCATATTTAAGTCCTAAATGTCTAATAAATGCAATCATTTATCTTGTTACCTTACCTCTCTATTTATAGGTTTCAAAATGAGTTTTTGATTAAAGTTGGCCTAATCATGACTCAACATTATCTAAATATAATTTTTTTTTCAAAATTTGAACAGGTTAAGACAACAGAGTAGAAGGAAACGACATTGGATCATGAATGGTGTGGTTGTGATGTTAATGTTGTGATGAAATATGTTTATCATTATTTTATTATTCTATGTTTAATATGAATATGATATGTTGTACGTTATGATATTTCTAGTTGATCACTCTTGCATGTTGTGGTTGTGGTTTTCACCTACGATGATCGTACTTGTACAAGAGTAGATGGCATTGCAGATAAAGACTGGATTGAAGTAGCTGACGTGAGAGTTGGAATCTTTTATTTCGGGAAGGATTATTTATTCTATTTAAAAGTTTCTAAACTTGGAATTTTTATTGTAAAAGAGATTATTTGATATTTTCGGTTCAATCAGTCAACGTTTATAATTATGTTTTGCTTCATCATTTTTAATTGAATAATGTTTGGTGATCTTGAACGAATGTTTTATGGAAATCTTATGTTTCGAAAAAATATTTTACACACCTCTCGAAAAATCGGGGTGTTACACGCAAAATTAGAATTCTTTCATATATAAATTTTTGATATATTTTGATGATTAAATTTAAAAAATAATAAATATAATTCTTTTAATCCATTTATTTTAAATTTTTTGATATATTAAATATGTTTCATGTTAATATTTGAGTTATTTATACTATTTGATATTTTTCCGTTTCAATGTTATCTAAGAAACAAATTTGATAAAAAAAATGTTAACGTAAATGGGTTAAAAAAATTATATTCATTTATTTTTTGTTTCGGTGTATAAGATTGAGAATTATACCTTTAAACTTTAAATATTTTCACTTAGTTAAGTTTGTCTTTTCTCTTCAAATGTCTTCTCATTCGATTATCACAGTTAAGTCTTAAATGTCCAATAAATACTGTTTTAGAATTCCTTTCATGTAATTGACCGACCGGGTGACATACACTGATCGACTTATATGGTACATTTTTAAAGTTTAGAGATCAAAATGTATCAAAGTTTCATACATACACGAATTTTAATTTATTGTCAAAATTTAGGAATTAAAAACATTTAACCATAAATTTTGACTAATAATTTTAAGTAATTAAAATAATATATTTAAATTAATTATACATAATATTAATGTTTACTATTTACCATAAAACTACTACAATTTATTTTTTATCTGTTTGACAAGTTTATTTTATTATATAAAAGAACCTCTCTCAATTCATACCTTTCATTCTCAACTAATAAATTGTAATTAGTATAGAAGACCGATAACGAGATTACCTTAGCTTGAAAAGCAGAGTAGGATGATATGACCTTATATTGTCTTGGTAAGCTTCAATTAGAGACGACTAATAGAGGAATAAGGTAATTAATTTCTACTTGGGAAATCCTAAACTAGAACACACTTACAGAACCTATGTCTAAGAAAGATAAAAACTAGAGATGTCAAAACAGCTAATCCGCTCGATCTGGCTCGACTCACCACGGGTTGGTCACTTACTGAGTCAATTCAACTCGGCTCACTTATTAGCAAGCTGAAAAAATTTGAATCCGGCTCGACCCATCACGAGTTGGTGGGTTAAACGGGTTGGCTCACTAGCTCATTTAATTATACGTTTTTTTTAAATAAAAATTACAATTTTTTTAAATTCAAATCTAAATAAACATCACACTAAAATGATGTTAAACTCCAAAGACATTTCAAAACAAAAAAAAAATGCATCATACAATCCAAGCGTAATCCAAAAACATGTACAAAAGGCGAACAAATAAGTTTTTAATATTGATAATTTTTGTATCACTTGTCCATTTATAATATTATAGTCTTGAATAGATAAATCTATAATATTTTTCTCTTTTGATATATCTTCTTCTCTGTCACCATCTACAATATAATAAAAAAATGCTAAATAATAATATTGAAATACAAAATAATAAATAATTAAATTAAATTAGGTGGGTTGGTAAACCGACCCACAACGAGTTCAACCCAATGAGCCGGATTCTAAGTGAACCAACCGAATTGGCTTGCGGATTACAACTCATTTTGACAGCACTAATATTATATAATGAGATACTATTCACAAGGTATGATATATCTACCCTATCATTATTATAACATTTATTATTTATTATGTATTGCTGGTATCATTTTGCAAACTCTCTGATCGAAACTAGTTTAACAAACCAAAAAAAGACAAGTTTATACAAACTAATCGATAACATTACAATTGTGAAGAAAGAAAGGTAAAAACATACATAAGATACACGTATTTATTGAACTAATAGACACATTTATTAAACGATTCTAATTCATCTATAAGAAGATAACTTATATTTAATCTACAAATAACATTTGACTTAAACTTATCAGGGTATTATTAGTTTTCTACAATCAAAGACACATATATCTGATTAACCTAATTCCCTATAAATATCTTTTGATGTTAAACTCCAAAGTTCTAACGATATCAGACCTAGAAATCTACTAAAAACATCACGCCTTGAACAAATACCATATCTTAATAAAGAGACAACAGTTTCCGAGGATGGATACGAAAATAAGCATTATTTGAAAACTGCATATCTTATCAAATGTCACTGTAACATGCTTAAAAGAACAGGGGCAGAAAGGGGAATGCACAAATAAAATAAACACGGGACAAGAGATGGCAGAGAATGCATCCAGCAAAACCGTTAGGAGAAGCACACGTCACAGGAAGAGAAATCAGTATTTGGAGGATTTCGTTTGACGGAGGAGACATGTGTCTGGTATGAATCTTTCTCTCATCTTCTAGACTCTCTGAACTTTCCCTCTGCTATTCCCTGCTCACTCTGAAATAATTCTCTGCATCAGGTTGGATCATTACGCTTCCAGATCAGCCATCACCGACCCATTCCATTATTCTATTACTATTGCATTGTTGCTGTTTGGTTGTAATAGAATAGAAACTTCACTGTTATATATATACACTCTGCTATACAGTTTTTCAATAAAAGAATTACATACGTTTCATTGGTGCTTTCATTGCTCTTCATGGCTGAAGCTACACGGTTGAAGGATCTTCAAGCTGAATTAAAAACCCAAGGTAGTGAGATTCAAAGGTTGTTGGACCGATTTGAGCTGCGAGATCGTCAACAACGCGAATACAATGCACAGAAAGAGGCGGAAAATCAGCATCGATTTGATCAAATACAAGCAACATTGGAACGCTTGTTGCTGGAAAAATCAAACCATCAACAGCATGAAGAGTCGACGACGAACGCTTCACCAGGCCCGTTGAATGTTGCACTTCCTATGAGGAATATTTCTCTGGAGTTTCCTCACTTTGATGGAACGTCATCCGTGCTTAGTTGGATTTTCAAGGCGGAGAAATTTTTCAACTATCATAATACTCCGGATTTGGCTAGGGTGGAGATAGCGGCTATGCATTTTGAGGGTGAAGTGGTGCCATGGTTTCAGATGTTACAAAAGTTAGCTGCTGTGAAGACGTGGGTAGAATTAACCCGTGCTCTTGAATCGCACTTTGGACCTTCGCCCTTCGATTGTCCTATGGCGGAACTGTTCAAACTGCAACAAATAGGTTCGGTATCTGAATATTATTTGCAATTTATGTCTCTGGCAAATAGATCAGCAGGTTTAAGTGATGAGGTGCTGTTAAATTGTTTTTTGAGTGGGTTAAATGTTGATATCAAGCGTGATGTGATGGCTCTATCCCCAATTTCATTGTTGAGAGCGGTGGCTTTGGCAAAGCTATATGAAGATAAATACAACCCTACAACCAAACCATCTTTCCTTAAACCTATGGTTTCCACATCTGCCATGAAACCTCTGTTTCAACCTCTGCAACAAAATTCTCAGAATCAGAGAAGTCCTCTGAAAACAAACCTTCCACCTCTGTTACCCACTCCGAGTATTCCTCAACTAAAAAATAGCAATGTGAAGAGAATTAGCCCGGCGGAAATGCAATTGAGAAGAGATAAAGGCCTTTGTTATTTTTGTGATGAAAAATTCACTTTTAATCACAAATGTAGCAATAGACAACATCTTTTCTTGCAATTAGAAGAGGAGGATGTGACTGGGCATGGGCAAGATACTGTAAAGGATCCAGAAAAAGTGGATATTCCAAATCTTTCAGTGGAGGAGCATCATCTATCACTAAATGCTTTGAAAGGGGGAATCAGTGTGGGCACTATTCGGTTTTTAGCTCACGTTAATCAACTTCCTGTGCAAGTCTTAATTGATGGTGGTAGTTCGGATAACTTTTTGCAGCCAAGGATTGCAAAATTTCTAAAACTTCCAGTAGAACCGGCTTCCTTGTTTAAAGTGATGGTGGGGAATGGGAATTACATGACAGCTGAAGGAAAAATTGACCAACTTAAGGTGCAGGCACAGGGGCATTCCTTTATTTTGCCTGTTTTCTTACTACCAATCTCGGGTGCAGATTTAATTCTTGGAGCTAGTTGGTTAAAAACAATTGGTCCTCATATTGCAGATTATGATGCTTTGCAATTGAAATTACTTCATGAGGGCATGTTTATTACATTACAAGGAGACAAGGAATTGGTGCCAGCTCAAGCCCAATTAAATCACATCAGAAGAATGGTGCAGACTGATGCTATAGCAGAAATTTACAATCTGCAGTTATTGGATGAAAATCTCAACTCTAGTACCTTAATGGCAGCACAGACAGATATGGAACCTGAGTTAGCTCTTTTGTTGCAGACTTATGGTACAATTTTTGATACTCCTCATACATTACCTCCTCCCAGATCACATGATCATGCTATACCCTTGTTGGAAGGCTCTAATCCGGTGAAGGTTAAGCCTTATAGGTATCCTCACAGTCAAAAAGAAGAAATTGAAAAGCTGGTAGAAGGAATGCTTAAGGATGGTATTATACAACATAGTAAAAGTCCTTTTTCTTCTCCTATTATTTTGGTCAAGAAGAAGGATGGTTCATGGAGAGTTTGTACAGACTATAGGGCTCTTAATGCTATAACGGTCAAAGACAGTTTTCCCATTCCAACAGTAGACGAACTGATAGATGAACTTTTTGGTGCTTGCTACTTCTCTAAGTTTGATCTTAGATCTGGATATCATCAGATATTATTGAGGCCAGAGGACCGACACAAGACAGCTTTTAGAACCCATCATGGCCATTATGAATGGCTAGTTATGCCATTCGGATTGACTAATGCGCCAGCCTCCTTTCAGAGTTTGATGAATGATATATTTCAAGGGTTGTTAAGGAGATTTGTGTTGGTTTTTTTTGATGATATATTGGTGTATAGTTGCAATTGGAAGGATCATTTATACCATTTGGAAGTTGTCCTTAGCATCTTGCAAAGGCATAAACTCTTTGCAAGGTTTTCTAAGTACAGTTTTGGAGTGACACAAATTGACTATCTTGGGCATACCTTGTCTGGTTCTGGAGTAGCTATGGATGATAGCAAACTCGTTGCAGTTCGTACCTGGCCGCAACCTTCAAATTTAAAACAATTGAGAGGTTTCCTTGGCCTCACAGGATATTATAGAAGATTTGTGAAACAATATGCGACTATAGCTGCACCCTTAACCGAGCTCCTAAAGAAGGATGGGTTTCACTGGACTGAAAAAGCTACTGCAGCTTTTGAACAATTGAAGATGGCAATGACATCTGCTCCTGTATTGGCTATTCCTAATTTTAAAGAACCTTTTGTGTTAGAAATGGATGCTTCGGGAATGGCAGTAGGTGCTGTCCTAAGTCAGAACCACCATCCAATTGCTTATTTCTCCAAGAAAATGTCACATAGAATGCAAAAACAATCTGCATATGTAAGAGAGCTGCATGCAGTTACCGAATCCTTGGCTAAATTCAGACATTATCTCCTGGGCCACCATTTTGTCATTAAAACTGATCAAAAAAGTTTGAAGCAATTGTTGGACCAAACTCTCCAAACACCTGAGCAACAACAGTGGTTACCAAAGTTCTTAGGATATGACTTTGAGATACAATATAAAGCTGGGAAGGACAATATTCCTGCAGATGCTTTATCAAGAAGTTTTTTCATGGCGTGGTCCGAGCCACATTGTGTATGGCTTCAACAGTTGGTGGAGCTTACAAAAACAGATTCGAAATTGTCTAACTTGTATAACCAATGTATTCAAGGTCAAGGTCCCAATTCCGAATATTCTGCCAAGGATGGTATTCTTTTTTGGAAGGGTCGTATCTTGGTGCCTAATAATTCCACGCTTATTAACCAAATCCTGCAAGAGTTTCATAATTCTAAGATTGGAGGGCATGCAGGTATCACCAAGACAGCTAGCAGAATTGGAAATCAATTCCATTGGCCTAATATGCAACAGGACATTCGCAAATTTGTCAATGAATGTGTGGTTTGTCAACAAGCAAAGGTGGATCACGCATTACCTAAAGGGCTACTGCAACCGTTGCCTATTCCTCAACAAGTTTGGGAGGACATTGCAATGGATTTTATCACCCACCTTCCAGCTGTTACGGGGTATACAACAATCATGGTGGTGATTGATAGATTGTCCAAGTTTGCTTATTTCATTCCCTTAAAATCAGATTTTTCCAGCAAATCTGTTGCCGAAGCATTTATTGCTCAAGTGGTAAAGATCCATGGAATCCCCAAATCCATTGTATCTGATAGGGATAGAGTTTTTATTAGCTCCTTTTGGCAACACTTGTTTAAATCTCAAGGAACAACTTTAGCTATGGGATCCGCGTATCATCCTCAATCCGATGGTCAAACGGAGAATCTTAATAAGACATTAGAAATGTATTTGAGGTGCTATGTGTATGAGAATCCTAAGTCTTGGATGAATATGCTGCCTTGGGCCCAATATTGGTATAATACGTCTTTTCATCACAGCTTAGGAATGACTCCCTTTCAAGCAGTGTTTGGACGATTTCCTCCGCAGCTTGCACGATATGACCAAAATCAGAAGGATCCCCTGTCAGTCCGAGAAGCTTTGATAGCCAGAGATAAAATCATTTCACAGTTAAAGGCTAATTTATTGAAGTCTCAACATTATATGAAACAACAAGCCGATAAAAAGAGGAGAGACTTTCACCTACAAGTAGGAGATCTTGCTTTAGTCAAACTGCAACCATATAGGCAACAATCTCTGGCCTTTCGTAAAAATCATAAATTGGGATTAAAGTTTTTTGAACCCTTTGAGGTGATTGAAAAGATAGGATCAGTTGCTTACAAACTCCAATTGCCGGACACAGCAAAAATTCACCCAGTGTTCCATATTTCCTTACTTAAGAAGTTCCAAGGTAGTCCACCACAACCATATCTTCCTCTGCCATTAACTACCTCTGAGTTTGGCCCCATTGTGCAACCTTGGAAAGTATTGAAGCGTAGGGTGATAACAAGAAACCAGCAGAAGGTGTCACAGATATTACTGCAATGGGACATTTTAGAGTCTAAAGAAGCTAGTTGGGAAGATGTGGAGGAGGTGAAAGAAGCTTATCCCTTGTTCAACCTTGAGGACAAGGTTGTTTTTGATGAAGAGGGTAATGTAACATGCTTAAAAGAACAGGGGCAGAAAGGGGAATGCACAAATAAAATAAACACGGGACAAGAGATGGCAGAGAATGCATCCAGCAAAACCGTTAGGAGAAGCACACGTCACAGGAAGAGAAATCAGTATTTGGAGGATTTCGTTTGACGGAGGAGACATGTGTCTGGTATGAATCTTTCTCTCATCTTCTAGACTCTCTGAACGTTCCCTCTGCTATTCCCTGCTCACTCTGAAATAATTCTCTGCATCAGGTTGGATCATTACGCTTCCAGATCAGCCATCACCGACCCATTCCATTATTCTATTACTATTGCATTGTTGCTGTTTGGTTGTAATAGAATAGAAACTTCACTGTTATATATATACACTCTGCTATACAGTTTTTCAATAAAAGAATTACATACGTTTCAGTCACTTTTATTTAGAAACAGTATATATGTAAATGCCATCATATAAAGAAAATGCATTCCTTTGTTTGTTAGTTATAGCCTATCCACAAAGGGTGTGGATTATTAATCGGATAACAACCCCTACCAAACAATGTTGTTTATATTTTCCCATTTTTTTCGATATTGCAAGTTGTTTTTAACATCATCTATTTTGGTTGCGACAAGACAACTTTTTAGGTCATGAAAAAGATTAATTAATAACTTATATTATGTCACACACCACCATGGCAGTGACCACAAAGCTCTTATGAGTTGTCAAATATTAATTATTTTGAATATGAAAGGAAGGTTTCAAATAAGAACATATAAATTAATAACTTCCATTAAACGTTCTACACTTGGGTCGTTTTCAATGATCTCTCAGTTCAACTACAACACTCTACCAATGAAGTTATGTACTACGCAGAGGTCAAACCCACGTCATTATGTATAGAGATGTTTTAAATTTATATTCACTTGTTCTTTTGGTTAATAAATCACTTCAAATAATTTGAAAAATTAATCACAAACTAATTTTGTAAAATAAATTAATTTAACAGTAGGATATTCTAAACTTACTGCCATGTTTGTTTTAATTAAAAGTGAAGACACCTGGAGAAATAGATGGAATCACTGTAAACTCAGTCTTTCAATATACAAAGAATATGAAAATAATATAGGATACTAATTTTGTGAATAATTGAAACTTATTGAATTTGGATTAAGGGTCTAATGTAAAACTCGATATTTATGATGGATTAACATATAATTTACCATAAATGTTGAATTTTATGTTAAATTCTTACCTAAAACTTTAGGATTTCAGGTTTTTTATTTTGTGATTTTTTTTATTTCTTCTCTTTTTCCTTCATGTTCCTTTCTTTAGCTTAGCAATGATGATAATATTTTGTTGTTGCATAAATGTTTGTGAATGTTCTAAAGGTCATTTTCGTGAATCAGTAGCTGAGTGTTTTTTGATGATGAGTGTTTTTTTTTTCTATTATATTGGAGTTTTGTAAGTTTAAATACGTCATTAATGATGTGAGTATTAGTTATATCGTGATTGTTTTTAGAGATCTTAATTATGAACATATATAAATCTTTTTATAATTGTGTTTTAATTTATTGTTATTTATCATTTTGTTTTTAGTATTCTAAATTTTGTTGTATCATTTAGATTCTTATAATTTTCATAAGACATTGGTTCATTGTATGTAAATAAATATTAATATATTTTTTATTTATTTCAAGTTTTGATTTAAGCCAAAATCGATTAAGTTAAAAAAGAACAAAATCTTACATAGAACCTAATGAGATTTAACGTAAATTTATGGTAGATGTTTTGTTTGATGTAAATTTATATCATCCACAATGTTAAAGTCATAAACATGTGACGTAAACAACTATTTTGTAATAATGGATATTCACTTTGAAACATAAGTGAAAAGTTCTAAAATTAAGAAAAATGATATATATTAAATACTATTTTTTATGTAAAAAAAAAACTGTCTTTGAAGAAAAAGACTAAGAGATAAAAAAAATAAGGAGACAAAAATTGTTTAGTTGAAAAATAAATAGATATTTTTTATTTAATAAACTTATTTATTATTTTCAATAGTAAATTTTAAATTACATGTCATTATTTCAAATAAAAAAACTAAAAATATTTATAATAGATTATAGTAGTCGCAATAACCATTTTTAACCGTTTCAAAATTTCCCATCTATAAAATTAGGGTGAGAGATGTAAACAATACATTCATACTTATCCACACACATACAAAATTAAAGTTTTATTTTCATCCTTTCATATTTTGTAATTTTTAAATATACAAACCAGATATTTTGTTAGTTAATTAATTAAAAATACTAATACTAATAATAATTAATAATACTAATACTAATTCTAATAATGATAATAATAATAACAACAACACGAAGAAAAATACTAATAAATTCAAATTTAACTAAAAATACATAAATTAGTTCTGGAAGATTTTTTTTTTTTTTTAAAAAAAAAACTTTGCTATAACTCTCATTAATCAATTCACTAAATTTGTTTTTTAATTTCATTACAATGTAAATTGTTTTTTTTTTGGCTTAAAGTCAGAGTAAATTGTTCTTAAATACTATAAAGCATGTTAAAGTGAGAATGAAGAGTCATGGAAAAAGTAACACTATCCAGTCCTTATCCTATTTTGATCTGAACGCGAACTTACAGGAATTACATAACTTAATAAAAACTAAAAGGCATAAAGTTATGAAATATATAAAATGTTGCACTTTCAGTTGTAATGAAGAAAGTAAATTTATGCACGCATGGGGACCATTTCTTTTTGAAAAATAATTATTTACATGTTATTAATGAATAATGAATAATGAATAATGGTTATTTAATGCGTTGGTCGATCGTAAGGGTTAAGCATAAGCAGAGAGTGGGACACGTTAGAAGGCTCATCGTTCATAGAATGAGCTTTTGGAATATAATTTAATAAGAATATTAGGTACAGAAAGTGATGTTTCACTGAAAAAGACTTTATTTACTTTCACAATAATACCATATCACAGATGTATGCTCTCAATTATCAAAAGCTTTTTTCTTTCTTTCTCTTGTTAGGTATAAGTTTACTCTTTTAAAAACTTTATGGGAAAACTAACAAAATATAACTTATTACTTAGAAAGAATGTACTTTTGGAAGTCTTATTCTCAAAGTTCTAGAGAAAGCTTGTTCTGAGAAATTTTCGGAATATATTATCTAACAGTAAGTTTTAATGAGGGTAAAATAGTCATTTTGTAAGTTGAGAGGTGTGATAAGAAATGGGGGTGCAGAAAGTTAGCGTAGTATACCCAATTCTTGCTCATAAAGTCCGTACTCATGCAATTGTTCCAAAGAAAAATAAACCCTAAGAGAAGAGAAATGTACGTTAAATGCATGATTAACCAAGGGAATTTTAATTTAAGTTCTAAACTAAACAAGATAAGACTTTTATCAATCAAGTCAAATTTTAAGAATTTCGCTCGATTTTTAGACTTTTAAACGAATGCTTCTAAATAATATGCAGGACCCATTTAATCTAAGAATTACAATGTCATAATATTTATAGCTCACTTTTCGAAGAGAAATTGGGATTATGAATACATATTATGATTTGGCATGAGGTTCAGATTATGAAAGAAATCCTCTTTATTTTTAGAGTTATATATATTTTTAGTTTATCTATTATCGAATTGTGTGAATTTGGTTTCTTAACATATATTTTTTTCAATTCAATAACTAAATTATGTGTTATTACAAATAAGTTCTGTCAAATGTTCAATATATAAAATGTTGAGAAATCAAAGATAGTTACTAAAGAAAAGAACGGCAAAAATTAGAGACCAAAAGAAGGATTAATGAGGTTCGATAGTTTGTTTATTTGGAAGTAAGGGTATGTTAAAATAAAATAACTATTATAACCAAACAAAAAACAAAGATGAAATAAAAACAAAGGCCCTTCACAGCGAAGTGACAACATGAAATACCCAACAGTGAAACATGCATTTAGTTACATATGCATGTGCTTTAATGCGACATCCTAAACACAACTAACTCCAAGAATAAAGTTTTTCATTTGCGCCGAACTGTTATTGGACTTCTAACGTTGTGTTTTCCATTCGTCCAAAGCAATTTCCCAAAATTATAATTTCCCCTCTTCGTTACACTTGTAGCCTGTACAACAATCCTGAATGTCTTCTTTTCACCAATTTTCGTGAAAGTCAAGGAATTGGGTACAACAACTATGGTGTATCCAGGTAATTGAGCTTTTGCAAAATATGTGCTTGGTGGCCCAACATTGGTGATGGTGCGAGTGACAGTTACGGCTTTTAACCCCAGATTTGGCAATGTGATCGAAGGGTAGTTCAAGTCTGTTATGCTGTGAGTGCCTGAACAAATGAACCTTTTGTTGAAATTGAGTGCCGAAATGAGTTCTTGGTCGTATCCGGAAGCACATAGGAAGTTCAAGTAATCGACAAGGCTTAGATCATAAACAAGTCCAGGATCTATTGCAGAGTTTGGTTGCACATGTCCTGAACCATAAGCAAAAGGGTTTGCCAATTTTTTATCAAACGCATCCCTTATTGTTCTGTTGGTGTTATCTCTTGTGCTTGCTGCAAGGACATGTTTCAGGTAAGTTAGGAATTTCCAAAAGAAAATGGTACATGCATATTTTAGAGTGCCTCGTTGACAAGTTTTGAGTGCACACTTAACCAAAAGAGTGTAACACTTTGGAATAATAGGACAGAGTATGTAGACAGAAAATGGTACATGCATATTTTAGAGTGCCTCGTTGACAAGTTTTGAGTGCACACTTAAGAAAAAGAGTGTAACACTTTGGTATAATAGGACAAAGTATGTAGACAGAAAGAGAATACCTGTTGTCATAATTGCTGACTTAATAGCAGCTGGACTCCAATCAGGATGAAGTGTTTTGATTAGTCCAGCAATGCCAGCAACATGAGGGCAAGACATAGAAGTTCCTTGCATTACATTGAATGGAAACCCTCTACGTGTGTCTGAAGGCAAGTTAGAAGCACTTGCAAATAGTGAATACGAAGCAAGTATGTTCACACCGGGCGCAGTTACATCCGGCTAAATCAACATGATGTTAAACAAAAACATGTCTTATCAAACAGTGAACACAGTGTTACAAGAAGTGTACAGTATACTTAGTTGATACTAAATATTTCAATGCTAGTGTGCACCTTGAGTATTGATGGCTGAATCTTATTGGGTCCCCTTGATGAGAATGAAGCCATAACTGGAGCTGGCTTTCTTCCTAGCAATGTTCTTGCTGAAGACATCCTTATTGTCGTATTCGAGTTTATCGTGTCGTCCCTGAAATATAAACATATATGATTAACGTTAGTATAGCCATTATAAAAAAATGTTAAGGTTACTAGAAAGACATGAGAAATTATTAGGTAGTTCGAAATGACTAGTTTCAATTCACAAAAAGGAATCAGTAACACTTCATTATATGCACGCTATGCGAAGATTAGTGGTCATGATGAGGGTTTGATATCATCTGATAACTTGTGAAAGGATATATATATCATACATGGCACTTCTGATAAAACCAGGCGTTGTTTTTTTATGACCTGGAGGGTAGTTGATAGTAGACAAAACATGAGGCTCGGCTAGAAGTGTGTTCCCATTTTGCTTTTGATTGCCCAAAATCATTCCCCTGGCTCCTGCAGATAGAGCTTCATTACCCTCAGCAACTGATTTTATTTTTCCATCTCGAATGCATGACACTATTTTGCCATTTACTTTTCTAGGATCCAGTGTCCCAGCCTTACAAAGTTGACTGCAACAAAATACACGTGAAAATAAATTAAAAGCCATTCAATTCACAAGGTTTGAAATAGATATGCTTTTGAGATGACTTGTACTCACGCGTCTCGATTTGTGGCATTGGGAAATTTAGCATCAGTAGCAAGGATTAGAGAAAAAGACTGGTTAGGTGGTATGTTTACAAAAAGACTGGCTCCCTGGTAGTATAATATAAAGTTAATTATGCCCATCAATATAATAACACTAATTAGACATGTCATTGAAATCATAGGTTAAGAATAATAACGATAATTACCGAAATTTGCTGATTGTTTCCAAATGTTAAGGTACTGCTGAAGTCCCTATCTAGTGTGCTAGCTGCAATTGTGAATAGCCAAGGAGCCACGTTGATAACAGTTCCAGGTGTTGGTCCATCGTTCCCTGCAGACGCAACCACGAGAATATTTTTCCCAAGTGCATGGAATGCTCCAATGGAAACCTCATCTGTGAATATTTCTTCAGCACTGAGACTGGTTCGGCCTCCAACGGAGACAGAGATAATGTCAACACCATCACTTATGGCTTGGTCCATAGCAGCTAAGACATCAGCACCAAAACAACTAGCTGCATCAGTGAGAGACCAACACGCTTTGTAGGCTGCAACTCGAGCTCTTGGGGAGCCACCCTTTGCAGTGCCATTGCCATTGCCAAATACACTCGCACCTCCCACAAAATTCCCTCCTGCTGTTGATAGAGTATGCGTGCCATGACCAACAAAGTCACGTGCTGTTTGTTGTGATCGGGGAAGTTGACCGTTGAATGCTTCGTAAGCTTTGTTGAAGAACCTTGCTCCGATTAGTTTCCTGAATTATATAACATGTAACGATGTTTTAATTTGGCTCAATCAAATGTATTATGAATTACTAGGGTTGTTCCTACCCAAATGCATAAAAGACGCAAATGAAACAATGACTTATGTTTGAATATACCAGCAGCAATGTTCACATAATATTATAATTATTAACAGAACTAGAAACCTTAAACTATAGAACAGGAAATATTAAAAGAAAGGAAAATGACCTGTTACATGGAACTTTGTTTGAACCTCGGATTTGACAGACATTGCCCCCACGCCATTTTGCAGGGACAGGACCCAATCCCCTGTCTGTAAAACTCTTGGACTCAGGCCAGACACCTGTGCAAGAGGTGAAGTTAGAATAGTGTAAATTAGAAGAATATAGACATCTCACTATAGATAGCAAATATAAAATCAGAAATTGATTTATGGTTTTAGATGTTAACATATACTGTTCTTTCCTTAAATCAATTTCAAAGTCACTCTTATTGTATTGCCAACTAACCCACTCAACCAGAAGTTAAATTTTATACCTAAGTTAACGTGGTTTTAACATAAAATTGTTTAATATAAGAGTATCAAGTTGGAGCACTTGTGTATACAGGGATAAGAAAAATAAACGTTCCTTTAAATAAATAAAATACTTAGTTGATATGTATAGATATTTATTATTTATGAAAGTTAGAACTGTATTTTAATATTGGTTTATGAACGGACTATATTATTTATGTTTGTGAATAATTATTATAAGTAAAATATTAAAATTAAAATTAAATTTATATTTTATTAAATTAAATTATAATTATAATTAATTCACATTTTATTAGATTAAATTTAATTTATATTATATATATATATATATATTATATATATATTTTTTTAATTTTATTTTAAAAAATTATAAAATATATTTTTTAAATATATGTAAGTATTTATTAATATTCAAGAGTTTTAAAATACTCGTATCTAATTAATAATAGGACAAATAACCAATGAATTTTTTGTTTTGTGGGTAGAGATATCCATTGCCATTCCTATTGTATATAAAATTGATTGAATCCACAGGGATGGAAATTAAGAACACTATTTTTGATATATAATTGGTGACTAAATAAATGAATAACAAGATCTATTAAAATCGGTAACAATTGATTGCGCATGAAATCTTTTCTTGGAATAGACCTGTAGACTCACAAATTCATGAAAATTCTCCCTCATGCGCTTTACAAATGTGGAACAACACACCATGTGTGAACCGTTGGAAAAACAAAATAGGAAAAAGTTTCACATACACTCTCAATAAAATATAATACTTGAAGGAATAAACGGTCCCACCTTTCTTTTTGGGATTTTTTGAACCCAAAAAAGCGTCTTGCCAACTCAAGAAGTCTGAACTTGTCGGCGAGGTGGTAAACTAATTAACTTGAAAACTGGAAAGCCCTTAATGGTCTATAATTAACATGCCATGACAACATCAACCAACTATTCATCCTCAGTAAAATAACTAAACTATATAGCAAACCGTAGGATAAATTGATTCTCTGGTTATGATCATAATATTGATGCTGTTTCAAAATATTTGAAAGATAGCCAATTGATTCTAATTATTGAGTAATCCCATTTTGTGTTTAACATATAGCTATCATTCTCTGTAATATTTGAAGTGTAAGAACTGTGCTGTGAAAATTTAATGATATTACTGAATTGCCAGAGTAAAATAGATTATGGCAATGTCATGAAGTTACCTGTGTCAATGTTACCGATGATTGTATTCTCACCAAATCTCCCTCTTTGCCATGCTGAGTTGATACCATTTCTTTGCAGTCCAAGAAATTCCCACGAACGGGTTGTGTGCAGTTTATGCTCTTTGCTCAAAAACACAGAGACTACGTTTCGGTTTTCTAGATCAGTGGAAACACTGTGTGTCAACTAGTCTGCAAATAAATAATAGAAATAACGAAAAATTAGTGGAACACACTACTGATTTTCTCACTTGCAATATCTGCTGCTTCTTCCTCTTCGAGTGCAGCTGCAAAGCCATTGATGTGTTTGTTATACGAGTAAATAATTGCTTCTTTGGCCTTTTCATGGCTGTGAATGATTCACATACACAACACAGTTAATCCATAAATCAGTTTCTTCTAAACCATACCCTATACTGAATTTAATGGCTTCATCAGTTTATATACCTTCCCAAGATCGAACCCAGTAAATCATAATGGGAATGTGTGGCTGTTTCAAGGTCAAGAGATGAAGGGTTTGGACCATGAGAATGTCCTCCCAAGTACACAATGTAGCACTGCAAACAGAAGATCACAAACTAACAATTGATGCAGTGCAACAAAAATAAAGTAATCCATCATTTGTATCATCCAAATTCCATTGTTACATCCTATATATTAAATCACCACCTTATTTTCAATGCAGAAACTGATAAGAATACTGAAACAGAGTGACAAATTAACAATTAACTGGCTTGGACCTACCTTTTTACTGGCATGGACAGCATTCAACAGCAAAGTGAAAATAACGAAAGATGAAAGAAGAAGATGAAGGTAAAAAATGGAGCCACTCATGCTTTTCATTGTCTTTGGAAAGTGCCTAGCACATGGCTTTCGTGTTCTTCCCTCTCCTTATATAATGACACAGACATCAGCAAAGGCAAATTTTATATGCAGTGGTTAAAAACCACTGTAGATTCACTGAAAAAATGTTTTTTTTTTTATTTATAGATTCTTGTTTTTAATCTTTAACCTAAATTTGATCAGTAAAAAAATTGTGAACATTTTCTTCGTTATAACTTTTAGTCTTTATACAATACAGAGTTAATGGCATAATAATGTAAAAAGATATAAATTTAAATAAGTTTTTAATATAAAACAGCTTTTAAATTAAGTATCTAACAATTTTTTTTATATTTGTATCTAATCATAAATAATAAATTTATTTTTTTTATCATAATAATGGACATATTTTCTATAAGAGGGTGCTATCTTTTTTCACTATATGTTGAATGTGAAGAATAACATGTGTTCTAATAAATTTAGAGTTGATAACATTCAAATAAATCACAAAATCATGAAATGCAATTTACTTTAAAATTATATTTATTGTTAATTTAAATATGTTTGATTTTAAAAATAAAGTATAAACAATAAATCTGAGAAAAATATGTGCATCAGATCGAAATACTAAAGTGTTTGTTTTCATAAAGGTTAGGGAATTGATAGAGATGTGGCACATCCGCGTTCTTATGTCTCCTAAGAAACTTTAAATAATCTTTTCATGGATTTCCTAAGAAACCCTTTAAGTCAAACTCATTGATAGAGACGTAGCATTTTAGCCTTGACGAAACCACTTTAAGTTGGTACTTTTTTTGTTTCTATCCCATGAATTTTTATGTTGTAAAGTTACTTTTGACCCTATAAGCATTCTTACTGATTGTTTTCAATGCATGTTCCTCGCGTATGTTTATTTATAATTTATTTTTTTGTATTTTAAAAGACATACTCTTCTGTGGATTAAAAAACATAAAAGACAAGACATTTTCAGAATGGGTAAAACCTTTTGTCTCTCTTATATTAGAATATAAAATTATACAGCTGGTGGATGTAGGTAACGATGAGTCAAAAGGATCCTTTATTTTAGGAAGCAGTGGATTGAGAGAAGAGGGAGACGATGATACTCAATAGATTTAGAATCACAACAATGGTGCCTACAAATAACGAGGCCGTAAGATCCATTCAATTTAGCTTCTCATATACTTTTTGCTTCGGTTACTATATTGAAAGAAACCTCACGACACATCACCTTCAACTTGTTACTTCTACGTATATTTTGAGAGCTGCCACTTACTATTTAGACTAATTTGGCATGGCTTAATAAGTTTATTACACTTGTTTTTTTCTTTCACAAATTTTATTTTGATTTTCCTCATTCGCACATTTTTTATTTATTTTATTTTGACCTTTACTATAACACACACTAGAATACATCTTATTGATTTCGATAACTTGGGTTGTAACTAATTAATATTATGTGTTAATCTAAAATAAAATAAAAGTTCTATGTTAAGAAAAATTTATTCCACCTACTCTCTTCTCTTTCCATTTTAAATCATATTTATAAAACTAGTTTTAATTTTAAATATAATAATTTGATATACAAATAAATATAAATTAGTATTATATATATATAACAAATAAAATTTCTATCATTTAAAAAAATATATTATTATTCTAAAACACAATGACTAAATTCAATTTATACTATAATTTTTTTTATAATCTAACTTGTTTTACGAATTTTTTATGTTAATTATTTGACATAGCTCTGAAAACAAACGATGTTTTTATGGAAAAATGGCTTACTCCAATACTAAATCATAGAAGTAAACCGAGGCACTGATGGATTTCCATGAAAACAGATGCAGACAAACGGGGCAGGTATACTTGTTCTGAATTTATTATTTTCTCACATTTCCATTAATCAAGTATACTTGTTACGGTTACGCGTGAAAGACGAAGGAAAAGAAGTACAAAAGTAAACAAAGCAAAGAAATTCCTGTCATTGGATTTTTTATCTTTGTTTCTGTCTCTTTCTTTCTTCTTTTCATCTCTGTCTTCAACAACCAAACTACTAATAACTCCACCTTCACACGCATATTCAATCCATTGACGGTATCACGTTTTTCTTTTCCACGGTAATGCATAATAATTTAATTACCAGAAAATAGGCAATGCATATTTTATTCAAGGCCACGATGTGAATACAGATATATTTATAATAAAAAGTATACCATAATGTTTATTACATGTGAAACAACTCTGTGAGCTCCAATTTCTATGATCACCACCATATCATCTTATCCTTGATTCAAGGGCTTTGTTACACTTACATCATGGAATGCACGTTTGAAAGGGAAAAGTCCATGCTGCTTCTGTTTCTTTGTGTCTTTCTAACACTCTTGCGGCCTCAAGCTGCTGCTGAAGACAGTGAAGCAAATGCTTTGTTGAAGTGGAAACACAGCTTTGACAACCACAGCCAATCTCTGTTATCAACATGGAGAGGTAATAATCCATGCACATGGAAAGGAATTCAGTGTGACAAATCCAAGTCTGTATCCACCATAAATCTCTCTAGTTATGAACTCAAAGGTACACTCCACACTCTTAGCTTCTCCATTTTGCCTAACCTTCTCAGCCTCAATATCTACCATAACTCCTTTCATGGGACCATTCCCCCACAGATTGGTAACTTGACCAAAGTAAATGTTTTAAATTTTTCTTCAAATTCTTTCCACGGTTCCATTCCTCAAGAAATGTGGACACTGGGGAGTTTACATAGTCTTGATCTTTCCTTGTGTCACCTAAGTGGAGAGCTTCCTAATTCCATGGGAAACTTGTCCAATCTGTCATTTCTAGATTTAGGTGGCAATAATTTTTCTAGCACCATTCCTCCTGGGATTGGAAAGTTGCACGAGTTGCAGTATCTGGGTATGGGAGATTGTAACCTTTTTGGTTCCATTCCTCAAGAAATTGGAATGTTGACAAACCTTGAACTTATTGATTTGTCAAGAAACTCTCTTTCTGGTACCATCCCTGAAACAGTAGGTACCATGAGCAGTTTAAATCAACTTTACCTTTCTAATAACTCCCTAATATCTGGGAAAATCCCATCCTCCATGTGGAGCATGTCTAACTTGACCTTGCTCTTCCTTGATGCAAATAATCTTTCTGGATCAATCCCAACTTCCATAGAAAATCTGGCCAATTTAGAGCAACTTGGACTTGATATCAATCAATTTTCCGGACCCATTCCTTCCACCATTGGAAACTTGACAAAGCTCACCATGCTGTATTTAGGCTTTAATAATCTTTCTGGACCAATTCCTCCCTCTATAGGTAATTTGATAAATTTGGATGCCCTTAGTCTCCAAGCAAACAAACTCTCTGGAGCAATTCCTGATACCGTTGGAAATTTGAAAAAGCTCACCGTTTTGGAATTGTCCAGTAACAAACTTAATGGCAGCATTCCACTAGGCTTGAATGACATTACCAACTGGCAATCCTTGTTACTAGCTGAGAATGATTTCTCGGGCCATTTACCTCCTCAAATTTGCTCTGCTGGTTCGCTACAGTTCTTCAATGTTTATGGCAACCGTTTCACGGGTCCAGTGCCAAGAAGCTTAAAGAATTGCTCTAGTATTGCTAGACTCAGGGTGGAAGGAAACCAATTGGTAGGAGATATAGCACAAGATTTTGGTGTATATCCAAATTTGGTGTATATTGATTTGAGTGACAATAAATTTCATGGTCACATTTCACCAAACTGGGGAAAGTGCCACAGCCTTTCTACCTTAAAGGTATCAAACAATAATATTTCCGGGGGTATACCAATAGAACTTGCTGAGGCAAACAAGCTAGGTGTGCTTCACCTTTCTTCTAATCACTTGAGTGGAAAGCTTCCAAAGGAATTAGGGAATTTGAAATCGTTATTTCAACTCAAGATTAGCAATAACCATCTTTCTGGAAACATTCCAACAGAAATTGGATTACTGCAAAATCTTGAAGATTTGGATCTGGGAGATAACGAGTTGAGTGGCCCAATACCAATAGAAGTTGTGAAACTGCACAAGTTACGGAATTTGAATTTGAGCAAAAACAATATTGGTGGAAGCATTCCCTCTCAGTTTAGCCAATATTTAGTATCTCTTGATCTTAGTTCCAATTTGTTGATTGGAACAATACCAACAAATATTGGAGAGTTGCAAAGGTTGTTCATGTTGAATCTCTCACACAATAGTCTTTATGGCACCATTCCTTCCACTTTTGGCAGAGCATTGAGTATCGTCAACATATCGGACAATCAATTAGAAGGGCCAATTCCAAATATTCCACCTTTTCTTGATGCTCCAATTGAATCATTGAAAAACAATAAAGGCTTATGTGGTAATGTCAGGGTATTGGATCTTTGTCCAACCAATCATAGTCGAAAGAGCAACAAAGTGATCCTAGTGACATTCCTTAGTTTAGGAGCCCTAGTACTTGTTCTATGTGGGGTGGCACTTTCAATGTACATTTTTTGTCGTGGTAAAAGAAAGGGAAAAAGTCATTCTAATTCTCAAGAAGCGCCAAGGAAGGCAGTCTTTTCCGTATGGAGCTACGATGGAAAAATCATGTTTGAAAATATCATTGAAGCTACAGAGAATTTTGATGACAAATATCTCATTGGAGCAGGAAGTCAAGGATATGTTTACAAGGTGGTGTTACCTTCGGGTTTGGTTGTTGCTGTGAAGAAACTTCATTCAGCGATAGATGAGGAAATGTCAGAATTCAGTTCAAAGGCTTTTGCAAGTGAGATTAAAGCATTGACAAAAATCAAACATCGGAACATTATAAAGTTGCATGGATTTTGCTCACATTCACAGGTCTCATTCTTGGTCTATCAGTTCATGGAAGGGGGTAGCTTGGATCAGTTGCTGAACAAAGATACAGAAGCAACTGCATTTGATTGGGAAAAGAGGGTGAATGTTGTTAAAGGCTTGGCCAATGCTTTATCTTATTTGCATCAGGATTGCTCACCTCCAATTGTTCATCGGGACATATCAAGTAAAAATGTTCTTTTGGATCTTGAGTACGAAGCTCATGTTTCTGACTTCGGGACTGCTAAGTTTTTGAAGCCTAGTTCAAGAAGTTGGACTGAATTCGCAGGCACCTTTGGGTATGCTGCTCCAGGTTAGACCCTTTTCTCTCATATTTACAACTTAAAACAGTCACATAATTTTTCATTTACATCACTCTATAACCTTGAAACTCCAGACAGAGATTGGTTCTCCCTTTGCAAATGGTGAAAAAAGTTATCAGCAAATACCATGATCTATTTAGATAATGCTAGCTACTACACTTGATTGCATTTAACCCTGCTTTTTGCTTAGCATTACTCAAAAATATCTTTTTGTTTATTATCTATTTGCAGAGTTGGCCCAGACAATGGAAGTGAATGAGAAATGTGATGTTTACAGCTTTGGAGTACTTGCTTTGGAAATCATTATGGGAAAGCATCCAAGAGATCTCATTTCTCAGTTTGTGTCACCATCTATGCAACCAATTGTTAAGGATTTGCTATTGGTTGATGTTTTAGATCAACGGCCTCCTCAACCTACAAAACCAATTGATGGGGAGGTGATCTTAATCGTAAGGTTAGCACTTGCTTGCTTGAGTCAAAATCCACGTTCTCGCCCAACCATGGAACAAGTATCCAAGGCATTTGGAACAGGAAAATCACCTTCGGCTGACCTATTTCCTAGGATCAGTTTGGGACAACTCTGCTGAATCATCGGAATACTAAAGTATTATGTTTCCTTTTTATTGTCGTATATTAGGAATAAGATAAGTTAGTTGTTAGTAGTGAGAGGATATAAATAATAACAGAATAGGTGGAGAGAGAATTATCAGATATTTTACTTTTGGGAATAGACTTGACATTTTTCAATGGAGGAAGGGAGGCTTCTTTGGGACACTTACCTGTAAATTCTGTTTTTCCATACTTTACAGAATTAATGAAATAGTATATATTCATCTCTTTTCTACTGTTTGAGTGTTGTGAGAGAGGAGAGTCATCTGTTACAGTTCCCTGCATAAAGGAACCTAACAGATTTGGTTCGACCTACCGGATCAGTATCGGAGGAGCAATCGGAGCGCGTGAAGAAGAAGAATGGAAGGAAAACTAAACGCACTAGAAGGAAGGATAGAGCGACGGATGATCGCGATTGAATCGATACTAGAAGAGTTGAAAGCGGAGATGAGAGCGGTAACTCGCAAATTCCAAGTGTTTGGCCGCACTCGAGAACGACAAATATGGAACCAACATCGGAGCTCCGAAGGAAGTCGTGAGTCCGTCACTGTTGGACGCGAACGACGACCGCCGAAAAACTCGAAGGAGGAATCGGAAGAAGATAGAGGAGAAGTTCAACGCAGTTGGAGGAAGCACGTTGAACTACCTACTTTTGAAGGTACGGATCCCATAAGCTGGATCGCAAAGGCGGATAAAATCTTCGACCTCCAGAGCGTGACGAAGAAAGAGAAGATGAAGTTCGTCTATAGATGCATGGAGGGAGGTTTGGCGAGTTATTTGTTCCGCCTCTGGCGAAAGGAAACCAGACACCCGACTTGGAAGACGTTCACCAACGATCTGACGCGAAGGTTTGGCGGAATGGTGGGGAAAGGAGGTACGACATGGGGAAGATGTAACTCAAGCTCGGGGACATTCGCGGGGACAGAGACATATTGGGGATCGTTGGAGGAGTCTACCAACATCGGCGGAGGCCAGGAGAACGAAGAAGATGAGATAGAGGAAAGTCCCAAAATCGAACAAAAGACCATGGAGTTATCTGTATTATCTGTTGGTGGTGTAACGCAGTTTAAAAAAATGAAACTGCAAGGTTTGGTGCAAGGGAGAAAGATATTGGTGTTGATTGACAATGGGGCGAGTCATAGCCTTATTTCCACCAGATTGGTGGAGGAATTGGGGCTGAAAAGTGAGGATACGCCCCCTTATAATGTATATTTAGGTGATGGGGCTGCCTTGTCTTATGATGGAAACTGCTGGTTGTTAGATACATCCCCAACTGAAGCACAGGTAAAAATCATTGCAGAATGGCTACTTAGTAATCATGGGATTCAACAGGTTTGACAATAGATAGTTTAGCTGATGCTAGTTGTCCAAGTGCTGCTTCAGTGGGTGATGCGGTTTGTGGCATGGCCACGACAATAATCAATTCAAAACATTTCTTGTTATGGTTCAGGTCTCACACTGCTAAGGAAGTCAAATGGGGAGGAGCCAAGCACCATCCAAAGGATAGGAATGATGGAGGAAAAATGAACCCAAGATCATCATTCAAAGCTTTTCTTGAAGTAGTCAAAAGTAAAAGTTTGCCTTGGGAAGTGTCAGAAATCAATGCTATTCACTCATTACAACTAATGATAAGAGATTCTTTCCAAGAATCTCATATCACCAGTCCAAAGACTTCAAACTATGTGCAGAAAACTGACACTTCAACTAGAGTGAGGGATGAACTCAGTTCACTAGCACTTGAACTGGTGAGATTAATCGAGACTGCAATAGTTTCGATTTTTGGGGTTGATTCAGGTGGGGTAATCAATGGATGGAATTCAAAGATTGCTGAACTGACAGGTCTACAAGGTAGTGAAGCTATGGGGAAATCCACGGTAAATGAAATTATACATGTGAACTCATGTGACACTTTTAAAAATACTCTAAGCAGAGCCTTGCAAGGGGAGGAGGACAAAAGTGTAGAGTTTAAAATAAAGCACTTTGGGCTTCAACAGCAACAGAAAGTTGTATATCTCATGGTCAATACTTGCACTAGTAGGGACTACACAGATTCTGTTGTCGGGGTATGCTTTGTAGGTCAAGACATCACTTATGGGAAAATGGTTCAAGATAAATTCATCAAGTTGGGAGGTGATTACAAAGCAATCGTGCAAAGTCTCAGTCTACTGATTCCACCCATATTTTATTCTGATGAGAGTGTCTGCTGTTCTGAATGGAATGCAACCATGGAAAGGCTAACTGGTTGGAAAAGAGATGAAGTCATAGGAAAATTGCTTCCTGGTGAAATATTTGGAAGTTTTTGTCGACTAAAAGGTCAAGATACCCTAACTAATTTTATGATTTTAATATACCATGGAATAAGTGGCCAAGATTATGAGAAGTTACCATTTGGATTTTTTGATAGAAATGAAGAATTTGTTGAGAGTTCTATAACAGCAAACAAGAGAATTGATGCTAGTGGGAATATACTTGGCTGTTTTTGCTTCTTGTAGGTTGTAACGCCAGATCTGAATCAATTCTCTGAAGAACACAAGCCAATAGGCAGAGAAAACATTTATGAATCCAAAGAGTTAGCTTATATACTACAAGAGATTGAAACCATGACTCTGACTTAGAGCTTGAGGCAAGCAGAATTTGTGGAGGGGGAGACAGAAGAGAATGACTTAACTCCCAATAAAGAGGGACCTGTAGAGGGGAGAGAGTTGCGGGAAGCATTGAAAGACATCAAAGATCATCTTCTCCGGACTTATAGTTTTGGAAAAGAGGTAACCAGAATGTGGGAAGTCAATAGAATCGAAGAAGAATGGAAGACATTGGAGGAGGATTTGCCACCACCCAAGCCTCCAGACTAGATATTAATTAGATAAGATTAAATTATAGTATATATGAGAATATAAATTGTATCTAGCTAAACTAATTTTATAAAATTAAATTAATTTTAAATTTATAATTTAAATATATATTAATTACTACGTATCTTCCAACTGGATGTTAAATTTCAAATTTATAAAAAAAACACGTCAATATGCATAAAATGCAATTAAATTTAATACCTTGTGTTTTAAATAAACTTAAAAAGGAAAATATCACGACATTCCATCGAAGAAGATAAGTGTAATACTAACATTGGAGGAGGATTTGCCACCACCCAAGCCTCCATACTAGAATTTGGTGGGCGCCACCTGGAAAGAGGAGCATTACCTCAAATAAGAGTCCTTGACTTCAACCTTGAGGACAACGTTGATTTTGAGGGGTAGAGAATGTTAGGAATAAAAGAAGTTAGTTGTTAGTAGAAAGAGGGTATAAATAATAATAGAATAAGTGGAGAGAGAATTTTCAGATATTTTACTTTTAGGAATACACTGAACATTTCCCGTGGAAGAAAGGAGGCTTCCTTGATACACTTATCTGCAAATTCTGTTTTTCCATACTTTACATAATTAATGAAACGTATACATTAATCTCTTTTCTACTGTTTTTGAGTACTGTAAGAGAGGAGAGTCATCTGTTACAGTTCCTAACAGTAACCCACGTCCTTTTTTCATTCCTACATGTTGTAAACTAGGTGCTTTGTTCATTGTATACACGAAGTACAATATTTGAAATGCTAATCCGTTCAAGTAAATTAATGTTTAACCCACCCAAGATCTCATATCTTATATGTATTGTAATTTTAACGGATCATCAATAAATGTAATCATGTAAACTTTTTTGTTTGAAATGTTTTATCTTCAACATGATGAAGGTATTAGTGATCCTAATTGATTTAGAATTGGACTAGTTTTCATTAGGATAATGATAAGTGTGAAAAACAGATGTTTTGACACTTATAAATGATCTCAATTTTGTAATTATTTATGTTATTACTCAGTGAAAAGTCGTAATAGGAAGTAGATTGTGTTGTAAATTATTGTCCAGGAAAAGTTGCACAAAAGTGAATTTGTCAGCCAATTCTCGCATAGCAGAAGCAAAATTCGCAGAGCCAGGAGAATCCATTCGCACAGCGCACCATAATTGGTTCGCTGAGCGAATCATGCCAGTTTGGAGATTGCAAGTCTTGCATTCGCACAGCGCACCAGAGGCTGTGCGCTTAGCGAGTTGGTGCAGTTGAGTGCTGAATTAATTTTAATTCGCACAGCGAATCTGCTTCTGTGCGCTGAGCGAATGGAGCAGTTATGAGAAATAAACTGTCTCTTAAAAGACGTGCTTTAGGAGAGATAGAGGGGGACTGGAAAATAGAATTTGGAGAGGAACTGCTCTGGAGATCATCAGGAGACCTCTCTGAAGACATCAAGACTGCACATCATGCAAGGAATTGCTGAAATGAGTATGTTTGTGATGTCTAGGATAGGCTAAACTTTTATTCGTTGGAATTGACTGTAATGGCTGACATTTGATGTAATCTTTCCTGTTCAATATAAATGGTGTTCGTATGTTTTTCTTGTTTACTTTTTATTTTATTTTACGGAAGTAAAATAAACTTGATTTTATATTTAAATTGTACTGGGAAGTAAATTTGAGTATTAACGCAAGAAAAGCAACCAGAAGGAAAGATGCTAGGAATAGTTTCAATCCTCCTGGTCATCAATAACATCGTTCTTAATGCAAAGTTTATGTTTAATTACTTAAGGAATTAATAATTGAACATAATTCTTTAGAACTTGTTTTAAGGAATTAAACCAAGATACTGTGATGTTGATGTGCGAACGCAAGTTATATTGTTCAGAACAGTTACTGTAATGTGGTCATGAAGTCAATTCCAATGAAGCTTTCTTAAATTTTAATTTCCATTTTTTTAAATTGTCATCTAGTTGCTACTGATAATTCACTATTATTTTGTTGTTCAATTGATTTTGATAAATAAATTTTAATTGAATAACGTAACACAAATTCCCTGAGGAGAACGATACTTTACTTATCACTGTATTACTTGTAACGATTTGGTATACTTGCCAAAAAGTTATCAAGTTTTTGGCGCCGTTGCCGGGGAACGAACCCGGGTCACCCGCGTGACAGGCGGGAATACTTACCACGTGACAGGCGGGAATACAACCACAGAGAAGGTTGAATCCTACTTTGAAAGAGGTGGTGAGAAAGGAAGTGCTTAAATTGCTTGAAGCAGGAATGATTTATCCTATCTCAGATAGTGCTTGGGTGAGTCCTGTGCATGTTGTTCCTAAGAAAGGAGGTATGACTGTTGTTCAGAATGAGAAAAATGAATTAATTCCTACAAGAACAGTCACAGGGTGGCGAATGTGCATTGATTATAGAAAATTAAATCAAGCCACCAGGAAAGACCATTTTCCTCTCCCTTTCATGGATCAAATGTTGGAAAGGTTAGCAGGACAAGCTTATTATTGTTTCCTGGATGGGTATTCAGGATACAATCAAATAGTAGTGAATCTAGAGGACCAAGAAAAGACCGCTTTCACTTGTCCCTTTGGTGTGTTCGCATATCGAAGGATGCCTTTTGGTCTCTGTAATGCTCCTGCTACATTTCAGCGTTGCATGCTAGCCATTTTTTCTGATTTGGTAGAGAATTGCATTGAAGTCTTCATGGATGATTTCTCAGTTTTTGGAAAATCATATGATTTATGCCTAAAGAACTTGGATGTAGTTTTGAAGAGATGCATTGCCACGAACCTTGTTCTAAATTGGGAAAAATGTCACTTTATGGTTCGTGAGGGAATTGTCTTAGGACATAAGATCTCATCCAGGGGAATAGGTGTGGATCAAGCAAAAGTTGATGTGATTAAAAAGTTACCGCCTCCTATGAATGTCAAAGGGGTAAGGAGCTTTCTTGGACATGTTGGTTTTTACAGGAGATTCATAAAAGATTTCTCCAAGATAGCTAAACCCCTTTGTAATCTGCTTGTGAAGGACACTCCATTTGAATTTGATGGGGAGTGTCAGAAAGCTTTTGAAATCTTGAAAGAGAAGTTGATATCAGCCCCTGTTGTAGTCGCACCAAACTGGACTCAAAATTTTGAGTTAATGTGCGATGCGAGTGATTATGCTATTGGGGCTGTTTTGGGACAGAGATGTGGCAAGATTTTTCATGTTATTCATTATGCCAGCAAAGTTCTGAATGGGGCACAATTGAATTATGCCACCACTGAAAAGGAATTTTTGGCAATTGTGTATGCTCTGGAAAAGTTTAGACCTTATTTGATAGGGTCTAAGGTTATCATATACACTGACCATTCAGCCATCAAATTTTTACTGGCAAAATCTGACTCAAAGCCACGTCTCATAAGATGGGTTTTATTGTTACAGGAATTTGATTTGGAAATCAAAGATAAGAAGGGGAGTGAGAATGTGATTGCTGATCATTTGTCTCGCCTTCTTAACTCTGAGGTGACTGATAAAGAAGGAGAAATAAAGGGAGAGTTCATTGATGAGCATCTGATGCTCATTCAACAGAGGCCATGGTTTGCAGATATGGCTAATTTTAAGGCTGCAGGAATTCTCCCTGATGACTTGACTTGGCAGCAGAAGAAGAAGTTTATTCATGATTCCAAAGAATATCTTTGGGATGATCCTTATCTCTTCAAACTGGGTGCTGACCACTTACTTAGGCGGTGTGTTACAGCAGAGGAAGCTGCTGGAATCCTATGGCATTGTCATAATTCGCCATATGGAGGTCACTTTAATGGAGAAAGGACCGCCTCCAAAGTGCTTCAATCTGGTTTCTTTTGGCCTACCTTGTTCAAAGATGCACATGCTCATGCTAGAGGGTGTGACAGATGCCAAAGAACAGGAAGCATATCAAAGAGACATGAGATGCCACTGCAGGCAATTTTAGAAGTTGAAATATTTGATTGTTGGGAAATGGACTTTATGGGACCACTACCTTCTTCCTACAACAACGAATATATTTTAGTAGCAGTGGATTATGTCAGTAAGTGGGTAGAAGCTGCAGCATGCCAGAAGAATGATACCAAGACTGTTGTCAAATTTCTCAAGAGGCAAATCTTCTGTAGATTTGGTGTACCTAGGATCCTCATAAGTGATGGAGGATCACATTTCTGTAACTCCCAGTTGGCCAAGGTCTTGAAACATTATGATGTGAGGCATAGAATTGCTTCACCGTATCATCCTCAGACCAATGGTCAAGCTGAAGTCTCCAACAGGGAGATAAAAAGAATCCTGGAAAAGACAGTATCATCTTCAAGAAAGGATTGGGCAGCAAAATTAGATGATGTCCTGTGGGCTTATAGGACTGCCTTGAAGACTCCTATAGGGCTAACACCCTATCAATTAGTCTATGGCAAGTCATGCCATCTCCCTGTTGAGATGGAACATAAAGCATACTGGGCTTTAAAATTTCTTAACTTTGATGATTCTTTGTGTGCAGGTAAAAGAAAGCTTCAATTGCAAGAGCTGGAGGAGATGAGGTTGACTGCTTATGATTCATCAAGAAAATACAAAGAAAAGATCAAGGTGTACCATGATAAAAAGCTGATCAAGAGGGATTTTCAACCTGGACAACAGGTATTGTTGTTTAATTCAAGATTCAAATTGTTTCCAGGTAAGTTAAAATCTAAATGGTCTGGTCCCTTTGTGATAAAGGCAGTCAAGCCTTATGGTGCTATTGAACTAATGGATCCAAATTCTGAGAATTCAAATAGAAGCTGGATTGTTAATGGCCAAAGATTGAAACCTTATTTGGGTGGTGAGGTTAAACGCCTCACCACAATTATTAAATTGTCTGAGCCATGAGATTCTGGGTCAAGCTAGTGACGTTAAAGAAGCGCTTGCTAGGAGGCACCCTAGTACATGTTTGTATATATGTGTTTTTCCGTAATTGTTATGTTGAGTGTAGAGAGGATGTGCTGTAACGCACTTGTCGCATAGCGCACAGCTGAAGTGCGCTAGGCGAGAAGTTGAAATTTTTGGAAGCTAGAGCTTATTCGCACAGCGCACACCATGCGCTGTGCGAGTATAGAAAAATAAAAATGGCATGTTTAGAGTCTCGCACAGCGAATCTTATGCGCTTTGCATCTAGAATTGAATTGATTTATTCGCATAGCGCATAAGACAAGCTGAGCGAGCAATGATTGTGAGGGCTGAAGACTTAATTTTCGCTTTGCGAAAACAGCAGAGCGAGAACTCTGTGTGAGAAGGAAAGTTGTACTTTTTCGCACAGCGCACAGCTGAAGTGCTATCTGCGAATTACTGCTAAAAAAAAAAAAAAAATACAAAAAAATTCCTTTCGCATAGCGCACACCCTTGGTGCGCTGTGCGAAAGATGAAAAATTCAAAAAAATAATAAAATAATAAAACGTGTGTCAGTGTGCATTAACTGCACACCGATTCGCATAGCGCACACCCCTTGGTGCGCTATGCGAATCAACACTGCGAAGGGTTATTTCAGAAAATAACCTTTCACATTTTCACTTTCACCACTTTCATATTTCAGCAAGCTCTGCCTTCATTCTTCCTCCCTCACGTTCGCACAGCGCCAGTGGCCATTTCTTCTCTGTTGCCACCACTTTCAACCACTTCTACAGTGGTTCTGATCACCTTGAGTTTTCACTTCTCTCCACTGTTCTTTCTTTTTATCAAGGTTGGTTTCTTTTCTTCTCTGAAGTTTCTATTCATAGGATTTCATTTGTCTAGGAGTTTCATGTTTCTGTTTTGCCCAAGTTAGTTGTCCATTGGCTGTGCGAACGTAGAGTTGCTCCATAGGAAATGATTTAATCTGGTTTGATGCACTGCCAAGCGAATCACTCGCATAGCACTCTCATTTTTCTGTGATCTGGTATGATGCACTCGCAGAGCGCACCACATCTGTGCGCAGAGCGAGATACACTGAGTTCGCACAGCGATTCCAATCGCAGAGCGAACAATGATTCATTTTCTTCTCTGTGTTCACATTCGCATAGCGCACAGACATGTGTGCGCACAGCGAGACTAGGTAATTTCGCACAGCGACAGTGGTCGCACAGCGAAAGGAAATCCCAGTTTCAAAAATACGAGGTTAATTCGCTAAGCGACAGCATTCGCATAGCGAAAGTGCTCAGGCAGAAACCTTCCATTGCTTCATTTATATGTTCTGACCCATCATCTGCGTCTGTTTGTACTGTTTATTGATCTTTGCAGATGGCACCTCCAAAATCCACGCAAGAGAAAAAGAGAAAGACCACAAAAGGGTCTTCTTCTAGATCACAACCGGACCAAGCACAAGAGGAGAACCTGGTTCTCAATTATGATCAGAACCGGTTTGTTTCAGAGATAGCCCAGGAGCGCTTCACGCAGAACATTATGGGTAGAGGACTGTTACCAGAGAGAAGGATTGAATTGCAAGCTGGGGAGTATGACCACATCTGGGCAGAAGTTGAGAGAAGAAAATGGGACTATGTGTTAGCAACTCTGCCAGATGAAATTGATGAAGTGTTGGTGAAAGAGTTTTATGCAAATGCTTGGGACCCTGAGCGAGCACAGTCACCTAACACGCGAGCTTCTACAGTGAGAGGCAAACTCATTCGTTTTGACAGGAAGGCTCTGAACAGGCTGATACACACTCTCATGTACATCCCCTGTCCACTTGGGACCTTTATGTCAGGCCATCCTGACCATGATTTGATTGCCTCCACTTTGTGCTTACCAGGTTATGGGTATCAGCTTGGTACTAGTGGTACACCAGTGCGGATATTGAGGAAGCATCTGAATTCACTGGCCACTATTTGGAGCACATTTTCTTTCACCAATATCTGCCCCAACTCTCATACATCTGATATCAACCTGGAACGCTCCTACTTAGTGTATGGCATTATCACAGGTATTAATATGGATATCGGAGCATTCATCTCTCAGGAGATTGCTCTTATGGCTGATAATGACGCCTGCAAACTTGGCTTCCCTGCGTTGATTACTGCCTTATGCAAGGCGAATGGAGTTGCAGGAGTTTCAGACATCACTCTGAAACTACAACCTCCCCTCAACAAAAGATTTTTTGACCGTAACTGTGCTAACAGGGGAGAGTTGTCTGCTGAGCATGCTCCTCCTCCAGTTCCCCCTCCACGCCGGAATGTTAGAGCGGCTAGACCACCTGTAGCGCCGTCTGTTCCTTCACCTGATATTTTCACTCGCTACATGCAGCAGAGTCTGGCTAGACAGGACGACATCCACGAATGGTGCACTACTATGCGGCAGGGTCAGGTGTCCTTACAGGAGAGCATGTATCATTTGTCATTGGGCATCCCTGATTTTCCTCCAGATTCACTGATGACTGGAGACCAGTTTGCAGCGCAGATTCCATGGCCTGAGGGCAGGCCAGAGTCTAGGTGGGGGAGTGCCTTTCCAGGAGCACCTGAGCCAGAGTTAGATGAGCAGGAGGACATGATGGCAGGTGATGGTGATGAGGAGGCAGAGGAGCCAGATCCCAGATGGGTACAGCAGAGTTATCATTCGCAGGAGAGCCAGTGGAGATCCAGGCCAGATGCGTCTTGGTAGAGTACTGATGGACAGATGTTATTGATGTGTTATTTATGTTTTTTTTGTTATGTTGTTTTCAGATGTTTCAGTTTAGATGTTATTGTGGAACTCAGTTTCTTTGTGATGTTGGTTATGGTTGTAAAGACTTTGATGTTTTGATTTAATGACTATGCATGTTCTGATGATATTATGTGATTCCTGATGATGATGACATGTATGTTTGTGGTTACTGTGCTTCAAAATTTTTATCTGTGTGTATGAATATGACCAGATCTGTGAGTGTTGAGAGCACATATATGGATTGAGAGATATTGAATTGTCTGGATATGGAATTGGATTTTGCATGAGTTTGATTCTACGTATACACACACTTTTTGGTTAAGGATGAAAAAGGCCCTGTTTGTATTGATTATATAGCTACTTGGCCAGATAGCCAACCTTTAGACACTGTGATACATTTGTGAACCCTTTTGAGCCTTGAAATTTTTTTTTTTCCTTCCACCTTGAGCCTATTAGATGATATCCTACCTTACACCCTAGAAGAGAACATGTATTATGTTTTAAAAGAGATTAAGGTTGAATTCAAGTTTGTGGAAAGAAAAGATCAATAAAAAAAAATATGATAAAAAAAAAAAAGCTCAAAATGAAAAGAAAAGGTTGAGTTGTGAAAGAAAATGGTATGTGATAAATGATATATTTTGAGATTTGAGTACTGTATTGGGAATTGAAGTTGTTCTCTTCTTAATAGGTGTCTTTGAATCCAAGAAAAACCATGATTCTTTTTCTAGCCAAGCCTTAACCTGAAAAGACCTTTAGACTTAACCAGTAGTGTGTGAAGTGTGTGAATTAAATGAAATGCAAAAGCTGATGAAGTGCTAGAACAATTCTGTTGTGAGTACAAACACTGTGAGTGGTGAGACTGATAAATGCTGATCTGGTTTTACATATTCTATACACAGGTGAATTTTTGAGTATTGTACTGTGCCATACCTGTTTGAATCTTTAGGAATGCATGTGATTTGTCTGATGTGTAAAGTCATTCTATCAAAACGTCAAAGGTGTGTTATGTGTTGTTCATATGTTTCTGTTATTTCCTGAGGGCATGAAATAGTTCAAGTTTGGGGGAGTTGATAAGTGTGAAAAACAGATGTTTTGACACTTATAAATGATCTCAATTTTGTAATTATTTATGTTATTACTCAGTGAAAAGTCGTAATAGGAAGTAGATTGTGTTGTAAATTATTGTCCAGGAAAAGTTGCACAAAAGTGAATTTGTCAGCCAATTCTCGCATAGCAGAAGCAAAATTCGCAGAGCCAGGAGAATCCATTCGCACAGCGCACCATAATTGGTTCGCTGAGCGAATCATGCCAGTTTGGAGATTGCAAGTCTTGCATTCGCACAGCGCACCAGAGGCTGTGCGCTTAGCGAGTTGGTGCAGTTGAGTGCTGAATTAATTTTAATTCGCACAGCGAATCTGCTTCTGTGCGCTGAGCGAATGGAGCAGTTATGAGAAATAAACTGTCTCTTAAAAGACGTGCTTTAGGAGAGATAGAGGGGGACTGGAAAATAGAATTTGGAGAGGAACTGCTCTGGAGATCATCAGGAGACCTCTCTGAAGACATCAAGACTGCACATCATGCAAGGAATTGCTGAAATGAGTATGTTTGTGATGTCTAGGATAGGCTAAACTTTTATTCGTTGGAATTGACTGTAATGGCTGACATTTGATGTAATCTTTCCTGTTCAATATAAATGGTGTTCGTATGTTTTTCTTGTTTACTTTTTATTTTATTTTACGGAAGTAAAATAAACTTGATTTTATATTTAAATTGTACTGGGAAGTAAATTTGAGTATTAACGCAAGAAAAGCAACCAGAAGGAAAGATGCTAGGAATAGTTTCAATCCTCCTGGTCATCAATAACATCGTTCTTAATGCAAAGTTTATGTTTAATTACTTAAGGAATTAATAATTGAACATAATTCTTTAGAACTTGTTTTAAGGAATTAAACCAAGATACTGTGATGTTGATGTGCGAACGCAAGTTATATTGTTCAGAACAGTTACTGTAATGTGGTCATGAAGTCAATTCCAATGAAGCTTTCTTAAATTTTAATTTCCATTTTTTTAAATTGTCATCTAGTTGCTACTGATAATTCACTATTATTTTGTTGTTCAATTGATTTTGATAAATAAATTTTAATTGAATAACGTAACACAAATTCCCTGAGGAGAACGATACTTTACTTATCACTGTATTACTTGTAACGATTTGGTATACTTGCCAAAAAGTTATCAGATAAGATGAAACCCAATGTTAAGATTAGAAAGTTAATACAGACTTTAGATTAAAGTCACAATGGTAATGCTATTCAAGCATCTCCATTTCACCCACATTTGTGAAGAAAGTTGGCATGTGATGCGGACTTGCCTGCACCTCCATTATTAATGTTCTTATTATACATAAAACACAATACATCAAACAACGGATGGAGAAAAAAACCTAAAACGTAGACATTTATCCCAGAAAAAAAAAAACACAACCATTACCATAACATGAGATGAGATCCTAGCCGGAGTCAAACTTACATCTGATTATCCATGAATCCACGCAATTACTATGATAAGCAAGGATCTCAACTCAACCAACTCCATTGAAGAGTTTTTCATCTGCGCTTTACTGTAATAGGACTCCTTACTATATGTTTTCCATCTGTCCATCGCAATTCTCCAAATTGATAAGTTCTCCGCTTAGTTACACTGCTTGCCTGCACAGTCACCTCGAACGTCTTCTTTTCACCAATTTTATTGAAAGTCAAGGAATTTGGCACAATGGTAATGTTATATCCAGGTAATTGGGCAGTTGCAGCGTATGTGCTTGGTGTTCCAACATTCGTTACCGTGCGAGTAATGGTTACGGGTTTTAAGCCTAGATTTGGCAATGTGATCGAAGGGTAGTTCAAATCTGTCACACTGTGAGTGCCTGAACAAATGAAAGTTCTTTCGAAATTGAGAGAAGAAATGAGTTGTTGGTCGTATCCAGAAGCGCATAAGAAGTTCAAGTAATCAGTGAGGCCTAGATCGTAAACGAGGCCGGGATCTATGGCAAGGTTAGGTTTAACATGTCCTGAACCATATGCAAAAGGAGTTGCCAATGTTTTAGCAAACGCATCCTGTATTGGCCTGTTTGTGTTGTCAAGTGTGGTTGCTGCAAATATATACTTAATCATGTTACAATTCGTACAATTTAGTAGAAAAACAAAACAGGCATGCATGCATTATCTTGAACCTATTAAACCTACTATTTAGTAACATACATCAAAACTATTATATGGTATCACACAAACCAAGCTAATCCGCTTTTATTTCAAATATAATCAAGTCTGCAAAGCAAATTTGCAAAGTTCTCAATCACAATATTAGACTATTAAAAACACAAGTAAAGTCATCCAAACACATCTTACCAATACCATACATACATACATATATATCTATATATATATGTATGTGTGTGTTAGTGTGTGTAATATAAAGCTCCTTGCACAGCTATTTATATATAAATCATGAAATTAGAGGTTCACACCTGTGGTCATGATTGCTGATTTTATAGCAGCAGGACTCCAACTAGGATGACGTGTTTTGAGAAGTCCAGCGATGCCAGCAACATGAGGGCAAGACATAGAAGTACCTTGCATTACGTTGAATTTAAAGCCACGACGATTGTCTGTTGGCAAGTTTGATGCACTTGCGAATTCTGAGAAAGCAGAAAGTATGTTCACACCAGGTGCAGTCACATCAGGCTGAAACCAAAATAAAACAAGAGTTTAATAAAAAAAAAAACACAAACACACATGTACATATATATATATATATATATATATATAGAGAGAGAGAGAGAGAGAGAGAGAAATATACAGATGAGATATATACTAATTAAGTGATGTGGATGAGTTGCACCTTGAGTATTGATGGCTGAATCTTATTGGGTCCTCTAGATGAGAATGAAGCCATAATTGGAGCTGGCTTTCTTCCAAATAACGTCCTTGCTGGGGTCATTCTTATGGTAGTACCTGATTTTATAGTTTCCCTGCAAGAATGCATGTGTGCATTTATAAAAAAAGGAGCAATTGTTTTAGTAGGACGTCGTTTGAAAACTGTTAAAGAAATTTGAAGTGCATGAAGGATATATAGTTACGTTGCAGTTAAGTAAAAATCAGTCTGTCCTCCTGCATGGTCATCATTTGTGCCCACAGTGGAGAGAACATGAGGCTCGCCAAAAGTTGTTTTTCCATTTTGCTTTTGATTGCCCAAAATCATTCCCTGTGCGCCTGAAGAAAGAGCTTCGTTACCCTCAGCAACTGATTTTATTTTTCCACCTCGAATACAACGCACTATTTTGCCCTTTACTTTTTCAGGATCAAGTGTTCCGCTCTTGCACAGTTGACTGCATCAATATATACACACATGTCAACAACAAGAACAATGTAATAAGAAACATTAATATTCTAATAAAACAGGTTGTTTGAAGCAAATTAAGCTTGTTAGATTTTGCACTTACGCGTCTCGAAATGTTGCATTAGGAAGTTTAGCATCAGTGGAGAGGATTAGAGAAAAGGCCTGATTCGGTGGCAAGTTTACAAAAAGACTCGATCCCTGCAAATATATAATACAAACTTATAACAATTAATATGCAACATTAAGCTGTCGTTATGATGCCAATTTTTTTTATTTAAAAAAAGTGAAAATGAAAGCAGAAAACGATTAGGACAAAGTGAATTTTTTAGTTAGATATACTAATATGAAAAAAAAACCTATGTATAACGAGACATAATATTGTTTAATTACGTTTTTCATTTTCATTGTCAAGCTTACTTTTTTATATCTTATTTTTTATTTTAAATATTTATTTAGAAAATAGAGAAAAAAGTTTTAATTAAACATATTCCAGAAAACAGTTAAGCAATATTTTATAATCAATTTTTTCTCATATAACTTAAAATTTACCGACCTGTTAAATATATGGGGGAACAAATTACTTATTTTTTTCTCACTAATATAACCAATCCATGGTATTTAAATCTCGTGATCTTATTAATTCTGTTATTAAATTATTTTATTTTAATTTATTAATAAAATTGTCATAAAAAATACTTTTAGATGAGGTTGATGTTATAATAAAGTATTGAGGTAAATAATACATTTTATGTGTAGCACTCTGTTAGCATTTTTTTTTTTGGAATTTGTGCAAATTTATCCAAAAGGGAATGGGTAAAATATGCGATGTTATTAGAAGGGTTATATATATTTACAGTTTCTAAAGGAAATTAAAATTGGTTTATGTTTTAAATTTTAATTAATTTTAGCTTTAAATTTTAAGAATAAATGTATACTTTTTTAATTTCATGAAATTATTTTTTTATGTGTTAAATAACAATTAGTATTTGAAAGAAAACTAGTCTTATATGCATAAATAATTCAAACGTCATTTACAAAAATTATTTAACATGTTAAAAAATTAGAATAGAAAAATTATATTTATTATTTTTTTTAGTTTGAAAACTAAATTATATCAAAATTTAAAAAATAAATAATTTTTAATTTTTTTACGTTTAAATTTAGAAACTAAAAATATATTTAATTTATAATAAAATTATTAAAAATAGTTTTTTTTTTCATTTCAAGTATTACCTTCATAATTATATGTTAATTTTCAGGTAAATTGTAATATATATATATATATATATATATATATATATATATATATATATATATATATATATATATATATATATATATATATATATATAAATATAAAGTCATAATCTTATATTAGAATAACATCTAGACGTAGACATTTTAATTAGAGAGAGGATGTTACCTCGATTACTTCATTGTCGTTAATGATTAAATTACTACTGAAAGATCTGTCTAAGGTGCTAGCAGCAATGGTGAAGACCCAAGGAGCCAGATTCACCACAGAACCAGGAGTTGGTCCATCGTTCCCTGCAGAAGCAACTAAAAGTATGTTTCTTGAAATAGCATGAAAGGCTCCGATGGAGACTTCGTCGCTGAATATTCCTTCGGGAGTCGCCACGTAACTGCCACCAGCTGAAAGATTGATGACATCCACGCCGTCGTCGATGGCTTGGTCGATAGCAGCCAATACGTCGGCGCCGTAACAACCGGCTGGGTCTGTCAGAGACCAACACACTTTGTACGCGGCAACTCGTGCTCTAGGGGACCCACCCTTTGCGGTGCCATTACCCACCGCAAATACGCTTGCGCCTCCCACGAAATTGCCTCCAGCGGTTGATAAAGTGTGGGTACCATGCCCCATGAAGTCACGCGCTGTTTGCATTGCGGGAAGAAGTTCGCCATTGTAGACCTCAAAAGCTTTGTTGAAGAATCTTGCTCCTATCAGCTTTCTTTCATACGCACAAATAAATAGGAACCAGTATATCGTTAACATGGTTTTAAATATGATATCTATGTATAAATTGAATAATGCAGAAACTAGGGACAAAATAAAAATCGAAAGAAAGGGTAAAAAGAGAAGAGGAACCTGTTGCATGGATTTGTCTTGGATCGTGGAAGTTTGTTAATTTGACAAACATTACCCCCACGCCATTTGGAGGGAACAGGACCGTATCCTTCATCACCGAAGCTCTCTGACTCTGGCCAAACACCTATCCAACGCCAATTTCAGGTTTAAAGAATGAACATAAATTATCATACACATAATAAATAATTTAGTTTACCTGTGTCGATGTTTGCAATTATTGTATTTTCACCAAAGCCTCCCTCTTGCCATGCAGAGTTCTTACCATTTATGTGTAGTCCAAGAAACTCCCATGAGCGGGTAGTGTGCAGTTTATGTTTATTGCTCAAGAACACTGACACCACGTTCGGCTTTTCTGCCTCATTCCAAACACTTTCTCATGAACTAATTTGAAGCACAATAAAATGAAAAAGAATAGTTAATGAATGGAAGCTAGCATGCTCACTTCCAATCTCTGCTGCTTCTTCCTCTTCCAGCATTGCTGCAAACCCATTTATGTGTCTGTTGTATGAGTAAAGAACTGCTTCTTTCGCTTTCTCCTCACTGTCAAACCATCAAATCACCTCTATTATACACTATTCCCATATCTTATTTTTTTTTCATGGGATTTTGTTCTTTCTAACGATGTCTTTTATTCCTATAATATGAGTAGGAAAGGTAAAAGTTTTACCCCCAAACATGTGGGTAATCCGTAGTAGGATATATTAAATACATGTAATGGAAATAGACAGTTTAATTTGTTTATTAATGAGATAAGGACAATATTATGATATCCAATCTAAATAAATAAAGTTATTAACAAGAAGAACATTAAAATTTAAAAAAATTATAAGTTTATACTTTTTATTTAGATTTATGAAATTAAAATTATTTTTAGAGGCATTAATTTTATTCAAACTTATATTCTATGGATAGAGAGACACCTAACATGATAAAAAAGAAATTAGTCAGAACGAATAACTAGTGAAGATAAACACCATCTCCTAAATATGAGACTTTAATTAAAACAATATATAATTGGATCTTTGAAAATTGAATGTATAATAGAACAACAATTAATGAAAACAAAATTACACAGCAAACAAGAATTTGATACCTTCCCAGGATTGAAGCTAGTAAATCATAATGAGAATACGTAGCAATTTGGAGGTCAACAGAAGTAGGGTTGGAACCATGAGAGTGAGTTCCCAAGTATACAATGTAACACTGCAAACAAAATCAAACATTTGTGAAATATAACAAATTATCAATGATGGGAACTTAGCAACATCACAACCAAATCATCATCATCATTTTGTGCTACAATTTTAGTGTCCGATGAATGAGCAATAAGCAAAAGCAGTTTGCTTGCCTTTTTGCTGCCATGAACAGCTTCAAGAAAGAAAGTGAAAATAAGAAACGAGGAAACTGTAAGACGGAGAAGAAAAATGGAGCTTCCCATTCTTTTCAACCGATCTTTTGGAAATGCTTGTGATGAATATCAGCTAGGAAATGCATATTTATAGGACATCTTTGCTCTAAAAGAAGGGTAAAAAAGAAAAGAAAAGAAAGAAAAGGTAATGTGATTATTATTCAAGTAGAAGAAAAAAAATGAAAAGTGGATTGATAATATATTATATATTTAAAAATAAACTTGTAAAATAAAATTTTGAAAATAATTCAGTGTAAAAACAATTTTTAAAAATAGAAATAATTTTTTTACAAAAAAGTTTAAAATATGTTTAAATAAAAATAAATATTGTTACAAAATTTAACAAATAAAAATATAGTTTATTTATTATTTTTATAATTTCTATTTTAATTATTTATTTTAAAAAATAAAAGATATAAAAAATATAATGAATATATAATTATTATAGTTTGTCCATAAAGAATCAATTATATACTTTCCTACAAATGTATACAAATGTTGGAGAGAAAGTTGATTCGATCCTGTTTTATGCCTTTCTTCTATAATTGTAGGGTTTATATTCATTTCCATCCGAATAAGCAAACGCACTCCAAACTACCTTCTTTTTATTTACTTTTTTGTCTTTGGGATGTGTATTTCATAGCTTTTGCTTTTCACTAATCTTTTTGTAACTTTTCTATATAATTAAATTTAAATTTAAAATTGAAAAAAATGTTTTTTTAACGATTTCTTTTACATCGTGTTTCGTCTTAAATATATGAACTAGTAAAACAATCATACTTAATTTATTGTTAAAAGATTATTAAAAAAAGTTATTAAAATATCGTAATCTCGATGAAATATTCGGTTAAAATGTGTTAATACTGCTGTTGACTTTAACTGCATGTGTTTCTAATAAGATTATGAATTATAAAAATCAAATTTACTTTTCATCTTATAAAAGTGTAAAAGAAAAAATTGTCAAAGTGTAAGTCATATAAAAATTTATATTAAAGATTTATAAGAAATTCTAAAAAAATAATGAGTGTAAAGTCTAAAAAAAAGTAAAAGAAAAGGGGTATAACTTTTAAGAAGATAACTTTGATACTAACACATCGATCTTTCATTTTTAATTATATAATCTCTTTTATAAGTAACCATTAGATGTAAATCTAGTGGCTAAGATCACCTTCCTTAAAAGAACTAGCCATGATTACACCAAGAAATAACACTTTATAATAGCTGATGTGCTAAGAGTCGGAAATTTAATAATAAAAGTAGGAAACCTTTTGAATTGAAAAATCTTCATTTACATAATACATACAATCTTTTTAATTTAATATGTTAGAAGAAAATTTCATTTATCTTATTATAAGAGAAAAATGTATTACAATCGTTTTCTTTCTTTTCTTTCTTGTAATGGAAAGTAAGTAAAATACATTTTATCTCATGGGTGATGCTAACGTGCATTATCATTGCTCTCTTATTTTAAAATATTTAACATAAAATAGTTAAAACAAATCATTAAGATGAAATATTTTATCTTCAACGAAATGGAGGTGTTAGGGATCCTAATTAATTAGTTATATATATAGCTCCATTATATTATGTATGTAAGATTGATTTAGAACTGGATTAGTCTTCATTGGGATAAGATGAAACTCAAATTCTAAGATTAATTCTTCAAGAGTGATCTAGTTTGAGAAGAACGTTGGCATGTGATGCGAACTTGCCTGAATCTCCATTATTAATGTTCTTATTATACATAAAGCACACAATACATCATAAAGAAAAAACCAAACACGTAGACATTATCCCAGAAAAAAAACAACACAACCATTACCATAACATGAGATGAGATCCTAGCTGGAGTGAAACTTAATTACATCTGATTTTCCACGCGTTCACGCAATTACTATGATAAGGAAGGATCTCAACTCAACCAACTCCATTGAAGAGTTTTTCATCTGCGCTTTACTGTAATAGGACTCCTTACTATATGTTTTCCATCTGTCCATCGCAATTCTCCAAATTGATAAGTTCTCCGCTTAGTTACACTGCTTGCCTGCACAATCACCTTGAACGTCTTCTTTTCACCAATTTTATTGAAAGTCAAGGAATTTGGCACGACGGCAATGTTATATCCAGGTAGTTGGGCAGTTGCAGTGTATGTGCTTGGTGTTCCAACATTTGTTACCGTGCGAGTAATGGTTACGGGTTTTAAGCCTAGATTTGGCAATGTGATTGAAGGGTAGTTCAAATCTGTCACACTATGAGTGCCTGAACAAATGAAAGTTCTATTGAAATTGAGAGCAGAAATGAGTTGTTGGTCGTATCCAGAAGCGCATAAGAAGTTCAAGTAATCAGTGAGGCCTAGATCGTAAACGAGGCCGGGATCTATGGCAAGGTCAGGTTGAACATGTCCTGAACCATAAGCAAAGGGAGTTGCCAGCGTTTTAGCAAACGCATCCTGTATTGGCCTGTTTGTGTTGTCTCGTGTGGTTGCTGCAAAGGTATATATATACTTAACTATGTTACAATTTGGTAGAAAACCAAAACTTATGATATTATGAAATTAGAGATTCACACCTGTGGTCATGATTGCTGATTTTATAGCAGCAGGACTCCAACTAGGATAACGTGTTTTGAGAAGTCCAGCGATGCCAGCAATATGAGGGCAAGACATAGAAGTTCCTTGCAATACATTGAATTTAAACCCACGACGTTTGTCTGTTAGCAAGGTTGATGCACTTGCGAATTCTGAGTAGGCAGCCAGTATGTTCACACCAGGTGCAGTCACATCGGGCTGAAACCAAATAAAACAAGAGTTTCATAAAAAAACACGAACACATAGAGAGAGAAATATACATAGTTGATCATAACAGATGAATCAAATTTATACTAATTAACTAATGTGGACGTGCTGCACCTTGAGTATTGATGGTTGAATCTTATTGGGTCCTCGAGATGAGAATGAAGCCATAACTGGAGCTGGCTTTCTTCCAAATAACGTCCTTGCTGGGGACATTCTTATGGTAGCACCTGATTTTATAGGGTCCCTGCAAAAATGTACGTGTGCATGAATAAAAAATGGAGCAAATGTTTTGTAGGATGTCATTTGAAAACTGCTAAACAATTTTGAAGTGCATGAAGGATATATAGTTACGTTGCGGTTAAGAAAAAATCAGTCTGTCCTCCTGCATGGTCATCGTTTGTGCCCACAGTGGAGAGAACATGAGGCTCGCCAAAAGTTGTTTTTCCATTTTGCTTTTGATTGCCCAAAATCATTCCCTGTGCGCCTGAAGAAAGAGCTTCGTTACCCTCAGCAACTGATTTTATCTTTCCATCTCGAATACAACGCACTATTTTGCCCTTTACTTTTGCAGGATCAAGTGTTCCACGCCTACACAGTTGACTGCACCAATATATACACACATGTCAACAACAAGAACAATGTAAGAAACATTAATATTCTAATAAAAAAGGTTGTTTGAAGCAAATTAAGGCTGTGAGATTTTGTACTTACGCGTCTCGAAATGTTGCATTGGCAAGTTTAGCATCTGTGGAAAGGATCAGAGAAAAGGCCTGGTTCGGTGGCAAGTTTACAAATAGACTCGCTCCCTGCAAGTTTATAACACAAACTTAATAAATTATATACAACACTAAACCAACGTTATGATGCCAGAAATTTATAAAAAAATAAATTAAAGAAGTAAAAATGAAAACAGAAAACGAATGCAAAAAGTTGAATCGAGTCGATTTAGATCCATAATCGATTTGAGTCAATCTAAGTTTATTCTGATAAACTAATTTCAGTCTGAGTTGATTAGGATATATTGACCTCAATTTAGATGAGACAATTCATTTTAACCCATCCTAATCCAGTTAGAAAAAGAACTTTGGAGAACTGTAATTATTTGAGGGACCCTCATTTTCCTTCAATTTTTCAATATATCTCTGCTAGATTTCCAATTAGAACGACGTCATGGTTCGGGTTATCTTGGACAACCCATGTGAAGTTCTTGTTGTACTGATGGTAACTTGAACCAATCATATTCACCTCTAGGAAAATTAATATCTTCATATTCACATTAATACTACATGTGATTCTATATTTTTGTTTTATCTATGGTTTCCCATATGTTTTAATAACTTGTAGAATTGAAAAGAGATAATTGTGAACTAAATAATGAAAATATATTTAATTAGAACAAAGTTGTATACCAACGAACAACTTAATATAAAGTGCACTCATTCATTATGTAAATTAAAAAATACTACTTCTAAAATAGTAAAATAAAATAAGATGACTTTTGCAAATTTTTAAAGAGAAAAAAATCATATTTTAAAAACACAATTTAGTATAAAAATTAAAAACTCATCCTTTCTTATAAATTTTTCTGTGGTTAAATTTATACTTGTCAGCACAGCAACACCAATTGTATGTGCACATGTATCCATCAGTCTTAGATACAAACCAGTCCTATGTATACCAATCACATCAGGAGACTTTAGTGTCACTTTGCCATTGATTATTATGGAGTAAAGTAGGAGATTAAACTAAATCATGGAATAAAAAATAAAAAACCAAAATGCATATTCATATATTGTGAGAAAGCACATTTAAATTGTGTACGTTAAACTCTTTCCTAAAAAATGTTATATTGAATTGTCGATTTTCCTTTAATGAACTTTTTGCCTTTTGAAATAATCATTATTTGATTTACTTTGTCAACCACTAACCAAGTTGTATTTTTCAATACTACCCATTTTAATTTAACAAAATTATGAGATTAATAATGTAGTTTCCCCTTTGAAATATTGGTATAAGACCAGTAAAAAAATTTACAGCGATGGATAAAATATTAAACGAAAACATTTGTCGGTGACCAGCTATGTAAATTTTGCAGTGCATATATCATTGAAGACTTTCTCATAGATTTTTTAGCCTTATGAAGTGGCCACGTGATGAAGAAAGTTTTTCCATACGTGGAGCCCATTAATTTTGTTCTTTCCTTTTCTTTCCTACCTATCAAATAAAAGAAAATTATACTTTTACTTCAAAAATCTTATACTTTCACAAAATATTTGATGTTATTAGAATTATCACTTTCTTGATAGATTTATATATATATATATATATATATATATATATATATATATATATATATATATATTTTTTTTTTTTTCTTTTTTTTTCATGGATTTTAGAATAACGATTAGTCGTAGACGTTTTAATTAGAGAGGATGGTACCTCGATTTGCTGATCGTTGTTAATGGTTAAATTGCTGCTGAAATCTCTGTCTATGGTGCTAGCAGCGATGGTGAAGACCCAAGGAGCCACATTGACCACAGAGCCAGGTGTTGGTCCATTATTTCCGGCAGAGGCAACTACCACGATATTTCTAGAAATGGCATGGAAGGCTCCGATGGAAACTTCGTCGGTGAATATTCCTTCGGGGGTCACCACGTAACTGCCACCAACTGAAAGATTGATGACATCAACGCCGTCATAGATGGCTTGGTCGATAGCAGCCAACACGTCGGCGCCGTAACAACCGGCAGGGTCCGTCAGAGACCAACACACTTTGTACGCAGCAACTCGTGCTCTAGGGGACCCACCCTTTGCGGTGCCATTGCCCACCGCAAATACGCTTGCGCCTCGGACGAAATTGCCCCCAGCGGTTGATAGAGTGTGGGTCCCGTGCCCCATGAAATCACGCGCTGTTTGCAGCGATGGAACAAGTTCGCCATTGTAAGCCTGGAAAGCTTTGTTGAAGAATCTTGCTCCTATCAGCTTTCTGTTCATACGCACGAGCATATTATCAATATCTTAAAAAAGACAGATAATACATGGTTTTGAATATGATATCTATGTATAAATTGAATAATGTAAGAAACTTGGGACAAAGTATAAAGATAGTTGAAAAAGAAAAAGAAAAAGAGAAAGGTGGTGGAGTTGTAAAGTACTTAGAGACACGAAATCAAACATTATAAAACAAACGAACGATGAATTGTGTCTCCCAAGGATAGAAACAGTTTGTAAAAGGTCCCACGAAATTATAATTTCTTATTTTGTCTCCAATTATTGTCATTTCTTTTTGAAGTTATAAGTCCTTACTATTTCAGAATTTGTAATATATATTGAAGAAAAAGAAAGGGTAAAAGAGAAGAAGAACCTGTTGCATAGATTTGCCTTAGAGCGTGGAAGTTTGTTAATCTGGCAAACATTACCCCCACGCCATTTGGAGGGAACAGGACCATATCCTCTATCACTGAAGCTCTCGGACTCTGGCCAAACACCTATTCAACGCCAAATTCAGGACTAAAGAATGCACATAAATTCCCATGCAAATAATAGATAACTAAGCTTACCAGTGTCGATGTTTGCAATTATTGTATTTTCACCAAAGCTTCCCTTCTGCCATGCAGAGTTCTTACCATTTCTCTGTAGTCCAAGAAATTCCCATGAGCGGGTAGTATGCAGTTCATGTTTTTTGCTCAAGAACACTGACACCACGTTAGGGTTTCCTGCCTCATTCCAAACACTTTTGTCATAAACAAATATTAAACAAAACAAAATTAAAAAGAATAGGTAATGAATGGAAGCTAGCATACTCACTGGCAATATCTGCTGCTTCTTCCTCTTCCAGCATTGCTGCAAACCCATTTATGTGTTTGTTGTATGAGTAAATAACTGCCTCTTTCGCTTTCTCTTCACTGTCAAACCATTAATTACACGTCATGCATTCATCCTACTACTATTATATGTTCATTTCTTTGTTATGTCACAGACCTAATTAAGAACCTTTTATGATTGTTAGTTTGTGTACTATGCATTCTGATCAAATAAGTTTAATTTCAACGCAATTTAGTTAATATACTTACTTAGTTTACATGCTTGAACTGTAAAAGGCTACGCGAGAAAGACGTACTAAGTTTGTTTTTTATCAGCAGAGGACGTACTGAGTAAAAGTTAGAGTAAATTATTTATAGTCAATCTCCAAAAAATTCTTCCAATGATTTTTGTCGCGTAGTTATATTAATAGCGTAAATATTCATTAATTTTATCGATCGTTGTTATTCATAGCTATTTTAGTGGTTTTTCATTATTCATATAATCATTATTGGTACAGATATATATTCATTTTTTTAATGGGATTCTTTTTTCTTTCTAACAATGTATTTTTATCCTTAAACATAATATCAGTAGAAATGGTAAAGTCTTACCCCCAAACATGTGGGTAATCGACTGTAGGATATTAAAAGTATGGATTTAGACAGTTTAATTTGTTTATTAATGGGACAAAGACAGTACTATATATGATTGATTGTTACTCATTTTTTATTTAAATTTCTCTGTGAATAAATAAAGTTATATTAACAAGAAAAACATTAACAATTAAAATTTATTATTTTATTTTATAAATTTATTTTTTTATGTAAAATTATGAAATTAAAGTTAGTGGAACGAATAACTACTGAATAAAAACAATATGAGAATAACAATATATGATTGGGTCTTGAAAGTTGAATGTATAACAGGACAATAATTGATAAAAGAAAAAATTACAGAAGAAACCATGATTTGATACCTTCCGAGGGTTGAAGCTAGTAAATGATAATGAGAAAAAGTAGCAGTTTGGAGGTCAACAGAAGTAGGGCTGGAACCATGAGAGTGTGCTCCCAAGTATACAATGTAACTCTGCAAACAAGATCAAACATTGGTGAAATATAAGCAATGATGAATGATGAGCAACATCACAAGAAAAATCATCATCATAATTTGGTGCTACAATTTTGGTGTCAGATGAATGAGCAATAAGCAAAAAAGCAGTTTGATTGCCTTTCTGGTGCCATGAACTGTTTCGAGGAAGAAAGTGAAAAGAAGAAAGGAGGTAAGTATAAGGCGGAGGAGAAAAATGGAGCTGCCCATGTTTTCTTGTGATGCCTACCAGCTATGAAATGCATATTTATAGGACATCTTTGTTTGTTAGCCCTTAAATCTTCTCTTTTGATCTTTGGGAAATGTGCATGACATGGCTTTTGCTTTTAAAATATAATAAGGAGACAACTGAACTTTTTCTTTTCTTCGTCAATCTCTCTCTAAAACTTTCTTTTAGCTCATTTATTCTTTTTATAATAACATATTTCATTATAAAAGTAGCAGTATATTTCATTTTAAGATTAATACACGATTCAATTAAATTTAAATTTATCATTTTAATATGATATAAGAATTATAAAATTTATATTATTATTATTATTAGGATTTATTACGAGAAGATGTTCATTTTTATGACCTTTGTAGGGCCATCCATTGCCAAAGAGCAGACGAAATAAACGTAAATTCACCTTTTTCGTATATTTAACCTAAAACAATTATAAAAAGACAAAAATAATAAACGTAAAGATTCATTTTTGTTTTAGTACACATATTAATTAGATAAGATTAAATTATAGTACACATGAGAATATAAATTGTATCTGGCTAAACTAATTTTATAAAATTAAATTAATTTTAAATTTATAATTTAAATATATATTAATTACTACGTATCTTCCGTTATAACTGGATGTTAAATTTCAAATTTATAAAAAAAACACGTCAATATGCATAAAATGCAATTAAATTTAATACCTTGTGTTTTAAATAAACTTAAAAAGGAAAAGATCACGGCATTCCATTGAAGAAGATAACTGTAATACCAACATATCAATCTTTCATATTTAATATATAATATAGTTTAGGTTTAATCATTCCCCAATAAATCCTTATTTGGGATGAGAATTTCAAATTAATCTTTTTTTTTATTTTATGAAAATTGTAATAATTATACTTCTACTGTTAAATTGTGTTTAGCAACGTTATACTCAATTTGACAGGACATGCTAATGTTAATTTTGTTAGTTTTTTAAATGACGTGGTATACTGACGTTACACAAATTAAGGTTTGTGCAGAGGGGTTGATTGCATCGTGAAGAAGGGTGTTGTTCGTTGATGGTGGCACAGAGTCACAATTCTGGGTTTCTTGCTTGGTTCTTTTATTGCAAGTTAGGGTTTCGTGAATTCTGGCTATAGAACTTGTGGTGGTGCGATAATAAATGTGTTTTATGGTGTTCGTGAGGAAGAATGGTTCATGGATTGCTTGAGTGCAATTTATTGGTTTCTGGGTTTTCTGTGCAAGTGCGATTTGGGAACGAGAATGGAGGTTGGCTTCACAGTGGTGGTTGCTCGAGGAAGACAAAGGCGCGATTTACGCAAACTAGGTAGACAAACTTGTGATTGGGTTAGGGGATTCGCTTTGGAAGGCGAAGATTGATTGCAATCTGGGTGAGTCACGGTGGTCCGATTTGGTGGATGCATGAGGAAGAGTTTTCACAGTGGTGCGCTAATTGGTTTCGTAGGTTGCGAAAAAGATGGTGGGTTATGTTTGCTATTGGGTTTTTCTTTTGTTTCTAGGTTTCTCTGTGTGCAAATGGATGCTCATGGTGCTTGTTTTCCATGGTTGTGGTGGTTCTGCGACGAAGAGAATGGTTACTGATGTGAATTAATTGCGTCATAGTGGCTTAAGTTCGTAATGAAATTGGTGGTGCTGTCGTTGTTCTTTTGAGAGTTTCTAAAAATTGGGGTTAATTGAGTTTCTAATTTGCTACAGGTTTCTAGAGATGAAGGATTTGAGAAGCTCGCGATTAGGGTTCTTGAAGGATTTTGGCGACACATTGATAAGTGTGAAAAAGAGTTATTTTTACACTTATAAATAAGCTCAATCTTGTAATTATTCATGTTGTTTCTCATTGAAAAGTTGTAATAGGTAATAGAACGTTATGTTAAACATTGTACATGAAAGGTTGTATTATTTGGACTGTTGTCAGCCAATTCTCGCAAAGTGCAAACCATAAATCGCAAAAAGAGTACATTCGCACAATGCACTAGTACATGTGCGCTGAGCAAATAACATAAGTTGAAGCGCGACAGTTAAGAAAATTCACACAGCGCATACACACATGTGCGCTGAGTGAATAACATCAGTTGAAATGTGGTAGTTAAGAAAATTCGCACAACGCATACACACATGTGCGCTGAGTGAATTAATGAAGTTAAGTGGCTTAAAAAGACGTGACAGAAAGACAAAAAATATCTTCTAACACACAAGCAGAGCACGAAAAATACTGGACTTCAGGAGACACTTCAAGGCATCAAGACTTCACTTTCTGCAAGGAATTGCTGAAAGAATACGTTCTAGATGTCTAGGAGAGGCTAGTTTTTATGTTCATTGGAATTGGTTGTATGACAATACATTACTGTAATTTTCCTTTGCAATATATGTGATTGTTCTTATGTTTTTCTTGACTTGCTTATAATTATACGGAAGTATAATTAATTTTAAACGTTCTTTTGTATTGTGAAGTATTTTTTGAACAGAAACATTAGAAAAACAACTTAAAGTAACTACGCTAGGAATAACTTCTGTGTTTTTGGTCATTCTCAACATCTGAACGTAATGCAAAGTTATCTATTAAATTAATTAAGGAATTAATAATTTAATAGATAATTTTAGAACTTATTTTAAGGAATTAAATCAAGATACACTTATGTGAATGCTTGAATAGAGAAGTATTTTGTTCAGGATGTTACTATAATGTTAGTCAAAGACCAATTCCAGTGATATTTATTCAAATTTTACAATCTTAAATTTTTACACTGTTAATTGTATGCCATTTTCACAAATTGAAATCAAAATGTTATCCTCGTTAATTGATTTTGATAAATAATCTTGAAAGAATAATGTGACTCAAATTCCTTTGGGAGAATGATACTTTCCTTATTCACTGTATTACTTGTAACGATTTGGTATGTTTGCCAAAAAGTTATCAAGTTTTTGGTAGAGCTCGTGGTGACAGGAGGTGGTTGTTGGCTTAGGGATATTAATGGCGGCATAAGGAAGGAGAAAGTGAATATTAAGGTTTATGGTGGAAGAGATGAAGTTGACGTGACAAGATCTGATGAGGTGGCTACCTCCCATTGGTTGATTGGGTGTGTAACGTCATTTAAAGCCAACATCAGCATGTCACGTCAACTTACTTGTAACACCGTTAGACCCAATTTAAAGGCAGAGGTGTAATTGTTGTAATTTTTACAAAATAAAGATTCAATTGAGACACCAAAAAAGAAAAAAATCAATTTGAGATTTTCATTTCAAATAAGGACTTCACGAATGATTAAACCTATATTTTATACCTTGAGTTAAGAGTAACTTCTAGATGTAAATTTAATGGCTAAGATGAGGTAGTACACAAAGTAAAGCACTCAAGTGAAAAAAGTTGAAGTGATAAAGATTACTATAAATTTTGTGCCATCAACCTGTAGAGTACGTAATTGTTTTGTCTCTTAAAGAGTTAGGGGAATAATTTTTAAAATTAAAAATAAAAAGTAAAATTTAAATTTTTTGTCATGAGAAAAAAATTTAAATTTTATTTTCTATTTTTGGTGTATGGTTGTTTCAAAACAATATATTTGCTTTGTATGTCCATAATTACAAAAGGAAACACTTTAATCACTAATATGCATAATGTGGGTAAATAAATATTTGTTTGCAATGATAAAATAATAAAAGTGATAGCCTTTTTTAACTAAGTATTATATTACTATCTTCTGTTATATTTAATTATATATAATCTATTTAATTTAATAACGTTGAAAGAAAATTTTGTTTCTCTTTTGTAAGAGATACATGAATTACAATTTCTTTATTATACTGGAACGTAAAATTAAATATATTTTCTTGAAAGATTTTTTTTTTGAAAACTTGGTCAATATATCATGGAAAACATTATTTTTATAAAAGGCTGGTTTTAGAAAACTAAATTAAAGTTGTTTTTCCAACTTCAAGCATCTAAAATTCAAAACAAAAGTCCCTTGTACTATTCCACAAATAAAACCATAATGTAACAGTGGTACCTCTCATGTTATTTTATTTCGAAAAAAGTGATTTTTTTGTTCTCTCACCTACTATTCATAAACCTTGTAGTAGTAAACAAACAGCAATGTTTTAAGAAATTCTTTTCCATTCAATACTTTTATTTAATGAATGAAGATATATTGTTCTTTTCATAAAGGTGGATGTGTGGGTACACATAAGTAGTTCAACTTTTTTTAAGTTAAAACTCCATTTGGTAAAAAAGAGAAAGAAAAGGGGAAAGAAAAAAAAAAGACAAGAAATAATTGAAAAGATATATTATTTCGGTAAAAAATATATATTTTATTTATCTATATCTACATATAAAGGAGATTTATTTTTCCATATATTTATTTTTCAATTTTACCTTTTTAATAATTTTTTATAATTAAAATAACGATTTTATTAATTTCACTTTTTAAGTAATTATTTTTAGATATTTTTCTTATTTTTATAATAATATTTTTTATTATTATTATAATTATGAAATTAAATATAAATAAGTTTTATAATTTTATTTGAAATATTTTTTTATTTATTTTGTAATTAAATATTTCGCTGGAGAAAACACAGACGTTATCATGTATGTACATAATGTTATTTAGAAAGAATAGTTTTAGTAATTATTTTTACTGTTGTTAATTTAATTATTTATATGATAATATTAACACAGCTTGAAAGTTTTTTATTTTTTTACACAATATATTTAATTGCATTGTGTTGAAAACATACATCAACCACCTTTTCATGAATATTTACAAAGTTCTTTTTCTTTTTTCACAGAACAATTCAATCAAACCTGCTCTCTGTAATATTTAGTGTAACTACGAAAGGAAGTGTAAGGTAATTTTGTTTGCATAAAAATATTTAGATTATTATAGTATTTGGTCCACACATGTTTTTGTAAAGGAGAAAAAGAAAGGTGAGTGCACCAAAAACGATGTTTCCCGTATTAGGTTAGTGCGTCCGAAAGTTGAATATTTAATACTACGTAAAGCCACTCATATGCTTCAAAATCTATCAATGAAGTGGTGGTCCCGATCATACTCAAAAACAAAAATAATTATATCTATCGACCTAGTAAATATATTTTTTTTTAATAATGATTAAAGTTATGCAACAAAAAGATAATAAAGTACAAACACATGGCAACATGTTTATGTAGGAGGAATGTGGTCCATAATGGATGAAAGTATTAATCACACATATATCAATTTTAATGTAAGAATTTAGAACAAGAATCTCTAAATGTAATGAAAGAGGATAAATGAAAGTAGTTGTGTATAGTATGAAGTTCAGTCAAGAGAAAACCGAAAGATTCAGATTCTAACTCCAAAAGAGTTAATCAGCGAGTGGTTGATTGAGTTAAACGAAAATTAATGTTAAAAATGATTATGTTAAAGTTAAACACGATTATTATTTCAAAATCTATAAATACTAAACAGATTTATTACGTATTTATACTTTTTCAGTTTAATTGAACAGTAAAAAACACATAATATTAGAGAAGTTTTAACCTAATTTGAAGTTGGAGTTGGAATTGGAAGAACAGATGAAAAAAAAATTAATCTCAACTCTACGTCGAAATCATAACCAATAAAATATCGTTTTTTTATAGATATTTTTGTAAAGTTATTCGTGTTAAAAATAATATTATTTGCAAAATGTATGTAGATAAGACACAACAAAGATAATTATGTGTTTGAGATAAATGAAAATATTTTGTTCGAAGTACCACATCGACTAAAGATAAAACCAATTCATAGTTTATAAGTGGATACAAATCTTACCCTACATCGATTTTTGAAGTTGAATTAGGCTTAAATTCCACTTCTAACCTATGTTTTAATAGACTTACGAAAGAACATTCAAGTTGAAGCATTAAGAAGACAAAAAGAAAAACATAATTTTGTACATAATAACTCCAACTTGAACTAGGCTTCGGTACCTTTTCATCACAAAAAGATTTCCAGTGACCCTTGTTACTAGTGTATCTGAGTTTATACTGTGAGTTTGTTAATATCATTGATAGTTTTGTTAACTATAACAACTTTTTGGTATATATATTGTTATAACCTTTATGTTCAGGGTATGTATTATAAACATTTTTGGTTTTCTATGGAAATTAATGTATTATAAGAAGATTCAGTTTTATTCTCAAATTCTCTCTCTCTGCATATTTGTTTCTATCATGGTATCCAATAAAGCCTCTTTCATGGCTTCCCATATACGAGCTTTTTAATCTGGAAATAACAAGTTGATAAAGACACCATCATCATCGGAATGTTGTTAATCTTTTCATTCTTTCATGTTATATATTCTCCGAAATTTGTATCTTACAGGTGTTTTATTTTTGTTTTGTCTTTGGATCAATGATATGAATTTGATCCTAAGACAATAGTTCCTTTCTCTGAAGCACGATACGTTGTTTTCTTAAAGTGGTTGAGGGTTGAGAAGTGGGGACCTAATAATGCAAACTTTGGAAAAAGATTTCTTCAGTATGCTTGTTTCTTTCACCAAAACTTTCAAAAGTGTACTCATCTACATAATTAACCACACATAAACATCTCACAACTACATCTTACAAAATCATCACCACAATAATTGCACATTATAATAATTAATGGTCTAAATGCTTTTAACTAATATTCACTTGCCATTTCTAATATCTTCTTAAAACTTTAAATCTTAATGGATTTTTGGATGATACTTTCAACCCTAATAATTATGGCTAAAATGCTTTGAATGAATTCCATATGTAAGTGTGTTTGATTTGTCTGGTCATACATTTATAGTTTTACAATACTTTTATTTTATTTTAAAGTGCTGGTGATAATAAATATATCTGGGAAAAGCTCAAATTGTCTCAAGTGGTATAACATGAGTACAGTATATAGTATGTGTGAGAACCTTGTTTTTATCTTTGTTAAAAAAAAATATATATATATATATATAATAATAAATAAAAAAAAAAAAAAAATGAGAGCAGCTGTCTATGTTCTAATTGAAAGTTGGTGTCCCCATGTTCATGCCAAAGAATAGTGTTATGCCACTCCGTGAACATTATTGTTGTTCACATGCCACCATTACATTTTTTTATGATTATCTTCTTCACGGGGGGATCAATGTTTTGGTGGTGGGATCATGTGCAAAAGAAAATTAATAAGAGAAGGAGGCTAGGGAGAAGAGGGGGCTGCCGCGAAGAAGAAAGGGAAGAGAAAGCTCTGAACACATCACAACATTAAGAAGAAGAGAAGGAGATTTCAGAGCAGAAGAAATAAAAAGGGAGCTTCAAAAGGTAAGTACTCTCCTTGCATGTCTAGGCTTGAAGTTTGATTGTGGTGATGCATGGGATTAATTGCATGTATGATATTTATGGTTGGAATACTCTGTTTTTGTGCTATGTGACCATTCCTGTTTAATACTCTAAGATGAAACACTCGACTAGCATCCATCCCATAATTGTTTTCTCTCGACCATCACTCTCCACCGCCACCCATATTCTTCTTCACAGCCTATCAGATCTCGACCGATCCACTGCTTCACTTCTCTTCCCACCGCGAGCTACTACTGTAGCGCCACCCTAGGCTCCACCCATTCATCGTCTGAACCTCCAACACGCCTAATCATAAGCCGCGGACGTCACCATCTTCAACCTCTGATCTCATCACCTCCGGCACCGGGCATGCAAGCAACCATGACCTTGCCTCGGTTCTCGCCACGGCAACCTGACACTTCGACCTTCACCGCCGCTGCCTCAGATCACCACCACGAGATGCCTTAACCCGTGGATGGTCGCCTTGTCGTCTCCCAGTGTCTCAGCCTTTCATCACCGTGAACGCCACCGCTGAAACCTCATCCCTGCATCAACCTTCAGTCCGCGCCTCCTCGCGGTCGGACCCGAGAACTCGCCATCAATCCTCCACCGGGAACCACCTCCAATCCGCTGTCACCACTGTTCCGCAACCGCGATGCCCTCTGCTGCCGTCGCCGCCAGAGCTTGGGGTTGGAGGAGAATATCTCTCCCGTGACCGTTGAGGGAGTGAATGGGAGTAACTCTCTCTGTTTCTGCCAACGTGATGAATCCTCTAATGAAGAGGGCTTGCTGAAGCAAATTTGGGACTCAGCCCAAGGAAGAAAAAGGAATGTTTGGGGCCCGTATCTTATGTTCAGTAAAATAGAAATAGAAGCCTGGTTCTCTTTGTTTTTTTTTAGAAAACAAGAGTGAAAAATATAAAATAAATAAATAATATAAAAATATTCAAAATATCAAAATATCAAATCATAAATCAATGATTTTGAGACAGAACTACGTAAGCCTTGATTCTCTACCGAAAATGGAGATACGTAGGAGCGAGGCAATGCCTTGTCAGGTGCTTTCCTCACAAATATCTAAATGTTTCCTCAACATCCAAATCATGATCTCTGTAGTACTCGTGATGTACTAGTGTTCTTCTAGAGCTTATAACATTCGGTCTGTGTAAGTCAAGGTGTTTGTGGTTTGCTCATTATGTGTTTGATTGATTTTTATTCATGCCAGTATACTATTTTAATTGATTTTTCTATGTTGCTTTAAGGGTGTATGTATGCATTATCATGTGGGCATTACAGTGAAAGGATATGTGATTCAAAGTGATGGAATATATGTGGTGATGTGATCTATGAGAAAATATGAGAATGCATGAAATACGATAAGTTACTGTGATTATATGATGGGAATGATGAACGTGAGTATGATTCGGAAATCTCAGGGAGAGATGGATGAAAGTGGTTATGTGAAATATTGTGGTTGTGTCTGTATAATTGTAGGGGCTTTGAAATGGTTGTCTATCCCTAAACTCAAAGCATTGTTCACACTCAAGTAGAGGAGAACAATGTGAGTGGTGAGAGTAGAGGGAGGTCCTCGTCTATGATCTTTGAATTTAGACATAGGCAGCTTGGGGGACTTATATTGCTAGTGTTGGAGAAAGACCAGCTGAACTAGCAGGTGTAGAGACGACCAATAGTCCGACAATTATACAAAAATCCGGATGAGTCATATGAATATGTGGATTGTGGTTTAATAAGCATGCATAAATAATTCTGTATTTAAATCTATGAGGACATGAATTAATTGTGCTAGGAGATAACATGCTTTTTATATCTAGCTCACCCTTGCATTGTTTGTGTTGTGTGCCAATTTGGATTATGTTATTCGGCGATGATCATCCACTTGGATGGGAGCAGATGGCGTAGAAGAGTTTCCCTTGGAGCAGGAGCTGGAGGTTGCTGATGTTGCAGAGTAGTCTTCTTAGAAGTTTCCTGATTGATCACTTGTAAGTGATCAATCCTTGTTAGCTGTTCAAGGTTTAAAATTTTCACTCATTTAATTTGGATGATTGTAATTTAACAATTAAATTACACGTCATATTCTGACTGTTCTCTATATTGTAATGATGACATCTTTATTATGTAATATTTGTTATTATATAATCGGGATGTTACATTTAATGGTATCAGAGCAGTTCGTCCTTAGGTTGACCTTTGTGTTGTGGGTTTGCCGTATCTTCTCTGTGAGGATTGGAGGATAGATGGTATGATTTACCATTTCTTTCAAATTAATATAGTAAGGTGTATCTAACTAGAAGTTTTAAGAACAGAAAATGTCTTGATAAGAGTAATGAGGGTGCACACTCATGACTTTAATCGTAGATGATTTTCCTTTCTTAATTCTGAAGGTTTGAGGTAAGGGGAGTTAGATATATCATTTGATTGTTGAGTTTTACTGTTTTTGAAATAAATCTGGAAATTTTGAGGATGAAAAATGAAGTTTCTGAAGTTTTTTTGGCCAATGGTGACCTGTGTTCACCTGACTGAGTACCTACGTTAGACTTTTTGTACAAATTGGCCATTTCTCTCGGGTAATCGTTTACAGGGGTCCTGTAATCGATTACCAGCCCGAACGTTCGTCCCAAATTTCGAGCGTTCGTCCAATTTGAAATTTCAAATTGGACGTTCGTCCAAGATATGTAGCGTTCGTCCTTATGTAACCAGCGTTCGTCCTAAATAAAGGATTGAGCGTTCGTCCAATTTTGACTCCCGTTCGTCCGAAATTTCGAGCGTTCGTTCAGTTTGAATTTTGATGGATGTTCGGTTATTAACGAACGTCAGCGTATGTTCGTCGGTTATTGGACGCTCGTTCAAATTGTGTTAAAACAGTAAATTGTGAGCGTTCGTCCTTGGCGTTGTGAGCGTTCGTCCAACCGTTCGAGTGGAGCGTTCGCCCAGCGATGTGTAGCGTTCGTCCCAGCGTTCGGCAGTGAGCGTTCGTCCAACCGTTCGAGTGGAGCGTTCGCCCAGCGATGTGTAGCGTTCGTCCCAGCGTTCGGCAGTGAGCGTTCGTCCAAGCGTTCGGCATTGAGCATTCGTCCTGACTTCGGGCGTTCGTCTTGTGAAATGGACGTTCGTCTAAAAGTGTGCTAAGAGCGTTCGTCCTGCCTTCGAGGTGTTCGTCCTGTGAAATGGACGTTCGTCCAAGCTGTCTGTGGAGCGTCCGTCCGTTCAAAAATGGACGTTCGTCTAAGATGTTTGGGGTAGTGTTCGTCCGTTCAGAAAATTGATGTTCGTCCAAGTTGGTTGAGGAGCGTTCGTCCGTTTTGAATAGGACGTTCGTCCAAATGGTGATCGTGTACTGGTATTCGTCCTGGCTCGTGTAAATAATGTTCTGCGTTGGATTTTTTTAGTTTTATCTTGAATTGAATTCTGTGTATAAATGTGTGAAATATATGATGTTCAGATGAGAACGAGGTAGCTTATACTGAGTACTTGCCTTACAGTGTAAGGTATGACCTGGAGATTGAATTCCTTCAGTTAATACCGGGAAATAGGTCGGGACTGAGTATGCATGCAGGTTCGAGCACTTGCTCCGATTGTACACACGACTACGGTTATAAAAATTTGTTATCATTATGAGTTTAATTCTCCCTGTCTTAACCTTGATGTGCCATGTTTGGTCCATTGCTCGTGTTTAAGCCTAAACCCTGTTTAAACCGTTTTTGTCATCAAGTTAATGTTTTAATCCTGTCGCGTTCAACCTTAAACATTCATTCATTTCATTAACATGTATCATTTAGGGGTTATCAACCTCTTTGTGTCTAAGCCAGATTTCGGCTCCCGTTCGTATGTCTTTTGTTTTCAATGTCATTATGAGTCAATCTAATTTTTCAGTTTCGGCTCCCGTTCAGGTTGTGTTAAACGTATGTGTTCGGTGTTTTCAAAGTTCATTAATACTTTGTATTTTTGCCTTAATGTGAAATCCTATTGGTTAATTTCGAGTCTGCGAACACAAAGATTGTTTTAGGTTTGGGGCAAATTAGTGTTTTGTTTACCTCATCGAATATTATAGTATCGTTAAGAATCTTGATAAATTTTAGACATAATTTTAATGCGTTTCAAACTCATTGATAACTTATTATGTTCTTCTTTTGGACCAAATAAAAATAAAAATAGTTGAGAATAATTCTATGAGTCAAATTTCAAAGATTGTGTAATAAATTAATTTATACGAATTTATGAACAAGTACATATACATATATTTTAATAAATACAATAAAAATTTCAAACAGGTGGTTGTGTTTCTGTGAGGTTTTTCTCTTCTGATACTCTTGAGTTTGGTAAGACGATAACCTGTAAGTAAATCGTTAGAAAAATATATATATATATATATATAAGAAAACAATATATATGATCATCAAACTAGCATGGCAGATAAATATTACAATGCATAATTAAAATAAAGATGTTCTAGAGTCGATCATAAGTGATCGTTAAATATTACAGTCTATAAGATACTCAAATGAAGCAAATAAACAAAAGTAAATAATGGATGTTCGGGGTTCAATCACTCGTGATAGTTAAGTTACAAATAAAAATAAAAATTTAATGGAAAAATTCCCGAGCTGGTTGTGGTGGTCTAAGGGAGAGCTCCGTCGAGGGCGCTCTGGTTCGGAATGTGAGAAGCATGGGTGGAGGGATCTGTCGTTCGTCTCTGTCGTCATCAATGATGATAGGAACAGGGAATAAGTTCAGCAACCTCGGCGCCTTCATGATTACCCAGTCATTTTCTTCCAACAAAGAAAATTGTGTCAATAATGGAGAAGGAAAAATAAAATTCAAACCAAAAATAATGGTAATTAGGATTCTTACCATACATGTACAGCGGCAGCTGAGAAAATCGGGTGCCAGTAGGGTCTAATTCCGCTTGCCAGCGCCTGACCCGGTTACCATGATTGTTGAACCAGCAGTGTACATTATATTCACTGGCTTCTCCGAAAGCCCTGAGTCGAGATGCAATCTCGACGACTTGGGCTCTACTGGGATGTGTGACCCCGTAGTTGAAGATATTGATCATCATTTTTACCTGATCATCAGTAGGTTTCCACCGCTGACTGGTGTACCTCTCCATCTCCATCTCACTCATCCTTCCTTTCAAAGTGTTTCTAAAGCACAAAAATAATAAAATAGAATAAAAAGAGCAAAAAAAAAACAGAACAAAAAAAAAAATAGTCAGTGTTTTCTTTATTTAATTTTGTTTCTTTTAAGCTCTTTTGTCCAGTCGGTCTTTGTTGTTTCAGTGTCTTGTTCCAGATCTGTTTCACGGTCCTCGCAAATGTTCCTAAACGGATCTACGTCCAAGTTTGTTTATGTCCATTTCGTACATACAAATAAATTTTCCTCTTTTTAAGTTTTCTGTTTTTATGGGGTACGTGGCGTTGTTCTACCCGATTGTCTCTGCCATACCCTCAATCGAGGGGAGATTAACGTCTGGTTTCCAGCCGATATACCCCTTATCTTTGTTAAGGCAGTGTGTTCTTAGATTTGGTTAATTAAAGGAAGATAGAAGAAGAAGAAAGCAAATACAGGAGCAGAAGAAAAATAACAAGCAGAAAATATAGGAGAGAGCAGAATAAAATTGCGGGAAATAAAAGCTCAGAAAAGAAACAGAACAAGAAAAGTACAAGAAAGGAAGCAGGAAGAAGAAAGGAAAGAAAAGAAGAGAAAGAAAGGAGAAGAAGAAGCTAGGTAAAGTAAAGGAAGAGATAAGAGAAATACTTACTCGAAGCGGAGTAAAGCCGGGAACTTAGAGTGAAGCTTGCGGGAAGACTCTCCGATCTCCAGCACTCAGGCGTTCAGATCTCGTAAGTTCTCTCACTCAGAACTCTCTGGGTTCAGATCTCTCTCTATCTCTCTCTCGCACTCGGAACCCTAAATGCTCAGATCTCACCCTCTCTCACGCGTTCTGGAATCTCAGCGTTTCGACGTGTCGCCCAACGCGGCTAGCACCTCGTTTTATAGCCAAGGAACCTCACTGTGCTCACAGTTCCGGTCATGCATAACCGGAATCTTCAATAGTATCGGTTTTATAAATATATATATATATATATATATATATATATATATATATGTATATAATAATAATTGTAGTAGTATTTGATTTTTTTTTTTTTTTTTTTTTTTCTTTTTTTTTCACCTTTTGAAAATATGAAATATTCAAATTAGTCATAGTAATTCGAATGATAAATTTTCGAGGACGAAAATTTTTGATGTATGGGAGAATGTGAGAACCTTGTTTTTATCTTTGTTAAAAAAATATATATATATATATATATATAATAATAAATAAAAAAAAAAAAAAAAAATGAGAGCAGCTGTCTATGTTCTAATTGAAAGTTGGTGTCCCCATGTTCATGCCAAAGAATAGTGTTATGCCACTCCGTGAACATTATTGTTGTTCACATGCCACCATTACATTTTTTTATGATTATCTTCTTCACGGGGGGATCAATGTTTTGGTGGTGGGATCATGTGCAAAAGAAAATTAATAAGAGAAGGAGGCTAGGGAGAAGAGGGGGCTGCCGCGAAGAAGAAAGGGAAGAGAAAGCTCTGAACACATCACAACATTAAGAAGAAGAGAAGGAGATTTCAGAGCAGAAGAAATAAAAAGGGAGCTTCAAAAGGTAAGTACTCTCCTTGCATGTCTAGGCTTGAAGTTTGATTGTGGTGATGCATGGGATTAATTGCATGTATGATATTTATGGTTGGAATACTCTGTTTTTGTGCTATGTGACCATTCCTGTTTAATACTCTAAGATGAAACACTCGACTAGCATCCATCCCATAATTGTTTTCTCTCGACCATCACTCTCCACCGCCACCCATATTCTTCTTCACAGCCTATCAGATCTCGACCGATCCACTGCTTCACTTCTCTTCCCACCGCGAGCTACTACTGTAGCGCCACCCTAGGCTCCACCCATTCATCGTCTGAACCTCCAACACGCCTAATCATAAGCCGCGGACGTCACCATCTTCAACCTCTGATCTCATCACCTCCGGCACCGGGCATGCAAGCAACCATGACCTTGCCTCGGTTCTCGCCACGGCAACCTGACACTTCGACCTTCACCGCCGCTGCCTCAGATCACCACCACGAGATGCCTTAACCCGTGGATGGTCGCCTTGTCGTCTCCCAGTGTCTCAGCCTTTCATCACCGTGAACGCCACCGCTGAAACCTCATCCCTGCATCAACCTTCAGTCCGCGCCTCCTCGCGGTCGGACCCGAGAACTCGCCATCAATCCTCCACCGGGAACCACCTCCAATCCGCTGTCACCACTGTTCCGCAACCGCGATGCCCTCTGCTGCCGTCGCCGCCAGAGCTTGGGGTTGGAGGAGAATATCTCTCCCGTGACCGTTGAGGGAGTGAATGGGAGTAACTCTCTCTGTTTCTGCCAACGTGATGAATCCTCTAATGAAGAGGGCTTGCTGAAGCAAATTTGGGACTCAGCCCAAGGAAGAAAAAGGAATGTTTGGGGCCCGTATCTTATGTTCAGTAAAATAGAAATAGAAGCCTGGTTCTCTTTGTTTTTTTTTAGAAAACAAGAGTGAAAAATATAAAATAAATAAATAATATAAAAATATTCAAAATATCAAAATATCAAATCATAAATCAATGATTTTGAGACAGAACTACGTAAGCCTTGATTCTCTACCGAAAATGGAGATACGTAGGAGCGAGGCAATGCCTTGTCAGGTGCTTTCCTCACAAATATCTAAATGTTTCCTCAACATCCAAATCATGATCTCTGTAGTACTCGTGATGTACTAGTGTTCTTCTAGAGCTTATAACATTCGGTCTGTGTAAGTCAAGGTGTTTGTGGTTTGCTCATTATGTGTTTGATTGATTTTTATTCATGCCAGTATACTATTTTAATTGATTTTTCTATGTTGCTTTAAGGGTGTATGTATGCATTATCATGTGGGCATTACAGTGAAAGGATATGTGATTCAAAGTGATGGAATATATGTGGTGATGTGATCTATGAGAAAATATGAGAATGCATGAAATACGATAAGTTACTGTGATTATATGATGGGAATGATGAACGTGAGTATGATTCGGAAATCTCAGGGAGAGATGGATGAAAGTGGTTATGTGAAATATTGTGGTTGTGTCTGTATAATTGTAGGGGCTTTGAAATGGTTGTCTATCCCTAAACTCAAAGCATTGTTCACACTCAAGTAGAGGAGAACAATGTGAGTGGTGAGAGTAGAGGGAGGTCCTCGTCTATGATCTTTGAATTTAGACATAGGCAGCTTGGGGGACTTATATTGCTAGTGTTGGAGAAAGACCAGCTGAACTAGCAGGTGTAGAGACGACCAATAGTCCGACAATTATACAAAAATCCGGATGAGTCATATGAATATGTGGATTGTGGTTTAATAAGCATGCATAAATAATTCTGTATTTAAATCTATGAGGACATGAATTAATTGTGCTAGGAGATAACATGCTTTTTATATCTAGCTCACCCTTGCATTGTTTGTGTTGTGTGCCAATTTGGATTATGTTATTCGGCGATGATCATCCACTTGGATGGGAGCAGATGGCGTAGAAGAGTTTCCCTTGGAGCAGGAGCTGGAGGTTGCTGATGTTGCAGAGTAGTCTTCTTAGAAGTTTCCTGATTGATCACTTGTAAGTGATCAATCCTTGTTAGCTGTTCAAGGTTTAAAATTTTCACTCATTTAATTTGGATGATTGTAATTTAACAATTAAATTACACGTCATATTCTGACTGTTCTCTATATTGTAATGATGACATCTTTATTATGTAATATTTGTTATTATATAATCGGGATGTTACAGTATGTACTATTAAGAATTTGTTGTCAATCAAACCTATGAAGAAATTATTTGAACTAAATTGTGGTGAAAAATTTTAAATTAACTTGCAATGGTTAAAACTAACAAATAAACATTTTTTTTATATTACTGCTTGACACACCATTCTTAAAGATTTAAGTGGTGACTTGTTCATATTGAAAATAAATGTTCCTTTTAGAAAAGAGAAAGTTTAATAAAGTTTAAAAGCACTTTTAGCTGAAAATTTTGTAAAACAATATAAGTAAATGGTACAAGGGATTTCTTAAAAAAAAACTTCAAAATATTTTCATAAAACTTATAGAAAAAGGCGATTAGTAAAACGTTTAATAGAAAAAACAATAAAACATTTGATTTTTATATTAGTTTAGTCCAATTCAGTTTTATTGAGGTATCTTTTAAGAAATTCTTAAGAAGTTTTATTATAATATTAAATATTACATAAATATTTTTACTATAATTTTTTATTTACAATAAATACATTGAATCACTTTTATTGATCCATTTTATCTCCTCTCAGCATAAATAACACAAATAATTTTTTATGCTAAGTCACTTAATGTTTTCTTACTTTTACTCTTATTTCTAACTAAAAAAATGTTTTTTGAAAGATTAAAAGGATATCTCTAATTGATTACAAAGTGGATTTGAAAGTATGGAAAAAAAAAGGAAATAAGGAAAATATTGTAAAGTTTGAAGTTATTTAAATTAAGGAAAAATATGTGGAGAGTGAAAGAAAACAGAGTGGATAGAGAACGAAGGAAAAAAATAAGTTTATAAGTGATTTGATACGTATAATAAATTTTAAAAAAAATTGTAAGATTTTATATTTATAAATATCCTTAGTATTAAAAATTAACTTTAATTAAATATTGAATCAAATATTGAATTACAATTCTATTATTATTTTATGAATTACTTTTGTTATTGTTTTTATCAATTTTTATGAATATTATTTTTATTATTTTATGATTTTATTATTATATTATTATAAATTAGTTATTACTACCATTATTTTTAATTTTATTATTTTATGATTTATTAATAATTTTACTATTACTATTATTATTTTATAAATTTCTTATTATTTTATAATTTTATTCATATTATTATTTTAATTTTATTTTATTAATATTTTATATTATAATTATTTATGATTTTATTATTCTTATTTTAATATTTTATTTATATTATTTTAAAATATTATATAATGTAATCAATTATTTTACGCATATAACGTAACATATAAACATTCGATTATGTTGGGTATATAATATAATATGTTACATTGTTTTCACATATAAAATTTATCATATAAATTGAAGAATAAATATGTAATTTCATAACTTTTATGTAAACTTTTTTTCCCTTATAAACGAGATTGTGCGAAAAGAATATATATATATATATATATATATATATATATATATATATATATATATATATATATATATATATATGTGTGTGTGTGTGTGTTTGTTTTTTAATTCGTCTTCGTATCAAGAGATACAAATATACAGTTTTCTTTATTATTAATTTATATTTACATTATAAGATAATAGACAATCACAACGTAAAAGAGGAAATATAAATCTAATTCATTCATTGTAACAGTAAATTCAGTTTGTATAGAGTGATTTATTCTCTTAATATCCTTGTTTATTGACAACAACAAATTTAGCATATAAATGCATAAAATTTTCTTGTGTCATAATCTTCTTTTGAACGTGAGTCCATTGATAAGGACTCTTTCTCTTTAGATGGTGTAATCAAAATCGAATTTGTATCTAGTATCATTTGTTTCATCCAGAGTGTTACATCTTCTTTGTTTTGAACTTCTCATAAAACACAAATAAAAAAATTTAAACCTCTCTTTTTTATTCTAACTCTGTTAGACTCTTCAACATTAGCTCAATGAAAACACAATTTTCTTAAGATATTAAGAAATGATCATTAATCACATCAGTCCTGTCACATTCTAAATAAATTATTACTTTAATATTAACTTTCATTATCCTTTATAATTTAAACTACTTTCATTATCCTATTTTCAATTACTCTGCAAACCTCCTAAAAATACATCACTTTCCCAACATTGTTTTCCTGCATACCATTTTTTCACCCAAGACCCTACCCACCGCTCTCAATCCCCATTTCCCTTATATTTCGTTTTTATTTGGTTTAATATTTCGGTGTTTTCTTATTTTTATCCAAAATTTTAAATTGATTTTTTTTTCGACGTCTCAATTTAATCCTTATTTTATGAAAATTATAACAATTAGACCTCTGTCGTTAAATTGAGTCCAACGACATTAACGTATAGTTGACATGTCATTGCGACAACTTTGTTATTGGTGGTTAGACGATAGATGGTAGGAGAAATGATACGGTTTATGGGGTAGAAGATAACGATGTGTCAAGGGTGATAACTTGGCTCAGTTTAATGTTTAATAAAAAAATAAAATTCCCGGTCAGAGTGTGATGTCAACCATACGTTAAGACCCAATCAAACGAGCAATTTTCACAAAATAAAGATCCAATTAAGATGCTGAAAAAGAAGAAAATCAATTTGAGATTTTGGACAAAAATAAGGTATACCGAAACATTAAACATTTATCTTTATTAAAAGCTTTTTTTTTTCTAATGCTTTTGCAGGTTATAGATTTAAACATTTACTAACATAATCATCTTATAAATTTCATCTATAATTGAAGTTTAATTTGTAACAAAAATGTATTTGCCATTCAACATACATTGAAATTAATTGGAATAAATATTCCATGTCTTACAACAAATTAAAATTAAACAATGAAGTTTAATTAAATGCTGAAAATAACCAGTCAATACAAAACCAATATTAATTAACAGAACTAATCATGATTATCATTGAGATTAAAATCACGATTAATTTAAATAATCATTTCAATAGTTGAAAAGAAAAATGGCAATGAAAACAATTTAATGAACATGTAGATTACTCTGTTAATTGCAATTAATCAGCATAACTAATGAAAGAAAGTACTGGGTTTGCCTTGATATTTCTCAATAGCTCAAGACACGAAACAGATAATCTCTGTTATATCATCAAATTGATATAAATTTTTGTCAGACATGTCAAGTGAAAAATACCAAATTTTGGGCTTTCTGGAGAATCTGAAAAGGAAGAAATGTGCAATGGCAAAGGCTGCTGGTGGTTGTCCCCATCTTAACATTATCAATATGCCAACATCATTACTTATATATCATCCTTGAGTCAAAGTTATGATGATAGATACCATTCTTAAAACACACTTTATGAGGTTCTACTACAATTCTAATCACCTAAATCTGTTTCCTTTTGTCAGATTTCAACTCTACACTTCCAAGTGTATCCATTATCGCGGCCACATTTGACAAGATAGGAATCTTTTCGGTTCTTGACAATGCCATGTATGATTTCTTATTTTTGTGCAGATAGAAAAATCATGTTGGAGATTGGTACTTGTGTGAATAACTTTTCTTGTTGAAAAGTTTTAGTGAAGTCATGTCACAAGGGTCCACTCATGCCACATATAAGCACATCATAGTTTCACCAATTTCTATCTTCACAATAATACACCTTTCCCTTACAAGAATATGCAGCCTTTAAATGAGTGTTCTTCATCCCAAAATCCAGTTATACTTGAACCATGGAATCCATCAAGATTCTAGCCTTATGGAGGATTCTCTCTTACTTTCTTTTGGCCATTCTAACACACTCTTCACTCCAACTTGCTTGGTTTTCCAAAACACTAGTTTTGGCCTCTGCTGCCAGCACAAGAACTGTTGGTGATGAAGCTGCAACTGATAACAGTGAGGAAAATGCACTGTTAAAGTGGAAATACAGCTTTGATAATAGCAGCCAAGATCTCTTATCAACTTGGACAGGTTCTACTTCATGCCAATGGGAAGGAATTCATTGTAACGATTCCAAGTCCATCTCCACCATAGATCTTTCAAATTATGGTCTCATAGGTACCCTTCACACCCTCAATTTCTCAGCTTTTCCTAACCTACTCATCCTAAATATCTATAACAACTCCTTTTATGGGACCATTCCACCACAAATTGGTAACATGTCCAGAGTAAATGTTTTGAATCTTTCTGCAAATTATTTCAATGGTTCCATCCCTCAACAAGTGTGGACACTAAAGAGTTTACAAGGTCTCGATCTATTCACATGTCAATTAAGTGGAGAGATTCCTAATTCCATAGCAAACTTGTCAAACTTGAAATATCTAGATTTAAGCAACAACAGTTTTTCTGGCCAGATTCCACCAGAGATTGGAAACTTGCACAAGTTGAAATATCTAGCTATTAGTAAAAATAAACTTCTCGGTTCCATTCCTCAAGAAATTTCAATGTTGAGAAACCTTAGGAATATTGATTTGTCAAGAAATTCTCTCTCTGGTACTATCCCTGAAACAATAGGCAACATGTCTAGTTTAAATGAGCTTCGCCTTTCCAATAACTCCCTTTTATCTGGGCCAATCCCATCCTCCTTATGGACCATGTCTAACCTGACCTTGCTCTTTCTTGAAAACAATAATCTTTCTGGATCAATCCCTGCTTCCATAGAAAACTTGGCCAATTTAGATACACTTGCACTTGATTACAACCACATTTCTGGACCTATTCCTTCCACAATTGGAAACCTGACCAAGCTCACCAGGTTGTTTTTACGCTCTAACAATCTTTCTGGATCAATTCCTCCCTCTATAGGAAACTTGATCAATTTGAAAGTACTTAGTCTCCAAATCAATAATCTCACCGGAACAATTCCTGCCACAATTGGAAATTTGAAAAACCTCACTATTTTAGAACTGTCCTTCAACAAACTCAATGGCAGTGTTTCAGAAGTCTTGAATAACATTCTGAACTGGTCTATGGTGTTACTTGCTGAGAATGATTTCACAGGCCATTTGCCACCTCAAATTTGCTCTGCTGGGACCCTAAACTCCCTTAGTGCTCACCACAACCGTTTCACCGGTCCGGTGCCAATAAGCTTGAAGAACTGTTCTAGTGTTACTAGACTCAGGTTGGAAGGGAACCAATTGGAAGGAGATATAGCACAAGATTTTGGTGTATATCCAAATTTGGAATACATTGATTTGAGCGACAACAAGTTTTATGGCCAAATTTCATCAAACTGGGGGAAGTGTCCTAATCTTGGTACCTTAAAGATATCCAACAATAACATTTCTGGTGGTATACCAGTCGAACTTGCTGAGGCAACCAAACTTGGCAAGCTTCACCTTTCTTCTAATAACTTGAAGGGAAAGATTCCAAAGGAATTAGGGAATATGAAATCGTTAATTGAACTTGAGATTAGCAACAACCATCTTTCTGGTGACATTCCCAAAGAAATTGGATCAGTACAAATTCTTGAAGATTTGGATCTTGGAGGTAACCAGTTGAGTGGAACAATACCGAGAGAAGTTGTAGAATTGCCCAACTTACGAAGGTTGACTTTGAGCAATAATAAAATAAACGGAACTATTCCCCTGGAGTTTCGCAAATTTCAGCCTCTTGAATATCTTGATCTTAGTGGGAATTTGTTGAGTGGAACAATACCAAAACAGCTTGGAGAGGTGACGAAACTGCAGTGGCTTAATCTCTCTCACAACAGTCTTTCTGGAAATATTCCATCCAGTTTTGATGGCGTTTCAGGTTTGATTTCTGTCAACATATCATACAACCAGTTAGAAGGGCCACTTCCAAATAACGAAGCCTTTCTAAATGCTTCGATTGAATCATTGAAAAATAACAGAGACTTGTGTGGCAATGTCACTGGCTTAATGCGTTGCCCAGCCAACCACAGTCGGAAGAGGCACAAGGGCATTCAAATAGCATTATTTATTTTCTTGGGTGCTCTTGTTCTAGTGTTATGTGGGGTGTCAGTTTCAATGTATATTCTCTGTCGAAAAGCAAGAAAGGAAGATATACATGGTAAAGAAAATGTGCATTCCGGAAAGAAACTCACTGGAGAAGTGTTTTCCATATGGAGTCACGATGGAAAAATTATGTTTGAACACATCATTGAAGCAACCGATAATTTCAACGAAAAATATCTGATTGGACTTGGAGGGCAAGGATCGGTTTACAAAGCTGAGATGTCAACAGGCCAGGTTTTTGCGGTGAAGAAACTTCACATGGAAACAGATGAAGAGAAGCCTAATTTTAAAGCTTTTGAAAACGAAATTCAAGCTTTGACAGAAATCAGGCACCGTAACATTGTAAAGCTATGTGGATTTTGCTCACATTCACGGTTCTCCTTTTTGGTCTACGAGTTCTTGGAAGGGGGTAGCTTGGATCAAGTACTAATCAATGAAAAGAAAGCAGCTTCATTTAACTGGGAAGAGAGAGTAAATGTTGTTAAAGGTGTGGCCCATGCTTTATCCTATATGCATCAGGATTGCTCACCACCAATAATTCATCGAGACATATCCAGCAAGAATATTCTTTTAGATTCACAAAAAGAACCTCATGTCTCTGATTTTGGGACAGCTAAGATTCTAAAACCTGGTGCAAGCACTTGGACCACATTTGCAGGCACCTTTGGGTATGCAGCTCCAGGTTGGATCCTTTTTCCTCATTTAGAAATATGATTTGGAATTATCTCTGTTTTTTGCAATTAATTTCCAGCACTTTGCGTTCAAATTATGTTTAACCCTTGTTTACATGTAGAGGAGATAAGCTAATGAATCCAATGAATGTTAAGAAGTTAAGTTCAAAAGTGGTATATATATGCAAATACCAAACCCATTTAGAACATATCAGTTGGTAAACTTTTAGCATAACCAACTGCTGTTTTTGTTTATTGTAGAGTTTGCCCAGACAATGGAAGTGACTGAGAAATGTGATGTATTCAGTTTTGGAGTTCTTTGTCTAGAAATCATCATGGGGAAACATCCGGGGGATCTCATTTCTTCCTTGTTATGTTCATCTTCAGCAGCAATAACTCATAACTTGCTACTAATTGATGTGATAGACCAAAGACCTCCTCATCCTCTTAAATCGGTTGTTGGGGATGTCATTTTGGTTGCAATCTTGGCATTTTCTTGCTTGAGTGAAAATCCATGTTCTCGACCAACAATGGATCAAGTGTCCAAAAAGCTTATGATGGGTAAGTCACCTTTAGCAGATGAGTTCCCTAATATCAGACTTGCACAACTCCTCCAAAGCAGTATTTAACTACATACAACTACTTAAGTTTTTCTTGTTTTGTTCACCATTTATCTTTTGTATTATGATGTAAGCTTGTCACTGTAATAAATCATGTATATGTAACTAGAGCAACTAGATTTTCTGGTTCAAATAATAGGGGGATTGGGTGTTACTCATCCTCACACTGTTATAGATGTTACAACACTCTCAAGCTTTTGGTATATGCATTTGGCAACAATCACTTGATTTTTGGCACATGCATACGTTGCAGCAATCACTTGTTCATCACTTCAATCATCATCACAAATAAAGTCTATCCTTGCAGCTGCGGTAGGTCGAATTACATTATGCAGCATCACCCTGCTATTGATATGCTGCATATGCGGTACAAGTCATATCATAATATGAACTTGTCGTGTGGTGTCATGTTATGCTTAACCAAAATAAATTACATTCGTGTTATAGTTGAAAACAGTTAGCCATGAGTGAAACAAAGCAAAATGTGATATATCAGTATCTGATCTTTTTTATAAACTTTTATGACGATTTTATTATATCCCTTTATATTGTTTATAATTATTAAACATACTGATATTTAATTCTTAAGGGATTAAATTTATAAAAATGAAATACTATTATGTCTTATAGTTAACCATTATGAAAAAAATTAAATTATAATCATTATTATATATTAAGGTGTAAATTAATATTAACAAAAATGTACTACATAATTTGAAAATACTTCATTTATTACTTTTGTCATTAAATTATAATTATCAAAGCTGTGTAGTAATTTTCACGAATGTAATTGATTTAATGATTTATATATAAAAAAAGTAGAACTCAAGTAGAGTATGTATTATTTCTTTAAAAAAGTACAACTAAGTAGAACTCAACTATATAACTTTCATTAAAATTTAATTATGAAATATATTTATGGCTGTTAAATTTAATCTCATCCTAGATTAACCGGTGTAAACTTCAAATCCAACTTCTAGTGTATTGTGAAGTCACCTTTTCCTCTGTGTTTAGATAGATTGTCAAGCAACTACATCATGGAAATCAACAAAATGCTATCCAACCAATAGTACAACATCTAGTTAATTGTTTTTGCTTTGTATTGGATTAATTGCTTAACGTGTTGTTTCTCTGTATCTAACTTCCTACGGGTGATTACATCCACATGGAAATTATAGCAAGAAATAAATTAATAATCAAGCTCAATAATCATATATTTTTAATCAATTTGGCTCAAATAATCGGCTTAAAAAAGTCTGTTATGTTTTGTCGCAGGGATGATTAGAAATAGGTAGCTCATTCACATAATGTAATCAATTTCTACTTTAATCTTATAAATTTTGGAATTTTTGGTTTCCTTTAGCACCGCATATGCACATGTACGCCTCTGAGAAAAAGGAAAGAAATCTGACGATAAATTAATATTTAACCTTCCTAGGTTATTAATTAGAATATCACGATACTGTGCAATTGTTAACATTTTTACTGAAAATTTTGAAACTGCAACACCAAGATTAGAAAGTTTATTCCCTTTAGGTTAAAACACGCAATACATTACACAGTGATACATACCATAAAAACCGAAAACGGCTTAAAAGAAAAAGAAACACACTGGCATTTATTATTATTTACATGAGATCCTAGCCAGAGTGAAACATTTAAACACACAGTACTAAGATAAGTAAGGATCCGAACACAACCAACCAACTCCATTGAAGATGTTTTTATCTGCGTTTTACTGTAATAGGACTCCTTACTATATGTTTTCCATCTGTCCATCGCAATTCCCCAAATTCATAGGTTCTCCGCTTTGTTTCACTGCTTGCCTGCACAGTAACCTTGAATGTCTTCTTTTCACCAGTTTTGCTGAAAGTCAAGGAATTTGGCACAACGGTAATGTTATATCCAAGCAATTGGATGCTGGCAGTGTATGTGCTTGGTGGCCCAACATTTGTTACTGTGCGAGCAATGGTTACAGCTTTTAAGCGTAGATTTGGCAATGTGATTGAAGGGTAGTTCAAATCTGTTACACTGTGAGTGCCTGAACAAATGAAAGTTTTATGGAAATTGAGAGCAGAAATGAGTTTTTGGTTGTATCCAGAAGCGCATAAGAAGTTCAAGTAATCAGTGAGGCCTAGATCGTAAACGAGGCCGGGATCTATGGCAAGGTCAGGTTGAACATGTCCTGAACCATAAGCAAAGGGATCTGCCACTGTTTTCACAAACCCGTCATGTATTTTTCTTTTAGTGTTGTCAAGTGTGGTTGCTGCAATATGCATGATTTAGTGAGAGCACGATTTAATGAATAAAAGTTCATTTCATGGAGAGCTAATTATAAGTTATAGTAAGAGTTAGAGGGCACCTGTGGTCATGATTGCTGACTTTATAGCAGCAGGGCTCCATTTAGGATAACGTGTTTTGATAAGTCCAGCGATGCCAGTAACATGAGGGCAAGACATAGAAGTTCCTTGCATTACGTTGAATTTAAATCCACGACGTTTGTCCGTTAGCAAGGTTGATGCACTTGCGAATTCTGAATAGGCAGCAAGTATGTCCACACCAGGCGCAGTCACATCTGGCTGAAATAAAGAATCACATTCAGTGTATATACATATATGATGATACCAGTTAATCAAATGGTAATAGTTAATTGGTGTGGATGTGCACCGCACCTTGAGAATTGCTGGCTGCATCTTATTGGGTCCCCTTGATGAGAATGAAGCCATAACTGGAGCTGGCTTTCTTCCAAATAATGTTCTTGCTGGAGACATTTTTATGGTAGCACCTGATTTAAAAGGGTCCCTGCGAAATGTAGATGTGGGCATGTATGAAAAATTGATCACTTGTTTTTGTTTTCTATAGCATATAATTTGGAAACAGTATAGAACTTTTAAAGGGAAGGATATATTAAGAAACATGAGTATATCGAACCAACGAGGATATGATATGCGTCAATGTAATCATTGTGAAACATGAGTGTATTAAAACTTGTTTTGTGGGATGATATATATGAACTCCTTTTCTGAGGATATACTATATACTCACGTGTCAGCTATTTGAAATTCTGTAGGTACAGTGTCTATAGCAGCATGGGGAGGAGGACTTATATGATCGGATTGTGGGTTGCCATGTTCGGAAGGCCTGCCCACAGCGGAGAAAACATGGGGCTCAGCTTCAAGTGTAGTTCCCTGTTGCGGTTGATTGCTCACAATCATTCCCTTTGCACCTGCAGATAAAGCTTCCTGACCCTCCGCAACAGATTTTATCTTTTCCCGACTGCATGACACTATTTTCCCATTCACTTTTCTTGGATCCAGTGTTCCTGCTCTACACAGTTGACTGCACCAATATATGCATGCATGTAAACAACAGCAAATAACAAATGCAACTAAAAAACACTCATTTCTATAATATTAAGGTTTTGTTCTTACGCATCTCGAAATGTAGCATTAGGAAGTTTAGCATCGGTGGAGAGGATCAGCGAAAAGGCCTGATTCGGTGGCAAATTTACGAAAAGACTCGCTCCCTGCACGTATGATACAAATTTAGTTTTATTTATTTGCTTGATCTTGTAACTAATTTTCATAACAAAACCTAATAGAATCTCACCCCAAATTACTTTTTTTTTTCTTATCTTAATCCCGAAATGTTGATTAAAGAGAATGGACAAGTCCTATTGGCATCTTAAAGCGGTAGTTGAGGTGTTAAAGATACTTTTAGCTTACGAATAGCATATACCTCGATCTGTTGATTGTTGTTGATGGTTATGGTACTGCTAAAGTCTCTGTCTATAGTGCTAGCAGCAATGGTAAAGACCCAAGGTGCCACGTTCACCACAGAACCAGGTACTGGTCCATCGTTTCCAGCAGAGGCTACTAAAAGTATGTTGTTAGAAATCGCATGGAAGGCTCCAATGGAAACCTCGTCGGTGAGTATTCCTTCGGGGGTCACGTCGTAAAATCCACCAACTGAAAGATTTATGAGATCGACACCGTCGTCGATGGCTTGGTCGATAGCAGACAACATATCTGCTCCGTAACAACCGGTCGGGTCCGCCAGATTCCAACACACTTTGTACGCTGCAACTCGTGCTCTCGGGGACCCACCCTTTGCGGTGCCATTACCCATCGCAAATACACTGGCGCCTGGGACGAAATTGCCCCCAGCTGTTGATAAAGTGTGGGTCCCATGTCCCATGAAGTCACGCGCTGTTTGTAGCGGGGCAACAAGTGGGCCGTTAAATGCCTGGAAAGCTTTGTTGAAGAATCTTGCTCCTATCAGCTTTCTGTTCATACGCACAAACAACCATTCACTTGTTAGTCCTATTATCAACTTAGCAAAGCCGCACTAATAAATGTCTTATATGATGCGAACAGATTATCTTTCTTGGTCAACTAGTGAACCAAGCAATCCACGTTACTGGAACATCAACAGGGACAAGATAAAAAGGAAACAGTAGTAGATTATTAAAGTTGTGTAATCCAGCTTTAGTTGGCTCCCCATGTCCTTCTAATGGGTTCATGGATATTTTTTTTTTGCCCTGAAATTAGATCACTTTATTTCATAATAGAGTATACAAAAACAATACAACTTTTACTCTATGTTTGTATGATGTTTCTAGAATTCTGCATTTATCACTTTATCTCTAATGTGTGGAGGAAGATAACTGGATATTGCTAGTTTTTCCTCCATATGGGTTTCTTGCTATGCAGGGAATGTGAAGAAATGCAATTTCAAAATCTCACAATGGAGAGAAAGGACATAACAATGCTTGAGACAAATATGGTCACGAATCTTTTAGTCATGAGGAGAACAAAGAGACGGTGATGTAGTCTAACAAAGAGTTCAAACACAAATTGATTGTTATGATAGGGGGAGTAAGTACGCCAACAAATGAAGAATAGGCAAAATCAATTTCGGTCATTCTTTGAACTTATGGCATTTTTTTTTCTTTTCTGGAATATATGTATAAAGAGGTGTGGCATGTAGGATGTTTCTTCAAGGTATATTACTTTAAACACTAACATTACAAAGGGTTAGAATCTACGAAATGTTGATCTAATCTCTTTTCTACTTGATTTTATATATATATATATATATATATATATATATATATATATATATATATATATATATATATGATTACGTAGATTGAAACATTACAAGTGTTTTTATATTAAATATATTCTTTTTGTCAATGAAAAAAAGGTTTAATGTATCTGTAGTCTTAATTTTTGTTCAAAATCTTAAATATATCTCTTTCTTTTTTTTTGACGTTTTAATTCAGTTTTTAATTTTGTAAAATTAAAATAATTAGGCATTTTTCGTCAAACGTTTTTATAAAGATTATGTAGATTGAAACATTACAAGTGTTTTTATATTAAATATATTCTTTTTGTTAATGAAAAAAAATTAATAAAGTAGGTCTTGGGTAGTGGTTGCCAAGTCCGAAACGACTCAAACATAAAAAAAAACAAAATTAGAAAATTGAATTATGTCTTCCAAGGATAGAAACAAACTGTAATAGGTCCCACGAAATTAATGTCTTATTTCTTGTACAATTATTGCCATTTCTTTCTCAAGTTAGTCCTTACTAGCTATTTCAGAACTTGTAAATATATATTGAAGGAAAAAAAAAAAACCTGTTGCATAGATTTGTCTTGTTGCTTAAAAATTTGTTAATTTGACAGACATTACCACCACGCCATTTGGAGGGAACGGGACCATATTCTTCATCACTGAAGCTCTCTGACTCTGGCCAAACACCTATCCAACGCCAAATTCAGAATTAAAGAATGAACACAGATTCTCAAGCACATAATAAATAATAAAGCTTAATTACCAGTGTCGATGTTTGCGATTATTGTATTTTCACCAAAGTTTCCCTTTTGCCATGCGGAGTTCTTACCATTTATGTGTAGTCCAAGAAACTCCCATGAGCGGGTAGTGTGCAGTTTATGTTTTTTGCTCAAGAACACTGACACCACGTTCGGCTTTTCTGCCTCATTCCAAACACTTTCTCATTAACTAATTTCAAACAAAACATAAATTAAAAAGAATAGGTAATGAATGGAAGCTAGCATGCTCACTGCCGATATGTGCTGCTTCTTCCTCTTCCAGCATTGCTGCAAACCCATTTATGTGTTTGTTGTATGAGTAAATAACTGCTTCTTTCGCTTTCTCTTCACTGTCAAACCATTAATTACACGTCATGTATCCATCCTACTACTATTATATGTTCATTTCTTTATCTCGTAGACTTAAAAGAAAAAAAAATTATTTGACACATTGGACTATTATTCGACAACTTTTACTTGAATCAATGATCATAGTAGTGAGAAATAGTGTTGTAAAAAAATTATATTGTCAAAATACCAGTGTTCTAGACTTAATAACCTTTTGTGATTCTTGGTTTGTTTACTGTGTGTGCATTTAGCAACCTCTGAGACATATATATAGCCATAGTGGTTGTGTGAAAAGAGAAATTCAGGAGATTGAAACAGAGATCTAAGAGATACAGAAGATAAAAGATATTGAAAGTAGCGATATCCATAATGATTAGATAATATTAACTAATTCAACAAATAAAAAAAAAACTCACTGATAATGTTTTTTAATATTTTTTTTAGTGCAGACAGAATTTAGTAAGTTGCATGAAGTTTTAATCTGTTTTGATTTTAACACTACTCTAAATTTTTATATTTTGTGAGATTTTACAAAATTTAAAGAATTATAGTAAGCTCGTTTCAAACTCCCACAAAATATAAGAAAATTTTAGCATATTGTTATCATGAAATAATTTAATTTCTCCTTTCAAAGTATTATTCTAAACCGTGTTAAGTAAGACGAGATTAAAATGGTTTTTATTTAAGTATTAATACTCTAATTAACATTCAAAGAATGAAAAACACCTCAAAAAGCCTAACATACTGTCACTTACAGTATCACGGAAAACTATTTTTTAGTATGTGCTGAATGAGTATTTGTGTTTTAAAAGGGTATTTGTTTATCTTTTTTTCTTTTTAAAATTTAATCGTAAATTTTAAATATAACTCTTTCTTATGAAATTACTTTACAATATTATACTTTAATCTTATATTTATAATTATTCTGAAAATTAAAAAAAGATTTAACTTCTGAAGTACATAGTGTAGATGCTTCAAACGTAAAATGAGTACGTGCGGACATGTTAAAGAAAGTATCATATAAAATCAATTATTTAAAATAGTTATCTCCAACTTTTTTTTGTAGTTTTATATATTATTGATTATATTGGTGAAAAAAGTTCACATATATATATATATATATATATATATATATATATATATATATATATATATATATATATATATATATATATATATATAATAAGTGGGTAATGAAAATTAACATCTAAGATGACACGTTAAAATATGATTTTTATACCTCCCCAGGACTGAAGCCAATAAATTATAATGAGAATCGGTAGCAATTTGGAGATCAACGGAAGTGGGGTAGGCACCATGAGAATGAGCTCCCAAATATACAATATATAACTGAAAACAAAATCAGAGATTGGTGAAATATGAGAGATGATGAAGAAGCAAATTCAGTAGCATCCCATAATTTCATGTTGCAAATTATTGTTAAACAAAGGAATAGTTAGCAAAATAATTTTGCCTTTCTGCTGCCAGGAACAGCTTCCAGGAAGAAAGTAAAAAGGAGAAATGAGGAAAGTATAAGGTGAAGAAGAAAAATGGATCTGTCCATTTTTTCTGAATTGCGTGTTAAACACACTTCCGATATAATGCATATATAGGGCCTCATTTTTTGTTTTATTTATTTTCTACCCTTAAACCTTCATGTGTTCCTTGGCATACGTGCCATACACACCTTTTGCTTTTCAAGACACGACAAACCAAACAACTAAACTTTTTCTTTGGTTTTACGATCTTTCTACTCGAATTAGTGTGTCTCTCAATAATAAATTATTATTTATTATTATTATAAATATAGTCCATACATTATCTAAAGAGTTTTCTTCCATCTCGCAATTTTTTTTATATAAGATTCCTCAGTAAAATATTCTTTAACATTTAAGTCTCAAAATTAGAGATTCTGATCTCAAAGTATTTTACTAATCATAAACACTTACCTAGATAGACATTGATTATGGATCTATTGATTCAATGATTAATGTGTAACAATTTTGGCTAAGTTATATGGTATATTGATGTCTTCGATAAATAGGGATAATTTATAGTGGTTGACACTGACTCTAGTGAGAAGTGCATCCATTGGTGGATGATACTTAGTTTTTGGTTAAGGAACACGATACTCGATATCTAGTCATCAACATTTTTTATATAACATATTTTGTTTAGTTCTAGGGGTGTCGTCCTTAGCCGATAAACAATTTAACTTTTACAAAGTATTCAATAATTAGCATGTAACATTTACTAGACACAAAATATTTAGTATCTGGTATCTAATATGAGATATCATGTATGTGTTTGGTTAATCAATCATTTCTAATTCATAGTTGATAGGACCGAAAGGTCTTCGACCACTTACACTATAAACTTTTAAAAAAAATTATTTGAAAATATGCTCATTACTACTTATAATGTTTAAATCACTTTTATTATTTAAAGTCATACTATTTAATTTTAGTTTTTTTAAAAAAAATTTAAAAGTATTTGGTAGCTCTATTTTAAAATAGATATATTTAGTTTGTTTAATTTTTTAAAATTAGTTTATATATTTAAGTTAAGGGATATATTTCTAAAACTATATGTTTATTTAAAGGTGATTAAACATTCTTTAGCATTCACTTTCACACATTTGTAACATTGATTTTTATGACAAAAAATTCGACAGAATAATTTAAATAACACAAATTAAAGTGTGTCGTGTGTAAGTCAAGTCAATGTTTTCATTTTGATGGTTGGATTAAAATGACTAACTTTTGAAAAAGAAAAAAAAAAGAGGAGCGAATTAATAAACTATTTTGATGTGAAAAATCTTTTGCTTTTTAAAAGCAGTGTAGAAATGTTTTCTTAAAATATTTTTATGATTAAAGTTTCATAGTTTAGATTTTAATGAATTTACATTATTAAAAAAAAAGAAAAGATTTCTAGTAGCTCCATAAATTCATAAGATTTGAAAAAAAAAAAAGTATTCTTAAAAACATAAAGAATTAGTGAATTTGTTTTTTAAAAGTTATACAGTTTGGAAAATTAGAAAGTAAATTCAACAGCGTATTGATATTTTTATAATAACTACTTCAAACCTCATATTCTCATATCCTAATTATTTACACATCAAAACTTATTATTTTGTTACACCTCAAAAAAATTACTAAATAATAACAAAATTTTGAGGTAAAAATAATTAATTACTATATTAACTAAATTAAACACTATTTTATAAACTAAAAATTATTAATATTAAAAATATTTTATATTTAAAAAATATTAATTAATTTATAAATTAATTTTCACATTTCTTACCAATATTTTAAACAGTTATCATTATTTATTCTAAATTAGTCTTTAAAAAGTAAATATTTAATTTCATATCTCTCTAAATGTCTTTATTTTAAATCAAAATCAGTTATGCATTAAAAAAATAAAAACTAATATATTAATGATAATAATTGTAGGGTAATTTGGGAAGTTAAATTCTTCCATATTTGACATTTGATTGACACAAATACAAAAAGAAAAAGTAAGTGAATGACAGAGATAGGAAACACAAGGAAGAATGTTTTTTCACTTATTGAGAGAAAAGGGCTATGGAAACATTAATTTGTGTATATGTTTAAGTTGAAATTCATTTTAAACTTAAATTTTTACTATAATTCTATCTTGAAACTCAGTTTGAAATGAGTGTAATTTTTTTTAATTTACTGAAATGAGTAGTTATATATATATATATATATATATATATATATATATATATATATATATATATATATATATATATATATATATATATATATATATATATATATATATATATATATATATATATATATATATATATATGGTATGACTTTAAAATTTCAAGATAAAATCATACTTAATAGAAGTTGTGATTTGGTACTTCTATTTTTTTTATTTGAATGAAGTCGTTGATGAAATACATGACTTTACTTTTTTCATTTAAATAATTTTTATTTCATATAAATATATAGTTTTTATTTTGAAAGTTTATTTTTAATTAATTAATTATGTTATATATATATATATATATATATATATATATATATATATATATATATATATATATATATATATATATATATATATATATATATATATATATATATATATATATAAATAAGTTAGTGTTAAAGTCTACAATAGTTGCTGTGACGGAAAGAACTGTACCAGGGATGGATTCTATTTATTCTATTTTAGTCCAACCTTACTACTAGTTGTTTATCACTATCACATGTGATCATAATAGTAACAAACAATAACTAACAACAACAAAAATTAAGGTTGTTTATTTTTATAACATTATACCATGCATTTTAATTAATAAAACTCATGTTTTTATTATATATTTATCTTTAATTCATTCTTTCACATACACACTAATAAATTTATAAGACATTAGTTCTAGAAAATATGTATAATATGTCGGAGCTAAGATGAATTTAAGTATATTTCTTGTGATCATAATGGATTATAGAAAAAAGAAAGATATTGGCTTCATTCAGTCTAATTTATCATAAAGTTAGTTTTATCTTTAGGTCATGACACTCTTTCATACTGACTCTCATCACTTAAACTTCATCTTTTATCAAGTTCATGAGTTTAATAGAGTTATAATAACTTTACATCGAAATTTCAATACTAATACTACACTATATAATATGACACTCTCCTTAAAAATGACCATATTCATATAATCACACCATAATAATACCATTGAATCACATTTCTCAATAGATTTTTATATTAAAACTCATACTCCATTCAACTTAACATCATTATTAACACTGGAATTTCACTCTTCAATTCTCATCCATTCTCGTTGATACAAACTTTCTAAGGACTCTCACTTTGTGCCTCTAAGTTAAACTTGACTTAATACACTCATCCAATGAGCTCATGTACCTACCTAGCGAGATACCATTGGGAGCATACCTACCCAATGGACCCTGCTAGTCTAGCGAATCCCCTAATTTGCTTATTCCTGGAAAATTTTCATCCAATGAAGAAAGGGATTGCTCGACAAGTTATGAGACTAATTTGCTTTAAATTTGCCTGTGAACACTAGGTTATCTAAAGACCAAGTTTTCTAACTCTTTGGAATTTTCAAAATAATTTTCGTCCAAGGAGTTCACCCGCTTAATGACTCAGAATACTGGAAGTTGGTTCATAGCCCACCTAACAAACGAGACCATTCGAGCTAACTAGATTTTCACAATTTAATTTTTGTTTAACAAATTGCTTGTTCGTCGAGCAAGTTTGCATAAATCCATAAATCTACTAGGTATATCAGATCAGCCAAATGGTCCCTTTAGGCACTCTTACACGTTTCTTTGTTAAAAAAATAACATATATACTAGTATATATAGCCTTAGATAGACCAATTTGACCAAAATGATACATCCTAGATAGATTAACAATCACAATTCACAAAAACATCATTGACTTCCATTACAAACATATTACATAATTATATTATAATAAAAGGTTTAAGGAATAATTCTGATGTATTATTTCAAAGAGTAGAGTACCATATATATACATACAAGATCCTATAATTCTTCATCTATTAAAAGAATGATAGGTGCACAAATTATAATAATATCTAAATTATAACTAACACAATATTTGATTGCCTAATATCCCTTAATAGAATATTTGACATATCTTAACACCCCCACTCAAGTTGGTGCATGGATATCACACATTCCCAACTTGAATAGAGACTCATTAAACAATCTTCTTGACACTCCTTTGGTGAGAACATCAGTCAATTGCAATTCTGATCTTACAAAAATGAAATTATTTTAGCTTCAAGCTTCTCTTTAATGAAATGTCTATCAATCTCCACATGCTTTGTTCTATCATGTTGCATAGGATTGTGAGTGATAATGCTAATTTTTACCATTATTTAAGCATCATTTTAGTAGCAAAATCAACTCCTTTATAACTTATAACTTGTTTAATCCTCTTCTCTTGTCTTGTTTTCTGAATAATTGTATTTTTGGCTACTTTGATGTACTTTCATGAATAATCTCTTATTTTGTAGCTAAAAATGAGTTTGGAAGAGTCTCCAATAATGAGCTGAACCAACCACAAGACAGAGACGCTCGTCAGCCGCGAACGAACGCTTGCTCAGAGAAATGGACGTTCGTCCAGCGAGTTAAGAGAACGCTTGTAACGCCCCGGCAACTCACAGGGACCGTTGACTGCCCCCACAGACCACCACCAGGCTTTCCAGTGTGCTTTGTCCTCACTCGCACACTTTCTGGGAAAACTTCCCAGAAGGTCACCCATCCCAGAATTACTCCAGGCTAAGCACGCTTAACCATGGAGTTCTTATGAGTCAAGCTACCGAAAAGTAAATGCATTTTGGTGATATGAGTAGTCAAATCAATTTCCTTTAAGCTATCCTTCAACCGTATAGTCTCATACCTATACAGTCTCCAGATCCCTCTCATTCCGGTGTATGTTCGATTCGTCCATGTACCCCTTCCACCCGAAGCTGCCAGGAGCCGCTCCTTGTCTGTGCCCCCTGCACCATGCCTCTTGCACCGGCGTCACTCCCCGCCCTCGTCTCCGTGCCCGGGTGTTACATGCCCACCAGCTTATACTCTGGTTCGTCCTCGAACCACACCGTACTGGGAGAGGCTAGGCTCTGATACCATCTGTAACGCCCCGGCAACTCACAGGGACCGTTGACTGCCCCCACAGACCACCACCAGGCTTTCCAGTGTGCTTTGTCCTCACTCGCACACTTTCTGGGAAAACTTCCCAGAAGGTCACCCATCCCAGAATTACTCCAGGCTAAGCACGCTTAACCATGGAGTTCTTATGAGTCAGGCTATCGAAAAGTAAATGCATTTTGCTGATATGAGTAGTCAAATCAATTTCCTTTAAGCTATCCTTCAACCGTGTAGTCCCATACCTATACAGTCTCCAGATCCCTCTCATTCCGGTGTATGTTCGATTCGTCCATGTACCCCTTCCACCCAAAGCTGCCAGGAGCCGCTCCTTGTCTGTGCCCCCTGCACCATGCCTCTTGCACCGGCGTCACTCCCCGCCCTCGTCTCCGTGCCCGGGTGTTACAACGCTCGTCCTTCATGAAGAACGTTCGTCCAGAAAACAGAAAGGACGCTCGTCCTGAAAACAAAAAGAGGACGCTCGTCCAGAAGCAGATGAGGACGCTCGCCCAGAGAGGCAGAAGTGGACGTTCGGTCAAGCAGAGGAGAGGACACTCGTCCATCAAGAAGTAGACGCTCGTCCAAGATTCAGGACGCTCGTCCCGCAAAAAGAGAAGAGGACGCTCGTTTGTTCAGACGCTCGTCAGAGATGATCAGCGGACGTTCGGACAGTAGAATAGGACGCTCGTCCTATTTAGAGGCGCTCAGTACGCTCGTCACTTTCAGTGGACGCACTTTTTGCGAGAAGGTCGCGCCTGGGCGCGAAGGGGCGCCGGGCGCGACTTTTCGCGACTTTTTGCGAGAGGCTCGCGCCCGGGCGCGAAACAGAGAGGGCGCCGGGCGCGACTTTTCGACTTTTTGCGAGACTCTCGCGCCCGGGCGCGAAAACAGAGGGGCGCCGGGCGCGACTTTTCACGAATTATGAATTTTGCCGAGAGCCTCGCGCCCGGGCGCGACTGATAGAGGGCGTCGGGCGCCATTTTTACTGATGTGGCAGACAGTGTCTATTTAACCCTAAAACACGAAGGGGTTTGGATCTTTGGCTGCCCAGACACGATTTCTCTCAATTGGAGCTCTTGGAGGCGAGCTAGGAGCTGTGGGAACAGTCCTTCTTCATCCTTGGGTCTTCTTCCTTCTTCCATTTCCACCATTTTTGTAAGCTTGAGCTCTCCATTCATGGAGAGTTAGTTTCATTATTGTTGGGGGATTGATGTAGCTACTGAAATCTTATGTAAAATACTATGTTTTGAATGAATTTATGCCTCTCTCATTGATTGTTAGTGTTTAATTCCCTTTCTTAATGCTTGTTGTGAAATTGCTACCCATTACATGATTTTAGGGTTTGCTTGATATTGGAAAATGTTGGGTAAATCTGGACTTGGATTAAACACCTAAAGGAAATAGTATCTAGGGATAGAGCTAGGACCTTTGGTTGTCTTAAGATCTCAATTCTTAATGCAGAAATAATTATTAGGTTTTCCAAGGGATTGGAGTCTAATAAGGAAGTCTAGGCTCTCTCTACCAAGGGATTGGGTTTGAGTAATTTAGTAGATTGACATTGGCATATTAATGAAGAGGAAGTGATTTTCTATACATAAGAGTGAAGTAGGTGAAATCATACCCCCAACAATATCATTCCTTATCATTTCTAATCTTTCCATTTCCAAGTGTTTGAGTATCTAAGATCACTTTTATTAATTATGTTTCATGTTTACTTTATTTGCACAAAAACACAAATTATGAAGCATTCTTTAGTCTAAGTTAGTTGGAAATTATACGATTGTTTGGTGACACGAGTCTCTTGGGAAACGATATCCGGTCTTACCGGTTTTATTACTTAGAACGATTTGGTACACTTGCCAAAGAGTTAACAAGTTTTTGGCGCCGCTGCCGGGGACTCGGTGTTAATACTATACTTTTGTGTGTTTCTAACCAACTTAGGCTTTATTCTTATATTCCTTTTACTGTGAATAATTTTTGTTCTCTTTTATTTTTGGATAACTTGGTGCTCTAGTATTGTTGTCTCTAGTGTATGCAGGGCACAATCCGTACTAGGAGCACAACATCATCTGAACCTCTCCTTTTAGACCCCGAAGTTGAGAAAACTGCCCGTAGAAACAATAGTAGAAGGAGAAGGCAAAACAGGGCTGCTAGAGAAACTACTCTCATTCAAGAGATTCCTGAGCAACCATTCATACCTGTTTTTGATCAGGAAGGAGAAGATATGGCCACCAATCCAAATGGTCATGGTGATGGCCAAGCTAGACGCACCTTGGAGGACTATTCTACATTCTTAGGGCCTCTTCACTTCAACAGCATTGCTAGGCCAAGAGTTAATGCTGCCAACATGGAGATGAAGCCTGCTCTCATCCATTTGGTGCAGAACAATCAGTTCCATGGCCTTTCTCATGAGAATCCGTACAATCATTTGGCCACCTTCCTAGAGATATGTAATACTGTGAAGATTCAGGATGTTCCTGATGAAGCTATAAGGCTGAGCCTGTTTCCATTCTCGTTGGGAGGAAACGCCAAGGTGTGGTTGAATTCGTTTCCTGAGAATAGCTTCACGGCATGGGAGGACGTGGTTGCTAAGTTCCTCAACAAATACTTCCCGCAGTCAAAAGTTAATAAAGGGAAGCAGGAAATCTCATCTTTTCAGCAAGATGGTAGTGAAACTTTGAGCCAAGCATGGGATAGGTTCAAGGGGTTACTAAGAAAGACGCCCACTCATGGGTTTGATGAGCCTACCGTCCTGAATATGTTTTTGGGAGGCCTTAAATCCCAAACCAAATTAATGTTGGATGCCTCAGCTGGAGGAAACATCAGATGGAAGACACCGGAAGAAGCACATGAGCTGATAGAGAATATGGCTTCTAATGACAATGAAGTGCAAAATGAAAGGGCTCAACTCCAACAAAAAGGTGTTTTTCAACTACAATCTCAGGACGCCTTGTTAGCTCAAAACAAAATAATGACCCAACAACTCGAAGCTCTCATGAACAAGCTCTCTCAACTTCCTAAAGAGCTCCAGAATGTTTCGCAAGCTCAACATCAAGGTTGTGAGTTATGTGGTGGAGATCATATAAATGGTCAGTGTGCCATGCAAGCCAATTTCCAAGAGGTGAATTATATGGGTAATCAAGACCGCCAAGGTAACTACAACAAAGGATGGAGACCTCACCCAAGCATGGGCCGAGGACAAGTTGGGCCATCAAACATACCACCTCAACAACAATATCAACCACATCCCTCCTTATCTGACAGGACCTCAAAGTTAGAGGACACTCTTCAGCAGTTTATGCAAGTGTCCATCTCCAACCACAAGAGCACTGAAGCTTCCATTAGAAATCTGGAGATACAAGTGGGTCAACTTGCTAAGAAGCTCGAGGAAAAACCTGAAAAGAATTTTGTGGCCAACAATGAAGTTAACCCTAAGGAGGAATGTAATGTCATTACAACAAGAAGTGGAAAAGAGGTTGGGGTTGATTACAAGAAACAACTGCCAAATAAAGAAAACAGAAGCAATGAAGATGAGATTCAAGCACACAAGGAAATAGATCAAGAGATTGTTGGGAGAGAAGAAGAAAATAAAGGAAAAGAAAAAGAGAAAAAGCAAAAAGAGAAAGAAATAGTGAAACACCTCCCTTACCCAAAAATCCCATCTACTAAAGGGAAGGAGAAACAGTTGGCTCGGTTCAAGCAAATTTTTGATCAACTTGAGATCACCATGCCATTGACCGAAGCACTGCAACAAATTCCTGCTTATGCGAAGTACATGAAGCAAATCCTCAGCAAGAAGAAATATTTAGATGAGGAAACAATTGAAGTACAGGGAAATTGTAGTGCCATCATGCAGAAGACTCTTCCTCCAAAATTTAAAGATCCGGGGAGTTTCACCATCCCGTGCACCATTGGAGACCATGATATAGAGAAGGCTCTCGTTGACTTGGGGGCTAGTATCAATCTGATGCCCCTATCTATGCTTAAGAAGATTGGTGGTCTTGAAGTCAAGCCTACAAAAATGATGCTGCAGCTGGCGGACAGATCCATCAAGTATCCGTATGGTGTCGTGGAAGATGTGGTGGTCAAAATAGATAAACTCCAATTCCCGGTGGATTTTGTAGTTATGGACATGGAAGAAGATGCAGAGATACCACTCATACTTGGAAGACCTTTCATGAAGACAACAAAGGTTGTCATTCATGTGGAAGAAGGAACAGTGAAATTAAAGGACCAAGATGAGGAAGTAACTTTCAACGTCTTTGGGGTTGAGCAGCAAAATCATGAAAAAGAGACTAGTATTGAAGCCACTGATGAAATTTTATCAATTACTAGTCTAACAGAGCAAGCTGCCAAGTTGGTCAAGAGGAGCCTCAGCTGTTTATCCCCAAGAGTAAAGAGAGAGGAAGAAGAAAAGGAAGAAGAACTAGTTCACCAAAATTCTGTGAAAGCAAGCGATGAGCCCAAACATGGCAAACCAGTGAAATTCAAGAATAGGCTATGGGTCATCAAGAACATCAAGATAAATGGAGTACTTGAGATCGAGGCTCCATATTCTAGGAGAGTCAAGTTGGTGACTAGGAAATTACTGAGAGGATGTTGGTGTCATGACAAGAAGAGGCACGGCAACATCAAGAATCAAACTTGAGCTTAATGATGTCAAGCTAATGACGTTAAACAAGCGCTTACTGGGAGGCAACCCAGCTTTCTAACCTTCCTTCAGTGTTATTCTGTTATTTGTGTGTGATGTTGATTGTTTGAATGTGTTTTAGAACTTGTTAAAATTTGTCTGTGTGGAAGTATGTTAGTGTGTTGTGTAGCTTGAGATGTTAATAGTGTGATTTTGTTGTGTCTTGATTTTTAATTGCTTGTTTTGGAGAATGCTGAGAACTTTTGAAATTGAGCACCAAAATTTTGATTCTTAAATTGAAGTTCAAGTGTTAGAGATTTGAGCAAGTTTGTTTAGTAAAAACAAGGTGTTCTGGGTTGTTTTGAGAGCTAGAGAATGCAAAAATCAGAAAATTGTACTGTGAGTTGAGCAATCCTGCAGTCTGCTGAAATCTGCAGAATTCACGCCCAGGCCCCCCTGACCAGGCGCGCCCAGGCGCGAGATGGCACAACCTACGTGCTGGTAGCGCCCGGCGCCCTCCACACGAGGGGCGCCCGAGCGCAACATGAGCAAGCCTAAATCTTTCTGAGTTCTGAGTGCACAGTGTGGTCCGTTTTCCATTTTTCTAACCCTAATCCACACCTCAGTCAAATCTCTCTCGCTCTCTCTCGAAACCCATTCTCCCAAAGCCTCCAAAACCACCATACACCTCCATCTCAACCTCACTCACTGTCACCACACAACCACCATCACACTCACCATTGTGAACTCTCTCACTCACGAACCCTTTCAACTCCACTCAACCCAGCCACTAAACCTTACCACTTAAACATCACACCCACTCATTCTCTTCTCAAAATCAAGTCTATCTGGGCACTCTTCACTCACAGACAAACTCTCAACTCATCAAAGAACCCCAATTTCAAAATTAATTTCACTTCTCCAAAACAAGCAGGTTTCAATTTCTCTGTTTTTAACTTTGTATTTCTGTTCGTGGTTTGAAATAGGGTTAGATGTTTGTAATTGAACTGATTGTTGAATGTTTGAGAGGCTGTGGCTCAAGAAATCTAGCCAAACTTCTGCAGAATTTTTCTGCATAACTCGCGCCGGGCGCCCCCTGCAGGGTTGCGCCCGGGCGCGACTTGTTCTGCCAGCATTCGACCTGTGTTGAGTTTTTCAACTGTTTTCTAATTTTTGCCTTTTGATCTTCTTGTGAGTGTTTGTGATGGTTTGTCCTAATTGTTTGTGTATGATTTTAAGCCTTGAATGAACATTCTTTTGCACAAACATTGCATTTCACTTTGATTATGTGTTGCTCCTCTCACCCAGGTTTCATGACTCCAGCGGAGTAATTTGCCAGAGTAGCTTGGCCTGGAGACCAGACCAATTTTGTAGGGGAAGGTGGAGCAGAAGCTGGTGAAGATAATGCAGAAGAGGAGGAGGATTCTGATATGAGCGATGATAATGTTTCATGAGTAGAGTTGGAGACTCCTCTGTGCACTCACAAACCCTTTTATTTTGCTTTTATGTTTTGTTTGCTTGTCTTTAAATTTGAGTGTGACTTTTACTTTTTAGTTTGTTTGAAGATGTTTAAGTTATCTGGCTTGATAGACTGTGCTGAACCATGATGCTTATGCTTGAATATGAAATGATTTTTGAGATGGTTCAAGTTAGTTCAAATTGTGGTTGCTTTCCTCATGAAAATTATGAGAATGATCTATGTTTAATTGCGATCAATATTTATGGCAGTTGCTTCATGATGTTGTGGAACCTTGAGTTAACCTTGTGAGATGTTGTGCCTTATATTTTTCCTGTAAATGCTATCATGTTAGATCACAATTGACTTTGCCTGAGTTTCTCTGAATTGAATCATTTATTTGCTTGTTAGACATGATCAAGGCCATCTTACTCTTCTACCTCTTTTACATGTTCTGAGCCAAATAAGCCAATACTAACCCCTTCAACCTTAATGAAAGATGTCTTCCCTCTTTGAACCTCAAGGTCTATTGAAAATTTCTTGATTTCCCTACCTTGAGTTTAATTGAGCAATCATTTGTACTACAGGAGAATGGTTTAAGTTTGGGGGAGTTTGTTCAGTATGGGTGTATGGAGAAAAATAGAAAGATAGAAAAGTAAGGAAAAAGAAGAAAGAAGAAGAAGAGGACGAAAAATGAACTCATTGAAAAAGAATTGGGAAATAAAGTTGAGAAATGGTTTATCCAGTTGTGAAGCAAAGAGAGAGACTGATGTTATATCATGAAGTAGATTGTTTTATCTCTTAAGCTCAAGGTGCTTTGTTATCCAGAAAAACCATGTTTCTTTCTTAGCCCAACCACAATACAAGCCAATCAAAGTCCTTGTGATGTTAACTTGCTTGTGAATGTGTTTAATTTGGTTGAAACGAAGGGCAAAGTTGATGTGTGTGACATTGTGATAGTAGAGTGATAGATACACATCCTTATACACCAGAGCATTAAAGTGAAACACTATCTTGAGTGAGGATTGGTTCTACATAATTCAGTAAAGCATTCTGCCATGATTGTTGATCTCTGATAAACTGTGACATTTGATTGATTCAATGTATTGTGAGCACCACAGTGGAAGACTAATTTGTTATACATTTCCAGTTATTTCAAGTTAAGCAAGTGTTGTGAATTCGGTTGTGCTTTTGAAAATTATGTTGTGTTAAAGACAGATACCTTTTGCTTGAGGACAAGCAAGGTTCTAAGTTTGGTGGTATTTGATAATGCTAATTTTTACCATTATTTAAGCATCATTTTAGTAGCAAAATCAACTCCTTTATAACTTATAACTTGTTTAATCCTCTTCTCTTGTCTTGTTTTCTGAATAATTGTATTTTTGGCTACTTTGATGTACTTTCATGAATAATCTCTTATTTTGTAGCTAAAAATGAGTTTGGAAGAGTCTCCAATAAAGAGCTGAACCAACCACAAGACAGAGACTCTCGTCAGCCGCGAACGAACGCTCGCTCAGAGAAATGGACGTTCGTCCAGCGAGTTAAGAGAACGCTCGTCCTTCATGAAGAACGTTCGTCCAGAAAACAGAAAGGACGCTCATCCTGAAAACAAAAAGAGGACGCTCGTCCAGAAGCAGATGAGGACGCTCGCCCAGAGAGGCAGAAGTGGACGTTCGGTCAAGCAGAGGAGAGAACGCTCGTCCATCAAGAAGTAGACGCTCGTCCAAGATTCAGGACGCTCGTCCCGCAAAAAGAGAAGAGGACGCTCGTTTGTTCAGACGCTCGTCAGAGATGATCAGCGGACGTTCAGACAGTAGAATAGGACGCTCGTCCTATTTAGAGGCGCTCAGTACGCTCGTCACTTTCAGTGGACGCACTTTTTGCGAGAAGGCCGCGCCTGGGCGCGAAGGGGCGCCGGGTACGACTTTTCGCGACTTTTTGCGAGAGGCTCGCGCCCGGGCGCGAAACAGAGAGGGCGCCGGGCGCGACTTTTCGACTTTTTGCGAGAGTCTCGCGCCCGGGCGCGAAAACAGAGGGGCGCCGGGCGCGACTTTTCACGAATTATGAATTTTGCCAAGAGCCTCACGCCCGGGCGCGACTGATAGAGGGCGTCGGGCGCCATTTTTACTGATGTGGCAGACAGTGTCTATTTAACCCTAAAACACGAAGGGGTTTGGATCTTTGGCTGCCCAGACACGATTTCTCTCAATTGGAGCTCTTGGAGGCGAGCTAGGAGCTGTGGGAACAGTCCTTCTTCATCCTTGGGTCTTCTTCCTTCTTCCATTTCCACCATTTTTGTAAGCTTGAGCTCTCCATTCATGGAGAGTTAGTTTCATTATTGTTGGGGGATTGATGTAGCTACTGAAATCTTATGTAAAATACTATGTTTTGAATGAATTTATGCCTCTCTCATTGATTGTTAGTGTTTAATTCCCTTTCTTAATGCTTGTTGTGAAATTGCTACCCATTACATGATTTTAGGGTTTGCTTGATATTGGAAAATGTTGGGTAAATCTGGACTTGGATTAAACACCTAAAGGAAATAGTATCTAGGGATAGAGCTAGGACCTTTGGTTGTCTTAAGATCTCAATTCTTAATGCAGAAATAATTGTTAGGTTTTCCAAGGGATTGGAGTCTAATAAGGAAGTCTAGGCTCTCTCTACCAAGGGATTGGGTTTGAGTAATTTAGTAGATTGACATTGGCATATTAATGAAGGGGAAGTGATTTTCTATACATAAGAGTGAAGTAGGTGAAATCATACCCCCAACAATACCATTCCTTATCATTTCTAATCTTTCCATTTCCAAGTGTTTGAGTATCTAAGATCACTTTTATTAATTATGTTTCATGTTTACTTTATTTGCACAAAAACACAAATTATGAAGCATTCTTTAGTCTAAGTTAGTTGGAAATTATACGATTGTTTGGTGACACGAGTCTCTTGGGAAACGATATCCGGTTTTACCGGTTTTATTACTTAGAACGATTTGGTACACTTGCCAAAGAGTTAACAGTGAGCAATTGCTATAGCCGAAGTATTGTCACAACACAAACTCATAGCTTCATTTGGTTTAAAGTCCAAATCTGATAGAACATTTTTAATCCACAAAATTTCACATACACCTAGTGCCATGCTTTTGAATTCTGCTTCAGCACTAGATCTTACTACTACAGGTTGTTTTTTACTCCTCCAAGTTACAAGATTCCCTCCTACAAAAGTAAAGTATCTAAAGGTAGATCTTCTATCATCTTTTGAATCTGTCCAATCTGCATTAGTGTACCCTTCTACCTTTAAGTTTCTATGATTTGAGAACAAAATTCCTTTTCCTGGAACGGATTTTTAATATCTAAAAATCCTCTCAACAACATCCATATGAAGCTTTCGTGGGTCATGCATAAATTGACTAACAATATTCACTACACAGGTGATATCTGGACGTGTATGACACAAATAAATTAATTTGCCTACCAGCCTTTAGTATCTTCCTCTGTCTATGCTTGTTGAATTTGAGCATTGAAAGAGTTTATGATTTTGTTCAATTGGTGTATCAGCTGGTTTACTCCTAAGCAGCTCAGTTTCCGATAGTAAGTCAATAGTATATTTTCTTTGGCATAGAAAAATACCATGTTTTGATCTACCTACTTCAATACCCAAAAAATATTTGAATTTTCCAAGTTGTTTCATCTCAAATTCAGATGCAAGGTATTGTTGTAAACTAGAAATCTCATCTTGGTCATTTTCTGTAACAATCATGTCATTTACATATATAATCAAAGCTGTAATTTTTCCTTTTCCTCTCTTAAAAAAATAAGGTGTGATTAAAGTTACTTGTTCTATAGCCAAAAGCCTTCATAGACTTGATAAACCTTCCAAACCCTGCTCTTGGGGATTGTTTTAATCCATATAGAGTCTTCTTTAATTTGTAAACCTTCATTCCAATTGAATCTGTCATGCTTGGTGGAGAATCCATATAAATTTCTTCTAAAATTTCTCCGTGGAAAAGCATTTTTCACATCAAATTGTAGAAGTGGCCAATCTTGGTTTGCAGCTAGCGACAGAAGTATTCTCACAGTGTTAAGCTTAGCTACCGGTGCGAACGTCTCTTGGTAATCTACACCATAAGACTGAGTGTAACCTTTAGCCATAAGTCTTGCCTTATACCTCTCAATAGTTCCATCAGCTTTATACTTAATTGTAAAGACCCATTTGCAGCCTACAATCTTCTTCCCTCTTGGTAAGGACACAAGATCCCAAGTGTTGTTTTTTTCTAAAGTTGTCATCTCCTCAACCACTAATTGTTTTTTCTAGGATCTGCCAAAGCTTCCTGTGTATTACTAGGAATAGAATTTGAAGATAATTGAGATACAAATGATGCATATGACTGAGATAATTTGTAAGATGACACATATTTACTAATGTGATATTTAACTTTGGCTTGAAGGTCTGGTTTATATTTAGCGGGAGGTTGACCATGGTTAGAACGAGGTGGAAGAATATACTAAACAGTAGTAGACTCAATGTTTGGTGTGCTAGTGGTCTCACACAGACAAGAATCAATTCCATGATCAATTTCATCTAAATTAGTGTTATCAGAGATAGGATTAGAAGGTACCTCTAAAGAATCAAGTTGAACCTGTGGAGAATATTGAGCCAATTGGTTATGATCAGAAGACACTGCATTATCCATAAGAGAAGTGTCCATATTTAGGATTGGCTCACTTCCTACAGAATGATCCTCACACGATAATTTATCTTCACAATATAATTTTATATCTGAGATATCAAACATACTAACATCATGATTATGCACTTCACTTTCATTGCCTCCCTGAAGTGGAGAATCAATATAAAAAAATTCATGTTCATTAAACGTCACATCCATAGAAATATAAAATTTCTTTGATGGTGAATGGTAAGCACGTTAACCTTTTTGAGTTGATACATACCCAAAAAAAAACACATTTGATCGCTTGTTCTTCAAGCTTTGTACGTTGATGTGGGTGTAAGTGATAACACATCCAAAAATATGAGGTGGTAAATAAACTATGAGATGAAGGATAAAATGATCAGACAACACATCAAAAGGCCTTTGAAAGTTAGCAAACTAGAAGGGGTTCGCTTAATTAAATAAACGGCAGAGCTCACAGCCTCACCCCATAAATGAGATGGGACATTACCATCTATCAAAAGTGATATTGTCACCTCTAACATATGTTTATTTTTCCTCTCAGCCACTCCATTTTGTTGTGGTGAATAAAGACATGTAGTTTGATGCAAGATGCCTTTAGAGTTCATGAACTCTATTAATTTAGTCTTAAAATATTCCCCTCCATTGTCTGATCGAATAACCTTAATAGATGTGTTAAATTGTGTAACAATCAAATGATAGAAGGAATGAACCACATCACACACATCACTTTTATGTTTAAGCAAATATACCCAGGTTACCCGAGTACAATCATCAACAAAACTGATAAACCATTATTTTTCATTATGTGTAGATTGTGAGGCAAGGCGCTAAACATCTGTGTGAATTAATAAAAAAGGAAAATCAGTTTTGTTATTGCTTAAAGGAAACACAACACAATGATTTTTTGCTATAGCACATGTTTCACAAAAAAAAACAGAAATATTGCATTTATGAAATAGTGATGGAAATAATTTTTTTTAAATAACCAAAAGAAGGATGTTCCAACCGTTTATGCCATAACCAAATTTCCTTTTTGTTTTTATCTTGTATGTGATCATTCGCAAGACAAGTCAACCCTCTTTTGTGGGTTTGTTGTGAGACATTTTCAAGATAATACAATCATTCACTCTCTCTACCACTAGCAATCTTCTCCTTGGAATGAATGTTCTGAAAATGACAATGGGTTGGGTAAAACAAGGCAACACAAGAATGTGACTTGGTTAACTTGTTGACAGAGATAAGATTACAGTTTAATGTAGGAACAAATAAAACATCATAAATCGATAAGAAGGGTGAAAGGGATACGGTACCTATACCTTCAATAGGATATGAGACTCCATTGACATTAATAATAACAGTTTTAGAACAATTAGAGGAAAAAATAGTAAATGTATGAGGATCACAAGTCATATAATCAGTAGCACCTGAATCAATTATCCAATTACTACCCTTAGTAACAACAGAAAGATTAAGGGAGAGTTAGATATACCTGACTTAGTGACAAATCCAACAACAGTAGAAATACAACTCTTGGAAGCTGCAGAAGTTCCAGCATTATGTTTCTCCGATTGATTTTTGTCGGAAGAAACCATCAGAAATATTCAATGAAAAAAAGAAGCACTGATTCCTATATTGTAGAGGATATCAGTATTTGGCTCTTGATACCATAATAAAAGGTTTAAAAAATAATTTTGATGTATTATTTCAAAGAATATAGAGTACCATATATATACATACAAGGATCCTATAATTCTTCATATATTAAAGGAATGACATATGTATAAATTATAATAATATCTAAATTATAACTAACACAATATTTGATTGTCTAATATCTCTTAATAGAATATTTGACATATCTTAATATATTCTACCATTCTTAGTATCGGTTTTCAATCCTTACCAATCATAGTATCCATATTCATACAATAACTATTACTTTCACTAACATAAAGCAATTCTTTTATCACTCATAAAATCATCAATAGCTCCAAACAAATTTAAATACAAATTAATGCAAAATTCAATCAAATTAGTTCAAACATGATCACTAGTCATTCCTTAGTTAGTTAAGATTTTTCACATGATCCTAATAGCTCACATTACACACCAACATTATTTAACTCTTTAAAAGATACTTTAACTACTTACACGGACAACAAATAACAAACACAAATATATCATAACAATCATAATTAAATATTGATTTACTTTGAACTATTTTGAGTTATTTGAATAGATTATAGAACTACATACACCTCAAAATGTTTAACTAACTCTAAATAAAACAAAAAATAAATTTACCATATTTTCAATTGTGGTTAATTGAATTATAAAATTCTTCACTTTGATTTTACCAGTAGTCCTTAATCGTATGAACAAAGAAAAAAATTAAAAAAAAATAATTTATACAAAATTAGTTAATTTTGTAAAATAAAAATTAATTAATTTAAAAAATCTATATATAATTTTAATTTTATTAATAAAATAATTAAATATCATTTTAAAGCTTTCGTTACTCTTAAACTTTTTTAAAGTAGAAACTCTCTTCACCCACACATTTTCTCTAATTTGTATGTTTTACAATTTTAAAATATTCTTTCAAGTCTTTATAGTCTCTGTAATAATAATTAAATAATAAAATACTCTAAGTTTCTTTCATACTATTCTTTTAGTGAATAAAGACATCTTATTGTTTTGAAAATCATAAAAGTGATGGTAGGTATGTATGACTAACTACTATGTAAGGATAATTTAGCTTTGTTTTCGATAAAGGGGAATTTCATTAGTTTTTAATATATTTATTTTCTAATTAACAGCTACATACATGCTTTCATATTTTAAAATATTCTCTCAAGTGTCTATATTCTTTGAAAAATAAATAATAAAATGTTTTAACCTTTTTGTTTCTTTTAATGCGTGAAGATATATTATTGTTTTGAAATCCATATAAAGTGATAGGGTACGCATGACTCACTATTATATGTAAAGACAATTTAGCTTCTTTTCAAAAGGTGATTTTTATGACAAATATTAAGAATAATTTCTCTTAAGTTATTTTAATCATCTTTTTCTATTAAATGAACAGTATTAGAAATCATAACATCTTTAAATCTCGTATCTTGTTTATTTGTAGAAGAAATATTTTAGATATTAAAATATTCGTCTTTATATTCATTGTAATGATAAAAAATAAAAAAATGTTCTCACGTCTCTTTTTTATTTTCCATTTTATAAACAATATATATTATTGTTTTGAAGTCATTAAAGTGATGGTTGGTATGATTGACTGACTATTACGTATGGATAATTTCATATTTTTTTCACTTACGGGTAATTTTCTTGAAAATGTTAAAAAAAATATTTTTGTGCCATAAGAAATAGATTAAAACAAAGTGTGTTGGGTTTAGTGCACGGAAAACAGTATAATTCCTATCAAGCAAGTGCGCTCGAAAATGGACAACTAGGTAAAGCCACGTGTTCCGAAATCCAAATGTGACAATAAAGTGATGGACCCAACTTTCCATAATCTTCAAAAGCATATTCGGGTTTAAGTAAGGGATGACGATTATACTCATTTAATTCTACAGTTGCTTCATAATTTTTTATTTATATTTAAAATTATTTATGCTATCTATTGTTGTTTTAGAAAAATAAATAAAACATATAGAATATTTGTTATTACGTTTCAAATAAAAGAGATATTTAACATATAAATATATATTTAACATATAAATATATATTTAACATATAAATATCTTTATAGTATTACGGGGAAAATGTTTTTATAATTTTTCTATTTTCTTTAAATATTTTTATCTTTTTATTTTTATTGTATTTTTATTAGGACGGTAAAAAGGGACAAGCTGACAACTTGACCAAAAAAAGTGAACGGAGACAACTTATTCAACTTAGCACTTCGACTCACCTCGTCTAGCCCAACAACTTGGCAAGCTAGCTCTGTGAATCAATCGGGTTAGCTCGTTAGCTCGATGGATGTTTGATATAGCTTAGTCGAGTTTTGCATAGCTCAATCGAAGTTTGACATAGCTCGACCGAAGTTTGATACAACTCACTTGAAGTCTGATACAATTCGACCGAGGTTTGATACAACTCGATCTAGGTCTAATAACTCGACAACCCATTTCAACCTTTTCAACTCAGAATCAGTCCAAAATCAACCACGAAAAGCCATTATATGTCTTTTTTCATAAACTAGTCTCAAGATTTATAAAACATAATTGACATATCCATAACCACACAAGAATGCTTATAGTTTACTGGAATAACAAATGGCAATAGACTTTGAGTAAATTTATTTCACTAGTAATATCAACCACAATTGAAGAAAGAGAAATGACACTTTGACATAAGTTTTTTACACACTTTTGACAAAGCCACATGTCAAAGTGTCATTGGTTTATTTTTGTTTTTTCTATAAAGTGGAAAATTGGAACAACAAGTTGTCATTGGCATATTAAGCTTTCGTTCCAAAATTTTGATTTTAAGGTTTTTAAGAAACCTAGGTCAGGATCTTCTCTCTTCCTTCTCAATTGGAGCTTTCGCTGCTTGTCCCTTCAGTCAACATTATTCCCTTTGTTAAGACAAAATCGTCTATGTGCCTAAACGCTCTCATATTTTGAAGTTTAACTAAATAACATTAAAACAGGATAATAATCTGAAAACAACTTAGGATGAAAACACAAAGACTTAGAACCTGAATTCTCAACATAGAAAACCTACGCAAACCTGAATCCCCAACATAGAAAACCTTAGGAAAACATTTAGGCTCTTAGGAACTAGAAAAACATTTAGGTCAAAAACACCCCAACGCTATGCTAAACAACAATTTTGCATAAACCATCTGAGAAAGTTAAAACTAAACACTTAAAGCTTATCATACTCAAAGAGTATTCACTTTAACTCTTGAAAACAAAACAATGTCAAGATGATGTTTTCAACAAAACACTTTAAAAGACTAAAAGAGGAAATACAAAAAAATATATAAACAAGCTAAACACTATTTGTCTAAGAAGGGACAAAGATCAAAAGAAGCGTTTACTTGCCTAAACGATACCTTGAGCTAAAATAATACTTCGTCCAAAGATGAAGTCCTACTCAACGCTTCGTATCTCTAAAAGAAAAGCTTAATTGTCAAATGCTACCTTAACGGTAAGAAATCAAACAACACTTTGTTGTTCTGAGCAAATATTAAATGACATTAAATGCTCAACGTTCAAAAACATTAAACGTGATAAGAAAAAACCTATATGCTGCATGCACAATTTACTCTACTCTTTATAGATAAACTATTCTACACACATCAATAGAGCTTCAAATCAAATATCAGAAAGTGGACGTTAGAGATAAAAGAGATATTCACATAATGTTCTTCACTTGAAGCCATGCCTAAAAGGACGTACTACCTACTTCAAGAAAAGTACTGGAAAAACATGTCTGCTTTGCCAAGTTGACTTATCCAATGGGGATTGTACACGAAGAAAGAGAAAGTACAAGAATCAAGACAAACTCCCAGTGTAACGAACATTTATTCAATGAGCCTTTAAATAGAATAACTTTCGAAATAAGAATAGGATAGAAAAGAAGATAGTCAAGAGAATGACAAGGAAAAAGCTTACAATGAAACATCTATCCTAAGAAGCTATCAAAAGAGAAGAAAAGAAAGATCTCAAGAAAAATATTATATCTGAGTTGAAAAATAGAAGAAGAGAAAATAGGAGAGAAGAAAAGAGATACTCTCAAGCTTTATTATTGTATTACTTACAGATTGTAAGAAAGAAAGAAAGAGAAAAGAGAGAAACACCTGTGAGTGTTTAAACTACTTTGTATTGTATTCATATCCTCTATGCGAGATAATAATTGAACGACTTGTAAGTAATAATTGATTTCAATTCTAGAGAGAATTAAAACACTTGCAACTGAACTCAATTTGAGTTGAGGAAATCTAGGGGCGGTAGTCTAGTACCAGGAGTGGTTCAAATACTTAAAGGAAGGCTTTGCAAGGGTTGTTAAGTACCAGGAGTGATGCAAATACTCAAGGGAAATCTAAGTGTTGTAGTATAGTATCAGGAGTGATACGAATACTTAGAGGAAATCTTGGCAAGGTTTGCTAAGCACCAAGAGTGGTGTGAATACTCAAACCAGGAGTGGTGAGAATACTCAGTTGTAATTAGGGATGGCAAAACAATCTACGCCTACAGATATCCATAGATGAAATCCACAACGGATAGTTGGTACCCGCGGGTTGCAAGTATTTACTACCCGCGGGTTGCAGGAATTTACTACTCGCGGATTGCGGGTAGCGGTTATTTTGATACCCGCTTATAAACGGGTCGGGTGCGGGTATTATAATATTCGTACCTGTGGATATCCGCTACTTGCAAAAAATAAAAATAAAAATTTAATTTATATTTTATTAAGTTAAATTTAATTAAAATTAAAATTAATTTATATTTTATAAGTTTAAATTTAATTAAAATTAAATTTTATTTATATTTAATCTAATTTATATTATATTTTATATATTTTTTGTAATTTTATTTTAATTTTATTTTAATATTTTAAAAATATATATTTTTTAAATGGATATCCATGCATATAGCGGACGAATAACGGGTGAATTTTTTTTTCGGGTCCGTTGCGGGTAAGCACTATCCGTGCCCGACCCGACCCGTTGCCAACCCTAGTTGTAATCTTTTTAAGATTATAGTGGAACCCTCTATGGAAGAGACTGGACGTAGCTCAGTTTGGTGAACCAGTATTAAAATAATTGTATATTTATTTCTTCTCTTACCTAGACACTTCTCATATAAAAACCTACTGCTATGTTTTTAATTCTAAATACAAGAACTCTTCGAGCTAAATGAACCTTTCAATTAAGAAAATTCTTATAAAAGTCTACAATGTGCATTCTGAATAGCACGTGAAAAGCAATTATCATTTGTGACCTTTATTAGGTCAAGCGTATAAGCTTTCTTAAGATACATTCAAAGCTCGACTACGTGCTATATCAGAAGGGTTGCGAAAAGAATTTTTTCAAAAACACTATTCAACCCCCTCCTCTAGTGTTTTTCAAGTACTTCACCCTTGAGACCCAACATTCCACTATTTTTCCTTTCATTGCTCTATTTTCTCCTCAGTTTTGCGCTTTTTAGTGAGAGGTGAGTCACTCTCTGTTTTGTCCTTCCTAGGCGACTTGCTCTCTCTTTTCTCTTTCTCGGGCACGAGTTATGGGTAGAAAAGATAGAGTTCAGGTGTTGCGATTTTAGAGTGGAAAGCCTAGCTTCCTCTATGTTATTTTGTTTTCTTTCATTCTTTGGTCTTTGATTGGGGTTTTTTTAGTGATGTTGAATAAGACAATAAAAGCAATGTTCATGCACCAATAAAGGTTATGTGCCCCCAATCTACCAAAAACATAAACAAAGTAACCACATACCAACTCAAATTATTCCAAATTTGTGGTTGTTGCTATGGAAAAAGAAAAAAAACCACCTCTGGAACATTAGTGGGGAGCAAAGGCCAAATAAGTGTGTAACAGACTTAAAGTATTGTGCAACCTTAGCAGAACTCAATCAAAGCAAGATTCATGTACTAATCAAGGTTATATGCTCTATATCTACCAAAAACATAAAAAAAGTAACCATATACCAACTAAAATTATTCTATTTTATGGTTGCTACTCATGGAAAAATAAAAAATCAACACTTGAACATAAGTAGGGAGTAAAGGCCAAATAAGTGGGTAATAGTCTTAAAGTTTTGTACAACCTTAGCAGAACTTAATAAAAGCAAAGTTTATGCACCAACCAAGGTTTTGTGCTTCCAATTTACCAAAAACATAAAGTAATAACATACCAGCTAAAACTGATCCATTTTGTGGTTGTTTCTCATTGAAAAATAAAAATCAGCACTGGAACATAAGTGTGAAGCAAAGGCCAAATAAGTGGGTAACAGTCTTAAAGTTTTTGTACAGTCTTAACAAAACTCAATAAAAGTAAGGTCAGGCACCAACTAAGGTTATGTGCTCCTAATCTACCAAAAACATAAACAAATTAACCATATATCAACTCAAAATTTTCCAATTTCATGGTTGTTGCTCATGGAAAAATAAGAAACCACCAGTACAACATAAGTGGGGAGCATAATACATATAGGTGGATAATTACGTGTAAGTTTTGCATAACTTTTTCTTAGCGTGAATCTTTGAAGGTTCTCACATCAACCAATTTCATCAACTGCTAATCTACCACTCAGGTAATCAATGATACAATTTATGAGTAGAAATCAATTTTTTGCTTAACACTAGAAATTTAAAATATGCTTAAAATCATAAGTTAGCACTTCTGCATATTTTTGAAGTGGTAACCAACGTCATTTGACGTCATTCTCAAAGTGTGACATTAATTTTATGTCTTTCAATAAGACGTCAGATTTTGGTTGGACATTAAATATCGAAAATAACAAACGTCAAACATGATAATAAATTAATAATCAAGCTCAATAATCATATATTTTTAATCAATTTGGTTGAAATAATCGGCCTAAAAATTCTATATTTTGTTGGGTTTAATCATTTCAAAGGTCCCTATTTGTACAGAATCGTCTTAAATAGGTCCTTATATTTTTTTATCCCAACTAGGTCCCCTTTTTTATAAAATTGAGTCAATTTTGACTTTGCTGTTAAATTCAGTGGACGGTGTTAAAATTTATGTGTCTTGGCTTGTTGACTGCGTAAATTTTAATGACGTGGGATAGTGAGGCTTGCTGACTAGACGAAGTAAAAAAAGGGCACGACGTCGTTTCCACTTTCTTCACCTTCAATTCCTATTAAGCCTCTCGTGTGCTACCTTCCATTGTTCAAAACATTTCCCATTCTTTCAGATATCAGAAAATGGATCTTCACCTTTTCGTTTCGATTCCGACTTCCCAAATATGAAACTCATAAAGAATATCTACCTCAAACTTGTTTTCCATCTTTGCACAATTTAAAGCCCTAACACTCCAAAAATGTCATCACCGTTAACCTACCTTGTGGTGGTTGACGACAAGGACCTCGACTGGAAGATTGAAATCCCTAAATTGAAAGATTGAAAAATCCTCTCAATGCAGTATACTGCAATCCTAATAACCCAATCAGACACCAGTCTCCCACAAATCAAAACCATAACCTCTCATTTCCACAATTTAAGATGCCACAGATTCATCTATCTCAGAAAGGGAATGCAAAGGGTGGCTATAAAAACCCAATGATCAAAATCAAACTCACCCACTCCAGAAGAATCTAGAAGCTAAAATGAGTCTTTTTAAACTCATTAGGAAGATCCTCTTCCGAAAACGGATCGTCCTCCACTAATGAAAAATATACTTTTTATAGCTATTTATTATATCTATTAAAATTCTGCAGGTATAGAAAGTGACGCAGTGACAATTTTGTAAATATGAAGAATTTTTGTAAATATGAAGAACTTTTTTACACCAGCTACAATAAAAGCAGGTATGAAAAGTGGTACAATGGCAATATTGTAATAAAATACAATAGAAATTTTTTTTTTTATACTTGTGAATACTAGAGTATGTATAGATTATTGATCTGGGATTAAATATTATAATAGGTACTGATTATTTTACATATTCAATTTGTTTTCCCCGCAATACTTTCTCTTCTGTGCAAAAATTCATTTCGATTACCATTGTTCTCTGTTCGGTCATGTTGAGGTGGTTGGGTGAAGCTCTTCTTCGGCGTTTGAAGTTGTTCCTCACATCTTTTATCTCACATTCACTCACGAAGCAACGTCTTCTTTTTCTCTCTCGCACATCAGAGAGCATTTCTCATTGTGTGCGTCGTCTTCCTCGAGATTTCAGTGGCTCGAGAGCTCATCCTTCACCATCAGAGAGCATCTTCCCCACTTTCAAGTTAGGGTTTCTCCCGCATTTCCTCATTTCCTCATCTTTGACCGATTGAAACTTCATTTAAATACCATTTCACCTTCAATCTACATCTTCCACCGACTATAATCACATTCTACTGATTATAATCCCTTTCCACCATTTAAAATCCCTTTTTCCACCAATCAATCGGTCCATTCTAGGGTTCCTTGGTTCCTTCAGGGTTTTGCATCGATTAAACCATCAAGTTCTCTTGAAGGTTTGAGGAAAACATTTGTATTTTAGTTTCTTTTATGATTTACTTCATGGCATAATATCTATGTTTGATTTTCAAACCCAAAAGTATAAATAATAAATAAACTGTTCAGTAAAATAGTATTTCTAAATGCGTTTTTGAGCAAGGAGGTATACAAAGAATTGAAGCATTCATTTACTATTTGGTTATATAAGCTCTAAATGATACTTTCAGTGTAGACATTCAACTCAATGATTTCATTTAATTAGTTCATCAACATTTGGTCTTTTAGATTCTTTTTTTCCAAGAGTGTCTAAGCAAATATGAAGGAACTGATGATCGGAGCACACCACAGGTAGTAATTAACAGATAAGAAAACCTTCCTTGTTTTTACCATAATGTTGTGTGTCGGTATAATATGCAATAGGAAGTATCTTTACTGATTGAGTACAGTTGAAGTTCAATATGAATTCTTATTGAGATGTAAACATGTAGATTTAGTGAAACCTTCATTTTATTGCACAAATAATTGGAAGAAAGTTGAAAAATTAATTAGTGGAAGCTTCTCTGCTTTTATCAGAATCTAGTTTCGAACCAGGGCCTATGGGTTATGGACTCACCACGCTTCCACATGTCACCTGATTGTTGAAATGTGTCTTCCAAATTAACATAACAATTGTAAAATCATTTAAAATTTACTTCCCCAAATGAACCTTTTACGAAAACAAATTGCAAAGTTGAGGTTGAATTATGATTTTTCTTTCTGCAATTTGAGGTAATTCTGATTTTGGGGCGTTAAATGTTTGGGATTTGGGAAGGAATTAAGGATTGCAGAAAGCGTTTTTTTTAATTACCTAGTACTTAGTTTAGTCGTTTATATCTAGAAAGCAGGGAGAATTTGTAGCTTTGGAAGTGACATTATTTTTGGGATCTCGTCAACAACCTTCAGTTTTGAGATAATCTGCATGCATAGCAACTATTGATGTCTTATGTGTTTTCACATTGTATTCAAAGTTTTCATCTGATCTGCTGCTTATGTGTTTGTATTGGCTTATTTTGGAGTAGTCCAAAGTCTCATGACAGATGTAGATTTTATGGTTTCGGAAATGAGCCCTTTTTAATGCACAGAACAACCTTGAGGATATTCTATAGCTTTCTTATGATGGTGTACCTCATTTTAATTTTCCTTAGCCCATGCTTCCGGTTCAAATTGATTCCTAAGATATTATCAGGCTTGAACATTTTTTTTGAAACAAAGGCATAGTGCATCCCTTTATTTACCTTAGGATATGCTTTCCAAATCTTAATTTTAAACACTTTAGATCATAGCCATGATTCTCAGATCCATAAATATGGATTACTTTCTAATTCAAAGGCCTATAACACCTTCACCTCTTGACTGTGAATTGTGAAGACTGAGTTCTCAAACTAATTCTCACTAGTTTATACCTTGGTGAGAAATTTCCCTTTTACATATAATCTTTTTGGTATTTTTGTTAAGATTTGGCTTGCCTAAGAATCTCAAGCAGCTCCCTATGTGTTAATTTTACAGGATTTGATTCTGGAAAAGATATTAAAGGTCTTTAGTCCTGTTCTTATATGTAATTATCTGGTGTATTTGATAAAAAGATATTATGTTATCTTTATTATTGGTTGTTGCATGTGTTCAATTTCCAGATATAGAACCTAAATGTTGATAAAACAAATATTAATGTGATATAGAACCTGATTACCAGGGATATATATATATATATATATATGCTTCATTTTTATTCAACAAACAAAATTTCTTGAAATGTTATCACAATCACTTAATTGTCAAATCTAGAATCTGACTAAGAGAAATGAGATTGCAACCTTTTTTAGTAACAGTTTCGAAACCATGCAAGAGGAGAAAGTTAGACCTGTTTTTTGTTTACGAAATTCATCAGTTATGTGTCTTGCTCGGTAGAAGCAAGGCATCCATTCTTTGTGATGATTGGGATCATGTTCCAGAGAATGTGAAGAATCAAATATGGCAGAGCATCCTGGTATGAAATCTTAATTTTGATATAATGTGTCATTAACATATATAAGTAATTTTAATCCAAAATTGGAGTTTCACGTAGATTAATCCCATGAGAAATGTTATGGCACAGAAGGAAGGCGACAACCAAATTATCATTATCACCTGCCTGCATGAGTAGATTGGGTAATAAATATCATATTGAACATAAAGAATTAAACTATGCTTCTAGTGAATAGAAAACAACCTCTCCACAGTTTATTTCCCACTATTTATTTCCAGTAAGGTGCTAGAATCCCTATAAATTCTTTAATAGGAAGAGTGATTAGGTTAGCAATGTTCTACATCCACGTGTTCATTTCCCACTATAAACTACGTATCTAATAACATTATGTATCCCAACCCTACTTGTCCCATTCTCCTCCAACCCATCAATCAACAAACCTAACTTCCCTAAAGTTACGTATCTAATAGCTCAGATACGAGCATATTCATCTCTAGAAAAGGAGCATAAAGATACTTAGAAACGAAAGAAACTCTAGAAAGAATAGAGTTGCTTCATTTGATCAATATCCTTCATCTATCAATTTTAAACAAAAATCAAAACTGACTCATCATGAGAAACAAATTTAATGGTGAATACGTTTCAGTCCTCAACTTATTCTATACTAGAAAAAAATCTTACATTTATAAACTGCAATAAAAAAAAATCAAAATACAGTAGATACATCCCTATATTACTTTCAAGTGCATTGAGTTTTTAAAAATATGTCATTCATTCTTATTTCATAGGTCACATATGAAATCCCAAACACTAATATATTGAGGACGAAATGGATTTCATATGCCGGGGAAAGATGGAAGAATTTCAATACTATGCTTACAAGTCATTATATTTATGGTTCCAAAAATGATAAAAGTCCTTGTGAGTATTAATTTCTTGATGAGGAAACATGGCAAGCCTTTAAGTTGAAGCGATTAGATCCTGCCTTTCAAGTAAATTCATTTTATATCATAGTTTAACTATTTATGTTAACGTATTGCTAACATAATTAATTATTTATACATTGATGTCATAGGCTAAGAGGAGAGTTGCACAAGAGATCACAAAGAAAAATGTCCACCCCCACATATTGTCTCGCGGGGGTTATGAGAAATTGGAGTAGAAGATGATGAAAGAGGCATCTGCCTCTAATCTTATTGGGGCCTCTGATACGAGTACCATAACTCATCCTCCACGCCATGTTACATGGGCGAGAGCTCGCCAAAGACCATCTAGGGAGTACACATATGAGGAAACAACGAGCATAGCTAGGCGCATTGTAAGTCCATATATTAACAACATATGATCTTCCATATGTGATTAACTTAACTTTAAATATTTGGTTGTAGGATGAGTTGGTGGAGCAAAGCACACAGGGTACATTCACTCCCGAGGGCTGTAAGGACATATTAGCAGTTGCCATTGGTCGTCTAGAGCATTCTGGACGTGTTCGAGGTGTTGGTAAATTTATTGGCATCCGTCAATTCTTCAGTTCTCCAACAAGTCATCATAGTAAAGCCCATGTCAGTGAGGAGGTCCTCAAGGGTATAAGAGAAGAAATTAGACAGGAGATGAGGGAGGAGATCAGCGAGATGAAGAAAGAGTACGGTGATATGTGAGCACAATTGAAGAAGGAGTATTCTGATATGCGGGCACAATTGTTAGCAGATGTGCGATCAGAATTAGCCTCTTCCTCAAGCCAGCCTAGAAATCCCCCTCAACCTTCTCATCTTTGTATAAGCACAAAGGAGAGTTGTGATGTTTCTCCTCAAAAAGCTTCTCCCACTATTGATGCAAACTACGAGTTGTTTCGTGATGATGTCCTACAATGCTTGGTGGCCTTAGGTAATTTATCTTATTATATTGTCTAGAAGTATTTGTTTGTTGAATTATATTCTTTGATATATTTTACAAATATTATTTGGATAACTTAGGTAAAATGTATACTTTGGGGTCAACCATACACCATGAAACCATTACAGTTATTATGATGAGAGTGGTGGTTGTAGACATACGAGATGCTACAGCTCGAGTCCTTGTGCCCACTCAGGATGTTCAAATAGTGGGACAGGCCCCTGGAAATTTTATCCTTTGGCCCCTTAGATTATCAAGAGAAATTGTAAAGGAGGTAATTGTTTTAATTAGGCACTTTGTTGTTTTTATTGGTAATATTAATATTTTGTAAGTTTTTAAATATGTATACCAAGTTGAAGAACAAGGGCAGGAAGATATGAATGAATCACTACAACAACCGTTGCAGCCGCCACAACAAATAATTCTAGAACAACTTGGTGTGTTGGCAATGAAGATCTCCCTTTCTCCTATAGAGTTACAAATTCCTCCTGAAATCACAAACAGGACATCTTCGCTCTCTTTCTTTCTATGTCAGAGGGATATTTTTGAAATTCTCTCTGGCACTGATATGTTATGTATATATCAGTACTACAACTTTGGTTGTTGTAAGTAAATTTCTACATTTATGAAGTTTAAATATATTCAATATTTTACTCTAACATTATTCATTTTTAATGTTTAAGGTATTTACATCGATTGAGCATTGAAAGGAAGAATGATCACATTTATGATTTTATTGACCCTGTTGTCATTCAAGGAGTTGGGAATAAAGGTGAAGAGGTCTAAAAGTACCTCTTAGAGGCTTTTGTAAACGGAAAAAAACAAGTGTACTTAGCACCTTATTTGCAACAGTAAGTATATAATTTTTATTAATAAAATTCTATTTATGTAAATGTTATTTAATATTATTATTGTTTGAATCTGCAGGGTCACTGACAATTGTTACTAATTCTTCCTCAACAGTTTCTTATAGTTCTCTTATGTTCATTGCACAAAAACCCTCATACTTTGGCAATTAAAAGTACACTAATATTGTAATTTTTTTAATAATTTATTTGTTGTTGAGATTGTTGATAGGGGAGCACTGGTTTAGCTGAACCCACAATCTCAGTAATATCTGAGTTTTTGATGATGACAACACATAATTAATAACACATGTGTTTTATGTGTTACATGTTATATGAGAACATGATTGTGTTGATTGTTGTGTTGTTCATTGCATTTCAGCGTGTTATATATGTGATTTTATACATGAATGCATGACACATGTCTTTGGATGAAAAAAACCACAAGCACTAATGTTGAACTTTAAATGTGTGGTAAAACAATAGTTTGAAATCGATTACATTATGGGGTGAATCGATTAAAACTCGTGTATTTGAATAAACTTTTTCAAGTGTGCTGTGAGAGTTTTTCAAAGTGAAAAGTTTTCAAAAATTTCCATAACACTGTTGCATAATAATAGATTGCATGTGATATGTATTCGATTAAGTTTGTTCCTGTTTTGAAATCTGTTAATTCTTGATATAACTGTCACAACGACTATATTTTTAAATGTGTTGACCAAGCATTAAATGCTATTCGACTGCATTAATTGTGAATTCAATTAAGTGCTTTGAGTGCTACTATCTGTTATAACTAAATTGGTATATTCGATTGCATTAGTAGCAAAGTCGATTATGTTGTGTATGATATGAGTTCATCTATATATTGACGCGAATTTGATTTCTATAAGAGACTTTTGTGATTCTAACATTTTCATATTCTTTTGCAGAAAAGTGAAAACTTTACAGAAAGAGAAAAAGCTTCAAGAAACTAGTTTGACCATGGTGATCAAGTAATTGTGATTTCTTGAAGAGCAAGTATTGCTGAGTTTTCAAAGTCTGATCTATCTGCACATTTGGGTGTCTAGTGCAAGATCAGGTTCTACAATTTATTGAAGATTGGGTTGAGTTCCCTGTTGTGATTACAAGAAGAAGGACGTGTTGCGTTCTTGACTTTGAGGATGCCTCAAAGGGGTTGGACTGCAGGAGAGGGGATTCTTGCTGCTAGTCTGTTCGTATACTGCCTATATTTTGATTAGAGGTTAGAGAGGTGTTTTATATTTTTGACATGAGGTCTCTATAAAAATCTTGTTGTAAAAACCTTTATCATTATAGTGCATTGACTTCCTGTGGTTGGAAGGACATTGAATGTAGGCTTGGCCGAACTAGACATTGGATGTAGGCTTGGAAGGACACATTTGATCTTTCTTATCCCTACTCTGTTACATTCAATCGATTATACTTTACACGCATTCGATTAAATTTTTGCTGCATTGAAATCTTTTAACTTGCATTTCAAGAAAAGTATAAAGGCATCTCTTTTGGTGAAAAAGATTTTGAAAGTTATAAATTTTATACTTCATCAATTCACCCCCCTCCCTTATTGGAGTGAGAAATTGAGCCATTCTATTTTAACAGTTGTGTACACATAACTGATTTTACTAAGTTCCTCAGGACTCATTTCAATGCACATTTAACTTTATAGAGTGGTTGAGGCATATTTAAGGTTTCAGGAAACACGTATCGTCTCTAGAAAGAAGTTGTAGTTCATTGCACCAACTGTAAGTAGTTAATATTTCAAACTGTAAATACAATTATAAATTTTATGATACTTTATAAATTTAACTTGTAGTGCTTATGTCAACCGGGAAGCTTTGAGTGTGGATATTATGTCATGAGGCACATGCAAAAAATTATATCCGCAAATGCGTTAACTCACGAAAATTGGTAACGTGAACATTTTATAATTAAGATCTTAAGCCATTAACATTATAATTTGACTCAAACTACTCATTGTGTAGATATTTAATGACACGTCTCTAATGGAACAACATGTCATAAAGGATGTTCGAGAGCAGTGGGCTGCATTTCTTTTAACCATTTGTAAATGATTAGATGTTTCAATATTACATTTTGAGTTTATGAACTATTTTATGTGTAACTATTTTAAGAAACTATGTCAGGTAAATATATTTAGGAAATTTGTTAAGTAAATATTACATTTTGATGTGTTAATTGAAACAATATTGATTATTTTACTTGTTATTGATTATTTAAAATGTATTTTGGGATTGAATTTTATGCATGTCTAGATATGGATAGTAGCACATACAAATAAAATATTTTAAAAAAATGCCACTCTTTTATACCTATTATAGCACTAGTAGGTATAAAAAGAGAGTTTTTTTCTCTAGCAACGAGGAGGACTCTTTATACCTGCTTTCATAATACCAGGTGTAAATATCAGACTTTTATATCTAGGTTTAATCATTCACTAAGTCCCTATTTTCGCGTGAAATCTCAATTTAGTCCCTTTGTTTCTGGAAATCTCAATTGGGTCCCAAATTTATGAAAATTGCAACAATTGGATCCTTTCCGTTAAACTGTCTCCAACGGCGTTAGTGTGTGTCTGATGTGGCACGCTGTAGTCAGTTTCTTAGCTGACGTGGCTGACTGAAGCAGGGGCAGTGAAGCACGTGGATAATAACAATTTTGTAAGTAAAAAGAAAATAAATGTTTTAAACCAAAATGGGGATTCAAATTTTGTGCAGATCGAATTAGGGATTGGGATTCTTCTGAGTACTTCTAGGGTTGGGTTCATCCAAAGTTCATTTCATTTCACAAAATTGGGGTATCAATTTGGGTATTTAGGGTTTAATCGAAGTTGACCTTCAGAGAGTGTGCAGTTGTCGTCGTCATCGGAGTTGTGGGACCTTCTTCAGTTGACATCTGGAGTGGCCAGGTCAGTAAAAGTTTGGTTTTGTTACAAACCTTTATATTGCGATGTTGGGTGGTGGTCCCCGTCTATGTATTGTATTTTATTTTTGATTGCATTGTTGTGGTCCCCGTCGTCGTATTGTGTTCCATTTTTTATTGCAATGTTGTGGTCCCCCCATGCCCCCCATGTTTAAAGTGATAATTGTTTGTGTGTGTGTGAGTGCGTTTTGGTTATGGTTTTAATACATGTTTTGTCGTCAATTGATTACATTATAGGTGTATAAATACTTATATATAGTGTTTTGCATCATGGGCGAAGATATTGAGGTTGTGTTTCACCATGGATGAAAATTAGTTAATGATGGGAAGCTTAAGTATGAAGGGGGGGAGACATCTAGGTTTATATTTGACCCAGATGTTTGGATTTATTTCGTGGTTGTTAGTGTAGTGAAATCTTTGGGATACCATGGGCTTAAAGATATGTGGTACTCTGTAGGAGGGGATTCAGTGTTGGATGATAAGTTAGAGCCTATGTGTGATGACACTGGTGCCATGCATATGGTTAATTTAGCTAGGTTGAATGGTGAGGTGCATGTGTTTTTGATACACCCTGTTTCTGAACCCGAAGTCATACATATGCTGTAATATGTTGGTAATGATGAAGGACAAGTTGAAGAGAGGGGTGATGTTGATTGTGAAGAAGTGGAAGTTGATGTTGTTATGGAGGAAGAGGTTGATGGAGTTGAACAAGTTCAGGAAGTTGGTGGTGATTGTGAAGAAGTGGAAGTTGGTGGTGATGGTGAAAATGAAGGTGCAGAAGAGAATGAAGTTGAGGCTGTTATGGAGGAAGAGGTTGATGGAGTTGAACAAGTTCAGGAAGTTGGTGGTGATGGTGAACATGAAGGTGTAGAAGAGAATGAAGTTGAGGCTGTTATGGAGGAAGAGGTTACTGGAGTTGAAGGTCAAGAAGTGGAAGTTGGTGGTGATGGTGAAGAAGTGGAAGTTGGTAGTGATGGTGAACATGAAGGTGTAGAAGAGAATGAAGTTGAGGCTGTTATGGAGGAAGAGGTTACTGGAGTTGAAGGTCAAGAAATGGAAGTTGGTGGTGATGGTGAACATGAAGGTGTAGAAGAGAATGAAGTTGAGGCTGTTATGGAGGAAGAGGTTACTGGAGTTGAAGGTCAAGAAGTGGAAGTTGAAGCGATGTGGAAATTCGAAGCTGGAATTCCTCTTTTGAGAATGATAGTGGTGATGGAAATAATGAGTGGTTGGAGGGGCTTGTTGATGTCAATGTTGGTTGTGATATAGATGATGATATACATGCAGATTTCGAGGGAAATGTGGAAGTGGAAGTCCAAAGTATGTCAAATGACTCTAGTGGACCATGTTCCAGTGTGAGTTCTGACAGCATGTTTGATGTTAACGTGGAGAGTGAGAATGATAGAGGTTTGTCAGATGATGAGTGGGATGTCGGAACAATCGGTACCGTTATAGAGTCGCGCAGCGGAATAAAATATTCGGAAAGCGTGTTAACGGTCACAAATCAAGTTATGAAGGTCCGTTTTAGAAAAACAATTTTCTTAGAGAAAATTTAACAAACACTTAATGTGCATAAAACAGTAACAAGTGTAAGGAATAGAAAAGTTGACACACTGAATTTTTATCCTGGTTCGATTCAAAAGAATCTACGTCCAGTTGTTAATCACTATAAAAAGTGATTAACGATTTCACTAAAATCAGTTTCAACAAAATACAATTAAGAGTGAATAACAAAAACAGAGATATAAAACCTTCCTTCGACCAACGAAATGGAAGCAATCAATCTACACTTTCCTTCGACTCCGGAACAGTGCAGAACAGTTCTTCCTTCGACCAACGAACCGGAAGAACAGTAGCGTTGCCAACTCGAAAAGAATCGCTCCGACCTTTGACCCACAAAGCGAGAGCTTCTCCTTTTCACGAGACTAGGCAGTGTAATGAACTAGCTTATGGAACTTCCTCAGATCACACTGTATTCTCAAAAGCTCAGATGTTTTTCTAAGAGTTTTGGAACTCACCTATATAGCCCACTGGTTTAAGTTCGCAAAGTTGAATTATAACTGCCGCAGATAATCGATTATTGTTAGTGATAATCGATTATTCGAGTCCGTTACAGGGTTTTCAAAAAGTGATAATCGATTATCCTGAGGAATAATCGATTATTCCAGAGACTTTGGCAGTTCTCATCGGAACTGTGATAATCGATTATTTGGAGTAATAATCGATTATTCCAGAGCAACGACGTTTTTCAAAAGGGCTCAGGATAATCGATTATAGCTTCTAATAATCGATTAAATGTGTAGCAGTTCTAAAAATACAAGTTTTTCTAAGTATTACATGTTTAAGGCTTTTCCTAATACATTTATAATCTATAAATTGCTTTTAAAACAACTATAACAATGTATCATCTTTCAACATCATCAAAATTATTTATCTTCAAATTTACCAATGCTCTTCATTGGTAACATGGGAATCTGAACAATTAATTACTGGAGCAGAAAGTGATGAAGACGATACCGATGTAGAGGGTTATGGGACTTTTGCAACATTTGTGTTGCCAAAAAGTATGGTTGACTTTAAGTGGGAAGTTGGGACATATTTTGCTGAAAAGCAAGACATTTTGGAGGCTATCAAAAATTATACGTTGGATAATGGAAGAAATATTAAGTTTGTTAAGAATGATAAACAAAGAATTAGGTTGAAGTGTGTGGGTGCAAAAGGAAACTGCCCTTGGAAGTTATATGGTGGTTATATGAAGGCAGTGAAAACATGGCAATTGAGAACAATGGTGGACAACCATACCTGCAGCGTTTAATGTGGAGGGTGTAAGATTCTTGAAAATATTTGTAAGTTAGATACTAGATTAAAAAAAAACGTAAAAAGTGAATAGTAAAAAGTAAATAGTAAATAGTAAAAAGTGAATAGTAAAAAAAAATTTTTTGAAAAGGATAAGTGTTCCACGTAGCTTTGAGATCAGAATTCATCAAATTGCAAATAAAAAATTATTTTTGTAATAGTTAAATGAATAAAAAAATGAATAGTTAAAATGAATAGTAAATTTTTTTGCTATAAATAGCCAAGGGGGGGAGGTTGAAAATTTACACCAAAGAACTTAGAAAATTTTTTAGAGAAGAGAGTTAGAAGAATTTCTAATTGCAAAGGGGATATTCTGGAAGTTTTCAGAGAGCGAGGAGATTAAGTCTGTAATAGAGGTAAGGGAAGCCACTCTTATACTTTGCTTTTCTCTAATTCTAAATCTTGAATATATAGTATTTTGTTGCTGTATGGTCTTGAATTTTGAATGAGAACATTTATTTGTTTCTTTTGTATTTTTGGAAGGACGAGAAGTTGTCTAACCGGCTCTGCCAGATTCAACTTCTTGTTTCCCCAAAGCTTTGGTTGTTTCTTATATCTTTATATTGTATTTTTGGAAGGACGAGAAGTTGTCTAACCGGCTCTGCCAGATTCAACTTCTTGTTTCCCCACACCTTTTATTTCTTCTTTATATTGTAATTTTGGAAGGACGAGAAGTTGTCTAACCGGCTCTGCCAGATTCAACTTTTTGTTTTCCCAGAAATTTTATTGTTTTATCTATTTTTTTTATTGCATCTTTCTGGAAGGATGAGAAGTTGTCTAACCGGCTCTGCCAGATTCAACTTCTTGTTTCCCCTGAATTTTTATATTAATATTATTTTGATGGTAAAGGCAACTAATTATTTTTGTATGAATTTATATACATATGAATGTTGAACTGATGTTCTCTTGTGAAACTGTTTTATAACTTTTATTATATTGGGTGTTATAACTGAAACTGTTAAATTGTACATGTTGTGATGTGATGAATTTAATCTGTTTTGAATGAGTTTGTTGGCTGAAATTGATCTTGTTGGAAGGTCTGGAGTAAGGGTTCTGTAATAGCTTGTATATGGGTATTAAATAGATGTATAGATACTATTTGAGGTTGTTGTGAGAGGAAGTAAAAATATTAAAATTAGGCAGTTTAGATTTAGAGCATAAGAGAACAAGGTAGATAATTTAAATAAATAAATTGTTAATTATTGAGGGCCTCCCTTTGTTGGTAGGATAGAGGAACCTTAAAAACCTGAGTTGGCACATCCCTGATCATAGAGCAGTCCTGGCCTGGTCCAGTCAGTTGTGACTAGTCATATGTGCTAGCGTCGAAGGTGAGTTTGATGCGTTCAGACATCTGGGTCCTCTCCGGTGACCAATTGGGGTAAGGAAAGATCTCTACTAGGATGAAAATAAAATAAAACAAGTTGATTGTAGATGCATAAAGTTATCATGGTAAAAACTTCATATATATATTTCATTTATCGTTACATTGCGCTCAGACTTTAATATGTAGTTGCTAAGATATGTTGAAGTGTTTTGACTTATCTATGATCTTTGATTGGTGAAAATATGTTGAGTTATACTCGTTATGGTCAAAATGAGTTTATAATATGAATTATGATATCTGGCAATATGTTTAATTTATTGACACCAAAATAGGTTATTGTCAAATTATGATTAGAGAATGAACATGGTTGAGTTATGTGGATAAGAGGTTATGAATTGTTGATTTGATGAAATGTTGGAGTGGATAAGAGGGTATGATATGTTGATTTGATGAAATGTTGGAGTGGATATAAGAAATCATTGCTTATGAAATGATGTTTACTACGGGGAGTAGTATGTTCGGTTTATACCATGAGAGCTTAATATGAGCAAAGTAACACCTGAGGTTTATGAAAGCAGGCAGAAAGTGGTCTGACCATAAGGCTTTGACATAAATATATGGTTCATAAGTTTTATAGAAGCAGACAGAGAGAGGTCTGACCATAAGGCTTCAGAAAGTAAAACATAGTATACAGGTGAGGCTTAAGGAAGCAGTCAGAGAGCGGTCTGACCATAAGGCTTCGTGAGTAAGCATGGTACTTTTGTAAGGTTTATGAAAATGAGGAAGATGATTTTGATAATGATGAATTAATGACATCGGGATAATGATATTTTATCAATTGCAGAAATACATGATTGAAATATTTTATTACAAGTTTAATGATTTATATGATATGGTTGGCTTACCCTTATTTTTTTGTGCTATGATCATATAACTCATGTTATATGTGAATAGATAATATTGCAGATGCGGTTGAAAAAGCTTAGAGATGAGAGAGATGCGGGGAAAAACTTTCAGGGATATTTTGTAAAAAGAATAAATTTGTATTGGAAAAATTATGTTGTATGATGAGTCGATATTTTATTCACTATATTTATCTTATTGTGCTAGAATTAGTCGGGGAATTGTGCTTAAACGTCCGGTATTTTCCTGTTTTTCCTAATTGTGCTTAATTTGATCGGAAATTCTTATTTTAACTAATTTGAATTATCTGAGCTTATTAATTTGCATTATTAATTACGGGAAAATTTTGGATAACTTTTTGGGACATTTGAAGGCTAAATGAAAAAATAACAATTGAGCCAATTTCATCTTAACCATTTCAATTTTCGCACAGTGCTGCCTGAATTTTGTGTCAACTTGTCTGTCTTCGTTCGAGTTCATTTCTTATCCGTTTTGCATGCAATTTTTTTTCATAGTTTCGTATGGATGTCTATTTTCACGTACAGTTTTTATTTTGTTCAAATTAATTCTGTGTTGTTCCCAGTAATTTGATTACGCCACTGTGTCAGTCCAGTGCAGCGTGAATGTTGTGTCAACTTGTGTGTCTTCGTTTGAGTTCAATTCTTATCCGTTTTGCATGCCGTTTTTTTTCATGGTTTCGTATGAATGTCTATTTTTACGTATAGTTTTTCTTTTGTTTAAATTCGTTCTATGTTGTTCCCAGTAATTTGATTACTCCCCTGTGTCAGTCCAGTGCTTACATTTTGAGTGTTCTAATATGTTTGCATTGTTTGCTTGCTGGTTAGTATTTGTGGTGGCTGGAATATCAAAGTATTGGTTTAGAGATGCATCTCACAGTTGAAATGAATTGGAAACCAAGCACATAAGCACACAAAGTTTTATGTGAATATTGTTGCACAAACAATGTACATGGATGATGGAATGAAGCATGAAGGTGCTGCCACAAATTTTCTGAATTTGTCACACTCTTCCAATTCATGCATGAAGCACATAGAGAGTTATTTTGGAACATCTTTGGTGTGTCACATGAAGCATCCAACCAAGGAGAGCATGGGACAAGTGGACCCAAAGCAAAGAAAGCAAAAGACCCATGAAAGAGCACACATTCACGTGGAAATGGGCAGCCAACATTGAATGGAGTCTTGCTTCCTTTATTTTATTAGCACATGCTCATGGAAAGGTGAAGTGGAGCACCAAAGGAATCATAACTCTCAGCAGCCATCACACCCATGGAAGCCAATGGATTTAACACAAGCAAGAGAGCTTCACTTTCCAGCAGCAAAAACTTCACTTTCCAGCTGCAACATATCTTGGTTCAGCAGAAAAGTGGAGCTAGTGGAAGTACTCCATGACTTTGAGGGCTCCATCCACTAAGGAATGCATCATCATTTTGAGTGGAGAAGAAAGAAACAATTTTAATTTTGCTGAGTTGGGGAGAGAGAGCCGTATGGAAACCAAAGAAAGAAAGAAGAGTTTTGGAGTTGGATGAGAAAAACCATGATTCCTAGAAAGAATGAAGGATGATGTAGCTTGAAGTTCTTGGTGCCTTCACCTTTGGTTTTGTACACTTTTCCATTTAAGCTTTCATTCATCTACTGTTTTCATCTTGGTATTAATTTGTATTTTGAGTTTGTAAGTTGTTGTTGTAATTTTATAAGCATTGTAATTTCAATTTGGAAGTGTTTCATTCTATTCACTTGTGCTGAAAAAATAAAAAACCAATGGATGTGTAAGTGTTATTCTTTCATTTGCTTGTTTTTGGTAAGTTTTTGTTTGAATCCTTTTATGGTTTAAGGTTGAATGTTCATGGCTGTTTTGAGGTAAGTAATGAAGTATTGATTCATGATTTTATTTTAAAGTTGTAAGAAGTAAAAAAAATAAAAACAAAGCAATTGGTAACTTATGGAAATTGTCAAAGCTCCTTCTCTTTTAATTCATCTTTGATTTTGTTTTAATTAAGAAGGAAAGGAAAACTTGGAACTGTGGTTGGCTTAGTGTGCATGTGGAGAATAAAATTCAAATTGGTGTTCAATTCAAAAGATGACAAGAAGTGCTAAAAAGAGGTATGTTTTCTTTGCAAATTAAATTGATATAGATGTTGGATGCTTACGGTTTTGGATGTCCATTTACAATTATCATTTCAATGAAACCAATCAAATTTGTCACGGCACATGAGGTAAGTTTTAGAAGCATTTCAATTTCTATTTTTTTAAATTTCAGATTTTACTGTCTCTTTTTACTGCTGTAATTTAATTTCTGTTGTAATTCAATTTCAGTTGTTGTTTTCTGCAATTTAATTTCTCCTCTTCTTTATTTTTGCATGTTGATCATTTACTGTAATTTTATTTTCTGTATTTTACTGCAGTAATTTTGAGTCTGTTTTTACTGTTTTCCAAATTTACCATTTTCTATATTTACTGTTTTCTGTATTTTTGTTTTCTGTATTTTGCTGTTACTATTTTACAGATTTTGAAAATTCTGTACTTACTGTTTTTACTGTTATTATTTACTGCTGTAATTTCATTTTTTTTGTTTTTACTGTTTTACTATTTTTACAGTTTTCTGTATTTTATGTTTTACTGTATTTTCGTTTTTACTGTTCCAGATTTAATTTTTATTGTTTCATGTTACTGTATTTTCGTTTTTACTGTTTTCTAAAATTTTCTGTTTTTTGTTTTCACTGTTTTCTGTATTTACTGTTTTCTGTATTTTCTGTATTTTCTGTTTTTCTGTATTTTCGTTTTTACTGTCCCAGATTTATTTTTACTGTTTTATGTTGCTGTAATTTCATTTTTACTGTTTTAATTTCGTTTTACTGTTTTTAAATTTCATTTTTTTTTACTATTTTCTGTTTTATTTTTACGGTTTGTTAATTTACTGCTTTCAACATTTACATTTTTCCGCAACCAAAAACAATCACAAACCCCCCCCCACTACGTGTTGATCCAAAACTGAACCACATTTGGTCCTTGAGAGACGACCTAGGAGTCACATCCTAGCTATACTGCATTCTTATCTGCAATCGAATTTGTACGCGGTGCGACCCGCGTATCATTGTGTAAGACTTATAAGTTAAAATTTCGAATTTATGTTAAGTGGTGAAGACTATATCGTTTGAAGTTTGTAAGTTTGGTATTGTACTTTGGAAGAATTGAAATAAAGTTTGATTGTTTATAGAAGATATCAAATTAATTTAGTCTCTACTATCAGTAATACCCTTTAAAAGATTAGGGTGTTACAGAGGGCAGCTACAGCCACACATCCACAAACCTGGGAGATGGAAATGAGAAACATAAGAGCAGTGAACGAAGATGCGTATAAGCATTTGATTGCCATCCCTCCAAGGTTAGTCTTCAAAAGTAGAACATAATTCCTTATTCATATAATGTGAATAATAATTCTATTATTTGTTGTAGATATTGGTCAAGATCAAGGTTCACTGAAAGAGCTAAATCTGACACCTTAGTAAACAATATGAGTGAGGGCTTCAACAGTGTCCTCCTTTCTGCCAGGAGTAAACCTATCATTACTTTGTTGGAGATGATACGGCTTTACCTCATGCAAAGATGGGCCAAGAACAGGTCAAGCATATCATCATTTACTGGAGCCATTTGTCCCAAGATCCTATCCAGATTTAGAAAGGAATCTCAGTTAACTAAAAATTGGATTCCTAGGTAAATTCCAGTAATCACTTCGTTGTTATATTAATTTACTACTGTTCTTAATAATTATTGTTGTCTTCTACACAGTTGGTCAGGCTACAAGCTATTTGAAGTTCGTCACATGTCTAATAATGGAGATAAGTTCGTAGTCAACATAGATGACTCCTCATGCACATGCAGAACTTGGATGATGACTGGAATCTGTAAGATCCTTGAAAATATTTGTAAGTTAAAATACTAGATAAAAAAAAAAAGTGAATAGTAAATTGTGAATAGTAAAAAGTGAATAGTAAAACGTGAAAAGTAAAAAAAAAAAAAATATTTGGAAAGGATAAGTGTTCCACGTAGCTTTGAGATCAGAATTTATCAAATTGCAAATAAAAAATTATTTTTGTAATAGTAAAATGAATAAAAAAAATGAATAGTTAAAATGAATAGTAAAAATGAATAGTAAATTTTTTTACTATAAATAGCCAAGGGGGGAGGCTGAAAATTTACACCAAAGAACTTAGAAAATTTTTGAGAGAAAAGAGTTGGAAGAATTTCAAATTTTGCAAAGGAGATATTCTGGAAGTTTTCAGAAAGCGAGGGGATTAAGTCTGTAATAGAGGTAAGGGGAGCTAACTTTGAGTATTTCCTTTTGTATTATCTTGAGTCTTGAATATGCTATATTTTGCTTTTTCTGATCTTATATCTTGAATATGGAGTATTTTGTTTCTGTATGATCTTAAATTTTAAATGAGAGTATGCTTTTGTGTTGATATCCAAGTGTGATAGTTGTAAAATGTAATGTTGATTATGTTATGCCACTTGTATGTTATTAGTTGTTTATTTTTTGTATTTTGGAAGGATTAGAAATTGTCTAACCGGCTCTGCCAGATTCAATTTCTTGTTTCCCCAAACATTCTATTGTTTTCTTATTTATTTTTATTGTATTTTGGATGGATTAGAAATTGTCTAACCGGCTCTGCCAGATTCAATTTCTTGTTTCCCCAAAATTCTATTGTTTTCCTTATTTATTTTTATTGTATTTTGGAAGGATTAGAAATTGTCTAACCGGCTCTGCCAGATTCAATTTCTTGTTTCCCCAAACTTTCTATTGCTTCAGTTATTTATTTTATTGCACTTTTGGAAGGATTAGAAGTTGTCTAACCGGCTCTGCCAGATTCAGCTTCTTGTTTCCCCAAACTATTTATTGCTTTACTTATTTATTTTATTGCATTTTTGGAAGGATTAGAAGTTGTCTAACCGGCTCTGCCAGATTCAACTTCTTATTTCCCTAGACATGTGTTGCTCTTGTTACTTAATTATATTGTATTTTTGGATGGATTAGAAGTTGTCTAACCGGCTCTGCCAGATTCAACTTCTTGTTTCCCATGAATTTTTATATTAAGATTATTCTTATGATTGTCAAATATTGTATTCTTCTATGACCATTTATAGTAATATCTTATTATGGTTAATTGTTTATAGTTATCTTGTATGAATTCTATCATGAATTAGTTTCTTGGCTGAAATTGATCTTGTTGGAAGGTCTGGAGTAAGGATTCTGTAATAACTTGGAAATAAGTATTAAATAGATGTAGTGATACTATTTGAGGTTGTTGTAAGAGGAAGTAAAAATATTAAAATTAGGCATAAGAGAACAAGGTAGATAATTTAAGTAAATAAATTGTTAATTATTGAAGGCCTCCCTTTGTTGGTAGGATAGAGGAACCTTAAAAACCTGAGTTGGCACATCCCTGATCATAGAGCAGCCCTGGCCTGGTCCAGTCAGTTGTGACTAGTCATATGTGTTGGCGTCGAAGGTGAGTTTGATGCGTTCAGACATCTGGGTCCTCTCCGGTGACCAATTGGGGTAAAGAAAGATCTCTAATAGGATGAAATTAAAATAAAATAAGTTAATTGGAGATGTATAAAGTTATCATGGTAAAAACTTCATGTATATTTTATTTATCGTTACATTGAGCTCAGACTTTAATACGTAGTGGCTAAGATATGATGAAATGTTTTGGCTGATCTATGAATCTTTGATTGGTGAAAATATGTTGAGTTATACTCGTTATGGTCAAAAAATGAGTTTATAATATGAAGTATGATAACTGGCAATATGTTTAATTTATTGACACCAAAATAAGTTATTGTCAAATTATGATTAGAGAATGAACATAATTGAGTTATGTGGAGAAGAGGTTATGAATTGTTGATTTGATGAAATGTTGGAGTGGATAAGAGAGTATGAAATGTTGATGTGATGAAATGTTGGAGTGGATATAAGAAATTATTGCTTATGAAATGATGTTTCCTACGGGAAGTAATATGTTCGGTTATACCATGAGAGCTTGGTATGAGCAAAGTAACACCTGAGGTTAATGAAAGCAGGCAGCAAGTGGTCTGACCATAAGGCTTTGACATAAATAGGTGGTTCATAAGTTTTATAGAAGCAGGCAGAGAGCGGTCTGACCATAAGGCTTCAGAGAGTAAGACATAGTATACAGGTGAGGCTTAAGGAAGCAGGCAGAGAGCGGTCTGACCATAAGGCTTCGTGAGTAAGCATAGTATAAATTGTAAGGTTTATGAAATTGAGGAAGATGATTTTGATAATGATGAATTAATGACATCGGGGTAATGATATTTGAGTAATTGTAGAAATAAATGATTGAACTATTCTTATTACAAATTTAATGATTGATTTGATATGGTTGGCTTACCCTTATTTGTTTGTGCTATGATCATATAACTCATGTTATATGTGATTAGATAATGTTGCAGATGTGGTTGAAAAAGCTTAGAGATGAGAGAGATGCGGGGAAAACCTTTCAGGGATTTTTGTAAAAAGAATAAATTTGTATTGGGAAGATTATGTTGTGTAAAATTTAAAAGTTGAAATGTCAACGGTGAAGACTATATTGTTTAAAGTTTGTAAGTTTGGTATTGTACTTTGGAGTAATTGAAATAAAGTTTGATTGTTTATATGAGGTATCAAATTAATTTAGTCTCTACTATCAGTAATACCCTTTAAATTATTTGGGTGTTACAGAATCCCCTGTTGTCATTCATTGGCTGCAATGAAGTTCCTCAACATTGATGGAGAACAATTTATTGACTCTTGCTACATGAAGTCCAGATATGAGGAGACATATTCAACAATTATATATCCCTTAAATGGAGCCAACATGTGGAACATTACTCCAGATCCTGATGTGTCTCCACCACACAAAAGAGTATTGCCTGGAAGACCAAAGAGAAAACGAAGACTAGAGCAATGGGAAATGAGGAAGGATGAATCAAGAATGACCAAATCTGGCTTGTGGAAGAGATGTGGCATATGTAGAGAACATGGCTATAACAGAACTCGTTGCCCATCAGCAACCCAAGCAGGAACTGTGCCCAGTACATCAGCAACCCAAGCAACTCCATCCACTCAACAATCTGAAATAGCACATCAGTTTGGGAATCAACCGTAGTAGACAGTAGGAATGAAATTTTGTAATCTTTTTAGGCTACAAAACATTATGTAGAAAAGCAGTACATGTAGGAAAACGTTATTGTGGTACTGCAGTTGATAACTGATGGAACTTGATGCTGTTTTTATGGTTATTTTGGTCTGTATGACAGCAGTTTTATGTACTACTTCAGATTAATTAAATTTCAGCAGATATGCTTAATTTGGTTCCATTTATCTGTTGTGTGCATTGATGTTATGTTGATCTTTTAACATGGTTATGTTTCTGATTTTAACATTGCTTCATATTAATGAACTGTTCTGCCAATTACTATCAATAAATCTCCAGGAATCATCGAAAATGGGCATGACTGAGAAAGATCAACACATTCTACTTTTATATAGTGCTTCAGATTAATGAAAATTCTATGAAGTTTATGTAATTTGTGCTTATCAGTTCACTTTGAAACCACTTCATATGATTGTGCTTATTAGTTGACAGTTCAATACGAAGAGTATTTTGGCCAAAAGTATGAATCAATACTTTGAATTACTTCCTTACCAAAAGTTACAAACAATACAAACTTTTATAGTCAAAATAACTTTGGTTCATTGCATTGTAAGTACATTCCATCATAAGTACAATGAAATCATTCCTATGAACGAAAAAACACTATTGTAAGTATAATAATGTTCACCACAACAAGAACAGAGACAATCCCTAACAAGACATTAAGCCTATTTCCTAATTTCTTCACTAACAACTCCAAATCACTTATAATCTTCTATCCACCTTCCATTGCTTCTCTGTTCAGCAAAGACTCAGACTTGCCTTCACACTTTGTACTCGTTTCCATTTCAACAACCCCATGATCTGCACACCATGTGAAATAATTGCAACCACCATCTTCACCACCATTATGTGACAACGAAACACCAATCAGGGCACCCTCGAACTCAAAATAAGAACAACGAAAAACCCAACAAAAAACCTTACCTTGAACTTAGGGCAGCCCTAAAATTGCTTGCCTCTGTTCTTAACTGTTCTTGCAGTTCTGAGAACACAGTTCATCCCACAATAGCACAACGGACCACCATTGTTGTTTTTAACTCCTCGACCACCACCACATACCACATTACTGTCTTGCTTCCGCCACCCGCTGCATGACGAAGACGAACAGGGATGCATCTTCAACCAGCCCTTCTATTAAACCCTAAATACCCAAATTGATACCCCAATTTGTGAAATGGAAAGAACTTTAGACGGACCCTAGAAATAGTCAGAAGAATCTCAATCCCTAATTCGATCAATTCAAAATCTAAATCCCCATTTTGGTTTAAAACATTCATTTTATTTTTATCCACGTGCTTCACTGCCCCTGCTTCAGTCAGCCACGTCAGCTAAGAAACTGACTACAGCGTGCCACGTCAGACACACACTAACGCCGTTGGAGACAGTTTAACGGAAATGATCCAATTGTTGCAATTTTCATAAATTCGGGACCCAATTGAGATTTCCATAAACAAAGGGACTAAATTGAGATTTCACGCGAAAATAAGAACTTAGTGAATGATTAAACCTTATATCTATTATAAACAGCACAAGTATAAAAAGTAAAACTTTCTATATCGATTCTAAAATAGGTATAAAAAACCAAAACTTTCTATACCACTACTTCTGTACCTAATTGAAAATAGGTATTATAAACTTTTTTTAACAGATATAAAAACTTTTTATTTCATAGTGCTCTTAAATCTCAAATAGGAGATACGATATCAATCTCATATTTTAAATGATTTTTTTTTCTAATATTGTAATAATTGAAGAGGAATAAAGTATTTCTGAATTGCTTTGGAAATTCTTAGCCTGAATGAGTTTAACAGGAATTAACGTCTCTAATTTTAGGAAAATGATGAAAATAAATAAGAAAACTTTCACATGAATTCCTAATATTTAATAGCAAACATATAGCCGCCAACTAGGGATACTTTCCAATAGCCCTAATATTTATATTTGATTGTTGTCTTGAAGATAAGGTTGGTGCGTAAACTTGTTGTCTGGTTGATATATCTGCCGCACCCAATAATATTGTTGTCAACTATTTCTGCGGTACCCTCAAATTCATACCTTAATATATAGTTCGCACTTGACAGCAGTAAGAAATTACGAATCATCTTTCGAAGGAAGCGTTCGAGGTGCACCGAAGCACCTCGCCTTCATCAATAGGCGACGGCGAAGGCGAGCGACGATGGTCGTACTGTGGTTAGAGATTTATTGAAATTTCATTTTTTTTTCATATCTAGTTTACAAATTGCTGTGAGTGAGAGAAAGACACACAAATTTTAATTTTAATGTGGTTCACTAAATTAAATAATAAGGTCAAAATTAACGCAATTTTACAGAAAAATAGATTTAATTGGAATAAAAAAATATAATGACTTATTTGAGACGATTTTATACAAATAGGATTAAATCTATTTTATTGCAAGGATTATTAGAAATTCATAACTTATTAACATAATCTAATCAATTTCTACTTTAATCTTATAAATTTTGGAATATTTGATTAAAAAATGATATTTTGACACATAAATTTTTACATTTATTTAATATAAATTTTTATATTCATTTAATACTATTTTTTCTTATTTTATAAATTCTCTTTTTTAAAAATATAAAAGTTTATATTTTTATAACTAGTTTATCGTATTATGTTTCAATAAAACTGTAACATGTACCGTTACTCTGTTTGGTTTCTTTTTGGCATCGCATGTGCACATGTTCGCCTCTGAGAAAAGGATGTCTGAGTTATTAATTAGAATATCATAATAACACTTTCACTGAAAATTTTGAAACTGCAACACCAAGATTAGAAAGTTTATTCGCTTATTCGCTTTAGATTAAATCACACAATACATTACACAATGATTGATATCACAAAAACCGAAAACGGATTAAAAGAAAAAGAAACACAGCCATTTATGTTGAGCAAAAACACTAGAAGTTCTTTTTTGAACTATGTCTAGGCCGAGCGGTGATCGATAGGATTTCTTTTTTGAATTTTTTCTTATGTTGAGTGAAGATACTGGAAATTCTTTTTTGAACTTTGTCTAGACCTAGCCGTAATTGATAGGAGTTCTATTTTGAATTTTTTCCTATATTGAGTAGTAGACGCTACGAGTTCTTTTTGAAACTTTTTTTCCTGTGCAAGATATTTCACTCACAAATATGTGTTAAATAAAATATTTAATATTTTATTTTTATAATGAGAAGCCATTAGAACTTGGCAAGGTTAAATTTTGGTGGTCGAAGTGACCGAGCGGTAAGGGGTTGAACCTTCACGTACAGGATATTTTTACTCACAAAAATATATATGGGTTAAACAAAATATTTAATATTTTATAATCTTCTTTTATAACGAAGATTCATTAGAATCTCACAAGGTTGAACATTCAAGTGACCGAGCAGTAAGGGGTTGAACCTTCTTGTGCAAAATATGTTTACTCACAAAAATATATATGGGTTAAACAAAATATTTAATATTTTATAATCTTCTTTTATAATGAAGAGTCATGGGAACCTGAGAAAGTTGAATGTTGGTGATCTAACTGAGCAAGCGGTAAGGGTTGAACCTTTCTGTGCAGGATATTTTTACTCACAAAAATGTATATGGATTAAATAAAATATTTAATATTTTATAATATTCTTTTATAATGAAGAGTCATGGGAACCTGAGAAGGTTTAAAGTTGGTGGTTCAATTGAGCAATTTCCTATGTGGAGGATATTTTTACTCATAAAAATATATGTGGGTTAAACAAAATATTTAATATTTTATAATCTTCTTTTATAATGAAAAGTCATTGAAACCTAATAAGGTTGAATGTTGGTGGTCCAACTGAGCAAGCGGTAAGGGGTTGAATCTTCTTGTGCATGATATTTTTACTCACAAAAATATGTGTTAAATAAAATATTTAATATTTTATAATCTTCTTTTATAATCAAGAGTCATTGGAACCTAATAAGGTTGAACATTGGTGGTCCAACGCAAGCGATAAAGGTTTTTTTGTGCAGGATATTTTTAGTCACAATAAAATATGCGTTAAATAAAATATTTTATAATGAGAAGCCATTAAAACCTGACAAAGTTGAACGTTGGTGGTCCCACTGACCCAAGTGTTAAGGGATTGAACCTTTTAAACAAAATATTTAATATTTTATAATCTTCTTTTATAATGAAGAGTCATTGAAACCTGACAAGGTTGAACGTTAGTGGTCAAGCTGAAAGTTATCAAAACAAAAGACATGCCTTTAGAACTTTTTATGGAATTTTTTCTCTTGTTACTTGTGGTTTCATGGGGATGCCGCTCGGGCCCCATTGTGGGCGCCAAATTTCGGTTAAATTTGTCTGAGGATCGGTCGTCCTTCCTTGCTCTGAAATATTTCGATCGTCCAATCCTTTTCGTGAACGCAATTCACTCTTGTGGGTTGCAGAAGACACTCCGACTCTCAAGTCAGATATGTTTCATAAAAAAGTCTCTATTTTATTATAATAGATTCAAGTCATTTTACCTGCACATTATATTTATAGGGATTGTGCCAACCAAAATCAAACATATTAATTAATCATTTACGTAATATATTTTTAGACAATCAAATCTAATAATACCTTCTAATATACTTGCTAATATACCTGTTAATATATTTGCTAAGTGCCCTAACTTCGATTTCATATAATACAATAGTCATTAATTTGTTATAGTTGAAGTGAATTATTGTATTCTAAAAATACTATGCATCACTATCAATAAACATTGTCCTTTAAACTTTAAGTTTTTTTTTAATTATTAGCATTGATAAAATTAAAACTAAAATGACTTTGTAACAAGTGTTATTTAATGATAAATGATAAACTATTTGAGAGTGGAAAATGCACATTTTAAATTTCATTAAAAGAATTTATATAATTCCTTCTATTAATGCATACCTTTTCTTAGTTCTCAATTTCTTACTGTGGAATTTTTGAAAAAAAAAAACTGGGAGTAAATATTTGAGTAAAATAATTTGACACAGTACCATAGACCGACAAAATTATTTAATCTCTATACGTGTCTTTTTTCTCTGTTTTCTATCTTCAATTCTAAATCAATGGGAAAAGAACCTTTAAAACATCAACTTTTCTCTAAGCAACTTTTGTTCAAAAATTGAGACTTCAATAATGCAAACTTTGAAAAACTTGGAATGCCTTTAGGAAAGTGTGGAAAAGTGTGATGTCTTATGGAAAATTGCAGTTTAGTAAGGTTTTTCTTTCTTTCTTCCTTTTGGTTTCCTATGTTTTTAACTGTTTTACTATTTGAATTAAATAATGTCTCTGTCAGAAGTGATTTCATATCAGTGACATGATACCTTTTTTTTAAAGTAGGACATGTTTCTCTACAAATGTGATGTGTGATAAATGACTTCACTTTTTTGTAAAAAAGTTTGGAGTTGTTCTTATCGTTATGTTGCAATTCTCTATAACAGAATTACTCACTAATTTATAAGATGAACCAACTACACAACTTTTGAATAAAATACTTTGCCTTTAAGAAACCCAATACATAAATTTTCAATGGTTTAGTGCTAGACTTTGAAAATATAGTCAAGTGGCAAATGCACACTACTTCCTAAATCTCCTTTATAAGCATCTTCTATTTTCAACCTTTATCCTCACCAAAATACACCTTCCTCTTACAAGAATATACATTTTCATATTATATTCTTGATCCTAAAAAGCCAGAGTTATACTTGAACCATGCAATCCATCAAGATTCTAGCCTGCTGGAGGATTCTTTACTGGTTTATTTTGATATTTGTAACACAACTTGCTTCTTTCTCCCAAATCTTTTATTTGGCTTCTATTGCTATCTCAGTCACTATTGTTGATGAAGCTGTAGCAGAGAACAGTGAAGCCAATGCACTGCTAAAGTGGAAGCACAGCCTTCACACATCCAGCCAAGATGTCTTGTCAACATGGAATGGTGTTACACCATGCAAATGGGATGGAATTCATTGTAACAATTCAAAGTCCATTTCCACCATAGATCTTGCAAATTATGGTCTCATAGGTACCCTTAACACCCTCGACTTCTCAGCTTTCCCTAACCTACTCATCCTAAATATCTATAACAACTCCTTTTATGGGACCATTCCACCACAAATTGGTAACATGTCCAGAGTAAATGTTTTGAATCTTTCTGCAAATTATTTCAATGATTCCATCCCTCAACAAGTGTGGACACTAAAGAGTTTACAAGGTCTCGATCTATTCACATGTCAATTAAGTGGAGAGATTCCTAATTCCATAGCAAACTTGTCAAACTTGACATATCTAGATTTAAGCAACAACAGTTTTTCTGGCCAGATTCCACCAGAGATTGGAAACTTGCACAAGTTGAAATATCTAGCTATTGGTAAAAATAAACTTCTCGGTTCCATTCCTCAAGAAATTGGAATGTTAACAAACCTTGCGCTCATGGATTTGTCAGAAAATTCTCTCTTTGGTACTATACCTGAAACAATAGGTAACATGAGAAATTTAAGTCAACTTTACATTTCTAACAACTCCCACCTACATGGGCCAATCCCATCCTCCATATGGAACATGTCCAAGTTAACAGTGCTCAACCTTTATGGCAATAGCCATTCTGGATCAATCCCTGCTTCCATAGAAAATTTGGGCAATTTAGATAAACTTGGACTTGATCACAACCAACTTTCCGGTCCCATTCCTTCCACAATTGGAAAGTTGACCAAGCTTACCTATTTGTTTTTAAGCTTCAACAATTTTTCTGGATCAATTCCTCCCTCTATAGGAAATTTGATCAATTTGAAAACGCTTAGTCTCGAAAGAAACAATCTCTCAGGAACAATTCCTGCCACAATTAAAAATTTGAAAAGGCTCACCAACTTAGCATTGTCCGTGAACAAACTTAATGGCAGTATTTCACAAGTCTTGAATAACAATAATAAATGGTATATTGTGTTACTTGCTGAGAATGATTTCACAGGCCACTTACCACCTCAAATTTGCTCTGCTGGGTCCCTAAGCCTCCTTAGTGCTCACCACAACCGTTTCACCGGTCCGGTGCCAGTAAGCTTGAAGAACTGTTCTAGTGTTACTAGACTCCGGTTGGATGGGAACCAATTGGAAGGAGATATATCACAAGATTTTGGTGTATATCCAAATTTGAACTACATTGATTTGAGCGACAACAAGTTTTACGGCCAAATTTCATCAAACTGGGGTAAGTGTCCTAATCTTGATACCCTAAAGATATCCAACAATAACATTTCTGGTGGTATACCAGTCGAACTTGCTGAGGCAACCGAACTTGGCAAGCTTCACCTTTCTTCTAACCACTTGAAGGGAAAGATTCCAAAGGAATTAGGCAATATGAAATCTTTAATTGAACTCAAGATTAGCAACAACGATCTTTCTGGAGACATTCCCAAGGAAATTGGATCACTGCAAATTCTTGAAGAATTGGATCTTGGAGATAACCAGTTGAGTGGAAAAATACCAGCAGAAGTTGTAGAGTTGCCTAAGTTGCGGAAGTTAACTTTGAGCAATAATAAAATAAACGGAAATATTCCCTTGGAGTTTCGCCAACTTCAGCCTCTTGAATACCTTGATCTTTGTGGGAATTTTTTGACTGGAACAATACCAAGGCAACTTGGAGCGGTGATCAAACTGAACTGTTTGAATCTCTCTCGCAACAATCTTTCTGGAAGTATTCCATCCAGTTTTGAGGGCATGTCAAATTTGGTTTCTGTCAACATATCATACAATCGGTTAGAAGGGCCACTTCCCAAAAATGGAGCCTTTCTTAATGCTTCAATTGAATCATTGAAAAATAACACAGGTTTGTGTGGGAACGTCACTGGGTTGATGCTCTGCCCAGCCAACCGCAATGAAAGGAAGCACAAGGACATTCTTCTGATATTACTTCTCATGTTGGGTGCTCTTGCATTAATATTGTGTGCGGTGGGTGTTTCAATGTATATTCTTTGTCGAAAAGCAAGGAAGAAAGAAGCCCAAGCTAAAGGAAAAGAAGTATCAGAAAATGCATTGTCTCAAGAAGTGTTTTCCGTTTGGAGTAGTGATGGAAAAATTATGTTTGAAACTATCATTGAAGCTACCCACAATTTTAATGACGAATATCTCATAGGTGTCGGAGGACAAGGAAATGTTTACAAAGCTGAGTTCCCTTCAGGTGAGGTCTATGCGGTGAAGAAACTTCATCTAGGAACAGATGGAGAGAAGCCTAATTTTAAAGCTTTTGAGAATGAAATTCAAGCTTTGACCGAAATCAGGCACCGTAATATTGTAAAGCTATGCGGGTTTTGCTCACATCCACGATTCACATTTTTGGTTTATAAGTTCATGGAAGGGGGTAGCTTGGATCAAACCCTAAGCAATGAGAAAAAAGCATCTGCATTTGATTGGGAAAAGAGGGTGAATGTTGTGAAAGGTGTGGCCAATGCTTTATCCTACATGCATCATGATTGCTCACCTCCAATAATCCATCGTGACATATCGAGCAAGAATGTTCTTCTTGATTCACAGTACGAAGCTCGTGTCACTGATTTTGGAACAGCTAAGATTCTAAAGCCTGGTTGCTCTTGGACGACGTTTCAAGGCACATTAGGGTATGCAGCTCCAGGTTAGACACCACCTTTTCTCATTCTTAGAAATATTGATGGAAATTATTTTTCAATTAATTTACACTATTTTATGTTCAAATACTGTTTAAACACTGTTCACTTGAAAAGGTATTGGATTGATCGATCCCAAGGCAAGAACTAGTATATGCCAATACCAAAACCTTTAAGAAAATTAACTTAGCGAACATGCATGCAGCTTATATAAAATGTTATGCATCTGTTCATACTGCTTAACACAAAATTTTCATTTATCGTAGAGTTTGCCCAAACTATGGAAGTAACTGAGAAATGTGATGTATTCAGTTTTGGTGTGCTTTGCCTAGAAATCATCATGGGGAAACATCCGGGGGATCTCGTTTCTTCGTTGTTATCTTCATCTTCAGCAGCAATAACTCATAATTTGCTACTACTGGATGTGCTAGACCAAAGGCCTCCTCATCCTCTTAAATCAGTTGTCGGGGATGTCATTTTGGTTTCAAGCTTGGCATTTTCTTGCTTGAGTGAAAATCCAAGTTCTCGCCCAACAATGGCTGAAGTGTCCAAAATGTTAATGATGGGGAAATCCTCGTTACCAGCTCAGTTACCCACGATTAGACTTGGACAACTCCTCTAATGCAATATTGAACAACAACAGATTTCCGTTTTGCTTGTTTTCTTTGTACACCATTTGTCCTTTATCTTAGGTTGTAAGCTATGTTTGTTTTTGTGATCGAAATAAGTCATGTAGAATTTACTAGAGAAGCTAGATTTTCTGGTTTATATAATAAGGGGTTGGATAATGATTTGCAGTAATCACCTTGTCACAAAACTTTATGCGATATGGTTGGTGGAACCGATCATGCATTTGTACAATTTATTGGTTTGAATAAAAGTTAATCTATGAATTAAGTCACTATTTTTGCCAATAGATATTTTATGGACATTTTGGCTTTTTAGATAACACGAAACTAAGAAGATGGTGTATACTAGTGATTCACTGTACTTGTGGTCCGTTTTTTTATCTCTTATTTTTAAGTCTGCTTTAATGAGTGCCTTCAACCTTTTCAATCGGTATATGGTTATGTATACATGACTTTAAGAAAGTATAGGTTACACTTTTTTGCTTTATTAATAGATTGGACTTGATGTGATCACAACCAAATCTAGGTCAATTTGAGTTAGGACTAATTCGTTATGATCTTAATCGAGTTAGGCCTAATTAATTTTGATTAAAATAGTCTTGACTTAATTTTAATTGAACTGATCTAGACCAACTCAGTTCAATGTAAATTAGTTTTGACTCAGATAAACATCAGTTCAATGTAAATTAGCTTTGACTCAGATAAACATAAACTTGATGGATTTAAACAATTTTGACTCAGTCTAAGTTTAAATAAACTACCTGAGTTAACTTGGACTAAGTTTAATCTATTTGGACTAAAACTGACATGACCTATTCTAACTCAACTAAACATGGGCCATTATGAATTTATCTTTAGTCAAATAAATATAAACTTGCCTGATTCAGTATGATCTTGAATACAACTTGATACTAGGTTGATACTAGGTTTGACCTAATTATAATAGGTTGAACTTAAAATATAAAAATTTAAATTTAAATTTGAGAAAAATATATTTAAATAAACTTGGAATAATATAAATTTAAATAATTAGAATTAAATTTCACTCTATTTTTTTTGCTCACCTTAATTTACAAACCCACTTGTCATAGTTGTGCTTGAGATTCCACTATTATATCCCGGAAGAGAAAAATGACATACCCTCATGTATTTACTTTTTTATAAGCAAGTTAATTATTTTTGTCATTTTCTTAAAAATATCGTTATAATATCAATACACTGTTATATTAATCGTCATTAATTTTTATAGTTGAAGTGAATTATTAAAGTAAAAAAATACTATACATAACTATCAATAAACATTGTTCTTTAAACTTTTTTTTAATTAGCATTGATAAAACTGAAATAAGTTTCTAACTAGTGTTATTATAATGATAAACATTGAAAATTCGCATTTTTTATTAAAAAATATTATAGAATTCTTTTAATGTAAAAACATAGAAAATAATATTTTTAGAAATATTATGAAAGAACTAAAACCATAGAATTGTAGAATTAAAGAATTGAGAACTGTGATTGAAGAACTAAAACTGTAAAATGAATTCTTGTGATGAACTCTTCAATGTGAAGGAATCAGTTTTCATTCTATTTTCAAGTAAGTTGAACTTAAGCTCTTTTCTCCATCTTTATAAAAAATATAAATATTTATTCTATAAAAATTACTAGCAGCCAATATGTTACTTAGCAGAAAAGAACAGTACCAAAACAACAAATTCATGCACCTGAGATAAAGGAAAACAATATTGAAAACAGCCACAAAAACAAATTGTTATTTTAATCCAACGTAGTTCCTTGTAGGATTAGATACGTTGTTCATGACCAGTTTTCTTATCCAAATGGGGGGAAGGAACTGTGAACACTGATCGGTGCTTGGATAATTTCGAGGACATATATGAGGGACACATTCATAATATTCAAATAAACTATTTTTTTTAATAGACATGTATATCTGATTCCACAACACAAACCACAAATATAACCCACAATTCTTAAGTTTCTCCAATAGCACTTATATTACAGCTACACGAACACGTACAGCTGCTGAACTGCTACGTGTAACCAAAGTCAAACCAAGCCGACAATCTCTCCATGCACGATGTACTTGTACTTCTTCTAGTAAAAAGACCAAATAAAGCCAAGCCACCTATTTTTTTTTTCCCACTAGCACTAACTCCATTAAAATTCCTTCATCACTTTGCTCTCTTTTTTCTTCCCTTTTGACTTCAACTCTCATCATCACTCAAATCTAGGGCTTACTACCATTTAATCCACACTCACTTCCGAACGAAAGACATTTTTTTGTACTTTCTTGCATGTACAATGTAAGTGAACAATCTGAAAAAATACAGAAGAGGACTGTCATGAATGTGACATATCCACTAGAGACGCTTATAAATATATTTGAGACTGGCTCTGTCTCAAATCAATAGCATCGAAGATAAGATTTGGGAAGAGAAACAATGGAGCAACAAGGAAATGGTGCTTCTTCATTTACCAGTGCTGTGAGTCTTGATAAGCTTGGAGTGTCTTCTATACCTCAACGTTATGTTCTTCCACCATCACAACGACCTCATCTTCCACTATCAACCACTCTTCCCATTATAGATTTGTCTACTTTGCGTGATCAATCTCTTGTTTCTAGATCAACCATCAATGAAATTCGAATTGCCTGCAAAGAGATAGGATGCTTTCAGGTATATAAATCACCTGCTCAATCTTCATATCATCTTTTCATTGATGCAACAAACAAACATTTACGTGCATTTTTTTATACATGTGCATATATATGATAATTAATTATAGGAGCTGACATAGGATGTATTTTAAGTGCAAGGTTCTATAAAGACATGTTATACTATGTTATATATTTACGTAAGACTTCACTTTTGTAGGTTATTAACCATGGGATTGATCAGTCAGTGATGGATGAAGCCCTAGAAGTCTCAACACAGTTCTTCAACCTTCCTAGTGCTGAAAAGATGCGTTTATTTTCTGAAGATGTTCACAAACCTGTGAGGTATGGAACAAGCCTTAATCAAGCCAGGGATGAAGTTTACTGCTGGAGAGATTTCATCAAACACTACTCTCATCCAATATCGGATTGGATTCACATGTGGCCTTCAAATCCGTCAAATTACAGGTATTACTACAAAAGGAAGTTTTGAAATCTCCATGAGAATTTTACTAACAAAATAAAGGTATGGTATCAAAAGTTTTCCAAATAAACCTGTTTTAATTAAAATAACAAATAAAAAATTGCTGCTGCCATAACGAAAGCTTCTCTTCACGTATAAAAGATACACATCTAATGATAATAATAACTCATACACAGAAGTTGTGTTGCAGGAAGAGCATGGGAAAGTACGTAAAAGCTGTGCAAATTCTACAAAATCAACTGCTGGAAATGATTTTTGAAAGCCTAGGGTTAAACCGCAGTTATTTGCATGAAGAAATCAATGGAGGGTCGCAAACACTTGCAGTGAATTGCTACCCTGCATGTCCAGAACCCGGTCTCACCTTAGGCATCCACCCTCACTCTGATTACGGATCCATAACTGTGCTGCTCCAAACTCGTTCAGGCCTAGAAATCAAGGACAAAAATAACAACTGGACGTCCGTGCCGTTCGTTGAAGGAGCACTTGTGGTGCAGTTGGGTGACCAAATGGAAGTTATGAGCAATGGACAATACAAGAGTGTGATTCACCGAGCAACGGTTAATGGGGATGAGAAGAGGTTTTCCATTGTGAGTCTTCACAGTTTTGCAATGGACAGAAAGATGGGTCCTGCAGTGGAACTTGTTGATGATCAGCATCCTAAGTCCTACAAAGAGTTCTGCTTCAGGGAATTTCTGGACTTCATTTCCTGCAATGATATTACAAAGGGTAGGTTCGTTGACACTTTAAAGTTGAACAAACTTTAGACATACTTAGATGGTCTAAAGCCCATCAATAGCATGCTGTTTGTCATGCGTAGTTTTCATGGAGTGGTCTAAGCAATAGGCATATTTAAGTATAAGAGTCATTTTTTCCTTCTTTTTTTTGTTTCCTCCCCTTTCGTTATGTACTTGGAATAAACAAAGCAATAAATAAAGTGATAAAAGACACCAACATGGCACACACAATCTAAAAGACTAGAGTCCTTCTTGATTAAACTTTTAATAGTGTGTTTTTATTGCGGCTCACACTTAGTTTAATATATATATTCTAATATAACTGAGGAAATTGGTGAATTCAATGAACCAAAACTACAAACACCTAATATTCACCAGTACTATTTGAACAAAAACAGAAAAAAAGAAAACTGAGTTTCAATGGGTTATAACAAATTGTGGCAGAAAAATAGATTGAATTCTCTACACGTGTGTAGTTTAAAATTCAAACCACGTTTCAGTGTGAAATGGTTATTTGCAAAACAAAGCATATTACCTGAGTCTACCTTCAGCAATTTAAAGGACTCGGATTGCCATAATATCGAAGTCCTCAATCTATATTCTAACCATAATATGTAAAGTTGGGCGTTAAAGAAGAAACCGTACTTGAAACTTTACCCGGATTTTCCCTTAGTTTCTCCTCTTCTTTTCTTCATCGCTGAAAGCCCTTGTGTGGCAGGCCTGTAAGATGAACACTCCCTAACGTTATTTATGCCTAATATATAGCATTCTTCCGTAGTTTACAGGTGGAGAAGAAGAACATCGTGGAGGCTCGTCTACTCAACGCGTAGAGGCCATGTTTTGGTTTTCTTTCCTTTCTCGTGGAGGCTCCTCAGCTCAACACGTAAATGCACCAATTCGTTGTTTATTTATTTTCAAAACAGTGCCCTGTTTTCTTTCATTCTATATGCCTTTGTTAATTCTTACGTTCGTGTTCATCTTAGCCAACATGACTCGATCAGACACATGCGCAGAGTTTCCTCTAATCATGTGGAAGGTAAGCAAACAATCAAACTTTGGATGAGGTAAGTTAGAAAGGTAAAGAATTTAAAATATTGTACTCTAAAATAACTTGTTTGGTTATTAGAAAGAAATTCCAAATAAAAATCGAGCTGAATTGATTTATATCAAAAGTTGAGTTGAGTTAGTGCAGAGTAAAAATCAAATCGAGTTGGCTCGGATTGAAAGATATAGTTGAATTAAATTACTTTATTTAAATAAAATAAGATAATTTAATTACTCTATAAAAAACTTATTTTAAGTAAAAGTAATTCAATTGTAAGTAATTCAAATTTTTTAATTTAAACTTCTTCATCCAAATACAAGATTGAGATGTATACTTGAGTAATGTTTTTATTTATCAGCAAAAGAAAAAAAAATGGTATATGCAAGTGGTACAAGATGTTAGAATTAATTAACAAATTAATTCTATCATGTGATTCATTTGAAAAACTATGATATATTTAATAAAATATGAAGACATATTAGTTGTTATGAAAAGTCATAACAAAGACAAAATAAAAATAAACTTACTCTAACTAATTTGATGGAGTTGGTTAATAAAAACTTTTAGGGTTTTGTTTTTGTGTATCAAGTTTCTTCACTGTACGTCATCAAGAAAGTTGGAGAAGAAAAAGAAAGGTAAAAAGATATATTGAAAAAAGAAAATTAAAAAACACATTAATATGGATCTCTCATATATTAAGGTTAATATCTATTATGATTTATGTATGTTAATGTGTGAGACTTATAACTATCCTAGAATAGTTTTCTAAAGAGAATTAAGAAAGTAGAAAACTACAAAATTAACTATCCTAAAATAGTTTTCTAAAGAGAATTAAGAAAGTAGAAAACTACAAAATTAACTATCCTAAAATAGTTTTCTAAAGAGAATTAAGAAAGTAGAAAACTACTAAATTAATTTTACATGTGGTATCAAAGCATGGATGGTTAGATTTATGATTCATATTTCTCCCAAATTAAGATTAACCTTCATTTATGTTTTAGAACCCTAATGATAAGATTTAGGCATTTTAAGATTTCTTATGCTTTAAGTTAAAATTTAACTATTGGTTTATGTTATGCTGCTTTATGCTATTAATTTATCATTGTAAAATGAACGGTAATTTCTCTTGCACGTGGATAAGTGCATTGAAATTGACTTGGTTGTCTCTTGAATTATTTTTTCTGCGAATTGGAGTTGGAAGCCGCAATTGTAATTTTCCAGTATGTGAATTGGAACTCATATGTTTTTCCCTGTTACACTCTTGATTGGTAATGAGTGATTTAATTGCAAAATGAATGAAAGGAAAACAAAAGCACCAGCTTTTGTGCCTAGACTATGGTGCATCAACTAAATATGTTTATTTGAATTGGATGCATTGATTTATTTTAATTAGTTGATTGTTTGACTAGTGTTATTAATTTATTAGTGTTGTCAAAATAGGTTCTAACCTGCGAGGCAACACGGTCCACCACCGGTTTGAAAAAAAAAATGTAACTTTTTTAGGTGAGTTAGTTTTCAACCCGGCTCACTTAGAATTTGGCTTATCCGGTTGAAACCGTAGTGAGTCGGGTTGACTCACCAACCCACCTAATTTAATTTAATTATTTATTATTTTGTGTTTTAATATTATTAGTTAGCATTTTTTTATTATATTGTAGATGGGGATAAAACAAAAGATGTTTCGAGAGAGAAAAATATTATAGATTTATCTATTCAAGACTCTAATATTATAAATGGACAAATGATAAAATAATTATCAATATTAAAAACTTATTTATTCACCTTTTGTGCTTGTTTTTGATAACGCTTAATTTATTTAGATTTGAATTAAAAAATTATAATTTTTTTTTAAAAATAACTTATAATCAAATGAATCAGTGAGTCAACCCGTTTAACCCATCAACCCGTAGTGGGTCGGGTCGAGTTCAAATTTTTTTAGCTCATTAATAAGTGAGTCGAGTTGGGTTGATTCACTAAATGACCAAGCCGTGGTGGCTAGGCTGGGTCAAAATTAATGGCATGGTTTATAGCAATTAAATGTATTTATTTATTTGAAATCAGGGATGATAATTTTTTTAATCACCAAAATGGTCATTTTAAGTTTATTTGATTTCAAAGTATTAATGTTTTTATTTCAATTACACATATGAATGCTAAATTATAAATAATAAGTTTATGAATTAATTGAAATTTATTATTATAAGGTATTTTAAGATCATTCAAAAGTGAATTAGTTTTTCTTATAATTAATTAATATGTTGATAGAATATTTGTCATGTGTCACTAGTTCTACTTATATAACCAAAGGTAATAGTTGATTCTTATTTGTGTATATTTTAATTATCATTAATGTTATGATGTGATTAGTATTATTATGTTTGTGTATCAGTGCATCTTCCAAAGGAAAACATTAGTATACATATTTCTGAATCTATTTTTATGTTTAGTTTTTATGACTCAAAGCATTAATGTTAGGCATGTAATAATTACAGTATTTATTATAGTATCTTTACTTTCACTCATTACATTTGTTCTCGTTTTCAATGGGTTGAATTTTCATTATTAGAGTATGTAAGTCAAATTTCATTTAGTTATATTAGAGATTTGGCTAAGGTTCATTAAAGAAGGAATGGAACACATGATATGTAAACTTAAAAAATTAATATATGAACTTAAACAATCCACAATGGTATTTTGAGTTCAATGATATCGTGCCATTTGGATTTAAGGAAAACATTGTTGATCTATATCTATGTCCATACACACACACACATATATATACATATATATATATATATATATTATATATATATATATATATATATATGTATATATGTGTGTGTGTGAAGGTCAATGAGAACAATTTTATATATTTTTTATTCCATGTGGCAATGATATTTTACTTACAACTAATATGATCTTGGTCTATTAAGTGAGATTAAAAGATTTCTCTCTAATAACTTTGAAATGGAAAATTTAGGTGAAACATATTGTGTGATAGGAATAGAAATATTTAGTGATAGATCACAATAATTGTTACATTTGTCTTAGAAAACATATATTAATAAACTTTTAAAGAGATTTAAAATGTATAAATGTTCAACATCTCTCATCCCAATATAGAAAGGAGACAAGTTTAGTCTCATGCAATCTCTAAAGAATGATTTGGAACGAAAACAAATGAAACATATCCCTTATTTCAAGATTTAGAGTAGTCTACAGTATTTTCAAGGCATTGAAAATTTATTGTGATAATTCTGCAACAGTTTTATTTTCTAAAAATGACAAATATTGCAAAGGTGCTAAGCATATGTAATTGAAATACATTGTCATTAAAAAAGTTTAGAAATGTCAATAGAACATAATAACATTGATCTTATGTCTTTTGACCCTTTAACGACAAAGTTATTGTCCAAATTATTTGTTGAGCATGTAAAGAATATGAGCAGTATATCTACTAATTAACAAATATTAAATGTTGAATGTTAATGATATTAATGTTTATGTGACACTTTGAGATATTTAATGTGTAAGCTTATGAAAATTGTGTTTTCTTCTTTATGTGTATATGCATGCAAATTATGATAAAAAAACAAATTATGTTATTGTAATTAAAATTACATTATGGTTGAACTCATTATGAACTTCTCATTATAAAGTTGTATTAAAGTAAAGGAATAATACACTAGTACATTGAAGGAAACATGGGGAACAAGTCGACTGAGTGATGTGCAACCGTCATGACTCTTATTATTTTTTGTATCTTTAATTATGAATAATGATAGAACTAATTTATGTAAGGTCCTTTAATGCACATTATGTTTATGTATTAAATCATATAATGTTATGACATCATGAGTGAAGTGAAAGAATGTTAGAATTAATTGACGAATTAATTCTATTATGTGACTCATTTAAAATATTATGATGGATTCAAATGTGATTTAATAAAATATAAGGACTTATTAGTTATTATGAGAAATCATAATAAAGATAAAATAAAAATAAACTTACCATAATCAATTTGATGAACATTGATTAATAAAAGGTTTTTAAGGTTTTGTCTCCTACCATAAAATTCTTTCATGGTAAACCATAAAAACATATGGAAGGAAAAAAAAAGATAAAGAAACAAATTGAGAAAAGAAAATTGAAGAACATGTTATTATGGATTTCTCATTAATCAAGGTTAACATCTATTATGATTTATAAATCTAAATGTGTGATAATCATAACTCTTAAGATCCTAAAGTAGTTTTTTTTTAAATTAAAAACATTAAAAATTACAAAATTAATCTTACAAAAGATGTAATATTCCATTTTTAATTGTAAAATACTACTGAAATAACATTACATATAAGATAATGGAACCACTATAAAAAAAACAAACCTACGAATGACAAGATCTACACCTGTAGAGTCATCTGACTTTCCAACTACCTCTTACTAGAACAACTAAAGAGATTGTATCCCTAAGCTTACACCATTAAGGTAATCATCACAAAGAGAAAGCAACACACAACATACAACACAGAAGCAAGGGTAAGCTAGATACCAAAGAAATCATATCACGTTTATAACATAACATACATAATTCATTTATATAACATACATCAACCCAAACATCTTAACATGCAAAGACTTAGACTGACTATCCGGATATTGTACGAAATGTTGAGTTACAGAAGTTCCTGCACCAGTGTGGTGGAACAGCTGGACTACCCTAAGCTACCACACCAGGTTAGTCCTAAAAACGTCATTTTACCAACTAAAGAAAGGCACCGCAGGCTCGGACCTCCTGCTATTCTCACGACATGATTCATTACTCTCTACATGAGCATGGAGATCATTAGAATGGCAGGATAAATCCCAGCTTAACTCCGGTCATTCATACTATCAATACTTGAAACCACCACCAAGAAGTTCCTCCTTGGAACTCATTTTCACAACTTTGAAACCATATACACATTTTCGTTTCCAATTCATATTATAACTTAATTCATAATTCACAATAAGTATTAATTATAAACCAATCATTCAAACCTTCGCATACGTTGAACACATTTTAAGAAAATATATAAAAACTTAGTGAAAAATATGATATTTTTGCTCAACCACCAAGTCTATTTGCTTAGCTAAAAGTATCTGTCAGCCCACTCGCTCAGCCACCAAGACTCGCTCAACGAAAACAAAAACAGTGGGCTCTACTCGCTCAGCGACAACTCTCGCTCAGCTAGAAGTGTTCTGCTCGCTCAGCGGACACACATTCGCTTAACAAGACTACCTAATTCTGCAGCATTAAATCTGCAAAATTTGCACCCCTCAACCCCTCATGACCTATCATATGAATCTTTTCGAACTTCTAACACTCCTAAATTATATTCTAAACTAGAATTGACTTAACTAAACTAACCTAAACTCATTTTAAATTGATTAATGACAAGATTTCAATCCAAACATAATTAAAAACCTCACTTTAGAGACCAAAATTGAATTCTACAAGTTCTAGCTCATTTTTAAGTAACTTAAGAACTCTAACAAGTCAAAAATGACTTACTAACACATCCCAGACTTTTTATTTGGGCACAGAACCATTGATTCAAAATATCACTAGTCTAAACCCCCAAAATGAATCTTAAAACTAACCAAAATAACACCAACTTACTACTAATTATTTCTAAACCAGATTTTAACACATTCACCACTTTAACAAGTCTTAAACAACACCAAACCAACCTTAGAAATTCATATTACTCCAACCAACCCCAATCTCACCAATTTACCTCTTCCAACTTCCATTTTAGAACAAAATTAACCTATAATTCTACTCACATCTATACTCTTAACCTTTCAACCAAAATTAACACCAACCCAATCATACCAACCACATTCACAAGGTTACTCTAAATTCACACAAGGAATCAAACATCCTACCACTTATTCTTCCTAATCAAACACAATTAACACTAACAAAACTATTTATAAATAAATCATTTATTTCTTGTTTAAACCTTTCTTAAAGGAAACTTAAAGCTTGAAAAGGCCATTTATTTCTTGTTTAAACCTTTGTTAAAGGAAACGAAAACGTGAAGTAAAAGGCACGCAAGAAAGAATGACAATACGTATAAAAATTTGAGAAAGAAGAGAGTTTTCTTCGGTGGTAGAAGCTCTATTTTGGCTAAAATTTCACTATTTAACTTCTTTTAAGAGGTTTCTTCATTTTAATATATTTTTTTGGTAGTTTTACTCTCTTTATGGTCTGATGTATGTATATATATATATATATATATATATATATATATATATATATATATATATATATATATATATATATATATATTGTCAGGTTTTATAGGGTAATGGTTTTTATTTTATAATAGTGAAGAATTTGATCGGTTAATTTGTAGTTAGGAAGATTTTGTCGGTGGATCCATTATTTTATACAATGCATATCCGTGATTCTTAATCTTTCATATTAAGGAAACTTTTCTAAAAGGGGAAAGTTTTCTGCATTAAACTTTGATGTAGGTTGTTTGGTAGGTATGTGTAACATGTGGTTGGAATTTTTTTTGTTAATAATTCTTTTTATATATACTAGTGATAAAATAAAAAAACCATTAGACAAATAAAACATTACTTGAAGTTGAATAAGTGTGATATATAAAGTTTAGATAAGAAATTAATAACAAATTTCAGTCGTGGATCATTCACATCATAAACATTTTTCTTACGACATTTACTCTTTGTTCACTTTAATAGAATTGAAGGAGAGTGATTGAGTGAATTTGAGAGAATTTTAAGATAATCTTTTTTATTATTTATTTGAGTGAATTTGGAGGTAAGTGAGAGTGAATTTGGAAGTAACAAATGTTTGTGAGAATTAGTGTAAGATTTGATTGATGTGACAGATTAAAAAAATTTACTTCCATATTCACTCTCACTTACCTACAAATCCACTCAAATAAACAACAACAAAAAATTATTTTCAAATCCTCTCAACTCTATTCAATAACTATTTCCCAAATCCATTCAAGTGAACAAAGTCTTAAGAAATTGTTTTATTTATTATTTAAATATATATAATTATTTCCACCGAATATAAATTGTCGTTGTTAAGCAGACAAATTATTAATATATAAAATTATAAATTTTTGCTAAAAAAGACTTAAAAAAGATAAAATTAACTGTTATATATTATAGAAAAGAGTTCATCATTTCATATGTGGAAAATAAATGTTGTTTGGAACTTTAAATTTCAGAAGTTTTGTATGAAAGGTTTCTTAAATTAGAAAAAGAAAAATTCTGTAGGGAAGATATTAAGTCACAAAGGAATTAAAATGAATAAATTTTAATATAAAAATTTACTTAAAATTTTATTTTTGAAAATAAATAAGTTTATTTATTTATTAAGTAATTATGCATGTTGTAAGACTCATGAAAAATATTTATAATAGTAAATTTTAGCATTTTATTTGTAATAATAATTTTAATGGATAGAAAAATGTAAATTTTGGATATAAAATTTTAGTAATTCTAGAATGAGAGGTTCAAATTTTTGATAACTTATTTAGGATTTTTTTTAGAAAATTGAATAGTAAAAAGTGAATAGTGAATAATAAATAGTGAATAGTAAAAAAAAAATGATGAATAGTGCCAAAGTGATAAGTAAGCCACGTGCAAGGTGGATCAAATAGAATTTGAATTAAAATAATATTTTTGTAATAGTAAATGAATAGTAAAAATAAATAGTAAAAAAATGAATAGTAAAAAGGAATAGTAAAATTTTTTTTGGCTATAAATAGCAAGGGATGGAAGGCTGAAACTTACACCAAAATTATAGAAAAATTTGTGAAAGAAGAGAGTTGGAGAAATTTTTAGTTGCAAAGGGGGAATTCTGGAAGTTTTCGGAGAACTGTTTCAGAGAAGGAAATTAAGTCTGGAATAGAGGTAAGGGAAGTTACATTTTTGTTTAGTATTATTTTGAGTCTTGTATATGTTGCTTTTGGTTGATCTTAAATCTTGAATGTGAAGTATTTTGTTTCTGTATGATTTTTAAATTTTGGATGAGAAATGCTTCTGTGTTTAGATTCAAGTGTGATAGTTTTAAATGTGATGTTGATTATGTTATGCCATATGTATGCTATTAATTGTTTATTTTTGTATTTTTGGATGGATTAGAAGTTGTCTAACCGGCTCTGCCAGATTCAACTTCTTGTTTCCCCATACTTTATATTGTTTTCCTCATTCGTTTTTATTTTTGGAAGGATGAGAAGTTGTCTAACCGGCTCTGCCAGATTCAATTTCTTATTTCTCCAAACTTGTTATTATTCTTATTATTTAATTACATTGTATTCCTGGAAAGATGAGAAGTTGTCTAATCGGCTCTGCCAGATTCAACTTCTTGTTTCCCCAGAACTTTTATTGTTCTATTTAATTTTTATTGCATCTTCTTGGAAGGATTAGAAGTTGTCTAACCGGCTCTGCCAGATTCAACTTCTTGTTTCCCCAAGAATTTTTATGTATTAAGATTATTTTAATGATTGTCAAACATTTGATTCTTCTACGATGTCCATTTATAGTAATATTTTATTATTGTTATTTTATTTGTAATATATTTATCTTGTATGATTTCTGTGATGAATGTATTTTATGATGTTGATTTGAATTTATGCGTCTGAACATGATGTGATTATTGTGGGAAGTAGGTGAATGTATGAGGTATGTTGGATTCACTATGATAATATGATGGTATCTGGGTATTCATGTCTTGGGTTAAGTTTCAAAGTGACAGTATGGTTCATGGACGTAATTCCATGATCCTCAAGGAGAGGATACATGGTGGTGCCCTAGTAGTGTTTAGAATGAAAGTAGGAGCTCAGTCTTGGGGGTCATCCTAAAACTCCAATGGTCTTTCTTCTCATGTAAAGAGGATTGAACCATGTGGTGAGGAGTAGTAGGAGGTCCTAGTCTTGGGTGCTTCCAGTATGATCCAAGGTGAGTGATAACGGATTAACCTCGTGAGTGTGGTAGGGTGGGGAGCCCAAGTTTCATAAGCCACCACGAGTGCAAGACCCGTCATAGCTCGACTATCATTCTAGTCCGGACGAGTCGGGGTATAAAGTAACAGGTCTTGTGATGTCAGTTTATCATGTTTGGATGACTTTTGCATGTCGTGTGAGTGGGTGAATTGTGGTTTAATAAGTATGCTCTAATTATTCTTTTATACGAATTTAAGTATGATAACATGAATTAACTGTGCTATATGTATAACATGCTTTTTATATCTAGCTCACCCTTGCATTGTTTGTGTTGTGTGCTGTTTGGGTATGTTTCTTTGGCGATGATCATCCACTTGGATGGGAGCAGATGTTGTCGCAGAGATACCCTTGGAGCAAGAGCTAGAGGTTACTGATGTTGCAGAGTAGTTTTCTTAGGAATTTCCTGATTAAACACTTGTAGTGTTTAATCCTTTCAACTGTTCAAGTTTAAATTTTCTGTTTCTTTTATTTCTGAATGACTGTAATTTCACATTTAATTATACGTCATACTCCGACTGTTCTCTATATTTGAATGTTAACGTCTTTATTATATAATATTAGTTATTATGTTATTATATAATCGGGACGTTACACATGTGATTTGAATTGTGACTATAATAAATACCTAAATAACATAGATGTCGAGAAATAAACTGTACCATTTGAAAAAAGATCTTTTTATATTATCAGACAATTATATACTATGTAATGTTGTGTTTGGTTGTAGAAAAATCAACTTATAATATTTTCATTCTGTAGACGTTTAGATTTAAACTATTATGAAAAGTATATTTTGGAGAAGGTTGCATGATAACATTTTATTTAGAATTAATACTTTAATAGAATTACAGTGGAAAAAGCACATGAATAGGGTTAGGTGTGGGAATCTAAAAGATATTACTTCTTAGATCAGAAATAATACTTTAATAAATACAAATCTGTATTATCTTTCTTTATTTTTTTTATTTTTTTCTTTTAAATATAAAAATTTATTTTTTACGTTTATAATATATATATATATATATATATATATATATATATATATATATATATATATATAAATATATATATATGAAATAAATATAAATATGTCTCAGTCCTAAATTGAATTAAAGGAGTAATGAAGTTGCGTGAGAATGGAGAGATACGTTGTCGTTCGTGTGTCTCCACCCACAACAAATCTAACTCGTGGATGAATGGTTGTTGAGTAAAAAGCATAATAATTCAATAATCGTACCAATTCATCACTTACGCCACAGCGTCTAAATTCAAATATCATTTCATTCAATCCATCTATAAATAATACACTGCAAAGCTATCACCAGCCACAGCCACCAATTCAAAACATGAGGTATATGCCATTATTATATCTCTTTAATTTCTAATCACTTCCTTTATTTTTGTGCCTTTCAGTCTCTGCAGAATCATGTGATACGCCATGGTGATCCATTCTAGTGTATCAAACCACTTACATAGGTTTTGGTTTAATGATGAAACGATTATCAGTAACCTGTTCACTCTCTTATTTTCATTCATCACAGTTTTTCTTGTTCGCTCCTTTGTCAGGATATTGTAAGCATATATTTTGATATGTTTATTCTGTATCGGTAAGAAACTTACTATCATCATGATTTTCATCTTTTTGCTGATATATTATAATTTAATAAACTTGAATATATTATAATTTAATACATCACCAAACACTGGTAATGGATGGTTTGATACATTAGTATGGATCACTTTTGCGAGTCACGTTAATTAGAACAAGTATGGTGTTCTTGGTGATCACTTTGGCGATTGGCCGGTGCGACAAAAGTTAACTCCTCGATCATTCCTTACCTTTTTTTTTTTGCATTTGCTCTACAATAGAACGATTATCAAGTATTTATTATCGGTATCGTAAACTGAAGGCAACTATAATTATTTTACTGAGTTTACTGAAATTTTACATATGTCTTCTAGACAAGACAAAATTGCAAGTCAATTTCATCAGTACCTCATGAATCTATAATTATCTTATAAATAATATACTCGTCCAGAGATAAATAGTTTAAGTTCACGTTTATAATACTTTTCTTTATTTGATTTATTTAATTAATTTAAACGTCGAAGTGTCTTTTTATTGGTATACTATCGTCTATACATGAAAAATGAGTACCGAAAGAAGAGAGGAAGAACTCTCTATTCATAATAGAGGATCCAAAAAATCCATAAAACTCATCTTCTTGGAATTACTCGACTAAGTCCACCAGCACTGGTGTAGATATACTGTTGCACCTGCTAAGGTATTTTACAAAATTTTCTGTATTCCAGTGAAAGCAAACATAGATTAGGTTGTACAGTGCATACCCTATTAATTATTTGTACATTGTGAACAGGTTGTGGCCTTAGACGGAAGAAGGGACGTTGTCGCTGTTGTGAGTTCGAGGACAGCAAAACTATATAGTCTCTCTACATTCTTCTGTTAACAAACAAAATTATTGAAAGTTCTTATATTATATTGCTATCTAAATTTATATCAATAAAATATTACTCGTATACTTTATTATAGGAATTTAATATTGGAAGTGGTGTCTCATCTTTAATTGTTACAAGAGAATCAGATGAAGGAAGCACAACATATTAACTGTGTTTTTTTTATATATTTTAATGTAAAATCTGAACTATCAATTCTTTGTATTTTTCTTTATATTTTCATTATAATTGTGAGCAAATATACCATGTATCTTAATCCACCATTGAAATTATAAGTTACTTAATTTTTGTGTTTGCAGTGTTATACTTTTTTATGTTTTTTTATTTATCATTATAAAAAAGCAGATTTTATTAAATTACAAAATTAATTAAGAATTTATAAATACGGATGGATTATAAATTATAAATATGGATTACAGATTAAAAATGATGTAATAAAATTAATTAAGAATTTATAGACACGGATGGATTATAAATTATAAATATGGATTACAAATTAAAAATGAAGTAATATAATGTAAATAATGGCAGTTCAAAATATCACTATTTACATTAAATTTTATTTTGATGAAAGAATATTTTTTAAAGATTTTATGAATTTTATGGATTAAGGGGTGTGTGCGTAACATGGATGGTGAAAGTTATTATTTTTAATTTATTTTTTAATTGAAATTTTTAAAGACGATTTTACTTTTTGTATAAGTGAACTCTAGTTAAAAATTGTGAATATGATAATAGTTTGGATTGTTCAGAGTTGACGGAGAAATACGAGTTTACTTTGAGGTAAAATTAAAGCCAATGGTACCTAATCTCTTCGGATATCATCGGTCAATGTTGACCAAACATGTTGACGCTTTAAAGAATCTTTTAGTTGGTAGGTCGATGATAGAGAAAGTTCTTAAAATGTCAAAACCAGAAGACGAATGTATCTTAACAAACAACTTTATAAACGATGTTAGGTGTACATAATATTGAAAAATAATGATATTTTGATAATTCTTTTCACGATATTTTAACATCGTTTATATATCTGTGATCCGTTTTAGTGTTTATAATTATTATAATTGATTATAAAGTAATTTTAAATCAATCACAAAATAATACGATAATATTAAAATGTTGTTAAAAAAATATTGTCAAAATATTATTATCCAATATTAAAGGATGTTTGGAATATTAAAGTCAGAAGATAAATATATTTGAATTGAAAATTCTATAAATCAAAGACTTCGTTGTTTGTTGTAACATCCCAAAAATACAGTAATAAAACCATATAATAGAATTGATTACAGTTAATAATAATTCAGTTCAGTCTTAACAGGTAAAAGAACGTACGGTTACGGCCGTACGGCCTTTCATAAGTTACAACTTAACTGCACTAAATAAAAGGAAACATGACCGAACGGTTTACAAAAGTCGAATACCGGACGGTCACATAGAAACAACAGAGAGGAGGCGACCGAACGATCACCTCAGCCAAAATACTATAAACTAGCCGAACGCCTACTGCTCGGTCTTCACTTCCACTTCTATTAAGTTTTCCTCTTCCAGCGCATCCTCCAACAGCGCGTCTCCATCTGCTCACATCCACACGGATGATCATTGCAATGACAAGACGGACGTACAAGGACGAGACAACACAAGAAAAAACGCAGGGTAAGCTTATGTAATTTAATTCAAATAATAACATACATTTCTCATATTCAATCACATCAAACACCTTCCAACATACGATTCAAGCAAATCCTACTTCTAGACTGACTGTCCGGACTGTATGAATTCTGTGTAGCTACGACGTTCGTGCACCCGGGTGATGTAGTAATTGGAATTCTCATCAGCTGCCACCCGAGGTTAGTCCGTTCCGTCCAAAGTACCCCTAAGGACTAGGACCTCCTGCCGTTCCCACACATGAACTACCCTCCTCTACGTGAGGACGAGTACTCACGGAACATCAGGATGAACCGCCAGCTAAGCATTTCCACATTCATACTTTACCAATTCCAATATTCATCCAAGAGTCGTTCCTCCCCGGAACGCTCGTTCCAAATTCACACCCTTTAATTTATCTCATATACTCTTCATCCTTTATAATCTTTCACTTTAGTGTCATTTTCATCATCATTTCTAAGAACATAAAATACCGAACGTTCAGCCCTCTTTATAACGAGGACGAACGACAAGAACGAGACAAGGAACTCCCTCGTCCTAGAACAGAATACTACCGAAAGGGGTTTACTGAAATTTTAGAAATGAATCAGGTTCAACTATACAATATGTGACGATCGTCTTCTACAACATGAATCAGTTAAATGAACTGACTCTAGTGAACTCCAACCAAAACTCAAAGAATACATAGATACGGGAATTCTTGATCCGAGACAATAAAGTAGACATATTAGGACGTCAAGGAAACTATACTTAGAATAGTTCACATGCAGAAATCTCATGTCAGTAAATGACCGAACAAGTGCAAAGGAAGGTTCTTCTGAAATTGGACGAACGCTATTTCATCAAGGTAGATCAACTATAAAAAGTACGAGCGCTTGGTGTAAGACCGAGCACCACTAAATTTCGAGATGCTTGGTGTGAGACTGAGCACTACTTAAAATTAAAGTAAAAGATTAATAAATAAGATATTATCTGAATGGTGTTTAAGAATAACTACATATACAATTACATATATATAGATACAGAATTTAGGTTTACTATTGAACACTCAGATGCAACTACGCTTGACCAATCGTTCAAGCACAACATTACAATAAGGAGGCGCTCGTCCTCAACTAGAATTCTTTCCAAATGAGAGAATCCCATTTCAACTATGTTCAACAGGAAAACCGAACGGTCAATGACCGTCTAGTAACGAACATACTTTATCATAGTGAAATTTCAAATCCAAAATCCATTTACATTCAAACTCATTTTCTTAACTTATAATTTCATAACTTCATAACTTTATAAAATTCATATCATAATCAATTTGCATACTTCGCACAACTCATATCATACTAATAAATCATATTTCACATAGACGATCACATCAGCATTCATACTCGATACATACGTTCAACCATTCATCAACATGCATTCATTATCAACGAACGTACAACAACATACAATTAAATTAGATAAGTTTCCCTTACCTGGATACGTGTTTGAACGACCTAAAAGTAGGTTTTTGGTTCGTCCGACTACAACTTTCTACCCTCAACGATCACTTAACTCTTCCAACTAAACCGAACCACATAAAAATCAGAAATAACTTAGACTACACCCCTGCATGCAACCAGAACTTGGTTTTGCATGTAACCAAAGATCGAACGACTAAGGGGAGAAGACTTACCAGCTCAAACTTGAAACTCGTTCTGTTCAAGATGAAGTTTGGGTCGCCGGGAACGCTTCTACGGTCTCTGAATGATGATCGGAGAAGAGAAAAGGTTAGTTTTCTTAGAGAGAAGATAGAGTTTCTAGTGAGAAGGAGGAGAAGATGGAAAGTTCAGAGTTCTGGGGAAGAAGGTGCATGCAGAGTGAGTGAAACGGGTTTTTCAGAAAAATCAGGTTTTGCTTCTCTCGTTAAAACGAACGTTCGCTCACTCGCTGACACCTGCCTTCCACTATCTAATTTTTGAATCTTCGATGCTTGACACCTGGCATCCGCGCAGAGGATTTTGGGTGCGTTTTAAATGACTGACAAGAGGGATTTGGATGCGTATTTACAAGGTCTGACATTTGTTATGAAAATGTATATGTTATTTCATGTTATAAGTTTTAAACGTCAAAAGAATTTATTTTCAAAATTTAAATTTTTATTTATTTTATAATAGATCACTTTTGTGACTGTAGTTCCACTTATAATGATAATTTCTTACTAAAGCAAATGATAATAGTATTGAAAAAATATACGAAAAAAAAAACAATATCAAAAAATATTGAAACAATGTTTTAATCTTATGTTTTTCTTTTCTAATAAAATATATATTTACAAAACAATATATTTATTTTTATGGAGATTTTCAATAAAGCAGAAATAAATTTTTATTTTAAGTAATTAATTTATTTTAATTATAAATTTTATATAGCAAAAAATTGAGTTCTTAGAAAAACACGTACTCATCTTTCCTTGTAACTCATTCCCAGTTGATTTTCTTTTAATCTTTTCTTATATTTCACTCATTATCAATTAATTAAAATAATTTGAGCATTTTACTTTAATTCTCTTTTTGGTTTCAGTTACTCGGTTTTATTTCACCGAATACAACAAAGAAAGGCTAAATAAATAGGATATAAGTGGGTCAATCTGATTAATTGATTCTTCTTCTAGGCTACACGAACCATCATCAAAAACAAATACGTCACCGTATTTGTCACGTTTCCACGAGATTTTCATTCAAAAGTAAAGAAGCACAAGCAAGCGAAACCCGCGAGGTTGTCTTCAGATTTCGATTCTTTTTTGCGTCCGATTCTTCTGAAATTCCGAGGAGAAGCTTCCTTCCAGGACCTGTCTCCGGCGACATCTCCCCGATCTTCGGCGAATCTCCGGTCCCCACTTTCTTCCCTCGAAATGAATCCCGAGTAGTACGTTCATCTGTTCCCTTTTCCCTCGAATCGTGTATAATTTGGTTGAAATTCGTTACTTTTTCTCTTTTTCTATGTTCCATGCCAAAAGAGTATGTGGGGATGGCAGTTAAATTGTAGAATATTGCTTTGGTTCTGTTAGCCTCAAATATTGTTGCCGTGAAACCCTAGATTCATGTGTTTTTATAAATTTTGATCCGCTTGGTATTTTTATCCTTTTTTTGGGGGGGGATTGTTTTTCAATCATGGGTTCTGCTTGATTTTCGTGATCTCTGTTTCTGTGTCTTTATGATTGATTTTGAAGTACAGAGATAGAGTGGTCTTGTTCCCCGTTGATTTCAAAGAGTCATTTGAGTTCGTATGGTTCCATTTTTCCTTTGCCCTGATCAATATCTGTCCTCACGAACTGAATTGAAAGTTGAACTTCGCATACTGTTCGGTAGTTCTATTTGTGTTTTGTATGATTTGAGTAGCAGCTCATTGGGAGAATCATCAAATTATGTTAAACATGTGAGAATAGGGGAAAAGTGGGAGGTTGTCTGCAAGGTTGTTAGTTTTTAGATTAATATGGCCGTTGACTTCTCACATCGGAAGTATGGGATTTGGATTGTTGTTTATATGATGTTTGGCTATTCCACTTATAGATAAAGCAATAAGAGAAAGAGAAAACGACGCTTTGTGTTATATTGGTTTATAGTTCTTAATGAATCGAGACATTATGATTGCTTTCGATTTAAACTGTTATCTAAATGCTTGTGTATGAAAGAGAAATGGTTGCTTCTGTGTCTGATGCACAGTCTATTATAGGATACAAAAGTTAATATGATGTGGTTATTGTTTGCAGTGATTATCTGTTCAAGCTCCTTCTTATTGGAGACTCTGGTGTTGGTAAATCATGTCTTCTTCTGAGATTTGCAGTAAGCTGTCAACCTTTTTTATACAAGTTAATTATTGTTACTACGACTGTCTTGTTTACATCTCTTGTCCTAGAGAACAATACCATCCTTTACGTTTGCTGTATATAAATATGGAATTGGTAACTACGACATCTTTCAAAAGGATAGCTGTTTCCTTGTTTGAGGTTTTAGTCTGTTGGAGTTCTACAATATGTAAAAGAAAAAGTGAAGAAATGAATTAGTGGAGTAGCCTTTACTTCTACATGTGTAAGAACGTATGTTTTCCCCATGTATAAAATGTTCACAAAATTTATGGTTTATCATTTAGCTTATCTATTCATGCTTTTAGGAAAGTAAGTAATACCTTTTTGCTGGGTAATTTGATGGGAATTTTATAACTGAATAGAAAAATAGGAAGATCAAACTCCTTGTAAGCAGAGTAGCCCCTCTATTCCGAAAGTGCAGAAAAAAAATAAATAAAGAAGATTGCAATGTAATTCAACACTGCAGATGCACTGAATACCCTTTTTCTAAAATTATTTCCTGTTGGATTATGCTGAAAGTAATGCGACCTCCTTTTGTTGGTTTTGGTGTGATTTGAACAAGTGAATTTGACTTTTGGAGAATGTCTAATTAGAAAAAAAAAACAGTGGAAAACAGAATTATTAACATGTTTTGGTTGATTAAAAGGTTATGTGAGTTTCACTAAACTGGTAGTAAATAACGAAGCATACAGCCAATGTCATGAAATATTTCTGTCATTTAGTCTACTTTTTTGAGAGTGTGATACTCATCTGACTTTCTAACTTAAGTAGCTTCGCACTGCATGATGGGTGGTCTTGGTTCTTAAAGATGGCACATTTAGCTTAACGGTGTTGTTTGGATTAACTATATAATAATTTCTACATTATGCTACAGGATGATTCATACATAGAGAGCTACATCAGCACCATTGGAGTTGATTTTGTGAGTACAAGTCTACAAATTGTTAGCTAGCAGTGTATACATTTTTGGCCAGAATTGTTTGAAGCATTGTCTAAACTAATCATTTTACGTCAAATTTTGTAGAAAATACGTACAGTTGAGCAGGATGGAAAGACCATCAAACTCCAAATCGTATGTATCTGATTGGCTTTGTCCTTTATCTGTTGATCTTCAGTGAGCTTGACCTATCTTTTTTAATCGTTTTGTTGCACAAATAGTTTTGCTTTAAGTCGTCATGCTTCAGTACCATGTGGATCACCAATATCCATAGTTGTATTGACATATTTTTCTGCATTGATTTATGATCTGATTTATACGTAGTGGGACACAGCTGGGCAAGAACGATTTAGGACAATCACCAGTAGCTACTACCGTGGAGCCCATGGGATCATTGTGGGTGATGATTTCCTTGGCATGTGCATTTAGATGTTGATTTCCCCTTTTATGATCCATCCTTGCATGCTTTACTGACTGGTTCCTCTGGCAGATTGTTTATGATGTGACAGATGAAGACAGTTTCAATAATGTGAAGCAGTGGCTCAGTGAAATTGACCGCTATGCAAGTGATAGTGTTAACAAGCTTTTGGTTGGCAACAAGTGCGATCTGACAGAAAATAGAGCTGTGTCATATGATACAGCTAAAGTATGGCTTTGATGCACATCCCTTTAATTTTTTTCAGATTAAGCTTCAACGTTTTGTTCACACATAGTGCTGTCGCTGAGTTATTAACTCACTAATCTTATATAGTTTTTTCAGTTACCCTTACGCTACCTTTCTATACTTTGATCTTTAACAGGCATTTGCAGATGAAATAGGCATACCTTTTATGGAAACAAGTGCTAAAGATGCTACAAACGTTGAACAAGCTTTCATGGCAATGTCTGCATCAATCAAGGATAGGTATACATTCCTGACTGTTTCTAACTTAATGGATATTCAAGAAAACTCCAAAATTTCAGTGCAACTTGATGGTCTTAGAAGCAAGCCCAGGAAATAATTGTTACCTATTTACTCTAACGAATAATTACACTTTGCATTAAAATATATAAGAAAACATATGGGTACTTGGCTGTTTTTATGTCTATTGGTTTATGAAATCATCTGCCAAACACGGCAAAGATTTTTCAAAATAAATATAATTATGCTATGCCAATCTCCAGAGTCAAAACTTGTGTTAGGAGTTTGCTGAAAGGCTGTAATTTGCTTTTAAGTGAATAAGCTCTAGGAGAGGCAAAAGGGATTTAGTTCTCCAATCTCACAAGATATCGTTGAGGTGAAAATCCTAGAGGGTCATCTCTGGACTAAAAGTATCATTACTATGATGAACATTCAGAGGCTTGCATGGGTGACATCTCACTATGCTGGTACCATAACCATTCCAATTTAAGCCATATCCGCACATACTCTGACTGAATAACTTGGTGTTGTGAGGAGGTTGACTAAGTCGGGTAAAAAGTCGTGGCCGATGAACTATTTTTGAAATCCGAATTTCCATTGCCCTTCCCTTTTCTGTCTCCAGAGCAACTTGCAGCTAACAGTATTTTCTCTTTTAAAATCTCCTATGTGAATGTCTTAAAACTTTATCTTTTCCCAACGAAAGAGTCAAAGAGTAGCCCCAAGGAGCAAGGGTATAAAACACAATGCACAAGTTCTGGGTATAAAACTATATATATTAACTTTATGCTTTACCTTTCCCCTAATTTCATAATGATGATTTAAGTATAAACAGAAACAGAGATCACATTCATGGAATTTTTCTTGTCTGGCAAACTATTCCTTCCAAGCTAATCTGATGGTAACTTTCTTTCGTGTGTGAACGTAGAATGGCAAGCCAACCTGCAAATAATGCAAGGCCTCCAACAGTGCAGATCAGGGGACAGCCAGTTGCACAGAAAGGTGGATGCTGCTCTTCCTAACCAGTAATTCAGATCCATTATATTTTAGTCACATTCGTGTAAGATTTTTTTTTTTAATTTCGCCAATTAGTGGACCAATGTCAGAATTTGTTTGTTGGTTTAAAACTGACCTAGACGATCCCATTCTTTGAATATACTTAATGATGTGGCTTGTGCAAAGTATATAATTTCCTACTACTAAATATATGTTTCTATTCAACCGTTTGGCTACTAGTTTATTCTGTGTGTGCTGTCAGAACTGCATGAACAATTTCTTGTCATAGACCCGTTATTTCCTCGTTTGATTCGGCTATGTTATGCTCTTTCGGGAAAAATGTTAAAATACCGTCTTTTTTCGTTTGAAAATGAAGTATAAAACTTTAATTGAATTTCTATAAATAGTTTAAAACACCATCTTTTCATTTGATATTTTTAGCATTAAGAATAAATTCCATTCATTTGAAAATCAATATATTATTAATTCTTATAATGATTATTTTAGCATATATACTGAGTGGTTTTTTATTATGACTCTAACATTAAGTTATTTCTAAGCTCTATTGTTATTGTGTACTAAATTCCTCGGTTGAAATTCATTAGAAGGTGGAGTGGATTCATTAGCACCTACTAGACTAACCATAAAATTATTTTTTGTTCACCCTTTAAGAACAAGATAAGCTGAGTTGGTTTTCTTTTTCTTTTCTTATTATAAGTTGGAGTATTGAACCGTGGCCATTTAAATGTCCTTAGCTAGCTGTAGAAAGTGAAGGAATAATTCCTCAAAAAGTCAACATCCACTTGAGGACTTTACTTCTTTTTAAAGATGTTTCTTTATACTTAAAAGACTAAGGATTAAACTTATAATTGCATACTTAAAACAATTGTCTACTAATCATGTCATCTCAACAAAAAACAGTTGAATATAGCATATAGCCACAATTCAATGAAGGAATGAAGGTTAGGAAAGATGATCAAATTTGAAAAGGTGACATGGTATAAGTGACCCAAGTACTTGAATATAGGGGAAGAAATAGTGAGAAACATTATATATAGTAAAATAGAAACTAATGCAAATATTGTTAGGTTATGAAAATTTATAATTATATTGTGAAATCAAAATTTTATAATATTAATGTCTTCTACTTAATTAATATGGGTGCATATAATTTAAATTTCAAATCAGTTTCTTCCTCGCATTAGTGTGATTTATAAAAAGAATATCATCAAATAAAATTTTAAATGGATTCACAATGAAAATGTATGACCAATTGAGTTAATTGTGTAATGTTATAGTGTGCACTCGGTTTTTACTAAAAGTTGTATATTTTCTCAAATAAAAATTATTTTAATTTGTTTAAAGGTAAAATTGTTTGATGAAGAAAAGCTAAAGAAGTAGTTAAAAAGTATTTTTTTTTTGGTACAAAGGTGATGACTAATTAAAAAAAGAAACCTGTATATTTAAAAAAAAATTACAATAGTGATACTTACACATGTGGTTTGTGATGTATTATTAAAAGATGTAAATGATTCAAAAATCTAAATACATTAAGAGAAATAACTGAATTTAAAAAGAAAAAATAAGACATACAAATTAAAACAATCTATTTCCTTTGATATACTTATAGATAACACCATTATAATAAGATAACTTAGATCTAAATTATGCAATCTTATTTGTTTTTCCATTCTTTACCTAAAGAAATACACAATACGAAAACAATAATATAATTTACGCATTTGAACATATTTATCCTTTATCCTCGTATATTCCCGCGTACCAAATACATCCATATTTACGTATAATTAAAAGTACACAAAATAATTAAAAAAATAATCAGAATAGTACGTTAAATTTAAAAAAAAAATAGGTTTAATACATAATTTGGTCCCTATTTTTGGTGGTTTTGTTCAAAATGGTCCTATCTTTTGAAAAAATTCAGTAAAGTCCCATATTTTGGTTTAAAATGTTCAATTCGGTCCTTTTCGTAAACGGCGTTAGAAACTTAACAGTGGTGGTGCTACGGTGGCGAAATTTGAGTGAGCTATTATGTTTTAATGGTTACGTGGCATTGTAAATTGGGAAAATATCCTAAATTGGAGAAAACCCTAAAGTTTTAATAATCCTAAACCCTAAATTAGAATCAGAAACCCTAAATTGGGGAAAAATCCCCAATATCAAAACCCCGACCCTCAAGCGGTTAGTCTTTCTCATAATTCTCTCCAACAGCATCACAGGGGACTGAGAGATAGGAGGATGAGACTTTCCCTTAATGTTGCAAGGAGGTTTTTTGGTTTGCAAGATATGTTGGGCTTTGACAAAGCTAGCAATACCGTGGAGTGGCTGCCAAACCAAGCAAAAACTGAAATCAATCGTCTAGCGAAGGAGAAAAAGAAGTAGAAGAAGAGTGTTAACCGCAGTTGCTGCAGTGCTGGTTCGGAATGTGAAGAAGGTGTGTCTAGTCTGGATGAGGTTGCATCGGAATATGAAGAAGGTGTGTCTAGTCTGGATGAGGTTGCAGGGAGTAGAGATGAAGAAGAAGCAGGAGAAGATTGGGGATTTTCCCCCAATTTAGAGCTTCTGATTCTAATTTCCACTTTAGGGTCCCCAATTTACAGTGCAACGTAACCATCAAAGTATAACAGCTCACTCAAATTTCGCCACAGTGGCACCACCACCGTTAAGTTTCTAACGCCGTCCACGAAAAGGACCGAATTGAACATTTTAAACCAAAATATGGGACCTTACTGAACTTTCTCAAAAGGTGGGATCATTTTGAACAAAACCCCCAAAAGTAGGGACCAAATTATGTATTAAACCAAAAAAATACATCTTTTATAAGCTTTTGCAGCTGTTTTAGTCTTAATCTAATTGAATCAACTTTTATCTAAACAAAATTAATTGGATCAACATTCATAAGTTTTTCTGACCATGATTTATTTAATAATGTTATCTAATTCAAAAACCACACCCATCCCCTAAAGATTGATACCTAAATATTAAAGATTCTTCGAATTCTTTGACCATATTCTAGAAACTAAAAAGTTACAAAAACTGTTTAGGAGCGTATGATGAAGCTGACTTTTCTACATTTTTGTTAAGCCCTTTGGTAAGATGACATCAAACTTCGAATATTCACACAACTATTGTTACTTTTCAACAAGTGCCACACGACAGGCTTAGCATACAGGGATGCACATAACATTTGAAAACAATTGTAAATGTCTCTTGAAAAAAAAATCACTTCACTTTTCTTTGTATTTTTATTAGATTACACACATCCATAACAAAAAAATATCATTAAAAAATTTTACATCAATACAACAGGAGAATTGTTGTATCAAAATATAGTTTAAAATTACGAATATAAATCATCATTACATTAAACTAACCCGTAATGGAAGAGAAATTTTAAGATGTAATCAGTTCAAATTATCGGTATAAAAATAATGGTTAAGAGTGATGTGAAGCGTGAGTTCTTAAAATGTTGGGTTGGGTTGTTTGTTTAAAGTGAATTTAAGAAAGTAGCACACACAGATTACAAAATGTAACATTCTACCCAAAGATCACCGAATAGAATAGTCCAATTATGATCTAACTCATTATGTAACGCTATCTAGAGAAATTTAGGTAGTGCTAAGCACTGGCACCAGGCAGAGAAAGGGCCCTGGTACAAAAAAAAAATAACCAAGGACGTCTTCAACTTATGTTCCAACTTATTCTTGTTTGACTGGGATTGAAGATAAGAAACCAAAATCTGAAGCAAAACTGAGTTGTCTATCTATGAAGAAAAGGGAACTCAACAACACTTATGTCTCTTACCACCTTCCCCCCACCATATACCCCAATATGTCAAACGCAGACAAAAGCAAAGCATATGGGGAAACAGGCTACAAGGGATACAGGACCGTATGAAGAACAACCTAAATTTACATGTTAAGACATAATTAAATGACCCTTCTGAACCAGGAAATCCAATAACCGTAGTTCTTTTCCTGCATAAGTTCAAATGAGAACCCAAAACTGAAAATATGACAAGGAATGTCAAAAGGGTTCTGGGAAACCTCACTTGCCACCCAAGGTTGGGAAATGCCCAGGATCTTCAATGGATGGGGCAGGTGCACTGTTGGTAACACCTCCACGAAAACCACCACGAGAGCCACGACCACGGCCCCTACCACGTCCACCTGGGCTGTAGTAAGTTTCCCCTTCAGCAGGCTTCAGGAATTCGGTGATGCTAACAGACTAAAAATATGATGAATGAAACAAGATTTAGTCAGAAGAACAAAAGATAATGGAACAGAAACAAAGATCAAAGAAATCAACTATTCATTATACAAAAGAAAAATACATTTGACTTTCACAAACAGCCAACCTAAAATTTGTATAAAACAGGAACAAGAAAATGTTGTGGATATATAAATACCAAGCAAGACTATTTGAACATGCAGAAATAAGCAGAACATGGCACCTAGTTCAGATAACAAAGTTGGGAACAGACTACAGAAGTCACAGAGAAGCATTAAAAAGATTAGCGCAAAAAAATTACAAACAACCATTTTGAAATCACTATTGACATGTCTTTCAAGATAGTTATAGCAGAGGTCAAGAAAATTACCAAACATGATTATCTGTGTCTGTATGACAGTGAAAACTCCTTTAATGTACAAATTATTTACTGTTGAAAAATAAAAATTATCCTTTTTAATGTGAAAATCAGCACAAAATTAATATCGCTGTTGAGAAAAATCTTTGTTAACCAGCACAGAACATTTCAGTTTAATAATTATTGTCTCTCAAATGACATATATTACATATTCTAAGTAGCATGAGATCAGGAGATTGATATTAAAGAATCCACACACTGGTCGGTAACACAGGCAAGCAGGGGCACACCCGAGTGTCTGAGTGAAGCATGTAAAGAAAAGTTTAGACTATTGAGAATAGAAGTAATCAATCAACCGTATATTAAAAATTAAGTCCTCATTCTTGAAAACTAGTTAGCCACACATTTGACTAGATTCCCTTAATTATTTTAGTTAATACATAAATTTCATCAATAAACATTAAATAAAATCAGATAAAATTAAAATTATTGAAATGGTATTCTATTAATTGAATTACTTTTGAAATACTAAACAATTAATTTGTTAACATTTGGTTATATTTTAAATTTTATAGAAAAAATATTTTTTAACTTTAAATTTTCTTATAATTCCCAAATACATAATAAACCATGAAATGTGGGATAGTGATACTTGCTTGATATAATCTTTCATGATAACGACCTAATTGAGAAGAAGAAAATGACAATCTAGGCGAAATAACAAGAAAATTCAAGAAAGTCAAACCTTTTTGGATTTTTCTTCCTTCTCAAAAGCCTCCTTTCGCTTATCTTTATCAGATCCCTGGAAAAAAGACAAATGTGTCAACACATGTTAGCAGGTATTACCAACATATGAACAGAAGATAGATTGAAGTCGATGGTTTAAAATGTATTCACCAGTTTAATGAATATGTCATGATTGTCCTTTTTGCTTGACAAGGGTTGCATGGATGCAAACTCTTTAGTGTCCACCTTTCTTCCTTCAGTCTTGAGTGCTTGGAAGGCCTTCCTTCTCTCTTCCAGCACTTTCTCGTATTCCTCCAGAGTCATCTCCTAGCGAATGAACAGCACAGTACCAACAGATCAATAAATTTATAATTAAAAACACATCTTAGGTAATTAACTACCAGAGAAGGTGAACGTAGAAAGTAAACCGCAAGTGGTAACATAAAATGAGTATATCAACGGAATATATATACAGACAAATCCATAAATTGTTATCAATGAGGCTATATGACAACATAAGATGTTGACATTCAATTTGATGATATCATCCGACGTTAGTCCTTATGTACCCCAAGGTGACCAAGGAAATGGGATGTGGGGGATCAAGCAATTACACCAGATAGTTCGTAAACATAGCCATGCACTGCATTTATTAATCAAAAAAAACAAATACACATGAAAACTGACAGACACTTGCAAAAAGCTGACCAATATGGTAAGTAAAAGCATAGATTAGGGTTGGAAATCACCTTATCTTCAGGCTCTTTCTCTTCAGTGTCATTAGCAGGATTGTCCTTGTTTCCATCAGCTACTTCTACTTCAACTGCAGGCTTCTCATCTCCCAAATTCTTTTTAGTTTCATTCACAACTTCCTCAGTTTCCCTAATATAAACCAGGAGGAAAAGAATATAAATAGCAATAATTAAAAGCAGAATTTCCTATAAACAATGTAAATAATACTACTATTCAAATAATAGAATATAAAATTTTGAGAAGAATGCTTACTGGGTAATATCATCATTTTGCGTTCCCCAGTTACCACGTCCAGCACCTTCACGTTTAAATTCATTTCTGCGAGTAGACCAAAGGACATCAGTACTTACAAAACATAAATCAAACAGAGATTTGTTATCAATAGTAGCATCACCCTCGGCCCGTCCCACTGCGACGATCAAATGCTCTTCGAGGGCGTCCTTCTTCACCTTCACCAGTTTCACCATTGCTAAAACCTCCGCGGCGCCCACCACGATAAGGACCTCGTGGTCCACCATAACCACGTCTTTCAGAAGACTTCCCAGCATCTCCTTCTTCAAAAGAACCCGAATTGTAAGGAGCTCCAGTGCCAGGAAACGAATTCTCATCATTGGAAGAGTCCCTACCAAACCCACGACCACGTCCAAACCCACGTCCACCACCTCGTCCACCTCCACGGCCTCCACGAACAGGCTCATTTCTGGACTCCCTAACTATCAACAGGACAGAAGCAGAAAATGTGAAATCAAAAGAACATAAAGATTGTCAATAAACATTCAGAATTACAAGGACAATTTCCAACAAAAAATCAACCAACTAAATAAACTTTAACCAATTAATTCTGGCAATGTCATACCCAAATTCCTACAAAAATAACAGTTTGAAATGGAAAATGTCCGTAAACAAATTACAAAAAAAGAGAAGTTTTAAATGAAATATGTAACACATTGTAATTTACTCATGAGTTATCACAGAAAGTAATTTCAACAAAAACTCACATCAGATTACCCTCCTCACAACTAACAATGCATTATGTATCCAATACACAATACCTCGCGAGAAAACTTAGAGAACACCACTACCACGTAATACCCTTCCAACATACACAACCAACCTTCATATACACACATCTGTTTGCAATATTTATTATAAATGAAATTCATTTGGCAGTGGTGCGATAGATATTTTTATGATTTTAATCTAAAACCAAATTTGTAAAACTCAATGTTTTTTATCTAGTGCAAAAAGCTAGTTAAAGTTTTTCTAACTCAAAATCAAGCTAGTCCCAGAATCAATTCCACAACATGAAACCAGACATATGAACATTTACCAAAAATCACATCGGTTAGCATTTTATTGTGACTTTAGATCACCTGCGCAAATCCCAACAAGCAAGCTAAAACAACACCCTGACAATGAATAAATGTATCAAACACATACAACAAGAAAATCATGATCAAAGGCAAATGTAAATAAATCAACAATAACATACAAAGACAACAAAAACACACAGCACAACTTAGTCAAGTAAACCCATTGAACCAAACAACCCACCCATTGACAAACAAAAACAATCCCAAAACGACAGATATCTCAGCACAATCATCAAACAAACGACAGAAGAACCAAAAAACAAGACTTCGATTAGTTGAAAATCTCACCAGCTTGGGCAGGAGGAGGAGGCTTAGTGGGCAGCTGAGCCGGCTTGTTCTGCTGAACAGGCGCCTTCTTGGGAGCCGCCGCGGCCGCCGCAGCCGCTGCCGCCGCCTTGAGTTGCTCGGCCGCGATGAGCTGAGAAGGGTCCTCGGCGTCGTCACCCAACAAATCAAAGGGGTTCATGGTTGCCATCTCTCAGAATCTGTTTTTCCCAATCCCAAAACAAGACTGTACGTTCCCAAACACAGAGCCTCGACCACTACTTGGTTTTAAACTAGCAAAGTTTCCATTTTGAACAAAACTGAAACGTATGGGAGATCAAAGAGAAGAATACGATTGAAGGAAATGCGAGGGTAAAGACCTAAAACCCTAGCCGCAAAGAGAGAGAGAATGAGAGTGTGCGAATGAGAGTGTGAGAGAATAGAATAGAATAGACAGCACAACCTAATCTCTTCAAAGTCTCTTATTTATTTCAGACCTAGGAATAGGAATTTATGTATCTGCTCCTGTAATGTAATCCTCTTCCTTACTGTTTTTTTTTTTTACATTACACCACCATATTACTTTTGTTTAATTATTTTAAAAAAATAAAAATAAACTGTGATTCTTCAATTTCTATTTATTTTTCTTTCTCAATTTTTTTCTTTAAAAAGTGCTAAATTACTTTCCAAGTTCTTTAATTATTTCCAATTTTTTATTATGTCTCTTGACCATTTAATTTTCAACTGATTTCCCAATCCTGCATTTGTCTTTTAATTTGCTCATTTTTCTTTAAAGAGGAGTGAAAAATATTAGCTTTAAAAAAATGGAAAAATAAAATATTTTTGTATAAGTTAAATTGGTTTATATATGAGTTTTAAAAATCTATTTGAACCAAATTTAGGGTAACTGGTGGCTAGTTTTCCGTGCAGTGACAGAAGATGACTGCGCCAGCATAGAGGCTAACTGTCATACGGTCAAACAGGAAAAATGGAAGAAAATGAAGATTTTTTTTTATTAAATATATTTTAATTTTAATATTTTATAAAATAAAAAATAACCTATGATGACATTTAGTATTATTTATTAAAAAAAGACAGTGGAAAACTTTTAATAAATCAAACATAAAATCTGCAGATAAAATTAATTGTTCTTGGTCCACTCATTCTATATTTCCTCCATAAAGTTCTGCCTTTTTTTGTTTATATTCAATATTCACATTTTCAACCGATAAAAACAAGTTACTTCATTTTGAATACTGTTGCAGAAAGTCTATATTATCAATTATCTACAAACTGCAAGAGAAATTATCTAATCCATCATCACACACACACAAAAATTCTAAAAAATATGGATCTAATCAAATTTCTATTTAATTTTAGAAATTACTAATGATTTATCAACTATTTTTTCAAACTCTATATTTATGAATAAAAAATTGTTCATAACTTTTTTTAAGTTGTATTTTATTTTATTTTTCATTTTTTCAGTCATCACATTATCTATTTAGAACATGATTCTTTTACATCAAATGTCCTCTCTCCAAAATGACTATATTTAAGACACTGCGAAATTAAATATAAGTAGATATTTCTAACAGAAATTCAAACTCTCTTGAAGTATCAAAATAACCAATGAAGATTTTGAACACGAGAGCTTACCCAGATCTAGAGACATGTTATGTTATTTTGGTCCAGAAAGCTTTTGGGTTATTAATCACAAAGTTTTTCTTCTTGCACCCCTAAACTAAAATATCCCTTTGGAGGATATAATTATTGTCAGGGTGTTGCTTCCTCCACCACCACACATTTCTCTCTCCACCTCCCATTTACTATTTTAGCCTTAAATAAAATTTTATTTTTAGGATTATTTTTTAATTTACTCATTCAAACCTATTCCACTAATAACCTATTCTAGTGCCCCGTACATGAGTAAAATACTTTTCTTTCATTTTAACATTATATTTCTTCCTCTCTTTCTTTCGTCGCTGTGAGATACTACAAGTTGCAAAGGTTGGTGGTGGTGGAAAGAATTATTAAGCAGTCTCCCTCTCGTGGTGTAGTGTCACTCTCGTGGTATAGTGTGTGGAGTGGTGCAGTGTGTGTTGCTTACTCAAGGTGCATATTCGAATAAACCTTCAAATAAAACCCTAAAATAAAAAAAAAACGTAACCTTTAAGACATCCTTCAACGGATGTCAAAATCCTTCAACGGATGTCAACATCCGTTTTTCCTTAAACGGATGTCAACATCCGTTTTTCCTTAAACGGATGTTGACATCCGTTGAAGGATGTCACCTCCGTTTAAAGGTTACGTTTCTTATTTTAGGGTTTGTTTTATTAGTTTATTCTTTATTTTGGAAATATTTTAATAATTTAATTTAAATGTTTTGATTTATTATTTTTGAATATATTTTTAATGTATTTTAATAATGTAAGGAAAATGAAGAAGAAAGAAACGGAGGAGGAGAAGTGAAACGAAGAAGACAAATGGGGTTGCAAAGTAAAACGAAAGACAAATTGTTAAACGGAAATGAGAGATAAAAAGATTAGGTGGAAGGAGTAAAGTAGGTGAACTAGGTTTGAAATAAATTAAAATAATAAAAGTAAAAAATTTTAATCTGAAGATATAATTGAAATTAAAATAATTGGGGAGGTGAAGGAAGAAAGGTGTGGTGGTGAAGGAAACAACACCCTTATTGTCATTGAGCTTGAAAACTAATTGTGGGCTTTAAGACCATCTAATTCAGAAAATATTTTTGTATTTCGGATTAAATATATTAAATCATATTTTAAAATATGGAAATACTTTTTTGAAACATCTAATTTGGACTAAATTTTATATATTTTTTAGATTAAGTATTTCAAAATTTATTTTAGATTCAAAAATATCTTTTAAAATAATCAATCTGAAAAAATACTTTTATACTTGAGACTGAGAATTTGGAATGATATTTGTAGATTTAAAAATACATTTTGAAAACACTTAATTTAGAATATATTGTTATATATCATAAACTAATTATTTCATAATATATTTTTGAATCCAAAATATCTTCTAAAACATTTAATCCAAAAAATATTTAAAAGAAGGAGATACACAAGTATTTTATTATAATTAGGAATATTTGGAGATTACATGTTTTAGAGGTGCGGGGAGAAAACAATGGGAGGTGCAGAAGAACAAAACCTTGATCACATGTCACACAGGCATTTCATTATGTATCTCAAAGGGTTTTACTATGTATCTCTATAATTTTTTAAAATACATGTAATGTCTTTCGTTAAGATATTGATTAATTTTTAATAAACACGGAATAATCTTTTGACCAGATTCTTTGTTTTAGTTGTTTTTATAATTTTAAGATATATAGTTATGTTTTAATGAAATGGTAGGATTTTATAAATATACAAATATTTGAACTAATTAAATTAATTATGAATTAAATAATTTTGTTTATAAATATTTAATATTTATTTTATATTATTTTAATGAATTAATAATACTTAACACTATCTAAAAAAGATTTTAAATTTTTTATATCATTAATGGATAGTTAATCGTATTTTGAGATTAGCAACTGGATGTAGGATTATTAAGTTTCGAACCAGTATAAAATCATCTGTGTAAATTTCTTTCTTCCTTACTCTATTTACTTTGTTAATTTTATCTGCTAAGTAAGTTTAATTGAGATAAAATTTTAAAAGGCACGATTTGTAGTAAGAAACAAATTCACTCACCTACTTGGTTAATTGTATCACTTATTCCGTTGTGCAACTCTGACAATTGGTATCAGAGTTTGCTTTGATAGTCATTCATATGGCAGGACAATATCAAACTTTTATAGACGATGCTTCTATTAACAGACCTGCATTATTTACTTGTGAAAATTATTATACGTTCTAAAAAGTTAAAATGCAAATATTTATTGAATCTGTTAATAGTAATATTTAGGAAGTTGTTATACATGGTCCTTTTATTCCTACGGTTACAGTTAACAATGTGTAGGAAATTAAACCCCGTGATCAATGAACTGTTGAAGAAAAGAAAAAAAAAAACTTAAAATGATGTAAGATTTCTTAACATTATTTCACGTACTTTAAATATTGATGAGTTTTACAAAAATTTTGTCCATAAAACTGCTCAAAAAATGTGAAAAGTGTTAAATATAATCCATAAAAGTACAAATAATGTTAAGAGAGTTAAAAAAAATACCTTAATTCAAGAATACATTCGGGGTAAAACACAGAAAAAAAACATCTTATGTGTTCAAACATGTTTCACCAACAAATAGAAAACAAATATAAAAAACGAAACGAATAATAAAAAATAAAATATAGATACTTAATTATTAATTATATCTTAAAATTTTAACAAATATTAGTATTTGAATTTCTTTTTCATTATTGTTTTTTCTCAATATATTAGTATCATTTTCAATTGAATATATAATAACAATATCAACTCTAAAGAAAGTACTAAAAGATAAAGGGAACTCTCACATCATCTAATAGAACATTTATTTGCAACTCTGTTAAACTAATTGATTGTGAAAGACAAAACCTTCTGCACTTCAATTCATACGAAAATAATAAAGATGAAACCATTAAATTTTAACTCAAGCCAGAGGTATCCTGATTCCTGCACTTCTTTTTATGCAGCTTAAACAATTTCATTAAAGAGGTTCCTTCTCAGGAAGCAACAAAAATCTCCATCACCAAATCCTTGTTTCTTACTTTGTACGTATATTAATTAATTGCTAGTTTAGACTTTATTGTAATACGACCAAAAAAGTATGGCAAAAAGCATATTTTAGTAAATACTTTGGATCATATAAATTTGATAAACATTTTGTATGCTTTATATAATAATAAATATTTATTAAATTGTTCTTAGATTCTACACTACATCGTAAAATTAAAATATCAATTTTATGAGATATTTCTATTCAAATACGTTGATATGATATAAAAAATAAAATTCAGAATCTTAAATAAAATCACAGATCTTAAATTAGAAAATTTGCATCCGATTAAAAATTTGTTAATTTTATGGCAAACCTATTACAAAATATATTTATCATAATATTTAATGATTGATAATATATGTCGTGTGAAAGATATTCTGTTAATTATTTTAAATGACAACAAATATTGATATTATTTATAACAACTATTTATAGTTTCTATTGCGTCGTGCAATAAATTTAGTGAAATACAAAACCATACATGAAATTAATTCCTTTCATATGCAATAATCAAGTTATACTTTTATTTTATTATAATTTACGTGAGATCTTCACTTTTTTTTACAAAAAGTAATAAAATTATTATTATTATTATATTAAATAAATGTAAATATTTTTTTTTTAATTTTATTGTAGGTAATATTTAGTTTCTTTAGATGATTTTTATTATAAATAGTTATTTTGTTTAAAAAAATAGTTAAATTTTAGAAGAAAAAAATCAAATGAAAAATGATTAAATTAAAAAAAAATCACTTAAAAGATAAAATTAGAAACAAAATGTATACACCAAAAGAGACAATCCTTTCTGTATGATAGTATAGAATTTCAAGTAGATGAGAGAAAATATACAACTAAAGATTTAATTTTATTTATCGCAAAACTTCAAAATAAAATGAAAAGTTTCATTTCTGATGAATATAATTAAGGATAATTTAGGAAACGTAATTAATTTTTTCACGAAATAACACAATTAATTAAACTTAATTAACTTTTTTCTTTTAACAAGACTTATTTATATTTTTAACCAGTTTATAATAAGGTATTTTTTTACAAGTATTTGATTCCAATACATGTAACTAGATAACTAATTTAAATATTGTCATTAATCCTTGTCCTTAATACTCCTTAATAAAATATCCCCAATTGTAAACACTGTACTTTTGACTTTAAATGCTTAACTATGTGTCTTTGTCCTTACACTTACAATTATTGGTGTATGTTCTGCAATACTATTTAAACTTTTGATTTTGAACAATGTTCTCAAAATATATTTTCATTTTCTATTACTTCACCCTGTGGTTCAAATTAAGCTACGTTTCGCTTTCTTTACCAAAATTTTCACCTTTTTTTTCTTCTAAAGTATATCGCAGCCCAACTCAACTATATTCCATGGCTTGCGTAGGTAAATTCAAACTGAATTCTAAACAATGAAAATTTATTTGTTGTTTTATTAAATTTCTCAATTTGTATTAAAGATGTCAAGATTCGAGTATAAAAGAAATTCTCTAAAAAAGGGTCATTCTAATTTTACTTGGTGTAAAAAATTTCTGTTATGATATATAAACAATTTTAAATAAAAAATATTTAAACTTACCTAATTCCATTTGTTTAGTTACTTAGCATGTTAGAACCTAGTGATGTATTTGTGATAGGTTACCTATTTGATTATGTTGGTGAAATATTGTCGGATGGATGTCTTCTGCCGATATTTTTCCTCTTTCAGCCTACGTTATTGTTTGGCTACGGTAGTTTCTGGTTTCATGCTTAAGTCAAATAAGACAGAGTGAAGTTATTGTTTTCAAGGTTCTAGAGTTGGAGGTACTTATGATGTATCTTTTTATCAATATCAAAAGTAATGTTTTCATATAGTTCATTTTTTTGATAAAATAACTTTATTCATAGAAATAAAATATTTAATAAAAGTATAATTATAATAAAAAAAAGTGAAAATTTTCCTCATTTTTAGCTAAATTTTATTTCATAATAACTCTTTCATTTAAAATTTTAATTTTTGTAAGACTTTTTTTCCTGCCTAATTTGTGATGTAATAACACAAAATAATCGATTATCTCGAGTTCAAAATTCATTTTTTCATCTTAAAATTAGTTTAATAGAATAAATTATTTCTCTATCATGTTAAAATAACTTACATTAGATTTATTATTACATCATTAATATTTACCTTACATTTAACTCTAATCACAATTCTCAATTAATCTCAACCCTTGTCTTCACAAATGTACTACATTAACAACACAAACTTAACACCACCCTAATTCATAATTATAGTTGAGTAATCAGTACACACTACAAAAATATATGAAATTACTAACGGAAATAAATCCATCAAATCCATCAGTAAATTTGAGTTATCGGTAAAATTTTACTGATGGATTTTAAAAATTTAATTACCAATACATTATCTATGAATTTTTCTATCAATAAATTCGTTGGTAAAAAAATGTAACAAATTTCTCGCCCAAATCTTTCATCTAGCTTTATCTCTTCATCTCCATTTTCTTAAAAGAAAACGAATGTTCCTCTCTTTATCTCCATTTTCTCACAATTACAACCCCTAGAATCTTCATCTTCATCTCCAAAAACAGAACCATGGCAACACCTCCAACCAAGGAGAAACTTGTAACACCTCATTGGATCTCACGGCCACAACCCTCAAGCTTCGATGACTTCTTACTTCTCCCAAACGCGTCGATGTCGTGACTAGAAGCTATGTCAGCACCGCCAAGCACCATATGACATATCTACTCCAGTCATGATCATGAGAATCTTAGTTTGGGTAGATCAAGAAATCTTGATCCGTTCACCCGTCATAGTCGTAGAATTGCTAGTATGTGTGGTTATGTGTTCGCAAGTTTTGTGTGTGGTTATGTGTTGGTCGATTTTCAACTGGAAGTTGATTGGGAAGAAGATGAAGTGTTGGATGTAAAGATGAAATGTTGGATTGAGAAGAAGTCGCAAGTGTGTGGCCGTGAGGGAGAAATAAAATGATGATAAAGGTAGGAGGATTTGATTTTGTTGGACAGAAAAAGCACAAAAACAAAAAAATTGAAACCATAAAACAAAGAGGAAGGAAGAGAGATGATGAAGAAGTAGAACCAAATTGCAATATTTACCAACGAAATTTACCAATGTATTTTTTCATCAGTAATTACCGACAATTTTTTTTTGTCGAAAATTATCAACAAATATAAAATTATGTTGGTAAATATCACCGACTTCATTATTACTGATGAATTTTGGTTTGTTGGTAATCTGTCAGATAAAACTAATTACTGATAAATTTTTGACGTTTTCAACGGATTTTGATCGTTGATAATATTTGTTTTTCTCTTATAATGTCAACCTAACTTCACAAAATCAAAACCAACAATGTCTTTCAAATACACAACATGAAACACAACCAAATGCACAACAAACCTCAACTCTCACAACATAAATAGGTGAACTCAACCACTCATTCACATGTTTTTAATTGTGTATTAAAAGCTTCAACTATTAGTCCATGCATGCAACGAATCTCCCCTGTGCATCTTAAATAATCCAGCCATGAAATCTCTATATGCTACAAATGCATGTCATGCATAATGAAATACCACAAAAATAACACACCATGCACAATGAAAAGGGTGAAAGTTAGACTTATAAATTGAAGACCAAAACTATAATTTTATATGGAATAAGTTGACTTTTCTCTCGCTTATCCCCATTTGAATGAGGTCATCTTTCTTCTCAACCCACAAATCCCTGTTCACATTTCTTTTTAAATTGCTTTATCCAAAAAATAAGAAGTATTCGCTCTTCCATTATAAAATACAATACATTGACTGAACTAAATATACACTAAATTGAGAATGGAATAGACATTTTGCTTTTTTTTTCAAGATTAGTTTATATATTTTACAAACTTGTTAATTTATCAATAATAATAATTATTATTGTTTTATGTCAACAAGTTTAACGATGATTAAAAGTTAAATGTTAATGATAATTTATAATTTTTTTTCTCCATGACATCTTCAAAGAATACGTGAAAGTTACAAAATATTAAAATAGATAATATTTATTATAATTTAGTGAGTTTTAGTTTTAACATTATTTTTATTATTTTAAAGATTTCAGATTAAGAGTAAAAGTGCACATTTTAATAAAGTAAAAAAAAGTTGTTGATGAATCACAAGTTAATTAAATTTATACATTAGAAAAAAAAAGTCTTTTAAATAGCGAGTTTAAAAATTCTATTTTGTTGAGTTAAATGATATTATTGAGTATTTGTAAATAAAAAGAGTTTTCACTCAAAAGAATGTATAATGCAAAACAAATTTATAGTTATTTAAAATTAATAAAAATGATAAATTTATAAATTATATGATATGATAAAAATAAAGATAAATAAATACAAATAAAATTATTGTTCCCATGTAAGTGTAATTTGGGTTGATAATAAGGTAACAATATGGCACTTTTGGCGTCATGCATTCACAGACTTTCTTTGATGGCTTTCGGGGGCCATGGCTTTAGACATTTTTTAAACTTTTACTATGCTTCTTAAATATATATATAATTTTTTTACATTCATTTAATATTATTATTATTGTTATTATTCTTTTAAAAAAATATAAACTTTACTTTGTTTATAACTATTTTATCTTTATAAGATATGTAAAAATGTAAATGTATATCCTTGAATCGTTTCTCATATAAATATTACAGCTGTATGATTGGCTAAATCACACAATATGTTGGTCCCATCTCATTTATCTTCACAAGACAATGTCATAAAATGGGACCAAGAGGGATGAAAAAAACTTGAATGATTGGCTCACCCTAGTAAGCAACTTAAGCGCTGCTACCGAAGTTTCTTTTTTCATGAAAATTTATTGCATGTAAATGACATTAACCTAGCAATTAGTATGCCCAAAATCTGAACCTAAATTTTCAAAAGTGAAACATAACTACTTAATTAAACATTTCTATCAATTATTACAGTACAAAGTCATCTCAGTAAATAGGATTCAAGAATCTTTTCCGCCAAAACTTGATAGTGTTTCAAAATATCCTCTCTATGAGACATTGGTCATTAATTTCCTCGGCACAACAAAGCTGGAGGTTTTGCAAACGTGTTCGTACCCAAATGGCTCTACGTAACCAAGATCTATAAGGTTTTATAGATATAATAAAAAATACCAATCAACGGATATGACACACACAAACTTTCTATCTCGACGAAAACTTGCACTCATAAAGGCGACCCACTCTATACGGTAAATGCACCATTCCCATTCTCAACTCTTCTTTCACCTATAAATTTCCCCTCCAAACCACACCAACACAACGCACACAACTTCATTATCTCACTCTCTTTCCGTCATTCTCACTCAGTGGTGTCACTCATGAGAACTCTTCACCACGCTCCAACCCTCCTTAGACCACACAGCACAACCCTCCTTCAATCAACCCAACCCGTACAAAAAATGGACAAAATGATGAACGCCAACATGCCTCAGTTACGATCATCGTCGTCAATGTCACCACCATTGACATCATTGACCAACAAAGTTGGAAAGAGATGGAAGGAATACCAAGGAATGAACAATTGGAACGGTATGTTAGACCCCTTGGACGAGAACCTTCGCGCCGAGATTCTCCGTTATGGCCAATTCGTTGAGGCCGCGTATAAGTCCTTCGAATTCGACCCTTCTTCCCCTAACTACGCCACATGCAAGTTCCCAAAGAGCATACTCTTGGAAAGGTGCGGGTTACGCAACACCGGTTACAGGGTAACCAAACACCTACGTGCAACCTCGGGGATCAAATTACCTAGCTGGGTGGACAAAGCACCGGGTTGGGTGGCAACACAATCAAGCTACATTGGGTACGTAGCAGTGTGTCACAACAAAGAAGAGATCAAACGACTGGGTCGAAGAGACATTGTTGTCGCATTCAGAGGTACCACCACGTGTCTTGAGTGGCTCGAAAATCTTCGAGCCACTCTTACAAACGTGGCTCCATCTGCTGTAACTGGAATCACGGCAGCAGAGCCATGCAGTGTGGAAGAAAACGGAGCCATGGTGGAAAGTGGCTTCCTGAGTTTGTACACGTCCAAGGTGAGTGACAACCCTTCGTTGATGAGCTTGCAAGATATGGTGAGAAAAGAGATTGCTCGGATTCTTAAAACTTACGAAGGAGAAAATCTGAGTTTGACCATAACCGGGCATAGTTTGGGGGCGGCACTGGCGACTCTAGCAGCGTATGACATAAAAAAGAGTTTTCTCCGGCCACCGCATGTGACGGTGATCTCCTTCGGCGGCCCCCGAGTCGGAAACCGGAGCTTTCGGCGGCGGCTGGAGAAGCAGGGGACTAAGGTGTTGCGGATAGTGAACTCGGATGATGTTATAACCAAGATACCGGGATTCGTGTTTGATGAGGTGGAGAAAAAGGAAGGTGACGTGGAGGACAATGGAGGTGAACACGTGGCTAGTTTTCAGGGATGGATGCGGAATCGCGTGAAAGAGGTACAGTGGCTGTTGTACTCGGAGATTGGGGAGGAGCTTCGGCTCTGTAGCAGGGATTCTCCGTACCTCAGGGGAATTAACATTGCCAAGTGTCATGATTTGAACATCTATCTGCATCTCGTTGACGGCTTTGTCAGTTCCACATGTCCCTTTAGGTCCACTGCCAAGAGGTTTCTCCGCCATTAAATTTTGTACACATTTTTCTGTAAGAATGAGTCTGTAAATACCAGGGATGATTGAAAATGAAAAATTGTGAAAAAGAGAGAGCCAAGAAAACTAAATTTGTGACACGTGGACACCATTGTTTGATATGATCATTTTAAGTGTTCCAGTGCAGGGCTTTATTTTTGGGAATGTACGATTCAATGACTGATTTTATTATACATATTCTTTTGGTTTTGTCCTTTATATAGTTTGGTGGCGTAGAAGGGGGAAAGGGTAATTTGCAGATAATTTGAAGATAGAAGGTAATAATAATAAAATATGAAAAGAGTTGGCTGAAAAAAGAAAAGCAGAAATGGGGAAGTGGTATAATAGTTTTACGAAAAGAAAGTTGTGAGTGAGCACATAATGGGAAACGAAGGACCCATTAGATGGCCCCAATCGGTGTATTTTTGAGTTCTAAGTAGAGAGCATGCGTGCTTTCCACCATTGAGGTTCGCAATGTCCACTTCAAGTTGCTAAGGAAAGCTACTTCCAATACGTGAAGGTTAATAATGCCAACATGTTTCCGTGTAAGTAATACATTTGAATAATCTTCCATGACAAAAACAATTGCTCTTACCTATAAGGAAACCAACCCAACAAGACACATTCCCCAAATTTTTACAACATTCATATTTCAGTTAGATGCATTTATCTATGTAGGAGTTTTTTTTTCATCGCAATATCTCTCTGCATCATCACGCCATTGCCACCCTTAGTACCCTTCTCAATCATATCCAGGAACATGGAAAAAGCTGTTGCCAATCAATAGTTTTCAATCATTTTTCATCAAGTGAAACCATCACTAGAATCCTAGCTTCACCAATATATATATATATATATATATATATATATATATATATATATATATATATATATATATATATATATATATATATATATATAATAAAGACATAGAACAAAAAGTTTAAATTATATATACATAGATTCTTTATATACATTTATATCAGACAAATCAATACATAACTTTATTATAATGATCAGAACACCTTAAGCGTTTTATTATTTATATATATTTATACTGCGATAAAAAAAAAGTAAGAAAAAATATATAATGGTAAGTCAATGATCACATACATTGCATATACTAGAAAGTTGAAGTCAAAAAGTGCTTAAAAATTTAGTTACAAAAGAACAGTAGTTTTCATTGGTTAACAACGGATGGATTCGTCAGTCCCTTTCCTTCTGATAGTAACTTGTCAAACTTATATTAGGTTAGTGTGAAAAGATATAACTGTAATGTGTAATATTATATTAAAAAATAAATAAAATTAAAACTTAGAAACGTACTCTAGAAAATGTTAAGTTTGAACGTATACAAGTGTTAGGCTCTTACGCACAATGATATAAATAATATATTACAAAGTCTCGGTACCCATATCTAGTTATTCTTCGCAATCATCTTATCATTATTTCTTTTCTATGACGTCGTTCTTTTGTGGCTCTTGAAGCAACAACGACGAGGAAAATATTTCTTATTAATAGGATAATATTTTTATTTTATCTATCGCCTACATGTAAGTAATGCAAAAAAAGTTGAACTATGTACAAACTGATTACATTGAAAAAGTAATTTAGATTAAGCTTAACACATACCAAACCAATGGGAGATCCTTTTATTTTTTTGAAAGGCGAAATTAAATATATTTTTTATGGTGATACTAAGAGTACCCAAAAAAGTAAAATATCTTCTACAGAGTTTACTGGATTAAATGTAATGTAACATGAAAATAGGTTATAACAAAAAAAAAAATAAAAATCTCCACCTTACCTGATAGACGTTTTCCAAATCTATCTCACTGTAAGCCGCACAAATCCAGAATTTTATTCCACAAAAACGCATTATGTTGAAGCAAAGTTCGTTTTTGTATATCAGCCACCAGTGTTTTGAACTGTCATCATATATTATCGACCACATTCAAGAATGATGTGGCTTTAATACCTTTTATATCAGTTACACCTAGTTAGGTATTTATAGAAAAAGTTTAATTATGCAAAATCTCACTATAAGAACATGATTGCAAAATGTAAAACTTACTATACAACATATAAAACAAAAAACATATAAAATAAATGTCCTTCTTCTGGAGCAAATGTTGCATGTAGAGTGCTCCCATAGGATTTGGTAGAAATGTAGATAAGTCCATCTATAATAATAAATATAATATGTATATCATATGTCAACAAGGATCATGCAAAAAGAAAAAAATGTTCCATCGTGTTATCCTTTGAGCTTCAAAAGTAACATACAGATGTCTTATCATCTAACGCAAGTTACCTTTTCTTTATATCTTCAACTATTGATTCTCAGTCTCATTCATCCTTGATCAAATTGGACTGAGTAAAATGAATTGGATCGTGACTTTTTTAATTTTTGTTGCTATAATTTGTAATTTTCAAACATTTTTTTTAGAAATTTTATATTACTTTTTTTAAAAATAAATTATGATATTTATTATTTAAAAATACATATTTTGTTAATAAATAAATGATTATACTACAACTGACTTTATTAATAATTTTAGTTAGGTTTGGTTGGTCTTGAGTTCAATAAAAAAAAATTGTTCCCATCATTTCACTCCTAAAAAATCGAAATAGATTAAATTGAGTCAAGTTTGACTCAATACAAAACTTGTAAGAAGTTACGAAATGATACCTTATAACTATAATCACTTTATACCACTTAAATTCACTTAGGAAAAAATAATAGTTAAATATATATATATATATATATATATATATATATATATATATATATATATATATATATATATATATATATATATATATATATATATTTAACTCCTAAAAAATGTTGTATTTAGTTTTTAAATTAAATTATAAATTATTCCGTTTTTAAACTTTATAAAAATTATGTAAAATATTTTTTTAAACAAATACATTAAAACTTTTTTCTTGTGATAAATGAAATTTCACATATAATTTTCACATGATATTTTACATTATTTTCATAAAATTTAAAGATAAAATATATAATTTTATAATAATTTGAGGATGAAAAACATATTTAAAAAAATTACTTCTAGAAAAATGACATGTTTGTTATTTAGAAGGTAAGTCGTGCTTACATGTAAATTTGATTATGAGTTACTTCAAGAATCTTTAGGGTTTGTGTCCGTTCAGTTGTTTCATTTTTATGGTCGACCAATTGTAGTAATGTATAATTTCGGTTGTACGGACAGTACATTTGTTATCACATTTTATTCTTCGTTAAGTATTAAATAACTTCTGTAAAATACTATTATTAACTTCATCTAAACGTAATTTTATAAAAGAAAATAAAAAGAAACAATGAAATATAGTTTTATAAATTAAATTTAATTTACGCATAAATTAAAAAAAAAAGTAGTATGAACTCCTAGAAATGAATTTATATGTAAGCTAATTACTTATAAATAAAATTATTCCATTTTTCACTTAAAAATTTCGGTGAATTAGTTTCACTAAACGAACTTATATACGTAAATTAATTTTTACTAATTAAAATTGATTTCATTTATTTTTAATTTTTTTCTTCTATAAGCATTTATAAGAAAGTTTCTCTAAGCAAATTTGTATTTACATTTATGATATCTTTGAATTGATATACAATCACATGAGAAAAAACAATCTATATCAACAAGGACCAACCAAAAAAAAAAAATCTTTTTTTAACACCATCTTCACATTTTTGGAGATATATAATTGCATATAGAATCCAAAGTTGTCCAAAGATGAAATATTATGGTCATGTCCTTCTAAAAGTGCTTGCATTGTCTTGGAGGACCATGCTTGACAGATTGTCTATTGAAACTAAAATGAACATATTGTTTCAAGTGAGTAAATTTTACGTGTTTTATTTTTCCATGAACCGTGATACTCTTTACGTGTATTTATATTGTCTAGTAACCAATGGACTTTCACTAGTGCAGAAAGGGCTTTAGACGTCTGTTTTTTTGGCTTTTTGACGTCCGACCTGTACCCGACGTCTTTGTGGGTGACGTTAGTCAGACGTCCGGCCTGACACAACGGACGTCTATATAGACGTCCGTTGAAGCCACCCCGGACATCTATATGCCTGAACGGGTTGTTTAGGGATTAGGGGGTTTGGACGTCCGTTTGTGCACTATCAGACGTCTATAGACGTCCGTCAGTGCACTAACCGACGTCTACTAGGTATTTTTTTTTTAAATTAATTTATTTTTGCATTAAAACCACACCTGAAAAGCAGAAAATTGTCCCAGAACAATAGTATAATATATATGCGTTTCATATAAAGAAAGTTCTACTTAATGTACAAAATAATCCAATACCAAAACTATCAATATATAAACTTAAACTAAAATTAAGCAATGTTCAACAACAAATAAAACTGTTCCTAACTCCATCTTCGCAGAAGATAAGTTGTCCACTCCTGCCTTATCTGCCTAATCGTGTCCTCTGGTATATGATATGTACTCTTGAAGCGCTGCAAAATTGAAGATAGATTCATTATGATTTCATATATGTTTAAAGATGAATTTGATTTGTAATGTATTCAAGGTATGCATCATTACCTCATTCCAGTCATCTGTAATGACAGCTCGAATGATGGTCTTAATCCAACACATGACATAGAAGCCACATTCCCATGAATCCTGCTGCTGGTTACACTAAAATGACAAACTAAATAGTCAAGAATTTAGATACGTGCAAAGAAGTCTACATAATTTGCTAAGACACGTGCAAAGAAGTCTACATCATAAATTTGATAAGATTTCGGTAGCATTTCGCATTGGTCTCCGAAATACACGAAATGAGAGTAGTCAACGATGACCACAATCAAATATGCATCCGGAGAACAACACAAATACTGAATCGAAATTTTATTAATCTTATCCATAGACTCCAACTTACATGTTATTGCAAATTATGAAAATTAATTTTCTCAAACTGTCCAATCGGACAATTCAAAATTTAACACAAACGATTAAAAGATTAATCGTTTGTGTTAAATTTCAAACGGGAACTAAAATGATTTGATACTTATAATCTAACATGACAATTATAATAACACAACTAATACATGCATATTCAAAAGCCAATAACACAAGCAGACCTTAAAGTCAAAAATATGCATACACAAAACCCAATAACATGCGTACAAAAAAATTATCAACGAAGAAGCTAACCTGAAGAGCAAATTCCAAATGAAATGGAGGGAAATCGAGGAATGCACGACCTAAAACGTAGGCCAAAAACAGTCAAAAACACCACCCAAGAACACACAAGAAACTGCACCAAAACGCACCGAAAACGATTTTTAATCCGTTCAAATCAAAGATATTTCATCATAGAACAATTTAATCGGATTTAAAGTAAATTTAAACGGTCTAAAACAAAGAAAACGCACCTGGAAAATTCAAAGCCGCAGAGTGAAATCGCGGGGAAGACGATGAACAATGAGCGTAACTCCTCGCGGGTTTGCGTTTTAGTATAAATGCCACTAGACGTCCGGTACTGGAAGGCCCCGACGTCTATAATATTATAGACGTCGGGGCAATAACTAATATGACGTGTTTTTGGATTTAAATATTGATATTCGCAGGGGTTTTAAACGTCCGTTAGAGGGGCCCCGACGTCTATAATATTATAGACGTCCGGCCCCCCCGAACGGACGTTTAAGAGGCTGAACACAACTAATTCTTCAACTACCCTGTCAGCAACTTAAACGCCCGTTATGGGGGGACGGACGTCTATAAAATTATAGACGTCCGGCCCCCCCACAACGGACGTTTACGAGGCTGAACACAATTAATTCTTCAACTACCCTGTCAGCAACTTAAACGTCCGTTGGAGGGGCCCCGACATGTATAATATTATAGACGTTCGCCCCTCCCGGAACGGACGTTTAAGAGGCTGACAGGGAAGTTGAAGAGTTAATTGCTTCAGCCTCTTAAACGTCTGTTGGAGGGCCCCGACGTCTATAATATTATAGACGTCCGCCCCCACCCCCCCAAAGAACGGACGTCTACAGTCCCACTTATTTATGGATATGCCACCGGTCAATTATTTACGTTGGTGTTTTTGTGGACGGACGTCTATTGAGTGACGTTAAAGGCCAATTCTACACTAGTGTTTGTAATACAGTTATATGAGTTTATTATTGTGAAATTTGTCTAATGACATTTCTATTCTTTATTGTGTTAAGTTTAACTTTATTTTATGTGGCATATAAGTGATATGATTTATGGAAAAATAACAAATTTTTAAAAATGGGTTTTAATAGATTTAAGACTTTGTTTTTTCACATTGTTAGATCGTCAATACAATAAATTTGTAATGGTTGTATTGTCAAAACGGGTCATCTTGTTTGATCCGATTCGACTCACCACAGACTCATTTATTAGCGAACCGAAAAAATTTGAATCCGGTCTGACCCACCACAGGTTGGAAGATCAAATAGGTTGACTCACTAGCTCACTTAACTTTTTTTTTCACTCTTTCTCCAGGATTTTTATAACAAGTTACTTTGATTGGTCAAATTTAAATAGTAATAATTGGACCAATTGATATAAAAGAAATTGAAATAAAAGAATTCTATTGTTATATGTAAGCTATCAAACATAAAATTTTATCAATTTAGTTTAACGAGATATACGCAACCGTTTGACTAAGGAACTAAATATAACAATTAAAAATATATAGCTCAATACCTATATATTCTAAAACGTCATTTTTGTAGATAAGTCTAAAAAAAAGATAAAACAAATGACAATCCAATCTATAATATTATCCATCTATTAAATTGAAGTTCTGAATGAATAAATGCACAATATTATGCTCTTTTGCAGTTGCGCAAATTGAAAGACTGTATGTTCTTTTGCATTGGCAGCACAACGTTTTGAGTAGCAATGTTTTGGTTTGATTGAATAATTAATTTCATTATATTAAATAAATAAATAAAATAAGAGGATTGATGAGTCGAGATCTTAGTGAACCAGGTCAAAATTGACTTTAATCAAAATTTCATATCTCACATTTTTTTTTAATCTAACTCGGTCCAGACCCATTGTAGGCCAGATTGACTTACAAGTCTCGATCCATTCTAACAACACTAAATTCACCTACTAAGTCAAAACATAAGAGATTATTACAAAGAAAATTGTATCTCTTAGATATAGATGACATGCAATAACCAATTATTTTTATAAAAGATAGGTACAAGGAGTTATTTGATAAGGTTGGACAAAATATGTCATTAAGTTAAAACTGTTAATAGTTGAAAATTAAACTTGTGATTTGATCTTGATATATTTACTATTTGACAAAATGTTGTGAGTGATAGTTATAATTAAGATCATGACCAAATGTCATGATTTGTTTAAAATTTGACTCACTTTGACTTTTAGAGAATTGATATCATTAATAATAAGGTTATATATATATATATATATATATATATATATATATATATATATATATATATATATATATTTCAATATTTCCAATGAAGAGAATATTCAATATTTTTAAATATATACTAAACTCTTCACATATTAATATATACAAACGTTTATTATATATTATTTAAAAATTTTCACTCTTGTTATAGTTTAATAGTATATAAACTTTAATCATTATTTCTTATATTTCATAAATTCCATTAGTATTTTGTCTTAATTGGTTGATACAAGTAAGTGTATTGACATAAAATCTATACAATCAAATATACACACCAAGATAAACTCAAAATGTAATAAACTAAAATTAAATAAAATATATAAAATATCAATAGAAAGTTATGATTAATCGACTAATAAAAAGTTATTATTCTTCTTAAATTATTTAACAAAAAATTGAATACTCAATACACTTAGTAGTTATACATACTCTACTAAAATCTAATATTATTTGTTGAGAAATTGGGATATCTAAACCTAATACCAACGCTTTCAACAAAACAATATTCTTAATTATTCTCAATATATTCTAATTTAATAAACATAAAAGAATTTAACCTTAATTGCTATTTAATTAAATGTTAATGAACTTAAGAAGAAAGGAATAGGAAGGCGATGGAGATATGAACAATAAAATATGTAGGCGTGGCTTAATGTGGCTGTTAAGATGAAGGTAAGTGTGGTTGGACGACGTGACTAATCAGCTGTGACATAGAGCAGCTCAGTGGGAGAAGAAAAAATGGAGAAAAGGAGAGTGGAGGCGAAAAAAATATACTTTTTGAGTTATAGTAAAAGAAACGACAAGAGTTTTTTTAAAATAATCTTCATAACTTTTTTCTAACGATCCAATTTTTTTTCTAATTTGATTCTCATTTGATTAATATAAATATAATGTATGTTCAATTTTATAAGAACTATATATTGTTTTTTGAAATATTACATTAATAGGAAGATTTTTTATATACATATAATTTAATCTTTCAAATCCATATTTGAAGTTTCTTATGTGTTCTTCACCGTCTACAAATACATCTAGGATTAGTTATTGTAAGTGGACATAAAAGAAATAAAAGGTAAACTTATTTTTATCATAAATTTTTATAAATTTAAATAATTTTTGTAGTAATTATTCATGATAATTTAGTTTTATGAGTATATATACCACATCGTATCAATCATATAATCATAATCATCTATTAAAACTTTAACATGATCTAGATATTATTTTCAAAAGCAAATTTGTGAAGGATTGATCCGGAGCTAACAATATCTTATATGTGTGGATATCTATGTGTATGTTGTCCCTCCCTGCAATTGGTATAAGAGTCGATGGTTAGTTTTGGTAACCGACTCAAACAAGTACGTTCCTCTTGGTAAGGTGAAGCCCTGACAAGTGACTGGTGGCAGACAACCAGATGAATCATGGGAGGTGCATGGGTCGTGAAAGAGAACAAAAGATGCTAAATGCAGCCCACAATGTACTCGAGGATTAATAAAAAGATTTCCATTGTAGGAGAGGTGGAAAACCATAGTCATTTGTTTGAAAGGAGGATTGTTACGATACAAACAAAGTTCCACATCATGAGTTTATATACAAATAAGATACCTCCATTGGTAAGAGACCTTTGGGAATGGTACCAAAAACAAATCCGTGAGGACGTGACCTACAGCGGACAATATCTTACCGATCTATGTGTGCGTTGTCCCTCCCTGCACTAGACTCAATTTCAGGAATACTCGTGCATTGATTTGAATACTCGTGTCAATCATGTAACTATCATGAATTTTTTCCACATTAAATTTAACAACAACAACATTCTTTTTATACAAAACTCATCAATCTTATCCCAAATAATCATGACATGGTTAATTTCTTTCCTTTGGATTCTCACCATCTAAACTTCTATTCTCATTAAGTCATAAAAAGTCATCATAGAAAATTTTATATCATATCAATCAAGTTGCATTCAAATATTAATCATTCAACTCATCCTTTAACATTACACACAAATAAACTTATAAGACACTAATAAAATAAATATTTCCCCTGTTATAAATTTTAAATACAATAAATTCAACATCAACAACAATATTTCTCCTTTCCCAAAACATTATCCTTATCAATAAAAACCACCATGACATGGTCAGTTTCCTTCCATCCTTTAAGTCACAGTATTATTTCATACCGATTCTGCAAACTATGAACCTCTTTTGACTCTCATCGTTTAAATCTTCTTCTTTATATGAGTATGATTATTTAGTATAGTCAGAAAAACTTTACGCTAGAATTCTTACACCAATGTATACATTATACTATACAATACACGTATAGTTTCTATTTTTGTGTTTAAAAAGTTTTTTTATGAAAAATTGTGTGGATCAGAATTAATATGGATGACCAGGGTTTGTTTTGCTTTGGAGAATGGACTTGTCATGAACTTTTACCACGAGAGAAATTTATGGCCTGAATTTATGGTTGTCCTACAGGGCCAAAACTAAGAAAAAGATAAAAAAAAATTGATTATGAGATGGTGGAATAAGACTAATTTGTGTATGTAAAGTAAGGATAGAAGAGGGACCCAAAGGATGATCATAGGCATATAGAAGTTGGTCCCATCCCATATGAGCATGAAAATGTGAGTATGAAAGAAGGAAAAAATTGTATGATTAGTTAAATCTCCTAAGTGAGACCCATCTTTTATATCTTCACACAATTTGGGTGAGTTTTCCCATGAAACTATTTGTCAGCAAGTTAAACATGAAATGACCTAATTTGAAGTGAGTGAAGTATAGTCTTATGTTTAGCTCCTACATAACTTGATAAAATGGAAATTCCATCCAATTCATGTTTTCCATGCACATATACTATTCACAAATATCACTCACATTCGTTGCTTCATACATTCACTCTTCCATCACTAATTATTACTAACCTTTCTTTCTTTTTAATAAACAAAATTAAAATAATAACCAACATTACTCATGTTCATAAGCGAATAACCAACCTTATCCATAAATACATCTATGATTAGTTCGAATTACACGTGCCTAAGTCATGTCATGACAATAGATAACAATGTATGTTAGACAACTATTTATCATTTTGTTGGATTTTAAACCCTTAATTAACGCATTCATGGTTAGCTTAGAGTAATTTGGTTAATGGCTTAAAGATAGTGTAATCAAATTAGTAAGGGTGGTTTAAATTTTTCTATGGGTTAACCTATTTATTAAATAAGAGTGGAAGAGGTTGTTGATTTTATTTCCCAGTATACTTATATTACTATATTACTATTGAAGTGGAATAAGTGAAACACATTTTTCAAAAGATAAGTTTATATATGTGTTATATATTATTAAACTTATTTTTCAGTAGTTTGGGTGTTGGAATATTAGATGTCGAGTGTTATTAATTATATATATGATGAACTGTAATGTATTTCTTTAATATATTTTTATACTATAAGCAGGTAAATGTAGTAAAGGAGGTAGGGATAATATTGTCTTAGTGATCTTTGATACTTTATTTTGGTTGTTCTTGTTCACACCTTGTGTTAATACCAAACTTGGTAAAATTCAAATTCTGCCATTGAAAAAACAAAGTGTGTAAGTTAAAAAGATTACTTCATTTGGATTGCATAGAAAACCAATTTTATAAATAATAAAAAATGAAGTATTTGCAAAGAACGTGTTTTGGTAACCAAATATGGAGATAGTTTCAAAAGTTTGCGGGGTTAGCTGTAGGCATGCATTACATCATTCACCTTAAAACTCGATGCTCAAGAAATCAAAGAATTTTATATAGTCTGGAAAATTCACAATTTCTTATCATTGTTGTGTTTTTTAATTCATCAAAAATATAATTAGACATTAGATTATAACATTTATCTTTGTGAAAATAATGAGTGCAAATTCTTTTAATAAAAATTGGGTTTTTAATTCCTGACATTAATGTTAATTTGTCTATGAAAACATTTAATGCATCTCGTGGCAACGATCAAGTTTTTGAACAACCAGAAAAAGTTTAACAAACATTTACTGTTTTCAAAGGCATTTTCATCTTATTCAGATCGGTATATTCTTTTTTGGCAAATGTGCGAAATGTGCAAAATGTGCAAAATGTGAGTGATATTTGTGAATAGTAAGTATGTGCATGGAAAACATTTTGCACATCCAGGAACATGGAAAAAGGTGTTGTCAATCAATAGTTTTCAATCATTTTGCATCAACTGAAACCATCACTACAATCCTAGCTTCACCAATATATATATATATATATATATATATATATATATATATATATATATATATATATAAATAAAAGGACATAGAACAAAAAGTTTAAATTATATACATAGATTCTTTATATACATTTATATCAGACAAATCAATACATAACTTTATTATAATGATCAGAACACCTTAAGCGTTTTAATATTTATATATATTTATACTGCGATAAAAAAAGAAAGAAAAAATATATAATGGTAAGTCAATGATCACATACATTGCATATAATAGAAAGTTGAAGTAAACAAGTGCTTGAAAATTTAGTTACAAAGGAACAATAGTTTTCATTGGTTAATGGATAGGTTTGTCAGTCTCTCTTCTTATGAAAGTATCTTGTTAAATTGTAATAAATGGAACAATGAAAGAGAGTGTAGCACCGAACAATGGAGGACACTTGCACCGAATGATTGAGGACCTCTACACCGAACAACAGAGTACTGATGCATCGAAGGGGAGAGAAGGATTGCACCGAACGGTCGAGGACCTCTGTGGTTTCTATGGTTTCAAATGTTACATCGTATGGTCGGTCGTTCGCACATGGTCAGATTTGAAGAGAGCTTTGGAGAGCCATTTTGGACCATCTCCTTTTGACTCACCTATTGCAGAATTGTTCAAACTGTATCAGTCAGGAACAGTTTCGGAGTACTACCTCAAATTCATCTCCCTAGCTAATAGATCTGAGGGTCTTACGGATGGCGTGATTTTAAAATTTTTCTTAAGTGGTTTAAATCGGGATATTAATTAGACAGGATGTAGTAGCCCAATGTCCTACTAATCTTTTGCGTGCTGTGTCTTTGACCAAATTGTATGAAGAAAAGTATGCTCCTGTGGTGCATCAACGTTCTACCACATATATTCATAGATATTCTCCATTGTCATCTACCAGTGCAAATCTTACTGCAGCAAAGAATACAGGAAAACAAGCTTTACCTCTGCTTCTTCCCACACCTACCAGTCCTCCACTACGCTAGTCTAATTCAAAAAAATTACACCTGCGGAGATGCAATTGAGGAGAGAAAAAGGTTTATGCTATTTTTGTGATGAAAAGTTTACTTTCAATCATAAGTGTGCTAATAGACAGTTGTTGATGTTACAAGCTGAAGAGGAGGATTTTGATCATGATAATGATATTGAAAATCCACAATCTGTCACTCATTCAACTAGTGAAGATGGATTAGAAGATAATCACCATTTATCCTTAAATTCTATGAAGGGAGGCTTAGGTGTTGGCACTATCCGTTTTGTTGCTCACATTAACTTTGTTGTTCGGATAATTTCTTACAGCCACGAATTGCTAAGTTTCTTAAGTTGGACATGGAACCAGCTCCTTTGTTCAAAGTTATGGTGGGAAATGTCAATTATATGAAAGCTAAAGGATTGATTAAAGATTTGCATATTCAAGTTCAAATGGCTCGATTTGAGTTACCTATATTTTTGCTACATATTCAGTCTTATTCCACCATCTCATATGCACTTTTCTTTAGATACACAAATCAGTCTTATTCCACCATCTCATATGCACTTTTCTTTTTATCCTTTTCTTAGTTTAGGCCTCTGCAAGACAACCATAAATTCAAGCCATAAATTTATCTCGTGGTAAAAGTGCATGACAAGCCCATTCTCCAAAGCAGACCATCCATATTAATTCTGATCCACACAATTTCTCGCAAAAACATCTCTTTAAACACAAAAATAGAAATTATACAAGTATTCTTAAAAACTAATTACATTCATACTAACCCTTATAATGAGGGTCCCTTAAGGTCCAACTAGATAAATAAATAAAAATAAAGTTTCACTATATCAATAAAGAAAAAAAATCAACACCAATCTTAATATTAAACTATATTTATAAAGCTAAGCAAGTATAGAGACATACTGAAAGTTGAAAAGAAACGTCTTCAAACATAATAGGTAATAGCATTATGATAATTTACTAAAATTATCATTAGTGAGAAATTTAGGTTTATCCACCCGAATTAATGACCACAGAGGAGTTGTTATCATAAAAAAACAAGCATGGTGAATATTTTGTAAATACTATAAACATTTTTGTGGTGATTAGTTAAGAATTGTCTTTAAAACTTAAAAGTCAAACAAAAAAAAACTGTTTCATTACAAAAATATCTTTTTTATGTTAAGTTTCTTATTTAAATGTTTCCATAAGTAAATTGATAGATTGTGAACAAGAAAGAGTACTTTGTAAAAGTTAAAAGATGATTTTGAGGTGTTTAATTAGTTTTTATTTTTGAGTTGTTTTGGTAAAACTGTAATCACAACCCATGAATCATTGGATTAGGCTGTAATTTTTACATAGTATTATTGAAATATAATTCTTCACTATGATCGGTGAGATTTATAATTAGAACTTTATGCTAAAAAGAATAATTTTTGTATTTTACTATAAAAGTTAAGTCTTTACATGTTATCTAGTTTTAAGTTGTCTTGGTAAAAAGTTTATTCATGCTTCATTAATGCTTAGATTTGGATGAAATTTTTATTCCAAGTTGATAAGACAAAATGCTTCATTTTGACTATCGTGATTTCCGTTTAGAGGCTTGTGGTTAGATAAATTATTTTCATAGTTTGAACTAGCATCACCTATAATTCTCCATTATGACAGGTGAAAATTATCATTGGATGTTTATACTAAGAGAAACAATTCTTGCATTTTAGTATAAAACTTAAGTTTTTATACATTATCTAGTTATGAGTTAGTTGTCTTTGTAAAATCTTTTTGCTGCTTCATTAAGATCTCGATGAAATTTTTAACCCAAGTTCATAGGACATAATAGTTCGTTTTGATCATCGTGATTTCTATTTAGAGGTGTGTGGTTATTGAAAATATTATTGTAGTTTTAATTAGCGTCAGCTATTTCTTGTTTCGAGTTAGTAACAATTCGATTCCAAATTTGTTAACCGTTATATCAAGCTCTAAATGTTAGAACATGTAATTTAGATAATATTATTCACTATAACCATTGAGATTTACATTGAGTTACATTAAGAGGTATGTAATAAGAAATATCATCTTTATATTTAGGGTAGAGAACAACTCTTCTAAAAAATCAATCAGTCTTCTCTTAACTACCATAAGTTGCCAAATATGATATTTAAATAGTAATGGATGATTTTACTATTACTTGCTTGTGAATGTCTATGAAAAAAATAATATTAAAATAAAAATATAGTATATAAATTTTCTATATAATGTTAATAGGAGAAGTAAAACAAGAGAGTTTTGGTAGTTATATCCATTAATATTTCTTCTTTATTATTTTTATTAAGATATGATTGAACTGTGATTAGACCGATAAAAAGATAAAAATTCATAACAATTATTATAAATAAAGTTTGAATATACAACTTTCAAATATATGCATAACACATGTATTATGGTAACTTATGTTTTTCCGCTTGGTCACTGACTTTAGTATCAAAATAATTTCTCTATGTACCATCACAGCAATTTAAACGCATTGGAGTCCGACCAATTGGCATGAAGATATGTTGTTCAATGTGAAATAAAATTAGAATTGAATAAGGCTAAATACAATACAAAACAGGCTTAGTGACCAAAGATTTTCATTGATAAATTTGATCGACATATTTAATTATTATTTGTGGAATGTTGAAAATTTTATTATTTAGAGTTAAATATATCGTTTGATTCTAGATTATTTTTAAAATTTTATAATTAGTTTATAAACTAAATACTATGTTTATTTTATCTTTAAACTTTTTGAAGTCATATTTTTAAATTAATGTTTTAAATATTTTTTATGTAAATTAAATTTTATAGTAAAGTATTAATCGTTTCTTATTCTAACTTAATGATAAAATAGTTTTAATTTAGTTTCAAATTAAAATTTGAAATTATTACTTAATGTTAAAATTCTCTCACAAAACTTAATAATAAAATATATTTCTTTCATTCTTATATATTATCCATTTTTTGTATACACTTTTATCACTCATAATTTAATTAACTGTGCTTATTTTTGTGTTGTGAAATTATTACAAATAAATAAATAATTCAACATTTAATTAATTGAAATAATAATTAAGCATGAATACAGTTTGCAGTTCATATAATGATTATAACAAGCACTAGTGCAGGAAGGGCTTTAGACGTCTGTTATTTTGGCCTTTTGACGTCTGACCTGCACCCGACGTATTTGTGAGTGACATTAGTCAGACGTCTGTTGTGTCAGGCCGGACGTCTATATAGACGTCTGTTCTGACACAACCAGATGTCTATATAGACGTCTGTTCTGACAGAAACAAACGTCTCTATAGACGTCCGTTTGTGCCAGAACAGACGTCTATAGAGACGTTTGTTTCTGTCAGAACAGATGTCTATATAGACGTCTGGTTGTGCCAGAACAGACGTCTATATGGCTGAACGGGTTGTTTAGGGTTTACGGGTTTGGACGTCGGTTTGTGCACTATCAGACGTCTATAGACGTCCGTTTGTGCACTAACCGACGTCTACTGGCGTTTTTCTTTAAAAATGAATTTATTTTAGCATTAAAACCACACCTGAAAAGCAGAAAATTGTCCCAGAACAATATATAATATAGTATATTTGCGTTTCATATAAAGAAAGTTCTACTTAATGTACAAAATAATCCAATACCAAAACTATCAATATATAAACTTATAAAACTAAAATTAATCAATGTTCAACAATAAATAAAACTATTCCTAACTCCATCTTTGCAGAAGATAAGCTGTCCACTCCTGCCTTATTTGCCTAATCGTTTCCTCTGGTATAGGAGATGTACTCTTGAAGCGCTGCAAAATTGAAGATTCATTATGGTTTTATATATGTTTAAAGCTGAATTTGATTTGTAATGTCTTCAAGGTATGCATCATTACCTCATTCCAGTCATCTGTAATGGCAACTCGAATGATGGTCTTAATCCAGCACATGACATAGAAGCCACATTCCCATGAATCCTACTGCTGGTTACACTAAAATGATGCACTAAATCGTCAATAATGTAGATCATTCAATAACATACAAAATGAATTATAACTATAAATGACAATCAACCTTTGGATATAAAATTTGAACTAGTTGACCTCGAGATTTACCAATAACTCTGTACAGATTAAAAACACAAAGTAAAATTATCATAACTATATTGATCATAAAAGTTTAAAGTGAACATCAAATTCAAAGTCATTTTTGGAGAAACACTTACCCTTGAAGCATGGTCCTCAAGTCATTTCTCATCTTCCTGTGCAACGAACAAAACCATATAATTTTACATTGTTTGGGAATGATGACCATCAGTTGCCAGTGCGACCTATCACGAAGGACAAATAGTTATTTAACTAAGTAATTAAGGGAACTTTAATAATGAACTTTTACATATAACAACACCTACCCATCAATGTATGGCACAAGGTATACGTCTCTTTCTGACTCATCCATCCATGTTTGCAAATAATGTTGTCTGTTTGCAAGTGTGTTACCAGAAGGTTGAATGGTCTGAGATTCAACAAATCCGTGCATGGAAGACCGACCTTGGTCTACAACGATTGTGTCCATGTACCTAAATGATCAAAGTTAAGTTGTTAGAAAGTATAGGAATAAAACAAAAAGACATATGGAAGACAAAATTAACTATCTTACATGCACCACAGTTGAATGATGGAAATATTCAACATCCTGTCTCCCCTAATCACCTCCAATGCATCAGGCAATGTGATATATACTGGCACATGGGGGGCAGACCAAATACTCTCAAATCCCAGTATAGTTCTAATGGTGCTCTCTTCAACCTGGGTAATCTTGTCATTAGCTTTGATAGAGGATCATCCTCTGCTTCAGCCATGTCATCATCTTCATGTATGACTTTGTCATGAATCGGCTGCTTTTGAGGACGTGTGAACTGAAGATAACAATTTCATGAAAGAGTTATCAACAAATATTTTTAAACTTAACATAGAAATACTAATAACAAAGACATTATACCTGTGGAGTAGCGATGTGTGACATGATCAATGCTCGAGGCCAGGCTATAAATGAGCCTATGGCCTCCCCCACAAAATTAATTTCAGGAGTGGGTATAGGCACCTGAGCCTGGGGATCCCGAATCTCGTCAATCGTCACACGCACGTGGTGGGGTAGTATGGGAACACCATGAATAGTGACCCCTCCCTCAAGCACTCGTCCGACAGCCACAATGCGTGGGGGATCTCCATCAACCAACAGCTCATATTGACCGTTGTACTGAGACGGTTCAACAGCAGAGCATGATCCTCTAGTGCTGACACGAGGTGGCGTGGGAGTTTCACCGGGCCTCGTGTTGCCCTCCGTCATGGAATGCAGCTTCTGTTCAAGCACTCTTTGTATTTCTTTTTGTTCTTGTAGCTGCTCCATGAATCGTTGCTCCATTGATCTCATGCTTTGGTTGAGTCTTTCCTTCCATTGAAGATCCATCTGCCTCAGTGCCTCCTGACTCATTGATTGAGTGGTTTTTTGTGTGGGACCAAAGTAGTCACGAACACCAATCGCCCCAGGAACTCCACGTACACGTCCTGGGTGCTCGGGTCTTCCGATGGCCGTTGTTAGAATGTCGTCCCTACCTTGGCCAACAAATTTTCCCTGAGTCTGCTGCTCAACCAACTCATCCTGCACATACAAAAACGAAGATACTTAGAAGACATGCTGTGATAGATACACAATAAAACAATGTTTAGAATTTGAACTTACAATTCTTTGTGAGATCAAGGCTGCTGAGGAAGATGTCATGTTCCCATCAGATTTAGTCCTAGCAGCCTTCCACAGCTCGTACCTAGCAGGTGCAGGTGCTAGGTCCGGCGACTCAAGTCCCAAGGCATCCGCTCTAGACTTTCTAAGTTTTTTTTCCAGTTTTGCATAACCACCTCGTGATAACAAGTGTGGTGCATCGTTTAGCCGTTGTCTTTCTTGGGCGGCTAACCTTTTACCTTGTGAAACCATGTACATAAATAAGTGTAAAATCATAAGAACTCAATGAAAGGTTTTAGAGAATCATACAAATTAGCTCTTTGTTAAACTCGCTTTTAGTCGCATCAAAGCCAACAAACTCAGTTTCCCCACTAATGTAGTAAAGGGATAACCAAGGATCAATCCAAGGACTCAACTATGATTAAGCTTCAGAGTGTAAAGTTAATTCTTGCAATTATTTACTATTTAACTATAAAAACAAGGTGGGGAAATAGAAAATGAAACAGTGAAATTAAAGGGAAAAGAATAAAGGAATCAAATCTGTATAAAAGAAAAAAATCAAGAAATAAAATGCAAAGAAATAAAAAAAACAAAACTGGAACCTAATCTAAATTGTAAAATAACTGTATAACAAAACAGAACATATACTAAAATGAGAACTGAATGCAATTAAAACTAACCTATGAATGCTAACAGTTAACAGCACAAGGAAACTAAAACTAAAACTGAACAAGAGACTAAGAGTGGACAGTTCAACATCTAATCTACTAAACCTAGTCTATTCATAGGAAAACAAAAATCAAAGTAAGAAGTATTGGCTAAAACAGAAATCAACTTGCAATGAAACCAATTCAGCAATACAGATCACTCTATCCTAATCTATATATCACCAAATATCAATCAAGAACAGAATTTAGAATTGAAACAAATCAATAACAGTACCTAAATTTTAACTACTCAAAAGCAATATAACAATCAAAAAAACAGAATTGAAGTCATAGGTGAATTGAACATTGGACTGAATAAAAGAGTGCTTAGAGCTCTCAGGAAGACATCCTGATAATATGAATTCCAATCCAGGATATTCTAAGTCATATTTCAGAACTTTAAATTTGGCTCTTTCCACTAATTTATCCAATCAATATTCATTAACCTATTCATCAATCTACAATTTACAAACAAATTCAAGAAACACATATTTGAATCACTGTTTATGCAATGGACTGTTCTCTGTCTCGAGAAGACATCTCGATGAAGAATGCTCACTACGGAGACATTTAATTCCAAACGGAACCATAGAATTGCAGAGTTACAGAATCCAAATCATTTTCTCGACACATAACAAGTACGGAAATCAAAAATAAAGAACAAGATCGAAACATAAACGAGAACAGAACAAAAACACAAAACTCAACTTTATTAACATGGAAAGAAAATTTTACAAACTACCGGAAATTACCAAGACTCTCGCGGCCTGTCACCCTTGCGATCGTCTCAACAAAATCCAAAAGTCGAAAACTCTACTTCTACGAACGCGGAAAGGAACCCTAACCTAAAGAGCTTAGAATTATGAACAGAGAATGTAATCTCAAAGTATGCAAAAGTATTCTATTTACAAGGTGAGAGCCCTTTTTATAGGGTCAGAAAAACAAAAGAAAACGAAAGAGGGAAAAGGAAAGGGGAAAAAGAAAAATGGGAGATGGAGAACCTTGCTGCGACGTTTCGAGCTCTCCACTGGTCAGCTACAGTCGTCTTCTCCTCTTTATCTTCACCGGTCAGCTATCCAGGAAGCTCTTCTCCTTTGGGCAAGGTTGATCTTCTCGCTACTCTCTCTTTGCTCTAGCTTCACGGGAGTTTCTGCCTAAGTGAAATGATAAAACAAGACCCCCCACGAGTGCAGCTACTGCCCTTCCTTCAAACGCAGCGTTCCACTTAGTTGGAGCCCAATCCAGCGGCCCAAATTCATTTGCATCAGCCACTTCCCAATGCCTCTACTGACCAAGAAAACTGGCCCAGTTGACTAGGGCCCAATCTGCAATTTAAGGATATAAAAGAGATTTTCAGAAAATATTAATTGGCTTCTTATTAAAATCACTAAAAATACCTTTAAAAATCTATTTTTAACTAAAATTCTATAAAACTAAAGAATTAAAGAAAAAAACTAAAACTAATCTAATTCTAAACAATTAAAGACAAAAATACACTAACAAGGATTTCTAGACACAGAAAAAGATGCAAATTTGGAGAGTTATCACACCCCCACACTTAGACAACTGCCCTCCTGGGCAGGGACAACTAAAAAGAAAAAAACACAAGCAAAGACTCGATCTAAAAAGAAAAGACTAAAGACACACAACAAGAAACTTCTAAATCCTATTTCAGCTTATTCAAACCTGCAAAATCAAACCATTTCTAGCTATTTCATCAAATCAGAACTGTACCAAAAGAATTCTCAACTTTAGATTCAAACACCAGCAATTCCAGCAAGCATTATAACAGCTTAATCCAATCTAACTCAGCAAAACAAACATATGAACAAATAGCAGTCAGTCTCAACCTCACAGGGTGTAGTGTATGCACTCAAATCACTCAAGTGTTTAGGGGCAATCCTGTTTCACTCAATCATGTCATGCCAACTACCATTCACAACTTTGAAAAGACTCTAAATGACAGTGCTTGACTCAAGGCTTCTCTAAATCAATAGGTCTTTAATTGGCTTGTAATGTTCATGGAATGAAATGGAAAAGCAGAAAAGAATGGGAACTGAAATGAGTAGAGAAATGTGAAGAAAAAGGGATAGAACTAGAACTCAGAACATACTATTTTTCTCAGACTTTGGCCAGATGATATTTTCTTTCTTTTTCTCTGGTTCTCTTTCTATTTCATTCATTTCAGGTCTCTTTTTCAATTTATTTTTCTGATTTTTCTCATTTCCAGACCTGTTTCTTTCATTTTCAACCAAACCAGATTTTTTTTTCAACACATTTTTTTTTCTTTTTCACTTCTGGCCTCACTCTTTTTCATGCACTCACCAAGTTCTAGACTTCTCCCTGCATCTCACAAGTCTCTAAGGAATGATTGGTTGGGGAAATGGCTTGGAATGGATGGAAAGCAAAGAAAAGAGGCTAAGGCTCAATATAAGGCGCAATGGTAAGGAATGAAATGGATAAGCTAAACTGGAAAAATGAAAGATGCCTAGATCATATTCAAAGTTACCAAGAGCAAGCACATCACAAAGAATTAATGCAAAATCAGAATGACAATTAAACATGCATGTTATCACACAAGAAAGACAAAAACTGGCCCAAAATCTCTCAAGGGTTTAAAATTTGTTAAAAACTGACTTGCTACTCATCCTATGTAAAAATTACTGAATTGAAATGAACTAAAGACTGTAAAAATTAATGATAGAACTACTTCTGCCCAAATCCAAAGCTAAGTCTACTCTTGACAATTCTAATCTAAGGAAATAAAGCTAAGAAATGAGTGAAATCAGCAAGAATGAAGATAAGCATAAAACAGAACTTAAAAGCACCTAAAAATGCCTAACGGATTTACCTAAACTCTATTTACAACCTAGATAACTAAGACAAAACATAATGCAACCTAAAAGAACCTAAACTAAAGCTCTACAAAACAAAACAGTAAAAGAAAAAGGAAAGAATCTAAACTAACACAACAGAAGCGTATGAAGAAACTAATAACAGTAGTTAAAACAAAACGAACCTAAAAGGAATTCTAGCTAAAGACTAAAAATACAAACCTATGTAATGAAAAGAAATCTTAAAACAGCAAATCCTAAAGAAATTTTTTATTTACAAGCTGCAACAGATCCAAAGAATTGAACAAGAACTGAAGACAAGACAATCAAAATCAAAAAGATGAAAGGAACCTGAAATCAGTCCTAACTACCTAATATATTGACAGATTATAAACTAAACTATTCCTATAAGCTATCTAAACAATGACAGATTAACTAAAGAATTGAAAAAGAAAAAGCTAAACAGATTCAGAAAAATTTTTTAAAAACAGTAGCAGAAAGAAAATAGAACCTAATTATGAACAGAATCCTAATTGAAAACTTAAAACAAAGCATGAAAATAAAATGGAGAAAAGAAACTAATGAAGAACTAAAACAGAGCAAGAAACTGGCATAAGGAAGACAAAAATAATAGAAATAAGCAAATAAAAGGGACCTAAAAGAAGTTCTAAAACAGATTAAAAAAAACAGTAAAAGAACCTAAGCTAAAACAACATAAACCAGAAAATGAATGAACTGTAAAAACCTAAGAACTATTATCAACAAAGCTAAAAACTAAACTAAAATAGATCAGTAACAAAAATAGGTATTTACAGACTAAAACAAGAATGGGAAACTACTCTAGGTATTTAAAACTAAACCAATGCATACCTAAACTAAAGGAAAAACAGTTCAGAAAAAAAATTACCCCTATTTTATTACTAAAACTAATACTAAACAGGGTTATTTACGTCAGAACAACAAAAAAAAAAAAAATTTTTTTTAACCTATACCTTCCCACCCCCACACTTAAGAGGCACATTGCCCTCAATGTGTGAATGGGTAAGGTTCTAAAACAGCAGAGAAAAAAAAAACGCATATATACACAAAACAGATCTAAAAATGGATATACACAAGACAGAACTAATAAAGAGCATAAAAACTAATCAAGAAAACACAGAACAAAATAGAACTAAGACTGAACATAAAAGAGTATAAAATGTATATGAACAGAAGAGAAAATGCAATAGAACACAACATGTACAGGAACAAAAATGGGAAAAGAAAACTAAAACTACAAGGCTACAAAGAAAAAGAACTTATTCAGATTGGCCACAAGTCAAAGTTAATTTTTTTTATTTTTATGAAAAACAACATATTTTCTACTCTACTATTTATTATGCTACTTAAAGCTATGTAAACTACTATAAAAGACCTATAACTACTATTTAAAGGAAGGGAAAAGAAAGAGCTTATTGGATTTTCTCCATTATCAGCCAAGATGTGCATTAGCTCCTTCCCAGCTCTCAGCTTTAGCAACATCAGTTCTCCATGCAATGCTTTCAGCTGTAGCAACCAGATCTCCTCATTCCTTTGCTGTTGATTCTGCAAATTCCAGGCTCTTTGAGCATCATTTATACCTTCTCTTGCATCCATCTCCACTTCTTTTGTGTCTGCAGCTTTCTTTAGATGAGTGGCAATATTAGTCATGTTAGCTGCAACAGCAAAATCAAAGTCAATGTTCATCAGTGAATCATCAAACATTTCAGCTTTGTTAAAAGTGAAATTAAGATCATTTTCATGAAGAACCAATGCATCAAAGGTGGGACAAATATTATCAGTGCAAACAGTAGGGGTATGAATACGTTCAATCTCAAATGGTGCTCTGAGAACCTTAGAATCAATAACTACTGCAGGGTTAACAACAGGCTCTAAAGGATCTATGCATAGGCAATCAAATGAGCTAAACTGCAAAGGAAACTCAGATAAGACAACTAGAACTTCAAGGTTAAACAACACCTGTGTTGGCTCTTCCTTAGTAATAACAACATAATCCATAGTTAACTCAACACAGTCCATAAATTTATCCTCAAAATTGTTGTCCAGACCAATGCACACATCATAAAAATCATCAGAAATATCAATATGTTCTACAACACAAATTTCATCCAGCTTTTCAGAACAATCAGGTATAACAACAAGAATATCTGGCAAGGGTTTCTCATGCATAAGATTATCAAAGCTAGTTTGTACCTCACCCAAACAGATAGGAAGCTCAAATTTAAAATCAACCTGTACTGGCTCCTCAAAAATGACCTCACTAGCATCTATCAAATCAGCAGCTAAATGAACACCTACTGTGAAGTTATCATCAACTGGAATAATGTCAAAACCAGTACATAACTCTGAAACAGCATAAGGCATGTCAATATTTTCAATGGAAAAGGCTGAATCTAAAATATGAGTGTGTGCAGGCATAACAGGAACATAATCTGGAGCAGGTTCTATGGGTTCAACTTTAAACAGATCCAAAGCATTAAATTCATATTGAACCTTAGAGAATTCTATGGGAATGCTAAGTTCAGAATAAACCTGTGTTCTCTGATCACTAGCTACATCATCAGGGTCATTTCCATCCAGCTTGAACATAATGATCTCTTCTTTGGCACCTGCAAAATAGTTAGAAGCAGAACATATGGCAGAACTGATTTCTTCACAAATTTCACAACCACCCCGAAGGCATGTACAACCAGTGAGTTTTTCATTACTCAGTTCTAAAGAGTTTAAGAACCCAGCAAACTCAAGTTCAAGTTCTAATCCTAAATCAGTACAGGCATTTTCAAAATCAGTCATATCAACTTTCACATCATCAAAAACTACATATCTATCATCATGAGCACCTGATTCATCATCAAGAAGTGCATTTAAATCTGTGCAATCATAAAAAACACTAGATGCAGGTATATGAACTCTATCAATGTTAAATACTGAATTTGTGATATTAGAATGATCAAAGCAAGGACTAAAATCAACAACCTCTACAGGCACATCAAGCATTTGATCAAACGTAGTCAAATCAATTTTAGGATCACATACATCAGCATAAAAGTCCATTTCATAGTACTGAAGCACCAAAACATGGTTGGCAGCTTCCCTCATTTTTTTCAAATACTCTTTGGACTTTCTGAAATCAATTTGTACTTCAAGCTCAGCAGGTTCAATTTTAAAATCAGAGTTCAAATCAACAATACAATCAATTTCAGAATGAGGTTCAGTACTCTCATCACCAACATAAAGTTCATATACAGATTCAGAATCAACAGATGCATTCATACAATCACCACTCATCAGAGAATTGGAACTATCATTAACAGAAATTAAAACAGAATCTGAATCAGTGAAAGAAGGATTAGAGTATACAGAGGTGGTTGGACACTCAATCTCTTGAAACACTGGGGCAGCAGCTTCCATCAGTGGTGCTTCATTGGTTGCTGCCTCTTTCTCCTTTTCAACTCTCCCAGTCAACTTGTTGACTACAGCTACTAACTCTGCCACTTGATTGGTTAGTCCTTGAAGTTCATATGCTGGAATCCCCTGTTGCCACTGATCACAACATTGTGGCTGCCATAGCTGTTCTGACTGAAATTCCTTCTGCTCTGGTGCAACACGCTGGTCCCAATATGAATGTGGCATCTGCTGCTGCCTAGCCCAGGATTGCTCCTGCAAGGAATTCTCAGGGAAAGACTCATAGAACATGTTAAACAGTGGTGGGTGAGCAGTATAAGGAACTGAACAATTATCATAAGCAAAAGAATAATTCATGCTTACCAAAGCTCACTGGAAAAACACCAATCAGACCTCTTTAAGGCCTCTATCACAAAACTCAACAAAAATATATGAAAGAAAAGAAAACTATACAAACTATATGGATGCAAGGGCTAACAATACACTCCCAAACCTAAGCTATATGAACACAAACAGAAATGCAAGTAAGAAAAGAAACTAACCTAGACAAGACTAACCTAACACTCTAAAACTTAACTCGCCGAGTCCCCGGCAACGGCGCCATTTGTTAAACTCGCTTTTAGTCGCATCAAAGCCAACAAACTCAGTTTCCCCACTAATGTAGTAAAGGGATAACCAAGGATCAATCCAAGGACTCAACTATGATTAAGCTTCAGAGTGTAAAGTTAATTCTTGCAATTATTTACTATTTAACTATAAAAACAAGGTGGGGAAATAGAAAATGAAACAGTGAAATTAAAGGGAAAAGAATAAAGGAATCAAATCTGTATAAAAGAAAAAAATCAAGAAATAAAATGCAAAGAAATAAAAAAAACAAAACTGGAACCTAATCTAAATTGTAAAATAACTGTATAACAAAACAGAACATATACTAAAATGAGAACTGAATGCAATTAAAACTAACCTATGAATGCTAACAGTTAACAGCACAAGGAAACTAAAACTAAAACTGAACAAGAGACTAAGAGTGGACAGTTCAACATCTAATCTACTAAACCTAGTCTATTCATAGGAAAACAAAAATCAAAGTAAGAAGTATTGGCTAAAACAGAAATCAACTTGCAATGAAACCAATTCAGCAATACAGATCACTCTATCCTAATCTATATATCACCAAATATCAATCAAGAACAGAATTTAGAATTGAAACAAATCAATAACAGTACCTAAATTTTAACTACTCAAAAGCAATATAACAATCAAAAAAACAGAATTGAAGTCATAGGTGAATTGAACATTGGACTGAATAAAAGAGTGCTTAGAGCTCTCAGGAAGACATCCTGATAATATGAATTCCAATCCAGGATATTCTAAGTCATATTTCAGAACTTTAAATTTGGCTCTTTCCACTAATTTATCCAATCAATATTCATTAACCTATTCATCAATCTACAATTTACAAACAAATTCAAGAAACACATATTTGAATCACTGTTTATGCAATGGACTGTTCTCTGTCTCGAGAAGACATCTCGATGAAGAATGCTCACTACGGAGACATTTAATTCCAAACGGAACCATAGAATTGCAGAGTTACAGAATCCAAATCATTTTCTCGACACATAACAAGTACGGAAATCAAAAATAAAGAACAAGATCGAAACATAAACGAGAACAGAACAAAAACACAAAACTCAACTTTATTAACATGGAAAGAAAATTTTACAAACTACCGGAAATTACCAAGACTCTCGCGGCCTGTCACCCTTGCGATCGTCTCAACAAAATCCAAAAGTCGAAAACTCTACTTCTACGAACGCGGAAAGGAACCCTAACCTAAAGAGCTTAGAATTATGAACAGAGAATGTAATCTCAAAGTATGCAAAAGTATTCTATTTACAAGGTGAGAGCCCTTTTTATAGGGTCAGAAAAACAAAAGAAAACGAAAGAGGGAAAAGGAAAGGGGAAAAAGAAAAATGGGAGATGGAGAACCTTGCTGCGACGTTTCGAGCTCTCCACTGGTCAGCTACAGTCGTCTTCTCCTCTTTATCTTCACCGGTCAGCTATCCAGGAAGCTCTTCTCCTTTGGGCAAGGTTGATCTTCTCGCTACTCTCTCTTTGCTCTAGCTTCACGGGAGTTTCTGCCTAAGTGAAATGATAAAACAAGACCCCCCACGAGTGCAGCTACTGCCCTTCCTTCAAACGCAGCGTTCCACTTAGTTGGAGCCCAATCCAGCGGCCCAAATTCATTTGCATCAGCCACTTCCCAATGCCTCTACTGACCAAGAAAACTGGCCCAGTTGACTAGGGCCCAATCTGCAATTTAAGGATATAAAAGAGATTTTCAGAAAATATTAATTGGCTTCTTATTAAAATCACTAAAAATACCTTTAAAAATCTATTTTTAACTAAAATTCTATAAAACTAAAGAATTAAAGAAAAAAACTAAAACTAATCTAATTCTAAACAATTAAAGACAAAAATACACTAACAAGGATTTCTAGACACAGAAAAAGATGCAAATTTGGAGAGTTATCACTCTTCCAAAATTATCTTCACCGACATCACGTATCATATCCTCTAAATGATCACTCATCCATTCTTCCACATAATCCGTTCCTCGTGACGTGGTAGGCTGGTCCAATACTTCTCCATGCCAAGTCCAAACGGTATAAGTCCTCATGATGCCGAACATGAATAGATGGTCACGCACATTGCCTAAGTCTTGCCGTATTTGATTAAGACAACGCACACAAGGACAAAAATATGTCCCGTTCACAGACTTAGCATTTTGTTCAACGTATTGCAAGAACTCCGAAACACCCTTATCATATTCTTCACTGATGCGACGTTCATTCATCCAGCTTCGATCCATTCTATGTTCGTGAAATCATCAGTTTAAGTTTTTAACTCTCACAAGATTAGGCCCTACCCATTCAAAAAAATTAATTTTCATAATTTGCTAAGACACGTGCATTGAAGTCTACATGATAAATTTGATAAAATTTCGGCAGCATTTCGCATTGGTCTCCGAAATACACGAAATGAGAGTAGTCAACCACAATCAAATATGCATCCAGAGAACAACACAAATATTGAACAAAAAATTTATCAATCTTATCCATAGACTCCAACTTACATGTCATTGCAAATTATGAAAATTAATTTTCTCAAATTGTCCAATCGGACAATTCAAAATTTAACACAAACGATTAAAAGATTAATCGTTTGTGTTAAATTTCAAACGGGAACTAAGGGTCACTCAATGATTTGATACTTATAATCTAACATGAAAATTATAATAACACAACTAATACATGCATATTCAAAAGCCAATAACATGCGGACCTTAAAGTAAAAAACATGCATACAGAAAACCCTATAAAAAAATTATTAACGAAGAAACTAACCTGAAAAGCAGATTCGAAATGAAAATGGAGGGAAATGGAGGAGTGCACGACCTAAAACGTAGGCCAAAAAACGCCGCCCAAGAACACGCAACAAACTGCACCAAAACGCACTGAAAATAATTTTTAATCGGTCCAAATGAAAGATATTTCATCACTGAACAATTTAATCGGAATAAAAGTAAGATTAAATGGTTCAAAACAAATAAAAACCAACCTGGAAATGCAAGGTGCAGAGGGAAAACGCGGGGAAGAAGATGAACAGTGAGCGTAACTCCTCGCGGGTTCGCGTTTTTGTATAAATTCCTTTAGACGTCTGTTACTGTGAGTCCCCGACGTCTATACTACTATAGACGTTAGGGCAGTCACTAATATGACGTCTTCTGGTTTTAAAAATTGATATTCGTGGGGGGTATTTAAACGTCTGTTAGAGGGGCCCCGACGTCTATAATATTATAAATGTCCGCCCCTCCCGAGAACAGACGTCTAAGAGGCTGACAGGGTAGTTGAAGAGTTAATTGCGTTCAGCCTTTTAGACGTCCGTCCTGGAGGGGGCCGGACGTCTATAATATAATAGACGTCAGAGCCCCTCTAACGGACGTTTAAAAGGCTGAAGCAATGAACTCTTCAACTTTCCCGTCAGCCTTTTAGACGTCCGTCAGAGGGGCCCTGACGTCTATAATATTATAGACGTCCGGCCCCCTCCAGGACGAACGTCTAAGTTACTGACAGGGTAGTTGAAGAGTTAATGCGTTCAACCACCCCGTCAGCCTCTTAGACGTCCGTCCTGAAGGGGCCGGGACGTCTATAATATTATAGACGTCCGGCCCCCTCTGACGGACGTCTAAAAGGTTGACAGGGTGGTTGAAGAATTCATTGCTTCAGCCTTTTAGACGTCCGTCCTGGAGGGAACCAGACGTCTATAATGTTATAGATGTCAGGGCCCCTCTAACGGACGTTTAAAAGACTCAAGCAATGAACTCTTCAACCACCCCGTCAGCCTCTTAAACGTCCTTCCTGGAGGGGCCCCGACGTCTATAATATTATAGACGTCCGACCCCCTCCAGGACGGACGTCTAAGAGGCTGACGGGGTGGTTAAATAGTTCATTGCTTCAGCCTTTTAAACGTCCCTCAAAGGGGGCCGGACGTCTACAATCCCACTTATTTACATTTATGCCACCGGTCAATTATTTACGTTGGTATTTTTATGGACGGACGTCTATTGGATGACGTTAAAGGCCAATTCTGCACTAATGAAGTGAGAATACTCCTAATAGTAGATTATATTCGTAGATATTTTTTGGACCTATGATGAAACTTTAAAATTTGGAAGACTTAATTTAATTCGTATTTCAAAACCTAAACCTTTTAATATAAAAAATTATATATCAAAATTTTTATATTTGCGTATTTCAAATTCCTCTCATCTCCTTTTCTGTTTTTTTGAAATGTGTAATTCTTGGACAAGATTTTGGAATGTATTATTAAATAAATATTTAAAATAGTTGTTTCAGATGTCAACAAAGCCGTCTTAGCTCAGCGGTAGAGCGCGTGGCTTTTAACCACGTGGTCGTGGGTTCGATCCCCACAGACGGCGTTATGTTTTGTTTTGAATCACAGACTTATTTTTAACCCTTTTCTATTTTGAATTGACAGTACTATAAGAACTCCTTAACTAATATCAAATTTTGATATATAATTTTTCATATTAAAAGGTTTAGGGATTGAAATAAGAATTACATTAAGTCTTCCAAATTTTAAAGTTTTATCATAGTTCCAAAATTTTCCACTAATATAATCTACTATTAGGAGTATTCTCACTTATTATTTAAATATTCGTGCTTAATTATCAGTTAATTAAATTATGATTGGTGTAACTTACTTTTTATCATATTATAAAGTATATTTACTATTGCTAATCACACAAATTAAAGAAAATAATAACACTCTATTACTAAAATTGCAAACCAAGATTAAAAGTTAAATATGAAGTGTAGCATACTCAAGCACAACAGTTCTGCTCAATCTGTTCATGAATGCAGTGATCTTTTTCTCCCATGCACTCTGTTGCAACAACACCTCATCCAGTGAAGGAGTTTGGAAAGTAGAATCCATGGTAACTTGTGTGGTAGTAGAAATAGCTCCAAATCAACCCAATCATTAGTAAGTACATTAGAGGCATGAACTGCACATCACCAATTTCAGAAAAATTTGCACCTGTAAGGAGGTTAAAATCTGGATTTATTCCACAATTAATTTCATCACAAACAGAAGATCGAACTATGTATCTTGAAGATCGAACTGTTCTGCGGCAGCTGTGGTAAGATGTTGTATGCTGCAATGCAAACATTATCTCAGAAGGTGATATTCTAGTGGAGTGCCTTTGAGAATGTGATATTTTATGAATGCTTACATTAAAATACTTCGACACTATCTAATGCCTTTTAAGCTCTTTACTTCATCACTTGAAGTGTAAGAAAATGCTAGTTATTGGTTAATCAGTGTGAGGTGTATGAACTTTGGCGTATTTAATTTCTACTTTGGGCTGAATATATTATAGCAGTAAAGGATTCCTTCATTTAATATTCTGTTTTTAATTTTCTTCCCCACAAACAAAGCCTTTCTTGTTTTTATCACGACAGGGATACAGCTGGTCAATAAATATTTAGCAGTCTTATTCCCAGCTTTGCTGTCATTGCTTATGATGTTGCAAGCATACCATTTAGGGTGTATCCCTATCGTGATAAAAACTTGCAATAACACTACTAAATATTATTATTATTGTTCCTTGAAGGAAAGACCTGGATGTGATCCTAGGTTTTGGTTGCTTGAATTGTTTGGCAGTTGAAATGTTGCATGTTTGATTTAGGTTGTGGTTTTGATGTCTTGTAAAACACTACAAGAATGATTGAGATTATCGACGGTCATAATTCGTCGGTAATGTATAAAATCCGTCGGTAATTAGCATTTATCGACGGCTTACCGACGGCCAAAATACCATCGGTAAAAACGTTGTCGGTAAACTTTACCGACGGATTTTTCGTCCGTCGGTAATTACCGAAGGCTTTTGGCCGTCGGTAAAGCCTTCGGTAATTACCGAAGGATCTAGGCCTTCGGTAAATCTGTTGGTAAATGTCGCGACCTGGTTCATCTTCTTCCTTTTCCTTCGTCGCTGTGTAATTTTTTTTTTTCATTTCTAAGAACTCCGCCACCAAAATGGCATCACGCGAATAACCATAGGAATCATGGAGAGTTGAGCTCGCCGGAAAAGTTTAGGACCGGTGATGTGTCATTTTATCATAAAGAGTTGAGCTCGCCGGAAAAGTTTAGCACCGGTGATGTTGCACAAATAAACTCTACAACAGCCCACCAAAAAACTTGAGCTTGCTGGAAAAGTGGAGCTCGACGGAAAAGTTGAGAGCATCCCGTGATGGTGGAGACTATCTTGCGATGGTGGAGAGCAACCCGCAATGGTAGAGAACTGAAGCCACAAAACGGTAAGGAAAATGAAGAGCAACCCGCAATGGTGTGAACCTGAGTTGGTAAAGAAAATGAAGAGAAATAAGCGTCTGTGCCATATATATTGACACTGGAGCCAGAATTTAGGCGGGAAAATTCCCGCTCTTTTTATCGACGGACATGGACCTTCGGTAAATCCGTCGGTAATGTCGGTAAATGAAATAATGGGTGGGAAAATTCCCGCTTTTTTTATCGACGGCCAAAAGCCTTCGGTAAATCCGTCGGTAATGTCGATAAGTGATTCCCGCTTTTTTTACCGACGGCCAAAAGCCTTTAATAAATCCGTCGGTAATGTGTATGTCAGTTACCGACGGATTTACCGAAGGCTTTTGGTCGTCGGTAAATAAAATTCAGAATCCGTCGGTAAGCCGTCGGTAATGAAAATTTATCGACAAAAATTTATCTGTCGGTAAAAATCCGTCGATAAAAAATCCGTTGGTAATATTAATAATTTTTGTAGTGAAAGTGTTTTTTAAAATTTTCCATTCTGCTCATTGCTGCTGGCTCTCAACCTGATTCAGGGGGACGTGCTTGCTGAATGTGTCTTATCTTGAAGTTCTGTAACTTCTTTCTCAGTTCTACTTCTTTTTAAATATAAAGGTTCATCTGTGTTTTAGACCTTTTACTCCATTTTATAACATAAACTACAGATGGCAGATAGAACAACTAATATTGTTACAGTTGGTTGTTTAGTTTATCATTTTTGAAATCTAAAATATAATTAAAATATTAAATTAACGTATTTTTAAAATTTAGGATTAAATTAAGTTAAAATTTTAAGGAGAACTAATTTTAATTTTTCATTCAAAATTAAGAAACCAAAACATATTTAACCCTTTAATATAACGTGATAAATTATAATAAAAATAATATTAAAAGTATAAGTTAATATTTATTTACTTTTAAAATGTTATATTATTTATTTACTACTAATACATTTAAATTATGTATAATATTGTATATAAATATATACTATATTAATTAGTGTCCTGAAAATGATATTGTATTTTGGTTTCAAACCAGAGTTTAAGAGCCCCATTTATAAACTACAATCGCAAAAGAACAGTTAAGCTTTTACAAATTTAAACGCATACCATACACCCGGTTTTGCAATTTAAATTTAAGCCGTTCATTTCTGGATATCCACGTGTCAGTCTGAGGTGAAAGGGATTGGAGATGTACAATAAGGCCCTGAGAGGATCCATACATCCCACTTTTTTTCTCTCAGATTATTCTTCCCAGAATCTCATTTTCATTATCATGTCATTTCGTTTACCCTTCTTTGCATGCCAACATCTCGAGCAAAGTCTCAAATCGAAGGTTCTGCTTCTGCACTTCATCATGCTGAATTAACCAAGGTTAGGTAAGCCTTCTCACCCTCAAATTTTACATTTCTAAAATCAAATCAACATGTTGTTAATAATTACACAAGATTGTATAACACTCTGTCATGCCCGAAATCTGTTTGAGAAAATGCCGCAACCAGAAATTCCATGTGAGCTAACTTTCTTCACTGAAGACCACTGTCTCAGTCTAACATTAATCTTGCATTTGCTTTGTACAGTTTTTGAAGGTGCCAAACTTCAACACGTAACCTGGTTACTCTCTTACAAGTTACTAGTTTGTGCATATAATGTTTCTCTTTCAAGCAAAATGCATTAAACAAATGGAAGCTTTGACTCAAAGGTGTATATCTAGATGGTCTATTACACCTTATGCTCGTTACTCCGATACTTCTCAGAAGAAATCTAAGCTTGCTCCTTTGCAGGTTGATCCTCAACTCTCTTTTGCACATGAAAAGGACATGCTGTCATTTATTTTAAGTTTTTGACCGTTGCTTTGGGGTTATGGGTGGTTTTGTAGGAGAGACGAATGATAGACAAGTGTAAGATATTTGCAAAAGCAGGTGATGGAGGTAGCGGTTGCTCTAGCTTGCGCAAGGGAAGACCCGATGGTGTGTATGTCTCTTTATTATATGTATAGCCAAGGTTTTGATTTGCAGATTTAGTTGCGTTGTGATTGCAGAAATTGCTTTCCAATGCAACTGCAGTTGTGGTTGCAATTAGGTAGTAGAGACCTTCTACAAAACTGTAATAATGTAGCTGTAATATCAGTTGCAAACCGCAATTTAAGAAATGTGGATGGTGTGCAATGCAACTGATGACAGTGCTAATTTGATGTCTGTTTGACGTAGGTGGCAATGGTGGGAGAGGTGGTGATGTGATTCTGGAATGCTCTCCCAGAGTTTGGGACTTCAGTGATTTGCAGCGTCATCTGGTATGCGTTTGTATATTCTGCCAAAATGTTTTATGAGATCATCAAATTTTTCATTAAAAGATTGGTGACACTAATTGTTTCTCATAGATAGCCGAGAAAGGAGGACATGGATCATCAAAAAAGTTGATAGGTAGCAGGGGTGCTAATAAGGTAATTGATGTTTTACCTGTTCTTTCGGCTTTTATTACAATTCATAGTTTTCTTTTCTCTTATTTAGCCTTGTTCATAATACATAACTTTGAGTTCATGCCAAAATCGTATGCTTTATTTAACAGGTTGCCTGTGTACCCATTGGCACTGTACTTCATCTTGTCAATGGTGATATTTCCTCCGTCGTCAAAACTCAATCCTCGACTGATGTAGACCCTTGGGATATTCCAGGGGCACTTGTTGATGATCTTCCTGACCCTGACAATGGTTCTACTTCCAGTGATACTAGAGGGGAAGTAAAAGCAACACATTCTTTTGGCTGCTCCTCAACGCAAGCTGAAGAAACAAATGCTAAGAAATCCAGACGTTCTGCATCAACAGATGCATTCTCTCAACTCTCCACTTCTAATGGAGCTCCTGACTTTTGTACAGAGGATATAGAAGAGAACCAAGAGATAATATACAATGTTGCCGAGTTAACTGAAGAAGGTCAACAAATTGTCATTGCTCGTGGAGGAGAGGGTGGTTTGGGCAATGTGTGTAGTTCCAAAGATTCTAGGAAATCTATGACTATGAAGGCAGGAGCTTGTCAGCCGATACCTAATCTTCGGGATCCTAACAGTATCCACTCCTCTCTGCATGCAGGTTTACCTGGTGTTGAGACCCTTCTTATATTAGAACTGAAGAGTATTGCTGATGTAAGCTTTGTTGGAATGCCTAATGCTGGTAAAAGCACTTTACTTGGGGCTATATCAAGGGCTAAGCCTGCTGTTGGTGACTATGCGTTTACTACTCTTAGGCCAAATTTGGGGAATTTAAACTACGATGATCTCTCAATTACCGTGGCTGATATTCCTGGGCTTATAAAAGGTGCACACCAAAATCGTGGACTCGGGCATGCATTTTTGCGCCACATAGAGCGCACAAAGGTTCTTGCTTATGTGGTAGACTTGGCTGCTGCTTTAAATGGAAGGAAGTGTATTCCACCGTGGGAACAACTCAGAGAGTTAATACTAGAGCTAGAGTACCATCAAGAGGGTTTGTCCAATCGACCATCCCTGATAATTGCAAATAAGATTGACGAGGAGGGTGCAGATGAAGTATATAAGGAGTTAATGAGAAGGGTACAGGGTGTTCCCATCTTTCCTGTATGTGCTGTTTTGGGGGAAGGCATAACAGATCTTAAAGCTGGCCTTAAAATGCTTGTTAAGGCTGAAACATCATATAAACTTTGCCTAGATCAAATTTTGCTTGCTTAGATAATTATTGAGAACTTTTTTTGCTTGTAATGGAAAGTATTTTTTTTTTTTAATTTCTTGTAATTGTAAGTCAAGAAATTGGAAAATGTGATTCATACATGGTGTGATGTCCCTCACTCCGAGTAATCGGACCCTTTCTCCTTTTTAGTGTTATACTTCTTAGCTATGTAAAATTAGGATTAATGATTGTATTTGAGGTATTATTTGTTTTGAAATTATGAATTTCGATTTAGTTTTTTTTAAAAGGTGTTTAACATAATTAAGTGAATAATATATATTTAAATTTTTTGATCTTAAATCTCAAGCCATGTGATATTATTTGGGGTATCAAAACAAGTTCTTGAGTCAAAATCTAAGGAGAATTAGGATTCATATATGGGAATGGAAAAAAGGGATCTGAATATTTTTTATCCTCGTTTCCTTAGTCTTCAACATGGAAATATAAAAGTGGTTTCAAAGATGAATTTTCATTCTTAAGAATTTTCATTCAAATTCTTAAGAATGACAAATAAACTTGTTTTTTAAGTATTGTTTTAACCTGTTTCGATTTTGACGAGAAATCTTCACATTAATCGAGTATGTATGTAGATAATATTTCATATTTAAAATTAAGTATTGAAATTAGATGAATATGTACATATTTGTGTTTATGTCCTCGTACCTTGTGAACTTTAAACTACTAAAACACATTTAGTTTATTAGGTAATCTAAAAATATTATATTAATCTTTTTTTCCTAGTTTCCTAACTTATTTTTATGAGATACATTTAATATTTTTTTAGTCTTTTTTTTTTATAATTTGTATCGTATGCGTATTTAACCGAGTTCCTCCAATCGAGCTCCTCCAGGCTAGGCTCTTCAAACTCATCTCCTCTAGCCGAGCTCTTCGAAGTTGAGCTTTCCAAGGCTGAGTTCCTCTAGCTGAGTTTCAACACCGAGTTCCTCAGGATGAGCTCTCTAAGACCGAGGTCCTCCAACCGAGATCCAAGACCGAGCTCCTCTAAGTCGAGCTCCAAGATCGAGCTCCCCTAGGTTGAGCAAAGACTGATCACTTCGCAAAGAGCTCCTTTGGACGCTCACTCTGGATCGACCCGTTACAGCACGACTAAGTGGTTACAACATGGATGATCGGTCAGAACATGGTTAGATTAACAATGGTACTGACACATCAAGCTCTTAATGCAAATTAAGGTATGATTGGACCTTGATTAGATTGACAAAAAAGAAAAAGTCCATAACAACCACTATATATAAATGTCTGAGATATGACTTTAAGATAACATGCGCATAATATGCATTACAACATTGGTAGCTAACGGAATAGTCATCTATTGACTAACACCAAAGTACCTTCTACAGGTACCATACAAGCAAACTTTGGACAACGTTGAAAAGATACCAGAAACCGAGCAATTGACAAAACCACAAGCCCGACCAAAAACTCACGAAAACATAATTATTTGACATTTATCTAATTGTTATTTAATATTTATACAATTTTCTTTTTATATTTAACCTTAAGGAAAGAAAATATGTATCATTCTTGATATTTGACATTGGAGAAAAAAATGTATATAGTTTTAATACTTAATAATATTATGTTTTTTTTATTATGATTTGTAGTTATAAAAAAAATATTTCATAACATATGGGAACATTAAATGGACATATAGGAGGGCATGCATACTCTGTGTTTCTTATGTAAATAAGGATGGAATAAATTTTTTTCTTAAGAGTTAAGACAAAAATTAATTTAAATATATTTTCTCTCCTTAATCCTTTTAGGAGTTTTTCTAAAAATAAAACCAAAGTTCAAGCTTTAAATGGACAATACCTTAAACTAGGAGTGTCAAAATGGGTCAATATCCGTTTAAGCTTGGCATGACATTGGCCCACCAAAAACAGGTCGGGCCTAACTAGCTTGCCGATTGAAAACGAGTAGAATTTTAAAACCCCACTCAGCTCGTTGTCAGGCTACCGACTAGCCCGCCTGTTTTTTCTTTTTTTGCTATCGAAAGTCTAATATCACATGGAAATGGGTTGGAATTTTTTGTTTTTTACATGAAAATGAGCTGATGACGGACAGTCGGGTTGAGTCTAGGCTGAAATGGACTATCATCTGGACTATTTCAGGTCTTGGCTGAGCTTATATCAAACCTCAATTGAGTTATATCAAACCTTGACCGAGTTATACCATATCTTGGCCAAGTTGTTGGTTTGTGTTAATATGAAGTGTCACGGTATGTCTTTCACATTTTTTTAATGAAGTCAGGTCGACCCAACTAACCCTCAAGGTTGGCATGCTAGGTTGCCGTGCTTGGCTAGCTAGGTCGGTTCGTGCTCCCGAGTTGAAACCATTGTCTTAATCTGGATTGTATGACTCGCTGGTAAGTTGACTCGCTAGGCTTAGCTTTTGTCATCCCTAAGCCATTATTTAAATTTAAATTTATATCAAATTTCAAGCAAATTGATAATCATCTATTTTTATTAATTAAAACATTTCTTTTAATCTATTAGATCATTCACAAACTCTCAAAAACTTTTCCTTCAAATCATCTATTTATTCAAATCACTTAATCCAAAAAACACCATAAATATGCTCTCAAATTCATCAACTTCTAATCTAAATACTAACTAAATGCCCAAAATAAATTAAGGGAAAGTATGTTTTTAATTTATAAGATAACATTTATTTTTAAAATAATTGAATTTAATCTTTTCATATTTAACTTATCATTTACGTTTAAAGAAAATACTAAATTTACATGTCTTTATTTACAAATTTAAAGAACAACACATCCACTTGAAAAATATAAAAAATAAAATGCAATTTGAAAAAGAAAGTATAATAATAAATAAACATTACGTTTTCCTGAGAAGAACACGTGAGGCAGCATTCTCCAAATTCCAAGCTAAACTAGTAACTTCCTGGTGTCTATCCACTTGTTTCTTCTTCAATTTATTTCTTTGTCAATAAAGTCAGGAGTTGACTTGGTCTGCAAAAAACTTGTTTCAATCAAATCATAAACTTCCCCATTAACACTTGGAACTTTCTCCCTTCGAATTTACTCAGCAAGGAGACAAATTTCCGAACACGACCAATTAAAACCTAGTCCCCCCACATTTCATTCTCAAGGGTGGTTTCGACTTTTCCAAAAAATATTCCAACTTAATAAAAAATGTCTCTAAAAACAAGTATATGAGTACGGCTAACTATACAAAATTTCTTCACTATAATACATAAAAGAAAAAAAATATTTATTTTATTCGAGAATACCATAATTAACAAAAATGATAACACGGAAATTACATACCCCGTTGTTTACATTAAAAATATCAACTAATAAATTTCAATAAAAAGTCTTGGTCGTTATAAATTTTCTTTAATAAACTTTTTTTATTCTTAATATAAATATGGTAAATACAGAGAATAAAGCAGTGTTGAACGAGTAATATTATAATTGTATAAAAGGATTGAAAATTCTTTCCAACAGGACTGAAACTTCCTCGTAAGACAAGTTCCTTACTCCGTCAACTTTCCAAACCACTTATGTTGTAATAGCGGCTCATATTCAAAGGCGCAGGAAAGTGCTTCACCATTAAAAAGAAGCAACCTCTTTCTTTCTCTCTTCTTTCTCTCACGTTTCCCAAACCTCATAATATTTAACTCTTTTCTTCTTCCTTCTCTTCAGCCCACCATTTCAGAGCATCACCAATCTTGTACATACATTCTTTTTTATCGTTTAAACAACGAACCATAAATCACGATGTCAAGAACAGTGGAAGTAACAGTTTTATCCGCGGAGAATCTCCAAATGAATAAAAAACCTTTAAGAGGAAACACATTCGTGACGGTTCACTCCGACGCCAGCACCGACGCAGGTGCTGTCACGAAAGTGGATTCAGAGGGTGGAAGCTACCCTTCGTGGAATGAGAAGGTTGTGGTGAACGTGCCTTTGCATGCAAGGTTCATAACGGTGGAGGTGAAGTCCAAAACGTCGTCGTCGTCGTCGTCGACGGGGTCTAACAGTATTGGCGTGGCACGAATACCGATTTCTGATTTCATCGGAGGGTACGTGCCAGAAAATCAGCTGCATTTCTTGAGCTACAGGTTGTGGGACGGTAACGTTAGGAGAAATGGGGTTATAAATATTTCGGTGAGGGTAAAAGTACCGGAACGTTCTTCTTGTAGTTCCAATTCTATGCCATTTTCGGCGGTAACTGGGGTGCCGGTGGCCGGTAATGGCTCCACTGGAGTTGTCACAGGATTTCCAGCTCTTTGGTTAAACTACCAAAGAAATATCTGAAAATGTAAAGCTGATTTATTTGATATTAGATTGCTCCAATTTAATATGCAATTATATATTAGATTGTGTTGTCTCTATAGTTTATACAAAAAATCTTTGAGGGATTCAGTTCGTTATGTACTGAAAAAGGAAAGCCTTATTCATTGTTTTTCCTTATTGATTTGCTGTAGAAAAAAATGTGAGGGACAAACAGCGTGAAGATTGAAGAGAATTTGCGAAAAAAAGAAATCCATAAATCATCTGTCTGACAAACTGTTAGTCTCTATGAATGTGAAACTTTCCATATTTTGTGCACTCAATTATGATAAAAATTCAACTATTAAATTGATTGATATGAACTTAATTTTATTAATATTTCAAATGTACACACAAAAAGGAAGAAAGAAGTAAAAATGGTTATGATTTTCTTGGATGTTTAGTATGTAGGAAAAACCAGTATCATCACTCGTTTCATGTATGACAAATTTGACACTGTACTGCACCTCAGAATTACCAACATTTTGTATATATGTTGTGGACTTCTTTGTTACTTCAATTGTAAAAATTCTTGATGTGTTTATTTAAAATCAATCAGAGTTAGGTCCGTGAAACTTGATGTGTTTATTTAAAATCTTTATGTAACAGCAGTACATGATTCCTTCATCATTTAATAATTTTCTAACCTTATTCCCCACAAGAACCTCTGATGTTTCCTTTTGTCTTGCCTATGGTGACGCAGGTAGACAAGTATACCTTGTGATGCTTCCCTTCATTTATTAACTTCTATTTTGTGCTTCTGGATCATAATGATAAATAGCTAACAGAGTTACTCAAATAAAATATGGGTCGAAAACATCTTTATTTTGGACAAAAGCAAAATACTTATTTTCCACATCTTAGGAAGCAAAAACTCTTCTTCTTTTGGATTCTTTATCTGAGTATATGATAAAGTGAGAGAATAAAAGCACTCCTATAACTTTGTCTGGGGTTATCTCTGTCAATTATAAGAAATATCCGCAAAAGCTTTTTGTTAGAAATGTACTTTAAGTTTAACCGAATGCTTTTGTAAAGTGAAATTTACACTCATTTATTTATAAAGTGAGATTTAGCATCCACTCATAAAATATATGAATTTATCTTATTTCTGATCAAACGCGAAACTTCCAACAACTTTGTCTAAATTTAACCTTCTCTAACACCTGGCTGCATGCAGCATGTTGACCAAAATCACTTTGGTTTTGACTTCTGTTTATTGAAGTATAAAATCTCTACTATTGGAGCATTTTTTCAAAACATCACTGCCGGATATACCTGCATAAATTTCATGGCATTAACTCTCTTGTTGCAGCGTAACTGATTGACTAATTAGTAGCTTGCTCATTGCTCAGCAGTTAAGATATAGTAACAGAGAAAATGTCTCTGTTATTACCAATAGCTCAAACCCAAAAAACTAAATTTAAGGAAAATTGTTTTTAATTTCTGTAATTTCAAATATATGAATCATACTTTTACTTATAAAAAAAATTAATTAATCTTTTATGTTTAAACTTATGATTGACAATTTTTAACTGCTATAATACTAAAGAAAAGACTAAACTTACACGTTTTTATTTTTAAAGTTAAAGAATCAATCAATTTCAAAAAATTAAAGAATAGACTAACCTTTTTTCACAAAAAAACCTTTATGGTTTCTTCTGTCTGTTGCCCTGTGATGCAGAGATACAGTTGTACATGCCATAGAAAAATAGACAGTTGTTTAGAAACTTATTTGTTGCTCTCATTGTTTATGAAGATGCAAATATGAAATTTGTGTTGTTTTCCTTCATTTATTACTTTTTATTTCTGTTTCTCAAATTATGTGAAATATAAAAAACACTCATAAAAATTTATTATTTTAAGTTTTTTTCTTTTGTTAGAAATGGTGTCAACATCTTACCAGAATTTGATTGTCTTATTGTAGTCTCTTCTCACGTTAGCAAAGAATAACAAGCTTTATTTTGCTATCATGATTTTTCATATTTGTTTGGAAATCTAAGTTCAGATGATGATTAACAATTCATTATTATTTTTTATTTGAATTACAAACTTTAGAAAAATTCGTTTCTTTTCATCGTGAATTAAATATTCTAATATCCGTTCAATTATAGCATATTACATACATATTCATTCCAATCACTATTTGAGCTTGTTTGGAAGATATTAAAGCATTGCTCTTGTTATTTTCTCGAGTTTTCGATATTTGGAACTCTTGATGACTTAAGGTATTTAGATCAAAACCTTATTAAAAAAGAAAAAAAAAAGAAAAGAAAAGCATTCGTTATCTTTCATTAGTTTTTCTGTAATTTTGTTGGCAGAGGTCAATTTTTATCTCGGTATGATACTCATTTAATTTCTCTGTCATCATAGTGACATTAATTCATACGACTACATTTCCCTTTGATCTACCTTCTGAGTTGTTTTTTTTCTCTCTTATGTGAACTCAAAATGAGCATTATGCAGAAGTGTAAAAATGAAAGCATATAAATAATAACACCAAAAATTTTTTAACGTGGAAAACTTTCTCGGGAAAAATTACGAAACCTCGTCCAGAAAATTATCTCCACTATAAAAATAGGATTACAGTGTTTCTCTCACTCTACGAGGATCTCTCTATAAATATCTCACCCTCTCGGATGGTATACAAAACTCTCATACTCACAAAAACACACTCTCTCTAATTTTCCTCTCCTTCACTGTGGCTTCACTTCTCTCACGATGATTTTCGTTTCTGCTTATCTGTTGGTTCACCTCTTCTTTGCTTCTTTCTACCTTTTTATAAAAGAGCTTCACACAAAACACCAAACAACAAAGCTGAAAACACGAAGCAAAACACGGAGCAACCAACTTCTCTGAAATGGGAAAACATTGACCCTTAATTTAGGGTGTGGGTCCTATTTACGTTTATCCAACAAAACTCCCCCATAAACTTAAAAGGATCTTCTTTCCCATCTTTGCATCTTGACTTAGTTGAAAAAAGGCACTACGACACCAGCACCTTCACAACACTCTTCAACCTTCTTGGTTGGTATTAACTTAGTCATCATATCAGACCAATTCAAGTCTGTATGGATTTTCTCTATCTTCAATTTCTTCTCATCCAACGCTTCTCGTATCCAGTGATACCGTACGTCGATATGCTTCGAGTGTGAATGGAACATGGGGTTCCTGGTCAGATGAATGGTACTTTGATTATCACAGTTCACCACATAATCATCTTGATTATGTCCTAATTCACTTAGGAAATTTTTCATCCATAACATCTCTTTAGAGGCTTCAGTCACTGCTACATACTCTACATCAGCGGTAGACAATGTCACACATTTATGTAATTTTGATTGACAAGAAACAACTCTCCCTGCAAAAGTAATCAGATAACCTAATGTTGACTTCCTTGAATCGACATCTCCAGCCATGTCAGAGTCGGAATATTCGATTAGCTTTAGATCTCCATTGCCAAAGCATAAGTTTTTTTGGCAGATCCTCTTAGATACCTTAGTATCCACTTAACAGCTTCCCAATGCTCATTTCCTGGATTCGATAGGTATCTGCTCACAACTCTTACAGCATAGCCAATATCTGGCCTTTTACAAACCATTGCATACATAAGGCTACCCACGGCAGAAGAGTAGGGTACCTTGTTCATTTCTTCCTTTTCTTCTTCATTCTTTGGACATTGAGACTTGCTGAGTTTGAAATGTCCAACAATTAGAACACGAGCAAATTTGGCATTATGCATGTTGAACCTTTTGAGAAACTTCTCAATATAATCTTCTTGAGATACCCATAACACTCTTTTAGAACGATCTCTGGATATTTTCATTCCAAGTATCCTCTTCATTGCACCCAAGTCTTTCATGGCAAAAGACTTACTCAATGCCTTCTTAAGAGCATCTATTTTAGTTTTGTTCTTCCCTACAATCAACATATCATCAACATACAAGAAAAGTATGATAGACTCACCATTTTCATAATTCTTCACAAACACGCAATGGTCTGCGCAGATCTTCTTGAAATTATGTTGGATCATGAAGGAATCGAATTTCTTGTACCATTGTCTTGGAGCTTGCTTCAGACCATAAAGACTTTTCTTCAGACGACACACCAAGTGTTCTTTGCCTGGTTCTTCAAAATCCTCTGGTTGCTTCATGTAAATTTCTTCCTCTAGGTCTCCATGTAAGAATGTTGTTTTGACGTCCAGTTGTTCAATCTCCAGGTCTAGTGTTGATGCCAGACCGAGAATTGCTCTAATGGATGTCGTCTTCACCACTGGTGAAAATATTTCGTTGAAGTCTATTCTTTTCTTCTGATTGCACCCCTTCACAACAATTCGTGCTTTGTACCTTGGGCTTGGATTGCTCTCTTCATTCTTGAGCTTGAACACGCATTTGTTCTGTAATGCTTTCCTTTCTTTTGGTAATTCTACCAAATCATAAGCCTCATTTTCCTTTAAGGATTGCATCTCTTCTCCCATGGCTTGCAACCATTTGTCTCTGTCTTCCATCTTAATTGCTTCTACAAAGCTTTGAGGTTCTCCTTCATCAGTGAAAGTAACATATTCATCTAAAAAATACCTTCTTGACGGTTGCTTCTGCCTTGTTGATCGTCTCAATTGGGGTTCTTGCGGAGCATTCTCAATTGATTGATCTTCTACCGTCAGATTAGGTTGATCAGGTTCTTCAGCCATTTCATCACGTTGTAACTCCTGATCTGACTCAGCTTGAGAAGTCTCTCCCCCTAAGTTGTTCATCACAATAGGGCTTTGATCACTTATCACCTTAAGTGTTGGTTTCTCCACTTTCTTGATGTCTTGGATCGTCTGATCTTCAAAGAACACCACATCTCTGCTTCGAACAATCTTTCTATTTGCAGGATCCATAATCTGAAACCAAATTCATCTCTTGGAGAACCAAGGTATACACATTCTTTTACCTTAGAATCGAGCTTTGCCCTTTCATCTTTCGGAATGTGAACTAATGCCTTACATCCGAAGACTCTCAAGTTGCGGTATGAGGCCTTTTTACCAGACCAAACTTCTTTTGGTATATCTCCATTCAATGGTCTTTATGGAGATAAGTTGATCAAATCAGCTGCTGTCACCACTGCCTCACCCTAGAATGACTTGGGAAGTTTTGCTGAGACAACATGCTCCTAACCTTCTTAGTAATCGTTCTGTTGAATCTTTAAGCTACATCATTCATCTGAGGTGTCTTGGGAGGTACTTTCTCATGTCTGATCCCATGAGTCTTGCAATAGTGCTCGAATGGACCTCTATACTCTCCACCATTATCACTTCTCAGACATTTCAACTTTCTATCAGTTTCACGTTCAACTAGGCGTGAAACTCCTTGAAGATTCGTAGAACTTCATCTTTTCTCTTTAGTGGATAGACCCACAACTTTCTGGAGTGGTCATCAATGAAGGTAACAAAATATTGAGCACCACCAAGGGACTTTTCAGATGTTGAACATACATCTGAATGCACAAGATCCAAAATATGCTCTCTTCTTCTTCTATTATCAGCTTTATGGAAAGATACCCTGTGCTGCTTACCTACTAGGCAGTCTTCACACAATTCAAGTGCTTGTCCCTTTATGCTTTGGAGATGATCTTTCGCAAGAAATTCTAATCCCTTCTCGCTCATGTGGCCCAATCTTTTATGCCACAACTCCTTACTTTCTTCTTGAGCAACATTTGTCTCTCCTTTGCATATCTTTCCTTGTGTTTTGTACAAGGAGCCTTCCCTTTTGCTGCGAGCAACAATCATGCTTCCTCGACTAAGTTTTCATTTTCCATCGCCAAACTAGTTGTTCATTCTAGCATCATCTAGCTTACTAACTGAGATAAGGTTTAGACGCATTTCTAGTACATGTCTTACCTTCTTTAGCACAAGTTTATTTCCATTTTGTGTCGTTAAAGTCACTTCTCCTATGCCCACAATTTTGCTTGTGACATGATTACCCATCTTCACTTTTTCAAAGACTCTTTTTTGATAGGATGAGAAGAATCCCTCATGAGGAGTGACATGGAGCAAAACATAGAGCAATCAACTTCTCTGAAATGGGAAAACATTGACCCTTAATTTAGGGTGTGGGTCCAATTTATGTTTATCCAATAGTTTTTAACATACAATGAGTTAGTGTATCAGTATCAAACGAACATTATAGAGACGTTTCAACACTGTCATTAAGTTTGTATGATTAGAGATATAAAATGTAATACTTGTTTGAATACAATGGAATGGGGTGATTGCCATAGTATATGATACACATAGTATGCCATTACTACTTATTCAATATTCAAAAGGTGTTAGCCAAAGGTAGAGACGTTGACTATGAGAGTTGGTTGACCTTCGTGCACCTAACAGAACTAAATTGTTCTGAATGTACTATGTGAAGTGATTTAGGAGAAACGTTAGGTTCTTCTGCACTTTGATACATAACCCTACAACTAGGTATCTTCTTCAGTTCTCACTTGGTTTAGCCATGAAGTCGTCGCATGATGTCGAGCTTTATAAAGAGAGCATGAATAATATCCATCAAGTTTTCGTAAAATGTTTCAAGGGGCATCACAGGGAATGTCAATGCAGAATGTTATAGTCTTGCAGAGTAATAATCACGTTTTAATAAAAACAGGTAGGTTATATTGATTTCTTAATAAAACTGTGTTTTTTTAAAAAAATTCTCCTTTAAAAGTCTAACTTAACAATACTTTAAGATAATAACAAAAAACTAAAAAGTAGAAAAAGATAAATTCACACAATTTTTTATACAGATTAAAAGATCCTACATCCCGTTATTAAACCCTCTAAAAAGATTAATCAATCATTAAAATAAACTGAAACTAAGTAGTTTAAAATTTAGAAAACATTTCTCTTAAAGACACAAGAGATGAAAAATTCACAAGGAATGAATCATCACCTTTAAGTCACAAAAGATGAATAATTTTTTCTAACAGTAGAAATACTCAATCATCCAAGAACACACTTAATGAAAGTTATTGCTCTATCTATACTAGGTTTTACAAAGCATATTTTCACAAATATGATGGCTTCTTTAACCGTCATAACTCTTACCTTTTAAATGAAAAGTTTTTTTTTTCAAAATTATACTTATCAATCTTTTGAAAATTAGGTTAAGAAATCGAATAATTAAGTTGTTTGTTGCTCATAATTGATTTTTTAAAGAGATAATATATTATCACATAATTTTTTTAAAAACATTTTCTTATGATAGTTTAATAATCGATTATCATAATTTTTTCTAAAAATCAGGATTTATTTAGATAATTAATTAGTAATTGTGTTAATAGATTATCATGTCTCTTCTTAAATTATACATACTAATTTAAAGAAAAAAACCATATTAACTTTCCAAGAAATACGAAAACCACATCGAACAAATAGAACTGTGAGATCATACAAAATAATTTTGACAAACATAGAGATAACGAATTATATTAAACATTTTTTAGTTTATTGCGGTTCATTCTTTATATTATATGTATTATATTGAGAGAGAGAGAAAGATAAGATAAGAAAAAGAAAGGTATGACATCAAATAGTTTGTGATGCGGAGAAAAAAAAATGTGAAGTAAAAAATAATAGGTTTAATTGCTTCCTTTGTCCCCAGTTTGGTTGAATTGTGTCAAATTCATCCTCATTTTTAAAAAAGTTTCATTGTCGTCCTCACGTGGTGTAAAAGTGTCAACTGAATCCAAACATAGAAAAAATTTGTGTCAATGTAGTCATCTCCGTTAAATACACACTAACGGTGTTAAGTGGCTGATTATTTGGCACTAGAGAATTAAAACGTGGCAAATGAGTGACAGTAGTGGTAATGACATGTCAATGAAATTAAAATTTGAGATAGAGTGTTTCTTCTGATGGAGTGAAAACGACCAACCATATAAAAAACTTGGTCGTCGGAGAGAGCTTTGTCTCTGTGTCTCTGTGCTAATTTTTTTTTCTTCTGCTGTGTGTTCTTTTTACAAGATACTGTAATTTTGTTTATACAAGAACAAATTTCCTGAGACTAATAAAAAGAAAGAAAGCAGCACTAGCTAGTGGTCATGTCATGATGTCATGTGCTTTTATTTTAGGCAATTTTAGAACTGAGAAATGCATCTTCTATGACAAGCAGTAGTGCGCTGTTTCTTTTGCTTAGTCTCGTCTTTCCAAACTTTGCCAATATCTTGAGCGATTTTCACAGCATCAGAAGAAGCACCAGAGAGCCCTCTCTTCGTGAACCCCACAGCATAAAGTCCAGCATTTCCCTTCCAACCATGAGGGAATGGCATCTTCGGGACACTCTATCAGAAGATTTTCACTCCATCAGAAGAAACACTCTATCTCAAATATCTCAAATGCCCTAATTAGTTTTCGTTCACAAATACCCTAAATGAATTCTGATTTTAATTTCCCCAATTCAATAACCTATTTCCATGTAGCCTAATTTTAATTTCATTGACACGTCATTACCACTACTGTCACTCATTTGCCACGTTTTAATTCTCTAGTGCCAAATAATCAGCCACTTAACACCGTTAGTGTGTATTTAACGGAGATGACTACATTGACACAAATTTTTTCTATGTTTGGATTCAATTGACACTTTTACACCACGTGAGAACGACAATGAAACTTTTTTAAAAATGAGGATGAATTTGACACAATTCAACCAAACTGGGGACAAAGGAAGCAATTAAACCAAAATAATAATAGTTTTATTCATATAGTGGGCATACAAAGATTAGTACCATAATATTGTTGACCACGTCATGAAATTGGATCCACTTAGAGGATTTGGACTTTCATGACAATTATGATCTATTTAAGATTTATTTAGTTAAGATATGTATCTTAATTTAGTATGAGATTTTAACTTAATAATACTATTTTAGGTTTAATACCTCTTTTGGTCCCTCGAAAGGGGGTAAATGTTCAATTGGGTCTTATCTTTTTTTAGAAGTTCAATGTGGTCCCAAATTTTGTAAAAAGTGTGCAATTAAGTCCTTTTTGGAAATGACGTTAATTTTTTAACTGAGCAACTGACAGGGTGGACTGAAGTTTGCTACGTGGCTGTGTGAGGGTAATACGTAGTTTTCCTAATTCGAAAAATCCTAAATCTGAAAGGATTATGAACCCTAAATTGGAAATCCCAATTTCTTTCTACCCTCTTCTTCTTATGTTTGCTTCGTCACGCTCATGTGAGGGAAAGATATAGTTTTCCCTTCTCTTCTTCTCCTTCGGCGCTGCTCTGCAACCATATGGCAGCTTCCTTTCTCTCACGTTGGGATAACTCGCGACAGCTTTGGGGTGGTCCGCGGCGGCGGAGCTTGTGAGCGACACAGCGGCAGAGGCGCGACCCTTGGGGTTTCGATAGTGGTTCGCGCGGTGGGTCTCGAGCGACAGGTTTGCGGAGATCAACGAAACTTCGCCGAGGTTGGCCGCTGAATCTCTGGGTTTTGTTTTTTTTTTTGGTTCTGGTTTTCTACAGGTGGAGGGCTGGCCTCGCGGTATGGTTCGACTTCTTCGACCTGGTTCGTTGGCGGCGAAGGACAGAGCTTCTGGTTTATTCCTTCAGCGGCGGTCTTTGGTCTTGGAATAAGGGGAACTCAAGCAAAAAAAAATTCAAGTATACTATGTTTGCGAACAATAGATTCATCTCTGTAGGTTTGCGTATGGAATTCGGCTAGCAGATTCTATTCCTTCTAAATAACATGATTCCTGAATGCCGTGATCATTTTGGGTGACAAGAACAAGATGAATGCCACGTATCACCCTCACACAGCCACGTATCACCCTCACACAGCCACGTATCACCCTCACACAGCCACGTATTACCCTCTCACAGCCACGTAGCTAACTTCAGTCCACCCTGTCAGCTGCTCCGTTAAAAAATCAACGCCTTTTCCAAAAAGGACTTGATTGCACACTTTTTACAAAATTTGGGACCACATTGAACTTCTAAAAAAAGGTAGGACCCAATTTAACATTTTCCCCCTTTCGAGGGACCAAAAGAGGTATTAAACCTACAATTTTAAATATGAAATAACTTATACTAAAAGGGAAATAATATTTAAAGTAATTATATTATGATAAATATTTATATGAAAAAGAAATTGAGGGATACTATGATTTAAAACAAGTTCTTTAAAATTCGAGATGAATAAATTAACTTTGGTTAATAGAAAAAAATTGTTAATATACGAAATATATTTATAGATTTATATAGAAAACAAATCTATATTTATTATATAGATTTATTGACATCAATTCAAACACATGCGACGTTAAACTCATGCTTTTGAGCTGAAAAATAGAGTAGCCGAAATTTGAACTTGAGCTTTGGTCAAAATTTAAATCCTTTTGTTAAAAAAAATCAAAGTCAAAGAGTTGAATTCAATAGGCCAAAACTAGTAATATGTGGTCCATAAAACGAATACGGCACCGATTACATGCAAATAATTCTAAAGCCTCAAATTTAATTCCTCCAAGTTAGAAATACACAATTCTTGCCAATAACATCTT